>JAUMJJ010000038.1:14510000-24510000 GCA_033556795.1 Tapera naevia
GACTGAGGAAAATGTAAATTTTGAAATATGTAAGTATAGAGGCTGTGTAATTTTAGGATTAAGGTTCCAAATTTTCCATTCAGCATCATATTAAACAGGATGGAGATTCTCAGTCCAGATGAATTTTTTGTTGACAGCAGCCAAAAGCACACCTCTCCAAAGGCTCCACTATAGTTATTTCCTCCTGTGAAAAGAAAAGAAAAGAAAAGAAAAGAAAAGAAAAGAAAAGAAAAGAAAAGAAAAGAAAAGAAAAGAAAAGAAAAGAAAAGAAAAGAAAAGAAAAGAAAAGAAAAGAAAAGAAAAGAAAAGAAAAGAAAAGAAAAGAAAAGAAAAGAAAAGAGAAAAAGGACTAAGTATAATTCAGCTTGATATGTAATCTGTTCAAGTGGCATAGACTAAGTATACATGGACATATTTACTTCTTATCCTGAAAAAGGCTGCATCTCTAGGTCAGAACTGTTGCTAGCGATAGGGACTTTAAAAAAAATCTCACACAGCCAATGTCTTGCTTACGCTATAATAACGTGTGCACTAAAAAAAAAAGCACATTATGATATTCAATTTATAAAGCAGAACTAATTTTCTTATGTATGAATAGTATGCAACGTGTTTTTAATTTAATGGGTAACATCAGCACAGTAAAGTGGTTTTGAATAATTATTCTGTACTTAAGCATTTTTACAGGTGTCTTAACCACATTACTAATTACTTTATGATGGGTTTGCAAAATTTTGAATTCTTTGTATTAATTTGAAGTTATATTAGTGCAGTACAAACATTAAGATGATTGTTAAAGAAATGTTGGAAGCTATGTTCTGAAATTTGCACGACCTTAACAGGCTTTTCAACTAATACTACTGTCCATACACACAATCAGATATTGAGAATGCAAATAGAATAATTCACTTTATATACATGCATATATATATATAATGTTTACATGGGTACAGTATGCAGTCCCTTTGAATACACATGTTAAAATATTATGGGTTTGTTTTTTGCAAAATATTCAGTAATGCAATCAGCAAATCCTGTTTTGAAGTAGCGCTAATATATCCATTGTTCTTGTGAATATATTTAGGGTTCACTTCTGCAAACGTGTGTGAGTTTACTTAGAGAAGTAGTCAGATTTAGATCAATTGATATTTTGCCAGTTTTGATTATTCATTTACACACAATTTCCAGAAACTTGGTCCTTACATTTGAAGTGAGAAACTCAAACTTTTACTTCACAATGAGATCTAATGAAAAAAGATTCATTTTAAGTGTACAAGCATCTCTCTGGGACTTATTTAAAAATCCTCCTATTTAAAACTCAACCTTACTTATTTTCTTCCACATGTAAAGGTCATTGTCTAGTGCACTTAAAAAAATACTCCCAAAAGAATTAATCTCAAGAAAAATATTATTATATTCTTAAATAGATTAGTTTGCAGTATATTTAATGTTTTAAAAAATTTAATTATTGCAATACTTTTTTAACAATGAATATAATGATTGTGACTTGGCACAGACATGCATACTGAGGAAAAAATCTCTTCCAAGTAGTTAACTTACAGTCCCCCAATAGAATGTAAAAGTGAAAAAAAAATGGCTTTGTTAAATTTTCAGTCCTTTCTTAACATAAACATTAAAAATCACAAGATTTTGAAAGGACAAGTAGCCTAGGTTAGTGAAAGATTTTTCATTTTTTACATAATGGTTGTACTTAGAACAAATTTGCTTTTACTAGAATGCTGTAAAGTTCTCCCTCAGATCTGATGTGCTGTGTAAAACATTTCTTAACTCATTAAGGTCAGATATAAATTAGTTTTATATTGCAATTTTAAAAAACTGGACTCTACAGGCAACACAGAAAGCCAGACCATTGTCAGGAATGGTGTGAAGCCAAATGCAAATTTCAACCAGGTATCATTTATCATACAATATATACACACATAAAAAAAGACACATTGTACTTTCTTGGATGTCCTGAAAATATTGCTGAATAGTATGCAGTGCCATAACCAGAATTTTGTAAACAAAAACCCCTCCCACAAACCTAACCATTTTAATTGAGCCAATGCAAGGTGATTGTACCCATGTTATTAAAACACTTTCCCTGGAAGTAACAATTCTGGACTATGACTAATATCCAGTGTTGGAGTGTCTTGAATATGATTTTTGTCCATGTATATCCTTTGACTATCTGAGCAAGCATGTTGTATTGTATTAATATCATAATTCAAAGGGAAATTTATTAAACCTCCCCCCTCCCAGTATTCCCATCATAGCTAAAAGTTGCAAATTCTATATGGCAGAGCCTAGACAGTAATATCAAATTTTAATAACAATTTCTCTTCTTCAGTCAGTGCTATGCTGAAGAAAAGCATAAATTGCTGTGACTGACCGTTAGTGGTTAGAGAAGCAATCTGACTTCTCCACACCCTTATTTCAGTGTATCTGCTCTGTCCCTCAGCTGTATTAATGATAGCATGAAAGGTCACATGATAAACGAGTGACAAAAATATCAAAACATATTAGCCTGTAGCTTTGTTATCAGTGTATGGCAGAGATGACAGAAAATTGTATTTTTCCCCTGAATAATTTTGTGTTACATTTTGCTGGCTAGGCAGAGTGAATTAGGGAGAAATTTCTGCCTCTAACTGTTTGTCTCTTTTTCTGACATACTTGAAGTAATAATATACATTAATAATAGGGAGTAGACACAGGGAAGAGGTAAGAATTCAGGAGCAGACTGTCTGTTTCAATTCTACAAGGTGCTATCCTTGTTTCTTTTGCAATACAAATTTTGTTGAAAAATATACACTGGATTGAATGTTATTAAAGTTACTAATAATGATCTGCTGCATATTATGGAAATAACAACTGAAAGACACATGCAAAAGAGAAACAAAAAAAAAATTCTTTAGAGCAATCAGGTTATGCTTCCACCCAGTTGTACTTCTCATCACTACAAATGCACATATTCACTAATTAAATAAAGGCTCGCACCAACAATATTTGATCTATCTCATTGTGACGGAGACCTAGTAATTACAAATTGGAGATAGATATTACTCCTGCTGGTTTAAAGACTGGCAGGACCTGCAGACCCTGGGGAGATGAGGTTAGCAATCTTTGAAAGAGAAAATAGAAATTGGCGGGAGCTTAATATCTTATGGCCTATCAGTCTCCATGGTCAGGAGTTAAAGTCATGCCATATCCAAGCTCCCTTTGCTGCTGGCAAACAGCATCAGTGGCAACTCAGTCCTAAAGGTCCTAGCAGATCAAAAGCTGTTGAAAAGAACCATTCTGAAATGCACAAAGAGAGGAACATAGGTCAAACATAAAAAGTTATATAATTACAACCTTAATAAACTGAGAGCATATACACATCGATGGAATATTAGTGATCTACTGCAATACATGTGAAGTATGAATAAAAAATGAGAGTATATTACTTTCAATGAGCAAGCGACAATGGGAAAAAAAAGGAAAGTCACTGAATCTTTACCAAAATTTAAAACTGATCTTTAAAAATTTTTTAAAATGTTTGGTTAATATTCTGTATTGATTACTATTCATTTTCATGCACCTCATACTTCTAATTTCCCTCTTAGAACGAAAGTGCATAAATATATCTGAAAAAAAATTTTCTTGCAGTATTTATGATTGGACTCAAAGAAGAAATCTCATGTGAGAACATTGTTCTCATGAGATTTCTAACCAATTTTACAGACCAACAAAATCTGAAGAGTTTGAAACTATTCCCATACTCCAAAGCTTTTGAGATATGTAAGTATTGTTATATTTTGCAGAAATTGCGAGTGAGTAAGGGCGTATGTTACATCCTTCAGGAACTCAGGAACTGGGAGTGAGAGCTAGAAAAGCCTGAAAACCTATCTAAATCGTCCAATTTATCAGTCAATCCTTCCCTTCCCTTCCCTTCCCTTCCCTTCCCTTCCCTTCCCTTCCCTTCCCTTCCCTTCCCTTCCCTTCCCTTCCCTTCCCTTCCCTTCCCTTCCCTTCCCTTCCCTTCCCTTCCCTTCCCTTCCCTTCCCTTCCCTTCCCTTCCCTTCCCTTCCCTTCCCTTCCCTTCCCTTCCCTTCCCTTCCCTCAAATATCTCTACATTCCTGCAATACCTGGTACTTTCTCAGCTTGAGACCAAGATTCTTTTGTCTTGTTTTTAACATATCTCATACTGTCCAGAAATGTTCATAGTTAGTCCAATACCATTGTTCAAAGATCTAGTTCAAGTTTTATACTTAGAGGTAATCCAAAGTCACAGTTCTGTTTGGAATACCTCAATAAGTCTTTATTCAATTTCTTTTTGTGCTTCTACTATATTTTATATATACTTCCCTCTCACCAACCAAGTAAAATTGAATTGATTATTTAAATAATTAAAATATTTTATTTCTTTACTGGACTGCCATCATTCTGCTGCATCATCTTAGTCTTTCTCTATATATATACCTATGTATGTATTTTCTTGATTTATATGAGTTACTTCTGCTCAAGCACATGCAATCCTAAAATTGCTGGTGGCCTCTGTTTTAAGCTTGCAGAGTTTCACAAAATCAATAAGGACTTACATGCATAAGGAAGCTGAAACTTGCTGAAAACATTTCCCCTTCTCAATTTTGTTTTCCTGAATTCATCACTTTCTTATGTATTTTGAACTGGAGTCCTTCAGAATTTCCATGCTGCTCTACAGAAAGTACAGTGCGAGTACACTACATATAGTACTGAGCTAGTTTTCATTCTCAGCTTCAAAGAATAATGTTTAAAAGGTCCTGTATCTAAAATTAGATACTTAAAAAATTTCTAGAAAATTGACAAGAAAAAATAGAAGAGAAATATCATAATCAGAAATGTCCTTTCTGTATTTGCCCTTGTGGGGTTCGTATTTATCCTGCAGAACTGGTATCAAAAAAAGTATACAATATAAGAATATAGTCATCTATTATGTCTGGGTAATCTTGTGCAGGCAGAGAAACACTTTTCAGAAAAAAACTTTTTAGTTTAAACCTCCACTGATGCAATTTGAGCCCATTTCCTTTCCTCCTATCACTTGTTACTCGGGAAAAAAGACCGACAAGACCCTCACTGAAACCTCCTTTCAAGTATTCATAAAGAGCAACAAGGTGTCTCCCCTGGGCCTCCTTTTTTTCCAGATTAAACAATGCCAGTTCCCTCAGTTGTTACTCCTAAGACCTGTGCTCTAGAACGTTCACCTGCTTTGTTGTTCTTCTTTGGACAAGCTCCAGCACCTCACAGTATTTCTTGTAGTAAGAGGCCCAAAACTGAACTGAACTGAATATTTGAAGTGCAGCCTCACCTATGACAAGTGCAGAGGGACAATCATTTCCCTAGTCCTCTTGTCTGTAATATTTCTGATCCAAGTCAGGATGCTGTTGGTCCCACCTGGGCACATTGCTGGCTCATATTCAGCTGACTATCAACCAACATCCCCAGGTCCTTTTCTGTCAGGCAGTCTACCAGCCAATCATGCCCAAGCTTGTAGCATGGGGTTGTTTGTGACCAAAGTGCAGGACCCAACACATAGCCGTGTTCAAACTCATACAACAGGACTCAACCCATCAACCCAACCTGTTCAGATTCTTACGTAGAGACTTCCTGCCCTTAAACAGATCAGACTCCTGCCTAACTTTACGTCTTCTCTAAACTTACTGTGAGTGCAAGCAATCTCCTCATCCAGATCATGAAGAAAGTAAGCAGAACTGGCCCCAATACTGAGATGTGGGTAATGCTACTTGTGACTGGCCGCCAACTAAATTTATTTCCACCCACCACAAATGGGCCAGATCATCTAGCCATTTTTTTACTTGGTGAACTCTACACCCGTCCAAGCCATGAGAAGCTAGTTTCTCCAGGAGAATTTTGTGGGAAACGGTGTCAAAATCTTTATTAAAATTTAAGTAGGCAATGTCCTCATCCACTAAGCAGATAATCTTATCACGGAAAGAAATCACGTTTATCAAACAGGACCTATCCATGCTGACTGGGACTTGATCAGCTGATTGTTCCATGCATACATGCCATGTGATGTCACTCAAGATGATTTATTCCAGAACTTCACCTGACACCGAGGTCAGGCAGACACACCTGTAGTTCCCTAAATCCTCCTTCTGAATTTTCTTGTAGGCCTTATGTTGTTACTTGGCAAGTTACAAAATGTTTGCCATCAAATTTCCATTTTTCTTTGAAAAATTTATAGATCTGGTTCTTCCTGGAAATGCTTAGGACTTCACACAGGGAAAGGGCACAAGACCATAGTTGCTCTTGGGAATCTTTTGATTTGCACAAGCTGTGCCCGGGCATTTTCAGGCTTTCATAATTCTTTCCTCCATTACCGCCTTTGGTCCAGTCTCCTGATATTTACATTCTTAAAGAAAATATGTTAAGAAACAATCTGTCTGTCATATTTTCCTTCTTGTGCCCAAAACACAAATCAAATATGTTTAGAATATGGAAGCTCTGGCTCTATGTTTTACATCTGAATTTTTTGTATGCTAAAAGAACATGTAAGTAATAGAGATAACAATTTGCACTTTTCTGTTAAAACTAGTTTACTTTAATCACGCTCTCTTTTTTTTCAGTCTAATTTAGTGGCATGTAGTCTTCCCTATATATCATTTGAGCAAAACATTTTTGTATCTGTCATTTTATACTGCAGAATTCCACATAGACAACAACACTTTACATTAATTATCTTAAAATTACTTCTATTTTGTATTTTATTTTCACTATCTTGTTTATGTTTTGCTACCATTTTCCTGAGTAAATGGCTAAGTTCTGTCTCTGTTTCTCTTGGATCCACGTACACTAGTTCTAGCCAAATCTTTCTTTAGACCAAGAGCATCACTCTTTCTTTCAGTTCTCTTAAGTTTTTAAGAAACTGTCCATTCTTAACAATGGTTATTCTCTGGTTTTGTCTTCCATTCAACAAAAGAAGATATAGTATAAGAGCTAATCTCAATGAAATATTATTTAGTGGTACTTGGGTTATATTTATTCAATGTTTGTAATAATTTTATTTTTATAAGGTAGCCATCAGTATCATATAATTATTAAAAGCTTAACATATGAGATATGTAAGTATATTTTTTAAGTCTGATGGGACTCATTGTTTGAAGCTAGACTTTGAAATTTGTTCAAGGTATTTATTCAAGGAAAACCTATCCAAGTAAAGCTAACTTATAAGCTCTAAAAATAATTATTTCCCTTCTCTGACATAGATTGCTTATGTTAACGTCATGTGAAATTGATAACTGAACCTAGTGGGGCAAGTAGGACTTCCAGGACAGTAGTAGGACTATCTGTCTCTATTGAAATGATATATCTCTCAAAATGCCTAAGCTTTTTAGCTTAGATTTTACTCAGATCTTTATATGACATTTTGCCTAAATTAATGAATTCATCTCTGTTTCAGTAGACACAGCTTACTATCACCTGAAATCATGTTCCAACTCACCTAATGGACAATTAAAATTTAAGGGGCTACCAGCAGAATTCGTTTCAGTGCAGGATGATTTTACTGAATTCAAGACCTCTTATACTGATATACACTGTGCAAAAAATTATTCATGACAGTCCTGTACCTTCCTGTGAATGTTCCTCACACTTCTGTTTCTGCCATTTGTAACTCTGATCTACCTGCTCACATATCTGCTTTTTGACACATTCTTAATCTTAAATATGGTATTAAATTACTCTCCCTGAACCTATCTATTTTCACAGGAACAGTCCCAGGAAAATATTTACTTATTTAGCCATATGCGAGGATAGCCCTCATTCTATCTACAGGCCCTCTCCAGTTTATAACCATGAGGTGTCTTGGAAGTGTTATTGAAAACTTGTGCTCTAGAGTTCTATATATGGTACATCTCCTTAACATTGATTCCTCCCCCTGCTCCATATTGAAGATGTGAGGTGTGAGTGACTTCAAAAAATTAGTTAAGAGAACAATGACGGGTCGAGTTGAGGAACTTGTCTTCAGCTCTAGCAGAGTCTGTTTAAGTGCATAACAGTTCCTCAAACTTTCCTGTCATGTGCAAATCAATGGACACACTGAAACAAGAAATTGAGGTCCAAACTAGGGTCTATTACACTCCAGGTTAACCTAATCTGTGATGGAGATATTTTGGCCTCAAGTACTACACATAAAAAATAATTGGCATCTCATATATCCATATCGGTTTGAAGGAGGACTTTGAACCAGCAGAATGTGAAACATCAGGACATATCCACGGGGAACCAACCACACTGTAGAAACAGACTAGATCTAGCTTTCTATCTTCCTCTTGCCCATTTTTCCAGTTCCCTTTTCTGAAATTCTGTAACATTTCACATAGTAATTGTCTTGGACATCGTCAGTTTGGGGAAAAGATAAAAATAAGCAATAGGAAATTATGTAAGGCAACAATGCATGTACGCATGATGGCCACAGTGCTTCGCTTCAGGTATAATTAATACTTTGGTACTAGAATATGTCAATAAGTCTTTGTTGACTAGTCTTCTCTCCAGAAATCCCAAGCCATCATTAACTCTTGTGAAGACATCCTGGAATGTCTTCCTAGGTTAATTGGTAAACAGTTTTTGTAAAAACACCTCTCCTCTTACCCAAACAGTTTACAAAGGATAAATTTGCAGGGCTAAAGCAGCAGACGTGTAGAAAAAAATTAAAGTATTAGTTTGCTAAATATAAAAACTGTGAAAAAAGTGTTCATAGTCTCACCATCTCTGTAGGCAACAACCATAATTACTGCCTAGAAGGTCCTCACTTCAGGAGGAAAGCTTTCATTTTCAGCTGTTTGAGTATATGGCCATGACTTATTTAGATAATGTAACTTGGCTGAGAACACATGATCATATTCTGAAACCTGCTAGACCAGGAAAAAAAAAATCATTTGCTAGTCTTACGTGCCTTGGAATCAGACATTATACTGCCAACATTAAGGATCACGTCATGTAGACCTACTGATGATGGCTGCAGTATTGCATTGCGCCTGTGGTTACCACTCCAGCAATGGTTTCTTGTCCCAAGTATATTTCCGATGAAGCTGTAGACGCTGAGTGTGGCCAGAGTCCACTGAGCAAGAAGACTGGTGTCTTAACAGAGAACATCAAAAGTGAGATCATAGTAGTCCATAAAGGGAAAACACTGTCACTCACTTCTGCAACGATTTATGCATGAGCCCAAGATTATTGTTAGCATCGTTTTCAAGCCAAGGCAAGCCTAACTGGGTCATCTACAGGGATCAAGCCTGGGACTCTGGAGTTAAAAGTGTTAGCTCATGAACCACAGGATAAAGATAAATGGAAATTACTACTGGGGAAGTTACAGATCCATACACTTCTGTGCATCATCTAGGTACCAGAAAAGCAGTAGTAGTGATACTATCACAAGCAATCTTTAACACACAGAATTTTGTCCATTTTATCTAAAATGTAGGGACTTCTTTGGATTTGTCATAATGAGGGCTGAAGTTTATTTCTATTTTGGGGTGCATTCAATCTTATGGGAATTCAATCTGTAAACTGAGTGGATAGAAAGCACCTTTCCTAGTAAGAGAGTTTAAAAAGTAAGCTTTAAGGAAGCATTTCAGATCACTTACCTGGACAGGTAGACTTGGATGCTAAAGTATGTCTACTACCCCTAAGATTCTATAAGAATCACAAATAGAAGGAATATGGATGTTATGTACTGTATGTTTATGCTATATTACACTAGAAATCAAGACTAAGAAACTAATATTTTAAATATTACTCTTTTTTAGACAATGATTTTTTTACATATGTTTCTAATTTGAGAGTCAGCTGTGAAACTGACATTGATGTATTAAGATTGTCAGCAAAGGAGCAGACATTATACCTTGAATAATCTCTTACAATTTTTCTGTACTTTAGATTTTCTACAATTGAAGATAGCAAAACAAGAGAAGTTTCTTTGGAGTTGGTCAAGGTCACCAGCAATGCAATTTTAATTTTGTGCTAGTCTATTAAAAGTCAAACCTCACAGAACAGACAAGCTCTTCCAAACTAAACAACAAATTCCTACATTCGTACTTTTGAACAGAATACAGTTATTTTGAAGATCAAAATATTTTGACCATAACTTGTATTCTCCCATCCAAGAATGTATGTGTTGGTTACTGACAATTTCCATCCTTCATGAATTTATAACAACCGCAATAATTTTAAGTTTTCCAGGTGTAATCATTTCACCTAATGTAGGCATCTTACTTTTTTTTTACACAGTCTCTGGGAGAGAGAGTCTCATCCAGAAAGTGATCTAAAAAATTATAAATATAGGCTCCATTTCTGATTGTCTTTAGAGAGTTCTCCCCATGAGCCTCACATAGAAATTTAGGAGACAAAGTTCATAGCTTAGACATCTAAGTTGATTGCCTGCAGTAAATAACATAAAAATGCTCACATATTAAAATCTAAATTACTCCTTGCAAATTCAGTATATTGAATGTTTGAGTCTAACATGCTTGTCATCAATGAATGAGACTCAGCATAAGCTTCTTGATGTTTTACATCTTTATTTCTCTAAGGCAGTTCTTCCAGTTTAACACTCTAATTCAGAATTTGCTTCACATGATACTGCATGATATACTAAGCCTTTTAACTATTTCCCTATTTTTGCAGAAAAATCTACTGCCTGCATGGTGATCAAATTTCATACGGTGTTTTATTCCATATAGTTTTCAATGTATTAAGCCACTCAAAGTGTCTAATAATACCCCTGTATAAATAGAACACTTAAATCCAACTTCTTAAACCAAAAGCAGAATTTAGCCCTAAATGCCTAAATGATTGTTTCCTTATTTTCTTGTCTCTAGCACCATGTGACAAACTGAATTGCAAGATATGCAATTTTGGTAAATCTTCGCTACGTTTACATGTTCCCTCCTTACACATGATTATCCTAGAATTAATGTGTTGAACACTGCTTAATAAACTTCTTACTCTCAATCTTTAAAATGTAGTCCATCAGATTTATAGTTAATCAACTCTAGTTTTAAAACAGGGAAGAAAATGTTAACAATGAAATAGACTATAGAAAGAGCCAATTAATCTGTTCACTCTCCTGTCTGTTCAGCAGCTCTAGTTACACCTCAATTAAATGCAACAATGCACAGGTAACTTTAAAAGAAAGGCCTTTAAAGATAAATGTATTTGCAATTCATTAAAAGAGTTTTTTGGCCTCATACTAGAGAAAACAAAATAAAACAAGGAATAGCAGGAGAGATGAAAGTGACAGATAATAAAGACCACACAATCAGCTCCAGCAAGTTCCATAACTCATAGGTTCTTACACTGCAACAATTATTTGAAGAAAGCATCCATAAAAAGAGAAGTCTTTCAAAAGCCAACGATGACCTTTTTCTTACTGGGTTCTTCTTTATATTTTTGAACTTTTCTCTCTATAATCTTAGATGGAAGGTGGGGAATTAATGCATAATATTAATTATGTGTGTATAACGTTAACCAGTAAAAAATACCTTGTTATCCATGATGAGCCAAGGCAAAACAGGAGAAATTCAAATTTGCTCAGGTAAAATGGACATCAAAAAAAGTTTTGAAATGTACAAAACTATTCTGACAGATATTTTTCCCTAAATTTCTTCTGACTTCAGAACTTAGTGTCTTTCTCAAATGCTACTATACTCAATTTCCTCATCTGAACATATCCAGAACTCCATTCCAAAAGCTTTTCTGTTTTGTGACTTTTTAGAGTCTTAACACTATTTGAAGGCCGAGACATTATCTCCATGACTCAAAAAAAGATAAAACATAGTAGATAATCAAAACTGGTTGAAATAGTGCTTATAATGACATTCAGCAGTGACTTCATATCCTGATCCAGCACTGGAAACAAACATCATATTGCAGTCTTTCTAAAACAAAAGGCTTCACCCAGAAAGAACTCCTTCCACAGTGGATCCACCTTCAGCTACAATAAATCAGAAATTCTAGAGATGAACAAAGTTATTTAGTTAATTTGAAATAATTATGTAGTTAAACGAAATTACTCACTTAAGCCTCTAAATATGAAAGAAAGTTTAGTGCACACTTTCTATATGATTGAGCTGTGATTCACTGGAAATTTATCTCATGTGATATACAAAAGGTCAAATTAGATGATCTCTTGATCTTTCTGGCCTTAAACTGTATGAAACAATGAGAGATTTTATTATACTTAGCCTTGTTCGTGTCTCTGCGATGTTATAAATTATTAAATATCAAAATAATTGCTAGAAATTTTGTTGCTTTTTTTTAAGAAAACAAAAAATAATCCTGTAAAAACTACAGTAAACTTTTTATCAAACTGAGTGTTTGTATTAGTGATTAAGCTAAACGTTTAAGTTATAATTAATATTGAAAGAAAGTCCCTAAAATTTAAAATATTTTTGAAACAATTTTATAAGGTTTAAACACATTTTTGCTTTCAAATCTGCCCAGTGATTTAACTAAACATGTACTATAGATAATATGCATTCTGAATAAAAATTTTCTATTTGCCAAAATTTCTTAAGTACACCAAATAATTGTAGTGTTTTAATAAATTCTTGGGCATTCATTTTGCAGTAATAAAAAAGTCCTGTCTGACAGATGAGATTAAATAATTCTATTATAGTTTAACTTAAACTGATTACTCCTGACTATTGTCTTTATCTGTAGCTTACTGCCAGCCATGTAATAAAAATAATTCATAATGAATATTTATACTATTTTTTTTTTTTTTTGATGTTCTTGGGTGTGAGTTTAATTTATCATTGCCAACAGTGAGGCCTTGTGTGTTATTAAAATGAATTAACAAAGAGTGTGGTATTTATATGTTCATATATGTTAAACTTAGAAAGAACTATTAAGATTATCTGACCTAAGGTACATGACTGTCTTTCAGTTTTCATGCAGTTAACCATCTCTTGAGATCAATAACCTCGATTAGTTTAAATTACAGTTTCAATTTTGCCATAGCAATATTTTAGATAAAGTTTACATGTTTCTAGTCTTAGTTTACTTCCATTCATCTTAAAGATATTCATTCCTTCTCATGCATTTCCTCTAGATTAAAGTTTATAAACACACCTTGATGTTTTTATAAAGCATTACGGCACCCGTTCCCTATTATCTTTCTTTTTCAGAAGAAAGCAAATTTAATGCTTTATTTATTCCCTCAAAAATAGTTCCTCCCATTTTAAAAATATTTCAAGGTTCTTTGTGATAGTTTGTGTAAGGAAATCTCTTCCCTGCTTTCTGCTGCCACGCTTTTACACTCCAGGATTCACATGAGGACACATCTGATGATAGTGAAAGTGTTCCTGTTGAATTGTAGTTCATGGAATTCACTCTCATCTCTGATGATGAAGATGATCAGTAAAAGCAAAATGTATCATAACTCTTCTATTTGGTCTAACTAACAAGAAAAGAAATATGGGAAAATTATAAGTTACTTTAATTGTTATTATTACATTACTTAATTATTTGTGAGAATTTATGTAAGATTTTTGATGGCTTTCCTTTGGCCATTAGGTAAACAAAGGCAGTAATGGTGAATTTTACCCCATAATCATCTACTTTCAGCAGATTACTTGTCTCTAGTTCAGTTTGGCTGTTTCTGTTCTGAAAAACTGTTACAGGCCATATACACATACAGATATTACAAAATCAAGAAACAATTTACTCTTTACTGCTTGTGTGCTAGCCATCAAAGTCTACTACAAACCTCTGCTCCCTCCCAAGGAAAATCCAGACTCTTTCATTGTTTTATCCCTGAACAATGTACATTTTTTTCCGGGCAAATATTTATCAACATAACATTACCTTTTCAGGAACTGATTTTGAGGACATATTGCAGTTGACATAAAAAATATCTACATTGACAGTAAATTTTTTTGCCACTAAAACATGTCCTTAAACATTCCTTTTTGGTCTTCAGTGTTATAGCAGTGTCCCACATGGTTTAACGTTCTAGTGAATCTGACCAGGTACTTTGTTGCCTTCAATTATTGAATCATTTGAAAAAAAATCATGTTCAAAAAAACAGACTGAACTTGGATTAATGCTGAGATGCACACATTTTTTCAGTACAGAACATTGTATTTCTTCATCTTACAGCATAACTTTTCTTCTCTCATAGTATTATACAAACTGACAGGTGCTATCAACGTACCTACAATGTAGTGGGGGAAAGTTTTATCATTTTAAGTTGGTCTGCTACTGGAGGAAACTGTATGACAGTAACGAGAGATCACCATAAAGCAGGACTGAAGAGTGAACTTGCTATATATCATACTCCTGACTGCTTGTACTTATATAATGTTAAACAACAGTGTGGTTATTTAGGAAACTCTTTTTCTGAAATCTTTCCCACAAATAATACTCATTTTGATATTAAGAAAGTTGCTCAAAAGATTCTTATGAACAAATGGAATTCATTATACATATTCCAATACACCTTGCTCTATCCTGCATCCATTTGGTAGAACTAAGGAATTGACAGAAGAATTGATAGGGAGAGCAAAGTCATATTTACCAGTTTGCTTTGCTTTGTGTAGACTAAAACGGTGAATTGCACGTTCCTTCTGTTCTGCTTTTTGACTATGGTCACATTCACATGCAGAGACATAAACTTGAATGTTTTAAATGGTCACTATCCCCTTTTAGTTAGTCAAAATACCATATATATGCAGAGTTCTGAATTTTTGTCAAATAAGATAAAAACTTTCACCCAAAGGATGCATGTTTTGTGTCTACATTCCCTAAGAGAGGAACCAATTTTGTGGAGATGTCATCTTGTTCTCACAGGACAATCATTTGAATCTTGCCTGAAGAATAATAGTAGAGCCAGCTGAAGTCTGTGACAAGTGAATCTCAAAGGTAGACATCGCTTTAATTTCAAAAAAGAAAATAATATTTTAAAACATCTGATGTATCATGCAAGCTTTGTTAATTAATCAACTGAAACTCATTTTTTCACACTTTTTTTATAATAAAAGATACAGCACATGTAAATATACAACAGAATATGCATGATTTCAGCATGAAGTTGCAGGCTAATATTGTTGGCACAAATTCTGGCACATTTTATGGGCCAGATCTGCAATTGATGTATGCTACACTGTATACAGAAGGAACGTATTTCAAATAGTATTTACATGCTATAAAGGGTGTTAAAAAAACACTCAATGTGCTGACGTAATTAAAAATGGCATTAGAAGTTACTAGCAGTTGAATGTCTGATGTGAACACTGGAAGACACTGCACTAACAATGTTATCTAGCCACAAACCTGATTCATAAAACAACCATCAGACAAAGCAAAGCCCAATTTTTTAAAAAAGTAGTCTTTCATTTTCCTTCAACGGATTTTTATAAAAGAGTTTTAAAGAAGACTGTCAGGCTCTGAGCATTTAATTATAGTTTGCTTAGCACAATAGCCTTTTTAATTTGTGGTCAGTATGTCTTACCTTCAGTAAGGTATTGGGCACAGAGGGTAGTAGTTATGTAAGCTTTTGTCTATAGAAAAGCAATCATGAGACAGGTGATAAAAACAAAAAAAAAACCCAAAACAATCAAAAGAAACACAAGAAGCAAACAGCAAAAAGAAGAATGGCATCTGCACCACATGTACAAATCACTACATTTCCCAACCCATTAATGTCATCTCTGAGAATTACAGTTCTGGACTCTATTTCAGCCTATCCTTGTTCATAACTTAAGATAAAATGCTGACACCCTCTGTATAGTCTTTATAATATGGAGGGAAAGGCTAATTACACCTATCTGTATGGACATAAGGTATTCAGCAATGGATGATCCTTATATTTTTAGTTCAGAAGTTGGAAATTATAAATACTATCCACAGGTCTTGAGACATGTTGAAGGCAATGGGAAAAAAAAGTATTTTAAGGTTATATAGTTTATACGCGTTATTACAGCTGGTTTTGATAATCCTCACTTAGAGCAAGAAAATATTCCCAAATGGAAAATTTTCTTCATTGAGAGGTTTGTTTTCCTCTAGGTTTTATAATGACCTGATGCAAATGAAACAGTAATATTTACTTTACAATTATAGGGCAGTGTGAACTTTATATTTTATAAAACAAATTAATTTTGTCATCAGAAATTGTTTGCTTGCAAATTTTACAAACCTGTAAATGTAATAGAGAAAATAAATTAGGGCAGAGAACCATCTTCTATAGCTCACTGTTAAGTGTAGAAATATCTTATTCTGTCAATGTGATTTCATAGCAGGATGAAAAATGTCAAAAATAGGGATGACAAATCAGTCTAGTGAGGAAAAATGACTCTCAGACAAGAGATGTCATTTGTCATGATTGCCATTTGACTGCACTTTCTCCTGTCTTCTCTTTCAGATGAATGTTACTTTGCCATTAATTTAAAATTATCTTAAATCAACGATGGGTTGAACATGAAAAGCAAAGGTACTTGTCTTTTAAAGTTTTGCAATATGCAGAAATCTGTTCAAATGTAAACTTACTGAAAACTGACATGCACATTATAAAGGACCTTATCATCATGAATTGTTAGCTTAGAAAATATTATAGTTCTTTAGTTCAAAACTCCATTTTTCCTAAATGTAGGCAACAGCATGGCTTTTTTTCAAAACTGACACAGCTGAGCACTGCTCTCTGAGCCACTGCATAATATGGGTGGTAATTAAGCCACAGCTTCAAGGTTGCATGGGCACAAGACAATTCAGCCTAATGAAGTATCGATTGGCTGCAGTCGAGGTAAAACAAGTTGACATTCATTTAGAGGTAGCAATGCGAATATACCACAAAGCCACGAAAGAAGTAAGGGAAAAAAACAATGAGACTGAATTTTAATCTTGCAAACACAATTAAGAATCTTATTTACAGCATGCTGCTATCACTTAAAGTAAAGCTAATTGCATACTTACTGCCCTGACATCAGATTCTTAAGTGAGCAGAAATTATATTCATAGGCTGTTGGCAAAAATATCACATGAAGTTCAGTGTTTCAATTAGAACCTGTCCTAACACTTCAGAAACCCAACTGCAAAAAAGAACCCTTGCATTCAAATTTCCACTTTATTCACACAACTGAGTTTCTTTTAAAATGCTATGATAAACTTCTCTGTAACACAAGTTTAAATTATGCAATTTATGAAGACAATACTTTTACTTAATGGAATAACTGCAAGTAGGTTTATATGCGTTGTCACATTAGGCAAATATTCAATAAAATTTAAGCCTAGTTTACCTTTTGTCTTACAGGTCAAAAGCTTTATTCACACAATCATGGCCTTGTCTCATGTGTGCACTTATATAAAAAAGTATATATAAAATGCATACATTAATATATAAATGTACAACTTTAAACTTGCTATTATAACTGTTTTGTTCCTAACCACTAAAGCAAATTTTCTCAGACATTAGGTGTTCTCAAAAGCCATAGAACTAACGTAGAATTTTCAGCATTAACACTGGCAGTTTCCAGTGAAATAAGTAGGTTATCATCTGCTCCTACTACGGAATATTGAGGAGATTTAGGGTGAGGATACAAGCATGAAAGTGCTAAAGTATTCCTGTATATGATTATGTTTAATTGAAAAGTCCTAAAATTTTAGTTATGTATTTTAAGAATGAAATTAATAGGCAATTTAACGTATTCAATAAAATACATCTAGGATAACAAACCCAATTGAAATCAGATAATTTAAAATCAAAATAATGTAATCCTTTCCAAACTGTACAACTGGTTACCAAGAAGGATGTGCAGATATTTCCGTATTTCTCAAGAATTTCTTTAATTTTGGATAGAACACTTAAATTTTAAATAATGGATTAACAGCCCATGTGTTCAAAATTGTTCGTTCTATAAATCATGACTTTTCCTGTGTTTGTAGCCGAAAACAAGTTTTTTCCCAATGACTGTATACTATTGTAGATAATTTAACATTTGAGACTAAATTATTACATCTTGCAAACAGATACCAAGAAATTGCAACTAATGTATCATATAACTTCATTCTAACAATATTCTCCTTACAAAGCTGAAATGCAAATGCATTATGACTTTTCGTCTTTCAAAAGTGCAAACATTTTACAGCTTGCAACAATCAATTTTCTCATGAAAAATACCCTCAAATGACTGAGAAAGTGCTAATGTGTCTAATTGCATTATAGACCCCTCCGGCAGACAGAGGGGTAAAAATTAACTCATTAAAGCACTCTGATTGCCAGATGTTGGGATTCACATCAATTGCCCTACTTGTGTACTGAATTAAAGAAGTATGAACACTGAAGTAAGTTTTAAACTATTTTAGTAATTATTGTCCTAAAAAGTCAGAAAATTGAGGTGTGCAAATCTGAGTACATTTACTGTATAATAATCCTGACAGGCATTTTTTTTTTTCAGACGTGTAAATTGATTCTCAGTCTCTATTACAAAAAAAATCTGGAATCTAAGATAGCAAATTACACAGAAAATTAAAGAGTATTTTTTAAAAATTAAATTCCTCAGCATACCAGTGTTAAATACTTACAGCAGCAATTGTGTTTTTACCTGCACTCCTTGTGATCACAAGGAGTGATCTACAATATTTTTCCAAACAGAAATGCCTTTAATTTTGCTGATGGAATTGTATGTGGTCTATTGAAACAAGGTCAGAACACTGCGTAACTTGTTAAAGAGTAATACTTCAGATCTCACATACTACTTGTCTGTAAAGATTCCCTTCCTATTTGGTTCAGGTCTAACCACATTCACTATTCATCTGTGAGGTCTACAGTCCAGGTGGCAGCGCCAGATAGAATTTTTAGCTACTATTACTTTTGTTAAAAGTAAATGTTTATCTTGACAAGGACTCTTCTGGGCCCACATCTCAATTGTGAAGTAATAACGAGAGGGATTCAACTGATATTCGTGCAATGGGAATTCCTGAGGTAAAAATGTTCAGTCCAGCAGATTCCAATCCCTTTTCCCAACTGACTGCAGAAAGCATCTCTGTCCATTGGAGATAAGCATTTTGGAATTAATGGCCATTAAAAAATATGCTCCTTTTAACAGACTACCTGTCAGATCACCAGTGAAGAAGCTGTGCCCCAGTAAAGGGATTAGGGAAAAGCTCAGATCACTTTTAAAAGAACCCATAAGTCCAGTTTCTATAATTAGTCTGGATAAATTATACCCTTTACCTGAAGAAATGAGAGATATTCAGGTAATATTTTAAGGCCTAAAATTGTTCCTCTGAAAAAATTAATTTTCTCCTTGGAAGACCGTGTCTCTCTCCATATTGAAAAGCCGAATTCTCTACAAGTCATCCAGGGCAAAGAACATACCATAATTTTTGTATACAATTGTATGAGAATTAAACAGGTTTTACGTAAGCATTCAACTCACTGCTAGCCACATGGTTTTGATTAATAGTTCATATTTACATATGCTTTCAAAACTATTAAAACCAAACTCAAAATAATAATAAAAATTATATGATCACTAGATTCTGCAATAGTTAAAGACTAAAATAGTCTGAGGATGCATTCAAAGTTAAAGTTCATTTCAGCTATTTATTTCTATGCTTCATATCTGTTTATGTCATCCTAATAATATTTTATTTCCACATAAATTTATTTTCCAATATAAATTAAATAACTTAATTTTGAAGAGAATTTTAACCCTCCCTACTGCAAGGAAACGTTCTTGCAGTATAATTGTACTGGTGCTACCCTGTGTTCCTTATTTATGAAAGGAAGTGCAAGTGAAAAAAATGTATCTGTTATCATGTCAGCTAATTTCCTGAACTTCATCAAAATTATTTGAAACAACTCCCAGGAAATTCACAGTTTCTCTCCAAACTTGATGTCTACTCACATTCATTTGAACTTTCTGATTTGAACCTCAGTATATTCCACTTTAACACAAAAAAACCACAATCTTTTCAGAGAAATAGAATTATTTTAAAAAAAAAAAATTATTTAAGAAAAAGAGATTTTTTCATTTAACTACTGCACATATACAGAATCCATGCACAATTAGGTTCACCTAATTTAAAAATGAAATGTAAACACCTTTGCTTAAAAATTTTCAACCGTTGCTTTTCTTTTAATGATTTTTCTATAGCAATATAGTTTCAATGGCAAAACTACATTGTAATATACTTTTAGTGCATTTAATATATATCTGCATCCTTAATAAACATGATATTTGAAAGCCTTTCTATCTTGACTATACTTACAAGACACAGAAGAGGACTAAAATGATTGTTTCACAGACATAGTGGTGAAATTTTAAAAAACACCTTGGGCAATTTATTGAAGAAAAAAACATGATCACGGCTTTTGACTGTCAATAAAAACAGTTCTCCTTTATATTACTTTAAAATAATTTATAAACTGTTTCCAAATAAAATTGTCAGACTGTTTTGTGGGCTTGTGCAAGCAGGTCAAGCAAGCTTTGTCTTCTAAAACTGCACAGGAAGTTGAAGTGATTTCTTTCAAGTTCTAGGACTAAGGTAAACTGCACAGATCTAAGCACATGCTTTACTCATCCTACTACAGCTTTACATAATTCAACACTTATATTACCTATCCACTCATAACAGAAAAGAAGAGAGTCCAAACACTGCCTCTTCAAGAAAAACAGACAGATGAAGTACACAGAAAAAAATGGCAGTTTGTGACTGATAGGGAATTATATATACACCTTATTCAAGTTCCTTCAAGTAATCTCCAGCAAGAAAAGTACATTTTTGTCTATAAAAAAAAGAAGGTCAAAATTCCAAGGTGTCAGCCTGTCTAGTACCTCAGTTATAATCGTGGCATAGTATTTTTATTTCTTTTAAAATGTTTACTGTTCAATGTATTGCAAAAATCAGAAGGATATCTGCAAGGAAATGTTTAAGGTAAAGGTTACAAGTGATATAGTGCCTCAAAGGTCTAATAATAAGATAAATGTATTTTACCAAGGGGTCATCAATTCAGATTCCACAAAAAATCAGCAATGCTTTGACTTTTACAAAATGTCATTCCATTTCATATTAGACTAATGACTAATTTAGGAGCATCAAAGTCACTGTTTAAAACAGTTTATCACTGTGTTCAACAACTAAAGGCAAAGAATCAGATAGGCCTGCACTAGAATATTTATTTGAAGGGATGCCCTTCTTTTTTATATCATAGCTGATGCACATGACATCCTTGATATTTTTAGTGATGTGCTTAAAATTAAAAATTCATTGGCTTCTAGATAGAAAGTTTTTTTGTAAACATATTAAATTTGTCTCCTACTCCCATACTATAAAAGGGCTAAGGTAGAAATACGTGCCTCAGAAGATAATGGAACCAGAAAGAAATTCCCAGCCACAGTATCTAATCATCTTCTATGGCACAAACTATGCCATATTTTCTCTTTCATGAGTTGATAAAGCTGTATCAGAAAAGTGATTAGTCTTCTGATCTCCCCATTTAAAGGCCTACTGCAGACCTCCATTCTTCAGATGGATAGTGTCCTAATTTTTAACAAAAAATTTAATAGTGTTAAAAATATATACATTTATAACCATTTGTTCACTATGCATTTTGATTCTGTGGCCCCAGCTTCATTCATACAAAGTTATCATTGCCACAATCTCATCACAATGTCAAGTGAAGACTATGGAGATTGCATTATGATGTCAAAATGCAATTGCAAAGAATTTTTATTACTATCTATGGTCATCACATTTACAATATCAAATTATGATGAAAAGTGTTTCACTTTCTCAGAAGATGAAATTATGTCAAGCTGATGACACAATGAGGTCAGTACAAATCTTCATAGACCCAACTGCAATGTTCATGCGATGGGAAATGTATGGAGACTGTCATATAAAGCCTATAGAAAAAAAAATGGACAAAATCTACTGAATGCTTCAGAAAGTTTTAAAAACTATGAAGTTGGAATAGGCTTTGAAAAATATGTCTCAGTGTCAAAAGAATAATGTAAGTTCATAGAGAATGTTATGTTTACTATTAAATATTATTTTGCTTGATATCTACCTTCTTCTACAAAGATACTTTCTCTCCTGGCGATCTGTCCAATGACAGTACCTTGAGACTTAATGAAGCCCCTAATCCCAGACTCTGATCTTCCTCTTACTTCTGCTTCTTTTTCAATCCCATTGTTACTTCTGTACAAAAGATCATGCCAGTCTGCCTTCCTTCATAACAGAGAGGAAGAAATTTGGTCTTCTTTCTACATTAATTTCCTATTCGGTCTTGATGGATATATGACATCTTTTAGTAAAATTTATCCAAATTTTTGTCACTTTTTCCCACAGATTCCATCAAATCTACATCTCCCTGTCACTCTGTACCAGCCACTGAAATAAACTTCTTAAATATACAACCCTAGAAATTGCCTCTAGCTTTTTATGGTGATCTTATTTTCTAACTATATCCTCTTTGATTTTATTCTTTACTTTTAACTAGTTAAGCTCTGCTCTCTTATCTTTATTTCTCTGTATTTGATTCTTTGCAAGTTGATCTGCTCTCTCTGTATTGCCTACATTATTTGCAGCTAAAGGTTAAAAACCCCACTATTGTTCAGGACAGTTGTGCTTCTGTACAATTCCTTTGTTTTTTTCTCCAAAATTTCGTGTTTAAGCTAAGTTACCAATAACCAAGGAACTAGTTGTTTGCTTTTAATTTTGGCAGTACTTCTGTTGCTTCTCCTTTTGCTCCATCTCTTTGCACTGTGCTTTTCTTGCTCCCCAGTGTCAACATCGAACTATTCTTTTCTGGGCTCTGTAATCATGACTGCTAGATATTTTGGATGTTCTTAACTTTTCTCCAGTCGTTGTTTTACATAACCCCCAGTGAATTCATAACAATTTCTCATTTGTCATTATTGCAGCGTCAATGTGATATTCCTTTCATTTTTTTCCTAAAGCCTTTTGATCCCATTCTTAATGACTTTATGATCAGGAACTTCAAAATTCTCCTCTCACGTAAGGCTTGCAACCCATTTTTCACTGAACTTCCTACTGATGCCAAGTTTTGTCACTTTTTACAATCTTGATTGGTTTCATTTCTGTCTGTACTACAAAAAAGCGCTGCCCATTCCACAGCCATCTCCTGAATTCCTCTCTGATTTTGTGTCATCTGTTCCAAATGTTAAAGTTTTGGTGTTTTCTGCACTCTTTCTTAGCACAAAAATTTATCTCAAATGGCTTTATGATGTCTGATTATTTCCTTCATCTCTCTGTTTACAGTTTGCATTTTATGAACTGCATTCACTCCTCCTGTGTATTCAAACCAGTTTTTAGTGCAAAGGCTTTTCCTGACCTCTTTCTTTGATAATTTACTAAGGGCAAAGTAATATTTAAAAGAAATGTCAAAATTTACTTGGCCTTGGACAGTCTTATGTATCTGAAGTATGCTACCTTCTTTTAGACAAACTTGTTTGTAACCTAGAGTTTGGGTTCTCTTTCCATATTTGTAGAGACTGATGCTAAGCAAATAATAACTGCAATAGTATAAAGTCTTTGAAATATCAAATAAGCTTTCAATTCAAAATTCTTACATATCTTCATTTTAGTCCATTGTTCTCTCTAAATCCTTTTAAGTTTTTTCCTTTTTTTAAGTAATTGCAGTAATATTTAAGTTCCACTAACAGAATATTGTCTATATTATATATGGATTAAAATAACTACAATATCATCTTTAATAATTTGTTTTTAAAATGCATTTGCAGGGGACAATCCATGATATTTTAAACAATTCAAGTACTGTAAAATGCACTGAAAGCTAATTTGATTGACCCAGTGCCACTGGAGCGATACATATGAGAAAGACTATACTCTTGTGGTATCTGTGGGACATATTCAACTTCCTCCTTTTTACACATTTTAATCTTTCTCCTTTTTGAGTGTCCTCTTCTAAATTAAAACATATTTTAAATCATCACACTGTTGCAGTTTCCTAAATCAAGAGTATACAAAGACTTAACTTCTTTCCACTTGTTTAAGGCTAGTATTCATCAGAATAGCGTGAATAACAATATTATCTTCACTGAAGCAGATTATTCTCACTTCTTCTTAAATAATAAATTATATTGATGCAATTTATTCAGAACTAGTGTCATAAATATTTTAACCTAATGCTAATACCAATCAACTGGAATGTTATATGCAAATGCAAGAGAATGAATTTATCACCATTTTTTTTTTTTAGAACCTATTTATCTCCTTCATTTGTCCAGCACTAGAATTTGTATGACCTTTTTCCTGTAAAGACAATAATAGAACAGGACTGTAGGTTCTCTTCCACCAGGTCCATGATATGTATGTTCACTGACATTAGGTTTTCCCTTCTTTGATTTTTAATCTCTTTCTCAATGATACAAAAAAATGAATAATTTTACTGAGCTACTGTAAGTTTTATTTACTCTTACCACTCTGGTTTAAACAGAAAGCATGAGAAAAAGTCTTTGTCAAATACTTTCTTATATGTAGTGCAAGAGAAAATTCCTATCTGATTATTGATATAGCTCTAGATACAATGTGTCATTTACCATGTTTTGGGGGAAAAAAAGGGGGAAAACAGAAAAAGGGGGGAGAAAAAGGAAAAAGGAATAAAATATAAACCCAAACAATATTAACTTACTACAAAGGAGAGTAACACATGTGTTTTCAGTAGTGGAGAGCTGGCACTGACAAGTTTTTTCACAAATTTTTGACACAACTAAAGACAAATAATAAAAGTATTGAGCTCAAATAAGTAGGAGTATATAGACTGAAAGTAGAGGCACAATATTTTTAAAAAGGAGGGTAGTTTTTATTACTACTTAATATTTTTGTAAAGAGTTAACAACTGACATAAATTGAGGTCCAATTATATTAGATACCATATGGATATAGAAATTGATATATTGATAGAATTGAGAAGCAGTGAAAAAAAAGCAAACCAAACTTCAAACCCTGGAGTTCCAGAATTTCACAGATTGCAAATACTTCTTCTTCGTTCCTCCCTTGATGCAGTGAACACCGAGAAGCAGAGGGTGACTGAAGACACACGGAATTTTGCCCCTGCTGCTTTAATATAATGCTACTTTACTTCTATTCATTTGCTGATGCAGCAAATTATCATCTCTCTTCACCAAAGTGACATGGAAATAGGTGTGAGGTTGCGTACCATCATCTCTACACAAAAGCTCAGAAGTGTGACAAGGGGAATAATGTATATGTATAAAATATGTGTAAGACAGTGTCATAATCACGGGGAAAAAATGAGTGTTTCCTTTTTAAACAAAACATAAGAGAAAAAACCACACTCTCTACTGCTAGTGTCAAAAGTAATACTTATTAATAGATGTGCTAATGTTTCTCCAGAATATTACTATGTGCAGTTACTTGTATATCACATTAACATAGCATAGGTAATTGAGGCAATAGCTGAGTTAGATACCAGGAAAACTGTTGTGTAGGATGATATACTGCTGCTTATATACGTGCTTTACATACATGGGTTTGCTTGTAAGGCCCTCCTTTGGCAAACGGTCTTGTTATTGATATTTGAAATAGTACTCAGGACATTTCAAAGAGATGTTGTGAAAAAAATAAGGACTCAGAAAATAAGCGTGAAAACTTGTGACAGTGGGAAGAAATAGTGGAGGGGAGAGCAGCAGTCAAGACCCTGCCTGAAGTGGTCCCATGCACCATCTCCCTTATGGGTGCTGCCAATTGCCATGTACAGCTTGCCTGTAGCAAGCATAGATAGTCCCTGGGGACCCACAACCTGGATACAAGATGATCTCCTCCTGGGAGCTGTCATCTCTGAGGTAACAAGGGATGTCACAGACCTAGGGCACAAATTTGGGGTAGTGCAAGCAGATGAGGGGGGAGTTGAACCCTCCAAGACCTACATGGAGTGAATGTATCTCTATGCGTACACAAATAGAACTTCTTGGACTTAGTTGTAGAGGGTGTTTGGAAATTTAGAGGTTGTTATTTTTTTTTCTAAGTGCCTAGTGAGGTGGTTTATCCATTATCTTAGTAATATTGATCTTGAATACATATTTCACTGATTGATAGTTAATTACATGTTGTTAATAAACTAATATATCACTTCAGTTCTGATTTGGTTTAAACTATGTAGCAACTTCCAGAATATGAAATACCCCTGCAGACAAAAAGTAAAGGAAAAAAAAAAAAAAGGAAAAAAAAAGGAAAAATAAAGCTCTATTCTTCCTATTATTTTTCACTGATAGGAAATTATTGGAGATTCTGGCTAATTGTGAAAAAGCAGTACTGGATGTTTATAATTTTCGTGAGGTT
The DNA here is from genome assembly GCA_033556795.1 of Tapera naevia. Taxonomy (NCBI): domain Eukaryota; kingdom Metazoa; phylum Chordata; class Aves; order Cuculiformes; family Neomorphidae; genus Tapera; species Tapera naevia. Next base: position 14,536,327 of record JAUMJJ010000038.1, read on the forward strand.
GGTAAAATTCAGCGAATCCATATGAAGTATTTGATAAATTTATAATTGTATTATATATTTGTATTAATGTGTACTGAAAAGACTTTGCTCATCCAAGTAGCAACATCATCCCTACAGACATTATCTAATAATACACCTTGGAGCGTAGACTGATATTAAGAATAAAATATTACTTTTTAGACATTTTCAGAAAAGTAGAAAGTTTAGGTAAATCAGTACTATTTTCTGTAAAAAGATGCTAAGTAGTGAAGCATGCAGAAGCCGTGAAGCATCCCTTATCCAGAAGGCTCTTAGCAACAAAAATATCAGTAGTGATTATTCATGTAACACTGTTGCAGTGAAATCTATTCATATATCCTTTCATTTAGAGTAACATGAGGTCCACAGATCTTTTGCCTGCTTCTAAGGTTAGTAAGATGTAATGTCAGAAGTCTTTAATCCACTTTGTACCATTTGGAAACTCTTTAGTGAAGTCAATACTGGAAACATTTAGAGCTATGGATTAATATTTATAAAATATAGAAGGAAAAATCTGTTGAATATTGTCATCTACATACTTAAACTCATCCTGAGTTTTACTGATACAATGATAAAAATAGTTCACATTACACTGGAAGACCCTTCCTTTGTGACCATTCACAGTAAATACATGACTAATTTCACCAAGTGTCTTGATTTTCCTATAGTTTGACAACGCTTCAGTCACAATACATGTAGATACAATGATAAATATTATAAAATTCTTAAAAAGGGTAGATAGAAAGAAATTCAAAATATAATGTAGGTCAGATATTTTCACTTGTTTGAGCTATTATTTGAAAAGGGGAGTTCTATTCCCACATCTCACTGACTTTCACTGGGATTTGGACACAAGAAACTTCTTTTAAAACCATGGCTTTTATTGAAAATTCTCACGGTCACTTTGAGAACCATTTTCTTGTGTGTCAGGTGCACTTTAACTGAATTTGAAGATAGTTATTGCTCCCTTCACTGGATTCAGAGATACTTCTTTGTGCGTTGTAATGTGGGCTCTTCAATACATTTAGTTCTATGAATAATTAATGTCTCCTGCACTCACCACTTGATTTCCAGTTATTTGCATTGAATGTAATATGCTGAGCCAGTTTCGTAGCTGCTAGACTCAAATGTAGGTTTCCAAACTCATTAAGTGTAATGGGATATGAAAAATAAGAGTCTCAATAAAAAAAAGGGAACTGTAAACCAGTCTCATAATTCTTAAAATCACTAAAAGTGAAACCTTCAGGTTAAAAAAACCATAACCATAGGTGTTGCCTGCAGAAGTAGAACTAGATTATTCTGTGCAGAAATTCAGTGATATTAGGTGGAAAGATTGTTGAGCTTTGTAGTTTTTATTTTTTTTTTAGTTCTGGTATACATGTGATAAACTTGTGAAATTACCTCGTTTGCTTTTCTGTCATTTGCTAAACAGCTTGGAAAGAGTTTGTGAAAGTGAACTTGATATTCAAGATAGTGATATACTTCAGGAATGACTGAATAAAAATGAGATCTTCAAGTGGTGACCAAAGGTATTGCCACAATGAGTCCAAATGTATTTATTTACTGGGCATAGAATAAAAAAAAAATAGATGTCCTTCTGAGATAAAGTAGATCAAACTCCTTGCTTCCATAAGATATAAGAAGAATCTAATCAGACTGGACAATATCCAGAGATGGTAATATCAGAGCAGATATAGTTAAAAAATAAAAAAAAAAAAAGAGCAGCTAAAAGAAAGTAGACTAGAAGGCAAAGAGAATGGAAAACTTCTATACCATTCTGGAAACAAGGAGAAGATTCCAGGAACTTTGTATTATTGAGATACTGAAATAAAATAGTAGCTATAAAAGCCTTAACAAACATTGACAGATTATATAAATTTTCATTTACTGATTTCAGAAGCATTTTTTCAGTTTCATGTGACCAGTTATCTGTGGAAAGTTCTTTTCCATAAGTGATGCAAAGAAAAGTTTTAATTTAATTTGTTCATTACATTTTAGCTGATGAACTTAAAAACTTACACAAAGAAGAGAAGAAATATCTGATTCTGTTACTAAAGCAATGTAAATCTGAAATTATTTCTCTAATTTCACTGAGTTTTTGTTCTAATTTTTGTTTTATCTTTCTCTACTTTTTTTATCACAGACCAAATTACTGCAACAACGAATTACTATACTATTCATGTATTAGTCTTGCTGCTAAAATAACAAAATTTATTTATTAATTGTAAAAATTCATTGAAACAGAATTAGCAAATTAGATCAAAAAAAATCCATTACATTTTCTTTTTTTTGCAACAAAAGTAATTTTTAATTCCTTAGCTTAGCATTCTTATTTATTTTTTATTTCTTTAAGGAAGAAATTCCAGGCTTCTTCTTTTTTTTGATTCTTAAGGAGCATTAAATTTGCTTTCTCCAAAGGATGAGCAGTAAAAAAAGGCTTGCTCGGGCATCGCAATCCTTTCCTTTCAACTTAAAGCCTAAGAAGATTGACCTTACTGCTGTTCACTTATTTAGATTTCCAGATTCATACCTCAAAGATGTATGGGGTTTTGTAGTTTTGCAGGTGGGTGTAAATGGTATGTCCATCTCAAGAGCTGAAAGAGGGATGGAGAAAATAGTAGGTGTATGATAACTTCCCTACAATAAGACCTGACATCTTTGATTCTTTCTTCTTTGTTGCATCTCAATTCATTTGGGCAAGACAGTGCAAAGCAGCATTCATTCTAGAGTGTTTGTAGGAGGTTGAACCTGTGCCCCCCCAGCTCATCCTCCCATCTCAAGAAGTGACCAATAGCAGCTGGTCACTGCAGTAAGCTTATAGTGATGTTCTCCCAGCACATTCTCTAGCGACGTGCAACACAGAAAATCTTGTCATGCTAGCTATCTATGGGATAAATGACAGATATATCAAGAAACAAAACACTGGAATAATTCATAACAGAAATATCTGGAAGTATTCAGCTGCTTGAATACAGTCAAACTTTATGTGATGTGGTGATTATATATAAAAATACAAATGGCTTCCAGTCAAAAATATGACTCAACTTATAGTTATTCTGAAATATTGAAAAATCATTTTGTGTACTTAAGAGTGGATTAAGATTCAAGATGTACAATACATATTTAACTACCAATATAAACTTTTATACAAGGACCCTACATACCCTTTTCTTTGAAAACTTATAGTGTGTTTCCTAGCCTACTCTCTGTTCCGTAAGTATATATCTATAATTAATATATATGTAAATAAAGCTGCTTGGTACAACTGATACTTAGATTTTTTTTTTGGTTGCTTGTAAATATAAGATGAAATCCAAGCTTTTCTAATCCAAAGAAGGTTTTACAGATCCAGATAAAATACTCTCCAGTTTCATTATGAAGCATAACAGAATCCTAACGTGGCTCCATAGATGTCAACTGAACTACTCATGAGAACAGAGGGAGTAGGATTCATTTCGTGTTTTGTTTAAAATCTTCTGTAAAAGTAATAAGGATTTATGTTTGGAATTTCCTTGTTAAAACATGAACTTCAGACTGATTATCTGCTGTATATGGATAAAAATTAACAAGAATATTACCAGAAACAGTGCTTTCTCACTGCTCTAATTAAATTACAGTTTTAAATTACAAAATATGGGGAATAGGAGGCTGCAGGGGTGATGGGAGTGGGAGGACATGATGGACCACCCTGTGCTGGCCATAAGCCAATTCCCAATAGCTCTTCCAACCAGCGTGAGCACTCAGGTGTGTGACAGAACTTTGGACAGCTGAAGGAGTCCATGGGTCCCCTCTACAGATGTATTTAAGGATGAGAGGTACATACATACAACCCTGAGGGACTGTGGCTGCAGGCTACTCACACTGTGGTCGGGACACCCTGAGGGACTTGCAACCATTGGCCATGAATGCTGTGGCAGGGACACCCCTGAGAGATTGTGGCTGCCTCAATCTCCTTTCATCTCCTCATCTACTCACCACAGTTTTCATCAGCTGTTTTAACCCTTACTGAATATATGGGAAATTAACAATGGAGAAGGAGAGAATATTTGAGTTTGACCTATTGTTTGTATTCTTGCTTCCCCAATACCCAAGCTGGTGATCAGAAGTTTGCTTTTATTAGCAATAAACTACATACAGTTCTCTGACAAATATTTTGTCTATCACAAGGTTTTTCCTTGTTTACAAGGCCTACTACTTTTGTTTCCTGTGTGCGCTTTCCAGTGCTGATGCGTAGCATGCATGAAACATGCGTTTACATGAAAAGGACCCTAGAGGTACACATCATTTCTGTTAATAAAAAAACCAAAGAAACAGAACATTTTGAGATTTCTTGTCTTTGAATTATTTTATTTCTTCTCTCACTGGTGCATTGTTCTCCAACCTCTCTAAGAAATTAATGCCAGACTAAATGTATTACTTGAACTTAAACTACAAATACTTCATTTTTTTGCTTTTATCTAGAATTATATATGTTGCTTTAGGAATACAGACACTTCAAGTAATGCTGTGTTTAAAACTATTTTTCCTTGTCTGTCTAATTTCTGTAGTATCAGTGTATACCACTTTTGGTTCTGTATTAGGAGACACAGTAGGTTTTAATGTTTTATGACATTGTTCACTTTTTAAAACTAAACCCACAACATTTCCTGTAATTGCTGTCTGTATAATAAGTTATATATACTCAGGCATTAATAAGAAAAAAACATCCACACAAAAAGCAGAAGTAAACTGTAGAACATACATTCAGACCAATGTAAATAGGAAGAGCTTTATTATCTCGACAGTAATGCGTAGAGATTTTAAGAAAATGTCATTTAATTAAATCTTTTGCTTTTGTAATGTCATTTTGTGTATGTACTCTAACTAGAAAGAAGAGACAACAATTTCTCAGAAAGTCTGCTGTCAGGAGGACAATAGCCAGGAGCTCTTCCAGATGATCTGCCAAAGGAGTAGAGACAACATAGTAAAATGAATGAAAGGAAAAATATCTTGGTTTTTTTTTACTGGTAGTGTTCTGTTTAGTTGAGACATCTCTCACTCCTCTGACAAAAAATAATGCCAGTCACATGATAGTAGGAAAGTGCCATTATTGTCTAGAGATATCACTAATTGTTATTAAGTAAAATATTTGAATTATACACTCGATTGGGCCCAGGCAAAGAGCCCAAAGCCTGTATTCCTAACATAGGTTTAAATAACTAATCACATTTTGTTAACATATGTAGAATAACCTTTGTTGTCTGCTTATAATTGGGTATCCTAGAACGAGAAGGCTCTTGGTGACTGAACTGTAACGGTCTTCATTCCTTCAATATCTCTTTAAACAGCCCAACAAATTCCCCGTAAGACCACTGGTATTCTACACAACTGCAAGAAATAAATGGGAGGATTATAACAACTTCTATCTATTTTTGATAAAATATTTTATTATTTTATATTTAGTATATGAGATGGGCATTATAATGTGGACATAGTTCCCCAGTCTAGAGTGTTGAATCTTCTGCTGGCAGTGGTATCAAGTGTTACTCATGGCGGCTTCCCACTGGGAAAAGAAACTTAAATAATACATTACTGCTTTTCTTATGGGACTGCATTCTGCCACCAATGTATGCCTGGCAGACTTTAAAACCAAAAGGGCTTTAAAACACCTCTGAATGCACGACACAAAATAATATTACAAACTGAAACATTGAAACCTATTAAACTTGCATTTCAGACTCCTAACAATCGAATTTTTCTATTTTCAGTCAATTCCATCAAGATTTCCAGGTATAAATTTCATATGTGTGCAGATGCTTTTTAGCTTTACATCACTGAAAATCTAATGCATTTTCAATTTTGAATTATTTTCAGTATTTTGTAAAAAGAAGCTAGTATAAAATGTCTTTGAAGAAAAAAATACTTTCTTATTTAAAAATGACATTATTTAAGTACAGTCACAAGTGGGATGCCTATCTCTTGAGACATAAAATCAGATTTGAAATTATTTCTGCAGCTAGTGACTTTCTACTATTTCCTACTCCAAGTTTTGTTTTACATAGTTTTTGTCCAATTATCAAGCATGAAGAATAGTTTGCATAAGTGAAATGACTAAATGTTTCTTCTAATTTTGGTTATATTCACAATAAGAAACAACTTGTACTAGAATACTGAAATACTCCAGGAAGGGAAAAGGAGAAATTAAGAGATTATCACACACATTGGAGTGTACTTATAAATTGTTCTAAAATATTCACAATTTGAATTAATTTTAAAATACTAAGGTAAAGAACTCATCTTTCTCTTGTTGTTTATCTAGCCTTATAGGGATAACATTGGAACATGAATTCTCAGAAAAATTTATATCCTTTAGTTTCCACCACCTATAACATAGTAGCATATGATCTCTGATCTTTGGTTTGTTTAACTTAATACCCAGCAGCCTTATTTTCTTACCTTCTTTTAAGGTATTTGACACTTTTTAAGACTATTTTCTCAGTGTATGGAGAGATGCATTGGTTTTGGTGTGGTGGGTTTTCTTGCTTTGTTTTGGTTTTAAATCTTCCCTAGAGCATCAGTTCTTGATTATTTTCTTTACTTATCTTTAAAAATTCCTTTACTCTTCCTGTGTATTTGTGCCTCTTTGCTTGTGACATTCTTTCTAACTATAAGTTTCCCTTAATTGGCAGGTTTGCATTTGAGTTTCCTACGTGGAATGACCCCTTGTTCCTCATTCTGCAGTGTCAGGAAACAGAAATGTCACTGCTGATTAGGGGCCTGAACCCTCCACTCCTCCTTCTCATACAGTAGGCAATCTTGTTCTGTACACACTTTAGCTGCAGGGTCAGCCTTAGGGGAACTCTAAACAAGTGTCCACATGGGATACCAAAGTGGAAGGGGCACTGATAGGGGCAAGTATTCTTTGAGCTCATTTGTCTACTGCAGAAAGTCACTTTTGTCCCTTTAAATGTAAAATGTCCACTGGCGTTGCCCAAGTGTGCACATTTTAACCACATGGAAGCATTTTTCTGCCTCTGGCTTACTACACAAGTACATCAGTGATGTTAATAACATCTCTGCCTAACAATGTGACACTGAGATGTACTTCTAATAGTTGTCTTTCCTCTGAACTGAGACACAAAAGCTTTCATTTTTGGTTCTGAAACCCTCTGCTAAACCAACTCTGACCTCATCCCAGGGCATGATTACCTAGTCTTGCTTGGGGCACCTGAAGCTCTAAAGATGGCCCTGTGTAGCTGCGGTTGAAAATCTCTCTGTTCAGTGCGTGGAGTGCATCCTCTCTTACAATTGAGTGGAAACTCCTGTTTTTCTACTTTTACTCCTCACCTGGGGAAGTAGAACAAACCAGGAGAGGGAAGAAGAGGAACTACACAGAAAAGAACAGAAGGTAGCCCCTTCAAGAGGCAGGGAGCGTGTATTAAACCAAAAATTCTCCCTAAGCCAAAGGATGCTCAAAACGGATAAACTAAAAAGAGGGGAGAGGGAATAACACTTAACTTCCTACCATAGCCATAGCCTGAAGGAAGTCTATGGACAATCTACAAAAATGAGGGAATGGAAATGAAACATGAAGGACTAAATATAGATCCCTTTTGCAATAACTGAGAAAACTGATATGGCTTAGAGTGTTTCAGAGATAAAGGAACACCTTTACTTCCTAGTGCAGGCTACAAGAGCTGTTGTATAGTCACAAACACAACTTGTTATCCGCGGCAACTCCACATCCAAAATAAGACCATTCATCTGTCACATGAGCTCATAAGCTGTAGCGTAAGAATCTATTTTTCATGTTAGTTTTCTAAATAGCATTAAAATTAAAATATATAAACGGAGATAGGAAAGAAATTGAAATACTATTTGTTGTTTATTTTCTAAAAATACTATATGTAATTTAGAGGTGTCAGTGAGCCACGTTTGTAACAATTCTTTCAGTAAGGGTAAATAAAACCTTTTCCAGTTTCATAAAACTCTTTGGAAGAGATGTAAAATAAAGCCCTTCTTTACTGGCTTGTTGTTAAAAATCCCATGACACTTTTCACAAAAGAAAAGCTATTAACTGTAATATTCTGGCCAAAGTCCAAATCACTTTGTGGTTCCCAAATTCGCAGTTGCAGAAATTATTCTACACTTTCCTTAAGACCTGACTTCATAGAGCATCAGGTTTTATCTAATAGGCAGTAGCATTTAGATAAGGCTTATATGAACTTTCAATCTGACAAAATTATTTGGGGGTCAATAAAGCGATCCTTTGAAATAAAAGTTAAGATAAAATCAAATCTATAAGTACATAGCAGCATTTTAAAAAAAATCAGAGACCTGAAAAGAGATTATTTGGTTATCAACATGTCCATCTTCTATGATTATTTTTTTTTCCTCATAAATTTTCAAGAACAACCTTATACATATCGTAGTGATATTTGTTACCTAGTGTATCATCTTAGCCTGGAAAATATGGACAAGGAGTCGATCAAATAATCTGTCCTATAATTTTCAATTTCTCCCTTTTATTAGGCAATTCTTTTAGATACTTCAGCTGAAAAGTAATAAAAAAGTATGTTTGCATTTATTATTACATGTTTAGATGAGATACTGTGAGATACTGGTTATTAAAAATTATATCCTTCCTACTGAAAAGCAGAACATATATTCTATCTTAGGTTAACTGTGAGAGTTGAAACAGTGGTTTCTTCCACTTTATACAAGCTGAAGTTATGTATTGTGACCCATGATATTTGAAGTTTTGTCTCCATGACATGTTGGTGACACTGGTTCAGGACTAGCATACAGGTGTTGTCTCAAATCCAGACAAATCCAGAACACGCACATTGTAACACTTTCCATTTGTTTTTAGACAAACAATTAACTCCTCACTAAATAGTAAATATGTCAAGAAATTACCTGAATACATTCTCTTAATATTTACCTCCCAACAACATAACTTAAAACAGTACACTTTCATCAAGATAATTTGAAATTAAATGGGTTTAGAATATCCCTACATTTTGCTAAACAGTGAGCAGTGAGAAACTCTGATCAATTGTGGCTGCTTCTAAGACTTGCAGTAGGGGTTCATATTAGGCTTGACACCCTTCAATATTTATCAATTGTCTGAGAAGCAAAGATAAAATCAGAGCTGATAAAATTTACGGGATGACACAAAGATTGGCACAGCGGTAAATAATGAAGACAGGCAGTCATGGAAAGTGATCTGTATCACTTGATGACTGAACTGATTCAAATAAGTACATTTCGATACAACCAAATTCACATCTATGTTTTTGCAAGAATAAGAAACTCTGATTAAGCCGGATATTAGAAAATTTAAAGTTAGTTGTTCCACTCTGATGCGTAGTGTATGCCCTGTTAAAGATGGGAACATACATTTTTACGTGAGAGAAAATGAGCATAAAATTTGCTTCTCTCTTTTGTTCTGACTCTTCCGAATTTCTTCTAATAAGGGACTGGTTTTCAGCCCTTTTAGTTACATGAGCGCCCATTATTTCCATTCATAGTTCTGCGTTTTCTGTTATTAGAGGAAGAAAAAAGATGAATACAGTTCCATCTCAAAACTTCAAGTATATGTCCCATTTCTAGTATTTCATTATAAGCCTTCAATTAAATGCCATGACAAGAAGAGACAGTCTGATCTATTGATAACATAAAGGGTGAATATTGGGTAGGATTTGCAAGGCAATTTTTCTTTGTTGTTCTAGTCTGCATCTTCAAAAGATTTCTGAAAACCTTGAAGTGGTGCAGATGATAAAAAATATTCTAAGTCTGGAGAGAAACGTCAAATATAAGAGGTGTAAACAACTTTATTTAGATTAAAAAAAAAAATGACCAGGCATACATTCTAACTGCATGTAAACGCCTTCTTTAAGAGAAATCTGCTAAAACCAGGCTAAGGATGAAAGTTTAGAGGCTGAACAGGCATAAATTCCTTTTTTTTTAAAAAAAAACCATGTTTACCAATGAAGTAACTTCATCTCTTGTTGTGTTTAGACGAAGATAGGATGTTTTTCTGGAAAATATAATTTAACCAAACTCAAGTTATTTGGTTCAATGTGGCAGTAAGGAGCTAAATATCTATTGCTTATTTTAAACAAAGGATAAGAAAGTCTTATATCCTTTTTGTTTTTTGACCCTAAGTTATACAGAAAACTTATATCAAGTTCAGTTAATAATAATTATAAATCTCACTAGTCTTGAGACTTCACTTGGACAAGTAGCTAAACCTTTGTGAGAAGTCTCTAACATAATGAGATCCCACTATATGTAATTCTAAAATAGCAAGAAGAGTAAAGCAATACCAGATGTGAAGTTTCCAAGAGGAGCATGAAAGGACAGTATCAGTGCAAGCATAAAACCTAAAAAGAGACATAGTCAGTCTTGGGGAGAGGAGGAGGAAACATGTGGAAGCAGAAGGAGGCAGATCTCCAAGGGTTAGTTTGGATAAATCTGAGATTAGTATCCCAACTTTTGGTTCATCTCCAAACCAAACCTCTAACCGTTTGGAGCTTCATTCACCCATTGTAATTCTAGCTGCTCTTGAAGAGTCAAGCTGCCAAGGTCACGGCTGTTAAGGGGCAGAGGAGGAGTCAATTAAAAAAAAGAAAAAAACCCAAATATTTTAAATAGAAATTTATGCTAATTATGTTTGTGAAATAATTTGTCCTGAATGTCCTAATACGGAATGTTTCCATTGTCTCCATCTGCTTATCATCTAAGATGTGTTTGCAAGATGTGACGGCTCATCATGAAGCTCTCCCACAGCATGTTACAGTCACTGTAATAACATGTACGATAGAAATAAACTTCTTGATCCCTCATTAGAAGATAAATTATACTGCCTTCATACATTTACTTTACTTGTAAAACATTATAGTAGAGCTAATGAAAACATTTACCCACAAGAAAATCACATCGTTAAATATGATCCAATACATACATTGCTACCTAAGGTCCCTTAGAATAATTTCTTCTGCTTGTAGATAGGTTTATAAATCCATCTCTGGCATTTTTCCAGTAGTGTTATTAAGCTCTTGGAATCTCTCCTTTTTTGTGGTTCCTTTATGTGTTTCTTCTCATTCCAGTATCTCCAAGTTCCTCAATTTTCACCCTGTAAACTGATACAAGCACAATACTGACCAACTATTATATAGTGGAATTTATCCTGTGTAATGTCACCATTCTATTTGAGTTTGTTTTAACCTCTGATTTAACTTCTGTTTTATTTCATAATACTATGGTGAACAACATTTCTGGCAATTCGTGTTTTCTTTCAGATATCTTTTCTTCCAACACCTTAGCACACAACTTTTACAATGACACTGTCACCATAATTCTGAATATCAAAATTACAACCATTTTGCAATCTCAGTAATGAATTTTTTCTTTGAGAATTTACAGGAAAACAAACAAACAAAACAAAAGATCAAAGAGTGTATCAAGATTTTAGCGTACTTCTCTATGACAGCACAATTACTTCTTTAGTTATACGAGAAAAAAACATTCACTTGGAAATGACAGTGTTAGTCTCCAAATAATTTCCTGCAGGAGTGTATTATGTCTTAAAAACATTATTATTGTTCATACTTATCCAAAAGCTCTTAGTCAAACACTTTAAGTTTAAAAAAGGATTAAGTAAATTCTGGTGTTTAGAATCCAAGACTTGCCACAGTTACAGATGCCTTCATCTTAAGATCTTTTCTCTTCTTCCTACATCAATGTATTTGAAACTCTGTTACCCTTTGCTGCAGGGAAGAACAAAAAAACAAAAAAAAACCAAACCCAAAATAAAAAGACACAAACTTAAAGCTTTAATATTTTATTTTATGAATGCATATTATTGTAAACAATACAAGTCACATTGTCATGAATGTGAATGAAGACTGATTGGGGTAGATTTCAAGGACTTTCTCATTGACTTCAAGGTGCTACTTTCTATTTCAGCTCTTCATCTCTAAAAATAGACTTCTGAAAATATATCATCCAGTAAGCCAGCAGCAGAAATTACTGCAAAATTAGGAAGAGAGGTGTAAATTGTGTCTGTTGGTTTTAATGAGGTGTTACCTTTAAAGTGTTAGCTTTGAAGCTTAATTACACCTACACTAAAAACAAATACAGCTAAATACTTCACTGCCAGATGATGAATATAATGTATTCAGCTAAATCTCTCCAACGTGTTTAAATTTTTTTGGCAGGAACAGACAATCATTTTAATTGAAACTGCATGAGACTATGGAAAACTGATGGTATATCACACACATGAAGCACAGTAAATGAACCTTCTGTTCTATTTCAAAAGAGTCAGCTAAATAGATACACATTAAAAACACAATACATTTCTAAGGAATTAGAGTAAAAAAAGCATTTTTCCTTTTTTCTGTTCTACCTTTAGAGAGTTGTTTACAGCATCACACCGTTTAAAGTCTCTCTCTACAATTAAGAATTGCTATAAAGATTAGAATACATTTGTCAGAAAAATCTAAAAAAAAATCCTGTCTAATGAAATTAATTTGTTCCAATCTCAAGGAGGAAAATGAAAAATTTGACACTCACTTCCGCAAATCTTATTCATATGGGTCTTATCCATAGCTTTTCAATTTCAATAAGATTTAGATAAGACCTGGGAAGTCATAACTCACTTACCAAATAGTTCATCTAAATAATGCATTCAGTATTATGTAGTAGGAGTGCTGCTAAGGGAAGTCAGTAAATTGCAAAGAGCAAAAGAATGGATGATTCCATAACTTGGAGTAAAAATATAATTGAAAAGTGACACTAATAATATAAATTTGTTTTCTCACAGATTCTAAATCTTACATGAAACTTTTTTCACAATATTGTGTATTTCCCTGAAATTATCTAAGAACTTGTGCAGAATAATAGTAATGCTTTAAATACTTACATAACTATTACATGCAATTTGTTGTCTCATTCAATTGAAACTGAAGGACAGGTTAACTAGACAAAATATAATTTACTCGAATAGAAAATAATGCTGCATAACAGGACTAGTACAGTAGTACTTTATTACTGGGAAATACAAATCAAATACAGGTATTGATTCCTTTAGTGATTTGAGAAACCAATAGCAATATTATCTACTGTATATATGTTGGATTTGGTTTTATTCACTTCTGATACTTATGGAAAATTACCTTTTGAATTGATTTAGAAATAGTGGTAATGGTTATTAGATGAATCACAAAACTAGAATTTTCTGAATGTTGTGCTCAACTAAAATTATTTGATATATATTTTTTTAACTTAAGTCAAGAAACATAGTTCTTTCAAATGAAAGATGTTACACTTAAATCAGCAAATATTTTGTTATTTGTGTGGAGTGAAGAAACAAAACATAAAATGGGAGCAGAGCTATTATGGTACCTACCTTCATACATGAAGAGAAACCTATCTTGTGGAGATGGAGTCACTTGTGATAGTTTCTCCTGATTGCATCATGAACCCTAGCCCATCAGAATTTAAGTTTTGGCTAATGCTTGAGTTCTTCTGCTTTGCATTTGCTCCATGTACCTTTGAAAGGAACAGATGATAAACTCCCTTCCTTTTAGGAATGTCTCCATACATTATGAAGCCATAATTTTATTTGTTTTGCTAGGGAATATTTCTGGTTGAGGATCAATAAAAAAAGCAAAGTGTCTTTTATACCATCAGTGGCATAAGCAGAAGCAAGTTAGAGATGAGAACAGCAGTGCAGCACAGCAAAGCTTTATAGGTACCAGTCTTTTGCTACAAAAAATATACGTAATCAGAAAAACTCTAGTTATTTCTGTTAATTGTAGAACCTGCAATGTTTTGCACTTTGCCGAAAGGCTTAGGGGTCTCTTTACTATACCTAATTGAAACTCCCTTGTTCTATGATCATCTGCGTCATTCATGTAGTTGACCTCACTAGAACAATGTGAGAAAGGACTTCTGGTTTGAGATTCTATTGCATTAATGTTATATATACTTAACCAGTTGAAAGCAATGCAGAAGAAAAATAATTCTGACTAATAAAATTGTTGAATAAAAGGAAAATTTTTATGCAATTAACAAACTGATGAAGACTATACTCAGCATTGCCTGTGGTTTTTACTGCTGAAATAATTAATTTCATAAATATACTATGAAAATAAAACTTCATACCAAAGAATTCCAGCTCCCCAAAGCAATAAAATTCCTCCTTTCCTATGCAATCCATGTATCAATCAATCAAAAATAATGGTCAGTCTTCAGTTTTCCTGTTCTTACAAGAGTGCACAAGCTTCTGAAATGAAATTACCTGATCTTTACTTCAAAGCAAAAGAACCAAAAGAGAAAAACCTGCAGTGGAGTTCCAGGAAACTTCAACTTTTCTTCTCTTATATTCTCCAAAATATGAGCAGTGTTGTAGACTACTTTTCACATGTTCCCAGTTCCTTCTCATTCTTTTCACTACAATACTTCTAAAGACAATTATATTGGTTCAGAAGAAAAAGTGAAGCAAAAAATGTACATGTGGTGTTTGTGTCTTTTTTCTCTCCTTAATTTTTTCTCACCTTAACAGTTTATTGATTTTACTTTTGAGCAAATATTTCATCACAGCTGAGTACAAGACTTAAAAGCCAACTTGAAGTTTGATCTGCCAGAAACTTTGTATGTAGATTTGGGACAATTACATAGATAAACATATCAAGACATTAAAGTTTGACTTACATGGATCAAATGAGAGATAAGTGACTATATACATTTGAAAATCTGATTGTACCTCAACTTCCTCATTCCAAAATAATTCTCACAGAAGCTGAGAAGGGGGGAGCTTGGTACTTCTATATAGGAATCTAAACTACTTACAAAAATATAGATTTGGACCACGGCATCTACTGCAACCTAGGTTTGTTGGGAGCTAAGAAAGGCTATCTGAGGGCCTGGCTGCAAAGAGCTCTGCCACAGTTCAGTAGGTCATATGATGTCATACTTTGCCTCTCTCCAAACAACATAAAGATCATTTATGAAAAGAGATTTTTCTTCATGTACCAGTTCTCTATGTGCAGCTACACATGTGTACTGGATTCTTTCTGTCACCTTCTCTTGACTGACTCAATATATTTTTCATATTATAACTCCCAATTAATAGCTGGTCACTCAGGTCTGACTGGCTGACAATTCTCATTTGGTCAAGCATAAAACATATCTCCAGACTCAAATTATTTAAAAAATTTGAGTTAAGAAAATGCTATGGTCCAATAGTATTGATAATCTTCTTAATTTTGGTCCTTGCTGCAGACTCATAGCTCTGCCTTGCCATCTTTCTTTAGACATGTAAAGTGTCCTCTCTAATCTTGACTGATAGGCTCAATTACAGTGGTAAGATAACTCTATTATTAAGAAGAACTCTAATACAATAAATCAAACTATAAATAACCTTAAAGGACTTTTCCACACAGAGCTGTATTTAACATATGCTTTATTAAGAGGAGTTTATAAATTATACATTCTCTCATTCTCAACATCTCACATTCGCCTTACAAGGCCCATTTCAAACAACAGTATAATGTCAACTGAATCAAGAAAGTCTCATAAAATATGTGAAATTACATATTTCATAGATACGTGCTTCAAATTCCCTTTAGAAGTTTAAATTTTAATTATCTTCAAAATTTTGAGAAATTCAACAACAGACTACTAAGCAAACCATACTATTGCTTACCGAGTTAATTTATCTGCGCAATTAAAAAAGTGATAATCATTTAGTACTTCTTTTTAAAGACAGGGTTCTCCTTTAGAAAGCATGTTATGTATTGTGAAAAAATATGGTCTATAAGAGAAAACTCAAATTTTAAACATTGGCCTTAAGGGTTAAATTAAGTGAGATTTTATTTTTTGAGTCCCTGGAAATAAATCAGCTCATTTGGCTCTAACTCATATTTCCCAAATCAGGCTTTAGTTATCTAAGTTTCTATTCTGTCCCTTTATCAGAATATTAAAACACCTTACATATTTGCTGCAGAGAAGACAAAAAGTCCTCTATTTTTCTCTTTCCATCCCTCACAACAGCAGGAACTGATCGACTTCTATTTGGCTTTGGTACTGCTAGGTGAGAGAAGTAGGCTTCACTCTTTTGTTCTGAAGGTACTGAAATTTATGGCCACTAAGATTTACTCCAGATGTATTTCCACAGTTGTGGGCAGCTGCCAAAAACCTTTAGCAGCTGTGCAAATGCTTATGACCACGCAGGGAGAAGAAGTCTCTCAGGAAATTTTAGTCAATCTCACAGAGCATAGAAGCTTTGAATTTAGCACAACATTCATTGGAAAGCAACTTAGTGCTGTGATGTCTTTTTCAAGATTTCCTTGAAATTGGAATGACTAGCCTTCCATAATATCATTATTCACGATTGAAGAATTTTCATTGCGTCAACACTACTTGTGTTACCTATTAAGGCCAAAAATCTTAAAAATTCAGGTACTGTACCTACGAAGTCTAGGAATAAATTGAATTGTTGCTTCTCTTTTAGCTTTATTTTCACAGATGAAGGCTCAGCATTTCAATTGGCAAAAATATCAGAACACTGACATTAATAACTTAGCTTTATGTTTTGGCTTTTTTGCATAACTTCTATGGAAAACACGAAGCATATATAACACATGACTGAGAATTCCTTCTTATTTCTTGTTCAAATCAGATCTTTCAGGCTAGTAGCTTCTTTGCACGTGACTTAACTTGACCTCTCTACGTTATTGGCCATCTGGGTTCTGTGTCACAAGACAGATCTTTCACAAATTTGGTTATCTCAGAACTAGCTGAATTTCTTCTGGTAGAGTACACAATTGTGGCAGTGGCACTGTCAGCTCAGTGACAACAGAATAGAGCTGAACAAATAACAGGTAGACCTGACGTACTCCTCACCAAAGGAGAGCTCCTTGTAACCCTCTACTATGCTGAATAGATTCTGTGAAGTTGGATTGAAATTGAATATCCACAATGTACACTGTTGAGTTCTCTGATCCATCCTGCCAAATGATTTTTTCCTAGCCGAGGGACAGACAAAAGAAGAGAAAGGTTGTCTTTACCATTGGTTAAGCATCAGAGTCATGATCAAGGCTCACCTTCCTCAGCCTACCTCCTATTCCCTCTTAGAGGCAACACAGTAGTGGCAGTTACTCTTCTTGTAGACGGATGTCTAGAAGTCATAACGCTGAGGAAAGAATTTCCATGAAGAAGTAAGTAATGACTGGAGTTGAGGGTAGGTTATAGAAGAAGGAAAGGTAAACTGCAGCTAATCAGAACACACTGAGGCTGGAATGACAGAGGAAGAAGTTTGGGAACAATAGGAAAATGAAAAAGGAAATGGAGAAAATCATAGAGTTACAGAAAAGATCAAGTTAAAATGGACGTCTGGAGATTGTTTGTTCCAAACTTCTGTTGAAGGCAGGGCCTTAGATTAGATTAGATTAGATTAGATTATCAATTACGAACCTAAATGGTTTGAAGTGGCATAAACAAAAACATTCTATTTCCAACATAACTAGTCTAGCCAACAATTTGTTAGCTATAAAAGTAAAATGAATTACCACTGGATTTCTTTTGTTTTAGAACATCAAAATATTTAGCTACTGCAAGGCCCCCACTGTTCTCTGTTACCCTGTGAACATTCAAAATAAGTTGCAATTGTAGTACTCAACATTCAGAGCTTCTCAGCAGCAGAAGATTAAGAATTATTTTTTTCAAAAATAAATATATGTATAGAAACTAGCAAAGTATCTGAAAGCTTTGTTATAATAATGTTCCAAGAAATATTCTATATATAATCTGTCACATGTCAGATACATTAGATAGCTGGCATCCTACATTTTATTATGCAATGAAGGGAGGAATTTATAAGATGGACTGTATCAGGAAGTCTAAGCTTTTAACATATTTTGCCAATGAATACTTTTTAGTGCTATGAATAGATTTTTTAGGTAGATCTATCTTTTATAATGCAGCTCCTCTAAGTACTTTAGTATTTTTATAGCAGTTGTACATTTGTCTCTTTTTAATCATGAAATGTTTAGGGCTCTAAACGATCAACCTGTATGTAGAAGCTACAATATGTACATTAAAATGAAATTTGTAATTAGTCGTTCATTATATAAAAGAATTTCCAGATGAAAAGGTAAAAGTACTAAACTATATCCTTCTAAAAACTTCCCCCTGAATTCCAGAAATTGTGAGGAAGGGGAATAACATGTCATCACATTATTATTCACACCACAATTTGCCTTCTGGAAGGGATTCTTTATTTTTTCCTGAAAAGAATTTATCCAATCTTTCAGCGTGTACCTGTTAACATATCTGTCTTCCCTGTGATGGTTACCTGCAGAGTGAAGAGCCTCAACAGAAATAGGATTGAGCAGGAATTACTCAAGGGAATAGGAAAAAAAAAATCATAAAATAGTTAATCAAAAACATTATTAATGTGTTGTTCCTCTTAGTCTATAAATGTAAATGCTATTACTTATGATTTAGAATTATAGTCAAACATAGCTTTATATTTAAAGGCTTGTATCAACTATCAACAAATGTCACTGTGCAAGTCAACATTATCATCAAGGCCTCTGGAACAGCTATGGCACATCAGATCAAATGTATATGGTTACCCACTCTACACTAAGTACACAATAGAGATATGCAGTCAATTATGAGGCAGTGTTAATGGACTGGAAAATCATTTTGATGGTTGTGTACGCTCAAACTTAAAAGAAGTAAGACAAGAGACATCTGTCCTTAACCTACTATATAAATGGCTCATTAAACATCAGCTTCAATTAATAATCTGTTTCTCCTTTTCAAAAGTCCTTGGCCTATCTGTCTTGAATACTTCTTCCAGAACTCCAGCCATATCACAATTCACAATTTCAACTCATCAAATTGAAAATATGTCAGCAACAAGATCCTTGAGTTAGAGACTGCAACAACTGAAGTCATCAATGTAAACAAACAATATTTTGAAAGAATCAAATTTAAGTCTGAAAAGATTCCTAGAGAAATGACGTGTAGTAGATACAGCAAATATAGAGTAGGGGATATTAGAGCATTTTCTGCAATCATTGAGAAAACTGTTTTAAGGGCAGTAAAGGGTAAACATCTTCACTCTGTGCGGCTGCCTTACTTATTAAACATAGCAAACATCAGAACTTTGTCCTGTTCTAACCATTCTTCTGAACGATCTTTTCTTCAGGTAGATTTGGAATGCACTGTCTGGATACACTGACAGGGACGTTTTGGAACTGACTACTGGTCTAAGTTCAGATTAAAATGGGTAAAATGTCATGCTTTCTCCTTTTGAAAGTGAACTGTAAACTATGTAATAGAAATATTTGGTGACTTTTTACACTATCCTGGGTAATAAATTTTAGATGAACTTACCGGGCTGGTCAATACATTAGAAGTGTTTTGAACCCAGTGGAAGTTCAGCATTAAAGAAAGAGAAAAGCAGTGTGAATTCTTGTGAGATGGCAACGCAGATGTAGAAAACAGGAGATAAGTACACAAAATTTTACTTGAAAGGTTTTATAGTGTTGTTCAGAGTCTGCCATCATTTCAAAGCAGTGATGTTCTTTAAGTGTTGTCCACTTCTTTAAAATCCAGGTCAGCAAAGCTGAAAACAGATAAAATGACAGTATACAGACAAAAATATCTGATTCCATCAGACAAAAAGTAAAATTCAGATCTATTTCAAACACTGCAATTCATACATTATAAGTCATATTTAAATGAGGCTTCCAACTTTGGCTTAGGGACACAATTTAGTGATGAACTTGGCAATGTCAGGCTAACCGTTGGACCTGATGATTTTAAAGGTCTTTTCCAACCTATATACAGTTTTACATTGTGTCAAATATAAGTCTGGAACACCAAGAACTGTAGAATCCAGTAAAAATTCTTATTTAGACATATATGTATGTTCTAACTGAAACTTAAAAATATCCATTGGTGCTACCATGAACATAGACAGCACAAATAATTCCATAAAACACATGAATTATTTATAGTAAATATGGCATTTGTACCTTCTTTCAGGAATCACTTGTGATTACAATATCAGTACCTAGAGACATTATTAATACATTTAAGAATCTGAGCATGTTATGAGGAAACTTTTAAAATGAAGTCCTTGCAAGTAATGAACTTCATCCATTCAGAGGAGGAGAAAGGCTTCTACAATGATCTCCACGAGAAAACCTACAGGGAAGGAGAAATCTTTCCTGGGCTTTCTCTTAAAAAGCATCTAGAGAATCATCTCAGACCTCCACTTTCAGGGAAAATAAAAAGAAAGAAAAAAGCATGGGCACTGAGAAAAAAAATCACAGAACAAACCAAAATTAACCCTTAAAATCACAAAAAAAATGGGTAACTGTAAATTAGGATATTAAATTGGAATACCAGGAATCTATAGATAAGATTTTGCAAATATCTACACCAACTGAAAGTGGATAATAAAATCCTTTTTAAATTGACATAATAAAGATATTTGCTCATTTATTGATTGCATTTCACACATTCTGGGTGAGTTTGAATTAGGGATCATGCTGAATTTCCTGTTAGCCAAACCAAACCTTTTATTTATTTGCCATTATCATTAAACATCTATAAATCTTCTGGATTTGACAAAACATAAGTGGAACAAGATAGAATATCACCATTGTTGTTAACATTTTACAGGTACATAAGCATCTAATAGCAAAACAAAGACAATATACATATCTTATGTTAAACACAAACTGTTTTTCCACTGGCACCTCCTGCTAAACTCAGAAGGAAACACTAGCCCTGAGTATTATCTGTGTGGCAAATTATTTGCCCAGTTACCAAGTTGGCTGAAAACATTTAAGACACATTACTATAAGCAACGATTTTTATACTGTTGTCAATGAAAACATATCAAAAATAAATCAAAACTTCCAGTTCTTCTAGAAGATGCAGAGCTTTTTCAAATCCCAAATATATATTTCCTTGACACTTGACATCTTTTTAAAAAAAAAAAAAAGAGAAAGAAAGAAAAAGACCAAGAGGCCATCACTATCCTAAGCTGCTTAGAGATAAGGAGGTATTAAAAAATAGAGTTCTGTGACCTAGGGTCATTAATTGATTGTTAGACCAAAAATGAATCTGTGAATAACTACTTTGATTCCCTGTATCATCACAAAAGCATCCTTCCCACATAACGAGTATACTGATAGGAAAGTTTTCATAGCTGTTTTATCACTCTTTTTACCTCAAGCACTACAGGTTTTGGGCTAACACGAGGTACAGTTCACTAATACACCTTATATCAATGCACTGACCTTTTACTGTGACTCCCAGCTCCAGCAAGAACTCAGACTTACAATAAGAGTTTAAATTTGAGAGAGGTTATTTTCCAGATCTCTCTTGTTGCTGTTTGGAGGTCAATTGGTTGCGGTGGGGAGAGTAAAAGATATTTCTAATCATTCTTAGAGCAATGTGTTCTGTTAGAGGGCAGTTATATTAAGAAAGAATATAGGGAAACAGGTAAAATATAATTAAAGTTGCACAGCATAAAGATTTTAACTAAACATCTCCTACTCCTGGACTGTTGAAATGCCTTAACAAGCTATGGGTTGACCTGTGAAATCTGATGTTCCAAGGAACTGAGATTGACAGTTGGGTTGGGAACGGTAACCCTGTTAACCCAATGAGGTTTTCAATTCTGAGGCACACAGAAAAGAAGAGTCTTTCCCGTTTTCCTGTGGATGAAACAAAAAAGACAGCACCCAAGTATGAGCAGCCTTGACAATTAAGGCAACATATAAAATTGGTGGTGCATGATGATGAACATTACCAAAATCTTTCACTGAGAGAAGCGTGCGGAAGGTGTATGGGATGACAGTTCTTACTGTGAACACTAGTATTGAACACCTTATACAAAGACACTCATGTAACAGAAAAGAATAGTGCATTTCTATAGGGATTTCAGAGACTACTATGAATTATCTTAATGCTAAATATTGGAAAACCATTTGAAATTTTTGCTTACTGTCATAAATATTCACTTGATCTTCATTAAATTTACAATAATTGTGCTCTGACATGATCATACTCATGATTTCAGAGAATATCCAAAATAGATCTCCAAGAGTAGTAATCTAAAAAGTGAACTGTAAATGACTGTTGTGTTTTCAGATGGCAGCGTTCACTGCTACATTCTAATTCAGTCATGCCATCTTGTATGGAAGCAGAACAACGGCCTTACCAAAACTACATATGACTTAAATAACAAGAGACGTTGTGTACAGCGGACCAACTTACTATATTAAGCTCCCTGAGCCGGAAGACAGGGATGAAGAGCAGGATAAACCCTCCAGAGGAGGAGAAAGGCTTCTACAATGATCTCCACAAGAAAACCTACAGGGAAGGAGAAATCTTTCCTTGGTTTTCTCTTATAAAGCATCTAGAGAATCATCTCAGAACTTTACTTTCAGGAAAAAAAAAAAAAAGAAAGAAAAAAGCATGGGCACTGAGAAAAAAAATCACAAAACAGTCCAACCAATCATACTAACGGAGCTGGAGAAGGAACTTGCCGAGCCACCCTCCACAATTTATCCATGGTTGTGGTTGACAAAAGAGGTTTCACATGACTGAGGACTTGATGATAGGCAAAAAGTTTAACCAGAGGATCAGGCCCAGGCAGCATGAGTGCATGAAAGGCAGGTCCTGCATGACCAACCTGATCTCCTTCTCTGACAAGGTGACCTTTCTAGTGAATGAGAGAAAGGCTGTGAATGCTACCTATCTGGACTTCAGTAAAGCCTTTGATGTTGTATCCCACGGCATTCTAGTAGAAAAGCTGGCATCTCATGGCATGGACAGTTGTACTCTTCACTGGGTAAAAAAAATGGATGGATGGATGTGCTTTTGGTGAATGGAGTTAAATCCAGCTGGCGACCAGTCATAAAAGGTGTTCTCCGAGGCTCAGTGTTGGGGCCAGTAAGTTTGCATATGGCATCAAATTGGGTAAGAGCGTTGATCTGCTCGAGTGCAGGAAGGCTCTGCAGAGGTACCTGTACAGTCTGGATAGATGGGCTGAAGCCAATTGTAGAAGATTCAACAAGGCCAAGTGTTGGGTCCTGCGCTTTGGTGACAACAACCCCATGCAATGCTACAGGTTTGGGGATGAGTGATTTGGAAATCTGCCCAGTGGAAAAGGACCCGGAGTTTTTGGTCAATTGCCAGCTAAACATTAACCAGTGGTGTGCTCAGGTGCGCAAGAAGGCAAATATTATCCTGGGTTGTATTAAAAATGCAGTGACCAATAGGAGTAGGGCCGTGATTGTGCCCCTGTACCCAGTACTGATGAGGCCACACCGTGTGTGACCTGTTTGGGCCCCTCAGCACAAGAATTACATAGAATTGCTGGAGCACGTTCAGAGGAGGACAATGAACCTGGTAAAGGGTCTGGAGAACAAGTCTAATGTGAAATGGCTGAGGGAAACGAGATTGTTTAGCCTGGAGAACAGGAAGTTGAAGGAAGACCTTATTGCTCTTTAGAACTACCTGAAAGGAGGTTGTAGAAAGGTGGGTGCTGGTCTCTTCTCCCAAATAACAAGTGATAGGGGAAGAGAAAATGACATCAAGTTACACCAGGTTAGGTTTAGAATCCTTTACTGAACATGTGGTCAAGGATTGGGACAGTCTGCCCAGGGAAATGGTGGAGTCTCCATTCCTGGAGGTGTTAAAAAAACGTATAGATGTGTTTTTTTGGGCCACGGTTTAGTAGGCATAATGTTATTTGGCTGACATTTGGATTTGATGACCTTAAAAGTCTTTTCCAGCCTCGATGGTTCTATGATTCTATTCTATGATAATGTATGTTTAAAGGAATCAATGTATTTGCGGACATGCTGACTGATGACCTTATCCCATATTTCAAGACGAGTGCTAAAATGGTGTCTGGGAAACCTGTTTCCTGCACAGATGATACAAATAGATATATTTCTACTAAAGCTAGCAGAATAACGCAATTTGTAGCCAAGAATCACATTAAGGAGTCCTTACATCTGTATTTTTCTGGCAGGAGCACAGAAACACAACTGCCACTGCATACCCCTTTGGGATCAAACACTCTTTTGCATAAAGAAACAAGACTGGACCCAGCACTGAACCCTGGGGAACACCACTTGTGACCGGTTTCCAGCTGGTTTTAATCCCATTCACGATTACCCTCTGGGCCTGGCCATCCAGCCAGTTTTTAATCCAGCAGAGGATGTGTCTGTCCACACTGACGGCAGCCAGTTTCTCAATCAGAATACTGTGACAAACGGTGTCAAAGGCTTTACTGAAGTCCAGGTACACTACATTCACTGCCTTTCCCTCGTCCATTAACCGTTTCCTCCCTCAGTTTCTGTGTTGTGAGAAAGGAAGCAGAGCAAAGGACTTTATTTCTTATCAAAGAAATGGACCACAACATCAAAGTAAGGAAAGACATAGAATGCCGAAAGTTTCTTCACATTTTTACCTTTTATACTTCTCTGCAGCTTGATCAGAATAGGTCAAATACATGCAAGAATATAATATATAGTCCAATCTAATTCAGAATAGGGAAAAGGAAGTATGAATCAGTTAAATGATGATTTGCTAGTTAACTGCTTACATTTCAGCTGTTTCAAGCTAAAAATTTATAAACCTTATTTTAAGACCCTTTCTTTAGCATCAGCAAATCAGTACATCACAGAGTGTTTTTATCCTAGACATTTTAAGGAGTCTATTTGACCAGTGAGTCTATTTTGTAAACAGCCACATAGGACAACACAGCTTGCAAATAAAGAAAACAAAAGATGTATGTTCTTGGAATAATTTAGATTCTTGGAAAGCTGGCTTCAAAAATCAGCAGTCACTTAGATTACTTTGACCTGAACCTTTTTTTTTGACAATCAAGCAAGAGACAGCAAAAAAATAGAAGGACAGCAAAAACAGAAGAATGCAAGTGACTGCTGATGCAAACAAAGTGAATAATGAGGGGTAAATAAGGACTTTATTCTCCTTAGACCATGAGGAGAACGTGAAAATACTCACAGGATGCACACACTTCCAATAAAAGATAAATATTGTGTGTAATTTGGTTTTGCTAGCTGGATCCCTCCTGTGTAAAAGTACATATATTCAAAAAGATATTTGAGTATGCCCATCTGAACAATCCTTTCCAAACCATCTTTCCACAATTTCTAGCTTCTGCTCCTTTCTGAGCTAGAACTAGTTGAACAATTAAATATGAATATAATTATTCTCCAATTCTGATTACTAAAATCAAATTTATGAATGTTCCAAAATTCAACCTGATATTACAAAGGGGTATGTACTGAGCAGTATAAACTCATCACTGCAAATCATTATAAAGGTAAGCATACCAAATAGTTATATTTCACATTTAATATTCCACTGCTTTCTGTTTGGTTAATCACATAATAAAAATAGCCTTGCTGCCTTTTTTTTTTTTGAGACTGTTACTATGAAAAAAGGACTCACAAAACACTGAGACAGGCCCAAACATTACTTTTAAGAATGTTTTATTTCTATTTGACAAAAATATGGCTTATACTTTTTTTGAAGCAGAGTTCAATTTACACATGACTTCATTCCGCTTGTCCTCGTCTTTGGAAGGTAATCACAGAGTCCAGATGCCAAGCTATGAAAGATCTTCTCCTTTCATTTTCTTTCTGAATAAAATTAGATTTTGACTTGAGAAATGTGACCATATTATCTGTTTGAACATAAGAAAACTGCACAAATCCCTCATAAGACCTATGTAAAACTCCTTTTATGATTAAGAAGGGGCAATTTTCTCATGTCCATATTTCTTAGAAGGGAATCTATGCTGCCCTATAAGGAACTTGCATTCCAGTGCATATTCTTCTGGTGCAAGTTGAATTTGGGAATCAGTAGTGAAATGCATAATCAATTGGTTATGCAGCAGCATAGCAATTAGATCAAGTTCTGTGAAGATTCCTGAAGCAATAATGATGCCACAGTACAGCTAAGGTGCCACAGTAAATTCTGCAAATATAGCTAGGGCTATACATTTTTAGTACGACAAAAGCATAAGGTTTGTCAAAATTTAAAAAAGAAAAGGTAACCCAAAAAAGCCCAAGATCTGCGTCTGAATCTCCACTGTATCTCTATCTCTGATCTCATTATTTTCTGGTTTATATACTAGACTTGTAGAAAAAAGATTTGTCTTCTAAGTTCATTTAATCAGTTAATAGAGCAGGGACTTTGGACCAAGACGTAGTAAAGCAGTAAGTAAAAATAAAAAGGTTAAAATGAAAAATCATTTAAACACTTCTATTGCATATAAATATTTAAGTATTATCTCTGTAGTAAGATAATATTTTGATTATGGAAATTATAATAATCAGAGAAAAAATAGGTATTTTAATATTTCTTGGGTTTTTTGCTATATATTCATTTTTTTCTTGCCAGTTATGTAAACTAAGCTACCTGACATAATTGAAAAACAACTTTTTAAGGGTTGTGTGTATTACTGCTTTATATATTTCCAAATTTGGTTTGATTTCATTGAATACTTTGTGTTTTCTACCTATAAGTCTGAGTAATTTTTCTAGCAGTAAATGTAACTTATAAAAATTTTCAAACTCACTCACAACTCTATTGTTCAAAAAAGACATCATGTAAATGTGAATTTAAAAGAGAGAAAAATAATTCCTAATATTGTAGCACCCATTCCTCAATACAGTACTGTAATAGATGAAGGTTGCGGAAAAAGAAACGAACTAAGAATGAGCACTGGGCTTTGTTATCCATGATCCAATAAAGGTGAAATAAGCTGTGAAGGCAAGCATTATAGACTTATGAACCAGCAGGAATACTGCCAAGAATAGTTCATGGGGCACTGAGCAACTGGCTGAAAGTCTCTGATTTTTTTAGAACCTTTGGGAACATTTCTAGGTCAGGGGCTCAGGAGCAACCTTACCAATATTTGTTTGAGATACAGTTCATAAACATAAATTAACTATTACTGAAGTTGGCAATAACAACGGCTCAAAAGCCTAGAATTACTCTTGCATGCAATTTTACTTTTTACTGTTTAAAAATGTATTAATTGCCTGTTTCCTTTTGGGAGTGGCAGGAGAATTTGGGGGTTGGAGAATCACAGAAGCATTTTCCCTTCTCTCCTCAGCCTGTTGGATACTTCAGGCAAATTGTTGACTGCCACTGACCAGCTAGTCACTTCTCTGTCCCATATAGCCTATGGAAGTCAGTAGCAAAGTCTGTAACAATTCAAAGCTAATGGTTTTCTCCAGCAGCGCCCAACAAGTGTGATTGAGAAGGTGAGAACTCAGATCTTCATCCTTATCAAACTAAATAAAAACACTTGCAGAATTAAAGTGAGAAAGCAGAGGAAGGTAAGTTTTCAGCATTAAGTTCTTTGCTGAGGGAAGAGGGAGGAAGGAGTGGGTGTAGAGTGGGTGGAGTTGAGGGTGGGCATAAGACACGATATTCAGAGTTATAGCATTTGTCTTCCCAAATAACCATTACACGCTATGAAGCCCTTCTTTCCTGGAGATGTGTAAATAGCTGGGAAGCAGTGAATTAATTCCTTATTTTGCTTTGCTTCCGTGCACAGCTCTTGCTTATTGAAACATCTTTAACTCAACCCATATTTTTTCTCACTTTTACCTTTCTGATCCTCTCCCACCTATCATGGATTAATCCCAGCTGGATTCCAAGCAATATGCAACCACTTGTTCACATTCCCCACCCCTGCAGTGGGATGGGGAGGAGAATGAAAAGATAGTAAAACTTGTGCATTAATAGGTTAATAGGACAGAAAAAGGGAAAGAAAATAATAATAAACATACATGCATACTTACATACAAAACTAATGATGCACATTACCAAATGACCAATGCCCAGCCTGTCCCTGAGCAGCAATCACTGCTCCCCAGCCACCTGCCCAGTTTATATACTGAGTAGGATGTTGTATGTTATGTTATATCCCAATGGCCACTTTGGATCACCTGGTGTTGTCCTCTCCCAGCTTTCTGTGTACCATTCACCTTCTTGATGTCAGTCCAGCAGGAGAAGCTGAAAATTCCTTGACTGCTTAGCAACAATTTAAAATACTAGTGTGTTATCAATATTAATCACAAATCCAAAATATAGCACTACAGCAGCTACCAGAAAAAAAACATACCAATCAAAACCAGGAGACACCCATTCTTCTGGGAATGCAGTAAATAAGAGGCTGTGTGGTGCTTAGCTGCCTACCAAG
Organism: Tapera naevia; assembly: GCA_033556795.1. Classification (NCBI taxonomy): domain Eukaryota; kingdom Metazoa; phylum Chordata; class Aves; order Cuculiformes; family Neomorphidae; genus Tapera; species Tapera naevia. Next base: position 14,564,624 of record JAUMJJ010000038.1, read on the forward strand.
GTTTAAATTATGACAAAATTTATACAGCTATGTTTAACCAAAAGTTTTAATGATGTCTATTCTGGTTATTATTTTTTAAGGCAAATAATGGATTTGTTGACATTCCTGTAAATTTATAATAATCAGGGCCCCATACAAGTGGCAAATTTCAGTTAACACTTGGAGTGTCAATTAAAAGGTAGTTTGCTACATTGTATTATTAACCTGCCTATTATAACATAGAAATGTAATCAGCTGCAAAACCCATCACAAGTCACATGCATACACACAAGGCACAAAGGGAAAACATTTAGAAGATTTCTGAAATAATGAAAAAATACATATAAAAAACACTGTTTTAAGATATAAACATTGCTTCTATACTAGTACTCTGCAGTTGCATATGAGCATGATTCTATACAGAAATAGCATATAATCAGGTTTCTGGATAAACAAGTTTTTAATCAGCAGTTATCTTCCTTTAGGTGAAGATCGAAAACCAGCAGTAAGGTAATTATCTAATATGATACATAAATTTTTTTTTCTCCACAAGAGAAAAAAGATGTCTGCAAGACCCTTTTCTCTATCAAACACAACTATATCACTACATTTTCAAAGGTAATATCTATATCACATACCAAACCTGACCGTGTATTACATCCAGTATTATAATATATTTGTAGTGAATTGCAGCTAATAGATCGCGTCATGATTTCCCTCCGTGCTTTATTTTAATTTAACCAATATACACAAAAATAATATTTTTATTCTATGTAGTTCCTGGCTTATATATAATACCCTGTTCTTTTACAAAATATTTTTTTATAGTAACAAGATTCTGAGGAATCTAGGAATCAGTCAAGTGAAGTCCCCAGTGACTGGAGAAAGGAAAACATTACACTTGTTTTTAAAAACGGTAAAAGGGAGAATCCTGGGAACTACTGACCAGTTAGCCTCTGTGCCTGGGAAGATCATGGAACAGTTCTTCCTAGAAGCTATGCTAAGGCATATGGGTGACAGGAAGGTGATTGGAGACAGCCAACATGACTTCACAAAGTGCAAATTTTGCCTGACTAGTCTGTTGGCCTTCTACAATGCAGTGACTGCATTGATGTATAAAGGAATAACAACTTATGTCATCTATCTTTTGTTCTGTAAGGCCTTTGACATAGTCCAAGATAACATTGCTAATTTGAGATTCAGGTTTGATGGATGGGCTATTCAGTGGTTAAGGAGTTGGCTGGGTGGCTGCATCCAAAATGTTGTAGTCAACAGCTCGATGTCCAAATGGAAATGAGTAACAAGTAATGTTCATCAGTAGTCCATATTTGGCATGTTACTGTTCAATATCTTTATTAAAGACATAGATGTGAGATTGAATGCAGCCTCATCAAGTGTGTGGACAACACTAAGTTGAGTGGTACAGTTGATACACTTCAGGAAAGGAATGCCATCCAAAGGGACAGAGAAGTGGGCTCAGGTGAACCTCATCAAGTTCAACAAAACCAAGCATAACATTCTGCACCTGGGCCAGGGCAAGCCCTGATATCAGTGTAAGCTGCGGGATGAAGGGATTGAAAGGAGCCTTGCTAAGAAGGACTTATGATATTGATAGATATTCACCAGTAGATGAAAAATTAGATATGAGCCAGCAATGTGTACTTGCAGAACAAAAACCAAATGTATCCCGGGGTACATGAAAAGTAGCATGGCTAAGAGCTCGAGGGAAATGATTCTCCCCCTCTACTCCACTCTCGTGAGAACTGCTTGGAGTATTGCATCCAGCTCTGAAGTCCCCAGAATTAAAAGTGTATGGAACTGTTAGAGCAGATCTAGGAGAGGGCCACAAAAAGTGATCAGAGAGTTGCAACAGCATCCTATGAAGAAAGTTTGAGAGAGTTAGACATGTTCAGCCTAAAAAATAAAAGACTCCAGAAAATGTTATTATGGCCTTCAATATATAAAAAGAGCTTATAGGAAAGGGAGAAAGGCTTTATAACAAGGCCTGTAGTAACAGGGCAAAAGATAATGGTTTTAACCTAAAGGAGGGTAGATTTAGATTAGATATAGGAAGAAATTTTTCATAATGAGTGTGGTGAGACACAAGAACAGGCTGCCTAGAGAAGTTGTGGATGCCACATCCCTGGAAGGGGTCAAGGTCAGACTGGATAACACTTTAAGCAAGCTTCCTTACATGTCCCATCCAGAGCAGGAGTGGAGGGCTGAACAGGAACTGGGTGATTTTTAATGGCCTTTTCCGAGTCAAAACATTTTATGGTTCTATGAAACGGTATCAAGTTTTGCATAAAGCCCTATGATAGATTTTGTGGAAGGTTTACTTTAGCGTTCTATTTTCAACATTGAACTGAACAACAGAATTGAACACACATATCATTCACACAGAAAGCAGGCATGAAATAAGCTTGTGTTTTCTAGACAATCTGAGAGAAGGATAATATGAACAGGAAACATTTTATGGACCATAGACTGTGAAATAATGTGTAATAGGTCACAACAGGCAGAAAGTTTGTTGAGGTGCTACATCAGCCTGGATCTTCTCTCATATGCCAGCGATTCAATCAAAATCTTTAACAACTTTATCAATTATCTAGATGAATGTATCAAGTACACCCTCAGTAGATTTGCAAACGACACCAAAATGAACAATAGTGTTTGCCTGCTTGAGGGAAGGAAAGCTCTGTACAGGGGCCTGGACAGGCTGGATCAATGGGTTGAGTCCAATTGTGTGAGATTCAACAAGGCTAATTGTCGAGTTCTGCACTTGCATCACAACAACTGCATGCAGTCCTACGGGCTTGGGGATGAGTGGCTGGAAAGCTGCCCAGTGGAAAAGGGCCTGGGGGTGTTGGTCAACAGCCAGCAGAATGCCCAGGTGGCCGAGAAAGCAGACAACATCCTGGCTTGTATCAGAAGTATTGCGGCCAGTCGGACTAGGGAAGTGATCGTGCTCCTATACTTGGCACCAGTGAGGCTGCACCTCAAAAATGTCTTCAGTTTTGGGCCCTTCAGTACAAGAAAGACATTGAGGTGCTGGAGCACGTGTAAAGAAGGGCAACTAAGCTGGTGAAGGATCTAGAGCACAAGTCTTATGAGGAGTGTATGAGGAACTGGGGTTGTTCAGTCTGGAGAAAAGGAGGATCAAGGAAGAGACCTTACTGATCTTTACAACTACCTGAAAGGTTTTAGTAAGGGGGGTGATGGCTCTCTTCTAAGTAAAAAGCGATAGGATGAGAGGAAATGGTCTCAAGTTTTGCCAGGGAAGGTTTAGATTGGATATTAGGAAATTTTTTTTCACTGAAAGGCTTGTCAAGCACTGGAACAGGCTTCCTGGGTGTTTGAGTCACCATCCCTGAAGATATTTAAAAAATATGTAGATGTGGCACTTAGGGACATGATTTAATAGTGGCTTGGTAGGTTAATGGTTGGACTTGATCTTAAAGGTCTTTTTCAACCTAAATGATTCTATGATTCTATACTACTCAGGAAATACAATTTCATAGCAATGCCCCTGCTGTGCGTGGCTAGCCCACTCTACAACCTGTAGCTCTACAGTGGCAAGTACGAATGGGACTCTCATTTCCTACCTATAAAGACTTCTTACTGAATTCAAGATGAAAAAAATACACTGAACTCTGACTTCAAGTCTGCCTGTTATTAGGCAGCTTCCCTTAAGGACTATTGCACTTTGCTCAAACTTACAAATGACAGCTTTAAAATACACAAAAATGTTTAACTGTGACACACATGACTTAGTTTGAAGGATCAATACAATAGAGAATTGTTAATATGTATTCTTCCTGAGTATAGCAATTGTATGCTCAAGTGCTTAATTTGTTTATGAACAACACCAACTGTTTTTGGAGATGTTTTCATTTCCATTTACATTTGTTTCTTCTGCTATTTTGTGGAATTTCACTAAAGCAAAACCCTGCAAGACATTAATCAGTACATAATATAAACACTTTTTAATTTGCTGGGCTAGAAATTAGTAAGAGTACAGAAATTCATAGAAAATTTCTTTTTTTTTAATATTCTCTCCACCTTGAGCCCCTATTTTTAGATACTGTCATGCAAATCTGTTAAAACTAAATGATTGTTTAGCAAATTGTCCTGGGTACATTGCAATACACTTGAAAGTATTGCAAGCAGTAATTTACAGTCTTTTACAGTACCACTGAAATGCATCAGTTACAATTCTCAGTTCTCACCACTACCTCTCTCTTGTATGAATTTTGGATTCAGTCCTAGTAAGTATAAACTATAACACTGATTGTAATATGAATTTTCTTTGCTTTCTGTATTATGTTAAATTGTACTAATCTATATCCATAAGTAGAATTGGATATTAAAGAACTCTAAGAAAAAGTTATGGTTAGGTAAAATAAGCCTGATATTCAAAATCATTGCTTTCTTGAAAAGTTCCATATGAAAAAAACAGGTGACATTTTAGCTGTGTAAAATTATTTTCAACGTATATCTTGAAGAGTGAATACAAGATAAAGATTATAGACAAGGTAGCAGTTCCACACCCCATGATGTTAAAGCTCTATCTTTGTTGACAGTATCTTTTCATGGAACACAAGGCACACTTTTGCCTCTGCAGGATGATAATATCCGAATAGGGAAATTTTGTAATAATACTAGTGGTAGAAAGCCTAGTGGTGTTTCAGAGTCTTCATTATGTGACAGGAGAAATGGGGTGAAGCTACAGTGTCTTTTCTATTAAAAGTTACTTTGAAGGATTCTCACAAGTAATGCACAGGTGATACATCTCAGCACCACTAGAAGAAGAAATAAAATGGGACAGATTTCATTTTTTTACTGAAACGGTTTCTGGTTTGGATTATTTTGTGTTTTTGTTTTGTTTCGTTTTGTTTAGCTACATTTCAGTTTCTATTAGCTTATAAGCTAAGAGAAAACAGATGTCAAGTTAAATAGCATAAAATTATTTTTTCCTTCAAAGTTAAGACACAGAGGTCTTTTTGTGCAGTGCCAGTCCCAGCAGTTTCACCAGTATGGGATAGGTCCTCTCTTCCTCTTCCCTACCTACTGATTAATAACCGATTCCTGGCCTGTGGTGGCACTCATAACTGTGGTGGCTTTAAGTACACTCCATTACTCTTTAAGATATCAAAAGTGAACTTAATTTGAGATGTCGTTATTTTTCAAAGAATGTGGGCTGTGGTAAGACACACATATGAAATTGTATACATTGCAGGAATGTTTCTAGTTATGTTACAGAGCGTGTGCATCTTTCAAAGGAAGGGAGAAATGCATAAAGGAGTGGCAGTTCCAAGGAGGGGTAAGGATGGGGGGCGGCATACATAAATGTAAAAAGCAAATACTTTCAATGAGAAAAAAATAAACATAACTTACAGTTGACCCTGGCCAGCTTTAATTTATGGGGTGAAAATGGGACACACTCAAGCTATCTTATACAACCATAACACTGAAAACCATGCACATATTTAAGGACTCAATAAGAGAACTATTTACTAGATAGGTATTTTCATAACTATACTATGTGCGTATCTTATTTCAGTTTAACATCACTATACCTATAATCAAGCAATATCAGTACTGAAAATATACACACATTGAATCATGGTATGTAGCGTCCAGAATAGAAATAAAAGATTGTCAAATCACCTTGAAAAACTTCTTCATAATAAAATTCATACAGTGGATAGTATTAAAGACATTGGTTTTCTTCAATAATTAAACACCACCCTCTTAGTACCTAACACCTCATCAATATTATTATATAACACTATTATGTATGTAAAATGACAGAATAGTTGAACTAAAACAGAATGTAGATGGAAAATCGTACAAAATGAAGTAACATGGAAATAATAGTACTTATTTGTTCATTTTATAAGAAGCATGGACTTATATAAAGAAGCTCTGCTTCTCAGAAGTATCTCATAACAGATTTTTAAATTGTGTTATGAATATGATGAACTCTAGATTTGACCAATTTCCTGATGAAATCTCGAATCTTTTAAAATGAAAAGATCTGTTTTCCTCCTACATCATTCTGAAGTATTTAAAAAAAATCAAAATGCAAATTTTTACCAATCAAATTCTGACTGTATTAAATTTCTAACAGAAAAACACTGCTTCTAAATGGGCTTTCGAAAAAAAAGATCATCCAGAACATTACTACTTAAAATATTCCAGCCACATGGGACTAAATAATTATTTTGTAAGTTCCATGCGGCACTACAAAAACCTAGATGGCATTAAGCTTTCCATTCTTGCAATCCATTTTACATTATACATTTTACCACAATATGTTTTGGTAATACCAAATAAGTGTGAAAAACTTGTCACTGACACATCTTCAAGAAAATTAAACTAGGTCCTCACAGCCTTGTTCAGGAAGAACATTAAGAAAGAACTTCCTTAAAAAAAACAAACTAAGAAGTCACCATTTAGTGTATCAAAGGTCAGCTTAATGTGTTGAGCTCAAGAGAAGGCTTGAAAGGATTAAGCAAATTCAGAATTCTTTGATCTCAGTGGGAGATGCAAATTCTTGGTGGATAAGACCTCTAACAAAGAATGTTCCAGATGATATGTTATGTTCTAACCATTAGCAAATACACATATTTGAACTCGCACAGATAGAAGTGTTTAATTACAATGTAACTAAGCATATTCTCCGTGTAGTGTTTCTGGTGTGTTAAATGTGACAGTGTAATGATGTGTGCGGTGTTATTTCTGTAAAATTATGAGCTGCATATTCTCACTGAACCAGTCTATGTCCTTTCTTCAAGCTTTCAAAATATGTGCACACAGCTACCTTATTTAGAAACTCTCAAGGCCTTTTTGGTTTTTTTTTGTTTGTTTTTTTTTTCTGTTTCTGTTTCTTTGTTTTTTGTTTTTCTTTTCATTTGGCACTTTTATTATTCAAGAACAAGCTAGAAACAGAGATTGACAACCAAGCTTTGGCTCTTAGAGATGAAAACAATATTTCTGAAACATTAAGTATACAGCTCTATAAACATATATTAAGACGTTTAAAAAGCATAAAGTTAAGCTTAAATTTTAAATAAATTTACATAAAATAAAAATAATTATTATTGTGAAAATATTAAAAATCCATATCCTGTTTAATAAGTACATTTGTTTTCAAAATGCTACTTGCAACGTGCTTGCTAATATATACTGTGTGTCTATCTTTCTCATGATGACAAGGCAAACTTCCTAACCTCTTTGATATCAGTTTAACTCCACTCTAATTCTGTTTGAAGCTAAATGTTGATTCATGTTTTTTTCAAAGCTCTTTTTAAAGACGTCTACCCCTGAACATTCTACTGACATATCTAGCAGAGTCACATGAATGCAGACAGAATTCTCACCGAGCAGCCGTTTTTAAATGGAGAAATCAGCATGGTTAAATGTTTGCAAGGTCACTAGTAAAATGCTGTCTGCATTTAATATAAATATATCTTCACCAAAGGAGGAGGAATTTAACAGAAGTAAACTAACCACTTGACTAAGATCATAAGGACTGAATTTAGCAGTACTGTCAGCTCAAGGTTTCCCTCACAGTGTGATCAACTTTATTTAATCAAGTATCTTTAATCATTGTGTTAATTAATAAGAATTAATAGCTTTAGATTTTATTTTTGCAAGTTTTTTGAGTTGTTCATTCTGCTGTGGAGAGCTATTCATATAAAAATCAACATTTTTTCCATAATGTTTTTTACACTCTAACACCTAAAACACTGATAACAAAGGCCTTTGAACTACACTAACAACAAATATTTTTAAAAAAAAAGTAATGAAAAATATCTCTACAATTTTCCTTGTACAACTAACACTTTGGCTTGTACAAAGACTTTTTTTATGAAAAAAATAATAACCAAACATTACCGGCTACCTGTGATAACATGATTTTGAAATATAGTATCTGATTCTATATTTTGAAAATCAGAATCTAACTTGCCCAAGACAGAGAAGGTTGCATCACTACATGAGAGACCTGAGATGTCCTAACTACTCAAGAAATCTTCATCAAAGACATCTATAGCAACACTAATCTCTAGACACACAACACACAAAGACCACGATCAAAGTCTCGTTAATTTCTTTACTACGTTATGTAGATTTGGGGAATATAAATGGAAATTCAACAACATCAATGATCAAAAATGGTTGATTTTAATAATTTCCATTTTGTCCTCAAAGACTGTGTGCCAGTTTTCTCATAAAATTTTGTCTTAGACAAGCTGAGGAAGGGATGATCTAATACACTTTCTGCTGAGGGAGAAGGATAGATAGTTACATACAGTTCATTCATCTAGCAACTATTCATCTAGCAAGCCTAAAGCTGAATGGGAAAAAATCCTTTATAACCCATTCCAATTTAAATAGAGAGTTACAGTGTCTGAGGTACACAAATCATGGTATTGACCAATATGCTTTCACAACAGGTGTTGTTTGATCCATCAAGATCTGTAACACCTAAGTTTGGAGCTCTGCATTGAATTAGGTGGCCAAGGTCATGTTACAATCAACAGAGATGTAATCGATACAGCTGGAATGGTCAATCTAGTTGCCAAAGGTGCCATAAAGTGACAGACTCCAAGCAGAGGTCCAGAACAGTGTAAGATTCTCAGACATTCTTTGCCATATCTGTCAGCCCTGTAAATGAAAGATACCCTAGAACATGTAAAATGACACCAGATATCTATATGTGGGTAACCTCATCAAATTCACTTGAATTCAAACAGCAATTCAGCTTCTGAAATGTCAGTGTCTTCTTTACTGTAAACCAAAATGTCTCACCAGTGATGAGCAGAGAAGGTTCTCCTCTTTTGACCTGTTGGCAATGCTTTTCAAAATACAGCCTAGTACACTCCTGGCCTTCTTTGCTGCAAGGGTATTGCTGACTTATTGTCAGCTTGTTGTTTACCAGAACCTCAAAGAAGTTCCTTCTCTGTAGAGCTACTTCGCACCTAGTCTTGTGTGAGTGCTTGAGGTTATTGTTCTCCAGGTGCAGGATTTTGCATTTCTCCTTGTTGATCTTGATGACACTCCCCTAAGCCTAATTTTTTAGCCTATTAAGATCCCTCTAAGTGGCAGTACAACCTTTGGTATGTCAACCATTTCTCACAGTTTTGTATTGTCTGTGAACTTGCTGAGGGTTCACTGTGTCCCAGTTCATATAAGACGATATTAAACACTATTTGCCCTAGTATTAATCCCTGGGGAAATCTATTAATAGTTATGTGCCTCCAACTGGACTTCATGCCACTTATCTTAACCTTATGGACTCTGCTGTTAAGCCAGCTTTCAATCCACATCACTGTTTACCTATCTAACTTGCGACCTGTCATCTTGTCTACAAGGATGTCATTGGAGATAGGGTCAAAGGGTAAAATCAAGGTAAAGAACACCCGCTGCTCTCCCATTCACCAAGTTAATCACGTCACAGTAGAAGGCTGGTTAAACATAATTTCTTGTTTGTAAATGCATGCTGACTACTCCTAATCAACTGTCCCTCATGTGTTTGGAAATGCTTTCCAGGATTAGTTGTTCCATCACCTTCCCAGGGACTGAGGTGAAGCGGACTAGCCTGCAGTTCCTCAAATCTTCCTTTTTGCCCTTCTTGAGGAGTATTTCACACTCAAACACCTGAACTTAGGTGTCTTAATTTGGGTCTGAATTCTACTGCAGATTTAAAAAACTGCAAGAAAATCTAGTATGGTACACAGGGAATTAACTTTTTTATATACCCCCAAACAGTATAGCAGTATAACCTCTGTATTTCATGAACTAGGATTTCATTACTAGTCATAGTTTATATTTAGTTGATATTCTTCTGACATGAAAGCTATAAGGCAGAAATAGATATAATACCCTACCGCCATATTACATAATATAAACTGTTCTCAAATCCGTGTAAAAGATGATTTGAGAAGTAGAGAAACTCTAATAAGACTAATACACAGTGAAGTTCCTAGGAACTTTTCAGCTGCATGCTTAATAAAGCCTTTCCCTCTCTTATATCAGTATTGCCTTTCACATAATAAGACATAATAACTGCAAAAATTCATGAGATTTTTTACAAATTTTAAATAAAAATAATAGATCCTAGATTTCTTCATTAGGTATCTCAAGTGAATCTTTTATTTCTGTTTACATGTAAATCACATTTACTCAGCAAACATAGAATCATATTTTTGGGTTTTCCTGCTTTAAAAAATAAATAAAAGCAAAAGTACTCATTTGATCTCTTTATTCCAGCACCTGGCTTTAACACACCACAAAATGTCACAATATTCCCACAAAATGAACAGAGCAGAAGCAAAGATACACTCACACCCTTGAGAAATTAAATTCCTGCCCAGTCAGGCACAGCTTGGAGATCACATCTTCATGGGATCCAAAGCACGATTGGTGTCCTCAAGTTTATGGTTAGTTACATCTGCAGAGACTATTATCTGTCAAGTAGCACCACAGTTCAAAGTATTCAATAAAAGTTGCAGCCTGGGTCCACGGAGGCAAGCTCATTGTCCTGACTACTTATACGGAGGTTTAGTGTTTTTTTCCATAGCACAAACCTTATAGATATAAATGAATTTCAAGATCTTTTTAAATGAGCTAGGCCATATTCCACCCTCAAATACACAACCGAAACTTTGTAGATTCAATGAGAGCTGAGCCCTGACTTTGTATCTGAGGGCAGAATGTGACCCACTGCATCCATTAACCGGCCTTAGTCTGTGTAACTCTTTATCAAGCTGGGAGCAGAGGGAAACACAGATTAATGGATGGAGAATGAAAGAATAAGAAAAAAGGGGTCTCAAAGGTTTCTGATGAGCGGAGAGACTGAAAACAACAAGAACTCGAAAAAAGATGCAGAAAAATGCTTAACTATTTAAAAGGTTGGTAAAGCATTTCTCATTGCTAAGACTTTGAAATATATAGATTATGCTTCTATTTTATTACTACTATATTAGATATCATTAAAATTATCTTTCTTATATTTTAATTCAGGGGAAATTGTCAATGAGGTTAGAGGGTTTTTTATTCTTTGACAAAATATAAGGTCTTATCTTGATATATTAATTTTAAGTTCCATTTATTCAAAACAAAATAGCAGCATATGCTGTAGTTATTAAAAATTTCATTGTAAGAATTCAAAATTAAAATTCAAAGATGAGGTTTACTGTGTAGTATAGAATAAATATGTCTTAAACTTTAACATAAAATTTTAACAAAAAATTGGTCACTTAATAGTTCCAGATTCTCAAAGGAAGTGAGTCCAAATTATATTCAGGAGAATATGGGATGGTTTAGAGCAGTTTCTTGCAAGGAGATTGACCTAATAAAACATTAAAAGAATAACAATATGCTTTGTGTACTTCACTCTTCTGAACCAGCACTGTAAGTTCGAGAAAGCTGGTTACAATCGTGAACCCAGTCTAAAAGTCCTGGAGGTGTTCAAGAGGGGCATTCGGATACGCTGCTTTAAATCTCAGATGTGCATTTTGTGTGGAATACATACTAGCATGTACTAAAAAGTCATTTACTAAAGTAAATCTACAATTTTGCATGAGAATTCTCACGAACCTTACTGAAGGAAATTGATAACCGAGCAAATTGTGATTTATTGATAATGTATTATTAAAAAGTACAAAGTCAAAACTTTTCTTGGGTGGAGCCTTAAACGAATAAAACCCGGATCAATAAAATAACTTGTGTATTCAGGTTAAGACACAGTGAATTTTTTCAGAGCCCTGACTAAGAAACTAGTTCTTTTTAGTGGCCCAAAAGAGAGAGCACAAAATACAGTGAACTAGCAACCCTCTAGAAAACACAAAATTTGTGTTTGTTTCTTAGATTCCCCTCTCTCAGTATTACTGTCATCCAGTCTTTTCCAGAGGTAGGCATCTAAGACTACATTTTCTCACTAAAAGGAGGTGGCAAAGGAAGCGCTGAGGCCTAGCTTTACTTCAACATCCAATGCTGCACTAAAGAGCACTCAGCCAGAGCGAGTGTCTCTGCTGGTTTTGGATAGGTTAGATTAATTTTCTTCATACAAGGCTATGTTTTGAATTTTTGCTGAAAATAGTGTTGATGAAAACATCCCAGTACAGTTATTGCTGATCAGTCCTTATATGGAGTCAAGGCCTTTTCCGTTTCTCACATTGCCCTGCTATAGAGTGGTCTGCACAAGAAGCTGGGAGGGAACACAACTGGGACTGTTGAGCTCAGCTGACCAAAGGGATGTTGCTTGAATGCCTTGTTTTGCTTTGCTTGCTTGCATGGTTCTTGATTTACCTATTGAAGTGATTTTATCTCAACCAACAAGCGTTCTCACTTTTATTCTTCTGACTCTCTCCCCCATCCCATCATGCGACCAGTGAGTGAGCAGCCATGTGGTGCTTAGTTGCCAGCGGGTGTTAAATTGTGACAGCAACACAGCAGCAAGACCCTCCACTCCTTGCTAGGAGAGGAGTAAACATGCAACGGAGATTCAGTGGCCCTACAGAAGTCGCTGGTTGTTAAATATCACCTAACTTTGCCATTGCTGTTATACTACATTTCCATCAATGTAGAATGAAATATATACCTGTAAACTGCACCCTCCACTGGTGAAGATCTGTTTAACTGTTTATTATTTTAATTCTTTGTAATTCCTTTTTTTTTTTCTTATTTTCTTATTTTCCTTGATATCCTCATCATGAGCTAGATCCTGTTGGATCAAGCCATACACAGAAAAGAAAGAGGTAATCAGTGCCCCAGACCTTTACAGTTTGATAGCAGTACAAGAGATGAGATAGACAGTAATCAAGCACTAACATAAAGATAGTCAATATAATTTGCAATACTCATAGCCCACTGTGCTTGGTGGGTATCTTTGAGGCTGGGTGGCATGGTAAGGGATTTTAGGATCAAGAAGTCACTTTGATAATGTCTGCTGGGAATGGCTTTCTCGCTGGAAAGGGAAAAGTCTTCGTGCACCTCCAAGCTGCTCTCTTCATTGTGACCTGAATATAAAGCCCAAATGAGTGTGTTTCTCTTCATATTCAATATCCAGCTTAGGACTGGTCCTCTTGTTCCTTATGAGAATTCCTCTGTCTCATTTGTATGACCACGTACAAGAGCTACGTTGCTAGAGCAATTCTAAGACTTGGTCAATTAATGAAAACATCTACTTCCGTCAGTCAACATCTATACAGAACCCACCATTTCTCTTTCAAAATACTTGGAAAAAGTTCTAGTTCCTTGAAAATTTCCATCCTTATAAATGTAAATAAAATGTATCTGAAATTTATAATATTTTATTGAAACTGTTATATAGCATTGGCAGATATTCTTACAAGAATCCATTAATAATGCTTGTTTAATATGCATATATGCATGAAAGTTGTCTTTGTATCAGGTTTTGTAATTTTTTGACCAACATGAAGTAATATTTTATGTATGTAATAAATGTAAACCAAAAGATTTTTATATATACATGTTTAGAAGCACATAATAAAAAAGCTAAATCTAGACTTAAATATTCACACATGCAAATGTGGCATGAGAACAGTGTTTGCTATGCAAGATCCATATTTCAGGCAACACAACATTTCACAGGCAGACAGGACAGTCCCAATCTGTCTGACATCATGAATTTTCTGTCACTGAGATGCAGTGCTTTAAGAAGTACACATCACAACAACAGCACTGAATACCTACAGGAGCTGCACACCAGGCTTGGATACTTTCAGTTAGAAAGGGTATTGGAGATAGGACCTTATAAAGGTTGCTTAGGTCACTAATGCTCTCTCAATAGCTACCTAGGCTTGTTTACCGTATTACAAAATATAAAATGTTAAAAGAAAAAAAGAAGTACTTTACTAAATTATTACAGAACGGAGGTTCAGTCATCATCCTTGAGAAACAAAAATTATCTGCCTTAAGTGATGCTTCTGACAAAGAATTTTATTTTTGCATTAATTAGAACAAAACATATCACTTATCATTGAAATTAGACCTTAACACTTCTATTTTTAAAGAAATAGTCATTCTAACATTACAATGTATCAAGAATGGAACAACTTCTATTTAATTGTTCCTGGTTATTTTTCTCAGAGTCAAAAAGGAATGATGTAAATGCTTGTTACATAATGCACATGGTCCAAGGTTTATGTTTTCCTGTTTCAAACACAAATATATATATCCAATATATATATTTATGTATTATAGTATTTTCAACAGAATTACTGCCTTTGGTTTGTTTTCACACAAATATGAGACCCTTTTCCAGTTAACTGTTAAATTTGCTCATCTCTTTTTTTATTATCAAGCAAAGATAAATAAGTCTTTTTCACTCAATCTGCTGAGATAACTTGTGCCCATGCCGAAAGGTGATCTGTTCTAATCAACTTCGTGAAGTCTGATGGAATTACACTGAACATACTTCATACCTGACACAACTACAGAATGATACAGTTCAGGACAAACATTGGTGACCTGAATAATACATGACAGACAGATGACCGGGTGAGAAAAGTAATTTTTCAACTACACCACTTGAGTTTCTTTATTAAAGGCTGAGACATATTTGATGGAAAGAAGGCTGCTTTGCCAGCTAAAAGCTGGTGTGTTTTATTAATAGCTCAGTCAGTATTCCCTTGCCATTTTACTACTTGAAACATTATTTTGAGAACAAAATACTACATGCATCTAGTTTGCATAGAAAGTATCCTGGAAAATACCACCAACAATACTGAAGAGAAAAAAAATTATTAAGTAATGTAACATCTTTAATTATTTAGCTGTTAACTCTTAATATCTGCACGTATTTTAAATTCAGTGTAAGAGTTCACACGAAGGAGAAAGGGATTCTGGAAATAAAAACATAATTAAAAGTGAATGTAACAAATATCTGTAATTGGGTAGAAATTATCGTTTCCATGAGCTTGCAAATAAATACAATTCCTTTGAGAAGAAATGTACGTTTCATATAAGACAAGTAAATTTGACCTCAACAATAAGATATTGTTTTATATGACTTAAATAGCATTTTGACAAAGAACGTTAAGTGTAGGACAAATAATACCGTCTTAGAAATTGGCTTGTGAAAAGGTGGACTGCCTCAAATGTTTCTGTGTCTGAAACCATGCCCGGTTTTAGTCTTGGCTGTATTTTTCCTCTGCAGGCAGCACCCAGGACAAATAGTTTTTCACAGATTCATAGTGTGTGGCACCAGTGATTCCAAAGGGTAGGCAAAAAGCACATACACGTTATACTAATGATTTTTGTTCCATCATTTTAATAAATGGGAGCCTTCCACTCACCATTCCTATCATGAACTCTCAACAATCTCTTTTCTGTGCTCAAAAAAACTTAAAATTTGAAATCTCAGAAACTTCTTGTGATGTTGTTCTACCTGCCTTACCATAAAAATATATCAGATATGGTTAAACTACAGTTCTTCAGTTATTGTTTTTATGGTTGTCTTTTGAAGCTAATTGAATGCACGTGTCATACTGAAAATAGTCTAAAACCTACTATGTTTAAATGTGAGAACAAAACTAGTCACGGACCTAGCAAGCAAATGTCACTATACAATCGAAATATTTTCCTTGGAAAAATAAGAACTTGTTCCTTCATACAGGAAAATACATTAAAAGTCAACCTGAGAGAAATAAAACTATTTCTAGCTATGCAGTGTATGATATTGGACAGGTTTTGCTAACATAAAAAGCATTACACAATTACACAACATTTATGTCCATCTTTTAAATTATAGTGCTTAATAAACCTACAACAAATTAGACCCAACTGTAATCAGAGGTTCTCCTAGATCTGTAAATGACTTTAAAATCCTCTGCTTCTCTATATATAAATATATAATACAAATCCCATTTTTCTCTCAGGTTGCTTAGGTTTTCAGGCTTTATTAACTTTTTTATTTTTCAGACAGGAGTAGAACAACCACAAAGAAATGGCTTCTTACATGTACATGGAACATTTGTCATATCCTAACTACAACGAATAGTCCCTTATGCAAGTAACCCTCAGTATTTCTGACGAAGTCCACTGGCCCTCCTAATTAGAATTAGCTTAGCTGGTATTACACTTCTCAGTTGGGGATTATCTGACAGAAGTTGCACAGATATACTTTCTAAGGCTAAGTGTTTCAACTGCTGTCTGTGATATTATTTAACAAGCTGAAAAGATCACGATTGATAATATGGTGCAAAGACATCTTCAAGATAAAATGCAGAATAACACTTTATACCACAAACTCTTGTTGACATGAGATGGACTCCAATGCCCAAACACTGAGAGAGTTCTCTGCAAGTACAGCAATTGGGAAACTGGTGATAAATAAATTTATTTATTTGTGAAGTTTAGACTTACTTCCTTCTCATCTAAATACAAATTTCTTCTCCATTTGAACTGCTTTTGCAAGAATGGTATATTTAATTTATTTCTTTTCATAACAACAAACTTAAGGTTCATTAGCTGAGTTTTAGAGAGTGTAATACAACTGCCAGAGGCTACTGGCAGCAGCAGCGACTAAGCTGAAATGTCTATGAGTTCCTTCAGGAATCACAGAAAGATGACTTCAAGCCTTCGTTTCCAAACATGGATTTAAAAAAAGGATAACTTTCTCAGTGATCTTTGGAAATATTTTCTTTTCCTATAAAGCAGAAGTATCCAGCTTCCTGTGAAGTACACAAGTTATATCATGACAATATACCCCATAGTTGGGTAGCAAATAAACATTATGTTTGAAATAGCTGGAGAGAAATTTGGGGACCAAACAGAAAAGACCCTCAGATCAAATTAGGCCCAGGAATTCCCTGTATACAGTCTTGGTATAAAGGATATGAAAGCATAGCTAAAATAATAAATATATTAGTTTACAATTTTAATAAAGAACATCTATGGTTTATATATTCAGTATTAATCACCTGCCTCAGTGTTTTTTCTAGACAGTATAAGCATCCACTGGTATGTGCACATGCTCTTCCTTCTACTGTTTTCACTTTGGCATATGCTGACCACTATAAAGTAGTAGGAAAAAACCCTGAACCCAGGAAGGCAGAATGAAGGTTCTTTCCAACTTCCATTAAGTGTGCTTCTATGCTATTCTAAACATAACCCTTAATCTTTAAGCCATTCTTCTTCTACAAGGCTATACCTATGCTATCATATTCCCATCATATAAGACTAATATTTCAAGCATATTGCCACACAGGGTATAGGACCCAGTCACCATATAAGGAATACAGTCCCTCCCTCCTCTTTGCATGATGGATTTCAGCTCAACTCCTTCTTTCAAGATTCTGTTTATTACAAATCTTAATTTATGCTACTGCAGACCCAGTCTTTTTGACTTTATAGCAGAAAGAAAAGTATTCTATTCCTCCCATATAAATCTTTCAGGTAATTGTAATTAAAACTCTCTATCTGGGTAATGGAAAGAAATGAAACATGTAAATAACAAACGGTGTCCTTACCTCCTGTTAATCAGCACATTGTAGCAGCTTGTTAGCACATAGTTACAGGTTTAAGGATTTGTCTTCACCAAGTGCTGAAATCTTCGGAGCATTACACTTCGCGAGTAGGTTGAACTGACTTCAATCTATGACTGTGATTGAACCTCATTTCTCAAGACACTGTTGGTTTTTTTTGCTTGTATGGTATAGCTTGAAGCTATTAAACAGCAGTAACGAAGAATCATAAACTTTCTCTTCATGACAGAACCAGGCTTATCTATCAGACTACTATTCCTCTCCTTTGATGTTCAGCTTTCATTTTATTACTTTTCAACTCTAGATTTGAGTTTCGCTGACCTTTACTATATGTACTGCTAAGAAACTCACTTGTACTAGAACCCTAGAAAGAATTGTACTATTGATAGTTTAGCCACACCTGTGGACATCTTAACCAGTAGCTATTTACACGTACAGCCACAGGGCACTTCTCTAGCAAAAATAGGTCCCGACTAAGCTGTGATCTATAAAATTAGCTTTTAGGTCTGATATTCCTCCACTGATATGATGAGGAAAAACACTTTGAGTCTTCCTTTATAAAAGATTAAAATGTTTAGAGACCTTCAATATTCGATCAATAGATACAATCTAACATTTAAAGCAAGAAAAACAGTAAGACTAGATGCTCAAGGAGTATCAAGTACATAATGCAAACTGTTCATCAAAACCTTGCCAATGAAAATCACACTCGTTTCCCAAAAAAAAATCGTAATTCTTTCTCCTAGAGTTTGAAGAACTACATTCTCTTTGCTGATACAGCCTTTGGTCTTTCTAGCTGCCCTCAATCTATACTAAGCAAGCAAATAAAATTAAAATTACAAAAAGTAAATGAATAAAGTAAATTTCCCATTTCCATTTCTCCTAGAGGGATTCATGTTACATATATTTGATGTTTCTTCTCTTCTTACGAATTAACTTTCTCTTCCTGATCTCTTCTTCCCAAGAGTAATGTTCAGATTGCTGCATGCCCGCATTTGATAAAGAAAATATAACCCATAGAACAAATCACTACAGACAGACAGGTTATTCCCATAGCTTATATCACACCATACAAAATCTCTCTTCTCTTTTCAAATCATTTTTGGTAAATATAATTTTAATTCTATTAATTCTACCACTTATGTTTTCTGTAAGCATTATCTTCTCAGAAACAATATAGAAATATTACTACTACAGAGAGGTACAGACTGAAAAAAAGAAGAGGAGAAAGAGCCATTCTTAGAACAAAGAAGTTAGGCTTTTTATTATGAATAATTGCTGAGTGAAGCAGATAGAATTCCTAAAATTGTAAATTTCAGAGATTAACAGCAGAAGATAACAGGAAATGCTCTGAATAAAAAATAAATAAAGAAAATACTGGGTTTATTCAAGAATTTAAATAGTTAGATTTGTAGTTGTATATATTTTAGTCCATACTCTTCTACAGAAATCAGTATATCAAACTAATATGCAAACACAACATATAGCAGAAACTGAGCACTTGTAATCTATTACCTCTTTAATCTTCTTCTCTCCTTTTGACAATTAACCATAATTATCAAGAACTTAGAGATAATTTTTGTATTCGAATACCTAAAAAGTCACAAAGAAAGACAGTATATATTTGTATTCATCCCAAATTTGATATAGCAGTGTAAAAGTGGCATAAAAAATCCGAGCTTAACAAGACTTAATTATAAAAAAGGTTCCTTCTCTTATATTTTTCAGTGCCTCAAAATGTATTGCTGACTAGTATATCACCTGACTTTTAAAGGAAAAAATACCACAAAAACAATCAACCTGTGCAGACTGCCTACCAAAAGTGCACAGCTCGTGCAATTCTCTCTGTAAATAAGACTTCTTCCATTGTATAATCTATAACTTTTTCTTTCGTCTTCTTTCTTTTTGAAATTATTTTTGCGTTAATTCCCATACCTTACCTAAATTTATTACTTTCCTTGCAGCACTATTTCAGATGCTTTGCAAAAAACAATTGAATTGTCTTATTTTCTTTTGTCTAAAGAACATATCGGTTTTCAAAAAAACAGATTAGCTTGACATGACCCACCTCTGACAATTGTTTGCTCCATTTTATTTATTTTTTCATATCTTGAACCGTTATTTCTTTCAAGAGTTGTTTAAAATCTTCCATATTACTGACAGCAAACTAGAAAGCAATTTTTTTTACTTAACTTTCTTCTATAGACATACAGCTTTGGATGCTTAAACTTTCCATCCTAATTACAAACCACCTTCAGTATACTCTAGCCAACTAACAGTACTTTTACCAATGTTTCTGGAGATTTATTCTCCTTCATTCTATTTTCTTCATCTTTTAATATTTACTACTTTTGAGAATAGTGATTTTCTCTTGGCCTTTTCCGTGCCACTTTCAATCGTCCTGTAAAATTTAATCAGTCCATCCTCAAGGCTTCCAGCTACTCTTTCTTGCAGGAAGGTGTCAGCAGCAGAACTCTTTCTTTCAGGATACATGTCTCATAATCATGATTTCTCCCAGTGGTTTCATCTTCACATAACACTTCAACATATTAACAGGAACATTCTACAATACTTTATGGTAATTTTTCCTTCAGTCCTCTCAAATCAAAACCTAGTCCTTCTGGAAATCCCACTGTGAAAGAATAACTTACCTGTAGCCTTAGCGGCTTTTAACTGTATTTCCATTCTTTTTTAGAAACTATAAGAAACCAACAACTTTCCCTTAAGCCAGATTTATGTAGAAAGGAAACCAGGTCTAATCTCTTTTCTGTAACCAAGATGGTCCTTGTTTTCCCCTCTGTCTTGTCTGCCATGGAGCAAGGGAAAGGCTGTATGAGAGATTGAGCCAGCAGTGCGAGTCTTTTATTGTACTTCCCCACATTTCTTACCCATGTATCATGGAAAGGGGACTCCTTCACACACTATTATTCACTGACATTCTCATGACATTTCCTAGAAAATGCTTTATAATCCCAGCCAAGTTCCAGAAAAACTATAACATATTTATTTGCACAAATAGTGAAAGAGATGTCAGATTTCCTACCTTTCTATTCTTTCACATTTTATGTCTACTGTAAACTGATGGATAGAGGGCTACATGGTTGTGTGCAAGTCTAGTGTTTGACGCTGATTTAGGTATGAATTTAAAGTGATGCATAAAGAATGTACCATGTTACGATAAATGAAGTCTGTATCCACAGAAAAAGTAAGAAAAGTGTTCATATAGGGCATACACTTCAGAGACACTCTTCTGAGCAATTTGGCTGTTAAGAAACTGGAATAAGCATAGAATTTGTAATATTAAGACACAAAAGAAAAAAAAAAAGGAAATCTATATTCTGCTGAAGATGGCTGCTTTTATGAAAATTTATTCTAAAAGTAATTTTTATTTCTGGTCATATTTTCCTAAAATTATTCTTGACTATTTTACCACTGGAGTTCATTAAGGAGAATTATATGCAAGCTACAGTGATATTTTTAAATTTCATATTCCCATCTATACAATGGACATTAGCAACATCCATCCCACACATGAGCTGGAACTGTTTCTCTTTGAGGAAATATTTGCTTAATTTTATGAGCTTTAGCCACATTGTTAATTCAGATCTTGTTCTTAAGTTTCCAGGATAAGTGGTCACCTCAGGCTAACACGCTATGCTGTAGGTCTTGTAAATGAATAAATACAGCTTTCCACTATATTATATCTGCCAGCTCTCAAATTTTTCATCCGATACATAGTTTTATAGGAGTATTTCTAGTACCAGCATGAAGTCCTGTATTATCTTGACTTGTATTCATCACCTCCTCTCCTGCTTTCTGTCGATTTTCATGTGGTTCCTGGATATCCCATTTTAAAACCCAGCACACCCAGAAGGAATGGAGACATTTTAGCTTAAAGGGAGAAAAGTTCTAATTAAGAGGTGTAAATTCTTCTGTTCCACATATTTTTAAAAAGAGGTTAGAGCCAACACTCACAATCTTCTGAGAAGAACTATCCCGCCAGCTACTGTGTATAGTACATAAGGGAATAGAGCCAGTTTTAGCCACTTATGAAACTCAGTGTATTTGCAAGGGGGCCAAATACAACAATCAGCTGCATGAACTACAGAAACCTTCAGCAATCCAGTGGTGAAACAGCTAGGTTTGAGCCATTTTTCCATTTAAATTTAGTGAGTAGTGGGACTTTTAATCTTTGCACTCTGAGTTTGCATAAGTTTCTGGCATTTATTTTCTTAAAGAAAGTTAAAAAATAAAACCAAAACAAAACAAAACCACTAGTAAGTCAGTAGTTACTAATGACAATGGGAAGTTCTTTCATCCAAATAAAAAGATAACAAAACAACAATAACAAAAACAACAATAACAACAACAACAATAACAACAATACTGGTTAAGTCATACACACAACATACTGTCTTTAGTTAGATTTCTGTGGAAAGATTGCAACATATTTTTATCTTCTGACATGAGGGAAATAGTACGGCTCAACTGACTCTTTGGTTAGACCCCAGCATTTGAGAATGTTTCACCACAACTTGTTCTATGCATAACACCTTAAGTCAATGAGAGTATTGTAACAAAAATCTGAAAACATAGGTGGCAAAACCCTCAGAAAAACAATGAAAACCTTTCTTCCCTGCTGCCTAGAATTCTTCCAAAATCTGTAAGGAATAACCTCCCTAATTTTTTTCATGTGGTTTAATTTATGTTAACATAACATGTCTGCCGTTGGCTCTAGTAAAACCAAAACTGCTAATTAAAAGCTTCTTCTCTTCCCCAAAATTCAGCAAAGCTAAACATGGTAGTATTAAGATTGCACGGTGAAAGTAACAGAAAGAATATTAGGTAGAGTTCTCCCAGAATTAAAAAAAAACACCAGAAAACCACAAAAAAAATTCTCATGAAATTTCAGAAGCAACCTAGGAATTCCTGCAATGGCATAATGCAAGTTTCTGAGATTGTCATACGTTAAGGGATCCCCATGGGCCTGTATTTTTTACATTCTCTTTGCAACAAAGTTCCTGATACTCGACTTTAAAAATAAAGACAACATTCAAAACTTCCACCGAATCAGAAAGAGAGATAGCAGCCACAGATCTATCTGTTTCAAAGGCAGCCCCCAATATCAATGCATTTCAAAATATATCCCAAATGGTTAGCTTGGCTAAAGTTGGATCAACTTATTCTCATAAATTGATTCATCTTTTTTTATTATTATTTGGAGAGCAAAACATGAAGGATTTAGTGCTTGCATTTAATTTTAGCTGTGGAGTTGACCAAATCTCATGTTTTGCTCTACTTGAGATATATTCCATCAAAGCAAATATAGTCTTACCATCAAATTCAAGATCTAGAGTACATTCACATATTTTCTATTTTGAGGGAGGAAGTCCTTAAAACACATGGCCAGACAACCTCTCTTCTTAGTAATAACCCCTCTCTGTCATTTCAGACAGGCTGATCCAGCTTTTAGACCACATAACCTCACTGAAGCAACAGAGGAAAAAACATCAGATGGAATTGTTAGATTTTTTTTCATTTTTGATTACTCATGCTAATTTATGGTTTCAAATAAGTCGCCTCATCCCTCGCTAATACACCAGAGACTGAAAGTTGGAGGAGGAGGAGTTGAGGAGGGTCATTTGCAGCCAACTGGACAGCAACAAAAAAAACACTTCCTCCTTCTCTTTCCTCTCTTCTCTTTCCTTTGCCACAACATGGTTTAAAAACATACCAATAAAATGAAAAGATTTTTGCCCTCAGGCTTCAAGATTTAGCTGTGTCCATGCTGTGTAGCACTCCACAATGCAATGTGAGATCCTATACAGGCCTTTGCTAGGACAACTTGATCAATAAAAAATCATCTGTATTGCTTTCTATCTTAAGGCTTCATGACTGTACTAGCCCATCCAGCCTTATACCTCATTTTAGGAGGAACCAAATACTGCATACTTAGTGCATCAGTAAATGAATAACAAGTATATTGTTTGTATAAGGACTAGAACTCTAAATAGATAAGAATCCTCAGTAAAACTTGGTCATAGATAATGTACACCAGTAGTAATCAAAGAGCTAATACACACTATAGTATTTTTGGTTTAAGTAAATAAAAAAAAAAGGTTAATTTTTCTTAAAAAAGGGACAGATATTAGAAAAATTTCCGTATTTTCTCTGAAATTAAATAATAAAAACAAAGAGTAAGATTTCCAAAGGAAATACACATAAATGATAGTTTCTCTTTAGGCACCAAAAAGAACTCAAATTTTTGAAAAAACACTAGTTCTAATGAACAAACCAAATGAAAAAAACCAGATATTGTTCAGCCCTCCTTGGTCAAAGGACAGCTGGATGGGGACCAGAGAGATAAAGCCCCTCCCACTGTAGGGGAAGATCAGCTTCATGACCACCTGAACAACCTGAACATAAATAAGTCTGTGGGACCTGATGATATGTGTCCTAGAGTCCTGAGGGAATTAGTTGATGTGGTCGCCAAGGCACTCTCCATGATATTTGAAAAATCATAGCAGTCAGGGCAAGTCACTGGTGACTGGAAGAAGGGCAACATTGTGTCTGTTTTTAAAAAGAGTAGAAAGGAGGACCATAGAAACTACCGACCTGTCAGCCTCACCTCTGTATGTGGCAAGACCATGGAACAGATTCTGCTAGAAGTTATGTTAAAGAGCATGAAGGATAGGCAGGTGATTTGAGACAATCAGCATGGGCAGACAAAGGGCACATCCTGCCTAACCATCCTAGTGGCTTTCTATGGTGGGGTGACCACATCACTGGACACAGGAAAATCAATGGATTTAATCTATCTAGAGTTCTGTAAGGTCTTTGACACTGTCCCCCACAACATCCTTTTCTCTAAATTTCACAAATACGGGTTTGACGGGTGGACTGTTCAGTGGATAAGGCATTGGTTAGACAGTTGTATCCAAAGAGTAATGGTCAATGGCTCGATGTCCAGATGTAGATCCATGACAAGCATTGTCCCTCTGGGATCCATACTGGACCAGTGCTGTTTAGTGTTTTCATTGATGAAAAAGACAGCGGGATTGAGTGGACCCTCAGCAAGCTTGTAGATAACACCAAGTTGAGTGGAGCAGTGGTCACACCAGAAGGACAGGATGTCATCCAGAGGGACTTGGACAAGCTGCAGAAGTGGGTGTGTATGAACATCACGTTGTTCATCAAGGCCAAGTGCAAAATCCTACATCTAGATCAGGGCAATCCGAGGTTTCAATACAGGATGGGAGATGACGTGATTGAGAGCAGCCCTGTGAAGAAGGACTTGGGGGTGCTGGTTGATGAGAACCTTGACATGAGCCAGCAATGTCCTTGCAGCCCAGAAGGCCAACTGTGTCCTGGGCTGCATCAGAAGTGTGGCCACCAGGTTGAGGGAGGTGATTCTCCCCCTCTATTCCGTTCTCATGAGGCCCAACCTGGAGTATTGTGTTCGTTTCTGGAATCTCCAACAAAAGAAGAACATGGAACTATTGGAACAGGTCTAGATAGGGTCCACAAAGATGATCAGAGGGCTGGGGCACCTCTGTTATGAGGACAGGCTGAGACTTGGCATTGCTCAGCCT
The DNA here is from genome assembly GCA_033556795.1 of Tapera naevia. Classification (NCBI taxonomy): domain Eukaryota; kingdom Metazoa; phylum Chordata; class Aves; order Cuculiformes; family Neomorphidae; genus Tapera; species Tapera naevia. The sequence continues at coordinate 14,589,714 of JAUMJJ010000038.1, forward strand.
GGAGAAGACTCCAGGGAGACCTACAAGAAAGATGGGGAGGAACTTCTTACAAGGGCATGTAGTGACAGGATGATGAGGAACGGCTTTAAATTGGAAGGGGGAAGATTTCGATTAGACACTAGGAGGGCAGTGAGACACTGATACAGGTTCCCAGGGAAGCTGTGGATGACGCCTCTCTGGAAGTGTTCAAGGCCAGGCTGGATGGGCACTTGAGCACCCTGGCCTAATAGGAGGTGTCCTGCCCATGGTAGGGAGGTTGGAACTGGTCCCTTCCAACACAAACCATTCTATGATTCTATGATTCAATGTCTGTCTCCACTGAATTCTCCCATAAACAAATTTGTAAGAATGAAGGAGAACAGATCCAAATGTCCATTTAATGTTTTTTTAAATTCTTTGGGTCTCCCACAAGATCGCTAAGGAAGTAAACTGGAATGGGATGCAGAGTACAAATTGTCTTCATGGATGCAGTGGTGGCTTAGAAGAACACGAGAAAAAATTTAGAAACCATAAGGAAAATTGTGGAGCTGTAGTGTGACAACCCTGCTGCCAGTGCTGACCACTTTCAGTAGCCAGTTCAACCTATGTTAATGACAGCTAAAACATGACCATTTAAGATACTGATAGAGAAAAACTAGGATGAGTTATACTCATGCCCTCGCACAAAAGGGTCAGACTGGAAATTATTTGGCATCAGTGATTGTCTCTTCCAAAAGTAGCAGGTTTCTAACTAAATCCTAATAATGCAAACATAAAGGCTGTTAATGTACTTATTAGCCATCATAAAATGCATTTCACATTGGATGGTTACAATACATTATATCAGCAGCAATCACACCTCTGTAATAACAGTAGCAGTTCATTTAAGGAGAGCAAGTATACCTCTTCTTCCAACCCATTATGTGAACATGATGAATGATGATGGCACCAGGCTCATATGGGAGGGAAGTGAACCTGGAAAATGAAAAAACTGCCTTTGTAAAAAGTAGATGGAGTAGCACATACATAGGTATATCTCTGTACATTCCATTATAAACCTTAAAAAAACACCACAAGGAAAAGATACTTCCAAAATCAGTCAAAGGCAGTTAAAATACAAAACAGGAAAAAAATTCCTCAAACAAAACTACACAACATCAGCATTAAAGGACAAAAAAAGGAACAAGGATTTTTTAAAAGTTAATAAATATTAAATAAAATATGTTTCAGCAGGAATTAGTTCCCAACATTAGAACCAATCACCTCACAAGGATCAATTGGCCATGAAGCTTGAGCTTCAGCTCACTAAGCAGTGGGTGACATTTGAACACGGATGTGCATAAGGCTGAAACCCAGACCTTGTGCCTCGAAAGTAGTTGGGAACTATGCTGTTAATTAGATAAAAATGATCCCGCACTAGGCCCCGCTTCATAGCTACCCAGTGTAAAGCATACTGGGAAGCTGTGATAACAAGTTTGTGGCACAACAAGTGGAAAAGAAGCACAAGGTTATTTGATTTTAACAGCACTGCCACACGAAGACAGTTGTGGAGTAGCCAAGCTGGATTCTTCATTGCACTTGATATTCCTCAACACTCCATGTAATGGCATCATATGTGGGGCTTATATCATACTTAGGACACTGATCTACCTTTTCCCTCTCCCCTAATTATGTTTTCCTTTATCATCAGGAAAAAGTTAGATGTTTTAAAGATGATTTATGTTCATAAAAATGATGCTGTGACAGTGTAAGCATGTTTTCATACAGCAGATTTTTTCCTTGAAATAGTTGTTCCAGCTAATCCCTGCAAATTTCAGGATAAAGGTGACAAAAAAACAGACCATCCTTTCATATGCCTCTTAGCTATTTTTACCTAAACAATTAGGGGGTTTAGCAGCAACAGGTACTGCACTTTACATGGGAACTGACATTACCTGGAAAACAAAGGCAGGAGGAAGATCAACGTGCTTCCTTCCTGATTTTCATGTCAGGAACCACCATACATCAGGGCATATTATATAGCTGGGGATATGCTCCGGCAGGCAAGACTTTTTTCAGGAAAACTCATGGTACTTATTAAAACCTAAGGCCTGAATGACATGGTAGTGCTTCTTGAGATGACTGCACTGCTGCTATGGGCTTTGTCTCAGAAGGACCCCCTATTTCACTCTCTACTGTTTATTTTGCCAGGGAATCCATCTGTCAAACATCCACTGCTGTTTACTGCAGAGTACATCTTCACCACCCAGAACGTATAAGAAGAAATGGCTCTGAAATTTGGGTAAGCTTGAATTAATTTTAGTATCAATATTACATTTCCTGGAAATATTTATCTGCAATGATGTGAATGAACAGCTCTTTACAGTCTATTTTTTTTCAGACTATGTATTTCAAATTCATGTTGTGGAAACCCAAATCATCTGTTATAAATCTAAAACAAACATTTTTTTTTCCTCTAGGAAAAAAGTATATACTACTCCCATACACAGGATTTAACAAGCTGTAACAAAAAAATAAGAGACTGCAGCCTTGTATTGGCTCTTACACAAAATACAAGAATTTCTAGACAGAGATTCAAAACAAACTAACATAAAATAAATCTTTCCTAGCTGCTTCAGGAAGTTTTATCACTATGTTTCACTTTAAACCTAAACTAGAAACTTGTAGACATATGACCACACAAAGGTATTATCGTCAACAATAAAAAACAATATTATCAGAGACTTAAAAATTGTTGAAGGCAAAATAGCTCAAATGATTCTTAATACCTTTCAGGCACATCTGAATCAAATAAGGTAATTATTCTTTAAAATGCTTACACAAAGTCTGATTTGCATGCTAGTAATTGCTATGCCTTGTGGCATCTAGCAATTGACACAGCAATGATTTTAATTATTGTAATTTCATCAGTATAAATACTTCAAAGTTATGCAAATAGTACCTCATAATCCACATAGACAGTTCAGAGTATTTGATTTACTAGTCTTGTAAGTCTCTTTGTCTACGCAGTTTACTCTCAGATGTGACTGCGCATTGCAATTGAAGCCTTTCACTCACATCAAAGCTCTAAATCATAACAAGATGAGCTAATTTTACAAAGACTGACACTTCAAACATTAACTTGCAAATACAATTATAAGATGAAATATATAAAGGACTTTACGAGGATATCATCTGGCATGGATACCTGCAGCTAATCATATCTGATGTTTCTTGTGACAGTGGCAAGCAATGATATTGCAAGGCCAAATACCTTAGTGTTAACAGTTACAAAGGGCCACTCTTGCTCCTGAACAGCTCTGTAAAAATACTTCATCTGGATCTACCATTCCAAAGATGCATATTTTAAGGTTTTTTTTAGAAAAAGCATTCATAGATTTTTATATAATACAGGGAAAACGCTGCCCTCACTACCATTTCTGTTACGGATAAATTTTTAAAAAGTATCACAGATGACAATTTATCTTTATAATAATTCCAAAGTGTATTAAGAGTGAGTGCATGTAAAATTAATATTTATCACAATTAAGGGAGGAAAGAAATAAAAAATTGTACTATCATCTAGTTGTCTCTTATCTACAGTAAAACCCCAAATTGTGTTTTAGTTCAGATGTTCAGGCATTGTAAATCACAATTTTCAATAAATCTTAGACAATTAAACACAGATCTCTCCCTTAGATACCAATTTCTGCACCAAACTCACAAGCCAAAAATTGTATATGCATAACATGAAATGTAAAATACCATTCTTGACCAACAATATCTTCAAAGCTGTGACTAATACTTGTTTTGCAGTAGAAGAACTTCCGACTGCCACTAGTTATGCCCAACTCAAGATCCACATGTGCTGAATGAGAAAAGAATCAGTATTGTTCTTTTTTTTGTTGTGGTTTGTTTGTATAGTTTACAGTCTACCCTAAAGAGCAGATGTAAATAAAATTGGAATGAGATCACCTGTAAAGAAAATCTTTCAGAGTTACTCTACATGTGTAAGCATCTGGGAGGGAGTTTGGTGCCCGACCAACGTAGACAGAATTTAGTAACGACCCGAGTTAGTCCAGTAAGAAGGATAGAGAGTTTTTCTTAAGCTAAAAATGACAGAATCTGAGAGAAATTTTCCATAACAACTTCTTTATAAAAACTGCAATTCAATTCTTTTGTATCTTATTGATTGCATAATATTCATAATTTAAACTTGTAAAGAGAAGGTAGAAATAGAAAGGGGAGAGAGAGATATAATAAGAACTCTCAAAATCAAGGAATAGCATTTATGTAAGTAAACTTAATTTGGAAAAGTAGAGAGCTGAGGTAAAATATAAGAAACACCTATAAAATCATGAACCCTTTGGAGAAAGGGTATAAGGAGCAATTAATTCTCATACTAAAAGAATGAGAAAACAATCAACAAAAAGTAGGAGAAATGATATTTAAAGTAAATAAAATGAATTATTTCTCAGTGCAATGTATTATTAGAAGGCAGAAATCACTGCCTCAGAATATCTTGAAGGCCAAAGTAATAAATGGGATACAAAAATATTAATTAATTGAAAAGATGTCTGTCCAGAAAAAAGATGCAAAGACTGACCCAGGAGGTCCCTAGGGGTCTAACTACTGGAACTGAAAATATATCCCTCCATACTCACAATTTTTCATTTGATTTTAAAGTGTTTACTACCAGACACTATTACAGGCACAATACTTGAACAGAGCAATTGTTCTAACGATTCTGTGAAAGTCAGTGACTGAAATATTTTGCAAAACGGCAAGCAGATAAAATCACAAATAGTCCGAATATCTTGGAATTTGTTCTTGTTTGCACATTCAAACGTAATTTAATTTCTCAGATATTGTTTCAGAAAAATCAAGAGGCAGTTGACATAGGAAAAAAAACAAGATGTCAACATCAAACATTTCAGCCAAGTTGTAACCTAAACAGGTAAAGAAGGACTTACAAATCTACCTCACATAAGAAAAAGGAAGAATCACTTGAAAGGAAACACAGAAAATCAGACAGAAGCATGAACAGCTAAATAAGTTCCACACAACAAACAATGAAACACTGAATGATGACAATGTTGAATCACACTGCATAAGAGTACAGTGATGGAAGTGACATAGTAATGGAATCACATGTAAGAAACTGGAAATATCACAAAACAGCATTTGTTTTCCGTGCTACTAGCTACAATTATTCCATATATTAAACTTTATTCTTTTTCCTGTTTTCTTCTTCAGTTCACTGATTCACATTTTCCCACTGTTGTACTGTTTCCTCCAACTGGTGAGTAAATTTGAATGGTTTAATAAATTAAGAATTATTTCAGTGGAAAAAAATAGCTTTCTATGTCTCAGCGTAACTGTCATATAAAGCAGAATACCTTGTGACTGCATATATATAGCTGATCATTGAAAATCTGTTTCAGTCCAAACGACAAAGAGCACACAATGTTAAATTAATCAGAATGGATTTTGCACCTGAACCTCTATTTGCACACCTAAGTGTATTTTTTTTCACAGGTACCACTTAAATCAATGGTGGTTGTAATTGAGCAACACTTAATTTTTGATGCCCTGGATGAAAATTTTAGTTCAAGGCTTCACTCTTTTGTAAGTACCTGAAAAAAAAAAATATATATATATAAAAAAAATTCAGGTTAGATTATGAAGCCAATTTTTCATCCCTGTAAGCAGTCTAACAGCAAATGTAAAATACTATGGAAAACTTTTACTGTCATTATCTCTGCTGCAGCAAAGGGCAGAAGTCTCTGGATTTCTGTTACTCCAACATTGTTTTTTTTCTAGCCCTCATAATTTTTTTTGAAAATAAAACAAGGCATTGTTACTGCAAGACTAGTAATACAAAATCAATACACTCAAAATATAATTTTCGGCATGCGATATACATATTGGGATGGGCTTTTGGGGAGAATGTATGATTTGTTAATATGGATTAAAAAACCCACAAAACTTAATAGAATCCAATTCTAATTTTTAACTTCTTGACTTTTCTTTCTGTTAACTAACATCAGGATGCCTTTCAAAAGTATTTGCACAACATTCGTTTTTTAATAAATTAAATATTCTCAGCTATTGCTGTGAACCGTGGATCCTTATAGACTGAGAAGTATGTGTTCCAGGAATACTTCTCTTGTAACCATTAAATGTGACTTGGAACATGATTAAAAACCATGTTACACTAAATTCAAATTAAACACATTGGTAATTAGATTCACATGTGTTTAGAGTAACACAATAAATCAGTATGCACACAAATATTTATATGATGAAACCAAAGTAAACAAGCATCAACGGAAAGAGAACAGCATGAAAATTAAAACATTATAGTCTTTATGTTGTACCATACATTAACACTTAGAAGAACCGTTAATTAATGTTCAGTATTGCAAATTATACTAGATGGTTTTATGAAGACTTAAAATAATCTGTCCCTGCTGTTATGGTTAAAACCACAAGTTAACTATGAGAAACTATAGCATCTTCTAATGAAAAAAGACCCCAAACCTAAAAAAACCCTTTAAAAACCTATTTTTTTCCTCTCTCTGCTCTACAAATCCCAGTAAATTTTTCAGCTTTTACTCAAAACCACTTTGTCTTACATCAGGACTCAATGTTTTACATTCTGTGATCTATTTATTTAGAGTGAGGCGTAGTTAATGAGCAATCATCAACATATGTCAGCAGATCCATGTAAAGTTGTTGATCAGTAATTTGCACTCTAGACTATCCCATGAATCATCTAAAGAAATGTTAGAACAAAAGAAAAAATGTTATTTTCGTACTGAAAGCTCTCTCTCAAAACAAAACAAAAAAAATCCCAACAAACACAATCAAAAAAAAACCCAAAAAAATCAACAAAAAATACCTTTGGATAGATCAATCTTTATGAAGGCAGACTATCTGCAATGTTTTAATTTAAAAGTCACACAGAAAATCAAATGATCCATCAGGTAATTTTCCTTTTATCCCCACCAGCACATATACACCACAATACAAATTTGCTACAAAAACTATCATAATTTTTTCTCTCACCTAAGCCCAAAAACTTTGAGATGAAAGAAAATTCTCACCTGTATTACCTGCAAGAGTCAAATTCCTAAAGATTCTATATCTAGATGGACAAGTCATGTTCATAAAAAGAAAATTAGACAATGACTGCCTGTGAAGGCATGAGGAACCTTTCAGTTTCAGTTATGAGTTCTTTTTTGTGGTCTGAAGTTATCACCATTGGTGTTATTTAGCAATTTCCTTGAGAAATAAACAATGGTATTGGTCCAGTTTATGACTGTGAGTCAACCTCATTATGTCCCTTTTTAATAGTTGCTTCAAATTCAAGCAGACCTACCAAGAGTTAGGTCAAAACCCCTCAGAATAAGCAAAGTAAATTTAAAAGGGAGAGTAAAAGAAATAGTATTCTTCCCAGAAGACCCACACCGACTTTCTCTTGTAATGGAAAGAAATGGAAACTATAAAAAAAACTTGTTTTAAAATGTATTTCTCAATTTACAGCATTTGCAGTCAGAAGCATTTCCTCATACAAACTCTCATACTGCTGTGTGGAGTGATACAGCTGCAGCAGAATTTGAAGAGCTATGATTATATTGTACATGTATTTCATGTCATAAACATATGAAACATTTAAAATACGGTATTAAATATGTAACAACATTTCCCGGCACAGAAAGAACAAAGGTATATGAGAGCAGTTTTTTAAAAAACTTTTAAATAATGCTGGTAAGAAATGTCACAACATGATAAAAATCCTGTCTTAAAATAAGTTCCCCTTCATAGTATTCTCTTTGTTGTAGATACAGGCTGTGCCTGAAAAAGGTTGGTTCCTTTACAAAAAAACGTTTTTACTATTTAAGCTGCTACCTAATTATTTTAAAGCATTTGGCAAAAAGGATGGCTACAGCTTAAGTGTTGAACACTTGTTGATGGATATGAGCAACACTTGAATAACTGTAATAGTATTAAGAGATGCTTAGAATTTAAGAGAACTTTCTATCTAAAAAATACATATTTTAAATAATCACCATCTTACCAACTCCTTCCTGCTGCTTACCATAGCTTTGACTTGACGTTCCCTTGAGTAGGATAAACTACGTAGATTTCTGATTACAAGTTCTGAATGACACTAAAACAGAAAGCATGCCATTGCCTCGTGTCTGAAGTACTTTGTATCAGATCTGGTAAAAAAAAAAAACAAAACAACAACAAAAAAAAACAAAAGAGTAAAAGGAAGATAAAAGGAAGATAAAGAGCGGGGGGGCAGGGAGGAAGAGAATTAAGTTTGGAGAATGTTGCAAATAACCTACTTACACACAAAAAAAAATGTTTTTCTCACCATCAGGCATTGTTGTCCTGGCAGATGGAAGCTCCTGTTCCCTACATCAGCCTTTTGAGAGGGCCAGTCTCCCTGATATCTAAGGACAGAGCAAAAAAAGAGCTAGACTAGTGGAGAAAGGCTCAGACTTGGGTCTGTCAGAAGTAATCTGAAAACCTCAGAACAAAATCCTCAGTGTTCCCTGTTTTCACTTGAAGATGCAACCAACTCGATCAGTTAGAAATGATCTTCGAATTGACTTCAACAAGTTTTGGACCAAGTCCATGAACACTGCACTGATGAAACAGATGGCTTCATTTTCAGCACCTTTTCCTTCATATGACCTCAATACCTATTCCTTTAGACAAGTTGGAGAACGCTATGCTCAGTACAGAGCTAACAGCAAGAGAGAAAGAAAGCATGCCTTCCCATCCTCTAAAGAAAAACTCTCCCTGCATGGTTGGGAATAGCACCAATGAGTCCAGCTCATGCTGTGTTTTTGTAAGCATGACTAGCATGCTTTCTGACAAAGACAAAACACCGACAGCATGAGTTTCTGATTGCCTTTTGAATCCCAGGCACAGAGGAAAAAAAATGTAGATTTCCCTTGTCTGGCTTAAGGACTAAAGTTCATTCAGGCTGCAGTGACTCCTGGGAGCTGTAGTATGTCTCCTTGCAGGCAGGCTCCTTCCCTCCGGATCCATCTGGAATTGCGAGGACGCAGGTAAACAAGGTAGGGAACAAAGTTCAGTGGCGGCATGCCTCAGCAGGATACTAAATCCCATAGGAAACTCTTGCCTTTTTTTTAATTTTCCTTGAACCCAAGTATATGAGATCAGCTTTTCCAGTCTTGTAAAAAAATTCTCTGTCTAGCGAAACTACTCTCTGAAACAACTGTGCTGAAAGAAATACATTACATTTTGCTCTGGAACATATACAGGAGTTTCAATTTTTGGGGAGTGACCCAAATTAGCCTATCCATGAAAATTCTGATATTATTGTTTTGCATCTTATATTGCATTATCAGCTCCTCTAAGCCTGTATACTGAATATTCATTGACATGGAAATGTGACATCCTCACATCAAAGGGAACTGTTCCACACAAAGTGCTTTGTTTATATATATGGAACAAATCTCAGAAAGGAAAAAGGTAACTTAGAGATCAATAAAATGTTTCCCTGTAGCATTGAGTAATATACAGATACTGGAAGGAATATTTTAATAACCATACTTACGCTAACAGCAATGAAAAAATCTTAGGAACTCACACAAAAAACAGTAAGCCAAAAATTTTTCAGATGCTTTCTACACAAGCTTGGATGGAGAAACGTACGCACTACACCAGAAATCTCTCTTCCCCAGCACTTCCTGTGCTGAGCAAACAGAATTAATGAGCAGTACTTCTACACAGTAGGCAAGGAGTGGCTAGAAGAGGCTGTCTGTGCACTTCTCCACAAAGAACCCCAAAGGATACCACAGAGGATTCAGTCTGAAATGCTAAATTACTACACAGAGAAAGGCCCACATGGGTTCTTTAGCAAGCTTTACGCAGCAAACATCAACCCTCTCCACTTCAAGTCCTGTGTCTGCTATGGTGGGGTGTTCATTCGTTCCCACTGGTACTCTCTTTACCGTTCACTAAACATGCTTGCTTAATGCAGTCTTTCAGCTAGTGGAAAATAGGTCCCTTGAAGGCTGTCATTCCCTTTTGGTAACCCCCTGGAACAAACAAAGAGGTAATCTGACTTTCTGCTCTCCAGAGTTCACTTGGGATCAATTTTAACAACTCTCATAATGTCAAGATTAGGCAGCTTTTTCTATTCCTTGTTAACAAAGCAATGACAAAAAGCGAGAGAAGTCAATTTCCTTTTCAATTACAACTAAGAAGCCACTCTCAAGTAAATAGAAACATCACAAATAAATAAGCAGGGATTCTGACTGGTGAAGACCTGCAGTACTTCATACTGGATGTACTGTCTTCCGGGCCAGAGGGGATCATCTTTAGAAAGATGAAATTGGGATTCCATACACTTTAAAGAGCAGACGCAAATCCCAGGAGACTCCTTTTAAGGTTAAGCTTGAAAGCTGTCCTTTTGAAATGGACAGCTGCCAGTCTGACCAATGACCTCATCATCTCTCTGGACAAGGGCCTAACCAGTCAGGGAGCTGACGTCTAAACTGCCTTTCCTCACGTGCAGCTCCAGGTAGGACATGGCACTCCAGACCCAGGCCATTGAAATTTCCTTTGAGCTGACTGTAAATCAGAAAGCAGACCACAGGAATCAGTCTGGAAATAACAAGGTCAAAATGACCTGTTCTGAAGCAAAGTCCTTTAAACTGTGAGCTTTCAGGAAGGCATTTGGCCACATCGCAGTGGACTTTCCCACTAGCGATCAATCTCACCTGCATTTAATGCTAGAGAAAACATTCTTTACTCTGTTCACTTTGGTAAAAATACCAATGGGTTTTCTCCCAATCAGATGATTTATAAGGTGACCAACATCTTTCCCAAAGCAGGGCTGCAAACCCCTGCTATCTATTCATATGGACTAGAAAACCTTCAAAGGCTGCACAGATATTAAGTATAAATTTCTTAACTACTGATGTGATTGCGTCAAAATAAACATGCAGCATGGCTGCACCACTTTGGTGGGTATTCTCAAAGTGTGCACTGAACCTGCACTTGGCAAACCCTGCCCATGCTAAGCTAACAGCAAAGCTATGAAAAAAAATAGCATGTTTTCATGCACTTCCCGACAACATATCTCACTGCTATTTACACAGCTGAGCAGGTGGATAAAAGCACCTGTCTGGTTTAGAATGACTTCAGCTTCAAATATTTCTGAACAGGTTATGACTGCAGTCTTGCATAAAGGATAATTATACTCAAAAAAAATCTGTGGAGGATAAGACTAGATATTTTTGGAAAGGGGTACCAGTTGGTGCAGTTCTTCATTCACTAATATGTTTTTAAAGCAAATTTGATTTCAAAGTCCTCGGAGCCCTCATCTAAATAGCTGTTGCCTGCTGTGAAATTAAAAGGTTCCATGAAAGCAAGACCAAATGAAGGAAAGGTGAAGGTACTGTATCCTGCACGTTCAACCTGACAGGTGTCCTGCAGTTGACCCTAGAGATGCAAAAAAGTGGTGGATGCAGAAAGAACATAGAGTAAAAGTAGGTGAGAAATGATTTAACAGCTGTAAGTAATTTTCAGACTGCAAAGAGTCTAATAAATGCTTAAAATAAACAACTTTTCTAAATTCTTGTTAAAGGCAAGCAAGTGGCCTAATCTTTGCATAGTCTTACTATTTACTATGACTTGTACTTTGTGGAGGAATACAAAAGGGAGAAGTCGGCCTAGTGAGCTGTCTAATAAAAAGCATTAATTCTGGGAATAAACAGTTCAATATAAATTAAGACTAACATGTGTAGATACTTTAAGTTAATACCACCAATGCAGGAAAATAACTCCAGTATTTGAATCAGAAAATATTTTTACAAGAATTTTAGCTTCACAGGCATGACCTGCCCAGTTCCCACTTCTTTAGGCAGGTGTTCAGGAGAAACCACAAATGTTGAATGCAGATTTAGTGCCCAGCTTGGTATTCCTATGTGAATAGTCAACCACAGCAACTGGTCATCAGCCACACAGTTCAAAAGGCAACTGTCAAGTTGTCCACATTTCCCACTATCTCAGGATTTACAGTTTGTGCTGGCCAGTGGGAGACCAGTGTTTTACCTTTACAACTATCAGAAGCAGTGTCATCACTGTCTTAGGGTGAATAATCAAGCAAAGGCCACTCACCTCAGTCTTCTAAATGAGATATGCCAGCTGACAACTGTTTTATGTCACAGATAGGGTCCTACATGCTTGTGGCTGGTACCAGCACCATATATGTAAATACGGTGAACCCTAAAGTTTCAGTACTTCACAGTCTTACCAGTACGGTCTTACTTCCAAAAGAAAAAAAAAAAAAAAAGAAAACCAACAATAACAACAACAAAAGTCACCTAAACCCAAAAAACCCCACATGAAGAGTAGCCAGTTCTATAAGATTTATTTACCAGGTAATCTTTTTTTTTTCCTCTTATGATTATTAAAATTATAAAAGGTCCAGGAAAAAAAACAAACAGAAACAAACAAACAAACACAAAAACATGACTGTAACTCGAAAATCATCCACAATGAGTTGACACACAGCAGCATACAATTTCACAGCTGCCAAATTTCAAAACAATTACTCAGATCATTTTCTGAAAGGCTGTTGAGGATCTCTGTTCTTTTTGCTTTTACATCTTCTACTAACAAAAAATGAGTTCCTTTGAGCACAGACTGAACTTTGGGAAGAGAAAGAGAGGTCTGGCGAATAGGGTGGGTGCTCAAGCACAAAGATATTTCTATTAGCTAAAAACTGATTTGCAGACAAAGTGTTTTGGGCTGGCGCACAGCAACACTTTCCAATTGAGGATAAGAAAATGCCCATATTTGAACACACATCCACTTGTACTGGGTGAAGTGATCGAGTTGAGACTTGTGTCACTGCAACAGGTTAGAACATATTCTGTAACCATCTCTTTGTCTCTCCCTTGCCACTCTTGATTCCTGAGCTATAGCGTTAGTCTCATTTTTTTTGTGTTGGACCTCGTATATCCTGGAAAATATATAAGAATAAAAAATCACAGTTAAATGAATAGAACTAAAATTTATCGAGAATTTGGAATATTGAAAGCTTTCTATGTAACTAAGCAAAAATTAGGTTAAATAGTTCCATTTTTACAGCATTTTATCTACCAGTCACAAAGTGAACTTGAATACTTTGATAAGAGTTTCAGAAGTTACAGATCTTCTCTAGTTTTTAATAGAAGTTTATTACAGTTCAATCTACAGGCTCTAACCTCAATTAATACGTTTCTTTCCTGATCTTTAGGGAAGTTTATAAGTTATTAGAAGTTCAGGCCATCTGAATACGTACCCTTTCTAAAATTCACACTGTTAAAATCTTGTAAGTATTAGTTTCCCAGAGAAAATCAGTATTTCAAGATCTTTGTGAAATTTTCTCTTTGTTCAGAGAGTCATAAATGACGCTTCCTGAGCAATCACAACTATTCCAAATATTGAGTAAAAAAAACAGCCAAAAGTATGTAGGTCTAATTTCAGCATCCAAGATAAAACCCAGTAGGAAATATATACCCAAGCTATTGTGTTTTGTTAGGATAATTTTGCTGTTTCACAAAACACTCTCTATACATGCTAGGCAGGGCTGCAGAAGATATTTATGATCAGCCACGAAATAAATGTTTTAGAAATTCAGTAAACTATAGGAGAATTATCAAAATTTCTGAATCCTCTAATTTTGTCATAAGCTCACAGTGTAATGTCCGTTTCTATTTCTCACTCTTTAATTTTTTTATAATAATGCTCAGTTGGCAAATGAATTGAATTTGTAACAGAAGATAAATGAAACAATATTTTTGGTGTGGCAAGATGTCTTTTTCTTCCCTTTCTTTAGTATACTGTCTCTGTACATAACTGGTCTTCAGCCTCTACCTGAAGTGTTAAATAGTTGAATCCCCTTGCTCAAGTCCCTCAGCTACAATACTGACAAATTATCTTAATAGAAGGATACTGGGGGGAAGGGGGGGGGGGGGGGGGGGGAAACAAGGGTAAAAAATTAGACCTGTGACCAGGATTTGATTGATACTAAGAAAAAAATATCCAAAATAAACAAACAAACAGAAAACCTCTGCACACACATCAGTCCCGACCAGAAGAATTTATGGCTATTTGTACACAAATTTGCTCATAAACTAATTTCTGCATCAGATATGATAAACATATGTACCAATTAGGTCAAAAGCTGTATATCCACTTTTACAAAAAGCCGGTCATATGGACAGTATTTATTCAAGTTTCTTTTTTTTTCCTTGAAATGTTTCAGACCCTCCAAGCAGTCCTATAAATTTACCAACATAACAGAAGGATGGCAAAAGTGCAACGAATAATTAGATCACACTATCTAAACACTTAGGAATGCATAAGAAAATTAAAGAAATACATGCCCACATATGTGAAATGGAGATTGTTTTCAGCAGCAAATTTATGAGATGTCTAAAGTTATTAGTGGATTCTAAGGAACAGCCTTAGGCATCGATTACGCACTTTTCGTTTTACTGGTAAGTCCTGCCTGAAAATGGCCATCCTCACCAAGATCAAAAGTCTACCTTGCGAAGTATCCTTACTTTGATGGGGAGAATACAAAACTGTCTTACACTTACTATAATGAGAATTTAACCAGTCTGAGATCAGTAGAGGTAGCGAATTTCTTCTGTGTTACTTTCATAGCCACTTTGAACCCTCTCATTTTTCTGACCTCTGCTACCCATAGTGCAGTGTTAGTGCTGCAATTATGCACACAGCACACACTCAGTCCAAACATGTCTAAACCTTTGTTTCCTTCATACACTTTCTATTATCAATATATATCTGCTAAGAAATGCCAATAGCAGTATGGCAGAAAGGTATAATATTAGCACCCCTTTTGCAGTATTTTTAATATATTTTCACTGGAAAAACCTTCCCAGAACCTGGAGACATTCTTCCTCGCTCTCAGCAAAATATGTGAAAAAAATATCAAGGAAGAGTTATTTTGTGTGCTTAAGGTTTTGGGTTTTTTAATGAATTAAAATTAACTACAACTAAAAACATCTTTTTCTTTGTGATCACATTTAATACTTGAAAATACCGAGTTGAAAAATAGAGTCCAAGAACTTCCACAGTAACACATGATTTATTGTAACACACCAAAAATATCTGTCTCTGATAAATGTTAACACTGTAAAAAATTTCTATATCGATGTTTACAGAATTCAGTCTTTTCAATCCCTATAGATATATATCTTCTTTATCCTAACAATTGTAACTGTAATAGACATTCAATTTTCTAAAATACAGGAAATATTTTTAAGAGTGTTTAATTATATGGATATATCTGTAACAAATATTAATATCCTTTTCTAAGATAAAAATAATTTATTTTAATTTTCAATGGGTCATACAAAGTCTGGAGCGACAAAAAGTATAGAACATATATAAGATACTTTCTGAATTCCAAAACTTTCCTACATCATACACATTTTTTCGCAGTTCATAATTTAAAATTTTCACAAAGAAAATTAACAAGCATTATTAATGAAGTTTCCTAACAGCCAGGAGGCAATATCAGTTCTAGGAATTACGTAGTTAGCTTAGAAATGAAAAAGTAACATGAAAATGAACACAATATTATATTAAACTGAAATAATTACAAACATTTTCTAGTTGCTTCTTCTTAAGCTTATGATTGTCCAGTTAAAGAAATGTCATCCTGTTGCACAGACATTTTACAATCCTCACTAAATAAAGCACTTCATTTTTCAAACTTATATATGTTCTATGTGCAACACTGTGGTAAAGACAATCACATACAACTTTTTGTTTTTAACAATTTGCCATGCGACTATAGTTAATAAAAAAAACAGTGTGCATAAATCGTTTTCTTTACATCTCTAAAAGAGGCAAACGATTGAAGGAAACAGATCATAATAGAGATAAAGTAAGGAAATACAGATCTAAAATAAGCAAAGTTCATGAAAACAGTTAAGTAAAATAAATAACACAGTAGAGACTGAATTTTTAAATGCACACGATAGAATACCTGTATAATACAAGTGGTTTCCTTCTTATAGTCATAAATTCAACGTACAGAAAAAATGCTTTGCAGAATTTATACAGTTTTTTCTTCCCTTCTTAAAATATAGAACTATTATGATTCTCTTGTGTGGGTGATAAATCGAGCTCAAAATTCTACCCACTGTGAGTTAGACCAAAACATAGTATTGAGAGTGAGCTGTGAGAGAATGAATTATGGTAAACCAGTGGTTTGCTCAGTGTGTGTATTGAAGAAAGCAAGGAGTGAAAGAGAAGGGCACACAAAAGGAGGGGAGGGAAAAGCAATATTTTACAGATATTTTTTAAAAATGATAATAACATTAAAAATAATGTTAAATTATTTCAAATATATTAAAATCTAAACCAAGAAGAGCATATCTTGTAAAGTTTTAAATTAAATATGCTACCTATGAAATTCACTCTATAAATAGTGAAAGATAAAGGCAGGAATTCAGCTGTCAGCTTTCAATACTAATAGTAAAACTACTTCTTAAACTCTTTTCTTACAAAGTAATGACACAATTAAGTTCTGCAAAGCTCCTAAGTGTCTGAAAATAAAGGATTTCAAAAGAATTTACTTATTTAACTTTGTAACCTCTGATAGGCAAATATTTGGAATTAAAAAACTCCCACAACCCAAAATAAGGAAAAGCAAGATGATGTGTGCATACTCAACATTTGAAAATATTGGAGACATTCACAATTT
Source organism: Tapera naevia (assembly GCA_033556795.1). Taxonomy (NCBI): domain Eukaryota; kingdom Metazoa; phylum Chordata; class Aves; order Cuculiformes; family Neomorphidae; genus Tapera; species Tapera naevia. The sequence goes on from JAUMJJ010000038.1 coordinate 14,606,452, forward strand.
TAAAGACGATTTGAGGCAGAGAGACGAAAATTCTTCTAAAAACATGAACCACTTGAAGCACTCCAGTAATTTTCATTTGTTTTGCAATGTGCAAGCAAGGAACCTTGATCACTTTCACAATGAAGCACTTAAGCTTGCTGATAATTTTACACCCTCATATGCCACATATTTCTAGAACCCCATCATTTTCTAGCTGAAGTGGTTTTAAAAATATGTGAAGTGCTCTGATAATTTCAAATTATTCTGTGCAATGCAAGTTCAGAACCCTTATCACTTCCAAATTTAAGAGCTTATAAAAATTTGAAGTAGCCTAATATTTCTGAATGATTGGGTATTGTGATTTCACTTGTTTTATAAAGTGCTTCCATTTGTAAAGAAGTCTGGTTATAAACTGAAATATAGCTGTTGGCTAGAAAGTATCATCAAGTAAAAATACAATATTAAATAAAATGACTCAGAGAATATGATTCTGTCCCCTTCTTCTCCAAAAAAAATCAGAACTCAAGCAATAAAAGTAAAAGAAAAAGCTACCCTGAATCCCCAGAAAGCAAAGGAGAAAAAAAGATCCGTCCCAAAATTTCAGTAACCAACTATATATATAGAAACATCTAACATATTAGAATATAAAGAAGATACAATAAATCAAATACTGTATTTCTTCCAAGAGTTATAATTATTCATATACATAATAGCATTTACAGATATAGCTCATGAATATCTGTAATGAGTATTATTTGATTATTTTGTTAATATGTGAAGAACTTACTTACACACATCTCTTTAATCTATGATGTCTGCATTTTTTTCCAGGGACAGGAGTACTGTCACATATACAATCAACAACAATGAAAAATAAGCATTATTACTGCCACCAGTTCTATTCAATAATACACTAGTTTTCTAGGGGAGGAAAAAAAGTGTATTTTTTCTCTTTGAAGGTTTGTAGGCGGTTTACTATTCTGAAAAGGCTTGGATTTTAAGTAATTATTTACTGAATTTTGTTGGCAAAGACAATAGCTACCAGGTTTATCCACTTATATAAGGGAAAGGGAGGCTTCTGTATAGGTCACCTTATTTATGTGCATAATCTGTACAAAAAAATGACCCATTACAGCAGGAATTTCAGTTGTGTCTGTCAGCTTGCTTGAATTCCTATACAAGCTTAAAAAAAATATATTGCAAAAAACAGTCTTGCATTCAGAATTCATTGTCCTCATCAATACTTCCTTTACCTTTCCCTTTCTTGCACATGCACAGCAGGATTTCAGATTAGAGAGTTCACAGACTCAATGTTTTAGTTTTCATTAAGTTCCCAAATAATACTGAGTTCAGGTCTAGCAGTGGACCAGAGTTTTCTCTCACTGCACAGAAGTGTCGTGGGGAAAAGACAATCTGCAGCAGCAGCAGAAGAGAAAGGACAGAAGTTGCCAGGATTCCTGTCCTTTCCACCCAGTGCCAGGATCACTGACGGTTGTTTTGGTTAATGCTATGGTTTTGTTGTTGTATCACTTTCTGAGGAACTTGAAATCCACTCAGCAGGGTGACCCACTTGTCTGATAAGGTGCGTATATAATTTCCATTAGGATTAAGAGTAGCAATGTTCAACAGCAGAAAAGCAGCTGTTAAGGTCTGTAACTCTATAAATACCTTTTTTTCTAAACCAAACATTTCTGCAACTAGGTCACAAATTCCTTCGCAAAAAAAGCAAGAGAAGACACTGACATCAAACAGAGGCCCTCCTAGGCTGCTTCAGCAAAAAGACTAATCATCAAACTGAATGAACCATCAGGACTTCCAACAGAACTTCTGAAGCTGAGGAAATCTATCATCTTCCATAAATAGCATGTCTCCTGTATTTTTTAGCAACAGTAGTACGTGAAGGAGAAATACAACAGTTCACATCCCTCTCCATGTGAACAAGCAGAAAATAGTATCAAGTAATTCTTTTTCTAAATGAATATAGAGATTTTTTGGCTTGGCAAAAAAAATCTTCATGAAAGGTTCAGGAAATTTTCTTCAGGTAACAAAACTGCAAAGACAGCATCTCTTCTTTCTTAAAACAACATTATATATTGCTCTTTGTTACCAGGCAGCAGCAGAAATTTTTGTTTTGTTTTTAGCTACAATTTCTTGGAATAAGACAATATGGAACTTTATTCCAGGAATTCTTGACCAGACTCAGTAATGAGATTTTTGTCCACAGAAAATTCTATCCCATCAGTAGTTTGCAATTTTCTATAGAAGATTCACTCATGAAATATCTCCATCTTCCTCTTCTTGGCCCCAGCTTTTAAGGGTAGAACATCCTGACTACTGACAGGTGTAGGAACATAATTACTACTGGAATGAACTTTACTTTAAGCTTCCAGACATGTATTTTCAAAACATATATGCATACATGTCAAATATATAAGTAGAGAAAGGATGTTTTGTTATACATTTTACCCCTGATATTTTGCACATCTCTGTTTTCTTTTGCATATTGACTTAAAATCAAATCTAACTGATTCAAGATAGGTAGGTTGTAAAAGATCCAGTTTATCTTAACAGAAGGAATAGTGATAAGAAATACAAATAATCTGAGCAGGGGAATTTCTTAAATAGAGGTTTTAATAACAGTGTTTTAAGGAATTTTGATTTGGAATATGTTAGATCTGACATGCCATCAGGATGACTCATTCTGCTGAAATAAATCATAATTATTGCATAATGTGACATATTGATATAATCAGATGAATTGTCAAAACAACACGTCAAATATGTGAAATTCAAATGAAGGAAAGTTTGGAAAAAAAGTCCTCAAAACTGACTCTTGTGTTATTACTTTAATTACATATTTCATTCCATTTTGATAATCAGGTCGTTCTATATCAGTACCTGTTTGGACCTGTGTTTAGAATGTCTTCTTTTAATTTAGCTACACATTTTTGCATTGCAGATGACAGTTGCATGACCACCTGACCACAGAATATCCTCTCAAAGTAAACATGTTTTCCACAACAAGTAGATATTTCCACAATTTCTCGGCCCTTTTGTTGGGTTTGGGCAGATTATAGAGCAGTAAAATTTTAACCTGTGTTTTTCCAGTCTGTCAAAAATTTATTAAGGAACAACACTTCTACAGTGGTGCTGTAAGTGACCCTACTTGGGCAGGGTACTGGACAAGATAAGTGCCAGAAGTCCCCTGCAACCTCAGCACTCTGTAATTCTGTGAAAAATTCTAACTTTAGTTTTCAGTCTCAATTTCTACAACCTTTGTAAACATTACAAAGAGCTGAGTCTAATCTGAGCCCCATTGCAAACAGATAGAGTTGATATGACACTTCTGTACTCACAATAGACTTTACAATCTTAATTAGTCATAAGAATAGGCAGATTGATATCACAGATCACTATTCAGATCTGAATATTTGTGGTCTTTCATTTTGAGTAGTAGTTACACAGCTGTAAGACTACGATACTCATAAATCTTTTTACATTCATAAAAGGTGCTATTTTCACCAGAAATTAATACTTTTTTCAGGATAGAAAGCAGAGAGAAGTCTAAACTGTTCTCAAATTCTGTCACTTATTCGAGTAAATACTACCTCCTGAGGGAACCACAGATAGGTAAAACTTCATACAAGATGTCCACTTCCTCGGAGTTATAGAGGTTAAAAATTCCTCCATTTTCACCAGAGTCATTACCGAGGCTGGTTTCTTTCCAGGCAGTTCCCATGGCTCATTGGTTCAGGGTATGTTCCTGAAACTGATCTGCGAATAGCATTTTGCTTTTACTGTTAATAAAGTTCATACATACCAAAAACGATGTAACCTCAGCCCTCATGTTAAAATACTAGCTAACATTACACTAGTTCTATATTTCAAAGAAAGCGTAGTAGAGCTTTAAGGAAAAATAATCCAGTATACAAATAAACTAACGAATAAACTTACCAAAATAACCAAAATGAGATTTAAAAAAAAGGTTTATTTCTGAAATATAATACAATTTCCATGCTGAAAATCCCTATATTGTCATGGTAGTGGTTAATTCAAATCCTGCCTGAAGCATGGCACACAATAATAATGATGACAACATCTAGTCCAATAATACAAAATCAATAGAAAGCATTGAACTGCTATCCAAAGCAAATCTAGAATGTCATTTGGTTGATTATTAATTAAATTGACACCTGCCAAACTAAATATATACTTTATTTTACCCAGAAAATTAAAATTATTAAATAAGATACAAAAAAGCAAGCAGAAAAGTTGAATTTATGATAGTGCTAGAATAGAATCTTGACAATTTTTATGCCTTAGGTTTTGACGCATTTAAAGAAAAAAATTATTGTATAAATTGTATAAAGACAGCTTTTGCAAATAGCTTTTTAATTCTTATTGATCACAATCTTGGCATTAAAAGTCTAATTATACTAAAAACTCTGCTATATCTCCAGTGTACTGAGAAATCATTGGCTGAAATTAATCAGTGCTCTAAGCACACTATTCCTAATTATGAACTGATCTTTGTAGTGCTTAGTACACCATTTTGTTGATGCTCTTAAGAAATACCTGACGAACCTCAATCAGATAATAATTTCCAAGTGACATTTTTGTTGTATCATATATGATACCTAACAAAAGTGTTCTTCAAACCATCCAGGCAAATAATCAGAACAAAATAATTCCATTAGGGCTATATATTTTGAAGTTTCTTAAAAGCAGTTTAAAAAAAATAAAAGAGTAAATTAATAAATAACCCAGAAACATTCTTTATAATCTCAATATATACCTACTTCAAGGAAGACTCTCTCTCTGCAAGTGATTTTTGAGATTTGTTTGCAAGGCAAGATTTTGATGTCCATCAGCTAATGATATTATCGACTGCAGTTGCCTAAATATAATCATAGAATCACAAAATCATAAAAATTAATTTGAGTTGGAAGAGACCATAAAGATCATCTAGTTCAAATCATCTCTTCCACTAGGTCGGGTTGCTCAAAGCTTCATCCAACCTGGCCTTGAAGACCTCCAGGAATGGGGCATCCACTACTTTTCTGGGCAACCTGTGCCAATGCCTCACTACCCTCATAATAAAATACTTCCCTAACAATAGCAGTTTTTCAGAAAATATCAACTGTGAAAGGGCACAGCTGGACAAATATGGATACATTTCCTCTTGGATGAGAGGCTTAAATCTAGTTTTATTTATGGATATTACCTCAGTAATGAACTAAGAGGACAGGTAGACTTGTTGCTTTCATCTAATAAGTTCTGTTTAGTCATATAAATGAGTCGGCTGGCATCAAATACTTTAAGCATGCAGAGTACAGCTAATTTCACAGGGTGCTGTACAAGTAAAACAATGAGTTCTGTGTGGCCTATGATAAGTGACTGAGTTAGCTCAGGATAATCATCACAGTATGTTTACCCACAGGCAGTACCACTGCAGTTTTTTGTTGCTTATTTAAGATCAGATAGTAAAAGCTTTTCTAATTTTGATCAAGATGTAGGAATAAGAAAAGTAAGTGAGCATAGCAATCTAGTAACAAAAGAAACTAAATCATAGCACATTAGATATGAATAGATATTCTTATGACACATTTCAGAATTTCTTCCATTATGGATTGGAATTATTTTCCCATTGTTTTGACAACTTTTTTTGCAAGGAGAAAATAAGCCCTACTTCTTGCCTTGTTAAGGGCCAAGGACCTAAGGAGAAGCATCAAACTGGTGGAAATAAAGCAATGCAAAATTTTTTTTTAATTATGTCTGGCAGAACCCAATACATTGCCTATGAAAACAATTTATCCTTGAGGTTGCAAATAATAGGGCTTGGCAGAATCAGTTAATCAGTTGTCCCAGCTATTTTTCAAACCAAAGATTTGCTCTTAGATACTACTTAAACCACAGACAAAAATTTAGTAAAGAGTGTTATGTTCACAACCACTTTTGTTTGCATTGAAGATTTAAGTACACTGAAATAATCTCATTGCTCATGCTCTGGACCTCCTGTCCCACTCACTCCAGTTGCTCTAACAACAGAAACTTGAAGTGCAGAATCTTTTAAGGATTGACATCCAAGTTAGACATTTTCACCAAAAAAAAAAAAAAAAAAGTACATTCAACTCCAAGAGTCATTCAAGCTCTAGGACACCCAGTTTAATCTGTACAGGTGCTTTCATGTTTCTTATGTATGCATTTTAAATGCTCAGTGAAATAAGCAATGTTTTCCTCAATAGAGACTTATTTAGAAGTACATTGCAAATTCTCTTCCCAGTAACTCCCAGAAATAGTCGATGCAGCAAACTTCCAGTTCTAAATTATAAATATCCCGTGGCAGATGTGTTTTTTATTGCCGAACATAGAAACTAGGTCACTTTAATTTAACTGAGCACCAAATTTGCAAATACATTAACTACTTAAAATCCCTAACTACTCAAAGTTCTGTTGCTGAGTCTTTGAATTACTTTTGGCACTTGCCATAGAAAAGGCAAGCGCAAATTTAGTTGTTTTTTTTTTCAGATTTGGCAAAAAGTAGTCTGTCAGTCTGGTAAGAGATTGCCAAAATCCTTCAACCTTCTTTTGCTTATCATAGTATCACACAGTATCACAGTATCATAAGGTTGGAAAGGACCTCTGAGATCATCAAGTCCAACCTATAATATATGTTGCTTATCCCTGAAAGCTTAGGAAACGCATTGCATAATCTGTTACACACTTCATCAAAAACGTACGTTTTATGTCACTATTGGTCTCAAAAGTGATCTTGAAATCCTTCTACCTTCACAGAAAAGGATTTCTCAGTCTTTAAACAATAATTTGAACAAAAGTAGTGTCCTCTTTCCAACCTTATTTTTAGCAAAGATGTTCCATTTTTATTTACAGCTAACGGAAATTAAAGGAAAAAACAATGCAGTGTTTCTACGATATCTTTCCTAGAATACTGTTAAACTGTACTGCTGCCTATATACAAGGAAAACAACCTTTCTAAGTGCTTTCTGAATACATATGGAGCTCTTGACTACGGAATAATTTAAAAGTAATTGCATATAGTTCTAATATTCTTATATTACCATAAATATTTTGTTTTCTCCATTGTTTTTTCATTCAAAGATGAATAATGCCTCTGAAGCATATTCAGAAAAGAATTTTCTTAAATCTCATGGCAGGTAACCTGAAGAATTCTTCCTGACACCAATTTTTAATCATTTTAACTACTCAGCAGAAATGACAAAAGCCTTTCTATCACAAATAGAGAGACTATAACCACTAATTAAAGCCAAATATAATAATTTAAAAAAATATAGAACAACAAGGGAACAAACAGCTATCGTTTGGAAAGACTGTTAGAGCTTTAAAGCCAATATCCTTCTTCATTTCATGATAAATATGACTGCCGTTTCAGAGGGAATAAACTCACAGAATATTTGACCAAAATTGCTGTTATCTGAAGTCACTTGGCTGCCTAGAGTTGCTTGATCATTCTGACGTGCTTAATTCTAGTGTGCTTCAACTTTCTCATTTAAATATCTCTTCCCATCAATCATTAAGGCTTTCCTTCCTGGGTCATTGAGAGTATAATACTTCATTGTGTCAGCTGAAGGTGTGCTGACCTACTTTTCCTGGTTAATTTCAAGGGTAGGATCAGATGTTCCATTGCTTTTAGTAATTGATCTAACGATAGATCTTTACTAGAGCACCCATGACATGGTCTAAGGGGCATTCCAGGCGTCACTGACTTCAAGGTCATAATTGAAATGAAAAATTCTCCAATCAATTAGGTAACTTGACTGCATAGTCTGCTCTTGAAAATAATTCTTTCAAAAGTATATTGCTTTTGTTGGATAAAAATTGGGTTTTAATGTAGAAGATCATGTGAAAGATGTTGCTGCCTTTTGGTGTGCAGCATTATATTTAACATTAGAGGTATCTTAGCCATGTTAATTTTACTTTAACTATCTAATGCAAGTGGGAAGACACAGTGACAAGTTACAACTCAAAACAGATTGCAAGATGTAAAACCAGAATGATCATTGACTACAAAAACAATAGTTTGCTGTAGAAGGTGCAAAGAAATAGTTCCAAATAAAATAATCTCTCAGAAAGAGATTTATAAACTGTTAAAGAGGAGATGATACATTAGTCAGTTTGTTCAAGCATTCTTCCTCTGGTACACAACAAAATTTGATTTGTCAAGTCACATTCTGCAGCGAAGTTTCACAAAATCTTACCTCAGCGTGTACACTTCCGCAGGCAGAACTAATACACATCTGCTGGGTGAGCTTCTTTTTTCCTCTTTTTCTTTTTTCTTTTTTCCTCTTTTTCTTTTTTCATTTATAAACAGTCTCATATTATTACCAAAAACGGGAAGTATGTGTCCAGGACAAAAAATCAACACACAGAGTAAGGCTCTCATAAATACTTAAATAATTTACAGGTACAATGCAAAGTGAGGTGTAGTTTCATAGCTTTTGAAATGTATAACTATTTAGTTATTTATTTTCACCTGTTTTCTATTCCATATATTGAATATTATACAGTCATAGAAAACAATTAATTAACACAGTGTATATGTAAAGAGTAAATAGTATAATTCACACCTATAAGTACTTTTAGCTGTTTTGTTTCCTTTATTAGTTTCCTGTTTCAGTAAAATAATTGGTTTTCAACTACTAAAATTTCCTTTATAGAATTAATGTCTACATGAAGCGATGTAATATTTCAGCCGTGCAAACACTATTGGCTGGAGAATAAAAATAATAATAGCAATAAAAATAAATTCTTAAAATCATTGTCTAGAATATAAAAAAAATTTGTATCAGCACAGGAAAATCAAAATATATAAGTTTACAAAAAATGTTACAATCTATTTAATGAACGATTTCTATTAAAGACTATACTATTTTTTTTATGTCTATTGTAAAAATTAAAAAAAGAGAAGTTAATATTGTCACAAAAGTATTCATGATGTTTGCCTTGTAATATAGTATTTAAAATTATTATCAAGAGTATTGGAAATGAAAAGAATTATAAGTTTCTATTACTTTAGTTCATATAGTGTTTCAACAGAAACAAAGGCTATTACAGATGTAACCAATCAAAAAAGCTCAAATTTCCTAGGCTTACAATATAAAAATTCCCACAATCAGTTCACAAAAAATCCCATGGTCGAAATACAGTCACATATAATTTGGTTGACTAACTCTAAAACAAATATCACATAACAAAGGAAAGCTATGGCTAGCACAGAATATTTCATCTAATCCATTTGAAATATATTATATTCTAGATGTATTATTAACAAATAAGAAATATTCCTATTTTATATTCATTAATATATTTTATGATATTATAACAAGTTCCTTAGTCCCTAGCAGCTGCTAATGAGTAAGTTAGACGAGACAGTTACCTTCCACTTTATTCAGAATTGGCAAAATAATAAAAAACAGCAAACAGGAGACAGACTCCCATCAATAGTCTTAGAGCACTTGCAAAGATTTCTGGGGAATGTCAGAAAAGACACAAAATTCTGCGACCGTGTGCTATGCATAACTGTCCGAGAGAAATGGAGAGAACACAATAGAGGGATTGCCAGGGACAGTAAAAGCTCTGGAAATGATAGCCCTGAATAATAATGAAGACTGATCAGCAGCAGCAGAAACAGGAACAAATGGTAATAGTTTTTAAAGAGGTTGGTTTTATTTGTGTGACTTCTACTGTACCTAAAGAAACAGTTTGTACATCTAAAGAGCCAGATCTGTGAAAAGTGAATGAGATAGACAAAGAAAGATCTATCTTTGCTATACTATCCTCACTGGAACAACTCTCATTACTAGTTCTTTTACTAATTGCCCAGGTTAAGAAATAAAATTTTGTAGATGGAAGTGTTCCATGATATAGTACTCATAAACAAAACAAGTTAACTAATGGTATACTTCTTCAGAAATTCTACATAGACACTAAGATTATTTCAAAAAAAATCTGCTAAGAAAATCATCCTGTCGTATTTCATTAGCCACAGGTGAAGTAATCATAACACATTTTATATAGAATATGAATAGAATATTAAATTATTCCACTTTCAGAAGGTATTTAGCAAGTGACATGACATCTTGACATGCACACACTTTAATTTAGATTTATTAAACATCCAATGAATTTTAGCATAAATTCTGTCTCAATCTCCACTGTAACTGTGCAGAAAAATCAAAGATTCACAGAACAGTTGTGGTTGGAAGGGATGTCTGGAAATCATCTAGTCCTTAACACCGGCTCACACAGTGTCAACTAGAACAGATTGGCCAGGACCATGTCCAGCCAGGAGACTCCACAAGCTCTCTGGGCAACTTGTTCCAGTGTTAACACCTTCCTGCTGACCATCTAACAAAATGCTGTCTTTTAGAAGACAAAAGGAAAGGACACCAACACTAAAAAATAAAAGTAATAACATACACACCAAGATTTCTTACAACATAAATAAAGATTAAGTATTTTTACTCCACTATTCAATGTCACAATGTTTCACTAGCCATTGGCATGGGGACTCTACTAGCTCTCAAAAAGTTGCATCCTATGAAAATTTTTTGAATACTGTAAATTAGATCTTTCCTGAGAAGATAATTCAAATACACATCATTATTGGCAATACTGATAAAGTTATTAAAACCAAGCTAGAAGATATCAACACATTGCTTCAGTTTTTGAAGCTGAACTGTACTTATTTTAAATTAGCACTGTGATCTAATGAAGCAGCTGGAAAAGAGACATCTACAATGAGTAGTGATATAGTTGGCATTCTCAGTCTGTCTGAAGTCACAATGTCTGCTTCTTCAGTACTCCTGCTTAGCTACTGCACAGGCAAGACAAATATATTATTATTTTAACACAGTCACCAGATCTTCTGTCAGCAAATCACAGCAGTACATCTCTCACATTAGTCATGGCTATGACTGGACTCAGTACCAATTTCCACTTATTTGCCAATGAGGACATCTTTGAAGTCTGTACTATTCCTACCCAGCTATTAGAAGTGTACAAATTTTTTGCCTCGGTCCATGAAGATGAGGATGCAGAAGACAACTTTCCATAAAATACTGCTTGCTGAGTACGTTAAGTGTGTATAAAGACAATGAAAAGAGAGCTTCTTTCTCAGCTGAATGTTTTGATGTCTTCAGCTGACAGAGAGGTTGGCCTTCCAGAAATTTCCTTTAATTCCTGCCTAGAAGCATCACTTTCATCTTATGTTTATCATAAGCCAGTTGCTTTCTCTCTGCATATATCTTCCAGGCACTTCCATATAGTTATGGAACTGACACAAATCAGACTTTCAGAAATGAGAATTGGTTAAAACATATTTTTAAATATTTAAGAAATGCATCAAACAGAAATGGGAGGGGAATAAAAAAGGGAGAGGAGACATTCTGGTAAAGTTGGTAGGATAGAACTTTTAACCATGATGATTTTTATTAATTACCTCTTGCTGGTTTATTGGAGGGTATATGTTTTTTAAATTAGGCAGTGCCAAAGGCACTATGCTTTTATTCTTTGAAGTTGACACAACCAGATATAGCAGACCTCATCTTAGAAAAAAAATACTTTTGCAGGAAAAACTTCTGCTAACAAAAAAGATTTCAGTCTTCACATACTGATTCAAGCCTTCTAGTCTAACAATCGACTTGTATGATTCTCACTGTTTATTTCAGTGTATACCTTCTGAGTTTTCTTTAAAAATATATGAAGACATTACTGAGGATCTGATTCAATAAAAAGTATGTCCAGACCTCTATGCCCTGGAAGCTCAAACAATGTTGCAAAAGCTGCAGAAATGGGACATATTTTCTATCGAAATGGGTACTGAGAATGCTCATAAGTTTTTTGTATTGATTTTTGCAACAACCAGCAGTGGAAGGCACAGACGATATTAGCTTCATCCACAATAGTTCTGTGGATTTCACTTTCTACATGCAGCAAGGCATGGAATGAAAGCAGACAGTGACCAACTGTCTGACCAAATGTATACTTTATTACAAGACCATTTTCATGACAGATACCCTACTACGATTAAGAAATTATTAGGCAAGACTCGTGTGGTCATTACTGCACTTTGCAGTTTTGAAATGCTTTTACCAAATATTAGCATTATATTTTGATGTATGTAGCTTATATAAAGAGACAAAATAACTTTCAATTACAAAAATAAATAAGGCATTCCAAGAAATTTTTGAAAATAACCTTATTTACACAAAAATAGATCATTCTAAAGTGAAGAGCTCAAATTTTTCAGCCCTTTAACAGTAACTTTCTACCTAAATATTTTCTTTCTTTTTTTATGCAAGATGGAAAAGCCTTTTACAAGTAACATCAACTAACTCCATCCATGTTTTCAACCTTCCAGAAAACACAAAGTGCATCTGCCTTAAAAGGTGATCTCTGCTGTATCTCCTTAGTTAGATTATGTTGCAGCTATCAACATCCCAAGTAAACTACTGCAAAGCTACATCGAGCTCAGTCGTATTCTAAGTTAAACTGCAAGCATTAGCTGCCCGTTTGCAGCCTCTGTTTCTGGTTACAAAATCACAATGCATCTAAAAACTGAAGCCTTTACACACACAGAAAAGGTAAACATTTCAGATTTTTGTAGCTCAGCTTTAAGGGTAACACTGATGGAGTATGGCCCTGCTATACTACACTGGATTAGTAAGATGGATGATGTTGTCTGTTGCCTCCTAAGGAGCATTATACAACATAAAGGTATTGAAAGGATTGTTTAACAAGTGGATAGTTTTCTGAAAACTTAGAGAACTTGGTCTGAGATGAAAATTTCTGATTTTCTGTGTATGTTGCTAAAGGGTATAGAGTCAGAAGCTCGGACTGTGCAACAGAAAAAATATTCTGATAATTACGAAGTAAGTCTAAGTTTCTGCTGTGGAATGTTAAACAACAATAAAACATTTTAAAAAGTCCCCCTCCCCACCCCTAAATACAAACCAGAACCAAAAATTCTTTGGGTAGACTGAAATCCTATTTACGTTTTCAGAAATAGATCCCACTAGGATAAACATGTATTTCAGTTCTCATCTAATACAAGGAATTTCTCCTTTAATATAAAGGCATTAAATTCTTGCTGTATAAGAGACAAAATAGAAAGGGACTCTGGTTTCAAGATTTACTTGTAAGGGGAACATCAAATGTGTATAAATAAACTTCATATTGAAAGTCTCTTAGCATAATGAAGATAGCAATAAGATTCTAAATCTGAAATCTCCAAATCTCTTTATGATGTCACAGCAGTTTTACAACAGTCGCCTTTGCAGAGTTGATATAAATGTTTATTTTTTAAAAAAAAAGAATCACAGAAAATGAGATGCAATGAAAACCTCTCTCAGCATTCTCCCATAGTTTATTCTCCCATAGTTTAGAAATGAGCCCTATGTCAGGAAAAAAAAATATCATGTTTAGCAGCTGTGTTTCTTTAAAATTGTTATTTTTTTTTAACAGGGACCACTTGCATTTTCTGAAATCTTTAAGACTTTAAACATGGTTTTACTCAGAGAATGTATCGATTGTAGCAGAATTAGAAGCAAGTATAAGATTATATATATGTCTCTACAAGTTGCAAGATCTTTGGAATTTTAAAATAAACATAGAAGATTTTTTTAACTCCTTCTCCTGGTCAGGACTACTTGTGCTTGATGTCGAGTCCAATGGACTAGATACTATTTTTTCCTCTAGCTCCAAGAAAAAAGAAGTAAACCTTCGTTTTGTAAAGTGAAGATTCATAGAAAATAATTAATGCAAAACACTATTTTATTTTTTTATGTTTACAGATACTTGCCAAATATTTGTTTTATCTCAGTCATATTTGCAATTACATGTTATTGTTAATATGAATCTATATTCAGTTGTAACACAACTCATATATGAAAAGATATTTTCAATGTTGAAATTGAAGCTTTGTCTATAATGGTACCTTGATTTCAAAAACAATAATATAAATTCACTTTTTCAAATTTAATTGAATACTTGTTTGTGTAAATCTTAGTTTACATGTGAAAAGTATTTTTTTGCCTGTATGCTTGAAAAAAGAAAGAGAACAAATTCAGTGTGTCATGTTTTATGAAATACATAACATTTATAAAAAGGTAATTCGAGAACCGTGAAAAGTTTGATTACAAGCAGGTTTTATATTACTAAATAAACAGAAATCCTACAATAGTGTAGGACAGTTTGAGTCCAAATTGGAACTCAAGTTCTTTGATTAACATTTTATATGTTGTATGTTTATTACTTAAATACAGATTTTTCTCATTGATGTTCATGTGGATTATGTATTTATGGTCAATGCTTTTTACTGCTCTAACATCAACAATGTCCAGGCCTGTTACCCTTTATTACATACAGTCAGCTGATGTACTATATAGCCAGTGGCCCATGACAAAAATGGACTGTACAATCAAAACAGTAAGAAAATCAAATTGATACAACTAACAATTTCTGACATCTGATTTTGATGGAAATGGGACTATACATTGAAATCATCTGTATTCAAATACCTAAAGAAGAAATTTTATTCACATGAGTAACATTTTAAAAGTTGCATGTTAATAGTTAGGTCAAGTTTTAGAATACACTGAGGAAAATATGAACACACATAAAATTCAGCAGTCTATTACTTTTCCCTTTTAGACTTCACATTTTGTTTTTGACCAATGTAGGCCTGCATGCAATCCTTCCAGGAGGATTGATGGCTGTGGGAAGGGGAGAGGTATCTATCCTCAATTGGAACAAGTCCCAAGAGGCAACCACTACAACTTCTAACACTTTATTATTGGTTAATTTGGGGGGGGTTCTTTCACTCAGATGGCATAGCTGGAAGGATGTCACTGCACAAATCAATACATACTGCCTTGCCATCGATGTGCCTGCTACCTTAAACAACAACATCTGTGTCTACAATCACCTCTGAGTTGTTCAGGATACTAATTATTGTAAGCACACTACTTATAACAAACAGTCCAGGAAGATGTTGCTCTCCCAATGCATACTTGAAGAGCTCACTGCACACTCCTCAGTATCCTTTACCATTTCATTTTCTGTATTTATTGTTTTGAGAAATGGTTTCACTCCAATTTAAATTAAATTTTCTGTTCAACTAGGGCTTTGTGTTGAAAAAGATTAAGGTTTGAAATTATTAATAGAGATACGTGCTTGCAGTTCTTACACGAGAAGTGATACTAAGAAGCAATGTGGTTTACATTTTTTTTTTCTGGACTTTAACCTAACATGATAATTCAGCACTTTCAAATGCATTATATGGGAATGAATTAAAGATACATTTTAATTCACCTGAGTGTTTCGTTGTAGGCAGACAGTGAGTAGACCTGAAAGAGAGTGGGATTCTTTTGACATTGAGCACAAATTTCTCATTTATTGTAAAAATAAGTGGTATATAGAAGCAACATCGCAGGTGCATTTAAGTCTAGTGAGATACAGAAAACCGTACTCAGCTTTGTGTGAAAGGACATCACACTTCTGAAATATGCTCAAGCACAACTTTCAGCTTTGTCTGAATACTGTGTGAGATGTGCTACTCTGCTATTCTTAGCAGAAAGCATGACATTTCACATCAGAAGTAAGATTTCCTTTCTAAAATAAAGTATCTATGTATTAAAATGAGGATTAATGCTTCTTGAAAGGGGATGAGTGAGTGTAATACAACTAAGTGTAATAGAAGTGAGTATTTGTTGCAATGGGATAATTTCATGTGTTTTTTCTTGTGGATTCACTGGAAGAGTGTACTGAAGTTAACAATACAAAATATTTTCACTCTCATTACACCTCTCTAGCCAGATTTTACCCTCTCCTATTCCCTCTGCTCAGTGCTCAGTCTCCACAAAGTTCTCTCCTCAGTGCTTCCCCAGGAGCAACCATTTTAACAACTGTCCCATGTCCCTCAGGGAAAAATGACTTTGACCAGTCATGCAGGTACCAAGTCACAAATGCTGCTATCACAGTCCTTCAGACATAAATGTATTATACCTCACTTTTCTAATCTGAGTATTGCAAAAAGTATGGTTAATAAATATTTTTTTCTTTTTTATTCTGCTAATGAGTAATTAAGGGAATATTCACACACTGGACAGCATGGGTTAGTTCTATAGGAACAAATTTTCTGCTTGAATGCAACATATTAGAAAATCACATGCCAACTGAAATGTTTCAGATTCATTAAACAGACCTTTGGAGAGGGTAAGCAGGCTGTGGAAAATACTTTAAAAGGTATTTGGTATTCCATTTTCTCATAGTATTCTGATTGAGAAACTGGCTGCCATTGGCCTGGACGAGCACACCCTCTGCTTGGTTAAAAACTAGCTGGATGGTCAGGCCCAGAGGGTGGTGGTAAATGGAGTTCAATCCAGTTGGAGGCCAGTCACGAGTGGTGTTCCCCAGGGTTCACTGCTGGGTCCAGTCCTGTTCAGTATCTTTATTAACGATCTGGATGAAGGGATCAAGTGCACCGTTAGCAAGTTTACAGATGACACCAAGCTGGGTGGCAGTGTTGATCTGCTTGAGGGAAGGGAGGCCCTGCAAAGAGATCTGGACAGCCCTGGATTGATGGGCTGAGACCAACGGGATGAGGTTTAACAAGACCAAATGCCGAGTCCTGTGCCTGGGACACAACAACTCCATGCAGCGTTACAGGCTTAGGGAAGACTGGCTGGAGAGCTGCCTGGTGGAGAAGGACCTGGGGGTATTGGTTGACAGCTGGTTGAATATGAGCCAGCAGTGTGCCCAGGTGTCCAAGAGAGCCAATGGCATCTTGGCCTGTATCAAAAACAGTGTGGCCAGCAGGACAGGGGAGGCTATTCTACCCCTGTACTCGGCACTGGTGAGGCCACATTCGAGTACTGTGTTCAGTTCTGGACCTCTCGGTATAAGGACATTGAGGTGTTGGAGCATGTCCAGAGCAGGGCGATGAGGCTGCTGAGGGGACTGGAGAACAAGTCTTATGAGGAACAGCTGAGGTAACTGGGGTTGTTTAGCTTGGAGAAGAGGAGTCTGAGGGAAGACTTCATCACTGTCTACAGCTGCCTGAAAGGGGTCTTTGGGAGAGTTGATCTCTTCTATCAAGTAACAGGTGATAGGACAAGTAGAAATGGCCATAATTTGTGCCAGGGGAGGTTCAGACTTGATATTAGGATGAATTTCTTTACCAAAAGGGTGCTCACGCACTGGAACAGGCTGCCCAGGGAGGTGGTTGAGTCACCATCCCTGGAGGTGCTTAAAAAACAGGTAGACAAGATTTTGAAGGACATGATTTAGTGCATGATGAGTGTGGTTGGATTCGATGATCTCAAACGTCTTTTCCAAACGTAACATTCTATGATCTATTATTTAAAAACCATTTTATAGTGACCCTTACCAAAAGGTCTAAATGAGCCACGGTTGCTACAGGATGAGAAAAAAAGTCCTCACGTAAATAAATGTTAAAAAAAAACCAAAAAGAGGTCAATTTCATGGTGAATAGAGATCAAAAGGTTCAAATAGGTTTCTGGACAAGGGAGTAGATAGACTGATACAGTCGTAAATGATCTGGAAAAGAGGATGGATGGGGTGAGTGGTGAACTTTGTTGAAGATAATATTTGGGAAAATAAAGATGCAATCGTTTCAGAAAGCTGCATCCTTCCAATACCAAAGGGATAATAGCAGGTGAAAATTCAGTGCCGTTAAATGGGTGAAGCATGGGGAAAAAATCCATAACTTTCCATATAATGAGGAGATTTGATCTGATTATTACTGCTCAGGAACAAAACCTCAATGCTTTTAACTAGATATTTCTATAAAAATATAATTTCAAGTCTCAGAAGCAGTATTAAAGAAATAATAACACTAATCATGTTAGGTAATGTTATGGAAGTAAAATAATTAAAACAGAAAGCATTATTAGAGTAGTGCTTCTGCATCCTGAACAACAGAGGTGTACACATTTTGAATAATAGAACAGTTTGGGTTGGAAGGTACCTTAAAGCCCATCCAGTTCCAACTCCCCTGTCATGGGCAGGGACACCTCCCACCAGACCAGGTTACTCAAGGTCTCACCAACCTGGCCTTGAACACTTCCAGGGAGGAGACATCCCCAACCTCCTTGGGCAACCATTGCCAGTGTCTCACCACCCCCATTGTGAAAGAGTTTCTTCCTAATGCCTAATCAAAATGTTCCCCCCTCCAATTTAAAGCTATTCCCCTTCGTTCTGTCACTACTTTCCCTAGTAAAAAGTCCCTCCCCAGCTTTCCTGTAGCCCCTTCTGGTACAGGAAGGACGCTATAAGGTCTCCCCGGAGCCTTCTCTTCTCCAGACTGAGTAACCCCCACTCTCCCAGCCTGTCCTTATAGCAGAGGTGCTCCAGCTAGAGTACAGTAACTTTAGAATTTTCACTAGAAAGTCTAGCATTTACTCCTGCTACATAAAAAGAGGCAACATAGTCCAGTTCAGAGAAAGTAGACTGAAGATGATACTGTCATTTTGATCCAGACTTACATACATGGGTGACTGAAAACAAGTGTTAATGGTTGAGAAGCCCTTGATTTTCAGTCTAGCACAAGTAGAAAACGTAATAAATAAGACCTGTGTCTGAAGTTCATTACACCCTTGGTTATCTCAGAGACAAAAGAAACTTCTTTTCATTTCATAGACCTGACACATACACTAAAAAATACAAAATTGGTTATTCTCAGGAATTCTGACTTAAATAAATCATAGTCTATCTGTATTATACTGATGCATGAATGAGCAAACAAATCAATAAATAAATAGTTTCACACATCCAGTGAAAATAAAACAAATAAAAAAAAGGAAGAATCAGGCTACTGTGCACTGCAACAATTTCTCTAAAGTAGCTCCACGTGGTATATTTTAGAGAGCATGAACTAGAATACGAAATCCTTATGCCAATGAAGCAAAAATTTTGCCATTAACTCTACTACTGATAGATTTATCCAAAGCAATGCAATCTCAAAGGAAAGAGAGAAATCAGGAATAGCTATCTGTAACATGAATTACAACCAAACATGAAGTACAGGCTTTTAAGGAAAGTTTGAAGAAACATTTCCAAAAAAAGAACTCTGAAGAAAAGACAGTTGTAGAAGTAGATCCTTGCTTCCTCACTGCCCCATTTAGCAGCTAAGTAAAGTCTTTCAGGGCTGAACTTCCTTGATGCCACAGTACTCATCTAATGCCTCTCCCTCTAAAAACAATCCATTGTGATCCTAAGCCAAAAGCTTCTTAAAGAGTTCCAAAATGAGTATTGCATCTTTTAAACATGTGGTTGTCTTAACTTAAATCAGAGAGGGTTCCATGTCAACTAAATGAAATTTATCTGAAAACTAATAATACTAAGCTGAAGCTGAAGTTAGTAACGGTATATCCAATATTCTTCTAAAAAAACCCCATTCATCAGGACTTTTGAATAATAACTTTTAAGAATTCCTCCATTTCAAAATTGAAGCAATGATTCTTAGCAGTCTCCAGGTTGGCAGAATTTTAAGCAAGAAAAAGGAAATAGTATAGTTTATTAAAGTGCAGTGCAAACTATGCAACACTTAAATTACATATTAATGGCAGAGCACTGACGTAATGAAAAAATGACAGTTCAGAAAGATAGGTTTCCTTTTTAAAGTCCCTGTATATCTAAAAATTATTAGGCAGGCATTCACATTCAAAAATTTTTATAGTTGTAGGGGACTTACAGAGATACATTTAGCAGTTCTTCAGTGACTACAACATTCAGCAGGTAGAGACTGCTCTTGCCTGGTAGGTAGCTGGCTTTTATTTTCATTTCCTGTTCAGGAGTGAGATTGCTATTTGGGGAGAGTTAAATCTATTTCAGTCATAAGAATCATTTATCCCAGGTGGTGCTGAGCTTCGATTAATAGCTCTTGGATTCTTCTTATTCATCTTAACTCCAATTTGTGCTGCTTGGCACTAAGGATCCAGTTTGTTCCTTTCCTCATGTTCAGTTCTCCCTTCCCCCACACAGTGCAGTGTATCAGAGAGAATTTTCACACTGCCACCTTAGTTTAGGTATATACTTTCATGTAAAGTTAATGTCTTATACTTGATTGTTCAGTATTTCTCTCAGGCAGAGAGTTCTACTGATACTACAAAATTTGTAATGCCCTTTTGGTATTAATAAAAGTCTGAAACGATGTTAAATCAGAAATAGATCCGCTCAACATGTTATTTTTTAAAGCTAGCAATAAATCAGATATGACATCTGTTTCAGTATTTGATGTCTCTCAATTTTAATTTTTGCGCAATAAAATCTTGGCCCATGTTACAGATTAACCACCTGTAAAATTATAGTTCTGTATACAGAAGCCATTTGTAGCTGTAATGCAAGTACAAATTTAATCCAGAACTCTTAAGCCTCATTTATTTTGTACAGTTCAAAAGCACTCAAATCAATTTGCCGAAAATCTGATAAATACTTAGGGCTAAAATCTACTCAGAGTGTGCATCTCACACAAGAGAGAGATTTTGGATCATCTTTCATTTGACAGAAGCCTAAACAAAAAATCCTTAACATAACCACAGCCCTGTCTGCTGCCTCAGTTAGTTCAGATACTCGATGCTGAATTCGATCTCTAATTTTCCTTTACCATCAGAAAATTAAGTTTAAACCCCAGAAGGAGTGAAGGAGGACACAGGCCTGGCTACAACACCATTTTTAACTACTTTGAAACACTCATTAATTCAAGGGTCAGCTTACTTTCTGTTGGTCTAATGGTTTTACACTACTAGAGATCATAAAAACTGCAAAAAAGCCCATCCATGTTTGGCCCTGTCAAGTTAACATCAGCTTGCCAAGATCATAGGTAACTGTATATAAATACATATATATGTTTGTGCACGCACACACACACACAAATATATATATATCAATGCCCCATATGGAAAATGAACATTCTGTAGAAACAGAAATAGCTTTCACCTGTATATAGTACAGAGGAATTTCTGCCTCTCTAGCATCTTTACTTTTGATTCTTTCTAGCACAACCTGATTCACAAGCATCTATCACTTCCAGGCATTGCAACAACTTCTTCACAAATTCTGTGGCTGTTGATCTCCACAGCGACAACTGCTGCCCAATTACCAGTAGACACTTCAACAGCAACAAACCTGTCCACCAGCTTTAGGAAATATACCACAGACAGGAACAGGCAGCAGAGTTGTCTTAATGTGATACCCAAGGATCCTCTGGCTTAGTGGAATCCCCGGCTGGCACAGAACCAGCAAAACTCCCTCCTTATTATATAAAAGGATTAATTTGTTTATCTTTAGCTATGCAAGTGTTGTTATACAAAATGAAGACTGTTTCTGTTCCCACAGAGATTTCCCATCCTTTTTATGCATACATTAAAAAGAAATAATTGTAACAAATTCTGAGGTCATCATTTAACTAGAGGCTTGAAAGTCTATTCATAAAAGAACTGAGAATAACAGAGTTGCTTTCAAAATTATAAAGACAAATCAAACTGGTACTTGTTAAAAAATTCAAAATGTTTAGGATTAGTAATTTTAGAGAAATGTAGTATTACAGAGGAAAAATTAACATGATGAAAACATTGAAAGAAAAATATTGACAGCTGAAGAAAAAAAAAAAGGAAAGTGTGAAGAGGTAAATGAATGCAATGAATGCATAACCAAAGGTCATGCATAACCAAGCATGTGCAATCTTGCAATACATATACAAGGGGTAAAAAGTCGATGAGGATGAGCTGAAAAGTCCAAAATGTAATCAAAAGCAAGGAAAAAGGAAATACGAAGCATAAAACATCAGCTACACAGCAGTACCAAGAAGATTAGAGAATGAAGTTAAGAGAGAGTGCAAAAAATGATAAGAAAATTAGGGGTAGAAAATGAAAAGTAGATTGCATGAGTGTTTGAGATAAATCAGAATTTTTTAAAGTACATGGAGAAGAGGTCAGCAAGGAGGAAAAGAGTAGGACCTCTCAGAAATGGGAAGTGTAATTTATTCACAGAAGAGGTAGTTACTGCTATCAGTTTAAACAAATCTTCATATCAATTTTCAGAAAGGCCGATATGGAATGAATACTAGAAAACAGTCATGCATTTTGCATTGCTTGGGTTATAAAGAGAAAAGAATGAAAGGAATTTTATCATTCAGTTCAACTGGACTGCCTGGATCTGATTTAGAGTAAAAGTTTTTAGAACAAAGTCCATGGTTTGTACAGCACTATGCACAGTAACAGCCTACTATAAATAAGTCATCAAGTTTGATCAAACACAGAGAATAAATGAGCTGCTGAGAAATGTCAAAGTAGATAGAGGAAAGATTTTGCTGTCGTTACAAAAAGGTTTTTGGAAGTAACATTTTAGCATTTCAAAACAGGAAAAGGTAAATAAATCCAAAACTTCGACAATCTAATATATACTTATAAATTAAGGTGGTAAATTTAAGCAATGCTTAGGGTATATGTCGGAAATGAATGCAACTAGTTATGCATCTGTAAGGATGAGATAAATAATACCATTTTAAATGTCTCTAATAATTTATTAATTGCTTCTTTCTGGCATAGAGCCTAGAAACCACTATCAAGGTCAACGACAAAAATATATTTTAAAATATAAATTATTAATTAATTGTTTTTTTTAAAGTACTTTCATTATTGTTAACGTCCTTACTAGTAAAGACTCTACAAAAAAATGGAGAATGACTTCATTTGCTACTAATTTCTGTAACATATTAGAAATTTGGGCTGAACGTAAAAAGAACTCCATTGTCTTTCAGGACACAGCATTGATAAGAGCAGTTAATGAAGAAGTCTATTCACCAACTGTGATTAAGAATAAACACCAAACAGCTGCTTCATTCAGCTGAGGAGTTCAGCTTTCCTTTTCCATATGTTTTCTGAAACAGCATGGAAAAAACATTTTGCATGACCAGAGAACAAGAAATAGCAATAATCTTGTCTGGCTAATTTGCCAAACCAATAAATCCCTTCAGAAGGTTTTTAACACAAGAAAGTGGTCACAAGTAAGTGGTAAGATGTTAAAACAACAATACCAAAGCAAACCTGTGAATAATTCTGACACTGTTTTGTATTTATACTGCCTTTATTTCTCAAGGCATCCAAAGATTTGGGCAAATTTGAGTAAATTATTTGTTTGTTCTTTCTGGTACCTAAAGATCAGAAATAGTTAAACAAAGGTGAATTTCAGATTTCATATAAAAAATTCATCATTTCTGCTTTGTTACATTTATCCTGAAAATATGAACTGACACAAATTCATCATAGGTGTCAATAATGCTTTCTTACTTCTTTATCTAACTTCATCTGAAACCAGAAGAACTCATTGGCAATTTATGAAGACTACAATCAATCATTTCTTCATTTCTAACTATTCCATCTCCTGCTAGCTGCTCCTAGGTTCTTATATTCCTATTCCTCTGAACAAGCAACAGAATATTCACCAAACAGTAAATAAAAAAAAGCCTGAAAACCCTAAATTCATGGAGTTAACTGGGCCTTGCAAAAACTGTATTCTTCAGAAACGCAAAGCAATCTTACAGTGAGCTGACTCTGGAAGACTCATGCATGTATATCAACAAATTATGACATCCTTGTGTCTTTTCTAAACCAATGGTTTTGAACTTTTGTAATTCGTTCTCTTTCAACTTTCTATTCCCCTCCACCGATCCTTTACACCTTAAGGGCCACTCTGACCTCTCTTTACCACTGAGTCTTATTTGCTTGTACTTAATATTTGTAATAGTGGTGCATCTCACTAAAGAGAAATGAAGCAGTACTTTAGACCAGAGCGGTATAGGTCTTGCGCATTTTTTTTCTGTTGATCTAACCAAGAATAGTTCCATTTGGAAAAATAACTTGAAATTTCCAGAAAAAAAGGTTTAATTGGTTGTTATCAATTTCAAAGACCCTTAAAATCAAAACTTAATTACTGAATTCTAACATGAAAACAACATGATGGCAACAAACTGCCCTTTATGGATAGAGATGACCTATTTATTAATTGACTGAATATATTAGGAGAAGTCCATCCCTAGAAGTTTTAGGGGATATGTGATCAGGGTTGTGGTGGAGTTGTATATGCAGGTTTGACAGCAGCAAGAAGGCAGAAGGGAATAAATATCACTATCTACTGTTCTGATCTTTGCTCTGCTTTCTTCAATTTTCCCAAATTCTTCACCTGCTAGTAATTTGGTCACATAGTAATAACAAGCTGTGCTTTCAATCATATGTGCTCTAGTCCTTTGTTTCCTTCCATTGTTCTTTTTATGCTCCTTCTTCCAACAATGTGAAGATGCCTTTCCCTGTTCAGGCAAAAATGAGCCAAGACATTAAGGCTTACTGTCACGGAAATCCAGACCTTGCAATACATCTACTATAAAATATATTTTAACACATACAACTTGAACATGTTAAGAAATTATTTCTCAGAGTTATCCTCAACATAAAATAAGATTCCTCATTAACTTTGGTGATATAATTTGTTTATATAATGCCTTAACAAAGTTGTTTAGTGCCCTTTGAAATGTGCTAGGGCATTCTTCCTGGTTTCCAGCTGCTGATCCAATAAACTGGAGTCTAAAAGGTAAAGTTTTCAGTAGACTCAGAAATCAAAATCATTATTTCTTTGCCAGGATATGTTACTCCATACTTACAAAAGTCAAAGCTTCTGTTGTTCCACTATCACTGTTAGTACATGGACAGCTTGTTCATGATTCGTAGAGCAGATATTTCTTTTAATTTTTTTGAATAGTAGGAAAATGTTTTTCAGGATTTAATAGTAAAGTCACTTTCACAAAAGAAACTTTATTTAACAAGGCCCAGACAGATGATATGCAGTGATATATCTGGGATAATAAAAAGGTACAAGTCCTTATTCTAACACCACAGTCCTACTTAAGAGCTTCATTAATGATTCAATGACGTTTTGCAACCCAATACAACCTAAGACTTATTTAGTTTTACAAGAAGATATATTTTTATGCAGTGAGCCAGTTCCTTACTTTCTGTGTTAAGTATTCCTATACTGGTCTTTTTTTTGCTCAATTATTTGGTTTGCTAGGTATTTTTTTTTAGGTGATAATTTCTAAAGTATCACTACTTGATATATGTATATATGGGTACTGCATGTCTTGTACCAGTTTGTTTCATTTTTATACACATGTTACTAAATAGTTACTAAAATTAGTGATAGAAAAATATTTATTTGTGTCTATGTGCATATTTACATATATTGCAAAGATAATAAAAAACACTCAAATACTTTGAATAAGGTTTATCGGGGAAGTTGTGAAAAAAGATTCCCTTAACATGCGATTTCATTGTTTCTTCCATTTGTGTTTGGTAAAAGTAAAAGGGGAACAGGAAAAAGAGACTGACAGTCAAGAACAGATACTTCTTAGAAGTCAGAAATTATAGATAAAACGGGAACTGTCAAATGATGAGTTAAATCTTCCAAAGGAAATTAAAACAGAAAGTAAAATATTTTCTAGCCATATTAATAAAAAGAGAATGAGGAAAAAATGAGGTTGTTCTGCAAGGAGAAAGAAATACACATTAACAATAATCTGGGTAGAGTCCTGAACCAAAAGAATACTTCTCTCTGTTTCCAATCTGGGTGATGATGTAGAACAGGTGGACATAAGGAACACGAAGAAATGCAGATAAATGAATATCTCTTTCATCTGACTAGGAAAATCTTGACATACATATGTTTAGGGAACTGGATAATCCCCATTTGAGAATACTGATGGAGTTAGCACATGAAATTACAACTTCAGAAGCAAGGTTGCTTGATAAATCTATCACATTGAGTATCTGTGGCCAGAAATAGGAAATGGGAAGTTTATTGGGAAGAGGAAGCAAAGGAATCTCAGAGCTATAAAACCTGGAATCCAACTTGAACTGCACATATAATCAAAGAACATATGTGGAAGAAAAGAATAATTAGAATCAAATAAGTGAAAGGTAAATGAGATTAAATGCAATAGTGGTACACCTAAGGTAAATTTACATCACGTTAATTGAATTATTTTCTTTGGTAAGCCATTTTATAAAATGTGGGAGATGTAATCTATCTAGTCTTCAGCAAATCAATTAATATAGTTCAACACAAAATATTGTAAAATAAACCATGTAAGTTAAGATTTAGAAGAACACTTCAGTAGATAAGAAACTGTCTAAACCAAGTATAACAATTTGACAGGGTAGTTTTGACACTGTTAAGTGGATGTCTCCATGATTTTTTGTTGGGAAAGATCCTTGGTGATGTTTTGCTAATAATTTTATGCAAAACTGAGGGTGTATACTAACAAAAGGCAGGAAGGCCTTATCAAGAGCAAAAAGGAAATCATTGAGGAAGAATGGGATGGGCAGAAAAACTCCAACTGAATTTGAGTGGTACCAGAGTACCCAAGACAATATGTGACCGACTATTAAGGCCAAATCAGCTGAAGACAAGTGAAAGGAAACATTAAATTTTAACAGTAACAGACCAAAATGAATACGTATACACACACACTACAAGGTAAATCTTCGTTTAATAGTTTACTAAACTATTAGTTACTAAACTAATAGTTTAGTTTATTCTAAACAGACAAGGCCTGGTATTATTGGTGCAACATTCTACTCAGACTCCTAAAATGGGTGAACTCAATGCAATATATTAAAAGAAAGAGCAAATACAAGCCTAGGATTATTGGGATATGGCAACACAGTAATGCCAGTGTACAAGAAACTGATCACACCTCACCTGGACTACTGAATATTTCTGGTCATTGCTTTTCAAGAAAAATTATTCAGAAAGGGGATCAGAGCAGAGAAGAATAGATAGAATGATTATCAGACTTAAAGAGCTTGGGTTTTTTGGTCAAGCAAAATAATTGATAATTGTTTATCAGACTAATGATCAACTACCAGGTTACTGCATACACTTCCATTACATGAAATTACAGCTTCTTAAATTTAAACAAATTAGATAAGATTAATTGAATGCAAGTAAAACAATTATTTAATAGTAAATGAGAATTCTGTTGTTAATGTGACATTGTTTTTCTTCAATGTTATGACAAAGGCACTATCAGAGTGTTTTTTACTTTAATCTTTACTTTAATCTTTAACTATGCTATATTTTCAATTTTAAAGGCAGACACCTCTCCAGTGACAATAAGAGGAAACCATAAAATCTATGACACAAAATCCACATTTGTATCATATCTGATGCATCAGTTATGCATGTGCATATTTAAGAAAAGAAAGAAGTGAGCCGGTAGAACTGAAAGAGGTTCTGATCTACTGGGAAGCCAAGAGGTCTGACTGATACAGCGCACTTGACAAGTCACATAATAGAATGCTGTTATGTACACCACACTATAGTGATATGTAACACTATACTTTAGCTGAAATATGTAACAACAGACTGTATGCCCCTGAAAGAGACTCCTTGGCTATCTACTCCTACATCCTTCCAACTATCACAGGCAGAGAAGTTGGACAATAACAATCTTGTTTGGTTATTTGACATCAGTCATTCCAAGAGAAAATATTTCCAGGATCTGGTTCAACAATGGTCTTTACATTTGGAGTGGAAATTTTTGTCATAAAATTAAGTTGTAGTCTGCTAACACATTTTCCAGTTTGATAGGATAAGAGTCAGAGCCTTGCTGGTGATATTGCTTAAGGATACTTTTGCCTGAATTTTGAGTCTGTGATTGCTTCTGAAGACTCCTGTTTTATCCAAGTTACACAGATGTAGCTGAGAGTGCTCTCAAGGAGCAAACAAACTCCAAAAGATAGGAAACATACTGGCCTACCTCTAATAGAAATTATTTTTAAAACTCTACATAAAATGTCAAGCAGGCCCCATATTTATTGAAAATTTTGCTTCTAAAATAGGGAATAATATTTTATTCCTCTTACTTCAGCTTAAATTTGCACCTTCAGCAGATTGTAGTTCTAATATTTTTATGCCAGATTAGTTCTCAGCTGAAAATCTACATCTATAAATTTTGCCTCCAATAACCACCTGAGACATGCAGGGCAGAAAGAGGAGACTAAGATTTTCTAAGTTAGATAGTCTTTGAATTGAATTTTTAATTTGGTTACTGCTAGAGCAGACAAGGATCTACAAAGATAGATAGTTCTATTTCAGTTTTTACTACACTTATTTTTATATTTATATATTTTAATTTTAATTTAATATTTTATATATTTTAATAATGGAAATGACAGAAATCTTT
Source organism: Tapera naevia (assembly GCA_033556795.1). Lineage (NCBI taxonomy): Eukaryota > Metazoa > Chordata > Aves > Cuculiformes > Neomorphidae > Tapera > Tapera naevia. The sequence continues at coordinate 14,634,728 of JAUMJJ010000038.1, forward strand.
TATTTTAGTGGAATTTTGGAAAAAGTATTAATATAATCGATTTCTACTTAAATATTTCTCTCTGTTTCAAAAAAAGAAAAAAGAAAAATCCTCATTCTCCTCAATGCTTTTTCATTCACAGTGGACCACAAGAAGAACATAAAATTCAATATCATTAATTTAAATTAAGACTGAAATAAGCAAAGTTTTTGCTAATATAATAAAACTAGGATAGATAAGACTGATTGGGAATTGACTGATGACACCTAATTATGTATTTTAAATCAACATATGAGACAAGCAAATCTACTGGTAAGATTACAGACAGAAAAAAACCCATCATGTTGGGGCCTAGGAGTTTTTGTTTATTCGCTTTGGTTTGGTTTGGGTTTTAAAATTCATTGTAGGACCAAACACCCATGAAGACAGTGGATGAACATATCCATGTGCAGGAAAATTTATGTGCAAGGGAATGTCACATAACCGTAACATATCTGACAATCTTTATTTTAAACCATCTTTACTGAGTTAGGGTTATAGTGCATGCCAGAGACAGCACTTATGAAAACTAAATTAAATAATTGTGGTACATTAAGAACAAAACCTGTTAAGGCATTCAGGGTATCAGACCAATGTCAATATTGTGATTTACTGGTAGACAAACAGAGAAGAAGATTACAAGTAAAAACACTTCAGATGATACCCTCGTACCTCATACAGTGTCACCTCTGAAAAACTAAATCAGAGAAGCTAGAAAAGGTTCTATTAAAATATTTGGGTTGGGTTGTGCTAACATTCTAGGTAAAAAAAGCCCTAAAAGCTCTAAAAGAATAACATTTTTGGTGAGAGACAGTGAAGTTAGTAAAGCAATTAGAGGAAACAGTAAATGGGCAGAAGCAAAAAATATCTGCCAAAAGTGAGAACATCAATACTACTGATAAAGAAGTTGAATATGACCCAGAAATTTGAAGGAATCCTTCACTAAGAATAAATGCAGTATTATGTTCACCTGAAATTACTTCAATTAAATTATCCAAACAGAATGCATGGAAAAAGAATAGCGACAACCGGCCTACATCCTGTTCTTTGAGGAGATAATTATGACAGAGGTGGAATCTGTACCCCCCTATATTTTTCAATAATATTCTAGAAAAACAAGTTCTAAAGTTAGGCATACAGCCTACCAAAACTTAGTATTCAGCTAAGTGTTTACAGTAGAAAAACTCCCATTGATAACAAGAGCAATAAGAATAGCAAACATTTTACTTTCTGATAAATATTTGAAGGAATGAGTTCTTGATCAAAACCACCTAAATATTAAAGTCAAAGATATCAACTCTGTTCAGTTTTATATAAACCAAAAAAAAGAAACCCAAATAAATCAACATTTACATATAATAAAATGTTCTTACTAGCTGTTGGATTACAAATATACTAGTCCTGAATATTCATCCTAAAAAGAGATGGTTTAATGGCATTAACACTTTTGTAAAATCAAGCAGCAATTTCATAATGACTGAAACATTACATGCTGGTATTCAACTAAAGTGAATCATTACCTATGTATTTTAAGTTAGAATAGACTCAACTTGATGAAGTATGTAATTCAAAATTCTTAAGTTTGTAATTTGAATGATTACTTTGTCTCACTGTAAGCTGCTTATGCTTTTTCATTTGTAAAGCTGAAACATTCGGCTACACAAACATGGCATCAATATAACTTGTCATACAATCCTTTGTTTTTTAATCATCTTCTACTGATAATCTACATGATGATTAGTCTTGTATCAGTGATTTCTTTGCTCTTCTAATACACATTTGTATTAATCCTTACTACATATTTTGATCTATTCTTTATTTTTTTTAGAACTAGACCATATTAAAATCCTTTAAAAAATTACTAGAAAATAACATTTTAAATGCACATGAAAATGTGAAAAAGATTTCGGGAATGCCAGATGTTGCACTTAGGGCAGTAAGGCACATTTAAAAATCAAGTGTGGTCTAATGCCATTAACTGTAAGGGCTGAAATTGAAATCTTTGAAGGCTGTAAATATATCTTACCGTACTGCACTATGTATACAATATATATAGTATCAGCTTGTCTCAGTATTTACATAAATTTGGCATTGTGTCTTCACCATTCTACTATACTACAATTCTAGGAATTTCTGTAAATAATTCTGGGCTTTCCTATTGTTTGACATCATGAGGAGGAACTGGCAAGGTTTTTCTGTGGCACTGTTCAACTGGCAGTAACAAATGGCAGGAAATATAAAAAAAACAAGAGGTCCCTGGGTGTCAAACAGATTCAAATATGCAAGCTCACTGTTGGTGAGAAGAGAGGCAAATGATATGTCAGATAAAACTTGATGAAGATCAGCGTGCAGTAGAAGTTAGTAAAGAATACTGTATGTCCCCTTAAAAATACATTGAATTTTAAACTAGGTCATTATGGATATGCTGGATATCAAGTTTACTATAAGAAAAGGGTTAACTGAGTCTTGTCTAATTTGGCCAGCACAACTTTGTTTGAACATTCATCATGCGATTTATAAGAAGAAACACCCTCCCTAGACAGAGCTGCAAAGCAGTTGTCTGAGACACTCAGTCTCTCTATGGAGATCTTTAGGGACAGTGTATTTGGACAAATGGCTTTAAACACTTACGTTACACTCAGTAAATTCAAGTTACTCACAGTGATAATGACAATATTTAAGAGAATACAAAAGGCATGCAGGGGGACAGATGCATGCACAGAACGTAGAGATACATAGCAACAGTGAGTGCAACACCTGCAGTTCAGCAGTAGCACCCTAGAAACTTATTTTCTTTGGATTCCTCGTTTAGCCAAGAACCAACATTTCAGCTCAACTCTAAACATTTAAATAACCTGATTAAGTTATGTACATAGACATCTCCATGAAATAATATTGGAAATCTTCAGCATAATGGGAAAAAAGTCCCTCAAACTAACAAAAAAAATAGTCTAAAATTGGCACACTAACAAAAGCAGAGAGATAAACTATTTCGCTGTCTCAAAAAAAGGCCAAGATAGCATGAAGCTTGAACTCTGAGAAAAAGAATGCACAAAGTGAGAAATTTTATGCTGGAACTCCACAGGATGATGCAAAGCCAGTGAGCTTTGAGCAAGCTATCAAAGAACAGAACTGTAGTCAGTTTACTTGTGACAGCCCATTGTGGTTACTAGACTTTAGAAAGAGATGGTTAGAGGACTTTTTTCAATGAGCAAGGTTCCAGGATAGGCAATGAGACACGACAGTAAGAAATACAGGTATTGCCAAATACACAAGCAGGAAATAAAACAGAGGATCATAAGAAACAGTTAAAAAGTGGAACCAAGGAGGAGTATTTCATATCTGAACACCTGTCCAGAAGAGTAAAGACTTGTTTAGGAGAGGAGACTGAAAATAAATCAGTGGAAAAGCATGCAAAGAGGTCAAATAAGGGATTTTAGAGGACTTTCTTAAAACTTGCTTTTCTTAAAAATTGCCCAACCTTGACAGTATTTTCATTTTCTAGGGTTTTTTTAGTTTGATAATCCCTCATATTTTTTCCCCCAGAAATAACTGGATTGAAAATTGACTCATGCATACAGGCGCAGGCACAGATAGATATGGATGTTCTTGGTAGTGGCTCCACCACTGGGCTCTGTTCTCGGATAAGCTTAAAATAAGTATGCATTCTTATTTCTCCCCCTCAAACTAGACAGTTTATTGGTGTAAAGTTTCAATAAGAGAGCAGCTTTCTTGTCTTTAACTTTCTATATATAGCTTTTTTTCTGGATTTCATCTTTTTTATTCTTTAAATAAGTCATCTTTGAATACGTGTTCTCTTTGAGATCTGTGTCTTCTAGACATATCTGACAGGGGTAACTTTCTTTGAGACTGGTGTCTCTTACACAAATATAACATCTCGAGAAAAACTATAATGTGGGGATTTGTTCCGTTTTTTAAAAATAGAGACTTAGAGTAGTATTCCAACCATTATTAATGTTTGAAATGTAAATGCATACATATTGGTTACAAATGTGATCAATATCACTGGGATAAAGGTGAATATGCCCACACACCGGGTTGACAAACAAGCTCACTGAGTGATGAGCTAGGGAAGAGGAAAGGAACAAATGACTGAAAGTAGGTCTGTCCACATGAGCAGACATGTATGGAGCCTTGTCAAAAGCAGAAGGGCCAAAGGCACCCAAAAACTTCACTCAAAGGGCCAGTTTTACAAAAGGCTCCTGTCAGAAGCTGTGCTCTTCTGAAACGTTATGCCCTGTGCCAGTTGTATATCTACCGAAAGGCATTTTTTACCTGTGCAAATCCACCTCTAATTCTTTCTTCCAACTAAGTGTGACAAAAATGCTACAACAAAAACTTGCTGCAAAGTTGACAAAATGCCTTAAACATACACAAAGACAAGGAAAATTCCTCTATTTCACCTCCTTACCTCTCCTTCAAACAAGCCTGTTCCTCAGATACTTTTCTATAGTCCTGGTAGCATTCTCATTAAGCATCCTTGCCATATAGCAACCAAGAATTTCACTCCAGTTTCTTATTCAAACTGTGATAGAAAACTATGCCTGTTTCATAGACCTTGCTGTTTCTCAGCAAGGAACAGACAACTTCTGTATTGTGTTCTCTGAAGCATACTCGTCTAGACAGCTTTAGGAATTTATATGTCAAACTTGGAAATCCTGAGACTCGAGATATTCTCCCAATAAATTTTATTAGTAGGATAATTACCGACACTTCAGAAAAGGAAGACTAGAAATCGATCTCTGCAGAGTTTCCTCCTATTTTATTCAGCACACTCTTAGCACTTACGTTACAGCCAACTGCCATAAAAGCCTAAAATTAAGATACGCTAGAAGTACAGGAACTTTTTTCATGAAATATAGAAACTAGTACAAAAAATACCCTCATAAACAGAAATAAAAAGAAGATTCAGAAGAAAATAATCTAAGAAACTGATATAAATGCCTAGAACATACATTTAAGGAATGCTAAGGCCTCAAACTTATACTAATGATCTAATAAACATGTAGAGTCTGATGCTCTTTGCTGTTAATGCCTTGCAATGCAAATAGTTCTTAAAGCAGGAATAAATAATAGTTGCAGGTCTCTTACATGCTAACGAAGTCCAAAATGGCCTTAGTGTAAATTGGAATCTCTCCTGGGATTTATAGCCACAAATATGCTGATTTGAAGGATTTGGACAGATGAATGCACTATTCCATGGACATATGGCCAGGAGTAACTTCATGACTGCCAATTAGAGTGTTCTTCCCCTATGGAGTCCTCCTAGGGCAATGACCCTAATCTAACAAAACATGTAAGTAGAGATTTAATTGTAATGTCAACAGAATTACTCATGTGCTTAAAGTTAAACATATGCTTAAGGGTTCTGCCAACCAAGTGTTGTATCAGCTTTCTACTACTGCTTTTTAAAAGCAGTGGTCAGAATCCAGTTAGATTTTCTGGCTCCTGATCACTCAAAAGAAAGCACAGGAAAGCCTCTATGACTAACCAAATCCAGGTGATCTCCTGGTATATAATCATTGCTAATCATTCTATGCCATTAAGTTCTTCATAAAACCCAACACTTTCAGTTCAGTGACTGACACTCTGCATGTTTAGGTGGCATCAAGGGTCCTCTGAGAAAACAAGAAACTTCAATGAATGAAACTGGATTCATACTAAGGTTTTAATTCATACTGTTCTGCAGAAAGAAAAATTACAAAGAAAATATGCAACATTTAGTTGTCTATCTTTCCTGCTATATTTCCTTGCTTTTTGTTCTAAAAAAAAGGCTACTTTTAAAGCAGATATCTATCCTCCAGATTTGAATGTTTTAACCAAAATGAAAATATAGTTAATTAATTAAATTTATTAATTAAATTAATAAAACCTAATAATTTTAAATTTTCGGCAGACATGGCTGAAAATAATAAAAATATATGACATATGTTGTAGTGGAACAATTAGCATAAATGCAAGTGACTGGAGCCATAACAAAGTCCATAGTATAATACTATTGAGAAAAGTTACAACTTAAAATATCACAGGAAGCCAAAAAATGAAACAAGAGAAAGATATACTCTGTCAAAAAGCCAGGTCCTTTCAACTACCAGAAGTCCATTCTATCTTATGGACTATATAAATTCATTGGCTGTGGAAAAATACAAAATAGTCTTACAAACCCAAATAATTTCTAGGAACAATCCCAAGTCTGATATTTAAAAATATCTCTTTACAACAGTTAGTGTCATACTCAATTATGAAAAAAAAAATGAAACACTTAAAATTTCCAACTTCTACCACAAACAAGAACATATATAAGATGCATTTTAGGAATATTACTACGAAAATATTTACACAGCGGTTACTAATAACACACTATTTTGCAAAATATCTATCTATATCTAATGTAGCAGCACATAGATGAAGGTTAAAAAAAAAAACAAAATAAATTGTAATCATCCCAGAACCACGTTGAACATCTTCTTAACACTGCCATCTTTGAGGGAAAATTTTAAGGATTTAATTTTGCATATAAATAGCTAAAGCAGAACACAGTATCATTCTAAAAAGTCCATGCCAGTCTTATTCTAACTCTTGAAACTGTGAGAAGGGAAAAAATCCTAACACAGAACAAACTCTAATATTGAAGTGTGGAGATATTAATATACTTTTTATTACTGTCACTAAATGCATTTGTTCAACATGTTTTACTTGGTTTCTGCTTAAATTATATTGATTGCAATAAGTATCACATTGTGCAATATTTTCCCTGTATCATCACTAAATAATATAAAAGCTGCCATGAAGTGGTCTAATCTTACTTTATCTATTTTTTATTTTCTTCATGAAAAATAAGAACAGAAATTATTTCCTTCCAACATGCATATTTTATGCATTCATAACAAGTATAATGGGGATTTTTTTTTAACAAATATTATTTTTAAGGTGCATCAGGCCAAGACACCACTATTCATCCATCTAAAAATAGGCTGCAACACAAAAGAATATTCACTTAGTCTTGGTATAAACTTTAGTAAAAGAAAACAATTTTCCATAGACAATATACCATCTGTCTCTAAACCATGTGAAAAGAAAAGCTTTTAAAATCCAGCCGCTGCTAATGTGACATGTTGAAACATTAATCACCCCCTAAGGCCAATATAATTGTAGCTCCATGTTAATTACCTAACAATTAACAGCAGTAATTTCCAAGGGGCAATCAATGAATTAGCTTGTGATTTTCCCACAGACTTCAGTCCCACACTGCCAGCCTGAATGCATTTCAAACTCTGAACCATGGTTCATCAATGACACTTCTGGTGTATGAAATAAAAATTCATTTGCACCCTCACTAATTAGGCTCGATTATATCCCTATGTGTATTACAAACTCTATTCACTTGCACAAAATCTCTGCCACAGGCATTTTTCTCCATTTAAAAATTGGTTTTCTATTAAATTAGAAGGTCACCTAGCAGGGAAATGTACTAATCAAGATTTTATCACTAGCGAATTAAAGGGTTTTAACAAGCAAGTTTAATTAAGTTATCCTAACAAGTGATAATGGCTATGTCCAACCTATCTGAATGTTTATTCAAGTATAGGTGTGGTATACGCAAAGTATGTATTCATGAACATAAAAAAATTACATATGTACAAAAATAATTGGAAATTAAAATATTATTTGAAAATGTCCCTATGCTTCTTTTTCTCTACTTTTTATTACATTAATGCACAAAATTTTATGTCTGCTCGTTCCTGTGAGAATCTTATGACTTGGTAACATAATCCTGTAGCAGACTCAAATGTATCTCAGCTGAGTAAGATGTTATCACTTCCTACTGTCCAGTTATAAACCTTATCTTGGTATGTGTCAGTGTTAATCTGCTGATTATTAATCATTAGTATAAACAAACCAAGCCATCTGCTTAATTTGCAGTTGAGGTATCAAATTTTATTATTTGAAGATTAAAAAATGGTTGTATTATTAAAATTAATATTATTAAATATTAAATATTATTTAACATTTAATATTAAATACTAAATATCATTAAATTAATATTATTTTATTATATTAGTAGCATTATGGTTTCCTTTTAACTATATTTATGTTTTGTGAACATGAGGAAGGGTAAATTTCGCAGATAATCTGTTCAAGAAGACAGAGTGAAAGGAATGAATACATTACACTTTCCCCTACTACACTTAACCAGAATTCCAGTAGAATCACCTTTGCGCAGGCAAAAAAAAAATGTGACAAATGTGCTAAATTTGCATCTTTGTTTTCAGGAGAGACAATTCCAATGTTGCTAATGCATTTCATCCTGTGACCTATATTCCATGGGAGACAATGCACTCAGGTACAAAGCACTACCCCATTTTCTTTCCCAAACACCTTCCGTCTCCCAACCCTGGTTCACCAGGCCAAATAGAAACCACTCACCCTCATGCTCCTTAAGTGGTTCATTTAAGTGTTTCATCTCTTAACTGGTACAAATCCAATGTCTGTTCTATAGGAAATAAGAAATGGGTAGGTAACACTTTCCACCTCCTCAAGCATATTTTAGATTGTGGATAGCCATTCCTGGATTATCATCCTTTTTGGTAGATACAGTAAAAGGTACCTCCAAGCCAGCAAGATGTGTGCCAAGTAGTTTTGTGTTCCAAGTTGACAGTAAGATGGACTTTTAGCGCTTTCTATCTTTCCCCAGACACCATCTTGCTCAGCTATTCCAAGAGGGTTAGATAATTCCTTCTCCAGTCAGCAGGTTCACTGCAATGAAAGTTTTGCCAAAAAGTGAAATTCTTCTAAATTCAAAGCAACTGAAACAAAATTTGAGCATACTTCAAGAGTCTTTGTGAGTATACTAGCTCACAGTTTGCACCCATGTCTCTGCCATCTACTGTGGGAATAGTTTCCACATAGGAAAGGGATGCTCCTTCACCAGGCAAGGCCTCAGATGTACATCCAGTTGTGCAGAGCTGCAGTTTTATTCCCTGTTCACCATATTGCCCTGCAATAAAGTATGTGTTTGGCTAATATCTCTGCATGCAAGACCCCTTCTGAGGCTGATCTTTATCCAGCCTCACACTCAGACCCTGTTCATCTCTCTTTCAAGAGAATGCTGTTGGGACTGCAACACACAACTCCCAAGTATTACTCTCATTGCATGTTTTAAAGGTCTAACAACATTCACTTGCTTCTGTTGTTTGTCAATGCTTATGAGAGTATAGCATTTCAAACCATAAGTCTTGACTAAAAATTACTGTAGAAGTTTCATCCTCCTACCACAAACAACCCTTAAAAAACTTACCTGCTCTTACAGAACAGGTGAAACTGAGCCAGAAAAAAAAAAAATCTCATAAGTCAACAATCTTACCCAGTTCAGCAAATCCTTGCTTGAACTAGTCCTTATGGATATTTTCCTAATATTCTTATCTTAAAGTGGAGATTTTACAATCTGTCTCAGCAATCTACTCTAACGCTTAGTTATCACATTCATTAGGAAGGTTATCAATTTCTGTTTGTAGAACACCCTTCCTGCCTAGGTATTGCCTTCTTCAGTGATAGATCCTTCAGACCTTCTCTTCTCAGTGCTCCCAAATAGTTTCCTGGAGAAATAGATGACTTTACAGTTGAGAAAACATTTCTAATCTTAATCTCCTTCTTCCTGGAAATACGCACTTGCATATGAAACTCAGGTTTCATATTCAAATAGTAATTTTCTTGCTGTCACATTTGTAGGCATGTTTCCAAATTAAAAGTCCATGCAACTTATCAGTGTAAAAGATAAGACACATAATAAGAACCTGCAATGTATCACTGTAAAAAATCAGTACTTAAGCCTATCCCTTAATTTTTATTTTTATTGGAGGAGGGGAGGAGACAGCACTCATTTACTTAAGGATGAGGATAGAAAAAGAAAAAACTCTTTAAAACTTATTTTCGTGCCATGAAATATAAGTATGATAGAAGACCTTAAGCTGCATCTATATTTGTCTTTGATAGCCATGGCCGTATTTTAGCTCAGGCTCCCCTACCTAAGTGATGACGAAAATTGCATCCATATTGCCGATAAGAACAAAGTTTTCCCGCTTGGAGAGAGACTTTCACACATGATCACAGCTGAATAGGCATCCTGGGATTCCTCACCAGTTAACCTGTCTGTATAGGGATTGGTCACACTCTCTCATTGTATGATCTGCATTAGCAGACAAGTAAGATTTTATTCCTCTTTGGAAAAAATGAAGTGTTTCAAAGAAGCATACAAGACTTGCTTTATTATCTGATCCACATTTGAGCTGTACACAGTAGCTACCAAGAATAAGCATCCTAGGGCTATAAACGAACCAGTTTTAGATGTTCTAGGCTGCAGGCTACTAACCCTACCCTTTAGAAATTATTCCACACTATAAAATATTGCTTCAATATTCTTCTAATCTTGCTTTGTCTTAATTTCATCATCTTTCATTTAACATGTGAAAAAGCAGTTAAGATATCATACCTCAAATTCAAAGATATAAGTTCAAGCTTTTCTCCAGACATGCCAAAGCTGCACCACTTCAGCCCCAGCTTTAAACCAGTATCTGGTCACCCTGTCAAAGATATCAAACTAAGAACAATACAATAATGTCTTGATCTCTTCCCTTTCTGCTGCTGAGATTAAAAAATAATATGCCTAAACCACAGTTCTCCATTGAGTTATTTAGCACATGCAGATGACTGAAAACAAAAAAAGTCAAGAACACAGATTAAACGAAACAGGTAATAAATATAATGTGTATTATAACTGCAAGTGCTGTGAAGAGACAGAAGGAATATCACTTCTCCATTACATTCCAGGGGAATGTTGTGAAACAATTTTTTTCTACGTAGTGCTTCTCAAACTCTGAGCTTCTTCAAAAGAGGAAACAGGAAAGTAATTCTAAAATTATTCAATATCTCATAATATTGCAGTATAAAACATTTCCATTTGCCCAGTTTACTCCATAGCTCCACAACTAGGCATCCAACACTGAAAAAGCTGAGACTTCAAAGGTAACGACAGTGCCAGAGCCAGAAGGCAGAATGTTCTGATATCTCTCCTCCAGGTTTATAGGAATTATAGGTGGGTATGAAAAGAATATTTTCAGTGGGAAACATGAGAACATAGTGGAGACAAGTGAAGCCATGTTGAGCTTCAATACTCAATAGGGAAGAAGTCGGGGCTTTGGGGAAAAATTATCCTCCTCTTTTGGGAGGCATTTACTGGAAAAACTGGAGTTGAGAACCAGTGGAGGATCCAGGAGTAATGCCAAAAGGCACCTAAAGTGAAACAGTGATGGCTTATGAGGGAAGATCTATTAATTAATTAATAGAAGACGGAAAACTCTTTATGCCTGCTGAGCATACACATCCAGTTGCACTCTGACCAATAGATGCCCAATAGTATCCCAATCTGGGAATCACTCTTTAAGGCAGCAAACAGGGCCATTTGCAAAAAAAAATCTTCAAGAAAAGCAAACACAGTACTGGTCATGGTGTCTGAGAGTGTAGTTGTGAGGGAAAGAGATGCTAATGGTACTGTTCATGTGGGAGAAGTGGGGAACAGAGTTGAGAAAGACCACTCAGCATTTTTTTTTGGCATAATTGTTAACTGATTTATATTAATAAAAAAGGAAAACAGATTAAGAAAGCACTTTATCCTCAGTAAGAATATTAAAAAGAACATTCCAAGTATGAAGAAACAACAATGGAAAATGCCTAAAATACTAGAAAGGGATTTATTTCACTAAGTTCAGAAAAACTATCCAAACATTCTGAGTTTTAACCAAAACCAAAATTCAATCCTTTTTGTCCTTCTTAGAGAAAAGAGAAAAGATATCTAGTAGTAATGAGGTGACAGTTATTGATTTTCACTTAATTATTTGTGGAAATTATCTGATATTTCTTGACTATTTTCAAGTTTGATTCAAGACAATAATCTACCATTTTTGCCTTTAACCATATATTTATTAGTCACAACTATGAGAAAAAATCATTACTTTCATGTTTTTACCCCAGTAAAAACATTGACTAAACAATAAGTAAAATTGGAAGGGGAAAAAAAAGACAAAATAAAACCAGAATTTTTTAATGAATTTCACGCACCACTGAATTCCATAAACTGAAAGCATAATTTCTCTTTTCTCACTCTTCTCTCTCTAGATTTCTATCTTTGTTTTCTCTTGGATGCAGTGGAAGAAAAAAAAATGCCTTTTAACATCAAAAGTTTTCTCCTTTCTGCTATCTTTCAAACCATTTTTCAGGTCATCAAAGAATATTTATCACTCGATTTCTCAATGAAAAAGTCAATTCTTTGTAAAGAAAGCTTGCTTCCTATCAGTTTACTTACCTAGGTGAAAGAAGAAACCAAGTAAAATCAGAATACAGGCAAAAAAATTCCCTGCATTGACTCTAACAGGCATGCATGTTGTGTATTTACTGCATGTGAATACTGTACACAGCATGTAAAAGAAAACAAACTGTCAGAAAATATTTTTTCTCTTTTCCTATTTCCCTCATCAGCATTTGTAATCACATTCTATTTCAGTGCTTACAAGAATTATTACTATTTCTAGTACAAAATGTATTATTGATATTAGGTTTTGTATAGAACTGTGTTCATATACTTTGGCAATATCATTTGGCAAATGGTCATTTCATTATTTCACCAAGTTATTTACAGATGGTTTAAATTCATTATTTCTCTCTTCGCTTTATAGTTAGAATAATTTATTTCGCTTCTGCTATTTTTTCTGTATTTTTGTGAAATTCAAGCAGACACTTCGTTCAAAATGAGGCCATTTATTACAAGCATACCCCATATTTACTATTATTTCATAGAATCATAGAAACTTCTGGTTGGAAGAGACCTCTAAGATCATCAAGTCCAACTGCACCCATTATCCGCTAAACCATGTCCCTCATAAACTCATCTATCCTTTTTTTAAAAACTTCCAGGGATGGTGACACAACCACCTCCCTGGGCAGCTTGTTCCAGTGCCTGACCACCCTTTCAGTAAAGAAATTCTTCCTAATATCTAGTCTGACCCTGCCCTGGCGCAACATTTCCCCTTGTCCTATCACCTGTCACTTGTGAGAAGAGATCAACACTCGCTCTGCCACAGCCTCCTTTCAGGCAGCCGTAGACAGCAATGAGGTCTCCCCTCAGCCTCCTCTTCTCCAAGCTTCATTTAGCACAATCCTGTTATCAGAGTCTTATTACCTTAATCTTTATTAACTTATTTACCCCTCAAATATGTGTCTTATTTTCACTGTATATCTACTGAAAATCAGCCCTTGAGAGCTTCATGGTAATATCTCAAGAACATCAGTGGATACATATGCCTACTAGCTCAGAATTTCAGCAGTGGCACATAACTTATCGTGACTACGCAAATGAATTTAGTGCTTGTTTTTCACAACACACTAAGAAATGGAGGTATTGATATCCAAAATTACCTTCCACAATATCGACATGTTTCCGCCAAACTTTTCATCAGCTGTTGATTCACTTTCAAATGGCATTTGGACAGTTCTTGTTCTACATTTCAGGACAGGTTTCAAGGCAAAAATTTAATTTTAATAATGATCAGTGTTTTCCAAGGTGCACAAGTGCATTCTGGAGTATAGGTTCATGTGTGTCAAAAAGTTTCAATTACACTCAGTGGGAAAGTAAAGGTGTGCAGGACATGATTCTCCTACATTGTGGTGCTTTGGGAGATTCAATACTTTTTCCCTTTTCTTTCTTAGGTCGTAACCCATATTCTCCAAGTGTTTCATATGGAAAGCAAGTTCTGCAGAATACCATAAAAGACCTTTTAATGAGGACAGGTGCCAGGACTGCAGGACGCCTATACACTCGATTATATACTGTTATTGTGCAGGATCACAGCAACTGTCCCACCTCACTTGGCTACTGATTCTTCTTGTTTATGCCTCTATACAGCTCTTGTATTGCAGAAACTATTTTTTTATTCATTATTTCAGTCTGAATTTTTAGGTCTTCACCTAGATGTGGAAGAACGAGATTCTAATCTTCACTTTATATCAAGTAAAGGAAGGGCTTGCGCACTTTATGGTGCACTTTCTGCTACTCAGCCAGTCTTAGTTCTTCAACCTTGCTGAAACAAATAGGTGGGATATTTTGGTACATGTTTATTTATATTTATATATATAAATATACATATTAATATGTAAAACATACATACACATATTTCAGTTCTGTACTGGAACATTCCATTAAAAACCAAATGCAATTAAAGTTTTTGTGAATCTGGACACAATTATGAGCAAATCCAAAAAATTTAGGTAGAAACACCACCACTCACAACTGTGGCAAAAATATAGATCTAGAGGAGAGTGGCAGGTAGTGAGTATCTGTGATGGAGGAAAGGAAAACTAACATTTAATACAAAGAAAAGGTAGTTCAAAGAGAAATTCAGGAGAAAGCTCAAACCCACACTAGATTTATTAAAATCTCAGCATTGTCAAATGGCCAGAAGGAATTCGAGCAAAGCAAGTTAAAGCTCCTTCTCAGATTATTGAAACCATCCTGCACCAAATAAAGTGCCATCTCTCAGGTGGAGACTGCCCTTTATCCCTTTAAATTCCTCTTTAAAACCTACCTTTTTCTTCTCTCCCTACAAATCACCATCATCTGGGAGTGGTTATCCTGGTGCCCACCTGTAAGTATTTAGGCCACTGTGAATAACTTCTGTGTGCACATGTAGTTAATATTATCACAGACTTCTCCTCTTCATATTCATTGCTCGAGCTTCAGTGAAGCCCCAGACCAGGTGTGGGGGAGCCGGACATCTCTATGCAATTTTATGTCTGTACAGCATAATAAAACACCAGTGCTTTTGTGCAGTTAGAGGTATTATCTGAATGTATTTGTAATACGCAATGTGTATCCAACTCGGCAGGCTTCAAATAGCCTGACACATCCACTTTCAAAACAAAAGGAAAAGATAGGTCTGTATAAGGAGGCATGCCTGGGCATTTCTGGTAAACTGAAGAGATGTGCTGTAAAGTCATTGTTTTCACCTGAACTTCTGCTGTTTTGGATGGATCGTTATAGAGATCCAACATTCCCCAAGTGTATTACTTCTTCAGCAGAGAAAAATGATTTTGTTTGTTCTTTTTTTTTCAATGCTCTGCACTCCTCTTTAGTCTGTCTTCCTACTTATTATAGATCTTTGTATTAAATTCACTTTACCATTCCACATCTTTATCTTTAGAGACATATTTTCACAACTGGCACTCATTTTCATACACTATTCTGCTGCTTCACTGCTAACATAAGCTGCATGTTCTCATTCATATGTTTACAGATGGTGTAAAAACCTGCTGCAAGTTCCTGAAGTCCACTCCGATGGGAACTTCCGGCTGACAATCTCTCAGCAGTGTTCCCCCACACTTTTTAGGATAGCCTTTGTTGTTACAAATCCAATCCCTCTTTTTAGATTTACATTCTCGCTGCCTTCTGTGTCACTGTGCATTTCTGTTACAGGCACATTACAAACCACTGGCTACTACAGTAAATAGAGATGATGGTTTGCCTGTAAATTAGATTCGTGTGTAAAACCTATGCTTGTTTACCCACTGGAATGATGCCAAATACTCTCCCAGATGAAACAAAATATTTATGAATTGGATAAACTGAAAACTTACATCTTTATAGAATGTTCTGTGGGAATCTAGGTATAATTTCCTGGCCCTGTACCAGTTTTAATGAAAAATTTTCTCATTAAGGACTATTAGAAATATTACATTTGTAAAAGACACAACATTTTAATTTTTACTCAGTAATATTAAAACAAAGCTTTAAAACAATCTTTCATTAAACAAGTGATCTTAACTACTGTAATTCACATGGATTTAATTACTCTGATTTTTAAAAGTAATTTAAATATTGCTTTAAGAGAAGTTGGAGTTTTGCTACCATAATGAAATAACTTGTTTTATTCAAGATACAGAAGAATATAATTTGATCATTTCTTCTGTTAGCCTTTGTTACATAGATTTTTACATAATCATTACTCATAATGTTCTGACAGATAATGCTATTACTAGCGTTACCATCGTTGCTATTATTGTAAAAAATCTTCTGGCTTTGTGAAAATTTTAATTTATTAAAATGTAATAAAAGCACATCTAACATGAACCATAATTTATGAAAATTTTAGATGTACTGCTTGACATTCATGTCATCAGGCTTCAAAAGTTTCACATCTGAAATGTGAAATTAAGTAGATTTATAAAGATTCTTCTTCAGCATGTTAACTGGCACTATATTCTGTAAAATGTGTATGTTTGGCTTTAAAGAGACAGGCGCATGTAATTTTAATGTCAGCACCAGTATCACCAAAAAGTGCCCTGGCAATCAGTGGAAAGGTTTAATAGGTTTCCTGTCTTGTTCTTAATTTGCTGAAATTACAAAATCAATACTTTCAGTTGTAGCTGCAGCTACCTGTTTTACTGCTTTAAGATAAAGTCTACAAGAAAGTAACCTTCACTTTCAATTTGTAGCACAGAACATCAGGGTGTTCTTGGTCACTAACTAGTCTTTCTCTTCTCAGCCAGTATGAGACATTTGAGATGTGTGACGTTGCCCTTCAAAGGGGAAAGATACGTTTTGTATTACGCAAAGTTCTCATTAACGACTTGTTTTGTTTATTTTTAACATCTCATTTTATTGTCATCCATGCACGGGTTGTTCATTGCTTCCCTGTTTCTCTACGTTGTGCTTTGAAGCACACTTCACAACTAAGTGATTGTTGTTGGAATGGCCTAATCTTCGTTTTACCTCCATCAGTCTTCCTTTATTACAAAGGAGCATATTTTTCTACTGCAGCTAAAAAAGGAAATTCCCTACAGTTAGTCACACATTTTACAGTGAACATAAATGCAGATGTAAAAAGGCTCTGAAAGGACCAAAGAGAGGACAACTAGATCAACTCATCTGGTAGAGAGGTCAAACTGTTGTAGAGAGCAAGAAGGAAAAAACAATACATAAATTCCTGTCCATGGGCTGCTCTCCTACATCATCTGGCTCCTTAATGACAGAAAACAATACCCTTACACATGATCATTTAGTCTTCTCACTCAAGTCCAACCTTTCCAACAAGTGTTCTACATTAAAAAATTAGTCATAAGATAAATATTTGACCCTCTTGTCCCTGTTTGCTAACCAATTAATATATTTTTAGGTTTGCAGGTCTTTTGTGTTTCTTTTTTTTCCTCTTCCTTAAATCCATTCAGCATATAAGCCCTCTTCATCACTTAGCTGAGCAATATTCTGGAGCTGTTAGCACTGCAGAAGCGCCTTGGCTTACTCGGTCCTCTTCTGGTGAAACAATAAAAAGAATGCTAAGCTGCCACTCATAAAAGATTGTAGCGTAAGATCTCTCGGTGCCTTCCACTGATGCAAAATATATTCACACCAAGGAAAATGAGCTCTCAACAGCTGCTACCCCAAATGTTAATGAATACGCAAACACATGCACATCCACACGTGCGCATAATACTTCTTCCTTTTTAGCCATATCAACTTCACATTAGGAATTTTACTCATAAAAAGCACGTGATGGAGTCAGGATATTGTAAACAAAGAACACCGTTGATCAGGAATGGAATACATTTAATCACACCAGAAAAAAAGGGCCTCCAAATGCCACAGCTCCCTTATTTTGTGCTCTACACTTTTTTAACTAGCTGCTCAAGGCAAAAGCATGCTATTTATCTTGTGATGTACTCTCTATAATAAAAAATTCAGACTAGATTTAGAAACAATATTCCACAAAAGGAAACAAAAGCATTTGTCTCTAAACAAGTCAAGGGAAATGCCAAATGATTCAATGAAGATCACTTGTGTCACTTATGTTTGTTTTGATTGGTCCTCCAATGTTTACAGCACTCAACTCAGCAGGCTCAGAACCCCGAATCTATATTTAATTTAAAACATTACACCATCACTCAAATCTTTCAGCAGCCTCACTACAGCCCAAAGAACAAAGGTGGAGAGACCTGTTTACATGGGGCACCTTTTATGTGCACCAAAAGATTGCAGAATAGTTTTAAATGTATTCTATCAAAATAATAATAAAAACATTTTAAAGGCAATTGTAAAAGAAAACATTTATGACTGCTTGTAGGATTTTGCTGACATTATCTGTCACTTTTCAGATATCCTCAGTAAGAGATCATGTCACAAGACAAGACAAAATATTCTAAAACCAGCTATAAACTGCAAAATTATCAGAATCAATATGCTTATCATAAAAGTAATGTAATCAGGACAGTCAGTGTTGCTACACCGAAAGCTTTGTACAAGTGCACATCAGTTTAAATCAAACAAAGCACATTTACCTACACAGACACACAATTTGGAAGGTCTAGTTGTGTGAGATGCAGAAATCAAAGTTTTACAAAAATAAGCAGCTGAAGGAAAAAAAACCAAGTCCCTATTTAAGCATACATAAGTACTCTACAAACATGTCTGGCTTCTCAAAGGGAATGAGCCCTTGGTTTCCATTGCCTTCAGCCAGGGTAGAATCTGCTTGCTATTTTTGCAAAAGCAGACCTGATGCAAATGGAGAGTTACTAATGTCATATACACAGTATCAAACAACAGGAAACCTTCTGCCTGTACCCATGATTTTAGCATGCATCAATACAACATCATAGCAGTAGTTTTCAATCCTTGTTAAACTGCTGGTGTTAAAATTCTCTAACCAAATTTCGGGGTCTCTCAAGGGAAAGGAAGCTGAGTAGTAGGCAGTTTGGAAAGCTAAACATGGTTTATCAACCACATTTTCCCGATATACCACAAGATTTATAGGGAAACCTGTTTCTTTCTTTGAAACTCCAGGAGTTTTCGTGCACTCACTCTACCTTACTATTGGCCTGTCAGAGGCAGCACAGCGCCCTTGGTTGCAGCCAGCCTGGAATTGGTTCCCATGCTCCTAGCTGAGCCCTTCCGCATACAAAGTTTGATCAAATCCTGTCACAAATTTTGGCTGCAGGTAATTCTCACCGTGAAGCATGTTCTCTCTTCAGTGCCTCAGTCCACCTTTATAGCATCCTGGACCTGAGGATGCTGGCACTGCATCAGCATCTACACATTGCGTCATGGGCATATGGATTTGACAAACCAACCCAGCTCTTCTCTAAGTTAGGAGCAGAATAAGGCCAAATTTTCATCATCAAGTCCCTGTTCTCACAGATGGTAAGAGAAAGCAGCATTATACAAGGGGTTATCCAGAGTTTCAGCACCAGACTGTTTCCAGCCACCAAGCAAATGTACAGAGTGAGAAGGAGAGCTACCAAAATTATCTTCTTCTGTGGAAAAAAAAGGAGAGAATCTTTTGTCATTTTCCTCCTCTTAGCAGAAACATTTGTCTGGCATCTGTGTTTCTTTCAACTCTGTTGTGCTTCTTAGCAGACAAGGTAATTTGACCCAGAGGATTTTGGCTATCATCTAAGTTATGCTTAATTATTTGGCCCCATTACATCACTGCTAAACAGTTCAAAACAGAGGGCTCCTTTTAATACATTCCTTGGTTCAGCTAACAAAAATTATTCAAGCTTCAGTTTTAGCTGAGCTTATTACAGCAGGACTGTATTTAAGTTATAGTAATTGTCAATAAAGTCTTTTACAGCAGATTTAACTCAGTGTATTTTAGATCTTGCCAATTGGAGACCGTTTCCATAAAAAGGAGAACAGCAATGTTACAGAGTGATAACTCAAAAATGGAAAAAGGAATTATTTAGCATGAAAGGAATTATTTAGCATAGTAAAAGGAGGTATAACTAGAAGTAATGGGAGAAAATTAATAAAGGGAATATGTAAGTAGGGGAAAAAGAAAATCTTGACTGTGAGTTAACCAATAGACAAAACTCCCTGGAGAGCAAAGAGTGGCCCACTGTTAGGCAGTTTTAAAATAACTGGCCAAAACCTTACCGAATAGATATTCAGGCTGGAAACAATTCTGCACCAATATAGACAGAAGACAAGGTTACTGTTTTGTCCTTTACTTCTATATTTTATGAAAGTCAACACGTAAATTGAGCTTTCTGATTGACAAATCTAATGAAACTTACAGTCCTGGCTAGAGATGTAATTGCACATCTTTTATCTTAGCTGGTGTCAAAGAAGAGGAAAGTGTTTCGTTGTTTTTTTTTTAATTTGTATTCATTCTCGTGGTCTGCATGATTAGCTATATCTTAGTTTGACTGACATTAAGACATCAAAAATTATTTGTACTAAAATGCTGCATTACAAGTTAAACTGTTACTTTTATTAATCGATTGTGTTTAACTGTAAAATAAAACAGAGAAGTCAAAATGTTCTTTTGTATATGGACCTCACAGTCATATCAAAATACAATGATTTCAGAAAATACAAAACTAACAAACTTTTGATATCTCTGTTTTTCAGGAGACTACCTAAAACCTAAAAGTTTATTCAACAGAAGTAAATGTAAGCAACATTAAAGTATTTGTAGGTTTTATTTTTTTTTTTGTTCAACCATACTGAAAAACCCACTCTCGCTTTTCAACCTAATAGCAGGTTTGCAGTGACAAAGCAAGTGTACTATACCCATTAGACAGCAATGCCTGTTCAGTAAAGAAGATTAGACTCCTCTCCTGGTGCTGGCTCTTTTTGGGTATCACAAAACTTTTGAGCAATTCAATGACAGCTTTGATACAGCAGGTAACTTATTTAGAATAGTCCACAGAAAAATGTAACGGAGCATGTGAATGAAAACAGAAGATAAAATCTTGTGAAAAGTTTCTCTATATATTATGACTATCACACGTTTTGAAATAAAGGAATAAAATCATCAACTTTTTTTACTATCATATGTGAAAGCATTGCAACAATTTTTTAAAACATGGCTATAATATTTAAATAGTTTATATCTCATACAGGATTTAAAATATCTTTTTTATTAAACATTAAGTCCTATCTTGACCCACAAATTTATAATGTCATGACGTAAATCCTTACATCTAATTATTTTTAAACTGCTTCTGCTGACACGTAGTTGATTTCAGTCTGATCTACAGTGAAAATAGGAATCACAACAGTAAATCTGGCAGACTCAGACCAAACCAACATTGACCTGCACAGCTGTAATTTTATAGGATTAAGCATGATTCAGTTTACTTTTGATGTTTCTTGGCTTGTCATGAGCCACTAAAGTTAGTTTTTTTTCTTATTCTTATTATGCAAGTTCAAGCTCTTATAATAAAACTCATGCTCATTGTATGTTTGCAGATCCGTCCTCAGTTTTTAAGAATCAAAAGCTGTATTTCTATATACAGCAGACAACTTTAAAAACAAGTGACTACAGAACCCCTTCACAAACCATAAATATATAGATTATGTTATACAAATATTTATGCTATTATTTAGCATTTTAAACTTATTTTTTATTATGTGAATTCATGTTTTATAGTATGATTAATATTACTAACAGATTAATACATTGACATAAGTAAGGGTGTTTAGGATTACTAATTTTTGTGAAAATAAAAGTATGATGCACATCATTTCTCATTAAATATGTAAAATTAGGAAATGGATTTTTAGATCTCCCTGAGTATTATTTCATTTAGCCTGGAACTTTGAAGTACCCTGAGCTTTGCAGGTAAATATACAGATAAAGTAAAGAAGTTACAAAGGAAAAAACCTTAAACATCAATCCAACTTTAAATAAGATTTTTTTTTAATAGAATAATTTCCTGGCCAGGTCCTCCTTAAAAATGTCACCAACTTTCAGGCTATAAAGAAACTGGAGTAACAAAACAAATGGTCTTATTGCAACTAGAAACTTATTATTGCATCAGAAATGTTTAAATCATTACAATTTCTACATTTAAAATCTCTAGTCAAAAATGTTTGAGCATTTCAGAAAAAAAAAGCAGCTCCAAAGAAAGTAATATTGAGGTTTAAATTTATGCACTCATCAGAAATTATTCAGAGCAATGTTTTTACATAATGCTGTGACTCACCATTTTTTTTAAGGGATATCAAATGATTCACTCACATAAAAAGTATGGAGGGTGAAGTGGAAGTTAAAGGTACACCTGAAACATAGTACCTCTTCTGTCTCTAGCTGCCATGATGTGCTAATGAGTATAGTGTGTGCATTTTCCTGTATATTTAAATATCCATTCACCACCTCTTCCTATAGGTAGGTAACCAGTATCTCTGGAAAAAGTGCTACTGTGCTATTACAGTAAGATATACAAACATTCAAAAAAATAACTTTTACACCTTTCGGGACCTGGTTCCTAAAAAAATAAGTAGTATCAGTGCATGTACTCCCTTATTATATGCTTTAAATTCTATACTTGATCACGTCACTTATATCCTCACAATAAATAAACAGTGCAATGTTACTCAGGGAGCTGATTTTTTTACATACGATTTCTTTCTGATATTTAAAATGTCACATCTTCAAAACTGATGTAATTTATATGAAGCACACCATAATATTAGGCAAGGAAATTTTAGGTAATAATATATACGTTTAATTTTAAATACCTTTCCGGAGAGAGATACAACTGCGTTTTAAAAATACCCTATATTTTAATAATACAATTAATCTATGACATAAGAATTGCAGAAGCAAAGCATTCTATAAAGTATCTTCCCTTCATAAATTACACAATGTTTCTCCAACTTTCTCTCTTTCAGTTAAGTATTTTCTTAATTTAGTTCTGTTTGCTTCCCTTTGTTATTTTGCTTTTCTGTATTCTTTCTTTTAATGCATGTAGTTAATAAAAAGTAGATTTAAAAGCCATATATTCTAGTTATTTTCTTTTCTAAAAATCAGGTACTTGGGGAAAATCATATTATCACAAGTAGCATACTTCTGTAAACTGCGACAAAACCAAAGAGCTGTTTCAGAAAGGTACCTCTACCCAAGAAGGTTGATAAGGGATCTTTTACAAGACAGTGTTGTCACTACATGCCACGTCAACTATTGGAACACAGAAACAGTAAGGCTAGAAAGCAATGTGTTAGGACTTTATCTCTTTTCTCCTTCTTGAGATTTGCTTCTTATTAGAGTTGCTTGATAAGTTTTACTAAAAAAAAAAAATTCATCACAATAGTGTGCACTCAGCTACAGTAGTTCTGTGCTGTACAAAACAAGAATATACCCCAAATAGTACTTATTTATCTATGAATATTTAATATGTTATCTGTGGTTACAAGACAACATGTGATTATGTTTTGGCTTAATTGTTTCTATATAAGTAAAGTCTATTCCCAAGGCATAATTTGCAACTGAGCTTTTACCTTTTCCGTAGTACTATAAGGTTCAGAAGGCAAACCACATGCTCAGTCTAACAAAGCAATATAATGGGGATGAAGGGGAGAAGCAATTTGGAGTCTATAGGAAGGTTACCATAAAATTTACATTTTCCATAAAATATAAGTAGCCACCATTTTGCTGTAATCCCAGAGCAGCAACGAAATGGTGGTATAGAAGAAAACTACCCTATCAGACACATTTCATCATTGCTTCTATCCATCACTATCTTCTTTCGCTAACATGATTATCATTTATCTTTCTCCTTCTTACAAGCAACATCCTAATTCTAGATTAAAAATCAATAGCTATAACATAGTATGTACTTAAGGTGTAATTATCAAATGAAGACTACATACTATAGCAAGTCTTTTTCCCCCCTCACAGCTTTCAACTGCAAAAAAAGTACAGCACAGTGTGTCTATCACACACTGATGAACACATCTCTTGGAAATGCTACTGTACGAAACCTGTATCCTAGAGGTAGAACACATGGTATGGAATGTGGCTGCTGCATTGGTCAGTATGATATTTTAATTATTATATGATGAAATATACATAAGTAACACTCAAAGGATCAATAGGGTTTAAATTAGTTGGTTGCAATTGTAATGTACAATGTACAAAAATTTTTACAAAGTTTTGTAAAGAATTTTATGTTTAAGTGAATATGCATATTGACATACTCAGTTTAGAAATGTGTATTAAAGCGCTGAGTTTGCTAAGCAATGTTGTCACTTTTTGGTTAATGCATGCTTTTCTGAATGAGTAGAAAGGAGTGCCTATAAAGAGGGAAACAGTATTCATAGATTAACACAGATGTATTCTGTGATGCTGTGTTGTATATTCTAAAATAATAGAAAAAGTTTATTCTCTAGTTTCTACATAGGCACTATGTGCTATAAGCTTTATTAAATAGATTTTAAATTTATAAATTTGTAATAAACCAGAAAAGCAATATCTGTAAAATATTTTCTAGTACTATGCCTGGTGTTTATTACTATAAATATGTAATGAGGTTAAAATGGATGGCATTTTCAAATACAGTATGTCATAGGAAAATGTTCTTATTTTTCAGATATAAGTTGAATATTTTAGATTCCAGTATCATGGTTTAGCCAATAAATTGCATAACACAAAAATGTAGGTCATTTAAGGGGTAATGGATACTGAATTAAAAGTTTTTAAGAAAACCTTCTCAAAACATCCTTAACGATGTAAATTTTGTTTGTACAAATCTGCAATTACGTACAAGTAAAACAAATGTCCTGTTACTCTTAAGTACTTTCATTCTTTCCAATTCAATGCAAAGAGTATTTAGGAAACACTGCCACCTATTGCTTAAACACTATAGTTACCAAAATCTATTACAGCTTTTTGTCACTCGTCTTTGCTGTTTTGACTACTATGTTTGATTATTTCTAATAATCGAAACAGATTTTCATAGCCAATGATGCTTAACAAATAATAAGTTTCTGCCTTCTGTTCTATGGCTATAATTTATTAGGAATTACTGGAAACTTAATAAAAGAATTTAAATTTCTATGAAAGTAAATTTTAGAAAATACTAAGAAAATTTCATTTAAAATACAAAATCCTTCCAGAAAAGGAACAGAAGATGATTATTCAGGCCAATAGATAACAAGAATTGCAAAATCCAAGTTACTGGGTAGGCAAAAAAAGTGTCTAGTATCACTCAAAATAACATGATTCTTGTTAACATTTTGCAAGTGTCTAGACAAACACTCAAATTATAAACCTATAGCTGCAGTTCTTTTACAGTCATAGGTGTAAAAGCAACTAAGATAAAAATCAAAATAAGATCAGATCTAATTTTTTTCACTAAATGCTTTTCAGATATTTGACCATACTCAGTAAGGAATTTCATATGAATCAATGAGGAAAATAACTGCTTTGGTATAAAATATAATATAAGTACTATCAATGTTCATTTTGAGTGATATATCACAATAAAATCAAAATTCATTTTTGCAAGGCTTCTTTTATCCTCAGTGTATAATTTTGTCTGCATCCGTAAAATAAGTTGACTTTACTTTTTCGCTATAGGGAAGTATCTGTATATTGTACAAATTACCTTATATTCTCTTGTATCATTAGAAGGAAAACTACAAATCCAAAGTTCTTGTGCCTAAAAATGTTCACTATGCAGCATGTTGATGTTTAACCCATATCAAAATATCTCATTATAAGTTCAGTTATACTTCTAAGATTTGCAAAATTTTGGGATAGATGGATGCATTCTAGAAGAGGAAAAACAGAAAATAATTAAAAAATAAATGTGGGGGTTTGTTTTGTTTTAAATAAATGCAGTATTTTAATTCTCAAACTTTAAAATTTTCATGGTAGTAGATTTTTAGGGTTTTTTTAAGGTAACATAAGGAAGCTATAAGGCTAAATTTCTTATTTGCTTAATTTTTTTTTTACTATAATAATAACTGTATCCTTTCTAAAACAGAACTCTGAAAAACATGTTAGCAAGAATTGTTCTTGTGGTTAGGGACTCTCAATCTGTTTGCCCACTCATGTGGTTTTGTTCTATTGTATTTTTAACCATTTCCTTTCTCTTAGAAGGTTATTTCTCAAAACAGTCAGCTATCACAGCCAAGTATTGCACAAAACTGATGTCAGAATGGGTTTCAAAACTCATTCAGTTCAAGTAAATAGCTATTTGCCTGTTTTAATCTTTTCTGGTTTATTTCTTATTTCTGCACTCTCAACTCCAATAGCAATTCAAGAGTCTAGCACTGATGTTAAGCTGAAGAATGCCTAAACTTTGTTTTCTCTTTTTTTTAGCTCTTTAAATAAAATGAATATTTAAAAACTAGAAATATTATGTATGAAAGGATAAAGTTGGATTTTTTCCAGATTTCATTAAATGTTAATGTACCTGCAACAATTTGGCACCAGAGTATTCAACCTTAAATTCACTCAACTTAGTACAGTAGAATGAATTATTAATAACCTAATTGGGAAACATTGATTTGTAATGTAATTACTTGTTTAATGCACCATTTTATATAAATATCAGACAGAGACAAAAAAATCTGGTTCTTTTAACAATTTTTTTGATTAATTATACCACTCATTGTATATGCTCACAGCATAAAATATCTCGTCATTTTCAAATTAAAAAACTTTTTTTTTGAAACTGTAATATGTTTCCTAAACAAATATTTTGTGAGATTGAAACTTTGCAGTAAAAAAATCAGTACAAATAAGAAACAAACAAACAAAAAGGAATTCATTAAATCACAAGTATGAAATATAGAACTGGTAAGAGAAAAAATGTAATGTCTTAAATCAAAAAAAATACAGAAGCCAATCATGAAAAAACAGTTAATTTTATCTCCAAAATATAATTTGTGCTTGCATTAAATCAATATTTCCATAGATACTCTAAAAATCAGTGTAATTTTGGCCTGTTCTATGTAGGGAGATTAACCGATAGGCACATGAATACTGAAGTGACTGTGAAAATGCTAGCATGCCTTTTCTATGCTAAAATACACTTAGTTCAGGCAAAGGTACAAATTAACACAAGGAATAAATACAGCACAGGTGAAAACACTACCTTCCTTAGCTATCTGTTATAATTGTCTATATACCACATGTTAGAATATATGTTAAAATGCAAAGATTGGATGGTTATACTTCAACAGCTAACATCATCATTACTTTTATATATTGGCTTTACTAGATCATTGCTTTAAATGAGCATCACAAAACCAATGGGGCTTTAGTCTCTACATTGTATTTTCTTCATAATCATTTTCAATTTATTTTTTTCTACCATGTCATCGTTTTAATGTAAATCTTTCTTTTTCTTTTCAATAAAATGAAATGATTAAGTAATCCTGCTTTTTGCATGATTAAAGATGATGGATAAGCTTGGGTGGATAAAAATCAAGGCTCCTAACAGAATCTGTGCACCTTCCATGTCAGAATCCTTCCAGCTTGTTCAGTGTTAATGACAGGAAAAATTAGCATGACTGTGAGTTTCTGACAAAGAATAACAAGCTACCTTTAAGGACCTAACCGTATCTTTGCACTAAATTTTAAACATAATTTTCTGTAATAAGTCCTGATGAATTATTTTGAAATAGATTAATAGAAAAATCTTTGTTTAGAGGAATAACAAATGTTCATTCAATCTATCACTGACTACTACTCTGCTGTTTAATCCCCCTCTTTGTATCATCAGATATAACACATCTAGAAAAGAAAATACAAGGAATACAAAGACTATTGAATATAGTACAAATCTGGTGAAAAACAATGGTATATTTTTTATTAGCCAGTCAGATTTCACTTGATTCTAAAGAATACGAAAAAAATCCAAACTCCTGATTTTTACCAATGTCTCTTTCCTTTTGAGAGCCCTATGCAATATGTGTTCATCCTTTTCTGACTGAGACAGGAAAACTAGAAAGGGGATATTACAACATAGCACATACATGCTGCCATTGCCTCTAGACGTATGACCCAAAATGTTGCTAAGAAGTCTCTCTCCAACCCCCTGCTAACCAGCCTCTTGTGATTAATTCAGCATGTCCTTGGAAGTATCTGCTAGAGAACCTTGGATTTTTAATTTAAGAGTTCCTGAAGCCCACCTATAGTTTCACTGATAGATTTTTATTTATTTACTTTTTTTTTAATCAGAGGAAAAACATTAATCTATGAGCAGAGGTCTGCAGTAACAGAAAAGCACCACCTGCCTAAGCATTCGCCAAATAGGACCATAAATACCACAACATTTCCTGACCTAAGTTTCGCAGACATCTGTATCATGGTAACACTGCTTTTCCCTTCTTTGACAGATGAAATTACTATTCTTTGATTCTTTTTTTCCCCTTTCTCTCTCTTTTTTTCTGATTATGTTCTGGATGGCAAAATTTGGGCCACAAAATGCTAATTTCTAACCTAACACCATGACAGCAATCACAGCCATCACAAGGATGGAATAAAGAGAGCAATCTAACATCCAGGGATATGAATTTCTGATCAGTGGCTGGCAGACTGCCGTGAAAGCTTACAGTAATCCCATTGGACAGCTAGGGTTGATGAAGCCTGGGAACAAGCAGCCACAATGTAGGTAGTTCACAATTGCAAGCATTTGTCCATAATTTAAAGCTATATGAGAAGTGGAGAGTATTCATCTGAACAACAAGCTGTAATTTAACTAGAGTAACATTTACACAGTTTTTAACCCATTAAGTCCACATCTTCTTTCACTGACATTGCCTTTAATGCCTGTTGTAAACAAAAATCCAGCACTAAATGAACATATGTTTTTAGCATTTTCAGAGCTTGGAATAATTTAGTAAGATAAGCTTTTTTTGTATATTTGCCGGAAAATAAAGTATTTATTCTTAAACCTAAAATGCTGATCACGTAAAACCTTACTGAAACAAGAGGTCCCTCTGAAGTCAAGGGGACCAGTCCCACTACCCCAGCTCGTATTGAGTAAAATCTAATTTATAGACTGATCATATGATTAAGGTCCTTTTTAAAGCAATAATGCCTCAATCATCCAGTGGTATTCCCACCAGATGAAAATTAGCCCCCACCAAAGTCCAGAGGCTTTGCAAATGGCAGATATTAACACAGGCTTTGAGCTCTGCTGGGTGAAGGTGTTTCTCTATCGAGTTTTAAAACAGTAGCCTGAATTGTAAAACATTGCCTGGTACCTGAAAGCCTGAAAACACGTCTTTCCACATGACCCAAGCATGTTCCTCCTCCCTCTCCCAAATTCACTTGTCATTAATTGTCATTCTTCTGTTTTGTCACAATGCTGTGCTGTGTGCATAGCGTTGCTGCCAGGATTTACAAGGCCTAGACACGAGGCCAAAACTGCTCTCGGTGAAGATGTGTCTACTCAGATACAGGAGCACAGTGACAACGAACAGCACACAAAAACGAGCAGGTAAAACTGCTGTTGCCACACACAGAGTTGCAGCGCAACCACAAGCAAAGATTATCAATGAAATGAGAGGAATACATGAGAGATGAGCATGCAAACATTTTCTGATTTCCTATGGAAGCTCCTCAACAAGAGAAAGTCACAGCCACACTGTCCCCAGCAGGCATGGAAGGAGGGAAGATGGACCCTCCTGCAGGCATGGAGTGTTGAGCCAGTGACTGAAATGGGGCAAGTTTCCAGAAACATTTCACACTTCTAAATTATTATTGCCATGCACAGAAACAGTAAAAGCCCTAATGTGCTGAGAAAATGACAAGTGCAACTGAAAATGTTAACACACAAAGAGCAACAAGCCCAAGATCTGTTGATGAAGCTCAAGTCAAAGTAAAATTAATTTTGTTTGTTTGTTTAGAGAGAGGTTGCTTTAAGTTTAATGTAACACAATGATGGACCAGTTCCATGTGGTTTGCAGCACTCTGAAAAAGAAGAAAACATCATTACACTCATAAGGAAGTTGTGGAGTGAATACAGTGGTTTTAGACACAGAACTCACTTTTTAAGTGTGTCATCTGTTTTGGAGATTCTGCGGATTTGTGAGCTGGTTCTAAAGGGGAAAGGGGAGGAGAAGTGGGGAAATTACTACTGCAACCATCTGCAAATATTTATGACCAAAATACAATAACTGCAGAGTGAGCTGGGTTTTGTTCTGTTCTTTGTTCTTTCTTTTGTTCTACCCTCAGTCCTTTCTCCTCCTCTACCCCTCCTTCCTCCTTCTCGGTTAGTTTCCCCTTCATAGCTCTTTTGGTGTGTTTTTCTTCCAAATTAATTTTTTTACTCTCATTTGTTAATATTGTCTCCCTCCATCTATTCTATTTTTTTGCAATCTTTAAATACATTCACTCCTTTCTTATTCCAATTCTTCCTCTCTTTTCTTTTAAGCTCCTCAGTCTTTTTTTGTGATGTTTTTCTTCCTTCATTCTTTCATGATCATCTCCATTTCACGTCTGAGACAGTTTCCTTTCAGCATAACTCAACGAAATACATGAACAGTAGGTCTCCAATCTGAAGTTGAGTCCTCTTAGCTTCTTAACAGGAGCACTTAACTGTAATGTAGGTGTATTACACAGTAGTACGAGGTGGTAAGGATGAGGAGTTGGACACCAGTAGCAGCTCAGGCCTGAGAACAGAGGGTTCACTTCACCCTTCACCTTATTTAAGAGAAGGGATAGACTACGTCTCTGAAGGGTATACACACAGCTGTGAGGCCTGCTGTGGTCCTCACAGGCTTCCTCAAGGTATGTTCAGAGTAATAATGCATTGATTTATGTTTAAAAATCCACATCCTTTTGAGAAAAAAAAACAAACATACTTCTAATTTACTACTGAACTGGTCCTGAACAAGTTCACAACAGAAAGTCGCTTACCAGGAGCCCCTTTGCCAAAGCAGGTACATACTTGACTCTTAAGAGTCCTGCTAGACTGTATCTCCGTTCAACTATTTTATCCCTTATGGTGAGCAGACTTTTGGGGACTAAGGACAGGCACTCTTGCCATACAACAGTAAACTGTATTTATAACTGGTTTTTTATGCTTCTCATTAGTTCTAATAATCACTTTTGTAAATGATTATCCAACAGACTTAAATGTGCACTTTCAGGAATGTACCTCAAAAAGTATAAGACATCAAAAGGATATGTATGAAGGTGTGCTGGATAAATACATCAATCAGAATGACACTACCCATCTCAAGTAATCTAGTAATGACTGTGCTTTGTCCCTTACAAAACACTATAGAAGATTTGAAAACTACCATCGAGTTGAACCCAGTCTCACTGTCAAATTCTTTTCCTCCCTTCTCTTGCACAACATAGCAACAGGGTCAAGCTGTGGAGAAGTAGTGTAAGCATGTGGGAAAGGGGTAGCTATAGATACTAAGTTCAAGAGTGGACTGCTAAGAGTGGACTCAAAGTTTTGTTCAGAGGTTGGTTTGGGTTTTTTTCCCCCCAAAGCTCCTTAGCGGTTCCTGAAAGAGCATTTCCATTTTGCCTTATCTGCATAATGTTTTAGATCTCTCTAGGTGCAGTTCACCTGCCTTGGGGCATGGCTTCACAAGTTCCTTCCCAGTCCCATTGTGACTGGAGGATGTATCTATTAGCTGTTTGAAAAAAAAAAAAAACCCAGACATTTGTTGGAACAGCTTCCACAGTGTGACTATAAGTAGATCCCCAAGTAGCCTGACTATTATCAAGTAGTATAGACAATCCATCATAAAAATATTTGTACATGCATACTTGATGATACTGAATATGCTAGGAATCCCAAGCCTTTCCCAAGAGCCAATCCCTGGTATCAGCCCAATAGAGGCAGTGGCACAGAAGACTCAGGTATGTTTCTGTGCCAACACAAGGAAAAGGGAAAAGCAGAAAAAAGGCTCAGATACTTCAGGAGAAATATCCAGCAGTGATACCAACTTTCTCTGAAAGTTTCAGTAAAGTCTTCAAATCTTAGTTCTCTCTCTGTTAAATGGGGAAGATAACACTCCCTCTCCATTCCTCACAGCTATGTTGTCAGCCAAAATTCATTCACACTTGTGTAATGTGGTGATGGAAGAAATGTAAATGTTTAGATAAATACGTACAGAAGAGACTGCTAGACACACATGTAAAATGTCATCCCCCAAAACAATCTGCATGGCTAGATTTTGGAATTAATGAGTGGGGACAAGTGGGGTTGAATGGCTGTTTGAACCCAACCTGAATCACAGGGGTTGCTATTGGCAACCACTGTAACATATGTCTGCTATTAACCTTCAAATGCCTACAAATCAGAAGTAAGTGTAACATTCAAATCCACGCTTGTCCATCAGTTACCCAAAGTTCTAACACAAAAAATAAATTTTGATCTGATACTTTTCTATTTTTCACCAGATGATTTTTTCTCTATTGATTCCAACTCTAAAAGATTCTATGAAAGAATATATACAGAATCAGATGTGAAAAAAACCAAAACATTTTAGAAAGAGCCGAGCAAGAATATTTGTTCCTTGCGATATTTTGGGTTCTCTTACTACTTCATTAATGCCAAATTTTCTACATGTTAACAAACAACTTCTTCTTCAATACATCCCCATGAAATAGGTAAGAGAAAAAAAACAAATAAAGGCAGCTTGTCTCAGGTTGCACATCTTTTCTTCTAGCCTTATGGCAGATCAATTCTTTGGAAAAAAAGAATAGCTTAATAGCATTCTTTTTAATGAAGGTTTCAAATTATCATACAATCTCCAGGCACGTAATGAGGTGTTCATTTTGACTATTTTATTGGAAGAACTACTGCCACAATCTTTTCTGCCTTTTACAACTTCCATTTTTAGTGCTGATATTGTAGTTTGCTTCCAATTATTTTAAGCTTGACAAGATTTCTAACAAGCATTACCAAAACACAAAGATGCGGGAATTAAGGAATTGTGAATGTTCTCCATGCAATTCCCAGACCACTTCAGCAGATAAAGTTAGACTGAATTGAACACTTTCAACATAGATTTCTAAGTACAAAATTATCAACTTCCCTAAATATACATTTCAGTCTCTTTTCCATATAGGAAGTTTAATGCTTTCACATGTGTTTCTGGTCTGCAATTCAAATGCCACGGCTTCAGACTTTTTTTTTGTCAAAGGCATACTTCTTAAATAAACACAATAAATACAGATTTGCACTATCAAATAAATGTACACAAGGATACATGTATCATGTATGATAGTATTTTTTATGATGTTTGTATGCATAATGTATATTAAAACACAAGTAAAAAATTACCTATGCACACACAACACAAACCCAATTTTAAAGACATCCCACACTTCTTCCAAATGCTTCTTGTGTAAGGGCCCTTGAAGAGAAAAATATATATATATATACTTAAAAAAATCATTAAGCCAATAGTTTACTTTATGTTACTTGCATTTCTTTTAAAAAGATAACTGACTTATGAATACACATTATCATGTAATGCAAATTTAGCTGCCCGCAAGTGACACTCTTACATGTTTGTAAAGCCCTAGAAACCCACAAACATCACTCAGAGAAAGACAGAACGAGAAGAGGAAGCAAGAGGTGTAAACCTGTCGTAGTAACTGAACAAAATGTTGCACAGCAGAAAAGTTGCTGAAGCCCCTGCTAAACCCAAAACACTAAATTCTTGTGCAGCATGTTTTATATTATAGTTCTTCAAGCTACGGTCAACAAATATATATAGAGAATTCTGTTATGAACTGTACTAATATGCAGTATCTCACAATCTCACCACCTGTTTTCTCCTTCTGTGCCATTTCTCTGACATCTGGGAAAGTAACATAAGGCTGATAATATTAGCAGAATCAGTTGCATAATTATGCAGTTATCACCCACATTAGGAAAACACATTCTGTTCCTATTCTAGGTCAAGTCATTATGAAAATTTGTATGCATGACTAGCAGAATAATTTGTAGTATGTTTTTTGCCCTGACATTTTGCTATCATAGTGCCTCTAAAAGTGAGGGTGTTCAAGCCTGTTAAACTTCACAATTACATTTCAGCTCCTGGGTGACACTGGACTCTCATGAGAAGCAGAGAGGCGAGTGGTGAGTTTGTAGTACAACACTCACAAAGGAAGTGTTCCCAAAGCTGTTGTCTCCTTGGTAGGTGTTCAAATGACCTTTCAACAGTGGATTGGCACGAAGTAATGGTCAATAACAATGGTTTGCTGTAGGGAAATCTTCCACTCTGTCACCATGGTTTCCAAAGCTGAGAGCCCCTTAAAAGTAATTTTCAGCAAATGGGACAAAATTAGGAATTGGATGTAAATATTCTTTGTCCAGTATGGTAAATCTATGTGAGAGATTCAACAGCTCTACCTTACATCTGGGACAAACATGGATGTCCTGGCTTGTACTTAAAGTTAAATAAGCACCTTGAAAATGCATGTGTTTTTACACTATTAATAGTATCTAGAATGTTATTGTACATTATTATAAACAAAATACAGGAATGTCACAGTTGACTAAATTCCTATCAATTATGAACTTAATTTTTACACATATTTAATACTTATCTCATTTCAGACTTTTCTATAGTGAGAAATTCTCTTTTAAAGAAAAATGGTTTATACAGTTCACTTCCTGCCATAATCAAGGTCTTTCTAACCTGATATCTGAAGGTTATGCTTCAGTGAATAATTCAGTAGGTTAGTGAAACTGTGGCAGCAAAGAAAGTGCTAATCTTAGATGGAAGCTGTGAGGGATATTAAGAAACAATTGCAAAAAGTGACATATTTAATAGAGAAAGATTACTCTGTGCTACATCTATTTAATTTGAATTGAATAAATTTTGCCAGTATTTTATGAGATGCAGTCTGCAAATTATGTGAAACTTCATAGTGTCACTGAAGTCTAGAGGAAATAATAAAGGGTTTTTTTCCTCCTCAACCATTTTATGATTATTGTGATTTTTGAGGACTTCTCACTCTTTCAAAAGAAATTTCAGAGGAACTGAAGAATCATTCAGTGCAGGACTTTATTAATTTGAATTAAGAAAGAAGAAAGGGTAGTAAAAGGTGATAGCACTGAAAGATAAATAACAAGCGGCAATAGAAGGATCTTGTGTAATGAGACTTCTTGAAATAACTGAATTCCTTCTGGACTGTGACTGAGTGAGGCTGGATATGTTCTCAATCTTTCAGGGAAAATTTAGTTGGTCTAACCAAGACAAGCCTGAAAGTATGAGTAAATGCAAGTGTGAAAAATGATAGGGGCAGTTTTTGCCCTTAATCACTAAACAGATCCTTAATGCAAACCCAGTCCTGACAAAAATAATTTAAGTCTATGTTCATATGATACCTTGTATAAATAAGTGGAATAGGAATATGATGCTACTACTAAAAATATTAACCTCATTCTATATTATTGTACAGACAGAGATTACTTAAAATGAAAAAAAAACAAACATGCTCTCTTGTCTATTCCAAGTAAACA
The DNA here is from genome assembly GCA_033556795.1 of Tapera naevia. NCBI lineage: Eukaryota > Metazoa > Chordata > Aves > Cuculiformes > Neomorphidae > Tapera > Tapera naevia. The sequence continues at coordinate 14,670,050 of JAUMJJ010000038.1, forward strand.
TTTATATTTCTCATTTATTCAAATGATTTTATGCCATAATCTACCAAAGGATTAGCGAATTATGCAACTGAGGTATCCTTTTGGTTTGTTCCTTGAAAAAATAGACTCATTTGCAACATCTGGCAAAATATAAGCAAAGACTTAATTACATGGCAAACCTCTCAAGCAAAGAAGGAAATATGACAATTTCGATATACCAAGAAAACTCTGAGAAGATAAAGAGATTCAAAGTGCTGTGGAAGAAAGCAAAAATACATGTTGCACAATGTATTACTGCAGCTTATAAATGCAATTATATGCTGGATCTATTATTTTACTGATTATGGTATAAAAATATCTAAGTAGACACCTTGCCCAAAATTTTGGTCAGAAAACTCCCTGTACAGGAATTTTTAATTTGGTCCCTGCCCACCACCACTGCACCCCAAGTCATTCTGCTGTGCAAATAGCCTGAAAATTACGGATTTATTAGTGGGGTTTTTTAATTTGAGGATGAAATTTTCTGTTTAAACTACTTACACTACTTTTTTTTTAAGTAAATGATAGAAAAACATTAAATAACTTTTCAATATTTTAGGAAGGTGCCAACCACAGAAACTAGCTATGTATTTTGAAGTTAAATTTTGAAAACTGTTGGTCCTGAATGTGTATTGTTTCATATTTTCCTTTTCTCTAAATGATCGTATTATTCAAAACTGAAAGGACAGAATAACTCCTTCCCCCACATTCCTTTCCCCTCCAAGTGCAGGAACGGTAAAACTATTAGAAATCCATACTATGGGCAAAATTTTTTTCTCTGATCTGCATGGTGGATCCAATATTCCCAATGGGAATCTTCTGCTATGTGAATAAAGACACAAATTTCACTAATATTATGAGATATAATAACTTCAGTATGCATTCACTGGTACTGTTAACACTATAATTTCTACTTTACCCATTCCTAATCCCCTTTGTCTGCTCCAAACACACAGAAAGGACAGAGGCACAGATCTACTGCGCACTTCAGACAAAAAAGACAATTGTCTTGCATGCATGATTAACCTTACCCTGAACAAATTCGTATATGAGCAAGAATGGAAATAGGATATGGAGCATTTCACCTCTGCTATAGGTTACTCGATCAAGTCTGGTTCAGGTAACTGGTAACCTAAAGATATTACAGCCTAATGCCCAGCTTGCAACCCACATGAAATGAGACAGAATTATTAAAATTCATGGAAATACATTTCTGTATAACAAAAAAAAAATCCACAAAAACTACACAGGACAAGAAACCTTCCTGGTAACGTTAACAGCAATCAGTATCTACTGTATTGTAGTAGAGATCTTTTCACTTCAAATGGTGGTCATATGAGAAAGCTGCAGTGATAAAACGGTTGAAGTGCAGGAAAGACAGAGAAAGAGGCAAAAAGCGGATACTGTGTTTGTCTGTGTATCGTCTGATATGTGTACAAAGAGAAGACTTCAGTCTCAAGGCCTGTCAGTTCAGCACCTTTCACAAGTATAAAATGTCATGTGCGACATACTGCTGAAATAAAAGACAAAGGTGTCAAAGGAACCATTACACTATATTCTAGCAGTGATCAGAGGATCAACAGTTTCCCTTCTAGATTGACACAACACTAAACTATGCCAGCATATTTGGCCTGAACCTCTCCTTACTTGCCCCAGTTTTATGCCGTGGATGGAACTTAATTTATCACGATAGCCTCACACTCTGTCAAGTAGAAGAGAAATTAAATACATATGTACTTCCCTTCTAAGTTATCTTTTGGCTGTTTTTCCATAGAGAATATGGCTGCACACACACATGCATTAGGAAGCATACTGTTTCTTCTGTTACCAAAAACAAAGGGTGTGTATTTACACACCATACAGATGCAGTGGGTAGTCACAGTAGGAAGAATAACATCTTGCACTGAAAGGGCTGCTCATAGCTAGGAAAGCAATGTGTAAAAATATCAGTATTTCAGCTTCATGTCGTCCTGCATATTTGGCTCCCCATCTTGAATCAGCAGATTCTTCTGTAAGTACAGATGGTTATGAAAAAGCTCCGCATCTCAGCTATCATGAATTGTGATGCCCTCAGAGATACTAAATATTTGAAAGATGCTCGTAGCAGTGCTTCTGGCACAAAATGTCAGATATGACTTGAAATGAATTTCCAAAATCCTATGCCTATTAAAAACCTCTAGTTTGATTATTGAACTTGAATAATCAATATGGAAAAAAAAAGAATCTCTATTTTTTTGGCCATTACAGTGTCCTTTTCAGCTGTAACTGCTGCAGCAGCAGCATCCATTTGTTGAGTTAGGTTATCACATCCAGTCAAAATTAAATATCTCTAAAATGTTTAGATACTTGCTTTTTTTCAGAAACATTTTTACTAGTTTGCAAACCTGCACCAGTTTTGATTATTCAATGAATGTAAGCTAATTACCTGCAGGTCTCCCTGTATTACCTCAGTTACATAAATACAGTTACCAGTCTTCAAAAGGTAATGAGTTAGATTTACAGTACCTAAAGTGAAATAATATGTAGCTTACTCTTCCCCATACACACATATTTCCTGGCAGGAGATTTCTCCAATCCTTTCCAGAAATACAGCTACAATGCACAGATACAATGATGGTCGACAGCTGCGTGAATCTTCCTGCTGCTGGACAGTGCACATTCCTAGTGGGACAACAGCTTCCCACCTTCACAAGGGGTTGCTACTCTTAGGTTCATGTTTTAAGAAGGACACTCAAAAAGTTAGTTCAAATGTAACTGCATCATGCATGCCAAACCTTCTAACAATTATTCGGACAGATGCTATTCCAAGGGCTCTGTAGAACAAACGATAGCCTGGAGAAGAGAGAGGGAAGGGAAGGGAAGGGAAGGGAAGGGAAGGGAAGGGAAGGGAAGGGAAGGGAAGGGAAGGGAAGGGAAGGGAAGGGAAGGGAAGGGAAGGGAAGGGAAGGGAAGGGAAGGGAAGGGAAGGGAAGGGAAGGGAAGGGAAGGGAAGGGAAGGGAAGGGAAGGGAAGGGAAGGGGAAGGGAAGGGAAGGGGAAGGGAAGGGAAGGGAAAGGGAGGAGAGGGGAGGGGAGGGGAGGGGAGGGGAGGGGAGGGGAGGGGAGGGGAGGGGAGGGGAGGGGAGGGGAGGGGAGGGGAGGGGAGGGGAGGGGAGGGGAGGGAAGGGAAAGGGAGGGGAAGGGAGGGGAGGGGAGGGGAGGGGAGGGGAGGGGAGGGGAGGGGAGGGGAGGGGAGGGGAGGGAGGAAGGAAGGAAGGAAGGAAGGAAGGAAGGAAGGAAGGAAGGAAGGAAGGAAGGAAGGAAGGAAGGAAGGAAGGAAGGAAGGAAGGAAGGAAGGAAGGAAGGAAGGAAGGAAGGAAGGAAGGAAGGAAGGAAGGAAGGAAGGAAGGAAGGAAGGAAGGAAGGAAGGAAGGAAGGAAGGAAGGAAGGAAGGAAGGAAGGAAGGAAGGAAGGAAGGAAGGAAGGAAGGAAGGAAGGAAGGAAGGAAGGAAGGAAGGAAGGAAGGAAGGAAGGAAGGGTTATGTTATAGCTAATCTCTTTCTACCGTGTTCATCACCATTACACACAGAGAGATTGTCTTGTCATTTCTACTATACTACACTACCATGAGGTACACCTCATGGATTACTTTTCACCGTTTATTGTGTTTGCAAACAGAACATGCCTACTTATTTACCTTAAATTAATATTAAAAATCAAGATGTATTGTAGAATCAGCAGACAGTACTAGAGACAGTCACATCTGAGGCTGCTCACATGGCCTACCCTAGTCTTCGTAATTTACTTAGTTGTACCATGAGAGTCTAAGTTTCACAGGCATCTTCATAACTGGTCATTTTTGTGGGGGCTTTGTAAGATTTTCTGAAATTCCATTTTCTGTGTTCTTTCAGTCATTATCCTGCAGGCAAAATGCTCTAAAAACCTCTATCCTTTTCTTAAGCCTACAGGACAGTTTAAAGCAAAAGAAGAAAAGGACAGAGAAAGACACTCTCCTGTTGATAAAATGTCATTTCAGAAGTCCTTCTGTGCTTCCTACTTTAGTCTGACCTACAGCAGCACAACAACTTTGCCTGAAGTTTAAAAAAATGTCTAGGAGGAATCATGGAGTTTGAAAAGGATCATTCCGCATTCCTAGAGTTGACAAAAATTGGTGTCAAATTCCAGCTTTTGTTGTTGTCATAATACACAGAAAGATGTAGTGACAGTAATACTGCAGAAATATTTAAGTAGAATTATATCCTTGTAGGATTTCTAGGCCAAATATGCTCCGTTGTATTTATATTCTGACTTATTAATTAAGAAATAAATGTTCAAGGCTTGCCACTCAGACAAGAACTTTCAAAGAATCACTTGCATGCTCTAGCAATGCCAAGCAGTGCTGAGGTGAGGTAGAAATTTGCCCATCAGTTCGACATACTTTGGACACATATTTCCAAATAATCTCACAGGTTTTACCAATCTCAAGTACTCAGGAAGACACGTGTTTAAGAAACGCATTTATTCCATCATAAAATCTACCTGTGTGAAAAGATGTCAGCTACTCCATCAGCCAAACATTTTTTATTCCCAGTGTCCCCCCTTACCTCTCTGTATTTTTAAGACGTAACAAAGTCTAAGGTAATGGAAACTGGCTCGTGCAATGAAAATCAGAAACCTCAGACTGAGACCTGGAAACACCCACTGTTAACAGCTTACCACACATGTACACCTAAAAGGTGCAGGTAGTTCATCAACACCTTGGTTTTCAATGCTAAAACGCAAAGGAGAGTCAATCCTCAGTATAGAAGAACCTCTGATACCTGACTGGAATTCTTGAAACACGTCACAGATTTTAAACATTTTTCCAATAGCATGTCAAAATCACCCAGGCTCTTTTGGGGAATGTCAGATTGTCTGTCTCATGCTGGATCCAGCTTCAAAAGAGGAATAATCTAATTTACACAGGGTCTAAACTACAGAGGACTTTATTAGTCAGAAGTACATTTAATCAAGAAACAAACAGGAAGCTAGTGCAATCTCTGGGGAACAGATATCAATGCTACTCCTACAAACTAGGTACATTACATTACTACTTGCTGAACTCTGAGACACCTTTAGAAGCTCATTGCACCGTAGCAAACCAGGGGCAGCAAAGGCCTAGTTAGTACCAAGAGAATTTGCATCTGAATTAAGATTTTGCCACAGCTGTGCCTAATATGGAAGGGAAAGGACATGCTTGGCCAGTTCAAGTATCCCACCATCCCCAAACAGGAAAGATCTAAAGGGATATCCATCGCTGTGAATCTGAGTAACAAACCACAGGCATTTGCGTTCAAGTAACGGTAGCCCCAAATCTGCAAAGATTGAACCCCAAGGGCAAGCACGCTTGTACATCTGCCACACCTGACTTTTCATTATTTTTCTCCTCTGCCTTTCAGTGTTTAGTGGTATCCGCCACTGAGGATCTTGACCCTTTAAAAAAGAAGATGTGATAACAAGATACTGAAGACTAGTACTAGGGTGTTGAGCCCACTTCAATAAGCTGTCCAAGAAGAACATAAAGAGAAAAGGAGCTTTCTGAAAGATAAGCACTGTTCTGTCTCTCAGTTTTGGGTACTTAACACTGGACCCACTGAGCCTTCCATAGAAAACAATCAAATCCTTAATTCCCACCTGCCTGTGAATAATGCATTGGCACTGTGTGCATGCCAAGCATCACTCTGTGCTTTATCACTTCATTCATGAGAGTAACAACTGTGAAGACACAGCTTTTTCTTTCTGCCTTTTATATCCACACACCTCCAAACGCAGAAATACACACACAGGCACACACATAAACAAATAGGTGCAGGTATGCAGCCACATAAAAATTCACAGTAAGGCTCACAATCAAACAGAAAATTTGCAAGTGCTCTAAATGTAACATACAGGCTAACTAGACATACAACAAAAGACTTCTGAACCTTTATCAAATACAAATTAACAGGAATACATTTGAATTGTTAAGACGAACATTGCCTTTCAAATAGGCTCATAACCATTTCCTCCTTAGCATAAAGACGGCAAAAATATTGCTGCAGCCCCACCTAGTGGAAAATGGGAGAAAATACAGCGACGAGCAGAGCCCCGGGAGGCAGCAACCCCTCGGGTAACGAGCTGGGGCAGAGGGGCGGCTCCGGCCCTGGTGACCCCGACACCCTCTTCCCCCCCGCCCAGTGGAGCCGCAGCCCCCAGCGCCGCACCAGCCCTGCACGCTGCTCTCATCTGGGAGGTGCGTGGACCGGTCTTTTTCAACCACACAAAAGGCTCTGTGTTGAAGATCCAACGATGAGATGTGATTTATTTTTATGTGTTTCTCAGGTGAGGCAGCTCTGTCGGAAAAGAGCACCCTTTAATCCGGGCAGGGTCATCCATCAAAACAAAAAATAAAGCTGCCAAAATTATATACGATTTTAATCAAAAGGATTCTGAATTTTCTTATACGTTCAGAATTTTCTTATGACCTCTGCCAAATTAAAGGTAAGGGGATATACTGTGTGCAGATTTTACTGCAGTGTTAATTTGTGTTTCTCTAATAGAGATAATTGCTTCAAAGTTCTTTCCAAATATTAATGTGGCAGCATTGTACATGTAGCTAGGTGTAACTGAATCCCGGGGACGGTTACTAAAATGTCTCTGTGTCTCAGTTTCTCTACCTTTGCTGGACATTTCCAAGTTGACAATATGTGAAAATCATAATGTCATACAAATGAATCACGTCTTCATGTCAGATACTGAAAGCAAGAACTGTAGAAGAAATGTAGGCAGGAAAAAACAGAACAAAAGTAAACTCCCAAACCCTTTCAGTTTGTATAGGTGTTAAAATCTCTAACAGTTTTCTATTCTGAAAGACAGTGAATGCAATGGAAAGTTCTCTGCTGAAACCTTTCATTTATTTTAATTTTGTTATTCAATTTTTGAACATTTTCTTACCACGTCTTTCACGAGTAGTCTCTGTTTCATTGTGGACCATTAAAAGGGTCCATCTTTTTAAAAGTCAAAACACTCCATTAAGGCCTACTGTGTAAGCAACACCTTTTGCTTCTGTATTTTTACGAGGTAGCTCCACTACTCATTTTTTCTGCTCCACATGTGACAACCAGAACTGACCTTGCATTTTGCAAACTCTAAACCTCTGGCACTAAAGACCAGCTTTTGAATAGCCAGCGCCACAGCCCTGATGCCAGAGGGGCAATCTGACACTGAGCTGTTTCCTCCTGCTAGAGGAGGCAATATAAAAAGAGAGACCTGCAAACAGAAAAGGTATCAATGCACAACAGACTGCAGATGAGTAGGGCTATACTGCTTCTGCTTAAGTGAAGCATATCCACAGTTTAATTTAAAGCAGCAGTATAAATAATTTTATCATACAAATAATTTAATTCATTCTAAAATATGCACTATGCCTTTGGTACAGTAAAGAGAATAATTGCAATTTTGTGCATGTTCTTACAAAAATGCTTGGTTCTGAATGGGGTAAAAATAAAAAGAAGATATCTTATTGCGTGTGTTTTAAATAATGAAAATATTTAGTCAGATGTTGAAATTGAAGCTTTCAAGTATTCGAGTTAATGGGACAGTTCACAGACTTTAATTCAGTATATGAATATATCTTTGCAGAACTGGCTCCACATAAACAACAGAGGTAAGAGATCCATCCACCTAAACTATTTACTTCAATATTTGTATCTCTTCTAGTTGGTTTCTCCTGAGACTGTAAATATTTTTTTCCCACAGAAGAAACCTGAAAGATGCATAATGATTTCACTAAATTCGTGTTAACTATACAGGGTAAATTAAGCAGAAAACATAAAGGCCAAACACTGTACACAGTAATTAAGCTCAATATTACAGGGCTGTACTGTAATAATTACAGCCAGCATTGCACGCATACTCTGATAATTCACTTAAATTGCTTTCAGAACATGCCAAGAAAATCTCCTCCAGACAGCAAAGAAGATTAAAAACAAAAACCAAAATTAAAAAAAAACCCAAAACCAACTAACCAACCAAAAAAAAAAAAAAAAACAAAAAAAAAAGAAGGCAAAGCAAATTTACAGGTTTTCATTTGAAAACTATTATTTTCCTTTCCCTATCTTGTCTCTTCTGAAAAAACCCAAAACCTAAATATAAACAGAGCATTTGCGGTTGTCTTTCTGCTAAAGCTTTTAAATTTAAGGAATAATAGATGCCTGTCTAGACAACCCTAAAATTGTTTTAGTTACTGATGTATGGATGACTGATAAATGTCATCTTTTCTGCCTGCAGTGCATTTTGCATTCAGTCTAGTGACATTTGTCTATAGCTGACCTGAGTCTGCATTTTTCATTTGCATTAAGCATTTAAATTTTACAACTCTGGAGCTTCAGGATTCACTGTTTACGGGAAAATACAATACCATTCCCTCTTCCCTCCTCCAACTCAAAGGAGAGATGCTTTCTTTGCTTATCACATGGCCATTTTTAATTAAACCAGCAGGGAAGATTGTAATCAGACAAAGGCAATGGAATTTGCTTCATACCTTTCCAAGTGAAATAATTATTAAATCCCTAGTTTCACATTTCTCATATAGATAAAATGAAATACGTAGCATGGACAATGAAAGGAGGTTTTTATTTAAATATGGACAGATTTTTTTTGAAACAATGCAAAAAAACATTTAAGTATTTTATGGTAAATGACAAATACATAGAGATGTAAGAAATAGGTTTACAACTTACTTTTAAAATATGCTTTATACTATTAACGTCTTCAAGCAAATGATTGCAAGATGGTAGAATTACTTCATATAAAGATTTCCATTGCAAAAGAGATCACTGTTTTTACACACTTCTACTGAGGAATAGTAGTTGCTGCCTGTTTTATAATACAGATGGTTCCAATATTTTACTGTTGTGTGAACTGTGTTCTCCAAGCCACTATTGCTCAAATAAGCCATGATTTTTGCAATGCATCACCTCAGAGGACTGAACTCAATCAAAAGTCTTTGCAACCTGTAAGCAATCCCCCTGATTTTGATTATGGCTTGTTTTGTAAAGACCATGCAAATCTGGGATTGTGGCAAACTTTTTCTGTTATTTTGCTGCACAGTTATTGCAGGCTTTTAAGCTTTGGGCTTCTGAAAAAGTCACCAAAAATATTTCCACATAAATTATTGTTTTCTATTAACATTTTTGGTGACAAAACTAGAATCCTTTATAATTATAAACATTCAGTGTAATTTTTTCATTGTAGAACTTTTTACCAGTACTTTCGAATATTACCAAGGTAAAAGCTGGAGGAACTGCTTTGATTTTTTGTTGAACTAATAACAGAATATCTGCAGTGGAAGTAAGTGAGGCCTAAAGCACGTGTCCAACTTTACATACATGAATAGTGCCATTGAGGCGAATAGATTTGCATACTTCCCATTAAGGGTGCACATAAGTAGTCCACAATAGACTTTTTGTTCTACTAATAAAGCTACATCAGGATATCTGCTCTACTGTGAAACCCTTGGGCAAACATTTTGCCCCACTGACTGTCACCAGTGCAGTTACTCATAGCTTTGGGAAAGTCTCATTCCTATATACAATTTTCTTTGACAGAATTATGAAAAGGTTTCTTTTTGTTGTAAGATTATCGGGTCTGTTGGGCTGATACAAGGAAAAGCAACTATTTCACCTATGCCTTCCCTGCCTTTTGCAGAAGTACATCTATGTAATAGAAGTAATACAGAAGCAGGGGCTTATACAAGCACCTTTGTTAGCCAAATCTCACCCTACCTGGCAGGAGACTCCCTGTAGTTCTCTTGGTCCAGCAAATTTTCTCTTGGCAGTTTTTTGTCACACTATACCTCAATTACTTTCCATTCAACAGAGCTGGCTTTAATATTTTCACCTCCCCAGCACAAACCAGCACAGAAAACTATCAAGCATCAAACAACCCTGGTAATCACAGTGGCAGTGGAAAGAAAGAGTTTGGGGCAATGTGGGAATGACTGCTGTACTTTTTTAACAATCATAGAGGATACAATTTTAAAATTAGACTTTTCACCAGGTCTAGTCAAATAACCCCACCCTCCAGAAAAGGTTCTTTTGAAATAGTATCAAGAAAGCTTATGCTGAGCATAGAGCAATGGTGTCAAACTCATTTTCACCAGTGGGGCACATCAACCTGCACCTGCAGTATAATGTGCATCACACACGCTGCACACGTGAGTAGCGCCCTGAAGCACAGGGGCAAGGAGCTCAGTGCTGCCGCCGGGTAGAAACAAGGTGCTGGGCTGGATAAAACAAGGTGGAGGGCTAGATTCGGCACGCGTGCTGTGAATTTGACACCCGTGGCTTAGAGGAAGTTGTAGCAAAAGGAAAACAGAAAACAGTTGGCCTCCACCTTGTAAAAAAAGATCAGTGCAACAGATGTAAAAGTAAGTGTACATTTGGAACCTACTGACCCAGAACACCAGCACTGAACCTTTGTTTTCTCTCCTATCCAGCATGACTCCATCCTGTGATTTTGGCTTACAAGGCACAGAAGATAGTTTTCTTCTTTTGCAGGATTCTCTGTGAGAAACAATTCTGCCATGTCTTCTAATTCATCTCCTGTCTTCAGGAGAGGTGAGGAAAGTGTCATTGTAGGACAAACATCCAGTATTCAGGCAATTTAAGTTCCATGGTATTTTTAAATGGACAGACCAGATACTGCCAGACCAGAAGGTAAAAAAATCCTAATAACACAAAAGCACTCTAGGATTCACCCAAGCAGTCTCTCATCAACATTCAAGAGCAGTGCACGAAAACACCCCACAGACACATGAGAAGGCGAAAAGATAAAAGGAGCCCCAGATGAAGAAAAATACGTTATTTCTTAGCTGAGATGTGGATTAGGAGAAGGAAAGAGGCTCTGACATGGCCTGCAGCTCTTTATTTACAGTAACATCCTTCTAGTTCTGAACCAATATCAGATGGGAGTAAAGACCTACTCTTCATCTGTTTTTGGCACTCTAGTTCTTATGCAAACTTAGGGAGATACTAAGTGCAAATTTGTGTGAACAGGCTTGTTATCAAAGACTAGGAACCAATTTTATTTCAATGCTTCATGCAGATTCTTTCAATTCAGTGCTAGGAAACACAGTAGAGGTTTGCAGGGCTCATAGGAGTGAAGCTCTCTTAACAGACCTCACGTGTACTACATCAAGGTCCCAATCCTGCAGTTAAGCCACTGTAAAAAGCCCTTTGCAGTCTATCCCAGCTTCAGGGATGCAGAGACCTATAGAAAGCACAACAAGAAGAGCTCTGATTTGGTTTCTAAAGCAGGAGGTATAAATAAATAAATAAATACATAAATACATAAATACTTATAAATACATGCAGAATTTATTTTGGTATATAAGTACTTATAAATACATATACAGACTAGTCAACAGAAAATTGGAAACGCTCTTACAAGCCTTCATTTATTTCTTTTCATTAGGAAGGTCCTCTCAAGATTTTATTTTCTTTTAAAGGACTAAGTAGACAATTTCCTTTGAAAGTTTGATCCACTTTACATTGCAAACCAGAAGTCTTTAATTTAAAAAAAACAAAAACTTTCTGCATGTGACATAAAAACTCTCTGCCCGTAAGACCAGACCCTTATCTGAAGGCTTAGGTTTTAGGATCCAGCTTGTATACAGTGGAGAAAATTTCTTAAAGAACAGTTGTGTTAAAATTAAATTGAAAGCACCTGAATTGCTTTAAGAATCTGTTTTTTTATCACTGACAGGCTGAAAATCATGCTTGTGAAACTGAATGTGTTGCATCAGTACAAAACTGATCTGAATTTGTCTATTCAAGCTCTTTTAGGAGAAATGGAGTAAATGTGTGTCCTCCTACAGAGGGGCAGATTACTCTTTTTCCTTGGGCTTTTTTTGTTATTGTTCTGACTGTTGAAGGAGACAATCGTTAGGACTATCCTCTATAAATGTGTTTATCATTTTTATTTTCTTATTTGTCTATTTTTAAACTATCCTTCTATCTCTCTCTCCTTCATAACAAGAATAGGGTTTGCTAGACACCTACAGGGAGATTCTTCATGAATTTCTGCATACCATGCATATATTTATGAGTGTAATGTGGTGTTTAAATACAGGAAAAATGCCATACAGTATTGGAGAAGATTGCATCCACCAAATATTTGCCTGGGAGAGACAGGAGGCTAGATAAATGGAAGTTTGGAAATGACATTAAACGAAGGACAGGTTGCAAATTGTTTGATCAATACACTGAAGCAATGGAGAGATGAACTGAAAAAGTCTATATCCTATAGGGATAAGGAGGAATATGGGTCAGTGATGAGAATTCAATTGCCATAATAAAAGAGATGGAAATGAAAAAGCACAACTTTCGTGCAGGGGCAATAATTGCTTTTGCATCCAATGGCTAGCGCTTGGAATAAAAACAAAGCTATAAAAGCAGAAAAACAACATGAAAAATAATAATGAACAGTTGTGTCCCACTTCGTGTGACTGCTGTCTTTGTGCCTGCTCTGCCTCTGCAAATCTCTGCCTGAGCCCAAACTCATTTCTGGAGCTGGTCCACACAGTTTTTCTTAATCTGCTTCTAATAGTGCTAATATTTAGTAGGCATCTGAGCTTAATTTTTACTTATGTTCAGGGATCTTCAAGTGCTAGGGAGGTGGCATGGATTATATATTATTGGATTGCAAATGGGAAAACTGAGGCCTACAGAAGGCAGAATTTGCATATGATCCCATAGGGACCCAGTGGCAGGCAGGAAAAGCTGCTGCAGGAGCATCCTTGACAGTGGACTGTCTTCAAGCACTCTCTTTAGTGATCAGCCAACTTCCTATCACAAACTGTGATGCCTGTAGGAGGGTTTTCTGCCTTAAGACAGAAGGAAGTATGCCACAGCACTTCCCAGGCAAGGAGACACAGTGCCTCTTGGCTCTGGTTGGTGAAGGGCTGCACATCAAAATCTGTGAGGTTTCACACTATCCCTATCTATAGCTGAGTGTTCTCACACTTTGCTGCCATCTGACACCACCATTAGCTCTGTCCTCTAATGTAGGCCCTCATGTAGCGTACTCTCAACAGTCAAAGTAACGAAAATACGATAGTTCTGGCTAGAAATATGATTTAGCTCTATTTTGTTTTACTTCCCAGCTCCAGACACTGTTCTTTTCTCCTAGTGAAATTCCTATGCATTCCCAATGCTCAATTGCTCTGACTTCAAGAGGGTGTCTTTTTCTGCCATCGTTCCAGTCAGATGTATAAAACATGAGTCTTCCTTCTCAGCATGGGAGACTGTTGGTACAGACTCCATTACAATATAGGATCAGTTATAACTCTTTTCATGTTCATCATATCAAATTCAGAGCTTCATAACTTCCTGACAGACTTATTTTGTGGGTTGAAATTACCTGAGTTGCAGGTCTTCTTAAAATGAAATAATTTAGTCTGCAAAAGTTTTCCAGATATTGCCAAGTGTTACCAGAAAGGCACATGAACAGGAAAAAGCAGCCCTGTAAATCTAAATGCTGAAGAGATTCAGAAACAAAATATTTCTCAATAAAAGCTGAATTTTGGTGTAAGTAACGAACAACATATAGATTAGTCCCCTGACTGCACATTTTTAAAAAAAATATATATTTTTTAGCCTTTTAAAATTGTAAATTGTTCATATGGGGGGGGCAAGAATGGACTTTAAAAAAACTGTAATGCATAAAATGTTCACACTAATGAATCTTCCATGTAATCTTCCTTATAAAAGATTATGAAGGATACTATGCTGAATGGGATTCAGTAGTTTCATATGAAATCATGATAGGCATTTTTTACTTACTATTAACCTCCTTCTTTCCAAAGGATGTAGTTAAGATCTTCCACAAATTTTAAGTTGTAATTTATATGTGAAACTAGTGACTTTGGAGTTCCCAGTTTCAAAGATCTTGAAGACATGGAAGAGGTTAAAGACATAAAAGGTCTTAAAGGTTGTTTGGAAGTTTTGTGCAGGTCAGTAAGGGAAAATGTGTTAAATTGCTGTTTGAGGCTAATTCCTGTAGCTTTGTGCTCAGTTGTTGTTTACCTCTTACTATCAAAAGTGTTTCATCACAAAAAGTAAGAGGCATATAAAATGCTGTCAATGGATAATATTTACAATTATTTTATACTAGTTTGAACAGTTAAATGAAGTTCAATACAACAGGGAACCAGACCCTTATCTGTATCTGCAAGAGCCCCTAGCAAGGTGTACATTGAACAGAACTTCACTTTATTTTGGACACACTGTAAAAAGCAAAGGCAAAGGTCAAGAGGCTTTGGACAACCAGAAAGTGGGATTGCTTGTTAAAACTATGCTTTCTTTCATTATTACTTCCACTCCATTTTTCCCTATTTGAAAAAAGTCAGTAGCATCTGCCTGGGTTTTTAATCTGTACTTGAACTGGTTTTGTCTGATAGTAGCACATTCCAGTTCGTAGCAGTCAGAAAACCTAAAAGCCTAATTACAGGTGACTCCACAATCCTTTATGCATTATTTTTATCACGAAGACATACTTGGTTCTGTTGTGTTGGGGAGGCTTTATTTCTGATGGGTTTTTTATGGGATAATATCAGCCTTGTTTCTCTCCCCACAGTTTAACAGGATGGTCAAGGACCTCTACTTTCACCTCCCCAGGATATGGGAAAATCAAAGGAGGATGTGTTAGTGCCATGGCAGTAAAGTCAATGGGAAGATTTACACCAGCTTCAGCAGGGTCTGGATCCCACATCTTAACCAATCTGCATTTTACCTCAGCCTAGGTTCTTAAATATTCTTGACAGAATTGCATGGTAACTAGCAAAGCCCTCAAACAGCATTTAAAAGAAGTAAGATTTGATTATATTTTGTTCAGTGAGAACTGTGCAGCCTTCTTACAACTCAAATACGAGTTAATGTCACTACATGCAAAAAGAAGGAAACCAGATCATTCGAATTACAAGATTGTTGATGGATTAATTTGTGACAGAAGAAAGTGAAACTGAGGTGGTGACAAGGGGATTAGTTAACAAGATGCAGTAAGAATGCTAGGAGAGCTGCTCTTGCTTTATAAATATGCTAGACTTTTTGAAGATATTGCTAGCATGACAGATAAAGGGAATGTAGCTGTATTATATATTTAAATTTTCCAAATGCATTTGAAAAGATACTGCACAAACGGCTTATTTTGGAAATAAAAGCCATGTGATGATGAGGAAGCTGCAAAATGTATTCAAATGTAAGAAGAAAGGAGGGAGAGGAAAAAGGAATAATGAATACAATACACTGAAAATGGAAGGTATTCTCCTGAGAAGTATCAGAGAGCTCTGCAGGCTTAAATCAGGGCACCTGCACCTCGTTATTTAATCTATGTAATGCTTTGCTTATAGACTCTTACTTGACTGAATTGTTTAAAATACTTCATGGGAATGCTGATGGAAATTTTTTTTTTACCTTTTTTATATTATTTATACTATATTTAAAGTAATAAACTCATATACTATGGGGTTAATTGTTACAGAAATACTTTCCCCTTTGAGACAGAGATTTTCTATAGTACCTCTGTTACAGCTCATCTTGGAACCTGTGGCAATGATATTCCTAGCAGAGTCTGTAATCCAGAAGTGTTTCTTCTTAATTAGTTTTTCATTTCAGCCTTTGTGAATTACTGGCTCACTTTCTTCATGCACTATTTTGTTATTAGATATCCATTAGATATCTAATAATAATTTTGTTATTAGATATCCATATTTTGTTATTAGAAATTATATGGTCCCATTAACCTTGTTCCTGCAATTTTATAATTATACATGCAGGATGTGAGGAGCACCAACATCCAATTTTTATGAACAAGGAAAAAGAAACAGGGAGAAACTTAAAGGATTGGCCTCTTAAATGTAACAAGATGCAGTATTGCAAAATTGAAGTCATCACCTAATGGAATCCTCAGTTATTCATCCTCCTTGAGACTAATGAACCTAAACCTGGTTTACCTATTTGGAAAGAAAATGGCAGGCACTGCACAGAGTGAACTGAAGTCCAAAACACTCACACAGAGGTAGACTGGCATTCAAGTTCTGCCTCTGCTGGAGCTAGACCAAGAGCTTTCAGCATAGCTCTGCCAGTTTCCATGTGAGTACCTTAATTGTAAAATACTTGGCTTTTGAGTGAAGTGTAAATTTATCTCACTGGAGTTACTCTTTCCTTTATAAATGATTTAGTAAGGAAAAGGGGAGTGCCTCCTTAATCCAGTAATTTTAATCTATCATATCTTGTGCTTGATCACCGCCATGAAAAAAGGGATCTGAATCTTGTTTTCCCTGCACCCAAGGGAAGTGACCTTATCACTTACTCGTGATGGACACAGAAGTCAAAAGCATTGTTCAAGAAACATCTTCTTCAAATGTGTCCTTTCTTCAGATGTGTGCTTAATTAGTTCTCATTCTAAGCAACGTGTCTGTTCTGGCGAAGACTTGGCTCTTATGCAACTCTGTCCTTGTTTTCCTACACGGCTTTAGACAGTGATATTAAGGATGGTACCCAATAACTACTTAAAGCCTATTTTGAAGAACCTAAGAACTACCTGGGCCAAGAGATTTGCCAAAAGTCACACAAGGGAAAAAAACGAAGAAACTGAACCCATTACTTCTAAGTCCATAGCCTGTGTGTGACACATTCTCTTGCTAAAATGGAAAAAGGGAACAGCATCTCATGTGATTGATCACAATACAGTTTGTCTCATGCCACTTCAAAATTTTGGTATTCAACCATCTCTTTGCATTTTCTAGGTAATTTGATCTTCCTCATAGCCATAATTTTGAGCAACACGCTGAAATAGAACATAGCAAAGTAGTTGTTTTAGCAGTGGTACTTATAGAGAAGGACAAGAGGATGTTGAATCAGGTTGCCTACAGTAAATTTTGAATGTGTCCAATATCATTTACTGCTTGCTTAGAGCATCTTGATTTCAGTTCTCCTCCCATGCAGATCATAGAACCACTTTTTTGTTGATATTCAAGCATCTGCAAAATTTTGGAGGACAGGAAATTATGAGAGCCATTTGGCTCAGAAATTGCAAAGAGAGGATTTGGTATGAGAGAATGCAATTTCTAATACACTTTGTATTGGTTTGTATTTTGTAAGTGGGACAGTATATACTGTTATTTTGGATTCTTAAAAATTTCTGAGTTTTATCTTGAAAATTCATGAATCAAGTAAATAGGCTCCATATAGTCATGCTTAAATTCTACTCTCCAAATAAAAGTGCCTGTACATGACAGAAAGAGAGAACAGGTATGGTGCAGAGCAAGCAAGTAACGTCTTCAAATGGCTGTTTACTGTGACCTTTAGCAGTTCAAAGACATGGTTCTAGTCTGCTACTGACAACTATATTTAAACCAATAATACTTATCTGACCATGAATTAAGTAGCAAAATAAACCGAGCAAACCCCAAACAACAATTAGAAGGAAAAAAAAAATCTGGAAATGGGCATATGTGAAGCGAATTCTAGAGGCAACAAGATAATTCAGAAGACATTTTTGATGTGTTCTGCTCTCCTTGAATCTCCTAATCTGTCTTCAATGTGTCTTATGTGTAATATCGAAAAGATTGCACTTGGTTTAATGAAGGCTATCATACTCATCAGCATGACTAAAAGAAGAGCCACTGCCTCGCTGCAAGCTAAAGATGGAATATACTGTTGCCTATTACTTCTGCCTAGAAATTCGGGGGAACAAAAGCTCTAACAAGACTCAGAATCTAGCTAGAAGAAAAAACATCAGGCTACATATCTGTTGGATAGTACAAGTTGTATTTAGTCTCTCCCCTTCCCAGCTCCACAAAGCCTCAAAGTGTCATGATTTCCATGAAGCTTTTCTACTGTGTGCTGTATAGAGAACAGACTTTGCATAGATCTCCAGAAATCCAATGGGGTAAAACTGAAACCTTGTGGGAAGGCAGAACAAGACCTCAGTGGAAGAACTGGCATCAAAATATCCACCCATAGGCTTTCCTATTAAAGCCTCATTAATGAAAGAATGAAACAAAAAGCAGGTGTTAGCTGTAGGGCTTTTTGACTCATTCTGGCTCCTGGTTCTGCATTTCATGCTCTTGGCCATGACACACATTTTAATTGCCTGTTATAGTGCACTGGCATGTTAGGGAAGAGAACTCAAACATTAGGTTCATCAAAGCTCTTCTATAACAAATTGCAAATGTGCACTATGAGATAGAAGATATATCAGTTTGATCAGGTTTTATTTTGAGATGTGGGGAGCAGACTAGATACAGAATTGGCTTTGTTGTTAGGGAAAATGTTAATTACTGAAAAGCGATAGAAACAGGATTGGCTAATTTTCACGTAAGTATAGATGCAAAATTGTTTATGCTGGATTATTGCTACAGGGACGTGTTAGCTGTCAGATTCTATTGATTTCAGTTTAGATGTCTTAATTAGTGAATCCTATTGATTTTGATGAGGATGTCTTGGAAAGTAATTACTTTCAGCATAGTCATTTTTCTGGTTTAACATCTTTTCTCTTTCAGAAAAAAGACTTTTTAAATTGCTAATGGCACTAATGTCAAGAAGGCAGCCAGATTATTTGGTTTAAGAGTCAAACTAGACTCCTAAGACCACTTATCATCATCCTGACAGTTTTTGAAACAGACCACCAGAGTTACACTAAAAAACTGTCAAAAAAGTTGTGTTTCAATGCTGCTTCCTCCCTAAGGCCTGATTAGAGTTTGGTATTCTTAACTTACTTATTGAATTTTCCCTCAAGTAGTCATTGTGCCTGAAAATTGTTGAGCCACTCTATCATAAACCACTCTATCATGCTAATAAGCAAGAAGTGCTTGTTCTAGTATAGTACAGCAAGGACAACAATGCTCAATTAGTGTTATGTCACTTCATTCATTTTTCACCTCTTTTCTTCTGTTTTGCATCTCTGAAAAGATCTTTTCTATGTCTTTGTATGATCAAAATCAGGAAAGTTAGTTTTTAGTGTACTGAATATAGATCAAAAACTTTATATATAAAATCTTACATTTGGTTAAAATCAATATACATATTTTATAAAACGTTTCAGTTTAGTCTCAAGTGCTGTTTGGATCATTCTTTCATTTAAAATTAAGCATATTTTAAAGGCAGAAGTACAAAATTTTGACCACACAATGGCCCTATTGGTGTTACTCTGACTGCCTTTGCAAGTAAGGTTAATGCATCCTTTCAGTTTTCCTCTTGTACTGAGCCTGCCCAAAAGTATTCCAATTAAAGCCAGTTGTATATCATTGGCTTTTAGATATGAATACCAAAATCAGGCCCTGAGTTTTAGGTGTTGGATAGATTATTTCAGAGGTTAGGAATTCTAGTCTTGGAAGAAAAAAATGCACAGAGATTGTGAATATATATTACACATTAAAAGAAGCAGTCCAGTTTCAGCAGAAATTCCAGACTTGAAAAGTGCCCTACTTCCTTGCCTATTCCTAAATTACCTTTTCCCCTCATAATGTTTGAGTTTGGGAAAACCAAAGAGAACATAAAGTGGTCATACAAAAATCAGAGATATTTTTTCTTTACAGGTCGGCTCTCTGCAACAGGTTGTTCTCTGCATAGCCATGAGGCTCCTTGGTTGTCCAATCAGTCCCTTAGATCCTCACTGAAATAAAAGCTTCCTGTTAGTCCAGAAGTAGCACTTATGAGTTGCAAGGCTGCTTCTCGTTCACTTTGTGCAGTGTTACAAGCTTATTGTGAGTAGTGTGTGTTGAAACAGCCTAAAGAGATTCCCTGTAGCTTATATCGAGGACATTATGATTTTTCACTGAAAAATAATGTCATTTTTCAAATAATTTATACACAAGAAGAATGAGTTTATGGTAGTTCATCAAAGTTCCAACACTAGAAAAAGAAACACTGTATTAAAAGCTTCTTTATTTAGACTAGGTTCTGCTACTTCAAGAGGATAATACTACATTCACATAGTGGTACTGAATGCATATCAAAGAATCTGGGAATCGTGGAGTCTACAATATCTTCCAAGACAATGAACATCCTGTAAAGCTTGTTGAACCTGCTTTGCATCAGCAGTAACTGTTTGACTGTGTAAACCTGTGCCATGTTTATTACAATAAATGCTGGTTTATTGCAGGACTAAGATTTGATTTCCTAAAGTATAAACTTTTATAAGTTTGCTGTTTAAGCATCATTCATTTCAATGTTTGAATATCATGTGTTATATAATTGTATTGCTATTACATTTTATTATAAACCAAACCATTTCCTGGCATGATATCTTCTACTTGCTTTAATATATGTATTTCCCCCTTGAAATCAGGCTTTTGTTTTTCAATTCTTCTGAGTGCCTGCTGCTTTCATTGTGGTGGGCAGAGCTGTTACTCTTCTGACTACCTTAGTATCTCAGAAGATAAAGAAAAAAACAATTTACCTGAAAAAAAACTAACTCACCCACAGAACACCTGCAGGAATTCAGTTCTGACACAAATCTGTAGGAACTCGGGTGGTTTTTTTGATTTTTCTGTTTGATAATCTAGTACATTTTCTGAAAGCATTTTTTGGTTTTATCTTGCTTTATTTGTAGTCTTATTTCTGTATCAGCTTTTTCCTCCTTGATGTGAGATCTTCCCATTTCTCTTTGTGCTTTAAATGTTCAGATTTCTCCCCAAGCCAAAGATGTGGAAATTCTCCATGAAGTTCAATGATACAATAAAGCAATTCTCAGTGAGATTTGCGGCTACCTTTTTAATACTCTTCATAACTAGATTTTATTCAGGTGAACAAGTGACTGTAATATGGTCACTTAGATCTATACAGATGCTGTGACTATTATATTTATAGTGTGTAAGATAAGAAATAGAGGAATTTTTTTGCAATTTAATATACTCCCCTTAATACTAAGAGTATTGTTTTGCATATGTGTCTACAGTGAACGGTGGTAATTGTTCAGGGAAGATTTCTTATTTCAAAATTATTAGACTAGAAATAACTTTATGTTTATTACCTCCTGAGTTCCTTTAGGATTATCCTTACAAATTTGACTCTAGTTCAGTGTGTAAATTAGGGTGATAGTCTATAATGTGCTAAACTTTATGAGGGGAAAAAAAGTGTCTTCAGGTGACACAGTAACCTGGAGTCTCCCTTGAAGAAAGAAGACACATTTATCCTATTGTGGATATCTAAGTTTGGATATAGGATCATAGAATGGTTTGGATTGGAAGGGATCTTAATGATTATCCATTTCCAACCCTCGTGCCACAGGCAGGGACACCTTCCACTTGACCAAGTGGCTCAAAGCCCCATCTAATCTGGCCTTGAACATTTCCAGTGATAGGGGACCCACAACTTTTTAGGGCAACCTGTGCCAGTGCCTCACCACTCTCACAGTAAATAATTTCTTCCTTATATCTAATCTAAATCTGCACATAAAATGTTAAATTATATTGGTCTATGCAGGGACCAGTTTCTTCCTAAAACTGCTGAATTTATTTAAATAAGCTCACAAATATGCAAATTTAAAGTAAATAAATGTCTAAAAACATTGCAATAGAAACTTTTCTATCCAAAAATATAGTTCTGAAGGGTCTGAACATCAATATACATCATAGTTCAATTCTTTCTATTAATACGAAGTTCTTTTTATTTCTTTTTTAGATTGCTTTTGTCCCACTAAAATGAATTGAAGCTGCGGTTTATTTTCTGTGCTGATGTGTATGAAGGTTTGTGTTAGAAATACAGCATCACAATTTCTTATTCATTTCCTATACAAATCTTTGGTCTGTGGTGTTCTTATGAAACATTTGGGTTGTCACCTAAAAATTAGGGTATTTATATTCATCTGAAATTTTTTCATGAATAAGTCAAAGATCAAAAGCATCAAATTTAAAAATCTCTATTTTATCTTTGGTCAAAAAGATATTATGAAAAATAGAGACTGTCAAATATGACACTAAGCTAATGAGCAAAATCAGAGACAAAATAACGTAGGACTGGAAGCAAGGGCTCTATGCATCCTGCACGTCCTGGACTAATTACTAATTACTGCAATTGTATGTATTTTTTAGTAATATGTCAAAGTTCAAAGTAGCGAAGATTGTCCCTTATGTTAGGGATGCTCTCAGTGCTGGACTTGAGCAAGGTCTGATATTCCTTGGCCACTGCCCTGGCCCAACACCGCCGCCTCCCCAGCTGTGGGACTCCTTATAGCTGATGGTCAGCAAGGCAGGTGACTAAGGAACATGATGACTCCTAGAGCTAAAGAGTGGCCATCACATGGACATGAGATGGGCGGAAAATATATTTACAGAAAAAAATATTCTGCTGTCATGGACAATTCCTCTTTTTCTTCAGGGATTTTTTAATTTTATTTTTACTACCATAGGTTCCAAAGATATTAATTACAGTTTTCTTCATCTCCTCTGCTCCATTTTCACATCACCAAGAAACATTAGCAATGTTTTCTTACTTGTCCTTTTAACTATGTTGAAATTCACTTGTTCATTCCTATTTTGCTTTTCTGTCTCTTACTAAGCGAAAGACTTTATTACGTTCACCCTTATAACTTTTGAGCTACTTAATAGACTAAAAAGTTTTCTTGGAAGACCAAATATATTTCTACTTTCCTTTTCCAGTACTTTATTAGTATGCTTGGGAGAACTCTAGTGAATAAAGATATGATTCTTCAGATCACTTAATCTTTCTGAAACACACAATTAGGTGGGTGTTCTACTGAGTCGGTTCTTCAAGATGTTATTGTCTTTTATCAGTGATGTGGGTTATAATAAAATGAAGGGACCATAGAACTGGTACAAAATCGTGCATCTAATTTCTGTGATATGTTTTTTTTCTTCACACTGAGATAAGATTAATATACCTGTAAATCTTAATATCATTTTTGCGATTTATTAGGGAGAAAGATATATATTATCTTTTTGTCAGTTGCATATGACCTCATACATAGAACAACAGATTCTCTTGGTTATGGTTCAAGCATCTTCATGTCATTACTTTAAGCAGATTGACCTCAATGTGTCTACCTTTCAGTTCGTGTAATCCTTATTTTGCCTAATCACCTTTCTAAGCAACATATACAAACTATGTTTGTGCAGTCTTATAGCATTTATGGGCAGATTATCACCTCATCTCTATCCTCTAGAGAAGGCGTTAGCAATCTGTGACCTATGCTGTTCCCCAAGGCATGTCCAGTTCCCATAAACGCTGGAAGGTCAGATGGACTTTTCCATTGGGAGAGAGAGGGCCAAGGTCTGGAGCACAGTATCACATTGAAACCCAGAGGCTCACACTGAAGCTACATTGAAGCTGGCAGAACACAGGAGGCCAAATACAGTATCACTCCCATCTAGCTCTATTGCTCCAGACCTTCAAGGTTTGGCTGCAAGTAAAAATATTTCCCAGCCCTAGAGAAGCTGCCCAAGCGTGTAAGGCTTAAGAGATTAGAGAATAAGTCAGTTATTTGTACTCAGGTTGTCCCAGCCTTAGAGACAGGTTCCAGATAACTCTCTCTTCTGTTGCATTTGTATGGACACAAGCGACAGAATCACAATGATCTGCTTCCACTAGGCACTTGCTCTTTCATTTTTTTCACGTATAATTCCACTTCATATAAGTCATATCAGCTATCCTGGCTATTTTTTTATATAGAAATAAAGGAATTAAAACAAAGCAAACCAAAACAAAACCCTTATCTAACTGACAGCTAAGTTGAGAATTACTCACTGTTCATGAAGCTTCAAGTCAGGTCTTGAATAGTGTTTCACATATCCAACCAGTCCTTTCTTCAAGGCTAAAAATAGGCCTGCCTCTCTGCAGAAAGTTCCAGGCCACTATGGAAATACATTTCCAGTTAGTCCCTTGAGCCTTCTGTCCAGATACTTCAACAAGTGTCCCCTTAGTTCTTTTGGACACTCACTGAATGCCACTGCGGTAATGTCCCTGCAGTCTGAGGTTATACGGAAGGCTAGTTTAGTTGGACTACACTTTATTACTGTTGGAGGTACCAATGCAAACCTATCCTCTAGGGAAAACTAAATAAGTATTGGAAAGAGAATGATCTGTGTCAAGTATTTTGTGGCACGGTAAAGATGCAGTGCCTAAATATAAAGAAGTGTTTTAAGATGCATTAACTGCTACTGAAAGAAAATGAATGGAAGGAAAGAAGAGATTCAGTCAGTCACTATATACTTACTGGAAACACCCTTTAAATCACCTTCTTTTCCTTTGCTATCTCATCTTTCAAATATTCTGGGATTTGGAAAATAATTATGAGAAAGACCGTATACTGCTGTCCACTAGTTTTTCTGTTACTAGAATGAGCTTGATCATTTGAACATAAATTCACTGGGGACTGTTGTTCCAAGGTTCTCCTAGATTCTGGTTTCTGCTTGATTTCATTGGTACTGTGAAGCATTTCATAGTTTTGTTGATTGAAAAAATCAGCTGCAGCACTGTGTTTATCTGAGCACTCTCACATAGCAATTCAGTCCATAGATTTCATTTTGCAGCCACTTGTTTGAGTGGTGGTAGTCAATTTCACAATGACAGTTGTCGGGACACTGGAGTGAGACTGTGTTTCCTAACAGGAAAGTCAAATGATATTTCAGCTGGTAAGTAGAAGAAGCTCAATTAATACATGAATCATGTTAAACCAAATTGAGCACAGCAGTCAATAACAATTTTTGGGAGTAATCTTACACTTGCAGAGGGATCTGTCTACTTAGCAAGGTGGCCCCAGGGTTTCTCTATCCTATACCTGAGGGCTGACCTGGAAAATGGAAGCCCCAGGATGAGGAGAGGGCTTACATTAAGGTTTCCTCTTCCTGTGCATTCTCTCCTTCCCCAAACTGGACCATGCACTTAGCCATGATACTTGGAGATCTGGCCCAGGTATCAGCACTTTGTTCCCTAGCCACCTCTTCATTATCCAGCTGCTTAAGTTGAAAGTTAACAGCAAGTTGGGACCAATTGCAGCCATCAGACTTAAGAATCTACTTTCTACTTTTAAGCATTTAGGATGAAACTCCATCCCCCCTTAAGCCTCACAGATTTCACAAAATTATTGGTAGCATCAAGTATTGCATTCTATATCAACTTGACTATGAATTTGTATAGCAGTTATCACAAATAATTACATTTAATTGTAAAATTTACTTACTTCCTCTTCTGTGTCTGCATCTGTAGATGTAATCATTTGGATCAATTAAGAAATCAGACCCAGAAAAATGGCAAAGCATCCTCTGAAGAAAGCACTGAAAACAGGCATGCATCTAACAGAAATGCATGCCTGGCCTGCACAGTGGTGAAGAACGCCAAGTTAGTACAGACATACCTGGAAACGCTAGCTTGGGTCTGAAGGCAGTTTAGTCATATCAGTGCATTATTTCTTTCAGCTTTATGTTGTACTGACACAGGTATAATGCTTGCAGAATGAGGGCCCAAAAGTGGCTCAGACAACACAGTATCATCCTAAATTATTGAATATAGATAGGACAAAAGAGACGCTGAGGTCTTAGCTGCCAACCTCAAAATTTTTCTCTGCCTAGCACCAAAACAAAGTCTCATAAAAAAACCAGCAAAATTTTAACTTGTATACACAGCCAGAAGCATCTTAACTTCAATGCCTTTGAACTTGATCAGGTTTCTTCATGGACATCCACAGCCTTTTAGCTGCTGCCTCAGGGGTTAACACATATGTGAACTCCCATGTAAAGTTATGTGGTCTAGGAATGTTAGCTTTCCAGCCTACTGCCCACTGGTCAAATTCACAGTCTTGGTTTAGAGGCTCTGTCCTTACCCTGCATGGGGACATATAGTAAATGCTAACCATGGCTGCTAGAAGGCGAAATGATGAGATCCTTGTGTTATCCAGTAGAAAATAAAAGCAAGAGAGTTCATGCTTGTTCCTCAATGGGTACTTACTTATAGAGACTGAGTATCTCCACTCAAGATGCATCCTTCCCCAGCATTGGGTGTTTGAGATAGTGTCAGCCCCTTGAGCCAGAGCACTCTGTAGATGCAAAATTGGGCTAGGTCTTCCAGAAGGAGAAATATATCACTGCTGCTATAAAGATCTCAGCTTATACTTTTCAGTGATTTATATACCTTTAGTGTATAAACCTTTTTGTCCCTATATGAACTGTAAATGGTACCACATTTTTTTCAGATATGACAGTCTCATGCAATAGGTTATTTTTTCCCATTAGAACACATGCCATTAAATCCATTATCCTTTCTAGTTTCTCTGTCAGTGCGATCTATCTCTTTGCTTTGCTACAGTTAATGCTACTATTATCATAGAATGGTTTTGGTTGGAAGGGAACTTAAAAATCATCCAGTTCCAATCCTGTGCCATGGGTAGACCCACTTTCCACTAGACCAGTTTGCTCAAAGTCCCATCCAACCTCGCCTTGAACACTTACTTCCAGGGATGCAGCATCCCCATCTTCTCTGGGCAGTCTGTTCCAGTGCCTCACAACACTGACAATGAAGAATTTCTTTCTTGTATCTAATCTAAATCTACCTTCTTTCAGTTTAAAGCCATTACCCCTTGTCCTATCACTAATTAATCTAATTAATTAATCTTATCCTTAATTCATACCTTGTATAAGCAAATGTAGAGCTTGTAATGAGCTGAACTGACAGATTTTGAGATCAAAGTACAGGTCCTCAGAGATACTTGGCACTTAATTACTATTTATTTACCCAACTTCCATTGATTTCAGCAGCAGTTAGCTGCCAAAATATCTTTGAAGATTAGTGCTGAAGTTTAGATTCATGTATTATCTATAGTGAAAAGTTCCCATCACTAGATTAATTTTGAGGAGGACTGTGTCCAAAGGTTTTAGAACATAGTGCAGGCCTTCATAGTCCATTACAAGCTTCGCTTTGTCATAGGACAATTTTTTTTCTTCAGCTGGTGGTTGAGCAGTCAGTTCTACCAACAATTTATACACAGTTGGAAAGAACTACTCCCTCCCTTCAAAACTTTCATCTATGTCCAGGGATAAAAATCAGAGTTTTCCATCTGTGACTAATTTTGTATTCAAAATGATGAGGAAGTGGAGGAGCCTTTGCAGTTTGTACAGGGCACTTAGCACAGTCTGCATCTTGTCTTTTTACGTTGTTTCCTGTGGATAGTAGAGAGCAGCTGTTCTGCTGAAAGTGGTTGTGTTTTTTTAAAATACTGAGGCTGAAGCAGCAATAATTTTTATGATAGGCTGCAGCGCTGCACTATTTTCCGTTCTGCAGGGTCACATGCAGTGCCGTGCCGCCTGTTCTTACACAGCTGAGTGTGCCACAGTGCACTCGCCTTTAAGCCTATAAGCAGCTTCAATGAAGTCAGCCATGACTCTCAAGTTAAGCATTTGCTTAAGTGCTCTAATGGACCTGGTCAGAGTGGTAAGTGTTTTTTCAGATTGTATCTCAAATGTCTTAGCAGCCTGGAAAGATCTACCTTATGCCTTGAAGGTGACTGCTTACTCCTGTACACCAAAGGTTACGTTAGTGACATCCAGATACCCCAGCTATTCCTAATTTCAGTATGAACGGAGGTAATAGGGCCCCTGCCATCTTTCCTCAAGTTTACGTGAGGAAAAACTCCAAGGCAGGCTTGCTATGCTCTTTAGCAAAATTATTCTTCCAATAATACTATAATGTTTTGTATTGTGTAATAATACTGCACTGTGATATTTTTCATATAAAAAAAGCAAAATGCCTAATGCATGAATGAGAATCCCTCCAATGGAGCAGCAGCTTTACTGGAGGCTAAGCTGTCTTTATTCCACAGAAAAAGAAGCAGAAAGTAACTCCTTTCCATTTACAGGGTAATGTAGCCCTACAGACATGCTGGAGCAGGCACTCTGCTGCTCCCTTCATACATTAGGGGTCATCTGCACCACTTAGCCTCATTACCACCGAGGACATGAGTAACATGGGACTGACCAAGCACTCTCACTTGTATTCCTCATCATCTGAAATGGAAGAATATTAAAGGAGTCTGACACTTTGCTTCAAAGGTCAACAAATAGCTCTCGGTGTCTCCATGTATAAAGCAAATGACAGTGGACAGTGGGCACAGCTTTGTCTCCTGTGCTGGTTGTAGTTTAAAGCAAAGTGACAGGAAATAATGAGGTTTAAATTGGTGAATTGGCTTGTGTGTACTGGGGATTAACCTGTAATACACACTGCACCCAAATTACAGAACTTCAGAGAAAAGCAGCTTTGAAGCATTGTAGCACACACTCTGACTGCAGCGATACCTCATTTACAGAAACACCAATGTTCCTCATTACTGTCCCACAATCAGGTCATAAACTTAGATTAAAATCTTAAACTACCTTGCAGTAAAATTGAGTGGTATTAGCAAATGAATACTGCTGAAAACAGATTTCAGTAATGCGAGTCATTGAGAAAGTGAAATGCATCAGCTAAGATTTGGTCTAAATCTTAAATTTTTAATAGTACTTCAGTATTAGCATTTATGAATAAAGTACAAAGAGGTAAAAGTATGACTCATGCATTTATGCTTTTTTAAAATGCATAAAATGCAGCTTGCATCCTTCCAAACACCCCTGATAACAGTCCAGATGCAGATTTCACACAGAAAATGAGTGGCAGCACATAGACCTTTGTGTCTTCATATGCCTTCTTGCGACATGAGGAACTACTGTGCAGTCACTAACATGTTCATAGGTCATAAACAGCAAGTAATGAGTTCAGCAGCAGTGAGTAACAAAAATGACAGGATGTTCTGCATCCTTCTAAGTCTGCTGCTGTTCTCTCTCGCCCTGTCCCTTGTGAAAGAGGGTGCTTATTTTGTTTTCTTTGGTCAGCGGAAACTCAGCCTGAGCTCACATGAAATGGGGTTAGTAGTATGACAACACAAGGGCGGTAAGCTTGATGGGTTCAAGAATTCTCAGGCAGAGGATTCAATATAAATTAAGCTGTAAATAAATAAGGACTCTTACTCTGGGAAAGATAAAATTCAGGTGAGAGAGAGGAGAGAGCAATGCAATTAATAGTTACTACACTAAAGAATCTTTATCACCAGTGAACTATATTATTAGGGCTGAAGACAGTAATTTGAGCAAATAGTTCCATTCACATTCTTTAGTTGAAGTAGGTCCTGTGAGTCTGTTTAGCGTGCTGATGGAGGCATATTCTTTGGGTCTGAGAGTTCCTACTGCTTTGGCTTTCTTTGTCCTTTTAATGTCTTCGTTCATTGCCCCCATCCCCCCACCAGCCAGAAGATGATGACATCTGACATCAATTCCAGGCATTTAAAATCTGAAAGAACACAAAAAAATGCCAGAAAGATTGACTGTATAAAAAATCAATAAGGTGAATTATTTCCAAATCAAAATAATACTCCTCCTGATTTTTCTCCATGTGAATTTCATTGTTAGAGGAGGTTGTGTGTTAACCATGATGCCTTGAAATTTGCTCTGACCATGACAAAATCAAAATTATTTTTCACATACTCATGTACTTCCAGAAGATGAGGCATTGCAAAAGGCAATAGTGCTGTGTTAGTTCCTTGGCTGACTGCCCTTCTGTGCTCAACAAGCCTTCGTCAATCTGCCCTCTTGAACTGGGTACCCTTGAGACTAACAACACTCCATTTTTTTAAAGGATTTTTTCCTCACTACTACCTCTATCTTCAAAGCACAAATTTCTCTTTAAGCAGATGTTTCCTTCTGTAAGTCAAAAGTTGAAAGCTCAACAGTGTTCCCCATGATCAGGGAGATGTGGATTCCTCTCCTGCCCTCCAGAAGGACTCCATCTCTATTTCCATTTTCAAATTATTTGTTGATTAATGAGTAGCACCCCAGGCTGTCAATCTCTGAACAGGCACAGTGTCACAGGGATGGAATATCTGCCTTTATGTATTTAATCACACAATGCAATTTTAATCAACCTGCAAAAAAACACACATTAAAATAGAGGACAGATCACGCTACAGTTAAATAGTGATTTTACTATTGAGATAAAAATGGATATTAATGCTCATGTTGCAAAAGAAAAGTGTACTTCACAGTACATAAATTAAATATATAAAGTTTGTTATTTTATAATACATCTGTCTGCATATTTTAGAGTATTGTTCTGTTTTATTACATTTCTGATCAAGACTAATGCTCATTAAAAAATCTAATATGACAATGAAAAATTTTATATGGAAAGTTCTTGTCCTCTATTACAATTGCTATCTGCTCCACCTTTTGGAAACCACAGCAAATTAGTCTTGGGCCATGGTAATCTTAATTATATCTTAGAATAGATGATGTTGGAAATATATTGAATAAACTCTTGGTAATATTGCCTTTGCCTATTAATGCGAAATCTCTATGTTCATATACTTGCATTATTTAAATTACAAAAGGCAAGCATCTGAAAAATGGGATGCTTTGTTGGGCAGTCACATTCATGAAAATTCATTCAGTTATGGGGGAGTCAAAAAAAGCAGGAGAAAAACCTTGCTGATCAAAATGTAACATAAGCTGCACCATTTCATTTAAGCAGTAAAATGCATAGACTAAACCAGAAATTTTTATATGCTCTCAAAACTGTGCTTCTATGAATTTCACATTCTTTTAGCTAGATAGCAGTTGTAAATCAATCTATGTAGTTGTTTTATTTCAAAAGACAGGAAATAGAGGCCATTCTAATAGGTGACACAAGCACTCTGTAGATTGAGTCGTTGATGCTACTTGTGAAGGTAACAGATGAGAACATCACCAGTTCCAATACTTTTCTTTTCTCCAAAGTTGTATCAAATTTAACATAGTCTCTATGCACGAGTAAAAACTTGAGCAAGATTTTATCTCATCTCAGTTCGCCTGTGAGACATATGAAATAAAGCATGATGGCATAAGGGATCAGCTGCTACCACAATCACTTTGCAAGATGACCCTGACTGCTGTCATTGTAGCAGCAGTGGGGTGCTTATTGTCTTGCAGTGTTCCCAGAATGGGAGAATTTACAGAGCTTCTCCAGGAAAAGTGGTCAGCACATATGCATATGTAGTGCAGGCAATGCAACTGGCAGGTTCAGCTGTGCCATATGCTATGATACACGATGAGAAAAATAAGCACTGCCATGAGCTATGTGAAGGGTCCCATTTCACTCCCTTGTCATTACTGCCCATTAATAAGGAATGTGTTGAAATAACACTTAGAGAAACTGTCTTGGAGCAGTGATGGAGAAAGTGTCTAGGCCTCTCTGCACTTCAGCCCTCTGGAGAGCCAAGAAACTTTTTGTGGCCACCTGAGGGCATGCTAAGTATCTGGGATATGTTTCATGAACTGCTCAAGAAAAACTGTAAATGAATCAGCTGCACCAGCTTTATCTGATGTTTGCAATGTACAGATGATGTACTGGACTACAAACCAAACTGTACTGAGCAAAGCTGTCTGATCTTATACCTCCACTGCAGAAGTTTTCATAATCTCTTGATGGAATTGATGGTGATTTGTGCAGGCCTTCTTTCCCTCCTCCACTCACTAACTTCCCTTGAAAGAGTGTAGTACATCTTGTCATATACTCTATTAAGATATTTTTTCTCTAACCACTCACTATCTCTTTTAACATCTTAAGGTAATTTAACACCCAGAGAGTAATCTTTGTTGCTGTATTTCCTTGAAGACATTCATGATGCTAAACCTGAAACAGCAGCTGCTATGTGTTTGGTCAACATGCTAACAAAACAGCAGAAGAGGTTACATAGGAGGCCAAACCCCACAAAGCCTCTGAGTCCAGTCAGACTATTCAAAAAGTACCTTCTTGCTACAAAAAGACTCAAAGACACCAACCAGTGCTATTTAGATCCAAGCCAAATAAATTTTAGAAATGTGGTTTTCTAGGCTTTCTTCTCTAATCTCAGGGCACAGTGTCTAAGTTTCAGATGAAACCACCCCTTGATCAGATGAGCTAAAGGAAAGTCTTCAACGCTTGCTGCTGTTCACCCCATGAAGCACACATCATGTTAAGCCATCTGTGGCATTCACCCTTGAAAAAGGAAAAAGTGGAGTCAGGTCAGAATTAGCAGTTGTAATCAAGAGCTCTGTTCTGGTGCAAGACAGTACTGCTGTTATGTGACCTGGAGCAGCTGTCACTCCAGACACTGTTAGCGAGCCCCAACAGTAAATCTAGTGTTGATGTGGCGTCTTTGACTAACACTTAACTCAGATGAACCACCAGATAATGTCAGTAGAAATTGTAGCTCCACCACAACATTAAGGAATAGATATCATTATCATAAGAACATTTCTTATGCATAACATACTTGCTCTCCATCTTGAAGAGATTATTGCTATTTAGACATGCTGGTACTCAATAACAACTATTTGCTTTTCCCATTTTGTGAAAGAAGTCTGAAGGTCTCTTTCACTGTATATGTCTTTATATTCCATTTCTGTCTTTAATCTTCTTAGCCTTTCATACAAATATCTATTATTAAAATAGTAATATAATTGGTAATCTTATTAATATTTTTGCTATTTATTATATGATAGATAGGTATTATATATATAACATTTAAATATGCACTATATTCTATACAGTATATAGAGAGCTCTTTATTTACAAATAAACTTCCCAATTAATGAAAATACTTTGTTTTGTCATGAGGTAATAAGGAACTAAAACGAAGTAGTGATCAATGCCAGCCTTGATAAAAACTATTTTCCCTTTGGTTTTATATGATAAAACTCACAGAAGAGACAGAAACCTGCTAATGTAATGAGTTTAAATTTTGGGGTAAGGGTTTGGATTTTTTTTCCTAGAGAGAATAAAGGGAAATATGAAAGCTAATGGCTCTGTCTCAGGGACCATATGAAAAATGTAGACATTTGTAAACCAATATAGAAGATTTATGAAAAGTTTCCTGGAAAACAAGGAGCTAAATATTTTCATTGCATACATTTTAGCATAAGTAACACAAATACTGGAGTTGCACAGACAGAAATAGGCTGTTAGAAAACCAAAAAATTTTGTCAGTCACAGACAGACAGTCATCCTTCAGGTGAAAACAGAACTGTCAAGTATACAAATATTAACCAAAAGCTATATGAATTTTCTTCTTGTATTCTAAGAATATTAAATTTTCTGTTGCAGAATGTTCCTGAAACCCAATAGCTTTCATCCACATTTGGAATTCCTTAGATGGGAGAAATTTTGTGCAATGATTACAAGTAAAACCTAATATATTCATTTCTCTGTTTAAAATATACACTCCTGGTTCACCTACTGGAGCTGTTTGTAAAGTTGATTTATGGAAAAACTTAAAAGTCTGTCAGCATCTCATGGCATTGCAAATGTAGGGCAGTTTCCATATTTTCTCTATTGTACGCTGAACAAAAAATCTCTTCTGTTCCCTAATATCATTAACTCCCTTCACCCAAGTCAACATTTACAAGTAAAGGGCAGAGAAATCCTTCACCTAGAGTAACCAGCCATAGACCAAAAGTTTTTCAAAGAAGATCTCCAGCATTCAGAAATGAAGCCTCTTCTGCCTCTCATGGAAACTTTGCCTTGCAGCTCTGCCCTCCACAGTAGAAGACGTGAGCAAAAGCAAACAGCCCAATTTATTTTGTTATTACCATCCCTCAGTCAAAATAAACCCCACCTCTATTCAAAATCTACTCAAAGGAGACATAAAATTGAACATACTTTCCAGGGCTAAGGAGACACTGGTTATCTAAAAAAAAAAATCTTAAAGAATCTTTCTAAAGTTTTTGAAGTTTTTATCTACAAAATAAATAACTGCTTAGTTGCAACTAAATTAGTCTAAATAGCAATGCACCAGAGCAACAGAAGGGAGTGATTTGTTGTTAACCCTGTCAAGAAAAATTAAAAAAGGCTCTTGAACATATGCTTCATTTTAAACACAGATCGAATTAAGCATGTGTTTCAGTTCTCTGTGTCAGAACTAAAAATCAAAACCCATAGCTATGTAATACTTTTTCATGTATAGTAGAATCAACTAAAATATTGCCATCAGATTCTTTGATATGATTTAAATATCCTGCTTGAGCAGGGGGGTTGGACAAGATGACCTCCAGAGGTCCCTTCTAACCTTAGCCACTCTGCAATGCCGTGAATATTGTAGAGATGAAAGCATGTTTCAGTTTTATACATTTTCATAACATAAAAAATATAAAGCATTGTCATTGCTTATGTGAATAGCCACAAAATTACCAAAAGGTTAATATGCCATTTGGATGATTCATTTTTCTTTATTGAGCTTCAATGAAAACCAGTCCATTTGAAACATTTTCAGCAACCATTTCAATTCCAAATGCTGAACACAAAAACTTGGTATCAAACATATAACGTTACTTCTCATTATAATTTAATATTTAACAAAGCTAATCATTTCTGATTTTCATAATTAACTTTACAAAAATAATGTTACATTTATAAAATAAATCAACTTTTCCCAATAAATTACAGTGGTGTTCTTTTTATTCAAAAATGTAATATATTGTACAAAATAGATAACTTTTTGACAGATAAAATACTAAAGTGTATTTTTCATTCAGTACATTTTGGCAGTGTGTAAAAACATTTTATTTTACACTTGATATCTAAAGTGAAGTGTGAAAACTAAACCTATTAAGGTATTATGCATGTTGCTTATATAAGGCAAGGGTGGCCAACCTGGGGACTACTTTTTATTTTTTAGTTAAATGTTTTTAGTCAGACCAATACTGCCAAGTTTATGCAACTGACTTAATTAATCTGACCAAGCAAAGCCATACAGATCCAGCTCAAGCCAAACACTTTCTATGAGAAGCACGCTGAAGTGCCCCTCATCAGTCAACTTTTGGGCTGCTTAGTGTCTCTCATACATGCTTTACCTCTGTGTTTCCTCACAAAGCGTTGGTGGCCAACTTGTAAAAATAGCACAGTCCAGATCCCCCTAAAGTTAATGGCAAAACTTCAGTACTTTATTCTGTCATAAAAACGCATGCTAAAAGGGATTTGTAAAAAGAGCAATGCATTGATAAAAAATAAGCAATAACCAGCAAAAAGAAAAACACTCTAAAAAGCAAATGGTAAACA
Organism: Tapera naevia; assembly: GCA_033556795.1. Classification (NCBI taxonomy): domain Eukaryota; kingdom Metazoa; phylum Chordata; class Aves; order Cuculiformes; family Neomorphidae; genus Tapera; species Tapera naevia. The sequence continues at coordinate 14,705,175 of JAUMJJ010000038.1, forward strand.
TTAAGAGCTACAGTATGCAGACTTTACAAAAGCAACTACTTTAAAATAACATAAAGAACCACAGCATGTACTTGGTGGTAAGGGTGATCTCATTAAAGCCTTCTGAATGTTCAGGTCAGCTCAGCATTTACTGTATTGCCTTTTCTGCCTGCAAAAATTTACCTGAAGAATCATACCAGTTTGAGCAGCTTTTAAAAGCCAGAGGTTTAACTACACCATCTTTCGATGCCATGATTAATGCAGTTGTCTGGTTCAGGGTGATCAAAATCCCACCTTGCAGAATTTCTGACTCCACTATATTTTCTCTTTTCAATAGTTCAGCAAACTGCAGTATTTTATTCTCTTTTTTCTGTGTTTGTCTCTTACATAACTTCTGGGAAGAAAGTACTAAAGGAATATCATTGCTGTCTGGAACAAATAAAAAGTGTAAAGTGGTGATTTTCTTATGACGTCAATATTGTATGAACAACAGATCACTTCATGTATCATAACAGATCATTTTCAACAAATTGTAACTGAGTGAGTATATGCCCAAGTGAGCATGTGTCACAAGGTCCCCTTTGTACAAATCCACCGAGGGTCCAAGTCCAGATGGGTTATTATCGACTCCAGACACAAAACCTAGTCACTGTTGGATCCTCCCAGACTGAATGGGGAGGAAGAAGAAGAGAATGGGGCTCATCAGTAAGTCAATTCATCTCAAGTTTCTGAAAACTCTTAAAGATTACGACAAAAAGTATTTAGTGTGCTGGCCATCTTCCGGCTTGAAATACCAGGAACATCTGGAGCTGAAATCAGGCACATCTGCTGCTTGAGTTAGTAAACCATACCTCTCCAGACACAGAGCTACTACAGAACTACAAGTACTTTGTAGGTAGAGTTAAGACTGATTGCTGAAACATGCATTCATGACACAGGCAAATAAACACGATGGCTACATTTACACTAGTAAATCAAACAGTGCAAAGTCCAGCCCTGAGGTCAAGTGGCATGCTCTGGCCATATTCCCAGTTATACTCTCTGCACCCCTAAAGTGAGGTGGCCTTATCCAAAGCGCCTAGTGAAAAGTGTCCTAGACTGATTCAGTTGCCAAAATGTGCCCAGAAATTGTCTGGGAGAGTACTAGTCACTCTTTACCAAAACCCACAACAGTCACCCTTTTAACAATTTAGCAATAGAAATGCCTGCATCCATCTCTTGGCAGTGTCCAAGTGACTTACATGGACATTATTATGTATGCAGATTTTTAAAAGTCCTCAACATATTTGTGCATGACAGGCCCTATTATTCATATAAATAGGTAAGCAAGAAGGATTCAATGCTTTTGTTGAATTTTTACTTGAAAGAAATGTTTCTAATCAGGAATGTTTTTTTAATTAATTGGGTATTTCTGTGCATTATTTTCTCCTTTTTATTTAATACATTTGCTTTATTGGTAGCCTATTTTACTATTTAGGGAATCTTGTCTTTAGTTTGATTGAACTAAACTTTTTCATGTCTACAATTCACAGCTAAACAAGCACTAAGCAGTTTTGTCACAATGATAAAATAATATACACATCTAAACCAATAATATTAAGACAACAACTAAAATAGGAAATACAAAAATTAACCTGTGCAGTTAGAAGATCTAAAAATAGTATCAATGTCTATACATATTTGTCAGACTGCATTGTCCACAGTTACAGCTGTACATGGCAGTCAGAACAGTGAGTATTACTTTCCAAATCATGAGGTGTTTTAAGAAACACCCACGGTCGTGGCTGCTGAGGAAATAATTTCCTTTATCATCCTGAGATTCTAAATGTGCAAGTGTCCTACCAATTCATGTAGTGCATAAAAAGGAAAGAGGAAAGGGGAGAAGGAAGGGAAGGGAAGGGAAGGGAAGGGAAGGGAAGGGAAGGGAAGGGAAGGGAAGGGAAGGGAAGGGAAGGGAAGGGAAGGGAAGGGAAGGGAAGGGAAGGGAAGGGAAGGGAAGGGAAGGGAAGGGAAGGGAAGGGAAGGGAAGGGAAGGGAAGGGAAGGGAAGGGAAGGGAAGGAGACGGGGAGGGAAGGGAAGGGAAGGAGACGGGGAGGGACAGAGGAAAGGGAAACATTATCACAAAGTTTTTTGTTTCAAAATAGATTGCTGTGCAATGACTGAAGCCTGATTTGTAGACATTTTATATTCTTGCCCAGAGCCTTGAGGAGGGGAAGGTAATGGAGTTTCTGGAGTTGCTGAAAAAAAAGAATATAGAAAGAATTAAATATTTTTATATTCTAGTCTGTTCTGCATACGCATATATCTACTACTGCCCCAAAAGGAAGTTATGTTACATTTGGCATGCTAGGTTAATAGGGTATTTTAATTATTAGAGTTCTTAGTTTATTAAAAATTGTGCAAGTAAAAGCAATGATATATCAGAATGCTTCTGGATTTTTAAAATTAGATTAAATTCAGGTCAAAGTCTCTGAAGACTGTTTATATACATATATTTTTAATGCACATTTGTTTTAATTTAACAATTATGATGAAATAACTCTATGAGCACTGAAAAGCCACCATTCTAATTAATATTTTAAACTGCAACAGTGGAATGTTATGACAGAAAACTAACTGGCAATTACTTACAAATGTGTTCTGTATGGACAGGGGCAGACATTGAACTTATGAGGATAGTTTGGCCTGTTAATGGATCTTGGGCTAAGTGAGGATGTACTGGATGATGCAGATGACTGGCATCATTAGAAGTACCTGCAAAAATAACATGAGCACATATCAATTCAAAGAGCATGTTGTTGCCAGCAACTTACACTGCAATAATTACATTTCTGTAGAGCAAATATTTTGACTGGCAATTTGAATAATTGCCTTTGGGTATTCATTAAACAATTTAACCAGACTTCAACCATATTAAGCACTGTGCTTATTTTCACTGTTTTGACTGCACTAACAATGGATTTCATTAAATATTTTTAAGGATTCTTCCACCTGCTTAGGGAGTTGAATGTCTAGATACCCAGCAATGACTGAGAAGTATAGAGAAGTACAGTTATAGGACCTTACGAAAAGAGGAGCAGTCTAGACAAGCAGGCTTTATCTAACAATCACATGATTCAAAGATCAGCCAGCAGGGCAGTGGTAAAAGTGCTTGCTTATATCCTAATTCCCTCAATTTCCCAGTATGCTAAATTCATTTTAAAACAACATGTTAAATTTAACAAGTTGTTAGCTTACCTCCCAGTAGCATTTCCTGAAGTAAGCTGTCAATTTTAACGATTCCAAATAGTTTAACCAATTGTATTTGCTCAATCATTTGCCAAGTGATACTCTGGAGTGTAGGCAATAGAAGCAGAAGTTCTCCAAATCTTCCTCGGGAGTCATACTGACGGTCATTAATATAATCCTCTAAACTGATTTGGACTTGGAACCGCATGTTTTTAATCTTTATTGGATTACTCAGGCCCTTTGCATCTAAAAAAATGACAAAAACTTAAAGTCAAGGCAGATTACGATTTGGAGGAGAACCTATTTTTTTTTCATTTTATTCTTTTCTATCCAGCTAAATAACATGAGCAGATGCTACACAAAAATTACTTTCAACATAATCACATGCACAATAATTCTGAGAGATATTTTCAAAAAGGTACCTGGATCAAAAAACACAATGGCTTTCAAGCAAGCGTACTCATTGTCATCTATTTGAATTTCCTGGAAGGGTCGAACTAGTTCATCTAAAATGCGATTTGCCACTCGGCTGATCTCTACTTCAGTACTGTTGCGATGTATTATGTAATTATTGCCTTGGAGAGAAAGAATACCAACATACGGATTGATATAAAGACTTTGATGTAATGTAGCCCATAGATGTAGCCCATTTTCAAAAGATCTTTTTTTTTATCAAATTGTTTAATATTTGTTTTAAATAATAACTCTCCTTTGTATCACACAAAACTGTTCTTTGCAAGTAGAGTATATATGCAATATAGAGCTGTCACAGAGGAAATAATCTTTGTATGTAAATACACTGACATACACAGTTACTAATTAGTCTACAAATGTGAGAAGCACACTTGAATGCACACACATGAAGCAAGTAGGCTCTTATCTTTACATAATAAATATAGTAGTAAACTGATATTTATAATTTGATCTTCCCCCATTAAAATAATATATCCCAAGCTGAATGATCAGGATTTACCAACGAACAAAGGCACCTTCTTCGAGGAGGCACCAGAATGTTTCTAAGAGATGTTTCTGCTACAGCTAATAAAATTTAGATGCATCCTAAAATTTGAAAGAATGAATTTTTCCTGCTCTTTTAATTTTAAATTTTCATTCTGGAGAAGTTTCCATCGTGAAATCTTAATTCACCTTCTGTCCAGAAATCATCTGACGTAAGTGGTGAGAAGTGGGAATGTCACAGAGCTTCCAGAAGCCACCAAAAAGTTTTTGAAAGAAAAGCTGACAATTTATATCACAAGAGATCGATGCCAAAATCACTTATAAGCTACGCAGATATCTACCTAAAAATATCAGAAATAAGCCTTGGAGCCTCAAATTGTTTCTTTTTTTCAGTATATATGCTAACGTTGGTGATGATGACTAAAGTTTTCTGCTTACTATTTTCTAATCTTTCATCCTTATTACCTACTAATCCCAATAAAATTACAAGTATTTCCTTTCTATTTCTGTTAATTTTGTCCATAAAACTGTACCTGGAGAAATAACTGAAAATTTATATAATATTTAATTTGAACTGATTGCTGGTTAGAGTATTATCTCCAGAACAAGACTTTTCTGTCCATTTAATGTTATGATATGTGTAAAAATAAATTCAAGCTTATTATGAACTATGAAAAGGCAGGCCCAAAGAGGAAGGAGAAAAAGTAGCAGAAATACCCCTTGTACCATACTACCAGTGAAGAAAGCAGTTTGAGTCCATAGTCTGCCCATGTCTCGTCTCACATCCAAAATCCTGTCCAAGAAGACCTACACATTTTTTTCACAAAAATGTGACCATTTTTGGCAGGGTGCACTTCAGATTGGCAGAGTGCTACATCAAACCACACTAACAAATGCCTCATCACATCACTATGCACACAGGTACACATCTCATCACATTACTCTCTCTATTGTGTGAATGAAGGAAAGACACGCTTTCACCATGCAATGATGTCCCCTTCCCCAAAAGCAATGCTCTCTTTATGTAACCCCATGAAGAAGCCATTTCAAGTGACTAAGAATATGCTGATGCAAGCGAGACTCCTCATTGTGCCATGGATACACCCATCTCCCACATGGCAGGGGACAACAAGCCTGCTGTTTACGTTATGGCCAATGTGGTTACTGTCAAGGCAGTAGTGACAGGATTTTTGGAAAAGCAATTTGCAAGGAACCAGCTATTCAATTTTCTAGCCTGTAGGGTCCTCTCTGACTGTGTCTATGGGCTCTTGGGAAAGCTCCAATTAAATTATTTTCATGAAGACTAAAATCAGCACATAGGCCACAGATGGGCTGCTCTTAAGCAAAAGTTTTAATTGTTTTTTGTTTTGCTACCATTTTTTTTAATGGGACAAAGTTGCAGAAAGGGTGCTATCGTAAGGAAACAATTTGCCAAGAACTCCCTTAAGCTGTGGTTTCTGGTATCCAATAAACCTTTAGCCATATTAACTCACAGGAAAATGTCCACCTGCTTTTGCTGGAACAGGCACGTGACATTATGTAATTAATAGCTATTTAGTATTCACAGAATGCATCGCTTTGATTATGCCAGAACTGTTGTCCCACTTAAGTGATTACATGGTTGCTAATGTACTATAACATCATCATTATTAATTAAAACAAAACCAATATTTACCTAAAAGTAAAATATCCTTATATGCCATGGATCGTTTTGCTGCTCCAAGCAACAGGTGTTCCCCAGCATGTGCTCTTAGCAAGGCAACCTAAAGAAAAAAAACAGCAGACTCATTAGAAGATAAAGCAGTAAGTTCCAATAAGGGCAAAGGAAATGAAGATGCCTATTACTGTGAGTGTATTCAGCTATGGGTATGGATTTAAGATTGTTAAGATTCTAATGTAAAATGTGAAGTGAATGTAAAAGCCTTAACACTGTACTAACAGTGCACTATAATTAAATTGTCATCTTCTAGCATTTAGTCTATATTTTAAACATACAGCTCTGCAAAACACTTCCCAATAAACACAATACTTGCATTTATTTCCTAGTGCTATTCCCTTAACAAAGCTTCCTCTGGAATTTTAAATTGACACTGAAGACTCCAGTGGGCTGAAATGAACTGCTACAGTAAATTCGGCACTATCAGTGTTTCATTTTTCCTCACCTTGAAAACCAAATATATGTGGTACTTAAAAGAGCTTCTCCCCCAACAACGCCAGATACTCTAAAATATCTGCTACTGTCAACAAAGAAGAAACTTGATTCATACCAGGAAGGCACTTAAAAATGTGGTCATTAGTTTACTCTTTGTCACCTATTTACTTTCCTTTGGTTTTAATGTTTGCTTGAAACTTCAGTACTGGCCCCTATTTCCTCAAGGAACTATTTTCTTGGCAAGTAATTATTTTCTTATGAATCCAAGACAATACTTTAAGAGTGATGTAAAGGTGTACAGCACCTAGGAATACTCAATCTCTTCAAGCCTTTTCAGGCTCTTAGGAGTATTAACTTATCTGTTCTAGACTGATCTATGGTTTGTAAATCAGGCTGGTTCTCAGATCAGGAATCATTTGTTCAAAACTAAATGGCTTATTTTATAACTAAATGCACAATGCCCCTTTGAAAGAGGCTACAACAAATGCAACAGTGGCATTCGTTTTAACTCCTAGTACCTTTGTCACTGCTCTTCTAAGGCAGTTAACGTTCCAGAGTTTTTCCTAACATGTATTCTTCAAGCACTGCAGAAGTGTTTTCAGTCTATTGCCCTAAGATGATTATTTTAAATAGGCATAAAATTTTTAATGAGGTCTGATACCTTCTCTTTTCCTTCATGTCATCTTATCAAGAAAAACAGCAATATTTTTTCTTGCTTTTGTCGCCCTTGTGTAACCAATGCATTTAAAATTCTCCTTCTGTCATATGAATGACTAGTAACTTATTCCAGTATGTTGATCTTGTGCACACATATCAGAAGCTGTGTGTCTGCAAAGACATCATTAAGTTGCTATTTTGTGGGGTTTCCTGTGGCCTGAAACACCTCCATACTCCTGAGGAGGAGTACAAGAGGGAATGAGCTCGGTCTAAGTCTCATGTCCAAGGATGCTCTAACCCTTCTTGCAGGATTTTGTTAAAAACTGAGAGATTGAACGGAGTACTTTTCAAGCTGAATCAGATTTAGGTGGACTGGAATCTAGAAATCTGAGCTCCTGCTCAGGCGGCTGGTGACAGAATTGCTTACAACATGGAGACACTGGTTCTGAGTGTGTCAGCACAACTTACTCTGTAACCTAGTGATATATTAGGATATATTACAGATATGAAGATAAATCAGATCTCTGAAAAAAAATCCATAGGAATTTTCAAGGTTCGATGCTTCCCCCCACACTCACTATATAAAATTTATAATAATTTTAGTACATTGTATTACATGAAAGATTATTTGCTCTGGATTGATATCAGTATGTTTGGCATTTGTTCAAGATTCTAATGCTTTTTAATTTTGCAAATAGAGAAGATCTACTTCAAATTCATTTTTTGCATGCAGTTTGGTATCTCTGCTTCCAAAAGAGTACAGAAAGTACAAAACATCAAAAGACATACTGGTTCCCTGCTCCTTTTTGTTAATGTGCTAGAGCCTTCTCAGTTTTCTTTGGGTTTCTGTGGTGGTGCTATTTCAAAACTTCAGAAAACATTAAATTGGTAGGGCCATCACTATTTGATCAGACAAAAAGTTAAGTGTTTAAACATAACACTTAAATATCACATAACAACAGGACAGTAATTAAATTTCTCTTTTTGATCTCCTCTTATACCTGGTCATCCAATGGCAACTCACAGAAGCCAGGAATATATTTAGCCCATTCCACGAGGACCAAGAGTTGCTGCTTCATAGACTCACAGACATCACTAATACCAGCAATTTTCTTAACATTTACATCAGTGCTAGCAACAGGACTGGACACTGAGATCTGGCCATAGTGAGAGAAAAAAATAACAATGTTAAATTTCATATAATTGCATTTTCACTGGTTAACAGCATATTCAATAAAAAAAATCACAGCAATAATACTGCATACCCTTGAGAAATTGCTTGACCATACAGACCATTAGTTTCATGTAAATTATAAAATTTTCTCATTATTACTAGTGTGTATTACAGTATGTTAAAAATTATACTATTCATTTCACAATACAATATCTTCTCACTACAAAATTCTGTTTTTAAATACACCAGAACCCTTTTTATTTGTAAGGGGAGGTGAGGCTTTTTTATCCCTTTAAAATGGTTGACATTTACCTCATTTCAGAAGAAAAAAAAGGGCTCACAGGGGCATGCAGTAACATTAAGGGCAAAGAAAGAGAGAGATAAAGGGGTAGCATGTTCTTCTAGTGAAAAGATAAGTATCATTAACTTTAGAAGGTAAAACAGGGGGGATTGGTGCCTGGAGGAGAATGGTTTGTAATGATGAAGCAGCAGTATAAGCGGAGGCCTGAGACATTTCAGAGCAAATGTAAAGGATATGAGTGTGCATTAGACCACCTGCAGTGAACAGTGTTCTGTGAAATAAGAAGAAAGCAATATCTTTCTGGGCCTGAAGCTGAGGCACTTTCAAACAATTATTGAGCCAAATCCTGGAATTCTTAATGACTTTTCAAGGAAAGGAATAAAACCAGGCTTTCTCTTACGCTGGCAGGAAAGATAACTTAAGATAAAACCAAGCCTGAGATGAAAACATAAGTTTATAGCTGCTATCGTATTGTGGAAGAAAAAGAGAAAGAAAAAAAGACAAAAAGAAGAAAGAGAAGTAAAAGATAAAAGGAAAAGAAGAACAAAAGAAGAACAAAAGAATAAAAATAAAAAAAATAAAAATAGGAATAAAATAAAAAAAAAATAAAAATAAAAATAAAAATAAAAATAAAAATAAAAATAAAAATAAAAATAAAAATAAAAATAAAAATAAAAATAAAAATAAAAAGCAAAACCCACCACTGCACTAGGCCAATGAAAATGACTTTCACCTTATGTTTCATTACAGGAAGCACACTCAGGAAGTTCTGTAGTTTGTAGTAGATGCTATTTAGGTTGATTCCTACCAGATCCCCTTCATTCCCAGATCCATGTTAAATCCCCCAGTGGTGAAACCCTGTTATCCTTGGGTCTTCAAAAGGAGCTGAAGTTCTGAACTAAAGCTCAGTGCTTCCTACATAATTTTGTAGCCTAAAACACTGAAACAGCCTAGATATTAATGGCAGCTAACCAGCTGAACATTAGTTCTGCAGGAAGCAGAGCAGACAAGCAGGTGAAAAAATCCTAAAACATATAATTCAAAGACTATCATGTAGGAAGAAGGTTAAAGATACTGTCTTTTTTTGTAGACAGAGCATTTGTGAAATCCCTGCTATAACGATGACTCCATTTCTGGTATCTGTTCTACAAAAACAAAGTTGAAAATAATATCATTCAGGTGAAAGCTACCAGAATGATTCAGTCTAGAAATCCTCCAGTACAAGAAGTGGGTAAAGTAATTCAATATATTTCATTTTTTCTAGAAGAGTAAGAGAAGTTTTGATCATGATTCAAAAGTACCTACACAGAGGTAAGAGTTCTGATAGCAGGAGGCGCTCTGATCTGCCAGAAAATTATTCCACCCTGCACCAAGTAGAAGTGAATTTAAGAAGGTGAAGAACAGGTAGATTGTTTAACCGTTAGACTTACTGACTCATGAAGCTGATACATTGTCCTTCCTTTAATATCATTTAATCAAAGTTATACATCTTTATATCTTGTAGGAAAAACTATAGACTGTGCTGAAATTACTTGGCGAGCATCTGTTGGTTATTCAAGGGATGACTCCCATGGAGTTCATTACGAATTCCTATGGTTACATCTCTCCACAAGGCTATGAAGCTGTGAACTTTCCTGTTTCTATTTCTCTGTTGCTTTAACCTGCCATTCATTGCTGGGGTGCAACACTGGAGTCGCTACCTTCATAGAATCATAGAATCGTAGAATCATAGAATCATAGAATCAATCATAGAATCATAGAATCATAGAATCATAGAATCATAGACCAGCCCAGGTTAGAAGGGACCTCAAAAGATCATGTCATCCAACCTTTTGTGGGAAAGGAAGTCTAGATGAGATTATCTAGCACCTTGTCCAATTGCATATTGAAAACCTCCCGCGACAGAGACTTTACCACTTTCCTGGGAAGGTTGTTCCAGTGATTGACTGTTCTCACTGTAAAAAATTTCTTTCTTACACCAAGATGAAACCTCTCCTGGAGCAACTTGTACCCATTAGTGACATGATGAACATGACGATATAACACTATATCCATGTTGTCAGAGACATATGCCTTTAATCCTAGGAGAGTCGAGCATGTCCCTTTAATATTTACACAATCCAGGAAGCCTCTCCTGGTTCTGTAGGAGAAACATTGCACTGGAACAATTTTCCCCTATCGTGCCTGTTTCCTCTTCAGGCAAAAAGTAATTAAAATTTTCCTTATTTTAATATGAAAATTTAAAAAAGGGATGAATGCCACCTTCTTCCTCATTTCAGCTTTCCTCACAGCTTCTTTCCTCACAGCTGAAGGACTTGGCCAATGATTTGTGACACTACCATCTTCCTCCAACTCTTTCCTCAGGACTGAACTCATCTTACAGACCCATCCAACTGAGGGGAAAACAAGCACTTCTAAGATTACTTTTCCATCATTTTAACATGACCTCTTAGTCTTTGAGGCCATGAGTGTATCTTCCTATATGCTTGGCACAGTGGGAGGAATTCTCAACTACTACAACAAACCAAATAATAAGCAAAATAAATTTGTGTGTATACACAAGGTGATGTTTTAGGCCAGGAAACTATCAGCTGGAAACAACTTTATGGCAGGAAATGCTGAGGATTTGATTCTAAGACAGTTCTTATTCCAGAATGGCATATACCAGCTGGAAATGGTTAAGGAAGTAACACAAAAAAAGCACAATAAGCAAGTTCAAAGAATTACTAAGGAGGTAAAATAGGTATGTTTTTCATACTGTATAGGTTTGAAAGGTAGGAAGGTTCATTATGTTCATCTAGTCTGCAGAGACATGCAATATGTGTCGAGGACTATCACCCAGTAATTCCTGCATCAATTCTTTACAGACAGTTCCACCCTAAGAGAGAAATGCTGATAAAGGATGAGATTACAAAACATTTGGGGACGTATAAATCAGTCAGCATGAAATCATAAAGGTGGCAGTTAAATTCTAAGTAAGTTAGTAAGAGGTGCAAGAATGCAGAATCAATGACCATGATTTATCTGAGGTGTAGAAAAGGACTGGAGACTGTTCCATACAGCAATTGATTGGAGAGGGGAAAAAAAATGGAAAATGAAGTTCAGATGAGACAAAGAAAATTCAAAAGCGTGATGTGAGTAGTCTCTGTAGTTGGAACACTTCTGTTTGCCTTATTTATAATATCTAAGGATATTAAAAATGGGATTTTCAAAGGAATGTAAGGAAACGAGTTTCCACACCCCTTTGAACGTAATGGCTCTGGACATTTTTTTCCCTAATGTTTCATGGGAAAGCCAGCCTCAAGGAGAGATAGATGCCACCAGCTGCCTGAGACAGCAACTGATTTAAAAGCAGTAAGAACCATAAAGCTTTATTAAGAAAGGTGCCTAGGACATAATGTTCTGGAAAAAGTAGATTTTTATTTATTGACTTTGCTTTAAGAATGTATTCTATTACTCATTCTTTCATCTGGAAAAAGAAACCGGGTGCATTTTGGAAGTAAAAAAAGTAATCTCAATAGTTATATTTAATAAAATAAGAAACTGGAAAGAAATGGTCTTAAAGTCATCAAATAATTTTGCAGTAGATCTCATTACCTGACGGGAGAGCGCCTCAGCTTGTGACAATGTGCTAATAGAGGGAATGTTGCAACCATCAAAAGTGTTTCTTCTCGTACTTATCCTGTCCCGTTCATTTTGTACAGCTGGAAAAGAATAATCACCTCATTTATTGACTTGTAGACATTGCCACAAAATATCTTTTCAGAAGTTTATTAAATAGCTGTAAGAATCACAAGATATACCATTCAAAAAAAAGACATTGTGCTATTAGCTCTGAGTAATGAGGAAGAATGACAATATATGTTTATGGCTTCTATATGTATACTGTTTGCCTGTAAAAACCAGATGTAACTAACTGTAGATAGATACTGAATTACCAGCACTTTCGTGACTGGCTTTAGTACAGTAAAACATCTTTATTCCTTTGAATCTGAACACATGCTGTCATTCTGTTATTTTAAACAATTTAATAAGTGAGGTTTTATGATAATGTCTGAAATGGATGTTTCCAGAATGTTGAACAGGTCAAGAGTTACCGCACCGACACTGACAAAATGTCTCAGTCAGAGGAAGTGTGAAAGCCCTACTCTTGCTCTCCCATCAGAAACCCTCAAACAGGAATGAATCGTGAACTAAATTTTCAAACATAAATATTGTGCTTCTCCTCAGTGACACTGCATTCCTAGACAGTTCTAGATCATTAACTAAGTAAAAGAAAAAAAAAAGCTAGTATGTTTTGTCTCACGGAGTCCAAAAAAAGACAGTTGAAAGAACTTTGCATAAGGACTCTTTAATCAGCACATGCAAGGCTTAGGAAGCTACATGGCTTACTTTTGAATTGAAGGAAGAAGGAAAAATAAAACTATCAATCAGATTTTTCTAAAACCTAGATCACGGCGAAGGTCAGGCCAAGGAGAAAAGGAAAAATAAAAATTGTACTGATCAAAACCTTTTTACTGCACAAAGAATCTCATCATCTTTTAAGAGCAGCAGCTTTATTTCCAAAGATACGTTTGCAATTTTGTAGGAAACAATCTGCATTACAGAATTTAGGAGTAGTAGCAAAGGTTTCAATAAAAAAAATAAAATATTCTATACACTGAATAATTTTCAAGGTTTATCTGAACAATGCACATAGTTTATTCCAGAGGTGTACTAACTTTTTGCCAAGGATGCTCACTGATAGGCCTTTTATTAAGGTCACAGTAAGAAATGCTGTGCAGTGATAAACACAAAGTGCTAAATGTTGATGTATACAGGAAACAAAACAATATAACTTTTTTAAAAGAATGGAGGAAAAAGGCACTGAAGCTCAGCAGCTTAAGAGATACATAGATAATTAAAATAAGGTCAGCGCTGATTAATATTAGAAAAATATAATAGTAGGATATTCTAACAATCGCTAGTGAAAGCCACTGGTGGAACACTTTGAGAATCTTAGGGAAATGCTTCAATTTTCTCCTGCATATGCATAATTTTGGATTATTAGACTAGATTGTCTGTCTTGCTAAAGCCTTTTTGTCAGTTCAGGCTAAAATTGCCTTAAACAAAGACCCCATGAGGAAGGGGGAATATTTGCTTGAAGAGGGCTTGTATAGCTTATACCAGTTGAAGCCTTTCTTAATTTTACCCTGAAGAAAAGAAAGGGATTTGCTAGAAACAAGCTGAGAAACTATCATATAGAATGTGCCACAGTGATGCTGTGAGACATCCCCTAACACTATAGAGTTTATGACAACACACAAGCAGTGAAATTTACAGTCCAGCATTTTGAATTATTTTAGCACTGGGAAGCCTTGAATAAACATGGCTTAGACGCCATGAAAAATGGAAACTTTATACATAGTGGGCTCAGAGAAGGCAGAGCAGTATAAATTAGGTTAAAATTTTGAGCAGGATAAATCTTCACTCCATAAACATGAGCAGCAACGTGTCTCATGGCAATGTCAGCTAGCCATGCACTAGGCTGCATTAGCATCTTGAAGGAAGTGATTATTTCTCTGTTTTGGGACCCCAGTACATGAAAAACACTGGAAAATTGAGCAGTGTCCAGCAGGGAGCTATGGAGGTGTAACCCACAAGTTGCACAAAGTGAAGCCAAGAGAGGCATTTTCTTTTATGTGAAAAGAGAAGTCCAAGGCAGAGGTGGCGGTCTAATTCCTGCAGTTTACAGAAAATGGAGCCAGATTCCCCTCAGATGTATAGTGAAAGGACAAGAGGCAATGAATGCCACCCTAACTGCAGTAAGACACATTCCAACTAGATATAAGGGAAAAAACACTTCCCAATGAGTGTGGTCAACAAACACTGGAAGAAGTTGCCGAGAGAGGTTGTGGAATACTCCCTCTCAGGCACTGTATAAATCTGGCTGGACAAGGCTTCAGGCAACCTAACCGAACCTAAAAGTAACCTTTGCTTTAAATGGGGGCCTGGACTACATAACTTTCAGATGTCCCTTCTGGGCTAAGCAATTCTTTGATTCCAGGTTTTGGATGCCTGTGAAAATCTGCTTTTTGAAAAAAACTTTTAGGGATGCTGTGGACACACGGGTCCTCCTTTTTCTTCTTGACAATATATGTACAATATGTTACAGATTTCAATGACTCAAACTCCAAATGCGAAACTATTCAAGGAGATACACAGAAATTAGCAAACTTATTTCATTCATGCACATTGTAATACTGTTCCAGCTGAAAGGAGAAAATCCATTTTACTTCACGCCAAAACTTGACCACCAGCAAAAACAGTACGACAGTACAGATATAGAACAGCATAAAGAAACAGCTTCCTTTAACTTACAAAAGCTATGTAACGACTAAAAATTTTAAAGACTAGTTACACCACAGAACTGTGCACTTCACGTTGCAGACTGTTCTTCTGGCAGATTCATCAAGATCCCCCCAAAGCAGGTGGTAAAGTTTGTGATTAAAGATCCATTTTGAGTCCTTGTTTTAACAGATCAGGACACCTTTTGCCTCTACATCATAACTGCCAGTGAAGCAACAGTCCCAGCAACCTGATACAAAAATCCTCTGATATTCCCTCTGCCTTTCTTTTGCTATTGCTCTGCTCCTGTGGTCATCTTGTTCTTCCGCTTTGACAGAAGGATCACTGTGACACCCATGTTTCCTCCTGACTATCAGTGAGATGCATAAATAAGAGCCTTCCCATATTAAGCCCTAATGAGATTAGATTTTTTTCAATTAATGTGGCCAATCCACTGACAGCTACCACTACTGTTCTCACCACTAGATTTTCACTCAGTTTCGCATACCTTCTGTCGGCTTAATTGCTTCAAACTTTTAAATTTAAGGGAATAACCTTTAAATTGCAGTAAACCACCAAATCTCGTTAATTAGGTAGGGCAATCCTTCAAATTTGGTCAAAATTGAAACTGAAATCTGACATTTCCAACTTTTCTAGGATAAACACTTAGAAATCAGTGAATTTTGGTACCAGGATTCATGAATTAAACAGTTGCGAGTTCACTTTAAGCTCATAGATTTGATAATGCTCAAAGTGTTAGAACTGCTTACCCACCTGAAAGTTAGATGATGCATATTTCACCTCAATATGAAAGCATTTCTGCATCATGAAGGCACTATAGCAGATTTTCCATTGAATTATTCTGCTGGAGTTTTTTAGAATTTTTATTATATTTTTAAACTAATACAGATTATTTCTCTTTGTATTTCAAATAATAAATTATTCTATTACCTTCTTTTTTCATTCCTGCTCGAAAACACTTTTTTAAACGACAGTATCTGCATTGATTCCTTTTGTCCTTATCAACAATACACTGCCGGTTGAATCTATCAGATACAAGAAAAGGTAAACGGATAAAGTATTAGTAAAGCAGTACTCTGAAAAAAAACCCAAAAAATAACCTCCTCTGTCATGACAGAACAATGTCTATAACTACAATGTCTTCTTCTGCTGTTTTTTTTAATTTTTTTATTAACTAATCTTGCAGGGTGTTTCATGCCTGCTCAGTTTGCAGAAATATGTGTGTGTGGCAAATGTAGAAAAATTTGGAGCTATATGCATCATCTGCACCTCACTTCAGCTGTGAGATATGTCAGAAACTGGCTGCATCAAACAGCAGGGGGAAGACAGAAGGGGAGGAAGAAGAAAAGCTACAAGTAGAAAAAGGAAAGGATAATAAAGGTAAATGCCAAGTGTCATGATCACGGAGGAACCCTCAGCTGCAAAATCAGTTCCCTTGGCTAGCAAAGTTTACTCCTTCTGGGGCACACCAATGAACGAGTTGTTGTGTCATTACAGATGACAACCTAAACAGGAAATGGGAGGAAAATTTTCTAACACTACAATGAAATAAAGACATGAGGAAATACACTGAGAGTGACAGTGCAAGAAAGCTTACCCAAGCTCTCATACACATCTATAGGTGTGCCTAAGCGAAACGTACATGAGCCATCCTCCCACTCTCCCTGTTTGCTTCTGCCCTTTTACTGTGCATGTGTTAGAGCTATGTTTTGCAGCCCCTTTCTTGAAATCACTTTTATCAGCATTAGTCACACCACTTTAAGGGTTATCTGTATGCTATATCACTGTCTGTAAGGGAGGGATTTCTTTGTAAGAGTTATTATGCCACCTAGGAAGTAAGCAGAAAATAATATTTCCAGTAACAAGCCTTTCTTACAAAAAGTTTTTCCTTTTGGTGTATTGTCTAAATTCACAGAGGTTCCCATACATTCTGTGCACAGCTTAAAACTGACATTTTATGGGCTCGTGCATGCACAGAGAAATGCATTAAATATGGTGCACAGACTTGGCAGTATAATAATCTGGGCAGCCAGCCATTCAGAAATTAACACATTGCCATTCAGACTTGTGGGGGGGAAGTCACTCAAAAGAGCAGTGTGTCACCCAAAGTGAGATGTGCAGATATACTTGTACGGTCCTTCAAACAAGACTCATAAATCTTTGACTTTTTATACAGAAATTGCCTTCATAAGAAAACAATTTGGAATGGAATTATAAGAAAACAGTTAAGAATCACACTTTTCACATTGTGAGTGAAAACATGAGAATTTTTCTCTTTTTTTAGGAGATTACCTTTGGAATCATAAATAAAAGAGAGAAACAGCTCTTGAGTGATGATATGAGCAATATCAACACACATCTGGAATGTAATATATAGAATGTGTAGTGTCAAGTAGTCTTGAAAAAAAGACATTTTTTCTAAACCATGAGAATATGCCGTTAAGCACATGCTCATCAAAAATGCTGGTTAGAATTCCTTAAGAAAGGGCTAAAACTTCTACACAGTTCTGAAAAGTCTGAAAAGGTCTGAAAGTAATTTTTGCCTAAATTCATCAAAGAACTTCAGAAATACCTGCATGTATAGACGTGATTTTTCCGTATACTCCGCCTAAAGAATCCCTTGCATCCATCACAGCTGGAAGCACCATAGTGTTTTCCGGTTGCTCGGTCTCCACATATTGCACAGAGACTACTGATCCCATTATCAGAAGCATTCATGTTGACGGCTTCTCCTGAACTGTCTGAGGAGAGGCAAGAACAACACACGTATTTATGGACAAGACTTTAAACAACTACTCCGTGAACAATTTGTAATGAAAGCTTTTTCTAGTCTTTTCTCTTTTAATTGCCACTTACTATTTATATAGCATGGTGTATCTGATTACATCTAGTTCTTATTCAGACGAACAGTTTCATAGTTATAGAGATGTTAACACAGTTTATGAAGTTTGCAACAACAAATAATTTTCTTTCCAGCTGAAAGGGGTTAAAAATGAATGTGTAACTCTCAATGTAAATTACATATAGATGCTTACTAGCATGAAGAGGAACTTTGGCAAAAAGTGCTGCATAGTTCTCTGGCAAAGATCTGCAATAGGAGCAGACAATAACTGCCAACTCTCATATAAACATATAACTGCATGTGCGACATTAAAAAAAAAGAAAATCAAGACAGTTTTTGCACAATGCTTAATGAAAAAATGTGTGCTAAGAGGACTGTGTGTTATTTCCTGGAACAAATTTTCCAAAGGAACATTGGTTCAGACTTTATATTCTTAAGAGAGTAACAGCTAGGTGTTTAATAATTAGTCACTGAATATGGTTAACAATACTGAAGAAATTCACCTGAAACCAAAACAGACATATATATTCTTAAGTCACAATGTTTAAAAGACCTGTTCATAGAAATAATTACATAATAGCTTTTTGTGTTATGCCTCTGGTTTTACACAAGGAAAACTGTTTGCAATATGCCCTAAACATTTGTAGCTGTTCAGTCAGGAAGAGGAAAGAGTGTCACATTAATAATTAGTTATTCAGACATGCATTCAAAGTCAAGTACATGAGTTCAAGAAGAGTGGACAGGTCAAAAAGTAAAACTGTTAATGTTGATACGTGTTATTATTCTTCATATTATACTAGATTCAACTGAAAAGTATTATGCAAATATATCATAAAATTTTCATTGTGTCCTGAAAAGCTTAAAATTTAAATAGAGTTGTTTAGTCAAAGAGAAAAGAAGCAATATTTCTGTTTTACACAGACATAATTGATAGGAATTATATTAAAAAATTATTAAATAAAAAAATGAAATCTTAAAGGCAAAAATTCAGTTCTGTAAAGATTTTATACTAAAAACAGGTTTGTCATGACTGGAAAATTATTTTTAAATATGAGTTACCCAATTCCTTCAACTAGAAAAATATAAAACATTTCGCGTTTTGTAATTTTCCATCATAATGATACAGCAAAACCACAATATTTAAATCTAATTATAAAATATTTCATGACAATATAAGGAAGTTCTCTCTATATATAGAGATATACTTATTTTCCTTGGTATTATTCTGAAACAAATTGTCTAGGAAATTGATTCCATTTTGCAAAATTCTTTTACTTCAACAGAAGTGCATAATCTGCCTGAACATGGCTTGCTAAACTTCTCTGAACATTTATAATTAATTTAGATAGTCAGAAAAGACACATCAGAAGGTTCATAAAAGGCAGTTTTCAGTTCCATTTTAACACAGTAGCTCCAAGACAATGTTTTTATAAATTCTGTAAGAAAATACATAGGCAAAATGCAACGCAAACTCTAAACAGAAAAAGGCTATCTCTAATAACTAATAATTATCAAGCCAGTAACTTACAGTGAATCATTTAACTAGCTCTATTACCAATACATAATATAACACAGCATAAATCCCTAATCTTCTTTCCCCTTTATGTAACATTAACAGGGTGTTATTCAGGAAAACACAAATGACCAATGCAATCACCCATACTAAAACCAAATGCAGAGAAATCATCTGAAAGTTACATAATAGTTGTTGACAGCCTCAAAATCACTTAAGAGCATAAAAGTCTTTTTATTTTCTTCCTAAATCAATAACTAAATCTACCTTCTGCTGATTAAACTTGCTGTAACATCAGAAATTCAGATAAAACTTCAAGCCCAACAATAAATACTAACTTAGGTTCTATCTATCAGGAATATGGGGAAATGCAGGTGTTATTTCCTGCAAATCACTAAATATTTGTTTTGGCTTTTAAAAATACGTACTGCGATAGATTTATGAGTTATACTTTATGATACGATGAAACTATTTTTTACGTGTATTAGAAGATTTAGAAAGCCATTTTAAAGTAGTTTAATTTGCCTGATACTTTTTGTCACTGACATTTCTCTTTTTCTGGCCAGCACTCAATGATGGCAGAATGAAATGATTTGCCTTCTATTTCAAGCATAACTTACTGATACAACTTCTCAAAAATTTATTGTATTAAAAATTCCACCTAAAGTTAAAGTGTTGCCTTAGCAGAATGCAAATAGTTTTTCTCAGCTAAACATTAGCCTCAAGAAAGCCAATGTAATTTTTTTCAAAAATCATTTGGTTCATGCAGACATATACCTAGAAAGGCCAGATTAACGTTTAAATAAATAAAATATTGGTCCAATGTAATTAAAAACTAGGCATCAAGAAACAGTAGCTAATTTTTTTCAAAGCCTCTGGATAATTTTTTCCTGTCCTTCTGAATGTTATATATGAAATATACTTTCACGTCCAAACGATCAATACTAGTTATTCATTTGTCTTATAGCAAATAAAACAACTGCTGAATACACCATTTTCTTCCTTTCATTAACTGACTGGTGACAGTACAGTTTAGTTACTTTATTACATGCAAATGCTCTCTTATTTTACCTATCAAAAAATTATGTCATTAACTTAGAGTTAGTGATGAAGTGTAAAAGAGCAGATACGTTGTTTGAAACCAACCCCCAAACACTCCATTAATAAATCATTTAGCTAACACCTTACAGCATTATTTTCCTTTTTTTGTTAAGAAGCTGCTTGATTTTGCATCACAGAGCAGAACTCACCATTGCCATTATACAGAATCTGCATAGTTTCGAATTCCAGTGCCATATATGTCGGATCTAAAACTTCACTGTAGTTTGCTATTTCCATGTCTGGAATTGATTCCGACAGCCTCATCACTGAATGTAAAACCAGTGTAAAAGCCGCTCAAATGTACAACCTTCCCATTCTGTTTCACAGTGATTGATAATCCAAAGTTAACTATAACTGTGTCACTTACGTACTGCAAGGGGAGGAGCTGGAAAACTGCCTCTGCATGCTATAATCTACTTGTTTGTTTTTTTGGTGTTTTTTTTTTTTTTTCTTTTATGACATACTGCAGCCCTTTTGATAATCTTGGAATGCTTTATGGGATAACCTTATCAGGAGTTATACTGGTTCCAGATCTTGAGTGAACCCAAGGACGTGCACGAAGCTTCCTATATCTCATGCTCTGCTACTCATTTTGTTTTCAATATGTGGTATTACACAAACGGTCCTACACAAGCAACTCCTGTTCTACGTAAAGAGACTGTAGGTTCATATGCTTTTTTCCTCTCTCTCTCTTCAGAACAATAGGGAAGTGTGATACAGACAAAAACATCCATCATCATCCTTTTTTAAAAGATATCTGAAAAACCTCCCATTTTTACAACTGTTAGCATTCTTCAGCAATGGCAATGAGCTGGCTGTGTACTTAACGAAGGCCTCAAGCAACACAACCTCTGCAGCAAGAAAGGCCAGTTTATAGATCCCCTCTACCAAATCTCGTGTTGCTGCAGTGCCTTTAGGCAGTGGACCCTGCACACTCTGAGATGGTGGCTTCCTGCTTCAGCTCTTCTTCCTAGAAGATGTGATGGCAGCATGTTCTTTACAAGCACCATTCCGATGGACAGGAAAAAAATATATTCACCTTCTCTGAAAAGAAGAATTTCTGGGTAGATTCACTGCTTATCAGTTGGTAGACATGGCAAGCACAAAACCCTCCTGTAAAGCTGCTTGAATCTGTGCAAAACGCTGAATTTTACTTGCTGATAAGGTGTTTTTTAAATAGTGGATAAGAGAATTCCAAATTGTATTACTTCTTAAAAAAGTCTTTACAGATGACTAACTTTCACACTGCTGACCAACAGTTACATTAAATTTTACACATATAGGAAAACTGTCCAGTTTACATTTAATTAACAAGAGCAAATAACTGTATGTAGAATACTGAAATGTTTATTTAAATGGAAAGAGTGCCTGCAGCTGCTATTCAAAAGGACCTACAAAACGGCACCATAAAAATCTCCTTGATTAAACTAAAAAGAAAAGCAACTGCTGACAGACAAGCTACTGTTGAAAAAATGAAAATTTACAGCAAAAGACATAGGGAAAAAAAAATCCCAAACTCATCCTAATCTCCAAGTCCCTAGAGCTACCTGAGAGGCACAAATCACCCTATCTCCTTGTGGACACATAGATGCAGTCTCAGGCCAGTTCTCTGCCTGGGGCCAGTGGAGTACATTGGCTTAATTATGACAACAGGATTCTTGTATAAGTCACTGTCACAGAACTATCCCCAAACCATTTACAGGCATGTTACTACTGGCATGACTTCTCTGCAGATTTTGGAAGGTCTGCAGACACTGTCGTTTTCAACCTACTGCTATACTTTTCCCTTTAAACCACTCATCCATTACTATATTCAATCAGATATAAAAAAAAACTGCCAAAGTTGTTATACTTAAAAAAGGGCAAATCAAAAATACCTTCCCAAGAATAGCATGTTTATTAATAACCAATGTAACACAAATACTTCCTATTCAGTACAGAAGACTACTCATACATGGTAATTTTATAAGATATGTAAGTTTATGAAAAGTTAGAATATTTCATGCCTAAAATCACGGAAGAAGTTCTACTCAAAGCATCATTTCACAGTACTAGAAGTGTACAAAGTTTCACTGCCTTTCACCATGGTTAATCTTCTTTTGGTTTTCTTAAAGAAGTATACAAAGTATACTTGTTTACAGCCCGTATTTGTTTAAGAAATCACAGTAGTTTCATCACAAGATGGAAGGTTCATATTGAAAAGTTTCTTCAGTAGCAGAATTTGGTTTATTTTCTATAAAAATTTGCTGTATATGTATAGCGTTTGCTACCAAACTAATTTCTAGTTACATGACAAAAGATTCATTGCATTAAATATGCCATTTAAAACAATATACAAAGGTTTATATGATAACTACAGTTATCTTTTGCTCCTTAGTGCATAAGTGTTGATGAGATTTTATATAAATAATCTCTGGATTTTTCATATCAGAGTTCTATGCTGCACAAATACAAACATACGTAGGACTAGCTGAATTTTATTTCAAAACTCCAGTTCCCAAAACACTCTAGCATACGAGTAACTGTAAAACAAGGGAATGAATGCAAGCTGGAAGGTATCATGTACGACATGATCAAATCCTGCTATTCCCACTGTTGTTAGCAGATTTTCTTCAGTACTGCCAAAACAGGTTCCTCAGTGACTGCTAGAGACGGAATGAATTGAGCCTTCATACTTCTTTCATATAAAAACTCATTTCAATTGATTTTTTAACATGAAAAAGTGTACACTATAGGGAAGTCATTCTTTATACTATTTTTTTCATGTTTTGCTAAGGAAACTTCTTACAGTCAAATGCTGCATTTATAAAACTGTGTTTTCTGGGGGATTTCTGGCATCCTGAAGTAAATCATGAACAATTAATGTATACTAAATAACTACTGTAAAATCTTACTATGTTTTCTTTCTGTCCTAGATGGATCGGAATATAGTCCTGAAATCAGAGCAGTTGAGGAAAACTTTTTGGTCCTACATCAGTCCAAACCTCATAATGATCACTAGCATTCAGACACCCACACAGCAGATTTCCTTTCATATCAGACACTTTTCAAATTCTGAATGAGCTTGTAGCTTGCAGAATAAGATGTGCTTTCAAATTCGAATTCTAAATCAAGTCATCTACTACTAACAGCCAAGAAATACTAGCCTTAGGTAAGCAAAATTGTGTAATTAGTCAAACTGCGAAACATTCCTTTCAGATAAGTGATACTGTAAAAATGATTTTTCAAAATAAATTTTACAGCAATTGTGAAAAAAGAGAAAGCTACACAATAATGTTTCTGTTCATATGGTTCTGTTAGTTTTTTTCTTTAAATCTGATGACTTCACAATCACATACAGAAAACATTCCTATCTTATCTTTAAGACTATTAACTCTGTTAATTGTTCAGCTCTCCATATTAAACGCAATCATTCTTTCTGATTGTGGTATAAAATAGAACACAAGCTAATAAAATCAAGGTTATTTCCATAAAAGTCTTCCTGAAAATAAAAACAAATCTCAAACTACTATCACTACTGAAAACAGTTTCAATTTTTTTTTTCTGTAAGCAGCAATATGTCTTTTTATTATTTCAGCTTAGTAAGAAACGTAGGTTCCTATAAGAAAGTCTCTATTAAACGTTTGGTTGGGGTTTTTTTCTTGTTTCTCATGTATTCTATGTTAGGAACACATCCTCACAGTACTTCTTTGTTTTGCAAGTACAGCGAGTTGTGGTGGACATATTTGGAAAGCATACTATTTTTGTCAGTAGGTTGGTATATTTATCCAGCTTGTTGATAAAGCAGGCGTTATGACGTGTCTGTGTCTGTCCCGCCATTTCCTGGCACACATGAAACAGGGTACGCAAGGAGTCTGGGCTAGCCAAGTCTAATGAAACCACACGAGCTGAGTCAGAACGTCACTTTACTACAGGAAACCCAGTCAAAGATCTCCAAGCTAAAGAGTTTATTTGCCAAAATCTTGCTACCCAGGAAACAAGTGTGCAAATTTCCGCAAGCCAGTGGGGAATCTCATCTTCGTCTTACAAAGACCCACACCCATGTAATTCCAGAGAATGAGTGTCCCTTTTCTGTAACACACCCTGAATGCCAACTGCCCATCAGCGTCACATCAGGTCTGCTGCCACCCACCCCTAAGCATTACATAAATGGTCCATGAGTAATGAG
This sequence comes from Tapera naevia, assembly GCA_033556795.1. Lineage (NCBI taxonomy): Eukaryota > Metazoa > Chordata > Aves > Cuculiformes > Neomorphidae > Tapera > Tapera naevia. Next base: position 14,729,596 of record JAUMJJ010000038.1, read on the forward strand.
TAGGAAATGTTTGCTTGTATTCTAAAATATATAAAATTACAATGTGTTTGACACGAAAAGATCCATAACACTGCAGTATTAAAGTATTTGGTAGAGATCGCTGGCTTTTTTTTTTTAATAAAAATGTTAAGAGTTGAAACAGATCTAAAAGTGAGTGATTAAATTTAAATGTATTGCCAAATTTCTCAAGACTTCTGGAAAATAAATAGCTTTTTGTCCTTAAGACATACATATTATGATGGAAACATGGCTAAAGCCTGTTACAACTCTAAAATATTATAGCAAATGTCTAACATTTTCATGGTCCCCCTCCAAAAAAAAGTTCAGAGCCAAGCACAGATAAGGTTGCTTTTGAGCTGGTTAATAATGGATTTTTCAGAACAATTTGTTAATCCTGAGAGCAAACGTACAGCACAACTGCTTCCAGAAAGGTGATCAAAAGTACCATCTCATATGCACTTCTCAAATCCAACATCAACTATCAGCTTTAACAAGTAAATTTATGGGACTTAGATGCTTCACCGCCCTTTCATTTTGCACCTTCCTTTTGACTCTCTCCTAAAAAAATCTAGTGGTTAAATAAACCACTAGAACAGCAAAGCCAGTACCAGAATTGAATCACAAGTTTTCACGGCACACTTATGAGGAAAGGTGGCAAGATTAGCTGCAACAAATCATGCCAGGTGAAACATAAGTACAAATCTTTGTAGGAAATCTAGGCTAAGCCTGTTTCCATTACACACATTTTTAGACACTTAGACCACCGAAGGCATTCTATAAAAATGAGACTCTTGCATATATTGAATCTGCCATTTTTTTTTCATTTGAATTGGTGATTCATTATTTTGGGTGCCTCTGTATCATACAGTAAAAATAAATAGCTTTCTCTAATAAGTTATGATAAGAGTTTGTGGGATTTTTTTTTCATTTTGGTATAACAGGGAACAGACTATTACTGCAAGCTCTGAGTTGTCCTTATAGTTACGCTTTTGGGTTCATGAAGTATCTGTCTAGTGGAACACCTGGCTACAACTTCAACAGGTATGAATATGAATAAACACAGAAAACAAAACACATGCCTGGCTTCTGACTTGTCAAACACTATGGACCAACCCTATGTAGCATGTTTGTCAAAATAATTATGAAGATGTCAATGAAGTTTCAAAGTCGAGTAGATTTAACACTTCAAATTCTACGAAGTGCAATTTACAATTTTAATCTTACATCCGTTAGGATCTTCACTCTGTACTTGAGGGGAAATGCCAAAGGAATACAAGATTTCTAAAATATTTTGAGCCTGAAGAATAGTTGCTGCAGGGTAATTTTGAAGATAATTTACAGTGGCTGAGGATATAGCCCACATTCACATCATGTCTCGCTACACCAAATATCATTCTATGCAGCTTATTCTAAAGGGATAAATGATTTATTTACTTTATATACCACATTGTCATTGAGGGGATATGCTACTCGTATAGCAACAGTAATATAATGGTGCCATATGCAAAGAAAAGACATTACATCCACTACTTAAGGTCAAGGGAAACAAAGCTATCTGTTTTATCTGATTTTATTTATCACTTACACATGTACACATAGATCAGTTCACAGAAAATCAGTGAGTGCCTTGGGTAGCTTCTCACAAAGTACAAGACACATTCCCATTCACAGACCCTCAGCTGCACTCTCTGTAACAGAAATGTAAGTTTTGAGGATGATTCCCACATTCCATTCACCCACACTCTGCATAGACCAGAATTATTAAGGCAATCCCATCTACGTTTTCCAGATGCCCTATGCTACCTTCTATCAATGGTTTAGTGACACCAGTGGTGCACTTGTGTGTGGTGGTCCTGCAGCTGCACTCTCTCACTTAATTGCCTACCAGAATCAAAAAGATTTTTGCTATTGTTATTATTTAATTTCTTTATTATTCTCACATTGCAGTGAATTTCTTCAACTAAGGAGAGATGGATTAATAATTGTATGTCATAAGCTAATACTTAAAAGCTTTCTTATGAGATTTCTCAGGCTTTAACATAACATAGGGGGTTTGGATAGCCTTTCATCAAATAATAAAACTGCTGAAGAGTATGAGTACTCCAAGAAAAACCATCCCACAGCCAAGAGGTCACACAGGAACAACATGCACGAAATGTCAACCAGTAGCTGGGCAACTGTGCTGATGAAGAGCAGTGTGTCTGGGTGATGGAACAGCCACAGCTACGATGGTGCTTGTAGAAGCAGCACATTTCTAAGCGAAGACTTACCAGGATAGCTAAAGGTGAAGTGAAAGCCTGATGCAGTCAAAACACAGTATGCCAGGTACAGGGGTTAGGAGGTAGATACTGTGGACATAAAGTAGCTACATTTCTTTATCTAGCAGTTCCAGGAGGCTGTCCACAGTAGACTATGCCACATATGTAAAAGTACAGAACAACAGAATTATTTAGGTTGGAAAAGGCCTTTAAGATCGAATTCCACCTTCATTATCCTCCGCAACTCTTCTAAACTTCTGGGAGAGAATGGAAAGTGTATGACATTTTCTGTAATTCTCACTATAATATTAATGTTATGCAGATTTAAAATCTTTATTTATATGTGTGCTTTTAAGTACATGTATGTGTATATATGCACACACAGGAATTTATTTTCAGTGTTTTTATGACAGCTCGATTTGCCTCTTGAACTGAGTATACCCACAGAAACGGATTTGACAGGGGGAAGCTCTCCCTCCTGCACACTAGATCCTAGGAATTCTTGGCATTGTATTGTCCATGTGCAGATTCTCTTCATGAGTTAGCAGTAAATCTGTATTTTGCAATTTCAATTCATTCCGGTGCTTGCTTTGTGTCCAGATTAACAGCTAACACTCTCTGAGGTTATCAGGCAATATTTTAAAAATTGTGAATATTCATGGGGAGGAACGATAAAAAAATGGAGCTTAAAAGATTTTTGTACAATAGAGTTCTGTGGTGAGATTTGCTGAGTTACAGTTAAATGACTGCAGTTGCTTGTTAATTATTTGCTTAGATCGGGTAACTTATTATATTCTGATGCACACAGGAAAATTAATGAGAGACTTATCCTGGAGAGCTGAATGAAATGAGAAGAAAAGAGGAAAGAGTTCAGGCGTAAGATAAAACCAAACCATCGTGATATTGCTAAGCAGAACTACACACTCTTGCTCAGTCATCCCCAGGTGATTAGTAATTTCTCAATAGGCCTCCTTGGCAGGTTTTTATACAAACTTAGTCATAAACAATGTTTTATATAGCCAGTTAGATAAATTTTACCTGCAATTTATCCAAATTTATCTTGAGAAATACCATATAATGAGATATACATATATATTTTTTTCACAGATAAACACCCTTGTCTTTGTCATACACAATAAAAGAGTTCAAAAAAAGGTTAACCAGTATCAGGGCAAGGTTTGTTTGGGGTTCTTTTTCAACTTGCCTAGAGCCTTTCTTTTCTGTGATGAATTAATTGCAGCAAGTCTTCTAATTTCTATATCCTGCCCTCTGCTGAATGAGTTATATATTCTACATAATGTTTCAAAACAAACTCAGTACACTTCTGCCCATGCTAGTGACTATATAACTCTTGGTCCTATGTAAAAAGGCTAATTAAATAACTGAATAGTCAGACAATTCCCATTATTTTCAGTTATTCTATCTAAAATTAAAAATTTTAACCGAGTCTAAACCGACTCATCACATTCCTGCAGAAAGAATGTTGTGTCAACACACTTGGCTTAACTCTTCCAAGACACTGGCATGGTTATGCTTAGCTTGACAATTTCTCTCGTTTTTATTGTTACAAAAATCAGTTAATGAGAAGTTCAATGTACATTAAAAACTGTGAGTATAAACTGGAAGTATGGCAAAAGGAGAGAAAATTCAAAATACTACACAAATAAAGGAACAACATGAAAGCACAAAGGCATACACTATTTTGGATCAACTTTTTAAAGGAACAAAATAATTCTATTTTAGGCACCAAATAAATATGAAGATTTTCAGAACAACTCATTTTCTGGGGAGGCGTGTAAAATATCCTGATTTTCAAAGCGACATTTTTTCCCTCTGGGAACAATAATATGTGATCGGATTGAGCACTGCTGAAAATGAAGCTTGTAAAGTGTACCAACACCAATCCAAAGCCTCTAAAAAATCTAAATTGGGCCAATTCAGTTATTCAATTCAAAACTCAACAAATTTCACATTAAAATTATTACTTTATTTTCATTATAAGAACAAAGTCAATCTTGTTTTCAGCAAACATGAAATGACAACAGTATCTGCTTGGAAATACAAAACCCAAGGCTATCCAAAGAATCAGCAAGGCCTAGGACATTTGATATCTTTATGGGCATAGGTATGCGCACTGGAAGTGCAGTAAATTCAGAACCCAGTGCACATAAAACTGAATCCTCTGGAGAAAGAGTTTAAATCTATTCTTTGCTTTACATATACTGACCCGTTCTGCAATTGGCCCACGGTTATCTCTTAATTTTAACACATTAGGTGTGTTCCCAGATAGGAATAAAACATTAACTACTGACTTCCAAGAAATACAGATATATCTGCTCCAAAAATATTTTAACAGTGATTTAGTAAGTTCAAAATCAATGACTCCCTTTTAAAAACTGATGATAAATATTAGAAAATAAAGTGGGCTGGGTCTCTCTGATTAATGAAGCCAGAGCACTGATCAAGCTGAGCAGAAGAAAATTTACTGGCATGGAAATTAGGAGAGAAACAGTCCTCCAAAACTTTATTTAATCTTTGCATCGAGAGAAAGTAAAAGGAAACTTTGAAAAATAGTCCTAGGTGCAGTTATGAGTAAAACCACGACACAAATCATCAAGATCCAATCTGAAAAGTCACACATAGCTTCAGTAATGTAGGTTACTTGATCAGTTCTATCTTAATTATTACAGATCACAGCTATGTCTGCATAGGTTTTATGGACATCAGCAATATTCACATGGTTCTGTTCTTTGTTTTTCATGTATTTGTGCAGGCAGGGTCCATTGTTTTATCCGAGAACCTTGCAGTCAGTAACTTTATCTCCACATCTGTGAGAGAGGGCCAAACTATATTTCTCTTTTTCTGAACAGAAAACTGAGGCAAAGGACAACTAAAGATAGTGTTTATGACACTTGAGTGCACGTGTCTACAATATAGTCACTGCATGCAAACTAGAAGCCTAACTCCCTTTTGTATACAATGATCAGAAACAGGCACTTCTAACCTATCTAACCTATCTAACAGTAGGCTAATCTGAATCACCTCTCAAAACACCCATATCTTCCAACTGGTTGTCTAACCAAAGAGCTCAGGCAAATACAACAGACACCTAGAGTTAGGTGAGGGGAATCTATCTGAATGACTCCCCAAAAACAGAGAAAAGATTTGAAGGTGAAGACCCTGGATGGAGACCTACCTCGTGCACTCTCCACCCGAGCACTTTCTCAAAACTGTTATAAGGTATGAATGCCAGCAAAAAACATTTATCACATTTAAAAAAAAAATACATTTTTACACTCCTAGATGACATAAGGGAAGTTTGCTTTAGCTTAAGACACATTTCAGAGGGCCTGAGCTTCAGAAAGAGTCAGTCAACTTAATGCATGTAATCATAAAATGACTAAATGAAGATTAAAAGAATCAGATTCTGGTATCTCCGTGTTTGATAAAAATGGAGATACACGTAATATAATCCAAAAACTAGCTAGGTGAAAAACATTCCTCATAATAGAAAACAACAAAGTTGAGTTAAGAGAAAGCAAATGTTGTTACCGTATCTAAATGCAGGACAGCTGTTCCGCATGGTCTCACCTGCAGTCCCAGTTTGTGAATGTGTACACAAAATCTGTGTGACTGGAGGACAGTTGTCTATAATTCCCTTTTGAAGGTAGACCAAGCATGCATACAGGCTCAGAGCCGACCTGATACACGCTCTGGCCTGGGGAACCAGAAATACAAAGTATGTGGAGTACATATGTGGAGTCACTTCCTCACTCTGCTGGGACATTATTCAGGTGCATCTCCTGGGGCCAGGACTGTATTGCACTTACCCACAGTGTAGATACAGCCACAGAAACAGTTTTCCACTAGAAGTTAGGCTGCTTTATCAAAGCTACACACTGTGTTGAACTAAAAGAGAAATCACAACTAATCTCAAGTGGCACACAAAAGTTTTTGTATTCCAAGGTTTTGCTGGTTTTTCAAAGAAATGTGGTAAAAATATACATCTTTTCATCTAATTAATGAGAAAAGGCAGCTGTAAACTGTACTGATTAAATGTCTCGGCAACACATGCTACCTAGAACTGATCTTGAAGATAACATTGCTTTGATTAGACAGTGAGAAAATATCTAAGGTGACAGTTCACTTTTGATCAATAAGTTCAGTAAATACATCAGCATTTACAACACATCAGTATTTGAATACCCCTAGCTGATTTGTGAGAATGGCAAAAGTAACTTCCTGTACAAAGTTAGTCTTTCAACTTCCAAAAAGAAGCAAAATAGTAGTAGAAAGGAATGCCCTAATCAGAAAGAACCACAGAACAAATTTGTTTAGGAATCAGGAAGGCTGAGTCAGTAGTGGTAGTGTGCAAGGAAACAAAGATGACTTCACTAAGAAAGGTGATGAAAAGGTTACTAGTGGGTGTATCCTAACCATTTATGTTAAGGTTTTATTACATATGCAACAAATTAAACATTTGAATACTTCCAAATACTAGCAAAAATAGGGGTAACAGGGTTTTATTTCATTGTTAAGGTTCCTAAGTTGGAGGCACTAACTGAGTTGCAGCAGACATTACACCTAACAGCAACAACACAATCTTGCAAAAACTTAACCTTGCCTGGGCCTTTGACTAGTACAACTAAAACTCTGAAACTTCTTTGTTATGCTTTTTTTTGACATAAAATAAAAGTTAGGGAGAGGAAATGTGATAAATATTTTCTAATTGAAGACTGATGTGATTTATCTAATTTGATCTGCATAGCACCCATGGGGAAAATAATGAAACAAAACCACAGCAGTCTACCATTGACTTGGAAGCAACGGTTGAAAAAAAATAACCCCAAGCCAATCTGAAATCCAAACATTCCTAGGAAGTGTGACAGAAATATTTATTTTGGTATCTCAAACTCTTCAGAATTACTGAATCGCAAAAAGAAATGAGGACACTTCCTTGTTGTAAGCAGTTCCATTTTCCATAAGTGAAGACATATTTTTTCATTTGTTAAAAGAGAAAAGCAAAGAGAAGACCTAGAGGTGAAAGAGGTCACCAGGTTCTTTACTAACTTCTGAGACTGAAGAAAAGGAGGAATGATATGAAATACCACTATGAACCTGAAGAACACTGAATAAATTCTCAATTCTTAACTTAAAGGACCTCAGGTGATCATCTAGTTCAACTTTCTCCTCAACACAGGTCAAACCAGCTTTATCCAGTCATATCTTGAAATACTTTGAAGGATGGAGACAGCCCAGCCCCTCTGGGCACCCTGTTCCTCTCCTGAACCTGTTCCCTCTTGGTCTTCAGAGGGGACCTCTCCTCCTTACATCCAGTCTGAAATTCTCTTGTTTCGACTTACGTCGAATAGTTTCTTGCCCTTCCACTTGCACCACAGAGAAAAGACTGGCTTCGTCTGTTCTCAACCACCTGGAGGTACCAGAGGCTGCTGTGAGGTCCCCTCTCCTGGTGCCATCTCATCTCTGGGCTGCAAAGGCTCTGGTCCATTAGATTCTCCTCAACTGAACAAATACTCCAGACCTTGATCATTTTGGTAGCTCTCCACTGAACCTTCTCCAGTTTATCCACGTCTCTCCTGGAAGGAAGAAGAGTGTAGGGGGAAGGCAAAACTACATGCAGTGTTTTAGATGCCATCTAAGAAGTGCTTAGTAAAGTGGGATAATCAATTCATTTGATTCTGCTAACACAACCCAGGATGCTGTTGGCCCTCTGCTCCCAGGACATTCTGCTGGCTCATGTTCTGTTTGCTGTCTACAAGATCACTTGGTTCTTCTCATCAGGGTGTCTCTCCAGCCAGTCCCCTAACTCTGCCCCTAGTACAGGATTGTTCCCCAAGTGTCTCCCAGTTTCTCAATTCTTAAATGAATTTTTATTCTCTAAGAATCACTGTGCCTTTTTAGCCTCCCCTGGCTAAATTACTACTGCATTCTCTATTTTTCAGACGTACACATAAAGTTACCATGATGGACTTGGTTCGCATAGATTGACCTAGCTGTCTAAAACAATTAAAATACTGCTCACTTAGCCAGAATAGAAACTGAGCCTATCTCTTCCACCAGTACTTCTGGACAAATTTTTTTAGAGCCAGCAGAACTCATCTACACCTCCTGCTATCTGCCATTCACCTGACAGTGAATGCTATTTCTGCTTCCATCTGCACGAGGGAGGCATTAAAAGCTGCTATTACAGCAGCAAGAACGTACCTCGTGCAGAAGGAGACTAAAAGGAGTTGGTTTGCCCATCTCAGGGAACTGAAAATGAGAGAAAGTTTACTCTACAAATAAGCCATGCATGGCAAACTTCATAGGGGGAAAAACTATTTAGACAATAGAACAATGCTGCCACCTGAGGAAAGGCATAAATTTGAGGCTGACAAGTAGAAAGCTTCTAAATGTGGCATGGTTAGAGCACTGTAACAAACCTCCATTTAAGTAGCAGAGGCAAGGAACCTAACCAGTTTTAAGACACAGAGTGAAATTCATGAAAGGTATTACATGGTTGGGTGACACCAGTCAAGTTGATGACTCAGAAGATCTTTTCTTGTCTTATGTTTCTGAATATTGCACGATTTTTTTTAAGTGGTCCATGAACAATATTGATTGTGTTATTCTAATTATGAATTAAACAAATATAAATGACAGAAAGTTAACCTTAGTGTGATAAATAATTAACAAAATTATGCTGTGACTGCAGCTGATACATAATTAACAACTGTTGCAAATTATGTTATCCATCTAATTTGCCCAGATTGGAGTAGCATTTTTCTTAGGCATGTTTAGCAAGTTATGTGATAATGTGCACTTGAGTGAAGTGCTCTTTACTAACGTGTTCAAATTCACAAAGCTGTTATTAGAATTGCAAATAAGATACACATCAGCATCATTTCCTCTGCCCATCATTTTCTCTTCCTTGGAAATATGCTTGAAAGAATATCAAACAGTAACAAGTCCAAAGGATGTTTGCACAAATTGAGTAAAAGTGGTGTTATATAATTAAACAGGGAAAATGTGCAAAAAATCATCCTGATGAACCAAGTGGGACTGAATCCACGTGAAACATATGAGTTGCTGCTGAGTAGGAAGTAATAAGAATCATGGAGATCGTTGGGGGACACAGGGAGATGTTCACGGTAGAATTCACTTAAGAAAATGGAAAGGGGAAAAACATGTTTTGAAGTGTTGTATATTCAAGACCCAGAACTGAGGAATATCTGATCATTGAAAGCCTAATGAAATCAGTAGAAAAAATCATCACCTTTCAGGATTGAGTACTCAAGGTCAATACATGTTGGAGCTGTAAAGTCCTTAATTAGGTAACTAAAGCATATAAATAAAAAAAGGAAGAAGAAAATTGTGGTTCACAGGTCTTTTGTTTATCCTTCCCAGAAGGATACTGGAAAATCTGGACAAATGGAGAAAGTAGTAATATATAATGAGGGAGTAGCTGCCTTATAAGGAGCAGACACAGCACTGGATGAACAACAGAATGGTATAATTTCACAAAAATCTTTAGGGTGTACATACCTACCATCAGCTTCTCTGCTTTCATAGGTATTTATGTGGCTTTCAGGAGCACATAATATTTCTAACAGTCAAGTTTCCAAATGGTCATCGTTTTCTGAGGGAGAGGCATATCAAAATAATACAGTCACCATCAAGCAAGCAGGTTACTGAAGCGTCCACCAAAACTACTTGCATTCAGAAAACAAAAAAACAAAGCACTAAAGCTTCAATTCTCCATACACAGATGAGGGAAGACTAACTTCCTAGGCTGTGTTTCCATCCTCATCTCTAGGGAATACCTGCAGCCAATGAGATTAAAATAAACGCTATACTACCTGCAACGCAAACCAACAATGCTCCTAAAGAAAATACTTATTTGGATTATAAAGTCTGAGAATACAGTGCTTTCACTCAAGGTACAAAGGTAGTTCTGAAGATTAAAGAAACTTCAAGAAAATGCTTCAGTCATCAGACAACGTTGATGCCAGATTTTCTTCCACTTGCAGAATAAAAAAGCATAGAATTTATACAATGTCCTGAAATACTATCTGGAAGGAATACACACAGGGAATAAGCGACAAAATTATTTTTAAGACTGTGGAACTGTTGACATAGAAGCGTATGAATAAAAGATTCCCTGCTCTTTGGATTACTCTAATGTTGAGGTACTGGGTAAACTACATAATGAAACAGGATTTGTAATAGAAAAGCCTGTAAGAAATATAAGTTTAATTTGACTATGTGGAGAGGGTTTCAAGAAGGATGAATGCAAGAAGGAAATGAAGACACGTTTTGCAGCAACCTTGAGAACTACTTTACACCTCTTGCAGTCAGCCTGGCTTTTCTGGAGTGACTTGCACTTTTAAATGCTAAGCTTAAGGTAGGCAGTCACTTCTTTATTTTATGTATATATATGTCGATGCTACCTGCTAATTCTAAACATTTTAATATATGTGTAATCTGTATATTTATGAGCAATTCTTAAACATAAACAAAATATACACAGGCCACGCATGAAGTTCTGAAAGACAGTCTTTTTTTTCTGCATCCCAAATTTAACTCCCTGCTATTAAGATCCAAATACAAGCATGTAATTTTCAGGGTTTTTCTGTTTAAAAATATCCACTGGCTTCAACTATGACAGCATTTTTTGCTTTGTTTTTTACTTTACCAGAGACCTTATGGGTGATACATTATTCCTTCCCTTGGAAGGAACTGACAACACAGAAAATCACTTCTAGACACCATGGATGTAACTAGCTCCCTTTATTTCGATACAACAGGACTTTAGTCAAGAACAGAGATTCTTACAGTCTAAATTGTAGGTCTGCTGAGGCACTGCATTCTTTATTGATCTTGTAAACTGCAGCACATGCAAAATAGAAAGCAGTAAAAGTATTAGCCCATGAGGACTTTTTGTCCTCAGAAGTGATACTGCTACACCAGTGTACCCAACTGAGTCTGGAAATATCAGAAAATAGAGTGTTATATTTAATCTTAATTATATATAAAATTCTTATCTGCAACTCTCACACATAAACCCTGGATTGGAAACAAACATATTGTTTGGCTAATTGAGAAGGAAAAAAAACACTACTCATAATGACTCAGGTTCTCCCACTGAGACCACTATAAAGGCACATAAAAATCGTCAGCCGTACTGAATTGAAGATGAAGGCTAGAAATAGTTCTGTTCTTTAAGTCCCTCCTCTTGTGCCTCTCTCCCTGCCCTTGTTTATCTATGCAAGGTAAATTCGCCTTTACATCATCCATGATGAGGAAAAGTTGAAATCTCCAAGAGAACCACACACTGCTCCATATATCTCTTTCAGTTCTACAATTTCAGAACTCCCTTGCACACCTAATCCTATAGCCATTAGTAAGGCAATAAAATGACATAAAATGAGTAAAGAGCAATAAAGCAATCATATCCTAGCATGTTTATTTAGTCGTGGTCCCTAATGACGGAGACCTTCGTACCCAGTGTTACCTGGAGCTGCCACTAATTCTCCTCTGTCTCAAATCATTACTCTCAGACTTAATGCCTTATGTTTTACAGACCTCTTCACACAAACTGTGAAAAAAAAAAACCCTCACAGAAAGAAAGATCAGGTTTTATAAATATACAAATATATATTTTATATATATATATAAACCTTTGCAAATTCAGCCCAAATCCATTTTCTTTCACAGCAATACTTGAAAAAGTTGAATCAGAAGAGGCCAGAAGGTCTCATCACTTGGGTACAGGCTGCACTTCTGCTGCCCATACTCTGACCCAGCTGGATGTGAGTTAGATGCAATGCAAAATGTGCATAGCTGCATGGAGGTTATGTTAAAATGTGTTAATGTGTGCCTTAGCCTTTGAGGGCACTTTCTAAATTAGGTACATAAAATAGCTGAAACACCAAACTGGGCTGTGTGGCTGCTGTTTAATAGTGCATGGCAGATGTATCCTCAGTGGTAAGAAAGGTATTTAAATCTATTTAAACCTAAATATATACTTGCGAATCTGATGCTAAATCAGACTTTCCTCTCCTCAAAATACTTAAAAAACAGTCAAATTTAAGCTGTACTAACTATAGCATATTGTGATTATTTTTAAAAGCACTTCTACGTTGATCTAAAATTCATTCCTTCAAAATACCACATCACTTCAATTTAAACAACTACAGCTATCTACTAACAATTTAAGCAGAGTTTCTCTATCTTTACATCACTATTTACATTATTCTCTAAGAAGCTTTAAGAAACTCAATTCCCATAAGGGGACATTCTGATAATGTACACTGACTTTTGAATAACACAGAAAAGTACAATTTGGTCCAGTTGTTCCTAATGGAGACCAAGAACATTTGCCTGCCTTTCAGAAGAACCAATTCTGATTTCATACTAGCCAATAACAATCTAGCAAAAAAATATCTAGGGACCAATCAGAACCCAGTGATTGGTCAGAGTCACAATTATAGTAACAGTCAAAATACAGTAACTAACTTCCACTTCGGATATTTCATTTCATCTTTTGAAGATCCTTGGTTGGCTGGTTGGTTTCATCCTATTTTTGAAAATTAATAGATCTTACTTTTTTAGATTTGCCTCTTTATGTCATGTAAAACGTATACAGTCATTTTACTTTCACCTCACCCAGTCTCTCCTTCTCAACACTTTGCTTTGTTTTTTCCCTGTCCCACTGACTCCTTTCCAGTCGATCCCTCTCTTTGATTTTGTAATTTTGTTTAATTCATTCCCTATGTATAAAAATCTCTTCAAAATAATAAGAAAAATATATATCATCAAGCCAACAAGTCTTTATATTGCTATTGAAATTATATGGGGGGCGTGGGGTTAAACTGAATTTCCCTCCTGCACAATACACCTGTTGCTTGTTGTTCTCTTGCTCTCCATCTTCTCTAGATTCTTTCAGAGGTATTCCCCCCCTTTTGATTTTTTGTCAGAGAGACTTTTTTACTACAGATTTCAGCAATGTTTCATTCCTCTTCTGTGAGCTCTAGGAGCCTGTCCTCTTTCAAACTGAGATGAGAGCGCAAAAGTGGAAGTCCAAGTATAAACTAGCAACTGCTCAGAACAAATACATTATGTGACCCAGATAACATGTGGTATGTTGCATTAATATTGTAAGCAAAACTTAGAACAGGCTGTGTTTGCACAAGCAAGTGTATGTATAGAAAATGCATAAAGCTTGGTAACATTCTTCAAATAGCATGCTCTAAACAGAAAAGTTGGTCAGAAACTACTCTGACGAAAAAGCTCCCCTTTTCATTGGAATTTTCGAGTGTCCAAACAGTACGCTATTGTGCAAAAAAAGTCTTGCTGAAATAAAAACTCAATAAAAAAGCTATGTATTGAATTATTACATTGAACCAGAATCCAAAGTAAAGCACTGTGTATAAATCACATCATTTTACTTAAAAGCAGGGGAGAACAAAAGATGGTCAGATAGAGGAAAAAAAGACAAACAAAATGGGAGAAAAAACAAAACTGTGCCCCTTTGAGGATGACTGAATTTGGTTTAATTCATATTTTACTCTCTGCTGAACAATTTTACTTTCTTGACAAAGTGCCAGGCAATTGGAAGAAGTTTGGAAAAACATATGCAGCTTTTTGTCAACTTTATGCCTCCCTAAACGTAGAAGACTCTTCTGAATAAGGAAACTAAAAATAAATTGGGAAACAGTGTCAATAATGGGGTCTGAATTATCCAGTAATAAAAAAAAAAATTGAAAGCATTTTTTTTAATATATTTAAATAGAACTTTCATAACATAAATAGAGGCAACGAGACTTGATTGACAACAAAAAAAGGGTGATCTGTAGCTGACTTACACAGATGACATTAAAAAAAACTTGCATTGCCTATATACGTTTTGGCTTGTTTACTTACAGTTTTAACCTATTCTAAGAACTCATGGTTAAAATGTGGCCAACACGCACTTCACCAAATCTCAATTGCAAAAGCTGGCACTGTATACTTGGATAAAGAATACACCTAAAAATTAATGTCTGTAGATTCGTATTACAATTGTATTTTCATCAGGCATATATAGTGTGTTTATAGAGAAAGAGAAGGTTATATAGTTTTGCTTAGGAACAATTTTATGAGAGTCATTTTTAAATGCAATACAACTGTCTTAAGAAAATATGCTACGTTAAAAAGTTGAAAAATACACATTTATATAAATATAACAGATTTAAGTCTGGATTTTCTAAGAACAAAGCTTCCAGAATCCTGTAAATATTCACTAAACTAATTCTTTGTTTATCAGAGCAATATAATCAGAGATAACTGAATAGAATAACTACCAGGCTAAGTAAAAAAATTGGTTATTATATACAGTTTTTCTGAAAAAGCATCCACAAAATAATGACAATGAAAAATGAAAAAAGGAGGGAGCAAGCTGGTTCTCAAATCAACCAAATGCAAGTTAATCCAAATATGAAAAAAATCTTAATCAAAGTTTAAAAGAAGTCCTTTAAAACTTTAGCAAATTAAAAAGTTTTCTACCTAGCTCTTACAATAGTTATATGTGACACTGAATCCAGGTTTATAGCTACATCCATTCTGTTGATTCTTTACCTCTTCTCTATAAAATTACATATTAGGTCCAGTGCATCACAGTGCAGTTCACCTGCCCAGCTAGCCAAAAATATTAATAGCTTTTCACTTTGGGAACTTGTGACCAGCACAGAGTGGAATGATCAGCCATCTTTTTAACAGCCTTTGGATGAGATTAATCACATCTCAGGTAACAAATCACTCAAGCCCCTGAAATTTTTCATTCTGTTACCCTTTACTGTCAGTCCTCTTGCTCCTCATCCTTTTCAGTCTTATTAGGCTTTTATTTTCCTGTGATAATGAACACAGACTTTTACCACTCACAAGTTCATCAATGAAACCATGGTTCATAAGAGGTATTCAAATTATATTAATTGTATAAGAAGTGTTAGTAGACTGCTGCCTTATCAAGTCACTCCTCTTGATATTCCAACATATCACCATTAAGCTAAACAAATATGATCACACAATAAACTTCCAATATTTAGCTGAATATAGTTATAAAATATACACTCAGTAACTAAATCCACACCCAAAATGTGCAAATTATTATAGAGCATCACCACCTCTGAAACACTAGCAACTTGCACTATCTCCTAGATAGTGCTAGCGGACCAAGGACACAATTCCTTTCAGTCTTAAGAAAAGGTATATCATTCAGGATAATTCCTTCAAGAAAGCCTGTTAGGAAAGCTATCTAAAACTCTTCATAATATATAGGAATTGAACTATATTTAAGGCAAGAAATAGTAGTAAACCTAGAGACAGAAACAGATGATAGCTTGAATGGCAAGTATGATTAAAAACAATGAAATTTTAGTCAGATCAAAACCAGAAAATTTGCAGTGGTTTTATGCCATAAAAGGGAAACTGCAATTGGTTTATGTCATAAAAGTGAAACTGCAATTTGTTTATGCCATAAAAATACTAATGTGTTTATAGGCTGCGACTGACTTTAGTTGAAACATTCCATTATGGAAGACATGGCATAGAAAACACTGTGCAAAGCAGTAACTAGTCTCCAGGAAATAAATAAAATCATGAGATGAGGCAAGGAGACAAGAAGAGATGAGATGAAACAAAAAGAAATGAGAAGAAACAGTGAGATATACCAGCCAACCAATGATCTTTTCATAGTGAATGCTCTGTCCCCACCAGTTCAAACACCGAAGAAGGTGCTGATCTGAGAGATCTTAGACCTGATTACAACTCATCTTCTGAACAAATACCAGTGGACATACTGAAATGAGAGGCACACAGAAATCACAGATCAGCAGAAGATCAAGTACCACCATAAAAAGGAGCTGCAGAAATTTTTCAAAAGTATTCAGGCACCTGAAGATGCAAACACGCACTATGAAAGAACCCACACCTCTTGATATTTGCTGGTCTCATCCTGTTGGGAACCAACATGCTGAAAAGCAATGATTCTTAACTGAAAGAGCAAAATAGAGAAGGGCTGGATCACTGGCATTCAGAAGACACTGAATAGGAGCAGATATCTTGCATAGAGATACCTCCAAATCAAAGAGGAGTCCCTCTGACACACACACACATGGCTACAGTATTCACTGTACCACCATTCTCAATAGGAAAGAGAACCAGCAACTGCAGCTATTCCTGATGGGTCTGATCACTCTGTTCCTTTTTGCTGGCAGACAATATGATGAGTTTACAGACAACTCGCAGGACAGGTTGCCTGTATTTCACTAGATATCTACTTGCATCTTTTGATGCATTAACTCCTTTGAAAATCTAAACCAAATCATAAGTATTCCCTGGAGAAGTGTGATGATAAGAGTTTGGTTTTGCTAGACCTCTTTTTGGGATAAGCTCATCAGCTGTGAATTAACTGTAAATGATTAAGGCAATCATAAACACTAACACGCAATTATTAGAGCTCAGTTCCAGGTGACCATGAATTCTGTTTCACAAAACAAACTCTCGGAAAGTATTAACATCAAGTCATGAACTTGAAAATGTTTTTTTTGTAGTAGTTGTATCCGGAACAAAGAACCCAAGTTTGGGGTTTTTTTGTATGATTTTGTTGTTTTTTTTTTTTAATTCTGCATGGATAGGAATTTCATGGGAAATGTATGCAACTAACAAGTTTAAAATAAATACATGATCAATTTTAATTTAAATGCCTCTAAATTAATTGAAATAACTTAAATAATTTTAAATATTTGCAATTATTTACTAAATCAATTTTTCCCCAAAACTGGTTTCCACATATCTGAACTGCATGTGACTGTACTACCAACCACAATTTGACAACACAGCCAGCAGCAACTGAGAAAACACATTATATATAGTACTTAGATCACCATAAAATTCTAGATGAGTTAATGATAGATAATGGCCTACAATTCATGTGTAACTTATTTTAACAAATCTTATGGATACAGCAATTCAAGCGCACTGCATCAAGGCTGTACTAAGTATAATCAAATGGATTTGCAAAAAAAACAGCAGAAACTACAAAACACTTAAAGTTACATGCTTAGAAGTCTCCTTAACTCAGTGTTGTTTTACTATTTTAACATATCTGTTTTATTAGGCTTTCCAGTGCAGAATTTGTGGAGAAAAGAGCTACAGTGTCAGTACTCATTAGTACTCTACTCCTCATCCAAGACTACTGAAATAGTTACAAAAATGTATCCTGTATCACTGTGATGGCTGCCATCTTGATTGACATTAAAACAGTATGTAAAGGGTACCTTCACAAGCTCTTTCATCTTTTTATGTTGGTTACCAGGTCCACATCCAATATCCAAGATGTGGATGCACACTAGATGCAGCAATAGGTCTGCAGCAAAAAACTTTGCAACCTTATGAACAAACTCCTTTTAAGAAGCCCAGATGAATACATGGAAGAACAGAAGGCCCAGGAATATCTGTTTATCTGGACAGGTCTATGTGTGACTTTGTTAGCAATTTCCTTTCATCCCAAAATCTAATCCTAGTCCTACCCTTGGTTGTCTATCTATTAAACAGTCATTAATGCAGGAAAAAATCCTTCTATCTTAAAACATGATACTTTGTATCTTTAACTGCCTTTTTGAGGAAATTTGCCAAAGGCTTTTTGGAAAATTAATTATAGTGTGACAAAGTTTAAAATCACAACCAGAAAGCACTTTGAAGCTCCTAAGAATGACATACTCCAGTGTTGCTACATAAGAGACCAGTTCCCATGCTTCCCTCTCACTGACCTCATCATCATAAGAGGAGCTATGGCATTTGCTTACTTTCTCAGGACAGTCGGGGACCATGACACAGGGAGCACACAAAACCAGGTGGGCCACTGAGGTACACTTACGTCAGTAACATACAGTAACATATCCTTTTCCCTACACCTACAGATTCCTTGAAAGAACTGCAAGCTTTTGCAGTGTGTGCTTCTGCTAAAAAAAAAATAAAAATTTTTTTTTGCGTCGAGTTCACACTGTACTTCTACATATTTCATCCAGAGACCTTTCCAGAAAATTAACATGGCATTTACCATTTTCCATGACATTCTGGTCATTTAATACAAGGATACAGGGTGACATAACAGACACAGACTTGTGAGACAGCTTAGTAAACATGAATAGATCTATTTTAGCACTACTCTGTGCAAGAACCTCATGTGGAAACGTTCAACAGGAGAGAAAGAAAACATTTAAGGCAGAGTAAGAAGAGTCCTGCTTCCCCATCTCCTGGCACCCTTCAGATGGCTCAAACACTATCACAAGTAACCATCTCACTGCTGGTCGCCCCAAATGCAGCCTAGTCATGTCGGACTCTAGATGGCAGCTCTCTTTCTGCAGCTGCCACCAAAACGACCAGTGATAATGGTCTCACCTAAAACCAAAAAATCCACTCTGTGATCTAAAGCCCATTGTAGATCACAAACAACAGATGCTGGAGAAGAGGCAGCAGAAATCTGATTATTAACAAATGTCTGCATTCATTTGCGGTGGAAAGTCTATATTTATATGATGCTATTTTATTATGTTATTTAATTTTTTGTCGTTTGGGAAATAGTAAAACAAAGTGAACTAAACATACTCACACAAAAGCCCAAATAGATACTAGAGAACCTGAAAACACCTTTTGCTATGAAAAATATAAATACAAATTCAGGAAACACAGACCAAAAAGACATTGGAGTATGGCAGAATTAGCTTATTTCCATAATAAAATATAGCCTCAAGCATAAATTTTACCATTATTTAGTTTTCTCAGCTGACTTTACTCATCTAATAGCAATACAAATATATGTAACTTTAGTGTGACACAGTGATCCTGTGTAATCACATTGCCTAAGTATATGGTTTTAATTAATAAACAGTAGACATAACAATTATCAAAACTGAATCACTGCTTTTACTTCACATTACTTGTCCATTCTCCTCAAAAAACACAAGCAGCAGTAACAGAAATGTCTTTGCTGTTCTGCTGCTGTTTCAGTGGAAATCTAATAATTCAGGGCTTATTAGACTCACTTTCTGTAAATTGTATAGAGTTTGACATTAAGTAGTTAACTCACACACATAAAGATGGGCCCATTACAGAAATGTCAGCTTTGGTAGCAATGGTCACTTCTCAATAGGAAGAATGCATTTTTATCCAGATAAAAGAGACTAAAACAGTTCGAAGCACCTTAGTAGCAACAGCTCCCCTAAGAAAAGCATGCATCAAAAACTAACACCAACAAACCATCTTTTCCAAGATCAGACATTGTTTTCACCAAAAGAAAAATTATCTGTAAGATAGTAACAGTGTCCTCTGGTAAGTATGTGCCCAAGCAACATGCTTTCATTATAAAGGTAAAGAGAAAGATTTGGGGGCAGGACTGCTAAGTAATATGGACAATTTTTGCTAACTGAATTATTGCAAAACCAGCAACAAAGAAGTTACGTGTTTTGAGATCATGATTACTTTATGCAATTGGTTTAGGCTCATTTTTTTAAATGCAAACTTGCATGGAAAAAAAGAGACGGTAGCCTTGACTAGGTGAAGATTTATGAGTGCTATAGACAGCATAACTACTTTTATGGCTGAGAATGTAATAGATCCTAAGCAAACACTGATAAGTCTTCTATTCTTCTGAGAAGTATCCACCCACCAAGTGTCCTGACATTGGAAAGCCCCAGAGTTTTGATAAGGATAAGGACAAGCTAACTGTAGAAAATCTTCATTTCTCAAATCAGTTGGAAACATTCATCAACTGTTTTGCAGACAGAGATTGTGTTTTCCTCCATTACTGGACAATGACCACTGCTTTTCCAAACCTACTGAAATTTATATAGATAAGTTAATCTTACGTATATACATGCACACATAAAATAAATGTCTATATATGTGTATGTGTGAGTATATATATGTACAAAAAATCAGTTACAATATTGCAGATAATTGCTATAGAATCAACAAGTAAAAGTCTATTTCAAAAGGTTTAATTGTCAAACACAAATAAAGGTACTTCATAAAAAAAAGTTCATACGAAATTGGGAGTGGTTGAGGCCTCAGAATACCATTCTGACCCAGTTTATTACCTACTATCTGGGGTGAAACCAGAGCAGTCTTACTGAGAGTGTCATACTCCTTCATAACTAACTCCCGGTCAGAACACATGGTCTGTCTCTCGACGCACCACAGCATTATTTCTAGCCTCCGCAGTGCAACCTACACTACAGCAGTGTTCACATAAAAGGGGGAAGATTTACGGTAAGTTACCAACCTGTTTCTATCTATGATGTTTGTACTTCATAAGAATGAGAAAGTGAACTTAACGAAGATACTATCCTAGTCAACTTTTCTATCTCTTATGACAAACATTATTCTCACTCATATTGCATGTACCTCATCACTTTCTTGCAGTAACTGTGGTGACTAATTAACTTTGCAGTTTTTAAGGAAGGAACTTGGCAGTCCCACTCAGTTGTTTAACAAATAACCAGCTGTCCCCAAAAGACTCAAAGGAGTCACTTCCAGCCAAGTTCCTTCGGGCCAGATATAAACATCAAACAAAAAACCACATCAGCAGGTGGCAACAAGAAGTGTAGGGGGACAGGATTGTTAAAATTTCATCAGCAAAGAAAAAAAAATGAATTCTACATCATTTTGCAATGCTTGTTCAATTTATTATAGAGACTGTGATGGTTACAGGCAGACATTGTAGGTCTTGACTATACGATATGGCTCATCAAAGTTCTGCATTAGCCTCCTCTAATATGTTTGCTTAACATCTCCAAACTTCCAGCCATCAGCTTACACAGAACAGAGGCACTGGCACTTTCAAAGGAGGAAAAGCTGATTACACAGAAAATTAACTCAAAACCAGTAGTGTGATATGTTGTAAACAACAAAAACAAATTAAAATACTTTCAAAAAGTTAAACAATCTCCCTCCTTTTAAAACCTGTCACCCTGGCAAACACACAGATCATGTAAACTCTGTTTTTTAAAATTTATCCCAGTTTTGCCAGGAAAATTCTGCACATGGAAAATGAAGCGGATTTAATTTGGTAAACAAATAAGGAAAGGGGCTGTGAAAATCATGTCCACAGTAGAAACTTTACAGATAATACTTCAGCAAGCTCTAAAGATCCTAGAGCAAAGGCTACCTTTTTATTATGGCAGTAAACATGATCCTGCCTCATGAGGCCACCACTGTAATACGCAAAAACACAGTAATGGTTCAGACCAGTTTGGGGTCTTCTTTGAACCTCAGATGTAGGGTAAGTTAGAAGTCAGGCTTTTAAACTATCTCTCCATAGATACTTCTAAACTAAGGAAGCTCACAACGTAAGACTTTATCCAGCAGCAAAACAGAAGAGCAAAACACCATAGTGTAAGATTTTTATTATAGAATCATAGAAAACCCAAGCTAGAAGGGATCCACAAGGATCATCGAGTCCAACTCCTATCCCTGCACAGGACAACCCCAACATTCACACCACATGTCTGAGTGCATTGTCCAAATGCTTCTTGAATATTGTCAGGCTTGGCACCGTGACTGCTTCCCTGGGTAGCTGTTCCAGTGCTCCACCACCCTCTGAGTGAAGAATCTTTTCCTAATATCCAAATGAAACCTCCCCTGGCACATATTCTTGCCATTCCCTTGAGTCCCATCATTGGTCACCAGAGAGAAGAGATGAGTGCCTGCTCCACCTCCTTCCCTTGTGAGGAGGCAGTGAATGGCTATGAGGTCCCCCCTTAGTTTCCTCTTCTCCAGGCTGAACAGACCAAGTGACTTCAGCTGCTCCTCATACAACTTCCCCTCTAAATCCTTCATCAGCCTGGTGGACTCCTCTGCACACTGTCCAGTAGATCGTTTATGTGAGAAAAGTTAAGAGCTTAGTAAAGTCACATTATGTTATGCATTCCTCACTGGTGAAGGAACTGGTTGGTGAAAACGCTACGATAAGAACGTGGTTATTTTGTGCTAGATATTGAAAATTTTGTACAGTGAAAAAAATTATCCAGGGTAGTTGTAAACAATACTACATGGGAATATAGCGGAAGTAACACAGAAATTTAAAAGCAAACAAATAAATATAAAAAGCACATTCCAGCAGAAAACTTGAGCACATTGACAAAACCTGACCAATTTTTTACAGTCCTCGTAAGTTCAAAGTCAATGAGATTTGACTGTAATGGACATTTTTTTTTCAGATACTGAAAGGATGAACATAAAAAAATTGGAAATACTGCTCTGCTTGGGGGTTCAGCCCAGGCTTGTTCCTCTTCCCACAAACCTCTGCATTCCCTAGAGCACAGTACACTCCCTTGTGTGCCACCAAAGCTACTGCCCAGTGCTTTCTCCCTCGAGCATTTGCAGAAGGAAGCTTTACTGAAATTAACTCCTTCTTAATCAAAGGCAAAATATTTCTCACAAGAGAGGAAGGGACAATTATTTGGAAACTGAAGAGCCCTGGCAGCAGTCCTGGCCTTTTTTTAGCAGTGCATCTCTGTTAGTGCTGTGACATGATTGCATCAAGCCGACTTAATTGTTCTGTTCACAAAGGGATACTTCACATGTCTCAGATCAGTCACAACTTGCCCCAGTGATTCTAAAGGAAAAAGAAAGAAAAACAAGCAAACTATTATTCTAGATTAAAGAGACAAAAAAAAATGGCAGATTTATTTGAGTACTACCTATATTCCTGTGCATTACAATATTTCATGCTGCTCTGACAGCAATGTTGGATAGTAAATAAAGTAAAAACAAATCCACTCTAATCAAATCTATTTATTATTCCTTAGCTATGCAACAGTGACAAAAAAATGGACTCTACTTTCCTTACTTTGCACTGTGGGTTCACACCATTACAAATCCTTCAACACAAAGTTACAAGAAAAAGCAGGACAAATTTTTGTTTGCTTTTATAGCGTCTAGGTTTTCCATCTCAAATGCTCTTGTTCAAACTAAATCTAGTTCAGGAAAAAAATCCTCAGCTCATTTCCCTGAGAACCTAGTTATTTTATCTACCTCAACAACCAAGCTACTCTACCTTGTCATTTCAATTTTCACATATTTTCTCTTTGTATATTAGTTCTATGATTCAATGAAATCTCATCTCTTCAGCCCACTGTTATAAACTAGTGTCCGGAACAAAGCCCTCTCTCAAATTCAATCTCAAACAAAATGAAAAAGAGAAAATCACAAATGAGAAAGTGGACCACAACGAATCCTACGGGCCCCATTCTCACAAGGTCTGCAAGTTATTTTGCTTCATCAAGTAAACCTCAACTACAGGAAGGTGCGATCACATCTCTCGTTACCAAATGCGAAAGTGTTAATAAAAACAACATCTCCTTCCAGGAACATTGCAGTGTCAACGTTAATCAACTGATTTGGTTGGAATACAGTTCTTGATCTAAAAAGTTATTTCCAGATGAAATGCAAATAGATGAAATTTTATTGTTCAAATAAAAGGAGAAGCAGACTTCCACATATCTGATGGTACTACTGTTGCTAAACCACGATTACTAAAAATAGTAATTATTTACTGTAGCGGTAACAACTAGAAATCCTTTGTGCTCATCTGAGTTTTCTCACAGATGTTTAACAGCCCCAGTAATCAGGAAGACAAGAAAAACCTTTGCATTTATGTCACCTATACCTCTGCACAAAGCACTGGCTGCAGAGGATCTCACAGTTTAAAGAACTTTTAGAAAGTGATTAATTTCTCTCTGTTTCAAAATTTAGGACATTTATTCCACTTTCTTACACTGCTGTTAAAAGTAATTTCTGTCAATAATCTGCAAGGGGTTTTTTTCTTCTATTTATATGCCTTCAGCAACTTTCTACAGAGCTCCACCTGCTAAAGCCTCCCAAAGAAAGCTGTAACTCATCGGACTGAATTATGAAGTTTTTCTTCAAATGAAGAAATGGAAAACACCAAAAATAAAGCATTTATGTAGAAAACATTTATAAATGCTGGAATTAAGCCACTATATGTGAACCTCTGAGTTAAAAGGACTGAGCAAAGAATTTACTGACTTTCTCTGCAGTTAGAAAATACTTTGTGATATAATGATGGCTGTAAGTAGTTCTTGCAATCGAGAAAAAGTAATAGTCTGCCTCCATATTGTGCCATTGTTGAGGTACAAGCTAGTAGGCAAGCCCTTACAGTTCCTTCAATGAAACTACATATAAAGGGAATTAACACTGAATTAAAAAATGTTTCACACACAATGATAGCACTTTTTAAAATGATTGAATTAGTATTTCCTTCTATCACAGTGATTTTAAACTGGTATAACTCAATTAACCAAAGTTCAATTAGCACAGAAGTCAGAAACAGTGTGCAGAACTGATGCAAACATTCCCACATGATGCCACATGATAGCAGCAACTTACTAATAACAGCATATCAATGCTGATGTTCCTAGAGTTTCCTTGATGATTACAAGTTTCATTTTGTTGAAAAGCTGTACTTAGAATCCTTTATTCAGCTGCAAATAGGCAATCTTATTAATAAAACTATTTTTTATTTCTTCAGCTTAGTTTCTAAACAGTTCAGTGGCAGTAAAAAATTGCTCACATTTCTCCATGACTTTTAAAGCTAGTACCTCTTTCTTATCAGGTTTACCCTGCCTCGATTCCATAAGTGTGCACATGGCATAGAATTAGACATTAATGAAACATGAAAAGCTGCAATACATTAAAGTAATCCTCTAATGTGCATAAGTATATACACCTTGTAATATACGCACTTTTTTTTTTTTTGCACCTTCAACTGCCCCTTTGCTGTATTGTAACAAATCTATCGCTACTACTTTACCTGGAAAATGCTCATTTTCTCATGTCTCAAGATTTTATTTTCTTCCAAGCAGAGAATCTTTCCTTTGTGGACTCCTGCAAGACTCAGTACTGAGCTCTCTGTTCTGTTCTCTCCCAGGTCATCACCTTACTACTTCCTAAGCATCAAACCTGAGGTCATCAGTTGCCTATAATCTTAACCACCACAACAGCTTTCATGATGCTTATCTGTAGATATTTTAACACCTGTTAACGTATCTCCTTCTTCTTTGTCCCTTCCGCTCAAGCAAGTTCTAGGCTTTGGTGTTATAAGAGATGTGCCTAAACAAAGCATTTATTTCATTATTTACTCCTTCTCTCTGCTCTTTCTCAACGGCTTCTATTATTTCATAATTCCAGCATCAATCTGGCTCTTCTCCTGCATCTCATCTGCTTGCAAACCGCCTGCTGATTCCTGTTACATTACCTGTATATAAATATTTCCTTAGCACACAGCTGGAGCGTGTTGTGTTCCCAAAAAAAAACTTTTGAGGGCAACAGTTTACCCAGAATTACAGATGTAGCAATAGCAGCCTTTGTCCCTCTTCAAAGACACCTCCACATAGTCCAACCCCGTTCAGTAGTCGCTATGACTTATGTCTGAATTGTGATCTTCCTGGCTATAGTGACTCCAGGTGCTGGAGGCCAGACGCTTCATTTCATCCCTTCCAAACACAAGGTGGGAGAGCAGAGCTTTTGGAAATACGCCCTACACACATCTTCACCAAATTCCTCTTCTTGACTTTCATCTGTTTTCAATTTAGCTACATCTTTTTTCTACCCTAAAGCCAAGTTCTCCAGCCCTGCAGATGTGCATACTGTACTCCATCCTCTAACACACAGAATAACGCTCCTGCTACTTGCCCAAAAGTAAGTTATAGAAAAAAGAATAAATTTCATCCAACAATTACCCCCTTCCTCTCCAAAGAATTTGATTGGAAGAAATTTACAGCCATGCCAGAAGAACATGGTATACCACAGTTTTTCCTGCTGTAACTGGTACCAACCAGCTACATCTTAATATATAGCCACCTCTTCTTCTTGCGTCTTTAGCAAAAGTTGGAATATTCAAAAGACAAACAAAATCACAAGGAAACAAACAAAAAAAAAGCCAAACTCCCAAACACATGCACAAAAGCCCAAATATATATGATCAGCCTTTGTACAGAAAAAAAAAATTATCTTTACCCACTATTCCTGTTTATTGCTACTCAAGTCTATAAATAACTTGCACTCACTTGTTCATTCACCTAGGGCAAGGCAATTCTGAAGGAACTGGACAGCTGTACTAAAACGGGAGAAAAGACAAGTTTGACCCTCATACAGGTTCAGCAGTTTACAATTTTGCTTAAATAAAAATATACACAGTTGTTCTTTAGAGACACACATAGAAAGTTTGAAATGGGCACAGGTACCAACACAGACAGAACAAGCATCAAGGCTCAATCAATAGGCATCAACAGGCATCTGAGAAATTGCTCAAGGAATTTAAAAAGTGTGGGATTCTTTCCTTCATTACAACCAACTCTGTTTTTTAAAACAGCTTACGAAACCATTTTTTTTTTATTTAAGGAACAGTCTACAGTAAGGTTCCTACATGTGGGACATCATTCTAAAGTGTTCTAAGTGAAGCTTCTAGGAATTGAAACTGTGTGAAGACCTAGACTAGTAAATCACTTATTCCAATTTTATTTTAAGCTTGATGTTTTATTTTAAATATTATTTTAAGACTCTATTTCAAAAAAACAAACCATTGAAACATTTATTGCTTTTGGCTTTATTTGGTTGGAGATTACTCTTAAAAAATAATAAATAAGCAAAGAGTCTGCTTAAATTAAAATTCCTAAACACTGACTGTGTGTTGGAAATTAAATATAGAAAAACATAATCATAAGTAAGAATTGTTTAAGCAGTTGTTAAAGGCTTTGTTTTTTTCTTACAACTACGCCTAGTACAGCTGCATTTGCTCTGGCATTTCTGCACATTTTACTACACAAAAAAGTCGGTGTCACTGTACTCATAAGAAGAGCAAATCTTGTTTCTTATTATTACATTATTACATATGACATTCAATTTTATAAGTCAAATAATGCCCATCTTCAGTTTTTTTCTCTAGGTCATCCTCAACCCCATCATACGTATTTCATTTGGCATAATTCCCACAGGGTTACTGCAAGGCATTTCAAAGATTCCATATCACTAAAGATTGCCAACTATGCATGAAAGTAAGGAACCCTTTCTTGCACTATAATCAGTTCAAAAAACTTCCAAAACACTCACTGGAAGTTTTATACAAAAGACAAAAATATTAGTTTATGTCATATAGTGTCTTTCCTCAGGAACTCAATACCTTTTGCTTTAAATGTTGACTGTGCTTAATTAAGTCCTGGCTGTAAAACAGTTTCTACATCTATTCACACTGACCACCCACCTTTGAATGGGCAATTACACTGAATCTTTAGGAATGTATTTAATGCACATTTAGTTCCCCCGAAAGCAATACAGCAGACAGAAGAAGAAAGAAAGGTAGCAGGGGCATCACACTATCTACAGCACACTGCATCACCACTGAGTATTTGAGGGACCACAGTTTGAGAACCACGCTCTGTCCTGCTATAAACACAGGCATTTACAGACCACCAGTCATATTTAGCATCATAAACATCCCTTTGGTCCGAAAAATTAAATTATACATTGTTTAATAACAGGCAGCAGGTTTGTTTTCTCTTTTATTCTTTTTTAAATTATAAGGCTAATGAGGCATACAAAATGATTCTAAATGCATTTAGGAAAGGATGTAAGCCTTGCTTTACAGGGAGGTTACTGATTTTCAACAGAAATCTAACTCTATCACATACTAATAACAGCACTAAATGTTTTGTATCAGCGCAAGCAGGCAAGCAAGTTGCAGACTCCTATGATTCGCGGATTTACTCTCAGCCATAGAAAATACACATTCATACAAATGTTGTATCCAAAGCTTGAGATATACTATAAGTAGTTCCCAGTGTTCCCAGCCGGGAGATATCTTTGTATGTAGACAAGAACCCTTTTAGTTCTAATATAACTATACTGACTCCAGGGTCAAGGTCACCTCAAATAGCTAACACTGGGTCTGACCCAAAATGGGTTATAATTTTTAAATATCAGTGGCACTAGTATGAGAATGCAGAGAAAGAGGCAAAGATGAGGATGTTTGCATTCTTTGGCACATCGAATATGAAAGACATTCCTGCAAGCAGCAGCCACTAGCAAGTCACAGATTTTCTTCATTTATGAAAAAAAATACCCCAACCCACCAAGAACTGCAAGACATGCTGAATCCTTTATCTAGCTAACAGTAGTGGAGTATCTTTTAATTTCCAGCCTGTGATAGGCTGCACTTGTGGTGGGCAGATATATCCTTCGTGAAACACGCCACTCAATCGTTTTCAAGATTTCTAAGCTATTGGTTGGTTGACACCAGGGTTTCCCAGTTTCTACTTACAGTGGTACTGGTCCAAGGTAAAACAGAGCTCTTTTAAACTGAAAAACAGGTATCTATTACTTTGACCACCTAAAGTTACCAGACAAAGCAGATAAAAAAATTGTTTTCATAGTAACCTCCTACAGCACACTGTCTTTCTGGGTTTTATAATGTGTTTAGTTTGAAACAGCAGTTTCCCTAGTTTCCCTACAATTATTTAACTACGTTACTTTGCCAAACCAATGATATGCTTCTATACCGGCAGAATTTCTCCTGCATGACCTTCCCTATACAGCTGAGGTTTAACAAACACCCTGTTGGCTTTAATTGCTCTACAGCGCTGCTTTTCATTCTCTTAGGGAAAGGAAGAGACCACCCTTACAAATTCAAGGCTGCTAGAGGTGATAGGAGATCATAAAGGGTTAAAAAATTTGCTGCTATTTCATCGATATGATCTTCAGACTATTCAAAGCTGTACTCCTTTTCTCTCTGCCAAGCTTTTTGCAATTCATACATGTGTCTTAATTTCAAAATGCTCATTTATGATCTCCGGTACCATAGAAAATTGAGAACGGCCATTTTAAGTGCCCTTCATTTTCTACCCTCTTTAAGCTTCAAATACATCTTGGAAAATAAATTACTTGACCTATTGGATTAAAGTAAGATAAAAATTCCACTATTAAGTTCTGTACTAACAAAATTCATGGTAAAATTTTTGTTAAAATTGGATGCCTTTCTCAGCCAGAGCCTGCAAACTGCTTAATATTTCCTTGCCCTTGAAATATAAGCCTATACATTTAAAGTTTCCCAGGTTTGCTCCATGATTAAAAAGCTCTTTATAGACTTCCTATTAGAAAGATTACTATACTAGAGTTCCTTGCCCTCCTATTTACCACTAATCAACGTGATGTTAGAAATGAAAAATGAGTTGCCCTTAGTCAGTTTTTGACCAGGTAATCAGCCCTACCATTATACATCCACGAGTCAGCTTACTCTTTTTGGCAAGAAATGAAATGACTGATTTTGCTGACAGAAACATTTGTTGAGGTCTGGCTGCAATACACTAAAACTTCAGCCTCGACTCTCCTCAGAGCTGACCGTTCCTTTCAATGTGGACAACAGAGCTGGTCACATGCCCAAACCTCAGCCACGAAGTTCAGCATCCACTAGATCTATGCATGTGTCCATGTATCTTGCAATTTAAGCAACCATCTGAACTTCAGACAAGGATATGTACTAATCCTGGCACCTTTGCTATGGAGACAAAGACCTTCAGGAGAGGTGGGAGATGAAATAGCCAAGCAAGCGGTGCTAATGCATTAAGCTGCCTTGTTTGTTTCGGCTGAGGCTGAAAATGGAAGTGAAATGCATCAGCATGCGTCAAGGAACTTGTACTGTTTCTTCTCTGCTCTTACTTACCTACAAGCAACAGCATCTAACTGAAGCCACAAAATCAAACCAAAAGCTAAAATCAGACCTGCGTTCTGTGAAATACAGAATGTACCTGTATTTGTAAATACAGTATAGATTGCAAATTCCTGGGAGTTGGAGGCATGGTTCATCCCATTTATGCTTTACTCTCAACGCTAAATAATACTAGTTAGTTAAGGAGATACAGATCCTATAAGCACTTTATTTGAGGTAAGTTCTTTTCATCTGAAATCACTTTAAACAATAAAAATGCCGTAAACAAAAACCACTCACAAAGTTCACCCAAGATACTTGCCATTACCTTAATGCGTGTTATACTTTTAAAAATAAAATTTCTTCCCCCTAATCCTGAGGCTACTTTTTGCTCTTTAGGGAAACTCCAGTGGAACTTCCTTTCTTTTAAAAAAAAATACTATTACTACTTTCACAGACACTGTTTTGTCTTTGTTATAGTGATCTGGTTTTCCATGCAAGCTTGAGTGTCGACACCAAACTCTTACAGGGACTAGATCATATCCCTCTAATTTATCGAGAAGATTCTAAAATGAAACACAACAAATAAAACTCATATTAAAACTGAGTGCCTAACTTTGCATT
This sequence comes from Tapera naevia, assembly GCA_033556795.1. Classification (NCBI taxonomy): domain Eukaryota; kingdom Metazoa; phylum Chordata; class Aves; order Cuculiformes; family Neomorphidae; genus Tapera; species Tapera naevia. The sequence goes on from JAUMJJ010000038.1 coordinate 14,760,238, forward strand.
TTTTCTTTTTACTATCACCAACAAAGATATTCCCATCACTAAGATCAAATCTAAAGTTCTGCCTTGAACTTATGTCAGACCAAGTTCTGGCACTTCAGAACTGAAGTAGATTAAAAAGCATTGTCTCTAAGTCTGCCTAAACCACTCATTAAAATTACATAATCGATATTAACACAAAAAGTCACTGAGGCTCAGATAAAAAGAAAAAAAAGAAAGTTAAAAAAACAATACAGGGTAAGGCTGTAAAACGTGAACCAAGACAAGAGACTCTGAACACATTAAAGTCTCGTTAAACGGAAATCTTTTTGAAATATTTTAGATTTGGACATTAAAGCCAGGAATATCATTGTTCTTCCAAAAGCCAAGAAGGATATTAAATAGGGAGAACACATACCGATTATGTAGATAGTGTTTTCCGCCAAAATCAGATTTAGCAGTAAAAGCTATTCCTTGTTTTTAGAGTTCGTAAGTAAAAAGCCTGCTTCCATCTTTGTGAGAACAAAAGAAGAAATATGGCTCCTAGGGCAACCACCCAGAACCTGTATGAAACTACACACACAGCCAACAACGTACAAGAGCTCTGTCCCACCTAACAGAGTCACTGTGTGACTACCAAATGGTCCAGCAGAAAAGACTGTTTTCAAGTTGCCAAAATCATATCCATTTCCAAAATCACAATTTTACCCTTGGAACTACAACAGCAGGTACAAGCCAACACCTGATTATACCTACCTGGTGCGGAAAGAGAGCAGTCAGTGTGTATTAACATGCAATCACGGCGTGGTCACCATCTTACTTCACTGAGTAATGTCTAGACCTCTACTCAAGGAATTTATTCTGCTAATGCAGTGAAAGTCTGACATCTCCTTGCAAAAGAAGTATTATTATCCCGAACGGTACAGTAAAAGACACAGCTTGCAAGACACTTAGGAGTTTTCATACTGAAACAGGCAGTATTAATAGGAATCACCTTTCTCATTATACTGATTAATCAAAAAAATAATTAAAAAAAATGAAAAGAAGCTGTCTAGGTTTTGTGCAGGAGGCACAACAAGTGCCTGAGACATATGAGGAAACGTAAGTTGTTGTAGTGAGCAGTCTTCAGGTATCTGATCCAGCTCTGATAGTGTTAACAGGTCTGACTCATTGCTCCGTGTTGGTAACTTACATGTCAGCAGTTAATGAAACAATGTCTTACTTAAAAATGAAAAAGGGAGATTCAATCCACATAATTTTCTGCCAGTGAGGTCTATTTTGGTTAGCAAGTAGCTGTTTACTGACAGATATTGCTACTGTCCCAGAGAATTCCAAACTAGGCTGTTATAGCCTAGCAACCTCATACAAAAATTATTCTCAAAAAGGGGATTCTCATTGCAACACTGCCATAGAAGCACTATCAATTAGAAGTTGAATTATTTTTGCCATTTCAAGGAGGCTCAATCCCCTTCTCCCACCTGAACCTAATCCCCATGTCTGAGCAGGTACTGTCATACATACACACCAAGAAATCTTCTTCCATCAAAGAACTAAATACAAAGAAAGAAAGAAATAATTAAAAAAAAAAACAAACCAGAAATATAGAGGCAAACTTGGCAAACTTTACCATGTTAGGAACAGATAGTGTAAATACCGCTGTTTATATAGATCTGTTGCAGTTGGATTCACAAATGAACGGGAGGCAAGAAAAATTCACACAGCACCTTGTATACTCCTGACTCTAATATATGTCCTTGTTGCCTGGATACCTCTAGTGAATTATGGAGGAAGAGTGGGAGTCTTTTTCCTAGTCAGTATTAAATAAAAAGAAATACCAACATACTACTTCATAAGAGGTAGAAGATGCACATGGAGGCTGGCTTCCCATACCCTTGCCAGTCGAGTGCCACAGAGAGACAGATTGAACCTTGAGACTTTTAAATCTTATGGGTTGCCATGCCACGTTAGGAACTAGATCTCATACAATTCATCACCCAAGTTGCAGAAAAATAGTTCAAGAACTCAAAATAATGAATTCTGTCATTTCCAATAGAAGTGTGAAGGGAGAATTATGAATGAACCTTTTAAAAACACGTATGTGGAAGGAGATTGCCCTTCTACAAAATGAAAGCAGCAGGCTTCTATTTAAATGGCCCAATCCTGAAAGCGAGACCTTTCATTTTCAATTAACTTAAATTGACAATTGAGAAAGGTTTGAAAATGTTGTTGGAGCCTTTCAGTTTGATAGATCTCAGCTCTGACATTACACACAGCATTCTGACCCAATTTTTAGGGTGTGCTGTTTTAAAATTGAAAAGTTGAAATGAAGAATATTTGATTCAATCAAAGCCATTGCAAGACATTCAAACATCTTAATCTGTTAGAAATGCATTTTCTGTTTTTCCTCATAATGCTTTAAATAATGCATCATTCATTAACATACATCAAAACCCGAGCACCATGCTCTCCCACAACCTTATGTTATGTTGCAGTGATACTTGTGTCGAGAAATTAAATTCTATCGCAGAAGAGAAATTAAATTCTATCGCAGAACATATCACTATGAATGCAGGTAACTATTTATTACAGAACTGAAAACTTTCTTTATATTTTAAAATAATGCAATTATCTAATACTACATACCTCATATCCACCTGACACAATATAGACAAAATCAAACTAATCTTCAGGCTTAATATTCATTTTTAAATGCAGAAATGGAAGACTTCCAACCAGATGAACCACTTTGATAAATAAAAAATATTAAATAAATAAATCAAATTTCAAAGCTCACAAGCAAAAGACAGAACTTTGAAATCCTTGAGCAGTGAGGCAGAGAAATCTGCAGATTTACAGAGTTCATTTAGCAATTAATAAATGGAGTATGTAGCCCCTACTACTTGACAAATGGAAAACCACAATCTGCTCAGCTCAGAACCACATTACACCAATGAGGCAGTCTTAAATTAGTTGTGAATTGATAGATTCAATTCACAAATAAATAAAAACAAATGGATGGGGTTTTCCCATCACTTGGGTTATCACATTACTAGTTTTGACATTTTTTTCAGGAAATCCCTTTTAATTAATGATAAGAAGAAGTGGTATTGTTTAAAGTAATTTTTTGTTTCTTATAGCCAGTGGAAATTGATGTACATGACACAGATTTGCAGGTAATACTGACAACATATGCTGGACCCTATTTTTCCACTATAGTCACAAAGAGCCTGAAAAAAACAACTGGGAGCAATCTCTTGTAATATTGAGTCCATATGCACATGATACAAATTCTGCCAAAAGGTTTGAAAAAGGAGCCACGGCAAGCACAGGGATCAAGTTCTCTCCTTGTGCCACCGAAGTTTGTTAAACTCAGTAGGATCAAATAGGATTTGATACAGAGATTCAAATTTGGCCAAGCAATACTAAGCTGTATCTTGAGGAATGGGAGTAGCAAAGATGTGTTTACACCAGAATGCTTCTATTTGGGAGTTCACCTGGGGATGATTTAATCATGTGCATAAATTAGAAGCATACATCAACTGACCATCCAAGGAACCAGCTCTTACAGCCAGGACACTAGAGGCCCCCTTTTCTCACTGTAACTCCAACCTTCTTCCCTGGTGGGTGACAAAATATAGGTAGTGGTAGCTCAATGCAACCCGAACCTTTTCCTAATACACTGCCTAAAGGTATGTACGACAGCCATCTTGGAAATGGACAATGCACCTCTACATTGCTGTAGTTTTACAAATACATAGTTTTTGAATACAGATACTTCTCTAGCTATGAGACATAAGGTGCAAATAAAATTATGCTTTTGGGTTAAAGAAACACAAAGTTCATATTTTGGGAAACGCAGCCAAATGTCTGAGTTGCTAAATCAAAGGTAACCAGATAACAGCATCTTGATCTTGTCTTATATCTGATTTAACTTTTTTTTTTTTTAGAATATATGTATGAAATGAGCCTTAATTAGCCCAGTACACTTCAGTAAGAGAGACAGGGCTAGGAAACTGAGTACTGGGTAATGGAAATATCACTTCTAAAATTCTTATTCCCTCTCAACGCTTCACAGACTGAAGGATAATGAGAAATGCGGACTGAGTAACAAAGGAGCATTTTGTCCTTTTCCTTTATGACTACAAAAAGGAAAAAGGAAAGGTATGAAATGACCCAAACAGTGTTCAGGACATTCGAAAATAATGTGCATATATATGTATGTTTCATGTGCCAAGTATATTAGCCACAAGAATGTCTGGTTTTTAGCAATATGGGGAACTACACTTCTTACTTTTCTCAGCACATATAAGACTAAAGGGCTTTGAGAGCTGTGTAGTATAGTCTTATTCACTAATGAGTTTTAACACACTCACCATCAATACCAAAGAATATGTCACTTTAAACTACTGCCTCTGAAATACATCCAAGTGTTTGTAGCATTGTACAAGAAAGGGTCTACACACAGAAAGGTCCAATTCAACACCACCACAGTTTGCTATGGAAGAGTATTCACTGCTGCAAATGTAAAAAGTTGCTTTAAAACACTGTTATTGCAACCGTTTATTTCACAAAATGCTTGACTGTATCTCCCACGTCTGACACCTGACAGCTGGCCTTCATCAAAGGTAATCTATGAACAGTGAAGCTGCAACACTGTAAAAGCACTGGAAACACTGCTGGAGGTTCCTACAAATCTCCTTCTTGTCTTGCTTTGCCCGTTTCACGTTTGAAATTTTCCCTTTTATATTTTTCTCCTAGGGAAAGCATTTTGGGATTTTCTACCAAGACATCAAGCTCTGGCTAAGTGAACAGCAGCCCTACAATATCAAATCCACCTGCTGCACAGGTGATTATGAGGGTGGAGATGGAGAAATAAACAAGGCATGCAAAACAAAAAAAGCCTTTAGAACACCTTCCTAAAGCTGTGACTTCACCTGCAAAGGAGTGAGGAATGCCAGCACAGCACCACAGGGAAACACTGCTGGGTCTGCGTCAACCTACAAAACTCCCTGCCTTGCTTTGCCTGCCTCACGTTTAAAATTTTCACTTTTATAATTATTTTTCCCCTAAGGGAAGTATTTTAGGATTTTCTACCAGGTCATCAATCTCTGGCCAAGTGCAGCGTAGCCCTACAATAACAAATCCACCCGCTGCACAGGTGGTCATGAGGGCGGGCAATGGAGTAACAAATAAGGGAGGCAAAACCAAAAACCGTTTAGAACACCTTCCTAAAGCCGGGAGTGACTTGGACTACGAAGAAGTGAGGAACGCCAGCACAGCGAGCCGGCGGGGCGGGGGCGCCGGGGCTGGCCTCTGCCGGGCTCCCACGGCCGCGGCCAGGACACACGGGAACACCCCGCCCCGGGGCCCGCAGCGCGTTTCTCGGGAGCGCCGCGGGCGCCGACAACAGGGACACGTGACAAGGCGTGGAAAAAAAAAAAAAGGAGAGAAAAAAAAAGAAAAAAGGCATAGAATAATAATTTAAAAAGTGTATTAAATTTAATACCCGCCACAAAGCGCCTGCTGTCCGTTTTGCCACAAACCGAGTCAACTTTTCCCCTCGTTGCACGTTTTGCCTCCTGCGCGGGGCTGTGTCCCTCGGCGGCCGCCGGCGCCGCCAGGCCCCGGACACTTACCGGCGGGGCCGCCCCGTCCCTCAGCTTCGGCGGCGCGGTCGCAGCTCAGGGCGGCGGCATCCCCTGGGCCGCCTGCCTCCCCCGCACCCCCTGGCTCCCGGCGACTTGTTTGGTGCGCCTGGCACTCTCTTTACCATATGCTGTAGTGGGAAGGAGGAGGAGAGAGTGTGTGGAGCCGGGGGGGGGAGGAATTAACTCTGCTCAATGGCGACAGGGCAGCAGCCTCAGCCCCAAGCATCAGATCGATTTACTAAACAAACTGAAACGTGGGTGGGGATGTTAAACAGTAACCAGAAGCCTCAATGAAAACTGAAAGCTACTGCTGCCGACAGCGGCTGCCCCTGCACCGCAGCCCGCGCCCCGCTGCCGGGCGGGACAGGCGCTCCCAGCCCGACCCGGCTGCTCCCGGCCCGGTGCCCCTGCGCCGCGGCTGGCGGCAAGCGCGCTGTCGCGGCGGGGCTTTGCCCCCAGCCCCGCTGCCCCCAGGCCAGCTCCGCCACAGCGCCCCCCAGCCGCCGGTCCCTCGCTCCCGCGGCTACACCGCTCCAGCAGCCCGACCGCAGGGCTGCCTCTGCTCCTGTGCTACGAGCGGGGAAATACTACCCCGGCCTGCCCTGCTCTCCCCCCAGGGGCGAGCCTCACCGTCCCGAAGGGCCCGGGCGAACGGCGACCCCCGGCTGCGAGGCCTCCCCCTTAGCCCCCGGCTTTCCGCTGTGTTTGGTAGCTAAAAATCTGAGGGCGCCCAAACCTCAAAGATTCCCTGATGGGTGCCTCATCCTCTGCTCCACTGAAGCTGTCAGCTGGGATGGGACAAGCCCCCCTCCTTTTAGTTAGGTGTCTGGTTAGATAAAGAAACGGGACCAAATACGGGGATCCACTGCGAACTCTGAATTCCCTGCACTAGAGACAGACACTTCGTCGGTCTCGTAACTATTGGGAAGGTCGTGACACAAGGAAGTGTTTATAAAATAGTAACTGTCATTGTTCTTCGACATTGAACATTCACAGGCTCGAAACAATAATTAACGCCTTGCCTATGATATCACCGTCTCACATCCACAGAGGCATCAGGAAGAAAGGAAATAATTCAAGGCAGTGAAGGTGTTGTCTTGTCATTCCAAATATTATCCAGGGAGGGCTCCTTGGAGGTGTGAGAGGAGGATATTTGGCAGAAGTTTCCACGCGAGAATGAAGTCTCCGTAGAAAGGGACTGCCTCGCCATGGGTACGTGATCATGCCCGACTCCCGTAACTGCACTCCCATGTCAGTGATTTAACGATACACTCGCAGGAGAGGGACTACGCCGGCTCTACACAGGAAGGAGATTGGAAAAAAAAATATGAAAAATGTTCTATTGCTTTAGCCTGTGAAAGCGGCCGGTGATTGATTGGTTTCCACAGTGAGGAGACCAGAGAGTTTTCTCTACTTTCTTACCGCTAGTACCTTGCCATGCCGTTGTGTCTTCTTAAAATGGCCAATTCCTCATTTCCAGAGTTTGCCACTGGATCAGATTTCTAGGGGCTTTCGATTGTCCCTTGAGGGGAACAAAGGGAATTTTAGTTGACAACTCCTCCCCATTGCGAAACATTAATAATCACTGGAAATAATTACCCAGATAGCTACAAGGAAGGTGTAAAAACATCCTGAGTCCTCCAGTGTTATTTCAAAGGCGGTTTTTAAAAGGCCAATAAAAGTCGCCGAGGAAGACTTGTTCCAGAGGTGTTCTTGCCCATCTCCTGCGGCAGATAAAATACTGCAGGCAAGGGCAGCACTGACAATGAAAGAAACGTTACTGCTGCTGGCTACAGCGCGCCTTGGAGCAATCCGCAGGCGCAAACAGCTGGTTTAAAAAGTGATTGCCACTTACAGGAGGATTGGGTTTTTTACCTTTCTGAGAATCTCAGCCATATGCCGTGGGCCAATAACCCGTTTCTTTATTTGAATAAAGAGGACTGATCGGAGTTTCTTTGTTGTCCTAATTAGAATGAAGTTAACATAGTAAAGCCGTGTAGTCATCTGTAGCAAATATATTTCCCCACTTGTGTCTGGATGCGGAGAAATTTTAGGCGGGGGCCCTCAGAACATTTTGATTTCAGTCACTTCAGCGCATACAAACGTTATTATTATTATTCTTGCGGGAAAGGCACTGCTTCGTGCCAAAAGCAAATAGCTTGCAGAATAGTAAATGGATTTTTTTTCTGTGCGGGGAATATTTGCGCGTATTTCTCATCACATAAGGCCACGTTTGATATAACCTTAATGTAACTAGGGGTTTTCATTTCGACTTTAGCGTTTTTCTTAAGTGACTCTTATGAAGTGGTTGCCTATTTTAGCTATCAACAACGTTTTTGAGGAAGAGTGGGGGACACCATGGAGTCCCTTGACGGTCACCTCGCCGCCAGCGCTACTTCTGAAGCAGCATTTTCACGTGTCACCTCCACGATGGAATCATGCGACCGGCCAAAGAGCCGCAGTAGCTGTGAACTGCCCCGGCGCCCGTGGTGGGAATCCCTTCCTGCTTCCCCCAACGATGGGGGCTTCCACCACCTCCAGTCCTGCCACCGTTTCTCTACAGAATGGAGCACCGAGGCACTAGGGCGGCGGCGGGGACCCTCTGTCCGGGATCCCTGAAAGCACCAGCTGGGCCATCAGGAGCAGGAGATATCCCATTTGCTCACCACGTCTCTCCGTAACTACATCCCGGGAATCAAGACTGGGAAACAGTACTGAGGTCAGGGAAAGGAGGAAATCCACATAGCCTTTTGCAGCGGAAATAACGAATATTTCCAGACGTTGACCTCAAGGAGGGGGTCCCAGATAGTATAATTCCTGTGCCAATTTGGAGAAGCACTTGGATGCCTCTGGCTCGCAGGCACCTGCTAGGTGGTTGCTCACCGGCCTCAGCCCCCTCCTCCTCACTGTGCGAGTCACCCGGTCCCCGGGCGCGTAGCCTGGTCCCCCCACAGATCAGCTACCGGACCCCTCTGCGAGGGTCTGACCTTCCCCGACCTGTTCCGAACACCGTTTGCCCACCCCTCGCCAGGTAGTTTATGTAGGGAGAAAACGAGGGAGCTGAGGGGGCTGCCGGCGGGGCAGTGGGCTGGGGTGGCAGCCAGGCAGCCCGCCCGGCCTCCGCTCGCTTCGTTCCAGTATCATTAACCTGCGGGTGAATCAACTGTTTGCGTGCCCTCTCTCCCCTGGACTGTTTTTTTCCCTGTTACTGATCCATCCCTCGTAAATCATTTATGGGGAACTGGGCACTTCTCTCCTCGCAGGAGCTTCCCTTGAAAACTTTCCCGTCCTCAGGCAAGCGCCTTTTCTTTGTTAGCACGAATAATTGATAAAGGACCCCAAACGTGCCTTCAAAAACCATCTAAACGGCTGCCGGGAACTACAGTCACTTAGGGTCAACTGGGTTGCTGTTGGCTTTAGAAGTGCAATACAGGAAACGATCAGGACCAAACCGGTTTAAAGAAGCAGCTAGTTTTATATGGTTACATGAAACCATAAATGAGAAACGCGGTCTAATTTTACAGGTTCTGGTATAAAGCGTTCAAAGTGACTTCTTGCAGAGCCCCTTCCTCCCCTCCTTCATCAGAGAGCTCTTGGCATTCTGATACTAACTAATGGTTCTGTGTTTTCTTGCCTCGAAAAACGGACTGAGAGAGAAATACGCTGTTTCAAAGAAAAAGAAAAGCTGTAAACCTCTTATAATTCTGAATCGTGAGATTACGCCGGCACTACGCGGCTATGAACCCATGTCAAGGGCTGCATTAGAGAGCCTGTTTTCTTTAAAGGTTCCCTGGCTAAACTATTAATTGCCAGGGTTTCATGAAAGATTTGCAGACTTTACAATCATTTATGATCCATGCAATAAAAACTCGGAGATATGGGCACACTGGTTCAAGGTGTAACGCAGAGATGTATTAGGTGCCCTTGGCAACTATCTGTGGGTGCTGTTTGTATTCTCCGAACACGCCCTTCGCTGCAATGAACATTTCTGCAAACCGCGGGTTGGGTTGTTCATTTCCAGAGCGCTGAAGGGTCACACAAAAGAGCTATAGATTTCAGGAGGGGAATCAAGTGATTCGAAACTCATTCTAGTCTCCCGAAGAGTTCAAATGCAAGGGAGATAATTACCCTTGACGAAAAGTAAACTTCGAGGGAAAATATATGTCTTTCCCTCTCGTAAATGAAAAGCCCGCGAGAAAGCAGATTTGAGTATTCAGAGCGGTAATGCTCTCCTGACCCCCATCAACGCAGAGATTACATTATTGTCCGCCACAGCAGAAGGCGGAGGAGGAACCCCTCGAATCCGAAGAAAGCCACCTCTAAGGGTATTGACGGTCCTCCAATGATATCCTATTTAGGAGCCTCACAAGCGAGCACCCTAGGCGTTTTAAAGATTATCCCCCTAAAGATCTTTGAAGATTATGCTAATGACTGCAGATTACAAGAGTTTACTGCGAGAGCGAGGAAACAAAACCAGCCTCGTGGCTGTTGCCTATGGTAATTTTCTGACTCTCTTTTAAGATGATTTGCGCCTCCCTGCCCCCGGCCGTTCCCCTCATTAGCAGGGGACTTGGGGGGAGAGGGTGGGGGGTGGATCTCCTGCCCCTCTGACGGGGCGGAGTGTGTGCTGCGGCTCTGCGGAGGCGGCCGGGCGCGCCCAGGCAGGGCCAGGGCAGCGCCGCAGGTAGCGCGGGCGCCGTGCGAGACCCAGCCGCGCCACCTAGCGGTGCCGGGCCGCGTTGCCCGCCGCTACTTGCGGGCCGCCGCCACCGGGCACCGGGAGGCCGCGGCTGGGAGCGAGCGTCTCAGTGTGAACGCGCGAGGCGTCAGACGTTATTGCAGGGAAAAAGCAAACGGCTGGCAGCCAGAAGATTTCACGCTGCGCGACTACCTTCCTCCCCCTTGTCTTGACCCTTTCACCCCACAAGTATTCATCACGTAGATAGATTGCTAAATAGAGTATAATAACCAGTGTGCCCATGCAGTTTGTTCCACCTGACCCATGTCAGTGAGCCTGTCAGTTCTGTCCCTGGAAAAAAAGCACGTCCTCAGATCACGCAAGTGGGGAGTTGGGGGCACATCATCATCCAGGACACTGTCATTAACATAGCAGAAGTAAATGTGTGGAAATACAAGTCATGATCACCAGATTTGCGTTTCTGATTAAAAATCCTGCCAGGCTACAGCAGGAATAAGGGTTTAGAAGCAAAATACAGTTACTGATGTCATGAAAACAAATTTAATGAAAACCATTCACTGGATGAAGACAGTAATGGCATATTTGGATGTATTAGTTTGATCCTGTTGCTTAATCCAGGCTATGTTCATGGAATGCTTTACGCAAATTGTGATTAATTTCTTTTTCTCTCAAAATACAGTCAAGAGAGACATGCATGAACAAAGGAGGAAATAAGAAATATTACATAGTTATTTTAAGTACTTCAGCATCTAAAAGCACTGGTCATAGCAGATCAGTTTTGTAAGGATTTGTTGCTTGGTCTGTACTTGTGAGTTGTATAGTTCTATTGTTTGATGCCTTTAATGTGATTTGGAATATAGCTCATGGTTTTTTATAAAAATAATTAAAAGGGCTTATATGCATGGCAATTTCACTGTCAATACATATCTACATACTCATGTCAGTACATGTCCACATACTGTGTCCAGAATGGGCTCCTCTGAAATGATCCTTAATCAGGTGGAGACTTCTCCCTCTATGTTTGAGCAGTGGTCACCTTAGACTGCCTTCCAGAAATACGGGTCTTGGGAGACAGATACCTTGGAAACTGTAGCATAGGTAAGCAGTGGACGTTGCTGCTGGAAGAAATTTAAACAGTACCAATGTGAGAACACAAGAAAACTGAAATAGTATAGAATAGAGATTAAGAGGATGAGCATGAATCTGGTACATAATTTGAGTACAAAGTTTTTCCACCTCGTTGATTCAGTTAGGGATGATTGAATTAAAAATGTAAGCAAGGCAAAAGAATATAATCTTTTACTGATAAGAAAGTATAATTCACACTGTGTATGCTGTTAAATAGTGTTTCTACATTGATATTGATAGTGTAGACATGGCATATGAAAAACATCTTTTGCTGAGAGTTGGGAACAATTCAGTCTCGATGACATCAACTGATGAAAACTTCTGCAGTATTTTCTGTTGTGCTCCTCAGGAAGACAAGCACCATAGAAGCACCATAATGAACCATTTAAACAAATTCCATTTGTCTGCGTTTATAATGATGCTTAGAACTAGAGTGGTCTGTCTGGGCTATTTTTACAGTCATGTAGATGAAGAGAAGATGAGACAGTTCAATTTTGCCTAAATTTTAAAAGTTTACCAGCTGTTTTTATAGAATCCCAGAATGCATTGTACTTGACACTGGATTTAAAGACTTACAGAATAGCTTTGGAGCCCATTTTGCATTAAAATTTTTTTTTTTTTTTTTACTTATTCCACCTTTTGTTTTTCAGTGGAGGTACAGACTCACGGCAATACTCATATTTTAATTTACTTTTCTTAGTTATCCCTCGCATTCTCTTTAATCCAAGCATACTACAGCGATTCACAAATCACCAGCTGAAAAATGCTGCTTTAGGAAAATGCAAGCCAATTCTTCTCAACTGATTTCAGCTGAACTGGTTGCACTTTTAACTGCTTCAATACAGTCATCTCAAAAACACAGCTCAGGTCTTCGCTGCAGGAGGCCTGAGTATTGGCTACAGCAGCTGAAACATAAGGGGCTGAGCCCAGTGAGCATTCAAAAGGCCTGCCAAGGCTACCCTTGCTCGCAAGCACTTCTTCATAGGTTGTCTAACCCTTAGCTGAAGGTTGCCAGCTTCTGACGTCTGATGCCAGCCATGTCAAAATGATTGAGCCTAACTTAAAATTTATGTTGGCTTGCTTGCTTTTTAATCAAGTGATTATGCACTGGATATGCATTCAGTTATGATAGGATAACTGAAAGGGAGATATAATCTTAAAAATACAGGTCAAAGGAGGACAGGCAGCTTGCAGCTGAAGGTGAGTGGCTGCGTTATGGGTTAACTGCAGTGTTGGAGAATTTGGAGATACAACTTGAACCCATCTATGGGGGGGGAGAGCCTGTCTCTCACTTCGAGTTCTGAAGTCACCAGATCCAGAAGGGGCAGGCCATTATACAAGGTCCGACACAAAAAATCCCGGGACTGTGGCTATAACTCTCTTTATTTAATGCATTAACAAAACCAACTATGATCACCTTCAAAATAGTTCCTTTCTGAGTTGACACGCAGCTGCAAATAACACTGCCGAAGCTCAAAGAAAATCTGCAGAGCATTTTTTAAAAGGCTGTTGAGGATGTCCACCATTTTTGCTTTTACATCTACAGAAAAAAAATGAGTTCTTATGAGCACTGATTCAAAAACACATGCACGAGACATATTCTGTCACTATAAACATCAGTCATTAATTGAAAAGTTTCTATTGCAGATTTCTTCAGTTTCACAAGAAACTTAATGTTAGCTCTCTGTTCACTTTGCACACCAACATTTTCTGACTGAGGGTAAGAAAACATCAATATTTGAACATGCTTCCATTCATACTGAGTGAAGCGATTGAGTTGAGCTTTGTCTCACTGTGATAGATTAAAATATATTCTATAACCATCTCTTTGCCTCCTCCCGCTCACTCTGGGTTCCTGAGCTATTGTGTTAGGCTTGGGGTTTTTTGTGTCAGACCCTGTATACAAACCTCAGCTTTGTATGTGGTCATATAATTAACAAAGCTGTGTAAAACTCAGCTACAGGTGTGATTCATTAATGTTCCTCATGCTTTGTATAGAGCACAACAGCATTCAGAATATGATCAAAACACTACTTTTCATATTTATGTCAATATAAGCCAATGGTAATTTCTAAGGTAATATAAAAATGGAGAAGAGTGACATTTTAATAGGTTTGTCTGAACACTGCTATTAAATGTAGCTATAGATCTAAAACACCACATTTATGTTTTCAGTGAAAGCCATGTGATACAATGAAGTCTCTCTTAAATCTAACTTAGGGCCTAATTACAGTATGGGCATTCTTGTATTCTAGATGATGAAATTGAATCTGTCATTTATTTAAATATTTTGCATAAAACTTAATAGAAAAAGTGTAAAAGCAAACATCACTTAAGATTGCTGTTAAGAGACAATATAATTTACATATTAAAACATTTGTAAAATTCAGTCACTAATCCCAGGAAATATGTCAAAGTTGCCATAAAAGAAAACCACACTCTGTAAATTGTACCATACTATTTAAATCAATACTTCCTAACTTTCAGTGTATTTTCTCATACTGGTTTGTACAAGTAAGCATTTTTTTAAGGAATGGGAAAGATCAATGCATGATTTTGCCAGCCTTCCTATAGTATTTTTTGGTGAAATACTCAGGATTGTTTTTTCCTAGAAAGTTTGTGTTTGTAGTTTGATAGCATGCTGATTTTAGTGTCCAACTTTCCCTGAGAAAATGAAACAAAAAGGCCATTTAAGTTGGGATGATGTGTTGGTTAGAAGAAATGGAATGCATCAAAGTCATTATAAAATAGCTAGTTTAAAAGTTATTGGTTTACTTCTGTAATACAAAAGATGTAAACCAAAAGAGACATGTTGGGAAGGAGAACATTGGAAAAATATTCCTTCCTCAGTATGAAATACATTGGGATCCTCTGAGAAAGATGTCCTTGGAGAACAGCTGCTTCTCTGTTGCCTATACTACTGTCATCACAGAACAGCTGCTTTGTTTTTCAGGGGTGATATATACATATTTATACATTTGTATAGGTAGACTAGTTCCTTGACTTTCTCAGTAGACTTACTGTGTGATATTTTGCCAAGGTTCTTAGGCTGTCTGTGTTCCAGTTCTCAATTAATTTATCTGACATAACAGGATGTTCCGCATGTTGTGACAAATAGAAGTTTTGGGGAAAAGGTCAGACTCACACAATAAAGGAAAGAGGCCCCAGAAGAAACTGTGTGCTCCACAGGTCTAGCACAGAAATTCACGTAAGTGTACAGAACAGGTGGTAAGTAGACCCAAGATGTAGTTTTTTCAGGTATTTGATATACTCCATGTGCACTAGAACCTACTTTTCCAGGACCTGGTTTGCATCTGAACTGTTGTGGTGCACCAGATTAATCTTCTGTTATGGTATATGAGCCTCAGGGCTGGAGATTTGTCCTATAAAGTGCATTTCAGACTTGCTTCTTTACTGGAACATCATTTCATCATACAGTGTTGGAATTCCAGGAGCTGGGACGGTCAATAGATAGGGCAGGAGCACAGGTGGTGTTCTGCTCGGTTCCTCTGGTGGCAGGGATGTATACAGATAGGAACAAGAGAATATATGCACTTAATAAATGGCTTAGGGGCTGGTGCCAGCAGAGGAATTATGGGTTCTATGATCATGGGGAAACCTTTACGGCACCCGGCCTGCTTGACCCAGATGAATCTCGTCTAACTCCGAAGTGTAAGAGGATTCTAGCTCAGGAGCTGGCAGGACTTGTTGAGAGGGCTTTAAACTAGGCATGAAGGGGGAGGGGGGAGTTACTAGGTTCACCAAAGATGTTGCTGTGGAGGATGAGCCATCTCAAAGGGTGTCGTCAGTAACCCAACTGAAGTGCATGTACACAAACGCACTCAGTATGGGGAACAAACAGGAGGAGCTGGAAGTCCTGGCCCAGCGGGAGAGCTATGATATAGTTGCTATCACGGAAACGTGGTGGAACAACTCTCGTAACTGGAGTGCTGCCATGGAAGGCTACAGGCTCTTCCGGAGAGACAGGCGTGAGAGGAAGGGTGGAGGGGTGGCCCTCTATACTAGGGAAACCCTGGATGCTGTCGCAGTCGAGATTGGTGATGACCAGGTTGAGTGCCTATGGGTAAGGATCAGAGGGGCAGTCAGGTCTGACCTCCTGGTTGGAGTATGTTACAGACCGCCCAACCAGGAGGAGGATTTGGATCTTCTATTGTTTAAACAGCTGGAGGCTGCCTCTAGATCGGCTGCCCTTGTTCTCTTAGGAGACTTTAACCTTCCAGATATCTGCTGGGAACTTAACACTGCTGAGAGGAGGCAGTCCAGGAGGTTCTTAGAGTGTATTGAGGACTGCTTTCTGTCAGAGCTGGTGAATGAGCCCACCAGGGGTGAGGCTCTTCTTGACCTGCTGTTTACAAACAAAGAAGGGCTGGTGGGTGATGTTGTTATTGGAGGCTGTCTGGGGTGTAGTGATCATGAGATAATTGAGTTCTCTCTAAACAATGTAACAAGAAAAGCCAGGAACAGAACATCAATGCTGGACTTTTGGCGGGCAGATTTTGGATTATTTAAGGAACTGGTCAGGAAAGTACCCTGGGAAATAGTTCTTAGTGGCAAGGGGGTCCAGCAAGGCTGGATGAACTTCAAGAATGAAATCTTGAAGGCGCAGGAGTGGGCTGTCCCCATGTGTTGTAAGAAGAGTCGTAGGGGCAGACGGCCGGCCTGGATGAGTAGGGAGCTTCTGAAGGAACTAAGTAAGAAAAAGAGGATGTATCACCGTTGGAAAGAAGGGGACGTAAGCCATGTCATGTTCAAAGATGTTGTTAAGTCGTGGAGGAGGAAAATCAGGGAAGCAAAAGCTGAGCTGGAGCTCAAATTGGCCACTTCTGTTAAGGATAATAAGAAGACTTTTTATAAATATATCAATGGTAGAAAGAAGGGCGGCAGCGACCTCCACTCCTTGTTGGATGTGGAGGGAAATACAGTAACCAAAGATGCAGAGAAGGCTGAGGTACTTAATGCCTTCTTTGCCTCAGTTTTTAACAGCAAGGATGTCAGCTCGCTTGACAGTTGGCCCTCTGAAGTGGTTGATGGGGGCAGGGTGAAATATGGCCCTCCTGCAATCCATGAGGAGTAAGCTAGAGACCTGCTGAGCCACTTGGACCCTCATAAGTCTATGGGGCCGGATGGGATCCATCCTAGGGTGATGAGAGAGCTGGCGGATGAGCTTGCTAAGCCACTCTCCATCATCTTTCAGCAGTCCTGGCTCACTGGAGGGGTCCCAGAAGACTGGAAGTTGGCCAATGTGACGCCCATCCACAAGAAGGGCCATAGGGATGATCCAGGTAATTACAGACCTGTCAGCCTGACCTCGGTCCCAGGTAAAATCATGGAGCAGATAATCCTGGGTGAAATCATGTGGCACCTGCAGAATGGCCAAGAGATCAGGCCCAGCCAACATGGGTTTAGGAGGGGTAGGTCCTGCCTGACCAACCTGATCTCCTTTTATGACCATGTGACTCGCCTGGTGGATGAGAGGAAGACTGTGGATATGGTATACCTGGACTTTAGCAAGGCTTTTGACACTGTCTCCCACAGTAGACTCCTAGGGAAGCTGGCAGCCCGTGACTTAGATGGGAGCACTCTGTACTGGGTTAGGAATTGGCTGGATGGCCGAGCCCAGAGAGTGGTGGTGAATGGTGTCTCATCCAGTTGGCGGCCAGTCACCAGTGGTGTCCCCCAGGGATCAGTATTGGGTCCCGTCCTGTTTAATATCTTTATTGATGATCAGGATGAGGGGATTGAGTCAATCATCAGCAAGTTTGCAGATGATACCAAGCTGGGAGGAAGGGTTGATCTGCTAGAGGGTAGGATGGCCCTACAGAGGGACCTGGACAGACTGGAGAGATGGGCTGATTCTAATGGGATGATGTTTAATAAGTCCAAATGTCGGGTACTTCATTTTGGACACAACAACCCCATGCAGAGCTATAGACTGGGGACAGAGTGGCTGGAGAATAGTCAGGCAGAAAAGGACCTGGAAGTGCTGGTTGACAGGAAGGTCAACATGAGCCAGCAGTGTGCCCAGGTGGCCAAGAAGGTCAATGACATTCTGGCCTGCATCAGGAATAGTGTAGCGAGCAGGACCAGAGAAGTTATCATCCCCCTGTACTCAGCACTGGTCAGGCCTCAGCTTGAATGTTGTGTCCAGTTCTGGGCCCCCCATTTTGGGAAAGATGTTAGGATACTGGAATGTGTTCAGAGGAGGGCAATGAAGATGGTGAAGGGGCTGGAGCACAAGCCCTACGAGGAGTGACTGAGGGAGCTGGGGCTGTTTAGTCTAAAGAAGAGAAGGCTCAGGGGAGACCTCATTGCTCTCTACAACTACCTAAAAGGAGGTTGTAGTCAGGCAGGGGTTGGTCTCTTCTCTCGGGTGACCAGTGACAGAATTAGAGGGCATGGACTCAAGCTTCATCAGGGAAAGTTTAGGCTTCATGTTAGGAAAAAGTTCTTCACTGAAACGGTGATTGGCCATTGGAATGCGCTGCCCAGGGAGGTGGTGGAGTCGCCGACCCTGGAGGTGTTTAAGGGGAGACTGGGTGAAGCACTGAGTGCCATGGTTTAGATGATGGGATGGTGTTAGTGTTGGTGTTGGTGTTAGTGTTGGGTTATAGGTTGGACTTGATGATCTCAGAGGTCCTTTCCAACCTTGTGATACTGTGATACTGTATGAAGCAGAGAAGGGGATTCAGAAACTAATCTTAAATAAGCTGTGTTACTGAAGAAAATTTAAGAGAAAGCTTCTTGAGAAACCTTGCTTTCAGAAAGTCTCTTATCCTGACTTCTGAATGAACAGAAGTGACCAAACTGAGTTATCAGACTGAATAGGCTGGTAAAAGAAAGTCTTTTAAGGGCTGAACGGCTATTTGCATGCTTTAGAGTTATTGTCACAGTTCAAACAGGTACATTTACTCCAGTTCAGTTATATGCGTGGTTTGTCTTATTTATGGACCCTTGAGTAGATGTGAAGTGAAATATATAGCTGAAATACTTTATGCAGCCCTCTTGTGGGACTTAATTATGACAATTGTGCTAGTCACAGAGGCAGAACATTTCTGTATGTACATAGCAATTGGAAGTGTAAGCTCTTTCGGTAGACAAAATCCCTTTCCCTGCTTTCATTCAACTCCCCTGATTGTAGTTTTACAGAGAATAAATTATTCTTTTTCTTAATTTCGTTGCTTTAAATATAACAGCTTTAACTATTTGAAGTTCAACTTTTTACAGTAGTTTCTGTGGCTTATATTTTGTGAGAGTGTGTAAAATGTAAACTATTTCTTAGTAAATGTCAGGAGAGTATAAATCAATAATAGAGTAGTAACTGTGCAATTAACTCATGTCACCTCTGTACCTTCACATTAACATCACTGAGAATGGTATTACCCTTTCAGTGACCTCAATAAAAGCAGTAGCATCCTTTTCTGCTAAAGTT
The DNA here is from genome assembly GCA_033556795.1 of Tapera naevia. Lineage (NCBI taxonomy): Eukaryota > Metazoa > Chordata > Aves > Cuculiformes > Neomorphidae > Tapera > Tapera naevia. Next base: position 14,779,139 of record JAUMJJ010000038.1, read on the forward strand.
AATTTTTTTAAGTGAGCTTAACACTCCTGAAAGGTGACAGATTGACAATCCTCCAAAGTGAAGTTCCTTATTTGGTCGTTGACCAGAGATTGTATAGGCAGTATGTAATTCCACAAATTATCTAGTCATCCAACCCTGTCCCAAAAGGATAAGGATGGAGCCTAGTACTTCTTCTTTCACCCGTTTCATCGAGACACCAAAACTGAGATGTGAGTTGTCAGGGTAGATTCTGATGCAGTTGCTGTCATTTAGCAAGCAGAGTTGTAATTCCTGTTAATTTTCAGCAAGCAACCACGTATTACTGTAATCAGTATTGACAGAAGGTAGATAGCCACCACAGACCCGTATCCTATTACCAATCCCCTAAGCTGTTTCATTGCAAAATGGCATCAAATATCAGTTCTAAAGGCATCAGAAAATCTGTGAAACAACGAGGAAGTTAAAGACAATGTAATAAGCCTCTGTCAGGCTGGTGGTAAGAGTCCAAAAGCTTTGTGCGTACTGGGGAGAATAGAGAAAATTCAGCAAATGAGCAAGTGGAAGATAGTTTTACTCCTCTCACAAGTATATTTTCATGTATGAACTTTACGCCATAGTATATTACTAATGAAGTCTATGTATATTTACCAGAAGTCTGAAAGATAATGACACTCTGGGCCTTGCGACTGCAAAGATTTATCACTCATATGTCACTCTGCCGCAAGTCTCAAACAAAGAGAGGTACGCTTCTGTGCCTCTCTCTCTTGTCTTACAAGAATAATCTGCAAATACTTCGCTATCTCAGAGTGGTATAGAGTACAAGCAAATATAGAGAGATTAAGAACTCTTCTGATAAGGCAGCCAGATTTGAAGCTAAGACCTTGCCAGGATTCACTACGCTTCAATGGTTGAGGAGTCTTTCTTTCCTTAATTATAGCTGCAGGAAAACATTTGAAGATAAATTAAAATGACGCCTCTCTGACTGATCTTTTTATGGGTGTACTACGTATTTCTGTGTGAACATGATGCTAGTCTCATCTAAGGGCAGAGGAGGAGAACAGGAAAACCAGAGCTGCATCTACAGGAGTGATCTGTTCTGTTGGAGGGAGTTCTCATTTGTATGAGATGTTGTTGTCTCTTTGTGCTTGGGTTCATATGTACACACTTCAGTTCAGCGAGGACAAATTCAAAGTTGTTTTCTTCTTAGTGTCCTTCCAGGCCACCATCCCCTGTGCTCCACTTGCAGTGTGGATCCCCAGGATTTTGTATTTAACACATGCAGGGAATTTCGTTAGCAGCAGTGAGGAACTTCGGGGTGTTGGTAACAGACATATTAATTGCTTTGCCTTTTAAATTGAGTTGTATGGACACATGTAGGACTGGCAACTGGCATGAGGGTGACTGCCAGTATATATAGGATGTGGCCATATGGTTGGCCAAACAGTCCTACAACCGTAGCATATTCCTTTTGTCCTCCATTAGTCAGTGCTGTCAGCAAAGGGCTTTTCCTCTGCTTTCTGCCCCAAACAAAGAGTTTTGCCATGAAATTGTCCTCTACATCTACACGGAATGCAAGGATTTTGTCTCTCATTTCAATCTTTAATGAAAGAAGGGTACAACCAACACAGTACTTAGCAGGAGCAAGTTTAGGACCTGGTACTATATCTATTCTAAGAGATCTGAGCAAGACAGAAGTCAGCAGTCCTATCTCTTTTCCTGTGGTTTTATGCAAAGGAAACCTGAGGGGTTAGGTTGGAAATGAGCTACAGTGCTATTTATGCTTTCTATACCATTTGTTATCTCAATACTCTAGTGAGAGGCTGTATTGGACATACAGTACATAGTCAGAAGTGCTTGTACTACTCCCACCATATTGAAGTCCTACTATTTTCTTTACAGTGAACTCCTCTTTTTAACTGTCTTAGAACTGAATCTGGTCTTGTGACAGGAATAAATATTTGGATGATAGGATGATGAGATTTTTTTATATATTGCAGGGACTTAGACTTACCTTTCACTAAATATATTGGACGATCTGTTTCGAAGCCTTGAGATATTTTTAAAAAAGATTTCCTCTTTCATTTAGTGCAGTTTTCTCTTATCTGGGGTAAATCTAGTTACCTAGATTGCAGAATGCTGTTGTACCATGTTACACTGATGTTTTTCCTGTGGAATGCCTGTCTGGGTTTCCTGCAAGACATTTGCATATGTGGTGTCTCTTCTTACATTTAAATCCAGTCATTCCTCAGTGTGCCACCTCATTAATTGTACACTGGAGAAAAGAAAAGGAGGACACTGTGACCTGTGTATGTGTAGTACTTAGTGAGAACCCAGGGAATTATTTAATGAATTAAATTACCTCAGATATTTCTTCCACATTCTTGAATAGCCCACCAGATCCCATATGCCTGTAAAAATTGCTATAGGGCTCAGGTGGTCCCTCATTAGATATAATGTCATTTAATTTCTTCCATCTTTATGCTGGAAGTATCTTCAAATAAAGTTTGATGGCATAATTCTCAGTGGCCATAATTAACAAATGAGGCAGGGGTAGGACAAGAACCCACATTTATGAGTGCGGAAGAGATCCATGTCAGTGGCAAACATCGTGGTGTTTACCCAGTGGCAGCAAGCTAGTGAACTCAGCTGTCATTGGCAGTACCTCCTGCAGGGACAAAGGTAGTGCTAATTAAAACTCACTGTGCATAAAAAGGCCATTACTAATGAACACGTACAGATGAGACATTTAGCTGTGTCTCTTGCATCTTCAAATGCCTTAAAAGTAGCTTTCTTGAGAGATCTCTTTTTTCCTAGGAAAGGCTGTCAATTTTCCTGAAGAGTTTTGGTCAATACTGTTGCTTTCTATGTGGAACCACACAGTGACAGGCAGAGCATGCTGAAGTAGGAAGTGTCTATTAAAAATATTGTCATTTTTCAAAAAAGATTCAGCCTGAATTTCTGATTGATGTTGTCAGAAAGTACTGTGGTAGCAGGAGAAGGGCTTCTCCTTTCTTTCTGGCTGGTCGTGGGAGTTGGAAAAATGATCTCTGGAGGGGTCTTCCAAACTAGCATATTTTATAAGTATGTGATCATTTCTGCACTTCTGTGAAGGACAATGAATGTGATTTATCTTTATAAGCACAAGTGAGTTTTTTCATAAGAAGTGTAATGCTTCCAAAGCCAGTGGTAAAATTCTTTTTGCCTTCAAGGGAAACAAAACAACTTTTGTTTGTGGCGGAAAGTGACTTTTTTTCACTCAATACATCATGGAACATAAAGGCAAACATTACCATATAATTGTAACAATTGTTTATCATAACTCCACCCTGACACATACTGATAGCCATAAGCCTGTTTTGACTTAGGGACTTTCTGTGAATACTTGCTCTGGTTCAGTACCAGGTCATGTTGCAGCTGAAGACGCCTATGACATCTCTCTATTTTTTTGCTATGGGTTTGAATCTGACCTCAGAGCAAGACCAGACCTGAGACTTGCAGCACATTCTGAGACCCCAGATACCAGAGTACTGCCAGGTTGCACAGTCTAACCTTACTCAGAGCAGTCTGGATATCATCAAGGGCGTCAGAGACTCTCTGCATGTGAGAAGGCAATAAATTGTTATTTGGCTTTGAATAGTAATTTGGGGCATCAGCATAATGGCTGGTATTATTTACATAACCAAATGGCATTAGGCACTTGACTGCTACCAAAATTCTCTCATCACCTTGAGAGAGCCTTTGAAAATCCTGTCTGCTTGCCCCAGCATCTCTTGTTCATGCTGATGAGCATGCTGCAAAAGTCTAGACAAGGATACAGTTAACAGGAATGACTGAAGTTATGAAACGAGCCTATTTAGTACAGTTTTCAGTGTTACAGCCAGAATTTCATATTTCAGCTTTGCAGAAGTAGTGTGCACCCTGAAAACATTTTTACTATTAAAGGAGCTCTGTGAAGGCATTGCTAAATGGGGCATTTCTCACAGTAAACACTAGATGGCCGTGTGACCTTTTTCTTCTTGCCATATTAAAATTTAATTACAAAAGAGTCCCTGTGGTGTTCTTGATGACTATAAATTATATCAGATTAGGATTTTTTTCTAGAAAAGTTAGCCCATGTTAGACTGATTGCATCAAAGTCAGAATTACACAATTTCATGTACTACCTGGTAAGTACACACTGTGTCCTATATGAGATGCATTAAAAAGCATTTTTTAAAAATATATTTTCACAAAGGAAGGGAACATTTTTGTTCTAAAGTAACCTTTCAAGGGATACATTCTGGTATTGTAACAGCTCCTTTTCATAAGGGAAGATTGCTTCATGGTTTGGATTAATGTTCACATATCTCTATATTGCTAATTCCTAAATTAAGAGGCGTTTCATAGTTACAAGTCTACAAGAAGATCTGAGTACAATGGATAATTTATATTCCCAAAGCACAGGCGTCTTTGAGAACTAAAGTTAAATTAAAAAAAAAGAAAAAAGAGTTCAGCATCCTCACACATGTCGCTCCAGGATGAGGTTCATATACATTGCATACATTTTTTCTGCAATGCATACATTTTTTCTGCAATGCATACTTTTTTTTCTGCAAATGTAACTTCTTAAGATTTATTTGTAAATCTTGAATCATTAAAAGGGTTTGATGGAAGTGATCATCCTACTTGCATTTCCGCAGAAGTATTAAAGTGTTCTTTGATTGAAAAAAGCAGTATTGTTCCAAAATTCCTAGAAACAAAGTAGTCCTTCTATTTTTAACTTTTTAACAGGGCCTTTGGCTTTCACAGGTTTAATACAGTTCTTACATATTCTTTTTTCTTCCCATACTTTCATTATCTCTGATAGAAAAGATAGAAATTTTCCATCATCTGTTTTTAGTTCATTTTAGAGTAAGAGGGAACATTTATGGAAATAGTAGATTCATTATCCGTGGAACTCCTAGCTTTTAAATGCACAAATGATAAAAACAGCCCTATATATAAGTTGGAAATACCTGTTAAGTTATAAAATAATAATTACCTATACAATTATGTATCAACATTCTCTTTCTGTCTTACAGTAGGCATTCAGAAAAGTGACAGCACACTATATATTTGAACAAAAAGTACTATAGACTCTGGAATGGCCTGTTGAGTTTCTTTGATGCACATCACTGCACATTCCAGACTTGTTTAGTAATATGAATTAGGTTCTCTGAAATTCTCTCCAAAAAGTTATCTCTGTTTATACAGAAGATGTATACGCCTTGCATGACTTACTTGGCCGCAAATTAGTTTAGATAGTACTCTTTTGCCAAAGTAAGGTAAATCCTGGCATTATTATGCATTTTGTATTTAGGATAATACTGGATACCTATACAAAATGCCATTAGGATATTGGATCTTTATGTTCTGCCCGAAGATTTGAGGCATATATTTAAAGCTGTTTTCTGGATTTTAAGCAGAAGGCTTGTTCTTTGTTTACGTTAACCTTGAATGGCAGATCTTTATTAACCATAAATTTCTGGCACTGTTATAGTGCAGCTGCTTCATGTTTAGTGTTTGGATGGCAGAATGCTCAATAGTATTGAAAGCCAAGAAATTGGATTTGAATTTAATGTACTGCTTATTACTCTCAAAGAGCTATTTATTTCAGGGTGGATCAACTATGTAGGAAAGCTGTTATATCAAACAGATGAGCAGTCCTCTGCTGTAGATAAGAAGAATCCTTGTTTTGAAACATTAAGGGAATACATATAGCTACCCCAAGTAGCTCCCATTACCTTCTAATGAGTAGGTCTGGACTCTTGTATTTTTCTTGTTCTCAAAATATGTTTGGCAGCTACGAGTGGCTTTCAGTCAGATTCCAACACACTTCAGCAAGCAGCCCTAACCTAGGCTGTGTTCAGTGCTGGCCCTACTTAGAGCAGGAGGCTGGCCTAGATGGCCTTCTGAAGTCCCTTTTGACTTTAATTATTCTTTGATGGAAGAATTTAATTTATATTCCCGAACAAACATTTCTGAGCCTTTTATGACTTCCTACGAGTTCTTACCTTTTTCAACAACTGATGATTTTCTGCCTGTTTGGGGAGAAAGCAGAAGTTATGGTGGGTTTAGTTTCCAACCTATTAGGCTGATGCAAAAATAATTGCCATTTTTAACCATCAACTTTAAAGCAGCATCTCTGCTTTAACCAAAATAAGAACCTTTAGAATCTACACTTTTTTTTGCCAACAAGAAACAGGTCTGTTTATTCCAGTAGCATAGAAGTCTGGAGTCCTGGAACTGATGAATTCTTTGAAGTCCTTTTGAGCTGCTGCTTGGTTGTGGAAAATCTTTTTCAGGAAGTTGTCATGATGCTTGAAAATGTGGTAATCAGTGGGAGAGAGGTCTGATGAATAAGCTGGATAATGTAGAGTTTTGTAGCCCAGTTCTTGCAGCTTCTGCGGAGTCACTTGCGATAAATGCAGTTGGGCATTGTCATGGAGAAGAATTGGTCCTTTTTGATTGGACAACGCTGGATGTAAAAATTGCAGTTCTTGGTGCGTTTTGTTACTTTCCTGGAAGTACTTCTCTGCTGTGATGGTTTCACCAGGATTCAAGAAATTGTAGTTGATGATTCCACTTGCTGACACCAGTGACCATAACTTTCTTTTGATGTAGCTTTGGTTTGGGGAAGTGGTTTGGTGCTTCACCTCAGTCCAGCCAATGTGCAGAACACCTTCGCTTGTCAGATAGAATCCACTTTTCATCACATTTAACAATATAATCAATAAATGGATTGGTTTTTTTTTTGTGCAAAAGAAACATAGGGCAGACTTTGTAATGGGAAGGTTTTGATTTTCGTTCACCTTGTGCAGCACTCATTTGTAGAGCTTTTTTGATTTTTCAATTTGGTACAACTATTGAACAACCATTAAGTGCTTAACTTTTAGTTCTTCTACAACCTCTCAGATTGTTTTATGTGGATCTACTTCAATAATGGCCCTCAGCTGCTTATCATCTATCACAGAAGGATGTTTGTGACCCTCCTCATCTTCAAGGCTTTAATTTCTGTTACAAAATTTTTGGGACCAATGCCAAACTGTCCATTCATTGATTTTCCCCCGGCCAAATGTTTGGTTGATATTGCTAGCCATTTCCCCATTTGTACTTACATAACAAAATCGCTTGAATTTGGGTTTTTTCCCATCTTTAATTTGCCAGTATAATATAAAAAAAGAATAAGGAGTGAAATATGTAGACTGAGTTTCATGCTTTAAAATGCTATACTATATGAACACATTTAAAAAAAATATTTAATCCAAAATAAGCATCACGCTTTACAATGACAAAAATGGCAGTTATTTTTGCACCATCATAAAGCTGGCCTCAAAGTCTACATTTACGCTGTGCAATAAGACAGGGCTGGAGCATGGAGTTGAGAACTGGATCTGTTCTTGCTAGTTAACTTCTAGTGTACTCATTAGCACAGCTTAGCCCCTCCCAGCTAGGGATCTGCTTGCCAGCTAACAGACAGACACCTGGATATTCTTGCACAAGGTGGCTATTCCTAACAGGACATTCCTAAAAGGTAGTACAGAGGTAGCCATTCTGTCCCTGCAGTGGAAAAGGATTTTCCATAGAGATGTGAGCTAGTCGATGTGACTTCTCTTCAGGGCTGTTCTTTGCCTAATCTAGTTTGTCTGTTAGAGTAGATATATTGTCATGCTCTGAGAATCATGCTAAAAACATCTGCTGACCTCAGAGCAGGCACAAGACCCAACAGTCCTTTGCAGCTATAAGCTTGTAGGAGTTGGTAATTGGAGTATCACTGATTGAGTAGTAGTGGGCCTTGGCAGAGCCCTTGATTCAGAAATTGTATTAAGTATGCATATTTTGTACTGCTGGGCACTTTGTTTGACAGTGTGAGAGTTGCATGGAAGTTAAGGATGTTTGATAACAAAAAATAAGCTTAAGTGACAGATATTTCTCCTGCAAAGGTTGCCAATTGAACATAACAAATGCAATTTTCCTTTATTTTTTTTTTCTGTAGCTGACTTTAGTAAAGGTGGAGTATGCTAGAACCTTACCAGAGACATTACTACTAAATCTGACCTCTGCTTGGTCTACTAGAACATCAGTTTCCAAGACTGATTCATCTTACTTGAGGAGTAGGCCCTCTAACAAGCTGTGAGAAGCACTGTGTAGTCAAATATATCGACTATTAGATAGTAGATTGAGTCTTTGCTTCCTTGCACAATCATAACTTTCCCAGCTTTGTATTATTTAAATGGTTTGCCGGAGTGACGAGCATTTGTAAAAAAAAAATTTCTAGGTCTTTCATTTTTGTCCAAACTTCTTAAGGACCTTTTGAAAAACATCAACATGTCCAGCAGCCTTCTGTAGGGTAGTATCAGCAAGTCCTTGTTTTGCCTCCTGTACTGGAAAGAGGACAGAAATAAAAGAGGTCTGACAGTTTGACATGTTTTAACAAGTTGTTTATAGACTTAACTTTGACAGCAATTATTTACTGGAACCTTCATGTTCCTGATATTTATAGGATTTGGATTTATTTGCAGCAGCTTGCGAGTTTCTTGATTTGTAGAATCAATAGATGGAAGGTTATGCTGACTTTGCAGAGTTGGTGGCCTTTGCCATGTCTGGCTACCGTGTTTACTAGCAAGTTTTGCTCTGGACAGGTTACTGTTCGGCTTAGACTACTCTTTTTGGTGACCCACAGGATGGAAATCAAGCCTAACACAAGTCTTCAGAAGAAACTGGAGTCAGAATATGTTTTGTTATGATATTCTTAAAATGCTATCAGTCTGTATTTTCCACTTAGTAATCAGAATGTATAAGCTGACAGAAATGCCAGCTTTTGGCACTGGCTTTGTAGTAAAAGGTTGAATAGAGACTCATCTAAGAACAGTCAGGCTGCACGTAAAGTGGAAGACTTTCTAGACTTGTGGGACAGGGGAGAGCAGGAAACAGATCATGCATAGAGTGACACGTAGCATGAGGTAAATTTATGGTACACTTTCTAGGTGCTAACCTACAATGTTACTTGGTTGGCATCAAAATAACCATGTATTGTTTTTCTGGAGAGGCCTGTAAACATATTTTTTTTCAGCATGGCTGGTATTTCCATGTTTTGTATGCAAGGAGGTTTTTCAAATCACTGACATTGTGGTAGGACAGTTTAATAAACACAGTTTTGTAGACATTGATTCCACTTGAAATAACTTGCAGGTGCTCCCCACATGGAGGTCACAGGTACAATCATATTTAATTCTATAAAACTGATAACTTGGACAGATTTCCTAAGCTTGCAATTTACTTGTGTAACTACTCTGTAGTGCAGGTGGGATTTGGTGATAGTAGAATGTATATGCTCATCCTGAAGTGACAGTGTTCTGTTCCAGTTAGGTTTTCTGAAACAATGTTTTTGTGATCACTGACACCTCACGTTTGCAATTTTGGCACATATTTAGTATCTCACCATATGGTCCATATTCTACTTCAGGATCCATTGTGGCAGATTTATTATCCTATCCCAGCTGTGAGATTCCAAGAATGTTCTACTGTTATCAATGATAAAAGTTATTAACCACATAGCTCAAAATCACTGGGCACACAAAATATTTTCTGGATATTTCTAATAAGCATTATAAACCTTCAATACTGATGTTGCTGGATGAAAATTCAAAACTCATAGGTTAAAAGCTGTGATATAACTAAGCAAACATCATCTTTGATTAAAAAAAAAACAAACAAAAACCCCAGAAAGATAAGAATTCCACACTGCTATGTGAAGGCAGAGAAATAAATCTTTAGCTTAAGAAATCCATCCCAGGTTTTTTTACATTCTTCTAACACAACATATTTACTTAGCCACTTCCTTTTGTGCTTGTATATGGGATTTCACTTTTGCTTTATAAAAAAAAATATTTTAAATGGTAAATCATCCTGAGGAAATCAAGTTTTACTTACATAAGAAAAATAATCTGCCACCATGTTGCCTGAACTGATAGTGACAGGTTTGAACAAACCGGTGTAGCAAAGCCATATTCATGTGATTATACAACCTGTGAGGATAAGTTCAGCCATAAGTATCATTTTAGGAAAGAGGCTGGGAAATTTCTTTTTGCTTAGTATATGTCCAAACTCTTAAATAAATTCATATAATTCTCGATACTCTAAATTGCTTGAGGTACAATTTGACTTGGTTTTCCCAGTTAAATATTAAATCTTTAACAAATTAACTCTCAAACTAGTTCAGAGATCTTATTATACTGTCTACTTTGCTTTATTGATTATTATCGATGTGCCTTAAAATCTCAGAAAGTAAATAAAATTTTCCTGCTGCACTGTCCAAGAGTCATCTGAGAATACTCACCACTGTGTGCATCAGTGTGCCAGAGAAGTGCCCTGTGGGGTACTTGTTTTTAATTACACAATACCAGCTACTTACTACGAACATTGAATGACAATATGTTGTTATATTTTATACATCCAAAGACTATAAAACACCATTAACAATAAAAAATAGATTTTTCTTCTATGTAACGAGTCTTATTTTATCATATCAGTATGGAAAATATCTGCATCTGGGTTCTATTTCACTGTTCAATGCTTAATTTGAAACCAGTTAATTTTGTTCTATTGGTATTTATATTGTTCAGCTTCAAAAATATAGAATTTTACCTTGTTATTTCTTTAGAGGCATTTATAATATAGAGACTCCAACTTTTCCCAAGGGAAGAAATGGCAACAAATGGCTTAAATCATATATCAATATAAGCTCATACCTAGCCATAGGCTCATACCATACCTTGCTAGTAGGAAGTTCCTTATACAAAATAAGGAACAAAGCATCACTAGAAAGGAATATCGTTATGGAATTTTCCAGTTATTCAAACATTTGCTATAAAGTTTCCATCTCCTTCCTGTCAGACTAAAATAACCCTGGGTTTTGGAGTATGATTTTTAATCTAAATAACTTTCTTGATCCTGAACAAAGGAGCCTTGTGAAAAATTCTGGTGATATAATGGATATGACGTACTGAGATGTAGGGTAGGAAAAAGTAATCAAAAACAAAGAGGATGAGAGATTTTAAAGTATCTGCTGTAATAAAACATACTGGAATGCTTGAAAATACTACGTACAAGGGCCTTATAAAATATGCATAGTATTTTAGGTCAAGCTTCTTGTGAAACAAATAATAATCTTTAAGAAAAATAGCTTTTACTGAGAAACATGAGCACCATTATCCTGGACTATAGGGACATAGACTATGATGTCTTATCCTTTCTGTAACAGATAAAAAACACTGATGCAGACCTTCTTCCACTGCTTGCAAGGACTGTGGTAGGTCAAAGCAGCTCTTTTACATTCATGTGCAGGAGGTATTTGAGGCAATGCTGAGCTGCCAGTTTCCTAGCAGGATCTCCTTAAAGCGTGCAGACTGTTTTTAGCGACAATTTCCACTGTACCTATTGAGAATATTTTGTCATTCCTTTACAGTCCCTATGGAAAAACAGCAGTAGCATTACATCTCTTGTCCTACTAGTTTTGCTGCTTCCTCCTCAGTTATTTATTTTTTCCATCCTTTACCTTCTGGAAACTGTCTACCACTGAAGACATCCCTGAGCCACCTAGTCATTACTAAGTATGCCCTTGTAACAATAATCATATACTGTCTCAGAATATTAAGCTGTGTGTTGGTTTAAAATCTTGTGTGCTTCCCACCTGTATTACATTAATTGTTACAGATTATGAGTGTGGACCAAATTCATAAGAGTGCCAAATACAGGATCCTAGAAATTTCAAGCTGGAAGTAACCTCAGGGGATCTCTAGTCCAGTCTCCATCTCAAAGCAGGGTCAGTTGTGAGATCGGGTCAGGGCTTTAACCAGCTGGGTCTTGAAAATCCCCAGAGATGGAGATTTCACAACCTCGCTAGGCACCCTGCTTCACAGCTTGACTGTCCACACAGTGATTTTTTTTTTTCTTTATGCCCAGTCTGAGAACTCCTTTTTCAGTTTATGCTCATTATCTCTCATGCTCCAGTCATACACTGCTGCAAAAAGCCTTGCTCGGTCTTCCTGTATGTGTTCGAAGGATGCGGTTAGGTCTACCTGAAGAGAAGAATACTTTTCCTAGAGCACTTTTTCCATCCCCCAAACATGCTATATGTTCTTATTGTCAAAGCAAGTTACATGGCAAAAAAACCTCTGCCATGAGGAAAATCAAACATTTGCTGTTGGCTGGAACTGAAGAACTGAGTAAGAAGACTATACTAGTGTACCAACTCACTAGGTAGGAAAGGGCTAAGTTAGAGACTGTGAGTCCTGTTGTGGAGAAGGAAAAGACTGTTACAGAAGGCTGTTTTGAGCATTTCTGATAAATATCACAGTCCTCATAAGAACAAGTTTGAAGAAAGAAAGTGGGAAAGATCTTATGTTGCAATGGATGATCTCTGCGTATTTAATCGTTTTAATCATAACATTTGCTTCTCTGTCTTTCTTATCACTAACTGTAACACTTTGCAGGAGTGTATCCACGATGACTAGCAGGATAGGACTACATTTCTGTTGCCTTGGATCGTCGTATGTTCTTAACTGCCTTTATAGGCCGGTGGACATTGTTTGAGCCTTTGATATTGCTAGACAGTATCCTGATTTTGTATTTGTGACCTCAGCTGACCTGTTTTTCTGCGCTTTGCCTCTTCAATCTTTCTAAAATAGTTCCTCGCTTACTGTTGTCTCTCAGCTCTTGGCAGTCAGTATTTTAAAGATATCCTGTGTCAGAGGGGGGAGGAATAGAACTTCACACTTAATGTTTACCAATGGACCAATCCTTCATGAAAGTCATCTGGTCCTTTTTTGAAAGCATTTACAATTTCGGCCTCTGCAATATCCTGTATTGAGTTCCATAGTTTAATTCTCTCCTCTATGCAAGCATTTCCTTTTGTTTGTAAAATAATTTCTTTATGCGTTGCTTCCTCTTTGTCTGTAAAAGTTTCAGTCATCATTCATTTTTATGGACCTCTATCACATCCTTCCTCGACTGTCTTTTGACAGCTGAAGAGTCCTAGTTTACATAACTTCAGTTCAGCTGATCCACAGTATTGATTATCTTTTCTTTCTAGTTCTTCTTGTTCTGCTGAAACTTGTTTACAGAAGACTTGTTGTTTAAAATGTTAGTCTAATGGAGACCTAAACAGTGGTTTAACAATGTTCTTTGTGATATTTCCACTTTTAAGGACTGATGAAGAGTTCAGTTACACATCCTTTACTGATAAGAAAGCCTTAAAACTCTCATCAGTTGAAGAATGTTCAGATCTATTTTTCGCTTCAAGTAGTTTCTCAGGTTTATTCCTCCAAATACTACTTAGATTAATTCTATTATCTCTTCTCACATGGACCTTTTTGTGCCTCTTCCAAAACCTGCTTTCAGTTTGATAAGCTAAACTGCTTAGACGTGATGGATGACTCCATGGGAATTGGTCAATCTATTATTTTAAAACCTTTCTTTTAAATTTATTTCTATTTCAGTTATTCCAGCAAATCAGTGTGGCAGGTTTTTTTCATAGGATTTTGTCTTGTGATTTCTTTCATGTTACCCAAAATGAATTTCAAGCAACTTCAGTGTTTTTTTTTCATACTGTAAAACAAATCAGGGTTTTGGTAGTTTTAAAGTATTTTATTCCAGAAATGCCTAGAGCTACAGGTTATTCCTTAGAAAGCTGGTAAAATTAAAGCTAAGATAAAGGTTCTTTTGCCTCAGTATGAAGGTCCTCTAACTATTAGCCATACCGCTTCCAGGCAAACAAATCTTCCCTAGCAGCTCAGCCTGCAGTGATCTCTGGTAGTTTTTAAACAGATGAGCCTCTCAAATATTGAAGCATTATGATTCAGCCTCCCCTAAATGGTTTGCAAAATGCTACAATCTCAGGCATGGGGAATGTTTAAAGCAGGACTTTTATTGCCCTTGATATCTTAAAAAAAACATAGTCTGTATAATCAACATCACGTATTAATCCTACTATGAATACTGCGAGCTCTCGATCTGTGGAAGTCTCTGGGGCAGGTAACGAGCCTCTCAATCTTATCACAAAAATACTAATCCATAAAGACAGACAATTTTGACCTTACACTCATTCAAAACTGCTTCAGATGCTCTGTGGCTGTTTTAATTAATGGGCTTACTGGGTCTTATCACATGAAATGACAAGCAGAATGCAATTTGTCATGTCTAAAACCTGAAGGTAGTTTCACCTCATTTTTTTTCAGACAGAGTAAATCTAGAGTAATCTGGTATTTTTTTAAAAATGTCAACGATTTCATTTGATCAGGTTTGGATACAATTTTCACAGTCAGTCAGCTAGATCTGAATTTATTTTACCTAAAGACTTGCAGTCGCTCAGCACGATATCCAGTTGGGAGCAGCAAGAGGTATTAAAAACATCCAGCAAAGCAAAAGTTCCCAAGGACAGAGCTAAAAAGACACTTAAGCTGACATTTGACCCATTTGCACTTAACTAATAAAACAAAATGCAAAAACACTCCAAATAAAAATGAAGTTAAAAATAAGGATATGCGTATTAGGAAAAGGAAATTAATGAAATGTGGTTTTAAAGTTTCTGACACTGTAAGGGCAAACAAAGAAAGAAAAACAGGAGCTAAGCTCCACAGGTTTTAAACAAGTACTCAAGATATTAAGAAAGCATAGTCCGTGTTACAGTTTCAGGTTTATTTTTTCATAGCTTAACTGACCTATAGGGAATTCCCAGAGGATAAAATAGATTCTGCTGCACTTGTTTCTTTTATAATCGAGAAAAGAAGCATCATAAAATGCCATAAATCTAGCCTCAGACTGCTCAGAAGTTTGCTGCTCTAATTAAAAAGTGAATGTTCCCAGTGTTTTGCCAAATAAAGCTCTTTTATAACAAATAACCTTTTGATGGGGAAACCACACTGTGTGGACACCAAAAAGTAATTTTAAGGCTTATCTTGAGTCTATGCCATGGTAAATACAGGCTGGAGCTTCTTGCCTTTCCTCTCTTTACTGAGCAATCAAAAGAGATGCATTTCAGCAAACAGTTTGTACAAATATTCTACTGTAAATGTAACTACAGTTTGGAGTGACAAATTCTAATGACATTTTTTGAAGGATTACATACACTCTTACATTAGGGGAATGGTTCTATAGGGTAAGGTTGTGGTACTTTTTCTAATATGAGCACAAATTTCCACTGCTTTTGTTTAACAGCCACAGAAAAGCTCCTTTTTTTTCTGATTTCTTTTAGTCTTTCTCTTCCATCTCCTTTTTTTTTTTTTTAAAGTCTGAGGCTATTCAAGCAAGTCACATTTGAGCTAAAGAGATCAGTAAACTCAGTAACTATCATATAAGCATAGAATGGTTTGGGTTGGAAGGGACCTTAAAGACCATTTATTTCCAGCTCCCCTCCCATGTGCAGGGACACCTCCCACCAGACCAGGCTGCTCAAAACCCCATCCAGCCTGGCCTTGAACACTTCCAGGGAGGGGGCATCCACAGCCTCCCTGGGCAACCTTTTCCAGTGCATCAACCTCCTCATTGTGAAGAATTTATTCCTAAAATCTAATCTAAATCTTCCCCCTTCCAGTTTAAAGCCATTCCCCCTTGTCCTATCACTACAAGCCCTTGTAAAAAGTCTTTCCCAGCTTTTCTGTAGCCCCCTTCAGGTACTGGAAGGCTGCTATGAAGTCCTCCCAAAGCCTTCTCTTCTCCAGGCTGAACAAGCCCAACTGTCTCAGCCTGTCCTCATAGCAGAGGTGCTCCAGCCCTTCGGTCATCTTTGTAGCTCTCCTCTGGATCTTCTCCAATCCTATAAGACATTTTGAAGACACATAGAATGTAGTAGATGTTTCTTTTTGTGGGCTTAGTCCCACTCTTACTAACATTAATTCAATGCTCTTTCAAGTAAATGCAGTGTCAGTCCATAAATAGAACTGTCTTTACCAGAACATCCATAGGCAATACACTAAATATGAGAGAAGACATAGCAACCTAACTTGCAAGCCTTGGTAAGGTGCACCTACATTTAGATAACAGATAATGGAATTGTAGAATCATAGAATGGTTTGTGTTAGAAGCGCCCTTTAAAAGTCATTTAGTCAAACTTCCCTGCAGGAGCAGAGACATCTTCAACTACATCAGGTCAACTCAGAGCCTTGTCCAAAATAACCCTGAATATTTCCAGGGATGTGGTGTCTGCCACCTTTCTGGGCAACCTGTTCCAGTGTTTCACCACTCTCACTGTAAAAAAAGGTTTTTTATATCTAGGATGAATCTACCCTCTTTTAGTTTAAAATCATTACCCCTTGTCCTAGTGCTAAAAGCCCTACTAACCCAATCTCTCTTATAAGTCCCCTTTAAGCATTGAAAGACCACAAAAAAGGTCTTTCCAGAGCCTTCTCTTCTCCAGGCTGAGCAATATGAACTCTCTCAGCCTTTCCTCATAGGAGAGGTGTTCCATTACTCTGATCATTTTTGTAGCCCTCCTCTAGACTTGATCTAACAAGTCCATATCTTTCCAGATACAGGGTTTTCATCCATAGCCACTTAACTTCTTAGCTTAAAAGCCTTTTGGTCCTTTCCATCAGTATCTGTTAAGGTATAGCAAATCAAGTTTAATTCCTTATGACTTACGATGTAATGATGCAGTCTCTCTCTCAAATATTTTTATATTATATCCTCTAATTCCTTGGTTTGATTGCATACAGTCCTGAATACAGAACTCCTGTTAGTAAATGAGCCAAATAAAAAGTCATCTTTATCGTCTTTACAAGATGCTGAGGATCTCATTGTGGTCAACAGAAACCAGGAACTGACATCACATCAAGAGAGGCATTCAGCATCTTACAGATTTTTCTCTTGAGTTAGTAAAGCTAGGCCACTAATACAACAATATGTCACCAAAATCAGCTAGATAAAAAAACCCAGGTCTGGGATTGCCAGCTACCCAATATGTTTAATACATTCTAAGGGGCATTTTTCACTTGTCCAGATCCATATCTCTGTAATACTCACAAGAATGTAATGTTATTCCCAGAAACTAGACAGCAGTAGGCAGCCTCACAAGTGTTGTTGATTTGTCAGGCTGGTAGGTACACAGCAAGCAGGGAAGAAGTTGAGGTAGCAAATATTTTAATATCCATATACTTTATATACTACTGTATTTCCCAGTGTGTATTAAACATTACACTTCTGATGTCTTATTACCACAACAAGACAAGAATTGCCAACAGCACAGAATTGCAGGTAATCCATTTTTATGACAAGTTTTCAGTATGAATGAGGAATTGCAAGCACAAGCCATTCTCATTACTGTATTCTCATTGTCCTCCATAGATGTCACACCCAGAGCAATCTGTTCAGTTATTTTTTCAAAGAATTATATTTCGTATTAGTACATGTAGATACATTAGTACATTAGTACAAGTAGACCAGTTATCTGTGCTGGCCACTTCCAAAACCAAATGTAAATTATCCTTGCTCAGACAGTTCAAGAAATGCATGTCAACAGTGAATAATAGTTACGAGTATTTATGATATATTTAAATACTTCAGAAAAATTAAAGCCATTCTGTAAATTCTAGTTATTAGTTTTCTATTTTTATGTGCATGCAAATTAATATACAGTAAGGCTGTTATAATGCATGGGTTTTTAATGAATTTCAGAATATACATATGTGCCATAATTAGAGCTCTTGGGAACAGCATTACCTAAATCTAATTTGCTGACATGCCATCATAAGGTCAAGTAAGTCTTTAAAGAAAAGAATTCTAGTAACCTGAGATCAGAGACTTCCAGATTTTTCTTCAGCTTTGTACCATTACATATTCATGCACATGTTCAGCAGAAAAGCTAACCCTTTTTCATAATAATTCACAAGCCTCTAAGCCTGCTGTTATCATTAGCTGAAAACATTAAGCAGTACATTATACATTAAGATGCATTTTTTACACAATGAGCCTGGTTTTACCTTTATCTTTGTCCTTCACAGAAAAATAATTTGGGGGATTTCAGCAAGATAAAGAGAAGAAATTCTCTAGACTATTAGATCTTCCTTGTGATTGAATTTCTTTACTGCCATATCTATATAAAATTATTCATAAAGCTCAATTCATTTATCAATAACTTCCTCATTTCCTTTAGCTGCAACAGCTATTTATTTGAGTTTGTATATTATTTTTGTAACACTAAGGTACTGGAACTTATCACCTCACAGATGGCTGTTCTATACAATGGCAATATTTTGGCACAACTGATTTTTCTTTTCTATTATGAGATCTGTAACTCCAGGAAACAAGATAGTAAAATGTATTTTAATTATTTTCTCTATTTTTTTTAACAAGTCTCTTGGTAAAGTTTGGGAGATTCTTGTTGAGAAAACATTAAGGAATCTAGGTCAAAAGTCCTAAAAAGTGTATGGAATTTTCTGTAAACGATACCGCAGAGGTTGGTAGTTCAATTCAGGAGTTCAAAAGGGAACTCAGAGGTATAGGTTGCAATTATACAGATATACTGACTGTTAAGATACCAATCTCACAACTCATAATTATGTTGAGAACATGCTGAGGTGGCCAACATCTAAAAATATGACAATAATAAAAGTTTATGATTTCGGATTAGGAATGATTCCAAGACTATGATAGTGAAGAAAAAAATAATGGAACCTTATGTCTTGACTATGGACCCATTTTCAGCAGAGGGCGTTTTTGATCCTAATGTGATATAGCACAATGGATTTATACTGATTTATCTGTAGTAAAATGAGTAAATATTTTCCAGTCACAGCTCTTTTGAATAAGGCATTTAAGAGTAGCTTTGAACATCAGTTTCATGGGTTGCTTTTCAATAATTTTTATTTGTTTTAGAAACTCCAAGTGAGGTTACATTCTCACCCTGCTGGTCACTCCGCAGACAAATAGCAAGATAGACTCCTTTCCTCATGAACTTGCCATTTGAGTAGCAGAGATGGAGGAAGTAGGCCAAAGTAGTCTAGCATCATTTTACAGAAAGGGAAAGTAAAACAGAAGTTTGTGACAGTGTGATTGTTAAGTGTGCAAGTTACATCCTGACCATGATGAAATGCATTCTTATTTTTAAACTGTAGACAAACATTTGACTTCCTTGAATTGTAAAAAACATTTCAAATCAATAATATGAGTATTAGGTTATGTAATATTTTTAAATCTAGCAAAGTACAGACATAAAGAAGAGACTTTCTTTAATTTGTTTTTTTTTAAAGGAAGATTTTCTTAGGATTTTTTTATTTTTTAAAGTTACAAAATAGGCTATTTTCTGGGTTTATTATTTTGTGAACTCCTTCTTGATAAAATTTTTCTTTTTTTTTCGGTTCTCTTATAATTCTCAAAATACCTTTTACTTGGACAGCCTTCAGTTTCATGTGTATATTGTAAACCACAGAAAAATGTTTCTAGTTAAGGAAACTTGAGAGAAATGCTGTGAAAGGAACTAGTTTTGCTCAGTGTGGTCGATTGACCCTGTCTGGACACGAGGTAATCACCAAAGCCACTTTATCATTCCCCTCCTCAACTGGACAGGAGGGAGAAAATATAACAAAAGGCTCCTGAGTCAAGATAAGGACAGGGAGAGATCATTCACTAATTACTGTCTTGGGCAAGAAAGACTCAACGTGGGGAAATTATTACCGATCAAAATCAGAGTAGGATAATAACATTAACAATATTTGGAAAAATAAAGTATTTCCATCCAGGAGCTCTTGCTTTTTCTATGTGTAAAAATGGTACCTCTTTGAAGAGGACAAGACAGTACATGTTCAGTTTTAAACATGCCCATGTAATTTGAGAACAGACAGATCAGGACGATGGCTGGTCCAGTCTGTGCATGACAGCCTAAATGATTTTATGCTTCACCCCCGTTTTAGGTTCTTGAGTTGGATACCAGAAGTCTTTGGGTAGTCAGTGTGTAGATGAGCCAGAGGTTATGAGCACAAAGGACACTCTTGGGAATTTCTGCATAATTTATTTTTATGTCCAGTAAAAACCATATCTGCAGGGACTACTGTGGAGGAGTCCAAGCGACCAGAGCCAGGAGCAGAAGGAAGTAGCACCCTACAGCTTTGCATGCTTGTTTATTTTCTTTATAAATACTGACCATGGACACTGGCTTTCTTTCCAGTTGTAACACTTCACAGACTGCTTTTGCTCCATCTGCCTCTGAAGAATTCAGTCAGAAAATGGCTGATTGTTAGCTTATTTGCAACCCTGTTATCTCTGAAACAGTTAAAACTCCAGGTAAAAGTTTGAGTAAGTGACTGTAACATGGATGTTTTCTGGGAAGGTACTCAGCATATTAATGTAAGAAATTGTAATTAAATGTACTTTTAGTTTATGCCTGGTATTACTGGCAACTAAAAACAAAGATGTACTACACATGTATGACAACTCCTATTATTGATCTTGCTTCTGGACCCGATCCAAAATACATTGGATGACTTAATATTCATAATCTGATCCTGACACTGGAATTTATTGGGACTTTATAGGTATAGGTACACAATTCCGATATAAACAGAAGAAATGATCACAGATTAGTAGTGTTCAGTAAACCATTCTGAATAATTTTCTCTCTTGACTTCTTCATGTCTCAGTTGATAAATACAAAGGAAAACCCAAAGTATGCTTAGGACTGTAATTATTTCTTTATGGATCTAAGGACAACATGATTGAATAGTTAAAAGCATTGTGAAGATTTTTCATTGCCTTCAATAAGTTTCATATAAGTTCCAGGATCAGGCTCATCCTTCACATAGTTGTGAGTGAGTCCAGGCTTCCCTGTTTGAGTGTTTAGTTTAACACTTCCCAGCTTCTGGCATAAAACTTGTGCCTTCCTCAACATGGAGAAATATTTCTCAGGCTATGTTTAAAATCTATAGCATATACACACATACGTACATATGTGTGCAAGCTAAAATATATACAAATAGCTAGCTATATAAGAAACCCTTTCATGATGAAGGAACAGTTTTATGTGGATGGGAATTCTTACCTGAAAACATACGTCTGACCAATGCTTTTCTTAGAAGTAATTCTGACAGACTTGGTTTTATTGTATCAGTCATTGTGAAACTAGCTGAAATGCTTGGATGATAACTTGTGTTTGGTAGCTCTGGGCTTTCTGTGGTCATTAGTATCTTCTGAAGCAATAACATAAAATATTTAGAGAGGGATTTTTAGCATGCTGCTTCACTAACTCAGCTATTTTTAAAAAGCAAAAGTAGAACTGTTATTCATCTTGACAGTTCCTTTGTCTTTATTTGTTTTTACCTGATACTGATTTAAGTGCAGGAGTTGTGTACAAATGAACATACCAATGGGAGCTGTCATTAGCTGCATACAAACAGTACAAAAGCTGTTGCAGCTGATAGGAAGTTTGACAAACTCCTTGGCCAAACAAAGTGGCATTTGAGTTTTCCCTTGCTTTTGCTATCAGCCATGTCACCTGTTCTTGCTAATGTTGTTATACACATGGAAATCCTCCCAGCCCATACCCCCAAGCATGTATTGTCTGGCTGGCAGACCAGGCTGGGCTTTGCTGTGTGGTTGGTTTCTGGCTGCCAAGGAGGAGCAGATGAAACTAGCAAAGTCTCACTCTCAAAAAGAAAGAACACTTAGTATTGGCTGTTTATTAACATATATACAGAGATTTTGTATTCTGGGGAGGAAAAAGATATCTCAACACTTAAAAAAAACCCTGTGGGCCAAAAACACAGCATAAAATTAGGCCTAAGTTTTCCAAATACTTACGAATGCACTTAACTTTATTAGCTTGAACAGTGCCAGGCACTCAAAGGGTGCAAAGTCTGAGAATCAGGGAGGACTTTTGCTGTTATTATAATGATATCATTATCAACATTTTAACTTTAAAGTCTGAATTTTCTGTCTTTTGGTCTCGTTTGTGTCCTTTTTAATGGTCTAATTTACCTTCAAATGTGAGCAGCAACCCATGTGAGATTTTTCTGGAAAACTTTGAAGTCTTAGATTTGAAAGTGTCTCTCTTGCCAGTTATCTGAGGTGAGAATCAGGTCAGCGGTATTGTTTAAACAGCTTTAGTCTGAAAAAGACCAGTTTGGTTAAGCAGAAAAAAAGAGGACATTTCTACTATTTAAAATGTGAATATTTCTGAGGAATTATTCTCATTCAAAGAAAAAGTACTTTGTATCTCTGATACTTGCCACATAATTTATAAAGAAAGCCATTAGCACATGCCTGGCAAAACACAGCTTATTAGTCTTCTTTCGGTTTATTTGCTGGGTGCCAACATTATGCTGCTTCACAGAATCAGGAAGAAATGGAAACATACCTCCTGCCATGAGGATTTTACAGTCTAAATATGTAAATCAGCTAAATCCATTCCAAAATGCATAGGAAGATCCAATACAGAGATCTACAGAAGCTGTGTTTTCATTTGTGTAGATGACCACATCTTTGTTGAAATTAATTAGCATTAGTGGACAGAGTAAATTAATTAAAAGCAGTTATTTTAATTAACATGAATAGCACACAGGGCTGATTACAGGTCAAACTGCATGGAAGTTATACGAAAGTAACCCAGAGGCTGAGAAAGCTGTAATGGGATGGCAAAGAAGGACAAGTGGAACGCCAAGGACTGAAGCTCAAGCTCAATGTCAAAGACAAAAAAGCCAAGTAAGACAATCAGAGAGGAGAGTGATATAGATCTTGTGCAAATAAAAGATTTGCATAGACTGAGATACAACACTTTAAATTAAGTGCTAGCAAAACTTCCAATACGTTTTGGTTGTTGCTTGAGAATACCAAGTTATCTAATGAAGAAAGACAACAGAATAGAATGTAGTTGTGCATATGTTAGTAAGTGGAATGTGCTTTCAATGAAGTAGAAATATATTTGCAGAATATATATGGGGAAATATGTCAGGAATTCCAACTTCCAACCACAATCTTGCTTAAACAATATTAAAAAAATGGGGAAAAAAAATTGTCTTGTTTTTTTTTATTTCTTCTTATGGGCTTCCTTTACATAATGTTTTGCATGTCTATGGTGTGTTCTGTCCCCAGCTGAAGAGCTGTGGCTTACTCAAGTTTAAATGAATTTCTCACTTTGGTATATGGGATAAAAGCTACCGTTCCAATTAAGAAGTATTCTATTAAGTAATTAGCTATTACCACATATCTCAGTCTTAAATAATTAATGTAGACTTTGAAAGACTATGGGTGAAGAGACAAATAAAGCCAATTAAATTAAGACAATGATCGACAAGTCTTGCTGTTAAAAACTGTATGGCTTGATTCAATAACAACTGTCATGTATTAAATTTCTAAATTTAACTAAAGCATATGTTTTAGAAAACACAATATTCCCTGGCTATTAATAAAGCTGGAGCCACTTTAATTGTTTTTGAATGTCAATATTGTGTTACCCAATGCCTGCTGTGTTGTATTTAATTCATTTTGAGGAACAAGAACACAAAACCAATTTCTCTGAAACCCACAGGGAAACTGGATGTTCAGGTTGAACCTTTGTCCTTAAACTACAATGTTTTCATCTTTAAAATTCAGTCCCAGAAGAAAAAGGATAGCCTAAAGTTAAATAATAAATCTCTCAGTGATTGTCTGGGGCCACATGGAGTAACACCACCATACATGTTCCTAAGGGTGATCTTAAGAGCTTTTGCCAATTTTAGAGACCAAAATCAGCTCTCCTTCAGTTTCTCAATTCTTTCGTCAGGGCTGTGATTTGTCAAAGGACTAATTCTAACAATACATCTCAACAGGATGAAGACATAGATTTTAAAAGTAATGGAGAGCAGCACAATTCCATCCATACACAAGATTTGTAACCCTAATTTTAGAGGCTACTTTCTAGTTCTTGGACAACTTCAACTGCAGGACAGCCTTAAATTCTCAGACTAAGGAAATTATCTCACTTACATTAGAATGAAACAGGAATGTTTTCTGGGCTGAGTAACATCAAAATGTTATACCAGATTTGTCTGTATTTATTTTATGAACATCACAGGCTGGCTTTGCATATTTTGCACATATAGGTAAATGCATGCATGCACATATTGGATATGTCCTTATTCTTCCAAAGAGTTTTGAACTACAGGTTTCTGGGATAGTTGTAGTATCTTGTTCGATTAGTTGATTTTCATTTTTCTAATTGGCAGTTATAAAGATTTGAGATGGCTAATTCTTTTTTGTTAGTTCTGAGGAACTATTCAGTAGGCTAGTCCTCCTGTTTTGGGAGACAGAGTGCATATATCACACCTCTTTGTTGCTATAAAACAGGTTTCTTGATGTAATCTGTGGTCAGTGATCAAAGTTGCTAGTTTAAAAGCTGCACGTAGCTGTAGCTTGCACCAAGTTATATAGTAAAGCTTATTAACTGCTGGTAAAACCATCTATATCAATTCTAGCTGACATTTGACTGTGCGCATATGTGAAATTTCCTTAAAAAGACTACTAAGTTTGTTGCCTCTTCTGGAGGAAAAGGTGAAGATGTACAAAGACGTTGATGAAAGGAGGAATTGTAACTTACAAAAGAAAAGACCACATGGGTCAGTTGTATTTATGACTTGCATTTTGTCAGCTAAGGACAAGATTACTCTGAAAGTCTGTGAGCGGTATGGCTTCAATAGTTTAGTGTTTTATTTGGTGATGTTGAAGCCTATGGAGAACGTGCACAACAAACACACTGTTGTGTTTCTGTTGTCATAGCTACTTTAAGCAGTAAAATTAAAACTTTTTCTGTCCAACTGAGGTTTACAGATTAAGTTCTGTTTAGAACTGACCATTGCCCTACATCATTTACTCTGAAAGTTTTTCCTACATATGGTGAACATCTGAACTCTGACTTACATAGTTGAACCTTTAAAACAGGAGAAACAGAGAGGTATTGTGGTAATGTATGGCACAGTGTTATCAGTTGAAACTGTCACTGGACAAAAGTTCTTGTAATTTCATTCCCTTCTACACATTAATTTATTTGGAGAGAATGTTGCCAATTCTTTGGAGCATGGCTGAAATGCTTAAAAGAAATGCAGATTGATTGGAACACAATGCTCCAACCTTGCAACTAAAATGTTTTCAGTATTCAAGGTGGAATAGTCAAAAGCGCATAATATTTTCCAGTTAACTGTAATTATTACAGAGATCTTACTGATTTTCATGGGCACAAACTTAGACCCAGGTTTGGAAACTCCTGGTTTTCATACAATTTTTCCATTTACAAATGCAATCTCTTTACATTGCTAAGACATTGTATGTGTATCAGGCAGAGCTAGTATCACAATATGATGAGTTAGATTAGTTCAGTCTCTAACTGTGGTGTGACAAAAGGATAACTCTTATGAAAGTGTTCTATTATTTTAATTCATTCGCCTTTTGATCAAAAATAATTCATGCTTGTACTCAACGTAAAGGTGAAAGTGCTCAAAAATACATTGTTGTATTATTAGTTGTAATGCCAAGAGTAATAGTAATAAAAATAGTACTATGCAATCATGTATATAAAAACATATTTTAATGTAACCAGATGAAGAGACATCCTTAAGACTGGTCAGCTATTCTGACTAAACACGAATTCTCTCAGCTACTGTATGTTCATTTATATAATCTGTTACATGGCATGGATTTGTTGCTGTTAAAGCCGACAGCAGGATCACCATTGATATTAAAGGTGGGTACAGCCAAAAAATCTGAAACTTGACTATAACTTTGTGAAAATTACCCATGAAATAAAGACTTCCTTCACAATGTACAAGTATTGGAAAAGGCCACCATCAAAATTCTAGGTAAAATATTGCTGCGTTTTTCTTACAGAGAAAAATAATAGTTTAATGTTAAAGTATTTTCTCAAACAGATTTCCTTGCTTCTGTTGTAGATAATGAGTTGTGTCCTATGCACCTTAAAAAGGCATATGAGGGACTACATTTGGAAATAGCTTAGGAATATATCAGGTGAGTGAATTAACATTTTGGGTTTTGACTACCTAATTTTACCAGAAATCTATGGCACATAGTTTAGTTTCAACGTGAATAATTCTTTTTTTCTGATGTTCCAGTCTTTTAAAATTCTCACAGTATTATAGGACAACTTAAAAATATACACATTTGGGGTTTACTTTGTGAGTTTTATATTAAGAGTAAGTATTTAACATCTATGATTTTCTTATTAGACTGTAATCTATTAAAGGTATTTTATTAATTTTGGCTTAATACTGTGTTCCCCCAAACTATTCTTTCTTGTTTGTGTTTTAAACATTTTTTTCAATATTTACTCTTTGTCATATCTTAAAACAAAATATAGAGAAAGGTTGCATTACTTTAAAAACCATGATCTTTCCACTATAGTCGTCATACTGATAGAACATATAAAAATAACACTGCTTTTTAAGGCTTTGTGACAGTTTTGTGACAGAATTTTAACAAGTTGCTTCCAGGAAACCTTGAGAGCTTCTCTCAACATCTCTTTTTAACTTAGATATAGCCCTGAAAGCACTATGGAATTTAAAATACAGTTATAAGCACTTTAGAATTGGCCTTGATACATCAATACTATTTAAATTTCTATTAGTTTTTTTTATTATATGTAATTCCCCTGTAGTGGCATGGAGTTGCCTAATAATGAATTTACTCTTCTCTGTTATAGGTTGTATGGGATAAAGTTGAGAACAGTAGTGTAATGCAAGAGCTACATTCAGTTGGTTGTAACATTCTTTGAAGGTTTTTTTACTTGTTTCTCTTGTTGGTTTTGCTTAAGTTTTCACCTTGATCTATATCGTATTTAATCGATGTATTTTTGCTAACCATTCTAGCTTTAATGTCAGGGATAAAATGCCTCTGTGAGAGCTGCAGCTACTTGTTCTTATTCAGCTCCAAAGCATAGTGTTTTCCAGCACAGTACTTCCTCTTCAAGTTTGCTATCTTTTGTGGCTTTCAGGTAAAACATGCCTTCTTTCAAGTTCCAAACAGGCCATAACCACCCTAGTTTAGTATCCTAAGTCAGAGAATTTCCATCAGGTTTTTGTGCATTTTCTGCTTTGGAAGAAAATAAGGCAGATGATATGTCTCAGGGGAAATTTTTTGTAGATAGCAGTTTGTTTATGCTTTTCTGTAGAACTCTACAGAGATCCCATGTTTTTGAGCTGTGAGTTTTGCTATGCGAGTAGTTAAGTGCTTCTCATTTTTGCTCAGAAAAGTGTAAGAACAAATTTGCAGAGAATAATTTTTACAGTTATGAACTAGCACCAAAAATCTCTGAGACTTTATTTCAGTTTTGTGCAGGAACAGCATTAATGTTTATGAAGGCTGAATTATTGTAGGAATCTCCTCATATTCCTTTATAATGCTAATAAACCTGTGGGTGCCTGCTATGGAGGGACTGTCATGCTGGCTCTGGTGAGATTAAGTCTGGCTAGAGGGAAGAGAGGGTCCACAGCAAAGAGTGGTGTATAATTAGAGTTAAAAAATACTCAAGCAAAAAACAAAGTGTAGATGAGAGTTATATGCTGAGTAGAGGCCCTTGACGAATGTTTAAAGTCTTGTAAAAGAAAAGAAAATTATTGTTACACTTGAAAATAAAATACAGGTTTATGAGACTGGCAGAATAATCTTCCTCTTGGTTAAAATAAAAAACAACAGAATCTGCTAAACTGTGAAGTTAAGGTAAAAAGTTAAATTCCGAAGCTCACAGATTTCGGTGTTATTAAAAATACAGTATTTGTAAGGCAGATATAAAAGATTTGCAGTGTGAGTGGATCAAAAAGGAGCTAACAAAGCAATTATAGTTTGTCTGCAGGATTTGAAGTATGAAGAGAGAGTTCTTACTAAAGCTTGAAAGAAAAGAAAAGGAAGTCAAGTCTAAGGGAAATTAGATATAATTTTTTCCTCATCTCTCGCCAAAAATCCCATTGAATGGGCAGACCTTTTTTTCCAGGAAAGAAAGTTTTCTTGCCAAAAAACGTGGAGGTGGCTGCTTTGTTCCCATTCAAGTTGAAGATGAATTATGAAAATAAAACTTGTATCTACTGGGACCCTTGGTTGTCTGAAAATCTGTTGCAACATGTTGAAAGTGACTTAATTCAGGAAGATCTGGATTCTAGCTCAGGCTCAGGAGAAATTTGAGGACTTTATGATTTCCTTTTTTCCTATCAAGTTTTATAGCCCACATTTGTAGTAAAATAATGTTGTTTGAAGTTTGTATGTTTCATGGGAGTGGTGCCTTGAAGAAGTTATTTCAGTTAAATGGCACCAGATGGAGTGTTTAGTTTGTGTCAGGACTCCAGTGTTTAGTTTGAAATTATATTCTTTATTTGATGGCTTTATGGTATCAACCACTATTCTGCTGGCATATATTTTTGTTCTGCCCCTTGGAAAAAATGGATAAAATGCATCTTGAATTGATTTTGGGGAAAAAAAAATTGCTATGCTTAGGTATTAACATAGAGGATTTTCTTCACTATGAGGTTTCATTACTTCATATTAGAGTATGAATTTTTTTTTAATTCAATAGTATGTCTTGGTTCTCTTTTGACTATATTACAAACCCCAAAGATACATAGGTAGGACACAATAAATCCTCAAAAGCAACAATAATAATTAATATTTAATGTGAGAGACAAAAATGTTTCTGTATTAAGAGTCAGTATTTAATTTAAATTTTTATTTTTAATTTGCCATTTTCCTTTGTGCTGATGTCATCTATATTTTAGAACCACTACTCTGTAGAAAAAAACCCAAACCTCCGAGAGACAGGAAGGAGATCATCAGTGACAAACAGCAGATTAGAGCACTCAGGTATCCTTATTCACTGAATTGTTATGACAAAGGATCTCCATGGTTATAATGATTAAACAATTCAAGAAGTATCCATTCTCACATCAGCTATCACCCCAAGCGTTCGTTACACTGATCACATTGAACAATGTGACTCTTGAAACATTTCTTGCTTCTACCGTGCCTGGTTGTTAGCACTATTTGCTCTTTGGCTCTTGAATGCACAGAAAACTCTCCCTTTCCATCACAGTCACACAGTATTTGAAAAAGGTAGTGAGCCATGAATCATTAGTGAGCCGTGGTCCACATCTGGGAGACCATTTAGATCAATGACATCATAATACTTCCACCTGTTCTACAGGAAAAGAAATTAACTTTTCCTAAAACAGATATCTGCAGGTGACCATTATACCCACGTAAGTAGTTGTATTTTCAAATGTTGTTGCGAATTTTTGCCAATATTTGTTCTGCTTTTTTATTTATTTACTTTTGGCAATCCAATCGTATTGCATTCCTAACCTTTTGGCTAGATCTTTATTCATGCAACCTGTAGTATTTCCATGTCCTTGGAGTCTTTGTGAAATATTTGGTTTTCATTTGAGAAATTATTTTTCATGTTTTGGTGAAGTAATGAAGCCCTCAAAGAAGTTCTTTATGGCCAATTCCATTACACGCTTTTATTAGCACTTATGCAGTGATAATTCACACAAATCCACATATATTTATATATAAAAATACATATATCACATACATATAAATGAAAACAGTGGAAGTGGAACAAATAACACTGCTTACTCTTTACTATTTCATTCTTAAATAGCTCAGCTGTTTTCCCTTTTTTCTTATAAGTAATCACCTTTCCCATCTGAAACAAATTAACTCCTGGGGAGGATATGTTCTGAGAGCTTTCATATGGTCCCTGTTACCAGGGAAACTACTTCTTTTGTCAGTATGTGTTCTGAAGCTCACAGACAGCGTGGATTGCTTTGTCACATCAGATGATAAGAGACAGCAAGGGCCAACTACTTTGCGTGTGGTTTCTGAGTGAAAAAAATAATTAGAGACTCTCACCGCACCAGCTGACATTGCTTATCCTGGATAGCTCTTTAAAAGAGAGGTGTGCAAAATAGTGTGGTTTATTGATGTATTCAGCTGATTGTAGGTTGATGAAACAAATGCTGTCCTGGGGGTGAGTAGGAGGGGTGTGTGCAGAGCATCCGTCGGAGCTGGGGAGTCCTCTGCCGGGGGGAATGGTGTGTGCTGCAGGGTCCAGGTTGAGAATGCCAGAATAAGCCCCTAGAGGAATTTGCTTTCCTTGGAGCAGGTTCTTGCTGGGTAGACGCATCTCATCTTGAAAGTGATTTGTAGCATGTATTTAGTTTTTGTCACTACACTGTGTGTATTTTCCTGTGGAATTAAGCCTAGGGCTTCTGCTTCCTAATGGAATAGGAGAGCATATCTGTCTAATCAAAAATACCTCTTTTTTTTTAACGTATGGTCAGCTTTTTTATTTTCAGCAAACAAAACCAACAGGTGCAGTAGGGAAGTAAACCAGAAATAGAATTGTATCTAATAATCATTAGCGCTGTTTCAGGTTTGTCTGGTTTATATTTTTAATCAGTAAAGAGCTCGATGCCCACGTTGGATTGAGTAGGGTATTTAAATTGAAAGTGACTAGCTAACAGAATGCAGAGCTGAGTCAGTAGTGAGAAACAATGTGCTGTTAATGGCTTCTGAACATCTTAGCAAGGCTTCTGTTTCCTAAAATCTGTTAATAACAAGGCTTACTCTATGTCTATGTCTTTATCATGTTGCTTTTTCAAATGTGTTAGCTTGTCTTAAATTTTATCTAGAGGAACTGGTTTGTTTTAGAAGTGAAGAAAGAGTAGATTAACAGATCTAGAGCATTGTTATTTCGGTTTTTTTTTTTTTAAAAAAAAAAGGAAGATAAAAGAAAGAACAAAAAAATCTGGATAATTCATTTTCATTCTTTGGAAGACTGAAATAATAATACCAGGAACACTGGCTGCAGAAATGGAAATAACAGCTTAGTTTTATTCATAATTATTCTACCATCATTACAATAGTCCTGATGAGCTGTAGTTAAGTCTTTCTTCAAAGCCTTGTATGAATATAACTGATGTTTCAGTCAGTGACATCTAACAATGAATACTGGTTATAGGAACAGGTCAGAAAA
This sequence comes from Tapera naevia, assembly GCA_033556795.1. Classification (NCBI taxonomy): domain Eukaryota; kingdom Metazoa; phylum Chordata; class Aves; order Cuculiformes; family Neomorphidae; genus Tapera; species Tapera naevia. The sequence goes on from JAUMJJ010000038.1 coordinate 14,810,130, forward strand.
AAATGTAACACATTGACAATGCATCTAAAACAGTATTTGGAAAGAATCTGTATTATTAATATGAACAAATCACCAGGTAGCTGCTGTTCAACAAGATGAATACTATCAGGAATGAAAAATAATATACAGCAGGACAAGTGAAATAACTGGGATTTCAGAAATGGGAGAAAAAGTGATTAAAGCCTCTGCTCTTAATTACGCGGAATTAGATACATTAAATACTACTATGAAGGTAAGTTTCCTTGCCCAGAAGCACACAGTCTAAACAGAAGTTTTACACATATGATGGAGTTAGTCCAAGAAAACCAGCACAACTGGATGGCAAATTTATGAGTGCATTTGGTATAATGGGGCATAAATTATTTTCTTGTGATTGCTTATGATTTTCAGCATGTAACGCTTTTCCGTATCAGGTTTATGTTTCTCAAAGGTACATTCAATGGGCCTCATTTAGAAAAAAAAATGGATGTGTGCTTACATCTCATAGCCGTATACAAAAGAAGAATTTTAGATAAACACTCATTTGCATCTGATTTCAATTTTGTGAAAATTAAGATTATCCCACTTTCTGCTAAAATCACAGAATAAAACACAAAACCTCTTCCCTTAGGACGCTGGGTAAAAATCCAAACTAAAAGAGACCAGAGCATGTGAGAAACTCAGGTGAGCTCTTCCTTGGATTGTGCAAAACCTGTATTTTCAGGTCCAGTTTGGAGGTAGCAGGTCTTGCAGGAGTTCTGCAAAAGCATAGCGTTTAGACCCCAAGGAAAGAGAGAATGTTCTTCCCAATCTCTTTCAACAGAGGTTGTCTTGTCATTTAAAAGGATGCCAGCCACTGTCAGCTAGGAAATTCTGTCCTTAGTGTAAGATGCCTGAAGGGAGGATGCAGATTAAAGCAGTGTAAGAAAAACAGATGTTAGATTATTAGCTAGAAATGTTCTGAAATTCAAAGAGGTTCTGCCTTAATGTGCTTAATTGCAGAATTCCTTGTTGCTGCCATTAAAATTGAACCCTGCTGTTAGCTCATTCATCTATGTTCTAATTTCCATTAAAAAAATATCAGTTCTCTTAGGGGTGGTAGGACCACCTAGACTTACTGATTCCTGAGATGTTACATCAATAGGGAAAAAAAATATTCTCTTTAGAATTCTGAACTATTCAGTGGTAAATGTAAAAAGGAAGTCCAGTGCTTGAAGTCCAGCGCTTAAATTCCAGGACTAGGGATTAGATGATCTAGATTTTATTACATTAGGTAGATTTGTGATGAAAACACAGCTCCCTTGAAAACCTTGAAAGTTTTGCTATTAAATTCAAAAGACTCATGATTTTCAAAAGGTCAGCATTTTGAAAGGGCCTCAGAACGACAGATCTTAAGAAAATACAGAGTATCCCAAATATGAAGCATCCAGCACTAGTGAGCTCCTTTATGCAAATTCTGTACCTATTTTGTTCTCCCTTGATTTCCCCAAGTAGAAAATAGGAGAAATATTTTTGGGTTGTATAGGAAAGTTTTACTTATTGATATTGGATTATTAATCAAAGTAAAAGAGCATTAAAAAAAAAGGCATTAAAAACTGCATGTGATTACTCTACTTGCTCTTCATTTCTTCATACATTATGTCAAAACTGTATTTTCATTTTTCTATGCAATCTTCCAGTTTTCAAATTTGTTCATTATGAGATAGAATGAAAAAGGGAAACATTTTGGTGAAATACATTCTTTATAAAACATTTGAAAGCCACACTGGAGACTTCCTTTTAGTAAAATTGAAACTGTTTTTTAAGGAATGTAAAAATAAACTTTTATTTTTTTATGAAGCTTATAAAAATAGAAGTTTTCCACATTTTCATGAAAATATTTTGTTTCCAACCATGCAACTTATCCAGACAGAACAGTCTGAGCTACCTCAAGTCATAGGAATAAGAAAAAAAAATCAAGGAAAATGTAAACCTAATATTCCAAATTTCCGGAAAACTAAGTAAAAATAGTCAAGATTTATTTTTGCCACATAAATACTGAAGTTAAATACAGAGATGAAAATGTCAAACTTGCACCCTCAGGAAGCCTAGGAACAATATGAACTTCCTTTTCAGGTTTTGAATGAAGTTGTATAAAGATGCCTTCAAATGTGGTTGAGGACAGGGGAGAGGGGAGAGGAACACCAGTTCCTGTGTAGTCACTATATGGAAAGAGACTGAGTCTCCTGGAGGGCGCTTGGGTAGAATTCCACATACCAGAAATTGTGAGTAGTGTCTGAGACAGTGTGAACCTGAAGAGGCTGGAGAAATATAAGGGCTACTAGGGCTACAGAACCACAACTATTTGTGTCCATTTAATATAAATATCAACATAAAAAGCCTGGCACTGAAATTCATGATTATATCATCACATGAAAACTGCATTGTTGCAATGTGCTATTCACTTTTTCCTATACTCCCTTCAATAATTTTTATCTAGAATTTTATTTGACTTTTTTAAACTTTTTTTTTATCCCTCACAGAACATTCACTCAAATACTCTGAATAATCTCTACACTTAGTTCCTGAATGGTGCTTTATAGTTCTCCAGATATTCTCTGATTGAGTACAAAGGCTGTTAAGATGTCACATTTAAAGGAATTTTGCATTTTTATTCAACAGTCTAAATACCTGTACTGCAGTTAAAGGGCTGGTTGTCATTTCTCGCTGTATAAAATGTGATCAAGTTTTCAAATGTTTTCTATATTTAATATTGGAAACAATAAATCTTGAATACACAAAATATTTCTGAAAATCAATTAGGAACTTCAATGGAAACAAAGCATTTCTGTGAACTTGATATGTGCTGCATAAGCCACTTTTACTTTTGAAAATCACCCCATCAGATTTTTTTTAACACTCTCAATATATCATGCTCAGCAGTTCCTGTGGCTGTTTATTGTAAATTATCTGTTTTGTCTAGCATTCCTACCAGTAAACCTACATGCTACAGTACTGCTGAATAGTGAGTGCAACATGGTTAGGAAAGGAATCGAAGCAGAATAATTTGAAAATTCAAATATTCATAGAAACATATGAGAGACTGTTTCCACAGTTCATTGTCACAACCAATTACAAATGCTGGTTCAGAAAGTGTTTTTCAGTTTTAGGAGTAAGATTGCTAAAAGAAAATCCAGAATGTTTATTTATTCTTTAGTTGAAGTGTAACTTAAAATTATTTTTGCATGGACTGTCTGCAGAGATAGGACATAGTTGGATGGCAGTGCCCCTTGCACAATGGCCAGAGATTTTGCTGGAGAAAAATGCACAGAGCCCAGCAGGAGGCCGACTGAGCACTGGTTAATAACAGCTTCAGACAGATATTCACAGGATTTAGCAGGTAGTAGAGAGAAAATGGAAAGAAAATGAGTGATCTCCATACTGTCAAAAACCTTTTGTTTAACAGATCAATAAGTATCATTGCTAGTCTGTGTGTTCACTTCAATACCTTCAGCAAAATTTCCAAGTCATTAGTGAAAAAGAGACAAAAAGGAACCCACAGACATCCACCTCCAAAAAAAAGAACCAACCCCCTAATCCCTAGAATCACAGTAGCTGCCCCTGGTATATTAGTTTGAAATCAGAACAGAATCTGGGCTGTACCATATTTGCAGAAGAACAGCTTCCAGATCTCGCCTTTGGTCTGCTTGTCTGAACAAACTATGCCGGGTTTTCCCCAGTCTGTATCAGGAGGGGTATTAGTAGATCATCCAGCTGGATCAACAAAATTGTATTAGCTAGGAAGAAAAGTATTAGGATGTTTGGAGTGATATTAGGGCCTTCAGGACTGCTGTTTTGCATGTAATTTGTAAGTGTTTTCAGTAGAAAATATTCCAGGACAGTATACCAAAGTATTACTCCAGAAGTGATTGGAGCTTGATAGGAGCAATGAAAGAGCACAGGGAAGTGATGCGTTCAGTACATCTCAGTAAAGTCTGAGTCGATCTGTCTTGGTAGATACAATGCTGAGTTTTTCAACTGATCTCAGTGAGCGTTATATCCGTATTGTACATGAACAAAGCAATCTGTTTGCTTCTTTGATGTTTTAGAAGATTTTGCAAGGGTTTGTCAAGAGAAGATGGGAGAAGGTGACTCACCTCATGCACTTCTGAAGAGACCAATGATAAAAGAGAAATCATCAAAAGAAAAACAGTTACTTGTAATTATCCCTTCTGTGCTTAAGTGACACCTGTAACTTTTTCATTAACAACATTGAGTTTGCCTTGAAATAAAAGGAAGAGGAAAGCAAAATTCTTAAAAATAGGTGTTATTCAAGCACAAGGTCTTTTAGTTATAAAAATGTATTCTATGAATCTGTAAATTCATTCACATAGGTACATTCCATGAACATTTTTCAAGCTGCTAAAATATGGTTGTAAACAATTTCAATGTTGACAAACCAAGAAAAAAATATTGTCTTCACTATTTTTCCCACCACATCTTCTATGAATCTACCCAAACATGATGTAGAGTGGAAAACAGTTTAGGAAGGGCTCTCTACTTCTTATCAAAACCTTTCACTTTGTACCCCGACATTAGTTCTCATGGGATGTCGCCTCGGTTTTCTCAAACCCACATTTCTTTCTTTTATATACTTTCACCTTTAGAGATAGTTTTGTATCATCTTTACTGCTAGAAGTGATTTTTCTCCTAAAAATATATCTTTGTTTTAAAAGAAAAAAAAAACCCTAAACTTTATATGGCATTTCATATTTCAAAATAATTCCATAAATACTGTACTTCCACCAGTTTAAACTAGCAAGTTTGCAGTACATTTAATCAACTCTGACAGTCCATCTTACTACAAAGATTAATTTCTCAGAGAATAAATTTCATTCATTCATTTCACCTATCATTTCACATAAGTTAGAGTACTAAACCTGATATAATGCAGTAAATGTTTCAACAACCGAAGCTTTTCTCTATAACACATGATCCTAAGACATTAAAATTCATGGATATTTTCCAGTTAGAGTGAGAGCAAGGTGTATCCCCCAAATTTTCTGTCTAATCTTATGCTCTATCCAGTAGTTGTTTCTTTTTGCTTTAAAATTTACTTTTCCAGTCATTGACAGGTCCACCACTTGTATTTGTTAACCTTCAGAGTTTGCAAAGTGGATTAAACCCATTTTTTTTCACTTTTTATTTTTGTAGTGCAAAAAATTTATATCTGAATTTACAAACAGAAAGAGTTTCCCCAGAAATGAACTGGCCTTGTAAAACTGTAGGTAAAACCCAGAAGATTTACAGATCTTTTCCTCAGGACCTTTGAACTTCTCCTACAGACATCTCCAACCTGCTTTACCTCTGTTCCCAAAATTTCTTCATACTCTGTGCTCTGCTTCTCGGTCTCCTTCCATCCTTGTTTACCTCCATTTTGCTGGCCAGTCTCCGTGGTGGCTTTTTGGAACCAGCCCAGTTCCATTTCCCAGGCAGGGGCCAGCAGGACAGACATGTGCCAGCATCTCCCTTGGCAAGAGGAAGCACTACAATCTTCTAATTTTCAGAAGACTTATTTGAATTTAATGTTTTTTGTCAATTCTGTCCTCCTATATAATGGGTTGAAATTACTGAATATGTTCAGAAGCTCTCACAAGGGCATGACATTTATACACACAGACTTGATTCAGAGGTGAAATGCTCCTGTAAATTCCCTTTTCTTTCTCAGCATGCCTAATAGTACAACAGACTTCAAAACCTCCACATATGCAGCCACGGAGGTCTGCTTGAAAATGTCCTGTCTGAATAGGAGCTTGTACAGTGTTCTGAATAACTTTAGCTCTAGAGTTTATTGCATAACGATGTAGATCTAGAAACAATGATATGTAAATCTTCCTTCAAACATAATTTTCTAACTGATTCATCTCTCCTTTTGTTGGTTTTATCAAGCAATCAAAGGTTCTGATCTCACCTGTTTCAGCATATATAATGCAGTATTCCATGCAACTCGATGAATATGTAATAACCAATTAGAACAGAATCAGACCCTGTGTGGTTTATGTGGAAATATTTGAGATAGCATCATTAAATTACTTTTGTCAGATAATAAGATTAAAGCTCAGGTTTGGCCCTCTTTAACTCAAAGGTAAACTACCCTCTGAATTGATTGGGTCCCTGGATTTCCTCCATAATCTGTACTTATCAATTTCACCAAATGCTATTCATCCAGTAAGTCATGTCAGAAAATGCCAAGTAAAGTAATTGGATCTCTAGAAAAGACTTAATGGAAAGAAGAAAACAAGTTAGTGATCTTTTTTTTCAATATTTGAAACTGATTAAAGGCTGTCACTATTAAACTTTTCATATGTTGCGATCTAGAATGTAATGCATCTGTCACTAAAGCCTCCAGATTTGAATTTCTGGATACGTTTAACTGTATGAAGTACTGAAGCCTGGTAAAAGTATAGAGTGATAATTTATTTGCATTGACTGCACAGATGTATCTGAGAGTGGCCTCAAACTAAATGGCTTGGGTCAAGAGTTTTTCCTTAGTTTCATTAGACGGAACATTGGACTATGGTATAGCAGCCATGGGGAGAGGACGAGTTTTCATGGAATCACAGAATTGCCTCGTTGGAAAATACCTTTGAGGTCATCGAATCCAACCGTACCTGTCCACTACTAAACCATATTCCTTGTTTTAGCATGATGAATTTAGGCTGTTTGCTCTGCTTGCATAAATATGTGATCATCTGGAAAAGAACACTACATGTTCTCCTGATGGGCTTTCTTGTTGACTTGTAGTTGCTTCTGCATTGCTGCGTCTCTCCAGGTGATCTTTCTCACTCTCTTCCAGTGCTAGGTGAATTTTCCTTAATATGAAAATTCATCCTCATGTTCCATGTGAAAACACACCAGTGGGTGACTGGAGGTAGCGAACACATCCATCTAATGAGTATTTCATGCAGCTTTTGAAGCAGGGTTCTCGAAGATGCGTAGTTGCTGGCTTCTTGGGGACATAACCAGTACCTGGCAGTCCACCCAAGGTTGCCACTGCAGCCCGACCAGCACCGCTAGGTGTCAGCGTACTGCCGCAGATAGCAATTACGTTATGTGACTCACTGATGACTGCGTAATTAGCTAAAATATTTAAAATGTGTTCTCGTTCCTTTCTAATGTCTTTGAACTACTTGCTGGTTGTTTTTTTTTTTTTTTTTAAAAAAAAAAAGAATACTGTCATCTTTCCATTTCCTTCCATTTCCTCCCTTTTTAATTTTCACAATTTGGTAGTCGAACAACCTGGCAACCTAGGAATTTTTTGTGTGCCAACTGTGATGTCAGAGCAAATGTTAACACAGTTCAGACTTTCCTTTCACTCAGACTGTATTTTATTCTATAAAACTTTCAGCATGAAGCATGAAGCAGAAGAGTTAAGCAGACACAGCAATCCTACTTGAACATATTTCCTGAAAAATATAGGCATACATTATTCTTTTTTGATTTGGTGTAATAATCTGTTATCTTTTGTCATGCATGTTACAATGATTTCATGCATGAGCGGAGAGGATGGATGATTTATTAGGAGAGCTCTGTTCATCCTGCCAAGCAGGCTTTGGTTTGAAATTGATATCTACTTAAAGAAATACAGTATCTCATTTCACAGTTATGAAAATACATTCCTGGTTGCAGATTCATTAAAGGTTTTCTTTTAAGAAAATGTGGGCAAAAAAAATCTTAGCTGTTGCTGATTTTTGCATTCAACGTAAAAGATTATACTAATGAATGATTTAACCAGAATAATTTTCTATCGCTTCTGTTCCTGCCTTTGTATTGATTTCCATTATTCATCCATAATTATGGCACAGACTGCTATAAAATGAAATCTGGTTTTGAAACATTACTTGTAACTGGCTACCCTTCAAAGTCTGAAAAACAGGCATCAGTTTAATTACATCAGTCTGTCACTAAGCATTTTTTGGAAATATTTTTAGTAGGACTTAAAAACTCATTAAAATATGATTATATTGTGAGGCCTATAGCTCTGCTCTAATTAATATCTCCTTGCAGTAATGATAAATTGCCATTCAATATAGTGGTGCAGATATTTCTGAATTGTAAGCTCTGAGTAATTGGAATGTTGCTGCCAAGATACAGCTGCCCATATTAATAGAAAGGTGGCTAATGACATGTTCTCTGAATAGAGTGTTGAAAGTAGGAGCAAAACCTCTTTGACTTAATGAGACGGCCTCTCTTCCTTCAAGAAAGTCTTGTGCCAAAGTCAAAGGTTTTGTTTAGAGATTGGCCATGGTGATGGTTTACTTCTAAATAGTAGGTCAGTGGAAGATACTAAGACTCAACCTATTAATATTCCATTTTTTCTTCTACTTCTTTTTTATAATATAGGCTTCACAATGAACAGCAAACTGACATGGAAAGGCTGGATAGCTGTTATGACCCACCCAACCTATACACTTGAACTGTCTTTTTTGATGCTTGGAAACCTACTGTCCTTGAGTCTACTGTTCTGAAATAAATCCAATGAACTGAGAATAAACTCTATTTTCAGCTCTTGTGTGCTTTCATTTTGCTACATTTGACCATGGATGATTGTTGATTTTTTTAAAGGAGTTTGAAATCTTGATTATTTCCACTAAAACAAACCCAAAATATTTTCACTTTAAAAATCGAATTCAAAAGTGAATGTCACCAGTCTAGCTGTTCCCAAAATGTAAAGACATGGGATAAAAACTTTACTTCACTGAAATAAAAAAAATCCTTTTGTTGTGCTGTGCACTGACCATTACCATTTAGGAAAGAGAACTCGTGGTTATAATAGATATTTCTAGGAAAACATCAATTCAGTGCTCAGAAGCTGGGAAGAAGCAAATAGAGTGTTGAAAATTATAAGAGAAGAAATAGAGAATAAACCAGAGAACATCATGGAAACACTGTACAAATCCATGGGGAGCTCACATCTTGAATAACAGGTATAATTCCAGTCATCCCATTGTGAAAAGTATATAGTAGTACTGGAACAGGTACAGAAAAAAGGCAATAAAAATTTTCCATAAAAAGGGCCAACAAGCATACTTCTCCATTCTGAAACGGCATAAGGAAGAACCGATAAATTTCTGTAAAATCATGAATAGCATTAAAAACATTAGCAGAGAGCAGCAGATCAATGTCTCACAAAGCAAAAAAGAGTAGCATAAAACCAACAGAAGACATGTTCAAAATAAGTAAAAGCATAAGATTTCTTCACGTAACGGTTGCTTAAATTGTGGAACTCCTTGCCATATTATGTATGCTAAAAGTTGAGATGGGTTGGAAAAGCATTTGGACAGCTTCTTGAAACAAACAAACAAAAAATACTGATTGGTCTAAAGTCTGTGGATCCTGGTGATTTCATATAGAGTTTTTCTTGTGGGCAATAGTACTGTTTGAGGCCCATAACATTCATTTCAGTGCAGTGTATTCAAATTCAGTTCATTGCAAACCAAACCACAGAGTTTTAATAGCTGTGGCCATGTCAGATTCTGCCAGGAGAAGGTCCAGTCTCATGGCTGGCTGTAAATGAAAGAAACTGGTTTTGGCAAGTTTTGTTATATGGTGTAATGAGAAACACAGAAAGATGCTGAGGCTGTCTTCTATCTTACAAAATGAGAAATGAGAGCAACCGTCCCTCAAGCAAAAATTTTATTACAGTGTTGGTTACTTGTCCAAAATGTTTTCCTCTGCCTATCAATACTGCTGTTATTGTGCCCAAGTTTAGTTCAGCCAGCTGTTTCTAGTCATGGCACTAATCCCTCTTAGATGCCCAGACAGATGGAGAGGGGTAGTTTATTGTAATTCGTTTTCTAGAATAGCAATAAGTAGAAAGTTAGTTTACTGAATGAGAAAGTGATGTAGAGCTGAATGTCACAACATATCCCTAACATTTCTGTCTATTGAGTATGACAGAATCCCCAAAGAAGCTGCACAAATACGTTGAAAGAAATGAGAGGAGAGAAAGAGTTTATAGCTTTCTAATGTAGAAAATTTAACAGACAACTTGGAATTTCCAGTCCATTGATTTTCAAATCTTATCTACCATTTCCCTCTGTAAAACTGCCATGCAACAGTGATTTTGAAGATTTTTGTCATCAACATCTTCATTTTCACATCCTATAGAGTAGCCTTATTTAACTGAGAGTCCTTTAGGTTTTATTGATCCTTAAATATCTGGGGAATCTAATGTAATTAGGAAAGAATAGGATGTTGTAAAGTTCTTTTTACAAGTTTCACAATAAACAACCAAGCAATAATCTCTAGGAGGCTATTTTTTCCTGTCTACCTTTCAGAAGCACCAGCTTCAGATAAGCAGAAGGACAACTACAAATCCTTAAATTGCTATAAACTTATTTCCTTGGATTATGTTTACCTCTCTTGGTGCACCAAAAGTGCTGAACTCAAGTGAGTTTTTAATTTAGCAGGGTTAATAATTATCAGTTCAGTGTGACTCTCATAATGCAGCTGGCTCTAAAGGTGTCTGACTGACCTATTGATTTCCTCGCCATGTTGTTTCTTGTTCCAATATGAGTACGGATTTTTGTGAAGTCATCTTGGTGCAATGACAAACAGTCAATATGCTCTGCCAGCATTCTGTTATTGAAACGTTTTACCTAGTTGTTAGATAGTATTGCCTGGAAAGGTACTGATTGAACCACGTTGCTGGTTTATACTGAAGGCTTGTCAAGGAGTTACTTGCTCAGCTGCAAATGCTTCAGTTTACTGTGTATTATTTGTTTGCTTAACCTTGTTCTTCCCCTTAAATTATGCATTAAATATAAATCTACATCCAGATACATCACAAAGACAATGCTGTACTTAGAGCAGATGGCAACTGAGAGAGATGGTGTCATGTTTTTCGACTGTCTCAGCTCCCTGGAACGAGACAAGTTTGTATTTCCCCCACACACCTCATGTTAAAGATCCGTCCCTCTGTGAGACATAAACACAACTTACCTTAGCCTAAGACTGATGGCAAGCAATGCCGCATGTGCTGACAGAACTCTTTTCTATTCTTTAAGAAGCAATAAAAAAATATCTCCCCAAATTCTGGAAGGCACCCTATGCAGTTGTATCACAATGTGAGAGAGCGTACACTTCTGGTTTGCCCTTTTGCAGAGGCAGACTTTGCAGCCGTGTCAGAAGAAAGTTGTGTGAAGGGTGACCTCTTTTAGAGTCATAGATTCATAAGGTTGGAAGAGACCTCTGAGATCATCGAGTCCAACCATGCCTGTCTCTCTACTAAACCATATCCCTAAGAAACTCATCTACCCGTCTTTTAAACACCTCCAGGGATGGAGACTCCACTACCTCCCTGGGCAATCTGTTCAACACGACCATTGAATCTGGATAAAACTTTTTGTGGCTTAGTCCTGTGGCAGATGAGTCTTACCCCTGGTGCTTCCTCAGCTTTGTTTTACCTCACCTCCTTCACTGCTCATTCTCCTCAACCTGTGTCTATCGGGAAATCGGGAACTATGTGCCCCTCACCATTTTCCCTCTTTGAAGTGATAGGAAATGCTATTTGAATCCTTCACAGTGTATGTCCCAACATATACTAACATCAAACTGTTTGGTCCTTACTGCCCAAAGGATCTCATCACACAGGAGGGCTGGGACCTGTCCGTGAGGTGAGTGTGGAAGACAGGATGACACTGAGTCTCCCTCCGTCTGTTAGCATATGAAATCCCCTGCAACACCTCTGCCCTTCAGCCGCTAATCTCACATGCACAAGAGCTTTGTTTTGCCTTCTTGCAGAGATGAAGGAGGAGAGAAGATAGGGAGAAGGATGAACAAATATGGCTAACCATCAGTCCCTTCTTGTCTGACACTACGCATGTGGCCCTATCTCTGGGAACTGGGAAGAGGAGAAGTGCAGGGCAGTGCCAAGCAGGGCCAGACCTATTCCTGCTGCTTCAGGGCAGTGTGCAGCACTGGATTTACCATTCCAGTAGAAATGACACCTAATAATGCAGAAGCTGTTTAGTATTTTACACTACAAAGATATTTGTATGTTATGTATTGCTACTTCAAGGCAGGTATCCTGCATAGGGTGAATGGGATTTCAGCTTTTGCTCTATTAAGACAATAAATAGTGGTTGAAAGGCTGCAAGACCACTTCATTGCTGTATCCAATCATGAAAACAGCCATGTTTATATTATTCCCTACATATTCTCATAAGTGCTGCAAGCGTGAAGTACCCTACCTTTTTTTCCCATGCTTGAAAGGAGTAAAATCAGCAGGTAGGAATTCAGTCAAATGCTCTTTCAGACAAGCATTCTCCTTTAGGATGCCTGCAAACTGAAAGCCTATTGCAGAAGAGTAAAACCTTCTAAAAGAGATTCCACAGACCCATTCATGCATATGAGTCTGAATTTCTTACCATTAAGGACAGTAAGGAAAGTAAGGAAACAATAAGGAAAGTTAACATAAATTTTCTGACAATATGAATTCAATTAAAGAGGATTAAAACTGCACAGATCCATACATTCATGAGTAAACTATCCTAGATCACTCCAGCTTCTAGTCACCTCACACTTGAATTCATCCCTGTGATATTTAAAGCACTTAAATACGTGCACACAGAAATAAAGTCCTTAACTGAATTGTCTTAATTTTCCTGAATGATCTTGTGTACAGATGATTTTAAAATAGAATTGATTAGGATTTATTCAGAAAATGACACTGATGTATAAATTATGTTCTGCACTTGCTCACAAGGTTTCTGTCCTTTGAAATTTAACCCTAGCATAAAAAACGTCAGCTGAAATGAGGAGAGCCTGTCACTGTGGTGATAAGGCTGATGGACAGCTTAATTATATTGACCAAGGAGAATTTGCTTGTTTGGACAATTGGAATGGAGGAAGCCAGATTGCTTTTAGTATCCCAACAATAATTATGTATGTTATAGTATCCAATTTGGACACAGTACTTTCCAGTCACTGTCTCTTAAGCAAACGGACAACAGGAATTGTGTTAGAAACAAATGTTATGAAATGAGCTCTCTGGAACAAGCAAGGATTTCACATTGTGGACGTAAGCTATATAGAACTGTCTGAATCATTGAAACAAAGAGGCCCATCTGTTTACATGAAGAGCAAACGATGACCAGGTGTGTCTCAGCTGGAAAATCAGAGCATGAGCATAGCCTACTGGATTCTAGTAAAACTGCATTAGCAATAATTGCTTTTGAAAGGAGCTTTGCTCTTTAAGCTCTTACATGAAATGCAAAAACTTTCATTCTTGAATCTTTTACATGTTGTCTTAATGGAAAATCAAAAAGAAACAATTGTTCCTTGATCAGTGGGTTACTAAAGCCACTGCCTGCACTCCACATGGCATCCTGAGTTAAATCAAAATGAATTTGCTTATTTTATTGCTTATTTCAAGAAACGCTATGAGTTATGTGTCTCTGCATGGCCCCATGAAGTTAAAGGTTTATTCAGTTTTTCAATACTAATATGTAGAGCAATATAGTCATCCACATACAGATATTCTGGACAGGATAGAAGGACACCAGACAGTAAGTAATTCATTAAGGGAATTAAAATTACTAAAGAAATTCCAGTTCTACAATATGGCTTTAGATAAAACTAAATTTACAGTCTGCATGTGAGCATGAGCCATGAAATATAGCAATAATAGCTTAGGAGTCAGGATTATTTTTTGATTTCATAGCACTCTTTTGTTCAGTAAGTATGATTTCTAGTCCTTCTAGCTCTGGGACCTCCTAGTTCTTTCCGAAAGCAAAACTTGCATTGCTCATTAAGAAACTCATTTTTTAGCAGCGAATGGGGCCACCACTGTGTTACACACAGGTTTCTGAAAAATTACCTCTGCCTCTGTAGCATTGTAAACTTCTCTAACACTTCACAGTAACTCTTTGCTTCTCTTTAAACGAAGTTCACTAAGACCACCTAGTCTTTAGTGTTGGGCCTTGCAAGTCTGCGAAATCTGTATCTCATCTCACCTGTCACTGAATAATTATAGCAGCTTCTCTGGAAACAGAGAGGACAGTGCCTATGCAAAGAGACAGCACAGGGCTTGATGTCTCAGTGCATCACATCTTAGCAGAAGGGTGAACAAAGGAAGGAGACTGAATGCCTCCTAAAGGGACTGGATATTTAAACAAACCTTCTGGTTTTGGGGTGCTTCTGTGAGCAGACTCTGTGAAATATGACACAATATCAATTAAGAATAATTTTATACACCAACAGCAGCAACTAATTTATTTTCTTTGCAGAATACTTGCTTTAACCTTAAATCATATAAACAGAAACCGACTACAGATGTTAAGGGACAGAACTGCATGCTAACTAGAGGACCTTCAAAGTTGTTATCAAATCTTTTAGAGTAGATGGGAGGCTGATAACATGCTTGTTGTCTTTGGCTTGTTTCAGTTTCCTTGCTTTCAATCTCGTTGCTGATCTCCAGCAGCTTCTCTGCTTGCAATTCTTATTTGACCTTTTTGTTGCAAAGTTATTGTGGAGGCTTTAAATAGTTCTTTATGAGATCTCAGTGGGTATTTCAATCTGAAATTCAGCAATAGTTCTAGTTATAATCCTAAGAATCAGCATATACAAGCTGACCTGCAGCTTAGTGTTCATTTCAGTCCCAAATGTCTATTGTTTCTCACAGTAGGCATAGAAGAGCACAGTATAAGGAAAAAAAAACTGTTTATTAAAACTGCTGAGAAACAAGAATTAAGGGGTTGGCATGAAACTTCATATTTTTAAACGGAAATGTCCTTTCCGTCATTTTAAACTTTTCGACTACTTCTAATGTTACAGTGATAAGAATTTGTTTCTTTTGCCCAACAGATGTAATATCATGTATTTTACTCCCAAACATGTGCTATCATGGTTTGAATGTGCTAATCATATCCCCAATGTGCAAAATCAAACTATTTCAATTTTATTGCTGACAAAAAGAGAGACAGACTGTGCAACTAGCACTTGCAAGAAATGAAAATCTGAAAACTACATGGTATTGTGAAATTTTTCCTGATGTTGATTAGCAATTTATTTTTCCAGATGAGCTTGAGAAGTACATTACAATTTAGTCCACTGATTTCCATGGATCTTTTCCTTAAAAAACATTCATAATCATTGGAAATAAACAAGAATAATAAAAAATATTTGGGAAAAACCAAATGTGAATATACGGATCAGGTTTTTTTGTGTCTTTTTTTGCAACGATGACCATTACAGTTTAAATTATCAGAGTATCTCTCTTTTAAAAGAAAGATTCTGAAACCTCATATTCCTGCACAGCAAGAGAGATAAGCTCTGTTATACAAATAATTATTGCTGTTGCCACTCTCCACATGGTCACACTTTTATTTTTATTTGTAAATTGACACCTTTCCTTCTACTATTCATTCCATTTCAAGACCAGCTTGTGTTTTTTGTTCCCATTTGTCATGAAGGAAGAAAATTGTTCTCATAATAAGGAGTCAAACTAGAGGGACTTATATTTCTGTTTTGCTCAGTGCCACTTAGACAAAAGCTTACAGAAGTAAAACATAGTTTGTATTTAAACATGTAGTAGTCTGTTGATGGTTTGTCATAGAGCAAAGATGCATATTGTGAATATTTCTTTGACTTAAAAAAATAAATATCCTTTAATCACATTTCTAAGGCAATGATTTGCAAGGGCACAGTGGTAGTGAATCAGATGCATTACCCATCAGCTGTGAAATCTTGGATGATTTCAGGCAGAATCTTCTAATAAGCTGATTTAACTACAGCCCATTTTGCTACTTAATTCATGCTATTGCACCTTAAATAATATCGGACTATTTTATGGTAGCCACACCCTTTATCTCCACTTTTTAGCTGGACCACAAAGCATTGTATAATTGCCGTTTCTTTCTGTGTTCAAAGAAATTGTAGCTCCTCTCTCCAGGTTAGGACAGTCTGATCTATATCTTGATGCTAAGGAGCATGAAATTGAAACGTATGCAGTGCTCTCTGTTCTTTTACCCAAATGAGATGAAGAGCATCACTTTTGTGACTTTCTTATTTCTATCCCAAAACCTGAACGACAGCTTTAAACATTATCTGATAGGGCAGGCCTCATAGAGTCCTTAAAATCACTGCACTTCACATTTCATTTCAATAGAGATGAGCAAAGGACTCAGAAAAAGTCTTTGTTGACCATAAATTAACATGAGCTGCCCAGGTTTTGGTACAAAAATATATGACTGGTAGCTCTGTTCAAACTGAATGGCATAAATCCCTGGGGATGTGCTTATCAAAACAGGACCATGTGTTCTGTATTACTAACTAAGGGCTGTTTACTCAGATAAGTCAATATGTAGAAGAAATTATAAAGTACATTTTGTTCCACAAAAAGAGTTGAGCTGAAAATATATTCAAGCTTTAGCTTTCATATTGGTCAACCTTTTGTTTTCATTCTCGTATCAGCAGGGTGGTGGAAATCCCATTTCCCAGATAGCACAAGCTGGCTGAGAGAAATCATTTTCTTCATTTCATTTAATTTCTTGTGCAGAATGGGCTAAGGATATAGCCTGGAGGCACCCCAGGGTTCAATGTACTAAGATGCCAAAGCGCTAAATTGAACAAGGAATTCAGAATAAAAACAAATAGCAACAAAATCTATGTGAAATGCCCAGACAATAATTCTAGTACCTCAAAGTACTCAGCATTATCTTTCTCCTGACCAATAATAACATACAAAGGAAATATATATCAGCAGCAGGGACGTGGACCCAGTTTCTATAGTCAACCAGAGGACAGTTAAAGATGATTCTGACACTCATTTCTCTATATAAGGTACTGTCTCTATATATTCCTCTACAAGGCACATAATATTTCCCTCTCTTGGAGGATTCCTATAACAAGAATAAATTGACAGGGCAGAGAGTGAGGGCCACCTTTAGCTGAGGGCCTTGTTCTTTGCTTCTTGTGCTAGTCCAAAGGGAATATAAAATACAAACACATCAGACTAAATATTTTTTGCACACTTTTTACTCATACAATTTTTAAACCATTTTTCAAATTTAAAAAGGAAGATACAAAGTCTATGACAATTAAGAAGCTAGTCATGGATTTATTTCCCTTACAAGTCTGCACATAATAAATTTGTATTAGAGTGAGAGTTTAGATATAGCAATACCTCTTAGAAGGTTTCCTTATAGATTAGGGTCAAGAGACAAAATTTCAACAGCTGGAAATTAAACCTATTTTTTTTGTATTGTTTGTTTGCTTGGGGTTTTTTTTTTGCTTGTTGTCAATACGAGGTATCTAGGAGGTGAGATCAGTTTTGAGGCCAAATCAGAAAGTGATCATCAAAAGAAAATCAAGTTGTCTTCATTAAAAAGAAGATGGTGTGTTTACATGAAGTCAGCTGGGTACCTGCAAATTATGAGTCACTTTTTGAGGTTGTATAAGGAATTGGAAATGAATACATCAAGATTGTAAACCAGTGTGATGGTGATGTTTAGAGGCTATTCAGTAGCATCTGCTTACACAGTAGTTCACTAAACTGGATAGCACTGAGATGGAAGACTACAATCTTGTTATCAAGTCTAACAAATTCATGCCTGGGTTCTGGGTTTTCCATACTAGGGTACCTTATCTTCTTGTTCAAGGTGGTTGCTAGAAGAAACTTAGAATCAGTTGAATTTATTCACTGAGTTTGTTAGAACCAACATCTTTTACAACAGTTTTGTTAAACAATTTAGAATTTTTTATTAATAAATTATGCAAGTGATGAAACAGTTTTGTTTTCTTTTGTTTTCACCAGCATTTTTCAAGTAATCAAACCGCTTTCCTGTTAATCTAGACTTAGGTAAAGTACTTCTAAATTTTAAGTACCTGAAAAGTTTCGCTGACTGCTTTGTTAGATCAAACATTTGACTGAAGTAGGTTTCCAGTCTCATGTCTATCCTACATTTGTCATTCAACGACACAGTGGAATCTATGAAAATATTATTCACAATATCTTATTGTACAGAGACTTCGGTAAATTATTTCAAACTGATTGGTATGACAGTTTAGGTGTTGCTGTAATATGTACATAGCTGATACAAACAGTTTACTAAAGATGTGGCCTTGTTGTAAATCATAACATGAGTTGTCTTCTGGAACTATACCAATGCATATGTGCCACTCTGTCCCCTCCTATGATGAAACATTAAAAAAAGTTTGTGTGCAGAAACAAGCTGTGCTGCATTTGCAAGAGATTGTTTTAATAGTTTTCTGTCAGGGGTCCCACTTAGCCCTTTCGTGTTAAACACATAAATACTGCAGTCAAAATACAGTGCGAGTATAGAGGAAATCGTCTTGCTTCCGAATTTCCTTCCATAAACAACTTAAATTCCTTCAGAGTTTTCTCTGAAGCCTACTTCTTGTTACTCTGTAGCTTATTGGGGAGCTCTTTAAGTCCACTCTGAACTTCTGTTTTGTGAATAGTGTCCTATCTTATTTCAGAGAAAGTGAAGATCAACTTCACTGAAACACTTGTGCTATTTGAAGAACAAACTTAGAAGTTTTCATTTCCTTCTCTGATTATTTTCTGTCCAATCAGCGCTGTTCTAGCAATAAACACTGATCTAATTTTTCTTCCATGTGGAATATGTTTCAAGCAACACTGGGAATTAATAGTTCTCATTGTTTCTCTCAGGTCTGATTCATTGATGTTTGATTATCTAGCGAGTTATACGTTACTGCCCTTATTGCTACTGCAGAAAACACATTAATCAGTTGGAGTCTGCCACGTGCTTTCATGAGAACACAGAAGTGGTTTCAAAGGAGTTAATGCATATTAGAAAAAATAGGAAATAGGCAATTGTATCTCAAATAAAGAACTATTCCATGAGGAAAAGCGAAAGGAATAATGTAACAACAAAGATTTTCCATGATGTACTGGAGAGATGGGTAAACTATTTCACTTTGAAAGCAAAGTCAAGGGAATGGCACCCTCTACGCTGTAGATCAGTTGGCTATATTTATACAGCTCCGTACCTGCTCCTTCTGATGGCAGTTTTCAAGGCTGTTTTCCTATCAGCCTCATACAGACTACAATTATGAGAAGATAAACACAACAGAGATTCTATGCCTTACTTGCACTGCAGATGTACTCTACAGGTTGCCTTAGGGATTATTTTTACTCTTATAACCAGACCTGGGCCCTAGCGTTCATGAATAAATTTTATTGTCATGAAGACCACAGCATCTCTACACAAAGCACATACAAAATTAAAACAAAGCCCTGATTATATCGAAGACAAATTTTAAAAACTGTGTGTACACAAATGCTGAATTTAACACATCCAATAAAAACACAAGAATGAATTTTCTGTAATTTTTAATTAACTTCTCAGTGTAAAGGAGTCATGTAGAAATGTCTGACTGAGGAAGACTTTTGTTGTTCTCCCTCAGCAGATTTGTTAATCTTTTCTGAGACAGGGGCAAAATCACTTTTATTTGGGAGTGGCTTTATTGAATGCACTCACTTCTCCTACCCTCATGAACCACTTAGGGAGAAGAATGGACTGTAGTAAGTGTTTGTGGCTTTGGAAACTAAGTTAAACTAGAGAATGACACAGTTTTTTAATTTCTTTGGGCTTTAATCTTTCTTTTTCTTTTATTTCTTCTTTCTTTTTTTTACTTTTTTCTAGGGTGTACTGCTGTTCATAATGAACATATTTGCCTCCACCACACGCAACCTCCATAAATGACACTGCACACACATGGCTTTGCTTTGCAGTTCCATGCAATTTCAAGTAGATGATTATTCAAAAGTCTTCAGAAATTTTAAAATTAAAACTTTGTTAGACTCTACTGAAACTTTACAAGAAGTGTAACATCATTTTCAGGCGATCAGGTTGACCACAACACAATTATTATTGGTAAAATCATAGAATCATAGAATCATCTGGGTTGGAAGAAACCGCCAAGATCATCAAGTCCAAACCTTTCTCCAACGTCCTCATGATTACTAGATCAAGGCACTAAATGCCACATTCCATCTTATTTTAAAAACCTCCAGGGATGGTGAATCCACCACCTCTCTGGGCAGGCCATTCCAATGCCTGATTACTCGTTCTATGAAGAACTTTTTCCTGATATCCAGCCTAAACCTTCCCTGACAGAGTCTAAGCTTGTGCCCTCTTGTTCTGTTGCTGGCTGCCTGGGAGAAGAGACCGACCCCCACATGTCTACAACCTCCTTTCAGATAGTTGTAGAGAGCAATGAAGTCACCCCTGAGCCTCCTCTTCTCCAAGCTAAACAACCCCAGCTCCCTCAGCCTCTCTTCATAGGACTTGTGCTCAAGTCCCTTCACCAGTTTCGTCGCTCTTCTCTGGACCTGCTCCAGCACCTCAATATCTTTCTTGAACTGGGGGGCCCAGAGCTGAACACAATACTCAAGGTGTGGCCTCACCAATGCTGAGTACAGGGAAAGGATCACTTCCCTCGTCCTGCTGGCCACACCATTCTTGATGCAGGCCAGGATGCCATTGGCCTTCTTGGCCACCTGGGCACACTGCTGGCTCATGTTTAGCCTCCTGTCAATCAGTACTCCCAGGTCCCTTTCCACCTGACTGCTCTCCAGCCACTCTGTCCCCAGCCTGTAGTACTGCATGGGGTTGTTGTGGCCAAAGTGCAGGACCGGCACTTGGCCTTGTTGAACTTCATCCCGTTGGACTCAGCCCATCTCTCCAGCCTATCAAGGTCCCTCTGCAGAGCTCTCCTGCTTTCCGGAAGCTCCACACTTCCTCCCAACTTGTTGTCATCTGCAAATTTGCTTATGATGGACTCAATCCCCTCATCTAAATCATCAATGAAGATGTTAAACAGAACCGGACCCAACAGAGATCCCTGGGGGACACCACTGGTGACCGGCCTCCAGCTGGATGCAGCCCCATTCACCAGCACTCTCTGGGCCTGGCCATCCAGCCAATTCTTAACCCAGTTGAGAGTGCACCTGTCCAAGCCACGGGCTACCAGTTTGCCATGGGAGACAGTGTCAAAGACTTTGCTCAAGTCCAGATAGACTACATCCACAGGCTTCCCTTCATCCACCAGGCAGGTTACCTGATCGTAGAAAGAGATGAGGTTGGTCAGACAGGACCTGCCTCTCATAAAGCCGTGCTGGCTGGGTCGGATCCCATGTCCATCCTGAAGGTGCTCTGTGTTTGCACTCATGATGATCTGTTCCATAACCTCGCCAGGCACTGATGTCAGGCTGACAGGCCTATAGTTGCCCGGGTCCTCCTTGCAGCCCTTTTTGTGGATTAGCGTAACAGTTGCCAACTTCCAATCATCTGAGACCTCCCCAGAGAGCCAGGACTGTTGGTAGATGATGGAGAGTGGCTCGGCAAGCTCTTCTGCCAGCTCCCTCATCACCCTAGGATGGAATCCATCAGATCCCATTGATTTGTGTGGATCCAGGTGGCTCAGTAATTCATAGACTATTTCCGCCTGGAACACAGGGGAGCCATTTGGCTTCCTGTCCCTATCTGTGAGGTCCAGAGGCCAGTCATCGCGAAGGCCACCTCTCTCACTGGTGAAGACTGAGGCAAAGTAGGTGTTGAGTACCTCAGCTTTCTCTTCATCCCTGGTAACTATGTTCCCCCCAGGTCCAACAAGGAATGGAGGTTTTCCTTGCCCCTCCTTTTGTTATTAATGTATTTATAGAAGCACTTTTTGTTATCCTTAACAGAAGTAGCCAAATTAACTTCAAATTGCGCTTTTGTTTCTCTGATTTTCCTTCTGCATGTTCTAACTATATTCTTACACTCTTCTTGAGTGGCCAACTCTGCCTTCCACAGTCGGTAGGCTCTCTTTTTATCTCTGATTTCCTTCAGTATCTCCCTATTCAACCAAGGTAGTCATCTTCCCTGCCAGCTTGCCTTTTGGCTAACTGGTATAGCCTGTTCCTGTGCACTCAAGACTTTTTCCTTGAAGATCATCCGTCCTTCCTGTACACCCCTTTTTTTGTGGAGCGTATCCCACGGTGTGCTCCAGACCAATCTTCTAAACAGGTCAAAATCTGCCCTCCGGAAGTCCAGCACAGCGGTTTGATTGGCTGTCCTCCTTACATCCCTGAATATTGAAAACTGTATTATTTCATGGTCACTGTGCCCCAGCTGGTCTCCGACCATTACATTACAGGAAATTTTCCTCTATACACTCTAGGAATCTCCTAGACTGCCTCTTCTCTGCTGTGTTGAGCTCCCAGCAGATATCCGGCAGGTTGAAGTCACCTATAAGAACAAGTGCTGGTGATTTTGAGACATCTGCCAGCTGCTTGTAGAATAACTCGTCCCCTTCATCATTCTGTGTGTATTCATCCAGAGGTCACTTCAGAGAGTGGTCACTGTTCAAGCAAAAAAAACACATTTCTGTGTGGAATTCTACAAGCAACCAAAGATAACAATAATACTGCAGAAAGCCCTCCTCTTTGCAACTTTAGAATTCTGGGTGAAGATGGAAATTGGACCTTGCCCTTGAATTCCCACTAAGGAGGACCTATACAGTCTAGCATGTGTAAACTAGTTTAATTCCTTTTGCTATTTTTTTGCAATGACATGGCCTTGTACCTTTACACAACAGAAGAAGCTACTGACCGAGTAAACCTGAGTTCTATGGTGCTGGCATGAAACTAATGGATACTGTCTTCTAAGTCAAAGACTGTGTAGGTGAGAGAAAGCAAAAAGGAGAAGAGCTAAAGAAGAGCCTCTCACATGCAGAAGTATCACAGTATGTCTCCTGGGAGAAAGAACAGCATGGGAAAAGAACGGACCCTGTAGCAAGTGGTTTCCAAATATCTAGTTTAGTAACAAGCTATGATTTTACCAGCAGTTTCTGTGCAACTGAACTAAATCCCATGTAATGCAGGTTTCATGCTTACTCAGGGAACCGTACCTATGGAGCACAGTACCCTACATCCAGGACTTTACAAATAAAAAGTCTTTTTCCACTCCTTAACTGTGTCATTTCCCTCATAGGTAGATTTATCCCCATGCTTTTTCTCAACCTCAGATATATTGAGTATCTTTTAAAATCACTATGGCAGTTTTCCAAGAGAAAAAAAAAAGCAGTGAGAAAAAGATATATCAGGCTTAACCAAAGAATAGTGGTTCCGTTCTGTGAAAACCTTCTATGCAGTTTTAATGTATCTTATTCTACAGTGACATGCAAACAAAAGGTTTCGGATGTATTTTCTATCAATCACTGGAATTATATTGAATTATTGCTTTTCAAACTAACACATAAATTCCTACTTCATTATTGGGACAGGAGGTGATGTCTGGGACACTGTCCAAAGATTCGAGTTCAAATCCTCATTATGTCTGGTTTCCCAACAATTTTAAGGCTGGATAATTTATAATTTCATTTCTTCCTTCCTAGTATGATGTCTCTCAAAAGTCATGATTTCTACTGAAGTATTTTTGGCTTTGACATAATATTATGTTTTATCAGATTAAAAATTTACTGAACGTATTACAACAATCTCGAGGAAATATAGTATCACTAATCTTAAGGTGCTTTAAACTGTAAACCTTTTGGATTGTTTTGAAAAATGAAAGGTTACTGCCTAATAGTCAGAAATATACTTCTTATTTGGTGTGCAAAGATCTTTGCTCTGGAATAGGATGTGATGCAATTATGCAGTGATTAAGCAGTGATCTTTTTATCATGATTTTGCTGAACTATATGATGAGTTTTGCCTAAAAGGTTGAAGGGAATCTTAAATTACTTTGAAATATTCCATGGGATCATGCAAAGGTAATAACATATCCTGTCTGAACTGCTCAACTCTGTATTTGTATCTCACGTCTGAGTGCTATATGGATGGGTGACCAATAAATATCTTAAATGATCAACATGCCAGATACTGGATATCTATTAATTAGAGTTCTAGAGATACTAGAGGTTAAGAATGGGCAATGAGAAGCATTATGGTCTTTAAGGCTCCTTTCTTTTGTTTCAATAGACCCTGTCCCAAAGCCAAGGACTGACATTCAGAGCTATCCAGGATGAGCACTGGTAACTCTTTTACTCTTCAATCACACCTACATGCTTAAAGGGCCTGAAGGAAACTGGACTCTAAATGTCACACTAAGGAGAGCTGATGTAAAACTTGGCTTGGCATGGGACTAAAGATACTTCCTGGCTGAAGTCTTCCACTTGGCTCAAGAATCCCTCTTGTCTTATGACCCAAATGGTACGTACATCTTGCCTATGATGTCAGAGGGTCCAGCCCAACCAACCAGGCATGTTATTCTTGGTTACATAGTAGTTTATAAGTCCTGTGTACCTGTAAGTTAAGAAATAATGAAAAGAGAGTTTATGTTGTCAAAATAATTGATTCAAGATACTGATTTCCATGACATAGTAGCTCTCCATATAAAGCAGAAGGTCAAATTTTGAAGCTTGTCCTAATATTTCTTGAATTTTGTACCATGTTTCTTCATTTCTGTGGTTCTGAGTCTTCAAATTTGTACTCTAACCAAACCATGAATCTCTCGTCAACCTCCCATTTGCAACTTATACTGTTTTATATTATACTGTCTTGATGCTGGGTGAACCCAAATGTCTTCAAACAGGTAGACTGGCCAGCAAGTGACAAATGGAAAGCTATGAAGAAATAAAGGGCTGAGGAACAGAAATATGAGGACTGACAAAAAAAAAAATAAAATAAAAGGAACTGTGCCTATAACTCTTTATTTAACAAATTAAGGAAATCAGCTATGATCACTTTCAAAATAGTTCCCTTCTGAGTTGACACACAGCCGCATACAATGTTGCCAACGTTCAAAGCAATTCCACAGATTGTTTTCTAAAAGGCTGTGAAGGATCTCCATCACTTTTCCTTTCACACCTACCAAAAAAATATATGTTCCTTTGAGTACCAACTCAGTCTTTGGGAATAGGTAGAAATCACATGGAGCCAGGTCTGCTGAACAGGGTGGGTGCTCAATCACAATGGTGTTGTTACTAGCTAAAAGCTGCTTCACAGGCAAAGTGTTGTAGGCTGGCGCATTGTCTTGATGTTAACTCACTGTTCACTCTTGTATGCCAACATTTTCAGGCCAAGGATAAGAAAATGTCTATATTTGAACACGCATGCACTGCTCCTGAGTGAAGCAATTGAGTTGAGCCTTGACTTAGTATGACAGGTTAGAACATGTTCTATAACCATCTCTTTGCCTCTCCTCTCCCACTCTCGGTTGCCAAGGTATAGTCTCTTTTTTTCTTTTTGTCTCAGACCTTGTGTAATAGTTCCTTAACTGACGTCACTGCTGTGGATGCTCCATTTCAGTGGAGGTAGTTTAACTCAACTAACTGTTGCCAAACAGCATCTAGTTTTCGTTGTACTAATACGGGCCCGCATTTGCCTCTGAGACCTCCTCTGTGACAGTAAACTGAAAAATCAAGGATTAGCCCATTACCAGGCAGTACTTCTATGGCTGTAATTAACAATGTTTGACTTGCAGCTTAGTGAAAGCATCCTTGTCTGATAAGAAGGATATGTTGAAAGCTTTAGCAAGCTAATAATTCAATAACCTGCGGCTGTTTCTTAAACTGTGTGGATGTGCAAGCGGCGGGCCTTTAGGATGTAGATACACAGACATAGGGATCCAAGGCTTCCCAATGTAAGACCATGGACTTGGGTCTGGGCCAAATGTATACCGTAGTCATGACCCACAGGCTTCTCAAGAGTTCAAATGGAGTGAGGAAATTGTCCTGCTTTACCTTATTGAATACTGGAATGTAATATATTGCACCAGGCTCATGAGAGCAGAAAACACATTGGAAGGATTGTATTTCCCCATTAGAAGCATGAATAATTACTTGTGAGCCATTTTTATAGTCTTCTTAGATTGTTCACGTAACATGCTGCTAATTAGGTTAGGATGAAAAATGAGTTTGCAACAGCCTTGGAATAAATTAGCATATGAACATTTTGCTGAGTCCCCAGCAGTCATATAGAAATAGAAACATGTGAGGTGACATGGATCAGGTTAAAAGTATGTAAGTTCCTGGCCAAACCAGCACATGCTCCATGTTTACTTGAGAGATTAGCACAAATGCTAATATATCAAATCCATGCGAGCCATACTGAGTCTAATTTGTGTTCACTAAGCAGTAAAGTTTTGAGGGAAACTACCCAAAACCTGACCAAATACCACTACTAATTCCAGTCACCACTTTTTTCAGGTGAAGTTGAAGGAATATGAATGGAAAATATAAGATTCCTTTTAGTTTAATTTTTTGCAGCCAGTGGAGGCTGGGAAAAATATATCTCAAAACTTGCGATTGTGTATTAAATTTATTATTCATAGGTAGTGACTATGAATCCCAGGTGATTTCAGTACCTTAGTTTTTTAGTTGTTGAAGGCAATAAGTTTCAGTGCTGCCGTATCCAGAAATTATGTGATACAAACTCTGTATCAAGTGCTGCGTTCCAAAGTGTGCTATGTCCTAACATATACCTATGCAGTCTTCATAGAAACACATCTAAAAATCTCGTTGCAGAAACTTTCAAATAAAAAGAATTGAGTTATGTATTACAGTATTGTAACACAAATAGAAATTACAATGCATTATAGTCAGACACCTTTTACATAAACATGTAGTTTATCAAGACAAACATTATTTTTTTGTTAAATTATTATATATTAACAGTATATTTCAGAAAAGATTAATCAGCAACTGCATGGTACCACAAATTAAATGTTAACTATAACAATAGGATAAAAAAATTCAATTTGTTTTGGAATATTTTTATAATTTTAATAAATTTCAGATTTATGCCATAATGTCTAAGTCTTACTGTATCAGGCCTTCTGTAAATTGACTGTAGCCACCATTTTTTGAAAACTGAGTGCTGAACTGAGTTTTGGAAAGCAGAGTAAAATGTGCCATACCTACAAAATCAAGGTCAAAAAAGCTAATCTTTTATGGAGAAAGATTTTTTTATTTGTTTCTGGATTTTTGCTGATTTTTTTTAACAGAAGGCACTTATTGGAAAAGCAAATAAATAGTATTAAACTAGATTTGTACTTGGAGTGACCCTCAATGTCTCATAGTCCAGCACTGACGAACATCAGGATCAATGGTATTAAAAGGCTTCATCCAAGAGCATCAGTAGCAACATGGCTTCTATTTGAGGCTAATTAGTGTAGACAGCACAATTCAGTGGTTTAAATTATCACTATGTCTCTAGTCAATAAGTTCATATCACGTAGGTGTGAAAATGTGTGATGGTTCCTTCTATGCCAGTTCAGAGAATGCATGAGTTGTTCCCACTCCAGGTCTCAGGATCTTGTCTCTTTAACATGAGGTGTAACAGTTCACTCACAGCTCTACAGATCTATTTCAGTGTATGGTATGTCAATCAAGATGGTGGTAGTTGGTTTTCCTATTACTGTCTTTTCCATAAGGTTGTTAGATCAATTCAATGCTAGTCTTAATATGGTGAGGTATATTCAGCTTTCAGTTAACCAGTAATAAAGTATTTCTCATGTTTAAACTATTGATTTTTTTCCCTTTTGGCTTATTTTATAGCTTTTTAAATATTTAATCCTCTTCAAATTCCTTTCTTATCTGGAGTTTAAGTTTTTCCTTATCTCCCAGCTTGAATAATGCTAGATAGCCCTGAACAGAGATATGGCATTATGCTACATGTCTTTGCCTAAAACTAGAGTACAGTTGCTATTTTTTCTGTCCTGTCATTATGTAATTATTACTATTTTTTTTAAGAAAATAAAGGGATATCAAGTTTGGTCAAAAATAAATGCAGCAGAAACATCTCCAGGAAAATTATTTACTTGTTATCCTGCAATAGACTATTCTTTTGAAAGCTATGTTAGAGGAGGAAAAAAAGTGCCATGCTTACATCTCTAGAGCTTATATCTCTAATATATTTTCATCTCACATCTCCCCCTGGCAGCAGATTACTTCCTGCTCTGGAGAACACTTAATGACACCCTCCAGGTTCTCAATATGTGATCAGATGTCAGCTTGCTCATAAAAGCCAGAAAGACAGTGATGGTCTTACTATATGAACAGCAATGTTTCCCTATGAGGACTGTCTTGGATAAAGCAGTGCATGTTCCCACGCTTCTAACAAAGCCAGTCTCTACCAAAGAGTGTAACAAGTACCAATGAGAACAGCAAGAAGTGGAATTATTTTCCAGAAATTCTCAGTCTTGCATATAGTTAACTGCTATTTCCACCGGACAGTGCCGTTGTTGCTGAATCCAGTCCAAAATAATATACCACTCTTATTTAAACAATGTGAATTTTCTTCTATTTCCTTTCCTTCAAGAGGCACCTCTCCATCATTTTATACAAGAAGTCCTTTCAAACACTAATCATTGATTCACTGATTTGGTTGAAAAATCTATAATTTCTGTGCTACTTGATCATTGTCTCTTTCTCGTATTTTCTTATAGGACCATGCATACAAAAAATCTGAAGTTAGTCAGTTTTCCAAGTTGAGATGAAGTAAGACTTCAGAGTGGAATGACTTCAGATGACACTAAGTTAGTGGAAGAACTCTACAGTCTGTATGTTTAGTATAGTATTCAATTACAAATACAGTAGGATAGAGCGAGAAGATTTATTTTAAGGAAAGGAAGACTTGGAAAGTAAATTAGAATGTGTTCTCTGATATCTGGTTTTCTGTTGGTGGTAGGCAGTTTTTCTCTTTAGGTAGAAACAGGCTATCTTACCAATATTCAGAAATGGTATGGGAGACAGCCTACGCTGACCCTCACTCAGCAAATTTTTCAGTATAGCTTACTCCCTCGTTTGTGTTCCCTCATTTACTCACTAATTGCTTATTTCATCAAGTCTATTATTAGACTGCCTTCTCAGTCCATGGATAGCAATCTGCTCCAAAAAGAGTCATAGTCATTGAAAATGTTAGCAGTATTTTTCTGTAGGAAGGTAATGACCCTGAAGCTGTACCGTCAGATGGCATCATGTTGGTCAGTAATCCACTTCTGGCAGAGCCAGCTGCAAAAGGTCGCCTGAGTTCACCTGGCTAATTTTTCTAGAATTGTATTAAAGAATGAAGTTCCTACACCCTGGCAGAGATGAGGAAGCAGTAACCTCCAGGTGGGGGGCAGTAACAGGCAGCCAAAGGTCTTAAAGTCCTCAGCTGGCACAGCTAATTCATGTAAAGCTTCTGCATGTGGCTGTGTGTGACCCAAGTTAACTCCACTTGGCTCTCATTAGTACATCTCCGATTCGACTATAGTCCTTTCATTTGTATTATAAAGTGATTAAATTACTTGTGACTACTGCAGGAGTAGCATTGGATAACACTGATAAAAAGTAGCCATATTAGATTAGTCATAAATAATTATTCATACCTTAGTGGGAGGATATCAACAAGCAAATCTGAAAACCTCCAAAGTTTGTTTTGGAAGAAGCTTTTATAAGAATAATCTTTGTTCTAAGATTCCTGTTTTTTCCAGTTTCCACTTGACCTATTTTTCTTAGCTTGCTCTCTGAACAAAAATTATTGAGAACTGCTCGTAGAATAACAGCGCCTAAGTCACATCTCTTTTCTCTTCATCTGCTGCTGCCTTATGACAATAATGTCTACTAAGTTATTAGGCTTTTGCTGTAAAAGACATGAATTATAAAATGCCACCTGTCCTCTAGTTTTGTTGCAGGGTATTCGATAAAATTACCTTTTCTTTTTTTCTGGACAACTTGGCTAAAGATCAGATTAAAGTTATTATTTGCTTTTGACTGACGAGGAACAGAAAAGAAGCAATTTACTAGATCAAAGATGTTTTTGTCTTCCTTCTGTATCAAACCAAAATGAGGGCCCCAATTCAACAGAGTACTGAAGCGCTCTCACATTGGTGCCTGACATTAATTCAGGTAAGGACATGATAAATTGCCAATGGAAGCAAGCCTCAATGTTCACAGCCAGCAGTCCATGCTTCACATTTGATGTTTGGCAAAAGAACAAGTAAACTAATAAACCTGAAAGTAAACTTTGAGTATTTTCACACACCCTGTTTGTAATAGACATCCTTTCTGTTTTCCCTCTATTCTTTCAGTCCAGCCTAGAACAATTACTGTATCCTGCGACGTACTTAGACATGAACAGGTTAGTTGTGTCTAATGTAGAGACTATGAGGGAGACAAATAATCTGAACTGATCAAAACAGTGGGCTATAGATAGTGGCATAGAGGTGGAGATAAGAATTTCCTTCAGGAAGAGCCTTGCCTCCTGTAACCATTAACATTCTTTCTTTCTTTCTCTCCTCCTACACTCTTGGCTTCCTCTGCAGTCAGCAGGGTTTTAGCAACCTGGAAGGCCATGGATATTTCCTGCTGAAGTGGGCCAAAACTTAGAAACCTATTTGTGCAAGAGTATCAATCTTGTAATTCAATAGAAGTCTAATACCTTTCCCCCACACTTTTTTTTTTTTTGCATTTCCTTCTAATTGAAAGAATATGTTTGCTAAATTTGCTAAATCACTCATTCCAACATACAGTACTATGTTACAGTATTAAGGCCATCTGTATTTGTGTGTATTCCCTACAAAGTAAAGTCAAGTTCACAGAGTTAATCTCTAATGTAAATGCCAGAGTTTAGATCCTATGAGTAATCCACCGTGTCTAGGCAACATGTTTGTCTCGAATTATCTTTCTGATCATATGGTAATTTTCAAATAGTAATATATTGTGGTGTACAATGTAGTATATTGTTCTATATCTTTGTATTAATATGTGTTGGTTTAAAAATTTTGTTCCTTTCCATCTTTCCAAATTACAGTCACTTGATAGTTCATAATACATTAATTATCATTACCTATCTATTGGCTAAGGCAAATACTTTCAAAACTGGATTGCTAATTGTAATTGCTAAATGCCGTTAATCCTGATGCCCATAAAGGTTTTCTACATTTGAAATCCATGGGTACGTTACCTGAAGTTTTCTTAAAAAAATAGTCAGAACTACTTTAACCAAAAAACATATCTGTAACTCCACTTTGGTAAAGTAATTCTGTGATAGGTGTTATATTGTGATTAGTCCTCAAGTTTGAAACAGGAAAATTTAAAGTTTGCCTTTCAAGAAGTAAAAGTAGTACCTTCCCACGGGGAAAACTCAAATGCAAAAGTAGCTGTGGATTCTTTTTAAAGAATCAGAGGCCAACCTTTTATGCTAGTCTCTCCCCATTTAATTCAGATGGATGTAGGTCTCTTTTATAAAGCTCCTTGGTGACTTTTTACTCCAGCTTTTCAGTGGATATGTACCCCACAGATGTTGCTTAATGGCAGATTCACAAATCACAGTAGTACGAAAGCCAGGGTTTAAACAATAGTAATCTACATTTAGGGAGGAAATAAAAAAAGAGGTCTGTGCTGTTGCATAATCACTTAATATGACTCAAGATCAACTGACACGTTTGTTGATGGTATCAGCTTTCTAACTTCCTCTTAACTGAGTAAATGTGCATCTCACCATAAGAAAGAAAAATATAGAGCACAGCTCATTAGTTTTCTTCCCTAGTCCCCTGCATGAGAAGGCAGTTGTAATGTTATTGTTTAGACACACAGAGTTAAACTAAATGAAGGCTTCTGTATACAGCATAGGCACTGACAAAAGCCAGCAAGTTCACAAATATACCCAAAACAAATTAATTCTACCATTTGTTCAGTGAAAACTGTAATATTTGTCCTGCTTCTGGTTATTGCATACTTGTAATTTTTTTGTTTGTCTCAATAAAACTTCAGATGCCTGGATCAAGACAATCACAGAATGAAAATATGACCTTTGGCCCAAGACTTTATGGCCTAAACATGAAAAAGTGAGCTATTAAGAACGAAGAAGATGGAAAGTACAATAAAACAATGGGATATATATTAGTCAGCCTTATAGAAAATGTTCTCATTGCTTGAGCTGCCAAGCTTGTGTACGTATCAGGACAAAACAGGAGGGATTTGAAGCAATGAAGCTGTATTTTCATGCCACAAATCTTGTTCAATGATGGTTTCATCAGCAAGGAAAGATTTTTGGAAGCCTATGCAAAAATAAAACCAATGATCATTTCCTATTAATGCTTGCATACGCATAATTTGCAACACCTGATGTTTTACTTCTCTAACTGGAAGAACTCTGTGCTGCATATTTTAGATTGAACTGTTCTGTATAATAATACCTTTCAAGAGACAATAAGACACATGAAGAACTGTTTCAGTGTAACATTTTGTAAGGTGTTCCAATAGTCACCAGCAGCTCTTTAAAGTTCAGTCTAGGTTAAAAGTCATATAGCTCTTTTCAGTATTCAAAGGAAGGTGAATCCCTATGCCAGGGCAGAAATTATTCACTCAGATGTACAATTGACTTGTCTCCACCCAAATATTTCAGTGCCTGGAGACTTACCACAGATGCTCTCTTTTTTGTTGACCATTGTATAGCCAATGCACTCATTCAGCTACAGGAAGAAATGATTAGTCAGTGAAAGGGACACAAAGAAAATCCACCTGTAGTAAGGAATGAATCCTATGTCCATTCATGAATATATCATATTGAAACCCAAGCAAATTTTGTTATATAGTGTGGATCTTAACTGCACATTTGAATGCCGTTAGTATCTGGAGTATTGGTGGATTCGGTTCTGCTCTTGAACACTTTTTTTCTGATTTGTAAGAAATTTATATAGAAATTAAACAAGTAAAATGATGCTCAGAAATATTTTAAGTATTTATTCCAGTCACCCCAGACATAAGACCAGGTGGATTTTAGAGTACCTAATTTCACAATTATATGAAATAACATTTTTAATTATTTTAATTATTCAGTGCTGGGTCCAGTCTTGTTTAACATCTTTATCAATGGTCTCAATGAAGTCATTGAGTGTACCCTTAGCGAGTTTGCGGATGACACAAAGCTGGGTGCAAGTGTGGATCTGCTTGAAGGAAGGGAGGCTCTGCAGAGAGATCTCGACGGGCTGGATCGATGGGCTTAGACCAACAGGATGAGGTTCAACAACACCAAGTGCAGAGTCCTCCATTTAGGTCACAGCAACACCATGCAATGTTACAGGCTTGGGGAAGACTGGCTGGAGAGCTGCCTGGAGGAGAAGGACCTGGGGGTGTTGGTTGACAGCCAGCTGAATATGAGCCAGCAGTGTGCCCAGGTGTCCAAGAGGACCTAGGGCATCTTGGCCTCTATCAGAAACAGCATGGCCAGCAGAACCACATAGGTGATTGTGCCGCTGTACTCAGCACTGGTAAGGCCACACCTCGAGTACTGCGCTCAGTTTTGGGCCACTCACTACAAGAAGGACATTGAGGTGCTGAAGTGTGTGCAAAGAAGGGCAATGAGGCTGGTGAGGGGGCTGGAGAATAAACCCTATGAGGAGAGACTGAGGGAACTGGGGTTGTTTAGTTTGGAGAAGAGGAGGCTGAGGGGAGACCTCATCACTATTTACAGCTACCTGAAAGGAGGTTATAACAGGGTGGGTGCTGCTCTCTTCTTGTAAGTGACGAGCGACAGGACAAGAGGGAACGGCCGCAAGTTGCGCCAGGGCAGGTTTAGACTGGGCATTAGGAAGAAGTTCTTCACTGAGAGAGTGGTCAGGGATTGGAACAGATTGCCCAGGGAGGTGGTGGAGTCTCCATCCCTGGAGGTGTTTAAAAGACGGGTAGGTGAGTTTCTTAGGGATATGGTTTAATAGGGAGACAGGCACAGTTGGACTCGATCTCAGAGGTCTCTTCCAACCTTACGATTCTATGATTTTCTTTTCCTTATTTATTAGTGCTATTTAATTAAGAGATTTTCTAAGATGGCATGAATTTTGACTTTTTGTTATACTAATGGGGACCTCTCTGCTAATTCAGTTTGGAGGGTTTTTTAATAAGGTGTGAGAACATATATTCTTAATTCATTTGACTTGACTCCTTCAAAATATCTAATTTTTAATAAATAGAGTGCTTAAAAGTAAGAAATAATATGCCATGTGGGTAGTCCACTTTCTCTCCTTTGTTCTCAAATAGATTTTCTTAAAATAGGCCATTGCTTCTAAAATTCCAGTGTAAGGCTGTTATATGCTTCTTGAATCTCATCTGAGGTTTAAATTAGGACTTTTTAATGTGGACATTAACTATGAGCTCTGCACAACAATGGATTTCATGCCCTGGGGTTTAGTACGTCATACCTAGGGTTTAACATGTCTTCAAATTTTTAAAAGATGTACTTGTTAAAAACCTATGGGGTTTTTCCAGTACAGTTTAAGTTGCTATATTTATGTTTATTTAATGCCCAACACATTTTCTGTAAGAATTAACAGTTGGCCATTAAAAGTATTTAAAAGACAAATTGCCATTTTATAGAGTGTGTGATAGTTTTGAAGACTACCTAAGGAACTGGATCCCTTACAGGCTTTAAAAATATTTCAAGAGTCCATTCTTTTAATCACCTTAATCCTTGTACCTCAGATGAAGCAGTGCCCTGACTATCCCGGGATCAAAAAGTTCTCCTTCTCCTTAGCAACCACAGCTACCAGGATCAACAGGAAAGCAGCAGTAACCTTGTTAGTTTCTCACAAGAGAAGTCAAGATACATATGCAAAAAATTAAAATGTGTTTAAGAATTAGAATTTAAAAAAAAAAAGAAAACTAAGAAGATGAAGACATCCAGGTTGCAAAGGGAGATTGAAGATGTTTTTCATCTTTCTTTTTTCACAGAAATTAAATCACATTTTGGATACATGTTAGGTTAACAAAATGTACAGTGCAACCCTGTGGTTTTTTTTCCATAGTTGGTGTTTGCATTGGCTAGTGTTTTTCTCAGTCTGTGTTACAGTTCTTGACATCATGGTGTAATTGTGGCTAGAAGTGTCAAATGTTGTAGCTGCTACCATAACTCTGTGTGTTATTGTGATATAGCGAGGGTTTGGCTGGCAATTACGGTTCCTATATTTCCTTCTAATTCTTTTGGTGCAAATTCCAGAGACAAGTTGGACAACAGTGCTGACATAACCAGCCAGCAAGAAAAAAAATACAAATTTAAGGACTGCTTTTCCATCTATAGAGATTAGCGAAACTTCTGCAGGATACAATACTTCATTCATATGATTTAAGACTAAACACTCAGTGCTTCCTTGCTTACATGCCTGTATCATTGAGTAGTTAATAGTTGTACGTACTGCACACCTATTGAAAAAAAAGAATCTGCCTTCATTAGAAATGTACTTAATCTTTTCCAGAGTTCTGGGATAGGGCCTACAGTCCCCTCTTTAGTTGTTTTCATAGACATGATACTATTCTAGAAAAGGCATCTACTTAAATTTCAATAGTTTAGACTTAGGATATAGAATTGAGCGTTTATATCAAAATCTCAATTATGAATATAAAAAGAATACTAAAAAGAAGAAAGCAATGTCTTTAGTTATAGCCTCCAATCTAACCTGGGAAGCCTGCAGTTTTACAGTTTGAGCCTCACTTTTTTATGTGTAAAAAACCCTGTATGCTTATTTTTTTTTAGGTCCTTGCTCTCCTCCCAGTACAGACAGCTGGTGACAGTCCTCTTCCCATCTCAGAAGGCTGTCACACCTCCATGATCTCATACTAACTACCTTCTCGTTATTTCCTTCTCTGCACCTCATGGCTGGGCTAATATTGAGAACTGCAGCCAAGACCCTCTTAATATTCAGTTGCAACATACATTCTCTCAGCTTGTAGATTTCTTCTCACTTCAAAAATATTCTTTGAAACAAAATGTTCCAGAGTCCATATGTTTCTTTAATTTTAAGTATGCTAGTTGGGTCACTGGGTTTAGATAAATTTCTCATGGCAGTAGCAAAGGATGGTTTAAAGGGAAAACCAGGGCTATGAACTCTTTCTATCCTCTCTACCCAATTCTAGCCTCTCTGAGATACAGAGGATCAAATTTTTCAACATTTTCCAACAAATAAAGAGAAAATTAATGTGTTTTCACAATTTTATGTTTTTCTTTATGCATTCAGCTTCAGCACAGATGTCTGTTTCTCAAGGCACTGTGTTGTTTTTTATACCAATTAAACTATAAAGCACAGAGATTTTAGTTACTGCATGGAATTCAAAAACTTATGGGGACAAACTGCAACTGTTTTCAGTGAAGGAAAAGTAGTAATTTATGCCACAGAAACTTTTCTCCAGTAATAACTTAAGGTAGATGCAGTAACTTGTATTCTGTTTTCCTTCACTTCGTGTTAATTTTCTATTTAGAAAAAATCTATTTGGAAACAAGTTAAATAAACACGTTGATCAGCCAGGAGGGTTTCAGTGTTCCTGCTGACACTGGCACAAAGTGGAAAAATGATGGAAAAACTAAACGAAGTTTAACTCTTAAAGCAGCAAAAAGTAATAAATTTTTTTCCAGTGCAGTGTTTAACATATACACAAACAGGAAGGATGATATCATTGATATATGCTGTGGAGAACAGTAATTTCAGGTATCAGATACTGGATTTATAATACTTAGAAAGAAGTTAGTTAGGAGCTTTTGGCAATCATTTTTTTTCTCTGATATTTTGCTTTTTCTCATTAGATCTCAAAGTGCTTTTAGGTCAGCATACTAAAGCATGAAGTAGGAACACAATTTGCTGTGTGTCCTGTGCTAGAAAACACGTTAATATAATCCCAGCCCAGTGTTTTATCCATTGCATTACACTAAAAAGAGAAAGCTAAAATCACGGCAGTTTCATTTGTTACAAACTAAATGTCTTCACTCATGAACACAAATAACCTTATTCTACTGTACAGCAGGAGGAATCATATCATAAATGTCCACTCTTGGCCTTGTCTGCCCAAAAAAAAGGGCTATAGGCTGTGTACACTTGTATTTCCTTCATACTTTTCTCTCTTCTGATCCAGTTTCATGTCTTTTCATTGTAAAATAATTAAGTTTTGGGCTTAAAGTAATTTTTAGTGAAAATCTTCTGTCATTCAAATATCATATTAAACTGTCAGGATTTGAAGAAAATAATATCGTGGTTGCTCTGTAAGCTGTTTGGAACAGTGATTTCTCCTATTTCAGTGTGCTAAAAGTTCATAATAAGATATTGTCTATCTGAAATTTGTATGTCTGACTTTTTGAATTAGAGAAAGCCTCAAAAAACCTTTTGCCCCATAAGTCAGAAACAAGCTATACAAAAGTGTCATGTTATTCAGAAACTTAGTCACATATTAAAACGTTTCTATTATGTCTTTCTATGACCACAGCTCTTGCACTTAGATATGTCCTGACAGCTACACTTTAGAACATCTCTCCACCTCTGCAGGGTTCTCAGGTTGCCTGCTCTGACAGCGGTACATAAACATATTAGTGCACTTCTCCCATGCACTCTGCTAACCTACCAGAGGCCAATAAATAGAAATCATTATTGATTTGTACAGTCATAAAAACTTTTCCCCGTGCTCTTCCCCTTACCATCAGATTATAAGGACAGACTGTCTTCTTTGGCTGGAAATGACCTTGAAAAGACCTGTTCTCAAAAGTTTTTATGGAGCAGATATATATTTACTGAAAAAACTATTAACAACCTTGTTCTTTATGAAGTGTTTGACAATTTCAAGAAACTCATTCTTCCATAAGCAATGTGTTTTTTTTTCAGCATGCATCACAGTATCACAGTATCACAGTGAGATCATTGAGTCCAATTTATGACCCAACACTAACACCTACTCCTTGTCTAAACTATCACATCCCTAGAGGATTCTCTGCCTATAGTCATGTGTGTGTGTGTATATCTTGTTAGCTAATGTATATTTTACATCTGTAGCAAATGAAACTAAATTTGCCCAAATGACAGAGGTTTCGAAGATATTAAGGGTTTGATTCTGTTGCCCCTGCCTAGTAACACTTACTAGAGTATTTGAGAAATTGACATGGCTTTGGCAGGTATGCTACAAGACCTAAAGAATTCTTGCAGATTTTTTTTCTTTGCTGAGGCAGCTGATGTCCAATTTGATATAAAAATCAACAGTTGATACATGTGTATGGGCAACTTATTCGAGTCCTGCATCTCCACTGATCACTAAGGAAGCTCAGGAACAGTTTACATGTAGATGTTTTCCTGTAAACATCTAAGGTTTCTTAATCTTAGGTCAATTCCACAACACATTTCTGTAAGTTTCACGAAAATGTTGACAGAGGGCATTTTGAAGTTTGGCCTCTGCGTAAAGTAGGGTGCAGAGAATCAATATAGCAATATAGAAGTGGATCATCTCCTTCATTGATTATCTAGTGTTAAGTTTAGATCCTACAATTTTAACTTCAAAATGGATTCTATAGTGCTTAAATAGGAACCAGTTAATGACACATATCACTATTAACAAACCAAATAATCACAACTTCACTAAATATCTTTCTTACTTAGACTGTTTTTTAAAGTATTCATATATAACTCAGTGTTCCCAAACGAGACAATCCAAAATGTATCCAAAATGTTATTTCAGCAATAGAACACAACTTGTTATTTGAGCCATGATATTTTCTTTATTTCTAGTCTTAAATGTTTAAGCAGGAAGGTGGCATTGGTGACCTCCCAAAGTCTTTTCTAGATTATTTTTCCTGTAATTCTTCACTTTGACTGCTATGATCATCATAGGATCCCATTTTATCAAACTCTTTCTTATTACAGCATAGTTCAAGAAATCATTTTGAATGTATTTTCCTTTGCTGTCCTTCCTTCTTCCTTCCCTTCCTTCTTCCTTCCTTTTCCATCTTCAGAACCACTCTCAGACTACAGAAGTAATTACAGGCTATCATCTTCCTTCACAAATACATCTTATCCTCAGTTTATGTCATAGCTTGAAGTACCTGTGTCTTGGCTATGAGTCTGTTTGTCCATAAGAAATTATTACCCTTCCTTATGTCTTAAAACGAGGGACAGACTAAGAATATGCATAATGAGAAGCAGCTTATGTTATTGGCATTAATCCTTCAGGACAGTTTGAATGTTTTTAGCGTACGCTCAGGTATTGCATTATCTAACAAATTCAAGGCTTGTCAAATCCATTTATGTTTCTTGCCATGAATCCAAAACTTCATCCAGGTTAAGCTTCAGCTCTCAAAATGTTCTGCTTAGCTGAAGCTTGACTGAGAAGCAGTGTTACACAATTTGCAGTTTGATATTTTTATCCAAATGTGCAAAATCACATTTAGGTGCTAGTTGGAAAAATCTAGCAAAACAACAGGACAGTATTTCACAGCTTCCTGTTTCAATTTCCTGAAGCTAAATGGTTCATTTTTGTAAAGAAAAGTTGTCAGTCAGAACAAAAATGGGTTTTCAAGATCTCCATCTCTGCCAGGTGTTTTATTCGGCAGTGCAACATAAGCATAATTTATTCCTTACCCACATAGCGCTACTGAGAAGCAGCTTGGGGTGAGGTTTTTTTGAATTTTCAGATTCAAATAACAGCCAACAGATTTTTGAATTTCCTTAATTATTTCTGCATCTAAGCTTCTGGATTTGTAATTCCCTCACTGAAGAACTGTAGGTAATACAAATGGGATTCTTTGTCTGTGTACAGTTTGTTCTTAAAATGCTTATTACTACTTATTTGTTACTCAAAGGTAGGGCTGGTTTTAGCCATTTTTTATCTATATTCCTTTTTACATCAGATTTTATAGAATACCCCTTTAACTGTTTCAAATAAATTGTTCCTACTATTCCCCATATCAAATGGAATGGCCTCAGATTTCCTGTTGCCTACTATACTTTCAGAAATGCTCATTGAACATTCAGGTTTGGAATTGAAGGTACAAATTATACTTTCATAAAAATTTGGTTAGACTTCACAGGGCCCTTGTTGAAGGGCATGGCATGGCAGAACTTTCATCACCATAGCTTCATCTTTCATGATTTGATGTTCATGGTGTCTTTCAAGTTCTGCTGCTTCCCAGATCTACCTTTTCACTTCTTACTCTTTGGTATTCTTTTATACAAAAAGTGTTTGTACTTGGTAAAACCAGTTTTATTAAGTTAATTAAACAAAAATGTTCAGTACAGAAAAATTATCCTTGCTCACTATAAAATCAGAACTGAAAAAGTTTAAAACAACGCACTGTACCTGAAAGCTCACCGAAGGCAATATAAAGTGCACTTATTTGCACATTTCAGGAACAAAATAATATTCTTTCAAGTTTTTCTCTGGAATATGGATTTGTAAAATCTTTTCTAACTCATGTGTTAAGGTTGTGGGAAGATGAACAGGTCACTGATTAGGCCCTAGCCCAAGGCTAAGCCAGCTGATCAGGATCTTTGAAACTACTGGACATGACAGCAGAAAACTGCTGTGTGTAATAAACAAGAATGTAAGGAACTAAAAAAGTTGCTTATAATGTCCTAAAGAATAACCAGATTGTATAGGTTGTTAAGGGGTGTTACATGAGAAAAAGGCAAATTTTACAGATACGGGAATATTCGGGACTTTTAAGGGAGCAGATATTGTGAAAGTATCAGAAATACCAAAAAGTTTTCTCAAAATTAGGATCAATAAGGCAAAAGTAATTGGAGTGAATGTTTACTTAAGACAGAATGAGTGAGTCAAAAAGGAACTCTTGGAGGGGAACGGGACAGGTAAAAAAAGAACCTAAGGAGTCACAAATCCAATTTTAGGGCTGTTTGGCAGCCCTGGAGTTTAAAGCACAATGATAAACCCACTGTTTCCACCGTGCAGAGATCTTACTTGCTTTTGCACTCAGAAGGGAACTGATGTCATTCCCACATCGACGAAAGACCCACAGCAGCTTTTGGAGAACAATAGGTACGTGACACTATTCTCCAGCATCCTTTATCACCATGAACTTCCTGCTAACACTTGCACCTCCTTCAAAATTCATAAATCATAACTTCTGAATTGTTACACCTTTCAGTAAATTCTATGTAACTTAATACCAGAGATTAATTCTATCTCTTCTTTGCTTCACTTTGCAGCAAAATAAGGAGTAGTGGCTATGACTGAGTAAGGTAAATCTTGAGCATTTTGGTTAAGGTCACTGGTTTTTTGCTTGGGATGTTCCAAAGTCCATGTTGAGTACTTAACTACCATTTTGAAATCAAACTGGAAATCTCTTAATTGTGGGGAGTGATTTTTCCATTTATCACTGTGTGTAAACAAAACTATTTTTAATAGGAAATTTTATTATATCACAAATAACTACAAAAGAGATTAGAACAAGGAGATACACCTAAACTATTTATTTGCTTAGGAAATAACTCTTTTTTCCTGTTTGATTTGCTTGAGGATATTATTGGATGCAAACAACCGACAGCTGTGGATAGTTGTGTTCATGAAGTGAAGCAATTTGATAGTGTCCAGAGTACAGCCATTTAACTGTTCAAGCAGACATTTCCTACAAGACCATTTAAAGCTTGACATTCGTAATGTAGGAAATGTCTGAAAGAACTGCAGGTGTTAAAACTAAATTTAAACCTACTAGAAAAAAGCATGGGATTTTTTCTCCATTTTGTATTTCTTCTTGTAGACTAACGATTTAGAGGAAGGCCATGAGGGCTAATGAACACATGGTAGGACTCATTATATATGATACCAAAGTTGGTGCAATCCACATACATCTTAACTCTAACACTGTAACAGAGATCAGGGAAAAAGTATTTGATATAATGTCTTTCAGTTGCTACAAGCTTAAATCTCAGA
This sequence comes from Tapera naevia, assembly GCA_033556795.1. NCBI lineage: Eukaryota > Metazoa > Chordata > Aves > Cuculiformes > Neomorphidae > Tapera > Tapera naevia. Next base: position 14,851,797 of record JAUMJJ010000038.1, read on the forward strand.
AGTGGTCAATGAAAGCCATGCTTGTGCTGTCTGAAAGAGATGGCTTTTCAGAACCACACGTGGAAATGTCAGCCAGAATGGGAATTTCACATCCCACTCCATATGGAGTGGGAATATGGAGTATCATTTGGTTCTTGACACCATTAGAATATGACAGCTCTTACCACAGCAGACAGTAGTAGGCATGGTTAATGATAGAAATATCGTAGTGAATAATAAAAATGAAGTAATTGTCAGCAGTCAATGGAGTAGTTTGTCACATGGTATTAGTTATAATATTCTTCTATAATAAAGGTTGATCCTTGTCACATTTTCAGTGTTTTCTATACCAGCAAGTCTGTATTAGCAGGATCTTGGAACAAGTTTTGACAGTTGCATGAGCAAAAGATATGAGATATCGTGGGGTCATTCCCTGGAGCACAAAAGATGCCTGGCTGAAGCTCTTGCTTGTGGGAACAGCACCTCAGTGTTTCTCTGGGCTATCATTGGCTCATCCAAAGTAAGATATATCTCTCTACCCAACTTCTCCCCAAAAGCTGAATGTGAGAGATTAGTTTATCTGAATGAAAGTGTAAGGAACCTGATAAAGAAAGAGCTGAGAAACAGATTTGTTTCTTTTAAGTTCACCTCCATGTTTCCTACAAAGCATTGTTCCTTCTCCAAAATATAGACTTTCTTTCAAGGGACAAGTGGATTCCTCTCTCTATCAAATGTATATTGCCATATAACCAGCCATATGACATTTATTCTGAATATTCAGTCCCAAAGTTGTGACTCAGCAGTGGCTTCTTTGAGAAGGTTGCAGGACTGAACTCTTGAACCTTGCCATTTTTATCCCTACCATTATTTTCTCTTGCTACAATGAAAAGATGGACTACTAGTTTAGACATCATTCTGTGATGTATTTCTATGATCTCATATATAAACTTCTGGCTGCCAAATTTCTAGCCTTCATTCGAAATCCATTTTGCAGCCTCAGTAATTGCCAAAATACATCTCTGTTGTGCTGAGATCTGACTATCTCTCTAACTCATGCTGCTCTAAAAGCTATTAGAAATTTGTTATATGAATGAGTAAAGATTCAGTTCTCCTTGTGCACGAGCAGAACTAAAAAATATTCTGCTAGTATTGGTAGGATACGATGGAATCAGGATCCTATCTGGTTCTGAATGGAGGAATACAATTTGGCTGAGACAAAGAAGCTCCATCAAGGTACAGGATCTTACATAAGGAGCCACTGCATCTGCACAATGTACAGTTGCACATGCACAAAGCCAATGGTGGAGCTCTTACAGTGAAATCATAATTGGTCTCTCAGTTGCTTGTAGATACCCAGCTGTGACCAGCTATGGGCAAAGGAGCTCTTAGCAGTATTTGTGAATGGTAGTTTATGGTCTTGCCTTGAATGTTGTATTGCACATGGCTGCAAAAATGCTTTCAGTTTTTGTGCCCTAAGACTGAATTCAGATTTCTTCCACTGCTGCAACTCTGAGAGATACTGGGAAGACTGCATTATCTAGGGTGAGAATAACATTTTCTTCCCTCTCCAGGTCCTTGGCATAGTAAGAAGAATGATTAGTTATTTTAAGAAACATCAAGCACAGATGGTTATAGCTGAAGGACACACAGCTAAAGAGGTAGATTCCAAATCTTCTAATTGTCACTCCTGCTGTGAAGTTATACTCACAAGCTCATTGGTTCCTCCAGGAACTCAGCCCAATTTGGGAACTACCTTCAAAGCAGACTGATGATTCAGTTGCACTTTTTAGGTTTTGACAATTTATTGTTTAACAATACTTGCACATTGAACAACTCACTGTTGTATCCTGAGTTTTGTGTGCTGTTTGGCTGGAATTCAGCTGTAAAAAAGAATTAATTATATTGTCAAGTAGTAAAATTGATACAATTGTAAGTGCTGCTTTGCATAAGCCTTGGAGAATTTGATTGATTCCCACAGTAACTTTAACTCTTCTTTTATGTCTGTCCCTGTATGTAGTGTTAACTTTTATTCCTCAGTTTAATTGAAAATGAATAGTATTAAATTTTCTGTCTTTTTTCTAGTCTTAAAATCTGAGCTACAGCATTGTTTGCCTTCCGCAGAGTGTTCTGAATTTCATTTTCTTAGAAAGAAGGCAAAGTAAAAATGTGTTTGATAGTTGTGTTCACTTCTGCCCATAGCTCAGAATTTGGGTGGTTATAAGCATTTTAAGATAATATACTGATTCTGGCGTGAAGAATATCTTTTTTTGATTTATTTTGCTGAGCTATAACATAGGATGATCTGGTAATAAGAGCATTTTGTAGAATGCTTGTTTATATTAAAATTCCCATGCTGTCATTAAATTAAAAAGGTCACGTAATTCAGCTATACAACTTCCTTTCCCATCTATCAGATCAGGTCTGCACTTCTGTATGCACTCAGATCCCTGTTGAAACAAGAGGAAGAGCAACTGCTTGCTCAAGAGAAACTTCTAGAAGCAAGGGCTATATTACTATCCTCTTTCTTGCCCTCCCTCATACTCATTCTCTTCCCTCTACACAAACATACACATGATTTCTGGTCATTTATCTTTACTGATTCCTGTTTTCACTCTTCCATCCCTTCCTACATTTCTTTTACATACATATACAAATATACATATGGGTATACATACACATATAAATATTTATACAAACTTATATAAGACCTCCAACACGTTGGCCCCTCTCCACATAGCTGAGAGGACACTTTCAAAAAGCCACACTTCCTAACACATATAATTTCTTTCAGTGGTAACTGGACTCAAGAGAAAAGAGCAAGCTGAGAACTGCATATGTAACAATATAAGTAATACAAATGTGAAATCCTAAGGTGATGGTTCAATGGAAGAATGTACACCAAATTAAAATTCATTTTATCATAAAGAAACCTCTATGGAGAAAATACTTAAAAAGAGCAATCAGAAGCCAAGAAAATAAAGGGAAATAAAGAAAATAAAGGGAAAGAAAGAAAATAACTCTGCTTTTAACAAATGGTTTAAAACTCTTAAAGGGAAAATCTTAATCTTTTTTTCTCTTGAATAAACAATGCAATATGACAAAGACACCTCAAAGCTGAAATAGAACTGTAGCCAAGCAGAAAATATTTCCTTTAGCATGAAAAATATCAACCTACAGACGGTAGTAATAACAACCAATAGATAAAGCTGGAGCTTATAAAACATAATTTCAGTCAAAATTAATTATAAAAATTGAAAGAGAACAATTTCTTGCAACACAGCGAGGAGACTTTTCATTCCTTCTCAACATACTTGCCATAAAGTGTTCCCACACAGTAATTAAATGCAGTTTTCGGTGGTTGTTTTCCACACAGGAGGAGTTAATTTTTCTGTCAGTCTGAAGAGAAGATCTGCTCAGGTCTTTTGGTTCAGCAAGAAAAAGAATAAACCACCGCACTAGTTACCCCTTCTCTTCACTCTAATCCATCATTTTGCATATAAATTTATCTTTTTAGCTGGAGAAAGGAAGGATATGGTAAAGACAAAATAAAGACATATTTGGGGAATTTCAGAGTGGTATCAATATAAGTGGCAAGAATCATTGATTAGAGTTCATAAGCATCATACACCATAATAGCCTTCCTTGCTTTCATTTCCCAACTGTGATGACCCCTGCTTGGTCTTTCTTTTGTCCAGATCAAGCAATTGTAGCTCGTATTTAAAAAGCAGGGCATGTCAGATAGGAACCGAAATCTTGGTCCTGTGAAACACTGGAACAAAACTAGGGGCTACACATGAAGGCACTGTGCTTACATGTACATACAGTCATTTTCACTCATTTATGTGCAGTGTTAGTCTAGTTTAACCAAGAACTACGATGTGGTGGACAGTCCCGTGAAAGTCCCATGATACTAAGGATTGTACTCCCAACCAGTCTAGCTTCTCATGCATGAGAAGTCTGGGAGTGAGACTATGAAGGAGCAATTTATTTTTGTTGAGCAATACCAAAGAATGATGTCATGGAATGAAGAGCACTTATTTCAGGTACCGTGGTTGAAACTGGCAAAAATAAATACCTTATCAAAATGCAAACAAATATCTGAAACAGAAGAATGAAACAGATCAGAGAACAATTAGAGCTCAATATCTTTGAAAACATGAAAGGCAAGAAGAATATTCAAAGAGAATTTTCTTTGAGTCTTCTAAGAACGGGTCATAAGGAAAAGAAAAATGATGGGAAGGACATAGCATGCTCTGGCATACTTAATTGAATAAAAAGTTTTTTGTTAGTTTAGAAACTGCATATCAAAATCTAGATAGTGTCTACGCCCCATGTAATATTGAAATAAAGATTTTATTTTGATGGGACAGGTACAAAAAGAAAGTGAAACTGTAGTAATATTTGTGATTCATTTCAGCTTGGAAAGCAAGTCTTGAAGAGTGGCATTTCTGTAAGAAAAACAGAGATCAGGCATCTGAGCATGATTTAGAATTGGATATTCAGATCACCTCAAAGACCCATACTTCCAGAAACTCTGCTTCTTGGAAAGAGGTGGGATCTAGTAAAAGCTTTTAGTTTGCATTTCAGGCACAGAGACTCTTGGGGGATCAAGAATTAATCCCTACTGAGACCACTCAAGGTAATGGAAGCCTCTCTAGTTCAGGATGAAATCTGCATATGTTGAGTGTGGCAAATGTGATTAAAATATTCAATATATCTCACAAGAAGAGAGATCAGGAGAAAGAAAAAACAGATTGGGTAGTATACATAATGCATGTCATACCGACAAGTCAGGACAATGCCTATCATTTTAGAAAGAAGAGAAAAATACAGTGGATTGCCTGATGTAACATGAATTTTCAAGTGCAAAGCCACAAAACAAAACTTGAAGAAACTGAAGCCCCCAAAATGTGTAGCATTTAATACAGAATAGGACGAGAATGAACCACAACCCAAAAAGGCAAGTGGGGTATTTATTAATACTGATTATATGCTGTGTTTGCAATTCAGTTGCCCTAACACACATCCTTAGCATGTGTAGTTTTATCTGAGACAGTTGCATGGACCTAGCAGACATAAAGCAGGACCCTCCTGAGACTCTTTCTAGAGCAGCAGGTAGAAGCCAAGCATCTGTACTACAGCATAATAGAAGGCATTATACATCTGAGTTTAGCAGTGTGTAACACACAAAACCAAAATAACATAATTAGCATTACAAAAAAATGCCCACAGGTGGTGCCCAATCTAAAGTTTTGTTAAATGTAAAAGGAAATAAATCAGAAAAAGGTGCATTTTGCAGTAGTGTTGATGATTAGAAGCACGCACTGAGGACTGAAAGAGTGTCAAATCCTTTTTTCAGGAAATCAAATTGCTTTAAAAAATACTGGGTCAAAATAAGTGGGAAAGTGTCTGGATGCACTTTGGAGGACTTAAAAGGCCTGGTATAACAACTTAGAGAACAGGAAGAGCTTTCTACCCCCTAATTGCGCTTATAGGAATGTTCTTGCCCCAAGACAAAGGTCCCAGAAGGAGCAGAATATCCCTAATATATTAGAAACAAAAAATACTGAGGGAACCTGAAGGGTGATAATCTTATGTGGTCACTGTAGGGAAAAAAAAAAAGATGGGTCTTTCTTGTTTTGAAAGTCTGAAAGAATGTAGTTCATATACAGGATAGGAATATTTTTACTAGAAACAATGAGACATTTTAAAACATATGAATGATACAAAGTGTCTTCGTGTGCTAAAATGTGTCAGCATAGAATGTTCTTTAAAAAATAAAAATCTAATGTAATCTTGGCAAATGAAGTACTTCCCTGGAGAACGACCTTGGGCTTATGATAAGCACCTGAGTTGTTTAAACTGAATTTCTGACAAGCTACAAAATACTAATGGTTACAAAGCTGGCTTTCAGAGAAACAGTAGAAAAGTTCACCAGAGGCACTGCGAAAAATCTCAAAAAAAAAAAGAATGTTACCAGGCTAAATCAAAAGGAACAAAAATGCTTACTCCATGTGAAGAAGGAGTGGCTGTTACTGGCACAAAGTGCTCATGTTACCCTTTGCCAGTACTGCAGTTAAACCAGAGAAGGGCAACCTTCCCAGCCCCTGCATGGGGAAACACAAATGTGGTGCTCTGTCATCACACAGACCATTACTGAGGGACTTCCAGAAACCATGGACTCAGTAGGACACTTTCACCTAATTTGGGTCTCTTCTAAGAGTGCTGCTATTTAAGAATGTTCAGCAGATATTTGATGTAAATTTTAATAAAGCATCGTGAAATTGGAAGTGGTAAATACAGACTTTCAAGAACTAAATGAGTGAATGCCCAAATCAATCTTGGCATTGCCTTTTTACAACAGTATGATCAAATTTGAGGCTGCTGTCTTATGTTTCACAGTGCTAAGTAAAACATTGTCAGACTACTTAAATCAAGGCTCTAGTTGCAGTCTCTTGGTGTATTTTTTTCATTCGTTTGTTTACAGGATGCTAACATTAGCTAAAAACCACCACAGGTGATTTATTTCTATGGCTAAACATATTAATAAAATCCTTCACTCACTTGTCAGTTCAGGTCAGAACTTACTTGGTTTGTCTAAGAAACCAAGATAAGGAGCCTTAAAACACTGAAGACAAAATAAATAGATTTAGTTGACAGCTTAATTGTCGTGTAGGCATTGAAAAATCTGAGAAAGGTAATGAACATTTCATTATTGTCAGATTTAAAAAGAGACAAAATGATTTTTCAAGATTTTTGATAGATGCCAATCAAACTAGCTCCTAACAGTACTCTTCACAGAAGTTACGCCTTCCTGTAGGGAGTAGCAGTGATTTTATTTGGATTATTTGAAATATAAAAACAAGAATAATATCATTAAAATCTTAACGTATGCTAACTGAGACTATTGTTCTCCTGGGAAACAAAAGCTAAAAGTAAAGAGGATGCTGTATGTGATTTCCAGACAGACTACAGTTGGCATAATAGTACCTCCGCAGGCTGCAATGACAACCAAAATGGTGTGCCAAAGCAGCAGACAACATCTGCTTCAGCTTCCAGAAACGAAGAGTAACAGGGACATGCCTGAGAGAAGCCCAGTTAAACAACACAGCAAGTCAAGGAGCTTAACTCTTGGAGAGAAGACTGTGGAAGAAAACGGATCGTGCAATTGTAATGGTGAGATTTCACCAGTGATGCCCAAGTCCAAACGACAGTACAAGCCTTTCGAAGGATTAGTGATAGATTATTAAGAAAAATATAGATAATAGGTCAACTCCAGATATCTATGTTAGTGAACAGGGTGAAATCTAGCAGCCTGGCAGAGGCAAGGCTGCTCCAGCTCCATGCCTCCAGGTCCAAAAAGTAACAAGACTGAGCATGTATTCCCAGTGTGCACATAGACACACAGAGCACACATATACACCACACATATGCATAAGCACACACAGCAAGGTACACAGAAAACACAGACAGAAACACTGAACACTCACATGGACACAAAGAGCATCAATGGTCTCATCTCACCTTCCTCCCCACTCTGGCTGAGCGTGATGGAGGTCTGCTAGTACATATATGTATGTACAGACATTCATACGTGTGTGCAATCCTGCTCAGTAGCTGCTGCTACTCATTTTCCCTGACTCATTTTTATGGATTTCATACTTGAACACTGGAGCTAAGGCTATTCTTGGGCACACCTAGGAGGGGCTCAGACAGGACGTCTCTTCCACTGAGGCCTTAATTTGGGTTCCCTGACTGTGACAATGTACCAGTGCTCATTTGGGTTGGTGGAGACAGGTCTGTGATGGAACGATGACTCATGTGGTAGGCCTGAGATTATCCAGGGCAGTGGATTATTTGAGCTCTATCGCCTCTTTATGCATGTCATGCATGTGCAGATGAGTTTTTGTCACATAACTCAACAATTAATAAATATATTTATAAAATATTAAACTGTTTGGGAAAAGAAAAGGGGGGGGGGGGGAAGAAAAAAAGAAAGAGAAGGTGCTTGTTTGTTAATTCCATGGCAGTGGATGTAGCTTCCAAGGGACACGAAGCCTAGAGAAGAGGAACTAAAAGGCATACGCTCTGCTATGCCTGGTCTGTCAGTAAATAAAGTCTATCTGTTTGAAACAACAAAATTCTGGAGTCAAACCCCAAAATGCAATTAAGCACAGCAATCCTGGATATGAACAACAACACTGTAGGGAAGTTACTCCAGTCAGTAGTTACAAACCTCTGACGCTGAATTTTTGCAGTCTGATCTTTTGAAGATGTGTAAATACTCATAAATATTTTTATTGGACCTTACCGTGAAGAATTCCAGACCAGCAGAAAGAATAATTGCATGCTCTATCTTAATCAGGGTAGTCTATAATGTTCAGTGTCTTGCAGACTTTGTCATCCCTCTATGTGATTCTTGGTTACTATCCAGAGTTACTATATCATAAACTCTTATTTTCAGAACCTAATATTAGTGCTTTGTGTGAATGAAAAACTGTTAATCACTTAATATATATATATATCCTACTATGAATTTTCCCTTGGGAATTAAAAATATATAGTTATTAGAATGCAGCTGCTCATTATTATAATCACAGGAAAAAAAGAACCAGAATAGTACCGCTTTTGAGAAAAATGTTAGATTTACATCTATATGACTATTTTCAAGTCTCACTAGGATCACAGCTATCAAAATATACAACAAACAAAGAAGTTATCATCATATTTATTTTGTATACTGTTATTACTCCGTCTTTGCCATTCCATTTCTCAATAAAATCATCAAGGCTTATATAAAGTCTAGGATTTTGAGGTATTTAAATGTACTAATTTTCCTGCCTTTTTCAGAGCTAGCAAGATCAAGTGATAGGGACACAGAAATTTGAGACAGGTATTACTATCTAAAATATTTTTAGTAGAATCAAAAATGCAAGAAATTTTCTTTCATACTAGTCCATGTATTTGCTTAAAATTTTGGCTTCAAGACTATGGTATGAAGCTGAATTTGCATCTCTGAATATCAGCAAATGTTTTTATTTTCTCTTTAGTAAACAAGTAGTCATAAAATATATTGACAAACTTTTCTTAGATGGTTATTTATTCAAAATTGACAAGAGATTATTTATTCAAAACTACAAGTGTACTTACTTGGAGTGCTTCCTTTTTCAATGTATGGTACAGGGTAACTTTGTTTGTCTCTGACAACATCTTAAGACAGACGTTTTAGAAGAAGGAACAAAGAAAGCCTTCATAGCAAATCTATAGAATGACTTACTTATAGTAGGAATTTTAATTATGCTCTTTTAGGTCTTATTTTATGTCCTTTAACATATGGGTTTATATTTTTTTGATCAGAGAAAAATTATCTGGAAAGACTGAGAAAAGCAAAGAGGCTGTGACCTCGTTCTTTTGATTAATGACACAAAGCACATTGTTTGTCATCGTATATAGCTGCATACAGTTTTGACAGACAACATGGTTCAGCAAAGAGAAGAAATAGATGGGTTCTGCAACAGTTTAGGGAGAAAAATGGGGTTCTTTACAGTCACCATTTTATTTGAAGAATTTCCCACTTCAACAAAAAGTGGTTACAATGCATAAAATATCACAACACGGATGTATGCCTTCGCTTAGTAGCATGTGGAACTGCAAACAAGAAATATGGAACCAGACCATCTCTGTTCCAAAATTGTCATTTCAAAATGATTTTGTGTCCCTTTCTGATTCTTTATTTTTAACAGAAACTAAGTTTCTCTGAAAGGAAGACCCTGCGCTGAAGATATTCAGTACCAACTAAGAAGCAAAGAATGAACCTGCAAAGGAAATTGCAGTGCCACTTCTGTGGATAGCGCTGCTAAAAATTATCATCCATAACGTGAAAATGCTGCTTAAGCTGCTTGAAAAATGCAGCTAAACCAAACCAAACAATCACAAGCTGGTTTCAGAGAGTAAAGAGAGTGTGTTTCAAGACATCTTGCTCTAAAAATCGTCTACTTTAAAAAGATGTAGAAGTGCCTCTTCCATTATTTACACTTCAATTTCCTCCAAACATACTTCTCATATGAACAATGCAAGTAGAATAAAAACAAACAAGATGATTTGTAGTCTTAAATTATAAAATACCAGTTTTGAAGCACTCAGGATTACTGACTAAAGTGTCTGTCATTTAAGAAGACAAGTGCTGTGTGGAGGAACACATGGCAGACTTTACTCAAGACTTTGTAATTCTTTGCTTTCATTGTTTTGTGTAAGTATCTAAACAATCTTTATGTATGTGCAATTTTTTGCTGTATATAGGATAAGAAACTGATATTGAAACATTTTTTCTCCTAAACTGAAAGCTAAATAAGGAAAATAAATTTAAGAGGCTGGATTGTAATCTGCCAAAATATCACTTTTTTTGTATGTGCAACAAAACTATATTACTTTGATCTGATTTTTTTTTTAAGTATGGATAACTCATGGATTTCTGAATGGACTTTTCTTACCCACTGTGTCAAGTATTTTTTATTCTGGATTAATGACTAAGAGTTGTTATAATTTGACAGGCGTTAAACCAAGTATATGAAATGAATCATTTTGTTTCATACTAGTGGTATATTCACCTCGCTGCAGATGGCACAAATTTGCAGTTTCAATATTCAGTTCAAGCAGTTATTTTGACTGAATCACCTCTTTAGCTCTCCAATATTTTTTTTCTCCTTCTTTCTTGGTCTTTTCCTTAATGTGCAGAGACCCATATTCTTTTGTCTATGGAAGCCAAATTTCTAGAGGCCTAACAGTGCAAAACTGCCAGTGCCTATTTATAGAGCCAATGCATCAGTCAAGATTAGTTCCTTTCAGTTTAAAGAACCAGATTTGATAAAAACCTGAGAAGCAAATTAGGGGTGAATGAAATATTCTTTCATTTGAGCTGCTTCCCAGTTGGTATGTAACCTCCATTAAGCTATCAGTTTTTTTCTTCTAAGTTCCCCTTTACAGATATTCTTCTAAACAAGGACAAAACTTTTCTCTCTCGACAGGGCTGAGCAGCTCAGTTAAAAACCACAGAGGTATAATAATAAACAGCTCAATTCAGTTGCTCACACAGTATCACAGTATCATAAGGTTGGAAAGGACCTCTGAGATCAAGTCCAACCTATAACCCAACACTAGCACCAACCCATCATCTAAACCATGGCACTCAGTGCCTCATCTAATCTCCCCTTAAACACTTCCAGGGTTGGCGACTCCACCACCTCCCTGGGCAGCGCATTCCAATGACCAATCACCCTTTCAGTGAAGAACTTTTTCCTAACAAAGCTTTCTAGTGCCATGTGAGATGTTGCAGGATACCATGGTTTCCAGTTAGTCCTCCAGAATAATACAGATATCCTGTAAATGCTGTACTATATCTGCCAGACTTGTAAAGATGTTTATGGAAAACTTAGACCATCTAAGATGCCAGTGAGCACCTATTGTGCCAGTCACTTAGCCAGGCCCTGGGGACTCAGTTCATGCTTAAGACACCTGCAGTTATTATATTGGCTGAGAGCACCTGACTGAATCAAGCTCTAGGTGTCTAAAACTCCCATTATAATCAGATGTCTACCTGATTGTAGTAGATACCCACTGATCATATAATACATATCTGATGTTTCTGAGATGCACTGTTAGACAGGTCATACACACAGACCTGTCAAATATGATACAGAATGTATAGGAGACTTGTGTCTGTCCAGTCTGCCAGCAGGCGACAAGGTAACACCTAAAATGGGAGTAAAAGTATCTTTAACTGTGAACTGGATTTAATTGCTAAGCAGCTACAGAGGAAAAAAAACATCATGCTGAAAAGCAAACCAAAGAATCTTCAGTGCAGTTCGCAAATTAGAAGTGTCAGCTTAGGAACATTTTAAAGCTCTGATTTTTTTAGAATCTCTTGCAGTTTGTCTAAAAGAAATACTTACCTACTTTGTTTTGAAATCCTTTTATACTTTTAACTTTCATGTCAGAAGCCATTAAAAGGAGTGAAGTGGAGTTTTAGAATTGATTCTGGGAGCACAGTTCTCCAGCCTGGTGCAAGGAAGCCACTGTATGACAATGTTCTGATTAAGTGGTGGTAGTAAAATTTAGTTATCAATGTGATAAAGTAGCAGCCTATGCAAAACTACATAGCAGTAATAAATTAATAAATTGTGCTGTATCTGATCACCTGTGCCATCACAGCTTTCTCCTGTTAATCACACGCTTCAAAGAGTCATGGGACGCATATCAATTATAACTGATGCAATTAAGCTGAGAAATCTAAAGTGTATAAGGGCTAGGTGAATATGATGAACGCTCTGTGTATGCAAGCCTGCATCTTGCCCTTTATAGCACAGACCGCTGAGTTTGCAGTACTTTGAGAATCACGAAATAAAAACACCTGGTTACAATTTACCACTATTTTCTTTGGCGGGGCTAAACAGCTAGTCTTGTGATCTTTTATTGCTCTTGAATTCCCTCATTAACTCTTTCAAACTTACATTTTATTGCATTTTTTAAATCCGTGACAATACAGGATGTCTGATACTACCACTGATTTATAAGAGCAGTCTTTATTATAAAGGATCAGACATCTCAGCTTTCCCATGGCACTATTTTAACTTTAATAATATTCCCAGTAAATTAGTCCCAAGCTGTGCATTGTTCAGAGCATTGCATCTCAGGGCTACCAAGAGGTCATATACAATGAGGCTGTGTACTTATTGTTTCTCTTGTATGCATTGCTGGGCTTGCAAATTCCTGATTGAAGAGGAAAATCTCACCACCTATTGCTGTCCTGCTTAGTTGACCAGAAAGTCTAGGTATTACAGTACCACTTACCAGCACACTATTTCAAACTTAACCTTCCAAACCTAACACTTGCAGTATTCTCGTAAAAATGAATGGATATCCACTTCATTTAATTCCTGCAGTGAGATATTATAGCTCTGATTCAGAGTTACACTATGAGAGCTTTGCACTACGTGGGCAGTTCATCTGCACAGAGCTTCTGCCATCCATTCAGCTGCCTTTTGTATCTCTGATATTGCTAACATTTTAAATTAAGACATACAAATGTTCATTGCTCCTCTTTATTATATAAAATATGAAAATATTCTGATGTAACTTTTTCACATAGATATCAATTGTGTATATAGGAAGTCTCTAAGCTTGCATCCTTAGAGTGATAATAACTTTTCCTAGAGCAGTAAGATGCAACATTGCTTAAGGGTGTGGTTATCTTTAAAGGATCCATTTCCTATGTTTTATAAAGAATTTCTTTATTCAAAGGAAGCTACAGAAAGCGCTGTAAATTCTTTCAACTAGGTCTGAAATAGACAGCAGTGACTTAACATACTCATATTTAGCTGAGCTGATCCAAAGAGTCCGTTTATAGTATAGGCTACCGATTTGCTTCCATGAACAAAAAAGCAAGAGAGAATTCTACATAGAGACTGGCCAAAACATTGGCTTCATTTTCTCCTTAGCACAGGGTAGGTAACTATCTTCACAAACTGTTACAACAAGCACAACCAGTGCTTTCAGTAGGATGAGGCCAAGGGAACTACTACAAGGCTGGTGCTATGTGCGATGGAAGTAAAGGATAGAGATGATACATATATTAGCAGAGACAAAGTGCATTCCCATGTTAGCAACATGGTCTCTAACTGGGACAAGGGATATTGATAACGTGCTCACAAACTGTAGGAGAGAAAAAAAATTATGTCTGTTGCATGATTATATATCCACAGTTAGAAATTAAGTTGCAGTCTGCTTTTCAAACACACTTTTACGTACATGTTTGTTCACTGGTGTGCCTGAATTGATGGCACACCAATGCCATATTTTCTGTTCTCATGTGTTTCCTGAATAAACTAAGTATGGTTCTTTTCAATATTTTCATTAATTTCATTGACTATCTTCTGTTTCCTTTCCATGCTTTTGAGATATGAATACCAGAAGTAAACACAGCATTCACGTGAAACCTTTGACATGGCTCCATCTGCTGCCCTATACCTTAGAATATTAAGAACTTCAGTTCAGGAGTAAGAATAAAAACACAGAGGGAGTAAACTGATTAAAACAACAGGTTGTCACTGTGAATAATTATTCTGCTAACCTGAAAACATTCTAGATTACAGAATAAATGCTGACATGTCTCTTCAGTCAGGTTCATCCATTTTAGCAGCTAATATTTGCAACTGGAATACACAAACTAAATGTTCTCTTTTTATTATCTTGCTGTAAAAGTGCAAACCTTTTCACTTCTTCCCACACATTTGTACTTGTTCATAATTTTTTCTCATGGGTGAGAAAAGAATGTGCTTTCCAGTGAAGAAACTGGGAACAGTTTATCAATATATCCTTACAATTAAATATTCACTAAGAAGTGAAAAGACATTAAGGCCACCCTACATTTGTTCACTGGGGGACTTTTCAATTCCATGTTAGCTTGGTATATGTCTCCATGGAAGTATTCACTCGCAGTTTTGAGTCAATCTTATAATTACTTTACTATCATTTCAAGGCCTGTGAGCTCCTCATTAAAGAGATGGAGAGTTTTCATACGAATAATGATCCTCTGAGAGACTTATCTGCAACATCATTGATGGAAAAAAATGGCTTTATTTTACACAAATAATTGGAAACATTGACTACATGTGATAAAGTTGCATGCCATAATTATTTTGCCACATATGATATATGTCCTTTGTTTCCTATTATGCTTGTTGAGGCATATTTTCCTGTGTTTTATGAAGGTTGTTTCAGAGAGCCCCTAATTTATATTTAAGAAATGGTTTTTTTCAAAGCCTGATTTGTTTTGTCAATAGGACATCTTTTTAATATTGCTTAACTCTGTGTAACAGTTACTTGATTTTCACAAGTGGAATTTATTCTGGATTTATAACAAAGGTTAAAATTCACAGCTATACCTTCCTTGACAGAACTCCAGCAAAAGCATCTCTACTTGGATAAGTGAGGTCTGTCCAGCCTGTTCACTGTTATTCTCTATTGTTCTGCCCAAGACATTGTAATTCCAAATTGCCAAGTATTGTTACCTCCTCTATTCACTAAGAAATTGAACTCCTTTTTTTTTTTTTTTAATGCAGCCACTTGCATAAGGTCAGGTCTTGGCCTTATTGGCATAAATATCCATCAAAAAGTTACATTTATGTAAAAAGGAGAAATATTTTTATTTTTCTGTTCGCACCCGGAATCAGGAATGGAATAGCATGTTTTCTTTTTTATGTTGCTTGACATCACTTGTTTAGTTGTTGAATGTTATGTATAATTATATTTTACCAAAATCAGCAAAGCAGATGACAATTCAGAGTGATGTTTGCTAATATTGAAGAAATTTAACAAGAAGAACAAGCTAAGATCTTCTGAACTTCAGTAAGAATGGTCCTACTAGAAAACAATCCTGTGATCCCACAAACAGAAAGGCAACAGAGCTGAAGGATCTGCTGATTGACAAGACAGTCACCTTGGCCCTCTGGTTTTCTGTGGACAGACCTTATTCTTTTCGATAATGTTCTGCCTATAAATATTCACCCTAAACTATTGCTTACAGAATGCTGCCTCCAGCAGCATCTATACGAGGATCCACATAAAAAATGGTCATAGATAGGCAAGTCCTCTTGCTCCTCTTCAGCTGGTAGAGAGGGACATTCTCCAGTGCAGGTACACAGAAAAATCAACAGCACACACACATTTTTAGATCCCTGAAGTATTGGCACAGACCCTCAGTCTGCCTGGTACCCCTAGTAATGCCTGGATTCCAGCATCCCTTACCTACTTCACGGGTTCCCCTACCCACTGGCTATTCCAGCTTGATGCTTGCTAGCAACCATGCAGCACTCACGCTTGTCCCACAGGCACCCAACACTCACAGGTCTCCCCAGATCCCAGTGTGCACCCTTCACCTACCTAACACCTGATCAGGCTCAGGGCTGCCTATGATCTGGGTGGTCCAGCCTGAGGTTTAACTAGTGAATGATACACACACACACCATGCACACCTGGATTAAGGAAGATACAGACACTCACCCCACCAGAAGCTGGCATTGTGAACGTGAACTGTAACCTACCTTCCTGCTGCAGCCACCGGTGCTGAACCTCTTACTTGCCTTTATCATGCTGATTCCTCTGACTATCTGCTTTTCAGGTCACACACCATTTCAGTCCTACCAGTAACTGATGCTGAGATCACTGCCCTCATTCCAGCAGCTGACACTACAGGCCAGGGGTGCATCTGGCTCCTCCTGTTTGACGGGCTCCAAATTTCACTCACACACACACAGAGGTCTCACCAGGGGCTGGCAGTCTTACAGCATAGAAAGTGAGATTGTGCAGAGAGGTAGTTAAGACAGGATTTAACAAGAAGATAGGACAGGCCATGGTAATCAGGAGCATGGTTCACTCAATCAGACAAGAGTACTGAATGGCCCTGTTTTACATACAACCAACCCATTTCTCCGATTCACTGTTTTGTTCCCCCCTATCCCCTTCCCCTGTACATTCCCTCATCAGTTTGCATAGTTCCACTGACCTCTCTACAATATGCTGAACCCTCAAGTTTACATCCTTATCAGGAGCAAAGTTTTATTTTGCCTGAATTTTCTTAATAACCTATGAATGAGTGTGAATGATGAGGTTTGTTCCTTGTCTTTTTTTCTCAGTTGCCTTTATCAGGTTTGTGTCTCTGTTTTCAGTATGGCTTTTCCCCTTTCCCTTATTATATAATTTGATAAGGTCCTAGATCATATAATCTTAATTAAATAGACACTCTCACATTCCTCAGGCTCACCAGTTAGTGTGACTGACTAGTTTTATTCCATTACTGCCTCCCTTATTTCAGATCCTGTATGTTCCTTTTTATGGCTTCCTCCTTTTCTTATTATCCTGAACTAGAAAAATCCTTGACCTTGCATCCTTAAGGGAGCAAATGTTCTCTCTTTCCATATCCCAGTGCAAATCCCTTTCCTTTGGAGTAGTGGGATACGTTCCTCTACGGGTCTTATTCTCCATTCTTATCACAGAATGGCTGAGGTGGGAAGTGATCTCTGGTGATCATCTGGTCCAAACCCCCTTGCTCAAGCAGGACCACCTCCAACTGGTTGCCCAGCACTGTGTCTAGATTACTTTTGATATTTTCAAGAAGGGAGACTCCAAAATGTCTCTGGGCAACCTGTGCCAGGTTTGGTCACTCTCACTATAAAAAAGTGTTTCCTAATGTTCAGATGTGTCCTTCTGTGTTTCAATTTGTTCCCATTGCCTCATGTACTGTTACTGGGCACCACTGGGAAGAGTCTGGCTCTGTCTTCTTTACATTCTCTATTCTGGTATTTACATACTTCACGAGGTTCCCCTGAGCCTTCTCTTCTCCAGGCTGAACGTCAGAGCTCTCTCAGCTTTTCCTTGCAGGTGAGATCCTTCTGTCCCTTAACCATCTTTCTGACCCTTCACTGGACTCTCTTCAGTGTCTCTCTTGTACTGGAGAGTTGGGGTCTGGACATTACACTCCAAGTATGTCCTTACTAGTGCTGAGTAGAAGGGAAGGATCACCTCCATTGACCTGCTGGTAAAAGTACTCCCAGTGTAACCCAGGATGCCAAAATCTTTCTTTGCTGCAAGGTCACCTCTCTGCCTCCGGTTCAACTTGGTCCACCAGGACCCCAGTTCCTTTTCTTCAAAGCTGCTTTCCAGCTGGGCAGCTCCCTAGCAGATACTGTCCGTAGTTGTTTGCATTAGATTAAAGTGGATATAATTATTATAAATGGTGACAATATATTTGGATAAAAAGGTTTTGAGGAAAATAATATAGGAAAAGTAAACTAAGGCAGTTTATTAGATTTCAAAACAACCGAAGATACTGATCACACATAATATTGCTAACATTGGAATTCATATGTGTGAGAACTCACTTTTTGGAATAGAAGGAAATATTTTTATCTTATTAGTGTGGAGAAATTAGGCGGAAATATCCTTTCTATTTAAAATGCTCTCTGCAAAAAAAAAGAATGCCACATTTTTTTCAGAATGTGTGGGCATGAATGGATTTCATAATTCTTTGGAATGTGTAGGATTGAGATTTCTTCTTTGTTCTGGGAAAAGTAACTTGCTTCATCAATGAATGGATTTGCCAGCAATCACTTTCATGATTTATATAAAAGTATCCAAAGAAAGGTAAATGGCTTATCAAATCCTGCTTGTTACACTCCTATAAAAGGGTTATACTAAGTGTATATGTTGCAATGAGAGTTGAAACATTTTTAAGGTTAAAATATATTTCTACTTAGTTAAAAGGGTGAGTGTATTTACTACTCACAATGTGACAACTTTGCATAGGCATAAAGAATTTCAACAGCTGTAAATAAGCAGAGTACATATAACAGATATTATCATACAGAATGAGAATGCACATAACGCCCCTAACTGCTTAAAACCTGGTTAAGAGATATGCTTCTACACTTCCTCCTTCCCTTCGTTCCCTCCTTCTTCATGTTTTAATTTCCAGGAAAATGTTATCCAAGTGACTGTGTTAGATGTGATCTTGAGTGGGCTCCAGCCCTGCTCCAAGTTAGTCTCCTTTGGTACTGGGAGTGTGGCATGAAATGAGTTTTATCTCAAATGGTATATTTGGATGCACTAGTGAGTTCATTAATGGTGATATTGAGATCCAGGATTATTAGGTTTTATTCTGATTCTGATATGCATCTCATGACAGATACGTATACTGGATGTCCAATGCAAAATGTTGGCAGCAGGGTATAGGAACTGTTTCGATGAGAACAGACCAGGGCTGCCCTGTGCTGGACACATGATTCCAACAGACCCACTGCAGGACACAGCTGAACCCATAAGCTAAGCAGGTCGCACCTTTGGGAAAACATATTTAAAACAGGGCAAAACACCCCACAGCAGTATGAAGAGTGAGGAGAAAAATGGGTGAGAAATGACATTGCAAACACCAAAGTCAGAGAAGGAGAAAGGGGAGGAGATGCTCTGCAGCCTACGGAAGTGAACGTAGTGGAGCAGAGATTCCCTTCTACCCTGTAGAGACGTCCTCCATGGAGGAGCCCTTGTTGGAGGAGCTGAATATTCCTTGAAGGAACTGTGGCCTGTCGAGGATCTGCGCAGGAGCAGATTTACCCTGAAAGACTGCAGCCTGTGGAGAGGACCCATGTTGGCACTGGAGACAAATGTGAGGAGGAAGAAGTGACAGAGAGGAACTGTTATGGATTCAAACATCTCTTACTGCTGTTGTACATGGTCTCTGCCACAGAGTTCTCATTTAGCTACTCTCAGTCTCATCTGTTCTCAGTTTTTTCTGGTTAATTTCTCATTTCTCTGTACTTCCCCAGCTTGGAGTCTCAATTTTCTAAGGTCCCCTCCACTTCTGTATCGATCCAGTGAACTACAACCATGTAACTCTTGTACCTTTTTGGCTTGAATTGTGCCACATCTTCTTCCTCTGTGATGACACCATGTGATGACCATGGTCTCAGAGAAGTTATCCAAAACTACTCTTGGAAGAATTGTAAAGAATTGCTATTTTAGGGAGAGCCTTTGTGAGCAGAATCTAGTAGGAATTTAGCTGCTGAAATCAATTATAAATTGAGGCTGTATGGATTGCAGTTTTGCAAATGCTTATAACATGATACTATGTGGGTAGATTTTCAAGCTGATGACAAATAAAAGTAAACATCCCCTTCGCTGCCAAAATTATACAAGGTAAAGCACATAACCATGAACACCAATTCCAGCTCAAATATTTAAATTTTGGTAAAATTGTAATCAACTGAAAACAGGGCCTCGCAATACAATCAGTAGGGAAACCAAGTAGCAGATATATTTACCAGCCCCACTTGAATGAGAACACTTACAAGGCCAGACTGTCACCTGGTACAAATCAGAGAGACTGCAATGATTAACTGACATTACCTCTTATCACTGACATTACCTGATTCATAACAGGTGTAGATAAACCTTGTTAAATAAAAATTAAATTCTATTCTTAGATCAAATGTGAGAAAGCATCTTATATTGTTTTATTTTTAGCGTTTCAGTGAGCTTATTAAGGTAAAATTCATAGCAACAGTCCTGGATTATAACGAAGCTGAGTCTTGGAAATGGCATCATAGTCTTTGGCATCATTATACTGTTCATCTCCTGTAATGCTAATAGAATGTGATAAAGTAGGACATTATATTCTAAGTCCTACAAATTGAGAGTCTTTTAAAAGACTAAACTAATTCTTCAGAATATTCTTCTGACATATCTGCAGTACCATTTTTAGAAAAAAAAACCACTATACATTCTTGAATATGAAAGCTGAA
This sequence comes from Tapera naevia, assembly GCA_033556795.1. Classification (NCBI taxonomy): domain Eukaryota; kingdom Metazoa; phylum Chordata; class Aves; order Cuculiformes; family Neomorphidae; genus Tapera; species Tapera naevia. The sequence continues at coordinate 14,872,124 of JAUMJJ010000038.1, forward strand.
CTAAAAATATTTAGTTTCTAAATCTAAGCAAGAAATTATGCAAGATTTTTACCTCTGAAAACATTTCTTTTACACAGTGTATATAAAACCCAGCATCCAAAATTATACAGAGAGCTAATACCTCCCAAAACCCCTTAAAATTAATTCTTGTTTACACAGAGCATCAGTCAGAAATCTTGACCTAATAATTTCTGTGAAAAAATACCCACAGGGTTAAGTTTTTGGTCCTAGTTCTTCACACATCCATTCCCAAGAAGGATTTTTTTTTTACGATTTTTGCAGTTCTTCCCAAAAATCTATGGATTTGACAGAGATAAGATGAGAATTTGCATATAAAATATGGAAATAAGAATTTAAATTAACTGGTTGAGGCAGAGTCCTTGTAAGCAGAACGTCTATACTAATGCATTATTTATTATTCATTTTTCAGAGACATCTGTGAAAACAGTAGCTAAATGACATAAAACTGCTGAGAAAAAAAATAAGCATTTAGATTAGAGGTCAAAACAGAACTTTATATTTAATAGTACCTAATATTATAGACTTTTGTACTTAAGAATTTTCTTTGTGGAAATCAGTTTATATTTGCCTTTCTTCTATTCTGTCCGGTTAAACACAGTTTGGTTCCCTGAAAAATTCCCGTCTCTTTTCATTAGTTGTACCTTTCCAATAATTATAAACAGATATTCCGCCAATCTCACATTTTAGGCTTTTCATAGGTACAATTTTGTTCTATTTGTATTTATGGTGGATACTGAAAACTCTGCTCTCTTGTGTTGAGCACTATAAAAAGTGTAACTAAAACATGGCTGTCAATATTGAGAATTACTTGCATTTCCAGGGGACATTTTACCATGAATTGTGCACAGAAAGATAGATAAAAAGCACTTATCCTTTCTTGTCTCACAGAAATGGAAAATACATTTTTACAAGTGTGGACTATTCTTGAAAATTTTAAGTGCAAACCATTTTTCTCACAATTTAAATGTCTTTGTTCAGCAAATATCAACAAAATTGTGTCTATAAGCTTTGTTCTTTAATTTTAAGTGCAGCCAAGTCTATCACACTACCCCTATTTCCTGAGATTGTCTGTCTTCTGGAACAAATTAAAAGAATGACTGGGCCTGAAGAGTTGTGAATGGAATAAAACCCAGTTGGTGGCTGGTCACAAGTGGTGTTCCCCAGGACTTAGTGTCCCCAGGACTTAGGGGCCAGTCTTGTTTATTATCTTCATCAATGATAGGACAATGGGACTGAGTTCACCCTCAGTAAGTTTGCAGATGACACCAAGTTGGTTGGAGCACTGATCTGTCTGAGGGAACAGAGGGATTGGCTGAAGCCAGTTGCAAAGGGTTCAACAAGGCTAAGTGTCAAGTTTTACACTTGGATCACAACAACCCCATGCGATTCTATAGACTTGGGGATGAATGGCTGGAAAGCTGCCTAGAAAAGGACTTGGGGTGTTGGTAGATAGTGGGTTGAATATGAGCCAGCAGCATTCCCAGGTGACCAAGAAAACAAATAGCAATAGGACAAAAGGAAATGCCTCAAGGTGTGGCATGGGAGGTTTAAACTAGATGTTCAAGAAATATTACTTTGCCAAAGAGTTGTCAAGCATCAGAACAGGCTGCCCAGGAGAGTGGTTGAGCCACCATCCCTGGAGGTATTTAGAAGACGTGTAAACGTAGTGCCTAGGAATGTGGTTTAGTGGTGGACTTGGCAGTGTCAGGTTTATGATGGCACTTGATCTTAGAAGTCTTTTCCAAACTAACAATTCTGTAATTCTGTGATTGTATGAATGCTAGAAAACATCACTCAGCTCAAGTAAAATTCAGTGACAGAACTTATGGAATGGGAAGGTGACAATTATTCACAATCTCTAAAATTACTTTACTCACTTGCAGTCTTTTTTCATATAATTCATGACTTCACACACTCATATATACGTACTCACCAGCACCTTCTTCTTGATGAGCAACAACAAATCAGTTTTGTACTTAACAGAGTGATCCTCAGAATATTGCTTATTTCAACTCTAAAAATCTTAGGTAAGTTTGCTGCCCCTGTTTCTCCTTGTTTGGAATATGTTTTTGCTGTATATGTTGACAGTCTCTTTTTCTGGTTAGCTAACAGGAAAAGAAATGTTGTATTTGTTTTGTTGTAGTCTTATTGCAATGTTCCTGGTGTATGGATGCAGGTCTTTCACTGATAAGTCATCGTTGTTTTATCAGGGTGCAGGCGCTTTTGTCTTCAAGCAAGTAACACATTCCTCAGTTTTATTGCTGGGAAGAGTGTCCTGGAAGCAATGGTCTGGGGATGGTATTTTTCATGATAAATGTAAACCAATTCTTTTACCACTTTGGTGCCGTTCTAGTGCTTAAACACACAGGCACTTCTGTTCTATTTCATTCATACCAGCCTTAGTATTTCCCTTAAAAATCTCTGCAAGAGAAGAACAGAGTCTGTCTTCAACAGAGAAAAGACATATTAAGTGATAAGATATAAAATTCCCTGGGAGATCCATCTAACTTTTGGAAAAATAGTCCTCTTCTGCATCTCCAGATTTCTGCCTCAACTGTTTTCCTGATTTATCACTGACACTCTGAGGTATAAACCATGTTGCAAAGGTGGAAGCAGAGTGATTAAGTGTCTTCCACAGGTGCCACAAAATTATATAACTAGAATTTTAAAATACAAGCATAAAATGTAATGCATTAATAGGAAACACCTCAAGAAATTCAGTCTGGTTTTAAAAATGATGATTTATGCTCATGGATATTACACAGAATACCAAAGGTCAAAATGTAGACAAATGAAGAGTAGTCATTGCCTCTAGAACACGAAGTAACCATGATTACATCATCTGACCTCTCACTTAGCACAAACTATGTTTTCCTTATCTCTGGGACTGCGGGCCTGGCAACAGCACTCTACCCAACACCCCACACCACCACCTCTGGTGTAAGGGTAGAGAACAGAGTTTTCAGTCAGTACATCACTGACCTTAGCATTCTCTGCAGTGAAAGAGTATCTTCCTCCCACTGTTCCTTGAAACCTGGAAAAAAGTAATCTTGTTTCAACAAATGGAAAGCCCTGGTCTTCTTGTCTGTGTCAAGATTAGTATTTGTCAGGTCCTTAGCAGGCCCTGATCTTTGTCCTGTCTTTGTAAGCTCTGATCTTCATTGAGTCCTTGCCAGGGCAGTTGCACCTGCCTCACATTGTGGCAGTTACACTTCAGCATAAACTTCAGGAATAGCTTTGAGTTGTTTGGATCTGGGTTTTATGACTACACAAAGCTCGATCAATCTGACATGCTGAATTTGAAGTTAATTCATCTGTATGGGTAAATCACTGTCAACACAGGCTGATAGAGGTCACATTTTAATTCATTTGACAGATTGGTGAGTGAGACTTTTCAAAGTTTTACAGAACAACTTTCAAAGAGATGTAGAATTTTCTGTAGTCAGTCAATCTTCTTCCTGCTTATGGAATTTAATTGTGTTAGGAGATGTTAAGAGACGTTGAAAGGACAAGGAATAGATAGAGACAATATCTGTAGAGGCTATAGAGTGTACGTCTACACTTAAGAACTGCACTGAAATGTCCAAGGTAACATTACACTACGGCTGCATGCTGAAAGCAGGATTGTCATGGTAGCATAGATTTTCACTTGAACTCATTTCCAGATTTACCCTCTCCTACACTGTGCAGTGCAGACATACTCTTAATTTTTTCACCTCCTTCTCACCGTCTGAAGAGGAAAATTTTCTTAGTGAGTTGTCAGGCTGACAAGGCTTGTAGAGTTCACTTTACTTTTTACCAGAAGGTAAAATAGGCTCATCTTAACTTAAATACTTCCTTTGGCATACCATTTTGCTAGATCATTTATTTCACATTTTCAATACATTCATTTAAAATTATAAGGTACAAAATAAGGCGCTAGAGGATAAAGTAAATGGAATTACGTAAGAAAAACCTGCATAATGGTGCTCTACCCGCAATAGGACATTATTTTCTTATTGTTCTTTAAATTTAGCTAATAAAATAACCTTCTTCAATTGCTGAATATGAAGACTAAGTATGTATTTCCAGAAAGTATAATTTGCTGTCACATGTTGTGCACTAGGAGATTTCTTTTTGTGGAAATGCTTTACTTTCTAAAATATCTAAGTATATGGTTTTAGGACTTCGGAAGGACATTGACTCTTTCTCTGATGAAAACCTGCTCTGCTTGATTTTCTTGTAGAATGCCATAATATAATTTACATATATTAAATTAAAAACAAATTAGTTTAACCAAGTTCTCTTCTCAATTTTACCAGTGCAAACCATTTGGAGAGTATCTTTTAAGAACATGAACACTCAGAATAAGTGTACTCATGATAATTTTCTGCTCACTCCTAGAAGATGCTTTGAAAACTTAGCCATATTTAACGGCACAGGTTTGAACATGAAAGGCTGTCAGTATGCAAATAAAACTTTCTTTAATAAAGAAAAATGATATTTTCCACCTACTTTTAGGTTTGAAATCTTTCTCCAATTGTATTCATAAAATCAAGCAAAATATGAAAGATACAGAAAGGTCAGCACGAGAAATGGTACGTGCTTGTCATATTGCAGTCTCTGTGTATAAAGCCAGTTCATTCTATCTTCAGTTTTCAGAACTTTCAAAATCTTTCACTGAGCATTAGTCTAGTTTTCCTAAAAACTGTATGCTTAACCAAGATGTTTAACCATGATTTCAGAAACTTGACTTCCGATATAAGATTAGGAGATTTTAGTGAAAGTATTTGAATAGTAACTACTCTAAAAACTATTGCAAAATTATAGAAAACTACTTTATAATTACACATACCTAACTAGATACTGCTGAATACATAACGCTTTATTTGTTTATTAAAACTGTTCTTAAAATATTTCTGTTTTGCAAAGTTATATTGATGTCAGCTATATCCTGAAGACTCTGGTTTGAACACATAGAAGTTTCCTTTCTGAAGTAGAAGTAACTTAACAGTTACAATTTAGGAAGGAAAAACAAAACTAACAAAAAAATATCCTGTTTTTTAAGTCTGTCTTTGAGGTTTCACCGTGGAGCAACAATGTGATTTTCATCCTCATAATTGAACCCTCGCTAGTTCCCATTTACATGAACTAAGATCAATTTTTGAAAGCCAAAATCGGGCAAAACATTAATTTAATTTCATGCTATTTTAACATGTGCCTTGCAGAAATGATGAAGTCAGGAGAAAAATAGCCCCAAATCCAACAGTGAGGCCCTTTAAAATAAATTTGTTTGCATACCTTGGCTTTATGAGAGTAAGTTTTAAAACAAAAGCAATCTGAGCAGCAGTTAAGAGAGATACAGAGGACTGCAGCTGATATTTTCTTGTGCAATGGATTTAATTCTCACATAGTAGGTGCTGTTGATGGATATGTCATAGATCAGCACTTCTTGGATATTTGAGTGGTCACAGAAGTTTAGAAGTATTGAAACTGGAACGGTCCTGTGCTTCTGAGGCCAAATCTGGTGTTACGCTTAGAGGTGTGCATCATGTGCAAGGAAAGATTGTAAAGGTTCTGGAATTAATGATCTTTCCTGTTAACCCCCTGCAATGCTGTAACTCTCTGGAATGAATATAGGAGACTTCTTAGAATAAATAGTGATTATTTACTTCACATCAAATTTCTGCTTCTGAGGGCTGACCACAAGCCAAACAACATAAAAGCAGTGGATTTTGGCTCTTAGGAGCAGGAAGTATGACTGCCGTTAGGAATGACAGGTCAGGCTGCAAGAATTAAAGAAGGTTATTTTCAAGAAGCACGAAAAAAATAATTTCTAGGTACTGACATATAATATTTTCCATAGACTGGTTTATGCTTTGTTACTGAATACAGGTTAAGAAAAATCCTCTAGTGTTACCTTTGGTAAAAGGAGATTAGAAACAGTCCTCTGGATTTAGGCAATATTTTTCATTTGCCTGATGGAATAAAGAGTATCCACACATCTCAGATTTTATGGGGGTAAAGTTATTTCCTCATAGTCCTGTGGAATCAAGTTCTAAATGTAGTTTAGGCAGAGATACTGCAAAATACATCTACAATTTTTCAGAACTGGAAAAAAGGCCCCAAGACTGAGCACTAAGGTAAGTAGCAAACATGTTTTTGCACACAGAAAGTTTGTTTTACACAAGCCACGCATCACAAAATATCTATCCCAGCAAGCAGTGGGACTTCATTATGGTTGGATGGATTGCTTGGCAGAAAATAACTCTTTCCTGAATCCTCCAAAATCTTAGTGCTGCTTAGCACCTTCTTGTGAAATAGTGCCCTCAATGCTTGGCTGAATGTTCCAAGGTCTTTGTGGGTAGATAATCTGTGGCTACTTTTCCAATTCAAAATATTTTATTTTTTCAAAGCAATGCCAAAATACACAGAAATAAATGTTTCTCAGATAAAACATGTATATCTTATACACAACAAACATCAGAAATTATGTTCTTGCTTACCTTGAGAGAAAAAAAAATCAAGCAACTTCTAAAATGCAGCACCAGAATAGCCAGAATTTCTTTCAAGAAGAATTATATCTCACTAATGTTGATATGGTATATTGTAGTGCTGAGGACATTCTGGTGGTCTCTTAATAAGTAAGAGAACAGGACATATACTGCAGCACAACACATTTTTTCATTAACTAGCTACAGTGTTGTGATATGAGAAATGGGTTCATCGTTGCACAATTTAACATTACAACTTATGTTTGCCTACACAGGGCCCAGTAGTTTTAACCACTACTCTCATTTTATAGAAACTAAAATTGGAAGAACATAGAATCATAGAATTATAAACCAGTTTGGTAAGGAAGGGGTTTTTAAAGGTCATCTAGTCCAACCTCCCTGCAATGAGCTGGGATGTCTTCAACTACATCAGATTGCTTGGAGCCTTGTCCAACTACATCTTACATGTTTTCAGAGATGGAACACCTACCACACTGCTAGGCAACCTGTTCCAGTGTTTCACCACGTTCATTGTAAAAAAATTCTTCTTTCTCTTGCACTCTATGTGAAGCATCCTTAAAGATCTACCAGGGATATTGTGCTCCCTTGTCCCTGAGGGTGGTTTCCAAAAGGTCTTATTGACTAACTCCTTGAAGAGTTGGAATTTTGCTTTTCTAAAATTCTTCACCCAACCCATATCCCTCAGGACTGTGAACTTCACCCTGCAGCCCAGGCCACCTCCAATCCTGACATTACCAATCAGCTGATTTCTGTTGCTGACCGTCAGGTCCAGTATTGCATCCCCTCTGGTAAGGCTGTCTATTACCTGGCTAAAGAAGTTATCCTTAGTGCATTCCAAGAGTCTCCTGGATCACCTACAGTTTGCTGCACATAGGGGAACAACAACCCCATGCAATGTTACAGGCTTGAGGAAGACTAACTGGAAAGCTGCCCGGAGGAGAAGGACCTGGGGGTGTTGGTTAACAACCATCTGAATATGAACCAGCAGTGTCCCCAGGTGGCCTAGAAAGCAAACGGCATCTTGGCCTGTATCAGAAACAGTGTGGCCAGCAAGACAAAGGAGGTTATTGTCCCCCTGTACTGGGCGCTGGTGAGTCCACACCTCGAGTACTGTGCACAGTTCTGGACCCCTCAGTACAAGAAGGACATTGAGGTGTTGGAGCACATCCAGAGAAGGACAACAAAGCTGGTGAAGGGGCTGAAGAACAAGTCCTACGAGTAGTGACTGAGGGAACTGGAGTTGTTTAGTTTGGAGAAGAGGAGACTGAGGGGAGACCTCATCACTGTCTAAGGCTGCCTGAAAGGTGGCTGTGGGAGAGCGAGTGCTGATCTCTTCTGTCAAGTGACAGGTGATAGGACAAGAGGAAATGGCCATAAGTTGTGCCAGGGGAGGTTCAGACTTGATATTAGGAAGAATTTCTTTCTGAAAGGGTGGTCAGGCACTGGAACAGGCTGCCCAGGGAGGTCGTTGAGTCACCATCCTGGAGGTATTTAAAAAAAGGAGAGATGAGTTTTTAGGGGACATGGTTTAGCGGATGATGGGTGCGGTTGGACTCGATGATCTCAGAGGTCTTTTCCAACTGGAAGATTCTATGATTTTATGATTCTATTTTCAGCAGATGTCAGAGTGGCTGAAGTATACCAGCAAGAAGAGAGCATACAAACATCATGCCTCCTGTAACTGGAGTATTACCTCCAGAGACCCTTACTCATCTCTGTAAGACTTCAAACTTGCTGCAGTGTACCCAGCACAACTCAAAGCAACAGACTGAGGGCCTTACTACCACTCTATCCTTCTAACCTTTCTGCGTCATCCCACAACTCGTCACAGACAAGTCTGATATTATTCCCTACCCTCATCAAGCCTAGTTTAAAGCTCTGTCAACGAGCCCTGATATCTCATGAGCAAAGACCCTCTTCCCACTTTGAGAAAGGTGAATCCCATCTGACACCAGTATGCCTGGTGCCATGTAGACCATCCCATTATCAAAAAAATCCAAGCTGTGGTGATGATACCAGCCACGAGACATATTAATAGACTAAGTTCATCGGTTTCTTCTAATGTCACTGTCTGCAACTGGGACAGAGGAAAAAATAATCAGTGCTCCAGATTCCCTTACCAGTTGACCTAAGGCCCTGAAGTCTCTTTTGATTGCCCTTGGACTATGCACTGTAGCTCCATCTCCACCCACAAAGAAGAGCAGTAATGGGGGATAGTCCAAGGGCTCTACGAGCCTAGGAAGTTTCATAGTGATGTCCTTAACCTGGACCCAATGGAAGCGACAAAATTCCCTAAGAGGAGGATCTGTCCAACATATTGGATCTTCTGTTCCTCTGAGAAGAGGGTCACCTACAACTATAAACTGTCTTTTTTTTTCCTCTTGGAGATCATTGTGACACAAGGGATAGCCTTTTCTGACCCTGACAACATCTCATTCGTTGACTGACCTACCACATTCAGAGGCACATACCCATCGTACAGAGGCACCTGGGAAGGCAAAGTGGACAAGGAAGGCGTTTGCCTGCTGCTTTGAGCATGGATTTGCCTCCATTCACACCTTTCTTTAAGTTTCTACCTTCATCCTGGCATGTGGAGTATACAGGATCTTTTTGATTTTTTTTTCTGTTTCTGTCTCAGTGAGAGCAGAGCACAGTTCCACCAGTCTATCTCTTTCTCAAATCCCCTGATGCTACTTAGCCTTTCTATTTCCCCTCAAAGCTTTGCCACCAGGCTGAGGAGGTTGTCCACCTGGTCACACCTCACACAGCTGTCTTCACTACTGCTATCCACTACCAGTTAGAAACTTTGGCACTTCCTGCAGCCTGAGACTTGGACGGCTGCATGATTTCATGGTTGTTCCGTCTGGTTTGCCACATCCATTCTGGTGAGTTCAGAGGATATAGATTTCCACTGGGTGGATACTATATCTAAACTCCTTCTGAGGGGATGATAACCACTAACTGAATTTACCTCTTGAGGTGGTAGAGTGACCAAACACTCCCTGTGTACCCTTCTGGGCAAATTGTCACGCCATGTCCTGGCTGACACCATCTCCCCTGAGAGCTGGTGTCTCCACTACCCTGGCATTTTCCTGCCGCAGGAAAACCCATGTGCACCATGGTCTGCCACTCTGCTGCAGATCTGGCCAGCTCTGTAACAGTTCCTCTTGGTGACTGACTTCAGCAAATAAATACTTTTTACAAGTGAGAAACCAGAATTCAAGAACTCTCATCATTTAGGCATGTGCCAGGTCATACATTCACTCCCAAAATGCAGTGTTATGCAGGTTACCTTTAATATCTGAGATTTAGCTTGTATAAATCAGTTTCTAGTTATGAAGATTTGTAGGATTCTGGAGTTCAGACTCCTAAAGGCGATACTTTCCCACTCTCCCTTTGCTTGTGTATCATTTTAACAGCCGTGAAATTCAGCTTTGGATCTTGCATTATTCATATTTCAATTTACCAGTTGTCCTGCATCTAAACCCAATTTTTAGTAGCTCAACTCTGAAAAAGTGGAAAAGAACAAAAGGGATTTTTCTTTTAAGTGTTTATCACCTCTTTGTCCGGTCTGAATTATGACATAATCACATATAGTTAGATTACCAAGAAAAGAAAATGTTTATAAATAACGATTTCCTGATTTTAAGTATAGCATTTACCATGCTGGGAGGTAGTGAGGAGGATGAATACTTTCCTATGTTATGTGTATCGGTCATCTCGTGCTGCCTTGGTGATCTTTCTCATATTTGAAAACAAAATTGCCCACTCCAAACACATGAAACACCATAAAACTTATCTCTCACTTTCATAGCAATGTGCTTCTTTCAGATAAAATCACCCAAGAACAGACATCCCACTTTGTAAACAATATTACAACCTCATAAACTGTATATAACACAATTCTCCCCTAAAAAGGTTAAATTTGCTTTTCTGCAGTGTACACATCACAATTCAAAAACAGCAGTTAATATACGTGCATATGAAGATATATATTTAAAAAAATACAGTCACATACATACATATCTGTGTTCTCTGTATTCATATTCAATAACACTTTATAAGGCAATAAATCTAAGAATTCCCAATTTAAAATGGTGACTACCCTATCAGACCAAAACACACCACGTATGAGAGAATCTAAGTTTTTCCTGCTGCTAAAGCACATTTTCAAGTTCTCTGGGTTTAAAGTGATCTTAGAGTTTAAATTAAATGGGATTTGCTGCCTCTTGTGGAATTATCCTAAAACCATTTTGTCGTTCAGTAAGATACAGTGTATCTTTTAGCATAGGTCTCGGCATATACGCGCAGCATAGACTTCAGGTTTTTTCTTTCTCCTTCTGCATCTTATTTCTTCCACCTCTTCATTACTACAGATCCAGAACACAGGAATAAAACACGATTAATACATTTCCAGAGAGAGAAGACAGAGAAGGATTGAAACAGCCACAGGCTTTTGTAAGTCAATGACCCACATTCCTTGGTGACAGAAGGAAGAATAGATTCAGAGGATACAACTGCACCTTGCATTAGTGCTGTGTGAATTTCTGACTTTTCCTGAGATCATAAATGTTGTTTTCATGACTAGCCCTGCAGGCAACTTACCTGCAATTTTAATCACCTTCTTTACCCTTCTAAAGCAGATTTCTTGCATCTATGAGTTTTTCTATAAGATAATTTATTGTGCATAAAATTCCTCTTCACACCTAATGTAAATTATACTGTCAACTACCCAAATGCCAGTTATCCTCCAAAATTCATTATTTAGATGCAGTAAGCTCCTTGGTCTGAATGCCTAAGTGCTTTCTGAAGCATAGTGTGTTTTACTAAATCTTCCTCAGGCAACTACTCCATTTTTCTATTGTTTTAATTATTTCATTAATACTGCCTGTTGTGAATAAATTAGGTATGTATTCATCCACTTTTTTTCAGAAGGTCTACAGGCTTCCAGTCAATCTTTTATCACTTCTGCATGATTTAATGAATTTTGCTAAATATTACAGATAGTAGTGATGGTTAGAATGTCATTAATACTAAGCAGTAGACTGCTGTTAGAATAAAGTTCTTTCTGGAAATGTGTACACTGTAGCTCAGCTTGAGGTACACCTAAAGAAGCAAATAAATAAAAAGTATCAGAAAGTATGCAAATGAAACCAACCAATTAAGAACTCAGTGCTGAACCAATATAATTATAAATGTACACATCTATCACACTATTAAAAGAAAACTAATAGGTTTTCCCTAATTACAAAAGCCGGTACAAAATTGTAAATGGTCTGTCCAGTACTACTGGCAATTAGTGTTGGGAAGGCTCTACTATCAATGCTGGCAACACTGCTGATGTAAGCAGAGCAGGAACAGACTTACTGAGGCTCTCAGGAAAAATCAATCATTCTTCTTTAGAATAAATAATGGTTTATCAAATTAAGTCTTTCTATGGGAAAGACGGAATAAAAAGAAAATGTACAACACCTTTAGTGTATATAGCTGTCAATATACAAATATTCAGGGCTCTTTTAAGCCAGACTCCTCAGCTGGTGAGGGCTCATTCTCATGCCATTTGACACCAATATGCCTGTCACCTCCAGGAACTAAGAAAGCACGTGAAAAAATTCTGCAAGTGTTTCTCTGTCGTATGCTCTGGTGTAAGTTAAGGCCCAATGACTGGGTGAAAGTCTGCAAACCATGCTCAATAGTCACTTGTTGATGGATAGAATATCTAGAGAATAGATCACATCACATGATATCAAGTGCTGTTCGATGTCTTCTAATGAATCTTACCCCAGCTCTTTAGCAGGTTTTCCCTATAAATAATATCTAAAAAGCCACATTATATTTCATGCTTTAGCTTCATTTTCTCTATGTTCTGCTCCTTTTCCATCTAGAGGAGATCAATATCCTGTTACACCTTACAATCTATCCTCTTTTTTCTATGTTTGTACAGAACAGCACAGTGGTCTGGCTATGCAGTCTTTTAGGGGTGAATATGGAATGCTCTGGAGGTACATGGGACCTTACGTACTTAATAGGGCTGTAAGGTTTTAACAAACTGTTGACTATGCTTGGGCAGGTTATCTGCAGGTTGTCTGGAATGCAACTGTACGTATAAGGTGCAGCAAATACTGAGGAAACACGATGACTGATATAAAGCTTTCATAGTCCATTGGTGCTCGTAGATGCTGCTACAATTCGAGCTGTATACAGTAACAGAAACTATAAGAAGAGGCTTTTACTACCATAACCATGTTTCACCAAATCAAGTAATGCACTTTTGAAGGTATCTTTAGGTAAACACTGGCATGCCCGATTTCATGCTGTAAAATGACAGTCTCCTAGTTTGGGCCTTTTTTAATGGAAGGATTAAATTTTTTTCACCAGTCAGTGTGATGACAGCTATTACACTTGTTTTAGTTGCCCTGTAAATACAAATTTAAGTGAAAATTTAGAAAGATGTGTTAGTCATAGGTAAAAATACTCTGTGAGGATTTTTTTTATGGTGCTATTTTCATGTTCCTGGCTTCAGTTTCCTATTGGAAATGGTGAAGATTGCTATGTTCCAGTCACAATGTTTATAGTATCTACACAAATAACAGCATACACTTCATATAACACTACTAAATTTAACCTCAGAAACAATAATGGCTAATAGTGTTTTACAAGGAGAAAAGTAATAAATACCAGGGTAGTAGTCATTCTGGCATTTTAAAATAACATGCTAGACAAGAATGTCTCTTATACTACCCTCAAAAGAGTAAGTAAATATACTATATTAAGGTTTGAACTATAAAAATGTACTCAAGGGTAAATATTTTACTGTACCAATCACATATTATTTACAGGAATACCAAAACAGTTCATGTACCTGATCAGTAACCGTTGCACATGCAATCTCTTCCTACAAAGAGCAGGACAGAGCACTATGCTTTATCTACACAGAGGTTAGAGGCAAGACTTGAGTTCTGAGAGAGTTTCTCTTACTGTTTTTCAGAGGTCTTTTCTGATAATGCCTCCCAGTATGATGCAGTTTTACTCTAGAATAAATTCATGCCCATCAAAGCCACCCAATAACAATTGTTATTTTTAATAATATTATTTTTATAACATTTTTTTTTTAATAACAAGTGTATTCACAGCTCCAATACTGGTAGGTAGCATTCTATGTTTCATTACATAAGGATATTTCATGGCTAAGAAATATTTTGAATCATAGATTAACATTCTTCTTAATAAATTAATAATAATATATCTCCCTGCAATAAGCAGAAGAAGTGGCTACCTTTCAGCTCCAGAGCAGATATGGCAGTAATTCAATGACATGTATCGTTTGGTCTAACTGGAACAAACAAATAGTAGGAACAGAGTGCCTATTTATATTTATTGCATCAACTTGAGCTATACAAACTTGATATACGATTCTGTCACGGGAAATCCAGCGTCACCTACTGGTATCATCAAATATTTCAGCTAACGCAGGGATCTTGTTCTGCATTCTGATTCATAGTATTTCTTTTCGTTATAGATCACTAACCCTATAAAGTCTGAGAACAGGACGAAGTTTCTTGAAATGATCCACCACGCTGACATTTCTCTCAAAAGCGGAAATTTTTGATGTGATTGTCCACATACTGACTTTAAATTTATCATGCCAGAATGTACCTGAATAGGTATAAGTTACTTTCTGGAACGTTTTTTGTCTGCATCTTTGTCTATTTCTTTCTTGCTGCAGGCAAAGACATCACATATTCCTGATTATGCATCTCCTCTCTGTGCCTATTTGAACTCAAGCTCATCTTTCTGAACATCAGTAATTGGAACTGTAGACAGAACTCTAGATGTCTGTCTCTTATGCTTCACATGCTGACATTCATATTCCCCAACTCTGCTGAAAATAGTTTGGTAATATTTCAGTACCTACTTTATAACTTAACTGCAGGAGGAAACAAAGAGGCTAAGATAGTAACAAATATTCTACTAAAGTTTCAGACATCATGTTTTACAGAGATAAGACACACTTAGAAACATATCAAAACAGGCCTCTCCACTGTAAATGAAAGAAAAGTGGTCAAGGAGTTATTCCAACAAAATTTTAATGGAAACAAAATTTGTTTGGATTTGTGATAATAAAATCTCTTGCCAGAAACTCACTATGCATATCCGTTGGAAACACTGAATTACACTTAACAGAAAGCATTTCTTTCTGCTGGGTGGCAGAGTCAGATATGATGTAGTCACTTTGAACTGCCTTTAAAATAAGATTCAACTGAAACAGGTGATATTTTTATTTCTTGAGATTTAACAATTTAACAGTTACCACTCAAACTGATGAATGGATTCATTGAGAATAACAAATGAACAACTACTCACTAGAAATAGTCACTTCCCAAATTCTGTCTGTGTGCAACCATGGAACAAGATAGAACAAACCTCAGTGAAAGGCTTTCACTTGCCCATTTTAATTACAAAGGTCTGGGCATCGTTACAGGTTTGGGTTCACGACAGAGAAAGAAGGGAAACATAACTGACATAATGTAAGATGACTTCAGGGCCTCTGGTCTCTGAAAGAATTTCCAGTATTACTGAGAAAAAGCTAGGACTTCTAGGCTAGCTCTGGACTTCAGAGGACAGTTCTCCCTAGAAAGAGTCCTGGGATACTGACTGGAAAGAGACACTAGGAATTAAAACACATTAATAGGAATTCAAGGAAACAGAACTGCAAATCTCATCTTGGTAAATAAGTAGACCTGAATCAGAGGCATAAGTGACTCAGTTGGCAGTACCTTGCTTTAAAAGTAGCAGCCTTCAAGACATTTGATATTATCCTGTTTTTCCGAACGGAAAATGAGAATAGAAATCTTGGTAGTATTTTAAGTTCAACTCTTTCTGCATTACCTTTACCTGTCTGGTTAAATTCCCATTCTACCTTCTATTAAAGATATCTCTTGCTAGTTTCTTGTAGCAAAAGAATTACTTAGCATCTTCTTGGCTAACCCAGATATCAGTGGTATTTGATTGCTTTTGTTCAGTCTTACAAAAAAAAGCTACATTTATGGTTATTGCCCTTTAACCAATGTACATATTCGTGAGATGACATTTGTTTTGACAGAACTTCTTAAAACACTTATCTCTGTTGTTACACTATGTCAGGTTCTTTCTAAATATTTAAGAATTACCTGTTTTGTCAATGATGTTTTCCTCACTCACTACAAAGATAGATTTTCAACTTTTTAATAATATTTTCATTTTTTTGTGCCTACTAAGTATTTTGACTTCAATAATTCCTCTAAGGAATTTGTCTACTTGATCCTATGAAATGTTTTAAATATTTTTCTCCTCACCTAAGCAGTGTGTATTTTTTTTCTTTACTGTTAGGCTCTTTCTCAACTAATGACACTATAGGAACCAGACTACAGTCTCTTAGGATCAATCCAGAGAAAAAAGACTTTCAAAATAAGCCTGGAGATTTCTGTAATGCAAATTCTCACTTCGTGTATAATTCTGCGTTGTTGAATTTGAATCCTCAAACATCAAATATGTAAAAATATATTTAATTTTAGAAGTTAATGATGCATTAATGCTTGATGTTTGACTAACCCTTCCAAGTTAGAATGATTTTTTCTTTCTTTTTCTCTTCTTCATTATTATGCTACCTTTTTGTATACCTGTTAGCAAACTTCAAACTCATCACGAAACTGGTATGGGACTGTGAAATAAATAGTCTATGTTGTATGCTCCATAGTGGTGGGGTTTTTTTTTAAATGATTTTCATTATAATCTGATACTTGTGCAAAAGACACTATTTAAACAAAAGGCTTAATATTTGCAAACACAGAAACCCAGTGTATTATAAAATGAATCCCCTGTTCATTTTCTGGAAATTTCTGACTAATTCAGTGTCTAAAATCAAGAGCATGGTGTGCTCCTTTTTTTGTCTCATTTTGACAGTCTTGTACATCGTCCTTTTAAAATATTATGTGCATACATACAAAATATGAAACAATGCAGCTGGGATTTGGGGGTTCTGCATCGTATGTAGCACAGAGATCTAAGTTCTCCATTTCTTTGTATTTTTTTACATAAACATACAGAAATCTGAAACTAAATTGGTTCCTGTGAAGGAAGATGAGGAGATAGCAAAGAAAATCTCCAGGGACTAAAGTCACAGTACTCATTAGCCTGTGCTCAGGGTGCCCAGCACCTGAGTCTTCCCTACCACGTAGTGTAAGACTGTGTGGGATAGATAAAGCAATTCATATGGATCTACACTGGGTGTAGTTTATAAAGCGTTGCATCCAGCAGTGAAGAGAAAACTCCGAGAATTCTGGTTATAACAGACTATTGCCATCAAGCCAATACTATGATAGTTCCTACTGGGTAAACATATATTTTCAAGTAATCTTTACCTATTGTCTCAAAAATAATTTTGCAGAAGGTATTTGAAAGCAGAAGGCTGAAGATCACAAAACAACTCTCAAAAGTCTTTTCCTGAGAAATGCTCTACAATTGGTCTAAAAGAACATTCTAAATATGACTTCTAAAAACTGCCTCATCAAGCTGAATTTCCTAAGGGCAAGTCAATCTTTTCATGAAAACGTTCTCTTCAAGGTTTAGTGCTTTTAGCTGTTCAATCACACTACCACTGAGATAAGTAAATATCCCAGGGTTTTAGAAGATTTAGCAGATTACAGCGCATCACATCACATTTTATACCATTCATTTGATGTAATTCATTCATAGATAGCAGGTAGATAGAAAGAAAGAAAACTTTAATGTTTGACAAGAATTGCATGACCAAGACAAAACAGTGTTAATGACCTACAATCTCCTAAATTCTGGTTCCATTAACCCAGTAACTATACCAGCAAAATATTTCATTATTACTTCGGCCAATTTATGGCAAAGAAAGTTTCTTGAAAATATATTTTTTATTAAAAGAAATTACTTAAATTAGTAAAAGAAGTAAGGTTCTTTACTATAATGAAAGGTATTAGGCCCTTCTTGTGTATTGCCTAGCCAAAGGAAAGATGGGCTTTCTTCTCTGATAGGTCCCATCCTCATAAGTTAGGTGCCTTTATCTAGACACAGTTTGTCTGTTCTTACATATTCCTCAGCATGGAGTTTTCTAAAGTTACAGTAAATTAATGAAGATCTGAATTCTCAATGAACCTGGGAAAAGTTATTCTGAATAATGGAGGGAAATACAGTCATGCTTAACAAAACACAACATGCACAGCAAAGCTCAGAGTTTGTTAGCATGGTCTTGATTGTTTCAGACAGCAGAAGACGCCAATACTCTTACCATTTAAAGGATTCTCTGTAGAAGTTTTGCCTGCCTCATTGTTTTCAATAAGATTAAGCTACATATCAGTTTTCACATACTCTTCAAAGACATAATTTATTGCAAAACCTTGCATGGTGTTAGCCAAATGAACTTAGTCCAAAATAACACCCACAAATAACCAGCTCTGTTGTTCACAACTCACATTCAGCTGATGTGATCTGATACAAACTCATAATGTTAAATCCAATGAAGGAATAGACGCTTGTATTGGCAGGGAAATTTTGAAGAAAATGGAACATTAACTGGTTTTGTGCCCTAGTATTGTTAGTGAATAACAGCCACTCCTAGATACTTGAGATTATGCAGGTATTTTGTTCTGCAACTTCTAAAGGAAGAAGGAACATAAAAACATACATTCCTTTCTTGTGCCTCAGCTGTACATATATTCCCCAGGCAGACCAGTAAATTAGGAATGCAGTACTCCCACAGAGACTGAAACAACTGCAAACTAGCTGTAACAAAACCAGAATAAAATTTTGCTCCCAGTAGCTTACACTTCAAATGTCATGGGAAAATGACATTGAAGAGGGGAGTCTGCCTGTATGATCGTTGGGAGGGGAATCCTTTGAAATTTATTTTTCTTCAAGTGACTGTGCTTGACCTGCAAAAGAATGGAAAAAGAAATTGTGATCAGATCTTATCCTTAGAAAAACTGGATCCATTTATTGCCTGGTTAAAACATAGAGTCATTGCTTATCTCTGTTAGATTAAAACCAGAGCAAATGAATCAGTGAAATCTTGATTAATCGGGTAGCATAGTGTGTGTCATTGGTATATTTCAGAAAAGAATTGATCTCCTAAAATTTCGAAATCAAACTTACATGGCAAACTGGCTTGTTTACACCTACAACACAAGAGACAATGCTGCAATGTTTTGCTTCCTTCTATTTTTCTGCTATAAAGGATAACTAACGGAAATAAAATGCATGGGAAAAATAGTTTTTATCATTTTTATGTTGGTAAATTACTTTAAATCACAAAGTATGAAAAGTAACACAGGAATCTGTCAGAAGATATGACTTTCCATTTGGAACAAAAATATCCTAGGTGCAATAAATTAAAGTGTTGTACTAGTATGGACAACTTGCAAAAGAGATTTTCTTTTGCTCTGAATTTCACTTTATATAGAATCTTCCTCTTCTGTACCTAGAACAGGAAATATCATAATACACATGGTTTTCTCCATTTTAAGCTAATTTAAATATTAAAATCTCTGTGTTAATACAAACTGGCCTGTAAGAACTAAAGTGTCAACATAAAATCTGCTGGAAATACAGTGTCTAGAACACAGATTTCTAAAATATGATGGTTTCCACTTTAAATATGTTTCAGTTTTGCTTTACCTGAAAAAAATTTAAAGCTTTTTTACTTCAAGCTTTTAGTTGGAATGAACTAAAACTCACTACCCTAAGTGTCATGTGCAGCCCACATATCATTCACATTTGCTCAGTATTAGACCCTTTCCCCTATGTAAGTTTTGGTGAACCTGCTGTGAAACCAGGAAGAGATAAAGTGTAAAATAAAGAAAAGTAGGTCACCAGTGCGTTAAAAGTCATTTTTGAGCTAATTCTGGACAGAAAGAATACCTGGGGCCTAGAGAAGGTCTTGGAACATTTGCAGCCTACCAGACCTGTATGACATCGAGCCTTAAATTATGATCACAGATCTTGGTAGCCTTCAGTTAATCTGAGGTGGCTTACAGGAATATTTTAGATTTATGTTTGTGATGGTTTCATTATAGTTCATAAGTATAGGCCATTCTTTCCCGCCTTCACCAAGATGAGAGCAGGATCTTTCTTTTCTCTCTAGGACAAGAGAAAGACAAATTGATTTGCCTACTTGGTCTTAGCTGTAGTCACTTGTCACCACACATTCCACAGCAGATGTGAACTGTGCTTTAGAAAATTTAAGAATCCCTGGTCTAGATTTGCCATTAAATATTGAATTATTTGAATTTTTGGGTGATTCACAAGTTATGTTTTTCTATCCTCTAATAATGCATTTTATCAACCTCATCCTTGGGTCTCTAATGTGTACTTGAAATCCCTATTTCAATTTAATTTAGTATCTGCATCTCAGTCTATGTTTTACATCCTTGAAAGATTTTATGTGTCATATTTATTCCCAAGTTTTCTGTCTTCCTGTGGCAACTATCAAGTTTTCATATGCAAATGAAAACCTTGCCTGATGTAAAAACATCAACAGTCTTAGTGCTTCCCTACTAAGATAGGGTATTTTTTCTTTTATGCTGGGGCAGTTTTACTGCAAAACAGTTCTGATTCAGTGCAGATATTAAGGTGATACCAAAGATAAATGAATCCAGTGGGGGAATTTTACAGATGATGAATGCAAAGTCAGTCCTATCTACAGCCATGCATCTCCCATTTACATTCGCTTGTGAGTGTTTTGATTCCAAGGAGCTTCGGGTATTCAACAAGAAAAAGGGGACTTCTTCTGACACACTTCTTCACAGAAAGCTTAATGTTTATACTATGTTCAAGGCCTTGATCATGAAACATTCAATTTAATGCTATAGATACATCTAGATGATTCCTTCTCATGAATCTACACAAACATGTCCCGGCATAATTTCGATATCTCCAAGGATGGAGACTCCACCACTTCTCTGGGCAACCTGTACCAGTGCTCAACAACTCTCACAGTAAAAAGTTTTTTCCTATACTGAAGTGGAAATCCCTGTGTTTCAGTTTGTGCCTATTGCCTCTTGTGCTGCCACTGAGCACCACTGAAAAGAGGCTGCAGCTACCTTCTTTACACTCTCCCATGAAGTATTTACACACTCCTAAAATGCTCCTCCTCAACCTGAACAGTCCCAGTTCCCTCAGCCTCTCCTCATACAAACGAAACTCCAGCACCTTAATCATCTTTGTGGCCGGGCTCTGGACTCTCTCCACTATGTTTATATCTCTTTTGTACTGAGGAGCCCAGAACCGGACACTGTGTTTCAGGTGTGGTCTGACCAGTGCTGAGAAAATGAGAAGGAACTCCTCCCTCCACTGCTTTCAATGCTCTTCCTAATGCAGCTCAGAATATTGTAGACAAAATAATGCTGTTCTAACAATAATCACTACGCAATGGTAAAGGGGCTGGAGCGCAAGCCCTATGAGGAGCGACTGAGTGAGTTGGGGCTGTTTAGTCTAAAGAAGAGGAGGCTCAGGGGAGAGCTCATTGCTCTCTACAACTACCTAAAAGGAGGTTGTAGTTAGGCAGGGGTTGGTCTCTTCTCTCGGGTGACCAGTGACAGAACTAGAGGGCACTCAAGCTTTGTCAGGGAAAGTTTAGACTTGATGTGAGGAAAAAGTTCTTCACTGAAAGGGTGATTGGTCATTGGAATGCACTGCCCAGGGAGGTGATGGAGTCGCCGACCCTGGAGGTGTTTAAGGGGAGACTGGATGAGGCACTCAGTGCCATGGTTTAGATGATGGTTGGTGTTAGTGTGGGTGTTGGTGTTAGCGTTGGGTTATAGGTTGGACTTGATGATCTCAGAGGTCCTTTCCAACCTTATGATACTGTGATACTGTGATAAACTGTGATACAATTATTCATTCTGAAAACATCTAGAACTATAAAATTTGAAAATATTTGATTTGCAGTTACAGATTATGAAGTTATTGTTAGTTATTAACTTTTTTATTCATGACTACAGATGATAACTACACATACTGGAAAAGATTATTTTCCTGAGGATGGCTTAACTAACTATATCATATTCCTCTGTTACCTGTATATAACTCAATGTGCCCATAATTGTTTTAGAGTCACTCTTTTGCTCTAACTTCTAAAGTTTAAACAGCGGTGATGGGTGACTACTATGGCTATCACAAACAATAAGAAGGCAAGTCTTTGCAGATTTTCTCCTCTGTGAGTGTGATATAAAATTTGAAACTCTGTCTCAAATTCTTTAGTGCTTGTAATATACACCAGTGTGCTTTCCAGATGGACCAAGTGGCCCGGTTTGCAAGCAAATTTATGGCTTGGACTAGTCTGACCACCAATACAATGTTTTTTACACAAGAATGGATACCTTAATGCAAATACATGCCCACACAAATTTTTGGTGTCTGTTTTATTGTATGCTACAGTTTGGCCTGGGTATGTCCAGAATGAGTTATGGTAGTGCAACACAGCCTGTAACCCTTTTACATCAGAATTCTTGAGACAGTTTGAGGAGTCTTAGAATTAGATTTGAGGAAAGCCTACTACATACAGTTACCTTGATAGGGTGGCTTTTACAGTCACTGCAGAAATAATAATTCTACAAACACTGGAAGTAGAATCCAGTTTGTGGCTTAGTTTGCATAATTCAGTGCTATGCATGAATAGCCTGTAAATCATGCAGGCTTTAAGATACTGTCTTTGAAAATAATTTTTACTAATAACTGAATAGCAAGCTACAGAATTTCCATACTGTATTGTATGATAGACAGTAGAGACAAAAAAGAGTAAAATAAAGTTAATTCAAAGCCAATTGCTTTGAGAAAAAACAGACTCTGTGTGTTTTCAAGTCATAGTCAGTGATCACTCTTTCACTAAAGTCCCTGCCAGTTTGCAGGACTTGGTTTGTTTTCATTTTGGAGACGGCTATGTAAATAGTAATTCATTATAATGCTATTTACTCTCTAGTGAGAAATATAGCCAGGTTAAACACTACATGTCTATCTTTTTAAAAAATTGTTTCTCTTTGTTTTATTATTTAGTTTTGCTTGGCAAAGCTGATTTAAAAACGCAAATCAGGTGCCAGGGAAGAGAACACCTCAAAGGTTCTGTACTTGGAAAATGTATATTACTTTATTATTAAGTCCTATAAAATTAGCAACCTATATTTTTCAGTCTGGTTTCTCAGAAAAGCCATTGTTCTTGATAACTGAAAAATTAAGCTACAATAGGAATATGGGAAAGAAAGTAAATAATAATACTGTTACTTTTTGCGATACTGATTTAGAAAACCCTAAAAGCTTGATTCAGAGAATTTAAACATCCAAAATTAGATTGATAGATTTTGGTCACATTCTTATTTTAAATGTCAAGTTTTGAGTTTGAAAAATTAAACAGAACATGGTTTTGGACATTGTGTCTAATTATTGCTTCCAAAAAGAAAAGGGAAGGGAAAACAGAGTGCCATGAATATTAATCTAAACAAAAGAACAAGTTGTAAATGTTCCTTTTCTCATTACCATTCTTAACTTTGAACCCCAACTAAAAAGTATTGCTTGAATGGGTTAACAAAATAAAAATTGGTATTCGTGGTTGCAGATAGCAGTTTTGTTCCTTAAGATAATTTCCAGGTTAATGTTCTTTAAAGACCATTTCCGCTCCAAAGTCAATATTTTTACTTGTAGATTTCTTTAGCAGTTTGCAAAAATGTCTAGACTTATATTTCAAATACCCTCCTTATGTTCCAGCTACATGAATAAGCACATTTTTTTCCTTAAATCTAACATTTTCTAGATTAGGCATGTAGGAATGTTAAATCTTTTACATTGTCAGTAAGTTTTACATTCCTAAGTTAATAAAACTGTAATAACAGTAATAAAGTATAGCAGTAATGTCTTATTAATTATACAGCAATTTATTACAAAAGCCACGACAGGTCTGACTGTTCCACGCAGCAGCAAGTCTGAATTATGGAGTTTTGACTCTAGCCGTAGTCCCTGGAAAGAGCTATGTTTCTCTTAGCTCCTTAGAAAGTGCCTGTGCTACTTTGTGGACTATATGTCTCCTACATTTAGCTATCTGATATGCAGTGTACAGATTAGCTCTTTGATAGCAATGACGGCAGACAGCACAACATGTCCAGAGCACTGCTGTGTGTTTAGGTTAGACAGACACCTCTGCAGCCCAGCCATATCTGAAAACCACAAGTGGACCCAGCTCAGGGAGTCACTGTATGGGGCCTCCAGAATGACTACAAGGCATTTTTGAATTACAGTGTTAAAAAGTGAAAAAATAAAGTACTCTTGACCTGTTGCATCCTTCAGGACTGGTTGTTGCTATGGACCCAAAGACAGAGATTGACTGACAGGAATAAGGGTAGAAGAGGGGCTAGATCATATCTTTGGACTGAAAGAGTAAAGGTTACATCCTGATTTTCTGTCTTGAGCCCCATAAAAGAGGAGTTTCAGCAATGAGTTTCAAAGGCAGAACCAGTGACGATCAGAGGAAGACACACATCCACGATTAGAATGATTACACTACGTGTCTTTTGGAAAAGTCTAGCCACACAGATTAATTTGTCTGATAAAGAGATAAGCTGTGCTGACATTGTAAGGAACAGTTTCACCTCAGTTTGTAGTGTCAAGATGAAAAAATTCTTTGATGTTTGCCTAGTTAATACTCATAGAAAAACCCCTATGGGGTATTATCATGGACACAGGGAAACATAAAACGACCCTGACAAAAACCCCAAAGTATGTCCTTCTCTCTGACTGCCTTCATTCTTCCCAAGCCTTTTACACTGTACTCCTTCTGTTTTCTTCTCCTGTTCCCACTTTAATTCTCCCTTTTGTTCAAATAGAAACATGTGCCACCGGTCCGACTGTGCATTGCACTGGTCTCCAAATCCCTATCACCATCTCCATCTTCCGTAAGATCTGGCCCTCAACAAGAAGCAGTTCTTCTAGTAATCTTCCTTTCCTATTCACCTCATTCCTTACACTATGCTCTGTATAAATTGTTTTCCTGACTCTGGTCTCCACTTATCTTTTTTCTGTCTTTGACTATAAACACTTCAGGGAAAGGAATGTATCTTACACCTCGTTTGCAAAATGATGTGTAAATTTACAGCTCTCTATAAATGACTTTTTAATAAAAGAAGAAAATTCCTTTGATCCCTCAGCAGGCAGAAGTCCTTCTTTCCCACGTTTTATTGGATGAAGTCAGACGAAGAAACTGTCAATAGTGCAGTATTAGCAGTAATAATAATGATTTTAGTGTATTGACAGTTTATCAAAACACAAATTTGAAATCACTGCCTGTTTTATGTGAAATATAGTAATATTATAGAAGGGAATTATGCTCAAAACATTGCTCTGGTAGGGTAAATTAGAGGATTCCTCAGCTGGAGTTTAAAACTCTTGAATGAGCCTCAAGTCTCAAAGGAGTCACTCTGTAAAGGAAATACTGTTTTTCACAAAGGCTATCTTTCAATAAAGATTTCTTACATACCAGTGTGATAAGGGGCACATAATCTAGTAAAAATGTACCTATTTAAGATCAAAGAATTTTTCCAGCGTGACTATATGCACACACACATAGTTGTATGTGTACAGTTTGGGGTTTTTTTCCCAAAAGTTATTCATATAAATTCTAGATTTGCCATTTATTTTCTGAGGTTTCTGAGATTATTGTTGTCAGAGGTACCAATATTGCAATGAAGTGAAGGAACTCATATCTCATATTTTCTGTGTGCAATATAAAAATTCCAGACTTCTGCAGATTTTTCAAACATTGGTTTCTTTAAAACTTCCTTCCCCTCCATTTCCAGCCTTTGTCTAAATTGTATGCATGCCAGATGTAATTTTCAACAAAGAAATATTGAAATAAGATATACTCCGCAGTATATTCTTGATGTTGAGTCTGCAAACTCAGTAGTGCAAGTTTGGCATTTCAAAGATACACTCAAATAACAGGAGTCATTAGGGAGAACCGAGATACTGCAGATTGGTAGTAGAACCTACACCGTCTACTTTTAGTATTAGAATCATGACTACCACACATGCAAATATTAGCCTCAAGCAACTACAAGATGCAAGAAACCAACCTAAATGAGAAAAACAGTCATCTGATATTGGAAACTGAAACAAAGAAGGAACATGGAAGAAATTTCAGTAGTACACTGCTAGAAGGACTTGAAAAATCCTCTCTGTCACAAAAGATTCATGTCTGAAACAAAAGGAAGATTAAGGGTTTAATTCCTTCTGAGATCAAATCATATACAGTCCTAGATGATTTTTCAGTGCTTCTGGGCTATGATACTTAGTCTGACTTTCATGGAGAACCATTGGAGTTAATCAGGCTGTGTGAAAAGAACATCTGTCTTTTGAGATATAACAGGAGAAGGAGGAATGAACACAATCTCTGTGAAATGAGAGATAATGCTGTGAAGAGAAACACTTCAATGTCCCTACAGCTTATAGAATGTCTTTCTTACATCACTAGATTTGCTGAAGATCACTTTTTGTTTGTTCATTTGTTCGTTATATCTTTCTTAAAGTATTTTGAGATAGTGACCTGCTGACACTAATTTTAAGATACAATTATTCTAAGGAGTATAATAACCTTATTTTCATAATTTGCTTGCTCTATGTCTACATTGACTCAAATTCTCCAATAACCTTCCAGGTATCAGTGCATAACGGGTTATGCGTTCTGAGCTGTGGGGAATTTCTAGGGGCCGAAAGGCTGCTTGTGAAACATGTACAAGTAGGGATCTGATCGACACTCACAATTTTTTGTTTTGTAATAATGCAATCTATTAAAAAAAGGAAATTGCTTTTTTTTTTTAAAATGCCAAGTCTACTATATAAAATTATTGAGGTCTGCAATGGAAGCATATGTGCATGTTTGATATCAGAAGTACATATTAAAATGTAATAGCAAAGGGCTGAGTTATTTATATTTTGTTTTCAATAGCTGACCCAGTTTGGAAGCTGCCTTGGCTTGAAATTAGGTTTTGATGATTGATGAGAGCTTTACAATGCTGGTATGGTAAATAATAGCTGACCTTGATGAGATCTTCCACAATTTTGATTGTGTGATCTTTCAGTACTTTTTACCAAAAAAAAAGTCTTAGAGAGGAAGAATTTTGACTTTTATTTGGTAGTAATCATTCATATAGCACTTATTATCCAGAACACAGAAATCTCTTATTTTATCCTTACAGCAGAAAAATATTGTACATTGAAACACTATGTACTCTTCCCTTCCTTATAATTCTTCAAAGAATGAGAAAACTGAACAATTGCTTTGTTCCTTTGTTTCTGATACTGGTCTAAGGATAAATACGTGAAATTTTGGACATCAGGGGAACTTAAATTGTAGTTTCCTGATTGATGTTTGATCTATCTTATTTATATATTTACTTTATTCTGAAAAGTTCTCACAATGTTCTAGGGAAATGTTTTATTTTTTGTTCATGCAGGTGAAACTATGTTAAGATAATTAGGAAGCCCTACTTCAGCAGCGTCATTGGTGAGATGACAAGGGAGGAAACGAAGAACATAAAAGCACTTGCAAGGATTGTTAGAGGTCAGATGCATACTCAGATCAACATCCGATCTCTCACAAAGGCCAGTAGCAGAAGCTCAGAGGAGAGCATGAGCAAGGACCTGCTGGAGGTTTCACAGGTGTTGTTCCTTAGCATGATTTTCTTGTAAACAAAGTGGTATCTTGGTATGTAGTAGACATAAACAGGTTTCTCTCTCAAACGTTTGTCTAGTTCATAGAATCATAGAACGCCAGGTTGGAAGGGATTTCAAGGATCATTTGGTCCAACATTTTTAGGTGTTATATAGTTTTAATGGAGTGGTCCAGCACCCTGTCAAGCTGAGTCTTAAAAGTGTCCACTTAAAAGTGCTTTTCAAATCCACAAGCAGTGTCCTGCCACAAGGAGTTCCACAGACATGAAAGAATATTCCTTTTTATTTGCTCAGAGACTTCCATTTTCTGCTTTCATTTCATGCTGCCTAAGTTATTGAATTAGGTAAGGCAGAGAACAACCCTAAGAATAAAATAGTTCTATTCCTTTTGGCATTCAAGAATTTTTAATGTTTTTTCCCCTTTTCTCCTCCCTTAGCTACAGAAATTTTTTGGGCTTCTTATTATGTAACTTTATGTAAAGTTTTGGGCTTCTTATTATGTAAAAACCTGCATAACTCTGATGAAATCTGGCAGGGATAAGGAAGGTGATTCTGGAAGACACAAAGCTTCCAACTAAGGAAATATTACAACAATTTGGCAACCTGTCTTAGGACAGAAAGTTGCTAATGAAAATCTGTCCTTTTTTTTCAATATATGCCTGTTTATCCTGTATAAATGTATTAAGTATAATGTATAAATGTATTTGCCTTTCAACCTGGCAAATCAAGTATCTGGCTACTTTACATCTGCATTATTTGTGCCATGGGCTACATAAAGAAACTGCCAGACCCAAGGAACTGCGGTTTTAACTGTATAAAATAGCTAAAATATGGCATTGTTTTATGAGTGAGGAAATATAGTCTGAGAGATCTAAAATGCTCTAACAAGAGAAGCATTTGTAGGTATGTAGAATTATAAGAGGAAAACTGTAAAAATGGTGGGGTTTTAGAGCTAAAAATAAATTTATGCCTGAGAATAGTGCTGATTCTGTCTAGAATATGAAAACTTTAATGTATGGGTGAGCCCTTAGCCCACAAAATGAGGTTTGTGCTAGAGATTGTATACACCACACTTGTTCCTATTATGTTTTTCTTCACAAATCACACATATAGACATACATTTCTGCAGAATTACATCTGTGTTTCAGATTTTCCAGAATTGAACCATTGTTGAAGAAACCTCAGCTGTCGATGTTTGCGTATATTTTGTTTGGTTTGGGGTTGTGATAAGGGGCAGTATGATGAAAGTGTTGGCTTCCCTAACCCATATTGAAATGGCCAGTCTTCCTGAAAGGTAATAAAAAAGCAAGACTTAAATTGCTTTATTACTTTTCATCAGGGGTAAATCTATTCCAGTCAAATAAATTAAAAGAACACATACTAATTAAGTGTGTGAATAAACTTACCCTTGCATTTTATGTAATTCCTTACAAACCTCTGGTTTTTAACTCCCTTTCTTTGTTTACAGAGAGGAAGCAGAAGTAATAAGGAATGTCTGGCACCAAAAATGTATATTCACTGTGTGGTTTAAAGGTGGGCAGAACTGGATTCATTAAAGACATCTACAGAGATAGTAATTTATGAGACACAGCCTTTAGAAAAGGTAGTAAACAGCTTCCCTTTTCTGGTAATGACACTGATACATGAGAATTAGAAAGAGGCAATGATAAATATTTTGCTGAATACAAAACCCACTGAAGGAATTTCAGTAATACACCTGTGTCTTCTAGCAATACATCACATAATCTAAGATTTACTTTTTCATGATTGTTTCACCATCAGTGAAAAAACATCAGTGGCTGTAGATACATGGAAAAGAAAAGTTGGAACACCACTTCTTGAGAAATTAGGGAAAAAAATTAAAAATAAAGATGACTTCAGCTAGTGGCTTCTGTCCATGATAGTACAAAATTACATCAGTTAGAATTAACATATTAACTGTATTCCTGAGTTATTCCAAATCATAGTGTTTGCTCTGAATCATAAAAATGCTGCTTCTAGAAGACTTTTCTAAATTTTCATTGATTGCATTGATTTCTCTCCCCATACTCCTCTCATGTCATTATGTTAATGCATATAGGGCAGTACATAACAAACCTAAATTTCTGAAGGCCAAATGCATTTGTGAGATATTCATAAGCAGAACTCACTCTTCTGAAATGTTTTCAGTAGAATAATGCATCTTATCTTCAACAGGAAATTACCTATAAACCTGTCTGAATCTACTGTACAAAAGTGTCTTAGACTACAAAGAATCGATATGATATTAAATAATTAAAAATATAATAGCAAAATAAATAATTATTTTTCATTTACTGTGAATAGCTAACATAGGAAATAATAACAGACTGGATGCAAGTTTTGATAATTAATAAGAGTTATTAAGTTCTGGTAGTCTGGGAAAGGTCTGACCTGCACAGGGACTCCACAAAGATGATAGCTGTTTGACGTTTTGTGACAAGAGAAGGGTAGAATTTCTCTTCTAAATCCAAGTTAAATAATACATCCTGGAGTTACATTTCCCTTCTACACTACTCTGATTTCTCTCATAGCCATATCAGGTAACACATCTGGGTCTTTCTTTTCTTATATTTTTTCTAATAGAGAAGATCTCAGTTTGTAGTATAAATTCTTGCTAGTAAGCTTAAATGCATGACCCTGAGATTGTATTTTGAATTACTTTCTGTTTTTTTTGTTTTGTCAGGGCATTTAACAACACCAAGGGATTTAAAAAAAAAAAAAGCAAACAACCTGTGAATGATGGAATGAGTGAAAATTAGCTATAAGAATTTCTCTGGTGTATGGATTCTCTGATGTCTTATTAGGTTTTCATCAAGGCTATTAATTGCCCCTGACTTCTGCTGCCTAGCTACCTCCTTCTACAATGCTTATTGTGAGTCTTGAGCTTCTAAACCCCTAACCTTCTCTCAAATAAAATACAATCTGTTCACTTAATTCCAAACAGACACATACAAAAATGTGTCAGGCAGACTATGAGTTTTATTTTATTAGGGAAATTAACTGAAATGCAATAAGCAGGCAGTGAGAGGAGATCTGTTGAACTATAAGAACTGCAGAGAGTCTGTATCTGTTAAGCAATCCATTAAGTTTCTCACTGCATTACTTCCTCAAAGCTAGTTTAAAACGTCTGAATCTATAGATCTTCCATTACTTCCTTTGATATACTGGTCCCTGACATAATAGATCTCATTGATAGGAGTTTATTCCATCTTAATTTCATCAAATTATTCATAGCTATACTCCCCTATGTCACCATAAATATTTTCTCTTCATCCTTCGGGTGAAATCTCAGCCCTCAGAAATCATAAGCATTTTGCTGTTGTGAGGCTAGATTTTCATTCTTGGTTTTGCATGCTTGAGATACTTTGGAACGTTATAATAAGTTATCACTTATGTAGGTTGTAAATATTTGTCTGTTTTAATCAATCACTGTAGAGACCTTACAAGAGATATGAAAACTGAAATACAAAGTCAGAGCACCCCATCAGAAGGCAAAAGCAGTAATTCAAAAAACTGTCATACATGATTAAACAGCTTAGGAAAGAAAGACCACCTGGCAGGTAGAGGCTAAAGAAAATGCTGAATGTTGATTGAAAAACATATATGTCACAGAAAACTGATTTCCTCCCTTTTGATAAAATATTTTTCTCCTTCTATATGAAGATTTAAGAGTAGAAAACAAAAAAAAAAAAACAAACCAAACAAACCCAACAAACCAAACCAAAACAAGCAGAAATGGACAGGCATTCAGGGAAGGACAAATGATTTACAGGGGTTGCACAGGTAGGTAAGAACAAGGTAGAGCAATAAAACATTGAAAATCAAAACCATGCTGGTTATGCAGCGCCGTAATGTTCACCCTTTTGCAGAACTTTCCTTTTACTGTAAAGAACTTAAGTAAGGTTACCATGGAGGTCTTACAGAGAGCAAGGACTTCTGCATCAAGGTCCTTATTGTTATGGCCTGAGAAATTCATAAGCCTTTTTCATACTTTATATTGTTTCTTTTCTAATTTCTTGGGCTTTCAGGCTACAGGCACTAATATCATAGTGATACAAGGCACAGATGTATATTGTATTGACATCTGACAATGGAAGACTTTCTTATACGATAATGATGACACCAAAGAAAGCAAAATGTTTTAGCAGAATGATGGGGTGGGTTTACCTTTAAAAGAGATGGAATTAGATTTCAATACAAGAGGTGGATAGCACCATTTTTGAATGTCACCAGGATACTTTAACATGGGAGATTAATCTTCACAGCTAAATTCTTGTAAACTTACCCTGAAATCTTAAATACAAATCAGAGACATTTTGTACTTCATATCCTTTCATCCATGAAAGGATGAATATGAACCAGCAGTGTGCCAGAGGCACCTTGGCCTGTATCAAAAACAGTGTGGCCTGCAAGACAAGGGAGGTGATAGTCCCCCTGTACTCGGCACTGTTGAGGCCACACCTCAAGTACTGTGTGCAATTCTGGGCTCCTCAGTACAAGAAGAACATTGAGGTGCTGGAGCACACCCAGAGAAGGGTGACGAGGCTGGTGAAAGGGTTGGAAAACAAGTCCTACGAGGAGTGGCTGAGGGAACTGGAGTTCTTTAGTTTGGAGAAGAGGAGACTGAGGGAGACCTCATCACTGTCTACGGCTGCCTGAAAGGGGGCTGTGGGAGAGTGAGTGTTGATCTCTTCTCTTAAATGACAGGTAATAGGAAAAGGGGAAATGGCCAAAAGTTACGCCAAGGTTCAGATTTGATATGGAAGAATTTCTTTACGAAAAGGGTGGTCAGGCACTGGAACAGACAACCCAGGGAGGTGGTTGAGTCCCCATCCCTGGAGGTATTTAAAAAATCAATAGATGAGTTCTCAGGGACATGGTTTAGCAGATGATGGGTGCGCTTGTACTCAATCATCTCAAAGGTCTTTTACAACCAGAAGATTCTATGATTCAATGATGATTGATCCCATTGCAGCTGTACTTACTGTGAAGATGTCATTTGCATATTCCCTGCTCAGCCACACTCAATGCAACTTGGTGCAAGTAAACAAGGTTTCTTAATATGGAGGTCAGGTGAAACAAGATGCTTAAATCCAAACTCCAACCAGAACTCCTCTTTTCAGTACTACATGAACCTGCAGGAATGCTTTAGGTTTTGTTTATTTTTAAAAAATATAAAATTTCCCATGTAGCTACATCTGCGAATATATAGGTGCACACACACTGGAGAGAATGGTGTAGTTCTGCACTTTGCTTAGAGAGGTAAGCCTATCTCAGACCCCAAAACTGGACTTTTCCCAGCCTGACTATCCTGAATGGTTTATGTGGCAATAAAAGTATTATTTCTGTTACTTTTTCTCTAAATCAAGCATGTGGTTTTACATTTCTCAGTGCTTTACCAAGCATACTTGCCAATTGCCTGAATTTACTCCTTCATTCATCATGTTTCTCAATGGATAGCGGGTTCAGAGACCCTTCAGGTCTCTGACTGTTAAAGCCAAGGTACAATGCAATAAGATTTCTTATGCAAGAATGAAACTGATTATAAATACAGAGGACAAGGCTTCTCAGCAAAGAGGTGGTATGAGTCAGAGGCATATGGAAAACATGCCACCTTTAGATACATTTGAGTGTATCAGGGGGCTGCAGCAAGTGGAATAAGTGATTGTGGGCAGTGTTGTGTTCTTCCAACTGGTAAAGTATGGTATTGCACTTGTGTTTCTGGAGCTGACAGTAATTTTTTTTTGTCATAGCCAAGGGAAAATGGTTATTAAGGATCCATATAGAAGTGTCTTATCTTTCAGACACACTTCTTAATCACTAAGAAGACCAAGAAGGAATTGCTTCTACTTCCCCGACATTGGATTTGTTGCCATGGCCATATTTCACTCTTCCTGTCAGGAGCACTGTTACATCGCCAAGAACAGCTCCTCTTTCTAAACCATGCCTTGCCTCTGTAACTTGTTCAAGGCTGCCCAGTACTTGCAAGGCAGAAATGATCTGTCAGTCCTTCCTTATTCTTGCATCCTATTTATCCTGCAATGCACCTGGCAAGAGGTTCATCTTGCTGCAACTTATAGTCATAAAAGGTTGTGACAGTGTTTGGCCTGGCACCCGCATCGTTTCTTCCTCTGTTTTTCCTTTGCTGCTCTGCATGTTAGGCCACAGAAGGGTAGGGCTGGTGATGGGCAGGCATACAAGTAAGCAGTCAGTGCTAGCAGAGGTCACATTTAGAAATCTTCCTCTGCCCTAGTAATTTTAGAAACAACCCTGCACAATGAAGAGTTTTTCTTTGTCATCCCAGGCCTCAGCGCCTCACACCCAAGCACGCCCTATGCACAGCTCCTCATGCCATGTCTACTGACACACAAGTCTGTACACTAAATATCTTTCTGTAGACACCAGAGACTTCAAATATTTACTGCTTCTTTGATGTTTCAAACCTCTCTCATTGAGACAAAGGAGATCTGCTGCTGTTTAGGACATGTTGAAAGGTATGGGCATAGGCTGAAGTTCTTAGTTGTTTGTGTTAAAAAGATACAACAGTCAGAACTTGGGCAAAACCATAACTAAACGTGGGAGTTGTGCACATCTATACCAGAGATATGATTTTATTTTCCACATATGATGTATCTTTACACATCAGAGCCTACTATTTGTAGCTGCCACTTGAGACAGGATTCATAATGAAAATTTATACTCCATTTCCTACCTCAGCTTCCTCAAGATATTGTTCTGATTTCTGTATTTATTTTTCATAATCTGAGCCAAGAGTCAGACCTGCTATGAGAACGCGCCTGTCTCAAACCTATCAGGGAGGATATGATATATGTAAATATTAATTCTTATTAGCTCAAAGGGAGAGTTAGGAGGGAAGATCCAGTCTTACTCCAAACAGATTATAGAGACCTGGTTGTGTAAATGTGAAAGAACCAGTCCCAGAAAATGAAAGACAAGCAATGCCTAAATGATGCACAGAGAAAGGAGAAAGCCAACAAGTGTGGGAAGAACTCTGAGGTATGAGCCTGAAGTTATGTTGTACATGGTGTTATCACAGCATCTTATCCTTTATTCATAGCTCTGTAGATTTAGCACCCCCAAGAGGATACAATATTTTTCCATATAACTCGTTTTAAGACTTAATCCTCCCTCCATTACTGTCGGATGCAATGAGTGGAACTATTGTATGGGAATACTGTGCCCAGTTAAAGAGTTCTTGGTTTTCATCTTACTGGCTGTTCTTCAGAGAAGTGTGAAGAAGTAACTCTGTATTAGGTTCTGCAAAGCCCTCTGGTTGATATTATATAAATGCAAAATATTATATAAATGCAAAATATTATATTATTCTAAAGCATTCTAAACACTGGAACTCCAAGGGATGAATAAATTTTGGGTTTCATTTTCAGTGGAAAAGATTCTGAAGCTGAAAATAAAATATGGTTCTGGACTAATCAGCCTACTGTATACAGAGGATGGGGAAACTAAATGAAACCTATTCACAGTAGGTTAAAGTTGGCTGCAAGAGCAGCTGACATTGGAATATTACTAGAGAGACCATGTTGTTGCAAGTTTATTGACGAATTCATGAACAGCAGAAATAAAAGGAGCATTGGCTCCTAATTCTAGTGTATGTTTGTGCCCTACTAAACTAAACACCCCAGTGACGTCTGTCTCAAGTAACTGGCACCACCTCTTTTTCTTTTTTTTTTAAGGGACACTGATAAAAGATGATTTACATAAACATAGAAACATAGAACCATAGAATGTTTTGGTTTGGAAGATCATCTAGTTCCAGCCCCTCTGCCATGAGGGTCTTACCCTGCCCTGGGCTTATTGCCTGGAATACAGATAATTTAAAATGTTGTTTGGATGTCTGGTAAATATATACATTAGTAGTTACACTTCCCTGACTGCAGTAATTGATAATCCCTCCCACTCATTCACTGTCTCTGTCCTTCTGAACTACAAAATATAGTACCAGAGGACAGATATCCGTTCCTCAAAGAAAATATGTCTGGTTAAGCCCACAATGGCTGCTGTCTGTGTCTTGACTCATACAGTACAACTGCACCAGTTTTGATGCATGTCTTTGCTTGAGAAGAGTTGAATCTTACTTTTTAAGAAAAACTTCTGAGTAGCAGATTCAGGCTACTTGGTTTAATGTTTTATTTGTAACTCAAGAGACTGTTAAGAATACTTATAAGCAGTTTATAAGTGTAACTAAGCAGTGTATAGTCAGCAGAAGTAGTAATTATGTCCACAAATTGATGTCAAAGACATGAAAAAAAAAATCTTTGTCCTGTCTTTCTCTTGAAATATCTTGCTACAATGGGACAACCCAGATGTATTTGGCTCTGCACTGCCAGTTGCTCTGCTTCTATTGTTGTAACCACCCCTCCAGGGCTCTTGCCACCATCCATGAATCAGTATGGAGATAAAGTGCTGGCCATTATTCTTGTTCAACAATATCTAATGCCAGCTGGATGGCTTTCACATCTGTAAACTAACTGAATTCATCTTCTCCTTCAGTAGCTTCTATAACTAGCTGTGTAGGACTCCATACAACAACCATCCACCTTCAATGTTTTCCTGTAATACCCATCAGTGAACAGACCATATTGCTTCTCATTTTGCGGTAGTTCATTTTACAGTGGGACCTCTTCAGCACACATCATCTCCTCCTCTGCCAATATTCTGAAATCTTTGCCTTCTGGGTCACCCAAGATTCCTGGGTGACCATGGTTTCTTATTCAAGGCTATTGTGTAATCAGTGTGACCCACTTACTTCATGTAGAATGCATTGCATGATGTGTAGAGGGGGTCCTCCCTTTGAACATGCAGCCCAGCACCAGCATCTGGGGTGTGCTTCAGTACCAACCAGTTCTGAAGCAGCTCAAAGTTCTTCACATGCTGCCAATCTCTCTTCTTCAGTTGGAGTATAGCAGGATTCGGGTTTGCTGTATCCCCAACTCCAATACCCTAGGGATCAATCTCAAGTCTCCCTCAGTGTCTGACAGAGACTCCAGGTAGGGTCATTCTCCCCAACTGCATTGTAAAGCATGTTTTTAACATCTTGTCCTGCCAGGACCAACCCAAGGACTGGTGCATGAACAATTTCCTCTTTAATTTGTTCAAAAGATTATTAGCAATCAGTACCTATTCCCCGATCCACAGCAGCCCCAAAATAGATGGGTGCTTTGAGAGATCAGGTAAGGTAGACAGCTTTTTTATTTCCTCCATCCTCACAGTGGCTCTACCAAAATACCACTCATACCCCTTTGGGTCCCTAAAATACCCTCTCCTGAGGTAGCCTGTGCTGAGGATGCATAGAGCTGCTGAGCCAGTCACAATGGGATGCTTTTGCCACTCATTCTCAGTCAGGCTCACTTCTGCTTCCAATGCAGTTAGTTGATGGGACCCTACTGTCATTTCATAAATATAGATGGTTTCGCTCCTTTACAGCTTGATGGCATTAGGGTACATTGCACACCAGTGTCTACTGGAGTCTTATACTTCTGGTGGTCTGATATGACAGGCCAACAAACCCACACAGTCCGGTAAACCCAGTTGCCCCTTTCCTCCACCTGGTTGGAGGCAGGGTCACTCTAGAGCTGGTCACAGTATTCATAATTGAGAAATGGTATTATGTGGCATGCATGGATTCAAATTTCATCCCTATTGCTTAGTTCTTGGAAGTACAAATCAGAAGTTCCTCCCATAGAACCAGATCTATGATCAGCCCCTCTACTCTGGAGATCTATCCACCAGAAACTGGAGGAACAGTTCTCCTTCATTTGTGATTTTTTTTTTGTTTTTTTCTTCCAACTCATGTACCCATGTCTCTGTGGCAGGAGAGTCAAATTCGCGATCCACAGGATGAATCCAGCCCTCTACCTTGTTTTATCTGGCCTGGCATCTTGGTTCTACCTGGTGGTAGCTCCAACCTCCTTGTCCCTATGCTCCTGGAGCACACCAGTCACGTTTGCAGTATGTGTGATGCGCGTTACACTGCAGGAGAATGGCAGGAGCTGCGAGTTTTACACCCCTGCTCTATGGTCGTGGTAGGTTTTCCATCCTACCTCTTCTTGTCTTCTCCATGGTTACACAGGTAAAAACACAAAGTGCTCTGTGGTGTGTACTGCCTCTCTTGAGCAGGGTAACAATTCTAATAGTTGAGATGCTGGTTTGTACAGGTGAGTAGCAGAACTTATACTTGAATTTCTGGAACTCTCTGGACAGTCTCTCAGCTAGCGTTTCTGGTAGTTTCTTCATAGCCAAGATATAAGCCCACAGGGAGTAAAAAAGCTTTTCTTCATATTGCTGGAGCTGGCCAGACACTTTTTCTACCAAAGGTGCCTCTTCCTCATTCCAGGCCAGTACTGCCAATGAATTGCATATGACCATGGTGCACTCCATACAAATTTCTACTGCATAAGTCATGTACTTTGGCCTTCATTTGGATCTGTGAGCAACTGTATGTTGTTCAGGTGAAAATAAATCATCTCCAGCGTGGCTAATTCCCTCAGGTACTGAATACCTCACTCCATGGTGATCTACTTGCCTGGATGACATAAAACGTCTTTCTTAATGGGATACCTTTCTTTCTCACCTAACAGGAGTAACCTCCAGAGGCTGAGGACTTAAGTCCCTTTTCCAATCATTTTGTCAATGCTCGTTTCCCTAGAATGGGATCTCAGCTGCTTGGTTTCCCTACTCTCTAATTCCAGGCTACTGGCCCTGTTATCCCAGAATTGGATCAACCAGGTGATTATGTGCTCACCTAGACATCACCTTAAATCTTTCCAGCTATGTTATGAGTCATTCACGGATAGGGATTGGATGGTTACGTCTATTTTTTTCTCTTCATCGTGTCCTGTGATGGCCTGTTTTGTCATCCTTTACTAGAAGAGCCTCGTTTTGACTCCATTTCTTCTCGCGTATAGGAGAAACTCATACCTGCACAGGTTTTCAGGTTCAGCTGCAGTGCCTGTCACCCAGGCTGGAGTAGCTGCAGTGTCTGAGTGTCTGTTATGGGCACTGGAGTAGCTGAAGTGCCTAATGGTCTGTTTTCCCTCTGTTACCCCCTCAGGGTGCTGTTTAATACAGAGCACTGTTTGGTAGATACTCCCAGAGCCCAGTGCAGTGGAGTAAGTTGTGCATCTTTGGAATAGGCACAGTGTTTTCCTTTCAAATATTTGATCACTTCATTAAGGTTTTGTAGCTGTTCAGGGGGAAAGTTCCAAACCATTGGAGGTGAGAAGTTTTCTAGATACCTGTCCATATTGTCTCAAATAACATGTCATCCATGACTATACAGCTTCAGGGAAGATCTCTGGGTGGTATCCTTAAAAATTTTTCTTGTAACTCTAAACAAGACCTGAAATACTTTCAAGAGAAGTAGCAGTAATAGCATGCTTGCTTGAAAACCCCAAGGATACCCAATATTCTCAAGAACTGTTGTAACTGGCCTGTAAGATAAACAGGAGGCAAAATAGTGGGTGAAAGGAGTCTCCTGTCTTGTCTTGAGACTGATTCCCCAAGAAGAAAAAGTGAAGAGTGTGATTATTAATAATTTCTAAGAGATGGTGCCTGAGCTATGAAGATGACCGCAATGTCAAGCACAGTCACCAAAATAACCTCAAGACTAATAAATTCATTATATCATGAGTTGGTATCACAGAAGGCAGCACCATGAGAATCTTGGTGGATCTCTTAGAAGCGATAG
Source organism: Tapera naevia (assembly GCA_033556795.1). Classification (NCBI taxonomy): domain Eukaryota; kingdom Metazoa; phylum Chordata; class Aves; order Cuculiformes; family Neomorphidae; genus Tapera; species Tapera naevia. Next base: position 14,911,100 of record JAUMJJ010000038.1, read on the forward strand.
GTAACACTACAAAGAATATATACTGCATGTAAGGATTTACATAACATGCAAACAAACAGTTCAACTAAACCAATGTAATGTATCCTTACAAAAAATTTGTTTTAACAAGCTCTGGTCAGAGCCAACATTATCTCAAGAATTTAAACCAAACATTGGGCACCAAAAAGACTGTCATTTTTTTAACAAAAAAGGAAGAGAGAGTAAGAATAATAATAGTAATAAAATATACAAAACAAGTGATGTGCCACATATTTTTCACTGCCTGAGGACTGACACCAAACCCATCCCTGAGCAGCTATCCCTGGACAACAAACCCTGGCACCCAGCTTCTTGTACCCTGCTCACTAGCAGAGAAACTGAAAACATCCTTGCATTCTTAGCAACAATTAAAACCATCACAGTATTGTCAATCTTCTTTTCATACTAACTTGACAACATAGAGGCTGCTAATATTGTCTATCCCAGCCCAGCAAAATCATCACTTGGCAATAACTAAAACCATATGTATTCTCAGCATTATTTTCACACTAAATCAAAAAAAAAGCAGCTACTTGGGAAGAAAGTTAACTCTATGCCAGCCAAAACTAGGACACTCTTCCACGATGAATTTTTAGTATTGTGAACTCAGAAGTAAACCAAAAAATTGCTGGCCAGGGATCTGAGCTAAAACCAAAGAGGCCTATTTTTGAAAGAAATTAGGGTTCACTTTTTTGTTGTGATTTTGATGGGAGAGCACTTACACAGACAGAGATGTAAGGAACTCAGTATATGCAAAAAGACAAAGTATTATTACTGTAAACAATGTATTTGCTGTCATAGATTTGTCTGAAAATACTAACTTGCTATTCCACTTACTATTCCATTCTCCAAGCACAAGAGAATATCTTCTATCTATTGTACCAAATCTTCTAACGGGAAAAGAGTACTTTAGTCTTAGATTACCGAAATTGAAGTTGTCCACAAGACAAATTTCCTCTCCACAATTCATCCAGAGATTTGCCATTAAAAGAATATGGCCAGAGAAAATGAAGACAATAAACTTTATAAGACAGAATAGAGTAAAAATGTACTGAAAAATACTTTAGAGAAGGTATGAAATAAAGTTCAGAGACAGGGTCTCCTAACAAGGCCCAAGCAGGACAGTGTTTGTGTTTAGAAATATTCAGACTTCCTTAAACATCCATTTTCCGAAATGAATTTTTTACTGTCTCACATACTGAATGAATTTTTCTGCTCAGCTAGTGTTCATTAGTTAAGTGTAATTTCCTTTACTTATTCATTATTCAACTATAACTCACACTTTTATTTGTTGAGAATTTCCCCACCAGGGATTTATTATTCATTCAGTATTTCAGTCTTAGATATCAAATTAAAGCTGTGGTGGTTAATTGCAATTATCCTCATATGTCACATGCTATTTTTCCTGAATGAATGAATTTAGTGATTATAATCTGAACAAAGGCTTAAAGAGGTCAGTAGTTTGAGTTTCCCGGGAACAGAAATCCATTTAATGATCAGTTAAAGATAAAAATGGCATTCTGAGGATGCTGAGAGAACTTTCTTAAAGGCCCATGTGGGAGAAGGCAGGTTTGTCTGGAACCTTAAAGGAAAAAACATCACTTTCAGACCAGGTTGCGTTTTAATGTCTACAGACCTCAAAAGAGATAGGGTAAAGAATGTGATTTTACTTGCTGAACAAGACCAAAATTCTTACTGCAGCAATGCAAGTAACTGTATAGGGTTGTTTTGAAATATTATATCACAGAGCCTACTTTATAAAACAACTTAGTTTTCTAATTTCATATATATTGTTTAATTGTTTAATTAGAAGGTTACCTTCTGGATTGCATGTGATAATTTTATATAACTTGATTACAGTTATATGGTAAAAAAATATTTTTAACTGTATCTGAGGGTTTTTTTGGGTACATTATATTTTTTTACTGAAAGCTAAATAGGATGTTCAGAGCTTTGGGAGAGTAGCCAAAATTATCATTTCATACTTCTACTGATACATGATAATTTTTTTCAGCAATTTACAGGTTACTGTTTTAGTTATATGTAAAGTGCAGGACTGAAAAGATATGCAGAACTGTCCACATGCTCAACCTCATCCTTTTCTAGGCACTGTTACAAAATTAATCGTATTGACAGGTCATCATTTTTCAATGGTTAGTCTTCTGAACATTTCTCTTTGCACAGTTGCTTTTAAGCTTATGGCTGAAGTTCCATTTACATCAGTAACAATTCGATCTTTAATTCACTTTTAGTTTTTCCTACATAACTATATTAATTAACAAAGAAACAGACAAATTCTTTAACTAACCTGTAATGCTTCTTCCCCAACGTCAACTGCTCAACCTCTTCAGGAATGAGAATGAATTTTGAAAAAAAGATACTCTCAGGATATGCTGTGTGTCAACACAAAAAAAGGGTTATTGGAATAGATAATTCAATTTTTAACAGTTCTTCCAGGATATTCTTTCTCAGACCATGATCTATGACTAACTTCTGGTTCTCAGTATGTCTGAAGGTTGTCTGCAGAATGAAAAAGAAATAATACCTTTACACATGGGAGGCAAGCATGTCAACAAAATAAATGACGTATAGAAAAAATTTAACAATCTTTAGCTGTAAAAGTAAAAAGCAGTAGCTCTACAAAAGGTGGTATATGGGCTTTTCTGGAAACGTCAGACAATTGTTCAAACAAAAACATTTAAAAAATCCTACTCTGGGATGCACTGAGGGTGAGAAAAAAATCTACTTCCAGTCATTCAGATTGTTTTCTAGACCAACACACTGAACCTGCTGAAGACATTCAGTTATTTCCAAAAGTTCTTTTTTTTTTTCCTTGAAAAACTCTCATCTCTGAATTTTCCCAAGGAAAATTCATTCATCTAAAGGATTTATAGATTTTTTAAATTTCCAAAATCTCTGAGAGTTATCTCTTTTAGAGGTAGTAAGATTTTGTAATCCTATTTCCAGAAAACTTTGATGATATATGTTTACTAATTAAAGGAAACACAGAAGTCAGCTTTTCTGTTCCATTTGGTCTTCTATTTTTCCAGCAGCTATAACAAACACACATAGCAAAAGCTGGATGGATAGTGAAAATCAGATGTTAAATTACTAGCCTGAGGTCAGTGTGTGATTTTCTCCCATTTGTATGTTTTTTTTCCTGGAACTTCAGTTGTTTTCTGCTTTTCACATTCCAAAATTTAACACTATTTCCATCCTCTCCTGTCTTTTGAGTTACATTTTCTTTTTGTCTGGTCAAGGAAGGCAGAATTATTCTATAGGTTATAAAACAAAACAAAAAATAAATTTTCTAGACATTAGTAACCAATGTTCAATTTCAGAAATATGACATTTCATGTTGTTGCTATGTATTTGTGCACAACAGAGAATATTTCCAGATAGTATTGTCCTTCTTCCTCTTTCTTCCTGAGGAAATGCATGATGTTCTTTCACCAGAAAACTAACACCATCTTCTCAAAATCTTCTCTTAAAATTCTTCAGTGACACAATCTCTCAGCTTTTAAAATTAGTGGTTTTCACACCATTGCCTAGAGTTCCTGGAGAAATCCCCTGGATCACAAACGGTCTACAAAAGTAACTTAGAAAGCTATGCCTACTGAAGGCTTGCATACACTGCACCCAAACCTGCTCCCTAAATGGAACAAAAAATCAAGGACCTGCTTCCTGTAAACATCAAAATCCACATCTAAGCAATCTAAATTGTTTGTAAATGATCTCTTATGACATAAAACATTTAATTGTATTGTTTATTTATACTGTATGAACATATCCATCATTATTTAAAGTACAAGAATAGGAAGAAAACCCCACATATTAGAATAAAGTAAACACCGTGAAGAAATAATACATCAATTTTTGGTTAAAATTGGAATGAACTTTACAGGTCAATGCTTATAATGCTGATCTACAGAGGTAACAAATTCTAAGATGATCTTTGGAGAATACCTTCTCTAACTAAATGCAAAGCTTGAGATCATTTGATCAATATCTGGCAATGCATAAGTGAAAGTTCGGATCTGAAAGTAATAACCCTTACCCAGGAACTTATCTGCATATGGTTTCATAACTAAAACCACATGACAAAAATTCAAAATTACAAAAAAAGATTATTCCTGTTTCATAGCCAGTACTATTAAGTTGTCCACTCCCTATCCTCTGTTTTTCAGTAGTTTTGATGCCTGCAGTAGTTCATCCAAGTGCCTTCAGTAACTAAGTGTTCCAAACTGGCTGAATCTTAATCACAGATGACTTAACTTTTGTTGTCCCTTGGCATGGATCTATTACCACAGAGACAATCAATTTGTCTGAATCAATGCCGTCTGAACAATGGAGTAAATGGAAAACTCTTCACAGCAAGAAACGTTCAATTTCATTCCTGAGTAAAGACAACTCAGATCGTCTATTCTGCCTGCCAAGCAAGACAATTCCATTGTTTAGGACTTAACAGGCATTGTGGCAAAGGGCATGAAAACTTTTTTTTTCCAGCACTGTTAGGGCACAGCACTATGAATTGTAAATCTTGATAACTATTTTACATTAGGTCTTGTCAAACTTAATATTTGCCATCATGATCTGGTCACGTTTCTTCACTCCTATTGTCACAAACCTGGTATCCATATTTTGGTATTTCCATTTAAACCAAAAAGACAACAGAGTGTAAAGTATTAATAGCCTTGAATACAAAACAACACTGATTTTCTTCATAATCACTTGGTTAGATTAGAGCCTACTCAATATTCTTCCTCTAACATGAAAATCTCTAAAATCTATGATTTTCAGCTGCTTTCCTTTATAATTTTGTCCTCTTACTGACTTCCAAAAGTAACAACAGTTAGATAAGTCAGTATTTGCTCCATCAATAACCACCTTTAATTAAAAATTTTACTTAGGAGTAATAAAGAAAATATATATTGATAAGATTTTTTCTCAATAAGTATGAGTTTATTTGTTATATGTATAAAATGCATGGCAGTGATACATTCATTATCAATAACTCAAAGGCTTAAACTCTATCACTTAAATTTTTACTATCCTGTCTTTTCTTCAACTGTGAAGGTTTTTTTCACTTTCAAAGTGAATGGATGAAATGAAATTACTTTGGAGTATTAAAGAAAATCAGTGTGAAAACCCCTTTGTATTCTGCTGCAAAGAAGATTTACTTGCTGAAAACACAGAACTTTTTTTTTTTTTAGAAAACAATGGACTAAACTTTCTGTACAAACCAAAGTGTATCGGTTGAACTCCCTCCCACAGTTTTTGCTCAAAGTTTGTCTTATCTTTGAAGGAATATTTTCCTAAAGAAAGGCCATTACGAAGCTCAAATGATTTCAGAAGTGTCTGAAATATATTTTGGTAGCTTTAATTTTTTGAAAGATACTAGCATGTCTCCAATACAGTTTGACCAATGGGAGCTTTATAGTATAACATTCACCATAGTTACTAAAAGCATAAAACACTGAAAGAGGTGAACTTCACCAGAGCAACATTTTTGTGGGGAGTAAATCTTTTACTTTTGAAAAATAAATATTTCTTTAATCACATATTACAGACATTTTAACCACGGATTTCTGAAGAGCACATCTGTTCCTATGTCCACAGTGACGCATCATGTGGTGACATGCCCCATCTATTTATGTCAACCAGGGCATATTACATCAGTACGACACCATGTTTTAGAGAATAGGGATTTCTTATACATATAATACAGAGGAATATATACATAGCTGGAAATATGCATGTTTGGGAAGTGTGCCAAGAAAAAATGAATGCCTTCATATTGAAAAAAATTATCTTGGATCCAGTTCTCATTTCAGTGGCAGTTTTAGCCAGTTAAGCTCAGGATGTGGACTCATGAAGGAAAAAAATGCATGTTGTGGTAGGAATTCAGGGGGTTTACTCTATTTTTCAACAGAGGTACAGAAAGTAAAATGTCTAAATATGGAAAGGTGTTGATATCTCCCTGTCTACATTTAATACTACTGTCCCATTATATATCTAATTTTGACATTGAAATCCTTCCTGTTTTTCCAAGGAAACAGCAGTTTCTGAAATGTTTTAAAGCGTGGTCTGCTGTTACTTGTTTCCTATTTGAGATATTGGAATTTAAGCATGTGATATTTCTGATTTCTTGGAATGCTTCCAAAATATTTCTGGCCCAAATACAAATAACTCAACCTAAAAAAATAATTTCTTTTTTATTTTGATCAGTAGTATTGACTGTTTGCATCAACAGAAGGTTTTGTGCAATATTCTGGTTTGATTACCGAAAGCTAGATAGCGAACTATTCAAATTTCAGACTAAATTCACAGAAGCAGACAAATTTTAACAATACAGAAACCAGAAATTAAAGTCGGCTATGCTGCTAATCTAATAATAGCAACAACTCACTGCTCAAAATTTTAAAAATCCTCTATATAATTCGAAAGTAATCTAAAGGAAATTTCCCAAGCTTTAAATGAGTGATCAAGGAAAGAGAAAAAGCCTTACAACATCTTAAAAATACAACATTCAGTGTTTTGTATACAGGTTAAATGACCACTTGAAATAATGCTGTGAATGTCTTCAGATAGATATAGCAGAGCTAGCCCAAAAGTAAAGCAATAAGAGATTTTATTATGTTCCAGTACAGACCCTGGTCTTCCTTCCAAACTCAAATAAATCATACTTAGAATTGAAAGAATTTTTAAAGCTGTATTGTAAACAGGTTAAACATAGAAGAAGGCAACCTAGGTTTATAAAAATGTAATATAATTAATATTTGTAACACTTGAGATTAAATTCACGAGCATCTACTTACTGTTCTATTTGCTACTTTTGTGCATGCTTTGTTACCAAATAACCTTACTGTAAACACATCTAGCCCTTGTGGAGTGCATGAGTAAATTTTGCAAATATGCATAAAGTAATTTAAGAACATAAAATTTGCCCTGTTTAAGACCCTAAAAATAAACAAAAATATTTTGAGCTTACATGCAAGCATGCCAGCATAAACAAAACTGGCTAGCCTTAGCAAATTCCCTCTCTTTTCCATAAAATTACCTCTCTGCAGCATGGTGCCTTTTGACACATCTTCATGGCAAAATATCTATAAAATGCTACTTTTCTGATAGTAGTACACATGTGTTTTGTTCAAAGCTGATAAAAGATTACTCAGATTACTTTAAAAAAGTATTTCCAGATTTGAAACATTTTTCAATTTTTAAAGTAATTCACTTGCTAAAGTAGATACAATACTCTATTATAGCACTTCCTTGAGAGGTACTAATGTGTTAAGTTCAAATTCAAACTTAACTAAACCTTTTATTTTGTAACTTACCTGTATGTTGACAAGTAGTGCTATATTTGAAGCTTCTCAATTTTGTAACAAAGAGTCTGACAGATCTCAAAATAAAATCTTCTACTCTCTCATTTCCTAACTTTTCAAGCTATTTTTTGAACACTCTGTTATTTTCAAATATTCAACAGATAAAGCTGGCCTTCATGATTATACAGATAGCAAGAAAGGATTCATTTCCAGCCATAAGGGTCTGTAGTATACCACAAAACACTGGAAATTAAATACTCACATCAGAATTTTAAGACATGGCGTCTGTTCCACAACTGGGACTCAGTTATTTCAGCTTTTACCAAATAATCCTCAAACTTTGTTTGATATACTCTTCAGCATTTGCTTCTTTCCTTCACCAGCTATGTTAAATGAAACCTGTTGAGTTAGCAGTGGACTGTCTGAATATACCATCAATGAACAATTAAAAATCTATTTTCTAAAAATGTTGCTAACCCATATCAAAATTTCCCACATGTATACAAAAGGTATTTCAGAATCATTTTCTTTTGTCAAACAACAACATAGAGGAAAGACCAAAGGTAGCTTAGAGGTGACAGTCCACTACAGTTCACCAAATCAAGAAAATAAAATAAGTAAGACCCATTTATAAAGAAGATGCATCCAAAGCACAGCCCTTGATGACAATGAAGAATGCAGCTAACCTCACAACTACCAGACAAAGACTTCCATCTGGGGAAATTCTGAACAATATTTAGAATAGCAAAAAAGGAAAGCAATTACTGGACAGAAAGAATTGTTTTTCCAGGAACTGAAACTCAACAAAAGTACTACAAATTGAAAATGGTATCCAAAAGTTAAGAATTAGTATTACATGAGTACAATGTGAGCATGAATGTAGACAACTCATTGGAAGAATTGAATTGGTAGTTTACTGTCAAACTAGAGGGATATGCTCAGTATGGTTCCATAGCTGCCTGTTCTGGGTGTGGTCTATTTTTCATTAGGGACACAGATGATGAAATAAAGAGTGTATTTGTTCAATTTACAAAAATTGCCACACAGGTATTTGGCAAGGCAGGATTAGAATTCAAAGTTGTCTCAACAGAACTAGCTGGAAATAAACAGGATTCCGTTCACTAAGAGAAAAAAATGCTGCTTCTATTTTGGAATAATCATGTGAATAAATGTGCAATGAGAAACAAGGGGTTAGATAGTGATCAGAAGGTGTTTTAGAGGATTACTAAACGCAAGACTTTGCTACTATATCCATTGTGGGGAAAAAGTCTAAATTCTGTAAAGAATAACATATAATGGACATTAAACATACAACATCAGATTTAAACAGTAGTCACCAGAGATAAGAGACTCGAAGTAGAGTCCTGATTGAAGCACCAGCAGACGAACTCTGGGAGAATGATCAATTGCAGTCAGCAAAAAATATATCTAAAGAGCAAAAGGCATGGGAAAGAGAAATATCTTAATATAAAAATATGGTAACCACAGAAAGGAAAGAAATTTTATTCTATGTTTATTGGAAATAAAGGGTGTTTTCTATGTTCATTGGAAATAAATATTTAAACTAATAGACAAGACTGAACATCACAAATACAAAGTCCAGAGAGATGGAAAAGCTGAGCACAGACAAAGACAGTTTGGGAATATTGCAATTTCTCCATCATGAGATGATGTTTACTTATGTGTTAGATGTAATTTATCCTGCCTTAGGGAAGGAATATGGACTAGACAAGAACTCACTCCCTCAAAATCACTGATAATACTGTGAATAATGTTATAACCTGCCACAACTAGTAAGTGATCCAACAAAGGAAGCTACCCTGACAGACCTATTGTTCACAGACTGAGAAGGACTTGTGAGTGATGTGGTGGTGGGAGGCCATCTTGGACATAGCAATCATGAAATAATGGAGTTTGTGATTTTCAGAAAAGTAAGGAGGGAGCTCAACAGACCTTGGACTTCCAGAGGCCAGACTTTGGTCTGTTTAGGGGACTGGTTGACAGAGTCCCCTGGGAGGCAACCTTGAGAGGCAAAGGAGTACAGGAAACCTGGACATTCTTCAAGAAGGCTGGACATTCTTCAAGGAGGAAGTCTTAAAGGCATAAGAGCAAGCTGTCCCCATGTACTGGAAGACAAGCCAGAAAGGAAGAAAACCAGCCTGAGTGAACACAGAGCTTTGATTGGAACTCAGGGAAAAAGGAAGAGTTTATGTCTTACAGAACAAGGGGCAGGAAAATCAGGAGGACTACAAATATTGCGACATTATACAGGGAAGAATTTAGGAGGGGAAAAGCCCAATTGCAACTTAATATGGCTACTGCCATAAAGGACAATAAAAATTATTATAATAAATATATTTGGAACAAAAGGATGGCTAAGGAGAATCTCCATTCTTTATTAGATGTGAGGGAAACATAGTGACTAGGGATGAGAAAAAGGCTGATATACTTAACACTTTCTTTGCCTCAGTCTTTAATAGTAAGACCAGCTTGTTTTGGGGTATGCAGCACCCTGAGCTGGAACAGAGCAATGAGGAGGAGAATGGAGTCCCCATAATGCAAGAGGGAATAGTTAGCAACCTGCTACTCCACCTAGACACCTGCAAGTCTATGGGAACAGATGAGATCCTCCCAAGAGTATTGAAGGAACTGGTAGAAGTGCTCACCAAGACACTTTCAAACATTTATCAACAGATCTGGCTCACTGGGGAAAGTCCCAGTTGACTGAAGGTTTGCAAATGCAATGCTCATCCACAAGAAGGGCCAGAAGGATGATTCAGGGAGCTACAGGCTTGACTTTGGTGCTGGAGAAGGTTATGGAGCAGCTTTACTTGAGTACTATTAGGTGGCAATTACAGGAAAACCTGGGGATTAAGAGCAACCAACATGGGATTAGGAAATGCAAGTCCTGCTTTACTAACCTGATCTTCTTCTATGACAAGGTCATCGACTTAGTAAGTGAGGGAAAGCTTGTGGATGATGTCTACCTAGACTTTAGTAAGAACTTGAATGCCATTTCCCACAGGATTCTCCTGGAAAAAACAGCTGCTCGTGCCTTAGATGGACATACTCTTCATTGAGTGAAAAACTGCCTGGATGATTGAGTCCGGAGAGATGAATAGAGTTAAATCTAGCTGGTGAAAGATCACAAGTGGCGTTCCCAGGGCTCAGTGTTGAGGACAGTTCTATTTAATATCTTCATCAATGATCTGCATGAGGGAATTAAGCACTCCCTCAGGAAGTTTGCAGACAACATCAAGTTGTGAGGGACTATTTATTTGCTTGAGAGCAAAAAGGCTCTATAGAGGAAACTGGACAGGCTGGATTGATGGGGCAAAGTCAATTGTATGGGGTTCAACAAGGACAAATTCCAGGTCCTGCACTTTGGTCACAACAATTGCATTAGAGGCTTGGGGAGGAGTGGCTGGAAAACTGCCAGATGAATACAAGCCAGCAGTGCCAGATGGCCAAGAAGGTCCATAGCATCTGGCTTGTATCAGAAATAGTGTGACCAGCAGGACTAAGGAAGTGCAGGACCAAGGAACTGGGTTCATCCCCTTGTACTCAGCACTGGTGAGACCACGCCTCGAATATTTTGTTCAGTTTTGGGCCCCTCAGTGCAGGAAGAACAAAGAAGTTTTGGAGAGTGTCCAGAGAAGAGCAACAAAGGTGACGAAGGGTTTGGAGCACAAGTCTTATGAGGAGTGGCTGAGGGAACTGAAATTGTTTAGCCTGGAGAAAAGGAGGCTGATGGAAGAGCTTATTGTTCTCTACAGCTACCTGAAAGGAGATCATAGCAAGCTGGATGTTGGTCTTTTCTCCCAAGTAAAAAGTAGTAGGATGAGAGGAAATGGCCTCAGCTTGCACCAGGAGAGGATTAAACAAGATATTAGAAAATATTTCTTTGCTAAAATTGTTGCCAAGCATTGGAAGAGTCTGCCCAGGGAAGTGGCTGAGTCACCATTTCTGGAGATATTTAAAAGATACATTGATATGGTGCTAGGGATGTGGTTTAGCAGTGGTCTTGGCAGTGTTAATTTTATGATTGGGCTCAATGACCTTAAAGGTCTTTTCCAACCAAAATGATTGAATCTGCAATATCGTATTCATAATTGTAGCAATAAGACACTACAAGAAAACTTACAACTGCCCCACTGTGGGCCAAAATATAGCAAAAATATCCTTCAAGTTTTTTCAGATAAAAAAAATAGTCTGAATTTTGGTCTAACTGAGACTGCCTGTGTATTTGTTTTACAAGTTAAGGATTTTCAGGGAAACAGTAGCACATCTTACCATAACAATACAGTTTTAAAAAAAAAATCCAGATGCACTGTGTAGAATTCCTGTTCTTCAAGCCCTTAATTGTTGCATCTCGGCCTGACTATGCAGTAGGCAGCATCTGAATTCTATCTTCTACCTAGATCAACTAAGTTTAAAACAGAAATGGGTTACATCACAATTCTTTAATGCTCTTGAAAGGTCTAACTCAAATAATTAGCTGTATTTGGAAATGGACACCAAACAATAGGATAATATAGATCAAAACTGGAAAAAAGGCACTAATGCTACAAATTGTAAACAAGAATAAATGTATACATCATAAGTAGAGATACATAAATGCTTTTATCAAAATGTATCATTACTTTAATGATTTCAAATCCAGAATAATCTTGATGCTGGTTTCCTTTTGTAACAGTCTTTTATTTTTCTTCATTAACACTCAGATTAGCTGTAAGTATATTTTCACTTTATCTTTAAAATTTTGTGTCACCGAACATCTTTTTAGCCCTATCTGTAATTCAGTAAATCTCATGCACAAAAGAACTGAGAAAAATGTGATGAGAAACTTGCACTTAAAATCTTTTGTATGTGTTCTCCATTAGTATTTATTTGATATATGCTAAACCATACTAGTATTTACTATACTGTAAGTTACCATAAAAAATTCTAAATTTAAGTGTTATTTTCTGTTAGAATTTGATATTATACAGCTTTCACAATCAGACTCCCACTTACTTTTTATATGGAAGTTACCTTCCAAAGAGTCTATGGTTACACAGTTAAAGTGTTTTATCTAGCCGTGGTGGCAAAGCAGTCAAACCCAGTTTGTTTTGTTAGTAAATGGATCAAAAGATGCAGGAGGTGCTGAGTGGTATTAAAGCAAGCCAAGAAGTGTTGGATAGGCTCTTGGTAAATATTTAAATTGCAGAAACTGATGGGTTAAATAATTTTTCCTTCAGGCCTGATTTTACTGCTAAAGTGAAAGATGAAAATAAAAACCAGCAATCATAAAAGGCAGGAATCCTATTCAGTGCAGTTCAAATAAAACCCCTAAGGAAGAAATAATGAAGAGTAATCATCTTTTATATGTTCTTACTACATTGTCCCAAGCAAGTAAATATTGCTTTGACAAACAGGACTTCCCTATTATTCTCCACAAACCACTGCATTACAGGCCTTTTTTAAAGGAAATAAATTACTGGTAACTCTTAGAACAAATTATTCTCTCCATTATCATCCCATCTCTTTTCATTTCTTTGGCTATGAATTGCTTACACAAGAAATAACGAATCAAGTAACCAAGGTTATGAAATAAATTAGTTTAATAAATAACAGTTCAAAAGTAAGACAATAGACCAAGGAACAAAATAAAAGCCCTCTAATTATCCTTATAGCATTTTTTCATAATTATTTTCATTAACTGTGTAGACTAAAAAAATATTTGCAGGATCTGTAACTTTTACCATTTTTACTTAAAATATATTTAGTACTAAATTCCTGACACCATCATAGCAACGTGGCTCTTGCTGAGCTAGAAATCAACAATGCATTTATTTTCTAAATGGAGACTGTTCCACCCAGGTGAGAGTTAATCACAAACCCATTTGAGTGACACATAGAGGTCAAAATGCATTAGAATCTCAGAAAATTTGACAGTTTTCTTTTCACTGTGCATTTCTTCCCAACCTAATAACTGCCGTTACCATACTTTGGGTCAAAGCCTCTGAGATCTGGGGGAGCAGAGGTTCGAGGAATAAAGGTTACTGTAAAATAGAAACTTAAAAATGATGAGTTTTCTCTAACTGAGGCATTCAAATCTTGCTTCATTTTAGATACTATTTTACATGATGAATAACTGAAGGTTTAAGCTCCTTCTCTGAATCTTGCAGATTTTTTAATTATTGTAAAATGTTCATAACAAATAAGCAGAAGATTTTCCAAAGTAAAATCTTATTTATTATCCATCAGTTGATGAACGCATAAAAAGTATTCTCAGAGAAGTTCGTAGTATATACTATCTTGGGGAAGTCTTCATTATGTGCACCACCATAAGAATGTAGTTAGAAATCAGAAATTTCAATGTTATGATTCCCAAAGCAGCTGTAAGTGATACAAGATGTTATTGGTGCTTCAGGACATCTGATTTTAAATGTCTCTATCTTGTTTATATGTAGCGCTTCATATCTCTATAAACAGTACTTTATTTATGTCTCATATATACATGCATAATATGCTAACTTAACTGCTAGGGAATCATAATTTTATTGGTAAGTTTCTTGCTTGTGCTGTTTAAGTTCTCAATACATCTCACAACTAATGTTTTAGTTATATTATTTGCACGAACTTCTCTTACTCTTAACTGTGGTGAGTAATTGCATACACAATGGAATAGCATTCTGTCTCTTTTGAGTCAGTATAACATTAAAAAGTCAAAAGAGAGGTAAATTCAGCAAAAAAAAGAAAATTCTTACTTGATTGCAAATTGATATAGATTCACAGTCATTTGTTTCAATGTGCAATGTGAGATTCAAATGTGATAATATGTATCCACTAGGCTTTCTGCCAAATGCTTTCTGAAATGGTTGCACATTGAAATAAACATGATGAATTTTAGCCCAAAGAGCAACCTTTCCAGAAAGCTATATCTGTTTGAAAATTGCTGTTTGGAAAAAAATATACCTTCTGAACCATAACAATAGATTACTTCATCTGAAGTTTCTGATTTTTTTCAGATCAACGAAGGTCAACAAAGAAAACTCATGCTTTGAGTTCTTTTTAAACAGTGAATTATTTATCTATTTATAGTTTAAAGAAAAGCATGAAAGAAACAATCAAAAAGTCTAAAAATATGAAATACGTTTTGGGAAGTTATTTGAAATAGCTTGGTGGTTCACGCAATTAAATGGCAAGCATCTTGCAAAAATATTTCGGAATTGATAAAAAATGTTGCTTTATAACAGCCAAGGTCTTTTCTTCACTGCATTGATCTTGCCAGAGCTGTCAGTCCAGAGTCAAAAAAGTCCTAAATCAGGTCCTAAAAGATAATTACAAGATTGTCTTCAAGTTTGTCAAGTGTATGGAGTTTTCTTTACAGGTCTAATCTTAGCTTTAGATCTCTGCCAAGGCAGAACTCATACATCAAACGTCTTTTTATGCAAGGAAGATCCACACTGAAACATTCATGATTTGAAAATAAGTCAGTTTGTTATAGTCTTTCCCACTGTTTTTGCACACCATATGAATCTCTTTGCAGAGTTACATTTTGCTTCTTAACCATACAAACAGACAGAACAAATGCTGTTTACTTAGGAAAGAATGTGTAAGCAGGCCCATAGCCTCCTCACATCATCATCATTACCCTATAGACTTTAAAGAAAATTACTTCTTCTTGCAGAATCCTGGGTAACTCCATGATTGCACTTTACATTCCACAGACATGAGCTGTGGTTTTTTTTCTCTCTCAGTCTCAGTCGCAGTCCTAGTTGCTCCTAGATGAGCCTTCTGGATTTCTCAGTAAGAAGTCGAAATCTTCTCTATTGATAGAACAAATGCAGGGATGAGTTTCACATGAGGGAATAAAAAAGAGAGAAAAAAGGCAACCACAAAGATCATCTTCACCTTCCTATCAAATCTAGTAGATCATGTTCCTTCCACGAACACATTAACTGCGTTAACAAAGCTATTCTAAAGGCTTTATATTTATATTTTCAATAGATCTTACCTGTAGCAGGATTACTTTATTGAAAGTCTGCAGGAGACAAACTTATTAATGTTAGCCTGAAGGTTATGTGGAAGTCCAGAGTCTTAAAAGTAAACTACATGCTTAAATGGATTTAAAGTGAAATGTATTCATCACCTTGCTTAAAAACCAGTATGTGCATAAACACCGCTGAGCCAATAATTTTATGATTGCTCATTGTATAGAATAACTGCTTTTTCAGAGTGTGATTTTCTTATGTAACTCCTATTTGCTTTAGCAAGAGTGGATTTTTTTGCTTCAATGAAAACAGGAAAGAATTTGGTATTTATGTGCAGAGTCAGATGCTGTCACTTCCCCCATTATCTGACACTCAATTTATGCTGGAACAGTGTTCTTAATGAGGAGAGGAGGTAGGATGGAAAGGAAGGAGGGGAACGAGGGGTTTAAAGCCCATCAATTACCCTGTTAAATCCATGCCTTGAATTTTATGAAAAGACTCAAAGAAATTGTAATGCAATAGTATCCGGTCCTCACAGCTATTTGCTCAACAGCTAGTGACAAGTTCAGATGATGTAATGCTTCTAGCATGTATATTGTTACTTAAGTGAATTGTTAATTAATACCATGCTAAAAGATCTTGGGTTGTACCTCAGGCTACTCAGAGCAGGTACCAGCACCTTAGGGAATGCTTCTGCTTTTCTGCCTATTTTCAACTAAAGTAATAGAAGTTAAACACTTACTTAAGAACTAGTCATGCAAACACTTTCAAGAAACCAGTCTTTAGCAGCTCCTTGCAGTAGTAATACTTAATTTCTTAGCGATGTCTCCTGATATGTAATAAATATTAATTAATATTTAGAGGAAAGGAAAAGGGAATAGAATGCAGAATGTATCTTTCCAAAGACAATTATTATTCTCTGAAGTGATGTAAACCAAGAAGTGACGCTCCACCTTGGCTTATTTGTGCTCTTCTTTCATGTAGTTTTCCTTTTTTATTTACAAATCTGACCCAAGTGTATTTATACTTGGCTGCTTTATGTAGAAAATTTTTAAATTTCAGAAACCTTTTTTTTTTTATTTAAATAAAGACAAAATTATCAAGGATGAACGCTGAATTATACTCATGTTTCTCATTGCTGAAGTCACTGACCAGAGCTAATAAGAAATAAACCCTAATAAACTGTCTTCACAGAGATAGAGCTGTCTCTGTCTGGTACTATCTGCTCTCCTAGGTATGTAAACATATCAGAATGCCTGCATCAGGATCAGACTTCTGTGTCAAGGCCTGGCACTACATCACAGGTTACAAAACAAAGCTTCCAGCAAATAGACAAGATTTTTTTCACAAATTAGCTCCAGACAGTAATACACCTAACTTGACCATCAAATTAATAATTAGATGTGATCTATTTATAACACTGGAATTTCGTTCAGGATGTCTACTTTTTTGTAGAGTTCAGAAGAACAGACTAAAACTGTATGTGTTGCAACTAAATGCTTATTGCCTTGCAAAATTGCCTAGACCCAGGACATATTTCAATTAATTTATATAAAGTGTAATATTTCATTATAGCTACTTAAACATGTAGTTTAAGTACATGTTTACTTGTAAATATCCCATTCATTTTATAGGGAGAAAGATAATAGTCCCTAAAAAGAAATTATTGTAAATTTGCCGAAAGCCATCTTTTCTGAAAAAGCTATGAAATATTCCCAAATGAGAACTGAATTTTCCACTGGAGTACAGCACAACACCCTGAATGTCATACCTACGAAATGGTAAAAGAAAAGCTGTTTCATATGATTAATCTATGAATGTTGTGAAGTTTAATCTAATGCAACATGGCACAAGTCAACTACTGATGGACTGATACACAACACAACTTATTTTTATATTAATTTTACTTAAAATTTTGATTGTTTGAAAACTCATGAGAAATAGAATGAGAAGGTGCTGCAGGGATTGATAGAAGACCTTGGTCAAAATACCTGAATGTCTTAATTGTTTACAAGCCGTAAGACTAAAGTTATTTCAGGGGGAAAATATGCTATTGTCCCTAGAGAGATTTCTAGTTTAGAAAAATTACAATTTCAGGGAGGGAGCTTTGTTTATATGAATCATAGACAGTCTTCAGAGGCCCCTGGATGTGTTAGCAACAGTTCCAATCTTCAGAGAAATAGCTATGTGGCAGAGTATCTGAAATGAAACACACGTGTCATTGCACCGTGCATTACCTAGGCTGGTATCAGGATGATTTGTTAAATGCAAGTTAAACAGGGACTGTGTAGATTTATGTCTTGGCAAAAGCTCCAGGTAAGTTCTTCGTGTTATTTATAGTAATGACTCAATCAGTAAAAGATGCATAAGGAAGGCTTAGGTTAAATTTGCTTTTGTTCAATCTTGCAAAACAGAAGACACAAAACTGTGACATCAACATATTATTTTCCTGATATTTAAAAAAAACAAAAATCTTCAGGTTCATAAAGTCAGGAATTTACCCTGCTATCTTTGTTCAGACCAGTTCAGAAAGCCTAAAGCACCTAAAATCTCCAGGCAAGTTTTCCTATGGAAGCTGGCAGAATAGTACAGTATTTACTGTAAGGGCATTAAGGGTTTTTTATACACATGGATAAATTTTTATTCCAGACACCTCTACTAGGTGACTGCTCCTTTCTCTAGGCAGCAATATAAATAGTCTAAGACATTACAAGGAACCTACTCTTACATTTTTTTTCCTCCATGTCAATTCAACGCTTTTCATTTAATAACCTGAAAAATCTAGAAGACGTAATGAGATTAGATTATCCTAAATGAACATCTAAATCTGACTTCAAAGAGACACGATACAGTTTCAACATTTGTATCAGTAAACTGAACAGGAACCCATGGTGAATTCTCTAGCACCGAGGGCATGTCGCATGACACAGTCCGAGTATATATAATTTCATGTGTTTTCTAAATATATGACTTTCCTCTCAAAAGGTAGGGTAGACTTATTCTCACTACTCGTTGGGCATACTATCTGACCAATACTATTCCTAAAATTTTGCCAAGCCAGTTTCTAGAAAAGTCCTGCCAACCATTAGCAACTGCAGTTCTAGAGCTCATAACCTGTCGCTACAGTAGCTACACCAGCAAAAAAATAGTACAGACGTTCAGTAGGTTATAAAATTTTATATAACATATAATACTTTTACATTTGACATAGTATGTGACAATATAATAATGATCATAGTGGTAAATGAGTCACAGGAGTTACAGGAGACCCTCTACCACCTCATCAAGATACCCAGAAAACCCAAAGGTATAAGAAGTATCACAAAAAGGGAATTATTATACTCCTTGGTAACAGGTCAGTAGGTGCGCACTTGGGGATGAACTAAAATGGTTTTATGTCTCTGTTAAACATATTGCTTAGTTCTGTATTGGTTGTAATAGGATCTAGCACGTATGTAGACATTTACATGTACCCAAGTGTGGGTCAGTTTGATTTCATCCACTATGTAATAGTTGTAAGTATTGTGTGGTTTGTGTCTAAGACATCAGACATGAGGCAGTTCTTCATGACTTAAGGACAAACAGAATGATAAAGACTCCAGTTGCTGTTTAGTGGCTTTCTTAATGAAGATGGTGAATGTTCTGCTGCTTCCAGATCTTCAAATGCAACTGGAAAGATCTGAACACGAAAGAAATCTGCAATCGTCAAATGCAACAAATGTTTTTCTCAAGAAAGCATCAGTATTATTTGCAACAACTGTAATTCATTTTCTAGCTTTGGCTTAATTCCTAACTTCTGAGATTTTTGAGTAATATTTGCATGAAATTGTATAATAAATTTTACCCCATGTGAGTAAAATTAGGGCCTCAATATGGCAGGAAGTAACACTGATCTAGATGTACCCCAAACCTTCTAATGAGACAAATTAGGCAATATATTCAGAGGATGTAAACTATCATAACTTTAGAGACTTTTGCAGTTTCTTTAAATTATATATATAAGTGGTGTGTTTGACCCTGATTTCCTAAATTGGAGATGGTAAACACTTTGAGTAAGTGCCAAGTCCTTAGTGATGTAATACATCAAGCTCACCTAAACCTGATGGAGCACACTGCTTTAACCCAGCATCTTTGTGTATGTTAAACCTTTTCACATATCTAGCTGGATAAAGTGACCAAGTCATTAAGCAGTTAAAGCCTTTGGTACTCTTCTGGTCTGAAAAAATACATTTTTTCGCTATTTATGACTATTCTCTGAACAGGAATATAATGACTAATGGAAGGCATTTAGTTACGTAGAGAAAACAGCACACAGCTTGTGTAAGACCTTGTGTACAGTTGGCAGCGTACAATAAGATTATTGTTCATAATAGTCTGATTATAAAATGGTGCCATAAATACCAGAAGATCCTGAATGGAAAAACACAAACAATGGGATAGACTGAAGCCACTGTGTCAACTCAGTTTAGAAGGAAATTTGCTGTATTTACTGAAAATCATAGAATGACCTGAGCTGGAAGGGACCCTTATCCCTGCAAACAGAAGTTTCAAATGGTGGGATCATTCGTTTTCCCTACATATATAGATTTGAAAATTAGAGGCGATTTGCAGTTGTTTTAAATTCACTAATCCCCAAACCTGATCAGCTGATAGTAAAGCCCTTTTGAAAAATGTAGAAGTTCTAATTATTTTAAATATCATCCAGACTAATTGTCCTTCTATCAGTGAAGACCTTATTGAATAGAAGGGTCAAAAGACAGTTCATAGTTCTCCATTGTATGACAACACTGCTTGATTCACTGATGAAGCCCTTTTCCATTTTGCCAGTTTTTCATTCTGCTGCCGCTTATGAAAAGGTCTCCAATAGGAAGCACAAAAATAAATAAAAAAAGAACTAACAGAGAGTCCTATTTCAGTTTCGAAGTTTAGGATTAGTCCTGAAATACACTGAATTCTCATACACGATGCTTCCTAGAATGGTCTAGTAACTGACACCTCTGTTAGTGTGAGAGTAAATCTACAAGGTTAAGGTTTATACCATAACATTCTTGAGCAATTCCAGGTGGAATTGCATGCTAAGTTTTTGACAGTCACATGTCAGCTTTGGGAAGTTTTTGTTCCTTATCCTATCTGCCTCTCTAATCTGTTTGATTGTAGTTCCTCCACCACAATTAAATGCAATTTCTCTTTATTCCAGAGAAATCTGATTGTGGGACTGGGGCATAAACAAACTCTCTAGTGAGCTAGGTTTTAAAAACACAGTGTTGTGGGAGAAGGAAACTGGAAGGTAGACTGAGGAAAATGTAGCATATAACTATTCTCTGAAAGCATAGTGGACAACAAACTCAAAATACAATGTTAATGTAAAATCCAGAAAGAAATCTTAACAGTCACATACAGGATAGAGCATAGTATATTGCTTTAGAGGACACACCAAACCCTTTTTCATGAAAAGTGGGAGATACCTCCGTGGAGGAAAACAAGTAGAAGCATATATGTATAGAGTAAGCTAAGACACGCCAACATATTCTTCTGAAGATGGGAAACATATGGCAGATCACCCACCCAGGATAATTTCTGCTAGAACTATTCTACTGCTGGATCAAGCAAGGAAATGGGAGAAATTTGTGTCTCTCCATCATGTACCTTTGCCACACCTTCCATGGGGAATTAAATAAGAAATTCCTTATGAAAATAATCAGCTGCATGGCTTTAACTCTATAGTTACGATTTCATCTAAGGTGAAAAGTGAAAGAAGGTGATTTATACTTGAAAACTTAAATAGTCTTTAAAAGAATAAATTAAAAAAAAACTTTAAATATGTTATCAAATTCTCTAGCATTCTTAGCTTAAAAAAAAGCATTAAAAGGAATTTTATGTATTTTTCAGATGAATAAAAAATAGACAAAGAACAAGCAGAAAGGAAAACTTTCACTACCATGCAAGTTTCTGTCCTTGGAGTTGCTAGGTGTGCATATGACAATCAAATTTCACTAGCAAGAGTTTAAATCTGGCCAAACTTTGCAGAACAGCATAATAAACTAGTATACAAGAAAAGTGGTTCTAGTCCTAAATCCACTACTTTCCTCCAGTGTCACACTTTAATATGGACACTTTGATAATAATCTAATTTGTAGAATCCCAAAGTCATCACACAAAAAAATATAGGTACCATTACTGATATTCTCAAGTATGGTTATTAAAATAGTTTAGTGAAGATACTTGCTAAATATTTTTAGAAGTGTTACACTCAAAGAAACGTGGGACATTTTGAGGAAATTCGGATTAGAAACATCAAATAATATTTTACATGTGAAGTCACTAACCAGTTTCTTCTTTTTGCTTCCTATTTTCTTTTTCACTCTAAGCCCAGACAAACTGCTGAATCACCTCCTAAAGATAAGTCCCATTAAATAAAATAAAATAGTAAATTACTTGTTTTTTTCATTTTTTTTATTGGTTTTATGTGGTATGATTCCTATAAATATGATGAGCAGTATACAGACATTGTGTTCTACCAACTGAAAAAAAAAAGAAAAGAAAGACTGAGAGAAAAAATACCGAAAGAGACAGTTCTTTTTCTAAAGGAGGCTTTTAAGGACATGGAAAACTGTATTAGAAAACATATACAAGTGGCTGAGATTGTTCTCTGGTTTAGTCTCAGCTGAATGTCCAAATTGTATCAGCCAGCAGATGATATACTGTAGCAATTAATTCTTTATTAATTGTATTTTAATTTATACGAGGTATCTAAAAAAAACCAAACTACTGTTGGTTTATGTGATTAAAGGCCTGCCTCCAGTCACATAGAGGATCCCAGAGGCGCATTGGCAGGTGGAGGACACTTGGTAACCGTGACAGAGCACTATCCTTGCCCGCAAATTCCAGGATTGTCCTAGGGGGGGTCTTAGCCTGGGCCAGGGGGCACATCCAGCACCAGCTGTCAATCATAAGGCTCTCTTAAGTGTCTAGTGAATAGCAGATGAGGGGAAGGGGTATGAGGTGCTTAGGAAGTGTGGGACACAGTACAAGACATGGGGAAGAACATTTTGGCATTACACAAGGCTTATTACCAGATGGTTAGGGGAGGAAGAAAAGGTGAGAAAAGAGAGAGATCAAGGTGGTTTGGGTCCATGTGTCTGGGGTGCAGTAACCAGAGAGAGGGGAATGCTTGTGCACTGTGAGGTATATATGTCATTGTGTGATCACTAGCAAGATGCACTGGGCTAGCTGGTGAATTGGAAAGGAGGCTGGGGAGTCAGGGTGAAGCACTACTGGAGGGACCAGGTGGTCCAAGGCAGCTGTTGAGGGAACTGTGGGCTGACTGAGAGAGCTGTGTGCATGTGTGTGTGTGTGTGTGTGCATAAGGCAACTGATGACCAGTGAATCTAAGGCTGTCTGCTGGGTAGACTGGGTATCTAAGGCCAGTTAACTGGAAGAACTCACAGCGTGCAAGAGGTGATATGTATATATGTGCAAGAACGTCTGAGTACCAGCAGCTGGAGCAGGGCTGCAAGGTGGGGGACTTGCATCTCCAGGTGCTAACAACTGAGGAGACTGGTATCTAGGGGCAGCTAATAGATTTCTATGTGCATTCGTCAGAATTAAATTTGTAGTAACAGATACACTATGAATAATAAATAAATTTGTTCCTTGAATATCAAACCCAGGAAGCTAGACAGTAGATCTAGCCCCCCTCCATCTATGAACTCTGGAAACCTGTATTCTTCCTTTTATCAAGGAATTTTTCTTCTGAGCTTGCCAATAGCATTCAGAGTCATTGGAGATATCTGACTTCCTATTCTAGAGGAAATTATTTGGATGGTTAATTAATCATTAATTTGGATCATCTTCCATGGGTGGAAAATTAGTGGACTTGTTTCAGGACTTGTTCTTTGATTCTCATCTGTGTTATTATGAGTTATATAATTTGAATTTTATTTTGATGTGTTAAAAATAACTGCTTAGAAAGGTAAAATCCAAATCTCATACTTGCTTGTACTTGAGCAAATAAATCTTTCGGATTTCTTTGAGCATTTCTTCAGTCGTTCCTGCTATGGCTCATCTTTTTAATATAGATGTCCTGTCATTCACCTGTCACTGATTAGCTCAGTGCACAAAGAAAGAAAGGATTTGCTTGGCTTAATGATTGCCGTGCCCTGACAGGCAGACAACGAGATCTGAGTTTGGAAACAAATATGTGGGAAAACATACTAGGGAAAATGTTCTCTATCCTGGAAATTGGTGATGGACAATTTTAAAGAAGACCACACAGTAGATAAACCTTTTAAGTCTTTTAGCTTAGATTTCTGTTTCAATGCAAATATAATTCCGCATGTTTCTTACATGTATCTGAGCTAGCTTTACCCTCTTTGTTCAGATACTGAGGGAAAAGAAGCCTCAGACCTTGGGCATTTTGACTGAAATATCCTTCCAATAAAGTCACAAATTGTATGCATAGTATATGGATGTAGGACAGGCTTTCAAAGGAAGCATATCACATTGCTCTTTTAGAGTTTCATATTGGTATGTTGGTACAGGTGTTCTAAAAAACTGTAAGTGCCGTTGACAATGCTTTGCCTGTTCAGTTGGTTGCATAGATATACATCATTCTTCAATGCATCTAGATTTTTCCAGACAAAGGGTTGTTTTCACATTTTTCTTCTGAATATCTAAAGAAAGGGAAGAGTACAGCCCAATGCCTTCTTCTAGACAACAGAAACTGCATGGTTTCGGAACTGTGATGCTAAATGAAATGAATGCCAATCTCAAGCCAACTATGTAAAGAAGATAAACTGCCATTTAACTAACTGATTGTGGAAGTCTTAACAGGCATGAGTATTTCTCTTACTGTGGTTACTGAGTGTCTTTTCAAACATAATATGAAATGTATGATTTGACTTAAAAGTGTTGTGTTGTTAAATTATCTTATACTCAAAATAATCAAAAAATAGAGGAAATTAAGAGAAACAAGAACCTGTGAAAAAAAAAGTTCAAAACGAATTCCATTTCTCTGAATTATTTTTCCATTACATGTATGTCAAGACAGTTCTAATATGCAAATAAAATAATCCATATCACACATCATTTCATTAAACACATTTTTTATAATGGCAGTATATATTATATTTTTTCTTACATGATCAAAACTGTGAGCAGTTTTTAATATAAATAATCATCACATAAAATTAGTTAAGAATGACATTTCAGTCAATATTATTATACATCTGTATAGAGAATTTATATTTATACCAGTGCATGAATATATGAAAGGAATTGGTTGCTTAGGATTAAGTCAACATTCATCAACGTCCCAAATGGCCTGACATTCAAGACCAAAGAAACACTTAAGCCCCACTCAAGAACTGATAATACAATGTAAATGGCTTTACACACTCACACCTTCGTGTATAAGGGTGAATTTCATGCACAAAACAAAATAGAAATTGATTTTGCAACAGACATTTAAAATATACAATAAATTTTCCTAAGAGAATTCAGAAATAAAATCCAAACAACTGCTGTGGTTTAAGAATGGAACTCAGCAGCACAGAATGAGAGGCAAAAGCACTGTCCCAAGGAACAGATGGTATAAAAATGTCAGAAACAGGAAGATGAAATAATAACTGAAGCTGAAGGATTCCTTCCCCTGTCTCCCATCCACAAATAAGAAAAAAATGTTTTGAAATAAAAACCTGGTTTAGCTTTATTTTTGTTTATATAAAAGCATATAAACAGGCATGCAAGAAGTCACTAGGTAGGGATTTATGCTGAGAAGTATGCAGAGTAATATAAGTCTCCCAGAGGACAGTTAAATAAATAGGGATTTAAAAACATATTTCTTATAACATCTCTTATACTCTAGAATCTATTTGCTCATAGTCAAAGAAACACATAAAATGATGTGGAAGATTGCTTTCGTAAAATTGTCAGGGCTGGGCATTGAATCATAATACTTGTAATATCTTTTAACCTTAGCCACAGCATGTGAAGGGACTAAACAGGTTCACGAAGGAAGTTTTGTGTAAGAGTCCTTTCATTCTTCTAATGGAATGAATAAGTTTTCAATGATGCTAGAGTATACATTCCATTATTATAAAAGGGGCAAGAGGCAAAGGGAGAGTTTTACGGTTTGATAGTGCTCTCCAATCAAAATGTTCAATAACTGCAATGAAGTGAATTCTGCTAATGCTGCACATCTTTGTTCAAGGGACAATAAAGGACCACAGATGATTGTATTGCTTATTAAGCCCAGTAGTGCAAGCAATACAGTCTTTATGCTTGATATCTAAACAGGGGTGAATTTCACCTAGAGGCAACTTTGACCTTTTGTACTAGAAATTATATTATTATAAAATATGAGTTTCACGGGTGAACTAAATTCCATCTAGAATCTTCACTCAGTAAAAAAACAGCACTGTTGTGCCTTGTTCAGAATTTTTCTATTCTAGAGCTGGTGTGTACCGGAAAAACATCTTTGATTTTACATCTACAATAAGCATAAAACAATTTAAAAGCATAGATACCACAGAGCTTAATTTAGAAACTTCCACTTTTATTAAATTTAGCTACTTTTCCCCTGAAGCTTTACATCAATATTGACTTCAAAGTGATAGTAGCTTTCGTTAAATTGAATTATATTTTTCTGTAATTTGAAAAGAAATGAGGCAACAACTAAATGAAGCTGCTGACGAAACAAGAGCAAAGACTATTAAAATCTACATGGCAAAGTATGAGTGATAAACAGTGGTGGTCAGTGTTCAAGGGTGGTTTGTGAATAAAATTGCACAAACCCCACAAAATAAACAGTTCTTCTCAGTCGTCTTCTGTGTGTATCTAAGAAATATGAATTCTACCCTATTCATTCTTTATTTCTGTTCTTTGTGCATCAGGTTCTATAAAGACGCCCTGCCCACTGTATCTGAGTATATTCCAGTTATGCATCAAGTGATACAGTCAGCATCTTCTATGATCAACATCAGTTCTTTCATTCTCTTCAGAGAGAAGTGTAGTTTCTTGTTACAGCAGTATTTCGCCTTCAGTGTGCTTTGGAAGTGCTTTTCCAGGGGAAAGTTATCTTGTATTTATAGACAAACATATACATTTGAGGTTCTATAATCTTGATCAAATATGCTGCAACCAGGATAGGAAGCAGAGGATGAGTAGTTGCATTCACAATAACCAGAATTTTCCAAATCCTAAAGACTTTATACCTGAAGCTGCTTTTCCTGGATTTCTGCAATCCTTTACAAAGATGCAGAAACGTGAAACTGAGCCCTGGTCCTCTTTTATCAAGTTAGAAATAATTATCCTACTGAATGCAAATAATTTCAGCATACTTTCCTTTGATCATGAGATTTATTTCTTTCTTGCTTAGGGACAGTGTCAGTTGCTAATTTCAGGTTGCTGTAATTGAATTTATTTTTGTAAGTGGTCATTTGCTTTTGGTATAGTAATCCAATATGATGGAATTTTTTATGTGTAGCACATGATCGACTGAATGCTGGTCATATAATTCTATTGAAAAGTCTTTAAGGGAGAAAACAGATGCGCATATGAAGTGATGAATGACAGAAGAGAAATTCCCCATTGGTACTCTTCGGGTATGTCTCCCTTTCCAAAGACAGCAGGTTTGATTTCCCATGAGCTATTATGGTTTCAGAACCAAATATCTTTATCACATTTTTACCAGCAATGAGGTTTATGTTATTTGCCACTTGTAGTTCACACAGTATGTTGATAATGAGAAAACTGCTAAAAATATTTGCATACGCATTGCAAGCAGAGCATTATAGATAGCAACTATGTGTATGGCTCCGACCTTGATTCCGTTAGAGGGTACATCTTCAAGCGCTAGTGACACAATTTAGTGCTTAAAGACTTCAAGTGCAGGCCTAAGGCAAACTCAAAACAAAGATAGCCCTTCTCTGAACTCTGTCACTAATGTTAGGTATGCCTTTTTTGTACATTTTTTTAATAAAACCTCAAATTATCATAATATATTGTCTAATTTATTTTGGAGAGTCACCATTCTTCTATAATCAACTCTAAAATCTGAAAAATAGGTCTGAGAGACTAAAGTAAATATTTGTTGGTTTTGGGTTGGGTTTTTTTTCATGGATAGAGAAACATGGATTGTTTCAGTCAAGTTCTACTGTCTCCTGGGCAGGAATTTTGTTTTTGTGAAATTTTAGAGTAGTGCCTACTAGTTGGATGGCCAGAACATAGTAGGGGCCAACTGAAGATGAGTTTCACAAGCAGCAGGGCAAGGGCAGGAGTGACCTGGCCTGAGTTGGCTTGCTGCTCAATAACTCCATGCAATACACTACCTCTCCTGTCCTGAGTGACAGCCATGGGAGCTCAAATGGATGGAACCCCAAATCATGGACTAAAAAAACCCTCAGTGGACATTTTTGAGAAATTTATGGACATTTCACAATGACGGTCTATAGATTAAGGTAATAATATCTCTGTATATATCAAAAGATGGGAAAGGAGATGTTGGTTAATAAGGTTATTGGACAGTGTGTCACCTGAGCATGACATAACCAGTATGCGATAAAGGGCAGAGAATGTACTGGGCTTGTCTGGGATAGATTTAATTTCATTTTAGTAGCTTGCATTGGCGTACGTTTTGGATTTGTGATGAAAGTAGCGTTGATAAGACCCGGATGTTTTCATTTTTCCTGAACAGTTCTAACACAGTATCAAGGCCTTTTGTGCTTCTCAAATTTCCTTTCTATGAACAGGCACAGGGGTGCAAAAAACACTGGGAGGGGACATAGCTGAGTCACCTGACTCCAACTGGCCAAAAGGGTGTTCCATAACATATGACATCATGCTGAATGTATAAAGCTGGGGGAAGAAGAAGGAAGCAGGCGATGTTCAGAGTTACGGTGTTTGTTTTCGCAAGTAACTGTTACACATGATGGACACTTGCTCTCCTGGAGATGGCTGAACACCTGACTGCCAAAAGGAAGCAATGATTGGATTCCTTGTTTAGCTTTGCTTTTTCTTTAACCTACTAAATTGTTTTTATCTCAACCCGCAAGTTTCCTCACTTTTATTCTTCCATTTCTGTCAACCATTCTACTCAAGGCGAGGAAGCAACTGTGTTGTGTTTAGCAGCCTAATGGGTTTAAACCTCAACAAATAAAAAAACCCAAGAATAAATTACAAAAATCAAAGAAAAAAATTATTTGGATTTACTTACTCTTTTTCCGTATCCTTACCATAATTAAAATTCACGAAGAACTCCCATTGCTCAACAGCTGTGCATGTTGAGTTAATCATCCAGTTGCATAAGTATGGATTCAAATACCTCATTTTAGACATTGCCTTTAGAAAATGTAAGGACCTGTATCTTTTCTTTAGAGTTTAAATTGGTGTTGGTTTCTTGACTGAAATCAAGGATCAGCTTCTCAGTCAGTGCACTTCCATTAACAATTCTTAACTCACCTCTAAAACCTCTCAGGGCAATCAACTCCCAGAACTGTCCCCATCCCAAGTATTCACATCACTCTTCAATGGGACAATTTAATAATTTGATTACTAAACACAGTAACTACTGCACAATTAATTAACTCCCAAAGATCTGGTCCACTAAATGAGAAGATTGTTCATGACTTCTAAACAAACTTGTGTCACGAAGAGGTCTTACTAGCAGGTATTGCATGTTTGACAAGTTCTCTGAAATGGGCACTAAACACAGTAATCAGAAAGTATGTGTCTTATTTGTTCGACTGCAAGGAAATTTACTCATGAAAAATGGTTCTTAATTCTGTGTTTCATGGCTGATAGCCAACTCTACTAAACTAGAATGAATATTTGTGAAAATTTCAATGATTTTTCAGTAGCTGACCTATTAGGAAGTGCAGACCAACAGATATGAATACAACTGGATGCCTAATGGACACTCTTCAACCTTAGATATTTATAGTTTGTATTATAGATAAAGCACCAAAGAGAGAGAGGAAAAGAAAAACTATTAGTTAAGTGTCTAATTTTTCGCCCATTTATTTTACCGTCATTTGATAGCTCCTTGGAAGTTTCATCAGGATTAGCGGGTTTTGTTTTTATTTTATAGATCAAAACATAAAGGGTAAAATAATTTTTCAGTAACTTTCCTAAGAAGAAATACTCTACATAGATGAAAGGATCAATGAGCACTTAAAAAGTAAAACCTCTTCTGCTAGCCAAACATGACATTGACAGTAATTGGTTGTCCTGAAGAACAATCCCTTGTAATACTTAAAATATTTACATTCAAATAAGTAATTGTATCTCTCATAATGCATTCTGAAAAATTGAATTTTTTTCATGATATATATCTTCTCTGGTTTTACTACCCTAAGTCATACTAGGACAGAACATGGATAGAATGAAGAAGAAAGAAAGGAAAGAAGTATGGCTTTATATATGGAAAAATATTCTTAGTTTTAAGTGTATTATATGCAAATTTTAATAAAATACTTGGTTAAGTTTCAGACTTTTCAAGGGACTTTATTGTAAAATGAAATTCTGTAGAAGCTATAGAAGACAGAATGAGAAAAGCCAATCTCCAAAGGAACTGCAATCATTTTTTACTGAGTAACCTCTATTAAAAACATTCTTATGCCAGAGAAAAAAAGTTAATTAATCTTTAAAATGGATATGTTTTGAAACTGCTGCAGCTGTCCATCAGTTTGTTGCCTTTTCTTGGACCTCCACCTTGCCATAACCTTTAGGGCACCATAACACAGCTGTGATCTTTTTGTACACGGCTGTGATCTTTCTGTAGACAGCTTTAAGATCATTGCACATGTTCTCTGCTCAAACAGAATAAAAGGCGGCATGGGGCAACAACTTTTTAAACCACACAGTGATCACGCCCAGCCTCATAACATGCAACGAGAAGTTACATAGTAAGGCCAGTCTCCAGTTACCCACAGTCCTGAGCTTCTTGGCCATGAGACCTGCTGGCCCAGGTCCACCCACAGGCCAATGTCCCAGCCCAGCCTCGGCCCCTAGCCATACCCAGAGATGTGTCTGATGCCTGGGACTGGGGGTATCACTGTGCCCTGCATCTGCACTGGTCCTGGCTGGGTTTCCAGGCCCTGATCTTCCACACTACTCCCAGTCCCCTGGGCTGAGTGACCTTCTGGCCTGCAGGGTGCCCAACAGTCCAAAAGTCCAGACGTTGAAAAACTCCTACCAATGTGATAGAAGTGACTAGTGAATACCAGTGAGAACCTTTAAGTCTACCACTAGTGCAAAATGTTTTTTCTAACTGGGGGAGTTATGCTAATATAAGAGAATATGTGTCTTCAAATAACAAATTCCTATTCACATGTCTTTAATGGTGTTGCTCTTACAATTATTAAAAATAATTTGAATCATGCCAAAATCATGACTCTCTTTCTTGGATAAGAGTGGGATAAACATACTGACATATTACTAGTTCAAATACACCTATATAAATATATTGTAGCTCATAAAACTTTGCTCAGTTCCAATCAAACTGCTATTTTGATTTCAACAATTTTTTTTTCAATGCCAACTAGTATAGAGTAACTGCAGATTTATTTGTGTCCTGTATAAAATTTGTTTTTTATAGAGATTATTATGAAGGCAACATAATTATTTTCTTCCTCAAACATTAGTAGAGATTCCTCTCTCTGTATTGACAAGTTATTTTGCCTGCATTCCAATATGCTTATTTGCTTTAACCTCTCATATTAATGTGTGGGTTTGCTGTGTGTGCAAACTTTGTAGTTTTGATTCAATTTTCAATAAGCCTGGTAATAACAAAATCAAAATTAAATTGGATTTCTTATATTTACAAACAAAAATGAAGAACTGCCTATGGGGACAGTACAGATTATACGAAATTTAAACTACTCTGTCAGGGGCCTCCAAATATTTAGGGTGAGCTGTGGGGTGGATCATATGACCTCCATTCTGTAAGTCTGTAAAATGTCATGGTTAATATTGTTTATATGAATGATGGTCTTCCATGTACAAAGTTATTCCTGAGATTTGAAAATCACTTCAGCAGATGACAGTAATTTTT
This sequence comes from Tapera naevia, assembly GCA_033556795.1. NCBI lineage: Eukaryota > Metazoa > Chordata > Aves > Cuculiformes > Neomorphidae > Tapera > Tapera naevia. The sequence goes on from JAUMJJ010000038.1 coordinate 14,942,473, forward strand.
TCCAGTGGTCAAGTGGTTTGATTTCAAAGAAGTAAATGCCAAGCCAATTGTTAACATATATTATTTACTGTCTGATTAGAAAATGGTTCTGTTCATTTATTCCCAAGCATCAGAAACATTTCTGAAGTCAGGTGAGGAAAGTCAATTATCCTTAAAAAAGGCGTTAAGCTTCCTCAAGTATTAAGTTGCCTGAATCCTTGTGACAGAAGGAAAAAATATGAAATAAAAATCAACAGCCAAACAGAAAGGGAAGGCAGGTTCCAAGCTGTAGGCCACAGTCAGGAAAAGCAATGCCAAAGGTAAAATTTTGCATAAAATCCATCTGTGAGAGCCACAGCAAAAAGGTAATCATCTTTCAGTGTCATGAAATTAAGGGACAGTTTCCTGGAACTTATGAAATGTATAAAGAACCATAAATACTTTTTTGGTTATTTTCTTTTTATTTCTGGATATCTGTCTCTTAATCTGTCAACTACATTGTTCATCTTTGGATTCTAGCATTCTTGTTTCCTTGTACCATCATTTCTGCTTGATGTTAAGGGTGACTGGCATAGCCATAGACACGCTGTTCCTGACTGAGAAGAGTCCTACAAAACTGGCCTACTGGCTACCTAGCCCTGTCCCTCACACTAGTCCTGAGTGTTCTTTTCTTCTAAGCCACATGTGCCAGGTGTTATAATGTAGTGAGTTAACTCCTGATGAAAAGTGCTAGCCTGAATTTCAATGTATTCTTCGTTTTCCTTACCTTTATAAGTCTGAGAAATAAAAAAGGACCCAAAGTAGTAGGCCAACCTTCAATGAAGGTTATTCATGTGTGTAAAGCAGTATTAAAAACTCCTCACTATTCTCCTTTTCTGTTATCTGTTTATAAGGTAGTTGCAGAGTAAAGATGCAGTGAAGAGTTGGGAAAAAAAGAGACTAAAATTTGATCACAAAGTATTGGGAGAATTCTTGAGTTGTAACAACAACTGTTTCCAAAAATCATGATTAGTTTGTGGGCAATTTACAAAAATATAAAGTGCAAGAGTTGTTACACATCTTTTAGTATAGAAATAATATTTCGAGTATATAAAAGAGGTATTTCCTTTTTTCTGTTATCCTCCTTGTTTTGCCACCCCAAAATATTTTCTGCATTGATATATTGGTTTGCTACTACCAACAAAAATTGTGCAATCGAGAAAGGCTGATGGCAATTAACAGGAAAAGTTATGACTATCATATTGCTAGTTTCATTACTGCAGTCTAAATGTGCTCATGATTTAGTGTAGCTACTTTTTCCCATAACGTGTATTACAATTACTAGGTTCTCAAAAGACTTCTGATCTCATCTAGTGCCTCCTACAAGACATATTTTCCAAAGGACTAGGTGTTGTTAAATTTGTCCCTAAATTTACAGGTTGTGATATACCAACAAACACATATCAGTACGTATTCAATAAAAACCCCACCATCATTGCTTCATTAACTTTCACTTGGGAACCTTTGAATCACTGGATTTTTGTCCTGATTAAGAGAAAACAAGAGGTATGAATATTTTGCCTCCTGACTGTTTCTGAAAGAGTGCTAGTGAGGAAAGATTTAGCTTTTGCAATGCCATGCATAATCACAGAATGTAATCCATATTCCACCTAATCATAGTAGAGAGTAAATCCACATAAGTAATTTAAAGAAGTCCTTGTTCTGGCTGTGTAAATATTCATATTCAAAGGAAAAATCAGAGTACTCCCATGGGTTTTGAGATGCTTTTAAAGCCAGGCAAAATATCTTCCAGAACTGACTCAACATGAGTCCCTTATGTCTTAAAACCAAGTGCCTATTAGTTTGTGCGAGACTGCTCTAAACAGATGACTTTTTACATTATCCATTATTTTCATTATGTTTAGGTTAAATTCTGGCTCTGTGTTTAGCCGGCATAAATAAACTGTGTGCTGGGGGCTCTGCAGGGGTTTCCAAAAGAGTTCCTCTCTCACAGTCAAAGAAAATTAATGACAGTAAAATTGCTTTGTGGTGCAGGCTAATGTTTCTGTCATATCCGTGCAGCAAATTCAGTTCTTTCCTCTTGTTTCCTGAAATCTTCGTGCTGGAAGAGATATGCTCCATTGTATAACCAAGCATTTATGAAACATTTATTTAAATAGTAATACATTTTTAAAAATAATATTGATTTAAAGAGAGCATTGTGTGCTTCCTGCATTACAATTTTGTGTTTTTGACCAGGAAATGAGACTGGGAACAGGAAATCATGCATGCTCTCTTGTGTAAGTTTATGGAAGTGACAGACTATGAATGCAAATCACCTGTCTTTTTAAGAAACTTTGCCAGTGTTTATTTTATGTTTGCTTTTGAAGAATGTAGACTATACCATCAGCTTGTGCAAATTAGCAAATTTCCCTTGAAGATGAGAGAACTGGCCTCATTAACACCAGCTTAAAATATACCTTGAGCCTTGAAAATCACTGTGATTGTTGGTGTTACTTTTCTTGAGTAACATTGTATTCCAGAGTGGAAAAAGAAGCAAAAGCTTTAGAGATTGAAAAATTTCAGCTATGCAACTCAAAGCAGCTGGGAAAATGGGTGACTATAGGGAGTTTCTTCTTCCACATGACAGTAAATTTAGCAGATTTTGGTTTAGTAAAGTTCTGTCCTTTAAACTAATAAACCCTCTTGATCATGCCAGGGCTTCTTCATGCCCTGGCAGAAAGAGGTCAAGCGAGCTCTCACTTGTGCCAAATGCAGAGATTGCCTGAAAGCCAAAGAAACTGAAACTTCATTCCCAAAATATTCAGGCGTGTAAAGTTTGAGACCAGCCCACATAAGAGAAAGCAGGAAATGCCAAAGATCAAGGCATATCTTTGTCTTAGAAGCCACTTCCAATGAGACCATTCCAGTCTCTGCTCTGTTCCTTTTGGTAAAGTAAATTCTACTTTGCTTGGAAAAAGATCTTCCTAAGTTTTAGTGCACTAATGCCATTCACAGAAGTAGGAGGTACCAAAATTAGTTAGCTTGTTCTGTAAAAAGGTGGCATCCAGAGGAATATACCTAAGAGGCTCATAGCATAGCACCCAGAAAAGGCGTATGAGGATAAGAAATGTGTAGTGGAGGGAGTGGAGCAAGACCTGAGAAAACTAAACCTACTCATGGGATTACAAACAGTCCTGCTCAGGCTGTTTGAAGTAAAATGAGGACCAATCATTTTCAAGTGATAAAAAAGCAAACGGTCTGTTTCTGAATAATCTGTATACCTCTTTGTTAGTTTTTTTCCTCTGAAATAATCTCCCATTGTTTTGAATGTTCTGTAATTCGTGACACTTAACATTTCTAACACTGAATGTTTCACTTCATCTGTTCCATCAGAGCTGTTCCAGTGAAAGGAAACAAAAAACATTTTCTTACATCAGTTCATTCATCACACTGAAATCTCTCTGTCTTGTCTATGGAACTAATGCAGAAAAGATTTGCTTTTTGCAGAATATTATCTCATCCAACAGTATTGCAAGGTTTCCTGTTTTTACATTAAATATTCAGAGTTGAGCCTTCAGCTGATGTAAATATCATGAATAGATTGACACAATACTTCAGGTCTGAAGAGGTTGGCTGGTAATTACAAGCCTTAATAACATCTGAAATAGCAAAACTCATCATTGCTTTCAGCTGAGTGTCCCATTTTGTAAGGGACATGTTCTCAGGTAGGGTGTATGGAACATTTGGAAACATTGCTTAGAGTTTTACAGGCATATACCTAGCTTGAAAAGTCATACAATGAGACTAAAAGATTTTTTAATGGAGAATATTGTGAAAACATAACTGTGGTATAACATGGAGAATAATGTTTGTGAGTGTCTGTACACTACCCCTAGCTAAAGAATGAAAACCATCAACTAATCCCTACTAATACTTGCATTAAACTTGCTGATCCTGCAGTCATTGAACGTGTATGAGCAAATTATTTGCAGACTGGTAGGAAGCAAGCAAGGCATGAAGAAGATACTTCCTTTCAATAGATAACACTGTCACCCTAAAGATCCTTGCAGAAAAGCTAATTAATTACAACCTTCATGAGCAGACTGTGAGGTAGATTAAAAACTGGCTGAATGGCTGCACTCAGAGACTGATGATCAATGGCACAAAGCTTAGTTAGAGGCCAGTAACTAGCAGTGTAGCCCAGCGGTCTATAATGGGCCAAAGCCTGCTTAAAATCTTCATTAATGATATGGGAGAAGCAAGTTTGCTAATGACAGAAGACTGGATGGAGTGGCTGAGGAGCCACAGTGTTGTGCTTAGGGACCTCAACAGGCTGAAGAAATGGGCTAACAGAAATTCCGTGAAGTTCAACAAGGAGAAGTGCGAAGTCCTGCAACTGAAGAGGAACAACCTCAGGCATCAATACGTGCTGGGGACCACCCATCTGGAAAGCAGTTCTGAAGAAAAGGACCTGGGAGTCCTCAAAGACATCAAGTTGAACATGAGCGAGCAACGTGCACTTGTGGCAAAGAAAGTTAATGGTATCCTGGGTTGCATTAGACAAAAGTATTACCAGTATGTGTAGGGACATGATTCTTCCCCTCAATTCAGGACTGGTGAGGCCATAGCTGGAGTGCTATGTTCAGTTCCGGGCTCCCCAGTATAGAAGAGACATGGACATACTAGAGAGTGGCCATCAAAGGGCCACAAAGATGATTAAGGAACTGGTCTATCTCTCCTGTGAGAGAACTGGTACTGTTCAACCTGGAAAAGAGAAGTCTCAGGGGAATCTTATTAGTATCTCTAAATACACAAAAGAACAGCGCAAAGGATACAGGGCCAGGCTCATTTCAGTAGTGCCCAGTGACGATGTACAGAAACCAAAACATAAAATTAACCTTTTGAACATCAGGAAGAACTTTTTTCACTGTGAGAGTGACCGAGCACTGGCATAGGCTGCCCAGAAAGGCTGTGGAGTCTCTGTCCTTGGAGACATTCCAGAAGTGCCTGGACATAGTTCTAAGCAGTTTGCTGTATGTGGTCCTGCTTGAGCAAGAGGGCTTGACCCAGATGACCTCCAGACGTCCCTTCCAACTTCAACCACTCTTTGATTCTATGATCACCCTAGATTTGAATGTCCCAGAAACTGATTAGCTACCTTTTTAGGAAGAGTATTCTTATTAAAGCATCTTGTAACAAGATAGTGGTCTAGTGGGAGATGTCCCCGTCCATGACAATAGGGTAGGAACTGGGGAATCTTTAAGCTCCCTTCTAATTCGAACCATTCTATGATTCGATAATTCTATAAGTATTCCATAAGCATCAACAGGCAATGTTGATCCTTCTTCCACTAAAAACACTCAAAACACTGTCATAGCTAAATTTTTGTGACAATATCATAATTTGATAAACAACTTCCTTCTTTAGGAAGTATTGTCATAACTAGGAAAAGGAAAATATCCCTGCCCCAGTTTTTGAAGAGCATCATAGATATTGCTGGGATTATTCTGTTAAATGATTTATACTGGTCTAATTGAAAAGTTAAGCCAATCTCTCTTTCATCTAATTTTCAGAATTATATTGAAGAATAAATAGCTTGACTGCTTCATAATGCAGATTGCTAAATTTCCTAGTACACAAGCCCTGTCTGTTGTCAGAATTGTTACTGTGCTGAAGATGCCTTCGTTACCAGACTTCCTTGGAAATGCTCAAGGTACAGCAGGACTCTCTCCCTCTCTTCTCTGTGATTTCACATGAACATTTCCAGCGACAGAGCCCTGCAAAGAGCCTGCCATCCCTCTAGCCCTGCTGTGCAGTGCAGTATCACTGCAGACATCCTCTCAAGATTTTCTCTTTCTTTGTAACTCCCACCTTTGACTAGGAAGGAAAAGAGGCATTTATGCTCTTGCTGAGACTCAAAGCAGCTGCGTTAGGTGGGAGGAGAGACTCTACCTCTATTACACAGTCGCTTCTGTCACTAGACATGAGTGAGAGTTGGGTAGCAACTTCAACTGTGCAGATACTTGTAGTAACTCCAGGGTCAAACACAGAAGTTATAATGAATAAGAAATCTTTCAGGTAACACATATCATTTAGTCAGTAGGTTGAAAGAAGTTATTTCCTTTATGTTAGCTTTTTGGGGACAAAAACCGCATTCCTCATGAAGAGTACTTTGCACTTTCCACATATTATTATATATGTGGAAATATATATATATATATATATATTATTATCTTTTATAACTTTTTACCAATGCATATTCTCTGGATTTTCACTCCTAACATTGCGGTGTAGGAATTTGCAAATCTGGAGAGTATTGCTAATCAGCTAACTGGTAGAGAGAGACACAGTGAGTTACAGATTGGAAGGAACAAGCAAAGGGAAGAGTTTTAAGTTGAAGAGACTACAGAAATTTAAGTCCATTTTTAAGTACTTGGTAATTAATTAAAAATAAAACTATGGATTGGCACCTTTATTTCTTCAAATGTAAATAATTAAATATCTAGCTCTAGAAATTAAGAGAAACTTGGTGATTTTTCAGTTTAGAAGACACCATAAGATGTATTTGATCTAAGCAATCTGGGAAATCTTCCAACACAAAATTATAAAACAAATCACATTTCCATCCTGTCTTCTGTTTTCTGAAGAATTTGACTTTCATGATCCATAACCTCCAGGCTCTTAGAGCAGTTCTAAAAGGTACCAGTTCCCTAACAGTTTTTATTTCATTCAAGGATACTGAGAGGTGTAGCTCTCTGTTATAAGCAGTTTCAAACCATAAAGATGTATTTTTGAAATATAATAAGGAATATTTCTTATTTCACCTTATAGTAATCATTAAAGAACTTTAAGACCATATTTGCAAAAACTGATTGCAAATCAGTTTCCTCTTCCAGTCCTACAAAACATGTAAATGTAACTGAAATGGACACTTATTTATGTGATCTGTTTGCACAAAAAAACCCATAGTTGACAAGAAAAATATTTACAGAGAGTTTGGATGCTTGTGAATGAATCTTAAAATCTGCATCAGATTTTCATGCATCAGTACACCTCAGCAAGCTTTTATCTACCTACCAGTCAAACTACAGCTGCACTGACCTCAGTATTTGCCTATTTTTACACAATGAAGAAAAACAATTAAATTTTAAATGTTATTTGAAGTTTATTTGGTTTGGGATAGTAACCAGACAATTTTTAAGTACTGAGATCAATCTTTATTAAGATTTACCCTTTGTACTGCAGCAGCATCAACAGTCCTACTTACGGATCCTGTGATACAGGCACATAAGTTTAACTCCCAATGCATCAAACTGCCCTGGTTTTGTGTAAGAGGTATTTCTCATCTGCAAATTAGTCTCACTTTTCTCATTAATGTCTGATTCTTTGACAGACTGTGGATGCTAAGTTATTCAGTACATTACAAGAGACATTAAGTCCTTTGCCTATGCTTTTTAGTAGTTTTAATAAGAAGCTGGGTTGGAAGCTCAGCCTTCTGCGAAGTCATAGACTACAATTTTTGTAGAAGTCTTTCTGAGTTGTTATTTATGTGCTGTACTGATGTGAGATAAATAAGAGCTGAATGCCTTCTGAGAAACCATGGTGATTTTCCTTAATCATATTTTAGCTGTTTTGATTGGACTGAACTTCTCCAGGGATTGTAATGAAATCTACAAATGTACCTAAAGCATTAGAAGAAAAAAGTGCTAAAACAAAAAATGATGGGTTTATTGTGTAGTAGATTTCACAGCATATCTCATTCAAGGTGTGACTTCCTCATTTCTAGGACAAATATTAATATGCTACAAAATATTAACAAATCACAAAATAATTGCCTTATAATTTATAGAAAACTGCTTTAAAATTATGTGGGCTTTGAAACTACCAATCAGAAGCTTTTGAATGTAAATTGTTTCAACATTTGTGACAAGCAAAAGTCACTGCAACTGCACTATCTGCACATCATTGAACATGTTTTATATAACATGCTTACTCTCAATCAGGGGCAGAAGGGCAAGCCTTTATCAGCAACCCACTAAACCCATCTGTCTAGTTATTCCTTTCATTGAAGAATGCAAACTGATATAATTTACCCCATAATTCTTACTGGATAAGAGAGGAGCGCAGAGCATTTCACAACACTATAAGTTATATAAGCTAAGTTAGGGCTCTGCCAGAGTAGGACTATCAAGTCCAGTACAGCAAGCACTAAATCAAGTCATACAAAGTACTTCTTTGTGTACTGAACTGGGCTAAATCCAAAATCTGAGAGTAAGTCCTTTTGCATAAAATGATTGCTCTGTTTCTGTTCTTAGTGCAGCCTGCAGCCCCAAAGGTCTTGGAGTCGTTCTGACACAATAAAAGAAATGCTTATTCAGAATTCATGATCTTTCAGTAGGAAAAAGAACCCAGACACCACCAACAAGAAACAGATGGATTTCAACAGATAAATAAGGAATGAAGATTGAACTGACTGCAGGGAGATCTATTTAGCAACTGTTTCCAGTTTATCTTTGGGACGTACAGCAGCAGCAATTCGTGAGAAGTCAAAGCCAGCTTGCTATTTTCATTGCATATAAACAAGCCTAAGTGAATAATTAAGCAATTCAAGTTTGTCAAAGTGTAAGCAAAGTTTGCAAGTCTTACTACCTCCTAGCACTTTGTGTTTCTTGAGCATGGTAAAACTAATTAGTATTACTACAAATTCCTGGAAGACTTTGGAAGTAACTAAAAAAAGATATGCAAGCAAATCTAATGCAAGTTCTTGTATTTATTCTAAGATAATACTCTGATACTCCTCTTAAGGATATTGTCTTCATAAACATCATTAATTCAGAAATAACTGCAAACACACCAAACGGACTTTTTTAAACTTCATAAGTAGTCTTTAACTTAATAAAATTTCAAGATTATTGCAAATATTGCTAGTGTTAACTACCTCAATTTCTGTTCAGCTGAACTAAATGGGAATTCTTTGAACAATGGAATTTCTCACTAAATGCATGTGCTGACATTTTTATTTTATTATAATGCTTTAAATAAAATTAGTCAATTTAAAAGCCCAAGAGTTATTTCCACTGGCAAATGAAGTCTTTTTGTGTGCCTATTAAAAGATATAATATTGCAAAGTTTTCATGTTGTTTGGCCAGTTCGTCTGAGCTAACCAAAAACTTTGCTGCTAGCCTTCAGACACTCCATTGTTACTAAAGACAAAACCAATATTGGATATAGCACTGGGGGCAGATACTGACTTGCATAACTAGGGTAATTATTCCAGAAATCAATGTGAATAGTAATATGGAGCATCATGAGCGGCTATTTTGGTTGCATGTTCTTCCCTTCTTTGGTCTCTCACACTATTCTATGCCTTGTTATCTTGAGTTGGTCTGACTGAGGGGCTTTTGTTAGCTTGTGAAAATTTAAGACATGTTATTAGCACTTTTGCAAAGTGCTGCAATGGTTTAATGATGTCATCTGTCTCCTAGCAAATAGGCTAAGATGAACAGCACATTTAACACAGATCATTGAACAGCTGATGGCAAATTCCAGGTGATGCATTATCATCCTATGTTAACACGGAGCAGGCATCGCATTTTATTCTATTTCCACAGTCCCCTAGTACATGACAAGGACTTCTCATTTAATATTTGATAATAATAATAATGCCAATAATATCAATAGTGAACATATATAAAATACTATTTATATCATTTATTCCTCACAGCAAAGACTGGTTAAAGCCAAGGCTGACAGCATCACTTCTTTTCCCACATGCACAATGTAAGGCTATAAATCACACGCATTTTTTTAATATTAAAGTATGCTATCATTTGTATATCTAAAGCTCTGTAAGACACACATTATACACTGAATGAAACAAAACTCTTCAGGCTTTTCATTCCTCATCTAATTTCCTGGGCTTCTACAGATGCTATAAAAAGCCTTAAGACATAGCGGTGTGACAGCACAGTATTTCATATAGCATTTACATACATTCCAAACAGAATATTGCACTGTATGAGCAATCTTTGTAACTTCCAAATATTTACATTTCTAAGTCTATCCCTTTGCATGACTACAGAAATTGTAGGAAATAAACATTCCCTTGTGTATTCACAGGAAGCTGGTTTATCTGAGTTTTAAGCTAAATCCAAAACACAGTTTAAAAGCCACTGTCACACAGACGACACTGTTTCTGTGTGTAACTTGGTTACATCTCTGCCACATGAAGTGGCATACATTTTCCTGAACATATGTATCAATACATACACAAAAGATGATGTTACCTTTCTTCTTTTACATCCACTGAGAATTCAGAGACAGGTGACTTTTTGACATTGATATAAAATTTGAAACCAAGTACTTAACTAGTTAAAAACCTGCAGCTTTTCACACACATTATCCCAACCTGTGTTTCCGACTTGGTTCCAAAAATATTGTATGTATATATGTAGATCAGACTGTCATCTATGCAGAAATCAGAAACAAGGAAGTCTGTAAACTCTCTAAAATTCCTCAGTATCCACAAAGTTTAGCAAATCGTTTCTTAGTGTCTTTGGTTAATGTTCAGCTAGTACTATGAGCCATCTGCTGACATCAGCATAGGACCCGAGTTCTGTAAAACTAAAGAGTCCTTGTATGGCTATCAAAATGGTGAGAAACTCTTAGAGAATTATCTGTTTGGATCTGACCATTTTTTTATATTAACTCTTGTTTAGTTATGAAATCAGCTGTTCCAGCTGGAAGGGATGCAGCATAGCAGATAAATGCCTCAATTGATCCTCACTGAAAAGCTCACCAGGCAAGTGAACTATGCTGGACAAATACTTGACTCCTCTCCAAATGACTCATATGTTTTTATTTTGAAAAAATTCCTCATGCAGCAAGTCGTAATGGTAAATACCACAGGATCATGGGAAAAGGTTTATGTGTATTCTTCCCTGCTTCAAATACACTCTCAAGGACCTACTGTATTTAGTTTTCTACTTTTCTTGATATTTTAGCCCTTTCAAAATTAAAAATGGCAGATATCATTGTATTAAAACAATTTTTTTTTTTTTTGGCAGAGGATTGTTATGTATCAGTGTATCTGTTGGAATAATTCTTGTTGGCTACTTCTAGGTCTTTTCTGGAAGGCAAGATAAATATTACACATATCACGAATTAAACTTTACTTTCTTATTAATTATCCCCCCTTTTTTTTTTAAATTGCTACTTGAGAACACAATTTTTGTAACTGTTTGGTTAGCCAAATAGTTTTCCAGAATTTCAAATTTGACTTCTACATTTTTTCATTAGGCTATAACAAATATCGGGCTTTCCATCAAGCAGTTGTGACCATCTGGCACACAATTCCTGCTGAGTAGCTCCCACACTACAACTGCTTGGAAGTGTCTACTCATTGATTCATTACTTACTGTAAATGTAGAAGACAATTTCACAAAAATACGATGTTAGCTGGAATAGTTATAATAGGATAGAGTCCTTGCATGTGGAAAACCAAAAGGACTCTAAAACTTGTGCAACAGAAGACATAAGGGGAGAAAGAGTTACTCACTTCCCTTCTGTGCTGGGGAGTACAGCTGCTCACAGCAAACATTCACATATATTGGAAATAACTCCCACTTCTCCTCCCACCAAGGCCTAATTTTGTTACTATGGCACCAAGGGTCCATCCCTGCCCTTTTGCACAGGAACTTCCAGCAAATTTAGGTGAGACTTCACAGATGAGACAGTGGAGAAGAAGCAAAAATACAAAAGAGGCATCAGGAACAAATGGAGCAAAAAGGCAGAAAATTGATGTCCTAACAGCTTTCCCACATTGGCCCTGAATCACTCATCTACCCAAAGTGAGGAAGTTGCAGTTTTGGCTGAAGGTGTGACTGTCTTTTTATTTCCCTCACCCCAGGCTCTGCACTGCACAAGAGTTGGACACTACTGCCTGGTCAGAGGAGCAGGGAACTAGTTCACTACCCAGGCTCTGCAGCACCAGACAGGCTTCCCGTGCACAACTTCATGAGGCAACTGCTGGGGTCCACAGCCCAGGAAGAGGACATTGTGAGCTGCTGGATGGCAAGGCCAGGCTGCAAGAAAGTGTCCTCCCTGTGTGAAAAGCGGTACTATGGTTCACACTGTTTTGTTTCAGATGTCTTCCTCAGCAGTTCTGTGTCCTTAATTTCAGAAGTGTCCTTACTGTATTTTATGTTCTGATAACCCCAGCTGTAGCTATTGCAAGGCCTTTCTGTGCTCCTGCTTTGTTGCTTTGAAGGAAAGGTGGTTCCACTCTACCACAGTCTTTTGAGGGACTTGGAATGCCATAACAAAGTCTGTTTGTACTTTGGTTTCAGTTCATGCCAGTTAATGCCAGTGTTGCAACATTTATATAAAGCTTCTTTCAATGGCCTCCTGCCATCACCTGCAAGAAAGGGCGTTATATATCAAAGACACTTTGTCTTCCTCATCAATAACATAGATTTCCCAAATCGAACTCCCTAGCTAATCACCAGTATTATGAGGCAAAAAAAGAATGTGTTAAATAAGAACCTGCTTGTTCCCAAACAAGTGTATCTAGGAACATTCACACTAGAACCATTTACCACAACAGCTAAGAGCTGGACCGAAAAAAAGGTGGAAGCTTTTCTATAACCATTCCCTGGCAGAGTTCCCCATTAAAATGAGACAGCAATCTGTTCCCAAAGATGCTTGTCAAAACTTGAGAAAATAACCAGAAGATTTATCCATAAAATTGCCCACGCAATTAATGGAATTTGTGTGCATCAATCACCTTTACAGCTTTTAGAACCTCAGACTATGCCTACTTCTTGCTCCTATACTTGTAATGTAAGTTAGGAAAAAAGTAAATGTTGGGTGGTAGTTATTTTTAATTTCATGAGGCAAGACAAACAATTAAAAAATAAAGGCTGTCAAAGGTAGTGTTAATATGTAAATTGATTTTATTCAAAACAGATTAAAAAACTAACAAAGCTTGCCTAACTACATGAGGTAGTATACATAGCAGAACAGAAGGCAGAATATAGTATTCTGAAATATGAAGAATACAGATAGGTTTAAAAGTTGGAAGGAAACAAATTCAACAAGAGAAACAAAAAAATACCAAAAATAAAGTTTAACAGCTTTTCAGTCTTAAAGCACCAATACACTTTTCATAGAAAGAAACATAGTACCACCACTACACGTTCTTCATATACCATGATATGGTAAAATTAATGCACAAGGCGGTTCACCATAAATGAGTTTTTAAAAATGGTGAAGCTACAAATATCATCATTATCACTGTGCTCCGTACCACTATACTTCCTGGCCTGCAGGAGTATTTGCCAGGTCATGAGGAGCAAGGTTAGCCTTTGTTATTATTTTCACTAAGTTTCTTTTGAACATTTACCCTCACATCAATGTATAGTATACGGATACCATGCACAGCTGAAGGCCTCAAGCTTGGAAATTTTATCTAGGTGTACAATTCTATGTTTTTGCTGAAACCCAGTGTACGTAAATTGATTGTTACATGGCAAAAATAAAACGTACATATGTGTGCAGTTTTGCATTGCAGAACTGATGGCTTATTCCTCAATTTCAAGCTATTCCACTTCTCAATAAGAAAATTTTCTCAGATCCTTCAAGGTTATATATATCTCTCACTCATCCATCCAACGATAGCTGAGTATCTGTGAAGGACTGGTTATTTTAACTAAAGAGCTTAGCAGCATCCAACAAACAAAATTTAAGAAATAAAAAACATGAATGGTCCAGTCTCTTCAAAATATTTCTTTAGAGGAAAACATGCTAATATGACCCAGGACTTTCCTATATAACTTCAATTTTACTTCAAAATAGATATTTGTACTTATGATTAGTGTGAAATTGGAAACAGTCTACCTCTTTATTTATGCTTGCACAGCTAATGCTACTGTAAATCATCAGAAGGTTATATATATTTTTATTTCACTTTAAGGCATGATTTAATATATTGAATTATCGGTACAGTTTCTTTTATGTACACTGGAAATAAAAACTCAGGCCTCCTTATGGTATAGTTTTAAGGTTACTGTTAGTGGCATATATAAAGCACCATACAATAATATATTCAGATGAAGGAAACAAAGAACATTTATGAGCTTTGAATTAACTGTGTAGGAATACCTGCTAAGAAAATATAGCAATATTTAACACAGGATTCAAAATATTGTTATATATCATTATAGATTTTCAAATGCATTTTTCTCCCATGTTTACTTTTACAGATTCTTTTCATTAAGATATATATATGTAATTTAAACATTTTGGTGGAAAGCAGTATACATCTTCTGTACAATAATGTTACAGTTTAATACAACTTCTAGGAATTATAAGAAATGGCCTTTATTATTCTCTTCCAAGTGCTCTAGTTTCACTTGTCTGTTTCACATTTTACTTGCTAGGCTCAAACAACAGCAAATACTCTGAATGCTTTGCTTCCTGGAGGATTCTGTAAACTGAAACATAAAAACATTCCTGATGTTATCTTTAAGCACTCCAATGACAACAATTTTGAATTGTTCAATACAATTTTAGAATCCTGCAACTCTTCCTGTAACTGCTCATAACTTTAACTAACTCAGATTTCTTTTAAAGCTTTTACAAATAAAAATTAGATAAATTTCACAGTTTTTCTTCCGTATAGCTTATTAGGAACAAATCTTAACATTAAAAAAACTAAGTAATCCTTTGCGATGAGGGGTTCCAGTTTAAAGAATAAAGCTCTATTGAAGCAAAGTAGTAAAAAAAAAATTTTAGGAAAAAGAGAAAGCATGCATCTCATGCTCATAAATCTAGTAAATATATTTGGATAGAACTTACAGACAGAAGAGATCACTTGTTAGTTGTTTATATGCTGAAGAACAGATTTCTAAAGAGAATGAGTATTTCACAAAGACAAACGAAATGCCTTCTGAATGGACAAATATCTGATTTCAAAAGAAATAAACCAAAAATCCAACTGGAATGAAATTTCATTAGAATAAATATTTATGTCCTATAAACTGAACAAGCCTGTCATATTTAAAGGCCCCATTGTTTTATCTTTTGCAAACACTGTCTGAGGCATATCTGGGAAGGAAAGGGAAAAGGAGGTGAAAGGAAGGAAGGGGAAACAGAGGTGAAAGGAAGGAGTGGCACAATGAAAGAGGCTGCCTGCAATGGTATTATAATCAATCTTCTTATGCTTCACAGTAAACTTGCATGGGACTCTTTTCCAAGCTGCTCACCTTCCAAATTTTACCAAGGTGGTAAAGTACAAGTAATCATTAAGTTTGCAACACTTTTCCTGGCTACATCTCTACTCAATGAGGAGATTTAGATGGAGAGCTGGTGTCAGTAAGGCAGCACTCATTTCTGAGAGAACTAGGTCAGGTAGAAAGGCCAAAGAATATGTAAATTAAATCATTCACTAAGCAAAGGAAATCTGTATTTTACAAGTTACTAAGTCTGTTGAAAGGTGTGAGGGGCAGAGGCAATTCTCCCATTTCAATTAAATGCAAGAAAATAAAAATGCTCTATCTTTTTCTACTTCTACTTCCAAGTTGTCTACAGAAACTTTTATATTTCTGGAAAAGCTTATAGTTTTAGAGGTAACAATGATTCTTAGCTTCACAGGACTAAGAGAGTGGTACAAGATTTTTTCTTAATGTAGTTTATCTTTCTTCCTTTAGAACCTGGAGAGCTCCTTCAGGGTTTAAATTTAATATGCAACATGCAGCCACATGTTATCATCATAGAATAGATGAATATACAACTATTTGAGCTCTCACAGTATTTCTATGCCTTTCAGAAAAACACTGTTAAAAACAGTCAATCCACTAAAAAAAAAGAAATTAAAAAATACATTTTAATGATTGTGAGTTTAATGTTTGTGAATGTCACTTATGATCCAGGCTCACTGCTTCAATACAGCATAAACCAGTAAAGAACATTCCATCGTGGACAAATGAATTTGCATCAGCTACTAGTGGCTGTCTATTGCAGATCCTCTGACTTGGATGGAATAAATTACTAATAATTTATAAAAAAAAAAAAAAGAAAGCAAAGGTAATTTTCTTATCAAATATTGTGTTACTTGCACCAGAAGCAGCAAAGTAAACAATAGGATTATTTTATTTCATAAGCAGCTTTTTACAGTAATGATTTATAAGCTTAGAGGAGGCAGGCAGTTCTGGTACCACAGCTTCTCCAAAGTCACCACAGCTGTTACATAAACTCGGTAAGTTACCCACGTTGACCTATTTGTTTGGTTTTTAGCACTGCCCCAGGTCCAAACAGACACAATGCAAGACTGTAAATCTTATCAAGGTGAAGGGTAAAGCACAATCTTTGAATCTCTGCTCAGTACCTTTCTGAATATATCCCATTTTGAAAGGAAGCAACGTAGACCTTTCTTTTGTCTACTGGCATAACATCAACGTAACCGCCCTGGTTGCGGATGACCCCAGCGTGTACTGCTGCCCGGCAGATACTGGATATCTAAGGAAGAATGAGGAGATTAGTTTTCATTCATTATTTCAGAATTGTTTAGAAGACAACTAATAAAGGAATTTAAACCAAGTTCTAGGACACACAAAATGATTATATTTTATGACTAGCTTTATTAATCTTACAGTATTTAAACCAGTTTCATGAGAATTAGGGCAATTACTAGGAGTACAGACACTACCTCTTCAAAGATCTTCTGTAGCATGACCCCAAGATAATTTATTTCAGGATAGTCCAGTTTGAGGATCAGAAATACGTTAGAATTATTGAGTTGTTCAAAATGAAAGGCTCTACTCATTTAAACAGCAGAGAGGTAGCAGAACTAAAACCTTAGTCCCATTAACCACTACAGATCAAGGAGATTCAGTTTAATCTCCAGCCAGAGCCAAACAGGCGAACCATGGAATAGCAAAGGCATGCTGCAGTCATACGTTCCTAGGAGGATGTCCTGCCCTGAAAGTGAGGGACAGACTGCAATAATTCTCCCTCTAGGTGCAAAACCTCAAAGAGCAGTGAAATAATCCACACACAAAAGAAACATCACAATTTCCTATCTAGGCATGGGCAAATACTGAAATGACAATTAATGGCAGACCAATAGCTTTAGTTCCTTAACTCTGAGTGAGGAAATAGAGTCAGGATTGAAAGGCCTCAAGTTTTATTTAAAAGATTAATTTTTAAATCAGGGTCTAGTTCTATAAAGTTTACGCAGGCAAAATTCTGTATGAAGTTAGCAGGTTCATTTGAGCAAAACCTACTTTCTTTGGCCACTAATTCCACTCATGAACCTAAGTAGCATAAATAATATCTACAGAACGATTGCTCAGTGACCACCTTGATAATGTTCATTTAAATAAATGTTTAAACTTATAGTCCTCTATCACTCTTTTAGCATTTTAAAAATTAATTGACGGTGATATGAAACCTCTTAGACACTCTAGAACGTAGTCTCAATCTTCAACACACAGCACAGAAAAGTGTAGCTCCCACTACAGTCAATCTCCATTTGAAGCCAAGTTGTTCTGTGTAAAAAGTCTTCACTGCAGTAAGTCTCCTCAACCAATCTTAAAAACTTAGCCAATATAAATATCAATAGTTGGTCACATAGACCACTATTAAAACAAGAATAGCGTTTTGTCTAGTTAAAATTGGAAGAACTTTTTATCTGTTAATGTAGTCATTTTGTAATTTCAAACTATATAAAATCAGGAATTTAAAATTGCAATGTTTTTCCTACTCTCATTCCAAGTATAGAACTTGCCAGTTTCACTGTTTCATAGTTTTTCTTTTAATGTTACCATATTTCTACGAGCAAAGATTTGAAACTGTTTATGCAAGGAATCTTCTGCAAAAGATGCTTCAGAGCTTTTCTCTTCACATTGCTGGAAGTAATTTTTTAACACGCCAGAAGGGATGCCATTTATGACTTGAAGAATGGAGGATGTAATGATCTGGGTGGAGGGAGGTTGTTTCAGTTGAGTTAGAGACACTTATTGCAATGTAAAGGTAAAAAAGTGAGGGAGCAAAACAGCGTAAAAAAATCTGTGTGGCACTACTGATTAACCATAGAAAAACCCTTGCCAGGAACAGGAAGGAAAAGAAGTTATCATAAAATATGAAATGAGTTTAAGAATGAATGGCTGATCAGACTAAAGCCAGAAAAGGAAAGGTAAAACTAGATTCTCATAAATACTATAAAAATGGCTTTGTAAACACTTCTTTTTGCATTAATAACATCTATTGCTGTTATTTGCTTTTTTTATTTAATACCCCTGCAAAATCTTTTTCATTCAGTGAAGGCAAGTGGCCTAAGCAGTAGTGGAAATGAATATTTATGTGCATATATGCACATATCCATGTACATATATATGCATTTTTGAAACAAAAGAATTTGTGGGAATGTCCCAAACCCCCCATCTGTTCTGTGGAATCAATCAAGCAGATCATGGACTGCAATTTCAAACACATGCACCATGACAAGTGGGCAAATGAATTCTCTGTGATCAAATCTGTCTGTGAATACGTGAAAAACTGCAAGAGGACACACTTAGTAAATAGATTATAAATACTTCACCTGAAACTAGTTCAGTAATATATTATAATGAACAAAATATGCAATCATATTCAGTAAAAATCTCAGTTAAAAGTATCTTAGTTTTAAAATAATTTAAAAGTGAGCAACAAAGCAATATTGCAGCTACCTGTCAGTCTGATCTTGGTACCAGGGTAGAACATCTTGAATGCACTCACCAGCCACATGCAGGACAACAAGGTGATCAGGTCCAGCTAGTATGGATTCATGAAAGGCAGGTCCTGCTTAACCAACCTGATCTTCTATGAACAAGTGGTCCACGTAGTGGACAAGGGAAAGGCTGTGGATGCTATCTACCAGGACTTCAGTAAACCCTCTCCCACAGCATTCTCCTGGAGAAGCTGGCAGTTCATGGCTTAGACAGGTGTACTCATCCCTGGGTAAAAAAACAGGCTGGATGGGCGAATCCAGAGAATTGTGGTGAATGGAATAAAAATCCAGTTGGCGGTCAGTCACAAGTGGTGTTCCCCAGGGCTCAGTGTCAGGGCCAGGTCTGTTTAATATCTTTATTATTGATCTGGATGAGCGGATTGAGTGCTCCCTCTGGAAGTTTGCAGATGACACAAAATTGCGTGGGACCATTGATCTGCTCAAAGGCAAGAAGACTCTAATGAGGGATGTGGACAGGCTGGATGAATTGGCCAAGGCCAATTGTATAAGATTCAACAAGGCCAAGTGCCGGGTCCTCCACTTGGGTCACAACAACCCTATGCAACGCTATAGGCTTGGAGAAGAGCGACTGGAGAGCTGCCTGGAGGAGAAGGGTGTGGAAGTGCTGGTTGACAGCTAGCTAAACGTAACCCAGTAGTGTGCCCAGATGGCAAAGAAGGACAACAGCATCCTGGCTTTGTCACAAATTGTGTGGTCAGCAGGACTAAGGAAGGAATGTTACCCCTGTACTCGGTGCTGTGTTCAGTTTTGGGTCTCTCACTACAAGAAAGATCACCAAAAAGGGACATGAAAAAGAACTTTCTTTTCATTCTTTCTATCCATTGTTGAACTAAACACGTTGTCGCAAAGAGAGAAAAAAAAGCTGACTACGGAACAGAACAACAAAAGCAAGTACAATATCAGACTGTTAAAATAATATGTGATAAACTTTATACAAGTATATAAAAAGCCTGCTGCAGATACTTAGCTATCTGTACAGGTAAGAAATATCTAAATTAATAAGACTGTGACATTTATATTCATAATAAATTTTTTTGGTTAGTTTAATCTGACAGAAGTTATGCTTGCATCAGGGTCCGAAGAGCAAGGATTTAAATGAGGACACACTGCCAATACTGAACAAATCAGTGCAAATTTTGATAAAAAAATTGAAGATAATGGTACAGAGACTACTGAAGCCTACACTGAGTTTTCAAATAATCTTCCGTATATACAGCAGTTGAGTACTACTGACTTAAATGGAAGCCTTTGAAAAAGGTCTTTTGAAGAATGCATAAAAAATCAGCATATAGAGGAAAACTGGATATCTGTATTATATCTTACGTATACATTACAGTTTTTCAGAGGATTTTGTATTTCAGCATATAATGCAATGTAAAACACTATACTTACATCAGAATAAATTTGTGTTCCAATTACACGAGCATAGTGTGGATTGGCCTGCACACAGTTGTGAGGACAATACACCCTGAAATATCAAAAATGAACCACACACAGTTAGGAAGAATTATATCAGACTATTACTGGATCATATTCACCATCAGCATTATTGAATATAAACCAATTTGATGATGCATACATATGGGTCCATACCTATACTAAAAGGCTGCCAGTTTCTGAGGCTTTGGCAACATCAGTGAAAGTACTGCTGATGTAAGTTGAGGTTCATAATAAAATACTTGAAAACATACTTCAACAGGTCTGGTCTTCTTCCCTTTGGATAAGCAGGTAGTGTTCTTGTTCAATGTATCTGAGACTAGTAAGAAAGCCAGTGGGGAGAGGGACTGTTCACTTATATCATTATCTGTTTCTACAGCATCCTATAAAAATTATTTAGTTGAATAGTAGGAGAGGCAGATCTGAATGAGAATCTGCTACAATGCTGATGACCTGGTGATGCAAGCCAATTTAGCAACTTATAATGAGGGTGAGCACTGGGCATCTCTGGCTAAAATGAAAAACTTTGGAAAGTAATGAGATTCCTAGCTGATTCTAGGAGATCAGAAAGCTACTGAAACAAAGACTGTCTTTATTCAACTGCATTTTATTAACCTTTGAGAAAAACTCTTCTCTGTGATTCATGCCTGCTACAGCTATTCTCAGGAAAACCACACGGAAATCTAACAGTAGTACAGAAGGTGTCAAGCATCTTGTTTGCTAACTGTATCATGCTACAATGAATAAGTGTCTGTCAGCTCCAGGTCTACACTGAGCTATTTCAATTAAAAGATCTGTCATGTCTTAATGACTTTGGACCCACCCTACACAGGGCAGCCCAGGGCAGATATTCTTCTCTGGGATGCTACCCATGCTCTAATCGATATTCAGTATGACATACCAGTTGGGCATGCTACAGTCTTACCAGATGGGTAATCAGAACAGTCTGATGCAGCTAAAAACAACTTTTTTGTCTGAAGTAAGCAAGATGTCAAACAGGCCTTTTGAAGACCTGCTGATTCATTCTTATGGCATCAGAGGGAAAAATGAGGTTGTATAACCAATGTCATAGCTGACTACCACTTGTAATTTCTGAAATTACATTTTCAGAATTAAGAGTATACACAACATCTTGAATGAATCACTGCTATTGTGAAGTTCCTTAAGTTGACACATTAAAACCTCATTTTTAACCTTACTTTTATCTTCAAATTTCATTAAAGACAGACCCTGTCTTTCTCTTAATGAAGTCAGATCTAGTTTTCACTAATGAAAAAAATAAAAAGATTGAGGTACGGGATTGTACCCATCCATTCCTGCATTCCACTCCTTCGCTTACTTCTTCACATCTCCCAGCTAGAAACCCAGGAGTCACAGCCAAAACACCAAACAAGTCCATGGACCCAAGTTCTACATGAAGGGATGTTTTCCCAGCAATTCTGGCTTTGTACTTGCTTCCTGTACTGGCTGTAGGGCTGCTATGAAAGTAATCCTGAGGATATCTCCAGCTTAGCTTGCGGTAAATCATGCTACAGTGTATTTACATTTGACTCATCTATGGTATTAAGAACTATTACCGATTTCCTCCCTCGAAATATTGTGGCACAGACTCCTTTCAAAGAGTTAAAACACAGGCTTCAAAGAAATGGCACATTTATTTAAAGCTGTTAACTGATCAGCAGGCCACACCTTACCTTAACAACACGTTTCAGTTTTTTTGCAAATATATTTGCTCACTCTGCCCTCCAAAACTCTCAAACAAGTTGATAACTTTGACAGTAAATATCTGTATCATATCTTTTTTATTGTATCTGGTTTACAAGCAAATAAATTGAAATAAAGTGTATTTTGCCAAGGTGCACAGATTTAATAGGGAACAATGAAAAAGAAAAATGCATTTTACTTCACACTCTTTGGTCTAACTAGCAACAATTTCACTAAGAATTGCCAAGGGACCAAATAAAGATCTTTACAGGCAACAGAATATGAGATTCTCCTAATGAAAAAGTCTGTAGATCATCTTCACCTACCTTAGACCAAAGACTATAATACCAGCAAAATATTTCTGGCTTCACTTTTACAGCTACTGTTATCACCTTTATCAATGACAATTATAGATAATTAGTAACTGACAGAAAATATGGCAGCAATTTGAATTAATAACACTCAAAAGAATTTTACCTTGGGCAGTGTGAGGCTGGTTTTTGAAATGGGCACAATTGTTCCACTGTTGTTTCACAGGTGATAGCTTGAACTGAAGAAAGAAAACAGAAACAAATAAATGCGTGCTATTTAGAAAAAACATAACTCAACATAGTACTGAATTCATAAGAAATAAACGCTAACCTGTTACTTTAGAAACAGTGAAGGAGTTAGCAGACTGGTATTTTCTGAAAAATAAATAATAGAAATAGTCACTAAATAACATCTCTCAATGATACCTTCTAGCTAGGAGAAGTGTTATCAGACAATCTGGAAAAAAATCAAGACATTGTCCTCAATCAATTTTCAGTCTGTACACCCTCTCCCCAGTTACAAATCTATTGCAATAACACATTTGCTGTGTACTCTCAGTGAATCTCTTTAAAAAACAGAAATGTATGTTAAACTCTTTCAATTACGTAATTTGCTAAGAGAATAAGTGCACTAAGAACAAATCATGCAGTTGATTTGTCCCTCAAAATGTAGCACCCAAAATCTGTGACTGAGAATTGCTCAGAAGCATCTACCTACCAGAAGAGATCAGTCACTTCCCTCAAAATGTTCATTCCTGCAAACAGCTCCAACATCTAAAAGTTTCTCCTGGCAGCCTTTTTGAAACATTTCAGTAAATTTTACATTTGAATCTGTTGCCTCTGTTAAATTATCAACAGTATCACTATAAATGCAGTATAACATATAAGAGTCTGTTTTTTCTCGGTAAGTGTATGGTAATCACATGTATCTGTTTCCTGTTGTTATATAAAGTCAGGTATATACATTCTGCTGTTACATTACAATTGAGAAACACTCCTCTTTTCCTATTCTGTCAACTAATTGGGTATGTCTTCATCAGGGAAGCAAAAGCCCAGCTGGAGCTCAAATTGGCCACTTCTGTTAAGGACAATAAGAAGAGTTTTTATAAATATATCAATGGCAGAAAGAAGGGCGGCAGCGACCTCCACTCCTTGTTGGATGTGGAGGGAAATATAGTAACCAGAGATGCAGAGAAGGCTGAGGTACTTAATGCCTTCTTTGCTTCAGTTTTTAACAACAAGGATGTCAGCTTGCTTGACAGTTGGCCCTCTGAAGTGGTTGATGGGGGCAGGGTGAAATATGGCCCTCCTGCAATCCATGAGGAGGAGGTTAGAGACCTGCTGAGCCGCTTGGACCCTCATAAGTCTATGGGGCCGGATGGGATCCATCCTAGGGTGCTGAGAGAGCTGGCGGATGAGCTTGCTAAGCCGCTCTCCATCATCTTTCAGCGGTCCTGGCTCTCTGGAGAGGTCCCGGAAGACTGGAAGTTGGCCAATGTGACGCCCATCCACAAGAAGGGCCGTAAGGATGATCCAGGTAATTACAGACCTGTCAGCCTGACCTCGGTCCCAGGTAAAATCATGGAGAAGATAATCCTGGGTGAAATCATGCACCACCTGCAGAACGGTCAAGAAATCAGGCCCAGCCAGCATGGATTTAGGAGGGGTAGGTCCTGCCTGACCAACCTGATCTCCTTTTACGATCATGTGACTCGCCTGGTGGATGAGAGGAAGGCTGTGGATGTGGTATACTTGGATTTCAGTAAGGCCTTTGACACGGTCCCCCACAGTAGACTCCTAGGGAAGCTGGCAGCTCGTGGCCTAGATGGGAGCACTTTGTGCTGGGTTAGGAATTGGCTGGATGGCCGAGCCCAAAGAGTGATGGTAAATGGTGTTTCATCCAGTTGGCGGCCGGTCACCAGTGGTGTCCCCCAGGGATCGGTATTGGGTCCCGTCCTGTTTAATATCTTTATTGACGATTTGGATGAGGGGATTGAGTCCATCATCAGCAAATTTGCAGATGATACCAAGCTGGGAGGAAGAGTTGATCTGCTAGAGGGTAGGATGGCCCTACAGAGGGACCTGGACAGATTGGAGAGCTGGGCCGATTCTAATGGGATGATGTTTAATAAGTCCAAATGTCGGGTACTTCATTTTGGACACAACAATCCCATGCAGAGCTATAGACTGGGGACAGAGTGGCTAGAGAGTAGTCAGGTAGAAAAGGACCTGGGAGTGCTGGTGGACAGGAAGCTCAACATGAGCCAGCAGTGTGCCCAGGTGGCCAAGAAGGCTAATGGAATCCTGGCCTGCATCAAGAATAGTGTAGTAAGCAGGACCAGAGAAGTTATTGTCCCCCTGTACTCGGCACTGGTCAGGCCTCACCTTGAATATTGTGTCCAGTTCTGGGCCCCCCAATTTGGGAAAGATGTTAGGATACTGGAATGTGTTCAGAGGAGGGCAACGAAGATGGTGAGGGGGCTGGAGCACAAGCCCTATGAGGAGCGACTGAGGGAGTTGGGGCTGTTTAGCCTGGAGAAGAGGAGGCTCAGGGGAGACCTCATTGCTCTCTACAACTATCTAAAAGGAGGTTGTAGTTGGGCAGGGGTTGGTCTCTTCTCTCAGGTGACCAGTGGTAGAACCAGAGGGCATGGACTTAAGCTTCGTCAGGGAAAGTTTAGACTTGATGTGAGGAAAAAATTCTTCACTGAAAGGGTGATTGGCCATTGGAATGGGCTGCCCAGGGAGGTGGTGGAGTCACCTACCCTGGAGGTGTTTAAAGGGAGACTGGATGAGGCACTGAGTGCCATGGTCTAGATAATGGTTGGTGTTAGTGTTAGGTTATAGGTTGGACTTGATGATCTCAGAGGTCCTTTCCAACCTTATGATACTGTGATACTGTGATACTGTGATCTGTAACAAAGAAGCTGATGGTGCTTTTGGCATCCACGAAGTTATTTATTATTTTTTAAAAAAACAAGGAAATGATTCCCTATTCACCTTTGGAGCAAATTACTCCTGTGTGCTCCACAGCACTGCAATTTGTATTCAGAAACTGCTTGCTTGCATTGGTTTACTTAGTTGTATGGCCAACCAATTTCACATTTTCTCATTTATCAGATTCCAATTTGCTTTCACAGAGTTAACTTGTACTCCTATTGCCCTAACATTGTCAAACACCGATCTGGGAACAGTTCACTGTATTCCAATGTTGATTAGCTTGCAGAAATATTGTTAAAATTGGTATTCTATACTACAGAAATGCAACAGCTGAAACAAATCTGTATTAACAATCCCGATTATAAATCTAAGCAGTTGAAATTAGGAAATTTGCTGTACATTGCACTGACATTCCCTTTTCTGCCTTTCTGTTTTGCAATATGCACTACAGGTTAAGATCCACTTCATTCACTATCTTCGTTGAACAGATACACTGAGTCAGGTAGCAGCAAGCTATGCATGGCCTTACTACTGCGCTTTTTGAAAGCTGAAACTTTGGTAAATTACCTTTATTTATCCCAAAGACTTTGAATCATAGTCTGATTTAGGAAGCTGATGCCTGATCACAGTATTTTGTAAATTCACTCTAAAAGGTGATCTCCTAAATACTATAAGACTTTAATGAAAAATTATGTCATCTGTGCACACACATGAAAACAGGACTTTCCTGAAATACACTTGTAGATAGAAAGGTCCAGATTTAGTCTTTTACCTACAAGGCATCTAATTTTTTTTTACAAAATCTGAAAAACAAAAACAAAACAGCCGTTACTGTTCAGCAATGATGCAATTATCTGTGTCTGTAGCAAATAAAACCAACTATTAGTACCTTGCTCTGAGTTTTGATTCTCAGAGAATAGGTGATAAACACACTCTGTAGACTGGACACCTACAGTTTTGTTTCAGATGGCACAGAAACACAGAGATTCCAAGTGATGAGAATCAGTTCCTTCTAGTTTGAAGATTTTCTATAGTTTAACTATGGCTATATTTGTTTTCCTTTCAGCATGTCAACAAGTACTTGGACCTGTTTTCACATACCTGTCTTAAGGCAAGCACCTGAACAGTGTAGTGTAGTACACCTCCAAATGACGCTTCCACAGTATGCAATTTATTCCATTGCTGGCCAATGCAGAAATTGTGCAAAATATTGCCATAAAATATCATAAAAAAATTGTGATTAAACTATCAAACATATAGGTAGAGGTTCATTTTCTACTTGGTTTATATTGTTCTTGCACAGTGCAAGAGAATCACTTCCAAACACAAACTGAAAGATTATTGTCTTGCTAGCAGTCATGGGTCAAACCTGGAAGTACTACCAGCTTTTTCCAAAACATGCGAAACAATCTAGTTAAGAGCCACTATGAAGTAGTTTTATACAAGAAATACGTACACTTACAAATGAAATAATGGAATATTCCAAATACAGAAACTATTTAACTACAAATACTAACACACTGCCCAAGTGATTCTGTAAATTATTTTCTGACTTCTTCAGGTCATTATCGCATGACCATTCTGTTCACCATTAGACACAGGCTAACGTTTCAGAACGGATGCAATACCTGTACATCCACATGCCTTTTAATAGCATTTTCATATTCTTTGTCATTAAAAGTATGAACAGAACATTATTACTGTGATATATTTTGTATGAAATACAAACAAATAGAGAAAAACCCTCCATTTATTTTAATTTTAAAAAACTTACCCAATTGACTGAATGCCATTTCTGTAAGACTTGATAAAGTAATTTTTCCTTCCTTGCCTGGTGACATCAACCCAACCACCTTCATTGTCTAGGATGCCATAATGTATCGCAGCTTTACAAATACTGGATTGCTGAAAAACAGAGCAGGGAAAGCAGTTCCATGTCAGAAAAAGCCACTACTTCATACTGTAATTTATCTGTGATTTAGGTTTTAGTTATGTGTCATTAAAAACTTGGTAGACAGACTATTAAGGCTGATGTGGTCTACGTGGGCATTATTTCAAATGAAGACACACCACATCATTGCCTTACTCTGAGAACAACTATACTCACAGCATATCTAGTCACACTAACTTATCTTCCACACTTTTTCAGTTCTACAGAGTAAAATATGTATTTTTATCTAGCATTAAGCTTACACAAGTAGGTCTGCTTTGGTGAAACAATTTATGTGAGTGTACCCACAAATTGCTGTATTTCTCTTTAAGTCACACCTTCACATATCTACACCCAAATAAGTGCACGCAAAAATTCTACTTCTATGCATGTATAAGAAGTACAAAGTTCATTCAGAGAGAATAGCAGATGCAAACTTAGATTGTCTGATGCTGTCTTAAATATCTGCTATAGACTTTTATTTTGGTGAATAATGATTTCTTTAAAATCGATTTGTAATATGATTTTAACTAGTATACCAACAGAAAACACATTTCATTAAACAATCTACTGGTAAAAAATCTAATTTAAAAATCTTTACCATTTCATAATGTACACTTCCAATAACTTTGGCTTTGCTATCCAAACAGCCAGCAGGACATTCATACCTAAGAACATATAATAAAAATTGGTCTTAAATCCTAGGATTACAAAAAGGGAAAATATTCCAGCTCACATAGAAATATAGCCTTTTATAATTTCAGAATGACAACTGTAAAATTTACCATACCTATTGCAAGTTGTTCCTTTGCACTGATCTCTTAGCCTTACTTCACATGAAACAATCTGAGCTAAAACAAGCAAAAAGCAATTTCACTGCAGTGAATTTGATACTGTATGATTCAAATTCATTGGCCACTTCAAAATCAGGTAAACTCCTTACACATTTGCTGAGTGCTTATTACTTCATTTTTCTCACTGTCGTCACTGCCTGTGGAGCCTGACGGTGAATGAGTTCTTGACCGGCTTTGTACCATTGTATCCTGGGCTTTGGATCGCTGCCGTTCAATCTCATTTGTTTCTTCTTCGGGTTCGTGGGGAGAATAAGGCCTTTCTGAATCCTCTGTTTCGGAAAGTGGGAAAAAATAATCTCTCAGGCAAAAAAATACAGTGTTTGTGTAATGTAAACCCCATACCATGACAACAGGCCTTCATTCTCAAAAAATGGTGGATGAATAAAAGCAAGAAAAAGTTTCCACTGCTTCATAAGGTGAAGACCTCAAGCTTAATAATACAACTGAAGTATCTTTCTGATGCTGAGAAAAGGTAGAATTTTTCTAGCACTGGCAGCACAACTGAGGTATGAAAGTGCTCTTAACACTCTTAGTTTAGTATCTTCTTTATGCCATCAGAAAACCAATAGAAAAAAACATATTTCTCTTGTATATTGGAAGCACTTTAACAATCCATAGATAACTTAAAGAAGATGAATTCATAAAAACATGCACCTGAAAATGAGACTTTCCTATGCACGCATAATGAAAATCATTTTAAAATATTCCTCACTGAATCTACATTTCTTACTTAAATACGAACCATAAGGAAGTTATCTGAGCAAACTGGTGCAGCTTTTATGGCTCACCTGAATAGACGAATAACTTTCAAAAGTTACTACCAAAAATTGGTAGATGATTACTTGAACACAGAGAAAAAACAAAGAAACAGCAGCTTCATCAGATGCTGTGGTTCAGCACTCTAAAGTATGAATAACGTTAAGAAAACTGTAAGAAGTTAATACTCATCCTAGATAACATTTTGTTCAGTTACTAGTATTTTTTAGTATTGTTCTTGATTTTTCTCTAGCAATGCACATGGCTATTTCACTGTGATAACATGTTTCCCTATAAACATATCACTGCATAGACTTCCACTATAATTACAGAAAGGCATACAAATAGTACACAGGGACAGTCCACATCTTTGTGTACTAAAAGCCCTCAATGAGCACTTAAATCAGCAGGAGTTCAGCACACTTTATTCCCTTTGGTGAGGCTCAGCCTCATGTACCATGAGTACACGACCTCATTCATCACTGTAAAGTAGGCCCCTACCAGCTCTTGGGGTACATGCATAATATGTTCTATTCCACTATGTTAAAGCATAATGAGGAAAGAAAGCAAAAGAAAGGTTACATTTCTCTGCCCAGTTATAGTTGTACTGTTAAAATAGCACATACCTCTGTAACAAAGATTTTCTCTGCAACCTCCTCCAAAACTAGGGGGGCATGCAGAACAAGGACGGCCAGGTTTATAAGGAGCATGACCCCACCAATTACCCCTTAACAAACACACACACAAAAAACAAATAAATTAGCAAAATGTGCCTTAATAAATGAACATTTTAACATCAAACGGCATTTAGTATATGGAAAAATAAACGTTGAAAATACGCAAACACTTAAACCACAATATTGTGTTATACTAAATGCACGTGAAGTAATTGAAAAGTTCATGAAGAAAAGCTGAAGGACTGCCTTAAGCTGCTGTACCATCTTTTTAGACTGGCTTAGCACCACAAGATTAAATTCCTCAATTACACGAGAAAAGGCTTCACTCTCCTACACGGAATATTCTATAGAATTTGATCTTAACCACTGGCTTTACTTTATACATTTTTTAAAGTCGCAACAGGGAGATACACATATTTTTCAGACAAATATCACACTAAAACAAAGATCTCTGATTTTGTATGCTAAAACACAGGCCAGAAAACCGAAGCTCTAGAAAATCACAAGAGTATTTGTGCAGTCAAAGGCTGCCTTGAGAACAATGCTCTACTTTGTAAAACAACAAAAAAATCGGAAACTCAGACTGATTTCCTTACAGATTATTTCCTGGATTATCATAAAGTATCTTGCCCACTAAAGATATTATTAGGTGTCAGCCAACTTACTTAGGAGAATAATTGCATACAAGATAGACCGCTTTTGGCCAAATCTGTCCCCAGATGTTCATGTTATGACACAAATTAATTGCACAACCAATTCTGCTACTTGTAGCCCAAACAACCTATGGAAAATGAAAGAGAAAGGCATGCGAAAAACAAAGTTGATTAACATAAAATCAAAACCCCTTCTAAACTTCAACATATAAAACTTATATCACAGAAGCGATGTTATATTCCCTCTGTTACAAATGGGTTGAAGTGACCCTAGTACAGCTCTCAAAAATATATTTGGTTATCTCCTCATTAGGAAGAAAAGCTTTACCTTGATACAAATCATATGGCTCTCATTTGATATAAGTGCTCTAAGTATGTATTTGAAAGCGTAGTAAAACATTTACAAAACATGATGTGAAAAAAAGATTCTCTGAATTAAAATTAATAGATAATCATGAGTTAGAAGAAGTTAGGTTCCTGTGCCCTGGAGTTCCCAGAATAACCTAAGGACCTGGATGGGCTTAGAATGTTAAACAGATGATAGATACTTGTCAGCAGTGAAAAGAGGTAACATAAATGATAAAACTACTCCCAAAAAATCTCGTACACTGAAAGGACTCAATAATGGATTTTAAATGTATATGTTTTCAGGTAATTGCACTTCAAGGTAGCTGTGCTCCTTTATTCATCTGCAGAAAACGTTTTCATTGCAGAGCTCAGCAAAGGCCAGAATGTTCAAATTAGACAAATATGACAGGTGCAAAACTTTTATTAATTCAAGATAAGACAACTGTGTAGTTCCAAAAGAATTTAGAAGTTGAAAGAAATAGATACTGTGAATAATCAGCATCACAAAGAACTATATATGTACTGTAGATCTCACATATAATGGATAAGTGTAATTATCGGTATTTTGACAGAAATGGTAAATGAGAATATGAAGTTAATTAGCCCTTAAAAGTATATAAAATTTTAAATTGTGTTAGTAAACAAACAAAAATATTTTAAAATTAATAATTTTAAGTTTTCTAATATTTTATTGAATATTATATGCAGCTTTTAATATCGTATTTCCCATTCAGTGAAACGGTTCCGCTCTAGAAAAATTCAGGCCAAATAAACTGATTTCAGAAGTATCGCCTACATGGATTTTTATGCAATTTCAAAATCTTGCTGAAGTTGCAGCAACATGTTAAAAACTCTGGTTTGATCTGACGAATTCACCTTTTTTGTTAATCATGCTGTTTCTTTAGCATATTGCAGAAAGGACTACCAGCATATCAGCACAGGGACGAGATTACACACGGTATACTGAGCAGTAACACTCAGTACTTTTTCCTTGATCCTGTTAAGGAAGTGATATTTATGAGGATAAAATCTCTATACATTTGTATGTCAACTCCACTCTATGTGATCAATATCCAGTGCTTGTAACTATGCAGTCTAATAACAACAAGCCCCTTTTGTTTTGTAGTGCTACGGTATATACTGTAATACATGTCATACAACAAACTAACTGGAGGTCCTAACCACTCTTTTCCACAGCTGACAAAAAATCAAAGCCACCTACATACCTGTGTATAATGTGTACAAACAGGACCAGAGCATTTGTAAGGACAATATGGGTTGCATTCATGAGGATGGGGATACGTGAAATCTTTCACTTCATCATACCATGCCTGGACATGAAATGTTGGAGGTCTGTACCTATGAAAGGCAGTAGTAGTCTATTAGATCATTCAAAAATTGTAGCTTCTGTAATTCTACCTTTAAGCCAATTTTGTTAAAGAAAACACATAAGTAACATAAAACAGTATCTTAAACTACCTTCCCCAGTGTGCCCCCAAATTCTGCCCAATTGAGGGAAGAAGACTTGCAGGCCCATGCTCCCATAAACAAGTTTCAGCCCATGACTCTGCAGATCTCTCCAGTTCTGTGTCCCACGTCTGAAATTCAAAAGAAAAGAAAGGGACATCTTCTTAGGAATATTCAGTGGGTATCTTTTTTAAAAACAAAACAAAACAAAACAAACAAACCAAAACAAAACAAAACAAAGCAGGATTGTTCATTTTCAAAGCTTCTGTTACTGGGATAGAAGACTGAAGGAAAAAGCAAGACTTGAAAACTGCATGTCCCATTTTTGTTACATTACCAAAACAAAACAAAAAAATTCCCTATGAGAAAAAGAAATTTTAATCTCTGCACAGCATTCTCTTTAAAAGCACGTGCAGCCTTGCTGCTGTGAATAAAAGACAAATATGAAACTGAAAGGCTTAGTTCAACTTTTCAAGCTAACTTAAGTGTATTTTCTGTCTTGTGAGATTACTTTTTAGTAATAGGCACTTTCCTTGGCCAAAAGGGTATTATCCAACACACTTTCAACATAAGCCTTCAGTTCTTCCAAATCAATAGTTTATTTGAAAGTGTCTTTCTCTCCCTTTTCTACAATCAGCTTTTGTTGAAATAATACACAGTGCAAACACAAAATGTAAAAACTTGAGTAAGGTTGTGATTCATTGGTTTTATGGCTAGGTTGGAAAAAAAAAAGAGGCATTCAAGTTAGCAAGAACCATGCTTAGGACAAGTTAAAGAAGAAAGAATATGAATTACTGTTTATCGCAACAATTTATCCTTTTTTTTATTCTCTAAGGGACACAAAATAAGCAGCTTGTTGGTGATAGGCAAATTCAAGTTTCTTTCTCTCAAAAACACACTAAAACTTATTATTATTGAAAGAAATTATACCATCCTGTGTAAGCATACTTTTGTCTGCATTAAGCTGTGTTTTGCTCAAGTGGTCCCCCTTATGCAATGTTTCCATATTGGCAACTGACTTTTTAAATCTGATAGTTGCAGAAGTAGCTTCCAGATACCTAAGTCTCTGATACCAACGGTCACGCTAGGAAACTGAAATATTTCCAGGAAGGAAACACATTTCTTGATAGTGGCTCAATTATTTCATCATAGGTTCAGACTAAGTTTCTCAGAGTGAGACTGTACTATCTAAATAATTCAGTACTTCCAAACCCAAATTCCCTTGAGGACACTAGAGATCATGTCTACAAATTTTTGGCACAGATCAAAGGTAAAAAACTCTTTTACCAAAACCAAAGAATGCAGAAATATAACAGGCAAATTCCATGTGCTAGAATTTATTTATTTTTCTATTGATTTTGAGATGCAATTTTCATCTTATTAATCAAAGTACTCATTAAAAACAAATGTGTCCTTGGTTATGCAAGATCAAGCTTATGTAAAGACTTCAATATCACCCAGTTTAATCCCAGAATACCTATTCTTGTTTTTCTTCTTCCTAAGTCTTTAATGTATATAAGTCCATTTTGTCTATTATTAATATTACCAGCAAATAAGAAATTTACAGGGTACATTTCGACTCCCAACATTTATTTTGACATAATTACTCTAGTAGTATAATAATAACACAATAAAGCTTTTAACATGCATATGTATACAAATTCCACCAACTTGAGGAAACAGTAGGAACTTTCAATTCACCCTACTGGGCCTGTATTTAAATGTCATAAGCCATAACATTCTTTAATCTTCATAAGAACATATTCTAATCTTAAATAAGAAAGCTTTATATGATAGTTTGTGTAACCTTTCTTCTTCGCTTTCCTTGTCACACTGTCATAAATAGTTCTTCCTATTGTAACCATTGTAAAAAACATAAAGATTAAAATACTTCTTCCACATACATTTTGTTTCTTATAAATTGTAGTGCAATTGCTCCATCATTCCACAATGGAATCACAAGACTGTAACATTTTAAAACAAATGCCAGAATATATTCTCCTGTAAAGCATCCGTCAACACGTTCAACTCTGAAAACCACAGTCACAGTTAACGGAATTGTACTGTTCTTGTGTTATTTTTTTTTCTCCACTCAAGTTTCAAAATATTTTATGCAACTGTCTTCACTAAAATAATATTTTGAAGATCATAGCTAGGTAATCAATCACAACTGCCTGAATCAATTCCTCAAGCTTATGAAGTAGTTATCTTTAACAAAAGTTTCTTTTAAAGACTATTTATAGCTATGCATGACAGAGCCATCTAGAACCCTGCAAGAATAACCTTTGGATGAAAACCCCTTAAATTCACTCTTGGTCCTCCTGACAGATGAAAACCCACACTCCAAGGTATTGCTGAGATTGGGTACTATCTTAAAAAAGTGCCTTATTTTTAACTGTTTCTTTGCCTTCAACCAAGTATAAAATATCGTCTTCATTCTCCCCTGCTTGCTTAGTCAGAGATAGGCACATTCTAGGCCACAGCCTTAGTTGCAACAAAGATGTGGTCTTCACGGCTGAGCAGATGTGATGCAGCAAAGGAAGGATAACACAGGAGACAGTATCAGCAACGAGGAGGGGGGTACTTGGATATTTTCACTCATTACACAGTCATTCCTGACTCCAGAAAACATTGGAATACGAGTCAAGAGAGCCAACTGCACTCTCCCCAAGAACGTGTTTGTGTGATTGAGATTATCTCAGAGAGGAATCTTCATAATTAATTAAGGGTAAAAGGTGATAGCTTAAGGGTTAAGTACTGAAAAAAAAAAGTTTTATGATTAAAATAATCAGAAGTATAATAGTAAATAGTTGCTGCTGTGTAAGGATTGAATTCACCCAACTATACTGCCTGATCAGGCAACAGTTAACCTCAACTTCAAAGTGTTATATCTGGCATGAATCAGATGTCAAAAACTTCCACATATATCTTGGGTTTGCAGCAAATGATGCCATGTCTTACTTTTCTCCTTAATGCATGCAGCACAAAATAAAGTCACTTCAGAACAGTCAGCTGTTCAGGAAAGTCTCTGTGCCTGCCATAGAAGAAAGGACTCATTCATTTTTTCTCAACCTTTAACACCTAAATCCTTATTTCTAAAGCTTTATACAAAAAGTACCTGGCATGGATATCATGCACATATAGCTAGAATAGTTTATTGTCAGAAAACACTATCATCCTGCCAGGCAATGTTCAGTTTGATCCAGGTTTTTTTGGGATGAAAAGAAGGTCATGAAGAAATATCAATCTGAAGGACAACTTGACATTGCTGCTTCTTCATCAAGATAATGTTTGAGTTCAAATGTGCTCAAATATACAATAGCCATTGTTGCTAACGGAGCCAGTTATGTCAATGCTACTTCAAGTAGTACAGTGTCTACAGTACGGAGGGTATACCAAGAAGATTACCAAGATATAGCTTAATTTCCTTTTCATTTCAATTATTTAAGTATTGTTTTGGGGTGTGATCGAGTAAACATCAAAGCCATTAGATACTCAGATATCAAAAAAATTCTGAAGTGTAAATCACATACAGGAAACAACCTCTTTAATCGCAGTAATCATCATCCAACTGCCTCATTTTCTCATCAAAGCCATTGCGTCCTGAAGAGTCTATAACAGAAGTTAATATTGAAATAAAACCTCTCCTAAGTTACATCAATTCTATGAAATATTCCAGAATAAATGTCCCAAGTCCCAGTTCCAAAGAATTTCCTAGAGATCCAAGTCATCTTCTTGATTGCCAGAGACTTTCAAAAGAAAATCAAAAGGGGATAGAACACTAATAACCGCCTAAAGTCAGTAAAAAAAGTTAGAAGGGATTATAAATCACAGTCCTTTGGGTATCTAACCCCTACAAGACAGAAGAAATACAACTGTACAATGTAGAAATGAAAGTTTTCTCAATCTCCAGGATCTTTCTAATGATTTTTAAAGAAGAGGAAACTGATCTCCTAATTTCTGATTCTTGAGAAGATTTTATCTTACATTTATATCTGACTACTCCAGTGATGCAAAAATTTTACACAGGTGTTAATAACATGAGCAGTTATGCGATTTTTCAAAACAAAATAGAAAGTTATAAAAGAAATCTGACAGACTGGAACACCTATCACAGATAACACAGAGTAAACTAGCTTAAAGGTATTTTTCAAGGTCATGTTTACAGTTACACCTATTTGGAACTTAAATAGTTAAAAAAGTTTTCTACTGCTTTGCCTAATCATTGCTTCAGAGGCTGGATCAAGAACAGAAAGAAGCTACTTTACATCAGTGAGGCCACCTTCAGTTTTGTCCTTCGCTTCCAGTAGTCAAAAAAAGGAGATCCACATTTCTTTGCTAAATTATTCTTATTGTTACATTACGAAAAAC
This sequence comes from Tapera naevia, assembly GCA_033556795.1. Lineage (NCBI taxonomy): Eukaryota > Metazoa > Chordata > Aves > Cuculiformes > Neomorphidae > Tapera > Tapera naevia. The sequence continues at coordinate 14,978,669 of JAUMJJ010000038.1, forward strand.
TGAGCATATTTATCCTAAACACTAGGAGACTGTTAATTTTGTAGTATATTCATACCAGTCCAGTCAAATTAGCTCTAAATATAATGCATTACGTCATATTTGTTCCGTATTTGTCCATATAGCAGGCAAAATGAATCAAATACATAAAATAAACTATATATATAAGCTACCTCTTCACTGGAATAGGAGTTTTATTCTTGTGCTCTTAATAGCATTCCCTAGTTTCATTTACATGATGGCAGGCTTTTGGCTTCAAACAATAAAAGCATATCCATATACAAACAAAGACACATACATACATTTTCAAGTTTCATTGAATAAAATTCAGAAGGTTTTGTTCTCCTTAAAGAAGTGAAGAAAAAAAGATAAAGGCAGAAAAGCAAAAGTATAAGGAAATATTTCCAAAAAAACACAAAGAAAGGTCCATTCAGAACAAATTACACAACGAAGAACCTCAAACAAATATAGAATAATTAGTGATTCTTTTAAATGTCAAGGTGACTGGCAATAGTTTAGTACTACATTAGGTACTACTACCTTTTTATCAAGAAAAAGTATTGCTCACATTGTTGAAAAACTACACCTGGCCTGCCTTATGAAGAAGGGATCACCACCAGGGCTGGTTTTCTACACTGAGATAGAGAGACTACAGGTAGACACAGCACCAAGTGCTCAGCAACACAAATCTACTTGAAGCTATTCTTGCTTCACAGAACTCTGTTAGAGCAGCAAATAAGAAATGTGCTGCTAGTGTGTCTTAAATTGAAAAATGTCGTTCTACTTTCCAAAAACTTCTTGCATTTTTTTACTTCCAAGAGAAAAAAAAAACACTCAGTGATACTAATTATAAAGACTAAAAGATGTTACCTAGAAACGGGAAGACACAGGGCTAATGCAGCCATCAGGAGGAACTAAAGAGGGTTTTTTGCCCTTTTGTCCATCAGTAGGCATAACGTCGAAGTGCTACCAAGTTATTTCCCTCTCTTTCTCTCCCTCTCACATACATCAAGTTCCCATCTGCACCTGGCTTGAGAAAGGCACATTATACTTTTGTGCTTCAGACAGAAGAGGACAAGACAAGGGCAAATCAATACATACGCAAGTCTAAGAAAATGGTAATATTTTGTGCTCCACAATCTCTTCAGTGACATAGTTTCTTCCCTGGTACTACTGAACACAGGGTTATCATGACAAATACAGCTTTCTGGCTCATAAACTACATTTCTCCCAGAGTGAAATTTTAAAGATGGCCTTCAGCTCAGTGCTTTCTAACCTTCTGCATACACAAATAAGTGTACAACAAAACACCAGGAAATAATAAGTGATCACCTCTTGAAATGTTGAATTTCATTCTGTGAAAACTTGATCCTGTTACAGAATCACAGAATCATAGAACAGTTTGAGTTGGAAGGAACCTTAATCTTTCCTCTTTTCTATATTATTGTCTTTTTTATAATATACTTAGGCATTGAATACTTCTTAATTTCAGTTTTCACATATAACTATTTGTATCTAAGAAATAATTAACTTCTTTACAATTGCAGTCCTACAGACTTTGACTTTATCAACTTTTACAAGTCACATACCAGTTTTACAAGTTTATGGACCTAGCTGCAACTAGAAAGACATTGATCCCTTATATTCCTGTCTGTATTTGGTGTTTCGTCTCTTTGAAATTTGTGTTAGATTTTTGTCCACGTCTGCTTTAAGGATGGACTATGTATTTAAAAAAAAACAAACAAAACCCAAACTATTTTAATTCAGCTACAGACAATAGTATCATCACAGGTCTACATTTGTTCTGTAGCCACACATGAATACATTTCTTCTGATTCACACAACTAATTTAGACATCTGGTACATTAAATGGTGCTAAGAGTCAAAGGAATTTGGGTACTGCTATGCTGATAGCTGGCATCTGGAGTGTTGAATACACACATATTACAAAAGGCTGCAACAAGAAGTGACATTAAACATCTAGATTCTTTTGAAGGCAAAGGATGATCTGCCTCCCTCCTCCATTTTTGCCTACTGGTCTAGTTCTGAGTGGTAGACAGATTCATTATTCGAGACCTTCCTCTACAGAAACAAATCATATTTTTATTATTCTAATGATTTTTTGTGTGTGAAGCATTCACAAGAGTATGTCTACACTTTGTTCCATAAAATAAAAAACTGAAACACCTTGGCAGAGATTGCTCTGTGCTAGGGTAGTGATGCTGATTGTAATTTTAGAGTTGCTCACTGTGCTTCAATTTTTCATTTAAAAATTTTCAAATTCAGGAGAGGACCAAAGCCCAACAAAACAGGCATAGGTAGCATTGTATTTGCTGATATTCAAGATCAAGATCCTGCAAGACATACTTCAGCTTTACTGTCTCATTCGGGCTGCATACTTTATCTAGTGTCTTTCTGTTTCAGCTTTGGAAAACAACTTGCATATCATCTGAGTATCATCATTATTTATACTATTTATGCTGCTTTTCTTAGAGTTCACACAGATCTGCAATGTAAAACATTCCCTTTCATGAAAGGAAACGTGCTCCTTGCTGGAGTGCATCCAGAGAAGGGCGACGAGGCTGGTGAAGGAGCTGGAGAACAAGTCCTATGAGGAGCGACAGGGAAGTGGGGTTGTTTAGCTGGGAGAAGAGAAGGCTGAGGGAGACCTCATTGCTGTCAACAGCTGCCTGAAAGGAGGCTGTGGCAGACTCTGTGTTCATCTCTTCTCTCAAGCGACAGGTGATAGGACAAGAGGAAATGGCCATAAGTTGCGCCAGGGGAGGTTCAGACCGGATATTAGGAAGAATGTCTTTACTGAAAGGGTGGTCAGACACTGGAATAGGCTGCCCAGGGAGGTGGTTGAGTCACCATCCCTGGAGGTTAAAAAACGGGCAGATGAGGTTTTGAGGGACATGGTTTAGCGGAGAATGGGTGTGGTTGGACTCAATGATCTCAAAGGCGTTTTCCAACTGGAAGACTCTATGATTCTATGAAGTCAGTAGTCAGAAAACAATGCTGACCTAGTTCAAAATAATAAAAAAAAAACAACTGAAATGCAGACAGTATGTCAGGTCTCCAGCACCAATTCTTTTGCTATAAAAAATCTATTCCTCTTGCACCACACCACCTGCCAACACAGGCATTGCCTTCATCAGGATCTTGTTAAAACCTAGTACACCATCAGAGACATTCATACAGAAATGGAACTATCAGCATTTCACAAACGTTGCATGAATGCTAGACTAGCTGAAGCTAAATCCCAGATCGCAGATTAAACTGAACTTTAGCAGCATTTACTGACTCCAGCTGCCAACTTTTTTAAACTGGAAGGTTACAGGTTGTGTAGCAGGGATGTTGCATGCAATACAGTCCTTCTGAATGCTTTGGGTTTACAACATATCACATTAAAATAAACCACAACTAACACCAGTTAACTTTACAGACTGAACTACAAATTGCGGTATTTAACCTCAGTCAACATGGGGTTCAAGCAGCATGTAGACGGAAACCAATGTTCTGCTTATAGAAGAGCCGATGTTTCAGTGAGGATACCGCAGTTTAAATTACAATTCATCAACAGCCAAACTAATCACAAACTAATCCCCTGAATTTAAACAGCCTCAAAGCAGATACCTACATCTGAGCTAATCAACTAAATTACCCTTGCAGTTACATAGACAAATAAACAACTATAGAGGCAGATAATTTTAGCTACCCTCCTTTAACTGAGATCAACTGTGCATTGGAAATTCTCATTTTTCTCTACTAATTATAAATGAGACTGGTTCAAATGCAGACAACTACACCACAGACATCAAAAGGTTGCTGAGATGAATTCCACCATTTGTGCAGTGTGTTAAATCAAAAACATACTCAAGGAAGACTAGCATAAGAGAGTCCACCAATTAAATCAACAGGTATTGCAACAGAACTGACAAGCCCAGTAGCTCAGAAACTGCGGCGCAGCAAAACACAAAACATATACTGATAACAATTGGAGAGGTTTTCATATATGTATGGAAGCAGAAAAAAATCATATGGAAAGAAAAAAAAAGCTAAAATGTAAGCTCAGTAAAGATGGAAAAGTACCATGGGCACCACTGAAAGTAAACATTTACCATGGCATAGTATAAATATCTCATTGCTGTATACATTCTAAACATAGTGAGAGAGTGGTAAAGTAAATACCACAGTACAGTATGGGTATTTATTTACTTTTTAATAGAATCCACTGTATTCTTTAAGAGTAATGACTCTGAGAAGGAAAAAAAAAAGGAAAGATGAAAGACAGAATGAGAAATGTCATGAGCAAATAAGCCAGAAATACAGTTTAGAAAGCAGTTGCATGGCACCAGTACAGAATGATAGAAAGGTATATCAGAAAATTACTGCAAGAGCCTTGACTACAGTCTATCTAGCCTCTTCCACTGAGTCAGAACCAAATAACTGTGCATTACCCACATTTTTTAAATTAAAACTAGCAACAGTAGTTTCAGAATAATATCTACTGTAATTCTTTTCTGGAGTTTTATAATTGTAAGGGTAAAGAGGATTTACTTGGTATACAACCTAAACCTCCTGTTCTGCAAAGCTATCTGATCTTTTAATGCCAAGAAAAAAGAAATCACTCGCTTTCCTGTAACAACCTTTATTTATTTCCCAGATCAGACAAATTCAGCTGTTTCATTCCCTCAGTCTTCCTCATAAATCACATATTCTGTGTTTATTATCAGCCCCATTAATCTCTTTCATTTTCTTTAGAATGTTTAGACTATTCTTAAAAATAGACCAAAACTGGACATTGTATTTCAGACAAGATCTCACCAGTCTCACACTGAGTAGTCTCCTTTCAAAAACTGCTGCCTTGTATTATTTTTTAAGTCGGTGCAATGCCATTATCATTTTATTGCAGTGCTACCTCTACATTGTATTCCTTGCAATTTACCTGTTTGTTTTCTGATATTCTGTATACTTCCGTTAAATTTCTTCATGTTGCTTCCTGTTCATTACTTCCACTTCGTCAAGTTCTTCTAACTTAGGTCATGTTTTCTAAAACAACCCCAACATGTGCCCAAGTTAATGTATTCTGCAGTTTTCAAGTGTATTCTTTGCATACACAAGTCATAACCTAAGTGTTTAAAGAAAAAGGGATGGGCTCCACTAGCATCAACACCTTCAATCTTCTGACAGTTAATAGGGAACATCTGCCAATTCTTACTCACAAAAATTTCAAGTTGGAGAGTGTCAAAAACTTTCCAGACTCAAAGAGATGCCACCTACGACTTCCCTCTGACACACTATGCTGGTTAATTACTGGGTCACAAAAAAGTAAAACAGATTATTTTGACATGATGTCTTACTGATTAACAGGCATTGGCAGTTTCCATCAGGTTAGCTTTCTGTTACGCCTAGGCGAGTCATCTTCCTCTGTAACAAGGCTGCTGATGGAAGCCTTAAGTGTTCTCTAATCTAAAGGATTCTATAATTCTATGACTACTGCCTGTCTAGAAATGAAATGGTAAGGACCTTACATGCTACCATGTGGTAGACAAGAGTTTATAGAGCTTGAAACTGGGCAGAGATCCCTGAATAGACCTTGAGGTTTCAGCTACTCTTTTGGAAAAGAGTAAAAAGTAGGAAAACTGTGGCTTCTACCTGGAAACAGGAAAGCAGTATGAGGCCAAAAATATTGTTCCTGAACACTGAATAAATTGCACCAATATTTAGAAGTATCTCCCTCTTACAGTTTCATGTGTTTGAGCTTTTTGTGTTCAAAAAGTAAAACCAGGAATAAGAACCAGCAGACATGACTAATCACATTTAATTCTTTGTGTACTCTGAGCACGTTAAAAAAAACTTGCTGGAATATTCAGCTTTCCAAGGTGTTCTGAAACAGTACATTTACTTTGCTACTTTTTAAAAGCAGTGCACAAAGACTTTCTATTAGAACAGGACTAGAAATCATCTATTCACTTCTGTATTCTGACACAAATGGAAAAGGAACAGTGATGTGACAGCTGATCTTGATTTCTGCATTTCATCCATTGTCAAAGTATGAATTACTACAAACATTCACTACAAATAATATTCATAAATATTTATAGCTAATTACAAATTGACCAGAGCATTGGACCTTACCTCAAATCCTAGTAATGATTACCATGATAAACTAGCTGTAACTGAGTGCTTTCATCCAGTAGTTTTAGAGACGCTATAGAATTTCCTATGCTTTGAACACGAATTAACTGCAATATCTCAAAATATGAGATTTTTAAAAGATGACCACTGTGATTTGACATAAGTGAACTGAACTTACTGCCAGAGAGCACTCACGGATCATATGTGACTTGGAACTACTGTTAGAAATATGTCTAAATAAAATCTAAAAAAAGAAGAGTTGGAAAACCTATTAAAGAAGTTCCCGACCATTCGGAGTTCCAACAGGCAATTCAGGAGAAATATATTGCGATATGTATCACGCAACCAAAATTCTGAATTTGATGAGTGAAATACAGCCTCATTTTAATAAACGATTATCTTCCTTCATAATAAAGTAAAAATTGACCTTCTGTATATGGAAAAAAGACACTCTTCTCAATGAATCACACTTTTCTAACTATGATAGATACTATGTATGCCAAATCTTATAGCTTACAGGATAAATTTATATCCAGGATTTCAATTAAGTTATGTGAAGCAATATTTTTTCCTTAATTTAATCTTAAGTTAAAACAGTCTCCCAGGCAGATATCATGAAGATGACAGGCTACACGGAGTCACTTTTATAATTGATTCTTTCGGGATTCAGTTTAAAACTTGTATGTAAGCTCTGGTTCTACTATTACTAATTAATTTTAAATAAACTTTTTGATATGAGTACTGAAGAAGTTCTCTGGTAGCAAAAATAAAACATGAACAGTGTCTGTCCTGTGTCGTTCATTATTTTATTTTGGGAAGTCTCCTTTAAACTTTCAGACAGTGAGCCTTTCTGCTGCTTTCCACTTTCAGTTTCTTTACTTGGAGTTGCTTAGTTGTTGTTGGCATTACATCAATAGTCACAATATGGACTTATCCACTTGCTTTCCTGACCACTTCACAATCTGTTCATAAAACTACTAGAGAGAATAAGAGGATAAGTTAGCGTCACTGTGTTCTTTGATGCACTGTCAGTAGGCTTTGAGCACAGGCAAAGGAGCTGAAGCACTTCCACCAGCCTTTGAAGTGGAGCAGAAAAGTGGAAAAACAGAGGGAAAGCAGGCAGGTTCACTCTGAAAAGACCTGCTCTATTCTTGGCACCCAAAGTGCTCTCCAGCCACTTAGGGGATTCCACAAACCAAAGTCCTCTGCTCAAAGGGAATGGGAATTATTTTTAACCAAGCATCCCTGAAGAGTTTTGGCAAGACGAACAAGACATTAAATAGAAACATAACAAAGTTTTGTCAGAAAGGTCTAGGAAATTATAATAGCGCACTTCAATCCAGCAAAGAAAAATTCATGAAAATGTGTAAGACGACTCCAAGGCCTTCCTTTATGTTTCCTATTGCTGTTTCAATTCTCCTTTGTATACTACAGACAAAAAAATCTCAGCTGGGAGCTGACAGATACACACAGAGAGAGAAAATGCTACTTTCAGACTTATGCAGGTCATAGCATCTAAGAGTATCACAAAATAGTCAAAAAATTTTTTCAATCCCTATTTATCAGTATGACATGAAAAACCTGCTAGTGGTTTCATATGATTCAAAGGCCAATGATCTGTATTTAAAAACGATAGTAATTTGCCTGAGGAAAATTTAAGAAAAATTTAAATGAAAATATTGACAGTCATTCTTAGTTTTCTTCTTCTGAAGTCTTTATGAAGTTACTGAAATGGAGGAGCAAACCTTCAAGCCTCCCAAAATGTAAGGAGATATAGAAGTCACGAGTCACTCATGGTTTTGAAAGGAATTACATGGTATCATCATTTTCAACATGTTGCTGACAAGGTTTTCAAACTAACACCTCCAGGGGTCCCAACACAAAGTAAGAATAAATACATTTCTTGTTTTTTTTCCCCACTGTAAACAAATTATTTATCCAGTACTGCTCTTAGATACACATCCATAATTCTTCCTAAGAACTACGCAGCTATACCAAATAAATTATTCTAATATGAACTTTAGAAGATTGTATTTTCTTCACAAGGTTTGCAAAATAAAACTTTATGGAAAAAAAGGCAAAGGCTTTCTGGTGACATCCCTAGCATGTATTGGCAGGATCTGGCCAGAAGAAAACTGGAAACAATAAATAGGAAAATACTTCCCTGCCCTAGAGGACACTGGTGTTCTCCAATTAAGAGTCATTACAAAATGCAGTTTGTGACCAGGTGCCAAGAAATACCAGAATGAAATGCATTGGTACAGTTAAGCTGGGAACCTAAACACTTTGTAGTACAGGAATGGCACATGCATCGTATAAGTATCTCACGTGAGCTATTTGAGTTATTAATTTGTTTGGGAAAATATGTGTGAAATCAAGGAATAAATACTAGAAGAACAGTTTAAAATAGAATACATAAATTCATTAATCAAAATTGCTTTTTTAAATTTTATTCTTGATGGGTCTTGTTAGTTTGCAAAGTACAACAGTTTGGAATATAAAGGCACTAACAACTTCCACTATCTAAATAATAATAATGACTATTTTTAAAGTGTTGACAGCATAGAATCTCCATTTTCACTAATATGTTCAGATTTATTAAGATGTAATGTTGCAAATGAAATTATTGGGGGAAAGGAAGTTTTTGCAAATTCAGTCCATAGTACACAAATAATGCTTAGAAAAAAAAGGCAAGTTAGGAAGTTGTAGGGCTATGGTGCCTAAAAAAAGTTTTTCAAATTTTATTAACACTTTAAAATCTAGTAAGAATTTATCACTAATGCAACAAAACCCTTTCTAACTGAATAACATAGAATAAGGTCTTTCACATAAATCCAGTCTAACAATAAAAGAATGTACTAATTTTCTGATTTGGTCACAGTTTCTTTTATGATACTTAAAGGGTGGGATTGATGGCAGTACAGTGCATAAGGCTGTCCAAAGTCAATCCACCAAATAATCACTTTAACCACAGAAAGAACACATTGCCTTATATATTCCAAGATTATTGCATACATTGACAACAAAGCACAATAGTTTCCATTTTTGTTTTAAATGCTATGTCTTCACCAAGGGAGGCTGAGCAGGCACAGACAGCGCAAGCACAGTAGAAGAATGGGCAGGGACACCAGAGCTGCTGCAGAGCAGCAGAGTCACAACAGCACACTGCTTTGGTCAGACCAACTATGGCCAGTAGCAGTTGGCTTCAGTTTTCAGTACTAATTCAGGTATCTCCTCCATACTGGTGCACCACAAGTGCATACATGAAGGCCATGTTGGTGTCAATGGCCCAGGATGGTAAATGTCAAAATCATAATATTTATACAATACTTCTATAAGCGTTCTTTGGGTGCTTCAGAAGGACAGCAGAGAAGTCATTCCCCTCTACTCTCTTCTCAGTACTATTAAATTCTTGTGCACACCAAAAAGAAAATGTTCTTTACTCTTTCTTTACTGAGAAACAATTGTGTATAGAGTATGGCAGGATAAACATATATACAGCATGCTTCTGCCATACATCTTTAATAATGATCTGTTCATCAGAACATCAGGAAAGATATATTATTTTTTCCTATTTAAGTCATAACGTGGACAATTCAAAACCTCTCTCAGCATTTAAGGAAGAGGTCTAGGAAAGAATGATCTAACATGTAGTCATAAGGTCATATAAGGCCATTGCAGAGGTGTTAACTGAATTTGTTGGACTGTTGCTCCCTACACTGAAAGGGTGATTGGCCATTGGAATGGGCTGCCCAGGGAGGTGGTGGAGTCACCTACCCTGGAGGTGTTTAAAGGGAGACTGGATGAGGCACTGAGTGCCATGGTCTAGATGATGGTTGGTGTTAGTGTTAGGTTAAGGTTGGACTTGATGATCTCAGAGGTCCTTTCCAACCTTGTGATACTGTGATACTGTGATACTGTGATACAGAGGAGCTTTGCAGGTTCTGATGGAATCTTTGTATGCAAAGAGACAGCATGTAAGTTGGAGGATACATATCAGACTTAAGAAACATTAGGCAAAACTGTAAATATTAACAGTATCAAATTTCCAGGACCAGTCAACATCCTTCAAGAACATGGAAGAACTTGATCATGAAGCTTCTGAATTACTGTGTGGTACACAATCTATCTTAAAATGCCCTCATTACAATGGTAACAAAAAGCAGTGCGTGAGTCTTAAAATCTTGCAAAGTTTCCAGTAGATCCTGAAAAAAACACAGACTAAAAACTGACTTCCATTGGGATGATTTCATAGGACAAGTTAAAAAACATATTTAATATCCAGATAATATGAATTATCTCAAAATACATAAGACTTTGAAGGTGTCAACAACACACAGAAAATGGTTTTCAGTTAAGCTTTCTACAAAGTTCCTAAGTTATTTAGAAATTAATAAGTTAATAAAATTCAGCTATCATGCGATAAAGAAAAAAGTGATAAAAGACAGAAAACAACTTTAAGAATCATCATTTTTCAAGTTCCCTGCAAGGTGTGTCCATGGTCCTCTGCCGTGTACCTTCTTCACAATCTTCCAAGAAAAGGGAAAGCAAGATGGTATTAACTGCTTAAGTTAGTTAAAAACAAGACACAAAAGAAAAAAGATAGAGATAAAAAATTCTCTAATACTAAGTGGAAAACAAAATGATAGGTAGCATTCAATGTGAACACATGCAAAATAATGAGCATATTGCTGGAGATTATAGCCAACTATACATATGCTGTATTGTAATAAATGACCTCTCAGCACATTGGAAAGATCTTGGAGCCACTGTGAATCTCTCTATGAAAACGTCAGCTTTAGTTTAAGCACAGTCAACAAGTAAAGCAATGTTAGAAATTATCAGGAAGTGAAATAAAGAAACAAAACATAGCTATATCAATTTGCTGTATACCATAACTATCAATAGTTTGGTTTGTTCTCTTTGAATTAAAAGGAAAACAGTAGAACCATGGCAGATGGATAAGGAAACCAAAATGGAATAGCTTTTCAGACAGAAAAGTTTTCAAGTAAGAAGAGTAGGGTTCTTCAGCTAAAAAAGATATGCCAACTCAGAAAACGATGATTTCTCCCAATAAAGAAAAACAAGGTGTCAAAGAAAAGAGCAGGTGCAAAGCAAAAACAAAAAAAGCACTTTTTCACACAGTGCATAAGTAAATTTATAGAGCTCTGCAACTTTATGGCATGGATTCAAAGAATACAAACGGGCTGAGAAGAGTTCAGATTCAGAAAAAATTCCATCTAAGACTATTGATCACTAGAAGTACAAGAGCAGATTTAGGAAGTTCCTAAGCTGCAGTTTGCTGGAAGCTGGAGGGTTTCAATGCAGAAATTTCTCTGTTCATAGGCTCTGTTCTTATCCTCTTACACTAAGAATCCATTACTGCTCACCACAAGAGCCACAGTACTTGGGAAGATGAACTTTTCATCTGGGAAGTGCAGACAGACAATCATGAGAACATTCTGTTCGTTAGACATATCTACTGTAAATCTTGCCACAGTTAGCAACTTTAGGTCTCTAACTTGAGATAGCCCAGTACTCTTTTTCTTTTTCAAGGCATAAGGGGAGAGTGTACAGCTGTACAGAAAATCAGTAATTCCTTTTTTCTTTAAACTGAGTCAAGATCTTATACGCTGGAGATGATGCTCAAAAGTTTTTCTCCTCTGCACAACTTAAACCATTAATTTGTATTAGTCCTGTGGTTCTCTCAAAGGTAAGGCCAGACTTTGCAAGTACGGTATATAACCAATAGCTCCCACCCAAAGTGTGGTTCTTCATCCCTCCCATTCCTTAGCTATGCATTTCACCCTTTTTTATCAGCATTGGTACTCATTAGATTAAGCCCAATAGGGAGCCAGTTTCATGACTCAGACTGGAATAAAAAAATAAAATCTGATTCTTTAAGTACTTGCACTGATCTCATCAACTCAGATATGTGTCAGTAGCAGGAGACTGACAGAGGCATTTCAACTGGAGTGGCTTGTTGAGTTAGCTTGGTGTTACACATTAAGAGTGCAACAAAAGCACATACACCCCCTATAACCTTCTCACAGCTCCAAGCACTCTTGGAGACCTTAAACTTTTCAGCTATTCAGAATGACAGAATCGTTTACATGGGAAAAAACCTTGAAGATCATCAAGTCTAACTGCAATACTAACACTGCCAAGTCCACCACTAAACCATGTCCCTAAGCGCCACATCCCCTCCAGGGATGAGGACTCAACCATTTCCCTGGGCAGCCTCTTCCAACACTTGACAACCCTTTTGATGAAGTAATATTTCCTAATACCTAATTTAAATCTCCCCCGGTGCAACCTGAGGCCATTTCCTCTTATCTTACCAGTATATGACAGACTTCTAGAGAGACAGGTGTACTAGTGAAGTACCTAGACCTTGATCACTTCCAGTCAGATTCAGTAAGACATAAAACTTGACTTCCACAAGCAGAGCTATCTATATTTATGAGGAAAGCTTTTACTAGTACAAGGAGTAGCTTATAGTGACATGACTGTGCCCATAGCAGGAGGGTTTTTTGCCAACATGCTAATAAAGTATCTCAAAAGTAGAACAAAGATTTTCAGCTGTACTTATCTAGCTCACCACACATTAGGCAAATATTTAGAGAGATTTGTTTCCTTTTTCTGGAGTACCTGAACTCACCTTTGGTACGACAAGATGTACCACATTGCAAGGATTTTTTTTAAGTGCCATGGATAATTCTGCTGAATATTTTTTTTAATTACACATCCCCATTTATCCCAATTCTTTATTTTACAAAAAATAACAACATCCAGTTTTAATTCTATCAATACTTGAGTGTTTGAACTTTCTGTCATTAACAAAACTAACCCAGAGGTCACATAATCTTGAAAAAACAGATCTAAGAATGCTTGTTTCTTTATCTGGAGAAGTGAAAATTGTTAATGTATCCAGAAAAGCGCAATAAGTGTCGCAGCAGGCATTTATTTTAATTATGGACAAAAAGCTAGAAGTATATAGATATATCTATCAGAAGTTATGAAGTGACAGAACGCTGTTTCAACCTGTAATTTATTTCTTGCATGTAAGTACTATGATAATGACTAGATATTAGTTTTTCCAAAGGAATCTCTTTGCACAAAAAAAATCATGCTACCTTAATGAGCTATCATTTATTGTTCCCTCTTTTCTGTTCCACCTGTGGTTCCACATCACATTTACATTTTTGTACTCAAATTTCACCCTTAATAAACAGACAGCCCTGATTCCTTTATGACACCCCATGTAGGAAAGAACGTGAACAACAGCACAATCACAAATGCTATCATAAAAATATACGTGCAAAAAGTCAAATCCCATAATTTTCTCCTTCTGTTCAAGCAGTGGAGGGCTCCCACTGTCTCCTAAACCGTCATATGTCAATTCTCAGTATTGACTCCCTCCTGCTTCCTCCAGGTACAATATCTCTTCCCACTCACTCTCACACTTAGTCTTCTACATAGCCTCTTAGCAACTTTCTGCGCTCTTAACCTCCCTGCATAAACTTCTGCTCCCAAGTTTTCTCTGCCCAGAGAGTCACAGTTCTTCACCTAACCACACCTATTCATAAAATGTTCTTTGCCTCCATCTCACTGATTTTTCAATATCTTCTTGACCAGAGTCTCAGTCTCTTTCCACATCCTTCTCATGGGTCCCTGTTCCAGAACATGTATCCATCCCTTTGATCAAACAATGCATTCAGACCCCAAATTCTTGCCCATCCCAATCCCTGATTCCCTTGAACATGATGCCAAAATTGAATACTATTCTCTTGAAAGATGCTGTCCCTTTCTGAATGATGGGATATAAGAATATTTCCTTGATATTAAAATTAGGTAATCTCTATTCCCTTCTGTTTGTTCTCTGGGTCAGGGGTCATTGGGAAGCACAGAAAAAACAACAGATGTAGACCTAACACAAGTCTAGGCCAAAGTGTGTGCAGTGCAGGAAGAATCTCTGAAGAATATGGCTGTCAAAAATCTAACTTCAATGAGAAACAGAAAAAAACATATAATTAAAAATAAAAGCTAGTCTTTTGTAGAACTTTGGGGGAAAAAAATGTGGTATCCCTATTCTTATTTCACAAAAAGCCTGGACAGCTTTTTCTAGAATTTTCCAAAAAGAAATCAACCTGAGTTATTTGAAACAAAAGGTAACCTATATTATAACAATGTCTTAAAAAGTCACAACAGAAAACAAAGTTTAAGGATACATGTAGACCAGGGGTGCTAAATTCACAGGTCTTGTCATTCTCCTGCTGAGTAATGTGTGTCACACTCGCTGCACACGTCACTTGTGCGCTAGCAGAAGCGTAGGGGCAAGGAGCTCGGCACTGTCACCAAGTAGAAACAAGGTGCCAGACTGGATAAAACAAGGTTGAGGGCTGGATTCAGCCCACAGGCCATGAGCTTGACATCTCTGGTGTAGACAATTCAAACTGAAAGGATCAATGGGGTTTCAGATGTTATTATCCCTTTGTTCGAAGAGGAAATGTCTTAAGTAATTCTCTGATGACTCTTAGACTAAAATAGCAACACTTGCATACATAACTTAGGTTAAACTACCTTTATTAATGGTTTAAGAAAGCATGGTTTCTCCAGGACGCATATACACTCAGTTCAATCAGATCTCCAAGCTGAGTGACATCACTCCAAGCTAGAAAAGATATCTACATCTTGAAATGTGTTAAAACAAGCCCCTATTATAATTTGTTTTGAAGTGTCAAGAAACCTCTGTAATATTTGGTATTAACAACATAACCTAAAGTAATGCTTCCTCTGGTGCCTGGGCAGACGCACAAATAACATACAGTGAGGACACAGGAAAAAAGATTCAAGTTTTCTGCAGAAAAAAGAATACAGAAAAAAAGCTGTCCATTCTTGTCAGACCTTTGGACTACTTAAAAGTTCTAATGACCTGAGTCAATCTAATTAGCAAGGACAGATAGACTTTGCCTTGAATTACAGCATAAAATCCAAGCTCAAAATATGGGAGATTTAAGTCCAATAACAAAACAAACATAAAGGCTTCTTAAGGGAAAAACACAAAGAAAAATTATGTATTAATCTGTTAAACATAGGAACATACATGATTCCAGTCCGGTACACATGTCAAAATAATAGAAGACTTTCTTGTTATAGGAGCCTCATTTTGCTCAGAAATTGCATTCAACCTAGAAGCATGGGAGAGAATCTATGTTATTTTGAACGTTCATAGTTCAGTACCCTTCTTAGATGGTAACTTCTTAGGCCACAATGAACTACTTTGAGTAATGCAATTTTGGAAATTGGCCCATAACACTGAAGAACTTCCACTTAAATTCAGGAGAGCGATAAGAAATTAAACCCATTAGTATCAGTTGAACATGACACTTGATCCACAACCTTACAGTCCAGTCCTGGCCAAAATTAAAAAAAAAAAAAAAAGACAAACAAGT
Source organism: Tapera naevia (assembly GCA_033556795.1). Taxonomy (NCBI): domain Eukaryota; kingdom Metazoa; phylum Chordata; class Aves; order Cuculiformes; family Neomorphidae; genus Tapera; species Tapera naevia. The sequence continues at coordinate 14,994,262 of JAUMJJ010000038.1, forward strand.
AACAAGTGCTTTAAATTAGAAAACAAGCAAGCTAAAATTGAAAGTATGCTGTTTTATAAAGTGACAGTAACTATTCTAAGAACAATTCTTTCTGCATGTTGCTATCAGTTTTTTCCTTACCATATATTCCATATTGGAAGCTGGTGGATACACCTGACCCCGTAATTTATTATGAAGATCCAAGATACTTTGCATATCACTGTCTGTGATAGCCCTTTTCCCTCTCTGCTTGGCGATCCACCACTCACCATCTTCATCCATGTACTTTTCCAAAAGTTCCTCTAATAGCGTGGCATTGGGAAGAACCATTGCAGAAACTGCCTGAGCTATGAATAGCAAAGTAGTTACTCTGAGCCATTCCTGCACTACATACTTCATGATGAATGATCTCAAAGCGCTCACGAGTTAGCTCCAGACAGTCTTTCTTCCAGGTGTGTTGGCTGTAAATGCACAAGAGAGAGTAATGTAATTTGGAGGCTGAAGTAGTGGCCTGCATGAACTTACTAAGCAAAAAAAAAAAAAAAACTGTAGTTTGTGCAGAATTTGCCACTCTTGGTTTAGGGAGAGAAACCAGGACTCTACACTAGTTTACACTAAGAAGTATACACTGTTACTTTGCGAAGATAACTCACCTTCAACCTTACCAACTACAGTTAATTCAAACGGTTTTACTCAGTACACTGGCACGCACATGTCATTGCTTGCATGCAAAAAAGCATGCTCTTCATATCTACTTAAAAGAACCCAAACATCTATAGAGATTAGACTGTAGATAAGGTTTTCCAATTTTGGAATTTAAGAACAAAAACACTTTAAAGGCTGGCATTCACTGCCAAATTGTGAACTGAAATACATACACAATACAGTTGATACGAAATATCCCCTCTTGGTGCATTTCAAAATATGACTCTGCTGAAAGCTTTTGGTTTATGATTTCCAAAAGCCTAATAAAATTAAAGGTAAAGGTATTCAACTCGGTCAAGAAAAACGGGGGGGGGGGGGGGGGGGGGGGGGGGCAGGAGATAGGGTTATTCCATTCGCCAAACAAAGAAAAGCACAGGTAACTTCCAGAAAAAAAAAGTAGTACTACTTCCAAGAACACAATATTCCAACACCGCCTATTAAATGACTGATGGTTTTAGGTAGGAAAGCCACAGTCTCTCAGGGATGGGTGAAAAAGCGTCAATCTCGCCACAGCGACCGCGCAGCCGTTGGGAGGAAAACAAAAAGAGGCGAAGGGGGCAGAGACGCTCTCTCTCCCCCCCGGCCCCACTCTCCGCGGGGCAACGGCCCCGAGATACGCCCCTGGCGCGCAGCGCCCCGCACTGCCAGGGCACCGCCGCCTCCCCCCAGGCTTCCCCCGCCGCGGGCTGGGTGCTGCGGGGAGCCCCCGACGCCCCCAACGCCCTTACCCCGCCGGTGGCTGCAGGCGCCTCTCCCCGCAGCCAGCTTCGTTCCCCCGCCCACCTCCTCGCCAGGCCCGCGGCGGGAGCGGCGCGGCGGGTGCGGGCGTGTCCGGAGCGGAGCAGCCGAGCGAGTTGCCTCCGCCGCGGGTCTCCACCGCCCCGAGTTACTCCGAGCTTCTCCTCCTGGCTCCTGCCCCGCCGGGCATTTATCGCGGGCGGCGGTGACGTGCGGCGGACACCCCTCCCCGCACCCCGCGGGGCGGGACGCGCCGCGCTTCGGGCACCGTGCCCGCTCCCGGCACCGCCACCCGCGGGAGCGAGCTGGGGGCGGTGGAGCCCAAATCAGCTTCTGGGCGGTGCCTCCAGTCCCGCGAGCTATAATGGCTTCACATTATGCCAGGGAAGGCTTAGACTGGATACGAGGGAAAACTACTGGAAGAGTGATGAAGCATTGGGACAGGCTACTCCGGGAAGTGGTGGAATCTCCATACCTGGAGGTGTTCTAAAACCGCGTAGACATGACACTTCGGGACATGGTTTAGTAGGCATGGTGGTGTTGGGGTGACGGTTGAACTTAGAATCCAAGAATGATTGGGTCAGAAGGGACCTCAAAGATCACCTAGTCACAACCCCCCTGCCAAGGGCAGGGACACCTCCCACTACGCCAGGGTGCTCAAGGCCCCATCCAGCCTGGTGGTGAATGATTCTATGATTCTGTGGTTGGCCAGGACCTCAGCCTCCTGCTAGATGCTGGCCTTGGTCCTGCAAAAACTGTCACCCAGAAAGAGCAAGAGTGGTCTTGTCCCCTGCTACCTCCATTTGCTGGTAGCTGGCAAGAGTATATTAATCCAGCCTGTTCCTGCTGAGACACACAGAAAAAAAAATGTTCAGGCAGGAGCTCCACAAAAGTCCAGAACATGTGAATATAGCTGGAGGTATCTGAACAGGAATTTTATCGTGTATTCAAATCAGCCCCATGAGACTACTTGTTATGAAGTAGAATTCAAAAGTTTGTAATTACTAATTTCTTTTTACAGCAAGACTAGACATCAAATATGTATGCCTTTGTTGTGTTTGTGTCACAATCTTCTGGCTTGATGTTTTTATGCAAGGTGGCCAGGACAGTGTTTCATTTATTTAGTATAATTTGCTACATTGAGCTAATGGCAGGATTGACCAGCTTCCAATTTTCACAGGAGTACTGTACCAGTTTGCAAAGGTTTTCTGTATTTTCTTTTTCAGAAACTGCAAGGCTGAGGTTAAAATTCAACAGAATCCAGCTGGCTTCAGATCGGCTCTATAAATACTTCCAAATTTCAGGGACCCAAGAGAAACAATGCCATGCAAGTAACACACTGTTTCTTATTGTACTCTCTCAGTTTCAGTTATAATTCCTCTAAAGACTTTGAACCTAACTTGTCTTGCAGGGTGCTATGAGTACTCCGTTACTTACGCACCGTAAGAGGCAAAAATTGTTATGTTTTAAATTGGTTGATCTTCATGGCTTTTTCTTTGCGATGTTGAGATGTGAACTTCTGCACTAAAGTATCAGGCACTATAGTTTTTTCTTGGCAAAATGGTGTGAAGTAAAATGCCACTGTGCAGCTGGATACACAAACTAGATGCAAGGTTTTTCAGGGTTTATGCACCAGGATGCCTTAATATCTGTCATTTTTAGCATGGAAGAATAAACCTTACTTGTAGTCTGGCCATCCAATAGTTTGAAGAGCAAGGAAACCAAAAATTAGGAGAACTTGCTGGAGTCTACACATCAGATCTGTAGTTTTATAGTACTCTCATCCCATATGTCTCACTAGATCTTAACATCCTCTTTAGACCTCTGGAGGCCAAGATGTAGATTCTATCAAAATGTAGATACTATTGAGGCAGAGCTTCACCATCATCACCTAATAGAGAATAAATGTCATACTGAGCCACTTATCCTGTGAACAGGAGCTATTTCGTTATAAAGGTACAGAAAAGGTTTACTGTTACAATCACTAATGATTGCACACAAGAAACTAAAAAAATCTGAAAGACTGAAGATATTTATGGAGTTCCCAGTAGTAGCTGTCCTTTTCTGTCAGCACTGGGCATCTGCTGGGCTTCAAATAGAATATAGAGAAAACATCACCTTCTGTCTTTCATTTTGAGTATTCATCATACTTTTTAGAAAGCATTTGATCAAATTTGGTGTTTGTCAGATTGAAAATCTTATTAAATTTTAGTCCAGGTTTTGCATTCAATGATATAAATACTAATAAAATATATAGGTCTCATTGAAATTGATTTTTTTAAACTGTTACGTTTTCACTGGTTGAACAAACCTTTGTACTCTATGACTGTGCTTTTTGTATTGTTTATGGCTGTATGATTTGTGTTGTGACTTTGACTAATTCACTACTTTTGTATACATAATTAAGTGTAATTCGCTGGATCTGTTGTCTTAATCAGCTTGGGAAAGATCGTTTTCTCCTTTTTATTATTCTGAATTGATTTAAACCTCTGACACTTAGAATATAACTGTAATCCATAACTTAAAGTTGTTAAACAGTTAAGCACCATTACATCTTCTGGAACTAAAATTAACTACCCTTCTTTCCCAAAGGCAATTGCAAACAGGGTGTATGCAGACAGACAGATTTAGTAACTGATTTCTGAATACCTGTATCCACAATAACAATTGCAACAAAAAATTCACTAGAAAGAAAATAGTAAGTACATGCTGGAGAAGCACTGACAATTAGGCACTGAGAAAATCGTGGAAAGGAAGTTTTTTAGTATAACCATTGCTAAAAAATGTTTTAAAATTTGAGGGGAAAGAATGGTCTGAAATTTGAGCAAAAGAGTATCTTCTGCTGTTTGAATCTTCCTGGGCTTGAGGAGACAGAATTCCAACAGTCATTTTAAATAAACAAGTGCCTGAATGAAAGATATTTTACTTCATCATCAATTTGTTTTCCTAATAGAAATAATACACAAGGCCCCCAAGTGTGGATAATTGTGTTAAGGAAGAGTGACACCACCAAGTAAGAAAGACAGACAGAAAGACTCTAATACATATAAACACATATTTAGCAAATCTGCTAAATTAAAAGAGCTGGGCTTTTAATTGAAAACAGAAGCAAAAAGAAAAACATAGGGCATCTTTCTGTTCATTCTAAACATCTTCAGTTACTGTATCTTCTGGTTTGCTCTTTGACATTACAGTATCACAATAGTTCGTTGACCAAAATGAACTATTAAAAAGTTTTATCCATTAGAGGATTTTGGTGTCATTTCTTTTTCTATAAGTTAGAACCACAAAAACATTTTTTAGTTGTTTTCCACTCCTGTAGGCAGCTAATAATCATGGGAAGAGTTTGTGCAAGAAAATGCCATTGTACACCTGAAGTTCAGCCCCTGAGGTGTAAATTACTGTATATATTTCAAACCTGCTATCAGCTGTATAGGCTCCAGTGACTCTCCAAAACAAAGGATGAGGCCAAGGCTGAGGTACTTAACACCTTCTTTGCTTCGGTCTTTAATAGTAAGGTAAGATGTTCTCTGGGCTGCAAGCCTTCTGAACCAGAAGACTGTGAACACCAACCCTCAATGTTCCAAGAAGACTTGTTTAGAGACCTTCTCAGCCAATTAAACATCCACAAGTCTATGGGTCCAGATGGGATACACCCAAGGATATTAAGGTTGCTGGCAGAGGTCCTTGTCACACCCCTTTCCCTCATCTCTCAACAGTCCTGGCTGGCTGGGGAGGTGCTGCTCGACTGGAGATTGGCAAATGTGACTCCCATTTACAAGAAGGATCAGAAGGAGGATCTGGGGAATTATAGGCCTGTCAGTTTGTCCTCGGTACCAGGGAAGGTCATGGAGCAGATCATACTGAATGCTATCACACAGCACATGCAGGACAGCCAGGTGATCAGATCCAGTCAACATGGGTTTATGAAGGGCAGGTCCTACCAGACCAACCTGATCTCCTTCTACGACAAGGTTACCTGGTTAATGGATGAGAGAAGGGCTGTGGATGTGGTGTACATGGACTTTTGTAAAGCCTTTGACACCATTTTTCACAGTACTCTGATTGAGAAACAGGCTGCCATTGGCCTGGATGGGTACACCCACTGCTGGGTCAAAAACTGGCTGGATGGCCGGGCCCAGAGGGTGGTGGTAAATGGAGTTCAATCCAGTTGGAGGCCGGTCATGAGTGGCGTTTCCCAGGATTCAGTGCTGGGTCCAGTCCTGTTCAGTATGTTTATTAATGATCTGGATGAAGGGATCAAGTGCACCCTTAGCAAGTCTGCATATGACAGCAAGCTGGGTGGCAGTGCTGATCTGCTTGAAGGAAGGGAGTCACTGCAAAGAGATCTGGACAGGCTGGATTGATGGGCTGAGACCAACAGGATGAGGTTTAACGAGACCAAATGCTGAGTCCTGCACCTGGGACACAACAACCCCATGCAGCGTTACAGGCTTAGGGAAGAATGGATGGAGAGCTGCCTGGAGGAGAAGGACCTGGGGGTGTTGGTTGACAGCCGGTTGAACATGAGCCCCCAGTGTGCTCATGTGGCCAAGAAGGCCAGTGGCATCTTGACCTGTATCAAGAACAGTGTGGCCAGCAGGACAGGGGAGGCTATTGTACCCCTGTACTCGGCACTGGTGAGGCTACTCCTCGAGTACTGTGTGCAGTTCTGGGCTACTCACTACAAGAAGGACATTGAGGTGTTGGAGCGCATCCAGAGAAGGGCAACAAGGCTTGTGAAGGGGCTGGAAAACAAGTCTTACGAGGAACGACTGAGGTAACTGGGGTTGTTTAGCTTGGAGAAGAGAAGGCTGAGGGGAGACCTCATCACTGTCTACGGCTGCCTGAAAGGGGGCTGTGGGAGAGTGAGTGTTGATCTCTTCTCTCAAGTGGTAGGTGACAGGACAAGGGGAAATGGCCATAAGTTGCACCAGGGGAGGGTCAGGCTTGATATTAGGAAGAATGTCTTTATTGAAAGGGTGGTCAGGCACTGGAACAGGCTGCCCAGGGAGGTGGTTGTGTCACCATCCCTGGAGGTATTTAAAAAACAGGATACATGAGTTTTTAAGGGGCATAGTTTAGCGAATGATGGGTGCGGTTGGACTTGATGGTCTCAGAGGTCTTTTCCAGCCGGAAGATTCTATGACTCTATGAAATCAAGGACCCCCCAGCCTACCTGTCTTAACAGTGAGGCAAATTGCTCCAGAGTTCCACAAAAATGGCCAAGCAGGAGACTTCCGAACATGTCTGTAAGGTGGGAGACCAATTTTCAAATTTTAAGGTCTTCCTCATGTCGAGCAGGCTCTTCAATGCTCCTTAGCTGGAATATGCCCACCATGTTGCTGAGCTGTCTGATTTGATTTTGCTTCTGGTGGCTCTTGTTTAATCTGCTCCATTTTACAATTAAATACACATAACACTAGGAAAAAAACCCCAAATATGTTAATCTTTAAATGGGTGGCTAAAACAGAGGAATTGTGCTCAAAGCCATACTCTAAACTTTTACCCAAACTACCTCTACATTTTTTTTATTTTTCTGCCTTGTCAAATTTTTTAAAAAACTGTCATAAAAGGCTTCTGGCAAGGCAAAAAAATGAAGTAAAGAGACAGTGGGTGTTGGCATTGTGCTATTCTGGGTGTGGTGGGAAACCTTCATCCAAAACAAAATTATTTTAATGTTGCAGGATCTTTTGATAAATTGATTCCTTTAGCTGAAAATCTCTTGACCATGTCCGTTGTTGAGGACCTCATAAACTTTTTTATATACAAAGAGCCCATCTATATTGGTAATTTGGAGATAGAACTCAATCAAAACAAAGCAATAGGATATGGCTTTCCTATAGCTAAATTTACCAAGATAAAAGGATGCATAAGGATTCCATATCATCTATCAGAAGTCATTTGAGTGCCTGGACACTTTGCATGTACCACATAACACTTTGCATGTACCACATACCATTTCCCAGCATTTGCCTTTATAAACAGGCATCACTATGCATTCTTTAACACAGTTTGCGAAACCTACTGTTCATTCAAGAGCTGATCATCCTTAGACTTTGTAGCATCATAGAGAAAATTTATATTCCATTGCTTTTGATATTTCACCAGCAGAGTTCACAAAAATCAACATTTTCCATTGTCTCTCCAAGAAGCTTGAAAAATATTTAAAAGAACAGGAGATTACAAACATACTTGTATCACTCCACAGTTTCTGTCCATCACTCCAATGAAGAGTAAAGCTGGCAGAAATGTTTTCCTTCACCATCTTCACCAGCTATTTCACACGTGTGGCTGAAAAGTAATCACAAGGGTCTGTAAAAATAGTCACATATAAATTTGTTTATAAAGATACAAGAAATACATAAAATAGTCATGCAGTCATTTGTAGAAGTATTTGAACGTAAATTGAACATAATACTGAATTTATGAATAGATGGCATGAAGATTTTACTTTTTTATTAGTAGTTTTAAAAGTTTCATTTTAGAATTTTAATACAATGGTTGCATGAGGACAGACCTGTGATTTTATTATCATTGTATTACTTTGAAAAAATCATTCTTGTGTATTTACAATGATTGGAAGCCAGCTTCCATTTTGCTTCCAATTGAGATTAACAATATTTTTTTGTTTCGTTGTTCAATTTTGACAGAGATCAACAATGGACAAAAGTTATCACCAGTTAACCTTCTGCAAGAAAGATTTTAGCCAATGGAGAACATCAGAGCTGCAGGCCACTGTGGAGCTGGGGGTGAATGGAAGACAGGATATCACTAAAAAGAAAAATGTCATGATGTAAATTATTTTGAAGAAACATTTTAAAAGAAATATATAGTAAATTATTCTGAACTGTTGTTTATTATAAAACTGGTTAATTTGCTGTCCTTGCCTATTAAGTATATAAAGATCAAAAAGTACACTTTCTAAATGAAAAAACTTCTGAAATGAAGAGCAATTGGACTCTCACAGAAATAGTCTTTTGATATTTAGATATTAACACATTTACTCATTGTTTCAATATGGCTGTTCACAAAAGATAAGAAAAGATAAATCCATGCTCCCATTTCTTTACACAGTACCAGAAGAGATAATCAGTCAGCATTTGAAAGAGTAGGTTTCCTGTTCCTACCTCTCTCTAAAATGATTTGAACCTGATTGTCCTTGATTAATTCCCCCAACCTATACATTACAGTGAGTCAGGATGGCATTTTCTCTGTCACTTCTACTTCACAAAACAATCAAGTATTCTTTGAGCCAGGAAGGTGTGTAGTAATGCTTTTGTAACCCAGTGATGAGGGCACTTCTAGTAAAATGAAATCACACCAAAAACTGGTATTTGTATTTAATGTACTTGAAATAAAAAAATAATTGGGGGAGGTATATGGTACCATATATATTCTTGTTGATTTAGTCTCCTATTTCTGCTCTCTCTCAAACTCACAACCATATGCTTCTCTTTCTTTTTGTTTTGTTTTGGGGGGATAGGGGAATTATGAGCATGCTGTTTTCTTTTGCCTGAACAGATATATCCAGACAACTCTAACAAATTGAAGCCTTAAGCACAGAAAGATGTTTTTCTGAGTCCCTAGCTGCTGATTGATTGGTTTGGAATAGGACTGAAAACATTTTTTGTGGTTTTTATTGTCTCCAACTATTTGCCCTAGAAAATAATTTAACTGAACTAAATATTGTTCTTGTGTTCAGTGTTGCTGCAGAGATAGCATTGGAGCATTTTGCCCTAAATAAACTTTTACTCCAAGGTAGGTGATTTTTTTCATGATAAGTTTTGAATAAAGCCTAGTACTGAACTGTGTATTGTTTTTTTATGGCTTACAATTTCTTTATAAATGTATATGTATGAATCACTTGAGCTGTGTGTATGAGGGAGCAAACAAAATTTTTAAACCCTTCCTGCCAGTTGAAGATTTTAACATCAAAGTGGCTTATACAGTTTATAAATTTAATTGTAATGGTGCTGTTCTGCCCATTTTGACCCTGTGAGAGTCCTTGTTTACTCTCTTGGAAAGAAGTAACTTGTCTTAGCCGTATCAGCTTTTCCAAAATTAGGTGGGAATATCAGTATTTATCAACATATGAATTACAGCAAGGAGTCAAATTAGAAAGGGACAGAAATGTTTGAAAATGAGAATTTATGGACCGAGAGTTTTCCAATGAAAATGCTCAAGATTTTTGGGTTTTCTTTTTTTTGTTTGTTTGGTTGGGTTTTTTCCTCAGGGAGTAACTTCCATCTGCCCAAGCATCCTGATTGCTTGTCTGAGTTGGATGGCACAGAAAGAATATCACTGATGCTGGCGACACAATAGCAGAGCATCCCTGTGTGCCGTAAAATGAGTTGGCGGGGAAGAAGGCCAGCTTGGCTTAAAAGAGAGCTCTCTGTTAGTCTCCAGAAAAAGAGGAAAATATATGAGCTTTGGAAGAGAGGGCAGGCATTCCAGGAGGAAGGAGCAGGTGAGATCATGTAGGCATAAAATTAGAAGAGCTAAAGCTCTTTAGCTAAAGCTAAAGCTGGAATTTCAACTGGCCAGTTCAGTGAAAGACAATAAGAAACACTCCTTCAAATATATTAACATCAAGAGAAAGACCAAGGAGAATCTCCCTCATTTCCTGGACACAAGGGGAATGGTAGTAACCAAGGATAAGGACAAGGCAGATGTACTTAATGCCTTCTTTGCCTCAGTCTTTAATAGGGAGGAAAGATGTTCTCTGGGCTCCAAGCCTGCTGAGCCAGAAGACTATGAAAACGAACCCTCAATGTTCCAAGAAGACTTGGTTAAAGACGTCCTTGGGCAATTAGATGTCCACAAGTCTATGGGGCTGGATGGGAACCACCCAAGGGTACTAAGGGAACTGGCAGAGGTCCTTGCCAAACCACTTTCCCTCATCTATGAACAGTCTTGTCTGACTGGGGAAGTGCCGCTTGACTGGAGACTGGCAAACATAACTCCCATTTACAAGAAGGGTCGGAAGGACGATCTGGGGAATTACAGGCATATCAGCTTGACCTCGGTACTAGGGAAGGTCATGGATCAGATCATATTGAGTTCTATCACACAGCACGTGCAAGACAGCCAGGTGATCAGACCCAGTCAGCATGGGTTTATGAAGGGCAGGTCCTGCCAGACCAATCTGATCTCTTGACAAGGTTACCCGGTTAATGGACGAGGGAAGGGCTGTGGATGTGGTGTACCTGGACTTTTGTAAAGCCTTTGACACCATTTCTCACAGTACTCTGATTGAGAAACAGGCTGCCATTGGCCTGGACAGGCACACCCACTGCTGGGTCAAAAACTGGCTGGATGGCCGGGCCCAGAAGGTGGTGGTAAATGGAGTTCAATCCAGTTGGAGGCCGGTTGTGAGCAGTGTTCCCCAGGATTCAGTGCTAGGTCCAGTCCTGTTCAATATGTTTATTAATGATCTGGATGAAGGGATTGAGTGCACCCTTAGCAAGTTTGCATATGACAGCAAGCTGGGTGGCAGTGTTGATCTGCTTGAAGGAAGGGAGTCACTGCAAAGAGATCTGGACAGGCTGGATAGATGGGCTGAGACCAATGGGATGAGGTTTAACGAGACCAAATGCTGAGTCCTGCACCTGGGACACAACAACCCCATGCAGTGTTACAGGCTCAGGGAAGAATGGCTGGAGAACTGCCTGGAGGAGAAGGACCTGGGGGTGCTGATCAACCATGGGAATGTGCTGCCCAGGGAGGTGGTGGAGTCGCCAACCCTGGAGGTGTTTAAGGGGAGACTGGATGAGGCACTGAGTGCCATGGTTTAGATGATGGGTTGGTGTTAGTTTTGGGTTATATGTTGGACTTGATGATCTCAGAGGTCCTTTCCAACCTTGTGATACTGTGTGAAACATAGGAACCAAGGTTTCCATGCCTCTAACCTACAGCTGAACTTAGCTGCAGTGAGGGAATACAGCCTGCTTCTGCCTCCTGAAGACACCTCTGCCAGATTGGCAATTCTCTTCCCTCTAGACAGATTTACATGCTTACGTGCTGCAGATTACTTAGACCATGCTGGTCACCTGCTATACCACCAGGCTCACAGGGATGGATCAATCATTAATTTGGACGTGAAAGTTTTGTAGACTTTGTAGGTTTCTGGCATGACCAATTCAGCTTAAAATGTGCACATTTTGGGAAGGTGCCATCTGCAAGTATCAACCTCATATGTTTTACCGGTGATGATGTCTGCAGGGTCTCATCTCTACTCCCTCTTGAAAGTATTTGGACATGTAGAAAGAGCAATGACTGGTAGCAGTTCATCACTTTACAAAGATGAAGAAATCATTAGTAGGCGGAGAAAATAATACAGGCGTGTGTGCGGAGATATTTTTGCCGTTGAAAAAACCTAGGAGGTCCAGTGACAGTGAAAAAGATACTGTTGGTTCCTAGAGGCCACCTTCCAAATACAGTATGTAAAATGTGCCTTTTGCTTACTGGAAGGAAGGCAGAGATCCATCAGTATCAGATGATGTCAGACTTGATGTTATATTAAAGTATGCCTGCTTTATCCTTCACAACTGCAGTAAAGCAGATGGCGACAGACTGTAATTTCAAATGAAGAAGTCAGATTTCAGCAGCACTATCACCCTGCAAAACTAGAAGGTCCTGACTGAAAAAAACAGCAACTGAGAACGTCTGTGAGTACATAACACTTGTATGACCAGAACTGTGAGGTACCTTGAAGAAATAGTAATGTAGTGCTCCAAATCTTGCAGGTTCAGAGCTCTTGTAAGAGAGCTGGGAGAGATCTGGTTAAGAGGATAAGAAATGTAGGAAGCAGTACTGCCCTGACTCCAGAGCTAGAAATAGTGCAAGACAGAAATGTTTGACTTCCCTGAAGACAGAAATGGTTGGGTCTGGTTTGTCCCTGTTACGTAAGTATTTGTTTAAAATCAAATCCAAAAGAAAAAGGATCTATGGCATTGCTTCTGTACACACTGCTCTTCTTTACTCATAGCTCCCTGCAGCTTAATCAGAAGAATTCAGATATCTTGACTGACCTGGAGCAATCCAGTTCTAGGAAACCCATTTTCTCCCTGGGACAACCTCTGCCGTGAATGTGCCCCTGTCTTTGTTGCAGCCTCTGCTTCCCACATCACCCTCAGTCTTCAAAGCTGTGTGCCATGTTGTGGATGAGCTGCGGGAGGAGAACAGTTCTACTTATTTACACCAAGTTTCTTATGACTGGAAGAGAACAACTAATGGGGCCGGCAGTGATGCTGGTAGAGCATCTTCATCTGAGAAGCATGTTCAGGTGCCAATGCAGAGTCATCTATATCAGTACCTGTAACTTCTCACACCACCCATGCCACCCTAGCAAGTGACACCTTTACAGCAACCTTTCTTCTAGGCATCTTCACATCTAGCACATAGGTAAAGACATCCAGTGTCAGATCCTGTAGTGAGATACAGAATGATGTGCAACTCTCAGGCCTTGCTTTGGCTGAATCACATGTCTTTTTAATGTCAACAAAACCAGACAGAGGCATCATAATTCTGCTGATCATAGGTAGTTTTCCCCTAGAGAAAGGACTGACACTTTTAGGGGATTTGGGGTACAGAAGCCACCAGAAGCACCAGAATCCAAAAGAATGAAGGAGGTACTGGAAATTATACCTGCAGGACAGCTAAAGCAAAGGATAATTTTATATAACACGGAATAACTTCTTGCACAGTTAATCCACTTTTTTTTTCTCCTGAATGATTCTGAACTAGAACAGGCATAAAGATCAGACTGGAAAAGTGTATTATTTAGCTATTAGAATTCTGAGTTGGTGCTAGGAGTCCTTTACTCTCTCATGATACCTAAAGCTTAGGTGAAATTACCTTTATCTACATACTGACAGTGCAACTGGAACACTGAAACAGGACTGTTCAATGATCAGTAAGAATATTTAATTCTGATTTTATGTTGTTGTAAAATCTAATTGTTGCTTATTCTTCTATTATACTTTTTTCTTCTATATATGTATACTTTTTTTCTTCACTAGTACACTGCTGTGCAAAACGAGGTCTTTATAAATTATATTACTATGGACAGTTATGATCCACTTATTAAGAACTAATTTATGTCACACTTCATATCATCTCAGTTTTCAACAGCAACTCTTTCTATATAGCAAAAATCAACAAAATATTTTAAACAAAGATGTTAAGATTATTAATTTTATTATTATTATATTTCATGTAAATTTCCACATAAATGTAATTAAATATGTGATTCTACAAGCACATGAAAGGAAGGAATGGTTTAAAAATTGATTAATGAAGGAAGATTTAATTAGAATTACAAAGGACAATGAAAGAAATTAACTTTTTCAGTTGGAATATGACTCTTTCATAAGTGGATCTTTGAAGAAAACACTCATTAGCATATTTCTATATTTTGCCCGGGAGCTCTTCGGCCAGACTTATTCAAGTTTCATTAATATTTTAAAATTTGCAGCAAAAATGTAACTTTAATTATAGGGTTGGATTATTTGAAAATTAAAATGCTGCCTTTAGCTGTACTAAAAGAGCATGCTGAAAAGACCTTGTGAGAATCTTATTTCTACTTAAATCCCACAAGATGGAATCAATTTCTATTTTAATTAATAGCTTATTTGCCAGTCATTTACAATTCAGTGCGTAGCCTTGACTTTTAGCACCTCTAAATACTCGTTCCTCACACTGGATATATCATTTTCCTGTATCAAGAAAAGAACTGTGACACAGTATCTTTTTTTTGAGACAGCGATGACTTTGAGAATCATTCAGTGTGGCATATTTTGTTGCATCAAGAAAAGTTGGATATGATCATGGAAGAGTAAGATTGTCTCAGGGATGCCATGAAGTGCATGAGTTGCCATTCTCATCTTCCAGCTCTGTGCCTACAGTGTAAGAAGTACAGGAAGAACTGTTCTTCCCTCATTTCTTCTTTCAACTTAATGGTGTCAAATGTTGATTGAATGAGATCATCCAGGCACTACATTCTCCTTTCTACTTCCTTCTGTCCCAGTCCCACGCTTCCCCCCTCCCTCTGCTTTTCTACCGTCTCCTTCCACCAACAACCAACCAGACCTCACACTCCCTCTCTCACAGCATGGCCCAGCTCTTCATGTTTTGCCTCTTCAACTTTGTTATTTCATGCACTTACCAACTTCTTATAGTAAAATCCAACTCCTCCTCAGGAACAATCTCTTTATAATTCCTGAATTTCCTACCTCACCTGTCAGAAGATAGAGTAGATAATCCATCTATTTATCACATTTTTGCTTGTGTTTTGTGGGTTATGCATTAAAAAAATCCTACATTTGGCAGTAGGATGGGCACGGGCATACAGGTGGCTGAAATATATAAAGGGATGTTTATTAGAGAACTTCTTTTTCCTAGGAATCTCCTATTTTATCAGTCTTTCATATCCTGCTGTTCTACATCCAGTAATCCCAACTGTCTTTCCTCTGACCCACATTTAAAACAGAGCACTTTTGCCAAGGATTTGGGACTTTGCTATATCCACAGCTGCTACAGTGGATGGCAAACCTACACAGCTCCAGCTCCAGTTCCAGCTAAAAGAGGGTATGTGAGGATTTGAGTTGCTCTTTGGAAGGAATGGCACCTTTAAAGACGAGCAGGTTATACACATCAAAACACTAACCTGTTCTTTGAATGCTTATGTTATAAAACATAATTAATTGCTTACAGAATGTGGGGGCCCAGAAAAGGAAGTGCAAGCAAGCAGCATAGTCAACGTTTTGCAAAGAAGCTTTCAGATTTGCAAAGTCTATTGGCGCTTTCCAAAACGATGTCGCCAACGTCAGCCAGGTAGGTGCCATGGAAAACACCACCAGGGTAAATAGTGAAAGGTCAGCTTCCCTTTTGTGCCAGTGGTGCGTCTCTGTTCTTCAGCCTTCTTGCTCTAAACAGACTGATATCTGTATGTGTGGAAATACTAAAACATACATTCTTACACTGGTGCCAGTGTCTGTTTTTCTTAAAGAAGCAATATTTATATATGCAAACAAGACAGTTACAGAGCGTATGAACTGCAATATTTTCACACCACAGTTCCTTCTTGCCTTGGAAAAAACAGGGAAAGAAACAGGTCTTTCCTGATGGGAATTAGAGCTTTGGGGTCTTGGCATCTTCGCAGTAGTGTGGTACCTGACCAATCAGAGGATAAATTTTGTGAGCCATATGGTCTTTTGTGACTGATCCTCCTGAGAATGCTATAAAATTTGGTGCAGCCAAGTGGAAGGAACAACATTTACTCAACGTTTGCTTCCTTTAGAAAAGAAATTTGATGTGGCTTCAGACTTCATTTTAGTTCGTTTGTACCATGCAAGAAATAAACAAACTACAGAGGAGGTGTGAAATGTTCAAAATGCAGTAGGGCTGCTGGAATTACACTCTGGATCTTGCTGGAGAACAGGGAGTTAGACGGCTTGCTCAGGTTTTTTGGGCACACATCAAAAAGAATGCCAAGGAGTCTGTGGCTGGCACAGTGTGACTGTGCAATTCAGATGTATACCTTGTAGGATCAGCGAGCTGAACACTTGTGCTGCATGGGAAAGTTGTCACTGTCTGCTTCCACTATCACCAATGAATTAGACCTGCAACATCCCCACATGTGAGGGCATGACTAGAAAGGGGAGATTTTTATTTCTTCATTTACTCTGTGCAAATCACATTCATTCAGTAATGGAGGAAAAGAAAGGATATATCTCTCAAATATTGCTGATAGTCTGTGTGTCATTTGTAGTTTAGCAACTCAAAATACCACTGTGTTTGTGTTTTCTGCTATTGCTTGTCAGTTTTGTAAAGGAATAGCACATAATTCTGGTCTCTAGCCTAGCATTAGGAAAGCAAATTTTTAATATTTGATTATTTGGCTGTTCTATATTCTGTAATTGATTCAAAAAGAGTGCAGGAGGGTTTTTTTAAAAAAAAGTCATCACAGCACTTTGAAAAACAAATGATAAAATACTGCCACTTATATGCAAAGTTGTCAGAGTGCATATTAGGGAGGTTTTATTAAAAGGTGCTTGAACCTAGGGTAAATATTTCTCGGAATTTGAAAGTTTTGGGGGAAGATGGTGAAATTTGATCTCTCTGGTTTTGGTGAAAACTTGTGGATGACATTTTTTTTATGTATTGTGCCATTTTCCTCCTAAATATTTAATATCAGATGAATTTACAACTGAATTACTATGTATGAATGATAGCATATCACGTACTAAGAATAATATTATCATAATAAAATGCCACACAGCATTAAGGTGGTGACCCACCTGGCACTGCGCAAATTTTAACTCTACACGCTTTCTCCCGTCAGCCAGGTTTCCTCTTCACAATCACTTTCTGACATCAGGACCACCCGCTCACTGACATATGATAAGGTTTTGAAAAATGACCTGTCAGCAAGACTCACATGTATACTTAACTAATCATGATAAAAATAGCTGAAATTTCTAAGGTTTCCAAAATATGCATAAGAAAAATGCTCTGTGGGAGCTATATAATGCATTATTTCCAGATGTATAATAAATAGTGTTTCTTTAAAAAATGCTTAGAAAGCAGTTTCTTCTAACTTTTAAGACAGTTTAAGGGACAAAGACAAATAAAGAAAACAGTGTTAAGTGCAGGAAAGGTGGTTTGGCATTGGTAAAGTCTATAGAAATTGCCATAAGGAAACTACAGATTAAAGTCCTTCTAAATTTAAAACATTTTTTTGTATAAGAATCTTTAATTACAATGTATATATTTCCATGCGTAGAAGAGTGTTTTAAAACATCCACGTGAAAATATTTCTGTTGAATTCACAATACCTGTGTCCAACTACTTATCCAACTACCAAACTTTGCCAGGCTGCAGCTCTCAGTACTGTGCCTTCATCTGTATCTGTATCTCTATGCCTACTCCCAGCCTTCCCTTCCATGTCAGATACCACTCCCAAATCTGTTTGGGAAGCCTTTATTCTTCCTTGGACAGCAGAAATTCTTCAAAAGAAGCTTTGGACCTTTGGTGATTCAACATTTCCCTTATCTCATGGTACATTTAGCAGCACAAGCCAAGGCAATCAGCACACGTCTTCTGTCTAAGTGGAAAATACCCAGTTGTCCTGGGGAACCCTCAGGAATGCCAGCTGGCAGTTCAGATATTGTGAACAACCATCTATTCTTGATAGAGCCTAAAAAAAGTCTAACCAGGACATATACATTTTGAAGCATTTCCAGAAGACTTGTATAAATAACCAATGAACTGTTACATACCATCTACTGAATGTAAGGAATCCACTAAGTTTAACTGGAATGTATTGAAATTTGTTTGTGCAGTATTAAATACTATACCCTATAATTTGTACACTTACAACCATCTTTTATCAAATTCAGGATTGTTCTCCAATTTGCCCTTTAAAAATATTTTCCACAATTTGCTCACCACAATATTGCTTTTGCCATTTGTTGCCTGCCAGAATGAATTTTATCAGTCTCTTTCTTTTCATAGCTTTTCTTTGCTTTTTTGATCCTGAACTTTTCTTCCGCACTGCCTTTTTTAGACACACTACCTTTTTCTTTCATTCTTGGAATAAGGCAGGCATATGTTTCACTGTTTCTCCATCTTCAGCACCTCACCAATTGTTTTCACTCTCCTTGCCTTTATTTTATCATCTTCTCTCCACTATTTCTCCTTTCTACTGCAGCAGCCTGAAATGGCAGTTCAGGCTAATACCATTGCATTAGACTCAGGAAAATACGTCCTCTTCAGCTATAAATGCCAAATACAGCAAAAGCAAATACAACCAGGTCATGTTACACAGATTGGATTTTTAATGAAAGTTTGCTTCTTAAATGGCAGGTGCCTGTATTTTCATTTTATGATGTCTACTTTTATCTTTTCCCTTCAAGATGCAATGTAGTACAATATAAACTAAATATCTTTGCTACAAAATAATAAAACAATAGTAGAAGCTGTGTAGCATGTAGAGAGGGTATGGAACTTCTGAGAGTTAATACTGTGTCTCTCAAATACAATCACTTTCTAATGTCATGCCAATTCTTTTTTCCTCCTTGACTAAAACCCATCTCTTCAGTCTCTTATTTGGCTACAGAACATAGTCTGGATCCTGGCTTTGGTGTTTTTGATTTTTATTTTTTTTTTTGTTATTAGATGTACTATGGAATATTGGTAAATGAAGAACAACAGCAAACACCATTTCAGATTTCTGTAAGGAATTAAAAAATGCAGTCTGCCTTAGTTTTTTTGATATGTGCTCTGTTCATTCTCTGAAAGCATCTTCTTACACAGTGTAACAAACCAGTATTCATGTTAAAATGTTTCTACTGCTTTGAGTATCAGGTGTGTTATTTTATTGTAACCCTTTCAAACTATATTTGTTTTTGAAGAAAATCTATGCGTTTGTTACTAAGCCCTGAAAACAGGATAATTTTTTGGTAAGCATTTAAATCCACTAAATAAACTGTTGATTTGGCACAGGTAGATTGGTGAGCTGATGAAAAAATCTGATAAATACAACCCATAATAAGTTATATTACATTATTTGTAAGACAAGATCTCCTGGTGAGGAAACTCTGATTTCAGTGCACCTCACACTTTTTTTCTCCATTTAAGAAAATCTGTAATAATATTTCATTGATGAGATAATCCTCCTTACTTAAGTCTATCTTAGATCTATGCATATATGGTTTCAGAGAGATATTTGCTTTTCAAGAATGAGTTGTAGTTATTAGAAAACTATTAATAGAATCTGGATTTACATTTTGCCTTTTTTAAAGCAATTTTACACAGAACTCTGATTTTGCGTCATCTTCTTTTCATGCCTGCAAGAAGAGTATTTTCCTCCAGGTCAGGGCTGTACTACAGTTGGTAATGCTTTGTAGTTTAAAATAACAGAAACACTCCTGTCTCTGTCTGTTCCTTCATGAAGTGCTGAATAAGACACTTCATTTCCATTTATTAGTTAGTGCTGCTTCTTTGCCTTTTTATTCTGCCTTTCTGTCTTCTTTTATATGAGTTTTTAATTAAATCTTATTCTGTCCTTTCATTACTTTTTAATGTTTTCATTAGGGAAGCATAGTTTTCACTCTCCTCACAAAAGCAGAGTCAATTGATTTCCACAACCTCATTTAGACTTAGTTACCAGCAATAAAACAAATAATGCATTTCTTAATTACGTAAATTGAAACAACAATTTCACAACAGACATTCCTAACATAAATGATGACACCTGGAATGTGGCTTCTCCGTCATGAGCAAACATGCTGAGTACAAGTGTGAGAGCATCTGATAGAGATTGTTCACAACTTCTAACTGGAAACACTTTAAATAGATAGCTAAGTAAGGATTATCTCCCTATTCCATCTGTTATGACAAATACGCCCATTATGAAGATGACTTTGAACACCAAAGTTAACCATCTCATCCTGGCCAGCTCTCTAAAGAAGTTACATTGACTCAACAGGAGCTCAGATTCCCAGTTTAGCAGTGTCTTGATGATACCTCCAAACTTCTGTTACCTGCAAACATCTATCCACATTTCATCCTGCCTGCTACATTTCTTTTAAGTTTGCCTTCATTGAGGAATGATTTGAAGTGAACACCGGCGGTTTTGTACTTTGTCTCAGTTCCTTGTCTTCTTTACATTTCCGGTGGATTGAGTTCTAGCACTTTCGGTCCTACCATTATAAACAACAGTAGATTGCAATTTTTACAATTTCCTCCAGAAAATATTTAATGAATAAAACGTGAAAGCACCTCATTTTGTGTACTTCCTTTGATTTTCTGATAAATTCCTGTATCCAGTGGTCAATCCAAGCAACATAATTTCTTCCAGTATTGACAAAGACTTTGCTCACTTCTAATTCTTCATAATGCTGTAATGCAGAATAGTACAGATGAGGGATTGCAACTTTTTTCTTGTCTTGAATCATATGGTCTAGATCAAAGTTATAGGAAATTTTAGCAGTTTGACATCTGTCACATAGCTACTGATAAGCTGTGATTCCTGTGGCTGCCCAGTTCACCATGGCTTGCACATCAGAATCTCTCATTTTCAGAGAGGCTGCAACATAACCCAGAAAGTCTGTGTGGAACACATGTACACAATTTTACCACCTAGAAACTGAGCTCAAGTACCATCAGTAGCTTTCTGGTTGTAATCCAAACTAGAACAGTCTGTACAGGGAAGTATCAAGGCATCTTACACCAGTAAAAAGTTACTGAGTATGGTTGAGGTATGCAAGTGGATGGGCAAATGAGAGGAAATTATTTGAAAAACAAAAGATTTCAGTGCTTGCATGAAGGGAAAAGTGAACTTTTCAGAGAGGTTATTTGAGCTGTGAGCTACCCTTTCCATCTGACTCAATGCTCTGTTTCAAGCTTCTCCTCTTCCACAGCTTACTGACTCTTGACTAATTATAGGTTAATATGTTAAGAAGCAGTCACACAGAATTGCCTTCTGTATATTGGATTTCACATGCTGGCCTTTGGCTGCTATCCCCACCGCAACACCACGCTGCTTGTATAAGTGGTAAAAAAGACGCACTGGGCAGGGAAGACAAACAGTAATCACCACTGCAGCCACAGCCCCACAGTGGCACAACCACAAAACTAGCATTCATAAAATAAGGAACCACATACAAAAAGCTGCCTACGCTGAAAAAAATAGACTTTTGAGACACTGGAGGTGTTAAATATAAGCATAAGCATTTTCCCCAAGATTCTACAGGAGGTAGCAGTAATACCTCAGTTAAAATACTGTGGTGTTATGGCATTTGATGGCATATGGCATTACAAGACAATATTAATTTATTTGCTTTAGCTAGCTCAAAAAATGATGTAGAAAATGGAATAGTGAGAAGACACTTTGCGTTTAAGTGCTATAGCTGAGAAAAAAAGTTTTCCAGAGAAGCAGCTGTACTTTACTTATTGGTACTGTAGTCATCTTTTCTCAGAAGCCTTATGTGTAAGACTGCACACACTGGGTCATGTATGAGTACAACCAGGTAAACACAGGATCCTCCAGGTCCTTTGGCTTGTATAGTGTCATGCATGATGTAGCATCACATATTTGTTGTGCTGAGGCAGTGTCTTTCCGGTGGGATTAGTGGTAGATGACAGAACCAGCCAGGCAGCCACGTTAGAACGCAGTATTGAGGGGCATGAGAGGGAGGAATTCATGACTCCTTACTAATATGATACAGAGTCCAATGTGGTACGAACATTGCAGAAGGCAAGCATAACAAGCGCAGGTAACTTTCTCACACAGAAAATACTGCAGGCACTTAAGAGCCTTTCCTCAGCGTCTCTATCTAAGGCAGCATTTGTGATTTTCCTAGTTTTACTCAAAGATTCATGATGTTTTTAAGTTTCTGTTAGTATGTCTTGGTACTGATAAATGGTAACAATTTGCACTTGACTGCCCTTTTCTCATTTTTTTCTCCATTGCACCTTGCAGTAGATAACATCTGTATTCTGTATGAACAGGCGTTGTTCAGTGTGGTTCAGTATTGTTTGTGACTTTGGCCATTAACAAGGGGTGGTATGCTTTTTAAGAAGCTATTATAAGCAACATTTTTTAAGCACCATCTCTGATTTTCAACATAATTTTTTTTCATGCCCAGAACTTGCATAGTCATCATGAATACCAGGCAGCAAAAAATATATTTCTTACTGACGTCTTTACCTCTCTAATATATATATCCATACAGAGAACTTCTGAGCAAGGGAAACAGGTAAAGAGCCTTTGATAAAGAACCTACTAGCTTGGTAACGGTTTTGGTTATTATTTCTATTCTTCTTGTTTTAATTTGTGGTTATAAAAATTATTTCTTGTTAAGAAGAGTTTCCTATACTATTTTGGTGTTTTGATCACTTATTCTGCTAATTAAGGAGGCATTTAACCGGAATTTTAAGAGCTGTTGTGTGAGTTTAATGGCAATATGGAGGGTACTGAATTAAAAATACATATACAGCTATTACATTTTACTTGTTCACATCAGGATCCGTCACTGTTAAAACACAAAGCACTGTTTTAACCTTTTGTAATTTTGCAAGGGGGAAATGCATCATGCCAAAATAATATTTTTATTTATTTTTTAGTAAAACTGCAACTACAAATAAAAATTACATCAATTTTGAAAATACTTTCAACTTTCCTTTAGACAAGCTATCAAACAATAAATTTACTATCATTCCTTAAACAAATTTATTTATTTCATGATGTAGTTAGGCTTAGAACCAACTAATTACTATTAAATAAATTCTTGCATTCATAAAGACATACCTTTTTCTGATTTTATATAGATTCTTTTTCCACTCAGCCTGAATTTATATATGTTTAGGTAGTTGCTTTATAGTTAGAAGGAAATAGCAGACTTCACTGAGGAAAAGAAAATAAAACCAAACAATAACAGAAATAGCCAGACTTTATCACCAGCAGCAGTTATAGTATCTGAGTAAATAGTCAAATATCTTACTAATTTCCAGAAAATAATGCAAGGATTTGTAACACACACTTAAAGTAACAGAGATTCAGCGTGAAGCCTTCATAACTGTATATACCCCTTAACTGTATACCAGTCATCTACTATACTAAGTGAATAGAGCTGTTTTACTTTGAGCTCTGAGTCATCTGTCATATGCTGAAAATGTGGAGCCTGCAAGCCTGAAAAGAAGTCCTCCATGGAGTCTCAGAAAATGCACTGTCTTGCAACTCCAACCATCATATCTGTCAGATCCTGGAATTTCTACCTGACTCAACTTTTACTCAATTTACAACAATTCAGGCTTTCCCCTTCTGCTTTTCATGGTTTCTTAGGCATTCAAAACAGCACAAGCCATTTCTGCAGATAAACTCAGTGGTACTTGTGAGCACTCAGCAGTTCTCTCATAACACTATGACAACAGGTCATATTTAAACTATAAAATTCACTATCATGTGACACTCGATAACAAGAGTCATTATGGGTTCAAAAAGTGAGTCAACAAATTCACAGAGGAAAAAATATCAGAAGATATTAAACACAAATATATCTCTCATGCCTGAGGAAGTCCATAAGCCACAGTGTGCCAAAAATGGGGAAATTGTACCTAGAAGTTTATATGATTTCCTTGCTCTTATGTTCCTCCTAAAGCACCCGTGCTGGCTATTTACAGAGATGCAGTAATGACCTAGATATGCCTCTCTGATCTTTATATTCTGCATATTATGCAGTAAAGACTAGATACCCAAAAATATGAAGAAAATATAAAGTAATTGTGTCATAAAAATATAATGTAATGCTAATTTCTCAAAAGCACTCCAAGAATCATACAACAAGGCAATGAGGCGTACTCACTGTATGAGATCAAACCAACTCCCTGAAATGCTAAAATCTAATCATGTAGATTATTTACTGTTGCCCCTTGATGATGATTTGGCATTTGATCAGTGAATAATTCACAGATCAGGAGGGAAGTTTGCTTCCTCATTAAATGGATAACATCTCTAAGCAGATGCTCAATATGAATAGAGACCAATAATGCACTTCAACGGTGAACTTTTGAAATTCGTGGATTACTTGATTGGTGCTTTGTCATATGAAAGAAAGAGTAGTGTTTTGGATGCTGAAGGCTTAACAGTTGTGGTTGAAGTAAAAGAGGGAACACATAGAGAAACAGCACAAAATAAAGCCTGGGAGAAAGCAAAACATGTATCATGTGGGATTATAATGACTAAGACAATCCGGGAAACAATAGTTGGCAAGGAAAATATTTAGGGTGTGAAGATAATGTTTCTTATTTCTAGCATAATCAAACTGCATTCATACTGCATTCTAGACCTAATGCCTTGTCTGAGTCATCCACTGAAAAGAAATTTGGATGATGCTGGTCATTCTATTAAAATGCTGGGTATAAAAACTGGGAAGAGCATTTTTGCAGAGATCCTAAGTTTCAAAAAGAAAGAATTCAATTAAAAATTAACCAAGATTGCCTGCAAGTGAAAAAATAATGAGACATTTATCATGAAAAGTAAAGTTATTCAGCAAAAGGAAACATCCATTGGGGAAGAGAAAAGAAGATACAGTAGACAGAAAACCAATTATTACAGACACTGAGGAGATAAAATTTAAAGTGAAAAAAATGAAAGCAATAATTAATACAACTGAGAAGTTTTAGAAAATATTCCGAACAACTTATTAGAATGCAACAAGAATAACAGGTGGGTTTAGGGACAAGTGCATGATATAATGAATATGCAAGCGAGCAATGTCCCCTTGCAGCAAAGAATGGCAGTGGTATCCTGGGCTACATTAGACATGTTACCAACAAGCTAAGGGAGGTGATCCTTCCCCTCTGCACAGCACTTGTGAGGCCACACTTGGAGTCATTTCTCCAGTTCTAGGCTCCGCAGTACAAGAGACATATAAACATACTGGAGACAATCCAACAGAGCGCTACTAAGTTCATTAATAAACTGGAGCATCTCTTCTATAAGGAGAGACTGAATGAGCTGGGACTCTTCAGCCTGAAGAATAAAAAGCTAGGGAAGGCTCTTATTATTGTCTATAAATATCTGAAGGAAGGATGCAAAGAGAACAGAGCAAGGTTCCTTTCAGTGATGCCCAGTGACAGAACTAGAGGCAATGAGCACAAACTGAAACACAGGAGGTTCCTCTGAACATCAGGAAACAATTTTTCACTGTGATCAAGCCCTGGCACAGGCTGCCTAGAGAAGTTGTGGAGTCTTCCTTGAAGATATTCAAAGGCCATCTGGGCAAGTGGCTGTAGACAGTCCTGCTTGAGCAGGTGTGTAGGATTGAATGGTGTCCAGAGGTCACATCCAACCTCAGCTATTCTGTGATTTCCTTTAAGTAAGGAAAGGGGCAGGAATTGTGAAAAAAAAAAGTGAGGTATTCATTGAACAGGGAATCTTGTCTACCTGAGCACTTGGAGAATAGGCCATCTACTATCAAGAATTGAACTATTGATAAAATATTCTTTAAAAGAGGTAGGATGTCTTTTGAATAAAATTCTGTAAATTCATACATAGATTTAGTGCACAGATGAAGGAAAATCAGATGAATGAAGATGCTGCAATAGAAAAAGAATTACTGAAGAATAAGAGAAGAGAAAATATGATGAAAATATGTCCTAGTATTAATGACAACAGCAACAATTAATTTACTGAAATTATTATATCTTACCCCACTAGCAACAGATAAGGTCGGGGGGGGGGGGGGGGGGGAAAGAAAAACACTGAAATATTTGTATAACAACAAGTTTTAGCAATAAAATGAGTAATCTCAAATTATTCACACAGCAGATGAAACTGGATGCGGTAGGACTAACTAAAATCTGTGTTGCACACTGGCTTAAATGCCTTACCCTGTGTAATGCAAAGGACTTACCTTTCTTTTGTTCTCTTGTTCCTGCAATCCCACACCTGCAGATCCCAAAACTGCTGTTAGGGCAGGGTCTCATGGGAAGTCACCCAGCAAATGCATCTCGACATTCTTTGTGAACCACATGGACTCTCATGACTCTGAAAAAAGTTTGTCTGAACATAGCAGTTATGAATGATAGCCATGACTTGTGTCAATGGGGGGCTCTGCTGAACAGAGAAATTAAAGAAATCAGTGAGAAGCACTCTAGTGCTTTTGTTTTGTGTCTTGTGTTTGTCCATATGAAAGCTGTCTGAAGCTTGCAGGTAAGCAAAAATATTGAGGAAGGGGCTTGAAACCTGAGAGGGGCATATTAGGATTAATCATAAAGCAGAGAGGTCAGTAAAGAGAGCTCTGGACAGAAAGCCAAGATATATAATTTTGAAAGCTAAACTAAGCTTTACCTTTAAAGAAAAAACAAGTTAAAACCAACAGCAGATATGCCAAATGTCTCTGTGTGTGAAAAGAGGTTAAGGAATAAAGAAACACTATACCATGCTATGATGACTAGGAACAGTGATGATAATCAAAATGTAATCCCAGACCAGATTAATATTTTGCTTTTCTTCTCAGTAACAGTAATTAAACTGAACATAGGGCAAAGACAGGATGGTTAATAGGAAATGAGAGCACTGAAACAAATAGGACTTCAGCCAATGTATAATCTAACTTGAGGCAAACTGCTGTGTTGCAGTGTGCTTTTTGGGAAACTAGTATTTGATCTGGATAAAGAAGAGATTAACACAAAAGTTGAATGACCTTGAGGTCCCAAATAATAGAAAAGGGATGAAATTCAAGAGTGCAAAGTAAAAGGTTGTGCACTTAGGGACTAATAACAAGAATCTCTGATATAAACTTGGGACTTCATCTGTTGAAAATGACAGAGGAGGAGGAGAACTTGTGTATTCTGATCAGTCGCAGGAAACCCGAATGATGTGGTGTGTCTGTGAAACTAGCAAGGAAGGATAAATCCACTAAGAGGGAATTAACTAATAATGCCTTTATATGAATCATTGGTAGGTCTCCATGTACAACAGTAGCTGTCCATTTCCAGGAAAGAAGAATTCAGAATGGGACAAAGGTACAGAAAGTCTGCTATGAAGATTGCAAGAATAAAATTATTTTAAAAAATCAAAGGCTGAGATATTCTCTGTAAAAATATCTTGAGGATGTTGTTTTGTTGGTTTTTTTTCATTGATAATACAGCTGTTTAAACTAAAGGACAGTGATGAACCAAAACAAAGTCTTAAATCAACCATGACAGTATTGAGGCTGGAAATAAGAAGGCAATTTTAAGCACAAACATGAGACTACCAAGCAGTTTTTAGTAAAAGATCTGGGGACAAAGCCAGAATATGTTAAGTCAGAGTTTCAGCAATTTATACAAGGAATTATATGACTTTACATCATTCTGGATGTTTGTAGTATATCAGCCTGGAGGGCCATTTCAGGTTTTTTTTTATAAGATTAACATTATCTAATGAAAGGAAAAAATATCACTGACTCTCATTGCCTTCTGTGAAAGCTACCAGCCCATCCTGTCATGAGTGAAATTCTGCCAGAGCAGAAGAACTGCGTGTACACATATTCTGCAAATTCTGCTGATAAGTTATTTGTCGATCAACTGTTGTGTGGCTGAGGGACAATAGCGCTGATTTGAAGAGTCATAGCAAGTCCCTCAAAATATAGCTATGGACAATAGCTGGATATTCTTCCTTCAAAGTGGAAACCTTTTTCTCTCCTTTTAGAAAAATATGTATGTGAAAGGTTTTGGAAGTGCGTTAGGTGTGGAAATAATTCAGTTAGCAAATTGTTCTGCAGGTGCTGCATTAGGGGTTTTTTAAATCCAAATTTCTAGTAGGGAATTATTTTATCTGTGTATCTACACAAGGGATATTTTACTGTTTTGTTTGCCACATTCCCAAGGCTGTGATAAAAGCTGAGTGGCACCCTAAAGAAATTGTTCTTCTTGACTGTGGATACATAATAGTGGGAGAGCACAGCAGACTTTGCACTATCACATGCTCATACATGCACGAACGTTTCCATACACTTCCAACAGTCCACATAACATCAGTTGAAACAGTTTATTTAAAGCATGTGCTCAGTTCTTGGTCCCCAGGTAGCAATGTCATGTTCTGCCTGTGGGCCTTCTTCACATGACTCATACACCCAAGAAGAAAACATGGGAAATAGAGGAAAACACATGGACCAGATGAAAGTATGTTTTACTTGTTTTCTTGTCTTAACAGGCAATAGATTTCATCTATGTATACCTTTAATATCTATAACAGCTCTACATATTTCAAAGTCTTTGACAATTTTTATTTGTACAAAAAAATCTGGTTTTTACTTTATATTTTGGGAAAATACAACACCTAGCCCATTCACTTAGTAGATCTGATTCCTGTGGCAGTCTTTGTCCCAGCTGTCTGAATTGTGATGAGAAAGGATAGTAACATACTCTTGCTAGGTCTGGGCAGACCAAAAGTTATCTTATCTACATGAGTGCAGTTATAGCTTCATTTTAACCTCCCTTCTGATCCCATGTCTGAATGCTGTTGTAATTGGCTTGGTTATACAAGCTTTTACTGCAAATGCACTCAAAGTGTTGGCTTGTCAAAGAATTTAGGTATTTGCCTAATTTTAGGAAGTTACTTCAGTGAGGCATATCTAGTCAGACATGTCTGGCTGAATTAGAGCCAGGGCGCTTGTGAGTGTATTCTTGCCAGAGAAGGGCCCCTGTCTGAACCAGTCCTGCTGAGTCAAAGAGGGATTATGCATTTGTTATCTTTTTGGGTCCTCCAAGTCTATGACAAGTTCTTTCTGATTTTTAGGGTAGTAGCTGGCAAAGAGATGCTACTTCCTGAAAAGATGTACCTAGTCCAACTAGGAACATGCCTTGCTAAAATGATGGCTGATTTTAATAATAGAATATGTTTGCATAATATATATTTAAAATTTATATAAAATATTTAATATAAATAGATAAATGATGTAGTATGATAAAATGACTGGGCACCTGGTACCAGAATCATGTGGAAGGGCTGCAGGTAGCAACCAGATCAAACAGGTCACACCTCCATGATTAAATTTTTAAGTCAATATACTGGATTGGTGCAGGGAGTATTTCCTGGGGATAACAGATATTCTCAGAGAAGAGAGAGTAGGAAGTGAAGTGTACCATCTCCTTTTAACACTTGTCAGCTCGAAGTATACTGAAGGTGAAAAGATTACTCATCCATTTGTAGTGTTTTTTGCCAAATTTCACATATAAGACATTTCAAAATTAATTCATTGGCTAACACTATTTGCTCTGTAAGCCCCTTTTCTGCATCAGAGTTCTTTGACTTTTATTCACCCATCATTATCTGGCTTGGTGCTCCACTTTGTGGTTCCTGATTTTGCCTTCTTAATATTTTGGTGTTGCTGCATCTGGAAAAAGCACAGGTAGAGGTTGTAAGGGATATGCACCCAGTGTTTTATTTCTTCTTGGCAAAAGCTACAACTCCTCCAGTCTGGGGTTTCTCTGATGGCAGGAGGCAACGGTGCATGCTGAGCACTTAGCACAGTCTTGAACCTTCTAGCAAGTTGTAAATCAATTAGGTGTTGAGATAGCAGCTTGAATTAAGGCCGTAGAGTGAAGGAGAAGAAAATTACAGCTAGCCTGATTTGGATCTTAGGATGTATTTTCCCCCTACCCACACTGAAAGAGCTTTTCAGTGCAGCAAGGTATCTATTTCAATAGTTCTGATTAATTGTTTCAATGTATCTAATAAGTAAATGTTTCCACATGCGAGCCTAATTCTAAACAGTGCTGAGTTCCTTCAACTCCCAGTGATTACAAGGGATAGTTCAACACCTCAGAGGCCTTATTTTTTGAAAGTATCAACTATCTCATCTGCACTGATTAAGATTAATTAAGATCCACTGAGGATAAAATTATGAACGCTCTCACTTTTCAAAGTACTCCCTATATTGACTAATGACTATTTTCCTGGGTAAACGTTGCCAAGACTGGGACCTTAGTAAAGCATTTAGGGCTATAAAAGGCAGCATTTACTTATATGAATTATGCCATTTTATTGCAAAAGTTCCAGAGTGGTACTCACATGAGTAAGAATTGCAGTTCATCCATCATTAGGAAAATCGTCAATACATAAATTTTAAAAGATAAATACATGGACGTATCATTAATGATGCAAACCAGATTTTTTTTAAAGTGTACTAATGACTAAGCCTGCCAATAAATGTTCTTAATGAAACCCTTCAGAGTTGTGTTGGAAGAATTTTGCCTGACACAAGTGGAAAAATTGTGTGTACTATCCTGATGGGAGGTCACTCAAGGCAATGTGCTTGCATGTGGGTTTAAGAGGCTTTTCATATGAAGGAGTAACAATAACAGCAAAATACAAATATCGCTTATGACATCAAGAAAATCAAATACGGAAAGATATTTAAAGGATTTTAGACTATGTTTACATTATTATTTTTACAGATTTCTTCTTACAAGTGAAGAGTACACGTTTTTTAAGAACACAGAATCTGTATGGTATAGTAAAAAAAATTAAAATGCTTTTGTATTTAAAGCCCAGGTATATTGTGAAACACATTCAAATGCAAAGTAAAATGCACATTATTTTCCTTCTGCCCTTACATTTTGAAATGGTGATTCCTTAATTCATTTGAGGATGATTTTTCTACTTTGTACAAGAAGCTTGTGAAAGAAACTTGACCAAACAAGTTGTCTTTTAGTTATGTTTAGCATAACCTTGCAAAGGGGACTGGAAAACAGTTAGAGAATTGCCTACAAAGAATTATGAACGCTCTGCTCTTATTAATTTCAGCTTCAGCTGCCAGACTTCCTACCAGTTAAGTGAAGATTACCTCGTGAAATGTTTTCTTCACTCACATAATTGTTTCTCATTTCACTTCCTCTGTGTTCCTCCTCTTAGACGCAAAAGAAAATGTGACAAATGCCAGATATCTAAAAGCAAGAGGAGAAGTCCCATTCCTTCCTCAGTTATTAAATTTTTAAATGTAGGTAAGAGTGCTGAAACACTGCATCTCCATAGGTAGATTGCTCCCTCTTCTGGCAAACCTGCCTATTGTTGGAAGATTTTTTTTTAATCTACTAAAAACGAGGAGTATTAATACATCTGTTTTCCTCTAGATTATTATTTTTAATCACTTATAAAAATCCATTAAAATTATTTCATATTTCATATTAAGATCTGTAGCACTACACTGTTCGGCCTACAGTAAGGAAAAGAGCATTTCTACACGTATAATAAGCAGATATGCTGATATTTCTCAAGGTTTAGCTGTAATAGAATGTGCCATTTTTTTTTTGTGAAGAAGATTATGAAGCAAGTGCACAGGACCTTTTGCATACTTCTGTAGTAGAGAAGACAGAAATCTTCTCTGGACTTTACAAATACTGGCACAACACTTTACCAGGAAATCTATTTCTGTGAGTTCCATTTTATAGTTTCAACCAACCCAAAGTTATATTTGTTTCTCAGAGTTTTCTGTGCTGTGTTTCTGATCAAGTCTGAGGGTTTTGTTAGCCTTAAATATGACCTAAAGAAGTCTGTATTTCTGCAGATATCCCAGTCAATCCCAACACAATCAAAAAATTATAATAAAATATCAGAGTCAGACATTAATTCATTTAGCCTCTTTAGAACCGCGTGGCCTAGAGGTGCTCTTTTCTTTGTGGCTGTAAAACTGAGATCTTACAGCAAATCACTGGTTTCCAAATTTCAGAACATGAGTAAAAATAATAACTATTACAAGTGTGTCAATAAACCCAACTTTTAGTGTTAACTGAGCGTACAGAGGATATCTGTGCCACTCAAAGGTATACACACAGCAGTGAAGGGGTAAGGAGGTGCTTATCTTCTCTCCTGGAGCAGGTGCTTCAAACAGAAGATATACCCTGGAAGGGAGCACATGACAAGTTGGGTCTGTTAGGCCAGGTTGGAGCCGTGAGCCCCGTCTTTGTGAGAAGAGCAAAACAGCACTGGTGGGAGAAGGCAGCAGGAGGCAGACACAGGCCCAAAAGCATCTCCTACTGCCAATACCTGATACTGATAACTGAATGAACACAATGCTGTGCCCCAGGGTCGGAGGGATGTCTGCTAAAGGTAATGATATAACGTATATAAGGATGGGTGAGTTAGGCCTGCTCTGTCTGGTTAGACTCCTTGCCATCCCCAGCACTTTGGCTCCTTTTCCAAAGTAGACAAGCAATATCTATGGTAATGTTGTCAAGGTTGATTTCACAGAACTTCTTAGTTTGTTAGAAAATACGGCGTTTTCTCCAATAATTGCATGACTTGCTATCACCAGATTGGATGTTCTCCAACAGAGTTTCAAAAGGCTCTGATCAATAGATACTTCCTTGGAATAATGGAATAATGGAAAACATATTCACAACTGCAGTAGTGCTGCATAAAAAGAGAAATTCTCCTTAGTTGCAGAGGTTGGAAGTGAGAAGCAGTCTTGGTGGGTCCCAGACAGAGACTGAACCAAGAAAGTCTCCAGCCCTCCCCCACCCTCTAAATATGTAGTTAGCATCAGTCATTTGTGGTAGAGAACTGAACTCCTCTCCTAGTACCAGATTTAGAGAAAAGTAAGTTCAGAAGACAGAAACTAGGACAGAGAATTTAGAGAGTGTGAAACAGAACAAGATAAATGAAGCAACAGAAATTCCTAGACAGCTAATATCCTTTGTGATCTTACCTTGGAAATTCATACTCATATAAGCATTTGGATTTAACATCTATATGCAAGCCTCAGGACTTAAGAAAGATCTCATCTGAATAAGGCAGGAACCTACCTTTAAAAGTATATAAACAAATTTTTTTAATGTCATTCAGACGTCTGATGACTATTTCATTTCCAAGAAAATAAAGCACCCTAACAGTGTAGATTTCATGATATTTATAAGTACTGGGAGAAACTGGGGAATTTTTTTTCCTGATGCTCTTAAACGAACGAGTCATCCGCCATTGCAGATCAGGCACTAGCCAGTTTTGTTGTATGAGATCAGAAACTGATTGGAATCAGGGATTCAAAGATATGTAAAAACCTATTGGAAGATGCAATTTTGGCTTTGGGAAAAGATCTGTCAAGATGCATATATGTCTCTACACAGAATGAAAGTAATCAAGATGGAAAGAAAGCAAGAAGGAAAGAAAGAGGAAGCAGCCACACCTAAAGGCTAACGGGAAAAAAAATTGAAAGGAAAAGATGCAGTAAAGAAGTTAGATGACACTCAAGGGAGAATGATATTGCAAAGCACAGATTTGCATGACATAATAGCACGAGGAACATCCAATGTACAGCAGATTACTAACACCACAGCATCTGAGAAGCCCTTCTCAGAACAGTTTCTGAATGCCTTATTGAGAGCTGCCATTTAGTCATCCACTATTTCTGCAAGTAAATAAAAGTTCCTATATTCCATAATTTCCTGTTGACAAAGAAAAAATATAAAGAATTGCACAGAACTTTTAAAATCTGACAAGCAGAATCACTCTATTATCAAAATCTAAAACATACCTTGTTGAAGCTCTCCCAAAGCAAAAGTGCTTCAGGTAAGTACTGAACCAGGTGGCACCTGAATCTATGTTCTGTGCGACAACTGGGCAAAGATTTGTTTTATTTTTGTGGATTTAAGTGTTTTTTCTTTCTTTCTTTCTCAAGGGTCCTCTGAGTCATAACCAAAACCAGATTTGCTGTCTTTTATAATTAGATTTAAATATATTAAGTTGGGTGTTTATTTTCTTCAGGTTGTGTAAAATAATTGGTATCAAAATGATCAGTTAGTCTTTGAAGTTCAAGATGAAGTGATGCAATAATACACCAATTCCTTCCTTCCTTCCTTCCTTCCTTCCTTCCTTCCTTCCTTCCTTCCTTCCTTCCTTCCTTCCTTCCTTCCTTCCTTCCTTCCTTCCTTCCTTCCTTCCTTCCTTCCTTCCTTCCTTCCTTCCTTCCTTCCTTCCTTCCTTCCTTCCTTCCTTCCTTCCTTCCTTCCTTCCTTCCTTCCTTCCTTCCTTCCTTCCTTCCTCCCTCCCTCCCTTCCTCCCTCCCTCCCTCCCTCCCTCCCTCCCTCCCTCCCTCCCCCCTTCCCTTCCCTTCCCTTCCCTTCCCTTCCCTTCCCTTCCCTTCCCTTCCCTTCCCTTCCCTTCCCTTCCCTTCCCTTCCCTTCCCTTCCCTTCCCTTCCCTTCCCTTCCCTTCCCTTCCCTTCCCTTCCCTTCCCTTCCCTTCCCTTCCCTTCCCTTCCCTTCCCTGCCAGGCTTTTTTAGCAGACATATCTTACAAGATAGGCTGACACTGTTGATTTATTCTGCCTTCTTTAGTTTTCTTAGGTAAATAGCCCATCTGTTACCGTTGGAAATAGGGAAGAATAACAAGAGATTTGGCTCTCTCATTACCTGTGGAAAAGAACTATCCACAGCTACAGCAGTATGGTCCTAACTTTTCATGTTTCTTTCTCCATGACCACAGTTCCTGTTGACTTTAGGGCTGGAATATCTTTTAATTCACTCAGAGGCTCCACAGCAGATGGATCCTTTTTAATATTTATAAAATGCAGTCAGTTACTGTAAAAAAGGAATGGAAGAATATAAGGATACAAATGGCTGTTTCCTATGAAAAGGGTCTGACTCACTATCAGGATTTTGGATGTCCCCTCCTTGTAGAGCTCCAGTTCTCCTTTGGTCTAGTTTAAACAGACTCCAATCAATAGGCACTTCCTTTGAATAATGGAAAGGATTGCTATAGAGATTATCACAACTGTTAGTAATGTACAGTTTCCTTCTCAAGAACATGATTTGATTCATATTCATAGCCATTTAGCAAACTATTTCAACATCTGCATGTAACACAGTACAAAATGTATCAAAGTTGTCTCAACTGAAATCAGTGAATGTACACCAAATTACATCACCAA
The DNA here is from genome assembly GCA_033556795.1 of Tapera naevia. Lineage (NCBI taxonomy): Eukaryota > Metazoa > Chordata > Aves > Cuculiformes > Neomorphidae > Tapera > Tapera naevia. Next base: position 15,029,102 of record JAUMJJ010000038.1, read on the forward strand.
ATTATTTCTCAGCTTTATTTGTTTAATGAACTACTACTTGTTGTCATATGTTACATAAACAGCAATTTGAGTTTTCTGTGGTTTATTTGTGTTCATGAACTATGTTGAATTTCCCACTCTCTGGGTTTCTGGATTGTTATTCAAAGTTTTTTCCTGATAAAGTCTGTAGCGGTTCCTGATCTTTTTGTCTCAAATAGCTTCTTTTATTCCTGATTACATATTGTGTGTCATTGATTTTAGATCCCCAGCAGAGAACCTGCCTCCCACTATTATGAGTGAGCAATATCTCTTCCATGCTGCTGTCAGAGAACCAGTTGCTGGTGCTGACCACTCTTACTCCTAGTCCTCAGTACATAAGCACCATTCATCAAGACGAAGAAGTATTCAGTGTGTTAGGAAATCTTTCTGGTCACTGTCCTAATTCCACTCAGTGTTGGGTGTTTTTCCACAATCCTTTTTCTTTTCCATAGAAAACTAGCTGTTCCATTTCTTTATATGCTCAAAACCAAGCAAATCTCCTCCTCCTTGTCTTCATCCAAAAGAGCTGTGGTTGGAATTCACTCTCACTCTTACACTCAAAGAAATTTCAATACTTTCTTCTCAATTAAATTTTGTTACATGACCATGTAACATACTTGCGTGCATGGAAAATAGCAACATTTACTCAGAATAATTCCTCATCCACAAATTGAAAGGCTCCAGCTTATTTCTTACATGGGAAGGCTGAACTCATATGAAAGGCTCATGCATGCATTAAAAACTAGCTCAGCTTCAGAAATCTCATGGGAACAGGGATTCTAGACTTTTGGAAAGTAAGAAAAATACATTTTGAAGAGAATTCAGTAATGCCTACTGCTATCTATTCTTGCTTGTTCTGTCCATTTAGCCTTCTTTGGGCATGTGCTGTCATAAACAGGAATTTTATGCTATTTTTGTATGTCTTTCACTGAACAGATGATCACAATATACCCCAGGCCACCTAACTATTTGCTGTGTAGCCACCAGTCTTTCACAGTTTGTTTTATTGCTCGACTTTAGGGCATGAAATTTTTCCTTGCTTTGTTTCTCTCCTGGGTTATTTTAAGTTATTTTGAAGAGAGAAGTATTTTCAACAAAAAATATGTAACTATTTTGACAGCAGCAGGGTAGACATTGCTGCAAAAAATGATAAGGAAGTTTTCTACCCTGTAAAGAAAACTCTGATATCTTGAAAACTCAGTTTACCTTTTACACTTGGACTAAACACTGTTGAGATTTCAGTCTGATAAGCTAATGAAACTTCTGTTTTTAAAGGATAGGAAAGTAATGGCCTGCAGCATAATTATTTGCACGTTCCTTTTCATTCCAGTGTTAATTCAGTCACTCATTCTTCACTGTTCCATTGAAATAGATGACTGAAGTGTGAAGTAGCAAAATCACGAAAGAGGAAAAGAGGATAGATATAGACCAGTAGTCCGCTCTCTTTCAGTACAAGATTAAGGAAAGGAGGAGCATCAAAGAGAGCCAGGGGGAACCAAGAATGAAATAACAGAAGAAATAATAGCCTTCTGGCTCTTCATCACAGTTAGTAGTTATCCTATAACCTCCTTTATTGAACCAATTCTGCAAACTAGAGGCTGGATGGGCTCAAGAGGAAAACAGAAATGGTCACAAAAAAATCTTTAAAATGTTATTAAAACAAAGCAGTATACTCAAAAATGTCTGCTGAGGCGAAAAATAATTGGAAAGTGACATAGTATTAGGAAGAAGTATTATTTGGCCTTGTACAGGTTTTATCGTACTCTTGACCTGCATTTTGGGAAAGGACAGCAGTTTAGATGGACCTATCACCTGCCATTCTTTTGTTCTGACCCAGTAGTCAAATGGGACAGAAGATGCAAATCAACATTGATACAAAAGGTTCTCACAGGGTTAGAAAAACTGAAATACGCTTCAACTGGTTTTAGTACATGTATGAGCATGTTTAAGCATATATTTTATCTGTAGTATGTATTAACTGACTTCGGTTCTTCCTCCTTACCCCAATAATATCAATGATGGAATACTGAGTTCTAGAAAAGCACTAATCACTTTTTCAGCAGATGGTATGTACAAAAGAATCATAGAATGGTTTGGGTTGAAAGAGACTAGGTAACCTAGTCCAATCTCCCTGCAATGAGCACGGACATCTTCATTTAGATCAGGTTGCTCAGAGCCCTACCCAGCCTGACCTTGGACTAGACCTTGGACCTGATCTTGCTAGAAATGGGGCATCTACAATGTCTTTCCGCAACCCTGTTCCCCGTTTCAGTGTTTCACCATCCTCACTGTAAAAAGCTTCTTCCTTATACCTAGTCTGAATCTACCCTCTTTTCATTTAAAATCATTATCCCATGTCTCATTGCAACAGGCCCTGTTAAAAGGTTTGTTTTCATGTTTCATACAAGCTCCTTTAAGTACTGGATGGCTGTATCAAGATCTCCCTGGAGCCTTCTCTTCTCAAGGCTGAATAATCCCAACTCTCTCAGTCTTTCCTCATAGAAGAGGTGTTCCATTCCTTGGATCATTTTTGTGGTACTCCTCTGGAAGTGCTCCAATGGCTTCATGACATTCCAATGGGTTCATGACATTCCTGTACGGTGAACTCCAGAGCTGGACACAGTACTCCAGGTGGAGTCTTACCAGAGTGGAGTAGAAGGGCAGAATCACCTCCCTCAGCCTGCTGGCTGCATTTTTTTTGATGCAGCCCAGGATATGATTGACTACCTACCCTGCAAATGGACATTGTTGGCTCATGTCTAGATAATATTTGCAATTAAAAGCAATCAATTTAAATCAAATTGGTCCCTTGTTAATAACTCAAGGCATTCAGAGATTCACTTATGTTCATATAAGATCATAGCCAAGATAGTTAAGTGAATACATACAAATAATCTGAACCTTGTGGCCTGCCACACCATGCTGAAATTTTTGCAAGGACAGACATCTTGAACCTTGCATTTCTTATCAGGCTCAAAATAACGTAGCTGCAGTGTTTATGAAGAATTTTGGTAATTTTGTGCTTCTTACCAACTGAAGAGCCATACGAAATATAAGCTTGTCACATTTTTTTTTTAATCTGAACAACAGTTCGATTTACATTTGTTTCAATTTCAGACTAGGATTCAGCCCATTTTAGTTTTAATTAGACTTCTTCAAACTTTCTTCGAATTTTCTGAGTTCTTTGGAAAGACTCTTCAAAGATGTATATAGTTTGCTTTACACTGCTGACCTTCAGTCTTTTATAAACTGCTGACTTTGTCAAATTAGTTAATCCAATAGCCCCTCTATCTTGAGATGCATGTACAGAAATATGTATATTCATTAACTTTACTGAGCTTTTACATAGTTTTGTGACTTGTGTGTTTTATTTCTTTGCTTTCTGTACCTCAGGCAGCTGATAACACAGCCTACATTTATTGTAGTGTATATATAGCTCAAGAATCTACTTTTGTTTCCCTGCATGAGTTAAAAAGGAGTTAGGCGCATCAAAAAAAACAACAGAATATGCATACCTGTTAGGGTAGTTGTTACATTTCTTTACAGAGGGGGATTTATGCATATCAGTCCTCATTTCTCCACATGGCCACTAGATGTTATTTGTAAGGGGTACATACTACTAGCCTTATTGATTCCATATATAAGCTTTTCATCATAATCTAGGATGTCCAGGTGCCATGCTATATTTTTATGCAAAGGCTTTAATTCATTGTGTGAGGCCAATGAAGAGGAAGACTAAGCCCACGTGTCAGTACTGTGCTTTCCTTCTGGAAAATCAGACGCTATGAAACATTACAAAACTCCTCTGAACCAGGGCCTCAAGCCAGCATAAATTTTGCAGGAAGAAAAGGAAGCTTACCTTTGAGAGAACTGTGCTGGTCTTGTTCCAGTCTCCAGAACATGTAAATAGACATAACCTCACTGTCAGGAGAACACAGGCAATAAGGCTGTAATGTTCAGTCTATTTGAATAAGCTATTTAAAGAGGGCCAAAGTATAGTAAAAACAATTAGAGGTTGTTTACTTCTTGACTGGTGAAACCTTTGGATATGTTGAGTGTGGATATGTGTGATGGGAGAGGAAGAAGCAGTCATCTCTACCATCAATGACTGCTGGCTTCTGTTCTGGATGTAAAGAATAATTTTTTTACAATTTCTTTTCCAAATCTGAATATTGTATGAGCAAAATGTTTTCAAAAGTTTTCTTTGGATATTTTAAAAATGCTGAATCCAAAGGAAATAGTTATTTTGAAATTATGTTCTCTGTCCGATGGCATAGATACATCTATGAATATGATTCTTCTGAAAGCTGGTATTTCTGCTAGGAGCGAATCTGTTGGCTCCAGATTGACCTGTGGAGGTGAGGTGTTGTATTGCCACAAATACACCATGAGAAAGCAGTCTTTTTACTTCTTTTGCATGAAAGACAGTTTGAATGTATGAGTTTATTATTCAGTGCATGACACTCAATACCTCTTATTTCTGTCTAGGCTTTAAGAGTTTCTGGCGCATTTTCTTCTGGTTACTGTGTAATCCAGCCAAGTAGATATAAGAGGAATGGAGTGTTCTCTGTCTCTTAAGAGAGAGTGAACTGTCCCAAAACCCCTCCACACAGTCACACCATCGGGATTTACCCATGGCTCATGATGAGTGCTGACTGAGTGGCCAATACCAGTGAGGCACTGAGTACTAGTGCAGGAGCCAATAATTAATGAGAAAGGAGTCTGCTTCCTCTACACTGCCCATACTTGAGTGCTACAGTAGAGCTGATTGAAAAGATGGGGGATTGGCCTCTCATTGTTATGTCTTTGTGCAGGGCTCTATCCCTGTCATTCTGATGCTCTCATTGCACTGACTTCTGTGTTAGGGACACGGCAAACCTTCAGGCTACCAAGTGAAAGTTGTGGGCAGACTTGGAAATGAAGAGAGAATTTCATACCCAATACATACATTGTATTTTCCACTCCTATGAGTCTGGTTTCGGGTTTACTAGCCTATAGGGAGGAAAGGGAACTGTGTGACAAATTCCCACACTGTGAAATTCTTTTCTCCTTCAAAGTGGACCAAACCTAGAAATATTGCAATAACTCATCATACAAAATGTAAAAAATAAAAAATGAATTATAGAGGGTGATCAAATTGTCTTACTTCAATAAAAAGAATCAAATATCTCATATAAAAGTACTTATAGATTGTTTTGAAAAGAAAACAGAAATTTCTGAGTGTATAACAATACCGGCTTTTTAGTACCAGAACACATCCTCTTAGGTTTTTCTTCCACAAATGAAACACCAGTGACTTTGGCCACTTCAACTAAATATTTACTTATAATTACTTTTCATTTTTCCAATTGAAAATTTTTGCCCTGGAGAATGCACAACTAGTTCTTCTAAACGATAAATGAAGAAAGTATGTTTCTTGTGTCTGGAAGAGAATACTTAGCATAATGTACCTGTTGAGTGTCCTTATCCTCAGAGTTGCCTCAAAATCCAGGAAATGGTGCACCAAGAGGCAGACTGAGGGCTGTCCCAGTATCTGCAGAAACTTATCCATAGCATGAGCTACACAAAGATTAATCCTGCTTGGAGTGCCAGGGAATATTGGATAAAACTGATAATCATATCCAGTGTGTTTCTCAGTATTTCATTATTCTCTACAGTATTTCATTGTTCTCTATACTACCATAGTAGTATGGAGACAGGTGGACAGGTTTCCTATATATATAAAACAACGGAGGGAAGAAGTAGATTAATTTTAAATTATTTTCTATGCCAGCATGTTCTGGATTGCAATTCCTAATCCAATTTCTAATACAATAGATTAGTATTATTGTCTTCAATTTCACTCTCTGATTTTACAGTATTGTTCGTGGGTCTCTGCTTGGTAAACTGAAGTGTCTTTTACTTACTGTGTATTAATTTTACTTACTTTTACTTACTGTGTATTAATTAATTACTGTATATTAATTACTGTATATTAATTACCGTGTATTAATTACTGTGTATTAATTTTTACTTGCTGTGTATTAATTTCTGCTATATTTTTGACAGCTGTCCTTATGTAAATACAATTTAAGTGGACTATATCACTTGTCATCAAGTCCTACTGAGCCCTACTTCCTGTTCCTTTGTAAGCCTGAAAATTAATGCAATTATTCGAAACTTTGAAAAATTAGTTAAATTCTTAGTCCAGGAAAATGTTCAGAATATATATTTAAAGCTCTGAAAAATAATTTGGGGCTCCTCTTTCCTTTTGATTTTCTTTCAAAACAGAAGAACCTCACAATTTTCTTCCTTGACCTGTGAAGTATCTGGGTGGCTCAGTGACTCTGCTAATTTTTCCAAGGAAAGTTTAGACATCTATCAAATGAGTTCACTAAAAATAATGTTCAATAATCTTACCAGTAATTTTCCCTTAGAACATGTTATAAGGTATCTTTAGGGCAAGTACAATAACCCTCTAAACTAAAAAAACCAAAATGTAACTGACCACTAACTTTCCACCACAAGTGAGTGGGCCACTAGCTTGATGTGGAAAAAACATAACCTGGAGCCCACAGAAGAGCTCTGCCAACTGTGGGAATACTGAATAGGATATTCCATTTCCAGAAGTCTTTCTATTCATCTCATTTTACTACATTTCTCTGTCCTCTACCAATGCCAAATAGAGGCTTAAAAGCCAGACTTAAATATTGTTTAATGGCAAGAAACACTATAACTGGAACATTTTAAGATTGCTTGTAATATTTTAGCATTGGGGGGTATTTTTCTGTAATATTTATAGCTCCATCATTAGGCAGGAACTTTATAGAAGATACTCTCTTTAATGAATACCTCAGAGTAATGGTTACACCCAGATTGTTCTGGTGTACTAGGCATAATCTTAATCTCTGTTCCTGAGCTTTTCTGTAAGAATAAAGCAAGTTTCTTCACAATTTTAGGAATAGTACTCAAAATAAAGACAAAATCAGTACAAATGTCACAAAATATTAGCAGGTTAAACATTTGAAACTGAGATGAAAATGCAACAGAATACAAGGTAAATAAAATGTGTATTTCCATACTTTACATATACCATTACATCTGGTAGATTAGTGACAACTCAAATCCAGGGAAGCCTAGCGATGAAGAAAACAAATAAAATTTATATTTCTGCTGAGCAAAATTTAGAAGGCACACAATTTCCATTAGTTTGAGGGTCATGACTTTAAGTTACGGATATCAGTATTGTTCCCCATTGACATTTATTGTTGAAGAATATCTAATTCTAGTTTGCCTAAGTAAGAAGAGGTACATTTAGAATACTCACAAAATTATAGTTGCAAGATAGAATAAAAGTTCTGGAAAGGTATTAAGGAGTTCCTTACAATTATCTTTAAGGAAGGATGACCATGACTCCTGCAAGAGTCAAGGATCCCTAAGCTAACTGAGGAGCAAGTCAACCTATGTCTGTAAAAATTTTCATAATTCTATACTTCAGAAAGGAAACAGGTGAACTGTGGCTGCCCTGAAGGAAGTCTGTGAAGAACAGGAAATTTGGTGGTTTTTTTTTTTTTAAAAGAAAATTTTCCTGTATGCAGTGCAATAAAAGCAAACAAACATATAAACATATAAATAAAACTCATTTTTATTATTGGATTTTCTTGGTTTGGTTTCTTAGTAAGTGAGAATGCTCTGCCTTGCCTGTCTTTACAGGGGGATTATTCAAGGAGGCCCCACTTTCCCATTATCCTGGGGCCTTGTGGGTTCCTCCAGACAGCAGAACTGCCTGATCTGAGTTTTCTTGACTTACTAACATATCAGTTTCATGTATAAAGGTTTTCACTTGCATTTCCTACAAGATAATAAAAATTTGAGGGGTTTTTAATACACTTTATGGAGAGTTCAACATCTTTCATGAATTGTTAGTACAGGAACACTGATTTGAAATTGCTTTGCTAATTTCTTTAATTAGCTTTTATCTTTAAATTACAGAAATATTCATACACTTTATGCCCAATAGATGGCAGTGAAACACTGAAAATCCAACAACTTTGTTTATGTTTATGTCTTAAAATATCTTCTCCAGTGAAAATAATATGCTACTGCTCAATGCTCCTCCTTAACAGTAGGTGAATTGGCATTTCCCTCCAGATTCTGAGCTGTTGTTTAATAGGAATCTGAAGGTTTCACATACATCATAATTTTGACATGCATCTTTGCTCCCTGGTATTTTGGGTGACTGTTTTCCCTGTTTCTGCCACCGCCTCCCCCCCCCACTCCCCCTTCCCCTGCCTCCCTTAACTCTTGCCATTCACTAAAATCTGTGCCTCTTTTTCCTCTTTTTTTGATTACACATTGACAAGGTGATGAAAAATTCCTTCCAGTGCTTATCTTTTCATCAAAATAGCATAATCCTTTCAGTGTCTTCAGGATGGCGACTAACTGACTTGCTGAATACATACAGAAGATCTTTCTGTGTTCACTTTTCTGAGAAATATAGAAGTATATAATATATTGCATTACTTGAAGATTTTGTATCAACTGCATAAAAGGCACAGTTTTTGCAGCAATAAAGAGGAGTTGAGTTTAGAGTTTAGAGGAAGAAGGTTGTCCTCTGCTGAATCTGGTATTCCGAGTTTCTTTTAATAGCAGCAGCAGTTGTCAAAAAATCTTAAATATTTTCATGCTGTTGATTGATTGTCCCCAAGGACTTTGTTGTTGCATTTCACCATGAGGCTTCGTGCTAAAACTGATAATTTATTTGCACGTCAGAAAAATGTGAGCTATAAAAATTGGTAATATCCTAATTTTACGGTTGTGCTTTCAGTGTAGCAAGACCTTCAAAGAAATTTTTGCTATTTGAGAACTACCTGAAAGCGGAGGAGGTGAGAAAAATTTCTAACAGGATGCACATGATGTTTGATAGCCAGAAAATTACACGCCCACTTTATAAACACACTTGTGATTTCAGCCAAACACTGCAAATCTTTCTTTCCATCCTGTGTAACCTGTGCATTTTTCATCAAGAATTTGTTTATAGTTCCATTTACCAGCAGACGTGCTTTATGGCTGCTTGCAGGAGCGTGAAAACATTTCTGTAAGGATTTGAAGGCTTGTCTTCACTTTCTTCAGATGGTTGCTTAACTTCATAAAATGATATTCATACACAGAAGAGTCCTTGACAAGAATACCAGCATAGAAAGAAGAGGGGAAACGAAGAGAAGATAGTCTGAAAAACTAAGCAGGGAAGGTTCCTAAGTAATGATTTTACCTGTTACATGCCAAAATTCTCTGCAAGGCAAGATTTCTTCTTAGTGATTTCATTGGTTGACCTCATCTATTTCCTTAAGGACCTAATTTAACGTCTGTCTTGTGATATGGAATACTTAAAGGGCAAGGTGTAGGCAAAGATGTTGGTGACTTCCCACTGGTGAAATGTGCCGAAAGTCCAAAATACATGCCTACCCTTTTGTGGTCCCTGCTATGCAGCAACAATTCCACTCAGTCCCTAAAGACTGCAGTTTACAAGAGAGATTCAGCTATTTTTTTTTGCTTTAGTAGTAAAAAAAAATAAAATTGACCGTGCTTTTTGGTTTTGGTTTTTTGTTTTGAACATCAGTTAGTGTGCAGTAATTTTTTCCTAACTTCTATACTCATATCTTTTTGGCCCACACCTCTCCTCTGTAACAACATTATAATTGCTCAGTGGTTTGGATGGAGATGGTAGATCTCTGAATATCATGTCAAAGATCAGCATAAATTGGTCAAAGACTTGTTCTGTCACTGGATAAAAATTCACTTGAAAAAATCTAAGCGTGTATTTATACAATAAACTGTTCTAAACAATGTAATTACGGTTCATCATGTCAACTTGAATAAACCTGAAAGATTTCACTGTTTGAAATGCTGCTATAAAAATTTACCAGAAGTGAAAAACTGAATACTGTGACTTTTCTTTTGAACCACAAAAGAATTCTAAGTCCAGATAATACTAAATGTTTTTTTTTTAAAACCACAAACTCCTGAGAATTTAGAGTTAAGGCTAAAAATACGGTCTTACTTGTCGCATTTAGGTATTGAAGAGGTGGAACTGCACTACCTACATAGAAAGGGGTTAGCTAAGGATCCTAAACAAAGTTTGAAAATATCCACAGACACAGCATTATATGTCGCCAGTCCCATTTATGGATACTGCTATATTAATAACACAATATTTGTCTTAGAGGCCACCAAATATCTCTGCCAAATTAAACATTTGTAATCTGGATCCAACTTTAATATACTCTTTCAAATGGGAAAGCCACAAACAGCTATAGGCAACATCAACATAGTCTCCCTCAATCTGTTAGTTTGTCGGAATTACAGACAAGGTAGAGCCAATAATAACAAGCACCTTCCATGAAAATATTAATTAGAATGTTAAAATAATGAGACTCCTTGCTATGAACAAATCTGAATTTAGTTTGCTTCAACAAAGACTAGCAGTAAATGGAGATCAGTGCAGTGAAATGAGACCAGAGTACAAACTTATCCCTCTTTTTATCCAAGGATGCCAATGATCCATAACTTATAAATACATCTGAGCATCTTCTTTTTTTATCCATCAGCTTATCATTTTAGGCATGTCTACACAGTGAATCTGTTCACTTAAGTATAGAATATAACTCTCTTAAAAATATCTGCTCCACCTTCTTAGGTGGAACTAGGTCATTAGATTGTATTTTCTCTATTTTGCCATGGCAATAAGAAAAATGAATAAGCAAGAGGAGCAGTGGTATGAAATACAGCATTATCTGAAGCAACTTCACAAGTAGAGACAATTTTCTGGACATGGACAGCTAGTAGTGACTACTGGGCTAAGTTAGTGGTATAAACACAGGATAATGAACCACAATACTTATCTCAATGGCAACATAGCTCATTTTCTGTGAAACTCTTTTATTCCCTTCTTTACAGTATTAACATTTCCGTCTTCCGCTCTCACAGGTTTCTTTGCAAAGGCAAAATATTTTCCCTGAAAAATAGCTTTTGTAACAGAAAGTCAGCAGTCACAAGGTTGTGATTGATTTCAAGGTTGCAAAATGGATTTGCATTGTGAGGACTTAAGTGCCTATGTTGCACTATAGTAATTCTGTATGCATCTTAGTAGTCTGCACTTTATGGGTGACTGAATCACCTGATGTAAATATTCAAAAGCCACAAGAAGGACCCATTTAGAAAAGACAATGAGCAAACTAACAGCAGATATTATGCTTCTGTTTTGCATAAAAAATTGCATCGAGGTAGCATAGGAATGAAGGAGAAGCTCAACTTGCATGGACTATTTTGCTTGCAATCTGCAGCTCAATACTGAACTAGTATACATTTTTGATTGTTACTCTTATTTTTTTTAACACCACATTGCCTCACAATGCATTTATTCTTACTGTCAGACAGATACACATTGGCATTGAATCATAGAATCATAAGGTTGGAAGAGACCTCTGAGATCATCGAGTCCAACCGTGTCTGTCTCCCTACTAAACCATATCCCTAAGAAACTCACCTGCCCATCTTTTAAACACCTCCAGGGATGGAGACTCCACCACCTCCCTGGGAAATATGTTCCAATCCCTGACCACTCCCTCAGTGAAGAAATTCTTCCTAATGTCGAGTCTAAATCTGCCATTCCCTCTCATCCTGTCACTTGTCACTTGCTGGCTCATATTCAGCCGGCTTTCAACCAACACCCCCAGGTCCTTCTCCTGCAGGCAGCTCTCCAGCCAGTCTTCCCCAAGCCTGTAACACTGCATGGGGTTGTTGTGACCTAAATGGAGGACTCTGCACTTGGCCTTGTTGGACTTCATCCCTTTGGTCTCAGCTCATCAATCCAGCCTGTCCAGATCTCTCTGCAGACACTCCCTTCCTTCAAACAGATCCACATTTGCACCCAGCTTGGTGTCATCTGAAAACTTGCTAAGGGTGCACTCAATGCACTCACCGAGATAATTGATAAAGATGTTAAACAAGACTGGACCCAGCACTTAACCCTGGGGAACACTGCTCATGATCGGTTTCCAGCTGGATTTAATTCCATTTGCCATTGAAGGACATAGTTTAGTACTGGACTTGGTAGAGTTAGGTTAACCATTGGTCAATGTTCTTAAAGGTCTTCTCCAATATAAATGATTCTGTGATCTTCATAATCCTATCAGCCAGAGATTACTAGAGAGAATAAAGGGGTAGGAGAATGCAATGGGTTTACAAGGTTTAAAGGACGGGACAGTAAGCAGAAATGAACTGGGGAAAGGACTAGTGGGACCAAATGCTGAGAGGACTTTTTATGCAAGGAAATAAAGATTGAAGTTTGACAAGCGCAGTATTTTTTAACATACTGAGAAAGAGTGAGGAAGAGGAGAACAGGGAAAGAAGAAAGCTGCTTGCAGAGTACCATGACAGAAACATTAATTCTGCCTTATCTAGCCCATATCCAGAAATCTGTGACAGCTCTTATATTTGTGTGATGGTACACAAAATGCCACCAAACATTCTGAAGCATTTTCAACTTTGTTCAGGAAAAAAATCCTGATGGCCACAGTGACAGTTTTCCTGTCTACATGATTAAGAAAAGCAATGTCTGTATCTGCAAAGTCGCTGAGTTTTGGGCTACTGTTATTAAATGTTCTGTGGTTGGAGCCCATGTTCTCGCAGGAGGACCTCTCCAAGGGTTGGGAAGAGGACACTTGCCATGTCAAGGTAAGGCTGCCCTATATTGCATGGGGGGGGTGTATCAAACAGTCATAATTCAGTCATAGAAAAACTTTGCAGCCCACTTCTTTGTCATTTGGATAACCTAATATCCATGATTCCTTAATTTTCTGCCTCAGTCTGTAATATCTGTACAAGGATGCCTCTGTTTTGCCAGTTGTCCAGACAGTACTGAACATGCTCCATCACTGGACATGCTCTGACCATGGGCACTTGAATCCAGCAACTCAGAGCTGGCATACCCAGATATGGGAACACTCTGTGAGTTACGTTATAATTATCTGCCTCTGGTTTTAGACTACAGCTTCCTCAGCCTCTCCAGGCTGCATGCATGATGAAGAGGAACACGTGGTACAGCTCAGAACAAGCAGGTACTTGAGCAAGACTGATCAAAACACTAAGCAACGGGGAGTAACAGTTAAGGACATTCAGAAGTAAGAGAGGATTTACATATAACCAGATGGAGAAACATGGGGCCTTCTAATAGCAAAGAGGGATTTATTTCCTTCTGGGACTTGCCAGAGAACTGTGTACATTGAGTCAGGTAGGAAACGATCAACACAGCGGGCAGCGGTGAAATGGCTGGGCTAATAACCTGTGTTCAAATATAAAAAGATGCAAATCCTAACAAGGCTCTTTTCAGCATAAGACTCAGTGTTGCTAAACTGACGGCTCCTGCCTAAAAGTCCAGCTGTTGTAAACAGAGTTACAAAACATAACTTCCTAACAAAACTTCTTAACCTTAAACTTAATAAGCTTGCTGCAAAATGCAGTTTCTTCTATTCCAGACAAGATCAGGGACCTTATCCATTTGCTTTGCTCATTAGAAAACAATTAATCTTGAAAAAATTTATCTGTGGAATTAAAACAATTAAAAATGAACTAATTAAAATTGTTCAGATTTGGTTTGGGGGGATTGAGACTTTTTTTGCAGGTATAATAGTCTGCAAGTACTAGAGTATTGCACCATCCAAAATATGTTGTCATTAAATTATTTGCTTGTTTGCTTGCTTGCTTGGTTGTTTCACTGTGGTCACTTTATTAATAGATCCATACCATGTATAACATGCGCCTCATGAAAGATCATTGCTGGAAAGGGCAGTATCGGTTTATAAAATTAGTTTTGAGTACTGTTATTGATTTCTCTTCCAGAAAACGTGTAAAGGATGACACTCTTGAGAATGATGATAGATCAGGAAATAAATCAACTAGTTTACAATTTTGCATCACATTTTTTTCTACTTTTTCAAGGAGCTTGGATAAGCAAAAGATTAGCAAAATCAAACTCTAGTTAAGTGCTTTGAGCTCTAATACATATATTTGCAGTCAGTGGTTAAAAATATGTATTAAAAAGTGACCTGTATTTTTAGAAGCACCTGTTGGGGGGGGGGGGAAGCCCCACTATTCTGATTTATTTCCTCATCCATGAAAGAATCTGGTTAGTGTACTTGTACATGCCAGGTCATTTCAACCAACATTTGCGTATCTATAGCCAGCAATTACAGAAAGTTGCAGTACATCCAGAGACTCATAAGAAAGTTACTGCTTTTTCTGGTAAAGCACAAATGGACTCCAACAGACAAATATTTACTCAGATCTGTGAATCACAGATGCTGTAAGTTCAGGTTACAGCTTCATCTTCAGGCCTGAAAAGCATATCCAGTTGGTATTTAGCATCTACAGCAGTCTGCTCTTTTGCTTAAATGACAAAAGTATAAGATGTATGGTTTACTTGTATGTCCCTTTCAGGTAGAAATATAGGAATCAGTTATGTAAAAAATTTGATGATGTATATTTAAGAACATAGTTAACTTTTCTAATATTTAGCATGAAACTAAGAGCAGGATTTGGCCTCTTAGTTGTGTGTCTGATCTGAATTTGACGTCTTCATGTACTCGGGGACTGATCCAACACCTACTGAGGTTAGTGGAAACATTGTGCTCTTTTCCCATGATAGGTGCTCTCAAATTACTGCATTTGTGATATACTGTATCTTCTGTTCACAAACTTGAGAAAATTATTATATGTAGAAACAAAAGTCTTAAAATGTGTCAAAATGCTGAGATTGATCTAAAGTGTCTTTTCCTAGTCAATTAGCATGCATAGTCTTCAAAAGATTAGTTTAAAATTTTCATATGGTTCAGAAGAAATGGCTATGTTCACAGAGTACATTTTTTTTGTGATGTGGTATGAGAGTTGCTGTCTACAGGGTGTAATGAACTGTGGCCACAGACAAACTGACCCCAGCACCATCAACCAACCACAAACACAGCACTGGGATTTGATTGTGGTTTCCAAACCCACAAGCCTCCACCCACTGAGCTAAAACAGCAAGTCTACTAGATCAGCTAATAGAGAGGACTGAGGAGCAAACACATGAGATGCACGATGTTTTTATTGCAGCACATGTGTACTTCAGCGATCACATCATTAGCAGGTACCAGAAGGTTAAGCAAAATAAAAGCATCTCACACACACACACAGAGGCCATACAGAGGGAGGTCTATATTTGACAGCAGCCTTGGGAAATGCTTGGTCCCTTTTTAAACAGATGAGCATTCTCCCTCTCTGCAGTCCCCTTTGGAGCCTCCTGTCAGCCCTCCCTAATTCATAATGATGCAGTGTTTTCTGTCTTTGTAACTGGAGAAGGAGTGCTGAGATAGAGCCAAATAAACAGGGAAGAAATTGATGGACTGGAGAAAATTAAAGGTTCAAAAGGCAAAGCAACAAGGCTGCTAAACCCATGACTCATATCTGAGGGAAAAAAAAAAAAGAACAAAACCTAAAGAGGGGAAAGGGTATAATTTTCATAAACCAATCAATGTCATTCGGCATTATCAATGAACTCCTTTCTTTCCAGATTTCCATAAGAGCATTTTAAAACTGGAGAAGACAAAACGCTTCACTTGGCTAACCTTCACCGAGAACATTTGTCACACTTCTCAATTTGCTTGCCCTGCTATTATAATAAAATTATCAAGGGACAATATTTCTGAATCTTCAACGTCAAAGTTAATAATGAAGTGAGAAGGAAGGTGAAAAAGAAGTCACCTTTGGTGGAAACACTGGAGGACTTACAACAGCTAAACAGTGCTTTGCAAACTGACCTTTAAGAGCTGAAATGCTTCATCTGACGAAACCCATTTAGGATTTAGAATTCTCTCTGCCATGATTCCTTGTATTTACAGGCAATGTATTTTTTAAAAAAAAAGTAGATGATGCCATCATATTGCAGAAATGTGACTAGCTGGGAATAACTGGGTTAAAAAGAACAGTGGAAATAAAAAATTGCCAAAAAGTGTACTCTCATTCTCCATGGATGTTTACAATAAAAACTCTAGTCTCAAAGGATTTAAATGTATCTGCTCATCTTGTTCAATTAGCACTGCATTGAGTTATGTTAAGAATGATCTGTGTTCCTCAGAGACATTTTTAGAAAGCTTTCAAGTATTTTCAGTGAAAACCTTATAAAATTAACAAGTAATAGCCATATCTTCAGTAAGTATAAAATATCAGAACTTTATTGATCTTGTCATTCTGGGTTGGGAGAAAATAGGATTAACTCAGGTAGAACTATCAGGACTAAAACCACAACAGCTCTAAGGTCTGTTTTCTCCTCCTGTCCCAGTATTTTGAGTCGCTGATAAATGGTATCTGGCTGTTAGGTATTCAATGCCTACTTAAGCATCTAGATTCCAGAAAAAAATTTTTTCAAGTCAACACTGGCAGATACAAAACTGCCATCTAGGACTATCAAAACTTAGCTCTTTAGGAGCCTATATTTCCATTACTAATGTTGCTATGGTACCAGAACCTTTTTACTAGGTATGTACATATCTGTCTGTAATCTGAGAGCAGTAAACTGCAGAGTTCCTTTCTCATAGCTCAACTCCTTCAGGGCTCATAAAATGTGCATTCCTTCACTTCTCTCAAAATACAGTTTAATTTGGTAGATGATTGTGTTTATCAACACCTCCCCAAGTTCCCCCTTCCCACACATTCCCGAGCTAGCTGAAAGAGTAATTCCTGTTTTTCTCAACAGACCAGTCATTAAAGCTCTGGGTGCCGTTAGTACTTTTGATCGTTCCTTCACCAGAGGCTTTTTCCTACACCCAGAAGACAACATAAACTACCAGGCTGGGGTATATTCAAGCATGGTCTCTGTGTCACTTTCTCTTGTAATTCACAATAAATACTTAAATTTATTTTGAAGGAGAAAATGCATGAAGAAGTGAGAATGATTGTCCAATCATTAAGAGACTCCCTGGAAAGAACAGACTCTGACTCTTTACATACCCAAATAAATTATTTCTGTAAAGTGGGTCAACTTCACCAAGACTATAGTAGAGCCTTGTACTAAACTATTGCACTATGGCAGCACCCTAGAGTTGTGTCTTTAAGCTCCCTTCAGTAAAGAAAAGGGACTAGACTTCAAAGCAGTTATCATACACAAAACAAGGACACTGAGAAGTGACAAAGATATCTATTAGTAAAACCATATCCTGATCTGGTGTTTTGGAAAGGACTTATCTGTTCGTATTATTCACTCAGATTGAATATCAATTAGAAAAGCCTTGAGAGTTTATAATTTTTCCTCCAGTTTATATTTAGCAGTCAAGTAATGCAATAATAATATTTTTTTCCTGGCTTATTGAGTTTAAAAGGCTATTTTTGCTGGTTTGTACCTTTATAAAAATAGTCAATATATTAATTCAGTTTGGAGGGTTTTTTTAAATAAATGTCTCTAAATCATTGACTGAAAAATATGTACTAATATTTAGTATATATAGGGTAACATACTTAATATGTTTATACTGTAACAAAACAATCCCCTAAAATATTGGATACAGAAGCAAAAGCAGGATTATTTTCATGAAGAAACTTTTAAGTTTTCCTAGTGAAATAGTTTGGGTCAAATTTTGCTTCTGGGTTAGCAGAGCAAATAACAACAAAAACATTCCTTTGAAAGTTTTGAATGATACCTGAGAAGTTCCAAGAATTTGCTATCAAACACATTTATTTGTCTTCTGGAAGAAATCAGTAACATAAACCTGAGATCAAAAGTGTTTGTTACTGATCAGTGGTCACTATGTCTTCCCAAGAGGCAATTAATTGAACTATATTCTACCTGTTAAGCCATAAAAAAACCTGATTATACAGCTTCTAATGTCTTTGTAATGAGGCTCAGTTAGCTGAATGCCGTGGGAGGTTTGATTCCACTGATGGTTTCCTGTCCCTGCATAAAGAATAGATTTTTTTTTCATTTGATGGAAGAGGGGTTTTTTCCCTTTAATGTATGTGTCTTTATGATGTCCTTCTGCCCGCTCCAGATGAATGTGACAGCTACAGATTAATAGCATGATCTCAAACAGAGGTGCTGGACTATTATTTAAAGAGACTGTCTTATATTCAGCACTACAAATGGAGTCACACAGTAGAATTGCTGGGCCATTTCCACCTCCTGAGTGCCTGGAGTTCCCTCCAGTTTTGTGGTGAGGGGACAAGACAATTGCCAAGGAGCTAATGATCTTGGAGACAAAAGAAGGGGCCAGCAAAATAAAAAAAAGGAAATGTTCAATTAACACATATTTAGCTTTTGTAATAATGCTCAGACATAATTATACTGTCTGGTGTTATAGGCATATGTCTCATTAGCAGCACTTTATTTATGTATATTTTGGCACAGGAGCCTGAATCATAGAATTTTTCATAATGACAACCTTGCTATTGTTAACTTCACCCTACATTCTTGTGATTGCACTTCATTCCAATATTGTCATACTTTTTTTCCCTACAAATAGCTCTGTTGGAAATAGAAGATAGTTTTGAAACCAAGTGTTATTTTCCTTTGAAAATAAACATCTTGTTACATTTCTCAGTAGGAGACTTGCTTTGAGCTTACTCGTGGTTTTCAAACTATTCCTTCAGAGCATTTCAGGTCCTGTGCCTGCAGCTAATCCACATAAAAAAAGGCCTTTAGAAGCAACATCAAAAACACGGAGCTTCAGACTCCTACCATAATCCCTATGGCACAGCACATATTCCCTATAAATCCAGATGAGCTCAAATGCAGTCATCTCTTGATAGAGCTGAGCAGATGCTTAAGTGTCCTTATGATGCTCTTACTGCGACTTCATACTTCTCTCTCTTGCAAAGGTCTTCATTAAGTCACTCACCAAATGAGCAACTAACTATATGAGCAAACTTCTGGGACAAGATTTAGCACAAAGCACTGATGTCGCAGATAAAAATACCCTTGCTTTTATTCTGTCCCAAACATCCCATAAATGAAGTGTCAGCTGGAGTCTGATTGGTAAGGGTTTCATTCACCTTGTTTCTCATGGCAATTTGCATCCTCAGTAAGCACTTCTGCTCCTGAATGTTCTAGGATGGCTATCTTACCTGATCATTTCCCTATGGAGACTTCAGACAGTTTGTCACTCAGTACGAGTTGTTTCCTACGCCCCGTGTACTCCATCAGCTGACTGAAACCAAGGCCATAAATTCCTCTAGGCAGGAAGTTAAAAATACTACGATGTCCATCCTCAGAACATCTAAGTTCTTTTGTTCAACTGTTTAAGTGGGTCTTCAGCGAGTGGGAGTGTGGAGCCCACAGACCAAAGACCTGAAGTATTCCAGCAGCATTCCCAAAATTATGTGAGAAGAGAGGAGAGAAATGACCAGGAAGTCCCTTCCCACACTGGCACATAAGTATGTCTAGTAGTAGGCAGAGCCGCATTACACTCCATTGCACTCTTTATACTTGCTCACTGCTGGCCTCAGTCTGCTCCCATGCTGCAGAAGGGATTTAGAGCCAAGGTCCTGTGCCTGCAAAGAAGGTCACACTGTCCTCTTTGAGAAGGCCTCAGTTTTATGTCTTCCTTAGCACATGACCCTTGGCAGGTAATAATCAACAAGTCAACTAGCAGTGTTAAAATTGTAGGACAGATAGAGGAAGCAACAGATCCCAAGTACCAACGGGTTGCAGCTGATCTCTTTTCTGCAGAGCACACATGGATCAGCAGACCAGTGCAGATGAAAGTTATACTGTCTTCAGCATGTCACAGACAATGATAAACTAACAGTTGTTCCTGTCATCTTTCATCCTAGTAAAAATAGTGCTATATAAAAAGAAACAGAAATTGTCAACTTTTTAATACGATTCTCTCCTACCAAGGATCTTGAAAAAGGCAAGTTATGTTAAAAGAAATTCAATGTCAACTGTAATTTCAAACGGAATGGAAACTCACACATACTGCACCTAAAATGTACAAAATGCGATTTTTTTATTATTTTGAGAACACTTTCATGCTAACAGAGCATAAACTAGCATCAAAATCTGATATTTTATAACTTTCAATGAAATTAAGATATTTTTTAAAATAAAAGATGTCTTTTGTTCTGATTTTTACTTCATTTGCTGTGACAATGCATTTGTTTTACAAAACAATACTGTAAGAACAACTTTGTGTTGAAATTCCTAAACTGCCTTTATTTTCCAAAACAAAAGAAAAATTAGATGAAGGTGCTGCAACAGGAATTTTTTTTCAGGAATATCAAACTTATTGATGAAAATTCTGCAAAATTAAGCTCTAACTGCTTTTCTTTTACACCTGATGAAACCTGTTGTTCTCACTGGATCTCAGAAGGATTACCTTGGCTTTCATAGAGGGCTATCAGACAAATCGTTGTTATAAGGTGTTGACAGAGAAGCTCAGACTGGACTCCTAAAGCTACTGTTGTATCTCTTTAATCTTCTGCCATATTGTTCTGGTTTGAACTCAAGTTGAATTAGCTTTCTAACTTTTCAGCTAAGCCTCATTTAATTAACTTAATTTTCTGAAAGTTAACTATGGTTTTCAGATGACATCTGTCTCTAGAAGCGATAACACTTCAAAATTATGATTATCACCAATGTAATGCTGAAAAGCCATTGCTTATACTTATTTCTATGGAGACCAAAGTTACCCTCAAGTTGGTGGAATGCCAGAAGTCAAAGTATCAAAAAAGGGTCGCACCTGCAGGGAGGAACGGACAGGAAAGGTGACCTAAAACTGACCAATTAAATATTCCGTTCTACATACATCACACTCAGTATTAAATCTCCTTTTGCCTGCTCTGCAATATCAGTGATGACATTATAGTCATTAAGTTTTGTAGGTTTGTATATATATCCTATATATATAGTATATATTTTATTATTTTCTTATTATTTTTCATTTCATTATATTATTTCATTATTATTTCATTGAAGCTATTTTAGTTTTATTTTACAGCCTACAAGTCTCTTTCTCTCATTTCCCTTTCCCTTTGTGGGGGAGGTGATTGGGTTCACAACTGCTTCAGTTTAGCTATTGAATAAGCCAAGATGGAGGTGAAACATATTAATATAGCCTCTGGGTGCATTTTGGGAAGAACGACATTGTACTTACAGAATAAGTAGTAAGTTTTGTACAATCTACTGCTGTATAAGGTTTTGTAATATCTGATTAAAAGATGTTAATAAATAATGAGAGGAAACATAAATTGCTGAAATTTGAAGATTGCAAAGCTAGAATGACATAATTGGAGGAAACTCAATCATTAACACTCTAGCAGCAGTTTAAAATAAGACACATTGCATAAATAACACTTTGTAAAAGTAGTCCAACACAAATATTGCACAACTAAGCAGCAATAAAAACATAGATGATATATCTTGGCTAATATAGCTTCTGAAATTATGATCCTTATATTGTCTGACTTGATGTGATGACAGTTGTAATACTGTATCCCATGGATTTACACATAGTTGTCTAGAACACTTTGTTTTAAGGAAAAAGAGTGGGTTGTGAAATTACCTCTGTTTAGTCATGTTGATTTTCACATGATCTTCAAGATACTTATTAAGCAGACAGAGAATAAGAAGGCTTGTTATGCGGTGGAACCTTAGTTTAGACACTTGGGAATGTTTTTCTTCACATTTTTAACTCATCTTAATGTGATATGGCCTCTCAACTAAAGGTGCAGCTTTAAAGCTCCCACAGACAGACTCATGTTAGTAACAGAGCGTGAGACCACAGCCAGAATACATCAACTTGAATAAAGTTTCAAATTTAAGCTTTTTAATAAATAGCTCTTTTGTATAAAAGTAGCATATATATGAAAAATAGGACACCACTAGCCACACAGGCTTTAACAACACTTGTTTCAAATGTGTCCATATCCCCTTATCCAAAATTACGTCTCTCTTTTTCTTAGCCCTATTGTTCCCCAAAATATTGGAATCTGTTTTTTTATTAATTCACAGAATTCGTATTCCAGTGGTTTAGAGACTAACTCTCCCCTTACTAAATATAATTCCTTCTGACTATACAAAATGCATCACATATAACTTTCTTTTTCTTCTCTACGTAAATGCAGACAGTGAGGGGACCTTTATAAGTCGCAGACCATGGCTGGATGCCACTGTAATATTGATGACAAAGCTGTCAGCTTCGTACTTCTTCTTAAACCAAAGCATATGAACGCCTCATGGTGAAACCGGGGGATTATGACTCCCCAGCCCTCCTTGAAAATCTACCCTGGTACGCTAAACATCTGAAAGTTCAAGTTTGACCAATATTTTGTTTTCCAAAACAAGGACTGATTGAATTAGTGGTTAAGTGCGTCAATGAATCATCTCTTCAATAAAACTCCTTTAGCAACTAATTGCTATAATTCTTATACATGTTGAATTCAAGCTGGAACTTGTTCCTGTTTGTCATTCTCAGTATCTGCAGGTTGATCACAAGAGGTGTGTTTGTCCCACCAAGGCCAGTGACAAAGCCCCATCCAACCTGATTGCCAGCCCTTGAGGCTTGACTGAGATACTGGACATCCTCAGCTACCACAAATACATGGTGGATCTAAATTCTGCAGGAGGACAGCAAGAAGATGAGCAAGCAGAGGGGCAGACAAAATACCTAGATCCTCTAGCTTTCCTCTTCTAAATGCGTGAAAGCTAGGGGCCTCTGTGCTAAAAGAAATTGAGTAAAACTCAGTGGTATAAAACTGGGATAAGATGGTGAAAACCTGAAATAATGCTAAAATTCTCCTACATTCCTTTTAACTGCAGATGGGTTTAGGGGAAAGAAGCAGGTCAACTGCCCAGAAATGAGGTGAGATGTCTTTAAGATTAAATTAGGCATCAACTGTCCAACATGCATATAGGAAGAAGGAAGAGATGTGCTTTACCCTTTGGCCTCCCGGGACGTATTTCAGTCTAACTCTGGCTTCCTTTTCATTCTTTTTGCCTTTTTTTTTACTTTACTTGCTCACAGACAGAAGAGATATCATATAGCAGAAGTTAAAATTGGAAGAGACCCATGAGATCATCAAAACATCTCCCAGTCAAGTCAGGAGTGGTCTCAGCAATATATCACTTTTTTTTTCATTCAGTGCTGTCTTGTGCTTCATGTGACTGACTTATCTTGTACCTTCACTGTATTTGGAAAAAGTAGTGTAGATTGGATGTACTCTACTGTGCTTCTCTTCTGTAAACTTTGGATTCTAAGACCATTTTCTTTTTTAAAAGGGCTAAAATAAATCTTCTCTCCCTGACTGGTTATTAGAGGACTGAAAGTTTTTCAAAACAAAAAGTTGAAACAACAGTCCTAATGATAGAGTGATATGGAATGTGGGAGAAAGTTTATTTTGGTATGTAAAAAGGGGCCATGGAATTACAAGTTAGAGGATTAAAAATGGTTTTACCAAAAAATGGTTTATCTTTACCAGCAGATAATCTATAGCTAGAGGGTTCTTTCAACTGTCACTTCAGTTAAATCTAATAGGCAAGTTTCTATCATCTTTACATTTATTTTGCCTCCTGCCTTTTTATGCAATTCCTCTTTCTCTCACTTTCTCTGATTTCTGCCTTTTCTTGGCTTCCAGGCTACGTCAGCTTCATTTTCATTGTGTTTCATTGATCAAATCCTGCATTTGCATCCTTGTTACTCCTCCTTATTCTTCTTGATCTACCAGATCGATTTTCAATACAAAATCTATTAGCAAGTTTACTTTTGTGCAAACACTTACCAAGCTGTAGTTTTTATTTCTTCCCCAAGTTCTAATTCCTGTATCCAGTCAGATTTACATCTTTTCTTTGCCTTTAAAACAGCTTTGTGGCTCAGGGAGTGAATGAGAGAAGTCACGGGAAAAATCAGTAAGATCTTACTTTCCCCCTTTTAGAATATAGAGAGTATAGGTTTAAATATGCACGTGTGGCGTTCCAGAAACAATTCAAGACAATATGGCAAACAAGCTTCCTTCTAGTAATTGAACTTGTTCTCCTTCTCAAAAAAAAAAAAAAATGTTTCTAAAAAGTTATTTCTATCTTGCTGAAGGGTCAGGAATCTATTATGGGGGAAAAGGGGGATTGAAGGCTATTTGGTATAGAATTGTCTATTTAATTTTCAGTGGACCATGTCAAGAAAGAGACTGGCCAGATGCTGGGATCTGTAATCTCTTTGCTCTTTATCTACGTAAGCTATTTATCCAGCTGTATTTAAGCAAGGTAGGGTTTTTTTCTGATGCTCTCTTTATGAATGTGCATCTTTGCTAAATATTTCAGCTGCTAATATTGCCATTATGTTGTTGACTATATTCACAGTCAACTTATGGCCTGATTCAAAATAAAATAACTGCTATAGACCTGATTTTTAAGTGGAAGAAATTTGGCAACCCATGCCTCTGTTTAGAAAGAACAGAAAAAGCACAAAATTGAGAACTTAGTTTAATCTCTTCTAGCATGTCTCTGCCTTCCATGGTTCAGGCAGACAGCAACTGTTCTGGTTTTTGCTACCCCCTTAACACAATTGTTGCCTCAGGGTTTAGACTCTCTGACTTTTTGTACCTACTATTTTCCTCATTGCAGCAGAATTATAGGTACAATATAGTTTTTAAAAAAACCTTTGATTCTGACTGGTGATTATTTTTTTGGCCAGCAGCTGGTTTTGTCTTGGAGATAAACTGGAGTTTTTTCATCTTCTTCACGACATCAGGAAAAGTCAGATTAGTGGAAGACTTAGACCTGAATGCTTGTCATTTCCATAAGAACATTTTAGGTCATTCTAATCTTTCTCTGGACCTCCTCAGATATCACAAGTGTTTTTTTAATGAAGCTGTGGCCTTCTCCATCCATGTTCTTCCTTCTCATCAGCTCTCACAAACCTGGACAGAGTTAAACCAGCTTCCAGTGGAGCCACTGGAAAGCTTCGCTGTCTGGGCTAGGGCCAGATCAGATCAATGGAGTTACATCTAATTGAAAGCCTTTTAATTTAAGGGATGGGATAGAACAAGAAAGAACACCTCTGGTTATTAAAACTTCTGCATGAACAGGAGAAAGCTTAGCTAGCGTCATAAATCAAGAGACAAATAATGAGAATTAGTCTTTTACCTATTCTTATCATCCTGTTGCAATAGTTACTTGAACAACAGCACTGATAGCACTTGCACTTAGATTTTTTGATGGTAAGTTCTTCTCACTCTGAACTCTTCATGGACCTGTAGCTTTCAGAAAACTAGATGTCAACTGTAGCTGAGGATTTAGGATCAGTGCATTCATTGCAAAGCTATGGGTAGATAGAGACAGACAGAAGCATTTCCTTTGGTATAATCAGATCATGCATTCATTTTGCATCATGTACAGAAATGGTTCTCAAAGTGTAGTTTGAAGAGCACTCACTGGTGGTCCATGAAAAATTAGCTCATCGCATAGTGCATATTTCACTGTCTTTCTCCTCTTTTCTAAAAAAGACATCAGCAAAGAATGGATTGCTTTCCTACTGCTGCTTCTCAAGGCAAGTAAATGCTGTACTACTTGCAGGAATGTTAAAAGTTTCTGAACACATTGGTTAAAAAAAAATCTATTAGTTCTTTCACTGGCACCTCCTAAAATCTAACAGCTGGCCCTCCTTAACTAGCTGGCAAACACCTGGTGTACAGCAATGAGAAATTGTAATACTTATACTCTTTTTTTAAAACGTGACAAGGAGTCAATACAAAAACAAATCAGAGTAATGTATGATTATTCCAACCTTGGTTTGTGCACAGTCAGCATGCTGAGATATTCTAAGCCAAGAGGATTTTTTCCTTGCTTTTAAAGAAAGATTTATTCATAAGGGTGAAGAGGGCAAATTCCCAACATTTCAGCCCTCAGCTGGCTTTTGTCAAGAGTTTCTAATGCACACACATTGTGAGGTTTGGCTAAGAAGCAGGGGAAAAAAGTTATGAAATAAATTCTATAGATTGATATATACGCTTTGGAGTAATGTTAACATTTGCCAGACTCTCATGGATGAGGAATGTGAAATCTTAGGAATATAGGCAGATCTGCCTATACTTTTACAAGCACAGATATATAGCACAGTCTTTGTTTTGCCGCCATCATTTTACTATTGTATTATTTTACTTTGCCATTAATTCCATTAAATACAGTCAGCTACACTTTCAACTTCACAGCTGGAATAAAAGTAACAAATTCTGGCTTTCGGTGACTCTAGCACAAAGAGAGCTCACATCCTTAATTCCCCCACCTTATATGTAGTTGACTCACGCTTATCTGATGAGGCATTTCTTCATTTTAAATTTTAAAAATACCAAGGAGATAATACTCATTATAATGTTTAACAAGTTTATTTCTACCTCATTTTTTTGAATTTTTCTGTATGAATGAATAAAGTAAACACACACATCAGCTTTCACCTAGCTTTTTGGGGGCTTTCCCAGCCTATGTAATGCTAGAAAGAAAGTGATATCCCCTACTCTTGGGTGAGAGCCACATGTTCCATAGTGAGTGGGTTCTAGATTGTGTTCCTGGAAATGCTGCATTTTACATTCTATGTTTAAGAAGAAATGCATAGTTATACATTTTGCATGCCATAATCACTGCCTACAGCAGCCACAGTCCTAAGACAAGATGCTGGGATGCTGGTATTTGTAAACCTTCTAGTTAGGTGTCCAAACTACCACTTTCATTTTCCCTTGGGCATCTTGCATGACTCTTGCATACTTTGCTGCTGAGCAGCAGCTTCTTACTGCTTGCTTACCTACCTTGTAACAAAGCTCTTCTGTACATGTAAACTATTTTACCTGGAAGTCTACTGAAAGTGTGGGAAGAAGGGTTGGATCCCCTTAGGGTGAGGTAGAAACTAACTGTAAGGCTCCTGTTTCTTATACGAGCTAATTAACAAACAGACAGTATGGAAAAGAACTAAACATTTATAGAAATGGCACTTATTGCTACCATTTTATTCTCTTTTCTTCTTCCTACCAGCAAACTCCATTCTATAGAGCTCTTTTAGCTCTCTGCTTCTTTCTGGGAAGACGTTTCCAGCTCTTCGTACTTGGGATGTTAAGATTCAGTCTTGCTTTCACCATTGGAAAGAGGCGAACAGGCTCTGCTTCTACACTAGTTTATGCAAATATTGTTGATAGGAGAAAAAGTTTATTTATCATTTTATTGGATTCAGGAACTTCTGTCTAAGTAAGTGGCTTGTTGAATAAACAAGTGATCTTTTCATTTTTACCCAAGTACCCTATCACTTGGTGCAGGGACTGTTATTTTAATACCTCTCAGCCTTTGTGAGCAGGTATGAGATTTTCCTTAACACAATAATGAGCAATTTTGAAAATGTGTATCATACAAAATTTTGAACTACAAATTAAAAATAATTTAATTCATATTGGTTCAAAAGCACATAATAAAAAGAGTGGTAAAGAATTGGAACAGTTTTCCCAGGAAGGTACTGGAGTCTCCATCCTTAGGGGTGTTGAAAAAACACGTAGATTTGGCACTTCAGTACATGGTTTAGAAGGTATGGTGGTGTTGGGCTGATGATTGAGCTTGATGATCTTCCTTAGAGGTCTTTTTAGACCTTAATTACTCTATGGTTCTATGATTCTATAATTTACATGACAATAAATAGTAAAATGTTTTGTAGTTCTAAGAATAAGTATTTTTCTAATTGGCAAAGACTCCAAAATACTGTTTAAACAATGACAAGGATACTATTGACAAGAATATACCGTAAAACTAGTTGAGGAGGAAGAAAATTTTTTGAAATGCACTTAGAGAAAATATGTTAAACAAATCAAATGTGATTGTAGGTCTTTAGACTAGAAATTAATTTCTGATACCATCAGTCAGGATTCAAAGACTTTCAGTGCACAAACAACATTGTTTACATTTAGAAAATAAGGATTCATAATGGCAGCTATTTTCTTTTACCCAAATCAAATATTTTACTCATTATGTAGTTTCTATGTCCCTTCCAAATTAATGAATTTTATTGCCTCTATTTCTTGTGTAAATGTAACTGTCAGAAACAAAAGTCTTCACATTTAAAGTGAGCTCCACATTATGTCTTCATTGCACAAAAACTTGAAAACCAGCATGGGTTAAAGCACAAATTTCAAAGAATCAAAGTTAAAATTGTATTTTCCATTTCCTTAGTTTCATTCAGCTGTCACTTCTCTCCTCTGATGTATTTTCTCATTTTGTAACACCTCTTTCTCTATTATATGTTTATGCACCTTCTGAAGAAGTAGATAGAGCTTGCAGGTATCTTTAATGCTCCTTCTCTCTTTAACTGTGGTAAAGTGATACAACTTAAAAAGGTCTATAAAAGTAAAAGTCTTCATCTTAGTGAAGAAAGAAATTCCAGTTCCATTGGAATGAACAGAACTGTCATTGACTTCAAAGGGTTGCTGTTTGACTCCATATACTTTTATATGATAGTACAGGCACCTAAATGCCAGTATTTAAGAGGAGACTTTCCCAGAATGCACCACTACATGGGACTCTGCAAAGCTGTTATTAGCAACAACAGACACTAAGATACCAACTCATGAGAAGAAAACTCATGAGAAGCAGGGGCAGAGTTAACAAATATGAAGATGACACAATGACATCAGCATGCACAGAGCAACAGCAACAGAGCATGAGTGACAGGCTCTAAAGATGACACAAGAGACATGATTTCTGAGGGCAAGTAGGTAATCTGGTTGGGAGAAGGGCAATTATTTGTATCAAAAGCTGTATTGACCACCATAAACCTATAGAAAACTGCTGAAGAAGAGGAATAAAAATCTGAAAAGAGCGAGAAAAAGTGAAACATTTTTTTGACATGGAAAGGTAATAAATGGATACCAATAAAAGGAAAGATCATCAAGAAAGTTAACTTTAATGTTTCTGGAACATTCCTCACAATTTTTTTCAGAAAAGCTACGCGTAACAGAAGATAAGTGGATATGATTCAGGTTGAGTTTATTCTCAGAAAAAAAGAGAAATTGCATGCCTACATAAATAAATAGTGGACATTATAGAAACTTCAATAGAATCTTGGTAAAGAGCATCTTGTTTTAATTAAAATCATTCTACTCCATTGGTCTTATGAAGAAAGATCATGCTCTGGAAGGAAAAGATGTAAAACGGGCAAGCCTATTATGCAAGGGGACATAGGAGGGTGGACTAATCACAGAGGACACACTCATAGGTGGGATATTTCCCCCTGATGGCTCTTAAGTTGAGATACAGTTTGAAAGATATTACATTCAGATCTCTTGCTGGAGCTTTGCCATACAACCATCAAGGCTGCTTCGATGTGAGCCTTTCGCTATACAGCTGTGGAAAGAAGTGAAACAGACTCTGGAGATGTAAACATTGCAGCACCATCAGGATGTCCAGCTGTGGGGCCCATGTGGCTTTGCTCAGCAAGGAAATAAAAGTACTCTGGGACTGCCAAAGACATCTTCTGCTTTTGAGCCACTCTTGGAGCATTGCCTGCCACAGGTCACTGAATTATACTGTTCTCAGGCACTACATTTTAGTATAAAGCTCTGGGTGATTGCATTGAAGTTAGAAGAATGGATAAAATAATAAAAGTGATATGTAAAAGAGGAATATTTTCCACTACCTGCAAGAGGAAAAATCCTTCAGGAGATGGCTAATGCCAAATATTTTTCCATGTCTGATATATCAGCAGGATTCTGGCATTGCCCATAGGAAAAAGACCACATGTCTGTGCACATTCAACACACCCGTAGGAAGACACTGCTTTTTGCAGACTGTCATCTCAGTTATATTTAGTTTTCCCTGGAAAACAGAAAATATTGGTGGTATACAGCATGCTAAAGAGAACCTACATTTTCTACTGGGGAGGAGTAAAGAAAATGATGACTAGAAGTTCATACACATATGGAAAGAGTTGGAGATTTTGAGAAAAGCTAAAAAAGTAAAAACATCAATTCTGCTTAATTAAAATAGTAAACATGGGGAAAAGTTTATATGGTAAGATCTGCAGGTAAGTCACAGTAAGTTTCAAGAATTTGTCAACACATCTTATCCAGCAAAAAAAAGGAGGAAATACAAAGACTCTTTGAAGAATAATGCAGAAAAAATGGTGCCAAGATTAAATCCAGTTTAAGACAGCAAGCCAAGGGTCCTACAGTGTCTAAACGGACACAGGGACACTAAAAGTTTAGAGAAGACAAAATGGTACTTACACAACGCAAATTATGTGTTCAGCTCCTAAACAGATGTTAGCAGATCCCTCTCCCTACCCTATTCTACGTTCTAGTGCCACAGTATTGTCACATATATATTTATCTGCCATGGCTGCTGACAAATGCGAATTGCAGTACATTATGTTACAGAGGAAACTTTGAATGTGCTCTGGGTGGAAATATCTCCCATCACTATGCAAGGTTCATTGATGACACTAGTTCATTGAAACTAGTGTCATCTCACTGTTGCCAATGTCTACAAAACACTGCAAACCAGCACTCTAAGACTGCGGGTGCAGATGTATGGACTGCAAATTGAGAATCTTGGTCTTACAGACATACTTTCAAACCTTTTCACTGAAAAATGCAATGGAGTAAGTCCAGTGCTACATTTCACAGACAAAATCAAATAAATCTGTCTTGTCTCAGATGAAAAGTCGATTCAAAATGATGGAGCTAGAGCTCAGGATGAAATCCCATAGAAAATAAAAAAAAAATGTATAAGCATTGCCAAGTTTAGAAAATATATTCTCAGTCTCTAATCTGCTAAGGAGAACTCATTATGTTATTTTCCATCACATATTTTCATGATGTGGCTGTAAAGGCCTGTCATATGTGTAAGGAATGCAATTACTACAATGGTCCTTCAGTCAAATATAAGGGACTATGTTAAGGACAAAGGAAGAATTTTTCTAGATAATTGAGTAATTTTCAGGTTACTGTATTACTAACATGAAATAAAGAAGGATCTGAAAAGGCTGGATCAATGTGCTGAGACCAACAGGACGAGGTTCAACAATACCAAGTGCCGAGTCCTGCACCTAGGACACAACAACCCTATGTAGCGTTACAGGCTTGGGGAAGACTGGCTGGAGAGCTGGCTGGAGGAGAGGGACCTGGGGGTGTTGCTTGACAACCAGCTGAATATGAGCCAGCAGTGTGGCCAGGTGGCCAAGAGGGCCAATGGAATCTTGGCCTGTATCAAAAACAGCGTGGCCAGCAGGACAAGGGAAGGACTGTGCTCCTGTACTCAGTGCTGGTGAGGCCACACCTCGAGTACTGTGCTCAGTTCTGGGCCCCTCAGTGTAAGAAGGACTTTAAGGTATTGGAGTGCATCCAGAGAAGAGCAACAAGGCTGGTGAACGGGCTGGAGAACAAGACCTACGAGGAGCAGCTGAGAGAACTGGGATTATTTAGCCTAGAGAAGAGGAGGCTGAGGGGAGACCTCATTACTGTCTACAACTGCTGGAAAGGAGTCTGTAGCAAGCTGGGTGCTGGTCTCTTATCACATGTGTATCAAAGGTTCAGATTAGACATCAGGAAAAATTTCTTCCCTGAAAGAGCAGTCAGGCATTGGAATGGACTGCTCAGGGAGGTGGTTGAGTCACCATCCCTGGAGGTGTTTAAAAGGTGGGTAGATGAGTTTCTTAGGGACATTGTTTAGTAACGGGATGGGTATGGTTGGACTTGATGATCTCAGAGGTCTTTTCCAACCAGATGATTCTATGATTCTATAAAACAAACAGAAAAAAAAAAAGAAAAAAGTCAAAGAATATCAGATTAATGTCTCTGTTGACAAAGTCACAGACAAACCACAAAACTTGGTATAACTGTGCTCTCACACTGTGTGTTTTGAGAGGGTCGAGAGAGGTTATTCTCCTCCTCTATTCCAGTCTTGTGAGACTCCACCTGGATTTTGTGTCCAGTTTTGGAATCCTCAACATAAGAAGGATATGGAACTCTTGGAATGGGTCCGGAGGAGAGCTTGTTCAGGAAGATGTTATAGCAGACTTCCAGTACCTGAAGGGGCTACAGGAAATCTGGGGAGGGACTTTTTACAAGGGTTTGTAGTGACAGGAGGAGGGGGAATGGCTTTAAATTGGAAGGTTAGAGATTTAGATTAGACTTCAGGAAAAAAACTATTCATAATGATTCTGGTGAGACACTGGCACATGTTGCCCAGGGAAGTTGTGGATGCTCCCTCCCTGGATGGGTTCAAGGCCAGGTTGAATGGGGCCTCAATCAGCCTGGTCTGTGGGAGGTGTCCCTGCCCATGGCATGGGGGTTGGAACTAGATGATCTTGAACGTCCCATCCAACCCAAAACATTCTATGGTTCTATGATTCTATGATTCATGAGAAGGAAGCTGGCTGCCTCTCTCCTAGGTTGTAAATGGCTGGGATGCCGCATTGATTATCTGTGCACATATAGGTGTGTCACTGCATGGACATACACCCTGTTGGCATGGTAGATGTTTTCTCAAAAAAACAAAGAAAACTGAATGTCCTAGTTTACATGAGACGTTCTTAGGATGAAAATAACCACTGTGTCATAACAAAAAGGCACTCCAAAGTATGGCGCTACTGTAATGTGGACTTGCTGTCTCCTGAGAACAGTGATGCCATTCCTCCTGTTGAACTCACAGTTTAGAGCACCTTGTACTATGTCTGAATCATGGACTTTCAAGCTCCTGCATATGAGGTCACACACCCCAACTACGTTCACTGTCCATATTGGGGTGAGAGTTACATACACATCAGCTCTTCCACATCCTGGTTTCTGTAGGTGAAAAAATCAAAATCTGAAGGCCTGATAAGAAACCATGATTAGAAAACTGGGAGACTGAGACAGGGCACCGGTAGGAATCTTCAGTGATCAGTTCTATTTCAGTGTCAGATCCAGATAAAGGGTAACAGAGAGAAAATTAAAACTAATACAGTGGATTAGCACTGTCTTTACAAAAACTGCAGACCAATTTACAGGTCAAGAGAAACATGGGAGAGAAGCAAGATAGGAAGAGAGAAAAAGAAACCAAATTTAATACATCCAGTAAGAAACTGGGTCAAACCACTGTTCTTTTTGTTGCGATCCAAACAGTACTGGGCTCAGATCAGGGAGAGACAAGCAACAACGCTACCCATTATTGGTCAGCTACTGACATTAGACATAATCCTATTAAAATTGCCCAGAGAGTGTCAACAGCTTGGGCTGTATTTATTCATAATTACATAGAATATTAATCCCAAATTTCAGTGAACTTCTACATCACAAACAGGTGTGATGAAAAGCATACAATGACATTAAACAAAAGAGAGCATACTACAGAAAAAGTATTGTGACATTTCAAGAGAATCTGTTCTTCATTCTATTCTTTCCCATTTTCCGTGAGATTGTGTCCTCCCAGCTGAATCTCTAAATTAATGATGTCATTCTAAACTATAATAAAAGTGAGTTTTGTTATGTCCAGCTTGTGAAGGGTGAACCACAGAGAACCAAGAATTTTCACACTGAGTTTGAATAGCTTTTGTCATGCCAACCGTAAACACTTTAAAAATGTTTTCTCTTTCTCCTTCTGTTCTCCCTTGTCCTCATGATACAGCTTCCCTCTTTCTTTTAAATATGTTTCTGTCTTTTTGTTTTCAAATGTGGTACTGCCTTAGGAGGAAGAACAATTATTCAGATACTGAAGAATTCTCTTTGTGACTGCAGCATGGTACTGCTTTCTGATTTTTTCTCTTCCATGGAAGAGAATTTGGACAAATTGACAATGACACCTCCTTGATTTTCTGTGGCTATGATCTCCTTTAGTCACAGTTCATATTTTTCTTCTTGGCCAGAGCCAAATATTCAGGTTCTCAGTACTAAAATACAGGCTTCTGTCCATATAGGTGGATACATAAAGACAGATTTCAAGTACAAAATAGAGCTCAGGTGTAACGCATACGGACTTATATAAATACATCCAAACGGAATTTAAATTCAGTTTTTAGATATGTCCTTTACGATCTCCCTGAAAAGTGGTCTTATTTAGCAAACAAATCAACAAAAGAAACAACAAAAGATGCCCCAAAAGAACATCAAGTCTAAATAGTGATAATTTTACTTATTTATTTAAATGCATAGATGTTAGAAAAGAGATCAAAATGATGTACATTTCTTATAGTTTCATAGCATTAGATGTTG
Source organism: Tapera naevia (assembly GCA_033556795.1). Lineage (NCBI taxonomy): Eukaryota > Metazoa > Chordata > Aves > Cuculiformes > Neomorphidae > Tapera > Tapera naevia. The sequence continues at coordinate 15,063,332 of JAUMJJ010000038.1, forward strand.
AAACACAGATACAAATATCTCAGGTATATCATATATATAGCATCATATGACAATATGAAAGAAACGTTATATTGGTAAGTTCACTGCACGATCTATTACACAACAAGCTTTCTTCTCTGAAAAACCAGATATAACCCCAACCACACAATTATCAAAAATATCTAAACAAGAAGTGATGAAAATACATAATGAGAAGGGGGATAGGACGTTTCACTGTATAAACACTAAACATTTTTTTGGGCTTGGGTTCAGATAGAAAGTGTAGAAATAGCATCATATTCCAATCCTCAACATCTTCAGTCTTCAGAAAAAACTTCCTTATTGCATATGGAAAAAAGTAACTGTAGATGGTTTGCTTTTTTTAAATGAACCCTGCCTTTAAGCACCATTTCAATTACATAAGAGCACCCTACATGAAACAAAGATGTTTAACTCCTCAGAGCTGTTGAGTTCCAATGTTACCATTCACTCTTAAAGAACAAGTTTACTACCTTAAATATTGCATCTAAGATACTTCCCGACTTACAAGTTGATCTATGGATGCTGTAGCGAGTTTGCAGCATGATGTTATTTGAATAACAATTGCTGCTGTGAGCTAAACATATAACCTCAGGGATATTCCCCTTCTTCTCCTGCTGGTCAAAAAAAAAGGAGTATAATTTATATGCATTGTCAGTATGAGGGATTTTTAAAGAATTTAGAACCTTATTGCCAAATGATAAGGTGCCAAGATCTTTTTCCACTCTGAATTTAGTCTTTTGGCAGAAGACAAGGAGATAATACTGAATTGCAACCATTTCAATCTGGTTTGCTTACACTTCACACTCCGGTTAGTTCAGCACAGTGGGGATAACTGTAAAAAGTTTATGTCTGTTCCACTGACTTCTGCAAATTTAAAAATTTGTTGCCTTGTATTATAAGTAAAACTTTTTTCTTTAACAAAAAAAATAACTATATCCTTAGGGAAACTCAGTAAATGAAGATTAAGCAGCAAGAAACTCTTGAAATTACTAATAGTAAAGATTTTCTTTTCTTGAATTAACCAGATGGATCACTGCTAAATTTTTCTAGATTTTCAATTTATGGTCTGTTGAAAGAAAGCAGTTTGAGAAGGTTGTAGTTGTTTCAGGTTAATATTGATAGAAGTTTTTTGTCCTTCTTATGAAATGGGAAAGTTTGTGGACTTTGAGACTATCAGACCTTTTATGATCTGATAACCAGAGCATATACATTTTCTACTTTGCAGAGTTTTAAAAAGCATCACAAAAATACTGTGTGCTTGGATCCTATAAGATCATTTCATTCTAGAAAAAGTTTTGCCTTGAAAACTTAGTAATAATGTGTAAATTTCAACAGTAATTTTGGCCTTTAAAACTTTTATTTTATTAAGGGTCATTAGAATTTAGGATGTGAGTAAGGAGGATTCTTACCCCCTGCTTTTAAAGAACTAGGTCTGATTTAACACCTCTAAAATTCTTTCTGATATCTGAATTTGTTTACCACATAAAACTTTGAATGATAATCAACAGCTAATATAATTGTTACTGAGTTCTGTATTTACAAATCATGTGAAACTAAGAAATGGAGGAGTTATGCAATTGACCTAATTTCTAAAAGAAACCAATGTCATGTCTTTAAAATCAAGGCCAAAAATTTTAAAGGAAACAATAAATTTGCATGCGTTTGGTTTTCAGAAATCCTAAAACCTTTTGTATTCTTAGGAAATCAAATTAATGTCATGGCATTTTTAAACACAAGAGGGCGTCCATGCCTGCAACCTGATCCTTGACGAACCTGATCCTATACGAACAGATGTACCTTATCTACCTATCTATCTGTCCATCTAGAGACACAGGTACGGATACAGATACAAATATATTTATTTCTGTTAGGGCTAAGCTGTGGTATTGAATAAAATTGCTCAGGGAGGCTCCCTCTTTCAGACTCTTATGGTATTTCCTAGTGTTTGTAGGGATAGCACAGAAAGTGTAATTTTTCTGTCCATAAAGCTCTCACGGAATCTAATTTTCTCACTCCTACAAAAGTTTTATTAAACCTCCTATGGTTTTCACCAAGGCATGATCCAATTAATCTTGAATTCAGAGGGGAACAAACTAGTGTCAGAGGAACTCACAGCTTCCCAAAGAGAAGTGTTGAAGGTCAAGCCTAGATTTTCTGAAGTTATTCAGTACCCCAGAGAGAGGATTCAAGGATCACTAAAACCTGCTCAGCATCAATCCAAAGTCACAACTATCAGAGTTCTTACTCTTCCCATAATTTGTTCCACAGGCACTGCACTGTTGTGATGAGGTTACTGTTTGTTTTGGTTATGAAGAATACATTTTCCTCTCTGATGCACATAAAACTCTCATTAGAGCCTGAAACAACCATGAAAAGGGACTTCGAAAGCAAATCTGGCCTAGTGGTAGTAAATTATATGCTTAGCTGAAAAAGAACTCTCAAACATTGGAGTGTATATGGCAATATTGGTAGTAAACCTCATTTTCCACAAAAAAATAATGTATAACTTCAGCACCAGAAGAAATAGGTTAGCACCAAAAGGTATCACTTGCTACTCATCATCTTCGATGTTTAAATGAGGCAAAAAAAAAATCACAAGCAGATATTATAAACAGCTGCACTCAGTATCTAATTTATATCAATTATTTCATTTTATTCTTACACCTCTCAGTATTTTGACTAAAAGTATTTTTAGCCTTAAATTAGTGTGTGTATACTTTCATAATATTTAGAACAGACCAAAAGTCTGAGCTAATTTATCTGTCTTTAAATGCACACGAAGCTGCTTGGAAGGAATACAAATTTTCAAGGTTAGAAGAACAGCAGTTGGGGGTAGTTTGCCTCAGCATAACCTTGAACTCATCAAGAATTTTCCTCAGCATGTATCAGAGCAGTTACACTGCCAAAGACATCTGAAGTCTCACACACATTTCAGTACTTTTGTTCTAGCAGCACTTGATGTCAGGTAATGAATCAGGCAGCACTGACACTTGCAATCAAAGCAGGGCTTTACTAGCATTGTCATTACCAACTCAAGAGAAAAAAAAGATAATAGAATTTGGGGCAACTCAAATAGGCAATACAGAAAGGCCTTCAGTAAAGTACTTTTCTAAATAGAGTGGGAGGACAAATTTCATGTGGCAATCAAATACCTGATGAGCTGTTACCTTCTCTGTTCAATGAAAAACATTCAGCTAATATGCTGAATACTCAGTCTAAATGCTTGTGGTTGGTTTTATCAGGAGCTGCTTGTACGAAATAACTTATACCCAGATCATTTTTTGCTGATTTCAGTTACAGTGTGATTACAATAATTAATCCCTAGCACCATTATCAGATGTAGTGAAAATAAAATGCATACCTGTTCGTTAAAAGCAAAGTTCTCTATATCCACAGAAAACAAAATATTCCACAAAACAAGGTATTTGTAGCAACTTAAAAAGTAACTGATACCATAACATATATACCCGTTATAATACTTTCAGCTGAATTACAGAGTTATAAATTAATTTACAATGTCTAGTTCTGTTTGGAAAGTGTACCATACAACATACAAGTTGCAAGTTCCAAAGTGCATAGTCATTTATTGTCAGACCTACTGTTGTAGGTTCCACACTTAACCTGAACTTTTACTGTTGCTCTGCTTCCTATCTTCTATTAAAAAAATACTGAAAATGGCTAAATACATGGGTTTGACTATGCTGTCTTTACCTCTAGAGATTTCTTACGCAGAACAAAAAAATGTATCTGTCCCATGCATCTATGCCAAAAACTGGGCTGGTTGAGGGCTACTGACCCACCTAGTACTTTTGTCTCACTGAATTCTCTCAACAAATACACAGATAATGCATAGATATTGTGTTTCGCTCCAAAAACAGGACTGGGTTTTACTCAGCCAAAGTGCTTGACTGACTGAACACTAAGTCCAAGCCACTTCAAACTCAAAAGAAAAATCATTTATATTGCATCTATTAGGATAAAAGTTAACAGAATATTACAAGGGGGTTTCTTCTAAAAAAAAAAACGGACACATTTTAAGACAATATACTTGTCTAGTTATTGTCCTGTCAGATACAGAAGTGTTACTAACCAGAAACGTCTGAAGAGTCACAGATCAGTTGCTGATCTTCTCTGAGAGATCAGATTATGGATCAATGGAGAGGAGCTATTAGTTTCAATGCTGTAGAGCCCATTCCTCCCACACAGCTATCTTGCTGGAGAAAAAGAAATACTGACGTGAAGAATTCAAAGTCTAATCTTTCTTTTTATATCAGCAACATGATACTTCATATTCTGGCAACAGACTTTCTCAAGCACCCTCAAATAGACTGAATTAGTGACTTAAAGACATATACATATGTAGCACCAGTGAAATTAACCTCTGTTGTTTTATTTGCTCTTCCCAGTATTGCTTTTCGAAGTCCCTGAATTTCAGAGGTCTCAATGTAGCAATGCAAAGCAGCCTAAACACGTTTCTTCAAAGTGGAGTACATTCTGCCCTGTAATATAAAGCCAAAACTTGATGCTATTTGAATGACATAATAGTTGCGGCAGACAACTGATTTCCTCCTTTTCATAATCTATTTTTCAAGAAAACTACCTGTATAAAACTCTAACTTACACTGTAGATCTGCTTTATAAATGTTCTAATAAGCACCCTTAACGTATTCAGGATTTGGCAGGAAAAGTATGAATAAACAGATTTTGGTTTTATTATTTCATACAGATATTTTCAGGAAATATATTTTAAAAGACACTGCCAATTCCTTTAGAAATCTGGATTTTTTTATTTTTTTTTTTTTTCACAAATCTGTATGAAGTGTTAAAGTTGCCTGATGTCTTCTATTTGGAAATCCTCTTATCTACTTTATGTCTGATCTCTCCTTGAAAGCTTCACCTGGCTGAGTTTCAGTCAAGGGGACAGCACATATGCCAGCAAACTCATAGTGTAAGAGACAGCACGAATGTCATCTATTGATATACGTCACTTTGTAGCAATATATTTCTTCACCTTCCTGTGCAAGGAACAGACATACTGCTGCAAAGCATCATTATACCATGAAGACTGTTCAGAAACACAGGAAGAAAGAGTTAGGCTGTGTTATTACATCAGTATATTTAAAGTGATGTAGTTTTCTATCTAGTTAAGATCTTAGGCATGTGAGTTAACAGCCACTGAATCTTGACCAGTGTGGTTCCTCATTGTCTCCGATTTTCCTGTCTCAACACAGGCATTGCTGATGACAGCAGCAATGTGCTGAATTCTTGGAATGCCATAAACAAATTGGTGTTGTGCATGAGGTAGGTAATATCCTGCAGCTTCTCTTGCACATATGTTTTCCACTGCTCAGAGTCCCATTGACTTTGCAGGTGAAAGCACAGGTAAAAATGGGAGGAAACATTTGGAGTGTGAGGACAAGTTGGTGCTTTGCATGTCACGCTTTGTTTTTAAATTACAATATTAATCAATGACCCTTCTGTTTCTGGAGCTACTATTTTTTGAAAGGAAATAATTATCTCTTTTAATGTGCTTTTAACAGGACCTAATCTTCAGGAAGGTACTCTTGCTAAGGTGAAAATCTCTATTAACAAAATATTAATCGAGAAGGGTTAATGTGAGTCTTAAATCCCGAAATGTTAAAACTAAATTATACTGCACTTTGAAAGCTAATTATACAAAAGCATACAAAAGAAAACATTAGAGTATTATTACAATATCTCTCTATATAACATGTGCAAAATTCAATATACAAGCTTCTTGTTATCCATTTTTTTAAAAAAACACAATGTAAACCTTAACTTATTTAAACCAGTATAAGTAGTTTGATGTTACTCCTGGGAAACAAAGATTGTCGGTACAAGAACCTCCATAGCTTGGAGGACAAGCAGAACATGGGACTCCCACTTTATATGGTGCTTCTCCAATCCAGTTCCCCCTGAAAATAAAATAAAAGCCAGAACGCTTAGAAATTTCAGAGAGGAAAAAAGAAAAAGTCATTACATCAAACTTGTTTTGAGTGATTAAAGTTAATGTCTTCAGTGATATCCTATAAATACCTTGCTACTAAAAACATACATTACTGTATTTCTGCAGTTTTCTGACAAACATTGATTGACTAATTCCTAATAAACAACAGAATGGCCATGTGACTCCAGACCAGTGGTCCATTCCATATCCTTTAGTGTCTGTGGTGCAGTCTCAGTCCTCTTGTTTTTGTTAGTCAAGTCATTTTTTTACTCTATGAAACTGGGACAGAGTATTTTTACCAGAGGACTATATTTATGAGAAATTTTCAACATTGGTGCGAGGTTCTTAAGCACTTGTTTTGTCAGGCAATTATCTTAAAAGATTGTTTTTAGAATGTGAAAAAATGAACTGAGTGAAAACTGATTCTCAGGTTGTACTGCCCTGAGTCCACATTGTGAAGCTCTGAGGCTGAATTCATGGTTGGAGAAAAGGGAAGATGAAAACTACTTGTACAGGTAATATATCAAAAATAATTGTATTTAGGCATTTGTAGTGGTCTTCATAGATGTTAATGGGAGCAGAAGGAAAGTTCCCTTCTAGTGAACAGAGTCATCTAATAGAGCTCAAGTGGGAAAGAGGTACAAGTCTGGAGAGATAATGTGAAAAGGGGTAACTCTGAAAGACTGAGGAACATCTGAGAAACTCATCCAGACTTTCAGGTGCTTTTATAAACTCCAGGCTTTTAGAGATTCATGTAGCACTCGTGATATAGGCAGAAAGAAAGTTAAAATTAGTTTTTTACTTAAATGTTCTGTCTCACTGAGCAGAGAACTTTCCTCTACTTTGCATGTGACGTACTATAGCAGTGAGTAATGCAATTATTTATGAAACATTTTCTCATCCTTCATCTCCCAGCCACTGGTTTGGGCTCTGCTTTGGAAGAAAGTCGGAATCTCTCAAATAATTTGTTCGTTCCTACTTCTCTTCCAAATGGGTATGGCAGACTGAATGCTCAGGAAAGATATTTAAGTTTGATAACAGATATGGAAAACGAGAAAAAGCTTGCTGAAAACTGATTTCTGCTTCATTTGCTAAGCAACATGTGGCTGATTTTTGTGAGTTCATTAGATAAACAGGAGCAGGGCCTTTCTAAACTTGTAATCACTCTTCTTAACTTTTTTTTTCCTGATTTCAGAAGCATACATATTTTCCAGCATCACAGCATGGTATCAGCGAAAATTACTCGAGTTTTAAATCTTAAATCTTTAAATCTTTGCCAAATGGAAATCTTAATAACCCATAATATGTAGGCTGTAATATTTACCCCTTTCTTCTTCAGAGGAGTTTCTGATGTGCTGTTTACTCAGAAGGACACAGCCTTTATTGACTGGGAAAGAGACTTCTGCATGTGTGCCCAATGTCCTTAACTTAATTAATAATTAGAAACACAAACTTAGGTCAGGCAAGACCACTCAATATCCGTTTTGCAAGAAGCAGATCTGAAAATCCCAATTCCACTACCTATGAGTCAAAGACCTACTCAAAATCTCATCCAGAAAAGAAGGCTATAACTTCAGACTTTGGCTTGCTGTTGGAGAAAGTGGGATTTTAGGCTGAGAAAACACAAAATGTCATTAATACATTGTTAAATGATATGCAAAGAATGCATCAGATTTCAATAATGCCTAATGTGCAAAACCATCCTTTTCCTATATATGAACATAAGAGGTGTATTCTAGGAAATCTGTAAATTTTAATCTTTTTTTTTTTTTCCAATCCAGATACATAAAAAACAGAATTTGAGTTTCACCTTCTCCATGACGTGGAGCTAAAAGTCAGACACAGTTTTTGCTGCCTGATACTCTCACATGAATTTCTTACCACCCTTTTTTAGTAGATATTAAAGACAACAGGACAGAGACATCTCCTTGATTTCCAGAGGTGGTTTTTTTTTTTTCTCAAGTCTGTTTTCTTACTAAATTCTATATTTTTTAAGTTGCAAAATCTTTAAAACTTCTTTCACTCATGTAGTAGCTAGAATAATGACATATTTTTGCATATTCTTTACCACAAATGGACCTGTGCTGCTGAGAGTTTATGGAAAGCATGCACTATTAATTATACTTAGATTCCTATACAGAACTATATCCTTGCCTATTATTATACAGGCAGAGAAACCAGCCATTTACGCTGTCCATACTGTTTTTGAAGCACTCATCCAAACCAGACCTCAAATTGAAGCTCTTCCAGAGCCACACTTTACTGATTCATTCTGCAGCCAGATGTAAACTTGGGACTATATCCAGGAAATGCTGGGAGAAAATCTATCACTTCATTTCAATCCACAACAGACCTCTGCACAGCTACCTGATATAGGGCCACCTATGCGTGTCTATACTTTGAAGGACCTTAATATGGAAGGCAAGATGAAATTCGTAGACACTGAGCTTACACAGATGGACTTTGTAGGAAAGCCGTGCTATAGATGCCGTTATGCAGAACGGTCATAAGCAAAGGTATTTCGTAGGCCACAACGTTCACAGTTTAGCAAAACCCTGATCTACAGTGGAATTGTGTACCATTGTAAGTGGTACACAGTGGAATAGCTCACCCTGAATATATATGAGAGTGAAGAAATAAGGAATTGAAAGTAAAGTCAAATCAGCCCAAAGAAGAAAGACAAAATGAATTAAAATAATAATAACAAAAATAACAGAAAACAAGTTTTTTCTCTTGTTCCATACACATGAAGTTATTTCCTTTTCAATCTTCTACAACAAAAAGTCATGCATTTGCTGTATGTTCATGTGGAAAGTTAGAATGAAGGAGCAGCCCACAGAAAAAGACAAATAGAGGTCAAACTGCAGAAAAAAGAGTAAGCAGTCCTATGAGAGGATCAAAACATGCATGAAGTATAAAAATAAACAATAATTAAAAGAAAGCAACTCACTTTGGGGCATAGTTGCATACCAAGTAAACAGCTCGTCGCCAAACAGATCCCCAGATGTTCATATTGTGGCATGTGTGGATTGCGCAGCCTATACGATTGGAAGTGGCCCAAACCATCTGAATAAATATTTATTATTGGTGAAGTTCAAATTGAAAAGATATATATATATACACACATTTATTTGAGAGAGAGCTATAAATACATCACAGAAAAGTCCAGCTTTGGACGGTAGATTTTGAATAAAAGAAAGTAATTTATATAACCTGTGTGTAATGGGTGCACATGGGTCCATAACATCGCATGGGGCACCTGGGGTTGCAGTCCTGAGGATAAGGGAAAGCATAATCCTTCACCTCATCATACCATGGCTTTACCAACTGGAGAATAGATCGATACCTAGGTTTGTTTAAAAGACAGAAAGAAAAACATGTCATTTTTTATCAGGTATTTAGGAACTTTCTGCTTCTAGACCCTCTGATGCAAGTCACCTAAATACACATTTCTCCATGGATTGCTTGGGGCACAGTATTAAGCAATAACACTCCTAAAATCCAATATAGATGGATATCAATTATTGCTAGAATACTGGATGATACTTGTATCTAAGATATGGATCTCAAAGGGTGTTTGAAGGCTGATAAAGTAACTGTTTTGTATAGTGTATCTGCCTACCTTCCAGTTCTTACAGACAGGTTTTGGCCCAAGAATCTCAGTAAGTAGGAAGGACCGTGGTCCCAAATGCAAGTAGCAGCCCACGCCTCTGCAGATTTAGCAAGAGTTTCATCCCAAACCTGTCAAAATAAAATAGCCTTAGCAGCAGAACAGACAGAAAAAATAGCGATTATTGTACAAGAAAACAAGAAACAAGTATCTTAAGTCACAAATATAAAATGATAACACATTATATCAGTAACCTAGGCAGAGAGTTCTTGAATTCAGAAAATTGTGGGGCAGCAGGTACAGGATCCAGCAGGATTTGCTCTGACGCTGGACAGAATTCCCACCCATATCATCAGAGGAAGCTGTGTATTCAGAACTCTCCCTTTTTTTTTCTAGAAAAGCTCTTCCATCAGCAGGCATTCTCCTACCATTGAGATCCATGTGTGGCGAGGCGTGAAACATTGGATGATACTCAGACTGAAGTTATAGCGAAGGAGAGGCACACAGAAAAGAACAAGGCAGCACAGGTATTACATATCCTACAAAACCCCATCACATCTGAAACAGGATCTCAGGAGTATCTATAGCCAGAGAGATTGTCTGGCAGCTTTTCATATTTGAGGCCACAAGGTCACAAAAAGGGATTCCTCAAAGGCAAAGACTATGGATAGTTTCCAGGTGTAGTATGAGTTTCATCATTTCATTCTGCATGGGAGCTGATATTGTGGTTTGCCTGGAACAAAAAGATAACAGCTCTGAAAGAACAGACAATATGATTTCTTCCAATGGTAGGAACATGTAAGTGAACTCAAATACTGTCTCTATCAAATGCTTTTCCTGATTACTTACATGCTTGATTTGTAACTAATTCCACTGTTTTCTCCACAGCAATTAGGTTTGCCTCAGCAATAATGGAGATATCAGCAATAGAACCCACTGCACCACTGGAGGACCAGAAAAAGAATATTTCACTGAATCCAAGTATAACTTAGTGTTCCAGTGATACATAAGGAAGCCCTGATTCCTGGAATTAGATGTGTATATTGAATAGTCTGAGTGGAGAATCTTGGTGCAGGACAGTTTTAGTGAATTGCAAGCAGAAAGGCAGAAACATAACTTAGCAAAACTGTCTACTCAGCCCATCGCAGCTGTTTAAACACAAACAAAACACACATCTTGAGTGGCTACAACATAAAAAAGTATGCTCTCTGAGGTACAAAATAAGCCAAATCAGAAATAAATTTATGAAAGGATAAGGTAGCACACATCACAAATATTTTCTGTTCTATGAACTAATAGTGATTTCTAATGATGAATCCATAGTTTTAATTTCACAGACCTGCAGAGTGAAAAGATTGACCAGAGATCATGGACTCGGACAGTAATTCATGCCCTGATTCTGCATAGTAGTTTGTCAAATTTCTCTAGGTGAAGAGGACAAATTTAGTAAATTGTACGAAACTTCTGTATCCTTGAACCAAGCTTTTGCTAATATGGAGTGGGCAAAATACCTCCTAGATTAAAGTGCAGCAGAGAGCAATAGTAACCCTTAATACAAATGATTTCCCAGCCAAGTGGAACCACCTTGTGGAATGTAAGATGGACGGTGCTTAAAGCAGAGCATATTTACTTTACACCTGTTCATAAAAGGTCTCAGAATAAAGTCAAAGCACATTTCCAGTAAAAGGTCAAAACATAGAAATGCCAGTAAGAACCATACTAGGAAGGAACCGTCTCCAATCCAGGAAATATTCTGACTTCGGTTTTAAAAGAATGAAGGGAATTTATCAGAGGAGTTAGAGGTAAGTCTATGACCTGGGAATAGAAGGCTAACTGGAGCACTAGGGTACAAGGGAGGGGACTTGGGGCTGCTACAGCACCATCCAAACCCCAGAAAAGGCTCCAGGGCTCAAGAGGAAGAAAACTGTGTACAGACATTTGTCCTGATTTGTAATCCTGGCGTTAATGCAACTAGCTGCATGTGGCCAGCTTATGAATAACTTTTTATAATCTCTGGGGTATATCAGTGGTCCCAAAAAGAGGGCTTAAAAAGGGGCAACAGTATGTATAAGCATAAAAGTATGTCTAGCAAGTGTGCCTGAGAGTGGGGCTACAGTAGGTGTTTGGAGCCTGCCCAGGCACACGGAAAAGGGGGAGCACATGGATCCAGCGCGTGGGTCCAAACACAGCTGCCTGGTACACATTCATAAGGGGCAGCTCTGCCAGGACTGTGACACCCCATAAAAACCTTCCTTTGCTGAGATTAATCATGCTTCTGGCACAAGTGCTCCCTGACAGGAGGCTGAACATGAGGTTTGCATGCTTGTTCCCAAGTGACCTGGCTGTATTCCCACAATAATCTAAATATGTACTGTATTTGCACAAATAGCACCGAGCTCCTAATTTCCACACAGCATATTTTCGCTTACTAAATTGCCTCACTAAATAGCATGCTAGGTGTTTGAAAGAAATGGGAAGACTGGATTAGGTTTTCACTATTAACGCCCTCTCTAAACTAGGCATAGCCCTCACCTTGGATAATGAGAGCATTGTTAGTCCACTTTCATTTCTCTTCAGCTTTATTTACTGGTTCTGAGGATTCATCTGCAGCATTTGAATGGGAAAGTTTCAGGGGGTTGTTTCAAACTCAGTTAAAAAGTTGTGGGTTTGGCAGGTAAGCGTTTCTGTGATATATAGTGTGCTCTGCTTTCCATCATCCATTCACTCTTGACTGCTCTCTGGACATAGGAAATTTTTGGCAAGAATAAAAAAAGAGAAAGAAAGAGAAAGAAAATAACCACTGAATAAGAAAAGAGGGCAGTATAGGCAACATCCTTTAATTTCCTCTATGCCTTCATTAGCAGATCAGTGAAAAGCCTTTGTACAGAGTCTCCTCCTGCTATGTAAATAATTTCTATTTAATGGGAGAAGATGAAGTGCTTTATCTTCCTTAATTTTTTTTTCTAAAAGAAAAGATGGTCTCAGTCTCTCTAGGACTGGCTCTAGATCATCTCCACAAGGCAAATAATTAATACAAGCTGAAGCAAAAAAATTAATATCTCCCAATGACCTAAAAACTTCTAAACTGTAAGAAAATGTACCATTAGTTCACTCTTTCAAAAGAAGTCTAATTCCGAGTCTGCACTTGTATTATTTCATATCTCCGTTTAGTCACCTGTTTGGGGCATGTAAAAGAATAGAGCAAAGACCTTTATACTTTTGAACCCATGCGGCTTCACTGTTGTATATAGATAAATAGCAGTTAAAGAAATAGAAAATATCCTAAAATGAGAAAGCAAAGTAACTAGAAAGCCAGAAGGGCAGTTTCTGTATAAGGAGAAATTAAAAAGCTCACCGTAATTAGCAAAGTGTTTAAAAAAACAATGTGATAAATCAAATTATAAACTCTGAAACAACAACAAATGCAGTGTTTTTATTAAACACGTTAGAGAAAGCTGCCTAACATGAACACAAAATTGCTATTTAAAAAAAAGCGAAAGAAGAAACATTTGCATACTCAGTGGATCAACATCTGAGGAGGTGACTCACCCTCAGATGTTAATCCAGTGCCAAAACTAGACTCATTGTCTCCAGGACAGCAAACCTTCATTTGCTAGGTTGTTAGTAGTTGAATAAGCAGTCACCTTCCTTCGACCCAGTATAAAGTTTTTCCCCAAACTCTCCACACTGATTTGGTCCAGCATTGAAACCTTTCCCACCTCTCAACCAAGTCTAAATGAGCTGCAATAGAGTTAAATCATCTCACCACACTTTCACTGGCAACTTCAAGTGAACATCCTTTGGCCAATTTATTTTGCTATCTTCAGTCAAAGATTACTTTCCTAGAAACCCGTCAGGCTGTGTTCTCTACATTGCTCCCTGCAAAACAAAACTTCAAAACTACACTTAAGTTGAATATTGTAAAGTGGACTGAATACAAGGAGCAGGTCAGTGCTTCTACAGGGGAAGTTTCAACCCCAGAGATCAATTTATGAAGCTTTATGAGGGACATCTGGGGTGCTCTCTGCACTTACAAAGCACATGCTGGTTGAAAGTCAGGAATACAATCCTAGCATTAATAAAGCCAGCAGGAATTTTGCTAGTGAGGCCAGAATTTCACCCCAGATGGTTGTGGATTTTTTTTTGCTTCACTCTGTAGATAAATACTAAAATAAATTATGTTATTCCCATAATGTACAATAAGCAATGGAGTGTAAACCAAAATTTCCTTAATGTTGAATAAAATTTCTTGAAGCCCAAAAAGCAAGCTTCCTTCTCCAAGGGAAGACTTTTAATGTTGAGGGTCACAGTTCCCTCATATCCTGCCTTTCTGCAGCAGTCATTCAGCTGTTCTTAGACAATTTTTATGTAGAAGGGATGAAGATGCCTTTTTGTTCTTCGTTGGAACACAAGATCCTGGTCACAACTACAATGTTAGGTATGAAGCTGAATAAACATTATGAATAAGAAAAAGAAGAGAAACAGCTACAATGTTACAAAGGTCTGTCCACAAAATTTTTTGAACAGTAATTGGCTGTTCCCTTACTACATTGATAGGTATGCTTTAATTTGAGGAAGGGTGTACATAATAATTTTTAACTTTAATTTAAACTTAGAAACAAGGTTCTCATTTTCATTACAGTCAGAATTGTACTCCTAATTCTAAGCATTCAAATGGAGTAGCTTTCTCTTGAAACCCTGCTCAACACATTTTAGGGGCAAACCTCATTGCATAACAAATAAACTGAAAACAACAATGTACTTCAGACAGCAATCTAACCACTTTATCTGTAAGTAGAAAACACTGAATGAGTATACATGAGACAAATGAAAGAGAGCTCTTTCAATCTGAACCACTTGTTTTTACTGCAAATCTTCCAAAGGACTGCTGTATTACTGCAAACATACATTTACCTCGTGGTAATTTTACTTTAAAAGTAAAAAGTTTCATACTGCTAGTTTTAAATGCACTACTCCAACATCTATTAGCACAGCTTGAACACACAAACTTTGCTGAGAACATCTGTGAATAATGGACATATGAAGTCATGGTTAAATTACCACAGTATCACAAGGTTGGAAAAGACCTCTGAGATCACCTAGTCCAACCTATTACCCAACACTAACACCTACTCATCATTTAAACCATGGCACTAAGCGCCTCATCCAATCTGTTTTTAAACACCTCCAGGGACGATGACTGCACCACCTCCCTGGGCAGCACATTCTAATGGCCAATCACCCTTTCAGTGAAGAATTTTTTCCTAATATCAAGCCTAAACCTCCCTTGACGAAGCTTGAGACCATGTTCTCTTCTTCTGTCACTGGTCGCCTGAGAGAAGGGACCAACCCCTGCCTGCCTACAACCTCCTTTTAGGTAGTTATAGAGAGCAATTACAGTGACTAATATAGTGCACGGATTCAAAGCAGCATTCTCAGGGTCTGACGCCCATCCTTGCTGCTAATGAAATGCCAGGCCTTGAGATTCTGACAGTATAAAGGAATTGTGCCATTTGGGATCTGTACTTTTATTAAAGCAGGGCTCATATATTCACTATAGGCCTTCAGTATGATTAGGTGAATTAGTTAGTATCGGACCCTGATTAAGGACCTTCTCTTTTCATGGAGCACCTCCCAGCTTCACTGTGCAACAGGCTGGAGTCCTACTTTGGCTTCATGATATTTGTACTGTATAATTACATAAAGGTTAGGAAACAAATCTTTTTCTTGTGTAAGGTCTGATTCAGGACCTCTGGATATTGGTGAAACTCATGGCAAGACTGCTTTTCCCCTTAAATTAACCTGTTTCAGTAGGATGGTCCAAACACAGGTACCACAACGTTTCTATTTTAAGTGAGTAGCATAACACCAGTTGTCAAGATAACTTTGTGAGATGTCAGTTTGCAGTCTATAGGGCGCTAAAAAGCAATCCATGTCCCTCAGAGTTCAGCGTAGCCATTCAAAGGATGCCAATACCTGGAGGAAAGGCTACATTGGGTCATTTTCTGAGAGAATTTTTCCATAGCTGGAAGAGCTAGAAACATAATACATACCAGAAGATAAGTTTCACAGTTTGTTGAAATAAGAGGAAAAGCTCATATGCCTCAAAATTTCTCATTGCTTTAGAGAGAACTTTTTCAACGTTTCATAAAAAGAGAGTAGAGAGAAGGTTTTCTTACTCTGTCAAGGCTTTCTCTCATATTTTGAGTGATACAAATGAGTTCTGGGACGTTATAAATGATCCAAAGTATCACTAGCTAAGTCAAAATAGGAAAGGACAAATGTCTTGCAACTTCACATAGACTACTGATGGATGCTTTTGTTAAAAATAGACAATCCCTACCCCTGCAAGCATAAATGTTATATTCTTAAATTGCTTTTATGTATATCAGAAAATGTTAAAGTCTTGTTTCCCATTTCTGCAAGAATATATCTCCTCCCTATTTGAAAAATAAGCAGAATGTCAAGATTTCGTCATTTTAAAGCAGAAAAAAATCTGGCTGGTCTATAAATACCAAAATAGTAATCGATTTCTACTACAGCTCTTCAACACACTACAAAAGAAAAAGAAGAAAGACCATTCATAATTTTCACTTTCCATGGTGCTGATACCTGTCCTTAGATATCTGATCTGATTGATAAATTTTGAAAAACATGCTGTGATATTTTTTCACCACAGAAAGCAATTACTGGCTTCTTCCAAAGTCATCACTAAGATCTGTCAAGACTTCACTGTATTTATTTTCCTTAAGAGTGATGTGACATTGTCTTTCCTTATGAGTCACTACTTCAACAGTAAAAATAATGTAGCTGATAAAATGTTTATTTCAGCTTTTTTATGGGTAAATAAAAAGAGCTGATTTAACCAGTAGGATATCTCCCGAGTAAAACAGATTCTTAAACAAGTTAGAACTTTAGAGCTGAAAAGGTAAATTGAAAGTAAACATTTTAGTTGCCTCTCATTAGAGATGCCATACCTAAGAAAGAATGACTGATACTGTCACTTGAAATTGTATCTCTTTGTAAGTTGGTCTTAAAAGTTCAGAATTGGAAGAAGAAAAAGTTAAGATCCGTTATTCCTGGTAAACAGGGGGAGCAAGATGAATTAAAAAATTAACCTACCCTTTGGCAGTCTGGTTTTGCATTATGTGATGTGTGGAGAAAGGAGAAATATTATTCAAATGGGAATGACCCATTTAGCCAAGGATGACATTCCACGAGAAAGCCAAAACATTTTTAATTCTCTTTTTTCTGGTTTTCTGCTTTTCAGAGACAAAAAAATAATCTGTTTTCACATTAATCAGATACCTTCCTTGAAGTTCAGAATGCAGATTTCCAGTGACAAAACAAAATATCTGGCTTAGTATTTAAATATTTTTACGCATGCCTTGTTGTATAAGAGAAATACATTATTACCGAAGCAAGTGGCAATGAACTCTTCTCTTCCCTGCAGGTATTCTGAAATGGTTATTAATGGTAACGAGTAGCAAGAATTTGTGATCTAAATAAAAAGTAAGCAGAACACACAGTGATACACAATATTAATTCTTTTCTTATTCTATGTGCATAACTGCATGTGAACTGGATATTTTATAGAAGTATTTCATAGAACTTGGTATAATCATTCTCATCTTCGATGGCTTCTTTTAACAACTGCAGTTGTGTGGTGAGATTGCAAATGAAAGGTTGGGATATTTGATGTGAATACAGTTGCATGGCAACTCTTTCACATTTTGCAGTAATAGAAAGAAATTTGTTTGCCAGTTTTGGCATCATATTTGTCATTAATATATGTTTATGGGGGACTCATATTAGCATCTTCAGATGGTTATTTGGCACAAACAAATCCACAGTGGTTCCTATGCACATCAGAAAGGTGGCCAGTAAGGCTTTCTTTTAGCAGTGATCAGTCAAATTAACCTTTCTACCTCAGACTTCTGATTTTATTCACCATTAGTCCTGTGCTCCCTGCTCCTTGGCCCAGCTGAAGATCAGAAGCTCTTACTCCCAGACTAACAGCAAGCGTGGAAGAAGGAAACATCCATTTCTTCCTGTGAGAAAAACATTGGGAAGCTGGGGGATGAAATCTGACATCTCCAGCCCATCTGTGCAGCTGCACTCCACAGCTGCTAGTACAAGTCCCGGAGCGGATTAGCAGATGTAGGCTGCTGCCCTCCAACATGAAGTTCCTGTCCTCATGGGTCATTCAGTCATGCAGCCTTGCACCACCAGTGGCCATTTCTCAGAAATCCCACAGCAACATGCAGGAATCCCTTGCACAACTTCTCGCTTTCTCTTTTGTACAGTTGAACCAGTGGCATTTTCAGGTTCGAAGACTTTCTGGGGGACCTCCCACCACATCTGCTACCCCAAAGCTGGCAGAAAGCTTAACAAAACAACCCACCAACCCTTCCGCCTGCATAGTTTTTCAGCAGAGTGACTGAAAGAGCCTCGTCTCTTTGCCTTCACTTTTTTCAATGTATATTGTGATGAAAACATATGAGCTCATTGGAATTTATAGACAGATTTGGCAAACTTTAGATATTTATTTGGGCTCTGAGATCATTTTGCCTCTCGCTCTCTCTCTAAGAATATGAATACTTTTTGCTCTCAGCAGCCACCTGTTAGAAATTTTAGTGTGTATACTGTAATTGGTTCCTACCACACATGCAAGTCTCTTCCCAAATGCATTAGGTACTAATTAGAAAGTTTACACAGAAAATTGCCAAAGTCACCCTCTAGAGAAAAAAGTCTTTATGGGAATTACAGTTCTGTACTTCATTCTTTAGCAAATAAATAGAGGGTTAATACATCAAGCCGTTTGTCCAATGCTCCACTGCAACTCAAAGTAAAATTGTGCAGTTTTACAGTCAACTTACTGTCATGTAACCAAACCTTTGAACAACTGACTCACACTTCTGAAGGGCTCAGTATTAGAAGGTCTGTATTATAGTAATAGGGCATCACCAGACAGATGTCCAAGAAACCTCACTGCCAGAAATTGTTTTGTTATGAAAAAAACAAGTCTATATTTTATACAGAAGTTTACATTCCCAGGTGTCTATGTGGTCCAAATTCAATCTCCTATCATTTGAAGCCTGACCACTGCTAACAGTCAATTTGTTTCTTCTAAAGTTTGTCTACATTTCTTTTCATCTTTGGCACCAGGCTTTTAAACAATAAGAAACAAAGAAAATTGGTAGGCTGTCAGATTTAATAACAATAAGCTTCCCTGATATGCTATTTGTTTAGCTTTTGGAAAAGTTAAATATCAGAGCAACATATCTTAAAATGTTCAGTGCTTTTCTAACCTACTGCAAGGCATATTTCAGTTGGCAAGAGCTTATCTCAGAAGTGGTAATAAAAATGACCAAACTTTGTCCAGCTCCATGTCACCCTTACAATTGGTCATAAGTCTGAAGAGGAAAGAGCCTGACCTCTATCCTTTTAAATATGATCAGAGCAAATTGTCTGTTCTCACAAAATGTGAATGAAAAAAAGTATTTATTTAGTAGTGGTTTGTTTCTCTTCTATATGAAAAAAATCCATTTTACTTTTTTTTGTTGCTAGCCACTGAAGTTTTTCATTAAAACAAAAATTACCTTAATTTCTTTAAAATTTTTCAAAAAAATACTTATTTTCTAAGTATCTCATATCTCTAACTGAAAGATATGGCAACATGACACAAAAGAAAACATATAGAGCTTCTTTTTTCTGCAGGATAAAGAATAAGAACAATATTTATTCTCAGAAGAAGAAGAAAGCTCAATTTAAGAGTCTTTCTCTTTAAACAGATTAACAAATAGCACTGTACAAAACCTGTTCATTCACATTTGAGTTAAAAGACATCTCAAATCCCATCCCAGGGCACTTGCAGATGTATTCATGCGTGGAGATGTCTGTTCTGAAGACAGTATTCTGTGTACAAAAATCAAAGAAGTGGCTATGCTGGGCCTTTCATATTTTGCTGTCTTTAAGATACATATTTCCACAGACCTAGACAGACTACTCTTCAGATTTTCTTTTCAGGTACAAAAAGAAGATAAAAATGTTGAGAGGTTTAAGGTTACTATCATCTCCATTCATGTATGAAAAAAAGTACTGTGTACTTTGGATCAAGATTCTTGTGAAAAATGCCTTGTCTCTGTTTTTAGCCAAGAAGTTCAAGAGGTGCTACATTTAATAATAAAGGAATGTCTAATTCTGAGGGCTCTAGGCAAGCTGCTTTTCTATCTGAGATTTTACTAGGTTGTTTTTTGTTTGCTTAAACTCCTAGAAGGCTTTCTCCTAATACTAAATTTAAATAACATAAATCTTTTCTCCTAGAAGACCAGCAAGATGGATGTTTTGAAATTCTTATGCATAAAACACTGGAAGAGAACTCTAATACCAAAGCAAGTTTAACACAGTCACTCCTTCTCACAGTATTTATCAACAATAGCATTTTGGGGGGAGTTCTTTAGATTTTTCAAGGACTGCTTTCCAGGAAATACCCTTTCTGTTAAACTCAAACAGGTCTTCTGTCTTTCACTCTGAACATAACTGACAGATTTTCACTTCATATAGCTAGTATCTGCTTGGATTTGACCCTAGATGAACACCAGTTTAGTTACTGAGACTGAAAGAGGGTTTCTAGCCTTTTGTAGATGAAACCCTGCTAGAAAAATGAGCAGCATCCTGCATCTCACTGATAGCCAACAAGTAGGACAGTGGTGTGGTAGGAAACAGATAAGTGTACAAACTCACCAGTGAGGCTAAAGAGAGCTAGGTAACTCTACTGTGCTAAAATCAGCAGAAAGTAAGCTCCATCTACTCTTGCTTTCTTTCAGTTTATTGTGAGATGCCATGTTTTGACTTCTTTGTCTGCAGAAAAAAGGCTGAGTATGCTGTAAAATGACTGTTTCCTTTCAAAGCTGTCATGCAGACACACAGACCTAACTGTACTCATGTAAACCACAACAGTTCTGATTTCTTCTAATTTTCTGAGAGATTATTATTCCGGAATTCATTGGCCCATAATCTTCAGACACTCCTGGAGCTGGGTTATGGCACCAGGCAGAAGGAACATTCTCAGTTGGTTAAACAGAAATACAAATGATCAGAGGGAGAAACTGGAACCAGTGAACACATTTCACCATGACACCCATTTTCATTTGTTCTCACCACCCTTGTGAATTCCCAGCATTGAGCAATCAAAAAGCCATAGCAAATTGGGAGTAAGATCTTTGTATCCTGACTCATCATTTGATTACTTTATTTCAGTCTTTACCATGTATAAAGACTTTCAGGGAAAAGGGCTATTCTATGGGAAAAGTAGGCTGCCAATAACTTCTAGAGTAAATTCTACATTTCATTCTGGCATTTGTGTCTTTAAATATGCATAATTAAAATGATGGGCCCAATTTTCTTTGACATCTAAGGTTGCTGTTCACTGTTTTAACAAAATGCAAACAGAGTGCAACTATAATTCGCTCCAATATGCAGAAGTATTGTAAGATATGCACAGGGAAATTAGGGAAATGCTATATGTATGCATGCATCTTAATTAAAGCCAAGAAAACCATTAGTAAATATGTAATGGGTAATGCTTGAAAGGAAAGAAGAAATTCTACTGGGCAGTTAAAAAGTGCATATAAAAATTAATTATCTGGGGTTTAGAGTGAAATATTTAGGTTAAACATTTGGAAATCATTTCTATTCCTAAGGTAAAATATTTGCCAGAAGATGTGACTGAGACAGCATCACTATAGATGTTCAGGAGAAGACAAGATGAAAACCATATGTATTTAATGCAGAAGGAAGTCCTGCAACAGGGCAGGGATAAACTATATGAATTAAGAGATCCTGTCCAACTCATTAAGACATAAATCTTGAAGGAACTATCCCTACGATTCCTATTCACAGACATGGATGATTTCAGCGGGGCCACATAGATGAGCCAGGGCAAACAATTCGAGAACAAAATGTCCTCTAGGATTTAGAGTGGTCTGTAAGAAACCACATTGACAACAGCAAAAATATAGGTGAACACATTGAGAAGCTTATTTATTAGAAATGTTTTTGAACTGAGAGAAAACAAAATTAACTCACTTTTTTCCATGTCCATATAAAAGGCTTTAAGGTATTAAATAGGACTTGAAGTTGGTTTTTTTTTTTTCCATTTTGTCTTACCCATCACCTACTGCATATTCACAGAGCATTTTTAATATCACCTTGACAGGAAGGAAATTTAGGAGTGAAATAATAATGCAGTTATTTACATTTGTGACTATGAAATGGGCTATTTTTTTTGATTCTCTGACCTGACTTTGTCAGTTGCCTGCAAATCTTCATGGACAGGAAGCAAAGTCTCCAAATTCATCACCTCAGCAAAGAGGATCACTCCAGGGCTATACAGAGAGCATAGGTTTTCTCCTTGACTCACATGTTCTCCCTCACAGGACTACAAGAGCTTCTTCTATAATATAATTATTTTACTTTTAATGAACAACAGTTCATTTCCTGTGTCCATTTTATCACAGCCTTTCATGTGGATTTACTAGAAATTAATAGGCTCAGATTCTTTATTCTCTTCCAGCTCCTCTGCCACTAGCTCGTGAGAAACTATATTTATGCTGCCATGAAATAATTCCTGGGTATCCAAACTAACTCATTTCATGCTAGTCTGGGCATCTCTTACTATTTTAAGTCCTACAGAGCGATATGTTCAACCAGGGGTAGATATATCCCAAATACAAAAGTGCATTTATGTAACCACTGTACAGAAAGGAATTGAAACTATATCAAAACATCTTCTATACATAAGCAAGCTCAAGTTTCTATCTAGAGCATTTTTCTGCTCTTAAAATCTTCAGACAGCATTCTACAAACATTCAGCTTCACGTTTTGAGTGTGCAATCCTGTTCTATCTATCATACTTCACACATGTTACTGACAGTCTACTAACGAGTGTGTCAATTGGTACTGGGCTCCGGGCTCACCCTTGCAGAATCCCACTTTGCAAACTCTTGTCTTTTGTTATTGCTCTTCAACGAGTTATTCAGATCACATTAGAGTACTCTTAACTGGAACAGATTTTCCCAGAGAAAATGGCCTAGAGAAATGCCATGGAGGACAGCATTCAACATTCATTAACGCCCAACTATTTCATAGTCACTGCTGCTGCTTGGTATGGGCCAAACAGTAAAGAGCATGCCTGTATGTAAGCACCTGCTCAACCAGGTTGTGCATGCACACAGTGATATGGGTTACAACAAAAAAACATATGAACTTTTAAAAAAACAGCTTTAGTTAGGATAAAGAAGGTAAAAATAACATCTTATTCTCATAGGAATGGATATTTTGTTAATGAACGTTTTCAGAGCCTAAAGATAGTACCAATGCATTCTAAACAACTTGATTTTTGAGACTCAAATTTTAGCTGACAACATATTGCAAATCTTTACTGGCCTACCAAGTACTTGAGATGTTCCATAAAGGCAACACAGGCCTCTGTAGTACAGAATTAGCATTCGGAGAAAGGGTCTTGCTTGTTCACAGACTTCCCTTGTATTTGCAGATTTACATATCTTTTACACTAGAGTGATGCAAGCAATCCTACACCTCACTTCTTCTGAATAATTAATTTTATGGAACCTTTCTGATTTCTGCAGAAAAAAATATGAAAAGCTAAGTGGATTTTTGCCCCTGGCCAAGCGAAAAGGATGGTGTCATCTTTATTTCTACATGTATGGCATCAGCTTTTAGAGCACAAGAAAAGACTAGATAATGATAGTCTTAGGATGAAGAAGAATGAAGGATATCATAAGAAGACAAGTGAAAAGAAGATGTCACTACTTCTACATTATAGGTCTGAAAGCTCTTGTTTCCTTTCCCATTCACTTTTCTTCACATAGGAACTGACTCTAGACTAGTACTTGCAGAAAAACTGAGAGTAGAAGGTATCAGTAATACCAGAACTAGAACCAAAAGGACTGCTTTAAAGTCTGATGCATAGGGTGTTAATGTCCCAAGGGAAATATTTCCCAACATAAAACACACTTTTCTTTCATTAGGGACTGATAATAGAACAATGGCTCCCATTGTTGCTTTCAACTTCCCAGTTGTCCGCTTTTATTAGGGACTGCATATAACAACAGGCTGGAACAGCACTCAGAACCACCTTTCCCAAAGCGAATTGAAGGACTGTCCAGCTCTGTTACTGCAGTGCACATCTGAATCTCCCCTGCCTAACACATGTGCATTCAAAGCCATTCTTCAAGACTTCTCACCCAAAGTCCTACAGTACACAAACTTTCCAGACAGTAGGGCACACTGAATAATGTGCAAGGAGTCCAAAGCGTCTACAAATGCACTGAATGTGTGAGAAGCAGACTGCATTAGAAGAAGGTACAGAATTTGTCAAGGAGAAAAGCCAAAAAAAAAAAAAAAATGGGTGTGCAGAACTGGACTCATAAGAACCAATCCATACACCTAAACCCTGAGTTCTTTCCACTGGAGGAGAAAAAGCAAATGGAACTGCACAGAAGTGAGAATGTAATACAGAACCTCATAAGAAGAACAGAGTTCCTACCAGAATTTGGAAAAAAAGAACAAAACACAATTTAATATGACTGTGGAGAGAGAAAAGATGAGAAAGCCTCTTCTTATTATGTTTCCAAATTGCTTAGTCCTCTTGTTTAACGCATTTACAAGAGATTTGCCTGATCTACTGTATATGTAGGTAATTCCAGCTCTTTAACATGTGACATCACTACCATTGCACTTTTCTATAGTACTCAGGACAAGAACACACATTCTGTAAGGTTCTTTCAAGCCCAGTGCACATTGCCTGCTGGTAATAACACTGTTTGTTGTCTTATTTTTGAAAATCAGTACTGGGTGACACAACAGCAGCAAACTTACATCCCCATTAAGACACAACAGATGCTGTTCCATACAATGAAACTATACTGAGACTAAAGAATCGACTAAGCAAATTCAAATGAGCATTACTGGTACAGAAGGCCCATCTTGGTATGGATTACAGCACGACGTTATCTTCAAGACCTTCCTACCAAAACTTTTCTATAGACACAGAGGTAAGGAGTTAAATAGATGCTGCCACAGCTACAAAGCAGACCTCAGAGAAAGCTATGTGTCATGTTGCTCACTGAGCTTTTTTTTTTTGACTCTATAAAACTACATAGGACACACATAGACAGCCTAAATTCTGAAAGAGAATAGGTGGCAAAGGTGTTCACTGCCACTAGGGGATCCAAGTTCAATTTGTACTCCGGATCATTACCTATGTAGCCTGAGGTCCTGCTCCAAGTTCTGTAGCATGAAGTCACAAAGTTCTTTCAGAGTGGAAAAATCAAATGCAAAAGAAAGCCTTACCCTTGAGACTAATGATGGGACTAACGCTGATGGGAACACAGAGACATCACATGGCTGGTTGGTACTGGTAAAACAATACTAAGAACAGCAAGGAAAAGAATAGCATGTAAGCTGTAAAGAGCATGGCTACAGACTTGACTTTGTATAGAACATCACACAGAACTATTGCAGAGCAAAGCAGCCACAAAATACCAACAAACACAGGTAAAATCCTTGAAGTTTATGCACACAGGTGCAGTAAAATAGATTCAATCAAGGGAGGTTGCTATTCCTTTTGAAGCTTTTCTTTTTAAACTGAACAGGCTAAGAACACTGCACTTAGAAAACTCTTGGGAATATGACACAGTGCTGACTTCACTTAAGCAAACTGCAGGAGTACATTTCTAAAACACACAAGCCAAGGAAGGGCATGGTAGGCTGCCATTCCCTCAGACATTACAACAAAGTTTATTTATGCAGAATCAAAGGAAACATCAGTGGAGAGCACAGCAATGAAAATAATGACTGAGCTTGACTTCTGACCTCTGTGTTTTTTCTGTCTCTGACCTTTCCACATCAACAAACTTCAAACTCAGCCTATGGTATGGCAACAGGCCTTCATCCTGCAACATTTTCAGTGTATTCAGCATTTTGAGGTACTGCTGGGATATACTAAGGAGATTATATGATCAAATCCAGATTTAGGTAACATCTGTGATAGAAAGTTGTCCAAACTGTTAGTCATTAGCTGCTAAAAAGGAGAAGCTGTTATCACTATTATTCCCATTTTATGTCAAGTTGATGTTGTCCTGTTTATCAAACCTGTTAACCATCTGTTGTCATATGAGAAACTCTGTGACTTTAGGTAGATATTATGGTGGTGACAGAACTTGTCAGTGCTTTCAAAACAGTGTGAATACCTTACTTATAAATAAAAAAAACCTGCTTGGCCAACCTATGTTTAACATTAGAGGTCCACAGTATGCATGCGTTCAAAGTTGGAACACAAAATACCAAAACATGCTGCTTTAGTTAGTAGTGCCAAGTATGAAATCATAGTGAATGAATGACTTCTATCATACCTGGAGAAACAGATAATTCACGTAATGAGTATTTGCCAAAAAGGGGAAAAGGTGTCTGCCACAAACATAACATTTTGAGCACATTGAAATCGTACATACTAGAGAAATATTTAAAAACAGCATTGGATGGAAAAATAAAAGTATAAGGTGCACACAAAAAATATGCAGTAATAAAACATATGAGCATGGGATCAACAGTGCATCAGATGAATTACTTTGCTAACACAGTTTTACCATATTGTCTCTGAAAGTCTTATGTGTGAAAGAAATTAGAAACGGGCACTGGTCACTCTTTTGAATACTTCAGTGTACTTCCCAAAAGCAATGGGACCACTAATGATTAGCACTTTAAACACATGCAATCACATGTTTTGATTATATGCTATTCTTTAGCCTAACAAGCAGTTAACCCACAACTTCACTTACTTGCATCCCAGAAGCTTCATTTGGAGTACTCATGGAAACGTAAATCAAACAGGGCAAGAGGTTCAGAGTTCAGTATTTAGCTTTTGCTTGCTTAATTTAATGCAACTTAAAAAATGTAAGAAAAGTAATAGTAAGCAATAATAGTTAAAAATAATTTGTCTACTTAACTAAACCCTCACAATTTGTTAAAGAAAATGAAATCACTCCCTTACAGTTTGTCTTACTCTGAAATACACAAAAGCTCACTTACCATATATTCCATGTTGGAAGCAGGTGGGAAGACTTTGCCTCTGACTTGATTATGATAATCAAGAATGGCAATCATGTCATTCTGTGAAATGTATCGCTTCCGTCTGGCTTTGGGAATATTTGCAGAGTCCAGATGAGCTGCCAAAGCTGTCTCAATGTCAGTGAAATTATCGTCTGACAGGAGTAGGTCAGTGGAATTGGGTAATACCAATGCACTTGTTTCACAGAGAATGGAAAATAAAAAAGCACAACTGATTGTAGTGATTACTGTCATTTTGGGGCCAAAGGAGAAAGATAGGCCACAGAGGTACTCTGCTTTAAGTCAGTGCAGAAGAAAATAGATCTGTAGAAGAGAAGATGTCAAAGATGTGATTCTGTTCATCCGAGTTGCAAGACAAAGTGAACTGGCAGGCTGTGATTAGAAAAATGCTTCTATCTGTCAGCTCAATCATAAAAACAATCCAGTGAGAATATGTTACTGAGCAATTTTCAATAACTATATGAAGTGATAACATGTTCTTACTACAAATGCACCAAATGAAGTATCATGACACTATGAATTACATGACCAGACCTGGTAGTACTCCTGAAATAGTGACCATCCTATGACACCAGATCACATTATCTTAAATGGGGAGACTGCAAGAAACTTCACAGAACATTTTCCACTGAAAATGAAAAACACAACCTAGGCTATGCTTATCAATATGCATGGATTGTTTTGACACAATGTGGCACAGAGAAACTAGTAGGCAAAAGACAAAATATACAGCATGAAAGCACGATATCTCAGAAATAGAAGACAAAACTTCAGTAAAATGTGATAAGCATTGATAAAATTGCATGCAAAGCAAACTTACTGAACTGAATGGCTTACCTCTGGATAATACCAAGAAAAAAAAAAAAGAACACAGTCTATTGTTCGCCCAGTGTATATAGCTGATATGAATTTTTGTGAAGGAATGTCTCTTATTACAAACTCCAAAAGAACAAAACTCTGCTGGTTTTGAAGCTTCTGGCCACAGCAGCTGCTAACGGCTTTTATATGTTACACTCTGTGTGAGCCAGAACAGGCAGCTTCTCTAGAGGTCCCTGCTTAGCCAAAACGAGAGGGGAGGAGTCCTGCGAACCACACAGGCAGCGATTGGGTGGCATCCCTGGAGTGTAGTTGGTTTGGATATGCAGTCACACCCCCAGTTTCTGTAGTACAAAGAGGCAACCTGCAAGGCTCTGCTCCTTTTCGGTACCTCCTACCTTTTCTTGCCTTCGTGTTTGTTTTTTTTTTCTTCATTTCACGAACATCATGCTGGCTTGGCAAACGTTATGTTGCGCAGCTCTTGGAGCACCCAAGGAGCAGCATGAAGCGCACGGAGCTTGCAAACCCCTCTTGCCCCGGTCACAGGAAACGGAACCTGTGCGACGCCGTCCCGTCCCGTCCCGTCCCGTCCCGTCCCGTCCCGCGGGGGCAGCGACCCAGTGGGGCGAGCAGCCCTCCGAGACGAGGGGGTTCCACACCCCCCCACACCCCCTCTCCCCACCCCGAGCAGCAGGAGGGCGGGCGAGAGGCTGGGCGGGCGAGCAGCTGCCTCCCCATTCATCGCCGAGCCCACTGGATGCTCTGCGTGCTTCTTCTCCCTCCTTACCCCGCTGCCACCCGCTTCGCACCCCCTTCGGCGTTCTCTACCGCCTGCTCACCCTCAGAGGCACCGACAGGCGGGAGGGAACTGCAGGCAGGTTGTGGCTAGCCAGTATCGGTTACCTGAACGTCTGCCACGAGAAACTACGGGAGCAGCAGGACCGAAAGCTTCCGCCAGTGCCTGGGAGACATCTGTTTTGCATTAACTAGTATATAGCTGGAATTGCTTAGGCACAGAATGGTCCAGCCACTCACACAACAGAGCTAAGGGCATAACACTGAGGCCATGACGAAAGCGAGCGGAGAGAAGCAGCAGCCACCGCCAGCAATTGTGTACTGGGGATAGGGGATGGGAGCTACACAATGTCAGGCAGATCTCCCACCAGGGCTAGGCGACCTGGGGCAGCCAGTAAAATGACACCCTTAAAATGTAATTACAAGATTTTGCAACGTCATAAAGGAGCGAAGAGAGAGAAATGCAACCATTTTGATATTACCCCAAAACTTACCAAGTGCTCAAAAGTTTCAGTAGCTCTGTTAGAGAAGCAATATGGGAATTAAAGAAGTGAAGTCCAGTAGTTAGAGCACAGGGCTGGAAGCCAATACTCATGCTCTCCTTTTGGCTCTGCTGCTCACTCACTGTGTGGCCTAATCCAAGCCATTTAATCTCTGTGTGTAATCTCTATAATGGTATAATAGTCTTTTACAGACATGTTGTAAAGCTCAAATAATTAATGTTTGGTAATATACTTTGTGATGAAAGGCATTAAGTAAGTAGAAAGTATCATGACTAGTTATGTTACTTTACATATACCCAGCCTGCCCAAAACTACTGCTTCCAATGCAGCTGCAGGTATTCTTTTACATGATTATACAAGAAACTTTAACACGTCATTTGTATTTGCAGGACTAGATGCTGGATGATTAGTTATACCCAATTTTCTTTCTTCTGAGATGAAGCACATATTTGTTTATCTTAATGTCAAGAACTAACCTCCCATTGTTTGAATACAACTGGAAGTATTCTCAGCTCCTTTGAATTGCCACAGGTCTTTTGGTTTCATTTGAGCTGCAGTAAGTTATCAAAGGGAAGACACCAGCTTAACATCTCAGGAAGTTCAGAGGGTAGATTTTATTACTTAGTCACATTTTAGATTGCTGTAATTATTTCCTCAGCCTTACCCTGTGGCAGTACTTGGAGGCTATTCTGAGACAGAATAGCTAGGATATAAAGGAAGTGTTGTAAAATAAGCATAATATTCACAGCTGTAAAATTGAGCGGTACTTTCCTAAGAACAGGTCAACTTATGTGATTTCATTTATTGCAATTGCTTGTGGTTATTGCCTAATTATTTCTTTCCATGTCTAACAGTGTAACTACTCATCTAAATGTAGAAAAAAGGTTATGAGCAATGCTAAAAAGCACAGTAGGAAAAAGTATATTGTGAACATCAAAGGCCTTAGGGCGTGAGAGTACCTTGACCTAAGACTGTTGTACTGATAAGTTCTCAAAGAAGAAGCAGTGGCAAATAGTTAAACAGCAATAGTAACTCTCAAGCTTGACAACTAAGGCACCTTAGACAACCACATGAATGTGTATATTCAGTTTTTTTCTGAAAGAAATTAGTAAATGACCTCATATGCAGTGAAAATGCATACCAATGCAAACAAAGCCACACTAAAGTCCATACCAAGGAGAAGAATGGGTAAAAAGAGGAAGATAGCAGACAAACAGCAAAGATGTCTGCAAGCTCAGAAGGAGAAAAATGAGAAGTGGATGGAACCATCTGAAATACGCACAAAAAAACTATTTCCCGACTCTTTAGCCCACTCAGAAAAGCCAAAGAGAGAACAATCAGACCACTGACAAAAGACGATTATAGGCCAGAGTGAGACATTAGTGAGACCATGGAATGAATCAAAATATCTGTAAACCTAATTAAGAACAGAATGTGCCAGCCAGGCAGCCACAACACAGTTACTGAGCAGCCTGGAAAAAAAAAGGGGGCAATAATTCTTGTACTTAATGTCGGCAAATGTTACTAATGAAGAAAGTTATACAATCAAAAATGACAAAGAATGTAGAAGAAACTAAGAAAGAAAAATAACTCCGTTTATGTTCTGAAAGACTCTCTTGATTCTAGGAAATGGACTAGATTTTAGCGTTTGACTAGAAAAGACCTACTTTTTTATAGAAACAGTGTTCACACATAGGAGAAAAAAGCAGAAATAGCAATAAAATGTATTAGCATAAGATCTAGATTTTTTTCTGGGAGATAGGCTGTACAGATGCATGTATCAAAGAGAACAGTATGTAAGTTTATGAAATACACTATCTTCATTGAACAGTAAAAGTGATGACTTACAGCAGTCATGTTTCTTCTGCAGTGTATTCCTTGGATTAAGAATATGAATTCTGATCTTCTAATCATCCATTACTCAGTGAAGTAGCATGTACTTCATTGTTTTGACTGACATTTATTTTAGTAAATGAATTGTGACTGTATAGAAGCTGAATTGTCGTCGTTTAAGAATAGTATATTTACATCAAAGTAATTTTATGCTGGTAGTTAACATTGCACGGTTAAGCTTGAAACATTTAGTCTGTTTTATTTTACTTCTAGCTACCTGAGAAATACCTGCTTGAGATTCCAGATACTTTTTGTAGAATCATAAAATCATTAAGGTTGGAAAAGAGCTCTAAGATCTTTAAGCCCAACCGTCAGCCCAGTGCCACCATGCCTACTAAACCATGTCTGTCCCAAAGTGGCACATCCACACGCTTTTTGAACACATCCAGGGATGGGGACTCCAGCACTTCCCTGGGCAGCTGATCCCAATGCATCACCACTCTTTTGGAAAAGATTTTTCTTTAATATCCAACCTAAATTCTATCTAATCTGAATCTAATGTTTCTGTGATTCTATGACATGAGACTAAAGCAGATCTATGCCTTTTTGAAGTACAACGGGTAACTAGATGAGGACGTATAAAGTTACATCAGACATTTACCCGAGCAGGTTACTTGAATAACTCTTTTAACATCGTTGATTGTATTGACCATATCTTTGTAACTACACTGAGGGCTTAAGCACTCACCTCACATGAAGACTCTATTTTAAGTGTCTTCTTTCTGAATTGAATCCCATCCATTATAACAACATGTGCTAGATCCAAATTCCTCCCAGAAATCAAAGCTTTAAAAACAAATACAATATGGACAGCCATATTCTCAGTAGTAAAGATTTTTCCTGAATTTCCAAGTAAGTTTAAAATATGACTTCCTCCAAGCACAAGTATTATTATTCTTGATGTACTGTAGAGCCAGTGGCACAGGATTGGTGGCAATGCTAAAAAAATTGGCATGTGGAAGGCTCATGAAACAATTTGCTCAAGTTTGTCTATTGTTGCTGGAAACATATCTACCACCTAGAAAAGAATTAGTAGAAGATGAGGAATAATTATTTATAATGGGAGGAAATGCTAATTACATGTAGCAAGAACTCTGCTTTGCCAAGAAATTACTGCTGAGTAGAGTGGATGCTAAAGAGTTGTGCCAGACATAATAGAACATTTCTTAGAAATGAGATAATTAGCACACTTTGAGACAATGATAAAATCAGTATTCTTCTCACTAATAAATCAGCAGAAACCACTGGCCAAAGAGAAGAGGAGCAGAAGGGTTAAGAATTTACTAGATCAAGCATACTTGTCAAATTAAGCATAGAGCTTCCATAATTTCCCTTGGTTTTCATGTCACATTTCACTACTCTGGGCATTGCTATGGTATTCTTTTAGGAATTTTATCATAACAAGCATAATGAAAACAGATGAATGCATCAGTGGTTAACTTCTTTGGATACATAAATTCTAAAATAAAGTCTCCTTAACCATCCCTGTAGTCTCTGCAATGCTTGTGTTATGGTCTCATCATGACAAAACCTAAGCATATTTTGTGGTCTCTTATAGCTCCTTGATAATGTAGTTCCTTTATATCATGTATTAAGTATCTTTATAATTGAAAATGCAGTTGAAAAATCCAATGTGTACCAATACTAAAAAAGGCAATATTTCTCATTTCAAGTGCAGAACTTCATTTTCATTTCCACTGGACTGAAACATCCTTTTTAGAACTTTGATGAATACTGAAGTAAAAAAGAACAATATTTGAGTGGGTGCTCAATATCTGTCAACTGCAAGCAGGTTCTGATTGTAGTATTGTGTTATTTTCAAAACTTTTAAAAATTCTTTTCTGAATGGAAGAATACGTAGCAACTTGGCATCAGGAGAATGGGTGTGTGTATTCTGCAGTATTTTTCCTGACCTTTTGAGAATTCATCTTCCTTCATATGCAACTTTTGTGAGCAAAAGAACATTTTAAATTATGTTTGACCTGAATATGCCTAAACAAACTTTGCTTAAATGTCATGATTTAACTCCAGCCAGCAGGTAAGATCCGCACAGACACTCACTCACTCCCCTGCTTGGCATAGGGGAGAGAATCAGAAGGGTAAAAGTGAGAAAACTTGTGGGTTGAAAGAAATATGGTTTAATGGGTAAAGTAAAAGCCACACAAGCAAGCAAAGCAAAATAAGGAATTTATTCACTAGTTCCCATTGGCAGATAGGCGTTCCGCCTTCTGCAGGAAAGCAGAGTCCCATCATGTGCAACATTACTTGGAAGGACAAATGCCATCACTCTGAATTTTTTCTTCTTCCCTGGCTTTGTATGCTGAGCATGACATCATGTGA
Organism: Tapera naevia; assembly: GCA_033556795.1. Taxonomy (NCBI): domain Eukaryota; kingdom Metazoa; phylum Chordata; class Aves; order Cuculiformes; family Neomorphidae; genus Tapera; species Tapera naevia. The sequence continues at coordinate 15,096,432 of JAUMJJ010000038.1, forward strand.
TGTGGAATATCATAGAATCATAGAATGGTTTGGGTTGGAAGGTACCTTAAAGATCATCTAGTTCCAATCCCTCTGCCATGGGCAGGGACACCTCCCACCAGACCGGGCTCCTTAAGGCCCAATCCAACCCGGCTTTGAGCACTTCCAGGGAGGGATCATCCACAGCTTCCCTGGGCAACCTGTTCCGGTGCCCACCACCCTCATCGTGAAGAATTTCTTCCTAATGTCTAATCTAAATATTCTCCCTTCCAATTTAAAGCCATTCCTCCTCATCCTACCACTATTTGCCCTTTCAAAAAGTTCCTCCCCAGCTTTTTTGTAGACCCCCCTTCAGGTACTGGAAGGCCACTATAAGGTCCCCCCAGAGCCTTCTCTTCTCCAGGTCGAACCTGAGCCTGTCCTCATAGCAAAGGTGTTCCAGCTGTCTGATCATCTTTGTGTTCCTCTTCTGGGCCCGTTCCAAGAGTTCCATGTTCTTCTTATGTTGGAGATTCCAGAACTAGACACAATACTCCAGGTGGGGTCTCACAAGAGTGGAGTAGCGGGGGTGGATCACCTCCCTCAACCTGCTGGCCACACTTCTTTTGTTGCAGCCCAGGACACAGTTGGCCTTCTGGGCTTCAAGCGCGCATTGTTGGCTCTTGTCAAGCTTCTCATCAATCAGTGCCCCCGAGTCCTTCTCCACAGAGCTGCTCTCAATCACACCATCCCCCATTCTGTATTGAAACTGTGGATTGCCCTGACACAGGTGTAGGACCTTGCCCTTGACCTTGTCAAACCTCTTGGGGTTTACGCAGGCCCACTTCTCCAGCTTGTCCAGGTCCCTCTCGATGACATCCTGTCCTTATGGTGTGACAACTGCCCCGCTCATCTTGGTGTAATCTGCAAACTTGCTGAGGGTGCACATAATCTCTCAGTCTATATCATCAATGAAAATATTAAACAGCACTGGTCCCAGAGGGACATCACTTGTCACAGATATCCATCTGGACTTCCCTTTGGTGAGTTACAGTTAACTGGTCCAGCTACATCCTCTCCCAGTTTGCTTTGAATCCTCAGCTTACTTGCTGGTGAGGTGGTGTGGGAAATAGAAAAGTCCTTGACTCTGTATAAGCACTTCTCAGTGGTAACTAAAACATCTCTGTGTTATCAACACTGTTTTCAGCACAAATCCAAAACATAGTCCCATACTAGTTACTGTGACGAAAATTAACTCTATCCCAGCCAAAATCAGCACATTAAGGAAATAAGATTTAAACCTTAAGAGGTTTCTCAATATTTACTGTGAAGACAATATGGTTCAGTGACCAGTTCGCGGTATTGGAGGCAGAAAATATAACATAAATTTCTGGATGAATTACTCACCTTCTTTTTCACTCTGGGCAATTTAATTTACTGCTTACAACTTCAGACAAGTTTCTATAGCTGTGTCTCTAAATACCTTCCTGTCGTATCTCATCTATTTGTATTAAACAGAGTAGAATATAGTATTGTGATTCTTAACCATTTTTTTCTTGTGATGGGGTCTGCTTGAAACTCTCTCACCTTCACAATCTTTTTATTTTTGTGTTACTAGCTTGCTTAGCATTATAAGGAAGACATTCTGACACAATTTTTGTACAGAGCATCATCTAAGGAAATAAAGGAAAAAGCAGTTTCTCAAAACATGACAGATGAAGTGGTGAGTTATTAAATGACTAATAGCTAACAATCTAAACATGTCAATGCAGTAAAAATTCCCCAGAAATGCAGCAGAAAACTTAAGCATGGATTTAATCTCTTCATAAGGATGAATAAATCAACTTAAAAATAAAATTGTTAAACAGAACTTTTGGAGTTTTTATATATATACTGTTGGGCCAGAGTTACGAGGAACACTTATTACTCCAATGAAATGAAATGGCATATGGCAGTTATTGAGGCTGTACTGAAGATAGTTTAGGACAACAGAACTTCCAGAGAGAAAGAGCCTTTTGAAAACTCAGTTTCCTGTTAAAGGTAGAATGAAACTTTTTAAACATTTACAACAAATTTGACAATGTTAAGTTAAACATGTAATTATGAGGCTTTATGGAATCCCTAATTCAAGACTAAATTGCAATAAGAATCAGAGACCCAAAATGGAGAATGAGATTGCTAGGGGAGTGTGATTTAACATTAATGATAACTACTGAAAATATACCAAACTGAAGCTAACTGACACATCCTTTACAAAGCAGTTTCTAAGGCTCTTGTTCTAGATCTTCTGACACATTCTTCTAATATGTTTGGGCACTTCTAGGAAGTCATATGGGAATTCTGGAGTGGGTGATGTTGCCAGGAAAGCGTAGTCACTCCACGCTTTTTCTTCTACCAGATCTAGCAGTTTCTAAATACTTCGATTAGCTATTTATGGTCAAAAGGTGTGTACATCTTTTATCTTCAGCTGCCTCCTGTTTTGGGAGTGTCTAGCAGCCAACTAGTGCTAGGAAGAGACCCATATAATTGTCAGGCCCTGGCTGTAGCTCCTAGAACAGACATTTGTGCAGCCGGGGAAGTGGAGGGAGGCTGGCAAATGAAGACAGTGTGACACTGGTAACAATCAAAGGGCACTGTCTGCAGCCCTATCTGCAGCAGCTTCCTCTGGCACAGCAGTGGCCTTGACCCAGACAGAGCTCTGGTGGGAAGATGTTGCCATTCATATCCTAGCCTACAGGCTGACATGGTAGGAGACTGTGCCCTCATTTGCAGGAGCCATTTTCTGGTTGAGGAGATGTGGGAGAAAGAGCAGACTGCACATCATCTAGGAAGATGGCAGAGACCAAGTAGTGTTGAGAGACTGGACTCCAGCTGCGCAGAAGGAGGAGAAACCCTACTGTGTTTGACTGACTGGAAGTGGAGAAGTTGTAGAAAGTTGGAAGAATGACAGACAGAATGTAGGAATGGGCCAGCAGGAACTCAGCAAGGACAAATGTCAAATCCTTCAGCTGGGAAGAAACTCCTTGTACAAGCTGAGCCCATTGGGATACTTTCAAGGAGTAGTTCCATAGAAAAGGACTGGGGTTTTGGTAGACTAAATTAAAATGTGCCAGCATTGGGTCCTCACATGAAAACCTGACAGCTTCTTGGGATGTATTAACAGAAGTAATTATTCACTTTCGCTTGGCAGTTTTTAGACATCATCCAGAATGCTGTACTGTATTCCGTTTCCATACACACACCCCACCCAATACAAGAAAGATACCAATACGCTGGAGTGATGTCAGCAGAGTGCCACAAAGATGATCAGGAGCTGAGGAGAAGAGGCAAGAGTATCTGTCTGGAGGAAATATGGCTTTAGGGGATACCTAGTAGCAGTCTGACAGAACCATAAGGAGGTAACTGAGCAGATGGAGCTAGTATCTTTACAGCAGTCCACAGCATAAGAGCAGCCCTCAGCACAGGAAAGACTTGGGCTTGTGGAGTGGGTCCAAAGGAGGAGCACAAAAAATGGTCAAAAGCCTGGAACACCTTCCCTATAAAGAGAGGCTAGGAGAGCTGGGGTTGTTCAGCTTGGAGAAGAGTTTGAGGAGAACTTATTGTGACCTTCTAGTAACTAAAGAGGCTTATAAGAAAGGGACCCTTTTAGCAGGGCCTGTAGCAATAGGACAAGGCGTAATGGTTTTAAACTAAAAGAGGAGCAGTTCAGACTAGATATTAGGAAGAAATTTTTTATACTAAAGGTAGTGACATACTAGAACAGGTTGCCCAGACAGGTGATAGATGCCCCATCACTGGAAACATTCAAGGTCAGATTGGATGAGGCTCTGAGCAACCTGATCTAATCGAAGATGTCCCTGCTTATTGCAGGAGGCATTTATTAGATGGCCTTCATGGTCCCTTCCAACCCAAACCATTCTGTTATTCTGTAATTTCATGAAGAAAAAATGGATGTAAATTGAAAAAAGATGTTCAATCAGAATGTATTAAGAAGCTTTTCTTTTGTGTGGACAGTCCAGCAACAGAACAGGTTGCCCAGGGAATTTGGACAATCCCCATTCTTGAGGACATTTAGGACCCAACTGGGAAAAACTCTAAGCAACTTGATTTAATCTCAGAGCTTACCCTTCTTTGAGATTCCTTCTAACGTGAATTATTCTATGATTGCAGAAAAAAATTGCTTGGAGGAAAAGGAATAAAATAATACTGCAGACTGGAGTTGTAAATCATAACCCTACAGAAATATACAGCATCAAGTCAAGAGTGACAGCTTCACAAAGACTGTAAGATAAAACCGAAAAGAAACAGGAAACAACTCTACTTTTCAAGAAAAAACAAAGGCTACATATAATATAGAATAAACTGTAATCCTAAGGTGTCCTTTTGCTTCAACAGTCACAGATTATTGCAGAGTTTGTTACCGCCTGAGATTCAAACAACCCTTTGATGAAGTCTTTATTCATTGTAAGTGAGATGAACTGCCATATATTAATTTTTTTTTAAAAAAAAAGGTTGAAATAAATTCCAAATCCTTTAACACAGGTAAAATTTAGTAATTTGTGAGGGAGCTGATTCGTATTTACACAATGTACACTCTTAGAAAGACAAGGCTTAGAATTGTTTCAGAAGATCTATCTAACAGGTTTATAATAAAAGGTGGGAAGAGTGGGAAGATAGGGGGCAATTAAATGTAGCAAAATAAAAGCTGAAAGACAGATGCCATAGAAGAAATTCTACAAAAATGTCAATGTTAAACTTTTGTACAAACTCAGAAATAAACTTCACGATAAAGGAATATTTATTTAAGCACATTATAAAGAATATGTGGAATGATAGCTTCTTGGAAGATTCTCCTCCTTTAGGATGTGCAGGCATGAGGCAATAACTTGGCTTATGTTTGCAGTTAACTACAAGACTGTTGTGATCCAAATCCTTCCTTCCTCACCTTCCATGGAGCTGCTTTCACCACACTTATACATTGACATTCTTCAGTTTCTGAGCTGTCTTGAAGTGCAGTTTTCCAGCAGTGGAACAAACTCACCCTCAGAAAGCAAGGAAGAGCATGGTCCCTGACATTACTCTACCCCTTAAGAAAAACATCCATTGCTAGAGCTGTTACTGACACTCACCATTAGTGTTTGTTTTGTTAAGAGAAGGTCAAAGATATTGACTTTGTCTGACTTTGAACTTCATCTCAACCCTATGATATATGACACTCGAAGGGAAAAGAACCCTGTATCTACAGAATGCTTCTTCCCTTTTTAGGAAGAACTCGTTAACTGACTTTGTACTTAGGTCAAGTTACTCTGATTTCTAACAAGGTTTCATGTTTTGATTCCCAAAACTTTTAAGAGCCTGCTATGCTACGCAATGCTTTCAGTGCCATGCATTAGACTAAGTAAAATTATTCGTTCACAATGTGGTATAGTTTAGCTTTGTCCATAGGCAAAGTAGTCTGGCCCCCCCCAGAGCCTTGAGCTGGAGGACCATGACTGGGCAAACAACTCCCAATCACCCCCGAACTTGTGCAGGATCTGCTGCTCCAGCTGGATCCCTACAAGTTGATGGGTCCTGATGGGGTTCGTCCAGGGGTCCTTAAAGAGCTGGCCGATGTCATAGTGAGACCTCTCTCAACGATTTTTTCAAAGCTCTTGGGAATTTGCAGAGGTACCAGCTGACTGGAAGCTAGTGAATGTTGTCCCAGTCTTCAAGAAGGTCAGCAGGGATGACCCCAGTAACTACAGGCCTGTCAGTCTCACTTTCAGTGCCAGGGAAGATTGTGGAGAAGATTGTTCTGGGAGTTACTGAAAAACATCTGAAAGACAACGCAGTCATTGGTCCCAGCCAGCGTGGGTTTACAAAGGGAAGGTCCTGCCTTACAAACTTAATATCCTTCTATGACAAGGTCACCTACCTAGTCGACCAGGGAAAACCAGTAATTTTTCTGGATTTCAGCAAAGCCTTTGATACTGTCTCTCACGGTATTCTCATAAACAAAATCTCCAGAATACAGCTGGATAAACACATAATACAATGGGTGTGGGATTGGCTGATGGGTCGGGCTCAAAGAGTCATAGTGAATGGAGTTACATAAGGCTGGCGCCCAGTCACTAGTGGGGTCCCACAAGGATCCATCCTGGGGCCAGTGCTCTTCAGTAGCTTCATGAATGACATGGATGAAGGACTTGAAGGTTTATCGACAAAGTTTGCTGATGACACAAAACTGGGGAGAACCATCAACTCTCTTGGGGGCAAAGAGGCCCTACAGAGGAATTTTGACAGATGGAGAGCTGAACAATCACCAACAAAATGAAATTTAACAAGCGCAAGTGCTGGGTTCTGCGCTTGGGACAAAGCAACCCTGGATACATTTACAGACCGTGGTTTGAGAGGCTGAAGAGCAGTCGTGCGGAGAGGGACCTGGTTGACAGCAAGTTGAACGTGAGCCAGCAGTGTGCCCTGGCGACCAAGAGGGCCAACCGTGTCCTGGGGTGCATCAAGCACAGCATTGCCAGTAGGTTGAGAAAGGTGATTGTCCTGCTCTACTCTGCACTGGTGCAGCCCCATATTGAGTACTGTGTGCAGTTTTGGGCGCCACAGTATAAAAGGACATCAAACTACTGGAGAGTGTCCAGAGGAGGCCACAAGGCTGGTGAAGGGTCTGGAGGTGAAGTCATATGGGGAACAATTGAAGTCACCTGATCTGTTCAGCCTGGAGAAGAGGAGACACAGAGGGTATCTCATAGCTGTTTACTGCCTTCTCACAAGGGAGGGAGGTGAAGCAGGTGCTGCTCTCTTCTCTCTTGAAACCTATGATAGGACTAGAGGGAAAGGCAGGAAGATGTGTCAAAGGAGGTTTGGACTGGATATTAGGAAGAGGTTCTTCACCCAGTAGGTGATGGAGCACTGGAACAGCTCCCCAAGGAAGTAGTCATGGCACTGAGTCTGCCAGCATTCAAGAGGTGTTTGGACAATGCCCTCAGTCACCTGGTGTGAATGTTGAGAGTATCCTGGGATAGGAGTTGGACTCGATGATCCTTTTGGGTCCCTTCCAGCTCAGGTGACTCTATGATTCTAGTTAAATGACATTAAAAAACATTAATTTGAACCACTTTAAGTTTAAAACACCACTCCCATTTTCTAGTTATCAATAAAAAAACCACACACTACTTATCCAGACTTTTTTATAGAGGACAAAGCAACTGTACAGGTTTTGTTTGAGTCCTGTGACTATGATTTAGCCTGGTGTGCATGCAACAAATATGATGAGAAATGTGAATATCCTATATCCTATGATAAAAAACAGATTCATGTAAATTGGGTAATTTTTATTTACTCTTTCTCCTTCCAAGAAGGGATTAGTAATCAAAAGGTTTTCAATTTTTTGTCTATTTTTGAGGTGATATTATCCCTGCTTCATGATTCTCCTGTAAAGATAAGGTAAGAAATCACAGGCTTTTTGGATGAGGAATCCCCCTTTGCAGATGTGTGAAGGATACCTGTCTGCAGCTTGGGCTCTATGCACTTTTTACCTTTCCTTTCATTTGCTTCCCTATGGTTCAACAGTCATTGTGAAGTGAAAAACATAATATTCAGCAAAGTGTTAGATGTACATCAGAGGAAACATGAGTAACGTTCTCCTTTTTCTGCTTATGGTTATGTGCTGTCTTCTGTTAAGGAATGCTGTTAGAAGCATTTTAAGCAAGTTCAATTATAATGACATGAAGAAAAAGCCATTAGCATCAGATATACATTTGATGTTGGTTACCTCTGGAACTTTTGCCTTTTATATAAATTTGTTCCTGAGTGTTTATGTTTTTTAAGAAGAAACACCAGTCACCTTGGATCCTGGGTAAATCAACTCTTTTCATTTGTTTCATATTTTCTATATAAATTGAAACATGCAGACCATGGACCAAATGTGGTTCAAAAAGTGTTTTCTTAAACAATGTGTGAAAGCCCCTACTTTCAGCAAAGAGTTGGAAAGTACACTATGTAAAAAGCAAACAATGTCTAATGCTGCATTTAAACTAAAAATCCTTTCATAATAAAGAATTTTCACATCTGTTTCTGTGTTTCTTATTGAAATTTATTGAAGAAATGAAACTCAGTTCTGTGATCTGCTTGGAAAACTGCAATGAACTAGCTCGACTCAGTGGCTATTAGAAAGTTTTCAGCATCCTGGTGTGAACATTCATTATGGAAGAAGGATAAAAGGCGTTCCTTTATTTTCAGTAAGCCACTAACTGGAAGAACTCTGGGGAAACCGTACCTTATGAGGCAGACAGAATGAATTAAAAGCATTTCCTACTGCTCAACAGAAATGGTGGCAACAGTTGTATCAAGCTTGATCCTGAATTAAAATCTTAGACTTGAGTTAATATGTATTTTTTGTTGTTGATTTGGCACAACTAGTTGTAGCGCTTATTCCTTGGAGGTATAAGATTTGAAAAGAGATGCATTTCAATTATTTATATCATCTGAACTGAAAATATTGTCACTAGAAGAGTGACTCTTTTACGGCTTTGTTTTAAGATCAGTCCTGTCATCATCAGTTTTCCTCTAAACACATCTGCATTCAATTTCAAAAACTTTGGCAAAGACTAAAGGAGACACCTTCAACCCACGTCAATCTTCTATGTCCTGTTAGATTATTTACACTTTTACGAATACAGGCAATACAATGGCCTCTTTGACCTCAGGCAAAGATCTCTGACAAAGATCTCTGGTAATACAACTAGACAAAATATTTTAAAAAAGGGGAACGGTGGTGTTGAATTTGTTTTTACAGCAGGTTTGCCAAGTGATGCAAATGCAAATTGGAATTCCACATTCTGTATTAACAAGATACAGAGCACAATATTATTCTTTGATGCCCTTCTGAATTTTTTTTTTCCAGCTGTATACAACAATGCTGATCTTTTGGTAAGAAAATGACATTCCTTTCTTGATCAAAGTTCAAGTTCATAAAACACTATCAATTCTGATGTTAAAATCCTTTAATATAGTAAAACAAAGACATTTTCATATAGTGCTAATCAGAGTGATTTTACAAAATTATTTTAAGCACTCTCATAAATGACTAAGTTCAACTAAAGTGGAGGTAGGAACAGCTCATATGAAACCAATTAAGTTCCACTGATTACACTGGGGTTTCATTTGGCCTCTATGCATGGTTACTGTGTGTGTTCCTTTTATTAATTTACTAATAACTATTTTATACTGCATAACGACCATAATCTAGGAAGATCATGAAATCTTTTACAAGTTATATACAGGAATACATTAAGAAACTGCCACTCTTATTTCAGTCATCTTCTGTTGGGATTTTAAGCCCCTGAAGTTAGGCCCTTCTACCAACTGCAAACCCTTAGACTTTTATTAGCCAACACGGCATGAGCAAAAGAAAACAGTGGTGTAAAGAAACACGGAAGGGCACATCTAGGCTATGTAAGTAAGGCTGAAAGTTATGTTGTTGTATTAAATAACTGAAGTATTTTAATCCATATATAATAATAGCTTCCATTTGTACCTGGAACTACACCTTGAATTTCCTTAATTACAACAGTCATAACTCTTGAATGAGCTTCTCCTATACACTTGTTATTTCTTACAGTACGTCTTTTCACATCTGAATGAAAAAATATAAGAACTATAACCTGAATTCTAGAAAAAATAGCTGATCATTGCCAATGCAGAAGTTAGAGAATTAGTGATGCTGTAACCTATGGAGAGACACCACTTTTTCATCTTGTACTCATGAGAAAGTTAAAGTCATAGGCACCATTCATGATCAAAATATTCTAACACAGATCCAAGGCTAGCTGTAATTGTAACTTAATTTGTACCTATATAAAACAAATGGTATTGACTTCTCATCTACTTTCAGCATCAAGAGATATTTAAGACTAGGAAGGAAAACTGAAGCTAGGATGATATATCTCAATGTATGTCAAGAACTGCAGTTTTATTTCAACAGAAGTTTTTGGAAAGGAGAGCCTCAGACCAGAAGGTTTTGCCTTATAAGAGTTATACAAATTGACTTTACCAGTTCTTCAAAATATGCGAGTGTGATGAGTCACAGTCAGTGTCAATGCTCTAGAGTGAAGACAGAGGAATTTTTTAAGCAAATTTCGTACTCTGTATCAACTGGGAGGGAATTTCAGTAATACAAAAGGCATCACAAAATGAACTATGTTGTCTAACCCTAATAGCACAAAACACATTTGGCCAACAGAAATGAAGGAAGGTTTTCAGAGGAACAGGTATAAGGCATATTGTTCAGTCTTAAAGACACATCACAGTGGGTGGATTCCAAATATTTTAACCCTTCAGACAAATTATTTTGCCTATGATTTTGTTAGCAATTTCAGTTAATTGACCATCAAAAGTGTCTACATCACCTGAGTCACACTGAAAATCAGTGAGATAGTACTTCTAAGTTAGATACCAGAGTAAATCACAGCAGCTGGATCTGCCAGAAAGTCAGCTATTGGTCAACAGTAACTTGCAAGTGCAAACTCCAGATACAAATAGGAGGTTGAGCATCTTATTTTTAGACTGCCAAACTCAAAGACAAAACTGACAATCCACCACGATTATCTTCAATTTTTTTTCATCTCTTTGTGCCAAAGCCAACTGTGCCCCTGTCAGCACAAAATAGTTTCAGCAGAATACAGCAAGAAAAAAAGCCAAAACCAAAATAAATCCCAATAAATTAAAACATACAGTATTTCCTGTCAATCAGCAGGGGAAATATAAGAAGGCTGAATAGAAGTATCCAAGTTAGAATAGAGCTGAAACATCCAGGAAAATACCTCCAGTCTTCTGCAGGGCTCAGTGTGATCTTTAATGACTATACTTAGTCAAGTACTCAATTTCAATTTTTTCATGAAAATCTGGTCTTCCAAAATGATGTTCGGTCAGTGATTCATTACTGACATACAAGAAAAAATGCAACTAGCTGAATCAGTATTTTATTTTCTGATTAATCTTACTTTGAGCCTTTCCTCTTGCCTATAACCTTTCTTTTGCAGTCAAAAATCATTATACCAGGAATTATGTGGTGATCATATATGTTCCTCTAATTGTTTTAAATTCTAGGGTTACAAGTTGCTGATCAGCCCATTTTAGAGTCAAGGGCCTTATTCCTTAACAAATAGGCACAATACTGGTAGATTGTGCTGTGGCAGCTAATAGATGGTACATTTAAAGACGTTTGAGGATGAGTGAAATAACTGCTGATAGGAATGATTAAGCTCTGACTACTGTGTTTAAAATCACTGTACTGTGCCATCAGTGAATTGTGGTGCCATAAATATTGTGATGTAGAAAATTTTATGGGTATTTTTCTTGCAACAATTTCCATTTTAAGGCATTATTTGAAATTATGTTCTTATTCAAAAACGTATTTCTAGAATTTTCAGCATGATTCTGTAAGACTATATAAATAAAATTGCTGTGGAGTAGGTGCAGAAAAGGATGGACTGGCACCTAGGGAAACCTGTAATAAGAATGAAAACATAAGTTTTTGCCTTTTCTTTCTTTATAGTTTTAGTGTTCTCCTTTAAGAAAATGTTCTGTATAAGCAAACAGAGACTACTGACATATATTCTGTAACATCTTAGCTTCCAAGGCATGAAAAAATGTCTAATTTTCACAGAATAGTCTTCAATCAACTCGAAGATTAGAAAGAGAGAGTGAAAACATGGTACTCCAACCCACATACAAATAGTGTCTTCCTGGTACAGGCCTTTATCAGTCAGGAAATGATCTTACATCTACCTCTACCCGGTGGAGCAGATCATCAGCCAGGGTAAATTAGCAATTCTGAAAGATATTCCACAATACATACTCCTGCCCTCCAGCCTTCTGGTCACCAGACATTATCCTGGAATTGGTTGCAAACCAGTGGTAGCCAAATTTTTCTCAAAGAACAGAGTAGACAGTATGTTAATGATGTCATCTGGGATATGCTGAAGTCAAAGGATGTCTGTTGTTAAATGTGACTGTAGTTTAATTTCAGATGTTTATTGTAAGTTTAGATATCATTCAGGGCAAAGAAGATGGAGGCCGTTCATTGCCTTGTTGTTCCTCAAATTAGCTTAATTTTTCCGTCCCAAAATTTTTGAAGAAGCTTTTCAGCCCTGACAGAACAGAAAGCCATCAGTGCAAGCCTTAGATCCCTGCGACAAAAGATATGTTAGCTAAGTCTCTCAGAAGGTCACTCTGTATTTGCAAGACTGTCTAATGAAACGCAGTGAGTGCTGGTACACAGAATGGTGTACTTGTTCGTAAAGTGAATGCATGCAACTCTCTAGAAATCCTTGCCAGTTTTACATATTGCCAAGAGAGGTACGTTTCAACAGATCATCATTTATACTAACAGCTGACAAATGAAAGCAGTATGATGCATGAACTGGCCTAAGGAGAAGAACCAATCTTTTACCAAAATTAACTGGAAGTACTCTTGTCGTTTAATTCTAAAATATTTCTAAATAGGTAATTTAAACTAATAAAAAGGTATTAACCAGCTGAAAAAGAGATAAATAACATTCATGTCACACCAAATTTTGCACTGAATATTATTGTTTCTATTCTTTCATGTTTCCTTCTCTCTTTGAACCAGATGAAACCTGAGTCTTTGACCAGACTCATCGGTTTCCTATATTGGAGTTCAGTGCTGTTTCTTGGATTAGCATTTGTAAGAAACAGGTCTTTTTGCTCTTGTTTTGGCATTAATTACAACCTTCAAAAGATGAAAAATACTTGAGATGACAGTTTAAACACGCTCTAGCACAGTCTTACTAAAATCTGAAAAAACTTATCCCAAACTGAAGGCCATATATTCAGATGTAAATTACATCAGCATTGAATAGAGTAAATCACTTGAAAATTATGGTAGTTCAGTAACATTCCTAAGTAGCAACCAGAAGGATGTTTGCTATGTTCACACTCCATCCACAAGGTGTAACTGTGTGGTAAAAGCAGTCTGAAGTGACAATTTCCAAAGCTGGATATTACTGTGACACAAATGACATTTAATTTTCTGCTGAATGGTATTTTAAATGACTACTGGAGTTCCTTATTACCTACTAAAATCCAGGTACTTATCATGGAAGAAGCACTTCCCGTCGATATCTGGATATTTTTAACTTTTTGGTTGTTTATTAATTGTAGTGACCTCATCACAAAATTGTGACATCCTGCCAGAGTAATACAAGTGTCACACAGAAGAAACTACTGTACTGCCAAAATTCACAACTCTTAATTAATTTTGTCAGTATGCTATAATACAGCTTACAGAGCAGAGGTAGTAGGCAATAGTAACCTGAGCAGTGAAGAGCCACCATTGCAGAATGATTAACCTTAAACTGAGATTGCATTTGTCAAACACTTTGTAAATCTTCTGAGTAATCCTAAAACCTATTTCAAAGGACTTTTTCTGACATTCTTATTTTCATTTCAAGTATGCTTTTCTCAAAGTTTGCTCTTTTTTAGCCACTTTCAGTGGAGATGTTTGGACATTGTTGCTTCCTGAAACTGTAAGGAAAATGTAAGGAAGATTTTTTATACCAACTAAAAGAAAGTTCACAAGTCCTTGGGTTTTATGCTGCTAGTGTTCATTTCTTAATACTCAACTTTAGAGAAAAATCTGTTTACATGGGACCTAAAGAGAACTACGTCTGTGTCACAGAAATGTTGAGGTTATACAGCTTAGCAGGAACTACTATGGTAAAAATGATACCAATTTTTAAGGTATAACTTTGCTGCAAAAGATAATATGAGATTCCATGTTTATTAAATATCAATGACTTCTGAAGTAAGCAGAAATACTTTCTCTAAGTGCTACTCTAGATACTCCCTAGAGTCTAGATGGACTTTTCAATTTATGCTGGTTTTCTTCCGGCACCATCTTTGGTAATGAAACTTTTTACGTGAAATTAAGTGATCAGAGGCACTTTTGTACCACTTCAGTTTTGTTGTAGGAAGGCAAGGGGCAGATCTCGGGTTTTCTTTGAAAAGTGCCCAAACTGCTGCTTATTGTAATGATACAAAATAGGATCTTCAGGATCTCAAATTTGGGAAGGAAAAGGCAGAATCAAATGTGCAGTTCTATCTTTTGCATTTTTCTGGCTCTGGAGAAAATAAAGTGTAGCAAAATGTTATTTTTGTCAGTAAACCAAATAGAAATGATTCAAAACGCAAACACAGGAATCAGACCTATGACTAAGACACCATTTTTAAACTCAAAGAAAGATAGTATTTTGATTGAAACTTTATTACTTTATGGCTATTTTTTATCTGCACCAGATACAATGTTTTCCTGGCAACTGGTCCAAAACCATGGGAGTGGAACCCCCCAGAGAACTAACCTTATCATCACTGTCTTACACACCTCACTTATTGCTGTCAGGAGAACAAGACACATCTCTTTAATCTTAAAAACGTAAGACTCTAAATATTATTTTACCATGAGGAAAGGATGAATAAAAAAGAGTATCATATATATCGACATGGGGATACATCACCCAATTTTAGTTTGTACTTTATATATCTATACTAGTATCTTAAAAGGAGATTCACAAAAAGTAACATAGTCTGGTCTCTTTGCCCTGGTTTCCCTTGCTAGTCAATGGAGAGAGAATAGCTTTTCAGAAGAGGAATCTGGTTTATCACCAGTGATCTGAGAGGGAACCTCAACCACTATGAAATTCCCCCGTCTCCTCAGTCTCCTGAGTCTCCCAAGTCTTCCAGTGTATTCAGTAAAAAAAGATAGATTTTTGAAGGTGCATCTAATGTGCCTTTGATCATCAGTCATATTCTCTTCTGTCGATCTCAGGTAAGGGTGATACTCAGAAGCCCACTAGTGTTCCCTAGCCCTATAAGAACACTGGGCAAGTGGCTTTGAAGAAACTTTCAGCACACTGTGCCCAAATCCCCAGTGGGGTGATTCAGGAGCTCAGACCCCAGTGTGAACTGTGGTACTCACCATTTTTCTGGTCATAATGATGAATGAAGATGACCTGAGAATATTAGTAGACCTGAATCCTGCTAATTCCTCTTTATGTTGAATAGTTTCTTTTTTGCTACTTACTTTTCTGAATTTTGGTTATTACTGATTAATCCAAAAGAGCCTTTTTCAAGAACAACTCTTACTGGATTTTCACTGGAGAGCTTATCTTAACCAGTACTAAAAGATCAGGTATTCATAGAATCATAGAATCATAGAATTATCTGGGTTGGAAGAGACCTCCGAGATCATCAAGTCCAACCCTTAATCCAACACTATCATGATTACTAGATCACAGCACTAAGTGCCACATCCAGTCTTATTTTAAAAACCTCCAGGGATGGTGAATCTGCCACCTCTCTGGGCAGGCCATTCCAATCCTGTGAAGAACATTTTTCTGATATCCAGCCTAAAACTTCCCTGGCAGAGTCTAAGCTCATGCCCTCTTGTTCTGTTGCTGGCTGCCTGGGAGAAGAGACCGACCCCCACCTGTCTACAACCTCCTTTCAGATAATTGTAGAGAACAATGAGGTCACCCCTGAGCCTCCTCTTCTCCAGGCTAAACAACCCCAGCTCCCTCAGCCTCTCTTCATAGGACTTGTGCTCAAGTCCCTTCACCAGTTTTGTTGCTCTTCTCTGGACCCGCTCCAGCACCTCAATATCTTTCTTGAATTGAGGGGCCCAGAACTGAACACAATACTCAAGGTGTGACCTCACCAATGCTGAGTACAGGGGAAGGATCACTTCTCTCATCCTGCTGGTCACACTATTCTTGATGCAGGCCAGGATGCCATTGGCCTTCTTGGCCACCTGGGCACACTGCTGGCTCATGTTTAGCCTCCCGTCAATCAGTACCCCCAGGTCCCTTTCCACCTGACTGCTCTCCAGCCACTCTGTCCCCAGCCTGTAGTGCTGCATGGGGTTGTTGTGGCCAAAGTACAGGACTCGGCACTTGGCCTTGTTGAACTTCATCCCGTTGGACTCATTCCATCTCTCCAGCCTATCAAGGTCCCTCTGCAGAGCCCTCCTGCCTTCTCCCAACTTGGTGTCATCTGTAAATTTACTTATGATAGACACAATCCCCTCATCTAAATCATCAATGAAGATGTTAAACAGAACTAGACCCAACACTAATTCCTGGGGGACACCACTGGTGACCAGTCGCCAGCCGGACACAGCCCCGTTCACCAGCACTCTCTGGGCCTGGCCATCCAGCCAATTCTTAACCCAGCTGAGAGTGCACCTTTCCAAGCCATGGGCTACCAGTCTATCCAGGAGTATGCCATGGGAGACAGTGTCAAAGGCTTTGCTCAAGTCCAGACAGACTACATCCACAGGCTTCCCTTCATCCACCAGGCGAGTTATCTGATCATAAAACGAAATCAGGTTGGTCAGAAAGGACCTGCCCCTCGTAAAGCCGTGCTGGCTGGGTCGGATCCCATGTCCATCCTGAAGGTGCTGTGTACTCAGGATGTGTGCACTCAGGATGATCTGTTTCATAACCTTGCCAGGCACTGAGGTCAGGCTGACAGGCCTATAGTTGCCCGGGTACTCCTTGCAGCCCTTTTTGTGGATTGGCATGACATTTGCCAACTTCCAATCATCTGGGACCTCCCCAGAGAGCCAGGACTGTTGGTAGATGATGGAGAGTGGCTTGGCAAGCTCTTCTGCCAGCTCCCTCATCACCCTAGGATGGAATCCATCAGGTCCCATTGATTTGTGTGGATCCAGGTGGCTCAGTAATTCATAGACTATTTCCGCCTGGAACACAGGGGAGCCATTTGGTTTCCTGTATCTATCTGTGAGCTCCGGAGGCCAGTTATCATGAGGGCCATCTCTCCCACTGGTGAAGACTGAGGCAAAGTAGGTGTTGAGTACCTCAGCCTTCTCTTCATCCCTGGTAACTATGTTCCCCCTCAAGTCCAACAAAGAATGGAGGTTTTCCTTGACCCTCCTTTTGTTATTCATGTATTTATAGAAGCGCTTTTTGTTATCCTTAACAGAAGTAGCCAAATTAATTTCAAATTGCACTTTTGTTTCTCTGATTTTCCTTCTGCATGTTCTAACTATATCCCTATATTCTTCCTGACTAGTCAGCCCTGCCGTCCACAGTTGGTAGGCTCTCTTTTTATCTCTGATTTCCTTCAGTATCTCCCTATTCAACCAAGGTGGTCGTCTTCCCCGCCGGCTTGCCTTTCGGCTAATTGGTATAGTCTGTTCCTGTGCACTCAAGAGTTTTTTCTTGAAGCACATCCATCCCTCCTGTAGGCCCCTGTTTTTGAGGAGTGTGTCCCAGGGTGAGCTCTGGACCAATCTTCTGAACAGGTCAAAATCTGCCCTCCAGAAGTCCAGCATAGAGGTTTGATTGTTTGTCCTCCTTACATCTCTGAATATTGAGAAGTGTATTATTTCATGGTCACTGTGCCCCAGTTGGCCTCCGACCACTACATCTCCACCCATCCCTCTCTGTTTGTATATTTCAATATACAAATAAAATCTGGCTTCAAACAATGCTTCTTTTGTTTTTCTTAATTGTATATAAAAGATATTACACTTTTTGTATGAGAATGCAGGCATAAGCATTTTGGTATGTCACATGACTTTAAATGATTGCAGTTATTTAATATCTCTTTGGCACCTACCATGTTAAATAACATAAAAGTAATTGACCTGAGATGATATACAACACATGGACTAACAAGTTAGACCAGAGAAGAAACTGTGAATAAGATTAGGAATCTGGTAGCGTTTTTTGTCCTCTGGATAATGTTATGTTCATGCAAAAGACATATATTGGTAACATTTTTGCCCTCACTGTTCATAGATGCGATCATTATTTAAGTGCTGAGTGCTAGAAGTATGAGAAACATCCTGCACAGAGCTCAAATGGCAAATTCTACCTTCTCTCATTCTTGAGAGCACTTTTGAGAGCAGTTCCCAGAGAGCATTTGGATGTTTTGGCCATCTGGTGGCAATCTTATGGAATTATAGACTGAGGAAGAGAAAACAGGAAGCAAAATGGTACCAAGCATCTTGTCATTTAAATCACCAACATTCCTGAAATATCCCTATTTTAGAAAGAAAAACAAAACAAATAATTAGTTCTATTGTAAACTGCAAACTAGCACTGACTGGGAAGATAATTCCATCCAAGGTTATCATCTCCTGCCAAACGAGAAAGGCAATTGAAAATATTTGGAAGATATTTCTGGGTCTTCAAAAGTAGAATTTGGGTTTTGATTTGTATTTATAAGAACTAGATTTGTGGATGAAGAAGATAAAGGAATCAGATCTCTAGTCCAGGATTGTCTCTAGGGCTGACCGATTTCCAGACATCTAGCTAAGGGATCATGCAACATTTTCTATCCACTTACATTTTTCCCCTCTCTCTTCTAAAAATTTTAGTCAATTTTTAAAAAAGTAAAGAAAAAGGAAGTTGTAATATTTTGGGGTTTATTTGGAAGTTTGGTAATGAGATCAAGTCTAGGCTATCCCAGGATTATGTATGTTTGATTTGGCTCCATACTGACAGGGACACAAGCATTTCTGTCATGCACTGCATTAACCACTCCAGGAACACTACTAAAATATTTCCTTAGAATCCAAGGTATTGTCACTGTATGATGTGACCCACTGAGGTATTTGGCAGAAGTTAGAGAATTAAACCAGGACCCGCCACCAGACCTGATCTCGAAGTCAACATCTGCAAAAGCTCCTTGCAGAGCTCTATGAAATGCCTGACTTCGTAAAATAACACTGAGTTTTTCTCCTTTTCTTTGATGCAGGCTATTTCTTTCTCTTTTTGTTCTAGGCCCTTGTATTACCACCCATCATATCAAGCTTTAAGCTCATATACAGATAGAGCACGTGTACTAAATTGAAATAAAAGTGACGAATATTTGCACAATTACACCTTCATTTATATATTAGCACTCTAACAACCAACTGTAAGATGAGATTTTATAGATTGTCCTTTACTGAAATAATTTAACTCCTCTCTACTATTCTGCACTGTGGGCCAGTCTGAATAATTGTGCTAAAACATTTATCATATTTAGTCCACAGCCTATCCCAAATCTGAGCATCATTCTTGCTGCCTGTAATAATGTTTGCTGCATGCTGACTGGCAGCCCCTCAGCATTACAGACTGGAGCCAGTAGAGAAGAGGTGTGTCCCTCCAGCTTTATCAGTTAGCACAGCATGGAAGAGATTTAGAAGCTGACATAAAATTTGATCGAGCAGTGTGGTCTGTGTTCTTAGCTCCTAGAGACCCTGTTGGGTCACGTTCTTTGAATGGTAGCTCAAGAGTCAAACTCAAAATAAATTTAATATTTAGCTCTCTTAACCACCCTTGAAACTCTTAGTCTTAAAAGCAGTATAGTTACTAAAAATATATGTGGTTTTTAAAAGTTTGAGAAGAGCAGTTTGTACAAGCTGTAGTCAACAAGCCCATTGCAACTCACTGAACTGTGTCTTAAAACTAACTCTGTAAGGTGTCTTTCAAGCTTCATGCTTTTCTCTCTGCAAACCTGTGCTGCTTCAAAATGAGAATACACATTAAATATTTTCTCTTTAACATTTGGCTGTCCGTCAGAGAAAGAGCAACATTAGGTGTAAATCACTTGAACACTAGCTCCAACTTAAATATTATTTTTGTACTGGGTCATAGACTATTTCCTCATAGATCAGCTGTTCCCAGGCAGACCAGTACAAGAACATCTGTTTAAAAACAATCTATTTATTTTATTACATCTCCAAAATTGTGCTTGTGAAAGCATGCAACAGTACTGGGAAAGGGAGATGCCTTCTTTTTTCTTTGAGTTCACACATATAACTTCTTAGTTTGATGAAACAAAGCCTGCCTAATAAGGTCACATTTCTATTTTGTTCATACATTGTTTCAAAGCAAAGCAAACAAAAGAGAATCTGAGAATAGAAACATACCATTTCTCAGTATTACCAGGGCGAGTAAAGATGTGCAGCTAATTAAACACTATGTTTAAAGAACTACTTTTATGTTTTGCAATTATTTTTATATGTTGAAACAAGTTGGTTGTGTTTCCTGTTTGGGTTTAGAGTTTGTTTCATCTTGGGTTTTATTAATTTAAGTAGCAACATTTAGAATTTTATTCAAATAGCTAAATAAAATTCTGCTTAGGGTGTATGTTCAAAAGTACTGTCTTCAGTTTTCTTTTTATTGCTGATACATTCAGGATTAAATAACTGACAGACTGTAAGAATAGTCAGTGCTGAATTGTTACTGATACAATTCTGTAAATAATTATTGCTGCTCTGTA
Source organism: Tapera naevia (assembly GCA_033556795.1). NCBI lineage: Eukaryota > Metazoa > Chordata > Aves > Cuculiformes > Neomorphidae > Tapera > Tapera naevia. Next base: position 15,116,700 of record JAUMJJ010000038.1, read on the forward strand.
AAAAATATTTAACATATGCATGAATTTTCTTATGTGACAGCTTCAAAATGCTTTATCTATTGTCTGAGAATTAATCAAAGAAATCTTTCAACTTGCAAGAAATTATAGGTGAGTTAGTACCTACATACGAGATACGCAGTATCCTCCGCATGAGAGACTGTTCATGTCTCAGTTATACTGAAAATAACCTGAGCTGTTGTTGTTCAACAGCTAAGACCTAAACAGTAACAGCACATGTTGTTTTCTGTGGCCAGGATTGGATTTAGATCTATGATTTCTTGGTCAAAAGAAACATTGCATCAAATCAAGTATCACTCGTTGCATGAGTCTATAAAGTGGTTCCAAAAGGCTCAGGCCGAGCCAACAGAGCAGGGAATGTTAGACAGTTTTTCTGTTTCTCCAGTGTCTACAGTGATAAAAATAGATTACTGAAATATGCCGGCTGTAACACAGCCTAATTTCGTTTTCAGGAAATGCTTTGGAAGAAAATAAATCCCATTACAATATAAGAACATACATCTTGTTTTCTATGTATGTTTATTTGCTATTCCACTCACATTCTTACATTCCCACAATTGCAATTGCTGTTACTGTGTTCAGAGCAGTTACTGTAGCTGCCCTCTCAGATCACAGTTATTCATGCTGTGGTACACTTGCCACAAAGGAAGCACTAGGCATGTACTGAAGCAGCAGCGTCTTCTGTGTAAGGTCTCAAATGTTGCTTCATTGCTTACACTTGCTGATGCATGTGCTAGTTACTCTTCCTGCTCTCCAGGGTCTGCATGAAGATGGCTGTTACCAGACTTAGACTTTTAGACTAGGACTAGAGAAGAGGACCAGCCAGAGGTTAGTAAGGGAAAAAGAGTGAACTGATCATCACATAGAGACAAGGTCTCATGGTTTGGAAAGGAGAAAGAAATTCAGGTCACTTAATTTTTTTTTTTAATGGTCTTGTCTTGATATGTGCTCTGCAATGGAAAAAAAACAACAGATTGATGCTCAAGGACTCAGAAATACTAGATCACTTTGTTACTAAGCTAAAAAAAAAGCTATGAATGCTGTATCATTCCAAAATAAACTATTTTTATTGAAAATATACTTTCAGAACACATCATTTAATTAAAGTTTATAAAAAACACACATTGCCCCTCCTTCATGAAAGAAAACAAACAAGTATTATTTGTGAAAGTTCCTGCAACTCAGCACACGTGTTACATGCCAGTTTTGGGGATGTGGAGTTAAATGGATTCTTTTGGAAAACACCTGCAAAGTCAGGCAAAAGTCACAAAACATGACTTGAGAGTTTTTACTGGTACTGCACAGCCCACTAGGGAGGCCACTATGTGCTGCAGCTTTTAACCCTTCCTTATTTGAAGCTGGACAGTGTTTATAAATGTCATCTATCCATACATGCACACTCTACCTACATTATTATTTTTCATTTTATTTTTTGGTAAAACGTTGCCATGGGGTAACATAGGGACCAAGTATTTCTGGCCCATCAGTGTATGTCTGATGGATCATGATTACTCAAGATGTTTGAATGTTTTGACTACATCAGTAGAAGCACTTCATGAGACCACACCTGCCTTGCTGCATCCAGCTCTGGGGCTCCCAGAATAAGAAACACATGGACCTCCTTGGCTTTGAGCAACCTGATCTAGTGGAAGCTGTCCCTGCCCATGGTAGCAGGGGTGGAACTAGATGATCTTTAAAGGTCCTTTCCAACCGAAACCGTTCTATGACTTTTCAGTTATTGCCTTGTAAGGACAAAATCATTAAGAATAACCCCTTCATTCTGCCTTTTAGCCCTGGAAAGCCAGGTAAGTGGCTGTATGGGCTGTGTTTGGCCTATAGATTTTATATAACAGCTGCCTACTTGAACACTTGGGAGGAAGCCCAAAGCCCAGTTCTGTGCTACTGATGCCAGGACCTCCAATAAGGACATGGGCATGAGGAAGGTTAGAAATATTGCAAAAATATATAAGCTGTTGGGAACGAGGTGAGCTGCCTTCAAACCTTCGTGACGCTGTCATCGTCACCTTGTACAAGAGGAAAGGAGATAAATCAGACTGCTCAAATTACCGAGGTATTACTCTGCTCTCCATTGCTGGTAAAATCCTTGCAAGAATTCTTTTGAACAGATTAATACCCGCCATAGTAGAAGATCTTCTACTTGAAAGCCAGTGTGGTTTCCGAGCCAACAGAGGTACCACAGACATGGTTTTTGTTCTCAGACAACTGCAAGAGAAGTGTAGGGAACAGAACAAAGGTCTCTATGTTACCTTTGTTGATCTCACCAAGGCTTTCGACACTGTGAGCAGAAAAGGTCTGTGGCAGATTTTGGAACATTTAGGATGTCCTCCCAAGTTCCTTAAAATGATCATCTCCCTTCATGAGGACCAGCGCGGCCAAGTGAGATATGGCGATGCATTTTCCGAACCCTTTCCCATAGCCAATGGCGTGAAGCAAGGCTGCGTTCTTGCACCAACCTTATTCACAATCTTCTTCAGCATGATGCTCCAAAGGGCCACAGCAGACCTCGATGATGAAAACGGTGTCTATATTTGATATCGTACGGATGGGAGCCTTTTCAACCTAAGGCGACTGAAGGCCCACACTAAAACCTTAAATCATCTTATCCGTGAGCTGCTTTACGCTGATGATGCCGCCCTCGTCGCCCACACAGAAGTAGCTCTGCAGCGTCTAACATCCTGTTTTGCAGAGGCTGCTGAGCTGTTTGGACTGGAAGTCAGCTTGAAGAAGACAGAAGTTTTATACCAGCCTGCACCTCAGGAAGTCTCCCATCAACCTTATATCACCATTGGTGAAACAGAACTCAAATCAGTCCAGCAGTTTAGTTACCTGGGTAGCATCATCTCCTCAGATGGTAAGATTGATGCAGAAATAGACAACAGGTTAGCTAAAGCATACAGAGCTTTTGGTAAACTCCATAAAAGAGTGTGGCAAAACAAACACCTAAGGAAAAGTACAAAGATCAGTGTTTACAGAGCCATTGTACTGTCCACTCTTCTATATGGGTCTGAATCATGGGTCATTTACCGGCACCACTTGCGTCTCTTAGAACGCTTCCATCAGCGCTGCCTCCGTTCAATTCTAAACATCCACTGGACTGACTATGAGACCAACACGTCTGTCCTTGAACAGGCAGCAGTCACGAGCATTGAGGCCATGCTGCTGAGAACACAGCTGCGCTGGGCAGGGCACGTCTCCAGGATGCAGGATTACCGCCTCCCTAAGATCGTGCTCTATGGGGAACTTGCCACTGGCTGCCGCAAGAGAGGAGCCCCGAAGAAGAGATACAAGGACTGCCTGAAACAATCCTTCAGGCTTGGCCATATCGATCATAACAATTCGTCTACCCTGGCCTCCAATCGGGAGGCCTGGAGACACACCATCTACAACGCTGCTGCTGCTTTTGAGAACACACGTAGGATCACTCTCGAGGAGAAAAGACAACGCAGAAAGAATCGCGTTTTGTCGATATCACCTGGGGAGTCTTTCTGCTGTGCCTTCTGCAACCGGACTTGTCTATCTCGCATTGGCCTTTTTAGCCATCAGCGTGCTTGTAACAAGCATGGGTAGAGCTCTTTTTCAAATCTTCGCTCGCGAAGCCTAGCCATGATGATAAGCTACCACACTTAGGCCAAAGAAGCAGATTTTTATTCAAAGAGACAGTAAAGAGGACTGGGAAGGTTCAGATGGATGGACTTGGAACTGGTCTACAGCAATACATAATCATTCCCGTGTGTTTGGGAAAGAGAGTGAAGGATTTGGAGAAATCGACTGCAGGGTAAAAAATATGGGTTCAGAAAATCAGTAAGAAGAGAAAAGATGGTTAGCTGAAGGGAACAAAGGAAAGATAAATGGAAGTTGGAGGAAGGAAAAGGAAATTTCCAAGGCTATAGGGACAGATGAGAAAAGACATACTGAGAAATTTATGTAACTTATATTAAATTTTAATAAGGATAGAGAATAAAATCAATTTTAAAAGATATGTCGAAGTGAAAGCAATTTCACTGGTTCTAGGATAGACAATCCAAAGAAAGAAAATGTTAACATTAACAGTAGTTGAAATTATCTTTATAAAAGAATGACTGTGTGTTGTCTATGTAGAAAACTTAATCAGTAGTATGGAGGAACAGAAAGAAAGAAAGAAACTTTTTACATACACATTCAAGCAATATGGGAAACAAAATTAAGGGAATTCTGAAATGTGATACGAAAGGAACTAACAGAAACACAACAATCATACATGGAGAATAGTTAAGTCATCCAGAAAAGATAAGTATAAAGATAGAAGAGGTGAAGCATTACTGAGATTTACTGATTAAAAAAAAATAAATACATAAATAAAAGGAATTTTACCAGTCTCAATCTTACAGAAATTTAGAGAGGAAACTTCTTTGTGGAGAGGAATCATTACGCTATCATTACAGACCAATGGCTTTGTGAGATTTAATAGTGAGAGAGACTTTGCTTTCACAGATATAGGTTGGTAAACCATTGCTATTATTAATGATGAGACCTTGAAATTTTAATAGCTTACACGTAATCACTGAGACAACTAAGAATCATGTTACAGACCTAGCCTTAAGACATTGCAGAATAGAGGAATAAGAAAATAACTTTTCAAGGAGTGTTCATTGACAGATTCAGTTTACAATAAAAGAAAAAAAAACAAACATCACCTTTATTCCAATTGCACAAATCTGATTTTAGAAGGGAAATTTTAGTTAATTAAGTCATCTGGACTGAACTCAAGACTTGTACATAGAGGAAGGCTTTAGGCAAAGGTTCATAAACAATGTCAAACATGCTTCCAATAGAAAAAAAGTACAATGAAGAGCTTCAGTTCTAGATGTATGAATAAACAAAAAGGATATTAGGAGTAAGGAGAGAGAATTGAAAAAAAGGACTGATCAGACAAGCAATCATCTTTTAGAGATCAAGAGGTCTAGGGATAAAATGAGAATAGCCAAAAATCAAGCCTAGTTAGACCTTTAACAAATATTAAAATAAATAGGAAAGAAAGGAACATCGAGAATATAAATAAGAATAGAATAAGTAAAAAAAAGAAGGGTCAAAGCTGAGATTAAAGATAATCTTGATATGGCCCCCATACTAAATTAATAATTTGCCTCAGATTTCAATAAGAGCAAATATTTAAGTATGAAATGGAAAAGGTAAACTGAATAGCAGAACTTAATGTATACTAGAATTATCCAAATGGAACTTGACTTAGAACTCAGATGTATTAATGAAGTCAAGATTAGATAATTGGTGACCATCTATTCCAAAATTCTGAGATAATTAGCAGATAGGGCATTTCAAAGGAATGAGATTGTGGACAAAAGCGTAAGAATGCAGAAAAGAAAATGTTGTGCCTATATGAAAGGTAGGAAAGGGGGTATTATCCAGGCAACTACACATAAGTTGAACCTTAATATTTTCAAGGGATTAGACAATTAATTTAGAGGAAAGCAAAAGTACAATAAAATAATAGATTCAAGTCAAAAAGTAAAATTGAGCTTTTGAAAGTTATGTTTTGATGAAACATCCTGTTATCTTTCTTTGCTGATGTAAATTGTGCTCTTGATGGAACAAATATTGTAGCACAAACATAATTATTCTTGCATAAATTATATGACATTGTTTTATATAGGAAATTCCGAGCTTAAGTGAAATTTCTGAACAAATGGAGTAGGGAAGGATTTTGACTAAAGGGAAGACCAAGTGTAGAAAATATTTACTGAAAATAGATAGTGAAAATATCTAAAAGTACTGAAAATATCTATATTAGACAATGCAGAACGTGTATAGACATTCCCAAAGACAGCTGTTGGGATAAAACCAATTCATTCATGTCTTGACAGAAGACAAAATAAGTATGTGCTAGTGCAGTGTTGCTGATGATGAGAAGTTGGATAACTTTGAAGACAGGAGAAAATGAGAACAGAGAAAAAATTCAATAGTTTAAAACAAGTTCATTTGGGATTGATAACAGAACATCCATTAGTAAGTTATTGAAAACAATACCGAGGAGGAACTGCTTTCAGTCACGACCACAAAAAAGATGTAGGAAGTAAAGCAGTCAAACTGCAGGGAAATAATGTTACATAAAGTCCTCTTTCATTAAATGCAGCAAAAAAAAATCTGATTATATCCATATATTTAAAATGAGAAGAAATGCAAAAAAGCTGATGTGTCAGGAAGCCTAAACAGAGAAAAGTATAATCAAATCATCTGCCATGCTTACATTTAGCAAAATCACTGGTAGTAACTTCATGTAGAAAAAAAATCACAGTTATGGAAGCTTACAAAAATGTGAAGAGTATTCCAGGCTGTCATCTGGTTCTCATGCAAGTTTATCAGTGAAAATACGTGATTTTTTTTCTTTCATGAGTCTCACTTTCATGTTTGAACACTTTGAAAAATTATTATTTTCTTAAGTATCATCATTTCTTGGTTTAGAGTAGGATTTTCTAAATGAGCGAGCAACTTTAAGCCATCAGACTTTTCTCTTAATTCATGAAGATGCTTCTGGATGCCCCATCATTACTATTATAATGTCTAATTTCACTATTATGGTTGACAGTTCACTTCATTTTGAGGGTGGCTGTTGTCAAGGAAAGTTAAAATCTTAGGCAGTAGCGGAATTACTTTCAGTGTCTGTGGAGTGCTTTTACTATCAAGTTTCAGCATCAAACTTTGAACATAGTGATATATTTAGTAGCAATGGAAACCCATTTCAGAGAAGACAGACTCTTTCCAAAACTAGATATGACTAATATGAACTTACTGGAAATCATATCACAGAGGATGTGGGTTTTCAGTCCAGATGAGAAGCTATGTTTTATTAAGAGATTTCTATACAAAATAAAAGAAAGCACATTCATCAATTTTGTAAGAATGTTTCTTAAATCAATATATTTATGTTAATTTTACATTAAGGTTTAATTTTTTTTTATGTTTATAGAAATACAAATTCTAAATACTCACAGAATCCCTACTAGATGCATTCAACATGCAGGATACTTTTGTGGCTCTCCCTCTTTATTCACAGAAGTTTCTGGATTAGCCATTTGCTGCAAAAACTATCTACAGGCTCCAAAATTCTGTAGATCTTGCTTGACTTTTTTAAAAAGATAAATAAAAACTGTTGTCACAGCACCATACTCAAAATCTGCACGTTTGGCCTCAAAGTGTTGATCTGTTGAGTGAGGATGACTTATACTAGACTAAATGTAGCTCCCTTTCTAGTCAAATAAAGAGAGATGAAAAAGTGGTTCAGTAGAGTTTCAGTTTTTCTGAATATTTCGAACAAGAATTTTATAGCAATTTACACTTATGTCTTAGTAATTCTTACCATGTGTGGAAAAAAAGGTTAAAATAGTATCTGTAAATGATTGATAAACATCTGGTAGTGAAAAAAACACTTTATATAAGTAAACATGCTATTAAAGATGTCTACAACCTGGCCTCTGAGTAGCAAGAAGTACATAAACCATATGATCATAAGGAGAAATAATGGAGAAAGTGCAGATGAGAGGATGAGCATTCCCATAGCTGCTCCATTCCAATCACTCTTTTCTCACACAAGCTATCCAGACTCTTGTTGGCATTTCTGACAATATGGTATGTTAACCAAATTGTGACCAGAACTGTAATAATTGCATAGTTTACAGTTAAAAACACTGCCTGCTGCTGCACAAGGTTTTCTGCCATTAGCCACTGCATCAAATAGTGCTATTGCCGTTGCAGCAACACCAACGTGTAGACCAAGTTAGTGGTCTTGATCTGAGTTTTGTTTTCTGTCATTTTCCCTAACCTTTCTGACTGACCTGAAGTTGGAAGATCCCTACTACATGTTGCCTCCCTGGTTTTCTTAGGAACTACCTTACCTCTTATATGGTACTTAATTCTTAAATTCTTCGATGCTTGTTTAACAGATTTTATTATTTTTCTTCTTGCTTCCTACACTGTGCAGCATTTGCTGGCAGATTTTGTGGTAGCTAACTAGAGACAGACAGTCATACTCAGACAAAATAACAAATGACTTGGACTTTCACCCCAAGGCTGTAGTAAGGGGAATTTGAGCTGGATCTTTTCTAGGGTAGAAGGAGATGGAACAAAGTTTTATGTTTGTACTTTTGGATGTGTTCTACATTGAGTGGAAATTAAAAGTTCTATATTTTACAACTAGAAGAAAAGTGGTAAGATCACGAATTTATTATAGTAACTAAGAAGCAGCAAGGAAGTTATATACATTTTAATGTCTTAGTGGATCTAAACAGTAGAGATATTAGTAATTGAAAAAATCCAAATGTGTGTACATGAAAGAAATGGAGCTATGACATGTGAATGAGATGAGGGAGTGGAGCAGATAACCATTACTAGACTATGGGGTTTTCCAGCCTAGAAACTTCTGGGAAATAAAAGGGCTATATGCTAATACAGTTCTACATAAAGCTGTGCACTTTATTATTTTCAGTTTTCACAGTGTGGATGTTGCTGCTTGATTGTCATTTTAACTTTATTTAATGTGAAAGCTTCTATTCAATACTAAGAATGTAAGATTATAGTATAATCTTTATCTTATCTTAGCATATGGTTTTATCTAGTAAAGCATGCATAAAAGTGAAGGAAGTGGCACTATAAAAGAAAAGGAATGGACTGCAAGGGTGAAAGCAGATAATCTTTTTCTTGCTAGTCCCTAGTACATCCACCTGGCCAACAAACACAGCACCTCAACAGCTGATATAAGGGCCCGCATCATTCAACATATTCATCAGCAGCCTGGAGCACAGGACACATGAGAAAAGAGTCAGAGATGGCCTTGTTTAGCCTAGTGAAAAGGAGGCTAAAGAATGATCTAGTAACAGCTTGCAACTACTTGAAGTGGTGCGATGGAGATGAAGAAATCAAACTTTCCTCTTGGAGCGTTCAGATTAGATAGTAAGTGAAAAACATTCATTGAGGTCAGTGCATGGATTGCCCATCAAGGTTATGTACTCTAGCCTTGGAGATTTTCAATACAAGAATGCCCTGGCATGTCTGGTCTAAGCAGACGATTAAACCAGGCCACTTTCAACCAAAATTTCTGCAGTTCCAAGAGTCTCTAATTTGACTGTTCCTCGAGAAAGTTATTTGATACCAGCCTGATTGTCAGCACCAAGATGATCTCAGTCTCTCTTCCAGACATATATATCCTGAGTTCATACATTGGCAAAATTTGAATTCATCAAAAGGATGACTTTGATCAAAAAGTTATCTGTCTCTTTAATTAAATAGGAGTTGTCAGAGTGGCATAAAACTCAAAATCAATCCAGAACGTCTGCTTTGATCTGTCTAGCCAGAAAAAAAAGAAAAATGAGCAAATAAAAAAAAAAAACCACAAAAAAGAACCATGGCTTACCTAAAGTGTTTGATCCAAGATATAAATGGTAAGACCAGAATAAGGAAAACATGAACTTAGAGTTTTACATAAAGAATTTTGAAACATTTATTTAGAACTATGTGAGTTCTGTTAGTTTCTGTTAGTTCCTTTTATTGTTTTATTGTGAAAAAAAATTATCACCTTTTTTCAGACATTTCAGGGAATTCTTAACTTGGATAGATTCCTTTATAAAATTAACTCAGAGTAGAGGGATGTGTATTTTGCTTTCCCAGAAATTATTATGTTCCTATCAGCAATGTTTTTCCAAACCCGTATTTAATAGTACTGCATGAAAGGAGAGAATTCTACAATAGATATCTTATCAGATATTCCATGAGAAATTAAAGAGCAAAATGAAAAAAAGAAAAAGGCAAGCAACCAAATTTCTATTCTAATCTCTAACAGCAGCGAAATGTACATCAGAAACAAAGTATTTGTTTAGTGTTCTGCTCTCAGTACTGGGTAGTTGGTCTCTGAATCAATAAGAAGTACAGAATCTAAAAAAAAAGAGCTGCTATTTAAGAATACTGAAAGTACTGAAATTTTGAAACAGCACATGAAAAGAAAATACTTTCTAATCAAGTATACCAGCAACTATTGGTTTTGTAACTTGCTGTATGACTTGAAAATGTATAAGAACAGCAGTGTTAGAAGGAAAGAGCTCTGCAGAATTCACTATTAGTTTTGCCATCCAGGTGAAACCACTTAACCTCATGTGCTCTCTGTCCATCTTCATGGTTGCAAACTACAAAAGTTTACAAACTCTCAAAGTAAAATTCTATCACATTTAAGATTTAACTCAAAATCTACCCATTCAAGAAATGTGAAGGATTTGATGGGTTTTTAAATATCCCAAAGACATGCTGGTAATTAATCTGCTATGTAAGTTGCATCTTTAGTGCAAAAAGAGCTGGTTGTATCTTTCTTTGGGCTAATTTAAAGCTTGCAGGTCCTTTCTGCAATCTGTTGCAGCTACATGGTCAACTACATACCGTAACAATGGTGATACTAGAGGTTTTGAGTAATTACTGACATTTTGGAGCAAGCAGTTTAAATGCCCTCAAGAAAAGAATTTAAAGGAAAATATTGTACACCAATACCAGGAGTTGTTTGCCATCAGAGATGGATCTCAAGTCTCGGCAGGTTTTAAATAAAATCCAGTGAATCCAAGTATAGAAGTATTTGGATACCTAGTTAAAAGGACAGCATCAATAAAAAAGGAACAGATTGCTACGTATTGAAAGCATCATTTTCAAAGCAGATGTGTGAAAATCAGGATTATCAGGAAAAAATATTTTTTAAAATTTTACTTCTTAGAAATATGAAAATACATAACACATATTTCTGAAAACAATTAGAAGACTGCTTCTGCTCTTGCTTGGCAATTCAGATAAGCTGCAAGAGATAATAATTTTCATGTTACTTTTCCTTTCATCCAGTGTGTATGCTTAACCTGATGTGTTTGCTCTAATTAATGAAGGTTTAGTCTGCTCCTTGATAGAAAAAACAGTCCTAAATCTGAGTTCACACATCATTCACTGGAGCAGTAGAACCTTTCGTTAGGATTCAGTTGCAATACCTTTTTGGCACCCAAAACACTGTATTTATATAGATAATAGGCATTAAAGTCTATGGCAACAATCCAGAAAGCCAATTCTTCCGTGGCTATGTATGTACATATCACATTTACCAATTTCCACTTAAATCTCAAGTGCTAAGGCTACCAAGGCTTCTGGCCACACACAGAACTACCTTAAGCTAAGGAACAAGGTACCCACATTATCCATGCTTTCTTGATGTAACAATGCACTGGTAAAACAGTTAAGGTATGATTCATCTTATCTAGCTTTAGGTACCTGTATGTGTCTTTTGTTGTTGATGGCTGTGTCATAGACAGCTACAGCCAGATGAATTGAATCCAGTCCTAGACTCTAACCAAGGCTTCTGGGAAGGACACTCATCCCATTAGCTACGCTGCAACCACATCTGATATCCAATGGCAGTACCAATGTGCCAACGTCTTCCCTTCAAGTACACAGCCAGTAGTAGGACCTTTTTTTCAGAATGTGTGCTGAAAATGAAGACTTAGTTTCTACAGTTTTGTTAGGCTGACCAGATTAAAATTGAAACTCACATTTGCTACATCCAAAAAACATGCCATTTGATTGGAATGAGGAAGAGTAACAGACTCTTGTTGTAGCATTGCACCTGGGAGTGCAATCATTATGAGGCCAACAAGATCACACGGATAAGATGCCTGCTGTTTAGGGTATTCAGAAGGAAGATATGAAGCTGTTACCACTCAAATAGCTTCTGACATCTTACCCAGCGATGTGAATACATGAACAGTCCTGACATAAGTGGCTGGAATGGCTACAATAAAGTAAATTTAATTACACCTCCCCAAAGTTAGGCAGTTCATCATCTCCGAGTTCAAGTTCTTCTACAGTCATAGAGAGATACGTATCTATCTCATAGCAGGTAGGTTTTTAAGATAAGTGGAATGAATTGTGCTATAGATAACTGACTTTCTGGTTTTTTTTCTCTGTAGAATGTAAAGAAAAAATAAATAATTTTACTAGGCTAGGAAAAACTTCTAAATTGCCAGCATTAGATCCCCTTTAAAATCAAGGTTCTACTCTGCATTTTGTGATTGTGAAATGTTTAGTAATACCCTTGTGGGGAAATGACATGTTGTATTGGCTGCTCCAAATCCCATTGGATCTTTTGTGTTACACTCTAAACTCATGTATTGTCTGAATCATCCTCCTTTGTCACCTCATGTGTATACTTCAGTATCATTGCTTTCCAGAATTAGCCTTCCTGTTGCGTGTCTGTTCTGAATTAATTTTCACCAGATGTACTTGCAGTTTTCCAAACTGACTCTTATTTTGTTATTCTCAGACCATTTTTCTATTTTTTCTAGGACTCTCTATTATTTGCCTGTCTTGACTGCTGCTGACACAACATGTGATTTAAGATCACCTGTGAATTTCATTACTATGCTTGTATGTCAATTCCAGGTCATTTGCATGAATTTTAAAGAAGACAACATTTTAAACAGAGTCTTATGGCACCCACATTGTCAACTTGTGCTAGTCAATGTTATCATTTATTATCATATCTTATTTCTGTTCTATCTGCCAGTTTTCGATCTATGTGGTGAAGCTCAGATCCAAGCCAATTCTAACTCATTTGAAAATTAAGATTTCATCAGACATTGTATTGAATGCTATACCAAAACCCAAATGATATCATCTTTCTTTTCTCAATTGATTTTGCAACTCTTCCACTAAAAATACTCAGCATTTGTACTGAACAGTTTTCACTTCATAAATCCAGACTGCTGATAGGTCATGGGTCTATAATCTTGTTGCCTGCTTTACGCCAGTTCAGGATTAAACCTTGCGTAAAACTATATAGAACTTACATTTAGTTGCAGATTAAGTGGCAAGATCTCCCCGGAATTCAATCAAGTGCCTGGACTGATTGCACTGACCTTTGTGGGGGAGCAGTGTTTTGTTAAAAGGATTGTCTCTAGTGGTCCTGGTTATACATATCCTGTGCCTCCAATGCCACAATCTAGAAAGTATGACTGTGACACACCTTGCTTCTGTGAATCTTTGGAGACATAAAAGTGTTTACTTCCCAAATTAAATTATAGTAAAATCCTATTGAGAAGAAAAGCAATAAAAAAGAAAAAGAGTAAACTCCTGAAAAAGGGCAGTACATGGTAAGGTTATAGAGGAAGCCTTTCAAAGCAATTAGAATAGTACAGAATCATTAAGGTCGGAGAAGAGCTCTAAGACCACCAAGTCCAACCGTCAGCACAACACCATCGTGCCTACTAAACGATGTCCCAAAATGCCATGTCTACATACTTTTTGAATGTCTCCAGGGATGGTGACCCCACCACTTCCCTGGGCAGCCTGTTCCAATGCTTGACCACTCTTTCAGTAGAGAAATTTTTCCCAATATCTTATCTAAACAACTCCTGACACATCCTGAGACCCTTTCCTCTCATCCTATTATTTGTCTCTGAAGAGTTCAATACTCACCTCACTACATCCTCCTTTCAGGTATTTGTAGAGGTCGATAAGGTTTCCCCTCAGCCTCTTCTCCAGATGGAACAACTTGTGTTCCCTCAGCTGCCCCTCATAAGCCTTGTGCTCCAGACCCTTCAGCAGCTTCATTACATTTCACTGGTCATGCTCCAGCACCTCAACAGTTTTCTTGTATTGAGGGGCACAAAACTGAATATAAGATTTAAGATGCGGCCTCACCACTGTTGAGTACAAGGAAGAATCACTTCTGTAGTCCTGCTGACCAAACTATTTCTGATACAAACCAGGGCACTGTTGGCCACTGGGGCACACTGTTGGCTGATGTTCAGCCAGCTGTCGTACAACACCCCTGAGTCCTTTTCCACTAGGCATCTTTCCAGCCACACTTCTCCAAGACTGTAGTGTTATATGGGGTTGTTGTGACCAAAGTGCAGGGCCGGGCACTTGGCCTTGTTGAGCCTCATACAACTGGTCTGTGTCCATCAATCCAGCCTGTCCAGATCCCTCTGAAGAATCTTTCTACCCTCAAGCAGATCAACACTCCCACACAACTTGGTATTGGCTGCAAACTTCCTGAGAGTGCACTCAATCCCCTCATCCAGATCTCTGATTAAACAAGACTGGCCCCGGGACTAAGCCCTGGGGAGCACCACTTCTGAACAGCCACCAGCTGTTTTTAGCTCTGTTCACCACAGGTCTCTGGGCTCGGCCATTCAGCCAGTTTTTATCCAGCAAAGGCTATACCTGTCTAAGCCATGATCACCCCTATCAAAGGCTTTACTGAAGTCAAGGTAAATAACATCCACAACCTTTCCCTTATCCACTAGGCAGGTCACTTGTTCATAGAAGGAGATCAGGTTGGTTAGGCAGGAGATACCTTTCATGAACCCGTGCTGGCTGGGCCTGATCCCCTAGTTGTCCTGAACATACCTGGTGAGCACACTCAAGATGACCTGTTCCGTGACATTCTCTGGCACCAAGGTCAGACTGAGAGGCCTGCAGTTCCTGGAACCTCCTTCCGGCCCTTCTTGCAGGTGGGCATCACATTGAAAAGCCTCCAGACATCGGGGACCTCCCCTGTTAGCCAGGACTGCTGATGAATGATGAGGAGTGGCTTGGCAAGTTCCTTGACCAGATCCTTCTGTACTCTCAGGTGGATCCCATCCAGTCCCATAGACTTGTGGGTGTTCAGGTGGCATAGCATGTCATTAACTGCTTCCTCCTGGATTATGAGGCCTTTATTCTGCCCCTTTCTTCCAGCTCAGGGGGTTGAATATTCTGGGGATAACTGGTCTGACTATTAAAGACTGAGGCAAAGAAGGCATTCAGCACCTCAGACTTTTCCTTGTCATTGTGGCAATGTTTCCCTTCCCCCCAGCCCACATTCAATAAAAGATGGAGATTGTCCTTCGCTCTAATTTTATTGTTAATGTTTTTTAAAAAAATTTTTTGTTATCTCTGAACAACAGTGGCCAGATTGAGTTCAAGCTGGGCTTCTGCCTTTCTACTTATTTCTCTGTATGATCTAATCAGATCCTTGTACTCTTCTTGGTTTGCCTGCCTCTTCTTCCAGAATTGGAAAACTCTCCTTTTTTTCCTGAGTCCCAGTAAGAACTGGGAAGAACTGAAGTAAGTTCAGCCAGACCTCACTGGTTCATCTTACAGCACATGAGGAAAACCTGCTCCTGCACCTTTAAGATTTCCTTCTTGAAGAATATCCAAACTTGCTGGACCCCTTTGCCCCTCAGGATTGCCTCTCAAAGGACTCTCAACCAGTGTTCTGAGCAGGCCAAAGTCCAATTAGAATAGGGGTTTTACTACCTTCAGTGCTGGAACAGAGATAAACCAACAAATAATATTTAAATATATGATGCAGTAGAAGAGCAGAACAAACATGAAAATCTTATTTCCCATATAATATAGAATAATAGGTGCTTTCAGGGCTTGATAGATCGTTATGGAGGTTTCATTACAAGAGTCTCTTAAAACCCCATAAATTTTAAATGGTTGATTTATAAATGTATTGCATTTACAACAAGAACATCTCACTAAATGATATTTGAAATGGGAATATTTATTATTTTCCCGTATTTCACTCATGGATTAGTGAGAATAAGATCAGAGCTTGGACCAACAGGCTTATAAATTCAAAGAAGACTCTATGAATTTTACAACACAATGGCAATAACACCTGTTAAATCAATATACAACTTATATAATAAGGTGTATATATGCTTTACAATAACTTTAGGATAATTGTATTTTATTCCATTGCATAGCAAGTAAGGTCCAGAAAAAAAAAATAACATCATTTAAAAAAAAGTTTGGCCTTCTTTTTTCCTGGGTCTAAACTGAAGAGATCAAATATTGATATCCTTCTATTTGCTCTGTTACTTATTTCTTTATCCAGAGTGAAATGAATACGACCTTGTAATACAGTTAGCTTTTGCTGAAAAAAATAATATTTTCTCAAAGAAATATTTTTAGATATTTATTTTTTAATATTATTTCGTTAATATTTGCCTTATTTATAAAAATAAAAATTTTTGGCATCAGTTGAGTAAATAAAGATTTATTCGATACTAGCTTTAAAAATACTTTACTGAAAATGCCATGTTTACAAATAAGATATACTACACTTGTAGAAGGTGCTCTCTTCAGAAAAAAACAGTAATAATTCTCCAAAGTGAACCATGTATTTACATCACTTCTAAGAGGATACACAGATATTGTCCAAAATTCCCTGGAAGCATCCTGATCATGTTTAAGTTAAGTACTTGAAGTGGAGGGAAACGAAACATCAGTATAAATGAATAGTTACTTAAATCACAGCGTGAAGAACCTCTGAAATTGTGAATCATAACATAATGCATGCTAAGGCATTATGACAGTAATGCAACGTAAATAATTAAGTAACTGTTTTGAGAAAACCAATTATTTTCACCCTCATTAAATTCTTTTAAAAGCCTTTTTAATTGAGTTCCAGGATTCTTTAATAACTTCAGGAAACTGGAGTCTGATCCAGGTCCTTTTGGAGTTAAACAAACACCTGCATTAACTTCAGTAGAAATGAGACTCCTTAAGAAGCAGATGGGCTTACATTCTGAAGTCAAAAATAGGAGCTACGCATCTGCTCAAAGTTAATCACATGCTTAAACACTGTCCAAGACTAAGGTCATGGTTGCCAGGACCTCATCTCGCAGCACTTATAAATCCAGCTGATTAATGATTTGCTTTGCCTGCTGGATAAAACAAATATAATAGGAAATTCAGGAATTTGGGGGTTATAATTCACTTTTGTGCCACTTCAAAAGAAAAAAAAATCTATTACAAATAAATAAGGTTCAATTGAGTTAATGGAAATGCTAATATAAATTACTGTATATTCTCATTCATTTCAGGTTGGAAACCAAAGAAGGATAGTGATACAAACAAGGTATAACAAAAACATTGTATGACAGATAGACATACAAGCAAACAACAAGGAGTCTGTCAAGGAAAGCAAGGTTGCTTCTGAGAAGTACACATAGTGTCCTATAAACATAGCCTAACAGAGATAAAACTTAGCAAATGTCAAATAATTATTCTCCAAATATAGAGAAGACAATGTAAGCGAATTAAATAAAAAATTTTGGCCAA
The DNA here is from genome assembly GCA_033556795.1 of Tapera naevia. NCBI lineage: Eukaryota > Metazoa > Chordata > Aves > Cuculiformes > Neomorphidae > Tapera > Tapera naevia. The sequence continues at coordinate 15,133,863 of JAUMJJ010000038.1, forward strand.
GAGAAAGCTGGTAATAAATGATCAACTGGTCATTTTGGTTACTGGAACTCAGGTTATCTGCCTTCATCCAAGTACAAACTGCATAAACTGTATTTTTTACGTAAATCAGATGAAAGTGGTGGAAAGAGGGAATTTCAGGAAGCAAAGGGAGTGAGAATGTAATGGAGATTGTGGAAGGAAGGTGCAGAGGTGCAACTGAAAGCAGGATTGGGAGGCTGGGCCAGCTGTAGTACAACTATGTACTGAAGGTGTGCCAGGTAGGATTTGCTGCTTGTGACACAAGCCAAATAATTTTGTCAAAACCTACAATAAGAAGTGCCCAAACTATGATTGTCACATGAAGACTGGGAAAACTCCTTCTGATTCTAGTTCCTATTAAGTTCATGCATGGTCCTGTGAAAGATGATAAGATCACCAAGATGATAAACTGGCAGCTGCTCACAATGTTCTTCTTAAATCCAACAATTTTTCAGGTTCAGACAATAAATCATGACTTTTATGAAAAATTCATCATTTTAATGTATTTAACAGTAATCTAATGGGCTTTCAAGTAACTTTAGCCACAAGCCACCTATTAACTTCAGAAGATGGACACTATTCATGCACATTGCATCTCAAGCAACACCCATTCCAGCATTTGCAACTGTGTTGGGTTTTTTTTTGCAAACTCCTGCACTTATGTACATATTAGTCCATGAGAATCTGGGGTTTGAATTTCTTTTAAATGTAGCTTACCCACCTCAAGGATGTAGGGCATGTTATAAAACAGGCTATGACAGCTTTAAGGTTTAGATTTCTAGTGAAAGAAGCTAAAAAATATTGTTATTATAATCTCATTCTTGTAATTCAGTCTCATGATATCTGGAGCATAGTATATTCCAAAGGTTAAAGCTGTCATATCTGATGTGTCAGTTCCTTATGTAAGCAATTTCCAGTTGCTTAGTTGGAAAAAACAAGAGAGCGAGGTCTAATCCCACAACTTTCACCCAAGTGAGAGATCCTATGTTTCATCTAAGATGCTCTGACTGGCAAACTGAGAGTGGCCAGAATTTTGGTGCTTAAAACAATGTCCCGCCAGGGTCTACAGTAGAAATATCGTAGGTTACTAAGAGAATGTCCTTGCTGCAGTTGAATCTGACTGAAGGTAAGTCTTAAAGTATTGGGATCCAATCCAATAACATCCCTTTCTACAGGCATCTTTTCTATTCTCTCAGTGAAGGTATCTGATATATAGCAGCTGTGCTCAGTGCAAAATTGTTCTATACTACTTTCTGTATCTTTGTGCAGTTCTTCAGTTCTTCATAGGTTATTTTTTATTCTATCTAGCTCTTCCTATTTGGGATAGTTTATTTTGCCCAAGTTTTATTTGAGTTGGTTTCTCTGGGCATCAGGCCCAGTTTTTGTTTAACTTTGCTCTGAAAATCTGTACAACTGCCCAGATGTTCTTTCCAAAAAAAAAAAAAAAGGGGAGGTGAGGAGCAGAAGTTTTATACATCCATTTTTAAAAATTAACATGTTGTAAAGCAGCAGAAGGGATAATTTGTAAACCCACTGACTGCATTTGTATGGTTTAAAACAAAATTAAGCTCCAATACTGCTTGGGTCTTTGGTTTACAACAAGGCTAACAAAAATGCTGACTAGGTGGAAGAGGAAACACAGGGACCATTGGCATGCAAGAAAGGTTTTATATCAGAACATCAATCTAAATTTATTACAAACTAACGGTAAAAAAAATCTTCAGCAAAGATAGTTCTAGCTGAACTATACCAAAGTGATATTTTTATCTTTCCCCACAGAATTAAAGACTGTGGAACAATGCCAATCAATAACAGGCCCAGCAGCTTTTGCTGGACCTACAGTAACAGTTTTGACTGGATTACAGCTTTAAGAAGCAGAACAGTACAACTCTACATAGAAACAAGTAAGCAGCTGTCAAAAGAACTGTTTCAAAAGAGGTGTCAGGAAACATGGAATAGCAAAGCAAGAACTGTACCCAAGAGGGAGGGGCAAAGCAACAAAAGTCAAAGAAACAACTGACCCCATTAATTTTATTATCAAAGAGTGGCTACTCATGTATTTATCTAGTGCCACAAATGACATCATGAGCTGACATTACCAATAGGTTACCACTTTCCCAGTGAATAGTTAAAGAAAAAGTTTGAAAACATCTTTTATCAAAGCTAGCTATAGTACTTATGTTTTTTTGAAGCCAAATCCTCAGTTATGAGAAAGAAGTTACGATTTACCCATTACGTAGGGGAAATGCCAGGTACTGTAGAGACAGAAGGCAAGAAATGGTAAGAAAGCAAGGCAGAATAAAAAGCATACAGGATTGTTACAGTCTTTGTGACACAGAATAGTTCTTAGGTTTCTTATTGGTTCCCTGTGTTCTTGTTAATACGCATTGGAAATGCACTCCTCACAGAATTTCATCCAGAAACACAGGATGAAAAAAAGTAGTCCCTCTCTAAGCAAATTAAATGCATCGTAAGAGGTGCTGAATACTAGAAATGCTTTAAACCTTCAAGGGAATACTCTACCCTAGTTTATAGATGGTTTAATTATTCCAAATGTTGAACTCCTGCAATATCAGCTTATAAAAAGTAGCCAGTACCAGTGTGTAAAAGAACGGGTATTCCTTCTGATTCTGTTGGAAATATTCTTGATCACATGTACAGTTTTGTTCCTTGGTTAATGAGCACAATATAGCCCCACTGTCTGTGTTTGACAGTAAATGACATGTCAAAACCCACCACCCTTACCATTAAACAGATGTCTTTACAACATCAACAATACAGGAAGAAATTTCTTCCACAAAACTGTAAAATATTTAGTTGTTCAAATGTGCATCTGTGCAGTAGAAATGTAGTTTATATTTTAAAATTTACATCTCTCAAAGAGGGATTCAAAATCTTCTCCTTCCTTGGAGAAAACATTGGAACCCTTCCCTTCCCACAAAGAGACCCAGAAGGCCCTGCCAAAGTCTCCCACTCTCATGGGAATCACAACATTTTTGCATTGTTTTCCTTCAGAAGAAACCTAGGATCTTCTGAAACAATTTCTGTTCTGCCAGTTTCCACACATTGCTTTAAAACAAAAGTCCTTCCTAAGAAATCAGGAAAGATATTATGAGTCAAGAGAAAATGGAGGCTGACAGTAATACCACAGAGACTTGTGCAATAATAATCCATAGAACATGCTAGATAAAAGCCTTTAAAAAGTTTTTCTTGGTAAATAAGATAAGTAACCCCCATTACCTCTCAGTCTAGTCAGGAACAAGTTCATATTTTCACTTTTCCAAAGCCAATGTTAACAGAAACTGCTATTAAGATCAGTAACAAAAAATTTCAGCTGAATCTCTGTAGCTACAGTTAACATTTTAATCCCTGGAGGAGTCAATCACTTTTATTTTCCTTTGGTCTTTTTTGTTGGTCTCTTAAGAAAATCAGCCAATACATACAAAAATCATCGTAAAGACCATCATTCTGCTAGACTAGTTCTTGAAAGGTGTATTCCAGATGTAAACAAAGGTTTTCTCTGCTAACTTCCTGGTCAAATTTTGCTACTTTTTTCCCAATTTGACCTTTTTTTACCAAGAAAAGGACTGTAGTCCATGTGTGTCAATTTGCCATGTGTCACAGCATATAACACATTTTCCCACGCAGATTGGCCTCTAATTTAATGACATAAAGTTACAACTACTTCTTGTTCACCACCACTGATAATACAGATATTCTTTTAATTTTCATTCTCTTTGGCTTTAATTCCTACAGTAGAAAAAAAGCCTGTAATTCACCAGATTATTAAAACTGAGGCAGCTGTTCACAAGTGGAATTGTAGAAACTCCACAGTCAAATGACCCACTTTTAGTTTTATTACAGTCTATGGAATCATAACTTCTCTGCTGTCCATCAGGGAGACAGTCTTAAACACAAAGAAACATTTTATAACTTTTTTCCTGAACATGACTTCCCAGATGACCCTGAAATTCCTTGATAGTTTTGGCTGAAAGACTGGCAGCCTACCCGAAGTGGAGGGCAACACTCCGCTGAGATGCCAGTGGAGTGGGTCCATCCAAAAGATTTCATACTTCTTTTAACCTTACAAACCTAAAAACTATGGCATAAAAAGATTAAAACACGTGATTATTGTCTCTCATGAGGTTACAGATCAGATCAGAAGATTTAGAAGTAGGTAATACTCTATTAATTCCAGGAAAACCAATTTACTCTTGTACCTGAGAATCTATGGTGTTTCTGAATTTCAACAGTAATAAAAGGATCATTTATTAATAATTCTGATGACAGTACAAGAGGCAGAGTACACTTCCCAACTTACCTTTCTTTTGATTGGCTTTAGATCTAAACAGTTCTTTTGGGGGCCTGAGAGAAGAGATGGGTATCATTTTTTTCATAGGTTCTGAGGCCAATAATCATTATCAGGTAGTCTGACCATTTGTTTATCAGAGCATAGTATGTATCAGTCTATTATATTCATAGCGAACCAACCCAATGTGCTGGATTACCTTAAAGCACTTCAGGTCTCAAGAGATTTATGTATCAGGAATGATAGAAACCAAAATGGCTTCATAGAACTGCAGAATAGTTGAGGTCAGAAGGGACCTCTGAAGGTAATCTAGTTCAACCTCCCTGCTCAAGCAGGGTCGCCTAAAGCGACCTAAAGTCAGGACTGTGTCCAGGTGACTTTTAAGTATCTCTGGGGAGAGACACTCCTTAAGCGCCCTGGGACTTCACTGTTAAATACCTCTGAAATAACAAGGAACTGGTTAGAAGAGCTTTAAGGCATCAGTTTCTTCGTTAGCTGAAGGTGCGTTTCTTATCATCCTAACTGCAACAAAAATTCTCTTCTATACTTCAAATTCAGTAATTTGTTAAACCTTGAGTATATAGCACAGGTAAATAATAAAGAGCATCATCTCCACGTCTGCAACCTCAGGCAATCCATAGGAACAGAAGAACAAGATTGACGTAAAGCACACATCATCTCAGTAACTATTTGGCAGAAGGTTATTTCTCTTAGTCCTGCACTTTTTCATGCCCTTCAGGACAGTTATCATCTATTTTCTTAAGCTAAGAATATTTTTTTTGAGAAAGAGAACAGCCTTTTTCCTAAGGAAAATGTCTAGATTTAATCTACTTGGTCTGATAGGTCCTTGAAATCTGCATGCACTGACATCCCATAAATTTAATTTTAGAGATAATCTAGAAAAAATATAAAAATGAGGAGTGTTAATATGATTAAGGTGTTGTCCTGGGATTCGAACAGCCAGGGATGAAATGCTTAGTAACAGTTGAAAATTCTCATTAACCTTTTGAAAGGGTTCTGATCTTTGCATTTTAAAGGTCTTCAGTTGCAAAAGAGAGCTAATATCTTATTTCTTCCTTCCTTCCTATTGCAGTCAGGTTATGGAAAAGGCAGATTTGGTAACCAGCACAGCAAGGCCAGATCTCAATTCTAGCTTGAAGCACGATTAATATATTATTGTTCCTAGTGTTCTGCTTTATATAAATGTCATTTTTTTACAGAACACAGACACTTCTAACAAAAGAAACCTCATATTACTAAGAAGTACCTATGATTTCTATTGGCTTGTGTTTGTTTATCTTTAATCGGGTCATGGTCACTGTGTAAAGACAATGTCATATGCTACAACAGGAATGACTACACAGCAGTTTTCTCATACTGAAAGCTCGTGCTTTAAGATAAATTTCTGTGACTTTTGTTTGGATAAATGCCCAGTTTATCTGCAGGAACATGCTGTTCTGTTCCACAATTACACAGAGCTTCAATCTCCATTTCTTAATTCTTTGGATGACACCTGTACTTAACAAAATGTCAGAACACATTGGCTTTTCACTCAGGCACTTCAGGACTATGAACTTAGGGAAGGAACATCTGATTCTGCAAGGTGCAGAAGGAAAGAAAAAGATAATGATAATTTTCACTTTATATTAATTATGTTTAGAATTTTCAGTATTCAGACAAGAATAACAGAACACAACCACCCCTCCAACATCTGGGATTTTTCCCCTTCCATAAGCCCATTCTGTTTAAATATGAAGTCAAGTGCAACTAAATAGTTCCCTGTTCTCTAACAAGCATCCTTGTGAATTTCTCCGAAGTCCAAAGGAGGTAGAATTTTACCATTTTCCTATTGTAATCATCAATAGAGTCTCTTCTTATCTAATACCCATTTAAAAACAGAAAAAAAAAACCTGTAGGAACTTAATATTTTTTTTCTGTGTCTAAGTTGGTTGAAATTACCCAGTGGTTCAGATGTTAGTGAGAACAGGAGCTGGCCAGACACAAACACAGCAAAAGCTATTCCCCTTTCAAAATAAAGCTATAGATGAATCAGTAATAATAAAAGAAGCTCTGTGAATGCTGCAGAAAAACGTCCAGGCTGGAAAAAAAAGGGTGTATACAAGGTGGATAGTGAAATTTTTACATTTGACTTCAGTAATATTTTCTCAATAGAATAATTATTTTACAATTTTCTTTACCTCTCCAATTGCCTCTGGGCTGAAGCACTGGAATAAAATGACAGGATTTTAAGATCTGGCCACTTGAGAATTTTGGGGAATCCAGTTGGGACAGGAACAAGCCAACTGTTCATGATAGAGGCACACGACCTGAGTTGCTGCAGTTTGCTTTCTTCTGTTGAATATATCTCTACAAAAAAAAAACCCTTTGGGAACTGTGGGGTTAACCATGAACACTGTAGACAGGCAAACTGCAATGCAGAAGGCATAGCTGCACAGGGACAAAAAGTCAGGCCAGTATTTCCCTGAAAGATGCTTTAAACCTTATGCAGAACCCACAGGACACTGGCTACGGATGTGCAAACCAAAGCAATTCAGAATTTTGTTTTGCTGGCTAAACCCTTAACCAGCACAGTCTGATGTAATTCTACTGAACTCAATAGAGATACACTGGTCTACAGCAGCAGACCAGTGACTATACCTCCAGGTGATGCAGTATGGTTTAGGGGATCTGGGAGTCTAGGTGTTTCATTAAGCCAAGGTCCCTGACATTAAATCACCACGTTGAAAGGATATGTTTTGTTTGATACCATCGATTAAAACTTGATTTTAGGCTCCATAGCTTGTGTGTTTGTTAAGTAATGAAAGTTATAAGGGCACATAAACCTTACGCATTTAAATATACAGCATATGATGTGTAAGTATTTAATAAGCATTAGTACGAGATGATAAAACCATATGTGAATAATAACTGTCCAGAAGGCGTGAGTTTATAAATATTACTCATAAGAAACCTATATATAAGTATTACTCAGTACACCAGGAACTGTCCTATGCATATAATCTGTGCATGTGGACAAGTAATTGAAATGTCTCAAAAGGAACAGCAGAAAAATATGTGTAGTGTGAATATAGCAAAAGAAAAAGCTTAAGAAAAGTTAAGGAAGTCATTTGAAGAAATGGGAGTTGGCAAAGAAGGGAAGAGAACACTGCAAATTATATAAGATAAGGGAAGTTGTGTGAAATAGCATGAATAGATTTGCTAAACAGAACCTAGAATAATGAAGCTGGCTAGTTCAATGACTACAGGGCAATGATAAGGTCAGGAACCATGTTACATAGCCTCTTTTTTCAAATTCCACTGCAGCTCCTAGGAGAAGAGGCAGAAAAACATGATTATGCATAGAGAACAGAATGACATTACTCCTTTACAGTGACAGCAGTTTCATATTTTTTTGATGTACATGAATTTACGCCTGTTCATATGACGAGATATCCATTCCCTTGACCATACACATAGTTGTTCCTTATTTATATTGCAGTTTGAATTCCAGTTTACATTTATTAGAGTAAAAGAAAAACATATTAATTATTTTCCAAACTTCGTTTAAGATCACTCGGTTAGCAAATTCTCAAATCACATTTGATTTTTTTTCACAGCTTGCATCATTCTTCTGGCTTTTAATTTTCCAGAGATGCCAAGCTCTACCTTTGTTTTCAAATTTGTTTCCTATTGCTGAATTTAAAGCATGAATTCTGCAGTAGCTCCTAAGCATAGAATCACATATTGTATGCTGCAGAATTTCAAATCACTTCCAGTACCCAAGTCTTCAAGGACATTCAGCTCTCTCATAAAGGCCAAGTGCAGAGTCCTCCATTTAGGTCACAACAACCCCATGCAGCATTACAGGCTTGGGGAAGACTGGCTAGAGAGATGCCTGAAGGAGAAGGACCTGGGGGTGTTGGTTGACAGCAGGGTGAACATGAGCCAGCAGTGTGCCCAGGTGGCCAAGAGGGCAAATGGCATCTTGGCCTGTATCAGAAACAGTGTGGCCAGCAGGACCAAGGAGGTGATTGTGCCGCTGCACTCGGCACTGGTAAGGCCACACCTCGAGTATTGTGTTCAGTTCTGGGCCCCTCTCTACAAGGAAGATACTGAGGTGTTGGAGTGTGTGCAAAGAAGGGCAACGAGGCTGGTGAGGGGACTGGAGAATAAGCCCTACGAGAAGAGACTGAGGGAACTGAGATTGTTTAGCTTGGAGAAGGCTGAGGGGAGACCTCATCACTGTTTACAACTACCTGAAAGGAGGTTGTGACGGGGTCGGTGCTGCTCTCTTGCAAGTGACGAGTGACAGGACGAGAGGGAAGAGCCACAAGTTGCGCCAGGACAGGTTTAGACTGGACATTAGGAAGAATTTCTTCACTGAGAGAGTAGTCAGGCATCGGAACAGATTGCCCAGGGAGGTGGTGGAGTCTCCATCCCTGGAGGTGTTTAAAAGATGGGTAGATGAGTTTCTTAGTGATGTGGTTTAGTAGGGGGACAGGCATGGTTGGACTCTTCCAACCTTATGATTCTATGATTCTATAAACTCAGAGTTTGTTCACAGAAGGAGTGCCTCCTAGCTCTGCCTGATTAGCCATTTCTTCAGCACATACATCGTGCCAAGGACGTTAATAAAAATAACACGCAGCAAGTTTTTAAAGGACTCTTAACGGCCCTTTGACTCATATAATATATTTTCTTAAAGAATATAAATTATTGAGGTCATATTCTTTAGAATCTTTACTAAAAGCCTCTTCCAGAAAGACATTCTCTGTTTCACCAAGAGATTTTATAACTCCTCTTTTCATTACACTTTGATACTCCTCTTCTAATCTTCAGTTTCTCGAGCTTTATCAATAATTCCTTCTGAAATACTGTATTAATTTTTTTCACTGAAATTCAGGTAAGCTATCACTACATACTTTCCTTTGTCCAGAATTTTTGTTTCCCACCCATTCTTTAATCTGGCCTTATCTAGATGGGGCAAATAAATATTATGTATTACCCCAATCCCCTTTTACTTGTATAACCATAATTACTCATATCTTTAAAGTCTCCTGTCATAATGTTGACTACTACTGAAGACATAATAACTGAAGTAGACTTACTAGGTCATTTGCTTTCTTTATAGCTTAGGAACCTGCTTTGCTATTTTTTACTTTAAAACAAGATTAATACAAACTAATCCCTTGTTGATATATTTATTAGCCATTTTAGTTACTCAATCTACGGTTTCATATGCCTGTTTTGAGAATTCTGGAAACGGATATTCTCCAGGCCTCAAAATTGGATTATTTTAAGCATTTCATTTTCTTTCTTTCTCAGTTGAAGCAAATAATTAACTTAGCTTCTTGGAACATATTTCGCTAACTTCCAAACTTGGCTTTTTCCACAGTGCACAAGCATCAGTTTCCTTCTTTATTTCTGCATTGAAAGGAAATTTTTATGCTTGTGTGTATATCTCTTACAAGTGTTAACATAGTTCAACTTTTGGCAATCCTACTTTATCCTTACTGATCTTTAAGACACAGCTCCTTGGCTGACCAGTCCTGTTTTTCCCATTTTTGTAGGGTGTCTTCTTGTTCCTAATATCCTTTTCGAGGTTATTCTGAAATTAGACCTGAACACTTTCACAGAAACACGAAGTCACAGAATGATCAGGGTTGGAAGGGACCTCTGGAGATCATATAGTCCAGCCCCCCTGCTAAAGTGGCATCACCTAGAGCAGGTTGCACAGGAATGCATTCAAGCAGGTTTTTAATATCTCCAGAGAAGGAGATTCCACAGCTTCTCTGGGCAGTCTGTTCTAGTTCTGTTACCTTCACAGTAAAGAAGTTTTTCCTCATGTTCCTGTGGAACTTCCTGTGCTCCATTTTGTGCCTGTTGTTCCTTGTCCTGTCATTGGGTACCACTGAAAAGAATTTGACCCCTTCCTCTTGACACCTACGCTTTATAAGCGTTGATAAGATCCCCTCTCAGTCTTCTCTTCTTCAGGCTAAACAGACCCAGACCTCTCAGCCTTTTCTGGTAAGAGAGATGCTCCAGTCCCTTCATCATCTTTTTGTCCCTCTACTGAACTCTCTTGAGTAATACCTTGCCTTTCTTGAGCTGGGGAGCCCAGAACTTGATACAATACACCAGATGTGTCATCACTAAGGCAGAGTTGAAGGGTAGGATAACCTCCCTTGTCCTGCTAGCCACACTCTTCATAATGCACCCCAGGACACCATTGGGTTTCTTCGCCATGAGGGTACATAGCTGGCTTATCGTCAACTTGTGGTCCACCAGGACTTCCAGGTCCTTATCCACACAGCTGCTTTCCAGCTGCACAACCCCTAAACTGTATTGATGCATGGGGTTATTCCTGCCAAGGTGCAGGAGTTTGTTAGGTTCCTCTCAGCCCAAATCTCTAGCTTGTCAAGGTCTCATTGAATGGTAGCACAGCCTTCCAGTGTACCAGACACTCGTCTCAGTTTTGTGTCATCAATAAACTTGCTGAGGGTACACTCTATGCCCTCACCCAGGTCACTGATAAATATGTTGAACAATACTGCACCTAGTACTGACTGCTGGGGAAGACCGCTAGCTACAGGCTTCAGTTGGGCTCTATGCCACCAATCACAACCTTCTGAGCTCTGCCATCCAGACATTTCTCAATCCACCTCAAAGTGTAACCCTTTTAGCCCCACAGGCCATCCACCTTGTAGTCATATATATCCAGTTTGCTACGGGGTTACTGCAGGAGTCCATGCTGAAAGCCTTGCTGAAGTCAAGGCAAGGGGTATCCACTGTTTAATCTGCATTATTGATAATACGTAGTAAAGAAAAATTAAGGGGAGATGAGGAGAAAAAACAAAACAACCCTACATGAAAAATATTAGTAATTCAACATAAAACCCAAAAAGCCCAGGATAAAAACAACAAATTGATTATTGAACTCAGGATTTAGGATTTCTTAGAAGCAATGAATATGAACTAATAAAATGTAATCTGTGCAAGTAGGGTCTTCCACCTTTTTCTCTCCACAAATTTTTTTTAGCACACAAACAAATACATATGCACACAGGCTTTTTAAAGACCAGTTCTAAAGCAAAAAAAATATTCTGAGATAAATTTTAAATTAGAGTATTTGGAAGCAAATTATATTATCTTGAGACACTGCAGTTCTTCACTGATGAAGAAAGTTTACGTTAGTTTAAAGAAAAAAGTTGGTTTTTTTTCAGAACTCATGCTGTAACAGTTGTGAATTTTCATTCTATAATAAATCTGAAATGGAATAGTTGATAATAGGACTGTATGAATGATTATGAAATACAGGTAAGTAAAACCTGGAGTTTTAGAGTTTTAAATGAAAAAGCTGAAAACAGATGCACAACATCCATAATAGTTGACCTTATTCTACATATAATCTATTTTTTCTTTCAGAAATTGTGAATGTAATTTTTTAAGAAGTCTGAGAATCCTGATGCAGTTTCAGAAGACTGGAGACAAAATATGGCTGAAGCTGACCTAAGGGACGATCAGTGTAAATAACCATTGACATTGATTGTCAGAAAACCTAAGAATGTAATTTGAGCCAAAGGATGAATAGACGGTAAAGAACTTTAAAGATGTGATAGGCATCATCAAAGAAAGTTTAAATAAGAATGAGTAGCTCCCTAAACTGCACCATCTACCTATTCTAGAAAGCCTAAATATATGAACTGCTGAGCAAAGGTGTACGATGTGTGTAATGCAGAAGACCAGATGGGTGATAATGAGTCCTTTTTCCTTTTGAACACATGTATTCTTTTTATAAGCAATAAATATTCATGCTACAAGACCATTACATGGACTAGAACTCTGCTACGTGGAGCATTTAGAAAAAAAGTTTTGTTTCTCTCAAGGGATAAAGCTTTTACCCCCTAAGAGCTAATGATCAAACCAGTCATGTCCTGCCATGGTAAGATTAATCTGCCTCACACTACCAACCGGCAACCCAATTATTTGATATGCTATTTGATGACAATATTATCACATATGGATTATTATCCTTAGAACATGGTGCTGAAAAAATGAGACCTGATAAAATTTTTAAGAATCAGGGCAGAAATAAACTAAATAAAAGAATGCTTCCCCTCTGCACAGACATCCTGTTTGGGAAAAATAATTGAAAGAACTCTGGTCTGTTAAGACCAAAAGTAATGACTTATGCCCTTTGGCAGAGTTATCTTATTACAATTTTCTGTAACAGAAAAAACCCACATATATGTTGGGCAAAATCCTCTACCACAGTAAACCCCCTGGAACTGGAATGTATCCACAGAAAACTCAGAAAACTCAGACAAGTGGCATGTTTGCTTGCTCTATGAACAAGCAAGAAATTCTTCTAGTTAACAAGTAAGCTCAAGGGGACCATTTGCTGGACAAATTTTACTCATTTGTAACCTTGACAAATTTGTCCACTCTTGTAATTTGTCCAAGAGCTATTTTGTAACATGACATTGCAACCTACAGATCAATCAAACTCTATTCACTGCAACTGTTGTTTCGAGTAACTAATATTTAATATTGTGTTTCCTGGACTGTATGTCTGTTTAGACAGAGACTGTTGTCTGTTTGGATGATCTAATATTTACCAGCTCTTCATGCAGAAAATAACTCTGCTGTATCACAACTCTCACTTGTTTTTTTGGAAATTAATTTTCACTGCAAGCTCTATTTCTACAAAAACTCACATTGTTCAACCTTTTCAGGCATAGATGGGAAAGACATAAAAAGTGGTGAAAAATTTAAGGCTGTTTATAGCTTCATGATCCACAGAGGAACCATGCAGCCACTACTACATAGTGTATTTGGCCACAGTAGCACCGCACCACCCCCCTTAATTTATCTTGAATCAATTTAAATCTATCTATCTCATTGATCCAGTCTTGCAAGAATTCCTCTGGCAAAATGCATGAAAAGTTTGAAATTAGCCCTAATCTTTTATGCTGGGAAAATGTCAATTCCTGTTTAGGTGAAGTAAAGATTCATAGAGTATTCTAGGTTGTTGTTTTATTTTAAAGTCAGATTATGTTAAATGGTAGGAAACATCTTTGATGGAAGAATGCCATGACTATAAAGACATACAGAATATCTCTAAATAGAACCAGACTGAGTGAAGGTGTGCTTGTGTGGCTCAGGGAGGCAATCTGGGAGCCAATCTTCTACCCATCAGGCATCTTACAGTAACCAAGTATATATGAGGAGTTCATATAGTCAATGCACCTTAGTCTCTCTACTTTCTTTCTCCTAACAGCCTTGCCAAGAACATGTAGCTGTCCCTGCTCTCCAGCTTTGCCTGAACATGTACAGGCTGTCTGTGGAGGGAAAGATATTCCCAGAGCAGTTCCTCTGGCCTCTGGAATGTTGTCCTTCATCTTAGAGTCTTCCATGAAACAGCCATCATCATTCCATGGGACTACACCAGCTGCAAGGCAATAAAGAACAAAGTCGAAAGGAATCAGGTGCTGGGACAAATAGGAATTCTATTATGTGATCATGTCCTTAAAGCCTAGACCAGAGCATGTAAACCTGTTCTGCACAGATCAGGAGCTCATATCTACATCAACTCACAGGTCTTCAGGTATTTTCTTTTCCTGACAAGTGGCATAGACTAAAAAACAATGAGGCAAATGCTTGGAACTAACAAAATCAGGGTGGCTTTCAGCAGTTCAGGTACAAAAATTAAATTTTACTAGGGAACCAGAAGTATGGAAGAAGAAATATAAAGAGATACATAGCTTGGTAGCACAGAACCACATCACACAAGATAAAATAAAACATATGCCAATGAAAGTGATGAACACAATTCACCCTTTAGGAAAATACTTAAAGCTAAAAATGGACAATCTAAAGATGGCAACAGTCAGAAAAGCAGTTTTACTAAAGTGCTAAAAAATTAATGCTATGGAGAATTCTGTGGGACAGTTACCATATGTCCAAACAACCGTAAAGAAAATGTATGTAGAGCTAGTAAAGGTACACCCTTTAAAATAAGTAATAGATTAAGGATAGGGAACAAAGGAGTCAGTATTTTACAGTGCAGTCTGTGTTGCAATGAATTCAGAGTATGCTGTTTTAGTAGAAATAAATTTGGGATTTTAATGGCATATTAGATTGTATGAAGACATACCTAATGAAAGACATACAGGTCTTTGGCACTGCTTTTTAGAAAAACTGGTTTAGGTAAATTCTTGACAGTAATGGTGTAGCTCTGACAGAGGTTTTTTTGGTTTGCTTTGCTTTTACTTTCTTTAGATATGCAATAGTCCACTTACAGACTTTTGTCCTTATTCTCATACTAAAGTTCAGAACTTTATGCAGTCTGTGTTTAAGATCAAAAGTAGAAAATATAAACTCCAGTTTTTAAATCTCCTCTACAAGCTGCAGCAGCCAGCAACCCCCGTTTTGTACATAGTAAACCTAAAATTCGCAGTTGAAATTGTTAGAGTGTATTTCCTACAGTACCGTAGATTTTGACTTACCTGTATTATTTCCTGTCCTTGTCATCACAATATTTCTTAACATGAATCCTTCTTTTCACTCTTTGTAATCTTACTTTTTCTGGATGAAATCTGTAAGAAAAGAGTGAGTGTGACAGAAACACTATATATACTACAGCTGTGCTTTTGGAAAGTTTAGCAGATGAGGGCAAAACAGCAAGCAAGCATTGCGTGTTCAAGCCAGAAACACACAAGCTGCCACAATCAAGGACCGCTGTGATCCTTAGGGTAGCCTGTGTCGCCATAGACCTCTCCACCTCTATAGATCAAGGCCAACAGAACTGTTGTAAAAGTTAATATGCAGTCAAAAAGCATTTGTTTGTTTTTCTTGATGAAAGAACTCTAATGGTTCTCTAAATAACATGAAGATCATTGATATCTTAGAGAATATCTGTTTTGTTCTAGTGATTGCTTCTCTCAAAGAAAGAAAAGGTGAGAGGGAAGGAGGGAAGGAAGGAAAGAAGGAAGGAAGGCAGGCTTGACACAGTATATTGTAAGTTAAAACCAAAGCAAGTTATAAGACTATTGACTCTATAAATAAAGTTTATTATGAACTCCAAAAGTTATTAACAATTTACACTCATCAGCCTCGTAGGTGAGAAACACACAAAATGTAGTACGTGTCAAATGAAAGTTAGAACCCTAAAAAATATATTACAATGTACTAGTCCTCTATTTCACATCAGTCTCATTTTCTCAGCAAAAATCTGAGCAACTGAATTTGTGAGCTTCAGTTCCGTAAGGCAAGCAATCTTTGGTTTAAAACTTACATAATATTGACTTCTGCCAGGACTCTGTGAAAAATAGACTCTCATGTTTCATACAGGGTACAAGCTAGCATTTATGTATTCTGTTGTTTTAGGGAAATGGTAAGAGTCTGATGTGAGAAATGTCATCATTATTTTCAAATTGGTTTCAAACATTTTTCAGGATACTTTCAGATTTTATGGACACACTGGACAAAGACAAAGATAGCATTTCAAATTTTATGTTTAAACACATGTGACTGCTGAAAAGACTGGCGGATGTTGCTTCTTAGTAAACAACCTACCATTAACTGAAGTTGTTAAATTTTGTTTCCTTAGTAAGAATCTCTTAACATTTAGTTAGTATTTTAATTTGTGATTACCATTATTTGGCTGCTGCAATTCCACCAACAATAATTTGATTTCACAATGTTCTGAAAATAGTAATAAAATTCTTCTTTTTCACCTTTACAGGATATTTCAGTGACCATTAGTCCAGAAATAACAGATTCCTGGAGCCACTTCATTTATAAACACAGTGTACCTAAGCTAGCAAAAATTACTTAGCTGTTGAATTCACCTCTGTAGCAAGGGTAGAACTGTCTGCATCATTAAGCTTGACAAAGGGATTTTCTAGAAGTCAAACAGCTTATTGCCTATTGAGAAACCTCTGTACACCTTCTATATGATGTGGAACTGTCTTGAATGTTGGTGTTGCTGCAGAATGTCATAGAACAAATATCATCTGGCTATGATGTCTAATCTTAAAATCAGTCTCATTATTTCTATTCACTAAAAAGCCTATGTGCATGGAGGGGTGGGATGAATTGTATCCAAAGAGTATTTATGCTTCAAATTTCTTACTAAAAATCAAACCTTTATAATAACAAAATACAGTTGCATGACCACCACATAAAAAATCGTATTCATTTTGTGTTGGTTATTAAGTAAAATGGATTAAAAAACACAGAGAACTCATTCTTTAATCAAACCTTTCTGTCAAAGGGTGCTAAAAGGTTCAGAAACTATTGTATTGAGCAAGTCTTTAGAGGAATAGCTGACTACATTAGTGGCATGCAAGGGCTGAAGAATGATTGTTTTTGCAGTCTTCCCTTTAACCAGTTTTTGGGTTTATGTAAATACGACAGAAAATTCTTCTAGTTCCTTACAAATGGTTCAGTAATAAAAATACTTGTTCTCCCAAAGTACGCGTTTCGTGGAAACTCTCTTTAGAAAATTTACAGAGGTTGTTTTTTTTTTAGCTTTATGCTGACACTACCTTTTCATTTTGTGCTGCCAGGACTCTGAACAATGGGTGTATTGATGTAAGTTGTGCTCCTAACAATGGTGTTAAAGTGCTCCATTGCTTCAAACTGTTGACATATTTTATGCTGAGGCAAAGTGAGTAGAAAATGCTTTCAAATCAGAGTGATTTGTACCTTTCTGCAGGTGTGGATGGTTTAACAGATCCTTATCATCAAAGACCACAGAAATAGTTATTAATTTGGGGGCTGTAACGGTCATAATTTTCTCTTCTAGGTGATATGCACTATCTTCAGAGAATTGTCTGTACTAAAGCAAATCAAGTCATCCCACAAAGACAGCAGGCTTTTATTACACTGGTGTGCACGTCTTCAGTACCTGGATTTCAGATGTTTGATGTCATTGAAGGTATAATCATGCAAAGAGTTTTCAAATACAATTAAAATAGTAGAGATACATGGTGAGAACCAGACCTTTACAGTCACAAGAGTGACCCAATAATTTTCTCATAGGGAGATTTGTGAAACCAGTGACAAGTCTAAAACTGTTATTCATCTTTCATCTAATGCTGCCACTAGTGCGAATTTCTTAAAATAATACATGATTTTCAATGATTTTTATATTCCTTTTTTAAAAAGGTGTTCTTTGGTATAAGACTTTTAGTTTGGGTTAAAAATCTTTGTCTGTCTAAGATTTTCTCGTATTCTTGTAAAAAAAATACAAAAACTTATTCACAGTTAAACTTCTCATTTAACATTTGGTCTCATACAACTTCTTGGAGTGTACTTCCATTACTTCCAGCCCAACTCACTGTCTCTCTTTGAAATCAGAACTAAGGTTCTGACTATAGTATTTGGATAGCAATTTATAACATAAATACAAGCCCAAATGACCATTTAAATTTAGAAAACAGATTTTACTTTCTCACCTTAGAGTTTCTGCTTCAACACATCATCACTTTTATTGTTTCATATGACATAGAGCCAAAATAAGTGAAGCATACAATGGTCAAAGTGGATTGAAAATAGATTTGACCATTTGAACCAAAAAAATCCTCAACTATTTATACCTTGCTCTTAGTTTTTGAGTAATGATAAATTTGGAATGGCTCTGGATTATTTGATTTTCTTGTCCTTGAATCTTTTTAGTCTGCACATAAAGTATTTGACAAAGATATGTTTCAAATACTGTATTAAATCTTTACCTTTTACATACCTAGTGGTATTAGAAATTTAGAAATTATAATAATTTTATTTTTTTTAAAATTCAGAATTTCACTGTCTGTTTTTCCATTGTACCCACTAATGACGAATATAGAATGCAACTGGACAGAATATTCTAAATTTGTTTTTTGCAGTTATTTGGATTTATTTGTACAAGTTCAAACACATACAATAGGTTATAGCTATACTACAAATCACCCAAACTGACAATATGAGCTAAGATACAAAGTACAGTCAGTGTAATATTTATGAAAATATCAGGGAGAAGTCAAGGCATTTGTAAAGAGGACTCACGGTTATTATACTGAACATGTTTATGCCAAAAGGGAAGCAGTTTTATAATAAAAGTATCTTCATATCTCCCATTTAAATAATCAACATGAAAGCTAAGTGTCTGATTGTTTCACCTTCCATGGTAGCATTTTTTATATGCTACATGAGATCTGTGAGAAAGAAAGGGTGTGAATCAAAGCATTAAAGCTGGAGAAGACTTCAGCTTCTTCTGCCTGTCAGTGGCAGATCTTTTGAAGACCTCCAATTATATATTTCACGATCCAGGGCTTGGCTAACCTCATAGAAAGTGTTTTCTAATATCTATCCTTCTTTTTTTATGCAATTTAACTTGTAACCTATCCACTGTAACTCTGGAAAACAATAATTTCCCTTCCTTGCAAATGTTGCAAGACTATATTAGTGCCTCCTTTCATCTGTTTCTTCCATAGGCTGACAAGAATTGCTTTTTCAAGTTCTACCTCATGTCATACCTTCTTGAGTCCTGTCTTAGCTCTTACACTCTACCAGACTGCCTCCAACTGAATTGAGTCTTTCCTAGTACCCCAAACTTGAAACACGACCCCAGCCGAAGCTTTCTAGTGCAAAGTAGATCTTCAGGGTCAATTTAGGTACTTTTCAGATTCTCACCTTCTTTGTTATCTCAGTATTTTTTTCACATCTGCATGTCGTTGTAGACATTTGATTAACACATGATCCACTTTATCCCTCAAACTGCTTCCTAAAGGCCTATTGTCCCGCCAGGTTTTAAATGCGATATATAACTTGCTCATTATTCCTCAGTAAGTGTAGATCAGTTTCAAGCTTTCAAGGTGATAATAAGCAGGCTATGCTGACTTACATGTTCTGTATTCAAGACAGAATGCAAAGAATAATTCGCGAGTAGGATGTATTCACACCTTCTTATTCTCTGAATGTCTCTGAATATGTTTGAATGCTTTACTCTTAATGTCTCTCAACTTCTAATTCCTCTGAATGTCTGTTGGCATATAGTACTTTATCTCTTTAACTTAGTCCTGTGTTGCTGTTGTCTTCCTTCGTAATTTCATTTATTTCTCACTTCCTGTATACTTTCTTGTTGTGCTTCAGATCATCTGTATGTTTATGATTCAGGCAGTTTAGCATAGAAGCAGTTTGTGTGTCAAAATCAGTTTTATCATGATAAAAGCCACGGCCCAGGTACAAAGAGGATCGCCTTCCTAAATGGGTCATTCTGCATAATTTACCTTTATTTCAGACAGTATAAAGTATATACATCACCACATCCACTGCAACATCCAGTCTGTAAGTGAAACAAGGTATGAAGCTACAAAGAAATGTTTGTGTACGAAAGAGAACAACTTGCCAAAAGTACTCACAAACATTCCTTTTTATCTAGAGCTCCAGAAGCCCTGGGGAAACTCAGAGAACTACTGCCAACCTGAAGTGGAACCAGGATATCTGACAGTCTAATGCGCCTTTTATCCTCAGTTTCCTTCCAATCTTCAAGAAGAATTTTAGTTTCATTAACTGTTATCAAAAATATCATACAAAGAAAATTTATGATGATAAATATTAAACTATCCTTGTATTTTCTAAAGCATAATTAAATGTAAGATTTCATAAATGGCCACCTCCTCAGTGAAACATGGTGTAGATAATCAACAAAGGGAGTAAGGCTGGAACACACTGTTACATTGTCTTTCCAAATGGAAAGACAAGGTAGGTTTAAAGGAAGTGAAAGTGCCTGCTCAGATCTGAGTCCCTATTCATGCTGACTTGTAGAGATCATTTGAAGAGGACTGTAAGAAATAATTAAAAGTAATTTCCATAAAGACTGAGCCTCCTCGATGAGCAGAGTTGGTCCTATTTTAACCTCCACTATGCTTTCCTTCTCCTTTTCTTACACTAATTACTGATCCTGTTCCACTTTCTCACTTAAAAGCAGTGTACACAGGCACTCTCCACTTAGAGAACTTTGGGCATTTTTCAAATACAAACACACAGCACTTAATATTACTGATATCAGATGGTGATGTGGTTCTTAGACCTTATGGTGCATGTTTCATATGCAATTAAATAGTAAGAAGATATATACCCGGATTCAGCATTACTGTGATATTTTTTCAGAAATGTTAGAATGTAAGTAGGTGAGTTTGACATGACCATTTCTGAAGTTTGAGAGGGTAACATCAGTCATTCAAACTAAGCTCTAAGACAGGTTTGTTCTTTCTTTGAATCTCTATAGTTCAACCCTTTTTTTTTTATGAAAAGGTTTTATATAAAATCTCAATTAAAACTTGTTATGAGCATAATTCAGATACTAATTTAGATAAACTGCTAAGCCTTTGGAGAGTTAAGGTTCGTTGTAGTCAGAGATCATAGTTTTGTTCCATTGCTCTTCATGATAGCACCAGTATAGAGAACTCATTATCCAGGTGTAAAGCATATTGGGCAAAGCTTTCCAGAGGAATATCACTTTCTTGCCTGTTTTTATTAGAGTTTAATTGAATATCGCCGAGTATTACTCTTTATTTCTTGCTTTTATGCTCCTTACTGTTTCGAAATATGTATATTAAGAAAATGTATTCAGCATCAGTATTTTCCAGTATGTGTAGACAACATTTGGCCACATTTACATGACCTCTAAAATTTTTATTTCCTAAGAAAGTTTTTATAGGGAGCTCGTAAATCTTTAATCTGTCCAAAAGCACTCCAGCTACGTTAGCTCCAAAGAAAATGTAATGCTATAACCTAATATGGGTTCCAAAGTGCAAGTACAAGGTAGGGCAGTTACTGTAGTTCGGAAGTAGTGAACCGAGTGCATCCAGAGTTTAAGAGGCATGAACACAAAAACCTGAGAAAGGGGCTGTTTGTAACTGATTTCACAACTTGGATAGAGCCACAGTGAAAAGATGATCTGAACAGAAATAGGGCCAAAAAAGAAATACTGCTGTGACAGGAAAAGCAACTAAACAACTAAGAAGAATGTCTTGAGACAACTATGATTCTTTGTCATATAACAAAAAAAAAATATCTCTAGTGCTACTAGCATTTAAAAAATCAGAATTTTTATTAATCAGAAGGCAGACTTCTTTGGAAATGGACAATTACTGAAACACACAGAACTTAACTTACACACAGATGTGGAAACACAGCACCCTGAACATCAGACAGAACATGAATTTGATTTCTTAGGCAGAAATACTTAGGGCACTAATTAAAGATATCATTCTACCTAAGCTCTTCTAATCTGATAGTGAAATTCAATCAAAATTTTAGTCAGCTTTGTTGCCCCTCAGAATTTTATTTCATGCTTTGTTCTGTCTGATAAGTGCTTTAACCATACTTTCTGTGATTAAAACATTACCAGCTAAATGTCACTAAAAGGAAAAATCAAAAATCATACTAAAGAGGTATGTAGAAATGTTTGACATATCTGAATCAGTGGGAGCATAAACCATGAAGTACATGCTTTAGAACTTTGTCCTGGGATAATGTCTGCAGGATGAAAATATGGATTTTTCTTAATTATGAAGAAAAAGGAAAACAGAAAATTATAGAATCGAAATGCAATTTTTTAAAAAACTCAAGTAAACTATTGTTTTTAAAAATCACACTTTGAAGGTCCTGCTTCCATATGATTTCAAAATCAAAGCAAAAATAACTAAAATTCTCTTTTCATAGAAAAAAGTGTCAAAACTTGACAAAAAAATCCACCACCCCCCCAAAAAAAAACCCAAACAAAACCAAAAAAATCCCAATACACAAAAAAAACCCTCCACCAAATGAAATACCTGAAAATTCCTTGCACTGAACAAAATGCCAGGTTTTGTGTGAGTGCCACATCTCAAGATTTCCATCTGCATTTCTGATGATTTCCAAAAAAGATGAGGGCCAGTACTTGCTACCAGATACTTTCTTCACAAATATACGGTACTACTTCACTATGAGCTCTTGAGGTTTAGACAAAACACGGTTTTCAGACTCCTGAAGACTCCTAACCTGTGGGAGGTATGCAGGAACAATCAGAAGAAGAGGGGTGATCATATGTCTAAATTCAGTAGAGAAAAAAAGTGATGGTCATGTTGCTCAAAGCCAGCTTAACTATTAGAAAATATAAATACAGAAAAATATTTATTACATCTTTTTATAAGCAAAGTTTAAAGCACTTGCTGAATGACAAAAGTTACTGAAGAGAGGACAAAAATAAAGAAGTCAAAATCAAGACTGTACTTGATAACCAAGATCTTCCTTAACTGCATCACAGACATCTAAGACCTTTCCCAGCTGGTGTACTTTATTTCACCCTTCATCGTGGTTGGCATGCCTTAGAGACTTCTTAGAAATGCTTGTCTGCTCCTTCTAGTGCCTCTTTCCTTTTCTTCCCCTCCTAATCCCCAGAGAATGAAAGGCTTTGTACTTCTGTATATGCTCCTTCTGACGTCAGAATATCCGCTTTAGAGTTTAACTACTCCCTGTAGAACCACTCCCAATGTCAGGTTGGTAGGACATCTCATGGTAGAACAGACAATAAATCTCCTACTTTTTTTCTTCTCAAATTTATTCCTTATCACCACCTTTGTTTTTAATACTAAATCTTCTTATCTACATACTGCAATCTTCTAAATCTGTAGCAATAAACCTATATAAATGTTGTAGGATCAACTGCCTTTTTGGGCTCATAACATTCACTCCTGTTTGAGGTTCATATAAGAAAGCAAACACAGTACCACACACTGCGAACACGGGGATGAGTGCTTGCTTGATGAGTTACATCAACATTCACGCTGTTAGCCTTAAGGGAATCCTTTATGTGACACCAAATCCTTCCATATGTCTCACCTCTGTCCAAATCCATTTAAAAAATAAGAAACATGATCTAGTTGTACAAAATTTATGATTAATCATTTTAGTCAGCATTCACCATGCTTAAAAGGTTATCTAGCAGCAAAGATTGACCCATCTGAGACACACTTTCAGGTTCATATAAGTTTCAGAGCACTATAATTTCTCACTTTATTGCTGAAGTTTTATGTGAAGTTACAATGTTATGAGCTTTTAACCATAACAGTCAGCCCACCTTCAGTTAGCCAACTTCTGTTAGACACTTAAACTCTCTAAATATCACAGTGTACTCTGCATACTCCAAGCCCCAGAGCCGTCTTGATCTTTCCTTTTCTTGGAAAGGGAGACCCTCTGGTGATGGATAAAGGAACTGAAATAGTAAGATTTGCTCATGAGTTTAAATGTTCTCCCTACGGCCAGGTAGTTAAAGTAAGAGGAGGAATCAAACTAATCATGATGCTGGAATTGTGAAAAGCTGTCTGCCAACATGTATGGAAAAAGTGCAGGAATTTGAGAAAAAATAACACGTAAAGTAATCATTCAACCTTTTCTTAATAGACTTTTTATTCACATAGGCAAAGAGTTATGTCTTATGTTTCCTAGTTGTTCCTTTTTTTCTCTCCTGGCTTTTGAAACTGTTGCATTCTCTTAGCATCTTTTCTTTGTAAACTGTTCCAAACTTATATTAGTCAGATAAAATTGGCTGAGTATGGGAAGACTGTGATTTTGTGGAAGTTTAATGGCATAGTATTTACACATGGACATAAGCTAATGAAAACATATACCGCATGAGACAGGAAAAGACTGAAAATGAGAAGGGGAGAACACTTAAATAAGCTGTGAATTTCTTGCATCTGTTGAACTGCTTCCCAACACATACTAAGTAAATGAACCAGCATACTGCATGGATCAGCACTGGCTCATCTGCAGCTGTGTATATCTGGCATGTGACAGCTGGGGCTGCTGTTCTTGGCACAAGTGCTGCTACTATAGCTGTTGCCATTACTGTAGCTATGAGTGTTTTCCTGTATCTCTTTGAAAACTTGAGATGTTCCAGAAATTTATGCTGTTACATCAAACATATTAGAGATGAATGTCACTATACAAAGATAAGTCATAGAATCATAGAATCATAGAATCATAGAATCATAGAATAATAGAATGGTTTGGGTTGGAAGGGACCCTAAAGATCATCCAGTTCCAACTCCCCTGCTACAGGCAGGAACACCTTCCACTAGATCAGGTTCTTCATAGCCTCACCCAACCTAGTCTTGAAAATCTCCAGGGATAAGGCCACCACAACTTCTCTAAGCAACAGGTTCCATGGCCTCACCACCCTAACATTAAAAAAATTCTTCCTAATATCTAATCTAAATCTCCCCTCTTTCAGCTTAAAATCATTTACCAGTGACAGAACAAGAGGACACGGTCTCAAGTTTCATCAGGGGAGGTTTAGGCTTTGATATTAGGAAAAAATTCTTCACTGAAAGGGTGATTGACCATTGGAACGTTCTTCCCAGAGAGGTGGTGGAGTCATCGTCCCTGGAGGTGTTTAAAAGCAGATTGGATGAGGCACTTAGTGCCATGGTTTAGACGACAAGTAGGTATTGGTGTTGGGTCACAGGTTGGACTCGATGATCTCAAATGTCTTTTCCAACCTTGTGATACTGTGTGATACTGTGTGTGATTACCTCTTGTCATATTACTGCACTGCCTGATAAAGAGCCCCTTCATTCCCGGCTTTCCTGTAAGTGCCCTTTAAGTAAGAAAAAAAAAAGTGAAAGAAAATTATGGAATCATGGAATTAATAGTTTCTAAATTCCATAATTTACATTGCAATATCTCAAATCCACCCTGCTAGCATCGTCTGCTCTATCTTAAAATATACAGTAGGTCACAGTGACATCATGGCACAGTGAAGCTATTAATCATTCTCTGATTCTGGTGTATGAAAAACTCTATAATGTTCTTCCTCTATCAGTTTCAAATTCTGTCTCCACAAGTTTTATAGGTAGATTATACCTGTCCAAAGAAGTGTACTTGCTAGCACTTGGGTTACAGTCTTTACACTAACCAGAGCTATAGCCATCTCTTCCTTCTTTGTAGAAGTGAGTGGTGCATGAGTGTCTCTACTCACATAATTCAATACCAGGTTTATTGCTGCATAGTTCCTACTACCACATTGTAGCTGCCGCTACCCAAAAATCGTTTTCTTTCTGACTCATTTGTATAGGTTTGTCCAACAAAGAAGTAAAAGCACACGATGTTTGTCTTTCCACAGATTTTCTGCGCAACCAAATTAATCTAAGTATCTTAGTTTTCTTATTTTCAAACAGATTTCCTTCATGATCAGCATAGAAGATTTATGCTTCAACTGCTCTTAGGAATCTGGCAAGAGAAAATCTTGTGAAAATGCAGAATATGAGTTCATGTAGTGAGGATGAACCCATATATAATATTTATGCTTTTTCTGACAAAAAGAAACTGAGGTGCATCTTTACATAAGCCATAGTTACCTAAAATAAGAGCGTGAACAAGTAGTATTCTTCCATGGAGAGAAAGCTTGTTATTTTTTTCATGAAAGTTCACGGCCATCTGGTTGTTGACAGATTGGATGCTATTAATGTATTTCAGCACTGTTAGCTGCAGCACAGACAGGTGTTTACTAAAAAGTATTACTTGTGCATACACTCCACTCTTTATGGCAGAGGCTTATTCGAGATCCATATTGATACGTATGGTTCTTCATAGATGAAAGGTTGAAAGGATAGTAGCATCCAAAAATTACAAAACCTGAGCTCTTTTTGTAACCTCTAATGAAGGTGACTACATGAGTGTTGATGAATTCTGTAATGAAATCCTCTGTGCACTAATAAAAAGAAATTTGAAAATCGCTGGTTTTTATCCTTGAATCATGCTATTCTTGAATCATTCCTCTAGTGAGGAATCCTTTTCCTTTGCATTGTTTCAAAAAATATTTTAATAATACCTAATAAGGAATATGTTTTTACAAACAGATCAGTAACCGTTATGAATGTTAAAGTATAAAAGCTTTATGTAAACCACAAAAGTGGCAATACAATCATGGATATCAGTTTCTCTACACAGATCTTAGCCCAAACAGTTCAACTATTTAGAGTACTGCAGTAATGCAGATAGTTGAAACTTCAGAAGTTTCTGTGGCCAAATGTAATTGATTTAATGAAAAGAGAAAGGGAGTCAAAAGTTCTTTAGACTAACAGTTAAACTTAGTAACAAACTGAAATGGGAAATCAGCAATGAAAACAGATTCTGAATGAAATATTCATGTACATCAGGGACCAAAATTTGCTTTCCATCTCTATAAAATCATCTTGCATTTTGAAAATTAGGGAGAAAAATAAACTAGAATTCAACATACATAAAAAAAATTATGCATAGCACATTGTAGCAACATATTGTTCAGTATTGGTGGGATCCAAATCCAAGCAGGCTTTCTTTCTAGCTAGTAAAGAGAACCTTCCTGTAAAGAGTCGCTTAGAGTGAGACCAACATAGGCTACAGAGAAAGGGTAAAAAGTAAATCTGGGAATACCCTCCAAGACTACTATCTCACAATAACAAAACTACCTTTGCTATCACAATTGATGTAAAGCAAATACTTCTATATAATACTGAAATCAATTTGTGGTGATTTCTGTTAGTCCTCTAAGTATCCTTATAATCCTTTATGCCAGGTTTGTCTACATTTTTGGGTACAGCCCCTGGCCCAATGGCTCTTTCCCTGTGTTTGTTGCTGTTGAAAACTCTAAAGAGTTCTGAAGCATTAACAAATAAAACAACAGAAGTATCATCAGTTTGTTTTCAATTACAGTTACCACTGAAATTTTTGACTGGTTCCTGACAGCCAAATTGAGATGAACAGGAACATATGACAGGTAGAGGTGTTTCTGCTGAAAGAGAAAATCAAACAGCTATCTATTTACTCTGCCTGGCTTCTCAGAAAATCCTTTTGTTGTGGGATTCCTATGAACTGAAGGATACCAGGTATTAACTGCTACCAGGATGGCACGCTGGTGGCAATATCACACAAAGTGATACTCCCTGGCTCTCATGCATGACCTCATTCATCAACTGGACAGCCACGGAGTCATCAGCAACACTCACTCACATTTTAATGTCTGATATGGACAGTGTGAAAATCCGACAGGTGTAGGCTAAGAGAAGGCTATCCATGGTCTGAACAAAGTGATACCACAACTGAGGGCTGCTGTACCAGACATGTTAGAGCTCTGATATAATTGGAACTAGTGTCCAAGGCAAGCAAGTAGTACGCTACAATTGACTGCCAATGCATTTTTCTTAATTCCTTTGGCAGCAGAGTGCAGGCTACAGTTTACATTCACAAGGAAGCTTGTCCAGTAAGTCTGCCTTGGGGTGGATGCAGAGTCTAACCATTTGTCATGGACTAATGTACACTGCACTGGAAAAGCGTGGGGCAACAAGGCAGAAGAATTGTTGCAGACAGAAAAAGAATAATTCAGATTCTTATCATAGCTGGTTTCACTATAAAGAAAAGCAAGGTCAGAGGACCTGCACAGGAGTTTCAGTTCTTGGGAATAATATGCTGGGATGGATGGCATCGTGTGACTATGGATATGGTCAATGAGAAGAACTACGTCTTCACCAGCTAGCAAGAAATAAACCACAAGCTTTCCTAGGCTTTGTGGGATTCTGGAGAATGCATGTTTCAGGTTATAGTTAGCTTGTGAGTCCTGTGTATCGAATAACCGAAAAGAAGATCTTTTTTAAGTGGAGCCTTGAGAAACAAGCCTTTGAGCATAACAAACAGAAAATATCTTACATGATAGCTCTTCAGGCCTGTCTGGACAGGACCAGCTGTGCAAATTGTGCTCTACACTGTATCTGGGGAGCGTGATCTCACCTGGAGACTGGCAGAAAACATCAGAAGAAACCTAAAGTCGAACATTAGGATTTTGGATCACGGGATATCAAGGATCAGAAGCCCACTACACTCTGATTGAAAAAGAGATAGCAGCAGCGTATAAGAGAGCTTGAAACACTTCAGAAGTTGTTGGTACAGAAGCGTATCTCCTCTTGGCACCACGATTTCCTGTGCTACACTGGGTGTTCAAAGGAAACATACCCTCTACACATCATGCAAGCAGTACTACATGGAGTAAGTGGGTAGTGTTGATCATGCAACAAGCTCAACTGGGGAATCCCCGCCACTCAGGAATCCTGGAGGAGACTATGGACTGGCGAGAAGACAGAGATTTTGTAGCATTGCCTGAGGAGGTGGCTCAGGACCCAGAGGTACCAGCATATACTGAAACCATCAGAAGTGGAAAGTTGCTGTAAGAGGTCCCACATGACAAGTCCCTGAGGCCACTGAAGAAGAAGGTGAGTCAAGTAAGTTTTCAGAAGTGAAAGCCATCCAAATAGCACTAGACATTGCTGAATGAGAAGTGGTCAGTACTCTAAATTGTCTCCCAGATGATGGATAATACCCTATGGAGGTGGCTAAAGCAGTGGAAGAAGATTGATTGGAAGTGGAGAGGTGAACTCATCTGAGCTGCCACATCGAGGCAGGACATCACTGCTTGGGTAGAAAGCATGGCTCTAGAGGTATAAAATGTAGATTCTCATATGCTCAAAAGCTGCATCATTGAAGAACTTCTAAGCAATGAACAGGTAGTCACGGTCTATTTGATTAGTTTGTATCTCCACTATGGCCTCTGGCTAAACTACATCCCACTGTGGATCAGTATTCACTTTAATTTACAGTGAATATCTTCCAGAAAGAGTTACCTGAACTATTTTTCTGGACTAAAGGCAATATCACAATTGTAGTATATTACAGATGTAATCATCGGGAAAGAATACCACAGCTGGGTATCATTGGAGCTTCTGAATTCCATTATGAAAATAAATCATGATCATTGTCTTCATAACATAGAAATAGGCCTGCCAAGTTACTATTCTGATGCATATCCTTGAAGTATGATGCACATCTTGGTATCGCTGTATGCCGTGGACAGTCAGCCTGCTTGTTAAAAATCAGAGAGGGAGCCAGAAATATTGTACCACACCCTAAAGTCAAGACAACACAACCACAAACATGTCCCAAAAGAACTTTAATTTTTTCCTTTTCCTCCCACTTCAAAATTAAACCCATCTTTCCCATCAGGCAGGCCTCCAGAATGTGTATATAGAAATAATTTCTGTATGCATTTCTTTGACTTCTCAGCTTAAATAGTTATCATTGATCAATTCAGTTCAGTGTCTCAATTCCCTTTCTGTAAAATAGAGATGCTACCCTCTCTGAATCACACGGCAGATATTAAGATGACTGGTTATAACGTACATCAGTCTTCAGCAGCAGATGTAAAGACAACAGAGAATATTGCAAACCAACCACATGTATCAGAAGGAAGTGTCTGATCCAGACAATCTTACCTCAAATCCATACTTTTCAGACATGCAGCATGTGTAACAGTTTTGTTTAATGAGAAAACTGAAATGTGAAATGAAATCATTAACATTTAAACTGATTTTCTCAGTAGACATTTTGTCTCTCATCCTTTGGCTGTGCTGTTTAATATGTCCATATGCATGGGCTATTTCCCAAGGGTTTGGAAACTAGCTGATGTAATGCTCAACTAAACCTTGGCTTTTAAGCAAACCGAAAGCCAATTTCTTCCAAAAGTAAGGAAACTTATAAAAGCATAAGTTTTTTATAACAGCTTATAAAAAAAATCAAACACCCAAAAATATGCAGGACAGCTAGACAACTGTGTTGGTTAATGGCTTGCAGATACCAAAGCAATATGCTAATTTACAGGTTACTCAAGCTTACTTTTTCCTCTTTAATATGGTATGTGATAAGGCCTCAGAAGCAGTGCGTACCAGCATATTTTCAGCTTTCCAAAACAAGCTTCTTCAGTGCAGTTTATTTGAAATACAGAGTCTGAGGCCCTTTCCCTCTCTTTTTCCACTGTACAAGACAACAGGAATTGGGTTCCAGACCAGAAAAATTTCACGCCACAATAAAGATGGCAATGATAGAACCCAGACAATACCCATGTCCAATAAATCATTTTTCTAACCCAACAGAAAAAATTAACAGGAAGGTTCTTGGCCAGAACTGTGAAGTTTGAACTACACTGGATTTTCCCTCTTGCTTTTCTGTCTTCATCTGAAGCACAATGTGATATTCCATCATTTTGAAATCAAGACCAAGTTCTCAGATTGTTATCTAAGTTATTTAAGATGTTTTGAGTAGACACCGGGATTTGCTCTTGATTTGTACAACCTCTAATAAAATGAGATTCAGTATTTGTACTCCAGGAACCAATATAGTTAAAAAGAAATTAAATAAATTACAATACCACATGCGTAAATGATACCTGGAATTGGCGAGTCATTAAAGACAGGGACTGAAACCAAAAATCCTTTTAATACAGTGGGAGCATTGCTATCAAAAGTGATGCCATGGGGATATAGTCCATAATGTTAACAACAATAAACCAGTTAATGCAGTTGCAGAAAAGAAATCCAAACCATTCATTTAGGTCAAGTTCCAACAGCATATTCCTTGCTTATCAAAGATTACATGATACAGTGCTGTTTAGGAATATTATTATGTTGAAAATGAGCATATATTCTACTTTAAGTAAGTATAAAATAATTTATGTAAATAACTAGGATGAAATCACAACTCCGGAAATAAAGATGTAACTCCCAGGTCTAAATGTTGAATAAAGATACATCACAAGCAAATTAGCCAGGTCTGTCAAATCAATTTACAACTCAACAATACTGAGAAATACAGATGTTTTTTATTTCTGAAGTATTAATCTTGTAGACACTAAATTGTTCTTAAAAAAATATTTTCTTGTGTCCTGTAGCTTTTGACAGTCTTGTGTTATCTCCTGTTTAAAAACTGTGGAGTCCGTTGGAAAGGCCACCTTCAATATTAAATTAAATTTATCAATTACTCATCTCCACATTTCTTGAAGTTGTGCAGAATCTACTGCTCCACAAGTAAATAAAGAAACATCTATTAACATTTTTGGATTACTGTCCTAATCATTGTATTTACTGTCCTGTGGGACCTTTAAAATATTTTCTGTTGCATAGTCTTACATAGCATGCCGTCAATCACTAATTATGTTCCTATTATCTCTATCTTCTTCCAAATTCATGTTCAAATCTTTTGTTATCACAAATATACCAACAGCAGCCAAGATTTTATTAACATTTTAGACAAAAGAATCCAGATGTCAAATTTTACAGACTCTAGAGTTAGAATCCTTTTAAATATCAGGTCTCACAAGCATGTACTGCAAATACTGTGCAGAACTGACCCATGGGATAAACAATTTTTAGTTGTTCCCTCCAACAACATGAAATGAGCTCTGGGAATACCTTCAAGGCAAAGGCATCTGTCATCTCTTCTTGTGGCAAAAAATTCTTGTATGCTTCTCCAAAGTACAGGCTTATTGCAAACCTCACGTCCCCACACTTCTGAGATACTGGGTCACTTTTAGGTTCCAGCTCCGATATAAGCCTACAACTTGTTATGTGTTAAGGTATCATATGTAAAGCATTGTCTTACTGGAAGCTCACTTACTTACTCAGCCTGTTACAGCCACAGTTTCCTAAATGGCAATGTGAAAGGGTGCTCTTCAGCCCACACCAGAGCCATAGCTCCTGCCTTCCATAATGGAAGGAGAGAGGAGTGGAGAAACATGAACCATCCCAGTACTAAAAGTTTTATCTCTGTGTCTGCAAGCTGCTTCTCGTGGGATAAGGAATGGTCCTGACTGTCTGTGAAACTGGTGAAAATAGCCTACTTGCCTTCTGCTTGTCTTCAGGAGCTAGAATTAAACATACATTTGTGCATCTATTTTGCCCTGTAACTAGACATAAGCTGAGAGTGTAATATTGTAAAGACTGTGCTGACACGAGTTATGAACTATTAGATGCTGCAAAGTAGTATAAAGGGATGGCAGTGGGATTGACACTCTCTTCTTCTCTTGGGCAACTAAGCACAAAACTTGCCCGGGCATTCTTACTTCCTTGCTGAGAAGTAAAGAGCTTAAAACAAGAATCCTCATGGCTTTAACTTGTGAGTAGCTGAAACACAGCCAGCACAGTTCTTCAAAAGTCATTATTTAAAAATAGTCTGTGGGAAAGCCCCGAACAAAATAAATATTTTTTTATTTGTAATATCTGTTGTTTGGCATGGAGACGATAGCAGCTGGTACAGAAAGTGCCTCAGAGGATCTGTTTTATGGATTACATCCTAGTAACACAGCTTTGAAACCTGTGTTCCTTTGGGCTGAAAAACAAATAGGTGAGGCAACACTGTTTACTTAGGACCAGATTCCATCTTTCTAACTCCCATTTACTAATACCTTCACATTTCCACTGGAGTAAAAATTTGCAGACTGCATCAGCCGCTTCAGTGCTCTTTCCACAAAGAGGCATGAGTTTCTCACTGTACCACTGCTAAGCAGGTTGGCTAGTCCAGCTGGGATCACACTAATAGCCTTTTTGCTTGTAGGCTTTGAGAAAAATAGTGCTGCTGCCCCAGAACCAGTGTTGCGCAGTTTGTCTGTTGGCAGCAGCACAAAGGGGAGGGAAAGTTTTTGGCACACTCTTATTTCCAGCCCTTCCCTGCAGCCCACTTTTTTTTGACTTCTCAGTCCCACAGTTACATTAAAGCTATATATCCCATGCTTATTAGGCATGGCTAAACACATATTTTACAAACAAAATATTTTAGGTGATGTTCAGCACCAGAGGGGTAGGTTAATTATATTTTCATCTAGTCTTCCTCTTGAAATAAAACATAAAGTCTTCCAAATTAATTTAGTGAGTTCTGGTGGAAGCAGCAAAGCAGTTACACAGCTGTTTCTGCATGGACATCAGTAATGCTAATTAGGCAAATATTTTATACTGTTAGAGAAGCTGAAGCAGTTATAACAGTTGTCTTACTCCTAAAGTCAATATTTGAAGCAATAATGGACTCAGAAAAAAACTAGCTCTACATAACATAAAGGTAAACAAAATATTTTTGCCTTGCAGAAACTGTAAAAAAGAGATTGATCTGGGCAGGAGGAAAGAGGCTAAAGGAAGGAGATGTTAAGTTCTGGTTATCTTCATTAGTCAAATAATTCCCTAGAAAGCCTTGAGTACTACATCTGAAATATTTTTCTCTAAAAGGCTGGAAACCTCTAGAACAAAAAGGTGCAAAATGGCAGACAACTAACTTTGCCACTCTTCATTTTTATGTACCTGGCATTGGTCTGCTGCACATGAGAAGCTGGTCTTAGATCTCCAGCCTGATGTGGTTCAGCAGTGTTGTTTCTTTTTCCTGGAAAAATCACATGAAAACTAATCATGAAGCCAGCAATCTCTCTGTTAACACACACTGAACTCCAAAGCGGGACTTGCACATATGCAGCGGATTGTGAGATTACTAAAATGGAAAACAGCAGCTTGGCTTTAGAGAATCACTTATTTTTATGGCTCTATCTATATATCCTGACTTTGGTGGATATCCTGTGTTTAAATATTAATTTTCTTTACTAAGTTCTTGCTAGAATTTCTTTCAAAAACTTAAAATAATTTTAGCTTCAGTGAAGTTGTCAGAGGAAATTATTTGATAAAGTATCTCATGTTTCTTTGTTATGCATTGGATTATTGTAGTTTGATGTTCAGTTCTATTTGTGGTATGTGGGCTTTTTTTTTACTGTAAGTACATTCCTTTCCAGTTCAACCTATTTTTTATATATTTAGATCAATTTTTTTGCCATCAATAGGAACATGTTTTTCAGGGGAGAAGGGTAGAGTAGGCGGAAGAAGACCACAGTTTGTAAAGTGTTTTTTTATGGCCCACAACTTTGAACTAAAGTCTCATCTGCACCACTCAAACTGCTTTTCTTTGATTAGGAGCCCTTAGCAGTATGCATTATTTTTCAGAGCACCTTGGAATTCTACTTTGGAAAACATTTCCTCCTCTCTCCCTCTTTTTCCTCACACACACACACACATATGCAATAGCAACTTTCAACGGAGTTGTGACAGTTATATCACCATGAAGAAACAATCTGTGCTAAGAACAGCGTTGTAGCAATTATGCATGCACATGTGACCACTGATGACTTCACTGTTCTGTCCATTCAGTGAGACATCAAAAACCTGTGAAGTCAGAAACAGCTATATTGGGTTATGCCATCAGTTCATCTTCTTCATTTTCTTATTTCCACCAATAGTCAAGAAACAGAATAAGAACAGACTGTGAGCTGGATGAGTTCTCTCCTCATAGACAAGTAGTTTCCAAAAATCAATCGATTGAAGACTTACACATCTGAAGACAGACATGTGTTTTCATATGAAATGTAATTCAAATATAAGTTTGATACCTTTAAGGAAGCAGTGAGAGACAAAGGGGTGCACAACACGTCTATACATCATTGATAGAAAACTCTTGGGCCATATGAGTAGATTTTTTACCTGCAATCTAACTGAGTTGTTCTTGATTTCCTTCTTTGTTTTTTATCTTTCTTTCTAGAAATACATATGACATAGGGTGATTTTTGATAACTACTTTGAGAGTGATTTACTGCTTAAGGCCTGGCTGTTGAAGCTCTTTGTTTGTGGATCATCGTTTCCTACATTTTTGAAATTCTTTTCAGAGATCTTTTCTCCATTAATCCGCAGACATCAGGACCGGACCGTACTCTGATCAACAGCGAAACTCTGTAATTACAAAGTACTGTAGACCTTCTAGGATCTTGATAATATGCATTAGCTTTTCACTGAGCCTGGACTGTGTTTTCACAAGGGGCATGCAGCAGTGGACTATTTAAAAGAGAAAACAGATCCATAAAAAAAAACTGGTGTCCTTTTTTTTTCACGTATATTATTTTAAACATGATGTTATAGAGAAAATACGTATGAGTTCAATTTGGGTGTCCAGATGATTTTATACATAGGACTTATACTTCATTTTATTAACTGACTACAGAAGACTTTCATTTAAGTACCATTACCATAGCACATAGTACTTGTACTTACTAAAGCAATAAATGACGCGGTTTTATCTTTCACCTTTATTTTTGCTTGAGAAGCCTCAGTGATTACTAAGTGCACAGTAGCTTATGACTGCTTTTCACTAACACTTTCCAAAGATTTCTGTAAGGAATCCATCAATGTGGTTTCAGTAATTCAGTGGTAAAAATGTTACTCCCAGCTCATTGCATCATTTCATCCAACTGTATTCTCTAGAGAATGTCTATTTTTTGCAGACATGATTCTCATCTGTGTTCTTCAGATACTTAAGACAGGCAGCAGCATGTGCTTTCTTCTGCTTCTTAAAACAGTACTGAATGAAGATGAGTAGGCAAACACATACACTCATCTCTCAGTTTTAACCATCTAAAGGACTACTAGAGATTTGATTAGGTTACTGTCAAACAATGTAGTGCTTTAGATTACGAACTTTGCTATTTCTGAAAACTGATAGAATTTTTAGGACAACAGTTTTGATATCAAGGACCAGAAAAGAATTATATACGGGAGTGATGTTACTATCCAGGTAAAGATTTGGGGTTTGGGGATTTGGGTTTTTTGTATTTTTTTTTCCCAAACTAAATACCCGAGCTCTGCCATTGCAAGGAGGTACACCTGGAAAATGTATATATTAGAAAGGGCTCCAATATGTCATCCAGGATTACAACACCTTAATAACACCTTTAAAGTGTTATCAAATTTCATAATAAAGAACTATGTCAGTGAGCAAGTCTGTGAAGGGGTTTTATGTTTTCTTTTTTTTCCAGGAAAAAGCAAACAGAAACTTAGTAACAATGAGAGAATGCTGTAATTCTTGCTTTCCTTAGCTCACCAAACTGCTAGGTAGGTCATTCCTCAAGATAATGGATGTTTTTCTTCAGCTGGAAACTACCAGAAACACCTTCTGCTCTCCTCATTTAATGTGTGTTTGGAGTGCATGTTCTTCTGACTGTTCTTCAAAAGACGATGCTTACAGAACACAGAGTTTAGTGGAATAATAATAATAATAACGCCTTGAATATATGCAGAAAATCTTAAATATTAACACACTTGCAATAAACTGCAATTTTTGTGTTACATAGATGATAGGATCTGTCACCTCTAAACTGATTGCTGATCATTTTGCTTTGCTGTGACTGGGTAAAATGAAATACTATATCTCTCTTCAAGATTTCTGGGTTTGGTTGTTTCGGGGTTTATTTTTTGATAGTAGGCCATGCCTAGACAAACATACAGAAAAAAAAAAAAAAAAGAGGACAAACACCCTAGAAAATAACTTGCTCTGATAGAAAACAATACTGCCACAAACTTCTCAATACAAGATAAATTCAAAAGACCTGAAGTCATTAATGCTGCTTGTCAGGTCTGCTATGAAACAAAGGTGTCAGCTTGTGATGAAAACAAAAGTATATAGAGGTATAAGGGGCTTCTGGGGGTTGAAATGTCACTCTAAGTGCTGCTTTCAGAGCAACAAGTTAGCTGTGGACAAAAAGTTATGACAGAGGTCCTGGCTGTAAGCTTTATTTCAAACTGAGCAAGGAGTTCTTGTAGTCAGAGCAGTTTTCAGGAGGAAAGGGAAACAGAGTGTCTCAAGTTTCTGAAGGATTTAGGTTTGTTTAGTATTTTAGGTCACCTGGTTTTGCTTAAAAAATCACAAAAGAAAAATCTGCCTTAGAGCAAAGAGGCAACACTTATTCCTTTCGTGGCACTGACCTCTAGTATGAAAATTGTGAGCGTACCATTGAAAGGGTGCTACTTGAAATGATAAGGTTAGATGGTTTTCTGGTAGAAATCTCTAAATTTGATGCTTCAAGTGGTTTCATAATGTTGCTTAATGGAGGTATTAAATGCAGTTATAAAACTATCAGAGACTTACAGAGAGGTTAGGAATCTGGTTTTGGGAGACTGAAGCACTGAAGTGAACACAGCTATGCAGTTTCAGCCACAGATACTGTGTCACAGTTACAGAAAAACAGAATAAAACAGAAAAAAAGAGGCAACTGGAGTATTGCTAAGGCTGTTATTGACTATGGGAAGACAGGAGGCCTCTGAAGTAAGCATATACTCATTACTTGCTTTAAATCAATGATGTTTAGAATCTAGTCCATCCAAACAGGTTGGCTGTGAAATTCTATCGACTTTTCATGTGGGAAAGGAGTGCAAGCACTTGAAAATTGAAGAATGCTATCAAGAAAAAAAAAATGCGATGCCCTGTTCCTTGTTAATCCATAAATGGGTATTCTGTATAACACTGCCTGTCCTCTCCTCTTCTCTTCATTAGGTGGATTGATGCCTGCCTCTGGTATGATGCCCTTTCTGGAAAGTACAACAAGCTTTAGACAAATGTAAAAGAAATGTGACGGGGCAGGGGAATACAAACTGTGGAAGACTGGCTAAAAATCAGTGTGAGGTATGACAACCTGAAAACTAAATCCTTTGGTTGGTGACCAAGAGGTCCTTTGAAGTACTCTTTGAAGATTTAATGCAATTCTGAGTTATTTTCCACTGACCTACTGCACTTGGTATTCTATGAAATTTGTGTTTTCTTTCACTTCAGCTTGCAATGGAGATTCTCAGATGAAAATAATTGGTTTCTGCTTTAGAAAAAAACCTAGAAAGTTTGCCATATGGTTTCAGTTGAAATCTCCCTCGTTCCTGTGCCCATGCTTACAGCAATTTTTTTTCTAATTTACTGTAAACATAATTTCATTTATGTAAATGTTAGGGTGCTGGGACTGCAGGTGATGACCTCTGATCTTACAGATTTTATTAAGTGATGAAAATGCTTCTTATAGCATGCTATAACGGTGCTGGATTTACAGGAGCATGGCATGACATAATGATGCGTTATGGTTTTCCATTTTTAACTCTTTATTTCCTTCATGAGAAAATTATATTCATTCTGAATTGCAGAGTTACTTGAACGTACCTCTACCAGTGAAAAGATACAGTTGTTAGTCTTCACCATACTTCAGGTTTTTCTTTATGTCTCAACACTTAACTGCAAGTAAAAGTGCAGTTCAGATTCCCATTCTGTTTGTGCCTTATTACAATATTATTTGCAAGCATAAAGTGGTTTGCAATTTGAGAATGCTTGGACTTACTGTGGGATTGAGTCCATCATCAGCAAGCTTGCAGATGATACCAAGCTGGGAGGAAGGGTTGATCTGCTAGAGGGTAGGATGGCCCTGCAGAGGGACCTGGACAGACTGGAGAGAAGGGCCGATTCTAATAGGATGATGTTTATTAAGTCCAAATGTCGGGTACTTCATTTTGGACACAACAATCCCATGCAGAGCTACAGACTGGGGACAGAGTGGCTGGAGAGTAGTCAGGCAGAAAGGGACCTGGGAGTGCTGGTTGACAGGAAGCTCAACATGAGCCAGCAGTGTGCCCAGGTGGCTAAGAAAGCCAATGGCATTCTGGCCTGCATCAGGAATAATAGCATGGCGAGCAGGACCAGAGAAGTTATCGTCTCCCTGTACTCGGCACTGGTCAGGCCTCATCTTGAATATTGTGTACAGTTATGGGCCCTCCAGTTTGGGAAAGATGTCAGGACACTGGAGTCTGTTCAGAGGGCAATGAAGATGGTGAAGGGGCTGGAGCACAAGCCCTACGAGGAGCGACTGAGGGAGTTGGGGCTGTTTAGTCTGAAGAAGAGGAGGCTCAGGGGAGACCTCATTGCTCTTTACAACTGCCTAAAAGGAGGTTGTAGTCAGGCAGGTGTTGGTCTCTTTTCTCGGGTGACCAGTGACAGAACTAGAGGGCGTGGACTCAAGCTTCGTCAGGGAAAGTTTAGACTTGATGTTAGGAAAAAGTTCTTCGCTGAAAGGGTGATTGGCCATTGGAATGCGCTGCCCAGGGAGGTGGTGGAGTCGCAGACCCTGGAAGTGTTTAAGGGGAGACTGGATGAGGCACTGAGTGCCATGGTTTAGATGATGGGTTGGTGTTGGTGTTAGTGTTGGTTTTAGTGTTGGGTTTAGGGTGGACTTGATGATCTCAGAGGTCCTTTCCAACCTTATGATACTGTGATACTGTGGAACAAACCTGACCAAGTCATTCAGCTTGGCTACTGAATAGCT
Organism: Tapera naevia; assembly: GCA_033556795.1. NCBI lineage: Eukaryota > Metazoa > Chordata > Aves > Cuculiformes > Neomorphidae > Tapera > Tapera naevia. Next base: position 15,173,231 of record JAUMJJ010000038.1, read on the forward strand.
AGTTAGTAATTATGACATTTTGGCTGTAGAGTAGCAATTATTGATGTCATCAGGTAAATGTCGAACTGCCAAACATTTTAACTGACCTGTCTGAAAATCAATTGACCATATAAAATTAACTATTTCATTTTTTTCCACAGTTAACAAACAGATTAAAAAAAAATAAAATCCCTGGCCAGATATATACATCGTGGTTTTGGTGGCTGTGTTACTATATTTCAGATACGATTGGGTTTTAAATTAACTACTTGTGATTGCCTAGAGTAGTGATTATTTCTTAGTACGCCAATCTGCTGTTTGAGTCCAACATGCTACTGGACAGTGCCTTAAATGTTACAGCTGACATTTATGTTTCAACAAATCATCATAGTCACTGTAATAAGATTACAACAGCTACAGAAATTTATGGTTTGACTACAAAATTTTTCTCTCCCCCACCCCCCTTTTTGCTTTGGATTCAAAAATACAGCTTCCAAGCATATCATTTTCCTTCTCCTTAATTGACCTGCCAGTAAGTAGCCTGGCAGTTTACAGAGGACAAAAACTCTGCATACATCTTGGTAGTTTATGAGTCTTGTACCGGTGATAACTGTCCTCCCTCTAACTAACAAATGCTGACAGCTGACACTGAAATAGGTGTCACACCCTGTATCTTTCCATGCTGGATTTTCAAAATTTTTCATTTTCTGGTAGTCATATTGTTTGTTAATTTTATAATTAGTATTTTAAGAAACTTCAGTTTGAGAAGGACTTTCCAGGAATGACAAACTCAATCTTATTTTATTTTGACAAAGATTGGAACATGTTGCTAAAGTCTAGGATTTATTATTTATTGTGTGGATTTCTACACAGGCACAATGAGGTAAAATAAGTGGATTGATTTATTTAATTGCAGAAGAGGCATTTTTCTTGGCTAAACAGCTGCTGCTAGTCTGAACAGTCAAATATTCAAAGGGTCAGCCTTCACCACCAAGATATTAAGTAGACACACGGCTACTGATCAGCAGTGTGGGGTTTGATACTACTGGGCTAGAGAGGCCTTTTAAGCTGAACAGTTGCCATTTAAAAAATACCTTTAATTTCCATTTTAATTGGGTGAAATTATCTGCCTTTTTCTCTCCCGTCCTCCTTTCTTTTAACACTATTCAGGTGGGATTATGATTGTATGTGACCTTGAATAAAAAGACACATGGATAATACTGCTTTAGGTTTGTGAAGATTAAGAATAAAAAGACACATAGATAATACTGCTTTAGGCAAGTGAAGATTAAATCATATGTGAATTAAGTGTCATATTTGCTTTTGGATGAACACCCTCGTCTGTAAGGGAAATGAGAGTGGAATAGTGTATTACAGATGCTGTAATTAAGGAGCTAACATTTAGGTGTATAACCTATGATAATAAGTAATAAGTAGCTACAACATCATATAAATATTGTTCCAAAGAAATCTAAAAAAAATTTTCTAAAACATTGACCAATTTCATATTCTTCTTCGAGCGAGATCTTGTAAAAAATGTTATGATGTCTCAAGCTTAGTATTTTTAAGAATTAGTAGTCTGATAACTGATTTGATTACTGGTGTATTCATTTGGAGTTTTAACTGGAACTGAGTTAGTAAAACAATAATGATTTGAATAAAACTACTTTAATTTGCTAAATACACTGTTATGTTCTTAGAGTATCAGAGAAAAGTGGGGTTTTTTCCATATCTACAGTAGGTCACAACCTTGAAAGGAAATAACTTGGCACTATCCCTAAATTTCAGTTCATTTGAAGAATTAACTTCGTAAAGAATTGGAGGATTTGCTTTCATGCGTAGATATGTATATATCAATACGCATATTTCCATGTATGCAATTATTAGGCCATGTTGTGGACATAAGGCCATTTCTTTGGATCTCTGTGATAAATAAGAGTTTTATGTAATAATCCACAAATATCAAAAAACGTTCTGCTAAAAGCCAGAATCTGAAACAGTCCAGCCCCAGGAGAATGCTGTGCATTTTTGTGGAATCGGGCTAGCTTATACAAGATGGGAGTTTATTAGAATTTTTTTCTTTCTGCTGTGTTCTTTATTTTTGGTATAACCATTAGTTAAAAAAGATTCCAAAATACTTTTAGCTGCAGAAAAGGTTGGAAAAGGTTATATCTGCTGCTTGAATTCATTCACAGTATGCTTGTATTACAGTTGGAATTCCTGGTTAATAAGTAACCTAAATTTGCTGTTGACACTATTCCTTTCTCATATCTCCTCTTTCCCTCTACATTCTCATTCTCTTTTCATTGATTTCCTTGATTTCTTTCATAGTTTGCTTTGGTCCTGCTGTCTACCCAAATGTTTTATTCAGTAATCCTTAGTACAATTTCTTACTGCATAAAGGGCTGAATGAAACAAGTTGAAAGGCCATCCAGTTTCCACTCTACAACCTCATGTCAGCTCAGGTATTTTATCAGTGCTTTGCTCCCAGAAGCAGAAGTATGTGTTTTTCTGTGCAATCTGGAATCAATGAACTTTCCGGATGACTGCTATGTCAGAGCTAGGCTCTCCAGGACACAGCTGGCTGAAAAGTTTTCCTTGCCTTTATCCTCATTTGTGATAATCTTTCAAAAGACACAGCAGTTTAGAAAGAGAGAGTTACTGTGCAATGCCCTTCTCAGTACCTGTGACTAGTTCAGTGGTTGATCCCTTCTTTCATGCTTTTGGTTGTTTAATGCTCTAGATCTTTGCTTTAATGAGCTTTATGCTAACATCTTCCACACTTATCAAAATGTGTCATGTTAAGCTGCTTCTCCCTTCCCTATCACCAGTCCCTGCTATTTCAGCAAGTTCCTGCCATAAGACATTCTGTGATGTGGTGGTCAGAGTTTGTCTTGGGTTTAGCAACCATGAAATGATAGAGTTCTCCATTCTTGATGAAGGAGTTGGGGCCAGCAAAACCACTGCCATGGACCTGCAGAGGAAAGAATTTGGCATGTTCAGGACACTGGTTGAGAGTCCCTTGAGAGGCAATCCTGAGGGGCAAAGGGGTCCAGGAAGGTTGGACGTTCTTCAAGAAGGAAATCTTAAAGGTGCAGGAGCAGGTTTTCCCCATATGCTGTAAAATGAACCAGTGAGGTCTGGCTGAACAAGGAGTTCTTATTGGAACTCAGGAAAAAAAAGGAGAGTTTTCCAATTCTGGAAGAAGAGGCAGGCACCTGAACACTCACAAATCTGTGGGGCTGGATGGGATCCACCTGAGAGTACAGAAGGATCTGGTGGAGGAACTTGCCAAGCCACTACCCATCATTCATCAGCAGTCCTGGTTAAGAGGGGAGGTCCCCGATGTCTGGAGGCTTTTCAATGTAATGTCCACCTGCAAGAAGGGCTGGGAGGAGGAATCATGTGAGTACAGATTTTTCAGTCTGACCTAAGCATTGGTGAAGGTTATGGAAGAGGTCATTTGAGTGCCATCACATTGGCACGTATAAGACAACCAGGTGATCAAGCCCAGTCAGTGTGGGCTTAGGAAGGCAGGTCTTGTCTGACTAATCTGATTTCTTTCTGTGGCAAGGTGACCTGCTTCACGAATGAGGGAAAGCCTGTGGATATTATCTACCTAGACTTTATAAAGCCTTTGATACTGTCTTCCACAGTGTTATGGAAAAATTGGCTACTCATAGCTTGGATGGGCATACCCTTCAGTGGGTAAAAAATTGACTGGATCTTCAGGTCTGAAGAGTTGTGCTGAATGGAGTTAAATCCAGCTGGCATCCAGTCAACAAGTAGTGTTCCCCAAGGCTCAGTTTTGAGGCAAGTTCTCTTTGATGTCTTTACCAGTGGTCTGGACAAGGAGATTGAATGCATCCTCAGTACATTGCAGATGATACAAAATTGGGTGTGTCAATTTGCTCAAGGGCAGGAAAGCTCTAAATGGAATTGGAGAGTCTGGATTGATGAGCCAAGGCCAGTTGTATGAGGTTCAATAAGGTCCTGCGCTTGGGTCAAAAAAACAGACCTGGGAATCCTTATTGAAAGACAGCTAAACATGAGCCAGTGATGTTACAAGATGTTCAAGGCAGCCAGCGGCTTCCTGGCTTGTATCAGAAACAGGTGGCCAGCCGGAGTAGGAAAGTGATCATGCTCCTATACTCAGCTCTGATGAATCTACACCTCAAATACTGTGTTCAGTTTTGGACCCCTCACTACAAGAAGGATGATGTGTTGCTGGACCATGTCCAGAGAAAGCCAACAAAACTGGTGAGGAGTCTGGAGCAGAAGTGTTATGAGGAGCAGCTGAGGGAACTGGGGTTGTTTAGTCTGGAGAAAAGGAGGCTGAGGGGAGATCTTATAATTCTCTACAACTATCTGAAAGGAGATTGCAGTGAGGCGAGTGTTGAAACTAGCTCTTTTGCAATGAAATTCTAGCATATCAGTTGTGATTTCTTGGTGTTCAAGCATTGGATCTTACTCCCACATGTAAATTAAGAAACTTCTCGGTTAGTGATGTTAAACTCATGGCTGTTGGTATTCCTGATCCACTGAGTTGCTGACTTTATCAGAAAAGAGCTCTCTCCTGTTAAAGCCATGGGAAATATCTCAGGAAAGATCAGTAACATTGATAAGCTCTGCCCTTTTCCCACTCAGGTCTGAAAGAGACAGAAGTGGAGATTATAGTCAGTAAGAAAAGAGAAACATCCGCCAAAAAAAAAAAATTATCTTGGTCACCTTTGCAAGATGAATGGTTTAATGTTCAGAGAGTTTACATACCAAATCATATTCTTGTTCTCCCTCCCTGATGTCCCTTAGAGAACAGCTGAGGAAGGCTAGGAGGACTTTCCCACTGGTTTATCAGATGGGGCTCTCCTCTGCACCAGTGACAACACTGTTTTTCTCTTTCCCTGATTAGAGTCCTGCCAATCTTGTTTCCTACTTCTCTCTCATTTGACTCTGATATTAACATTTCAGGCAAAATTTAAGTTCTATAAATGATGAATGTCATGATTATAGATGCGTGTACTACTGAGTCAGTGTTAACATGCATTTTTAGAAGATACAGAGTAAGAGATGGGAGTGAATGTAAACAGGATCAATTTTATCAGACATTCAAGTGAGTCTAGTAGAAGACCTTAGGCCTCCTTCATGTTATCCCTAGCCCAGTACAATTTTTTTCAGGCAGTCGATTCAGTTCAGTCTGTTGCATACTCCTGTCTTCCATAGTTTACAACAATGGCAGGTCTTCTAAAAGCCCATCATATTCCCCACCCCTCTCTGGAGACCATAGGGGATCTAGCAACTAGCTTACCCAAAGATACAGCGCTTAACAGATTCCTGACCAAATCCTAAAGCCACAGGGCCATGAGCAATTTATCCTTACATTAAGCAAAGGTCCTATTCCTTGAAAAACTCACTTCAGTCTGATAAGGTCTTATCAAACCTAACTGTGGATGCTCATGGCACAACTATCTTCCAAACCACTCTGATGAAATTGGAGGTCCCATTATTTGACAATGCTTCTGTCTGGATAAATGAGTCCCTGCTACGTTCCTAATTTCATTGGCACAACAATCTAAACTTTGATCATGGCTATATATTAAATATATATCTTTCCCTTCTTCAGTGATCAGTATAGACCAACAAAGCACTTCTAATCAGATAAAAAAGCAAGTTAAAATGTCTATATTTCATCCGTTGATAACAGCAGATACAGTGTGCCACATTATTTTATATAGCTTAGTACTGATGCATTTAAAGCACAGGCTACATTGTTCCAGGCCCAACCTTTTTGCAGGGCCCATAATGCATGGCAAATCAACAGTAACCACCTTTGGACAACGTTAATAAAGCATTATCATGAGGGTGAAATAAGATGTGAGATCTCTCTTTCCTTATGGTATTCAAAAAAGGTCAGAGACCTCCTGATTAGTTTATGCTTCTTCCCTAGCCAAAGCCAATGCCCGCTTCACTGTCTCAACAAACTAGTGGCTAATCATAGTGTTGTCACTATCCTATACCCAGTTACACAAGCTTACATTCTGAATAAGGAACTGGCATCTGGGACAGTCACATTCATCCCCTGGTCCTCTTAATACCATTGCACCCATCTTCACTCTGTTCAAAGTGCAATGGTGCATGCACCAATGTGTTTATCTACTAACGTGTCGGTTGACGCAAGATGCTTTCAAAATAAGCTACTTAAAATCCTACTTTAAAGTTGCCATATATTTTGAGCAGAATATCTGGATAACTGAAAATTATCTCAGTGGTTACTAGTTATCCTTCTCTCAGTCCTTCCAAATACTAGCTCACCTGTTGCCATCTAGCTCAGCAGTGAAAGAATTATCTAACTAGGTGGTCCTAACTAGCTAATTGATTAAAAGAACAGTTCACCGCCATGTATTTTATAACAGGTCAAAATATATTGTAGAATATATTTTTGCCAATAAGCGTACCCTTATTAACGATGAATTGCTGTATTGTAAGGTAGTTTCTTACAGTATTAAAGTGTTTCTTTATCTTTTCCCACAATCGTAGCAGGACACATAGAGAAAATGTTACAGCATCCCTGAGTCTGTAAACCTGAAATTTAAATAGAACATCAACAATTCTTATTTAAGATGACGCCCAATATATGAAAGTTGAGGTATCATATAACAGGTCTTTGTTATAAACTCTTGCACACTATCTTTCCAAAGTGAGAGAAAGGGAACGAGAGAGAAAAGGAAAAGGAAAAGGAGGAAAGCAAAAAGGGAGGAAAGGAAAAGGGGAGGAAAGGAAAAGGGGAAAAAAAGAAAATCACTATACAGGATATACCTCTTCTGGGCTGAATCAGTTCAATAGTGAATGAGATTACTGTTCAGAGAACTTTTGCAGAAGTTAAACTACAATGAAGTTGAAGCAAAGTGAAAACAATGACAAGAATGAAAGAGGACCCTATGCAGGAGAAAAAAGCTCTGCTAAATGGCACAACAGGTGATCTAGACTAGAGGTCTGAGACTGGGCAGGCAAACAGATACCAGCAAGGGAAAGCTGTATGACTGACTTGCATTGCTTGAGGGTGGTGCAGTAGGGTTAAATTGTGGAAAATACCAGGACAATTTCAGACTCTTCTGAAACTGAGCCTTAAAGAGACCCCAAAAATCTCAGTGTGTCATTTATTTTCTCATCAAAGACATATCAGACCAGTGCGTCTTTGCAAGCATTGATTGCACACAGCCTAGTCAACTGTTGTGAATGGAATAAATATCTGAGGGAGAAGTGTCTGGGCAATTTTGGCTTTCAAACTCTAACAGCTATCTGCTGAGAATGTGTAAACTATGCTTCAGCAATTTGAAATAGATCAACAATGTGTGGATTTTCGTAAGTAAATTTAAAAACACGGTTTTGACATAAGGGCCATCATTCTTCCAAATCTCGAATCACTCCTCCAGAGCAAACCATACTAGAGCTTTTCTAAGAGTAGATGATCAAAGTAATTTTAAAAGCTGAAATCTTTTTTCCTTAGCATAATTCTTGGAAATTGCTGGCCAGTTTTGGCAGAAATTTTCCAAAAACAATTCCAACTGCAGCAGAAACCCTGCATGGAAAATTTCAGCCCAATGGTCAAACTTTGGCTAAGTCATTATGAAACAGCCTTCAGCTATTTATGAGAAAGTGTTAGAGAACCTTAATAATAGGCATTGTTATCAACTGGGCTATAATACATAGCTGTGTGCACATATGCTGCTATAGCTAACTAGTGAAAACATTTCTGTTTATAAAAGGATTTACCCTTCCCACATAGATCTTAAGTAAGTGCATGATAGTCTACAGTGTCAGGAAAGTTTTTATTGGCAAGTACAACTGCATTACCTACATGTGGCAAAGCCATGACTGATTTAAAAACACCATGCCAAGACACACTCTAAGCCAGAACATACCACTGTGTGTTTTGTCTCTACCACATACTTTAGAAATGGTTTAGACAGTTCAATTTTTTTTTATACATGCTGTATTTTGTGTCTTTCCTTCTCATACCTTTTTTAAATGAAGGAAAGGTAATTTTCAACCTTAGACACATAAATGTCAAGCAAAATTTCTACCTTCGTTTGAATCAAAATATGCCAATTTTAAGATCTGAATTCTGTGACTTACTAGAGCCTAGAATAAACACTGTGTATGGATTCTTGATGAGATGCTGAAATTTCTAGATATGGTGATCCTTCAGCCTCCCATCTATTTAAAAACAAAGACTCACTTCTGTCTGATGCACTGGCAAAGGAAAGTGAAAAGTTTTATGATTGAAGCAAGAAAACAACAGAATTCTACAGTCTGTAGTATTATTTGATAGTAAAGGCAAAACATCCTTGATAACCTCATCTAGATAGTAGGAGGAAATAAATGTTTATGACTATTAGTGAGGGAGCTGTACAGGACAGAGCAACAATGTAATCTTGCTGTCTTTTTATTACCTGTGAGAAGGTATGAGAAGTTGCATATAAAATTATCAAGACTTCTTATGTTTTTGACTGAGAGGAAAAAAAATCTCTGAGCATAAGACTTCAACTCACATCTCATTCAAACTAATTAAGCAATACTGGATAAATCCATTGGAACTGAACACAGGTGATCATACAGGCACAGTGGTCTGTCACACAGGCAGATTAATGAATGCAGCCGGAAGAAGAGATCTTTTTTGTTTTTAACGTATCCTTATTAATTAACGACAATTTTTAAAAAACAAAGATAAACAGATTATTGTTCTAATGTTGTCAGCTCTCTACAGTGAGATTTTTCCTTTTTAGGTACTATATTTAGATGTCAAATGTGGTTAGCCTGCCAAATGCTTATCTAAAAATCCTAATTAGAGTAAAAACATTCAGATAATCAGAATGTCCTGTCCATGGCTCTGAAATGACTTTTCTTCTCCTCTCCTGCCATATTCTAATCTCCAAGGTACTTTGCACTCCAATGTCCTGCTTGGCTTTTATATTTTTTTTCTACACATCCATTGCAGGCTCTTAAACACAGCTGTATACTAAAAAAACTTGTTCTTCATTGTCTAGTCCAACTTAATTGAAGTTGTTCTTGGAAAAACTAATTTTCTTCCAAGATATTTTCTGTGCCCTATGATGCTTTAATTTATTTTTTATCTACTTTATTTATTATTGTGATTTGCTTTCTTGAGCATTGCCTTAAGCGCCTTGGAGGGGCTGGAAGCTGGTGGCTATGTCAATAAACCTATTATTGTTCCAGATGTTTGTTTCATTTTAGGGCCAAATTCTGCTCACAATTAGACTAGGGAAATCCTGCTCTCTTCAGTGTGATTGCATAGAAAAAGGAAAGCAGGCGTTGGCCCTGAGTCTCTTTTTCAGTCTTTTGTTTATCTCACAGCTTTACAACTTGTTATGTAAGGCAGTCCTTTAATTTGTAGACAGCCTCCTAAATTTTCTTTTAGTGAAAGGAATTATCAATCCCCTCTCAAGACTTTATTCTACCCCTGCACAGATGCCCTGTTAATCCTCCCCATTACAGACATTTTGCAATACCTGAGTTCCTTAATCAGGCACACAAACTCTACATGATGTACAAATAGAGAGGAAAAAGGCTGCTCCAAATATAAAGATCGGGTAGCAAAGATATTACAGAGAATGCTAGAAGAGATGAGGTAATGCTAAAACGTTTACTGTAGCCCATTTTGTAAAATTCTTTACAAGTTAAATCTTTATTCACTTCTTTCACACAAATATCTGTGTGAAATTATTTCTATTTATTTCCTTATTCTATGGTTTCTGTTTTCATTTAAAATACTTTAAAAGCAGTTCTTTAAAGTCCTTTTTCCCCTAAACAAGAGCCTTAAAATCTGAGTTCTATCTCAGGTGTTGGACCAATGCCATCCATGTAATTCTTCTCACGGGGGCTGGCAAGACCTGACAATACTCATCAAACAGACAAATGCCCAATTCAATACAAAGTATTAAAAAATACAGAGCCCACAGAATTACTTAAACTCATTTTGAGTTTATACCTCTATAGTAACTGGAAGATGTTATTTCTATCTAAAAAAAATAGTACCAGACATTCCCACCCAAAAAAAAAGTTTGAAAGTGAGAAAGTGCCCATCATAGAAGACTCCTGCCAAGAGCCAAATATTCAAAAATATGGGAAACAAAATCCCCGATTTCTTGCATACTGTTTAAAATTATTTTGTATTAAATGAAAAACAACAACAATAATTGCCATCATTCCTAGAATCAAAGAATTGTTAGATTGGAAAAGACATTTAAGATGTCTTTGTCCAACTGTAAACCCAATGCTGCCAAGTCCACGACTAAACCATGTCCCCAAGTGCCACGTCTACGCGCCTTTTAAATACCTTCAGGGATGGTGACTCCACCACTTCCCCCAGCTGTCTCCAAAGCTTGACAAGCCTTTTGAGGAAAAAAATTTCTTAATATTTAGTCTAAACCTCCCCTGGTACCACTTGAGGCCACTTCCTCTCATTCTGTCACTTGTTACTTGGGAGAAGAGACCAACACCCACCTCGCTAGAACCTCCTTTCAGGTAGTTGTAGAGTGATAAGATCTCTGCTCAGCCTTATCTCCTCCAGACCAAACAACTTCAGTTCCCTCAGCCACTCCTCATAATGCTTGTGGTCCAGATTCTTCACCAGCTTCTTTGTTCTTCTTTCCACACACTCAAGCACTTCAATGTCTTTCTTGTAGAGAGGGGCCCAAAACTGAACACAATATTCAAGTTCCAACCTCATCACTGCCAAGTACAAGGTACAATCACTTCCTTAGTCCTGCTGGCTATGCCGCTTCAGATACAAACCAGGATTCTATTGGCATACTGCTGGCTCATATTCAGCCAGCTATGAACCAACATCTCCACTAGGCAGCTTTCCAGCCACTCTTCCCTAAGTCTTAACACTGTGTGGAGTTGTTGTAACCCAAGTGCAGGACCTGGTACTTAGCCTTGTTGAACCTCATATACCTGGCTTTGGCCCATCAATCCAACCTGACCAGATCCTTCTATACAGCGTTCCTGCCCTTGAGTAGATCAGCATTCCCACTGAACTTGGTGTTTTCTAAAAACTTACTGCAGGTGCACTCAATTCCTTCATCCAGATCATCGATAAAGATATTAAACGGAACTGGCCCCAACACTGAGCACTGGGGAACACCATTTTTGATGAGCCACCAACTGAATTTAACACCATTCACCACAACTCTTCAGGTCAGGCCATCCAGCCAGTCTTTTACGCAGCAAGGAGTAAGCCTGTCCAGGCCATGAAAAGCCAGAATTTCCAGGATAATGCTATGGGAAATAGTGGTAAAATCTTTAGTAAAGTCTATGTAGGCAACATCCACAGGCTTTCCCTCACCCGATAGATGGGTCACTGGTCATAGAAGGGGATCAGTTTAGTAAAGCAGGACCTGTCTTTCATCAACCTGTGCTTACTGGGCTTGGTCACCTGGTTGTCCTACAAGTACCACATGACAGCACTGAAGATCATAGGATCATAAAATTATAGGATCGTAGTATCATAGAATGTTTTTTGTTGGAAGAGACCAAGGGCATCTTCAACTAGATCAGGTTGGTCAGAGACCCATCCAGCCTAACCCTGAATTTTTCCAGGGATGGGGCATCTATAACCTCTCTGGACAACTTGTTCTAGTGTTTCACCATGCTCAACATAAAAAATTTCTTCTAGTGTAAACTTCCCCTCTTTTAGCTTATAAACCAATACCCCTTGTCCTATTATTACAAGCCCTGCTAAAAACTTTTGCCCCATTGTTCTTATAAGCCTCCTTTGAAAGGCTGCATTAAGGTCTCTTCCAAGGTGAACAACCTCAACACTCTCCACCTGTCTTCATAGGGGAGATGTTCCAAGCCTTTGAACATTTTTGTGGCCCTCCTCTGGACCCTCTCCCACAGATCCATGCGTTTCTTGTGCTGAGGGCTCCAGAGCTGGATGGAGTATTCCAGGTGTGGTCTCACCAGAGCAGAATGGAGGGGCAGAATAACCTCCCTTGACCTGCTGTAGATGCTTCTTTTGATGCAGCCCAGGATACATTTGCCTTCTGGGCTGCAAATGCACAATGATCTGCTCCATGACCTTTCCCAACACTGAGGTCAGACTGACAGGCCTGCAGTTGCCTGGATCCAGCCCTTCATGTGGACAAGCATCACATTTTCTAACTTCTAATCAACTGTGACGTCCCCAGTTAGACAGGACTGCTCATAAATGATGGAGAGCAGCTTTGTGAGCGCTTCTGCCAGTTCTTTCATTACACAACCCCATAGACTTGTGTGTGTCTAGGTCGAGTAGCAGCTTGCTAACCATTTACCCTTGGATTAGAGGGGCTCCATTCTGCTCTCCATCCCTGTCTTTCATCTCAGGGGCCTGTGTACCTGGAGAACAACTGGTCTTACTATTAAAGGTAAAGAAGACATTAAGTCATTAAGTACCTCAGCCTTTTCCTCATCCTTTGTCACTATGTTTCCCCACACATGCAGTAAAGGATGGAGCTTCTCCTCAGCCCTCCTTTTGCTGCTGATATACTTATAGAAAAACCTTTTATTGTCCTTTACTGCAGTAGACAGATTAAGTTCTAGTTGGGCTATGGTCCTTTTAATTTTCTCCACACTTAAGCTCATGACACTACTGTAGTCCTCATGATATTATCGTAGTCCTCCTGAGTTGCCTGCCTCTTCTTCGAAAGGTCATAAACTCCATTTTTTTACCTGACTTCCAGCCAAAGCTCTCTGTTCAGCCAGGCTGATCGTCTTCTCTGCTAGCTCATCTTCCGACACATGGGGATGGTCAGTTCTCACAATCTTAAGACCTCCTCCGTGAAGGATGTCCAGCTTTCCTTCAAGACTGTCGCCCAAGGGACTCTCTCAAGCAGTGTTCTGAACAGGCCAAAGTCTTCCCTCTGGAAGTCCCAAGTGGAAGTTCTGCTGACCCCCTCCTTACTTCTCTAAGAATTGATAATTCTATCATTTTGTGATCACTATGACCAAGATGGTCTCCAACCATCACATCACCCACAAGACTTTATATGTTTGGAAAAAACCAGATCCAGCGGGGCACCATCCCTCGGTGGCTCACTTACCAGCTGTGTCAGGAAGTTATCTTCCACACTCTCCAGGAACCTCCTAGACTGTTTCCTCTCTACTGTATTGTATTTCCAGCAGAGATCTGGTAAGTTGAAGTTCCCTATTAGAATAAGGTCTAGTGATCATGAGACTTCTCCCGGTTGCTTGTAGAATATTTCGTCTATCTCTTTGTCCTAGTCGGGCGCTCTTTAACAAGTCCCATCATGATGTCTGCCTTGTTGGTCTTCTCCCTATAAACACTCATTACTATCAGCACCATCATTAAGTTCTAGACAATCCAAACACTCCATAACTTACAGAGCTACCACTGTATTCTTATTATAGAAAAGATAGTTTGCTGTCTTCAGTAACTCTAGTACTATTTTGGTTATTTTCAGGATTCCACTATATCTACAAACAGCTTTTGCCTTGTTTTAGTCCAAGTGTGGTATTAAGTGGAAAAGGAGTAGTCCACCCAGCAGACTCTTGGTAAAAACACACTTTTGGTTTGCCACAGATTTTGTGAATGCTGAATATTTTCCAGGATCCATGAAAAGACCATAAAAAATTATGAAGAAAATATATACAACAAAGGTTAACAGCAATGACACTGTGTCTATCTCAGTCAGTCCGTATCATCAAAATTTCCAGAAGCTGGGAGGTTCTACAAAATGAGCATGATTTTATAAGTTGGTTTTATGGTTTCCATAAACAACCACCAAAAGTAAGACATGGGGACATGCAGGACTGCAGTTTGATTCAGTAGATCATTCTGACAACCAGTACATCTCAAAAATATCCTATAAAAACTAGATAAATGTAGTTTAAATACCAAATTTTCAATATGCAAAACTTTTTAATCAACTACTTAGCTGGAGCACCTTATGGGTATTCCCATTCTCCCCTTGTCCCAAGCCTTAACTTCACTTTAATTCTTAGTTTAATACGTAAAACAAAAAATTTCTTACATCTCAAAGAAGTTTACCTTCTTTTGAATGACTAATGTGTTTTGCCTATTTAATTTATAAACAAAACCTCTGAAGATTTCAAAATGAACTGTTTAAAACACAGGCAGCTATATTTAAGATAACAACTAGAACTGTCAGGGAACCAGCAATAGTGCATATTAACATGTCACTCAGTACAATGTTCTTTGAAATGGAATGGATAAACAAATAAAACTATAATCCTAGGAACAAGTTGTCTGGTAGAAAGCCTTGGCACCTGGAGTAAATCACTGGTTTGGATTCATATATAAAAAGAAAATTTGCAAAATAAAAGTGACCATAGCCCTGCCAAGTCACACAGTATAGCTGAGGAGAGCAGTGACTGCTACAGACATCATCTGTGATTGAAAAAGCAGTGTGTCTTCATCTGTATACCACTTATCTAAGATCACTGGCAGTCCTGTAGGACCAGGGTCAAATATCAGTATTCAAAACTAAATTTTCAGGTAACGTGAAGGTAGAGGTGAGGTAATCTCTTAGGCGTAAGGGATGACACCTGCAGAGGGAGCAAATTCAAAGGAAAACAAGAGTGGGAAGATGGCTCTGATTTACATCTTCTTCACTGTGCCTCACACGAACGCCTGTACTTCTCTTGAAGAGATGGAAGGAGGAAGGATAAAATGCAGGTTACATTTATAAAAATATGGTTTTCGTAGCTACACCCACTAGAACTTCAATTTTCTGTCCACTATCAGAAAAAGAGACAAACAACAGAGATACAGCAAAAGTAGGTTCACAGAAGGAATGAATAGGAGCCTATGGCAAGAATGTGTGTTTATTTAGTATGTCACTTCAGGTCAGTTTACTTATGATCATTAGCGTCTTTAAAAACATTTTCTAAGTAACTAAGAGAGAGAAAAAAATTAAGCAGGCCTTAAAAAGAATCCTAGCAGCTGCAGTATGACCTACCTCTTGTAAAGCTATTATTCCCTAAACAGCTCATCATTCTGCAAAAGCTTACAGAAGGAAAGTGCACGTTTCCTATCTGAGGTTGATTACACAAAATTAAAGCCTTTCCATGACCATCAGAACTAATGTTTGGTTTCCAATGGCTTTGTGTCTTGTGGCTGGCTGAATGCTTTACTGAACTATGACAAGATTGTCTAGTAGAGAGTAATTTTGACTAACATTTGGGTTTGTCTGGTATCTGATAGGGTTCAAACCCTAGGTCACACTTTCCTCATGTATAGGTCATTCAAAGATGTCTCTCCTTCTCTTCCTGACTTGTCTTGATACTAGTCTAAACATAACTATTGCTATGAATGATTCTGCCTTTTTAATTCAACATGTGTAAATGTCAGGATTACTAACAATTGCTAACTACCCCACACATAAAAATTAGTGGTTGCAAAACACATTCTTTCCACGTCTAGCCAAGTACTGAAAATTTGTTTGTCGATCTGATTCATTGCAATGGAAATGACATCCATACCTCAAGGCACCTGAATTGTTGTGACTCGCAAACATTGCAAATACCAAAATTCTCTCATTTTTGTGCATATGTTGCACATCACAGGTAGAAAAAGAAAATGACACCCAATGACTTGGCATGGGAAAGCGACCTGGCGTAATACCAGTTAGAAAATCTGCCAAATATTGCTTTGTTTAAATTGGCCCAAAGCTTTTCAGACTCTAATATCTTTGACTGGTGACCCTGCCAAAAAAGGTTGTGGAGTGGCAAGCTAAGAACACTGTATCTCAATTTGCTTTTGTAGGTTTATCTTTTGAAAAGTGGCAAAACTTTCCAATAAGCGTATAACTAGAACAAGCATGTGGCTACAAAAAAAAAGAATTCACGATTTTTCATTGAGTCAATGATCATAAAAATTTGGATAGCTTTGCGGTAGGTACTAATAACAAAGCCAAGTCAGTCCAGGTTTATCCTTTTTCTCTTTTTGATGTATTAAGTTATAAGTAAATCTCATACTTTCTACTTGTAAATATTGTAATACAGTTTCCGTAGCTTAATGTAAAAAATTGTGCTCTCATAAATTTGAAAATGGTTCAAATCATAAAATCTTCCACGAATAAAAATATGCATTTTTAAAATCATACCTCTTTCCCTTTTCTCTGGAGTTTAAGGACCAACCTATAGCAGTAATTTCTAGAATTCAAATAAACAGCAGATTTTTTTCCATTAATTCATTCTAACTAAGGAGGAAATCTTAATCTGTATTATCAAATTGTCTGTAATTCATACTACCGTTATATTAGTGCTAATGCATTTACCTAAACTAAAAAGTCACACTTTAGATGTGTTTGCCAAAACTGAAAATTCTATCCTATTTTTAACTGGAAAACTTAATTTGAAAGTAAGTTTCATGCACCAACCATTCAAGGAGTAATACAATTACAAGACTTGTGTAACTATTGAAAGACAATGAATGGAAAATTTTGGATGGAAGAACCATGTATAATCTGTTTCTAGTAATAAAGACTTTCTTTGCAAAGGGATCTGTGCAGAAAATGAGAACCACCACAGTTATACTCTGATTTTTGTGTTTTCCCGATTGAAAATGGGATTTTATTTTTTTTTGTGCTCAGTTACAGGTAAAGATTCAATTACATCAAATATCTATTTTGGCATGTGTATATAATATTTGTGTTATTTTTTTCAGAAAGGAACTTTTCTGATAAATCTTAATAAGATATGTTACTCTTTGCAATCAAAAGAAATACTGTCACCTATGGCACATAATAGCATTTGAAAAATATCTGTATTGAAAGGTAAGATCTGGTTAGGCTGCCGACAACATAAAACTGCCATACTCGTTCAGGTCTCCTCTTCTGACAGTAAAAACAACTAATCACCACCTCCATGAGGCCAATAATGAAATAGAAGTTCTTTTGAATCAGAAATATTGGGTGATCCTAGTATGCATCGATGAGAATCCTGCAAGCAGAATAAGGGCTAAACACAAGCAGCTGATTGGTAACAGATTTTCTTGGATATACTTCCACACTGTAATTAGTTAGAATTCTATCAACTATATTACAGTTAATATAATCAATTATGTAAAATATATTTAGGTATAATAATTATTTAAGATCATTTCATATACTAAATCCACTTCCATGGAAAAATGTTCCGGCAACATAAAATCTCGTTTACTAGATTTTGCTGGCTAATATCAGGGGTTTTTTTTAACATTTAACAGTTTTATATAAATTTATTAAGGAGCCTATCTAGTAAAGGAATGAAAAGGCACTTGAACCCTGGCTGAGAAACAGCATCTATAATGTGCAGTGCTCAGTAAAACTGTTACTGTGGGGCTACCAAGCAAGATAAGTAGTTGCAGAGTGAGCGCATTTTAGCACAAACCAGTACAGATAACCCCAGTTTAGGTAGTAGGGTGCAACTCTGAGAACCGTCAGAATCAGATAAGTCACATTAGAAAAGAAAGCTTGTTATAAAACATAACTGTAATGCAGCCTTTGTAAACTTCTCTGAGAAATCAGGAAACAAAATAAGACAAAGTTTTGCAATGGCAGGCAGGAATAGATGTCTAAAGTGAGTTAATAAAGGCTGCTGTGTAAGAGGGGTCTCTTCATGGGGGATCAAAACTAAGCCTTTCAAAGGCATGTATTTCTCTAGTATGCACTACTAATGAATAGACTATGCTATTCAACTTTTGAATATATACCTTTTGAACTTTTGGAACTTAATTTAGTGAGATTTTCTGAAGTATTGCTAATTATATGACAAGCTTTTTATAGTGCGAGATATTTAAAAAATTGGTCTCTTCCAAAATGTATGCCTCCAACAGTATGCTTAGTTCATGAGGAAGAAATGGAATATCTGCTACTAAATGTGTATTTGTTTTATTTAAACTAATAATATACTGAGAAGCTGGTATTTTCCAAGCTGTTTTGTGAATTTCAGTTTTAACTGCAATTAGCAGTAGGTCCTACATAAAGAGTGCAAAAAGGATTATTATTTTGGCTTGTCTGATTTTAAACTGGTACGGTTTAAATATGACTTGAATAGAATTTTTTTTTTTCTTATTTCTGACATCATAAGCCTCTAATTTAGCAAATACCAGAAGCATACACTTACTTCGAAGTACATCAGTAGTTCCACTACTCATACATGTAAAATTAAATGTGTTTCAATTCTATTTTGTCTGAGACCCTAAATTAAAGCTAATTCTACTTAAGTGATTGAAGTTACCCTGAGCTAGTAAGAACAGAGACAGACTCTTGCTAAGCTCCCTGAGCCCTGTTGAACTGAGATTCTGATGTGCCTTGGTATTTGATTCAAAGCTGACATAGAAAATCTAACTCAATTTTGCTCCTAGCTTCTAGTTCAAAGGCATCATTCTTTTGTCTGTTTTTTAATACTTAAAAAAGCATGCAGATGTCTTTCAAACAAATTAAAATAAGGCCATGTGAAAGGCACTTTCTGAGAATTACTCCTGTCATCAAACACTAACATTACAACACTTGTCTTGCACTCAATGTTGCACAGGGAAATATGAGTCCTGAAGAGCCAAATTCTATATGTAATCATGTTTACCATGGGCCCTGAAGAAAAGATGATGCTCTGGAGTCCCTGGAAACATCTGGGTAAAAGAACATTTGGATTTTTTTTCTGCCACAGTCTGATATTTTATACACATGGAAATCTGGTCCTTGCTTCTATTCTCAGACTGTTCAGGTTTTTCTAACATTGCTATTCAAAAAAGTAGCTTATAACTAGAGTCATTCTCTGAATAAATATAATACAGGAAGCTATAGTCATATTTAGACAAGCATGTTTTAATGCATATGAACAACTGTGATAGCCTAACTATATATGTACATAGAAAAATCCCTAGTTTCAACATGAAGAAATATTAAACAGTACATGTAAGTGGGCAAAGTAGTGTGCAGAGAACATCCACCCAAATTTCTGAAAACATGGTCTTAGAAAACAAATGAAGGAAAAGGCTTTCGCTTTGTCTTTCCCAAGTTAAGGGTTCTATTTCCCCAGCTGGAGACGCAGCAGCCAAAAAAAGCAATTCACAGTGTCTTGTTTTAGCTGTTTGTCAGGGAATTCCATGTTTGCCTTACAACAGTTGACTATATTCACAATATTCAAGTATCCTGTTTCAACTCTGGAAAAATGCAGTAATGAAAAATCACTTAGTCTGAAGGATTAATCCAAGATGTTAACTGGTTTAAACAATATCTCAGAGGTCCTGCAAAATTTTAATGTTTTTCCTCAAGTATCTGTCAGTCTACTCAACTCCAACCATTCAATGATAAGAACTGAAATGTTTTCGTCTCAGACAGGGATCAAAGGTGAAATACCAAATTTCTAGCAAGAATAACTTTTCAAGAAGCTTGATTCAGAAATTTATTTATGATTTTCTTGGTATTTGAGTGATCTGACAATTTAATTACAGGTTTTGAAGGACCTGATATATTTCATCAGTTCAACATTGAACAAATATCTGCTTTATGATAAATCTCTTAAAAACAAATCCAGAATCGAGAGTCCACCAGGTTAGCTACTGAATCAATAAGTGAACAGAATAATAACTTTCGAACAGGACTTACAGTCAGTATTAAACTAAGTAAAACATACACATAAAAGGAAACTTGGGTGGCTGAGAAATTAAGCAGATTGAAACAATAAAAATTCAACAAAAATTTACAGATCTTTACTTGTCACTTCAGAGCCATCTCTTACATGGTAACCTTCACAGTGAAAATCTTGTAGTTAATGAGCCTTCACTAGAACAAAGTAATTTTTTAAAGCAAACATCAACAAAGCACCAATATTTTACACTGCAGCATCAGATTATTTTAAGGTACATCGCTTGCCCAGGCTTGAAAGCCATAAAATGCTACATTTGTCCCCTCAAACACATTACAAACCTCTTATATGCTTATACTCACTGAGAAAACAGTTCAAATAACATAAAAATCATATTTATCTCAAGAAAAGTGTAAGCAACAACAACAACAAAAAAAACCTCACACCATAAATTTATCATGAAAATGAGCCAAACCACTTTCATGGATCTCTTTGGTCTGCCAATAACAGAGCTTTTTTCCTCTCCATATCTATCCCTACTTTTAAGCAGCTCATCCCATTCATACAAGCAACAATCTGGTCAGTTGGCATGATTTAATATTTTCTGCTCCTTCATGTCTTTCCTCTGGCTGCTACAGGTACTAATGTGTTGTTCCTTAAAGAGCAGCAGTGTAATCTGTATGACCAGTTACAACCAATGTAAATGTTACAGTAACAACAGATTGCTGATTTTTGTAATGTATTTCTGTATAATATTTTCCTTTTAATACTATTTTGCATTATAGATACTAAAAAACTTGGAAGAGGCTTTTATTAAAAGAAAAAAAAAGGCAGAAACACATGATTCTATAAGAACATTTCTAATCACATCAACTCCAACAGTAAGTACTCCATAAGTAGTTTGGTCAGTCCTGGACACTACATTCATAAGGGACAATGTATTCTCATGTATTCTCTTGGGGCGTCAATTAATTATTTGAAACTGTAAGCAGCATTTGCCAGGCTTGTTGAGCTGAATTTCCAAGGCTTCTTTATAAGGAACACCTTCCACTAGATCAGCTTGCTCAGTGACCCATCCAACCTGGCCTTGAACACCTCTAGGGATCAGACTTCCACAGCTTCTCTGGGAAACTTGTTCCAGTGTTTCAAGACCCCCAAATTAAAAAATTTCTTCCTAATATCTAATCTAAATCTTGCCTCTTTCATCTTAAAACCATTACTCCTTGTCCCATCTCTACAATGCCTGATAAAGAGCCCCTCCTCTTTCCTGTAGGCCCCCTTTAAGTACTGGAAGGCTGCTATAAGGTCTCCCCAGATCCTTCTCTTCTCTAGGGTAAACAAGCCCAATTCTCTCAGCTTGTCCTTGTATGGGAGGTGCTCCATCCTGCTGATCGTCTTCGTGGCCCTCCTCTGGACTCGCTTTAACAGATCCATGCCCTTCATGTCCTAACGTCTCCAGAATTGAAGGAGACTCTAGATGAGGTCTCACAAGAGCAGAGTAGATGGAGAGAATCACCTCCTGCTAGTCACAATTCTTTTGATGCAGCCCAAGATACGGTTGACTTTCTGGGCTACAAGCACCCATTGCTGACTCATGTTGAGCTTATCATCTATCAGTACCCCCAAGACCTCTCTTCAGGGCTACTCTCAATCCATTCTCTACCCAGCCTGTATTTGTGCTTGACTCTGACCCAGGTGCAGGACCTTATAGTTGCCTTTGTTGAACTTCATGAGTTTGGCCCAGGCCCACATCTGAAGCCTGTGAAAATCCCTCTGGATGTCATCCCTTCCCTCCAGTGTGTCGATCACGTCATACAGCTTGGTGGTGTTGGCAATCTTGCTGAGGGTGCCCCCTGACCCAGAGTTCCTTACATTTCTATCACAGTTCAGTAACAGACTGATGGACTTACTGCAGAAACCAGGCTAAAATGCTCTATATGTTGCAGAAATCGTGCAACTGCGTAAACAGATTACATCAACACTTTCCTACCTAAAATAACAGGAAATATAAAGGAAATAAAAGGAAATAAGGCAAAAAAATGTACATGTATAGACACATATATAACAATTGGATACCCTTGGTTACACATTGCGACTGTATTACATATCCTTTTCTCCTGTCTTATCAATTTGGATTAGAAGCTACTCATAGCAAGTATTGTCTCATAGTCAGCTGCAACAGCGTATTTAATGCAGTGAAGCCCCAATCTTAGTTATTCAGATTAGATCTAGTAAAACTATCCAAGATGAGAGAAACCTGGGATGTTGTACACAGCAGTCCAAATATGGCATATATGTATATGTATGTCTATGATGTGAAGTCTATGACAAGGGAAAAAGAGCACATACTACATCAATCTGACAGTATATCAGACTAATATATAATGACATGAAACGATGAACAAAAATACTCTGAACAACCTCTGTCTGCAGGAAATAACCAAATCAAGGAAAGGCAGTTGCATAGACAAGACTGATAGGAAAAAAAATGTGAAAAATTACAGTGACAAATCTTTAAATGATGTCGTGATTCTGGAGACTTCTCTGATTAACGCTAGGAAGTCTGAATATGTTCCCATCCAGAGTTTGCTCAGAGCTGCAAATCTGTCAAACACAACTCCCTGACGAATAAGACCTGTAAGAAAACTGGTAGAATAACAGTTAGAAAAAGAAAAATATATTCTCAAGTACTGGGAATGAAATTCCCAATATCATTTGCTATCTTTTTTTAATATCAAGCTTATGTTCTGTTCCCTGATCTTAGTAAGTATTTTATGAACAGGCTTGAGACTCAAGTGAAGAATGGTTTTATTCGATCAGTTGACTGTTGCATAAGAGTAAGATAAACAATTAATTATTCAGTTTGTCCTATTCCTCTTGTAACTTTGCATGTCTGCCCTCTATGGTGCCTGTATACGTCACACTACAAAACAAATTCAAGAATGGTAACAGAAAAAAATAATAAGAAAATAAGGCTGAGTTGATATTTATTTCCAATAACAGAATTTCAAGGCTTACAGTGAAGCCATAGGTTACCACAAGCTGAAAGACTTGAGACATAGAGGAAATGTTTACAGCTGATATGAATGACGTGTGCTGTCCCACATCATGTGAGGTGAAAGGCCTCACTGTAAAACCCCCACCTAGGTTAAAGGTGTCAATCTGATTATCTGAACCTCACCTCCAGCGGTAGAGCTTATGGTCCTGCTCTCAACCTTCTGGGATTTGAAAGTGAAAATAAGGGCAAGGGCTGGGCTGAGGGCCTTCCTATACAATTCTTCCTTTCTTGCTCTTTTTCCCTCTCCTTGTCTCATACACATTGCATCTTTTCTAACAGTGATGTAAAATCAACAAAAGGTAGCTGAAAGCTAGTACCCCAAACAATGCTGTATGACTCTTCCACATCTTCAGCTGGCTGATCAGAACTAATGCTATGCTTGAGGTTCTCCACTCATGAATGTCTGAGTCAACACCTCAGGCAGAAGTTGCATTTTTCTGGGTCACTTGTCTTTCCTTACCCCTTCTTTGAATATTTTACTTCTTTTGTTCTCCAGAAAACAGGATCTGAGTAGAAGCAAAAAATCTAGGAACTCCAAACCAGCTTAACTATCTTCTCTTTTCATTCCAGAAGAACTATTATTGCTTATAATCTAATCTAAAAGAGAGTCAAAGAAGGGAATTTCCCCATAAAATACCCTGCAGCTAAAAGGGAGTGGGATAATGTTTACCTGCAAGTTTTACTCAGTATTTCAAGAAATTTAACTATTTTCCCTTTTTCTAGGTCTGTAATCAAAGGATAGATTTGGAATGCTGGTTATTACAATGGGAGTTCGCCAGCAATAACTTGAAATGAAACCCCAGACCATACTTCACTATTTATGTTGTAACTACGAGCGAATTATATTAACATATTATCTTTTGCTGGGCCCCAAACTCCCTACCTTCAACACAACACCCCACAGTGATAAGTAAAAGTAGAACTCGCTTGTGCTTTCTGTAGTTTAATACCACCACACAAGAACACATTCCCAACCTCTAAGAGCTTTGCAAACTATCAACCATTTGCATATTTGAAGCACTCTCTGTTGTGTGTACCACAGAGACTCTTGCTGGGGAAATTGTCGGCTAAGGTGCTTCAGACACTTCCAAGAATGAAATTTCCAAGAATTTTGATTAAATAGAGCTGAGTCGAGAAGTGAGGCGAGGTGTGATACTGAGACTGACTGGGCAAGAGCCCATGGGGCACAGATCCTGTGCAAAGAAGAGTAAGCAATTACATAATTCATCATAATGCACACTCATAAGGAGACTGAATTAAGATGGCACAGGGAACTTGAAATTCTTGGACTTCATAATTTATAAATTCTTGACTTGCAATGTTATTATTGTTAGTTTAAAGTCATGGTGTTTTTATATAGTATTTTCTAACATTTCTGTTAGAAGAAACAAAATAGAAGAAGAAACAAAATACTTCTGTTCATTTTGGAAAGGAATCATTTAGGAGGTTGGGAATTTTTATGTGAAATTCATTGTTTTCTTACAATATTGTGACCCCATACAGCATTGAGAAGGCATGCCTGATTAACAAGTTACTAAGGACTGTAGCGGCGCTTGCAAGCAATCGTAGTAAGTCAATGCTTCTGTCTGATCGACTCTTTCCAGAATAACAGATTATTCACGGATACATCTTCTTCATTTAAATGAAAGAAGATTAATAAATAAATATTATATTACTATATAAATATATAAATAATATATAACTTCTTTATTTAAAGAAGAGGCTTTCATTTTTCATATCTAGAAAAAGTCTTGTGAAAACAATTTGTAAATTATGTCAGATCAAGGCAATGTGGCATAGTTTTTGTTTATAAAATGGAACCTTGAAAATCTTCCCCTGTTTTTGTAATTAAATGGTGAAATAAAAGGAGGATTTCTTTTTTCCAGTGTTGCCTCTCTCATTTGTTTCATAATCTACTACACTGCAGGCAACAAAAGGGAAAAATATTTTTGTATCTACAACCAAATGAGAACCTAGACCTCATGAGAATCTGAGCTTCTTCAATTTCCAGTCACAGCAGAGGTCTTAGCACTTCAAGAGAATCAAGCATAAGAAGAAGGCCATGACATTTTCAGGAAAAAAAAACGAATGCAATGTCTTTATTCCCGTTGTCCTAAATGGTTTGTTTGCATGATAAACAGAGAGGTTTTTTTTTCTTTTGGTACCAGTAAGTTCAGTTATTAAAGAAAAAGAGATGCAGACTGCTCTCTAATAAAGAAAACCAGATCTCTAAGGATATGGCATTCAAAATGTAAATTGTCAGAGTATAGCAGAGGGGAAAAAAATAAGGCAGTATTTTATGACTTTTCCACTGACTTACATGTGCAATAATTTTAGCAGCTATGAGGTTTATTTAAAAAAAAATTCTCACTGAGTGTATTTATTTAATGTTCTTACCCATAGGAGTGCATTATTAAATAACTGTCCAATGTCAGGATAGCTTTAACTGTTAGGTTCTTGGCAAAGAGCAGAACTAAAAACAGCAAGTGAACCACTGATAAATACCTGACTACCGTGACCGATTAATTCTTCTAGTACCACATATTTTGAGAGGGGGTGAAGAACAATGGCTTTATTTCTGTATATACAACTTGAACTATTTATCTGAAAGAAATAGTATTCACAAAAATAGAAGCCTTTTGTAGCTTTACTAAGTTTCTTTGGCTTTCAGAAAAGAAATTATTAAGAAGGTCTGATGTAGCTATTTTTCCTTTTTCCTTAACTTTGTGCATGTGTTTACTGTCAGAATGCAGAAGCCCCTGTTCTGTTGAGCCAACAGCAGCAGCAGCAAGTATTCCTCGAACCATTTCTTGGTGAGGTAAACAGTAACTTGATGTATCAGGCATGTTACAGCACAGACCTTGTTTGTCTCAACTATTCACTCTTGGTGCTGTTCTTTCCTGTCCTCTCTTGTCTCAGCTAGGATGGGAGAAATAAAAGAAAAGCACACTTGCCGGTCATCAAAACACTGAGTCCACAAAACAGGCTACATGGATGGCTGTACCTCACAAGTCAAGAAAAATGAAGTATAAGAATCTCAAGAGAGCCAAGTTCAGGATTTCCTCCAGACTTCCCATGAAAAGTATGAGTTAAACTTTAAAGACCAGGTGAACGTAGGCTGTTGAAAGAGCAGTGAGCTAAGTGCAATAAACAGCTGCTGATAATGTAAGAAATTGTGATATGACTAAAAAGGAAACTAGAAAAAAGTTTCTGTGATTATAAGTGGTCACAATTCAGATTGTTACTGAGAGAAAGAAGTGTTTGTTGTTTTCTTACATTCTTTAAGACGTGAAGCCCTGCGATTGCACCATCTTTCCATAAAAGCTACCTGAACTGATATAGTTTGCTGCTGAAGCGTCAATTAGAATTATTATAAGCCTCGTTCTTTTCCCAAAGCACTTTGGTTTTTCATACCACCATTAGGATCTTTGATAGACACTGTACTGCCAGCTGCTCATGGAATTCATATTACTGCCATAATTAATACAACATAGTATTTTACAGTACACATGCATATCTCATCTAAATGCCACCATGCCCGTAACTCTCTTGCTACACTGAGTGCTTTTTCTTATTCCATAATTATAGTGGCACAACTTTTATCTAAAATCTACTTTGATAACAGAATCTAGGAAATGAGAATGATGTTGTATATAGACATCTTACAGCCTTTAGTGTGCAAGCGATTTCAAAAACAGATGTTCTTGTTTTCCTGTGCAAATTTCAGGCTAAAAGTTAAATTGTATAGCTCATTCTCAAGTATCTACAGTCATTTGAGATGCCCAGTCTACCCCACCTGGCCTCCAGCTTTAGCTGTAAATGGGTATGGCTCACCTGTAGATCCCGTATTATATCGGTCAGTGCCATTTGAATTTCTGAGGTACTGTAGGGAACCTCAAAGGTTACAAGGGCAACTGTCACAATCCTTAACTGACTCTTAAAAACTCTAACATTAAAATGTGTGTCATCTATGAGATTTTTTTTTTCAGCCATTTTTTCTCTTAACTTTGACCTCAGATGGATTTTTCCTTATCTCTAGGTTCTCTTTCCTAGCAAGTGGCTACCAGTTGAAACTAACATGATTTACTGACCCAAATCATACAATGGACATGTACAGCTCTCTTTAGGTACCACTGAAACATGTAACTCTTTCTCTGTTAGACATTCATGTTCCACGCAAAGTGCAGTGCATGCAAACTTGAACCCAAAGGCTGTGCCCACTCTTTCTGGTGGAATATATCTCAAGAGCAGGCTAAGGTTTAGGTCATATTGGGTACACTGGAAATGGCTTACAGATACTCATTCAAGGCCAGCCAGACTACTGTTGTCCTGATTATCAGTCCTTTCTGTATTTGATGATGCTCTTGAAAAGGTCCAACAACTTAAATTTCTTAACTAACACCACCAAATAATTGCTTGTTCAGAAGATGGCTTTTGTTTTTGTAATTTTTTTACTTAGAAAAGTAAAAATCTCTTCATTCTTTATTTTTAAAGAATTTAGAATATTCTCTACTAAACAAATTAACATTTTAAAGAACAATTGACTGACTTCAAGGAATACAGTAATCTGGGTAGTTACCTACCATTATTTCATTCTGTTAACTTCAGTAAGTCATCCAGCAGTCTGATGGAAAGTAGTAGTCTTAAATATGTAGCAAAACTAAATGGGAACTATATCTTAAGTTGATGAAGGAAAGTAAGTTCTTTCAAGCGATGCTTTCAAAGTAGTTTCTTAAAGCTTTCTGAATTAGCAAAGATTTAGACTTGAATAGTGAGGACTGTAGTTAAGAGGAGATTTCAAGGCACTTGTATACAAAGCTATTCCAGGTGTTGTCAGTTACACAGTGTATATATTAAGCCTTTTTTTAGTATTTTCTATTTCTATGTGTGCTAAACTGCTGTTTTGTTTCATCTTCTTATTTTGATGTCAATAGGGCCCAATCACAACAAACAAAGCCAGTGGAAATCAAAACAGATGATAAAGACAACCACACGTTCAAAAGGGCCTTTAAATTTATTACAGCAATTTCCTCCATTCAGTCAAGAATTCGTAAAACCTACTGGACCAGATCTTTAGAAGTTATGCATAAGTATAAAGCCCTTGCAGCTATACCAATTTATAACAGTTAATAGTCAATCCTCTGTAGGTGTTTGCAAAGGATGTTCACTTACAGAAATCTTCATCCTCACAGTCCAGGACATAAGTAAATCTCTCAACGAACTTTTTGGGCACCACAGGCAGAAAGCATGCAGGCTGTGATTAAGTAGTTGTGGATGCAATGTAAATTAGGGTAAACCCTCTGAAGTCACAAAAATTATGCAGAAGATTTGACTTAATATAACTCATTTAAGTATGTTACACATCCTCAGCAGGTGCAAGTGATTATTCATACAAAACCACAACTGAATACTCAATGGCTGTATTTTGAAATGTGCCCCAATAAAGGCTGAGCTAGTAAAGAAATTTTAATTCAAATCACAATTAGATGCAGAGAGAGAAACATGATATATCCCTCTTGTAAAAACAAGAAAAAAACAAATTTTCTACGGCTCAGAGAATCATTAGTCTTTTTAGCAGCTAAGAGCTAATTTAAAAATTTCATAAATGTTCATGGTACAGCCTGCTAAAAGCCAGGAAGCATTATATTAATACCACATTCTGAAACACAGTGAATGTGTAGGACTGTGACCTTTACTTTAAGACGCAGACTATTCTGTGACATAACTAAAGCTGCTGCTCCTCATGTGCAAATTTTACGCAAAACACACACCATATTGTGTCATTTGCACTTTTTGCATCATTTTTTCTTTAGGGATGAAACAGTAAAAGCCAATTATGACTTTTCTTTTATGGGAGAGTTCACTTTCTGGGTTTCACTCTTTCTGAAGAGATGGGGTAAAGTAACTGTAAAATTTACTCTTGTTTTACTTTTAGAATGATTTGGTTTGAACTCTCTGAACCCAAAGTTTTGGCTCAAACGAATAATTAATTTTCATATGTTCTGCCTAGCTTTAGTCATGTGGTTTACCAATGGAAACAAATTACATGAGTATTTTAGGGACTTAACAACCATTGAAAATTTTTGTTGTTCTGCACCTCTAAATAAACATTTTTCAACTCATTTCTAAAGATGGAAAAGTAGGTCAATAGTCCATAAAAAAAGTTTGGGGCTGGAATGCTGTTCTTGAACTTGTTCATTGTTATAGAATAAATCAAGCATTTACAGAACCTAAAAATAGTACAGTCAATTAAATGCCCACTGATTGTAACCTAATTTTATTTCTTCTGACCAAGATGTTTTTCAAAGTACTCTATTTACAGTAGAGACATGAAGCAATGGGCCTCATATTAATTTTTCCAGCATTCCCAGGGAAAGTATTAGTTTTAGGTTTTTTGCATGAATAGCAGAATCTCACAATTGAATCGAGAGAAATGACCAGCAAAGAGAAGTTACTAATCACAGATATGACCTTGTCTAAAGGGGTTAATGAGCCACAGCAGCTGAGGAGAATGAGAAATAAATGTGAATGTAGAGAAAACTAAGAGAATATGATCACATAACAGCCACAAGTAAATGTACCATGTAAAGAATCCTAGAGCAAAATAACATAGTGTTGGAATAAACTGCAGGGGTAAGATACAGTTTCAGAGCAACAGCAGCTCTTTTCTGGAGGTCATTTTGAGGTTCCTCTATGTGGTTTCATTCTCCACCTTATTATTCTGCACTAGTTTGAGGCATGAACCTGCTAAGTATTACGCCAGCCAAGCTCTAGGAATTAACGGTGTTCAATACTTGGTTTCAAAATGCTCTCCACCTGACAGTGTCACATATGTAATAGGCAAACATACTCAGTGCTTTCAAGTCTGCTCTGCTGAACCATTCAACTATACTCTTGTATATTTGTATCACTTTGCGGAATCTGAATTTGTGATGATTATTTGATTCTCCTGCCAGAGCTCCCATCAACTTTAAGCTTCCTGCAACAAAGAATCCTTGCAGCATTGCCAATACAAAGCCTTCATTAATGTGTATCTAAATATTTTTCGAAGCCCACATAAATTCTCTATGATGACCAGAACTCATTGCATGTCTGCTGACTTTGATGCTTGCCATCTATGTTTTTGTGACATTAAAATCGTAGAAAAATGGGTCTGAAAGAGAATTCAGGAAGTTGTCCAGTCTGTACTACTGATCTTCTCTCTGTCTTCCACGTACAACTCAGGAAATTAGAGCAAAAAACAGCCCTCAGTAAACATTTGCATTTGGCCCCTGGCAAGAGCCTACTGGCAAAAAGCCCCGATGCCACAGTGAAAAAATAATTTGCCTATGAATGTCCAATCTCAAAAGAAGTGAAATGGACATTCTGCCCAAAAATACTGGGAACTCATGCAGCTGAATGGAAAGGTAGCCTTAACATCAGCAAATGTGTGATTTTAAAAATTTCCCGTGGACAGAAATCTGAAAAAGGAGCCTCATGACATTTTCCTGTTCCACCAGTTCTCTCCCTTGGTTTTCTCCCCAAGAGAGAGTGATTTGGCTTGGTATTCCAGAGCCAAATATTTTAACTGCCATCTAAAATGCTTACTGCTCTTAGCCATAGAAATAACCTTTAAAAGCCCTGTTCAAATACGTATTTTTCCTCTCAAAACAATTCCTGTAAAGTCTTGTAACTATCTCATTACTATTTCCCAGTTCTTCACAAACACTTTAATTGTATGTAGATAGTTGTGAAAATAAAGTTTGTTAAAGTGCACTTTTAATAATTCTAAACCATGAAGCTGTCAATCTTTTCCTTGAGTACTCTTCCATCAGTCTTGCTACACAGTTGCTCAGCTCCTTCTGTGCTTGGCCTGCATCTGCACTAAAATCAAATACTGTTATACCAACAGCTGTGACATCTCACATAGGCAATAATATTTGAGGCACAAAATTCTTACTCCTAATACAAAATCATGAGAGATAAATGCTACAATCTGAAATTAATTTTTTGTTTGTTTGTTTTCCTTCTGTATAATTCCTCTGAGTATATGTTACTGTGGACACAGCATCATGGCAAATCAAAGTAGCTTTCAAAGTTAATAATGGTACAACTTCCTTTGCAACCTGTTTTCCTTATTGGTAACACTTTATACCAACTCTCGCATTTCAAAACCTGCAAAAATTGCAAGCAAATCTCAAGGACAACATACTCTTTTATTTTCCTAATACATCAGAATGAAGGAAGGAAATCCCTTTGCTTGCCTAAGGATTATTGAGTTATATTTGTTGCCAGTATGAATTGGAAAATAATCTCAATTTTTAACTAATTTAATTAAATAAATGGAAATTCATTACCTAAGTCAAGCTAGTCTTAACAACTTGGCTATAAATAGTGAGCATTACAATATCGCTGGCACATTTACACTCCATGACTTCACTATAAATGATTAGAAGGTCATGCTAAGTTAAAGCTCAGTTCTGATGTCTCCTTTATAATTATACTGTTGCAGAATTTAACCTCACTTTGAAGCTTATCGAAATGTCTCTATTTACTCCACATTCAAAAAGGAACACCCCCTCTGTGATGATTTTTGTGTACTGGATGTCATTAATGAGAGGTACATTTTCTGCAAGCAAACAATAGCTTTTAACTTGAAGAAGGCATAGCAGATCTGTTGAAGATCATGGGCACAGTTCGTAAGTAGCATTTCCTCAGTTTGCAGAGAAAAAAACTTGATCACACTCCCAAAACCCCTGATCTGCAAGACCAGCCCATGTTTCTTCTTGAATATATGCATTCAGCTGACAGGTTATCTTCTGACTTGTCAGTCCTGGGAGCCTTCAAGCTGTTGCCTCTGTCAATTAAAGAGGAAAAACTATTCTTTGCAATTTAAGAAATCAAATTCTGTGTCCCTTGTTAGGAGAAAAAAAAAAGGTCATGTGCTTATTCATTATTTATTATAAGTTTGCACCATAGCATCTCCCCTGGTTCAGTCCTGGATTTTTAGCTGGATCATTTCAGATGCATTTACCAAATACAGGCATAAATACAGCTCATCACAGTAACTAAAATCAGGACTCAGGCAATATTTCATTTGGCTGTTTCCCAAGTTAGTCAGACAAAGATATTTCAAAAGGCATTAGTACATAAAGTCATTGTGGTCATATACAGCACCAAATAATTACAATACCACATGGATTTCACTTTGATTCTTCCAGTTTTGTGGGTGTATTTGCAACTAGTAATCAAATGCCCTTTCAAACACAGTCAGTAGCCTGTGAAGAAAAGAGAACAAAACTGCAGTCAAATATACAAATTTTCACTTTCTGGATTTTGAGACAGAAAAGGTTCTGGAGTTTGTTTTCATGTCAGCAACATTTACAAGACAGTTTTGTTTTATGGTGCCTGTGTGATGATTAGTGAAAAGCATCTGTTGGAATTACAGTTATGATAATAATAGGAAGGTTCACAAATATTAGAATAAGGAGGCTGTGAGGTATGGCAAAGCAATATATCTCTTCCTTAGCCAGACTGCTGACCCCAAATTACCCTAGTAACAATTGCATTGAACCAGATTGTTCCAGTGGGTTTACATCCCTAGAGTCTCAGACTCTCCTACTTTTCATCTACAATAAATCATAGGGTGGTGTCTTACTAGCTAAAGAGAGAGAAATGCAGTTAATAGTTTCCAAACAGATGGAAAATTTACTGCCATTTATGGGTCACCAAATCCAAGGATAGAAAGTAGAATAATTATTACCATTTAAACAGTATTATCAGATCACTGATAAACACTGAGACTCCATACAGACATTAATTTGGATCAACATTTTTTTAATAAAAGCAAATTATATACAGCTTCAATTTGATTTATAGTCAGAGAATTAGTTTGGTTTTCCTTATTTCACATCCAGTTTTCAAATGCTTGACTCCTGGAAGTTCAGAATTTCAGTTTGTGATAGGGATTAGAATAAATGCCCATGCAAACTGTTTTCTCTCTGTATAAACACAAGCATGGAACAACCACCAACAAGAAAGATCTGTTTGTGTCATCAGGATTCTTGGTGGCTTTTGGCTGTGCACTAATGCACAAGGCTTATACGCAGCTTATTATTTTTGGGTCACCAACATAGGTATAAAGCAATGATAAACACATAAAAAAAATGGGAGTCCTGTTTTTTAGGTCCACTACATAGTTTTTGAGTAATCAGTTCTATAACTCTAAGAATGAGTGTTTTCATATATATATTTCTACTTCAAACATACTTATGGCATGTGCCTTTGCATTTCATAATGTTGAATTCACTCTTCCATAATTGAGTACAGTTATGCCCCTATCACTGTGCCAGAAAGGCAATAACAGCAACAAAAACATACAAAAATCACTCTGCAAAAGAATGTGATTGCAAGCTGTTTCCCTTGGAAATAGATAGAACTTTGGGTATTTTCCAGTTTTCTATTAAATTTTAGAAGTTCATCTAGTAGGAATCCTAAATGAAATCTATACAAAAAAAAAAAGTGCCTTCAATTCATGAAGACGGAATAACTGTGACGGTAGATACTGTACACAAAGTTTTCAATTATCAGAATACCTCATTTCCAAGAGTTTATCATCAGAATAAATATTTGCTGAAGGTTTTCCAATATTCTAAATGTGAGCTCTAGGTACTTGCTAATTTTAAACTTATTCTTGGAATGTGAAGCCCTTTTAATATTTTTTTTATTGAAAGACAATTTATTCCAGTTCTGCCTTTTCTGAAAGAAACGTATTTTCTGTCCTGTTCTTTTATCTTAAATTCATTCACGTAACTCTTGTATAAAAATCTGTTTCCAGTGTAACTTCATTAATCATTCCATGAACTTATGTGAGAAATTACTGCAAGGCATGAGCCATACTGCATAGTTCTTAGAATTAAGCCGAGCCCATTAACAAAGTTTTGGCTCATGTCAGAATGAACAATAGTATCTCAACAAAGGCTCAAGTGTGGTTCTTTGAGTACTGTGAGCTGAGCACCAGTTCCAGTGGCTTGCAGGGATGAGGCCATCTTGTCTACTGACTGAGAGTGGACAGTTACCTGACAACAGCCTTGTCTTGTCTCTTGTGCTCAGAAGCAGAGAACAGGTCTTTCTCTGTTTTCTTTACCAGAATAAAGTTTGCCGGTGAATCATTCATATCTCTAAATGTAAGCAAGTATAGTCAATATCTGCTGCATCAGGCACCAGGGGCTTATTTGTCTTCTGGGAAATTTATGCAAGCTCAAAAGAAAGCTGAATCATTTGAAGGCACACATCTCCCTGGAAAACCTAAAATGCCACCAGCAAGAATGCAGCTTAGCAGGCCTCAGCCAACATTAAACGTGCCAAAGCCACATACCACTTACGTGCCATCTCCTGAGAAACACAGTTTTCATCCCCAAGGCTGGCTGTCTCTTCACTCCAATGCAGCTCTGCAGGCTGAAGAGCAGCAGATCCCAGCACGGATACACCACCAGGAGCACACAGCACACACTGCTGTGCTTGCCTGGTTCAGACCCCACCAAGGGTGGCTTGGCCCATAGGAGGGAGCCCTCATTTTATAGAGTTTTACATGATGCCTGTAAATACTCCTGCTTATAACGAAATGCCTAAAAAGGGTCACTTCAGGACCAAGCTGGAGCCTGTGTTTAAAAGACTCTGTTCACACAGTCTGAAAAGCTATGTGAGCTTTCCCTAATATTAGTCCCTAATCTTCTTCCAGGCCCCTTGAACAAGAAAAAAAAAATACTGTCTTCTAGAACTGAAACCATGGGTCTTTACACCAAGCTCCACACATTACACAATAATTTCCAAAAGGCAGAGGAATGCCTCTAGGCTGTTGGGGAAATGTGAGTGCTCATCTGGGACAAAACTAAAGGCTCTGTTTTACAAAGGAGTGGGTAGAAAGCAGGATGGGAATGGAGCTCCCATCAAAAGTCAATAGGAGTTCAGACGATGTAATTCTGAACTCTTTGAAATTACCAGTTCAGATCAGTATCCAAGCAAGAGCACTTAATAAATCACAAGACCAATGAGGGAAAGGGAAGAAAGGGAAAACTTATCCCACATTAAACAGCAATTTCTACTAATTTCTGTGTAGGAAAATTTGCTAGTACTCATTTCTCCTGTGAGAATAAAAATCCTTCTATTAAGACAAAAAGAAATCACACCTTTTTTAGTATTTACAACTTAAGAAAAAGGTACTTCAGTTGCCACGCTGTAGTTACAAATCTCTGCTCCTGAAAACAAAGTAAAGAATCAGATTCCCACCCAATGCATTAGGATTAAAAGTATTCACACTAGAATAAAGTCAACATGAGAGAGAACAGTTACTTCATCTGAGGATTATATTTAACATCCATTTCCCAGTAGGGAGATAAAAATAAAAACTAAACCACTCTTTCAAGTTAGCTTCAGCCATTCAATATCATTTTCACATGCCAAGTCCTGAGAAGTTGCAACCTGTCCTTCCATTAGCTTTTGCAGCTGACACAGGGCGTCTACTAAAGAAAAATAATATTTTCAGTCTGAAAATACTGGTAAACCAACCTCTGCTCCACTAAACTTTATCTAGACTTACAGATGAACTTCTTATATTACCAGCCTCGTAAAAAACCAAGATGATCCCCCTAAATCTAGCTGCTCTCTGAACAGCTCGCCCAGACAACTGAAAAGACATTCAGTAGCGGAGTAAGTTTTGATATTTCTTATGATTGTTGAACTGTTCACAGGACAGAGGCATGATATGATAGGATATTTGAGGGCAACCTTGATGGTAAAGTAATAATAGATAAAAAACAGATAATAGATAGTGTCTTCTTTCACTTCTCTAAACTTACTAAGCAGACTGTCGCTGGCTTTTCCTTTTCTCTCCTACAAAGAGATGCTATGTTACACTCAGAGTCTGATCTTCTGATACAAAGATCTTTCTCTGGTCTCTTACCTAGCCATGATTAAACTTCTTTTTCTCCTCCCTCACCCTTTTATTTTCGGAGGCTTTCCTGTCTGATTCTAACAGCTGTTTGTCCTTTACAGGCTCCATCTTCCCACAGCTCACAGCTGCACCACCAGACTTTCCCAGCTATCTGCCCAGTCTTTGAGTCTTTCTTTTGGCTCTTCAGTAAAACTAGAATCACCACCTGCATCTCTGGGATATTTCCAAAACTCAAAGTGGGACCTTGCTTTAATTTTACTGGCACTGTATTTTAATAGCAACACTTGCTCCTTTTTTTTCTTATTCACTGGAATAAAGAAAAAAGCTAAGACAAATATAAGAGGAAACAAAGAGGTTTTACTATCAAGTACATGATTAATAGAAGTCACAGAATCAAAGAGATTAAAACTGGAAAAGACCCACTGGCTATTTCGTCATCTTGTCTGTCCTTGCCAGTGCAGGATCGTTCCCCACAGTACTTTTAAGGGCCATAAAAAATGTAGAATTAATAATTATTTGACCTTTTATTATGGTTCATAATGACGTTACTGTATTGCTTTCCAGCCTAGTTTGTTTCTGCTAGCTCTATCACTTCCCTTTTCAGTGCCACCCAAAAGGTTACCGCCCTCTGTAACAACACTGCTCTTTCACACCTGAGCCCAGATCTTCAAGACTGTGAAATTATTTTTCCTGATCTGGACTTGATCTATGTACTGAAAGAGAAACATATGCTTCAAATTCCATAATCTGAGTCATTTACAAAGGCTCAAAGCAATAGTTTTAAATTAAAGGAGACCTCCTTGCCCTTCTGGTGTTAACTTCCTCCTCCTCTTAAAACCACCAAGTCAGAGAACAGCTGTGGATGGATGAAAATTCTGAACATCAACTGATCTAAAACTCCTGTCCAAGGAAGGGCCAGGTCTAAACAGCATCAGGTTTTTCAGGGCTTTATCCGGTTGAGCTCCAAAGACGGAGAGTCAATGAGCTTATTCCATCATCCTGCCATCCTCACTGGGGACAATTTTTTCTTTCTATATAATTGTAATTTTCTATCTAGAAATGGTAAGAAGCAAGGCTTCTCCCCAAGGAAAGGCAAACCAGCAGGGTAGACAGAGCAGGACTGCTCAATTGACAGTTTCAGACAAGGCAAGGTAGTGAATCTCTTCCAGGATCCATCTGGGATCAACAGAAGACAAGACAGGAGACAAATCTACCTACAATTTAAGTCCAGAACCCATCCTGGAGAACCAACCAATAAGCTGGGACAGCAAGAGACAGTACTGTACATGTAACAGAACTCAGGCTAAACCTGAGGACCCAGACCTGACCTTAAATGAAGTGCCTGGCAGGTTTTGTGGCTGGAGGCCTCAGTAAAGCTGGTCAATGCCCTTAAGGCATATTAGAGCATTCACATATTGTCATTTCCCTTGCTGCTGTTTATGTCCACTGTTTTTCTTCCCTTCGCTGTGAACCTCTGTGCAGAGCCCACCTTAATCTTCTCTACAAGAGATCATTCCTTAGGTAGGCATTGGAACTGATTAGTCTTCTTTTCTTAGGCAAAACACAGCTCCCTCCACATGTCATACAGCATGCACTCAGATCTCAGTCACTCCGGTGAACCTTCCATTTGACTTCCTTCTATATGTCAATATCTTGTTTTGTCTTTGTTTAGTCCCAAACTGGACACAGCACTCAAGATGTCGCCTTACAAGTGACAAATAGCAAAGAACCCCTCAACCTGCTGGCTATGTTTTTGCTAATACAGTCCAGTATGCACCTGTCCATCATTGCTGATTCATGTCCAACTTGCCCTCCTAGACCCCTTGGACATTTTCTGCAAAGCTGCTTTCAACACCCAGCCAGCCCTTTAGCCCTTTATGCACGAGTTTTCCATAATTCAGGTGCAGGACCTGTTGCTTTCATTTATTGAATTTCATAAGCTTTCCATTAGTGTCTTTATCGAGCCTTCTGAATGGCAGCCAGCATATTGTTTACAACACAATTGTGCTGTCAGTAAAGTTGATGAGGATGCATTATGTTCCACCACTCAGACATTAATGAAGACGTTGAACAGTAGTGATTCCAGTAGTGAACCCTGTAGAATGGCACTCATAACCATTCCTCAACTGATTTTCAAACTGCACTTTGAGTCCAGTGATCCTCCTGCCCTACAGTTCAACTATCAAGTTCATATCTCTCACTTCTGGCTACACAGATGCTATGGGAGACCATATTGAAGGCTTTGGTAAAGTCATTCTCCAAGCCCGTAAGCTTTTTATGGAAGACAGCCGTGTTTGACAGACATGATTTATTCAAGAAAATCCATCCCAGTAGTTCCTAAACACCTTCTTGTCCTTCATAGCATTGGAATCAGTATCTGGGAGGATACAACTCATAATCTTCCCAGGGCCTGAGGCTGGGCTGGCAAGACTCTTCTTGTCCTTCTAAAAGGTGGGCATGACATTGCCTTTTTCCAGTTTTCAGGGAACTCCCACAATTCCATGAGCTTTCAAAGATGATTGGTGAACTTCATTATTACAAGAGCCAAGTCCCTCAGGCATCCTTAGATGGACACCATATGGGCCTAGATGCTTGTGTATGTGCAGTTTTCTTAAGTGGTCGCTCAGCCTTCATCTACCATGGGCCTTCATTTGACAAGAATTCTCAGGGAGCAAAACAAGAAAAGTGTTCCCTCCCTGGTGGCTATAATTAAGACTCCCAGGATGTTTTATTAGGTGCATTCAGAAAGCATTAGTCTGTGTAGTTGCCCCACTACCTGACTCAGTCCTGACACAGGCGCAACCACCCCTCCCACATCAGGTCCATATCAGCAT
Source organism: Tapera naevia (assembly GCA_033556795.1). Taxonomy (NCBI): domain Eukaryota; kingdom Metazoa; phylum Chordata; class Aves; order Cuculiformes; family Neomorphidae; genus Tapera; species Tapera naevia. The sequence goes on from JAUMJJ010000038.1 coordinate 15,211,644, forward strand.
CACGTATACCAAAGCTCTATATTTGCTCTTCCTTCCTCTGCTAATGCCACTGTTGTTGTTCTTGGCACACAGCAGAACTGCTGGGATGCCAAAACATCAAAATGTGCTGCAGTCATACTAGGATACAATAAATAAAGACCTGAAGCCTCTTTTTATTACTGTAAAGAACGGATAAACTCCATACTCCTGTGTAGATCTGAGCAACATTACAATCCATTTTCCCAGATTAACTGCAATCTTAATTACTTTGGATAATCCAGTAGTTGGATGGTCTTTATTACACCATTATTTTCACATTCATGTTCAATGCAACAAACGTAAACACAGAAATCACAGAAATAAAATCAGTCATGCATTTTCTGAGTGTACTGTAAACAAATGCATTTTTGACACAGAAAGAGAAAAAATGTCACTGCAGACAAACACTATGGTACACTACAGCACATTCATATGTTTCTTCTCTGAAACATACAAGAGCAACTCCAACCTTGTTGTCACATTCCATGTCTTTATTTGTCTCCACGGAAACTTAGAGAACTATTTGGATACAAAAAAATCACAATGTGAGAAATCAGATTTAAAAACAAAAAGAGATACGAGAAACTGACTTAAACACAAATTTAAAAATCACAGAAGTACAATTTTAATGTTGAGTGTTGGAAGGGCTTGCATAGGATTCAGGGAACTTTCAGTCTGGAGACTACCAATATAGTGAAAGTGCAAAAATTTAAAATTATCTTTTATAAACTTCGAGGCTTTTCCCAAAAAAAAAGTGGGAATCTCCACTGAGATCGGTGCAAGAATTCTCACCCTAGCAAGCTACATGAATTTAATCAAACTCAAGTAGCTTGCTATTGTATATTTGATCAAGCAAAAGTTGCTTATATGACATTATTTTTGAAAAACAATTACTGCCAGCAGAAATTGCTGTATCCACTAAAAATCCTCCAAAAAAAAACCCCAGTCTTTTACAAACCAAAATAATTTAATACAAAAATACATCTTGAGACCCTCAGGTGTTTGACATTTTTACCTAGGACTTGCTGAGGTATTATCTTTAGTGACAGTTTGACTGTGTACAAAATGAATAAAAATTCAACCTGGACCTCAAAATTGAGACATGCTGTTTTATTTTTGCCAGTCCATTAGAAACATGACATTGTTCCACTGGCTTTGCCATCAGTGAGAATTCTGTTTTGTATTCTTCCTATCTGTGTTAGGTATGATGGGCCTTAAAATTTTAACTAGTAAATAAAAAATTCTTATTTTAATAGGTGAGGACCTCAAAACTTTTCATTGATTTTTCCAGGACTATTTTGTTATAGCTGCTTGCAACATTCCTGTGAAAGGTGTTTAATATGTATTTTTGCCTTCCTAATAATTTTTTTTAATCACATAGTTCATTAAAAAGAGCCATCTAGCAGAGATTTTTGTGATCTACATTTATCTGGTAAAAAAAAAAGGCTGAGCAAGTGGCCCATTAATACTGCTGAATTGAGACATCTACTTTAAAAAAAATGAACACTGTTGAATGTCAGGCCTAAATCCATTAGTGCTTAAAACCATAACATTAAAGTTTTTTAATATGTCATTTTTTTTGGTAATTTTTTCCCCATTTACTACCTTCTATACCAAAAAATATCTCTTCATACCCATTCCTTTTGCCCTGCTTCTAGTTGTTAAACTGCACCCTGTATTATAGCTGCTTTTCACAGCTACCAGGAGTTGGGTAGATCCATTTTATATAGTTTTGCAAAAATAGCAAGCCATCCCAGACAGAGTCTTCAGATGGTTCTAATAAGCATCACTCCAATGAGTTCAAGAAACAGTACTAATACAGACCAGATGAGGATCTAACCCCCTTTATGTTAGAAGAGAATGAAACCAATGTTCCTTAGTCTGTCTTTGGCTTTTTAATATGTGAAAAAAAAGGATGATATTCATGCTGTGTGAAATTCATGCCCCCTCAAAAGCAGCTCATGCCAACCTGTACACCAATGAAATACATCTAAGCGAATTTGGATTCTTGCAGGCAAAGCTTGCTTTATTCTGTATCCTACTGAATCCCTTCACAAGTGTAGAAAGCTGTTCCCAAAGGAAAAGCCAAAATTCCCATGTGTTTTGATGGGGAGTTACAAAAACTTCAGTGATGCTACTGCCCTTTCCAAATTCATTCTTTAGCCCCATATACACAACAGACTGGAAAAAGGCTCCTCCTGCCAATTGAATGTAAAGCCACAGTAGGGTACATCAGAAGAGTGTGTTTAGGTCAGGCAGCTGACAGTTTTGTCCTTGCTTGAAGCAGGTCAGCGACCACGTAATAGCAGTAGTGTGTCCACGGACCTAAGCTCCACTGTGGAGTACAGTGCATTCAGTATTACATTAAAAGAAGTCACCTTTTCTGGATCAGAGCTACTTCATGTCACACTGCTTTTGATTGCAGGCAGAATAAAATTGCATTTGCCCACAATATACAAAGACATGTACCTGGTTATCCATGATCCCGCTGTGTTTTTATTGAACCAGAATGCAAGGTCCCAGCCCAATAAAACATTCAAGTCCTAGATTAATTTTCAGAATATGAGCAGCCAGTGAGGCTCTATGTCTGCTTTCAGTGAAGTGCATAATTAAGTATTTTGCTGGAATAGAATCTCAAACCTTCATGCACTGGTCATATTCCAGACTAAGCCAGATCCACCACACTGCCTATTCTATGTAAGTGACTGGGACAGAGTAGTCATTCTGCACAGCTGAATTCATATTGGTAATTGTAAAAGAACCTCTACACTTCTTATCTGGAAAGCTTTGCATGCATATGTTGCTATATTCAACTGGTAACATAATGTAATGAGCATAAGCACAAGGAAAGGGAAAGGACAAGTGCGTCTCACAGATGGTAGAACAATTTTCTCTTTAAGGAACTCAAAGAACAGCTGCCAAGTTCCAGTCACAGAGCTGAAGTAGCTTTGTTCATTGCTGGAAAAAAAAATTATATTGGACAACTGCAAGTACAGTGGTCTGTCCTTTCCTGCCCATCCCTCCCAGTGCAGAACTGCTTTCTAACTTCAAACAATTAAAAGAATCTCACTATTGATGCAGTTCTTCACTTCTGGTTCCTCAATACCAAAACAGAAAACCTCTACCAATTGCCACAATTCAAATAAGATCATTTGTGTTCACAGAGTGCTCAGGGCCAGTGGGAATGAGAGATGCTTACTATGCACTTACACCACAGTATAATGCACTTACACCATAGTACAAGGAAGCTGTACATGGGCAAGGCTGTTGTATATTAAACATGGGCCCCTGGTTTGTGTTTCTTTGTTCATGTCTACCCTGTCATTGAGGTATCTTTTCTCCATTGTTGTTTGTTCTTCAAATTCCCTACCCCTGCTGCTCCATGATTAACTAGTCTGCGTGCATTTCAAGTCTTTCAATGAAAATGAACAGGACCCTAGTAAGCATCCCTGTCAGCCAGCAGCAGTGCTTGCTGCCCATCTCCACCTGATTTCCTCAGATATACCGATGGGAATTTCTATGTGAGTTGCTTGAGCAGATTTTGTTACTTAGGAAATATATAGACTTCAGAGGAAGGAATTAGGAAGCAGAAGATGAAGAACAGAGGATGTCAGCAGGAGATTCTTTTAAAAAGGAGAAAAAAAAATATGAGGACATGAGGAGAGGCAGTAGCATGGAATAAGGAGCGGGGTGGGAAGGCATGCTGAAAAGAAACTGCAAAGAGCCATTGATGGTCATGCTGACTATCAGCACAAAAGGGTAACACGGGGAGGGGATAGATGTGGAGAGGCCAAAGGTGTCTTCAGGACTGATGCAATATATTTGAAAAGCTGAGAAAAGCTTGACAAAACATCTTTGAAGAGCTCTTTTTAGAGAGAATCTTCATTTCAAACAGGAAGTTTGACATCTGTGCTGACAGCAAGAGAAAGATGCTCACCTCCTTTTTCTGGTATCAAAATCTAGTAATGGTCTACAAATGGAAAAGATTAAGAAGGCTGGCGTAACTCTATTATTGCTGCAACAGGGACAAATTTGGTCATCACAGAACAGCGCTGGCTGTGAGTCTCACAAATCAGCCTTCCTGGTGGTAGCTGAGTACTTGTCCCAGATGAAATAAGGGCTAAAGAGGCAAATGAAGAGGAAAAGAAACAAACCAAAAGTTTAACTAAACAACACAGTACATCAGGAAAAAAAAAAAAAAAAGAAAGAGAAAGATCTTGGTTTGAGTTCAGGGTAAAAGTTCATGTGGTTCTTACTGTAACTGAGCCATTTCACACAAACCATCTGCAACTGTTCTAATGGTCCCCTTATAATTTATCATTAAAATATCTCCAAGTGAGTCAAAATCTGATATTTTCTTCAGGTAAATTGCACTCTTTTGGACAAAAATTTCTTAAACCTTTTCCAATTCATGCATTCCCATTTTTAGAGCCAAGACAACAAAGCTCTTGAATGGATGATAAAGAGCTAGATTGACAAAACCACTTAAGCACTACTTAAGCACCCTAATACATGTCCCTGCTGGTGTGGAGGGTGATCAACCACAGGATAAAAGTCAAAGCTTCTTACATAATGAGTTATGTGTTTCCAGATAGCAGTGAACAGGCAGCACAAGAGAGAAAATACCTCACACAGACAGCAAGAAATGGCAACTTGTTACGTAAATCAGGAAGGAAGTAAACCTATCTCTTCCAGAACCTACAAGACTGTGTTAGTGACTGAGTATTGTATTTAAAAAAAAAAAAAAAAAAATAAAAAACAACAAACAAACAAGCAAACAAGGTAAAGGAAGCTATACTCACTGAGTCACTGTCACCACCACTGCCTATTTGATGAAGAACCCAGTAGGATTAGGTGTGTTGACATTGCACCCAGAATTTTGATTTTTTCAGGTTACAAAGATAGAAGAATATCTAATCTGTAGAGCTTCAAAATGCTTAGCTATGAGAGTACAGCTCGCAAAAGAAAGATAAATATAAGGAATGTGAATATTGAAGAGAGTGATGTCTATGGACTTCAGTTGCCTACAGGCTGGAAACTGCTTAAGAGGAATTTCAGGATTAGGACTTTGCACTTGGGCATCTACTGTGGGTGTTAGATTAATTAAACTCCAGGTTTTCAGGGGATATAGCTCTGAGAGCTCTATCCAGAGGCATTCAGTCAAGTAGTATAGTGTAAATACTCTTTCACATCAACACTAATCATTTATTTCACAACTTCGTTGTTAGCTGTCTGCTTTCTCCACAGATGCAACTACACACAAATTCATACCCTAAGGTAGAAAAGCTGTCAGTTTCCAGAGAGTGCTTCTGTTGTTGGCAATGGCTGTACCAGAAGCTGTGCATGGAAACAGTATATTTTCCAAAGCTGGGAACATCTATTGCATGCAGGCTATTACCCCACAGTACCATTTCTATGCAAGTGTCCTTGGAAGAGAATTTATTTCTTTCTTTGTTGAGTCATTTAGTTTGATTGCCTGGAATCAACTGGAAAGTCCCACATCTAATCCTATTTAATCTGATAATTAGTAACTTAGCCAGAGAGCTTTCTATACTGCCAACAATTTGTTTCTGTATAGTCCAGCTTTTGAAACAACCCAGTCCCCTAGGACTGAAGGCCTTCAGCTCCGACCAATGCAAGATGTGAAGAATCAAGTCAAACCTTTCCTTTTTTGGAGACACACTTTGTTTTGCCATTTTCACCTGTAAAGTTTGTGCATAGGTTCAATCAGAAGCTTTAAAGGAAATTTTTATAATGGCATATTGAAGGCAAGACAGTGACTTAAATAGAAAAGATTAATTGGTAGCATAGCAAATTAAGCAAAGAATACCCAGTTATGGAAAAGTGCAGAAAAGAGACCCAGACTGTAGAAGTATATGCAGACTGAGTGTGTTAGAGTTACTTTAGAGAACAGGCATTTGCATGAAGAAAGGAAAAAAGAAACTAAAATAGTCAAGAATACAAGAGACTAAAGTTTCAAGAACAATTTCAGATGAGGAATCTGGCACCTAGTTACAGTTTAGAGGCTTATAGTGTGTAAATGTGGTAATTGTCATTTTCTGCACTGTGTTGCTTTCAGATTCACGATTCTTTTCTTTGCACAGTTTTGTACAACAGATGAACAGTTGCCTTCTGCTGGTGGCCATGACTGCAGTTTCATTACAGCTCATGCCTTCAGTAGGAGGGTCCCTGCTTTGTCTCCTTCTTCTCCACTTCCCATTTAGGCTCCAAGAATCTTCTTACACCCCAAGTCCACCTGTACAGTCTCTGTGGGAATTCCTGTGGCAGAGGTAACTTCCTGGCTCACCTTGTGATCTGCTTCTCTGTGCCAGGACCAATAGAGAAAGGAAAGGCTGTGGCACTCAGATGCATTTGAGGTCCTGCCAGAAAATATTCTCAATTCAGCTTCAACCTAATGCTGACAAATTTTATTTAGTCAGACAAAGATTGTAAAAAATTCCATCCCTCTCTCTCAGCATGAGTTCCCTATAATTTCCCCTCAATCGTCTTCATACTGAGTGCATATAAATAAAGTTCTCTGAAACTGGAATAATTTTGATCTTCTTTACGGACCTCCACCTGACAAGGCCTTAACTGCTGTCACATTGGTAGCTTGGTTTATATATTATTCCATAAACCGCCTCAAGTTAGCTTCCTTGAAAGGCTGCACTGCATATATGTGACAACCCCAGCATGACATAACAGAAGCTCCTATGAGAGCTATGATGTCATAGGCAGCTTTTTACCCAGATGAGTGAATTAAACATTTCCTCTTATCTTGCCATCATTGATACCACCAATTTTCCTGTTAAATTAACCCATTAAGCCTTCAGTGCCTTCCATTATCATCTGCCACCAGCAGCAACATGCTGTTGTGATTCTTTCAATGAGGAAGGATGTGAAGTTCCTACTGAAGTTCAGAGCACTGAACTGTGGGAGTCGCCATCTAAATGCAGCCCACTTGCAAGACCCATGACACAATAAGCTAATGAATCATAGGATGTTTCAGTCAATGTTATTTAATGAAGTACATGAGATACAGAAACAGACTGAAGCAATTGTGAGAGAGACCAACAAAAAGGTCAAGCAAATAGCAAGAGAGTTACTAAAATTTTGGCCCTGGGAAAAAAAGGAAAGAGACTGAATGCTTCTTGGGCAGGATGCTTTCAGGAAAGGCTGTCCGAAATTGCATTGAAAGAACCTACCTTCTATTTTTTAACTAATAAATTATATTCCAGGATCAAGGTGGTCATCTACTTATACCCCTGAAGATGTAGAGTAACAGTGAAACATGATGGAGCCTAACCCTCCTCAGCCCTGAAACTATTGACTCTCTTATGGATAAATGTATCACACAAGTCACCTTTGCTGTTGCAAGCTGGAATTAAATATTCGTTTTGTCGGAAGCCCTTCAAAATGTCCTCGTGTTCAAAGAGGGGTGAGTTGGGCAGTTTTCTGAGTGATCTGTTTTCTTTCAGTGAAAATCTTTTGGCAGGAAAAAAAATCTACCACAAATCTGACTTTTCCCAAGATATTTTGGATGTTTGCTTTTAAAACAAAAAAAAATATTATCTGTGGTTTTTCAGCTACCAGAAATTAAGTTTTGGGAGGTAAAAATCTTTTTTCTTAAGAATTTGAAAATGGTGAGACTAACACTCATGACTAACCATTCGATTTGAAAGAAAAACATGGAGGTTGCTGCACTTATTCCTGTAAGTAAAAATACAGTCAGGAACAGGCTGGTCGTTTACCACTGGCATGCTTTTCCATTCCCTGTACATTGTAAATTCTGTATTTGACAGAAAATATATTTGAATAGTAAATGCTATAAACAAGCAAAGTTCTTTTCTCTCCTAAGATATTGTGAATCAGGAATTAGCTTGTTCAATTTATTCCACGTTACATATTTGAACCAGTGAAAATCTGAGTAAAATTTGGCTGCATGTCTCAGTATGACTTTATTTATGATTACATTGGTAATATGGTAACGATGAAGAGTGCAAAATGAAGACTTTCTAGACATGAATTGTGCTGCCTTGACACAGAGGGAGAAAAATATTTATTTTTACTCCTAGTTGGCAGTGATACCATCTTGTGGGAATGACAAAATATGGTCCTGAGTGGAGGAGAAGGATAGGTTGGTAAAGATTAGCAGCATGCCAGTCAGAACAAGGTAGAGGATAAAGGTGACATAGAGGAGCTGGGAGACATCTATAGGCAACCAGAAGCTGAGCCTCTCTCTCACTTGCTTCCCTGGTCCCACCCCTGTTTACAGCTAGCCTGACCTCCCTTGGGTGGGTGAAGAGGCAAGGGGACCTGCTGCCATAAATACCTATCTCCATGAGGAGCAGGAAGGTGGGTAGGGCTCTAGACCCAATATCTGAGCGCAGTCAGTTATGCTGTGCTAAGCACATGAGTGATGCAGCACTCCTGTCTACTCAGCACCTTGCAACACTCCTAGACTTTGCTTCTGTCCCTACCAACATGGAGGGAGTGAGTCTTCTCAGGAAACAAGACAAGAAAAGTGAGAGAGGCTGAGATTGGAAGGGACCTGTGGAGGTCATCTGGTCCAGTTCCCTACTCAAGCAGGGCCACACGGAATCAGTTTCCAAGCACTGCATCCAGGTGGCTTTCGAATATCTCCAAGCATAGAGACTCTGCAACATCTTTGGGCAATCTTATATCAATGTTTCATCACTCTCACAGTGAAAAAGTGTTCCCTGATGTTCAGAGGGAATTCGGTGTGAGCCCATTGCCTCTTGTCTTGGCACTGGACACCAGTGAAAGCCACCTAGCTCTGCGTTCTTTGACTCTCCCTTCATGTATTTACAAATATTGATGAAGATGTCAAACAAGCTTGGACTCAGTATTGACGCCCAGTTAATGGTGACTGGACGTGTACACTACTAGTTATTCATTTTTATTTGGAGACCCTTCCAATCCCAGCGACGTGGAAGAGAAGAAAGTAATGTGGGGTGTGCACATGCACTTTCTTTCCCACCTACCCAGCATTCCCAGCACCAGCGGGGGGGAAGAGGCCTGAGAGGCAGGGGAAGGCAAGTGAGGCCCATGCAAGCAGAAGAGCTAAGGCCAGAGAGCTGGCCTCGAAGCTCTAGATTAAGCAGGATGTACTGTTAGGCAATTATTCCTGTTGGCTTTGCTAATATTTTGCCTTAGTGTCACATTATGCAGTGACATCAGTAAAGTGTGTCTAGCTCGCTAAACCATGGTTGCACCCTGCAACATGCAACTTTGTTGCATGATTTGTGAGTAATAACTGTGTTTTCTACAGCTGTTCTCACACTATTCAAAAATATAACCCCTTGGCTGCTGCTGAATGTACTTGTATTCCCATGTCAAGCCAAGATGACACATACTAAACACCACAATGACGCATGGAAAGGTCTGGTACAGTGTTTCCTGTCTTTATGACTGTAATAGAGGGTTACCAAACAGAGAAAATTATGTTCCTTTGACTCCAAAATACTGACCTCCAGTGGCCAAACCAGATGTTATAAAATACAGCCTCTGCTTTAGGACAAACGTGTTTTTCCTTCCAATATTCCAAGCTGCATGGTGTAAATACTCCCATAAAAATGCTCAGGTTGATTTCCTCACTGATCTCTCACCTTACCCTCAGGGCCTGCCCCAAAGCGTGATCCTGGCCAAAGCACATCATACAACATGGCATGGAGGTTTCTTTTTTTTACAGAGTGAACACTAATAACCAACAGCTGAAGAAAATTGTTCACAAATTTTACAGCATATGCTGCAACTAGAAAAGTGGATTTTAAAACACATTAATGGTCTAAATTCCCACTAATGTTCTTTTCTGTCCTGAAGGTATCCACCCATGTGTTTGAATTGCTTTGCCTCAAGAGTCCTTGATGGTTGCCAGATAAATACAACTGGGACAAACCTGATTTTCTGTAATTTTTACTACTGTCCCACCAAAAGACTGAGTCCCTTAGAACAGCAAGATCCCAGAAGCAATTATGATGCTTTAAGCTGGGCACATGATAACATTTAACAAACCATTGTTACAACTGGGACAATGAGGTAGGGCTTGAACAAAACCCCAGATGTACTCACGTGGCTTTAAGCAACCCCAGCTTTAGTTCACTGTGTCACTATGATGTGGTAGCTCAGCTGAGCCAGCACAGGGAAAATCTAGTGGGCTCCTCCCATCACTTCGTAAGCCAACAAAAGAGCTCACACTCAAGCCTTTCAAAATATGTGTCATGATTAAAGTCCCCTTCCAAGGGCTTAAGCTGGGACGACCAGCAGTGACCTGGCGTGTGCATACAGCAAACCCAAGGCTAAGGTTCTGATCTAGAAAGCAACTATGTGATTGAAGAGTCCAAATTCCTTTAGGCATCTGCATTAAATATTACCAAATTATTAGGCTTTCATGAATTTTAATCTAAAGTACTGGAGTAGAAATAGTGAAAAACTCAGGAAGATGTGTTATTGCTTGTCTCATTTTAGGTACTTAATATTTGAATATCATAGGTAGATGGGAAGTTATAGTTCTCAATCAACTTAAAAAATACGGTTTAATTTTACCCTAAATTTAAAGATCTCAAAAGCCTTTGAATTTGATCATGAGAAATTAATGGCAGAAACATACCTAGAGAAACTCCAAATGGTATTTCCTTTTTCCAAGTAGCAAACTGCTCTGGATGGAAGCTCTCTGTTTGAGAAATAGTTTTCTATGCCCAGTCCTTAACTTTTTTATACCAACACTAAAGTAGGAGGATACTTGGAAACAGTAGGTCTTTATTATATGGGGTTGCAAGAGTGCTGACAGGTCTGATAATATCTAGGCATTTAGAGTAAAGAGCCCCAAAGAACATTTCTGAGACACAAAAGTCTCTATTTATTCTGACATATGCACCCACAGTGTGGTACAACACAGTACAAAGGCACCTGAGCACAAATTCCTCTGTAGAAGACAGTCACCAATGTCAGGAACGGTATAGTGTCAAATAGTACTCAACATCCCTGGGTGTTCCAACCTTTTTTCCAGCTCACAGCAGGCTCAGGGATGGTGCTGTCCTGAGATGTACTCCACCATGAAGTCTAGGTGTGTTCCCCTGCAGGCCTATGCTGGCATCACACCAGGAGAGGACAGAATATGCAGGAAGAGGAGAAAAATTATGACCGAAACACTCTTATCCATGTATCAGGAGGCAGATATGTCAGCAGCGAAAGTATGTGTGTGTGTGTGTATGTGCACATGTATGTACATATATGCAGTGATCCCACCTTGACCATTGCCACTTTTTCACCTAAACCCTACACATGATGGCAGTAGGCAGAGTTGTGAAGAGAAGTATGGCTGCAGTATGGCTGTAGTACTGAAACAGACTGGCTTGATAATCTTATTCTGGCACAGGGAATAACTGATTTCTTCAGGCTATGCATGCCAGCACTGAGAAGCTTTTGAAATGGAGCATATGCAGAGGAACATGTATCCTAAGCATCCTTGCTGTCTCTTTCTGTATAAATGTATTGATGACACAGTCACTAAATTCAGTAGTTGCTATAGTAGAAAGTGTATTATTGTTTTAAAAACAGGAAGTAACACATTCTCTCCATTCTTTGGTGTTTACTTTTATGGATTTTAATGTACATTTAAAAACAAGTTTCAGACACAAGCACTGTCAATGATTACAGCATTTTTTCCCTTTTTCCTAGAATTGTCTTTCATGTAACGCTTTCCAGACTAGCTCAGTTTTTCATAAACAGTGTAGTGAAATTGTAATAGCATTGCTGCAGGTTTTTTGAGAGTAAAGCCATATTAACTCTGGCTGGCTGTTGGCTTGGCAAAATTTGCCAGCTGTATGATGCAAGGTCAGTCTTTTTCTCTCTTTTTTTTACTTTCTTTTTTTCCCCTGCACCTTCCAAATCTCTTTCTCTTTTCCAGAGTATTATATCATTTGCCAATCTTTTTTTTCCAGAGCACTTAGTGTAATATATCCCTGAAGCAGAGAAACAGCTATATTTTGACATTTAGCAAAAACAAAGCACAGAAAATAATGACTCAAAAATGAAGACCATCAGACTTGTCTTCTGAAAGGTGCACAAAGAATGAACACTCGTGACTGTGGGCCATGTTTTCATATCTGGAGGCCTAAAATTAAGCTCTGAATGAAGAGTGGTCCTGGTCTGCATCACTGTATCAGACATTCTGTAAGACCATGTTCATGAGGAAGATCTAAAAAAGAAGTATTCAGTTTTACTATTCATCCTCTTTTATTTAATAATTCAATCAAAAGTAAGTGATCTTATCAGAGGAGAGAAGAGATTGCTAGCTGAAGTGTTATTCTTCAAGTGTCATATATAATCTGACAAGAAAATAAATTCCTTGGCATTTCTTACAGTTTCTTAATGGATTCCAAGTTCCATCATAGCCAACTGTAAGGAAAGGTAAGAAGAACCTCAAATAGCTTCTGGAAAGAAAAGCAGAGGGACAACACTAAGACATAGACTTCCAATTTATTAAAAGGCTAGAAAGCCTTTGGTTAGTAGATGAGTACTTGAATTAATATGTTCAGAAATAGAGCTGGACAGGGAATTTAATTTCCATTCTGTGATAATTTCCATATTACTAGAATATTTTTCATCCTGTTCTTGTAGGAAAATCCAAACACTTGAAAACTCTCACAGAAACGAAGTCCAACCATATTTAGTTACCAAAACTCTCAAACACAAGGTGTTTCCAGCATGAAATATGTTTCCTAAGATCCTTGGCAGTCACCAAGAGGATCGAACACAATTATTGTTAATAGTAACAGTAACAGTTATGCATGACTGAAAACTAGTCTAAAATGGGTTTGTGATGGGTTTCTGCATAACCAGCATGTTATTATTGTGCCAATTCCAGTATGCAATGGCCAGAATTTCTCCAATTCCAGCCCCAGAGCAGGTAAGGGTTCAGAGCTGTGGGACTCGGAGGACCTGGACCTTCAACCTGAGGGCATTCAAAAAATAGAACTGATTCAGAGACATGACACTTGTAAACTCATCACAGAGTTGACATTCCACAGGAGCAGAGATCCCTGCTCTCAGGATGGATGATTTCTCCAGCTACCTGGAAACCCTGGGACTCCCCAGTCCTTGCTCTATACTTTAGATGGCTTCCAAGGAAGCAGGAAAAGGACTGACTAGGAAAATTGACAAGTTTCTAATCAAAGCCTGCACAGCATTTAAAGTTCACCTGTAATCCACTAGGCTGTAGGAAAGCCTGGCCAGCTGCTTCCCCACATTCTTTGCTGCCTTCCCTACTAGAACTATAGAAAGCACTGAACAATGGATACGTCCAGTTCATGTACTCCGGCAGCCTGTTCTGGCTGCTTTGGAAAGGATGCTCCTTCAGGGCACCCATTTGTGCAACCCTGCTCTGTACAACTAAAAACTTGCATGATTCAAACACTTTGAAGTGTACAACATGAAATCAGAAACATGGCATATCTTACTTTACAAAATTCTATTCTTACTAAAGAACCTACTCTGTTTTTTTCTTAATTCACATCACCCAGCAGCCAGCTTACCTCTACAGCATGAGACTCCTCATCTTCTGCCAAGATGATAGCCTTGCTGCTGCCTGAAACTTCTCACAAAGCAAAAAAAACCCAGTGTTTATGGGTTCTTCATCACTCCTTTGGTATCTATGGGTCAACCAGTTACAGCATGCTTGTTTTTCTTTTTCTCACTCTATGAAAAGTATGGACTCACTGCCGAACCTTAAAGCTGAGTGACTGGTCATTTCAAACAAGCCCAGCTTCTGTGAGAGACAGAGAAGATAACATGTGTAAGCTACTTTATCACGTGTAAGGATAAGATAGAAGCTTCCTAGGCAGATTCACACAGCATTGTTACAAGTGCAGACTCTGGCTTTCTGTATTAGAAGCCCCGAGTTTCCCCAAAACTTAAGTCTGACCACCTCTTTCTGTTGTCTCTCTGTTTCTTCAATAGAATCACGTGACCTCTCTTCAAAAGTGCTGATTTTGTGGCTGCTTCAAAAATTCTTTCAGGTAGATGCCAATCCCTCATTGTTTCCTGCAGTGCTGTCACAGAGTTGTGCTTAACTTCCGGCAATATTGTTTCTTACTGCCTATTCCATCTAGACCACAAACAGTTTAATTCTCCTCCTGGAGCACAAAGGTGTAAAAAGATGGTAGAAAGCTCCACCTCTATCCTTAAGAATTAAGTGTACAGCCTTTGGCCATTGACCATCCTGATAAGACCTTGTAACCAGAAGAGTCATAGAGTAAGTCAGGGATTATTTAAAACCTTAGGACATGACATTGAAAGGAGCATCAAATCCAGTCCCATTCTACTTAAGGAAAAAATTTACCGTAATTCCATTCCTGCAATTATCTTACAATTCAATTTCCCCTCAACCTGCATTTTGGTAGGCTAAACAAGCCAAGCTATCTTAAAGTTTGTCTACATGTGAGTCCTACTGCCAAGCTGAGCAGTTGCAAGATGGGTCTGACCCAGGAGCCACATAAAAGCCCTCACACAGCACTAATGCTAGGGTTAATATGCCCTGCAGAGAGACTGGGCATGCTGTCTTGGACACAGCTCTGTTAATGCTGCTCTGTGGCTCTAGTAAATATTACTGGAGTAATTTTTAATGGGAAGATGTCCTGCCAAGATCTCCAGATCTGCTAAACATATACCCACCAATGGGCAGGGGAGGAGTTGGCACATCCCAGTCAGATGGGAGGTGGTTTCTGCCTCCACTGAAAAAAATGTGCAAGCCTATGGCACACTGTCTTGCACATGTCAGACTTTCCTTGGGAAAGGTAGTCTAGTAAGACTTGGCTGCAAGACAGACTGATTTTACTGAAAGACAGCATGTGGCCCTCAAGCTTCGAGAGTCACAGTTCCAGGTCACCTGCATGTGCTCCTAAAACATTCTTACCTTTCTCAGTCAGTGATTTCTACTGAAAATATTGAGTAAGGTTGGCCCAACACAGATCCTTTATGAATGCCTCTAGTAATTTTCCACTAGCTTCTGATTTCCCTTTTAAACAAAACTCATGAAGTTTTCTTTTTAGTCAGTTCCTTACTCACCTTGCAATTTTTCTCCTAATTCCCATTCATTTCAGTTTAACTAATAATTTCCTATGTGGCAGCATATCAAATGCTTTACTGAAATCCAGATAGATCTACTGTATTTCTCTAGTCTGAAAATCCATTTTTATTAAAGAAAAATATTGGGCTAAACTTCAAGATCAGTCTCTGGTAACCCTATATTGCATTTTATCCTATTTTCCTTTTACCTCCAGATGCTTAATTATTTTTACTTTAAAATTAGTCCCTGGTCTCTTAATACAGCTCAGGCTATGCTAATATGCTTGATATTACCCAGAATTTTTCCCCCCTCTTTTCTGTTCTCCATTTACACAATACTAACAATTATCTCAACTTATTAAATATCCCTGTTAACTAGTTTTGAAAGGTCAGTACATTCACAGCTGAGGCTAGACTCTAAGTTAAATGAGTGTTGCTTCCATCTCAAGTGCCTTAATTTCCACTTATGCCCTTTCAGACTTGTTAGCTGTTCTGCCTTTGGCCTCATGTTCTACATCACTACCTTTATTAAAAGCAGAGACTCCTTGTTTCATAAATTTTGGCGGAGTCTCATTCAATCCCTGCTGGCCCCCGGGCTATGCAACCACAAAATCATCTTACAGCATCTCCAGTTCAGTGATTTTGTTCTGTGAGGTTATACAACTTGCTATGTGGGAGTTTACTTACTGTTTATACATGTATTGCTGGGACTGTTTATTCAGAATATTGTACACCTGGTTTGTAACATATTTTTGGTTGGGTGAGAGGATTGTATTTCTCACTATTTTAGAATCACAAATAATTTAGAGTTGCCTGCACTCATAAAAATGTGAGAATATAGGAAAAGTCGACATCCTCTCAAGTTGTGTGTACATCTTGGAACAATATGTAACACTACAGCATTAATTTTGATAATTTTAAATGTCAATCTGATAACGTAGGTCTTAAGAAAGCACAGTACCACAACTTTATGGCAGCCATATGATTGAATCACACATGAGCATGTTGTTCTTGAAATGACCAAAAACCTCTTAAGTTCTGGATTTCTTTCAGATTAAGAAACAAAAATCAAAACAAATGTTCTTGTTCTTTGTTCTTTCTTGACTAGATAACAGGAGGTTACTTTCAAATTACTTTGTGCAGTTATTATTATTGAAGGACTGTTTTCTGCAACACAGGTTTCAGAGTCTGCAAAACAGCCTAGCAGTTCTCAACTTTTTACACTAAAAATAGGTTTTCTTGAAAAAGAAACCAAAATTAATGCCAAAATCAAAGAAATCTAAATATTCAATAACCTTTTGGCCCACATCTTTCTAAAGCACCTCTGGTGATCTAGGAAGAAAAAAAAAATAAAATCAGCTCCTTTGTAGGATTCTTAACATAGGCTGTTAGTGAGCCTTTGTGAGAAAGTGCACACAAACACACACTCTCACATGCTCACACACACATATATCTAAGCAGGAGGGACAAAAGGAGCAGGTTACCCTGACAATAAAGTGATGTTAGCCAAATGTGACCTAATTTCTCCACAGAACAATCCAGGCAGAATTACTTCCAAAGGATTTGCTTACATGGAGAAAAATCCTCCTTTTGGTATCTTCATGCTGATTTTTTTTTGTGAAGAGGGATTGTTTATTGTTTAGTTTTTTGAAATTAGTACCCCAAATGTTAAGCCCTTCTTCAATAATCTATAATGTAGATCCTTACCCACTTTTCCTAAGTACATTAATTTGACAGAGAAAGTCCACATTTAGTCAACAAAAGTGCCCTACTTATATATAAAGTTCTGTTGTTGTAGGAACCATGCAAACACAAAGACATTCCCCCAAATCACTTGCAATAAGTAAAAATCCAGTCAATATAAATATGGATCAGAGTATGCAAAGAAATAGTAAAGAAAGGGATGTAATCTTAGTCGCATCTGTGTACATTAAAATGATGTAATGGCCTCTTTTATTTTCACTTTAAAATGTAGAAATAATAAAAATGCAGGAAGTAAGTTAGGAATACTTATTACAAGTTAACACTCTTGACACGCTGTCATTTTATGAGCTTGGCAAACGGTGGAAAGTAAAATAATGGGGAAAGTCTAAACCCGTAAAAGGTGACCTGGATGATTCTAGAAGTGGTAAATTCGCATTTAGATAAAATACCCACTATACACCAATTAATTAGGGGCTCTACACTGCTACAAGTGCTGCCCTGTAAGGTACTAAAAATATATCTTTTTATTTTTCTCTCCATAAGATCATTTTGTAAACAGGGAGAGATTAACAAGGATCTTAGAAGGTGTTGTCCACTCCTCAGATTGACCTTCTTTTCCCATTTGACAGTAAAATTGTGTATACTTAAAGAGTATTTGGTAAGCTTAACTTCCTGCTCTTTGAAATATTGAATAATCCTATGGCAGATACAGATATATTACTATATCCTTTATGACTTTTGTTCAGTACAGGGCAATTACAGTAATGGCCAGATTTAGTCCTATACAGAAATTATAGCAACCTATCTACAAAATGCAAAATATAATCATATGTCAAATGTAAATAAAAGATTCATACATTACAGGGATGATGTGGATGTATGACTTGCTTCTGTAGGGTCTCCGCCACCATTCCCTTAGAAACTCAGTATGTGTCCATAGAACAGAAATCTAATCATCACATGTGGCTTTTATGGTTAAAATTTAATAGTCCATACTATTGGTTGATAACTGACATTGTGTAAATACAGTGTATCTACACTCTTCTAGCATATATCAATTATACAAACTAAGCGGTATAATTCTGTTGAGAGAAAATTCAAACCCAGAGAGCGTTTAAAACTCAAAAAAACCCTGTTTCTGGGGATTTTTAAATGCATGCCTGTCTATTGTTCAACACCATCCTTGGCTGTTAAAGAAATTTCCAGAATCTGCTGGGAGTTTGCTTTATTTCTTGAAAACTCATTTAACAGTGCTGTTTGTTGAGCATTATCACATATACAAAGCCGCATAATTAGCATACATCCCATATGTGTCAGGAGGGAGTAGAAGAAAGATGACCAGGTGTCACCCAACTGCAGTACATTGCTTGTTTATGGGCTAGTTACTTAGGATCATTTTCACTGGAAGACTTTGCAGAAGAAGCATATCCACAGTCAGACACTGACAATGTAGCACAGTGAAGCCCACGGAGTGAAAGGATTTCCAAGCACAGGACAGAAGACACAACCAAAAGGTAAATTTTAAAGAAAGACGACATTTTAAAAATGTATCATAAGACTGAAACAGGGAAATGAGATCTGATATACAGGTAGTGTTGCAGAACAGTGGCAAACCAGTTTAATATGGAGAAGAATGCCAAGGAGAAAACAAAAAGGGCATGAAAGAGGAACAACTCAATTAGTTTGCGTAAACAGTTATGTACAACCATTTGAGAACCCCTGAAGTATCTGGGGCATCTTCACAAAAAAGGCAAATTAATTTACCTTTGGAGACCCAAACCAAGAGCTAGGTGCCAGCTAGAGTACTGCAATTGCATTAGAGGATTCTGCTTGGAAAACCAAACTCAGCTCAAAAGTTTAAGTGGACTAGGATTAGAAGACGGTATTCAAGAGCTACAAGAATCTTGAAAAGTTACTTTTGTCTCATTGAGTCTTCTTTCTGAACAAAGTTAGGAGTTCATAAAACCAACAAGGATATATTTTTATGTTCCACAATTCTTTCTGGCACCAATACCTATGTACACTGTATTCTCAATTGTTGACCATAGACAGTTTCTCTTTCCAAAGCCTATCCACCAACTCGACACCTCTGTGATACAGTAGTCAACACCACTTATCCTCATATTTTCTATGACATTCTCCCGTCCTCCCAGCCCTGCTTCTACACTTGTAAGTATTGATCCAACCTTACATCACTTTACATTTTAGAACTTGCTCCCTTCCTTTCCTTTCAGAATAAAAAAGTGCTTATATATATTTTAATCTGTCTTGTTTTCTAATGTGTTTTCTTTTTCACACATATTCTACCATATATTGCAGAGATGGGGTCTGGATGGCTTAAACCTGCTTCAGACAGTGTTTGTTTTAAGTTTTTCTTTCTCTATGTTACGGATTGCCTATTTGCTCCCTGGCTTTTAAGATCATGGAGGAAGTTCAAGATGCTAGTCCTTAGACAGCCCTCTGTTATTCAGTACCTGCTTAGGTCTATAACCTTGATTTCATTTCTCAGGTCTAGCCAAGCTATTCAGTTCAAAGTCCAAGACATAGACAAATATCACCACTGTAACACTTCAGCTTTGTTACATGTCAGGAGCTGATTATGATCCCAAGTATGTGAGTTGAGCTTAAGGAATTATCCAAACTCTGTCTCTGCTACTTCAAAATCCAACCGAATAATCAGCAACCAAAAAAAGTTTACCAATGGAAATATTTTCTTCCATTTTCCATGCTACCTGACACCAGAAGTTCTGTAAATTAAAGTTCAGTAATATTCAGAGATTCTGTCTGTATTGAGATGTTTAACAGAGTACAATGGATCACAGTGAAGGCCCATTGATATCTGTATCCCCTGGCAGCGGGCCAGATCTCCAACTGCGTTAAGGGCAGAAGAGTACACACTGTAAATGTTAGACAGACAGGTCATTGATCCATTTGTTTTCCTGTGACTTTTTCCCAGGCTTGATGCCTTTTCCAATCTTCCTGATTACACCCATTATCTGTTCCAGAAATTGGCCTACCGCACAGGGTGAATTTTGTGTGATATAAGCCTTTGGTGAATCAGACCTTTTCCCATAAACATTTGTTTTTTCAACCTAGGATTTCTTAAGGGAAACTGTTGGTATAAAGCAGAAAGATACAGAAATCATTATGAGCTTCACATTTCACAATGGCAGAGCATTTTCTTGTAAATACTTTGCTTTTATAGAATGAAACTGAGCCTTTTTTGTTTGCCTATCCTCATTTGTTTGAAATGAGATCTCCCTTTGACACCGTGTCTCAAAAAACACACTTTAAATGTTTCATGCAGCTTGCTTCATTTCAGAATACTGGCACTCAGCTCTGGTTTATGTTGGGAATTTTGCCTTTTTTTGGCATCCATCAAACAGCATGTTGGTCCAAATGCAGATGGACTAGCTTCAATACAGTTTAAGAACTGTTGTCTTACTTTCAGATATTTCTGGGATCTGTTAAAGTCCCTTTAGCTCCATTCTAACGTAGGAAGCATTTTAATACCGAGGCAGGTATTTTTCCTTTCATAAGAATTTTAAAAAATGAAAGACAAGGGATGGAGACACTGGCAAGCAACAGGCTTCCTAAAAATTAATCTGGACTTTACATGTATTTCAGAGGGATGATTTCAAAACTTTTATTTTGTCCCTTTTTCCAAATCAATATTTTGCAGATTCTAAAATCTTCTGTATTCCTTATGCAGCTGTATGTAATGTTTTGACCAGATACAACTGATATTTAACCGAATTCAGTAATCAGCTGAATGTCCATTGGAGTTTATTAGAAAGCTGACCATTTTTGCCAGGAACAAGGGCAGCATTTAGGAGTCCTTGGAGGTTTCACTTTTCACATAAAAAGCAGGTCTACAGATAGCCAGCCATAGATCAAAAACGGATAGATGAGGAGGAAAGCTTGAAGCTACTGCTGTTTAAAATGATTGACAGCACTCTCACAACATTAGTTAAACAGGAGAAAGTCCTTAGGCCTACATTTGCTAATGCCATTCAACCATTTGCTGTAAGCATTCCCTCAAGCAGGGATATCATGCAGGCACCTTGGCTGAACTGCCTTGTCTTGAATGCTGTAACAGATACAGTGGGTTGCAGTGAAGTGCTCTGAGGGGATATCCTTTCACACTCATTAGTAATTCTTCTTAAATTGAAAACTTAGTTCAATCCTTGTTGGTCATGGTCAATCTAAGCTGACAGGGTTGGTTTGTTTGAAGTTATTTAATATGCTAAGCAAGCAGAATACACTTTATGGACAAGATGGGGCAGTTTCATGGACTGGGGAAGAATTCTCACCACCTTGCTGACCTTTTGCTCAGAAGCTATGGTTACATTTCAAATATCTCACTTCAAATTATTTCCAGTTTTCTGAATATATTTATTCAAGCATTGCATTCCAGAAATTCTAGTTTCTTGGCATTTAAGCCATGGGATAACTGGTTTAAAGTGCCTGAATTTAATTTGGAGCAAAGGTTCCTATAAATCATATACACCTTTGTCCACAAAATCTCATATTAAAATCAGAAAAAGTGGAAAGCAGCAAAAATATTTGCAGATAAAGCCCACAGTCTTGACAAAGCTCTTTCATTTCCTATTTCTATGGCAATTCCTCTGACTTACTTGCAATTATGAAAGGATTTACGTGATCGTGGTTTCTGTGGTAACAAGTGACAATTACTGGCTCACAAGAACCCTTGCTAGTCTGCATTACTAAGACTCCCTACTTCCGTACTTCTTAGCCTGGTAAGAGCAGGACAGTTATAAGGGTTGTGGAAAAGCTGAAGGGTTTTGCTAAGCTCTGCTAAGTCTACTACTAACAAGACTCCTTGCTTCCAGGTTTTGACTTGTTCCCTCCTGCAACATTGTGTATGAATAATATGTGCATCATGAGGACGTGTGTTTCAAAGGAAATGCACTACTTGACAATCAAGGAGGAAGCACATACCATGCTTAATGATTGGTTGGCGTTTAACCACACATGAATCTAATACGGGATTAAAAACCTATCACGGTGCCAGCCACAGGAAAATAAATACACAGCAGCAGAGACTACTTCTTGTGTGTACACACAGCCCCATCTGCCTTTGTTGTGATTACAGACACATGATCATTTTCCTGAGGCATTCTCTAACAAAATGAGGTACAAATGTTTAATTCTGGCTTATATTTCCTAATAAAGGCTAAGGAAATCCCTGTAGTAAAAGTTTAGAATAAGTAATAATAAACAATTGTTCAATAAGTAGACTGAGTAATTGAAACTATTTTTCCTTCCATCTCACACACAGAAAAATGGCTGATGGTCTGTAATTCTGAGAGACTGAACCACACGCAGCTCACTGTCTCTTTTACCTCCAGTTAAATGTTTTCCTTAGCCTTTATTTCCCTTATAACTTTTCACTTTGGCTAATTTGTTTTTAAATCTGAGGTCTGGGTCACTGTGGAAAGAGTCAGTTTATATGTTCCTTTTGGAGTTCTTGGGGTTTGGGGGACATTTTATGATTTAAAAGTTTTTCTCCTATTCCAAAATAATTTCCTGAAATAAATCTCACTGGCTTGCATGCAGCTGTATGATTATTTCTTCATTCGTATTCATAGAGTTGTATACATTTGCCACTGTTTGTATCTGTGCTTAAAGATCAAGGATATATATAAAAATATATCTGTTATGGATGATCTGAATGAATCACAGAATTATTGAGGCTGGAATAGTTGTTGTCCCTTGTGCGTTACTTCCCTTTAAGCGTTTAAGGATGAGGCATTCCTTTTAGCACCCTTTCTCCAGTCCTTCTTGCTGGCTGAGCACCTGGGTTATCAACTCAAGATGTTCTACACACTTAGGTATCATGGGAATTACTATTACTTTCATCACTACTTTGGGAAAAAAAAAAAATACTAACACGAGTTAATACTCAGTATACATATAATGATGTTTTGATGAAAAGCAGACTACTTAAGGTACATTTTACAAGAAGTAATTGATTTTTTAAAAAATGTTCTATGCTGTGACTTCCCTGCTCAGCTGGACAGACAGAAAAATACAGAAGTCTACTTCCAACCAGCAACTGAAATCCACAAGTAAAGATACATGTTGTGGCACCAAAATAAAGATCGGAGATTGTCTGCCTGGTGAATTCTCTGATGCAGAGGGTGTAAGCAGATTTATGTCATAGCAATGAAGATGAGACAAAATGACTGTAAAGACAAAGAGATTTTTTTTCCTTCTCACAGCCATTCTGATAGAGTAGAATGAGCATGGGAGGGAGGACACAGAAGTTACCCTGTCTCTTGTGTTAAATTCTTTGCACTTGTTTGGCCCACGGTAATATATAAAAGGAAAGATTTTATAGAGGTATTCCATAGTTAAAATTCAAGATTATCTGAAGTGTATTATTTCCGCAATAATAATGTGAATTCCAACACACAATTTCCCCTGTATACTTAATATTATAGCATAAGATTATATTGCAAATGCAATGCATTTGGCTTAGTGTATATAACAACTCATGTCACAGACAATTCACTGTTGTTCCCCAAGAATTCTAGAACATTAGCAGAAAGAATTTGCTGGTTCAGTTTCCTGGATAACAATTCACTGGTGAAAACTATTTGCCTTGGCAAGAGGTTTTTCATTTTCCAACTATCACTAACACGTGCAGCCAAAGTCTGAACCAACAGATACTTTCTGTTTACTGTTCCCAAATAAAATAAATAAGTACAAGTAAGTTTTTCTTCAAACATCAGTTCACAATACATGGTCCTATTTATTTCAGTCAACACTTACTTACATAAAATATTTAATCCCATAACATGCAGCAAAATCTTTTTTTATTCATCAAATGACAGTGTATTTTTCTGTAATTGTTGAAAATTATTTCTCTTTCTTTAGTGTCAAACTGGAGAAACTGAGAAAAAAACAAATAAAAAGCAAGCTGCTGCAGTCTTCTTAGAAGACTATCCTTGTCTGTCATTGGAGGCAAATGATTTCCAACAGTGAATGAATGAAGATTATGGTACACAAAGAGGAGTTGTAATGACTAACTGAAGAACGATTGAGGGCAGGTTGAAATATTTTGGTTGGTCTTCTCAGACTTTCTATAATGTACCTCCTTACAGAGAATGACTTTGCACTATAGCAAGCAATATCAAACAGGAACTTTTCAGGATTCAGCAGTTTTTTGGAATCAACAAAGAAGTCCAAAAAGCGTACAAAGGGAAAAAACCTTGAAAGTAGAGCAAAGTAATCCGAATAATTTATTTTAAATATTGTTTCTTTTAATCATATCTTCATAGACTCATTTAGGTCAGAGAACATCCTTAAGATCATTGAGTCCAATCGTTAACCTAACACTGCCAAGTTCACCACTAAACCATGTCCCTAAGCACCACATCTACACGTCTTCTTAATATCTCTGGGGATGGTGACTCCACCACTTCTCTGGGCAGCCTCTTACAGTGCTCTTCAGTGAACAAGATTTTCCTAATATCCAATTTAAACCTCCTCTGGTGTAACTTGAGGCCATTTCCTCTTGTCCTATCACTTGTTACTTGGGAGAAGAGAATGTCTGCCTTGTTACAACCACCTTTCCAGTAGTTGCAGAGAGTGACAAGGTCTCTGCAATCTCTCCCATCTAATCTCTCCCATCAGCCTCCTTTTCTCCAGTCTGAACAACCCAGTTCCCTCAGCCAGTCCTCATAAGACTTGTTCTCTATACCTTTCACCAGCTTTGCTGCTCTTCGTTGGACGCACTCCAGTACCTAAATGTCTTTGTTGTAGTGAGGGTCCTAAAACCGAACACAACAGAGAAGATGAATGCATGTCTTGAGTACAGTAACTATCAGATAGGTCCAAGTTGCAACTGTTTTATTAGAGCTTCAGTTACCATTAATATGGTTTGAGACGAAAATGGTTCCTCCTCTTGCCTGAAAATAACAGATGGTTGTCAAAAAAAAGAAAAAAGGCCTTTATGTGTTTTAATATTTTTACATTGGTAGTCATCACTTAACTGTGAGGAAAAATAATTGAAACCTGAGATCACAAAATTTTTTTATTGTCGTTATCTGTATTTAATGAATCTCATTCCAAAATAACCCTTTCATCTGAGCAACTCCTGTTGCTTTAAATATTAGTTGCACTAGACCAGTAAAGCACTAGAGGGACCTCCAAGACAGACTCAAAGCCAGCTCTAGTCAAACAAGTGGCGGCTTTACTTAGGAGGAGGCGTAACTGTGAACACAAACCAGTATGTTTGCAAGGGTCGTGCTTGCCTTCAGTGCTGTCTCTCATGATTATTATCATTTTAGTCTTGTGGATATGATCACAGAATCATAGAATCATAGAATCATCTGGCTGGAAAAAGGCCTCTGAGATCATCAAGTCCAATCATACCTGTCCCCTTCCTAAATCATATCCATAAGAAACTCATCTACCCACCTTTTAAATACCTCCAGGGATGGCGATGCAGCCACCTCCCTGGGCAGCTGTTCCAATGCCTGAATACACTTTCAGTGAAAAAAATGTTTCCTGGCATCCAGTCAAAACCTGCCCTGGTGCAACTTGTGGCCGTTTCCCCTTGTCCTGTCACTTGAGAGAAGAGACCAGCGCCCACCTCTCACAACCTCCTTTCAGGGAGTTGTAGGCAGTGGTAAGGTCTTCCCTCAGCCTCCTTTCCTGCAATCTAAAGAACCCCAGTTCCCTCAGCCGCTCCTCGTAGGACTTGTTCTCCAGTCCCTTCCCCAGCCTCATCACCCTTCTCTGGACACTCTCCAGCACTAAAATGTCCTTTCTGTACTGAGGGACCCAGAACTGAACACAGTACTCAAAGTGTGGCCTCACCAGTGCTGAGTACAGGGGTACAATCACTTCCCTGGTCCTGCTGGCCGCACTGTTTCTGATACAGACCAAATGATACTCTACTGTGCAATATCCACCAGATGCTTTGTGATAATACAATTACTGTGCACTGCCTCTCCCAGTTTGACAGAAAGCTGCTGTGCAGAGTAAGGCTTCCTGATTGGGAGCTAACATGATTAAATAACTACAGATTATTTTTCACATACGCAAAAGAGAGAGGAAAATAAGGCTGAAAAACTTTTTTTATTAATGTATTTTTATCTTAATGTCAAAAGGCTTGACTCTGCACTGTTAAGTTACTGATTTAACTTTTTGGATGCAACACCTTATTGTACTTATTTAATTTTAGAAAATAAGCAGGCATTTTTCACTTCAAAACAGATGTTGAATGCCCAGAAGAAATGTTACAAAGCATTAGAAATAACTAGGCTGTTTCCATAACATGTCACCTGAAGAAAGTAAGCAGGTAAACTTAAAGGCTTGGTTTGGTTGCTCTGGAAAATATGAGGTGTAATACCTAAGTGGAAAGTCTCATCTTCAGAATTCAGTCTCTATGGAGGTCCTTCTAGGAGCTTTCTGAATACAGAATCAGGATTATTTCTTTTTTGTTGTGCATTATGAGGTTCTTTGTAAAAACGAGTTTTTTCTCATTTTTACTGCAAATAAAAATGTTGTAGCAGGTAAAGCCTATGGGGAGATAATCTACAGCAAAGTGAAAGAAATAACTCATGTGCAGATATTACCTCTGAATTATTATGAGCCTTAAGAAGCTTAGATTGAGACTCTGGCGCAGAAGGAAACTACTTTACTTCAGCTTTTCTCTGTCAGTGGTGAGCACTATATACTGCACTGTAGAGGCTCCTAAAGAGTATTCATGACATAAACTTCCTATAGAGATTTTTTTCCTGAAGCTAATAACTGCTTTGCTAAACCATGAGGATTTATAGCATGTAGCCTATGTATTTAGCCCAGCAGTGAGCCCAGAAGCTGGCATTAACAGACCCTGCACTCCTTTGGAGCATTTTACATCAACAGAATTTTACTAACAACATTGAGGGGGTGTTTAGCATCATGTCCAATTACCAACCAACCATCTTTCAATTCAGTTAGAAACTTATTGGGGAAAAAACACTGAAAAAGTCAGCAAGAAGAACACAGATGGAATTCACAGGTCACCATTTTGCCTTCCAATGTCTCTCCCCCTAAATTTAACAGTTCCAAATTTACTCAGGCAGCCTTAAGAGACAAAAATTTGTACAATATTTTAATAATGCCTGCTTCTCTTCCATTATTCTCCAGATTTATTAGACCCTTCCTCAGAAAAGAGACTTACTTTTCAAATTTTCTTCTGACCTTTTCAGCCTGAGAAGCTCCTCC
The DNA here is from genome assembly GCA_033556795.1 of Tapera naevia. Classification (NCBI taxonomy): domain Eukaryota; kingdom Metazoa; phylum Chordata; class Aves; order Cuculiformes; family Neomorphidae; genus Tapera; species Tapera naevia. Next base: position 15,238,698 of record JAUMJJ010000038.1, read on the forward strand.
TCATTTAAACTTCAGTGTAAATGTTCGTTGCTCTGTAACAGTCACTCATTGGATGACACTCTGTCAGTGTTATGACAAACCCTTTCAACCAAGCAATTACCATAAAATCAACTGCCTTCTCCATATTCAAAGTTTCCATTTGAAACAGTATCTTCAAAATAAAATTATATTCGCAACTAGACAGACCTCCCAGCTAAACCTGCTGTTTCCCCTCTCTTATAATCTCTCCCAGGTGGTGCTACTGTTTTTCACACTCTGCCCCTCTTTAGATATATCACAAAATTCTCATATATTTTTTCATTTCTTTGTCATTCACCATAGGATGCGTCGCATGAACCCATCAGCCCAGCCTCCATCCAGGACTCACTGGAGATGACTACTGATCTACAGGGCTGTATAGGAATATCCCATGCCATGAAAACATAATGTGCATTCCAATACCTTCTTCTTCATTAAAGCTACATTAAATTCATAAAAGCACCGATTTCAATAGACACTAGAATCCTAGAATGATAAAAAAAAAATTCCTAATTTCTCTATTCTCTGATTGTCTATCTTAGATCTTTAGTGAAGTTTAAAAGTGTCATTGTGTCCCTTCAGACCAAACAAACACTAAAAAAAGAAATCTATTCTAAATTTAATTTGTAGATTTTATTCCAAGTGCCGTGTTGGGGTTTGCAGTACCAAATGATGGTTGCTGTTATCGTAGAACATTTGAATATTGTGGGGCCTTGCAGGAACTAAGAATAAAAAAATAAACCTCTTTTAATAATAGAAGTGTTCTCAATAGTAAGACCCAGGATTTCATTACCTTCAAAATTAAAAATAGTTAAAAAAACACTTCAAGATGAGTTAGAATTCTTTGGAACAGATTCTGATCTGTTGATTTTCCAGATGTACAGCTAAAATAGAGCAATCAAGGAATAATACACTCCAGACAGTGCATGTTGGTATGATTACTGCATGCCTCAGGTGGTATTATAAAACTTAAAATCAGTGAACTTGAACCACCCAAGAAGAAGAATTACTCCACCAGCGTTCCCTGGAAAGTCATCACGCTATTCTGGAGAAATTAAAGCAGAACTGTGTAAGCACTTGGTTTTAGGCAGCTTAGGAAACACCACTTACTGTTTGTTTGTTTGTTTGGAGGATTTTTGGTGAAGGATAATCATAAAACACACATTTACATAAAACAAGACATTGGTGATACACAGTGATTTCAAATTATCAAAAGAAAAGAAAAAAAAAAGAAAAGAAAGAAGGAAAGAAAAAAAGAAAGAAGGAAAGAAGGAAAGAGAAAAAGAGAGACAGAAAGAGAGAAATGAGAAAGAGAAGGAAAGAATGAAAGAGAGAGAGAGAAAGAGAAAGAGAAAGAGAAAGAGAAAGAGAAAGAGAAAGAGAAAGAGAGAGGGAGAGAGAAAGAGAGAGAGAAAGAGAGAGAGAAAGAAAAAGAGTGAGAGAGTGATAGAGAGAGAAAGAGAGAGAAAGAGTGAGAGAAAGAGAGAGAGGAAGAGAGAGAGAAAAAGAGAGAAAGAGAGAGAGAGAGAGAGAGAGAGAAATTTGAATGTCTAAAATGGAATTTCTAATGTGAGAGAACCACTCCTATGTACTCCAACTGTCAGCTAATCACAGTTTCCAACTGAACAAGTATGAGTCTGACTCAGTTCAGAAAACAGTTTTGGGAGATTTCTCTCAGCAGTCCACCTGAACTCCTGCCTGAACTTGAGCAGTTAAAAGGTCTTCTCCATTCTTTTCAAAATTTTTAAATCTGTTTAATATCATACCTAAACTTTACTTTTCTTTCAAATTGTACTATTTTTCCAACAAAAAATTTTCTTGTTTTTTACAGATATCCCTATGCAGCACTCTAGTAACTATAGAAAACCAAAACCAAAAAGAAAATCAAAACCAAAAAAAAATAGAAAGCTTTATACATATTCAGTGCATTAGTTTATAAAAAGAGTATCAATTTTATGTGCAGATGTGGCTACAGTCCATATGATTAAATTTGTTTCTCACCACACTAATGGCCTCCTAAACTTCTAGAGAAAATGACCTTGAGAATCAAGGTTTTCTAGAAAGGCTTTGTGTTACCTTGTGGTACAGGCCTCAAAAGAGGAACTCGCAAACTCTTGTTTTGATTTTCATGCTGGATGGCTATGGCAACTGTCTTTGAATATCCGTATCAAAGCTTACGAAGCATTCTTGAAGGGTTAACGAGATATCTAGGTTTCCATTCTGAGTTGTTTTGCTCACTGATTTCCATATTGTGAATAACAATGCTGGTGTTTATCACATTGCACACACACAATGGGAGTGACATAAAAATGTATTTATGATTAAATATTCTTAGCTGAATCAGGTACACATACGCAAGATGGCTACTGTCACCTTAACCATATTAGGCCTGTGACATACTTTACCTACCATAATCACAAAAGTAGAGTTTGCTATGAGGTTTGACAAAGCATGTGTACACTGAATTGCAGATTTACTTGAGTGTTTTGTACCATAAAAGAGAGAATAAACAGGTCTTTCTAAAACCCAAGAAAGGCAGATCTTTCCAGAAAACTTTGGATAGAAAATAGATATAATAAATCAACATATTCTCAACCTCAAATATAACTCTTTACACCTCTATAGAAGATTTCAGAGACTAAATTTGTGGCCCCCATTCCTTGTCAGAGGATAGAGAGTGCGATTTAGTTGGCATCTTAGTGCCCTAAAGGGTGCCCTAGAGTGGTTCACTTGGTCAACAGGTTTCTAGGGGATTATGGAGTCTAGAGAAGATCTATCCCTTTCTGAAGCTGAAGGTGGACACAAGACAAATTATGCAATAGGATCTCATATGGCAATAAACGTTCGTGTTTGTGGTATTAGACCATACTTGCCTTCAAAGCTTTTACTGACAGTTCTCGACTTTGACTCTCAGTCCTTACTCCATTCATAGGACCACAAATCCCGTATGTCTTGGTTTCCTCTCAAAGCTAGGATCTTACAGTCACAGTCACTAAAGGGAAGATTGGAAGAGAAGGATATGCTGGAAGGATAAAAAAGAAGTAGAGATACAACAAAGCTTAAATGATCCTCAGGGTCCTCTCCTGCTCCTTCTAGATTGTTCCGAGCACTTCCAAATACTCTCACCCAAGCTCAGTTCTCAACATTTTAGGGAGCAGAATAGAGAATTCATGTGCATGTACAGGAGCAAATACAAAAGAAAAGAAGTCATTTGTCTCAGAGTCAAAATAGCTTTTGATAGTATTGAGTACCAATATGTTGCACCAGAAGTAGTATGACAAATATAATAGCAAAAATACCAGACACTTCACATTTATCAGAACCTAGCAATTGAATAAAAAGACAGAAAAAAGAGTGGCCCCTACAAACCTATGTACTCATTGCGGGTTAATGAAAGTTTAATAATGGGTTTGCTGATTTAAACTCAACTATCAAGTGCCAAACCCTATCCTGGCCTGGCCAGGATTGTCAGCATTACTTGATCGTGTGTTTTCTTTGGCATAGACTGCAATTTCCTTCACTTCTCTCTGGAATTACTTTGTAGTTGCCTTCACTTCCCTCTGGAATTACTTTGCACATGAGGAGCTACAAATAGAACAAAACAAAATAAATCAATCAGATGTTGGCATAGAAAAAAATCTTGGTCATCTTAATATTTAATTAGATTTGCAACTTAACATGTGAAGCATGAACAAAAGAATCATTACCTTGCAGTGATGAGAGGCAGGTCATCAGTAGGCACCTATCTGTACTACTTGCACCAAGGATTCTGGTTTTCATACTCCTGGAGTAGAAGTATCAATAACATTAACTCTGTACTGAGATTACTTCTCAAGCCCTCAGGGTTTCTTTTTCCAAATATATATATGAATTAAATGGAATAACTTTCTAGAGCTGTTCAGCTATTTCAGAATGAATGATGTTTTTGCAACCACATATAAGGTAAGTATTCAGAGTGCAGTGAAAAAATACCTAAGCTAGTTCTGGAACCAGTCATTGATACGGCCAAATCTGGCCCACTTAACATCCCAGCTAGAGTTGCTGGTTCAGGATTAACACAGTCCTTTTGCTTCCAGACCCTGTCTCACATCTATGCACAACACAGTGCTTTACTGAATGGAAATACCATTATGTTCACACTGCTCTTGTGGATCTCTTAACACATCATTGCATTACTCTGGGCAAGTACTCACGAACTAAACCATAAAACATTTAGAATCATAAAAGACCTTAGTTTGGAAAACACCTTTAAGATTGAGTCCAACCATTAACCTAACACTGCCAAGTTCACCACCTAAACGCAACGTCTACTCATCTTTTAATACCTCAAGAACGGTGACTCAACTACTTCCCCCAGCAGCCTGTTCCAAACAAACCTTTCAGCAAACAAACTTTTCATAAGATCCAATTGAAACTTGAGGCCACTTCCTCTCATTCAATCACTTGTTACTCGGGAGAAGAAACGCCCACCTAACGACAACCTCCTTTCAGGTAGTTTTAGACACTGATAAGTTCTTCCCTCAGCCTCTTTTTCTCCAGATTGAACAGCTCTAGTTCCCTCAGTCAATCCTCATAAGACTTGTTCTCCAGACCCTTAATGAGCTTTGTGCCCATTTTTTGCTAACATTCCAGCACCCCAATGTCTTTCTTGTAGTGACGAGTGCAAAACTGAACATAGTTTTCAAGATGCGGCCTCACTAGGGCTGAGTACAGGACCACAATCACTTCCCAGCTCCTGGTGGGTACACTATTTCTGGTAGCGTCCAGGATGTTATTGGCCTTCCTGGTCCACCTGGGTTCCCTGATGGCTCATACTCGGCCAGTTGTCAACCAACACCCCCAGATCCTTTTCCGCTAAGCAGCTTTCCAGCTGCTCTTCCCCAAGCCTGTGGCATTGCATTGGGTTGTTGTGCAGGAGCTGACAATTAGCCTTGTTGAACCTCATACAATTAGTCTTGGCCCATTGATCCAGCTTGCCCAGATTCCTCTGTAGAGCCTTTCTTCCCTCAGATAAACACTCACACCCAATTGGTGTCATCTGTAAACTTACAGAGGGTGCACTCGATCCTCTCATCCAGATCATTGATAGAGAGATTAAACAGAACTAGCCCCAACACCAGGCCCTGAGGGACACGACTTGTTGCTGGCCAGCAATGGGATTGAACTGCATTCACCACAATTCTTTAGGTCTAGCCATCCAGCTAGATTTTCACCCAGGAAGAAATACATCTGTCTAAGCCTTGAGTAGCCAGTTTCTCCAGGAGAATGCTATGGAAAACAGTGTCAAAGTCTTTACTAAAGAATAGGTAAACAACAATCGCAGGCTTTCCCTCATCTACCAAGCAGACCACTTTGTCATAGAACAAGATCAGCTGAGTCAAGCAGGACCTGCCTTCCCTAAACCTATGCTGGCTGGGACTCATCACCTCAGCATTCTCTACATGCCACGTGGTGGCGATCAAGATTACCTGCTCCTTGATATTCCCTCACACTGAGGTCAGGCTTATAGGACTGTTGTTACTCAATTCCTCCTTCTGGCACTTTCCTGTAGATGGGTGTTATATTTGTTAACATCTGGTCAACTGGTACCTCCTTGATCAGCCAGGGTTGTTGATAAATAATTGCTTTTTGTGGAAATTTCACCTTAGGCACTTGGATAGTAGGCAAATCAATTTCTACTAGACCAATTTGGGGGGCAGATTTAAAATTTATACTTTTTTAAACTTTCTTAAACACATTGTCTAAGCAAACCAATCCCTCTCATGACAAAATAGGTAAGTGCCAACTTTCAGGCTGTTTGCCTGTCACTAGTACCATGCTAACTGTACTCAGCACTGGTCAGGCCTCATCTTGAATATTGTGTCCAGTTCTAGGCCCCCCAGTTTGGGAAAGATGTTAGGATACTGGAATGTGTTCAGAGGAGGGCAACGAAGATGGTGAAGGGGCTGGAGCACAAGCCCTATGAGGAGCGACTGAGGGAGTTGGGGTTGTTTAGTCTGAAGAAGAGGAGGCTCAGGGGAGACCTCATTGCTCTCTACAACTACCTAAAAGGAGGTTGTAGTCAGGCAGGGGTTGTTCTCTTCTCTCAGGTGACCAGTGGCAGAACTAGAGGGCATGGTCTTAAGCTTCGTCAGGGAAAGTTTAGGCTTGATGTTAGGAAAAAGTTCTTCACTGAAAGGGTGATCGGCCATTGGAATGCGCTGCCCAGGCAGGTGGTGGAGTCGCCGACCCTGGAGGTGTTTAAAGGGGAGACTGGATGAGGCACTGAGGCACATGGTTTAGATGATGGGTTGGTGTTAATGTTGGTGTTAGTGTAGGGTTATAGGTTAGACTTGATGATCTCAGAGGTCCTTTCCAACCTTGTAATACTGTGATACTGTAACTGTGAATTGCATGCTCAGGGCCATAGCCCAGGGTGCAGGAAAGGTTAGAGCATGGGAACAGGGGCAACAAAAAGTGTGGGGTTTAAGCCAATATGAATGCGGACATGTCCTGAGACTCTCTTGCTTTCAGGCAACCTTGGATGGAAAAAGAGTGGTTGGATTTGTATTTCTGGTCCTTCATCAAATGAGATATTCTAGCTTCACCACCTCCACGCAGCCACTTTATTCATTTTTCAGGTAACACATCTGTGCTTTATATTCATTATATCCGCAATCACATTCCCTTTGAGGTACAATAGTATCTCAGGATCCAAACTCTCATGGGTGTATCGGAGAACAGGCAGCAACACAAATCTAAATACCTAAATGCAGCTACATAGCAAGGAACATGAAATCACACTCTGACAGCTCCCCTTTGTCCTTAAGAATAAGACATTTATATAGTGCCTGTCACATCAAACAGATATTGGATTTTACTTACCTGAGCTGTGTACAGTGGATCAAAGTAGTAAGTCGAGTGCTTCATTTCCTTCATTCAGTAATACAGCACAGATTTAGGCCCAATAAAGTCAACAAAGACAAAAATTAGTCTTTTGATTAATTAGTTCTTTTCTGAACTAATATTATTGCTTTAATAAACAGCAATACTCGAAAGATTTAAAATCAAAGCTGTCACAAATAAGCCAATTTACTATGAAATAATATCACATGAGAAGTTAACATTATGCACAAATAAATAAGGAACTATCTTCAGTTGTCCATAAGCACGCTCATCAGAAAATGCTCAACAGCCATGTTATAGGCAAGTTCAAACAAATGCTTACATCTTCCCTGTAAAATCATGTTCTTTAGTACCATCAAAATGCATCAACTGCAAAAAGACTGATCATCTAATTGCAGCAACATTACATCCAAATTGTGTTTCCACTTAGGAGATCCTTATTTGTTACTGACGATCTGTTGAGAAAAAAATGCCATTCTAGCACAATAGTTTTATCCGAAGGAAGGACACAAAGGGACATGCAGTACTGCAGAGCCTTACATTAAATGATAAGAAATAAATGAAGTTTCAAGGGTTTTGTGAGAAGGATGACCAAATGGGAATTCTGTTACAAACAAATACACTATACAGAAATGTCCTTAGCTTACCTCTCATCATACCAGGTACTCTGGTTTGACGAGTAAGAAGGTCTGCTGGAGAAATAGCTGGACTATTCTTACACCATCTGACTCATTTGCTTTGTCATAAGACTCAAGCACCAGGGTCAGTTACTACAGTTCAACAAAATAGAGTGCCTCAGCTGTTTGTGAAAACCCCAGCAAGCTAGAATTACTTAACTTGAAGGATATAAAAAAGGAAGATTAAAAAGATCAGACAAGATCAATGTGTATGTAAAGCAAAAGTAGGACAAGTGAAAAAAAAAGTGTATTCACACTATAGAACATACACCTAGCTCTTGTACAGTAGCATCCTAAGATTCCCGCTTCCACATCTCAGATTAACTAGCGGCAATACCTTTGAACTTTGAGTACAAAGCTACTCCCTCTTAAGAGAATACAGAGTTAGACAGAGATGAGAGAGTGTGGAGAACCCAGTCTTCCAGTGCTCACTCCCAGTCCCATCAGAGACCTGCTGTGCAATCTTTGCTCACACTTGGGGAAAATTCAGAAATAATACAAATTGCATATCTGCAACTGGTGTGAGTCAGGCAATTTGCAGCTGGACAAATCCCTAATCATTCCATCAGTTATATGGTACAAGCTGGAATTTGTGATGATTTAACTAGGGGAGAGTACTAAAGAGGGCCAAGATCTATCCCCAGTGAAGCAGTTCGGAAAAGATTTCAATCTTGAATTTTGTGAAAGAGGAATAGATGCTATACTGAAGTAGTAGAGGGGAGAGAACGATAAAAAAAAAAAAAAAAAAAAAAAAAAAGAGGGAATATTTATGATTAAATTAATCTTTGTTTATCAGCTGACCTCTCAGATATGTGAGTGTTCTTTCACTATGTATAAGGCCCCTGCCCTTTCATCCTAGTGCTTGCGATTCAGCAAATCTGTCATATTTTTAAGACACTAATACATACAAATGTCCAGTTTCCTTTCAAAAAGAGTACTGTAAAGGTAAAGGAAGACACTGCTTTTTCAAAATGCTCAAAATATTTATCAGAACATAAATCTTAATAAAATTTTTTTCAACCATTTCAGGTAGCAAAAATAACCACACTTCAGGTTCAGTATTTCTGCTCTCTGGCTGCAGCAGAAGAGGCACTTTCTCAGCACACTAAAAGACAGAAAGTCTAAATTTTCTGAAATCAGTAACAAAATAAAAAACAGGTTTTATTTAATTCTTCCTTGGATTTTTTTTTCTTCCTTAAGTTGAGGAGGGATTCAGAAAGTATCCTGGGCACCACAAAGGAGCACTATGGGAGCAGAAAAAGCACAGTGAGGCAGAAGTGATGCTGTTCCAAAAGCTGTGTTCCCTCCACCTCTAGAGTGTTTTCTCATCTTCTCTCCCCAACACCACCTTGCATTTCGTTGTTGGAGATGGTGTACCAGATGAAAGCTTAGTAGGTGAGAAGCCACATGTGTACGAGCTAGCATGGGGGGAATGCGTACAGAGCGCCAGCAGGTTCAGCTGACTGAGGTACAGCAAAGTATGAGGAACCAGGCTGCATCTGTGCACACTGGTGGGCAGGTGATGGCCCGTCTCTCTCCAGGGAAACTGACAAAACAAAGGAAATGAACATGTATGAGCCTCAGTGGCTACAAAGATAATGAAGTTTGAGGCAGTGGAGACAGGAAAGCTTTAAAGCAATTTTCACACGTTTATTTTTGATTTCCCCTTTAACTGTTCCGTTCCTGTCTGTATCTCTGTTACTCATCTGTCTCCCTTCTGCTGAAGCATAAAATAGGGGACACATCTTTACTGAGACATAGTGTGGCTACCCAGCTTCCAACCCAAATCACAAGGAGGTGAAGCTCAGATCTGTTTGTTCCCTTCAAAACAGATGCCTTTTAACCTACTCTGGTAGTGTTTTAACTTAAAGAGTGTAGAAGAGCTTACTGAGCATGGAAGGATGCTGTGCTTTAAATTCACATCTCAGGTTATTTCACTGCGTGGAAAAATACATCTTAGGAAGGAAAGGGACTGAGATGTTTGCAAATAGTTGGAATTTAAATGCAAAATTAAGAAGAGAAGTGCTAGTATTTAAAACTAACCAGAGCACATGAGGTAAACCAGTCTGCAATACTTTCATCTTTTCCATCCCACTAGCCTAAGCTCTCCTGATTTTTAGCTCTGTCCCCAATTCAAGGTCATGACTGTTTATATGCAGACAAGTTTGATGCCTCTATTTTCACTAAGATTTTTACTTAGTTATTAAATTTACATGCAGGATTTGTGACAATTGATCACAAATTTTCAACAAGGTCTACTTTAGACACTGCTGTCGTATCAATTAAGTTGCCTGCATGTCCAAAAGGTCCTTTAGAACATTAGGGTAATAAAATCACTGGCCACAGAGGTATCCCTACAACTCAACAGAATTAACTCGAATAGTTCTGCAGAGTATTCTTTGACACATTCCTACCATAATAGATATTATATATATAGCATTTATATTCCCTGTCATTGTCTTCAAAAATATATCACAATTAAACCAGAGTTTATGCATTGCAAACACAAGAATACTGTTTTCTTAACTGCCAAGAACGGAGAGTAAGATGGACAACAGTAAAATAGAGAATAAAGAGAAAAATACTTTGCCCAAGGGTAAAGTAAGTCTTTTGTGCATTAGATTAGATAGGTATTTTAAGTGAAACAAATACGAGCCCTTAAAAAAGATCATAATGTCCTGAATGTACAAAATGCTGAGATCTACATTGTTCCTTCTAGAGAGAGATTTTAGGAAACTGGTATCTCCACTACACTGCCCTTTAGTCACTATGCATGTAGGTACAAACTGTAAATGTGTCAATAATAAATTAAGAAATTAACTGAGAAAATCCCTCATCTGTTATATTTTTTTTTTCACCATTCTAAGTTGCACAATTGTAAAGTGCACGTCTTTTGCACTAACGAATTTCATTAAAATGCAGGTTTGAAATCATTTAGCTGTACTATCATCATCTTGCAATTATTCTGCTTAATCTTTACCGTGTTAACTAACCACAGCTGTTTCCCTTGGCCCATCAGTAATTCATTCTGAACTTGTGTTCCTCTTTGGAGGAATTGAACTATTCCTGGAAGGCAGTGCAGAATTTTCATTTATCATGCTTCTCTCCAAGAATCTGTAACTGTTGATAAGCATCAGAGAATTTGACTGCTTTCAAACACCACATGTTGCTGCTCTCTGCTCTGAAACGATGTGTTTTTCTGAACAAAAACTTTATTTCATCAAAAAAACAAAAACTTTATTTCATCAAGTACAACTTCAATTCAAAAATATGACCTAAGATGACAAAGACTGCACTGCAAAGTATTCTACAAAGACTGCACTGCAAAGTATTCTATACCTTCTCATAGCATCTCGTATACCTTCTATATCTTCTCATGGCATTTAATAGCTTTATTGATGATCTGGATGAGGGGATTGAGTCCATCATCAGCAAGTTTGCAGATGATACCAAGCTGGGAGGAAGGGTTGATCTGTTAGAGGGTAGGATGGCCCTACAGAGGGACCTTGACAGATTGGAGAGATGGGCTGATTCTAATGGGATGATGTTTAATAAGTCCAAATGTCGGGTACTTCATTTTGGACACAACAATCCCATGCAGAGCTACAGACTGGGGACAGAGTGGCTGGAGAGTAGTCAGGCAGAAAAGGACCTGGGAGTGCTGGTTGACAGGAAGCTCAACATGAGCCAGCAGTGTGCCCAGGTGGCCAAGAAGGCCAATGGCATTCTGGCCTGCATCAGGAATAATAGCATGGCGAGCAGGACCAGAGAAGTTATCGTCTCCCTGTACTCGGCACTGGTCAGGCCTCATCTTGAATATTGTGTACAGTTCTGGCCCCCCCAGTTTGGGAAAGATGTCAGGATGCTGGAGCTTTTTCAGAGGAGGGCAAAGAAGATGGTGAAGGAGCTGGAGCACAAGTCCTACGAGGAGCGACTGAGGGAGTTGGGGCTGTTTAGTCTGAAGAAGAGGAGGCTCAGGGGAGACCTCATTGCTCTCTACAACTACCTAAAAGGAGGTTGTAGTCGGGCAGGGGTTGATCTCTTCTCTCAGATGACCAGTGGCAGAACTAGAGGGCATGGACTCCAGCTTCGTCAGGGAAAGTTTAGATTTGATGCTAGGAAAAAGTTTTTCACTGAAAGGGTGATTGGCCACTGGAACGCGCTGCCCAGGGAGGTGGTGGAGTTGCAGACCTTGGAAGTGTTTAAGGCGAGATTAGATGAGGCACTGAGTGCCATGGTTTAGATGATGGGTTGGTGTTAGTGTTGGTGTTAGTGTTGGGTTATAGGTTGGACTTGATGATCTCAGAGGTCGTTTCCAACCTTATGATACTGAGATACTGTGATCTCTCAGGTCAGAATCTCAGAACTTAGAACATTTAAGTTTACTTAAATCTGTGAGGGAAACAACAACTTAAAGCAGAAGAAGTGAAGACAGAAAACATTTACTGTCCGTGGAATACTTGCAGCTTGAAAGTGAACTCATTAAGGAAGTGATAATTCTGAAAAAAAAAATTTCTTTTTAAATGTATATTCCAGAAATTGCAGTAGTTAGCAAGAGTATCTAAGTCCCAAAATGATCATTTCTTTTGATCACATACCCTGGTTTCAGTTCAGAAATAGCCAATGACCAGCTTAAGTAAAGGAATCCTTAACAAAAATTCTTAAAAGAAATGCATCATTTCCACTCTCATTGTTCAACTAATTTTTTGGTTGATCAGAGGTAGAAAAGCCATAGTTCAGGTTGAAAAGGAAGAAACAAACAAAAGAGTAAATAACTATTTGCAGTCACCCACAGCAATAGTACACTATTTTTTTCTCAGGTCACCTTAGACTCTTGATGTGTTTATAAATTTATATATCCCCACAAAAAGTACTGTTTAAGTCTTTTTTTAATTCAACAGCATGAGCTGAGCTCTAACCCATATCGTCACTCGCAGTTGAGTCTATCTGTCTCCAAGGAAACAGAGATACTCAGTTTATCACCAATTGTTGATGTTACTTGCTATCAAATTGACTGAAGGGAATTAAGTGTTTACAAGCTGATCCCAGAATAGAAAAAAAAAAAAAAAAAGAATGCTCTCTTTTTTTCCCTTTAAATAAGGTATGAATCAATTAGACAAAGAAAACAAAATATCCGTATCACCATTTGAGAAAGGGAGAAAATCATGAAGTGTAAGCTAGTGTTATTCTCTCATGTCATGGTGGAAACAATTACTAAAGCACTGCGACTTTTTTTTCCTAGAGCCAGATTACAGTGAGAGCATTTGCGTCAGCAATTTACAATAGGTCATATCTTTTTGAATTTCTACTGAAAATCCAACACAGAAAATGTGGTAAAGGCAAGTTACGTTCATTCAATGAAATCATTATAGGTTGCATTTACTTGTTCAAGCTGTCATGGGAAAAGAGCACATATTGATTTTTTTTTATATAAGGGCTAAAGGAATCACCTACAAAATAAAGAAGGAATTTCTTATAATATTATTCCATATAATTAGCACAGGATCTGATTGCTTCAGCTGGCAGCTGCAACTGTCATTAGATACTTTCAGAAATGAGGTAAAGACATGATTCTACAGCATGGACTTTTATTAGGCAAAAACTAGCATAAAGGGATGTCAGACTTTTACTGCAAACAGAAGTTGCAGCTGCTGTCTGAATACCTGATTACAAGATTTTACAGTTTGAAAAGAGGTCTTGGAAAATCCTCTCTGATGAAAGATCAAGATAAGGTGATGCCTTGACACTAGAATAAAATAAGCAGAGTCAGCTGGCCATACCAATTCAATCTTACCAGTGGAAATCTGGACTAACTTCACAGAGTTTTGTAAAGTTACCCTTACATAACCCAAAGCCACTGGCTGCCTACATAGGAATTAGAGGGTACATCATAATAATGAAAGCAATCTATTATTGTTATTAGTCAATGCCACTATAAATCATGGGCTTCAACTGATACTAAATACTAGCTTAAAATTGCACTTTAGTAAAAGAAACAAATAGTAAATAGCAAGAATTATCTCTCCTTTACCAATATTAATGATAGATTTGGGTTTTATTTATCATGGGGTTCATTAAAGAACTCATTTTCTGCTTTCTCCAATCCAAATGCTTCTTAAAGATTAGTTCTCAAAATGGTTCTTAAAGCCTCTGCCTCTTGAGGATCTCTCAGTGGCTACCTTTTTATCTACTAGGTCTAAAGTCTTTACAGGTCCTGCAAAAGGAACTTGCAGTTCTGTGATAAGTAGTCCTAAATTACATTATTTTACATATTAATTAAATTTAATCAATAGGTCTCATTTGATACAAAACCTGCAGCTCTGTCTGCATGGTGCTGGAGGTCCTCAGAAGAACAGAAACACTTGTTTCAAGTTGCTTTTACTATTTGAAGTGGATGTCAATACATGCTGAAATATTTTTTCATTGCTTTTTCCCACGCAAGTGTGAAAAGTGTAAAGGATATTCAAATAAAGCCAACAAGTGGGAGATTCAAAACAAAACAAACAAAGAGACAGGTTTTACACATAATGTGAAAGTTATTTAATACCTTAACACAAGATCATGACTGCTAAAAGTGTATATAGGTTTAAAAAGACACTGACAATACACGGAAAAGTAATACAAGAGGGGGATTAAACACATCATTTCTACCTCAAGAAGTCCCCGTGCCCCAAACCATTGTCAGCTGGGACTTTTCTCAGAGCAATTGTCATTGTATGATTCCTCTAACCTTATCTCCTTCCCTACGCATTTGATACAGGCCATTGTTCAAGACAAAAGAGCGACTTAATACAGCCTCTCTTCTGAGACGCTGATTCACTTGGTTTTACATGCAAAGTATAAAATGGGCTTTAAAACAACAAGTTCTGGAACAGATGCTTAGGTAATGACCTGGTTCTTTCTCCCCACTGCCCCCCCAAGATTTATCCATTCTGTAGATCAAATGTGGTACCCTCTAAGCTCAGATTCTTTTCAGTTTCTGGGCTTTTTTTTTCTTAGAAGGACCTAAGAGGGAGGTCAAGCCCCAGTTCTGCCTTGGTTCTGTAACTGTCTTTAAATGTTGACCAAGACGTGGCTTATCTCTGACTGTTTTCTTCTTGTTTGCTTTTCTTACAGCCCTGTGTTTAACTAAACAAATAGCACAACTGTCATCCCAACGGTCACGTCAACATAATGTATTCATTAACTATTCTAGCAGCTTCACATCCATCAATGTGGATATGAGAGCTTGACCTGGACATGGAAGCCATTGTCTTTAAGGACAAGCATCTGTTCAGTTTAATGTTCATTCAACTGACTTAGCTCGAAGTGATGATAAGCCCAGCTGGGGTTATTCAAATGTGGAAGAATATAATCTAAAACACACTTTAAATACATAGATTCAGGTATTCCTTTTTAACAAGAAGTGCAACTAATGACTGAAACAGGTTAACAAAAGAAGTAAAGGACTGTCTGTTTCCTGGAAACTTTATGCTGAAGTAGATGGGTATGTTTTACACGTTATTCAGTGAGAACCAAGCGTAACTTAGAGGAAAAGGATGAAGGGAGTAAGAAAATCAAAGCTTTGTTTTATAGTACAGGTGACATTACAATGATCCTGTCTGGCCTATGAAAGCTGTGCTGATTTCAAAGCCATTTTCTAGTGGAGCATTCATCTAGTGATTCCACATTAAATATGACTTGGATCACTCATAGAAATTGTTAGCCTCCCATCAGATTGCATAAATCAGTAAAACCAAATGTGAAATAAGAGAGAAGATAGAAGTCTTCCTCTAAATTTCCATTTTGTTTTCACTTGTCTCATTCACAGTTCTTTTTATCTTATATTAAATAATTGACCTGATAATAGATTCATCATTTTCCAAAGTATTGTCTGGTTTACCTTTTATATATTTCTCCAAAGATTTTTCTATTTCTGCTGCCATAATGATGTTTTAAAATATTTTCCAGTGATTTGACATTTACTTGCCCTGTAGTTCTTGATTCAAACACTTAAGTGTTTATGCATTTTAAAGCAGCTGCTGTAACCATACTTGATCTCAGAAATAATACGTCTTATTAAAGACCCATTTTTTACAGCAAAATCCCTCTTCAATGCCTGTCAAGTTTAATAAAATAAATGCAGTGCTGAAAATAATTCCTCATGTAATGATGGGGGCTTCCCAACTGTTTATATTTTCCTTGCATTGTGGAGTTGTCTGTAATTGCTGTTGTCAAATGCAGTTTTTAAACACTTAAGATGAAAAGCCATATTTTCATATTATTACTGTAAGTGATGTTGCAGCTGCAACACTCCAATGCTTGCTCTTAAATTTTTGCATTAGGGGGCAGATCATCCTTCCTCATCAAAGGGAGTGCTTCAGGTGTAGCGGAACTAGAACTATCAGTGAACTTGATTGGGATGGGTCACGGGCATAAATACATATCCCAGGGGTTGATTTCACCAAGGCACCCAGGTATCAAGGGAAGAGACAAGTCATGTGCCAACAAGCAAAAAAAATTGGAAAAGTAAGTGTTGAAAATCACAGGGATTTATCTCTACATCCTATAAGGAAGTAGTTTATCTTTTCTTACCCTCTTTGCTTACCTTTTCCTTCCCGCAAGTGTTTCAAATCCAGCCTACATCCATAAAGTTCATGGAAGTTCATACAGCTTGAATCTCAAAGGATTGCTTATATATGAGTTTGCAGAATTAATAGTTCAGCTGCAGGAAAACAGGAGCACTGTGTTTTACCATTTAGGACAGGAGGAAAGTTATTACTGAGCAGCGAAATAAATGTTTTTCTACTCCTACTGTAAACTGCTGAGGTCAAGTCAAAGACTTCAGTCCCTGTCACTGTCATGGCAGAACCTTTCATAAACTCTGAATTTGTCTTCTTTGGCTATTTTTGGTTAGATTTCCTTAACTGGATTTTTTAATGCAAAAGCTAAACAAGCTAAACAACTACCTCCTTGCCTCTCTTTCCTGCCTCATAGAAGCACGTTACAAGTAGACTACAAATAATCTCAGGTAACTTTCATCCTTAAGTCAAAATTTATACACCCCACCTTGTCATGGTTTAACCCCAGCTGGCAACAGAGCACCATGCAGCTACTCACTCATTTCCCCCCACACCCAGTGGGATGGGGAGGTGAGGGGGAAAAAAGTTAAACTCATGGGTTGAGATAAAGACAATTTAATAGAACAGCAAAAGGGAGAAAGAGGAGGAACAATAATGATAATAATAAAAACGATAATAATAAAAACAATAATAATAATAGGATACACAAAGCAAATGACGCAAAATACAATTGCTCACTGCCCAATAACCAATGCCCATTCCATTCCCAAATATCAATTGCTAACACCACTGTTTATAGACTGCGCATGACATTGTGTGGTATGGAATATCCCTTTGGCCAGCTTGTTTTTTTGTCCTGGCAGCATCAACTCCCAGGTTCTTATATACCTCCTCTCTGGCAAAACATAGGAAGCTGAAAAGTCCTTGACTGAGGGTAAACACTACTTAGCAATAATTAACAATCAGTGTGTTATCAACCTTATTCTCATACTAAATACCAAACAGCACTATAGCACCAACTATAAGGAAGAAAATCAACTCTATTCCTGCCAAAATCAAGACACATCTTAAAATATATAACCCCTTCAAGAAGAAGTAATAGATCACAATAATTATTTTGTATCTTCCAAAATTTCAGAAGTAAAATCATAGCTGAATATAATACCTAAAGAAGAACACAAGTTTTATGAGGAGTGTCTGCGGAAACTGAGGCTATTTAGTCTGGAGAAGAGGAGACTGAGGGGAGATCTTATCGCTGTCTACAACTACCTGAAAGGATGTTGTAGAGTGGTAAGTGTTGGTCTCTTCTCCCAAGTGACAGGTGATAGGACTAGAGGAAACAGCCTCAAGTTGTGCCAGGGGAGGTTTAGACTAGAATTAGGAAATATTACTTCACCAAAACAGTTGTCAAGCATTGGAACAGGCTACCCAGAGAAGTGGTTGAGTCACTATGTGGTGTTCAAAAGGTGTGTAGATGTGGCACTTCAGGACATGGTTTAGGTTTGGGACAGAATCATAAACTCATAGAATCATCCAAACTGGAAGGGACCCAAAAGGATCATGAAATCCAACTCCTATCCCTACACAGGACAATACCAACATTCACATCATGTGACTGAGGGCATGGTAGTGTTGGGCTGATGGTTGGACCTGATGATCTTAAAGGTCCTTTCCAGCCTTAATGATTCTATAATTCTATGGTTATATACAGAGATTAAATAATGAAGAAACAAATACAGTATAGCGGGAAAGAAAGAAGGAAAGGACAACAGGTTGATGAGAAAAAATTAAGTCCAGAAAAATGATAACCAGAAAACACTGGGGGGGAGGACGAGGAGAGAGAGAGGGAGAGAGAGACCAACAGATAGACAGACCCAAAATTTTGTGAGGAGAAGTGAAAAATAAATTGGGAACGCAGGGAGAGAAGCTGCACAAAATAGGAGAGACAAACAGTGTAAGCAAAGTGCTGGTGAGAAAAAAGAAAGGAAATGTATAAATATGGGTGGAGGCCTGGAGGAAAGCCCAGTTGTCAGAGCTGTAAAACAAGAGAGATAATGGAAATTTAAAGTAGGTTTAGCACAATAACAAAGTAAAATTAGAGATAGAAGAGAGAGTTCAGCGGAAACATTAACTTACTTCAGAGATGAAGCTGTGCTATGTAGATTTGTCCTTTTTTAGGGAAAAACATTTTTCCTCTGTATAGCAAAAGGGAAACAGCTTGGCACAGCAAAAGAAGTGGAGCAACACTTTCTAATTTGTTATTCATCCACACACTTAACAGTGATAACAGGTTTCTGACCACCAGCTCCTTGCCAGCTATCTCTCTTCTTGTGAGTCTGACCTATATTTTTCAACCTGCTGCAATAAATGCAATTCTGACCAAAGCTCACATGGCAGCATTTCTAATACATTGACCTAAACGCTGCTCTCCGTCAAAGTGAACACCTCATCATTTTGTGCCATGGCTGGTTCCCCTGTTAGCACACATGACATTGGGCCAGTGGAGACTGGGACAAGGTGATATTCAATGGGTGTGTCACTGGAGCTGCAGTGCCACCAGCAGCAGGGAACAAGCACACGAGAGTCACCAGGCACACAATTCACAGGGCTGTGGAAGCAGAAAGCCCCCACTAGAGAGAAACACAATGATGGTTGTAGAGCTCTGTAGAGCTGACAACAGTCCTTCACGGTTACCTTGTCCTGGCTTGGGCTGCCTGTACGCATAGTGCCTCAAGGGTATATGCATGTGCCCCTCAGCAGCACCCAACCCTCTTTCCTAAATACATCTGCTGAGGGGCCCATGGGCTCCTCCAGCTGCCCAAAGTTCTGGCATACATTGAGGTGCTCATACTGGTGCCAAAGGTGCTGGGAACTGGCTGTGACCAGCACAGGGTGGTCCATGGACTCCTCCCACTCCTGCCACCCCCGCAGCTTTCTCTTGGCCCCACCTTGCCCCACTCATGGCCAGCACAGGCCCTGTCAAATGGTCAAACTGAAAAGCAAAACAAAAATCACACCTTTCTCAAGGGAGGGACCAAGTAAATGGACATAAGTAGGGGTGGATTCGTGAGCCAGCACTTCCAGCTCTCCAACGGTCACCTGGCTTCTGCTGTGTTTTTGGAGGGACTTTACATAGCCCATTCTCAAAGTCCCCTGAGCAGCTCAGACTTACTCAGCAATCCCACGGCCCCACGGCCTCAGGAGGGGTTGCTGTGAGGACTTGTTAAAGTTTTTTGATAATCTGGAAACCTGGTAATTAATTACATATTATTAGTATTCATTCTTAAACTAGGATGGAAAGTATTTTGTACAATACTCTAAAGCTGCCAGAGTCACATATGAAGTCAACTTCTTGGCAAGAGAGAAGATTTTGAAAGTAGACTCTAAAATGACAGTTTTTATTCTAATAATTCATCACTGTTTTCTTCATGGTCAAGAATGTCTTTTTTGAATGATCACATTGTTGAGATAATTAAAACAATATAAAATAAATAGGATGAATAAATTTGTTTTTTTAACAGAAACCGGCACTGAAAAATGAGTATACGTTTGTGACTGGGTTTCTGCATTCAGCAGAGATGTTTATAGCAGTACAGATGGCTTGTGATTCAACCTTAACTTAAGTTTCTGGATAGATTGTACTCCGTATCAACAGGAATTATAATTTTAATACCACTCCTGTATTTAATTACAAAACTGTTGGATTTGTGTGTTTGTTTACATATCTTGCTCCAAGACAAAATCACAATGACAGTAAATAAACAGTGTCATGAAATCACTATTTATTTATCAGTACTAACAGAATTCATTGGGACTGAACTGATTTTCCAAAAGGGTTTTTAGGGGGTTTGTGGGTTAGTTTTATTTTGTTTTCTGTTGGTGTTTTTTGCAAGCATTTTAACTTTATTACTGTGTTGCTGAAAATGCTGGCTTTGCACTGAATAATGCTCTCACTTGTTGTGTCCTTCTGTGTAATAGACTTTCATTTAGCAAACACACTTTTAAAGTAAGGGTTCCAAGTATTTGCTTATAGGGGAAATATTTATGGGGTAGGGCATCCTGTGGAAATTTTCTTCATTTCTTCTGTAAAATACACTGGTCTAATAGTTCTACTCTACTATTTTGTTCTGCTATTTTCATAGACTAATTATTGCACATAGATACATTATGGGGATATATACCAGGAAGAAAGAAGACCTGCTTAAGCTGTAATGACGTTACTGGCATGAGGACAAGTGGGTTTGAATGAGCTATGAAAGCTGGAAATAAGCTTTGGTTAGAAATTTCAGCCATCAAAGAGCTGAGCTTCTATTCCAGTGGGAGGGGTGGGGGGCAGGGGGGCAGAGAGGGAGGTGGTAAAAAGCTGACCCAAACTGACAGAGAAGTTTGACAAACAGAAGAATTGTCTTGGGGGACGAGAAGGCATGATTTTATATGATGAATGAAATGGTTTTTTTCCATGGTAGTAGTTTACAATTTAAAGTATGACATACTTTAAAAGCACCACCTGGATTATTGTGTCCAGTTCTGGAATCCCCAACATAAGAAGTATATGGAACTTTTGGAACGGGTCCAGAGGAGGGTTACAAAGATGATCAGAGGGCTGAGCACCTCTGCTGTGAGGACAGGCTGAGAGAGTTGGGCTTGTTCAGCCTGGAGAAAAGAAGGCTCTGGGGAAACCTTATGGTGGCCTTCAAGTTATCTGAAGGGGGCTACAGTAAAGCTGGGAGGGACTCTTTACAAATACACGGCATGGCATGATAGGATGAGGGGGAATGGCTTTAAACTGTAAAGGGGAAGATTTAGATTAGACATTAGGAATAAATTCTTCAAGATGAGGACGGTGAGACACTGGCACAGGTTGCCCAGGGAAGCTGTAGATGTCCCCTCCCTGGAAGCGTTCCAAGGCCAGGTTGGGTGGGAACTTGAGCAGCCTGGTCTGATGGGAGGTGTCCCTGCCCATGGCAGGGGGGCTGGATCTGGATGACATTCAAGGTCCCTTCCAACCCAAGCCATTCTTGATTCTATGATTCTATGCTGTGAAAAGGCCAGGGCTGTTCTGAGTATGACTAGGAGGCTCCATCTTCAGGCCCTTTGATCCAAATGAGTCCAAATGAGGACTCAGAGATGACCTTAAAATGGACATTTAAAAAGCACTGGTTCAAAGACTTGTGAAAAGGACAGAAAAATAGAGAAGTTTCAGGACAGACATAAAATATAAGCTAAAAAACTGGAAAATCAGCAAGAAGTATTTGATAAAATGGTGTCTTGATAATGATAAACCTGCTGTTAATTATGCTCACTTTACATCTTGTCTTACATGAGGAACAGACTTGTTGAAATTCTTGTAGTAATGATAAACAGGGGAAACAGTGCTCTGAAACCAAGGGTCTCTATACATCTCCAACCCAGAAGATTAAGAAGACTGGATTTTTTTCAAATCAGCTGTGACAATAAGCTGAGAGGGGGGTTCTCAGATACTTCTCAAAGCAGGACAAATTAGGCAAGTTAATAGGGTGCATTTCTTTTATTCCAGAAAGTGAAGTAAGCAACTAATAGGATGTTCTTCTACACTTGGTTATAACCAGCCATTAAATGGTGAGCATGAATTAGCAATTTCATTAAGACTAAACAATAAAAATGAAGGTTCATGTATATTAGAAAAAGAGGAAAGGAAAACACAAAGATGGGAATTTGAGGAAGAACATTTCATCACCTCCCTAGTGTATTTTATATTTTCCCTGGAAATTAATGTAGGAAAAAGAGGAGTTCAAAAGAGCTGACAATTTCTTAAACAGCCTGCACTAAGGATATCAACTATTGCAATAAGGAGGATGAAAGAAAATGTATCAAGATCTCTCCAAACAGATAAAAAGCTCTCTAGTATTCTCAGACTACAAGGAAGCATTTGAATAAGGCCAAATTACTACCAGTATTAATTAATAGCTTAAGCACAGAGGATGAATTCATGAAATAAAGTGTCTCTTCTTGTTAGTTACGTCAAAGGTTATCAGAGGATAGTGTTAGCTGAAATATGAAGCAAAGACTATTTATTCATCATTCTCTGTTGCGCCACTTCTGTTCTAGGTCTGGAGAAGGGTTTTTCAGAAATAAAACTTCCTCATCCTCCTTACATACATTGTATCAGCCTGACTCCAGAGACTAAAGGAGAAATAATTTATCACATATAAAATTGTCTGTTTTAAATATGGCCATCAAGGTTCATATTCAAACAGAGGTACTACCATTTACAAAGCTATCTACTGTTTTCTTAAAGTTACTTGAGAAGACAGTGTGGAGTCATTGCTACTTGAGAAAATTACGTAAATGTCTTCCCCAAACACTGCTGACCATAAACCAGCTCCTTTCGATGAAGCAGTGGCTACACTTCAGCAGCAAAAATTCAAGTGCAGGCATGTAAATCCCATAAACATTTGGCATAGCTGGGCAAGAAAGGAAAATTCCACCGTTTGCACTTATCTGAAATCTAGCTGTCTCCCAACAATACAGAGCAATAAGGTAATTGCTAAAATAATACATTTAGGTACTTACTGTCCATTTCTCCAGCTTGAGGAAGGAGGTAATTCACATTCCCAAACAGCTAACTAGCCCCCCTTTTTTTCTAATCTATCTTGTGTTCAGTATTTCTCTGCAAGTACAGAACTGAAATCTTAACGTATAAACTACAGAAATACACACTTGCACTTCTGTTGAGCTTTCCACTTGGTGATATTCTGGAACAGTGGCAGTCAGATTGAAAAACTATTACCAAGTATTTTAAAATACTTCTGCAGGAGTCTCATTGAACGTAATCAGGCCACTTCCATGAGTAAGCTCAAGGAATAACAGATTTACAGTCAGTACCCAGTGATTTATCTGTCAAAGACTCAATCTCATTTTTACATTGTCTGAATATGAGTCTCAAAAGATAAAACACAGAATATGTTACTGCAACTATAAAAGAAAGATTTTTTTCTACAAACTTATATAATGTCAAACTTCTGCTTTTGGATAAATTCCCAGTCCTTTAAGACTGTTGTACCATCTTCTCTCAGATACGCCCATTATATTGAATCAATTTGAGGAATCTTACATGTGAAAAGGACTTATTTCTCAACCTTACCTGTGCACGTTTCTCCCACATGAAACACATTATATGTACTAATATAGACATCAATTGTGGGCCTGATTTCAGAGGTTCTAACCATCCACAGTCTTCCTGAGTTAGGTGGGAGCTGTAAGTTCTGAGTAGCTTTGAGCATCAGACTGATATATTCTCATAGGCAGTCAGAAAAGATGATTGTGTTACAGATGAAGTAGTCACAGTATTAAATGGATCTCTGTTGTTTAATGTCTGGAGAATTGGCATTCTCCTTAGATTACTGCAAGAAAGTTTCAGTTACATGTATAAGTGATGGAATTGGAGCATAGAGTGTTGAAAAACGGCAAACCTAGAAATATGCATGTGTTTTCCTCATGGAAAGCTAGGAAATACCAAAAGTATCTGTCATATCAATTACAGCAAATGCCAAGCAGTTATTATTACCAAGAACCTTGCTTTAGAGCATATGAAGCTTGATAAATTCCTTGCTTTCTTAAGCTCAGCAAGCAATTCCTTGAAATTAAACTATTTTGGCAGCCAGAGACAGTATGTGCAATATTCAATGTCCTTACACATAGCACTGTAAATACAATTTGTAGAAGCACTAACAGAATAAGCAGCATTAAAATAGATAATTATTTCATGAAGAATTCTGCCTAAGGTTTTGTCCCTTATCCTTTTCTTAAAGGGAAATCAACCCCTCCCAGTTTCACTATTCCCATAGGAAACTCTACCAGTTCTGGTAAAATTGTTAAAATAAGAAAGTGTTCTGGGAATGTTTTTCCCATTTGTAACACTAGTTTTAATATAAAGCTATTGTAATATTAAGAGTATTCCTATGTTAGTGAATATATCTCATTTACTTCTCTTAAGTGCCTTTAAACTGCCAAATACCAAATGCTACAGAAGTAAAACATATAATCGTGACACAAGTAACATTAGACAATGTCAGTCTACTGCTGCTAAATCCAATTCTGTGGTTGAATGTCAACAAGATGCAACGTTACATAAAGTGCCGACAGCCAGCAGGAGCCTGAGGAACTGCAGGTTACAGGGCAAAGAGCCCAGATTAGAACCAGTCCTGTACAAACAAACATGAGATGAAGGACTGCAGTGTGGCAGAACAAAACTACTTTTGAGGCAAGGTCCTGTGGTGAGATTAATTATAATACATGCAAAAACATAAAATGTGTTAAAAGCTAATAAATGATTAATGGAAGTAAGCAGGGAGAATACTTATTGCCATCTTGAATTAGTGTTTTAAACTGTGGCTGAAATACAAAGAATCTCATTAAACAGAATCATTATTGAATGAGCAAATAACCATGTAATCATGCTTTTCTCCTTGTGTGTTGAACCACTCAACAAAGAGGTGTTCAGATAAGCTCTCATATACAGTAAGCAAAGTCTCTGCCTGTTCATCAACAGACTACATCCTGTGATTGCATCTCCCTCACGACAGTATTGAATGTATTGCAGTGTAGTCGTCTCATCAGGTGTGGATTTATTATTTATTAAAAAAACCTGAACAAACAAACATACAAAAAACCCCAAAGCATAAATTGTAGGGTTATCAGCCTGCTAATATAACTTACCATTTCAGGTCCTGTTTCTGTGTCTCCATTACTATCTTCCCCAACCCTTTTCTCTCCCGTCACATTATATGCTGAAGCGTGACTGTGTGAAGCATTAAGCTAAAGCCTGCATTTCAGAACTAATTTCTTCCTGAGGTAAGAGTTCTGCCTTTCCTTTACAGCCGTTCCTCCAGAAGAAGCTCTCTTGTTGTTTCCTTTATGCAACATCATCATCTGTAAGAACGAAAAGACTTTACAATTTGGAAGATCAATGAAAGGTTTCCAGTCTGTCTTCAGGACACCCTGAGGAAAAGTGAGAACTCCATTCTTTAAACAATAATACCTCCTCTTTACTTAAAAGTGTCTGAAGGAAATCAAATGGTTGACCTGACCGACATCTCATCTCTGTTGCCCCTGCTCTGCAGAGGCTGTCTTTGAGCTGCCTTGAGACTTTCAAACATAAACTTATAACACTGGCTCTAAAACTGTGTCCTTTTTTCTTCTTGTGTCTTTAAAAGAAAGATATGAATATGCTTTTCTCCATAAATATATCTTCAAGCCATACTCTACACAAACACAAGATATAAACTTTTTCCTGATTCCAGATCTCCACGTATAGGCCTTTGCCAAAGCTTCCTTGGACTGACAACTGATCCAGCCAATGGTAACCCAGCCTATGTAAACGCCTGGGTATCCTCTCATGCCAAATTACATAGAGATGTTAGGGACACATTGGGCATCTAGATGTGCAACCAGCTTGAAGGATTTCTGATTTTAAGCACTGCCACTTCTTGTGCTGGGTTCAAAGCTTGGTTTGTCATAAAAGGCTGGTGGATTGCAATGAAGTTCTTTCGGTTGCTGCTGGACTTTCACCTCCAGGAACCGCAGTCTCAGTTGCTGTTCTGTCAGCCATTTCGGGAATATTTGCATCTTTCCCTCTGCACACAAGAATCCTGGGAATTTCTTATAAGATGCAAGAATGGGTAGAACTCATATCCAATATGATATTCCTCATAAAATTAGCTGACCACAGTTATTTTCACTTTTTTCTTCATATACATATATACATAAAAGAGAGATCTGTCACCTATTTACTTCCTTGTATTGCGGTCACAATTTGCTGTTAACAAAAGAAAAATGAAGTCAGCTGCAGCTTTTTGGTTCTCTTTCAAACCTAAAGAATAAAAAATTTATGATGGTGTTCTGGGATCAGTCCTAAACATACATTCTTAGACTTTTTTAAAAGAATTCCTTATTCCAAAAATAACTCCATATTCCAAAATTTTTGATTCAGTACATGTTGCTCATATTAAAAGCTTAAATAGATTTTAAAAGCTTAAGCTCTGCATATATCCTCTGTTTCAGAAAGGTATTGTGCAGCTTTCATTGTCTCTGTAACAAATAGGTTGATAAAAACAAAACTTGTCAAGGCAAAATCTTATAATATGATTCATGGCATAATAATGACTTTAAAATCATATTCAGCTCTGATATAAGTAGATGCACCACTATTTTTTTTTTTGTAACGATTCATATGAGACCTGAATCTGGCTCTTCGTTAGAAACTGAAATCTTGATACCTCCACTACTGAAACATCAGCCAATTTTGTTTCCTATGTAACTTCTAGTGGCTTCTTGTTCTGTATTTTAGAGTTGTCTAAAATTCAGCACAATGGAAGGATGCACAGCTTCGTAAGACACCAGATCTGGACAAAGAGCATCTGGTACAGACTTCCTGTGATATCTTTGTCTCTGGAGCTATTTCTAATTTAAAAAAAAAACACAACCTGAAAATCTAAGCAATAGTTCCTTCTCCTTTTACTGCCTCTTGTTCTAGGGTGTAATCCAGACCTCTAGATGGTGTCTGCGCTTGTGACGAGGTGTCTGGGAGAGTTACATAGTTCGAAGCATATGCTTTCACAGTACCTTTCTGAACAGCGGTCCAACTTAAACATGTGTGTTAGGAAGCTGGCTTCACCACACATTCAAAAAAGACAGATACTCCTTCATAGTGTTTCCCTCCACTGATTTCATTTAAATAGCTGAAGTGAGCTAAAAAAAAATACAATCTGTGAGCTGACAATCCAAAAGTCTTTCTCTACCTACAGAACAGCCAGCCAGAGCTGGACCAGAAGAACTAGTGATGGAGTTTCTCTGGACAGTTTGTTCTGTTTCATTTGAACTCGAGTCTGAAATTCTCCCCTCCT
Source organism: Tapera naevia (assembly GCA_033556795.1). Lineage (NCBI taxonomy): Eukaryota > Metazoa > Chordata > Aves > Cuculiformes > Neomorphidae > Tapera > Tapera naevia. The sequence continues at coordinate 15,265,722 of JAUMJJ010000038.1, forward strand.
CACCAAACCTGTGTTAAACACCTAAATATGTTCCTTACAAGAGGTCAAGGCTTGCTAACTGCAGACTTAAACACAGCTGGCAGAAGAGGCAATGTGGCAGGCCCTGCTCTCCATAAAGTTGCTGAGTAGTCTCAGCCCTCCACATGTTCAAACTACCTTTTGTCAAAGGAAATGTCATTGATTTCTGCAAAGCTGGATGTGGTTTGTGCTGGTAAATAGAGATCCTGACTCTGCAACCTACTGCATAAGGCACATATCTAAGAGAGGGGAGTTTTTCTTTCTACTTCTGAGTTTTATTAACTTCAATATAAAGTGGGGGAGAAGGACTTCACTTTCTGTAAGGTGAATGCCTCAGCCAGCAGGTGACAGAACCAGCAGTCTCCTCACAGCAGGTTTGGGCCCACGAACACTCTTGTTTTTGGCTGCACAGGGAAACACAGGCACCATCTGCTTAAATGCTTCAAGTTATGTAACTTTTCTGAAACAAGGCCTAAATAAGCAATTTTCAGGATGGCATTTCTCAACAGCTAAAGCTTTTTGTCCAGTCTAAATGCAGTAAATCCAGCTTCTGATAATGATGATCAGCTAAAAAGAAACTGCAAATGTATTAAGGTATGTTCTCAAGTCCCTGTATTCATGATATTACCAATGTTACCAAATACTACTATAAAGCTACCAAAGGAAATAAGGACAGACAGCAGTTGATGATGTTTCAAGTCTAAAAAGTGAAGGGGAATACATCTCCACACATAAACATGCCAGTGACACAAGTCTGACTCATTCCTTCTTCACATGTTCCCCAGTTCTGCCTGAAAGGCAATTATCTTTAGAGAAGCTGTTTCTCTCATGACATTCTTTAGCCATATCCAGGCATGCGAAGAACTTCTCATTTACTCCCTTTCAGGCTATTGGCAAGGACTACAAGGTCTGACACAAAAAAAAAAAAAAAAAAAACTTTGCCCATAACTCCTTTTATTTAACAAATCAAGAAAATCAGCTTCTATCACCTTCAAAATAGTTCATTTATGAGCTGATATACAGCTGGATACAACGTCACCAATATTCAAAGCCATTCCACAGATCATTTTCACTGTTGAGGATGTCTGTTGGTTTTGCTTTCACAACTTCTGCCAACAAAATCTGGGTTCCTTTGAGCACTGACTTGATCTTTCGGATCTCTTCACTGCAAGCCTCAGCCAATAACTGAAAAGTTTCTGTCAAGGATTTCTTCAGTTTCACAAGAAACTTGATGTCAACTCACTGTTCACTCTTGCACACCGACATTTTCCAACCAAGGATAGGAAATGTCTATATTTGAAAATGTGTTCACTCATACCGATTGAAGCAATCGAGCTGAACTTTGTCTCACTGTGATAGGTTAGAATGTGTCCTACAACCATCTCTTTGTCTCTTCTCTCTGGTTTCTGAGCTATAGAGTTAGTCTTGAGGGTTTTTTGTGTCAAAACTTGTATACCTGCCTTCACAGTAGGATTTAGACAATGTCTTCAGTCATATAAAGGATGTTAAAAATAAACAAAAATCTATTTAAAGCACTGAGTTTGAACGATAAAGATTGATCTGTCTTAATTTAAAATAAATCAACAAATTTTTCATCATTTTAGCTTTAGAGATGGACTTTATAACATGGTAATACTCGTAATTGTCAATTACCCGTTTTTAGCATAAAAATTATGGAAGGGATAAATAGGGATACTACATAGATGTAAATACATTAATACATATTAATATCTTTTATATAACATAGATTTATAGATGCTATTATGTATTAGTTTACACAATACACTTTCATACTAGTATTTCAAGCTAGTAAAGAATAATGCCCATGTAAAGCTAAGATGGAAATATCTAGGACTACAACTCTTTAAATTCCAACAGATTCTTCCCACTACACTAAGCTTATCCACAGCTTAACTATTTTATTGTCCAACGTTTTTAACTTCACATTAAATAAAGCACCATGATTGTAACTTGGAAAGAAAAACAGAACTAAAATGCTACTGAAGTACTGTATGAGTCAGTTAACAGTATTGTAAGAACTCTGGCTTCTGGAATTTCCTGAGTTTTGAGTGCTTGACTTTTTGAATTGGTACTATACCAAAACTAAAAATTTCTTTTTAAAGAAAGGAGGAAAAAACTCCAATATTTTGTTTGGGATTTTTCTACATGCTTTTGACTTCCTTATAAATTGCCTAAGAACCACCTTACACCTCTTTGTCTAACATCAGCTACACAGAGAGAAAAACTTAGTAAGGAGGCCTCAGTAAATAATAATCAGTCACATGCCTTATTGCTGAGCACAGTGTGCTTCAGCTAGCTAGATTCACTACTTCTCATTTATTGTCTACTGCTACTGATAAGCCCCACAAACTAAGGCATGTCAATCTGCTCTCTAAACCTTAGTAAACCTCCTTACTCTTATGAAAGTAAGACTTAATTAAAAAATACATTTAAAAACGTGATATTCAAAAGTGGATGTACGGCTATATGAATCTGGACAAGGTATTTACACTTGGCATACTTATCTTCTCATTCACTCTTGCCCGTCCGTTTAGACACAAGCTTTTCATAGCAAGGTCTCTGTGCATACTTCTGATTAACACTAACATCAAGGCCACCTCAAAGTTGGTCAGTCACGGGTAGTATGCCCTCCTGAAACAGAACCCTACTATAGCCTGTCTATCTGATCCTAGAGTCTCTGCTGACTTCAGAAACACTGAGAGGAAACACATGCAAGTCTCAAGTAGTGTTGTCTCTTCCTCTGCTTAAAAGAAGGTCCAATGAAGACTGTTATAATGCAATATTGGGGAGCAGGAAAAAAAAAAAAAAGACAAACTTATGGCCAGACTAACACTGGTCAGGGCACACCTTTTAGTCTCATAAATAACAGTATCAGTGTGGATCCAGCTTCGGTGCTTGTCATGCACCTTAAAGAAAGGAGCCCCACCTTCTGCAGCCAAACAATGTAAACCAAGAAGCAAGGTCACACTCAGAAGGGAAGGAGGGTTTTTTTTTGGTATGGATTAATCAAAAACACAAAAACTGCTTGCCCTTCTCCTTTAAATGGGTTTTTTAACACTATTAAATGGCTTCTGTCAAGCTTCACGCATATGCAGCTCAGATTGACACCCAAAGAAACCTATGATTGTTACTATTGTCTTGAACATACCTGGAAACAATCTGTTGCACATCTTCAAAAATGAACTTGAACAGCATCCTTACAGCAACACCGAGGGATCCCCAAATGTGCTTTGATTTACAGAAGACATAAACCAGTCTAGGAAACGGTCTTGGAATCTATGTTTATTGTGCAGGTCCCACATACAATGATATGGTTTGAAACACATCTGATGTATGATGTGAGAGCAAACAGTAAATGAAAACCAGAAGATTGTGTGTTTCCTATCTAAATAATGTCCAGAAGTACCAGAGCAAAGAAAAAAGCCAGGCTGAAAAGAAACTTTACAAGCACCACACAAAAGCTATCCTGCCTAAAGAGCCATATACAGCATATGTGCTTCTAAATCTCATCCTATTTTGAGGAATTTAATCATGGATAAGCCTTTTGCTGCCACCTGTACAGAAATCAATGTTGCACAGAGTACTTCAGGGCTGTGAAAATAGGCAGGCTGTCAAACACTTGAACCAACAGACATGAATTAAACTAGGGATCCAAACATTTTGGCAGGAGAAGTATTATCCATGTTCTCTCATGCAGATGACAAGTTTAACTGCTCTTCAGTGACATTCATTTTAACATGAAATATTTTCTTAACTTTGCCCTCTTGTTTATGTAGTGTAAAAACTACACACAAGCATAAATGATAGGTACCAGAGAACCAGCCTGTAGCAGACTAAAGTAGTTGTTTCAAGAGCTTTTGAAAGACTGCTAGTCTGATGAGGATGCGCAATTCCATGTCACGCTGAGGTCACAAACATTTTGTTTGTAAAGACCAGTGTTTTCCATGCACTCAGAGGTATGCCTAAGTGCAGCCCTGGAGGACCACTGACATCTGGTGGCCATTTCAGTCCTTCTGAACTATACCTGCAGCTCCCAGCAGGCAGTACGGGCTACCTGAAGTGCAGAGATCCCTGAGGTTTGGGGGAAGTAAAACTTCATTAGTAATCCACCTGTAACACAGCCCATGGGGCTTCTAGTTTGAAGTAAACTGGCACACCTCTGGGAATATAAGTGTTCTTATCTAAAACAAAAAAAAAAAAAAGAGGAAGGAAAAAGTAACATACAAATTAATTCTAAAGAAAGCTAAGCCATATATACTGCATTTTACCGTGACTTGTTCTGATTATATTTTACAGATGGCTTGACAGAAATACAGGCCAGAGAAGCATTAAGTTACAGGCCTTACTCTGTGTTTATTAACTTAAGAGGAATTTTTTGTTTATAAGTAAAGGCAGACGAACTGCAACATACAAACAACAAACTCAGTTAAAGCAGCCAGCCCATTAATAGTATTTTTGGATTAAACTTACCCTAGATATAATAAAGCTTTTCTAAATTGACCACATTAAATTCAACAAATTCTTGAGAACAACTGGGTCATGACATAGAACTATATAGAACTGCCTTTTTTGACAAATAAAGAAAAGCTTTGTTCCCTAAGGAAGATGTTTCTTATTACTAAAAAAAGAACAATGAGATTTAAGTCTCCTTTTGCCAGAAAAAAATAATACAATATTAAATAATAAGCAGGAGTATTCAACAATTGTATGCATTTTGATATCTGCTAGATGTCAAGACTGCCCAGGCAGAAACAGCCTCATTTCTCTCCTGCAACCCTGAGAGCAGATCTTCTTGGTGCTCAAGAGCAATTGTGTAGAGACCCACAGCCACCAGCACTGCATCTACATAGGCCTGGTAGGCCCAGTTGTTGACAGGTAAATATTTAACACTATGTTTTGCTTGTTGCAGATATCTACAGCTTGTAAACAAAGCTCTGAGGCTTTCAGACATGCATCAAGAATACAAAAATCTTACCGAACTGTCATGAGAATTTTCAGCCCTTCCCAATTGCTTTCTTGCTGCAAAATGATTCAGTCTGCTTTCAGATAAATGTGCATTTCTCATTGAAATGGGAGCTCAGTTGAAATCTATTAAAACTCCCAACATGTGCCGAGTAGTGAGAAGCAATCAAAGTGTTTTTAAACACCCTTCCTACGTGCTACAAGAGTGCACCTTTGCAAAAAATCTGCAATACAAACCGTCTCCAAACTGATCTGTATTTTCCACTCACCACCAATATATATGACAGCTCTCTGTAAGTAAATGGATTGCTAAATTAGTTTCACCTTCAATCTAGGCTACCTAACCATACTGAAAGATAGTGAACTATTTCAAACTACTTTTAAAAAATGCATTGTTGTGCATACATTTTCTAGTTGGCTGTGGCACGTTGTGGGAAAACATTTCATAGAGGCACATGCAATAGCTAACAAAGCCAAGTAGTGTGCAAAAAACAGCCAGTGCTCAGAGTGGAAACAAGCAAGTGTACATAGGACATCAATATGGAAACAACTGTATAGAGCCACCCCAATGCAACCAGGAAACATACACCAAGATATTAGGTTGGTGCAAAAATAATTGCTTTTTTTGTCAAACTATGATGCTTATTTTGCATTAAACTTTCATTTAACTGTGTTCATGTAGTATATCATTCTAAAGCACAAAATTCACTCTACTTATTCATGCACATGGTTTTGTTTTCACTGTTTATTCTTTTTTTATATTATGCTGAAAAAATAAAGATTAAAAAAAGAAAATTTGAGCAATTTTATTGTATGTCCAAAAAAGTTCAATAGGGGACGTAAAGCAGCGGAAACTGCTAGCAACATCAACCAAGCACTTGGCCAAGGGACTATCAACAAACGTGCAGCTGAACACTGGTTCCAAAAATTTTGTAACAGAAACAAGAGCCTTGAATGATGAGGAGGGTCATGGACATCCTTCTGCAATAGACGACAGCCAGCTGAGGGCCATTACTGAAGTGGACTCATGCAAAACAGCTCGAGAAGTTGCAGAAGAACTAAAGGCTGACCACTCAACAGTTGTTCGACATCTGCACCAAATGGGAAAAAATCAAAAAAGCTCTACAAATGAGTACTGCACAAACCAAAGCTACATCAAAAGAAGGGAATGGTCACTGGTGGTCAGCAAGTGGAATCATCCACTACGACTTCTCGGATCCTAGCAAAACCATCACAGCAGAGAAGTATTGCCAGGAATTCAAGAAAATGCACCAAGAACTGCAATGTTTATGTCCCACTTCGGACAATCAAAAAAGACCAATTCTTTGCCATGACAACGCCCAACTAAATGTCTCACAAATGACTTAACAGAAGCTTCACAAACTGGGTTACAAAACTCCACCTCACCTAGCTTACTCATCAGATCTCTCTCCCACTGATTACCACATTTTCAAGCATCTCAACAATTTCCTGCAAAAGGTTTTCCACAATTAAGCAGCAGCCCAAAATGCCTTTGAAGAATTCATCAGTTCCAGGGTCAATACTACTGGAACAGACAGACTCATTTCTTGTTGTCAAAAACAGTGTAGCTTCTAACGGTTCCTATTTTGATTAATACATTTTATTCTAAGTGAAGATATATTGCTTTAAAGTAAATTTTTTTTACATTAAGTATTTTTACCCCAACCTAATGGTTTGTCTCAGCTAGGGCTTGTTGCTGAGCTGGGTACATCACTAAGCCAAAGGCTACCCAAAAGGTTTTCAAAAGACCAGTGTTAGGTTTTTCACTCCTATTTGTATTTCAGCAGAAGTCTAGCATCTGTTTACCAGTAATGTCTCTGGAGAATTTCACTCGTGTGGCCCGCAAACCACTGATGTTCCTATGTTTCAAGTCTCTTCCTGTACTAGTGCAGGAACATACAGTGACAAAAGAGGCTCCACAAGACTACTTTTTAACACAGTCCTAAAGGTCCAGCTGCAGATCAATAGATATTAACCAGTACAGAGACACTCCCAGAGACACTGTACATGACAGACATAAAGCCTATGTTTCACTTAAATCCTACTCTGAGCATTTAAAGTAAGTCCTATTTTCAGTATTTCAACAATGTTGGTTTCTGTACAGTAATGCATTTCACCCAAAAGCTGTCACACCGCTGCAGATTAAATAAAAGCATTATAATAAGGTCAGCTACTCGGTGGAGGAAACAATAACCACTAACAAAGTTCTGTCAAAACCCTTACAGGAAAGGTCTCTTCTTTCCTTTGTTGTCCCCCAACATATATTTTCCACATATATCTCAGCATTGCCAATCCAATCATACAACAGCAGGATATGATCACTGTGTGACAATGTTCTAATTTTCAGACATAACCTTTCTTCTATGTCTTCTACGTTTATATTTTACTGGGGATATTTTTTTGGGGAGGGAGGGAGGCAGGCAAGGATGCCCTCCACTCACCACCAGGGACAGACAGGTCTAAAAATAATTTTGCCTGGTTCTAAACGATAACGTCATGTTGGGAAACCTCTTCCGAAGACACACAAAAGCAAGATAACCCATTCCTGCCAAGATGCTGACAAGCAGGGTGGTGCCAAAAACCCTGGGTGCCCTCTTCTTGGCCACCCGGAACGCCGTTGGCAGAACGGCTGAGATTAATATATTGTTGACATGTCCTAAAACTTGGTAAAATGCTTTTCTCTTCAGGACACGCTCATAATAGGCTTCCAAGTTGGGCCGCTTTCCATTTCCCCAGTTTCTTCTTGCCAATCCCAGAAACTTGAGACGATGTAATGTGACGGCAAGAGATACGTCTGCCAGACTGAAGAAATCACCACAAAGCCAAGGCTGATTTTCATCTTCTAAGCAGAGATAAAACAGAAAGAATTAGGAGCTAATGAAATACAAGCACATGTAGAAGTCTCCATGGGCTAAGATCTAGTTTACTGCTATTTCAAAATGCTGTCTAAAACACCACCACCACTTCAGTTAAGATAATGACTTTAATCAACAAATACTTTACTAATCCTAGCCCATTCTTCACACAGTATTGTAAAGTCTTATGCACGTCAGCCTGACTTACATTTGTTAAGGAAAGAATAGCCACATTTCAAGTTCATAAATTAAAACCCCCAGTAAACACTTATTTTCCTCAACTACATTTCTCAAATCTGGATTAAATTTAACAGGAGTGGAAAAAGTAAGGCAGTTTAGTTTTTACCAGAAAGCTACCACTTGCCTGAAGAACTTATCATCTTGCCTGTGTCACTCAGCTCTATGGCATTCACTCAATAACTGGAGACTTTAAAGTCAAAAAGAAACAGATTAGATGACTGACCTGTACCAAAACACACCAGCTCAGTGCGAAGACAGTTTTCCTACCTATCCTTCCTTTATGCCTCCTAAACCCCAAACTATGGGATTTTTACACTGAGAAGTTTGAGAAGTGATGGATGTTCACACTGCCCACCAGGAGCACAGATGGAGCCCAAAGGCTCCATCTCTATTCAAAGGAAAGAGGTGAATCCTCCGGGGATAGTTCAGAGCAGGCACTACAGACAGCATCACATCTTTAACTTCAGTGATCTCAGCTACAACCACTTGAAAGGGCTTAGCTGTACTAACTACACAAACAGCTCTTGAAACCCAGGATATGAAATTTGGTAGTGAGCATAGCTGTCAGCATGAATCCTCTGCTTCAGCCTAGATCTCAAACAGGACTATGACATTCCCTCCTCGTTTGCAAACTTTTCCAGTTCCTCCCACACAACAGACATGCAAAGCCGCTGGCCTGAACATGCAGCAGCACCTCTGCAGAAGCAGAGAAATTCTGTGATGTCCCTTTGAACTTATTTGCCACGAGAGGAAAGCAGCAGTTTGGCACACAGCTGGTACCAGTCTATCTCGACCAGTCTGGAAGAAAGGCCTCTGTAGAGAGAGAGTCTATCCAATGCTGGAAGTATACTTGTGATGGAAAGGAAGACCAAGGAGGCTAACCCATGTCCAAGAAAGATGTCTGCAGCGGCAGCAGCAGTAACTGAATGAGAAATCTGAGCAGCAACAAAAGAAGCAGAAGCTCAGAGGTTGACCAGGACCTGGCAAAAGCATTGTTCACAAACCCAAAAAATTCAAATACGTCAGACAAAATTCCAAGAGGTACATAACAGTCTTACGTTTTACTAAACCCTGTGATCCTGTTGGTTTTCATAATCGCTTCAATATCATAACAGTTGGCTCCCTGAAAAGTCTCATCAGCAGACAAAGCAAAGGAGCTACAGGAAATCATGACATATTTAATTTGCTGATCAAAACCCTACCAGCCTTTGTGAGTTACAACACTTTCTGCAACTCTTTTGCTTTTGAGTCAGTAGAAAATTTAACCTAGATTTTCAGTTTCTGGGTCAAATCTACTGTCTTGATAGTTACAGATAATTATTACAACAGCTATTTAAAGAGCCAAATGCAAAGAGTTAGTGATCTGAGCAGATGCAGCTGATACTGACTGATGCTTCATGCAGCTCAGAGTGAAGTCAGAGGAAGGATTCCTATTAATACCACTGGGAGCTGGACCAAACTCTGAAAAAGCAGAAGGATAACCCCATTTAAATAAAACTCAATTTTCATTTGGGAGTATAGCCCAGACATACTACTGGTTTTCAAGAGGGTCAGGAAGGGCTGCTGCTTAATGATTAGAACACTTAACCAGATTGCTGATTATGCATGTATCACAAATATCACCACAGTATTTAAAGATCTTCATAAACCTGCATTAATGTCACAATTATTACAGTGAACTGAGGCCTACAACTACAACATAAAGAATAACATTTTGTAGTTAAGCATTTTATTTTGTTTATAAAATACTGCAAAATTGTGCAGCTAATACTACTCACTGCCACAAATGTGATCAAGCACTCCCATAAGACTTGAACTCACTGAGAACATCAGTAACCCTAACTAGTGCTTGAAACAGTGTTGATACCTTCTGTGAAGTTAAATATACTATAAGATTCAAATTTGATACATTAAAACCAGGCCTGCAATGGTGTTGTCAACTAATTAACTCAGTTTCTCCAAACATAAGCATCAACAGAATTCAGCAAGAATAATTCCTGACCTGGTGTTTCCTCATTTCGCCGCTGCAATTCAGTCTCAACCTGGTCCAAAACTTTTTCCAGTTCATCCAGTATTTTCTTCAGATATTTTATATTATCATGATCCAACAGTTTAGACTAAATATAGATACAGGTTAGTGTTTTAATCACAATACAGATTTAATACTTCTATCATAGCAACTACACTGTTTATTCATAAAATGTGATTATTTTCTCCACAGAGTCAGCCAGATACCATTTGGATACTGGTACAATTCAGATAACAGAAGAAAAACATTAGAGATGCTAGATACCAAGGCTTTCCTCACCCTGCAGGGTGCTCAACCTCCCAATACCAGCACCAGCAAGTATTTACCTTTGAAAACAGAGGGACCAATCCAATATTTCAGCACACTCTTGAAGTACGTACCTGATTTGGGAAACAGAATCTGCTTCACCCCTTGTAGAGTTAAACCACTGCATGACATTACTGGTAATGACAGGTCAAACAAATGTTTGTATCAGGACAGAAAAAAATCTCACACTAACAAGCTCATAATAGAAGGGAGGAGTAGAAAGAGTTTTCTTACTTTAAGGCGTTTCTGTTTTGCTATATAGGCATCTTGAAGGTCTGGATTTTCTTCCGCAAGTTTTTTCAGCTCTGATTCTGTGTTACTTATTTGGCCTGATACAAAAAAAAAACCCAAAGGAATAAGATTAGCTCTCCAAACATGCCCATAATGCATTCCACAGGAACTGACCAATAGCTTGTGTACAAATACCACATCAGAGAAACGGGAAGTGGTACTTCATGAAGCATAACCATCAAGCTGGGATTCAAAAATATCATGTTTTGGAAAACTTAACTACTGTATAGTATAAATTGATCCCACCACACCTTCTGCATAGCTGTTTGAAAGGAACTCTATAAAGCAGTGATATGCCAGACAAGAATGAGGGATTCTTGCTAATATTTTCCTCTTATTCAGATGAGACCATTTTGCTGCAAAAACAGTGCTAAATCCATAAAATTCTATTGCAAATCCCTTAGGTCTCTGATGTTTTTGTACCTAAGTTCCAGGGTTACTAACACACTTTGCATGCTGTGAAAGCACAGATAGGCCCATAGTGAGATTTTCTGTAGGTCACCATTGGTCACATGCATAATTCCACAGCAAAAGCCTAAATACCACTGAAGATGGAACCAGAGTATTTTCAGTTCGCTAGAACGTGACACTCATATCTGTGATCCCTTTCAGAAATGTTCATTACAAAGAATACGGATGTTAAAAAAAAACATTCATTACATGACTTAAAGAAGTAATTATGTGAAAAATTTAAGATAATTTTAGTGATTTCTACTACATATGTATAGCCTTTTCTCTCCTTAAAACGGGGCTTTGCTTGAAAATGCCATACTTACAGACCTAGAATACCAAAAGATAGTGAATAATAACATCTTCTAAAAATAAATATTTCTAGTCACAAACTGAGAACAAAGGAATAATTATTAGGCATGAATCACCTCTCACTGGTACTTGATAATTAACTTTAGTTCCAATTAAGTCTTATAAATTAAACTAATAAAAAATTCTTGCTAGAAAATAATGAACTCACTGTTTTGCATATTCTTTGTTTTAACCTGACATGACAGTAAAAGCCATCTTTCAACATAGTATATGAAGAAACTAAAGGATGCAATCACAAAACTAAAATCTTCTACATGGAATTACTTACTTAATTGGATTTGGTGCAAATGAACATAATTCATAGCTAGCTGGTGGCTTATTATATCTAGCACTTTGCAAAAGGTCAGCTTTTTTTCAAAGCTGAAAACTAAGCCATCCGGAAGAAGTCTGAACAAGCAAAGGAATTGTTCGGGAACATTCATAATCTATTTTAAAAAATGCCACAAATCAAGAAAGCAGAGTATGCTTTAAAAAGGTATCAAAACATCCCAATTTAGATAGGTAGTAATTTTAGCTCCGCCAATGTGATTGTGTGTGTATAAACTGACAACAGTTAATACCAAGGAAAATCTACAGAGGAAGAACACATGTGGTCAGCAGAATACAAGACAACCTTGTAAAGTGGACTATAATAAAAGTACTGACTATTACTGTGTGAAAACAGAAAAACTATCAATAATGCCTGAAAGTTGATCTATTCAATAAACTGTTAACATCCACATTTGGGAGAAAAAAAACCCAAACAAACTGTGCCCTGATATAAGGTAGAATCAAAGAATGCCAGGTTGGAAGGGATCTCTAGGACCATCTAGTCCAACCTTTAAGATAATAATTCCTGTTACTTCAGTAAAAAAAAGAGGAAAAAAAAGCTAATTACTCTTACTAACATTACCCATTCTAAATCTCTCCAGATTCTTTTAATAGATAATTTATTTTTAAATAACCATCTATTCCTGGACCTGCAGTGCTGATTTCTAAATACTTTGCAACGCTCAAGAAGTTTCCAGCAGGCAGTAAAACTAATTCTGTGCTGATAATTTTAATAAAGTTTTATAAAGGATAACTCATGAAAATATAAGAGTGACTAAGTGCCTGACAACTTCTGACAACATAACAGCGTGGCTAGTAAGTGACCTGTCTTGCCAAAATTTTTCACGTTTTATTGGAAATAGAACTTCTCAAATGAACACAGTATCATCTTTTATGGTATTATGAATTTGGTAATAGTATAGCTGTATTACATTTCAGAGTCTGCAGTATTTGACTTTGTTCTATGGAGCATTCTAAAACATACAAAAAAAATCAACACGATCTAAAGCACTGAAATTTACAAAAACAGTCAGAGATCTCAGAACATTACTGTAAACAGGGTATCATCACCCAGTCTTATTCTCAGGATTTGATCCTTGTCCTAGAACTATTTAGTTCTTTCGTAAATACTTAGAAGGAAACATAAAAACATTAATTCCTGGTACAAAGACTAGAAGGGATTTAAATAGAGAAAAAACACATCACTGGCATCCAGCACTCTGCACTGATTGATAAACTTGGCCTAAGCAACCAATTGAGGCTAATATGCATTTGCTCCACTTTGAGAAGAAAGCAATTGCTTTTTTCTCATAGTTAAACTTATTACAAGTTTACAATAACCAAAAAATGGATTTCCTTCAGTGTAGTGGCCTAAACAGCAAGAGCAGAGATGAAAATATTCACAGTTGTCAGTTTCTGCTATGCATAAGAAGCACATTTTCAGTCCTTAGGAAAATTAATTACATATTCTTCCATCTCAAAAACAAAACTTCCTCTTTCCCATTTTCAAATCATGAAGACTACAATTAATATAAAGTGTATGTACAAATTATCAAGGACTGCAACTACAACTGAAAATTAGTGATCAATATATTCTACTTCAGGTGCACTGAAGACAGAAGATGAATGTAAGGCAACATCCTATTAACTGATAGGCATTCAGAGCTATACCAGTACATACTACGAATTCTGCTGGTAGCATAGGCTGGAATCATGGAGTCCACTGTTAACTCCGGGTGCAGGATGCAGCCATGAGTGTAGGCATCCATAGGCAAGGAGTCTAGAAGCTCTCTATAGTGTTGCACCCTTGGATAATACATGCTCCCTTCTTCTGGCATTAATCTTGGTACTCCCTCTGCAATAAAAAGTTAAAAATAGAGTCAAGAAACCAAGAGCCATATAATGGATCACGTGCAGTATTTTCAAAACTACCTTGGTTAAGTTCAACTGGCACAGGTATCAAAGCCACAGTTAATATAAGTTTCACTGCTCTCCCCTGTAACCTGACAGTGTTATCTCAAATGAGCAAACCTTATATGCACATACTGCATTTCCCAGCTTCTGGATAATTCCAATTCGTATGCAGCGACCCACCTAAGCACATATTTAAGTGACCTTCAAATCAGAGAACCCGATTCAGCATCTGTTTTGTACTTCTAGGATGGGAGATTGTGGCATGCAGCCCTTCAGTGCTCTCACAGTAGGGCACAACTCAGACTGCAACAAGCCCTTATAGCTGAAACATTACTACAGCTGTAATGCTGTAAAAATTACAGTACAGGCATCCTACTCAAACCATGGTTAGAAGTATTCCTGCACACCACTGAGTTTTCTCCTGCCCTTGATCTGCCTGGGTCCTGACTCTTCATTTGACGAACCTGCCAGTGTTAAATGCACATTATGTTCGTCTAACAATGAAGTTTTCTCCATGGCTTAGAGAGCACAGCACTAAATTCCTGAAACACAAAACTCTATCTCTTCACACCTAAAAAACCCATAACTTTGCACTTTCTTCAAAAAAGGAGGCAATCTATTTTCTGGCAAAACAGACACAAGGAATTTCAAACGCCTGCACGTGATCGCTTCTGATGTTTTTCTTCCTATGTTTTTATCACTTCACACTATTTTGGCTTCAAAAATAATTGACCCATTCCATTTCCCTCCCCCAGCTCCCCCAAAATTATTCTAGGATTAAGTACTAATGTGCGTGCACCTTTCTTCTTCTAGGACAAGAGGAAATGGCCATAAGTTGTGCCAGGGGAAGTTCAGACTAGATATTAGGAGGAATTTCTTTACCAAAAGGGTGGTCGCGCACTGGAATGGCTGCCCAGGGAGGTGGTTGAGTCACCATCCCTGCAGGTGTTTAAAAAACGGGTAGATGAGTTTTTGAGGGACGTGGTTTAGCGGATGATGGGTGTGGTTGGACTTGATCTCAAAGGTCTTTTCCAACCGGAAGATTCTATGATTTTATGATTCTTTCTCGCAAAGAAGCTGGAGTTGCCCAACAACAGCAAAAGCTGTGCAGCCCGCTGTTCAACACATTAGTTTTTGTGGCAGCCTCACAATAGAGTTAGCACAGCATGGTGCTGCCATACTACTGACTTCTCCACCCTGCCTGAAGGAGTGAGGAGTACAGGGATGCGTTTTTACTTACAGCTGCTTCTAAAGGTTCTGGAAGGCCATAACCAGATCATTTTAAAGGAATGTGGTTTCACTTTACAACACCAACTATTAGAAGAATTCATTTACTGGTAAGACTATAAATGTTTTCTGGTTCTGAACAAACCAACATATAGTGACAGGGAGCTGGCCCAAACAGTGCTGCATGCTACACATACATGGGGAAGGATTTCACACTGAAACGCCTATAGAATTACCATCTACAAATGTTGCTTCGAGGTAATCGATAATCTGTGTTGCCTCGCAAATGATGTTTTCCCCGTGGATCAGGACAGGGACTTCTCCAGAGGAATTTAAGCGCATGAACCACGGCTCGTTGTGCTCACTCAGCGGCAGATTTACATCATGCTCTTCGCACTTAAGGGCTTTTTCGGCTATTGCCAAGCGCACCTGCAATGGTACCATCGGGGTTACCCCAGGAGAAGCGCTCCTGGACAGCTGCTCCCGGTCTGCCGGGGAAGCAGACCACTCTTCTCCACCCTCCATCCTTCTCTCCCGTCCTCCCTCCCTCCCGCTGCAGGCAGTCAGGGGCTGCCGCCACTGCCCTCCCTTTCCCCGCCGGCATCCCGGGAGGAGGCAATGCGGGGCCTGCAGGCTGCCTCACCTTCTGCGAGGAGAAAGACTGGGTCCAGTGGTAGAGCACCAGCGGCGCCATGGCCGCCGGCTCCGTTCCCTGCGCTGCGCCGGGCGGGGCAGGCGGGATGCGCAGCGGCAGCCGTGCCCGCCCCGCGCCTGCTCTCGGAGGTCAAAAAGGATGCCCGGGGAGGGAGGGTCTGGGCAGGGGACACCGACCTCGTGCCCCCAGCCTGCCCTCGCCCTTCTTAGAGCACGGCCCTTCGTAAGGGGAAAGCGCCTGCAGCATACCCTCGGGAAGCGCAGGAAGATGGTTGCGCAGGTAAAAACGTTACGTGGCAGGATTTCCTCTCCCCCTCTTTTTATTCTCTTGAACAAGTATTTCCACTATGAATTTAAGGGACATTGGCATCATGCTCTTGGGGTAAAAAAGAGCGATAAATGTTATCAATTAGAAGCCATCCTGAAGTGGACCCTGTGAATATAAGGACTATATTGCCAAATACACTTTACTTACAGCAAAAATAAAGGTTAAGCTCTAGGATAATATACATTGCTTTTGCCTGCATATGTGCTCTTTCATTCTCAAGAGATAAAGCTTCTCAATTATTTTTTAGACAAAATTAGAAAAAAAAAAACCTGCAAAATTGTTCATTGTTCATTTTTTCTGTTGTGAAGAAGGGTCCTGAAAAGCATCTAGTAACAAACACTAACTTCCAATATCAGAAAATGCTTCCTCTTTCTCTCACACTGGCAGTAGTTTAGAGGATGCAATCACTGGTAGTACAAGCCTTACTCATTAGACACTGTCTGCTGGATCACAGAGGTGAGCAAACTAAACCCATAGTGAGATATTATCACAGAATGATTAAGTTTGGAAAAGACCTCTAAGATCCTTCCCTTCATCCTGATTGCTCAATCTACGATAAAGGCGACTAATTCAGGTGAACCTGACTAACCCATCCCCACGTGCAATTTCCGTATACTGGCTGAATCCCACTGTTGAATCCCTCCGGTCCTGAACCTGGTATGTCCACAGCAGCATCCCAAAAACAAGCATATTTGATTTTAAGGGAAATTTAGGCTAATATTGAGCAAAGGAATGGATTTAAGTCACTGAATGAAACAAGGTAATGTACAAATCTTATAAATCAAAAGCAAAGAAACAAAGACCCAGCTTCCAGCCCCACACTGTTCACAAGAGCAGCCCTATGCCTTCTGCAAAGACTACTCCCAGCTAGAGTCACAAACAGAAATAACCTCTTCAGAAGGGCAAACATGATGAAAGACTTCTCACAAATCCCAGCTGGTAGGAGTCTGTGTGTTACTGATGGTAAATCCTGCTTTTTGGGGAATTTAATCATGATTCTTCGAAAGGCTGGAGAACGTACTTAGAACTGATATTAAGACTGCAGCCAATGGAATGTGATAAATACATTACTACTGGACTTAGTTCTTTCCATGATCTATGTCTAATGTAAGAGTGCTGGAATATCCCCTTATGCCCTATAGCTTTAACTTGCGACTCACAAGTAACACACACGCATTCTCACAAGTGTCTGCCTGGGTTGCTGTACAGCTAGATCGTACACTATCTCAAGGCAAAGAACTCAGTACTGGATACCACAGACACTTTTTTTTTAAATTTACATGCACTAGACACTAGGATTTAGGGTTTGTTTTTCTTAATTTTACATTTGAATCAAAATGCTGTCATTTTGTCAGTTACTAGACCACTGCTCCATTTGAATCTCTTTTTCAACTAATTATCATCAAACACATACTTCAGAGTTTGTTATGCTTTTTTACCTGTTTCGGATGCCTAGAAATGCAATGAAAGGTATCTATCTTCTAACACAATAAGGAAAATACAATAAGGAAAACACAATAAGGAACAATGAGAACAGAGTCTCCTACTTCAGACCTGTTCAATAACAGCTGTGATCATAGAATCATAAATGTTGGAAAAGTCCTCTTAAGACCACCTGGTCCAATCATCAACCACCATACCTACTAAACCGCGTCCCAGATTGCCAAGTCTACACTTTTTTTTAACATCTCCAGGGAAGGAGACTCGACCACTTCCCTGGGTAGCTTGTTCCAATGCTTCACTTCCAATGCTTGTTTCAATGCTTCTTTCAGTAAGTAATTTTTTTCTAATATCCAATTTAAACCTCCCCTGGTGCAACTTGAGGCCATTTCCTCTCATCCTATCACTTGTTATTTGGGAGAAGAGACCAGCAGCTGCCCCTTGCTACAATCTCCTTTCAGGTAGTGGTAGACAGCAATAAGGTCCCCCTCAGCCTCTTCTCCAGGCTAAAATAAAAATTATTGTTTTAGTGTTTCCCCACATATATAATTAAAAGAGCAAACACACAAGTCAGGAAGTCAGAGAAATGACATATTTACAAGATGGTTTAGCTATCAGTATTTTTCTGTCTTCAAGATCAAAGCATCACAGATTTTTGTTAGTTCCTCATTTTCTTTAGTCTTTTGTTCAAGACTCCGCTCTGAATTCTGTATTCTCTTTCTTCCTAGCAGAGACTGTCGTGTAGTGCTGCAGTCTCTGATTTAGCTTTCCTTCATACGTGGGCAATTCCCTCATTTGCTTGATGCAGCTTTTCTTCACCATGTGCCTGATATCTCTGGCTCCTCCTTTCTTAATTCTACCTAGGTGTTCTTCAGCACAATTTTTCAGAGCTTCTTCATTCGAGAACTTCATACTCAGGCGTTTCCTTTCCCTTCAATCTAGCCGTCAGTACTGCCATCGTGGCCCGGGTTGTGATCCTGGCTCGCCTCGCAGCCGCCGAGCTAAAGGAGGGACTTCCAGCAAGGCTCCCTCCGCCCCGCAAGCAGCTGTTCCCAAGGCTGGCCACGCGAGGCCTCCCTTTCCCAAAAATACGATGCACAGTATCTTTTCCTTCCGGAGACGCTGAGGAAGAAAAGGGGCAGATGCCTTTTTCTTCAGGACAAACACCTATCCATCCGCCTATGTTTGCTCCCAAGCCCAGCCACCTTTTCATACACAAAAAAAAGCAAACACAAGAGCCAGGTTTATGAAGAAGCATCCTGGAAAACCTTGTTTCACATGCATTTACAGAAAGATACAGACAAATGAAATGAAAACTCGTCTCCATAAAAGTACTTTTTAATGTGTAAATGTAATGAATACAAAGGCAGCGCAAGGTACAAAGCTACACCAACCGCAAATCTAACCAGCATCTTGGCACCCAGCCCTTGCAAGCAGACCGCCAACTCTGTGTGATAAATCACTTTTCTTACCATACTGATATTCTTGCCATGTTTCTCTCCATGGCCTCTCTTGGGCCTTTTTCAGTATCTTGTACATGTTTACAAGTATATAGATATATACCCCTCTACAAATTTTTTTTTTATGCACAATTTTACATTGTGAAAAGAAAATAACATTTACAGGTATTACTAATAGATAAGCAGTACCAAAATGAACTTAATAAGCTGTTGTATAAATTCAGTCAGAGACCTGAAAATCCATATTCTAATTATTTTCTTCCTTATTTCACCACTCACTGCATGATACTGTCAAGAAACATATAGGCCAGATGTGTCATGAAAATTATTACTGCCAGTAAAAATGACAACTTCTTTTTTATGAGCTCATGTATTTCTGCATATCTAAAACAAAGTTTGATTAGATTACGGAGAGAAGGGGGAACTAGTTTGCTTTTTTTTTCTATGCAGCCAGAATCATTATAGCTGAAAATTGTCTGGATTCTGTGTACGCATCAGTAACAGATGCATTGGTTCAGTTCCAAGTGCAGAACTGGCCTAACTGACAGTGGTGCCGGAGTTAATTTTTGTTTGTGGAAGTAAGATCGGTTCTATTCTGGACCTTCTTTCATCAATAGTTATTAGCTAAATTCCAATTAAGATGCTGCACTACTGGCAATGACAGGTGAGATTAAATATTGACACGAGAACTGTTTTTAATATGACTGATGAATTAGATATGCAACCCTTCAGAAACAGTGAGAGCAAAGTTACATCTTGACAGTCACAGTTGAGACTGACTGTGCCCTAATTTAACTGTGTATAAAACCACAGAGGGATACCAACCTATGCAATTCTTGATAGCTGATGCATATTCTTAAGAAATACAGTTACTGAGTTATGATTTTATATCCAACAAAATTCACCTGTTAGTAGAAATCATCTTGTCCCTTTCAAAGTTACTTAATGTATCGCACTAGGTTTTCTTCAGGAATTTCACCACAAAATTCTGTTATCTCTAAATACCATAGTCCAACCTGTACCGTGCAGAACCCGTATGTCAATACCTCAGAAATACTGCTTAATAATTAATTTTTCTATATAAAATTATTCTTCATAGTTTTATAGGAAGCCTATTTCAAAAGAGTTAGTACTGATTGCATACATTTCTAGTTCTTGAGGTACAAAAATATTAATTGTTCTAACATTAAAAAAACTTCAGTAGTTTTGATAACTGGAATAACTTTCCTGAAATATCAGGCTTTTTAATCAACCACAAAAATACATTTAATATTTGTAAATAAGGTGCAAAAGGGGCTATTTCTTAGCCATAAACCTAAAAAATAGGGATTATCATTACAGCTTTCATACAAACAGCATCTTTAACAAATTCTAAAATCTAAAATATCAGACAAATTCAAAAGATCTAAAATAGCGGTTTATATACCTCCTCATGTTTGTTGTCTCCTTGGATATGTGTAATAAGCTGGATAAGGAACATGATTATTAGTGAGCTATCGGGAACAATTTTGTATCATCACTTCATATGCTCATCTTCCCATCACATTAACTTAAATGTGTAACTCACATAAGTAAAAATTCTATTAAAAAGTTCTCCTATGCAATGTACCTCTGTGCACAACATCCAGGTGCTGATTTTTATACTGGTTTTAATCTAACAGTGATGACATTTTGTTGACAGCCAACACGTTACATGTTTGCACAGCACTGATTTGCACATAGGGTTTTGGCTGCCCATTAAAATATTACCACAGCACAAACAATGAATGTAAACAATAGCATCTTCCAGCTATTGCCTGTGGCAAAAAACAGAGCATGAAACTTGGATCTAGTAAAATTGATTATTTCGATGCTGAAACAAAGTCCACCAAAGTTAGTGGGGTGTTTTCCACTGACTTCAATGAGTCAATACGTCAGGTCTTAGGCCTGTTCAAATTCTACTACATCCTCACTGCAAAATATAAAGATCCAGAAACTGGGATGACAACCAAGCACAGAAAGCCTTAAGAAAACCAAAGAGTTTAAATGCCACTTTGTAAAATGTCCTTTGAAGCCTCATGCAGTATTTTCTTTGACTGGAAAATAATTTTAAAATATACTACCTGAAAAATTATACAAATCAGATTCTTTCCATCCCTGACACAAGACCAAAGTTTAATTTTCAAAAATTTCTAAAAACCTCAGTTACGATTTCTAGTAAAATGTTGTGAACACTTTTTAAAGTTAATTTGTAATGAGTTTAAAGTAAGCACAAAAATAGTTTTAAAATACTTAAAAGGGTTATCATGTACTTCCAAACATTTTCATTGCAAATAGGAAATAGTTGCCACTGAGGAACAATCATTACTTTTAACAGCATTAATCATTAAGACAACACAGACGCCTAATTCTCATTTAAATAAGGAAGTTCTTACTTCTTCAGCCTTAATTCTTGCTGTTTGCTCATTAACTTGTTGCAAGCTGTACTAAAAAACAAACAGTAACTGGCAAAAATGTTTCAGTAAGCCTCCTCAGAATCTCACTTCAAGAGATAGTCAGACATTCCATAAATGGAAGTACAAAAAAAAAAGTGCTTTCAAAAGCTCTGTTCCAGAACACCCTGTGCCAGCACAGCAACAGGGATGAAGGCTGTTCTGCCCTGCATCATTCATGGCCTCCAGATTACCACAGGAAAATCATCAGGGTCGGCTGGGTAACCTGGCTCATGACTGCTTGTGGAGGGGCAGTGCTCATAGGTAGAAGATTTTCTCTGACTAATATCCACTCCCTCAATCTAATAAATTATGCAACAGTATTGCAGTGTCTAAGGAAAACTGTACTGGTCAATTATGATACACCAATTTACTGTATTTACTGAATTTTGAAAGCTGGAGAAATTTTCTAAGCTCTACTTTTCACTAATACATCTGTATTAGTCAACTGGAATTTTTATTCCTGATTTCGCAGCGGAGGGTCCTCCACATGCATGACTTCCAGTACCAGCTCTCATTTCTGCGCTTGACAAAGGACATCTCAGGGTTCCCATTACAAAATTTCCATCCTTTCCAGCCAGATGTCAGGAATACTATTTTGTTAGGCCTTCAGACAGATTAATATTTCTTCTGTTTTTCTTCAAACTAACCAAACTGCTATTCCATATCTGATTGATAATTATTTTTTGAGTCCCTTGACAAGTGTTGATGAAAAAGCACAAAAGAACTGCACTTTTAGTTGATACCAATTAGTAAACCGCAAACTTGAGTCCTAATCCAAACTGGTTTCCCTTTGATTTATATTATTCTTTTAATCTGTGGATGAGTCCTATTTCTCAAACATCTCTGAGGTTAGTATCGGATATTTATGGTTTAGGTGTACTGAATAACAAGGAAAAATCAACTCTCTTGCTTTGTAGAGAGAGGCATTCTGTGGCACCCAAGTATTTTCAGTGAAGTTAATTCCAACACAAGTAACAATAATTTAAGAAACTTGGATTCTTTGACTTGATTTTTACAAACTATCTATGCCAATTACAACCTTAAATTTTCAATGCATGAAATAAAAGAAGAGCAGAATGTAAATCACCTGGAAACATTCATTACCATGATTTCATCACACAAACACAATATTCACCTAACTGCTCTTGTAAAAAAGACCCTCATTTATGAAAGTATAAATAGGACACGATACAGTTTTGGGCAGCAATAGATCTGGGCACTGAATCGCTGTCTGTGTTCTTTTGGCACTAACTGAAACATGCTGGCATGTTTTTTTTCTCAACTGCATAACGTCACTCACAAATAGGGAACAAATACCAGAGCTGCTGCTCTAAAAACATGCTTCCCTTGTCACATGTAGCTCAATGAGATTTTCTTAAGAAAAACAGATGTAGTATATTAGTGCCAGCTAAAGGCAGTAATGCTTGCTGTTTATCATTTACCAAGTAATCTGATCAAAAAAAAAAAAAACGCTATAGAGAGAAAGGGATGAATCTAAATCCTGTGTGTGTAACTGATACAAATGAAAGTATGAAGTCGTCTCCATGCCCTGTGCAAGTGCAGGGGAGAAGCAAGTGCAGCAGGCGATGGTATGTGTCTGAAATAACAAACCCTTTCCACTAACACCCTAGCTAATGCACCGGGCGCGGAGGCAAAGCCAGAGGAGAGAAGCTGGAGAAGCTGAAGCAAGCTTTTCAAATTTTACGGAGACACATAAACTGGCAGGGGACTGGAGGAAGATGCAGTGCCTCATCTTAATTCCCGTAGCATCCTATCAAATCCCATGGCCATTACACAAAGACAAAATTTGACTTGTGTATTACAATCCTCACAGCAAAATACAAAAAATTAAAAAGACACAGCAGCTGCATTAATAGAAGAATCAGTATGAACAGAGCTTAAGGACAAGGAAGTGAGAACATCCTTTTGGCCCAGATGGGATAATCAATGTTTACAAGACGAAGAAATTAACAGGGGTTTTTCTTGGCCTTCAATAATTAAAATTTTCTCTCTAACATGCTACACAGGCCACTGCAACAGACCTCCAGGGCTATCTTCCTTTATTTCAATGTATTGCACAAAGTGAGAAATAACTGGAACTGGAAAAACTTTCTAATCTCAGCCTCTCTCTAACTTCATTTTATAATATATTTTAATTCTACTTTTGACACTGTGTATGACCTAAGACATTTGAACAAAGAACTATTTTTTCCGTCCACCTTTCCTCCTCTACAAAAGCTTAACACTTCAGTCATTCTAAGACACTGGAATACATAGTCAAGGTAACATAAACAGGGAGTCTAACAAGAACACGGTTCATATCTTGGAGCAGTGTTTTAATACTGTAATTAAATTTGTATTCCCTCTTGTTTGAACTCCCTGGTGTGTGATCCCACTTCCTCCCGTTTTCTTGATGTCAGCTTCTGCACTGCCGGCAAAAAATCCCTCCGAACTGCAGCTGCATTTGTAAATGTTTCATCAAAGGCCCTGAATGTCTAGTAAGCAGCAGACCCAGTGGGTGCTATGAATGTGATCTGGGTCTATCTCGGGGAAGAACAGCATGACCATATTTACTGTGGATGCTATTCTGGGGGCTGCATGACGTGCTTCTCCCCTCTGGCTGAGCAACCCTTGCCCGTTCATCTTTCAACACTCACTCCAAGCATGATAGCGTGAAATAAAATTTACTGGTAGCAAGCTTACTCACATATTGAAGATTTACATTTTAACAGCTTTATCATACACACACACACATACATGCTTATTTCAATAATCTTGTTAAACATTTTGCAGTCTAGATAAATCAGACACTTAGGCTACATTTTAAAAAATCAAGCCATAAGAAGATAAAGAAAAGCATTACTATATAAAATAATTCAAATCAGTGTGGATATACAAGCCTATTTGTCCCCATAAATCAATTCTTAAGTCAGGTTAGTGGCAACACAGTAGCTCCAGCTCTGTACACCACCTCCATATGTGGACAACAGCTGTGTCTCCAAAAGCTGAAAATATGGGGAAAAAAAATACTGCATTTCTGGAAGCAGTTGTTTGCATAGGATCAATTCTTCCAAATTCAGGCAAGTAGTTATTAGGTATACCAACTGAATCTCACCCAGTAGCTAGCAGAATAAGCCAGACACTTCCAGTGATTGATGAAACCCCACCTAGCACAAGATCTGTACTACACTTTGAAATAAAGAGAAGAAACAAAAAATCAGATTAAAATGACGTCCACACTTTTCACACTTCAAATGTTATCATTTTGCTGATATTAATATACTGAAACAAAAGAAATCTAGAAAAGTGCCACTGACACGATATAGCACAGAAAAGATCACTTTTTTTTTCTTCTCTTAAGCCTTTAAAAATAAATTTTAGGCATTAAAACCGGGGAGCTTCAAAGTTGCATTGTGCCCAATTAATTAATTTTCTAGATACTGAAATTTTGGGTAGGAAAATCCTGATATCATGAATTTTCAGAAATGGCTGTAATTTCTTAAATATTTAATTTAGCTCAGTTTTCCAAATATGCTGAATAACCAGCTGTTAAAAATCAAATTTCATTAAAATTTTCATTAGTTAGACAAAAACTGCAGTCTAAAGCTAACACAAAATCAAACCATATCCCTTTATCTATGAAAACAAAACTGCAGACCTCTACTTCTAACTTTAACATGCTCTGTTATAGAGCCGCGGTCCTCCAGATCCATTACATATTTTGTTTTTATGGCAGAATCTCATGTAAGCAAAAATACCACATGATTAAACATGTATGAATTAACAAAAATTTTGTAGTGTTCACACCTAACATGAGGTGTTTTCTACTAAAAAAAAAAAAGTAAACTTTTAAACAAAAGGAAGGCTTAAACCTTCCCCAACCATCCAGTTTGTCTTTAGAAAGAAAAATAATGCAAATACTAATTTATCCAATGTTCATCTTGTATGTGCCAGAAGCATAGATACATATAACGTATTCACATGCAGATCTGCATGCACGAATTCATGTGACTTTACCAAACGAAGAACATAAAAACTGTGCTACACTTCCAGAATAGTGTGCACTGTCCAAAATTCTGCCTTAGTTGTTATGTTTTCCAAACAGCATAATGTAATCTTTAAACTGAAATTTCAGTGGACAAATAGCAATGCAATATTTCATGAGGTGCATCCGCCAAGAAAGCTGGTTTTCAAGATGCGAAAGGGGCTAATAATGTAAGCCACCTGGTGAACTGGTTTCTTCTTCATACAAAAACATCATAACATTATGTTACCAGCATTTAAAAAAAGGCAACAGAATAGAAGGAAACCAAGAGTAAATGCAATCTCATACCAGCTGGGAGTTTTAATTCACTGGTTAGGCTGATTATGATGCGCTAACCCTTGCTATATTTTTTCATGTAAAATTAAGCATCAAAATACGTTTCGGTGTTTACCTTGTGTGTTAGCTGTTGTGACAACAATTATTTTTCCCCAATATAAATGTTCCTAGACAAGCACAAGAAACAAGGGTGCATTTGTCAACTCAGGCATAACAAGCATCTGTTCGTCTTTTACTGTTTTATCAAAAATCAGTTAGAGTAAGCTGTATAATCCTCACCAAAGTTTAAGCAGATTGAGGGAGTGGCTTTCTATTAAAGGTCTTTGCAGCCCGCTTAGCCTCGTGGTAGTGTCCTCTAAAGCTCAATTCCTTTATTAAGGACTTTGTTAATAGAAAAAATCTCAAAAGAGACTAGACTACATTGTGCATAAAAATATCCATACTATATTTTGCATCAAAGACCAAAAAGCTTTTGCATCTCTGGCAGTATTTACTTTGTTTTCTCCATCATCATCTAAAAATAAAAAAAAAAAATAAAACCAACAAAACCCATCAAGGTTGTACCTGTAGCATATTTAGAATAACAAAGATTTTCAATCCTTTTCACAAATGGTTTCAAGTCAGAAGAACAGATTTCCACATAAAGTTAATCCACTATCCAAGGTGTAATAAGTAGCAACATCAGCACAGCTGTTTTATGCTGTGCTGGAGCAGAACAACTTGGGTATGTGCTAACAGCTATCGCCACCAACATGTCTTTTAAAATTAACAGCATATCTAATTGCTATTTTAACATTAATTCATCACTTTTAAAGAAAAAAAAGGCACTTCTATTTTTATAAGAAGAAATTCATGAGACAGACCTCATGCTAAGACAGATTTAGGTATGAATGATGACAGACATACGACCTCTGCATTAGGTCTGATAAACTCTGCCAGATAAAATCAAGGCAGATCATAAGTTACTACAGGGTCCAGGGAGCAGCTGGAGAAGTGCAGCCCCTACGAAAGTTGGAATGGGTGCCTTTTTGAGGTGCTCTCACCCTTGCAGTAGCGGCCTGGTACGACTGCAGAGCTCTGGTCTCCTTCACCTTCGTGCTGCAGGAGATGGAGTTTGCAGAGCTGGGACTGTCTGTCTGATGAAGAAATTCTGTTTACCAAAACCTCTTTGAAGGTCTGTAATTGCTGATGCTTAAATTGCTACCTAATGAAGGAAGATTTTCAGTGTATAGGGGGCCTAAAGCATGGCAAAAGGCCTAGATCCCTGGAAAGATATGAATAGCTCTCAATAGAAGTATTAAAAAATTAAGCATGATGAGCAGTGAATAAGGCTGCTGAACTTTTCTTCTACATGTATGCAAACTGTTTAACCCATTAGCTAATTTACATGAAAGTGACCAGAGAAATTAAGAACTCAAAGGTATGACATTCTTACAATTTACACCAAAGCAGAGCCACAAATACAAGTGAGAGACAGATGCTTTGCACATCCTTAAGAAAACATGGAGCAATCCCAGTTCTTATCTGACATGAGAGCTAATAGAAATGCTGCAAACAACAGCTTCAATCAGGCCACGGATCTCCTCAGGCACCTAAAAAATCTGTAGGACACAATGGCACCAGACTCCAGCACTCTGGGTACTGCTGTCAGCTCTACAAAGTACAGAACAGTGTGAGAAAGGAGGGACTTCAGCACCAGAGGGACCAACTTGGAAGGTACTACAGGGAATTACAGGACCACGTTACAGGGAAACATTTTTTCACCCAGCAGATGATGAGTGACTACGTCAAATCCGGACTATCTTTTCATTTTAACCAATGGGGATATAATGACTGAGAATGCAAGACTGTGAGCAACTCGGGTGAAAGATTATCGGAAAATATTATTTGTGATTTCTAGGAAAAAGAGAATGGAATTAAAAACAAAAGGAGAACTGCAGAGCTGCCATGTTTCCTGGATGTTTCCAATTGCATTAAGACAATTGTTTGCATAGATACTTTGCAAACAAACCAAATGATGCAGCTTTAAGAGAAAAATAAAAATAAATCTTTTTGCTGGATTATTTTTAAGCTGGATTGATTCTCTGATCCAAATCACAGCTCACTGAAGAAACAGTTGTGGTGGCAGCACCAAAGGCTAGGGGCATGAGAATATCTCAAGTTAGCGTCTTACAAGACAGTCTTGCAAAAATCATGAACCTAGATTTTATTTTATTCTAAACTCCAAAAATAGAAATCTGTTTTCTTAAAGAAATAATTTGAAGGGCATACATAAACACAAACCTACCGTGATGTGAAAGGAAAATAAGATGAGTATCACGAGACAAACTTGACTAAATCTTCAACGATCTTGAAACACTAGAAGGAAGCATACGCAAGTAGAAGGTAGGTCAAATTACTAACGGAAGAATATTAGGGAAGAGTGCAAGTATGTAGGGGCAACATCAGAAAGGCCAAATCACAGAATGAAACTTGGTTAGGAAAGAATAGAAAAGAAAACTGGACAGCCCCATTGGAGGAGGAGGGCAGCAAAGCGGAGGGCTGTGCCAGTCCTCAGCTGGGAGGGAAAGCTTTCAGGTGAACCACTGAGATAAACCAAAATGTTAACTGCTTGTGTGTTTCAGCCTTCACTAAAGGAGACAGTATGTATTTTGACTTCAGCAAAACTGCTGATGTTTCTTAAAAGTAATCTAGGCAAAATTGTGGCAAGGGAGTGCACAATGTTTACAAGTGTAACAAGTAATGGTTATTTAGTCTCAAGCCTGAAGGATGTATCAAATAGTAAATCTGTACCAAATCTTTTCACATTCAATATGTTAATTAATAACTTTGATCTTGGAAGAGTTTGCACGTACAAATGTGCAAACTGCTAGAAACCAGGAATGGACTGCACTGCAGGATTAAAATTCAAAATTACCTTAACCCAGGGAAGTAATCATAACAGGGAAAAAAAATATTGTGCTACCGAAAACATGATGAGTGAAACTGAACTTCACTCATAAAAAGTGGGAAGCAACTAATTAAACAATATTCTGTGGGAAAGGATTAGGACCACAGCAAATCACACACTGAAGAGGAGTTGTTACACATCATCTTGTTAGGGGGTGGAATCATTACGCCGCTGATTCCTGGCACCAGTGTGGAATAGTAGTGTCATCTGAGAGTCACGCAGAATTTTGCCTCTTTTAAAATGGCACAATATTAGCCAAATAATATGTTTTGTTTTCAAAATCAGACTTCAACAAATTGGAGAAAGTTCAGACAACAGCAACAGTAATAGTCATGAGGTCTAGCAGGAAATAATGAAAGATATAGCCTGCTTAGGCTAAAGAAAAGGGCTAAAGCAAAATATAATGAGCCATATTCAAACACTTACACATTTGCTGCAAAAAGAAAAGCAATAAACCATTTCCGTCTTTTCCCTGAGCAAGGAAGACTTGAACTGCAGCAGTTGCAGGATTTAGATCACCATTTAGGCAAAACTTGCTAGGGATAAATCTGATTTTGTAGATCTTTTCCATCTGTGTAATTTGAGTAGTAATTTGGGGTAATCAATATGATGTTACACTTTCCTTCAAATTAAGCATTATAAAACTGAACACATTTGGAGTGGTTTGGGATTTATTTTTTTTTTTTTAGTGGAAAAAGTTTTAGAGTTGCATTAACTTTTATTCTGCAGACATAAAAAAACCCAAAAAAAAGTCACAACCTGTTGACAAGACCCAGAAACAGCATTTTGCATTTTTTCCATAGGTACTTAAAATACTATCGCACACTTTCATTATAAGATACCTAATAACTTTATAAATTGCAGAAAATATATTATTACTTACATATATACAAGTATCTTACTTGTATAAATGTAAGATACACAAGATACACAAGTATCTTACTTGTATGGAGAGTTCTGTTACTGTTAAAATCACTTCAGAAAAAAAAGACAAATGTTAGTGCTGCACTTCTTTTTAAAAAATCTAAAGTACATTTTTGTTTATAAATCTAATTCAGTTCCTTAGAACAAGGCTGAAAATAGAAGTCTGAGTACAGAACATACTCATCTTGTCTTCAAATTAGAAAAGGATCTGTATTTTTGTTTTCATAAGCTTTATCAGCACTTTTGCAAAGAGAATAACTATATTCACTGAGTAAGCATATTATCTCTGGAATTAAGTATGCTATCACATTGGCTAGGTATTAGTTTCAAGTGCAAGGTAGAACTGACACCAATGCAGCTGGAGAATAGTTGCACAACACAATGTTTCTCAAATTTTATAGCAGATACAAAAAAAATCCTGTAGAATTACTGTTCCAGTATTCACAATAAATTATGTGAATTTACAGTACACTAGGAGAAAGCAGCATGTTCCTGTCCTAGAAGTAAGACAATATAATTTGTGATAAAGTTATACAAAACTATGTTTATAAATGGTAATTTAGACTGTAGACACAAAAGTTAACATAAATGTTGTGGCTGTTCACATGGAACGAGGAAAGACGTAGTCATCTCTGAAATTTCCGCATGATGGCTTTCACACCACCTTTACTTTTCTATTTCTGCCTCCCACGCAGCAGTACTGTGTATGAACTCATCCAATACAATGGGTACAGCTCATGGGAGTTCATCAGTTAAGCATCTTGCCTCTGTTCTGCAAGGCACTTGAGAACATTCTTTGGAGCTTTACTTTATTTGAGCACAGATATCTTGCAGATGTTTAATTTAAAGCTCATGTGTAGTCCCACTCAAGTAAATGGGATTACTAAAGTACTTAAAGTAATTCCCTGCTGAATCAGGCTTTTAAGAGTAAGAATAAATATGCCTAATTTTTATTCATGCATCAGATATATATAGGCTAGTAGTTTAAACTCAGCAGTTTTGTATCTAGATAATATTAAATCTCTGGAGTTTAATATCCCCACCTGCTGCATTTGCCATCCCTGCACGAAGAACCTTTTCAAATATAACCCTACTGCAGTTTTTGCATGCACACGTCATCAGACAGCAATAAAGTCTACCTTTAGTAGTTCTATTTGGCCAAAATACAACAAAAAAAAAATCACCCTTTTTTGTCAATGATAAATAAACTGCATCCAAAACCTGTATTTTCTGAATGTTACATGCATGAAAAACTTCAGAAAAGAACTCTAGCAAGACAGATTAAAAAGAAATAGTGGAAGTAATTACATTAATATTGAACAAAGCAGGCAAACTCACTCATATACCTATAACTGCTTGCTTCTGCATTGTTTTAGAACAATTTTTAACTTGATACTGGGCAGAAGCATCCAAGGAAACAAAATCCATCCGTGTAAGGTATTTAAAACATACATGGTACCCGCTGCATATGATCATTACCTACCTCCTGACCAGAAGGAAATGCAAAATGGCATGTACTAAAGTTGAGACTCATCGATGCAAAATCTGTCAGCAAAAAAGATGTATCTACAACCTCATCAACAATGAGACACTTGTGACTTCTTACATCATCAAGACCTAGCTGAATGATACTAGGAGTTCTCTACAATGTGCTTCTATCCTCACATCTATCAAAATTTATCCCCTGCTGAAACTATAATAACAGAAGGCTGGTAGTGATGAATTCATCTTGTCATCAAGAGTCATCTTCATTTAAATTGATCACTTAATTTAAATGAATACACCTGGAAATATAAACCACATGTAAAATCAGCATTCATTTTAGTGTCATTTGCAGGTCACTACAAAAAGACCTACTGACACTCTTTTGATAACAGAAGAAAGTTTATGTGATTCACTTCCAAAATTTTCGTTGTTCAGCACTGAGCCATCCAACCTTGTGAGTTCATCTGACCTAATATTAAACCTGTAAAATTTAAATCAAGGGGTAAAACAAAAGACTAACAGCTAGATACTTCTCTCATTAATGCAATGGTCCAATGTCTTCTAGAGTACCGATGTAAGCACTTAAGGCAGCCCCAGTCAGTTAACGACCTCAGACCAACAGCTTTAGGGATAAACAATTTATCTCTAAGTAGCAGTATGGTAATATACATATATTAACACAGCAATTACCTAGGCCATTACAACAGCAAATCCAGTTATTCAGTAGTACAGTTATTCAGAGGGAACCAAAAGCAAATCCAGTAATTCACCAATACTGAGCCAAACATAATACATAGACAGGCAGGGACTTGCACAACTGTGCAATGAGCTAAGCCAGCAGGAAGCTAGGCACGGCTGCTTCTTCAGAAGAGCAGCTTGGACAAACATAGGGGCCAGGGGAGTCC
Organism: Tapera naevia; assembly: GCA_033556795.1. Lineage (NCBI taxonomy): Eukaryota > Metazoa > Chordata > Aves > Cuculiformes > Neomorphidae > Tapera > Tapera naevia. The sequence goes on from JAUMJJ010000038.1 coordinate 15,297,678, forward strand.
CACACTTGCTTATTGGACCCACCCCTTCCATTTCTGAGTTGTGGAAGCACTGTCGGGACTTGCTAACCAGTCATCCCACCCCACCTCCAGTCCTGTCCCTGGTATGCACAGGGCACAGAAGTTGCATATAGGGCAGTACTGGTCTTACACCTCAGCTGTGCACACAGTGCCCAGAAACACTGTATAAGGCAATACTTGTTCCACAACAGATAAAACCAATGCTCAGCGGCTCCAGTTCAAGCACAACAACTCATGTACTTTATAAAAATCTTCTCACAGAATGACACATCATTCTAAACAAGGAACCTCAATTATTAGTTTAATTGAATACCCATACCAACTATAGGCATGCTGACTTCCAGCAGGTAGTTCCCCACATCCAAATAAACAATTTTGCTCTTCTGAAATTTTGTTCAAACATGACAGGCCTTTATCTCATGTCAGAGGAAAGAAAACAGAAGAGAGATTGATAGAGTGAGAACACTACTCTCCTGAAAGTGCACATGCCATCACCACTATTGTTTACAAACTTTTTCTTGACATAGAAAGGCAAGGTATGTAGGGCATAAAACTTGATGAGCTCAAGAAATACTCAGAGGCTACTGAACCAAATCTTCTTCATCAATCACACCTATTGCAACTTTTTTCCAGACATCTCCTCCAGTCTTGGTAATGGCTTTCTACAAAAGCTCACATCGCAATGGTAGTCTCAGTCCTTAGCTTCGGCACAATATATAGCCTTGCCCAAATACATATGAAAAACTGCATAATGTCTGTGCTACAGAAATGACTTTTTGTCTGTTTTTCCATGATCCAAAATTATGGAACAAAATTCCCAAGGATCAAGGGGCATCAAAAGCTTCCTCATCTTCTCCTGAATCTTGTCTTTTTTTCTCTTTGCATGTGTGTCTCCAAACACGTACGCAGTTTACCTACCCATTCTCAAGCAGAACAAGAAATTCCAAAGCCCCTTGTTGGAAAAGAAACAAGGCTTCAGAGCACATGCTTCCTCTGAGACAACATAAGGAATGTACCAGTTACAGAGTTCAACTCACTCCTGGAAAAAGCAGAGATACTTCAGCACTGAACAATGCAAATGTGGCATAAAACCATACACAGAACAGTGTTCTGTGAAACACAAAGTCTGAAAATTTACCTAACTTAAATGTGTATGTTTATTATATGCAATATTTTAATTTCATTGAGGTTTAAGTCAAAACTGCTTAGAATTGGGCTGAATTTGGCATGAATTTCTGACATTTATCTGTCTCAAATTCTAATGATGCCTGGTGAAAACAGCTTTCAGTCCCTTCTGTTTTATTTCCTCTGCTCTTTCTATGATTTTATGTTTCTCCCGTCATTTGCCCGTATATTTTTATCTGATCATCAAATATCTGGCAAAGGACTATTTGGCAGGATTTAGAGCTGTTCAGTCACCCAGAGGCCATGGGGCTGAAGGTGTAATGAGAGCTTCCTTACTATGTTCCCAGCAGCACTGTCCTTGGAAGGCCTTGATACAACTCACGTTCCTTATGCCCCGTGGTAGTGCTGGTTTGTCCCTTCATGAAGGTGGTGTGGAACAGGGGCAAAGTGCAGCTCAGCTGTGCTCCACAGCAACAAGTTCAGCTTAAATCTTGTCTTAGACCTTAGAGAAAGTAAAAACTAATAATTAAAAAAAATAAAATTAAATAGCAAAGGTACCAAAACTTGTCTTAGGGCTTAGAGAAAGTGAAAAATAATAATAATAATAAAATCAATTAAGTAGTACAGATTCCAAAACTTGTCTTAGGGCTCAGAGAAAGTGAAAAATAAAACCCAATTAAAAAGCACGGATAAAACTTGAAAGCCAGTTTCCTTTTGCTACTTGTTGCAGCCATCGGCAGGTGCATCCGCAGCCTGTCTGGAATCCCGAGGGGCGATAGGGAAGGGCGGCACGGCCAAAGCACGGAGCCGCAGGATCCCCGAGCTTGGGAGGGGCACATTTCCCCGGTAGGAAAGGACACCCGGAGACCTCCCCCCCAGACGCAACCGCGCGCTCTCGGGGGCCGAGCCCACCCGCGCTCAGCGGCAGCTCTCACAACCCCGCACCTGCCCGGCGGCGACCCCGGGCGGGGGCGGTGCCGGGCGGAGGGGCGGGGGGCGGAGGGGCGGGCAGGGAGGAGCCGGGGGCGGGCGCCGCTCGCCGCCGCGGGGCTGCGGCTGGGCTGGGCGCGGGCGGGCGGCCGGCGGAGCGCTCGCAGTCGCGGGGAGCGCCGGGGCGGGAAGGCAGGGCAGGCAGGGAAAGCAGGGAAAGGGAAGGCGGGTGGGAGGCGGCGGCGCCGCGCTCGCCCCGCTGCCCTGGATGACGGGCGGCCGGTTCGACTTCGACGATGGCGGCACCTACTGCGGCGGCTGGGAGGACGGGAAAGCCCACGGGCACGGCATCTGCACCGGGCCCAAGGGGCAGGGCGAGTACGCCGGCTCCTGGTCCCACGGCTTCGAAGTGGCGGGCGGTTACACCTGGCCCAGCGGCAACACCTACCTGGGCTACTGGGCGCAGGGCAAGCGCCACGGGCTGGGCGTGGAGACGAAGGGCAGGTGGATGTACCGCGGGGAGTGGTCCCACGGCTTCAAGGGGCGCTACGGCGTGCGGCAGAGCCTCAGCACGCCGGCCCGCTACGAGGGCACCTGGAGCAACGGGCTGCAGGACGGATACGGCGTCGAGACCTACGGGGACGGAGGTGGGCGCCGGCGGGGGGCGCCCCGCGCGCGGCGGCGGCGCCACCGGGGGGGGAGGGCGGGGGGAGGGGGGGGTGCGCCTGCGTGGCCCCTCCCCGCCACCGTGCTCAGCGCGATGGGGGTCTCTTCTCCTGCTTTCTCCACAGTGGGTCCGTACGCGTTTTTGCCGGCTGTTCCTACAGCCACGCTTGAGGCCCCGCCGGTGGCCGGGGAGCGCCACAGGTGCCCACCGCCCGTCCCGCCCCGCTCCGGGAGCAGGGACTTGGGCTGGGGTGGTCGCTTTCTCCCAGTAGAAATCTGCTTTAGGACTGCCTGCAGGCAGCTTTCCTCTCTCCCTGCTGAGGCTCCCCGCCCCTGATAACGATAACCGGGGCCGGCAGTGCCTGTCTCGGCGAGAAGACAGGCGAGTGAGCATGCTGGCTCGTTCCCTTTGCTCCGGTTTCCTGGCAAAGCAGCAAGAACTTGACAAGCGAGCCCTTATGCCACGTTACTTTGCTGGCAGGCATGGCTTTGTGCGCTCAGATTGTAAATAGGATGCTAAAGGTGGTGAAGAGGGCGTGCAAGCTGCGTAAAGTCAAGGAAACTGAGACCTGCCCTCCTGTAGTAACTCACATTTTATTAAAATATCGTATACTATTAGTTTTAAACATGCTGCTCTAAGGACAAGCCATGTTGTGAAATTACTCAGGCCTGCCTCTCACACCTTCACCACTAAGAACCAAATGTTTCTATGGCTCTGCTCCCAGTAAGCGTGTGGAAAGGACTGGGCACTCTGCCCTCACGTTTCAGTTGGGAGAGGTCAACAAACTGAGGTTCAATAAGGTCGCTTAGGACAGGAGAGTATTTCAATAGTCAGTTACAGTTACCTCTGACATTTCATGCACCATACAAAAAATATGCCTGATATTTTTTTTTAATTTGTTCTTTGCTGCTTATAATGACTTAGGCATCAGTGGAAGTGCCACCTGTGACTTCTGTGGAGATGCTCTTCAGCTTCATTGTAACAGGAAAAACTGTTCTGGGTTTTAGGCTAGACAGTTGGTGTGGTTTTACAGAAATACTTCTTGCTTAAGCTTAGAGCAACATGCTTAGGGAACGTGTGTGGAATAGAATTTTATAGCATCGGAGTTAATGTTCACATGATGCGACTAAAGGACTAAACTATGTATCAGATCTCTTGATTGATGCTGTTGCTGATTTCTTCAAGGAATTTTGGTAAGAAATCTGTGGTCAAACTTTCAGGATCATGTCAGAGAACAGGTATTTTTGTGTTAGGCAGAAGAAGAGACATTTAAAGTTGGGCTCCTTTTTTTTTTCCTTTCCAAAATAAAAAGTTTAGCAAGTTGGGTAAGATTCATTTCTTACAGAAAATGAAATGTACTGTGTGTTTTGTACTTTGAACTCTTTTAATCCCCATATTTATATGTATTTGCAGCTGTCTGAGAATCATTTCCTGGTGTGAAAAGTTATGATGCTTGAAGTCAGCTGAGATATATGTTTGGGAATATATATTAAAAAAAAAAAGCTATAAAATGTGAAAGAGATCACAATTTGAGTTTCACAACACAATATTTTTTCTCAATTTTTATTATATTTGTTTTAACTACTAAATCAGAAACCGAAGAACAGACGAATTTGCAGTGGCCATCTTTCCCCCCCCCCCCCCCCCCCCCTTTCTGGAATAGTAAATCACTGTTCTAGTAAATCTTTTAGGAGTAATGTTTTCAAACTAAACTTCCTTTTATCTTTTTCTTTAGGCTTCTTGTGGAATTTTAAATATCTCAATATAATATTTATAATTGGAGGTAAACTCTCTAAATTTTTAGACTTAGACCTCACAGGAAATCCTTTGTACAAGACAGCATATGAAGTGTGAAGTTTACACTGTGAAATTTTTAGCCCTGTTAACTGAGATCTGTTACCAGTTGCAGTTCATACGAACAGAGAGTGTGAAGTCTCATTGATTTTAATGAAAGTACTCATGAATGAAGCAAAGCAGTACGTCATAGATGTTTGCAGATGTGTTTTTGTTTTCATGCTTTGGAACAATAGCTGCGTTTGTACACCAGAAGAATGTCTGAAATGTTTTTACAAGGAAATCAGATTTACACATGTGTCTTTAGCACACTGTGAAATATTCACAGAAAAGCTCTTCCTTTATTATAAAGTAGGAATACCAGCATAGGAAGATAACTGTTTATGCCGTTTGCCAGTTTGTTTTCGAACTCGCTAAAACCTAGACCTCTTCGAGAGTATTTTTCCATTGTGTTTTTGTTCTTTTGTTTTTTTTTCTTTCCCCAATATGTTGTTTTAAGATGCGTTGGTGCTATTAGGACATGTAGTTGAGGGAGTGTAAAGGAGCATAAGCGTTGACAGTGTTCCTCAGTGTTTCTGCACACAACACTTTGCATGACATGAGTAATATATGTCATGCTGTGTTTAAATGCTTAAAATTGTCACTCGGTCAAACCTCCGAGGAAAACACTGTGAATCATAAATGATGATCCTCCAGTCATTGCATGTGCTGCTTATACTGGGCCTTCAAGAGGCTTATCAGGTTGTTTCTTACGATGTTCTGGACTTCTTGCCGCCTTTAAGCCCCTTAGATTTTGTTGAATCTGTGTGAATCTGCAAGCCTTTTGGAGTATTTTTTTAAGGAGGAATGAAGGCCTAATTTGAAACTTCAGTATGTGTGAATTCAGTACCAGTTTATGGTCCTGCCAGTAGTAGCAATAACAGGCACCTTGATTGTAAAATTGTGCATTGTCCGACCTCAGATGTCGTTGACAAATGCATCTGAAGAAAAGGTCACGGGTAACATGTATGTTTGTTGATTTCAAAGCAATCTTCTTTCTAGATATATGTGTATCTAACGCTTCATTCTGAAAAGCATATAAAAAACTTGTTGTAACAACAAATTTGTTAAACCACGGAGGATGTAAGTAAAGACTAAGAGCAAGTGAGGTACTTAAATAGGTCCTTGGCCACTCAGCTTTTTTTCACAGAGCATAGTTCTAAATTTTGGCCACAAGTAGCCCATGACATTTACAGCTGTAAGATATACCGAGTAGTTTTTGGGAGGGATGGCACAATGTAACTCTAAGGAGACAGGTTATGAAATTATACCTTACAGCAACCTGCCAACAAAAACAAAAGGAGAATATATACTTTCTAATAGTTCTCAGGCTCAAAATATGAACACTTTTCAAGGGAAACAAGTAAACACCAGCTGGATGGTCAGTGGAAGTTGTGACTGAATGTTTCTACAATTACAAAGGATGCCAAGCCTAGCTTTTGGAAAATTAATGCTGCACAATGTTACTGTTTTATGGTCAAATACATTTTTAAATTAGCTTGGTAGTTACAGTCTTAATTAAAATTTTAACAGTTGACCCTTACAGGAACTACTTTGAATAGTCAATTATAGTATAAGATGACACAAAATAAGGTGGGCTTGTTGATCTGTCATTCATATTTATATCTATGCATATGGATAAGTAAATATTGTATACTTTTGTATCTTCATGTATTGGAAGAGCTTTTTTAGCGTGTCTCATGTCATATAGTATTTAATTATATTGCAATATTAACATAGCTTATACTGCTCATTTAAAATGTTCTAAATTTTCTTTTGTTGAAGAATATTATATAGTTGAGTCTGACATCTTCAGTCAAATTACTGTACAAGTCTGTTGTATCTGCGTTCTAGATATATGCCATTACAATATTTTTCTTTTAAAATCTGACTTGAAAAATCAAGGAAAATAATTCAGCTTTCAAGCACAAGTATCAGAAGCCTTTCCCGTAACAGATTTGTAATGATAGAAGTGATAGTAGTTACCTGCACAAAATATCTTTGGTACTTTCTAAGGACCAATTCACTATGAGTCTTCCATTTTCTCATTGACTATTTTCTTTTCAGAAGCTGGCATTGATTTTATTTCCCCAGTAGAAAGAAAAGTCGGACAGGTAAACAGCAACACATCAATTGTCCTTGTTTTAATGCCCTTACGGGCAACTTCCATCTCTTTCTACGGAGTAGTGAAAAATACAACTCCTTAATTACTTGAGGTTTTTCAAGCTTTCCATGATCATTGATTAAAACAAAGTACTAGTAAGAAAAAAAGGCTGACCTTTTGTACTTTCATAAAATTCCATACTGAAATAAGTTGATTCTGCTTCAAGTCTGACACTTAAATAGCCATAATTATGAGTTACTGCTCTAATGTAATATTGTGGTATAATCAAAATTAGAATTGGATTTATGATTTTTAAATGAAATTAACTGGTGCAGAATGTTAGACAGATTGTTGTATGTAACAGTAACTACACATAGCCAGATTCTTAGCAGCAGCGTGTTATTACCGTACTAGGGGGATCCCAGATACAATTATGGACAAAATGTAGTCATTTATGCTCGTAAAATATTACTGTGTTTCTGGGGAGTGTTACAATGTGGCTGTATTTTTGCAGTATTTACAGGATACATCAGACCAGTGCTTTGTGTTCATGTTTCTATTTGCTATTCTCCATATGCTGAGTTTTTTTAAATAATCCTGTTTCTAGATTCAACACCCTTACAACCAGTGCAGCAATAGGTATCCAGGATACAGCAAATGAGAAAGATACTAAGAAAGTTGTTTGTTTGTGTCAGCAGCCATCTGTTAAAACAAAAAACCTTCCACTTGGTAGAATTTTCTACCAACACAAAATAATTATGTTGTGGAACCTATCTTGCATTATATAATAAAGAATGCACACTTGGCAAATTCAATTGCGTGTTAACATTGAAGTATACCTTGGCAGAAAAAGTAATACAGTACACAGTAATTAAGAGATAATTGACGTGTACATCACCAAAACAGTGTGCTTATACAAAGGAGATAAAATCTTAAAGCAAATTAATCTTTGAGCTACATCTGGAACTGCAGGTATTTTCATAAAAACTTAGCCAATCACTGAATTTGACATTTGATATTTAGGTCTCTGAAGAATAGTTTTTAATAGGCATTCGAATTAAAGCAGATTAAAGTGTCTTTCTTTGATTTTGAAGATTGCTTATTCATCCCTCTGTAAGAGTATTCAGACTCAAAATAGCTTTTTTTTCTTAAAAAAAAAAAGAAGCAGTAGTACTAGGTGGGCGAGAGACTTCATTTTGAGATGCTTAAAGCAGTTTAATGGGAATTAGAGTGAAATGATCTTAGAAAGCAAATTATCTTGTGTTTGCCAGTTGTGGGGTTCCTGGCACTGTCTTTTGGAACATCTGGTACAAATGGCTTTCAGAGACCAGCCGCTATAGTATGTATCTCATCAAAATGAAGATGCCTTTTAAGAAGACAAGAGAAAAGTTGTCCACAGTAGTTATCTGATAATGCTTGGGTTTGGCTGAGATGCAGCTTTGTATGAGTATCTATGACTTCTATCAAATACAATGTTGCTCTTCCTTATATTGCTGTATGAAAAAAAAAATAGTTATGACTACAACAATGAAATATGTTTATGATAGAATGGTGTGCAATATTCTGTTTATTATTGCCTTGTCTTTCTTGCGTACTGCAGAACAAGTGGTAGGAAAAAAGTCCTAAAGGATTCATGTTTCTGATCTTTCTGTCACAACATGATGCAGAATGCAGTGTCATGTTTATTATACCAGGGATACCAAAAAGTATTGATATCTAGAGTTCATAAAAAGTAAAATATACCAAGGTTTTGTTCTTCCATTCAAGTACGCACATTTCACAATAGAGGTTTGTAACAGTGGATCCAAAGGCCAATCTGAAGACAAGACAATTGAGCGGATTGTCAAATATGTCTTCACAAGGAGAGGTCTGTATTCACCTTAAACCCAGGATAACAGGGTGTTTAGTACACCTGCTTGCTTCTTCTGTGAGAAGCTGAAGGCAAGAGCCATGAGTGTCCTGATTCCCTCTACTCCCCTCATCCTTGTCTCCCTCTCCGTGTAATGTGGGTCTGCTTTTGCTGACCACCTCCCTAGCTGTCCAACTTAAGCAGGATTCCCTCAACAGTTTTCTTAGAAATTTCTCCTAAAATTTTTTTCCCTGGGCAGATCCATTCAAAAAATGCTTTTGATTATAGCTACTGTGTCTTAGCTGCCAAAATAAATTACTTCAGCTGGGAAAGTGAAGGATTTGTTAAGGGAAAAATAATGCACACAAAAACCCCAAGTAACAAATGTAGTTTTATCTACTGTGTCTTGTGCTGTGATTTTTCTGCATTTCCTTTTACCAAAACCAGAGCTGACACCATAGTATTGCCTGTAGCATACCGACTGTAGAGTGCTAGGTTTTCTACAGCTTCCTAAATTGAATTTCTCCTCATTACTTTAAAAGGTACATACCAGGGGCAGTGGACAGGAGGGATGCGACATGGATATGGTGTTCGTCAGAGTGTACCCTATGGCATGGCAACTGTGATCCGTTCACCCCTCCGAACATCTCTAGCTTCGCTTCGAAGTGAGCAGAGCAACGGCACTGTTCTGCATGATGTCACTTCAGACAGTCCGGCTGGAACAAGAGGAGGTTTTGTGCTCAATTTTCACAGTGATCCAGAAGTGATGGGCATTAAGAAAAAAGGAGGCTTATTCAGAAGAGGATCCCTTCTTGGTAGTATAAAGCTTAGAAAATCTGAATCTAGGTCATCAATATCTAGCAAACGGAGCTCTGTCAGGAGTGATGCTGCTATGAGCAGAATTAGTTCTAGTGATGCCAACTCTACAATTAGTTTTGGAGACGGTGACTGTGATTACTGCCCTATGGAAGACCATGTTGATGCCACCACTACAGAAACCTATATGGGTGAATGGAAGAATGACAAGCGCAGTGGGTTTGGTATTAGTGAGCGTTCAAATGGTATGAAATATGAAGGAGAATGGCTAAATAACAGGAGACATGGATATGGATGTACCATGTTTCCAGATGGCACCAAAGAAGAGGGAAAATATAAAAATAACATTTTGGTCCGTGGAATAAGAAAGCAACTTATACCAATACGAAATACAAAAACTAGAGAAAAGGTGGATAGAGCAATAGAGGGTGCACAGCGAGCAGCTGCCATGGCAAGAACCAAAGTGGAAATTGCAACTTCAAGGTACGTTATCGCAGAAAATATTTGAACTTGAAGACACAAAAATGTGTTGCAATATATGCACTTGTGTTGACAAAAGTTTCAAAAGTAAAAGGGAGTAGTTTTTGTCTTTAGTGAGTACTTGCTTACCTTTCAGTTTCACATGTGTAACTCCATTTACTTTAGTGGCATTACACATGTGAGACTTAGAACTTCACCTAATTTGAGAAAGGTGTTTGTATATGTGCCATAATATACTGTGAAAGAAAATGTCTGTTTTCATGTATTTCTGCTTTCACTCAAGAGTGGCTGCATTATGCCTTTAACCCTGTTTGGAAAATAAAACTAGTGAGGAAGCAGAGAATGAGTTTAGGAATACAAGATGAAGATTGAATATCTTCCCATAGGCATGCTCAATTTACACTTATGCTGTAGATTTTCTGCATAACATCTGAGACTTCAATGAAGTTGCCCATTTCACACCGAGCATCCTAAGATGCATCTATGTATCTGAGTGGTATGAACACTGTAAGAATAATGGTTGAGACTCCTGTGCTTAGAGGCTGTTGATTTGTTTGCTGGAGTGGTTTCTGTCAAAAGAATTCTGTATGAGGACTCTTTCATTTTGGAGAATGCTTCTCCTGCGGTCTGAATTCATCTGAATCTTATGACCACCACTTCAAATAGTGGTGGTCATCTTATCCCCACCCCCCTGCCAAGTGTTTGAGATGGGAGAAGTATATGGGTATTAGCAGTGAGGAAAGAAACGTTCACTTTGAACTTCCAACCAACAACCAAGTAAAATTGTCTGAAATGAAACTATTACAAACTAATCAGTATAGACAATTTTAATAGATTTCACTATTAAGTCTGAGAGCTCTCTAAAAAGCCATTTAATTTTTGATGCCTTCCAGTAAGTCTCCGTGGCAGTTTCTCTGTTGTTGGTTTTAGCATGTTTTGTCAAGCAGACATTTCTTGAAATATTCAATGGACCAAAAAAAGAGCCCAGAAATGTACGTGAAAGAAAATCTTCATGCTATTTTAGAAAGAAGATGTCACATTATGCTTAAATATGAGCAACTGATTCTGAATTTAACGTGGCCAGTAGTGTGTGCTCAGTGACAATCCTTTTTCTGACAGTCATAAACAATACAGAAAAGACCAAAGACTACGTTAGTGGGAAAGCTTGAATAGATGGATGGCTCATAGCAAAAAGTAGTTGAGACACAAACTAGAATAATTCAGCATACTGTTACAGAACCTTTCTGAACACTGATCACCTAAGTAACTAGATGATAGCATATACGTTAGGCATTATATCACAGTGTACTGTGTTAGCAAAGCAGATCAGTAATAGCTAACATTCAGAAATTATTGGATCCTATTCATGTTCTTTTAGCACATAATAAGCCCTAGTTCTGAAAAAATGGAGATGATGGGACATGTAGATAAGGAGAATCAACACTGAGTCTATATAAAGCTATTAAAAAGCTGCAGTCAGATAGCATTAGGTTACAAGGCACAGTGTGCGTGCTTCCTCTTTAAGAAGGGATATGTCTCTGAAGTGTTTTCTTTGCTGTTCCTTCTCTTCAATTTTAGGTGAAGGACAGAGTTCAAATTGCTTCTTTTGGAACAGTTCATGAAAACAATGTTTATTTCTTGAAAACATATTTGTGGAAGTGCAGCAACAGAAGGCATCAGTTGTAGTACATCTGTGACCATGGGCTATTCTTTTGGGTTTTTTATCCAAGAATGTCTCTGAAACGTTCCCATGACTACCAGTGTGGATAGGAAGATTGCAGATCCAGATTCCCCTCTTTCAGTATCTTTTGCAGTAGCTGTATTGACACTGAGTCAAAGGCAAAGAGACCTGAAGATAGTCAAGCAATATCAGGCATAAAGATCAGGCATTAACTTCACTTGTGAGTGTGTGTTGGACTCCCATATTAAGGATGACATGACCCTTCCCATCTCTTAAATTTTTAGACTTGCCTTTAGTATCAACCACAGCAAAGCCATGGGATTATGTCAACTGAGGGACTGTCCTACTGGCCGATTCAGTAGTGCTGACTGTCTTAAGAGCCAGATCATCTGGAAGAGGTTCTAGAAGAGCATTGGAGCAAAAAACTTGCAAAAAAATTGCTTTGAAAAGTTGCTAAATTCTAGGCTGACCAGATTAGTGCAGTTTCAGGATGAAAAAATTTGCTTCTGTCCCGCTGAAACTGTAGGACTAGGATTGGTTCATAACTGGTTTCTTACCAAACTGATATCTTAATCCTTCAGACTGTAGCATTCCTGTAATATCTTAGGTAAATGTGAGGATGGTGGTGTTGTATGTTTCCTGACGATCGCTATTGCACAAAAAAAGTCCAGGAGGAGTGCCTTTTTCTCATTTCTCTGTTGTGTAATACCCATGTGGCATAACCTCACCGTACACTAGCCTGTAAACCCTCCTTTGTTTCAGACCTGGCAGATGTTACCAGTAGTGCGTGCTTACTGTAGATTTCCATTCCATTAGGGGTAGAACTCTCTGAATAGACCTTTCCTCACCCCCCCAAAACCATCAAATGTCCAGGTTTCCATTCCAAAGAGCTAGAAACCCTGACTCTCAGCCAGATAGCTTACTTTTCAACGCAGCTTTGAGTTGTGTGCTCTTTTTCCTGTGTTGTTTATTCCCAAAATGTTTTCTCAGTGAAATGAAACCAGATCATACTTCTCTTCATAACTCTCTGCTGGTCATGACAGGTTTGGCTAGAAGTTTGACCCATGACAGATGTCCACACAGTTGTCAATATGACCAACCACAATTTTGCTTTATATTCCTGATGTCTTTTTATGTCTAAAAGTCCTTAACAATCTGTGTAATCCTCCTTTATCTGAAATAGCAGTTTGGTGTAAAAAGAAAAATCTAAAAGTTGGGGTAAATAGTGCTTCTCTGAACCTGAATTTACGTTGCTTCTTCTGACTCAGCCTTTGGGTTTTTGAGGCATTTGTACTGAGGTGTTTTAGATGTAATAGTAGCATTTCTCAAGTTATATCAGATCACAAAATCGTGTGATGTGTAGAAAACTGTTGTGTCAGGGAAATAGTTACCAGCCTCTCATACGCAAATCTGTGCAAAACAGGTTCTAAATTAGCAATGAATAAAAATGTTTTTAAAATGATAGCACAGCTTAACTGTCTCAGTTGTGTATTATAGTTTTACTAGCTGTATTTAAGACTAAATATTAAGTCAGAAATGTAGAAATCCCAGAATCTGAGGAATTTCAGAAGTGTGGGTTTTTCACTTTTAAAATATTTTGAAATATTTTTCACTTTTAAAATATTAAAAGGCTTTTAAAAAAAAAAAACCCACATTATTATAGCCAGTAATTATTTCATAGGAATCTTTAACCCATTTGTGCTATAAGGAGTCAGGTTTACTCTGTATGCCTTTTTTTTCAGTCTAAAAGAAAAAGCTGCCTTCCAGAAATTTCTAATAAATTCTTTTCTGTATTATTTCAAGCACATGTGAAATGCTTCAAATGCTGAAACCTGTATATTTGGAAGAGCCCCGTAGGGGATGTTAAAAAAGCCCCAAATACCCTCTCAACCAAGAGTCAAATAGACACTTGTTTTGAGGTTGTCAAATAATTCTCACAGCAGGGATTTTGAACTCCCTTTTCATTGCTGTCACATGTCTTATTCAGAGGAGATATCCCTTTGCTGTTCAGGATGAACTGGAATTATATTAAAGCACTTCTTTCCTAGTATGAAAATCACATAAGCCCTCATTAGAGGAGATGTGAGTGTGTTATATTAACTTAACCTTCATCAGTTTTTACCATGGTATGAACTGTACTGTTTTTGAAATTAATTGTCAGAGTTTGAACATAAAGTAACTTTCTTATACTAGTATCATTGAGTTATTTTTGAATGTATCATGCCCATAAGGAAACATGTAGCACTGGAAAATGAAGGAATGATGTTTGTTTACCCTGCATGTACCAGATTCTTTCTAGGAAAGTCAGTATTTTGGGTTCAGAACTAAGCTCTCAGAACCAGGGCTTTTTTTTTTCCTCTCACTCTTCATTTTTTTTTTTTCTAGCTTATGCTCAACCAGAAATTTTCCTTTAAGTGTCAACTCTCCAAGGTAAAAACTGTTCAGGGACACAAAGGGACAAGATACAAGTATAGCAAAAGTAAAAAGTATGAATCAGAAGATAGTGTGTGAAGGAAAAAGGAGAAAGAAACCAAAGAAAACATGTTTCCTCGTTGATATTTGCCTTGTACTTCATTGATCTTTCAGGTCATCAACCTGCTTGTTTTAAGAATTACATTTTGTTTTTCATTCTCTTTCCACAGAAGCTAAATACATTTATTTAATTCAGAGTTGTGAGAGAATTTTAAGTTAGGTGTACTGTCATAATGTGCTGTGAGAACTTTTGACCACCTTAAAAGCAATATTGTAATGGATTTTCATTATATGAGCATCTGAGGTTTGCTGAAGGATAATGGTGCCTTTGTGTTAGGCACTACACAAACAAATTACCCTGTCTAGAGACCTTGTGGTCTAGGCAAATGGCATTGCCCAACAAATGGAAAGAAGCTGGCAAAAAACTGCAAAAGGACTCAATATCAGGACAACAGTAAAATTAGTATCTTGCAACTAATAACATAGAGCAGTTCCTCCATGTTAATTAGCTCTCTGTGCTCAGATAGTAGAGACTAGGAAGCCTCTGGTGAGGAAGAACTTTTAAGGGGAGTGCTAAAGGGGGATTAACTGCTGTCCTTTCTGCAGTGATTTCTTTTTCAGAGTAGCTTTTTTAGACACCTCAATTTTATTTTAAACATATTTGTGTCCAAGTCCACAGGTGCTATGGCTTAGTTTCAGCTTTTATTTTCTTAATAGAAACTACTGAAACTCTGGTTGGAATCCTGTATCATGAGCAGCCTGCTTTGTTCTATGCAGCTACGAAGGAGCCTCAAGTTGGTGGAGAGGCCACAGGAGGAAGATGCAGAAGGTCTGACTTGGTAGTGGAGACACAGTATAACAGTTTTGATTTTGTTTGGGAGTGAACCCGCTGCCACAGCCTGGGCTTTCTTGGGTCCCTGCTCTCTCTCACTGTCATGGTGGCCTCCTGGAGCCAGTAGCTGGCTTGCGTAATGTTCCACACTGAGGATGATTTAGAGAGATCTAATTTACTCAGAGGCCTGGCTTGGCGCTGCCCCAGCCAGGGCCTGGGCGCTTAGCATTGGCTTCAAGTCACTGGGCAGCACCTGCTTCTGAATGGCACAGCTTAGCTGTCCGCCCCAGAGCACCACTGTTCACAGTGCAGCAGTTATATAAGAAACCAGTGCTTGTTTTTCTCATACCCTTAATTCAGAGTAACTTCCAGTATGCTGTGCTGCATGTGGTGGGGTTATGTTAAGTGTATGGAACTGCCTGGAAGGAGTACTAAATGGTTTAGTAGCCAGTTACTTTGTCACATTCATTGCCTTGTGTGACCAGTGCTCTCAGTTTGACCTGAACAAACTGTGGTTTCTAGGGAGAGTTGGAATTATATGCATGTGTTAGTATAGTTTTTGTCCACACTAGATGGCAGCTGCCAATCATTGCAAACGGCACTTAATTATGTGCACAACACACCGCTTTCCATGATGGATTTAGCTGACTCTACCAATCTCACTTTACTCAAGAAACTAAACTGGACACTTGTAAGACTAGTGCCTCACACGTCTTTGAGATGCTTTACTTATTATAGATGAAATATGAACATTGTGTTTAGGAATAGGATCCAACAAATACCAAAGATATTTATATAAGACTGCTTGTTTAGTACAAAGAGCTGCCTTAGATTCAAAACAAAATCAGTTTTAATCATTTTACAGCATAGTCTGTTTGAATATAAGAAGTAAAATGCTATGCTAAAACTCCAAATAAGTCCTGAGCTACCACCAGTAGTAATTTTCGTGTTAATTCTGCATTCTTTAAAGGAAACCATATGTTTCTTGAATCCTGTGGGAGTTAGACCACTAACTTCATTGGGGCACATTTTCACTCAGATTTCACAAACAACTCATTGGTAAAAGAATATAGTCTTGTCCTGTTCCTCTCTTATTTGCTGGGAAACGAATACTACATCTGTTTGAAATATACAAATTGTATAAGCATCACTACACAAATTTGATTTCTTTTCTTAATATTAAATACAGTAAGATTACATGGCTGAAAATATGCAAAATTACTCTTGTGCTATCCCTCAGCTGGAAATTTAAGAAGCCTCAAGTATTTAACTTTTTGATCAGATTACCTATATCCAGATATACCTGTCTACAGCCAGAAGGTTGAATAGGAATTTTTTTTTTTTAAAAAAGTCAGTTCTGGAGTATGGCTGATCTTACGTGTTTGTATTAGACATAGAATTGTTACCCCAGCATTGCTTTTCTAAATTCTTTAAGACCGGAGATAGCTAATATAAGATGGAAAATATTCTCTTCTTTGAAAGCATAAATTAACCAATGCTGCACAACTGCTCTTAAAATAACCATCTAAGAAAGCCTTTTTTTAATATAGAAACCTTTTTGCAATGTTTTTTTTCTTCAGATGGGTAAGGATTTTTTGTCTAGTTTCCAGAATACTTAATAGAGGAGCTGAAAGAATATGGTGGCATCCTTTTTTTTTTTATAATACAGAGATACATTAGTGAAAGACTAATATTTTTCTTGTAGCCAAAGAAGATGAGCTGTTATGAAGGTTCTTGCCTTTGTTTTTACACAGCATCTCAGTTTTGTTCTGTACTATAACAATTGTTCAAAATCTAAGCCCAAAACAGCATCTGTCTCTAGTGACTTTCAGGAGAGTTTCTGTGATTGAAATAAATCTCCCTTTAAAAAACAAAATCTGGATAATTTGTACTGCTTAGTCATGTATGAACCATAGTGTAAAGCCATTAGAGGTACATTACCAATTGCTATAAAAATATTCTCAAAACCAGAAAAGGTATTTTATTTCCACTGTATTTTGTACTACTGCATATGTATGGCTGGCAGTAGTAGTCAGAGGTTGAGTAGTTTACTTGCTATTTTACTCATTGTCTAAACCAATTAGTATCAAACCTTCCCAGCTTCTTTCTTATAAGAAAAAAGAAAATATGCTGTCATCTAATCATAACATTGTTGATCAGTATTCTAGAGAGTAGGATGTTTTTCAGTGAACAACTACAGCAGGAAAATAGTCATTTAAATGCCCCCTAATTCATCTATTTGTATATTTCCCAAATAATAATTGATTAATTTTTTGAAAACTACTATAGTTCAATGAGTAATGTTGTTTGTTTGACTACTGATTGCACTAATTGATCAGTGATACATATTATGGCTTCTGTTCATTTCTCTGGTAATTAATGCTTTTTTTATATATACATCTGATAGACATTGGTACATATTTTCACACACTGACTAGCTCTCTTTTGCATACCTCACTGATTTTCATCCTTTATTACTGCTCTATTTTTACTTTGTTATGTTTTATGCTTCTTCATTTTTCTGCAGTTCTCTGCACTTGTTGTTTGGGAAGGCAGAGGCACAGTCTCTTTGTGTCTAGTGTCCAGTGTAACTTTCTCCTTGTCAATCCTCAAGCCCATGTAAATGCCTAATATCCTAAACAGCCTACTCATTATTCTTGTTATCTGCTTTAGATGTTTTCCCAGTTTTGCTACATAGTTGTAAGTCTCCCAAATGCTCATTCCTGAGGTTACCTCAAAGTGACTTAAGTTATTTGTGAAATTAGAATTTTTCTGCCTTGCACATCGCTACTACACTGAAACTGAATTTCATTTGCCATTTAAGAGTGATCAGTGGGTTTTGCACAGCCCTTCTTTGCAGTTGTCTTCTGTAACACTGACATTCACAAGTTCTGCCACTTAGCTATTCACACCTTTTCCCCAACATTTATATGAATGTCATGAGTTCTCAACCCTGAGCCCTGTGAATATCCAGCGGTGAACCTTCTCAGCTGGGAAACAGTCATTTATTCTATGCTGTTATGTTCTGTTTCTGAACTATTCTTTTATTCACTCAGGCTTTTTTTTTTTTTTTTTATAATTTCCTCAACTTGTTTTCCAATGAGTTTCTGGTGAGGAATGCTGCACTTCGGTCCTACTACGTTCAAAGCAAGGATTGATGGGAAAAGATGGTATTACTGTTTTGTATTTGAAAGCTAGCAATTTCCTTATTAGCTAATGTGAAATCAGTTAAATGTGAGTTTTTCTCCTTTCTTCTGCCGCTCTAAATCTGGTAGGCTGCTGTTGAAGGCTTATTTAGTTACCTTACTAGTATATCGCAGCACCTGCAGTTTGTGCTTCCCTCAGTTTACTGGCATATATAAAATGAGGGAGTGGTCATTTTGCTGAAGCTTTTACTTTGCTTTCTGGTTTAGAGGTGAGTAATTTCGAAGATCTTTCTTTCTCTGAATTTTTAAACCACTTCAGAAGTAGATATGTTGCATTATGCCAGCCTTAGCTACACACAAGGACTTAAAATCCAAATGCGGAAACAAGCAAGACTCGAAGATTTTCACTGTTGAGGTGGTCTTTTGACAAATGCAGACATACATCATAACCCTGGTTTGCTCTTATTTGGAGCTAAGGTTTTATACCTGTTCACGGTTAAAAACTTATTGAGAAATAACACATAAAAAAATTTTAGTTATGTCTTAAGTAGAAATGACTTCATAGGAACTGGTTCTGTGTGCATATTCAGCTTGAGTTCACTTTTTAAGTTTCATAAGTTATAGGAATATACGATGTCAACATATAAGCATCTCGGGGGTATCTTGAAGACAAAGAACATACTGCCAAGCAGTAAGATACAATATGTATTTCAGGAAAAATAAGGGAACCGAAAGTTAGGAGCGTGAGTCAACAGATGCCAGTTGTCAGCATGCTTTGTGCAGATGCGGTGGTGAATCACCTTAAGCATTTCAGTGTGTTTTTCTAATGTATACTGTCTGGAGTCCAGCTTAAAATATCTTGATCGGGGCTTAATTTCAGTTTTACTACAAATCCAGTAATTAAGCGCATTCTGGAATGTTTGTGAATGCATTACCGTTCACAGCACTATTTTGTGCTTCAGAGAACAGGATGTTGCTGGAAATCACAGATTATCTACCAAGGTGGGAATGGCATTATCAGTTCTATAAATATCAGCAGAATAGATAGGCTAGTGACCTTTTCTGATGATCAAAAGTGTTTAATTTGTACAAATCTATTGAAGAAATAGTGGATAGTTTTTGGTGAAGAGGCTTTCCCCTTCTTATGGTGGCTAGATTTCTTCTGGAAAATTAATTCATATTGAGAGGTCAAATGTTGCGAGGGATTCAGAGTTTCTTAATGGTGTAATATACAAGCATGAATACTGATTGTTTTTTATTCATAATTGATAATGATTTATCAGGAAAAGAAACCATACTGCATGTTTTACAATTCCAAGTAATGTTTGTTAGGGTGTGCCATATCAGTGAAGAGTCTGCATTTTGTAATGCAGAGTTTATGCCTGTTTAAGAAATAGATTTAGTTTAAAAACTGGAATGGGCTAAGTAAAAATTAGTGTATGCTGAAAATTTAGATCACTTGCAAAAAAAAAATCTAGTCATATTGCTTGTTCATAATTGAACATTATAAAAAATATAATATGGTATAGGCTACTTGTTATTTGTATTATCTGCTTTTATACACTCACCGGTAAACTTAAAACCATTTGATATTACCTGTCTGACTCTGAAACCATTTGTCTTTTTCTTAGTAAAACTAACTCACATCTTCATGATGTTCTGATCTCTTTCTCTGTTCTTTGACACTGAATTGTGTTCTTTTGTAAGTGAAAGTTTCAAGGGAGACAAAAATTGAACTTGCTTAAATGTAAATCAGGTGAGGAAGCAAGCGTATTGTACACAACTTTGATTTTTCCATCTACTGATAAATTAAACTTCAGATTAAATAAGACCTTTTAACAGTTAAGTCCACTGTATGTTGGTTCAGATTACAGTAAGGAATGTTTTAACTCGAGTTATTTTTCTAAACAGTAAATATTATTGAAAAAATATTTTTGGTGTCCTTTGCCTCTGATATTCCCATGCTTTCAGTTTAAATATGTTTTGTTCCTTCTAAGACAAATATGAAGTAGAAAACAGGGGGAGAAGATTAGGAAGATTAAACTCATCTTTTCTTAGTTTTTTTGTAGTCATAATTTTCTGTGAAAGATTTTAAATATGAAATTAAGAATTTATTACTGAATATAATGAGCATTTATAATGCAGCAACATTAAAAAGGAGCTGAGTCCTGAAGTTTTGAATTTTGGAGCTATTATAAAATTATATTAATATCTCTTTATGATTGCTTTACTGCCTGCTCTCCAAAAAGTATTGGTTTAGTTTGGGGTTTTTTTTCCAGAAAAAATAGAGTTTACTTCAGGATTACCAGGTAGCCTAAACTTCATATGCCACTCAGAAACTGCCTAGACTCTTAATTTTCTATTTACTTTATTATCTTTAGCTGTCATCAGCTGCTTTTGCATTATGAGATTGCCGTTCGAAGCACTTCTGTGAAAGTTCTTGTTTGTTTCAGCTCTTCTGTTCAATTATTTATGTATAGGTGTCATCTATTCCAAATCATTGATAAACTTTGCTTAGGAAGGGATGCTGTTAAGAATAATATCAGATTTTTTTTTATTTCCTAGAAAATAAAAATTCCTTGTCAATATATGCCTGTTTTGACCTTGTTATTGCTATCAGCATAATGCATTTTCTTCTCTTGGAAAGAAATGCATTAGATGGATTAGCAAAGCACTAAAAATATCTTTGCTTAACCACCAAATTATATAACCATCTGATTTCTGTTGACTGCTGGGCTCACGCTGTGGTGCATTTCAGAAATCTGCATTTTACAGCACATCAAGTGAAAGAAGTTGTTGGTTTATAACAGATTTTCTTTCAGAGTTTCAAATATATCTTTTATTTTTCTGTAATATTTTTCATTCGAAAGGCTAAGGGTAAGATTTACTGACACCTTCTGATAACTATTATCATTTCAAAATTTGAAAATGCTACTACTTTTATATGATGCATTCCTCCTTTTTTCATCACTTTGGAACAGTCTGTCTGATGCTTTCTTTGGATTTTTGGTTTGTTTTGGCAGGAAAGTATTTTTTAATGAATAGTACTTCAGATCAGATCCACTGTTGAAGGCCACAGTACTCTGAAATAAGATGAGTCATTTTTCTAGAAAGCTCTTTATGTATGCAGGAGATGATTTGATCACAATGACCAGCTGTAGAACTGTAATATTTTTTTCTGCTCTTTCTCTATCATTTGAAACAAAGGGTTTTCTAGAGAGGATTTTCTATTCCAGAGACGTATGTAAGGAGAGAACAAGAGGAAGATTGTTAATCTTCCCTTAGAGTAATTATACCTTTGTCGTTTCAGGGTTTTTCTCTAAATTTAATCTTAAAGATCTAGAGTGATTTATCTCTCAGTACGCTGTTCCAGTACTTGACTATATAAATAGGACTAATAGTAAGTTTGTGCTTTAACTCAAATTCTCTCTGCATTGGTGAATGAAGAAAAAAGGCACTCAATTTGAAAGTGTAGATAATTGACTGAATTGCTTGTCAGAAATGTTTGTGATGAGATAGCTTTGTAGAACCCAAAAAGCTGATGTTGTATTGCAATGAAACTGTTGCCCGTGGTCAGATTGCCTGCAATGCAGCTACAAGATTTTGTTCTTTGTGAATGTGACAAGACGAGTCCGCTTTCATCCTAAGGTCAACCAAGTGTCATCTTACTCTGCAGTTACATCCTTTCCTGCTGTTTGTTTTTCTATTGTGTAGCTGTAATGAAAAAGAAAAAAACTGAATGTATGAAAAAAGGAAATGATGCCATCAGAGCAATCTCTTAGCATGTAAGGGAAAAGACTGTACGTATAATCAACTGGCTAAAGGGCATGAGAACATCCTGGAAGGTAACTGGGCACCTTTTGTTGAAATACTCTGATATATCCCATTAACTTATTCAGTGTTGCTCAGAAACGCCTATAGAAGAGGCACAATACTAGGCCTTTTTCCCTTTATTCAGTGCCAAAAAACAGGGTTATCAGAGTATATAGCATCATCTTAAAGCTAGTACTCTTTATGTACCGCTTTGGAGGAGTATGTATGCAAAGGGTTCAGACTTTTCTCGGCAAGCTTTTTGTGCTGTCAGCTATGATATTCTGTATGACTGAGTGGGGAAAGCCTGTGCCTTTTTCAGACCCTTCTCAAGAGTTTGTCTCTATCTTGTAGAGTCAGTAGAGAGCTGAAGTTATGACTATTTGTTTCTGATTGGACAGTTTAATATTGCTCTTCTATTTGCTCTCACTCTATTTTGTCAGGAATATTTGTCTCCACATGTTCCATCTTATCTTTCAAGTTGTACGTTCTGTGGGGCCTGTTCACTATGTATGTTTTAAATGACTGAGGTGGTGGAACCTAGTGTATTTACCATTGTGATACCAAGTGTTAACAAAATACATGCAGTAATAATAACAGGGGCAATGAGGAGATGATTTCCTGTGGGATTTTTTTTTTTAGAACTTTGTTGTTTTGTTTGAATTCAAGAGTATCATCTTGAAAAACACTATGCAAGGGGTTTGTTTTTTTTCTCTTTCTCTCTTTTCCCTGTGGCTTAACCAGGAAAGAAATCACAGACTTCTAGTCTTCAAGTCTCTAGTTTCTTCTTAAAAGGAACTATCTAGTCTCTGCCAGTGGATAGATATATGCAATTGCTGATAGCCACTAGAGAAAATGGTATTGAGACATAATGGTTGTCTCTTTCTGCCTTTCTATTCCTGAAATATGGCTTAATATTTATGCCAAAGAAAATAGTCACAGATTTTTATTATTAAAAACAAACCTACTTAGTTGAGAGCATTTTATTGAACCTAGTGAATAAAACATTGAATACGAGCATGAGCATTTTAAAGTGGGAGACATATGTTCTTCAGTAGCCAGAACAAGGAAAGATTGGCATGATTCAGATTCTAGTATTTCGAAGTGAAAGCAGAATTCAGTGGAGGGATCCTTGTCGTGCATAGGAGTGTATTAATATTATTAATGGGAGAAAATACTAATTAAATTGATCTAAAAATTATAATCAGAACAGTCATAGTTTTGTGGAATTTTAATATGAAAATACTCAAATGCTTCCATGACCCGAAAGGACACCTTAAAGTGTACTTCATTAATCCTAGAGATCCATAATCATAATGAGACTATGGTAGTTATGCAAGGTATTTGCTTTCCTGCTTTTTATTTCCTTTGAAGGAAAGAGCCAACTTTACATGTTCTGATCAAGCAATTCATTGTTGCTCTTACTTGGTTAATTCTGAGGCAAAGAGAAGCTAGAAAAGAGCATACAGCTTGCTGCTCAGCAGGTGAAGGGAAAAAAATGGTCAAGAGTGTTTAAAATATTCACCTTACTATTTAAAGTACTTCCTTTAATGTTGCTCTTTTCAGGAGCAGACAAAACATCACTTTCTAAAGTTTTAATCAAAGAGCAGATAAATGGCTTTTAGTCCATTTACCCTGTAGCTTTGGAGGATAAAAGTGTGAGCTGAACCTGGCAGGTTTTCAATTTATTCTTCACATAATCCAGTGGTGAAATATTAAATGTTGGCCTTGTTGAGATTAACCACAAAACTCTCACTGGTTCCAGTGACAGCAGGATACTGTTATTTGTGAGTTGTGTGTTTTGTGGGAATCACAGGCAATTAAAAGCTAAAGCCAAGATCCCAGAAGTTCCTAGGAGGACCAGAAGGGATAATCAATTAAGAGACAGTCCAGTTACCACTGAAGGAGATCTTTAGGTTCTTAGTAGCTGTCTCAGGTGTCCCCTCTTCAAATCTAAAATTCTGGTCTTATTTTATGAATTGCAAAGGCACTAATCAAACTTTCTGAGATTTAGTCATTTCACTTTGCAAACAATGAAGCTTCTGTAATGAATCTGTATGTCACTTTCTGTCTGCTGGTACACGTGATAAATGCTGTACCATTCTACACACAGTCCCCAAAAGCTTTGAGATTTGACTATGATACTTCTCAATATGAGTAAGGGTGACAGAAAGAATTTATTCTAGAAAGACAGGTCAGCTCAGTTGCTGAGGATATCTGTATTTCTGGAATTCAAGGTGAGGAGAGGTGAAAAGTTTGAAGACACAGAGAATCTTGTTTCTGGAATTATCTATATGTGAGAAAAATCATTAACAGATTACATGGGTTTGCAATGAAAATATTGGATTGTGGAAGTTGCTGCTTCTTCTATTTGCATTGCAGCTCCTTTTGTATTGCGCAGATCCTCAGTGTACTAGTACAGTTAACCAGATAAAAGCATTTTATCAAGCATGATTTGTTTTCCTCAGCTTTATTTGTTCAGCACACGTTTTTGGAAGGTCACCTAATTCGTGATGTCACATTTCCATGGCTAAGTGCATGTGTCACTTTCCTAGGGACAGGGAACACTAGGAAGCTTATTGCACATGCAATACAACAGAGGCTTCCAAGGAAAAGAGGGTGCTGGAGCCATTCAGACAACTGACTTCCAGCTGTGCTTTTTCCCAAAGGAGCAGGCATGGAATGTGCTGTGAAATTCTGGTAGTGAAAGCCAGACAGCCTTGTGATAGAGGCAGCACCTCTGGGAAAGATGATGATCAGGAGTGGGCTGCTATTACTTCCAGAATAATTCAGTCAGCAATCTGCCTGCGTTCTGTTCTTCCCTGGGTGTTCATCCAGCCGAGGCCAGCTCTGGGTTTGGTGAATTGCCCTAGTGAGCCATGTTAGCTCTCAGGCCACAGGCTGGACGTTAGTCCAGTGGATTTGGTGCACAGCAGAGGTTATGTGAATTTACTTTCTAAGTATGCCACAAATTTCAGTATGACATTTCAGCAAATTAGTTATGGTGAGGCACCATGTTGGAGGTATGAGACCTGGCTACAAGTGTTCCGTTGGGTTTGTATGAGAGCACGGGTGTGCAGTGAGCATACAAGCTCAGGTTCTGTCCGAGGCTGTGACCCTCTGTACTGTGGAAAAACAGCCTTACTTCTCATGGTTCTTACCTATCAAACCAACTAGCTCAGGCCTAGGCCTATGCTGACACAACTACACAGCTTCCAACTGGGTAGCAGACTTGTTCTGCATTTCATTGTATGTTGAATACATTCTTCAGTCAAGCTTGTTTGCAGACTCTCCCCATGTACAAAGGAATGTACTGCCTAATCTAGCTGGTCAGCTCTAAGGGTAAAGTGTGTTGAATAGTGATATACATCTGCAGCAGAGAAGGCTATAGAGCCTCTAGTAAAAAATGTAGGATATGAATTGAGTGCATTAGCTAACACTATGTGCAATACAGAGTGAGTTTTAGTATTATCATAGTTCCAAAGGAAGCAAAACATGTAACAATCAATGGATCTCTTGTATTCAGGTGCTGACTTTTTGGCAGTAGATGTGAAATAATATACAGTAGAATCTTGTTAATTCGTGCTAATGACTTGAGAGACCGATCATGGATTACTTGATTTTACAACTTAGCAAGTAAGGTGAAACATGACAAAACTTCAGAGATGTATATTTTAGCAGCATGGTCTCTGCTAATTTATCTTGATGGTAGCAGTTTAGTTGTAAATATATTTGCAAGGTATAAGTTAGTGGACACTAGTATTGTTAATTAAATAATGATGATTTCCTGAAATTACTTCAGTACGGCATCCTGTTACTAAATGTCTTCTACCAGGATAAATCTACGAGTTATGAGAGTGTGAGACCAATAAAGTAGTTCCAAGGATAATAGATGTTGGCTTTTAGCATTGGTAAAAATGTCCTCTTCTCATAACTGTCATATCATAGAAGAAATGTAGCTAAAGGTGCTTGGAAGAAGAGTTATCGTGACTGGCATAGTAGTAGTATGTAGGCAGAAAGTGCATGAGAGGTTTTATCCTAAAATTGAATTACTTAGAGAGCTAAATTGATAACTTATGCCCATTCTTAAAACAATAATTCCTAAACTACAGCCTCACTGAACATCATCTCATATGTTCCAGTAAATTCCTTAGTCCTCAAAATAGAGAGTAAATATCCCTATTATGAAAATGTCTGCAATTTTTTAATGTCTAGGTTTTATTAGTACTTAACATTGAAACACAATGTAAACTGTTAAGAATGCAGCTTCATTACTGGCAGTGTGTTTTTAAATGAGCAGATCAGACTTTTTCAGTATGTCTTAGAAAATGACACTGAGCCATTTAATGTAATATATGCTTTTAGAAAAGAAGGAACTGAAGCCTCTCTATATCAGAAACATCATACATACTTGTTACTGTGCATGGGTGTGTCAGCAGAGAAGTCTGACTAAATAAGGCAATGCATGAGTAGGGCTTATCAGTGTTTGACAGGAATATAGTCCACTAACAGCTGATAGTGTAGCCCATCTTTTCTGTGCTATCATTGGCTCTCTACGCTGCACACAGATGTATGTTTATTGTCTGCTCTGTCGCTGATTGTGCTCAAAACTTAGCCCTCCACCTTTTCTTTTGAGTTAGCTTATGCCAGAAGTTATAAAAGTGAGCTGAAACTCTTAGAAAACCAATCATATTTATATTTGTATTTATGTAGAAATGTACTGTCCTTTCTGTTTCTTCTCCCACCAAATAGTCTAGAAAGACTGAATATTGTTTGGTAATGTAAGTTAACAATAGGAAACTTCATGGATATCGGTGCCCTTATGGTACAACTGTACACTTAAAACACTTGTAAGAAGTATCCATAGCATTATGAAAGCAGGTCCTCCGACTGATTTTGCTTTCCCCGCTCTGAGTCACTAAGCTGCCATAGACCTTTCTGGAAACAGTATTATACCTTGCAATTCTGTGAATGAAGTTATTAGGCCAATAACTAATATTTGAGAGAAAAGGCCACCTGGCCTACTACAGAATGTCCCAAACCAGGCAGACTGTTGATCTGCAAATACTTTTTGTTCATGGGAATAAATGTATGGCCTTTTTAAAGGGATTTCTGAAAAAAAAAAATCAAACATTAAACTCTTATCATTCCTTCGCAAAGTTGCTTGTTTTCAAAGTTCTTTTTCATCGTGCCCAGTGCAGTGCTTGAAAAAACCAAACCCTGCAATTTCACTTAATAGATCCATTTTCTTCAATTCAGTAGTCTGGATTAAATGTCCTAATGTGAATTCACAATTCAGTAGCATTGTTGTGTGCAGTATATTTAACAGAGAAGTCTTTCTGTCCTCTGAATCCATCTTTGATAATGATACTGAAAGAATGAGAGTTGATTGGGATTCTTGCCATTAGAGCACGTGTGAAGGGTTTGCAGTAGATGCATGGTGTAATGGACTGTTTACCATGTGTGTAATAGCTCTTACATATGCCTTTCTGCCTAAATCCCCTCTAAAATAAGAGACTTTTACAGAGCAAATAAGGACGCTTTCAGGCTGCCTTTCTGACACTATTTGCTGAGCCCAAATTGCTTTGTTAGTTTTCTAGAAGGTGTCTGCAAACCACCAGTATTGAGCTGGATTCAATATCATACATACAGCTGTGTGATCTGCGTGGAAAGCAATATGATGTGTCCACAGAGATACAGAAACTCCACATCTCTGAATCTAACTAAACAGGAAAGCATGGTGAAACCATTAATATCCTTCAGTCATTTAGGGGTGCTTTATTTTAAGGAATTTTGTTCATCAATTTTATCTTTTTAATTTCTGAAAATACATCTTCAAAATAATTTGGTTGTTGTAACCATATTAGTTATGCACATTATAATTTTGCATTTTCTGATTATTTGAAAGATACTTTAGTCTTTATAAATATTTTGTCATGTTTTCCGTGTAAAAATTTACTGTAATAGCTGTCTGACTTTTTTTAAAAAAATGAGCTCGAAGCAGCTGAGGGCTGCTTCAAGACATGCCTTATAACACCTGATTATCTGTTCATATATAATAGCAAGAGTTTAGCAGCAAGCTGTATTATTATATTATATATTATTGTTTATGTATTATCATTGAAACTAAAGCTTAATCAACAGTACCTGAACTTTAAAGAGTAAGGTATTCAATGCCTCTATTTAATTGCTAAATGAGACAATGTGATTAGCTCTTGCAGTAGTTTTGTTAATCATGTTTAAACTGAAGGTTAAGAAAAGCATTGTCTTGGGTTAGAGGCTGTTACCTAGTTACAAATTTTATCCTGTGTCAACTTTCAATTCATTTTGTGGCAGATGGTTTTAGCATACATCAAGGGCTCACAGAGAAGGAGCTTCACTTTAGTGTGTTTTACAGATGTATTCACTCTAGTTTTGTATTTAACAGTAACTACAACATAAATGCCTCTGAGAAGGATGTTTAGTCAGCTGAGATGATATACCTGACCCCAGCTGCACTATCATATTTTGTTTGTAATAATCACTTCAGAATTAAATATGTTTTGACTAAAAAGCCAAACAGTGTATTTGACAATATCCAAAAATGATTTATCTTAAAAAAACCCCAACGTTCAGTCCCTCTGCTGCAGAGATTAGAATTTGAAAGTTATTGGCAGTGTATCGTACCCATAGTAAAAAAAAAGAAATGGCAGTTGTTAATCATGGGAAGATGATTATGCTGAGATGAAACACCTAACTTTGCTATGATGAAGCTGTATTTTCAGCATCTCATTGACGTTTATTCTGTACTTTTTTCAGTTCGTGCTTCTAATAACTTCTAAATTCAGACATTTCTCAGGTGATTTTAACATTACTGTTCATTAGCTATAGTTTATCTTTTAGATCATGTTATATGTTAATGAAGTGAAGTCCCACATTTGTGGTAGTTCGTCCATTCAAAATTTACTTCATTGGAGTCCAAAGTTTACTGCTCATCCTGCAACTCCAGAAGTAGAGAGTCTGTGATGTGCACCTGTGACTTCATCTTCTTAAAATGAACCAATTCAAAAGCTTTCATGGTGAAATTGGCTGGATGGCCGAGCCCAGAGAGTGGTGGTCAATGGTGTTTCATCCAGTTGACGTCCGGTCACCAGTGGTGTCCCCCAGGGATCGGTGTTGGGTCCCGTCCTGTTTAATATCTTTATTGATGATCTGGATGAGGGGATTGAGTCCATCATCAGCAAGTTTGCAGATGATACCAAGCTGGGAGGAAGGGTTTATCTGTTAGAGGGTAGGATGGCCCTACAGAGGGACCTGGACAGACTGGAGAGATGGGCTAATTCTAATGGGATGATGTTTAATAAGTCCAAATGTCAGGTACTTCATTTTGGACACAACAATCCCATGCAGAGCTATAGACTGGGGACAGAGTGGCTGGAGAGTAGTCAGGCAGAAAAGGACCTGGGAGTGCTGGTTGACAGGAAGCTCAACATGAGCCAGCAGTGTGCCCAGGTGGCCAAGAAGGCCAGTGGCATTCTGGCCTGCATCAGGAATAGTGTAGTGAGCAGGACCAGAGAAGTTATTGTCCCCCTGTACTCGGCACTGTTCAGGCCTCATCTTGAATATTGTGTCCAGTTCTGGGCCCCCCAGTTTGGGAAAGATGTTAGGATACTGGAATGTGTTCAGAGGAGGGCAATGAAGATGGTGAAGGGGCTGGAGCACAAGCCCTATGAGGAGCGACTGAGGGAGGTGGGGCTGTTTAGTCTAGAGAAGAAGAGGCTCAGGGGAGACCTCATTGCTCTCTACAACTACCTAAAAGGAGGTTGTAGTCGGGCAGGGGTTGATCTCTTCTCTCAGATGACCAGTGGCAGAACTAGAGGGCATGGACTTAAGCTTCGTCAGGGAAAGTTTAGGCTTGATGTTAGGAAAAAGTTCTTCACTGAAAGGGTGATCAGCCATTGGAATGCGCTGCCCAGGGAGGTGGTGGAGTCGCGGACCCTGGAGGTGTTTAAGGGGAGACTGGATGAGGCACTGAGGCACATGGTTTAGATGATGGGTTGGTGTTAGTGTTGGTGTTAGTGTAGGGTTATAGGTTGGACTTGATGATCTCAGAGGTCCTTTCCAACCTTGTAATACTGTGATACAGTGAAATCTAAAAAATAATGAAATTTAAAAAAAAAAATAAACAGATTTTCACTTCCAAAGCTGTAATTCATATTCCTTTATTTTTTTGCATAGGACAAATAAAAGAAATTTGAGAGAATAAAATCTCTTTCAATACATTTAACCACCTGCTTAGGCATATTATTGTCTCTCATAAAATCTTTACGCTTTTGGTGGATGCAGTTTTCAGGTTTTAAATACAAATTCTGCTTCAGGACTCCAAAGCATTTCTTGATGGCGCCCAGGTGCTATTTTGTGTAACTAAACCTGAGACCTAGAAGTGAAATACTCTGCTGCATATATCGCAAACCGTGTCATGTTGTAAATGAGAAGGACAGTATATAGCCTGTGTCATAAAGAGGCCAAGGACCATTTTCTTTGTGCAAATGTGTTGTTTTCTGAAGATGAAATTGCTCCAGGTGTACAGTAACTTGTCCTCATTTTCTCATATAAGCTGGCTTAATTTGAAGTATTTCCTGTTTCTAGCAATGCTGAATCTACTATAAGAAATTCCATTGCTTTTGTGATAAAAAAGCATAAACTTACAGAAATAATTGGCTTCCTTGGAATAGTTTATGTTGAGGGGTGAATCTTCTGGTATTTTTCATAAGGGCCATGAGGGCAGATTAAGAAACTTGGGTAGTATACAGTAGAGGTATTCTGTATGAAAAACTTATTCCTCCTAAGAGCAATATTCTTCTCTACTTTGCTATGAAAAGTATGTGAGGTTTATAAGAATTGTCTATAAGAGTGTGTTAATACGGAGGGATACTTTTTCTCTGCTATGCTCAAGTTACAGTATACTAAGCAAATATTTATTAACGGACCTTTCGGAGGCAGTGCAATGTCAGCAACTGCACTCAACACATCCTGGGTATCTAGGAAGCTTAATTGCTTCCTGCTTCTCTCAAATACCACCTTAGCTGCTTCATTGTATATGGACACAGTACATTCCTTCTTTGCTTCCCTCCCAAATGAATAAGCCACAATTAAAGATATTGATGTTTCTGCTGAGTAGGAGCATTAGATTTGTAATCTGCTCCTCAACTCTGATTCCTTCTCTGTGTCTCCATACGGGCTCTCAGACACCTGCAGCACTGTCTAGTAATTACGCCTGTGGCTGTGTTAGTTGCTGCTGGGCTTTGCTAAGTGT
Source organism: Tapera naevia (assembly GCA_033556795.1). NCBI lineage: Eukaryota > Metazoa > Chordata > Aves > Cuculiformes > Neomorphidae > Tapera > Tapera naevia. Next base: position 15,328,736 of record JAUMJJ010000038.1, read on the forward strand.
ATGACAGTTATTGTAGGGAGTTTTGCTGCCCTGTCCTGGCATTTCACACAAATGTAACAGTTTCTAATTATTTCTTCTCTGCGTTAATCCAGTGCCTTTCTATAAGATAACATTCTGAGGGTCACATTTCCTTTCATGGAGCCTTATTTCCTCACCTGTCTGATGTAGTCTCTTCCAGCCTTGGTGGATGGTAATTTTACAAGTTCCCTTCATTGTAGAGGTTTTAAATTAACCAAGGGAACAGGGGAGGTGCTTACGCTATCCTAAATTTGTTCATTTTGGGGGATGTGTTGCATTGTCATTCTGTGTTTCTGTCACTATTTCTGTTAGCTTATTTGTAGACCCTGGTAAGATTGGTACTGAGATGTGCACCTGTTCCTCTAAATCTTTCTCCTCTTTTGCATCTTGTCCTTTCATGAAAATGCAGGGTGAGAAGGGGTGAGGGAAAGATGATCTGTCACAGGAATTTCTCTTTAGGGATTGTATTTCACTTTCAAGTTTTTACCTTTGTCGCTGTAAGATCATGTGCTGAAGTCTTGGCGATGCATAAGCTAGAAGTTGTTAAGAATATACTTGAGAGTGGGAGTGACCATTCAGCCTGTCTGCAGCTGGCTTCTCAGTGTCCTTGAACAAGAGAGCTTGGGAGTAGGCTGCATGGATTGTCTTGCTGACAGCAGCCCACTCCTGACTCCCAAGGGTTCTCAAACACAGCTGAGAGTGGGTAGGGATTTACTGGGTGGAAATAATGTAGATGGGGAAACATCAAACTGGATATGCGTCATGCACCAACCACCTCGCTGTATCCAGCTGGAGTAGTGGAGTGAGGGGCCACCACTGCGGAGCGCCTCAATGACACAGTCCTTGCCCTGCCACAGCAGGTGTTTAGGCACCATTACTCTGTGACAGAGATCATCATTTAGCGGCCGCAGGAGAGCAAGAAAAGCATTTTTCCCTGCTTTTCCATTCTCCATCTTCCTGAATATCAAATGGAGGGCAGTATGTTGTTGCCAGGCTGGAAGGAACCGTGTCTGCATACGCAGATGAGGCCCTGCTGTGTTCTCCAGCCAGGTGCAGAGCCGTGCCTCTTCTGCGCCTGTGCTGATTTGCCTGAAAAGAAAAATGGGCTTCGGCCATAGCTAATGTGGCTGTGTTTATTCTGGAAGATCTCAACTGTTACGCTGCAGCCATATCTATATCTGTAGTATTCTGGATAGCTGAGTGCCTTGTCAGATAATGACTTATTTGCATGCAGTTTTTGTGTGACAGCGTGAGCACCGTTGATCCCTTTCCCCCTGGGGCATTTTCGTGCCACCATGCTACTGACACTCATGAGTGCTTTATGTTGTCTCTTTTCTGTAGTGATTTGTAGTGTTTTGTTTAGCTTTTTAAAGAGATTAAACCCTTTGTACATGAAAATCCTCTTTATGTGTCTATCATACTACTGCTTGCTAGCTTCTTTTTTCCCTTCTTTTTCTTAAGGCACTTTGATCAGCAGGACTAGTCTGGCACCTCCTTCTTGCAGAGATATTGCTTTAAGAACTCCCTCATCATTTTTGCTGTACTTGGTGCCTCATTCCTGACTCTTTTGAGCTGTCTTCTGAGTAATTAACCAAATCTGCACAGATTTGCATGATCTTGTAACTGAATTTAGAGTTGTATCCGCTGTGTGTCATAGGTAATGTTAAAAGACTCTCTTACTGGTCTGGGGCCACTTTTAGGTGTGACTGTCATGGATAACCTTCAGTTCAAAGCTTTGCTGTTCTGCACACTTCCTGAGAAATTTCTCATATGTTGGCAATTCACCTAAAGGCATTCATTTTATTGCAGCACCATATTTTAAGCTCAGTGTTGGGAAGGTTTCTTTCACTCCTTTTAGTTTAGTCGCATGTCCTAGGTATAGTATGTTGTGCAATAAAATTTTCTGGGGAAAAAAAAAGCTCAGGTGATCTCATAATGTTGTTAGTGCCCTGCAGTGTTGTTTTGTGTAGATCTAAATGTTTGTGTTGCAGCTTTGGCGTCTTTATTTACTTGTTTTGTTTCTCTGTTTTCCCCAAAAATTATGTACATTATAAACTTGAGTATAAACTCGAGTCACATTCTCCTATTTCTTCCTCTCTTTTTGGAACAACTATTTTTGTAATCCTGACAGCAGAGTGGCCCACCTTCAACCAAAAAGGCAGTATCTGATCTCCACAAAAAACTTTTCAGTTTGGCAGTGTAAGTCATTCTCCTGGCATGTAGGTAGGACAGATTCAGACTTGGAGCAGGCACCCACAACTCAGGTTTCACGCTTCGCAGTTCAGAGTGCTGATTACCAACAGAGACACAAAGGATGGGCGGTATTGCAAATTCTGCCATTGGCAATGTTTTTAGAACACTGACTGTAAGCCACTCATGCATGTTTAAATGCATTAATTTAGAGCTTGAATTCTTGAAAAATTGTATAACCTGAAACTCCTTATCACAGAGTCATTTAAGTCCAGATGAGAGAATGTGTTTTGAATGTGTGTCTGAGCATTACCTTTAGGCAAGTTTAAGCTTCCTGATGTTTTACATGTTACCCAGTACCTAATCTGTACATCAGATTCTCTCCCATTCACTGTGAGAGTATCTAAGCAGCATTTCTAAGCATTAGGATTTTTACTCCTCATATCTAAACACAGCATTGCTGAGCTTCATAATATTTAGTTTCTAATCCCTGTGTAGTGTAAAATGTGAGCAGTTTAAATGCTCCTGTTTTATCAAGGCACTTAGGGGATAAAGTGTACACCCTGCAGAGGTGAGGTAGAAGTACCCAGGTGAGTGAGTAGACGAGCTTAATGCCTACCTCAAAGGCTGAGAACCCAAAACAGCTAATGAAGACTCCAGTGTCATTCAGTTTACTTCATTGGTTGCTGAACAGTTAGTTCCTGGCTGTGCCCTTTTCATCTTAATGTATGTGAATAGTATAGACAATACTGAAGATGACTGAAGTAAACTTTAGAGTGATACAAGTTATGGATGTTGAGATATTCCTGCCTGCACGTAGAGGCAGGGGGAGCAGATGCAGGAAAAAGTCAAAAGTATGTTTTAGTTATACACATCCTTTCTGTGATACAGGGCAAATAACTCCAAAGATGATTAGGAAAGCATACTTAAATCATATCTTTACATTAGACAGAGCAATAATAGATAATGTTGTATTGTTAGTGTATAATCTTTGGGGTTTTTTTGATCACAAGACTTATTTTAAAATAAGTTAATAATATAATTTAGATTTTCTATTAATATCTGAATTGTGGTGTTGAAAACAAGCATTTTATATTTTTGATTCATTACCACTTCACTGTAAGATTTTATTCCTCAGCGAAACAAGCTTTTCCATAATAGTTTATTCATTTATGGAGGATTTTTAATTAAAAACAACATTATTTTCTTTTACGGGTACTGGATTTCTTGCCATTGCCAATAGGACTATCATATGATAGTAAATGTAATGCTGTAGTACTAATACAATTTTTTCATTGCGTATTTTGCTGAAAAAAATACGTAGCTGAACTTGAGAATTTTGAACTAATACTGTTTACATGTGCAAGCAGAAGAAGATGATGCACCCTTCCCCCTTCATTGTTAAGTGGTAAATTGTTGCTATGGTGATTGTTCTTTCCATCTCATCAGCTATAACCTCGTTTTCCACATCAACTGAATAGCTGCAAGCAAAGCATGATCTTTATTTTTTTTTTATATCAGTTAATATTGTTTTCCTACATAGTTATTGTCTTGGGATTTAATGTCAGCATCAAGATGCAGTGATTGTAAGCCAGATAGTTTTAGTTTTATAGTATATAAATCTGTGCACTCATTAGAACAATCTTCTTTGTAACTGTCAGAACTGTAAGTGGATTTCTTAAAGGAAGCTTATTTTTGGTGTGTACCATAAATATATGTAAAACTTGGTAAATGTCTGAATAAAGTCTCAGTTAAGCAATTTGTTGTTTGTTAGTTAAGTGATGAAAACAAGATAACTGTAATAAAATTCAGAGGATAGCTTTCTTTTCATGTAGCCATGGTTCAAGTGCAGAGAGATGCCTGCACTGTGGCTAGAGTAAGCCAGGTGACAGTTGCAGAGTCACCAAAGGGGAAAACAGATGAATGTGATCTGGATGTGGTCCTATATATATATATAAAAAAATATATATAAACACACACAGCAGAATTGTGTCAGAACAAAGGGCAGAATGCATGTGTGAGCCATCAAAATAATGCCCTAAAGCAAGAGATATCCTCTCTCAGCACTACCACGAGGTTTTTCAGGAAAAGGGTGAGATGTTACTGTAAGCCTTGGAGCTATAGGTGAGATGCTTTGCTATGGTGCGATAAACACAAGTTTTTAAATAACCTCTTTGAATTTAAACTAATGCTTTTAAAAGATCGTATTTCTCTAAGCTCACTTGTGTATTGTTCATTACAATCAGTCTTCCCTTTTTATGTAAAATTTGAATCTTGCCATATTGTGTCCTGTATCACTAGGCAGCATATGAACAACTCTGTGTTTCTGATTTTATCGATGTCTCAGTATACTTAAATTATTTGTAATTTTTGGGGGCATGAGTGACTTCTTCCTGTACATTTCATCTGTGTTACATGTGCATGTTTTAAGTTGCAGCATGATCAGTAAAGGAGCAAGGTCATATCTGCCTCAGATGAATCTTTCTATTACCTGTTCTATGGTCCAAAATAGGCCTTACATAATAGAAAAGTGTTCTCCAAACTGTACTCGAGTCTATTATTTCATGTAAAAGCATCCTAATTATCATATATGAAAATGTAAATAAGAGTCTTGGTTTCTGTGCTAGTAGTCTTTTTGGGTTCCGTATATGAAACAGTATTTTTCAAGTCTCAAAATACTGTCCTGCCATAGGCAGACTTCCCATTAGATGTTCCTGACCTATATTTGCAGTGAGGGATGTTCTGCTAAATAATATGAAAGATCATCTCTCAGTAGAGCAGTCTCTTAAAGGATATGGTGAAAGTTTATAGTGCAAACATTAGTGTGTTACTTATGGAGGAAAACTAGGAATTGGATTGATATTTCAAGTAAGAAGGCTATCATAGCATAGTTTAAGTCTAGAGGAAGGTAACTTGAATTACTGAATCTTTAGCTCTGTTGGAAGTACTTATTGCACGACTACCAAAGGATTAATTCTTTTGGCCAAAACACAGTTCACTAAGTAGTCTGATAGAAACTACTGCCATGAAAGTGAGGAATATCGTATTTGCTTCCAGCTGCAAAAGATAAGTTACTGAGAAAGCATATTGTAAGGTTGCCTGTGCCAAAACAGCCATTACAGTGTTATTTTAGTATCTGTTTGCTTTGCCTAATTTTATCAGGTGTAGTATTTTGGACTGTGAATCAGTTCAATTTAGATTCTTGAGCTATCTTGTTGCTTAATTTCCCACCACAAAAATATTACAAACTGAGCACCTGCAAAAGCGTGTATCAAACCATATGAGGCACGAAGTCCTTGCATATGTTTCACAGTCATGCAAATAGACCACAAGTCTTTGTTGTTTTGTTCTGATCTTTTTTTGTTGAGGGAGGGATACAAACAATTCCAGCATTTGGAGCAAAAACTGAAAGAGAATCACCTGCTCCATGTTTTGTTGTTGCATTTTCCTGAGTCTAGTGTTTCCTACAACACCATAAATAATTCCTCACTGAGCAGGAGCAGAGTGACCTAAGGCTCAGCAGCCTCCAGTGCCAGAAAAAGTAGTTGTATAGTCTTTATTCCAAGCTCTTTACCTACTCAGCCTTCTCACTTCCTTACTTCTTTCCTAAACCCTGTAGTTCCAAGTATGTTTTTAGCCTGCGGTACCAAGGATTGGCTACAAACATGAGACAAGGACTGATCCAAGCGCAGGAATGACTGACAAAGAGTGGGAGAATAGAAGATGGTTCCTTGCAGCTATGCTTCTCCTCAGATTTAAACACACATGAAACTATAGCCTTGCATTGTCTGGATTTTTTTGTTTATACAGTCCCTTAAAGGGATCTAGTGTGTTCTTTTATTGTATGAGTGTAATCAGGACTTTGATGACCTGGAAAAAATGTATTCAGACAACATGCCAGCCAGAGAAGAGAATCCTCTGAACAGTAGGACCATGCACATGGGATCTAGGATTTCTCTCTGTATTATTTCCCTTTATAGTAATTGTAGAGGTTTTTAATATTTCAATTGCTATAATTTCTGAAACCATGAACACATGTATGGAATGCAAAAATCGTGCAATAAAAGACAAATAGGTAATCAAAACAAAAACACATTTGCCACATGAAACACCGTCACATAACTGTTATTCATTCCACTTGAATTTGTGAAAGTGTGCACGAGTTTCTCTGTTTAATCCTAATTGTTTTCTGTAGCCAGTATTCTCTTCTTTTTACCAGCCATTAATTCAAATAGCTAACTCTAAATTCTCCTGCTTGTAGTGTTAAATAGACTTTGTGGCTAAGAAATGTAAAAACTAGTAATTCTAACCTTTTTCTTAGTTATCTAGAAGCAGATTAGAAACTACAGCTACAATGATAAACAAGTTCTATATTTGAACTTATTTGCAGAAAAAAGTACAAATTAAAAAAGTATACAGTTTTGATTATCTTAAGTATGGAAGTGCTTGGAAGGAGGCAGTGTTTTTTCATTGTCACTCTTAGGAGGAAAGACAAAGAAGCTGTCCGTGCCTGCCCAAGAATATCTGTTGTTATAGATTGAAATGATAAATAGTGTCAAAAACAGTTTGAGCTAGAAATGTAAATAGTGCTTAAAAAAACAAGCAATCAAACAAATAATATGAAAAAAACATCCTTCCCTCAGCATTCCTCTGGACCTGATCAAGAATTTCAATTCTGTCTTTTTCCGTAAGTGTCAAGGATACAGTGTTTTGTCTGAGTGAATGTCGTCCCACCCCTGAGTTCACTCTCCTTAATGCTGTTCTTGCCTTCATAATTCACAAGCGAAGAGATAAAAATGGGTCACTTCAAAAATCATATGGGTATCAAGGAATTTTCTAAGCTTTATTGTTTATTTTTAGATTTATTGGTAAAACTTACTTGAAGATACATTTTTCTTATTTATAATTTTTTTTTCTTCACCTTGACTCAATTTTGGTATTGATGCTCTCAAATACTTGAACTTCTTCTGTGTTTCCACTGTGTTGTTAGCTAGCTGCTTTCACAGCTTAATTGCTACTGAGCATATTTTATTTTCTTACTAACCTGTTTGTCTTCTTGCCTTGAACATTTTTGTTCTCTGGCACAAGTCTGCTTCAGTTAAGAGGCAATACCAGGGTTCAGAGAACTTGCTTAAGCAACATGTGCTTTGCTCCTCTTAAGCACTCTGAAAAAATATCATCTGAAGGACAACTGAGAGAAAAACTGCCAGACCTTTCATAAATGTTTTCATCTGAGATTAGTGACACTGCTTTCACGTCCTGCAGACTTTCATCCCAGCAGATTATAAGAGAAAAACATGATTTGCTCCATCCAAAAAGCATTATAATAAGGGAAAGAAAAAAAGTGGTTTAATTTTTTTAAAAATCTGATCTGTAGCAAGTAAATCAACAGACAACACCAGTGCAGAGATTGTTCTCCTTAGCTAGATTACATTTTAGCTGTTTAAAATTTTCTATATATAAAATATTCCTGGATTAACTATTCATAATTCTGTCATGCACTTCCATGATAGCAATACCTTTTCCCTGTGTGGTTTGAAAGTGGACTGAATTTTGCAAAACTGGGAAAGGTACTTGATGAAGAAAGCAATTGGTTTTGTGGATTTAGTCCAAACTGTTATCTTTTACATGTAAAATTAATTTTATTCTGGAATCAGGAAAATAGATCACTGAAGAGAACAGATGAAAAGTATTTATGAAGTTACAACAAAGAGCACTGGACTGTAGAAGGGTTTAGAGAAAATACGTTAATTTACTTGAAAAGACATTAAGATAAAATAGTTATAAACTGCAAAGAGTTCTTGTGAGTAGTTTTGGTTGTGACAGTGCCAGTACGAAGAAAAAAGTACTGAAGTTTGCACTGATTATTAGATATTATGCCGTATTAATGGACCCGAATAACAGACCTTTTTTCTTCCATTTACTTCAGGGACAGATGGATTCACATTGTCAAAGTTTGTAGAGCTTGTGTTAGATGTAATTCATACACTTTAATGCAGAGATATTGTAGGAGGAAAAGTCATTAGCTGGAGGTGGACTCTTCTTCGCTTAATTATCCCATCTACAGCAGGGCTAAATTCAGCTCTGACATACACTGGCAAAAATCTCATTCACACAGGAGCAGCATTCAGTTGCAGTACTGCAGTACATCATGCTCCAGTCTCACCAGATGTCAATTCTTCTTCAGGTGTGTGTCAGTCTACATGCATACACACTTCAGGTAGGTTAGAATAGGTTTTGTTTTGTTTGTTTTAAATAGCAGCATACTTTCTGGACCTACACCTAGCTTAGCTTTTTCATGCTTCTGTGCAATGTAGGTCTGCATAGAAGGGGCTTTCTTATTTCCCTCCCACTGTCGGTGAGAGAATATGGTGGGTATTGAATATACTCATTCTCAGCTCAAACATTTCCAGCACCTTCCAGAATATGCAGGATTCTGTTTCTGTACTGATCTAGTATTCTCTGGTTCGGGTGCTGCTGCCCAGAGATTCCTAAACTGAGCAAATTAAAATCTGCATGTTTTAAATTTAGTCAGCCTTGCAACTAATGTATTCCTCCCTGCGCAAGATTAAAAAGTCAATGATTATTTTGCCAGGGAAACTGCATGTTTGGGTATTTCATGTGCCTGCCCTTATCTGCTGGAATACACAATATGTGAGAGTCATGACTGAAACTCTGTCTTCTGCAGCAGCTCATGGCCTCATCAAATCTTGAAGTGAGCTCCAGCACTTCTATTGTAAGCAATTAGAGTCCATGAAGTACACTGCTGAGCAGACTAATGCCCAACTGCCATAGCAAAATGTCACAGAATAATAAAGAGTTAGCAACATACTGATGTTCTTACACCCTCCTGAGATAAAAATTTCTGAATGACAGCACCGCTGATCTCCCAACGTGGATACCAGTTGCCATAGCTACTCCAGAATGAGTCTCAATATTGATCCCAATTACAGGTAATGAGATAGAGCCACTTGATCTGGTTCATCACTGGTTCTGAGGTAGCAGCCCAAATATAGAATGTAGTACCAGGCACACTTCATATCTGTGCAGCCTTCCTGGAAGAGATTTGGTTCTTTGGTCTCTGCCCTCCTCCCTGAACAAGGGGCCTTTCCCCCATGCTCAGTGAGCCACCCAATACCAGCCTATTTTGGGAGCCTATGGGAGTTTCTTGTGAGTGGTACTCAGGTTTAACTGCAAGCTGGTGTTTCAACTGTCCTACAATCAACTGCTACCACAAGTTTTTCAGGCACTGTGTTTTAGATATTAGTCTGCACTAACAAGGGATGAGAAATTTTCCTGTCACAAGATTTTATCATTGAGGAGTGTGTGTGTGTGTAAGAACTGGCTAGCCTGGCACACTGTTCATGTGTCTGGAGACTCAAAAGACTGAGGAACACGTGAATGGTTGACATCTGGGAAGTCATGTCAGCTTGTTATTTATGTTATTTAGAGTCATATTCCACATTAATGAGTGACTGCTAAATTCTCTGAGAACACGCTAGTGGATACCAGCCAATGAAAGATGTAAGTAGTTTATAGAGAGAGGAAAGAAAAAGAGCTTGAATATTTTTACAGTGACTCCAATTGAGCCTCCTAAATGGTATGAGTTGTGTACAGAGGGGTTCTGTTAAGCAAAAGCACACTTAAGCATAAAGACCCCAAATGGCTTGACCTTACTGTGGGGAAACTGTACTGCAGCTTTGATACAGCTCTTTGGCTGACTTTGGCTCACTGTTTGGTCTTGCTGGCAAGGAATTAGCTTTTCCTGTAGGATGGAGTGATACTTTGTTCTCATGACAACAGAGAAGAGCTCAATTTTACTGAAACAAAAGGGTTCACTGTTAGCCAAGTGGAGTTGCTGGAATGTGTTACTGTGTAGCTTCAGGTTCTCTGGAGGAAGTGGGATCTTTTTACATCTCATGGTTCTTCAGCACGTGGATTGGTGCCGTATACTCACTAAAACCGCTGGGACCTCTTACCCTGGGCAGTAGGGGACTGACACGTCTGCTATCTTAACACAAACTACAATTGCCGGAATTTTGTCCCAGCATTGCAGACAGTCTTATGCCGAAGGCTTCTGAGATGCTGCTGTTGGAGTCAGCCTTCCTTTTTCTTTGACAATATTCTTACTTCTGAGACAACCCAATAGATTTAACAAGAAAGCAGAGATCTCTTTTTACCCGCACTAGAAAATGTGACCCTAAGACTCTTACCTTGCCCTGTTCCCCCTAGACCAATTGTTACAACCTCAGGTGGCTGAATCCTTAAACTTCATTTTTCCTGACCAGCCCATTCAGTTTCAGTCTTCAATGTCAGAGACAGCTTTTATTTCCCTTCCTTCTCCAAAGCTTTTTTTCTCTGTGGAGGTTTTTCAAACAAAATTGACCTTCTTACTTCATGTAAGAGCTATAGAAGAGGTTCCTGCTTTCTTGGCAGTGGAAACTCCATGTGTTTTCTCAAGGTAGATAAGAAAGCTTGTTATTTTCCTATTTAAAAAAAAATCTGAAGTTCTGAAGTTATCCCTATGCCATCTCACTTGTAGGCAAGAAATATTTGATTTTATCATATTGTGTTTGAAGTATAGGACTGGTTCATTGGTTCTGGCATTTCTACAGAGATAGTGCATGGTGTACCTGAATTTATCAATAAAGTATTCTGGATCTTGAGCATTTCCGTGATACTGACATTCTCTATAAAATGTGTGGTATATTTAAGACAAGGAACTCCACTTCTGTTTTTACCTAGACAGCTAGGTGATGAGAGAGAACTATAGCATAGTGACTCATGTTGTGACCTGTATGTTTTCTGTCCGGATATTATAGAATTGAACAGCCCTGCATTTCAATTGCTATTCAGTTCAAACCCATCAAACATGAGAAAAAGGGTGTCATTCTTGTCTCTAGTGATGATTCTTTCAACAAACTTACAGAGATGTTGAATTTCTGCCCAAATGAGCTCTGATTAAAGTACATAAAAATCCTAGTATAAGAACTCCTGAAAGTTTTCTTTATATTTCTGCTTGTTCAATGTTGATTGTCAGGTAGAAATCTAGTTTCCATGTTGACGTTTCAAAAAGATGTCATTTTTGTATCTTGTTTTCCCAGCAACAATTTGAATGCTGAAATCAGTACTTCACTTCTAGACAGGTTAGTGTTCGAGAAAAAAAAATTGCAGGACTTTATAGCTAGGCTCAATTGTACAAGAATTAGAAAAGCAAACTGCTGAAAGTACATTTCAAGTCATGTTGAACGAGCTCCACAGAATTCCTTGCAAACTAACCCATTACAGTGCTTCAGCAAGTCTTCTTTTTGGCACTGTACTTTGTAGCAACTTTTCTTCATCTCAGCAGGCCTTTTGCTACACATCTGTCTCACAGAGAGTGAAAATGTTATTTATATAATAGAGTAAGTCTCTGCCTGTTATCAAGTGACTTCTTTCAAATGAGAGCTCATATTCCATATACATCCGCTTGCTGCCAGAGCACACTCCTGCCACACTAGTAAGGCTGCTATAGGAACAGACCCTCACATTTTATTAATTATTGTCAGCTAAGTGTAACATGAGGTCAAATTCCATGTTCAATAGATGTGCACTGCATCGCTAGATATAGCTGAAATTCTGACTGTCCTTTGATGGGGAAGAGACTTTTATTATTGTTATTATTTTGCTAAATATGTAAAATGAGATAATCTTTGAATTACCTTGCACTGATCATCTTGAATTATTAAATTCTTCAAGGAAGCGTGTTTACTTTCCATGGTCTTCCAGTGGCTTTTCAAGAACGTCCTCCATTCCTCCTTTAAGCACCCAACAATGTAGGCTTCAGCAGGACTGAGGCAAGTCTGAGGCCTTCCCAGGTGTTGACTTTCATGTTCTCCCATGAGATTCATAAAATAACATACATATTAAGGCGAAAGTGGATCTGTACAGCCTCTAGAAAGGATCATCTTATTTTGATATATAGTCTGACAAGAAAAGAATTCCTACGGTTGTTCAGCCCAGAGAAGAAAAGTTTCCAGGAAGACCTTATAGTGGCCTTCCAATACTAAAAGGAAAGATGTAGAGGAACTGTTTATCAGTGAGCGTAGTGACAGGATGAGAGATAACAGTTTTAAAACTGGAGAGGGTAGTTTTAGATTAGGTATTAGGAAGAAAGTCTTTACTGTAAGGGTGGTAAAATGCCAGAACAGGTTGCCCAGATAAGTTATGGTTGCCCTCTCCCAGGAAATGTTCAAGGCCAGGTTGGACTGGGATTTAAGCAACCTGGTCTTTAAATAGGAAGGTAAGGTGTTCTCTGGGCTCCAAGCCTCCTGAGCCAGAAGACTGTGAAGGCGAACCCTCAATGTTCCAAGAAGACTTAGGACACAATAGCCCCGTGCAGTGTTACAGGCTTGGGGAAGAGTGGCTGGAAAGCTGCCTGGTGCAGAAGGACCTGGGGGAGTTTGTTGACAACCGGCTGAATATGAGCCAGCAGTGTGCCCAGGTGGCCAAGAGGGCCAATGGCATCTTGGCCTGTATCAAAAACAGTGTGGCCAGCAGGACAAGGGGGGTGATTATACCCGTGTACTTGGCACTGGTGAGGCCACACTTCGAGTACTGTGTTCAGTTCTGGGCCCCTCAGTGCAAGAAGGACGTTGAGGTGTTGGAGCGCGTCCAGAGAAGGCCAACGAGACTGGTGAAGGGGCTGGAAAACAAGTCCTACAAGGAGCGACTGAGGGAACTGGGGTTGTTTAGCTTGGAGAAAAGGAGGATGAGGGGAGACTTCATCGCTATCTATGGCTGCCTGAAAGGAGGCTGTGGGAGAGCAAGTGTTGATCTCTTCTGTCAATTGATAGGACAAGAGGAAATGGCCATAAGTTGCACCAGGGGAGGTTCAGACTAGATATTAGGAAGAATTTCTTTACCGAAAGGGTGGTCAGGCACTGGAACAGGTTGCCCAGGGAGGTGGTTGAGTCACCGTTCCTCGAAGTGTTTGAAAAACAGGTAGATGAGTTTTTGAGGGACATGGTTTAGCGGATGATGGGTGTGGTTGGACTCGATGATCTCGAAGCTCTTTTCCAACTGGAAGATTCTATGATTCTATGGTCTGGTGAAAGATGTCCCTGCCCTGGCAGGGAGAGTTGGAACTAGATGATATTTAAGGTACTTTCCAGCCCAAACCATTTTATGATTCTGTGAGTCTAAAATAATTAATCTAGTCCACATACTTGTTTCAGGACACTTTCTCAGTATTTATCAGACCTTTTGTTGCTATGATGCATGCCCTTGATGTGATGAGGCTCCTTTAATGTCCTCAAGAAAAATAACAGACAAAAATGTTTTACTGTCACTCGCTGGTGTTTGGAACCATGCAGTTACCACTGGCTGCCAGCTACATGAATTGCTGTAGTAGCAGCAGTTACTTCTGTAGTGTTATTTATTGAAGACGTGAGGAGTGCAGAACTCAGGTATGTATGTAATAATGCCCACCACTTCTGGAAAACAATTCTGTGTGTATTTAGCACCATCATTCAGTGGAGGCAGAGGAGATGCAGTGCTTCTAGCAAGCTGTTATAGTCCTGCTTTTCAAAAGGGTGATGATTCAGCAAGGGGCCCTTCTCAGATTCTCGCAAAAGCTTAGAGATCTATAATTTAGGAAGGTGACTTATTTAAGATACTTTTTTGGGAGATTAATTTTTGAGGCTCAGGAATTGCTTATCAGGGCACCAGATGTCGATTGGGCCTTAGTAGGAACAGCTTTTTGGTAGAAGGAGGAGGGCATAGTATTGCCTAACAGAAGATTCTTATCTTACCAGCTGTTCCAGTGTCATAGTCATGAGGGTCATTAAAACCCATCAACTTTTAGATAGACCTGAAAAGTCTGATAAATCTGTGTTCGTGTGAAGAGAGGACATTAGGACTGATTATTTTGGAGCTTGCTTCCTCCTTCCTGGCACATAGTAGTATTTACACTAAAATTCTGCTTTTAGTGACTCAGAAAAGGGAATACTTGCTTACTAGAAGAGGCTGGAGTAGAATATCAGAGCTCCAAAGAAGGACTACAGTAAGAAAAAGATAGGAGAAAATAGACCATGACTAGCTCTGTTCAGAGGGTTTCAAAAGAGTAGGCTTCATGAGTCTGCAATAAGTTGTTACTCTCACAAGTGGTTACTGCTGAATATGTAAGAATACAACAATGAATCCTCAGCCTCACCGTGCAGATCTGCATGACTTCAACTGAACAAAGCGGTCAAGGACTACTCTAAGCAGGAATAAATAGGCTGCTGTGAACTCTCTTTCAGCAGTCTCTGGATGCCACAAAAGCCTTTGGGGCATCTTCTCAAGATCATCAGGCCTGTGGGAACCAGCAGAGAGTTTTCTGAATTTTCTAGTTGCTTGCAGGACGTGCTGCTTGTTTATTAAAATGGTGTGTTATTTGCAGCATTTTAGGTAGCTACAGAGGATGAATATGTGCATATGTATATTTATTTGAGGGGGTATGCATGTGAGAGAAGGTTATTTTAAAGCTGTTAGTTGTATTGTCATAAGCCCAGGTGTTGCATTTCCTTCGTTCTAGAGACAACAAAATCTGTGAAATAGCTGCCACCTGCTCTATGCCTGAAATGACCTGCTGTTATTTTCAACCTGCACTGCTCTTCAGTTAAGAGGAATTACATGTTTACAGATGGAAAGATCATCAAAGTCTTTCCTTGGATTCTTTATGCTGTTCAGTCTCCTGGTGTTTAATGTATAATATGAGCAACTTGATTCATATCTGCCAGCTTGGAGAAGTCAGTTCGTATGCAACCATCCCTACATTTGAATCTTTTGAGGAGAGCTTAGGTCTTTTGTTGATTATGTTGTTCGAATAGAACATATCCATGTTTTCTGTTATTGAAGTATTTCAGTGAATTTCTTTAAGTTTTCTTTAAAGATGTTAGAGAATTTGTACCAACTGAAATTGGAAGAAGTAATTCCAGAATTGTTTACTAGATGATTTTCTATCAGTAATATTTTTCTGGGCGTCTGGCACCTGATGGGGGAACAGAAATTAACCATGCAAAGAAAGATAAGCCCAATTCAGTTTTGTCTGTCAGACTGCTAAGGACACAAAGATTAAATTTAAACACATACAGTTAATGCCTTTTTTTGTTTCCCCACTAGATTTTAGTGCCCGAAGGTATTCAAAGGACTGTTAAAAAAAAAGTCATTGCTATAGATTATTTGAATTCCTATCAATATATTTGTTATTTAAAAAGCTTAATTACACGACAGGCCTTTTTTTAGTTGTAAGTGTATAAATTGCACTACTGTAGATCATAAAAAAGTATTTTGTTTGCCATTATTGTTTGCCATTTCAAGACTCCAAAAAAGTATTTTAGATTAAAACTTCATTCCATGGTCAATGCTTTCTTTCTGTTCTCATTTGTTATGAAGGTTTCAATTCCGTACTGCTATTATTGTTATGAGAAAATGGCAGAAATAAATATGTGTGCACTACAGCTTTTGGAAGAGAGAAAAACAAATTAGCACCAAGCTGCTAAGCCTTTAGTTGTGACTTTTTTCTTTTGCCCTCTATCATAATGAATATTGAATGAAGTCTTTGGATTCAGATTTTGTAACTTTTATCTAATAATTTACAGCCTGCTGAAGTCATTTAGGAAAAGCACGAAGCATACTCCTAGAATTATTTATGAGAGAGGAGTTTATCTTACATTTTTGAGGCCAGCAAATATTTAAATAAATATTCACATTTTTCCTGTAATTTTCTGTAATGAATCTTCATGCAAGCAGTGTGTTGCAAGGTGTATATATTATAATATGAAGAGAGATCAGTTATTATTTTTATATTATGTATTTTACTGTACAAATACTTTTGTATTCTTTGCAAAAATATCTGTAACACTGCGGACTTTTTTCCCCTAAAATTTTATAAATTCTTATCCTTAAAAAAAGATATTAAGTCTGTATAGAGGAGAGATTCAGAAATAGACACATTGTCAGGGATGATGTTTGTCTGCAGTTTTCCTGAATAAGTTTACTGGTCAATAGAGCTTTCAAAAGTTTTCTAACTAGACTTATTCTAACAAAAGAAAATAATTAAAAATGTGTTGTTTTCTAAAAATTGGCATTTTATTTCATTTTTTTTACAAGTAATTGAAAGTGGTAAAAATCAGTAGAAATATGCAAAATATTAAGATAATTATTTAAGTTGAAAAAATGGTCCATTTTGATAGAAAAAGAATTTCTAGTTTCTTCCTGTAAGCTGTTCTTATTTTTCATCTAGCAGTGCTCGTGTGATGATGATTTGTTGATTGTTTCTTACATGCAGAGTCCAGAATAGCAGCCAGATACTAGGTTTGATGATGCAGTCATCACACCTACTATTTTATTGCATTTGTCCCAGGAAGAAGATGGTTTAAAAAAATTAAAAAGAAGTCTGGCAGGGTGGAAGTACAATGCACTAAATGTACCTTAGAAATTCTCTGCGCAAAAGATAACAGCAGTCCATGTGTTCCCATTTCCCTGGGCAGACATGCCTTTTCTGTGTGGAATCCTTGTTCTGTGAGGTTCTGTTTCCTTGAATCTCATATTTTATGATGAAGGGAAAAGAAACATATTTATCACCTTTTTTTTTTTCTTAACAATGTCATCAAGAGCAACTGTAGCTCAAGTGTGCATCTATTTTTTTAATGCTTCCAGCTAGATTCATATGTTCTCTTCAGTCAACCAATATAATTGGCCTTAGTGATCAGAAACAGCAATTTTTTTGCAGATATTTCTTTATCCCTTTCCAGAAAAAAACTTCTATCTGCAGGGATTAACATTATGGGGCCAGGAAATTGGAAGAAAATATTGTTCACTAAGTAATAAAATAGGATGGGATGTAGTCTGTCCTACAAAGTAAGATAGGATGTAGGTTGTCCTATAAAGTCAGATAGACATCAAGATTTATACTTTACTCTAGATGTGCTTGGCACTTCGTGACATAATCAGATACTGTCAGTGAATCACCATTGGCAAAAATGGGGAAAAGACCCTATGAGCATAGTATACAGAAATGTATTTTGCCCAAACTGTGTATTTCCCCTCAGCAAAACTTGCTTTCTGCTTGAAATAATGCTTCTCATCTTGCTGAAGCTGAAGACTATACCATCCTCAAGGTTCCTGAGTCAGTACTAAGGTCAAGTATGATCAATATGAAAGCAAAACTTCATTCATTCGAGCTCCTGACAGAATGATAAATAAAATTGAATATGTCTTATGGAAAGCCAGCTCCATTACCCAGGGGCCGATTATCTGGTGTGCACGTAAGTAATGCCAGGCTGTTGGGACACTTAGGGAAGGTACTGTGTAAATGCAGCTTCTCTAGTGAAGCTTAAAACAGCAATTTAAAACCACTTTTCAAATTCAGACATCTGCATGTGAGTCCTTTTCCAAACACATGTGTAAAAATGAGAAGTGTTAGAAGTGACTTTTCCAGAATGCCTTCTTTTTTGACAGGCTACCCTTTGTTCACTAAAATCTCCTGGGTACACACATGACTAAGTTACAGAAACGTTTCTCTTGGCATCCCCAAGTTGCTGAGCAGTTTTGGTTTTATTGGTGTGGACCATAGAGCTCTAAAGGAGAATGCAAACAGGATCTGAATCTTGGCTTAAGAAGGCAGCACAATGCCTCAACAAACACATGTGGGTTTTTTTGCCATAAAACGGTTCATATTTTCGTGCCAACAACTGCAGGAGTAGAACATCCACGCAGTTCAGAGGATCAGACTGTAAATAGTTCACATTACTTGCTGTTAATGGAATAAGAGGAGTGCTCCAATGAGATGATCAGAGTACTTAATGTCAGATATCTGAAATACCTAATGTAAACAATGCCTAAATCATCTAATCTCACTTCCCGTAAACAAAAGACCGTGCCATTCTTTTCTCAGAAAAATGGATTAAAGAGGAATTCTAGAACATTGCCTAATATAATTTTCAAGACTTAGAAAAATTCATATTTTTCTCTGTAAAATATACCGAAAACATTTCAAGATTGACTATGCCTAACCCCTGTTTCTAATTATTGGACTGATTATATCTTTATCCAAAACACTTGTCTTCCCCATTTTGTCTTCCCCATTTTCCACTGTCAGCTATCTGTGCATACACCAGATAAGTGGCTTCTCAGCATTTCTTCAATAATGAGTGGATATGAGGCTCAACAAGTTTAGGTTAAAAGACTTGTCTTTTTAGAACCTGAATGGTCCTGACATTTCTTTTTCCTTCTTGAGACATAGATGAGCTGGACTTGGTTTCATTAGCAGCATTATAGTTTCTGGATTATGTAGTACAGCAAGAACAAATTCCTGTTTATACTTGATTTTCATCTCAACGTGTATATATGTATAAAGACCACATTAATCCTTCTGTTTACCCCAGTGTGTTTATGTGTGTAGTAGCCAACATGATCTCATATTCCTTCTGTGCTTCTTTCTTTGACGGTCTCCCATACTGGCTAGATTTTTTATTTCCCAGGATTCTCTTTCTGTACAGTTAAATGCAATGGTTATCACTGAACTTTAGGTTACAATAAAGTATTCTTTTGGGGTTTTGTGAAAATAAGAAGTTGTGTAAATTGCAGACTCTACCATAGTATGTTTTAGCTTGTATTGAGGCATTATGAAAGTGAAGTATTTAAAAACAAAAAACAGTTCCTAAGGGAAAATGCACGTGTAAACTTTGTTGTCTTCTGCATTAAGCTTCAAGATGTGTCCAAGTTAGCTTTTAATCCATTTTGGTGTGCCTTATTAATTCCATGTGATTTATGCTCTTGTTTAATTATATTGCCATAGGGTACAAAATCAGAAACCTTGAAAACAATCCAAATATGTTAAATAGATAAAGTATCGGACCCCTAATCTTTACATATGTATGAAGTGTTTAGTAAAATACTCTTTATTAAAGCATGATGTCTGGTGTGATATACTATTAGCTTGTAAACCTCAATGGATGTAGACCCAGTTTATTTATGCTGTTATTTGTGCCAAAGACAGTCATCTTGCTAACCAGTCATTACCTGTGGGTTATTTTTTCAAGTACTGAAATCAGGTTGACCATCTGCCAATTGTAAGGAATTTCCTCAGTTTTTCAGGACTTGTTAAATAAAGCTTAGTATTTTTTCAGTTCTTCTAGTATAAGTTAGGCCTGAAGAAAACCAAGAAATGAATTTAGGCTGGGAAGTGAGAGTTTTCAGAAACAAAATTCATTAGATAAGGCAGTATGAATCAATGTGCCAGCAGTGTGTACATAATACATCTGCTTATGCTTTCTACATGAGACTTTACTCGTAGTATCAAGGTAGTCCAGTTATTGAGTGAAGTCAGTTCATGAAGAAGGAGTGGCTGGTTCAAACTAAAATCTAGAAAAGTTCAAAAGAGATTTATCAAGTAAAACACTTTGAAGACTTTTTAAGTTCAGACTTCTTGAATGAGGACATGTATGTCATTTGGTAAATTCAATCTTTAGATTAGGAGCCCTTTTAAGTTTCTCACTGATGTGACGCTCTTGTTTTGCAGTATCTGTAAGTCAGTTTTTTTCCTCTCTCCATTTATCCCTGAGACTCGCATTTCTTGCTGGTATTCAGCGACCTACCCTCACTTCTGAGGTATATTAAAGCAATGAGTTACTGAGAGTGGTGAGGCCAAGAGTAACTCTACATAGTTGTGCACGTATGTTATTTCTAATCTTGCCATAGTAGAATATTGTTTTTCACCCAGTATTATCACTGAAGAATGCTGAGGAGGGCAACTAGCACACCTGATAAGTGCCTGTCTCTCACTTGCAGTGGTAAAAAATGCGTAGAGGCTAGATAATTATCTGCCACTCATTACTGATATGTTATGTCAGAAGAATATAGAAATAAAATGGGGACAAAGTGAAAAAACAAACTGCCAAAGAATCATTCTGTAAAGTTTTCCTCTTCCTCTCCAGCTCCTCTTTTCCTGGAAATGCTATAGATCTCTGTAGCAGTCTCATCAGATCTTGTTTTTGCAAAATTGAGCGTCCAATAGAAATAAATGTAACAATGTTGGAAACTTTCATACCTGGAAAAAACAACAGAATATTTTTTGCTTTCTAGAAAAGTCACTGAGTTTTAGAATTTAGGAAGACGGGAGCCAGCAGTGTGCCCAAGTGGCTGAGAGGCCAGTGGTATCCTGGCTTTGCATCAAGAGTGGTGTGGCCATCAGGACTAGAGAAGTTATCATCCTCTTATACTCGGCACTGGCCAGGCTGCACCTTGAGTACTGTGTCCAGTTCTGGGTCCCTCAGTTTAAGAAAGATGTTGAGATGCCGGAGTGTGTCCAGAGGAGAGCAACGAAGATGGTGAAGGGGCTGGAGCACAAGCCCTATGAAGAGCGACTGAGGGAGCTGGGGTTGTTTAGCCTGGAGAAGAGGAGGCTCAGGGGAGACGTTATTGCTCTCTATAACTACCTAAAAGGAGGTTGTAGGCAGGCAGGGGTTGGTCTCTTCTCTCAGGCGACTAGTGACAGAACAAGAGGACGTGGTCTCAAGCTTCGTCAGGGGAGGTTTAGGGTTTCTCTGAAAGGGTGATTGGCCGTTGGAATGCGCTGCCCAGGGAGGTGGTGGAGTCATCGTTCCTGGAGGTGTTTAAAAACAGATTGGTTGAGGCGCTTAGTGCCATGGTTTAAATGATGAGTAGTTGTTGGTGCTGGGTCATAGGTTGGACTAGATGATCTCAGAGGTCTTTTCCAACCTTGTGATACTGTGGGATTGTTTTTTAGAGAATTCCAGTTTCAATAAGTATGCCATGGGTCGTAATCCCCAATATGTAACGTTAGCCAGACAAACCTCATAGCTGTCATTAATTAAATATATCTCTGAAAACTTCATGTAGGTTCAGCCTTTACTGATTTTTCTTTTTTACAATATGGAAATCTGTTAATAAGTAGCGTTGTTAAGATTATTAATTTAGGATAATTTGATAGATAACATAATTGTGTTTCATATTTGGCAAATAGGAAACAGGAAATTATTTGTATCATTTTAAGAACTAGAAAACAAGCTTCTGCAAAGCTATATGCTGGAATCACTAGGTTTAATAAAAAAAATGAAAAATAGAACAAAGTAAACATATGTTGCTTACATTTTTAGTTGACTGCATGATACAGCTTTACAGGTGCATTGAAGGATACCACAGAAATGCAAAATAATCAGGATAGTAATGGACAGTTCTAAATGGGGTTTAAATTTAGATAAATGTTACATAATGTATTCCAGACACGTGGCATTATATACAAGTATTGTTGCTGCAGAATGCTAGATAATGCTCTTCAGCTGTCAGTATTCCTCCTTCATGTCTCTTTTCAGATATAAGTAGATAGAAATGTGATTGTAGTATTACTGGAAGAGGTGACTGCTTGTAAGAAGCCCTGGGTCTGTGCTCATGATCTCTTGAGTGTAGCTAAGATGATATAAGTTTATCTACCCAATCAAACAGAAAAAAAAGGGTATCAATAGTGATATCAGTTGTTGCACAGTCTTGAAAACTTAGATTTCTTTGAAAATCAGATCCTGGTACGAGTCAAAATAGAATTTCTAACAATAGTAAAGTTTTTCAGTCCTCCAGCACTCACTCTCTGACAACAGACTGGTAGATACAAGGGCTTCACATATAATCACCTGGTACTAACACACTGTGTGAGCTGTAGCTATGGGTTCCTTTTTAATGTAACTACAGTTTGATTCCTGCCACAGATAAAACTTAGTTTTGTTCCTGTCTTAGTTGCGTTTACCACCACTGTGGAGTCATTAGTCGTGGTAGATTGTCCTGCTAAATATGATTTGTTTTTTTAAAAAAAACAATAATTTTATATGGATTTGAAAGTTTTCAAGCACGTTTGAGACCTCATGGAATATTACTGGTTGGATGATAGTTTCAAGTAGATACACATGCTAAAACACATGGCAATTCAAAAGTTGGTAATGTGTATTACGTGCTACGGTTGCTAAGAATGATTTTTTACGAAGGACTGCCTATTCACCTAAGAGAAAAATCACTAAGGGTCCCATGCTGTGGGTTAAAACCTGAATGCAGCATTGCAAAGCAAGTCGCTCGTTGTTTTCCCATCCTGTTTTGCAGTCTGTGGATTGCTGTCTACTTCTCTGCATAGTTTCTATTCTGCTGATGAAACTATCAGGAGAATGTGCAGAACAACATGCAAAGAATACTGCAGTCTTTTTCTTGGTTGAGGGAGAGAAAAGGAGACTTTTTTTTGAGTTTTCTCTTTGAAAAGTTCTCATAAAGATTTCTTGTCATGGCAGAAGAGGTACAACTTTCTGGGAAAAAAAGCAAAACTCAAGTAGATGTTGGTCACTTTGTCTTGGTATATCGTATCCGTTAATAATTACTGATAATAAACTTCAAGACTTTACCATGATAAAATTATTCTAGGAACAAAAGGTAAAGAAGGGTTTCCCAAACTGCGTGAAGCATACATGGAGCAAATGGATTCTACTTCAGCAGAGCTACCCTGCTTATAAATACAAGACTAACATATTTCTCCATTATCTCTGATAATTACGCTCTGATGGGGGGGAGTGGTGAGTGCAAGGCAGAACGAAGCAAGTGCAAACAAAACACAGTGCCAAGTAGCAGTAATGGTAAGCAAGTAATTTGGAAAACATACAGACGAATCAAGTGTGGAAGTCAAAATGGAAAAACAGGGAATTAAATATAAATAGAAAATAAGTAAGTGTGCAGGAACTGAAAGAAATGCCTGATTATATGGCTGCAAATTGAGGTAATAAAGTGTACGTTGCTGAAGTTAGCCAGTAAAGAATCCAAATGTCAAAGTGATGAATGGCAAATAATGTGAATAATGAAAAGCCTGTGTTCACAGGCAAAGCACAGTGCTTCTATTCTGTACAGAAGCACCAGCTCTGCCGGTTTCTCCCGTGCTTTCCACATTTGCCATATGTCATCGGTGATGCTTGCTGAAGATGCCATCAGGGAAATGTCTCAGTACAGCCATGTGCGCACATTTCTGTTTGGCTGCTTGAAGGCCACTCAGGAACATAAACAGTGCTCTTGTACCTTACTCTCCTGTGCCTGTTTAGTTCCTCTTGCTGTGTTGTCCCTCAGCGACTGTACAGCACAGAGGTTCTGCTCAAGTTGTGTCACTGAGCCATGCCTTGGCAGCGTTCATGTCTGAACAGTCGCTCCTCTTTTGGTCTGCTGGATCTCCTGGGTGTGAGCGCAAAAGGGGCAGAATAGCAGGAAGTGTGAATTGAAAAAAAAAGTGCGAGAGAAGACAGCCAAGGAAAGCAGCATTCATTTACCTTCTGTTCCATTGGCTTTTTCCTGCAGCGAGTTGCTTCTGCCCAGCTTCTTGTGACAAAGTTTCAGTGGCTTATTATTCATGTCGTCATTTAATCCCTTCACTGCTTTGCTACTGTATGTTTGGACAGAATGTGAGCTTTGCTTCTTTGTTATAATAATAGAGAAAACTGACAAACATCAATAAATAACTGTACTGTCCTGGCAGTATGATTTCCTTATGCTGGTCATTTAGTATATTAGTTTTTAAAATGTCTATTATAGCAGTGACAATAGTATTAGAGTATTTTTATATAGGAATATTATGGTTGTTCTGTCCTCACAAAAGGATGATGAGTGCTTAGTTTATCTATATGCACACTGCTTCATTGTCTCACAAAACAGTGTCCGAGCGCTAGGATTGCTTCATTAAGTTTATGCTACATCACCATAATTATCCAGGAGCTAAGAATAGCTCATCTAATTGAAAATAATGATTCTAGAGAAAGACCAGGTTTGATTAGTGTTACTAAGCAAGCACATAACTGTACAACCATTCATGAACTGCACGGAACACATATGGGATTATACAATGTATTTGTTTTGATTAACAGTTTCCTTCCCCCATCCTGAACACAAGTTAAAGGTGTTACTGCTTATTTGCTCATTATCTTTTTATCTCAGGTCCCTTGAGGGACCTGCAAGAAGACAGCATGAGCTATTTATCCAGTAAATTATGACAAGCTAAGCTTTGAAATAACATTCAGCATTTCTCCCCGCACACATTTTAGGGAGGTTGTAACTTAAATAAATCTTCTCCAGGCACCACAAATGAAACTGTCTATGTGGAGTTTTTTATGTCTGTGTTTGTACTAGTACCCTATGGGATTAAACATTCTTTTACAAATGCAAAGTCTGCTATACTGTTAATCTCTTGGTGCTCATTCTCGTTAAGGCTAACATTTAATTCTTGCTTTGACTAAAACACATGGAACTCTTATTTATTCCTTGAAAATAAAACTGTAAAAAGTTTTAATTTATTTAATTACTGTCGATAAGTATCCCCAGGCACATGGGATAAAAGTTGCTGCTGCTATCTTCTTAAATGATTTTTTTTTTCTGCTTAAGTGTCAGATTTCTACAAGAATGCTGTGAGAAAATTCCTGACATCATAAAATTTAATATATCTTGTTTAGAAATGCTGTTAATTTCTTTAGAGGTGCAAAAAACACTGCTGGTTTACCACGTTTAGCTTCTCCTCCATTCTATTGAACATTTTCATAGCTCTAGGCTATGTGCTAATGCTTTAGAGGCAGAGAGATCACTGTCATCAGGAATTTTAAACCAGATGACTTTAAAAAAACAGTGATGCAATCTTGCAGTAACACAAGTATCAATTTACACAATCTGGAATCAGAGGCACTTGCACAAGCTGTTCTTGAGGCTTTTTAAGAAACAGCAGAGCAGAAGGAAAAAAGTGGAAGCAGAGGGCAGATTACTTTACGAAAGTATTCCAGGCTGTTGACTTGACTTGAGAAAAGTTACCTTGTTTTTTAGATTTGAAGTTCAGTGAGTTACAAGAATTTAAAATCTCAATCCATTACAATATGGTCTGATTGTGGAAGATATTTCTCATTTTTTGGGGCCACCATACCTCAATTTTGCCCTTCAAAAGATTTTACATGGCACCCAGCACTAAGCATTAACTTTCAAGTGTTGTAAAGGTAATAGCATTCCACAGCCCCTTTGAACACCGTGTATCCTGATCTCAGACTCCTGCTTAGAATTCAGTGTGGTGGCCCAGCCTGACCTTCTGTACACTTCTGTACACATTCTGATGGCGTGTATCAAAATCATAAACCTAGGTTTCACTCAGATACTGCATTTTTTTCTATCTAGAAATTTTAATTATAAGCTTGGGCTGTGAATTATGTACCTACAAGTAAATATGATCCAAGGATGAGCAGGACTGAAGAACTGAGAAAAACAATGTGTTGATACAGAAATACTTTGGCTGATTTGCAGTTACTCACAGCAAGCGAACGTGAGAGTGCGTTACACAGTATAGTATATGGTAGCTGAGGACAGTAGTCCTTAGCTCTCTCATTATTGATGCAACTCATAAAAGACTCCTCTGCATATAAACTCTTTTTTTCTCTGTACAGAACTGCACATGCAAGAGCTAAAGCTGATGCTGCAGATCAGGCTGCTCAGGCTGCTCGCCAGGAATGTGATATTGCAAGAGCAGTTGCCAGAGAACTTTCACCAAATTTCTACCAACCAGGTAATTTATACACTGGGGGGGTTGTGGCTAGTTTGTTTCTTTTTCTTGCAGTGAAAGAGTTTAAAGGCTGCTTTCATTTTGAATGTCATTTCATTTTGTATGCTTTGTATAAAAACAGTTGAGTGTCAAAAAGTCAGCATCAGGCATGCAACTTTGCCTCAAATTAAAAGTTTCTTCAAAGACAGACTTCAGAGAACTTAAATAAACAGAAATGTGGGATATTTCTATAACATGTTTATTAGGGGAAAGTTCCTTGTGTTTTTTAGCATTCTTGACCGTCTTGGTTAGCTAAGGCATGAGTTCTGGAGAATGCTTTACCATTACACATACATAACCTGTACGGGCATCTTCCTCTGTTACGCCTGTGATGCTCTGTGGAACTTTAGGCCTATACTCAAGATATCATGGAATTAAGTCTGTGTCACCTATATCAACATTGCAACCCATTTTCACCTGTCAAGTGGTTTGGAAAGTTGCTATAAAAAGAAGCAAAATCGGTTTTGCTTTGTTTTTCTGATGTCTTCCCATGAGGTTAGTATTTTTTGTGTACTGCTCCTTAGCTTAAGATTGAATAGATAAAATGGAACTATGCTTGCCAATTTAATCTATTTTCATAAGTCTGTCCTTTCTTTCACCTGTCAAATGAGTTGAGTCGTATCTTGTTATTAATTTTCAAGGACTTGCCTGCTCTGGTATGCTAATATAGATCATAGCTCTGAGATTCATTTTCACTTACCTTCATCTTCCGAACATCCTTGTTTCAGCTGCAGACCCCTTTATCCTTAAATATATTCATATGGTGAATGCAAGCTAATACCATGATGTGCAAAATCAAACAATACACCTGTTCCCTTCAGTTTTTAGTATAAATCAGCATTATCTATAACTTGTTACTAAATCATTATTGTCAGCTTCACGAATGCATTTTGTTCTTTATTCCTAAGTATTTGGTTGTAGAGCACAATCTGTATTGTTTGGGGGTTGGAAGGGTTGGGGCACTCATCTTCATTTGTTTAATGCATAAGTCAGGGGCTGGTCACCTTGTATAGGTTAGAATCTCAATTAACCTTATCAGTTTTGCAAACATTCTTTGTACCCTTCTTGATTTAAATTCATCCTTCTTGAATGTGTCTGTCCAGAAGTACAGGTAAAGCTCAACAGAACTATTTCCATTAGTAAGACTTTACTAGCTTTAAAATTGTATCCTTTTACTATTGGAAATTACGTCAGTACAGCCTCTCCTTTGGACTTACACAGATGTCCCATACTTGCTCCTGTGACATCCGAGTCTTTTTTCTTTTTTCTTTATTTCATTCTTCCATCAAACGATGAACTTCTAATTTATAGCAACAATTAATCTTATCAGTCATAAGTTGAGAAGTTTTAAGCTCAGCCATGCAAAGAACTAATAACAGCGACACTGTCAAAGGAAAGCTTGATAGAGAATAGGAGTAAAAGGGAATTAAAGCATTTGGAATGCAAATATTTCAAAGCTGCCAAACCCTTGAAATAAAGAAATTGCTAGTCTACTGGAGAGAAAATGGAAACATCTGATGGTGTGAAATTTGACACCAAGAAATCCCCCAGATCAAGAATTTGTTAGGTGTCTTTTCTTACTTCCTGACACAGGATATGAAGTACCATTGCTGACAAATTGGCTGAGATCTGGGGAGAGGAGGTGCGGGATTCTTATTTTCCTTTCATTTAAAACTTCTATTCCAGTTACAGAAGGGAAGGGTTTGTATCCTTTCCCAAAGTCATCTTTGTGTGGAAATGTTTGTCTGTTATCTAGCTACATGTCAAAAGATAAATACCTTTTTTGGATTCTAGATTTTAAATTCCCTCATTATTTTCAAGGTGGCCAAATAAAGCATATTTGTACACATTTGAAAAAAATTTCTTTTCCTATTGCTTAAATAACCTTAAGATGCCAAGATATTGACTAACTTTCATTTATCCCAAATAAGCTGCCAAAACCCACCAAATTCATACATCATTGTGAGAATACCATCAAATACCATCATGTCAGACATACGTTCCATCCTCAGTACTGACAATGCCTTTTTCACATACCTTCCTTCTGGTACCAGTTAACTCTAAGAGTCACCTGTACACATCCTTGCTTATTTATGTGTTTCCTAAGTGTCACACTATGAGTTACTGGACAATTTTAGCATTAGCTTCTTTCGTTTATGGTAATAAAATAGATAAATATGTTTAAATATTTACATCCACTCATGCAAACAGCAGTAAATATCTGCTTTTCAGGTAGCATTTTTTGTGTATTTGAATGAAAAGAAGGTAACTGTTATTGCTTCCTAATAGCAACTTCTCAATTTTCTTGAGAATAAAAAGCTTCAGCTTTTTTATTTTTACAGTACCTTTATAAGTATCTGTTAGTGCTTTTAAAAGGTAATGAGAAGTATTGTATCTCAGTTTCTGAAACTATAGTTAAGAGAAAACTTTCCATTGTGCTAAATTATCTTGAAAACAAGTTATTGTGGGAAAGTGTAATTTTTCTGTCATTGTTTGAACTGCCTAGTATGGTAGGCAAGCATGCTGTCAGCAATGAATAAATATATGTAATATATCAACAAGTCTCTTGAAAGAAAGAGAGGGGGAAGTGAAATACAAACACCTCTCTGGAAACAAGTTAAGCTTTTTTTTCTGTCTTAATAAATGATCTCTGCATTACCTGTGGCTTACGTCCATTTAAATATTTGCAAATCTTTTAATAAAGCTCTTATATTTCAGTCTCTTAAAAAGCAACCTTCTGGGTCACATATCACTAGTATTACATACAATTTATAATTACAGTGAATATTCATCACTTATTTTACCATGACAGTTTATACTTCCCAATTGCTTTCTCTCATGTTTGAATTTTATGTTCATTAAGACATTCATCAGAAGCTGCCAGGAAGCTTTAGCTTTGTAATATAGTCTAAAAGGAAACTGAAAGGAGAACAAAGTGGTAGGAAGCAAAGCAGCATTCAGCAGGTGAGAATAATAATGTCAGTCTGAGTCACGAATATTGAGGTACCATAGAAATCTTGAGATTTAGCTTTCTCAGTAACTGATTACCTTAATATTTGCATATAAGGAAAGCAAGTATGATTGAAAAGGTCTGTGTCATGGTGTAAAGACTTAAAAGGTTATAGGGAGCTGTTCTCTCTGAGCTTGTTCTTGCTGGCCTCAGGCAAGAGCTTGCTTCAACTTTTGCTGTAGCAGAGAATTGGCTGGTGATTCATAGCTATGAGGATGGTGTATCTTTGCAGAGCCCTATCCAAAAGGCTATACATTTTGTAGATTTAATGAATGTTACTGTCTTTATAGAGGCCAGACTTTGCAGGCCTTTTATCGTTAAATAAAACGAATTTTTCAAAATCCCAGCTCTCACCTATTTCTTTCCTCCAGGCATCATCTAAACTTGTAGGTGTGTCAAAAGAGAGCATACCAAGACAGGAAACAAATGAAACTTGAGTCATATCCTGATTCAAGGGAGCAATCTGGGGGCAGTTTCGAAATGTCTTTGCTTAAAAAACCAAAACAAAACAAAACAATAAATGCTGTTTTGCAACTCTCGTTAAACCCTAAAGAAAAGCAAATGACTAATGGGAGAGTTGTATCAAAGGTCTAAAAGAAAATAAAGGCTTTTGACAACTAATAAAAAGGGGAAATATTGTTCTAGTCTTGCACAAGCTTAATGGACGCTTAGACTTACCCATTCATTCTAAATTCCACAGACCATCTCTAAGATATGGTTTTGTAGACACACTATCAGAAGGTAAGCTGAAGTATGAACTTGCACAGACTGGGCAGCTAATCCACAATTATCCGTGTGCATGTATATCCTGCAGCAAATGGATACTGCTCTTTCATTCAATTTAAATGACTAACATTTGATTAAATGACAGAGGGGTAAAACTGCTTTGCTGCAGGGTAAGAGCAGTCTGGACACTTTACCATGGAGCAGTTAAAGTCTGGAAATTCAGATCTGAATTGTTTTATGGCAGATTATTTGTCAGACCAACCAGCTGCCAGAGGAACATACATGGCTCACCAGAAAAATTCATCCAACCTTTGACCCTCCTAAACAAGGCATGAGAGAAATTAAGGAGCAGTTTATCAATTAACAGTCTCTAAAGAGAAGGACAGTTTTCTTTAGGTGAAAGATATAAGCAAAGAAAAAAGATTTTGAAAAATAAAAATTTTGGGGGTTTTTTTCCAGTATTTTCTCATGTCATGCATGGTTACTGTTACAGCAGCAGTATTAATATGCTAAACATCCCTAGTTTCAGAAGCAAGCACTCTAAGCTTATGACAGTGCGATTTCTGATGGCCTCTAAAGCCTTAAAGAACAACTGTCTTTTACTTTCTCTTTTGACCAATGGTGGATGTCTGTAGCCATGGAATGAATCACATCCTTCCCGTCTTCCTCATCTCTGCCATCTCTACCTCCTCCAGTTCAAAAAATGCAAACTCCATATGGGCAGGAAAGAGAGATTTCTGCCTGATGCTAATTAACTGGAATGCACTGGCTAAATGCATGTGGACCAGGCCAGATATTTTTTTTTTCAAAGCCAGTTACAATGATCATTTTGCCTGATTAGAGTTACTATCCATGCCATCAGTTTGTACCTTAAAGCATACGGAAGCTCACTGTTTTTTCTTAGTCATACAAGAGCCTGTTCTTTTTTTGAAATTATTCAACATACGGCTTCATCATCCTCATATAACTGTTGTCAGGATTCTTGCTATGGCATCTTTTTTCTACACTTCATTGCTTTCTTCCTCTTCCTTTTCCTTTGGAGAAACCAAAGCCTGTAGAAGAATCCTAAGGCACTTCTGTGGTATCTCGTAATTAAAGAAAGAAGCTTTATTCTTGTTCTCTCCTTTCTTTTTTTAACTTTTGTCATACCAATCTTCACAACTTGACTTCCAAATTCATCACCAGACTAGCCAAGCCCTGGGTACAAATGCCCCTTAGCCTTCCACATCTTTCCTCTTGCACAGTGGGAGGCCCATCCAGCTTGCTGGCAGTCTACACTTAGCCTGCTGCTCTGCCACACATGCATGTTGGCTCAGCATGCTCAGCCCACTCCCCAGCTTTCCTACATGCATCTAGGACAACAGATCATGCTTGAGAGAAGGCAAAGGAATGAGGGGTTGCAGAGGAATAACCTTAATTATTCAGGATGTTTTCTCAATCTTTCCAAGATATTTTTCAGTCACATAATCAAGTGATTTGCTTAGAAGGAAATGCATGTAATGTTATGAGCAAATTAACTTTTAAAACTTGTAACAAAGAACCAGTTTCCTGTAAAGAGATAAAGCTGTTACAATCACTGTAATTTTCACAGTCTTCCCTTAAGTACTATCTGGTTAATTTACATCTAGGTACAGCTTGTGGTTGGCTGGTAAAGGTTATGGGACCTGACTACAAAGTGCGCTAGATAGTCAGGCAGCTAGCCTGGACTAGCTTCAGTGCTATCTTAAAATAGCTTCGTGAATTCTAGCCTAGGTGTTCCTACCTGAGCTGCCACCATAGAATTGTTAATTACAGGTATAATCTGAGAGAAAGAGGTCAGTGTTACCATAGAGTTTTAATTGCCTCCTTCCTCCCGTTCAAAATTATTAATTTGCTCCCAAAAAAACGGTTCCTTCTAGGACGCAGAACCTGCCCACTGTTGGCCTATTCCAGTAAATGTCTGTATTGGACTGTCTCAGTGTCCATCAGCCAAGGACCAGACGGAGTAGGGTCTGTCACATGGGAGTATTATCACAGTGTCAACATTTCCGTTATAAATCCTATTTATAACTGTGTTATAAATATTTATTCCATGTTGAAATTCGACAAGGTCTTTACTGTGAGAACTTTCCTTACAGTGCCAGTTTTCACTGGTATGGGGATTTATTTTGAAAAGATTTTTTTATACCAGCAAAGGCTCAAAGTATGTTGAAAAAGGTTAGGTTTCTAGTATTTTTTTAACACGTGATACAGTAGCACATGCCTACAGCTGTGCTGGTTACAGTGCCTTGTGCTACTTGACCATAAGCAGTGGGATTTTTACTGTGGGATTCTTTTTGTTTTTTTTATAGGAAATAGGGAACGAGAGATGTATTTCAGAGGGAAGGGTAGAACATTAGAGAAAAATAATCTTCACAGATACATTCCACGTTTGTCAAGGCCAGAGAAACAGATGGCTGATATAAATGGCAATTTATTCAAAGAAAGTCTGCAAGACGTAAGACTTACTTAAAAGCAGAGAGTGTAGAGGGAGGTCTGAAAAAGAGGTTATTCAGTTTATAGACCCTGAGTAATGTCAAGTGATATAGTACAGTTCAATGTGATGTAGAAGATCCTGTTGAGAATTTGGAGGAGATGAAGATTTCTCCATGTTAGTCTTGTAAGTTTTTCATTCAAATCATAATCTGAACAGGAGCAAAATCTGGAACTAAAACACAACATGGAATTGGTAGCTGCATTTTTTGGTGTGGCAAGACTAAATATGATTGTAAAAAGAGAAGGTAGAGGGACCAAAAACAGAGTAATCTGAGATTATCTTTCTTGAAAGTATGGTTTAATAGTGAAATAAGAATGAGGAGGATACAAAAGGATGAATCATAGAAGTTAACAGAGGAGAAGAGCAGAATGGCCAACTGTGTCAAAGGAACTTGACAACAGAGTACTGATACTGAGATCTGACTAAGAATCATAGAATCATAGAATTACCCAAGTTGGAAGGGACCCAAAAGGATCATCGAGTCCAACTCCTGTCCTAACACAGGACACTCCCAAAATTCACACCAGGTGACTGAGGGTATTGTCCAAATGCTTCTTGAATACTGGCAGACTAGGTACCTAGGTACAATGATTACTTCCCTGGGGAGCTGTTCCAGCGTTCCACCACCTACTGAGTGAAGCACCTCTTCATATTATCCAATCTAAACCTCCCCTGGCATATCTTCCTGCCATTACCTTTAGTCCTATCATAGGTTGCAAGAGAGAAGAGCTCAGCACCTGTTTCACCTCCCTCCCTTGTGAGAAGGCAGTAAACAGCTATGAGGTGCCCTCTGTGTCTCCTCTTCTCCAGGCTGAACAGACCAAGTGACTTCAGCCGTTCTCCATACGACTTCCCCTCTAGACCCTTCAACAGCCTTGTGGCCTCCTCTGGACACTCTCCAGTAGCTTGATGTCCTTCTCATACCGTGGTGCCCAAAACTGCACACAGTACTCGAAGAGGCTGCACCGGTGCAGAGTGGAGTGTGACGATCACTAATCCTATAGCTTAGGATCAGGAGTGTGAGGGGAGAGACAAAGAGATGGTTATAGAAGATGTTCTAACCTGTCACAGTGAGACAAGGCTCAACTTGATCACCTCAATCAGTACGAACGGACTTGTGTTCAAATACAAACGTTTTCTTACCCTCTGTCGGGAAACGTTGGTGTGTGCCAGACCACAACACTTTGCCTTTTTAGCTAATAACAACATCATTGTGCTTGAGCAACCACTCTGTTCACCAGACTTGGCTCCCTGTGATTTCTACCTCTTCCCAAAGATCAAGCCTGTGCTCAAAGAAACCCGTTTTTTGTTGGTAGAAAGTGTGAAAGAAAAAATTACAGAGATCCTCAACAGCGATCTGTGGAATTACTTTGAATGTTGGCAGCATCATGTGCAGCCATGTGTCAACTCAGAATGGAACTATTTGGAAAGGTGATCATACCTGATTTTCTTCATTTGTTAAGAAGTTACAGGCACAGTCTCTTTTTGTATGTGTGTGTTGGAAAAGAAGCTAGAGTAGGATGGAAGACTAAGTAGATCATATGCCCTAGTTTTGCCTGAATTAACTTGTTTCTTGTATTTCTACAGTTCTGGCATTTCCAGTGCAGCAGTCAGTTCTGTTAGCCCACTTCAGACTCTTAAGCTTCTTAATTGTTTCTATTGATGGATATTAGAAATTAGTTTTGCTAGAAATCCAATTAACTTAATGAATAATACCAAGTTTTCATGGAATACTGTTTCTGAATATTGAAAAATGCTTGATTAACCCTCCACCCTCCAAAAAATTCATAAATTCATATATTTTAAACGCAGTAAATTTTGGGTGCCTCTATTTTACACCTACTTTTGCAGCTTTCAAGTTTGTAATTTCAACTGTTTTTTCTATAAATGCAAGGGCATAAAGGAAACTTCTAAAAAATTATGTCTAACATTATCATATAATGCTGAATTCCTCTGAAATACCTAGAGTTTAAGTAATGCAGATATAAATCTGTGACTAGAATCAGTGGAATCTAAAACTGTCTAGTTATTTTCAAGTTATCTTGCCCATATAAATCATTCAAATGTAATTTTGATTGTTTGGTGACATATTTATATTTCATGTCGCCCCAGTATTAAGGCTTATTGGCATGTATTCCGCAGGCATAAGAAGTGCTGACATCTAGAGCCCAAGCCCTCGTGGGGTATCCTAGGGTCTGCTTTCTTTTTAGTGAAAGAGTGGAAAGGTGTTCAGAGAAAAACAGTGCAGGCACTGTTTCCTTGTCAAATAAGGATTTAAAAGATCCAAAAGCTAGAGGACTTTGGCAAAAATTTTACTTGGTTATGAAATTTTCTTAAGAACAAGACCATTGCATTGAATAGCATCTAACAGCTATGCATGATCTTTTCCTCCTCCTCCTAAGATCTCTAAATGACATCATTTTGTGGTTGTTCCATGTTGCTTGTGGAAGTAGTTGCAGTTTTAATCTAGTGCTGTTTGATCCATATCAGCAGAGCAACGACTATAGTTTCAGTAATTTCTAATGTCTCTGTAAACCTGCGTATGCAGAGAGGTGGGCCAGGAGCTTGAGAATTGATTTGCATAAGAAATTTTGTTTAAAATTGTTCTCAGTGTATGATATCAAATTCTGCAAAGAGTCAAATGCATGGAAGAAAAACCTATTGCTCCCTCCATACCTGTATGTGGCCCAAGAGGACTGTGACAGTCTATTAACAGTTTGTCGTTGGGAACTGTGATGCTTATGTTTAAAGTTTTGATGTGGAATAGAAGGGCAAACTCATGACAGCTATGCAAGAGGAGAGAATATGCTAAGAGAACAATGAACAATAACTATTGAGCCATAAGTATTCTGTTTTTAATGTAAAGTATGGCTGTGAAACTAATTTTAATTTTGATCCTGAACATCAATTGTAATATATTTTCTGATTTAGCCAAAAGACAAGACATGACAGTTTTCTGTACTGTTTTCAAAAGGAGAAGCAAATGGGTTTAGATAGTTTTCATGTCTAATTCCGATAGGAATACTAGAGAGGAAAGCAAAAGGAACTGAAAGATAGCAGGGAGCGAGAAACCTAATATAATGACAAAGAATTTGGTAGTCATCTCCTCTGAGTCTTCACTAATGACTAGCCAAATATTATGGATGACATGTTGCATATTTCTATAATATGGTGAACAGCATCTAATTTAAACCAACAAGTATTAGTGAAGTGGTATGTTGCAGACACAAGCCTGAACAGAGGAAAACAAAATCCACAGTAAAATTCCACATATAGCTGCAAGTGAATGCTGCCATTCACAGCATTGGTCACTCACCAAATGCAAGCTCATTCACAGAATTGTCAGACCTGGTATTTTAACTGAAGACAGTGACTTACTGCTCAGAAGCGCTATGAGAAGTCCTTAAGGGCTGACAGATTCAGCCAGTTGGAGATGAGATGTGAACCTGCTCCTGTTGAGGTCCATTGCCAGACTCCCATGGAGCAGGAAGATATCCATGCACTTGAAATGTGATACGAGAGGAGAAGCAGCTAATACTGTTCCAGGCTGTATATGCAGAAGAAGCACATCATGGAGAAGAAGGGTAACGGTCCCTTCTCTGCATGATCCCAGGGACAATGGATCTGAAATATTGTGTAGAGCTTTGGGCATCGTGATATCAGAAAATGTGGACATGCTTGGAGAAATAGAAGGATGCGTTGATTCTAGTGGGTAACAGCAGCTATTATGCCACATTAACACTCTCCTTATATATATAAAATTCATCTTTTCAGAGAATATGCAGTTATGATGAGATCAGAATTACAGCCTTTCACTTCTGCCCATCCTTTGTGATAGATATCAAGGAGCTAAGAGAACTCCGCCACTGCAGTTAACATTTGCTAAATTGTCCAGTGGATTTTTTTCTAGTTTTCAGAAAAGTGTTCCATTGATCAGAGATTTGCGTACCGTTCTGTATAATAACACTAAAACATACACTGACACCAGGCCTCATGCCTCGATGCAGCTCAGCAGAGGTAAAGTAGGCTCTAGATTTTCTGTGAAAAAGCTAAAAAATTTACCTTCTCAGTTATCTTACCTTAGGCCACCTGCAGACTCAGAAGTGTTTGAGTGGAAGAGACAGTCTAGTTTTCATGCAGATAAGAATGGCACTAGCATCTCTGTTTCATCATCCTACTGCTACACTCACAAGTTTATGATGTTACACACGATCTGGATATTTTGATCAAAGTCCATTTCCTTTTCTGTTGTCATTGCTGCTGTTAGCATCACGAAGCTCATGTGCTTGAGTAGATATTTTAATATTTTTCAGGAAGTTTCTTGCAGCAGTGTGAGATAACGTGATACCCTCTACATTTCAACAAGTATTAGTGTGAAACACAGAGAGACTAGCAGTAGACAGTTTACAGGCCATATCAATAGCTCTTTTGTGCTGTGTAAACGTATGAGCAGAGTAAACACAGAGGCACAAGAATTAGCCATGGTTTTGGACAAAGTATGTATCCGGCTAGTAAATAAGTAACTCAGCACTCTTGATCTTTGTCTAGTCCCTGAGAGGAAACATTTTATGTGGGTTTTGAAAAGGCCCCATCATTTTCATTGATGTCAAAACCAGGCAAATAAAGTACTGGTAGATACTTTAAAAATGGTATTCTATCAAAACTATCTGGAAGTTATGATACTACACAAAACTGCTTCCTGAGCAGAGATAAAGAAAGTAATTGGGAGGGCAGACTTCATACACAAGAATTTGTATGTTTGTGGTTCTCTGCATGAGACACTTAATAAGCAACTTCTACCAATCATTACCTATTGTAGGTGCTTGTCTTTACTTAGCAAGAAGGGAAGATTGCATTTAGGGCTGCATTAAAACCTGCTTGTATTCAGTGATGCTACCTTTGAAAGTTAATCCTAGGAGGAATATTTGTGTAGTCAAACTTTTACATCACTGAATCATGATGTGGATTTTCAGGTTGTGGCAATAGTATCATATCACATTGTGGGCTATCTTTGTGTTATATTTTTAGGTCATGTTGGCAGTACATGGTTTGAAGGACAGCAAGCTGCCAGATCAAATCACAGTTTCATAAAATAAATACTTGTAGACATCATTCTCCATGACGTTCATGGATCTAATGAAGGAGTAACTGTTGGCACATGCTAATTTCAGTGATGCCTCCATTGCAGTAGGAGACGAAAGCCTACCAGAGGTAGCGCTTAGGGAAGCAGCCATGCTAAAAACAGATTGAGAAGCCCTAGAAGCCTAAGCTGGAGAAAATTTCAGCAAAGAGAAAGTATTTTGAAGGAGGGGATGAGGAGGAAATGAGGATTTGATAGTAAAAGTGAATTAAGAAATATTACAAGTATCCCAAAGGATAAGCATTATATTTTAGAATATTTTTGGATTGTGGAAAGCAAAAGTCTTATCCCTCTTCTTTACCTTGTAGTTTGTTTTCCTAGGCAGCAACAGTACTTCCATGCTAGTGGTAATAATCTCAGAAAAAAGAAACTGTTGTAAGGCAGCCAAATGGAATTTACCTATTGATCCAGGCAGCATTTTTTATTTCCCCCCCAGCTAGGGAATCTGCTTGATAGCATTTAAAAGGTTGATCATACCTCACCAAAATGCCATTGCCATCAGAGGCAAAAGCAGGCATCCAGATTTGGGTTTCTTTTTCTCACCAAGTAGTGTCAACAGTCCCTTCCATTTCAATTCTTCTTTCTATGTTGTGATGTACTTTATTCTTAAATTTTAGGTAATGTTTAATTTTTTTTGGTAGAGCATCCTCAAATACAGTTGAGAGCCATTATTCCAGTTGGCGTAACTGACATTAGAGGTAACCAAAGCAGGGCAACGGGGCCTACATATGTCGTTTTGAATTAAGGAATTATTAAATAACATGTATATGTATCACTAGGAGTAAGGCACCCACCTCCAACTTGGCCCTTTACTGTCTGGGGGCCAGAAATCTCACATACCTTGCTTCACAGTGACCCAGCCATGAAGCAGTTGTACCTTTCCATGTCCTATTGCTGGAGCACTATATCCATCAAAAGGATACTGCAGACATCCTGAGTGATAACCTCTTAAACTACCATATCTAAGTAGGCCGGAAATGATGGCTTAGAGCCCTATGCCACTTTAAGCACCTTGCCTTATATCCATCAATTTCCCTATGGCTGTAATCCTCACCCCTTAATTTCCAGACCCATTCAGTCCCAGTTAAGGGCTGCCAAATGTTACTAAAGCCATAACCATATCTCTGCTCTGCTGCATTCTTCAACACGTTACACATGCATTGCACAGCCCTCCAAACTTTTGAGCTGCATTCAAACAAGCAGCCTAGCAGTTAAAAGTACTTTTTCTTTCCTGTTACCAGTATAACCTTCATAAAAATAAGAATAAAACCAAGGAAGTACTAATGACATTAATTATAGTTCTTCCCCCCTACACATCTCCACAATGAAGCAATAATAAAAAACCTTGTCTTTCTAAAATTTACTGAATATAGTTATTTGCCATTTCATAATGACTCATTAAATCTCTTCTTTTAGTAGGCTGATAAATTATTATTTTTATTTCCTTCACCTACAGTAACCATCCTGAATGCAGACAAATTATTATAAAATAGATATCCTGAGAAATCCTAACATAAGAGCATGTTGAATGCTTGCAGGAAAAAAGATCCAATATTAGTTGATACCCTAATGGGTCACTAGGCCTTCCAAGTTTTATTAATGTTCATCAGAGTAGCACATAAATCTTATTATGAGAGCATAGATATTGTTGACAACAGTCATACTTTAGAAAACCATCGATCACATCTGAAGATAAAAAACCAGATGGTTCCACCAACTTCTTTCTCAAACAGTACATAGCAACCTGTAGAATCAACACCAAGCTATATCGTGCCCTGCATTTGAACTAGGATATAATTTGCAGTAAGAAATTTGTCATTTACTATTTCCTTCTCCTGATCTCGAATTCTAATTCAGTAGGCAGTTCTTAGCTTCTCCAGGAAGATGACGCTTATGAAGGTACGTGACAAACTTATGGCCAAAGTGCTGTTGGCCTTGATTACTCACAAGACTTGCACTCCATTCCTAGTTTTCACAAAGGCTTCCTTTGCAACTTTAGGTTATCACTTTACCAAAGATTTTGCAAAGCTTTGAGCATGATAGTGCTTTATTGACAATGGACTACTGAATTCAGAGATTATTCAGATGAAGCATGTGTTTCTGGTCACAATTTCCCTTTGTTTTAGTTCCCCCCTTTTTTGCTATCTTTTACATTGTACTTACAGATCATGAAGTTTTCAGAGCAGGAATTCACTCTTTTCTTATAGAAATGTTCAGGAGTTTAGTAAAAGGGGAACTCTAATCTTGGGAGCTTTGTGTAATACACTGCAATGGCCTGCTTGAGCAAATAACTTTGCTCTTGTCACCATTATCCCACAGACAATCAGTAAACCTTGCAGTGAAGACTGAGAGTCTTCCCACTAACAATGCATTATATGTAAACAAAATTAGGGAGTGAAGTATTTGCTTCGTGGATGGAATTTATCTGTAAGTGAGACATAAATTTTCTTGTAATCATGACATTATAATGTCATTTGTTACCTGGGTTACTCTTTATATAGCAGTATGTATTTGTTGGTTCTTTATGTAGCACTAAAAATAGGTCACATCCCATAATGTGTACTCTAGTTTAAAAGACAGAAATAGGCATATGCGTGCCTAATAATTACTTAAATATATTCTGTAAATATTATATTCTATAGCTGGTATTAGTGGCATTGCAATCTTTTTTTTCTTTCAAAAGACTGATAAAATCGTAACATAAACTGCTTCTTTTTCATCGATTGTAAGCATGGTAAGGCTGTAGGGACAAAAGAGTGGAGGAAGTATCATAGTTTATTAGATGTTTATAAAATTATCGATAAAGTTGGGATTTCTTTCTTAAGGAGAAACTGTCTCTTTTTCTTTTTATCTTTTTTCTTTTTTTTTCTTTTTTTTTAACTGTAAAATTGCACAGAGTAAGAGCCTAATAGCTATTTCCATGTAGTAAGAAGGTGTTTTTGCCAAGTTTTTAATTTTCCTATGGAAAAAAAATAGAAAGGACATCTGAAGAATAAAAATGATCTCTAGAGTATAAAGAACATATCAACCTCTAGATTTTAAATATAGTTTTGCAAGTTATGATGACCTAATTAATCATAGTCTCTTTGGTAATGTCAGGTAATTCCCAAATTAGAATTTCTGCACAGATTATAATTACAGCACCTTCCATCCAGATCACCTTTAACTGATTTAAAGGTTGTGTCTAGGCTTTCATAAACTGGAGAAGAGCAAGGAGGATCCTCACCCCTTGTGCAGCAGCCAGCCACTTTACTATTGGGAGTACTGATCCACCACAGGGATTGGAGGAATTGAGGCAACAAGACTGCTAGAGTGCTATCGCCTGTGCTTACCCATGGAGTCGTACAGGAACCCAGTTCAGTCATGTAGAGTCCAGGGCTGCAGGACCAGGCATTGTCTGTCATAGTGTGGAGAGGGACTGTGATCTGTGTTACATAGTATCTCAGGCTTTGCTCAGAAAAAACTACTTTCCCAAAATTTTTTTCTGCTTCCACAGTAAGAGCTCTTGTCCTCATGCAGTTTCTCAGAACGCTCCTTCTAAGGCAAAATGCATCTGGCACTGTGAAAATGTTTCCTGTCAATACTGTTTGCTGATAACAACAGAAATTCCGTGTCTTTTTTAATTTTGGTTCAGAGAAAGCTTTTAAAACTGTGTCCACTGCATACTTCCTTTTTCACTTGTTGACCAAGTAAGATGTTATAACATGTCTAAGGTCATATGAGAGTACACAGAAAGTTGCAAAAGAGTAGGATGCAATGGATTAGCTCTTAAAGAAAATAGTGCTACACAGAACTAAAATGTGCTAGATTATGGTATACTTCAGTTTTCATATTACTATTTTGAATTCAACTGGTCTAGCATATTTTAATTCTGTAAATTACTAACTACTCTGTGTACAGAACTACTCTTGTATTACTTGAAAATGCATTGCCCTGAAGTCCTGCTACAATATATCAGAATTTTTTATTTGGTTGATGTGTTACTACAGAAGTCCTTTTTGCCATTTGAAAGTAGTATTAACTTAATAATTTTAAGAATATAGAAATCATTACTCTAAAAGGAGGCAAAGGCTCAATAAATTGTGGAAATGAGATTTATGGCAAATTACTCAAATATGCATATTGTCGAATTCAGAATTGCTCTTTGAAGAATCACCAGTCCTACTGTAAGGAATCCTAGTGCCTTTGGCACTTCATGAGCCCGTCCTTGTTCAGTCCCACCCTTTTCCCAGTATCCTCATCTTTTCTCTTTTGTGAACAGATCAAAATAGGTAAACCTGACTGCTCTGAATAGGCAGGAGTGTGAGCTGAAGCCCGTATATATATATATAAATATATATCTACGCCTTTTTCCTCGCAATCCTTGGTATATTCTGCAATCCTTCTCAAGCTTCAGTTTTCATCATGAGCTGGTAAGGTACAAGGTCTTTTCTTAGCCTTCTTGGGAAACACTGACTACATTTACAGTGTTCTGCAAGTTGACATTTTCAAACACTGCTTGAGTCACCATCCTGAAGCAGCCCCATGCTGCCAATATGTGTATCTCACTAGGCTATGGGGGAAAGCATGCGGCTGTCACCTCTCTAAAAATGCTGTGGCAGAACCAGGGCACCCTTCTCTTCTCATTTACAGGGCTGGCCATGCTGTCACATCACTTACTGGAGCCCTTCCAGGAGGAAGGACAGGCTACAGAAGAACTACACAAGAAATTACAGATTTAGAACAAGTATGGGTGCATCTGCAACTAAACCAAAGCTTCCCTCACCCCACAGCCACCAATGA
Organism: Tapera naevia; assembly: GCA_033556795.1. Lineage (NCBI taxonomy): Eukaryota > Metazoa > Chordata > Aves > Cuculiformes > Neomorphidae > Tapera > Tapera naevia. Next base: position 15,370,743 of record JAUMJJ010000038.1, read on the forward strand.
AATGCTGTTCAGTCAGACTAGCAGGCAGTATGAGACTCTGTGTGCACACATCACACACATCCACACAGTCCTTTGGCTTTCAGAGGCTATTCTCTCTCAAATACTGGCTAATTCACACTTGTGATGCCAGCTGCTGGCATCACAACAGCTGCATGGGCCAAAACAGCCAGCAAACATGTACCAATTTTGAACTGAGGATAGCAGGGCTGTGTCACCATAAGAAAACACACATGTTCATCCACAAGGAAAGCTTATCTTTACATTGTTAGAAACTATTTTTCAGTTCTACTTTCCAGACCAGGTTCTTCTGGTCAGGTTCTTCAGACCTGGTTCTTCTTCACTCAGACATATGTATCTACTAGTTGCTTGAACTGCAAACTGAAGAACAGAACTCTTGTGTTTAATTTCCAGACAGATAATCCCACCTTACATTCTTCTCACCCTCAAATCCTGTTCTGTTCCTCATTAAGATCAGGCAGCTGAGAGATCTTGTAGGATGAGATGTTAGTGACTCCCTTTCCAAACTCCCTTGACCCTGGTTCCTTTAAGCTCAGACTGTAAAGTGCTCTTACGCTACACAAAAAGGACTCTGTTGTCCATGTCTGTACTGTTAGATAATGCCTTTAACAAAGGGACAAGGTAAGTCCTGACAAGTATTCTTAGTCCTCAGAAGGGTGCTTGGAGTCAGTGGTTCAGACAGGTGCATAACCTGACTGTACTGAATACAGTGAGCAGACATAAAAAAAGTCCTTGGGCAATCTCCAAAGGTAGCTTGAGCATAGAGGCAAGAATCTGAGTGTTGGAAAGACCTGCCTGACAAGATTGGAGGCAAGGTTTGCATCTCTAATAGCCATATATGATATACTGGGAGGTGAGAGGAAGGGTGGGCTGTTGTGTTACATTAAGGCAATTGTTGTATGTCCGGTCAGACAGCCTTGGATTTTACTTGAAGGCTATAGCCTTCCCTGATGGGGCTCAGTGTCACTTAGCATCAAATATTGCCAAATACCCAGTTAAAATATTACACTGTTAGCCTATGGACAAATAACGTATTTGGATAGCTTCAGTTTTGGTGTAAGTTTTTGTTTCCACCAGTGTCTCGTGGAAACATGGGCAGCTGAGATCTGGCACTCTTCTTATTTCAGGAACTCCAACACAGTTTTGAGGTCTCGGAAAGAGTGAGAGTCCCTCTCGCCAGCCTTGGGAGGCTTTTAGTTGATCATAGGAAGCAGTGGAGAGGGATGACATTTCTGAGGCCCAAATATGTTCATTACAAAAGTACCTTCAGTCCATCAGGTGCTGTCAGATATTAGGAAAATTCATATCATTACGTGTGTTGGGCAGTGGAGAGCTGCCACAGTATGTGAATTTTCTAGATAGGTCAGGAGCAGAGCAGGTGCCATTTGAGCAGCGTTTTAAAGCTAAAGAGAAGGTATTCCAATTGTAATAGCAATTACAAGGAGCAAGCCAAGGTGAATGTAGATGTGTCCATAATAAATAATCATTGCAATTTGACAGCTCCATGACTTGGGCTTAAAGATTAGGCAGAGCTCTTTTAGCTATCCTTTTCTCTTTGTACCCCTAATTACATCCCATGTGAACACAGAAGCAAACCAAAGTTTATGCATGTTAAAAACCTCAGTGTTATCTTATGCATGTCAGTAAAGATGGAAGAGCTCCCCTACACAACAAATAATTTCGTGCATGGTGATATTAACTGTAACTTTATATATGGCAACTTTTAATTTGTGTTGTACTGCCTTTCCCTTTTACTGGAAAGATTATAAAAAAAATAAGAACCAATCCTCTAGATCCTCTTCCCCTGTGCAAACTTAACTCCTCAAAGCCTCCTCCTCAAATTTCATTTGAGAACAAATACCTGCTTGTCCAGCCTTCTCTCTCAACTACTCTCTATTTCCACCCCTGGAATTCAGAGATGCCAAAGACATTGTGATTCTGCTGCTCAAAAGAGATTGCATGCCAAGTAATTCTCCTTCTCAGCAATGGTTGCTTACCAGATGACTCAGTAACTTGAAGAAACTTCGTCCTGCTTTTCCTTCCTTCCTTCCTTCCTTCCTCTCATCTCAGCACTGTGTAGTGATGCATATGCTTCTGGCATCTGTAAAAACACTGTATCTGCCTAACACAGCTAGAGCCTCCTATAAACCGAAAAGCAGAAAAATGTGTGCAGACTTTCTTCTCTGGCCACAGACTTTCTCTATGATAGATAAGCCTCACTTACAGAAGTTTAAAAAAAAAATCAAAGGAAAGCAGTTGTGCTAGCAAAATAGAAGTGGAGAAGCAGTTGCAATGTATTTGGCAGAACCCATTATTAAACATGCTAAAAGATTGTTGCAGTTCTTTGTTATCAGAGTTCCCCAGCTTCTGACTTCTTACAAGACCTGGTCCTGGAATCTAGGAAGAAAAACAGAAAAGGCAGCCCACAATACACAGATTTACAGCAATTTTCTTTCTTTAACAAAGTGTTTGCTCAAGTTTTAGCATTGAACTGTACATCAGACAACCAGAACTGGGAACAGAGGATCTCGGTCACTTTGTCTTTATGTAAACAGGTAGAAATGCACCTTGATTAGTGAGTCCTAGTGGTGAGTGTGTTTGTGGGTGTTTAGCTAGGATTTGTGGTGAGAATATTCTTCATACTGGCTGCTCTGTAATTATTTCCCTAGCGAATGTGAGAGAATTTGTCTTCCTAGTTTCTAAGCAGACTCGTGTTACTGACTAGAGTGGTTAACCTGGGTAACTGATTGGATAAGGAAGACAAACCTAATCTGTAAGTGTTCAACACACATATATAAGACAAGTTAACATACACACTAAGGGAAAAAAAGAGATTCAAGCCGTATTTCCTGCAGGTTATAAGGGCAGAAGAGATGTTCCATTCTGATGGTTAATTACTTCCATGTCAAACAGATACTATCATCATGAGGGCAGAAGTTAAATTGATTAGGTTAATTATGCAGAACATACCTCAAAACATGCCTCAGAAATGAAAGGATGATAGATATGTAACATAAGTCACTCTTCAATCCCTCAGACTTGACTTAGACAATTTATGTCCTATGACCCTTTGCAAAGCTGAAGACAAAGTGACTGAACCAAATTAGTAAGTAGTCCAAAATGTACAGTAACTTCAACTACTGAGCGATTTAGAGTAAATCACTGTGGATGTCAGTGAATTTTTGGTAACACTTGCCTCTGCCAGCATTTTAATGAAGCAGGTCAATCTGACATCCCAATGAAATAGTTTTGCTGTGTTATTTTTGGTTTAATCATAATATTTCTATTACACTATTTTTCAGGCCCTGATTATATAAAACAAAAATTCCAAGAAGGAATGGAGGTGAAAGAAAAATCTGAAGAAAAAGTTCAGGAAAAAACACCTACCCCCAAAGAGTCACCTCACTTTTATCGAAAAGGTACTACACCCCCTCGAACCCCAGAAGCTAGTCCAAGGCATAGTCCTCCTCTTTCTTCTGATCCTTCTCCTTCAAAACAACTGAAAAGGCAAAGCTCCACTTCTGGGGCAAGACTCAGTCAAGAAAAAAAGCTTTTAGCCACTGAGAATATAACACCTGCAGTTAACAAGCCTTTATATTCAAAAGCACCAATGAAGGAGGAAGTAGCTGCAAAACACCAGCCAAAGTCTTCAGCCCATCACAATCCCATCAGCACAGAGAATGGAGAGCTACATGGTCACTATCATGGTTATTATGTAAAAATGAATCCAACAATGCTTCCACAGGAGCTCAGGGAAGAAGATGAGTATGTCAACCCACCACCGTCAACGCTTGCACGGATACCACCCTCACAGAAGCCAAGTCCTGCTAGGTCTGGGGGTAGGCCAGATGCCAAAGAAAACAAACCTGACACGAAAATTAAGAAGCCAGAATTTGCTGCACCAAAGAACCCAGCTAATAATGAGTCACATTCAGCAGTGGAAAAAGAAGTAGAAAACAGCTCGGTGAGTACTGCAAAAAACCTTTTCACATTCACTTCCCTTTTCCCTCCTAGTGCCAAGCCTTGAAACCTAACTACAGGCAAAACTCCTTTCAAATCTTCATCTGAATACAGTATTCTAGCTAGAACCCACTGCATCAGACTGGAATAAGGAACAAATATTCCAGTCCTTTATATTATCCTTTTCAAACACTGAGAAGGAATGGTTGATTGCCAGATACTGGCAGACTTTTGAAACATGAGGCTTATTAGCTGTAGATCCTAAAGTTGACCTTTAGTGAATGAAGAAGTCTAGATAATTGTCATAAAGTTTCTTTTTTATAAGTATTAATTCTTTGAATCAGTCTTGGTACTCCAGTGGAAAAAAAAAAACAAACAGTGTGTCATTATTTAGATCTGATAAAAAGAATGACCCATTTAATGAGATCTAGACAGCCTAGCACTGATTTCAGGCAAAACATTTGAATAGTTGACACAAGACTCCATTCATAAAGAATTTAAAAAAAAGAAGGTGCCAACATGCATGCTAAAAGATCATGTCAGACAAGCTTGACATCTTCAGGTGTGAGAGGAATCATATCCTCAATCAAGAAGGCCACCTGGTTTGCTTTTAAACAGTTATTTATTTTGACAAGGAAACCAGAGTAATGCAAAGGCCAAATGTCACATTAAAATATTTCTTTTAAAAATTGACTGATGGTTCTCAAAAGGTAACTGGGAAAACATCAGCACTTTGGCATTTTTCGAGTGAGGTCATTCTTTGATTAATTCTGCTGCTCTATTTTATTAGCATTGTTTTTAATGCCATGGAAGAGGACATTATAGTGCTACCCGTAAAGTTTACAGAAGAGACAGAGACTAGGAAAATAATGAAGTAACAGATGATTAATACAAGATGATCCAAATCACTTTCTACAAAAGATGCATGCAGCACAGCAAAATGTAAGATCGTGTATGGAAAGACAGTTAATAGAGCCTGACCCTGCAGGTTCAGAACTGGACAAGTTTGATGGATCGGGAACAAGAGAGGCAACTGAGCATGAGCTCCCAGTCTATTGCTGTTGTTGAGAGATGTTAATATAATCCTTAGATTTATCAACAGGAAAGATTAAGCAAGAGTACATGGTAGTCTGTTTTATCTCGGTTTTGGCACTGATGCAACCGCTTCTGGAATAAAATACAGCGTCTGTAAATCAGGGATTTAAAATGAAAAAAAATCTTAAGGGAAAGTCCCCCAAAGAGCTGCAAAATTATTAAAGCATATTTTACAACAAAAGATTCAAGGCAAAAAAAAAAAACCCTGACATATTGAATCACTTTCTGTAAGTGCACTTTATAATATAGTTTTCCAGGCTAACAGAGAAACGTGTAAGAACATCCAACAGCTGGAGACATTTAGGTGAAAGTCTTGTTTTAAGTTGCTTTTAATATATTAATTAAATGTAACATCAGTTTTCAGATGCTGAGTTTTTGGAGCCGTCACTGAATAGTTCGATAATGAGCATTTTGCTAAGATGATATCCTCTAGTTCAGCAGGAAGCTTATGTTCTGTTCTGTGGATCAAAGTAGATGTTCACAGTGGTTTTGTAATCTGCAAATCTGTATTACAGCTGATATTAGCCCTTTAACCTTTAAAATCTCACAGATGTGTCTCCTTTGTAGGGTGACACAAAGCTGTCTGGCTTGTAAATGTTGGGTGAGCATGCACAGAATTTTAGCCTGAATTGCATTCAGCTCTGGTGAAAATAAGTGGCTAGAAATAGTCCTTTTTCTTCTTGCATCCTATCCAAACCAAATGATGGTTTGCAGCTGAATGAGTCTTCACTTTAAGAAACCAAGAAGGACACCTAAACAGACTTTCTAGAATAATCAGAATAAGGACCGTGAACCTATAGCCTGTTATCAGGAAAGGTGGGAAAGTGATGAAGTATTGTATATTAGCTACTGTTTGCTGATATTAGAGGTCATGGGGGAACTATCCCTCTGCTTCATTTGGAGTACCTTAACTGTATTATTCTCATTATCAGCATTCCAATAAGGAAGGTGGGGATTAGGAATTAATTTTTAATATAACAGCATTTTAAGATTTATGTAGATATATTTTTTCAAATATCTCTTCCATATGTGTCTATAAATATGCCCTTATAGAATAAATTCCCTTCATGCTTATTTCTTTAAAAATGCTGAAATGAGTAAACCAGTTAAAACAGAAAGGAGTATCCTACTGGCCTAGCGGACTGAGGGAGTACAGAATGACTGTTAACACTGCCTGGAGACTTTTCTTTTTAATTTTTAGTACCACCTTTCAGCTTCAGAAAAAAAATGTAGCCTGTTCTGCAGTGCTCCTGGGCAGAGCTCAATAATGTGCTGAAATTACACAGTGGCTAACCTAAGAATGCACAGTTTCTGAGGAGAAGCCAGATTGGTGTATTTCGCTTTGTCCCTAAAGCTTCTGAATATTGAGAGACTTCAGAATTCCAGGGCTCCATTGGGAAATTCTTTTGGTTTAGTGACTAATTGCAATTGCTTTGTAGTCATTCTAACAAATTATTCTGTTGTGTTTTGAAAGTAAATCTGCCTTAGATCCTCCATAAAAGTTCAAAAATGTGTTTGTCAAGGAATATAAAGAGAAAAGAACTCTCAGACTCATGAAAATAGAATGAGAAAACCTGGTTTTGGAATGCAAAAATGACTCTGTAACATTTATTGAGCCACTTTCATTAGATTATCCAAAAAACACTGTATGAAATTGTTCTATACCTTTTCCAAATTTCCAGTGATAATGCACTAAGAACATAGATACAGAATGAAAAATTTTCCATTCTTCCTTCTATGTATCTGAATCAAAGCCGTTTCTCACGTCTGAATGAAACACAAACTTTAATTTGGATTAAGACCTTTAAACAACTTTATTTACAGAAAAGTTTGCAGCAGCTGTTTTAGTAATCAAATTCATGTTTCATATTTTCTGTGAATCTGTTACATCCTTAAGAATATCATCTGAGCAATAAGTTAGTTATAGGAACAGTATTGATTCTCTAGATATCCCCATTTCTGACATTATATTTGAAAAATATTGGTGCATACTTCTTACGCCGTACTTAACAATGTTCTTCTCTGTGTATTTATTTTCTAATGTTTAATAATCAAAGTTTAAAATAATTTTAGAGATTTTAAGAAAGAGCCATAGAATTATATCATAGTTTTATGAAGGTGAAAACATGCATAAAGCACTATAACAAAATCACTGTTTGTCAGCTGCTCCAAAATAGTTGTCAGTTTACAGGCATTTGCCCTAATAAATGATAGGCAAATCATCTTTTTTTCACTCAGAATTAGGCACCTTCAAATTACTTCATACGTACCAGAGTGTGAAGTGTGTGGAGAGATGCATGACCACAACATAGAACTAACTGTTTTTTCTAATTGCTTTAGTAGGCTCTAGCTCTAGAATCAGCTTGCATGCTGCTATCCCACCTTGAATATGAGCTAAATTAAGATTGTCTTTGATTTGGGTAAAAAGTAAGATTGAGTTGCACAAAATACCATTGAAGCTTACATTCATGGATACACATTTGATTTGCCTGATATGTGTTCATGTGTTGCCCTAGGTCAGGTACAAGCCCAGGCACCAGTGTTCTACTATATTGTCGTATTTTTGGTTTGTAGGTAAAGATTTTTTACACAAAGTGTTTAACCTGGTTTTTACCTGTGTCTAAAATCATTACATTTTGTTGAATGTTACCCAGTGTGCTTCTACTCTCATGTCTTTGTTCAGTTTTAAAATCCAGTTAGTAAGGGATGTTAGAAAAAGAGATCACTATTTGCCTCGTCCTGAAAAAAAAACCTCTGAGTAAGAATTTTATGCTAAATTTAATGGACGTTTCTGATTCAGTGGAATTACCAGACTAGTCTTGATAATTCCTGGCATTACGTTTTAGGAAAATGACTTTCTTCCCTCTCCAAGTTAAAACTAATCAGATGGTTGTATTTTTAACTACAGAAGTGTCTGACTTACTAGAAGTTGGAAGGGCAGGTTTTGAGCAGGACTGCATTTTTTCTACTACAGCTCTTGTAGTGCACCTGTTTTAGTCACTCTTGGACTGCTCAGACTAATTTTGGCTTTTGCTATTTTAAGCTCTTGCAGGACACTAAAATCTTATTTATGATATTTGTCTTAAAACATTGAATGCTCATTTCATAAGTGTCTACAAACCTGGTGGGAATTTATTGCATAATAACCATGTGCTCCACAAAAATTATTTGGTCATTTTTTTTTGTATCAGGAAATTCAGCTTTAGGCTGAAAGTTGTAATCATCAGAAGAGGAAACAAAATGCTCATAGCAGGCTAAAAGAGATGAGATTCACTTCTCTGTATAAGGCATAGGCTCATTAGATTATTGTCATTAACAGGTAACACATTTTTCTTTGATCTTCATATAAAATCAGCAACCCAGTTCTTAAGGTGTCACTTCTGTAGATGTCATCTCTTGATTCAGATCATGGCACCTAGTTTTTTAGCCTAGTTTATCTAATGTTTCTACATTAACATTATATGTAACCTCACTGACAGTGGAGAAGTCCCCTATACCAAGATTAATTCTGTAAGACTAGTGATACAAAGTTGTTTGAGCTGCAGTCTCTGCTTGCCATTTAGCCAGAAGCTCTCTTGCAGCTATCAGGATGACGTTTCGGGACTTATTTCAGGTAATGAATGAGTTTCTGGCTCCTGCAAAGTTCCAATGGGTGCAAGGTTGTTATTTTTTTAAGGTGCAAGTGGTAAATCAACTTTATTTCCATGGATTTTATTTTCAAATATGCAAAGCCAGCTCTCAGTGAAATTTAATAGTATTAGGCAATGATCTTCTTCACTGTTCCTAGCAATTCTTGGTTCAGTATAACTGTAAAATTTTAGGTGGGATTCCAAACAATAAAGGAAGTATTGACCTGATTTTGGTCACATGGGTAGTCTCTATTGGAATCATAGAATGGTTTAGATTAGAAGGGACATTTAAAGGTCATCTAGTTCATCCCCCTGCCATGGGTAGGGACATCTTTCACTAGATCAGGTTGCTCATCCAACCTGGCCTTGTACACTTCCAGTGAAGGGACATCCACAGCTTTTTAGGGGAACGTGTTCCAGTGTTTCACACACTGGAGAGAAAGATCCTAAATCCTAATCTTATAGGAAATTAATAGCATAATCACACTTCCTGTTGAGAAATATGTAACATTACCATGTGTGTACTATTCTTGTCATGAGATTCTGGGATTTCTATTGCAGAATAAATTGTTAAATGGAAGGTTCAGTCTCAGGGTGTTGATGCTGACATTCCAAGACAGCAAAACTGAGGCATACTCAAAGCAACTGTTCTTTCAAGTAAAGCATGTTTTATTGCTCAGTGTCTTTCATGCATAAACCTTAGATTTGCCAAATGCATTTGGTGTGAATACTGGTGGGAACTTGGATTTCCTTCACAGTAGAAAACCATGGAAGTACCAAAGCTAGCACAACTTTGACTGTACTAGAAAGAGAAAGAAGAAATTAACCTTGAGCTACATTCTACTACAGCGAGACTACTTACAGTCTTGTGATCAGAAGTGTAACCACACCTGGAGTTGTGCTTTCCTTTTATGCCTGTTGTCTGTCACCAAGTGTCTCATATTCTTTGGCACATAGTGGCGTACTTCCAGTAAGAAGGCAGGAACGTGGTTCCACTTCTGTTGTGTGACCTGATGGTTAAAACATACCACTGGTAAGTGGGAACTGGATATTCAAAATCCCTTTGACTAATGTGACCTTAAACCTAGCTTTCAATTTCCTAGTGAATATTTTAGCCATTCTGTCATTAAGCTAAACGTGGCTGTTGCTGCCAATACCATTACCCCTATGGCAATATTTAACTAGCACCCCAATAGCCTCAGTTATTGTTTGAACTTGAACTCCTAGTTCCCCAGTGTGTGAATAGATGCCTGTGAATAGGTGCAAAAGGAGCTTTATGGTTTTATGGATAGAGGTGCTAATTGGGTTTAGACTCCCCAGAGATTTAAGTAGTACTTAACATAACATATTCTGTGACTTATTCAAGAACTTAGTAGTACACATCTGGCCTGCCATCTCAGCTACTGTGTAAAGGTGTGTTCTGGTAGGGAGTATTTAATGAGACTGTTTCAGGATGAGAGCATGTGATATAATAATGACACAAGTACTATTCAATAGCTTCCCATTTACACGGCTGCAGCAAATTAATAACAGCAAGTTCTTCTATCTTCCAGAATTTATATAGCTAATATTAGAATTGTCATGAAGCATAATGAACTTCTGCAAAGCATGCCTCATATGGAAAGTGAAAAAGATTGCGTCATTTCTAATGAAATATATACCTTCTTATGCAAGTCAGTGATCCTTATATAGCGCAGAAGATGGTTTTCTGCAGAGATTTTTTCAGTGGGCTTTTTTGTGATTTAGAAAAGTATTGTTGGAGTGAAATTTTTATGTTCCTGCTTATGGTAAATGTGCAACCTAAAAATATGACTGTATAGAAATGTCTGTGAAAATATGTTGTAGTAAACCAAATATGTTAAGATAAGAACTGAGAATTTACATCTGTTCAGGACATTATTTCAAGTTGCTCATTAGAAAGCAGCTGTGTTTTAAAAAACTCATACAAAATTGCTGAAAAGAATTAAGCACTTTGTCATCTAGCTTCACAGAAAGACTAAAATTATGTAATGATTAATCTCTCTGAGTTTAGCTTTAGCTAGGAAGGGAAAGAATATTTTGACTTTTCATTTCTTTAGTACATGGGCCTGTAACATCAGTGTCAGAGTAAATCAAAACAAGTTTATTTTTGCATGTGTAATGTTGTGGTTTAATCTGTAATGGAAACATTGGTAGGTATGTTAATACAATGGTAAGTAACTTTTTTCCCTTTTTGGTTATCAAAAAAAAGTTTATTTTCATAAAACACATTGTTGTATCTGTTTTGGATTGGGTTGGAATTAGAGAAGGAACCTACTATAAGGATGAAGAGCAGCGCTCTGACTTTTTTAAAAAAGTAGTTCAAGTTCTTTGTTTTGCTTTATTTTAAGCTGATACTGGTTTTGTGTTGATGGGTTTGTGTTCATTTGTTCATGAAGTCGTATTTGTTAGATGTTAGACAATCTCAGTGAGATTAAGAAGAGGATAATAATAATATACTCTCACTTGTATTTATCCAGCTAATTTTCACGCAGATGATATTTAGCTCACTTGAATACAACGGGTAATGACTGTGTTTCAGAGGCAGAGTCTGTATCTTAAATATTTATGTAATCTTTCAGAGCAAGATCAAAGCAGGTAGAAATGATGAAGTCGGGTCATGTTTATTGCTGTGCACTTTGTGAAAGGTTGCATGAATTCTGACACCTTTATTTTATTTTCAGGGCCCTAACTCAGTCATGATCGCCCTGGTAATGCTGTTGAATATTGGTTTAGCCATTCTTTTTGTCCATTTTCTAACTTGATTGGAATTAGGAAAGGTAAGAAAGGTCTTGTTTTCATATAAAATCACCATATCCACCCCACCTCAAATGATAAAGATGTATTTTTTTTGCATACTCCTAATGTTCCCTACTTTAATTTTAGCTATGCCTGAATGTGATTCAACATAGTTATTTAATAATGTAACTGTTTTGACCCTTTAGTGAAGTCATGACAACTAGTGGTGTTAGCCCACAGTTCTCTGCAGTTATGTCATCAGCCTTTTAAATGGCACCTGTCATACTCAGACACAGGGAAGGAGGCTTGGACTTGGGATGGGACGGAAGAGAGATGAATCTTGGAAAATTCAGCCAGGAGCCCAGATCAGTTTCTCTGATGATGGCTTGTGGCTTTGGGGTCTTCTGAAAGTTGAAGCAAGCAGCCATGTTGGAAAACAAACAAAATAATCTGCTGAAGCAGCCCCGCCGGTGAAGTGCGTTGGCTACTCCATCTGTTCCAGCAGAGTGTGACTAAACTGGAAATATATGGAGCTGCACTTTTTGTTGATGGAAGCTAACAGCTGCCTTACTATTTTACCGTCTGATGTTTTTAGTGGGGAGATGGGAAAACGACTGCCAGAGGAATGTGGTCAGAGGATTCTGTTGCTGTGGAAGTGATTCCAGCGTTCACTCCTATCTCGTTAGAAGAAATAGTTAGCAGCATCAGTCACCAGTCTTATTCCATTACCTGCTGCTTTTAACATCTCCTACAGTGTTCTGGGAGATCGAATTTCATTTGCCTGTGCATGATTCTGTTCATTCGTTGTTTATGAAATTTGATGTATAGCCGTAACATAGTGTCCAGTCCAACCTGGGGAAAGCTACCAGTTCTGCCTAGTGGCAGAAGCAGAATATGAAATCTCTTCTTCTAATCTGAAGATAAAATCCTTAAATTAATTTTCCTAGACCTGAAGAGCTGCTTTACTTTAAGATTTAGAAAGTTATATACTATGACTGCAGAATTTGAAACTGTTGATATCTTCCTTAAAGCGCGCTTATGGCAATAGCAAGCAAAATTTTTCATAATAGAATAATAAGAAATTTAAGTTGATATCAGCACATTCGAAACAGGAAAAGTGAAATATCAGAATAAGCCAAGACAGACGAAATACAGGGTTTGCATGTTGACTTTTACTCTTTTTTCCTTTTTTTTTTTTTAATTCTGGTGCTGTGGTAATTGGTGATTTGAATTATTATGTTTCAACACTGAGGTATTTTGCCAGCAGTTAAAGTCCTGTCTGACTGCACATCAATACCAATGACAGTTAAGCTACCTAATGCTCATAATAAATTATCATCATTTTAAAATACTAGATTTGTGTTGAATACATTCAGGTAGAGCATTTAGAAATGTTAAATGACTGTTTATGGATCTGATGCCTTCAGTGTCTTTGAAGTCCATTTAGAATTGTACCTCAGCATTAAAAAGCCTCAAAATTTTTCATTTAAAATTTTGTCTTAAGCAGTTTCACAGCCCTTTGTTCAAATGATGTGGTCATGTTTCTTTTTATGTGCCATGATACTGTAATTATTGTACCCTTATATTAGTCAAAAGCATGCTTATTTACTGAAAATATGTGGTGTGATCATTTGGCAAGTAAATATTTTAATTTAAAGCTACAAAAAAGGCAAAGGGCTTGTACTATGTTTTATTTTATCTCTACTAGAAAATCTTTCATACAATATAGTTTTTGAACCTATTCGTAAACTTTCTAAGTGTTTGCATGGTTTAATGGGCAACATTCTTACAGGGTGCATTAGCTATCTTTTGATGCAGCACATTAAAGTAATGTAGGTGTGGACTGAGTATTGTGCAGCAAAGCATCTCCGAACAGGGCAGTAACACCGTGGTGTTTTTTACAGAGGTTTGTTGAGAATCCTGTGTTTTGACCAGTGTGGATAAAGAAGAAAGCAGAAAGAGAGCAAATAAAAATAGACCTTGTATATTTATTTTTTAAAAAAAATAAATTGTGTTTTAAATTTAGGAAAGTAATTTTTAAATAAGAACAAAATTTTAAAAGTTACTGTGTAAGCCTTGACGTAATGGACAAAATGTTCCATCCAACAGTGAAATCACCCCCTGTCTCCTTACATGGAGAGGTAATTTTGTAACTGACGTATTTAATTCCTATTAAATGTTTAATTAAAATACTTTATGCTCTGGAAATAATGGGTAATAAAGCTTATGAAAATGTTTATAAATTTAAGTAAGCATGTTAGTACCATTTATAAATATGTATGATTTATAAGCTTTTTTAAAACAATGCTCAAACAAATTGTTGGTATTTTTCTAAAATGTGCACAGCTGTATTTTACATGAAAGGCTATTTATAATTGGTTGTTATACTGTACACTACATTTTGGACAGCACAATGAAGCCTGCCAATGTACTTAATAATGTCATTTTGTCTATTTAAAGTTTCTTTCTGTCAAAGAATGGACTCTTTATCTATGAGTTTCTCTATTTATAATTCTTGACCCAAAATGTACAATGTACAGTTTTCACAACTGTATTTGCTCTAATAAAAATAAGTTGGTTATTAATAGAGTTTCGGATTAGTTTTTCCTGTTTATGAATTACTTTGTTCAGTTTCTGGAGCTGAATAAATGAGGAGCAAAGCGGGAAAATGGTTGTCCTGGCCCTTTTGAAATCATTGTTTGTTACTGTTTTCAACACGACGATTCTGGGAAACAATTTAAAGTAAAAAAAAAAAAAAAAAAAGGCAAGTTTCCTTATGTGTCTTCTTGTATCTTCTGACACGGGACTTTTATAAATCAACAACTTTTGTAGACTTCCTTCATCCTCCAAGGTGTTCATAAGTTCAAAATTAACATAAAGTTTCTGAGACAATATTCTACACAGATAAAATTCACAATTACAACTAACTTAAAACCACCACATTTGCTGAACTAGTAAATCAGCTGAGAATTTTATTTTCTGTGATTCCAGTTTGGATTACTAGCCAACTGTACGGAAATCCTAGTGTTTAGTTGAAAAGGAGAGCAAGTGAACTTAATAGTTCCTACTTAATGGAAACATAATTTTAGGAAGTAATTGTTGCTGTCTTATTCTTTAAAATAATTCCCCCAGCGTGAAGCTCAACTTTAAAAATTTGTATTTTCTACTCTATAACACACTCCTTAAAGAAAATTTTTGGCTCTTCAACTAGAGAGAAATACATTCTCAAGAAAAACAAACAGAAATAACTATAATGCCAGAAAATTTTAAAGACAAGTTCACTGAGGCAGTTCTTCTCTGACATTTTGTGATCCATGTTGTATAACATATTCAATAATAAAAGTAAAATTGACATGAAATATGTCTTAAGTTCTATGAATGTTATTATACACTCAGGCATATAAAAATCTTGACAGCAACAAGTAAAGGATTTGCCCAGAAATAGGAAAAAAAAAGAGTTTTCAGAATCAGCTGAGTAACACAACAGCTTTCCCTGCCCATCAGGGCTCATAATTCTCAAAAATTAATATGTACAGGAAAATGCAGCAATTTTTCTATGGACATTTCTCCTGTGAGATGTTTATATCAGTGGTTTATATCACTTGAAAACTTGCAGATGGGTTTACATGGGAATGCATCTGCTATGCCTGAGGGCAAAATAACCACATGGCCACACAAGGCAACTTAGTGCTCTAGATTTACTCCAGCGTGGAAATTTTTGCCCCACTTCGGTGCAAGGAAATTTTTTTCTCAGGCAAAGTAGTTTCTCCTGGCACAGTTGTGTGTTTGCCCACAGGTGCCAGTGGGCTCTCACTTCTGAATTTGAGGTCAGAAGTTTCGTGGGCCCACTGTAGTGTACACAGGAAAACAGTAAGTGAATGATATTGAGGTGCCAAACACTGAAGAGAAAATATCATCTGTTATCACTGTCTTTTTAGTGTATCTGCTCCTTTCTTTACTTAGTATATATAGTCCTCACTTTTCCATCAGGAAAGCAGTAAGGAACACAAAGACTGTGGAGTTTGTGCTCCAAAAGGAGGGATTCAATTTGAAAGCAGAAATTTCATCATATGTGGTTACGACTTACCTTTCAGATACAGATATATGTTAAAAAAGCTATTAATACAATTGAGTGCTGCCTTTAGAAGGAGTAAATGCCTCTACGAGAGTTTGGTTAAAAGTCTGGAAATAGTTATTTACATAACTTTTAATGACACATTACGTATGTATTAAAATCTCAGTTGTACAATATTAAAAGATTCTGTCAATAACTAGGATGCACTGATAAAAGCCTGCAGAAATTGACTACTTACTGAGCTACAGTAACATTTTTAGTTACTGAATAAATAACATGCACATTGTTAATAAAACATGGTTGTTAATTGTATCAAAATACTTTTATTCATAGCTCGTTAGAACCATTAAGTCAGGGAGGACAGTTCTCCATGCAGTTCTCCTACAGAAATGTAATTCAGTAAACAAAGCAAGTGAAGAGATGGGAAATTAAATAAGCCTTTAAAATGAAGTACTCTTTTCATTCTCTCATTTAATATTCACAGAATCAAGAAAAAATAGAAATTATGTTAAGTCTGAGCAAGAAGCTGTGAATGGCAATGCGCTGTAGCTAAGCCATCTACAGTATCCATCTCAATGTTTTTCCTACTGGACGCAGAAACTGCAAAATAGGAGACATTACACCTCCTGCCATTGTAGGAGGTAAATATAATTTCCATGCACAATGTCTTTAAGAAAAACTGTCTGTAATGTCAGTGACTTTCAGACATGGAGGAAAAAGTAGAAAATTCATCTATGTGAACAGTTTAAGATGTGACCATCACTGAAATGGCTGAACAAATCCCTCACCTCCATAAAACAAATAGCCAAAATGAAGCTGGTAACAGTATTTGTTAACATCTCTCATGTTTCTTCCTTGTGTTTGCTAGAAAAAGAACAAAAAAAGGCAAGGAACAGATGGCTTTTTTCTTATCTGATAATCTAAATTTCATTATGTCAGTATGTGTTTGTTTCAGCTAATGTTTTTTACACAATCACTTGAGTAATGGTTATCTAGGAGATTTTAGGTGCAAACTGGCTGATATTGAGTGCTATTTCTTCAAGAGGAAGAGTTTGAATTTTTTCAGAGATGGAAAAAAACAGGATTTTCCTTTTCACATTTTAAATGTTTTTGGTTGTATTTCTTCTA
Organism: Tapera naevia; assembly: GCA_033556795.1. NCBI lineage: Eukaryota > Metazoa > Chordata > Aves > Cuculiformes > Neomorphidae > Tapera > Tapera naevia. The sequence goes on from JAUMJJ010000038.1 coordinate 15,387,405, forward strand.
TGCTTACACTATTTTTTTTTAATTAGTTTTATCCTCCACTGCCTACTGACTCCTCAGCTCTAGAAAATCCAGCTCGCTCTCCTTTTCTCCACACACAGCCGTTTACCCCCACACTTCAGGTACTTAAAAGAGTAACTCATGCTTTTTATATTGGGCACACTTTTTTAAGCAGCAAGTTTAGTTCTTTATGGCTGCAGAAGCCATCTCTCTTGCAGTTTGTCCTACACCAAATTTCACGTGTCATGTCACGATTTTCCTTTCGAATACTTTTTTGCATACCATTGATGATGGTTTATGCAACTCCATTCTCATTTCTAATCTATACTCACCATCTCCAGTATCAAGACAGGAATTTCAGCACAGTACGTGGGAGTCAAAAAGAAAATGAAAACTCTGTACACAGAGGTTTCTTATGGCTCTTCATAATTCATGGAAACCAACATAATGCTGTCATCATTGAGGACAAAATCTGGTATTACCTGGGTTATGAACTCCACTGCAAATGTCTGTGGTAAGACTGTGAAAAAGACTGCCCGTGCAGCTGAAGCTGATTCTCAACTCAGAAGACCAAGGAGTAAAGTTGACTGTTATGATTTACTAGTCCGGTGTGGTATGATGATTTCTGGACTTGATATATGGACATGTGGATTGATATACAGAATAAAACACATCCTGTGTTGAAAATTAGATATTGCTTAATTGCCTGAGCTTTCATTTGTCTTCCTCCATATCTTATTACTCTTTCCTTAATTAACAGTGAAGCCATTTATCAAAGTAAAACCTAGCCCTTGTCTAAATATTGGTGCCTGAATTTCCATAGACATGTCTAGTTAATCAGTATAAGATATGGAGGAGACATATCTTTCTTGTGTTTCCGAATTGTTGTTCATAGAATAGCAGTTTGGTGGAGACACCATATTAGACCACAAAAGACAGGTCTTGACCAAGATTTTTGGGAATGGCTGACTATATTTAAAGTTCTTTGTCTACACTTAATGACCTAAGTCTACAGTTTTTCCACCTCCTGAACACATCACAGTTACTATTCAAAGACATTTGTGGGGAGAAAAGCGGAAGCAGGAGGAAATAATGTATTACGCTGAGAGCTGCAGCCTATGAAAATGTTGAATCTGGCTTTACAAATATGCCAAAGGCTGAAAGCATTTAGATCCGGATTTTAGATCAGCCTTTGGAGCTACAGACTCTAATTTTGGGATTTCATCAGAATCCAAATCTGGGTCTGATTCCAAGAATACACAGATGAAATGCTTGAACTAGGAGTTCTTTTAAGGAAGGAGGGGGAAAAAATAGTTAAAATCTGGCTGCAGTAACTCTGGGTTAATTAAACCATTACGTTAATTAAACCATGTACTTCTGGAGTGGTGACATTAACTCTATTTAACATTGCAATTTTTCTATATTCAGGACATGTTCCACAGAACACCTCTGAAAATGTCGTAATTTAAAGTAATGGTGCTTAATTACTTATCCATTTTTAGCTGCAAAGTACTTTTATCATGTAATACCACCCATTCTTCAAAAATATTGTAAACTGCCTTCCATTTTAATTATGACAGTTCCAGATTTCGTTTAGGCCACTGATGAGAAAGTCACGAAAGGATGGGATCAGCTACCATGGAAACAGTGAAGGCAGAAGAGCAGTATTTCACTAAAAAAGACATTCTACAAAGAGAAGGTAATCGAAAGGCATTTACATCACAGGGCTTGGCTTCTGTGCATTCCTGCCATACCAAGACAACACATTCCTGGCGTATATTGCAACAAGTCTCCACATGCACCCACAGTATTCAGCAGAACAGGCATTGTCAGGGAGACTGGGAACCAGTATTTAGAAACAAGGAGATAAGACATGTTAAAATTAGAAACAGAAGAGAGTTAAAAGTATGGGGAAAGGGAAGAAAGAAATGGGAAAGGAGACACCATGGGGGAACAATATGTGTTAAAGGAAAGGAGAAAGACTGTTTATAGAGAGAAAATATGTAAAGAAATTTGGCAATATTGGACACCAAAGAAACTGAAGTTTGTTAGATAGGAATACGAAGAGGGCAGAAGCCAGAGAAGTAACCATCCTCAGTACACAAACAGCCACTCTAGAAAGCATCTTTCTATTCCCCTGGGGGCTAAGACAAAAACAGATGGACTTAAACTGCATGAAAATTGAGATCCAAGGTAGGTATGAAGAAAAATTCTGTAATTGTAAGAATAATTTTATTGGAATTAGATTACTATGGAAACAGTAGGATTTGATATTTTTAGTCTGGGAAAAATTACAGCTTTTTTTGCCCCTTACAGCCTATTTTTCTGTGATTCTATGCTAATTATTATGGACTCTGGGTGGAGGTGTGGGGGCAAGGAGCCGGGGGACCGGGGAATGAGCCCTTTTTTACAGAACATGTAAGTTACACAGAGGGAAGAGAAACTTAAAGGCGGGTATACTGCAAAAATATGGTAGGAGGATGTTAGGACAAGACAGATGGTAGGAAGAAAAAAATGTGAGCACCAGCGAGTGAGAAGAAAGTGAGGATTTTGACTGAAGGCACACGTGAGCAGAGGGGGTAATTGGCCCAGTCCCGCAAATGCTAAACTGATGAGAGTGCATAGTGCAAGAAGGAGTACGAGCAAGAAGTGGGCTGGGAAGCTTCAGACAGTCCTGCAAGAACACCACAGTGAAGCACAGGAATGGTGGCTTAGGAGCCCAAAGACCCAAGAGGCAACAGCAAGAAAGCATCAGGTCTCCAGTGATGGCACGGGTGTCCCTCTGCTTGATTTTCTCAGCTGACAATATTCAATAGACATTCATATTTTTAAATTCTGGAAATAATTGGAGTTATCAGAAGACCTCCTTTTATTAAATGTTCAGGAAAATGTGTCCAAAACCTGCAGAAAAAAACAGCTTACTGTTGCAGCAAGCTGTCTTGACTTCCACTGAAAGAAGTCAATAATGCAGATATTGAAGCAGTTCATTTTATTAAATCATGTAAACTGCTCTAAGAAAAATACTTTATACAGTGGGATTTTCCTGCTATTAATAAAGATGCGAGAAAACAAGAAAAAAATAAACCATTGTTTAATCATAAAAGCTCCCCATTTGTAAGAGTTAATGCAAATCTGTAGGTTTACTTCTCTGTGAGCATCTCCTAAGACTACAAAAACGTTGTTGATATTTACACTGATCTGTTGTTGTACCAAATGCTGCATATGCTCTATAGACAGTGGTGCTGTGAGTCACGCAAGGAATTACGTAACATTTGGAAATACATTCAGTCATCTGCTTGCTACAGAAATACTGCTAACAGATTCTGCACTCTCTTTTATCTCTACCAGTCTTTGTCACCCTTGTTAAGTGTTATTTTCATGTAACTTCCTCAGGGAGAGATGACTCAGTCAGAGAGTCTGTAATGCTCTGTTAGCACCAATGGCCATATGTGCTCGTAATCAGGTACTGCTGTTCCCTCATCCTTGACAGAGCTATCTATTGCCTGGGTTTTTAATTGCATCTGAAGTACTACTCTATACTAGTAAAAATGTTAACATGAACAGAGTAAATGGCTACAGAACATGACCACTAAAAGGCACAATCGTAAATACAGCCCTCCTTCCAAGCAAATGACAGTTCTCCAAAGCATCATCACTCTTGCTCTAACTGTGCACACTTCAGCCTGTCTCCTGCATGACCATGCTGAGAGGAAAGATGAGCTTTTCCCTGAAGGTGAAGAAATGCAGGATTGAGGATGACTTTTAGCCAAGGGCTCCTTCCAGTAAACCAGACTTCATCCAGTCTCCTCTGATTTACCTGAGTGATAATCAGTTTATTCCAGGTCCTAAAAAGGCTCTGTGGACACTCACCTGCACACCTTTGAGGTCTAAGGGCTTTGGGCTTCATCCAAGCCCCATTTCTTCATGGAAGTTGGGGGAAGGGGGGGGGCTAATTTTGCACACACACAGGGTGTCCGGTGTCCTTTTTAATCAGAGATTAAAAAACAGCAATAACTGTGGCCATTTCTCTCAATCAAGCAGCCTGAAGGCAGCAGAGACATTTCATGGACTCAGCATAGACGTGTGAGCTTCATCCTTTACCCAGGAGACTGAGCGCTTCTGTAATTCATTGCTGCCAGATAAGTAAAAATCCTGGATGCATAGAACATATATCCAGCTATAAAGGCTGTCTTTAATGCTTCTGGCCACTTTTACAAACACTTGTTTATTTTAAGCAGTAGGATGTTTTTATTAATTGCTTGAATTGCAGGTCTGTAGTGATTGATGCAAAAAATAAAAGGATGGTTTCAGCTGCCAGAGATCCGGACTGCTAAGTGTTCAGGTATGTGAGATGCCATCTTATGAAGAAAAAAAAATAGAAGGAAAAACATTTTCAGTTCCCCTTATGACTACTAGTTAATTGTCTGACATTTCAAAACCCTGTGTTCACTCATCTTGCATTCTTCACACTAAAATAAGAGCTAGAAAACACCGAAGAAAATGTATTTTCAGGCATAAGAAGCAGCATTTTTTGAATTTATTTTGGATGGAAATGTCAAGAACTTTTAGGTTACATTTTTGAGTCAGAGAAACTCAAAGATCATTTGTACACGGTTGCATTACGTTCACTGAAGCCAAGTTTGTGTCTCAAAAGCTACCTAGAAAGGCTGTACACAAATACCCTGCTGAGGACACCCTCTGTGTGGCGACAAGGCTTCTTTCAGTTCGCTGTTCAGACAATGTTACAGCTGGCAGCCAGCTGTAGGTATGAGCTTCGGGGTAGAGGGCCTTGTGATGCAACCTGTGGCTGGAAAACAGGAGGTGGTGGAGCAAAGACCTGGGCTCAGCCACTGCGGGCAGAGGCCTCTGACACCTACATTCACCACACTAACACTGGGTCTGGAGCCCTGTATCCTGGAGAGGGCAGTGATGAATAATGGCACGTACAGTAGATCTGCACACATGCCCGACTCTCGCAGCTGTGCCAGACCCCAAAAGCAAGGTGCTTACAGCATGCCATCAGTGGTTTGCATTTTACAGCACAAACCGGTTGTTATGTCTAGGCACCTAAGGAGTATTGTCAGAATTCCAAATATACATCTGTCAAAGCCCGGCTGAAATACTGAAAAATACTGATGGCAGAGTTAAATAAACAGGAAGGATAACAGAAGAAGTTGCCGCTTGCAAGACAAAAACAGAAACAAGAGGTGCTTCCGTCCTTACAGTTTGCACATGTGGCTTGGGAACAAAACTGGCAGCCAAAAGCTGCCCAGTTGCGCTTATCAAGTGTCCCTGTGATGGGAGGGAATGTCCTGAGGATTTGGCTGGCCACTGACATTTGGAAAATGAATGAATTGTGCTTGCCAGGTGCTTCAGAACAACATTTGGCACAAAATAGCTGGCATGACATGAGCTTGCAGGCTGTGTTATTATTTTCTATTCTTCTAGACCTTCTCATCAGGGGACTAAACACAAACCTGTTTTAGAGCGCATCAAATATTCCAAGGGGGAAACTCAGAGATGTACTTACAGTATATTAATTCCATTACCATATTTAACTAGAATAAAATTACATATAGGGTATTATCCCAAATAATGACAGCAGTGGAGAATTGAAATGCATCTGGACTAGACACTGTGAACTGGGAAAAGCTGAGATAAAGCTAAGGTAAGAAAATCTAAAAAGTGCTATTCTGTTGTCTGTAGTAGCTGTATAATTGCATCCTCCTGCATTTCTGTTACTGCCCAGAGCCTAACAAATAAAATACATGTCACTTTTCATGACAGGAATCCTTGAACTTGTTTGAGATAACTCTGTTATTTCCAGAATCTATGAAACAGTTGAATGGATTTTGCAGACCTGAACTGTCATTGTTGTTGATAGACTTACTTTAACTAGGAATGGGATAAGCCCCTCTCTCCTTCCCCAGCCTTAATAATTCCCTCTTGTTTTTTTAAAATGCCACTCTGATATTTCTAACCTTAATACTCACCATGGCAGAAGCAAGTGAAATTAAGCATAAGTACAGATCTAATACAGCAGTCTGGCACATATTTCTCTGGAACGACCTTTAAATCCTTAGCAATCCACATCTTTTAAAGAAGGCACTGGATCTTTACTGAAGAAGAGACCTTGTTCTTCGAAGCCACAGTTGCTGCTTGTGGCATATCCACATCAGAGAGCCTGTTTTTACTTACCTTTTTTGTGTTACCCAAGTTATATATGATAGAAAGTTAATATTCTAATTCGGTGGCAATGATGATTAACAAACACCTTTTATAAAGGTGTAGAAAATCCAATTGCAGTCAACCAGAATTACTCTGTAGCTGAATAAGAGCTCTTACAAGCTAACTTGTGCTCTGCAAGGAAGGATTACTTGATTTTGAAAGAATGTTGACTGGCAACTTTGAATGAATGGCACAAATAGAAAAGCCACACCAGAAACAAGAGCTACTTATTTCCTCCTGACATGTTAAGATCTACCAGTCTCTCCTGAGTTTCCTAAATTTTACCATATTCTTCAGAGATTCACACAATTTGGCTTTTTGATCTTTAAAATAAGGGTGAATCATGTAACTTTTTTTTACTACTGAATATGCAAGAGGTTTCACTCTTCTCTGTTTTCTCTTTTGCTTACTGATGGACGAACCTCACTTACGGTGTGGTGCAAAATATGCTGCACTAGCAGAGCGCCAAAATGAAGCAACAGAAGGGATCAATAGTAAATGTTTGCACCATTCAGCTTGGGAGACTTCAAAAGGCTAAATTCTCATCCTGCTCGTAAGTGATTTGAAAGTTACAAATGGTAGTCTTAACCTTAGCCTTCCCTTCATCTCCCTCTGGCTCACCAATAAATCTCTGATATTTACTGAAATGTGTATCTAGTTTAAGGACACTGAGACACTAGGAGTTGTTTCTCCTTGACTTCACAGACACTATTCTTGTCAAGATCACATGACTTTGAAACGAATACCCATCCACTTGAAAAGTTCACATAGACCAAAACATGAGGTGACTTGCCTTCTCCCACTGACATATTCAAAGTTTTCACTAGAAAGAGTAGGAAATTTAAGTTTATATATCATGCAAACAGAATCAGAGTATGCAGAGGACATAAATAATTACTTGGAATCTAATAAAAAGAGAGATGATAATTTATTACATTAATTCAATTGCATTAAGGATGTAATTAACATCTGCTTAATCATAGTGTTACTGCAATGAATGAATAAACAAACATTCATGCAAATGCAGGAATGCTTTCTTTTGGGGAGGAAGGGATACATACAGGATATTTTCAGCTCTTTTTCTTAAGGAGTAGAATTCAGTCAAGATTAAAACATGAAATTAAATGTCTCAAATTCTTGTATTTTGCTACCTGTGTAAAATACATCATTGATAAATCCACTCCTAAACACTCAGCAGAATTCAAATAGAGCTTTACAGAATCTGCAACTCTAGGCAGACGCGATGGTAAACATTGGGATTTTCATCCTTCAAGCAGAAACTGAAGCCATTCTGTTTGCATATTTGCAGTACCATTTCCAAAGGGACCTATATTTCACTAAAAGGAGAGGGATGTGTCATTTAAAAATACACGGTACTGATGAGATTTCAATTCCTTAGCAGGCAGTTTTGCAGAGTTTACTCCTTTTCATAGTAACAGGATCTGTGCCAATGTCAGTGTAGTCAAACATGAAACCTCAAGGAAATATCCTAATTTTCTAATGCTATGCTGGCCGCAGCTTCTGCCTGGGATCCTTCATAATCCTACATTTCAACAAAGTACCTATGAAAATGGTCCTATTTAGCAGGACTCCAGGTACCACATCCCTTCAAAGATTCGGCCCTTGGAACAGAGCCTTTAAAGAAAGAACAATATAATAAAATAGATATATTGTCCATTTAAAGTTTAAATTAAATAGCTACAAAAGCAAGCGGGAAATGTTATTATGGGGACCTGAATCAGGTGTCAAATGAAAACCTGAAGCAGGAAAGTAAAAATTTCTTTCTAATTCTTGTGATCAGTTATGTGTCTTCAAAGGCAGGAGAGTGCTGATCTCTCTTTTCTGTTGAGAAACCCTGTGAATTTTCTCATTAATCACAGCCTTGCTGTAGTAAGAGTTTAGGTGACCTCAAGTCCCACATCTCCCCTACCTATCTCTCTGCATGCCTGCGAGCTCAGGCTAGTGCTGTCAGCGAGAGTTCATCTGCTCTCTCCGCAGCCCGCGATGTGGTGAGCACTCCAGAATTTGGCCATCCAAATCTAACCCCTGGGTTCACACGCCTACCCAAAGGAGTTCAGTTGCCCAACATAATTTATTTTATATGTCAGCAATTCCCCTGATTCATGACCAGAATATAAAAGCAATAGATCTCAACCCTCAATCACTGTCTTGCAGTGGCTGCATTGCTGCCTTCCTTTTTCACTTGGCATTATCATTGCTCACGGGGTTGTATTAAACGCCAGTATGCTCAAGGCTATTCTCTATCCCTTTCCTATTGTGACGTAGCATTCTCCTTTGCAACCTGTGTTACGCTTCCCAGGCATATGATTTATTCTAATGTCCCCCTCCACACTAGCTTTCATTTCTCAGCAGAAACAAGCACTTCACCTGTGCTGCTTGCTGAACAGCTTGCTTAGCTACCTGTGCACCCAAAACCTCCTCTGCTTACCTCACACCGACATAACTGCAACGGCTTACTCCTGACTTCCCCCTTTTTAGATGTACATTGTCAGCATTCTGGGTCAATTAAACCATTTTGAGCCACAGGACTACAGAGCTCCATCTTCAAACCTCTGTGGGACCAGAGTCCCATTATATGTCCCAGTCTTTGGCTAGTCTTCCAAGAATGGGGATCACAGGGAATGTTCATTAAAAATCTGTGAAAAAAAAAGAAGTACAATCATGGTCTCTCTCACTTATCTTTACTTCTGTATATATGCAGCAATAACATGAATAATTGCAAATCATAAGAAAATAATAGTGAACAAGGATTACAGAAATGCTCATTTTTTCGTGAGGGAAAGGATGACAATTTGAGATCTGTGGATCCCCTGCTGCAGACTTTCAGCCAGGTCCATGTGCTGCTCAGAAGATGGTTTGTGGAAGTCAAGCCTTGGGCCTGCCTAGTCCCTGTCTTCTGTGAGAAGCAAAACTAAGTTTATGGTGGCAGCTTGAGAGCGAGGCAGCATGTAGTGTCATTATGCATTAGGATGAGGTGAAAGAGCAACCAGGGGGTTTCTTGTGTGATGCAGGAAATGGTGCTCATCCTCGGGGCTCCAGGAAGTTGGGCCTCTCATGTCTGTTTTTAGGAAGTGCAAACCACACAAGCCAGGAGGCACATCAGCATGGACTGGTTCGACCCACACAGGGCCTGCGGTATTTTGCAGTCAAGGAAGAATACGACTGCAACACCCCAAAGCACTGGGCTTTGCACAGCATCCATCCATGCTCAGGAGTACTCTCTGCTTGCAGCTTCAGTATTTGGCACTTACAAATCACTTTGCCAGTCCTACCACCTCACCTGCTGCTGAGCGAAGAGGCTGCTGCTTCCAGCACCCAGAGCATATTAACAGAACAAGACAATCTGTGCAGTGAAACCTGTCAAAGGGATTCATAACCTACACTGAGGAAGAGGGCTCAATGGGCAGCTTTGGGCAATAACCTCACACACCAGCTAAGAACAGCAGGTGTAAGAGCAACTAAAACTGCACAACAGCCCTACTTCGAAGGTCCCATTCCACCCATCACTGTCTCTGTCCTACAAAGGGTTGTCTATATCATTCATAGCAGTGGAGGGAGACTCCATACCACACACCATGCTTCAGCCTTTAAATGGTGACTTCATGCTGAGACTGCCTCCAGCTAAAGCTGTTAAAAACAAACCTCAGACTCTTCCCTTCAGTCACACATAGGATATACTGACCAATGCCTCCCCCCAGCATGACAGGAGTGTGTTGGGCAGGTCTGTTCCCTGATTACTTTCAGAGATAGCTGCATTCTTTGCATACTCGTGTTCCCGAGACCTACAAATTTGTTTCACATAGCCAGCACTCATCTATTTTCCACAGTATTTTGAAATTGCCTGGCATCAAAATTCTCACTATTTATAGTTTTATGTGCAACTTAATATTTATTTCACCCTCCAATAGGGACACTTATTGTAAATGTCAGCAGATTATTTACTATGGCAAATTAATTAGTTATGTAATGATTCTCTTTTGGGAAGGAGAGACTGTTAATACTTGTTGGATTACTTGAGCATTATGATCCTTTGAAGTTCAGCATTTTTGGGTATTTAGTTCAGGACCGTGAAACTTTAAAGGAACCAGTGCAAATGATATCCCAGAGCTCAGGCATAAAGAGAATTATTTTGTTTAACTCAGGTATTAACAGTACTTCGGCTAGAATGAACATGTCAGTTGTGCTAAATTACAGTGGAATTCCAGTTAAAGCATATAATATATGAACATTTCATGAATTTGTTTTGATGAATGTTATTACAGTGACTATCTGCTGCATTCATAATGATAAGACAACTAATATAAAGGATCAGCAGCTGTTACTAACCAGTTAAACAACAGCAGATTTTCCCTTTGTGCCCTAAAATAAATTTTAAAAAGAGAAGGATGAGTATCAAAAGATAGAAATTCACATTGTTTTGTACTTTTTCTCCCTTTGAGGTTTTTGGAGTGCAGTCACACATATTTTATTCACACAAGATTAATGCCTTTGCAAACAAATGATTGCATAGAAAATGCATAACGATATAAAAGGGTGCAGCTTCCTGTGAAATACATTGGATTGCATGCTCACAACTACCACCGCAATTTTAAATAATAGTTAAAGCAACAAAATCCAGCTACTACTTGCTAAGTTGGTGAAGTGCATACACAATGCAGATTTTCAGGTGCAAATTGTTACTGTTTTCTATGTATGATAATCGGGAGACCGTACGAAAAAATTTATTATTATTGGAGGCTCTACTAAGCAGGCAGATAAGTAGAGCAGTAGCAGAGGCAAGTTCTCTGGGATGGGAATGGATGGGGCTGACTTAATACTTCTATTTTATGAAGCATACACTTTTGGCGTTTACAAATAAATAGTTTACTTCTTTGCTGTTGTCATTTAGAGTCTGTTGGAGCTGGAGTTTATTCTTCCCAGTGTAATTTTAATTTATTCCTCTCCAGTTGAGAAACAAAGGACTTGTGGTTTTGTTACCAGACTCTTTCAGTCCACCCTGCTTTTAGACACAACTCAAGAGCAAGAAGGATAGGAAGCTGTCAGGAAATGGCTCCAAAACCTGCACTACTGCAGAGTAAGGCCAAGCTAGAGAAAACACATCTGAAGGAGCTCTTCCCAGTGGGAATGATTGGGGCAGGCCTAATGATCAGCCCAGAAGAGCAAGGAAGCAGGAAATCTGGGAAACAGATGGAGCCGTGAGACAGTGAGAGGGGAGATCATAAAGCCGGTGAGCTAAGCAAATGGGCACCATTGTTTCCAAATCCAACAAGTTTTACCGGAAAGATTACAGATTGTAATTAGCATCTGAGCTCTTTGGTATCCTAAAATCTCTGCACTCAGGGGTCCCATCAAAGGCTGTGGAAGCACAGCTTCCCATCTAATAGAGTTGGTAGGAGATTTTTGCCATAAGATTTATGCCTGCAAAAAAAATGTACTTAGCCTAACTAGAGCACTACGCAAGAGCTCCCACCTGGAAACAGACCCATGTTGCTGGCAGCTCCCCTGTCTGCAGTGTCCTTAATGTGAACATGAGGGTGCTGGGCAATACGCATCCTGCTCAGAAACAAACTCTGCTCCTGTTTGAGGATCTCTTTGAATTGAATTAAATTCTTGGGTGCAGGCATGATGAGAACAGGAAAAGTATCTTCCACTTAGGCCCTACAGGGTGACAGGGTATCCATACCAGTGTCGTGTGTTCATTGCTTGTACATTCTGGCCATTGGTTCTACCTGTTTGCAGTCATCATTGCTCAGAGTTACATCAACACTGCTACAGTAGAAAGGAAAAGAAAAAAACTACTACTGCTGTCTGATTACATCCTGACCCATGTATATTCAGCATATACATGTATATTAGTGATGGGAATAATTAGTGAATTTAAATCACTGTTACAATTATCGTTACTTCATTGACACTGCTTCTTAACTTCAAGGCATCCTGAGGGTCTGGCATAGCGTAGCAGTGTTCAGGAAAACAAATAAAACAGAGGTAATTCTGTTAAGACAATTTTTTATCTCAATGCTATTAAGGTCTTCAGAGAAGTTGCATCTTCATTACTGAGATGATAAAATGGATTGTCAGCTGATCTAGTTGATGTGATTTGGGATGGTGTCTTGTTTTCATAGCATCTCCATCTAGCAAGTCTCCATCTACAAACTGTTTTCATAGAAAGTTTCCATCTGTGAAAAGAGAATCCTAAGACATCTGAAAAGACCTACTTGAAAATTAAAAAGAAAATCTTTAAAGATCATAAAGACACTCTAAGAATTTGGAGTAAGTTTATCATGTAAAAAAAGGGCTAAATTTACCATTCAATGACCAGATTATATATACCTGGTCAGGTTTGAGTAGTCCTACCAATGACCACGGAAGTGTTTAAAGTACAGGTTATTTTCTGGAGTCTCTGTGCTTCATGTTTCTAACACATCAGCATAATTTAAAATGAGATATGCTTAGACCATATCACATGTATATTCAGCAGGAAAGAAGCATGTAATTCAGCTCATGCTGCTAGAGGAAGAGAGAATGGATCAGCCCATTTTAAAAATAATATCTTGCAAGTTATTCCATGAAAGAAACAATTGCAAAGAATCACTCCGTAACAGCTACATGAATATTCAGTCCCTGCCAGACTCACTAAATCTTTCCTTATGATTGACTGTATTGACAGCAATGTACATCCTAAGACTGGAGGAGTATAAAAAACTCATAATATTGACAGTGACCATTTCATCAAACATATATTTATATTTCAGTTAATATCTATTTCATCTCCTCCTAAAGGAGAGTCTAATCGATCTGAACATAATTTAGGAGGATATTCAATGTCAGCTCAAAAATTACAATCTTTGTATAAATTAATTTTTAAGAAGCCAGACGTATTGGTCTGCAGTAAATAAAATACTACTGTATGAATATAAGAGTAAATTTTAGTTCTAGTTAGAGAAATGGCTGTTTCCTAGGTAAACTCTTCCTGATTGTATGGTTCATCCATGACAGATTATACCGTTGCAAAGAAGACTTTTGTAGTTTGAACTGTCCTGCAAATCAGTCTTGGAAGGAACATCAGACTTCCAGTTATCACAGTTATCTTTACATTCAGCTGCCACTTACAAACATGGAGATTTGTCCCAGGAACCCAGGACAGGTTCAGCTGAAAGCTATTGTCTCTTAGGTCATCAAAATTATGCCACCAAGATCCCTCACAGAAATCCAATTTACAAAGGATCTCAAGTGGTAAGCTCAAGAGGTTCCTTTCTCGCAGCTACAGCTATGCTGCACTTAAAGTACCTATGTTGCTCTCAAAGCATCTGCTCAGCCTGATCCCAAACCTCCCCAGGAACACAAATTCCCCTACCTTGTAAGGCAATCTGCTCAAAAAGTCTTCTATGGAGAAAATGTTTGTAATGCCTAAATGCACAAATGATCACACATTTCAGATGACATTACACCAAATTCACTGCAACGAACACTCAATCACAGTAAGTTTCAGAAACTCCATGACCAGTCCCAGATGAAGATGGCTTAAATACGTCCTCATAAGCAGGCCTCTGGTAAAGATGCGTAAAAAAAAGGTAGCTTAGGGTGATGCTTTCCAATAGGTTTCACGGTACAATAAAAGGAAGTTTTCATTGAAAGGTCATATGTATTAACTCTTTTGAACCTTGTGACATCGACCCTAATGGAGAGATCTAACAAAAAGTTGATCCATTTTTTTATGGTCTTGTGTGTTGAGAAACTTTCCCCTGAAGAATACATTTTCCTAATATTCTTAATATTTCTTTCTATTTTCCTCAAGTTATTCTATATAATGCATAAGGCAAACTGCTTAATAAAGTACTTCAGATCCTCATGTCTTATTTTAAATTAAAGTACTGTGTAGGAAGAAAGCAGAACAGATGCTGAAGATACATAGTCTCAATCGCTCCTAACTGAAGTCTGACAGTTGTCATACGTACAGATCTCATTACATTGCTCCCAAAATGGAGGGTAAAGGTGTCAGCCAAATTTATCCTGTACATTACATTAGTGATATTCTTGCAGCAGTTTCAACTTAATACAATATTAATTACTTTCTGACAGAGACTGACGAAGGATGTTGCAAGCTTTCAATCTGTTGATGCATTTCTTCCTGGAAGTGGGTGTATTTATGCAACAGGCGTAAAGGATAAAAAAATGAAGGCAGAAATCTGAATCACTCAGTCTCATAGCTAGGCAGTGCTTCACGCCCAGTGTGAAGTCTTTTTGTGCACCCAAATCACAGGCACGGTCTTCCCACAAAGTGCAGCACATTGTTAATGTCTTTGCTACTGACCCAGACAAAAATATTGAGTCCTTGTCCAGCAGTGCACCTAGGGGCACAAGTAGTTGATTAGCAAACGAGGAGGAATTAAAATCCCAGTATTGCCAGGCTGGTACTTTCATGCTCAAAATAGCACCAGAGAAATCAAGCCAACGATAGTGTTGTTAACTGGCATCTGCAAACTAGCTTCTTTGGCAGATATGTGTTGCTTGTTTATATTGAACCTTGACCTCTCTTTGGTAGTACATTTTTTTTAGGAAGATATAGTGCATCCTCAAAATAAAGCAGTTCCTCAAAGCTTTATATTTTTAATCATCTCTTTCAGAAATGTTATGTTTTGAAATAGAAAGTCACCTCTGTGTCTCGAATAGAAGCCTCTACAAAAATTGCATCTAAAAGGCAGGAATCCTAGAGAAAATGCAAATGCATCCGGGGCATGTGAGTGTGCACACAACCATTAAACAATCCATTTTACCACAGGCCTTTCCATAGTAACTTTGAAAGTTGCCTTACTGAACCAAGTTAACAATGAGAGTAGGACAACACGTAAGTATACCCTCGCTTGAGATCAGACCTCTAGGCCACTTCAATGCTCTGGGACATGATAATTTGCTGATATATGGGGTCTGTCAGGATCATATAAGTGGATTTTCGTAAGTCTTTTGATATAACGCCAAAATAACACCAATCAAGCAAAAAAGAATAGAGAGTGAATGTTTGGCAAAGTAAATCAATGTCAAATTGATTTCAAGGTGCAGGCTGCCAATTTGATACAAAAGTCTTTACTATCTTTCTGGAAACTAATAGAAACTAATAGGAACAATTCAACAGAAATTATTGGTTTTTCTCAAGCTAATTATAAAAGGCAGAATCCCTGGTGGTAGCACAATATGTTTGTCTTTGAATCCCAAAACCTAGAGAAGAGCTTTAATCTAGGTAAGAGAATTTATGGGGGTAAAGAGTTCCTTCCCTCTTCAGCCTCAGAAAGGTCCACTCAGCTGTCTGAGGCACCACAGGCTGAACAATCACAGCCAAGCCAGGTGTTAGTTGTCCTTCTGTAGACACAGAGGAGGAGCAAAAGCACTCTCTATCAGGCAACTAATTTTAAGAATGCAAACCGCCTTTCTCATGGTGGGGTGAAACACTCTCCAGAGGCACCTCACCCATAAATTTGTCCTTAAAGGTAGTTAATCTCTCTGGAAGTGTCCATCCACAGCAAACTATAAACCATGGCCTTCTCTTGACCACAGAGATTAAAATAACTCCAACATTTAGAATATAAATCCCTATTCTTGCTTAGTATTGCAGACACAATTTTCTGAAGTTAAATATGAACTTTTAGAAGAAGCTTATAGACGAATGGATAGATAGTGTACTTGGGTCATGGCCACCAATGGAACAATCAGCGCTACAATCAGCAGAGGGTACTCTGCTTCTTACCTAGAGATGGCTGGAGAAGTCCATCCATCAAATCCCACCTCAACCTCAGAGGCACAGCCCTGAGACTATGGTTTTGGACTCCAACTTTCTTTTTACACAACCTGTACATCAACTATCCAGATGTCAGCTCTCATTTTCCTATCACAAGCCTTGGGATATTTTGTATTCTCAAATATTTGTTCATTCGTATCTGCTAGGATTAGACACCAAACAGTGATATTTCAACTCCTGAAGCTGCTCAATTGCGTTCAAAAAAAAAAAAAAATTGTTTATCTCTTGTGGTTACAAAGAACTGACAGAAAACACAGTATTTTCAAGCTCAAGAAAATCCAGAAAGAAAAAATATCCAGGATTTAGTGTATTTCAAAATGTCATGATTTTAATCTTCTGATTCATGCATTTTGAATGCTTAAAGATGGCAAGTCTGTAATGTAAATACAGACTTTTAGCTCACAGCCTGTACATATGAACACCAATTTAATCAGCTAAAAAGAACACTTAATATGTTTCTTTAAAAAAATGTGGAAACAGTGCCTCGGTTCATATTTTGCTGTCAGGCCAGTGAAATTCTGACATAAACAATGTGCATCCTGAATTCAATTTTCACTGCTTAATGCATTATGTTCATGTATCTTAATTCCCTACCAATAATTAAAATGCCAAATACTGAACTAATTTCTTAATCCTACTGGCTTATTGTTTTTATGGCTGAAGTAGAACTCCCACAAATGTCACTAAGATCAGCAAAACACAAAGTGATTTCACAACTGGATTCAAGTGTTTAAATCCCGCCCCCGATTTATTTAAAGAGAATTGCAGTCTTTCTCAAGCAAGATTATGATTCATTTCAAATACCAAAGCCCTTACCTCTTTATTCCAAAAGCAGACTTATGATTTTTTTCTTTTTCCTGTTTTACAGTTTCCCAAAACACTGAAATAAATTGATACTAAATCCATAGATTTCAGAGCCATATGTTAACAAAATCAGACATCTAATAACATTTCAAAGGTCAAAGACAATAATAGTTTATCTTGGTATTCTCCTGAAATACACACAAATATCCTGCACTTAATTTGCTTTCTCAATGTTACAAAACAGAGTTCTGCAAAATAATAGTAGTAGTAGTAGTAGTAAAAATAATAATAATATTAATAATAATAATAATAATAAAAACCAAGACCATGTCTCAATAGTACTTCCAAGATTCCTGATAAGCTGTGTAACCTTTGCATCACCAGTAATTTCTGAGTTGACATTTTGCAAGATCACAGTAATTCCCCAAAATTCTCTTTCTAGTAGGTTATGAAATTTTGATGTATGGATGTAGTTGAACTTCCTTTTCCAAATGTGCATATTCTGCCCTTATCAGCACTGAACTTCATCTGCCTTTTTTTTAATTGCTACTGGAAAAGTTTGCTGCAGCTCTTCATAATCAACTTTTTTTTAGAATATTCTGGAAAAGTTTGTATCTTTTGCAACCATTATCGCTGCTATTCTCTCCATATTCTCATAAATTTAAGAACATATTCTGGTCCTAGTGACATCCCACCTGTGAGCTGGCTTCACTATATAAACTGGTTGTCTACAGAGTCCTGCATTCCAAATTAAAAATGTTTTTGTTCTGGTTTGTTTTTTTTACCAAAAGGATGATTGGCAGTTACTTGCTAGTAAACTGATAAAGCTGTGGTGCCATCTTTGGTCTGTCTGTTCCCCAAATCATGATAATTCATGAAGTTTTGAAACTGAGAAGAATATAAGACCAGGAAGCAGAGGGAGAGGTTGCTGTGAATTTCAAACCTTTCCCTGTTCTCAAAAATATACTCTTCTGTGCTGGCTCATTTACGTTCACACACTTGCAAATGCTTCATTTAAATATTAGCACCAGAATACAGAGTGCATTAACAAGCCTGAGATCTCAGTCAACACAGTTGTTTCTTTAACTTGCTGTCCAAAAACACCTGGGAGTTCAAAGGCTGCTGTCAAGAAGTCTGAAAGGATTATTCTCAGTAGCATTCACTCAATGGAATCTGAGCCTACAATGGGATATTTGAAGGGGTTATAAATCTAAATATAATTCATTCTTGCCCTTGGTGGACTCATTGATCCTGCTGGGATTGGAAGACGAGGTATAGAACTCTTGCACACAATGGTGCCTGTCTGGGGATGCTTGTACAGCATAAATCAGAAGATAGGCAGAACAAAGCGCTAGGATTTCCAGTCATTTAGAAATAGCTAGTGGAAGCACTCAGTAGAAAATAGATAAATTCAGGTAGATAAGGAGAAACATGTGGCTT
The DNA here is from genome assembly GCA_033556795.1 of Tapera naevia. NCBI lineage: Eukaryota > Metazoa > Chordata > Aves > Cuculiformes > Neomorphidae > Tapera > Tapera naevia. The sequence goes on from JAUMJJ010000038.1 coordinate 15,405,688, forward strand.
GGAAGAAACGTTCTCATTTTGCCTAACGCTCAACTCTGGGATTACGTCGCTTGAAGAAGCACTAGAGACAAGCAAATGCACGGGAGGGACAGAGCTTTGCAGTTACTCAGAGGGTCTGTGGTGGAACTGAGAGCAGACATCATTCATCCAATCTCCTCCTCAGTGCCTTCCCAATCCTTCATTTCCTGGGATGACTGAAAAGTCTGAGAGTCTTGTTTTTCAAGGCAGCACATAGGAATCCAATAGGCATCAGTCTAACAACAATACCCATCGCTGTGCTTCAGCTGCTGTCTGCAAGCTTTGCTGGGGACTTACCTGGTCTGTTCACCAGCAATTTGCATACCAGTCAAAGAGATAACCTACCAAGGAAGAAAAATAACTATAAAGAGGAAAGGGGGCTGGAGGGGAGGATTAAGATATTTTTTTCAGCTATTCTTTTGAAACCGTTCTTTACAACCTATGAAAAATGTAAAGTGACAGGTAAGTTGCAAATGATTTCTAAAGCTACTTTATGAGAAAGTACAATTAATTCCTGCAGTGTCAACTGGAATTGGAGTCTAGTCCCTCTTTTGAGCTGTGAAAGCAAGAATACCCAGCCCCTAATTACTACATGCTGTTTCTACTACAAGAAATACCATGGGTTTTTTTTTTAATAATTGATAGTTTTGTCATTCATGTAACTTAGGACTTCATCCAGTTGATGCATGAGTTGTTCAATTAAGTTGTCTCTTGACTTTCCCAGCTTGTCAGTTGAGCGAAAACATGCTTGGATTCCTCCTCATTCACAACAGGGTCTTACACACATTTTTGTTTCAGTATCAGTGCATTTCCAATGCCTGAAGATGTATGTTGTAGGAAGAAGACTACGTTTTGCAGTTCACTTGCTCGAGTGGAATTTGATTCCATCATATGAATCAGAGAACTGGAAATCATTGATGAACTAAGTGTATTAAATTAGCATTCTAACAAGCACATTTCTATGTGAAAAAAAACAAGCCAGTGCTCTCTACTTAGGCTTAAAATATAGGAGAAAATATCCCCTTGAGAGTTTAACACTCTAAATTGAAGAAAAAAACCCTACATTTGACCAAAAAGTTATGTTGTTTATTTAGAAGAGCAGACAAACTGTCCTTTTAGTCACTCCTGAATGTTACCACTATTTTCCAAAGTAAACACTGTAATTAGGCAGCTATTACCCGATGTGCCTCACGCACCACTGATCACAGCAGTCCAACCATAAGCCTGACCTGTGCGATACATATAACAAGTGCACATCAGGGGAGAGAAAACCTAAGACCTGGTAGTGAGGGGCCAGGGCTGTTTTGGGGCACCATTGTGTGCAAGAGTTCTATACCTCATCTTCCAATCCCAGCAGGATCAATGAGTCCACCAAGGGCAAGAATGAACTAATAATCTGTATTTATGGCAGGATATTCCCATAAGAAGAGCTGACGGCTGAGGACAAGAAGGAAGATCTCAGCTTATTAATATGTGCTAAGTAATACCTGTCTAGGGCCTGGCTTGGAGCATCTTATCTAATATTTTATATGTCAGGAAAGCAGGAGTTTTCTGTACTCAGCACTTCATGATACCAGGAGTAACGGCATTATTCAAGCCAGTGCCAGTGTACTACTGGGCGCTGGTGATGTCAATAGCATGAGGTGAAGAGAAGTCCTTGTAGCAGTATAGCTTGAAGAAAGTACTGCTTACACTACAGCCAGAATGAAAGAGATTCTTATTATTTTGTGGAATTTCTTTACTGTCCTGTGTTGAAGAATCAGTAGGCAATCTACAGGAGGGATCATGACCTGGTGCTAAAACACAATATTACATCTGAAGGCAACTGTACTGACATTTTGAAAACAAATGAAGTATGAAGGGAGGTATTAAAAAATTTAATGAGAGTTGTGCTGGTTATGGCTGGGGTAGAGTTACTTTTCCTCATAGTGACTAGTACGGGGCTATGTTTTGAATTTGTGCTGGAAACAGCGATGATAATACAGAGACATTTTCATTGTTCCTGAGCAGTGCTTACACAGAGTCAAGGCCTTTTCTTCTTCCCACACCACCCCAACACTGAGTAGGCTGGGGAGGCACAAGAAGTTGGGAGGAATCACAGCTGGGACAGCTGTCCTTAGCTGATCAAAGGCATATCCCATACCGTATGATGTCATACTCAGCATAAAAAGCGGAGGAAAGAAGGGCAGAGGGGATATGCAGAGGTATGTGATTTGTCTTTCCAAGTAACTGTTACATATGATGGAGCCCTGATTTCCTGGAGATGGCTAAACACCTGCCTGCCAACGGGAAGAAGCGAATTAATTTCTTGTTTTCCTTGATTGCATATTAAGTTTTTGCTGTACCTACTGAACTATCTTTATCTCAAGCCACAAGTTTTCTCACTTTTACTCTTCCAATTCTCTTCCTCATCCCACCACAGGGACCAAGGATTAGCTGTGTAGGGCGTAGTTGCTGGCCAGGGTTAACTTGTGACAACAATAGAACAGAAACCCATGCCTTATATAGTAGAAACAAATGCACTGCCCAGTTCCTGTCTTCCCTCTGCATGCGTGGACCATACTCCATGCAAATTAGGAATAAAGGGAGAACAAGAGTTATTTCAACTTCAGGTTTTATGCATTAAACTGATTCTATTCTAAGTTTTCCCAAATATCAAAAGATGCCCATATGGCACAAAAAACAACCTAAAAATGGTACAGAAAAATGAGGGTCATATTCACTACAGCAGAATAATGGTAACATTTCAGAAACTAACAGATGTCTATGGCTCAGCATTTTAAAATTTGTTGTTCTGTCACAGTGACATTTACAGTATGGTAACAATAAGTCTATAATTTTTTTCAACTTAAATTACTTTTATTTTTAACATTTTTTAATGTACACAATCTTACCAAAACACTTTTCATAAATAACTCGTAACTATTCTTTACCAGAGTACGAAATTAAATATCTTAAAAAAAATAAATAAAATTGTATAGGTGATTAAAAATAATCAGCGAAACTTTTCTTGAAAGGAAGTATAACAAACCAGTGATTCATCATAGCTATAATGGGTCTGTCATGATAGTACCATAGCAGCATTGCCAGGTCTCCTCTTTATCTAAAGCTCTAAATTTTAGGTTCTCTCTCTTTTTTTTTCTGTTTTGGTTTTTTTTTTCTAAGACCTTAACTGCTCCACTAATAATTTCAGAGGGAAGTTTCTGAAAAGAACTGCTTCTCTCTGCAGTTGCTTACTAAAGAAATTTCAAAAACATTTACATAACATAGCAGTCACTGTTACTGTGTTTTAAACATTGAACTAATCAGTTACATATTTTTTTAGCCCAAATCCTTTAGCCAATGATCTTTATCCCAGATATTTATAAAGTTCTGTTTTCCAACAATGTGGTCACTAATTTAGTAAATTAATTTAAAACCAAACCAAAGAATAGCGAGCCCTGCCCAGTAATTATAGACAATGAATTTTCTAAAATCTCTAAAGAAGTCATTTTTTTACATGAGCAAATCATTCTAATTCAGCTTATTTCATCTTTACATTTATTTCCTAGACTAGTTATCCCTTATCCCCATATTATTATTCAGTCATTCTATGATTTCAGGCTTTCCAAACCATCAATTTAGCTTCTCTTGCAGAGATGAAGGCCTATGGGACTTGGCGTTGCTCAATTCAGGCAAAACAACAAAGACTTCTGGAAAGCTGAGGTAGATAGAAAAAAAGATGTAAATCACGAGTACTCACTGAACTTACTTTTTGTTACATCCATACAGTTCTGTTTCTAAAAGCACTGAGTACCTCCCTCTTCCACTGAATTATCAAAACTCATGAGAGGACTTTTCAGAAAAACAGGTTATATTTTGAAGGAATTGCGGATATGAAGGTTCTTGTTTGTTCTATTAGAGGGTTAGTTTACTGGCTTTATACAGCATTTTCCAAACAACATCCATTTTGGCTGCAGATCCAATTTGTATTGTCTTCTTATTTACATTTAAATAAAAGCATTTGGATGACTAAATTCCAAAGCCTCCCTTTAAGAGGCATTTCAGCTATTTCAGCATGGCCTGAACTCCCAGAACACTTTGTTCACAGGTGATGGCATGCTTGAACAGAAATAGCAGTAGCAAGAGCAAAGGAGCAATAACACAAGTCCCCTTGTAGAACGGTGGCAGGAAGACATAGAGTCTCATCTCTCCCACTTTTCCAGAGTTTTCCTTTGAACAGGCTGCTCCCAACTGTGACCGAGCCCCAGGCAGTGGCAGCTTTCCCAGCTGCAGCAGGACATTGTGTTTCCATCTGGCCATGAGGTCTGGCCAGGCAATAACTGACCGTGCTCACTTACCTTTCCTCATCCAGATGCTTTGCTGTACAATGAGAAAAGCATTTGAACCCCATGATTCGCCCTTTTGCACAAGGACTTGCTGTCCATCATGCTGAGATTTTAATTTGAGACAGGTTTCCTATTATGGCTCCATAAAGGTTTTCTCTTGGTAGCCACATGTTTACTGCCAATTTTTTATGGAAACACAGCAGAAACATTTCAGGACCCCACTGAAAACCCGCACCGTATAGCATGTTTTTATTAAGCATTCTTATTCATATTTGTTCCTTCAAAGTCTCATTTAAAGGAGCCCAAAATGTTTTCTGCAGTTTCTTCCCCTCCTTTCTCAACCTCACACATCCTCCTTTTCTCTAAATTGTGCTGGCAGGCTAAGGAAGAGTCAGCCTCCTGCTGCCATCAAAGCATCTTGCTGCAGAAGGGCGCCTGAGGTCACCTCGGCCCTCAAGGAACGCCACTGATTTCCTGGCTACTCATGGTAGGAACAGCAGCCCCCTCAGCAACATCTTATTATTATTTTCATCCTCTTACAGTTGCCACTTACAGTTTCAACTGTGAGCCTGGCCAGGGCTCTGGGCCTGTAAAACTAGGCTAGATTATCGCTTGTGCCTGAGCCCAGCCGATCCTGCTTCCCACCACCTCCACGCGACTGCCAGTTACATTGTTTCTTGTGATGCCAGAGCAATGAATTCTCTCCTTAGGATAGCGTAATCATATCTGACACTTCACAATCAGAGTAGAAAGAGCAGGCTGGGGAGAAAGCAAATCACTATTTTCTCTTTCCATATGGGAATCTCAGGATGGCATTCAAAACAAAGCTGAATGAAGGGCCCAAAAACTGTGGGCAACATCTGACGAAGGGATTGGTAATATAGAAGAAGATAGTACATTTGATAATGGCTTATTTGTATCATTATGTTATTATTGAGAAAGAATATAAAGAGTGGAAAAAATGCAATAGAAGCAGCATCAAGAGGCAGTCACAGGAAAGCCTGGGGATGATCAAAAAATAGCCATCTTAAAAAATACAACACATGCACCAAAAGGGAGGTTGTCCCTATTTTAGCGCCTTCTAGTGAGCAGTGTCACTGAAAGCCAGCATCCAGTACATCCAGCAACCAGTACATTTGGTACATCCCAGTACCAAAGCTCTTATGTCTGTATGTTTGTTTATTATTTAGCTGCCTTAAATTCCAGAAGAACGGGGGGGGGGGGGGGGGGGGTGTTAAAGGAGGGTAAAGGATTACTTTTAGCCCTCATCTATGCCTTTGAAATACACAGGAATACTATCACAGAATTTTTCCATGCTTGTTAACTCCAGCACACATTTGCTCTTTCAGAAAGTGAATATTTACAGCTCCTCCTGAGCCAGGCTGCTTTCCACAGGCTCTCTTGAAACAACAGGAGGCGAACGGCCCCCCGGCGGTTTCCATCCTTTTGCAAGAACTATCAGTTTGTATTAGTCACAACAAACCTCCTCCCATCAGCCAGCTTTTGCAGCTTCCTTTGCTTGGGAACAGTTGCTGGGCTGAGGCTACTCCTCACTTATCTCCTTGGGTTGCCGACAAAAGAAATTATAGGTGACTGACAGGCAGGACTACACTCTGTAAGGTTTTGGTTTTTTTTTGGTGAAAGAGACTTTATCCTCTGCAACTGCAGCCATCAAGCTTTAGCCCTCAGATCCCAGAAACATGGAGGGCCAGTTTCTAAATCTGAAAGACAAGCATAGAAACTTGATTATGAGAAGCGGAGATTTTTTTATGAATTTCATGACCTTGAAAGCTATTTCTTAGGAGACTATAGGGAGTATAGCTTAAAACTTCATGTCTGATATTCTAAAACTGACATTTCAAAAAATTGTGTATTTTCGTTCTTCTTTCTGCCAAAAAAAAGAGGAGACAGAGTGGTAAGGACAAGATCTGTACATATTTTCTAAGAGATGCTTTTCCAAAAGTAAGTTCTGCAGATTTTACATTTGAAAGCGCCCAGCTAGACAATTTTGAGAGCCTCTAAAGCCAGTTACCAAGCTTGTTGATTTCCCCACTTTGCTCAGGCCCAGCTTCTCATTCAGTTTTCATTTCTTTTTTCCAAGAAGATGATCTTTTCACTGGGCTGGATGTGGTCATACTGAGAAGGCTGTTTATGTCTTAGCAGAAGTTAATTAACATGTCTTACTGTAACTTCTAACTTAGACCAGACAATACCATTTGCTTTTAATTGCATTTAAGATAAGGAAAATTATGCTACATTGTAAATCAAGTTTTATTATAGCACTAATACTAAACAGTAAAATTAAAACCAATTACTAACTTATTTCAGAATAATTACAGAGTGACAAAAATTAAAAAATATGAGGTTTGTTTCTGATGGGATTTTGGGTGGTTTTAGTTCACTAACAATACATAGAAAGATGATATCTACTCTTCCAAGCCATTAGCATTGTTTCAGTCTATCCTGTGAAAGGACCACCTTATAAGCATCATTGTATATATTTGTCTACACATGTCTATACACTTTATAATTTGTATATAAATTATTCTCTGATTAATTCTAAGCACTTAGATTTTGACAAAATTACAAGCTGCCATGGATCTGAAAGAAGTGTAGACGACTAAGTCCACAACAGTCAGAAAAACACAGGCAACAACAGCAGAGAGCCCACAAACAGTGTTGGCCAAGGAGTAGGGAAAAAAATAGAGAGCTAAAACCCCTTAAGTTTATAGTAATATCTATCATATAGAATCACAGAATCATAAAATGGTTTGAGATGGAAGGGATCTTAAAGATCATCCAGTTCCAACCGCCCTGCCATGGGCAGTGACTCCTTTTACTAGACCAGGTTGCTCAAAGCCACATCCAAACTTGCCTTGAGCACTCCCAGGGATGAGACATCCACAACTTTCTGGGTATCCTGTTTCAGTGCCTCACCACTCTCAAAATGAAGAATTTATTCCTAATAAATAAATCTGCCCTCTCTCTGTATAAAACCCTTACCCTTTTTCCTATCACTACACTCCATGAAACAATTCCCTCCTCATCTTTCTTGTAGGCCCCTTTTAAGTATTGGAAAGGCTGCTTTAAGGTCTTCCTGGAGTATATCTTTATAAAGTATATCTTTTACATGCATATATATGTATAGAAAGTATACATTTATTTAAAATACATATATATTTACTTAAAGTACATGTTTTTAAAGTAATTATCTTCATATAACTAGCCAAGTCAGGAAAAGATAATGAGCAAATTGCAAATAAAAGGGTGAATTACATTAAAAAAAGTACACAGGTCCAGGCTCCCTTTCAAGATATTTGCAGCTTCAAGAAAGTGAGGCCGATGTAAAGAGAATGCAGGAGGGGAAAATATGAAAAGCAGAGCCTTGGCTGCATTAAAACACAGCTGGCATCTGTGCTTAAGGCATGTTCTTGTACCTACCTGAGCAGTTGTTTGGTCTCTGAGCAGCAATGCTCGAGTTGTTTTGATTTACAAGATGCTAATATGTGCCCAGTGGTTTGGTTATGGCTCCCAGTCTCACAAATTTGAAACTATCCACAATGTCCTTACTTCTGACAGTTGCCTTTGGCTGACCTCTTGGAAGGAGACGAGGCATGGACCACAGCCTGAGGCTGCCTGCCATGGGGTAAGTCTCCAGACACATGGAAGGGTAGAATGGGCAGCTGGGACATCCATCAAGTAGCAGCAAAATCACATTAATTCACATATAACGATGATAAATCAACTCATCACAACCACACAAATGCTTAGGCTTATTTCCTGCATTGATTTTCAGTGGAAGAAGAGGGAAATTCCTACAGCATTCTAACATTTCTAGACAATTGTGATTTTTACCTAGTGATCACACATATTCCTAAAACTCCTTGTCCAAATAGAGGGACTGACAGGAGAAGAATGTGCCTATTGGCCATCTCTCTTCAGGCCACAGACCTTCACACAATTAATGAACCATTACTGCCTGTCTGATGCACAGAAGGATCACGTGGGCTGAGATTAATATAAACTATTTTGCCCTATATCTTACTTCTGTCATGTTATGTTATGCTTGCAGTATAACCTTTATTTACATCTTAACGCTGATAAATTAAATTAATGAGGGTTCTACACTGACATCTCCCATGGAAATACAGCATGTGTTTATTCAAGTGGATGGTTAAAATGATGGCTTAAATGTCATTCAAAGCCTCTATTGTTCATTCACTGGACAGAGAGAGCAAGAACGCAGTGTAGGGTAAATCACTGGTATGCTCAGACCATGGCATGTGAAGCTGCTGACTTGAAGCTTCCCCATCTTCCTCCACCTGTCTGCTGCCCTCCCATCAGTGTGCAGCTCCTAACCACACCCCAGCCCTGCCCTGGAGCTGCCAATCCTGGTCGATACTAGAAAAAATACTTTTGCTCTCAGCAAATCGAGAAATATGGACTTATTCACTTTGTATAAAAATAATTTCTTTCAGATATCTGTAAGAAAATAAAGCAAATGTCTGTAGCAGGAGAGCCAGAAAGCCATAGCATGCTCATCCAGCATCCTTCTCTTACATGCAGGAGCCCTAGCACTCTCAGCACACTTCGTAATACCCAGCCTAGCTTTAGAAACTCCTCACCCAAATCTCCACATGCTTTGAGGAGTTGTAGTATCATAGTGCTGACAGCACGAAAAACTGTGAGCTTGTAATCTGAAAGCTCATCTTACTGATATTTTATCCCTTGTGTAAAGCTAAGGGGGATAAATTTGCAGCGTTCCTCATGAACACTGACTCCCACCATCTCGTCCAGCTGCAGAGTCATTACCAGCAGATCTGTTCCAAGAAAGCTGTACAAACAGCCAAAACTGAGCTTGAGTCTATGAATGTAGAACTCTACAGTCTCACTAAATCATATTACTCAGGCCTTCTACGTGAACTTTCTCTACCCACAACTCAGCCACAATGCTGCAAATGATCTGCAGCTGGTCTTACAAGTAAGTATTAAAAAAATTTTCTACCTTCCCTGCAAAGCCATTTCTGCAGCTAAGGTCCAGATCTTTTAAGTTGTTATCAGGTCTATTTTAAACCAATGTAAATGGTTTAAGAAAACAGATACCTAAACAGCTTATATACCAGGAGTGGCAATTTTTCACTCAGCCAAACAGTACAAAATGGGAGGATGAACTGCAACAAAAAGGAATTTGGAGGAGAACCTCTTGAGCACTTCTGCTTTCAGCGTTCCCTTCAGCAAGGATGCCTGGCTCCGAGAACCCCCGCAACAGAGCCCGCACACTAGGCACCTACCTCCCCACAGTGAAGCCAGCCTGCAGGTCACCAGGAAGCCCAGGGAGCTGCCAGAGCAGAGGAAATCCTCTATGCTGGCTTCTCTGCAAAACTTCAGAAAGTGGATCTGGCAGTCTGATAGCAGTCACTTGTGTTGGGCTTGTTTCATTCACGAAGCACAACCCATTGCACTTCAGCTTGTCCTATTTCAGTGGTAGTTGTCATGGTCATAGCCAGATTTCAAAATATGTATGTGAAGAATATTGAATGATTACAAAGGCTGTTTTCCACTGATTCTGCCCTCAGCTGGCCAGATTAAATTTACCTTAAAGAGGAGACCCAAGTATTCCAAATCTCTTATACCATGACCACTTCTATGTAGTTTTTTGTACAAATAACATCTGACTCCCTATGAGCCAGATGACTCTGTGGCTGTGTCTGTGGGGAAGCTGTGGACAGCAGAGATGTCAGTGCTGGCGCAGCAGACAGCCTGCTCAGCTGGAGATAGCGTCATTATTTACTGTAGAATGGAAAAAGAGTGTTACAGACAACTAAAGAAAGGACTACACAGGATAACCCCACAGGACGTAATATCAAGCAGCAAAAAAATTGTTTAAGCATACCTACCTCTCTAACTAAGCCTGTTTTGTCTGAGTCAGACAGTGTGTTTCGCTTTCCCACTGTGTTTCCCATATGACAAGACCCATCCTTGAGATCTCCTGTTGGATCAATCAATGGGTCAATAACCATTGGTACCAGGCCACCCTGGCTTCTCCAAAGCTGTACTGTAGGAATCCATACCTGATGCAGTAGCACATATTGCTGTCTCCATTACTTTCTTTAACCATATGAATCCGTGTTACTTTCATTACCTTCATCTATGACCTGATATTAAGGGATACACAGGGGGCCAACAAATTCCCCAGGCTCAGCAACACCAGAGGGAGCAGGACTTCCAGCCTCTCAAGGTTTCAAACTTTTCACAGTTCTGATGAAGTTACAGAGAAAATGGAAGAGTGAGTTGGCTTTTAAAAGCTCTCCTTTCTCTGTTTTGCATCAAAATCTCTTTTTCCTTTTTCTTTTCCCATCAAAGACAAACATTCTGTCTCCCTTGAGTCACTTTCTGTTAGTTCAGTGTTTGCCCACTTACAGCTTGTACTTTTGCTATTCCCCAAGCTAAAGCCATGCCAAGGCTTTCCTAATTCACTTGTCACTGAATTTAAGCCTTTAGTCTTCTATATACATTGGATCTACTTTTCAAGCAAAAATTTAGCACTAAATACCCTGATTCTATCACGCAACAGTTGGACAAATATGATTTTTAAACATTTCTTCCCCAGGAGCAAGACAATAATTTATGAGGCTGGTTTTAATCTTTGTTAAGTTACATCTTTATTTCTTTGGATGTTTCCCTGCATGTTCACATTACTGTAGTTTTTATCCTTACTGCCATAAATTTTTCACTTTCAGATTTTTGCCAGTATGTAAAGTCTATTTTCCTATAATTATAATTTTGTTCTTATAGTTATAATTTTTTATCTATACAAATACATTTATGTTCACATTCATATGTTCATTTTATGCTTAATCCTTTTCACATAGGTTTAAATTCTTTGTTAGCTTGAGGTTAGAAAGGAAACGATTTCTATGCCTAAATTGTTGTATTGTTCCACATATTTCTAGGAATTTTAAGATATTTCAAAGATTTTGTTGCCTGATTATCAATTTTTAATATGTTTTTAAATATTCCTAACAAATTTTGAATTCTAGGAATTATAAGACTAATTTTAAAATAATGAAAATCATTGATAATTCAACTTCCAACCTAAATTACTTTTAATATATATCAACAAATTTAACATCTGTTGATTAAAAATGCTCTTTTAAGGTTAAAAGATATAGTAGTAGTATCTTTTATTGCTGCTGCAATACATTGCTTATTTCATAGATCTGGAGTTCATCTATAAACCTAATGCTGCCAAAATATAATTATTGGCTCTGACATTTCTGTTGGATTTACTGCTTTTCATCTACTGCAAGACAAATTTCATATACCCAGACAGTATTGTTTTAAGTTATTTCCAGGTCAATTATTTTGCAGACTTATTTTCTCAGAAAAAGGTCAAATTTTGCTTTACCCTATTAATAGAAGTTTAAAGAAATAAAGATCAAAGACATTAAGTGTGTTTAAAAATAAAACAAAATTTAAAAAAAAAACATGAAAATCCATTAAAAAAAAAAGTAAGAAAAAGAAAATAATTTCAAAAGCCAGAAAAGTCTCTTTATTTCTCTAGAATTGGAGGCAATCACTGATTCCATATGGTATCAAAAGTTCTAATACTTTTCAATACTGGCTAAAAATACACATGCAAATGCTCATTTGTACAATGCTTATACTAGGAGAGATGGAAATTGCAGTCTCAGTGCTAGTCTTCCTTCCATGGGAGTCTAGGAAAGGCTTATGTTTCACTCCTGAGGCTTCCTGGGATTTCATGCGAAACGGTACAAAGATGGTATGGAGGTGAGGAAAAGAGTTGTGTTCCAAAAAACATCATATCAGGAAAACTCCTAACCTGGAAGAGGGCAGGGGGCATGGAGATCCCTGTGCTCTCCTGGTCTGTACTCCATTAGTCTGCGGGTCTGTCAGGAGGGTGGTGGCTGAAGCCTGCGCATCTTACCCACCAACAATGCAGGACGTGTTACCCATCTGCTTTGTCCCAGGAAGACCCCAAAGCTGGGATGAAGATCTGTGACTGTAGAACTGATTATTTTTGCCAACATGCCAGGCTCAGAGACCCTCGAAGCTTTGCTCACCTGGGTGCCAGGGGGTTCCTCAAAACAACCAAGTGCCCTCGTGTTTCATTTCCCCCTTCATCTGATCAAGCTTTGGTTGTGTTATATGAAAATTGGAATTTTTTGATTGATTTTTCAAATCTATCACCATGTTTTCCTGCAAAAAACAAAATCCTGGATACAATGGTTAACTGCAACTAAAGGCATTTTTCCTGTTTCTGTTTGCTAAGCATAAGACTGGAGGGGATCTCTTCAACCCCAGGATATCACAAGAAGCCAAATCACCTAATTTTCATGGCTGTGAAGTTTGCAAGTTAGTAATTTTATAACAGAAAATATGGAGATACTAAAGGACTGAAAAAGTCTGATACTCATTGTATTTCATACATGAGTTGTTGGAGATCCATAATGCTTCAATACTAAGTCCTGTTTGTTGTGGAAGACATGGAGAAACACAGAAGACACAGTCAGTCATGTCTTTCCTTTGGTACTCAGTGTGAGGTGAATGTCATCGCCCACCACATCCCAGAGAAGAAGGAAATCCAAATAACCTAGGAACTAAGGAAGCAATGATATTCCTGCTCTCTCAAATGCCTTGGATGCACAGGGCAAGACAGTGTCTGGTCTGCATGCCTGGAAGACACCAACTCAATATCTGTTCAACTGCCCAGCTGCCTGAACATGAGGCATAGAGATACTAAAAACACACATGAATACCTGAATTTAGTTTTGACACCAAACTTTAAACAAGGCAAAATCAATATTCTGACAAAGAGAGACGGGGGACAGGAAAAGATAAAATATAATCCCTACCTCATAAGCATTACCATCATTCATTAATTATTGCAAAATCTTTGAAGAAGCAAGTGAGTGAGTGAGGCAGGTGAACCATGACCATGCTAGGAGTAAATAGAATGGCCATCAGTGGTCCCATGGGAGGGGAAAGGGAAAGGAAGAAATGTGGCAGAGCAGTGTGCTGCTCCTGCCCAAAGGCAGAGGTAGCAGGTTTGGCTTTCCCAGCAAAGACTGTGTGGAAAGATGTAGGTTTAGATGAGAAGTACAATTATAAGCTTCCCTTTCACAGAGATTTAGATGGGTTTAAGCCACTCCCCTCACCTTCAAAAATTTCCAGGGAAAGACCATTTTCAGGTGCAAAACCACACTGTGCCTGTTACAATACCATGGCTAGAAAAATCACAACAGAGCCGACAAGTGAGTTGGTCCTACTGGCGAGATTATAAACTTCTATCAGAAAGGTGGAACACAGGAGCCAAGATGTCACTTGAGATACACTCAGAGATGACAAAAAGGGCTATAAAATGTAGTTCTCCCTGTACAGAAAGAGTATCGCTTACTTCCAGTGATGTGAATCAGTGTGTGCAGCCCAGATGGTGCAATGTGGAGGGCTGCAATGCCTGAGAACAAATGAGAAAGGAAAGGAGATATTTATCAGAAAGGAGGAAACCACAGCCTAGCAAATCCAAGGCTTGTTCTCAATCAAAGAGGCATTCAACTCACTGGCTAATGAGAACAGTCTTCCCCACATCCTGGGAAGGTGCAGTTCTCTTGGATTCTTAATTGAACAAAATAAAACCATACAGTCACAAAATATTGCAAAGAGAAATGTCTCTTCTGCTACAGGACTTACTGTTTTTTTTTTACATTCTTACTAAACTAATAACTCATTAGCAAAAAAAAATAGACAGGGTCAAAGCAAAGAAAACTCATTCTTCCCTTCCCAATAGAGGCTCTTTTACTGGTGATGTAGTAGCTTATCTGCATTTGCATTATGACTGCTAACTGTGAAATAGATAGGTAGATACCATGTACAAGAGAAAAGCTGCAGCATAAGGATTCTTACTAAGAGCAAGAACATCCGTTCTTCTTTACTCTGATAGAGAGAAACATCAATTAATCCTGGCAGGAAAAAAAAAATGGGAAAAAGAGTTATTAAAGGTTCTTTTTGGTCCTGCCCATTTTTTTCAAGCTTACCTGCAGTAAAACACATTTTTTTCAAAGTCTCATAACACAAAAACTGCAAAATATGCCTGTTTTACACTCTGTCTGCATGGCACAAGTGCTCTCGCAGCATGCTGTGGGAAGCCACTGCTTCAGCCACTCAGGCATTTGAAAGACACGTTATACTCGGGTTATCACAGAATACATTTTACTGCAGAGCTTTACAATCACTTGAAGGCCTTTCAAAAGAATAAAGTAATACATAAACCAGCTGGACTATTTCTGGATCAGCACAGTCCTTGCTCCACCTTTCACATGAACATCCTGTGCCCCTTCTAGAAGTTCCTTAATTAACCCTTACTTTATCTTATGACTAACAAATGTAAATGAATAGTCATGTGGGGTCATCTTTCCAAGGTTATGTTGCATGGCATCCACCTGCTCCTGCCTATCAGAATTAAATCTGGAGAGTGCTGAGTTGCTCCATAATCTACGTCATTTGAAGATACAGCTTTTCACCCATACAACCAAATGCAATCTTAATTTGGTTATTACGATGTGAGCAGCAAAGTCCCAGAAAGGAACAGCCATCTTTACAAATCGGGTTTTTTCCCTCTAGGGTGGAAAAAAAAAAGGTGAATATCCATTCTGAGATTTCATAGCCTCACTTAACTCTTTTATTTCATACATAGTGTTAGCTTTAATTAATAAGAGCTAGCATTCCCTTAACTGACCTTAGGCACACGCAGCTTCCCAGATGGGAAGAAAGGTTGCATTAGGCTAAATAAGCAAGTGATGTGTAGTGTATAAAATGAGGAGAGTTATTCTTCCATTCTCAGGCAGCACAGCTGTGAGCAGTAGCACATAGCAAGTGACCAGCACCCCAGCTCTGTTTTATTCCTTCTGAGTCACAGCAAATGTCAAACACAACCATTCAGATGTAAAGCATTTTCAAAAATGTTAGTATTAGGACGATTTTTCCTTCAGAATAGATATACACTCTGTTTTCTTGAAAAAACTCTGAGGGCTAAATATGCCATAAGAAAATAGCAAAAGTTGAGGCAGATGCGTGTTTTTATTAGCTGCTTCTTAGCTAGGAACTGTGAAACAGATCGAATGTTATTACACTGTGATAGAAAGAGTAAACTGCATTTATGATGTCACCCCTCCAGTAATCATGAGTTAATAACTGAGGCAAAGAAATAATTTAGAGTTAATAATTTTAGTTAATATGACATTTCCCAGTACAAATTTTTGCCCCATCTTCCTAATAATTGAAATGGAATTGCTAAACATCTTCTCTTTCACTCTATGCAAGTTTCCAAATTTTTTGTACTATAAAATATAAAAGAAGAGACAAGGGGAACAAAAAGAAGGAAAGAATAGGAAAGAAAAGGGGGAAAAGGAAAAAAGGGGAAAAAAAGGAGAGAAAAGAAAAAAAGATCAGAAGAAAAAAAAGGGAAAAGGGGGGGAAAGAGGAAGGGAAAGCAGTGAACCAGCCTTAAATGCAATCCTGTAATTTCAAAGATCTTACAATTGGATTTATTATTTTGCTTTTCACTTCCAGATTACCTCTCTGTAAAAAAAAAAAGCACACAATACCTTGCAAGCAGTCTTGCAGTATTTCCATAAGACACATCTCACTAATTATTACCTTTTCATTAGCTGAAACATTAACATAGAGTTCTTAAAAAATCCAGTATACCTGTGCCAGTGGACTGTATTAATGAATTTTCCCCAAAGCCTTTGATCTAGTCATTAATAATGCCATCTGTCTTGTACAGGTTCATTTTAATATCTAAATTAATCATAATAATAATTATTCATCCTGAATTGTTTAATTATCTATGTAACTGTAAGATCATGTAAGTTCAAAGAACTATTCAAAATTAAAGGTATTATTTCCATTACTTCTCCCAAGTGATATTCTTCATGTAAGTAAAGTTGCTTAAAATTTCTCTATCAAAATAAAAACGTAAGAAAAATACATTGAGGACACTACTTGTAAGAAGCACCTCAATTCCTAACTCATGCCAGCCAAACCTCAAAACGCTCCAAAAGCAGTTTCTGCACCATAATAATTTCACTTTTCCTTCCATCCCACAACCACACAGTGTGCATGTACTCCTTCAATCACATCAATAACCCCACATCCGACCCTCAGAAAACTGAGCAATACTGAAACACTCATTTGTTCCTGCTTTTCCTCGATAGTTCCTGGATGGAAGTGAAGGCTATGACTTTAGTAAGTAGATTAGTACACCTGTTGGCCATAAATGGGAAATTCAGTGAATCCATTGAGCCAAAAGACATCTGAGTGCTTTGGTCTTTCTCCATTTCCATCATTTTCTCAAGCCTGTTTATTTGGCTTATTTCAGATACTGATATACCATTTATATAGTTAATTACAATTAAGTACTTGTAAGTAAATCAAACAAAATTGTTAAAAAGGCTACTATATACACACACTCACACTCAGGTGCGTACAAATGCATAACAGGATCTGAAGAAGATAAACTTCCTTCCTCAGAGTATAAGAGTTATTTTAAGAAAGACATCATGTCTGGAGGGGTCCAGCCTTGAATATGACAAACACATCCTTTTCTGTTTGTTTTCTTTGTGAAGAGGAGGCAAGATGTCTATATTAAAAATGCGTATTCTGTTGAAACCTTGAGGATGGCTAATAACTGGTGCCTCAGTTTCCATCAAGATACTACTGACAACAGCTCTGTTAAGATGTGTGCCATGTGTTTCCACCATTGCCCTTTACTGGGCAGGATCACATCCAGTATGGCTTGCATCCTGTGTGTTATGCTGTCAACAGCTAGCAGAAGTTCCCAGCTGGTTTAAGTGGGGGTAGCTCCATCAACTCAATGGAGATGTGTCCAGTCTTGTTAGTGTATTTGGGCACTTCATTTGAGTTTTTGGCACACAAACCTCAGTCCTGTTCCCATTTTCGCCACAAAATTCCAGTGGATTGTAGAGTTGGGAACAACACCCTTCTTAGACATCTTTGAGACATCCCATCAGGATGGAGTTTCAGTAGCAAAACCAGCTGTGAACTAGCTGGACAGCTGTTGCAACAGAAACATAATGAAACCGCTTTTTATATTTCATGACTGATCTTTATTTTGCACAGATTAGTCTGCTTTTTAATTATTGAAGCTCTTTGCCCATCTTTGTCACACACTGCTATTGAGGAGGAAGGAGTAGGATTTTTGACCTTACTACTAGAAGATCTGAATCCACATTTCTATGTTAGTAACTTCTTTCTGTTCTATATATGTGTTTATTGCAATGTCAGCGTTGTTCTTTAGTTCATATAGTTCCTTCTCTTCATGATCTTTGCACCCTTGAGGCATTTCTAGGAAAAAATTCATTTTGCTGGGCAAAGTAACATGTTTTCAGTATATTCTAAAACATTATTGACTTTGTAGTAATATTGTTTTCTACAAGTATTATAATGTGAGTTCATAATACTTGATGATGCATGACCAGGACGACATCCAGTCCGCAGCAGAGGTCTCACCAGTGCCTTGCGATGGGGCCTTTATAGTGGAACTTATCCCTGTGGAGCTAATCACTGTGAAAATCTCTGCTGGAAGTGAAATATTTTATGTATTTCAGTATTCTAATTGATTTTTTTTCTCCATTGCTGCTATAGCTGCTTCTGACTTTTATTGTGCTGTAATTTCAACAGATGAACTCCTGTCATATCACAAGAAACTGCTGTTATGCTTCCCTAAATACATGAGTTTGCACTTTGTAGCATTAAATCTAGTCCTATTTCTACTACTTATTTATTCATCACAGGTATCCCCTTTTTTATTGTAGGAATCCTCTCCTTCTTAAAAACACATTGTCAGCAAATTCCATCAGCAAACAAATACTCTCTGTGACAAGGTCATTAATGAATACATAAAACAGGACTGGACCCAGAGCTGCAATCTTGACCTCTTCCCAATCTGACAGGGACCCTTACAACATAGCACATAGTTGTCTCTCTGTAGCTGGTCCTTGAGCCCTTTACTCCAACTGAAATGCCTTCTCCTGTGGTCCTACATCAAAGGCATCAGTCCAGAAAACAAAGGCTAGGCATGGTTTCTGACAAAGGTTATAAAAGGCAGATATATAGCTAAATTTGTCCACGTCTCTCACACCGAATGTAATCCCTTTAGAATTTGCTTTCATCTCTTTATTTAAATACTTCCTCCAAAATATGTTTTAAATCCTTGCATACCCTGAAGTCAGACTGGTGTGCTCATAGCAATGTAGATGAGGGTAAGGACAAGATCTAGGAAAGAATAAGAGTAGAGCTTCTGTTGGACTGGGCTTGCAGCCCTTTTGCAATCAGACTTCAATTAGACATCCAGTCTCTTCTAAGAGTAGGGCTCCTGCTATTTTCCTGTGACTTGGCAGAGAAAAAGCCTCAACAAATTCATCAAACCAGCCTCATGGTTGCAAACTACCATTTCTGCCACACTGTGACTGGAAAAATTCTTCTGAATACACTGAGGGCAGGGAGCTCATCAGGACTCCTTGTGCCCTTTCTGCCCACCCTTCAAAATTGCTAATGTGACATTGGTCCTCCTGAAGCTTTTTCTCAAGATGGTTGTTGATGAGGTCTTTGAGTTCCTTTTGCCAGCTGATATGAAGGTTTGTTGGCTCAGCAAAAAGAGCTTCTCCATCGTGTCCTCACTGCTCACCAAAAGCAAACACAGAAGTGGTTCTTTTTGTCAGATGAAAGTCATATTGGTGAATAGGTCTGTTATTCAGTAAAAGATAAGCTATATCATTGCTAGTAACATGCTCATAGCTCAGAGAAGATTTTAATCATAATTCCCAAAAGACTCTATCTGCTGTCATATTACACAGCTCCTTGTACAATGCAAGGTCAGATTATCATCTCTGTAGTTACCTAGACTGCTTCTTCTGCATGCCTCAACTCTCCTAGGTCTATAATAACTACTTCTCATATGCATTCTCTAGTCCTTCATCCACCTTCACTTAAACTGGTACGTTATCGCCAAAATTAAAGAACCAAGCTTTACCAAATAATTGTAGTTCATGAGTGAGTGACAGTTGCCAGAGTACATCAAGCTGCAAGCACTGCCTGAAGAGCAGAATGCCTGCTCTGTTATATCATAAAGGAAAACTTTGGAGTTTTGCTGTTGTCACCATTACTACCACCAACAGCAGTAGTTAACCACAGTAAGTTCAAAAAGAAATGATAAGCACAGTCTAACTCCCACTTGTCTGCATGCCCAGTTTTCATCTTGTAACCCCTATCACTAAGACAGCATTTTTCAATGTGCCTTTAGTTGCTAGGTAACAAGGAATTTGTCCTTTTTCATTCTGGTTTTATACCCTTTTTTGTAATAGACTCATATGTTTTTTATTTCCTGCCTTAAAACCTACTTGTCTTTGAAGAGATTCGTCACTGAAATTACCTCATTTCTGTCTTCTCTGTGAATGGTTTTCACAATTACTATCATAACCTGATTGAGGATAAAAGTTCTTTCTTTTTAGAAAAGGCACATGGAAACACATTTCCCACCACGTCTTGCACAAGAAATTATTATTGTTAGATACATCACCACAATTTGCAATAGCCAAAGACCTGCATCAAGCTATACAAGTGCAAAAAGAAGATCCCTGAAACAAGGATTTTAAAGACAAAAATCATCAAATGCATACAGAAAGATGAAGAATGCAAGGTGATGTAAATCACCTACATTAACAGCACTTTAGTTCAGTTTTAATGGAACCTCTTTAAAAGCTAAGCTAGTTTTCATCGTTCATGTCATTTGCTTCCTTTTTATGTTTCACTCAACTTGAATGGTGACAGTTTAATTTGTGCTTTAGTAAGTTCTGTTGTCAGGCAGCAAACCTACATTGCGTTGCTTGTGTTGTAAATACATAGAAGGAACACTTTGAAATAAAATATTTAAAGAGAGTTTGAAAGAAAATCATGAAAATCCCTTTTTTTGAGGATTTTACAGGCTGAATATCTAAACTTTAGCTCAAAACTTACACGATGCAACTTCCCTTGGATATTTAACAGATGTGTAATCCATGGACACCATTATTCTTTGCACAAAATACAAGCATGTGACTAAATTAATTCTTATTTATTTCTCATATTCCACCCTACACACACAACTGTCAATTAAAAAAGTAATAACTGGAATGTTATTTGTCTGGAGAACAGCTAGATTTGATTTTCTTCTCCAAACTGGAAGACTTAATGCACAGAGAGTAGCACAATTTATTAACTCTCACTTATTTTTTTGCTGTGCCACCGCTTCACATTGAAAACAACATCCAGAAAATAAGCCCTGTTTTTTTCCAAAGCTCAGTGTAATAACAAGTTGACTTCAGTGATATATTTGATTTTTCTGCCACTCTAAGCATTAACACCCGCGAAATGGTCTCTGAAGAGAGCAAGTATTCCCATCAAATTGCAAATCATCTTATTCATGATCCAATAAATAACACGCAGAATAAATATCTCTGGACTCTTGAACTATTGACTTCTTGAAATAGTTTAGGATTCAGAAATTTAGACATCATAATGAAAGAACAGCTCAGAAAAGACCTAGCAAGCCTTGCTGCTTCTGCAGCAGCATTGGTGTCTACACTGGAATTTGGAAATAAATTAATGTTGGTGCAGCAAGGATGTGAATGGACATCAGCACAGAGAGGAAAGCAGAAGGCTGACACACATCTCTGCTCCTTGTCGACTGCAAAAGCAGACCTGGCAGTTTGTTTAAGAAGATTGGGGAAAGGAGTAAATATTTCGGTCTCCCACTCAAATTATTTCTTACAATAAAATGGAAGACCCATATGAAAGCTTTTGTCTTATCTAAATATCCCATGTTATATCCCTTGAATAAGTTAGAAGTGACCACTTCGTATATCCCCTGCACTCAGATTGAGGAAATGTTAACCAAGAGCACACTACACTGGCATTTTTCTCCCTGAGGTTTAGTCATGGTATTAATTATGTACAACAGAAATGGGTCCAAAGTATGCAATTCGGATTCAAAATCTAAATCTCTCACAGTCTGGAGAATCTGCCCATCTCTGCAGAATTACAGAAATATGTGCTGCATAATGCCATCAATGAAGGTAAAAAATATATGAGTATTGGATCAAAATATACTTAGCTTAACTTTAAAGTAAAGCTTCTTTTTACTGTGTCATATAATCAGACTATACAAAATCTAATGGAGTACTTTTTACCCTGAATCTGTCCTCACCTTCAGCCAAGTTTCAGTACAGTTTCTTCACAATTCTCTAGCTTTGGAGACAAGATACCTGGAGCAGCATATTTTGTACAGCTCAAGATTATGATGCAAGTTCTTGTTGTTATCAAATCCTGTCTCTATATTGTAGGGTAGTGAACAAAATGAGTTTGAACTTCTTTTCATAATAGTTCAAGAATGCAATATCCAAGATGAGGGAGTACAAAAGGGAACCCAATCTGGACAAATTAAATGCTTTAAAAAGTTCCAACAAATCTTCATGAAGATCACTTCATTTAAAGTTCATTTTAAAAACTTACAATAAAGTTATTGCAATAATAAACTCATTTCATCCTTGCAAAAAAACAGGAAGTTTTTTTCCAAAGCTGGCTGTTATCTATCTTAAAAAGCAATTTTCACCATCAACCCAGAATGGACATTTGATTCCTATGAAAATCTGGGGAAGTATAATCAGGGTAGCTTTGGTAGGCATAGGTGCAGGATGCCACACATCAGATGTTTATGCTGTTAATCTGCAGCGTGAAACTAGAAAGAAGAGGAGGAAGAGAGAGAAGCCATAACATAATATTTTTAGCTCTCATCTCTGCAGTCTCTTCCCTGTTATGTTCCCATCTACATATAGGCCACATCTACATGCAGAAGTCACACCAGCTTTGCTCAAACTGATACACTTAGGCCAACAATTTGCATGTGTTCAGGCACATTTCAAATTAATTACTAACACAACCAGAAGTAGTACAAATCAGTATTAAAACCCACAAAAAAAATCCTCCCATTTGAGCTGCATCAGATTACAGCATTGTTTAAACAACAAATGTACCGCAACACCTCAACAATTCTTTCTCTGAGATACAAGGCAGGTAAGCTTTTCTCTGGTCATGCAGTGTAAATCCAAAGGCAAAAAGCACAGGTAGGAGGGTTCAGAGAAGTTAGATGAACTTAGGCAGTGGACCTGGGACAGCAGACTTTCATTTATAGCATTGTAGTAGCGCACACGCATTCCCTGAAATACAAACCCAGCTTGCATGAAGCAGGCATGTTTCCAAAGCTATTTGGAAGAAAGGCAGGACAAGAAATACAGACATGGAACAGTTGGAGGTTAGCTGCTGTTCAGCTGTTCCTCCTTTTACTTGACGTATTTCCTAGTTTCATATTTATTTTTTCTTAAAAATTGCTTTCCTGGTTATTTGAGCTTGGAGAAGGAAAAGGAGAAACAAAGGGTTTCCTGGTGACTGAAAGTTGGTGCAGGACACTACAACCATCTTCTTTAGCTGGTGAAAATCACTGTACGGCATGAACTGGTATGGAGATACTAGCATGGAAGCCGCTTTGCTTAATTAAGCATGTAGCAAGGTAGAAAAAATTTAGGTTGGTGTGGGAGGCCTCTGGCGTTACCAGCAGCAGCTACAACCCCTGGGCTGGGAGCAGTCTGCATATTGCCAGTGTCTGGAGAATGCAGTCCTTGTTGCACTCTTAGGGTCTTTGCTGTTTATTTATCTTCTTCTCAGATTTTTTTCTATACATTCAGACATTGCTATCACAGAATCATCTGGTTGGAAAAGACCTCTGAGGTTATCAAGTCCAACCGTACCTGTCCTGTTACTAAACCATGTCCCTAAGAAACTCATCTACCTGCCTTTTAAACACCTCCAGGGATGGTGACTCAACCACCTCCCTGGGCAGCTGTTCCAATGCCTGATTATACTTAATGGCACTGACTATATTACAGATAAAACCATGAGAAACGGTGTGAATGCCTTGCAAAATTGCAGGCAGACTGTGGGTGAGTGCCAGCCAAGGAGAGAGGATGATGAGCGTGCAAATTCCTGATGATTAGCTGTGTCGCTTGGCCACACTTTGAACTGGCTACTGGTCCCACAGACAAAAGGTCATGTACTGATTTGCCACCTGCCTTTCGTCCTTCATCTGGACTTCTTATGCACTCAGGGTGGCAGATGTTGTTAACCTGCATCCCCAGCTCTCCCACACCATCCCACAAACAAAGCTTTCAGAAAGGCAACTGTGATCTTGTCAAAAGCCTTTAAGCAGACAACAGTGTAGGTCAGCCCATTTATGAGATTTATACAGTTCAATGGGTGCCTAAACAGAACACAGCACTGTTTGAAATCAATGGTGATGAGAGGAGCAAGCAATTCCCTGTGGCTGGGTCCTGCCAACTGCAGACAGGGAGTGACATGGAACTCTAGAAACTGTGCAATATCTCCTTTCTTGAAATATACAATGGTCTCATGGGACCCTGTCTAAGTAAATAATTTGCCAGTTAAATACTTAGGCACCCTTCAGATGCAGAATAATGAATGTAAAGGATCAATGGGTGAATTATTGATCCTGTCAAAAGTCCCTATAGCTAATCATAGCACTGAATGTTCACTGAAGTGGTTATTGGCTACTTACCAAGCCCAATAAGGTCACCAGCATGTTTACAAAAAAATCCCAAACAACTCTAGATTTTGCTCTGTTATAGTATTTCATCTCGTCTATTCCAAAGGCAATGTACACCACTTGGATTGTCTGGGGCAAGGCAGTGTTTTAAATACAAACTCAGTTGTCTCTGTCATCTAAATTTGGCACATTCCTAGCAACAGGAAGCATCACCAGCATTTATGTGTACATCTAGCTAAGCAAGAAACCAATGCAAGGTTTAGAGCATGTTGGACGTAGTATGCATTCCCATTTGAGAAAATAAAAAAGCTTGAAATTATTTCAGAGTCTCTCCTTTACTTTTCCAGTTTCTATTGCATTCATGCAGGCTTTCAGTGAAATAATTGAGGAACTTGGGTTTGCTGCAGCAAGGAAAGTAATAGTGCAATCTGTATTCCATCTGGAACTGAATCTGTCTGGACCCCATCAAAATTTTTTTTAAAAAAAATAGACTTTTTGAAGGTGATTTGCTCATATACGTCAAAAGTGATGAAAGTGACAACTCTGCTATAACACGAGTTAGTTGCTTGTAAATTTGTTAGTCTCTTTAACGAAGTCTACTGTGCAGGAACAGTTTTCTCTTTCACATACTTAGAGAAAGTATTTGTTCTCATTTCAGATCAAAATGATGCTGACACCTCCCAAAGCTTTCTGCATTTCTTTTCCCTTTTCAACACTTACTGGAGTAGTGGATAGTGGATACTTTGTGTGTGGGAGAGAGAACTAGAGTACTCCCAGGACATGAACTGAGGTTATTCCTAGCAGCTAATCGAGCCTGCTCTGTCTCTCACAGTATCACAAAGCAAAAAGCTCCACGGGGAAAATTTATTTGGAACAATTATGCCCCTGTCAGTCCTTTTTCCTTCTGTGAGCTGTCATTTTCTAAAAAATATTCATCAAAAAAAACCACAAGTACATGCACTGTCATCCCAATTTATCAACACCCAACACACTGACACTTCACAGCAGAGTTTGCCTCATTGTACATAAGAGACCTGTAGTTTTGGAGGCTTCTGCACTGCTGGGTACTATCAGGGGGTATTGTGCTGTCTGCAGGTAGCGCGAGAGGAAAGCTTGAGGAAAGCTTGAGGAAAGATGGTGGTGCTTTGATGGAAAGAAGGGATTTGGGCATAAAACTGAGAACCTGTCAGTGACAATGTAACCAGAAAAGCTGAGAACACAAGACTTGGATCCCTCGTGGCCATACGGACAACCTGAGCTGACCTTTTTAAAACAATATATACTTTCATCCAGGGATTCACTTCCCCTAGCATTACAGTGGAGATCTAAAGACATCATTACTGCGAGTCAAAAGCAGTTGACACTCCTCAGGCACGACTCACCCTGTATTACATTGACATACAAAATAATAGTCCCACATAACTACTTGTTAATTGTTATAGAGTGGGTTGACAAATAGCTCAGATAGACACTGCAGATTTCTGCAGTTTGACAAGAGGAATCTCATTCTGCTGGGATTCTTCTCCTTTTGTGTGGCTGAATCACACACCATGCATCCATGAATAAGTCTTTGAAATATAGGACAATCCAGAAGCTCTATTTCAGAGGTACTTCATGGATGAGTATGATTCCTACTTCTTACATTATCTATGTACAGAATTGGTCAGCAGCCTGAAAAAAGACAAAAAAAGTATTTCTTCTGAAGAAGCAGATCCTTGATATGAAAAGAGAACATTCTGGCAGGACACACAGTGCCTAATATTCATGAACTGCTTTTTTTTTCATTTTTATTCAAATAGAGACTTCCTTGTAACTTGCTCAGATGGCATACTCAGTGCCTCAGGCAAGCCTATGCAGCTGGCTCTACAGCTTGCAAAGGACTTGGCTACGTTACAAGTGTCATATTTTCTCATAGATAAATTGTTCTTGAATAACATTGCCTAAGTAATAGGATTTCCATCAGTATCAGCTTTGCATACTTTCTTCCCTTTTTTCACCACCATTTTATCACACAGACACATTAACTGTGACCACTGCAAAGAAGCTTATTTGCACTTTAGTTTAGTTTAGTCCCTATCTCCATCTCCAGGGGAATGGATTGCATATGGGATCATGTTCCATATTCCACCCTTGTATCTTTTTTTAGCACCTGCTTTAAAAACTCCAGGGCTGTGGTGGGATGAACAAGGTTTAGTGAGTGTCCACAGCAGTTGTTATACAGTAGGTGACTGAAAGAAGCTGTCCTCGCCCAGCATTCCACTTCCAGGGTCCATTCCTGCTAGTCCCAGGACTTATGAGGACTCCTCAGAGGCAGGTGGGGGTTTGTGTATGTGAGAGATGTGAGGGTTTGCAAGTTCCCATTAAGGAATTGACTTTAATATACCTACAGAAATACATACGATTTTGTTTAGCTAAATAATGTCTCTTACATCACATTAAATATTTAACCCACATCCTCTCCTCTGCAGTGCTGTGAAGGGACAGCATGACACTAATATATAACAATTTTTATCCTGAAGGAATTCTATCCTCCTAATTAAAATCTCTTCCTCTGTTCAAACAATTCCCCTGATGACACAAATTACACTTGACATGAATGACAGGACATCAGGCTGCATAATCTCCTGAGGACCATGGTAACAGCACAGAGTGGACATGTGAGGTTATTGTTACACTTACAGACAGTGCCCTGTCGCTAAATCTGGCTAAACAAAAGGTTTTAAACCTGCATTATAAAAGAATCCACTGCATCCTTGTCTGCAGGTAGACAGGCCATCCATAATCTCTGTAGCTGTTCCTCACCCTGCGTGTCCCCGAGTCTGAGCTTCTCTGCTCAAATCTGCACAGCAGAAGTTGCAGCTACTGTTAAAATGGTAGTATGGTCGTCTTCCTCAGCAGCACCCAAAGACAAACACTGAAAACCCTGAGGAATCCACGCACAGTACTTGATCTTTAAAGAATATTTAATAAATGGCAGTTGCCTGCTGCAGGGTGGGAATAGAGGATTTGTTCTCCTACCCACACATTCAATAAAAACGAACCCAAGCTTTACCAGGAGAACCAACAAGAAGAACAACATGAGCACAGGCTGGTATTTACAATATTTACAGCACCCTGTCAAAAAGCTGAAGACAGCAAGATGACACAGTGGATAAAATGCCAACAACTTCTGTACGTTTTTCTGTGTTATTGCTCCCAAAATTGTTACCACTGGTGGGAAGGGCAACAACCAGGGGAAATTTTAGCCAATGTTCAGTAAGATGGCTGCAACCCAAGTCACCATCCAGAATGTAATTCCACTCCTCTGAAGACTCAGCAGGGCTCATTGCATCAGATAAACAAGTCGCTCTGTTACCCTGAGGCGTGACAAATACCACTGTAAAGCTGCCTGGATAGAGAAGAAGGGATTGAGTGTAAGATCCAAGTCCACATTCGTACCTGAGAAGGTTGATGAAAAAAAATCTCAGCTTTCTACCAGGTGCTGTCTTTTCACTCACAGAGCACATATCCTGTTTCTGACCCCAGAACAGCAAGGCAGAACTTGAAACTGAATGCACCGTCACCACTGATGGCTTTCTCTCTTCTTGTCTAAGCAGAAAATGTTGAGAGTGCAAGCAGGCTGATTTGACATGGACATTAGACAAATCACTTTGGGTATGTCGGTGGTAAGAGGGTAAAGACACACAAACCCGCTCCACTTTCTCTAGAGCCCCTCTAAGCCTGGAAGGAGAAGAAATAGAGAAGAAAAGCAATTACTAGCTGCCCTGTGAGAGTCCAGAAGCACACTCGGTTTTGACATAACAACTCTGAACAGTTCTGCATCAGCACTTTTGTATTTTCCCAGCCCCAGTCTATCATATCCCTGCAGAATCATTCACATTTGCCTGTTTGGAAAAAAAAAAATTAAAACAAAAGTAAAAAAAATTAAAGCAAAACAAGCAAACCCTTTGAGGTGTTTAGATAGGAAAAAATATAAAAGCCCCAATGAACTATCTTATGTGGTGTGAGAACCATTGAACTCTGACTGAGCATGTGACATATGACTTGCATTAACGCTCTTGGGAAGTCAAAGAAACTTGTGGTCCTAAGCAATTTAAGTTTGGGGTTTTTTTCAGAAAGTGGAGAGACAGAACTCCCAAAAGATATCAACAACATCCCAGCACAGAAGAAATGTAGTTTGTCAGACAACAATATTGTGAAATATTTCACAGCTGAAACTATATAGACTTGACAGAAATTGAAGCCAGTTAACACTTCTTATTAGAATTTTACTTAAGAATAACACTAGTGCAAGTTGTCCTTAGCCCAAAAAAGCATGTTTAACATTCCCTGAATCACCATAAATTTTAACATCTGCCTAATGTGCACCCTGCCTCTTGAGAAAATGCAGACCCACGAATGAAGATTCGAGCCTCTCCATGAGTACCAGAGTTCAAGGCATCGATCAGCTACACTATGTAACAAAATGCGACACACAGAGACTACTTCCAGTCATGTACTAAGTAGTCAATTCTTCTTTGGGGCTATTTATAATTCCAACAGAGCAAATAATGCAGAGTCAGATTCTGCCACAGAAATTTATCATCATGCCCCTTGTTTGTTTCTAAGTTAATGTCCTACTTGATTCAGATTGAATAATAAATACTGAACAGAAAGTTGCAGTTATTAAAAGCTCATGAACACCTAAATGCACAACAAAACTCAAGAGCTGTGAGTTATTCATTTGGCTTAGTTAGTCTGTGTGGCAGTCATCACAAGAGTTTTACTGGCAGTTAAATGTTTTCAAACAATTACTTGCTGAAAATCCACACTGTATACTCAGCTAAGATGTAGTTGATATGTAGTTGATATGATTTGGGCACTCGTGACCCGCCCAGTCCTAAGCAGACTTTGGTTCGCTAATAGGCCTTGGTGAGTGCTGTGTGGAGGAATCATTAAAGCTCTAGTATTTACACCACCACTTCCTGCATTTTATTAATTTTTGCTTTTTAGTAGGTTTTTAGTTAAATGACTAGTCAAAAAGTCAGAATTTTGCAGCCTGTTTTGTTCAGATTGAGGATGGTGTCTGCTGTGTTGCTGGTGCAGTCTGCTTCTCTGCCAAGATGTTACAATGTTCGTTTTCATGAATACAGCAGAAATCAAATGAGACCGTGTCAAAGGCCACCTAACACTCAGTCCCAAATGCTTACTCTCCTTACAGAGATCACCACACCTGCCTGTGTGACCAGAACTCTGCTTCTGCATGCCAGATGTATGGTCACTACGTAGCACACTCACAGCAAGTCCATCACGTGTGGGATGAATGGGACCCACTGCCCTGGGGCTGCACAGTCAGTCAGACACGTCCGTGGTGTTGCAGACATGAGGTTGGAAGTAATACTCCAGGACTTGCTTAGGATTCCCATGTGTAAAACAGCCCAGGTACAGTTAGTCTTGCAGAACGGAAGAGGAAAGGCATTGAATCTGCTCCTCCTGAGTCCTGGGCAGATACCTCACACATTAGCCTGTCTTTCCTGAGGATAATGAATTGCGCTTTTGTATTTCCCACTTGCTCACTGATGACCATTATGTAAACTATTTGTGACATTAGCAACAAGAAAAAAAAATCAAAACCTGAACTAAGCATCACTTAAAACCATGACAAACCACAGCCATGGCTCCAAATACCTGTAGGTCACCTCAGCCCACAGGGAAGGACAGGCAGAGAGGGGTTGAGGCAATACGAACCGTATCAGAGCAGACCCTCCCAGCACTTTTTATTAGTCCTCATTGGGACCACAAGGAGCACCATACCTCTTCCTTTTTTGCAAACATCTGAGGACTGTTGTAGCCTTACATCACTTTTCCCTTGCCATGCGGTTAATTGCAACTTGAAGACTTTCATTAGCCATTGCCCATGGATCCACCTGGTGGATCTATGCATTAGAAAAGCAAGGGTGTTGACAGGTGAAATCTGGCAAGTCTCCCTGAGCTGTTCCAGGATTTCTGAGTTCAGCTGCTGGCTCTGTCAGAGACAACCATCCCATGGCAGAGTCAGCAAAAGAGATGTGCCCAGCCTCAGCTTCTGCAGTCAGTGCCAATGTAGCATTACAGGCCAAGAAGGGCTGTCAGGCCTTTAACAGACCGGTTTTATAGACCTCTCCACCGCAACCTTTGTTGCTATTCCTTTGCCATGTCTCTGCAGAACTGGGTGTATTTCATCGTCCACATGTTTGCTATTAAAATTGCCATTTTTCTCACTGGACTACAGATCGAGATTGTTGCTTCTTATATGTGTTTTTCACTCATGTGCAAAGAAACTGAATATAGTGACCAATCTTCCAGTATACACTTTCTATTCTTTCTGCCACACTCTCTGCCAAATAATTACTGGACTTCTAAAGGAACAGGCAATAAACTGGAAGAGGGAAATGTAGGTGAATTCCACATTCACTTATCCTCAACAGCGATGTTATTATGAGCAATGTACCAGAGTCAGATATAAAAGAAGTACTAGGCTCCACGTGCCTTGGAAATAAACCTCTAGTCTTGTGTGACAAGGTTACTAATCCCTTTTGCAATTTAAGTTCCCTAAGCTTCTCCCCACACCCGCTCTTTAACCCATTGTTGGTATAGTCCTGATACAAATACAGGAGTGAAAGTGGAACATGAGTGCCTGTGCATCACGATATATCAAAGTGAACCACTCTTAAATCTCAAAGAGTAGCAACTGGCCTCACACACAGAAGCTGAGAGGTTTAAACAGCAAGATATAATATTTTGGTAATTGCCAGTTTTCTCAGCAGCATCAGGTGAAGAGAAACATTTGTCACTTGCTTCAAGAAATCCTCAGCAATCAAAGCCGCTGACTGACAGAATTTGAGAGGCTGTGGTGGAGTCAGTCCTAGTAAAGGACTCCGACTAATAAGCAAACACTTGCTTTTAAAGAGCTGGAAATCAGCTTTTCCAGAACATTTTCAGCCAGTCTCCTTCTTTGTCAAACACCAAAGGGTTGTAGAGATTTATTTTAGAATGGAAAGGAAGACTTCCAATGAATCCTATGGAGCAGATTTGGAATTAGTTTATTTGACTCAGTAGCTAGCTAGTGGCACAGCCTTTTTCTTGCAAAACCTCACGCCTTCCATCTTCCTTTTTGCTCATATAAAGAAAGCAGAGTCAGGAGAGGCAGTCAGGACCTGTATTGTGATTTATAATTGTAGGACTGACAATCTATTTTCATTGACTGGACAACAGACAGAAATGGTGACTCTGCAGCTGACTCCCAGGACAGTATGTAAGATATGCATGGCATGCTGTAAGCTTTGTAGTCTCCTTCAGCAGCGGAAAATTCCCTAGATAAGGACAACAGTAGGGAAAGGAAGGAGGAACTGACTGAAAAATCCTGCAGCAGCAGAGGTCCTTAGAGAAAAATAAGACGCTTGCGTTAGGATCTTCTCTTTTGAGGGTAAGAATAATTCTTTTATGCTAAAACAAAAGGAAGTGTGAACTTCTAAACATCTGAACTTGAATAATTGTGCCTAAAGTAAATACTCACAAGCACAAATGCAAACAATGTTCCTTCACTCTAGTCTTTCTGGATCAAGGTATGTCTCAAGGCAGATCTTCTGACATCTATAGAAATAGTGACAGGTAAAGAAAAGAGAGAAATGTAAACACTTATCAGAAAGGCTTAGATGATCTGGCAAAGATTTTTCTCACCCTGAAAAGCCAGAACAGAGCTCTCTCTTTTTGTAAAATTAATACTATTATTACTAAAGAAATGTCTAAACCCCCTGATTTACAGGTATCTTACCCTATACATTTTATATCCATCTCATGTCTAAACTGAATAAAATTTAATAATCAGAGAGGCACATCAACAGAAGAAAAAAAATTGCCGGTTTTCACTTTATGTGGCAGTATTGTACCTCTATGGTATGTCAAAATGTCGCTGTCTGTTTGGATCTCTAAAATTTACATGAGAACGTACTCAGAAAATTAAACTTCATTTCAAGATTTCATTAAGTTAAAAAAAGGATCAAATATAGACTCAATGCCCTTTGCACAGACTAGCGTAACACCCGAATTCTCTAATTAATCACTTTGTTAATTCACAAATTCTCTAACTTCTGAATTTTCTAACTTGCACACCTACACGCAAAGCAGCCACCGCTGATGACAAGTGTGCTTGTCCTTCCTCCTGCCTTGCAGTGTGTGTGTCACTGTGCCACAATGGGGATCATGGGAGCCTCAGTTGTCCGGCTACTGACAGAGCCACCCCAGAGGCTTTTTGGGTACTTCTACCTTGCATCTTGGGAGGTTGGTCTACACATTTCCATAGGTTAGTGGGTTCTGAAGAAACTGACAGACGGTTCCTCTGCAGGAGACAGGAGCTGCAGGGGACAGCAGGCTGCAGGTGACAATGACTGCAGAGCAGCCCTTATCTCTTCTTCCCACTGCGTTCTGCTTGAGTGTTGCTCTCACTGTGCCCCAATGGCTGCACCAGCACATGTCAGGCCATGGCAAGAGATGTATGCTGGGCCAAAACCAGAGCTGACTGGACAGTCACACTCACCCTTTGGCACAGACCAAACACCCAGCAAGTCCACTGCTGTGGCGAGTGGAGGTACTATTACTCCCCTTGCCTCCCCAGGGATGAGGGCAGGGGGAAGGTTTGAGCACTCACACCCAAATCAGATAATAACTGGTGACGCACATTTTCAACATGATAAACATGGGTATAAAAACATATAAATAGCAAAACTAATAAAATTAAGCATAATAATTCAATGATGCTAGGATGTAACTTAAGATGTGATATGCTATTTGCAGATGGCACATATCTCATAAAAACATCAACCAACGATGTCCAGCCGTTTGTTCTATTTCTGTCACAATTCTAGCAATCCAGCCAGTATCATGTTTGATAGTAATAGTCATCTGTTTTTGACAAATAATAGCCTTCTCTAGTGTCATTACATTGCACAAGCACTCTTGGGTAGGAACAATGATTTTATTCCAGTCTTTCCATAATGGAGTTCAGAGTAGGCTGTGTGTACTTTCTAGATGGACACTTACAATAAGCTGAAAGATGGCTTTTGCTTGTTCATCCAGGAGTTCAGTAGTTCCTAAAGAGGGAGAAAGAAGTCTTGGATCTTGAGTCACATCAAAGCCAAAGCAATAACTAATTTCACTCCCAAAGTACCGACAATTTCCCATATTCTTTTCCCTCAAAAGTGCTGTAAAGTACCCAGTGTATTCCAAGTTATGAGTGTTCAATTCTCATGTGATCTCCTGGAACCACATCGAGGTGTTCAAAGCATTCTGTTGCTCTTGGTTCAGCACAGGGGATTCTTCAAACCTCTGTACAGTGGATGATCGGTAAGAGTGTGCTGGGATTTCAACACGTGCACATTCTGCCGTACGGTTCTTCCACAGTCAGTATCACGTTTTTGCCATTTGAGTTGCTGTTTCAGCAAACTCTTCCATTTTTATACTATACCATTCCTCTGAGATCAACAGAGTACATAGAAAGTCCACTTAACTCCATACTTGAGACACCATTCCTGTACTATTTTATTTTTTAAATATCATCCATTATTTCTCTTGTAGCATCAGCAGCATAGAAATCTATTGGATTAATCCAGACACAGGATTAAATGAAATCTGGATGTAGGGTAAACACTACCCAAACTGCTCACTGTTTCAACACCAATCATAACAAATTTCTGCCTTTCAAAGGTACATATCATGAGCCTGATATAATCTACTTGCCAAGCACCCCAAAGGACTTTTTATTCCCTAAGGTTTGCTTAGTCTTGACTTTGGACAATATAATCCTTTATTCATTGCCAAACCCACAGGTGGTCAGTAGCTGAACCTACTTCATTGAAAGTCCTTAGGAGCAACAACGATCCTTCCTGCTGTAGCAGCTTAACGTCCCCAGAGTGAACTGCAAAGCTAATATAGCAAGTAATGTCTGGGCAGGGAAAACCAGACTCTAGTCCACCCTAAGGCTGTAGATTTCGCTACATTCTCATTTTTCCCTAAGCTTTAATCAGTCATCAAATGGTCCACTCAAGTCAAAGCTCTTTACTTCTTTCATGTATGTATAAACCTAAATGAACGTTTTTATCCGTAAGTGGTGGTAGAATATGATTGTGTGCAAAGTCTTTCTTCAGGTTAGACTTAAATTCACATTCCACAGCCTGGGCAGAAAAAGGCAAAACACAGAAGTAAGACACAAATTCAAGGGTATCATTGCTGTTGGCTATGAAATAGATAGGGCAATGTTCTGTAAATTAAGTGCTAACCTGGTAAGTTTAATAAGCCCCTTTCTTTCTTCATTATATTTTGCTAGCACCAACAACTTCACCCTTAAAACATTTTTTGTCACTTACAATGCTGTACAGTATTTTCTGAACCCATTGAAAAGACTGCTTTATATTTTGTAGTGTGAGGATTTCCCATTTGCTGAACAGTCTCCAAATTTGAAGCCACGTGCAACCCACAGGCCTTTAATTCTGTGCCTTTAATTTAAGGCACAGAACTCAGACTAAATATTGC
Organism: Tapera naevia; assembly: GCA_033556795.1. Classification (NCBI taxonomy): domain Eukaryota; kingdom Metazoa; phylum Chordata; class Aves; order Cuculiformes; family Neomorphidae; genus Tapera; species Tapera naevia. The sequence continues at coordinate 15,440,272 of JAUMJJ010000038.1, forward strand.
AATTTTAACACTGACCCATAGAGATGTAAAACCTGAGTTAAAAGTAAACTGTTCAGGAATTCCTTTAGAGAAGGAATATATTCAGAAGTCCATGAGGACTGCAAGGTACTGAAGTCTCTATATTTGAATAAATATCCAGTCTTGTTGGGTTACCTGTTAGGTGTTGTTATGAGGAGACTCAACCAGATGTGCTTTTATCCAGCCACTCAGGGACAGAGTTGAGTTTCTGTCGTGGTGCAGGGTGGTCAGAGTGCTCTCCTAGGGACAGCTTTCTGACATGCCAAACATCCTGGTGATCAGTGTCTCCTCAGTTCAGGCACGCAGCAAATGAAATTGGCATCTCCACTTTCTGCAGCTTTCTTTGTACAGCCATCATATGCAGACAGGCTTCCAGCAAAACCCCTTTCAGGACAAAGTGGCTGAAGACCTAGCAGAATAATTTTGCATTTGTGAATACTTCAGCTCCAGCAGGAGCATTGCCCCTCTGTTCTCCTGTCACTTCCAAAAGTAAGCTTACATTTGGCAGCCAAATTCCTGCAGTAACACAAAGCACTTTTAGCAGCAAATCTAAAGGACCACTTAGTTACAACCGGCAGCAGTGGCAGCAGAAAATTATCATCCCGAGAATAAAGACATTACCTTTGGAAAATTGCTGTTTGAATTTTATAGATCTGCTTTTTCCAGATTCTTTGAACACACATTTAGCTGTTCTCAGCACTTCAGTGAAAAATACAGGGATGTTTCCTTCTCATTTCATGGGGCATACAGACACCATACACCTCTAATGCATCCTTGCGATCCCATACCTGTTCATTAGCAATTACATAGTCTATTATCAAGCAGGTGACTTTCATATTTTAAAGCTAAGAAATGAAAAGTCTTATTGCTGTTGGACTGCTGTTGGAATGTTTTCTGCAAGCGTAAGTTTAGATTAATTTTTAGTAGTTAAAAAAAACCTATCCAAACTGCATTGTGTTAAATTGCCTTGCCAGAACTGTTGCAAAGAATTTCTGGCTTTACATGAAGTTGATGGGTTTGTATCAACTTTCACCATGTGCACTTTGTCCAATAGTTGTAAAACAACAGAAAAAGATGTGTCTTCTTTGATTTTGAACAGACCGTGGCCAATAAAACCAGACACAGGTGCCAATTCTGAGAACCACTAATTCGCACAGTCAAATGAACTTGTTTCATATTTTCATTGGATTATTCTGCACCTGAATGCTGTACTACTTTAAGCTGTGGCTGCTTAACACTTCTCAACATAAGGTGCAGCTTGCAAGGGGAAATAGCTTGTGACAGTTTTCCCCTGGTCAGAGGTATTGGGGATTTTTTTGTGTATCTGCATTGTATCTTTATGGTGAGATCCATACCTGTACAGAAGAGAAATGGAAAGGTCTAATGAAGGTATTCTGTGCAGAAATGGCTTCCACCCTAATAAACTCAACATGTTCCCGCCGTAAGGGTAGTTGCAGCCCTGACCCAAATGGGGAAAGTGAAAGGAACGTGTGCAGCAGGGTGGACACAGGGCATAGGAGATCAGGACCCTCACCATTGCAGCCAGAAGCCTTGGCATCAAGCTGCGGAGGTGCTTGAATAATCATGGGCAGTGTTTGGCACAATTAGCAAGCAGACCAAGCACCTTTCTGTGGACAAGGGATCCTTGACTGCACCCTGCTGCATGCTTCCTCAGTGGCTCAGCATCACTGCTACTGCTTTTTCTTACAGTTCTGCTTGTGTGATGTTAATCACTCTCTGAGTTAATTAGCCTGGTTTCAACTAGTAGGATAACACCCCATGTTAAGCAAGAGAATATTACTCTTAATTTCAATACTGTATGGTTAAATCTCCTGCCCAACTATTCCCAAAAAGCTTGGCCTGATAGTGTATCCACTGACCAGAAATCAGAATCCCAACAAAGTATAATGTTACAAAGACTTTCCAGTTGTATCTATTCCAGCTGTCATAGGATTTTTCAGGGTCTTCATTTGGGTTTTTTTTTCACAGGGAGTGCAGGAAGGTGCTGATTCAGCCAGTGGCAAATCCTGCAACAAAACCTTCTTCAAAACTTTAGCTTGTGTATGGAGTTGAGTGACATTGAGTCACTTTACTAGAAAGAAACTCTTCCAAGTTGTGGGAGATTTTTACGCAGTAGATCTTGCACTAAGTGGAGGTGTGGAAATCTGCTAATATGTGGAGAGATCTGCAGGAAACGGGAGACCTTGAAAGGGGGAGTTTCCTTGAAAAATTAAGGTAACAGAACTTGTTTTCAGGAGAGATCCTTGTTCAGGTGTTCATATTCTGTGAAAAGGATAAGGAAGCGTTCACGTCTCTTGAATATCATTTTATCAAATTATATCCCAGGAGGAAAAAACTAATTAATCTGTAACTAGCAATCACTACTACTCCTGATTATACAAGGGACTGATTTGGTATTTTAACTCAATCAATTTTCAGAAAAGACATTTTCAGTACAATGAGATTTTGAACATGACAGTGACCCTGATGTGCAGTGCCACTCAAACATGTGCTTATTTTTGTGTTCCTTCTCTTAGATAACAACAAGCCTACAGGATACTCAGAAACTGAATAAAGATTTCTGTTCATTAAAGCAAAGATTTCTGCAGATTTAGGGAAAATACCTGTACTGCACTGCTCAAAAGGTGATACGTGATTGGGTTGTTAAAGACTGAATCATAAGGCTGTAGCGGAAAGGGGCACATTAAAAATGAGTGACAATCTTTCCTAATTTGAGTTTATAACTATACATGCAGCCTTAATATTCTCCTAGCACTGCTTGGAATTTTTGCATAAAATTTCTTGCAGCAGGGACTTTTTGTTGCTTGACAGATTCAAACTGACAGTCTACAGGTGAAAGGCTTTCTGCCATGTTACTAGTCTTTTGAGTCATTCAAGAGCATGGTGACAAGTGCATATTATGTGTAGGCACTTATCAAGGGCAAACCCCTTGGTAAAATCCTTCTAAAAAATGGCTTCATTGACTTAAACAAGTCTGTGTCATGCTTAAGGATGCGTACAATTTGGTTCCAAGTACAGAGCTTCCTTTCATGTTTGATTGCTCATTTTTTATTCAGCAAGATAATAGCCTGTCAATCATCATGAAGGATAAGCTGTCCTAGCAATGGAATTCAGAGAGCCATTGTTGATTTTACAAAATGAGGCACTAACTTGCAACCAACCTCCTTTTATTCCAGGCTTGATACTAACATTGGAGAAGTTATTAAGAATTTAAAGCCAGAGCATATTCCTTTCTTTTTTTGAACGTTTCATTTAAGTATTTATCTCACACATTTAAATAGTCAAATATTACTTCTTTTTTGTTCCCAACAGAAATGAACAGAGTGAAAACATTATGATGCATGCAGGCAACATTTTACAGTTTGCTTTTATGTGCATCAAGATCTCCTGAAGAGTATAATGTGCTCTTGGCAACTCAAAAAATGTACCCTGTAGGATATGATAAGTTCCATTATATATATGCATTTATAAAGTAGCAGGTCCCAGCTTGTGCAAAAAGCCCTTCTGTTCTGGAGGAACTGAATTGCACTCCCAGAAAAAGGGCAAAACTCTCACCCGATGGGGATGCCTTCACTTAAACTCCAAGTGTGCAAAATGTTTTACAGTTTTAAGGGAAGGAGGGAAGTGGGAATACTCACAACTTCATGGGGGGGATTTAAGATCAAGAGTTTGGAAAATTTGGTAGCCTAGGAAGTTAAGAGCCAGCTTGGGGTTTTGATCTTACAATATTTATTTATTCTTGGTAGAAAATCTTAGCATGTAGAAAGCTGAGGTGACCATGTAGCTGCTAGATTCTATGTTACTGTGCACATGCAAGATACTTGCCATGGTGACTTTAGGGAAATCAGATTCATTTATAAGCCCAGACTACTTCAGACTCATACTGTGGTATAGTCACAGCCCTGCAGAGAAGAAGATGCTGGGTACTGGCTGGCAGTAGCCACTCCAGTTTACTGAGGAATGACACTGCTGTTCTTCAGGTCCACAAGTCTGCAATTGATCCTGTAAATGACCTCTGGGAAACTAGAAAACCATCCAGTCTCTCCAAGACACAGCAGATTGAAAGGTTTCTACCTGCTTACAGTGAACGTTAGGGCAATGACCCTAAAAATAGATTTCTTTACTCTGAGATTCGTCAACCTCCAGATCGAGACTCAAAATAAAGAAAATAGTCACTGAAAGGGTCAGTCATTCAGTCTAGAGATTGCATCAATGTTAGGATCTTTTTAACATAATAACACAGCCACATACTTTATTGTGGAGGAAAATAAGATATTTCTGTTTGCCTACCACGTTGTATCTCACAGAACTGTGGTCAATGCTATGTCTTTTAGAAAATCGTGAGATCATTGCAAAAAAGGCTGAAATTGATGTCAAATCCATGTAATACCAATTTAGACACCGTAACGATGCATATGCTCAAGACTCATCACAGCCATCTGGGTCAATCTTCAGCAAAATCTTTGAATTTGGTATACATCTCACTGTGTCAAGCTATATGATTTTCAGGCTGCTAATACTTTGAAATGTGAATTATAGTGGAAATTGGAGTGGAAAATGAGAACTAATTTAGTCTGTCTGCCATCATTAGCAGAAAGCTACCTCGCGTTGCACCGAACCAGTCCCCTCATTGTGTAGGATTTCTGGGTTCCTCTGGAGATGTCAGACAGTTGCACTGCAGAATGAAGGGATTCTGAGTCACTTTCTTGGGACTAGTTGCTTAGTAGGTGCTTTGGGTCTGGCCATGATTCACATTTCAAAGAACTCTTAAAATATTACTTTACTAATTTCATAAATATTTACACAGTACACAGCAGGGAAGAAACAGTCCTGATTACAAGATACTTATAGAAGACAGCACTTTAATCCAAGTATTAAAAAGACCCAGTTTATTATAATTGTAATTGCTGAATACCTTGGTGAATTTTAGCAGTTTTCACAGAATTACTGAGTCTTAATCATCCTTTTTGTATTGACAAAATGTTTGGAGAAAGCCTCCTCTTTCAAATAAAACTAATATTAGTGCCTGACTCACTGATATTGCAGTGTTTCATCTATAAATACTTCAAATATCTTGCATTTGATTGTATATTTTATGTAACTGTTTAACCCATATTTGTTTTCTTCCACATTTTCAAAATTGAAATTATATTCATCAGTTGATTCCATATTTTCTCCTTCAGAACATTGATTTTTGGGGTGAAAAAGTGGCTATCACCAGGATTGGCTGTAGCTATTGATAGAGTAGCAGTGAAACAGGGAGTAGCCATGTTTACACTCCCATCAAGGCAATGACAGTGACTGTAGGCTTTGCAGAGTGCTGACCTTCTGGGAAAGCTTGAAGAAGGCACTGCCTCCTGTTGCTCCCCTGACTCACTCACAGAAATCCAGGCTCAGCATCACGAACCAAGTAACTTTTGAATAAAATATTTGCAGTAAACCCAATGCTAACCTGGAAGGAAATATCATTTCATCATTTTTATTCACCAACTTCTCATCTGCACTTAAATCATTTGCATTATGACTGTGACAAGATTGGCATATATGAAAATATATGTTGATGAGTATATTCCAATTCTCAGCTTCAGTCAGATTTGGAGACACTGAGCGCCTCTACTATGGCTTATCATGAGTTGGCATGTCAGGTCCAGAATGTCACTAAAATATGCTTTAACTTTTGGTTAGCCCTGGACTAGTCTTACATTTGGACTAGAAGATCGTTTTAGGTCCCTTCCAGCTAAAATAGTCCATTTCATTCTATTCCATTCATTCTATTCTAAATTTTGGTTACCCATGCCATATAGTACTAAAGGTGCACAAGGAGGTTTAGTGGTCTGATATGTTTTTCTATTTGTTAAAACACTTCCTTTTTATAAACCCAAAAGAACTAAAAGGAAAAATACTTCATAAAGTTAAAATGTATGGTTTGATCTCCTCCTCTCAATGAATTGTTTCCTTTTGTATTGTGTGTAAAATCTTAATGTTGTCCTTTCCATATGAATTCTAGAAGAAGGCATATAAAGTCATTTAGGACTGGGCTGTGCACGTGTACCGTATAGGACAACTCAGATTGTCAAGTAGGTACAAATATGAGTACTACCATCACAGTCTGACTCCCAGCTTATCAGCTAAATCATGGGTTTATGGCATCACAGTCTTTCCTTTGGTAACGCCAATTTGTCAAAAAAAAAAAAAAAAGCAGAAAAGCATTTATTTGCTGAAGCATTCAATTTTGACCCTTTTTTGAAGTTGCTAATTTCTAAAGAATTCTACTTCTCAAATTTAAATGATCTGAAGCCCACTATTTTTATTTGGTCAAAATAAATAAACAACATTCTGAAATTATAAAAATTATTTTACCCAACAAATTTATTTTCTTTGTTTTTTATTGAAGAATAGTTTTTTTTATTTCTAATAATTTGGACTGTCTTAGACAAGCAATTTCTTTAGATTTTTTTTATGGAACTCCTTTCCTGCTTAATTACAATATTAAGATTGCCAAAAGTTTTACAGGTTAGAGAAACGGTATATAGCAGTCAGAGTCACGAAGGCAGCTTGGGAACCAGAAAGGCATATTGCTGCTGACAGTCTGTTTTTCTGACAATCATACATAAAATTTTCATTAATGATTTTCATTGTCCTATCTCTGCTATAGATCTGCTATTAAAACATCTTTAATGCTTTAAAGATATAAGAAAAATTCTGCTACGTGCAATATCCATAAACATAGGGCAGACAATTTTAGTAAAATGTATGATTACAAAACATAACTACCAGTCTGTTCAGTTGATGTTCAGACGTGAAACAAAGTCAAATCATTCTAAACCAGAGTTAATCGAGGGTTAAACAATGGCTCACTCTCATATGCATTATGTTTTATTATTTCCTCCTTTACATATCTCATAAGTGAAGGGCATTTTTTTTTATTCTATTGCTTTCAGAGGACTAAAGATATAAATTTGGTTTTCTGTGTTAACCTTTAACTATTGTAGAGTTGTGGGGGTTGTTTTTTTTTTTAATTTGCACCACTGAAATTGTTAAACAAGGCTGCTATAATGAAAGTACAAAAAAACATGGGTAGTACAGTGAAACATCTTGCTGAACAGAATATATGAAAGAATTAAACCAATGACCTAATCAATATGAAGGTACTTTTTCAGGAAAGATGCAAAACCTCAGAGAACACAAAACAACAGATGTGCCCAGTTAGCGGAAGCTGTAATTTGAGAAAAAGAATTATTTACTCTGTAGTACCCTCAAAATTTTTCCCAGGGCAGGAAAAGGGGCAGATGGGGACTCTATCACTCAGAATGAGTGGTGGTTCACTCCTGTGAGAAGACCCAGGTTTGCTATTAAAGCTTTTGCTTTCTTAGTTATGTCATTAAGAAATTATGTTAGTGAGAAAACTAAATTGAAAGCCCCAACACTTTTAGCTTAAGCAGCTGTTTAAGCTAAAGCCCAAGAAGAAAAATAAGGATTTTTGCAGACAGAAGTTTTTGGAAATTGTTATAAATCACCTGTCCAAATACATATGTGTGTATATATATATATATGTATGTATATATAAACCATATGTATTTTATATACAAACATATAAGTTTTCTCTTTCCAAGTGGTAAAATGTATCTTGAAGAGAAGAGGATATGGACATACCCATCTACAGCAGCAAGACAAGTACGTGAGTACAGTGACTGTTCTGTGCTATTTCCAAAGTCCAGGCATTTCTAAAGCAAGCAAGGAGAGTTTCCAAATTTTCTTTCTCCTGTCCTCTCTCTCCTGAGCTCCGCAGCCATAAGCTGCCCTCTCTTTCCTCCCTACCCATCTCTTCCCATTAGAAATGTCACTATCCCCATCTGCTGCCCCTGAACTCACTGTGCTGGAAGGAACACCCGGGCAGAATGAAGCAGCTGAAGTGTCATACTGACACTTCAAAGGAAATTAGAAACATTTTCCACTGATTAAAAAAATTGTGCAAAAGGGATTCACACTGCTATGTTCCTCTTTTGATGCCTGCAACATAGATATGGGTGCATCTCCTGCATCATCAAGTTCAACTCCTTGCTGCAGGCACCACGTAGTTAATTTCTTCAGCATGAGGATGTGTGCTTTGTACCAGTTAAGCTAACTGGTGACAGAGGGATTGCTTATGCCTTCCAGTATATCCCTGAACGTAAGATATACCGTCGTAATACCTGAATTACGTGGAATTTTCTTTGATGTTACAATTCACTCAGCAAATGTGTATATTATTGCAGTCAGCAGGGCTTCTTTAAAACATTATGCACGTTTTACAGTTTTTATCAAATGAAACTCTAATAACAGAGCTCAAAAAGTGTGCACTCTTATTGGAAAACACATTTTACAGGAACTGCTTCTTCTGATAATTACATATTTGGAGACAGAGGGTGAGGGGGTGAAGAAAAGCTATTTTCCCATCTGCAGCAAGCCCTGACAGCCTCTTAAAAACAACAGTAATGAGGGAGAGAAAAACAGACATTTGTGAAGGTTTTAGATATTAGTTTCAAATAAGTATGCCACATGTGAGAGCTTTCCTGATTTATTTCACTTTGCAGGAGAGGGGCCTTTGCACAGCTCACTGGAATTCCTGGCAAAATACAGGTGTCTCGGGATGTGTAGGTCACACTGAATATTTTAAGCAAGAAATACTTACTGAATGGTTTACTTCACAGCATTCACACCATTCAAACTCTGGACAAAGCCAGGAAATGAAGAAATGAAAAATGGATCGAAGTTTACTGACCCAATAAATTGAAGAAAAGGAAAATACTCAGATCAGTCTTTACCAAGTCTTAGTAGACTCTGTTTTGCTGTAGAGCCCTGAATATGGGCTCAGGAAAGTTCATAAAGGAAAAAAAATTATCACTAACTGTTGTCAGCTCCAGAAAACAGCAGAAGAAAGTAAAACCTTGTAACAGCTCTGTCCACGGAACAAGGCCATGCAGAGCAAGGCTCTGCCTTCAGCTATGCCCTTCACCCTACAGTAAAGTGGCAATTTCAGGCGTGATCTTATGCCTTACAAAAACCTGTCTCCTCTTGTCCATGGGGGAACGTGGCATGGCAGCCACTAGTGCCGCAATAAGTGGAAACCTTCGGTCATGTCCAGAAGAGAGCCTGAGGCCTTTGAAAGGTCTTTGCTTTATAAAGTTGTGGCTCCTACGTTCTGCCTCGCAATCCTATCTGCTGGTATGTGTAATCATACCCCTTCAGCTGAGGAGCTACACTATAAAAGTCTGCAATGCGAGCTACTGAATACACATGATTATCTGTAAATGTCCCTATTTAGATACAGAAATCCTATTTCTACTTTTACATGTACTGTAAATTTTGTGTAACATTCTGTAACATGTTTATGAAAAACAGAGCATGTGAATCTCCTTGATTTCCAGGAGCTGTCAGTCCCTTCTACCTGTGGTACCTGCTTAATAAACAAAACATTTTTTCTAAGACCCCAAATAATTCAAGGCAGAAAAGTCTTGGAACAGTTTGTCACTAAATACTGTTTTGAGGCTTCAACAGGTGAATGCAGGACACTGTGAAATGGGTACACAAGGACATCATACAGCAAGACTGCTCTCTAGACCAGTAATAGTATTTGAAATGAGAAAAACAGATTAAGAGGAAACTGCAACTCTATTTTGTTTCAAACAAGTGAAGCAGGAGCTGATGTGGTATGTAGTCATGGACTGCTTCTGCAATGGTCTTTGGACTGAATGTAGGCACAGAAGTTTGAGCATTGCCATTTGGATGTAATCGTGGCTTCTTTTCTCCAGCCATAATGTACTTCTACTTCTTACATTTTTATTGGCTTTTTATTTTCTTTAGATTGCAAAACTAGCTATATTGAAACCAGTTTTTAAATGGAGTATCTACATATTCGGGTGGGGAGGTTTTGGTTTTGGGGTTTTTTTTGATACTCAGTTTGAAAATCTCTTTGTGTGTAAAGTGAGATTAAAAATCTTCACTTCTGCTAATTTTCATGCTTGATATATAGCAGCCTGAAAGAGAGTTGATTTGTTCTGAGTTTTTTTCTTTGTTTTTCTGGGGATTTGGAAGCAAAGAGACAGCATGACCCGGCAGCCTGCACCACATACACCTTGAACACCAGCTTGTTCATCAGAGAAAAGTGTCTAAACTAACAAAAGAACTACTGCATGGGAACTGAGGATGAAAAGAGGATATGGCATCCTAACATCATAAGCAAGATACCTGTCTGAGGGTAGAAAGCATTTGTACACTACACCAGTCACCATCTTTCACCATGAAGTGGCACCAAAGCACCATGAGACCTGAAAGGATTCCAGTTCTTCCTAAGGATCAAATCGTATACTCCTTCAAAATCTTACCAAAGGTGTCAGATGTGGAGACACAGCAGAGAGGGAAGTTGAGTACTGAACATCAGGCTGCCCAAGATGCAGAAGCCACTGTGAGCGCTTTAGACGTGCTTTTGCTAAGTGAGAAAAAGATTAGCTTTTTGGGCAATAACTGTCATCTTCCTTCTGAAGGAGACAGCCTCTGCAGCCTCTGCTTCACAGACTCTAAGCAAGAGCTGAAACCATGCTACATGGTTGTGGTTACAGCTCTAGAGAGCTAAATTCAGCTGTGCAGGATCAGTGTAACTGGAAATATGTTCCACTTTGGATGCCATTAACATCAGCTACTACCTCATAACAAATTGTTACTCCTCCCATTCAGCTCAATGCAAATGGAGCAGAACATTAGGAAACCTCTAAAGATAATCAGAAAATAATAAGAGAATAAAAAACATTTCTCAAACTGATTGTACAAACAAGCTTTATTGTTAAAATAAAAAAAAATTACCAAGACAACAGGACCTAGATTCAAATGTTGCTATATTTTGACTTCAGAACTTCTTGTATTAGCTTGATGCAGTCTGAAGGACTCGGCTTCCATAACTCAAGGCACAGCACCAAAATGTGGTCTTCAGCCTGACATCCTGTCAGGGTTATTCTGTAAATTAATCAGGATGCCTGATTCCCAGAGATTTTTTGCATGTTGGCTGAGCATCTGATGACAGCAGGGCTATAAATGGATAAGATTATCTATCGTGAAGCTTTCCAAGCAGATCATGGTGTATTCCACCTCAGGAATATTTGTGTGCTTATTATTTCACAGCTCAGATTTCAGTTTCTTGCAGAAGTGACCTCTGTATGCCGGAATTATTTGAAATATTTGTCGCATTCAGAAAGGATCTTGTTTTACTATCATGGTGAAATTCAAGCAGATTACTATATTACTCTCAGCATCATCAGAGAATCCTTCTAAAATAACGTTATAATTACCCTAAAACAAGTAAGGAAAACAAAAAAGATAATTAGTGCATAATGCTGCTTGCTTTTGTCCAAGTAATTTCCATCAGGGACTGTTATTATGGTTATATCCAGAAATACATGTGTTCAACTTTTTTCTTATGATCAGGGTACTAAGGAAGAGCAACAGCTTGTGGTCCAGCCTGCACTTGTCAGCGTCACCAGAGTCCTGTGCTCCCGAAGGCACCTTCTTCCCTTCCAGAGCTGTTCTCTTGAGCAACATTTCAGACTCCACAAATGGAAATTAACTAAGTTGATGCAGCACTGGATTTCTTTTTCCCCACTTGAAGGCAGTAACATTATTAGCCCCTATCGTTTACACCCAGCAAGGATTCAATCTTATAAACACTTTTATTTTCTGCTGACTTTCTGCTACCTTTTTGATTCAGTACCCCCTATGCAGACCAAAGGCAGCTGGAACAACAACCTCTGTATTTTACAGGTAATCCAGGCTACCTACCACACAGCTTCTGACAAGTCTTGTAATGGAATTTGGACAAACCTTCTCATGTAAACACGTACTGGATCTTTAACTGCTATTAAGCCTCAGTGGTGTTTACCAAAATCATCAAGTTTTATAGTGAACGTATGAAGTGAATGTATAATGTCTGTTTGATGAAAGCTAAAGCAACCTTATGCTATTATTGGTGGCAAAAAGTCTGTCCTGAGTTTCAACGTGATGTCAAGATTAGGATGAGGTATGCTAGAGAAAAGAGAGTGTGAGGAGGCATGAGAAGAGTGCTGTAGTTATTCTTCGGTCTCTGATAAAAGTACAGCCAGCACTTCTCCTAGTGTGAGGTCTCAAGCTGCCTACTTAAACCATGCTACTGGGGCAGAGCTCACCTCCCTGCATGGAGCATCTGCTCCTTGACTGCTTGCCTGAACCTTAGCCATAGGCCCAGCTCTAAGCCAGCCATTCTTTCTCACAGGGCACACTGCTGTAACCAATATCGGTACTCTTGTCAGTTCAGCGTTCTTTCCAGATCCACTGCTTTTCTCATCCACATGCAACAGTCTGATCCATAAAGCTGCAACACTCAGATTTGACTGTTGTCTAGTCACCCATCTTCACACCCTCACACAGACTTCTGTAGGCACAAGGACAGAAGATAGCTTGGCGGCCACTACAGAACCCAGGTCTTATCCTACCCTCTTTGACACCTGTCACCTTCCTCTTCTGGTATGGAAAACTTGAAATGAGCACTTGGGAGCTGATGGGCTCTTAGGACTACTCTAAAGATTGGGAGGCTTGCAAGAGTGTCTACAGCAAAGGCTATGATTAGGGTTAGTTCCTGGTCTGGCAGAGTCCAATTGGGAAGTATCAGTTCTGCCATAAGCACCTGATCTATAGGAGGACTGCTTATGACAGAGGACGTTCCTGTCTACTGCCTTCTCTGGGGCTAGAAAAATGCTAGGATGGATGGAGGTCAACACTCTTAGAGGACCATGAGCACTGAGTTAAGGGAAGTTGGAGTTTTTGTACCAGGAAGATACCCTTAGTGATATTTGTGGGGGTTAACAGGAATGGTGAGGGTCTTGGGAAGGCTCAGGCAGCTGATGAGGTAGGTGATGGATGACAGTGGGATAACCAGAGGACTGGTGCTGCTCCTGGTTTAATGCTGGAGCATTGCTTTTACTGTCAGATACTGTAACTCCATCCTCAAATCTTTGAAAAGTGTTTCAGGGAGGAAAAGACCAACGTGAAGAGAACATAAAGTAAAGAGTGAAAGGGGCAGAAAGAATATGGATGGATTTACCCAAACAGGTAAAAGGAAATACAATAATTTACCAATAAAATTAAAATTATACTAAGGTGATTTTAACTGATATTTTGGTCTTTTATAAAACAAAGCAGGAATAATAGAGAAATAACAACCTGAGGACATCTAGTATTTCAGAGATACTACTGCTCTGGCATCATCACTTCAAGCATGAGAAAGTTTTCTGACAATTTCTGTTGCTGTTTTTTCACAGATTGACTGAACATCTCTTTTCGGGAAATATATACATATATGATTTTACTGTAGTTATTTCTTTACGTAAAATGCTGAGAAGTACCTTTGGAAACTTTGTTCTTGCACCTTTAATGTCAAATTCTGATGCAAATGTTTCTGTAAAAAAAAATATAACTATAATATAAATGGTTATTTAGTTATCAAGCCAAGTTCAAAACAATATGGCATATCTCTCAACAGCAGTGCCAGTGCCATTTAATCTTTCAGTGAAAAAGTCCTTACCTGTTTCTTCTCCCAGAGCTCTGCCTATTTGTGTAAGCCATGTTAGAAAATAGAAATTAACCACAATGTTCCTGCAACATCTCCTACTCCCCTACAGACACATCCTACTGTGATAACTCCAATAATTTCACTTGTAATAGTAGTTCAGCTGCATGATAACCGGAGAGATGATACTATTTTTAAAAGAAAGGAAAACACAGACTGCGTATTTTGACCTCCTTACAGGACTTTCTGGTCTTTAGCCTGACATCCTGCCTCATTTCACTGGATTTCATCCTGTGTCATGTAAATGTTGATTATCATCTACAACAGGATTAACTCTCCTCTAATAAAAAAAAAAAAATATGCATGGGTGTAGAGAATCTCTTTAAAAAGCCATCCAGACACTTACCTAAATAAACTGTCTTCTGGATATTAGTAGTGTTCCTAGCCCCTCTCAAGTTTTCTGTACAGTAATGTCAAATGTAGTCTTCCCATGTTTATTTAGAGATGTTAACAATAAAAATGCCATAATGAGATGAAGCATATTAGTAATCCTAATTTCTAGAGATGAAAACTGCAGTATAAGGATGCTAAAGCATAGAATTTGGAAATTCTTTACTTTAGTGAGGATCTGGCACTGGAGAGCTGCCTGCTCTGAAGTCTGCTGCTTGCCAAGCAAGATGAATTCGTCTAGATTGTGGAGAGAAAAATCTGTCTGCATGGCTTGATCAATTAGTCTTTTAAGGAATCTGCTTAGTGGTGAAAAAGTGCTGTCAGAATATGGCCCTGTATGGGAGAGAACCTGCCAGGCAAGAGAAAATCACTGTTTATTTTCTACACCAACCTCCTTTCAGCTTTCCACACACTGAGTATTCATCATCAGCTCCACTGCAAAGAATCTCTTTCCAGTGTAATGCTTTGGCACCATCATACCAGACTTTGAAGACAATCTTCAAAAAGGTGATGTCACTTCCTGGTTAAGACATTGCAAGTAAGAAAATGGTAGCTGGCGGAGAGGAAAAACATACATGCAGACATGCTATTTGAATGAGAAACATTTTTTCTCTGAAATAAAATATTTCTTAACAATTCCTCCAGAAATAAAAAAAAAGTTACTTTTAGAAAAACAAAATGCATAAATACACGGATGAGGACTCTGTTGCAAACAAACTGTCCTGAATGCTGGTAGTCATCATAAAGATGTCTTTCTAGACAAGCAAACTTAGTCCAGCTGCAGAGTTTTTACTCAGAAAGTGGTTTATGATACAGCCATTTCATAAGTAACTCAGCTTGTCAGATTAAAGCTGAGTTTAAAGATTGAAGTTGGGTTTGCATACACAATCCAGCAGCATTTCCAGCTTCTGGAAAATGTGCAGAAGTCCTTAGTAGAAATCCTGCCCTACTTAGCCCAATGATATTCTCTCTCCTTGAAAAAACTTGGACCTTCTTCAGGCCAGAAGAGCTTGTATGCTGAATATCTTGTCTGCTTCTTCCAGACAAATGAACCTAAACAATCTCAGATTTGCATGTACAGTGCTAGTTAGCATGCAGAGCTCTGGTAAATGCCCCAACAAGTAAAATTCAAATACATTTATTTCCACAAATCATCATTTCTGTCCATCACTATAGTTTATCTATTCAATTTTTGATCATAGAAATTGATCTCCTAAACCATTTGGAATCTAGGATGAAGTGTCAGATTTTTTGCTTGTATTCGGTTTCTTGCATTTGCAGAACATAATTGTCCAGTCATGAGGGACTCACTCGGAATCCAGGTGAGAGAAGCCTTCCAGACTGACTGGTCCATGATGCTGCAAGGTGTCAGATTAAATGCAAAAGCATGAGCTGTGGCATCTACAGGAAAAAAAGTATTTCATATTGTTAGTGTGAATAAGCTTCTCCAGGAAAACAATAAAAAAACCACATATAAACACCCTCACAATAAATACATACTCATTTTATAATATATTTAATATCAGGTCTATATTGTAAAATTTTCTAATATAATTATCCATAGTAAGTATTCAATATGTATTTAAAATTATATTTTAATTGTTTTTATGCTTAGAGGGCAAAAATAATTTAATATTTTTCTAAGTAGCAAGAAAAGTCAATTATTATGGTTGATGATACTTTGCACACAAAACTCAGAGGCAAAAGTACCTTTAATATATTTTATTAGCATTAAGCCAGCATGCTCCTCTGCTGAATATATCCTTACTTATGCAAATCATGGAATCTGTATAAACTTGCTGACAACAGCTAAAAATATTTTTAATAGACACGCATATTTTCCAGGATAATGTAAATAAGCCTTTGAGTAGATTTGCTTTGTAAGTGACCCACCCAGCATTGTACAATGCAGTGTCAGATGCAGTGTGATGAAGAATCATACAACCTGTATCTGATCAAATTTAGAGCCCATTATCTAATATTTTAGTTTTTAAAAAATCATTCAATAACAGCCTTTGGAAGAATTTCCAGTCAGTATTTTTATGTGTATTTAATTTTTTTTTTAATTTTAGAAAAGATGTCTGTTCAGCTCAACTTGCTTCTGCCCTTCCTGCTGACAGGATTGGGAAGGTGGGCTCTCTGCACTAACCCAGCTGGCAAATGGGATGACAGGTGGATTTACAGTCAAGGGCTCTGTCTTGGGTTTCAGGGATTAAAGCAAGGGGCGTGCAAAGGGAAACTGTCTGACTGTTGATAACCAGCAATGCTCCCGATCTTGGATACAACTATGCACAGGAAATTGCAACAGAAAAAAAGGACAAACAAAACTCACTATGGTCTCAATAGTTTGGTTTCAAAGCTTAAGTATCACCACTTTTATACCTCCTACGCTTTTAACATGGGTACTAATGTAAAGCAAAGTAACCAAAATAAATATCCCCTCCTGTCCCTCAGTTTATATAGCTATTTTACAGGTGATGTAGACTGGTAGGGTGCACAGATTTTCAAAAGACGTGGGCCTTTCCTTGTGAAATAACTCCTTAAAAGTCCAACTTTTGGCCACTGAGTCCACATCAGTACATTGAGGCTGTTCAACATGGACACCAGGGAAGCGTGACGTTATTGCAGAGTCAACCAAAAACCTCAGGGAACTACATAGATCCAGTGGTCTATGGCACAGACATGACAAGAAGGGACATGCTATGTTGTGCCAGAGCCTAACTGAGGCTCCAGCCTAGCAGAATATCACATTCTCCCTTCTTTTTCCATATGCTTAAAGCTTTCCATTGTATTATATTGGTTAAATCAATATGGATAACCTCTACACTACTTGCAAAACAAATTTAAATCTCTTATCTTCTCATATTTCCTGGATCAAAACATGCTCACTTTGCTTGGGAGTAAACTTCTCTCTTACCTGCTGCAACCAGTATTGCGGTAATATTTACATCTATGCAGTATAACTCTTATAATAGGGTAATTAATAACAGAAATATATTCCAGCTGAACCTCTTTCTGATTCATCAAAGACATAAATTTGAAAGAAAGTTCACATTTCCTCAGACGGCAGTAACTACTGTGCAAATGCCAGTAAGAAAATAATAAACTATTTTTTACTTACCACAAAAAGTATATGACATTTCTAGATCTGACGATGTACAAAGAAATTCACTGACTCCGGGGGTGAATAAAATGAAAAAAAACATTGCAAACATGGTTACTTATTCTGCTCCGTATTCGATGGAATAAAACTTTCTTTCGGGGAAAGAGGAACAAAAATTCAGCACAGTCATTCTCAGTCACGAGCCTTCAGGAAATGTTCAGTTGTTTTGTCAAATTCTTTGCAAACTTAATTAATCCTACTGCAGCACTAGCAGTTATCATCATAATAAATTCTGCAAAGAAAAATAATTTCTTCTTTCTTTGTCACATTTTCCTCAGAGAATGCAGCTCAAGTCACAAGTGAAAAATAAAAGAGAAAACTGTGTGAAATGAGGAAGTGAGAAGTAAAATTGTGATTACCAAAAACACGTAAAGGGCTAGTTTAATTGACATCAGACCCAAGTTTCGTTAACATAATTTCAAAAGCTCACAGTTTCCTGTACATACCAAAGGAGTGCAAAATCCACGAATGATGAAAACCAAATCCACTGCTTTATTGATATGGTGGTCAATAACTCTCAGAAGCTTTCAGAATGAATCCATTACAAAGCTCACTATGCTTTAGGGACACACCAGCATTCTGGAGGAATGTAAGTAGATGATATATTTCCACATGGAGGTAAGTATTAGAGCAGAAGGCAACCGCGTGACATATTATTGAGTAGAACCACTGATGTTCTGTCAGTTACCATCTGTAGAGCTATGTCTGTTCTAGTCATAGTTCTCAGTGAAAGCAGTCTTAAAAATCCCAAAAATTACAACTGATGAGTCCCATGTCTGCCTCCCAGCCTCCCTTTGTGAACTTCTCCCGTGCTCCTCCCTGCAGTCTCTGCTGAAGACGCTGCGCTGCACACCTTGCCCAGGAGCACGGCCAGCCCCTGGCTCTTGTGCTGGTGCAGGCCACAGGCCTGGGTCCAGGCAGACAAACATGGGATAATTAACGACAAAAGCTGACAAATTTTGACTGAGATGTTTCTGTAAGAACACAGAATCTATCTGTCACAACTGAAGGTAGGTTAGGAGGCCTATTTTAACCTGGTATTAGATACACTTTTTTATATCTGTCTGTTCATGCAGTACACAAAGAACAACATACTTTGCCTGTATCTGTTACATCAGTTCTGTGGACTAAACTGGGTCAGCTTTTACTGCACAAACCCAGCGATATTGCTAGTCCCAACTACTTAAACAGAGCAAAACCAGGCTAATACCTCATTCAAAACAGCACATTCACCAGCAAACACATCTTTTTCCAAATATAATAAAATACAGAAACTTCTCGAATTTATGGAAGAATGCCTTACAGAAATTATTTTATCATGAGTTACATTCTTGCTTTTTATGTTTGTCTGTAGGCTTCTCTTAGATCAGTAGCTGTATTTTTCACCCACAAAAGCAGTATATGCAATAGATAGGTATTTGGTTTTGTGCTAAGCAGGACAGTGTAAAAAAATTACTTATAACGAATACAGCAACCAATTGTTGACTCTCCCCAAACCTTATCGCCATGTTTTAAATGTTTTATTCTCATGGATTCTGTGTACACCAGGGTAACAGTCCATATATTATAAATGTGAAGTAGCAAAAAAATAAGAAATCTGTTTTCAGAAGTCCAAACATGTAACACAAAAGATAATTTAGGAATAGCGACATGCACAAAAACATGACTCCGCACAGAAGACAGGAGAGTTCACAGACCATTTAAGGAAGGTGAGAATTCAGTTAAAAGTACCTAAAAGTAGCAACTAATGAACTAATATACGTAATAATTCACTAAATAAAAAAAATGAAAATTAATATGGCTTGAGAATTCTCAGTATTTCCAAATCTTTCTAGAGACCACAAGAAGAGTCCCACCAGCCTGACAAGAGTTCAAGTCTGACAGAAACTTCTAACATTTGGCTTTTAAGTGCAAAGTCAAAATTATACGACATTCCAGACAGATCTCCAGAGTATATATATCACAGATTTTTGCTGTTGTTTAACAGGATGCTATAAAACATACAAATCCTTTATGATCACAGCAGTAATACAGTTCTATTTCAAAATGGCCAAATTTTGCTTAAAAATACTATAATATGTAGCAAAATTGAAATAAATTAGGAAGGTTGTAATAGTTGACAAAAATAAATGGAGTGATGAGACAGCCACTGAGCAGCAGCTAAAGAGCTACTTTGTTCATGTACAGTGAGAAAAGGTTCTTTTCAGCCACAAAGCCATAGCCACTGATGGAGAACGTGTCTAACCAGTGAGAAGCAAAGCCAGGCTCTCCACTGTGCCTTCTGTCAGTCCAAAAGGTGTGGCAAAAGTCAGCTTGAAGTAGGCGTGAGACGGCACTGACTATACCCTGTTG
Organism: Tapera naevia; assembly: GCA_033556795.1. NCBI lineage: Eukaryota > Metazoa > Chordata > Aves > Cuculiformes > Neomorphidae > Tapera > Tapera naevia. The sequence continues at coordinate 15,459,846 of JAUMJJ010000038.1, forward strand.
ACACAGATGATTACCCAGCTGAAAGCATGTCTGTCCCTCCGTGGCCAGACTTGTGCTTTGCTGCACAGCGTGCTGGGTGCCTAATGTACTCACAGGCAGACTGAAAAAAGCACTGCAGATTTGTACGCTTTTATATAAAAGCTCTTTTAACATAAATGAAGGCAAGCTCCCTGCTGAACTCCGTGACTTTCGAGACCTGGTTCAAGAACAGGTGTTTCTTCCCCAGACCCTTCCTACAGTTAATGACATAACTGAGGAATGAGTCCCCCCTGGTGGCTTAGACAGACAGGTACATGGGGAAATCTCCGTGTCCTCTCCTGTTCCTTACTGCACTTTTGCTGCACAAGTCCAGTGAAACGAGGTTGCACTTAAAAAAAGATCTGGGTGGCTAATGGGAACATGAGAACAAAAAGTTCTGTTGGCATCAGAGCTAAAATATCACTTACGACCATGATTATAAAGTCTACAACCTTGACCACTTTGTCTAGTCAAATTGTCCTTAAATCAAAATAACTTCAAACATTTTAAATACTAATCAGCAAATTCAGTTTTATATGCTTGTGGATTTTGATGCCTGTATCAATGTCATTCATAGACCTGACCTCCTGTGATGCTCACTGAAGCCCCAAACTAGTGCACCAGAGGCACGAGGAATCTTCTCTATTCCTTTCAAGTCAGTATGAAGGGCACTGGAGAAGAGAGACATAAACTTCTATATATTTTATTTTTACTAACAACTCTTTCTTTACTATAATCTTCTCTTACATACTCTGATCCAGAAGGAAAATGTAAAGGAGAGAAAAAGAAGTGGAAAGAGCTACACATAAGTGTTAATTCACTACAGTTTTGCGACAATTCATTTGTCTTGAAACTATTTGCAACTACATTTAATAGAGGCCAACTCTCATATCCAATTAAGAATACATAAATCCAAGTGCAGACAATTTAGGACTTCATGTCTGTGACTTTTCATTTTGTCTACATCTGTGACACCAAGAGTAGAAATTTAACTCCAAGCCTCCTCACTGATTTGCATTTAAAATCCTTCATTTATTAATATTCTTATCTTCCTCCTCAAAACATCTGAAAAGTGCTTAACTTGTGATTGCATTTCAAAATAATCACTTTGTGTTTGGATTGTTGGCTGCAGATGAGTACTTTGAACAGATAAGCACTTATAAGTCACTGAAATCTTCCACAGGAAAGATTTATAATATACATTATCATAATATCCCATCACAGAAGAATAAATATCAGTATATCAGTACACCCGTTCAGCAAAGTACTCCATTTCAAAGTGTTAGTCAGACAGATTTAAAAATTACGTCCTAGTTCTTGGCATGTACCAAAACCTCGCATTAATGGAAAACTCTTTTAGGATGTTAAACACATTTACTCAATAAAGAAGGAGGCAACAATAATTTAATTTTCCTTGCAGGACTATTTGTGACAGTTTTTGAAGTAGATCTTTTTGCAGCTGGAAGAAGAGATGTTTATTACTTCTGATCCTGGGTTTAGGGCTGCTGCTGAAGACACTTTGCTATAAAGGGGCTATATCTAAGGCATAAGGCATGTATTCACAAAACAAAAACACGCCTGGCAATCAATATAAAAAGTAGAAAATTGTAGGAATTCTAGAGTAAATCTCTGTTCTGAATCCTCTCATTCTCTTTGCCAATGTTTATAGTGGAAGTAGAAAGTCAAGCCTAGATAAGATATTAGATTATATACTACAAAGAGGTAGAGGATTCAGCTCATTTACATGCAGCTGATGAAGCACTTGAGGTTGACAGGGGAGTCCAACCCAAGAGCAGTGCACTGGCTCATACCCAGTGGTGATTTGGCAGCATTTGAGCAAGAAAGGGAATAGTTGTGGAAAGAAAGAAAAAATGATGTGCATTATTCTGAATATTTATTTTTAAATGTTGGGTGCACATTATCCTCATGATTTGATTTGAATATAACACATTAAATGATTGAAGGCTATTAAAGTGAAGCAAATACACTCCAGGTGGTATCCTGTGGAAACAATTAGGTTTGAAATTGCTCTCTCTCTGTTAGCAGTAGGTTTATGGTTTATTCTTTCCAAGCCAAGTATAAGAAGTTTAAGATTAAAGCATATGGTTATAAAACATACATGAAACCATTAAAGTTGTCAGGAAGAAGAGAAAGCAGGGGATGAAGGGAGAAGAAAGGGCTGTGCCCTACCTGAGGCTGACAGAAAGCACACCACAGCAACACTGCACATCCTGGTAGTCCAGAAATGGAGCCAGCTGGATATGCTTTGCAGCCATTTGCTCTTGTTCTCTGTTCTTCCCTGCTTAAAATAGCTGCTTGCTGAGGTCTGTATAGCTGTGGGATAATCTTATTATAATGGATCCAACTCCTAGCTAGAACACTTGTCCCATTTCTCAGGGAGGCTGCAGAACACTATGTTGTACTTGGGGGCATGAAGGAATTCATGGTATGACCACAGAACTGCAGGGCAACTGAAATGCAGCAGCTTACCAAGTTTCCACTTATTAAGTTATACCAAGTAATTGTAACAATTCACATGTGTGCTCTTAATTTTTTACAGCACAAACAAAATTTCATGAAGTTTCCATCACCTAAATTATGCTCTCATGGTACCGTGCAGAAATCTCCACAGCTTTTCTTTATCTTTGCAAATGCAATGACTTTGTTTTGTAATAAAGCAAGCTCCAGTGAAACTAATTACCTTTTGATTTTAGAGAGCATGGTTAAGAGTGTGAAGTACTTCAGAGCTTTAAAGATTTCTCCTTAAAAGTACATGTCTCATCATTATTTTTTACATTTGCAAGAAAATGCTGACAGCTGTGGGAAAATTTAATTTAAAAAATAAAATTAAATAATAACAAGAATCATTGTACTTCATAATTAAGAACAGATAGAGACTAATGAATAATACTGTGGACAAAACCAAAAGATCTGAGAAAAAGGGAGGACATCCGCAAGAGAACAACATGTAATTGAAGACAGGAAAGAAAAATATGCATGTATCCTGTCTGTTTTCCCAGGAAAAACAGCAGTCATAAACTTTCTGTGAAAGCTCTTAAAGTTGGAAATGGATAGGAAGCAAGTGCCTAGGAAAGAGACCTGAGTGATTTCATATGCTGATGGTCTTCATACCAGATTGAAGGAAACTGGTACCAGGGTAAGATGTGAGACCCAGCTGTGAGGCAAAAGCGATTGGCTGGTACTGAAAAGGTTGGAAGAGCTGGCAGCCTTCATGGTAGGTGTATACCTGCAAATAAGATGGCTTATAGATTGTGTAGTTTCTAAGACCGGGCTTCTACATCAGTATTTCCTTCAGAATATGAGCACATTCTCCAGGTCTTACAAATTCAATGTTTCTTCCATGTTGTACACAAGTGACCTATATCCAAAGAAATATCAGCAAATACCAGGGACAAAAATGTTGACAGGTAGCAATACCCCTGCAACTAGAACTGCTTTTCACCAACTGTATAAAACTCAAAAAAAAATAAATGAGCAGAAAACAGAAGCTCACAAAACTAATAGGACTATGAAGGATGTGGAGCTGATATTTAGAAATCAAAACATAATTAGGCATTGGGAATGACTTGGAAACAATCTCAATTTATTTAAACACTCCCACTATAGTCAATTCTGTTGCAGGATTTGTTGGTAGCAAGAGGGCCTGTGCTGCTTTATGCACATTTCCTAGCTTAGAAGGCCACCAAGCATTTCAGTCTTCCACTACAAAATGCATTCAGGGCACTACGAAGTACCTGTGTTAAAACAGAACATTCAGAACCCAAAGTAAAATAGAAATGCATCTAGAAGTCTTTTTTTTATTACATTTCCACTCCATTATTTTGTTTCTAACCTGAAAAACAGACTACAGTTGTTTTAATAGTACTCCCTACTGCTCTCAGCGAGTTCCAGGGATCTAAACCAGTCACATATGTGCAAGTACACACCATAAGTAAAACTTACAAAAAACCCCAAATCTGAGAGTCCTGGGATTGTACAAAAGGACAGGCAGAGGTGCAAACAATAACACGGATTGGACCCTGCCATACTTATTTGGCAACCATAACAAATACCACGATTTTTAGACTTGGTTGTTTCCCAATCAGAGTTTGCCAAGTTAGCACCAAACAAGGTAGAAGCAGGTAGAACATCGTGCATTTCCAGTTCAAGTTTGGTCTTCCCTTTCTTTAGTATAGAAGTACTATTAAAAGGAAGTTTTGGAATTATCCTTGTTTTCAAGTTGCATATTGGAAGTATAAAATACTTTTCTGAGACTACATCATGGCCAAAGTGATCATCTACCTTCTGGCAAAAAAATGGATTTTTTAAATATTTTTTTAAAAATCATCTACACATTGGGAAGCCACCTCTAGCTTAACTTGCACTTCACCGCCGGCAGAGAGATAGAGGAAATAACTTTTGATTTCCACACTTCTTTTGAGAAACCTAGCCATCAGAATGGAAACCTCTTACTATTGCTGCTAAACTCTGAATTGGCCGAATCTCAAATTTAACAGTGAAATTTTCTGCAGTGAGAAGGCTGGGAATCTTGATATTGCTCAAGGTGTACATAAATATAATTTGGGTGCCTTTCATCTTCTCTTGCAAGCTCTATTTCCTGTTCTTAGTGATGCCAAGATGAAGGTAACAAAGATGAAGGTAACAAAAAGGCACAAAAAGAGAGTCAAGACATCACATATGGAAGGAATGGAAAGATTATTTTGAATTACATGTAAATCATTTCAGTAAGGACAGATAGCACAATTAGGTAATCAGAATTGCTCATTACTGGCTTCACATCTTTAACATCATTTATGCAATTTTTTTCATACATGTTTTGTACTATATTTTTTGTTACCTATGAAATGATACTGGCTTAATGGTACTAGATCAGGCTTTTAAAATTATAGCTGTGCCAACACAAAAAAATTGCCTCAAAAATAACTGGATGGGATGATTTGCCTTTTAGTTACTCAGCAAGTATATCAAGAACAGTTTCAACAGTCAGAGAAGCAAAATTTTAAAAAACTGATGTTATAATATGAAGTATAGCATCATCCCATGACAGGAAATTGAATAGTCATGGAAGACATTTAGAGTTTTAAACATATTTTTTTCATCTAGAACTTAGGAAACATCTGTAAAAACAGATGTAATTATTTTTTCTTTATTTGCATTATCAGAATGCCTTCATTAATAGTAAGCATCAGATTTACTTATTACAAAGGGCTAATATACAAAATGAATAAGTTGAATTTTGCGTTCTTTTTTAATTCAGTAATTTTTAAGCCTCAAAATATTTTAGGCCATTCATTATTTGAAAAATAAAAAATGTTGGTTTATGCAATAAGCCTCTCTTTGAGCTAAAAACATTTAAATCCAATTTATGCATACTTGGAGCATAGAACTAACCAGTCTAGTTATACAAAAAGATTGAACCCTCTTTTTACTTGAGCTTTCTTTGCAGTGCTAAAACTCAAGAGGTAGGTTTTTTTAAAGGCACAAGATCTAAACAATACTCTACAGAAGATTCCATTTTGCCACACCACCTCACAGAATTGCTGTCATGAATCCATTGTAATCACTAGCTGCTTGCATTTCCTTTAACTCAGGTCAAATACAGCACACTTTCAGTGGGATATTCACACAGCACATTTTAAGCTAAGGTGTTTCCTCCTGGCCAACAAGACAGATGCCTCTTCTCCACTTCTGGGGACAGGGTTGCTCAAAGTGGGACTCTGGCTTCAGAAACCATTTAGTAGCTAGATATTATTGCAACCAGACACTCTACCTATTTTCTCCAGAGGCCTGCAGGCTTCTAGGAGGCTGTAGCAGGAACTAGCAACAATACCTGTCTGTTTGCTGAAGACTCCTCCTGGATACTGATGCTCTCACAAAAGGAAGTGAAGACTACCTCTGCTGCCTTTATACCATCAGCAGCAGTGACAAGAAAGCCCAATCTTTTCCGATTAAGTACAATTATTCTTTGAGGCTTAAAAGCTTAAGTCTGTACTTGACAGGTAATGAATATTGACTTTTTTTATGAATAGTTCCTTCTAAAATCGAGATGGTGAGACTGCCACATAGCCCATGCATTTTACAGTTCTTCTGGACAGATAACAGTAAAAAATGAGCCAAAAATAAACAAGCCCAGAACAGATCAAAGCGTATTTTTTTTTTACTATATTTTATGTCATTAAGTTTGAAGAAACCGTCACATTATTTACAAGTTTTTTTTTAAAAAATGGGTGTTTATACATTCCAAAATATATTGGCAATCTCTACCTAAGAAAGTGTAATAGAACTTTACATTCTTTCACATACATAGCACTGTACCAGAAACAATGATAGTGATATCCATTATCTTCAATTATTTCTTTTCACCAACTTCCTTTTCCTCCTCGAAGTTAAAATAAAAGTTTTTGTCATAGCCCATGAGATGGTTATAATCCTGAGGATTTGGGAAAAGTGTTGGATTAACAAGCATTGATTTTGTTTTAGCATAAAATGTTGTAAACATCTTGGTGATATCTGGAATCTTTACATCTTTCTGATGGAAAACTGTTGCTTTTTCTGCCAAGATGGCATTGTATGTAATGGCTGTATACGTGTCCATTTCATCTTTGTAATACAGTCGAATCACATAGCCTTTCGTAAGGATGTGCAAAGTAACTGGTGTTACAAATGTAAAAAACCCTATCAACCCATAAAACGCAGCTTGTATGAACAGACTTTCAAATCCAATACCAGTTTTGAGTACGATGTAAGGCATCATGAACAGGTTGAATATGCTCGTGGAGTAAGAGAAAAACCTCACACCTAGGCAAAACAAAACAAGAAGAAAATCAAAGTTAATGTACAATTATCTCTAATTACACGTTCTACTCCTATATACCAATGGCATTACTCAACCAGCTGAAGTTATTGGAAATCCACTTTCCTTTTGTTTAACTCATGGACACAAGAAACCATTGTAAGTTTAACCCTGTCTTCTTGCCACTGTTCTGGTTTGTGTATGTTCATGTTAGATTTATTAAAGCTAGTAGCAGGCTTTACTTCTGTGCTGAACTCAGCTATTACCCATTATATACACTACAAAGTTTTCAGTTCACAATCAGGAAATTGAATTCAAAGGAAACTTGACTTGACTCCAGTCACAGACAAGCATAATGGTAATAAGTACAGATATGGCTGGGTATTTCTCTCTTCATCAACAACTAAAGCAAACAACGTTCAGTGTGCATTACCGAAAAACTTGCTTGGTCCCATCACCACATATAAACTGAAAAACCTGGATTATTCAATACTAAAATACTCCACAGACATTTTTCCATACAGTATGAAAAACAGTAGCCAGTATTAAGGATCACCCACCACCCCTGAGCCATAAGAAGCAGTCATTTAAGATACTGTGATAATTAAGTCATAATTCCTCCTTTAATATACATTTCAAAAATGCGTATCAGAAAACATCCAATAGATTACTTTTCACTAGGTTTTTGGAACATTACTGGTCAAAGATCATTGAAGTCTCATTACAGAATTCTGTAATTCTGTACATTTCATCACAGAATCCACCTACTTCAGAAACATTTCAGTAATGTTTGAAAGCACAGAGAATGCAAACAGCAGTAACAGCTAGTCTTTGTTTGCTACCAAGCCGGGTAATGCACTCCAAAGGCTGCAGTAGAAACAGATGCAGGCCGAGGGATTACCTACACAGGTCCCTGCAGACCTAAATGTAGAACCAGAAACTGACCGCCATCACCACACGGTATTGCCGTACATAGAATCTGAGTTTTTTAGCACAACTGGAAAGAACATTCTCTTTTAGAACACTGCATTATGAAATTATTAAACAACAATTTAGTTTTTTTTAAGATAAAGCAATACAAATCACTTCAAGTCACATACCTAACACTGCCTTTGCCAAATTTCCTTTATAAACTAATCTTCCATGTTCTGGGTGTTCGTGAGGGGAGGATGTGCAGAGGCTGCGAACAGCCACTCCCTGAAAAGATGCAACCTGAAAGATGAAAGCGGTACATGGCCAAGCAACATTAGTAGCAATATACATTTTTTATCACAGAATCATAGAATGGTTTGGGTTGGAAGGGACCTTAAAGATCACCTAGTTCCAACCCCCCTGCCATGGGCAGGGACACCTCCCACCAGACCAGGTAAGATATCATCCAGCCTGGCCTTGAACACTTCCAGGGAGGAGGAGGTATCCACCATTGCCCCAAACAACCTGTTCCAGTGCTTCACCACCCTCATATATACACATACATATACATACTTAAATATATATATATACACACACAGGATGTTTCTCCTTGCCTCTCAACTTATTCCCAGAATCTAAAATTAGGGATTAAAGTTAGGTTATACTACAAAGCACGCCAAAAACTTCAACTAATGCATCACTCAATCGTTTTAGAAGTCTTCTATCTGGATAACCCGGGCTGTCATTAAGCATTTGCAGTCCTACTAACGGACACTAAGGTCCCAATCCCGCTCCGTGCGGCTCTGCAGCCAGACTCTCACAAGCCCCCGCGCTGGCCACGTCACAGCTCTGATCCCGGGTACGCCCCGAGGGGAACCCGAGTTCCCTCCGCAGATCTGCGTTTTTCTCAAGGCAGCAGCCGCGCATCCCAGCACCGCCACAACCTCACCGGCCGCCGTCCCCCGGGGGCGCGGGGCCGGCTCCCCTCTCCGCCCCCCACCCCACACAACCTGCTGGGCCCCCGCGGCGGCGGGCAGGGCGGTCCGGCGGCGGCAGGCGGCCGGGGAGGTGCGGTGAGCGGCGCCCCGCAGCCAGGCGGCGGCGGTGGCCGGGGCGGCAGCGCGGCGGCAGGCGGGGGCCCGCAGCAGCAGCAGCGGCAGAAGCATGGCGCACCGCCTCCCCAGTCAGCCGGCTCCAGGGGAGCGCGGGGCGGTGCCTGCGACAGCAGTCCCCACCGCTCCGCAGCCGCGCGCTTTGGTTCCGCCGCAGAAAGGGTCCGCCCGCTCCCCCCCATACCGAAAATGCCGGTGAATAAACCCTCCGGAGACTCGTTTTGGAGTTTTAGAAAGAGAGCATCCTTTATTTTAGCGCTGGAAGCATTCCCATCAATCATGCTTAAAGAGACAAAAGCTGGTTACAAAATATATTTCCCACTTATATGCACAGGTGTAAATTTCCTCAGAAATCTTACGTATATTCTATTACTTTCCAAGGACTAATCTTAATTTTATTAAAACTTTATAACAGCCAAATCTTTGCTTATTAGAGCTTTAGAGCCAGCTCTCTGTCTGACTTCGTATTTTTAGATAAGGAAAAATGGTATTTATAGAATTATAGAATGGTTTGGGTTGAAAGGGACCTTAAGGATCATCCAGTTCCAGTATTGTCTGGGAACAGCGCTATTTAAAAAAAACACAACATACTATCAGAGAAACAGTCTGTGTCTGTCTGACTTTCAAAAAAATAGTTACCTGGACATCACTTAACTAATTCTATAGAAAACTAATTATGCTTAGCTTGAATCAAAATATTCCACTTTTTGTAATAGCAACTACAAGTACAAGAAGTACAAGAAATCGTTGCTATTGCCGAGTAGAATACTTTGACTTAAGTAGTCAGTTTTCTGTAGAACTGGTTTTCTAACTCGCTTCGCTTAAGAGATATCTAAGTGGTAGTATTTTTTAAAGTTAGACACAGGCTGTTCTTCTGATAGAAATTTTTTTATATAGCTTTGTTCCCAGTCGATACTTCTTATCTAAGAATGCAGGATCAGACACAGCTGGCTTCAAAGCTCTAACGAGTAGAGACTTGGCTGTTGTGGAGTTCATAATAAAATTAAGATTAGTCCTTGGGAAGTAGTAAAATATGCATGAGATTGCTGGGGAAATTTATACATATGCATATAAGCTGGATACATATTCTGTCCCCAGCTCTTGTCTCGTTACGCGTGATCGATGGGAATCATTCCCTCACACATCAGCGCTGAATTAAAGGATGCTGCTTTGTGAAACCCCAGAACGGTCTTGGATAGTTTATTTGCCGGCATTTTCGATGTCAGCACCACCACCGCGCCCCCACTCGGAGATGCGGCCCCGCGGGTTTCCCGGAGGGATCGCCCAGGACGCATCCGCGGGGACGGCACGGCGGCGGCGAGACCGAGGGCGTTCGCCCTCGCAGACAGGACCCGCGTCCCCGCTCTGGGGCAGACACCGCCCACGAGCAGCCATCGCGCCGCGTTGCCTCTAACATGGCCGACAGGCACCTGTCCCACCCACCCCGCACTACGCGCCCCGACATGCACCGCGCCGCCGCCGCACGGCGCGCTGGGAGCCGGCCGCCGCGCGCCCGCCACGGGCAGGGCGCGGAGGGGCGCTCCGGCCCCACCCCCGAGCCGGAAGTGCCCTCCGACCCAGGCGGAAGTGCTAGGGAGGCAGCCGTCCCGACACCGCGGGGCCCTGCGAGCGGGGCGGAGGGAGCGGCGCTGACGGGTGAGTGGCTGCGGGGGCGGCGGCTGCCTCCGCCGGGGCGGAGGGAGCCCGACGCCGTCCGAGGGGCGAGGCGGGCGTGATAATGGGAGAGGAGGAGCCCCCGGGCCGGAAGGGAGAGGGCCTCGCCCTCCGCTCCCCTCGCTCCCGTAGGCGGGCAGGGATGGGCTGGATGGGAGCCGGGCCGGGGAGGCTCGGAGGGGCCGAGGAGCCGCCGGGGGGCGCGGTGCCAGGCCGCGGTCCCCCTGTTGAGCCGGTGGCGGAGGGCGCGGAGCGGACCCGCGAGAACAGACACCGTTGGGAAAGGAGTTTTCCAGACCGGCGTTGTCATTAAATGTTCCTCTTAAACTTTTTCCGTCCACTGTCTTCCTATGCCAGCCCCTAGAGAGAGGGGGGGAAAACTAAGACCGAAAGTATTTAGGATGCGTCCCCAGGGTTTTTTACACCAAGGTGAGAATACCGGTTGAAGTGTCTTAGCTGTAATGGTTTCCGAATATAAGCAAAGCAAGGTTGACGGGAAAGGGTGATGATACGCTTACAGGCACAGTAAGAAAAAGCAGCTTTTGAGTACCTTGTGTTCCCCAGCGGGAGATTCTGCTTCAGTATAAAGGAATCTGAACGTTGGTAAGTTATTGATGGTTTCAGATGTGTATATGAAAAGGAAGAGGGATGATGCTACCGATTACCTTTAGGACCAGTTTAATCTTGCAATGCGTAATACTATGTGCAGGAACTTTATTAAATATGTTTAATACTGTAGATTGTGCGTTAAGCCTTGCACTGTAGGGAGACTTAGATAGTCAAGGGCTGTTTGTTTACTTGGATTTGCTGAAGATCACGTGCAGAAGTTCAATTTGGAAGCAAGCCAGAAAAACAGATAAGTAGGTGAGAGTCCTTTGGGATAAGAATGACTTTGTGCCCTTATTCCTGGATAATGTACTCGAATTTCCTCCTTTTGCTATACTAAGGGCAAAAAAAGACTTGGGAAAGAAATAATGTATATTTACTAAAGAGTTACTTGGAAGGGAAATAAATGTTACTTAGTTTTTCTATAATACATCAGCTACAATCTTCACCCATGTAGCGTACACCTTATACCTTAAGATCAACCTTTTAACGTGCTTAAGGTATGTCAATAAAATTTTTGCTAACACTTCTCATTAACGTTTGGATCTTTATTATAATCTTTAGAAGCCTCCAGCACCTCAGCATTTGATTTTTTTCTTGTTATATCAGAGCAAATTAATTTGAGATTTCTTTTTTTATACTAAAGCGGACGATGAACATATTAGGTAGTTTTGTGTAGTCTTAATGTTAACACAATATTGGTACAGTGAGGAGATCCAGCAGGTTCTCTCAGGCACCTTCTTTTACTTCCCAACCTCATATTTCTTTTTCTGTTACCTTTCTATTCATAATTCTTTCCCTTATGCTTTGTGTGAGGATAAATTAATATCTTTTGAAACTGTACTCAGCCTCAGATATTTCCTTGGCTTTGCAAATCTCGGTGTATATTAAAAGAAACCCATAAGTTTTGTCATAAAAGCATGGATTTTGTCAGATTAAAATAAAGCAATTTTGAAGTATTTTGACAAGTTTTCTTGCTCCTAGAAAGGTTCTGAATTTAATTATCTTCATTATGGGGTAGTTCGCATAACAGATGAACACTTACAACCAGAGGGAAGAACTGCATGCCATATGAAGTTTTACAGAATGCTAGCAGCTTTTTTACCTTAATGGCAAGAGGTGTACAGTACAGGGCTTTTACTGTGTGTTGCAAAGCAAACAGTAGCACCCACCTGCCCTTTTTTTTTAAAAAACAAAGAAAAAAACAAACCTGTCCTGGGAATTGCTGAAAAGGAAAGTTTCCTTAGATAGAAAGAGAACATCTTATATGAAGTCTTTGATATTCCATGCATGGTATCCTACCTCATCTCCTGTTGATGTTAACTAGCATTCACATGCAGCATACCTTCCCGTCACACTTCAATTTGCCCCTGAATATTTGACTTTTACTGTCCCTGAGTATGGAATAGTGAATCAGCTGATTTGCAGTTCATGCCACATCAGCTTTCCCTCATGTTTTTTGTAAATATGCTTCAGTTCTTATTTATATTAATTATTTTTTATGTGTCCTGAACAATGAATACTTAACTGAAGAGTATTAAGTATTTTAAACAAGTTAGTGTGCAGGATCAAGAATAGGACCGGAATTTAGGATTAAATAGTAGGAGGCTACTGGTTTAGCACGTATCAGCTTTTGTTTACCGGTGAACTCTTGCTAATATACAAATGGCACCCAGAAAATGTCACATTTTGCTTCTATGCTAAACTAGGAATTGTGTTATTTGCCCCATATTTTTCAAAAATTGATACCATAGAATACAGAAGTGTCACCAGCTGAAGCATACAACAGCCGTGCGTGCATTGCACACCTAACAAGTTGGAAGTCATTTGAGTTTCCATAGACCATAATCTGAGCATTTAAAGTGTTTTCTGTGAGATCGAAGAATCTGAGTGCTTGAAATGTTTGCATAGATTTAATTTTCTTGTGCTAACCAGAATAAAGGAATGGGGTTCTGGAATCTGTACAGTGGTTGCATGTTTTCAGTTAAATTAGCATATGTCCTTCAAGTCTATTGTGGTTTCATTGACATAGATGATACTCTGAAAAGTCTGGGAAGTTTGGGAGATGCACACGCAGTTTTGGGAGTATGGAGAGTGGGTCATGGATGTGCTTCCCGTTTTTCTTGCATTTGATGCTCAAGAGAAGCAGTAGATAAGTCAAGCTAAACTCGCTGTAGCATAGTATTTCTTAGAGTTGTAAGGAGAATAAAAATATGTTTAAGTATGCTCAGAAGAATTGTGTGTGTTAATTGCCACGGTTTATGATACTTTGCTGGATTGTACCTTGTAAGCGTAAACATTCTGGCAACTCCTGAAAATTTTCAAATTTTTAGTTCTCTAATATCTAACGAGAATTTTAGGTTTTTGTGGAAGGAGCTTCCTTTTTAGACAGGTTGGAAAGTTTCTGTGCCAAATATGCTGGTTTCTCACCCGTTAATTAAAAAGTGGCATATTCTTTTTATATAATCTTTCTCTTAATGAATGCAGATTTTGCTCGTCTTTTTTTTTTTGAGAAAGCAAATTAGGAGAAAATATCTAACAGAGGTGCTTTTTCAATATTAAAGGCAGAGAGCTGAACTACTGATTTGAATATGCCACATAAGCTTCTTGAAGGGGAAGTGCTTCTTTGCAGGAGTCTCAAATAGTCAGGTCAGAAATATGTAATAAAAAAGGCGGCAAATGTTTGAGTGTTCAGAAGACAGGTTGTTCTCTTCACTGCTACTGTGTTGGTGTAGTCTTGGTGAAGTCACACAGGGAAAGCTATAAAAATGTAATTAAAATATAGGTAGTTGCCAGGCATCTTCAGAAATCTCACTGAATCTCTGTCTTTGTGATTCCTTGGCAAATGTCATTTATATTGTTTTCACTATGCAGAAGGAAAACACCGTGACATGTTTTGCAATAAGTAGTGTATTGCAAAATACCAGAAATCCTTTTATTACAGTGTAAGAGAACATACCAGGTCCTATTTCTAACCTGTTATTTACTACTTAAGGGCTTGCAATTGTAAATTTATAAAGAAGTATTTTTTGTGCAGAAAATTGCCCTTCTCTATTGTAAAGAAATCCTTGATCTGCATTTGCCTCTTCCCATCCCCCTCCCGCTATTTTTTTGGTTTTGCTGCTACAGAGCTGCATGAGTTTATAGTTGGCCCCAGAATGGCTATACTCCCAGATAATGAGTCCTGACATAATGAAAAAAAGCTTGTATTGGTGCCGATGTGCATGAATCCTGCATTTCTTATGATTTTATTTCATGTGGCCTCTAGTGTGCTGTTTCTCAAGACTGGTCTCTTGTGTGTGTAATACTACGTTTCCTTTTCATTGCAGTGCTTCTGTCTTATGTAAATATACCTTTTCGCTTCTGGCAGCACCGTTAAAAGGAAAAAAAAAGTTTGATTTCAGAACTGGTAGTTCTTTTCTAGTCCAGTTGTTCTGTGTTTGAAACATCATACTGTATTCTTATAGAAAGTATTGGGTGAGAATAGCCCATACTAAATCTGCTAATGCCAACTTAATTTTTATTGCGTTTTTCTTTTTAATACAATTGAATCCAGACAACTAAGCCTGAATTTCTTTGAGTGTTAACTACTGTTTCTTTTTTTTTCTCTCTAATCATATAGCACATTTCATTTGATTTTATTAAAATGTTCATAACAATTTTTGGGACGGCTCTAATATTTTGGTGTAGACATTTTTTCAGTTCCACGGCTTTGCTTCCACAAGGATTGGTTTACCTTGGAAGATGTTAATATATTTGCATTTGCACTAACTAGCCTGTCTTTATTCCTGTATTTAGTGGCATTATTTGTGTGGGAAACCAAGGCACGTTCTATTATCACTAGTACCTGCACAAAATGGTATCACTTCTGTGTTTCTGTAATTTATTTATATAAATCTATATATTATTTATATAAAGCTGTTTCACTGCCCTTTGGGAGTGTAGGGAAGGGTTTTGTGTGGTAGAAAAAGAGGTAGCACAATTTATCCTCTTCTGTGAAGTAGAAATACTAATGAAAAGTGTCCCTTCAGTTCCTGAGCAACAGATAATTCCCAGTAGGAGGCTTGATTTCCGTTTATAAAAACTATTGAAGTAGGGTGGAAGACCTAATCTGTTTTGTGCCAACAACTATTCCAGCACTGGTTATAATTTCCTTGGATGAGTTTCTGGCATTATTGAAAATGGCAAAGGCATTGAACGCTTGATATTAAGATATCTCTGTGATAGTGTACACAAGTTAACTTTCAAAGGGCATTCTCGAGTATGTCATATATTCAGCAACTTTCCACCTGCAGGACAGGTGAAGATGTTCCTTATACCAGTGAGGCAGGAAAATAGGTTATGAAATATATCTGTAAAGTCAGGATAATTTTCAAAGACAACAACAATGTAAGCTGCAGATACTTTTCACTCAGTTCTCCACAGGCAATTAAAAGCGATTGGTTATGAATGTGTAGTTTGATCATGTGTACATAACAAAGTGCCTTCTTGTGAAAGCTTCAGGAAACATTCAGGCTATTTTGTATTTGTAGTTATGAAAAAATGGAGATGGAGCAAATCAGCACCGATGTGCTGTTGAGAAGTGAAGCCATCAGCGACAGAAAAAGCTGTATCTTCTGAAGAGATACAGAAATCTCTGTAAAACATCCTCCAAATCTTGTGTCTCCCTCCTCAACTTGGTTACATTTTTTGCTAAGCTTTTGCACGAAATCTGTGAGGGAGTGGATACCTCCTGGTCTGGAGTTCTCTGTAGTGAGTAATTGCACTTCTGGCTACTGCAATAAATGACTACAGAATGTTTCTATAAAAATGAATTTACAGAAAATATTTCTACGAATACATCAGCAACAAAAGGGGGCTAAGGAGAATCTCTGGCCTTTATTGGATGCTGGGGGAAACAGTGACAAACGATGAAACAGTGACAAACGATGAGGAAAATGTACTTAATGCCTTCTTTGCCTCAGTCTTTAATGGTAAGACTAGTTGTTCTCAGGGTACCCAGTCCCCTGAGCTGGAAGACGTAAACGGGGAGCAGAATGGAGCACCCGTAATCCAAGAGGAAGAGGTTAGCAACCTGCTGGTGAGGCCACACCTCGAATACTGTGTTCAGTTTTGGGCCTCTAGCTACAAGAAGGACATTGAGTGGCTGGAACATATGCGAAGGAGGACAATGAAGCTGGTAAAGGGTCTGGAGCGCAGGTGTTCTGAGGAGTGGCTGAAGGAACTGGGGTTGTTTAGCCTGAAGAAGAGGAGGCTTTGAGGGGGAGACGTTATAGCTGTCTAGCAATGGGGGTGTCAGTCTCTTTTGCTAAGTGACAGAACAAGAGGAAATGGCCTCAGGTTGTGCCAGGGGATGTTTAGGCTGGAATTAGGAAATAATAGCTTTACCAAAATGGTTGTCAAGCACTGGAACAGGAAGTGGTTGGAGTTATTGAAAAGACTAGATGTAGTTTTTAGGGACATGGTTTAGTAGTGGACTTGGCAGTGTTAAGGGTTGGGCTTGATGATCGTAAAGGTCTTTTCCAACCTAAACAATTCTGTGGTTCTGTATGTCTGCTGTTGCTCTTTTTTTTTTCAAAGCAACAACATGGATTGTCAGAATTCTTAACAGTCTCTGTGCTGCCTCTCTGAGTCTGGATATTGGCTGGGAAACTACCCAGAATCACTGGTGCTGTTTTCCTGAGCCTCTGGGCACACAACAGTAGTTCATTGATTGGTATTGGGTTAATGTTTGGAGAGTACCTGTTGACATGAAAGGAATTTTAGGAGAGCGGGTGGGTGGAATTTCATATCCAAAGTTTTCTTTTCTACAGAAGAGATGCAGTTCAGCATAAAGAAATATGTGTTGTATCTGAACATATTAGATTTGTTTTGCAAATAAGTGCTTCCATTTCTCTAAGTCTTTGGATTCATTTACGTGGAAAAATATATATGCCACAAGCTGCATGTCAACTTACAGGCTGTGGAAGCTCCTGGTTAACTTACCGTGTGAATACCTAAGATAAATGTCTGAAGTAGCTTATCTGTGTGACATTGGTGGCTGTATCAGGAACTGTCAGTTTCCTGGGAGGGACAGGTTGGAGGCCAGGTATGTAGTACACTGGATGGATTAGATGGATTGCTGGGCTGTCTCTTCTCCAGCCTAAACAACTCCACCTCTCTCAGCCTCTCCTTACACGACAGGTGCTCCAATCCCTTGATCATCTTTGTGGCTCTTTGCAGGACTCATTTCAGGCTGGCATGTCCTGGTGAGCTCTACCAACAACCCCAGGTCTTTTTCTCCAAAGCTGCATTCTAGCTGGTCAGTCCCAGCTGATACTGGTGCCTGTTCTAATTCTACCCAAAGCTGAGGTGTTTGCATTTCCCTTTGACGAACTTCCTAGATTTCCTATTGGCCCAGCTAATCAAGGTCCCTCTGAATAGCAGGACAACCACTCCTCTGTTCACAGTAGTGAACTGCTCTCTGACTTTTTTTTTTTCCCCTCCTGACAGTCTCTTAAATGCTGTTTATAGCATGGCAAAACTTGCTTTCTCCCTAATGCCATTGCGTGGGTGGTGTCCATTGTGATAAAAGTCATAAGGCTCTTGAGATTACCCTGTCTTTATAGTCAAGGGCCTTTAAAAAGCCTTAGGGAAACTTAGAGATTCTGGAGTATGGTAGGGGCCTCTGGATAGCATAGAAAAGTTTCAAAACGTAATGTTTTCAAAACATAATGATGGTCAACATTGCCTGCTGTGTATCATCATATTCTTTTCTGAAGAATGTTTATGATAATACAAAGGCTGATTACTAAAGGTGACTTAAGAAATTGTACTGCTGAATGAAAATATCACCACTTGTGTTTTTTCAGACACTCCTATTGCAACAGCTGCTGTTGAAAAGAAATATTTTTTTTAATAAGAAGAGAATGGGTAAGTTCATCATCATAGACGGTTTTCTTTGTTTCCTATAGTGTGAAGCATTTTCTGTCTTACATTGCTAGAGGAGGTGGATTGTAAGACTTTATTGATCTTGTCTGTTTTTCATGTAGCCTAAAAAGTTAATGGAGCTTCCTACAAATGTGTTTTAGGAGGATTTACTCCAAGTTCATTTGTTGAAAGACTTGCTCAGAGTGCATCTATCTAACAATAAATTTAACTTGTTTAATATGCATAGTGCTGAAAATGTACATGCTAAAACAGGGTGTCTTTAGGCTCTTATAGCACTAAACTTTTAGATAGTGGACAACAAAATTTCACAAAGTTCTGGTTAAAATTTTTGTTTCTTCATTAATTCCTGGCTATGAGATTGTAATAAGGACTGACTTTTTCTGATTAATTAGTGTGTGTGTGACTTGACTAAACGTCTGAAATGGTTGTATTTTCTTTTCTGCAAATGACTAGTTTATGAAACTTGATTGGACGGAATCTGGTTTTATCTACGCTTTTTCTGAACGTATTTTAGCATCTTTGGCACTGGCAGTAGATTACTAAAATTGTCCATAACTACAATGTAATTAATTTTAACATCAAATTCACAAAGCAACTTGATTGGGGGAATGTTATCTTTGCTGTAACACTAGATACAATGCAAGGTACTTATTCTAATATGATTAATAACATATGTATTCTCTGTTTTGTCAGAGAAATAACACAAATGTCAAGTTCATACTCCATTTTCTGTACTTCTCCCTACAGTCATGAAATTCTGGCAGTATATACTTTTCTGGAAGGATACAGATCTCTTATTGTTATATTCAGTGACAAGTATTTTAATTTCAGCGATACTTGCTATATTAGTCCCTTAGAAAATACAGTTTTTGAAAGAAGGCTTTATATTTACAGTTTGAATAAGATAGGAATTTTTTATTTATCGGGCTGGGTTTTTTTTACATTTTATTTTCAAAAATATGTTGATATTACTGCCGCCTTAAGAGTTTACAGGAATATCTGAAGACCACACACAGAGACAATGTCCTTAATGTGATGGTGTCCTATAGTGCTGAGCACAGTCCAGCCACAAGTGTGCTACCTAAATAGCCAATGCAGGTGCAAGATGGGGAAACTATTAAAACTGCAGAGGGAACAGTGCCGTGGTGGTAACAGTAAGGTCATTTTTTTGATATTTAAAGATAGCACTGTTGGGTAAGGATAAGTGAAAGAAGAAAAAGTAAAGAGGCATAAGGTTTTCTAGAGAAACAAAGTAGAGGGGGATATATATATAGTGAGTGAGAAGAGAAAAAGAAAAAGCACAGTCAAAACTACTGTGGGGAGAATTTTCATATTACCTTGGGATTTGTGCTTTTGCACTTTCCCTTTTTTCCACTAAAGGTCACTGCATGGATGTGGACTAACACTCTATCGTTCTGGGTCTGGCTGTGGGGGAGGATGAATCTTATTTAGTGTCGTTTTTTCAGTACAGGAATAGTCACTGCTTTTATGCTTAGTTGTGCTTCAAAAAGCGCTTTTTCCCTTGCAGTCTAAATTTTTAGATATTATATATGTATTTAGGTAACTTTTAGTAAGTAAACGTGATAAACATGGCAGTAGACTCACAGAGGGAAGCAGTAGCATGTTCAAATCACTTGAGAATGGCTAAAGGAAAATTTCTTCCCTATATAGATTTTAGAAATCACATCAGAATTTGGTGATAGAGAAATGAGGGAGGATGGTTGTTAATCAAAAATTCATACTTTTTCAAAAATTCTTACTTTAAAACAGACTATTGAATGCTTCAGAGAAGTTGTCTTCAGACGTCCAAAATTCTTCTTATTTCTGTTTGCATTGGGTTCTTTGGTCTACAAATATAGCCATAGAAAAGACTGCAGCTTGCATTCATAGTGATGTGAATCAGTCTTTGTGTTGTGAAACTGTTAATCTGTTTTGTATTATAGATGGAGAAGAGAAAACATATGGCGGGTGTGAGGGCCCAGATGCTATGTATGTAAAGTTAATATCCTCCGATGGCCATGAGTTCATTGTAAAAAGAGAGCATGCATTAACATCAGGAACAATAAAAGCTATGTTGAGTGGACCAGGTAGGTACAAAAGATTTTAGTACCTTCACATCCTTTGTTTTCACTTTTGGATGGTTTGAATTTTTATCATGCAGTGAGTAAAAGTGGAATAAATTATAGCTTTTCCGGATCCTGACTAGTTCACATTTCCAGTGGAGCAGTCCAGCTCTGTGGGGTATTTTGCTACCAGACATATGATTGGCCTTGTCTGCTATTGGACAGTTAATAATCTTATGGTATCATTACTAATAGCTTCCCATGGTATGAGAAGTTGAGGGTATTACGTGAAATGTGTAGCTGTCAAGTCCAAAACAAACAAGAGTTGGTAGTTCATTGCCACCTCCATGGTGGAACTTTTAGTATTCTATACTCAGTCTGGCTGCTATGGAGTTAATTTTCTTTGTAGGAATTCCCGTGGTTTTAGATTTGTGACCAAAACAATGCAGAAAACACACCAATGTTTTAGCAATTGCTGAACTGTTTGCACAGTGTCCAGGCCTTCTCTGTTTCTCACTCTTCCCACACCCAGTGAATAGATGGGAGGGGTGTGCAAGAGTTTGAGAGGGAACACAACCAGACAGATGACCCAAAGTAACCAAAGAGATATTGCATGCCATATAATGTCATGCTCGGAAGTAAGAAGGAAGAGGAGGAGATTAGGGAGATTAGCCATCTTTTGCTTGGGAACTGGCTGGGAATCAATCTACCCATGGGAGGTGGCGAGTCACTACCTTTGCAACAGTAGTTTTGTTGCTGCTCTTCTAATTGTCTTTCACTTATTTAAAAAAAATATATATCTCCACCCACAAATTTTCTTGGTTTTACTCTACCTTTCGTCTTCCCTCATCCACTGCAGGGAGTAGTGAGCAAGTGGCTGTGTGGTCCTTAACTGCCTACTGAGGTTCAGGCTGCAGCATACTTCGAAGATCCTATGGCAAGGAGTTCCTGAGCTTAGTGACAAAAGTTAGGCTGAGTTTGAGCCAGAGAGTAGATAAAGTTAAGGAAGGGAAAGACCTGATGTTACTGAATATATTAAACTACCTCTTGTTTAAGAAGTGTCTGAAGTAATTCTTGAAGACCAAAAGGGTAGAGGAGAGAATATGAAAAAGTTAACACTTGTGCTTTCCTTCTCCTGTAACCTTGTCCTGTACATTTACCTTTGGCCACTTGAGTGGTGGGCAGTAGACTACGTGGAGCTCTGGTCTAAATATGGTCATTCTTATGTTTTCTTTCAGGTTCTGGCAAGGGGATTACTGCAGACATCTATTTGCTTAATATATTTTTAAATTACTCATATTTGGGCAAATGGAGCAATTAAAATTCTCAGTTTAATGTTTTGCTAAATGCTGTTGTAATGGTTACATTTGAAAATGTGTAGCAGATCTGTTGTGTCTGATCATGTCAGCCTCCCAGTCATGTAAGAGGAAGAGTAGTTACAAGATCTGCTCTGAATTTGGTACACAAACAATGTGAAGAAATAAAACGCAAATTAGCCTGCTTAGAGGCCTAGAAAACTGACTGTAAATGAGTATATTTTGTATAAAGACTAGCAAGGAAAAGTACTTTTGCTGTATAGTTCAGTAGGTCATAATTTCTCTTGACACATGAATGCTCTCTATTTCAGTACTGTGACATCGCCAATATGCTGTGTTCTCTTGCTTCCTGATGTTCCAGAACTAGAATTCCAACTGGATTGGCCTCAATGCATGCAGATATTTCTACACAAATGTGTCCAGACATTAGTAAATAGCTCTGCTTTGTAGTTAGAAAGAGATTCCTATAGAATTAGTAGGAACCAAATATTGCTAGGTCTCCCATAAATATGGAGTGCATGTTAGTGTTTTTTCTATTGTCTTTCAGCTTAATGAAGTAAAAGCCCAGAGAGATGAGGAAAAGAGGGATAAAGATAAGAGTAGAAAAGCTGTAGGACTAAGCACTTCGTATTATCCAAGTTTTTTCAAGCTTACAGGAACTGCAGGAAAGTTCAGGTATACTTGTGGTTTTAGATTTGAGCTTTGGATAAATTCTTCAATATCAAATAGGGATAAGTTGGACTGTATGTAACCTTTCCTCTAGAACAAGAGTTTCCCTGTCCCTCCTGCCTGCCAGTTTTCACTGCTTATCATGTTAATGCGTCTTTGAGGTTTCAACCCTCTGTAAAATCTGCCTGCAACTGTGAAATTCAGAGCTAGTGGGATCAGAGACCCTGATACGTGCCCATATGCAGATACAAAAATATGTATAAACTGGGTTTTTTCCTAGGTAAGACATCTAGAAACTTAGATTGATACCTCTTTTTTTTTTAAGGTGGCTATCTTGACCTTTAGAGTTGAGCACTGTACAGTTTTAGAGCACCTATCAAACAAGCATCAGAATTAAACCTAAAATTCTGGTGTAGTTGTTCATGATATTGTTAATAGACTGCAGCTAAAAAAAACATTTTGTAATGGAAAGGATCTTAATATTCTTGAGGGCCGTGAATGTGGTGCATCCTGCTTTATGTTGAAAAATCTTAATATCCAGGAATATGAGACTTCTGCAAGTCAATTTATCATGTGTTCTATTAGTACAGTAAGCATTTCACTTTGCAGTGAATTGAGATTCTGATTTTTGGTTTGGTGTTTTGTTTTTATTTTTCTACAGGACAGTTTGCAGAAAATGAAACAAATGAGGTGAATTTTAGAGAGATCCCATCCCATGTCCTATCCAAAGTATGCATGTATTTCACCTACAAGGTCCGCTATACTAACAGCTCTACGGAGATTCCTGAATTCCCAATTGCACCTGAAATTGCACTGGAACTTCTGATGGCTGCAAACTTCTTAGATTGTTAAATAAAATAAATTATAATAAAAAATGTAAAACTTTTTTCAGTATTTAATACGTGTAGTTCAGTTAGTAACTTTTTTCAGATAGCATGTTGCGTGTGTGCTGTTGAGAACTGTAAAGTTCACTGCAGAGGCTATTGCCTTCAGTCCTTTTGCATATAGCAATCATTCAGTTGAAGTTTGTTTTGCTGCTTACACAAATAAGGAACTTTCCACAAACTGAGACAAATAAACAAGTATGCCAATTAGTAGATGGCTATGCCTTATCCTTTAGGTGTGGTAGAACTTTCTTTTAATACAATGACCATAGAAAATATTGAAGTTTAGTCTAATACTCTAAAAGATAATTATAGTTAAATATAAGTAGCTGTCTAGGGTTTCTAACTTTCTCTTACTGTTAAAGTTTTTAAACATCTGAACTTAATCTCCTTTGTAAGATAGCAGTCCTTTTAGCATAGTTACACTAACTAGATTAGAAATGCCCTCCCTAAAGTTTGTATACTGACAGTGATACTCCATTTAGGTTGAGAGTGGATTATTTAGGTTGAAAAGTGGAGTACGTAGGAGATGTCTAAGGCTTTTAATTTAAATCATAGTATAGACATGTGTAAAGGTGAACTTGATACATTTTTCTTTCATAACCTACATTTTCCCCACTAGTAATTACAAATACTCGAGTCACTTGTCTGTGCAGTATGACTGTGATCCTACTGAAAGTGGCTTTTAAGGGGAAAAATAACTCTTAGAATCTGTGTATTATCTTCTGTATAACATACAAGATTATTCTTAATGCATTGTCACTTGACCTGATATGGATTTTTATGGTTTCAGTTACGGTTTATTTCCATTGTTGTGATTGGTTATGTAAAGTCTGTATTTAATCTTTAGAGTAATAGTCATTTGAATTTGTAACATAGCAACTGAAAAGATAGCAATTATCCCATCTTTTACCTCTCCCTTGACCTCTCCCTTGCATCCACAGAAAAAGGTCCTGAAATGTGGAGATCTTTTATATTTGAAGGAAAGGGCATTAAGCAGATGTTTAAGGAGCTGTTTTTTAAATTTCTTAGGTATTTCCAATGTTTTTACAAATATTTTAGGGGAAAAGGCTTGGCATGCCACTGATGTAATACTAGAGTGGAACACATCATCTCTTGGTAGTTCCTGCTGGTAATTGCCTACACTATCAGTTCTTTGTTCAAAACAAGTTCCCATTAAAAAAAACAACTTAAACTTGAGACAATAAGTTGCTTTTGGTTCAGCCGCAGCCTGAAGAACCCTTCTGCCAAAATCATCTGTAAATGAGAATAAATCTAATGCATCATGAAAAACGATGCAAGAACAATGTGGTCTGCATTTTCAACAGCTGCCACTGCTTCAGCTTTGATCAAGAAATGGTTGTGGTCTTTCATGGAAAAATCCCACTGACAGACAGTGGGACCTCTTTATTGATGTTTTAACTAATGGTGAATTTAGAGGGCTGAGACTCTCCTCAACCTGTTTGCCAGCATAAAACCAACTTTGAAGAGACTTTTATGGACAAAAGCTGGTAACTTATATAGACTATGCAGTCTGCCCATGGACGAGTTCAGTTCTGACAAATGAAATATTATCTGGGCTTGAACAACGCTTGGTAGATAAGCCGACATTTGTCAATGTGTTGATAGATTATCTGAGTTTTATTCACATCACATATTTTGGCACAATTTATTGTGTTTCATGTGGGGGTGTTTATGACTACATTGGTTTTGCATAATAAAGCTGAAGTGCATTGCAAGGTTATTGTCTGAAAGCCTATGTTTAAGCACTCTGGTCAGTGCTGTTAGTAACTCATTTTCAAGAGCACTAAAAAGATAAACACAACCCAGAGATACCAAGTTATGTTGCTTTTTTTTTATAGTACCTAGGAATACCCTAAAAGGTCAAGGAGTACTGACATGGATGTTTTTGTCCCAGCTACGTTTCAGTCTGAGTGAGTCTGAAGTTGTTTTGCCATTTTTAATAGTCTTGAAGTTCAAAATAATTTTTTTCAAAATTGAAGTAAAAGATTTCATTTTTTTTTTAATTTATTTTTTCCCCTTTTAAACATTCCAACACTATCTCATATTAAAATACATTGCATTTTATGATTCTGTACTTCAGCAGTGAGGTAAAATAGCTGGTTTAGTTCTGAGTAAGAATTTTGTGATTTTTATTTCTGCTTCATGTATCATACAGTAGCTTTGAACACTCAGGAAATGCGGTAGTGTCCTAGAGTGCACTATTTGCAAAACCACTGGCTGTTAAGAAAACTAACCTGCAGATTTCTAAGGGGGAGGCGGGTGGAGGGAATTAGTGCAATTTTCATGATAGTGACATGGGTATGCTATTATCAGACAATTGGAAACTTAACACACTTGACCCCTGAGTTCTAAATAAATTTCAAAATGAAAAATTTTTAAACCTGTGTTTCTGTTGATTTATGACTTCCCAGAGCAAGTATTCATGTGTAGAATCATAGTTATTAGAGCAAATTGCTAGTATAATTACTGTTTGGGTAGCAGGTGGAGAAACTGCATGTACAGAATTACAGGGTTTTTCCATAGTTCTGAGGAGTTTTAAAGTGTTTAGATATCTTTGTGCTCCTCTGAATTGCAGGTATGCGCAATTCTCGGAAACAAATACTAAAAAAGGATGGTATTCCTGAACTTCCCTGAAGAGGATAGGTAAAAGACTTCAGGTGTCCCATAATACTCCCTTTTAAATTTTGATCCACTGATTTATCCATTAAACTTGCAGATTCTTTACTAGCTGTAAGCTATAAGAAAAGTCCTTCTGGGTAATGCTTTTTCATTTGAGTGTAAGCTGCAGAAGGAGCCTCAGATGGTATCCAATGTGAAACAGTCTGTGCATCCAGCATGATAAGAACTCCACAAGACATTTCCAAGCTTTTTGGTTTTGAGATTGAAGAAAAGAAGATTGACCGTCAAGATGCACCACAGCATTACACTCAGCAACTGAATGTGACATCTACAAGGGATTTCTTAATTAAAAGTACTAAGTGTGGGATATTGTTTGCTCTGTCTGTGTTTTATCACTGTATATCGTATCTCACAGGCGTAAATTGAAGCAGTGGCTATTTGTTTTTTTCACTTTCTTGTTTTTACTGTTCCCATTGAAAAGTGTTTCCCAACACCTGCCTAAACTTGTTGGTTTATGTGATAGTCAAAGAGGACAAAGAAATCAGTGGGATGAGAAAGCTAACTATTCAGTCCATGTTTTGTGTCCCTAGTTTCATTTATTCTGTTAAATCTCAAATGTTGCAGTATTATTTAAGAGAGTAACAGCTACTGCTGAGTCAGCGAAAGCACAATCTTCCTGTGTAGGTACTAATGAGAAATAGCAGGTTTTCCTAGTTGAAAACTAAGGGTGGAGGCTGTGGTGTAAACTAAATTTCAACAACTGAATGAGAGAAAAATATCAGGAACTCATTTTTTCTTAAGATTGAGTGGATTTTGAAATGAAACTACCGTGCTGATTTTTAAAGATAGACCAAAGCTTCACAATTATGAAAAAAAGGCATTTAGTATTCTTTACCATGGAAAAAGTTTAACTTCTAAGGATTTTTTTTTTTTGACAAATAAACTGAATTGAAGTTAGTTTTCTTTTTAAATGTGGCTTATTAAGTGGCTATTTTATGGGAGGATACCAATGCTGTGAACTTGATGTGTTGCACAATGATTGGAAGAGCTAGAAAGAGGACACAGTACATTTTGTGATTATTCTCAGTCACCTGTGAAGCTCTTTTAAGTGTCAGCACTAGGGCAGCACAGAGAAAAGAACAGTAAGTTTTTATCCATTCAAGTTTTAAAGAGTTTTATGTGTCATGAAATAAAGCCTTGAATATGTTACATGTAAAAAATAGGTCGTGGTGCAATCTCTCTTATGGGAGAAAGTTTACTGAGATAAAAAAAAAGATATTTCTCTCTGTCATTACCATGTTACTGTTTTATGGTTGCGGGATTTTCCTCCCACACTACATGGGAAGAGAATCAGAGATCCACAATTGTTCTCAGACAAGTGGAGTACTTTGACATTTTAGCGTATTGAACTTAGGTACTCGGTTTCCAAGATTTTATTCATGGTTTTTAGCCTCCCTTGTGGAGGGCAGAACTGTATTTTATTTTGGTGAAAGTAATGACTTGAGAATTTTAGATAAATTAAAATCTTACTGTACAGTGCTAAAACTACTGGTTTTCAGGATAGTTATAAGAGATGAGTTTTTTGGGAATACAGGCATGGATTAATGCTACTCCTTATTTATTTGTTGCCAATTTCTTTCCTCAACCAGAAGTTACTTTGAAGTTAAAAACAAATATTATGAGTTACTTTACTGTTAATTCATATTTCAAACTGCCTTTTCAGATGATGCTTTTCTTCCCCCCAAAAAAATATGCTAGTGCAATCCTATTTGCACTTAAGAATTGAAAACCTTTATTTCCAAAATCACCGCTACGCAAACCCATAAGTAACACATAATTAATGTCTTAGGTTGCTAAAAATTCTTAGTTCAGTTTTGACTGGTAGCACCAAGCCTGAAAAACATCTAGAATCTAAATGCATTTAGCCCAAAGGATTTAATTTCTCATTTTATAGAGAGAAAAACTTCCTGCATTACCACACTACAGTGGCATAAAATGTTTTACAGAAGGGACACGCCATTATTTGCAGCAAACTCCTTGAAACATGTAAATGATATATCAGTATGGCACTATCATTGAACCTGCTTTCAGATTTCTCATAGAGCACTTAAATAATGAAACTATTTGACTTCTAATAAACACCTATGACTTAACAGAAGAACTGTCTGAAAATATTTACTGATATAGTCAAGTAAGTGCTCATCCATGGTGTTTTGATATCATAGTTCCATTTCATGGTAGCCATATCCCATGCGACGTCTTGTCTTTCCCAAGAGATATTAAATAAGCAAACACAAGCCAACAGGTTGGACCAGTGTTGTTTTGTTGTACAGACCTGCAAAATGAAATTCAGCAAGGTCTGTAAGTAGTGTACAGGGTCTGGTGATGGCAGTCTGATGATGCAGTCTGAGGTGGGCGTTTGGAGCATTTGCTTTTCATCTCTCAGGAGCTGTGATAGCTTGTTGCACAGCTGTGTAAGTTACCTGAGAAGGCTCTTCTCCATCAATCAACTTTATCTTCCTTCTAGACTAGCAAGACCAAACAGCTACTTAATTTCCAAAATGCCTCATCAGTATCTTCTTCATTGGTTACGAAGTCAGAGTCATTTCTGTGTAATCCTAGTAAAAAAATCAGCTAGGTATTCATATACCTCTTAGGCTTACCCGAGAAGCCTTCCTTCAGTTCACAGGTTAAAAAAACAACCAATCAAACAAAACCCACCCAACTAAATTATAGTTATATTTCAATATTAAGGGTATTTATTATCACAGAGCAGAGTCTGAACCCTTGTATTTGATAGACACAGTAATCAACCTGCTCACCTGGGCTCTGGAAATATGGATGCTTCTGATGTGAAAAAATCTTTGATAATAACATAACCTTGCATTTTGTAATGTATTCATCTATTTCATTGCGTATAGAACCTACACAATTCTCATTATTTTAATTATTCTATAGCTTTTATCTGTATCGGTATTTATCTTTACAGCATTTTTAAGAGTTAGAGTATTACTGGTGCCAAAAAAAAAAAACTTGACAATTACTACAAATTGGTGATTACAGCATATTACCAAAACAGGCAATTCTACTCCTTTCCCTGGCCACATGTCCTCCTTCTTCCCCTGCAGTAATTATAACAACTGTGTCCACAGACTAGGAGAGATTTTCTCTTGATCTGATGGAAAACTATTTCGGTAGTTCAGCCTTGCTGTGAATAAGCTGAAAGCCACAGGTCACGCAGTGACTAAAATTGTCAAATCCTATACAAGAGAAGAAATGGAAGCATATGACAGCTGAGAACAGGGTGACCCTGTTGCAGCAGATCAGGAATAAGGCAAAACCTTTCCCTTAGCCTCCATTCATCTCTTTGAAAGTACTGGGATGGAAGTTATAATGTGCCTGAATGTGTTACTATCCAGAACAAAGTAAGATCGAAATGGAAGCCATTGATGAAAAAGCTATGTTATGACTAAGGAATAAAACAACAATAAAATTTCAAAGGGTCAAAGACATCTTGCAAATCTATTTATTTCTTATATATTCTTGATGTAATCCTGCCTTGGTTTGATTCCATATCTTTTACTTGCATCATGCAGACAGCATTTCCAGCTTGTGTTTATCAGATCTCTGTTCCACACAGGTTTTAAAATCAGTGCCTTTCATGTAACTGGCAGGCAGGAGGGGAAGAAGTTGAAACAATTCCTCTTAGACATATGTCATCCTCCATGCTCATGAGATGCGGTTTCCTGGTGCTGCAGATTATGGTTGCTACGCCACTGGAGTAACAAGGGGAGGTTAACATGATGTACAGTTGACTTCCCTATGAGAAGGAAATAAGATGGAAAGATAAAAAACTACAGTGGACACAGACAAAAGAAATCAAGCTCCCCTGTTATTGCAGTGATAGAAGTTGTAAAGAAGCAGGCAGTGATAGTTCAGTATGTAGAAGGATGATAGAGAAAAAAAGGGGAGAGCATAAGAAAAAAATGTAATATTTGAAAATATTATGGATAATGGAGGGAATGGAATATATAATTAAAAGAACCTTAATCAAGAAATGTATTTAACCTTTGTGAAACTGGCTAAGATACACTAGAAAACTGTCTAATTAATGCCATTTGACCATTAATTGCATTTTTTCTGTAAACATAAAGTAATGCAAATTCTGAAGAAAAGTGGACTTTTATATCAAATTAATGAATATTTACATAAGCAATGTTAGTAGGAGGTATAATTTTCATTATTTGCTCTATATTTTTTATATATTAATCATAATCACGTATTTGATTGGATCAGTGGAATATAGCTTCTGAAATAATAAATTAAAATCCTCTTACCCCTAATGTTTTGGAATTTGAAACCTAGGAATTGGATTTTTGAAGTCTTTGCCAAAACTTAAGTTGACTGGTGCAGGATCAGGCTGTACTAGCCAAACACCAAAGCTTTTTTTTAAAAAAATAAAACAAATGGTGTTGGCTATCTCTACACCTGCAACAGATTAGAAAGGGTTAACTGCATAAGTGTTTTCTTCTACATTTTGCATAGGTAAAGGTCAATAACCAATTCCTTGTGAAATCTGCTTGCTCTTGGATTTTGGATTGCTGAGATTACTGAATAACTTAGAACAAAGAATACTATGAGCCATCACAAAATCAAGAATGTATTTAAGGAGGAAAATACTGATGTTCATATAAATTCTGCTAAGAGTGTTTGTTTTTCTGTTTTGCTTAAGGGATTGAATCCCTATAGCATTATACACTGTACAAAAACAGTTATTAAAATGCAGTCTCTGAAAGCCACGTTATGGAGACATGGGAAAAGGGAAAAAAAACAATAAAACACAACAATAATTCTTCAGTTGCCCGTTCCCATGATGATGAGGAGCTAAAAACATTGCATGTGTGTATTAGGCAATTGCAGAGAAAGAACAAAGATTTCACAACAGTGGTAAAAGACACCTTTGGTAGTTCTGGAAGAATAAACTATACTCAAAGAGAGCTTAGGGATGAGGGGATTCTGGTCACAAGTTTCAGCTACAGATTAATGCTTTAGTTTCTTACACATCCACTTAAGTTAGGGTGGGTAGTAATTCATTCATGCTTTATTGTTTACGTGAAGGGAAAACTGCCCTTTGCTTCTCATTCCTGCTTTTCTCAGGAATAGGATTTGCAGCATATATGAAGTTACATCAATAAATAACATTTTAGTCCAAAATGCGGTATGTGCCTTGATTTAAACAATGCAAAACTCTGTGTGATAGGAGAAAAGCCTTCCCAAACATAAGGACAGTTAAAAGCTATGATTTTAAGGTGGCTTTTTTTGTCCAGAGATAATTTTTCTCTATTATAGAGTAAAAGTCATGTATGTACTGATAATAGTTAGCTTAAGACTACACAGCTGATCTTCCCATGAGAAAAACATCTTGCAGTCTATGAAGTGTGCTGGCATTCATAAGCTTATGCCTCTTTGTATTTTCTGACCTTGAACAGGGTTTTCTGGAACAGGGTTAAGAAACAGAATATAATGGATTGAAATCAGTTTTATCTCACTGTGATTACACCAACACAGATAGTCAATATGTCCATGTTTATAGCTGAACACATGTCCATTGCTTAAACTTGATGTTCTTGCTATCTTTGTGGCATATGGCATTAAGAAATGTATTTTAGGATAAACATATGCTTGGATCATGCAAAACAACAACATGTAGTAAAACAGAAATAGCGATGTTCCACTTAATGCTCTAACAGGCTAAGTTAGTTCTGAAGAACTCTAGGAAAAAGAAACCTCTAGCAGGTTTAAATGTCTAGTTAATGTAACAAATTCTCTGCAACCTAAATGGTGTTGCAAAATCATATCGTACATAAATACTGACTGCCGGGGAAAACAAAGCAAGACGCTTCTGAATTAAGTCTTATTTAAATGAAGCCAGTAGAGCAATGCCAGCCTACAAGCATCAGGAGCCCATAGTTTGTGATGGAGAATTGAGGGCAAGGGCAAAAAATACAGGATTTGGTTTACATCATGATACTTTTTCCATCCTTTTGGTAGGATGGTCTCCTTTCCTACTCAAAAATTGAAGCAGACTTAATTCTGGCATCAGCAAATTCCTGTAAAGCCAAGAGGTTCATTTCCTTCTGCAGCTACTGCATAGGACGAGGATACTTCTGCTTCCTTCTGTTCTTCCCTTTAAGCAAATACCAAAAGTCTGTATGCTTACTTTAACATTGGCAACAATACTGACACTGGATACAAGTTGGAAGCTGATGCCATGTTGTGCTAGGTTTTTGTTTTCCTCCAGTTAGACATTTTCAAAGTTGAGGATTCTTAAAAACATACTCTGGTACCGAGCCAGAGCAGCAGGGCCCCAGCCTGGCCTTCCTGCTGGGACACACCAGCCATGAGGGGAACCTGCAGGAACCTGTGACAGGGCACAGCCAGCGTTAATTGAACCCCTTAAAGACTCTGGACCTGCAGAGCCCCCTCCTGCCCCGCGGCAGCAGCAACAGCCATCCTGATACCTGGCAAAGCTGGCAAATAAACTCTCTTAAGGCTCTTGTTTTGGAGTGTAAGAAAGCAACTATCGTTTATTTCAGTGCTCGGTGCATGAAGGAATGAGTGCCATCAATCATGCATAAAGAGACAAGAGCTGGTTACAAAATATATTTCCCACTTATATACATATGTATAGATTTTCCCAGAAATCTTATGCATATTCTATTACTTTCCATGGACTAATTTTAATCTTATTATGAACACAGCTGAATCGCTTGCTAATTGGACCTTTGGAGCCAGCTATCTGTCTGACCTTGCATTTTAGATAGGGAAAGACTGCAAACAAAGGTGATTATAGAATCATAGAATCACTTGGTTGGAAAAGACCTTTGAGATCATCGAGTCCAACCGTACCTGTCCACTACTAAATCATATCCGAAGCGCTTCATCCACCCATCTTTTAAATACTTCCAGGAATGGTGACTCAACCACCTCCCTGGGCAGTCATTTCAGTGCCTGAGAATTCTCTCAGTGAAGAAATTTTTCCTGATGTCTAATCTGAATGTCCCCTGGTGCAACTTGAGGCCATTAACCTCTCGTCCTGCCACTTGGGAGAACAGCACCCACCTCGCTACAACCTCCTTTCAGGTTGTTGTAGACAGTGATGAGGTCTCCCCTTCTCCAGACTAAGCAACCCCAGTTCCCTCAGCTGTTCCTCCTAAGGCTTGTTCTCCAGCCCCTTCGCCAGCTTCGTTGTCCTTCTCTGGACGCACTCCAGGAGCTCAATGTCCTTCCTGTAGCGAGAGGGCCAAAACTGAACACAGCACTCGAGGTGCGGCCTCACCAGTGCCACATCTGTTCAGCACATATCACACTTAACACAAGACGCTATCATTTCTCAAGGAACAGTGTCTGGAAACACGGTATTTAAAAAAAAACAAACCTTGCTATAAAGAAAACATGTTACATAAAAATACTGCACTTTTTGTCATAGTAACGACTTCTCGTATCAGTCCCACCGCCGCTCCCTCCTCACCCCGCAAGCAGCGTCACGAAAGCATGCAGAACCCCACCACGCGCCCACAGAGCGTCGCGATCCCGAGGCCCCTCCCTGGCCCGCCCTCGCGCATGCGCAGCCGCCCGTCCGCCTGGAGCGCGGTCACGTGAGCGGGGCGGGGCGGGCCGTGCTGCGTCTCGCTGGGCCCGGGCCGGCGGCACAGAGGGGCGGGGGGGGAGCCATCATGGCGTCCATGCAGGTGAGGAGCTTGCGGCGGAGCCGAAGCGGTGCTGGCGGCGGGAGCGGCTCGGAGCCGGGAGGAGCCGTTCTCCGGGGCTGTGTGCGCTCCGGGGAGCGGCGCTGGGGCAGCAGCGGCTGCGGCGGTTGCGGAGCCGGTGGCGGTGCCGGGAGGGGCAGGGGGAGCCAGGGGAGGGCAGGGATGGAGCTGAGACCCGCGGGGGCCGGCAGTGAGGGGCGAGGTCAGGCCGCGGCTACGGCGGGAGGGGGAGGAGGCAGCCGCGGGTGAGGGCGGGAGGAGAGGGGGGAGGTGGTGATGGGGGGTGGCAGCGGTGTCCCCTCTTCTTGGGGAGGCGAAAGGAGAGCGAAGGGGAGCCCCGCGCCGCCTCGCCAGGGCTTCGCTGCCCGCCATGGGAGGTGGCACGGTTCCCAGAGACCCCCGGTGACAGCGTGATGAGGGATATGACCCGCAGCTCCCTCTTCCTGTGCGGTTCTGGGGCTACGGCGTTGTAATTCTTGGGGACGGGCGCCTGAGACAGATGATTTTTATCCCAAGCTGAGGGGATAAAAGCCCGTGGAGTTTTCTTTCTCTCTGTAAAATGAGATTGTCCAGTGGTATCAGTCCTGTGGGCAGGTAATGTGCAATTTTACTTGGTTGGATGGCGTTGCTGTAGGTGCAGTAGCGTGAAACATCCTGCTGCTTGACAGGTATTTCCAGCTGAATTATTTATTCATACTTTCTCTGAGGGAGTTCTTAAATAGTAGCTACAGAAATTGCTCTGAAAGAATGGGTCAGTTTCCCTCTGCTTCTCTGAGTGGGCGGTGATCTATTGTGACTGGGGCAGGAGAAAAGATCACTAGGTTTTGTGACAGTGGCCCTTGTCTTTCCTTGTTTTACTTGTAACTGTTCTGCTTTTCCTTGAATTTTTACAGGGTTCCATTTTGTTTGTAGATCTGGATGATCTAGCACTTCTGTTTTCTTTCTCAAACTGCTGCTTCTCCTTCTTGATTTTAGTTTCATTCAGTTACACTTATATTTTTTTGCCACTACTAATGGAGCTACCAAGAAAGCATGTAAAAAGTGAATGAAGTGAGTTCAGTTGTCCTGATAGCCTGGATTTAGTATAGCTAAAAAGAATTAAAATGTCAAAGCATTGAGCTTTATGGGGTAAAAATTCTGCTCTTGAAGTTTAGAAGCGTAGAGGAACAATAGTGTGCCTTTCTGGGTTACTGAAATAAAATGGGATCAAGAATTTGAACGTACTGTACAGAATGTACTTCGTTTAGCAGCAGATGAAACGAATAGTGCCTTAGTTTATCAATTCTGTCTAACAGATACATTTTTCTAAAGCTCTTCTTTTAATATTCAGACTTCCACAGGCATATCTGCAAAATAGCGGCGATAATTTATTTAATATCTTTTATAAAACTGTGTGACTATAGGAAAATAATGGGTGTGAAACTTGAAGGAGTCAGCCTGTGGGGCTTTGTAAACCTGTGCTGTTTTGCTGTCTCTAAGCCTAGTAAAGTGACCTTCTACTGGTTGCCTCGCCCTCCTTCATGTTGCTCCCTCTGTAAAGGTGAAATAATGATTACAGATTGAATGAGTTTGCTTAGGATATGGGAATGACAAATGTTGTAGTACTCACTTTCTGAAAAAACAACTATGGTGAATCTGATGTTGTAATTGCTCTGATTTTAGAAATACCACCTGTAAGATTACACTTTGTTTTAATGGTATTCTGTTGTCATTTGAGGAAGAGATTCAAGGAAATTCATGGAGCTTTTTTATCTGTATGTTGCTAGTTGTATAGTGTTTTGATAACTTTCCTAAATTTATTAAATTACGAAGTAATGTAGTTTCAAAAATAGGAAAAGGAATTATCTGGTATTTTCCTTTAATAAACAGGAAGCATAAAAAAATAACTAAGTTTTTTGATACTAGACACTTTCCCAGCTGATCAAGATTTCAAGACTTGAACTCTTCCATTATCGTTCAGCGTGAAAAACATTTTACAAAGGAAGCTGTTGCATGTAATTTTGAATGGGTTTTAGTTCAGAATAATTTAATTTATTATTATTAGTGTTGATATTTAATATGTAAGTTGCCTGACATTAAAGGAGGCATCCTTTTTTTTCTGATTATGTACAGTGTTTTTAAATACCTAGAGTATAACTGAAATGTTTGCACAACTCCTTGCAGTCCATAACTTATACCAGTAATCTGTCACCATATCATTATAGCAGTATTATTTATATATCTGTAAAAACGATCTATTGGCACATTAAATAAGTTTTAGTCACTTGTTAAACTGCCTTAATTTTATATGGCTACATACGATGCCCTAGGTGAATTATATCTTATTTTTACAGATTCACCAAGAGTTCTCTGAATAACTTAAAGTTATCTGATCAGCCAATTCTAAGTCAGCCTACAAGGAAAGTTTTGGAACTGTAACAAATCACCTCTTTTTGCCAATGGCAGTGAGCATGAACCTGAAGAGGTACTGCTGTTCAGTTGATGCATAGCAACTTGTAAAACTTAGGAGTCTGAGCCTTCATATGTATAATTTAAGTGGATTGTGATTTTTGTGTGGATGTTCTTTAATGGTAGTTTTATGTAGTCCTTTTCTTCTAGAAAAATACAAGCCAGTGTTGACAAGATCCCGTGTTTGTTTTCTAACCACTCTGCTGTCCAGAGTGGTGGCTAGTTTGACACTACTAGATTAGTTTAAATCTGGCTTGCAAAATTTAAAGCTAATGTTAATTTTTTTCTTAAAAGAAAAAACAAAACACCCAAACAGACCTTGAAGGAAAAGCCCAAGCTTGTGCAGCTTTCCCTGAAAAATACCAGAAATATTCTGAAAGTTTTAAGTAGTGCAGGACAAGTGACTAGAATGGATTTGCTTTAGAAAATTCAGTATAGTACCCTTCAGTAAACTGAAATATTAAAGCTACGGATAACATAAAAATGTGGTAAATAAGCAATAAAAAGTTGTTCTTAGAACAGCTGGAAACACAGAACTTGCATTAAGAATAGAAGAGCAGTTGAAAAATAGAACCCAGGAAGTTCAGTTGAAAGTGTATGGAAAATATATCATTGCTGTACAAAGTGTTAGATAATTAAGACCTTTCTCTCAACCCACAGATAGCAACTGTTTGCACCTTAAACTTAAAAAATTTGCTTTATCCATAATGCTGACATTTTAACTACCACCATTTACCGTTCCCCTCCTTTCATTTTTAATATCAAGTTACTTCAAACCCTGAATTATGACTGGACATATTCAAACAGCTTTTACAAACATGTCTATGGGAGCAGTTTTATGTTTGCATTTTTTCAGCAAAATAACCTTTGATCTTTTCTTTAGGCACTTGAGATTTGTACATGTAAATCTGACTAAATACAGAACTCTTGTAATAAATTACACACACAGCTGTAGTTAAAAAGCGTAGAATGTTAGCCTTCACCGTGTGTATGTTATCAGGATTCTTTTGCTCTTGAAAACTGCCTGTTAGTGGGCCACAATCAAAATACATCCACACATGGTGATAAAAAAGTGCTGCTTGAAAAGTTTTGCTATGGTAATAGATTTTTTTTGTCCAAAATGTATGTGTAAACAGATATTCAATAAAATAATCCTTCTAGATGGCAATGCAGAAATTATGTTAGCTTGAGGTCACCAGGACCTTTTCTCACAAAACATAAACCAGTAGCAATACAAAAGCTTCCACAAGTTTCACCCCAGCGTTTTCAGCCAGTGGGGTATGGGATTGGGAAAATGTATGCAAGCCACTAAAATCTCTAGAAAAATTGCTTTGTAATTACATTATAAGAAAATATTATGCTCTGGATATGCCCATGTTTGTTTAAACTTCCTGGGTTCTATTCTTTACCTGCTCTTCTGGTCTCAGTGGAAGTTTTGTTTTTCCAGCTGTTCATAAAACAGTATTTTTACTGAATAATTTGGAACTAGTTTTCTCTTCATTTGACAACCTTGTCCATGAAAAAGTTCTAAACTATTTTTAATATATCTTCTAAAAAGCCCCCAACAATCTCAACGTTGAGCAAGGAAAACCTTCAGTTGATTGGAATTTCAGTCATGATGTCTGTGTTCTGTACTGTTAAACTTCACAATACAGGATGCTGTTTTGTTATTTCAAACAAAAAAAAAAGGTAAAATGAATGCTTACTGGATATAAACACAATAAAATTATTGGTAATGAGTAAGAATTTGAAGTATTTAATGGTACCCTTGGTGAAATATAGTTGAAGATAAAAATTTCAATGATTTTTCTAAACTGAAAAATTCAAATATGATAGAGAACAGAATGAGTGGATATGTTTCTCCTGTCCACTAAAATGTTGTTAGTCCTTTATGTAACCTTCAGTTATCAGTCTGTACTGATACGTGGTATATTAGTTTTGGCATCTAGCCATGCTAAAGTAAAACAAGATCAATGCAAAATTTATAGTTACGTTACCAAGGTGAGTTAGTTTTATCTAGGGATTTTTTTTAATAAACTTGTTAATGGAGTTGAATATCAAGTGAAGTTTAAAATTCATAGTCTTTAAGTCAGTAAAGATAAATAAAATCAAAATTAGGCCCCAAGGAGTCTCACTTGCTTATTTTTGTATCTGCTTGCATAAATAGAATTTTGGGAAACATGTTGCTGTACAACAAATGCACAATTTTTGAGCTTGAATGCAAGAATTCACTTATGAGAAAGAAAGAAATAGTGAACAAGTTTACTGAAACCAGTGTCCCTGAGTTACCAGCAGATTTTTATTCCAAATAGACCAGATGTATAGCTAAAACAAAGAAAACCATGAATGCTTTCAACCTGTCACATTGAACATTGGTATCTCACAAATATGCATATGATTTTTATGGCCATGTGACTCTCCTGGTGGATGAGAGGAAGGCTGTGGATGTGGTTTACCTGGACTTTAGCAAGGCCTTTGACACTGTCTCCCACAGTAGACTCCTAGGGAAGCTGGCAGCCCGTGGCTTAGATGGGAGCACTCTGTGCTGGGTTAGGAATGGGCTGGATGGCCGAGCCCAGAGAGTGGTGGTCAATGGTGTCTCATCCAGTTGGCGGCTGGTCACCAGTGGTGTTCCCCAGGGATCGGTGTTGGGTCCAGTCCTGTTTAATATCTTTATTGATGATCTGGATGAGGGGATTGAGTCCATCATCAGCAAGCTTGCAGATGATACCAAGCTGGGAGGAAGGGTTGATCTGTTAGAGGGTAGGATGGCCCTACAGAGGGACCTGGACAGACTGGAGAGATGGGCTGATTCTAATGGGATGATGTTTAATAAGTCCAAATGTCAGGTACTTCATTTTGGACACAACAATCCCATGCAGAGCTACAGACTGGGGACAGAGTGGCTGGAGAGTAGTCAGGCAGAAAAGGACCTGGGAGTGCTGGTTGACAGGAAGCTCAACATGAGCCAGCAGTGTGCCCAGGTGGCCAAGAAGGCCAACGGTATTCTGGCCTGCATCAGGAATAGTGTAGTGAGCAGGACCAGAGAAGTTATTGTCCCCCTGTACTCGGCACTGGTCAGGCCTCATCTTGAATATTGTGTCCAGTTCTGGGCCCCCCAGTTTGGGAAAGATGTTAGGATACTGGAATGTGTTCAGAGGAGGGCAACCAAGATGGTGAAGGGGCTGGAGCACAAGCCCTACGAGGAGCGACTGAGGGAGTTGGGGCTGTTTAGTCTAGAGAAGAGGAGGCTCAGGGGAGACCTCATTGCTCTCTACAACTACCTAAAAGGAGGTTGTAGTCAGGCAGGGGTTGGTCTCTTCTCTGGGTGACCAGTGACAGAACTAGAGGGCATGGACTCAAGCTTTGTCAGGGAAAGTTTAGACTTGATGTTAGGAAAAAGTTCTTCACTGAAAGGGTGATCGGCCATTGGAATGGGCTGCCCAGGGAGGTGGTGGAGTCGCGGACCCTGGAGGTGTTTAAGGGGAGACTGGATGAGGCACTGAGTACCATGGTTTAGATGATGGGTTGGTGTTGGTGTTAGTGTTGGGTTATAGGTTGGACTTGATGATCTCAGAGGTCCTTTCCAACCTTGTGATACTGTGATTTAAATCAGGAAAATATGAGCAGGCAGATATTTTTTATTCCAGTTGGTTGTAAATATTTTTTGCTCAGAGTTTGATAATGTCTTGTACTTGCTTTTAGGCCTAGCTATTTAAGCTCTGAGAATGGGAAAAGAGAAAACAATAGACTTGTAAAAGCCAGGGAATGTTGTCTTGTTGAGCTGCTCCATTGGAAGCTAAAGCAGCTTAGCTTAAACAATATATGAAACTCTGTGATCAAGTGCTTTCCTTAATTGTTTGCTCAAAGTCAACTGAGCTAAGACTTTCAGACTAAAGGATCTTCAAAATACAATACACAGGTACAGGCTCTGCTGGTAAATAATATGAAAGAGAGAAGGTGCAACTTCCACTGAACTTACTGATAGTTTGCATTTGTGTTCAACAAATACAAATGTGTTTGATATAATGGTCACGTGTCTTATGTAGCCTTGGTTTATAACTGAGACAGAAGGTTTTGAGGAGTTTAGAGGCTAAATTATTGAGGAAGAGGATGAGGAAGGTTTTTTTCTTGGTACTTGGAGCCAAAAATTTTGTACATCTTGCATGGTTTTGAAGTGGCCAAGGACTGTGGCAGAACTGTTAGCTAGGGGTTGGGGGGTTGCCTTTTGAAGGGGGAGAGAGGACATATTACATGTTCATTTAAAACTGTTACAACTTCATTTATTAAAAACAAATGAAAATAAAGTAAATAGGTTATTTTTTTTAAAAATAGAAAGAGCCACTAAGCAATCTTTAGTAACAGAATGAAGGTCAGGCAACCTGTTTTCTTCCTGCTTGTGGTAGAGTTGAGGGCTTTCAAAAGGTGTTGTGGAATCTGTGCCAGCCTTTGCAGTTTTTTCCCTTGTTTTGTTTGTTTTTCCTCTGAGGTGACCTTAATCACTGGAATGAAAAAGAGATATCAGTTTGGGGTGGTAGGGGAATAAGGGAGGGAACCCTATGATTTACCTCCCTGGGAGTAGTATTAATGTGTTAGAAAAGAAAGGACAGAAGTTAACAGTGGTAGAGCAGGAATGTGAGACACCTTATTTTTTTGATAATAAATGACGTGATGGAAAATACTAGCTACTCATTCTTTCATATACAGTATTCTCCTTACAAATACAAAGTTGTATATCATTTTTTTATTCAACTTAATTGAAAATACCATTTGATCAGCCTCAAGAAAAAATCCAGCACTTACGTAAATAACTGTTGGTAATAGTTTGCTAGAGTATAGCAAATATTGTCTCTACAAGTCTGCTGGAATAAAATGCTTCACAGATTTTGATGCTACTTGTTCCCATAGAATTATTTTCTTCTTGGTGAGAAACTGGTGGCCGTTAATGAGAAGGGACAAGGAAACTGAATGGATTGAGGTTTCTTAAATTAGAAATTCTCTCCCTGTCATATTTAGGGATATAAATTTGACAGTATTTAAATCTTGTTACAATTTGCATCTTCCAGTATTTTGACCCTTTTCTTTCCAAAAGGCTTTTTGTCAGAATACAGCATTTTATCTTGGTTATCAACCTTTGGAGTGGTTTCTATAAGGAAGAGAAACTTCCTGGTAGACTTACAGTTGCCCTCATTGTGCCAGCCCTTGATATTTTAAAAATAATTTCTTAAACTAAAGCAGTTCAAATAATGCCGAACTCTTGTCTTTAAAAGACAAAACTATTTGTGTTTGACTATTTATACTGTGTGAGGCTCCTGCTGGGCATTGGTACGTTTGAGACTTCAGTTATAAAGCAGATGACTAGCTGTCAGTTTCATTTTATTCTTCATTAGTGGTTTTCACTTAATTTGCTTTAAAATGACAGATTCTTTGTACAAAATTTGATTATCTGGAAAAAATCTTTTCAGACTGTGAAGTACAGAGTGCTGTGTGTGTGTAGTTAGTGGTTTATTTTTAATTATACTGTAGTTCTGATTACAGGTGGATCTTGTCTCTTAGTGAGGTTTAAGTCAAGCATATTGTTCCCTTTAGAAGAGGACCGTGTTGCTTTGACCTTCCAGTCACGTATTTTAGAATGTCTTGGAGTGTGAGAAGAAAATATTCTGTTAATAAATAGAGAAATAAACAATCCTTCCTCCCACTCCCCCACATCCTCAATCCATAACCTACTGAAATTTTTAAATGCTTAGA
Source organism: Tapera naevia (assembly GCA_033556795.1). Classification (NCBI taxonomy): domain Eukaryota; kingdom Metazoa; phylum Chordata; class Aves; order Cuculiformes; family Neomorphidae; genus Tapera; species Tapera naevia. The sequence continues at coordinate 15,501,452 of JAUMJJ010000038.1, forward strand.
AGAACAGAAGATTAGTGGCGGAAACTTGTAAACTAGCTCATTAAAAGATTCATACATCGTCTTTTGGGTCCTTTAGAAAAAGAGAAATGTACAAAATGCCTGACATTCAGTACTTGGAAGTATGCGTTGGTCTGAGAACACAACATTAGAACGGGGTTGCCAGATGTTGACATGTTTTATTAGAAATGAGAAGGAGGCGAGTAATCTGCTTCTGCATTCTCAGTACAGATTGAAAACCTGATATTCAGCCAAAAATAGATAAACCTGAAAAAACAATTCTTCAACTTCAAATACTGGTATTTTTTTTATCTTTTTTATGCACAGAGTGTTTTGTGAAGCTGTTCTGTTATGTATTCTACTGAAGCTTTTACTGGGCACATGTAATCAATTACCTTCCTTTCTCCTCTAGGCTTTGGTTAAATGTTACTATAAGAACTTTCATTCGGAATAATTCACCCAGGATTGTGATAAGCAAATATCTGGATGGCTTGGGAGTTTGGGAGTCCCTGCCAAATATGTTCACCTGAATAATGAGATCTACTTTGTAGGGACTTTCTTGAATCACCAGATTGATTGGGAAACAAAGGATTTTTATAATTTGTAGGAACAGTTTCTTTCATATTTTCTTTACCTTTCTGAAGTAGCAAGGTGGACTGTATCAAGTAATTTTGTCTTAAATGTCATCACTTTTAGTCTTTAATCTTGCTTCTCTTGTTTGGGAGCTTTTTGGTATTTAATGTTGGGCTTCTAATTAGAGAGTATCAGTTCCAGTGATACTTTTGTTAAAAGTTATTTTCTGTAGAGGAATTTTGTTAGAAAAGTAGGACTATCTACCCAGTGTTTAGAACTTCGTATTCTGGATTTGAGATATTTTTCAGTAAGAAATGTGTGAATGGAAGAACTGAACTACTGAAAATAGAGTTGTTACTGGTCTTACTCTCTCAGGCTAGTGGGTTGTACTAGCAGACTGGCGACAACTTTGCTTGTGAAACAACATGGTGATGTTGTAATAACACTGTTGCAGCCTGTTAACTCCTCCTGCTCCAGTCCAAAATTACTGTTTGCCTCTTTTCATTGAGGGAGTCCTTGAAAAAAAGTCGGTCTCCTCCATGCCAAAACTTCATCAAAAGAGAAACGATGTTTGGGGTTTTTTTTTGAAACATATTTTAATGTTTTTGAATGGATGAAGAGGGTGACAGCCTGTAGCCCATGCGTGAAATGTAAATTCTTTGCCAGGACTTCATCAGACGACTGAAAGTGCTTTTGTGCTAACAGTTTGCTGGGTACGTTTAAATCTTTGAGTGTGGAAGAGAAGCTTGGTAGGTACTGAGGAAACATTGTTAGGTCTCCCTAGGGTGAAGCATAAAATAAGAGAGTGGAGCCTCTGTGGGGTTGATTTTTAACTTGTAGCTGTTTATAGATTGGTTTTTCTTCCTCCAAACCAGATTAAGATTTGAGTTTACAGTGTCTAGGAAGGCTTGGCCTTGGAAGGCTATTCCTTTCATGTGTCATTGCAACAAAGAGAAGGGAATTCAAGTGCATGGAAACAGAAGGTTTGTAACAGAATTCAAGTGCAGATGTTTTGGACACCCATGCTTCGTAGTCTGTGAAGTTGCTGTTCCATCTTTCAGTTTCTTCATATCCTCATGATATTGCTTAACTGACCATGGCTAGTAGAGTCCTATCACTCCAAGTGAAAAGGCCGCTACTTTCCGGCTTAATCGCCCATCAGCACTTGTACTGGCAAGCGAAGGTGTGGTGATGGAACATCTCCTCCAGTAACAATGAACTGAAACTACGTGCCCCTTATCTACTTTTTTCCTCTACTGGCAGAGAAAAATTGCCTTTCCCCCAGGTGTTTTCTATCCAGCTCTTACCACTGTCATTAATATATCCTCTCTTATACTGCATCTCATTTTGGTTTCATCAGCTCAGCATTTGTTTCTCTTCTTTTCTTTCTGTTACCAAAAAAGTCTCTAAAGTTTGTAAGTTTTTGACTAAGATAGCTGATAATTTTGTTTACCCATTTCAGATATTATCCATTTAAGACACTGCACACCTTGTGCAGCATTTATTGGGACACCAAGAAGTGGAACACTGAAGGATTGCAAAGATGAGGCAGTTGAATGTATGCATTGATCATATCTTCAGTTTTCTTTGTATCATTTACCTTTATAAAGTTTGTATTTTCAGCTCTGAGGAGATAATAAGTCAGAAGTATGGACACACAGTTGAACTTGATTGTATTATGGCTTTAATATTTTACTGCTGATCACTAGAACCAATGTGACAGTATGTATGCTTTGCCTACTCTTGTTATGAAGTATGATATGTTAAGTGAAACAATATTCATCTTAGTTGCTGTTGGCTGTATGTACATAATTCATACTTGGTAGTGACCACTATAAGTGTACCTTGCTTTTTTACTGCACAGGTTTTTGTTTGCATATGGCTTTGTTAAACTTTAACTCTCTAGGCTCCAGTTTTCCAAGGGAGGAGCAAAACTGTTTTAAGAGTTCTGACAATGAGCTTAGAACTAGAAATAGACATCTAATATTGTGATACTCCTTTTTAAAGGCATCTAGAAAGGTAATTTTCACATATCTACAAGAGCTAGGTAAGTTTTCGTGGTGGGGAGGAAAATACCTTTCACTGCACTGTTGCATTGTGGGGGATTATGTTTTAAGTCTGTCTGCCTGGTTGTCCATGAGTATGATCCTTGTTTGTGGCAGAATAGCAGAAGAAAGATGCCTAGTTTTGAGGAATCTAATGGTGATATTGTCATATGCTTTAGAAATATACATCATTGCCTTTTCAGGTAGCTGACAGGAACAGAGACCAGTCAAATAATTTTGTATGTGTTAATAAGCATCCATGTGATATATAAGGTCTAGCTCAGTGATGCCCAGTAACCAAACTATCTGATTCTGGGAGATGCATTCTGAAATATTCATGTGACCAACATCCAGATCTCCTCCTGTTCTAAGTTGCTACCCTCTCCTCCTTTTCATCTATTGCATCTTTTTATATGCTTCGGCCCTGCCTTGTGCTTCTTTATATGATGCACCAGAAATCAGCACAAGTGAGAATTCAGCTGTGACATTTGAGATGTTACCACACCAGTTCCAGAGGTGGACAAGTAAGATGTGTGCCAGTTTGGATAAAGAGTGTATATTTTTGCTTAGCAAAGGTGCTAGAAGCTATTGGCTTCAGAAATATATTTAACTTGAACCGTGACAGACAGTGAGTGCTATCTGTCACAATTGAAATGATAGAAGTTGTTGTGAGCTGTCTGGAGAGCCAACAGGAATTTTACTCCACTGACACCCAGTTAATTTTGTGTTCATTGCTCCATATGCTTTGAGAAGTCTTATGAGCTTGACGCTTTAAAAAATCCCGGGAGGATAACTGGTGGGGTTGCATAAATCCTGTTTGACAGAATTAGCAACAGAATACAAGCCATTGCTGTGTCTGTCATCTCCCAAATGTTTTAGTAAACTTTATTTTGGAACTAATGTTTGGATCAGTGTAAAGCTGTGTTCTTTGATTTCATCCTTGAATCATCCTTTCCTGTAGAGGTAGATGAATTAAGTAATCTTGGTTTCAAAGACATCCATCTTTTTGAAAATATTGATGTAAACTCTTGATCATGTCACTACTCTTTGCCTCTTGCAGCCCGTTATTCCTGTAGTTGGACTGTGGTCTTACCCAGTCTTGGGTTTCTGGTCATCTTAGTCTGCTCTTCTGTTTCGCTGTAGATCGTGAATGTTTTTACCAGTTTGATACTGACCAGTTTGTGTTTACTTGGAAGTTGTATTAAAAGAATGTTTAAGCATAAAATCCTCTCTATCAAATTAAGGTTGTAGCGCATCCTTTATTTAGCCCCCCTTTATGTAAATAACTCCATGATTGCAGTCCATGTTTTCTTTTGCAGTTTCTTTAAATGGAAAAAGGACAAAGCGGGAAGGGAGCATCTCTATGTAATTTTACGGTGCATTAGCAGAAATATTGAAAAGATGGTCTTGTGATACAAAAAGAACAATACAGCAAGTACAACTCCCAAGAGGATATCAATGTATATAAAACACCTGTTTGGAGATTATTGTGGGAGTGAATACAAACACCAGCTTGTATTTTCACTTTAAGGAGCTGGTCGAGAGGCTGAAAGCAACTTTATTATGTTATTTTTAAAAAAGTGATATTCACAATAAGAAAAAAGAAAAAGTAATGATGATATTTACTTTAGATATGCTTGTCTCAACATAGCTAGAAATCTGTAAATAAAGAACTACTGATAAGTATGTTGAAGGGCTACAAGTTTCTAGAAGAAAATACTAATTTACTGTGGCAAGCTGTTTTAATATGGAAAAAATATAGGAATAAGAGTAAAAGTCAATATGGCTACATGAGGAGCAATTTAGTGACTTGAAGATGGAAAAATGAAAATAAGTAATTACTGCTAAAGCTCAATATGAAAGAAAAGGACAAGCATGCAAGACTGAAATCGATAGTTCATTGTTTTAAGTTGGCAGATTCGAAAAGCATTGAGAAAGGTTTGTATAAATCACTAGAATGACAAAAAAAAAGGATCAGCCTGTGCATAGAAAAAGAAAGCAAAGAATAGATGACACAGATACTTCAATTAACAACAAAACATGCCAAGCAAAAAGGACCGATTCAATACTTTTTATGCGTTGGATATTATGTCAGTCACTAAGATTCAGCTTTGTGAGTCAATTTTGGTTTGTATTTTGTTTTTTGAAAATTATCTTGAGTGAGTTTCTTCTAATATGGAAAGGATGGCTTCTGGAAGTCACTGGACCAAATAGTCTCTAATACCTGTAGGATATAATAGGCAATTAACTTGACTACCTAGATAAAATAGTCAGAGTGTATTTCAGAAGAATCACATTGAACTAATGTGATTTCCTCCCCTTATTGTGCAGTAACTGTTGTGAAAGAGGAGCAGTAGCTGTAGCAGATACTTTTGACTTGCATTAGAGTGACATTTGAATAAGCGTATCAAAATATGTCACATAGATCAGTGGATTATTTCTTTTTTTTTTTCCCCTTATTAACTGCAAAGACCACTTCTAGAGGTATCATAGTTGTGGTTTGGTTGTATTGAAGTCACTCTTGTTTCAACTGGGAGTGTAATTGAGGGTGTTTGGCTCTGTCAAGATGAGTGGACCTACCGCAAGGGTGTTCTAAGGACAGTCTGCATTGGCTTGAAAGATTGGGGAAGGAGAGAAATAGGTAAAAGAATTGTCTTCTGTATCCATGAAGAGTAGAAGTAATTTGATGTAATTCATTCAAATTGCCTAGATCACAGAATGATTTGGATTGGAAGGGACCATGAAGGTCATCTAGTTTAAACCCCCCTGTAGTGAACAGGGACATCTTCAACTTGATGAGGTTGCTCAGAGCCCCATCCAACCTGATCTTTAGTGTTTCCAAGGATGGGACGTCTGCCACCTCTCTGGGCAAGCCTCTTCCAGTGTTTCACCACTCTCAGCATAAAAAAATTCTTCCTAATATCTAGTCTGAATGTCTTGTTTAGTTAAAAACCATTACCCTTTCTCCTGTTATAACAGGCCCTGCTAAAAACTGTCTCCGTATCTTTATCAGCCCCCTTTAAGTATTGAAAGGCTCCAATAAGGTCTTCTTCGAGTCTAGTCTTCTCTAGCCTGAACAACCCCGACTCTTTCAACCTCTCTACATGAGGGAGGAGTTCCAGGGATCTCTTACTGTGAAGAAAAATCTTCCAAATAGGAAAGCAAGAGATAGTGATGTGGGTTAAAGGCTTTTAACTACAAGAGTATTTTAAGAATCTTTGATTCATCCTTATGTTACGAAGATGGTCAGGTGACTTTCTAGAGGTAACTTCAAGTCCTAAGCCTATAACATTATACAAAAGAGATAGTTAAAATTGTCTGAAAAGTGTTAGCTGTTTATACTTTGTCCTGCTATGTGTGTTGCCACTAATTCTCAAGAATTTTGTGCCAGAAAAATAATTTTCTATATTCATTGCTGTCAAACGCAAGGAAGGCTTTTCTCCCGTTGAAACTGTTCCTTTTCAAATGCTTAATTTCAGAAACTTACAGTTGCAGCGTGCCTTTTGTAGGTAATATGTATGGGCTTGGTGTACAAGAGTCATAGTTTTTTTTTTAAAAGTGGATAAACAAATTATCTTGAAGCTAATAGCGCATGTTTGTGGATTTGTGCATGATATTACAGTACACTTTAGACTTAGTGTTACTCAGAAAATAAGTGTTCTTTGTAACATTTTTGGTCAGCTAGTACAAATATTGTTAAACACTGAAGAGGGATTAATTTCAAGTTGTTGCATTTAAACTTGAAGATGTTTTCTGAATTACTATGGTAACTAGGAACTCAATTTCATAACTAAACTGTATGAATCAGGCCTTCAAGGGCTAAATTTGAGACCTTTTTTTCCTTTTTTTAAACTAGATCTGGCTCCTGGTAATCTAGTTTTGTGTGTTAATAAGACAACATGAGACAAATTATTTTAAATTCTGGTAAGGTAGAGAGGAAATTAAAAAATTGTTCTTCAAAATATATTTAGAGAGTATCTTCCAAGTTTTCTAAATATCCTTAGCTGCATATTGGGCTGTGCATACAAGCCTGTAGCCAGCAGCCTGAGGAAAGTGATTCTTCCCCGCAGTCTGGCACTGAAGACCACATCTGGAGTGCTGGCTTCAGAGAACTCCTGTGCAACAGAGATGTTGACATACTGGAGTGAGCCCAACAGATGGCCACCAGTGTGGTTGGGGGCTGAACTACATGACCTACAAGGTGAGGCTGCCTGGATTTCTTTAGCCTTAAGAAGAGAAGGCAAAGGGAAGATCTTGCTAATGCTTACAACAACCTAATGGGAAGATTTGGGGGAAAATGGAGCCACAGTGAGAAGACGAAGGGGCAACAGACACAAACTGGAACATGAGATGTTCTGATACGATATAGAAGCAACATTTTATACCGTGAGGGTAATCAAATGCTGGAATGCATTTACTGGAGAGGTTGATTAAAAGACAATTTTCTACATATTAGTTAACCCCTCTCATAACAATTTTTCAGTACTTGAATGAATTCTGTTTAGTAGGCTGTGATTCCCTCTACAGTGTTGTTCCAGTGCTGTAGTCTCAGGCATCTTCTAGAAAAGGTCCATAGGCTGCTATTTGTTAGTCTGTACAGAAATAATTGAGTTGATGCTTGATAAAACAAACCAAATTTTGAAAACGTCTGAAAGCATATTAAAGATACTCAGCTATGTTTGTTAGATACGATATGATTAACTTGTATGGTATGGTTAATAGAATAGTAGTGTTGTAAAATAGATACCATGTTTTATTATTCCAATTGGAAAAAAAATAAATAAGGGCTTGTGTTCCCAAAAGTATGACATCTTAAATGTGTATCATTTGATACGATAGAAGTAATTCTCTGTGTAGAGACTTTGCCTTGCTTTTTTCTGTAGCAGCTAGAATAATATGAAATTTCTAAAAATGCTTTTTCCCCTTGAGCTGTCTAACACTTTCAGAGTTCCTGTTGTTATGGGGACTGGAGAGATCTAGGAATTTATGAAGAAATTATATTTTGTCCCTCAATTGCAAGAAAAGTTGTCCAAGATAGTCAGTATAGCTGGAGAAAAAGAATCAAAAGATTCTGTGCCATCTCCAATAGCAGTTGCTGGTCTTCTGCCCTGATTGCTTGCAGTTGTGGGCTGAGACCCTCTTCACCGGGGGAGTGGTGTTTGTCTGGAGATTGGTTTCTTTCTTTATTTCCCATCCCATCCCCACCTCACCCCCCCCAGCCTTACCCTTAAGGGCAGCAGTGTTTAGGCGCATGAAATCTGTCAGGGCATAGTATTATGGTCAACGCAATTGGTGCTTCAGGTAGTCATAAGGTTAAAGTGGTTACAGTAAGGCTGAAGGGAGTAATACCTTTTGCTGCTAGTCTCCTGTTTGGGACATTGCTGTGAATGAAGAACAAGTACAGGAAAGCTGTAAGTTTCTTGACCTCTGTATCCCTTCCCTACCTTTCCAGTGTGGAGCTGTGCCTAGGAGCTTGCTGTTAATCAGATCTGCATGGCAGTTTTCTGTGCGTAATAGGTAATCATAGTCAGGTTTTCTTTGTGAATTCACTTATTTCAAAGTGATAAATTTCTTTGCTAAAGCTTTTTGGTTTTTTTCATTTCATTACAACACTAGCAATACTATATGCTTGCTTTCCTGGGGGCGTTAATGAGTTTCTTTGGCTTGATAGTCAGATAACACATCTGTTTTCTACTGAATGTGCTCTTTGCAGCTTTATGTGGGTGTGACATGGATCGGGATTTTTTATTGATATTCTTTATTACTGAGAGCTGCAAATACAGATCAAACTGAACGTATGTTGATGCTTGTTTAAAAGGGCTGACTTGGAAATGACAATTTCTTTTTTTGTCTTTAAAAATGCAATGTACTCTGATACTTTTGACCCAAAGTGTAAATAGTATCTCCTATTATTTCTCTGGGATGCATTGTTGAATCTGAATATATTTTATATTGTAACTGATGAGAAACAATGTGTTGTCTATATTATTTTTGCTTAATGGACAGGACCCCAGTGTCAACAAACAATTCAAGATCAGAGGAACAGAGCACTTCAGTAATACTCTGCTGATCAAGTACACATTTCAGGACTTTTTTTTCTCCTCCGTGGGTTACTGACTTTTTTAGAAGGAATCATAAATATTCGGTGAGAAATAAAAAGCTGTAAAGCAGTCAGAGGGAGTATTTTTGCACTGGTGAGATGGATAAAAGGGTGACTGTGACTGCATTAGACTGAAAGAGGAGTTTTCCTTCTCTCACCTTTCAATTTCACTTTGTATTTAAATTTTGATGTAAAACTTTTGCCATTCTGTAATTGACAGAATAAACTTTAGTGTGCATGTTTATCGTTGAACTTTATTTAATATTTCAAATATTCTATACAATTCCTTTATAGAAACGATTACAAAAAGAACTATTGGCATTGCAAAATGATCCACCTCCAGGAATGACTCTAAATGAAAAGAGTGTACAAAATTCAATTACGCAGTAAGTATATATACTGTTTTATTTTTGCTATCAAGCTGGAAAGCATAATTAATGAAAAGTACTTTGCATGCTACTTCCAGCACTCATTCCGAGTAACATTCTGAATTTTTGTTTTTAGTCTAGGGAATGAAACATTGTTCTGCTTAATGAGCGTGTTGCAGTAATGTGCTGGACACTCTCAGGAACTGAATAGTGAATTAATTAAATTTTTATTAGGCATTTTACTGTCCAACAAAATGTCAGTTGGTAAAAGCTTCTGCATGTTTTAAAATAAAGTAATTCAAGTCTTTCATAGCTGCTAAACTCTGAAACCCCACTAGACTTGTTGAAATAATGGAGTAGCTTTTAGAGTTTCTTCCTTATTTGTGTTGAGTATGTTTCGTAGCTGTTAATTTCCATTACCTTTTTTCTCTAAAGCAAGTGGAGGAAAATAATTAAAGACCAAAGTTATCTCAGTACATTTCTTGGCATCTTCCTTCCTACTGTAGTTTTTTTTCTGTCATTAATGAAGCAGAAAGAGAAACATGCTTAAGTGTTCTGTGTTCAGTCCATTGAAATGAACCAAGAATTAGAACCTGGTACTAATTTAAACTATTTCTCTAATTGACTAAATTTCAAAATATTTAGGCTGTATTGGCATTTATTTTAGATGATTTTCTTCATTTAGTTTTGGAGAAATATTAAAAAATTCTTAGCAGATGTAAACATTCATGAGAGCATGAATCTTAGGCTGTATGTTCTGGACTATATTATTGATTGGTGGATCAATTTAAAAACAAAACATAAAGCTGACTTCTGATGTTGCTTCACATCTGCGTTTTTGGTGGTGGTCCTCAGACCATGTTACATGAGACTTTTCTGAGCCTTCTGTGTACTGAGATAAATACTGCTATTGCTTTTTAAATGATGCCTTTTTTTTTTTGTGACACTTTATGCAGATGAATATGAATGAAACAAATTGAAATAGTACTGTCCAGAATTTGTTACAGATAATATTAAACTACTGTACAATTGCTGAATTACAGCGCATGTTTCGTGCTTTACTTTGGGTCTTCTTTAGGAAGCAAAATACTTAAATTTCCTGAAAAAATGACTAGGTCTACTATTGCACGTTCATTTGAACACTTACCAACAACAAAAGAGGAACTCTGCAGAAGATAGAGATGGAAAGGGAAAAAAAAAATTTTTTTCTGTTCATGGATTTCCATTTTTTTTTAATGTCTCTGTTCTGAGAGTACTACCTTATTTTTCTGCTTCTATGTACAATTTTTATACCTTAAAATACCTTGCAAATAAAAAGTTCCTATTTACTGTCATGCTAGATTTTGGAATTGTCACTGTTTAAGAAGCTTCCTGTCATAAGTAACATAGTATTTTTTTCTCTTTGAAAGTTTTTGGTGCCAACTAGCATGTTCTGAGTTCATTAATCAAGTTGCAGTTTGAACTGGCACAGTAGAGATTTCTGTAGCAATACTGGCTTGGTTTTGCAATATGTTGATTAAAATAATTGGATCTATGATGTAACTGGATCATCTAAAATGTTAAGCAATTATCTATTTTAAATACACAAGGATTACAAATCTGAGGTGGCTAAACCGTAAAGCACACAGGAAAGGCTTCTAGTGATTCCTTGACCATAAAAGGAGCAAAATCTCGGCACAGTTATCTTCTGCTTAATAAATGAAACTATATTAAAAACTTGGAAGTGCAGGTTCTGGATTAAAAGGAGCAATAAAGCTGAAGTGTTTGAATGCCATGTGTACAAATGTAAAAGCAGAGAGCATGAGAAAAGATACGTGGTCTGGAGTTGAAGAAGTCTTTAGAAATTAAAATCTGGAACGCTTGTACGGGCATCACTTTGCTACTATTGAAGATGCATTCTTTGTGAAGAGTGTGACAGCTGGCAGTTCAGTAGAGAAGCAGTTTTTCTCAAAAAAACCCAAGAAAACCAAACCACAAACCTCCCCCTCCCCCGAAAGAAACACCAAACCAATAATGAGAGAGAATGATACAGGAGAAGATAAAAAATGTGCACAGCTTAAATGTACAGGGAGAGTATATATGGCAGGAGGATGAAGAGGTTGGGCATAGGATTGTTAAGACTGCTAGATGGAGGAGATGTCAGCTTTTCTAAACACATGTCAATCTCAGCTGCCTCACTTATAAACCTTATCTGAGTATTTTGTAGTCTCTTGCTGAATCTTTACCTTATCGTGTTGCTCAAATGTGTAAAACTCAATCAAGGGTGAAAGACAAAAGTAGGGAAGTGGGGCTGCAAAGGATGGTATTGTAACCAACAACAGAACTCCAAAATGACAGAAGTTAGACAACAGTGTTGCTGTGTTGAACAATGTGCAAATGATCTGGTTTTGACTGGATCAGAAGTACCCCAGCAACCTGAACCAAAACCAACAGGAATAAAAAAACACACCCAAAACACTGGCTCTACCATCTCTACCTGTCAGTTACTTCCATATTGTTATGATGGAAGCAGCAGAAAAAGAATACTGTAATACTTTGAGGTGTTTTTATTCAGTTGCAAATCATATTTTTTGTTATTTTTTTTCTTTTTATACTATTAACTTTTCCAGTTTTAGTTCCATGATCTACCAAGTTATATACCATTTAATTTTTGAGGTTTTCACAGATTTAAGTGCAAGAGGAGCATTGCGCTTCCTCCTTGGATACAGATTTAATTTTAATAAGCTGTTTTCCTTGACAGAAAAGTGTCATGAAAGAAAATTTGTACTCATTTGTTTCCTTCCAAGTTTGTTCTTTTGTTGGAATAAAGTTTGGAACAGGTCTTTTCTTTCAGCTTTTTTTCACATTAACAGTCATTTTATTGGGAACTGATGGGTCTTTGTTGAGTTAAAGTCATAATTGCTCATATAATTTGCAGGGCCATATCGATGCCTGTATGTCAAATACCAAGCTTGTTTCTTTCAAATGTAGGCTTGATGTGTTACCTTTGTGATAATTATGATACTAATGGAGAGTTTAAAAGATTTTGCTGTGATTGGTAATTAATTTGATTAGTCCTGTGCTCCAGGAGTAAAATTATAATTTGGCAGTCCACAATACTAACATATTTTTTTCCTGTTTCATAGGTGGATTGTAGACATGGAAGGTGCTCCGGGAACCCTATATGAAGGGGAGAAATTTCAGCTTCTATTTAAGTTCAGTAGTCGGTATCCTTTTGATTCGCCTCAGGTGACTGCTTTCTTCCTTCTTGCTTAACACTAAATTTATGTTGGAGCTGCGTGACAGAAGCCAAACATTAATGTCATCCACATATTCTACTGTGAGGTTTAGTTGCTTTAATTTGTATCAAACACATGGAAATGCCTTTTCTTTTAAAAATGGCTCTGCAGTGAGGTATAAGTGCTGAGACAATCTACTTGGTTTCATAGGAGATGAAAAAGCCCTGTAACTGGAGTCTTAGTTGAAGCTGATATTCATATCCTATGGAAGAACAACATGGTAAAGTAGGAAGATCCCCTTTTGCTGTGGTCTAGGAATAAACTAAACAACAATCTGCTTCTTTGTCCCCTCTTTATTTAGTTTGTTTTTAAGCCTCTTGCTCTGCTGCCGTTGTTAGTACAGCTGGAGAAATGTGATTGTGGTAGGGATTCTCATAACTATGTCATATCTTTAAGAGGCTGGCATATCTTTGAGAGGCTGGCAAATCTAGTGGTTATAATTGAGGTGCGAGACACTTGGTTTCATGCAACTGAAAGGGCAGCATTACTGCTAGGCTGCAGAATGAGCTTTGTGCATCCATCCCTCCATTACCTAAGGGAACTGTTACAAAATGTGGCTGGTAAGAGTAGTGTTTGGCTATCATGCCTGCCTTTCTGAAAAATGATGAGGAAAAGTTTTGTCATTAGTTCTTGTCCTGTCTGTCTCAGCTCAAAGTTCCACAAGTGATCTCTGAGACTTTTTTCATTGGTGTTGAAACTGAAGCACGGAGCTGAGGGCGACAACCATAAAAACTGCATATTTTTAGATACTGCGGTAAAAACTAGAATGCTGACTTTTCAGTCTTAGGTTTTAAGGAACAAACTGGCCACCTGTATTTCTGTACCTCATCAGGTTTGCAGTGAACTACTCATAAGTGATCCGCAAGAGAGTAGCCACTTTCATTTGATTCCAAGTAGGTGCTGTTTGTATTCGTTACCCAGCCTGTGTGTGTGGCTCTGTACAGTTTATTGTAAAACAGCAAATTAAATCCATACTTCTACACTGACTTTTAGCACAGAAAACAATTAAGAATTTAAATACTGGATACTTGATTGTTGTAAACGGCTAGAATTTCTGTCAAAAATGCTACTGTGCACTAAGTTCATTCTGTGCTACAAACCTCTAGGTCATAAGTCTCTCCTGCAAATCTACTTACTATGAGTTGACAGTTTACACTTCAGTTGCTTAATCACTTGGTTGTTTTCTGCCTTTTACTGTACGTTGTCTGTCATAGTGTGCATGCTTTTACTTAGTATGCCTAGTTCTGGTTTTCTTATGAAAGGAAGATGTTAGAAATTCAGTACATTATTGAATTATGAAGGTAAACTCTTCAGTGCTTGAGAAGTACCAGTTCAAAGACCTTCCAAAGATCATTCTGCATCCAGTTTTTCTGCTGCCTTACGAACCGGTCTGCCACTTGGCAGATAGATTAAGCTTTGTAATTTCAGTTTCCTGTATGATAGTGGTGTTTTTTCTTATGTTAATGATGAGGTGTGTTTTGTTGTCCTGGTTTTATCTAGAATAGAGATTTTTTTTTTCCTAGTAGCTGCTGTGTTTTTGATTTAGTAGAAGAATCAAGTTGATAAGACATTGTTTGAGTTATTACCAGGTAATGCATAAGCTGGGCTGGGCTAGACAATTTTTCATACAGTAACTGCTGTATGAAAAGAATGTTGATAATACACTGATATTTTTAGTTGTTAAGAAGTCAAGGACTTTATCTGTTTCCTGTGCTCTACTGATGCGCAGGTGTGCAAGAAGGTTGGAGGGAGCATAGCCAGGCAGCTGACTGAAGCTGGCCAATGGGGTATTAGAAGTTATAATGGTCATGCTCAGTATATGAATGTGAAGTTGACTGAAGGCCAAGGTTCTCTACTTGGGAATGAGCTGGGTATCAGTTTCTGTAGGTGATGAGCGATTATGTTGTGCATTTCTTGTTTTGTATATATTATTATTATTACCGTTGTTCTCTCTTCCTTTTGCTATCCTGTTAAACTATTTTTTTCTCAGACGACAAGTTTTCCTTTTCTCCTCATTCTCCTCCCTGTCCTGCTGGGGCAGGAGGTGTGTGTGAGGTGGTATGAGAGCAGCTGCGTGGTGTACATATTTGTACACATACATATATCTACCTAGCTTAGGAAGCTCTTCAGAGGGTTCTGGGTGTCATGGTTACAAGTGGTGATTTATTATTTTTTTGTGTAAAAGATGACAGTGGTTGTATTGAATAAGGAGCTCAGGAGGCTAATGCTGCTCTGAGGGTGCTAAGTACAGAAACTTGATGTAAGAGCAATAGTTGGCCAAATTGCTTTTCTAATCATTTTTTGACTGTGATATTATCTTTTAATGGAGAGGAGTTAATGTTCTAAATGCTGTTCTTCCGTGTTAGTCCATGTCAAATAAAAACATACAGCATTTGAAATAATGATCTAAAAATATTTCCTGTATGATAACAGACTTTGGACGTACAAGTCTTTTATTTTATAGTCTGATTGATGGATTTTGCTCTTTATGCTGGAACCTGAATGAGTTGTCTAGAATTTAATTTCTATTGTGTTCATAGTTATAGAAATTTGTGATTCTCTTTGTGTTTCCTGGTGTGTAATATTGTTGCGAATGAAATGATTAAAATCCAGTGTGTTGGCTAGACAACTGTGTTCCTTAGGGGATGAAAGACTGAGACTGCAAGTTTAGTTTGATGTCTTTACACTCTTAGCTTTGCATTTTTCTATGCTGTATAAATATTTGTAGAAAAAGATGCCCTGCATTTAACCATTTACTTAACTTCGTCTTCACCTAGCTATTTAGATTTCCATTGTTTTATTTTACATGTCAATTAATATCTTCCAAAAATGAATGAACATAACATAGTAAAGTGTATTATTTAGCATACGTGAAAATGGCAGATGCACTTCTTAAATACGATATTGTTTTCTCTAAGGCAATACTGTCTTGCTTAAAGTGTGGACAATAAAGTACAATTGTTTGTTCTTTTTTTAGGTCATGTTTACTGGAGACAATATTCCTGTTCATCCTCATGTTTATAGCAATGGTCATATCTGTTTATCCATTCTAACAGAAGACTGGTCTCCAGCTCTCTCAGTGCAATCTGTTTGTCTTAGCATTATTAGCATGCTTTCCAGCTGCAAAGAAAAGGTATGGGCTTTTTTAGCACTGTTGGAGTAGAAAAAGTACAAGTTAGTAGTTATCTCCTTTGAAAAGTGAGATTTATTTTCAAATTCTAAAATAGGCAAAAACCTACTTTATCTACATTTCTACTAGTAAAAAATATTAAGCTAGAACTGCAAAATAGATAGTGCAGTAAGTACTTTGTCACTTTTCATGCTAGCCTGCTCATATGTCATTATTGGAAAAGAGGATTGAATGGAACACTTCTAGTTGTACTAATTGTGAGGTTTAATACTTTTTGAGGACAAATCTTTGTAGATTGAGTCTGCCTCTAAAGGCAGTACAAAATGACTGTTGAGATATCTTTACTGCAGGTTTTCATAATGCTTTGCAGTTGTTGTTTCAGTGATCTTGATCACTTTTCATTTCAGGGAAGTATATGGTCCTGAGCTGCTTTTTTTGGTCGTAGATCAGTGACACTAAAGAGATTACCCATTTACTCTTGACCATTTCATTTGCAGTGGAATATCTGTGGAAGCTGGATGTGGTCAGATCTTGTACATCTGTGCTATCCAAACATGCTTATTTGTGCCCCATCCCAATCAGTCCTAGACATGTGTGGTAGAAAAACGTCCCCACAATGGCTTTGTATTGTATCCTATGACTTTGGTTTTGCATAGTGGTGACATGAAAAAAAAATGAAGAATATGAAATATTGATCAGATATACATGTTTAAGTTCATTTTTTCAGCCCCTCCAAGATGAGAGTTACAGATGTGAATTGAATCTAATAAGTCCGAATTAGATTCCAAACAGCAAAGGGATTTAATTTAGTTTTTTTTGAATGGCAACTGTTTTTTTTTCTTGTGGGTTTATTAATTTCCTTTTGGGTTTTTTTGTTTATTTCTACTCTTGCCTATCTCCTTATCTATCTAACTCTTCAGTTTTTTTAAATAATATTTTGGTTGGAGTATCTTCAGTTAGAGTTGTTAACTGGATCCTTAGATTTTTCCTGACAAAGGTCTGGCCTTGCCTGTTACCTCATTTTCACTGCATTCACATGGTAGCCTTTCATAAGCTCATTAAATAGCTCCTGTATTAAAATATGAGGATTATTTCATTATTTGTAGATATTTTCTTCTGTTCCAGAGGCGGCCTCCAGATAACTCGTTTTATGTAAGAACGTGTAACAAGAATCCAAAGAAAACAAAATGGTGGTATCATGGTAAGTATTTAACTAGGACCAGGAATTCTGAAGTTTTTTTCCAGTCTGAAAGCAGTTAAAATGTAGGAAAGTAGCATAAAGGCATTCTTTTTTTTTTTTAATTTAAAAAAGGTATTGAAATCCTGTTTCTGATATACTCCATTGATGGTTTTAATATCACATTCTAATAATACCTGATGGAAATTTAAACAGCACAGATTTACATGTTTCAAGTTGTAGGACTGAATTTGAATGGAAGTTCTTTTAAACTGTATTAGTCCATAACAGTTGTAAGTTAGAGGTTGGGGAAGGTCCCCAATGAAAGCAGGTTTAGCTCTAAACCCATAGTTTTTTGTTGTTGTTCCTAATGCTTTAAGAGCTTTTATAGCTATTTAACAAATGCTTATGTGGTTGTAAACAGCCATGTGTTTTAATAGATCTCAGCTGTTAATCAGAATTTCCAGAGTGGGTCAGCTGGCTGACTTAAAGGCTCTTATGATCTAATAATATAATATAATAAGATAAAATATAAGATAAAATCTAATATAAGATTCCACATGTATGTGATCAAAAAGTACCATACTAAAATTAATACATGTGCTTCTATGGTGCTAGTGTTGTGTTGGTTTGTGGTTTTTTTTGGTGTTTTTTTTTTTTTTTCCTTTCCATATTTTCTCTATCTGGCTTTATACTGTGTGGTTTCTTTCTTCTGCCTCAACATTCGTCATCATTTCCCAGAACTAGGGTTGGTTCTGTGTGCTTGTCTTACCTGTTCCGTTGGTGAGGAAAGAAAGAAGGAAGGGGTAGAGTTAGGCTATGCTTTTCTTCTCTATTGTGGGCCAACACTTTCTTTGCTTGCCCTAGGAAAATACTGTACAAATGGTGGTTATTGGAAGCCCATATATTTTTGGGGAGGGATGTTTGAAAGCAGATAATACTGTATGCTAGGGTGGTGAAGGAGGAGTTGATCCCGTTTACTGCCTTTCAATGAAAGCTTCATCATAAGGCATCCTCTGTTTTCATTGCCTCCCCACCCCAGGACACATTTTGTCCCCTCCATTAGATGAGACTAGGTATTTTTAGACAGTGGGAGTTAATAATTGGAGAGGCGAATGCCAAAGCCTTCGCCCTTACATTCTTAAAAACCTGTGGGTGACTTCTTAAGAAGAATTGGAGAGTTTCATAATACTTGCTGACACCCATGGGGTTTTGATATATGGTAATGTAACAGAATGAAACTCTGTTTCTCATAAAGCACTAATAGTATCTATAAAACCAGGTGACTTCAATTGCAGTAAGAGGAGTGCTGTATATCATGAGATTAAGAGGTATTTAAGAAATTCGGTGCTCTTTATGGTGTAGCTGTATATTATGTTGTTTTTAAAATTGACTCCAAGAATTCTAATCCTACTGCCCACAAGACTGGGTTTTTCATCATCACCAGATTGTTTAGTAGTCAGTTTTTCTTCTCTTTCTGTTTTCACACTCCTGCAATGTGTTTGGTACTTCTCCATTTCTAGTTTTCTTTTCTCTTTACTGACGATTTTGGGAGACTTCTTTTTGCTTTAACTTACTAGTTATTTTTGAAAAGAAACAAGTAAAGTTTCATTTATTTGCTTTATCTTCTGATTAAATATGTTTTGTCTATTATGAATTTGTACTAGTCTCGTTTTAAGTCAGGATTGAAGTCTGTCAAGATGTCTACAAATACTACTTTGATTTCTTATTCTTGAAATTCAGTTTGTGTTGAAAAAGTGAAACACCACCAAATGTGTCTGAAGAGAAATGTGAGTTATCTGACTCTGAAAGTCTCTATATAATTGTGGCTTAAAACCATCAAGCTGCTCGTAGTCCACTGAACAAGTTATTTAATGACTTTGAAGTAAGTACACAGTGGTGGTTTTCTGAAAGTCAGAAAACCCTACCCATTCCCAAATTGAGAGCGACCTGACAATCAACCTGAGGCAAGAGAAAGCAAGTCAGTTCATTTAAATAACTCCCGCTGGTTTACTTTATAATATTTTAATCTATTTTTAACTTCCTTTTTAAGTACTAATTACAAAGGAGGTCATAATTAAAAATTCATTGGTCTTTTCTTCCCTACCATTAAATTCTTACATTAAAATGTAAAAGATGCCTGATACCAATGGGACAAAAATTTTCTTATATGCTAGAGGGTTTTTCCTCTGAGTTTTGTGTGTCACTTGCTCTTTCTCTCAGTTACAAGTAAGTGTGTTTCTTCTCTGTGGCCATAAAACAAGACTGCCAAGGCATGATCTTTAAATTTTCAATGTTTTCTGAATGGATTTGGAGAAACGGTGGGTTACACTAGAATGGGAAGTGTAGCTTGTCTGCTAATTTTAACCACCTCTCTCTGGAAAAGAGCTGTCTTCAACATCATGTACGCTTGAAAATATTTACAAGACCTTGCAAAAGGTGATTCTGTCATCTTGATTTTCTGCTCCTGCTTCAATTGAAGTGTTGCATATCTAAAATAGCGGTTGAACCACTTTGGTCTGAGTAAATTGTGGGAGAAAAAAACAATCCTAAGAAACAGAGCCAGCTGTCCAAAGGTAACCACTGGGTGAAGTAAATGCCAATGCTACTACAAGAACGTATGTGGAGGGAGATGCAGAGTGGTTCAGCCCCTTCTGTTACCAGGTAACCATCGGAATGGATTAGCTTTAATGTGAAATTGATTCCCTGTGTTTTGAAGAGAAATGAGGAAAGCTGTCATCACTTAACATATGCATTTGAAGGAGTTTTATTTTCTTCCAGTAGGTGCCTGGAATTTATTTAGCTGAGAGTAAATAGTGCATGGTTGGCAGCTGATATGAAGCAAACAGATATGACCACAGAGGGATAAAATGGCACTTTGAGATATATTCTGACATGTAAACATATGCGTCTGTGCATTTAGCTTATTAGTTTTTAATCTCTTGTTTAGTCCCTGCCCCAAAAAAGGAGCTTATTCCAAAGTTATTCTGGCAGTGGAGTTTTGGAGCCTTGTTTGTTCTGTTTCAAAATTTCTGATCTTTGCTAGCTAAAAATATTTTTAGATTGTCTATTGTACCCATTTTCTGTTTCAGCTTAATGTTGAATTTCAATCTCAGAGTTTATTGTGTTGTGTTAAAGACACAGGAGGATCATCCACATACAGTTTTCTTGGAAATCCAGGCTGAAATTGATTGCATAAAGCTCTGTTGCTTGGCTTTGCTGTTGTGAGGAGGTAGATTTTTGTGAAAAAAGATGGCAATGGTGTTTCTATTTCAACCAGCACCTTACTGCTTTTGGATTTGGGTTTGTTTCTTTTCTTGCAAGTAGAAAGTGTTTTCTCTATTTGGCTTAAACTTTTAGTACACAGTTTAAATACCTCTTCTGTCTGTCTTACATCTTTGTCCAATCTTT
This sequence comes from Tapera naevia, assembly GCA_033556795.1. Lineage (NCBI taxonomy): Eukaryota > Metazoa > Chordata > Aves > Cuculiformes > Neomorphidae > Tapera > Tapera naevia. The sequence continues at coordinate 15,521,531 of JAUMJJ010000038.1, forward strand.
TTTACCTGTACAGAACACTACTATCAAAATGAAGAGGTTTTTTTACATGTTAGTAGTATTGATGACATCGAGTTTCAGTGAGAATGTAGAATTGTTTGCTGCTACTTCATACATACTAAATCTGTAAAAAAATGAGAATAAAGCTAATGAAGCTACCTTTTCTAGGTGTGCGGTCTTACAAGTTAAGTGCATTAAAGATAACCAGACAGTAAGTTTGGTTTCTGTTAACAAGCTTAGTATTTACTATTACCAGATGCAAATACACTGCAGGCTAATGAGTGGAAGAGAAAGTTTAAGAAGGAGAGCTTTCACAGACAAATATATGCCATAATATTGAGCACAACGCAGAAAAGATGGACATGAAACAGGCTGTTTTTGTAATATGTTCTGTCCAATCACAGTATCTAAGCTTTATTGAATTTTTTATTGAAGTTGTTTACAGGTTGAAGATTTTAGGATTCTAGTAGCCAGTGTTTTTTGCGTAATTCTGTCAGCTGCAGTTTATGTTGATTGAGAGAAATAAATGAATGTACATGCATATATAAATAAATATATATATGTATAAAGGATTGAAAATGCATCAGGAGAAGCCGAGTCCACTCTGCCAGCTCTTACTGCTAAATATTCCTCATTGAATTGACAAGTCCTTTGATAACTGATGTGGACCTTCTGCACTTCAAGGGGGCAAAATTTTAAGCTTATTTGATCTTTCATTTTCCTGATGAGTGGCTTGCTAAATATCAAGTGTGGAAATTACTGTCCTTTTAATGGACTGTTTGCTAATACTTGTATGTTTGGAGATGTTTGTGATTTTGGAAGTCTTATGTTTGATATTTTCTTTTTTTTCCTGAGTCATCATTGAACAAAACCACAGAATTATTCAGTGGATGTTATTTCCACTGCATGTTACTGTCTATGCTAGGGATTGTTTCTACATACAGTGCCTTGCTAATTTAGACTCTGAATGTTTATATGTTTTCCATGAATGTTCTTCTTTTATTTTAAAGATGACACATGTTGATGCCACCGTTTTGTGATCCTCGTAGCAGAAGAATAGTCCTACTGAGAAGATGAGCACTTTGATCATTCAGTCTTTGAACTTTAACCTTTGACTGGAAGTGACCTATAGGCAATGAAGACTACTTCCTTTGACTGCATTTTTACTAGTGTGCATTCTGGGCGCATGTTGATCGCTGGTTCAGTCCATGCAACTGACATGCTTTTATTAGTCATACAGTATTAATGCAGGTGTCCAGAAATGTCAGAATAATTCCATTATTTTTATTTTAAGCTTTTGGAAGAATTCCAGGTCTTCATCTATTGTGCAATAACACTGAGCTCCTTGGCGGTTTTGGTGCATCCATTGCCGGCAATGGACATTGTACCAGGGAAAGGTTTTGCTCCTGCCACAAAAAAAAAAAAGATTGATGCATGACAGAGCTTATGAAAGCATTTGGATTATAAGCAAGGGATATACCATTACCTTGAAAGCCACCCTGTTCTTTTATATTTGGATTCTATGCACTGTGATGAGAGAACTAGCAGCATGAGTTAACATGCTTAGCTGAAGGACTGTAATAAGAACATTGCATATTTATTAAATTGTTTATCTGCTGTCAAATTATTTTGACATGGAAGGTTTTTCAAGTGACATTGGCAGAGAGGTACAATGTTATCCCTATGGCGAAATAAAACTACTTTTTGTATATAGTTATTCATATCTCTGAAGCAAAGGTATGAGTAATTTAGGGTATGAGTGATTTAATCAAGAATTTATTTTGGAGATAGGAGAGGATGGCAGTGATACAACTGAACTTGCTGCAGTCCATAGTTGGGCTTGTAATTTGTACTTTAGAGCTTTTTCCAAATAGATTGCACACTGTTGTTTCCTGCTAGCCATCAGCATGAGCCCTACTGCGTACACCAATATTTCATTTATTTATGTGTTTGAAAGCAATCCATATAACATTTTTTGTTTGCATTCACTGTTTCTTTTGTTGTTGTATGTCATGTTTGAATGTTACAAAACAATATTTTGATTGAAAAGCTTTGTCAGAAGATATTTTCATGTAAATTAGTTCTTTATCTTGTAAGCATCATCTTGTCTTTTAATCCTGTACTATAAAAACAAAAAAAATACATTTTTGACAGAGGCTTAATGTTTTGACAGAAAAGTGTGGACCTTCTTATTTAAGTTTAGACTAAAATATATTTTCTTAACTTGCTTGTCCCATGCAGTCATACCAATTTTTTTCCAGGCTTTTACTTCACAAAAAAAAGGGGGGAAAAGCCTAAAATCAGATTGACATTTTTCTATGGGGCAACATTTATTGAAATAATGGATAATTGTTCTCACCACTCTGTAGTATTTTGATACTGCAATTAGGTTGTCTTTTTAGGAAGCACTTTTATAAACTTAATACCTTTACACATATGCAAAATTTCTATAACTTTTTTTTACTGTTGCCTTATTGTTGCACTCAAAAAAGTAAAAAAAATCCAAGTGATTAATGCATGAATGTCTGAGTCAAGTAACTACTTGCTGCAAAACCAAGCAAAAGCCAAAAAAAAACCCCAACCCAGAGTGAGTAACTACAATAACAAACAGCAAATTGGTTGAAAATACTGATTTTTTTTTTCTTACTGCTGTATGATAACTGACAAGTTTTATAGCCTTGTACATACTTCTCTGTTACCTAATGTTTAAAACATTTTAAAAAAGCATAGATGCATAACTCAGGGTGGGTAGAGTTCAGATGGATTTGCTTCAGAGAAGTATTTTGTACAGCACCTGAATTACGGATATTGTTGGTGAAGTGAGGCTACAATATACTTCAGGAACTGTTATTTTTTCTACTGTATTGAAAATATTTCTTGGCCTTTAAAACTCAATGGTAAAATATAGGTTTGGATATAAATTTGATGTGTGTATATACTTTCACAATGAGCCTTTAAAACATAGAATTCAATTTCTTTTAAGAGCCAAAACCAATAATTTTAAGCAAGTGAAGTAGTTTTGCTCCTAACTTTTTGCTTAGCAAAATTTTATTATTGTGAGTTAATCAAACTGGTTATTTTTGGAAATTGTTCATATGAAAGAGCAGTAATCTGATACTTAATCTATATATTCATGTTAACTGCTCTGTACTGATTGAAGCAATCGATGCATCTTTGAGAAAATGATGTATGAATGGTTCACAAAATGGATCCTATCAAATAGTCCACATGAAAGAGATCTTATTGTAATACAAGGTAATGTCTTTGAAAAAATGGTTCGAGTACATCTTAGATCCATGTATCTTTTCATATGGTGGCTTACATGGTTTCAGAGAAGCTTTATGACATACTGTATGTATTTTGTTGAATATGTGCATTGTAGTGCAAAGCATCATACATTTTATTGATCTATGCTATCATATGGGCTACAATGAAGTTAAATAACCAAATTTATGCTGCTGTTTAATAAACCTCCCATAATATTCTTAGAGCAAAAAAATGCAAGGTAGATGAGAAGAGAATGTACCTCAGGTATTTTAGTTTACAGTAGAAATGCCTCCATTGGTTGTCTTGTAGATCTGTGGGTAAGTTCACCTGTATACAGAGGGCCAAGACAAAGCCTGTATACCACTCAAGCCCTCAAGATAATGCAACTGTTCTGACAATGCTGTCATGTCCTGAAATAGGGCTTGAATTAGATGGTGATGCCATCCTTTCCTTAGGGTGTCCATGTGCATGTAACTTTCTTTCACTTGGAATTTCTCACATGAAACAGTTACGGAATTGGTTTGAAATGATTTGCTCTTATTTTGTGTCAATGTTCATGTTGTTTTTGTGTTTAGTGTCTTTATACTACAACACAATAAATTCTTGTTTTAAAATAGTTTGCTACCCTTGAATGGAAATACGTGTGGACCTTTTAATGGTGGAGTGCAGAAGCATTGTACCTTATGTTCAGCTGCTCTTGAGACAAGGCAGTCAGTAATTCCGTAATGCTGTGATGGATATCAGGGGAGGAATTTGGATAGTACTGACATGTTTAGCCTCTCCAGAGGGTATCTGTTGTAACAGCTGAAGGAAATAGTTTCTTTTAAAAAAAAATTACTGAGATGTAGCACTTTCATTTCTTACAGATGATCAAATAGTTCATTATAATAGTTCTTTGCTGTTTGACAAACATTTCAAATATTGAATGAGGAGTGTCAGATTGAGGATTTTTGTTTGCTTGCAGTTGTGGGAAGAGTTTCTATTACTTCATCAGTATATGTCAGGATTGTTAAATGAAACTTATACTGTCTCATATAAGTAGTTGCTTTCAGTTTTATTCAAGAGGCGATGGCTTCTGTTCCAGAAAAACTAAGGTACTTTCTTGATACCTAAAAAGCCTATTTTTGTGAAGAAAAAAAAAATTTTTTGCATGTACGTACCTTGTGTTATGAATTCTGTTCTGGATGATTGATTTTTAATTATTACTTTATTTGAAGGTCTGACAAAATATAGTCTACTTCTGAGGCTTTAAAGGTAAGGTCTATAAAATTCTCATGCCAATAATTAAATTTTGAGGAACAGATTAGACAGATGTCTGTCAGGAAAGATTTAAATATAATTGACAAGACTTTACAGTCCTGTTCTTGGTGATTTTTTTGTGTATGTGTAAATATTTATTAAAATGAATTCCATTTTAAAAACAAAAGGGGGAGAAAAAACCCACCTGTGCTATTCATGTTTCTTAGTGCATGTCCTGTTGGTATTAAAAGCCTTCTGATAGTGCAGGTATGTAACTTCTAGTATTGTTTGGGGAAAGCCGGTACAGTTTTTTGCCGCCTCTAGTGAAGTAATTCAGCATTAGGTTGTGGTTGCACACTCAAAAATCATGATAATTCTTAAAAAAAAAAAAAAAGTTTGAATTAACATTATTTTAAAACCAGTTACTTTTAATACAAATGGCTCAATCCAGTATAGATTTGCTCTCATAACCAATGGTACATGAGCATTTGAATGTTGAACTGGATAAGGAAATTAAGCTGCCTTACTGATATTCCATCTTCAGCTTGCAGCTACATAGTAGGGTAGGAAAAGAGTCTTGGGATTTGTTTTGTGTGACAGGTACTTGCAACTCTGTTGTTTCCAGGACTCCTAAAAACTTTGCAAACCATTAGGCTTTGAAATACATTTAACAAAATCAGAAGAGTAGAAATATCATAAGGCTTCTTTTAATATATTAAAATATAATTAAGAAATACAAATTTGAAAATACTTAACCACTGCTTTTATCTCACTTTACTGACTATAGCAATGCAGGATATTCTGTTAAATTGCTGTATTTTTCTCCTCCAGATTTTAAGTTCTACTTAAAGTAGTGTTTAGGGGTTTTGAGCAGCTGATTCACCTTAAGAAATTCTATCTGGAGCAACTTAAAGTGGGGGGGCTTTAAATTACAAAGCAAGAGCATTTGCAGTAACTTTGCATCTCCAAAGTAATCCCTGTGGTGAAGGGAATTGCTTAAAAACCTGTGTGGGTGTCATTCAGGTAATTATTTTGTATTTTAAAAAACAAAGCTTGAATTCAAAAGCAGTTGATCTGCAGTGTATGTTATCCGTGTAGAGATCAGATTGATAAGCCTCTGTCCACTGTCCTTTCAGTATAATACTCCATAGGAAGTTCTCAAGATGTGTGTCAGGGATTGTAGGTTAGATTGTATTTAACCCTCTTCAGTTTATGTAGATGGTATCTGGAAGTGTAACTTTGTCTTTCAAAGTGCCGTTTTTCTCTTGGCTTCTGCTAGTAAGAGCTGCTTACAAGAGATTCTTCTTTTCTGGAATAGAACAACTGAAGTTTTCAGTGAAGAACTGAAAACCCTAATGATAGCCTCAGAAAGAAATACTGTAGCACTGACCACAGTTGCTTCCCTCCTGCTGTTACTGGCTTTTGGTATTTAAAATCTCCGTGACTATACCTCAAAACTTCTACCTTTTCTTCAGCAGGCGGGAACCTGTTCTCTTGGAGCCCTTCGGAGTGCTTTCTGCCAAGTAGGTCAGAGTTAAATCTGTTCAGATGAACATTCTGGGCCTTTTCCCAGGACTATAATATTGCCTGGGTGGTGCTAATACAGTTCTCCAGGGCATTAAAGATAAAATCAAGCAGGTCTTCTGTTAGTTTACTGCTGCTTAAAGTGATGAATTTGTACTCCTCCTTCCTTTCCAGCCTCATGATTCGCGTTCCTACCTCACATCTCAGCTTTGCTGGCTGAGTCTGCACTGAGATGATTTAGCATATTAAACCCGTAGAAAACTGACTTGAGAAGAAAAAGTGAAAATCTTTCTTCTCAATTAGCAAATTCAGTCAGCATGCTGCATACTCAAGAGTTTCAGAACTTCAGAGCTACTGGAAGAAATGGAAAGGATTGTGCAGTTGGAGTAACAGGTGACTTCAGCTTCCTTAAAAAAGTAGTAGTTCAGACAATCTTACATTGGGAATGATCTTCCAAATACTGTTGCAAATTGTGTTGACTAACACAATGAGAATGCCATATGGAGATAAACAGTGCTCATGAAATGTGGTGGGAGGGAGAAATGAGAGGCAGAACAACCAGTTCTTGAAGCTTAGATTTGATAGATTTCTGAAGATTCTCAGGAAATTGGTGGTGGGCTGGTTGGGTTTTGGGGTTTGTTTTGTTTTTTTTTTTAAATGATTGCACCAAGCTGTAATTCTTATATTTTGAAGCTCTTCAGAAGTAAAGAAGGCAAATGCAAAGCAACTGTGGTCACAATACAACTAAAAGCTCAAAGTCATATATGAAAACCTATATCAGAGTTTGTTGGGATATGCTATTCTAAGAAAGACCTCACAACTTAGGATGGATAGCCCTCTCTGTGATCTGAGGTAACATGTTTCTTCTTTGCCTTTACAATAATTTTTCCAGAAATCCTAGTAAATTCTGAACCAAGTAGACTTAATACTGTGCTTGACAATAGATTCGGAAGTCTTGCAGGTGAAAAATAGACATAGTATTGTACTTTGCTGTGTGTTTTTCTAATTCTGGAAGTTCCTTCTGTCAGCTTCCTTGCTTTCTTTAATCTGTAGGAATAGACTAAATCATATCTGGACACTACTCATTTCTCAGGTGCTACTAGGGAATGCTATATTGGAAAGCTTGTGATTCTTCTCCATAAAAAGTTCTTTAAATAGTTCTTATGCTCATCTAAATGCCATCTACTTCTATACTTTCCCTATGAGATACTTTGTATTAGTTTTTTAAACTCATTTCCGTGCAACAGTTTTTGAAAGCATAAAGGTTATAAAGATTTTCATTTGGATGTTGATATGAATTCTCATTTCATCCAGAAGGCAAGTTTCCTTATGTTAGTGACTTTAGTGTGCAATATAGTAAGGCTTGTGTCTTTCTAAATGACTGCTGATATGTGAATCCATCTAAACTATTTATCCAGTATTAGATGTACCTTGGTAAGTATGAAAAGAGTTGTTTTATACCAGCCAGCCCAGTCTCGAGCATCCCTGCACCTCATTTTTAATGTCTCAGAGTTCTCTTTGGAGTAAACCAAAGATCCAATTGGAAAATCTGTGTTGAAATTTACATAAGTTGATTCCATACTGTTCTGTGGCTTTCTGTGCATTTAAAGGCATCTGTTATGCACCTTGCTGGATTTTGAGTAAAGGGCCTTGTCGCTGTTAGGAGTTTATCACAAGATAAAACATTTACTTAATTCTTTCATTCTTCGATTTGCAAAGTATTGTTGCAGGATTTGGCCTCTGGAAAGGGGTCGTGCTGCATAGTCTGCACCAGAACGCTGCTGCTTTCTGTCATAGAGCTTTATTTCTTGGTTTTGGTTTCGGTTTCCACAGTAGTTTTATGTGTAAGTACATCCTAAAGAAGGTTAATAAATCTTACTTAGGCCATGCATTAATCTGGGTTGATTTTAGTGTATATCTGTCTTGATATCTATATTATATTTTACCTTCCTTGATACAGTATCAAGGACCTTACTGTTTATAGCGTTTCCTTTAGTAAGGGGACACATATGGTTGGTCTTGATGATCTGAGAGGTCTTTTTCAACCAGATGATTCTATAATTCTGTGATTTAAAACTGCAGACTTCCATCAACAACTACGTTTTCATTTTTTGTTTTCTTAAAAGTAAATATGTATTAAAAAAAATCTGGAGAAAAGCAAGTGAGGGTTCTGCCTTGAGGTAGAAACTTACAGGCTGCCTCCCTCCAAATTTGGATTTTATCTGTTGTTTTTTTTCTATTTTTTTTTTCCTTCTATCAAATGTACATACAATACAATTTACTGAGTTCCATAGTGAACTGTAGGTGTAGTGAGGAAACCGCTTTGAAAATGTTGGGATGTTTTTCATCTAGCTGTAAAGATACAGTGTTTTGTGGATTGTTTTGTCTTAATATGGCTTTGAAGGATCAAAACATTTTCAGACATGAGGATATTGTGCTAACTTCTGTGAAGGCATGTGGGCACTGCACTTGTTTAAATTTTCATAGAAATCTAAAATGTACCTATCTGTCAAAATGTACCCTTTTAAGCATTTTTAATTGCTAGTCAGCTAGTGGATTGGTACTGCTGTCTTTAAATGAACTTCTCAAATTATGTGAGATTTTACTCTCCCTTAAGTTTTCAAATTCAGCAACATTCAGTCATGACAAAACTAATGCTTTTGGTAAATTATTGGATGAGTGGGAAAGGTCTGGCTAAATTAAGTGCTATACAGTGGCGTTTTAGGGGAAATTTCCAGTTAATTGCATTTGTGTCAATTTCCAAAATATTCTAGAACTCCTCTAACTCCCAGCCTCCCATTGCCCTGTCACAGCTAGCATGTAATTGCAAACTGATGATTTAGGGACAATGCAGGATAAGATTTTCTTTAAAATTTATTAATAATGGGAGAATGTTGCAACAATACGTAAAAAAATTACAAAGTTTGAACTCCTGCAAAATTTACTGTCAATTGTGTTACTCCTTTATATTGCAATAGGCTTCGGTCCAGCTATTCTTGTCGGATTCCATACATGATAATCTGTGCTTCTTTGCTGCCAGTAATTTATAATTTTATTAGCAGCCTCCCAGAACCTTTTAATAAGGTTTGGAGACTTAATGTTATCTATTTTGCCCAATGCTCTGAAGTCGTTTAAGTCTAATATAAATATGATTCATGTCTCTTTCGAAAGACATAGTTATATTACTAATTCACAGAGCTGATGGCTCTAACATACATAATATACAGCAGACTTCTTATGCGGTAACCTCACCTAGAAATGGTGATTTGGTAGGTGAAACTGAGTAGTTAAATTGTATTTGTTGTAGGTATAGATGCATAGATTCTGTATTTTCAGCTGATGTAATACCTTCTGTTTACTCAGTAACACTTCACATGCTTTGAAGCTGTATGTTGCTGCCATCTCTAAAATAGCAGCACACATCTAGTGCTGAGAGCGGTCCCTCAAAAAATTGGGCAAAGTGAGACTGAAGCCAGTGTATGCTAGCAGGAAAGAGCATTAATGGGAAATTGAAGGTATAGTTAATCCTCTAAATACGAATATCATTTGAATGACAATGTTGCTGAATGTCCTTGCTTTGTAGTGTTTCCATTCATGACATTCTATACTTATGAGCACATGTAGGCAATGCTTTAGTGTTGTTCCCATTGACTATAATAAACCCTTTATGTCATTACCGATTCATGTTTACAACACTAGTAACTTCTGAAGCTTGCTTTATTCTAGGGGGGAAAACAAAGCCTCTTCCTGTATGAAGAGTCTGCATAATGCTGTGTACAGAGAATTTTTGTCTCTTTTCTGTTTACAGTTTGACTATATGTATGACTAAGTCCTTGTTCCAAGAGAATAAATAATTTTAAAACTTAGTAACTTAAGATAGATTTAACTCACTGCATAGCTTTATAATCTTGCCCAATTGCCTTAAGTAATTTTTTTACTTCTACAAAGTGGTAGAAATCCAAATTCTTTTCAACTTTTTTGTTTGCAGAGTTTTTCCCACTGTTCTGCAATAGGAGGGGTTTTAGGAAGGTTAGGCTTTGTTTGCCTTACTTATCCCCCTGTGGTATGGAATATAAGACTGTGAAGTATACAATACATTTTGTAGCAATGTAACTTAAATAGTTGGGTGGAAAAGCAAACGAAGTACGCAGAATGGAAAGGACCTTTCTACTGATTTAAATCTCTCCAGACTAGTTGTGTCCTTTTATATCTACTTAACTGTATCAGGTAAATTTATTGGCAATATATGAATGTGCCTAGTGATGAGTGAAATATTTAATTTTCATGTCCAACACTGGCTTTACCTGCTTTTTCTGTATCTTAGTCCATTACAGTCTGCTACTTGTAAAGTTGTCAATAGGTGTGATTAGGTACAATCTCTCACCAGCACAAATCTGCCCATAACTGTACCTAGTATTGACCCTGATGTGTAGACGAGTACTGTTACTGGTGTAGCTCTGGTTTTGTTTGTGAAGTGTGCTGCTGTAATCTGTGCCTGCAATGAGAGGCACTGATGAGAATCCAAAGCACTTCAAGGCGGGTATGACGATTGCATCATACAACACTGTCAATGAAAATAGCATCATGACTGGACTTGTTTGAAGGCCTTTTTACGTAGTCAGAATGCTATCACTAAAGCAAAACCCAAACAAACAAAAAAGTAGGCTTATAAACAGGAATTTAATCTTGCAGAATGCACTGATGCTTTGGCCTGTAATTATACTTTGACTTTCCCGAACTACTCTCCTGAGCAAAGCAAATAGTTCTCATGAAGTAGGAATGGCTCACTTTTACATCACTGGGCTTTACTAAGTGAGTTACTTTGTGCTTTGTAATAGAGAATTCATACGCCATGATCTTCAGGCTGTTAGTTCTGGTGTTGTAATTCACTGAATTGTAGTTATACTTACATTCATTGCTTGTCGTCATGAGATTTGAAGCCCTGATTGACCTGAATTATCTGTGTCTTCTCTAAAATTCTATAATCTGTGTTTTACAGGAGTAATCAGAACCTAAGTTTTTTCTAAATCTGAAAAACACATGGGGAATATGAGAAATTCCATACTTTGAACAGAGATTATGAACTTGCATGTATTAACTAACTGTGCCCATACACACAAACAAGTTTATACAGTAACTATGCATACTTACTAAGATGGGCATAAATACATATAATAACAATTTCTGTAGCTGTAAGGAAGCAGATGACTATACGGACAGTTCTTTTGGTTATTTGTGTTGAAAATGAAGGAAATATCACACAGAACCCAAAAGCAAATTAAAACCCATTAAAACCCAAAGCAAATCAAATGTGCAAATTAAAGCTAGAGACTTAGGGCTTTCATGCAATTTGGAATACCTGAACTAGAATAATGAATAATGTGAATTTTTTTAATGTATAATACAACTCCTACTATAAACTATAAAATAATTTAGCAGTGTGATTTTTAAATTTCACTAGCGTATTAAAAGGGTAAATCTTTTATTTAGATAACGTATTTAGGCACTGGTATATGAGAGCAATGGGAGTAAAAAATTATGGGGAAATACGGTTCTACCTGCAAAATGATCTGAATTTGTTAGTGAGCTTACAAATGAAGAACGGACTTTGATATCTTGGTGACAAGAGACCTAGATGTAAGCTGGTATTTGCAAAATCAGCACATCTGTTTTTGTTGGATTCACTTTGTGTTCTAAAAAAATGATACTTGCTAAAGGAGATGAGAATCTAGAAGTTGCATGGTGCCTTTATACTAACAGTAATTTGAAGTGATGGAACAAATTGAATATGTGCTGACAAGCAGAAGTTCTAGTTCGCTTCATTTAGGTTCTTGAAGTGATTGTGGGTTTCGTCCAGTTCAGGGAACTCCCATTCTAGACATGAATCATGAAAGAGTATGTGTTACGTGAGCCATTAAAGTTTGGTATTTGTGAGTCTTCAATGGAGCATAAAAAAATAAATGGTTTCCATTACCTGAGAAAATTCTGTACAGTATTTACTTCTAAGTTTGTTTTATCTTGGTTTGTTCATGTCTTTCATTCTTTCTACTACATAAGGTGTTAAATTCTTTTAGTCACTTATTTGACATGCATTGTAGTAAAAAATCTTTCATTGTTGCCTTTCTGCACCTTTAACTGGGGAGGACAACAGTCTGATTAACCTTAGCTTTATTAATGATACTGAGTTTTAATCATATATCTCAAAACTCCTGACTTTTCTAATAGCCTTTAGTTATTGGAAAAATATTATTTAAAAATTACCTGACCTATTCTTCTGGTATTTAGCTGTTAGAGACTTTGATTCAGTTGAATGACTATGACTAATTTGTATATTATGAACACTCTGTGTTAGCTTAATTGTTCTTTGAACTTTACTATCCAAGTCATCTAAGTTCTTTAATTTAACTTTTAAATATGAGGCTAAAAAGAAACTTTATCAAACCCCGGAACAAATTGCTGGAAGAGGTTGTAAAATCTCCATTCTTGGAAATTTTCGAAACTAAAGTGAACAACCTGCCAACTCAAAGTCGGATCCAGCTTTGAAGTTGGTTCTACTTTGAAGGGGCAGGGAGGGTGGCGAAGCAGGTGACCTTCAGAGGTTCTTTCCAGCCAATTTTTCTGTTTCTAATGTATTGATTAAAAGCAGGCTCCTGCTTCTGTAGTTGTCAGTCTCCTCCTTAATAGATACATCACTGTGCCTTTTATTTCAGGATTATTCTGTTTTGTTGCACCAGTGTGTATTAAGGGGTGGAAACTAATTTCTTGCTGACTTCTTAAAAAAAAATAAATTTACAATTCTAGTGATAAAATTTATCAGTAAATATTAAAATATTTTGATTTTTGCAAGTTAGCTTGGAAGTGCCAGTTTATTTTTTTCTGAATCTGAGGATAAAAATGACAAGGCTGAGTGTCTTCAAGAGACCTGTACTGATGTACACAGACAAAATTGAATTAATCTGTACCCTTTCCCCCAGTCTGGCATTTATGCAGGCATTTATGCATTTGTGTGGCTTTTTATCTTCCTCTTGTTTTCAAACTGCATACTGAATTAATCACTCATATTAACAATTTACCTACTAGAACTAGATTGTTGGGCAAGGTATGACACTCCCACTGTATACTAATAGAGTGGAGTGAATGAGTATATACAAACAATGCACATCACTTTCAAAAGTTGAGAAATTTTAGGTTCTGTTAATTTACTCTTACTGGAAGTACTGGCTGGTCTTTATCCCATATCTCAATATTAGGAGAAAAAATAAAGAAGACCATAAGGGTACAGTAAACCTAAAGAGTGGCTGTAATGCAACTTAGTTGTTCATACATGTAAAACTCCAATCATATAGGAAACTTATTAGAAAGTAAAACACTGTCATGGACTTGAGATTATTATAAAATATTTGATCTTTTGTTTTACACCTGGACAAAATTAGATCCCAAACCATCAGTCTATTTAAAAAATATATATGGAAAGTTTTCAGCTAAAAATTGCTTGGTTGTATTCAGTTTTCTTTCAGCTATGTGCCATATGCAGCGTAGAATGCATATTAAGGTACAAGACTTTTCTGAGTTGATACATGTCTGTTTTTGAACTAAACTTTTAGCTGTATACTAATAACAATATTATAAAAATGTTAGGTATTAAAATAATAGCACAGACTGGAGACTCGAGAGGCTTGTTGGAATCATATCTATCTGTTGCAGAAACATCAGGAAACTTCCCTCGTAGCCTGATGCTGACATCCATTGAATGTTTTTCTGCTGTGTACACGAATACAAAGTATATGCTGTACTATAGGTTTGTTTTTCAAACTACTAACAGTAAGTAAAAAGCAAAATTTGACGAAAAAAACCAACAACCAACTCAACAGCAAACTAAAAAAAAACCCAGGCTTTTATAGAAATCATCATGATTTAGCATCTGAATGAGTTTTACTTATGTAAAAACTTGGAGTAGCCTAACAATAAAGTGCTTTCACTGTTATCCATTGCTAAATTTTATCAGAAGAATGCATATGAAATTGTATTTTATTGTGTACTTTTGAGCTTGATTCTTAAATTACATTAATAAGGGCTAAGGAATCTCAGAAGCAGAAAATTAATCAATGGAGGATTAAGAATGGGAGGATGAAAAGCTACTGTGGCTGAATACAGGGTATGTATGAAACTGTCATAGCAAATGCTGACTTCCCAAAGTACATTTAAACAAGTTAAAATGTCATATTCATGTTCTCAGTATAAATAAAACCTTGCTATCACCTAGATACTGATAATATAGTCCTGTCACTAAGTGCCATTACATGTATTTGGTGTGTAAATTATTGTCCATAATATACAAGCTCACTAGCAAAATCCACCTGCAGGATGTTACTGGAGTGTGACTACACCAGGAAGGCCCGGGAACCTTGTCAGGCTATGTTTTACTTTTTCTTGCTTTCAGTTGGCATATTGATCCACCGCTTGGTTTTGAGTTCTGGTTTATAAAAAAAAAGCTCATGGAGTAACATAAACAGATACTGGATGAAATATGCACTCTGGATTCATTCTGATCCTCAGCAAATATTCTGTTGGTTTTTAAATTACATTTGCTATATCTGATGTTCTTACTTGGATAGCTATCAGTTAAATTATTAAAATCCAGTTGGCGAGTAAAAAGATACGGGCAACTTTGCCTTAAAAACCTACTTGTTTTGTTTTTAAGCCTGAGGAGTTTTCTTAAGTGCAGTCTAGCAAAACAGGTAGGAAATTCATTCTTTCAAGTTCTGATGATTCTCCCTGGCTTTGTTGTGGATTTAAAAAATTCTGGTTTGTCTTAATTGGCAGATAATTACTTGAGTTGATCAAGGGAGCCAATTTTTGCAAACTGAATTGGGTGTATTGTGGATCAAACTTGATTACTTGATTTTGAATGCTACCTTTTTAGTGCTAAAGTTGGTCAGAAATCAATTTCTTTGATAACCCCTCCCTTCTACTGTTTCCAATTTAAAGACAGACTTGATAGCCAAGAAGATATCTAATCTTTAATCTAGATTTTGCACCTCCCCTTTTTTTTTTTTATTCTTTGTTGAGCGCATGCATAAACCTGAAAGATGGCAACAAGGTCAGTGCTTTATGGTGGTAGAACCATAGGACTGCTGGAACAGGTATGAAAACAGGGCTGTCCAAAAAATGCATCAAGCTGAGCCATGGCTTGATCTAGCTGAGCCCTGGCAACACGTAAGGAAGGACGTTTTGCAGCCACCCTAGGATCCTGTAGTGCTGCTGCCCTGTCCGTCTGAGGAAGGAGGATTGAGTGATGTGCGGCCTGAACCTCCACAGCTGGTGATGTCCAGGCCCTGCTCCTGCTGCCTCCCTCCAGGAAGCTGTTATTTGTCATCCTGGCAGGTCAAATAATTTTTCTAACACTAATTCTGCACAGGAGAAGAAATTTTGACATACATAATGGATAGGAGTTTTTGCCTTCCTCTGAAATCTTCCATCTTGGAGGGGAAAGGAGTTGGAGAATTACGTGTCCAACACAGAGTAAGAAGAGTTAACACCAGATGAGAGAAAAAAAATGCACTGCTGTACTGTGTTCTGTTTGCTCACCTCTCCTCTATGACTTTAAGCCCTTTTATTTTTTCTTGCTTCATTTCTTTTAGAACAAAGCAGCCAACAGATATATAAAATCGTTTGGGTTGGAAGGGACCTTAAAGCCCATCCAGTTCCACCCCCCTCTGCCAAGGGCAGAGGCATTTCTCACCAGCCCAGGCGGCTCAAGGCCCCATCCAGCCTGGCCTTGAACACTTGCAGGGAGAGGGCATCCACAGCTTCCCTGCGGAACCTGTGCCAGTGCCTCACCACCCTCCGCGCGGAGAATTTCCTTCTAACGCCTCCCCCTTCCACTTTAAAGTCACGAGGGGTCAGGTCCCTGCAACTATGAGAATAGAGAGTTAAAATCCTGCAAGGTTGTTTTTCAGCATGAAACGGCCCCCTTGCTGCTCTGCTTGTTGCTGCTCGGCGTGTAGCGCTCAGGGCAGAGGAAGGGGAGCCCGGGCCCTGCCGGGGCAGAGGGCGCCGCAGCGCGAGGGCGCAGCTCCCCGCGCCGCCCCTGGGGGCGCTGCCGCGCCGGGAAAGGGATGCGGACGGGGCCATTCGCGGCGCGGGCGGGGGGGGAGCGAGGCCCAGGCGCGGCGCCGGGAGCCCCGCGCGGGCGGCGGCGGTGGAGGCGGGGAGGCGGGGGAGGCCGGCGCGAGGGGATGGCGGGCGGCGCCGGGGCGGGGAGGCGGGGCGGCGGCGGGAGGGCGAGGGGAGGGGGGGCGGAGTGGTTGGGGCCGGCGGCGGCCGCCGCGGCGGCGGGGTCAGTTCTCTTTAGTGTTTGCCGATGTCGGAGGCGGCTCCGAAGCGTCCCCGGAAAGCGCAGGTAACCGCGCCCGCGGGGGCGGCCCCGCACCCGGGCGGGGAGGCCGGAGGGACGGGGCGGCCGTGCCGGGCCCGTCCGGGGCGGGGGAGAGCAGCTGCAGCCATGATGTCCCCGTCCCGTCTCCTCCCGCCGGGGCGAGGGCTCCCCGCGGCCGGGAAGGCGCGTCTGCGCCACCGCCGCTCCTCGCGGGGAGGCACCGGTCCCGCCAGCCACCGCGGGGTGCCCCGCGCTGGGGGGCGGTGCAGGCAGGGCCGCGCGGGACCCCCCGCGCGCATCCGGCCAGGCCGGGCAGTGGGGCCGGACTCGCCCTGCCTCGACCTCGGGAGGGAGTCGGGTACGACCTGAGCTTGCCCAGGTCTTGCGGCCCGGCCCGGCGTGCCCTCCTCGGGGTTCCGGTGGGCGGCGGGACCGGGGGCCTCGGGCATCGCTCGTCCGGGCAGCGGCAGAGACCCCTCAGCCCGCCTCCCCCCGGGCTGAAATCGCCCTCGCCGTGCGCTGCCCCCAAACTTCGGGCAGGGCCCGAAACTTCGCCAGCAGCGATACCGAAAATGCCGGCAAATATCCTGTATCGGCAGGAGCGGGCTCTCCCGCTCCCAAAATGGATGTCGGTGTCTCTCCCGCGGCGTAGGGCTTCGGGGCTGTCAGCGGTGGGAGCTGGGGAGACGCTGCTGTTCCGCGGCCCAGCCCAGGCGGTGGGCGGCATCTTCCTGCTGTTCAGGTCTCTGGTGGGAGAAAGTTCATCCTGCTCGCAGCCGGGCCTGGAAGCCACAGCCATGCCCTGCTGGGAACGCGTGGGCTTCTCAGGGCACGCTGGGAAGGTGAATCCTGCAGCAGAGCTGTGTGCCCTGTAGTGAATGCTCAGGGTCCCACCCGCCAGGCCAGTGAGAACCCAAGTGATAAATTTCCCCACAGTGCATCTGCCTAGTGTTGCCTTTTAGCCAGCAAGCTGTTTCTGTGGAATGCCCAGATTTAAGCTTCTTGGGCCGTGCTTGAAATGCGCCCCCTGTAACTACCATGGTAGGAAAAAAAAAGTTTATTTTGCCCAAAAGAGTAGATGAAGTGTTGCTGCTGTAGCCCCTCTCTTTACTTGAGCAATATCAAGGAATATGCATGAATAACCACGGCATTGCAATGCACAAGTGAGACTGTTCTGGTGTGGCTAAGTGTAGTTCCATTGCACTTCTGTAAGCAAGATTATGTTA
The DNA here is from genome assembly GCA_033556795.1 of Tapera naevia. Lineage (NCBI taxonomy): Eukaryota > Metazoa > Chordata > Aves > Cuculiformes > Neomorphidae > Tapera > Tapera naevia. The sequence goes on from JAUMJJ010000038.1 coordinate 15,539,162, forward strand.
CTATATCTCGCTTATGTTACTATATCTCACTTATGTTACTACTAGCATCAGGCTGCACAAGAGTAAGGACTTCCCATGTGCTACTTCCAGGTTAGGAATCTCTACTGGTGTAGTAGTATTAAGGTATTTAAGCCATTTACTAAATGTAGGGAGGTTCTGGACAGGCTTTGTTGTGGCATTGCTGCCTGTATACGCAGTGCTAGGCTGACAGATTTCTGAATGAAATCTTTTTCTAGAAAGCCAACAGCACTGTAAGATTTCCAGTACTGATTTCCAGCCGCTGAACCTTAGTTTTACCTAGAAAAACACTTGGAGAGAGAGATTTCTGCTCTTGCCTGTCTTTGCTAAGATTTGTGTTGCTAACAGCTATGAACAGGATTGAGACTGGCTGCTTGTTTATGGGTTTTGAGAAGAAGGAGCAATTTAAATTTTCTTTGCCTTGCAGAGGACTTTTCAGTGATGTCACTTTCAGTAATGTCACTCAGCTTTTGCAGAAGTCATCCAGCTTGCATTCGGTTCACTATCTTGTTGCCAGCTTAACCTACCTTGTACCCCAAGAATTATATCAAAATAATAATAAATTTGAATTGTCCAATATCCTGCATTATGAAAGTAGTTTGTAAAGGAACTTCCTAATTCTACTTGGAGGAAAACTTGATCAGAGGTGTTTTAATGACTTGACCAATTCTAAATAAGCACTTAACTTGATCAAGTCCCTCCTTGGGGACAAATGTTGGGTTTGATTTTGCTACACAGGTTTATAAATATAACTCCACCATAATCCTGGTTTACATTGGTGAGAATATGGAAAGTGAATTGAATACTATTTGTTTTATTTGCAAAGTGTTGAGAAAAAGTGACCTTGGGAAGGTTAGACAACAGGCCGTAGTGAAGCAGATCCTCTGATTCCAAGACTGCTTCTCTAGCCTTTAGGAAAGCTGCACCTGTCATGCTCTGTCTAGGCAGTTTGTTTTGGCCTGCGCAAAATACATGGCTATTGATTTGCCAGTCTTGGAAAAGACTGAAAAACCTCAATTATGTCCAGTCCTTCAGGCCAAAATACAGCTTCTAATAGTATCATACGATTGGAGAGTGGGCCTTATAAAGTGTGCAGATTTTAGTGCCATTTTTTTTGTTGTATACTTCATAAATACACGTATAAATGTGCACAGATTTTTCTCCCATTGAAGAGTCAAGTTATCTACTTCCTCATGTGAGTGACACTGATATGGTGGAGAAGGACCTAACTGCAACTTTTCAGGATAACTCTTAACAATGTAGCTTCTGTTAATAAGCTACTATTGCTTTACTTTTCCTTCCTCTGCTTACATTGAATTCCTATGACCAACAGCAAGACCTAGAAGATAAGACTTAGGTCTGTCTTTTGCCAGAACCAATGATTTTGCGTTTCTAATATTTGGGTCACACATATTTGGTATTTTTCTCAATAGTTCTTGATTTTTCTCTCTCTTTAAAAAGCAGGAAGAGAAACAAAAGCAGAGAATGGCTCTCTTAAAGCTGCTGTGAGTTCTGATGTCAAAATACACATGGGAAACCAGGAATCTCTGCCACCCCTTTCTGCCTTCATGCTTCTTGGCTGTTGCTGTTGATGGGTTCACTGCATTAACACTCACAAATACACTCATGTAAGGGTTGAGCTGCTGGAGGCCCTGCCTGGGCTTTCACTCCACCACTGCTCTCTCCTCTGCTTCCTCTTCACTGATGGGTACCATATACATGGTCACTGAAGACAGCAGATCAGAAGCATGAGGCAGGGAGTTCCACTTAAAGGAGTTGCATACAAAGCACCAGGCTAAGGTTATGCGAAGGCAGATCAGGGAATGGGGCTGGCAGTTTAGTTAAGGGAGGAGAGGATATACAGTACAAGAGGGGAAGCAGAGTTGGCGGGAGCACATTACAAACTCAGAGAAGAGAGGAAATGGAACCTGTGTATAGTCTGTGTATATATAAATATATTAAAAGTCAAGGGCTCTGCGTTTAGGCAGTCTGCTTATTGTCAGCGACCAGTCATGATCAGTGTAATCCAAAGTATGTTTGTATTATAAGATCAAGAGTTCAGTTAAAATCTGAGTGATGTCTTGTCAGGCGTTGTTCTGGAAACTTTAGAATAAAAAAAATTGCTTGTTACAACTCCTAATCTAAAAATGAATTTTGAAAAACCATCTGTGGTAGTGTAATACTGAAGTCACATGCATGTCTGTAGCTGTTCAAGGTTGTTCATACTTCATCTCAGCAGCAACTGTTTTGTGTTGTGGTTTTAGTTTTTTTTTTTCTGTTGAACTGTTAGTATTTGGAAAGTTTCAGGGTCACAGTGTGCTCACCTGTGCCCTAGTGTGTGTCTTTTCTTTTGGTTTAGGCAGGTATGCTTCCATATAATACATCACTAATGTTACAAATTTATTGATACTTAACCAAATAAAACTAAAGTGTGATTTATTTTTTTTCCTGGTAAATAACATTTATTTGCATGCTAAATTATTAAACTTTATCACTCCAATGTATTTCTGCATCCCCATAATCTTCTAATTTAGTCACCATTAAAATGATGGGGGGAGCTCTATTTAGACTAACTATAAATCAGTGTTTGAGCACTAATTCCTGTGCTTGGTGTGATAGCCAGTGGCTAAATATTGTGGTGAGTATGGGTTAATATGGGTTAACCTGCTGTCCTTAGTTCCTGGGAAAAGACAGCTTGTTAAGCCATTTGCCATAGTACCACGTGCTCAAAGGCTATGTTTGTTTACCTCATCTTCTCCTGAAAACTTCCAAAGGATCTTACACTTCCAGTTTTGCTAATTGCCAGCTTTGAGGAGACTGTTTGCCTTCAGGCTTAAGGAAAGGTTTTTGAATGTAGGAGATCAGATTTTCTAGGGAAGTTTCTTTCAATGGAAATGGTCACCTATTGGAACAAGAAGAGTTTTTTAAGAGAGAGAAACCTTATTTTCTGTTGCTATTCTTAGGTTCCGTTCTTATTTTTGGCAGCTGTTATGTATGTGTAGTTTCCTGTTTCTTATACAGTAAACTCATTTGACAAAAAGTAGTGTTGTACAGATATAAGGAAATTTCAATATACTAAACATGCAGATTGATGGCAGTAACTGAAGACTGTCAGTTAGGGACAGAGAACTTTTTCTCTGTCTCCTAGACCACGCATCTTTACAACTGATAAATTGTAAAAGAGGTCAAGATACAGTGTTCCCGAGGTGAAAGTGCAGAGCTGATAGAGAAATGTTGGGTTACTTGTAGCATATCCAGTTGTACTGATACAAATAAAGAAATTAAAAAGTCTTTAGGAGCTTTGGCTTTGTTAGGCAAGATACGAACAAGAAGTAATCTAAAATATCTTGTTAAGTCATGTGTTCTTTTTTACTTATTTGTTTTAATTTTTTTTCCTCTCTACTGGCCCTTGTGTAGTCCTGGATACTAGGTGGTAGAGCCTTTTCCTTTCCAGACCATGGAAAATGTTTTCTCTGCTTTTTGTTCTAATCTTGTGTACCTGATAGTACTTAAACTTGCCTGCTTTCAACTGTGTTCTGTCTGTGGTGGCAATGTCCCTCAAGTGGATGTTGCCAGTGGTTATTTTGATTAAGAGTAGGCATGCAAGAGAGTTTCCTTTTTTTCCTGTTTGAGGCCTGGTAATTTTAGTGAGTGACTCCAGAGGGTTTTTCTTGAAAACCCTTCTAACCGTCTTATAATTCAGTGCAACACACTTACTGGTCTTGCATGAAATAGGTGTCCTATGCTTTTACATGGCAACTGAGGCTGTTTGTCCTTCATGGAAGGGATGAGATGCTCATCCTGGATCACGAGTCAAGTAAAGCTCACCCTGGTTTCTCAGAGACATCTCACAACATCCTCTGTGAGCTGTGTCCACAGGGTTAGATATGGGATTTGAACTCTTCAGAATGGAGTATAATCCACATAATTTTCTATTCTTCCCTCTTCAACTGACCAGTCTTTATTACTTACAGCTTTAATGTGAGAAGTCATTGAAGATGGAAGGACTGGATCACGTTTCCATGGACTTGATAAGAGTTTGAGAACATTGTTGATGTGGACTTGCAGGCAACTGCAGTATTTGCCAGGTTCCAGAAGAACAGATATAGCACTTTTCATCGGCTGTTATATTACAGGGCTCTTCTGAAACTGACTATTCCACAAATTACTGTCAGTGGCAACACATCAGAGGAGGTCAGCTTTGGAGGCCCTTTTTCATGTGACCATTAACCTACACATAAAACTTTGACTCTCTTTTTCTGGTTCTCTTTAAATCCCATTGCAGTCAAGAGTGCCTTAGTACTTTGTAACCATCATTACAGGCAGGCATGAGAGCAAACTGCTGCTGTAACTGGTGAAATGGATATTTAATGCTATAGTTTTAATACTTAAATTATTGTAAAAGAGGTGCAAGGAGTAATTTACAAATTCTGGATTTTTTTTTATTTTGGTCACGGTAGTACTTTGAACCTTTTCAAGGCTTTTGAGCCAACTCTATGCTCACTCGGAATTTTGACATCTAGCACCAAAATAGAAGCAGTTTTATTTGCTGTCATTGCAAATACTGTCTGATACTGTTCACCTTTGCCCAGGCACCTCGTAGCTGACAGGAACAAGGGAGACATAGTTACTTTCCAACTAATATACCTAATATGTCCCCAAGACAGGGCAGGACAGAGCACTGCAGGTAAACAGAATTAACCCAGGCAGTTCTAGTTCCAGGGCCTACTCTGATTTTCAAATGTATGTGTCTTGGCTTTTGTGCTGGATTGCAAACCTCTAATCCACAGCTCTGAGGTCTGCACTTCTACATGAACTTCTGCTACCTGTCATTACAATCTAGATGTTGGATGGTCTTTGACTGAGAGCATTCCTTCCCTTCATAAAAAAGGAGTATCCTATTTTGCGGGTGAGACTATATTAGGCATAGCAGCATGTTTTCTTTTGGAGGCCCTGGAAAACAAGTTCCTTTTTCTTCCCTTTTAAAGTGCTGTTTGTTTGTTTGGTTTTGGTTTTGAAGGTAAGGATTGGGAGTCTTAGCTCAACAGTGAACAGATGCGTTAGCTCCATGCAAGTTCAAAAGCAGGTCTGCTATTTTGCTCTGGTTTAGGGTGGTTCCGGAGTCACAAAAGCTAACGTTACCATGCTGAAGCTAATGGCCCTGGAGTCCTGAAAGTACAGTAAGTGGTGAGAAAGACATTGCTTTTTCGGGCAGCTCAGAGAGCATCATGTGTCCATCCTTTCTGTCTGTTGACCCCATGCTGTTGCGAACGGTGTTTTCACTTCTCATATATGCAAACTTCTTTTTCGCTTTTGCTCATTTCTAGGTGCTCTTTCCTTTTATTTTGAATCATTTCATACTACCGCTGAGTCAGGTTGCACTTCTGGCCAGTGTTGTCCTTTGTTTTATTTCTGTCTGTGTAAGAATACTTGAAATAATTCAAAATTTTGATTCACAGTTTGTTTACATTTTTTCTCTGTCGTAGTTATGCTCATAACTTCCTTTTGTCTGGGGAAAGAAGTTATTCTGAATTATCAACTATCTGGAGTGGAGATCTCTTATTTGCTGTCTTATGAAATATCCTACTTGGTACTCCTAACCACTAGTACCTAAAGAGGTAGGGGAAGAAGTCTAATGTGGTCATGCTGGTTTGTTCTGTGCCCTCACAGTGTGCTCAATTTGAACTAAATCTCTTTACCAGCATTCTTCCTTTCTTTTGTTGGTTGTTAGCTTAGTGTCCCTTGCTGATTCAACTCCACAAGTTAACTTTTTGCTATCTTGTCAGATGTGTATAGTCTATGTGCTGCAGCAGAATGTGTGCACGGTGTGTGGTGTTTAGTGTTTAGCTAATGTTTAGCACTGCTCCTATATGTAACAGTTTTTCTTGTTTTCTGCCTTTGCTACGTCTGAAAGGATCTGTAATTATGCCACTAGGATTTTTTTCCTCTTCCAGGATTGTCAGAATCTATAATCTACAGGTTTCTCCAAAGACAAATACTTTATTTGCCTATGTTTCATCACACAGCTTCACAATTTCTGTTCAAAGCATGGGTTTGCTGTAGCAAAAATATCAATATATGATTTGCTGTCCTTGTGTGCCTTACTGAGTTGTTGATGATTCTTTTCATTCTCAGGATGCTTGAGGAGTCTGCATTGATAGCTGCTTGCTGCATGTGGCTGTATCGGTTAACCTCCATTCCCTTTGGCTTTCTCTTAGACTCTTCCAGGCACATGTCTCTTCCCATCTTGTTTGCTAGAACCTAGTGCTAAGGGCCCCAGGTCACCACTGGCTACGTATGATCTGTCCACTTCCACAATTTTTGGACTCTTTGTTTTCGTTGTTGTCAAACCAGGCTTGTGTTGTCAATTTTTCAGCAGTTCATCACCTTGTCCCCAAACGTAGCATGTCTCTAAAACATTGATTTTCTCCAGTTGAAAACTTAGAACTTGTGCTTTTCTTAAGTCAGACAGTTCAGTACATCCAATCCAATACTTAGTAATTATTTTACCTTTATTCATCAACTGAGGAGAGCTGCGCTTAAAATAGGCTCTTTGAAGTCATTGCAGAGCACCTCATTGGACATGATACTTTACGCTCATGAGCAGAGATGCCATTCTGTCCCCCAAAGAGCAAGGAGCTGTAGGCTGAAATTGGCTTATATGTAAGCATTGCAAAATGTGTCTAAGGGAGAGCTGATAGCCGGGGAACTCAGGAGTGATTCACAAACAGGAGAAAGCAATTTAACCCCAGCTGTGTCTGGGAGCTGCATCTTCTTGGGAGCTGTGTGAAACTTTAAGGTGGGCATTCATCGCTCTAACTGTGAAATGCTGTTTATGTTTCAATACGCTCGCAAAAAAAAATTAAGGCACAAAAAATAGAATTTTATCTGCTTCTAACAATACAGAACAGCATGTGCTGTGTTGTCCACTGAAACCTTCCTCCCTGAGGGTCTTTATAGCTGTTAATGATAGGGGAGGGGTTATAGTATGAGAAGGGCTGGTCGCAGGAACTGTAACTTGTTGCAGAGAAAAGAGCGTGTTTCTGTTACTCCACCAAACTTTATTACTTGAAATGATAGGAGAAGTAGTTTGCCAAAAGCAGTCAAGGAAAAACAAGATAATTTTCAGACTTCCAGTAATAATATGCAGTTTCTAGTTAGGGAATAAACTTTTAGTCAAGAAGTAGTATTTGCCTGCTTCAGCACAGAATAGTTATTGTAGAGAAGTATTACTTAGATTAATCCTAGAATAAGATTATTTTTAATTTAAATCAATCAAGTCTTATTTGAGGTGTTAGGACTGTAACTACTAATTGCTAGCACAAATTAAAAAGATACATCTTCTAGAAATATATATCAGAAAAATTTTAAAATACTGATTAATTAAGAAACTGGACTGAAAGGAGTCTGATTAGACTCCAGTATCATGAATAAGGAACTAGTTACAACTTTAATGCAAACAAATCTGTAGCAGCAGTGTGTCAAGTCTGAGTCATGTTTTTTTCATTTACTTACTTAATCCCCTTCTTCACTTTTAAGCTGATGATTGAGTGTTAAACTAATGGTTTAGTCTTCCTTTTTTTCAGCTATTTTTCTTCAAGAAAAAGCTTGGTAATTAATTTTGTTTAACCTAAGGTGAATGTGGTTTACCTGCCCATCATCCGAAGAAGGATGGTGTCATGACTTCTGTGTACAATGGGAACCAATAACTATTTCAATGTAAGCCTTTGAACCTCAGTGGAATATTTAAATCATTGCACATGAATGACTAATCCCAGAAAGTAAAAATAAAATATATTTCCAATATTTTTTTCCACATTATTCTAATCTTAGCTTCTGTGTTTGCAATTTCTGGTCAGTTAACTTTTGTCCTTTGGATTGATGGTTACTCCCAGTTGCAGCAGACGAATACAAAGAAGGATATTACCCTGTAGTGTTGGGGAGTGTGCGTGGTGTCTTGCCTCTGATCTATAAGCTGATACAGGCATCTGTAAGTTAGTTCTCTGTATATACCTTAAACCATTATGGGTTTTAGATGTGGAAGGCCTTCCACAAAGAAGGCTCTGATCATCAACATGGTGTTTCATGAGAGAGTTTCACATTTTCTTCTCTGTAATAATTCAGGTTATCCTGCCTGGGTCAAACTAATGGCTATGTCTGAACCAGTGTTCTGGTTTGGTGTATTCTCCAGGCATAAAGTTTGTGGCAGCCTGAGAACTGGATTAACTCATTGGCTGTTGGAAATTTCCATGCTTTTTTTGACCATCTTCTCTGTTTTCTTACAGCAACAGTTAATTGAGGGAAATAAACTTTCTGATAAGTTTGTCTTTGTAAGGTAGTGGACATTTATATGAAGCAGCCTAACCTTTGCCCCCCAGGCTTTGGGTTACGAACAGATTGGAAAGCACTGAGATGCTCAGGAGCTCAGTTTTCGATGTGACAGATAAGAAAAAATCTTTTAGTTTTCTTCTCGCATTGAAACCTTCAAGTTGATAATCTGATTGATCTCCTTTGTCATTTCAAATGGGAGTTTTGTTATTAAACTTCCCAAACAGCCCTGATGCCAAGCAACTGTCCCCACAAAGCACTTACTTTGATTGCAGACTGTCTTACTTAAGGGATTTCTGGATGTTTGGGTGTTTTGTTTGTTTCAGCCTTTACTTCAGTGATCTTTGATATCAGTGAGGATGTTTTCTGAGAAGAGCAGTCCTTTCTCCATTGTGGTTCAAGGTGAATATTAATAAAGTTTCTTTATTTAGGAGCTCTGTTTCATATCTGCATGTGAAGTCTTCTCTTGATGTTTAGTGGCTGTCGAGTATATACAGGACTGGACTATAACTTTTCTGTTAGAGGAGAAAATTAGCTCTGAGTGCAGGCTGTGGTCATTCAGTTTTTCTATACGTGGTAAGATAAACTGTGGTCCAGCTTTCTTCTCTCTCTGCTTTTCCGTGTCAGCCTTGCTGTTGCCAGGGAAGCAAGGGAAGGGTTACATTTCTGCCTGTCAATACACTCCACTTTCTGTTAAGTTTCGAACTAACCAAGTTATCCGGTCTAGTCTTCAGCTGCCACTCTGCTGGGTGATTTAGCTAACCATAAGGCAGTGCTTTTTGGTTATCTTGAATAATTCCTTGAGGTCTGCAGACTGTATTGACTGTTAACACATTTGTTTATGCACATGTATTATTGCTATTTAATTGCCTTTTCATGTTGGTGTTTACTTGAACCATCTGCCACATGGCCATGTCAGATGTGACATGGGTGTTCTCTCATAAGACTTCTGCTTCACTGAAGCAGCAGCTGGTGGAATGTGCTGGTATCCAGATGTGCTATCTTAGGACATCTGAGATGGTGCTGGTAAACCATAGGTGGACAACAGGATTCTGTATAGTATTTCATTTGACTGCAGTGGAAGTTTAGACACTTTTCTTATATTTGGAAACCTAAATTATAGTTCTCTTTAATCCTTACCTGAACCCTCATATCTCACTGTAAAACAGTGCCATACGGCACAGGTAACTGTTCTGGTGTACGACACTGTGTATGTAGTTGGTCTTGTAGATCGCACGTTTTTATTATTAGTTGCTTGTCTTTTGCTGTAGTGGTTTAAGCAATTTACTATACCCAGAATGTTTGCTTATTATATTTTTTTGCCCTGTGAAGTACACTATGTATTTCAACTTGTATGAATCTTCTCTCAATTGTGGGATAAACCTTTTCTATTCTTACCCTTGCTAACACACCATAATTATATGGCACCAAAAATCTCCACCTTTGGCCATTTTGTTTATTGAGAAAATCTTGGGTTTTCATCTTTGATTCCATAATTAGTTACATCATTTGTCTGGTTTTGTTTGGGAATTTTCCTTTCTTTTCCAAATTATACAAAACTGTTATAAAGAGGCAGAGAAGGATTGAATCTTCTTGTTAGAGAGGGATTGAATTGGTGACAAATGTGAATAATACATATTCCCAAGTAATGGTAATCTGGTCTCTGATTTAGAGACTCATATGCTTCATGTAGCATCTTGGCTCAAAATAGTATTGGAGATTGGGAAACTGAGGTAGTTTCATGATGAAAGAAGTCTTTGAGATGAAGCAGTTTCTGGCTCAGTCTTCTAAATCTGAAGTCCTTATTTTGGTTTGTTTTAGTGTCCTTCTTGTGTAGTAATTCAAAAGGTGGCTTGAGCTGACTGCTCTTCGAAGAAGTGGCTGAGAAGTATTATGAGTGTGAATTTTTAATCCATTCGATTTCCTACTTGATTTTTTTTTCAACAATATCTTCCTGCTTCTCTTCAGAAAGCTTCTTACTGATCGTATGTAGGAGTTTACAAAGGATATTTCTCCATGGCTGATAGTATCCTCACAAAAAAGTCTTGTGTTTTCTGAAAGTGTGACAGGATTTAATGTTCTGACTGGGCATTTGCTACAGCCGCTTCGCCCTGCCTTGCCTTCCCAGGGGTTTATCTGTAACCTCTTCTGTTCCAGTCCAAGAGCAAAGAAGCTGCTTCAGTGGAACCATAGTATTTTGTTGGTCCTCAGGGGCTGGGTTTAGCGCTGAGCAAGTAGGGGAACTTCTTTGTAAGCCTTGCAGCTCATTGGCTTTTGAGTATTAGTTCCTCATATTTTGTGTCAATTCACCTTCCTTTTTTTGGTGCATTTTTATCTTTTTTTAAAATAATTTTATCAAAATAACAAAAGTAGAAGGGTAGTGATTTCCCCCCCCTTCAGGAAAGTGAAATGCTATTAAGGCCCAACTTCACTTGCTGTCATGTATTACTTAGTTATTAATTGGCAGGTAGATATGTCCAGGTTTCCACTGGAATTAAGATTTTTCTAATGTGACGCACTGAAAAAAAAAATCAGGCCACAGGTTTCTGAGGATTAAATTGTTGGGGATGAGATCATGAGTTTTGTGTGAAACAGTGTGAAGGAGCTGAACTTCAGTGTATGGTTTGACAGCGAATCTAAGCTGACTAGCAGGAGTTGAAAGGGCTAATTCCTTGCAGCCACCCCAGGTCAGGAGATTATGGCCCTCCCTGTACCGACAGGGATGGTCCTCTGATCTTCCTCCTCATCTGCATGTGAGCTTATTCTGTGGAGTAACTGGACAGAGAAGAATTCACTTTTTGTTGTGGAGAGGAGAGGACAAGTAGGATTGTCCCCTGCAAGTCATTAGATCAGTTTGGCTGTTGGCAAACCACCCCCAGTAAGGCAAAAAGCAACACATCGGTGGAGGAGCAAATGGGAAGGGCAAACAGTGGGGACCAGCAGTAATATATTATATATATTTGGAGAGAGACCTTGTGTGATTTCATGCATAGTCTTGTCAATTTTGCCTATTTAAAATGTAAAACAAGATAAATTCTGTTAGTTAATCTGAGTAGCCATCTGCTGACTGCTGCTGCGTGGCTATCTCATTATTTGATCTTGTAGAACAGAAAAGACTGAATTAACAGCTGCTCTGAAGGCAATGCAGAACTGTGTTTTTTCTGCTATCCGCATATAAGCTGCTGGTTATAACAAAGTAAAAAGAAATTATGAAAAACTTGGAGCGTATGTACATTAATTTAAAAATATTTTCTGTAAATGTGAGAAACAGCACACAAGAACTACATTTTACCTTTTGACAGTTTTCTATGCTCTTGTGCAACTGAGCGAATAAAGTCATATCAGAAGAATGAGGAGAATAGAAAAATTAATGGATTTTTAAGACGAAACCCAAACCCTCCTTGGTTAGGAAGCTGTTAGCTCTGGTAGGATTCTATGACTTGGCACTTTTACAGAAGAACTGCTTTTACACGCTGCTTACCAAAGCAGGGCTTGGTCTGGAAAAAAGCATTGTGATACCACCTGCTTGAACAATCTATTGTGATGTTGTTCCTGTGCTTTCTGTTTTCATTAATGATGTGGATGAAACAGTACACTTACTAAATTTGTAGGTGCTATAAAGCAGGCTTTGAGGAGACTGCAAACTAGAGTTAGAATTCAGTGTGATCTTGAAAAAATGAAACTATTGTCTTCTTGGGTTTATTTTTTTTTTCTAATAAGGATATTCAAGGAGGAGAAGAGCAAAGTCTGATATGCTGCAGAACAGTCGGCTTCACACACAGAGCACAGGTTATAATTTACTGGCTAGCAATTCTGCAGAAAAGGACCTGGCATCTTTAAATGTGATATTGTTGTGAAAAACAGGTACTGATTAGAATATATAAGCAGAAGTATTGAGTATATGAGATACAAGATGCATCAAGTAATTTTTCTTACTCAGCAGAGGCTGGCCCTCAGTTGTTACCTTGGTAAAGCACTTCACAAATAATGTTGTACATGCCGTGTGTCGCATACTTCTAGAGCGATTAAATTTAGTACATTGGGTGCTATGACAGTGGTGTGAAAGAGTCCAGTCTTCTGTTTCTGATGTCCAGGTCATCAGTTTCTTCAGCTGTTGGTTTTTCATTCAACAACCCGTCTTTCAAGTGAAGTATTGCTTTTTCAATTTTTTCACATTATGAAAGTGCATTTAACTTAAACTCATTGTTCATGTTTTTTACTCTCTGTGCTCTCTTACCTATTTTGTCTGTCTTTTTGCCCCGTTAGTGTGACATATTCTAAGAATCATTTCACCTGAGCATTTCATTCATACTTTACATCATAAGATCTGCAGATATAAAGCGGTGTATGTTCCAGAAAAGTACATGAAATAAAAATAAACAGGAAAAAATAGAATTAATTCTTTATGTTGCATGGTGGTTCTTAGCACAATATAGATGTATTCATAGTTGTTAAAAATATTCTGCATCTGTGTGCACCACTAAATTAAAGCTCTGGAATGTAACTTCACAAAAATGGCAGCACTGCAACTTGCAGAGTTCAGCTGGATAGACATGTATGTGATTGAGAGTGCGAGAAACATCATTGCTGTGATGTCTTGGTGTAGCAGCTTGCAGCTCAATAAAGCACTGCAGTCCAGCTTTCTCAGAGAGATCCAAGCATCTGTGACCACTGCCTGGCATTGATGGAAACTCTACTGGAGACACTTAGGTGTAGCGGTTTCCTAAATGTTGTAGGGTTATCTGTCTGAAATGAGGTTTGTGGGCTTCTCTAATTGTACTCATAATATCCTAAGTAAACTACCCCTTTTGTGTATGTCAGATTTTTCAAAAATATCCACATGGAAGATTTAAAATTATCTTGATTATATAATTGCATTTAATCTCTCAAGTCCTATTTGTTGTGTAGTAGCAGACAGGTCTGTGCTTGTGGCTGGAAGAACCCAAAATCTTTTTGCTTCACTGTTTATAAAACAGTACAACACTGGTATGTAAGTAAAATGTGTAAAAAAAAACAAAAAAGAAAAAGAGACATAGCATCTAGGTTTTGTCCCTTTTCTTTGATGATACCAAGCATTTATTTGCTTGATTATGTGAAAACGACATGACAGCACTGTAGCAACTATATTCTCTCTGTTGTCTATTAGTGGATTTTTAGATCTGATTACAAGTTTATTTTATCTCATGTACATGAGTTAGCCCCTATGATTATGTTTACCTCCTGTGCACATTTGTTTCTGCAGATTAATTTATAGAAGAGTTATAGTTTCTTGTAGAGTTCTTCAGCTTTACAGGTATTAATAAACTAATAAAGTAAGCAAACTTCAACACCTAATAAGTTATGGCTTTATTCTGGTTTCACAGTTTAATTTCCCATGTGCTTTCCTGTAGGATTAAGAATGTATTTTTTCTCCTAAGCTTTATCTTGTTCATTTTCATGGTTCCTTGATTCTATTGTAAAACTGGGGTTTCTATTGTAAAACTTAATAGGAAAGGATCAATCCTAGAAAATACTATAGCAATAGTACTGGAGCTGTAAACACGCTTCATAAAACACGTTTTTATTTGGTTATTAATAATTTCTGTTTTTCTGAAAAGAAACATAAACTTCCAGAATACTGGGAGCCAAAAGGATAAGTCACAACTAGCAGTGCCCAGGAATAGGTGTTCAGTAGCATCTCGTACAATATTATGTGACTGATGGCTTTGTTATCCTCATGCTGATATTTTGTATTATGTTGGTTTCTTTTAAAGATGTAAGGTGAATATGGCCTGATTCTTCCATCATTGACTTTGAAGTTTACAATTACAAAAATTTAGAAATCAATTCTGTTCTATACTCATATATTTAAAATCAGAATTAAACACGTAGTATACCCAAGAAATCTATATTTCTACATGTTCTCAGTCTTTAAGTTAGGCTCTTCTAGCAATAGTGCGATATTGTATGGTGTTTGCAGGATTTTTCAGGCTGTATTTAGTATTTTTGAGTACAGTAAGTATTTGAATGTATCTCATCTGACTGCATATGTGTTTTTAAAATCTGTCACTATTAGCATTTTGCTTATGATATTTATGAAAAGGACAAGTTATTGCATCTCAGCTTCATTTTTTCTTTTTTCACTTTTGCCTTTCCAGGGATTTCAGTCATCTGTCTTTCCTCAGTAATAAAAATGGCATTCCAGTCTGAACATCTTCCCCAAAGGACAGTGTCACGCCACTAGGATTTGTTATTCTCATTATAGTAGTGCAACTGTGCTAAAGGTTCTGTGATGGATCAAGTGATTTGGATCTTAATCCAACAATTCTGTCCCTCTGAGTAGAAATACTTGGATATTTTTTTAATGTATTGAGTGGGGGCAAAAATAGTTGTACTTGTTTCAATAAGACCTTAGTTAGAAAGTTTTTTAGGTGTTGGATGGTATATTTGCTTAGGAAGAGAGAATTACCCCAGCAGAAGTAGCAAAGAGCTTAGTGGTAAGGGTGCAACATTACAGAGGGACCAGTGCTGCTGCTGGGAAAGGTCCCAGGTCCCCAGGTTTTTTACTCACTGTTACAGGGTTTGTCTCTGTTCGCTCTGTACAGATCATATCATGTGTATGATGTACATAAGTTTAGTCTATGTCCATGCTACTGAATAAAATACATCATCGTTTACTTCTGATGCTAAAGGGTGAAGCCCAAGATTTTCCCTGAGGACTTAGAATGATTGTCTCCTCACTTATCTGGGTGGATTGCCAGGAGTGCCTGCTGGCCTCTGAGTCATTCCGATGTGATCTTTGCAAGAGTTTATCAGTAGTCAGAATTTTGGCAAAGAGCTTATGCTCAGTGAATAATATGAAGGAGCCGTGCCCTGACCATGGGTTGTTTACGAGTGTGGACTAAGCCAGAGAACAGGTATTGGTGATAAAGAATCTCATTTGGGTAGATCGTGAGAGATAATTAGTACCCTGCATATTCCAGATAAATGCTTTATTCACCAGATTAAAGGTCAGTTTAGGAAATCCTGGTACAGGTCCTAAGGAATTTATGTAAAGATGAAAGTGTTCTACTTGTTGACTGGATAAGCAGTGATTTTTCAGAATTTGTTTCTTGGGGGTGTTGTTTGTTTCTTTGTTTTTCCTTGTTATTTTTTCTCTTTTATAGTTTGATAACAGGCAGAAAAATGAGCAGTTTACGGATAGTTTTGTGACGCAGATCCATGAGCAAAAAAAAAGTGTTAATGTCACTACTGTCATTTGCCATTCAAAATGCAAAGTGCCCTGCTCATAATATTTTTTTTTTTTTAATTGCAGTGATAGGTAATGGCACAAGTTAAGATGCAGACTACAGCAAACCTATCCGGACCTACCATGTCCCCTATGGTGCTACCCCTACCAGTTTCAACTGCAAATACACTGGGCCTGCCGTCCTCAATGAACGGATCCATTTTGGAATCGGCTGCCAGCTGTAGTAGTCCTACTGCTGGCGTTGTGGATTCTGCACCTGCTAATAACTCACCAGGTAAGCTGATCCAGGTATAGATTCTTTAGTGTTCAGAAGAATCTTTTCAATGACTTTTAACTTTTTTTTAAAAGGTTAGGTCTTAAAGAGGATTGAAATAAAGAAAAAAATCCCATAGAAAAAATATTTTGCTTAAATAGACTGTCTTTCTTTAACTGAGCTCAGACTTACAGTGATATGTTATTCAATGATATAAAAGCTCAGAAAAGAAAGTGTCTATTTTGTCAAATTCTGAGCATATCTTAAACAGAGAAGTTTTAGTGGTGCAGGAAGGTCTCCAAGTATATTTCTCTTACCTAGAACAGAATGTCTTCAGACTGCTTGGCAGTATTTGGTGTTTCCTTTGTAGCCTAATAAATACTGTAGTTCCTATGCTGAACTGGGTATAAAATACAGAAATGTTGTCTTAAAATTTAAGCAAGAAATGCCAGGGTGTGTTAGGGATTAATACAAATAGGTTGGAAAAGAAGTAGCAGAAAGTTTAAAGAATAGTAAGGGAGTATACATGAAGTAAATAGTATAAGAGAAGCAGTACAAAATCCTTAAAGGGGGAGGAAAGGTGTTCTGTGGGAGTGCTCTGAGCGAGACTTTGTTATTGTGAGAAAAACATAAAACACTGGGAAGAAGCAGGGAGAAACAAGTGGAGACCAGAGAGTTTCAGCTGCTATGTTTATGTTTCAATTCTTACACTATCCACTTCTGCTTCAAAGTGTCAAGAAACCATTCTGAAAGAGCAGTCAATTTCTGGAACTAGTATACTCTCCACAGTAAACTGGTGACAGAAAATATAGCATATGTAGATGTCCTCCTACACTGTCATCTTTCATAGAGACGTCTTAGAAAGAGAGTGGTATTTTTTTAAATTGCGTGTGATCAAAATGGTTATTGTGAAATGCATATTGTCATGTGATTAATAGTGAAATGGTATTTAAACACTGTATTTAGCATGTGTGCAAAAATTGCAGTTTAGCCAAAGTATTTTTGTTTTTAAGCATGCTGCTGTTTTTGCAAAGCATTGCAAAGTTTCTCCACCAAAACTTTACAGACTCTTTGTTTACAGCTCCTCTACAAGATAACATGGCAAACCCCAAAGAGAAAACTCCAATGTGTCTGGTAAATGAGTTAGCCCGTTTCAATAGAATTCAACCCCAGTATAAGCTTCTGAATGAAAGAGGGCCTGCTCATGCCAAGGTAAGGTCACAGTTTCAGGTGGCGAGTTGTACCTTAAATGCTGAACAGATAATGTCATGATCTGAATGAGTACACTTGTCATACACAGCCATGCTTCTAGTGTGAAGGAGTTTCTTACTTTCTTGCTTTTGTTTTTTAACACTTTCAGAGAGTACGTATTTCTGTTGAACCCCAGTAGATCATTTTGTACCTTTCTTTGACTTTTACCTTTGAGTTCATATTTGTTGGTCTATATAAAGATCTTGTGATGATCTTTCCAGAGTTATTGCCACTCTTTTTTAATCCTTACAGAGCATTTGGAGTGTTTGCTTTTCAAGCTGCATCAAGCCTTCTCCCCAGTTGGCGTAGTTCTGATAACTATCTCTGCATTTGGTTCATGTTAGTGCAGACAACAACAAAGCTAGATTGTGCCATTTTTTAAAGTGCTTATTGATATGATTCTGTGTCCATAAAGTCAATTGCGTTGATATCATATCTTTGGGTCTTGCATTACAGGACACAAACTTTATTAGGGTTCCTCCCTTTAGATTTAAATTTATGGTGATATTAAGACTCCTAATATGATTATAACATTAAAGTTAGTAGTGAACTGATGGTTAATTCTGCTCAGTTCTCGTATCAATTTGTATATCCAAGTTAATTTCATAAGTACAAATTATGATGCTTTTGTATGGTAGGGGACACAGAGGGATATTCTCATGATAATAATTTTCAGATGTAATTTGAAGTTTCCTCCCCCTAGTTAGGAGCAATCTGAGAGAGGAAAAAAAAAGCCTGAAAAAAAACTTTGAAAGAGAAAATGTTGTAATTAATAGCTACTTTGTACTCAGTCTTTCTAGAGAGGCAAAACTGTGGAAGACACAAGTGGGATCACAGGACAGATTAGTAACAGTTTCAGGTGGTCGTGGGCCATTTCTGTGCCTTGCCCCTTGTTTCTCAATTGCATGTTATGTTATTAGCTAGCACAGAGTTGATGCAAACCACTGACCTGTTTTGGCTCGTGTTCAAGCGTCCTTTGTACTGTGGGAATGATGTCATCAGGTGCAGAGCTGCTGAAAATCAGCAAGCTTTTAATATCCCTCCATTGCCAATGGAAATTGAGGTGCTTTTCCCCTTCCTGCAAGCATTTGGCGCCACAGGGTACACTGGTTTATTTGGTTTAGGTTGTGGCATGTTATATTTGTTTTGCTTTCTGTAACTTTTCACTGTTGTGTTGTATATTTGTTTTGTTACCTCTTTTTCCTTTATTGTGAAATAATGCTTTGTTTGTACACAGAGGTGTGGTTTTGGCTGTTCATATTCCTCCTCAGTAAATATATTAGAGTTACATTACATACATAGTATACTTTAAATTTTAGCAGCATAAGAAATAGTTAAAATATTATTTTTAAAGGAACTAATATAATTGAAATAAACTGACCCTGTATTAGCTGCACTTTTCAATTTTTCCATTTTTTAAATTTACTTTTTACTATTTTTGACTGTGCTCATAGTGGTCAAAAAAAATCTGCTGTATAGACTCTTGCTCTGAAGTATATTAGTTCCCAATATTGGAGACTTTAAAGGTTCAGCTGGACAGGTTGCTGGGCCATCTTGTCTAGACCATGTTTTTGCCAGCAAAGGTTGGAGAGATGATCCCTGAGGGTCCCCTCCAACCTGGTATTCTATGATTCTATGAAGTCTAATTTTGACCTGTGCAATAAATATGAACAAAAGGAGGGAAAGGGATGATGAACAAGGGTTATATTAATAAGATTATGCACACTTGTGTACCTTTTAACCTACGAAAAACAGGCATAGAAATTATTATTATGACTATAATGTCTTGCTAGTATCTGATAGAATTTGTGAAACAGAGCTGAGTTTGTCATAAAAAGCATGACCTGAAGGGAGTAATGCTGCTACTGCTGATTGTCTGTTTGCCTTTTAAGGAGTATCTCGCATTGCTTTCCTCCCACACATGCTCTGTTCCTGTCCACTAGTGATTTTCGTGATTTTCAGAGACATGCTCTCCAGGACAGCTGTGTCAGTACCAGAAATGCTAGTACATTTTTATAGCTTTTTTATAGTGTCTCTAGAAAGTAAGTTTTGACAGTTGGGGTGAAATGGAAAATCAGAAACAGTGAAGCTAGAGTAGTGGTTCTTTTTGACAGTTAAGTTTCTGAGAGTCTGCCCTCAAGGTGGATTCATCATCATAAGAAAAATTAGAAAGCTTCTGTTAGCATAAATGACATTTTTGAGTACATTGTTCAGATTGATCATTTCGTCTGTGCTTCTACATCAATGGCATCTCCAGAGACATTTAAAAGAAACAGTGGCAAAAGGAAGTGGATGGTGGTACAGAGAAAAGGGAAAGGGGTAAGGGATGTAGTTCTTCAGAAGGCCACAAAGAAGGAGAAAAAGTTCTATGTGCAGAAAAATTGAGGAGGAAAGAATTATCAGAGCTAAGGGAAACTGACCGTATGAGGACAGTGGAGTGAAGGCAAGCAGAAAGCACAATGGCCTTTGCATTTCTGCTCTCTAGCCATAAGCTAAACATGTTGAACCTATGGCATACAAACTTCCTCAGAAAAATTGGTGAGAAATGCCTTTCAGTCTGTAGCAGAACTGCCAGCTTGGGTCTTGCAGAACATGAGTGTTTCACTGGCTGTTCCAGACTTTGGTTTTAGGCAGTTTTATTCCTTTAATTAAATTCCCACCTTCTACTGTGTGTGGGGTTTTTTTGCAGGATTTAGTTTGTCGGATGGGCTAAGGAGAAGCTTAGACCTCCGGCTATAGGAAGTTACTAAGCAAGCCCCTTAATATGTAGAATTCCTGTTTATTGCTCTGAGGACTGAGAGGAGAGTTATGGGTGGATAAATAACTATTATTCATCATATTTTTATTGTATTTCAAGACTATTTTCCTCCTATAAAAATACTGCACTGATAGTTTAATGCAAAACATAAAATATATATGCTCCTGATGGATAAATCAAATTTTAGTTCCTTTAATAATAAGAATGTGTATTTATAGATAATATATGTAATTATGGATATTTAACTCTAATTCCAGCTTAGCTGTCAGATGGGGATAAGAATTTGACAAATGCAGTATTAAGAAACTGTATCTCTTCTTGTCCCTTGTTCATGAGGAAATTGCCATGACTGCTGTGGAAAAAAAATGTCATGGCAGTAGGAACTGTGATACAGACATTTGTTCTGTGCTTCTGAAAATTACAATAGGCCAAAACTCAAGCTTGTAATTAAGATACTGATCTGTATTTGTAGAGTTCAGTTTATGTGCACTGTGTGCTTGTGTATAGGGCTGAGTTGGGAGGCATGTACATACTTCTGTTCAAATGCTAATTTGCAAGTACATGCTAAATGGAAATATATGTAAGGGCAAATGTAAAGGTTGGCTGTCATGACTGGTCCTGGATCTAGCAAGTTTAAATAATTTTAAAAATTATAGAGCTAATAGCTATTTGAATGAAAATTTTACTCTCACGCTAATACGTAGATTTATGTTGACTCAACTAAGTTAGTCTGTTTTCTGAGGTGGGCACTTCTTAGTTTACTGTCTGACTATTAAATCCTATCTTACATGTTTGGAATTGATATGGAAAAGGTGTTGAGTTCTTACCTTTTCTACTCTGATTCTTAAGTGCTCAAATTTAAACTCCATGTAATAAATATGTGTTAAGCTTACACACCATAGATACTGCTTGAAATAATCCTTTATTGCAGAATTAGAGATATGTATATTTTTTATCAATATTCAGTTTATGAACTGAGTTTTTACAGTTCTTGTCTTCATTATGGAGTCCACATTAAAGACCTGCACTTTTATTCAAAAAGTTAATAATTCCTTTCTTTCTTACAACTCAGATACACTCAGAAAGATAAAGTGACTCTGCCCTAATAATACACATTATTTTCAGAAATTAGATGGTCTGAGAAATTCTTTCACTGTGTAAAAATATTTGAGCCAAATTCTCCACTGCCTTGAAAGGAGTGTGCAGTCATTTTTATTCATTAAGAATTATTACAAAATTACTTCCTTTTTTTTTCATTAGCTTTCTTTACCTGTCTTCTGCAGGTAAAAGTGACTAAACATGTTCAGATGTGGGAAGAAATGCGGTCTTAACTGGCCTATATACAGTCTTTCAAGAACAGAGGACCAGTTTGAAGTTATTACTTGGTTTAAATAGTATTCTGTTCTTTGATAGTTGACATTAACTTTACGCTATTTTACTTTGTCATTTAAAAGGCCAAATGTTGCACACCCATAAGGACCACTGATCTCTGTAAGAATCAGATGTTTTGTCTAGGAGTTGAATGTAATGAGAACAGAGGACATTTTCTCTTCAGCCCTGGAAGATTTTATACAGATTTGTTAATCTGCAGTGATAATCTTGCCAGTCTTTACCTGTTCTTTTTCTTTGAAGATGTTCACAGTGCAACTGACTCTCGGGGAACAGACCTGGGAAGCTGAAGGAAGCAGTATTAAAAAGGCCCAACATGCTGCTGCTAGCAAAGCATTGAGTGAAACTACCCTCCCCAAACCAACGCCTAGACCACCCAAAAATAATGTTAACAATAATCCAGGTATGGCATTTTCCTCTGTGTGTTAAATCGTGTTGAGTGTTGGAGTACTATACCAGGACAAAACCAGATTGAACTAAACCATTATTAGCATACATTTTCCCCAAAGAGCTAATTTAACTAATTTTTCATTTAATTTGGACATTTTATCCAGTCCAATCCTGTGAAATTTTATTTGTGGTGTAAATAAAAGGTCAGGATTTGGGATGAGAATTTTGACAGGTAATTTCCTATATCGTGAGTTTTAATTCATACCAACTTGTGCTTTTGAAAAGCTTTCAGATAGCTTTAGAGTTGTTTGACTAATTGGAAGAATGTATGTTGTTGTCTTTCATCATTTATTTTGAAGTGTTACTTGTGAGTTGCCTTCTATGCATGCAACACCTTTTGAGGTATACGTCTCAGCCACGTGCTCAGTGGTCTGTTCTGTCTTGTTCCATAAATTAAAAAAAATACTCTTAACTTTAGTTCAAATTAATAGAAAAGAAACGGTTAGAAAAATATGTACTTTTTCCCTTTTTTCTTTTTTTATGCTCCATTGTTCCCCTTTTCCCTTCTTCCCTTTTTATTTCCTACT
This sequence comes from Tapera naevia, assembly GCA_033556795.1. Classification (NCBI taxonomy): domain Eukaryota; kingdom Metazoa; phylum Chordata; class Aves; order Cuculiformes; family Neomorphidae; genus Tapera; species Tapera naevia. Next base: position 15,561,364 of record JAUMJJ010000038.1, read on the forward strand.
GCACCTTCTTCCTCCCCTTTTTAAAATATGTAATTTTTAGCCACTTTCTTAGAATTGAGTAATGTTGCAAATAATAGTCTCTGTGTTGGGGGAGAAAAACAGGAGTAAGTTGCCTTTGGAGCTTGTGAGTATTATCCTGAGCATTAGCCACTTTGAATTGGGAGTGGTGTGATGGTATTCTCTTGCTCCTTTGGTGATCAATGCGTTTCTCTAGACCCAGGACATTCGTTTTGCCCTGTACCCTTCACACTGACTGTGACTTTGACTATTTAGAAAGCAAGACGCTTAGATCTCTATAAGAAGGGATCCTGAGTTTGGTTCTTGACATTTCAGATTATTACTCAACTTCTGGATTATTGACTTTGAGTGTATTCTAAAGGGAAAAGCTGATAACAAAAGAAATAGGCTTGAAGAGAATTCATTAAAATCACATCACTTAGCACTGTAATTTTGCTCCAAGAAAAGTTTATTGTTTATGTACAAGCATCTTCTCTTTAAAATGACAGTTTGCATTTTTATTACATAACTGAAATCATAGTCATTCCTTTCTCTGGAAAATATAAAAATTGTTGTTGATAGAAGTTTTTTTGCAATACTTATTAAATATTTTCATCATTTGGCATATAAAGCCTCAATGGCAGACTGGCAAATTCATCATAGCTGTTTTAAGGCTAGATTCATTTGAATTTGAACCTTTTATTAAAATAATTTGAGAAAATATTAACTCCTTTTTATTTGAATGTACATTTAGTTCATTTAGTATTTTCTCAAAGCAGTGCAAGCGGGGAGTACTGTAGCTGCACATTTTATTTAAAAAAAAAAAAAGTTACAAGGTAGCTTTCTATTTTGCATTTTGCAGACATACAAGTAGGCAAGTGCTGGCTACTTTCTATTTTTGTATTCTGTCACCAGTAGATGGCTGAAGTGACAGTGAATTCCAGTAATTATATTTTCAGTTTTTTAAATCATTCCTGTTAGATCATTAGTTTTTAGTCATAGTCTTAGGTTTTGAAGTCTTGCAAATAAAACATTTTTTCAAACTTGTTGTAAGATTTCCAAATAACTACAGTAATGTGAATTACTACTTTCTTATTTCAATGTATCTTTGCTGTGCTTTTATTTCATGATATTCAAATGAGAAGAGATATTGTTCTTTTATCTTTGTAGTTTCAGAAAGTGTCATAATGTATTATAAACACTTTGGAAAGATGAATAATCAGCTTAATTGTAGTGTTTTCTCATTCACATGTGAAGATTAATCTACTGAAACTCCATAGAGAATGCACTTAGAGATAAATGTTTAAACGTTATTTTTCATTATTTGTGATAAAGTTGGCATCTGTATTCCCATCTTGTAGAGACACTGAACTCATTGTAGTTTATTCTTTTTTAATTTAAGAGCCAAGTAATATCATGCAGCTCTCCCTTTGCTGCTTGTCTCAGTCCTGCTTATGTGATTTGCATTATTTCTGGTTTAAGTGCTTTACATGTGTTCGTTGTTTTTTTGCAGGCAGTATAACTCCAACAGTGGAGCTGAATGGTCTCGCTATGAAAAGAGGAGAGCCTGCCATCTACAGGCCATTAGATCCAAAGCCTCTTCCCAATTATAGAGCAAATTACAATTTCCGGGGCATGTACAATCAGAGGTTTGCACTTTTTCTGTTATTTGATGGGTTTTAGCCTTTGTTTATCAATGTGATCTAAATATTTATGAACTTCCTAAGTTATTTCAGAGTGATGTAAAACTAAGATTTTACTAAGGAGAGTCTGTGCTGCCTTATTTAGAATCACAGGTGTTTGCTTTCCAAAAGATGATATGCCTTAAGTACGTCCCAAGGAATAAAGACATGTAAACCAATTGTTTCTACCTTTTTAATGTGCATACTGGAGTTACAGTTCACAGCCTTGGCAGTGAGGAGGCACAGCATTAACTTCAGAGAGAGGTTTTGCTTTTTTTTTTTGCTGTTGTGTCATGTGATTAGACTATATATCATAAAAATGGAGCGCTCTTTTCTTAGAAATTGGCTATAAAATTAGGAGGGCTTCATTTTGAAAATGAGCTTGAAATCATTCTCAGGTTACCGTTTTGTTAACCATTCTGCCTAGTCAACTATCTCAGTTCCTTAATCCTCAGTGTTTCATTAAGAAAAATCCTTTGTTTCACAGTTTAGAAACCTATATTCAGAACCCTCCATCAATGCTGTCGTTACTGTAGTAAGATGGAGTAATCATTGAGAAGACAGTATTCAAAATTTTGTTTATAAACTATCAAATTCTTAAAGATTAAAAAATTGAAAAAATTAAGAGGGTGGAGCAGTTTTCTTAATTGATTATCTCAATATTTAATTCTTCAATATTTGAATTGTATTCATCTTTGATATTTATACAATTTTAATACAGATAGCAAAACTGGTTTAGCTCATCATGAATTAAATATAATTTGTATCTAATGAAACAGTCCAAGAGAAAATTAAGGTTGTGTATGTATTAATTTGCAATCCGAGGAACTTCTGTCTCTGTGATAGCTTTTTCCCCATTTTTCCTTATTTTTCCACAAAGGAACTATATGAGACCAGGTCTTTCAGAGTTCCAAAACTGTTACCAAGTATAGTCTGCAACATAAGAAAAAAACCAAAACTAAACAGGTCAGGTATTTCTAAAAGCCTGTTTTACCAGTGTAAAATGTTGCCTTTCTTATAAAGGTTTGCTCAATGGAGTTCCTTTTAATTTTTATACATGTCATAATTATCAAAAACAATGAGGTTATGAACTCTGAAGAAGTGTTTTGTCTCAAAATTACTCTTTTATTAAAAATGGACTTTACAGCAATGTTTAAAAATTAAGGAGTATGACATGAAAATACAGCATTTCAGAATTGTCTAAGGAAAGTATTTCACTTGACTTAATGTTATTTGACTTTCCCCAAAATGTTTAAGTCCTGATAACTTTATCATTTTAACACTTATTCTGATTTTTTTAATAGCAACAATACCTAGAACTGTAAAAGACAAGCAAACAAAAATAACCTGAAAGAAAACGTTCATTACCCTACTGAGCAGTACCTGATTATTGTATTACTTGTATTATATTTCTAGTTACTACTGACCTGAGCCTCTGCTTACATCTCATGGCTTAAAAAGTAACTATGATGCTTGAAATGAGTTTTTTTAAAGTCTAGAAATCCTACATTTATTTGAATTGATTTTTTTAATGAGATTAGTTTGACTAACAGATGAAAAGACTATACTGGAAAAGATGCAGTCTAGTCAGTAACATTAAATGAGGAATTCTGGAGTCTGAAATTCATTACTGAAACATTTGTGGAAGCAGAACCCTGAAACACTTAGCAGTTTGCTAATTTTAAGATTTTATTTCTTTCCTTAGAAAACAATTAGTATGTCTCGTGCAACTTTAAAAAAATTGCTTTTTCGAGAACTTTCTTTCATGGGAACCATGTTCCCATGCTGGGGTCAAATGATAAATTACTCCAGGAGCACTAGGCAGCCAAGGGTATTTCATTTTTCTGATCACAAAGCAAACCGGGAGTCTGGGAGAGAAGGCCAGAATCTGTGCTTGCTTGCTTCATTGTGCTTAATTGGGTGCAGTTGCCTGTGCTAATAATACTGTGGCTGGTAAATTGATAAATAACTAAAACTAAGTAGTAAATAACTAAATATCCGTGCCTGTCTACATAAACACATACCTTGTGTGTACCCCAGCTCACACACTAGTACCAGAGTAAGGAAGAAACAGAAGAATGATGCCATAATACAGTTTTGGGACTACTCGATCTGCACCTCCTGTGCACCCTCACCGAAACAAAGTCTGGAGACACATTTTAGAGCTGTTACAATAGTGAGCAATGTCCTGAATATGAAGCATGTGCTGTACTACTGTATTATGTTCCCATGGTATATGTTACATTTATTACCTTCTAAAGTAACTTAACTGCCATTTTATATTTAGCATTCTTTTGCTGATTTTTAGAATGGAAGTGGTTTTGGAGCTCCTGACTAAATGCAGACTGTTTACCTACATTATCTTTCAAATCTATTTTTTAATGTGCTGTAATCAGTATTTTCAATTTTCTTCAGTCTCTGTAGGTTATTATTTGCTGTCAAAACAGATGCAAAATATGCTAAGTAAGTTGGAAGATGGTTTTGTCTTTTACACTGTGACTGAATTCCCTTTACTGATCTCTGTTTAAAAAAAAATGCTTTTCAAATAGGTGAAGATATAGATTAAGATTAAGAGATTGTGTTAGGGAACGTTGATTCTGGCAAGATGAGTGACTTGAGTTAAAGTGTTAAGTTCATCCTAGGACATATCTTTAGACTAGTTAAGTTTTGTATTTCAAGTGTACTAAAGATCCTTTTCAATAACTCATGGAAATGTAGTCTTAAGAGCTGCTATTTATATGCAAAGTTGAGGGCTAGCTTCCATGTCAGGCTAAGATGATTTCTGTTGGTGGGAGTGATTCCTCCTCCTTCCTTTGACCCCAGCCTTTGTGTCCATGTGAGTTTCCTGGCTCCTGCACTGGGAGTTGAGCCGCTCAATCAATTCTGGGGGAGAGAGGGAGGGAGAAGTTACTCCTAGGCTTACAAGTGTACTTAACAGCTCCTCATCTGGTCACACAAAAGCTTGTGTCCTCAGGGGCGGGAATGTGTGCTTGGAAGTTAAGGGCAGCTCAGGTTGATTTTAAGCATGTCAAGAATTACACTCTCACATGCAGTAGAGCCTATTTATATGGGCAGTGTGTTGCACAGAGAATATGGAAACAGGTTTCACATGCAAAATGCAAAGATCCTTTTGCAGGATCTGCAGCTGGTGGTGTAAATTGATACTGAAGGTGAAAGTTCCTTGCATGGAAAAAGGAAAGCACACAAGTGAGAGGAAATAAGGGGAAAATTTTCCCATTGGCTAGCTTGGAAGGGAGGTGGTGGGGTTTCCTAGACAAGCATCCTCCTCTGTCTCTTTTTTTCCCCTGCAGGGAGTGTTCCCTATAACACTTTTCCATAGTATTTCTACGGTTTTCATCAGGACCTGCTCAAGCTCCCTGTTTCTTGTTCCTGCTTACAGTAGTGCTGCATCACAGCAGGTGTTTAATGCTGGCTGCTTGTTAATCTTTGTGCGAGCATGTTATTGGGCTCTACAATGTATACCAAAAGCTACTGCTCTAAGGGGTAAGAAAAGGGCAGAGGAGAGAATGGCTATGGTGCAGTATAGATGCAATCCTGTTAATTTGTTGGTATTTGCAGGTGAAGGGCCTTGAGAATAACAGCAAGGGAAAAATACAGCCAGAGAAACTCTGGAGAGCACTGACTGGGTGGCTTAGTTGAAGGGTTACAGAGCTGCAAGTAGAAGGCAGGTGACAGAATTGCAAATAGAAAACTCTTAGCATGGCAGAGGGCATATAGAAGGCATCTAGGGCAGTGTGTGACACCAGGGTAAGGTATTTTCTGAGTCTTTTTTGCTGTGCTAAGTTAGAAAGTGCAGGGTGAGCCTGCTCCCTTCTTAGGATATTTAAGTAGATGAAATACAGTCCCGCTTGAGAGTAGATAAGGTATGGATGTATTAAGCTGGCTCTTCACTCAAGCTAGTGAATACAATACTCACTAGATTGTTTACAGCATTGGGCCATTGCCATACCCTGCACCTCCACCCAAACTGACCAAGTCTGTGTGATGCTGAGCTGGGTCATGTGAAGTTACCAGTTTAGGTCTTTGGTGCGTCCGGTATCTGTATACTGCAGTTCATTTCACATTATAGATAAGAACTTCCAATTTGTTTTCATCTCATTCTGATGAGACAGCTTGGGAGTCCTCTCTGGATTTCCTTTATTCAAGTAAAATCCGTGCAAGTTCGGTACTGGGAAGCTTGATGAGGCATTGGTTTTAAAAAAACGCTGCCAACCCTGAATCCGGCTATGGTAGACAACTTTTTATTTAACAAAAGTTTCTTTATTACTGACAGAGATTATAGTAAAAAAAAAAGTTTTGACACTCAGAATTTACCACTTGTATCTTACCTTTTGAAAGCCTCACAGATTGTAGCTTTAAGCAATTGTGCAACAAAGGCACTTAAGGACCTTTTGAGTTCAAACAGTATACATTACAGAAAAGCTAAAAATGGTGAGCATTGCATTTTGTATGGCGTTTTTATAATCTTAAAGTTCATGGACTGACCCTGGGGAAAGAAACACTGGTACTTTCAGGGGATTTGCTAGCTGGTTGAGGTTGCATGTTAGTGAGCACACCACTTGGCACGATTCAATAGAACTGGCGTGCTACTTGGAAGAGGCCAAGCCTTGAAATAGCAGGTCAGGTTTGAGAAGTATTGGCAGAACTGAGTCTGAAACGTGTGCATACAACTCATATCTGTAGTCAATGCTAGAACCTGTACTCCCTTGCATCCCTGAGTGTGCAGTTGGGTTAAACCATGAAAAAGGATTAAAAGTATGGCTGTTCAAATTGGAGCAATTGAGCAATAAAACAAACTATTAGTTCTGACTATAGGGTCATGCAGATTGCGTTGTCGCCATTGAATGCTGGTTTGTTTTATTATAAGTTATTTTTTGTTCAAAGAATTGAAGAGAGTAATTCCTGAAGTTTAGTTGTCCTGAAGTATTTTCAACTACAGAGCGTAAGTGACAAAACAGAAATTAAACCTTACAGACTTACCCAAACTAAGAAACAAACCCACTAGAAACTGAACAGCAGCTTTTGATGTTTTAGTTTGGAAACTAGTGTCAAAGAGATCAGAAAACACTCAACCCTTGTTTTTGGGAGAATTCAGAAGTTATTTGCTTATTGTATAAAATTCCTTAAAATGTGTCTGATCATGATCCAGAGCACTTGAAAAACCTTTATTGAAAAAAGTTTTCATAATTAAAACCACTTGTGAAATATAAAGAGTGGAAGTAAAGTAATTAAAGCAGTTTCTTGCTTGGTTTTGAAGAATCTGGATGGTGTTATAGTCACATAGAGTGGTTGTGTCCCTTGGATAAAATGCGTCTTCTGTGCCCTGTGCCGGTTTCTGCTGCACTGAGCCTTTGTGTTAATTTTGCTTATGGTTGCTTCTTCCTGCCGTGTATATTGTATCCTACAGATGAAGGAGAAGATGATCATCCTTCTGCTTCATGCATGGGGAAGAGTAAACAAACTGTCCCTCTTTTTCTTTACAGCCCTGTCATTCTGAGCACATATTTCTTTAATGGTAGTGCATGCTTTTTTACAGTGCTGTTTGCAAGACCAAACTCAGAGAAATAGAGAAGTGGCACATTCTTGTCTTTTCTGGGGCCAGCCAAGCTGCCTGGACACAGAACACAAGGCATCACCCTCCGTGGGCATGTAGTACCTGCCTGCTGGGCAGGTAGCTCCCCAGCTGGGCACTAAACTGTTGCATGGGATGGTTTGCTCCTGAAATGATGTGTATCAGCCCTGTGGACTAGTGCTCTAAATAGAATCAGCACTTTCAAATGAGACATAGTGAAAGGAAGCTTGAAGACTGGTCTTTGGCCAACAACTTCTCCAACTGCTGGCTTCGTAGTGGACTCACATGTTCTCCAATCTAATGATCAAAAAGAGAATAGACTCTGTGATTATTGGATAAATTACTAAATTTGTCAGATCAGCTGAATAGAAGTTTGCACGGTGAAAGTTTGAAATAGAAAAGTTTGTTTCTTTTAGGAATGCTGAGTTAAAGATTCAATAAATGCATCAAAGTGAACAGATTTGAGGTTAATATTACTTGACATTGAGCGCTTAGCAATGCAATCTAAATCCTCACCCAGCTTCATTTGTTCCACAAGAGTTACATAGTCCTATAAAAAAAAAGGAAAATCCAGCCAGAAGAACAGCTGTAAAAGCCAAATTTTGTATTAGGTTGCACTGAAGGAGACAATGTAAAATCTGTTGAGACTATGTCCAGAAGTACACCTACAATTATACAAGCCAGTTACTTTATATACAGTAAGAGAATGAAGTCTGAAATTCTCACGGCCTTTAGAAATCCTTCTGTGCTGCCTCAGCACCCTGTTCATCTTCTAGCAGACCTCTTCCTGCATGAAGAGCCTTATCTATTTGAAGCACAAATAGTCCAGTGCGTAATGTAGAGGACTGTTGGATCTGAAAGACTTTGATCTAATATTGATTAGATCAGCCAGTAACCTAGAAAAGATAAAGCTCAGATTAGTCTGTGGAGTCTGTTCATGATTCCAGACGTGTGATTAGCCTATTATCTATTGCTGAATTCCAGTTATTGAGGCTTTCTGTTGAGGATTTCTGCAGCAGAGGAAGATTTTATGCACAGCTGTGTACAAAGCAGATTTTTTTTTCTCAAGCATATGTACTACAGCAGATGTGAGGACATTAAGTTCCTTAAACATAGGCCTCTAGTGCCACTTGAGACATTGTAGGGTCTTTAAGACATCCACATGGGATCGGTGGATTTGGCAGAAGACCTAGAGGAGACCTTTACTAAAGGGGCAGCTGAAGGCCAGGCAGGATACCCTAGAGCATTTCAAATGGCTCTGTGTAGCTATGTTTAGGCAAATGAAGGAAGCCCTAAAAGTAGGGTTTAGTTATCATACCATTTTATATAATCCACCAGAACTCCCGCTATTTGTGGCAAACTTGCGCTTTTCAGGGATCAGTTCTATGTAACATCATGTGGATGTCTTAGGTACACAACTGCGTCTCAGATGGTACTGTGTGCTTGTATTAGGTAGCTAGATGCTGTTCTTTACAGTGGTGGTGGGATTCAGATCCAACTTCAGATACTTAAGTCTCTGCCTGTGTGCTATAACCAGTTGGAAGGTCTGATCAGACCAGTCAATAGTCTAGAATGTTATTTGTTGCATCAAAAACTAAGATGTCTGCATTTTGTCTGAATCCCTCCAGAGCTTCACTGTAACATCAGCTTAGTTTCTACACATTTGATTCAGAAGCCTAAATTTAGCTGAATTCTACTCTGTGAAATAATCCTAGGAATGTTCATCTGTAATAATTTTATGAATGCTTTGGTGGGAGTCATTTGACTATTACAGTGGAAGGACTGGAAAAAGATAAAAATCTCTCTCCAGAGAGAAGAGAGAGAGAAAATATCAGAACGAACTCATTAGTGACATTTATAGGTAGTAATAGCTCTAAGAAGAGGCAGGCATGCATGTACTAAAATGCATTTGATTTAAGCAGGTGATGTTTTGTTGCTGATGTTAGGCTGTTGACTTAAGTGTCCTTACCTCTCCAGGTGAAGCAGACCCTGTTCTGAAGCCTGTTAAGCTTGAGTTAATCACAGGAGAATAAACCCCTCATTCCAGGAGCAGGATGGGGTGGCACTGGTATTTTCACCTTGCTACAAATATTGGCTTTAAACTTCAGCCATAGGGTACAATATCCCTCTCCTAAAAAGGTCATAAGAAATCCAAGTGGCTTTGCTGGCATTTCAAGTCAGTGTTGCAAAATTTTGTCCTTAAAATTTACATTTTATGGATTAAGAGGTGTAACAATAAAGATGTTTACTGACTGACTTCTCAAAAACTCCTTTCTGCATTTCTTGCCCTTATCCCAAACTTTTGGACAAATGGGCAAAAGCACTCTTGGAAGAAATATTAAAAACTACATGGAAATAAATATTGTTTGGTTTGAATAGGTTATATCTCCTTAAAACCACTTTAATTTCATTCTGAAAAACAGGTATGGTTTTTAGAGAGTTAAAGTTTAGGGAAAAAAATAGTAGTCCTAAGAATAATGAGTGATTGTTCACCTGGAAATGGCTGATTTAGACCATTAGATGGCAGCATGAATTTGTGTTTTAGTCCAAGACTTCTACAGCAGAAGCACTGTTTCAAAAGTTGCCTTTTTCTATTCTAAAACTTTTCATGGCTTTAAAATGTCGTAGTTCCAGCATAGAGCAATTAAAACCAGGTTTGCTGCAATGTTTTGTCTCATTGTTTTCTTCTAGTTTCCTTCTCCTGTAATGATTGAAGCTCCAATGCATTTGCAATGGCGTTTTCCCTTTTTAATTTAAATCTAGTGCAAGTAAAAGAGCTTGTTTTAGTCACACAGAGACAGCAAGACTTCTGCATTTCACTGTATTGTTTTATTTCTCAGGTTTGACCTAAAGACATTTCCTCAAAGACAAAGCTGCATTTCGGCCCCTAAGCCTGTAGTCTGTTCATACTAATGATGCTTTCTGATAATGTGGACATCGATTCACTTAGAGGGGATTGAGATTGTCAGCAGATAATTGATTCAGTTTTGTACATTACCAGTTGAGATAAGATGTGATCTGAATCCTAAAGCAAAATCTTGTGCATTACGCTGTTATTACTCTACTAGTGTATCTACATTATGGTGTAATCATCCACTCAGACTTTTTAAATGAATTCTTTGTGTTCATCTTCTGCAGGCTACATTTGACTTCCCCTGGCCTGTTTGTTCCCACTCATTGCCTGCCTCCCACACAGACATATTGCTATAAGGGAAGTGTTGAGTACAGCTGTGCTAGGATTTTTCTTTGCTAGTATTTGTTTCTAGGAAAGGAAAAGGGAGAAAGTCAGTCCATTTCCTGTTGGTTTAAAGCAGCAGAAACATCTGTTTGTCTTAAGATAGTTTTCCCAAAAGAACAGTGGCAAGGGAGCTTGCAGGTGATGAGCTTTGCCATTGCCAGTAGCTATCAGTTTAGACAATAGTCATTAGTATGGTTGGCTTATAAAAAAATATAAAAATTCCTAAAACAACAGAGAATTTTTATTCCTGCAATAAATTTTTTGACAGCTAATGTTTAATTTCTACAGTGTTTTCAACGATAAAAATACATAGAGTATCTGGGATCAGAAACCCCAGGTCCTGCTGTGAAATCTACAGACTCCATTAAATTCTGTTCAAGGGTGATTTTTCTGCAGTCCCCTCACCCTGTTCCTATGAAGTTCCACAGTGATCACAAAATGGTGTTAGGTGATGTGTGCTGGCACAGCATGCATATAATCCTTTTGACAAATGCATCCTATCACTACCATCTGCTGCATTAATGGTTGCATTTAACCTATTAGGGATTAATAAAATATATACTCTTAAGTATATTTACAATATGACATTGACAGCGGTTAAAATAATGTTATGTAGCTAAAAATCAAGCTGACAGACTATAGAGCAAACTTTGTGGGTAGCACTCCCAGTACAGTGTCTCTTTTTTTTTTCCCAAATCAATGCACTTAACCTGATATCATTAAATTCTTTTTAGCCTTAACTGTAGAGCATATAGGTGATTCATCACTCTTCGTGCCCAAAATGTGGCCTATGAAACTTGATATCTTACACCATTGCATTGTTCTAAACTGTCTTCACTCAAGATTAAGTAGTTTTGTCAATGACCACTTGGCAAAGGAGCTCCTGAGCGCCAGTACTTTATTCTTCTCTTAATTAATATTTTCTTTATTTTCTTTCAGGATATAGTGAGCTCCTCAAACGACTTGCTTTCTTATTGCACTATCCTTTTGTGGTCCTTAGCTTACATTTTGGTATTTTCCTGAAGCTTCCATATATGGGAGAAGGCTTTGGTAGATGCATTTCTTTGGATTTTCAATTTCCTCAGATCTTTCTCTGCTCTGGATAAGGTACATCTGGCCCCAGAGCTGCGTCTCCCAAGTTTCAGCAATGATTATTGTTGTTCTCCCTTAGAAAGAAAAGCATCGAGAACTGAAAGATAGATCCCCCTCATTTTTGGTCACCCAGTGTCTGTCTGTCAACATTGCTCTTCCAGTCGAGAGAGTTCCTGTAAACCTTCTGAGTCAAAGATCTTCAGTGCTAACAGCGTGCCCAGCACCTTGTGAACCGCTTTAGTCTGTTGGCTTTACAGCTCGCTGGATGTCCCTCATTCCTTTCTCTAGACCCAATTGTTTTTAAGGCAGCTTTACTTTCAGGACACACATGGAAGACTAATATTGTTGGTTTGTATAAAAATAAGCACTGGTTCAGAATGCTCTTCCAGGAGCAGGAACATTTTGGATGTGTTTCTTTATTCCACAGTTAGCTTTTTATTCCCCCTTAGCTTTTTTCTGTACTTCTGCTGAATATTTCAGCAGTGGGTATCTTTTTCGAAGGACCTGTGAAATGCTCAGTTCAACGGAACCAAGACTAATTGGTCTCCCTTCTTGTTATGGCCTTTCTGCTGTGTCCAGAGCCTGAACGTTGGTTACCAGTAAATATGTTCTCTGCTTGCTTTTTTGGTAATGACACGGGATCTTTTGTTACAGCTCAAACCTTAGTTAGAGAGGCTGTCACAGTTGTCCTGAGGGAAGCAAGCAGAAAGAAGATAGGGACTAATTTTTAACAGATTATAGCTCAGTAAGATCTGACATGAATTGTACTCCCTCCTAGTCCAAGGTCTTAGTCCGTTTTGAACTGAAAGTTCTGCCACAGATTGAGGAAGTATTACATTTTCTCAAGAAAGGTTTTCAAGATTTTTTTATGATAGAATATACGGAGTCTAAATGCAGAACTTCTTACCAGCAGTCCCTGTGTTAGAGTTTTCAGATCTTGTCTGTGGTAGTGATTTTGCCAGCTGCTTGTATTTTGTGAAAGAAAGCAGTTAGCATCTCTTCCAAGATGCTAATGGCATATTTTAGTATATTGATCTAACATTGTGTAACTTTTTTCTGTATTAATTTTCAGTGCTAAATTGTGTTCAGTAGAGCAACTGATGCAAGTCACTGTGCATTGGTGATTGCTACTACCGCATCCTCGTATCACTTACACTTTTTTATTAGCAATTAATTTATATACTTATCAGTCATGGATGTTGCCCATTATGCTGTTAAAGTTTGAAAATTGAAAGAGTATTATGCCTGCTATTGATGAATAACCTCCCTTAGGAATTCCACTCTATGCTTTTATGTAGAAAGGAATCAAAGAACCAAAAGACTTCGCCACTCATCTTTTTGCTTTCTGACCTTTTTTATTCTTCCAGACTTTGCTATGATTGATTAACAGACTCCTTCCTTTCCACTCCCAGGTGTAGATAAAGCTTCTTTTGTAAAACTACCCACAAAGTGACTGCCTCTTCCATTTGACCAGGCCCTCTCTATCTCACATTTCATTTCTTTGCAAGTGTGATGCACAGATGGGAAGTTTTCTGGACAGAAGCTGTAGCTGGTCATGATAGTACATTTTCAGAGGATGCAGAGATAATAACTAGCTAGGAAGGAGGGTGTGCATCCTCAGATAACTGAACTCAGCTGCCGAGTGGAGACTTGTTATGCCAGAATTGTGGTTTTTTTTCAGTTTACTCTTACTTTCAATCCTTTAATTGCCAAATTTAAAATTCTAGGCTAATTTTTTAACACAAGATAATACTATTTAATGTCTCTATGTTTACATTCCTCCAAGTGGGAACAGAATGTAGCCCAACACATGCTAGTTATTTCAATTTAATTTGGATGGTGAGAATCACTCTGTGAGCTTTCTTGGGCCTTCTTCCTCTGTGGACTTTTAGGTTATTCAGTTGCTATGAAGTCCTAAGCCTGAGTGATTCTGTTAGTAACATTTTTATTGGCATTATATTACAAGTATAAATATATGATAAAATTAAATGAGTGAGGTACTTAATTTTCTCTTTTGGTTAGTCTCTAGGCTGGCAAGTCACATGATTTTTTTTTTGACATGTCTTATGTGGAAAGAAAATGATATTGCAGTCAGATATGCAACATAGTTTATGTTCTTTTACTGTAATGGGTATTTGGACAGCATTCTTAGTAACCACTCTGCATGCTTGTAAAGATTAGTGAGTAATACAGTTCATGGGAAATTATATGAGCTGAAGTAGATAAGAGTTTGAGATGTTTGTCTTCTGGATATCTGCTTTAACCTCTAAGTATATAGTGTACATCATAGCTTCATTATGTTTTCCGTTTTATTCTTATTGTACTTGTTTTTATGTCATGGAAAAGAACTTTTTTTTTTTCCTTATATTTATCTTCTCCTCCTCCCCAGCCCCCATCTCTGTTTCAGCATTGTCCACTTGACATTTTCCAATGCCGTAAACTCTCGAGGCAGTATTATTGTTACGTTCTTCTATGATTTATGCTATTTTGCTGTCAAGAATAAGTTGAAGTTGTGTTGACCATTTTCATAACTTAGTTATTTGGTTGATAGATAAAAATACTTCTTCAGAGGCACATTACATTTTGTTCTGTACTCTCTTCTTGAGTTTGATTGTTATTTTTCACTTGTTTTTTCAACCTAAGTCTCCAATGCACAGTACTTAGGATTTTTCCTTCTCCTTCTTCTTAGCCTTTTTCTTATTTTTCCTCTCTTATATCTTCTACACCTTTTTTCTTTGCTTTAAAAAATGTGTTTGGACTGGTTTTGAGACCCTTCTGGCACTTTGAAAAGTGTTTCTTCTAGACACTTAGGCTTTAGACTGAAGGAGAGAGAGCAATAAAAGTGGAAACAGAGATCTGAACTTACTGTGTATGGAAGCATCTCTCTGTAACTGGTGCAACATAGCTGGCTCGATATGCTTGCTGTGTTTTTGTTAGCTTAACCCATGATTGTTAAAGTATTTAACTTACAAAGTCCATAGCTTTCTGTTAGTTTCTTCTAATTACTTTTGCTGAGCAACTGTTTTTTTAATTGATAACGTACATATTTACTGCAAGTGGTAAACAAAGTAGTGGTACATGTAGAGATGTTGAAATATTTATTTCAGTCAAATGTCTGTATTGAGCGATTTGGAATTCAGCGGTATAGTGATGTGGCAATATTATCGTCTTATCATCACAAATTCTCCTGGGAAGATTCCACATTAGATAATGTTGTGTTAAACTGAATTCCCCCTCCCTTTCGTTTTTTACTCAGGAATGTTTCAATAATGTGATCGTGAAATCATGAGTCAATTATTTGATTAAATTAGTCATACTGTTGGAAGGAACTGCAGTCTCTAGCCCAGGAAAAGAAAAAAAAAAAAAGAAAGAAAGAAAAGAGAATCATCATTAACTTCATGAAGTATTCACAGACTGAGCACAAAGTTTGAGAGAAAGCATAAATAAAGACATGGAAACAAAAAAGGATAAAACTGAACATGAAGTTACTATATACTAAAGGTGGAACAGGAGAAGAAAAATAATCAGCAGTATTAGAAGTCAGGCTTGGAGGAAGATTAAGTGCAGTTCTTCAAGAGAAATTAGAAAGGATGATTCTAAGGCTGTAAGGTGTTTGCACAAAAATTAGGAAAATATTCATGGCATGTAGAAGACAAAATATGCAGGAAGAGTTTGATGATTGTGAGGACTGACACATAGGAAATGGGATGAGAATAGACTTGCCAATATAAAATGTAAGGTTAAGACCACAGCACTAGTATTACTAACTGTATTGTCACCTGAGGATTATTCAGTTGGAAATCACAGAATAGGGGTGTTATCTGATATTATTAATTATTTGCAAGATAACTAAGAACAGCTGATGTGATTGAACCAGAAGAGAGTCAGATGTGATTCTTAAGATGTGTTAAGCGAGATATTTTTTGGTAAAGATACATGAATATTGCTACTATACAGAACACTGTTAATCCTTCGTGTGGTATGTTGTCTGTCATTCTTGACTCTCACATTTAATAACTGGAGTGAGTATAGGAAAGGGCTATAAAGGTTTATCAGGAGAGTAGGTAGCTTTTTATAAAATACATTGACTTGTTCCCTTGCAAAACAAAGGCTGAGAAGTGATGGGAAAGCTCACCTTGGAGGGTAAACATAACAAAAAAAGTAAATCATCTAAATAAGGTTAAGGGTAGTATTGACACAAAAAAGTATACACATAAAAGTATAGCCAAGCTGAATGCGAGGAGATTACAAAGTGTCAGCTCAGCTTCTAGATCATCCTCCCAGCAGAAGCAAGTCATCTAATTTGTTTTCTAGTGGATCTTAACAGATAAAGAGGAATAAGTTATACAGTTACCTGCAACTCGTGGATCTTGACTGTTTAATGCAGGATTTGCTTATGTTCTTCCATTTCAAATAGAGAAGGTTTGGGGTGTCTGTGTCTTAAAATGGGAAGTATCTTTGTTATATTTTCTCATTTTATTTTAAAATTAACAGTTGCGTTTGAATCTCTTCTTGTTAATATTTTTCCATTAGATAATTATTCTTTACAGATCTTACATAGTCAATTAAGCATCCTGTTGGTTAGGGGATTTCTACAATTAAGTCAAAATTTATTTCAAAACTGATCATAGCAAATATTGCAGAGAGAAAGAATATCGAATCATTCAGAATTAAATTAGTTGTAAAGGTTTAAATATTTGGATTGTGGTTTAAACCCATCTTTTGAATGAAGAATAATCTGAGGCAAGGATACATGGGTGTTTGTTTTTTTTTTTTTTAAATCTTGTCTGTGTAGCTGAGGAGGGTCAATGTTAGAAGAAAAAAACGTAACAGGCAATATAAATAAAGCAGCTGAATAGAAATTTCAGAAAATTACTTTTCTACCTAATAAGGGTGGTTTGGATAATGGACTGTAGTTCTCAAAAGGAGACTTGGAAAAAGAGAGCCTCTTTGTTCCCAGGTGTTGTTGTGGACTTGCTGAAAGAACCAGAAGGTGGACTGTGTGAAGACAAAAGTGGCTATACTGGATATTTCCTCCATCACAACATAGAACTCACATCTGTAAGAAATGCACATGGCTAATGGACTGCTTAGAATAATAGGGCATGGCCAGGGAACAGCTGCACTGAACAACTTGCTCCCCTAGAGAAATTTCAAAAGTTAGAGAAAAACTTACAGCGAATGCTGTTTCCTACTCTCCTGCACAATATATGGCTCTCTATTCCTCCCCTTGCAAAGCTCCCAGCATTTTCCTGGTTAAGCAGTGTTAGCAGGGCTGCCGGCTTGATTGAGCTAGTACAGAGAAGGAGCCAGAGGGAAAACATGCACGGAATGGAGCTGGCATCTGAAGAGTGACTTTGCTGTACCATGTTGTGTCTCATGTTTTAGTGGCCCTCATCTTGACCAAAATGATCCCTGTTCTTTTTCACTTTGCAGTATGAAATGGGAATAGGGTATTACTTCCTATAACACTTGTGTAGTAGGGAAGTAATTTGGTTTATTTTTTGTTCTTTTTTACATAGGTGAAAAATACCTTGGCCATTAGAATTTAGACAAAACCTCACTGGAGTTTTTAACAGTGAAAAGCAGGCTAAATCTAAATAAACTACCTGGTTTCCTTGAGCTGCACTTGGGTTTTTTTGCCTTCTAAGAATAAAGTAACAATATTTGTCAGAAACATTTATGCCATTGAGGAATCCAGAGAAATGCAGGAAATGCAGTTTGAACACATAGCGTATGTACTAATGCTTTATTTGTCTTTGTGTGTGTGGATTTGATGGCCAAAAAGGAAGAGGCCCCAAGGGCTCCTTAGTATGCAATTAATATTTTGGCTAGAAAAGCAGCAGATTGTTTCAGTATGCTTACATGTTATGACATCATATTCCAGTAAAATTATAATGAACAGAATTTTTGTTTGTCTCTGTGGCAAACCAAAATGAGTTTTCTAATTGTCAACAGACCTTGGTGATTTATTTAATTATAGTGGCGCCCGCTCACACCAGCTTAGTTAAGGTCTGTCAGCATTTGTGTTATGAACCTCTATTTTTAGGAGTTTATAACTAGTTGTAAATATTTGCTCATTGCTAAAACTTGGCATGCAAGGTCACAGCCATAGAACAAATATCCCTTTTCAGGTTGACTATTCTAGTGATAGCAGTGGCATTAGGTAAAAGGTAGATTTCTGATGATATGAAAGTTAGAGGGAATAAAGAGAACCTGCTTTCCAGACCTGTTATGTGAGGGATCTTCTTAAGAACTTCAAATGTGTAGAAGAGCCAGATGAAAATTAACTTGTTCTAATAGGTTAGGTTAAAGTACTGTCCTTTATAACTTTTTTTTCTTGTAATTTAGTGCATCATTTCACATGTCCTTTTGTTGTTTTCCAGTCTTATAATCTTCTGTTAATTTGGGTGTGTTTGTCAGCTTGGGCATCTAGTGTCACCTGGGCATCTTTTTCATATAATAATTTTCTCCAAAGGAAAATCCCAGCCCTTGTAGCCACTATGTATAATGCAGGGAGAATCATATTTTTTAAGTATAGGTAATGTCAGAAACCTAATGAATCTATACGTGAAGTGTTGCTGTTGGAAATCCCAACTTTCTCAGTTCTATGACAGAGTAGGGCAACTGAGGGCTAAGGCGTGTGGGACTGATATTTAAGTGTTCTGATGATGGAAAACATTGTGCTGCCATGTTATTGCATAATAATCAGCAAATTCTATGTAAATATTCCCAAGATGATTAAGTTTTTGGGTCCTTTTTAGTAATTCAAATGTAATATATTGGGAAGGTTTGTTAATGATCAGTGGGAGATAACTTTGTGTAGAGTTGCTCCGTACAGGAGCGTGCTTCTTTGATATGCCGAATCGTTTCATATTAAAACTCAGTTTAATCATTGAACTGTACTTTAGGATTGTAATATTATGATTGGTTTTGAGGATTTTGTTAATACAGTCTCTGTCCTCATCATTGAAAAGAAGAGGATATTTTATTTCTATTTGATATGCTCCTCTTTAAAGAGAAGCCAATATCCTCACACATTTAGTCCGTTTTCTGATGCTCCTTTGCGCTTTCCTGGCAATGTTTGTATTATCAGTGCTCTGTTAACCCTGCTTGAGGCCAAGCAGAGCAAAAAAGATTTAATCAAAACCATGTAAAATCCTAGTCATTTTGCCAATGCCAAAGAGCTGCATGAGGCTCTAGAGCCACAGGCTGAATATCTTTTTTTCCATATTAGCACATAAATAGCTCCCTAAACACTCTTTAAAAGAAAAGGTGGGGAAGGGGGAAGGAAAAAAAGAGGGCTTGTTGTAGGATCTGAGTTTATAAAGCAGATTAAGGTTCAGTGCTTTTCCTCCTTTGCGTATAGTGGAGAGAAAGGTAAGTTTAGTAAGTCAGCAAGAAAGCAGAACTTCCGATGGATGTTGTTTTCACTAAATCTAAGTAGCTGCTAACAGCACTACTGCATTTCTCTTCTTTTAAAAGAGGATTGTAAAGCAATGAGGTGTGATGTGCTATCAAGGTGCCTGCTGCTTTTGCATGATAGAGCTTATCCTATTCTAAGCTGCAGCTATCTGAGGCAGCCAACAGATGCTGTGGTTTCCAGGCTCTATAGATCTTCTGAGAACATCTTCTAGGATGGTGGAAAGATTTCTGGGAGTTCTTTGAGGAACTTGGAAGTGCCTGTTGCTGCAGAGAAAGGATAGCTACAGGGGGTTTTATCTTCAGGCAAGCCCTAGCAGCTGCCAACAAGCTCTATCAGCTACTGCCAAACAAAAGCTGCACTCAGCCTTTCTTCTAGCTGTTTCCTGATTAGAGAGTCAAGCATCGTTTCAGCAGGTACTTGGGAGAAGCCCATATGAGTGCAGAGCCTAGAGTACCGCTGGCAGAGACAACCAGCAGATGCAGCAGCTTGCTTAACAGTTGATGCAGAAGGGAGAAGAAACTCTGCTGAAGACTGTGTGTGTGCTCTGCAATGGTGGTGATGTGCCACATGGCATGGTTCCTAGCACTAAGATTGACTGTGCCTCATGCATCAGAGACCTTGAGTCATATCTAGCTTTAGTGTAAGGATGTGGCTTTCAGACCTTCATGTCCAGGGAGTGCTCTAAGTTTGGGTGGAGGAGATGTTGGTCTTGTCTTCAGGAGGTGTGGACTGGCAGAGGGTCTTGATTGCCAAGTGAAGGAGATGCAGGAAGATGTTAGCATATTGTACTAACACGACTAGTGGTGGTGAGTAGGAGATCAATTGGATCTTCTCTGAAAGCCTAGAGGTACAAGAACTTCAACCCCAACCATACCAAAGGAGGAGGAGGGAGATTCAGTGCTTATTGGGCTGGGAACTGGGGAGTCCTGTGATGGCAAAGGCCGGAAGCTTGTAATTTTGGATCCCAGGAGGAATGTTTCTGCTCCACCTGCAGTGCTGCAACTCGGTTTAGTGCCGATGCATCACATGAGGGCTAGGAGCTCTTGAAGCATCTAATCCAGCCAGGCCTAAGTCCTGCAGCAGCACCAGAAGGAAGCAGCAAGTGATAAAAGGGAGTGGCTTCCTGCTGCAGGGTTTGGAGACCACCATCTGTCAACCTGACCTGCTGTGCTGGGAGGTTTACTGCTCACTGAGGGCTTGGATTGGGATGTTGTGGAGAGACTACCAAGGGTTGTATCCTCAGACTATTACCCACTACTGCTCTTTATTGTGCGCACCAATGATAGTGCAAGGGGACATGCGGAGTGTAACAAGCATGATTTTTTCATCTGTGGTGCACTCTTTGAGGATCAATGCTTGAAATAGACAGGATTTGCCTGACCAAACAGGGCAGACATCTTTATCAACAGTCTGGCCAATCTAGTCAAGAGACCTTTAAAATGATGGAGAGTGGAGTTGAACTATAAGCTTGTGAGGAAGTGATGGACCAGTGTAGTAACCAAAGACTTAAGGGTGATGTTGGCAGGAGAGGCCCTAAAACCAGCAAAACAGGGCTGAAGGGGTCCCACCCCAAGTGTAGGCATGTAAGGAAAAGCCTACTGGACAGCATGATGGGGGAAGTCCTTATACTCTTTTTGGGAAATTGGTACAATTGGATTCTTATCTGAAGTGTCAGTATACCAGTACACTTAGCACAGAGAACAAACAGGAGGAACGAGAGGTCTATGTGCAGCTGCTGCCGGTGATACTGTGGTGAGAGCCTCCTACAGGCTGAATGATCAAGAAGAAGTAGATGAGGTCTTTTTCAGGTAACCGGAAGAAGATACATGGCCACACGCGCTGGTCCAAATGAGGGACTTTAATCACCCCAGTATGTGTTGAAGGGATATCACAGCAGGACACAAGCAATCCAGGGGGTTACTGGAGTGCATCAATGACAACTTTGAGACAGGCGATTGAGGAATCTATGAGGAGAAGCACTTCTTCCAGAGCTCATGCTTCCAAACAAAGAAGAATTGGTCAAGAATGTTAAGGTTGGGGTCAGTGCAGTGGCCATGAGATGGTGACAGGATCTGGAGAGGAAAGAAGAAGACAAATATGACAGATCACAAAGGGGACTTGGTTACCTGCTTGGAAGAATCCCAGGGGATACTGTCCTGAAGAGAGCAGCAGTGAAGGAAAGCTTGTTAAGGTTCCCATCTTCCAGGCTCAAGAATGGTTTAACTGTACATCCCAACGTGCAGGTAATTAAGCAAAGGCAGCAAGAAGCCTGCATGGATGAACAAGGAACTTCTAGCTAAACTGAAACAGGATTTATAACACAGGATGAAAATAGATACTGTACAAGTCTTTAGGTATGTTGTTAGGAAAACTGAAGTCCATCTGGAGAGGGATGTGAAGGGCAACAAGTGATGGGCTTCTGCTCCAGCAAAAAAAAGAGCGGCCTTGAGGAATCCCAGGTCCAGGCTTTAAACTTAATGAGGGCAGATTTAGATTAGATATAAGGAAGAAATTTTTCGCGATGAGGGTGGTGTGTCTCTGGAACGGGTTGTCCAGAGAAGTTGCAGATGCCACGTTCCTGGAAGGGTTCAAGGCAAGGCAGGGTTGGATGGGGCTTTGAGCAACCTGATCTAGTGGAAGGTAGGTTGGAACTAGATGAACCATAAGGTCCTATTCTGTAAATCTATGATTGCTGTGATTGGTGAGGTTTCTGAGGACTGGAGCAATTTCATTCTTATTTTTGTGAAGGGCAAGAAGAAGAGTCTGGGAAAATAATGTCAGTCAACCTCACTTCAATCCCTGAGAAGTTCATGGGGGATATAATCTTGAAAACTATTTCTGCTCATATTAAGAATGACAGGTGACTGTAAGTAGTCAGCATAGATTTAAGAAGGTGAGATTGTGCCTGACCAATCTGATAGCCTTCTACGGTTGGATTACTAGCTCAATGAATGAGAGGAGAGGAGCAGATGATGTTTATCTTAACTTTATCAAGGCTTCTGACACCATCTCTTGTAACATCCTCATTGACAAACTTGTTAAGTCTGACAAAGATAAAAATGGACAGTGAGACAGTTTGAAAACCGACTAAACTACCAGGCTCAAAGGGTTGTGATCAGTTGCACAAAGTGTAGCTGGAGGCCAGTCACTAGAGTTGTACACCAGTTCTAAATGCTAGGGCCAATACTGTTTAATATCTTCATTAATGATCTAGATGATGTGGCAGAGTGTACCTTCAGCAAGTTTGCAGATGATACAAGCCTGGGAGGAGTAGCTGATGCACCAGAGGGTTCCTCTGCCATTCACAGGGACCTTGACAGGCAAGAGAATTGGGTGGACAGTAACTTCATGAAGTTGCATGCAAATCCCTGCACCTGGGCAGGAATAACCTCATACATCACTACACAGTGGAGGCCAACTGGCTGGAAAGCAGCTTTGCAGTAAAGCACCTGGGAGTCCTTGTGGACACAAAATTAGATATGAGGTATTAACTGGGCAGCATGTAGAAGAGTATTGTGAACAGATAAAGGGGAGGTATCTATCCCCTCTGCTCAGCCCTGGTGACTGGCTACATCTGGCATACTGGGTCCAGTTTTGGACTCCCCAATACAACAGAGACATTCACATACCTGCACAAATTTGGTGAAGGCCGCTGGGATGATTAAGAAACTGAAGTATCTCATCTGAGGAGAGAATAGGAGAACTGAGACTAGTTAGCCAAGAGAAGAGAATGCTCAGGGGGATCTTATCAATGTGTATAAAATGTGGGAAGGGGATGAGTAAAGAAGGTGGAGCCTGGCTCTATTTAGTGGTATCCAGTGAAAAAGAGGTACAAACTAAAAAAGAATTTCGATTTAATCATAAGAAGACTTTTTTTTTTACTGTTAGGACAGTCAGACATCAGAGCAGATTGCTGGACAAGTTGTTGAAAGAACCACCGTTGGAGATACTCACAACGGAATGGGAAATGGCCCAGAGCAGTCTGCTATAATTGACCTGCTCTGAGCAAGGGATTTGGACTAGGGCGTCTCCAGAGGTTACTTCCCACCTCAACTATTCTGTGTAAGGAAGAACTTTCAGAGGAATCACATTGGCATTGTAGTGGAGCCAGGGACAGACAGCTTCAAGGCAGCTGTGGAAGACATGGAGTTGATGATGACTATACTGATGAAGCTTTTCACTGTTTTTGCCTTGATTTTAAGGAAGTGTAGTATTTTTTACTTTGGAAATGTAATTTGACCTATGTTTGGTATCAAAGGCCTGTTCCTGATTCTTAGGTTTAAATTCTTTCAAGGGTTTATTTACAACTGTTACCTGTATATTCCCTGAATCAATATTGCAAACCAAATAAAAATAATAAATCAAATGTTGCCATAGGAGGC
The DNA here is from genome assembly GCA_033556795.1 of Tapera naevia. Lineage (NCBI taxonomy): Eukaryota > Metazoa > Chordata > Aves > Cuculiformes > Neomorphidae > Tapera > Tapera naevia. Next base: position 15,584,774 of record JAUMJJ010000038.1, read on the forward strand.
ATTTTATGTAAACTCATTAAGTGAAGAGAAAGGGTCAAATTCTGCCTTTCATTTGAAAATCTACCATTCTTTTTGAGGTAAATCTCAGTCTGAAGCTACTATTCTTTTTTATTGTAGGTTTTGTCACACTGATAGTGTCTTAGTGTTGTGTTTGTGCCTTTTAGAAGTAGAGGGAGGCAGGAGGCAGCATGTCAGAAGCAATGAAGGACACAGTGGAGTCACAGTGGGATGGAAAGTACTGTTCTTGAACTGTCTGTTTCTTTGGTTTGACAGCAGCTCTGTTAACGAATGGCACTGTCATATTTGAATTTCATTATGCATGTAGGAGCTTTGTAATGTTCTTCCAGAAAGAGCAAATTTTGGACCATGTTGCCCAGAGATATTGTGGAATGTTCATCCTTGGAGATATCCGCAATACCCTGCACAATTACTGAACAAGACAGTGTAAGTTCAGAGTTTGGCCCTACTTTGGATGCTGTGTTGGACCAGATAACCTTCAGAAACCTTTCCAACCTGAGTTATTCTATAATTTAATGAAAATATTATATAGACAAATGCATTTTCAGGCCTTAATAATTCCCTGTAACTGTGTTAAACTGTAAACAGGAAAGGAAATGCCCACTTTTTGCATGTTGTAAATGCAACTTCGCTCACCCGTCCAAGGCCCTGTAGCCAGAGGCTTTTTGGAGCCAGTGTTATGGTTTTGCTCTTTCCATATAAACATACTTTTAAAATTAGGCACAAAGTTCAGGGACACTAAGACTGGAGTGCTTATTCACACTTATTTGGGTTTGAAGTGTGCTGCTATCTGAAAAACTATTTTGTTTTATAGTTAAAACAAATTGGATTAATGAAAAGTCAGAAAGTCTTCATACAAAAAAAATCACCATCCTGTCAAGAGTTGAAATGGAGAGAGCATGCTTTACTAAGAATCATTTAAGAGGAAGAAGGAAAGTGTAGTACTTTTCTATTCTTTCAAGTGATTCTAGTTTTGTTGCAATGAACCTGGATTTTGACCACGCTGTTGGAATCCTGGACTTGTTTACATTGCTGTAAAATATGTACAGGTTATTTGTCATAAATGAGAAACCATTGGTGATAGCTATATATTTTTCCAAGTACTAAATCTTCAGTGTGTCAGTAAAACCTTTCTTGAGGAAGGCCACAGGCAGTCTAGACCACAGAGCGAAGAGTACACAGCAAAGTCACTCACCTGCATAGAATATAATTTGAGGACTTTTTGGAAATGTTCCGTTAAAAGATTATAATTCCAACAGTGATTAGACTGGTCATCTATGCTGAATTGAATTTTCTGAGTCAGGGGTGGTGGAATACTGTTTTTCTGTAGAATTGCTTAAGTGGACAAGCACTTACGTTTGTAGTTGTCACAGTGCTGCGACAGGACCTCCCAAACCCAAGAATTTCATTACATCTCCTGCTTCATACATTGTGAGAGATTTCAGAGTAGGGAGTATGTGTTTGGTTGCCTCTTTTTATGGCTGGAAATAGAGATGCGGAGTTGATGATGTGAGTAAAGATATTTCATTTTCTTTGAGGAATAATAGCTGTGCTAGCTTATAGGAAAAGGTTCAAATTGTTGTGTTATCTTGCTTTCAGTGCCTTTCAGATATGCTCAGAAAAACAAACCTTGCCATTATATTCAGAAATTTTTCTGTAGGAAGGAAAAAAAGGAAAAGGAAAACAATGTGGTGGTGATTGCTGCTTTTCTTTCAGTGCCTGGAAAATGTTTGGCTACTACTGTGTTGGAGGAGAGCTTCTCTCTACCCTCTGTTATGTTTTTGGAAGGGAACTCCTCCGTACCCTCTACAACAATTTCAATACTTGGGCTTTAAAAAGAGGCTTTGGTCCAGGTTCCTCACTCTCTACCAGTCGACTTTTTACTGTCCCCAAGAACTGAACTATGCCCCTTCCTCCATGCCAGCTTTCCATGGGACAGGAGTTGTCTCCCAGGCACGACTTTCACTGGAGCTTTGATTCTCTTTAGGTTTAATCTTCTTAAGACTCAAACCAAGAAGAGATCAGAGGTGAACTCATGCTCAGAAGTATGGTAGAGCTCATTGCAGAGTCCTGCAAATGTGGGTGAAGAGCTGTTTTGCGCATAGGAGTAAATGTGGTGTTGCTGAAGAGTGTTGCCATGTGTTTGAGCATTAGGTCTTACTCTGTGAGAAAAAGATAGTTTTATCCCTAACCACTGCTCTATGTTATATGAAACTGATGTTTAAAATTTGTAATTTGTATTGTTGGATTTTTTGTGACTTCTTTCCAGGTATCACTGCCCAGTGCCTAAAATTTTCTATGTCCAGTTAACTGTTGGCAACAGTGAGTTTTTTGGCGAAGGGAAGACTCGTCAAGCTGCTAGACATAATGCTGCAATGAAGGCCCTTCAAGCTCTCCAGAATGAGCCTATTCCAGAAAAATTACCTCAGGTTTGTGTTTCAGAAAATTGTTCTTAATCCTTAAGTTAAGATACCAAATCAAACAATTTAATTGCTAGTTTCTCAATGTTTAGTTTTTAGTGGTTTTTTTCATATTAGCCTCAGTAATTAGAGAAGGAGTACTAAAAAATTGTTAGTGTTTTTTCTTTATAACAGCACACCTAACATGGAACTATACTTAAAAATAAGTAGGTGTTTTAAAGATAAGACTGTCAACAGTCTTAAGTAAATATAAAACCAAAATGAAATGTTATACCAAAAGTAGAGAAAATGTCCATTAAATGGATTTACAGTGGATTTACAGAGAATAAATTATTAAACTTAAATGTGTTGTGCTGTGAAAGTGATCTTTAGAGTTGAAATTACTTGCCCCCAATGTACCTAAGAACTTGACAGAGCTCTCTGACAGTGATCACCTGTCTGATGGTTTTAGGCTTGCAGCCACTTAGTACCTTTTTAAATAGCTAGCTTTATCATCACTGTGTATTGATACTTGAAAATTAAAGTTCTGTGTCATACTTTAAAAAATAGTTAACAAAAATTATTCTCAGAATAATTTTACAAATTGAAAAAAATAATTATAATAAAATTGCCCAGTCAAATAAGCTAAAATAAATTTGTAAGGAGATAATCTTTTAATTTTGTGTACTTTTCTGATGACACTTGTTGAATTCTCATACACAGTACAAAACATTACTAATAGTACCTTCAGTGTCTTGTGTGGTAGTTTTGATCTTTTTAAGAATGGAAAAAATTTTCTGTGTTAAGAAGAATCTTTGTTCTTTCTGCCTCACCCTGTCTCTATATCCTCCTTTTGATCCAAAGAGAGTTTGACTCACCTTTTTGTTTTGCTATATTATTTTTCTGGATCAGGAAATTCTCTTCAAAATCACTTAGTATAATTAATATTGATTTTTACAATTTTTTTTAACAGGTACACTAGGAAAAAAGACTATGTAAAGTCTCAGGAGAAATCCCTGTTTTCTTTCACATTGTTAATTCCCTTCCTTTCTCTTTTGGTTTCCAGTCAAGTGTATTGGTTGATAATGAATCCTTAGCACTACCCTGAGTGGGAATCTCATATTATTGAAACATTTTTTTTAGTAGCTCAACATATTCTTTTGGAAATTGCATGTTTAATATTATATTTTATCAAGAGAATCTTTGAATTCAAGATATCCATTAATCAGAATGGCAATTAAACCACTAAGTGCATAGTAAGGTAAGTAGTAGACAGAAGTAAATAGTGTATATATATATATATGCAACATTGATAGGTACCTGGTTTGTATACTGAGATTTTGTAGCCCATGTACATATGTAATTTACCTAGTGAAAGTAATAGAATCTTTAATAATCATTCTTACCTAATTGGGTCTATTTAATGTCTATTTAGATAATTGTCTGTTAGGATATGCAGGCTTTTAGAAGATGCAGTCATGGCAAATTGAGTTGTCTAAATTGATGTGTGCTGTAGGGTTGCCTCCCTCATGAGCTAATGAGGTAACTTCGTTCTTCTCTTCACCACCATAAGTTACATATGTAGACTGAGTCAAATCCACAGTTAGCTATGAGAAAAAATATGGAAAACTTGTCAGGAAACAATACTGTAGTATATCTGAGACATCCACATAGTACTTGCAAGGCCTGTGGGAGCATTGTGAGTTTCTGGTGCAGCAGTAGAAAACCATTTGGGATACTGTGTGATCTCAATAGAAAGTGTCCGTGGATAGGAGGCTAAATAGAGTTCTCCATTAGGAAAACCTCTGTGGTTTTGGTTACGCTGAGGATAAGAGTAGCTGGTTGCAGGCTAATCATGATCTGTCACTTCATAGGTTAGAGTTGTAGGTGACTGGAGAAGGCTGACAGTAACACTATGCCTAGGTCATGATGGAATACAAAGAGCTGCATCCTGTGGAGCTGACTGTAGCTCTCCAGAACACTAGAGGTTTGTTGAAGTAGAGCTTGAGGGCTTCATAGTGCCAAGGTTCAGGTTCCTTCCTGCTGCTGGTCATGTGAAATGCATGCAAGGCTGCTACACAGTGGTGGAATGTGCCCTCACCATGGGACGTGGTCCAGCTCAATAAAACTCGGCTTCATTCAGCAGAACTGACCTACTTGGGTCAACCGTGGAAGCTGATTGATTCACCATTCTTCAAATATCATGCCTGAATCAGTGCCAGTACACATTAGAGTCTGGCTAACCTTGATTACATGACTAGATTAAGCTTCTTTCTTCCTCAATCACTGTGCGTCCAAGGAGAGCAGAGAGGGCGGCTGCTGGTACCGATCAGCACAGTAAATACATGGGTTTACCTTTTGGCCTCATGAATAGGTTTGCTTAATGCAGCCTTCCGTGTATTCTTTTGTTTCCAGATACTCTTTCCACCCCCCTTTCTTAAAAAAAAAAAACAACTTAGTTGAAGATAAAATCTTTTATCCACAGTAAACCACTGAAGAGGAGTATTGCCATCCTAATACTTCATTGCACAAACATTTTGAAGAGCATAAGGTGAGCAGAAACAAGAAGGAATCAGCAAACAGGGCAGGATTACAGGTGAACGTGAACCTGTGTTCATGAAAGAGCTATTGTGTGTCTGCCGGATCACCTCTGCTGTCTTGTAGATGTGAGGCTAAGAAAGGCCTTACCATTGAAGTGTCAGTTGTGGAATGAGAATCAGATTTAAATCTGAAGTACCTGAGACATTCCTGAACATATTTTATCTTCCCTTGGGAAGTCATATGACTAAGACTTGAAACTTTATTGCTCTGTACTAAGGTCTGAGCCTCGAAGTCTGTGATCCTCCCTGTTCTCCACTCACGGTTAGGTTCTCTGCTCTGTTTGGTAGAAAGATATGTAAAGAGTGAAATTGTAAGGGCAGAAGGGATAATCGGGGCTTTCTGAACCAATGTGTTTGTGTTAATTGTGAAATTTTAAACAGTAATTTCTACGTTAGACTTTATGTATCTGACTAAGCTAGAGTATAGCTAGAAAACCTAAACATTCTTGACCTAGAGGCTTGGTGACAGTCCAGGGGGCTTTATGTTATATAAGGTAAATTATGGCAGTGAGTGATTATTCCCCAATTCAAAAGTAAATTGCAAGGTAGCTTCATTTTCTGTCTAATTGGTGTTTACTTATTATTGCTAAATGTAACAAACAGATGATAAAAAAATCTCCCCCATGTAAATTTATGGATTATGCTTAAGTAATTTTGAATCATTTTACAGAATTGGTTGTTTCCATAGTGTCTCAGTGCAAAGTTGTTTTTTCTAATCAGTAGTTCAACCTTGTGGCTTTTTTGTCAGCTCTTCAGATTATCAGTGTCCTTTATAAAATACAAACTTAATGGAATGCAATACTGAGTAAGATTCTCACTAAGATTTCTTACAGAATAGTAATATTTGTACTTTTAAATATTGTCCTTTTAACTCTGTTCAGTTGATCTTTCTCAGTGTACCTAATCAATGCTTTGCCTGTCCTATAGGAAATGGTCTACATTCTCAATTTCAGTGATACTTTACATTTCATTATATGAAATGATCTAGAAGTCCTACATAATTTCATTCTAACTACCCTTATTACTGCTTTGCACTGCACACTTGTTTTTCAGCAGATGCTATAAACTTTATAAATTTTTGTTTTGTATTTAGCTCCAGATAAATGTCAGGGATGTAGACAACTTTTTCAGATTTAAAATTTTGCATTTAATGAGACAAAAAGTGCTCCAAGCCTGCATGCTGTAGCTGACCAATGGATTTTTGGTGCTGCTTTATCTTAAAAATTATTATATTAAGAGTTAAAAATTGGTACATAAAAGATGGATTGATTTCATTGTTAATGTGAAAAACCTAATGCTTTTGAAATATTTGATAACTTCATTATCTGCATTTTGTAGATATGATGGTGGCTGGAGATTTAGATCAGACTTTGTTATGTAAGATGGGAACTCCACAGGAATCTACGTGATTCAGCCCAAATTTCTTTGATGTTTACCTCCACTAATAAAAGATTAGGAGTTTGGCCAAGGTTACATGGTTGTTGAGAGATCCCAGTTTGAAGCATTCAGAGCTTTGCAGTGTGAAAGTAGCTGAAAGTGAAACCTCTGAGAACTAAGGAAGATGTGGCCCAGGGGACAAACACTAAGAGGTAGCGTTTGCAGAAGGTGATAACTGCTTGACTGATCCCTGTGCTGGTGGTTGTCTGAGAAAAATAAGACTTATCTGAAGTGCAAAGCAAAGCTGATTTTTAGGCAGGATAATGTCTGCATGTGGTTTTTGTTGTTTTATGTCTTAGCCTCTCTGTTTGTTATGTTCCTATGGATAAATAAATAAGGTTCTGTGTTGAGCAAGCTGTTCTCTGTCACTACCTTTTCACTCTGGTCATAACTCCCAGAGGGAAGTCGATGGAGGGGCCATTAACCAGCTGGACCTGCTGAGGACACCTGTAACCTGCTGACCCAGTCAAAGTATGGGGGTGATTCACTGAATTTCTTATGAGAGAAGGACAGCCTTTTGTACTTTCCAAGAACTAGAGAAGACTTCGTCCTTGCTTGGAAGGGGTACCCACAGAGAGACTGAGAAACACGTCAAACGATCTGTTTCACCCTCATGTTTGACACAAGCAGCATATATTCAGATGATGATAATCCATGTCATTAATGAGGCTCAAATCCATAGAAGTTATTTTGCCATCTGTCATTAAGTTATGAATTAATGTGTGTGTCTTCCTTTATTATGAAGCATGAATGGGTTATATATGGCTTCAGGGTCGGCAGGTGGCTAATAGGTGCAGAATTGGATGTACAATTGCTGATTTACAGCTTGACAGAAGAACTCAGAAGTCTTTGAGAAACTGGAGGAGAAGCATATTATATATTTTATCGTCTAAAAATAATAACATGATTATGTATCCTTTATTTCCAGAATGGAGAAACGGGAAAAGAATCAGAAGAAGATAAAGATGCAAACAAGTCTGAGATCAGTGTAGTGTTTGAAATAGCTTTGAAGCGCAATATACCTGTCAGCTTTGAGGTACATGTTACATATTTTATTATTATTCATCTAATAGATATATATTAACAATGCAATATTTAGATTCATGCAAATTATAAATCAAAAAATCACTATTGTACTAGAGTCTAAGACACTGAGTGTTTACTATTAAATTAGATGCTGTTTTGGAGGTACTAGAGACCAAATATTTGGTTGCAAACAAGTGGGTGGTATAAAGGCAGTTCAAGCACCATCTGTGTGGTGGAGTGGGATTAAAATTGGTAGCCACACTAAGCCTGATTTAAAATAATCTTCAAAACAGTCAGCCAAAGTTTTTGCTTTAACTGTAGGTGTTTATATACTACAAAGCGCTTCTATAAATACATTAATAACAAAAGGAGGGGCAAGGAAAACCTCCATTCCTTGTTTGACGTGGGGGAGAACATAGTTACTAGGGATGAAGAGAAGGCTGAGGTACTCAACACCTACTTTGCCTCAGTCTTCACCAGTGGGAGAGGTGGCCTTCGCGATGACTGGCCTCCGGAGCTCACAGATAGGGACAGGAAACCAAATGGCTCCCCTGTGTTCCAGGCGGAAATAGTCTATGAATTACTGAGCCACCTGGATCCACACAAATCTATGGGACCTGATGGATTCCATCCTAGGGTGATGAGGGAGCTGGCAGAAGAGCTTGCTGAGTCACTGTCCATCATCTACCAACAGTCCTGGTTCTCTGGGGAGGTCCCAGATGATTGGAAGTTTTGCAAACATCACACCAATCCACAAAAAGGGCTGCAAGGAGGACCCGGGCAACTATAGGCCTGTCAGCCTGACCTCAGTGCCTGGCAAGGTTATGGAACAGATCATCCTGAGTGCAATCACACAGCACCTTCAGGATGGATATGGGATCTGACCCAGCCAGCACAGCTTTATGAGGGGCAGGTCCTGTCTGACCAACCTGATTTCTTTCTATGATCAGGTAACCCGCCTGGTGGATGAAGGGAAACCTGTGGATGTAGTCTATCTGGACTTGAGCAAAGCCTTTGACACTGTCTCCCATGGCATACTCCTGGATAAACTGGTAGCCCGTGGCTTGGACAGGTGCACTCTCAGCTGGGTTAAGAACTGGCTGGATGGCCGGGCCCAGAGAGTGCTGGTGAACGGGGCTGTGTCCAGCTGGCGACCGGTCACCAGTGATGTGCCCCAGGGGTCTGTGTTGGGTCCAGTTTTGTTTAACATCTTAATTGATGATTTAGATGAGGGGATTGAGTCCATCGTAAGCAAATTTGCCGATTACACCAAGTTGGGAGGAAGTGTCGACCTGCCAGAAGGCAGGAGGGCTCTGCAGAGGGACCTTGATAGGCTGGAGAGATGGGCTGAGTCCAACGGGGTGAAGTTCAACAAGGCCAAGTGCTGGGTCCTGCACTTTGGCCACAACAACCCCATGCAGTACTACAGGCTGGGGACAGAATGGCTGGAGTGCAGTCAGGTGGAAAGGGACCTGGGGGTACTGATTGACGGGAGGCTAAACATGAGCCAGCAGTGTGCCCAGGTGGCCAAGAAGGCCAATGGCATCCTGGCTTGCATCAAGCATAGTGTGGCCAGCAGGACAAGGGAAGTGATCCTTCCCCTGTACTCGGCATTGGTGAGGCCACACCTTGAGTATTGTTTTCGGTTCTGGGCCCCTCAGTTCAAGAAAGATATTGAGGTGCTGGAGCGGGTCCAGAGAAGAGCAACGAAACTGGTGAAGGGACTTGAGCACAAGTCCTTTGAAGAGAGGCTGAGGGAGCTGGGGTTGTTTAGCCTGGAGAAGAGGAGGCTCAGGGGTGACCTCATCGCTCTCTACAACTATCTGAAAGGAGGTTGTAGACAGGTGGGGGTCCGTCTCTTCTCCCAGGCAGCCAGCAACAGAACAAGAGGGCACAAGCTTAGACTCTGCCAGGGAAGGTTTAGGCTGGATATCAGAAAAATGTTCTTCACAGGATTGGAATGGCCTGCCCAGAGAGGTGGTGGATTCACCATCCCTGGAGGTTTTTAAAATAAGACTGGATGTGGCAATTAGTGCCATGATCTAGTAATCACGAAGACATTGGACAAAGGGTTGGACTTGATGATCTTGGAGGTCTCTTCCAACCCAGATGATTCTTTGATTCTATGATTCTATGATGTGCTGTTTTCAGAAAGTCATGAGTGTCTGTTTGTCTTCCACACCATTTGACTCCTTATCTATCTCGACTTAAAGCTTCATGATTTTTTTTCTCATTTGATATGATTTTATCTATGAGCCTGCTTCTGACACCTTTGTTTATCTGAAGTAATAGAGAATATTTTGAGTAGCTCCAATGCTACCAATTAACTAACTACAGAAGAATGAGTGATAGTAACAGGAAAATTTTTCTGATGAGAAAATTCTTTCACAAACTGGTTGTAAAGCTAATGTTGTGGTAGGAACCACCAGACTTTCAAGCTGTTTTGTTGTATTTTTTTAAATGCAGAAAATGCTAATGTAAGTGGCTCTTTAGAGTTTTAATTCTCTGCCTTTTATTTTACATTTAATCTTAGCATGGATGAGGGACTCGGGTAGTGCTTATGCTGATGATGGTAATTTTCTACAGTGCTTTTTCCTTTGGAAGTATAGGCACCAATTTGCATGCCAAAAAAAAAAGTTATGCTGTGGCATGTCCTACAGTGTGCTGTATGCAGTTTACTGACATGTGTGGCCTGTATCTGTGAATTGCCCAATGTCAGATGAACTATTTGGACCTTCTGAGATATCTGAGGACTCTCTCATAAGATAAGATAGGTAAAGACAAATAATATTGTTTTTGTCTAAAGAATTCCTCAGTATAACAAAGGCATATGTGCCTCACATATTGTTTAAGTAATACGGGCTAATTAGAAAGTTAAGAGAATGTAAAATCTCGAGGCTAAAACTAAGGTGTCTGAGGGTGTCACTGCAACTGCAACTACATGGAAAGAACATATTATATACAATCAGACATAATCAGCACACATGCCTGTGTTTCAAAAAGGAAGCTCATAATTCATGTTTCAGTTTTCACACATAATTATTGAATAGTATTTGGAATAGTGCCATACAAATCAATACAATGAAATATAAGGACATGCGTGGGCACAGGCACAGAACAGCTTGGAGGTTGGAAGGAAAAGAGGGATAGTGCTTTGAATGTCCTCTTAACTTCTTTCCTGTGTTTCAGCTTACTTAAGGGAGAACGTTTGGTAAGAAGAGAATGAAGGCAGAGATACTTAGTACAGGAAAAATGTAATGTGTCACTTGCCAAAGAATGTTAACAACATTGAAAAAGGACAGTTTCTTACTCTCCAGACAGGATTTGTATCATTTCCATCACTTAAATCTAAAATGTAGGTGACATTCTTAAATAGAGTTTTATTGAACCTGGTGCTGGCTTATACTTCAATAAAACTACTAAGCAATTTTGGTAATCCCCAGGATATGATGTTTCTAATAGGATTTTATTTACAAATGGTTTTGTGTTATTCCAAGCAGGCATCAAAGCCTCTTCTAGCTTTTTGTGTGTGATAGCTATAAGGCAATCTACCTTTCCTTCATCTGTCAAAGCTTTAGCCAATGTTCCAGCAGTGCTGTGTTATGCAACTAAGTAGTGGTCATAAAGATATGTAAAGTTCTATGTAAACACATCCTCAGAATTACATAAGGAGGGGAGAAACAGGGAGGGCATGCAGAACTCCAGTTTATTCTGTCTATCCTGATCTGTATAATATGGCTTGTTTTAGTTGCCTGGAAAGTTCAGGATGAGTTTTAAGGAATTTCTGTCTTTTAAATCATTAACTAAAATAAAAACATTCAATTCTAACAATGAGCAAGCTTTACTCCATACTTCTTGATGATGCATGCTTAGCTAACCTTTATACATCAACTTTTAAATGAAAATAGAACCTCCTCTAGGCAAACTCTAGGAGTTTGTGGGACTCTAAATAAGCAATTTTTAAAGAGGAATGCAAAATTGATTGTGTAAGAATTGTTAGAGTAGCTGTAAAATAGTAATTTTGCTTCTTATTCTCTCCTTGACAATAGACTAAAATCTTATCTTTTTGGTTCTCTTGCAACATACATGTTTTTTATTCCTGGCTTGTCAATGAGAGGCTGAATGAGCCTAGAAGATGTAACTGAGGTCAACGGCTTTGGAAACATCCCAGTGTGTTCTAATGTCTGATTAACGTTTTATTTTCAGTAATTTTTCTTTGATGTATTCTTTCTTTAGAATAGCAATTACAACAATATTTTTCTCATTCTTAGTATCAGGATTGAGAGGACAGAGTGCCTGGACAGGCAATTTTTATGTTACTTCATCTCCTTCTAGTGTTCTGCTGGGAGAAAAGGTTGAAGCTTCTTGTTTTCCAGCCTTGTCACAGTGAGGCAGAGATTCTGCATTTTGAACCAGAAACAGACCAAATTGCTGACCCTGGGAGATTTAGCAAGTTGTCGGCGGAAAGTTTCACACCCATTTGGCTCCTGCTTTCCTGGGGATTAAGGCTTTCAGATTGTATGACTGACTTAGTGAGAAGCTCTCATTTGGGTTTTGCAGGATGGTCACTCTCACTCTCTCCAGTTTTAATAAGACTTCCAGACTTACCTTTTTTTAAAAAAGATAGGAAAATCTGGTATGTCTGCCTCTACAAGCACATGGGAATATGTCGATATTTTAAAATTTCTAAATAATTGTGGATGTAGGGACATGTCTTTGTTGACCTGTTTTTTGTTTCCTCTATTATTTTTTTGCTGCCTATTTAATCTTTTTGTAGTCTTTTGTATTTTCTACCTGGAGCCTCATTAATAATTGAAGCAGTATTGCTCTTTCATTGTAATTGTACTGCTGTTTTTCATTTGTCAGCATCATTCATTAAATTGAGCCAAATTCACTCTTGATGTAACTTGACCTTAGATGTGTTTTGGCCCCATGTGTTTTCTTTTGCTGGAGTTATTCTTTAAATCAGTGTAACAGAAAAAGAAAAGTGTATTGAACTGTCACCCTTAATCAAATTCTGAGCTTTAAATTAGCCATGATTTGGTCCACAGGTCGTATCTTTCAACTGAGGAAATAGCTTAATGTACTCACGTATATAGTGTTCTTGGATAGTGAAGGCCGGATTTCTTCATAGTATTTTCTGTCGCTAGGCTTACAGCACAACTGTTTGAAATCATGTAGTGTAAAAAGATCTAAAAACTGGAGTTAACCAAAAATGTTGTTAGGTAAATATTTTTTTTTTTGCTAAATTACCAAATTTGAATGTTTAGCTTGATCCAGATCCCATCTGAATCCTATGGGGTTCATTCCATTGACAATAGGCTGTTTTTCCATTTGCACACGAACCAAGCAACAGTTTTGAATATTTTCCAGGCAATTATTTACCTTGTGTCACATAGTTAAAAGTTTAAAAGATGAAAAACACACCGGAATACATTAGTTTTATATTAAGAAATAGATTTTCATGTATATGAAAATATAATCTGGTTTTATATTAACGTTCTTTCTCATATATATGTATATATTTGTGTGCATTTATATTTGCATGAGAAAACTTATATAAAACTAATATTTTAGGAACTCAGCAATTATATTTCTTAAGCAAGTTATTTTGTCCTTTTTCATCTGGTCAGTATGGACATTCTTGTATATTTTATTAATACATTATATTGCATGTAAATGGAAACACCTATATAATGCTATTAGAAAGACCATGTAAAGATTAAGGACCTTAGTAAGGTTAGTCTAGCCATGGTTTATAGCCGACATGTTGTAATACTTGGATGGCAATGTACAGGGATGGATTAAGATACACCTTTAAAACAGAGTGGGAAACACTGCAATGCGGTGAAGGTGTTCAGCACTGATTCAAAGCCCAAGTGTACCTGAGAGCTTAAGATCCTGGAACTGGGCTCATCCTAGCTCTGGGGCAAGCAGTGCAGCTTCTCATGGCTCAGTGTGGGCCAATATCTCAAAAGCACCACTGCCTCTCACAGGGTGAAGCACTAGTGGCAACTTTCAAGTGAGGCAATGTTGAAAGAAATTCTGAAATTATTACCTGGTATCTTAGAGTGGGAATAATGCTGGACTAGAACAGAGAAATCCCATGCTGGCACAGATGTCGTCTTATTCTAGGAAAATGCAGACAAAGTTGTCTGTTCATTTTAATTTTGTGTCTTTTTATTCATAGATGCTGTGATAATTGTACTTACTGGGTGAAATTACCACAAAAGAGAGCTTAAAAAAAGAAATACAAGCCTAAGGAGGCCTCATTACAGTGTAGCATTTAAACTAAATAATGCAAGGGACGTGACCTTGATAAAAAGAGCTTTAATACAAAACACGTTGTAATAATATTACTGTTGAAGGTTTCAGCCCAGGAAAAATACAGTTATTACACCAAGAAGGCCCTAACACTTTTACTTCAGTTCCCTTGCACTCAGGCATTACACTTCTTTGACAAATGTTTTGATGTAATTGCACCTACTGAAAAAATATGTATTTGTATTGATTTTGAAGGTAATACCCAGAGGTGCCTGCCAGATGCTCTAATACCTCCTTATACACATTACATGGAATAAAGATTAAATTAGGTAGCTTCTTCTGCCCATCAAACAAAATAACTGAACCTTTTCCCAAATGAGGTCTCTAATTTTTGATAGACATTGTCCAGACCAGAAGATGGTGCATACATGAAGAGATGGCTATCTTATCACTTGCAGTGCTGTGATTTGTTGGTGAATGCATCCTAACAGTATAGCCTTGTAAAAGGAGAGCTGTGTGAATGGAAAAATGAAGTAGAAGAAGAGCTAAAGGCAGGCAGAGCATTCAGAACTTCGTTTTTTTCCCCCCCATATTATTGTAACTTTTAATAGCAGAGAAGTATTTCAAATGGCTTTTATCATTGTCATCCTGAATATGTTTGGAAGGGAATGCATAAATGAATCTTTTCAGAACTGATTGAATTTAGTGTGAATTACAGTGGCTCTTCTGATAATTTATTTTGGTACTGTTGGGAGGGACAGCTGAGAGTTGTGGAGGCAAGACTGTGGCAGCCTTTCAAATGTACAGAATATCAGTCACTCTGAGTTGTGTACTCTGGCAAGGTAAGAGTTGAGAGCAGGAATGCTACCTGCAGCTAGGACAGCGTTAAAATACAGACCTCTAAGACTGAAATTTGGGGCCATGTGTGAACATGCTATGTTTTAATGATAACAGAAAAAAAAATACAAACAAGTTGAAGTGATGTCTTATAAACATAATTTTGTGTATGTTGTATGGAAAGGAATAACCAAAGCATGGTGGAGCTTCATGAATTGAAATTATTTAGTATGCGAAGCACCTTAAATAGGCAAAAAGAATATCCTTGGTTTAAATATGCATTACTTGTTGCATGCTGTGTTATTGATGTATGAATCTTTTTGAAGTTTTAAGTCTCCTGTATTTTCTGTGAAACACTGAATATGCTGGTTAGATTTGCTTTGTCTATTCAGGCGTTAGTGCTTGTCTAAATGTTATGAAAATCCACTTCAATTAGCGAGAAAACTACATTAGTAGTAAGTACACTGCAGCGATACAAACATTGAGTTACATTCTTATAGGATGACTTGACTGAATGTTACTTTTACTTAAAAGGTGATTAAAGAAAGTGGACCTCCTCACATGAAGAGCTTTGTTACACGAGTTACAGTAGGAGAATTCACTGCAGAAGGAGAAGGTAACAGTAAGAAACTCTCAAAGAAACGTGCTGCAATGGCTGTCCTACAAGAACTAAAGAAACTTCCTCCTCTTCCTGTGATTGAAAAGCCAAAACTTTACTTTAAAAAACGTCCAAAAACAATATTGAAGGTATGTGTCTGCCTTTGACGGAATTAAGAATGTTTGCTTAGAAAGTTACATAGTTAACTCAGATTTTAAATCATTAGAGGCTTATTTGTCATTTTCTGTCCATACTGTTACTTGTTTGCCTGTGCTAATATGCTGGTACTTTTTTAAATTCTGAGAACACTGTGAAATTCTCAAATGTAATGTCTTGTAAAGTGCTCAGCTTAAAAACTGAGCTCACATCGCTGACGTCTTCAAGGGTTTGGTTCAAGTTTAGATTGGATATTAGGAAAAAATTCTTTACTGAAAGAGTGGTAAATCATTGAAAGGGGCTGCCCAGGGAAGTGGTGGAATTACTGTTCCTGGAGGTGTTCAAAAACACGTGTAGATGTGGCACTTCAAAATACGATTTAGTAGGAATGGTGAGGTTGGGCTAACGGTTGGACTTGATGATCTGAGAGGTCTTTCCAACGCTAATGATCCTATGATCTAATCTAATAGAGGATCAAACCTCGAAGCAGCTCTGTGGAGCTGTGTGGATTTTTAGCATAGACTCCTCTGGGAGGCCTTGCTAACGGATGTGGTGATTCTCTCCCTCGTCTTCATGCCCTCACCAGTTTGGAGAGAGGGAGAGATATATGAAATAATAGGTATATGGGGAGATGATGCACAGGGCAGCTTCCTTCCCTTATGGAGCTGTATTTGTGATTTTTATGGCTTCAGCTTCAATTTGTTTTGGTTTTTGAAAGATTTGAAAGAAGGTGAAGAGTATGTTGACATCTCAGCCTAGTGTGTCACTTGTCAAGCACCAAACAATACTTTTTTTGTTTCACATGTATGTGTTAAGATTAGCATGTGTTTGATAATGGTCTTTAGCTCTCAAATATAAATAGAAAATTGACTGGAAAACAACCCATGGAGAGTCCATGTGGACTTTGAACCATCCTTCCACTAAAACTTGCTCTGTCTCAGAGGATATTAATATCCTTTTTGCTGCATGAGTAAGGCTTCCTTTAAAGGCTCTGAATTCTTATGAGCTGAAGCTTCTTAAATGGTACTTTTATTCTTGATGGCAATAGATTTATTGCTACATCTATGATTCAGTCCGTGTTGCCTATCCCTGGTTTGTCTACTCATCTTAAATTCATACAAAACTGAAGGGTCATCTGAAGTAATTAAGTCTCCCAAATGGTACATGTATTTATGAGTAATCACTACCAGTCTTAGTATGAACAACTAATTAGATTAACTTGTCATTTGTTCAGTGCAAACAGTGAGGCTCTGCAAGTGGCCAAAATCTTTCATGTTTCATTTTATTTTAGGAAGTATTATTTTGTGTGGAAGTAGTTTAACTCTTTAGGCATGGTTTTCTATTGTCTGGCATGTTTTGGGTAGTCATTTACCCCATCCAAAATTATGTCATACGAGTTATTTGTAAGGGCACATTAATAGCCTTTGTTACCCATTTTAGGTCAGTGTAAACAGCACTGGAAATCTCCACACTTTCTGTCTGGTGTTACTTGCCCCGTAATACTCCAGTCATGAACCTTGAGATGGTAGGAAATGTCAGGAAATATTTGTGTCCAAAACTTGTGCTTTGGAACTTTGGCCTGAATTCAGTCCTGATTGAGTATTACAGTTATAGATTTTATAAATAAGTAAATAACTACTTAGTTCAAATAAAACATGTGGCCTTTAGATATCTGTGTATTGAATACACAGAGTGCCGAGCTTCACAAGGGCAGCCAACAGAAAAGCCACTCACTTTGGAGAGTGCAAAACTGAGTTTGGAAAATGTACAAAGAACTTTGTTGGATCGGACTGTCTCGTTTTGCTAGGTTTTGCTCAGAAAGGATGCTAAGGGTATAATAACAGATTACCACTTACCATTCACTGTTATAATCTTTAATTGAATTTTCCGGAGTTGACTGTGTTAGAAAGACACCTTAATAGTCAAAATAACCTGTATGTATAGAAGATTTTTATTTTTTGAATATCTAAACTTCTGAAATGTTTTTTGTCTGCCTGTTTCTTTCATTTTAACCTACACATGTTTTGAGCATCAAAAAATGTGACAATAACTTCTGTTTGTATATATGTGTTTATAAGACTGTGTCTGATGGCCTGCATTTTTTTCAGCCTGGTCTGTGTTTTGTCTCTGCTGGGCTTCTTGCCCACACACAGCTGCCCTTGTGCATGACATTGTCTTAATTCTATCACCTACATTTCCTCTAACAAGTTCAGCAGTTACGCTGTGTAGGATTCGCTGCACAGATTTCTTAGTATAATGTCCCTCTCTGGTCTCTGCCTTCAGTTGCTGATCAGCTCTTTAGGTTCTTGTTCTTATTTGTGAAGCTCAAACAAGCACGACTGCTGATGCTGCAAATGGTCTTATAACAAGGAAATACCTCAGTAGTGTGAAAACAATCTATATTCAAATGCCATTTACGCTGGCAAGTTCATTCTTTGTGTTGTGGCATATAAATCAGTTAAATATGAGTTCAGCTAAATATTTTGGGGTCTTAATTTCTTCTCCTTAAGATCTACAAACAAATATTTTTATAGCTGTTTGCTTTGACAGAGCATTTACCATGTGAGTAATAACATACCAAAAGGATTTGGGAACTAGATGCAAGGACTGTAGTTTTTCAGCTGTCTGTGTAATCTTCCAGTCCTTTTGTTTTTTTCCCTCATCAGACCAGTTCCCTCACAAACTGTACATTTTGACACTTTATTCTGTGGATTACTATCTGTTAAGCCTTTGAAATGCTTTGTGGGTGGTTCACAATATGCAACATTTCTAGGCACTGAAGATACTCCTCTCTAGCTTCACTACCTATAAGGATTTTGAGGATGCGTTCCTATGACACGCAAACAGAGAAAGCGTTCTGGACAAGGATGGCAGGAAGGTTGAGAGAGGCAGTTTCCTTGTTATATGGCAGATATTTTTTTATACCCGTGTAAATCCCACCTCTTCCTAGTGTACTGCATGTTCCAGCATTGTAGCAAACTGTTTTAAGGGGCTAGGGGGACAGGTTGTAGAAACAGGGCAATAAGATGTAATTGATTTATCAATCTGCTGATTTTTGTATATCCCTGTAGGACCTCCATAGATAAATTAAGGTGTTAGTAGCTTGCAGATGCTAGGTATGCACTGTACCTCCAACAGTGGCAGACAGTAGGTGCATAATATTTGCCACAGTTTTGAGCTTGGGGATTCTTCGGTCTCATGACCAGAAGATGGGAAATTTACTTCTTACTCTCTCAAAAGCGAGTATTAAAGGAGAGGTAACCCTAGTAAATGATTTATTGAAGCCGCATAATAATTGTAAGGGTGTATGTTGAAATAATGGTTCTTTCTTGTTAAACCTGCTTTAGACTGGACCAGAATACGGTCAAGGAATGAATCCCATCAGTCGTCTGGCTCAGATCCAACAGGCCAAAAAGGAGAAGGAACCAGAGTATGTTCTTCTTTCAGAGAGAGGAATGCCTCGCCGTCGAGAGTTTGTTATGCAGGTATCGTCTGCTGTTATGTCAAAGATAGTGTCCTTACCATGTTATATTCATTCTCAAGCAAAATAGTGGCATAATGTGAAGCAGCAGATCCCTCTGTATTTAGCTCTTTGCTTTATGGTCAGTTATACGAGTGTGAAATACAGTAACAGCTAGTTTGAACTTTCTCTAGTTGAAACAAATAGCAATTGGCAAATAGGTTATATGCCTTCTGGATGCTTTTCTTGTAGTGGTTTTGTATTTTTTTTGTACTTTTCTTATTTTTATTTCACCTGATGGTTTCTGTCTTTATCCTTAATGTTACTTTTGGTTCATGATTTATTTACTTTTACTTGCCTTTTTGAAAAAAAATTTGAATTAATTATCTTTGAATGAATATTTCCATCTTACCAAGAATTCTGGTTTAAAGAAAGTTTTATAAATCTTGTAAGGACTCCATTCAGATTTTCAGGTTTTGTGTGGCTTTGTTCATATCTGAAATACCACACAAAAAGCCTTCTATCAAGTCCAGTTAATGGCTTTGAACCTAATGCAGGAACAATAGATCATTAATATTTCTTTAATTTTTAAAATTAAGAACATTCACAATGATTTGATGCAACTCTGATATATTGTTAGCCCAACATCAGGTTAAGAAAGACTAGGAACAGAAAAGGATGCTTTTGTCTTGTGTTTTCTCTCAGGGGTAGTTTTGTACCAGACAATTCAGATAGCATACCTGAACATGTTTTGACTTGTTATCTACAAACCACACCAAACTGTCTCTTCTGATCACAAGCAGAATTTATGACGTTCCAGCACCTCCTTCTCCAGAAAATTAGTTATGTTTTCACTTAAAATTTAAGTCCCTCCTTCATGTCTATCAAGATAGGCTAGCAATCTTCATTTCCTTGGACTTCTGTGGGCTTTCATGGTGATTTATTTTTTTTTTCTCTCTGAAGGAAAAAAGATATTGCGTTTCTTTGGTTGCAGAATCTGATTTATGAGAATAAAATTGGATTTCCAACTCTTTATGCTATGTGAAGGTGTTTGAAAAAGAATGATCCTATCACAGCCCATCACTTTTCCTTTGCAGAGATTTCCGTAGGAGTGTCCACAGTTGGAGAGGGTTGTGTAAGTCATCAGAAGAGCACTGCATAATGTAGTCCAGTATGAAAAGATGGGCTAAGAATTTGCTTTTCCACTGGAGGAGTTTCAATTATGGCAAAATCTTTGGTTTGAATTAAAAAAAAAATAAAATCTTAAAAGCAGTGATTACTTAGAAGATTCACTTGCATAGGAAGGCTTGTGAAAGACAGTTTCAAAGAAATTCCATATATTAGTTGCTTTACTATGTATACTTTTAAACACTATAGCCTCATTTTTACAATTTTGTGATATTTTCACACTAGAATCGTACTGTTGTTTCTTCTGCCTTCAGGAAGTCTCAGTGGATTCATTGTGACATGTAAAAAAACCTTATCAGAATAAAAAAACTTTGTATAAACTACTTAAACAATGTTTTCATTTAATTTAATTGAATGTGGAAGTAAAATATCCAGAGATAATATGTTCATTTTTATCTGTCATACAAAGAGCAAGTTTAGATGTGATGAAATGGATCCAATTACTTGTCCTGACCACTAGATAAACAGAAGAAAATCTCTGATGACATTAGCTGGTGTTCTGTTCCCAAAGTTAATTTCAGAAGGGTCTTTCTCTTTGTAGTCATACCTTTAATCCTTGATAGAGGTTATAATAATAGCTTAAACCAGTTTTACAGGCTGAGAAATAGCAACATGTTGATTTATTGTGAGCTACGTTATAAATTATCATTTTGTCTTGTCCCATTAAAGTCTCTCAATTTTATTTCATGTAAACCTGTAGCAGATTGGCTGTTTTCTAATTGTGAAACTTCATAGAAGATAAGGTTTTTGTTTCAAGATCATTAATATCTCTGGTTTAGGTAGCCACGTCTTTTTGTTTAGTTATAGATGTACTTTGAAGAGGTGCTCATGACCGTGATTATTTATTTACAACCTCTTCTTCATATTTAGAATTAATAGCCCTTTCAGTAAGAAATAAGAACACTTTTAAGGAAATATCTATGATAATTTGAAGAAAGTGATTAATTATTTAATAACAAATTACTAAATAACATTTATTATTTATTTAACAACTGTATGCCTGTTTTTACAATGTTTTTAAAGCTCCTTCCAGATTGTTTCAGGTCTTTGACCTCTAAAATTTTATGCAAATTACCTTGGCTATTTTATTATTTGATTTTTTTTTTGTTCTATGCTTTTGAAACCATACACTATTTTTAGAGATAATCTAGCAAATAAAATAATTTATGGACAGAGTGAAATATAGCTATCAGCAAGCCATGAATATTATACACGTCAACAGCAGTGACCATGCTAATATCACAAACCAGGCACATACAGCTCCAATAGTTTAAGCACTGTACCAAACCCAAGGTACACGTTATACGTTAAGGCCTCTCTCTTCGTGGATGTCTGTTGTGTGTAATTTGTCTTTATTTTTAGGTTTTAACTTCTAGTTTCATGAAAGACATCTTGTTTGTCAGAAACCCCTTGTGCAGTACAGACTACAGCTTCAACAAGAAGCTTTCTTTCCAAAGATTATTTTGATAAAAAGTTGTCAGGTGTAAGTGCAGAAAAGAAAGCAGCCCCGGCTCCCGTGTTCCTTGCAGTGAGACAAAATTGGACGAATGTGAACATGGGTTTCATCTTCCTTTAGAAAGCCCCCTCATTTAACTCTCTAGGTCCTTGTTTGTCTCTACGTTGTTCTGGGATACTGTCCTGATGATGCTGGAAAGCTGCTGCAGACCACACTTCTACAAGGAAGAGGAAGTCCAGACCATGTAGCTTGTACTACACTAAGAAAGAGGGTGGGGATAAGAGTGGGGAAGATGTTCAGCAGGGAAAGTGGGATTGTCACAGAGGCTGATGGAAGAGAGGAACTACACAAATTGTGTATGCACTGAGATACAGAAATATGTAGCTCTTTGGTAAGAGTTTACGGGCCTTATGAAAAATCTAAACAAGCTCCTCTGTCTGAAATGGTGTTGTAGTCTTCTGCTCTATTCTGACTTTTCCAAGATTACGTCTTCATCAAAAAGCTGAAGGTTGTTAGTAGGTCAGCAGGATTATTACGTGGTGATATTAAGGAGTCTTACATTTATCATGGTTATGATCAATTTTTTCTTTTTAAGGTAAAAGTAGGCAATGAGATTACTACTGGAACAGGCCCAAACAAGAAAATAGCTAAAAGAAATGCAGCAGAAGCAATGTTGCTACAGTTGGGTTACAAAGCCTCTACTCTTCAAGAACAGCCAGAAAAGGTGAGAACCAGTTGTGAGAACCAGTTGTGAGAACCATTTTATCCTTGTCTAGATTTTTTCAGCTGTATCAACTAATCACTTAGTAAGACCAGAAGCTTAAATTTGTGCACTACCTGTTTTAGCAGGCTGGTTGTCAGGCACCAGCCTTGGTTTAGCTAAAACTCTATAGCTACAGCTAGTAGAAGGTGCAGCCTCTTCTCCTGTAGGAGTAATTAAGACTTGAAATGCAGTTCCAGAGGATAGCGTGTGTGCAAAAGCGTACATCTTAGTGGTATACAAGTGTGCTCTAAACAGAATATGTGGAGGCTAGATATTGTCCCTACTGAGAACACATTGTGCAGTCACAGACATGGTAAAAAAGGCTTAGGATAGTGCCAAATGATAATTCATTTTCGCCCAGAATGCTGAGACTTTTCTGTTGTAGAAGACACTTTCTACCTGTTTCAACTTTTTCTTCACTGCCGATTTGGCCAAAGGGCTTTTCAAAAAACAAAGGAAAACAGGAAAGGCAACGTTTTTCTAGTAGGAAAACATAGGTTTTCATTCTTGGATTTCTAATTGGCTGAACTGTTTTTATTCAGTAATTTTCAGAGATAAAGCCTGAAAACATTCAGCCCACAACATAGTTGCTGTGGAGAACTTTACACAGTGGAGACTTGTGGTTACATTGAAAGCCTTGCAAAAAAAAAAATTGAGTGGCTGAAAAGAGGTGCTGCTGCTTGGTTTCTGTACGTTTATTTAAATATAATACTTAACTATATATAAATCTTACAAGTGCATCATCTTAAGAAAACAGGTTTAATTACATACTTGTAAACGTAGATATCTTAGAATTGATAGAATAACATACAATGGTCTATTATTATTCTGAACACAATGAGCAAACATGATACTGTATCCAAAAAGTGTGAACTACTCCAAGTCTATATAGTAGGAGTGTTTAAGATCATAGTCATTGAGGTTAAAGACATAAAATATCTCGAACATCTGGCTTCATCCTCTGTATATAACAGGCTGAACATATTCAAAGCAGATACACAGATTACTTTGTGTAGATGAAAGTATTTTAATTCTTAAACTAAACTGTGCTGAAGAAGAGGGGAAATAGTCCTTAGATCTCTACCAATTTGAGCATTGCAAAATTCCTTCCATATAAATTGTACATTAAAGATGTACCATTAGAAGATTCTTGTTTCTCTCTTTGAATCCAAAATAAGGCCCAGTGTAGATTAACTGATACATCAGGTTGGTGTCTGCATGGACGATTTTCACTCATGTTGATTTTCATGCGTTTAAAAAAGATTTCTCTTTCCTCTGCCCCAACCCTTCCCCAAGTGTTTTCATCCCCTTCCTCCTCCCTTAAAAAAGAGGCAAAACCAAGTTCAGTGTTTTTCCTTAACCCTGGTGCATAAAATGTAACTGTATTCCTTATTGTAATGAAGACCTAAGAGTGTTACAAGAGCCATACATGGTACTGATGGCAGCACAAGTAAACAGGTAATCAAGGTAATGTAAAAAAGGAAAGGCTCTGCTCTTTTCTGAGGTAATCCAGTTCGTGGAAGAAATCAGTCATGGTTGGGCAGAGGCCTTAGGAGAGCAATGTGAAAATGCCCTGGAAGACTTTTTTGCATCTATCTGAATTTTAGTTCTGTGCATCAGAATGGAGAGTTATTATGTCTTCATTTTTTTTTCATATTTCCAACTTTTCATTTCTTCTTACTTTTTTTCTCTTAGAGAAAAGGAATCCAGAATAGATTGCATTCATATATTCATGCATTCATGCAGCACTAAGAGTAACTTACTGATAGATGAATTCTTGTTAAATTCCCCATTATGATGAAGTTAATATTAACAGCAAAAGAGAGTAACGAGGAGAGTTGGAAATGTCCTTCTCGTATTGTAGCACCGTGCTCATGCTGATTGTCACATCATGTTGCAGATGCACGGTATGGATTCATGACAAATCCGTGCTGTTGTAAGGGACAGCAGTAAGTGCAAACATATTTCTTGATTTTGTATTGCTTATTCATTTGAAGGACTGTCATCTTCCGTGTTTTTCAATATACATACTATCTGCTTCATAAAACGAGTGAAATGAGTTGTGTGAAATTAAAGTGCATGGACGTTGGTGACCAGTTTGAGAGCCAGCTCTAACACCTCGTCTCCCTTTCCACTAAATATCTCCCATTGTTATTGAACATTGTCTAGGCTGTAAGCACATTGGGATGTATGTGATGAGGAAAGGCAGGGAAACATTGGAGTAGCTATTGTGCCTGGTGTGCTCTTTCCCAAGGAAAACATATCATTTAGTAGTCTGCATTACAACTTGATGGTAATCTAAACAGCCTCAGTGCAACCTCTGAGATGCAGAGGCAGATTTTGCCTGCCTGATCCACTTTCGTATCCCTTCCACTTTCCAATCAACCCTGACTTGCAGAGCAAACAATTACAACTTTGTCATCGCATATACACTGCTTGCTATGGCGCTCTGTCTTTGCATGTAAAATCCCAGTGAAATCTGAAAAGGGTCATTTGTTTCACATTCATTGACCTCATTGTCAACAGCTCCTAGTTTATGAGCAGGCTTGGACTTGTTTATTCACATTTATGTGTAAATCTAGAACACTACTATCTTATTTACTGTGTAGACTTCAGGAATAGCCTTATTTTGAACTTTTGTGTTAATTGCTCCCTTTATCTGTTTCAGAGTGTACATTTAACCTAGTGTTAAATGTAATAAAATTAATTTGAACACAATTAGCTTCATCAGAAAAGTCTATGTAATAAAATAATACAAATTTGCAGTCTTTTTTTGCTTCCACTTCAGTATCTATATAGATTCCTAGCAAGTAAATATTTTAAAATTACACCCAAGTAATTTGTAATGTTTATGCATTCTTTCATAGGCAGATATTAGGATCTTCTTGGTTTAGAATGTAATTTCCCTGTTGTCTGTGTATGTTTTCAGTCAAGAGCTGCTTAAAACATTTGATTTTAAGTTTCATTTGGTAACATGTTGAGCCTAATCCTTGAGGAAACATTTATATTTCAGTGTTAGGCAATAGTTGTTAATGTTTATTCATGAAGGGTACATTCTTCAAATAACATATTTTAGAAAAAAATTAAGATATGTTAGCAAAGGTTTGTGAGCAGATGTGGCAATCCCAAGTCATCCTTTTTAGAATCTTTCAACTAAATTTATGAGCACGAATGTTCCGTTTAAGGAGTAATTTGTCCTTTACTTGTCTTTTTCTACCTGTTTCAGCTTGGAGAAAACAAGAGTTGGAACGGCCAAAATGTTGGGTTTTCTGAGCCAACAAGTAACAGTAAGTATTGCTTCCTGAATTTATATTTCTGCTTACTTCTCTTTATCTTTGTAGGATTTAGGTTATTTGAGACAATTGAAAATATTTCTGTAAACATTTTAGGGATTTTGTTGCGGTTGTATGAATTAACTTGAGAGTCCTTTGAGTGACTGTAGGTATGACTGAGATTTTTATTTACACATTGGATTATTGAATTCTTTGGGTTGTAAGGGATTTTAGGAGGAGATCTGATGTGGCTTCTCAAAGCAGTGTCAGTAGAGAGTTCAGACAAGTTTACTTATGTCTTTTTTCCAGTTCTCCAAGGACGGAGATTCTGTAGCTCCTCTGGACAGCCTGTTCCAATGTTTAATAATATTCACATTGATTTTTTTTCCTTTTATCGTAGTTGGAACATCTCCTGTTTGTTTATAACTGCCATATCGGATTAATGTGCCTGTCTCCATCCTTTTGGCAACCTCTTCTTAGGTATTGGAAGGCTGCTGTTAGGTCCTCCAAAGCCTACTGCTGTCTTCTAAGCCTGGTCATCCAAACAGATTTTCATCATCTAGTAATTTATCTACCTGAACTCTTAGCATCTCTGTATCCAACCTGTGATGTTATGGGAGACATGATGTCAAAAGCCTTGCTAAAGCCAAGGTAAATGACATCCACTGCTCTCCCTTTATTGATAGATCTGAACATTTTGTCGCAAAAAGCAGTCACATTATTGAGGCTTGGTAAATTTATGCTGATAGATCCTAATGGCTTTTTTCCTCTCTGTGTGCCTACAAACCGCTCCAAGACGACTTACTGGATGATTTTGGCAGGAATTGAAGTGCGGGTGACCAGACTGACTTTTTTTGATGATGATGATGATGACAATGACTTTCTCCGGGCATTGGAGACCTCTCCTGATCTCCATGACTATTTGAAGATAATAGAGAGTGGCCTCACAATGACATAACCTAGTTGACTCAGCATGCTGAGACGTATCCTGTTTGGTCCAATGGACTTCTGTGGGCTGAAAATTTCTCAAGGGATCCTTGACTCTAGTTAGGTTCTGCTACTGATAGTTTCTCTCTTCCTTGAGTCATGTCCGTAGCCATAAAGGCCTGAGAGACCTTGTTAGTGAAGACTGACCTTAGTTGCATTGCAACAGATAATAAATAGGAGAGACCTCTGTGACTTTGCAACTATTTTTTTGCTGTTCAGAGTGGTAAAGATAACAAATTTCTTCTTTCTCTTTTTCATGAGCCCTAGATTCTTCTCTACAACGGTGTTGAGTTTTGAACTTCTTAAGAGTCCCAAACGTTATCTCTTTCAATTGAGGATTATACTAGGGACAAACACGCACATGAGCTACCTTCTATTTTTTGCCTATATACATATGAAGGACATGGTCTTAAAAGCAGATCTTAAGGGGGTTCAGTAGTGTTGCAGTTGATATGGACCCCTCACTACAAGAAAGACATTGGGCTGCTGGAGTGTGTGTAAAGAGGGGCAATGAAACTGGTGAAGGGTCTGGAGCACAAGTCTTATGAGGAGCGACTGAGGGAACTGAGTTTGTTCAGTCTGGAGAAATGGAGGAGGAAAGACCGTATCGCTCTTTACAAATACCTGAAAGGAGGTTGTAGTGAGGTGGGTGTTGATCTCTTCTCCCAAGTAACAAGTGATAGGACGAGAGGTAATGGCCTCAAGTTGTGCCAGGAGAGGTTTAAACTAGATATTAATATAATGGCTCATGCTATTGTGTTTCCCTGAAAAGAAGGATTCTACAGGATATAAATCTTATTAATTGCATCCTTCCAGTCCTACCATTAATCCCCATCAATGCTTCTAGATGGTTTGTGTTTGCATTGTCAAAATCTCTTAGGACGTGGCTGGTGAAACATCTTTAAATGTTAACATATTGGAGTTTTGGACAGCAGAATAAGACCTCAAATTTTTCTGTCCTATCTTTGCAGTGTCTTGTAGCAAAGATATTTATAAATGACATCACAATCATCTACTACACCAACAAGAAAAGCAAGTCCTTTCCCAGGCTTCGTCTGGCAAGAAAACTTTGGCAGTCATGCATGTAAATCCAAATCAAGAAGGAGAATACAAAGGCAAATTCACTCAACAGGAGACAAGATCAACAGAAATTATATTTTAAACTTATGCTGACATAAGAACTTATTTTTCTCAGATTGACCTACTCACAGACGTTTTTGCAGCTACCACAGACCATAGTACAGAAGCATTTTTTCTTTCTGGGATGCTTTTCCAATGCATGACAGACATTTCTAGATGCCTACAGTTCTATTCTTCTGATCTCAAGCTAAATTGGAAATCAAAGGAAATGTAGCTGTCTTGTCAATTGAGACAGAGAATTTATTTCTGACAGTGCTGTTCAAAGATCGCCGTGCTTAACTTTTTTTTTTGAGGGTTCCAATCTAGAAGGAACATTATTAATAACCAGCTAAGTAAAATGTATTATAATTTTTTATTTCAGTGGGACTGTGCTATTCTTTTGCAAAATACAAAGGGTTTGAACCCAAAGTGCTGTCAGCAGACATGCATTGTTGATGATTTTTTAACTAAACAGCCTCCTTCACCTCCTAAAGGACTTTTATCTTATTGGATATCATATTTAAATTTTACAGCTTAACTGTGATTTACATATAAAAGTGTAAGACAGTGAATATGTTGCAGTTACGTAGAGGACACACAAGTCTTTCTTCACCTTACAGTCTCATCCAGGATTCACAGAAGACCTTGAAATGCATTTCTCTTCTCTAAATATGTTAATGTGGTAACAGCCCTGGCTGAATGAATTGCTAATAGGTCATCTTTTTTGGTTTCTCATTGACACCTCTCTTGGTATTTCTAAACTATAATGGCCTTTCTGATAGAATTATGAATCTGCCGTATTAATTTTCACTCTTATTAAAAGTATATTTTAATATAGAAAACCACTGTCATAGTTTCTATACTGTGGATCTTTCGATGTATAAATATCACATTATTTATTTGTAATGTATAGGAAGGAACCACAGATTCCCAAATTCCTATGTTATTTAGGTAACCGATAAGTTCAGTTAATACCTTCTTACTGAATGGCTCTAGGAAGAGTCTTGTTTTTCAGGATGTGACTGTGGTCAGGGGATTGCTGCATTTGTAGAAGATCTATGCAATATCACTTAATATTTCTCACCAGTTTTCCATAGACGTGATGACTTGTTGAAATGCTGGGTTAATATTCAGAGGGGGATGATCTGCCAGTACATGTTTACCTATGAGAGGTTTGCCTGCTCTGCTTCTGGTATATTGTGTTAGTTTTCTACATAGGGACCACATAAAAAATACTGAAGAAGAACTGATATTATTAAGAGTTTCCCTGTGCAGACCTGTTGATCTTCTCCTAAGTCCCGGAGTCCAAGATCACTTCAGAGCTTTGTAGTCAAGGAGAACAGAGGAAATTTGAAGTGTCTTCTGCTTCTGAATAAAAACAAATGCACTTGCATGCATGATCTCTCATGCAGCTGTGAAGTGCAGTTTTTTTAAGGCGGTTCCAGACAATTCCACCGTTTGAGATCAAAAACGTCACATTCTTTCAGGTATGAATATGCTAGTTCATATTTAAGAGCAGCAGTTGTTGGTAGGTGAATTTACTCTTGCAGTCTCACCGTTATTGCAGGAAGCTTTAAAGAGTGCAAATGGAGCAACTTCCTTCCTTCTGTACCCTTGCTTATAAGAGAAATGTACAGTTTGCATCTGTTGTTACCCTAAAACCTAACTTTCAGTGGTCTTGAAAATCTGAGACTTTGAGATTGCTACATCTAGCATTCAGCTCTCCAGTATCCAGGAAAACAATTGTGTCGTCTTAGGACACCGTATTCTGCATCCATTCCTTTTGCAGGCAGATATTCTTTACTTGTGTGCATAATACACTGTGTTTCCATCTGATACTGTGAAATAAAACTGGAATAGTAACATGAAGTTCTATACTTCAGTACAACAAAAACCCAAAATAATAAGTTATATATTTTAGTACATCGAAATAACAGATTTTGTTGTACCCTTATGTAGTTTGTTTTTGCTGAGAAGTACCCTACAGTCCATATCCTCCTACATACTCGCTTCCTGCATTTTTAGTATTTCCTATTAACCTCTCATGTTCCGCTCTATTGTGTTATTTTTGTAGCTACCCCTGCAGCAGACCTCACTTCTGTTTCTCTGCTCCTTGGAAAACATCTTCCCACATGTTTACTTCTTTACCTTTCCTCTTCTTTTCACAGTCTTAAAGATGAAACAAGAAGCTGTTTGTTGCATAGCTTGGGATATCTTAGACATTTTTCACACATTATTAGCAAGAATTAGCAAGAACATTGAATGAGTTTTTTCCCCTGGTACTTGTGGAAGAGATATTGAGGCACTGTGGGCAGACCACAGGCATTTCCAGCCCATACAGGAGATGTTTACTGTCAGCAGAACATCTCTGGATTTGAGTTAAGCAGTTATCAACAAAACCAAACATGAAATAAATAAACAATCCTAATGTAAAGTGCATTTTCTTGGGATTATATTTTAGATTTGTATTTCTAGATGGAGTATCTTCATAGAGTATGCATTCTAGGAGAAGCTGTAGATGAGCTATGAAGGACAAAAATATATAAAATAAAAGAGTAACACTGGTTTTATATATTATGATTCTAAAAGGGAAGAAACGACCCTAACTGTTTTCTTACGTTCCTCACCTTCAGTTTTCTGTTATACAATTTTCCGTTAACTATTTCCATCAGTTTTGGGAGTCATAAAGTAAGTATTGAGAAACTAATAATAATAAAAACAGTTGCATTCAGAGTAATTCTGCCTCTCTGTAAAGGACAGGCTCTTTGTTTATCTTGCCTAACATTTTATTACTAGAGATTCATGCATGACTTTACAGTCTTTGTTCTTCAGAGCACATCTGTTCCTGCTGTTTGTTCACCACCTGAAATCATAATCATTTGTTTGTGACATCACAATTAGTTACTGTGAAGATGATTAGATTGTCACCAACAGATGATTATGATTTCAGATGGTAAATGAGCAGCAGGAGCAGATGATCTCCTAAGGAACAAAGATACTTGATCTCATGTGATTGTTCTCAGTACAATAAAAAAAGCAATGAGAAAAAAGCAAATAGATATTCAAAAGAGTTTCTTAAGTCTATGATAAGGAAATCTGAGCATTTTTCCATAAGTAACATCTGGTTTAGTATTTTTTAAAATCTACTTAATTAATGAGAGATGAAGACTGTAAGAAATGTAAAAATACAAAAAAAATGGTGTTACTGTAATTCCTAACAGTATGCTTACATTCAAATTCTTACTTAAATACTTCTTTACCATTTGGGGGAGAAAAAAACCACAAAATAATGTTTTCATTAAATTTTGCGTCCTAATACTTCTTCATTTTAGAGGAGACAAAATTTGTGTGAGTTTTGTAGTTCTGACCCTCACTAGTATTTTATAGTACTCTACATGTTTGTTTTTCAACTGGGGCTTTTGGTGAAGACTTTCAGTAGGTAATTTAATACCCCTGTATTTCCATGAACACTGCCTGAAATCTACAGTTTGGGAATAAAGTTTTTGTTTTGTACTTAAGGCATTTTAATATTTGGTTCTTTTGACTGTATTTCAAAGGTGATTTGCTGTGGGTTGTACACATTTTTGCTCATTGAGTGCTGCTGTTTCATGGGACTTCACTGTGAATTGCTTCTAAACTTACTAAACTTTGTCTATAATACGCCCTTTTTAGGAGTCTGATACATCAATATACATTTGTTGAAATTATTTGTCATTCTGAGTAGAAACCACAGTGAGAGAGGCTGACAACAGCACAGTCTACAGAACAGTAGTTTTCCATCTGTTTGGTTTTTCTGTTCTGTTTTGTGGGATTTTTTAGAAAACATTCTGTCAGATAAACATTGTACCATTGCTGTTTGTTTCAGTGAGCAGTTCCATCAGCCGAGCCCCTTGCCTACACTCTGTATTACAATCTCATGACCCTGACTGGAGTCTCTTACAGCAGTTGATTATGTTTAAGTAGCACCTTGCCCCTCTAGCTGCTGAGTTGATGTGCTAATTAAAAAAGATTTGGTCTGTCTGTTGATTATAAAGTATTACGTGTGAGCGAAGATGCAGAAGATGTATTCTAGCGTTCCCTGGCTGGTTTACAGAGTCTATATTCTGCATATTTTAGGTACAGGTTAAGTGTAAAAAAAAAAAAAAGTATTAAAACTGTTACCAGCATACTGCTGCCTGGTTCTTGAGTAGTATGAGTTGTGAAGAAGTACGTAAGAAACATACGCTTGCACTGTGAGGCTTGTGTTTTGGATGCACTCAGGCTGAGAAGAAATCCAAGTCAGCTTTCCAGGAGACTGCTTTACCTTTAAGTTCTTGATGTATAAAATGTATAAGGAGGGAGCAGCCACCATGAAAGTAGGTAGCTAGCTCTATGGGTAGAGTTAATTTCAGAGAAATTATTTTTTTACTTTTCCCAGTCCCCTGAAATTCCTATATGAATTACATTTGACCAGGGTTGCTAGTCTATTCCTTTGAAGGAAACTGCATGTGAAATAGCAGTGCAGAGCTCTTCTGATGTTAACTCTCAAATTCAGATTTAATAATGTAATTCTGTAAGTTATCTGTATCTGGATTTCTCTCTTCAGCCACACAAATGGAGCGCTGTCACACAATTAACCTCAATACTATGTATCTCTACATACTTTCACTTTTCTGAAGTATTTTCTACTTTTCCTGCTCCCTTCCTGCCCAACCTGGAACCTACCATGTAACTCACCGTTAGTCTAGGATAGTAATGTCCTTGAAGAGTTGAATTGCTTGAACTGAGGCTCTGTTACAGTCAGAACCAAGACTTAAGTGTCCATTTTCTCCTCCATCCTCTTACCTTTACATCAAACATCTTATCCCTGTGACTTCCACTCCCCCACCATTTTCTCCTCCTCTGATTTCATCTTCACTCATACCTATACTGTGTTTGTTGATGTTCCCCTTGACCTTCTTAGCTTCGGCAACCTCTCTATCCTTGTCTGGTAGACTTGCTCATTCTTTCATCTCTTCTGCACATGGGTCATGCCTTGTTTTCATCATCACAATTCTCATTCCCCTCAATCTGTTAATGAATTGTCTTGCTTGCACAGGTCACCTCTGGTTGCACTTAGGCACTCTCCTAATTGCTTTACTTCCTCAAAAATCACTTTATTGCGCTTTTTACAAGCACCTTGATTTGCCAGCTCACTGCCTTGATTTGTTGCAGCTCCAAATTTGCTGATCATCTTGACTGATAAGAATACTGTCTTTTCTTCTGCATTTAGGTTGGTTCTTTTCAGAACCTGCTTCATCTTAATCTAAGGTTACCTGCTTCACTGATATATTGTTGAAAACTTGTGATGCAGAAATTATCTTGTAAAAATAATGGTGTAGGTGTTTCATCTGTCTGTTGGAATATTTCATAGACTACTCTGTAGAAATTCCCCGCTATAAACATGAAGTCTTATTTTTACCAAAATCTTATGTTCCCAAGCAGGAGTAAAGCTGTGGGAGATTTCAAATGACTTTTCCTCACAAGAGTTAAACGCCAAATGTTAGAGAAATTGTATTTGATTTGAGTCTCCTGTGAGACTTCCTTTTTGGTTGTACTGAAAATGTTCCAGTGAAATTAAGGAT
The DNA here is from genome assembly GCA_033556795.1 of Tapera naevia. NCBI lineage: Eukaryota > Metazoa > Chordata > Aves > Cuculiformes > Neomorphidae > Tapera > Tapera naevia. The sequence goes on from JAUMJJ010000038.1 coordinate 15,617,957, forward strand.
ATCAAGACCTGATTTGTGAAGAACTAAATAGTATTTGATTTATTGTCATGGTTATTTTGAGGTTAAATCAACTAGTGTTTTAATAAGTGACTTTATATAATATCAGTTTGAGGTCATGTAGATGACATCTTTTGATTGAAGGACATTGTGTAATGACAAAGCACTTTTTCATGTCTGAATACTGCAGTAGCTGGTGACTTAAAAATACCACAGATAGCTATGTTAAGTAGGTAATGATTGCATCTTTGTATTTCAAGCCAAGTTTATATGTAGACTATTACTGAAAACATAATGGCCATACTGTTTGCCTATTCAGTTGTTTGACATTTTCTGAGTTCCTACTGTGGCAATAAAACAAAATTTGAAAATATTCTAGTATATAAATAGGCTTCTACAGTGAGCAGTGTATAAGATGATTTCTTTTGGTAATATTTGCATTTTTCAGTGTTGTTATTGAAATAGTTATTTGGTTTTGTAAATTCGTTTTTTTGCTCTCAGTGGATTTGTAATGGCCCATATTCTGGGGCGTGTCAAGAATCTGCCAGTGTTCTGTGGAAGAATTATTATACGTGAAAGTCCTCCATGCCTTTTAAGGTTTTGTCTGTTTTAATTTACATAATAATGAAGTCAGGATTAGATCTGGCTCTATCTTTTCCAGGATTTTGCCATGTATTTTAAACAGCATGATCTAGGAAGACTTCATTCAATGTGATTACAGGTAACTTAATTAGAAAGAAAGCTTTTTCATTACTATCTTTTGGGTATTTTGTTCAGTTCTGAAAATACTGATTATTTCTTTATGAACAATCTTTTCTTCATCCAGTGATGGGTTATTTCAAATATCTGGGTGTTAAACTTAATTTGAGAGCATATCATATACAGAATTATATCTTGGTTTAATTTACATCATAACGCAACACCTGAAGGTTCTCCTTCATGCCAGTGCCCCGTATCACTGGCTGTAGTGCAAGGGAAGAACATGAGCTTCAGAGGTGTCAGGGGAATCATACACCACCAGACACTGTTTCTGATGCACCAACAAGTATAGTTTTCACGTAGGACAGGTGAGAGCCTAGGGAGAAATTTGTAGTTCTCTGAAAAAGAATAAGGTTGTGGTTTAGACCAAATATACCAGGTGTTCTTGAGACATGAAAAATCTGTGAGCGACCTGAAACCTGGAGAAGTCATTGAGTGAAACAGAGGAAGAGTATTGCTACAGTGTTGATCAAGTAGAATAGAGAGAAAATTAGTACTGAATCTGCAGGTCATCTTGTGGAGCTGAATGATAAAATGGAAATTCCAGCTTTTCATGTTTTCTGATCTTCCTGAACAGACATGTAAAATTGAAAATGGACGCCAGTGGTAACACTATAGACATAATGACATTATGAGCGTACAGGCAACCCTGTCATCACTCTTTACCCTTCTTAACTTAGTAACCCACCCCTTTGGGGTATCTTGTCACTGTCCCTCTCTCAGCAAATTCCGTTCTTAGAGTCTTACTACATTGTGGCTCATTTCGTAATATTGTCAGTCATTACTATTTCTTGCCCCATTCCCCATGCAGAAAGTCCTTCCAATGATTAGTTTTGGTTTTTATGAACTCCAGAATGAGTGAAGGTCCAGACAGTGGAGGACCCTTTTTTAGAAACATCCCCCTGTCTTCCTAGGCAAAGGGATCCTTTAGGTTAGGAATACAAATAACACTTACTCCAACAGGTTTTTGGAGACTGCCACTACTGCTGCTGCTACAAAAGGAAGTGAATCAAAACACTGAGATTTGCACTTGAAGGAGAAAGTTTGTGAAGGATAGTTGTGCCAATTTGTGTGTGTCTTAATTGTACGTTTGCCTTGAAGTCTAAACTGTTGTGCAGTTGTCTAATATGTGATAGCAAAAGCAGACAATGGAAGATCAAGGAATCTATTGCTAGGTAAGAGAAGTCTTTGGTATGGTGTATTCAGAGACTTCAGAAGATTGTGAGAGACTGGTAACAATTACCAATAAGGATGAGTAAGACATGTTTTTCAAATGTTAGTGATTACACTGCATAGATAGCCAGCATATTTTTGTAGCACTTTTGCCCACAGGTTTAAATAATATAAATGCAAATTATTTTAGCATGTTTCATGACTGTGTCTCTAGACTAATATCCAGCAGAAGGTGCAATATTGTTGGTCTAAATGGTAGTGTGTAGATCCTGTAACTCCTAGTAATTACAATGCTACCTTTGGAGCATGGTGCAGTTAGTATGGGATAAATATTTAGTTGACGCAAAAATCCTATTTTTTGTCAGCTGAAAGACTTAGAAATATGAAAATATTCACCTAGAGAAGTTCTCCTGCAATGTGTAAAGGTGTTAGAGGACAGTATTTCTTTCTCTAGTGTTTGTTATTATAGTCCTTTTTAGAAGACTAATTAAGATAATTTCTGAAGAGTTCTTTTGTTCTTATACTTGCACTTCTGTTGATGTTGTACTCTGCCTTGTGCTAACATCTTCACTACTATTCTAAACTGTTGTATATATACAGTCTTCTGCAATTCAACAGAGATTAAGTAAGCAGGCAAGCGAGGAATGATTCTAAAAAAATATCCTCAATAATATATTAAAAATAAATAAAGTGTTACAATTAATAGATGCTTGATGTATGTTTTTGAGAGGCCAAGTTTTTATTGGCTTTTTAAAACAAGTTTTTAAGCATGTTCATGAAACATAGGTCCTGAATATAACAAGTTAATAGCTTGCAACTATATTAACTTGATGTCTTGAATATTACACTACTTTGTTTTCAGAGATAATCAATGATAGCAGTATAATATCTGCCACTCACAGCCAATGTATGATTTAAATTAATTATGGCCTATAAAGCACTTTGAAGTCTTTAGCAGAAAGGTGTTGCATAAGTGTAAAAGTACTATTACTAATTTAACATCACCATTAGAGTAAAGTCAGTACTTTAGGAGCATTTTCTATGCTCTGCTCAATATCTTTTTATTCATCATATGCTGCATATTAGTTATTTTAACATTTAGAAAGCTTAGCAGTCTGGAAGAGTTCCAAACCATTGTTCAAGACAGCAGTTAAATATTTGGGTGGATCATGTAAAAACAGTGAAATGGCTGAGAAAGCATGTAAAATGTTTGTTTTAAGTAATGTTACATCAATGGAACAGACATCTGCAGCACTGGACGTTGTTTTTAACTTTTTTTTAAGTTAATGTTGTACTATGTTTTTCTAAAATTGATTTGGAGGATCTAATATCATCTTATTTCTAAACAAATGCATTATTTCACCGTTTGTTCAGTTTTCTGTTTCTCAAGCATTTGTAGGTAATGTGGGCAGGTCTGAGGAGGTGGTGAACACCTGCCACTCAATATTACTGTTGCTATTTGGGTTTGTTACCTAATGTCAACTGTCAGTAGCTGTATTATCTATTTTTTCATGCTCTCTCTAGTATAAGACTATGTAAATATATGAGCAGTGATAGGCCTTGGAGATTATATTCTCAGAAAAAGGGTATGGAAATCACTCGTATTGTATAGAGATCACGCAATATAAAATAATTCTGCATATTTGCACGGTTGTTGTTATCTATAAGGTTATATTCTAAATGGTCCCAAATGGAGAAAAAGAGATTTTAGGGACCGTGTCTTCTATCTTTCCCAATAGCATTGTCTTGACTTTGTGCTTAGCTATGAAGTTCAGTACAGGATGTACTGGCTTTTGAACCAGTTGTTAAGGCTGAATAAACACCTCTGGCATTAGAGTTCAGAGTCCAACCAGGTTTCCCATCCCCACAAAGGCAGTGGTGAGAGCAGTCAGGTGGATAATAGATAAGTCTTTGAGAATGGTATAAGCTGATGCTCTAACTCTCTGAGAGCAATATTAATTTAAGAGCCAAATATGTGAGTAAATCGATTAAAAGATTCACCTGTAAGCAGTTTGCTGAGTCAGCAATGAGGAAGTTCAATTTTAACCATGTAGTTGAAAATGAGGATATTAATTACTGGTAGTATTTTTTGAGTCTTCTTAAGGTAGGCGTTTTATTTAAAAATACTACTTGCACTACTGGGATTAGAGTAATCCTTTCTAGGAAACTGGAAATTAATTTTCTTCTCTTTGAATTTATTCTACATTCTGAGATGAATTTAATATGTGCTGCAGATGAATTATGCATTGGACCCTTTGATTTCTCTTGGGATTACTAAATTAAACATACAGGTTTATCATCTCTAGAAGGAAATGCCATATGGCTCAGGTTCACCCACGCTGTTTTCAGATATATGCTAGAAGATTCAAGTATGCTGTTAATATGAAATTACACGTTTCAAGCTCATTTTTCAATTTAATAATAATAAGTAAGAGGTTTTCATCTTATATCAGCAAACTGCGTACTCAAATTTCCAACAAATGCTTCATTATATATGAAGAATAGCCACCTTCAGCCTAATTCTGCGCATTTCCATGTACAGGAATATCAGCAAAACTGATCAAGTATGTCTCCTGTTTTCAAGCAAGTTTAGGGTTGAGGTGTTTTCTAAAACTATATTAAAAATATTGAAATGTAGACAAACTATCCTTAATCTACATGTCACTGGAAATATGCAAATGTAATTCACATAAATTATTTTTTTAATCTTTACCTCACTCCTATTGATATTAATGATGAGACATACATGCTTTCCTCATTCTGTATAAATGTCCAAGGCAAGTTGCTATTTGCAAACTATAGGATAACATATATGCAGCTAAATAAATAGATTCCTCCTTATTGAAGAGCAGCCAGTCACGTAAGAGTCAGTAAGAATGTGGATGCAGGGCAATTTAAGGTTATTTAAGCACAGGCTGCCTTGTAATTCAGCAAGCACTTGAAGCCAGCACTTGACGCAGTGCTGCTATCACCAGAAGCCATCCTGCCCTCCTTTTGCCTCCAAAAGCTCATTCTCATGAGCATCACCGTGTGGTTCTACAGGTGCTGGTGCTGGCACGAGCAGTAGAGCAGCTGGAGAGTACAAACAGCAGCTGTAGGTGGGAGAGAAAAGTACTTCTGGTGGTGACGGTGCTGACGTTGGCTAGTTTAAATTATTTGTGAAATAACAGCCTAAATTATTGTATCAGGTGTGAGGGCAGAAGACTGTAGTCAAATAATGACCATGCTACTGTTTTGAAGTAGCTTCTGTTCCTTGTGGTTTGTAGATTGTTCATGTGTATTCTGTGCTAGCCAGTTTCAAAGTCTAGGTTTGTACCTTCTAAAAAAGGGTGGGGGAAAAGAAAGAAGAGCATTACAGATGTGCTTTGTTTCTAAATAAATTATGCAGTTTCATTTACAGTTACTGTGGAAAAAGGATACTGCTTCTAAATGCATACTTTATTTCCACTGCAAAATATGTTAATGAAAGTTGTGTAAACATCAAACCTGTTTTAGAGTAATGACAGTATTCTCTGTTTTTATTTTCAGCACCAAAGGGAATACTCCATCTCTCTCCTGATGTTTATCAAGAGATGGAAGCAAGCCGCAACAAATCAGCCCCTGGTACCACTGTAAGCTATTTGTCATCCAAAGAAATGAGCCAGACTTCTAGCTCTTTCTTCAGCATATCTCCTACATCAAATAGCACAGCTACGATTGCCAGGGAACTTCTCATGAATGGAACATCCCCAACTGCTGAAGCCATAGGTCTGAAAGGAATATCTCCTGCTTCCCCTTGTTCTGCAGTGCAGCCTTCAAAACAGTTGGAGTATTTGGCAAGAATTCAAGGCTTTCAGGTATGGGAGGGGGAAAATGAAGCTCTTCAGCCAGAATCATAGCATTGCCATCAAAGTTTCACTCTCTTGAATGTGGGCATACATGTAACTTATCTTGTAAAATTAGCTGGTGTCCAAGGTAATTTCTGGGTCCAGGAGATACAACCCTGCACCAATATACATGCCCCCCACTTCTTACATTTTTTGTTCCTTCCTTTCATTCTGCAGGCCATCTTTCCTTTGTTTACTTTCCTTAAGTAATTACAGGCTTAAATTATGCTTTTTACTTGCACTTTTGAGCTTTAGAAGCTTTACATATAGCTCTGGCGTTGCTTTCTCTCTTCAGCTCTAATCCAGAAGAGGTACTGACCCACCACTTTAACTTTGTATTTATCTTCTGGTCATTAAAGCCATTACTCTGCTTCCCACCTTGCACCTCTTTCAGTGTAACCTGTAGAAAAACATTTTGATCAGAAGGTGCAGCCTCGGACCAGACCTGGTGTCAGAGCAATGCAGAATGTTTTTGACATCACAGTCAATGCTAGAGAATGTAAGATATACCATGCTGCGTCAGCGCATGAGTCCTTCAGCACTGATGACTTGCATCCAGTGATGGAGAATACCCTACATTTCATAGGACAGTCACAGGGTCTGTAGTACATCCAATCATTGCTGCAGTGTGGAAGATAGGAAGAGGAAGCCTCTTCCCAGTCACCAGTACATGCATATATGGATAGTAGCTCATTTTACTGTGTTACACCATCGGAGCATAGGACCCACTATGTAGGAATATTCTTTTTCCTCTCATAGGTTTTTGGCTTTTTTTTTTTCTTTTGTTTTGTTTTGTTTGGATTTTTTTTCTTTTAAGAGTTGTGAATCTGTTTCATTTGAAAAGTTGATTTCATATGTTCTAGCATATGTCATTTGATCGTGTAACCAAATTCTGGAAACGGGAGGTTTCTGTTAGAATTTTTGCATGCTTAATAATGATTTTTTTTATCAAAGCCCATGTAATTTATGAAGTATGCAGTTGTGATTTAAAAGAGGCTGCTAGAATTCCAAAAATAGCATCAGATGTTCTGTTGGCATAAGCAGCATAGTTAAATTACGTTTACTTACGTAATTACGCAGACATTAGATATCACTAGTTGTGGATTTGACCTAATGCTGTTTCTGTCTAAAATGTACATTCAGCTTTCTTTTGGTTTTAATTTTAAAATGTCATCCTTAAGTCATTAGTTTGAATGTCTCTTGATGCAAGAAAGGGTAAAAGTCTAAGCCTCACCGTAGTAGAGTTAAGCTGCTAATAGGAATTCAGTTTTTCTGAGTTCCTTTTGTTGCCTGCCTGTAGTAGAAACAGATGAATTTTGATGGAAAGAAATTCAATACGTGAAGTTTTCACTGCTCGCTTTCGCATCTTGTCAGATTGCTTGTGTCTACTAGTAACACTTTATTTTCATAGAACTGATGCACAATTTATGTTACTGTTTTGATTCCTACTTGCCTACAGTATGTGGTTGCTGTAAAATGATTGGTTGTATTTGTCCTGTTTTTTTTCACGATTTGATCCTAGATGGTTTTGTAGAAAATGTTTTTAAAGGGTCTTACCTTGAGCCAAAAATTTTGATCCATTTCATCCGTAAACTAGACTACTACTTTTTACTTGGCCCTGATACAAACCAAGAAGTTTGGTAGAGATTCTTGATCATTAACATCTATCCACTGTGTATGTAACTGATGATTTTTCATCATCTTAGCATGCTTTTAACACCTCACTTGAAGCCTGGTATCGATGTGAAACTCTGCCGCTGCTGGGTGGCTGAGCTGAGGTGGAGCAGTGAACAGAATCTCTGTGGGAAATGGCTCAGTGGCCTGTCAGGTGCATATCACAGGTCTCTTCACCATTTCAGCCTAGAAAGCTCTTTGTGTTTAAGAGTTTAAAAGCAGATTTATTTACAGGTTAACTTTCTCAGGCATATTTACAAAGCAGAAAACTACTGCATTTGCAAACAGCTAGCTTGTTTCATGTTTCCTGAATGACCCAAAATGATTTTTAAATTGTTAGCATGTATTTGTATTCTGGTCCAGATGATAAACATAGTTTTGTCTTTCATTGAAGAACGTATACATTCTGTTCTGTTACAATGTATTTTTGAATTTTTTAAAAAAATCAATAAATACTCATATGATGTTTCATTTGTAAAAGTAAAAAAATGGTATTTGCTTATTTGAATGGGTTTTTTGAACTTCTTTAGCTGCAGGAGACACGTCTTTAAAATGTGGTTATTTAGTTCTTCTAATCTTTTGTATATCATCTCAGCCATGTTCTATTGTAAGCCCTTAATATTAAGAGTTATTGGGACCAATGTGTGGAAAAGTACTAGAAAATTACATTTTTATCTTATTATTCTAAAGGTATTTGATAAGCAGCAACTCAGTGTCACTGAAAACAGGTGTTTAGCTTGGATACTTACAAAGCTCAGGCTTCAAATTACCAGTGATAATTAAACACAAGTGCTTCAAGCAAGCCTTTACAAACTCTGAATAAAGCATTTTTAGTGCTTGCTTCATATTTATGAATGCAATCTGCCAGTTAGTTGTTTTGAAGACTTTGCCTGGAGGTTGTTTAAAGGAAAATTCTGCTTCCATAAAATTGTAAATGACTATGTGGTATTTTGGCCATTGTTTTGTAACTAGATTAGGAAAGTTATTTCTGCTGACCATTTAAGTGCAGTGAATTATTCATGTTTGTTTAAATTGAAGAAGCTGTTTACACATGAATAATCTTAGTCTCCAGTTTTTACTGAGGTAAAACACAAGTTGCAGGTAGTCCCACAGGAGATTCTCCTGGGAGTTTCCATGAAGCAAAGATAGCAAAATTTAAAAAGCCAGGATTGAGTGCCCAGAGTCAGTCCTGGAGTGAGGCTGCAGCTGTATTTGGCTTGCTACATTGACAGGACTTGGAGATCTTAACTTTTTTTTCCATAGTAACTACATAATAAAACCTCACACAGGACATAGTTTCTACATAATGTATTTCTTTGATTGCAGTGGTTATGCAATTTATATCTCTTTTTGTTTTCCCCTCCACATTTGTTTGGTGATTAAGTGTTTCATTTTATATGATGATGGATTTAAATGTTGTATTGTTGGGCTTTCCTAAATGTTTCTCACTTCCCCAACCAGTAGTGTAACAGTATGTTTCTGAGTGACTGCACATACAGGAGAGGTCCTTCTGCACACGCTTGAGTCCGGTTTCTTTGCAGCACATACATGTCAGCTTGTGGTTTTGAATTGCTGGCAGAGGTGAGCCTAAACTAAATTTCTGCATTTTGTGTGAGGGCAGACATTGAGCTCAAACATTTCCCTACAGTGGCTTTAAACAAAACAAACACTTGCTTTGCTTTGTTGGAAGCCAGATTTGGAAATCAGTCTAGAGTGCTTGGATCTCACTACTGACATATATATGTGGAAACTTTGAGGGAAATGCAACCCTCAGTGAATTTCAAGGAAAGAGCTGTAGTTTGGGTCTGGTCTCTTTGTAATCACAAATGTCTTGGAGAAGGTCAAACTTTAAAAAGCACATAAACAGCATTTTCAAAATTGTCACAGGCACTATGGACGCTAATAACAAGTCAATTAGAAGTGTAAAATAATCCAAAAATGTAGATATTTATTGGTATTTTCATAAACACCTCTGCAGATCGGTACCTGACTTACAGTTCACTTGTAAGCCTGGATGCCCTGAGTAGTGTTTATTCAATTTGGGCTGTTGCCCCATACTGTGTACTTGTTGCCTGAAGTCAGTCATACCTTTTAGACTTCTACCCTGTACTGTGTTGTCTGAAGCAGATGTGTCCTCTCGTGCTATGGGTTGTTATTCTGGTGTGACTGATAACAGTGCTTTCCACAGTGTCTGATCACTGCTGTCACTGAAGGATGTAGTCACTGACAGGAGGAGTAAAAAGGGGTGAGTGTGAAACAGCTGTCAGTTATTACCTAGGCCATGTTGAGACCAGTCCTGGTCTCTCTCAGATTTAGCTGTGACTGCTAACTAGTGCAGCAGCACAGAACTGGTGCCTGTCTTCCCAAGTAGAGGATGGAGGGTGAACTTTGCATCCGTCCCACCTGAATTTGCGAAGATTTGTGTGTCCCAACCCTGCTTTTACCCAAGATCTCTTTCTCTTTGACCAATATTAAATGCGCTGTCAGGACTGGTTGACAGAGTGTTCATGATAGTTAAAGAGTTTCTAGTCTTTTTTAATAAAGAAGAGTTTGGGCCTGAAACTCTTTCTTAAGCAAATATAGACACAGTCATGAAAATTGTATTTCAGTTCAGTGGTAATTTTTAATACAAAGGGAATGGACAAGGGATTCAGGGGTAAAACTGAAGGAATAATTGGTTTAAAATTATTGTCAACACATCACAACTTTCGTATCTTGAAATTTGATGCAATTGACTTTGTCTTCATTAACTTTTTGTGTCTAAGTATGCAGACTCATTAATGATGGCTGAAATAACAATTCCAATTCAAAAGTTCTTCTCCAAAGAGGTCACAATTAAGAAACATTGCTTACTTAGTTAAATTAAAGTTCATTGGACTTCACTAGATGGAAACAGCTTTCCTTTCATTAATTCTTGTTCGTTACATGACTCAGCAAAATATGCATACTTAATATGTTAGAGCTCCCTGGAAGTCTTGATATTAGCTGTTTCCTTCCTTCTTTCTTACCTCTGGAGCTGTTTTTTAGCTTAGTAAACGCCACAGCTTATCTCTTTTCAGTCTTTCTTTTTATCTTCCAATAGCAAGCAGGATTTTTTTTCAATAGAACTTTCATCCATCTTTGCCAGCTCACTGGGATGTTTCTTTTTTTGTAAACTCCAGTATGACTTAGTATAACGTCATTTACTTGTACAAAATGTTACATCTCTGAAGACAAGGGATTGACATGCTACTTGTGGATTTGGGTGTCAGGACTGCACTTAGACATTTTCCATAGACTTGTCATGTTCACAAAAGAAATCATGATAAATAAGAAGAAGGCTACAGCAAGTAGTCTTTTGACCTCTTGAAGAACACATCTCTGAATTAGCTTTGAAAATTGCAAGAATTCATTGGTACAGATTGCAAGGTTAGGGAGAAAAATAAGCAGGAAAAGAAACCTCAAGTATTCCTCATTGACTCCAAATTTAAATTGCTACAGTAAAGGGAATTTCTGTTATTCTGGTGAGTGAAAGTAAGGTGAAAGCATTCTGAGAAATGCTCAGTATCACATCTGTCTGCCTCATGTTGCACGAGAGGAGGTTCAGATCAGGAAATTTTCTTCACCATAAAAGGGTGGTCAGGCACTGGAATGGCTGCCCAGGGAGGTGGTTCAATCACCATCCCTGGAGGTATTTAAAAGATGGGTGGATGAAGTGCTCAGGGCTATGGTTTAGTAGTGGACTGGTACGGTTGGACTTGATGATTTCAAAGTTCTTTTCCAATCAAGCCATTCTGTGATTCTATGATCTTGTTCTAAGCAGGATCTCCCAGCTGAGGAGTCCAGTGGAAGCAAATGAAAAGAGACCAACAAGAATGCTGTGATGGAGGTGAAAGCTTTGAGGGCTTTGAAGCAGTGCATTAAAATGAAGATTCTGTGGTTTCCCAGAAAATCAGTGGCTGTTTCCTTTCTCTGGGTCTCTGATGGGCTATACTAAACCTTCCCACCCTAAATGTCCTGTCTTAGTTTTACAACAGATGATTTTTTTTTTTGGCGTTGTTTTCCTTTCCATTACTCTTTCAGGATAGAAAACAGCAACTTCTCTTTGCTTCTTTCAGCCTTTCTTGTGACTCACTGCTTTGGATAAAATGGCCCCCCACTATGTCATTCACCTCTACTCTTCCTCAGTAATTACCTACTGAGTCTACACTACAGATGTTTGAGAAGTTAAATTGTTCTGTAGTGATTGTGTTTGAGTGATCGTTTACTTAGGGGTGAAATGGAGCCAAGCAGTGGTAAATGAACAAAACCCAAACCATCTCTTGTGAGTCATGAGTGGCTGATGTGATCTTCCTGAGATTGCCTCAAGTCACTTTTGAGAAAAAAAAAAAAAAGTAAAATTTTACTGTGTTTTGAGGGGAAGCATTCTGTGCAGTGAATTATAATAAATATAGTTGTCATTCTAGTGTTATTTGTCAGAGAGAGTGTATTTTAAATGTTACCTGCAGATGAATGAATTGTAAGGTATGTATTGGCGAGTCTTCAGCTAAAGCCTGTGAGGGACATTGTAGCAAGTGCTAGAAACTAGAATGTAAATCCAGATGATACTGTTCTGTCCTTGAATGTGTTGACTGCAGGAAAGTTTGGGGCCAGTATCAGCTTGGATTTGGAATCCCAGTAAATGGGCTAGTTCTGGGGAGTGCAAAAGTCTCATCATTCATTCAAATTGGAAAAAAACCCCTACTATTAAAGAAAGCTTTTGGAATTATAACGTTAAGCTTCCTGGTATTATTAAAGTAAAATGCATTAGAAGGCTGTGTCAGCAAAACGTTTTTATAAATACTTATTTGAAGAAGATCTTATCTTGAAAAATGAGGAAAAGTTAGGATATTAGTAAAAATGTTTGTAGAGTAATGTTAGAGAATACTTTTGAAATAAGGCTTTTAATGCAGATACTGCTTCATCTGTATTTGAAATGAGGCTCCCCTGTAATTCTATGTATATAACTACACTGTATATCACAGTATCACACAGTATCACAGTATCACAAGGTTGGAAAGGACCTCTGAGATCATCAAGTCCAACCTATAACCTAACACTAACACCAACACTAACACCAACCATCATCTAAACCATGTGCCTCAGTGCCTCACCCAGTCTCCCCTTAAACACCTGCAGGGTCGGTGACTCCACCACCTCCCTGGGCAGCCCATTCCAATGACCAATCACCCTTTCACTGAAGAACTTTTTCCTAACATCAAGCCTAAACTTTCCCTGACGAAGCTTAAGTCCATGCCCTCTGGTTCTGTCACTGGACACCCGAGAGAAGAGACCAACCCCTGCCCGACTACAACCTCCTTTTAGGTAGTTGTAGAGAGCAATGAGGTCTCCCCTGAGCCTCCTCTTCTCTAGACTAAACAGCCCCAACTCCCTCAGTCGCTCCTCATAGGGCTTATGCTCCAGCCCCTTCACCATCTTTGTTGCCCTCCTCTGAACACACTCCAGTATCCTAACATCTTTCCCAAACTGGGGGGCCCAGAACTATACACAATATTCAAGATTAGGCCTGACCAGTGCCGAGTACAGGGGGACAATAACTTCTCTGGTCCTGCTCACTACACTATTCCTGATGCAGGCCAGAATGCCATTGGCCTTCTTGGCCACCTGGGCACACTGCTGGCTCATGTTGAGCTTCCTGTCAACCAGCAAAAAAACAGTCATGAAACCCCCTGAAATAGATCAGGAGTTGCTGTGTATTATCAATACCTGCTTCTGCAAAACAAGCTGTGGAATCGAGTGTTTTGTTCCTGTTTTGGTGCCTTGGGTCTTATTCAAGTTTACTAGCATTGTACCTGCTCTTTGGTCAGATTAATGTCTGTAAAATGATGCATGGAATGATGTTGTCTGTCACCACTGAAAATATTGAAATCTGGCCCTTTGCATAGAGTATTATCTTCCTGTGGGTTTGTACTATGTCATGCTCAATGGCCAGTAGAATAAACTCAACAGTAATGTTTGTTTCTTACCCACAGGGAGTATATACACCTTTAGAAATTATTGACAAAGCCCTTGTTATCTCAGTTTCTGTCTCTTCTGGACACATTTTTTTTCTAATATAAAGTTTGCACTTTCACCAATTAAGAAACTATTGCCTGATATTCAGATTACTATGGGCTGTTGTTGTGGGTTAACCCTGGAGGGCAGTATAAGCACTACACAGCTGCACACTGACTGCTCCTAAGGGAGATTCTTTCTAAAGGAAAGAATCAGAAGGACATGAGTGAGAAAACTCATGGGTTGAGATAAAGACAAAAGCTGTGTGTGCAAGCAAAGCAAAATAAGGGATTCATTCACTACTTCCCATTGATAGGCAGGTGCTCAATCACCTCCAGGAAAGCAGGGCTCCGTCACACATAACCATTGCTTGGGAGTGGTTTATATTATAACACCAAATGCCCTACATTCCTTGCTTCCTTCCTCTGTCTTTGCCCAGCTTTTATCACTAAGCAGGATGTCATAGTTGTGGGCTATCCCTTTGGTCAGTTGAGGTTACCTGTGTCCCCTCCCAGCTTATTGCCCATCCCCAGCCTACTCACTGGTGAGGCACCATGAGGAACAGAAAAGGCCTTGGTGCTGTGCAAGCAGTGCTCAGCAGTAGCTAAAACATTGGTGTGTTATCAACACTGTTTTGGTCACAAAGCCAAAACATGCAGCTGTACAAGCCTTCGTGAAAAAAAAATAGCTCCATCCCAATCAAAACTAGTAAAGCTTTTTACACAACACTGGCATCAGTTGTGTGCCACTGGGCAGAAGTCAGGAAACAGGAGAGCTCCTTTTATCCCTGTGAACTTAAGGTCATTGTGCTCTGAAGAAAATTTATACCCTTTTATCAGTTTATTTGCTACAAAACTTCCCCATTTGTTCCAGGCAACAATTATTTTTGTAGTATTAAGAGGGAACGACTCTTTTCTCCCAGGAAAAGCAGCAGGTTAGTTAGGATTTTATTGTTAATTTTGGTAGCAAATCTCTGATTTGCACAACACCAGGCTGCTTGTTAATTGAGAGCCCTTACCTGGCTCTCAGAAACTTGTAGGTGTCCTGCTACACTGAAAATCAACTTTACATAAAATGGCTGTGTTTTGTAGGTAAGGGCTTCAAGGTTTCCAAACTCTAATTTATACATGAAAAACCAAATGTAGGAAAACGTGGGGAATATGAAATAAAAGGAGAGATAAAACAGAACAAGCCAATAGCAAGAATTGTTCTTGAGAGAGCTTGATGTAAAAATGAATACACCTGGACTTCATCACATTCTGGTTTACAAGGGTTTTTTAATCAACTAACTTCAGAGGGAAAGTAGACAGTAATACAGTTGATGGCAGTGACCCAGGGTAGATCTACAGGTAGTTTTATTAGTTTCTATTTATTTCAGAAATGTTTCTGGGGACTATAGACCAAGTAGTCCATATTGTTCTATTTTAACCTCAAAAGAAAGTCAAAATAGTGGTAGTCATTTTGCAAAAAATTAATTGTAGGAAAGGTATTCAAGTCTGGAAACTAGCATATTCATTCACAGAGCATTCTTTTAGCAGGTAGTATTTGCTACAAGAAGAATGTTTCTGAATTAATTTAAGAGTATGCGGAATTATGAAAACAAATGCAAATCTAGCTACAAAGAGCAGTAAATTTTTCTGACGTAGGTTCTCCAAGTAGGTGTATTCTGGCCAGAATTCTGTCTCAACTAGCTTTCTTCTGTTCTGGCCAGTGTTACCTCCCTCCCTCTTGCGAGGAAGAAAGTCCTATTTTCAAGTGCTGGTGAAGTTTTGCTCTTCTTGCCTCTAGAATAAGCCAGG
This sequence comes from Tapera naevia, assembly GCA_033556795.1. NCBI lineage: Eukaryota > Metazoa > Chordata > Aves > Cuculiformes > Neomorphidae > Tapera > Tapera naevia. The sequence goes on from JAUMJJ010000038.1 coordinate 15,633,258, forward strand.
TGCTTCTTTTTATTTTCTTTTTCTAAAAGGAAAGAGGGTTAATGGCATAGTGTGGGTCCCCAGGTGTGGTGTGGATGTCACCTTGGTAATACTTTAGCTTTTCTCCTTGGCATATTGCAACTAACAATTTGAAATCCTCCCACATATCCTTGTGTGTAACTTGATCCATGAAAAAATGTGAATTAGATTTTCATAAGAGTTTTTAGAATTTAGGGTGTTTGTGTATGCGAAAGCTTAAAAGCTCAATACTGCAGCCAGCACTAAACAAACTGGGCTGCATTCCCTGCCTAGAACCTTTCTATGTAAATCCTAACATGCCTTGATAACTTAGCAAAGGACCCAGACTTGGAATACAGCCAAAACTGAAAGACTGGAAGTTTCAGTTGGCAAAAAAGTAAAGGTGCAGTACTGAGTTCCTAGCAGAGTGAGGTTCACTTTTAATGATAGTAAGGGAACTCAGCTCCCTAGCAAAACTCTTTAAAAATAGAAGCAACAGGTAAAGGTGAAGAAGGAGAAAAGAGTTTTAATTTACTCCCCTCTCTGTGACTGAAGCCAAGGCTTTCAGAGAGAGTGGGTTTTTTGTTTATTGTCTCCTTCAGTCTTGTTCAGAACTGGGAGGACAACAAGGCAGGATAATGTTCAGAAGGGAAATGATTGTTTCCTCTTTTTATTAAAGAGGAGTGGGTGATTCTTGTGGCATACTGCCCTATATCTAGGTATCAAGGTTAGTGTGCAAAACCAGTGTCTGCACCGGCATCGGACTTTTTAGCAAACTTCGTAATGAAAAAGAGCGTATGTGAAAACATATCCATTCATGCTTTTGCTAGAAACCTTTGCTGAACTATTATCTCTCTCAAAACTAACCAAATTTCTCTCTCCCTTTAGTCAGTTGTTCAGGATAATAGCCAAGACAAAGGTTCCTCCACAAATGCTCTGTACCATACTTGTCCTCTGTGTACTTTATTAGCAGAACACAAACTCCCTTACCTCCCTGGGTTTTTAGGTCACAGGATGAAAATAGGAAATCCCAGGATTGCCAGGTTTTCATATTTCTTTTGACTGTGAATTATAAAATTAATTTCAACTTCTCTTCCAGAAATACAGTATTTCCCTGAATAGTTATGGGTGAATGGATCAGGGTCAGACAAGTTGTTTCTGCAAAAACCATGTCAGGTATAACTTATCTTATTTTGTAGTGCTTTAGAGTGGTTTAATTTCTGAATTATTTTTTAAATCAAGTTTTTCTTATTAATTTTCTGGGAGGAAGAATGTATTCAGTGTTTTAAGTCACTGTAGTTAAACTGTTCTCTTACTATGTCTACAAAAAAAACATAGAATAGAGGAAGTGAGCAGGGTAACAAGGTACTCTTCAATGTAAGTATGATTTTTTTATAGAAAACCATGTCAAATCTCCTGATTTTAGCTTTTGTATGAGTAAGTACCTTACTGTACTGATTATCCTCTACCAGTATCGTTAGCTAATTTTCTCTTAGTTGGAACCACACATCACATCCAGAGGTAGGACAGAGCTGGGTCTCCCTTGCTTGTCTGAGAGCAGCTCTCCCATCACTGGAACAGGAGCTCTGAATATGGAGGATATCTAAATAGCATGAAAAAGGGCGTACAAGCTTCTTTGGCTCAGATGATAAACTTCTTCATTTAGCAGATATTTATATTTTCTCTGTGGAGGCTGCATCAAGTAAGTTTTTTCACTTTCATTTGTGCTTCACGTGTTTTTATAGATGTCAAGTTTCTGTTTTACTGTAGTCAGGAGTGTAAAATACTACCATAGTAACAGGTGACAAGGCTTTAGTCTGCTTGTTCTTACATATTTATGGTACAGTAATGGCTTATTTCTTAGTCTAAACCCTGGGACTGTATTTTAGTGAAGATTTAAGACTATGATACAGCTGCTATTCAAACTCTGTAAGAGAGAGGCATGTTGGAATAGCTCAAGATTTACTGCTGAACTATCAGTCTATAAGCTACTGAGTGTCTTTACCCTTCTATGCAGTAGCTACAGCAGAAACTTTGCCCACTGCTGTGAAGCAGACATAGCGATTAATGAACCTGAGGCGCACTAATCAAACGTATGTTTTCTTGACACAATGATTGTGTTATATATCACATCCAAATGTACAGGCCTTTATCTTTCCTTAATGATCTAGCAAGGGGGCTTTTTAAAATGTGGGTGTTTTTCATGCACTCCTTAGATTTGTTCCACGGGGGGTGACCATTAAAAACATCTGACAGGCATGCAGTTAGCCAGCTCCCTGCCGAGATTAGTAAAATACTATATTTAGTAATCGCACTACATCAAGAAACTCCAGCATTGCAGGAAACAGTTTGATTCAATGCTTTTTTTCTTATTGTATGTCTTATTTTTTTCATCTCTGACAATTTTTTTCATCTTGGCCTTGTTTTTTGTATCTATGCTTCAACTTTTCATTGAAGATTTTGTTCATACAGCAGGATTTTTTGCCAATTGTATTTTTTTGTTTTTACCATTCTCCGGTTTACTTACTCACAAGTAAAATACCTGGAACTGTAAAGCAGGTAGTAAGAATGTAAAGTGGTATTTGGAATATCTGTCATACTGCTCCATGGCTGAAGAGACTATAATCTATTATTTGTTAGGAAAGCTCTGTGGATAATACCAAGATTCACTCTTTTAAGTACTAGAATACTATACTGGGAAAACTCCTAAAATTAGCTGTGAGAAAACAGTTGAAATGAACAAGTATATTTCATTTATTTTTGTGGCAGGAGTATTTTTTTCTTTACCAATAAACATGCATTAAACAGAATTCAGACGCAAACAGGATTTTTTCATATTTTTTTTTTTTAGTAGATGACATGACTAACAGTAGATGAGCAACAGAAAGAAGAAGGTAAAAGACCAATGTGGAAAAGACAAGCATTTCACTGGAATCTAAAGGAAGAAAAGTGTTTCATGAGACTCTTCTCCAACTCAAAGTTACTGTTTTAGTATCTGATTTTTGAGCCCATTCTGGTTTGCTTGTCACTGTAAATCCAGAGCAACTTAAGTAAAATCTTGGAAATTCTTCTGTAAATTCAGGACTAAATTGGATGCTTTCCCTTTAAGGGGCAAATTTAAAGCAATACCATCCTTTGTTCTAACAATATAGTCCAGAGTTGTCAGTCCAGAAGATTTGTGCATTGCTGAACATAATGGCATTTTATTACGTAGTTTATTTCTGTCTAACATTCTAAGACTCCTGCTGGTGCTTTGACTCAGAGTAGTTTTTGGTTTGGAAACATAAACTCCAGTGTCACAGATGACTTCTTTCTTTTGGTAATTCATATTAGTTTTTTAAGTTAATAAAGGTTCAGGAAAGAAAGTGTTTGGCCAGACAGAAGTTGTGTTTCAAACTGTGAGCATCTAAGCAGCAGTGTGTGAAAATCGTAGCCTTTATTTTTGCTCCCTTCAGTCTCTTGTTAATGCACAGTTAGCTCATTTCTAACAGTAGTTTAGTATATTATAGTTAAGCTTAACTACTCTGTAGTATAGCAGGTCTCTTGCGTTTCTCAGTGGTGCATCAGCAAGCTGTAGCCCTTGTTCTTGCAAAAGGATGGGTGTTGAAATTCAAAAGTGCCCACTGAAGACCAGCAGACTATCCCTTTCTTGAAATTAGGGACATTGTTTTTACAGAATAATTTATGCAGATTAACTATGACCATTATCTGAAATGGCATATCGATCCAATATGTTAAAGTGGCTTATTGCAAGACAAATCCTGCAATATTTTTACAGTTTCTGTCAGAACACTTACACAGAGGGAAGAGTATTATAGTAAAGATGGATTCAAGTGACCTCTCTATATAAATGAGAGATTTCCCACTTTTGGAGTAGCATCATGATAAAAGTAACTTCAAATATAATTTCTTATGCAATTTTATCAGTCTAATTTAGTTTTTCCTTTATAAAATAACATATAAGGTTGAGAATTTTGGCTATGCCATTCCACATTCAGTTGTAACATTGTAAACATTCATCTTATATCTTCCTTTATGTGAAGCTATAAATGTCTATCAAAATATTTGAATCACTTCAGTAATTTAAAATATTAAAAACAAGGGCCGAATTTCAGCGTAGTTGTCAGATGGTTTCAGACCGTCGCATACATTTCTATATACATTCACCAGTTAGTAGTACCCCTCCATACATGCTCATTCCATACATCTTGTTCCTGACTGAAGCAATCTCTGAAAAGGGTATATGTTTACATCTCCTGAGAATATCAAACATGAAAGCATACATGCAAGAGTAAATCCATGGCATGTGCTTGTAGTTCTAGGATTTATTTCATTATGTTGAAGGCCAGGATGCACTTAGCGCTTTGCACGCAGAGGTTTTGTGCCCTGCCCACACAGCACAATGGAGTGCTGTGTTTGGGATTCCTCAGCTGGTTATACTTGATTTATGTCAGGTACTCCATGTATGTAGTTACCCAGGAGAAAAGCTAACAGTGCTGTATGCTTTTTCAATAAATGAGCAGGCTTATTTAGAGTTATTGCCAGGATCTTGTTGTTGTGGCACTGCTTTATGCTGTGTAGACATACCTTGGAGGAGAATTACGTGTAAATCACTCATAATAGTCTGAGACTGGAGTCTTTCATTTTACTCAGAAACTTACACAACCTGTACTACAGACATCTGTATGCTGGCCATTATTTCCTAATTTTGGTCTGTAAAATACTTGCTTATATGATATCCAAATGAAACATTTTGAATTGTAATGAGTGAAAATTCATTGCTATTTAATCCTTAAAATGCACTGAGCTGATTAGTGACCATCCCTAAATTACAAAAAAGTTGAAGCCTGAAGATGAAGTCCCAGACATAGATAGTAATTATTTTCATAAATCTCTTATTTTTACCTCTGTAATATATGGAAAGGGAAAACGACCAACTGTGGTTAGGCCAGAGGCCTTAATGATGGCTTATAGTCCCAGCACTGCTATTCACTCATGCCAGTGCCGAGTGAATTTGGATGAGTCATTTAACATCTGTCCACCAAATGTCCTTACCTGCGTAACAGAGTTATTGTGGAGATGAGCTGTAGTTAAGCACTCTTGATTCTTAAGGCACTGAGAAACTTAGAGAGGTATTATTGTCATTCTGAATCTCAATAATGGCCACATATTCACTATTGGAGCGCTTAGCCAGTCTTCAGTTGCTTCTCCTTCAGTGCAGATACTGAATCAAGTATTGGCTGTGACTTCGTGTTCCCCTGCCTTAGATGATAATGATATTCTTAAACTAGTTTTATAGATGTTCAAGTTCCTCCCATGCTTAGTTATATAGCATGGACATACAAACTGAAATACTTGCAACACACTGCTTTCTAAAACCCTAGAAGCATCTGCTGCTATTCAGACTATTTGATAACTATTCAACTCCTATAGTTTCTTTCTGAGTGCCTGTTTTGGGCATTCTGCTCAAATAGGTAAATACCAGGCACTCTTGGTTGACAGAAAACCCCAAACTTTGGATCATAGGTAAATATGAAGAAAGGAATAAAATAGAGAGTTTGAGAATGTAGCAGCTGGACTTATAAATATCAAAACAAGATCACCAGGAAATGGCACATACGCTTGCCAAATGTAGAAGAAAACTGAATGTTTCTGTTGATTGTGCAGATCTGTAGATTAGAGAGATTTGATGAAAGGACAATGTTTTATTCCGTCCCCAATTCAAAACCCAATCTTCTGGTTTTTTACACCGTGATTGGTATCATTCACATAGAAAGTGTTTATTTTGGTTCAACTGGAAAGCTTCAGCAGGACAAGAGATAATTAGAGGACTGTTGTCTAAGAAATTACAAAGTAGTGGCCTTGATACATTCAGATCAGGCCAAAAGCGCACAATGAAATTCCTTTGGGAAAGATACCAAAATTCTGACTTCATTGCAGTTTTAACGTGGGACTTAAAATGGGGTGTGCATCAAGTCTACCATTGCAGATAATAATGTCATGTAATACTAATCACAATTTTTCCTATGGATGTCTCTTGTTCTTTCAGCTTGTTTACCTTGCTTTTTTCCAGTAACATTATTGAAGTGTAACCTTATTCATATACAACAATGCTATGCATTTCAGAAAGTGCCGTTTTTCCATTTTTGCATCTGTGTACTACAACATGTATTTTCAGTTACCAGATTTTGCTTCTTTTCCATATGTGCAGTACAGAATCATCCTCTTGAGCTTTTCTGTCCTCTTTCTCCACATGGCATTCTCACAACACGTACCCAGCAGAATATCTAGCTTGCAACCAGATACCACAGTTGTGGAAGCTTTATAAGTCCTTATCAAAACAGTAGTCCCTGAGATTTAAAGAACTTCAGTTTATATTTGTGAGCCAAATTTCATACCTTCGTACCTCTTTCAATTAATCAAAGTTAAACCATTGTATATGTGAAGGGGCCCCTAGTGGTTTCTAAGTAAGTAGTATGGCTTTTCTGGCAGAGAGCCACAAGCAATTTACTAGGCGCATATTGTGAGAGTTAAGAGGAAGAGAGACAGGGATAATCCAGAAAGGTTTAAGAAGGGCTGAATGAAATCAATATTTCTGTACACAGTACAAGAATTTTGTGTTCTGTATTTTACTTTTAGCTACAGCAACCACTGTTTTGATGTGTTGTCAGTACTAAGTAATTCCGAAATACAGGAGCAGCTTGATTTCCCTCTCACTCAGCCAGTTTTGCACTGGTTTTGTTTCAGCTGAAGTATTCCCATTTTGCACCTGTGACAAAGAAGAGTTGGGCATGGGGGATTCAGTATCCATGGTGTACACTGAAGTATCAAATACATCACTAAATCAATACATCACTAAATCATTTCCATAGGAGTAACTCCAATATGGTTCCTAGTTGCCTTCAGAAATAATAAAGTTTAATTTTGTAGCCCAAACATCAAGATGAGGCTTTATCATATAACGTTTGCCTGAGAGCTCTACAACTGTAAATAGATACCAACTTAAAAAGTCTGTCTCCAGCAGAGCTGATCTCTTTTTTTCCGTTTCTGACAGGGTTCACATAGCAATTGTAAATTACCACCGTAAACTAAATTCCACCTCTTCTGTAGAACAAAGTGGTTGATCTGCTTGTCTAGAAGCCAGGAGCTACGCAGAGAGCTGATTTATTTCAACAATTCAGCATGAGTGGCAACCTGTTCTTAATAATGAAACAATGGCAACATTTAATTTCATTTTGTCTCAGCATATTGAAATCCATCCTTCCTTTAGGGGATTTAAGCACTATCTGAACGGAACCTGAAAGGAAGAAAATTCAAGTACAGGCACTGTCTTCCTCTGTATTTCATGCAAGATTCATGCTCGACATGCACATCTTGACATCAATAGGGACTGAGTTACTCTTTAGAAAGGATAACCTAGACTTCTCAAGAAGAAGGTTGATTCTTCTCCATTTATGTGTCATTTTCATTTAGTTGGAAAATCAAATATGGAATATTAACCATGTCAAAAGAGATAGTGGATTTTAGTAGAAATGGAATTACAATTGAAAAATTTTAACTATTATTGCCAAGCTTTTGGAAGTATAAGGATTAACATGGATGTTTTATAACTAAGCTACAAAGTGCTGTTAAAAATGACATCTAGGCCAGAAACTATAACTTAAAACTAGCTTTTTCTAATTGTATAGATACAATATCTTGAATTTAGTCTCAAAGGTCTCAGAAACTGAAGAACACAGCACTTCAGAAACTATTCGACAGACATATCAGAAAATTTGGCCCCAGTTCAGTATGTGACCGCCTACAATATTTTGCACACTTCTTGTATTATATTAAAGATGAATTCAATGTAAATGTTTGGAATTCTTCTTACAAAATTGTTGAAAAGGGACAGTATTTTAGCGTGACTCCCTTGTACAAACCTGGTGTTTAGCAGATTACGTATGTTATTCTGTTATAGGTACACTACAGTGATAGACAAAATGGCAAAGAATGTATGACCTGTTTGACACTGTCTCCTGTGCAGATGACTTTCCAAGGTATCGGAAGCTCCATTGAAGCCAGCCATGACCAGGTATAATACCTTCACCCCACACTCTTGTAATTTTATTAATATCTGGTAAGGCCAGAATGTCAACATTAGTAAATTTTGAAGTTCGACGCATCCTGTGCTTTTTGTATGGCGTGTTCTTGTGACTGGGATTTGCCTATCTTGCCATGGTAAAATCCTGATGAGATCTAGAGAGTGAACCAAATTTTTAAGGCGTACTAGGAAACCCTGATGAGTTTGCTTTGGTTTTAAAGTAAAATGTAAGGTTTCTGCAAAGGTTTTGTTTAATTTTATGTATGTATCAGGTCTTGTCTATCCTATTTTTACTAGGTGATTATTCTTATTTCTCTGCTGGAAAGCAGAGATGAAGCCATCATCTCCTAGCCATCATCTGTCTCAAGAAACTGGCATTTGAGAAGGGAAAGGTATCTTTAATTAGATCGTGTAAAACTCCCATTTTGTTTGGCTGTTCTTAATACATTTAATTCAAGCTCCTGGTGAAAAGCCAGGAGAAAAAAAAATCACTCATCGTCCTACTGCTTCAGGTGGGAACTGAGAGGGACTTCCATTCTAGTCTTCTTGTCCTCCAACACTCTTACGTATAAAACCAAGACAAGACTTTGATACTCCAAAGGTTTTAAAAGCGAAGACGAAACAAGTAGAAGAAAACTTTAAAACAAACCTTGCACTTTTCACGTCTTCAGTACATTGGAAAATTTATTTTATTTGCCTTTGCAGGCCATCTTTAAATTGTACTGTGTTCACATTTACCATACATCTTATCAGACTGTGTAAGGTTCTCTAAGGAAAAAGGAAAAGTCACTTAAGAGTTATCAGAATTAGTTACTTTTGGAGGTGAAAGTTCAGATACTCTTAGCCATGTTTTAGGTTGGTGGGGTTTTTTATTGGAGGTTTCTAAGTTAGTTGTTAACATAAACTAAGCCCATTAATTATTTACATGGTAACATGATAATACTTCCTGTCCTTAAGTGTTTGGTGTTTTACAGTAATGGAGAGCTGTGGTAAGTCAGACCATACTTTGACAGACGTAATCCATTCAGTTCTCATTTCATCCAGCAACTTGTTTATACTGTTCTAAAGTTACTCCGTTTTTCCTTCAGTAAAGATTACCTTTTAAATTTTACTTATAACTCAAATACAATGTTTAGACATTTGAGTGAATTTAAGGTGGTCCCTGTCAATTTGGGAACAACTACATTCTGGGCTACCAGCCAGCTTGGCCTTTGTTTTAGCATTTATTTAGGCTAGAGTATGATATGTAAACAGAAAAAAGACTTTGTAAGCAAAAAGGACATTTAAGCCATCTGAATAATTATATATTTAAGACATCAAAATGAAGAAGTGTTATTGAGCCTACGAAGTCAAGCACCTAGAAATTAGGAAATTCCAGATTATATGCAGCATTAGTTTGATCCCAAGTGTAGCCATTCTGTATTCCAAACAGGACATTCTTCTGGGAGGAAAACCACATGGATAAAGATTATATCATAGCATGTAAACAAATGGGTAGAGTTAAGTTTGCTCGGGACGTTATGAAGCTTGAAATTCCATATTTTACTTCGATTTGAAGTTTAAAAAATGTGATTTTCCACAAGGTTGTTAAAAAGGAAAGAAAAATGATCATTACATGATGTAGTGGTTGTTGCATTACTGAATGCACATCACTTATGCAAAGATTTCATCTGAGCTGAGATCAAAAAATAATAATAATCCAAAAGCCAAGTGCCAACGAGTGTGTCATGAAATAGATCCATATACTGGTTGCGAGTCACAAGGTTCTGCTCGCCTCCTTCCTAAATCTCAAACAAATTCCATTTTTTTAGGAAGAGAGATGCTACTGACTGCTTATGTTTGATAAAGGAGGTGGCAAGACTGGATTGAAACAGTTTTTGTCATCACCTAAATAAACAGAGAAAAAAGAATCCTGAGCAAAGAAGCAGCAAGTGCATTAAGCATTTGCCAGACAAAAATTAGAGACCTTAATAGACAAACTTAAAAAACCACAAGTTTTCTGTTTTTTTCTTGTGTGTTTGGTATGGTTTTGCTTGTTTTCTTACAATTTCCTTCTCAGCAGGTTTATTGGATACTCATACTTCATATAGCAATAGGAGACAGAAATGCTGTGCTTGGGTTGAGCTGAATTGTCCACAATTTAAATTTGCAAATGAAATAAGTGCAAGATAGCTGGCTATATGCTATAAAACTTAAATCCTAGAATCTTTTCTTAGGCTTGTGTCATCTGTCACTTTTAAATCATCTGGTTTGTGTTGTATAAAAAGTTGGATGGGCTGGTCACCTGAAAGCCTGTGATTTCAATGGAGGCATATTGGTTTGTGTCAGCTGTGAGGCCTGACATGGTTTCACTTCAGGATCTGCCCACTTCTTTGCTTATGAAATTAGTTTTTCTCATGACCATTCTAAAATATAGATTCTATAAATTTTAGGATTTCTAATGGAAAACTGTCTGATTGAAAGTCTGGAATAGTTTCTCTGCGGGAAAAAAGGTGGAATCTGCTGTGTGAGAATATCTAAGAGAACAGCTGTATACCAGATTTGTCACTGTGTTGTGGCAGAAAAAAACGCATAACTCGATCAAAAAAAAAGAAATGGAAATGAAAAACAGAAAAAAGAAAACCAGGTTCCAAATGGCATCTCTAGCACTCTGGTCTACCTTTTAGGTTGAACTTGTGTTTCTTAGTATATAATGGATATATCTCATCTACTTATATCCAGTGGGAGATTTGTTACCTGACAGCTGCTAGTGTGGTTACAGTCCTACCGACGTATATTATCTTGCTTTTTCAAATATGCCAAGACTTGAAACAGGAGTTTTGAAATCATATGTTCTTTTCCTATATGCAAGTTTTCATCCTTTAGATTGTTTTAGCTTGTGATTTTAATAAGTTTATTTTTTTTCCCCACATGCTTCGTTTGAGTAATTTATGATTAAATTAAACATTTCGTACTGGTACACGAATTAGTCCGTATTTCAAATGTCTAATTGACAAGGCATATCTCATTTGATCATGCAACAGTATTGTGGAAGCAATTGCTAGTCTTTCATTTTTCTTTTGGCAAACTGTACAAAAGGGAAACGTTCCTAAAGTGCCACTGCATTCTAGCCTAACATGTTTTGTTAGGATTTGCATTCAGGTATTCTGCCCTCTTTAGTAGAAATTTAATGATTTTTAGAATAATTTTTCCTGAAATATTTATTTTTCTATTCTCTGTTTCCCAGGATCTGACTATAGCTATAAATTTCTCTTTCCTTGATGGCCACTATGCTTTTTTTTTTTTTCAGTAGAATTTAGCTACAAGCATCATTTAGTTAAAATGGTCACCACTTCATAATGACTTTCTCTAGCAAACCTGAGTTTGTCCTTAATGTCCTTAATGATAATGAATCTTGGTATTTTTTTTATCATGCTGTGGGACTGGAGACTACCTATTCTGAGGGGTTATGATGGGCTTCAGGCGTGTGGTGTAAAGCTGAGGAATTAATTGAACGTGAGTGATACAAAAAAACAGAAAGGGAATCCAGATAGTCATTCTATTTGTGTAATTACCTTGAATTTAGGTATGAGGAGCAGAAGGCAGAAAAGGGAAAAAAAATAAAAATGAGGCTATATAAGAAAAAATAGGAGAAATTGAGCAGAAATCTAAGAAAGTGCAGGGAAATGAGGCAGTGAATGTTTAAAGGCCATGGGAGTAGTATAAACAGAGGAAGTTAGAGCTAAGTGGAAGACAGTACTCAGAAACCCTACCCAAATGAATGAAGGCATCTTTTCTATTGCGTCATTTGAAAGTCTCACAGAGTTCTGCCTGCTTAGTTTCTCTAAGTATTGAACACTGAATTGTTTATAACTAATACAAACAATTACCTTTCAGCTTTAGTAAACTGGATTATATGAAGAGCTCTGTGAATTCTTGGGCAGAGCTTTCTAGATAGAAAGTCGAAGCAAACTATTGGAGGAAGTAGAGATTTCTGTTTCCCCTTTAGACTTGTGGTCATTACCATGAAGTCCTTAAAGCTGAACTTCACTCACAACAAAGTAGTGGACTCACTATGATGGTAGCTAGATTAAATTGAACAACCTGTGTAGTACAAGGTGGCCTGTGACATAGTTTCAATCTGGGAAGTGACACTTATACTTCTGTTAGATCTTGAACAGTTCAGTGTCAAACTTGCCTTCCGTGTTTGCGTGTGTATTGTGAAGACTTGCAATGTTATTCTCTTGTGGCTCTGTAATAATTGCTTGTTTTCTGAATGCTTCAGCTCTAAGTAGCTGTAGAACTCTTCTTCAGGGGTATAAGCTTCTGTGGTTCTCATAGCTGTGTATAAAATACCTGGAAAAACATCTTGAATGTGTTTTTAAGACTTCCTGAACAACAGGCAAATTGATAGTAAGAAAATTTATTTTTATTATTATTAATAAAATTACTTTAAAGTCAGTCCTGATTATGAGAAAGAACAGATTGGGTCCATTTAGAGATTTTTGAATGCTTGCCATGGCGTACTCTGCCTGTACAACTGAATATTTAATCCCCAATAATCTAATGTTCACTGAGGGATGACTAGTTCTCCACTTACATTTTCTTGATTTTCTCATTACTTGAGAAAATCGAATTCTCATTACTTTAATACTTTTTCATGATTTTAGAGGCTTTGGGTGGGTTTTGGAGCTGTCTGGGCAATATTACCTAGTTATTTATTACTGACTTCTGCTGTTTAATTTACCCAAAAGTCACAATGAGATGTGCTGTTAAAGTGATGAGTCGGTGTTTTTGTAATCCCATCCGCTCTATTTATGTTATATATTAGACTTTATAGTACAGTTAACAATTGTGTAATGTTATATATAATCTACCACTATTATTACTTTTATTTTCAAGTATGTGAGTAGCTGGGAAGGGTATCAGAGGCAGAGCTGATGACAAGGACAAATAGTGATAGGACGAGGGGGAATGGCTTTAAATTGGAAGGGTGTAAATTTTCATTAGATATTAAGAATAAATTATTCACTATAAAGGTGGTGAGACGCTGGCACAGGTTGCCCAGGGAAGCTGTGGATACCCCTTCCCTGGAAGTGTTCAAGGCTGAGTGGGAGGTGTCCCTGCTGATGGCAGGGGGGTTGGAATGGGATGATCTTTAAAGATCCCTTCCAACCCAAACTATTCTTTGATTTTATGTTAAGAGAGTCCAGCAGGGAGGGGCTGGGTTGAAAGGAAGATGCCAGACTCAGCTGTTTCAAATATAAATATTGCTGATGGAAAGCTTGTCAGACAGCAGCGATAAACACACTGAAATGTAGTATACAGCAAACAATCATTGTTGGCCTGTGAACAGATATTTTTGGGCAGGTTTCAGGGTTTGTGGTGATGCCCAGAAGAGAGCATCTGATGCACTCGTGTACAGCAAAGGTGGAAGTAGTTCTCTAGGGAAAAAAAATTTGGAGATGGGTCACTGGCTCGCGGGAGGGTGCTTGGAGCATTGAAACTTAAGGTTTAAGAACTTTATCTTGTAAGAGCAAATACATAATACATGGGAAGGTCCACATCTCTGTATTTCTTATCATCTTAGAATTGTTTGCAGTGCATACTGAAGAAAGAAGCATCTAGGGAATTTGTGCCAGCTGGAGTCACTGGCTGACTTTTCTGTAATAAAAACTAAACTGAAAAAAACTAATGGTATAGTCAGTGAGTATGCAGAGGATGAGAATTTGTCCAACACTGTAACCAAAAAAGTTGAGTGGGATCGAGTTTTTTATTAATACACCTTTCCATATCAGAAAAATTGATTATTTACTATTTACTGACCACTACATTAATTCCTGCTTAAAATTAGTTTTGTTCTAAGGCAAAATAAGTATTTTCTAGATGTTCAGCTTTACTTCACAGTGGGTATTTTTGTCATGGACACAGCCAAGAAAAAGAAAAAATGTTAGAATTTTCTTTAGAAAATACATGTATTCCCTTTTTTTGGGTAGTGTGAAGTGCTTCACTTGTCAGCTAATTTCTACGTGATTTACTGTAAACGCAGTTCTCATTTCTTTGTGGTAGATTCCTCAATAAAATGCGAAAACTTTAGTCTGATTCAGTAAAAATCTTCCTGCAGTTTTCACAAAGCTTGTTGATTCCTTTACAGCCCCTTCAGCATCGTGACTCCTGATCATGTGAAAACATCTCATGCAATTAGGTCTCCTTCTCCTACCAGTGTGATCTGGCTGGATGCTGCTTTCTCCTTGATAACTCTGTACCATTCAGGATTGGTCACACATGGCCACAGCTGAGTGGGTGGTGCTTTAAAAGAGTCAGTTCATGTAGGACAGAACTATAAACTGCTTTTGATATATAGCACGCTTGATTCTTCTCTTATTGTGGCAGGAAACTTGCACCTCTTAGGCTGATGTTGCAGTCAGGAGTCATCCCGTCAGGTTTCAGTTAGGCTCACTAGATTGTTATCTGCTATTTGGTACTTTTTCCTCATCTGCTGTGCTCCCATAACTGCGTGTGGAAGCATTGGTACATTCTCTCTGTATTCTTCATCTTCTGTTTCACATTATCTCAGTCTGGATGTACGTGACAGAACATTTGCTTTCCCCTGGCAGCTGCTAAAGTTTTCCTTGATGAGCCTGAGATCAAACGTTCCTATTTGTTCAGGATGTGTAATCTTTCATTTTCGAAAAGTGAGTTACTAATGAACAGCCAAATGGGAACAGAATGTAAACAAAAGTATGGCTATTTCCCTGCCAGACCCTTCCAGTGCTCGCATTCAGGGCTTCACGAGTAGGTTCACAATGTGACTAGCTCTTGCAGAAGATGCAGAATAGAATTTTTCAGTGCTCTGTGTATGCATGTTTGTTTACACAGTAAAGTCAGCAGGGTACTAAATGCTACTGTTGCAGTCTCCATGTGTCCTATGTGCTTGGCGTAGGCATGGTGACTGAGACCATATTTGTTTTGGGGCTGTTTCCTCCTCTATTAAAAAAAAAAAAAAGTGAAATATCCTGTTGGCATCTATAGGTGATATTTCTTCAAGAGTGATAAGGTTCACAAAATCAAAGAATTATTGAGTTTGGAAGGGACCTCTGCAGTTGATCTGGTCCAACCCCTCTGCTTAAGCAGTCACTTAGAACAGGCTGCCCAGGCCTGTATCCAGGCAGCTTTTGAGTATCTTCAAGGTGGGAGACTCTACCTTGATAGTCCCTTCTGATTGACTTCATCTTTCAGTCCTGGCTGCTTCCTGAACCGCTGAGCTGGTAGAAGCTAACTCAAGTTTTTAGTCAGCTAAGTGAGTTGAACTGGCTCACTGGGACTTAGATGAGCTGAAACAAGGGAGATATCAGGACTGCCCAACCAAGAGAGGAGGAGGGAGAACCATCCCATTCCACAGCAGCAGGCTGTTAGATCAGCTTACTTACCTTGTGAAATGCCGCTTAAAGAGGATGAGGCAAAAATTAAGTGTACAGAAAAGTGATTTTCCTACAGAAAAGTTTGTCTTGTTAAGTACCCTTATTCACTGTGCAGTAGCATGATCTGGCATAAAGTAGAGAACAAGAATGCACGCAGAAGGCAGGAGGAAGAGTAGGATCGTAGCAGCCCTGATGTAGAGAAGTTTGGCTGTTTTGGAACTGCACCCTTAGTGATTTGCTCACATTAAAATACATTACAAGGCATTCAGTGCAGTGTAGCATATGGCAGTTAAAAGAAAGGCATGAACAACATGCAATGAGCCAACCTTCAATAGACCACAGGCCAGCTGTTCACTATCCTTAGTTTGCAATCTGTTTCTGGTTTGGTTTGTTTTGCTGTTACTTTAGGATCAGGTGACCAATGATGAAATGTAAAAATCCTGCATTTTCTTGCTGCTGTGGCTGTTAGAGAAGAAGCTTAAAAGGGAAGGGTTTTGGAGAAGTTTGGAAAAGCTCAAAGTATCAGTTGTTTTCTGCCTTCTCACACTGCAGCAGGAGATTCAGGAAATCTTACAGCTTTTTCCCTGGCAGGAGAAAACAGAGAGAAGGCAACACAAGTAGATTGTTCTCCTACTCAGCAGTTAAAAATGGATAGACATACACCTATTAGACAAAAGTTGATGACAGAAATAGAGGCAAAAATGAAATGGATGGAGACACCCCCCCCAAACCCCACCCCCCCTGGTAGCTTGCTTTGCAGTTGGGATTGACAAGGATCTGGATTTTTCGTCTTTACCCTTCATGGGTAGCATTTTCATTTTAATAATTATGTTCATTTTAATAAGTAGGACTGGTAAAGCCTTTCAGACCTCATGAATTGAAGCTAACAGTCAAATACGAGTCACATATTTTGTAGGCATCTCCGTTTTAGGCAAAGAAAGGTATTCACAAACTCAACAGTGTTGACCACCCTGTTGCCAGAGTTATTCTGTGGTATTTCCCACACACTAATCAAAGTAGTGCTATGTCTGTTTGTTGGTGTGTTTTTAATCACTTGTCATTCAATGAAGTTGCTTAACACACTAATTATATAATTGCTATTTCAAAATACATTTCCTTAACCATTCTACTAGACAAAATAATGATTTGCACATGTTGCATCTGAAGAACTGTGCTATTGCCAAAATTACATTTGCCACCTAATTTTTACAGTTCTCTTGAAATAATATCATATGGCTGGCATTATGCATTCACCTAATACAAATTAAGTTCCCATAGTTTTTTGTTTGCATAATTGTCATACAACCCCTGGGTCTACATAGTGCAAGTAGAAACTAAATTTGACATCCTACACTGCTTAATTTCAAGGATTCATTTCAAGAACCCAGAATCTCTTAATAAATGTTCTGACAATAGACTTAAAGGGAAATAAAGGAAGTCATGTTTTATAAGTAATTACAGGGAAATAGCCAAGCTTATGTACTGTAAAATACAGTGGGATAGCAAAACTCTGCGCTCCAATTTTCTTCTGGCTAGCTGCTCAGAGTTTAAACAACTGTTCCTTCTTCTTTTTGAGATAGATCTACACAACATAACCAGTCCTGGTGGTGAGCATTTTGTAAACTTGGACTGTCTTCCAGCACCGTGTTCCCACAACAAACTTGTGTCATGTGTTGTATAAAAACTTTTGCATTCATCTATATGTAGTTTGGCCCATGGTGTTAGTGCTGAAGCAGTTTTCTCAGTCTGTTGTAGGTAAACTCATGCCTATTTTGGGGATTACTAGAGGAACTACCACTAGAGTGGTAGGATTACTAGAGGAACAAAGGAATAGTTTTGTCAAGTAATGAGAAGAGTATAAAAGTCGTCATGCATGCATGCTTGGCGCAGATTGTAGCAAGTTCCTGTCCAATTTAACGTTCAGTTCTCAAGTTGTTCTCTCAGCTGTGCTACCTGTAACATGGATTGGTACATTAAAGGTCTGAATATCTGCTGGGCATGAGGAAGTTGCGGAGCTATGTTTTGGAGCACTAAGATTAAACTCAGTTCCTACACATCCGTGGTGCAACAACATCCTGCTTTCTACCTTGGATTTTTTTTAAATACCCTATCAGGAAAGAGCTTAACACATTAATTATATAATTGCTGTTTCAGACCCACTATAACTTCATAAGTAATGGTTTACCTGAGAAAATTATTGCACTTTCCTTTTTTTACATGACTGCTATTGTTGCTCTGATGGAAAGTGTCAGATATCTCCAGGGGAAAAGGTGTTTATATTCTTTCCTATAACTCATTTAACATAGTGTCCAAATCCCTTTCTTGTCTCCCAAACACATTTAGCGTACAGGTTTTTGTAGTCACACTGGGTTTCTCAGATCAGTGAGTCAGAACATCCCATTGTTTGAGACAGGAAGGGGTCACCAATCAACATTCTCTTCAAAGCATAAAATGTGCAATTTTCTCACTTGATACAGGAGTTCCTGCATGCCCAGTAGCTCCGTATGTACTCGTGTCCTCCGTTTCATAGCCCCTGCAGACTGTCTGTATTCCAATACTAATACTTCATTCCAGCAAGATCCTTCACATATGCTAAGTGTAAGACTGCTTCCAAGTAATTTACGCTCTCAAGGATCGAGGACTTGAGACAATAAACACTAAAATGAAGGTATCAAGCAAAATCAAAACAGTGAACTCTTAAGTTACACTTTAAATTTTATACATATTTCTTCATATACGTTCTTTCTCTTTCCCATCATTAGAGAGACTTGGAGACCTAGTTTTCCACAGATACTTACGGCTGTACAAATAATTGATTTTAGAGTCCAAAAATCTCATCTCTCAGCCTTCATCCCCTCAAAAAAACAGTTCAGATGATTAGTCCAAAATAAAAAAAAAAATTGCTACTAGCCAAAAAAAATAATGAATTTTGTGCTTGAGCATTTGTAGTGAAACTAGGAAAATGGCTGAGATTCACCAAACCAGTGGGAAAGATGATGAATTATTTTACCTACAAGCTCAGTGGTTCACACAGTCATGCAACATGAAGAAGATATAAATTTTGTTCTATGCCTGTCCCTGAAGGAACATGAATCCTTTGTAGGAACCTACCTCGTGCTACAGAGCAGCATAGCTGGATTGCCACAGGAACACAAATGCTTATCACAGAGAAGTCATCTTCTTTGACTTGCTGTTTAAAGTGTGCTCAGCAGAGCTGTGAGAGCAGAAGAGTTTGGGGAAATCTCATTTTACAATATCCCACAGGGCAGGAGTTAGGGCACTGTTTTTGAAATGTGAAAAGAAGAATCTGGATCCTTCTGGGAGTTAAAGAGCCTTAAACTATGTCTTTCTACAGTCCAATATTGACCATCAAGTCAATCTTGCCCTTTGGTTTTCAATACAAATGGCTAAAGCTAAGCAAACTGTAACAGATAACTCCAAGTCAGGGAGCAGATTTAGCCAATACAAACCTGCTTTTTTTTTCCAATGTATATATATTTTTCAGGAAGATTATGCTTACCTTTCTCTACGGCCAACCGCATCCCTGCCACCAGTACATATCCAGCTGGTGGCGGCATTGTTCAAACCTCCTGTCATGTGCTCCTCATGGTTGGAAATTTCCACGTGGACCCCAAGCAGGGACTGGTAGCTCAGGCTACAAAGGTAATTTAAGGTAATGAGACATGTTCAGCTGGAGTCACTGTGTTCCCCAAGATTACCTAGAAAGTTGTCTTCCTCCTCCCTTTTGTGATCCTTCTAAGCAGACAAAAAAGAGTGATTCCCTTCCTCAGTATTCAACTCTTCAGCTGTCTATAAAAAAAAAGCTTTCCATTTGCTTCAGTATTTTTAAAACTTAGTTACATGGCATGGATTGATAAAGGACATTTTGACATATGTTTATACCTCTGCTGTAGCTGAATGTTTTATATTGGGAGCTTGATAAAGTCAGATAAGTACCAAAGGCTCAGTTCTCTATATGCTGTTAGCAGTGGGGCTCTGAGCAGTCCCTGTGGCCATCACGCCTCAGCTGTTTACATACAAAGCAGACTTTTTACCAATAGTGGCTACAAGACTCAGCCCAGTAACCTAGAGATTTTAGCTGGATTGTGAGATCATAGCCATTGCTTCAAAACGTCAGGCTATTCAGCAAGTCAGCCCTATTTCATACTACTCTCTAAATATTTCATAATTTAACATTGGTTTGAGTAACTGGGTTAATTTTTTTCTAGCACAGCAAACTGTATGAAATTATGAATTGAGGAGATTTCTATGTTGTCGTATTTGATTCAATACCCTTTTGTCATTTATGCAAAATGGTACAATAATACAGTGTCAGTCATTTAGGGGACAGCTGGGTGTACATGGAGCTTTGTTCATGTGAGTGGGGCTTGGTAGGGTGCCTCAGTTCATCAGTGCAGATAATACTGCGGGATCTGGGACTTGATTTTGGAGTGTGCCAGAAAACAGGATCATTCTTTCAAATTAAATAAAAAATAAACAGGGATCAGTGTGTAGCACTTTTTTTTTGTCCATGCTTATGAGGAAAATAATAGAAAAGAAAAATACTTGAAATGAATGTTTACTGAATTTTCTAAGCTGCAAAATGGTTAAGCAAGAACGTACTGGTTTGAAAAGGAGTTAAGGAGATTAAAAGGAGACATCAAACAATGGCTTGACCCAAAAATGCTTAAAGCCCCATTTGCCCTTGTGGAACAAAAATGTTAGCACAGGAAAGTCTGACATGATGGCAAATACACAATTTAGACATGTCAAACTACTTTGAGAAAATTTGCAAAACATTGAAAGTTTTTTGGCCCTCATTTAAATAAACGGGATCTTGTAGAGTTTTTTGGAATGCTCTTGATAAGTAACACTTAAAACCCTTTTGATCAAATATCCTTTCTCAGGCAATTACTTGTTCTTAATTTAGAGGCCAGGTCAAAAGATTGTTACCTTCATTTAGCAAAGGTTCAACTGCTTGAGTTTTCTGATCCTTTCAGAAAAGGCAAATAGGGAGAGTTTACACAATAAAAGTTCTTTTTTTATTCTCAAATTAATTATTTTGAAATATCTCACAGATTACATCAGTTTCTTACTTTCAGTCATGTTGCAAGATGGCGACTATTGTATATTGCTAGCGATGCATTAAATTAGTTGTTTACATTATAAAATCTAAACATATTAGAATCTTTTGTGTTTGTCTTCAAAGATTCCTATTCTAATAAAGCTTTCTGAAACAAGTAAGGTTGTCTTTCTTGTTTAGTTAATGCATCAGTGGAGAACCTAAAGGTTTGTAGCCTCTAGCCATCCCTGTCTGTGGTTAGTAGAGTGTAAAGAAATTGTGTTTGGGACAATATATGTTTTAATTTAACAGGAAAAGTTATACTTTCAAATTAATCGTTTTGCATTTAGAAAAGGTAACACCTGAGACAAAGGTGGGTGGAGAGAGTTGAAACTCATCCTGTTTTCTCAAAAACTCCCTTTTGCTCTGACTTTTAATTGGAGTAAAAGAAGTATGTATAATGTACAGAAAAATAGATGTCTTAGCTCATCCTTCGTATTTCTGATGGCTTTGTGTTTCCAGGTAAAAGTGTTTCTGAGGTTTAAGTGATACAAGGGCAACATTCAGTGAAGAACAGTATTTGGAATTTTAACAAAACTTTGCGATTTGGACTCTCAGTTTTTGTCTTTAACAAATGTTTTAACATGTAATGAAATGTGAAAAATAAAAGCAAAATCTGACAGTTTAATACCACTGGAGATGCTCTCTGAAAGTAACTTTAATTGTTGAGGGAAATTCATTAATACATTTTTAACAGCAAAGGTGCTTCTTGAGGAGTCAACTGAGCAGCGTGGCAATCAATTTCCACACTTTCCACTCAACTCCTTTTCAATGCATTATGTCTTAGTTCTTCAGCTAAAGATATGACTGCTTAAATACACTTTTTAGGTCATACTGCGTCCGCCTTGTGAATCTGTGTTTTAATATGTTTAGACATACATCTTCCTATCTTAACAGTGTTGGTAAGTCATGAGAAAACAGCAGGATTTTATTTACCTATCAGAAACCAGAATAACTTGCATTAAGCCAATGACCAAATAAAATTGTCACAATTCTACTTTACATTAAGGAATGTCACTGAAGGGAAGAGTAGCAAGCTAAGTTCAAAAGCAGTTTATTTTCTGGATAATGAGGCAAGAGCACTTCATATCTAAACAACCTTTACAACATAAAGCAATATAACAAGCACTGAGTTACAGTAAGACTTGGGAAATGTGACAAAATAATCAGTGGAATAAAGAGAACTGTACTGAAACCAGTTGAAAAAAACAGGAAGTATAGAATTTTAAGAAATTCTGAAATATCTTAAGGAACATCTTGTTTCTGATCATGACTAAACTGAGAAAAGCGATAAGGACTGTAATGGCTATTTTCAATAAACCTTCAACTTCAGACAAAAAAAGCTGAGTGATTAGAAGATACTGAAGACTGTTTTGATTAAATAAAAAGGTGCAGCATTTTAAAGTGTGAAATTAAAACAGGGGAATATGTTCTTATTTGCTTGAAAGACTTTTTAAATGAAAGAAAGCAGAGAGATAGGAGACAGTTTGATGTAACAGACTGCCAGAAGTTGTTTCAAAGGTTATCAGTTGCTGAGATATTTAGGCAAGATGTGTTCCATCAGCAGCCAAAGGACAGTGCAATGTGTGACAAGATAGTAGTGCTCATGATGTCTGAACAGTTTTAGTAAAGTTAAATGTTAATCATGAAGCTTCAAAAATATGGACTTTGATCCAAAGTCTAAAGTAGGAATTAAAGCTTCAAGAGAAAAATTAAAGCCTGCATTTCAAATATATGCTGTAATTCTGGAATTCTGATTTAAGATACCTTAAACTATGGTATTCAGAATCAAAGAGCACCCACAGCTTTTAAATGGATGAAAGCTTTATCTTTTGCAGGAGATGTATCCGCTCAGTTTATAATGATGCCAGATGAGTATCCACACCACTAGTTCATTAAGAAATTCTTATCCAAATGTCTTGATCCTGTAAATATTTTCATGCTCATGTAGATGTGCGCATGAGTTGTCCCGTTCGATTACCTGATGATCAATGCAAGTGTACAGACAGTCAGAAATGCAAATTTGATTGATGTGAGTGGAGGTTAATCTGAGGTGAAAAAAACAAATGTAGCTACGTTGCCTGCGTTTAGTATTCCATCTTTGTTTTGTCTGATAGCATGTCTAGGTGTAAAGCATGAGGGTAAAACATGGCATCTCTGAACACAGTTTTACTAAGAAATGGTGTTCCTACAGTTAATGTCCAAACTGCATGAAAACTGCAATTTCCATCTATATCACAATATTTATAGTAGAATTAATGATTTGTATTATTCAAAACTGTATTTTGCTCTTTCGGTTTTCTTTTACAAGTTATTCTAGCTGGTATTTCCATGCCTGTTGACTCCTGCTGGCCAAAAGTGACTGAATGGGAAAACTGTTCGAGGTTTTAGAAAACGAAGTGGAAGGAAATACAGAGAAGTAAAGGCTTATTGTTGGAATCACAGGAATTCACAGCACTTGTCCTGAAAACAGATATATGTGCTGGTTTTATCTTGAAGATTCACAGTGTTGCATAGGTCTCCTTTTGGGTAGTGCCTCTTCCTTCTTTCCTAGACCTCGCTTCTAAAACTTTGTTCCAAATCACAAATCAATTCACAATTGAGAGAGCAGAAGCCCAGAGTATCAAAGACTGGTATTTGACTGATGGATTGGGCAGAAGTGCAGTTTTGACAGGGGTGGTCTTTATCAGATGGAACAAAACTCTAGGGCCTACATTATATACTTCAGCATTCTTAATCCTATTCTCCTTTTCAAGTAGAAATTAGAAGATAAGCAAGCAAAGTTGCCAAATAAGAGTGGTAAAACCGGGTGACATGCTTTGGTTTCTATTATATGAAGAAGTCAGAAAAGTCCTTTCAGGTATTGAAATGGACAGTACTAGTACGTCAGTGTAGCTCATTGTCTCTGGGAACTTGCTGAACACGGTTTCAGAGTTTGCAGCTGAAGTTTCGATCTGGCAGAAGAAAGAAAAGGCTCAATATCACTCACCCTACTGCAGTCTGAGAGAAGTTGTGTGCCTTTCTTCTTGTCTGATTTTCCCCTGCCTTTGACAAGATCTTCTTTTTGGTTTTGTCTATTACTTTTGAGACATTTCCCTGCAAACCTCATTGTAGGTACTGAAGGTCCGCTGTTAGGTTATCCACACTTTCTCTCATAAGCAGAACAACCTTCTAATCTGTAAATACACGTTTTAAACTTCAGAGCTTAGAGCTAAGCATGGCCAAGTTCTAAAACATCAATTCTGTCTCTCTTTATCTTCCTTGTTTCTTGATATCATTCTAGCTATATGTCTTAGAGTTTGCTGCTGTAGCATTTGCATTACTTTTACTGGTGTAGTTTGTTCCATTTTTAGTTTTGTACTTTTTTTCTGGAATTAATGAGCTGCCTCTGAATGAGAAGGAAATTGCATCATTGCAGATTACCTGTTGAAAAATCCATTTTTACAATGATCACATGTCAACATTAGGGATTTGCTCCAAAATAGCTACTTTTTTATCTGTTCTTGCTCTTTGCTGAGGTGAAAGCAGAGAATGTAGCAAGAATGCATTATCTGTGTTGAAAGTAGGTCTTTACATATAGAAAACAAGATTCAATTTCCCCTGAATTCCATCATTTCATGAGTTGCATTCCTTGAGTACTGGGAGTAAAGTTCAAAATGTTAATATGCTGGTATGATTAAGATGCTTTTGATGAATGTGGTCTGTGTGAGGCTGGGCTGGCATTCAGAATCAGTCAATCAGTGCCCGGAGAGTTTCGTAAGTAAATATCAATAAAGTTTGCATTTCCTGAGGTTATGTATGTGTTCTTTAAATAGTCATCTGGCATACTCTTTGTGTAATATCCTTACATAATGTCAAAAATTACAGAGAAAATAAATCTTACAAGACGCAAGTCTTCTGTCTGCAAACGCACAGGAAGCAGCGTACATCTGAGCAATCCTGTTAAACCAATTGATTAATCCAGTGTTATATCATAAAGCTTATACAATGTTGAAGAAAATAAAATTAAGGTTGAGTGGGAGCAAAATTCTTATAAATCACCTCAGAGCAATAAAACATACTGACATTCTGTCTGTACAACATAGGAAGTAACGTATATATTTTATGTTGGTTCTTATAGCAATTACAAAAATTTTATGTAAAATTACAAACTTTTATGCAGGTAGTTAAAATTAATTCACAGGGGTTACTTGTATGTAAAGTTACTCAGTTACATAGCATTTTCGACGTCTGGCCCAAACTATATGCTTCTATCAACACACTTAAACCAACTTGTCACTATGGTGTGTCCTGTATAAATTAATAATCTCTGTATACATCAGATACACAATCAAATTATATTTCACATTTGAAATATATTTAAAATATTTTCTTTTGATATAAATATCTTCAGTACAATGTTTTTTCTGCTGAAATCTGAGATGATCTCTTTAATTGTGTAGTGTTGTGTTTCAGTAACTCAAGTCACAGTGCAGGTGGTACATGCAGTTTACTGATGTTAGAGATAATATTTAAACAACTCCATGCTCAGAGGTAGTATATCAAAAGTTTTTAAATTGAGGGTGACAGGAACTGGTGCTGCACTTTCATGTTATCCAACAAAGTGGAAGAATTTTGACATACAGCTGGAATGATCAAACTGCACCAGTTTTACTGTCTAACTTCATTTGACATGGATTTCAAAGGTATTTGGAAATTATTAAATTGTATGCTACATTTGTAAAGTTTACCTTCCTTAGGGAACTTATATATAAAGTCTGATATGAACAAAACATTGCATAAAGCGGTTATATTTTTTGCTAAATCTCCCTTTATGTTTAATTTACAAGTCATGCAGAAACTGTGGGTTTTGCAGGAGCTGTTAGTGTAAAAGTGAAGCACACTGCTAGTAACCTGCCCACATTATTTTACAAACATACTTCTTACAGTGATACAGGAAGAAATTGGCCTGAAAATACAAAAGATTACTTCAGATCATCAGTATTTTGTGTACATGTAGAACTAAAATTGGAAAACAAAGGTAACAACAGGAAACCCTGAGTAGTCTGGTGGTGCAAAGTTGGTTCTGATTCACATCATAAATTATATAATTTGTGCAAACTTCCTAAGTGTTGTAGAATATTTAGTGGTTTGATGCTTTTCGGTAGAAAAGCCAAGAAAAATTTGTCCAAACCCTTTTGTTCTGGTGCTTAATACTGATGTGGCTCAAAAATCATGACTGTAAGCATAAGCACTTTTTCATAGGGCAAAACCTGTATGTAATTTAGATTTTTCTGTCAATACTTGTATTTCTTTGGAATTCTGACAGCTGTTACCCATAGGACTTAATTTACTTTTGTAGTTAGACATATGTATGAGTCATAGAAAAGAAATGAGTTCAAAACTTAACAAAATTATTTTAGTTATTAAAAAATGCTGTAAAAACTCTTTTAGAAAATTATTTCTTGGTTTTTTTTAATTCAAGCTTTTTGATTCTTATTTAGTTAATATGAAACTTTTTCCCACATTTTTATTTCCAATAAGATCTTTTATGTCAGTGATGCCTTTTTCTCTCCGAGTACCAAGTGACTACTGCAGTGATTCACAAAGGGTACGTCAATATAATAGCATTTCATAATTACCTGACAAAACAGGGCATGATCATTCAGTATTTGCTTATCTGCAGCAATAACAAAGGATTAAAAGCTTTCTCGCTCCCGTGTTACAGTTCTCATACTTTCCCTGCTAGCTCACATAGGTGACAGAGACATATTTATACCAATCATAAAGTTCAGTAGAGACTGTAGGAGGGATCTGGCTATTAAGAAATCGATAGATGTCTTATATAAGCAAAACCAGTGTTCTGTGCGACAGTGATTTCCGTTAAACAGAAGCCTATGAGGGGGGAGTATGGGTTGTGATTGAGACACCTGTTGAGAAAATAGGCAACTATTGACAAGTCTGATTCATGACTGAATGACTGCTCTGCTAGTCTTCACATGATCCCCACCGAGAGCGAGCCTCGACCGCCTGCTAAACAAGGGCTGTTTGAAGTTTCTTTTTAACATTTCCAAGACGTTAATTCAGCAGGACATCTCCACTGGGGTTCTCGATGTCACCAAATCAGCAGCTGTTGAAATCCATTCACTTCAGCATGAAATGTTTGCATAAGTTTTTTTCTTTTTTTCTTTTATTTGTGACAACAGCAAAGTAAATAAAACCCTAAAAATCCTGCACTACTCAACTGGTGTATGTGTGAGAACAGCTTCTGGTTGCAATTGTAGCTGCTAAGGCAAAATGTTTATTTGTATAGGACAATGACAATTGGAATAGTTTATTATGATATACAAAAAAATACTGATTTTAATAGACATTTCTGTGACATTTTTCCAGTGTAAACATTCAGTTAATTTTTGTGCCAGCAGTTGAACTTGTGTGAAAAGTGTTTTGAAATGGAATTGTCTTTGTTTTTCAATTCAAAAAAATCTTAAAAGTCTAAAAGCAAATGTTTCCTATTTTTTCCAGTTAATAAATGAAACACTGTTTCTTGGGTAGGAAAACATTTCTATCTGACTCACATTTCCCTGAGAAAACAGCTTGTATCATAGAATTAGTTTAGTTTGAAGGGGAAACAGAACAAGGCAAGACATGTAAACATATTACAAAGCTTACTTTGATATTTAAATGCTTTTTTTTTCTTTTCCTGGCCATCTGAAAAAAGGTGTGGTGAATGTAGTCAATTGTAAATAGAAACTCTGTATTTTCAGTCAGCTTCATTGTTAAACCCAAGAACTGCTGACCACATATGAAGACTCCTGGTTTGAGCTGTCCCTCCTCTGTTTATTAAATCTGTTAAGACTTAAGTGTATTTTTACAAGTTCATTAATGTATTCCATTCTCTCTGATGTATTTTTTCCCACTGTTATCAGATTTCATTATATGGGAGGAATTATCAGATGAACCCATTATACAGCCGAGCAGTGTTAAGTCTGATTGGAATTTGGGCTTCCCTCCGTTTACAGGGGGAATATTGTGTAAATCAGACTCTCGGGTTTCAGTGGGAGGCACAGGGCTGCACAGCATCCATTTGTCAAGTTGATTGCACCTCAGCGAGGTTGCATTAGCTTGTCTTTGAACAGAAGTGAAATCCTATGCGAAGCTCCCCTTTCTGTCATTTACACTAACATCCATCCTCTTAAACCAAGGCCTCAGAGAAAAAACAAAGTGATGGCACAATATAATCAGTCACTCAGGTTGTCTGTCATCTGTTTTCTTAAGGAAATGACTTTTAAGTTAGTGGAGCAGAAAATTGAAGAAAATTAGCTGAAGGTTGTTGTAGAAGCAAGAGGAATTTTTAAAAACTACAGATGTATCTAAAGAAGCTTGATTGCGTACAGCAAGTAGAAATGCAGTTGACTGGTTTTTGGTTTAGTGCTAATATAATGCCAGCATACCCAATATGTAATAATTTAACTTTTAATGAAGCTTTATTCATAAACTTCAATTGGGCTGTAAACGCACAATAAAAAACTGGCATGCACATTTTCAGCTTTTATATCAGTGACTGTGTTTTATGATGCTGAATACTCAAGTAATTTGCACTCTTTTCCATGTGTCAGGAAAGCTTCCTACGTATCTCAGAAACGTTAAGCAGGAAAGGCCATTGAAGACAGCTATGTGAGGAAGCTTCTAAGTTTTTTGAAAATTAGAGAACTGAATTTTTATTCTGTTGCAAATGGCAGCAGTAAATGACATCGCTTGTTTTAACTGATGTACAATTAAACTCATACGGTACCACTACAACAATTGCTACAGGGTTAATGGTGTAAACGAAGAGAAGATAAAGATGTACATATTGAACATGGTAAAAACCAGTAGATTTTATTATATTTCCTTTTCTCACATCTTTCTAAACTCTTCTTTTATTCACTCTTGAAATAAGTTTTTAATTAGAGATACTTTGGTTTAACTTCAGTAAGAGAACCAGTTTTGTCTGGTGTATCTTAAGGGAACATTTTTCAGTGTGGTATTTTTTTAAAGGAGGACTGTGCATGGCTATTTTAAGTTAGAACAAAATAGCACATTCCTCATTTAAAATAAAAACTGTGAGTTCTTGCAACAAACTAGTGTGAATTTTGAATGTATTTAGTTATTTCAGAATAGATACGCCTTCTAAGAGCTTTCCAGACATGCAGTAAGTAATGTGACTAAGCATCTGTCAAATGTGCTTGCTTTCTTTATTTTCTCCCTTCTTCATTCTGCCCAAAGCAAAAATGCATATGGTCTTGTTTGTTCAGATGCAGATACAGTAGTCTAAATCTGATGTTTTAGTAATAGAAATGTTACTGATCTTAAGTGAGAAACCTGTTTTCTTATCTCCTTTTTCTTTATATTTCTTTTCCTCATTTTTTTTTTTTCTGGAAATAGAGGCACAAAACCTCACAAAACAATTGAGTTTATTAAATTGCTGCATCTTAACATGTCTTTGGATTGAATGTGATATGACAATACAAGACTCTGATGTTATACACATGTACTAGCACATTGTCACTTGGAAGGAGAAAAGGAATGTAGAATAAAGATTACTGTTTTAAATACTATGAAAAGCATATTTTAATAAGTTTAATGAACAACTGTACTTTGCAGCTAATTAAATTTTTCAGTCAGCAAGTATTAGATTTTTCATGTCTCACCTGAAAAAGCTTAAATTGGCTTCGCAATCTTGAAAACACTTATATTTGAGTAGCTTTACTCAACAGAGGTGTTATACACACTATAGTCAGTCAGATATGTAAGGGTCTGCAGGATCAGAGTATAAGTGGATCCATATTTCTCCTCAAAAATAAATCTTAAAATATTTCAGAAGGAAAGTATTTTTAAACTCAGCATATAAAATGATATAAAAAGTTACAGGTTATAGAACTATTAAGTACACTGCTCATGCAGCTCACCTTTCATGAAGATATATTACTTGTGGTTGTGATATGAAGATGATAATGGCTACATTTTACACTTCTTTTCCCTTTTATAACCTAATGTTAACATTTAGGAATGGGAACTTGAGAGCCCTAGTAGATCAATCTTGATTAGTTTATTTTTCTTTGTAAAGATTTTGATAGCCTGGTAAGGCTTTTGTTTGAAAGAGTATTCTTTACTTCCTCTTGTGGGAGATGAAATATTGTTACACCCAGCTCTTCCTCTGAAATAGTGAAAAACAATTTAGGTAACTGAATCTTTGATGAGGAGACCTTAGATTGAGAAGTCTGGCGGTTAATTGCCCTTTTACTCATAATTCTTCTACATTTAACCTCAAAGGTGATTTAAAAAGTTACATCCTAATTGCATAGCCTCATTCAATCATTAGTACTTTGTCTTGCAGCAATTTATTACAACTTTATTTCCCTGAACCATCAATGACGATGATGCTGAATTTTATATTAGCCAAATGTCCTTTTGAGATTAATGTGGTAATATAGATTTTATGCACACTTTTTCCACTTTAATATTTGTGTTATAGATTGGGGTTATAGGTACAGCACAACTGCTTAAGCAGTTTAGAGATTGCTGTGTGTATTGCCTCAAGAGCTGATGCTGGCGATTTATTTGAAAATGTACATCTTCTCTGATGTGTCTCTAGCTATTTTTACGGCTTACTCACACAGGGTTTTCCTCTTTGAAGATAATAGTTGGACTCCCAGTGTGAGGAAAGCATGGTGATCAGATGGGCTAGGAATGAGGGTATGGGCACAAGGGTGCTGTGCCACAAACGCCCCGTTAACATTGGGCAAGTCACACTTTAAGCTGTATTTCTCTTTAACAATGGTCTTTTGGAGATTACTGCATTCTTAAAATTTTTAAGAGTTCCAGATACTAAGGCTATGAAATTCATAAAAACCCTTGTGTCAGTGGAGTATCAAGGTAGAATTCATCATGAGCATGTTTCTTGTAATGTTCTCTAATTCGTTTGGACAGATACTCAAATATGTCGAGTAGAAAGAGACCCTTTACGCTAATCTAGGTAACTACCATAATTTAAAAATTTCCAGATTTTCTATGCCATTCCAAATCCTCAGGTTAGAACTGGCAGCTACTGGTGCCTACTATAAAAGCATTTCTGCTTGCACAAAGCTCAGGGAGATTTCAATGGGTGAGCCTAGTTTGATGAATACTTCAATCCAGGTGTGCTGACACCAATGCCAAAAGCACCGTTGTACCTTCCTCCTGCTCTTGGCTTCTCATTCCTGGCCCTCTACCATGCTTTTCTTTGAGTCATTGCAGCTGTTTATCCTGCAAGCAGTGAGGGAGACAAGGCCATGGGAGGACAAGACGGTTTCCTTCACTCACACCACTAGCACAGCCAGCAGAAGTGTCAGTTTAGCTGCAGACTGTGAAGTCAGCTGAGTGGGGTTCATAGACAAACCAGAACCATCTCCACAGCATTACAAAAATGCAAATTGCTGGTGTGCATCTTTAGGGGAAATACCATGGAACTTGGTGAATGTTACATCCTTCCTGTAAGAAACAGGTAAGCTCGTGCTAGCAGTTGTTCAAACAAGAACTGCCTCCGTTCTAGTCTTGGGCATGTTTCACCTCCCGAAGCAAAAGCATATGTAGGGACACCCAGGCATCCAAACTAAGAGGAAGGAAAGTATGACTGGATATTAAACTAAGCTCTGTGGGAACTGAATATATTTGGAAGAGAAGCAGAAAAGGAAAAGGAAGAAAAACAGATAAAGCAGGAGAAAAAGCATAGCAAAAGACTCGAAGAAGGGAAAGAAAGTGAAAAAAAATCAATAAGCATTGTGATAGTCCCACAGTCCCACCCAGTCTGTGTGCTCGCTGAAATAAGGGATGTCAGACAGTTTTCGTTGTTGTTATCTCCTGCATTCAGGGAAACAGGAGTAAAGTTGGGGGCAGGGAACTTTGGAGGTGTTTTTTTAATTAGATATGCCTAAAAGATGCTTGACTTCATAATTTTCTCCTCCTGATAGAAACAGCCCTCAGGGCCTCAAACTTTGGCTAGTCATTTAGGTCAAAAGGGTAATAATAACGTAGAAGACCATGAATTAGAAGTGTACTCTGGGGAAAGCTTGGCCCAATGCAGGAGTAGAAAATAACCATACAAAACTCTGTAATGGGATCCTCTGAAGCTGAATGGGAAAATGAGGGCTCATACAAATATGCTTACCATCTAATATGAAACATAACTCCAGAAGTATGTATTTTTATTCCCTGTTACAAGAGTGAAACCACAGTGGAGTTACTGTAACACTGAGGCTGAACTAATCCCATCACAGGATCAGATCTTGGTAATAAATAGTTCCAGGTGTGATCCAAGGACTGGGAATGTTTAGATTTGTTTAAACTGAAAGGTGTGGAGGTTTTTTCAGTCTTTCCACTGACAAGGGAGGTTGTATGAGGTGTGTAACTCCTGTCTCTCAAAAAGGAGACCTACTTATTAAATAGCATTTTTTACTGGTATATCTATCTCAAATACTTTACTGAGAAAGTTGATGTTATTCTGCTTATGTTACAGACAGGGTAAGAGAGATGAGGATGCTCAGCAACTTGCAGACCTGGAATATAGACACTGGTATAGGGCTCTGCTGCTCTTAATGGGCTCTGCTGCATTCCAGGTCATGCTTACAATTTGCCAATTTCTTCATCATTAAACCTTGGGCTTGTGATGGGACAAGTTTGGAAAAGAACTAGTCTTTTGAATATGCTCATTCTGTGAGTGACATTAGACAGGAATGGAATGAACACTTATTTAAAGATTGTGCCATCCTGTATATACATAAAGGACCATACTTAGGTTGCATAGGCAATGCCTCCATGTTTTTCAGTCTTCGATTTTACAGTTTTATTGACTATGTCTAATCAAGTTCTTGGAGCTCTATGAAATAGGCTATACTTGTGTATAACCTCAGTTCTCAGTTTCTTTCCATGGTCTGTGTCTGTCTTGGCAGCAGATAGATGTCATGGCATGAGGTAGAGTTCTCTCAGACATGTAATCCTGTGAAGTTTATAGCTGAAAAAGGAGCTGCCCAGAGCTGGCTCCAAGGACGCATGAAGCATTTATATCTGTACCTTAGCCCCTGTTCAGAATTTATACAATGGTATCAGAGCAACAGGTAGGTGGTGACTTCTGCTCACAACTGAGAATTTTCCATGTGTGCATCCTACTTATGAGCAGGAACAAAACTGTTTATGGCCTGGAGTGTTTGCTTTTTCTGACTAATCCATATGTTTGGAGAGATCAGAATGGAAAGAGACAGCATGGTGAAAGAGAGAGAGCACAGAGAAGGCTGCTCCTCTACAGCTACACTGGCACTTAAAGGAAGAAAACGAGCGGGGGCTGGAGATCTGTGCAAAGAAAATAATCACCAGTAGGCACCAACTACAGGGCCTCAAGACTATGCTTTCCTTTAGTCTGTGCTGCCGAGCGGAGGCTCTGAGCCAGGGACAAAGTGTTCTGGGACACATCTTCTGTAATACTTCTAGATTTCTTGAATAATTCACAAAGCTTTTGGACCCCTTTTCCCCAAACACACACAAGCCAATTGTGCTGTAGATGAGTGTTTGAGAAACTCTGTAAGGAACGCTGCTTACTTCTTCAGCCTTCATATAGGCATTTGCAGAGCAGGTTTTTTTATTCTCTATTTTCAGGGGATGACAAAACTGACCACTTAGTTTTTTCAGAGTTCATACAATGTAGTGATTTAATTTTTATCTCTTTATTAGGGTTTTACTGTCTTATTTACATTGTAATAGCAGTAGTGATGTTTTGCATACAGTCACATTGCTGTTGATTGGGAACAATACCAAGAAAACTGAGTGCTTCATGATTTAATTGTTTTCTTTGCAAGAGTAATTAAAGGATCATGCCAAAATCTTATCAGAGCATGAAAATTTAGCATGGCAAGAGTGAAGCTATTTGAGTGGCATACTGGTGACTTATTTGCTGATGAGATTCCCTTTTAGAAACTCTCTCTTCACTGTTTCACTACTGGTAGGTAGAAGTGTAAAGAGTGTGGCTATCAGAAAGTGTTAGGAGGAAGAGATAACAGGTTTTCAGTTAGCATGTGATTATAGATGCTTTAGTTTAAAAAAAAGTTGTGAGAGAAACTGATTTTTCAGAACCAAGCAAATATTTTTTGAAAAATCAGGCCATGGGCAACTATTTGAAAGTCAACCAGCACAACTGCTCTTTCTAATCCTTTTCTAAATCTAGACTATAAAGTTTTTGAATTGTAGTTACACATGTGGAACACCACTTTAATCTGTAAGTAATAACTTATTTCAGAAGTATTGCAGCTGAGTAGGAAAAATTGGCCATTAAGATGTTCTGAATAATTAAACAATCTAAGATGCTGCAAAATGGCTGTAGCTTATAATCAATACCTTATGAAATCGATCCTTTGTTTTCCAGTAGATCTTCTTAAGCCACAAACATCTCCCTTAATGTTTTTCCCAAAATATTTTGCCTATCAAATTAATTAATTCATTGCCAAACAATAGGTTTACTGATTCTAGTAAAACACAGTTTTGCATGGCACATATACCCTCACTTAAAATACTAATCCATAGCTTTTCTTGAAGATTTTTTATGTACTTACAAATACTAGTCCATTGCAGGAAGGTCATGAAAAGTATTTATCGGTAGATGCTTGAAGGAACCATTATTTGGTACAGCATTATTCAGATCTGCAGATCATGTTTAACATTTGAAATACTGCAGTAACAATAAGTCAATTTGGTGTCTAAGCAACTAACTGATACCAAAAAGAATATCAGCGATATCCCACGAAGTGCTGATCTTCAACAATTTTAGTGCTTTGTAGAATTGATTTCTCAGTCCCAAGGCAATTGTCCATATCATGGAAGTGCTGCATGCTATTATAGTCAGAAGCCTCTGTTTGAGAGTAATCCAAGAAAAAATACCAGTATTTTGTTTCCAAGTTCTTTTTGTGAAATATTTGGCTCGAATGCATAGCTAATTTTCATAAGACTCTTTGAAAAGATCTTTAGAAAAAGATTATTTTTTTCCTATCTACATAGTTCATTTTTAAACCAAATCTAGCTAAAAATTGCCACATAAGCTGTTTCTTCAACCGAGGGACAATAGCCATATTTTTGTCTTTCCGCAGCACATACATTTATGTTTTTAAAATATAAGTATTTGTGTAGTCACATAAAGTAAGCAATGTAAGGATGCCAGATTGAATTCATTAAGATTTCTCTCTCATATATAAACCCAAGTATCTAGATTCTTATAATTTTATTGGCAAAGGGAGCAAGTAAATTGCTTGAACTATCAGCAGGGCTATGAATATCTAAATATTAACACACTTCCAAGCTCATGTTTTGGTTAGGGTTTCTGCCTTCAGTATTGGTTAAAAATCCCCAGTCATGATTGCATCTTCAGACCATATTTAGCAGACTGATTTTGCTTGGCCTGTTGTCACCCCTCCAAAGTGGGGAGATGGAGTGTCCTCTGGTCGCCAGTCTCCTTGGCTGCTCAATGCTCAGCTTTCTTGCTGCTATTTGTTCGCTAGACCATGAGCACAGGCAAAGTGAGACACCAGATTTGCTGGGCCGTGCTGCTGCCGGGATCTAGAGAGCCTTGATTCCCAATGCTATTGCTGTCCCAAGGAACAGAGGGCTCAAAGAAAACTAAAGGTAAAGGACGGGTCACTGATTCAGTCTTCTTCTTCTTTGATATAAATAATTATTAGGAAACAAAATCTAACTTTCACCTTATAAAAAGAAATTAGTACCATTTTTTTTGACATTGTGACATCCTACATTGTTAAAAAGAGCCCTCAATGACTAGTAGGGATTAGTAGGGGAAAATATTTCACTTACAGGTCACCAGCACGAATCTGGCCCAGGGCACAGGTGATTGACAGCTGTTCCAATGTGATGTCTGTAGGAGGCCCCTATGAAGGAAGTTGCAAGTTTGGGTCTGGGTAGGCAGGTGTCTGCACTGTGGACCCACGCTGCCGTAATTAGTAATCTCTGCGAACAGTGCCAAGCCCGCTGCTAAAGCGGGGGCTGCGTGGAAACCCGGCCTCCGAGTGGCAGGTGAGGATATCAGTGGTGCGTGGGGGCTTTCTGCTGCCAGTGCTGTGCTTGCACGGGGAAGCGACATGATATCCACACCCTGTGCAAGCTTCCTCCCAGGATAAGGTCATGCAAGTGAAGCAGGAGCCTGTCCCAAACTGCTTTGTGTGTGCTAGTCTCTTTAATCATGAGTTTTTTTGTGTGGTGTAGCTCTGGAGAAAAGGGAATACCAAAGGAAAATGTTTAATTCCTTTCACTATTTCTCTTCCAGGTTCCTTCCTACAAACCTGCATTTCACCAGTCTGTTCTTTCACCACTTCAGCGCCTTGCTACACTTTCCCATGCATACTTTTTTTCGCTTGTAAATGATGTGAAGCAAATACCTAGTGTTATCTTTAGTGCTGACGCAAGAAAATTAGAGGAGGTATATTACAGTTGTGTACAGTTTTCTTTCCAGAGAAGACTGCTGGTTAGGTCAATTTACTTGGCACTGTGCACCGCTTTAATCTTAACTTGAGGCATGCTGTAGATATACAGCAGCTGGGTCTAATGTCTTCATGCATGGTTGCAAGCAGGCCAGTTAATTTCTGTTTGTTGAGAGGCAGGAATCAAGCAAATTTTCCTCTGTTGAATGAAAACATTGTGGGGCTGGTAACAGGTGAATAAGCAATATTGGATAAGAAAACAACCTTGGAATTACCACCTAAACATTGAAGGACTTGATTCCACAACAGAGAAGGCATGGTTTCATCCCATTTATAATGTCAGTAGTTTAGCCCCAAATTTTCAATTAGAATAATTAAAAAGAAAAACCTGCTTGACAGACCTTGTATAGGAGAAAACGTGTCATGAGTGCTTAGCTTTGAGCCCATTTCCAGTGCTGCAAGCTGCTAAGTGAGGTGGTCAGTGTTGCTAAACCTATACACAGGCTACAAAAGCTGTTCCCCCATTAGCACTGAGGTCTGCTTAGGCTCTTGATGACTTCTCAGCTTATACCCATAGAGCTTGTGGCTCTTATGTTCATAGAGGTAGCACTGGCTATGCAGTGTTACATGTGGATGGTTGTGTCCTTGCCACATTCTGTGGAGTCTTCGTAGATTGGGACTAAGTTCACTGAATCTTTTGACTTTAACCAGTTCTTTAGAGTTGCAGCCAGTCAAAGAGTTAACTGCTTAAAAATAGATGCTAATAAACCCTCCAATGTTCTCATTAACTGTAAGATGCAAGAGCTACGGTTCTGTACCTCACCCTATAAACAATTAGGCTAGCATATTAATGGTAGCTTAATTCCAAATGTACCTTAATGTTATACCTTAAAATTACCTAAAATTGTTCATATAGTTAGAAAATAAAACTTTAATTAAAACAGACGTCAAATCTTAAAAGTAGAAAATGAAGTCCAAGTCTTTCTTCTGCCAGGTGACCACTAATTGCTCCAGTTCTTTCTGTTGTTGTTGCCCTTCCTGTGTCTATATTCATAGAATCATAGAATCTTTATAGAATCATGGAACGTTTTGGGTTGGAAAGTACCTTAAATATCATCTAGTTCCAACCCACTTGCCATGGGCAGGGATATCTTCCACTAGATTTAGGTATTCTTAGTAGAAGAGCATGCTTCCAAGCACTATGATATTTTATTGCACTACTTCCTTCATCTGTACAGGCTACCTTCTGTCATTTAGTGCATAGGCACTTACAAGAAGTGGGCTAAGAGGGATGCCAAATCAGCCCTTCTTACTCTACAGTTGATATTACTGCCAGAGTCTCTGTATTGTCAAACCACCAACTGGGAGAAGTTATATTTCAGAAACCTTTTACCGAAGAATCAATAAAAGGCTATAAAAAATGGCAACCTGCGCAGGATAGAGACAGAATTAATCCCATGTGTGTAATTTCCATCAAATATATATCTCCACTGTTAGTTAAAAAGACAGCTAAGATGCAAACTTCATTTTGATGTTTCCACTCAAGATGGACTGCTTAAAGCACTTCCCTGCAAAATTCCGTGTTTACCTTAGAGCAAGGTGAAAAGCCACCTTACCCTCCCCTACACCTAGTGGAGCTAATGAGCCATGCTTTTTACCCTCCCAAAACTCTTGGCTTAGCAGAAATTAATCTACTTTCTTCACCCAATTCTAGCACATAGCACCAGGTTAAGCCAGGAGAATGAACCTTCCTACCCTTTTAGTCCCCCTCACTGGAGGACTGACTGACAGACAGGTAGCACTTCTTTGTGTTTCATTAGTCATTATGTTACTTGACACTAAAGCTAAACCAATTTAATTGCTAGCTGCTACTAAAAGAAGCAGTCTCATTTCTCTCCTGCCATCTCACTTCCAAATACATGGTTGCCCTGGTTCCTTTGTGCAGGCAACTGGCCCCAGGGGAACTTAGTTCAGAGGTCTAGACCTAGAAAAAATGAACCCAACAAAAGCATGGAAATAGATTTACAGCTCTACTTGGGGATCGATCAGATGCCCATGGTGGTGGAAGATAAAGGGCAGGAGCGTGTTCCTGGAGTGGGAGGGAAGAGATTGGAAAGCTAATTTTAGCAGTTACAGGATGTTAGATTGGCTTAACCATCTTGACAAACTAGCCCGGGTATTCTGTAGAGAGAAGCATAATTTCACCATTCCACAGTAAAGCTGTGGTTCCTAATGTGAGTCAGCCTGGATAACTGAACTAACTTTGCCAACAAATCATGTTTCTAATGTAGTTCATTGGGCACCGTTGCACAGACTATCTGTGAATTGTGAAACTAACACATACACCTGACGTGCCACCTCTTGTCTTGGTGCAACTCCTTAGGCCTGTACAATGAATGAGATGGGAAAACTGACATTAAATGTAACTAGTTTTTAACCTGGAAAATTAATCGTAGTCAGGTCAGCTTAATTAGTGGAGCGGCACAAGGATTGGAATAGTCATGGGGAAGCGGAAAGAAAAGGAGTGGAGAAGTACTGATTACACAGATATTGGCAGAAAAAGAAATATCTGTATAACCATTGCTGTAGAACGGGTTTAGCAAAGGCTTTCCCTTATCCAAAGTATAAGGGACATTTGCTTTTGGAGCAGAAGGTCTGAGTTTAACCACACTGCCAACGTGCCATGCTGTGAATCATTGTGACAAGCTCAAAGATTAACAAGGTAATGCAATTTGCTTCTTGTTGTCAGTCAAAGTGGGTGTTACTCTGAGCCCTGAATATATGGTAAGATAAAGCAGCTGTCTGACCAAAACTGGCAGTAAGTTAGTCCTAGAAGGAGCTTCTAGGATTAGATAGCATATTCAGGGCTGTTTTTTCATGCAGGATGAATGGGGGAGGAAGGAACTGGGGACAAGAGGGGAATTTTGCAGATGTCACTTCACCTGCTCAGAAGCATGTTTACCTTATTGAAACTGCTCACCTGGAGCAGACAGACTGGGTAAGGACAAATCTGAACCCGCAAAATATTGTAATTGTATACATATACCTTTGTTAGTGTCTGAAAGAGTTCCACTTACATCAGCATCTTCTAACTATAGTCCCAGCCTCTGCTGGTATTTTTCAATAAATGCCATTGCAGGAAGAGCTGCGGGGCCCAAGCACTCTCAGATTCTCAGCAGAGGGTTACTGAAGAGGAAGGAGAATGACAGCGGGATCGGTCTCACAGCATGAGAGTGATATTTTACAAACAGCTTTGAAGAATTTGGATATGTAAAATTTTATGGTTGCATGTAAAGTTCCCTGATGTCTTTGGGAGCAGTTAAAAATCTTGCCATGTGTTCCAACCTTCTTTTTGTGTGGCCATGAGTTATATGCAAATCTTCGAAATGACTTCTTGTGAGCATTGTGGATGCTTGCATGACTCGGGGCACAACTTGAAATGTGCTCAGCATCCCACAGTGACTGCAGCCCATTGAACTGGAGTGCACTCGACACCTTGCCACAGCAGCCACAAGTGGGCTGCATTATGTTAGCTTCCTCAGAAGGACATCAAGCACTGCTCCCTTAAAATTTTTTGTGTCTTTCTTTCTGTCCAAATTTGTAGGGATTGACAAACTTTTTCTCAAGTAATTCCGTAGCGCTACTTTGCTCCGCAGTGTGTGAAGGAGGAAGTTTGTCACGCAGAGCCGCCTGTGAGTCAGACCTGTAGGGCATGTCACTAGGACGTCAGGTTCTTACGCAGAGGCTAAAAACAGTTTGTGTCAGTGCTCCCCATTAGCCGCCTTAATTTTCAGATGGAAACTTGACTGTCACTTCAACTTAACTGCATCGTTTCCTCACATACAATGACGGGCAGGTTTTGTTTTCCTAACTGTAAAGTATGTAAAGGCTTTTATAACAAGACCTGAAATGTTGGTTTGTTTGTAAATGAAAGCTGATATTTCACATTCATCATCTTTCTTATGACCCTTCAAAACAGAAGCAGAGCTACCTATATAAAGTTTTGTTTTTCTTAGTAAAAACCCATCATTTCATGCTAATTGTGGGTAACCTTTTATTCAGAACAGGATCTTTTAAAGTATGTCTACAAAGTATAGCTGCATACTGCATGACATGTTAAAAACGGAGTATTATTTCACATGTGTAAATATACTTTATTACAAAAAGCTTACTTTATGTACTGTGAATCCTGATCTTTATTTTACCCTTTATTTTTCTTCTAACTGTCTCTGTTACTAAATTTGAGGTATAAAGCTCAAATTCGCAACTCATTCACCTTCCATCTAAAAAATGTTTCACTTGTTTCCCCTGAAACATTCTGAATTTCTAATTATGAAAAGGAGCTGTTTGTCATTGTTTGAGGTGTCTGTTTGACAAGCAGTCATGCAGAAATAGTGCAATGTGTAGGCTCTCAGTATAAATAGAAGCAATCATGATCCAAACTGTGGGTAAGTAATTAGAATAATAAGTAGAAATAAAGAAGCTTTGTCAGTTTGCATTCCTTTTTCTGAAGCAGCTAAGGGCGAGTGTAGAAACTGATCCTTATCTTTAATTTTTCCCCTAAAATAAGGATAAAATTGGATTTAAGAATAAGAGTTTACCATATGAATTTATGTTTATGAAGGATGTACTCTAGACTGTCAAAAATAGTATGCCTAAGGCAGATTTGCTTCTAAAGAGAAGAATGCAATAAAGCTTAGGGTTATACTGAAACTGAACTGCAATATATTATGAAATAGTTTGGTTCAGTAATTCCTGGATTGTTACATTCACTTTTTCAGCCACTATGGCTTTTTGTTGATTACAAAAAATCCTCTGATAAATGCCAAGGACTAGTGAAGTTAAGGGTCTAACTTTTCTGTCTGAACCTTTCAGAGCAAGAAGGAGATAGTAATTTACACTTACCAAAACTGAATAGTGAGCTGAAGTTATTAAATCTGTTTCAAAGAGATGATTGAGAATAGTGACAATGAAGCTACCCTCAGTGAAAAGTGGCCATCACATCTATGTGATACACCATATCTTACTAAGAAGTTGGTTTGAAAAGTTGGTCTCCTTTCAGACCGTTTTCACCCTCTGAACTAGGATCTAGAGGATGAGGTCAAAGAAGACTGCGTATCTTGTATGGTCTGTACAGTCTCTAGCATGGCTTAATCAGCCTCAATGTTCTAACTTACGGAAGAAGAAACTAATCTTCTCATTCTTTGTTGCATAATCCACTGAACAAAACAGTCTTTTTGGATTATTCTTTACTACAGGTTTGTAAATGTTCTGGAACTAAAAAAAAAGCAGATGAAGCCCATTTTTTCTGGTACTGACGGTTCTTGTTTGTAGGCTAGTGGTATAAATAACTTCAGGGCATCTGACATGTTATTCATATAAAATGTGTTGGCAAAAATTGACATGAATTGGTTCCATTTCATCAACTTTCTTTTTGGTTCTCTTTTTTTTCCTTTTCTGTGGGAGCATTTCTATTTTTTAATCATTTTGGAATTTGGAAGTTTATTCATATCTTCTTAAGCGTATAATAGTTCAAGGAACACATAATCCCTTTTAGGCAGCAGCTTTTACAACATGTGGTGGGTGCCTCTGAATCAGCATCAAATGTTGGCATCTCTGCTTCCTCCTTCATCAAGGAGTGATGTTTCATCAGAACTAGTGTGAATAAAAATATTTCAAGAGAACAGAAAGAAGTGGTGCTTTTTTTTCTCAAGAAAAAAAAAAGAAAACCAACTTTAATATTAAATGGGAAAACACAAAGCCAATTTTACAGAACCATCCTGTGTACTTCCTTCAAATTTAACAAGGAATTAAAAATTTCTCATTGAGGATGGACACTGTTGATAAAGAATAAGAAGAATTGAATATGACTTGTCATAAGACAAAGCTCTTTTGCCTGACTATTTGTAATGTGATTTGATAGTTTTTCATGTGTTGAAGCCTTGGATTCAGGATATCCTGTTTCTGGCAGGTCCAGAAACATTCAGAATAATGTAATTTTCAATCTGTATGTTTAGATTAATAAGATGCCATATCACCTGCTTTCTCCAACTTTATGATACATTTGATGTATCTACTGGCAAAAATATTTGAACTCACTATTTAAAAAATCACTTCTGAGCTTTTTGCTCCTGAGGCTGTTATGCACTCTACCTCCCAGCCTCATACAGGGACAAGAAGCAGGAGCCCAGCAGCCCTCCCTCCTGCCTTCTCTCCACCCTACCTTTTCCCAGAGGTAATCCAAGCACATGCATCAAGGGAGGCATTGCAGCAAGGCAGGTGGAGCAGGCAGTGGGTACCTGCTGCTGCGGTGTTCAGCCTGTGCACCCTGGCACTGCTCCAATGAGACCCTGGGAGTAGTCACCAAGGTGAGTGAAATATGGTAGGTCTGGCCCTGAAGACTGCTGAAAGGCTGTCCGCCATGGCCATTCTCCCGTCTGATGTTCATGTCTCAAATAATTCCAGTGTATCCAAATCTTCCTCCTCAAACTTCAAATCCCATTGTTCAACACACTGAACTCTACAAGAAATAGTTCAAGGAAGCGCTTCAGGCGATGGGACATCAATCTTTGAAAAGTCTAAAGGTTTGTGTTCATAATGGGATCCCAGCATCACTTAAATTCATGGATTACCCGATCCTTTTTTCTTCTTAAATTGGATATTTATAAGATAGAAAATCCACAATGTTTCAGCTTTCAGAAGCTTAGTGGGAAGAGCCTATTATGCTATAGGTAAGTATTACCCTCATCTCTCTTGCCAGCTTCCCTGGTTGGAATAACAGCCTGAGAACAGGTCACTTTATATAAAATAATAACTCTGGGGGATTCGTGGCTTTGCTCTTCCCAGATTATGAGCCCAGACATAAAAGTCTGACCAAAGCAATGGAGCCTTTAGAAAACCTTTCCAGAGGAAGGGCTGGATGTCTAAGCTGTTTTCCTATCCCAACTCAGAGAATGATTTTTCTGGGATCATATATCAACAAATAAACTTTTAGCTAAGCTATGGGAACAAAACCCAGTGGTTTTGGCCAGTAATAACATCACAGTTGAGTGAGGGTGATGCAGAAACCTGGATTTTCAGGACTTAATTTTGTCTTGTATTTCTAATACTCTATTTTAAATGAATAGATGACTTTCTATCTTATTTTTATTTTAACTTTATTTCACAATTAAATTTTTCATCAAAGCCACAACATTTCTCAGTGTTGAAATCAATATTCTCTGATAACTTAATTCCATTTCTGGATGCAACAGACCTAGATTCCTTTCTACGCTAAGTGGAAACAGAGAGTGGGATATTTAATATTCTGTCATTGAGACAATGCAGGCTACTACTATACAGTGAGTAGTATATAAGTACGTGAGTTTTGAGAACTAAAATACACTAGTAAGCTAATAAGAGTCATATATAAGGATAGTGATTTTTTTTATGTCTAAGTAAGACCACCCTAAATAATTTCAAGCAGTTGGACTGTTGCGAACAGTCTTTTTTAGGGTAATATATGCAACTAGATCTTCATAGCAATACTTTGAAATAACTGATTTTCAAATCCTAAAGCAAGCAGAGCATGGCGTTTAAGACAGTAAATCAATAAAGACCAATCAGTTCCATATTAAAAAAATATTTTTAAAATAGAAGTACAAGTTCAGTGAAGCACAACTCATGTTTTAAGAAAGCCTTTGAGTGACTTGTGTGGAAAAATACTGTCATTTCTTATACTGATATCTTCTATTTCCTTGGAAGACACACAGTATTGTTAAGAGGAGGTGGGCATTCATAGCTCTGTTGGTTGGAACAATCTACAGTCTCAGGCTGTTGAATTCAGGATATACGGATGTGTTCAACTTTATATACTCCATAGTCAAATAAGGTCAGTACCCGCTTGGGCTAGAGCAGAGCTGTTATCAATCTAACCACTTGCTTTCAGAATCTGGATTCAGTACCTATTATCTCTCCATTGTTGCCCAATAGTATACTGGACATCATTGAGATGGAGTTAATTCTTTTCATAGCAGCCTGTTTGATGCTACAGTTTAGATTTGTTACAAAACCAGTGTTGTAACACACTGTTTTAGCTGTTGCTGGATAGTACTTGCACAGGGTCAAGGCCTTCTCTGTTTCTCACTCTGCCCCTATGCAAGCAGGCTGAGGAGGGCAAGAGGCTGGGAGGGGAAATAGCTGGGACAGCTGACCCTAACTGGCCAATGAGATAT
Source organism: Tapera naevia (assembly GCA_033556795.1). Classification (NCBI taxonomy): domain Eukaryota; kingdom Metazoa; phylum Chordata; class Aves; order Cuculiformes; family Neomorphidae; genus Tapera; species Tapera naevia. Next base: position 15,677,543 of record JAUMJJ010000038.1, read on the forward strand.
CCCATGCTTTATAACATCATGTTCAGCAGTAAAGCAAGGAGGGATTTTTTCCAAGGGTAGCCATCACTTGGAGAGTGGCTGAACATCAGTTTGCTGGTGGGAGGTGGTGAGTGATTACATTTGCATCACTTCGTTTTATCTCCTTTTCTTCACTTATTAAACTGTCTTTATCAACCCATGAGTTTTTCTCACTTTTGCTGTTCCAGTTCACTCCCCAATCCTGCTTGGGGTTGGGGAGGTGGGCATTGAACAAGTGGCTGGATAGGGGCTTTGCTGCCAGCCAGAGTCAACCTACCACAAGTTGTCAAGATCTCTTTGAACACTTTTAAACATTTCATGCCAGTAGAATACAGTAGTGTACTAATGTTACTACTGAAAGCTCCCAGCTTCAAGTTTGATTACATTGCTGGAAATATTTGACTTTATTCTCACGTTGTAACAGGGTTGTGGGCCAGATATCCCTTCCTTTTTTCCCTTTTCTGCTTTGTTAGTTCTGTTGAGAATGCAGCAGACTAACATACAGAGTTCAAGACTTTGAGCTCATATGTATTCCTTAAGTCTAATCTACCAAAGGAGCGTAAGCTGTGATTTTGAGCATGCCAAAAGGAGGATCCACATACCTAATTTGCACCAAATCAGATAGCTTGACCTGCAGTGTCTTCTTGTCACATATAAATATCTCCGTTTCAATCCTATCATTAGTTTACACAAAACTGGAGACTGGGGCAGAAAATGTGACCTGGCCTTTTATTTTTGTTATATATACAGCATTTCATGAGTTATCCTGATAAATCTGTTCCAGTACGCGATAGACTCTATTGCTCTTTCTCTACAATATACAGAAATAAACACTTCAAAATTCAGTTTTAATATTCAGTCTTGGGCTATATGCAGTATGTTCATCAGTAGTCTGGGAATAGCATAAAAATATCTCTTGATTATGTTTGCTGAATGCAGAAAGACCAGCAGTGTGTTAAATGGTGGTAAGTTGTAGAATACAATGCAGTACGCCTAGCTGATTCAGCAAAGTCCATACTGACACAGCTAAATGCATGATTGTTCATCAAGGAACAAGGGATGCTGACAGAACGGAGAATTTTAGCTTGAAAGTAAGTAACTTATCAGGGGTCATATAAAATAGGCAACTGAATAAGATTTCCCATTACAGTACTTGACCACAAATGTCACAGATCATAGTAAGTATGAGTTACAAGGTATATTCTTGCATGTGGCATTGGTCATTGGTCAAGCTGATGCTGGAAGAATTCATTTAGTCCTGATGTCAGCATTTTTAAAGGGATATGGAAACACTGAGGTAAGTTCAGGAAACAGCCACAAAAAAAGTATTTGCTGGAAGTGGGGGCAAATGCCTTCTGGTGAGAGACTTGCAAGTTCATTTGGTGTAATAGCTAAATTAAAAATACTGGGAGCTGACTTGGCTCTGTCAAAGTACTTCTGAAGAAAAATATTTTGGTTCCTAAGGGACTGTTTGACTTAACTGAAAAAGACATAATAAAAGCCAATAGTAAAAATCTGAAGGTATGCAAATTCTGATGATAAAGAGTGAGTTCTGAGCAGAAAAATTCTTGCCCGTGGAAAGCAGCTGCTAAATGTCTCCAGCATTCAGTGGAGCAGGATAGGATTTCTCTGGTCAACAGACAAGGACAGCACTGTCATAGTAGGACATAAAGGAGGATAAACTAGTCCAGCTCTGATTCCCTTCTGTCTTTGTGTATATGGTTTATAACTACGGGACAGGAATCTCACTAACCTGTAACTTCCTTGACTAGTCCCAGTAGCACAGACCAGAAAAATCAATGTGCATTTTCAGAGAGGGAGAGGAGCTAAACTGAAGGAAGTGTACTGGGCTGTGGTGCCAACTTGCTTTTGTAACAAGCTCTTAGATGAAATCTAAAGAATGAATCCTGATACCTGAGAGTGCTTTTTTTGAAGCTGCTCTTTTTCACTTCTCTCTGAGTTTTTGAGTAGTGAATTCATTGTGTTTTCATTGTATTTTAGGCCTGTCTTTTCATCTCCTGTAGAAACAGTTTCTAAGATGAATTTCTCAAAATAGGAAAGGAAGCCTGGCATCCAATCTCTGGTTAATACAGGCATAACTCAGAACTGCAGTTTTGCAAATGTTTTACATCAACACAACTAGGCTCTGTATTTGGCTTGTTTGCTATTGCTTTCTAACAGAAAGGCAGGAAGGGTTGCTTTTTAAATTCTTATATGTAACTTAGTCTCTATTCTTACCTCTCTTGTTCAATGTTGCGACTGAAGAACAGACAGGATCTCCAAGTGCCAAACACTGTGGGTCACTCCGTAGTTCTTTATTCATCTTACAAGTTACTTTCACACTGCTACTATATTACTCAGCATTAGGTAGTTTTTCCTTTTTTTTTCGGTAAAAATAATGATTAATGCTTTCCTGTGGATACAGTGTATGTTTCCTTCCACAATATTTTTCAGTTTGTAGAGCAAGCCTATTTTTGCCCATGTTTTATAACTGTATGAAAGATTGTAAACCAGAGAGATGCTGGATAAAAGCTCTCAAAAACATTTCATAACTTAACTTGCGCTCCAGAGCTGTGGGTTCAAAAGCCATCTTGGATCTTGAACTTGCAGACAGTAACACTCAGTTTGAATATTCCCTGTTGGATGCATCTTTCAAATGAAAACTCAGGCACGGTCTGTGTTTTTATCTACTGGAGGATTTCTCTCTGTTTCTAAAGATCTCCTTGTTCTCTACAAAAAGATAAATTATTTTATACTGAAGTCTTAAAAAGATGGATTTAAGGTAGGGGATTTCCCTGCATCCTCAGGGGATTTCTTCTTAACCTACAGTGTAGTGCAGTGTTTTTCAGTGGCTCCAGCGCAGGCGTTTCTTTTCTTCCCCACTTAATAATCAGATCCCGTTATCACGGCTTAGCATATCCAGATTGATATTGCTCAAGTCGTCATCTCTGCCTAGATCCGTTAGTGTGATACAGGGTTCTGCAGTGTACAGAGGACACCCCACTCGTCCAGCAACATGACCTACCCATCAGATTCTGTGTTTTTATTCCATATGGACTAAAGAACTCCACAAGCTGATTGAAAGACATTTCAGGCCACTCTGCAGATATGGGCAGAAACGTTCATAACAGCTAATACTGTTCCATGATTTGTAGCTACTGTGATTTATAACTACTGTGCTGGAGTTCCAATACCCAAAGCTTCCTCGTGAACTATATAGTCACTAAAATATCTCGCATACCATCCAGACACTGACAATGCTTGTATGTTGGGCTAGTTTTATGGGTTTCTCTACAGGAAAACTATGGAGAGAAGCATTTCCAGAGGTTAATTCTTCCCACCTATCTATCTAGGAGGGGGCAAATGATGCAGCAGGGATATCTGTCTCCTGCTCACAACAGACAGTGAACTTTGACTATGTACTTTGTGAGTTCGAGGTTAAGTGCAAATGGATCCATCTATGCATTACCAGCCTGACATTTCTTCTCCAGTGAACACTTTATTGGGGATTTCATTAAAATAAAATAAATTACTGGTTATGAAACAATTAACTTTATAAATATGGATAGTTCAAAGTTTTGCAAGAGCATCACTCTAGCATTTGCTGACATTTTGCAAAAAATATTTATAGGAGAAAACACCTTTACAGATCACATACATCAAGACCTGGGTAAGTGGTACATGGTATTGAGATCTTGCAGGATCAATTCAGTTCTTGTTGCAAGCAGTGTGATTCCCGTAGTTATTCCTCTCCAAAGAAAATCTGTTATCTTGAGGCTAAGCACAGAAATCTAGCCATATTTTGCTCTAAGAGCATATTTACTTCACTGGTAGAAGAGACAGTTATCAGAGGATGGCTTAAAACCAGAGAAAAAATGTTTCAAATTGGAGGGACAATTTAAAGTCTTTAACGTTCGTTTGTTATTAGCTACTTCTTGGCTTCTAGTGTATGAAAGCTTCTTGGCATGTGCCCTGCCTGGGGTCGAATAGGACGTGGGAGAGATTGTACTTGGATGTCTGGAGTACTACCACTTGGGGGGGAAAATGTGTAGCATTCCAACAGATATAATTAATGACAAGTGTTGTTGTCTTTCTCCTGTGCCATCCACCCACTGGCTGCCTGATGTTGACCTCTTGCTGTCCTGCTGACCTCTCCAAAGTTTATTTTAAAAAGGCATCTTTACTTTCCCAAACTTTTCAGCTAGGCTTCCCTTGGGCTTCTTGTTCAGTGCATGCCCAAGTCTATGCCTGTGTCCACTGCTCAGTGATCAGACACAAGTGTTTCCATTAGAGGGATGATTAATGGAACTTTCCTCGGGAATGGGAGAGGGAGAAGTGGGTAATAGAAGTCAAGAAATATGTTAAAACTGAACAAAGGAACTTTGTTTCTTTTTTTAAAAAATAACTTACTTTTCAAGTGTGCCGCAAATTGCTGTTACTCACGTGGGTCCTGCCCACATCAGTAAAATGCTGTGGTTGTTTCTGCAGTGGTGGGCTTGAGAGAATTTTTTGCTTTCAACCCGCTTTGTAGTGAGTGACCACATCAAATAAATCCACCGGCTGAATTGGCTTCTGTGTTGGCCGATTTAGTAGATACAGGGTTTAATACTGTGAAGTGCAGGTGCATGGAGTTTTCTACATCTAGATGCAAAGTAATAAAACAATGTACAGGACTGAAGAGTATAGAGGAATCCAAATTGGCTACTATGAGATTGCAGCTGTCAAGTTACTCCTGCCTGGTAGCATTCTCCAAAGAGAAAACTGCATGACTAAGTAAGTCCCTCATTTGCATGATGAAGATCACAAATCAGTTTCTGTCTGATCTCAAGCTTCACTTCACCCCCTGCTTAGCCTTTTCTTGTTACAGAAAGTTAGTGGCAAGCCCCCGTTTCTTCCATTTCCATTGAACCCTGTGCTTAGCTTTTTGGATGCCCAGGGATTGCATCCACGGTGTGAACCAATGCAACCTGCAGACTGAAACAGTACAACAGTGAAATGGACATGATGACTGATTTTTCACTGCAGAGGGGAACCGGTGAAAAATGTGAATGAGGGACAGAGTAATAATCTTTGGAGGAGGCGAGGAGCTCTGTGCTGCAACTTCCCTGGGAAAGTGGAGGGCTGGAGTTTCTAGCACTACCAGGTAGGACCTTCCATAGTGATTTACAACGAAGAAGCGTTGCTGGATTCCATGATATATCAGTGCTTTTGTTGCTTGCTCTTTTCAGTCTAACACTGTATTAATAGCTTTGTAGAGACAACAATACAAAATGTTACCTCCCACAAGCCAAATGGCATGGGTAGCTCCTCTGCCTTTCAAACTTTGCTGTTCATCAGAAACGATCAACTCTGACTACTTGGTAAGATGTTACTCAGCACGTGAACATCATATTCTTTATGAAGTCAGTTTTTCAGAGCTAAACTTTATCCTCTTCCCAAATCAGAAAAACTGGGCAGTTGCACTGTGGTGCCGTGGGGAGATCGAGGCACGGGAGCTGAAGCTGATGTTTCAGCGCAGTAAACCAAGTCTGGAACTCCTTTGCCATCTGTACAGCAACAAATAAATTCATTCCATGTTTTTCATTAAACCAGTTCTGTACATGCTTCTGCTCTCTCTCATGGGCAAAGCCCATCGGGCAGTATGTGCTTGTGAAAGGCTGGTGCTGGTGGGGACCTCCACATGCCTCCACAAAGGGAAGGCCTGCCCCTCCCCTGCATAGCAAAGGCATTCTGCTTTTATGGCATCTAGGCCACTGCAGCTGTTATAAGGAGGGGTTTTCTCTTTTTAGAAATTATTAGCAAAGTAAGCGTTCTGTTTATTAAAATATGTAGTGTACATTATGACCTTATAACTGTGATACAAAAAATATCAGGATACAATTCTTAGAATTTGTTGAAAACTCCCATCTTACCCCTGCGTTAGAGGTGGGAATTACATCTTGATTGAACATGCAACTTCAAAAATGTATTTTTTTTTTTACTTTTGTATTCTGCCTTTAGAATTTGTAATAATTTATATTCGATTATATACATTTTAAGTTAAATTTGCATATTGAAAATCACAATATTGGAGAAAATGGTTTGATTATAACTCTTCATATATGACAAGCTTTGATGAAGTAACTGCAATAGTTAAAACACAGAAGAGCTACTGGTCACAAAATGTAGCTAGAAAGTTTTTCTTATATATCCTGAAAAACACTGTTTCTGTACCAGTGTGTTGTTAACTCAACCTGCAACTGCTGGTAGCACTGATGCCATTAACACAGCTTTTAGCCAGGCACAATATTGTAAATAAGACCTAGAAAAAACTGAATGTTTGCAATATAGCAATATATGAAGGCATGTATGACTATATGAGGGAACAAATTTTGTAAAAATACTGCAGAAGATATTTTCATTAAAATGACAATTTATTGATTCTAGTACGTTTTCTTCATTTTCTTTATAAGTGTTCTTTCACAGTCTCTTAGGTGTAGTAATGGTTAGATTTTTTTTCTCCAAGATTGTTGAGTTTTTGTCAGCTACCGTTTTTCATTTCTTTTATTTATATAGAAATACTTTTTTCCTGCATTTGAATGATTGATATTCATTCACTGTATTGTTAATTGTTGAACCCTTACTGGGGAAGACTAACAAGATTTGTCAGTTCATTACTGCTTATTTTGTTTTATATGATTAATATCCATTGTTGATACCAAGTTACAGTTCAGTCAATTGTGACTTAAAGACAAGAATGAGATTAATGGTAGGGAAATATAAATTATTAACCAATTTGCAGGGGTGGTTGATTTTAGTGAAATGAGTTTCTTTGCTAAATACATGTTTGAGTGCTCAAATTCCTCTATGGCATAGCTAAATGCCACTGCGTTTCACAGCATTTGCAAATGTGCGTGTGTCATCATTAACTTCTGATTTGAGTAAAATATTTTTCAGCCTTACAGGATCTTAAATTGAGTAGAAACAGACCAAAACATGGACAGATCATAGACCCCACCTTCAGGGCAATTGGGTTAGTCCACTGCTTTAGAATCCTTAATATTGCATGTCTTATATCTCATGAAGCCTCATCTAAGTAAGTACACAGAGCTTTACACTTTCAAGGTGATATCTATAGACAGAGAACTGACCGTATTCTTTAACGTCATTTCTGAACAGGCATATGTTTTTCCAGATGTAGAGTAGTTTGCTTCTGGCTGCCAGGCAGGGAGAAAGTCTACAGTTCTGAGGTGGAAATTTTGTCTACAGAAACACTGTATTTTCCTGACAGAACCTGAAGTTTTTCAGCATTTGATATTCTGGTTTTGTGTGTAATCCATAGGAGAAAGAGATATACTGTTTAGCGCATATATTTCTAAAAATGAGGGTGAATATTCCCACATAACAAATGATGAGGACAAAATGGGTTTCACAGAGGAGCAGGTTGAAATGGATTGGGCAGTGTCTGTTAGGACAAAGTCTGTTAAGAAGCCTTTTTTTACTGTTGGTTGCAGGCTCGTTTTTGTTTAGCTGAATGTGTATTGCAGTTTAGTAAAGACACACAAGAGAGCTATTATCCTCAGTACCAGGATCTTTCTGTCTTCTTTATTTAAGTTTTAAAAAAAGTATTTCTCATTTAGGGGGAAAATGGCTAGATAAACATGAAAGTATTCATTTACTCATAGCTGTTCCAGGGACTGGCTTTATTTTTTGTTAGAACCATTGTAGTACTATCATTTGCAGACTGGCATTGGTTTACATCGCAGTTTGGATGATCTTCTCCAGTTGTATAATCACAGTCCAGCATGCAGAGTCTGTGGGTGGCTTTAAGAGATTTTCTAGGTTTCTTTGTTTCAAGAGTTTGGTGTCCAAACATTATATGATTTGTTTAGACTGATTTCTCTGTGAAGGAAAGAATAAGTCTGATCTCCCCCTCTCTTTATTGTAACTTGATAGCATGAAGTTACCCGAAGCATGGTTTCAGTTAGGTCTTTCTTGTGCATGAAGAATATTATTATATAATAAGCATAGTTATGAATGTATTTTCTCTGCTTCTGGTAGCAGCCTTAAAAAGCTAGTGTTTCCTTCATGCTGTGATTGTATTGTTTATGTGACAGCTAAAAGTATTAAATTCTTAGATCTAACTGAGACTGGGCATAATGTTTTAGTCTCTACTGCCATTGAAGTTAACATTAGTATTTCTTCTTTTCTTGTGAGGGTGTTGATTTTAAGTAACAATTTTTCTCTATCAAGACAGAGAAGAACTGCTTGGAGGCTCATCCTGGAAAGCTTCTCATAGGGTCTGCGTATGTGAGCAGGCTTTTAGAATCATTTGCATAAAGAGATCTTGAGCAGTGAAGGATTATTGTTACTTATCTCAATAAAATCTTTTCTTAAGCTAAAGCCATATATTAATTAACGTGCTTCATATGGAAAAATTTAGATAAAACAGCATCCTGAAGGCTTTTCTTCTTAGCTGTGGTTTCAATTGCTAGTGGTTTCCATGCTTTACATGATAAAACAGACTTACTCAGGAAATATGAACTGAGACTCTGTTCCTTCCACACCCAGATATTCATAATGACACGTCACAGGAGACTGTCTAAAGGGAAGTACAGCTATTCATCTACATTCCAAGTTAATCAAAGCCACTATATAGCACAAACTTAAAATACTCAGGATTGCATAGAGAGCACATGAGAAGGAGTGTTTTTGCATCCTAGTAGTTAAAGAAGCCACTGAAAAGCGGAAGTACTGTATTACAGTTCCTGCTTTCAACACTTCTGAACTTAGTGTTGAAGTATCAATTAGATAAGGAACAGAATTTATTTAGGAGCACAGGGTGATCCTCTGGATAGCTCAGTAACTGCTGTGATCATTAGCCTATGGAGTCAAGCTCTTCTTTGCACTATCTTATCTTTGACCCATGAATGTTGAGTTATTTTTTCTGCAACATCTGAGTCTTCCCTTTTACTGATCGGGGGGGGGGGGGTTAGATTGTCACCTAGGAGGTGGGATGTGTGGTTTGTTGACCTAAAGCTAAGAAACCTAAAATCTATATGTCTTGCACAAATCCTCTCACATCCATGTTGTTGACACAAAGAGGAGTCTCACCTCTGCCCACTTCTCTGGTGATTGTCATCTCAGTGAAAATAGTGAGCACTGCTCAGGCCTGTTGAAGAGCTGGAGGAGCCAGCTATCTTGAGGAGAGGATTGTGCATGTGTAGACAGTAGTTGACCAAGCTGCCAGGTCCTCTGCAGGTGGTGCTGGCTTTACAGCTGCACTCCAAAGAGGAACAGTTCCCCTCTGGGCTTGGTGTACCTCATTGCCTGCAGGTAGCTCCATACTGAGCATATAGCTTTCTCAGGTATTCTTCAGAAAAATGTGGCTGTCCTCTTAACAATGTGTAAAGAAACTGAATACTTAACTTTGGACACTTTTGATTTTATTCCAGGGATGTGCTATTAAAAACTTTGCTCTTATAATGCCTAATTTGTAAACACCTGAATTCTTTATTGAATCTAATCCCGACATGTTATTTTGTAACTAGCAAGATTTTGAATAAACTCTTTTTGGCAGCTGTGGTTAGTGAATATTAATAATAGATGTTAGGATGAAATGATAAAATAGCCGTTAGCAGATCTTCCAGACTAAAAGCCAGCTGTTCAGTAAAGTTGTTGTACATATATCTCTATTTTTGACTGTAACTGTAAGTGGAGGAAAAGCAGGTCCATAGTTGCAGAGCTCAGTTAATCAGAGTCAAGGAGTGTCTAATCTGCATTGCTGAGCTGCCAGTTGGAGAGGTTCCTAAATTTAAGAAGTCACAGTTTTTGAGAAAAACTGGTTCCTGGTTGTTGATGTCTCTCTTGAAGTACTTTTTGAGCTACATAGTGCCTAATATGTACCGTTCTTACCAGAGAGGTACATAGGATGACATTCATGGAGATGAACAAAAGTGCTTGGCCTGTCCCACATCTTTTTGTCTTTCTACCTGTGTTGCAGTAGCAGCCAGAAGTAGGAGTTAATGACTGTACAGCAAATCCAGGTGCACACAGCCAGTTCTACTTAAACCAACATACAAAGAGCAGTAGAAGCTGAATCTGAGGGTAGATTTGGCCTTTCCATTAAAAAGGGGAGCTGCAAGTAGTAGAAAATATAATCCGATAAAAAGTACATCTGACACTTCACAAATGAATGGGAAGGTAGCTGGTACCGATTTTAAGTGAAGACTAATCCTTCACCTCAAGATACATTTGCTAAAGAAATGGTTGAATTTGTGTGTAAAACAGGAGCACTCAAGTAGGCGGGGGGAGAAATATGTATTAAGAGAGCTTTCTGCAATGCTGTTATTTAACTTGGTCACTGGAGTGATGAGTCACTGGCAGCAGATTAGATTTTATTTCGCCTTTAGGAAATACCCAAATACCTTCATAAGATTTTGAGGTAAAAGGAAAAGTAATGAAGTCACAGTACTGCTTCTGTATTGTAAAAAGGCAGCTTAAAATGTTTTACTTAAATATATTATATATATATGTGTATATATATATAAATATATATATTTATAAATATATATAAATATAAATATATATAAATTTATATAAATTTATATATATATAAATATATATATAAATAACATGAATATAAGCTTGAAAAGGGATAGAGGGGACCGAAATAGTATAGCTCTGTTTTGTTACTAGAAAACCAGGGGTGTTTATATCTTCCTTGCTATACAACAAAAGCAAACTTTGGGGCACTTGAAAGGTATTCTCGTATCTGAGAGAAAACTGAGTCCACGCATAAGGCTCAACCTCTCTCTTTCCTGTACTAAGGGGCTAGACAATGTACACCTGACATTCATCAGATTCAGCGGCATCTTCTGTTTTCCTGTCGTCATTGGAATCCTCAGATCCAAATGTGAATAGCTATTTATACACCTAATCTAATTTTTTTTAAAAAAATCTGTAGAAGAAGTCCTCTATTTAAAAATCAGCCTTTTCAGCTGCTGTCTTCTGCCAGAATATGCGGCACTTGCCATACCCTAGCCCTCCTAAAAAAGTGATTTTATTTTGCAGTTCACTTCTAATTCCAAACACTAAGAGCTGGGATTGGTGGATGCTATGGGCTAGTAAGGAATGTATAGGAGCTTAGCAGCAGGAGCAACAGACCCAGCTTAAAAATTCAGGGACCAAGAACAAATGTGTCCTTTATTTCATCTCCCAACTAAAATCCTAGATACAGTTTATTGGCTTTAAACTTCTCTCATTTAGTAGAAAAATCTGAGCTTAGTGTTTCTTCTTAATCACAGCCACTTTAAATGGGACATATATGGCTCTATAAATAAAGCTAGCACAGCAAAGAAGTATTCTTTGTTTTAAAAGACCTGGAAATTTTTTTGTTACTTAATTATCAAATGGTATCTAAAATACCTGGAATTTCCTATGAAGAAGCATATGCCTCTACAGAAAATGACGAAATCAAATTCACGTTACAAGTGATGGAAATGTACTGCTTGATGGTCTCAAAGTCAGGAGCTAAGTATGTGTCTGAATAATACTGGGCTGAAGTGATTCTCCAAGGTCATGCAGCAGGTTAGTGGCAGAGTCACTGTCTTTTGAATGAAACAGATTTTTTTATCCCACAAAACACATCAAGAGTTAAATATTTTCATTCACTTTGAAATGAAATAGAGACCTCTTGAAATCTTTTCACACAGAAGAACCAACAAGTGTATGAATTTGCCACACCAGGCATAGTCATTAGCCCAGTGGTCATGTATGACATTTATCTGTGATGTTTTTGACTGAAGAGTCTATCCTGGACCTAGAAAATCTCTTCTCAAAACTGACGTGTTCTCATAAAATGATTTGTTTATTGATTTACCATTTTTCTGAAAAAGAATTGTGACCAACTCTCCTCCTGACTCCTAGTTCAGTGTCCTATCCAACTGGTCACGAGACCCCCCCAGCAAACATACATGAGTCCCCTCTTTGACGGGTAGCAAGAACTGCAGTATTTTCGTAATACTTCTGATGTACTTTTCTTCTCAAATTTTGGGTCTTGACATAAAAAGGCTGGAATGAAGGATATGGTGTTGTACATACCCAAGTGAAGGCAGGGAGCCAACAAAATGCTGTTGTAATTACAAGTGAACATTCTTGTATCATAAAACTGCAAAGAAAAAGCTATAAATCAGAGCTGGCCTGGTGGTCCCTGGCAGCAAATCTCACAGGAGATTTGAGCTCATTCCCTGAGCTAGCCAAGAGTGGGATCCTTGCGGAGGCAGCAGCTCATTCCAAGGGAAGGGCATTCCTTGTGTCTCCTGAATGATAGTCATGAAGCACTGATTTTGGTGGGAGTCAGATCCAGCTTTCAGTCTTGCAGGAGTGATAGTCTGAAAAGTTCTGGCCATTGTGGAAAATGAAGCAAGCTGTGAACCAGAAGAATTTTATCTTCAAGAGCTCTTGTGTTTAGGAGCCTACCACTTTCAGTGCTAGGTCTGCGCTATTGTCTGGATCCCATATTTGATCACTTATTGTACTTGAGTATGTAAGGCTGTCCTTTAACTCGGGTACCCAGTTTCATGTTTCCATACGCTCATTCATGACACCAAACTGTACTAAAACCTTTCTATGGGCATTAGAAAATACAAGTAAATTAATACTGTCCAAAACGTCTCTACTGATGTTCCTCTCACTAATGAACACGGACTCAATCTTCAGTTAGAAATGTTTTTTTCTTTTGTCCCAGGACATTTTTTCTTCTTTTTCTTTCTGGTGTCTTATGAGGCTGTAGCTCTTTAAAAATGATTGATATGACTGGATGATTTACCAATTTAAAAAATAAGTAGGTAAGTACGTGAGTAACAGCAGAAAGGAAAGTATTAAAGCTGTTGGTGTTGGGCAGTTTTCTAGAGACTTGCTTTAATACAAGCTGTGTGTAGATTATTTCCTGTCCCTCTGAAAGATGTGGCTTGAGCTGAGCCCATGTTTACAGTTTGGGAGGGGCAAAATAAGAAGATCTACTGTTGTCAAAATAAAAAATAAAAAAATCCTGAGAGCGTACAAGTGATTACAGCAAAACAAACCCCAAATTGACAGCTGTACAAACAGCACTTGCCCAGCAGTGGTAGTCAGCTACAAGTAATGCCCAGTTTCCCATCAGATGGGTTAAAATTTATTATTAATAGCACATATAGGGACTCTCCTGTAATGAAACCACAATTTAATCTGCTAACCTGATTATGGAGGAGGTAAAGGAGAGAGGGCAGAAATTCAGTCTTGCTTTGCTGAATATATTATCTCTGTGTTGATAGCAGTATGAGAACAAGACAGCCAGCGTTTTCCAGAATCAGCCCCTGCACTGGTTTAAGAGTTGCAATCCTGAAAGGTGAAGGGCTCTTTCCTGAACAGATGTGACCCCCTTCAACTCTGATAAACTTCCCAAAAAGATGAGGGAAATCTGTACTACACAGGATGTGCTCAGCACATTGAGGGACTGAGTTAGTAATGTCCCTGATAATTGTGGATACCTCATTGTAGGAGTCAGTTTTTATTTAAAATTTTTAATAGGAGTATACACATCTGTCTTTATACCCAGCAGCTTTTCTGGCCCACAAGAAGTCCTCTGTGAGTTTCCCCAACTGAGCTCAGTGGGATCTCTGTCAGCTGCAAGATTTATGTCATCTTTTTCAGTCCTGAGAACTGTTGCTTAAGCTTTTCACATCTGGATTTAATTGGAAAGACATTAAATGTGCTGGAAAAGCATATTTTAGAGAAGGTCTTTATAGACACTTCCATTAAAGGAGTTGATAGTTGTAGGCTAAAATGGGATGAGGACAAACCAACAACAGTTAGCAAGGACAAAATTACATTACAAACTACTTCAGATGAGAAGTTCGGCCTGTAGCTCTTGGGCCTTACTCTGATCTCACTTAAATCAACTTCAATTAGGAGCAAAAATCCAGTTAATGCAGTGTAAAAATACTCTGAGATCAAAATCAAAAACTTTTGCCTTTTGGAAACACTCATATTTCTAATTACATGACATATATACTAAATATATAGCTTTTAGCTGTCAATCTTGATTTGCTACTTTGTTGGATGTACATTCATGCTTGTAAAATGAGACTTGGAGAATGAACAGGGAGATTGGTCATTAGGGCTCTGAAGGTGGAATACTGATATGCCAGCCACAGGAGTAGAGTTACACAGAAGCAGAGATACAATTTAGTCTGTGGTCTTCATTACAGATGTTGTAATGCAAGAATCTACAGCCCTAAACTCTCTCATTGTTCCAGCAATAATGTGCTGCTTGAAGAAGCCAATGGGCAGTCGTTTGCATTAAGTGTAAGCTATTGCTTTTGTCTTCTAACCAAAGTTTCTAGTGATGTTTAGACTGACACATTTAAAACCTAAGGTAATGGTCTTGGTATGAGAGAACAAAGATTCTTCCATTTTAAAACTGCTAACCCTGAGCAATCTGATATTTAGGGTATTACTCTCATCTCTGAAGCAAAGTGTACTAGAGTCTTTAGAAAGAGAAACATGTCAAGCTTTAAAGAAAAAAAAGTGTTCTTGTAAAACATTGGAAAACAAAAGGTACTTTTTAGAATATTTTAGCAAAACTAATTTTTTAGAAGCTCTCACCTGTCTTCTCTTAAAATGGAGGGTTTTTTCTCGGCTATGTCATAGAAAGTATTTAACATTAATGGGACAATTATAGCTTGCAGGATGATAGCGACAGCAATGAGGCATTTGAATTAAAATTGCTGCTACAGTGAAGACTGTTCTTTTATTTTCTATCATTAAATACCTTCTCTCAGGTGACCAGTGGCAGAACCAGAGGGCATGGACTTAAGCTTCGTCAGGGAAAGTTTAGACTTGATGTGAGGAAAAAATTCTTCACTGAAAGGGTGATTGGCCATTGGAATGGGCTGCCCAGGGAGGTGGTGGAGTCACCGACCCTGGAGGTGTTTAAAGGGAGACTGGATGAGGCACTGAGTGCCATGGTTTAGATGATGGTTGGTGTTAGTGTTAGGTTATAGGTTGGACTTGATGATCTCAGAGGTCCTTTCCAACCTTATGATACTGTGTGATACTGTGTGATACCTTATTTTCAGGATCTCCTCTGCCTATCTTGAGCTATGATAAAATGCATGTAAACTAGTAAAACTGATTCTTACTTGTATTGCCTGACCTCGGGCCAGCCCTTTATGTGTTCCTGCACTCTCTTCACTTCAGTTTCATTCTCTTTTAAAACAGGACTAATTAAACTACCTCTGGTCCTTAGTCCCATTTTATTTCATTAAGAAACATTTGCAAGTAGAGGTTAAAAGCATTTAAACACCACTGAGGGTGTTTAACTGTCTGCATGGGTCAGGGCCCATTCCCTGGTGGGGAATGTCATGGTCTTTGTCTCCTTTGTGTACTGCTAGCTGTGTAGTGAAGGCTGTAGTAGTGATGTTAAAACCAGGATGGAGCTGTGGAGGTCAGACAGATGAAGAGGATTGTCTATTGCAGCATATTTTAGAAGTTACTATGAGTTCTTACACAGCTGAGAACCTCAATCCACTTATTTAAAATCAAGAGGTCAAAATCTCCTGCAATACAGATAGGGTTAATGACAGTGGACTTGCAAATCTATGGCTGTAATGTATAGAAAGGCCTGTAAGTAAATAATTAAAGAAACCAAATTGTTCTGAGAACACAGCTGACAAGGATATTTTCCAGCCATCAGTGATAAAAGAGACAATGATTCATGGCCTTTCTTCCTTGCTGTTGTAGGGTTTTGCCTGAGGATGTACATTCGGCTGTTTTCAGTTTTAGGTTTAAAACCATGTTTCTTAACATTTTGTCTGCAGCTTCTCAGCCGTGCTTGAGTGTTATCTCAATCGCATAATTTAAACTTCTACCTACCCATACGATAATTGACCATCTAAATACTCTCATTTGGAAGTCTCTAATTATTGAAAGCACCTATATTACTTAGGTATTTCCCTCCTCGAAGTTAGTGTTAAGTACCTTTTCTATGAGCACACAAAATTACAAGTGAGATTAATTTGAAGATTAATTGCTGTCTGGTGAAATTCTGTTGTATCTATTTAGTGCCAATTCTTAGAAATATTTTCCTCCATGTTGTTAAGTAAACTGTGATAGTCTATGGTTCCTTCTGTCTTTGTTCTTTAAATTGTAACAATTTGAGAAAGAATACAAAATTTTGAATTTAGAAATAAATTTATTATTAAAGGACTTCCAAGTTTCTAAACCAGAACCAGTAAAGACTGAAGAGGATACACTGAAAATTTACTGAAATTATATGACAAAAGACGCTTGATTTGGGCTTATTTTGACGGTGAATACTAGGGCCTAACGTTCACACCTCAATTCGACATTAGAGAGCATAGACACACTTCAGTAGATACTGATATTGAACCTGAAGGCTATTTCAACATGTTCATGAAGAACTGCCGGCTCACTGGTTCCCAGCATAGATTGCTCAAGAGGCGAAAGTTAGCATTTTGATAGCAGTTAAAAATGTTACTCCTCACAGCTGAGAATGTGTGAAGGGAGAGGAGTACGAGAAGACACAGGCTGAAGAACATTTCGTCCCTGAATCCCATACAGATCTTTCAGCAATCATTTCTTCTCTTATTCACACCCACAATAAGAACACAACCTAAACTTGTCAACCAGACTAGCCTCTCCACACTGGATTAATCTCTTATATTAGCATTGTTTCTTGAGTTTAACATTATTATTTTTTAAATACTCCTCATATTAAAGAATACCTTTTAATTATTTTTAAAAAATGGTGCTTTTGAATATGTTTTTCTCTCTTTGGGGCTAGAAACTCTTGAATCACTATTAAAGCAACAGAACTGTCACACCTCTGATGCTCGTGCAGTTTTCTTGGTCTTTGAGATAACGCTTTTCCATTTCTTATGTCTGGAATTATTACATAGTTCCAAGAATGGTGATCAGATTTCTAGTGTGGTGGTCCACATGCTAAAATAAGCCATGCCTAGTTGACTCTCTCTACTGTTAAATCAAGCAGTATACTTAAGTAGATTGTTGAAGATAACCTACTGAAAAAAAAAATCCATGTTGAATAGTGTCTTTTCACTCCATCCACTTGCTGGAGTACTGAAAGACATGGAGGAATGAGTACATGTCCGATAAAGCTGGGTGAACAAAGGTGACATACAAGCTGTTGTTGATAGAAGGTCTGCCTAATATGTTAGAAAAGTTGTTCAAGAACAGTTAATCCCTACTTTAGAATTACCTCCAGAAAGCTGGCAAGGTCAGGGTGTACGTGGATTGTGTGTCATTTAAATGCTGGCTGCATAAGTTGCCTGGGGGTAGCATTAAGTACTGCCTGGGACTTGTTCTAAGCTACATCTGTGATTCATCGTTCTTTGAAGATACTGGACTCCTTCTATCATCCAAGCTCCTTCTCTTGGCAGATGCAATCAGAAGCCTTAATTGTAGTGCCTATCAGGTAACTATGCCTTTGTGCAGAGATTAATCAGTTTGGAAAATGCTATTTCCGTCTAAACTACATATATTAATCAAATTATAACCCTGTATTTTTCATGCATATCATAAACTGTGTCAGGAAAGGACTTAAAGTCATTTAATTAGGGTTTACATTGTGCAGTGTGAAAAGCCCTTCTGAATTTAATTTTTAAACAAAAGTTAACATTGGTTCACATGAAATCTAATCAACTGGGGAGAACAGCACATTGTGAGGAAAGTGGCAGAAACTCCCAGCAGAAGTTATTGCTTGTGATATAGTAAATTCATTTACAACAGAAGCTGTGGGGAAAATGGACTTGTTTGCAAGACTCATCACCTAGTTTTTGTTTACCTTATATGTTGCCAATGTCATAAATACAAGATGTAAATAAAGTGATGTGTTAAATAGTCAGATTTTAGTTACTTTGTATGTATATAAGTCTATGCAAGCAAATGTATCTTCCCTTTGTGCATTCCTGTGTGTATGCAGTTTTGGGATGTGGAAAAGTTAAAGCCAGGTGGAAGTTTGATCAAGAAATTCTTCATCAAGAGAAAGCAAAACAATTGCTAAGAACAATAAATTTAAATACATTGTAATTTAAATAATTTCTTAGCTTTGGGAGACTAAGTCCTCAAAATCACCTCTACAGCTGTGATATTATTGGTTTTTTTCGATAGCCATTAAATGTGAAATTTAAATCCACATATTAAAAAGTCATGAAGTGCATGTCATTTCTGATGTGGACAGATCTGCTGCAGTGTTGTTGCACAGCCAATATTGCCTTTTGAGGCCTCAGCTATTGGGGTGGGGCAAGAACCTCTCTGCTTTGATGGGCATTTTTTCTCTTGGCTTAGAAAACAGCTGAACATTGATTGCAAATACACTTGTTACCAGTTTTGTTCATGTGTTAACTCTGCTGTTGTCTAGGCTTCTGGTTTGCAGATGAAATCGAGGACGAGTATTTGATCTGTCTGACATTTTAACCTGACATGCAAACGTTTTCTCAAGCCTAAACTCAGGCACAAATTGAGCCTTGTTGGTGTATATGCCAAGTGGCTACAGGTGGTATGACCACAGTGAGTCATTTGACTCTACAGCCTCAACCTTGAACTAAGACCCAGCTACTAAAGACAGTAAAATCTTGTCCTTTATGACCAGCCCTGGACCTTGACTCAATTCAGTTTTGCAGCGTAACTACTTCTGCCCATAATTTTATGTCTTCAGAAAACACTGATTAAGGCCAAGCTGAATATCATTTTTAATGTACTTGGAAAACTGACACTAAGTGACATATCACCAGTAAACTAACAGTATCAAGCAGTGTGTTTATTAGGATTGTCTCAGACCTCTTTGGTAAAGTCAGCTGGAAGGGCCACAGAGAACAACAAACTTTTACGATTTTTGGTTTCATGGAATAATATGAAATGCTATATAGATTTAAGAGGAAAAACACAAACCACAAACTGTGCTAAAGCAAACGTGTGAAAATTTTATCATGAGGATGTGGTTCTTAAGCGCACATGGGCTAGCATAGTGCCCGCCTGCTGTTCTTGCTAAAAGAATGATCTAATGTTACTAGATTGTCATTATAAGGCACTTAATCCCCAGAGTGAGAAACAGGAAGAATATTCACAAGTTTCAGTGCTATTTACTAATTTCCAATTGACTTGAGGAAAGCTAAAAAAAAAAAGACTGGAAACATCCATTCCCATCCTGATACACACACATACTAATAATGGAAATGGCAGCCAAGACAAACAGCTAGCAGTGCGGTGCATCCTGTTGGCATCGTAATTTTGGCACTCTTGTAGCTACACAGAAAACAACTGATTGAAGAAACGTGTAAGGACATCTGTTTGGTAACCTATGGGGCTTCCCTCACAAAATAGTTGTAAAATCATCTGGGGGAGAGAAAAAAATTCTCTATATCTGTGCAGATGCTCTGTTGTAAGAAAAATATCAATGGAAGGAAGTGTTGAGCCTTTAAAAGAGGAAATTGTTCGCTAGATTCACTGTCAAACGTTCCATTATTTTCTTTCCTTTTCATTTAGCTTAAGTTGTCTGCCATTCACAAGTTATATTTAAGCCAACTGCTGTAAATCTGTTGGGACTAATAGAACTGAATCATGGATTAAATTAGCCTGGTGTCTGCTAGTAACTCTTACTTGCTGCAGGTTACTTGTGTTCTGTGTGACTCTGCTGGCTATCCAGGTCACAGCCTCTCAGCTACCAGCTTCCTTCCTGAGTCCAGCATCTTCACGTCTGTCTAGGGGCATGAAGGGGAGAGGAGGAGAGATCCTATTAAGGTCCAAAGTATTGTTTTCTTACCAGCTTTTATGATCGTAACTGATAAAATGTAAGCAGGCTACAGGAGAAAGAAAAGGGGGAGTTTTTAAGACACTGCAAAGCTCTCTCTAATACTCATCTACTGCCTTTCAGTCACATCCCATGAATGGGCATTTTAAAAAAATAAAGAAACTTTCCCAAAATTCAAATGTTATTGCAAAATTTGGGATATAAATAGTTCGGCTTCCCCTACAGGTATTTTGTGGAGAGAGAGATGTTTCCATGAAAAAGAAATCAGATCTCATGTAAGCCTGGAACTTGTTAGCAAACTGAAAGATAAAGAACTGTGAAGTGTAGGAGGTTGGGAGGACTTGAGGAAGGAAAGTTTAGCTTTTTGAGCTGGGAGCAGCTGGGGTCCTGAGTGGGAGAGTATTTAGGAGCATGAAGAATTAGGGGCCTGGATAGGGGGAGATTTGTGAAGAAGTAGAGGCTATCTCCTCTGCTGTAAAAGAAGGCAGAGCTCTGGGGTGAATAGTAGGGAGGGGAAGACCACAGGCACAGGAATGGTTTGGGAAAGATGCAGGACTGAGGTAGAAGATGTCGAGTTGAGTCTCAGTAGTGATCAGTTGATCAGGGATACAGATACATGACTGCTTTCCTGCACTTCCCCCCTCTGTTATTTGGTTCCAGAAATAAAATGGATCAGAGATCTTATCTTTTCTATCACATTTCTGTGTGGAAAGGGCATGGCTTGAAGAAGGGTGAGATGGAGAAATGAGACTGTGTTAGGATTTGGATGTTCTGTTGATATTAAACATGCTTAGTATTAAACACATGGAATCATACCTTCATTGTACATGTTTCGTCTAATTGCTCCATATTTACTTCCTTGACGCCCATATAGTAGTAATCCATACTTACAGGCAGAGCATTCATTATTTTATATTGTAGTACTTCCCTGGCTATTAGAAAAGAAGAGATTCCCTCGTGGACTGTTTCTGTTGAGATAGTGGCTAATATTCCTCCATGAAGTTTCAAAGCAATTTTACTGGAAAGAAACCCTGAAAGCTGCTCTGTAATTTATGTGGTATGCCTTGCAATAGCCAGCTCTGTGAGTAAAACAGTAGTAAGTAACAGATGTCTCATATTCAGAGCAATTCTAGAAAGGAATTAGGAAGTGTGGGTTGGTCTAATTAATGTCTTGACAATTTGGGGATTTCAGTGACCACTGCTCAAGATCAGAGTGTTCTGCATACCGTGTGATCAGCCTGTGATCTAATCTTGAGTGAAACATTACTTGGCTCTGCTTCTTACCAACTATAATGAGGGCCTTTTCATCCAAACTGCTCTACAAACAAATAGCTTCTTCTACAACAAGTTTACAATTCACATATCAGATCCAGAAGCAAGAATGGATAGTAAACCAGGTGGGTTCAAAAACTGAGGTAGCAGTTAAACTGTGTAGAAGGAGCAGATGTCTTAGCGTCCTCCTTGCAGTGGTACTAGATAATGGTTTTTGGATTACCATAGGTGAGGAGAAAGGAACTCCTGATTGTTTTGCTAATATGCATCAGGAAAAATGGATATGAAAAGACAGAAGATTCTTGCCTGACAGTCACTACCCATCAAATTGTTTGGTTCTCATAGATGCTAAACCATGACCAATTAAAATATAATACAGAAGCAGTCCTATGCAAGGCAACACAGGAGCCCAAATCATTCCACTTCCTCACACGATGAATAGTACTTGCATTGTGATGAAAAGGACCTCAGGGAGAAAAGGAGAAGAGGGAAATTGGGATGAACACTATGATGTGGTACAGAAAAGAAAAACTGTCTTTTTAAAAAAAAAAAAAGAAAGAATATCAAAATGTCAAGAAAAATAGAAGAAATGAAGAACGAGATAATTCATTTGCTGGGGAATTCAATGGAAGATAAAATTTAAAGTTCCTATAATGGGAGAAATTGTTACTGAGGTGAAGCTGAGGCTCAGTTCTTAGCCATAGCATGGAAAAAGGATAAAAAAGAGAGATATGGGCAGCAGAGATTTTAAGATGAAGAGGAAAATTATGTCAATGGATGGGAAGAAGGAGCAAGTAGAGTGCAGTTTAACTGTCAGATACAGGGGGCCCAGAAGGGTAAAAGTAGATCAGATGGGTAAGTAACAGTGATAATCTGAGGTTTACCAAGACACTTTATAAAATGTTTAGCTTTTTATTTGTTTGCTAGAGTCAAAACCATAAAAGTCACAGACTAACAAGATTCCATCTTTATGCGTTATGGGTGAGAGTGCCTTGTACAGCTTTCAGAAGCTTTAGTAGCTGGATGTGACTATAGACAATTGTGGGATATATAATCTTTTACTTTAGGGCAACCTCGCAATTTTTGTGCTGGTATTCATCTCCCCAAAATACACATTGTCTAATAATATTTAAGTTGCATAAACATACCTTTCAAGGGAAGGAGCAGTTGAAAGAATCCCGACAAAGAATTAGTATGAGAGCAAATCTAGTACTTCATTACAATCCCAGCTCCTGTTCTGGACAGTCTCTGATCTCCGAGAGGAATGGAAAATGAAGATAGAGACATGGATTCTTTATGTCTCAACATTAAGAACAGAGCAAGTTACAATTTTCTCAACTGCAGTTGTTGCCTTACTGTGAAGTACACTGCCTTATAGCCTGCAGTCGTTTCCAGTGTTTGAGATTTTACCTTAGGTGACAGTGTCTGTGAGCAGTTACCAGTTTTTTTCCCCTGTAATTAGTTTTGAATGTATCTTAGATGGTAGTGATTAAAGAGAAAAATTCATTTTTCACTTCTGCTTTACGTTTCACCTTCAAGACAGAACTGAACTCAAGTGTTTTATTGTGCTGGGTGTTTTCAAAGTCAGCCAAATGGTGTCTGAGAGTTTCATAATCAACTTTTGCTAAATTAATTACAAAAAATCATTTGTCTTTTACCAGAGCAGTTAGGGGGGAGCGAAGAACAATTTTGAGTCCTAAATCAGAACTCATGAAGATGAGAGGAAAGGTACTCAGTAAAGAGTGCACTTGCACAGAAAAATGTCAGCTGAAAATTGATCATTCTTCTATTGTTGATGTGTCCCATATTGGCTCACCCTGTTTTGCACCCTTCACTACCTGTACATAAGACAGTCGTCTGCTGTGTTTTTTGAGATCCAACCTTGGAGTGACAGCAGTGTCCCACTGACACTCTTCCTGTTGCTCACACCTTCTGCAATCATCTACAAGACCAGGGTTTGTCCATAGAAACCCAGGAAAGCATGACTCTGGGAAAGCACGTGGGGAAGCTGGAGAGACTTTACAGGCCAGAGAGACAAGAATCCTAAAAGTGTATCATGTTCTTCAAGTAGGTGATGAAACTTGCATTAACACAAATGGAAGCCGTGTACCCAGGAAGAAGATTTCCTCAAACCTCTGCATAATCACTACTGTTTATTATGGAGCTGTTACATACCCTCTCTGTTAGCTCTGTAGCCTAAATGGCTTCAATGTACAGGAAATTATTTAAATCTAGAATATCAAAACACACACTTTCCTTCATTTGGTGTTAATACAGTAGTGTCAGAGGGGGTTTTGACAACTCATTTTTTCTTTAGGCAGCGTTAAGTGCCTTGAAACAGTTTTCAGAACAAGGACTGGATCCAGTGGAAGGGACTATGAAAGTTGAAAATGGATCACATGAAAAGTAAGTACCATTTAAATCCTCTGCATTTTAATGGCTGCCTGGCTTGGTAGATAAGAAATGTTAATTAAGAGCTTAGTTGCCCTTTTAAACCTGTGCAAAACTATTTCCTCTGGAATTTACATGCAGTTTGTGACAATTTGAGAGGATAAACAAGATTTCAGGTTTAGCATTACTGATAATGCTTACTAATGAGCTATGAGACAGACAGTCCTCCTATGGAAATCCTAAAGAAAAGGATTTTCTTTTCATTGTGTGGATTCTGTGTAAGTAGCATAACATGGTTCTTGTCAAATGTGTTTTAGCACATAATATTGCCTGTAAATAAGGATAGCTATGTGCCAGTTAGTCCTTATGTCTGCAAGATGAATTTTACCCTGGAGAATTTAGAAGTTAAAATTTCTTTCAGATCTTAAAAAACTCTTATATGGAATATTAGCTTTAAGTAGTCAACGACAGAACCAGGTTTCACACTGGATTTTCAGTTATTTAAGAAAAGGGGATTGTCTGTCCAGTATAGATTTTTTTTCAGCTACTAGTCTGTTTATGTAAGGACGTACTCTTGTGTTACTAAATAAATTAGGAAGTAATAGAATAAACCAAAAAAACCCAGAAGTGGCATTTGGAATTTTCAATAGATAAATTGTCGCTATTTATATACTAATTTAATCAGAAACATTTTTCCATATGATCTCATCAGCATAGTATTTGAACATAAATATTGTCGTTTCACTTTAAAATGTTACCTTCCACTGTGACCTTTGAATCTCATGTGCCATCTGCTAATAAACATGTCTTAAAGATGTGCAACCCTGGACCTTACCACTCTTGTTAATGTATTAATCTTTCAGACAAGCCAAGCATCTGGGAGAGAAAGCAGACAATAAACAGACTAACTCAGGCACCATTGCTCAGGACTGCAAGGATTCAAAGGCTGTCGTCTAGGAGCTTCCCAGCACCCACGGCTGCCACTGCATCCTTATAAACCTGTCAACACGCAATAGGGTGTATGTGTACAAGGAAATGAATGACTAATACCATTATTTGAGTCTTATGTGAAGACAACACTATTCTAACACAAGAGATAGTAGACATGGTACTGTTTATTCAACCACGAAAAAAAATAAAATTGAACATTTCCCTCAGAACTGGAGATCAGAGCATAACTCAATTGCCCAGAGGCAGAAGAAGTCTGATCGTGTTACTGGAGGTTAAAATAACAATTCATTAACAAAAAATGTTAGGAAAAATAAGAAAGGGAAACTTTCAAGTCAATTAATATTGAGGAAAACAAGTCAGCATTGTTTCTGTTATACAAATTTTTGTAGTGTAGTTTTAAGTTCAGCTTACTGTTTTTTAAATAATGCTTGAATATTTTGAAATTAACCAATGACAGTGCTGTGAGAGTTGTAGTTGTTGTCTTCATATATAGTCATACAGCTTATCTTTTCATGCAGACATTATGCATTCTTCACTCTATATGAATATGTATGACTTTAAGATGCACTACTCAGAGTTGTATGCAAACAGAAGTTTAAATCATGAGAAGTATTTGCTTAACATGAACAGATGTTAGTTATGATCAGTCTCAATATACTCCAGGAAAAAAAGCAGATATGGTATTTGATTTTCCTTGCCATAATCAATTAAAGAGGCGTCTTGCCTCCAAGCAACATTTTCCCCTTCAATTCTGCTCTCTGTTGTGTAAAGCACATCTACACCCCATTCTGTGTGTTGTATCAACCCACCATTTGCATCAACTGAGTGTTTTTAATCTCTGCATTCAGACCAAGAGCAAAAGGTAGGACCGCAACGTTATCAAGATGAGGGTGGAAACCTGTTGATGTAAAGATCATTCTTTTGTAAAAGAAGTGGCAGCAGAGCTAAGAACTGTGGCTGCTCTGTACCAACATATTTGTGTGGCCAAATGCAGTAAAACCACATCAGTTCATGTGTACAGTGACAGTGTCGTCTCTTACTTTATCATTCACAGTTAGACAACTAAGAGAATAAAGTGCAAAAGTTAATTACAAACTAACAAATGACTGGCTACCATGCCAAAATCAGGGTTCAACCTACCTTTCGCCATGCCCCCACCACCTACAAAGTTACTGTGTTAGACCAGTAAGCCTGTTTTTCAAGTCACACATTTATCCAAAATACAGATATTTTATTTTATGTAAACCTAATGCAATAAGCGCATAAAACTTCTACCAACTACAAAACAGTCACAACAACACTGCACAAGATTTTGGAAGCATGTAAACCAGGGATCACAACACAAGTGACTCATACAGGAAAACAGACAAACAGCAATGTAAGTAAATAGTGCAAGGTACAGTGGCATTGACTCACCTCTGGGACAAGCTTTCAGAATGGCATGATTCATGCCCTTACAGAATTGGTGGTCGCTAAAGATTTGGAGTCCTCTTTTCTACTTCATATTTCTCATGGGTATGATTCGCTCCCCTCCCAGCACATGAGGAGCCTTTGTTCTAAAGCTTTGCAGTTTTCTAGGTCTGACTCCATAAAAGAGCCAGGAACAATCTCAGTTTTTCAGTTCCCACAGAACTGGGAGATTTCCAGAGGCGTTTGGCACCTGGCAGACTCAAGTTCTTCAGACAGCAGAATAAAAAAGTACTTAACTTTTGCATGCCATCTTTCTCAGGGATATGTTACCTGCCTAACTGACAACTGGAGCAGAAATTCTATTGCTCCTTCACCTCAACAGCTAGCTCAGAGAGCTCAGAAACAGGCTCAATCTATGCTTGAGCAGTACCTGCCAGTGTGCAGAATACAAATGACATTACTGTCCCCTCCCATGGAGAAGAAGAACAAAAGGAAGAGGCAAACCCTTTCCTTGACAACTGTGTCCTAAGGACAAGAGGCTGAGCTTGCTGGGGAGGATGTTGACAAGGAGTAGTCACATTCACAAGCAGTATGATCTCCTTGGTATTAACAGAACCTTTGTGGTGTGTTCCCTGTCCCATCACTACAGAGAAACCCTTTATGTTTGTTTGCTCAGAATTTCAAGGTACAGCCTGATATTTGGTGCAATTCCTTAGGCACAGCCACAAAAATGTACCCAGTAAATTTCAGATGAGTTGCTGTGTTGCAGGTGGCCTCTTCATTGAGCACCAGACTTGCTCCAGTGCATGTAGAGGACAGCAAAGTAATGCTCACCTCACCCTATATATGCAGATTTCAACCAAATGTGTGCAACCAGCTCTCTAGGCCCAAGATGGCTCATTCAGCCCCTCCAGTCATCATCATCAGGTCATCCTCCTGGTCAGAGGCATGCTGGATTCTCTCTCTGACAAAAAACAAGGCAAGTAATTGAGCTCAGAGGCTTGTTCTTTTTCTCAAAACCATAGAAACACGGAGCAGACTTGGGGTAAGGGGGTCATAAAATACCAGGACTTGTAACTATTTTCCAAATGCAGGGTTGACTAATATCTGTTGTAATTAAAAGTCAGAAAGTTTAGTGCAGCCTGAGGTGAAGTGCACACAGATGGCAATTTTAAAGCACCTTCCAAGCCACAGGATAAAAGCCTTGCTGAAGAGGCCCCAGTGAAGGCTGAGACAGTGTTTCCTGGCATAAATCTAAAGAAAGAGTTCCTATTCCCTGCAGGTACAGATGGGAACGCAGAGAACTCAGTATGGAGCTCATCAAGATACCGCACCTGAACACTTTCAGTGTTGCTGTGGCAGTCAAGGCTTCTGTCTCAAACAGAGGTTTCAGTCTGTCCATCTACATATCACACATGAGAAGTTTCTCAAAGAAAAAGCTGCAGTATTCACACACACATATGAAAAAATGAACTTTAAATGTAGTTTGACGTTATCCCTAGCATCCCCCCAAGAGCCCAAGGAAAATTCTTCCACCAGAGATGTTGCAGCAGCCAGTGGACTTGTTGATTCACAGCTGTTGCTTCTAGTTTCTGAGCTAACAGCATCTGAAAGCTGCTGAGGAGAGCGTAAGTTCAGTGATCTTCATTTTCCTTCAGTAAACTGATTTCTTTTTCTGCTATTGCTTCCTAAAATTAGTTCAGAATTGACAAATAGGGACACATGGAACAGAGCAAACTTTATATTATATTTATTTAATAATTAGCTAATTATGGACACTGGAAGAGTAGCAATAATTTTTGTATGTTATTATTAGTTCAAAAAGGTTGAGTTTACTTTCCTGACAGCAGGTAGAGACTTTGTCAAACTTCAGTTTGCAAAGCGCTGAGAATGGTTTTGTTCCCTTTTAGCATACATCCCACACCTCTCTCCTGGAGCACTTTCAAAGTTGAGCTAATGCTGTGTTTTACGGATACGGATCTGAAGTGCAAACGTGATTATGAATAAAGCAGAAATAAGGTACAAGGCTTAGGATAAGTAGTGTACCTATCTAGCAGAGTAATGAGGACATTTTAGGAATCATAACCCAAATTGTCATCAATTCTGGATGGACAGCACTCATTAATCAGGAAAAAGTAGGCTAAAAAGAAAACAAAACCTTCATGTATCCTCTCAGAAAACCTTCTTGATACCTTCTGGGTGTCAGTGGATGAAGAATTTGCACAGGAAAAGCCTCATCACCGAGTGAGTGGAGGTAGCTGATACAACTGGAAGGACAAGAATTCACATGGCTAATATCTAAGTTATCATGTTCAATTGCACACTAATCTGTCAACAAATGAACATAGTCTGTAAGCTTCTTGGTTTTACCTGGACACATGTAACACTAATTTCCAAAGGGACAGATGTGTTACTTATAACAAATGCAAACCACAACAGCAGCAGGGCCATAGAACTGGAGAAGAGGGTGCAGATTTCTTTTCCCAGTTGTCCCAGCATTCCACAGTTTACAGGAAAATTCAATTTACCCCTCAGCTATAGCCCCTATTGAATTCAACAGAGCATTATAGCAGCATATAAATTCATCTGATCAAAATCGAACTCACAGGATTTAAAAGATTTAGTGCTCATCAGTAGCATTTTTAAAGAGTCTTTGGGTAATTAGTAGAGAGGAGTAGCCTCAGGAGTAGCCTCAGGAGGTCTCATTCCATCTGCCCCTCTTAGCATGAGGACAGGGTTGAGCCACAACACGGTTTGAAAGCCAGGAAGGGAGTAGTTGGGATGACTGACTGCAAGAACACAGAATCTTCTCCTCCTCGGCCTGAAGTTACAATGAAATCAAATCCTTTCTAAAGTGCATACAAAGCCCTTGATGTCTCTGACAGTACTTTACTACACGCATTTTACTGGCGGGTGGCTGCTTCTTGTTGTTCTCATCTCTCTGGCCTGATCCAATTCCCCGCAAAACAGCAGAAAGTCTCCTATTTCCTGCAGTGAGGGTTGAGAGAAAAATTTAAGCTGGATTTGTTTTCCAGTTAATAGACAGAGTGTTGTTTTTTCATTTGTTTGTTTCAAAACCCTGTGTAAAAATGACTTTATCCTCTCCCAGGAACATCCAGCATTTCCTCACTCTTAGAGTGCACCTCATAAGCAGGTAAGATTTTCTTTGCTTGAACAAGAATGGCCTTTGCAACACCAGAGAAAAAACAGCAGAGACTGGAGGGTTATTTATTATGATGGCGAAGACAGGGACTATGTCAAAGCCCTGAATACAACATCGCATGATGATTTTGTGTGCTTTTGTGTGCTCTAAGAGGACATTGTCCTGTGCCCAGTGGGAACGGATGGTGACTGTGCTTCACCAGCCTTCGTGCTCAAACACAGCAAGTTGTCTGCACTGAGCAATGGTGTTCAGCCCATACGTTTTGTGTGGCTCCCTGAGAACATCTCTAGAAGAACTGGAAGGAGAGAAGCATGTCCTGAGTAACACCTAGCTCTACCATTTCCTCCCTGCAGCTGATGAACCTTGAGCTGAAGTGGCAAGGTATCACCAGGGTGAGGTACAGGGAAATGTGGCTTCCCCTCTGGGTATTTACCTGTTGTGCAGATCTCTTTCTGTTTGTAACTGCATTCCTGAGGCATGATAGGAGCTGAGCAAGTGTGTGCGCTTGTAGATGAGACGTGTATGAAGTGCTGTGGTGCTATGATTTCTGTTATTCCACGTGAATGGCACTGGCTTTGGTTTCTGATCATACAGTTTGTTATTTGGTTTACACAGTTAGTCATGGTTGGCTGTGCACTTTTGTGCTTGGTGTTTTAACTCTGTAGCACTTCAGTACAAAGGAAATTTAAAAAAACAACAATGAAAATGTTTCTAATCTGTTCTTAATTAAATAGACCTCAATAACTGATTTATGATAGGAGGGAAAGCAAAACAGAATGATTGCTAATCTGGAAATATAACTTATTTAAGGGCCAAACATTCTTTTATTTATGATAACCAGGATCTAGGAGAGCCTGAATGCTCGTGAAGCTTTATCCGACAGCACACAATAAATGAGAGGAAAATTAACCTGGATAAAAACAGTTTATGTGCCTCACTACAATATATTAAAAATATCTTTGTGTATTAAAACAGGTCACCTAAGCCCGCTTATTTACTTTTGTTTGTGATTATATTTGCAGCATATTTTTCCTTTTTTATAAGCCACTGGTACCTGATAAAAATATCAAGGGCAATAATAATAAAGCCAATGTAGTCTAATTCCTTGTTTTAAAATGGGCCATTTCCACCCCCTGCCTCATCACCAATTCACTATAGTTGAACTGGGCTTGAGATAGATTTTGAGGGTTTTATTTTATTTAGGCTCAAAGGAAAGAAGACATATTTAAATATGGAGGCGAAAAGAAACCAAAATGTGACATCTATTTGTGGTGCAAAAATTGTTTCCTATTGCCTGAAATATATGTGATTTTTTGAAAATGAAAGACTGTGCTCCATCCAGACTCCTATGAAGTCAGCAGATCTTTGTCCATTGACTTCAATAGAACTTGAATTTAATCCAGTATTGTAACCCCAAGCCCTGTAGCTAGCTAGATCAAGTATAAGTCTGATAATCCAAGTACTTAAACTGAACTTTATTGGCTTGTATTATCATAAAATGTCAATTTATTGCAAACCAAACTTGACTTCCTCCTGTACAGAAATAAAATATAAAGTAAAAGAGGCACAGAATTTTTTTTTTCTTGTTAAGGAAGATGTACCAGTCCAGAGTACAGCACAGAAACTATACTCTGACCAGCTTTTACACAAAGCCTTATTAACCAAGTCTCCAGTTGTCATATCCCTAGGGTTATTGGTGATGGAAAGTTCAACCTCATAAAGGTAGGAATTGTTTACAGATGCACTAGAAATGGTGTGGGTAGGTATCTGGTAAGCAAAGACTATATAGTTCGCATGTACAATACGTGGTAGGAGAAGAAAATAAAATGAAAATTAAATTGAATGAAAAAAGGTGGAAAGTTATATTCTACCTGCTAATCAAAGACATACAACAAAAATTCATAGTAATCTCACCCTATACATCTTAAAATTCAGTCTGGTCTGAAAAAGTATGTGGAAAACACAGCAATTGAATATGATGTATGTATGCTACACTCCCCATAAGGAAATAGAAGTTGTCTTACTGAGAAGGAAACTACCTTACTTCATGACTGCTGCGCTCAAGTGATGAACTTCCCTCTGAGCAACAGGTGATGTAAACCCGAGAAATGCATGACTACAACATACTCAATATCTTTACAGAAAGGCTCATTCTCATGGATTCTTGGAATCAGAAACCATCTGTTGCATCTGAAGTCAAGAGGGAGCTACGTTCTAATAATTACATTAGGCTTATTTTCCTTCTTAATCTTATTTAAAAAGGGAGTCTTTTGCTTTTCTCTTTAATCCAGAAACTGTATTATAACATCATATATTGCTCCAAGCTTCTGTGGACTCTCAGCTCTGGTTTTGCTTGTGTAGCTGCTTTCCCTAGTTTATCTTTTATTTTTGTTTGATAACTTGGATCCATTCAGATCAGTTCTGTCATATTTCGGATAAAAATGAGTACAATAGAATTGGAGAATAAAAAGGGTGAGTGCATGGAAATAAAATTAGCAGGTTTATTTTATTGCTTAAGGCCTTCACAAAGGAACAATTTGTGCAACATTGCTGAAATCTAAAAAAATTCTTAATGCTAAAAGAATCAATAGTTTGATAAAACCCAGGCCCCCTGTGTTATGCAATTTAATGTTAGACAGGGTGATAAGAGCTTCAATATACCTTGGGAGATATTTATCAGATTTTGGATTAACTTAAAATATGCTTCCTGTGCCTTTCTTGCCAGGTGAAGGGCCTTCGATGTTTCCGCTGGTGCAGAGGAAGAGAAAACACTTTCCCAATGTGGGGTGAACTCCACAAATCCAGACAGGCTATCAGGAGGCTTTCTCCAAACTCCTTAATTCTGTGATTTTTCTTCTAGCAGCCAGGAAAGCCAGTGGTATGAATTCCCGTATGTGCTAGTTTGATGTGAGTTCTGTTATTATTAATTACTTGTACAGCACCGTGCGTGTGCATGACTCTTTATAGGAAAAAGAAAATATTCCCCAAGAGCTTGCAAACCAAATGCCCAGTGGTACAAACACTTCTTTAGCTTTCCTAGGACGTACTACCTGGAATAATCCACCTAAGTCAGTGGGCTACTTATGTGCTGGTAAATGCTCTGCTGGGTAGGAAGTGTTTGCAGGATTAGGCTGTAGTTAAACCATGACATGATCATGGGTGATGAGGGAAGGGAGGGCAAGTGTTCCAGCAATAAGATCATGCTGTTGCTTTGGTTCTAATGACAGTGTCAAGGGGTTAGGGCATTTTTAATGTTTTTTTTGTTATTTGTGATCCTGTTACCAAGAAGAAAAAGCTCAGCTTTATAGGCCACGCGGAAGCAGTGAACTGCCAAGGAGGAAGACTTGCTTCAAGCAGGGGGAGAGGCACAGCCTGTTACCTGAGGAAGAAGACTCCAGAGGTAAGCAGAAATGCACAAGAAGAGACCATATGCTTGGAGACTCTCCATCCTCTGCTGCAGCTAGCACGTGTCCACTACATCCTTGGGAGTTTGGGTTTTGGTTGTTTTGGTTTGGTTTTGGTTTGGTTTTGGTTTGTTTATTTTTTTTAATTGAGGGCATTTTCAGAAGTTTCCCAGTACATTTCTAGCTCTTGGCAAGACCCAAACACATCTGTGACATTTAGCTGATAGCCTCCTTAGCGAAGGGAAGGTTGCCAATGAATCCTTGTGCAACTGTTTATGCTACAAACCAAAATGTACAACTGCCAGTTTCGCTCTTACAACACAAGAGAGCATTTTTCCTTCTTAATTGAAAGTGTGGAACACAACAGTCTTTAAATACTAAGAAAACCACCAGCTGCAACAAGTAGTAAGAGAGACATCAAGGATGACAGGCAGTAGGCCCTCTGCCCAGTGAGACTTGCAGCCAGGGCATGCTCTATTTTTACAAGCAACCTACAGGCTTCAGGAAGGCTATAGATCTAGGGGCAAGGCAGGAGGTTGTTCCGGGATTGCAAAGCATTTCAGAGAAGTACATCCATGGCAAAGGGTAACTGCCTTCACGGTAAAGGCTTAGACCAGCTATGTGATTGGGATAAGGTCCCAGAGAAAGCCAGTGGTAGCAGAGAGGGCTGTGTTGATGGCTTACTCTCAGTGGAAATCTGTCCTGGGATGCTTTTATAGGTGAAGACTTTTGCACAGAAGCATGGAACTGTCTGTGAGCACAAGCCTGCAGCAGAAATGGGGTGAGCAGCAGACTGGAGCATCAGCACTTCCATCCCACCAAGGGCTATACAAACAGACTGAGTGGCTGGAGAAAACCCCTGCTTTATGGAGGTTGTATTGGAGCCTGTATATGCACTGCAGTTTTGCTTTACTGACAGCCCCAAGAATTGAAAAATAGAAGCAAAAAATCTTAATTATGAAGGTAATAAAATCATGGAAATCAGCAGGGAAACTCAAGTTATTAGCTTCCAGCTACTTTCTGCAGGATTAATATTTTGAGTTTTGAGCATTTTGTGGGGATTGAACAAGTGCCACAATGGTTAAATGAAAGACACCTCGCTCCTACACTTGAAGGGTGAGAATGGCACTTGCACAGAAACAGACATCACCAAACTTCACTTTTCTGAATCCTCCCCAACTTAATCCCTCTGTGAATTGTGGGATTTTTCTCTTTCCTAAGCTAGTCTGTAACACATGACTAAATTATTTTCCATACGTTTTTTTAAGGTTTTTAAATAATTCTGACAGATCACAAAGAGCACTTCAAGCAAACAGATTTGTGTAGGCAGATCCATAGATTATAGGACCTGGATACTCAAAATTTTCTTTTCTCCTTTTGGTGTTTAACCAGTTCCAGATGGTATTACTGTTTTCTCTTACAAGTTTCATGTTTTTAGCCTGAATTTTTATACTTTATCAGTACATTTCTTTGAATTCTACATAGAAAGGACTGGTAATGTAAACAGCCAGATTTCCCTGTCTGACAAATCTTTTACATATGACAAATATAAAACTAACCACGAGATAGTCTGGTTCTGAGTTTGTTTTCTTTACCTTACGGACAGCTTTTGATGTAAGAACCCTGTATATATTTACTGGGTGCATCTGACACTTGAGACCAGGCTTTATTGGTACAAGGTACTCCAAACTGTCAGTCACAGTGAAATGAACCATTGTCCTTGTAGATAATTAGCATGCCACTCCCCTCATAGAGGCATGTTTTCAAAGTTGCTTCTGACTTTCAGCATGAATGGTGTCACAAATACTTTCGCTGTAATGCATGCAAATAACATTAGAGGCAGCACCAAGAAGCACTCGCTCTCTCCTGTTTGCAGTCAAAGACAGAACTGATACTTCACATGTGTAACTGCTGGCTCCTAGTTCTTGCTGACCCTCAACAGGCAGCTCTCAGTACTGTGTAGGTGCTTAACACTCTTGAATCAGTGCTGACCCGCTAGTAATTGGTCAGTTGTGACCAGGTCCTTTGTAGTGGAGTGGAGGGTCCAAAAAGGTTAAGAGATACGCACTAACTCTGAGCGAGGAAGGGAGTGGTCCTTTCAACTCAGAAGATGGCTGTGGTGCTCCTGCCAACAGCCCTGGGAGCATCATGGCCCCATGACACAGTCAGCATCCAAGGGGAAAATTCACAGGGAATAACTGTCCTCACCCTCTTCTTTCAGTCCCTTGGGAGTAAATGTGGCATGGGACATCACCTTAGATCAAGCAAATGAAGTCTCTGACTGCATTTCAGCTTCTTTTGACATCACTGCCAGACTACAGTTACAGACTCTTATATTAGATTTTTTTACTAATTTGCCTTCAGATATCCCAAGAGATTCAGTCTCGAAAGCATACTTAAAGAGGGAATATTGTCTGGATGTAATTTAGCTTCCATTGCCCAGCAATTCCACAGATCCATTTGACTTGTGACATTAAATATATGGAGCAAGAATATGAATGGATTAACATACAGAGTCCTATAATTAGCTATGTTATTAAATTTGCTAAGTAGTTGAGGGAAAAGGGCTTGCTTGCCATCTGTTTAAAAAGTATCTCTCTTTCCACTGAAATCTAGATATAAAAAACCCCAGACATGTGGGCATGGCTGCCTTACATACATTACTGGGATTATTTCCCTTGAGTTAACCAAAGACAAGCATGATTCATATATCAGTAGAATGCTGTGCAAAAATGTGCATAGCATTTTTTCACATAATGTTCTTTTTCCTTCCCATTGTAAATTATGAATCATGTGAACATCATGAATTACAGAGTTTTGTTGGTCTGGGGTTTTTATTTTTTCATCGTGACCCTACAAACTACGTAATGGAAGGGTAATTGTACCACATAGTACGGTAAATTCTTCCATGAAAATTAATTTTTAATCCTACTCATGTCGCTATATTACCACAAACTCATTTGCTTTCATTTCCTTGGAAGACTTGCAGTAACTGAACTATGATTTTAAAACCGAGGCACGCAAGCATGCACACACATACACGTACACATTCCCACTGACTTTGAATAGAAAGTAGGTTTGTAGAAGAATAGGGGAAAATTAGCAAAATGTTAGCAAAATTAGAATAGTGATCCAAATTAAATATTTAATCATAAGCCTCGGTTTATGTGGAAATTGTTTGCAAAATGTGAAAACAAGATGCATTCTGAAAAGGTTGGAGTGAGACTCTAACTCATATAACTCCAACAGAGCTCCATCACTCACTCTGAAGTCCCTTGAAAGGTTGTGCTTTGGGAGAAAAAGAAAAAGAAAGCATACAAGAAAAAAACCACCCCAAATCGAAAGATTCTGGAGCATGGGAAGCCCTCCTATATGGTAACTGAGCAGTACCACAAGCTGATATTTCTAAGTTGGGTCTTTTAATGACAGATTTCTTTAGAATGATAAGAAAGCATTTGTTTTTTCCAAACAACCATTTAGTGACAGTTCCTGCAAAACACAGACCAAGTGTTTTAATAGCTTTTAAAAAAGTACTTATGATGGTAGTACAAAAGCATAGTGAAAACAAGGGATCCTGGATCGGAGTGGTTTTTCCATTTGCCTCAGGCTGCCTGACAAGATGTTCAATAAAGTCAGAGGCAGAGACACCCACTGCAATATCATAATTATGAGTTTGGTGTTCATTCTCACATCCACAAAGATTAAATTTAAAAGTTGTGCTAAAGCAATGGACAAGTCATAGCACAAATCAACAGAAAAACATAAAGGGAAGGGTGCTGTTATGTACATCGACACATACAGTCTAACTTCAGGCTTCCCATACAGCCATCAGAGAAGGTGAAGCTTTCAGTGTGGGTGCTCTGAGTCACTGCCCAAAGGAGCTCAAGGGCTGATTATTTATACAGCACATTAACCACACAGGAGTATGTAGGAGGTCTAAAGTTCAGGAGCTGAATATGAGTAATCCCCAGGAGGTGTGGAGTTTGAATTTCTTTTTATTTGCCACTATCCCCCGTGAGCTTCTCCAAGTCACGTTATAGAAGACCAAGGAACTTTCTGTTGTACATCACCCAGAAACCGCTGCTATCATCCAAACTTAGGTTTCTCTGTCTATGTCTTTCTCTCTGGTAGTTGTAATAAAACACGTTATATGTTGGCTGTTAGTCTCTGCACACAATAAAGTGGCCAGAATAAAGCAGTCAGAATGAAGCAGCCAGAATAAAGTAGCTGGGTATTTTCATGAAAAAAAAAAAAAGAATAGAAAATGAAAACCAAAAGAAACTCCTTATTAAAGACCTTCATCCATCTGTTTTTCTTTAGGGATGCTTTAACATTAGCTAAATATCACTTATTTACACCTGAAGAAGTTAAATGATCTTGTTCCCATGAACTCTCTTACACATGCTGTCCTGGCCTGTGATTTATCTAAAAGTAGCTGGTCCCGTAATTTTATTCACAATAGCTTCATTCTTACCTTATGAACCTGCTTTGTCAGTATTCGCTTTGATTTATGGAAGATTTCAAACTACCAAAATAACTATCCTTTTTCTTTTCATTAAAGCTAATCCCCACAAAGACACTTTCATCTGCTGATTAGTCATGCTTCAGCAATCTTTGCTAACCAGAGGCTAAGTTATTGATGTGTTAAAGATGTAATCTCAGAGATTCAAGACCACTGAAGAAAATTCAACGTGTTGCTTGACAATGTCAGAATTTAAAAGTGTCGTGCTTTATTGAACCAGCCTGGGTAGCACATGCTCAGCAGCACTGTCAAATCACTTCAGTTATGCTAGAAGCAAGAAAGGTCTTGTTAGAAAGTGTTTCAATTCTACACACACAGATCGTGAAGAGAAGGGATAGGGATTTCCGAAATACTTCAGGGAAGTGGGACCCCCACCTGATTCAAGCAGGAACAAACCAAACTCTGGCATTTCTCTAAATTGCACCCAGATTTCTCAGCCAAATGAGCAACACATTTTCCATTATAACCTGTACATGTGATTCTGAAAAATTCACCACTGTGGTTTACATTTCCTAGGCCTTGTCTCATTTGAACATTTATTTAGACACCATCTAAGCAAACCCCTCTTGCGCCTTTTCATGTTTAGACAATTCTGACCACTGTGAAAGCAAACTTCCTCCTGGTCATTGCAGTCTTTAAGTGGTATTACATTTAGACAATGACAAGCTCTGATGACAAGCTCATATACTAGCAGCTGTTTTCCATGAATTCGTGAAGATGATCATCCTGAATATTTAACCTAATAGCTGTGCCAAGGAGAACAAAGATTTGTGGAGCTCTACACCCTGGCTTAGAGCTAACGGAAGTTTTCAAGACTAATCCACTACCCAGCAAGGAAACTGGTATTATACTCCAGAAAAGGGAACATGACAAGCCTGAACCTCCACTTCCAGCAGCCAGCACCTGACAGAACTATGATTAGCAGCTACATGACATGTATTTAGGTTCACCGAAATACATCTTTGTCACAGGTACCTCACAGTTTCCTCAGTTATATGACTATTCCCAGCTGACATTTCACTGTCTTGATCCTAATAGTTTTGCATTGCTTGGGAAATTAAACATGAGTGAGACCTGCTCCAAATCTCAACTAATTTTACAACTGGCACATAGAGGTCTCCAAGTAATAATCTGCTTAAGTCTTGTATAATCACTTCTTGGGGCATAAACATATATTCAGCTGCCATTACCCATTATTATCCAGCTGTAATAAAACAGACTTCACGCAGGTCTTTTCCATTACTGATGCGTATTTGTAGACTAATGACAGTAGAGGACCGTTGTGGTTGCCACAGTCTGCCTGGGCCTGAAAGTGGGTTAGCTGTTCTGGTGTTGTATGAACATTAACAGATGCATCCTGCTGAGCCTGAGCCAGCTGCCTTAAGGGCTAGGCCATGTGCCACTGCATCGTGTCCGCAGACTGAAGTGGACAGTAGCACGGAGACCCCTGAATAGAGGTTCAAGAGGATCTCAGCCTGGTTGACACCATTGTACCAGGGTAGGGGCTGAGCTGGCTCTGTGTGCCCACTGAAGCATCTCTGCAGGAGTCCTTCTGAACCCACCTTGTCCTGCTTTTTCTCTCACAGTCCTGTTATACAAATAGCCAGGCACTGACTGCACTCACTTAGATGGGCGCTTTGTCCCATTTTCGAAACTGCTGTGCAGATCAACACACATTCACTCATCACTCTTTCTGTTAGATTAGCTACAGGCTGCTCCAGGTTTGGACCCTCCATTCCATATCTTAACATTACGTATGTTTGACCTGGATCTGTATAGCCACATACCTTTCCTGTTTTCTGTCATTCACTATTAGACTTGATCCTCATTTCCAGGCTTTACGCTTTTCTTTCGTGTCCTCTGCTAGAAGACACTGATGATGCTTTTTGTGTCCTGTCTAGTCCCATACTTATAGCACTCCTTTGTATCACTGATCTTTTTCTCCACACGTTTTACCAACATTATGTCAGTATCCTTTATTTTGCAGCATAAGCTCATCATCTGTCCTTGCCATTTAATAAATCCGTGAGCCAGATAAGAATACCCCTTTCCTCATGGTTATTAGACATGGAGCAGTATGTACAGGGTTCATGGTAGACAGCTTTCTGCCTCCTTTTTAGCAGCTGCTTCTTCATCTAGTGTATTTCTAGACAGATAGCATCCAAACTAGATCAAGTCTGCTCTGATTTGTGTCAAGTACACCACTCATATTTGTTTTGTGATTCAATATTTAAAGCAAAGGTTTGGTTCCTATAGTTTGTGCAGCCTAAACAGAAGACAAGAATTAGACTTCCATTTGGTAATATCTTTATTTCCTCAATTTTGGAAAATGATAAATTACTGTTAGGAATTGATCAGATAAAAATGTACAAAATCACTCATAACCTGTATATGTCAAATTCCAAGGCAATTAGGCTATTACTGGTGAAGAAAGACAGCACAGAGGAGAAACATGTTTCTACTGTGACCTGGCAGGTCACTGACTCACAGACCGTCTATCTGTACCAGATCTGTGAAGCAGTCCAGAATATTTCAACCAGCTGGGATGGATATTGCTGACACATGCAAGACAGAGCAAATTATTGTATCTTAGAGAGTCAGTAACAGCACTCAGTGTAGCTAACAGGTGTTGCGATGTTTCAGAGGCTTTGAATTATCCCAGCCTAGTTTATTCTAATGAAAATGAGTTTAGTTTGCATATTGACTTTCCACAGACCTCTCATTGTTGTGAGTAGCTAGGTCTGATTGCACAGTTACAGCTCTTTGAGTGACCCCTCATCCCTGTTACTAATGAGGTGGGAGTAGGAGTAACAGAAATAATTTCACTTTTTCTGTCAATATCTACAACTATAGTGACAGTAGTAACTCAAACTCTGCCAACCCAGAGACCCAAAGGCATGTTCTAGGTATATCCATGCTCCTGGACTTTCCTGCCCACCATAGCAAGGGGATAGGCACATTCACTCTGCTTAATGGATCTGGTCCATGGGCTGTGCCATCTCCTGACACAAGCAGGGAAGATTTAGAATAATGCTACCCAGCATTAGCCAGACCTGTACCAGGAACCCAAACAACAATCAAATGACATAAACACATTTTTCAGTACCTGTGAATGGTCTTTGGTGCTATTTAATTTACAAACACAGAAATGACCAGTGTGTCCAGAATAGATCTTATCTTATTCTTTCCGTTACAGTACTCAAAGAAACTTGAGCACTTCCAAAACCCCCCTTCCCAGTATAAGAACTTCTAAATTCAAGATGTAATTGCTCAAGGACAGTAATTGCTGGTAAAAAAATACTTCTGGACAGCACTTCTATGGGCATTTGTATTAGTAAGACTTAGTCTTGTGCCTAAGCACAGAAAGTGATTATATGTGAGAAGGTATTTGCAGAGAATTTAAGTGACAGCACAGAGATTTTTGTTTGTTTTTCAAGGAACATTCAGCATTTGATGATGTGACTGGAAGTCATGACATTCTGCTCATGTTTGGAAGCCTATGGGAGAGGAATCGCTGGTCTCGCCTCTTGTTCATGCTCCTTGGCTACTCACAGAACAGGAATTGTGACTGGCTGTTAGCAAACTTAAGGAGAAGGTAAACTGAATAACACTTGTAGTTAGAACATGTCTTTTATTCCAGGATGTTCTTTCACCAGCAAAGTTCATAGCAACTGATTTGGTCTAGGGAATCTGAAACTTATGTCATGCCACCTATAGAATTTCTGTTGTAATCTATAAGTTCACTGGTGATTTTTTCTCTTTCACATGCCTTGAAAAAAGAAATCAATGCTTAAATGATTTCAAGTGGGTGTTGAAGCCTTGCTGGTGTAAGGGCTACAGTAGTATAAGCCATCTCATTCTTTTGCAATGGCAGAAGATTCTTAATGCTAATACAAATCCATGAATAGTACCAGAGTTTTGCCTGGTGTTCTCTTCATTAAAGTTGGTAGGATAGCTAAAAGCTATGGTGTTTCTACCTCCTCCACTCTGAATGTTGCTTAGAATAAAGTGCCAGAATAATTAGTTCATTGCTGAAGAACTTCACATGGCTTTTCTTAGCAGATCTCTCTTATGCCATACAAGGCAAAAATTCACAACCCTGAGTCCAAGTACAAGAGGTTGTTCCAGCTGGGACTGGGAAAGAAAAAAGCATTAACATTAGATTACTTAAAAACTATTCATGTAGAACATTTCCTACAGCGGAGCTCCACCCCTCACCCCCCCAGCTGCCTTCGGATTCATCTGACGAACACCCAATTGAATGTACAGGGCACACAACATTCACAGTGTACCTAAATGTGATAAAATTCAAGTCTTATCTCAATGTTAAAGGGCCCTAGGTTGTGCATAGCAAATGTAAATGAGTGCAGCTGAACGTTTTTCCATTTTCACTTTTGTTTTTGTCATGGGGTTTGAAGTGTCACATTCTGTAATATAACTTCCCTTTTCTAGTCACAAACAAATGACATCTGGCCACTTTCAATAATAAACTTGAAGAGAGGGGATATTTCCTTTTAGCTTGTTGGGCCCCTTCTTAACCTTCAAATTCCTACAAGAGCTGGGGAGAGGGAAAACTTTTAAAAAAATAATGCCCTAATGATTAAATTCACTGATGAAAAAAAAGCTCTCCTTCAAGCCTCTGAGTATCATTTATTTCACACAATCTCAAACATCCCAACACAAGTTAATGTGTGAGGAACTGTTTGCTGCTCCCACTCTCATTCTTACATCATACAGGAAACCCTTGCAGGAAATGAACGTTCAGTCAGCCACCTTCTCCCTCAACACCTTGGGCTTACAAGTCTAAGACAGAAAGCATACAAGGAAGAATTAAGGTGGGGTAAGATCACCGAAGAGGCAGGCCAGACATCAATAAATCAAACACCTTGCTTTTCCTGTTTGGCACAACGTTCGATTTTCTTTCTGGAGATACTTCTCAAATAATCTGGGTTTCACGGAGCAGGAAGGTTTCGCTACCTATCCCACACGAGGAGTTGTTGTTCACGGTTGTGTAGGCTCAGTCTGTTCTGTGTCTGTGTCAACCTAGTGGGCATTTTCAAAGGAATACAAAGAAATGAAATAACTCTCTTCCATTTCACATGAAAGAATGGGCTCCTGGCCCTTTATGTATCCCCAGCCTGAATATTCTCATAATCATAATGGTGTGGTGCAGTTCTTTGTCTGGGTGGAACGAGCATGGTCCCAACCAGGCTCACTCAATTCTTTTTCACTTGAGAGCAGGGAATGGCTGAGGTTATCAAGATGAATAAAAACCGGGGAAGGCATTGTGAACAGTGGTAATGAAAAGCTCTTTTCTTCCTTGGTTCTTAGTCACCAGAAATACCAGACACCACATTTTAAAGATTAGATCACTCAGGCCAAGACATTGCCAATAGTGTAATGCAAAGTAAGTCCAGAAAGGGCAATTTAGTGACTGTATAAGGAACTGTGTGTCTTCATCCTGATGATCTGCCAGATTGTCCTTCAGAGATGATTCAGGACAAGGTTTATATGGCACAACCCATGCCATCACAGTCAGTTAAAGGTTTTCTAGACAATTTTTTTCTTTCTACTGAAAATATGAATATAGTGGAACTGATTTCTGTTGAAAATATTGAAATGCTAAATGGAAATTTACCAGTTCTGTTGCAGGTTCTGCCTGCTGATCCAGCCAGCTGCCTGCTCAGCTCCCTTGGCAGGTGCAGGACTTCTGTCTTGCAAAATGCTCACAAAAGTACCTTTCACTTTCAAAACACTAAGAAGTGACACAGCAAGAGTTAATCACAGAATGGTAGGGGTTGGAAGAGACCTCTGGAGATCATCTAATTTAACCCCCCTGCAGGTTCATCTACATCAGGTTGCACAGGAACACATCCACATGGGCTTTGAATGTCTCCAGAGAGGGAGATTCTGCAACTTCTCTGGGCAACCTGTTCCAGTGCTCCGTCACCCTCACAGTAAAGAAGTTGTCTGTTTTTGTCAAAGCAAATGAGCAGCTATCACCAAAGTAAATATAGTAGGGACTGCAGGAGATGATAGACAGAGGTTCAAACTTCTGGACTGTCATCATCACAATCTGAAACAAGAAAACTTGTTAAAAAAAGGTATTGCCCTTTCCCATGAACCCACAGAAGAGCAGAAAGCTCTCAGAGTTTCTATGGGATAAGAGGCCAGTTTGTGGTTTTCCTGCTAAAGAGCACTGGCAGGCCACACCAGCAAGGATTAGTTCAGCAACAGGTGTTTGCTTCCTCCTCAGGCTGTAACGGGCACAGCATCTTTGCTGTGCCATTGTGGGGAGCAGCATCTTCCAGACTTTTTTAAATGCAGCCCTCTCCTTTGGAGGTAAGTCACATTCCCCTTGGACTCACTGGGAGCACATTTCTGTTCAGAAAAATGCAAGTGAACCTCTTGTGGCACATGAATGAACTCCTCTGCATTGATCCTGTCATGCCCAAGACAGATGGCAAGATTTTACCTGTTGCCTGCATGTGGCCCCTGAGGCAGTATTAGGCTTGAAAGCTCTTGCAGGCACTCCTGTGATTAGCGGTGTGGCAATGCTGGTTTAAGAAGTCCTTAAATAATCTGAAAAGCCCACTGTAGAAGATGGTGAGCTGGCAGGTCTGCTGATGTGTAACATCACCAGGTCACATTTCAGTCCCCTTCCACACCCATTCTTATCTTGCAGTGGTTTATTCGGAAGGGAAACACACCCTTAGGAAAAAAAAGGCAACAAAACCAAATAGTAAGAGTAACAGTGTCATGTGCTGCAGCAGCCGGGGTGTTTAAGGAACACAACAGCTATCACATGAATCACAGCAGTATTGTGGGCATTGTGACACCAGGGGCAAGTTTATACAAGGTTTTTGTATATTAATTAGTAGTAGGTGAGAGGAAAAATTCTAAGTTGGGGCTTCGTGCTCCCTGGCTGCCCTTGCTTACAAGATCTGTCTCTTAGCATGTAACCAGCCACCCAACACTCTGCCAAAGAGTGACCAGGCTGCCTCAGCACCAGTCCCACAAATGCCATCACCATTCGGAAATGAGAAAATAAGCTGTTTGTGAATATCCGTGACCATCTATAGGAAGGTTCACCATGGAAACAAGCAATAGATTTGGTGGGCCTACTGCTCTGAGGCTCACAAAATCACACATTAAACCCCGCCCTGAGATTTAAACTACTATTGTAACAGACTGTTTTCTTCCTCTGTTGTCTTCTGAGGTTGTGATCTTCCAATGCTTGCGCTTCTCATAGATACTCTTTGCTGCAAGGTCTTCTAGGAAAAATAGTACAGGAAATCCCAGGACAAGTCACTGCATGTGGCCACATCAAATTCTATGGTCAGACAAAGGAAAATACAGCAACGCTGGCTAGAGACAGTTAACTTTAACCCCCTGCCCCTGCTTGGGGATACAGGACCTCAGGCCATGTCACTGAACGTGGGTCTCTGACTTCAGAGACAGCGGTTGCATACTGTTCCCTTCT
The DNA here is from genome assembly GCA_033556795.1 of Tapera naevia. Classification (NCBI taxonomy): domain Eukaryota; kingdom Metazoa; phylum Chordata; class Aves; order Cuculiformes; family Neomorphidae; genus Tapera; species Tapera naevia. Next base: position 15,721,967 of record JAUMJJ010000038.1, read on the forward strand.
CCAGTTCAGAGGGGATGCTCTGGGAGTCAGCTTTATATTTCTAGTCCATGAGAAGTTCACCCATAGTTTATATTTTCCAATATTTTCATGGTGACTAACAGTGTTATTGAACTCCAAGGAGGACAGTCTTTCTGTGGTCCTGGGTGACAGCTTGTTTTACAGGTCCTAACCTCATCTCTGGCTCTCCCTGCTCGCAGTCTGTTGTCCGAACACTTCCTTTGTCTCTGAAAGCCTATGGTCCAGTGCTCTACAGCCTGTCCCACATCTCCTTGACCTGCTACAAAATCTCTCTTCAAAAGCTATCATTCCTCATTTTGTTCCTGATGAGAGTACTTGATCAAAGCAAAAATGTTACTTGTTGTACTTGTCAGAATCGGAGAACCCCATAGCATATCTGATGTGAGCAGTCATCTTCACGGCATCTGAGCTAACTGAAATCATGATTAGCTGCACACTGCCTCAAAAAAAAGGGTTTAGCTCGGGCTAGCAAGTAAGCTGGGGTCACTGTAGGGGGAAAAGGTTGACCTTGCGTGGAGAATGAACAAATGTAGAAGCCGACGCCAGCACTTCCAAAGCATCTAAGAAGAGCTCAGAGCAGAAAGAGCCCCTGGGTATGCACACGGTGCTCTGTCCAATCCATTTTACAGTGTGTAGGTGGCATAAATGTTGCTTAAAAGTCGTGGTGCTGGTGCATTGCCTGACTGGCACAGAAAAGTTTCTGTACTTATCCTAAAATGACCAAAATACAAGGCCTGAGAGGATTCTTTTATAATCAAGATCTTTTTCTATCCTGCAAGCAGGAAAGCAGAGGGGCATTTCAAGAAAGGGAGATTTTGTTAAGCGGATTAACATATTAGCTAAAAATAAAGATTGGACATATTTGGAATTCTAGGATAATCTCGCTTTTCTTGTGACAATAGAAACCACTCACACCTCTCTCCTCTGCTTTCTGTAGCTCTCAAATTTGTGCTAGCCACTTTTATTAATGGGTTTATCTATGTTGTGCATAAAAAAAGATATGCCTATGCCTAGAGCACATGCTGACATTTGGTCCCAGATGATCCAGTGACTGTCATGTTTTGATTCAGTAAATCCATGCTGAATAGTTTACCAGAATATCTATTTTTAAATACAAAATTGGTCTGTTTTGAATTACTTCACGTTTTTTGTCCACACAGCATCTCCTTTTCATTTTGCCCATTCAGACTCATGAACTTGATCAGGCAGGGGATGTCATCTCATCTTGGCCAGTTCCAGTCCCAGAGGTAGCTCCCTTTATCTTGGCTTGGGTACTTACCAGTGTGCTGTGACTTACGTGGAGTTTACTCTATGATGTGCAGGCATGGAAAGGCTTTTGTCTTCCCTCACAATCATGGCTCCTTCTTGGCTTTTTCTGCTAAAAATTCATGTTTGGCTAAGCAAGCTGATACATGGACCTCCTTTCCATGACTGCTTCCCTTGCATCAAAGCAGAATAGTCTCACAGGCTGCTGGAGGATCACTCTAGGACCTTGGCCCAGAAGATTATCTATGGCATTCTCTCAGGAGAACACCCAGAAAGCCCACAGCTCTGCAGGGGTACAGGGACTCTGCTGCCTGCACCGTCTCCAGGTTTTGTTAATAAAGGTAACTGATTTTATTTTCCCATCTGTCAGCCCTGAGGGAAGCCTCTTCATGCACACATTCCACACACAAAACTTGGTGACCAGTTTTATCACTGCAGTTCAAGTAATGGGGATTTTAGATCTCCCTCCCCCAATATATCAGAAAGCACAAGGATTCCTGTGGGGAATTATTTTGACTACCCAGCAGTGGCACAGTCACGGATGCAGAGTGTCTGCTGGCCAGTGAGTGGCCATTTATCATCATGTTGGGTTAGATCATACCACAACTCCTATATACCCTAGTCTCTGGCAGCTTAAAATTATTTCCTCTTTCTAAACTGCAAAACCAGGTGAGAACTCTCAAGAATTACTGAAAAATAAATGCCATGGCATTTTTCTGTAGGAAACTTCCACTGGCTTTATATGTATATATGTGTGTTTATGTACATACACACATACACAGATTGCACCATTTCAGCAGGGGACTTTCTATTTTACATTTTACTTGGGCTAACACTTGCACTTTAATACCAGATATCACTGTGAGACATAATGAGAGTCATTAAATGTATTTATTAGCTTATTAAACTGAACTGCCTTCACTGTTGCAGCTGGCCTGTGTTTTATAGAAACCCCAGCAAATCCCCAAAGTCACACAACAGGAGCCAAACACACTTTAGCTGATGACAGTGTAAATATCAAATTTACTAGGGCTAGCAAGTGGCAAGCACAGTTCTGGTATGTTATTTAAAAACCTGCCACGAGGCATAGTACGTAATTCTCAACTCATAAGGTTAGAGTTGCTTTGGAAGGAAATATGAGAAGAATTTGATAGGATTTAGTAATATTTTCAGGGATACTGTTTAATTATCAGCAGACAGGAATCACTTAGATACTAGCTGCAGGTCTGACCATTGAATGAGAGGAAAGACTTAAGCATGGCTTGCTCTAACACGGGTTTTAATCACAATGTATGAGTAAGATATACTTGAAGTGCCCACATCTTTATCAAAATCTATGTGGAAAATAAGTCTATATTTTTAGTTAAGTTCAGGTAGGAAGAGGGAGAGACCAGTGGGTGCTGGTTGTGTAAACGGGGTCTATCTGTACATGCGCAGGTAAAGGTATTTATGGGTTTCTTAGTGGACAACATGCCTTTCTCACAGGCTGTTTCCTGCAATGCAGCTTTTTTTCTCTAATTTTTGAGATGTTACTGTTTCTTCTTTCACACCGGGGTTCCTCACCCCTCATTTCAAAGATCTGGGGGACTACGAAAACATGGTCTTCTTAGTGCCCTAAGCATGGGTGGAGACAAGTGTGGTGCTAACATAGGATGAAGTTCATCTGCTCACCACCCCCTCCCAGGGATTTGGCTGGGGGAAAAGGCCACTGAAGAGCCCAGCTGCAGAAAAGTCCCTGGACTGTGGGGACAGACCAACTGAGCAGGGGGCTGTGCCCCCAGCAAAATCCAGGAGGCTCAGTCTCCCAACCCAGGGATGTCACAAGGGATGGGATCCTGGAATTGTTCCAGAAGTCACGTTGCCCTTTACCCTAACTTTCCAGTAGTACCACACGTGTGAGGACGATGGGAAAGGCTCCAGCCCTTTCAGACACTTCTTGAGGTGATCCTCCAGGGCAAAGATGAATCGGCAAGTCCCTGGAGCAATCAGTACATGCATTATCAGCCACACTTTTGGCCTGAGATGGCTTTGCATCACCAAAAAGAAATCAGAAAGGGATTAGTCACAAGGAAGTACACTTTGTTTTTAAAAGCTGTTCTCATCCAAACAGCCTTTTCAAACTTGTTTGGGAGAATAGTCTCCCAGGGCACTGGACGAGTAATTCAGCCAGGTGAAGACAGAAAAGCTGCTCATTTGCCATGAGATAGCTGTGACTAAGAATGATGACCTCACAAATTCACTGTCTGCCTTAAAAAAAAAAACAAACAAAAAACTTGAGTCCCTTTTGACTCCCATTACAAGGAACTCACTAATAGTTTTGCATCATTTTCCATAAAGCAGAAGGAAAACCCCTGCTGAGGTATTTTTACTCTCACTCTATCTCACTGTCCTGCTCTAACACCCACAGTTCTCCTGAAGATACAGTCATTGCTTATTCAAAGTTCAAGTGTAGGGGGACCTTGAGCTGTTCTGCCAAAAGCTTTTCCCTGCCCCCACCACCCGCGCCTGAATCACTGGCAGCAAACATAATGGCAAAGGGTGTCACATTCTTCTTACTGCAAATCTATAAAGCAGGCTGGGATATTTTCTGAGATTTCTTGTAAAGCTGGATGCAAACAACTGTGATGTGAGTACATATGTGTACACCCAGTTGCCAGTAAATCATCTTAAACTCACGTTTGGAAAATTAATGACTGATTTGGCTGTTTTCTTATAATTAAGAGGATGTATTCAAATTATAATTGAAGACTTACTTCAGGCTTTGCTCTTCCAAGTTCTTTGTTAAATTTCATACACAAATAACACAGAAGTGTATCCCAGATACCTTAAAAGCATGAATTTTAAGTACCCACACCCCTATACACAAATTTTTATGATGGCTTAGACCAACATAAGCCATGAGATTCAGAGTTCACACTTACATGGCCTGAAATCATACCTTTAAACACATAAACTCTCCTCTCTATAAGGTAATATTTTAAAAATAACCAGCGGGGCTTCACTCCAAACTGTCATGTAGCCCTGATTATATTGGCTCTTTCTTATTCAGCTTTATCTTTTACAGCCATTCTTGCTTTTTTTTTTTCTCAAAAGATAACAGAAGGAGGGATTGAGAAAGGATTAATTAGTTTTCTATGAGATCAATGTTATTTTGGAAGCACTGGGGTATTTTTTTCTTTTTAACATATATTAAACACGTGTTTTTTATATATTCTTATCAACACAGTGAAAAGCATCCAAGGACTCGACAGTCAAGAAATGCCAAAGTAAATTGCTTGTACAAGCTTATTCACCTCTTACGTTCCTATACTGGGAGATGGTTTCCACATAAGGTTAAACCCTGTTCACTCTGGCACTTAAACCTTATCAGCTCCCTCCCTGTCCTCCCAGGTCCCTGTCACATTGGCCAGCCATGCCCAGTCCTCCAAAGTGCTCACCTTCTGAAGTGTTCACCAGACCATGGCCTCTCACCCCTCTTACCCTGTTTTTCCACCCTGCTCCTAAGCTCCTGGCCTGCAAGAGACACAGCTGTCAGTATGACACTGACATACCACGCTGGAGGGAAGTTACCTGCATATCATGTAACTATTTTGCATGTACACAAATATACTTTCTACCAACAGGTCTCCCACATACTTCTTCTGTCATCTGGCCTGGCCATCAGAGGATACAAATAGACCCAGTTTACAGATGGAGGCAAAGGAAGGACATAGCTAAAGGCAAGAGACGAGAAAGGGTTTAAACCCAACCTGGCAATACAGGACATTTGCTTCAGCTGAGCAGCCTGGACACATAAAACACCTTACGCATACACAAACTTGACTGCTTGGGTACAGCAAGTGGGGCTGATGTGCTGCAGTCATTTGTCAGGGAGCTATGGACATCTGTTTACCTGAGATGCTCAGCAATTGCAAATGGGAAGATCTCTGGCTGCATGGTGGAAAAGGCTTACATATTTGGAAGGCCTGACAGACACAAAGCAAGAAATTGAAACTATATGCTATTCTCCCCAGACACTTTATCCCTAGGACATCCTGTTCCAGCTTGCTTTGACTGTTCACTTGGTCGATGGACCAAGAAAAGAAAGCAGAAAACTGGGTCTTTGATAAAGGGGAAACAAACCTGAAACATTTTGATTGAAGAAAGAAGCAGTAGCCAAAGCTATGCCACTCCTGCATGAGAAAGGGCCTTTCCTAGCACACAGCTTCCCAGAGCCTTCCTTTGCTGAAGCTGGGCCAGAAGCAAGCAAGGCTCTTAGGCCAGCAAGGCAGCACGGAGAGGACCTTGGCTCTGCAGCCAAATTTTGTGGGACTTGTCTGGAAACCAGTAGAATTCTGGTTCCTCCTTCTGCATTTTATTTTTTATGTCAGTGACCAGCCAGTTTAAGTAATACATTACCAAGGCTCCCCACAATAGGCTGCAGAGTTATGCCCCTTCCTATGCTGCTTGGGCATTTCATGCATTGGTAAATTTATCTGGAAATGTGATTCTGAGAAAAGCCTGGGGAGAGGCTGTATCCTGAACAGAGCTCTGGCTGACAGAGAAGTGAAACAGGGAGCAAAAGGACTGTCACCTGCAGATTGAGACCTCCAGGGAAAGTACGGTTTCTGAACTTTTTGTAAGTAAACACAATTGCCTCAGAAAGACAGCTGACTCCATCTTCGGTTTCCCATGCAACACCTGCAGCTCCACAAATTTGGCTCAAGTTTGGGTCAAAAAAAGGGTAACATTAATATAATCAAAATTAATGCAATGACTTTAACTGAGTGAATGGTTTCTAAATAGTCCAGGGTCTTTTGGGCTGTGGACTGCCTGAATTCTGAACCTGAAAGCTTGTCAGTCTTTTCCAGAAATGTCAATGGACTTTAGAAAGAATATTGAGTCTAGCCTCACTGACAGCTTGATTGACCCTGTGTTCCCAGGATTCTACCCACATGGAAACATTTCTAGTGTCCTCAAAAGTGTCTGAGGGCTTTGGCTCCGGTTCCCCCTTTCCCCCTGTGGAGCAAGGGAGCAGTGCCAAAGACTACAGTCCTGGCATTGCCTTCTGTACAGCTGATCATAGGAAGGCTGCAGGATTTGCAACCTGAAAACAAACATCTCTGAAGCAAATGCTGAGTATTCTCTTCATTCTGTATCATCTTAATTACTTTACCAATTTCCTTAAGGCACACATAGTCCCAGCTTTGCTCACAGCATCTTCTAGAGCTCTGCTGGGTCCTCTTCATTGATCGGTTTCTTAGTTTACACTCTCAGAACAGATGCTTTCCTTGGCTGAAACCCACAAATTTTCATAGGTCTTTAAAAGAACTCTGACAAAAAAAAAGAGCAGATTTTTGGTCATTCTTGTCACATTGGCAAGAAAATCACCCTAGAGAAACAAAGAGCTTTCTGCCCTCATGTCAATGGAGGCACAGCCACCCGTCCACTGTTGCCAGCAGTCTCCAAGAATACAGAATAACAAAACAAGTACATATTAAAAGCCTAGGAAAGGAGGCGCTCTGTGTATATTCAGGTAAAAGATTTCATTACACTAGCTGCTTTGTGTGATCAGGAACACCGATGGGGTAGAGAAGCTGTGGAAATAATTTTCTTGCCCTTCATCAGAGGCAGCATCAATTGGCTGCATTTAGTATAGTAGTACTTGGGAAAAATATATGCAAAATTACTGGGAATAGTAGAAAACTGCCTGGCATGTGGATAAATTTTACACAGAATAAGCCATGTGGTTTGGATGCAGATTCAGGGTATCACATGAGAGGAGGGAAGTCTGAGAGTTTTGTGGAGTGTGTGTGCATATCCACACCCAGGAACTCTCTCTACAAGCCCCCCACAATAAGCTGCATCAATTCAAACTGAAGGATCACAAGAAAATATTGTCAGAAGCAACTTCTGTGTGCAGGGAAAAACAGATTTTGAACCTAAAAATCTCTTTTTTATTCTTTACTTTTAGTCCACTCAAGTTTCAGTTGTTTCAAAGGACTTTTGTAAGACACACAAAAAAAAAAAAGAAAAAAAAAAGAGGCTAAGCAGCAATTTGAGCTTCTGCTTTGTGCAGGAGTCTCAAGCTTGAGCTTGTGGAAGTATTTTGCTGTGATTCAAGATACAAGCTGCTCAGTTCACTAATACAGCTCAGAGCTTATGAGTTATTACATGGTTTGCCCCTGTAGCCCAGGCAGTTAGAGGAAGGATCCATTCCACTCAGCTATTTCCGTTATCCTGTTTTTTTTGTTTATCTCCCAGTAGAGGAGCTTTTTCAAACTCATTGGTGCACTTTTTGGGTATTAGCCATCGGGATGTTGAGTGCACAGGTGCTCTGAAATATGTGCAGTATTAAGTTACAGAATAGCTCTGATGTGATCTTTTGACTTTGGGGTCTGATTGTTAAAAAAAAAAAGATAGAAGACAAAAAAGCAGTAATTGACTACATTCCATTAGAGCTTTCCGTTCAGCAAACAGGCCAGAAGAATTTCTTAATCCTATATGTTTCATTTTGGGATCTTATGTGTAATATCAAACAGATAAATGTCCCTGATTCAGCATATGCAGATCCTTGCCATTGAAGTTTCCCAGGCAATCCATCCTCTTCTCCCTAGTCATAAATAAAGTCAGGAGTGGAAGATTCCCTTCAAGGAAATTTATCTCTTTGACAGTCAAACAGGTGGTGAAGTTAATGCTAAGTCTCAAGAGAACTTGGTTGGTAAGAATGGCCCTGCAATAACTAACCACAATGATTTACAAGGAACTAAATTGCCAGATTAGGCCTTGATAATTTTTCAACTCTTGACTTCATTATTACCTTGTGGATCTGGATCTTACATCACCTCTAGGAATGCCTGGGATCAAATTAAAGTGGAAACACCTGGTTGAAAGTCAGTTCAAAATACAGATTTGAGAACTAGGGGACTATTTTCGTGTGTTGGATCTGCTTTTCATGCATGGTAGACCGTTTTAAAATTCTGTTACTCTGTGTTTGAGCTTTGTTTTCAAATGCCAGTCTGCCTTATGTGTACGCTTGCTAATAACCACTGCTCTTTGCAAGCATGCTCACTGCTTAGATGTCTACAAATCTAACCTGTGAAGCAGACTTAGTAATTAAATGCAGTGTCCAAGTGAGGCAAACTGCAAACTCAAAGACTTAGACCAGAATGAAAATCCATGGTTTGATCTAACACAATGTGTCTAAGGAAGGCAGAGGTACTCATACAGCAACGATTTGCAAAGAAGCAAGGTGATTCAGCAGTTAAGATGACATGCAAAACACTTCTTTTTTTATTTAAGCAAAGTGTAAGATCCAAATAACAATTTTTACCAGGAATTAGTAGCCTGAATGATCCAGTGGAATGCTCAGAGGCACAGCAGGCAGTGATTTAATGACTGGAGTCACCGTACCATTATGCAGCACTGTTTGAGGACAGTCTCCTGCAAGCCTTTATGTCTTCCTCCCCTTTGCATCTCTGTTGTCCTTCTCCAGCTTTTCTGCTCAGCTGGGGTGCTGCAGCTGTAGCCTGAACTCATGGCTGGGTTGCTATGGGAAAGGGACTTCAGCACTGGCACAGGACAGGCAAAGTTGTGTAAATGAATGCCAGTAGTACTTTTTCATGGGACACCAGGTGGAAAATCAAACATTTGTCTGGTCCAGACTGCTGCCATGCCATCTAATGAGAAGATGGCTAGATTTTATAGAGTAAAAGAGAAACCCTTTGGTCTTTTTCTACTGCTGCTGACACACAAGCAGTGACTGACTATTTCAATGGAGAAAGCCTCCACCTCCCAATGAGTCCCACTGATTTTAATGGGAGCCTGTCTGGATGGCTTCAGGTGACAGATCTGGCCTAACAACCTTGATCCTTGAAAAGTAAGGAGTTCAACCATGGTTGCCATGAGGAATGGCTTAACTTGGTCCAGAACCATTCCTCAAGGGTACTGCTGCATGTGGCTGACAGCACCAGTGGGTGCTTCTCAGAGACCAGGGCACTGGTGAGGCTGGGAAGGGCTCATCTCCGTAACACAGCAACAAATACATTGGTTTATCCTTCTTAAGGGGCGAAATTAGCCACTTCTGTTTCCCTTCGTGAGAATGATATGACAGATGGTGAGCTCTTGCATTGCCCACGCAGTTCGGATCTTGCCCCCCTGGGGCTGGACCTGTCACCCCCCAGCAGGGAAAGGTGGCAAGGATGCAGCACCTCGGCAAGTGAGAAACCTTACAGTGCTGACCATGACACTGGAATTGCCTTCACAGAGTGGGACTCGAGGCAAAACTCCAGACAGTGACAGAACAGGAAGTTACAGCAGCTGTAGGAGCTGCAGTTAATGAATTTCCCAGTGGGGCTTTAGCTTTTGCTCTGTCCTTCTCCCTCTGGCCCAGAGTGCCGTATTAGTTTCTCCACTTCCCAGCCATCCCAGTCCCACAAGCTGTTTTGTGTAAGAGTTTTCAAGGCAGCAGATTGTGTTATGAGCCCCCAGCGAGAGAATAATTTTAGGTCTGAGTCCAAATATTTAGTAACAAAGGCTCGGCTTCCTAAGGTGAATCCCAGGAACACTGACAACATCTCCATATCTGATCATCCAAGCATCAGGACGAAGGCAAAGATGAAAATATGCATTTTTTTTTTTTTTTTAGAAAACAAGGAACTTGGGTCCCACAAGATCAAAGGTCGTGGAATTTCATGTGCAATTTTGCCCCTTCCATAAAAAGGGGCTGCTTTGGCTGACCTGACTGCTCTTATTAGATGCTCTGAGTCTTCAGAGGAGAACCTTCACAAGGGACTGCAAATATTTACAATACCAAAAAGCCAGGGAAAGTTAAAAGCTGCTTATTGGAGACTCTGGGAGTACTTACCTCCAAGTGTATTGTATGTGCTAATTTCAGCTAAAATCTTGCATCTTTTCCAAGAATGGAGAACTTCGGCACAACTTTTGTCCTACTCCCAGCTCCAATCTGAGCTGGACAGTGGTTTGGTGAAAGTTACTACTGTTTTCTTTCAGTAAAGGAGAAATTAATAATTTCTTTGAGTACACACCATCTTACCGATAGCTGTGGCTCAGAAGTGCTCTGCCTATAAATAAGGAATCCATATTAAACTATAGTTCAAATTATTTTAAAACATTTACTCCCAAACCTTACAACCTCTTCACAGACCTGGCATTACTGTTTGTTCCCCTGTCTAATAAGGACACTTACACATCTTCCAATTGCTCCATTTGTTCTAGTTTGCAAAACAAAATAAAGATGTGAAAGAATGCTACACTGGACTGAATTATTGCTTGAACAATGTGCATTTTCTGAACCACCCTAGTATTCCTCAGAAATTCCCAGTTTAGCCCTGGGACTAAGAAAGTGCCTTATTTTACACATGGTAACAGATGATGTGAGCCATGCATTATTTTTAAATATCAGAATTGTGAATATCAGAGAAGTGGTCATTTCTCTAAGTTCAGAAATAAAATACAGAAAGCAGTTGTTTATTTTTTTTTATTTTGAATCACTGTAAACAGAGAAAAGCTGGCATTTCTTATCAGGTTATTTGGATTGTGGATACAAGTGATAAATGAGAAAATCCATGCATCAATGCTTTTTGCTGGAGTATTCTGGTTTATGATCCCTCCACTGGAGATTTTGGTCTCGCCTGCCTCGTGCTTATTTCCCACCACTGTGATCATAAGCTAGACAAGGAGCTGGCAATCCTCAGCATTTCAAGCATGGCAGTTCAGAGGCAAGCCCTGGGAAAGAAGAGGTCTTGAGGAAACACTGTTCCCTTGGAGCCGAATCTGCATTTGGGCTCCCACTGTTGCTACCAGAAGTGAGGCTGACCAAGTAGGAGTAACAAGAAAAGAACTGGTGACGAAACCTCTGCGCAGACACCCATGAAACAAAGCCCATTGATGCTAGCTTGATTCTGGGATGCTTGGGAGACCTCTCCTCTGATTTTGCTGTTGACATGAAACTCCTCACCTTGCATGCCAGAGGTTCAAAAATCCAGGACCTCCTTTCTAAAACAGCTGGAAAGGTCAGTACTCATGGATTTCAGAGCAAGAGGGAAACCTAACATCCTAATCACCCTGGCATGCTTCCGCCTGCCCACTAAATACTGATGTACATGAAAACCTAACCTGTATCAAGAAAAGTTTCTTCTAAACAGTGGTTCAAAATGTTCTTGCCTGTTAAGAAAGTAGCACAAGTTCAAGCTAATCTTGCTTATCCATAGCTTAAGTGGACACATCTAAATGAAGTTTCAAATTATCTTCTAAGAGCTTGTTTAGACATAACAGTTAATACAGCTGAGAGTATAACAGGCATGCAAAACTCACAGGTTAATCCTGAATAACTTTAAGAACACAGAACTTCTTCCTCCAGAGCATTGTTCTTGTTTAAGTTAGGCTGGAACAGTTTATGCTTATTGTAGAACATAAAGGTACACATACACACACACAAACACAGGCACAGACTTAAGTGTAGCACCCTGTGCTTCCTCTCCTGCTAAAACCTGCCCTTACTAGTTCTCCTAGTGGTTCAGCTCTAGTTACTCCCTACATCTCACTGCCACAGCAGCTTTTACCAATAATTAGACTAGGAAAAGGAAGAACCCAGTTTTCAGAATGCCACAGACACAGGCACATTCTTTGCTGAAATGTTTTCAACTAGAACAGGCTAATATTTTGAAGACAGTTTGGTTGGCCTATACAGACAGGGATGTGTTTAAAGATTTCACCTTCACAAACTACATTGTGTGTCCTCCTCTAAGTGCTACAACTGCCCTGACAAACATCTTTGTCAATTTAACTTACACACAAACAAACACTTGATTCTGTTGCTGCACATTCATCATTTAGCTTAAAAGCTTTTTCTTGTGGAAGAAATTAATTGCTTGTGTATTGTCAGCAATAAACAGATAGATAAGTATGTAAGCTGGAATGTTATTTCTAAAGTTATTTTAAATATTTGGGTTGGCTTAAACTATGTTTAAATAAAGTTAGTATGAATTTCTTAATTTCTTTGACAGCACAATAAAGTCATACTGTCATTACACATATCACACATCAGCATTGGCTGGTCAAATGGACTCAATGATCTTAAGGGTCCATTCAAACCTAAATGATTCTATGATTCTATGTTTTAACAGCCAGGCTGGGTTTTTAGGAACTACATTTCCAACTCCATCTGGGACCATCTCTAGACTACACAGCTTCTTTTGCAAGGGAGGGGAGCAGCTGTGTGACTAAATAACTGGAATTTAGGGTTAGGAGCTTCATGACAAAATTGATCTTAAATGAGGTGCCCTCATCAACCAGTGCTGCCTAATCCTTTTTCAGGGGCTGTTAGAAGACCTTACCTTCATGACAGACAGCTTTATTTCCTATTTGTGGGATATGAACTTGTCAGCAATGGAAGACTGAGCAGAGCCCCGAAGTTCCTGTACCAGAAAAACTTGAGTTTAAAGCTTTAATGGACAGAAACAGAGTCTGAGGCTAAATATTTACTGGATATCATTTGCATTATGATCATCTGGTTTTGTTAAACAGATGCTTGGGACTTGTCTACTCAGAGAAAAGGAGAAAAATTAGGAATAAAATTCAGAGATTAATGCTTTTAGACGCATTAAACTCTTATGCAGATGCACACTTTTAGAACCACAATGGTCCATAACTTCTTTAATTTATGTGCGTACCCTACATAGTTTTGATTCCTCTTTATTTTCCCAAGTTGCTCCTGAAGACAAGGCTTGTCAGTGTTTGTCTACACACAAAAGTTAAAACAGATCACGATGATGTTTGAATATAAAGAATAATACTTGCTTCTAAATTATTCATTATAAAACAAAAGGGTATCGTTCATGATTTGCTTTCCTCACTGGGAGGTCTTCTGCACAACTCAGTGTGATGTAAGTTTAAGCACACACCAATTGTGCTCTAACAACTCTACCTACACCACCTGAGCAAGCCTAATGGGATGTGGGGGAAAGAACAATTTACACTACTCTGGGCATCTAGCTTAGGCACTCCAAGCTGCAACTGAATTAATACATAAAACCTGATAGGAGGAAGTACTAACACCAAAACCAAAGATACTTGAAGCACAGACTCATGTTATCTCACTTCAATTAGTTAATGGGTACGTCCAGTTTAGAAATCTGGCAATCTCAGATTCCTTTTAAAGACTAGGGAATGGAAGAGAAGTAAGAGTCCCTTTGAGAATAGTTTAGATTTTACAAAGATAAGCTTGTCCCCCCAGACACATGGGACAGAGGGGAAGTCTAGGTTTACAGAGAATAGTTACTGAGAATATTCCGTTCTCTACTACTCGTTGGGACTGTCCATAAAGGAGGCTGGTATAGAAGATGTGAATTCAGATTACTCTACATTTCTGTCCTACATGGTCAAATTTTTAAGATACACTAATTCTCTTTAATAGCATGCCTACTACCCACAGACTAGGCTCTCTTTTTTCTTAAAGAATCACACAATCAGAAACACTGAGGTGGGAAGGGACCTCTGGAGCAAACCTGTTCCAACCCTGCTGCTCAAGCAGGACCACCTCGAGCCAGCTGCACATGACTATCCAGATGGCTTTTGAATATCTCCAAGAAGGTGGAACCCCCTTTCTAAGTCTACTTAGAAACTACACAGGCAGACTCTCAAAGTGTAACCCCAGGAGTAAGCCACCACAGGGTAAGTCTGGTTGTGAACACACTGCTGATACACCAGTTATATTGCTTATAAACCCCCAAGCCCGTAAATCAGGCACAATGCCTATTTCTCTCCACTGATTGTTGACCCTAGAGCATCACTGTAGATGCATAAGAGATGTGATTTTTCCTGCTTAGTAGGAAGTACAGTGCCATAGCATTATCTTCAAACACCTTGTTTACAGGACTATAGGCTTAACATCATTACAATATGAACTTCCTGAGAAAACTTCCAATTGCTGCCTATCCCAGCTGCTTGTGCCAGCAAGACAAAGGCAGGAAGACACGAAGAGGTGCACCCATATTGGCTCACCTGGGTTTAACAGTAAACATTTGTGATATCACCCTACAGAATGAAGGAAATTGTTCCTACACCAAGTATTAATTTAAAGCTTTTACCTGAGCTACTTAAACTGCACTGGTTTTGTGTTGAAATAATGCAGTCTGACAGTTAGCCACAACCCTGAAGATACACAGAAATTCTCATAGTTTCTGATCATAACATTAAAGGAAACTCTCAGCATCACATGTTACTTGCAGCAGTTTAGAGTAATTTAAGTGGGGGGAAACCCCAGTTCCCACTCCACCCTCAGTCACAAGTCTTGTCTTCCTGCTTCATAGGAGCCATTCATGCAGCTGGGAAGCCATCAAGTCAACAAGAAAACCTCTTGGGCAGGTGACCAGCTACTTTTTTTTTTTTTTAAGGTGTGACTAGAAGTGACAAGATTGTTTCTAAAACAGTTCATCTGTATCAGGAAAAACTAATGCCTTAAATTTGTTTCTCTGGAACCTTGAGCTGAATTTAAGCTCAGTTTCCCATTAAACTAGAGTAACATAAAATTAGCCTCAAAGATCCTCCCCACAAGTACTTAAGCAATTCTCACTGCATCTACAAGGTATCTATCCCTTTTATCTGTATGTACCTAACTGACCTGCGAATAAGAAATTAAAAGTTAAGGGTCTGCACACCAGTCATGAGCCACTCCTCAGCCACCCAATTCAAGAACAGAGACATACCATGACATTTCTGTAATCACAGTAAATTCAGAGAAACCACAACAACAATGTAGATTTCTACTTTAATTATTGAATAAAAGCCCTGAAACTTGTTGGTTTTATGTAAGTAAGTCTATAACCATGGTAAACGGGCATAATGTTTTATAGAAATTTGATACTACTGGTCAGCTTATTTTTCCTTTTCTGTCAGGCTAATAAGTGTCTTGAGTATCAAAATATCAAACTTTAAAAGTTGCTTCTTAGTCCGAGACAGCAATATAGATTGAGACATCTTAGAAAAACAATTGTGCATTAAAATTATGCCATGTAATAGAATGAAATTCGTTGTACTTGCTCTTAGTGACTTTGCTGTAAGAATATGGGAGTTAATTTGGCCCTGGGGAAGTGATTAAGAGGCTTTTTCAAAAGAGCATGGAATTTGGAGTAAGGGTTAACAGTTTCTTCTACTTTAGATTAATTTCTAAACAGGCTTAGTTAACAACACTGTTCTCCACATAGTTAATTCGTCTTATTATTTTATATGTACACTTTCTATATATGTTTAATAATTGCAGCCACACTGAAGCTACATTTAGGTTTAAATTCACCAAAACAGTATCCACACCAGGTCATTTTTATGTCGATCTGTACAAAGCTCCACAGAAAACCACAACAAACATTCTTCAGAAGTTCTTTTACCAGTTAATTCATTGATGAATTTAGAATCTAGAGAGAACTGTCAGCTCCTAAAGCCTAATTTCATAGTACTCATTGACTTAAGAGTTCACACCGTAAACCATGTTAGCTGACACAGTGGCTACAGGAATTAAGCATTAAATACTTGAACAGTGTTGATACTGAAGAACTATGGAACAAGCACAAGTAGTTTGCATTAGTTTAGCCTTTCAAGTAAACACTACAGTCACTGTTTTAAGGAAAAGGTGGCTCACTTTAATAACCACAGGCGTTGGTCACTATGTAACAAGACATTCTAAAAAAGTAATCACAATTTGTCCAATAGTAGTTTACAAGTGGATGGTATACAATAAGATACAGAGGTAGAAGTTCACTTTTACAATGCTTCACTAATACAGATTACCAAATTATTCAAGGCACGATTTTTCGCTTTACAAAAAATACTGTAAAAATGTAATTTGCTGTTCTACAATGTGAGTACAACTCAAAAAATCTTTACACCCTTCCATATTCCACATGTAAAGTTGCATCAGGCATTATTCTATTTTTCCTTTGCTAATAACTGGCATATGACCAGCACTTACATAAACAGTATCTCAGCTGAGTTGCTTTGTCTTTTAGGCACATGTCCAGTTACAGAAATTTAATACAACAGATTCCTCAAGGGGTGGGAGAACTCTGTTGGAAGTAAGAATGAGGAGGAAGAAATGAAATGTGTAGAATCCAATCTACTATTATGGACTGACATATAGAGAGAAACAGAACAGAGCATATTTCAAATCATATTTCAAATCAAGTGACATGGAAAACGTCAGTTTAAATCACTGACTGCATTCCCAGAAAACCAAATGCCCAGTACTAGTTTGCTCTGAGAGTATTTGAGACATTCACTTGCCTTTGAATTGGCATAAATTTCTTTTCATCTTTGTTTAAATAGAATTGCTACAAAAGAGAATTACACCACAATTTGGCCATATGTCCTTTAGAGAGCATGGGTGAACAAGTGAAGAGATGCATTCAGAAACTGTCCTTGAATTTGTTAAAAGGTCACACGCAGTAGCATAAATCTCCAGATTTCCCTCCCTCCTCCTTCCCAAATAACATAGGGAAAGACAATTCCTGAAATATTGCATCTTCTAGTTGGAGATAGCTCTTAAAAAGCGTGGCAGGCTAAGGAAGAGATATCACACAGTGCATCCCTACAAGAAGTAGTAAGACTAGTTTACTGTACATACAGTGATATTCTAAAGGACAATGGTGGCAGCTACCTTGCAAATTCACTTCACCTACCTATCACGTTTTCCAATACTCTAGTCAGTTTTATTTACAGTATAAAAAAAAAACATTGATTTTTAGAGTTCAATACACAGGTTTAGGACCCAAAAGAATGCCACAGTAAGATGTTGATGTTTGCATCTGTTAGATGCAAGTGCACTTCGCAATTCAGTCACATAACATCATCGTATTCACCTATAAGTGTTAGTCCATCCAAACCAGTGTTAAATTCCATTTTTGGCTTCATTGTTGTTTGTAGCCTGTTTCCTTTGAGCGATGAAAGGGTACATACACTTGTCTGCTCCCAAAAACCGGTACATGCATACAACTGCTTCAAAGGGCAGAATACTGTGAAAAAGAGGTTATAAAATAGTTAAGAGGACAGCATAAAACAAAACCACTGCTTACACTATGTAGTTGTTTCTTCTTGAAAGCAACATAGTAGCTACTGGAGAGGATGCTTAAGAGACATAAAGAATTTTTATTTCTCAGAGATACTTACAGGGAAAACAAACTCTAGAATCCCCACCACAGAGGTAAGAAAGGATGAAAAAGCTACTTATTCACTTGCCTCCACCTTATAGCAGATTTCGTATTGCTTCTTCACAAGCAGTGTGATAGCTTGTTTTAAAGGCAGGAGTGGCAAGGCATCACAGAAGGCCTACTAAACACAAACGGTCTGCTTAAAGACGTATCAGCAGAGGTCATCAGACATTTAAAACATTTATTCCGTAATATGGGATTAGTGTTAATGTCATTCTTTGATCACAAGATGCCTAACAGTCTTGACATATTCTAAACTCAATCCATCCTCAAAAAGAGAGGTCTGAAGTAAAGAGAGTAACTTCCTTTTTCCCCATCCAGGTAAAATTCCAAGAGGTGACTATGTGACTGATACTTGGCGACAAGACCCCCTCCTTCCCACATCCAAAAAAATATTACTTTCAAGTACAATACTCTAGTGAAGGACTAAGCTGGGATTTCCTCAGTCACTGAAAATAGTGGCAGACACTGATTCAGTGGAAAGCAATGCCCAGAATCTAGCCATTAGGAGTAATGACCACTGAAGCACTGAGAAGTAGATGTCACTGATACAGGTGTCCTCGCTGCCAGTAGTACTCCTGGTGCAGTAGCCAGTGGAGGCCCTTTGATCTAAGTGCTGCTGCCTGGGGCATGGATTATGCAGAAGCTTTGATCTCCCTGTTGGAAGCTAAAGTCTGTAAGAAAGACAACCCAAAGAGACTTTGATGTAATTACTGCTGTATAAGACACTGCTTGTGCAGTGAAGCACCTTCTGAGCTTCTGGCTGAAGAAGCTAGCTCTTAAAGATGCGTGAAGTGGCCTCGATTTGTTGGCAGAAGAGACCCACACATACTCTCTTCCAGGAAAGAGGTGAGCAGTGATGGCTCCTCTGTTCTTTGGTGAGCCTGTCCACCATGAGTCTTAAGGCAGAGCAGAACCACTGCCTTGGAAGTGGAATAAAAATCACAAGTTCTCAGTTTCAACCATCCTTTGAAGAAGGAAGACAAGACAACATTATATTTTAAGTATCCTCCTATGCACTACAGATTTAAAAAAAATCCCAGACAGCTGTGAAGCTGTTCTCTATAAACTGGAATGCAAGTGATGTTGTATCAGTGGATTTGAGCCAACTCCAGTATTATCCTGTATCGTTGAAATGTCAGCCTGGTTACAGATTAAACAGCATCCCCATCTAAAACCTGTACTGCTTTAGACAGAATTAAGGAGTTAATTCCTTTAAATTGCCCCTCCTCTAAACTCAGACTCTGAAAATTCATTCTGAATGTGCAGATTTTCAGTTTATCTACCATTATCCCTGTAAGTCCTAGAGAATCTGCAGGCAGGGCCTAGTACACATTGGTTCTAAAGACAAAGAGCTAGAGGTTCCTTTGCGGGAAGCTGCCTCGCGCCCCATTCCATTTCCAAACAACAGAAAGAAAAATCTGTTGAAAAGTAAACAGGAATCGAAAGAGGATGGAAGATACCACAGGGGTAAAACAAGGATACATGAAACAGGGGATCTCAGTTTTATGGAGCTTCCCAAGCAAGCAACCTACACTCCTGAAAGACGAGAGAGAGACTTATGAATTCTAACAAAACAGCAGCAATGGTCTGTGTGGCTGGGACAGTGTTTATATCCTAGGTGAATGTGCTCGTGTACTCTGCTGCTACTGCCAACAAACTGGTATTTCAGCTCTTACCTTTTCATGAAGGTGACCATATACATGAGGCGAGGCGTGCAGATCATTGGCTGGTCTGTGAGGATAGCTCTCATAGCCTGCTTCACACAGTATTCTGGTTTCAAGGGTGGAAGGAAAGGCTCAATTTCTTTTCTGAAATATTTGATTAAGATAGATTAATAAGATACATAAAGGGCAGCAGGCCTCAGTGAAGAGTTCATTAACTCACTTCGGAATGTCTCATCAGGGAAAAAAAGACTTTTTTTATAGTTACCATTCAGTTACAAATACTATAGCTCAAAACAGAAGATACTCACCGAATTCAGAAAGTCTCTTTTTTTGAGTCAAGTCAGGATTACAGATCACATTAGCATGAAGTAAAGCACACAATACTTTAACATTTTTATCACAGAATGACCTGAGTTGGAAGGGACCCACAAGGATCATCAAGTCCAACTGCTATCCCTGCATCCCCAACAGTCAGGCCATGTGTCTGAGTGCATTGTCCAAATGCTTCTTGAGTATTGTCAGGTTTGGTGCTGTGACTGCTTCCCTGGGGAGCTGTTCCAATGCTCCACCACCCTCTGGGTGAAGAGCCTTTCCCTAATATCCACAGTATCACAGTATCATCAGTTTGGAAAGGACCTCTGAGATCATCAAGTCCAACCTATAAGCCAACACTAACAGCAACACCCACACTAACACCAACCATCATGTAAACCACGGCACTCAGTGCCTCATCCAGTCTCCCCTTAAACACCTCCAGGGTCGGCAACTCCACCACCTCCCTGGGCAGCGCATTCCAATGACCAATCAGCCTTTCAGTGAAGAACTTTTTCCTAACAAAATCCAATCCAAACCTCCCTTGGTACATCTTCCTGCCGTTCCCTCGACTCCTATCATTGGTCACTAGATAGAGATCAGCACCTGCTCCTCCTTCTTCCCTTGTGAGGAAGCTGTAAACTGCAATGAGATCCCTCCTCAGCCTCCTCTTCTCCAGGCTGAATAGACCAAGTGACTTCAGCCGCTCCTCATATGATTTCCCCTCTAGACCCTTCATCAACTTTGCGGCCCTCTTCTTGACAGTCTCCAGTAGTTTGACATCCTTTTTTATAATGTGACACCCAAAACTGCACACAATACTCATGGTGAGGTTGCACCGGTGCCGAGTAGCGTAGGACAATCACCTCCCTCGACCGGCTGGCAATGTTGTGCTTGATGCACCCCAGAACACAGCTGGCCCTCTTGGCTGCCAGGGCACACCGTTGGCTCATGTTCAATTCGCCATTGACCAGAACCTCCAGATCTCTTTCTGCAGGGCTGCTCTCCAGCAGCAGTAGCAGTTTAGCTATCCTGAAGTACTTTTATGACACCACAAACACAGGGCAGAAGAAGACTTTTATTCACCTGATTCTGCACCCTCTGAACATTCCTGTATCCACAAGATAAGGGCAGACTAAAGTTGTTTTGATTCCATCCTTTTCAGCAGCCTTCAACTCATGGCTCAAAGACTCATGAAAACCTACAGCTCCAAACTTGCTGGCACAATAATCCTGTGTTGGCAATAAACAAGGCAAAAAAAGACAAATTAAAAAAGGACAGATAAGAATCCATTTCAAAGCCAAAGAATATTCAAGGTGATTCTGCACAGATTTTCAAAGCAACAACAAAAGACACCCACTGAATATAGCATCACATCAACTCATTTATCAATTCACTTTTGAGGCAATTAGCACAGAATCATGAAAGCAGGAAATCTGAATGTAGAATGATATTACCTTGGATTTTATTCTTTGCATCAGGTAGGCTCACATCGCAAGTGACTCCAATCACCAGCATGCTTAACATTAAATGTTACAATAAAGGACTGAGATACTTAATACTGACCAGATTTAGGTCAGATTTGAAAGAGTTGGAGAGTTGACAGGGCAGAGGGGTAAAAATCTTAAATGCTTTATTTTTAAGGTCAGTTTCAACAGAAGATAATTGGGATTGTATTATTTCACTTTTGGAAGAGGATATGGCTTGCATACCTCAAAAATTCTAAGTTCAGCAACAGTAAAAATGATCGCATAGAAAGCAGTAGCACTGGAGTTTTCTGTTGGATGTGTCTACCTCTGCTGGTGGTCACACCCACAATCTAAGATATTCTTTATAATTTTCTCAAGATAGCAAATACTCTGATAAGCCTTAAGAGAAATGAATGAAGCTGGTGTAACTTATGGAACATTCCAATTTAATGTCCTGGATTGAACCTTACCTATATGCAAATAAGCCTGTGCTCACAGGCTAATAAGACCATTATTCTATTATACTCCTTAATTCATTTTCACTTACTCAATGCTTTTTGTTGACACTTGCATTTGTGCCAATGACCCAAAAGGCAAGATAATAGGCTCTAGTTCTAACCTAGTTTTATGTACCAAACAAGTCTCAAACTGGTGTTTTCAAACAGCTGCTACCAACTATACAACCTAAGGCTTCCAACTGGGAGCCTAGCAAAGCAGGCAAGACACACTCAGGAAGGAGGAAGGCTGGCAGCTATTTCCTCACAAAAATAGCAAATGTGACTTTTGAAGATCTTTGCCTTTGGCTTCAAGCTCAGCACTGAAGACACTGATAGGAGCAGATAAATGGACACCTTTCAGGTTCCTAAATTTATCAGGTAATTCAAGGATTGCTTAGTATTCTGAAATCCTTAGCCAACCTAGGTTTTCACTCCAAGTGGCAAGTCCACCTACAAAGTAAGTGAATACAGTAGGAGCACCTATGGAGCACCATAGCTTTCAAGTGTCTTTGAATATCTGAATTTATTTTCTCTGGCTGATAATACAAAAAACAGCTTATTCTAAGCAAGAAGTGCCAATTTTATTGTTAATTGTAGTCTAACAAACCTCCACTCCAGCAGTACTGAACAATCCCAAGGAACTTGCAACTGTCACAATGTGTCCATGATTCATTTCCAGCATCTTGGGAAGGAATGCTTTAGTGGTCTACAAAATAAAAAAAAAAAAATTAAAAAAAAAAAACCACAAAAAAACTACATCATGACCATACTACATTAGTAGTAACTGTGTAAGTGTTCAAAGCCTCTACCTTATTATCAAGAATTTAGGAGTTAGAACACCATATGTGTTCTGAACTTCTGAATTTATCAAAAATGCCAACAGAAAATCTACAGCTTGTTTGTGAATTCAGACAGCAAGGCAGCAAGGACTGTATCTCCAGAAATCCTAAGGTTAAAGGATCAATTGAGCTCAGACATGTTTATTTTTCTGCAAGAGACTAGTTATCAGAAGGAGATAATTTGACTCTAAAATGGAAGTCACATTTTTTTAAATACAGAAAAAGGAATGCAAAGTGTTTAATTATGCCATCCAGCACATCTGTGTTAAGACCAGTGCAGATTATCAGTTCTAATTATTGACATAAACTTTTGGAAGTTAGATATACTGTTAGTTTTATCCAATTAACTTATCTTGGGCATTTAACATTAAAAAAATACTGGAGGCAGAACTTCTTATGCTTTGCCTGTAACAAAGTTTGCTTCTGTTTAAAAATGCAAGTCAGAGTTAGCACCTCTAAAAATTAAGCTTTAAGTGATAAAACGAAGGCATTTACTAGAAGATCACTTCTGCTAGGGTACCTACCTTTGCCTTATCTGTTTTCTGAAGCTGACTTAACACTTCCATCATTTAAACAAACATTAAGCAGAGCAGCATATATGCTAAAAAAACCCCATTTATGTTGTAAAATGGTATGTGTAGTTATTATTTACTCCAGTTTCCAGGTTGTCAGTGAGTACAAGAGATCACTTTTAAATTACCAAAGAATTTCAGACACTGTTTTTTAAGCACAAACATGCCTAGTTAATATATAAATCTATTCAGGGCAGAGCTATTACTCTATTTAATTCACTCTGTACCATAAATGCTTAATCCTCCCAGAAACCTGGTCTCCCCATGTAATTTGGATCCAAACTCATCACATGCAAATGCCCCTTAAGTATTTGCTACTAGCTTAATTGTTGGTCTGAGTTGTGTCAGCTGCATTCTTAAAAAAGACATGCAAGCTACAGCTGAATCCATCTAATTCCATTCTTATGCTGTCTGCATTTTCCAATCACAGACGTCAGGACAGTTTTGCTCTAATGATTTTCACATGTTCTTGTACAACATTTTTGCCTGCAGGTGTTAAATGACTAATCCAGACCTCCTAACACCACACAAAAGAGTGTTTTCACTGGACAGCTGACAGATGATAGAAGATTAACAGACCTCCTGACTCCTTGCCTTTTCTACTGTTGATTCATACAACTCCTGGATTCTGTCATAACTGCACAACAAACCAAATTATAAAAAATAACCTAAGAGTAAGCTGCCTTGCATTTGTTTCTTTCCTCATGGCAGGGATCTCTAAACCTCTTATATAGAGCCTCAGATAAGAATTCAGTTCTCTGTTAAACTAATCTGTGCCAGGCACACAAAGTTTCAGCCTCTTGCTATGTTGCATGGCAACAAAGCCCAGTCATCACAGGGCAGTGCCTTCTGAAAAGGTAAGGGGCTTCACTTACGCAGCACTGAAGTTTTACAGTGTGTTATTTATCTGCAGCCTGCCTTACACATCCCAACACTGACAGTGTGTACACTAATCCTGATCCTCCACGCCACCCCTGTAAGAGATCCATGCTCCCAACTCAGTCCTGCTAACGATTTACTCCCCTCCAGAGCATTAGTCAGCTCCGTCAGCAGTTTCCACTTACGTTCTCAGTTATCTGCCCACATCACAACAGAATGACTGATTGCCACCTCACAATGCCAAAAAAGCTTGATAATGCAGACTGAAGCTCTAGTTGAAAACTAGAAATGAAGGGGCACTGGCCTTGGAGTTTGTCTTAGGGAAGAGAAAGAAGTGAAAGAAGCAATAACAGATTTTTTTTTTTTCCTACCACCCTCAAAGCTGAATCAACGCTTTCTTCCAAGAGGTAAATGGGCAAGTGCACCAAGCTTTGTTGGACTGTTTTTTCTATTATCTTTACTATGACACTGCTTTTTTTTTTTTAACTATGATTAACTATAACTAGGTGTCTATATATGTCTGTTTATCTACAGCTCACGAGAGTTTTCACAGGCACATTTATAAATATGGGAAAAAGCCAGAACAATTGCAGAGCAGTAGATTTCAGAAAGCCCACTCAACCATGCCACACTCCTCCAAAGCATAAAGATTCAGGGCTTGTGGCTAAAGTAACCCTTTGGCATGGAACATTATCCCACAAATCCATTTAATCTAAAGCCGAGGCAGTCTATAATGATAGCACAACTATCATATGCACAAAACTTTGCACTTAACTATCAATATCTCAGCTAAATGGACGACACAAAGTCATCTTGGTTGCTGCCATCCTCCAGCCATCTGCTACAGCTGGGAGTCAGTGCTTGAAAACAAGCACAGTCAGAGGCAGACACACCCTGCGGGGGGGGGGGGACGACGACGACGACACGCATTTCTAGACTGCGAGTAAAAGGCTTGCCCACTGCTCCTCCCAGCCTCCTCTTGCTGGGAAAAACAATCCCAAAGTGAAGTTATTCTCTTTCGTGTTATAAGCAATCCCCAAATAAATCCATGTTCTTACTGAGCTTCTGGCACAGCCCACTTCTTTGATCAAAGCAGCTTCCTCTATACTGGTCCTCAATTTTTCTGCCTGTTACATAAACCAGATCAACCTAGTTTCTAGTTTCTTTCAGCTCCAGCTACATCTGCCTACCAGACCTGAAGTCTTCTATGTGCTTGGTGTGCTGCTGAGAAACTAGTTAAAGAGTCTGACCGGTTTGGGGCAAAACTCCTCCTGGGTGGCCTTCCCATCTGGAGTTTGCCTGAACAGGTAGCACAGTCCACATTAGCCTTCCAATACGACACATGGACATGACAATCCTCCATTAAAAAAAAAGAAATATTAAAAGATATTAGGCAAGAAATGTGTTTTGTCCATGGCATTAGATGTCATGAACCACGCCCTCAAAATAATTCAAATCAACTCAAGTGATTTAATCAAACTATCTGCCTTCTGGTTTGATCCTTTAGGTTTCAGTTTTACCTTCCACAGCTGCAGAGGAAGATACTTAACCAAAGCATTTAAATACTTAAAGTCTGAGCTGGGTATTTTATTAATGATAAACATAACACAGAGAAGAAATAAGTAAGTAGAATATAATGGATAAGAGTAATCGTGTTGTGATATACCAGGGTGAGGAATCAGGGAAGTTCTGCAGTGTTCAATATCACAAAATTAAAGTTTAAGCATCCTCTTCACTCAGAATTATGATTTTTTTTTTTTTAGAAAAAATGAAACCCCCTGAAATATAGTGCTAACATGCACTTTCTAACCTGCAGTATAGTTTAGATACAGCAGCTATGCTGGTCAGATAGAATGTGTGAAGCTATTCTAAACAGAGGGTAGAGCTAGTCGAACCCTTAAGATTTTGAGCCTCGAGATCAATTCCTAATCTTCTAAGTATTATCCTTTATGATCATGAATATAGCAGTAAGAACAAACTATTCCCAGTAGCTGTAACCGAACATCTATTTTGTGTGCACATAGCTTTAACGACTTATTTCTCACAAGTGTGAAACTGAACAAGCATTTACATGTCACTTCATAGCTTTCATAATCTGTTCTCAACATTTTGGTTTACGGCAAATTAACTTCTAACAGTCTAGCACTTCTTCCCTCCCCTTCCCCAAATTCTTTAGTTCCATTCTTAATGAAACAAAACTCAAAAGATTGTGCAACACAAAGAACAGCACAGCTGCAATGTCAAGACAAATTAGTCTAAATACAGCAAATGAGAATATGAAGAAATACTGTGTTTGGGAAAGCGATTTTTTTAATTACATTTTGGATTAATTATTCTTAAAGTAGAAACTAAACATCCACAGAAAACAATGTTAGCTGTATGCAGCTCAAGACAATGGATACTGAATGCAGAAAGCACAAAGTAGAAAATTATGTACCACCTTGTGTTTAGCAAATATTCTTTATACCAAAGAAAGAAATAAAGCAGGTATCAAAATGTAAGGTCTGTTTACATTTCTATTTTTCAATAAAGTAATTTTTTTTTTGTGCTTTCTGCCTTCCATCAACAGTCCTTCTAAACTATACTAATGGCATAAACAAACTGCTTTACTGTAAGGCAGAAATTCCTTTATGCCAAAAGAAGAGCTCATTTTCCATACAGCCCCTTCAGGTAAGGAGAATCAAGCACTGTTATTTTTTGGGGCTGATCAAAACAAGTGAGTGTCTGTCACTATATTGATCCACAACAGTGGTGTAGTTGTATAAAAGATTAAAAAAAAAAAATTTTCCTCCCAAGCCACAGCTACCCCTGACTTCTAGGACAGCTGCATAACAGTGCAAACAAATACAACATTTGGGTAAATGTATTGTTTAATCTTCATGTTAAAAAACTACTTGACCATACCCCAGAAGTAAAATTTGTGTGATTAGTCAAGGATTCATCCAGACAACTCTGGTAATTAAGGTATCAGATCATAAGAGACTGCTGCCAAGGCACATAGCTAATCCTGCAACTACCAGCAGTGTGCCCAGGTGGCCAAGAAAACCAATGGCATCTTGGCCTGTATCAAAAACAGTATGGCCAGCAGGACAAGGGAGGTGATTGTACCCCCATACTCAGCACTGGTGAGGTCACACCTTGAGTACTGTGTGCATTTCTGGGCTCCTCAGTACAAGAAGGATATTGAGATGTTGGAGCACGTCCAGAGAAGGGTGACAAGGCTAGTGAAGGGGTTGGAGAACAAGTCCTACAAGGAGCAGCTGAGGGAAACTGGGATTGTTTAGCGTGGAGGAGACTGAAAGGAGGATATGGCATAGCGAGTGTTGATCTCTTCTCACAAGTGACAGGACAAGTGGAAATGGCCATGAGTTGCACCAGGGGAAGTTCAGACTGGATATTGGGAAGAATTTCTTTATTGAAAGGGTGGTCAGGCAGAGGCTGCTCAGGGAGGTGGTTGAGTCACTGTCCCTGGAGGTGTTTAAAAAAAAGAGGATAGATGAGTTTGAGGGACACTGTTTAGTGGATGATGGGTGTGGTTGGACTCTATACCAAATGTGTTTTCCAACTGGAAGATTCTATGATTCTACTATCACAAATTACCTGAGTTGGTGATGAGAAAGGGTTCTAAGGTTTTGTTTAAAACACATATTACATCCTCTCCCATGTTCGGTTTTCTTTTATTCTCATTCTTCATGAACTACAGCAGGACACACTGCATGTTCTCCTACTCGCAACACAGGGCAGCACGTGGCCACTCACTCCATCACAGAGCAAAATCCAGACATGTCCACATGCCCTGATTTCTCTTTCCATTCCAGTAACTGAGAAGGAATACACAAAGGTCTGACAAACTAATTCTTCTGCAGACAGGTTGTGGTAGCCTTGCCTTAAGATGTTTGTCCAAAACAGGTAGTATAGCTCTAATGCACTACTGCATGTTAAAAAGGAAAGAGGTGTGCCTGTAAGGCAGAACCATTCCACAGCAAGGTTATCAATAAATAGCCTGAAGTTATTTTCAGCTACAGCCATATAGCCCATCTTATTTCAGAAGATAACCACTTCAAATACATTTTATAAACACAGAGTAAAACTTCACTTACAGGATTACAGTGAAAGGCATCACCAAATAGTTTTAGAAGAGGCCTTGAAAGTATAACTTAGAACTGTGTAACTCTTAAAGGAGACTTTATTCAAGTTGGAGGTTACAATATCCAAAAAGCCTTCTCACATACCAAAACATGCAGTTACAAGCCTGATTTAAACATCTGTTTTCCTTATAGATTTTTTATTTGGTTCCAATGAGAAGCATAATTACTTGTCATTTGTACAATCATCTCTATTTTTCCCCATATTATCTCCACATCCTTCTTGAATTCCATTATACAAACATCTCTGAAATATTAGATTAGGATGAGATTAGTAACTGTGCTAAGACTACATGAAAATACCAGCTAGTTGAACACTAGGGAGACTGCACAGCACAAAGGACACGGCTCTGTCAATACTACACCAAAGACAGAAGGTAGACAGAAGTCTACAACTACTGTTGACCTTGCTAACATAAGGGACCAAAGTCGAAATTTAAAGGAGCTCAGATGTCTCTGCTGACTGTTTTCAAGAAGCATTGGGTCTCTTCTGGATAATTAGCCACTGTTTAAGCAAATATTTGAATAGCTGTGGAAATCAGTACTATTTTTGATCTTGAGCTTCTATTCCCAAGAGCCGATAACAAAAAATAAACCAGAATTACCGAGTCTTCCTAAAGCAATGAAATAAAGAAAAAGCCAGAATTCTCTAGCCTGCTGACAGGCCTACCCAGGTCCTTTCAGAGTAAAAAGGGTCAGGAGATACACATGGCATCCTCAAGCCAAGCTTCCATAGACAGCTACATTAAAAGCAAGAAAGGAAACTATTTAAGGATTGCCCGCAAGTGTGGCTTGAACAGGTCCTGCATTCAAAAAAAAGCACCATCTGTCAATATTTCATATCTTTCAATATTTCATCTCAAAAGGAGTCCTTTAGTTATTTAGCTCCTGGCAGGCAACAAAACCTTCAATTCCTCACTAACACTTTGTGTGTCCTTGACATAAAAAAAACCCACTGTTTTGGGGCCATGGGGATTCCTTTAATATTGAACTGCAACAATAGTTAATGCTTAACATACATGCACAGGAATAACATTACAGTTGCCTTGCAACCAGAAGCCCATGGAAGAACAAGGCAGACTTAAACAGAAGTCTATAATGACAACAAAACAAAGCCACACACCCCCTCCAACACTTTGGATAGCCTACATTTGCAGACAGTAAAACTACAGATAAGATCTACCCAGTTTAAGAGGCAAGGGTAACAAAATAAATTAAGTACCCTGAAGAGCTATCACAAAGAAAAGCAACAACAGTTAACATAAAACTGTGTTTGATTTACAGATAAATAAGCATCCTTCCCCCTCCCACCTCTGTATGAAATACTGCTTTGAAATGTGAAGTCTTAGCTTAGTAAAACCAAGCTATTACTTAAAATACTTGTTTAGTTTTTAGTTCATTATTAATTTGTGTTAGTAATTAATGTTCCCATTTCTACATATTTAATCAGCTGAGAAGTAAAGTTACACAAAACAAGGTTAAATCATATTTACTGAAGTTTGTAAGTGGGTTTGTTAGCACCAACAAACATCTGTCATGCCATTTGCTAAAGAATAAGTACACTACAGTCCATCTTTACACCTTGTTTAGCATTTGTAGTATTTAGGGTCCAGTTACAAAACTTCAGCTCTCAAAGCCAATAGTTACCACCATTCCCTGTGAATGGTTCACTTATTGTAGTGGTTCATCTTACATTGATTCAACCCATGTTGAGTCTATCAGAAAAAAGCTGAAACTGAATTAAGTAGTTTTCTTAATCAGAACTTAGGGCCACAAAGCTGTTTACAATGGGTAGACAGTAAAGATAAGTAATGCTATTAAAAAAAATCACAGGGAACTAATACCACTAGTTATCTCTCAAACATTAATCATTGATTTCCACTCTTTACTACTAGAACTAATTATGCCATGCCTAGGGCAACTGAGCATTGCCTGGCTAAATTGCCTTTTGTATAGTTTGTTAACAAGGCTTAGTTGGAAAAGGTTTGTGTTTACAGAGTGGGATATGAAAAGTGCTTAGTGAAGGCCATTGCAACAGAGAGCTTTGTTACTGTTGCCTTATCATGTCACCACACTGTTTCCCCCTCCCATTTCTTTTAAGGGCTTAATTTCCTATCATCTTACCCCAAAATGGGTAACTAAGACTAAAGCAGAAAACAGCTTTGTTCTCCCTCTTGTCTGAAGTGTACATTAAATACTCAAGAACGCTACAGTTACTGCTTCAGAAACTGTTCTTGAGAGTCAAGGTGGAAAAATATCAATACCTAAAGTTTACAGTGGTCTGCTGCTAATCAAACTCACAGCTCTTAGATATAGAGCTTTTCTGCATTCCCTATGATTGCATCACTCTAGATTTTGAGTGCAACTTTACTTAGGGCAGGGGTTAGGTATGTACAACACAACCAAAGATGGTCCTGATTTCTCTTTAAGAACATGTCACTTCATTTAGAGGCCACTTTTATATGCTTTCTGGGCATGAAGAAGTTCAGGTATTCAAGGTGAACTACCCCTGTTACTTCTATTCCAGCAAGAGGAAATTAGAGCCTTTATATTATAGGTATGCAGTCTCCATGTCTCTGCTCCCAAGTACTTGTGTATTTTGTTTTTTTCCTGAGAAGAAACAGATTCTAAATTAACTGCTTTTTAAATTATTTCCACTCTCAGATATCTGGCCTGTCCTGTAAAGTGTCTGATCTTTCCAATGACTACACGCCACCAACTGTTTCTGTGGAATCATCTAGCTGCCTTTAATGGACACACATATATATACACACACCCCACTATATATGCACACCAACTTGTCCTTCATCTGTTCTTGCAGATATCACTTTGTTGATGTATAGCTCCTTCATATATATGCAGCAGTATATATCATTTCAAAGGCCCCACCTCAACTATTCTGTGACCTTCCACTTGAGCAGGCAGTTGGTATACACTTGCAGAGGAAGATGTTCATAAGCAGCAGAGACCTTGCACTCTTTGTCCCTATGTTAACTGCAAGCTTATCAACCCAGAGTCTTAACTAACTGGAAAAGATGCCAATTCCTCTGCTGTATCTCCATTATTTCTCCTACAGGAAATCTTGCCTATAACCAATTATCCTGCTCTGTCTGAAACAGTGTCTGCTCTACTTCCATTTTTTCTTCTCCTTTGGTCTCAAGTCCTTTCAGCTAGAGGGAGGGTCCAATGAAGCAATGCAGAGTACCTAGATGAATTTCTTGTGGAATTAACATATTTACAGCTGACTTCAGAACATACACATACCAGTGTTTTCAAAAACTAATGATGTCCCCGCCAGCTATTAGATGCCCTCCAGTAACAACTTCCTTGACAGCTTTTTAAAGGTATTCTGAGGCCTCACCTTCAATTCTGCCTGGTTTGAATTTCAGTGGTTTTAAAGCTTGGGCAGAGCAATCGTACTTCATTCTCTATAGCTACCAATGAACAGGGAGAAAGACAGTATCACTGCTTAAGCAATATAAAAGTGCAAAACATAAGTTGCCAATGATATTTGTTGTGGAATTCAAATGCCAAAATAATCTAAAACCGGAGAAGGATTAGTAGCAGGTAAGATGGCATGGTAAGAGGGCTTTTGGACCATCTATGTGTTTAGTCTGCATTACACTGCAAAAAAACAAACAAGATGCAAGTCTCAACCAAAGTGGAACTTGAGAATAAATGTAGATGTGCAGGCTTTTCCAGCCGGCACAAGTTTAAGACATAACCAAATATGAGAATTGAAGCTTTCAAAGTACTGATGCTCAAAAGCTGATCTTTTCCCTTCCATGCAAAGGAATCTTATTAGACAAGTTAATATTTATTTTCCACAAATATTAATCTCATACTCTCAGACTATCATAGCGACCAACCACAATTCAAATTCAAAGCAAGTATGATATGATGGGCAGCAGCCACTGAAAAGCAACATGCAATTTACAGAAAATGAACCCTTCTGCTCAGACCTACCACATCAGCATTTGAGATTTCCATATACCCAAGACTAATACAGACCTCCAATATGGCTGTGACAGCCCAGTTATACTCCTGTAAATTCAGGAATTTAAGTTACAACCCCGGTAAGCAGCACCACCAACCTCGTATTCATCTGCACACAGATCCTTCAGTGAAGATGACATGACTCACATTTACTCAAATATAAACTTTGAAATTAATTCTATGTTTGCTGGTCAAGTGACATAAGAAGGTAACACTTGGCTACTCCTTTCCATAAAAGCTAGTTTAAGCTCTGTTGAAGTCAAGCAACTAGATGTTCTACTTTGTTTATATGATGACAAATGGCCGTGTCAAACGATTTTTAGTGTTTCAGAGCTACGTTGACATTAGTGTAACAAACACATTAGTCCCTCGCCTTCATTAGCACGAGTTTGCAGCAAATGTCCAACCATTTGGAGAGCAGTAATTTATAGCCAGCTATTTGATAATCTTGACAAAAACGAAAACATCTCCATGAGTCAGTGAAAAATTCGTGTAACAAATTTTACAACTATTAGATAAGAACGCAGAATATTCTCTGTTCAGTGAGCAAGAGTACAATCCAACTTTTAAATACACATTTTTCTCCAGCTTGCCATAAGCTTAGTCATCTTCTGGATTCTTTAGTAAATCTTGGTATTTTAGTCTGCGTGTTTCCAAAAAATTATTAGAGAACAGTACTGTCAGAACTACTTACGGAAAATATGAAGTCATCATTCATGTTTTATAGTTTATGTAATAGACTTTTCAAGAAGTGGCTATACAGAAAAAGATTGTCTCACATTTTATAGATACCTTAACACCATAGTACTGAAATTCCTACTGTACTTGCATGCAGATGAAAGCTGAGTCACTTATCCTCTCCAATTCAGTCTAAGTCATTGTTTTGAACCGATTACTTTATAAAAAGAGAAGTGATTATGCCATTACTGAATATCTCACAAGAGGGACAAGATTAGAAGGAAAGCTTCCCTTTTCATGTAACAGTCTTACTTAGTGGAAACAGAAAAATAAAGCATTATAGCTAAATGCAAATTCAGCTTCAAAGTTTGTTGAGTAAACAACTTTAAGATCCTAGAAAGTGCCAACTTGATACAAAGTAGCTCACAGAATGAGAAGTAGCATTTTTAAAATGCATGTAGATTAGAGGTTTTTTTTAAAAAAACAGGTGTTTGTTTCATACTCCTCTCTACCTACCCCAAAAAAAGTGTCTTAGCAGGTAAACATTTACTTCATAAGCCAACAAAGGCTAAAACAACAAAACAACTGCAGCCAATAGTGACCAAAAGCAGTGGCTAATACAATTTTCAAATATTCTACTTGCATAGGCACTTTAACCAAACACCAAGAAACTACTCACTTTCTTGGGAGTGGGTTTTCAAAGACAGATACTTTCTTCCTTTGCCTGCCTGTGGAAATTTACGTTCATTTCCCACAAGCTGAAACATGGCTCTGGCATGTTTTTCCCACATTCAAACAGCATCAGTCCAACTAATTTCCTGAGAAATCAAGAAACGCAGTAGGCACAGAGATCATTGCTCTCGATTGTACACAACAGCAATTGCAGTATCAGTGCAAGGCAAATAAGTTAGTTGTTAACACAACATTACTTGATGTGTTCAGAAAAAGTAACTTACCTTTAAGGGGTTTTGATAGTCTGTAATTAAAACACTGCAATCTCTTTAGAAGTAAAGTTGTTACATTCAAACTGTTACACCAGTAGTGGATTTGCTATAGCTTGGAACCATTTATGATTATTTAACTATTTGGAGCCTGTAAATCCTATTCCAGCAAATCTCTCCAAGACTGAGATTAGACAGCCATAGATGTCCTGTTCACAGCTATGTGTTTTTTTTCCTGTTCCTTCTCATGCTCTCCCCAACACAGTCCACACACACATTGGCTAATGCAAGCCTGAAACACTGATGAGGTGATTCTAGTCTCTAAACAGACAAACTAATGAACTTGGACAAGAAAATTAATAGCTTTCCTTCCCACCCTCCAGACAGGTTAATGAGCTGAGCTGGCTCACCTAAGGATCAGATGAATACCAAAAAGTGGTGCAAGGGAAAATGCCCTTTCAAGGGGTGGTCCCACATGACAGCTTGCCACCACTAATCTGCCTTGTAGTTTCATCCTAAATCAACAAAAATTTTGGACAAGTTACTCTTAAGCATGCACACAAGCACTATTCCAAACTTACTCTGCAAGGAGAGTGCTCAAAAAGCTGTCACACAAGTTCAAACAGATGGCAGAAGTGACTAGCACCAGGGCACATTTAGGTGCAGAATTCAACAGCCAAACAAACTTGAATTTCAAAAGGCTCACACCAAGGCAGCCACCTCAGCTTTGCAGCTGTTCCGGCATTCCTTGGCCTACCATGCCCTTCCATCCCAGTTGTGATAACTCACTTGTGTCAAGTGTTAATTTGACTGGCATATAAATCACTATACTAATATAATTATTTACAAGAACAAAGTGTTCATTCAGAAGCATAAGCACAGATGTAAATTTCTCCCAGTTTGTGACATATCTTCTTCTAAACTAAACGCTCAGAAGCTGAGATTCTACAAATCTCAGTCTATGCCCACTCACCTATATTACAACTGCATTTTAAAAGACTTAGTCTGCTTAAAAAAAAAAAGACTAAAAGCCTAAGAACAAAGTAAAAGCATATTATATCACACATAAATCAGTTTCAGTTTACCTTTGCAGAAAGGCCTCTACTATTTTTCACAAAAGACAGACAGGTATCAATAACTCAGTTTTACTATCAGTGTGAATAGCTAGAAAGCATCAAAGGTCAGGGAGCAAGGTTTATCAAGAGAGTGATGCTCTAGCTTTTACATACAGAGGACTGTGGAAAGGTTTAGTACTGGAGATACATAACAAAAAACTTCCCTCCCCCCTAAAAACCCCCAGAAGTGAAATCAAAGCACGAGAAGCACTGGGAAAGAATAATACTTCACAACTGATAAAGATAAAAGTAGAAGAGATTTTAAAAGTGCAGTGCTAAAATAGCAGGGATGGTGCTAAGAAACACAACATTCATCTTTCCTCAACCTGTCTAGTCAGAATAATTGATGACACTGAAAGCTACAGAAAAGGATTGCTCACCCACACAGATCAGTTAAGACAGGTCTTGGGCAGTAATGCAAATGCTGGGTTAGCAAGACACAGCAACATCATAATTAGCATTGCTTTTCTCCACAGTCGAGCACATGAACACGTGTCTTCTAGAAGTGTTATATTTGCTTGGTTATTACAGAAAGGTAATAATGTAATTAGATCTAATTATGTTAGCTGCTTTCCATAAAATAAAAGTGGATATTATTTACTAGACAGAATAATCTAAAACTTCAGACTCCACCGTTCTATCTTCTACAGGAGAGAAAAGGCATACATGTAACATTTAAGATTGAGAATTTCACTTGGAATAGTGAAGAGCTGCTCCCTCCACTTCTAGCAAGGTTAGACACCACTCCAGAGAAGATTATCATTCCACTCAAAGTTTTCCTGTCTCCAAATCCTTCACAAGCAGCACCACAATATCACACCAAAGCCAATGCAGAGTTTGCTTATTCAGCCTCTCTACCTCATGCCATACAAGGCAGGAATTTAATCATCACACTGATCACTCATCCAGGACTGTTACTTCAGAGTAGATTAGCAATTCTGAAAGCATTCCTAGGATTTGTTGACAAGACTCCGACCCTCAGAAAAAGTCACAGCAAGTTATTCCAAGTACCTTACCTCTGCAAGCTATATTGCAACTTCAGCTTTCTTTTAGAAGGCTGTAGAATTGCAAGCCATTAACAGTTGTTTAATGCCTCAAAAATATTTCAAGTAGTTTGAGAAGTCTGAGCATGTTCTCTTCAGGCCAACCTTCCCTTTCCTTAAGGGGACTTTCACATTGCTTTTCTGTGAAATAGATTAGTTTTCACCTAAACCCTTCAAGTTTCAGAGAGTTCCGTGCATGAAAGTAACTTGCATCCTATGCTACCACCTTGGACACCAATCAACATGCAACAAACAATCCAAGTGTCACAGTCTGACAGTCTCTATTTTCCGTCATTTGAAAGTCCAAGTCCCACACACCTTTCAAATAACACAGCAAATTAATTCCCAAAGTATGCCTCGAGGGCAACTGTCAAGAATTTGGGTGTAACCGAAGCAGTTTAAGACATCCTCAATGGTCATTTCATATTTGTTAACAGACTAGGATGAAAATCAAATACTTCATATTAAAGATAAGAAAGGAAAACACACAAATTCAGCTGCTATTTGAACTAAATAAATCAGCATTCTCTGCCATGCAAGGATGATGCTCTAGCACAGAAAGCATTACATATGAAAGCTGGTGCTGTAAGCAACACCTTCAAACAATCTTTGATGTGGTTTTCCCACAACCCTGATGGAAAAAGTCAGGAGCGCTACAAGCTATTTTGTTCACACTCCTTGATACATAATTACTTTTTCATTATCATGACACAGTAGATAACCGGAATCATGACTGAACAACCTCAATATACTACAAGAACTAGAGCTGAGTAACTTGTAGAACAGCTACAGTTTGGTGGGCAGCACTCTGGAATCCCAGTTATGGGTGCTTGAATTTGCATGATTGCTAGAAATGAAGGGGGCCTTTTGCCTGAATCTAAGACCCACCTACCACTCCATTGCCATATGCTTTTTTATGCTTGCTGACCCTTTGGATGAGTACACTATCTGAAAAGTCATTTTTAACCTCACTTGTTTCT
Source organism: Tapera naevia (assembly GCA_033556795.1). Classification (NCBI taxonomy): domain Eukaryota; kingdom Metazoa; phylum Chordata; class Aves; order Cuculiformes; family Neomorphidae; genus Tapera; species Tapera naevia. The sequence goes on from JAUMJJ010000038.1 coordinate 15,758,583, forward strand.
ACTCTTATACAAGTATAAGATTCTTTCTACAAGGAAAGTTTAGGCATCTAGGTAACTAATTTGTTTAAGTTTACTTGGTTGGGTTTTTTTCCCCCCTCCAGAAAGGATCAGAAAATTGGAAAACCTTCAGTAAAAAAATGATTTTTCTTTTGAAAGTTATAGTGATAACTAAAACATAAGAGGTAATATTACAAATACAGATTACAAGATAGATGTTACAAAATTAGAAGATTGCGTGCTGGTGACAACCGTGCTGGACATAATGCTAGACAAGCTGATGGTAGACTGTGAGAAAAGCTCTGAGCCAGCAGTCTTGCACCTACTCAGGCTCCAGAAATATACATCCACCCATTTATTTTCTAAAACTTAAGTATATCCCTCTATAAAACAGGAAATTGATGTTTTCTAGAGCATGCATCTGGAAGACAGTATTTTCTCAACTGATAGATTCCCTCTATTTTCTTAAGAAATAAATCCAAGAACATGAACTGCAAAACCATACCAAAGCACTTTAAGTACAATTAGTATGTCTACTTCCATAGCTAAAAGTCTTGACTACTTTTTTGCTTTTGTATTTACTGCCCAGCATGCTACCACAGTACACGAAACATGTACTGTCCGGGGTAATTTACTGGTGGCATGCAGTTGCAATCATTTTGCAGGGGAAGAACTAGTTCTGATGTCACTTTCTGGATCACATGCACATGTTTTTTTTTCTTGAACTTGCTCCAACTCATTTTTCAAAGAAAAAAGTCAAGAACTTGTAGATTAAACTTTGTGAGTAAACTTGTGTCTTGGGTTATATTATCGTGATTTTTTTTAATCAATTAAAGCAGTTAATTCCACTAACCCAAAATGCTAAACATAGCTAGCTAGCCTGTCAGTGGAATATTATACCTGTATTTGATCACAGACACTAGAATCCTAGAGATGAAAACAAAAAGCAAACTGTTATGCCACCAGGCTGAGTCTTCTGTGGCCTGTTATAACTTCAAATAACATAACTTAGGCTGTGTTTTCTTCTATAGAAGATTCAGTGGGCATACCAACTGCAGTACTTCCATATTTAAACTAAAACTATAGGCCTGAGTTTTATTTAACACCAGGGAGCTTGAAGAGACTAGAATAATATATAAGGACTAGAGTAACAATACAGAAGTATTAATACACTATTGATAACTATAAGCCACTTATTTCCTAAGGCTTTAGCAGTCCTGTCTGTCTAATTAGACTAACTACAGCAGCTGCATAAATGAGTATATGATTTGAAAGTAATGCATTAACTTTCTTTCCAAGGTACATTTAAGTTTTAGACTATTTATGAATGCCCTAATTACTTAGGTAATATTTCCCTCTTTACTCAGTACTTATCTGTTCCTGTATCAATGTCAGGCCACATAAGATTTGTTCAATTCCTACAGAGACAAATATACCTGCATAACTTAAAAAATAGTTTGTAAGTGAATGGACATAACTACTCCAGTTAAGACAGATGAATGTAAGTCTTCAAACTCTGGGGCCCAGTCTCTCACTACACAGATTTTCTTTTACAAATTCAATGAAGCTGAAGCCAAATGCTTTTGCTTCCCCCTTTTGGCAAGCTGAAGAGAACTCCTCTAGAAGGAGAGTTTTAAGCTGAAAGGTTTGGAAGATTCACATGACAGGGAAATGCAGATCACTGTTCTGAGCTGAATAATGAAGATCTGCTATGCAGAAGAACTTTATGTTACAGAATTCACAGACCCTGATCATCACCTTGCCCCAGTCCCTTTGTGAGTACCATTCAACCACCAAATCTAGAAGGATTTCCCAAATACTATGCTGAGGTACAATAGTAATACCTACTTATCCAACAATAGCATTATTCTTCCAGAAAAATAATGTTGAAGTACAAGAATCTCTAATTGTCCTTTAACAAGTGTTTGCACAGTAGTTTTATTAACTACAGTTCCATGATCTAAACCCAAGTGTTTTGATACTTCACTTAAGCTTTATTGTATAACCACAAGAAAAATTGTTATTGTGATTCAATATTTTTCAAATCCAAATCCTCACATATCATGGGAAGAAAATTTCCTAGTCTGCTGAAGTTCAGTTCCAGTATTTGACAAGTGCAGCCAAGTAAGTTACTCTTCCAACAGACTGGCAGGAAAGATAGTGTTGCACTCCTGCCACAATTCTATGCATCTGCAAACTACAGCAAACCAGAGCAGGCTTGTTTCAAACTGGGAATGGATTCTGTCCCTATGTTTTCAATATCAGAAGCATTCAAGTTATCACAGCATGAAATAACAGGTTTTTAATACTGCAGTGGATTTTATGCTGTGGAAATTGCTACACGATGCAGCGGTGACATGCTTATACAGAACACTCATAGGAAGGATTATACAAATCATGAATGTCAGCAAAATGGAAAGCATCTGTTTAGGCTGTGGCATGCTGCTAAGGCTTTCTTGACTGCCAGTTTGTGATACAGTACACAGCCAAGCCGGCGTCACAACAGCAAACCAGTGGCAGACTTTCATGTCGCTGCCTACTGGAGAAGTTGTGCAGCCTTCAAATCGTAACCGCTAACAGAGAGGAAGCTCAGATCACCTGCATTCTGCACTGGCAGTTAGGCACTCTATCATATTTCAGATGTCTCAAGGGGACAGCACAAGAGCCTCATTTTAGGTTTTTATATAGAAGCACACTAAGGCTTGATTAATGATCAAGGGATGAGGAAGAATTTCCCTTGTCACAAAACAAAACCACAACAAAACCCCAGAAAGTACAGACACTTAACTACTAAAGTAATATTACACAGAAGATGCATATCTTCATAAAATCCATTTACAGCTTTTTGGATGAAATACCCTCAAAGAATATTTAAAAGCCTACATAACGCCCCAGAGTATTAGCTTTGCTTTTCGACCACCAGTTTAGCTGACATGGAAAACACTAGCTGTATAAGACTTCACACATCTAGACACATTGTTCTATTTAAGTCAGCATCGACTTGCATCAAAAAAAAAGTTGGCTTCAAATCAGCTGATTCAGATGATATCTTATGAATTAAGTAGCATTACTTTTAAGATAAGTCCGCCCACTGTTGGTCAAGCCAGCCTTTTCTGGGATCATTAAGTGGAGGACAAGGAAAAAAACTTTGCCAACAGCAAAAACATAAAAAGCAAAGCAGGGCACGGGATCTGCAGGAAGTGTACACAAGCACAGATCCTCAATTAAGTATAAAGGGTGTTCTTACTCCTTAGAAGTTTAAGCCAAGACATCCAGTTCCACAGTTCAGATCTTACTATACCTTCTGGAATATTTTTTTTTTAATTTTAAAGTCACTTCACATTGCAACATTTAGAGATGAATGAAACTTATAGAAATGCAGTAATAGCAATACTTGACTAAGTTTAGTTTCCTATTACAGTAAGAGACTCAGAACACACAGAGTTCTTTAAAAAGGTCTCTGAAACAATGTTATAAATAAGTGTACGACTTAGGCTCGAAGGAAGAACAGCTGGAGAATTTAGAATCCTCCCATGTTTTAATTCATGGTGATGTCATAATTTAACGTTCTTGGAAACTTTGTCAATTCAGCATTTAAACCACATCAATAAGTTATTAAATCTAGTGCACATCTCAGCTCGCTTAAGCATCAATTTAACTTTTATGAAGGGGAACGTGCAGAGTTGTAACACATCATATGAGCTCTCTCAGAACTTTCCAAATTGCCTTAAAAATATTTTCAGAGTTTAAAAGAGTTTCTAAACACTATCTCCTGTGTACTGAAGTTTAAGCACTCTTTCTAGAAGCTTTATAATACATTGGAAAAAGACTGCTTTGCCACTAAGTGTTTCACAGCTCAGATTTGAAGGGGCTCCTTTAGGGTTATGAAACAGCATTCTACTTCCATGTTAAAAAAGTTAGGCTTGGGAAGGCCCTCTAAGTTTTGAGGATGAGACATTTTAAAAAAAATTATTACAAAAAAGGTAAGCCAAGGGAAGCTTAAGTTGAAGTATATTTCTGATTGCCTAATCCTTTGATTGTTATGCAAGTGGTATTTCATAACCTTATTTGAAGGACCAAAGAACAGTTTTAATACTAACAATGGGCTCAGTCTGACAGCTAATGTTAACCCAAGTGTGCATCATGCCCTCCTTCAACACTTCAATTTATGTAACCCCATAATATTGTGGGTTTAAGAATAAACAACACAGGAAAACAAGGTTTAGACAGACAAAGAGTAAGATCACATCACTTTTCCTCCTTGATTAGCATCAGCTAGTTATGGAGACAATATAACTAACCCCAGAAACTCTATCAAAGATTTTCTTACTTCAACTGGCAGCCTCCAGAGAAAGCTATGAGGACAAATATGCAGGATTCCTGAAAAAGTGTTCTTGGCTTGATTTCTTGAGAAATCTTTTTTGCCTTTCCTCCCAGCCTTCAAAAGGAACAATTTGCCTCCAAGGCAATTCAAACAACATTTCCAGCAGGGGTTTTAAGTATTTTTTTTTCCCAGAAATATACAAATTTGCTCTTGTAACCATCATCAATACAGCATCTTAAAGGTGCTAACATGTTGGCAGAAAACTATGGGAGAAAGGCTGAGAAGTCATTCATTAACAGTAACAGCCCTTAAGCTGATTCAGAGGTTACGTTTGCAAAGGATTTCACATCCAGGGCTACAGAAAAGGGACAAGACTTAGAACTCTGGATTCCAGGAGGATACAGTTGATTTAAAAGTATTTTTAGCAGCTTCAATACCCACCACTCCTGTTAAACAGAACAGTAAGTAAAAAGAAGAAACCCACAAACTGGTGGGAGGGAGCAAGTGCAAAACTCAAGTAAACAGGACTTAAGAAACAGTAGTTAATTTTAACTGACAAGAGGTAGAAAGGAGTTTATAGCTACCCAGAAGTGTGCGTGACAGTTGACCATCATGGTCCTCTCAATAAGCTCATCGGGACACTCTAGAAGATGGTGCCCAGAGACCACACCAGCGTTGTTGACCAGGACCGAGACCTCGCCAACCTCCTTGCGGACTCTCTCAGCCGTCGAGTAGACATGCTCTCTTTTGCTCACATCACAGGTGTACGTGTAAACCTGCAAGCTGCAGTGGGGCAGCGCATCTTTTTCTCCATCTCCAGCTACTAAGGAATACATACAAAAAGAAAAAAAGAGGGAAGAAAAAAAGTTCTTACATGTACTTTGACATTCAAACCAGCAGCCGAGTGGAAACAGTGAGTGCATTCTCACTACTGTAAAACTTCCATTTACTTTGGTGCCACCACAGTACACAAGAACGCGTCTATTTACTGTTGCTGCAGATTTCAAAGCCGCTGTTGGAGTTCGAGTCTCTGCTCACCGTGGATCCCGGTCCCGCCTGGCAGGGGCACCTACGGGCTCCGGTGTCCCCTCCCGCGGCCACTGGGGGCGGCTGCGGGCTGGGACGGGCGGGCGGACACGGGCGAGGGGCGCTGCCCGGGGACCCCGCCGCTTACCTCTGGGCGCCGCCTCGGCCACCTCTCGGTAGATGTGGCGTACCATGCCCGCCGTCTCCTCGTTGCTCTGCGTGTTGATGTCCCAGAGCACCAGCAGCGCCCGGCGCCGGGCAAACTCCAGGGCAAAGAGGCGGCCCAGGCCGCTACCCGCCCCGGTGATGAGGCACACCTGCCCCGCCACGCTCTTCTCCTTGGGCCGCACCAGCCACTTGGCCGCGGCCAGCACGAAAGCCCACAGCACACGGAAGGTCACCACGAAGAGCTCCAGCAGGATGTTCATGCTGGCAGACCCCCACCGCGCGGGGAGACCCCGCGTCTCGGGGAACCGGAGGCGGCTCCTCCTCGCACCCGCCTCCCCCGCCCGGGACCTCCGGCTGCGGGCAGGGAAGGAGGGAAACTCCGCTGCCGCGGGTCCTGCCGCACCGCCCCGGTTCCCCCTCTCTGCACGCGGAGCCGGGCGCGCCGCCTCAGCCACACACGCAAAACAAACAGCCCGGACACGGCGTTGCCCGCACGGTGCTTCCCCGTCCCGGGACGGCCGCGGCCCCGCTACTGGCAGTGCACATCTTGCTCGCTCGGCGCCCTATATAGGGCGGGACGGGCGGCGGGACCCTCCCCCGGGCCGGCCCAGCCCGCCCCGCAGCCCCGGCACTCCCCGCCCTCGCCGCGGCCCCGCCCCCCCGCTCGCCGCGGCCCCGCCCCGCCGCCTCCGGAGGGGTTTCCCGCCGCCGCGCCAGGCATCGCCCAACGAGAGCGGGCGCTCCGCGGCAGGCTGCAGCGGCCGGCGCTCGGCAGGAGCTACCGCTTCCCGGCGCGTCCCGCAACGGGGTGCGCGCCTGCCTCCCGCCCGAGCGCCATCTGGAGGCAGCGGCGCGTACGGAGCGGGGCTCGGCAGCGCGGGTGGTGCCCGCCGGCCCTCGCCGGCTCGGCTGCCCGCAGGGGCGCGGCGCGGCGGGGCGGGGGTAGCGCTGCGCGCCGCAGCGTGGGTTAAAGAGCTCGAAAGAGCGTTAAAGGTTTGAGCTCACGGATAGAGGCTGCCGGGAGCACCGGGTCCCCGCAGGCTCCCCGAAGCCTCCATGCCTCGAGTTCCTCTGCTCAGCCGGGAGAAACCGCTGAGCAAAATCCCCGATGGATTTTTGGTCCGTCAGCCAAACACAGCGGCGACCGACATCTCGCCCGCCACCGACTGGAGCCCAGTTCGCGGAAAGAATTTACTTCGTGAGATAACAGACAGGCTGAAAGAGTTGGGAGTTGTTCAGCCTGGAGAAGAGAAGGCGCCGGGGAGACCTTACAAGCGGCCTTCCAGTACCTGACTTGGGGCTACAGGAAAGCTGGGGAGGGGCTCTTTATCGGGGAGTGTAGCGATAGGACAAGGGGTAATGCGTTTAAACTGAAAGAGAGGAGATTTAGATTAGATATTAGGAAAGAGTTTTTTTCTGTGGGAGTGGTAATGCACTGCAACAGGTTATTTGGAGAAGTCATGAATGCCCCATCCCTGGAGGTGCTCAAGGCCAGGCTGGATGAGGCTATAGGTAACCTGGGCTAGTGGAAGGTGCCCCCGTCCACAGCAGGGGGGCTGGAACCAGATGATCTTTTAAGGTCCCTTCCAACCCAAACTATTTTATGATTCTATAACAGCAGCTGCTCCCTGCAGATGTGCTTGCTGCAGCCCTGACACCCAGAGCAGCCCACCCTGGGCATCTGCTTTGGTTGGCTCCACAAGACCGTGCCCATGCCACTTCCCACATGCATGCCACTTCCCACATGCATGCCAGTGCATACTTGCATCCATGTGCCAGTGCACATGCCACCACACTGCCTGCCCCTGTGCCGCTGCCAGTTTCTGGAAAAGTGGTTGGAGCTTTGTGTTTGTGGACATTGCCTCTTGGATTTAGCAGGAATCCGAGTTCAGAAGCTTTGAGAGAAAGTGCAGACAGCCTTCGCTTTTGGCAGACACTGTACCCTGTGCTGTGTCGGGCAGCACAGCTTTGCCAAAACTCTTCCTCATCCTCCATCTATACAGTTATTGTTTTTATACAATGAGCGCCAAAGTACTTGACAAAACCATAGCCCAACTGATATAAGAAGTAGGTACTATCACAAAAAGTCAAATACGTTGATTAGAGGTAGTTTTCTATAAAATTAGTTTTCTAACTTCAGCTAAGTTACATCTAAGTAACTGTTTTTTTGAAAGTTAGGCAGAATGTCCCTCTAAGAGCATGTTTTCCTGATAGCATTTTTTTTTTTTAAATAGCATTTTTCCATAGAGAGTTCAAAGATAAATTATAACGTCTTGTGTTAAGTATGGTATGTGTCTCCTGTTTTCAGTCTTTCCCTATCTAAAATGCAACGTCAAACAGAGCTGGCTCCAAAGCTCCAATTAGCAGAGATTTGGCTGTTGTGAAGTCATAATAACATTAGTCCTTGGAAAGTAATAGAATATGCATAAGAGTTCTAGGAAAATTTATACGCATGCATGTAAGTGGGAAATATATTCTGCCCCCAGCTCTTGTCTCGTTACGCATGATTGATGGGACTCTTTCCCTCACGCGTCCAGTGCTGAATTAAAGGATGCTGCTTTGTAAAACTCCCAAATGAGTCTTAAGAGAGTTTATTTGCCAGCATTTTCGGTATCGCGACAGACACTGGATCCCGCCGTTCCCACTTGCCTCTGTGTTCCATTGAACGGTCCTGGCGGGATGTTTCCCCCATCTCTGCCGCTGTCCCCTCGCGGTGCCAGAGGCGCAGGGGGGAGGGGAGCAGCCAGCCCCCCCACAAACACACCTTCCCCTGCGGCGCGCTTCCAGTACGGGTTTTAAGGCTGGAATAGGGGACACCCTGCGAGACACTCGGCTGCCCCACACCGCAGAGCGTGTTTCCAGGATCCTGAGGGGAAGGTGGATTGAGTGGCTGATACCGAAAATACCGGCAAATAAAAAAAAAACCCACTTGTTTTGTAGTTATAGGAACCATTCATCCTTTAATTTCAACGCTGGTCGCACGAGGGAATGAGTCCCAGCAATCATGCGTAATGAGACAAGAGCTGGGGACAGAATATATTACCCACTTACGTGCATGTGCATAACTTTTCCCAGAAATCTTATGCATATTCTGTTACTTTCCAAGGACTAATTTTAATATTATGAACTTCCCAACAGCCAAATCTCTGATAACTGGAGCTTTGGAGCACACTGTCTATCCTCGCATATTAGATACAGAAAGACAACAAACAGAGATGATTATAGAAGAAGACACATCTGTTCAGCACAGATCATGCTTAACACATCATACTCTCTTTGAGCAGTGTCTGGAAAAGCACTATTTAAAAAAAACCGCTATAAAGAAAGCATTCTGCATAACTTGCAAAAAAATACAGTTACTTAGATGAAACTTAACTCTGCTTTAGCTTAAATAAAAATACTCCACTTTTTGTAACAATAACTACTTCTTGCGTCGCAGCTCCCGCCCGGACGGAGACTGGGTTGCTCGCTGCTCTCCCCTCAGGCACTCGCCGACCACCCTAGGGCTCTCACACGCGGTCAGGCACCGCCGAGATCGCCTGAACCCGGGGTCCTAGCGGCGCTCAGGGCCCCGCCTGCGCAGGCAGAGGGGTGAAGTCGGGCCTGCGCATGCGGCTGGCCTCTCTCTTCCGGCGCTGATCATGGCGGAGAAGGAGTAAGTGGTGGTTCCGCCCCGGGATAATCCGCCTCCATCGGCGGCTGAGGCGGGGTCTGCTCCCTACCGCGACCACTGGGATACTGCCCACCGCCCCCTGATCACCAGGCCGACGCGGGCGACGCGGGAAGGGGGCACAAGTGGCCAGAGGCCGGTGGCGGGAGGCCGGGGCCCAGCGCGGCGCCGCCAGTCCTGCCCCTTCCACAGGCGGCGGCTGCTGCGGTGGGGGCGCAGAGTGGGCCCAGAGCGCCGCTCGGGGGGAGGGAGCTGTGGCGGCAGTGTCTCCTGGCCAGGCGTGCAAGTGCCGGCCTCGGCTGAGCGAAGCGGCGTGCGGCTTGAGCAGGGAGTCATAGCCGGGTGCGCTTCGGGTATGAGCTCGCCCGGGTAATAATGGCTCCGCAAGCACTGGTCTTGCAAGTGTTGTCGCATCCATGAGTTTAAAATCTGAGTAAGTTTAAAACACTGTGAAGTAAATTTCCGAATACTGCCAAGCTAGTTTTTCTTTTAAAGTACTTTTGAAGTATTTATTAACAGGAGATATGAAATAGGCTTTCTTTTAATACTAATTGAAATGTAACAAAGCAGGGTGGAAACTTCTGTCACTCAAGTAGTTTTAGTCTTCACGGTTGTGCGCGTAGGTTGTGTGCAGCGCGGCAGCCCACCTGTCGGATTGCTTTGTGTAATATGAAAGGTGATGAGTTCAGGCTGCATTGAGGCCTGGTGTCAGTGAGAACAAAGAATTTGCCTTAACAAACTGGCTCAAGGCAGTGAGGCCTGCATGCACGTTGTGTTAAGAATCTGTATTGATGTTTGTCATGTGTTACTTTAAAGCTTAGGTCTATCATATTAACTAAAAGAGGGATTTTTTTTTTTACTCTTTTTCCTTTAGAGCAAAGAAGTTGCCATCTGTACCGGAAAGCCTGCTGAAAAAGCGGCAGGCTTATGCGGCTGTACGAGCCAAACGTCAGAAGAAGATACTGGCTATAAAAAGGGTGAATATTTCATGGTTGCTTAACTGCAATTGCTTATCTGTTGCGATATCTGCTACTACTACTGCAGTAGTGCAGTACAAAAGCTAACAATATTTAGTTTTAGCATGTTGGTATTTTTCCTAATGTTTCGGATTCAAATATGCTGCTGATTTTTTTTCGTTAACAAAGCAGCTCTAAGCAGACTAAGGACAAAGCTTACAGTTGTCTATAAGAGTTAGTCTTCTGCAGGCCAAGAGTTTATGCGCTTTAAGAGTAAATGGATGCTTAGTAAGGTTGTTCAAGATAAAGCAGCGCTGCAGTATAACAGTATTCCAAATTATCCAGAATATTGCTGAGGGCAATTCCAAACTCCATAATTTGGGCAGATGTTCCTTTTAATCTGTTTTATTTTTGAGAAGTTGTAGAATATGCTGTATTATTTGAAGGTGATTTTAATGTGTTAAAAGGCAGTATATAATCTTAAGTAATTTTCAATTGATTTCAGTTCCGTAAGGCTCAAAGAAAACTCATCTACAAAAGAGCCCAAGCTTACCACAAGGAGTACAGACACATGTATAGGCAGGAGATCCGTATGGCCAGGATGGCACGAAAAGCTGGCAATTACTATGTTCCAGCGGAACCAAAACTGGCATTTGTGATCAGAATAAGAGGGTAAGATTGAATACTGGTGTAAACAATTTTATGCTCAAAAGCATTGAAATTTGGTGTCCTGTTATCTGTGTTTTGATGATTTAACTGTATAATAAAATCAAGTGTTCCAGTGTTGGTTTGGAAAGCTCTTGGCAGTAATAGTTACATGCACCAGAGGCTCATATAATTAAGAACAAATCATTGTGCTGGCTGTGTCTGTCTTCAGGAATCCCTGATTTTTGACAAGGCAGTAAGGCTACAAATACATGGAGGCACTTACTCTGTTCTACCTTAATCTTTGTAAAATTGCATGCCAGTATTGTCTGATATTCTGCTAAGCTCTGTTTGAAGTATTTAACTCTGCTTTGGTAAAGCGTTATAGAAAACTAACAGAAGGTTTGATTGGAACAACTATGTTCAGGAGAGCATAGGTGTAGTTCTAAATTGTTTCAGTATAATGTTTCTGTTTTTTTCGTGGAAATAGATCTGTTTTAACTTAGTAATGAAAATACAGAAATAGTTTAGTAAGCTTGATTTGTGTAAGTTTTGAAATAGTGATACATTTTATGTGGGAACAATATGATCGTGGGGTGTTTTTAACCAGATACTAGATGTTTTCTGGGGTGTAGATAATTAATTGAGTTTCTCTTCCTATATTCTGTAGTACCAATGGTGTCAGCCCTAAGGTCCGCAAGGTGTTGCAGCTTCTTCGCCTGCGTCAGATTTTTAATGGCACCTTTGTAAAACTCAACAAAGCTTCCATCAACATGTTGCGGATTGTTGAACCCTATATTGCATGGGGGTGAGTGAAGTGGCTGGTTTTCTCAAATCAGGATGCAAGTGTTAAGTACCTTTTGCATTTTGCTACACAAGACTTGCAGGTTTCCCTTGCGTTCAAAGTGGTTTTGTGTCTCTTTGTGTGCTTTCCCTGCTTTGAATTGAAAACATGATTAAGGCAATGCTTGCAAGATACAATTACACTCTCATACTAGTGTTGTTAGGAACTCAGTGTGAGTAAGGTTTGCTTCCCTGTTGCTTTTGTATTTACAATTGGGACATGCTGAAATGATCTTAAATTATTTGTTATGGAGGTTTCATTCAGGGATGTGAACTTGTGGCTTGCAAAGACTAACATTTTTTTTTGACTGTTTCAGTTATCCCAATCTGAAGTCTGTGCATGAATTGATCTACAAGCGTGGTTATGGCAAGATCAACAAGCAGCGCATTCCTCTTACTGATAATTCCCTGATCCAGAAACGCCTTGGTAAATACTGCCTCACTTTTCAAAACAGAGCAAGACAACCTTTTGCATTTGGATGATTGATGCTAAACTGGACAACTGTCCTTATTTGTCTCTGCAGAGGAGCAGTGATTAGCTAATAATATTTACTTCTGTCTTAATAGCAAGCAAACTGGGAGTAACTTTCCTTATAAGGTATTGAGAACCAGTGTAAAGAATCACGTTTTACCATTTAAAATTCCTAGTTTTAAATATAACTCCTTGACTTTTAATAAGTCAGTGTATCTTTCAACAATGAAGAGGTGCTGCAGGAAGCAATCTTATACATAGATGTTGAGTTTCAGTGTTAATTTTAGACATTGCTTGTGTATTAGACCTTCGTTGTCTGGTAAAAAAGACTTTTTAAATTTCCTGTTAGAAGAACCACCTAGTAAAAGCTGTTAGTGTATTTAGCAATAACAAAGCATCGTGGTCAGTTGTCAGGAAATAGGCTGCTCCAGTAGGCTTCTCATCTTCCAGTCATGCCTGGAATGAAAGCAAACACTGACGTCTCTCCCATTTGTGGCATTTGATTCATGTATTATTTCAAATTAGACTGTTGTGTTCTTTTTCCAGTGCAGTAGGTAAGCAGATTCTAAAGTTACAAATATTGTGCTATAATCAGTTTCCTTTGTGGCGTTGTATTTTTTTGAGCAGTTAACTTGTAATTTGTCACTGAGGAGTGAGGCATTAAGGATGCTTGCTATTGCATTAATCAACAGCACAAAGGAGTTCAGTGAATTTCACTGAGCTACGCGTAAGTAGGGTGTAAGTGTATTTAATTTGACTTTTCAAACAGTACAGTATGTCTTCATAAGATTCACTGAATGGGGTTTGGTTTTTGTTGTTACTCATTGCTAACTACACATATTCAACAGTTGAAACTGATACCTCTTGTCAAATGTAACAGCTAAATAGTGTTGAGTCATCCATTTTGATTGGAAAAATTGGTCATTAGATGTCCTGACAGGGTAGGTGCTTTCTGATTTCCCGAAGTTTAACAAAATAAGTAGGTATGACAAGAATAGCTTTATAACTCTTAGCTTGTCACTGACCGGTGGCTCTGTAGCCCTTCTGAAAACAATGTTTCTGAATTTTAGGAAAACTTGGCATCATCTGTATGGAAGATGTGATCCATGAAATTTACACTGTTGGGAAGAACTTCAAAGTTGTGAACAACTTCCTTTGGCCCTTCAAGTTATCCTCACCTCGGGGTGGAATGAAGAAGAAAACAATCCACTTCGTGGAAGGTGGGGATGCTGGTAACAGAGAAGATCAGATCAACAGACTCATAAGGAGGATGAACTAATGCAAGGTATTACCAAAGGTTAATACTGTCCACTGTTCCCTCTGCTGGGTAGGCTGCTGCTATTGTAGGGTGAACTTTAATGTTAGTATATATATTCATTCATGCTTGGGTGGTACCTACAGCATAAAGCTACTTGGACAACACGGTGTTCTGATTTTATTTTTAAAGTCCTACTAAAATGTAAACATTTGTGAAGAAATGAAGGGTTTTTTTATAGTTTGATCTGTTTAGGAGGTTACCAATAACTTTTCTTTTAACAGTAACTTGGTTTTAAAATATTATCTGAATGTTATGATGGAAAGCCTTGAGATCTAGACTATAGTTTCAGTCCTCATTAATGGATTCTTTATATGATCAGTCTTGTGGTTGCAAGTATAGTGTTTATTTCAAATTGTCTGATGTTGGCTGTAAAAGCCTGTGGGAAATTGAATTATCCATTTAGATGATTTTAATTAAAAATTTGGAAGGATTCAGTTTAGGATTGCATGTTAACATGACCAACATGATAATCTTCCAAGACTAATTTGCCCATTTGAATGATGTCTCCTATAGAAGTTAGAGGATTTATTAACACTTAATAAGAGTCTGGTGGTGACAGCTGAGTCCTGAGGTTAGTGTCTGTTCTGAACTATCTGTCCTGTCATCTGTAGTTCTCACTCTGCTGTTCCTGCTTTGATGAAAAGTCTTCCCTGCAAAGCTGAAAATTTTTTTCAGAGTTCTTGTACTTCCCTTTGTTTTTTCCATTTGTTTTTTTACACACTAAACTCACTTTGGTGTTGCCTATACCTTATTGTCAATCAAGGATTAAATGCCTTCTTGTTGGTGTGGCAGTTATGCTGTGATGTAAGAAAACTTTATTTTGTTAGAATGCTTGAAAAGACTAACAGACAAATACCCAATTTTCCTGAAACTGATTTCTCCAAAGTGAAGAATGGTTTTGTTTTTTTTTGGTTGGTTTGTTGTTGTTTAGGGGTTCTTTTAGTTGGTTTTTGGTTTTGTGTTGTTGCTCCCCCCCTGCCCTCAACCAGGTATACTGTTTATTTGCGAATTCCTGACTTCAGAGGGTTGCTTAATAAAATAGTGCGTAGTGGTGCGCCTTTGCAGCTTAAAATAAGTGCAGTTGCTGTTTAGATGAGTTCTCAGAAGCTAAATTTGCTGAAGGGAGGGAGTTTATTTTTTTTTTCTTTTGAAGCCTTTTAAAAATGTTTTTATAGCCAACAGGACATGGCAAGTTGAGTTCATTGAGGTCAGTCTGTCCAAAGAATTCAAGGAATATCACTTATCTTTGTATTTGACTGATTGAGCTTTTTTCCTTGAAGCTTTTTTTGTAGACTGTTCTTTCTAGGTTTCCACTCCTGCTTGCAACAGAGTTTTTAAAGTACTAGTTACATGCTGTGTGGAAACTTGTGCTTTAGGAAAACTGTTGCTTACTGGAAACAGTGTTCTTGTAAGGCTATTAGCTCAACTATGGGAAGAAGTGGGTAACTTTCAGAAGCAAAATTGTGGTAATGTTTGATGCCTGTGAAGATGTCATGTTATTCATACTAGCATTCTTGTAGAAATTTTGCTGCTAGTGGCACAAACTGTTTCAAGTTCAGTCCTGGAAGACGTTCCTCCTGAGTTACTGTGTGAGGCTTCATAACCAAGATTGATTAAACCAGCTTTCACTTTATACTTCTGCCTGGTTTCTGAGTGTAAGCTGAGTGAGCAGCTTTTCTGTCAGTGTAAATCCTTTCTCCTCCATATTATTCACTGAATACTAGTGGTGTTACACTGTTGGCAGCGAGGAAGCTTCTAGTTCGTTATTGCAGTGGCTATAAATACCTGTGAGGAATGGTATGCTGGCCAAGAAACTAGGGATGCTCAGCTGGTTGCTTGTGTATTTCATTGGACTTCTAGCTCAGCGTCCCACGTAAGTAGCATATTAAAGCGTCAGGGCTTTACTCCATCCTTCAATTTAGGAAGGACTTTGCAGTTTCTTACTTTCTGCTTATAAGCAGTTATGTTTGTATGCAGTCCAAGCAGAAAAACTGCCTTTGGTATAATGCTAAGATAACTGATTGTTCTTGTCTCGTGCATTTTCTATTCCTGCTCTTTTCCTGCTGCTCTGAATAGAGTGCATGTTGAAAGTACAAGTAACCTTTTCTACATGCAGTAAAGAGATTAATGTTGTAGTTTCTTCTGAGGTAATGGGAAACTTGCACAGTAGGTTCTACTGGCAGTACTCAAAAGTATTGTCATTCTGAAATGTTAATAAACTCATATCATAGAATCATAAGGTTGGAAGAGACCTCTGAGATCAAGTCCAACCATGCCTGTCTCCTACTAAAGCATATCCCTAAGAAACTCATCTACCCGTCTTTTAAACACCTCCAGGGATGGAGACTCCACCACCTCCCTTGGCAGTCTGTTCCAATCCCTTACCACTCTCTGTGAAGAACTTCTTCCTAATGTCCAGTCTAAACTGGCCCTGACACAACTTGTGGCCGTTCCCTCTCATCCTCTTGATCATCACTTGCGAGAGCAGCGCCCACCCCATCAGAACCTCCCTTCAGGTAGCTGTCAACAGTGATGAGGTCTCCCCTCAGCCTCCTCTTCTCTAACCTAAACAACCGCAATTCCCTCAGTCTCTCCTCTTAGGGCTTATGTCTATAGCATAGACTATTCAAATAGACAAAGTACTCTTTCGATATTATCATCTTGATCATGTTAACACACAAGCTTGAACTAGATCATCCTGAATGTTGAATTAAAATGGTCTAAATGGGTAATGTAATTCCCTCCAGTCCTACATAGACTTTTATAGCCTATATTAGGCTATGTATATGAAGATGAGTATTTATTCCTCTTCCCTGTAAGTAGGTGATTTTCTGCTGTTTGTCTTTATTTCTTGTTACTTAAGTGATAGTCTCAAATATATAAAAAAAAAAGAATTCCAGTAACAATGCCTTCATATAGATTGGGGAAAAAGATCATAGTACTTGATAACAAACTTTGACAATTTACTATTGACAAGATGCTGAATTTCATTAGATCTCAAGCAAACTTTACAGGAACTGGTCTTAAGTTTGCTTTTTCCTTTCATTTTTATATGTCCCTGAAATATGCTGAAAATAGAGTTACTGCAGTAAAGGTTATAACATACATAATGCCTTAATATGCCTGTAAATATCAAGTTTCCCCTGCTGTGCTTTTAGATAAATAGGAAAATAGGTACCAATAGTTCCAAGATAGGAATATTTTATGTTAGTTCTGGCACTTGAAATCTGTGTTTTGAGTGAAGATATGTTATTCGAGAACTTACTGTGTGCAAGACTACTCAAGTCTTAAATACAGTGAAATAACATAGGTATTTTCCACCTGAATTATGAACTGTAGAAATGCATAGATTCTTCAGGTGGCCAAAGTAGTTTCAGATCTGCAGATATCTAATGATACTTTTTTCCCTTTCAGATTCAGATGCGCAGCTGCAATCTTCCAAACCCTGGTCTGTTAATAAAACCATCTTGCACAAAACGGTGTGTCATCTTGATTGGTTTCTTTTTTCATCTTCTCTAGTGTGGTGGTGGTTGTCAAGTTAACTTTGGAGTAACGTGTTCCAGAGAGCCAGGTGTAGTGTAGTATCTACAGTATATAATGTTGATTCACCTTTATTTGGAGGAAGAAAATTGGGAAGGATTTGTGCAGGTAACAGATTACTTTGAGTGGCAACAGTTATTTATTTTTGTTGTGATTAGAAGTACAGTAAATAACAAACTGGGCTATATGCTGTTGGGTGGACAGGATTCCTGCTTCATTATAGTACACCAGAAAGCTGTTGGAGAAGAATTTTCTGTGTTAAGAAGAGGCAAGGGTGAATCACTCCTTAACATGTGAAGACCCTGATTTTAAGATCATAGTAATTTCTGTCTGTGAACAGCTTCAGGTGCTTTTCATGTTTCCTTTGATAAAATACAAAATAGCAAATTATTTTCCATGTTTATATTTTTGTAGTGGTTTACTTCAGATGTCTATAGAAATGGAGACCACATAGTAAAATGAGGATATGAGTGGTTGCTGATAAATGTATATGTCTGGCAGACTACAGATTAGAAACCAAGACTGGTAAAATGCATGACTCAACTTGAGTTCAAACTGACTTTCTGTCTTGCAAGCACTTCACTGAAGGAGTGTTAGCCTGGCAGGATATTTGGCACAAATGATCAAGTCATGTCTGCTCTGAGTGATATGCTTTTCTCAGTTATAAACTTCATACTTTCTCATTTACATACTTTACCAGTGAATGGTGTCCATTGCAAAATCACTGGTGATAATTGTCTTTTTCCAATTTGTGCAAAAGCTTATTTCTGCACTTTAAAACTTTATAACAGCAGTGCTAGTTTATTAAAACTTGTCAAAAGCTAGTTTTTTTTTAAATAACTTGGGAAATCATGATACTGGCTTTAATTTTCATGAAGTTGTTGGATAAAATGGTGAAAACTATAATAATCACTGCACTATAAATGGGAAACCTCAGTTCTCTTCCTGATCTTGTAATAGTACTGTCTGACTCCTTTCAGCTTAAAGCTGCACCAGTGGGCAATGAAATTTGATTTCTGAGTAGGGACACATGTAGTTGACTCCAGCATTGTTACTTGTTCAATTGTTAGGGGAGTTCTGTTGCTTTGCTACAGTGTTTACAGCTATTTCCCTTTGACTCGTACACATGTTCTGGTGCATTCTTTACAGAAAATAACTGTGGATATAGTGAATCCATATAAATGGGTAGCAAGCTTTGTGTGATGGGTATAGAGAATGAAAGATTAATTCATTAAGAGTTAATCAGTGCCATAGGTCCTTGTTTAATAAAAGTACTCTGTAGGTCCCAAATTTTGTTTAAAGGAATACATGTAGTAAAGCATTGGTGAGGAGTAAGTTAATTTGGTTTTCTTAGTACTTTAGCAGCTAATTTTTCTTACCTGCCTCTGAAATGCACTTTCAGAAAACGGCTACAAAACGTTAATTCATAATGTGGGAACTAATATTAAAGCGTGACTGTCTTTATGCTGGTAATCCTGCCTAGTTGATCATCTTTTTATACTGGCATAGCTTTCAGGATTTTTTGTATTGCTCTTCAAACATGTCTTCTAGTAGTTAATTGCAGAAACAACTCATGATGTGGTAGTTAGGATCAGAGGCACAATCCGCTTTCAATGCATGAGTTTCGGAGCATATATGAGGTAATTTGAGTTAAAAATGTAGCTGACAAAGACAATTTGATCCCTAAACAATAAATAATGGAGATCTGTTGTCAACATTCTATGATCAAGTTCAGGTTCTTGCAAACATGCTGTTACTTTCTCACTGTCCATAACTGCCAGCTGCTGACACATTCTGTAACAAAACTATGAACTCTTGCCCTCTTTCAGAATGATCAACATCTTCCTTTTTTTTCCTCAGAACTGAAGCCAGAAACTTTACCTAATAGCTATAGGAGAAGCAACAGTAGAGTGTTTGAAATGCTAACAGCACACAATTTTTTCAGGCATGCAAAGGTTTAATAGGCTTTGTTGTTAATTGGTGTTCTTTTATTTGCTGGTGTCCAACTTGTACAGCCTGTTTTCGCTATCACCAAGTGTAAAGTTACACATCTGGAAAGGGAATGGGAGCCCATCCCAAGAATCGGTGTTTTAAGAGAAAGTTAGGAGATGTGATGGATAGTCAGCTGAATATAAGCTCCCACTTGGTGAAATGCAATTCTTGGATGCATTAAAAAGGGAATATCAAATGGTATGGGGGAGGTAATATTACTTTCGTTCCAGTAGTGCTTACACTAGTGCCAAATGCAGTATCCAATTCTTGTGCCAAAAATCAAGCACATGCTTTCTGATACTCGGAGATCTTAGTTTATTCGGTTTAAAGGCAGATATGGTTATGAAATGAGTATCTACCTATAATTACCTCGATGGAGAAAAGACGTTTGATAGTAGAGAATACTTTGATCTAACAAAGCTGTAATAGGATGAAATGTCTTGAAATTGAAGCCAGATAAATTTTGGCTTTATACAAACAATTTAAATGGAAGATAATTAAACACTGGGACAGTTAACCAGCGGTGTGCCAGATTTTTTTTCAGTGGTCATTTCTAAATTGAGGTTTGGATTGGTTTTTTTTTTCTATTTAAAGCATATGCTCTACTTCTAAGATATTTGTTGAGGACAGTCCTGGAGCCTGTGACTCAGCAGAAGTTACTAAATACAGGCTGTTTGAGTACTCAAGGGATACAAATTAGAGCTTTGTTTTAAGATGTCTGGCCACCCAGAATGAAATTCAGGACAGCAGTGGTTGGTGTTATGTGCTTCGCAAGGGAACTTGGATTAATGCAGCACACGAAGTGGCAAGTCATGTCATCTAAGCCTTAGGATAAATAGTGCTCAGCAGAGAGACAGTAGGGTTTCACATAATTGTTGCTACTTCTGCGTGTTTGGAATCCAGGTCTCACAGCTTTCCTGAGGACTAGGACCAATGCGGTTTTATAGAGAATTAAGCATGGCTTACTGTGAGTTCTGAGTCCCTGGTAAGCAGTGTGGTGTCCCTACTTCATACAACAACTCGTTTGCTCACACCTAGGAAACTAGATGCATGTTTTGTTCAAACCATTTCTTCCATCTCCTGGTTTCCAGAAGACTGTTCTTCATACAGAACTGTTGATGAGAAAATCTCTCTACATTGCTCCTTGTTGAAGCTGTGCGAAAGTCTAAGACACGGGGAAGATATGGATTTTAGATTAGGAAACTGCAGAGCAGACAGAGGTAGCAATCTGAAAACAGTTGAGTTTAGAAGGGAACAAAATTTTAAGTCTCCCGAATCCCAGGCAAAATGTTCTGCTCAACTAGTTCCATAAGGTTTAAATTGTAGTGGGAATTTTTTGACTTTAGAGATATTTAATGCGATTGTGACACTCTTTGGTGAAGTTCCCATTCTTGTTTCCATACTTTTTTTTTCATAAAAGCTATTGTACCACTCTGGGCATCTAGGAACCCCAAATACCTTTGCTTTGCCTAAATATGGGTTTAGATGCAAGTAGGCTTTTTCATGGTGTGGTTTTTCATGACTGAGGAGTCTGAAAAATCAAGTACAAAACTCATGAATTGCAACTGATAAGAAAGAACAAGGATATTTGGAAACAATTTTGTACACAAATCTTCCATCATTTTTTAGTCTATCTGTAGGTAGTCACACCAGCCATTTCTAGCTTTATCAGTGAAAAGGAGAAATCGTTGTGGCTTTGGTAATATTGCATGTAAGAGCAAATTTTCAAATTTCAGAGCAGTAAGCAATTTTCTCTGAATTATTTTTCTAAAGATAAGAAATGCCAAAAAAGCAGTTTATCTGCTAAGTATTTTATCATAAACTAATTGCACCAAACATGTTCCATTTTGAAATAAGTATGTATTTATTTGGAGGAAAACAATGAGAAGGCCAAGGAGTGTAAATGGGGAAGAAGCCACATGCAAAGTAAAATCTAGGGTAGCAGAGGAAATTCAGGAGCAGAGGGAGGTGGAAGGAACAGTACTACTTTCTTGCTTAGCGCAGAGAGGCTGTAAATCCAGTTTAGCCAGGATGCTACATGCTTTGCATGCTTCCCATCCCGAGTTGCTATGGCAGTCAAAGGTGTTCTGTTCAACTTAGCTGGTCTTTGGATTCTGCCTGGAGCTGGGACTGACTCCCGATTAATGTGCACTGCCCACGCCCTGCAGGAGTGTTGTGAAGGTCTGACCATGGCATGTTTCCACTCCTACTGCGCTTTGATAGCAGCTGTGCAAGGATTACCACACTGACATATCTGATCATGTCCGTTATTCAGAATATTATGCTTTTTTTGAATTGTATAATAAAATTAAGTTGAAGTTTTCAAGTCCTCATCTCTCTGAATATCTCATGTACAAAATACCACAGTAGTACCTAATAATTTCAGCATCATACATATTTAACATTTTATTAATACTCTGTATCACAAGATGTGGCCTCCAAGACAGAAAGAAATATAGTGAACCAAGACTGGAAAATGGGATTCAAGGAAGTCTCTAAGTATCTAGCTTTAGTTTGAAAAATAGATGGACTTCTGTTTTTTCTTCTTTAATTTCTTTTGCCTGGTATTATTAACACAACTGAGCTGTTTGTCTAGCAGATTGTAATAGTAGCACTTTTTAACTCATTTTTTAACTTGATTTTTTTTCCCCCATTTTTCCTATTTTTTGTATTACTGACATGTTTTTGTGAAAGGAGGAAGGAAAATTGGGTGGGACTTTTCCTCTATACAGATGGTCTACTAATATGCATCCCTCCCTTTTAGCAAGAAGCCATCAGGATTGAAAGCAGCATAAATAGTGGGTGACAGTTCAGTTAGATTTAGTTAGACATAGGAAGTGTTAATTATGCATTAAGAAATTTAACTAATTACGTAATGTCAAGCTCTATTGCATTCCTCACTCTAGAAGATCAAATAAATCAAGATGTAAATGTTGCAATTATTTTATAACCTGAAGTGTTGAAGGTGGGTACAGTGTCAACTGGTAGGTGATGTTACTTTTATCATTATTCTGGTTTAATGCCAATGTTTGCTTTGTCAGTAAAACCTGGTCATTCTTTGAAGCTCCTGCATGATCTTTGCTGTTTTACTTCTGAATATCTCTGAAACTATTGATCTCAAATGTTTTGAGGATGTGAAAGCTGGTAGACAAGTATCCTAGGAAAAAAATCACTATATTCCTTTAATCTTTGCTTTGTTTTACTTAACTGTGTAAAACTAAAAACTAGCTGGCTCAGTGTAGAAAAGGGTGAATGACTCCAGAGAATATGTATTTTGAATGGTACTTGTAGGCTAGGTTGTTTCCAACACCTTTTGATTAAGAGCTGAGTTAACTGCCTTCTAGCCTCTCTGTCTTAACATCTGGCTTTATGCTCTCTCGGTGTTCTTTACTATTCTGTTGCAATCTCTGGCTTTCCAAAATGTGTTTCTAACTACTGTTCCACAGCTTCCATTTCTACAACCTTTGTATGACAGCATTCTTAGCAGACTTTGAAGTACTTCCACCACTGACATCAGTACTACACTCTTCTTTCTGCTAGGAAAACAGATCTGCACAGGCATGGCTTGCCAAGGTCTATCTGGCAGACTGGTAAGCCAAGCAAGACTCAGCCTGCAGGAATGGGAGGGAAATCTACAGCCTGGAAGGTAGCCTATGAGTGGTGTTGAGGACTGGTGGCTGGGAATGGGATTTATGCCAGCCAGTGCAGGGAAGGGCTCTGAAGCCAGATCACTACAATCACAAATGAGAGTAGATGTACCTGAGAAACTACCATTGTAAAATTGTGATTGCTTTCTCCCTGCAGCTCCTCAGCTGAACCATCCTTGTAGGCAAGGTTGAAACTCACTGCACAAAATCCTGTCCTGGATTTAGTCTTCCTGAACACGAATCCCTGACTCGGGTTTTCAAAGGTGCCTGAAAAGGGGGTAATAATCTCTGCGCTTTTTAGCAGATTAGTCTGGTGCATTTACCTGGGAAGAAGTTTCCTATGAGTACTTGATAATCTTCTGTGCCTGAGATGGGCTCTAATTCACATCTGTCAGTTTGCAGCAAAAATGAACTATGCTTCTTAAACTGGGCTTTTCTGAGCAATGACTATATTTTCTTTTGAACTCAGTGCTACGTACGGTTTGAGTTGTTCTACTGGCTTAAGTATCTTCTGCATCTGTTGTGGATGTTAAATAAATTTAGGCTTGATACAAATACAGAGATTCTTTGTCCTGCCAAAATGTTCATTACTCTGGACAGTCACAGGAGAGGAATTTTAGGAAACAATTTTGACTCCCGTAGTCCTACAGGACTAAGATTTTAGGCACGTTTTAAATACCAGTTCAAGTATGCAAGGAGAACTGGGTCCAGAGCAAGGTCTGAGCAGGCAGAGTTTTCGATTGGAGTGAGGGTGAGGCTGGACCAGCAGAGGGGCAATATCCTTGGACTACACCCTCTTAGGTCTGCTATTTTTCATGTATTCAAATAAGCAAGGCACTTTTTTGAAACTCAGTACTTGCTTCTTTTTATCTGAACTGGCTTCTTTTCTTACAGTTTTTATCCCTGGGTTCTGTGGAAACTTAAGCTGTGAAAAAAACAGTGAGCAGGAATTCAGCGACACTTTAATTTTTATGCCTTCTGTTAACGTGCTTCTTTTCACCAAGACCATTGAAACTGCTGTGGGCAAGTAATCTAGGTTAATAATCAGTTATGTTGGAGTAGCAAGCCAAGACAGAGATAAATTTGCAAAGTTTTTGTTCTGGATGCTGAACTAGCACTTTCTAGAAGATTGTTGTTGTAGTGAGGAAACTATAAACTAAAATAAATGGAGCTTTTAAATTGAGTGTTGGCATATGCATGTGATCTGTAAAATATAATCTCAGTGAACCATGTTTCATTGAAAACATTTATATTAGATTTAAATGTATTTCTTGTTAAGTGCCTGGATTATTATTGGTGTTGTTCATTCCTTTTCTTTCCTTAGAAATTCAATCCCACAAAACGTGTGTCCTTGAGCAGAAAGGACTATTTCTGTCTGAATTATTCTTTTTCTAATGCAAATCTTGGTTCTAGTATTTAGTTTCTTACCACGTTTTTAACCTGAGTGTTCCTGATCCAGGTTTTTGCAATGGAAATAAACTTCTCTCAATTTTTGCTCAGAAGATGAGCTTCTGAAATGAATATAGATTTTCTTTTTCAAGGATAAGCCATCACTGCTGTAAAAACAGTAAAGATTTCTTTTTTCTATTTTTATATGACGTGTTTTAACAATATAGATAAATAGGCATGGGTAGCAGTTGCTTCAAATGGGAAATGGAAGGAAATTTGTAGGAAAAGTCTCTGTATGCCTGAAGAAAAGCAGGACTTTCTCCAGCTGGGAATCAAGATGATGAAAAATACTCCCTCCACAGATTATTTTTCCCAAGAGCTCCCATTACTTAACCATCTGTATTGTCTCCTCTTAAAGTGCTGAACTTAAACCTGTGTATTCATTTTACAAAAGTACTATGAGTAGCTTCTGGGTCTTTAAGGCCTTCAGGATCCTATCAAGATGCCAAAGTTAATGGTGCCAACAGCTCTATCAGAGAGAAAGGCTCCTGCAGTAACATGCTGTGGGAATGTTGTCCCTGGTAACAGCCTCGTACAAACTACGTATAGCTGAAGGCTGCAAAGAGGCAATTGCTCTAGTATGTTGAAACTGTTTTATTTCAAACAACTGTACTTAGACTGAGGTCCAACAATACTGCTACTAGTTACATGGATTTTCATTAAAATTGCATCTAGAGGAGGCTTTGGTTGGGAAGAGAAAATAGCTGCCACTCCAAAAGCCGCCCATTACCCAACTGGAGCCTTCATAAGTGAAGTACAGTTCCTGTAATGAATCTGTGGTTTTGGATGCTGTTGAATACCTATGAATTAGAACATATCAGAGCACATGCCAAGCTATAACGTCTGCATAAAAATTAGATCAGTTTCTGAAAGTTCACTCAGCTGAAAAAAAATCCTTTTTAAACATGCATGATTCATGGGGATCGTGTTCAAGGAACGGCTGGGAAAGACAAGCACATGGTTTAGAACCAGTAGTAATCTAAGCATTAAAAATAGTTGTAGGTACTCGACCTAACATACCTTTTGGTCTCTTACACACAGCCTGCAGGGACATGGCAGATAACTGTACCACAGCCAATTTGTAAATGAATCTCTAGATGGAGCCAAAACAGATCTAACGAATGAGTTTTGCAGACAAAGAGGTGTCCTTAAGGTTTTCTACTGAAGTCTGCAGCTGTGAGAAAGCAACTAATTTGAGAACAGATCTTTATATCCACCTGAAAACTACCAAGATTCCTTACTGAATTTTAGGTTTTAAACCTGAAAGAATTGCAGTGCTCATAGTCCAAACAACGGTCTACCAGGGTATTTTATTGCACAGAAATGGCTAACGGAATGCTAAAATCCCTATCTCAGAGTAAATCTGCCCCTAAACATACATTACATATACAAAATCAGTATGATAATCTTTATAAGGCATCCTCCATTATCTGCCAGTGCATTCACAATTTTCTGAATTATCACCATTGACAAGTGCCAGTCACACATGCACCCTTTTGGTGTTGTATGTATGGTGTAACATCTAGTTTGTCAGTCATTTACTTGCCCAGTGTTTTAGAAAAGAACTAACCAGCTATGTTCTATATAGAGACCCCAACGTAGCCAACACTTGTTGTTTCCCAAAGTGCTTATTGATATTTTAGGGTAGCCCAATGCTTGGAATTCTTCTTTTCCTTGAGAAAATAAATTGCAGAGTGCAAACATAACACTGAGTAAAAATAACCCTTGGATAGTTTTGTATGTTGTTCTCAGTTATTTCCATAATGTAGACCATATTCTAATAAAGGTGTGAAGTTTCTTTTGCTTTCATTTTCCCCTCACACAATCTTACAGAAATGTGTGGTTTCACAGACTTGCAACAGTAATTGCTGTATCTGGAAAAGTAGGAATGCATCTATGTTAAAACTGAACAGATTAAAACCAACTTCATGAGCTGACAAGGCCTTTTTTGGCATGGAACCTCCTCTATCCTGCTGTCTCACTGGAGCCATGGTAGCTGTACTACAGAACAGCACCTTTCTAACCAATCCTATAAAAAAAGGTAGTGAGTTTGGGTCATGTTGTGTCAAGACTAAGAGAAAATTACAGCTCTAAAAATACAGCTTTCTGCACTGTTCCTGAACAACTGCTTATACCACATGGTCTCTAACGGATGCTCTCAACCTCACCATTGCTTTCTACCTTGGCAAAAAGATAAGATCCCAGCAGTAGCTATGCTCACAGATACTGCAGAACACCCGATGAAGCAAATTGAGAACCATGCACATTGCCTTGTATGGAACTAGTCTGGCATTACTGCCCTTGTGATGTTGCAACTGATCCTCAGCAATGGCTCTTGTAGAGACTGCAAAACCCCCTTAGTTGCTGGTTGAAAGACTTCTGACTTCACTGCATGAGGTAACTCCTCTTTTCAGCCAGCAATACTCCATGCTAAGTGACTCAGAAACTTTTTGCCCTGGGCAGTAGAGGATCCTTACTTGTAACATGTGACTGATGGAAGAACTGCAAGTGTGCCCATCTCTCTGTGGACTCAGTTGCAGGGCAGGAACTCCTTTGCACAGTCTGTTGCTGATGAAAGATGTCCGTTAGACCAAAAATACGAAAGGAATTATGGGAACGTTGTCAAGGTGATAAAACCACTCTGTTTCAGTGATTTATCCCTAGTGTTAGTGACCTGCAAAGAGAGAATGGAGTAGATCCAGTTAAAGATAGAGTGAGTGTCTTTGCCATGTCTGCTGTTGAATGTGGATAACTGCACTAGGTGATGTGGCACCTCTACTTCTACCACAATATTCCTCTATGATCCCTGGCAATGCACCAAGAGCCAGATAAGCATTCATAGTGAAACATCACATAGTAGAATTTTATCTCTAGCCTCAGAGCAAGTGAAATGTGATTTATGTGAATAGAAAACTGTGCTCTGTAGTGACAAGGAGATATTTTTAAAGTAAATGCAAACTCAGATAACTAATAGAGATGAATCACGGGAAAAAAATAGATTGGGAGAATTGTCTCTTATTCCTTTTTCCATGTGCCTTCGTGATGGTGGAGTCTTAATTCCACCTTTTCTCTAACCTCAATTTAAGTACTTCAGGATTGCAACCAGAGTCCCATCTCTCTTCTCATTTAACTTTCTTTTCTCTGGGCTACACAAATCCATTTCCTTCAGTCTCTCATTGTATATGTGCTATCCCCTTGAATACCTTAGTAGCCCTCTAGGTTTTCTCAGTTTTCTTGACATATCTCTGTGGAGGCCCAAAACTGGGCACAGCAGTCCAGCTGCAGCTTCATCAGTGCTAGGTAGATCCAAATAATCCCTTTTTTCAGTCTACTTACCATGCCCTAGCTAAGATAGATCGGTATACGGTTAAACCTTCATCACTTCAAGGACACATTGGTGAGCTCATCGTATCCACCAGGGTCCTCACATCTTTCACTGAAGAAATGCTTCTAAAATCTAGTGTAAAGCCCACCCTGCTAGGTTAGCAGGTCTATTGGCAAATATGCCCTTGCTCCACTTTTTCAGATGGACCCTGTCTTTCCTTAGCATTTCTTTCTTCAGATTCCCATGGCCGCAGAGGCCAAACCCCTTCTGACAACACTGACCAAGCAGACAGATGCTGAGCTGCATTTCCACTCATGTCTGAACTGTCCCCTTCATCAGCGATGTTGAGAGAAATACCATCTGGAGCTCCATACCCTTCACCCTTGTCCCCCGGGACTGCAGTAGTTTCCTTAAGGTCTGCACTAGTACCATTTGTGCCCATATAGAAGAGCAGCAAAGCATAATTACTCAGCAATTTATCCACAGTGTCTTAAATCCAGGTCCTGGGCTAGCAGCAACCCTTTTGAGACAGCAGCTCTGTGCAATAAATGAGTGCTTCAATTTCCCACAAAAGGTAACCTCCAAGTGCTGTCATCCACTGATACTCTTTTTAGCCCTGGTTCCCATCTGTCAGGCTGACCCAGACATTTCTTCTGTCACGGCTTGCTCCCTCCTCTTAACAGGGCCCTGTCATTGTTCTCCAACTGAACAGCTGCCATTGGAAAAGGAGGTCTGTCTTGCCGTGGAAGTCACCAGTATCAATCCTGTCTTCTACCAGAAGCATAGCTTTTGCCCTTTCCTCCCTCTGCACGATTTGGGGCTTGGCCTTGTCTCTCTTTGCAAAGGTCCTATCTTCTGCTCATCCTCTCTGAGGCTACTGTATGCTCAGCTCCTCCATTGTTCCTTTAACGGTTACTCACCTTTTGACATGACCAGGGCCCACTTCCACCAGGTCACACTGCTGTTATTCCAGCTGTTGTTTCAGGGAGTAGCACTTAGCAATCTTTGCAGCCTGAGATGGCTGCATCCTCTGTCCAGAGGTGGGCCTCTCACAAATGCACGTTGTAGCTTCAACTTCCCATGCAATGGAGACAGATCACGTTATGCACGTGACTGTAGACGGTCACTTCACAAAAAAAAGTTGATTTCAACGTCCTTTGAATTGAGTCGGTCTTCATTGCATGAGTACATGCAGTGGCCTGCCATCGTGTGCCAAAGGGACCTCAGATTTCTGCTGTGTGGCCTCTTGCCCCTTTTCCCTGTGACTTCTCATCCCTCTAGTCTCTTCATAGGCCTTGCCTCTGGGAATGAACTGAGTTTGTGCAGGCAAGGACACCTGTTTTCAGTGTCAGGATGTATCTTACTGCTGAAGTTTACTGACAATGAGTAAGATATGGGGATGCTGGGAGAGAAAATAAGGTTTCAGTTCATATTACCATGAAGAATTGAATTCCACTGTGTTTACATGATTGCAACTATATGTTTCCTTATTTTCTACATGCCTGGCCAGAGATCTCAGACTATTACTTGCAAGAGTCTTGAGAACTCACAGTGAGAGCAGAGGGATCTGCATTTTCACATAGGAAGGGCTATTCATTGCAAGTACTTTGAACAAACCAGATCCAGAATGACTCAGATTACGCAGTCAAAATCAGCAGGTATTTTGAAATGTACTCTCTGCGTGGAGCAGTCCCTCATCCCTAACAACAGTAATATAATTTGCTTTGTGAGACATGTGTGCACTGTAGTGAGGAAAACTCCTAAGAGAATTCATACCTCCTTCTTCAGAACAATATGTAATAAATCAATTTGAGGGCCACACACTGAGTAACAAAGGAAAAACTATTGAATTGTTGTTCATTAAGTGAATGTTACTCATATGACGCACCAAAGGAGGCTGGAGTGCTTCTGAATAAAAGGCTTGTGACTATGTCATGATGCTACAGCTTATTCTAAGGGTCAGTGAAGGAAGAACATGACTTCCATAATATAAACTCCAGTGTTAGTACATTATGGAGTGCTTAGATAGACACAAACTTCCCACCAAAGTTATCATCAGGGAAGTTTTTTGCTTCTTTGCTGAATGCAGGCCAACCCCAGAATGTCTCATACCACTTCACAGAATCATGGAATCATAGAATTGTAGAATCATAGAATGATTTAGGTTGGAAAGGACCTTTAAAATCATTTGGTCCAACTATTAACCTAACATCACTAAGTCCACCTCTAAACCATGTCCCTGAGCACCACATCTACATGTCTTTTAAATACCTCCAGGGACGGTAACAGAACTGCTTCCCCCAGCAGCCTGTTCCAATGCTTGACAACCCTTTCAGTGAAGAATTTTTTCCTAATGTCCAACCTAAACCTCCTCTGCTGCAACTTGAAGTCATTTCCTCTTGTCCTGTTGCTGTTTCCTGGGAGATCAGAGCAGCACCCACCTCACTACAACCTCCTTTCAGGCACTTGTAGAGAGCAATAAGGTCTCCCCTCAGCCTCCCTTTCTCCAGACTAAACAACCCCAATTCCCTCTGCTGCTCCTTGTAAGACTTGTGCTCCAGACCCTTCACCAGCTTCTTTGCCTTTCTTTGGACACAGTCCAGCAACTCAATGTATTTGTTGTACTGAGGGTCCCAAAACTGAACAGTTTTCAAGGAGGGGCCTCACCAGCACTGAATAAAGGGGGACAATCATTTCCCTAGTCCTGCTGGCCACACCATTTCTGATACAAGCCAGGATGCCATTGACCTTCTAGGCCACCTTGCTGGCTCATATTCAGCTGGCTGTTGACCAACACAGGCAGCTTTCCAGTCACTCTTC
The DNA here is from genome assembly GCA_033556795.1 of Tapera naevia. Lineage (NCBI taxonomy): Eukaryota > Metazoa > Chordata > Aves > Cuculiformes > Neomorphidae > Tapera > Tapera naevia. Next base: position 15,788,775 of record JAUMJJ010000038.1, read on the forward strand.
CCAAGGTCTGTAACACTGCATAGGGTCATTATGACCCAAGTGCAGGACCCGACACTCGGTCTTGTTGAACCTCACACAGCTGGCCTTAGGCTATCGATCCAGCCTGTCCAGATCCCTTTGTAGACACTTTCTGCCCTCAAGCAGATCAACACTTTTGCCCAACTTGGTGTCATCTGCAAACTTACTGAGGGTGCGCTCGATCCCCTTGTCCAGATCGTTAATAAAGAGACTAAGCAGAACCAGCCCCAATACTGAGCCCTGGGTAACACCACTTGTGTCTGGCCATCAACTAGATTTAACTCTGTTCGCTGCAACTCTTCAGGCCCAGCCAACCAGTGAGACTTCTACCCAGTGAAGAATATGCCTATCCAAGCAATGAGCAGCCAGTTTCACCAGGAGAATGCTGTGGGAAGTGTTGTCAAACACGTTACTAAAGTCCAGGTATACAACATCCACAGGCTTTTCCTCATCCACTAAGCAGGTCACCTTGTCATAGAAGGAGATCAGGTTAGTCAGTTAGGACCTGCCTTTCCTAAACCCATGCTGACTGTGTTTGATCACCTGGTTGTCCTGTACGTGCTGTGTGATGGCATTAAAGATGATTCTCCATGACAGTCCCTGGCTCAGACTGACAGACCATGCTCCATAAACCTCCTGGACTGTTTCCTCTCCATAGTACTGTATTTCTAGCAGACATCTGGTAAGTTGAAGTCCTCGACAAGAACAAGGGCTAGTAATTATGAGACTTCTCCCATCTTCTTGTAGAGTATTTCATCTGCCTCTTCATCCTGGTTGGGTGCTCTCTAACAGACTCCCACCATATTATCTGCCTTGTTGGCCTTATCCCTGATTCTTACCCATAAACACTCAGCCTTGTTGTCACCATCATAAAGCTCTAGTCGTCATCATCAATATAGAGCACAGCAACACTCCACACTGTTGCTTTTTGGCTGTCATTTCAGAGTTACGTCACTAATTGTTTAACAGCCTTTCCGGCTCACCAGCATTTCCCCGTTCATTTTTCCAACCTTCATGCTTTAATGACCTCAATTCCTCTAAGGAAGATGATGACAGTGATGAAAGTGTAACTATTCAAAAGGAGGCAGTAAGATCATCAGGCTTGTCAACTGAAGGAGATGCTGGCTTTCTGGGGACTAGCAGCTGTGGCTTTGAGTCTGTCAGATTTTGCCACTTTTATAAGGCTGAAAGCCTGACCTTAATCTACCTTCTTGCTGCCTGTTTCTGAAAGGTTATATTTTTGTCATAGTCATCATCTTTCTTAACTTGAGTGAGTTTGAGTTGCCTATCATGGATGAAGGAAGGAAAAAGGAGGTAGTGATACTGAAACATCTTACCTACCAAAAAGCCAGCATCTCCTCCAGCTGACAATCCTGCTTCTGACTTCACCTTCCACACCATATACATTTTCCTCATTTATATAAACTGTATTGAAGCCTTTGTATGTATCTCCCTTCTATTACATTTGTTCTTATGGGAAAAAATACTTTGCTGTCTGCTGACTTGCTAATCACCGCGCATTTTAGGAATACAGCTTTGAGAGATAAGGTTGTATCCAAGTACCTAGAAGGATCACTTGGTGATGTTGGTGTAGATGAAAATAGGGTCACACTAGTATTTATCACCATCCTCTTAAGTCTACTGATACAAGAAAGTAAATAATCCTTCATCACATCAGGCAAAGTGGACCAGTTCAGTTCAATCCATCAGTGAAGGTGGTTTCAGCTACCTAATTGACTTTGCCAGGGGAGTAGGGAGCACTCTTGCACATACTTTTACAAGAACCTGTAGAGGTAGTAACCTCCAGATAGCAGACAGTGGTAACCATCTAAGGGCAGTACCACTAGAGCTGAAAGTGAACAATCTCCTAAGGATTAATAGCAATGACCATTTGAAGTTGGCCTTTTCTACCTGTAGGAAGCAGAATAAACTATAGAAACCCAGTTTAAGTTGTGTGTTTTTTCTTAATGATTTTATAACAGTCCAGAGACAGAAATGGAATGTATTTACCTGCTAAAGTTGGGTGTCCAGCTGCTATAATGAGTGTTACAAAATGAATCCAGATTTCTTTTCACACTCAAGATCACAGTGCTGTGGAGTCTCTGCTGGCTCCCTGTCCTATGGGATAAAGGAATAATATATACTGTAAATCTCTCTTTCCCAGAACAGAGGAATACTTTATTTTGGGACACAAGTACAAGTAGTAGAAGCCACTTCCCATCATATTCACACCACATGTTCCTGGAGAGCTCAGTATTTGTAAACACTTCTTCTCCTATCCATATTTACATAGGAGAGATGTAATTAAAGGTTAGGATAAAGAAGTACCTAAGCAAGCAAAACAATCCAGAAAAGCATTAGAGCTAGATTTAGTAATTCTTGCTGTATTCCTTGTTCCAAGAAATAAGCAACTGATACTTTATTGATGTTGCCCCACAGGAAGGGTGCAAGAGCAGCAACAGAGATCTTGGACTGATGTCAGTGTTTTCCATGACAATAGTTTGCCTGAGGTACACTTTCTAGCAGTCAGGTCTTATTGCAATATTTCATGTATTACTGGTGAGAAGGAAAAGAGGACACCCACAGACAGTCTCTTCTGGGAAGTGGGCAAAATGATGGTCTGGTTTTCTTCCAGCAAATAAACTAACAGCAGCTAGATTTCAGTCTGCTGTAGAGATTTCTCACGGGCAGATTCTCCCTCAGTGGAATCAGGTTTGCTTGTTCAGTGTTTTATTTTAAAAACTGCATTACTTTACAAAGGAATTGTTAAATATTTACAAAGTACTCCCCAAAATCAGCAAGTTTTACATTTTTGTACTGAGACGTACAATGACCTCTGAGTATTTAGAGTAATACGGACTCCATTAATTCAAATCATGAGGAGAAAAGCTTTGAAAACATCGTATCCAAGAGAGAAGTTATGGATAGTATGATGCGGATGCCTCTGAGTAGCTCTATACGGAGGTGTTTCAAGCTGAGCTGATCTTTTTAGTGTTAGCTCTGGCTTAACATTGCTACTTGGAAGTAGATGCTGCACAGAAGCCCTTCTGGCTCTTCCTCATGCTCCTCAGTACTCCAGGAAAGATTTATTAGTTTATGCAGAATCCCAGACTAAGACTGGCTTAGAAATTCACACAATGGAGGTCTTGGTTAAATAAGCCTTCTGGGAACATAAAGACCAAAGGAGATAAGCACAGAAGTCTCTGACAGAATTACTCTCATCTGAAAGTTTAGCAGGGTTAATGCTGAGACTGACCTGTTAGAGCTAAATGCAGCCAACTGGACTTGTGCAGAATGCTTATGCACTGATAGAGCCTGTCTCTGCAGTGTCCTTCTCTGGCTGTGTGTATGGAACCAGCTCAAGGGACAACTAGGCTAAATCTGTAACTACAACCGCGCTGAAAGACAAACAAACTGTACTAGTTCACGTGAGTGCTACACCAGCAAGCATAACCAGACACAGGCTGGCTTTTAATGACACTGTTTCTACGTCTGGGACATGGTTAAAATCCATACCACAAATAATCTCAATAACTTAAGGAGGAGTTCAGTGACAGTTATTGCCTATTTTTGTGATGATCTTTAATGTAGTACTGATGTTTTACTGAAGTTCATGCATGTATAAGTTAAAAAGCTCAATAAACTCAAGAGCTGCATATTCTACAAGTGTCATCTGCAAAAGCAATCCACAGTTAAGGTCAGCTTCTTATACATATGGTAAGAAAGTACAGGCATATATCTCAAGTCACCTCTCAATTATCTTTGAGTAGTCTCTCTGGGTTGTATGTTAACTATACCATAGACAAGTATGGCACTGGTTGAAACTGCCAGGATTTATTAACTAAAGACAGAATTGTACTTGCACGACCACACTGCTGCTAGGGCAGGTTTTCAACAGGTAAATCCCTCAAGCTCCAGAGATCCACAAACGGTATCTTGTTATTGCCCCCTACTATTCTTTGCAAGAAGTGTCTTTTAACAGGAGCTTATAAAAACAGAGTTTATCTAGCCATTGCATATGAACTGTACATATCAGTTGATGTCCCTGACAGAGAACAGTTGTCATGGAACAAAGCAAAAGACAGGCAATGAAGGATAACCAGATAGAGATGTGTTATTTTGCTTATTAAAAAAAAAAAAATAGGAGGGAAGAAACTTTGAAACAATGAGAAAGTAACGTCACATTTTCCCCTATAGGATGTAAAAATATTTTGAGTAATGTTTGATTCAAATGGAAGGCCTTCAAAAAGAATACAAATAAAGGCCTTTTTTTTCCCAATGAAATAATTTTCATTAAAGTGGACTGAAGTACTCTGCTCCTGACAGAAAATCTTTGTTAGAGACACACAAGCTGATGTCCTTCCCCATGCCCATGAAAACCAAACCAAATTGTTATGTGAATATACTTTTCCCAAAGATCCTCCATCTTGGGTATTGCCTCCCTCGCATTCTAAACTTGGGAGTGAAAAATTCCAAGTTTCTTTTTCTGTCATCTTTTCTTATCTTTCATTCTTTCACACACACTGCTTTCTCTTTAGTGAGATAAAGCACAAATCTGAAATAAAGCTTTGAAGAATGATATGTTAATGTCTTTCTAAAGCACTTTCACTGTCTTACTTATCCAACTAAATCTAAATGCTGCTGCCAGTTATTTATTTGTGAATAACTCAAAATAGAATCATTCAGCTCATGCAGCTGGCATAAATTCAGGAAAATTGATAGTCTGAATTTGATCAGATTTTTATCAGTAAAAATATATTAAGCTTTTAAAAATATACAAAAAATTTGCCTAATACAAGTCATTGCAAGAGCCTATGCGATAACAAGGAAAAGTTATTTTTGGATATTAATATATTTTCTATCAATTCTAGATTGCCCTTGTTTAGTAAAAAACAGAAGAGACGTGCCACAGCACTTAGGCATGAAGCTAGAGCTAGTGCTCTTTAAACAAAAGAATCATCACAAGAGGTCCCAGCATATTCCAGAACTAAAATCATTAAAAATGCTGTTGGAGCCTTACGTATTTATTTTAAGACTGAATCTAATTCTAGCTTTCAGAGACTCAAGATTGTTTACCAAATAAGGCAGAATATTGCTTAGTTTCTTTGAAATAAGCCATTTATTTCAATATTATTTAACAGTAATTAAATCAACTAAAGCTTCAGATCCAGCCAGTCAAAATTATACTCCATAATTTTCTGGATTCCAGCAAGTAAGGTAAGAAAAAAATTATCTTCCCCCCTTCCCCCATATATTGTTTATAATGATGACAGAATTGCAACTATTTATACTAAAAAAAAACCACAATAGATTTAAATTATGTTGAACAACCCAACCAGCAGTATTATAAAAAAAACTTTTTATTGGTTGAATTGAGTCTATAAATGAAACCAAACCCCACAAATACTAAATCAAATAATTATAGAAAAGGTTTTTACAATAACAAAACTGATTTGATTCTGCTGAAATGACCGAGAAAAATTTCTAGGTGTTCAGGCCCTGGTAAAGGCTTTGGAGCTTTTAGGCATGGGACCAACAAGAAGAGCTTTCCAGCTTATTTCAGCTAACAGGTGAGAGAGACATATATGTTCCTCACTATTCAGGACTTTAAAGGTAGTTTAGGGGTAATTATAAAATAGTATCTGAATATTTTTATCCTAGAAATCCTAGGAAGGATTCTGAGAAAAAGGTTCATCTTTGTCATAGGGAAGCAGCTGAAGGATCCAGCCTAGGGCAGAACATTAAGGGAAACCAGCTGTGTTCCCTGGTTCGAGGAGCTCTGTCATAGATGTCCTAAGTGCTGGACTGATGTTGTCAAACAAAATGAGGTAGGTGCAAAAAGAAATTTAACAGGCTGAAGAGAGTGCAGAAGTAGGGGAGAACTGACATCCAAGTTGGTTGTCTTATTTGAGATTTAGACTTACGCACTGGGGATCAGAAGTAACACTAACGATAAATGATTTTTGCACCTCTGTTTGATAAAGATTGCCATGCCAAGTGGCAAGAAAGTTTTTGAGGAGGGGAACTGTCCTCAATATCTATAAGATGACTAGATCGCGTTTCCAGTTCCTGAGAAGACTGCTGGATATTGCAGTTGAACAGCATGATGAGGGTGAGGATGACTATTAATAACTGAAATTCAGAAAAGCCAGAGTGGAACAACAAATAATTAAACCACAGGAATAAACAGTTCTACCTCTCTGAATGATATACATGAGAAGGAGCATCCTTTTATTGATGCAACAAAATAACAAGCTCTGTGTTCGAAGACTTTTACATATTCAAGAGTTTTCTGAACCTGGAAGGTTCATTCTATGAAGATCTACAAAAACATACATTCAAATCCCAAAGAAACATTAGTGGAAAATATTAAACAGAATTTACTTGACTTAGATTGGAGCATAGCCTAATGCAACTACCTATATTTCAATTGGTGTTTTCAATTTTATCTGACAGAGTAAGTTAGTTAAATGCAAGAAATAATTCTGTATGAAAACAAGAAAGATTTCTTCCAGTTCAGCAAGGACTCTGTTCAAGTCCCTGGATTCAGGTAGACAATTTCTTCAACTACACTTGTATAAGCTAAAAAATTTTTTGAAAACCAAATTCTGACTAGATGAATTTGCTATGAATTGCCACATAACAAGTGTTTTTCTCATTTCAACTTAAGTAGACAGAAGAATTAGTTATTGAGGAAATACTCAAGGAAAACTGAATAGAGTTCATAATGTAAACAACGCATTGGCAAGACATCTAAACTAAAATGTCATGAAAACTTATAGCAATCTAGTCAAGTAGAAAATCTTTGTGTCAAAGACTGACAAATAGAATTCAACATGTTAGAGAATGACGGTATCCACTTGGAAGATTCACCCTTTTCAAACAAAACCAGCTAAAAATACATGAAAATCTTGAGATACACGAGGCAGTGGATAAAAACTTAAAATACCACTATACAGGTTTTTCAGATTATAAAACTCAGGCCTGGTTAGCTGGTCAATTCCCTTGATTGGCAATATTATCATACAGATAGTTTTGAAAACTATCCAAAAGTATTGCATTTAGCTACATTGCAAGAGGAGAGAAAAATACATTAAACTAAGAAAGGCAAGAGCTTTAACAGCTGAGTCACGAAGGATAGGAGGTTCGTAGCCTGATTTCTGAATATACTTCACTGTAATAATGAGAAAAAGTGAACAGATTGTATAGACATTTCTCTAACAGTTGGCAAGGTATTACAACACCATTTATGTCTGATCAGCATAATTTACACAGTTTTACCTGTTCCATTCACTTCCATGACCCATGGATGATGACCTGAAATGCAATTAAACGTGTACTTTCTGACTTTACAATAGAAAAACTGTTTAGCAAGCAAAATGTAGCTTCTGTGCTGGGCACGACGTAATGGTTTATTCCTCATAATTCCTGTTTTTGATAGTAGTTGACACCTAGTACTTCAGGGAGAAAGAAAAATTTATCTCCCTGACTTTAAATTAGCTCTCTACATGCCTTTTTAGTCAGCACATTGTCCAGTCACTTTTAAAAATTCAGCCCGTGTCGTGCCTAACTTTGGGATGTTCTTCAGATCTCCATTACACAAATGAAAATTTTAATTTTGTACTAATGTATTAAAAATGTTCAAGGTATTTCGTGGAGTGAACTCTTCTAACCTTTTATCACTGTAATAAATTAAAATTAGACTGATTTACTATGCTTTTTATATTCTTTCTGTGTCACATCAATGTCACGTTCTGGGTTCTATAACATATTCATTGTTTACTGTTCTCAGAAATCCACCACATTTCTAAATCATTCATTCAATAAAAATGCTTAGCAAACATGTTTATCTTTCACCAATTTCTTACACAGATTTGTCTGAATTTTGAAAATTCTGAGCACCTGCAGCTTCTACAGGCTTCTGGAGATATCGGAACCAAGCTTCACTTTTTTTCCTCCAAAGGCTGGCATCCACATAGTGAATCTTGGCATATTTGTTTCCCCACAATTTGACAATGTGTGTTAAAGGAGTCTTCTGCTTAATTGTAGGAGATAAAGAAGTTTTTCACCAAATAAAATGTTTCTTAAGAAGTTTTCAGGTGAAAGTTACAAACCAATTATTTGGCAATAAAATAATTATTTGACTTCATCAGTGTGTGGCACTTATGGACAAATTTGGTTTCCAAGCAGCCATCCACAGATAGTGAACAATTACCAAAGGTGTTAGTTCATTTTTTTTCTATCCACCTAATCTGAAATACCATTTTGAGCCATAAACAGTAACAATCTGAAGGGTGTATCTATTGGGAAGCATATATATCAAATTAAAACTCAGTTCCTCCTGATTTTCAGGCTGACTAGTGCTATACATAATAAAGAAAATTCACAAGTTGTTTGGTTTTTCTTTTTTTTTCTTTTTTTTTTTCTTTATTTCTTTTTTCTTACTTTATCTGTGTATTTACAGCTCTTGGTTTCAAGAACTAAACTGTTGCCTTTACACTAAATTTGGATAAAAAAATATGTGGGAAAGAGAGGGAGTGGGGACAGAGCTTGCCGCTACTAACCAAAAAGTATGGAAATATACTCTTAATAATTAGAAAATAGATGATATATGCCACTAAAAACCTACAGGCCAGGAACTGCCTTTTTGTATGTTTGGCAAGTGAGTTAGGCAAGTGAGATATCCAACGACTTAGAAGCAAACCAGGAAATATCAGATTCCCATTTGTCTACAATGTCAAGTATCACTTTGCTAGTTTTTCCTGATGTTTTTAGAGGAACATTTGAAACTCAAACAACTTTTAGACCATTGGTGACTTTTGAAGAGGGCTCGGACAGTACATGCCTCAAGATGGACAGCATGCTGCACTGGAAGGTGGGACTCAAAAAATTACAGTTCCTTTCACTAATATTTTTGTGCTTGAGTAGGAACTTCATATCAAGAAGATCGTCTGGTTACTTTGTAGATATTTAGGGATATTAGTTAGGATCGATATCTAATAATCAGGTTAAGGATATTCACAAAAGCTAGATTTAGGCACAGAAGGTTGTTTGCTCTAATTGATGAACAGACAGATGACACATTTGCAGAGTTTATTTTCAAGTTCTGCAGACAATTCAAGGCAGAAGAGCTTTCCTACCCCATTAGTTCAATTTTAATTACTTCTGATGAATGTTCTTTTTTTTTTTTCTTGATGATTAAAAGTCTTTACTTCCCATGTAAGGCTCTAGAATTCTTCCAGCATGGCTGCAAGTTTTTTTTTTGCATTCTGTGGCCATCTGTGATCTGTAATTCTATTAGAAAAGAGAGTCAAATGTCTATTGTCTGGTCCTGGTACAGCACAATTCTTGTTTTTTCCCCACAAGATTGCTTTGTTTCCATTTTCACTAATGCTGTCATCTCCAGAGAAAGCTTCACAAATACAAACTGTCTTACACAGATAAATTTATGTTGAATTGTGCTCATTTCCCCAGATATCAGGGATACAAAGATAAAAAAAAGAAAGAAACCTGCCTAGCAATTCTTATTCTCAGCAGAATCTTGAAAAACTCAAGGCACGGACCATCTGCAGATTGCCATAAATAGAAGGAATGTGCTACAGAGGGAGCATTCCCTTACCATCTATGCCATTGGCGCAGAAGCCATAGCTGTTCAAGATGTAGGTAAGCTCAAAGCTCCAAGTTTACCACAGAACCGCATGTACTGAATTTTCTGTGGGAGAAACTATGCCACCCAGTGGAGGTTTAAAATTAAAGAAAAAGTGTCCGGGGAGACAAGGGATAAAAAGATTTTCGCTGATATTTCAAACTCAGAAACAAAACTAATGAAAATGTTATTTAGCTAAACAATTTACCAGTGAAGAATAAAAAACTCTAAGAGGAAACTACTTTGATACCCTTAGCAGATTTTCACTGACACCAGACAAAACAAATCTTTGTTAACCAAGAGTTTCTGATGATATCTAACTGGAGCTTTGATTGAAGTTCAGTCTGCCATGAGCAGAATACAGATTATGGTGCAGCATTTGGTAGCCTGGGGTTTTCTTTCCAAGGAGATTACTGGAGAGGGGAAAGAGAGAGAAAGAAAAAGTGAACCTGCTTCATTACACAACAGGGAACGAGCGTCCAGGTCTAGGGTAAATCCAGACCTAGGTGGCACATGCAGGGTCACGAGTCATATCCAATAGGATTTGCTAAAAAGAACATTTTATATAAATACTAAATAGTTATAAAAATATAATACAATTATTTTTATAAACATATATAATAATAAACATTTAATAGAAATATAAAATATTTAATAACAAAATATAACATTTTATGGATTAGTTACATTGGTAGTATCACACTGCATAGGAAGGTTATTTTTTATTTCAATGGCAACAAACATTAATTTCAAGTACCCTTCCAAAGATCTTGTTTCTTTCTAGTCATCTTGACCACATTTCTTTGTGAATTTCCTTTTGTAATTGCTTTGTTTCTTTCCTCATACACAATTTCACATGCTAATGAAGGCATTTTAGCAAGTCTTCAAAGACACTCAGGTGGGGCTTCATTTAAAGGATCTGTATAATGGTAGTTATCTAAAAGAGAAAACCACAAACCAGGAACAGTTTATGATATCATACAAAGTTAAGTACCGGCAGAATAGTTATTTCTCATTAGTATGACCTGAAACTTTCTTTTGTTCCTTTAAGGACTGACTAACCTAATGCTGAAGTTTGGTATTATGGTTTCAAGTTAAACCTTAATATTGGAAATGAAGTTACGGAAAAGCTGACAGAGGTAACTGTATTTTGCCTGCCTAAGTTATCATCTCAACAGGGTAACTCCATAGAACCTTGAGGTAAAGAGAGAGGACAAGCACCCACAAAAATATGGTTAAAATATTTTCTGCAGATAAAATAGGGTTAGGTTTGAAGACTCTGTATCTAAATTTCTCCTATATTTATTGCTTTGTAGTCATCTATGATCACATTGAAAAAGCTTATTTTGCCAAAGCCCTTAAAACTCCAATATTTTTCATTTTATTTTGAAATATTTTTCATTCATGTGTCATGTCCGTTACTGATCTATAAGATACTAATGTCAGTGGCACTTGTTACCCATACAGTAAACAGAAGCAGAAGTTGCTCTTGCTTCTTCATATTCAAAAATACATATATTCCTCTAATCCTGTCATACCACATGCAGTGTAGTCGTGTACTTCTTAAAGCATGGCAATGAGTAACCAATCATTTTGCATTTTAATAGAAATACCTACACATTCTCTCAAATTTTGTGTAGCACTATGCAAAATGTGGAAAATTAAGTGGTGTATATAACTAAAATTCACACTGAGTGCTGAATATCCTACATTACAGTTATCATACCTTGCATTATGCTTGTTTCTATCCCAACCACAAAAACCCACTATCTTTTTCAACATAATTTTCAATACAGACTGTAAGTTTGATTATTCATATGCTCAATCTTATAATGAGAAAAGTGGAAAAGCTCAATGATAAAATAACACCCCCCCCATCTTTTAAAAAGAAATTTATACTTACACATTTGATTCTTCTCTTTTACACATTAAACTACATTCAAAATCAATTTCACAGTATTGACTAACATATTTACAGTCACATAAAAATGTGTGTATTCATAGTATATTTAAAATATCACCCTTAAATGAATACATGTAATTATCAGAACCAGAGAAACTATTAGAAGAAAGGAAAAAAAAATATACCACAAATTGATGGTCATTGCGATTATTATAGAATTGTGCTTTAAATTAAGAGCTGAGTAAAGTAAGAGAAACTCTTAGAAACATAAATATTATACATACCTTTCGTATGAAGTTTGTGGCAGGGTTCTTATGGAAGTCACTATAATCTAGAAATTTTGGGCTTTTTCTTGGACCTATAGTTTTGTTGGAACAAGAAGTCTTAAAAATGAACGTACCATTTAACAGTATCATATTTAAACATAATCTACAAACAGAGATGCCTGTCTCTTTGGATGTAGCTGCACTGCTTCCTCCAGTGCCCATAGCAAAATAAGAAGGCCCTGTTTTCCTTCCTGTCTATTTAAGGGATTTCACTCCTATACTCCTACGTTTCCCGGCTGTGTGCTGAAACTGTAAGCCAATATTACGGTTGGTGCCAATTAATTTACCACAGTTTAAAAAACCTTCCCAGAACTTTTTTGGCAATTACTTCATTAATATATGTCCACGCCATAAATAAGAAATAGTTTCTTCCACTTTCTCAGTTGGAATAAGCCTAATTTCCTTTATTTTTCTGGTGGAGCACTTAAAAGATGCAGGATTCTGCATAATGGCCAGTATGTCATCTTAACTATACAAAGTTGCAACCAATTTCCTAGTCAAATTCCAGGCTGGGAAAATGCACTTCAGCAGGCTGCAGTGATTTCTGTATTGCTAAACAGAGCGTTAAAGCCAAACAAAAAAATGACAGACTTTTCTATGGTATGTTTTGCATTAGCAAACAACACACCATCACAGCAACAATAAAACCTATTTTTGTAGGAACTCATCTTTCCTCACAACGATTTGACTCTATTTTCTACAGATTCTTTTCTCACCTTATACTTTCCAAAGTTTTTTCAACTCTTAGGATGCAGATATACAGCACAGAGAAAGGGAGATCAACTTGCAGTCCTCTGTCCTCAGTGAGTCTGTCTAGAGAATTGAACTCAAGCTATTTGCTCTTTCTCTCTGGCAGCTGGTCCCCACTTTTCTGAAGTGGCTTGATATCTAGTATTCCCTTCCTATATAATAGGACACAGTACTACAAATTACTTGCCTCCAGTTTTTCATCTCTCCCCTCCACCATGCATGCCTGCAGTCCTCCCAGTGTGCAAGAGCTCTTTCATCCTTACCTGTAGATCTATCACAGACACAACTCCTCCACAGAGAGTAGTCTTCATGAAAAAGGGGTATGAGAGGACTAGATTTTTATTTTAACTGCTATTGTGAAGAAAACATATGGTCATTGTCTTTTTCACTATTATTCCCTTTCCACTGAAACCAAAATGAATTACTTGTACAGGCACACACTTGTCAGTTATTCCATAATTTATATTTATTACAAAGAACATCTTTGAAGTGTAAATTGCTCTATTGCTTCAGTGGGTGGAAACCGAGACACAAAGATGAAGTCAATATTACATTACCCAGTATGTAAAATAAGCATGAAAAAGAAGAGATTTTATGAAGACCATAAGAGAATCTAAAACACGAACTGGACCTGAAATATGCACAGGAGACAGAATGTATAAAGGGATAGCAAACTAGCGTGTCTTGTTTCAAAGGGTTTTGTAATAGTGAATTAAACTAGTGAATTCAATCTTGAAAGAAATCTAAAGAACAGACAACTGAGAAATGGTTTGCCTAAACTAACTAAACCCTGAACACTCCTGGCAGAAGGAGTACAAAGGGTGAGAAGGACTGAGCTCAAATATTTGGATTTTGTTGGATAAATTTTATGAGCACAACAGTGGCTTCTTTTTATTGTGAGTATGTAAAAGAAGGAACTGAATGTCTTTGGATAGTGAAGTTGATATAGATGATACTGGAGAAGTTATTTCACTGCTACTTGGAACACATGGGGTCACATAAATATACCTGATATGTTTTTAAAAAGCTAGGAGTATTTCTGCAAGTGGCAGAAAGGACAACGAATTAAAAACCAATCCCCTTCTTACAGTAGGATCCAAACTAGAAAAAGGAAAATTCTAAGAAATGGCAAAAATAAGGGAAACTCTAGTTTGCTAATTAGAACATCAGATTTCAAACCAGAACTCAGTTTTGGATGGATGTTAAGACTGTGAAAAAGTTTTGTACAAGAGAGCAAGCTGTTTACGTGCTTCACGTGAACCTAACTGATGTTTTAATGAACTCAGTGATGCTTGTATAAATAATTTAATGTAGAGTGTAGTATGGTTAAAATAAGAAAGGAGCAAAGCTGGATAAAAAGTCTTCTGGTCTCCAACCCTCACCCCTGCTGTTTGGCCCCTCTCCTCCATGCTTATCTGACAGAAGTCAGTGCAGTGAATTGAGTCAGGGAACAGATCTGGCAGAAAAATGGGAAAACAGTCTGAAACTAAAAGGTGGGAATGCACCAGGAAAGAAAGCTGTCCTAAGAACAGTTAGATTTACACGTTTATATACACAGATATTCTGTTCTTGTCAAACAGAGACTTTGTTTTTATATAAATCACTCATTCAGCATAATGCAAAACCATGACTACCATTGATAGTTACGTACAGCTTATTAAGAGAAGAATTTTGTTCTGTAAAGTTCTGAAGAAAGAATGAAAAAATCTTATGAGGTACTCCATTACTTATTCTAAGGGCAGGTCTATCTTCTACTCTTTCACCAGGATGGCTTACAAGGATATACTTTGTAGGCTGTGGTATTTCAGCAATTAAACTACCTGTAATAACAAAGTGAAAAAAACCTGTAATACTAGCAAAACTACATATACAGCAAGCAGTGCAGGTTTAGCACTGTATCTGCAGCTTTACCAGTCGCTTCTGTTGATGTAATAGCGCTGTTCAGTGACATGAAAAGATAATCTCATGAAAACACTGGGCTGTATGACACTGAATAATGTTTCCCTATGAACTGGTGTATAGGACATACTAAGGAATTTGTTCTCTTTTGGAAAGGAAAGGCTGTCTTTTTTGATCTTTTCATTAACTCAATAGAAACATACTTTCAGAATTATGTATACACTATAAGTGCTGCTCTTCTGTAAACATCACTCAAGAGGTAATATGATAATATAACTTACACACGTGGCTTGCTGTCCTCTGGACACAACTGAGAATGCAAGATTAAAAACCTATGATGAGTTGTGACAAATAGCAAAGTAATATCATTCATGCTGCTCTGTATCTGTAAAAAACTGCTGTATGTATACATATAACCTAGTGTACAGAGTGCACCATGCTGGAAATGGCTGCACAGCACCATATCTTTTTCTCATCTCCCTGCTCATTGTAAGACTACCTAAAACTAAACCATATGACTAAAAGCGTCATCCAGACACTCCTTGAACTCTGACAGGCCTGGTGCTGTGACCACTTCCCTGGGGAGCCTGTTCCAGTAACCAACCACCCTTTCAGTGGAAGAACCTTTTCCCAATGTTCAATCTGAACTCCTCCTGATGCAGCTTCATTCCATTTCCACATGTCCTATCACTGGTCACCAGAGACATCAGCACTTCCCCCTTCACTGCTCCCCTCAGGGAAGCTGTAGCAATGAGGTAAGTTTCCTTAAAAGTGAACCATTCTCAACTTCATAAAATGACAAATTTAGGCATTTACCTTGTTTCATCCTTTGAGTCTTTAACAAAGCACTCCTTCAGCTACTCTCAAAGCAAAAGCACACAAGTGATCTTCAGTGTTTTCAGTTAGATATCTATGACTAGAAATAGGACCTGATGGTACTTTTTGTACTTTAGATACCCAAGATGAAAATGATCTGTTTCATATATGAAATTAAAAGAAAAATAGAGATGCATAAAAACTTACATTTATTGGCACTATTTTTTTTTTTCAAAGGGACATATCATATTGCCTCTATGTGCAGACACATTGGGCTAGGGCTTCAGAAAATCAATTCATCTCAGATTACTTTTAAGTATGTTGAGTTTTTTTTTTTGTTCAAAACAATGGATGTCAGTAAAATCTAAAGGGAAGGAAAAGGTCTGGGAAGTATGTGAATAATCAATTGTTCTTCCCAGAATCCACCCCTATTACTATTCTTGTTTCTTTGCTTCCTAACCTCTTGAAATAAGAGCAGAAATACGTATCTACTCCAAACATGATGCATGATAGCGTCATTAAATGCAATAGACAGTCAGAAACTGTTTGCAATGCACCACAGTAAGCATATTAATCAGTAACAGGCACCCGAATAGGTTCTCCAAACCCTTCATGTTTGTTTGCTTTGCTAGTCATACAGATAATTCTTTTTTTCAATTACTAATGTTATAAATTTTCTCAAGAAGTCACATGATTTGTGGATCATAATTACACAAGGCCGATATTGATGTGTGAGTTGATTCTGTATTTTTAATCATAAAAATTTGTTTGATAGTATGTATTGACTGCTCAAGTAAGACAGGAATTTGGCATATTGTAAACGAAAATAAATTTGAACTTAAAGTTTAAAAAATCTGAAGTTTTCCTCCTATAAGTCACTGCTTTTCTGTACACCTCTATACTCTTGTTAAGTCATTTATATGCCACAAATTCAAATGAAGCATGATTGAGCATAGGGTTCCTATGAATACGCCATATGAATGATCAACATTGATTCAGAACCAAAACAACCCTTACCACAAAAACTGTCTATAATGATCATGTGTTCTCTCCTCTCAGTACAGACTGCCATTAAAAAAATTGAGGAAAGGACACAGAATGGTGGGAAACTGCTGTAATAAGGAAGAATAAAATGCAAGTTTACGAAGAACGGTCTTTATTGTTTCAGCAGAGAATGATAAAAATACTCAAAACTAGCTAAAATAACACATAAAACCAGTTTTTCTTCAAAACCAGCTTCTTATACTGTCACACATCCTGAAATCTTCTGGATATCAGTTTTGTATTCTTTGTGAGTAATAATTTGTCTGAGGCTGACTGTGCTTTGTATTGTTTTTCCTGTAATGCATAGATACTGTTCTAGCAAGAATACAGGATGCTTAAAGACAGGATTACTTCAGTTACATATTGGGGAAAGAACAGGCCAGCACAGAAAATAGTGATATAGCAGCCATTAAGGTGATTTGACATCACACTCAGACATTAAACAAATAGTAAGAACACTGGCACGTTAATGGAAAACTGTTTAAGTTAATAAAAAGAAAAGCTATTAAACAACTCATAATGTCAAGAAATACTTTAAGTTTTTAGTGATGGGAAACAGAATCATCCAGTGGAATGCAAGCAAACGTGTCTGTCAGCTATAAAGAGATCTGGTCTCCATTACCAAGGCTGTCATGACATCTTGTATTTGTGAGGTGTACTTTTGAAGAAGTCAGGTGTCTTTGTCAACAACATGTGCCTGCCTGAACTGCAGGTACCACCTGGATCAGCTCTACCCCTCTGCAGTGTCCATGCTGCTTTTGATAGCCATGTTTTCTATATTATAGAAACTTCTGCCTCTGACCCACATACACAGCAACAGAGCCCTTGCAGCCAGAGATGAGACAGATCAATTAGGGCCGACCTTCTCTCTTTCAAAATTCCAAGTCTCCGTGAACAGACTGTAACACCAAGAATCCACAAAGTAAAGGAAAGCAATAAAGACTGTATATTTCTGAAACACATGAAAATCAATGAGAATTCTCAATTCTCAATTCATCACAGTCTTTGAAATATTCTAGCATTATTTTCTTGAGGCTTAAAAAAGATACAGAGGAGATGAGTGGTGACAGCAACACAGGCAGCATCTTCCTCATGGTTTTAGTATGCATCACGATCCTTAATTGTTTAATTCTGAAAAATGTCTCAACAGAACAAATGCCATTTATGATTTACATTAAGATGAGGCTGTCCCTGTAAATAGGTACCTGTGTACATATAGAACTGGAAAAAAATAAAGGTTTTGCCTCCTCACCAACTGAACTTTAGAATTGCACAAGGAAAGGAAAGGAAAGGAAAGGAAAGGAAAGGAAAGGAAAGGAAAGGAAAAGGAAAGGAAAAGGAAAGGAAAAGGAAAGGAAAAGGAAAGGAAAAGGAAAGGAAAAGGAAAGGAAAAGGAAAGGAAAAGGAAAGGAAAAGGAAAGGAAAAGGAAAGGAAAAGGAAAGGAAAAGGAAAGGAAAAGGAAAGGAAAAGGAAAGGAAAAGGAAAGGAAAAGGAAAGGAAAAGGAAAGGAAAAGGAAAGGAAAAGGAAAGGAAAAGGAAAAGAAAAGAAAAGAAAAGAAAAGAAAAGAAAAGAAAAGAAAAGAAAAGAAAAGAAAAGAAAAGAAAAGAAAAGAAAAGAAAAGAAAAGAAAAGAAAAGAAAAGAAAAGAAAAGAAAAGAAAAGAAAAGAAAAGAAAAGAAAAGAAAAGAAAAGAAAAGAAAAGAAAAGAAAAGAAAAGAAAAGAAAAGAAAAGAAAAGAAAAGAAAAGAAAAGAAAAGAAAAGAAAAGGAACACCACAACACTCAACCTGACCCTATTGTGTTTTAGCTCCAGCAACAGTGCAGCCGTGGATGGACTGATCCAAGAAACCCTTGCTTGGAAGAGAAGAAACAGGATTAGATTCTTGTGTCATGGGCCACATAAAAAGACTAATCCTGAAACCACATGGTCACTAGACTGGATGGAAATGAAACAGGGGAACTGGCCAGAGCAAGAATCTGCAGCTGGAGGCAAGAGCTCACTGTCACGTTGTTTCACTGCAACGTGAAACCGCAACATCAGCCTGAAGGACATAATGCAAAAGACTACAATGGTGCAATAAAAGCCTCTTTAAATCTCTAGAATTACAGCACTGCTTTTTGAAAAGGAGACTGCAGGAAGAAGAGAGAATCTGGAAAGTGTAAGAACATAACCCTATTGTGTACTGTCCTGAACTAGAGAAAATGGGAAGCATGTGAATTGGAAAATCCTCCTGTCCACACATTAGGTGGGACACTGCAATAATGTTAAATCACAACACAAAAAATAATAGTGCTGGTCCAGCCTTCCCTTGGTTTGGGAGGGCTCATTGTAGTGCTGTATAGCAGAGCAAGTAGCCTGATAAACTCAGAAAACCACAGCATCTCTATGTAGCACAACAGAGCCTTCATCCCTGTATGCCCTTAAACCAGCTCTATTACAAATATGGCCAATCTGACACAAGCAGAAACTAATTAAAAGGAAGATGCTCTTTGGCTTTTTTAAAAATGCATTTATTTTGAGGGCAAGTATAATTTTGTTTACACACCATAACAAAAGACTTGCCTTTCAGAAATAATTAAGCACCCCTGGTGCTTAATTTGTTTTGCTAATGATTCTGAAATGCAAAAGGCAATAAACCCAAAATTTAGAAAACTGCCTTCAAATATGAAAATAAAACATTAGCTTTAATAATACTTAAAAGAATTAAAATGTTAGTTAATTTTAAAAGTGAACTCATTACGAGGTTTTCCTACACTCAGTCAACAGACTTTAGAGTTTGTTTTCCTCAATATCCTGCTTCCAGTGACTATATTCTGCTTTCTTTCCCAAATACCTTGGGTTCTTGATTGCATAGATGATATTCCTTGGTTGACTTGGCCTTCAAAATCATTGCGTGGTGTGCTGTACACTGCAGCCATGTCTCACACTCCTGTAATGGGCTGGATTTCCAGTCATACATTAAGATGTTCTGTTTTTCTTTGTGTAGCTGTATTTAGCTGAGGCTTTCTACGCCAACTGCTTTTTTTCCCCACACTTTGTTCACTGCATTCGAGCTTCGAGTGGCTGTTCAGGTCACCACACACCTAGGCAGGGCTGAGGGGCAGGCAGCCTCAGCTATCCACATCTGCTCCTCCTCCTCAGCAGTCTCCTCCTGATGAGGCCATTGCCTTTGTGCCATCGTGGGCTGTCCACACTGTGGTTTCTCCGCCACAGCTATGGTGCCTCATGGCTTCTGACAGGACTGGTGCTTCCGAGTCGGCCACAGGGATGGCCACAGTGTGGGCTGAGGCACTGGCTGAGGGTATGAGATGTTGATGTTAGCTGAATGTCTCTAATAAAGTCCCTCACCTAATAAACCATGTCCGGAGAAAGCCCTGTGAAGGGTGGGCACATTAGGGCATGACTGGTTTTGGGTTGTGTGGATCAGCTTCTTATCTTGGCAGTAACTTGTTTTCACATGTCTGTCTTCTGCAGACCTCCTTGTTCTATGTTGCAAGATGCCACCAGGCAACTCTAGTACCCTTCCCTTTAATAAACACCATGACTGTATTTCCTAAAGTTTTTTTTGTTTCTTTTGTACTATCTTCCTAGCTTAACCCAGCAATCTTTTCTATACCTAGAATCCTTGCCCATGTCACCAAAAATCTTGGTCTTTTATTAGTCATAACCCTAACCTGGTGAACCTCAGGAATTCCCACTTCAGATCTGAGTTTCTCTTTGGGGCAGTCAATGAAGGGTTTGATCATGGTGATGGGATGTTGGGATGAAACTGGGTCTGGAGTAATGGAGTTTGAGTGGAGTTTCTATTGGGGTGATAAATGCTGTTGAGCTGATAATTATTATTGGAAGACAGCTTACACAATTTTAAAGGGGCCAGTATTATGTGGGTTTTTTTTCATTTTTCCCCAATTTTTAAATACCTAAGGGATTTGTAGCATCTTACATATAGACAAAATGATGTGCCCACTGTCACAAAATACCCCAGAGTGAGATCTGAAATTCCAACTACTATCTCCTAATTCACAAAGCTAGTGAAACATTTTTGGGTTTGCATATCGTTACCCATTCTTGTCTTAGTACTAAAAACTTGCTGTGCATGCTATTGCAGTGGCATTGCTTGCACTTGGGACACAAATAAGTTGGAGAGAAATAATAGAAATCTGGTTCTCATTATAACATGCAATTACATCATTTCCTCAGATTATATTTCAGCAAAATACTGTAAATTCCTTGTTTGCACATAAAAATCTTCGTATGATATCAGCATTGTGCCTCTGACCCATAAAATATATCTTTACATGAAAAAGAGTATCAGTTTTCTTGGCACCAGCAATTCCCAGGGCCCTTTGGAAAAGATACCAGCTTATGCTTCTTGGGTTCTGGCCTCAGAAGTCATCTGTTGCAAGATCCTGTTGATGGAAAAAAACTCTCACATGACTCCATTAGCAATAAGGATTCCAAGAAAACAACAAATATTTACCTATATAGTATATTACTGTAGTTGGTTACTTCTAGCAACACCATGAAAAAACCAATTGGTTAAAAATTACTTTTAACACTATTGCAGGCTCATCATGTTTCTTCAAAATTGAGTCAATAAAAAACTCTTGATATGGTTTTGCAGTACCCCAGGCAGACACACTTCAATGACTTAAGGTAGACACTTGAGAAAACTTCTGCCACAAAGTTTTGCTTTAGCCTGAGAAGCTCTTAATTATGTTGATAGCAGAATCATCAAGAATTAGTTATTCAAGCACTTAGCGACCGCTCTGACAGTCTCTTTAAAGAGGAAAACACATTAAAAAAGTATGAGTGTGGGAGCAAGTGGAAGTTATATGGCTACCTTGGTGCTGCTTACAACATTGAACTCCAAGTATCTAATTGAGTTGTCTGACTTGTGGAAGCCTTTGAGCCTGCAGGGGGAGCATAAATTTGGTGCCTACAGTTAAATGGGATGAGCATTTTTCATCCAAGTGAAGGCAACATTAGCATTACTGTAGCCGTGGAAAGGTTCCACCTGCTTTATGGTTTATTCTCCTTTAACTGGAGAGCTCAGGAAGCATCATATAGGAAGAAAGAGTACCAGAAAGCACGGTGAGCAGAAAGGTCTCACTGCAATAGGAGGATTTACTGTTGATACAGCTTTTCTGTGCATGCCCAGTACATTCGCTTGCACACCTACTTTCTCTTGGTATTTTCAGGCCCAAGGGGATCCAAAGGTGTGTGAGTGTATTCTAAGAGCAGTGCAAGTGGATGAATGTAAAGTTCTGTGAGGTTAGACTGAATAAAGTGTGGTTATGGTAAAAGAGATAACGCAGGAGAGTTTCAGGGAGTACTGGGCAAGATGGGAAAATGAGATCAAGAAGCGGGAAAATGAGATCAAGAAGCAGGAAAATGAGATCAAGTAGCAGGAAAATGGAAGGCAAAGGTTTTATACATAAGGAAATAGATAAAGGTATTAAATCCACAGTAAGTTTTAAGCTTTCCTGAACTACTCTGCTTAGTTTTCAGATGCTTTTCCAAAGCTAAATTAGTCACCCAAGTTAAAATGCCACATAACCAGGGAATCCTACTGAAGCAGTACTACTCCTTACCACATTTTTACAGAAACATCACCTATATTTATTTGATACCACAGGCTCATGCTCCACATCCTGAAATCTAAACCCAATAAACACTATAGATATTGCTAGAGATTTCTGTAACTGTGACACTTGGAAAAGCGTCCAAACTTCAAATGGTGGTAGGCAAGAAAAAAATCTCTTGAAAAGTTTATAAATGGGGTTCTGGAGTACTGAGAAACTGTGTAGCTGAAGCTGTGTCCTGTACAGCACAGTTGCTACGTGTTGCCTCATTGTGGCAAGCAGGTAATGCTTTATTTGGATATTATTAGGAAGGAATGCTTTCCCAGTAAATGATTGTTACAAGTTCCTTTTGAACAATAACATATTTAGCATAAGAATTCAGTCTCTGGAGTTACTGAACTTTATGAGGCTGGCTTCATTTCACTGTGGAACTCTTTGCTGAGAGCATTTCAGAGTTCTGGCTTGGTAAACACACATGTGAACAAACCTGCCAAAAATAGAAGTGAGATGCCACTCTGTTTTATAAAAAATATTTTCTACCATTAAGTGTTTCAAGGATCTTTCTGCCATAGCAACAAAAGAAAAATACCTGTTTTTTAGATTTTATATGCCAGAGAGGGGAAATAAAACTGAATAAATATTATGCTGTGCATCAAACTATGTACATACCCAGCACATTAAATGGGGGTAAAAAAATCTGATAAAATTGTTTTCTTTTTCATGAAGCGAAGAAGCAAAATTGTTGGAGAAACTGCCCAGATATTCAGCTTCAGTCATCCAAGGATATTCCTGGGAGGCCTATGCGTTTAAACAGGACAGCTATCTAGAATACTAGTGTATAAGAAAAATTCTGAAAGCATGACAGAAATAAGTATTGTGGGAAAGTCTGAAAAAAAGGCATTTTCATTCTCATTAAGACAAGTGTTCTAAGAGTTTTGGTCTGTTAATAAGAAGTCCATTCAAAGGCCTTTATGCCATTCTTTGCACCAATTGCAGACTTGCTGTACAAACAGTACTATGCAAACAGTATCAGTTACATTGTACACTTAAGCAAAACTGGACAGACACCCATGGTTTTGTCAGTCAGGCTTTTTGAGTGGACTGGAAAAAGCAGTAGGCACAAAAATGTTAAGAAAATTATTTCTTTCCAGAGACACTCTAAAAATCCCTTTGGAAATTTATTTAAAGGCAAGGAAATAACAGGTTTATAGGATTTTAATGACAGTTTACAGTTTGCAATATGCCTTAAACCTGCGAGCTTCTTAGATTTTGTTCTCCCACTGTAATTGTTGGGATTAATTTTCACTAATTACTAGCTTCTCTAGCCTGTTCCACTAGCCCTCCCACCAAAATCACTGTAATCTTCTCCCTACTGGTTCTCCATCTAGCAGCTAATTTCAGTTAGAAAGAACTAGTTTCAGTTTAAGAGGAAACATATATAGTCATCAGAAGGAAGAAAGATTCAATGGAAAGGTTTATGAGTAAGGAGGTACCTTTTCCCATTTGCCCACAGGTCATAAGTTTTCTTCTATTAAAATTGGGGCTAAAAATACTTACCTTTAAGGTTAATAGCTAATAAATAGTAGCTAACTACTGAAATAAGTAATGTCTTCAAAAGCTGATACTATTAGCATTCAGCTGACGGAAAAAGGGGTCTTAAGTGTGAAACATTAAAAGGTATAGAAGCCTCACAGAAAGAAAACACAGGCCTCTGTTAATGAGAGAACGAAGTAAGTGACTAATAAGTAAGGACCTGAAGTACTAAGAACTCAGTACTCTATGAGGTCAGCATGAGTCATTTTAGAATAAAGTTTAATAGTTGGTATTTATAAGAAACAGTAGCAATAGCATGTGGATGGTGAAGAACAACACCTCCACTAGCGAAGATAAATATCTTTGTTACCAAAATGGAAAGAAACCAGAGTTAAACCTTCATTCATCTGAAATACAACACAGTGACAACTTGCTATCTCTCTCATCAAACTAAAGGAGGAGATAGCATGCTGTTTTTTCAACTTTTAGAAATGTGTTGAACAGCTTTCCACAAAACATAAATGCTCATTACTTCACTACTTGGCAGAATAAGCCACGTTTCTAGATGCTTGAAAAGTTTGAAATTTCTAGGAGACATTGAAGGCTTTAATGCCACCAGGGTTCTGATCCTGTTGTCACACTAAGAATATGATTCTTGTATTATGTCCTGTGATCACTCGTTGTCCATTTAAATGCTAATAAATTATCTGTGCCTGAGTTTGTATCTTATTCACGTTAATCAATCTATCAGCACACGGCAGCTAAAATTAAGGTTTCAGTACCTTCTTATTACTGGGATCAGTAGGGGAAACAGGGCACACCTGGTACAAACAGGGACTGTTGCATGCATGAGAAAGTTAAACACTAAGTTCTAGAAATCATAATAAGTTTTGAGGTTGAACAGTGCTGAAAACATAACCACACGGCTACTTGGGTGTTTCAGTTTCAATGTATATTTTACTCTTTTTTCCAAAGGCACATATCACATGCAAGGCTCAATAGAATCTCAGCCAATGCCAAAGCTTTCCTGCAGTGCTGTGCTTCCTAAAACAGCATGGAGAGCTAGTCGGGTTGTGGACAATCAGTTATGATTGAACGCCTTTCACACCTGTGGACCATGCAAAGTACTTCCAAAGTCAAAATATTCAGTATAGTATAAAGAATTTGTAAGAAAAGGGTGCAAAAGAACAAGTGTCACAAGCCAGCCTCTCTTCTTGTTGCAATTCTGGTAAGAAGTAGAGAAATTACAGTGTCTCTCTTGCTACAGATTGCGAGAGGAGGAGGAGGTGCTCAAGTATTCCTCTTCAGTATTCTTTTAGCTTTCAATAGTTCAGTTAATGCAAATTATCACATGAAGGACCAGACACATGAAGAAAAGCAAGCTGTCTGTGGAAGAAATTCAAGCTCTTAAGGTAAATAAGGATGTAGCCAATATTATTTAGTATCAGGATATGTACATTGTAACACACTAGGTCAAATTTCTGGCACTATTTATGTGCACAGGTGGTCTGAGACATCAGAGAGAGTTGCAATAGGTTTATTTCCATGCAAACTAGCAGTTTGCCCTACTTGTTCCACGCTGGCCTGACTTTTTGACATGTGGTATCCAATTGTTAGCCTCATGTGCTGTAGACGTGCCTGAGCTACTCCAAACCTAAGGAAAAAAGTTGCAGATACCTCCTAAAAAACTGCCAAAAAATAATAAGAAAAAAGACAAGTTTTCAAAGTAGCAGCTATATAATGAATCTAGTTTGTCCTGAATAAATGTCAAGAAGAATTGACTTAAGATTCTGCAGTGTACACAAAGTATTGAAGACTTGCAGACTCGTTTTTATGTTTGTCAGCAGTAACACACCTTTCATTGACTGCACTGAAAATGCTTTCATAAGTAGCAGCCTGCCAGTGAGAGTAAAGGGTTTGTAATCTCACATGCATCAATTATTAATTTTGAATTGAGACTTAGCTTGCACTTTTTTGTTAACTCCTTTGTGGCTGTTAGTCCTGCCTCACCGGCCTAGTGGCCTTCTGTGAGGGAACGACTACATCAGTGGACAACAAAAGACCCGCAGATGACTTCTATAAGGCATATGACGTCATCCCCCACATCATCTTTCTCTATAAACTGGAGAGATATGGATTTGTTAGATGGACTATTGGGTGGTTAAGAAATTGGTTGGATGCACACACCCAGAGGGTGGTGGTCAGTGAGATCAATAACGAGCAGTGTCCCTCAGGGGTCTGTTCCAGGACTGGTATTGTTTTATATCTTCATCAATGACATGGATAACAGGGTCAAGTGCACCCTCAGCAAGTTTGCAGTTGACACCAAGCTGAGAGGTGAGGGTGACATCCCTGAGGGACAGGATGCCATCCATAGGGACCTTGGTGAGCTGGAAAAGTGGGTTTGTGAAACCCTCTTGAGGTTCAACAAGGCGAAGTGCAAGTTCCTGGACCCGAAGGTCTTGGGGGATGAGAAGTTAGACATGAGCTGGCAATGTGTGCTCGCAGCCTAGAAGGCCAACTGTATCCTGGGCTGCATCATAAGAAGTGTGGCCAGCAGGTCGAGGGAGGTGATTCTGCCCCTCTGCTCTGCTTTGGTCAGATCGCACCTGGAATACTGCATCCAGCTCTGGAGCCCTCAGCACAGGAAAGACATGGACCTGTTGGAGCAGGTCCAGAGGAGGGCCACAAAAATGATCATAAGGCTGGAATATCTCCCCTGTGAAGAGAGGCTGAGAGAGTTGGGGTTGTGCAGCTTGCAGAAGAGAAGACTCTGAGGAGACCTTATTGCGGGCTTACAAGAAAGATGGGGAAAAACTTTTTACCATGGTCTGTATCAATAAGGCTAAAGGATATATGGTTTTAAATGAAAAGAGGAGAGGTTTAAGCTAGGTATTGGGAAGAAATTTTTTTTGCTGAGCATGATGAAACACCGGAACATGTTGCCCAGAGATGTGGCAGATGCCTCATCATTCAAAACTTTCACGGTCAGTTTGGATGGGACTCTGAGCCACCTGATCTAGTTGATGTCCTTGCTCACTGCAGGAGGGGTTGGGCTAGATGACCTTCATGGTCCCTTCCAATCCAAACCATTCCATAGTTCTATGATTCTATGATATATTCCCATGCTTGGTTTGGTTACATCTATGTAGATTTTGATCAACAGTAGGCAGACCTTGTTATGTTAAAAAGATATGATGCCCATGAAGAGTAAGCACTTAATAAACTTCAGGTGTTTTATAAACAATGTCTACAGTTCAATGTATTTGAGTTTCTCGTTGGAAGACTATGGTGGAATTATCCCCAATGAACATTTAACAGAGAACCAGATAAGTGTAGCAGTCATGCTCCAGAGAGCATAAAGCACCAGTAATAACCCCACCAGTTTTGACATGCCAGTCTGTCAATCTAATGGTAGTTTTCAAACTTTAATATATCTTTCAAGGGAAGGGTAAACCTCAAAGGAAATATTTTTTTCACTTTGGAATGACATAAAGAAAAACTTGGTCTTCTTTTTGTTTTTTTTTTGTTTACTAGGATACAAAAGAACATTTTTCAAGTTACTTAGTCATCTCTGATGAACACAGAAAAAAAATATTACAGATCTCAGTCCAAGTCCTACTCAACTTAGTGATTTCTGTAACCACAAGGAACACAAAGAAGATGAGTGCTTCGTTGCTTAGTATTCACATTTGGTTCAGATCAACCCTCTAGAATTCTTAGGAAATTTTATCAGTCTGATAATGTGCCCATCTTTCAACATGTTGGCAGAAAACAATGAAAAAAGTGATTATTCTGCTCTTTTCTTCGGGGAAAAAAAGAAAGGCAAAAAAATGAAAGTTTCTCGTTGCCTCCTAACCAACATTTTCCTAGGGCCAAGTGAGTAAATAGAACCATACAAAGATGTCAGCTTTCCAAGGATTAAGCAGTTCAAATGTGCAGAAAAGAAGCACATGGTTTGGTCATTGGCTTGCCCATGACTTTTTACAAAGCACTGAACTCAATACTGAACTCTGCTACTGTCATTAAAAGTTGATGACAATAGTTTTTGCACAAGCCTGAAATTTCTTTAGGTATCTCATTTGTTGCATTTCCTGCAGAAATTATCTCTGAATCTTTCTCACACTGGATGGACATAGTCTCTGCATTCATGCTGTGAGGTCTATTTAACTCTAAGTTTATTCGTTGCACAGATTATGTGATACTGTTGCATCTCCCTCACATTTTTGGCACTGGTCTGGACTGATGCAGGGAATTCAGCTGCATTTTAAGGTTGAAATCACACTTCATCAATACCCATTTTTATGTTTCCTCATTTTATATACCATATGCAAGACCAGTGTGGTCTGACTGCCAGCACACAGGTCAGATCTGGGTGACTGGATGCTTCTAGTACAGCCTTCCACTACTTAAAGGAGGCCTACATGAAAGATGGGGAGAGGATCTTTATCAGGAAGTGTAGTGATAGGATGAGGGGGGTAACAATTTTAAGCTGAAAAAGGGGAGATTTCAATTAGATATTAGAAAGGATTTTTTTCCTGTGAGGGTGGTGAGGCGCTGGAACAGGTTACCCAGAGAAGTTGTGGATTTCCCCATCCCTGGAAATGTTCATGACCAGGCTGGATGAGGCTCTGAACAACATAATCTAGGGAAAAGTGTCCCCTGACCACAGCAGTGGGGTGGAACTGAATGATCTTTAAGGTCCATTCCAACCCAAAAGATTCTATGATTCTTTCTATGATTCCCTCTGGTCCACTGCCTCTTCTGAAAAGCAAGCAGAGAAGAGCTTTTTTGGTTCTCTCTCTCAAGCTGCCTCTTGTGCTTGTGAGCGGTATGTATATGCCAAGCCACTTGCGCTGCATAAATGAAGCAGAGGATGGACTTTCAAAGGCATCTCCTGCTGATTTTGAATACAGGTCTGGTTTCAGAGCCAGGATCTACCAATGCTACAACACAGTAACTCATAAAGGTGTCCTCACACCCAGGAGGATGTATGGTACTTGGTGAGAGGAACGATTCTGAATTCAGATCTCTTCAATCTAGAAATGCTCTGCCAACTCAAACACTGACTCAGAAAATTGTGTTTTCTTCTTAAATCATCTAAAATTTGGCAAATTTCAGGTGATACTTGTTGGCATAATGGCAGCTCCCTGGCAAAGAAACATTTAACAAACCCAAGTCTCCCTTTGAATCAATTGATCAGTCAGTTATTTTCTATCAGCTGTATTACTAACAGCTATGAATTTTACCAGTCTCATAATAGAGACAGTTTTTTTACCAATCACATGACAAGTTCTAGCTAATCCCTAAAGAATGAGATATTCCAACCCTTTGTTTATCAAAATAAACCTTTTATTCAGGCCTAGATTCTGTTTCTGTGTAGTGTTTGTTTTGTTTTTAAATTTCATTTTCATTTCTCCTGTTTTCCTCTTTCACAGATTTGGAAGTTGGTAGATTCATAATTTCCTGACTTTAATAGATTCTTTATGGGGTTATTTGCTTATGTTTTCTAAAATAAATATCTATGATTTTGTGAATATTATTTTTTTTAGCAAAGGTAATAACACTATTTTTCTTCATCCCTCTGGGACAATTTGCTTTTTAGCATCTTTTAGTAATTGCCATTTTCTTCTCCCTTCATAATTCTCTTCTGGGACAACCTTACTGTTAGTTTCCTGATGATATTAAATGCTGCCTTTTGAAGTCCAAGGTCCACAGAAGATTACAGTGTTAGTGGCGCTTTACCTTCCACCTTTATTTTTAACTCTTACTCAAAACCTAGTCACCATCTAACATGTTTCCTCCTACCAACGAGGTTTTTCTCACTTGTCAGTCTGCCTTCCCCAAAAGCATGCAGGTAAATACATTTCCTTTCCTGGATAAGGCTACATCCAATGCAACTTACCCAGGGATCCTGCATTTCCCGTTACGTGAGCTGCCCACCCTGTTTTTTCTAAGACAGAAGAGATAGAGGTCTCTCCCCTTCTTGCTTATTGCCCTTTATTATCACTACTGTATTTCTTTTATTTTCCCTTCATCTTCATCAAAGACAGTCAATGAAGTTTACCTCTTCCTTCTTCAATTTCAGCATAACAGAAGTTCAGAAAGCCAGTATGTCTATACAATAGGTAGCCTACTAGATTTTTTTTTTTTATCCTTTTCTTCTTGATCCTGCTGCATCCTTCCATACCAGATTTTTTGTCTGGTGCTGGTCTTTTTCAGAGACAGCAGGGCAGACTAGATTAACCATGGTTGATCCCAAGCTGAGGCAATTCCGTGTTTCCTTTTGAAAAATTCCTTTTTTTTTATTTTTAAATTTAGAGGACTCTACATTTTTTTCCAATGGATGTACTCCTATTTAGGGAATTTGGACTTACTGATAATAGTTTTGCTATTCATAGCTATAGTATAGCAATTCCTAACAGCTCCAGAATTAAAGAAGTTTGCAGAAAAGTCGAAAACCAAAGGCACAAAGAATATATTTGGAGGAAGGGTTGATCTGCTAGAGGGTAGGATGGCCCTGCAGAGGGACCTGGACAGACTGGAGAGATGAGCTGATTCTAATCGGATGATGTTTAATAAGTCCAAATGTCAGGTACTTCATTTTGGACACAACAATCCCATGCAGAGCTACAGACTGGGGACAGAGTGGCTGGAGAGTAGTCAGGCAGAAAAGGACCTGGGAGTGCTGGTGGACAGGAAGCTCAACATGAGCCAGCAGTGTGCCCAGGTGGCCAAGAAAGCCAATCGCATTCTGGCCTGCATCAGGAATAGTGTAGTGAGCAGGACCAGAGAAGTTATCTTCCCCCTGTACTCAGCACTGGTCAGGCCTCATCTTGAATATTGTGTCCAGTTCTGGGCCCCCCAGTTTGGGAAAGATGTTAGGATACTGGAATGTGTTCAGAGGAGGGCAACGAAGATGGTGAAGGGGCTGGAGCGCAAGCCCTACGAGGAGTGACTGAGGGAGTTGGGGCTCTTTAGTCTAGAGAAGAGGAGGCTCAGGGGAGACCTCATTGCTCTCTACAACTACCTAAAAGGAGGTTGTAGTCAGGCAGGGATTGGTCTCTTCTCTCAGGTGACCAGTGACAGAACTAGAGGGCATGGACTCAAGCTTCGTCAGGGAAAGTTTAGGCTTGATGTTAGGAAAAAGTTCTTCACTGAAAGGGTGATCGGCCATTGGAATGGGCTGCCCAGGGAGGTGGTGGAGTCGCCGACCCTGGAGGTGTTTAAGGGGAGACTGGATGAGGCACTGAGTGCCATGGTTTAGATGATGGTTGGTGTTAGTGTTGGTGTTAGTGTTGGGTTATAGGTTGGATTTGATGATCTCAGAGGTCCTTTCCAACCTTATGACACTGTGATACTGTGATACTGTGATATATTTGTGTTTGGGCCCAAATCTAGAGAAAACTCCCACTAAGCTCACCTGCATGAGGAATGGAAGATTATCCCCAATCAAGTTTTATGGGAAGTCTAACCCCACCCAGAAAAAAGAAAGTGTTTCCAGTCCTTTTTGTCATGATTATTTCTATCTGTCCTCTGGAACATGTGTGTTTCTTATGACTACAGTATATTCAGTCTTAGTTTAAACAGCGATAAGTATATTTATAGATTTGTGTAAAACAAAATATTACTAGCCTGTCAGCATTTGGTTGATCTTCACATTCTTGGCTTCAGAATGGTTTAAAATAAAACATGCACACAAAGCAGAGTTGTTTTTTTGGCTCTGGTTTCCTCATTTTTGCCCACAACAGACCTGGCAGATGTGGGATAGCTGGAATGTGCATATCTAACAATTCTCTTCTGTGCCATCATTTGAAGCTGTAGGAGTGCAGCTATTTGGCTGAAGCATGGAACAGAGTGATGAATGTGATGAAATACAGATTTCGTTTATGACCAAGGGATAAATGCTGTTCAGGTCACGAAAACAGATTAGCGCACAGGGACAAAAAGTTCATGAAGAATTCCTTTTTGGAGGTGGAGGGAAAGGTACTAAAGAATTGCAGCGATTAAACTGAAAGGACTAGGTAGTCACTAAGAGTACATAAAAATAAATACAAAACAAGAACCACAAAAGGATGCAAGTTTCTTAATTGCTCTGGCCTTGGGATGGCTTTGCTGGAGAAGCACAATCTGATTAATCACGATAACAGAGAAACTGGATTTTTTCACAGAATATTTTACATTGATAGTTTTATGGAGAAGTTTGATATTGTTTCAGGGGCCTCATACTCAAGACAAACCCAAAACAAATAAAAAGAAATCAGATAGCTGTAAAAATAAGTTATGAACCAAGACTTTCTCAGATGACTATTAAGCCTTTATCAGTTTATAACAGATCAAAGAAAGTTCTTCCCAGTGTAGGCAGGACTGTTATAGCAGAAATTGTGTTCTTGTGAGAGCCAAACCCTTATCCTAAATTCAGATGTAGATGCAAGCTTGATAAATGTATCTGTTTTTAGAGTTGATGGCTCATAAATCTGAATGTGAGCAAAGGTGTTCTAAAGATGGATTCATGGCATATAATGCCCTGCATCTGTGTCCTGGATCAACTTTAAAAATAAGGTTAAAAAGGTACAGATCTGTATAAGTTTTTTAAAAAATGGAAAAACTCCTTACTATTTTAGGAAGAGTGGTGTGTTCTACATTTTTCATGAAAGTGAGTTCGTGGGAATTTTTCTTTAGTAAGAATATTGGTGCTGAGTAGAAAGATATCTGATAGATAAAACAGATAGAAGCACTCATTACCACTGAGTTTTTTTATGTAAAAACAAACCTGTTTTCCAATACCTGTCTTGTGGTTTTTTAAAGAGGTCAATTATTTTTTCCAGCAGGCTATATCCATACAGCAGTTTCCATAGAATAGGGCTTGGTGGCTGGCAAGTCAAAGGAATTACAACAATCCAAATCAGAAGCTGGGAAAGCGGAAATACTTCCTTAGAAAGATTTACTGTGCCTCACATTGTTAAAAAAGGGTGTGTCTGACCAGAAAATCTTTCATATGAGAGACCAACCTGATTGTGTGAGTTCCTTCCTACAGACGTCCAGGTTGGGAATAGGCTTGGCAGTTAATAATGGAATGATATGACCCAGCAAAAACTGTGAGATAGAGATTTTCCTTCCACACTGGAAATTTTAAATATTGTTTTACCTCTAGTCAAAAATGTAGTTGTTGTGGGAGAGAAAAAAAGCAAGCTCTCACTCATTGCGGGAATGTGGATGCGGGTGTGGAGAAGAGAGAGAAGGACAAGGAGAAGTGAAGGACTTTCAGTCTGTTCTGAACTTTCTTGCATCTTTGGGCTGTCTAGGGCTTATTGCGTATCCCCAGCATTCTCAGAGTAGTCTAAAAGTTTTGCTTGTGTCACTGGTCCCCTTCCCTGAGGCAGCTCTTGTATCGAGAACACTAGTTACAGGTCACCATTCTGAGAGCTGTTCCATTTGCAGAGGGAATATTCTCCAAAGACAGGTCCCAGTTGTGGCCCATTTCAATATTTCCAGAGATCATCAGATTGTGCAGAAACGACTTATGTCATAAAAATAAAGTTTTCCAAAACATCAAGAAATGTTATCTTACTGTTTCAATATAACATAAAGTGCAAGAAGGACATGACTCTGAGATGAAGGAACTCTGTTAGCTCTTAATTTCACCACTGGCTTCAGTGGAGTTAGTCCGGCTTTTAACTGAGCAGCATTCAGCATCTGGAACTGTTTGCAGGGCTTGTACAATCAGATCCACTCTGATTTGCTGTTTTCAAGAGATGAGACAGTAAACCATTTCACTGCAGTTCCCAGCTCCAGGATTCATAAGCAGGGAGTGAAGACACTACTAGATCTATAATGTCATGCAGTCCCACAGAGAAATATATGTCTTTGTGCATTTTTTTCCCAACTCCTCAAGCTATTGTATGACCTATGCTCTATAGCCATGTAGTTTGATGTGTATTTTTACACCACTTTTTAGACTAAGATTTTTTAAATCATCTAATGACAATGGCTGTCCTCCTCCAAAAACACTTAAATAAAATCAGATCCAATTGGTCGGCTTCGTTGGAGTGCTGAACCAGCACGTTGTTTGAGTGCCAAGAGTCAACGAAGCCAAAAATCAGGGTCAAAAGTTGCTATTAGTTGGCACATAGCTCTGGCAGGCTTTATAGAATATC
The DNA here is from genome assembly GCA_033556795.1 of Tapera naevia. Classification (NCBI taxonomy): domain Eukaryota; kingdom Metazoa; phylum Chordata; class Aves; order Cuculiformes; family Neomorphidae; genus Tapera; species Tapera naevia. The sequence continues at coordinate 15,822,453 of JAUMJJ010000038.1, forward strand.
CTGATTAAAGCATTTGTTAAGCCTTGACTGAATTCTTTTTCCTCTTATACATACAGTTTTGTCAGATTTCATTTTTTTACTCCCCACAGGCTTTTGAGAAGAGGGCTGTGATCTGGATGATGGAGTAGCAACCTGAAGGAAAAATCAGGATTTCTGCCATACCAGGGGGATTTGTGCCATTCTAAGTTATTAAGAACTCTGGTGACAAGTGCTGTCTTCTGTATTATCCCAAGATCATTTGCAAGGTAGTCTGTGAGCCCCTGCGATCATCTCTGCAACACGGAGAGCCGCAATTTGGGGAACTGCTGCTGCACTTAGTGTAAAGCACCACCAGATGGTGCAAAGAAATAAATCACCATCAGATGAAAACTTTGCGACTGACCCCTTACAGCCTGGGCCAGGGCTCAGTCACTGCTCAGTGAAGCTTTACCTGAATTTCAGTGGAGATGAAAGTGAGCTCTGACTGAGAGAAGCCAGATGTGATTCGGTATGCTTTTACATCAGCCCAGGCAGACTGGTAGCAAAGCTTAGTTTTGCTTTCAGGTGTTTAGATGTAAAATTCAGATAGATACACAAAGAAGAACAATTTGGCTTGAAATCCTGCAGGTTGAAATGGAGTTCAGTGCATGTAGAAATGTGAAAGACAGAGAAATTGATGAACAATGCAGCCCTGTTTGGTTATATTTCAAATTTCAAATCCATGGTAGATCCTGGATTAATTGAGAGGTGAATTTTCTGCATCCAAATAGTGAAAATTCTGCTGATTCTTCGGTTCCTGTGCAGCTTCTACTTCCTTGTGTTGGATCTGGAAAATATCTGGCAATTCATCTTTTCTAGTTTGTGCTTGGCCCAGGCTCAAAAGTTTGAAGTGAGGTATCAATCCTTAAGTGTGAATCTAACCTCTTATCTAGACATTTGGAATCTGGCTTTTAAGTGGTATTTGGAACCATAGCTGATCCAAATATGATACAGTACAGCTGAGCATGTGCCGTTCAGTCACAAAAGGAGGTAGTTCAATGGTATGTGCCTTCCGAGCCTTCTCAGTGAACCAGAACACTATTAAAAGTATCACTGGTAATGCCTGTCTCTTCAGAACAAGTCTTAAATACCTTATTATCTGCCTCGTGTGTTTTGCATTCGGACTTTTCACCTGTGTGATGAACTAAGACTGCAGTTTATTACAAACCCTTGGCTTAGGAATGTTTTCCTTGCACACTGGGACTCTGAAATATAGTATTATGAACATTTATTACTGTGGGAGAGGGAAGTAACTTGAATCTGCTCATTGCCTGTGATCAAATTTAAACTTTACAAATTTGTTGAACCTTGTTGTTTTAAACCAAAAGAGGGTAGATTCACATTAGATATCAGGAAGAAATTTTTTAGAATGAGAGTGGTGAAACACTGGAACAGGTTGCCCAGAGAGGTGGTAGAAACCCCATCCCTGGAAACATTCAAAGTCAGACTGCACAGGGCTCTGGGCAACCTGATCTAGTTGAAGATGTTCCTGTTCATTGCAGGGGGGGTGGGCTAGATGATCTTTAAAAGTCCCTTCCAACCAAACTTTTCTATGATTCTAGGATAATTTTAATTCTCATAGTTTTTGCAATTTGTAAGGTCCTACCACTATACAGATCCTTTTTGTGTACATAAAGAAGATGAATCCCAGTACAGACTATGGTCCTTATGTTATACAATTTGTCTAATATTTGGTTTGTTGTGGATACTCCTTTATACTGGGTTGTGGTATAGTTGCAGCTAACGCATTGGCAGCAGCATTAATAGTAACATTATTACATTTCTGTATTATAGGATGGAGAATCTAGAAGCATAACCTGACAAACCTGCCCAGAAGCGTGTTTGTCCACTCCAGCAAAACAGATATCTCTGGAATGGAACTGTGACACAATTAAACTGTAGTGAGGAATAGTCCAGCTATGGAAACCTTGTGTCAGCATAATACAGGCTTTTATGGGCCAACATCCAACTTGGAAAAAGATCATCAATCTAGAATGAACAAGGAGCCTAGGAAGCATGCACCTCCCAAACTTTAGGCGGCAAATCTCGTTACACTCTTTGTTTACCTAACAGAGCAAGGCAGGACCTGTGGGGATTTAAACTGCTTAAGACAGACCCTTGCACAGGGTGGCTCCCCACAGGGCCCAGTTGTGCAGGAAGTCAAAGATTCACCTTTTTTTTAGGTACCCTGGCTAGCATGAATGTCTCCTATAATGCATCTTTTCTTCCAACAGTTTGAACTTTCCCGTGTTCGCTGTAATGTAGTAAAAGAGAACACAGCCTATCTTTTTTAGGAAACAATACTCCTCAATAGTTGCTTAGAAAGAAGAATTTTAATTAGGATTTTTCTCCCCTAAGAGTTTGGGGGACAAACATCCCTGCAGAAACCAACCTAAAAGGCCCCTCTTTTAGGATAGTTCAGCTTGAATAAGGATAATTTGATGGTTTGCTCAGATACAATTTTTCCTGCCTCCTTTGGAAGAATTGCAGGACAATCAGGAGCCATTATAGCACTTCCTGGTCTTTTTCTGTACCCGTAGCATTTCACTGATTTTTTATTCTCCCAATAATTAAAGTCAGTTTCTGTGAACATTGACTGCATTAGTTTTAAAATCTCACAAGCTGAGAATTCTGAGCAGTGCTTGGGCATTTATTTGATTAGTGATATTTAAAGAACCCAATTAAAATGTCACAATTTCTGTAGCAAACTACAGATATAAAAGTGCCCATGTAGTAAAAAGAATATGAAAACAAGCCAGCTGCTTGTGCGGACTCCACATTTAGAAAGAAGAAATTATATTTGTGGAATAAATTATTCTCCTCAAAACAATCTCTTTAGCCCTAGTCTTTACAAAGTCCACTTAGATGCTGCAATGAGTTCAGCCCTGGGTAGAAATTCCAACAATCTTGAATGCAAAACTTCCCTTTGAATGAGTTTCTGGAAAGAATTTATTCAAAACTGCAATCCGAACGCCAAGAAAAAAAACAGAAAATACTTACTGATCAACATTTCAAATTTGTTTTATTATAGCAGGGAAAAGAATAAGTACTTTAAATGAAGAATATCTTTGAATGTTATTGAAACTTATTCTGAAAACTGGAACAATGCTAATGCTTACAAATGAGAATATGAAACATGTCTGATGATAGGTGATGTCATTTCTGGCACAACTGCACGACACAAAACACAATTGGACAATGTTCTTTGAAATGTGACCCAAACAAATGACAAGAGAGGAAAACCAGATAACTGAATTGCATATGATGCTACTGTGGAACAGTTAGTCTTACCAATAGTGAAACTATTCCTCAGCGGAAGACAATTACCAGCTGACATTGAATTTGAATTAGTTCTTAGACTTCAGACTGTGAATTACTTGTGCATGCAAACAGTATCAGGCAATGAAAATGTTTCAGAATTTATCATTTGTCAGAGGAAAATGAAGAAAGAAAAATATGTGATGGGGTCACTCAAGTTTTTTTTTACTACAACTTTTTTATGACAAAATGTTTTCCTAAGTTCTCTTGATTCTCTAAAAACATGGTCCAGTCAGTTAAAGACTTGAAGGCCTAATGTCTGGCTTATGTTCTGCCTGAAAAGTCTTAGAAAGGAAAACTTGGCTTTTGCACCAAATCTATATATAAAAGGGTGAGATAAAATGTGCTTGAAAAATGAATTTTAACTCTGATATTTACTGGAGACTGGAAGAAGAACCAGAAAGACAGAATCATACCAGGCTGTGATCCAAAAGTCCTCATTAAATGAAAAACAAACAGGTGTTTTATCATGAACTTCTTTGTTTCCTTACCAGGGAGTGTCTTGGATCAAGATCAGTTTCATGAAAATAATGAAATCACAGCAGCAATACAGAATCATAGAATCAGAATCATAGAATGGTTTGAGTCAGAAGGGACATTAAAAATCATTTAGTTCCAACCTCCCTGCCATGGGCAGGGACAGTTTCCACTAGACCAGGTTGCTCAAATCTTCATCCAACCTGGCCTTGAACACTTCCAGGGATGGGACATTTGCCACTTCTCTAGAAAACTTGTTCCAGTGCCTTACCACCCTCACAGTAAAAAAAGTTTTCTTCCTAATGTCTGATTTAAATCTACCCTCTTTCATCTTAAAACCATTACCCCTTGTGTTATGACTACCTACTCTGTATTATCTTATAAAAAATGTATATCCGTGCTGAATTGGCTTAAGCTGAACGACTTATCAAACCTTAAGGTGCTCGTGCGAGTTAGCATTTTATACTGCCTGTCCCTGAATCTGAAAGGAAGCAGAAGAGCTTGGTCACACAAGGAGTTCTTTTGTTCTACTTTCTGGTGAGGATCTACCTAAATCTCTCAGCCCCACCTGCCAGGTGAATACAAAGTGACATGGGTGAGTAATACCCATCTGGTGCTTATCACAGAACTCTAGCTGTCAGAAACATCACATTTTTTTTTGTAAACACAAACTGCATGTCTGAACAGAGAGAGCACTCTGATGGACTGACTGGAATGGATATTAGGCTCTTGAACAGATATTAGGCGAGCTGTATGAAATGCTGCATCTAAACAAGGGAACAACCACTCTAAAATGCCAACACTATTATTTATTTTTCACCATAAAAATGCAACTGTTCCCCCTGCAAAAGAAAGGCTGAAGGAGCTCATTATCACTCTCTCAAGGATCAGATGAAATTCATGCCTCCAAGTGCTCAAGGGCAGTGATGATCTCATGGTATCTATACTTTTGTGTCTACTGTTTCTCTGCATTGTTTAATAAGTGGCATAGAGAGACAGAGAAAGGCAAAACCTTTTTTATGTACCACATGAACAACACTTAAAGACTACAAGATATCTTACAGGCTTCTGCGGTACCATGATTCAAATTCCCTGAGGATACAGCACACTTACTAGAAACAGTTTTCAGAAGTTAGGCTTATTTCCCTAAGCTTTTCAGTTTAAATTACTCAGATAGAAGAATCCTTTGATGAGACTGTATTATCTGATGAAAAGGTATACTCTTATAAAAAATGCTTTATAATCTTCTTTAAAGTAGCTCCACCCAGCAGGGATATACATCTTCATAGAGACTGGGTAACCATTGCTAGTATCTACCAAAACCTATGAAATTATAAAGAAAAATAACTGGTAAAAGTGTACAAAGAATTGACTTCAAATCAACTGCTTGGCCGACTGCGTGGTAGGGGGGCAGACTCAGAAGAAGCCGTGGGGCATTTAAACATCTCCCTGGGAGCGCCAACGACCGGAGTGCGGCGAGCAGGAGCGGGCAAACAGGGTCACAGTATACAGGGTCACAGTATAGGCAGGAGCGGGCAAACAGGGTCACAGTATTCAGGGTCACGGTATAGGCAGTTTGCACGGCAGTTCGTGCAGGCACTCTCTGGCAGGTTGTTGGCTTCCCACTCCCCTACTGCAATGGTGATCAGGCGTGATAAAACCTCTGCCACCAGGAGTGTAGGCACCCAAACTGAGCCACTATTATGGGATGCAGATGCCCAGACTCGAGACTGCAGGGAGTGTCTCAGCTTGCTTGTTGTTCCTGAGGACCATACAAAAAATGCTTGTCTGAGGTGCGAACAGATTCAAGATCTGCTCTTTATTGTTGCAGATCTTAAGGACCAGGTTGAGAGGTTGAGGAATATTCGTGAAAGTGAAAGGGAGATAGACTGGTGGAGTAGAGCCCTCTCTCCTCCCAGTAATCCTCCCCAGGAGGCTGAGGAATGCCATATTCCTCATCAACAGGATAAGGTGAGTGACCTGGTTGGTGAGGAGGACTGGGAGCAGGTCTGTTCTCGTGGCGTTATAGACTTCCCTTTCAAATGGCACCTTTCCAGCTGCCCCTACAAAACAGGTTTGGGGTACTGGAATTTGATGCTCAGGTGGAGGATAGTATGACAGAGAACTCACCCGAGGAGGCTGTTAACCTCACACTGCCCATCAGACAGGTCAGGACTTCAAGTAAGAAAAAGAAAAGGAGGATCATGGTAGTGGGAGACTCCCTTCTGAAAGGGATGGAGGACCCTATTTGTGGGATAGATCCAACTCATAGGAAAGTCTGCTGCCTTCCCCAAGCCCGGGTAGGCGACATCTCCAAGAGACTCCTGGACCTAATTAAACCCTCAGATTATTACCCGCTTCTGGTGGTCCAGGCTGGTGGGGATGAGCTAGTGAAAAGAGGGTCAAGGGTAGTTAAAAAGGAATTCCAGGAGCTGGGACAGTCAATAGATAGGGCAGGAGCACAGGTGGTGTTCTGCTCGGTTCCTCTGGTGGCAGGGATGTATACAGATAGGAAACAAGAGAATATATGCGCTTAATAAATGGCTTAGGGGCTGGTGCCAGCAGAGGAATTATGGGTTCTATGATCATGGGGAAACCTTTATGGCACCTGACCTGCTTGACCCAGATGGGTCTCGTCTAACTCCGAAGGGTAAGAGGATTCTAGCTCAGGAGCTGGCAGGGCTTGTTGAGAGGGCTTTAAACTAGGTATGAAGGGGGAGGGGGGAGTTACTAGGCTCACCAAAGATGTTGCTGTGGAGGATGAGCCATCTCAAAGGGTGTTGTCAGTAACCCAACTGAAGTGCATGTACACAAACGCACGCAATATGGGGAACAAACAGGAGGAGCTGGAAGTCCTGGTCCAGTGGGAGAGCTATGATATAGTTGCTATCACAGAGACATGGTGGAACGACTCTCATAACTGGAGTGGTGCCATGGAAGGCTACAGGCTCTTCAGGAGAGACAGGCATGAGAAGAGGAGTGGAGGGGTGGCCCTCTATACTAGGGAAACCCTGGATGCTGTTGAAGTAGAGATTGGTGATGATCAGGTTGAGTGCCTATGGGTAAGGGTCAGAGGGGCAGTCAGGTCTGACCTCCTGGTTGGAGTATGTTACAGACCGCCCGACCAGGAGGAGGATTTGGATGTTCTATTGTTTAAACAGCTGAAGGCTGCCTCTAGATCGGCTGCCCTTGTTCTCTTAGGAGACTTTAACCTTCTAGATATCTGCTGGGAACTTAACACTGCTGAGAGGAGGCAGTCCAGGAGGTTCCTAGAGTGTATTGTGGACTGCTTTCTATCACAGCTGGTGAGTGAGCCCACCAGGGGTGAGGCTCTTCTTGACCTGCTGTTTACAAACAAAGAAGGGCTGGTAGGTGGTGTTGTTGTCAGAGGCTGTCTGGGGTCTAGTGATCATGAGATAATTGAGTTCTCTCTAAACAATGTAACAAGAAAAGCCAGGAACAGAACATCGATGTTGGACTTCCGGCGGGCAGATTTTGGATTATTTAAGGAACTGGTCAGGAAAGTACCCTGGGAAATAGTTCTTAGTGGCAATGGGGTCCAGGAAGGCTGGATGCACTTCAAGAATGAAATCTCGAAGGTGCAGGAGCAGGCTGTCCCCATGTGTTGTAAGAAGAGTCGTAGGGGCAGACGGCCAGCCTGGATGAGTAGGGAGCTTCTGAAGGAACTAAGTAAGAAAAAGAGGATGTATCACCGTTGGAAAGAAGGGGACGTAAGCAACGTCATGTTCAAAGATGTTGTTAAGTCGTGTAGGAGGAAAATCAGGGAAGCAAAAGCTCAGCTGGAGCTCAAATTGGCCACTTCTGTCAAGAATAATAAGAAGAGTTTTTATAAATATATCAATGGTAGAAAGAAGGGCGGCAGCGACCTCCACTCCTTGTTGGATGTGGAGGGGAATATAGTAACTGAAGATGCAGAGAAGGCTGAGGTACTTAATGCCTTCTTTGCCTCAGTTTTTAACAACAAGGATGTCAGCTCGCTTGACAGTTGGCCCTCTGAAGTGGTTGATGGGGGCAGGGTGAGATATGGCCCTTCTGCAATCCATGAGGAGGAAGTTAGAGACCTGCTGAGCCACTTGGACCCTCATAAGTCTATGGGGCCGGATGGGATCCATCCTAGGGTGTTGAGAGAGCTGGCGGATGAGCTTGCTAAGCCGCTCTCCATCATCTTTCAGCAATCCTGGCTCACTGGAGAGGTCTTGGAAGACTGGAAGTTGGCCAATGTGATGCCCATCCACAAGAAGGGCCGTAAGGATGATCCAGGTAATTACAGACCTGTCAGCCTGACCTCGGTCCCAGGTAAAATCCTGGGTGAAATCATGTATCACCTGCAGAACGGCCTAGAGATCAGGCACAGCCAGCATGGGTTTAGGAGGGGTAGGTCCTGCCTGACCAGCCTGATCTCCTTTTATGGCCATGTGACTTGCCTGGTGGATGAGAGGAAGGCTGTCGATGTGGTATACCTGGACTTTAGCAAGACCTTTGACACTGTCTCCCACAGTAGACTCCTAGGGAAGCTGGCAGCCCGTGGCTTAGATGGGAGCACTCTGTGCTGGGTTAGGAATGGGCTGGAAGGCCGAGCCCAGAGAGTGGTGGTCAATGGTGTCTCATCCAGTTGGTGGCCGGTCACCAGTGGTGTTCCCCAGGGATCGGTGTTGGGTCCCGTCCTGTTTAATATCTTTATTGATGATCTGGATGAGGGGATTGAGTCCATCATCAGCAAGTTTGCAGATAATATCAAGCTCAGGGGAGACCTCATTGCTCTCTACAACTACCTAAAAGGAGGTTGTAGTCAGGCAGGGGTTGGTCTCTTCTCTCAGGTGATCAGTGACAGAACTAGAGGGCATGGACTCAAGCTTTGTCAGGGAAAGTTTAGGCTTGATGTTAGGAAAAAGTTCTTCACTGAAAGGGTGATCGGCCATTGGAATGCGCTGCTCAGGGAGGTGGTGGAGTCGCCGACCCTGGAGGTGTTTAAGGGGAGACTGGATGAGGCACTGAGTGCCATGGTTTAGATGATGGTTGGTGTTAGTGTTGGTGTTAGTGTTGGGTTATAGGTTGGACTTGATGATCTCAGAGGTCCTTTCCAACCTTATGACACTGTGATACTGTGAAATATTCAAAACTACAGACGATTCTAAGGCTTAGGGTCCAGCCCACCTCCTATTGGTGAATGCAAAAAAACTTCTACAAAAGCATCAGGGTTGTGTTCATATATTTTTGGCTTTTAAAGAAGCCATTCACTCTCCCCTGTTTATAGCATACAAACAGATACTATATATGGTATAACATGTTTTAATGATGTTGTGACTACCTGTGGTTGTAAAGCAAAAAATTTTGAACAGATTCTCAGTGGAGAAATACGATGCTAGAAAAGGAACTTCCCTGACTACTCAGTCATTACTTCTTGCCTAAAAAATACTGTGGCTCCCTGTAAATTGTTTGGCCTGTTAGAACCACCATAAGGTGATTAAGAACGTGTGTGCACTGTGCTTGCAGAATGTAGGGAATATTTGAGCATGGTATTAAAGAGATACAATCTGTGGGATCTAGTTGAAGAACAATGGTCTTGGGAAGTCCAGATGGCCCAATCCTCAGCATAGGATAAGAGGAAGAGCTGCAGGAGACAATTGGTCTCACACAGGACTGATGTTAATAGGATGAAAAAAAAGTGATGCCATTGATAAGACCAAGAAAGAGTAATGCCACTGAAGTAGATGGGGCAAGGTGGGTAAATCCTCAAAGTCCAGATACTGCAGTCTGAAAGATAAAGGACACTTGTGGGTGTTCTTTACATGAAAATTGAAGGAGCAACCAAGTGCTCTGGACAGCAATCTGGCTCCATTTGCCAGCTACTTGGTTAGCTACCAGACAGCACAGCGAGCAGCTGAGACCAGTGAATTGTAGAGACTAAGTGTATGGTCCTGCAAGTAATTTTAGCTAGAAAGTTGAAAAATTAATATCATTTACCACACGAACAAACTTTAAGACATTAGAGGCTAATCTCATCCTTCATGGTATCTCTAGTTCTGAATCAAATCCTTTTTAAGGCAACATCTGTTTACATAGCATACTATTCTCACATCTTGTTCAGCTTATGTGACTTCATCAAATCATGTTTCTTCTCATCCTTTATCTTCATTCTTCATGTAACGTGAATCAAATGTCTGTATATTTGGACAGCAAAGAACTGCTGTTTAATACGAATGAGATATAACAGAGTGAAGGTGCCCCAGTTTAGTGGCATTTCATGTTCTGTCAACATACCATTGTGGTTTCCAACTCCTACCAGTCTTGAACTTTCATTACTTGCAGTGTTCCACATAGTGAGGTGCAAATCCAAGAGTGAACTAGACTAAGTGCTGCTCTACCCAAAGTCAGAAGGAATTTTGCTTTCTTGTAAGCAATTTTGAAAAAAGTGATAAATATATATTGGTTTGAATACATTTATAAAGGTTTATTTGAGCAATAACAACTTAACAATCCAAACACATTTCAATAGCTTTTGCATCTAACAGTTGGGGTTTTTCCCTCTCAATTTAGACTGAAATCTCTCAGTAATTCTCTTTTTTGGCCTATCAGTACTGTTAATTGTCTATTATTCTTGGACAGCAAACAAACTTTGTATTTCAGGATGATTTTCAAGCATTATTTTACCAGACAACAGCTAGAACTTTGTATTTGCTGACTGTTATGGTTTGAGTTAATTGGGGTGACTCTGACTTTGGCTCGGCCTTAGTCTAAAGTAACTTCATTTTTCTGAAAGCTAACTGCATGATTTTCAGACAGTTTCTCTCTAGAATTGATAACATGGAACATTGACTTATGACATCATACCCGTCTTATGGCATCACACATGTATTATGACATCACACACGTCTTATGACACCACACACATTATGATATCTTTCTAGGCTAATGTTTATACTTACTCCTCTAGTAAACGAGGCCACCCTTAAGCTAGCAAAAAACAGCCACACCTGCAGGGAGAGGCAGACAGGACAGGTGACCCCAAACCGACCAACAGAGTATATTCCTTCCCATATATGCTACACTTGATATAAAATTGAGCTATCACGAGGGTCTCACTCTCTTCCGTGATAGCCGATGTCCAGTGAGGACCTCGTTTGTCTGATTGCTCCCAACCCCAGATCCGTGCACCCCTGAATCCAGTTCCTGAATTCAACCCCCTCCCAACTGTGGACCCATTCTCCCGTGTCTGCTCTACAGCACTGGTGGTGATTTATAGTCATCAAGGGGTAAGGTGGGGGTGAGATCTTGGATATTTGTACATATTTCATTACTGTCTAATTACTTTAATCATTATCATCATCTCATTAAAGTTAAAGCTTTTGTTTCCAATCTGCAAGTCTTCTTCCTCCCATTTTCCTCTCCTTTTCCTCTGGGTGTGGAGGGTGGAATTTGGGAGCCCAACTGCACAGTTCTTAGCTGCCGAATTTAGCCGGATTGGGGCTACAGCGTGACACTGACCCATACTCTACCTGAAAACAGCAAGGAGGTCCTTTTGAGATAAGTGTTTTGGCAGTTAATGTTGGATTGAGTTACTTTTATTAGCACTGAATGAATCCTTCAACACATTTCAAGTGAATGCAAGACAAATTATTTAACAGATCTGTGGAATTAATTATCCTAACATATTGCAAAAAAAAATATTTCATGAGTAGTTGAACAAATGAAGTCTAGTTTTCTATGGATCTCTGTGTTATATCCCTTCATTTACTCAGCCCCTTTCCTCACTACAGTATAATCAGCTCCTTCGTTATCTGCTTTCTGTTTGACTGAACAAGAAGTAGCAGGGTGCATTGATCAAATGGACATTGCACCACAGAGCAGAAACACAGCTGTATTAAAATTGGCTTTCCTTGGGAAGGGAACTACTTTTGTCGTTTTGTCCATCTTCTGATCTGCTTAAAGCTCTCCTAAAGCTAAATGTATTGAAGGTTTCTCCCTCTTTGTCAAACACTCTCAATCCTTTTTTTTTCAAACACGTGTAAAATCATCACTTTTTCAAACCAATGGTAAAAAAAATAGACAGGCAGAGTGTGTAAGTCTTGCTTCCTTGCAAAGCCTGGCAAAGCATTCCCACTCTTACAGAAGACTGCATGAACATTTCTTCTAAGTTCTCATGTCACGTGTTCAAACTCTCTTACCAAATTATACCTTGGAGTTGTCAGAAAGGCTCTCTTCAGTTATTTGGTTTCTGTGTTATGCTGGACAAACACAATTTACTATTTAACACCTCTTAGTGAATCATTTGGGAGACTTCTGTCCAGTTTTATATCGAAACCAAAACTGCCACAAAGTGTATTCCTGCAGTTCAATGTAAAGAAGGTAAATAAAATGAAATGCAATGTCAATGCAATAATTTATGATAACAAAATTCTTTGCTAACATCTTTAGCCATAGTCTTGTGATTATGTTACCTTCAGCCTGGCCAAAGCTTTGTAGGACTATACCAGAAATGTTAGTCCAGAAACATAGATGGACAACCCTTAGTAATTTTTCGTTATTTTCAAATATTAAGAAGTTTGTTCTGTGAGTTTTCTAGTAAACTTTGCAGATTTATTTTTCAGATATAGAGTAAGTCTTCTGGTGCTGGCAGAGCAATACAGAAATGGATGCATTGTGAGGGGAAAGGAGACCTTGGTCCTCTATGCTGCTCGGACAAGAATTAGGGCTATGGAAAATCTTCCAGGAACCTATTGAGCAGAAAGTGGGCTATTGCTAAATTCACTCTTAGCTGGATAGAGTACTTCTTTCCAGAGTTCTACTTAGTACCAAAATCAAATGCAGTAGGAATGTTTTGCCCATTTCTAATCCTTGCAGGTGTCTTTCGTTTTTGCTGGAAGGTATTTGCCTGCAGACTAAGAGCATTCATGCATATCAACTGGGTCCAGGACACTTTGGCACAAAAAAGTATGCCAGAATAACATTGAAGAAAAGATGTTAATTGCTATCCAGCAGAGAAAATGTGATGTTATTGGCATGAGAAAGCATATTTCAAGAAGTGGTCTGGCATCTCATTTGCAGCCTATTTTTATGTCCTTTCTTTGTGCGCAGGGATCGTGTTGGATTTCTTCTTCATATGAAGGACATATGTTAAATACAACATGACCTCTTAGCTTCAAATTCCTTTATACTGATGGAAGTCTAGAGTTAACTCCATGGGCCTCTGAATCTGGTTTACAGAGCTCAATCAAAAAAGCTGCATGGCTCTCCTCACGTCTTTAAGAGGACTGCAATATAAATGAAGCAAAGGAAAAAGCAGGTCACAACTCTGGCAACCCTTTTTTTTCCCCTTCCCTCTATTTTTGGTCTCAGAGTTAAAACCTTCAACATTTCCTTGTATGGACAAAACAATTAATAAAAAACCAAACCTTACAGTGGAGGCAACCATACAACTAAAATGGCTTTACTCTGCCAATGAGGAAAATACATAAAAATGGGCAACAGCCTGTAAAAGCCCCAATGTCATACCACATATGGTGTGTACTGATAAAATTAACGTAGGTGATCTGCAGATAATGTCTGGGAAATGTTAACAGTAAAAGTGTATATGCTGAAAGCCTCCAAAGTTTAAATAAATATTCCAAGTAAATGTTATGAAAACCTCTACACTTTTCATGAGAACCTGTTCCAAGAAGGCTAAATGAGATATAGTTTATTTACATGAATCCCATTTTGATCTTCAATAAAAATAAAGTACAGGCTGCGCTGGACAGAATGGTATTGCACACTCAACAAGGTAGAGCACAAATCCTGTTCATCTCAGAGACACGTAGAGCCTGTGGAAACAGGAGATATTGTCCTCCTAGGAAAGCTAGTAAAATTTTGTTCTATGCATGCTCCACTTCCACAGCCTCCAGAGTGCTTAAAAATGCAGGTTTTATTGATCCTTCTAAAGGAGGGAATCCAACTCAGTTTATCCCCTTTAGGAAAACTATAAAAAACCAAAGCGAGGGCAACTTGTTTAGAAACACTGCGTCCACACAGAAGGCCAAAAAAGACCCCAGATGAACAGGTAGAGAGTTCCCCTGATCCTGGACCAACAGGACAACATGTTTGCTTTGCAGACGTAATGTTTGCATCGGGTTAAGCACAGCCTGCCTTGGAAGCAAGAGGTTTAGTGAAATGAGGGGAAGGTGATGTTTGAAGGCCAAGGCAAGTTCATGATATTTCTGGAGCCATGGACCTAACAAAGCTTTAGGTGGGGACAGGGACAAGAAGAGGCTTCAGGTGCTGCAAATGGGAAAATATTTTTTTAAAAACTACAGGAACAAGGTTTCTTTCTTTATTTTCTATCTTCCCAACAACTCTCTCCCTCACACAAAATGCTCATTCACTCTTCTGTTCCTCCCAACTTGGGCAGCATTTGTGGCCAAAGGGAAGAGGAGGGAAGAAGGAAAACATCGAGGACCATTTCCCCTCATCAAGGGAGGGAAAGAAACACAATTAGGCAGGAGAACCCCAGAGGGATCAACTCACTCTGCTAGTAGACTTCTACAGAGGGCAAAACCAGCTGGAGGAGGAAGAGGCAGGTGAGGAGGCTTGTTGCCAGCCTGAGGTGGCCTGGCTGGGGGATGGGATGGCAGTGCCTGTGCAAACAGGGAGCCATGTCCAGCCTTGCTACATAAGAGTCCCTCCAGGACTTCAGATCAGGGCCAGGCGAAGCTCTCAGCGGGATGAATGCAAGGCTAGCTGAAGCCATCTTTCCTGTCCTGCTTCTCTCCACCCTTACTGCTCCAGACTTTATTTACACTTGAATGGAAGCCCCACTGGTTTATTAACAAATTCCTCATAGGTTTCTGGACCTAACTTTCTGCAGCCCCTGACTTTAAAGTGGAGATGATCCTTTCGACATGGTAGATTGCCAATGCACATTGTGGGTTGCCAGTGATGGTCCTGGGCAGCAGGGTCAGGCCTTGATACTGTAAATTCAAGATATTTTGAGGTGGCATAGAGGTGGGGACAAAGCAGAGAGTGAAGCAAATGCTGGAGCCTTGTAGAGGGCAGAACTGCCTCCTTCAGGGGCAGCTTAGGCCATTTGCTATCTAAGAAAACCAGGTTACTTGGTTCAACTCAAAAATCAATTTTTTATACATTCAAAGCACGACACAATAAAGCTGTTAGAATCAAACCTGAGTGACCCATACTTTCAATTCTTGATTTTTAAAGGCTTTAATTTGTTCAGATTTTTTAAAAATCACATTTGTGAAATTTTAATTTAAATTAACATAATGAGATTCATAAAGTAAGTTTGCCTTTGGGATGATGGTATGTGTGTCAGGCTTCATATTTATGACTGAGTTACAGTCCCTGCATTAAAAAAATAATACAGAACCATGAACAAAATCTACTTCTGTAGCAATGAGATTCTTGCATGTGATTAATAAGTTTTAGCTTTGTTGCATAACTATGTCATTAACTTTTGTTTGTGTTCATTTAGTATAAATGAAATTGAAGAGAAAAAGTAAATCTCATGACGGCCATATAAAATATGCCAACAACAGAGTTTCTCTATTGACTGAATAAGCAAATTGCTTCTCAGATTTTTCTGCTGCATAACTTATGGAGAATATCTAAAAAGAGGAAATAAATAAATTTTTATCCTTTGCAAATTGTGTGTCTATCTAAAAAGAGGTGAAATTGAATGGGTGGGGAGGAAACTGGAGAATGTTCAAAATACCAGTTTTTCAATTCTGGCTTGTGCTCATGCATGTTTTGTGCATAATGCAGTTTTCAAAACCTGAATGCTAAAAAGAATGTTAACTCTACATTGCCTCTGCTAACATCATAATATGACAAAATAATTTCTGAGGATTCTTTTCCCAATAATAACTGTTTAATGGCTATATTTTCTACCAGTAGGGAGGGATTTTCATAGAATCATCTGGTTGGAAAAGACCTCTGAGATCATCAAGTCCAACCATTTTCTTTTATCTATCTGTATTGTTATGTTTTATTCACTGAATACAGAAATTAAACCAGCAGATGAAGTATCTTTGACAGAAAAAAATGCAAAATTTAACTTCTGGAAACTGGCAGCTTCAAAAAACTCCTTTGTAGTACGTACAGATTACCAGTCTCAATGACCTAGGGTTAAAAACATAAGAGGTTGAAATAAACTAAAAATACCAGCAACCTGGGTATTACTTAATCATCATGCTTCCCTTGACACAGAAGCAATTTCATGCATCTGCACCATTTCCCTTCATTTTTATTTGCTGTCCAAATCTTGGAGGCAGCTTTGCAAATCCCAATCCTACTTTTTTTTCTGTTTGATAGGTCACACTGAAAATGGATAGAAGATACTTATGGTTCTTCTGCTACATTTGCAGTGCCACCAACTAAAAATTTAAGGAAAACAAGAATATCATCCCCATGGTGTAAAAGTCATGAAGAAGAAATAGAAAGGTGGGTTATTCATATTTGACTTGGGACTTTCCAGCTCTGAATGTGTAATAGTTTCACATTCTTCATACTCTATCTACAGGAGAAAACACAGAAGCTTTTCTTTTAATGCAAGGGGGAGATTCTTATGAAATAGAAAAGTTTCAGCTTTCTCTCATCCAGAATCTTGAGGCTTTAAGAAGAAACATAAGTAGTGAGACTTGTGATGAAATTGTGAGAGCTGGCAACGCCTCAGATAAGCTTGTTCTTCATTTCCATTGAAGTTGAAGGGAAAAATGCCAAAAACATACTTCTGGTGCAAAAAGTGATAAACCAGCAGGAAACAGTCTTGCCCAGTCAGCTTTTCCCCTGAAATGAAAGACAAGCATCTTGTAAAAGGTCTGCTCAGAGTTCCAGTGAAGTCAAATTGCAAAATAGGCTCTCACTGATTCCAGCATTAAAATAGTGTGCTCACTTAAGGAGTTGTTCAAGGGAAGAGAGGGAACTTCTTTACCATCAATTCAAAATTTGGATATTCTTGGACTTGGTAAGCTTTTCAGAAGCAGGCTGACACAGACAAATCTTTTTCTTATTGTCCCATACTAAGAGAACTTCTGCTAATGGCTCTGCTTTGAGATATGCTAAAGTGTTTCTGCTTATGTTTAAGAGAGGCCAAATTTACCAAGCTCAATTAAATGTTTAATAAACGTTTAAGTAAACAATCTAAACAAATTTTTCACAATTTGTTCAGGAAAGCAAGTTTATTGCATAAGAGGTAAAAACCTAAGAGGATGAGATAAGTTAAAATAATGTAGGTTTAAAGGTAAATATACCACCATTATTAGTAGTATATAAAGCTGTATACCCATTTTCTTTAAATCATGATGGCAATGCCAGTGCCAAGTCTTATTCAATATCACAATATGCTCTCTACAGGTGGTGTCTTAATCCAATGCAATCCATCCATTAAAGATGCCTGTGCTATCATTAGCGCTCCAGCTGCATGTGTCCACCAATTGCATGATCTATCTTTCTTGTTAGCACTGGCAATTATGCAGTCTCAGAGTTGCTAGATATGCTTGCACAGCTGCTTGAAAAATCAGCCTATTACACACACAGCTCACACCCCCAAAAACGGAAAAGAGTTATCATTTGGCTGAATCAATAACTTGACTTGAATATCTGTTCGTCTTAAGTATCAGACATGGGTGGCAGCAGAAAAATACATGCAGTGACGGTAGAAAGGTAGGACTACCCTTTCTGCAGAAACATGGTGTTGAAAATGATTTTCCACTGCTTCGCACTTTAGAACTTTAGAAAAACCTTCTAACCTGTGCAAACTGGGTATAAAACACAGATCAGATGAACTGACAGTTGGCAGTACTTTCCATCTGCTTCCTGCAGGTGTAAATTGCTCCACCAGGGGCTAAGCAGAAAGACCAAAGGCTGGATTTATTTTTATTGCTTTAAGAATGTTTCATACCACTGTAGTAAAAATTAATGTGGTCATAGTAAATGACTATTTGCAAGTATCACAGTATCACAGTATCATAAGGTTGGAAAGGACCTCTGAGATCATCAAATCCAACCTATAACCCAACACTAACACCAACACTAACATCAACCATCATCTAAACCATGGCACTCAGTGCCTCATCCAGCCTCCCCTTAAACACCTCCAGGGTCGGCGACTCCACCACCTCCCTGAGCAGCGCATTCCAATGGCCGATCACCCTTTCAGTAAGTCATGACAATACAAAGCTCAGTGTTAGCTTTTTGATGCGACTGAAGTGCAGAACTTTGAAATTTCATTTATACATACAGATGTTCAAGGTGTTCATTTAGTCTTTGATTTTTTTTTTTATTTCCACCTGCCTAAACTAAAATTAATGTTATATTAAAGACAAGATTTCCACTAGGAATCAAATCAACAGGCTGAAATAACTATCAAGGTTTTGCTACTTAATGTAGCAGAGTTTCATGCACCTCACTGAAAATCTTAAGGCATTTCTTTAATAATTTCCATGTCACAAAACAAATTCTTAGCTACCCTTCATGAGTAAGGTAACTAATAAGCAAAAAAAAATCAGTGCTTTAAAAATTAAGGAAGTAGAAAATTAAGGTTTTCTATAATATAACATGAGAATCTTTTGTGAAATAGGAAGGTTATTGATCTACTAGCATAGGTAGACATCTAATGAATAGTGGGGACAGTGAAGTAAAAATTCTTTACTGCATGTGACATGCCAAGTCCAGACACACACCTGGTCGTTTGATGTGAGCAATCAAATACACAGCAGTTCAGAATTATTAGACTCACTGTTGTTGGGAAAAGAGTTTTTTTGTTTGTTTCTCATAAAAAAACATTATAAACTTAATAACTATCGAGTAATTAAAATCCTTTCTAAGATAAATCCTTTGCTAAGCTAATACTTAGACTATATTTCCTTTCCATGTTCACTGATATCTGCAGTTTCTGTCATTTTTCACTGTATACCAGGGTCCTGTCTCTCTGTTTTGTCTGTTTCTCTTCATACAGAGTGCAGTTCAAAGGAACAACATTGATGAGGTCCAAATATCTCCATTTACTCTCTGTAAACACTTGGTGTGCAGAGTGCAAAGCCAAGCAATGTGTAAACACTGTTGCTTTGACTAAGTTCTAGTGGCTCTCAAACAGAGGATACAGTCAAGGTCAATAGATGTTTCAGAAGCTGTGAAAGCGATGCTCCTCAGTTCCTATCTCTGCGGTCATATTACATTAGTCTGAATAAGAGGAAAGCTGTACTTATAATAATAAAGTCAAACTAGTCTAACAGGATCTCCAGCAGTCATCTAGCCCAAAGCAGGGCTGATTTTAAAGTTACATCAAGTTGCCTGAGGTCTTGTCCAGTCTAATTTTGAGTATCTCCAAAGACGGTGATAAAACCACAGCCTCTTTGGTGACCGCTTTCAGTGCTTGACCATTCTTGCTGTGAAGAATCCCTCAACTGAATCCCAGAGATTCAGTTCAGGCAAAGAGGGGATTAGACCAAGCATTGCAGCTGAAGAAGAGGGCAGCACGTGTGCTGTGGGTAGGCAGCACCAGGGGCATGGAGGACATTGCTCCCAGAGCTGTGAGGACGTTTAGGGTAAATGCGGGATGGTAGCAGTTGGAGCACTAGTGCTCTGCAGGGCTGGAGGATGATGTCTGGGTCTGTGAGTGCTACAGTAATGCATACCTGGTAGTTTTTGATTCTTTTCTTTTGAAGTGAAGATCTTCATTTGAGGCCATTCCATCTTGAGGACAAGATGATATTCAGACACTTCTGTAGCTCATACTATGGTGAGTGTTGCGCAAAGAGCTTGTGTAGCCAGTTGCAATTTTTTAAAAATCCCTTGTAAACTTGTGTTGACTGGCAGAAAAAGGCCGTTTACAGTATCTTCCCTAGCCTGGGAGAGTTTACTGGGTGATCACTGAGTGATCCTGCAGAGCTACCTGAAGTGTGATGTGGCTTTCCAAATTGCTCTGGGGAGTCATATTGCTTGCTTATGATCAGCCTTCAGGCTCTCCAGCACAGCACCAGTTGTTGCAGACATTCATTCCTAACAATATGTTGCAGCAACAGTGTTACAGGCTTGGGCCTCTCCACTTGTTGGCTGTTCTGTTTTTACTACCAATAATAACTCAGTTCTACTAATAAACATGTTATCTGTGCTACATTGTGGCCTTAGGGCACGTGCACCACAAATATGTATGCTACTCATTCAGAGCAGGAGTTTTAGTCCTGCTGCTTTAACTGAGCTGTGCAGGCCAATATTGATCATATACGTTTAAATCCAATGATGTATGAAGAAGTAGAACCTCGTTCATGTAATGTTTTTTTGATCTAGCTCCTTACTGAGAAAGTCCCATTGATTTCAGCAGAGTTGCACAAGTGGTTAATCTGCTTTTTGTATACAGCAAGTCCCATTCTGCAGAAAAATGAAAACTTGTTAAATGAAAATGTCCGCCATCTTACCAAGACACTTCCAGAGGGGATGGGAGAGGACTTGTAAGGAGGTCAAGAAACAAAGTAACATAACAAAGAAATACAGTCTTTTTCCCTTAAAATGTTTATAGAAAAAGAAAGGATAGAGGATCTTTTTAGGCATGCCAGGCTGAAAATCTCAATTTTAAGGAACTTTTTTTTTCATTTAAAAAAACTGTAGAAAAATCTGCTTAAAGCTTATCATTTGCAACACAATCAGCTACTGCCTGTGGCATAACTTACAAACTTGTTTTCTTTTCCTCATAATAGTCAAGACTATTTTGTTTGAAGTATTTTACATCCTCGTTAAGCACTTGTCTCATGCACACATTTAAACATGCACACACAGTTATATGCTGGGAGACAATTTTTTCTATGAGGGCAAGACAAAGAATTGGTCGAGGCTAAGGCTGAAATCTCTTGATATCAGTGATATAAATTCAAAGATTACTGGATAAGCTCTGATCCTCTGTGTGAACATCTTCTATCAGCTGAGAACATGTCAAGGTCTGCAATGTTACCTAGTAACTTTAAACCCTCCGTGGATTAGGAAAACTATTCCCATGGTTTACTTTGCCCCTTGGGAAAATATTTAATCTCAAAATGGGATAATTTATGGGACATCACAAGTCTAGAGACTCTAAGATACTTCCTTCTGACAGCGCAGTTTGGTCTTCATGGTGCAGTAAATGATTATTGTTATTTCATTCCTAACTTCACCTTCAACTTCAGTTTTTTGTAAAATAAGAAAACAAGACAGATCAGTTTCATTCTACTTATCCGTTGATGTCCAAATAATTCTAGAAGATAGAGTTACTTTTGGCAGAAGACATACTCTTGTCAGCAATTGCACTTCAGTGATGAAACATGAATGTCTGCTAAGCCTGCAAAGAAATAAATAAGGGAGAAAAAAATTTAGTTCTACTAACAGTTTTGATGTATTTTCCCCAGTAGTTGGAACATGTGAGAAACAGAAATGGGTAATTCTGATACAATAATGATTACAAACATAGTGAGCGTTGAACTTTAGGTAAAGTAGTATCACAGAAATGAAGGAAAAAACAAGTGGGCTAAGAAACATAGAACAAAATATACCAGCTAAAATTATAAGTAAGTTGGAAAAAATCTTTGTGTATGAGCTTATTTGTAAAGCTGAAGCACTACCCATCTCAGGCAAAGTGCTGATTATTTTTTCAATTCCAGATTCTCTGACCACTTACCCTGCAAGAAAATGTTTGCTGGAACTTGCTGTATTTATACTAGACTTTTAATTATCCTACTGGGATGCTAATTACAGCCAGCATTTTAGGGTGAGTCTTGGAGGTGCAGTTCCCACTAACATTAATGGTGTGTTCATGCCATGAATATAACTATAACCCCTTTGCAGATTAAACTCATTTTCCCAGTGTTGTAAATCTGAAGGCATTCAAAATGGGTGTAGGGTTCTCCCCACCCCCACCCCCACCTCCACCCCCACCCCCTCATGACTGCAGTTTATTTAACTGCTTTGAATGAACAAAAAAATTTTCTCCAAGACTTATGTTTTGTGCCAGAAAGCATAGATATGAACGGGTGTCCTTGTTACTGTAGATGTTCAGGATCTTTGAAAGTCACACCAAAGAGACTCTACAGCGTATTCTTATTGGAGATAATATAATTAAAATGTATAAAAGTTTACAAATTATAATTCTTCAATTTAACTTAAATCCACTGTCAGGTTGCTGGCAGTCAATTCTGCGTGGATATACATTCAGCGCAGCACAGGTTCTGTGAGTTTCATGAATCGTGGATAAAATCAGAATGTATGCCATGAGGAGAGAAATTGCTCTCCTTTCTGAAATACAAGCTTCTACCTGTACCAAGTGCAGTATGATGTAGTTCTGCTCTCCATGAATGTATCTCTAGCTGAACGCAAAACTGATGTAAAAATTTCAGCAACAAACTTGTAGACATGCTGTACTGGTCTACAATCAAATTAATGTGCAGATAACGGCACAAGAAATTATGAGCATGTTTCAGACAGAGGGACCTAACCGCAGATATCTTCTGCCCCGGAGGCCTCTGCTTTGTGTCTAAGCCAATGTGGGAATCCAGAGTGAGATAGAAATACAGCTGAAGTGCTCACATTTTCAAGCTAGATATCAAAACAAGGCATTTAAGACTAAGATATAAGACAACGTAGGCCTAAAATCAGGTATGTCTAATATTATGCAGTTGCACATATAACACATATATTCAAAACCAGAGATATTGAGATAAATTCAGTCCCATGGATAAGTGGTTTTCCTGGGTGGGAAAAGCCCTCGGTCTTTCTATGACTGGTTGATGACATGTCTGTTCTGTTTCATCTGCTACAGCCAAAGCTGAGCTGGCTACTGAATCTACCTTTGTCATCCATCCACTCCAACAGAATGTAAAGCCTATCCACATTTACCACCTGCACAGACACTGCATCTTCTTTCACTCAGGCAATGGTAGTAAATAGTTAATTAATTCTTAAAGGTAATATAAAAATTTAGCTTATTAAAATGGCTCCTAAATACCTTGTAGTTATTCAGGGAGATTATCCGTACTACCCAAAACCTCATGGAAAACTCAGTGAGAATGGAAAGCAAATATACTGGGAGAGTCTAGGAGTCAGTTACTACCATCTTTGATCCCATCTGAAGTACCCTTGAAGGATCTAAATTTGCAGTACCCATTCGCATCCAAATTAGAGTCAACAGTTGTGTGATGCTACAAACAAAAGTTTAAAAAAATGGCACAGCAGTAAATTTGTGTTGGGGAAAATTTGTCTCAGGCTGCATAAGCTGTTTGTGCTCTTTAGCTCTGATCTTTATGAATCTGCTGTACATTCTGGCTAGTTTCCATTTTAGCAAGGCATATGACAAGGGTGACAAAGAAGTGTCCAGGCTCCACATACACCAGGCCAGGTCGTGTGCTGTTCCTACTA
The DNA here is from genome assembly GCA_033556795.1 of Tapera naevia. NCBI lineage: Eukaryota > Metazoa > Chordata > Aves > Cuculiformes > Neomorphidae > Tapera > Tapera naevia. Next base: position 15,845,652 of record JAUMJJ010000038.1, read on the forward strand.
AAACAGCAGTAAAAAGAGATGCATCCATCCTGTTTCCAGAGTCTGGACTGGAGGCAAAATCAACATCTCAGCAGAAAAGATAATTTCATTCACTCATTTCTTGCAGCTGCACCATCCAGGAAAAAGACTTCTGCAAACCTTTTTAATAACATTTAAAAATACCTTTTGAAAAAGGGAGAGGAAATACAGGTATTACACATAAGGAAGAACAAGAAGAAAGAAACCAAATTTGTTCAGGCTATTTTGTAAAGTGCCGAGCACTCCGAGAATTGCCAAGTACATGAACTAGGCAAAATACAGAAAGGCAGATCTCTGTGTAATATTGCACGATTCCATGTAAGTAAGTCACATGGAGTGACACAGGCTGAGAATGGGGATTAACCTCTTCTTTAAAGTTTATATTATTTATCTATAAAACAATACACAGGTTTTGTAAATATAAGTGCAAAGCACTAAAAAACACATTGAAGCAAGAGGATCTTTTGATTCTGTGAACATCACTTCCGCCTGCACTTCTAGTTAGTGTTTGTATAAATATGGAAGTATCTGTTACCAGTGGTTAAAAAAAAGGGAAGTGCATAATAGTCCTCCCAGTGAGGTAAGTGCTAAGAAAACATCAGTGCTGTCCTAGGGCCCTCAAGTGCACTCTTCCATGAGTCTCAGAGAGGCCACTTACCGTCTCAAGGAAAACCTTTAAAGATGGAGAGGATGGTATAAGAGGCAATAAGCCTTTCAGGGTCTCTGGAGAATATTTCCCCCAATTCAGCTGTCTGCCTCCACCCACATATCACAAAAAAACATGTGCTGCAAGCACAGTGAGTGCAAAGGGCAGTTGAGCAGCACTTGGCCACATCACTGGCAGAGGGAAAAAAGTAGAGAAGGTGGTAGGAGAGAGAAGCAAGTCATATTTAGTATGTGATGCAGTTCTGAGGATACCTGAACAGAACCTCCCTAGAGATGCCTCAAAGATTGGTTGGTGGCAATGCAGGGATCTTCCCAGACTAGATCATGCCCTGATGTAAGTCTGCATGGTTGATTGGTTTCTTAGCTCTATGTGATGAGGTTTATTTATTACCATGTGCGTGTATTGTGGTTCTATGGTAACTTAGTCAAAGGATATTGCTATCAAGGTAGATTTGAACACAAGAAAAAAATGGTAACAGCTGGACTAACTGCATACTTCTGAGTTTCTCACCCCTGCATAAGAACCTACGCATCTCCTGAGTACCTTCATATCATGACTCTGATACTTGCAGGTAGAAGAATATACTGAAATCCTGTGGTGTTGAAAAAACAGAGCTGGTCATGGTAGGCCTAAACAGGACCATCCAACCAAGCCAAGCACCAGGGCTCATCCCTTCTCTCTTCTCTTTGTCATATAGTTCTGTCCCACTCTGGCTAAAGGTATCTAAGGGATTTCAGCAGGTGTGGTAGTTACACTGCTGGCATGATCCAAGGTGGGAAGCTAAAGCCACATATGTTAAAACATGGCTATTTCGATTATCATAGGACCTGATGACTCGTCCTCTATTTCCTGTCTCTAAACCAGTGTCTCATTTCTTTCTGAAAGTGATTGTCTGGTTCCATTGTTATCAGCTTGTAACCTGCGTGACTCTTCTGTGGGTTGCTTCTAATATGATTAAGAAAAGTAAATTTATGTATGCTAGATATTGCGAGTTTTCTGCAGAGTTCTGTGTCTGTGATGGAATATTTTAGGGACTCATTACCTGAAAAAGGTTGTAAATGGCTGCTACTTTACAGTAGAGCAGCTTTCGCTGTAAGTCTTCTGCCTCTGCATGGGAATTATCTGGTGAAGTGTTAAAAGTCTGCATTGCACAAATGGCAGATAGCATTTTTTTTCTTCTGTTTCTGAAATACCTGGTTTCTTTTACTGAAAAGAGTATGAGGACCCATTTCATATATGCCTCTAGGACTGATCTTAAATTCGACATGTCTTGCTTTTCTTGTTGCCATAATTTTGGATAAAATTCCACTGACAACATCAGTAATATTTGTTGTCTTTTTTTAATTTTTTTTTTTTTTTAAACAGCAAAAGTTTACACATAGGAGTGACTTATTGCAGTAGGTTTTGGAGCCTTTTTTGGAAAACATATATGTTTCTTTTTCTTTAGGCAAGATCAAAGAATGTGGTAGTATCTAGCGTGCAGAAGGCACTTGATTCTTTGGGAGGATTCTTCATTTCTGGTGGGTTCCTTTCATGGGTTCCCATTATGGATGCAAATTTAACATAGATAATTTCTCCCCTGGTAAAAGAGACCTTATTACATTAGAGGAATTTTATGCTTGTCTAGAAGAAGGCATAATTTGGGACTGGGTTTCTAGCAACCACAAAGAAAAGCATCAGGACTTTGAGCAGGGAACGGATACAACAGGTATCCACAGGTTGCCTCTCAGCTGAGACAGTTACATATAGAAAAGATTTTTCTATTTCCTTCAGACTGAATCAGGGCACACAAAATCTCATTGCACCTTTACTTGCATGGTACTCAGAGGGGACTCAGAGGTCCCTAGAGGATTGATAGATGAGTTACAAGGAGGTGCCTTATCAAAAATCACATTTGCTTTAGTATGTCCATCATCTGACCGAAAAGCTTTGTTCACTGTTCTGCTCTTAAACAGGAAGATATGCGTGGAATTTGGATGAACAAAATAATTCAGAATATTTTAGATGCTGCACTGTGCTAGCTGTGTGCCGTTCTCAATAGTTCTCTGCAGCCTGAGAGTCAAAATCTGCCCTGTGTGCTACACAACTACACTCATTTATGTGAAGTGACATGGCTCTAAGTAATTGGGTTAGGCATGAAAACTTTCACTGCAAGTAGTCAAAGATAAACAAGTACTTTTCCCTGAATACATTTTCACGGTACCTGGCCTCATTTTAGCCCACACAATACATTTTTGTCTTCAGACACTAGAAATAGTTCACGTACTAATTGAAAAAAACAGCCCCAAACACAAGCAGTAACAGAAAACAATAACGGCAAGCAAATAGGAAAGCAGTTTTACATAGCCAGCAGCTTCTTTGGCGTCATTTCTAGTTATGAAGAGGGTTATTAGCAAGCCTAGAATTATGCAAACAGTTTCTCCTGCCAGCCAGTGTACACCAGAATCATAATTTACTTTCAAATTATTCAAGTCAGCAAAATTCACCTTTTCATCAGACCAGTGTGAAGATTGGCAGAGGTTTTAAAAAGTGGGATTATGATCAGAAAAATCATTCTCTCAACAGTTCAGTGCCCTAATTTCATAAACCCATTGTTATTCCTGCTTTCTTCATTGACAAAAATGTGTTTATTCCTGCTAGCACAGCACACTCATCATCTGCAGGAGGGGGAACTGCATTCTTCCCTGCAAAATGCACCATCATCAAAATCATCCACTCACTCCAAGATGCTGAATTTTTGCTACCAGACTTGATAACTGAGAAAGAAATAAACAGACTGAGTTTTGAACTGTGCTAATACTGATTATAGTTTAAAACAGCAGGGGAAATATGATCTGAAATTAATGAGAAATAAGCCGTCTTAGCCCCTTCTTGCATGAATTTAAATAAAAAATTTGAGAATAAGCTATTCATCTCTTCTTCAGCTTTATGTCCTGATGAAAAAAAGAGCTGATTGGGCCTAAATCAGGGCTAATATTTACTCTAGATCTGGCAGAACAGTGTGTGTGCTCTGGGGCTGTGCAAGGAGAGGATGGTGTCTGCAATGTGCAGCTGAGGGCTGAGGAAGCACATCTCATGGAGCCCTTGGGCACACCAAGAGGCCCAGGTTCAGTAAATCCTTCAAATGTGCATAACTTGGAACAAGCGAACAGTCCTACAGTGGGGTTATTATGTGTTTCAGGTTATGCAAGTGCTTAATTGTTTTGCTGGGTAGGGGCCCTCTCTTATCTTTAAAATGGTAATAATGATTCCTCCATCAGGATAGGATGTAATTGATTTAGTTGTTATTACAGAAAAGAGGTGGTCTGTGACTACTAAACAAAATAATCCAAAAGCAGGAGAAACAGGGAATAAATCATAGGATGCTTATTTTATAAGAGCAGTTCTGTTTTGGAAAGTGCTTATGTTAAACTGCTACTTTTCTTACTTTGTCTGATAATGTAAAAAAAAAAAGTAAAACTACCTGGTAAGCTCTGCAGGAAGATAGCTAACAAAACAGGACTGTGTTCCTCACACATCATGAATAGCTGCCTTCACATCCAAGCAAAGCCTTTGAAAGCAAGAGTGTCCTATTTGGCCTGAAGAACAGGACAGGTTGTCTGAATAACAAGTTGACTTTCCAGGACCAGGAGTTAGAAAACTCATCGCTTTATACACCACTGGTTATGCTGCAAATGCTGTTCTTCAAACACAGCCAGGTACTCGACAGGCTCCTTTGTGAGTGATCCCTGTGGAATTGTTCTCAGCATCACTAAGGCAAATAAAATTGGAAAGATATCATGATGACATTTCTAGATTATAATAGCATTTAGAATTAAGAGAAAATAAGAACTAACATGAGAAGATGTACTTATAACTGTGATACCATTATTCTGAAAGCCATAGGCTATTTATTCAGACAGAAGATGTAGTTGTAGCCTAATAGAGTAAGGGGGATGTTCTACCACATGCTCTAGCTGAGCCAGTCTCATTAACTAGTGGAGAAAGCCCTTTGCGTGCCCTAGCCTGGGCCACCTCCCCTCCCCCATTCTGGCTCAGGTACATAATTTCAGGTCAGCTCCTTGAACCTGTGAAAAAAGAAATTCAAGGAAAATAAAAAAAAAAAAAGAAAAAGGATGTTTTCTGGCCCTGATCTGCTTAGGTCTGGTATACAAATTTACCTGACTTTTTCTGCATGCAACACCAGCTCTATGTTTATCTCAGCACTTGGGCATTTCTTCAGTAACTTACAGGGAGCGGGAAGGCCTTTAAACCTTAGCTAAAAATATCCTGATAGATAGCTCTGCTATATTTCCACCGACTTCTAGAATTCAAGCAATTTCATGCATCATTACCAGCCCCAACTGAAATCAATGATTGTAATTTAGATGCAATAAGCCAATGTGTCTCCCACGGCAGGATTGCACCCAACAGGACTGCCAGGGCAAAGTCGATGCAAAGGGAAGGCTGATGGCACAGCAAACGATCACTCTCAGATACAGCCAGGTATACTCAGTATGGTCTCTTACAAGGGCTTCAATGTAGAGCAGCTTGAGTTAATCATTGAAACAGCACTGTGCTTTCTGTATAACAGCATGGGCTATGAAACTACAGCAACTTTCTTTTATGTATCATCTACTGTGTTCTTACACAGGCCAGTCATTAGTGAAGACAAATTGCTCCTCATTTTTCTTACACAGAAAATGTTGGTATTGCTTTAAACTGTCAGCTACCCTAGCAAACACCATAACTTGTTTATTCACCTTAGGGATTATTTCTTATCAGGAGGAAGTCTACTTTTTCAGAACAATGGAAACAACGGTCTCTTAAGGCAAACTCCAGCTGTAGCTGAATGTGGTGCTCCTAGGAAGCAAGATCCTTGATTGGTAGGATGGAGACAGCCTATAGCCTTTGCAGTCACATCAGTGACTATGTTGTCTTAACATAAAATGCAAGCAGATTGCTTTCAGGAGGGTATTTCTGCAAAACAAATAGAGCTATGTGCAAACATGGGTCTAAAAAAAGGAGAAATGCCCTGCAGGATCTTTGAAGTATTCTAATTTTGTTGCCATTGGATTAACCTCCTACCAGCAAAGAAAAATTGGCTCTATTTGTGCAAGTTAGGACCTTCCAGAGAGTTTGCTTATGAGGAGGTGTGGGCATGTGCAGTGCTGCAGGCTGACAGATACTGTATTTGAAAAAGACTTTGAAGTTGAGATGAATAGTCCTTATACCACATTTTCAAGGTCACTGTGGCTGTAAGTTAAACTTGGAAAATAAAAGAGGAGTATTTTACTATAAACCTATATTTTGTTCCTAGACTGAGGCTTTTCCTAGTTGCACATGTTTTCAGTCTTTATGGATAGGCACACACCATATGAATGGACAGAGAGTAGGAGTTTAACTCTGCTTTAAGTGCTTTATAGAGAACATAAATAACCATGGTAAATAACAGAGTTGGTAAGGATGGCAAATAATACAGAGTAGTTCTCTTTCTATTTTACTGCTGGAGCTCATTTGACTCAGTTTTGTCTTTGTGGTATTATAAACCAAGGAGAACTCCATGTAAGGCAATGGAGACACTTTGGTTGGAAATAAGAAAACAATGAAATGAGACTCATTGGAACCATTTATTTATTGCACAAATTAGTTGAAAAGCATGTTTCACAGTCTTGGTTTCTTTCTCCCTCGTACTGTGTAATATTGCAGTTATGTTTTATTCTGGGAATTTCACTTTTGAGTACCCAAAGCTAAAACAGGGTAGAAAAGGCAGAAAAGTATAAAAATGGCTGACAACTGGAGCTAGACAGTAGTTTTCAATATGTCAGAGCCAGCAGCAACACCTGCTTTTGAAAGGATTACAATACAGTCCTAAACTTTCTTCTCACCACTGGGATTAAAAAGTATGTATTTCAGCACTGAAGGCATGTGTGGAACAGATGACAGCAACTTCTGCTCCATGCAGTGCTCCTCCATGGCTTAGGAGGAAGACAGAACAAGGGCTCTGTCCATTCCCTAAGCTTACCTACACGCCCCTTTTATACCCACCCTGCTCAAAACTGCTTTTCCCTACAAAGATATATGAATGACAAATGATAACCAATGGTAGGGCATGGGTAGAGCTTGCTTTCTGTGGACCATCTCATGTGACACTAGAAAGAAATCTCTGCCTGTTTTGCTGGCATTGCCTGTGAGGATTTCAATGCTATTTCATTGCCCAAGAGCACATTGCTTTGTTTCTTTGTCCTTACTCACAGGTTACCTAGTGCTGCTCCTAATAGGAAGGAACTAAACAAAAAGGGAAAAAAACCCCGAATTATTTGCTGGAACAAACTGAGTGAGCTTGTTCTCTCCTTTAATTAAGATTATTTTTCCTGGTTGCTCTGAAGAATCTGCTTTACTGCATGTAGCAGACATTTTAACATTTTTCATTTGTATTCTATTTTCTTTTACTAGACCATTGCAGGCAGTGTTTCTTGTTTTCCTGTAAACATATCCACTAAGAGAAAGCCACGCTTTGGTATGTTTCATACTCGTCCAAGTTTTACTGACTTACCCCTTTAGCACAAATCCTCTGCACAGGATCTATCTACTTGCAAAGTTTCTGCATGGATTCAGTAATGTTTTGCCTTTCAGGTGAACCACAGGAATCCAATAAAGGACAGGAAAAAACAGAGGCATTCCTGCTCTCACACTGCCTTTTACCAAGGGAGGCTGCAAGTCTTGTTCTCCTCTCACCCACTGCGGGAACTCCCCCGATGTTCGCTATTCATGGGTTCAAGTTTTAGGCTGGCAACATGCCCGTGAGTTCATTAGTGGCACATTGGATAACAGCACAGACCCGGTCCTCCAGGATTTAAACAACATTTTAACTGCAACGTTGTGACAGCTACAAGAAATTAAACTACATCTGGCCTGAGCTGTCTCAGGGGGTCTAAGTACCCACATGTAGCAGATAATATAATAGACCGTTACCTCCCATCTGTAGGCGGCTTTGGGAGACCAGATGTCTCCTGCTTTAGTAGCTAACTATCTGTAATTGAAGCGTGCAATGCTAACATATTTTTGCAGTCACCTCACTGCTTATTTTTGGGATTTGAGTTTTGGCTAAAATGGCCAGGTCCCATCAATCCTGAAAAGCTCTTAAGGACTGGAGATAACTGAAAACCACAATCCAAGTCTTCATGCCTCAGGAAGTTACTTGGGGATCCATCCTGCTTTCCTTGCGCACCTGCAAGTACAGATTCTTTGTTTGTTCTAGAAACAGAGATTGAAAAAGAAAGGAAGCAAATTAAAAACATAGCAAGAGCAAATGCTCCTGGCTGTGTGGGATGTGCCCTGAAATGAGAAAGCGCCTGTACCAATAAAAAACGTCTGGTGGCTCCAGGGCATCCCCACCCGCTGGGCTGCGTGGAGGTGGATGGGGAAGCTCTGTGACAGCTGTGCAGGTCACTGCTATCTGAGTCACTGCTGTACAGGGCATGGCAGTGCAGTTTACAGCTGTGTTGGTCACTATTTTGCAGGGCATTGCTGGATGGGACATTGCCATGCAGATCAATCCTATGAAGACCACCACTGTGTAGAACATATCTGTGTTACACTGCTGTGCAGGGCATTGTTCAGTGGCTCATCACGGTGTGATACACTGCTGTGCAGGACATCACTGTGTGGGAGGGACATCTCCATGTAGGACATTGCTGTGGGAGTCACTGGAGTGTGGGACACTGCTGCGTGGAACATGGCTATGAGGGTCATCACCACACAGGACATCATTGTGGGAGACACTGCTGTGGTGTCATCACAGGTCTCAACTGCATGATTCCCTTCAGAGTGAGACAGTACTGTGTGGGCTATGGCTGTGTGGGATGTGGTGGGACAGGACATTGCTGTGTGGGACATTGCCATGTGGGATGCTGTTGTGTGGGTCAGTGCTGTGCAGGACATCCGTGTACAGGACATTACTGTGTGGGACATTGCTGTGGGAGACATGACTGTGTAGGTCACTACTGCGAGAGACATCACTGTACAGGACATCAGGAAAAATTTCTTCACCAAAAGGGTTGTCAAGCACTGGAATGGGGCTGCCCAGGGAGGTGGTTGAGTTCCCATCCCTGGAAAGATTTAAAAGACGGGGAGATGAAGCGCTTAGCCATATGGTTTAGCAGTGGACAGGTGTGGTTGGGCTCGATCATCTCAAAGGTCTTTTCCAACCAAGCAATTCTATGATATTGCTGTATTGGACACGGCTGCGTGGGTCACCTCCACGCAGCACATCACCGTGTGGGACATCACTAAGGGGGTCACTGCCACGCGGATCCCGTGGGGAACATCCCGGTGTGGGACCCCCCCGGAAGCACAGCCCCCTCCCGCCGGGCCCCCTCGGGGCAGGGAGGGGGTGCCGGGAGGGGGTGCCGGGAGGGGGTGCCGGGAGGGGGTGCCGGGAGGGGGTGCCGGGAGGGGGTGCCGGGAGGGGCGGGCCGGGCCGGGCAGGACCGCGGTGGCCGCCCCCCCCGCCCCGCTCCCCGCCCGCCGCGCTCGGTGCCGGTGGCGGCCGGGGCTGGGAGCCGTGGCGGCGGGGATGGGGGGCGCGGCGCTGTCGGGGGCGCTGTGGCTGGGGCTGCTGTGGGCCGGCAGCGGGGCCGGGGGGAGCTGCTCGGGGAAGTGCTGCGAGGGCCGGGATGCCGCCTGTGTCGGCGAGGGATGGAGGGAGGGAGGAGGAGGCTACGGGACCTGCTACTGCGACGGGGGATGCCGGAGAGCCGGGGACTGCTGCCACGACCACGGCCAGGAGTGCCCGGGTAGGTGCGTCTGTCCCCCGGGTCCCCCCCTGTGCCCCCCCGGCGCCCGGAGCGAGCCCTCCGAGAGGGGCGCGGGTAGGGGTCCCTCGGGCACCTCCGCCGCCTTCTCCAGGTGCGGGCAGCTGTTCGCCTGCTGGTGGGCTGGAAGTTCTCCTGGCGTTTGGAGGTGGGGTGTGCGGTAAGGGTCTCGGCTTTGCAAGGAGAAATTCCTCCCCAGTTTTACCAGCCTCATGAGCAGGGACCAGGCTGGGACTGTGTGTGTGTGGGTGTGGGTGGGGGGTGTGTGTGGGTGTGGGGGGGGGGGGGTAGGAGCGGGCAAGGGTGTGGGAAAAGGAAATTTGCTCGGTTTCTGGATCAGCTGTAGAATTCGCCCGTCTGAAGTGATTTTCCCTCTAACATGTGATGTGACTTACTTTTCACTCATGCTTATCGCAAATGCACATTGATTACAGGGGGGATGTAGGATTACACAGAGAACAGGGAGATACATTCAGCACCGTCTGTGTTCTGAGCTGATTCCTCCTGTCTTGCCAAACAAATATTGATGAAATAATCGGGGAGATCCCCAGGATGAGATTTTATCCTCATTTCTAGGGGTGGGAAGCAGCTGGGATCCACTGTCAAGGCAAGGACTTAAAAATGAGCATAGGGGAACAAGTGAGGGTAAAGGCCAGGCTCCTGGAGGAACAGTGGCAAGGAGGGGGAAGTAGCCCAGTTCTACCAAAATGAACCCAGCTGCCTTGTAGGTATTTACAGCCTCTTTTTCCATGGTATTCTATCCTTCACAGTCTTCACAGTCCTCCCTCCCTCTGTCTGCAAAGAGGGACACTGCCCTCATTTTACAGGTGCAGCATCAGTACTCAGCCAGCCTGACGTCTCTTACCAGATGGCTGGATGCATGCCAGCCTACCGCCAAAAAAACCATGAGTCTCCCCTGCTCAGTCCTGCTAATTAGGGTGTATTTAGCAGGCTCAGTGATGTGCTGACATAGCCACATAGCTCTGGGACCCAAGTTGGCTTGCGTCTGTCTGGTTTGGGGAGGGGGAGTATGACTGTTGGATGTGTCCTAGGTGATGTAAAGATGCACAGAAAGCTCAGCAGAACAGAACTCTGACCCCACCTCTCCAGAGGAAACATTGTCAGTTCTCCTACTGCTAAATAATTTCTCCAGAATAACAAGGGAAAAACCATGTACCACAAGGTCTGACAGAAGGTAGTATCTTTAAAATTAGCATTTTAAAAAATACATATACCTTTCCTTCAGGAAAATCAGTAGAGGCGGAACTGACAAGATGCTTGCTTGTCATATAATCATAGCATATTACTCTTCAGTAAATCAAATGACATTTAATAGTCAAGCATAACAGGAGAGGGTTAATAAAGTTATGTAGTGCTAGCATTGAAATGGAGCTATAGTCTGGCAAAAAATTCTGTATTGCTCAAAAAGAAGCTCAAACTTATGCTCAAAAAGTGCTAGTTTAGACACTGTTCTTACCATAACTTCTGGCATCTGATGTTATTGTTACTGAGACAGTATCTTCTGTCTCAAGCTCAGTGTTTGCCTTGAAAGTCATGATGTTTGTAGTGTCTGTCCTGTATCCTGCGTGGACACTGGGTGTTCTAGATCTAGGCAGAGAGATGGGGACTGAGTCAAGTGTCTCTGTCTCTTTGTCCTGCACCAAAGCTGGAATTGGATAATCTTCGGAATTTGACATTCTTTGGTGACCCAGTTCACAGAGCTAAACCCTGTTTCTGTTTTCCATGTTGCTCATTGCTGGCTGGTTTGACTCCCTGCACCGTCTTTCTGCCTGGTTGTGCAAGCACCAATGCTACTAGAAGCAAAGGAAGCAGGATGCCTTGCATGGGTGTAGCATGGGAGGACTGGACTCTGGCAGCCTAGCAAGTTGGTTCTGTAACTCATATATCCCTGACCTGCAAAACTGGTCACAAAAAGTCATTCTTTTGAAAGCAAATAATAATCTATACTTTATATTGCAAGTTATGTTTTGCATAAACAGAACTTCCAAATAGTTCCAGTGGGATTTTGTATCAACTTAGAGAATTCTGGCCAGAAAATCTAGTCGGTTTTGTACCTTTTGGATGTTGAGGTATCACCATTGAGGGTTTCTAAATTATACCCATGTGTTTAGTGTCATCAAGAGTGTTTATTGGCATGATTCACTCCAAAATACTGTTTTCAATGTAGGGTTCAACAATTTAAAACAGAAATGTGAAGAAAGGTGACCCATGGTTCTTCTGCTACAGCTTGTTTGTCAGCCTGTTAGCCAGTCAAGATTTCAGCACTTACTGAAACAGCATTTCTTCCTACTGCAAGTGTTTAAAGAATGAAATATTTGAGGAAAGTGCAAAGTGCTTACATCTTCAAGTACATGCAATCAAGAAATGTGTTAGGAATAATATAAAATTAGTGCTTCAAAATAATGGGAACCACTGAAAGGAAGGGCATCCTAAATCTGCCAGTGCCATGATTAATTTCTGTCATGCATAAAAATAGTAGTAGTTCTGGTACTTTATAAATAGATGGCTTGGCAGAAGTCAGTGAGCTACTGAACCTAGGTCCAAAGGTTTTTAAATAATTTCCGTACAGGTCTTTTAAAACAAATTTTCTTATACTTCTAACAATGAAGAAAGAATATTTTTGTGCATAGAGAGCAGTTAAAACAGAAACTGTTGTACAATGAGAAAACCTGAAATAGGAATGACCTCGGCATTTGAATGGAAGTGGTTATTCTGAGAAAATCCACAGATCCTTGTACATTACAGCATATGTTGTGCAGTGATTCAGTGAAGATACTGTAATCCTCTTTTTTTCGAGAGATGGAAAAAAATTAAACAGAATGTGACTCAGAGAAAAATCTGTGATTCACAGAGCTGTAAATGGGACGGGGCGGGGAGGGGGGGTTAAGTCCTGACCACTCAGGCTATGTTTCATAGTATAACACTGTAATTTTTTCTGTGTATTTTTGAACTTCCAAGTGTCTCTTTATCTTACATTACGATAGGTACCTGAGCACAAATACTGTCCTTCATTTTCTTTTGATCTGGATCCTTCTGCTGTTTCAATGAATCATCATCTACCATCATTACATTAACTAAGCTGGACAATAGTGAAAAAGACCAAGATCACAAAGCTATGGGCCCCTGATACTCCTTTTTGTATTTCAAGAGATGGCATAATTCTTTTTATGTCAGCTCTGGGACCTATTCTCTGTCATTCTAGGCAATTTGACATATTTCCAATGAGGCACAAAACTCATGTACTGTCTCTTAATAGTTGCTGGGCACTGACAGCAAGAGCGACATTATCCGCTGACTAAATTCCATTCTAGCAACCCAACATTCTTATTATTCCACATGACTAAGGCAATTCATACTTCTTGTTCTAAATCTTCATGACCATAAAATTGCCATGTATTGCCGCAGACATCCAATTCTTAACTGTCAGCTTAGTTTAATTATAGTAAGATGTGAAGTCATTGCTTTATTTGTTATGCAGCTATTCAGTCCCTTTGGGAGTTTTCTGCATGGAGAATCTGATATTAGACTTAATGCTGTCTGCATATCAAGGTGCTAATCTGGGATTAAAATTCTTACTTCTGCAGGTCCATTTATACACCCAAGTTGGAAGAGAGTCAACAGATAAGAAAACCAGGCTAGATGACGCTTATTGTCCTTTGGGTACTGTAGGTAGAATTCAGATGTGCAGTCAGGCATCAAAGTCTATGTTTTTACTATTAAAGGGGCCCAAGGACTGTCTTCTGGCTCTGTGGTCAGGTGGCAAAGACTTTAAGGTCCATACTGCATTTTGGACATGTCCTGGCTGTCCTATGGGTGTTCTAAGACAATTTTGCTATCGCTGGTTTTATTTTTTCCTAGTTCAAAATGCTTGAAGGAAATGTTTGAGTGATGTCTTCACAGCCACAGAGATTGTGTCATGTGCCTTGGGGTACCAAAAAGTGTCTTAGGGCAATGCCTGGTGGTGCAGTGGCAGGTATCTCAATATGGCAGAGGGAGTCATATGCTTTTCCCATGCTATTTTCCAGTGCTGTTCTACAGATCTTACCCGGGAGCTGTCTGTGAAGGTGTTTATCAGTAAGTAGAAGAAAATGTCAGAGAATGTTTAATGGTTAAGTGAGATAGACAAGCGGTGGCCGAATGCTCAGGGTTACTGTGGGTCTGTTTCAGTGGAGTCCCTTAGGGCCTGGTATGCAGCGTTCTCGGTGCTTGTATATGTAGTGCTGTTGGGCCACTCATAATGGGGTGTTTGGTCAGAAAAGGGTCTCAGAGAAGGAATGGAGAGGAACTGCAGTATTGCAGTGAGGACATTTGCTGGGTAACCTCTGTCAGGGGGTTTATCTGCTGTATGATATCTGTAGGACTCCAAGAAATTAGAGGCGTAGTGATAGAGCAAACCCAGCAATTTCTGTGTCTTATGAAAAGATTCACAAGCACCCAAGTGGTTATCACATTTTACCCTTTCTTCCCAATATCTTGTACTGGCAGAATCACAGAGGGATTCAACACTGCAACACTGATACAAGTTCGTAACCAGTGGTTAAGCTGTAAAGCTTCTTGGGGATTTAAATTGTAATCAGGAAATACAGAAAAAAAAGATCGAAAACATGTGATATGTTCCATTTCAAGTTAATGGGAAACAGCACAGACAAGGAAAGAAAAGGTTTCATTTAACTAGGTAATGAGAGGCATGACCCAAACCAATTCAGAACCAATTTAAGATATCTCAATCATTGATTATAACATATATTTTGTACCATTCTCTTAAGTATCATGTTGAAAAACTGGCTTTATAAAGCAGTAGAAAAGCAAAGTAAAATGTGATGCACACTACATGGAAAATAATTTTAAGCTTGTTTGCAATATGCAATGAAATGAAGTCTTTGAAGAATTGGGGAATTTCCATATCAACGGGAAAATCTAATATTAACATAGGTGTCTTTAAGTTTTTAAAATACATTATGTGCTAGTATTTCAATTACAACTCTGTTGAAAAAGAAAGCCCATCAGAGGACAAAAAAACAGCTAATGAAAGCAGCATGGACTTGTACACAGTGCTGCAGTGTTTTGACTGCTTTTCGCATTTCACGATTAAGGAAGGCTGCAGACACAGCCATTCCCTGCTTGTCCAGCAGCAGACTGTGCACACAGAGGAAAGCTGGTACTGCTGCTGGTGTCCAAGCAGAGGACATTCCTTCTGGACACACACACACACACACACTGACAAAAGGGGAAGCAGCTCAGAGGAATGTGGTGCCCAACTTGGAGCACTTAGCAGAAGAGGCAACTGAGAATGGGCCACTGTTCAGATTAGATGTCCTCCTAGGCCACATGTAGGGAAATCAGTGCTTATACTCAGAGGATTCTTCCTTTTGATGGATGTTCATGTGTGAGATGTTTTTCTTACCTGTTCTTTCACTGCTCTGCCTGACAAGGCTGTGTAGACATGAAGTTCCTCATCGGAGGGATTGTGTTTGTTCCATCAGTAAGCACCCAGAGATCATTCTCATCCAGCCCCTCAGGGACTGGCGCTTAGTACAGTTTTGAAGAGCTATAGTATTTATTTGGATTGCTAAAAGTTTTCAAAACACAGTTTTCAAAACTTGAGGCTTGGTGTTCTTGGAGATGGGGCTAAGAAAGTTCAGTTTCATGGAAAGATGTGAACTGTCTGTATGTTTTTCACTGCTGTGTACTGTTTTAATGGACAAATAAAATGAAGAGTTCTGTGTTACGCATCTTCTTATTCTGGAATAATGTGTCCATCAACTGTTTCTATATTCTGGGAATCGGGCTGCAAAACCTTTTCTTCCAGAGTAGATTATTTGTATCCACCTGGAATACCTGGCATATTGTCCATATTTCCATTAGCAAGGTTGACACAGAGCTAACACTTTGCCAGAATATAAAGGAGAAACACAAGAGAAAGGAGAATGAATTCTATATCACAAAAATAAATGTGTATTGTGCTTAATATAGATAAGAACTACAAGAATTGTGCTGTCATTATTAGATGCACTGCAGAGAATAAAATAGGGAAGGAAATGGCTAGTGAATAATAGATAGGACAGATCTGAGCATTTCTGAGTTTCAAGAGAATACTGAAACTAAGAGATGCTTAGTTCATCATATCTCTCTTTTGGAAAGATTAAAAAAAGTGACAAACATGAAATAAGACGTCATTCCCTACATAATATGATGATTAAAGTTTTTTTCTAAGGTATCTGCATGTTACTTAATCAAAAAGGTGCCAAAGGCACCTTATGGGCCAAAAGTTAGCCCTCCCTCCCATTAGGAGAAACCAAAGGTACAAGTGTCTGCAATACTGAGGCCTGGTCTGGGGCATTCCAAGTCTACTTTCTAAATAGTCGCACTTTCCCCATCATATTTTCGTCAACTTCAGAGGAAGTTTGTGATCCATAACAACTAAAATGCAAACACCCAGTAGACTATTCTATAGTTGTGAATAGGCAAAACAGGGCCTTAAAATCACATTTTTACACATTTAATTTAGTACATTTATATACCTGCATTGTTGTAAAGCTCTGTCTATATCAGCGACCCAACTCTACATGCATCTTTGCATTTTTCTAAGCCTAAACAAAACAAAAATTGTCTCCAAAAATGGTCTTTGCAGCAAGGACCATGGAGCAGGATACCTTGTATTAAACAGGGCAACAAAGCTGTGGCAGTGGAACTTATCTCAGCATTGAGCAAAAGGGGTTAGAAATCAATCTGAGAGGAAACAAGAGGGCTGGAAGGTTTCCTGAATTCTTCTGCTTTATGTTCTAGCCTTTAAACAAAATCTGGTGGTGTAGGAACTATTAAGGCAGGTCAGATCACTCCCTGATCTAAATAGTCCGTGACCTGGACTCCTTTGAGGCTAATGCCGTATCCTACAGAAGAACTGCACAGCTGTAGTGAAGAGTTTCCATGAGGATCGGTTTCTTTCTGGACAAGGGATGGCATGGGGAGACAAGCACTGCAGGCAAGTTTGAATGTTAAATTTGAAGATGCAGACTCCTAGAAGAGCATTTTAAATCCTATAAATAAAAGTATGTAAGAAAAGAAACATAGTCCTATTACTTGAGCTTCTGAGAGTAAAGGATAAAACAGAAGTCTTGCCTACTGATGTTTTAATACTACTTTGCAGCTCTTCCATGTATTGTGGGGGAGTGGAGTCACTGGAGTGGCTGTGCAGAACAATGTCAACCTGATCTGCGGATACGTAGGCGCTATGTACAACAGGAACCTAAGAATGGTGGGGAACCTTGTCCTGCTCTAGAGGAGAAGGCTGGCTGCCTGGAATACCTGACTTACCAGGGAGAGGACTGCGGCCATGAATATGGTATTCTCTCTTTGCTTTATCTGTAGCCCATCAGGGCCTTCATAAATTTTACTGATGTCAATGAAAACGAAACAAAAGCACAAATCTGCAGCTAGCTGGTTAAACATGTGATTTAAAACCTTTCTACTGTCATATTGCTCTTTATTCCCTTTTTAAATTTTTTTCCTACCTAGGCTTTTTCTAGTTTCTATTAAGTAAACAACTAAGTTGCATGCGTTCCTTCAGTTTCTTGGTTTAAGCCCCTCAGTAACTATGAAATTATCTCTGTGCAAAGGTAGAAAACAAATTCAGTAGGAAACTGGCAACAGTGCTCCTTGTAGGAGTCCAGCACATGCTATTTGTAGAAATGAGTACTTATTTTGAGTAAGAAGAGAGCTTAGCTGTAGGGGATGGGGCTGAGGTCTGATGTTGCCAACATTGTACCACTTTTTCAATAAAGTTAGCATCACCCTCCACAAGCTCCTGATTCATTCACTCACTGTTACAGTAATTGAAATATGACTCAACTGTGTATTGCTGCCTTACTGTAACTGTTTTCTTCCTCAGTCCCTGCTTTCATAACTACCTCTGAATACAGTAAAGAAAGAAAACAACGAGCAGCATCTTCTCTCTGGCATTCAGACAAAGAAGCTGGGTAATCTATTTATTATATGCATGTGGGTCATCTTGTTCAATAGAAAATAGCTGGCTACAGAGAAAAATGCAATAAATTCTGCAATAATTACACAATAAGCTATAGCTTGTACCATTTTTCTCTCCTCCATTTGCATGTTGGTTTTCATTACTTGCTAATTGTCCTGAATTAGACACTGGGCTCACAACAAATCTGATGACAGCTGATTTTGAAAGCAAAGATTAAATAATGTTAAATCAAAACTGAATGCATCCCTAAGCATGTGTCTAAGAAACTGGATGTAGGTCTCTGAACAAACAAAACAGGCTGAATGTGATCAGTCTCAAGACTTTCGTTTTTTTAAATTGACTCAAGAAGTAAAAAATTTGGTTTTGTTACTGGTAGAAATGATTATGAAGTTTAAATTAGACTATTACTGGGTCTGTAATGTTCATAATATTTTGCCCTACGCTACTTTCCCCTAAACAATAAAGCCTGTCAGTATTCTTAAAGCCTCTTTGCCATTTTCCCTTTTAGGACCAAAGAATTATAAAAAAATAATAAATAAATAATAAAGTAATATGGATTACTGAGATGTTTTTCAACATAAGAATACAAAATGCTACCAGAAGGTGAGATTACACATAAATCATTGGACTGAGGCATGGAACGAGAAATAGTTTGTGTAATGTCTTTAAGAATCCATTAATTAGTGTCAGAAACAGACTTGCTAACAATGATGATTTCTAACTTGCACTTAAATGCCATCACGATGATGGTTATTTGTCATATACATATCATCTGTATGATATGTAAGTACATTTAAAGTATACACCTAGTTTGTGCTTTAACTTTCATAACTAATATAGCACTTTTCCTTCTGAGCAGATACTGTGTGGAATTTAAAACAGAAACACTTTCACACCACTGTGCTTTGGAGAATCGTCCGTACGCTCGGTGGATGCAGTACCTACGTGAAGGACATACTGTGTGTGTAGCTTGCCAGCCTCCAGCTATGAATACTGACACACATCGCTGTTCTGGAGATGGCCACAATGCAGATGGGTAAAGAGAGCCCTTTTTCTGTTGCCTCTTCTGTAGCAAAAAAAAGCACAGAAGATAAACTTCTCAAAGTATCATTAAAATCTGCATTTATTATACCTAAAAAATGGAACCGCTTGCATCACTTGTAGAGCTCTGAAGATTTACCCTTTCAGTTCTCACGGAAATTGTTTTTAAAACCTAAATAAAATTGGGAAGTAATTTCAGTATAAGAGTTTAGTACTTTGAATGCTTTACTATTGTGAAGGGATGATGCAACTCCTGTAGTGCAAGAGGTCTTTTTACAGCTATGGGCAACTTTTACTTAAAAATGGTATTTCCGGCCCTAATCTAAATCTGACTTCAGGTTTAACAATGGTGGATCAGTACTCCTCTCAAACCTGTACACCTGGTTTCTAGAACAGTAATTTTGAAAGAAGACATTTAATACGTAGAACAGATTTTTATTTGATGTGTACATTTATTGATATGCATACAATTTAATACCTGTAAAACTAAGCTACTCAACCCATCATTCTGCATACTATACTTAGGAATATAGTGATTGCTTCAGAACACATTTTAAGAACTAAATGAGCTAATTAAAATCTTCCATTATTAAGCAAATCTAATCTTCTGACATGTTTTTGACACAAAGTAGTAACATGAAATAGTTATCAGCTTTTAATTCCTCATTTATTTTCACATTTCAGAAGTAAAATCTTACACTGGGAAGCAGTTGGTAACTCTCAGTGCCAAGGAACCTGGAAGAAGATTCGGCAACTGGAGCACTGTTCATGTCCCCTCGTGCATAGCTTTATTTTTACATAAAAGTTTAAGAAAAACTGTAAAACAGCAACAACAAAAAGATTAAGAAAATGAACACAAATGCCATGAAACCTACATCTTTCTGCTGCATCTTCTGGAGCCTAAACAAACTTTAAAGGATTCAGAACTTTAGAATCAGCATTTCAGGAAACTCTGCCTTGATACAAAATGCTAAAACTGATTTTTGTTAGAACACTAGAAGAATGTTTCCATATTTCTCTCGTAATTAAAGAGCTTATGTTTCTAACTGTAGTAGCTGCTTTTCTCGGAGTGCTTGTTCTTTACTGGCTGCAGTCTTGTTTACAGGCATTGCTCCTACTCAGCAGTGAGCCAGCCAAACATTCCCAAGTCTGAGAATAGTCACTGTAATTTTTAAATACCAAGGGTGAATAAAAATGATAGTTTGAGAGCTAAAATCCAATTACAGTTCAGATCCTTTGTTCCTTCCCAGTATCATATAGACAGTTGTTTATACTACAAGTGGATAAATATTCTTCCTCTACCTGGCAGTGTTCATGTTCAGCCACCTTCATCAAAATATGACTAGTCGTTGTTGTTAAGGAAGTAGTCTTGCTTAGAACTTTGTGTCACTAATAACACGGTGTGAACTTTATGGCAGATAAACCCAAACAAGACTTTCTCTAATGCCTTGGCTAACATTACACAAAATTACTAGTTACAAGTTAAAACTGCTCACGTACAATGATTAACGTAGAAAACTGCAATATTAGAGCATTGGAAAGACTTATGCAGGTAGCTCTAATCATTGTTTTGTTACCTATTACCTACCTTGAATTATTGTTACAGCATTAAAGAAGCTGCATACTGCATTCCCATTTGTCAGATAACTGCTATATTTTTTTTATTTGTTGGCTTGCAGGTTCTGTAGTATTCTTCGTTGAAGGACAAAGCCTTAGTTTATCAAGATGTTTGCTAAAAAGAAATTATGCCTTAGGGTCGAGAAAATTTGCTGCCAATACATTTGGCACCTCTGCAGAACCTAAAGACTACTGCTTGCTGCTGTTTCTAGCAGCTGCAAGAAGAAACCGTAGCGTTTGGGAGCAAAAATGATGAAGGTGATCTGGCTGAGGTCCTATCCACAGCAAGAGTGTGAAACAAACCTTTGTAACTGTACTTTACTATTTTATCTTAACACAAACAGGCCTCAAAAACAGGAAGCAGCAAGTTTATCTTAATACATCCTGAAAAAGAATATATGTGTTTCTTTGTAGCCAGGAAAAAAATCTGAGGGGTTTGGACAGATACTTTTCCTTGTAAGCTTCTTGTAAAATAAAAGTCCTATCCAAGGACAAAGGTACAGAAAATAATCTGAATTGAAAAAAATTCACTTTTAAAAGATGTTACTGTGATATGTTAGTTCAAGTCACTTGATTCTCACCATTATGACAGTGGAAAGTATGAGCTTTCTGAGGTTGTGGAACTCTTTTCCACACAATTTGAATCAAGAGAGACATTGAATTACCATTATCCATCTGCTACAGCCTCTGATGAGCAGGACATTTACAGTGACCCAACTGACATCTTGATAGTTTGTTACCCGCATCAGAGCTTAACTTTTCTGGCTATCACTACAGACAGACACACCAGAGAGCATAGGTGAAACATGTCTCACGTTATCAGTGTCAGCAGAGACTCACTACTGAGTCCCACTTCAGCCACTCATTTTAGAGCCTTCCCTTTCCTGTTAGTCTAGAAGTCACTCCTCAAGACAAGGTAGGTAGCACAAGATAAGCAAGAGACATTAAGAGCTAGTACCCTACTGTTTTCCATCTCTTCAAGATAAAAAGCGCTACTATCCCAATATACGCCCATTCAAAATAATCTTCTACCTAGAACTTCAGCTTAATTCTTAAAAAACAATTAGCACCTTTATTACTTATAAAAATACATGGAGTATCACATTTTTAACTGAAAAAAAGGAATCAGTTTGTAAAATTAGCAATACCAATACATACTTTTTTTTGGTGTAACTTGCTGACAGAGATGACAAGTCTCATCAAAATTTCATAGTGAAGGAAGTCAGAACTGGTTATTGTGGCAGGAAGTAAACTGATAAAAAGCTCAATTTGGCTGGAGATACAACCATTTAAAAAGACAGAACACCTGACTATGAGCCTCTATCAAGCTAAATATGTTCCCAGTACCACTATGTATATAACTCATGTTTCTTAAATTACTGCAAGCACTTTCACATGTCATAAATCAGGCCATCTACTGCATATAGAAAAAAAGGACAAGCTTTATACTTAAGTCATCATTACCTAAGCAATTTTTTATATCTATTACTATGCCTTTTCATGTTTTAGAATAGCAACGCTGCTAGACACTCTGAGACTAAAATAAGTTATTATTCTGAAAAGTTAAACTAGGTCCTTATGTAGGGAACAATGAAGAAGAGGTGATTCTTCTAGTCCAAACTAGCCTTGTTCGATCCTGCACAGTGTTCTCCACCGGTCTTTTAACATGACACTAGTTCGGTTGTTGAAGTTACCATGGACCAAAATTTTAGCCCAGTTACCCACTCCAAACTCTCTTACTCCTGATTTCAGTTCCAAGTCTTCTTTGTAAGTCCATCGCTAGGGGAAGAACAGAGAAAATACCAGATAATATGAACAGAGGAAAGTTATTAATGCAAGGTCTAAGCTTATAGCAAATATAAAAACTTATTATAGCATACTCTTGTTGTTACAGAGTACAGATGTCTGAAGGTCAGTAGGGTCATTTTGATTTCTTTTGAGCACAATAACTGGACATTAAATACAATGTTAAATCACAGTAAGCAGACATATCCTGGAACGAGAACCATGTTTCAAAGTTCACAAGATACAGGAAAGAAAAGAGGAAAAAAGAGAAAGAAGTTGAGTGAGGTTTTGCTTCGTTTAAAACATGCTTTTCAAAATTGTACTTTATTAGATAATCAGCCAAGATAAACCTCGATTGATTCTAGCATACATCACAAAAAAGAAAGCATTTTCTGACACTTTAACGTAGGGACTTAGAATCAAGACACCATTTACCACCAAAAAAGGAATTTCAATATGTTTAGAAAAAAACAAATCCTAATATTCAAAATGCTGGTAGAAGCAAAATGACACATATTGCATTTGAAAGAGATCAGCATCCTCAAACATCAGAATATGTCCTGATATATCCTCACATAACAACTATGCTTTCATTTTTTGGCCTTTTTTTGAGCCCACTTAAGTCTCACTGTCATGACTTAAAGTTTTTAATCTTTAGAGGATGACACCTCTCATAGAAGGAGAGAAAATTACTTGTAGCAACACATCTGTAAGCAATCCCTTCCAATGAAGTCCTCCATTGTCCCAGTTCCTCCTTAGTTGCTTCTCAATACAAATCTCATTACAATTAATTTTAAGACTTCACACAGAGTGAAAGAACATTCCATGTGTCCAAGGATGCTCAGACAAAATTGTCACCTGGCCCATTCTCAGTGTCTGAACTGTTGATGCTCTTTAGAGCAGAATCTTTTAAAGATCCCTAGAAGGGTTCAAGTTCATTAGGAGAGTAGAAAGGAAAACAAACTAACAAAAATTTGAGTATCATCCTGCATGGTTCCTCCCCCCCCACCTCCTTGCCTTTAAGCTGCTAAAAGTGGCAGCAGCAGCAGCACGCATTGGTGAAAGGCAGCGGGGCAGGTGTGCCCCAGAGAGAAGGAACTCAGATAACATTCAGCCTGACCAAAGTTGTATTTCAGTTATTCTGCAACAAGTGAAAATGACATCTATACAAAGTCCAAACTGAGGTATGTGAAGATCAAACTTCACATCTGAAAGCTGGAGTTATTCCAGCTTAATGCAGCTATCAGCGTCTCTTAAAAAAACTACGATCACTGATGAAGTCCACTAACCATTAAAAGAATTGAGTGGTAGCAGTTCAGATTTCTTTGTAAACAGTTAGAAACCTAAAACTTGTCTAAAATAGTCCACCCTCCATCCAAAATACTTCCTTTTTCCAATGCATCCCATTCCACAGATCTTTTGCAATACTAGCAGTAAATTTTTTTGCTATTATTAAAAGGCTAGAGATTCCACTGGAACTGTCTAGAACATTTCATTTCAGGGCATGCTGGAAAACTTTGCAAAACAAAATCTTTATTCAAGTAACACGGTTATCCTTGACCAGAGGACTCAAATATTTCCAGCAGAGACAATCACAACCTTTGTTACTTGTTGTAATGACCAATTATGTTTGCTGTTAAAAGAGTTTTTGTGGGGGTTGGTTTTTTTTTCGTTGTTTGCTTTGAAGTTGCTTACATTGAGCTAATTTTAAAAAATAGAATTTATTCTGTTTAAAAACACTGCCTTACAGGTAAAATAGAGACTAACTCTTCTTTTCACCGAGGAACTATGTAGAGCAGTAACTTGCCTTCCCCCTCACCACTAACAAACAGGCTGTTCTCTCTAGGATAGCAGTTCTGCAGACTCTAGCATTGCCCTGTTACAGGCTAGCAAGAGTGGCTGAGAGACTGGACATAATGCAGCACTATGCTTGAGTGAACATAATCACATCGCCTAGTCCAGAGCAATCTGACATTTGGCTAGCTTCAACGCTGGCAGAGTGAGCTTGTGTTTGCCAGACAAACTGTGTAGACATATCTAACAATCTTGTTATTCCTTAGAGTCAGTTCTGCTCTAGTAACCTGTCTTCCTTTGATTATGCATTCTGGGATTCTGCTCTGTTCCAATTTTTTCCTTTCAAATTTAAATATATGGATTTCCATACAGGTCTGACTAAATTCTCAAAAACTCAGATTTTCAGACACATTCTTTAACTGAAGCAAACTGTCAGCTAGATTTTAGCCAACTCACAGGACTTGTCATACACATACAGGATATAAAGTTGAGTACAAACAGTTCCCTAAATTCTGTGACATTTGCATCGCCTAATTTAGGAATAAGAAAAGAAAGCACACTTCCTTTCAATAGCACTGCAGGCTGTCGTATGCAGCTAACTGAAAACACAGCAATAAAAGGCTTTAAACGGGCACCGAACCATTGCAATGCTATTTGCCAAAGAGGGGCAAACAATGCCAACATTGAAAGAGGGACTTCATGGAAAAGGAAGTTCTAGAAGTCAACAGCTCTGACGTTCTTTCATGCATGCAGACAATTTTACAATCCAGATAATCAAGCAGAGGAGCAGATTTATTGTTTAAAAAGCCAATATAATTGCTTTCTACACAGTATTTTTGAGACATCTCACTGGCAGCGACTACAGCATAAATTTCAGGCAGACAGCAAATACCCACTTTAAGCATTTAAAGAAACATAGTTCTGAATTTTAATTTCTTTCAGGTTTTTATAAAAATTTCAATGAGTCCTTTGCTACTATCAGATGTAGTTTTCTATAATTTAGTCTTTACATTTCAATTAAGGTTGAACTATAGTTACAGTATTAAACATGGCATCTATTTTTCTCTAGTGAGATCTGTGCACAAGATCTAGACCAGGACACAGCTGACCTCAGAACAGACTACTTCAACATAAAAACAAGTGAATATAAAGCTGTCATTAGTGCGGTGTAAGTTGTGGTCCAACAAGTTTAAATCTTGATGTTGAAAAAAAAAAAAGGAAAAGAAGACTGATGGAAGTGTGCATGCTTACCAGCAACTAGCTGACAGGGTACCTATCCAAGTATAAATTGGAATAAAGTAACAAAAAAAAAATCCACAAAGTGCTGGTATTTTTTTTTTCAGGGTACTGGCTGTTTTCACAGCTTTTAGGGGAAGTGTTTAGTGATGTAACTGTACCTGAGATGCACAAGAAAGTGAAAACTTTGTATATGTAGCAGGTAACTTAAAAGGTATGGCCAGCAGGATGAGGGAAGTGATCCTTCCCCTGTACCCGGCGTTGGTGAGGCCACACCTTGAGTATTGTGTTCAGTTCTGGGCCCCTCAGTTCAAGAAAGATATTGAGGTGCTGGAGAGGGTCCAGAGAAGAGCAACAAAACTGGTGAAGGGACTTGAGCACAAGTCCTATGAAGAGAGGCTGAGGGAGCTGGGGTTGTTTAGCCTGGAGAAGAGGAGGCTCAGGGGTGACCTCATCACTCTCTACAACTATCTGAAAGGAGGTTGTAGACAGGTGGGGGTCGGTCTCTTCTCCCAGGCAGCCAGCAACAGAACAAGAGGGCATGAGCTTAGACTCTGCCAGGGAACGTTTAGGCTGGATATCAGAAAAAAGTTCTTCACAGAGAGAGTAATCAGGCACTGGAATGGCCTGCCCAGAGAGGTGGTGGATTCACCATCCCTGGAGGTTTTTAAAATAAGACTGGATGTGGCACTTAGTGCCATGATCTAGTAATCATGATAGCGTTGGATTAAGGGGTGGACTTGATGATCTTGGAGGTCTCTTCCAAACCAGATAATTCCATGACTCTATGACCTCAACCAATTTGAGGACAGCATGTAACTGAAGATTTAACCAGTACTTCAACTTCAGTACAAATGCTTAAAGACCTAGCAATAAGTACAACTCTCCTCATGGACAGTCTGAAAAAGACATAAGCAGGTTTGTTCTTCCGTGCTATATGGAAAAAAAAAACAGCAGAAAAATTAAACAGCTCACACCAAAACAGACGCATGTTGATAACTTGTGCTGTTATCTAAACAGGAAGACTCCATATTTCTTCCTAAGAGAGATTCTCAAGAGGAATTCAACAATGGGAATACATTTATTTAATGCTAGTTTCATACAGAATTATTTATCATTTAATCAGGATAACTGAAGAAAATTGGCTATGTGCAAAAATCAGTATGTAACAGTTCACCTCAACATCAAAATCACCTTCATATTCCTTTCTATTAAGGCATACACATCTGTACTTCTCACCAACAGGAAATTCTAGCATGAGTGTACATAGAATTATTTTTAAGCAATTCAATGAAGTAGTACCCATGAAGAGAATGCAAAGGACTATTTGAAATGTAGCATTATAAATAGACCTTATTACTTGGTTTGTAAAAACTAGAATAGTTTCCCAAGTAAATATATTTTTTCACCTCCTATAAGCTAAGTATTGTATTATAAAATTGCAAAATCTTTAACTGTCTAAGTGGTAAGAAGTCTTGATATTTTCCTAGAACTATCATGGGCAAATGACATCCTAGATTCTTTAATCCAAACAGTGGACAGAACTTTTTATTTTTTCATCTTTTAGACTAAGCTTAGTCTTAGTGGATTTCAATAAATTAAATAACTTAGCTCTTCTTCTTCTCAAATAACCTTTCAGGGACTCAACCACTCTGCTTCATTCTCAGTGGCTGGAAACCCTGCGCTGGGATGTTGTAACTCTTATAATCATTAGCAACAATATTTGGTATTCCACAGAAAAAGTCCTTTCCATTTTATAGACAGTAATTAGAACTTAAAACACAATTTCAGGAGCCATAGCTCAGTTTGAGTAAGTGTGACGAATTTTAAACCAGGCATTTTATTGACAAAGTCAAACGGAGTTTGGAAAATAATTCTATGTAGTGCAGACTACTTTTATCTCCATTTAGGACAGAGAATGGGTACAAACCTGTCTTCTTCGGCCAGAAGCCAAAGCATCTCCATTTTTTTCCCTATTTTGCAAGCTGTTCAGACCTAAAAGAGTTAATAGACATCCAGACCAATGAGGAGTCAACATTATGGCAGTAGTATTGCATGCTACCATTTACATGAGACTGGGACATACACTATTTTTAAATGCCTTGACAGTCTGAGGATATTTCAGTGTCTGTTTATATACGAATATACTTCTATACATGTATACACATAAATCTCACCTTAGTGTAAGGACTCACAAAATATATTGATGTTTTTGAACTATGTGACAGGGCTCACAGAAGAACTGCATTTTAAACAATTAGGTAAAAATTGGTACATATTAGTGAAACATTGTTATTTCATGTTGGTAAAAATACTTTTACAATAAATACTGTTCTCATTTTACATAGAAAGAATGGAGACTAACCAGCCATCAGAAGTATAGAACTTTTCAAACAGGTTCCATCATTTCTACAGAATCTGACACGTTCAGGTTCTCTGTGGTAAATATTCAAGGCATCTTAAGAGTCTGCATTTCCAAACACAGTGCAACCACATGCAGAGGCTATAATGTCTCTTTGTGGTTAAGGGGGTGCTAATGGTTTTCAGAACCTACCTAGAAGTCATATAACCCACGTTGTAAGTTTTTAAAACTTAATACAAGGAAGATGCAGGAACATTCTAACTCTGTGCATTTTACACTATGATTTGTTTTTCTTATCATCCAACATTTTTAGTTCCTCCCTCCCAAAGTTTTGTAAGTCCAAAGCAAGAAAGAGACAAGATTTAGGACTCTGCTGACAGCTTTACTCTGCAAAGAGTATCATCAAAAACAGTAAAGCAAACAAATAAATGCAAACCTAAGCAAACCAGGAAATTGCGAAGGATTTTGCAGAGTGAGTTGCCAGGGAACCTTATGCCATTTCATAGTTTTCTAAATGTGGCAAATGCCAAATCTGCATTTGTGTAGAAACCATACACAACAACTGGGAGGAATTGTCACCATATCAAACCACCAAGTCATTTATTTAGGGGAGAGGGGAGAAAGGGTGTAACATGACTGTTTTGAAATGTAAAAATATGCTAATACTCACTCTGAAGAGCTCTTCGCACTCTGTGTTTCTGCCGTGAATGACACCTGAAAGGAACACAGATCTGAAGTAAAACCACACAGAATTTCATGAAATGTCTATGACTAAGAGCAACAAAAAAATTTTTTTTTACCTTACTGTGGGGTTCATGTTTCCAGGTGACTGGTTTGTAATACTGTGTTGCACTTTCATTAAACTTAAAATAAACAAACAAAAATTTATGTGATTCAACAATATTTAAATGAAAGAAAAGCCCAAGATTTCCCTTCAGAAACAGTGGTATACAAAAACTAAGTGTTTCAAACCATTTTATTTCAATGCCTCTTAATCTTGCCTCCCTATACCTGGAGAAGAAATACACAAGACAATACAAATTTAAGTTGAAGTCATGAGGCATTCCACACATCTATTTTTTCCTTACCTTCTTTGAAATCTATAAATTGTTTCCATATTTTTTTTTTTTATCAAGTCTTTCATCATACCTCTCAGGTGCAATTTTGTTAGGAGCTGTTTTTTCTCAAAAAAAAAAAGAATCT
The DNA here is from genome assembly GCA_033556795.1 of Tapera naevia. Lineage (NCBI taxonomy): Eukaryota > Metazoa > Chordata > Aves > Cuculiformes > Neomorphidae > Tapera > Tapera naevia. Next base: position 15,874,175 of record JAUMJJ010000038.1, read on the forward strand.
TATGACTTCTCTTCCTGCATACTCTGTCTCCATTAGTCAATTTCCTTAACTAAATGATACCAAGTATTCCAAGTAGAGAACTGCAGAAATACTCTATCCCACCTAAAAGTTAGAACTTCTTCTCCATGAAAAACAGGCAATGGTAAACCTAGAATTTTAGTTTTTATCAAAATAAAGTCAATGGAGGGGTGGAAGGAACTGGGCTTCTAATTCCCCAAGGATTTCTTAGAAAAGCGTCCAACTGTTTTGAGGATTCACATTGACAGTCATGAAGCAACGTAACCATCTTCTGTAACACTAGCAAGGAAAAGTAAGGGAGTATTGTGTTTAGCTGTAAGGAAGAAGTAATAGACTAATATCCTTTCCTTATCCTCTTTCTTCTGCAGATGATCTATAGTATAAAATTAGGAGGGCAGGACTAAAAGAAGCTCAATCAAGCATAGAGAAAAAAATTAAGTATTTCTATGTTTTTATTGTTTTATTACACAAGACTCACAGCTGTTTACACTGAAAAATGCCCATCTTCAACAAGTGAACTTAATGCTAAGCAACTTGATATAGATGCCAAGAGTAACAACCATCAAAAAGCCAAAACTTAAAAACAGAGAACGTGCTTTTAGTTAATTTTCTATTGGACAGCAGTTTGGAATTTAACATCCTTCCTTCTACCTGCTCTTAGTTCTACAAGTTTCAAGTTACTGTCCAAGCATGCCCGTCAGCAGTATAATGCTGAATACAAACCTTTGTTTTGTTTCCAAATTACTTTCATCATTTTTTACGACATTCACAGTTTTGTTTTGCAATGCTGTTGCTCCCAGTCCTTTAGACTCTACCTGTTTGGTGGCTGCCTGTGAGAAAAGGAATTGATACTTTGAAATTACAGCCAGCACCTAGACAGTAATTTATACCAAGATCAATATTTGTACTCTGCTAGGACTAACAGTGCTTGTTTCACAGACCCTTCAAGAGGTACTACTATTAAAATAAGTAGTTTCAGAACTGTGTTAAGTTGAAACCCATCAAGATCTTTACCAGTTAATAATTCAGAAATTTTAATTATAGTCACAAGTGATATTTATATGGACACACAGAAATACAATGAATACTTGCTTAAGAAGTAAATATACAGATGCGTGAAATAACACTGCAGAGGTTAACCAAGACTGCAAACACTACCAAAGTACTCCAAAGTCTGTTTTTTATAACTAGATTAGAAACTGAAAACTGATAGGCCTCAAGTTCATCTAGCTCCGCAGCACATGGCAGGATCAAGAATACCTACAACATTTTCAAAAGACCTGTGTCTAATCAGACATTAGGCTTTTATTGTAACCTTTCCTGTATTAGCAAAAGAATTTTGCCACAAACTAAGATTATTTCTCCTTTACTCCCAAGAGGAGGAAGGAATAGTTCACTACTCCATAGAAATGTCTAGAGGATCATAAGATTTGTACTTCTCTAGATTCCTCCCACCTACTTGCTATAATAAATAACACCTACAGAAAAAAAACCCCACAAAACACTTAGTCCACATCAGGTCATTCTCGCCCCTTTGCTATCAACTTTCTTCTCTATAGCATCTTAGGCTATAGCTACAGCCCAAATCATAAAAAACAAAATGTTCTGGTTCTGCATCATCTCTAATCAGAGCCAACAATCCTCCATCCAACACTGGTTATAAATCTCAAAAGGTTATCTGTTTTGCAAAACTCAAATATCAAAATGATTCGGAATTGACAAATTCACTACAGATCCAATATTAATTCTTCTGATCAGTCAAGTGCCTCCACTTTTCATCTATTTCTTTTTTTAGGGCTTGCTTGTGCCTCTAATTTTCTGTCATCCATTCAATTTTCAGTCTTCAGTCTTCTTGGAATCTTAATCTATCCTTCACAGTAGCTTGCAGGATGTCTCAACATTTGTATGTCAGATAATAAAAAACATTCTCAATTTCAGTCATTCATCCATGAAAATACTGGCAGGCATTCTGGTCACAGAATACTTCCAATCACAGAACTGCTGTCAGAAATTTCATAGCAACCCAACCTACCACATCTTTCAGCTCCAAGTTCTCAAAAAATACTGGCTCTTTTACAGTGGCTAAGAGTAATAAAATACATACAAAAGTAAAAACATGTTTCCATGCAGATAAACGGTCTCCTCCATGTGCCAAAGTAACTCAGCCCAAACTAAAAAGATTTCAGAAGCAAGATTTGAAACATTGGTGCAGACAGTAGGATAGATGTGTAGGCAGTTTGGGAGCAACACAGAGGGCCTAGGTACGTTAGTATGGCATTCCAGGCCTTCTTCAACACCTCCAAATCTCCATCTCCTCTTAAGCTCAAAGAAATAGCATTGAAAAATAAACTTGAAAACTGACAGTCAAGAGAAACCATTAAAAGGTATTCCTTGTATTATATTATGAATTCATTTAATAGTTCTCTAGCCTTTCTGTTAAGAAAATGAAAACCCCAGAGGAACTTCAGGTTTGTTTATTTAAATTTTGCTTCTTATTACCTTTTGATATTTGTGCTTTCGTAATTGAGAAATTCAATATTCTTTTATAGGAAGTAAACATAAGAGAAATTCTTTACAATCCTCCTGAAGATGAGCTGCAGAAGGAATGTTGTCCTTGCCAAATTTAAACCATTCTTGAACAAGATGGTTTGTGATGACTTTTTTATTTACAGGAAAACAGCAACAAGTCTTCTATCTGTTAATTCCTTTGACATCCCCAAAGCTTTTACCCAAATTAACAGGTCTTGATCTTTTACTTTTGATATGAGAAGTCACTTAGACTTATACAACACAAACATTAAATAGTTATATTATCTTTACAGTAGTCTCAGATCAGAATTGCTTCTCTTAAAATGAGGTCTGTTATTAGTGTATGCTTAATCATGTTTTTTTCCTAACTATTTTTCTAATCAAAACAGTTATGGAGAAAACATTCACAAAAGATGTCTCGCTCCTACTAACTTTGTCCTAAACATATATCTAACCTTTTCTTTAATTAATAAGACAATCCAAAGGAAGCCTCTTTTTCATCTAATACAATAACTCAACATTGTCTAAACAACTACCTTGAAAGTATAAACCTAATCTTATCAGATACCTCTTTGAAATAAGTTTTGAAAATAGTTCTGACATACCTGTATTAAGAAGTTAGTTTCATTTTCTTTCATGAAAAGTTCAACGTAAGACTTGATTTTACTTATCAAAAGATCGTAACTGAAGCTTTGGAGAAGGGGAACATATGGATCTTTGCTTTTAACTATGGTTGCCAGCTTCATCCTTAAAGACTAAGAAAAGCACAGCTTTATACAACACAAAAATACATCCTGCAGTAAACCTGGCATCTATGTGAAACAGGACATACACAAAACTAACCATGATGATTGTATAGTTTTCTGAATATGCCTATACAACTTCAAGCTACAGTTGGAAGGAGTTCTAAATATAACTCGGCATAACACTAGGAGTCTACTTTCTGTGATTAGTAAACAGTAAATGCAACTTTCCAGAGATCCTCATTTTCATTCCCTATGAGCAACATTGAAAGCAGAGTTGTCAATAGAGCAAAGACACTCAGAAAAGGCTGCTCATTATTGAGTTCTCTTTTCTGATTTGCTGCCTTGAAAAGTTTACTATTTTAATGTGTGTAGAGTGTTCAGGAAAAGGACTATGTAGTACAGTATCACTAAGGACACCTTGATACTGATAATCTCAACTTCACGTTTTGTCTACTAACCACTCTGAATCTTACAGAGACCAATAGAACCAAGAATTAATGTCTGTGTACAGCTTGCATCCTTATTTGTGAATCTGAATGCTATTACCACAGTCTTCACTTTTTCAAACATCTGAATGAGGACTATATCTGAAGAATTATAGACATGCTAATATTTACATAGTACACATGTCCTAATATCCTAGGGGAAGACAGAGACAGCGTTTCTTTTTTCCCCTGGAGTCCTTCTTTTGCTCTTTTCTCTACACCAGAAAATTCAGGTGTTTGTGCTAGCTATAATTTTAAAGAGATACGCACTCAAACTTGCATCTTCCTGAACAATGCAGTTGACATCAAACCATAAGGCAGCCTCATACAAAACATTACCTCTTCCACATGAAGGCAAAGTAATACCCACTCTATACTACAGACGCTAATGAGCTTTCCTTCCCTGTGATGTTTCAGTACATAAAATACTAATCAGAGATGACAAAGAGTGCACTGCAATGGTTCAGAAAGTCAGCAAACTGATTATCAGGGAGTTAGTACATTTTTACAAGCATGTTTATAGTGTCTTTACTCTGACAAAACAGCAATGTCAAATTCCCAGATTCTATAGTGACAACTTAGTCCTCACATGAGGAGTGGGAAAGGGAGATGAAGGTCAGAGAGATTCTGCCCACAGTGAAGAACTGCTGCTAGAAGGATTTTACTCCCCCAAATCACCCATTATTTCCATCGGTCCCCTTCTATAAATTCCTTTTGTATTTACAAGTGCCACAGGTGTGCAAGTGACTGCATAGGCAGTAATTAGGACGAAGCTATGAAGGTAGTGTTTGCTAGCTTTGGAAACCCATTACCCTCCTCTCCTCTGAAAATGAAAGCACTTCAATGCAAGTTACGGAAGTTACTACCTTATCTGATTCCGAGTCTGTAAACAGCCTTTCAAGAACTTCAGCAGCCTCCTTAAAATATCCGGTTTCCATATAGACTGCTACAATCTACAATAAATATAATTACAAGATATGCTGAAATATATTTCACCTGAGATTCAGAAAAACAAGGTCACACTTTAGCAGTTTTGTAAGACTTCCAAAATCCAGAGAATTATATATTTAATGGTTGCCAACAATTATCTAGTTATAACAGTTAGTTCTGAAGTAATATTAAACGCTATGCAGAGGTCAAACTTCTCCATTAAACCTTTCAAAAAATCCTGATTGATGCAAAATGTCCCATACTTAGCTACTAAGTAATGCTTTCATCTTTTCCTGAAAGATTTTCACACTCGTAGTAGATGTCAACATGTTGTAACATGCTTCTCTTTGAAATCAAGTTTTCTAATACAAAGAATGATTTTCAAGCAAAAAAAACCTCAGCGATTTAGAATATATTTTAAAGCTCAAGATATTAGTGTTTTGAAACTGATCTCTCCATTATCTCAGGTTTTTCAGATTGGCAGCTTTTGAAACGATTTTGAACTGTGACAAAGAGGAACCAATTTAGACAGGAAAAGGTACCCTGTACTTGAAAAAACAAATTCAGTTCAGCCTGTTAATGGCCCAGGGTTTTTTGTAAGAGGAGCCTTGTTTCAGCAGAATGAATAGGCAGCATCCTGAAGCACTCTAAGTCACACAGACCTGAATTTGAATCAAGCGACGAATATCTTCATGAAGCTTTTCCAGTTTAATTTCTTCCCTTTCAAGTAAAGTCCAGAAAGACAAAGCAGATTCCAAAGGTGAAATTCTTTGATCATCTTCAAAGTGGCATTCTTGGCAAATAAAGAAAAACAACTATTTAAAAAACTTAATGAGTAAAGCTAGATATATTACATTATGTATGCACAATAAAGTAATATGTACTATTCATAATTTCAATTCCTTTTTCCTCAAATAAGCACACCTGTAAAGAGCTAAAAATAAAAAGACCTGAAGTAACTGTCTTTTTTGGCGAGGCCGGTTTTCTCTACCCTTGCTAATAACACTACTATTGCATTTTTAAGGGAGATTGTGTGTTTCCTAATTGTTCACTTAAAATGCCACTTGCAATGGTAGTAAGTTTAGCATCAAGTATTTAGGTTGGCATTAGTAATACTTCTACGCTAAACTTGGCATCAGATTTTTTTTTCCTGAGTCTGTATTTCCATGTCTTAACTTTTTGCTATATTTGAAGAGGCGTTAAACTGATACGGAAATTCAGACAGCTTAATACAGGAGTGTCACTGAAGCAGCCTCCCCTGTCATTGTACTACTGTGCCAACACCAAGGTTTGTGCAAACTCCCAGCAAGCAGGATCGGTGACCAGTTCCAGCAGAAATTTATCCCAGTCAAATTACCATCCCCTCAACACTGTGGAGACAGCTTCCCAGTCAGGTCACTGCACATCTGCACAAGAGAGTGTGCCAGGGCAACAGATGCCATAGGAGCTGGCAGGTGCAAAAGACTGCTTTTTCTCCCACATGGCACTGCCAGCTTAGGTCAAGATGTTCTCTGAACTACAGCCTCACTTATTCCTTTGTTTTATGTGACATCGTAACAGAATCTCTATCAATACCTCCTTATTCCTTACAGTAAGTATTTTTCAGACAAAAGTTAAACAATTTAAGCAACACTAAAGAAAAAAATTTGATACCTGCTACCGTAAGACAAACATTGAAAATGTAAATAGTATTATGAGTACATAGACACATTAGAGAAATACAGTAGTGTTGTTTTTGTAATTATTGTTTGAGTCAAATAATATGACTTCATATTAAATTTACTTTATTATTGTAAGAACAAAGTGTTTAACTCTTAAAGACCTGTAGAACTCAAACAGCCTACTCCGTTTTAAGGCTCAGTACACACTAATAGTTTAATAATTGGAAAAGAATTAGGAAAGCTATCATACAATATATCAGCTCTCCATGTACATTTTGCAACTATCTGATGTAATATCTAATAAGCACATGCAATCTTCCTCACCACACAGGTAATTCTCTACACTGATAAACACACATGGAGGTCGCACGCCCAGGTGTTATATACAATATTACAGTTTTAAAGCATTACCAGAAAAGTTTCAGAATTTGTATATGCTGAACTATTTTAGATATTAGAATTTGATTCTCAAGTTGAACTAAATCAAGGAATGTTATTACCTGACATTCAACATAAGAAATTTCATTTTCTAAAAGCAGGCCTTTCTGGCATTGCTAGGCTATAATACACTTTTTACTTCCATGCTCATGCTGGCAAGACTACTTTTGAAGCCCTTAAATACCAATGAGTTTTATTAACAGTGAAAACTTGCAGCAAGAAAGCTAAGTCTTCCAGAAATTTGAACATGGAAGCAAAATCAGCTTGGCTAAACTAGCAGGCTGTAATTGCAGCCAAATGGGAGACATGGTAGGGAATATCAGTCCCAAGGACCCATTGCCAGTTGAAAGTCTTACAGCCTTCTGTAAGAAACAAGGGAAGTCACCCTTTTCATCCATATTCTTATTACAACTGTCTGTCCTACTTTAACCTCTAGAGTTCCATGTGCAGAAATAAAAGTACATTCTGTGCTTTAAACTTGCAAATATTGCTCACTAAGAGCTAGTCGATCTTTTCCAAGTGTATTTCTTCTCTTGATGCTACTCTGACAGAATAGAAGACCTATAATTTAAAAAGCATATAGTCATTGAAAGTCAAAGCAGCACAGAATAACACTTGTCCTGCATACAGCTTGGCTGCATGTGGAATATAGTCCAAAATGTGTAGTTCAGTTATTTTTATTTACATATATGTACAGTAAAGGCTATGTGAAACCATACCAAAGACACCTCTGTGTAAGTTCATGCAAATCTATCTAAACAAGTGAAAAAGCAAGAATCACAGTATTTACCAAGGTTTTTCCCTTTCACAATTCTTATCAAAAGCTGACAGATGTGCACCATTTTTTTCTGATGTGGAAGTATTTCGGAGCTGCCTTGAATAAGAGCTGGAAAAGAAGAGAAAATTGTGAGCATTTCTCCAGCACTGCCACAGTGTGGTTAGAAATATACCATACACTGTGTTACCTACTAAATTTCTAATCCATTAGGAAACTGATGTGAGCATTTAGTTAATATTCTTCTATGTTAAAAGAACTTATAAACAATTTATTAATTTGCCCAGAAAAAAATATTCCTCTAGGAGTTCACAAGAATAACCTAGAAGAAGTGGTAAAATGCATCACAGGCTTATATTCATCAAACCAGAAGACCACAGTTTCTTACATAAATGTTTTGTATTGCTCAGTAGCTTGCTAGGAAAGACAGCTACTCCAGAGAACATTTCTGCAGAATGCTACCAAAGCATGAGCCACATGCAGACTGGTAACACTTACAGGTTGCTCTAGCAACAGACAGATTAAAAGCAGTAAAATCTACATTTCTGACTAAGCTCTCCTTATAGATCTACAAGGGAAATCCTCTTCACAAGGTTGGAAGGACACAAGGATTACTATATATTTTAGAAAGGGAGCTGTCATGAGATTATTCCATCATGCTGGTTGCTGTGCACTTCACTTTTTAATGTGCTGAATATAGTAATTCATCTTCACAGCACAGTACAGAAACATTCAAAATTAAAAGTGAAGAATGCATCAAGTGACTTATCCAAGCTGCAGACTGAGCGCCCTAGTTCAGGAATATTTATGTAAATGTTTCAGTGTCAGTCTAGCAAGAGTCAGGATTCTGGATCATGGCATCCCCGAGTTTTGCAATGACACAATCATAGCACATAAGACATTGTTTTAGTCGGAAGTACTCGGCCTACTTATTAGCGTATGATTGTCTCCTACAAACAATGGATAAGCATGAAATTATGAAGTAATTAAATAGTCCCGAATGATTACCTAAGGTAACATCAAGCAGGATATTGTCATTTGGGCTTGGAAGAAAACCTTTACAACTGCTTCAGCGAGGACAGGTGATACAAGAGCCAAAATAGGAAGTAAAAAACCCCATCGCTTAGAAGAGCGGGAAAATACTTGTTATAACCACAAATTCATGCATCTTCCATAGCAAGCAATTGACTTCAATTTCAGAAAGAGTTTGGATGAGTTAAATGATAGAGATAAGCACCATCATCATGCTCTGAAAATGGAGCCAGAGCTTGGAAATTTTGGAAGCGGGCAGAATACTGTAGCTGAAGATTCCACAGAACAAAATGAGTGACCTTGGCAAGTAGCTTGAGACTTGCAGCTTTCTCTGTTCTTTTTAGGTGCACCTCTATTAGCGCTTTAATTCAGAGCAGAGGTGCATTTATCAAGCAAACTTTCAATGCTTGGTTTATACAATGAAGCAGTCTTGAGTACACAAATTGAATTCCTTTAGAGCTATTCCAAAGGAACAGAAACCTTGAAATTTTTACTGTGTGGACTCCAAGTCCTTAGCAGCAATTAAACACAACTAAGGCAGACAATCAAAAAGAGATGTAGCCTTAGTGATCTTTTCTATACTGTTCACTCTCCCCACCCCGAAGGCAGCTTCTCTATTCTTTTGTTAATAGTGCCCTCAATCATAAATTGATTCTTCCCTATGGCCACACAAATGTATTCTTGTCTTAGCCTTTCATTAGAAAATCTAGAAATCCAGTTCCTTGCCATTTAGGTATCTACACAAGCTAGTTCAGGTGTATAGATCATAATATCCTGTCAAGGCAGGATATCACAGGCAACTCATACAAACTTGTCATGCTGTCTTTAAATTCCTAATCCCAAGTAACCTAGCTATTTCGACTTGCCAGTGCACGAGCTTTTATTTATCTCCTAATAAAACAGTTTGTCTTGTTCCCTTAGCCTTTCTGTATTTATGCACTTGCGTAAGTTTGAATTGACCTTGTTTACAGCCAATCAGCATTTCAGTTGGGTCTCACTTTGACATATGCAAGAGTAACAGTTCTGTATTTCTCTAAACAACTCCACCCACTTTTCTAACGCAATCTAATGCCTGTGCTTAGCTTTTTCCCTAGACTTTTACACTTCTGACTTTCTAACCTTACAGCACCAATATGCCCAACTCTCTCCTCTGTTGCTGAACTGAGCAGGAACAAATTCCAAATATGTCATTAGTTCTCAGTTCCACTTGAACTTGCATTCTGTACAATTTAATTAATTGTTTCTACTAATACAGCCCTCGAAAGTCTTCCTGTTCTTCTTGGGAGATACTCCAATCTGCTTCTGTGTTGACAATGTCTCTGCTTCCCATCTACATCTTCATGACGCTTCAGTACAATTCTCATGCTGAGCTGCAGTCCCAAGGCCAAACACAGAAAAGCCTCATCAATAATTTAATCTAGCAGCTCCTCTTTCAATGTACTTTACATGTTATCTTTAAATTTCTTACCTCTTACAATTTCTCATATCACTCTTCTTCCTAAGCATTCTTTGCAAAAGTTTAAACAAGTCACGCTGTCGTAACTACTTGAGTCAAGAACACACACCCACACCAAAGCAATCCCCAAGAATCTAGCCTGGTATCTTAAAAAAATTTTAACAGAAAAGCATCACAAATCCATCAAATTTATCTGTGACCTAGGCATTTTCCTCCAACTGTAAACTACTCTCACTCTTAAATATTTCTCTTTTTAAATACACGTTTTTCATTCAAAATCACAAGACGTCATTCCACCTTTGTCTGCTAGACTATAGTTCCCTGATACACTTGTAGTCTTCTGACATAACCCTGAATATAAGCTCAAGAAACCCAGTGTATTTAAGTAATACTACTCTGCTTTTTACCACATTTGTATCTCTTCACTAAATCCTCTTCAACTTTCCAGTAGTCTTTAAGTCCCAGTATCTGAGGCTTCAGCTTCAGTAACTGCTGATGATACGCAGACAACCATGTAATTTTTCTGGCTTCATAGGATCAAGATGTTAGATTAACACCAATACTTCTATTCACCTAAGCACCTACAAGTCCTCAGCCCCACCTCCTCAGTAACCACTGTTTTCTTGGAACAGTTCAGTTTGCTTCCCTCTGATCTCATTCAACCAAAACATCCAAATTCCCCAAAAGAAAGGCGAGGGACTTTTTACAAGGGCATGTAGTGATAGGGTGAGGGAGAATGGCTTTAAATTGTAAGGGGGAAGATTTAGATTAGACATTGGAAAGAAATTCTTCATGATGAGGGTGGTGAGGCACTGACACAGGTTGCTCAGGGACCTTGTGGATGCCCCCTCCCTGGAAGTGTTCAAGGCCAGGTTGGATGGGGCCTTGTGCAGCCTGGTCTGGTGGGAGGCATCCCTCCCTATGGCAGGGGAGTTGGAACTGGGTGATCTTAAAAGCCCCTTCCAATCCAAACATTCCATAATTCTATGAAACCGTGATTATCTTGCAGGACTCCAGCAGAGCTGCCATTGTATGCTAAATGGAAACACTGTGTGATTAAACAAGCAAAGGAAAGTTCAGCCTGCACTGGTTTATTTCCACTATGTGTTAGTGTTGCTGACTATATCACCTCAACAGATTACCCTGTATTCTAGGAATCTTCTGAAGTCCTCAAAAGGGCTGAGTCATAGAATTGCTTGGTTGGAAAAGACCTTTGAGATCATAGAGTCAAATTGTACCTGTCCACTGCTAAACCATATCCCTGAGCACCTAATCCACCTACCTTTTAAATCCCTCTGGGGATGGTGACTCAACCACCTTCCTGGGCAGCTGTTCCCGTGCCTGGCAACCCCTCCAGTGAAGAAATTTTTCCTGATGTCTTATCTGAACCTCCCCTGGCACAACTTGAGGCCATTACTTCTCATCATGTTGCCTGTCACTTGGCAGAGAAACCAGTACACACACCTCTACAACCTTTCAGGCAGTTGTAGACAATGACAAAGTCTCCCCTCAGCCTCCCCTTCTCCAAGCTAAACAATCCCTACTCCCTCAGCCATTTCTCATAAGACTTGTTCTCCAGCCTCTTCACCAGCTTCATTACCCTCCTCTAGAAAGGCTCCAGCATCCCTTTGCCCTTCGTGTAGTGAGGGGCCCAAAACCGAACAGTGTTCAAGGTGCAGCCTCACCCATGCCAAGCAGAGGGGCACAATCACTGCCCTGGGTCCTGCTGGCCACGCTGTTTCTGACACAGGCCAAGATGCCATTGGCTTTCTTAGCCACTTGGGCACACTGCTGGCTCCTATCCAGTCAGCTATTGACCAACAACCCCAGGCCCTTCTCTACTTACAAACCTGCCCAAGCTGGGGAGTGACCAAGGTCACGAGAAGGCTATAAAAGCAGAAGCAGTCAGCTCTCACCTTAGCGCTCAGGGAACTGCCCCTCATCACACTCTCCTCTTGCAGGTACAGACGGCCAGCCAAGCCGCCACGGCTGCTGCGGCGCCCCCAGCGCCCGAGCCCCTCAGAGCTCCCCCCTCAGCACCCCAGCGCTCGCTCTGCGCCCGCAGCGCCCCGGCGCCCCCCCTGCGCCCCCCAGCGCTCACCCCACGCCACGGCCTTCCACCGCCGGAACTCCGCCGCGGGCACCGCACTGAAGTGCCGGCACACGCAGTAGCAGGCGAACTCCAGCATCCAGTCGACGGCCACGGCCTCCACCTCAGCCGGCGGGGGAGAACGGGCCTTGCCGCCCTCATCCACCTCGCCCGAACAGCTCCTGCCTACCCCGGCCATCTTCAAACCGCGCGCCAAAACCCCCGCCCCCGCTCACCGGTCCCGCGCGCGTATACTCCCCGGCCCCGCCCCTTCGCGCGCGGCAGCCATTCAGCGCGGCCGCCTCCTCCGGGCCCCGCCCACCGTTCCCCTCCGCTGGTGGGCGGGGCCTCGCCAGTCAGGCCTCAGTGGGCGGGGGAGAGAGGCGGGTTTGGGCTGGGGGCCGTGGGTCCTTGGCGGGCGCCTGGGGGCTGTGATACCCGGGGCGGCGTCGTGATACAAGAAGCAGTTACTATTACAAAAAGTGGACTATTTTGATTTAGTCTAAAGTCATCTAAGTAACTGTATTTTTTGAAACTTAGACAGAACGTCCCTCTGAGAGCATGTTTGCTTATAGCATTTTTTTTTTTTAAATAGTGTTTTTCCAGACACGGTTCAGAGAGAAATGATAGCATCTTGTATTAAGCGTGATATGTTCTGAACAGACGCACCTTCTTCTATTATCATCTCTATTTGCAGTCTTTCCCTATCTAAAATGCAAGGTTAAACAGAGCTGGATCCAAAGCTCCAATTAGCAGAGATTCGACTGTTGTGAAGTCATAATAACATTAAAATTAGTCCTTGGAAAGTAATAGAATATGCATAAGATCTCTAGGAAAATTTATACACATGTGTAAGTGGGAAATATATTTTGTCCCAAGCTCTTGTCTCTTTACGCAAGATTGATAGGCATCATTCCCTCATGCATCCAGCACTGAATTAAAGGATGCTGCTTTTTGAAACTCCAAAACAAGTCTTAGAGAGTTTATTTGCCTGCATTTTCAGTATCAGTCAGCCTGCAGGAGACCCTCTGCAGAGCATCCTCTACACCTCAAACTTAATAAATGTGGCCCATGCGGTGTGAGCAGCTGGCAGCAATGTCTTTCTCCCCTGGCAGGAACGTTCTGGAAGGCCTGGGCTGAGCCCCAGCTGGCTGGTGGGGGTTTGAGAGCTTTCCCCTGCTGTTGGTGGATCTTTGGTGTAACAATGTGAACGCAGGTGTCTTTTGGTGCCAGAGGGTGAAAAGATCACAGAATGACCTGAGTTGGAAGGGACCCACAAGGAACATCGAGTCCCACTCCTGTGTCTGCATAGGACAACTCCAACATTCAGGCCGTGTGTCTGAGTGCATTTTCCAAATGCTTCTTGAATATTGCAGCCTTGGTGTCATGACTGCTTCCCTGGGTAGCTGTCATTGGTCTCCAGAGAGAAGACATCAGTACCTGGGCCTTCTTGGTCCCTTGTGAGGAAGGAGTAAACTGCAATGAGATCCCCCCTCAGTCTCCTCTTCTTCTAGCTGAACAGACCAAGTGACTTCAGCTGTTCCTGCTGGAGTTTGCTTTTGGGAACAGGTGGCTGTGGGAGCTGTCAGGTCCCTGCAGTTTCTGAGAGATAAAAGGAAAAACACAGGTGTTTTGTGCATCTGTTTTACTACCTAAATGTGTCTTCATGTGGGTTCTGGAGAGAGAAGGTGGGAGGAGGGGGGATAGGTCAGTGTTGCAGAGCCTGGAAACTGCAGAAACCTTGACTTAGCAAAGAAGCCTGGGGTGGAATGTGAGGAGGGACTGACTTGGAGTGCATCTGTCTGAGAAGGCGATCTTTTGTATATGTTAAAGGAAGAAGGTCATCTGCAAAGAGCTGAATAGAAGGCACATGCTGAAGGGCAGAAGAGTTTTCTTTTCTTTTGGTAGATCTGGTGAAAGGCTTTAATTTGAGCTTTACTCCTGGGATGAACAGTGTGGCATCAGAGAGCAGAATGAACAAACTTGTAGTCTTTTGCTACATTTGACTCCTGTGGTCCCATTAAATGCACCTGCAGCAGTCTTGCTGTGGCATAAATAAACTGAGGTCAAGTACAGAAGAAAATAAGTAATTTGAGCATCTTATTAGTAGAATATGTGATTTAAATTTGCACTTTGAAAGAGACTGGCAATAGTTGTAAGCTTTTACTGTAGTAAATTTATAGATGCGTGTTTGCACGTGTATGTAAAGTCATAGCTTCAAGGACATGAATTCTTTAGACTGGGCAAATTTACTGTTATTTGCTGAGTTGTTTAACAGTAGTTCAGGATATCAGCAGGTCCATAAGCTCAGGGATCAAAATTCACAAAGTGTTAGAGTTAGTATAAGTGATAACATGAACGAGTTAGACAAAAAAATATGAGATCATTATGCATTAATCTTTAATTGGACATGCATTTTGGGAGTTTTGTAGTCAAAACTGTGGAAGGAAGGTATATCAAAACTCAAAATTATTATGAGCAAACAACAGCAGGAGCAAACTGTTGTGGTTTTTTTTTTTTTTGGCATGAATCCCATTCAGGTCCCCTTTGCCTCCAGAGGATTCTGACTGCAGTAGCTCAAATGGATAGGGAGTTGATAGTTTCTTGAAAATATACTTCAGGAAGCCGCGTGAGTCACTTTGGCCTGTTAAGCCTCAGCAAATATACGAAAACCAATGCAGTGTCTTTACACTGCATTCTGTGACAAACGAGTGTTGACTGACTTCCTTTTAGTTATCATCTTTCTTTATTAGTGAATTTTGTATTTAAATTATCTCCACTCCTAAGACCCGGAGAGTCCAAGATACCTTACAACAGTAAGGCTTACAACAGTACATTCCTGCCTGCATTTTGAGCAGCATCTGAGGACAGTGTTTTAAAACACTGTCTCTTCTAACTGAAAACAGTGTGTGAAAATGCTTCTAATGCAATTTTGTCTAGGAAATTTCATCACTTTTCATCTAGGAAAGTACAAATTTAACGTACTTTTCAAACTCCTCCTTGCAGCCTGTGCCCTTCTCTTATTTTCAGGTACTCTGTTAAATTATGCATAGCAGCTTGTCTGCACACCCACAAGGGAGCACTGACAGACAGTGACTGGGGTGAAGGGAGAGCCCAAATAATCCCCTGCCCCTCCCAGGCCCACCTCCATAAACCCAGAGGGGCACAGGAACCCAAACTGACTTGTGGGAACAAGCACTGTATCCAGGCCTCTCCCAGGGCTGCCCCAGGAAAGCCTCAGCCCATTGTGTCCAGGCCTAAAACTCACCACCATCAGTCATTGGGAGCAACTTTTCAGGTCACCCGTTGGGTGCTATTGAGGGACGGAACACATGACGGCATGAAGGGGAAGAGCTTTTTTGGGGTTATGCACATGGTTTATTATGGAAGGAACCAAAGGATGAAAAAGGGAGGGATTTACATGGTACAGAGGAGAGAGAAGTGTGGGGAACTAGAGGGGCAAGAGGATAAAGAGGTTGTATGAAAATAATTGGCTGCTCAGTATACTCGTCTGTGCTGGATCAGTGTAGTCTGTCCTATCTGCTTGTTATATTAGTATCTCATGTCTTCTTGGGTGAGGGCTCTCGTGTGTGTGTGTGTGTGTGTATGTATGTATGTGTCAGTTCAGTGGAACTTCATCCTACTCAGCCAGAAAGGGGAGCAGGATGAGGCCATTGGTGCTGTCATTGTTTGTGTGAGTTTGTCTGAATATCTGCCTGTGATCTGTGTGGCCGGCAGTGTGTATACGTGTATATTTGATGTCATACACATGCACTTTTTGGGTGCATGCCTACTGGGAATATTTCTTTTCCATGTTTATAAAATGAGCATTAACTAATAACATTGCATAAATGTGTTTTAAACAATTTTTTTTTTTTCAGGCAAATATGGGGAAGGGAAGGATGTAGATATAGGACATGAGCAGGACATGAGTAGCCTGACCTTGAACCTTATTTTAAATGGGCCTGACAGAATTCCCTGTTGGAATGCAGAGGTTCTTAAGCTGATATGACAGGTTGATCTAAGTTTATAAACTGGAAGAGTATTAGATTAACTTATTATTGTTTCTTGGAAAATATGTTGAGAAGCAGTGGCATTTCTTACTACTGTCCACTCACTAATTGATATTTTGCACTGTTACCCCAAATGCAGTGTTTTGGAATACACTAAAGCAGTTTTAAAGTCCTCCCAAAACATTCTCCATTGTTTTTTCCACAAATAATACAAAAATTCAGCAGCTGCCTTGTTCTAAAGGCCTTTCTTTTAGATCCCTGTGTGAATTGGACTTACAGATTTCATCTTAACCTCAACAAGAAACAAGAGTCCTATTAAAAAATCAGAGAAACTAGTGAGGTGGAAGAAAGAAATCATGCACCGAAAACTCCAAGGTCCCCTTCATTACTGAAGTTTTTGTGGTGTTAGTCCAGCCTTCCCTGCAGCTGTCTTTGTGCCTAGAAGGCAAAGTTGCTGAGCTTTTTCAGGTGTGTTGTGCTACAGTCTTTTGTTAGATGACAAAGCTGCTTCTTGGCTCACAAACTGATTTTTCCTGAGTGTTATAGTATAGGTTCCTTTTTTTTAAAACATACTAGCAGTGCTGAGCCATGAGACCAATTGAACCTGTAGACTTTAGAATGAGATATATTAAAAGCCTCACAGTCATGAAACATAACATTTAGTTATTATAGTTGTTACATATTATTATATGCAGTTACTTTGGAACAAAGGTGAAATACACATTTAATCAGCCAAAATGCTGCTCTACTGTAATATACCTTATTAGATTACTTCAGTGGTAATAGTTATGCAATATAGAATGATGGAAAAATCAAAGTAACAGAGACTCAAAAGTTCTGTTCAAAGAATATTACTAAAGTTATCCATTGCATATAGAAAGAAAGGATCAGACCAGAGTTCTGATAGAATACTCTCAAAATAACAGATCTTGGAAACTCACTTCTTTCTAGAAATCACTGATAGTAAATTTCTGTTCGGTGAAGATTTTTATTTATGAGCTTGCCAAGGTTATGTAAGCATAATTTCACATTGACATTTCACAGATTTATGGATGTTGTTCCTGAGCCAGTCATACAGAAGCAATTAGATGCAGTACGTTTCTGTGAGGAGAAAAATACAATAGGGGAGGTTGGTCTGCAACAAAAACTAGTTATAACTCTGCAACGACGTTCCATCTTTCCTTGATCGTACTGTGGTTTCAAATGTTTGGGCTTTGCAGACAAAAGTGGCGAGGCTGAGCCAGTGATTCCCTTGTCTACAGGCGCAGTCCACATTAGTGCTGGGGAATTCCAATGGTGACGTCCAGACCCCATGTTTCTGTATGGCAGCCTGTTTGGAAGGTCTGGAGGTCACTGCAAAAGCACACAACCACTTTGTAGATCAATACTGTTGCTTCGAAGGGAACAGATTTCTTATGGAACTGTGATCAATGGGAAAGGAAGAAGTTTACGATTAATTAACTGCAGAAAGTGTAAAAGAAAATTAATAGAATTTCCTGGGATGTGATCAAGAGCAGGGTATTATCCAACAGACATGCTCCCATTTTGCCTAACTTAGATTACTTGATTCAGTATTACAAATTTATCCTCCTTTCTTTGTAAATAAATGCACTTTATGAAATAGAATGAAAGAGGAATTTAAAAACAAATGGAAGGATAGATTTCTCCTGTTGAGAGTGCTATTGGCTTTTGTAAGATATTTGGAGGATTTCTGAAGCTTAAACTATAGATCTCCTCATTTTAATAGATCATTAAGATTATATATGTATGAAAGAATAAAGGTTGCATTATTGTCAGTTAATGTAATACAGCTTTAGAAACCAACGTATTATAGTGTTCGATATAATGAACTCATCAGGTTTCTTCCTGTTTCCTGAGAAAAGGAATCAATAGGTATTTTATTCTGCCCCAGATGAAGAGCTACATTAGACACTCAAATAGGGTTAAAGACCATGTTGCATACTACATTATCACCTGTGTCTGTTGGCGCATTTTTATCACCAAACTAATGTTTTACCACAGTGCATGAGATGCCCCTTAGCAAGAATAATAATAACTTGGCATGATGTATAGCACTGACCGTAGTCCATCTTGCTACCAGAAGCAAATATTTGTCATGTTTTGACATTAACAGGTGTCCCTTGTTTTAACCAGGGACATGCCCTTATACCCATACACCGAACTCCTAATGAATTTACATGAAATTTTCCTTCCTTAAGATCAAGGCATTTATATAAATTAAATAAATTCATGGTGTTTACTTGCTTTAATGGTTTTAAATTATCCTTATGGATTAATTTTTATGTAAATGAAGATTGCTCCCTAATGAGCAGAATGAGACCCTAATGGTCCCTTCCAACCCAAAGCATTCTATGAGTCTATGAATTACTGGTCAGATATTGGTATCTCTGGTATACTGAGTGATGATTGACATTTGGCACCATTTTCTGAGGAATCATTCTTGAGATATTGAATGAAATACATACAATGAAATGATTGTTAGAGACCTCTTGGAAGCTTTCCTTGTTTATAAGTAATAGTTAATTTATGTGTTTATTAGTTTTGTTTAGTGTATCAGGCAGTAGAAACTAACAACGTTGAAACTGTGAAAATATGGTTCTCTTAGCAGACTGGGAGAAAGAAAATTGACATGCAACAACTTTAAGTAGTGTGAAAATACTAAAAAGAGTCTTATTTACCCATATACCTGTAAAAATGACAGAGAAGATGAGTTGTATTTAATACATAAAACCAGAAAATCTTAGATTCAGTTGAGTGGGTGAAACTGAATCTGGTGCTCAAGCTTCTAAATGAAAGGGGAATTTACTAGTGTTTAAAAGTGGGAGGTTGGTAGACTTCATTAGATTTCTAACCCTCTGTTTTAAATAGTTGTTGTGACAGGCAATATCTCTGAACATGTGCATGATAGTAAAGTAGTTTGTCATGATCAGAGATATCACAATGAATAAATTTGTAACATTAATATACTCCTGGAATTACAATTTTATTCATTCAGAGTTCTAGATACATTGCTGAAAGTCTCTGTGATTTAATTTTGCAGAAGTCATGATTAGAAATTCCAAGGAGGACAAAACATGCTGATTATCTAAAATCACTTCCATTGTTTACGGTGGGGAAATACTGAAGTAAACTTCTCTCAGAAAGCAGAGATAGCTGCTTATTTATGCAGCTGTGCATCTTTAAATTTGTTTTTAATTTGTTCATTTTTCAGCTGAGAATGATGGCTCAGACATGACAAACAGTAGCTACTCTTTTCTGTTACTATTTAAGACTATAGAATTTATTTTTTTTATATGTAATAAGCTCTTTTGTTTTTCTTTTGATTACTGGGAGTCTTATTCTGTCCTCTCCAAGAAATACAGTAACTTTTGATTTAGTTTTGAACTATTTCATAGAAAAAATAGGGCTTTTCTCTAGTCCTTGCTAAGGTAAACTTACTTGTGGATCGTGCCTGAAGCAATTAAACAGGACTTGCTTATGTTGTCCTGATGAGAAGGAGTGTGAAGGAAGCAAGAGTGGGTAATAATTAAAGCAGTAGTTCTACCATTGCTGCCATAATAAACTTATTGTTTTGGAGATGTAACATTTCATGCTAAAATGAAATTATTCTAGTCTACGTAGGCTTTAATTTACTTCCAGATATAAAAACCTCATAGCTGTCTGAGTTAACACTTCAATTTTCCTGTGTGCACGGAAAATGATGTCCTGATGTAAAACTTCTTTTGGCTCAACTATGAATTAGAGCTGTGAGAACTGCGAGATCCTCCTTTCTGCTGTGCCTTTGTGAACTGCGAAATCTCTTCAGATTGCAGCTGTCTCATAGCACATGCATGAGGTATTGCAAGGTTTTGGTTTGCAGGCTACTGTGCTAAGACAGTGCCAGATTCCATATATGCTCTGTGTGTGTATGAGTGTTTGTATGTATATGTATGTGCAGTCACTTGCTCTCATGGTCATCAGACTTGCCACTGGAAGATGAGTCATAAATACAAGATGTTTCTATCATGTAGCATCCTGGTGAAGGGTTGGAGAACTGAAGGCACATTTCCTTTCTAAGAATGGTGCAATTATACCTGCTTCTTTATATATTTTAATGAAACCATTAAACCACCAACAGTAAAAGATTAAAATGGTCAAGGTTGTAAATAGAGGAGTTTCTTGAGTGTCTGAGCTAACGAGTTCTACTTCTTTATGTATCTGTGTTTTGTGGTTGGATGCCTTAGTGTTTAATAAGGTTCAAAAGGTTCCTGCAGATGAGGCATTCATAAGGGCTCATTTTGCTGTGGATTATACAGAGTCTAATCAGATTAAAGTTCACTTTGAACCCTTTTCCTTAATGAATGCACTGAATTTTAATAGTCTCTTAAGAAGCTTTTTCAACTTTAATAGCATGGGTATGGATACTGTACTGATACTTCACAGTCGACAGTTCATCTCTTGCCATCTGATAAAAACAAATTGACATGTGAAGAAATGATGAAGAATAACTGCAAATTGCCATTTCAAAACTATAACATAAAGAGAGAAAATAATAAAAATAGATTTGTTTTGTGAAGTAAAGCAATATTTTTATTTGTAATTTAAATAACTGTGAGTGATAACATAATTCAGCCTGAATTTTTTGTGCTACGAATACCTAAATGGTAATTTAATAGAGATTAGGAATAAATTGTTGCTTTGCTGTTTTCCAGTCTGGGAAGGATAATAATCTGTAGAAAACACGAGGATGAAGAGTGAGAAATAACAAAAGAAATTATGCTTATCTATCAAAATTTGAAAATTTATTCCTTTTGGTGTTGTTTATGTTTATTTGTCTTTACTTCCTGCAAATAAGATGTATTTTACAATTATAGTAGTTCAATACGGTTAAATGCTTTTTAAGATACAGATGGATGTATTTAAAAGAACATAGTTGTTAAATATTTTTGTCTCTCTGGCTGTGCTTTTAGTGATTGTGTCTTATTTGGGAGAAGAAAATGTGTGTTTAACTAGATGTTAGTTCAGCTGTAGCAACTAATACTGGATAAAATCCACATTAAGACGAAGTCAGTTTGTAGTTTTAAGCCAAGTTAGCAGCTATGAGTAGAATCTTGTTCCCTCTGGGCCCTCGAATGTTGTTGGCTAACAAAACTGCACACTGTTTTTTTCTCATCATCTGATTAATAGTTTTTTTTCATTCTGTCATGCATGAGTAACTTTGGCTGTCTAAACAGTGAAAATCCTCTGATAAATTAGTTATCATGAGCCAATAATGCAATTATTTTATACTTTCATGGGCATTATGTAGCCTTCTTGTTTGTGCAGTTGAAAAGAATGTTTTGTAGAAGTAGTGTTCAACTTCGAAGAATTTAGGTACTCAAAACTTCCATTTAAACAAGTTCTCAATCTTCATTTGCTCATAGTGCTTTGTTCAGTAATAGGATTTTATTTACACATAATGACAAAACATAAAAATCCCTGGGATGCATAAGACAGCTGTAGTTTTCATACACGATGATTCATTATGATTGGATTTCAGGTAAATCAAGGCTTCTTGTATAACATTAGCTATCTATAGAGGATGACTTTGGGAGGAAATTCTACTATTTGAGTAGAATTCAGTCTGGCTTGAATAGCTAGCATTGGAAAATGCCCAAATGTCCAAGTCTGTGCTGGAGGACAGGCTGTGCTTCCCTCTGACTGAGGCACAATACTACAGATTTCTGGTGGGGGCCATGGTCCCTTAGGTAATCCATGAGGATAAAAGAATAGGCTCCTTTCCAACCCCAGCCAACAGCCAGGTAAGCCCTTGAAGAAAGGGCATTAATCAAGTATAGCCTTTGGTGCCTGATCTGGGGGCTTTCAGTGACAATGTCAAAATTCCCATTTTTTTGTTCTAGTGCAGAAAACTTCTGCACTAGAAAAACTTCTGTGTTTTTTACAAAAAAAAACTTCTGTGTTTTTTACAAGATGCATTTATGATTTTGATTAGTTTTCATCATGAAGAGAAATGAACTTTACATTTTGTAATTCTGGTATCATTTCAGTGTACAATTGAGGAGAAAATAGTTCTGAAATATTTAAAGATGTCTTCTTACTGACGAAACTAATTTGAAAATTCAGTGCCTGTTTATGAAGGTAACTTCAGTAGTGGATTCTGTGATGCCCACAGGTAAGTCTGCTGGTATTTCAGTGCTTCGATGAAAACTGACAAATACTAGAAGTGCTCTTTGAAAGATGATTTCAGTTATTTTACTGGGGGAAGGTTTATTGGCTGATAGTCTAAAAATGAGTCAGCTTTATTAACAACTGGTCTTGAATATATCCATTAGAAGTTGATATTTCATTTAAAGAAAGCCACAGATTAGAGCGGTAGTTATGAAGACTCTATTCAGAAGACCAGGGCCTGGAAATGGGTTCTCTGCCTTTACAGGTAAGTAATGAAATTTTCTGTAGACATTTTCAGCACTTGCTTGTGCAGGCAATTGAGGCCTCTGGTCTGTGACGTACTCTGAAACCTTTAAAAAATCACCCAGCCTTCTACAATTAACAATATAGTATTAACAATGTGGTATCGTTCCACACATCCTCCCCTGCCCCCTAATTTCTGTCTTTAAGGTAGAAGAATTGATGTGTTTCTCAAGACAAAAAAATTTTACTCAACTTTTATTTTTTTTTACACTCAATGAAAATTTGTGTTCAGAGAGTCATCATAAACGCGATTTAATCCTATACAGTAACATGAGGTTTAACATAATAACTTGACTATCCAGGTTGTTTTATTTCCTAATATTTATACTAGAAATGCTTGAAGTTCTTTTCTGAATAGATAAGGGTACTTCTACGCTAACCTACTGGCATCTTAGTACTTTGTTAGTATGATCTCTGTGACCTGCACTATTCTTAGTCTGCCAAGAATAATCCCAACATATCACGTTTTCAGTTTTGCAGAATAGTTTGCCTCCTTTACAGCTATATTTGTGTTCAGCCACAGGTCAGAGTGCACCAATAAAATATTGGAGATTTTCTGTATATTATTTTCTTGCTAGCATCAAGTCCATTCCTTTCTTAGGCTGATATGGAGTTGGGATGAGATACTGCGGCGCTAGATATTTTCTGGAAATGAGCTCCACAAGAATAATCATTTGAGGTCTTTTATCTACAGTGTGAGCAGTAATTAGCAAAAAACAGACGGGAAAAAAAGGCTTAGAAGCACTGTATGTAATTTTTTTAAATAACTCATGAATTCTGACTTTATTTGCATAGCCAAATGATTTATTTATGTACATGCTGTCTGCCAGAGTTCCCTGTATAATTTTGTCCAGTCATGAAATCTAAAGACACTATGGATTATTGGTTTTGGTATATATGCAATGTTCAATGTAAAGTGGTTTCATGCAGAGAACTGAAATGAGACACAGATGATTCATTTACACATTTATTTACTATCCTGCTTATTAGACTGAAATGGAGAACAATGCATTTATTTTACAGACATTTGACATAAATTAAACAGATATTTTGATGTTGAACAATTGTACAGACTACAACATGCATATTAATATGTAGATTGGTGCAGAGATATTTAGTCGATCAGCAAAATCTAGTATGACAAAAATAATAATCACGTTTCCTTTTTTATGAAGTTAAAATGCAGCTGATATGGAGACATTGATACGAATACCACTAAATGTGAGAAGTTATTGTCTAGTGGAATCAGATGGTTAGCTGAAAAAATAAAGCTATTGTCAGTCTTAACTACAAAACAAAATTAAGTCAAAATGTTTCTAACAAATACAATAATAATGAAAAAAGCATGTTTGATGCAATTACCATTGCAAAATGCCCTATTATTCCCCTGCCCCACCCCCAAATACAAACAACCGCATGAAGCAAAAGCAGCGTATTCTCCCACAAAATGACTGGGGCATTTTGTAAAGGCATATGAATGATATTAGACAAGACTTATCACATATGCTTTTATGTCTTAGTGACAGTTCTTTTAAAGAAAGATATGTTGTTAATATAGCATTTATGATGAAATGTCGCTAATTCTGTAGAATTGAACACTAGTGAAGACACTGCTATCGCGCCAAGAGAACTTCAAAAAATACTGTTGTGCTTTTTTTGTTTGCAGCATTCAGAGCATTCACAGAGGAATACAAAGTAAAGTTCATTAAACTCAATAGAACTAATAATATTCATGCTACTGTATCTATGAAACCAACATAGTAATAACTTATGAACACGAATTAGTATATATTTTAGTTGATATTTACAGTGATCTTAAAGCAATAGGCTATGTATTCAACTCTAGGGTTCTTTGTATACTACTCCATTTTTCAGCTTATCAGCATGGCTCCTTTGACTCTTGAAAGAGTTATATACATAGAATTCTACATAACTCTTTGAAAATTAAGAGGTATAAATCCAGAACTCTGCATCCTAGCAGAAGTACCCATGATTGTCCCCAACAGTGTTTTTTTCTTTTTTTAAATGTTGTAATATGTGTTAGAAACTATAATATACTGCTCCTTCCTTCAGTTTTACAGAGGCAGAATTCCGTTGGCGTTCTGTTTAAGGACTTCAAGAACAGGCATAAATGTTTGTTATTCTGAACCTCCACTGAGAGGTGCTATCTGAGCAAAACTTAGAGCAAAAATATCAAAATAAGACATATGTTCTTCACCTTGAAATCATTAAAAAAGTAAGGTAAGGAATAGGCTTTTTGTTCCCTCCATTACCTTTTACAAGATATGTCCTAGACATCAGAGCAACTAAGCACATAATCAAAACCCTACTAGACCCTCAATTTAAATAAAATTCAACTGAAGATCCAAGTGGCAGATCAGCACAAAATATTGAAGCTGGGCCTCTGATCCTCTGTCAACACTTGGCCATTTGCACAGCCATATGCTTTTATTCATACCAGTATAAACTAAGAGTTACTATTAAGTGAAACAGGGCTACTTGGAGTAAGTTAAATTGTTCCACTGATTCAATGATTTTGGAGTAAAAGTCAGTGTAGGGCTGTCTGCACTGTCTTAATAAATTTAACACCAACTTTAGAAAGAACTGACTATAGAAATATGCTGTATTTAAGAGTATGGTCTGAACTGCAAAACTGCAACTATCCAAGGCTTATCAATGATTTATTGTTTTATTGTTCCACCTGGGTTAAGTTGGAGAATACATTGGAGACAATTTAATCTTTGGCTATATTTTGCTCTTTTTATTAAATATCACTGGTGACAATGGCAAAGTAAGGGATTTAGCCAAGATTACATGGACTGGAGGTAATAAACATGATGGAAATAGTCTGTGTCTACATTAGCAAGCAGTACAACACAGTAGGAGATTTGTTGAGGAAAACAGTTTGTGCTGACATTTTACTATATGTGTATCAGGAGTACTAATTTTGGACTAGCTCTAGTCTGGTACCAAGGCCTGAGTGCTTTGTACTGGTTGCAGCACAGGAGCTGCCCCCCACGGAACAAGTTTTCTGGTTCAGCTTAACCTAAAAGAAATCCAGTTTGCATGGTCCAAGATTGCTCTCTGATGTGAACCAAAGCATGAGAAGCAAGGATAGCTAAGAGATTCACATCAAGAGAACTCTTCCACTTTCCACTAAGATGCAAGTGTAAACATTGACATAGTCTTCCAGATTTAGAAGTGTACATTACTCCTACTGATGTTAAATATGTATTTAAATGCTTATTTGAAGTAAAAAAACCCCAACTAATTAATTACCTATACTGCTCCTAGATTCAGGATTTACATTAACCATAGGATTACAAGCAATGACTAAGGTAATGACATGTTATTGCTCTGTTTGGTTCATAGGCATAATCAGGATAATCTTATCTTTTTGAATTTAATGTTAGCTAATATCATATTCTTTAGCTACTTTTAATTAAAATGAGCAATAATACTTGTGTGCTACTTCCTTGTTCTACAATGGAATTCATCTGGATCTGTATTAGGTGTCATAAAAGACAATTAAATAACAATCAGTAATAATATAGGACTACAGGGTATTACTGCTGTTTTAGAAGAAAATTCCATTGCACTAAAGGGTAGTACTACTTAAATATCATAGCACAACATTTCCAAACAATATTATTTAAAACTGCAATAGAACAAATACAATGACAAGTATGTTACTCCACCTGTAGATATCACACCATTTACGATTACTTAAAAAGAAATCTTTACATGATGCAAACAATTTTGTCTCCGCCTGCCAGTCACCTAACATTTCTTCATTAAGGAAACCAATACAGTAGCTGTGAAGGATTTGGCTCTCAGCATACCTGATCTGTTTTAGAGTGTGAAAGCATTTCAGCTGGAGTTTAAATGGAGTACCTCTAAGTAATAAAAACATATAGGATGAGAAAAATATTCATACATACACTGATGGCTCTTAATAGCATTTAGCAATCAACTGCTTTTACGAATGCTCTTGCAAAAGCACTGAACAAATGCACTGATACATCTTGCATGTTGAGGGGGACACGGGAGGAGTCAAGAGTATTTAAAAACTAGAAAACATGTGAAGCCATGAGATGGTATGGCTGCAACAATAGCAGAGAGAAATGACACTCAGTTGTTCTTGCTCCTTGGTTCAAATGCAACAGGGTCTATCTGGCCATTGGCACCAACCAGACTACCAAAATGCCTTCCTGATAAACAAGATACACCTATCATCTTTTTTCGTGGGTTGTTTTCTAACTGTTCCCAAGAAGAAGAAATGGTTGGTGTTTGGAGGGCAAAGAGATCCAAAGAGAAGAACACACAGTATCTTTTTCAGGAAAGTCTTCTGAAAAAAATGATTACAAATCAGATGTTCATGTAGCAGGCAAGTAGGTAATAACATCACCGTAAACCTCAGTAGAGATCTGTTGATTGTAGGATAAAAATTAAGTTGGAGTAAGTCTGGAATGAAATCTTTTGCTACTAGCATTTTACCTCATTAAGTGTGAGCAAGGACTATTATATATATTTTATTATAGCTCTTGTTTATATAGTATATTAAAACATGCCTTGTTTACTTACAGTTTTCTGCTTTCCTTCTGCCTTTGCTGTACTTGCATTTCTTGCTCGATCTGTGCTGACTACTTTGAAAAAAATGTTTCTTGCATTTTTTTGCTTTAAAAATATTTTCGCATGATCAAAATGTTAAACTTTATTTTCTATCCAAATCAATCAAAAATTATATGAATGAAAAAGAAACAGTCATGTAGGACATGGACAGTTTTACCAAGCTGACTGTATTTTTTTCAATAGAGCTTGAAATAAACAACTGGCTTTTGTATTGGACTGTGATTTAGAGATGAGTAGAAGGAGTTAATTCAATTATTTGAAGGTAAAACTTGTTTCAAATAGATCTAAGGATACAGAAGGTCATTCTACATGTGCAGGAAGAGACCTACTTTTAAAAAAAATAGTTGATTCTCAAGGAGTAAAAATGTGTCACCCAGTGTTACTTGTTACCAAAGAACCTAAGAAGCCAACTGTTGTTTTGATTTATGAGTGCTATAGGCAAAACCATATTTTTGTACACAATATTCTTTATGTAATATTGTGCTAAATAGTTGTTCAAATCTGTTGCTCTAGTGCTAGATCAGATATCACCTCTCTAACATCACCAATGTTTGAATTTCGAGGCCAGTTTTGAAGTGAGGACACAGTGCATTAGATTGCTGCATTAGCACAGAGGCTCCTATGTTCTATACAATGAAGCATTAAAAGGCCTTTTGTGTTTTTATTTTAAAAAGTGTTTTTAATATAAATTCTGTAGTGCAATAACTTCCTACACCATGTTACATTCTTTGCATTATATGCTTCCCCTGTAAACAGCTTTCCTGTATGAAATTCCTTTGCAGTTTGTGCGATATATTATTCCCCTCACCCAAGATTTGGATTAATGTGGCTATTTACTCAAAAATTGTTCTGTGAACACCTTTTAAATGTGTACATTTGGTTTCATCATTGAAAAGGAATTAAAACATTAATACATGATTCCACAGTCAGTATAAAATATAGAAAATAGATCCACTGCAAAGCTATCTCCCTGAACAATCTTCATTTTCCAGCGATACAAAGAGTCAGACTCTTTTCAGGTGCACAGGGGAGTAACTTCATCTTAAGACTCCTTAAATTGTTTTGAAATTCCACAATTGTTGGAGACTGACTCAAGAACTCCAAATGTGCCATGCCCGCTCCCCCCCTTTCTGTGGTAAATGGGTAACAAGTCTGAGATGGCTTCAAAGTTTTAGAAAAACAGAAAAATATACTCAGGTAATTTTGCATAATTTGCTACATCGCAATTCATGATGAATGAAGTGATCCTGGAATGCACTTCTTCCACCTGCTGCACTGGAATGAAAGCTAGGTCCAGTCCTGAAACTGCTCGAGTAAATATTCTGATCAGATATTATACATGAGCTCGGTATTCAGGAGTGGATCCTGTGTATGCAGTCAAGACTAGAAAAAACAACTGTCTAAACCTGTGCTTCTGGAAATAATATTCAGCATAGTCAAAAATATATAATGAAATTATACCAAAAGCACTTCTAAAGCTTGATCGTTTCCAAAAAATACATCTATTAATAAAGAGAACTGCATTTCTTTGATTGTACAATTTCAGAATAAATGTGCTTCTCTGAAAATATTTTAAATATGGCAGTCAGTAAGGGCTTGATCTTCTCATCACTTATATAGTTAAAGTGTCTTTAATCAATATATATAGAGAGAGACTCTTGCTGTCCTCATTTATATTTCAGTCAGTCCCTTTTTTCATCAGATTCCCATTGGTTTCAGGGGAAATTAACCTGCACAAGGATTGAGGCTTTGTTTTTGTCACTATTTAATTTTTAGTCATTTTCATAGTGCAGCATAAGGTTTGTACAAAGTTTAGCTCAGGTGAGCTTAAGGAATTGAATCTCTTCTCCTGCAATATGTTCCCTATTGGCTGGACTCCAACCTTTCCACCAAGTAGCACAGATGTGAGGGGCTTTTCCAAAGCGCAAGGATCACCTGGGAGAAAAAGCACAGAGAAGGAACACAACACAGACCTCAGTCTCACCAGAACAACATCATTATCTTGAATGGGATTTTTCTGTGGATCCAGAGCATGGGATCAGATACTATTTGGACTTAATTTGGTCTTCATTAGCTCACTAGGATGTAAAAGCAGATCGAACAGGCCCATGTGATTTCATAAAACTGCACATAGAAAATACAGACCACCACTTCAGGCATATAAAAATTGACTGGCATTTAGTTTTAGTCACTGAAAACATCTAGGAAGAAAAAAAAATATAGAAGATGACTATACTTTATGACTATAAAGTATTTGAGCTAAATTTTGAAACAATGAGACACATCATGATTGAAAAATATTATGCAGAATACCATATAAATAGGTAAAACACTGCAGCAACGAGTTGCAATGAATTGCAAAGAAGGACAAAAAATATTGAAAAATTTTGAGAATTAATGACCAGGCATTGTTCAGAAAAAATAACATTCTATTCCCAGTTTTTCAAATGACTGAAGAGACACCTCAGAGTTATCATGTTATGGAAATCAGAATACTTCTGGAAATATAGAAAACTTTTTTGTTTGTTTGGTGTTTTACCCAAAGGATTGCCCTGTGCTCATTGTTTCACCCAACCACCACAATCTGTATTTTGGGGTGTTTCAAATTTGCCTCTTTTCCATGGGCCAGGTTTGAGTCAGGTTTGTGGCATCAGCCCAGCCATTTCAAGCAGAGGGTCATGTTGCAACTAAACGCTTGTCCTTTTACATTAAATGCATTAGATTACTTTTACCCATCTAAATGACAGAAAATGACATATAAGTAAAAATTAACCTAGGCCCACTATGGGAAGTAGAAGCCTTCTGTTACTAACCACATGTTGGTTGGTCTAAAGTGCTTTTAAAGCTTCCATTCTTGCTGTCTCAGTGTCCTAGCAATGCTTATTGTTACAGTGTTCACCTGGAAGAAGCATTCACCCCCTTCTGTGCACAGATGAGAGGCCCAATCTCAGCCACAGGCCTGTGGAGCAGTGGGGAACTGATGCTAGAATTTCGAAACACCTCCTCAGACTTCTAATTGCTGGATCCTTTGGCTATTAGCTGCAAGTCTGGACTGCTGCTCTTACAAAACTGTTGTAAGGGAGTATCCAATTTCAGCAGCAAAAAAATACCTTTATTCTGTTTTCCTAAAAAAAACCTAAAAGAACATTTTGTAGGACATGCCTGTGTAGCAGCATTCTTTTGATTATGATTAGGGTTAATAAATTGAATAAAATTTTTATGTTTTAGGGAATTAAAGTGATCTATGGGCTTTTTATATTATATCATGGGAAGCTATTGGTGCTGGATTAAAAAAAAACAGAGAAACGAAAGCTGCTTTGGCAGGATTGACACTTCCCTTTATTTAATGGAAAGCCTATACTCGAGTTTTGGAACAGCCACGGCCATATGGGCTCAGGCAAATTTGTTGAGTCAGATGATACCTTCTGTCAGTCCAAATAATTGAACTGAAAAACACAGACAGGCTTTGGGGCATGTAAGACCTAGGGCAAGTCACATGTATTTGAAGCCTTTTTTTCCCAACTATATGATTTGTGATAATAAAAGGTACTGCTTTCTCCTACAAAGCTGGTCTCTTACATCCTTACACCATAACAGCTTCAACAACATTGCCATTATTTAAGTATGGGCATTGCAGGTAAAGGAAAGGGAAAGAGAGCGCAAAGATCATGTGAAAGCAAATATCGTTAAATCAAAGAAAAAAATAACGTGACTAATTTTTTTTTTAATACCAAGTTAAAAGAAATTCTAAGAGATTAACAACTTTGGGATATGTCTATGTAGCCATTTGGCACTATTTATTGCCACCGAAACTCCAGGGTTTTTTATCTTAAAATGGAACTTTTTCTCAGATATGAAGTGTTGGCAGTTTTCTATAAAAATATCAAATGCTTCAAGTTCTGGTCATTAAATCTTTGCTTTTCTTCACAGGATCATTAATTAAACTGACAAATGTAATAACCAAAGTTATGCAAATTAAAAAAGTCATGATTTACAGCACAGACAAACTAAAAAAATGATGTGCTTAATTAACAGATATACTTATGAGCTTTTTAACAGAAAGCAAGATACATGAGATGCTTTAAGTAGAAGTTGCAATTTTGCAACATAAGTCTGTACAAAACCTCCAGGCAGCACGCTGTGAAGGAAGTACCTGTGTCCCAGGAAATGCTTTTTCCATAAATCCCTGTTAACAGTAGCTTTCCCCCAACCCCAAACTATTTACAAATATATGCATTTTGCAAGCTCAAAGCACCTTGTTTCACATCTTTATGAATGCATGCATTGACATTTCATCCTTTCATGTGCAAATTCTAAAATTCACTGTAACCAACCAAGAAAAGAAAAAAAGTTAAGAGATCAAAATCTGTCTACAATCGTAAGTGAAAGGATCAAAAATGTCAGATGTTGCAGAACACTGGCTCCTAACAGAGCTGTCTTTATTTTATTCACTGTTCTTGAGTCACTTTTTTCCTGTTTTTTTCAGTTTGTTACAAAAAACAGTCTTTTTTTTTTTTTAATTAAACAGTATTTAAACTAAACAACTCTTCATGCCATGCAAAAATAATGTTTTATGCACTTTTTTGAGGCTTTCCATGTTTTAGTTCATAGGCATTACTAACTGTGTTTTCAAGAAAAGTTATTTTTATTGCTTTTGTAACTAGTCACATGCTAGTTTCGCGTGTGGGACAGTAACCAGTTTCTCCTGGACTTGAATGGATTTCTGGGGCAAATAAATGGTTTTCCATTCTGTGACCTTCTTGGTTACTGTCTTTCTTTACCTCACCCACAGCATGGTAAATGTCTTGGGTACAGTTGTGGCTCATGCTTTTGGGTGAAGAGCTGACCTGTGGCTCCTCTGTTAAATGGTTGCCATCATTGTGTTTATCCCCACAGCAATTTGTCTTGATGTCCTGTTGCTTTTCGTGTTTTATACCGTGTAACTCCATGAACTCTTCTTCTTCTCCAGTGTCTATTTCAGTGAAGCTCCTCCTCTCTTTTGAAGGGAAATTGAAAATCTTTTGTTTGAGAAAGAGAGGGGATGATTTTTTAACAGGTCCCTGACAAAGTGCGGATGCATCAGCACCAAGTAAAGGTCGTTCACCTTGGGGTGAATTTTCTTCAAGGAGAATGGTACTGATGTGCTGAGGGGTACCCTGTGTGAAGTCTGCTCCTGCTGTTACTGGCAGCGGCCTTGCAGTGCTTGGTGGAGTTTGTGGAGCACCACCTCTATTGTCTTTAAAATTAACTTTAAGTGATCTAGATTTTAATGGGTTGCTACCTTTCAGCGAACTTTTGGGGCTTTCTGTGGCAGTGTCTAAATGCAAATGACCATGCAAAACAGTTTGGGACCCACTGCCATCACTGATAACACCTCTGTCAATTGGATTATAATCAAAGGTGACATCAGTTGGAGAAAACATTCTGTCTTTTGTGAATGGTATAAACTGAGAACTCCTTACTCTTTGGTTGTCTTCCAGACCAACAGCGTCAGCTGGAAATCTCATTTGCAAGTGAGAGCCAGGAAACAGAGAAAGAGGAGATCTCTCAGTTTCTGTGAAGTCGGTTGCACAACTGGCAAAACTGTCGATACTGGATGTGCTTCTCATGTCTGTTATGATGTCTGTAGGTCCAGTTGGCAATGGATCTCTCTGACCTGTAACTTCTTCCATTTCTATTTCATCTTCATACACAGGTGGCTTTGCTGACTGGTCTTGGTAACCAGTATTAAGATTAGGCTGAGACTGAGTTTTAGTAATTTCATTATACAACATCTCCAGTTTCTGGGCACTGAGATGCTGTGGGCTGGAGGATGCTGCAGCATTGTTTAATTGCTCATGAGAGTCTTGTTGACTAACTTCTTGGTATTTGTTCTCATAAGACTTGTTTGAACTTGTTTCCGACATTGTCCTCCTGGCCCATTTCCACCGGCTTGGGGACAGGTGGTTGTCATCAGGTGTCTCCTTTGGATTAACTGCTTCTCCAGGCTTACCTGAATCTACTGCTACATCTATCATTTCCATACTGCGAGCAAAGGCATCTTTCAAGTTCATGGAGACAATGCTGCCATTTCTTTTAGCTCGCTCAAGTGCTTCTCTCCTCTTAATTGCCTTCTCCTGTCTTTTCTGCTCCTTGTAAAACTCTGAGAAATTGTTCACAATAATTGGTATGGGCAGGGCTATGACCAGCACTCCAGCAATACAGCAAAGTCCTCCAACTATTTTACCTAATAATGTCTTAGGATAAATGTCACCGTATCCTACAGTAGTCATAGTGATCGTTGCCCACCAGAACGATGCTGGGATACTGGTAAATTTTGTAGCATCTTCATCCTTTTCAGCAAAGAATACAAGACTCGAAAATATCATTATTCCCATGGCTAAAAATAATATCAACAAACCCAATTCGTTGTAACTCCGCCTGAGAGTAAAACCTAAAGACTGAAGGCCCGTTGAATGTCTGGCAAGCTTAAGAATCCTTAGGATCCTCATAATACGAAATATCTGAACCACACGTCTGACGTTTTGGAACTGCAGGACACTTTTGTTGGACTCTGTGAGGAAAATGGTGACATAGTATGGCAAGATAGCCAATAAGTCAATGACATTTAATGGACCTTTGAAGAACTTCCACTTATTTGGTGAGGACAGAAAACGCAAAAGGTACTCCATGGTAAACCAAGCAATACACACAGCTTCAACGTGTGCTAGCTGAGGGTTGTCATTTGGCTGCCCAAATTCATCTATTTCTTGAAGCTCTGGCAGTGTGTTAAGAGACAAAGCAATAGTGGACAGTACGATGAACAGAATGGACACAATGGCCAAAATCTGTAAAACAAAATAAACAATGTTTTGGTTAGACTGATACAAGTGTATTTGCCAGGGCTTGCTTTAATCCTTTCAAATGTGCATGTGTCAAATAAACTCAGAATGGTGGAAACTGTTCTGGCTTCTGTGTTCATTATTTTGTTTTAATGTTTTGATTTTTGCAGAGAAGAGACATTAGAATCATCTGACATGGTCAGAACCTGATGGTTTACTGACTGCAGTAAACCAATTCATTTCAGAAAGAAGGCAATGACTGGTCTTAGCCTTTTTAAATGAGAGGTGATATGTATTATTGCAAGCTGCCAAGTGAAAAATATGAAGTTTCTGCTAAATTACAGAACATCATTGGTTTTCTGCATGAAGTGTAATATAAAACAACACAGTGCAGAGAAGAGACTGAGAAATAGCATGTGTAAGCTGTCAGTTTAGTACTAGACAGTGCACACCTTCCAAAATTATGAGCCAAAAGTCAAAGTTAAGAAAAACATACAAGAAGCATTGTTCAAGTGACTAGTCTGACTGAATTGTAATGTGTAGAAAAATTTCAGGTCCTACATGAATTGAGGATACTGGCCCTGAATTAGATTGAGAGAGCAAGTTGTTAAAAAGCAGGCATTATTAACAAGGTGACCCCAGTTTGTCATCACGACTAAAATGTGTAAGTAGATGAATGCTACCTAGAAATAATGTTCCAGTTTCTGTCTCAGGAGACAGGTCTTTTGAAGTATTTTGTCATCTATTTTGATAAAGTTCAGGCACCTCCATATCTCACAGCCTTGCATTTTGCCTGGACTAGCTGGTCATTCTCATTTACAGGACCAATATTATGAGAAAATAATTGAATCTATCAGAGAACCTAATAGCTTTACTACAAAGTTTAGTTATTTATACTCAAAGGAATATAGGCAGCTTTGAGGTAGAGTGTGAAGTGTTAAAGTTAAGCAAAAATTATCATAACACTTTTCTTGGAAAAACATATTGTTTGGTTAGAAGTCCTAAGTAAATTCATGTTTCTATTAGAAATACTAAAATAAATTGTTTTCTGTTTTAAAGCTCAGTTTAAGCTCGTTCATAAAAGCATTTGCTCTCATTTCTCAGAAATGGTACTGTTAAATTCTTTGGTGATGTTTGGTGTACTTCCAGGGACAGACTAAGTCTGACAAAATAGCTGTAATACCCAGGAAGTGTGAAATGCAGCTAAACAGAATGGATATGTGAGGAGTATATGGGGAGAAATTTGTCACAGTGGTGATAAAGGCTCCAGAGATGGAAAGGCTGCCTCACTCTAACTTTGAGAAAAATAGGAGTAAGCCTGTTTCAGCTAAGGGTTTCCAAGCACAAATTCAGCTCTCTAAGCACAATATGAATTTGCTTATGGTATGAGGGTGTATATTTGGCATCATCTTGTACTTATGTGCCATTTTTGGCCTTTTTTTCCAGTTAAGAATAGTACAGAACAGGTAGCGCCTTTCATATTTTGAGGTATTCCAAACAGATTTGTATCTCTCCCTACCAGTGCTGCTTCTGCTTTTTTTTTCCCCCAACCATTTTTATTGCAGGAATAAGATCCATTTATTTCTCTCCTGCCAAGTGAGTTGTGGACCACATCCTTCATACAGCCTGTTCAGAAAGTATACATTGACTAATCTATCCTAGTTAGAAGGGCTATGCATTCCTTTAAAACAACAGCAAAAGAAGTCATTCTTAATAAAGAATGATGGCAATAACACTGCATAAGTAGGCAGGGCTGAATAATGGAATTTGTCAGGTTCTCTAGCTAGGATAAAGGGAGACAAAAGGTAACACTATTGGAGAGCAATGACTACCTTTCAAACTCTGAAATTTGCACGTATCAGATTTCACTACAAAAAAGTTTGAAGTTTAAATAAAGTATATTAGGCTCTCCACTTCACTGAAATTACTGTGAAATAAATAATGAGAGCTTGAGTTCTCCAACATGCTCAGTAATGTAATTATACTTTCAGAATTCAAAGAACAAATAAACATGGTACAGATCTGAATTGTTGAGCTTGCAATTTCTGTCAAACTGATTGCTTTCTCATTGGGGCCAGCATCACAATGTAAATAACAGCACAGGAAAAGGCTGTATAGTACAAGGACACAATTACTTGACATGCATTGTTCTTTAAAAATAAAATAATGGGAACATATCTGCCTGATTGTCATCAAACTGGTTTTAATTAGGGAACACTAGCATTTCAGTCTGCCATAGGGATTTTATTTTATGCCTAAATGTTCACCAGCATACAAAAGATCCTGGGAAAAAGAGGTGGGTCAATGTATAGCACCCCTTCTTGGACTGCGTGACAATGCTAAAACTCCATGGATTTCACAGGTCTTGAATACAAAACTTTCCTGTTCAGAGCTGCCACCCAGGGTGTTTTGCTGAGAACAACCATCTATCTGTTTGTTACAGCCATTCATTCACATGCTGGTAGCACGCAAGCCTGAACTCTGCCAGCTATTCGAATAAAATCTACAGAATAGCAAGCCTGGAATTTTTAGTGTGTTATACGTATCACCTATAAGCATAGGTCTGTTCTCAATGAAAAAAATATACAGCAAAAACTGTTTCTTCTAATGTAAGACTCTCAAGCTTTTTTTTTGTCTGAGCTTTGTCATGTAATTAAAGTTGTAAATCATTCCACACAGAGTATGTTTTAATCATTGCAAATGATTAGATTTTACAGCTCATTAGGCAAAGAATGGCAGGGGATCACTGGGAAGAACAATAGCAACTATTGAGAAAAAGAAGTAGGAAACAAAGGAACTCCCTATTCCAAGTCTATATAAAGAACACTGCAGACAGCATCAGACTGGTAAATCCTCATAGACCAGATGAAGCTTATATTAACAGAAGGACTGAGTTTATAAGAAAGACATGTATCAATCTACTCAGCTAGCTATGCTGATAGAGAAGAGTAAATAAAACCTCTGCTTTACCAGCAAAACTTCCTGTGTTCTGGGCATATTTCTGGAATTTTATTCTGGACTGAAATGCCTGGAATATTTTCATACTCCAGGTAGTCAGTCTATCACTACAGTTCAGCTATGTAATACTTGACATACTACAATATATTTAATCTGCATTTCAGAGTATAAAAAATATTCTGTTTAAATGAGAGATTTTGGTAGTTTATGTCATTTAGCTGTGGTTCTACAAAAACTCAAATCTCATTAAAATTTTAAAATATTTCCTTATAAATTGCAAAATGCTTATAAAAGAATGGATATACTTGAATTCCTTTTATATGGGCTGCATATAAGATATTTGAATCTGCTGCTGATGCAATGAATAATAAAACATTCCTTGAGTTATAGATGTAGTCTTAACAGGCTTCTCCAGATACTGTTCTGATTTTTGTGGGGGCAAAAGATGGTAGCAATTTGAAATTGTAGTTGTTTCCTAGTATGAAATTGCCACTGAAACTTGTATTTTTTTCTTGTGCATTCATGTCATTACTCACTATTGCTAGGCCTGTGAAGTTTTCTCCATAGAATGAGCATACAGATTGAGACAGAAAAGAGAGGTGTAATGATTAATATAGGTTTCAACCTGTAATCAGTTGAAACTGTATTAACACTGCTGTTTCCTTAGTTTTTGTTCCAGGGCAGGATGTAGGATAGGGTCTAGACGATTTAAATAGACAGCAGTATACTCCCATTACTTTTCCAATCTTTAGCCTCTATAGGCACTGAAATTTATCAGACTGTTGCATATTCTTAATCACAGAATCATAGAATGGTTTGGGTTGGAAGGGACCTTAAAGATCATCCAGATCCAACCCCAATGCCATGGGCAGGAACACCTCCCACCAGACCAGGCTGCTCAAGACCCCATCCAGGGAGGGGGCATCCACATCTTTCCTGAGTAACCTGTTCCAGTGTCTCACCACCCTTATTTCTGCATTTAAATGTGTGGTATTATCTTCAAATAATATCTCAGAATACTGCTCTGGCTGTTATCTTTACCTCTGACTTTAGAAAAAAAACAATAAAAATAGTGATTGTTCAGCTTTTCAAAGACTTTTGATAACCATTTACTGGAAAACAGTATCAAGTTTCTTGGGCACTTAGCTATATATTCTCTGAAGTATCTGCTCTTGGAAAAGTGGTGCCTAGATCTAGATTTAGGCAGAGAGATAGCTGGAGTTGGTCTAGGTTCTTAGAGAAACTGGAGTGCTAGCAAGTGCTGTACCCAGCAAGCCATGACATATCTCACATAAAAGTGTCCTTAGTCTGTCGTAAGGAGCTCCCAGCTTGCGCCCAGACAATCCACTGACTCACAGCCACACTGGCAGAATCAGATGCTCAGATCATGGAGATTTTCATTTCTCTGAGGTAGTAAACCCATGAAAGTGGAGGACATATTTATAGACTTGATGGGAAGTTTCTAGAAATCAGTTTAAATAAGCAGGATCCTTTATTGCCTACAGACTTCATATTGTGATATTGAGTTTGCAACTGAATGGAACAAAAACACTTGCTCAGTAGGAGCACCATCTTGCACATCTGCCTAAATCTGAATGTGTCCTGTTCTTGACACCTGGGACTATCCAAATGAGGTGCTCATTGGAACAGCAAAGACGACACTACCAATTAAGCTGCCTTCCAACTATAAACATTATCACACAAGGAATTTCAAGAATAGCCAGCACATCACTCTGTAGATATTTAGGGGAAAGGGCCATTACATTTTCCTTCAGCAATGCAAAGAAGAAGCACATTTTTCATTTGTACAAACTGGATAACTACAAGGATATTTCACCAGCTAATAATAGCATTTAATCAGTACAGCACCATGGCACTGCTTTCACCAACTGCCACCACTATTCCTTGCTAGACACTGCAGAACAAGGTCATGAGATAGCATCTTTCTCCCTGATCTCTTCATTGTCTCCCTTTAGTGTGTCACTGAGCCTTCCCAATTACAAGTGTAACTTCTTGCTTCTGGCCCACGATTCTACATTGTGCCATTCTGCAGAGAGGACTCTACGCAGCTTACAAATGGCTGCTGTCAATTCTGCACTCAAATTGTGTACAGGTGTATCACAGCTCAAATCAGGAACAGTCTTGCATACTTAAAAGTCTACAACTTTGAATCTGAGGTTTAAACAGAGCACACTGAAAAAGTTCAACATTTTGCTACTGATAACAGAGTATGGCCCTTACCGGCTAGTGCTCTTTCTTAACATAAAGTCCTTGGTCAGGAGACATGAAAAAAGAGACAAGTGGGGATAAACCCTACTTGGATTTGGTCCAAACTGGAATGCGTTGGAGTTATGCTAAGCCTTAAGAATGTCAAATCTAGTCATTCTTAATAGTTCTCCAATACTGAAAATTATGTTAGAATAGGGATATCGTGTATGTTGCAAATAGTCCTCATCTTAAGTCATGGAAAAATTCATTGCTGACTACAAAAATGAGACCAATTTAAATTTATCCTAAAGCTATTACTGAGAATTTAAATAAGACATCAGCCTTGACATCAGCCTCCAGTACTCTGACCTCAGCATCTGCTTTGTTGTTATTAGAGTTAGTACTTGCAAGAGTAAAGACAGAATTTCATGATATAGTAAGGAAGAAGATATCATTCTGTCATATAGCCTCAAAACAGGCATCCTCTGTAGTTATCTTATAGGGCCTACAAACTATCATTACAAGTGGAAAATTACCACTGCTTATGTACATCTACCTTTCCAGATGACACGTTTCACCTCTTTTTACCTCTCCAGCACAGCCTCTGACTGCAGACTCCTAGCGCAGGTCTAACAGCTTCACATAGAAGAGAATGTTTAATTTTTGAAAAATAACATGAGGAAAGGGGAATAATTTAACAGAACAACATAAATCCAGTTCATCTTACAGCTCTATCCCAGTTGCCCTTTCAGAAACACATCTGATAATGGCTCTGACAGCCTGTGTAATCACTGAACAGTTTCTCTCTGCTAATCTTGATGTCCTTTCTTGATGACATTGTTTAGAAGTCTGACGTTTCATTTCCACTTTTTCTTTGATCATTTTTATGAATATTTTTAAGGAATCATTTTGAATATTCTTCATTGATCTTTCAGGGATATTCATTAAGCCTGACATTAACCTCCATATATGTAGGTTACGCTCTTAGTGTTGTACTTATCTGGTGCTTAAGTGATGCATGGTCTTTTCTTTTTGTCTCTTGGCACTGGCATGAATGTCACCTCAAAAGCTTAGTTTAGAAATGCTCATTTAGGAGGTTTTCACTAAAGATGCCATGACTAGCTCCATAGACACTCCTTCTCGTATCTTTAGATATGAGAAGTGGCTACTAGTTCATCAGCAGATGAACAGCCACTGCTGTTCAGCTTGACAGACCTAGGTTCCCATTAAGATAGTACTTCTAGATGTTTATTCATGGTTTCATGAAGTTCAGTAGTGACTCTACCTAAGATGTCATTTCTTAAGTGGCGTATGTCCAGGAATGTGCTGTCCTATCAAGATCATCCAGATTGAGAGCAGAATGTGTAGCAGTGAAGCTGAGGGCAGGTAGTCGAACTGCCTTTGCTAATGCAACATGATGTCTTTCAGGTCTATACCTGAGGAGAATCAAGGGAGGTAGTAGCTTGCTGCATATCAATTCCAGTATGCACAGGAGACTAATGATGGTAAAAGCAGCATGGTCATAATGATGATAAGTTAAGGGGAGATTTTACCCCTAGGTCACTCAAACTTCTTCAAGCACAGCTATATCTAAGCAAGGTATTTTGAAACCAGCTCCAGTAGGTTTACCTGACCTGAGTAACAACTATTGTCTTGGCACAACCTTCACTTCAAAAATAAAGCATAAACCTTTTCTGTGTAGTTGATACCCTTCCTGCTTGAGAGCCCTGTGTGAGCTGTAGTTTTTCACAAAGCCTTTTCCTATCTATCCCTCTCCCACTTTGTGCTGACCATCCCATTGCATAGACTAATATTTGTCTTGGAAGACTTAGACTTTCAGAGGGGATAAATCTGCTTATGCTCTTAGGATAACGGTAATAGAATACACCCTTCCTGCACTCTGTGGTGGGCAAACTGCATTTAGGTAATGATTTGATTAATGTTTTAGGGAAGCATGACCTTGGGATTTGCACGACTTAGAATTTCAGCATCAGGATTTAGCTAAATGTGGGTTCGAGCATTTGACTACGGAGTAACATAGAGGTGGCTTGGTATAAGGCAGTCTTCCAGTTGATAACACGGGAAAATGAGAACCCTAGGAATGTGGACTTGTACTCTGTGAATCTGATCACAGGGTCTATTAAAGTCTATTAGAACACTAGTGGCACATTAGCTACATAGTAGAAAACCAAGTACAGCACTGCTAAAATTTGCAGGATGTATTTACTAAAGGTTGTGACCAAAAGCGGTAACAGAGATCTTGGAGACCAGAGAAATTGCGATAGGCACAAGTAATAGGCAATGGATTGAAAATGTGACCATTATCTGGATCTTCAAACTGAAGAAATCTGCTGTAATTAACTATGAGCAGGAGTTGAAGATCATACTGTGAGTATCTGTTAGAGTGGCAAAGATGGGAGATCTTAAGCAGTCACAGATGAAGGCAGTATTCATAGTTTGGAAAGAGGCATATGTATTCAGTTCAGCACCAGTAGAGACAACCCTGAATACTGGTTTATTTGGCACAAAGCTAATAAGCATTACTTTGGCCTTGTTAACAGATTAAAATCTATATCAGTTCAGTTATAATATTTTTTTTTTATTGGAACAGCAAAAGGCTATCTCAGCAGGAGACATGAATTCAATTATTTAATGATAAATAGCAAACTCCCCACTAGTATTTAATGTAGAAGAAAGGCAGACCAAAAGTCAGTGCAAGTGAATTGCTTTATTTTTTTCACTAGGAATTGGACAAGCCCATGAATTTGTCTGTCACTTTATTGACAGAAGTGGAGCTAGTACTTGCTTGAAATTACAGTGTAACAGCTATAATGAATTAAATCATTTAATGTAATGTAGGGTACAATGAAAATAAAAGGTATATATAGCTAAAGCTTTATTTGCTGTATATGAATGGGAGAAATTTAACTCCACATGACAGATAACCACAAAAATTTATCTTCAAGAGTCATGTTAAAGGCTTTATTTATAAAATAGCCTTACGTCTCTGGAGCTTTTTGACATCCCTAAATATTATTTTTGATGAAACAATTTGCCCTTATGTGTAAGAAAAGTCAGCTAAATTTATCAAAAATAAATGATATTTCTTTAAGCAAGTCCTTGCATGTCATCACTCAGAAGTTTTCTAAACCTTTTGATGATCACAAGTGGCATGTTTCTTATGATTAGGCTGTATTTTGTACTAGCTGTCTTAATTTTCCAGTTGTGAAAGCTGAATATTGTTACTATGATGAATGTACTAGAATCTTCAAAACTTCCATCTGAGTCATAACAAAGAGCTTGCAATTTCCAACTCTTTTGCGCAGCAGACCATATGCAAAATCTGTTCTGCACTCCTTGCATGAATAAAACATTGGCTTCTTCACCAGGAATTTTATCTTCCCAAAAAACCCAAACCACACCCCATGCCACCTCCAAAACTCCACACAAGGGTATTTCCAGCAAGCATCTGGGCTGATGGTCAGACACAAAGGAAGCTAGGTTGGGAGCCAGGTGGGGAGGCGGGTGGTGGGATACAACCTTATCACTGTCTACTGCTACCTGAAAGGAGGTTGTAGCAAGTTGGGTGTTGATCTGTTCTCCCAAATGACAGGTGACAGGACAAGAGGAAACAACCTCACGTTGCACCAGGGGTGGTTCAGATTAGACATCAGGAAAAATTTCTTCACGCAAAGGGTTGTCAGACACTGGAACGACTGCCCAGGGAGGTGGTTGAATCTCCATCCCTGGAAGTATTCAAAAGCTGGGTAGATGAAGTTCTTAGGTATATGATTTAGTAGTGGACAGGTGCGATTGGACTCGATGATCTCAAAGGTCTTTTCCGACGAAGTGATTCTATGATTCTATGTTTCTATGACGGGGCGGTGCGACCCAGCGGGATGGGCGAACAGGGCGGTGGGAGCGAGCGGGGCGCTGGGAGCTGTTCCCCTCCCCGGTGCTGAACGCGGGCCCTCGGCAAAGCAGATGCAGCGGCGCGCTGTCGTGGTGCACCCGCATTCACTGTAGAACCTCTGTGTCGTACCAGCATAAACACATGAAGGTATGGAAGGTATACAGTTTTTAAAAATAGTACTGGCAAAATAAAGATACCTCCGGCACAATATTTGTTTCTCAGACGGAATACCATTGAAGTAAGCTGGAAAATGTCTCTATTAAATAAGTTATTAAAAACATCTGGCAAATCATGGTGGCGGTAAACAAGGAGGGGAAATTAAAAACTGCAAACCAGCTGTTGAGCTCTGAGAAGTTATAGTGTAGGCTGTGGAATGGATATAATGGGGAGAATCAACACACCTAATGTACAGATTTATTCTGACACTACTCATTTTGATAGCAACATTCAACTTAAAACAGAAAGTTGGATGTGACTTTTAAAAAATAAATGCTTTGGAAATCAGAAATTAAATTGCATTGTTCAC
Source organism: Tapera naevia (assembly GCA_033556795.1). NCBI lineage: Eukaryota > Metazoa > Chordata > Aves > Cuculiformes > Neomorphidae > Tapera > Tapera naevia. The sequence continues at coordinate 15,917,876 of JAUMJJ010000038.1, forward strand.
ACTATTTATACCTGCCATTTAGTTTAAATGGAATTTGTTTACAGCTAAGACCTCAGATTATTAACCAAGACTGTACACTTGAGTCTAATTTGCCGACAATTATATTAAGATTATTGTTTAAACTGTTCTCATTTATCATCTTTTACCATTGTGTAAGACTACCTTTCAGTAACACAATACAGTGAGTAAGGATGATCTCTCACCTGAAGACTGCTGCTATCTATCAAAGAGATGTGCTGCTCTGCCTTACTTGAAATTATGACAGGCACAAAATTCAGACATAATCTTTACTCACACTTTTAAAATAATTTTTCTGTCTTGGCTTCACATCAATTTCTACACATATTTCAGAACTACACTCTATATAAAACATCTACATCAACCTATAGGTTTATATAAAGCTTATGCCAATATTTCCCACGCTTGTGGAATCGGAGAAATTGTTAGGGAAATTAATCCAGTCTGTTGTTTCCTCTTTTGCAATACAGTTATGTGTAGTTATAGGCCTGCCTATCTTAACTGTTATCTTTGCTACTAACTGTAAGGTGACTTTTCTGTCTTTCTCTCTTTTCCCTATTTTAGACTTCTGCTGGAAATACACACAGTATGATACTTTTTCTCATAAGTACACAGGCTCACATTTATGACATTTAAAATATTAACTATAGCTTCAACAGAAATAAATGAACCTTTCGTATCGTATCATGTTCTAGAAGACATTGACTTATTAGTTATGCTTCAACAGCTATGCCCATAACCATGGGGACTATAGACTTACTTAATATAAAGAAAAGAAGAAAAAAAGATAAGAAAGAAAAAAGAGAGAGATATCAAACTGAAGAAAATAGATAGACCTGTTTACCAGCCTTTAGGAATTTTTGTATTTCTTAGAGGGAATTAATCCTGTCCCGTTGGGCGAATTTGCTGTATATGCATTCTCCATTCACAACCTAAAGGACTTAATTATCTGGGGTTTTCAGCTCCTTAATTTTAAAAAAATTACTACAAATACATCTAAAAAATAATTTTAATTTAACTTTTGATCCTGATCAATAATATTTTTATTTTATGCCTATCATGTTATAAATCATTAAACAATATTAAATTCCACATCATTCTTATTTTGTCTTTACAGCATTTTGTATTAAAGAGATATTTAATATGCTTTAATTTTCTTTACAGTAAGTTTAATTATTCTAACTACACAACAATCCTGCCAAAACATACTGATAACAGTCATCAAATAATACGATGATCACTTGATAATCTGCTCATATCTTCCATATGAAAGAAAGTACTGTGTAACTGTTCTATATCCTTCTGCTATTTTAAAGGTTTTTTCTCTCCATAGTTCCCTGTATATTGCTCTGGATTACCTTTTGAATTTTATAATCTCTTTTTTTAAGAAAAAGATGGGGACACACTGCTGCTAGAGCTACTATGACAAGACTGATGGGAACAGAGCTACCAATTTTGAGTAGACTTCCTTACTTTCCTTTTCAGGTTTATCTTTCATGTGGTAAAAATGTTTTTCTCCAGTGGCTTTGAAAGCTATGCTGCTACAAGTTTTACCTCTTGCTGTGGCTACACAGAGAAAATTTGCAAAGACAGGCTCTTGACCGAGGATAGTTGTTTGGCCTGGTTGAATATTAAACAACAGAGTTTAGATCCCGAATTTGGATAAGAAACTTTTCCTTACATTAGATGTCCCTTCAGTATTACTTTTGAAATTTCATCTGTAAGACTCAAGGTTTTATTAAGGTGTGATCCATTCTGTAACATATCCACAGAGCACCAATGCTCCTCAAACAAATACATAAATGTGCTCACATCATATTTATTAGAGTAAGGTCAAACTATAATTGAATGAAGATCTGATGCACAAACTGTGTTCTCTATTTTCAAAATACTATTCAAAGATACTGCTCATGCTTCTGTAAGCTCAGACTAACAGCATACTAGATAGGAAAATGCCTGTAATTTATGTAAACCTTCTAGATTAGGGCTATAATTTAGGCTCAACTTTTAGCAGGAATAACTTGAGCAGGTGCTGTATAGGGTGTTCAAGCCATTCACCATTTTCTCCTAAACTGAGAACTGGTCAGAAGAAAGGCTAACTATTCACTGCTCTACAGAAATGACTGGTTTTGTCTGGTCACATGTAAATGTCTATTAGGCTTCAAACACTCATGGTCACAGGGCTTGGTTTTGTTCTCAGTAAACCAAAGTTGAATTTTGCTGTTGCCTTCAACCAGAGTGCTCAAGTAGATTTTGAAGACCTTGCTAAGCTTTATTTGGAATGTCCTGACCACTAAAAGAAGAAGGCTGTTTGTGTAAAGAAGAGCAGGTTTTGGACCTCAGCAGTGGAGTGAGGAAGCAAAGGAAAGAAGCCTTAGTCTAGTGTTCCACAAAAGATGTTTTGCTATTTTTCCTATTTCATATTTTAACCAGTAGATGTCTCTGTTTTATCATGCAGTTGTTGACAATGACACACTATTCCTATTATCACAACACATAGCAGAAAAAAAAAACATTTACTTTCCATGGAATGAATGTACTTGAATGTAAAAATTCCAACTCAATGCTCTTGGCATAGCCTACTGATTTTCTGACCAACCTAAGCTCCTGGAAGATTTAGTGAGAGGTCTGGCTGCTCTGAAAATCCTCCTTACTGAAATGGCTTAGGGAATTTTAAAAGGAAAAAAGAAGAACTGGTGAGGTTCTACAGACATTCATCTAAAAATGTAATAAATTTAGTACATCTTTCTTTATCACGTGGAAAGACTCTCAGAAGCAGCTTACAGAAGGGTATGGAGTATTCAATTTCTATACCATGCCTCAGGAAATTCCAGGTTGTGGTAGATTAATTACCTTCTCTGCTTCTCAAGTGTGTAAGATAATATTATTTTTGCATCTATAGCTATCAAGAGTAATAATGTAGGTGATTTGAAACATTCTAATTTAACTGAAAAAAGTCAATGTGATGCAATTCTATTAAGGAATTTGTATTTTCCTCATCATTTGAGAAATATATAGGATATATTTATAGTTATTCTAAAATCTTTAGAAATCAGTAGTTTTTAAAGTTATATTTAAATTCTGTTTCTTTAAATATGTATAAAATGAAGATATTTAATTTCATAAATTATAAGTTCTTGAATTTTAGGAATTGTCTAAGAAGGTTTTCTTGGCTTTACTCATGTTGTCCTATGGCAGTAGTCTATATATTTTATATCAGGACTTAGGTTTTTTGCTCTGTTTTCCTGGGTACCTTGCTATTTGAGATCCTGGATTACTCATCAGAGAGAAAAAACTCTAGATCTGCACTAAGCCCAGAATTTTTTGTTTATGGCTTGTTCCATCCTGTTCAGGTGCTCCCTTGACAGTAATCCCTGTAGGAACTGTTAGAATTTATGGTTATGTCTCATACTAATTAAATTGTATAAGCATATTTTATGTTAGAGAAGAAAAATGCTGCCTAGTCTAGATAGTAGCTGTGCCCACATGAACCAAAGCAGTATGTTGGGGCTTTTTTTGCCATTGAGACCAAATCTTCATTGGAAGCAGAACTTCTCCAGCTGGAGGGAGCGCTGTATCAAGGACAAATATGTGTTACAGAGTTCCCTTGCATGTTCACAATTCAACACACTGTGGCTGTTTCTCCTACTGCTAAGAAGAGCCATAGGTGAACTACTTTCTAGTTCATGGTTATACTCCAAATGCATTGCGATGAGAGACATGGATGGCCAGTGTCTAAAGGTCATTAGTTCCATATCACAGGTTCCATCTCCTCAGGAGGCGATGACCTGTAGCAGCCAAGCAGAATAAGAAGTGGTAGATGACAATATTAGGCCTTATCCCTAAATGACTTTATTATTAGACACAGCTGTTTCCAAATGTATAGACATTGAGAAGTTGATTGTAGAAGCAGAAATCAGTGTTAAATAGTTGCAAAAGAAGGACCAAATTGTCAAATCTTCCTGATTTTCAAACTGATGGCCACGGCACTGAAACCCTAGGGGTTTCCATGACTGCAGCTATACAGCAGAGATTCTACAGCTTGATCAAGCTTAAGACAAGAAGCAAACTGGAAAATAAATTTGTCAAGTATGAACAGCTATAATGCAGATATTTGCAGCAAGGTTATGGACAGTAAATTAATCTTCAAAAGAACCCTTGAACATGGAATAAATACATTATGCTCTGGCTATTCCTCAGGAAGTATCTTTCATAGCTGACAGATTCATAATATTTTTTTTTTTAAACTGCCAGCATCTGGTAATTTATGATAAAGACTTGGAATAGAGGCTTTGGGGGATTTACAACTTCTTGTATCTACACACTGATTACATGAATTTCTAATTCATGTAAGCCGCATAAAACCCACCACCACCATCAAAAAATCAGAAAATGTTCTGTAAGGGCTATATGATTCTTTATTTTGCATAATCTTTATGATAAGGCATAGCAGTGCATTCAGAAATCATAAAGACAAATATTTTTGCTATTATTCAGTCAGAAGCGCTAATCAAAACAAAGTAAATATTTTTGAAAAATCTTTTGCTATGCCATATATATAAAAAAATCATGTGACTTCTAGTAGTTTACAGAGAATCACAGCAGTACTCAGAGGACAGCAGAATTCAGGGACCAGTCAGTTACATGTGGAATAAACCAAAATCACTGTGTAAAAGGAATGTATGTAATATTAATATATACTGTTAGGTATGTTTTCCCTGAGGTATAAACTTACACCTATCTTCTTTCAAAAAGTTTATTTATTATTGATCTTGCAGATTATAATTGCTTCTACTTCATTGTGGGTCCTTCATGCACAATTATATTCTGTAAATAATCTAAAGAGAAACATATTTTTCTGGTAAAATGACTACTTTACCATACCTATAAGCTAACTGACATTGACATATTTCACTGCTATTAATAGAAATATGGCAATTGCACCATGGCTGCCACGTGGGTATTTTTGAAAAATAATTTATCTTAGTAGTCATGCAAGTTCATGCTTCTATAATTGTCCCGTGCTCCTTTGAGGGCAAGAAGTGGGAGGGAGGTGATTGGTTGCCTTCACTACAATATATTTGACACTATGACAGAAAAGTTAATGTTAGTCTGAAAGCAAATAAGTGGCAATCTTGCTTTTGCTGTCATACAAGATGCAGAAATGCATGTGATACAGAGATTAACAAGTCAAAGCTTAAGAGCATTTGAGGTGCTTTTCAAAAATTGAATCTTGACTTGTAAACTGAATTTTTCAGCATCTGAGAATACATTCCTCATCTTTGAGCCCCTGTTTATAGTCACCTCTAACAGAATCCATACCTCACCTTCTGTCTTGCTAGTAATATTTAAAAAAAAAAGTAGTTTGACGTGAAACTGGGATTGTATAGTAATACGGGACTATATTAACTTACAGTGACCGAGGGAAATATACCACCCTCCATCAGCCCTAACATCACCATTTGTGGATACATTCATGTTTCAATGATTAGCTTCTCACTTAATTTCCAAAGCCTGGTTCACTTCCAGGCTCTTTCTGGCAGTAGGCAATCACCTCCCTCTGAGATGACAACAATATTCCAGGAGAGCAATATGGACATAATTGAAGTCTAAAAGCAGGCACAAGAATGTTTAGACTATATTTGCCCATGGCCTCCACCTCTGCCCAGAGCCCTTTTGCTGTAGGTGCCCCTACTGACACTTCCAAAATGGAAGGGACTGTTGGGTGATCTATGTGCTTCTGCTGAGCCAGGACAGACATTTTCATCACTGTCACAAACACATTTTCAAATGTACATATTATAGCTACAATTTGACAGTGAATCTGATTTATGAGAGAAATCACTCATAAAGCAACTGTGTGATGTTACTACACATACCTAATGCATCTGTTTTGGGGAAGCATGCCACATGTAACTCAACAAGATAAAAAGCAGTTTCTATGGATTTTTATCAGCAGGAGGCTTGTTTCAGAGCAGCATGATTTGTGTAAGAAATTCCCCTAAAGGCATGTGTAATCATAAAAGAGGAATACAATTTCCAAATCTCTCTCAGTGGAAATCAGTGATCCAAACAGTAAAATGTTGCCAGTACAGAAAGTGAGTAACAGATGCATTTTCATAGTCTGATCCTTCTGCTTACAGTTAGTCTTTCAATATGATTAACATCATTGCTAACATGAAAACGTGCAAATCACTTTGAAAGTGTTAAATGTCAGCAATGTTAGTAGGCTCACTAGCCGCACACCAAATCAGGAAGCTGGGATGAAAGGGATTTGGTTGTTTTTTCTTCAATTCAAAGGAAAACTTCTCCAATGAAATATCCCATCAAACAGAAAAAGTTGCAGTCCCCTCTCCAATACAAAGCATTGTTCTTTCATTAAAATTCATTTAGTTTCTAACTCTGTAGCAGGAAAGAAACACAATGTTAATTTTGAAGTTCCCAATTGCTTTTGAATTTGATAAATGACTTAAATTATTTGCTTATCAGATTTAGTTTAGAAATGAATTGTATTTTTTTCTATACGGTGCTACAACTGCTAAATGGTTTCATCAATTTTCCATTAATGTATCTGTCATTATTAGTGATAATTACTAAAGCAGAGGCATCATATTAACCTTTTGGTACCAGAAGTTGGGATTAGCATATTAGCACTTAAGCAACATAAGCCTTGGTCCATTGGTGACAAGACATCAAACTGCAGCATGCTGTGCCTGCTGTGAATTAATTTATTATACCTGGTCAAATGTATTTTCTGTAGTGCTCAAAGCCTTATCCACATCCACAGAACTCAGCTGGAATATCCTCACTAGCATCATGAACCAAAGGCCCATGTAAATCAGCTGTCACGGATCAAAAAACCTACCTCAATTTACTGTATCACAAGAGTGATCCTTCAGCTGTTTTGTAAATCTTCCCTTTTCCTATACAGGAATTACTGGGGTTTTTTTGAACAAGGTGGTACATTTCAGGTTATTTAGATACACTGAAGAACAGAAGTTAAAGGTAGATAAGATGTGTTAAGGCATGTGGAATACTGCTCCAATAATGAAACATAAATTACTATGCCTTTTCCTGGCTAGAAATGCTGGAATTGACCCAAGGAGCGAAAACAAGAAAATATTTGTGTGGCTGTAACATTACTACCATAACATATTTTTTTGAACAAAAGTTTATACATCAAGATATGCTTCAAAACATGATCACCACAGTAATCCTAGCTGTAAAAGCCCCATTGCTTTAAACTAGAATCTACAAAAAAATACAGTTTTAAATTCAGTGACTGAATGCATTTTTTTTGAGTGAGATATCTGGCTTAAACTGTTATCATTCACTTTTTCTTCAAATAATATTTAGACATTGCAACCTAGAAAAGGCAGCAAATATATAGGCATAGACACTTTATATAAAATGCCAACATTTTCTATTATTTATCAAACTTGTTGAAATTTTAATGGGAATAAAGTTAGGAATTCCTTGCTCTGCATTACTATTGCTTTAAGCTTTGATGACCTGTGAGTTATCAAAACTTACATCCTGAAATTGAAACCCAGCTGATCTTTCTGTTTAATTTCAAGAGAATCAAATGCAAAGAGCTCCAGGAGAAGGCTGTGGAATATCAGGTCTACTGCCTCACTTCTCCTATCCAGGAATTTCCCACTGCATAAACCTTCTACATAAAGACTACCGTTTAGTAACTGCCAACTTTACATTGGTCTTATGAGGATCAATTAGCTGTGTTTGATATTTGATAAACTTCCAGAGACAAGTTCCCATTTCAATCACAGTATCTTTCCAGCTCTCTTTCTTACACTGGAATGAAAAATGGGGTTCCTGCTCCTGTTCATGTCCTGCCACACATGAATTCAGGGATGTGCTGGACACAGTTGCAGGACCTGCATTGATAATTGTACTATGAATTTTTAAACGGTTCTGGAAATGATACCACACTGGATCACAACTGTGCTACCTCTCCAAACTACTGCTTTGCATGATTTTGTGGCATTAGATAATTTGTTGTCTCTATAATTCATTATTTACCACAAGTTCCATTGCACTGATCGAATAATGTAGTTCACTTTGAAGTGGGCTCTTTACAGACAATTGGCAGACTCTTGTCTGGATCTAGATTTAAACTCGATATTGAGTGAATACAATAAACAAACTAGAAAGACAGGAAGATGGAGAGTCTATCTTTGCTGATCAAAGCTTAGCATCACATATTGTCTACTTTATATGTTTCTTATGTGAGAGACTTTAGAGGGAATGAGGGACTTTATGATTCTAGGCACTGTGTAGCAGTAAGCGCTCTTTACATGTTTAAAAAATACAATTTATTATTTTCAATGATCACTAGTTTTACATGTGATCTATATATGTAAGGCCTTTTTGCAACAGTAAGAAAGATAAAAGGTACCTTTTGATTAAATGAGAATTGGGTTATCACGTTAATAATAATTTTCATTCCCTCAAAGTGAAATAAATACAATCCTTGAAGATAAGGGGAAGGTTTGAGATGGGTAAACTGGTCTAGGGGTCAAGAGTTGGTGTAGTTCAGTTGACTGGAGTGGCTCATATTAATTCTGTTTACTTTCTCCCACATCTCTAACAAACATCAGATAATATTTCCAACAACTGGTTGGCTTTCCTTCTCTTTCCTCCTGAAAGGCATTTGTTTGCAGAAGTTCTTCCACAACCATGAAAATATGACTAATGTATTTATTTTATACATCTTCCATGGCAGAAAGAAGCTGTAAGTATCCCATTTGAAGGAAAACTTATTAACAAGCTGGAAATGGAAAAAAAAAAAAATCACCCTTTTCCTTTGCTCTCCCCTAGCATGATAAGCTGGAAGACTTACATTATTAGTTATTCTCAATGGACCATCTTTTCACTACATTTTGTTAATTCATTAAAATTTCTGTTTACCAATTTATTAGCTTCCTCTTCAAAAATTTATATTAAGACATAATCTGTATGTGAGTGTATTTGCGTGTGGTTATCTATCTTAACTACAGCATCTACACAAGCAGAAACCTTAATGACCTTAATGTAATCAGGAAAGGAATTTCTGAATCTTCAATACAAATGCCTTATTAATGGCCTTTACAGCTAATCTGCCAAATGCTGAGTTAGAACATATGAGAACAGCTGATATTATGCAGATAGACAAGAGGTCAAATATCTACAGGGTCACATATGTTATGGCTGAAAGCTTAAGCATTTGCTTGCATGTGTGCTTATTTATAGTGATGAAGAATGAACCAAGAGTATTGGTATCTGATCCATATCTCCAATACATAAAGCAAACCATATGCCAATGGAGGGAACAACAGATGCCCATGAAGCTCTGGCTGACAGATGTAATTTGAATAAAGTTTATTAAATATTAATGGCCACTTAAGCGGATTTCCTCTGCTAGTTTCTCACCGGAACAGTCATCAAATCCCAAATGATCTAGGCTGCATTACAGTACCTGAAATATGCCTATATTACTTGATGGTCTAGGGCAGGGGTGTCAAACTCACGGCTCCCGCCGTTCTCCTGCTCCTGCAGCATAATGCGCATCACACGCTGCACACTTGACTCGCGTGCTGGCAGGAGCATAGGTGAAAGGAGTTTGGCGCTACCGCTGGGTAGAAACAAGATGCAGGGCCAGATAAAACAAAGTGGAGGGCTGGATTCGGCCTGTGGGCTGTGAGTTTGACACCAGTGGTCTAGGGAATGTTGCACCTCAGGCTCTTTCAGGAAGAGCGTTCTTTCTAAACGTCCATGGCTGTGGAAATTAACTCAGGTGCTGAGCAGAAAGGGATTCCAAGTAACTGTGGAACAGGAATTGTTGGCTGTAAGAATCAAAGCTTCATAGTAAGAATAAAAGAAGTGCCAGACCATCAGAGGTCCTGGCTAGATCAGAAGTTTGAATTCATGCATTCTTTGTATCAGTTTCCCTTCAACATATTTCTAGAGTTGATTATCCTACTTTGAAAATAGTTATAGGATGCAAACAGGCTGCTTGGTTATGAATAAAACAATAATCAAAACTCTATGCCTAGTTTATGAAGAGAACAAAAAGGACTTTTCTTGGTTGAGGGGTTCTTAAACTATATAACAAGTAACTGCCATGAAAGATGCATAATTAATGCCTAGGAAGCCAACAGCTTCCTTCTGAGCAGGAAGATCACTGGGAAATGCTATTGTTGCTTCCAGGATTACCACAAAGATGGTACATAAGAAAAATAAAGTTGGGGACTTCCAGAAGCCTTTGTGATTTTCAACAGATAAACCTATGCAGTTCAGAGCAATGGGTAGCACCTCCCGAGGACACATGCAGGAGGCTTTTCCTCCTGTAGAAGCAGGAACTTTGCAAATAATGAGCCATTTACCATAGCATATTTTGTGGTAGCCTTTTGTAACAGAGTAAAATACACACCCCCAGTGTGAGCTTAATTTTCATAGAATCATAGAATGATTTGGGTTGGAAGGGACCATGAAGGTCATTCAGTCCTGCAGTGAGCAGGGACATCTTCAACCAGATGAGGTTGCTTGGAGCCCTATCCAGACTGACCTTGAATGTTTGCAGGGATGGGGTATCAACCACCTCTTTGAGCAACCTGTTCCAGTGTTTCATCACCCTCAGCGTAAAAAATTTCTTCATTATATCTCGTCTAAACCTCTCCTCTTTCAGTTTAAAACCATTACCCCTTGTGCTATTACTAGAGGCCCTGCTAAAAAGTTTTTCCCTATATTTCTTATAAGCCCTGTTTAAGTATTGAAGGCATCGGCTTACAACTGTAAGTGATAAAATTTTCGAGAGATAGGGAGCATTTGAACCACAGGTAAGAGACTGGAGTATCATCTGTGACTACCTGCAATTATCATTTCAACTCTCTCTTAAAAAAAATTTCATTCCAGCTTTTCATATATTTATGTATTGTACAGATAAGGAGGAGAAAGATATCTGCTCAGACTATTTACCTCTCACAGTCTTTTAGATACTTGATCTAAAATGTACAAAGTGTACATCTAGAACACCAGAACATTGTCTCAAGATCACAGACTCCATAGCCAAGTCACCAAATCTCAGGTTTACTTGTACAAAACTGCCATCTACAAATCCCTAGATTTCATGAGAGCAGCAGATGGTGAAAATACATTTCTACTCATTTCTGTTTTATGCAGTGGGATGAATTCTTTTTGCTCGCCTCATAAGTACCCTTCCAATATGATTCTAACATTATTTGCAAAAGCTGAAATTGAATATAAGATTGCTTTTAAACCAAATTCATTTTTTATTGGCTTTGAAGTGAAGAACAAGTAAAGCTTATCTTCACTTCTATTTCAAATGTAGCACCTGTCAGCATTCATGAATAAAAATACATATACATATATGTACCGACACACACATACACACATATATGTATGTATGTACACCTATACAGAGTGAGATCCCTGTTAAACATCTTCAAATCTGAAAGACAAAGGCTTAATTTAGGAGCATTTAGAGTTGTGGGCTACATTGCTGGCATGGTGCTAAATGCAATTTACTAAGTCCTTTATGCAATGTTTTATTATACAAAAAATTGCAGATGTGCCAAAAGTAACAAAGCGGATTGATTTGGAAGATTTAATGAATTTATGTCAGCTCTGAAAGCCTGAGTCAAACACCATATTCCTGCAGCTTAATTTGGATTGCTAGTGCTTTTTAAAGTAATTAAGAGCATAGCGTTAAGAGACATTTGAACTGGGCTGGAAATACTCTACTGGAGAATACAGCTTTGTCACACATCTTTTCTGCATTGTGTTATTTTTTGCAGTGACTTCCACCTAGAACTCTGAAGCACTGCAGTGAAGATGTGGGGCCTTCACTCTCAGGAGATACAGCAACGTCAAAGCTCTTCTGAAAACCGAATCCCATCTTCAATGGTATTAGTTCTGAACCAACTAGATTAAACCCAGCAATTTCTACATGTGACAATAACTTCTATTATTTTTCAGAATTTCCACAATAACCAGATAAAAGGAGGGGAGTGGCTCATAAATAAACAAGACATGAAAAGCAGTTACCATAATTTTGGGGTTTTATTGTAGTGCTGAAAAATTTCCACTTTGAAGACCAGTTTTATGTTCCATGTAGAACAACTTCTTACTAACAAGTACTGAAAGTCACATCCTCTGACTTGCTAGATAAGGCAGAAATTGATTTTGCACAGAAAGTAAAAAGCCACAGCAAAATTATCATAAGTATAAAATGTATCTGAAGACCACCATTTCTTCTTTTTGTGTGTCAAGTGGTAACAGAGATAATAAATTCAAATGCACTTTGGAATGACACAATTTAGTAGATAAGAGGAATAACTAGGTTTCCTGGAATTGAGAATGGCCAGAGTGAAAATAAGAATGAAACACAATTATAATAAAAAAGACTTCTCAGGAAAAATCTACTGTTTGAAATTTCACAGTATCACAGTATTACAAGGTTGGAAAGGACCTCTGAGATCATCAAGTCCAACCTATAACCTAACACTAACACCAACACTAACACCAACCCATCATCTAAACCATGGCACTCAGTGCCTCATCCAGTCTCCCCTTAAACACCTCCAAGGTTGGCGACTCCACCACCTCCCTGGGCAGCCCATTCCAATGGCCGATCACCCTTTCAGTGAAGAACTTTTTTCTCACATCAAGCCTAAACTTTCCCTGACGAAGCTTAAGTCCATGCCCTCTAGTTCTGCCACTGGCCACCTGACAGTCTCTTACAGCTCTTACAGTCTCTTACAGCTCTTACAGTCTCTTACAGCTAAGCTGATGTCTAACAAAATTTTCCTTTTTCTTACAGACAACTTTCTTTCACTGTTATTACCTGAAAACTGATAAGGAGATAATATTGTATCAGTCAATGAAATGTCTCTTTACGAAAAAATATTTCACAAACATTTTTTAAAATTTTTCTGAGTTTAAACAAAAGAACAAAGTCCTACCATAAAAAAAAAAAATTGCATGTTAATTTTTCCTGAATTTTATTGATATGGTGGACAGAAATCAGATGATAGATAAACCTCAAAAAGATTTAGAGCCCATATCCAAAAGAAAGTCATAAGAAAAACAACTTTTCCAGTAGGCAGACCTGGGGCAGGGATCTGGGGGAACTAGACTCACAGGGGTTGTGCAGCAGGATTGTCTGACTGAGTAGGCACAAAAGGAAGGAATGGGGTGCTAGGCTTCTGCACAGTCACAGAAAGCTTTTCTCTTTCAGCCCTGATGTCCAGTAAGAGTGCTTAATGCCAACAGATAACAGCTATTAACGCAGCCTGGGATGAGCAGAGGGATTGACTGTGTGTGCGGAAGCGCAGAGATATGTATAAGCCAGGAACAGATGAGGCTCAAAAGAGAAAAAAATGGGGAGAGATATGCAGGGACAGAGAGACAGGGTCTTTTAGAACAGCATGCTGTTTTTCTTTGAGGTACAGACAGAAGGCCTACTAGAAAAGTTCGCGACTTGATTAAAGTACCCTCTGTTTGAAGCAGGGATAAAAGCTATTTATTTGCTTACTATTGTGTCACTCCTTTAGCAAGTTCTGTTTAGAAAAACAAATAACTTACATTTCTGAACTGCCAATGGTACAGTATGATATTTCCCCATGGCATGTGGACTTAGAAATGAACTTGTTTGCCATTGGCTGGAGTACGCACTTCATTTTCTGAATCTTTGAATATATTTACATTGTAGGACTGTCACTCTACAGCACATACCTAAAGCCCCAAGGTCATTAATCATCTGATATGAAAGATAAAAAGTTACTGGAATAGAACACTGTCCCCAGACAAATTACATTATATTTCTGACCTTGTGTCTTCAATATTTATCATTGCTGTAAGTAGATTTGTGGGGCTGTTCTTTTTGAGAATATTAAGAAAGCTGCAATGAAGGAAAGCTTGTCACTTGTTCTATGAATAAATAGATCACTTCAAGATCCATGAGTCTGATGCCTTCCCAAAGTGATAAATTCAGCTTCAGAAGGGAAAAACTATTCCACCTTCAGCTGCAGATGTAATTTTTCATCATTATTATATGTATGTTTGATTTGAGTATTTAAAAGCAAATTCTTAGCGACACAAACTCACAGTCAATAGCATAAAAAAAAAATCTTTAAAAATATAATACTATGCTTACTTTAAAATCTATGTGGTTATGCTCATATCTATTTCCAGACTTTATCAGGGTGTGTGGTAAAGAAATCCCAACAAATCAACCAAAAGTTCTGAAGATAGATTTTTCACAGTTGTTCATCCTGTCTGGTTCTGACTGTGTTTCACATATCCCAGAGAAAACACCCTCACCCTTGAGTGAAACCACCCACACAATTCTTCTTTTGGTTTCTTCTTTCAAGAACAGGAATTAGGTCATACTTTCACGCTGTATAGTACATCTCACATATGAGAGACGACGATGTCATGAGGCAATGCACGGCAGAGGTCAGTCCCCAAGGAAAGGGAACGGTAACAGTATCAGAAAGGATAGCATATTTTTTTTTCCAAGGGACTGTCTGCAAGAAAGCCAAATCTAAGCTGAGGAAAGGGTCTCATGAATCCTATGAGAGTTCTTCCTCTCTCTGAATTGAACGACAATTAATTGAACAAATTAATTAATCAGAAAGCTTCCTCACAGACTTGATAGCTATTTGGACTGCTATTTGAAGCAAGTTATTAACATTTGCCATATGAGACATGCTTAGAAAACCTTGATGCATTAAAAGTTTGAATACAGCTGTGTAGGCTGTTACATACAGACACACAGACACAGACTCTGTTCTCAAACACATTGCAGCACAGAGGCTGTGGATATTAACAGAAGCAGAACTCAGCCCCTCATAATAAATTCTAAAGTAATTTGTAGCTTTGGTTAAATGATAGCTCCACATTGCTCAGTCCCTCTGAAAAACTGTTCATAATATGTCACATCAAGCCATCATAAAAGACTTAAGATAGAAAAAGAGGAAGAGAAGGCATAGAAAGTGATATTGAGCAGCCAGTGATCAGAGTGCAAGGGACAGTGCGTGTGTGCATGTGTGTATGTCTGGGTGGCTTGGTGAGACTACTGATGAGATCAGGAGCAACAACAAGGAGCAAGAACAAGAGGCCACAAATATTTGACATTTTATTTAGGTTGGAGGGTTAACAAATCAAAGTTAATTGCTTTTTACCACTTTTTTTTTTTTTTTTAATTCTCTTGTCAGTAGTGATTAGAAACCAATATGAGCAGTCCCAATGGGGAACTTTACCCTTACACCCTTGCTGAGAATGAGGCCTTTCTATGCATCTGCAGCACACATGCACAGCTCGCATCCCTGCAGTGGCATCTACCTGTTCAGCTAAAAGACCTCTGAGAAGCTGTTGTTTAATGCAACCCTACACTCCTGGGAAGGTCTGGAACCTAAAGCTTGGCCGGCTACAAATATGACAACACTGGAGAGAGAAACTGGAATGGCATATTATTACACACACCAAAGTGGTATTTTGTGTGATTTACATGTGATTGATAGAAGTATATTCTATTTTGACAGCCCATGCAAATCAAATGGATCTTCCTATATCATGTAGGTTTCTATTCAAAAGCACAAATAAACAATGTAAAATTAGCAATCCCGAAATACTCTCATGGGAAGGACAAACATCCAAACATCATCCTTTATAGCATAATACAATGAAAAATTCTCAGCTTTCATGTCTTTTGATTTACTTGCTTTGATGGTACCCCTCAATGCTAAGTAGTACCAAAAAGCACATTAGTTGATGCAATTGTGTATGTGTTTGTTTATGTGAAAAACCAGTCAGTCAGCACAGCCACCAGTGAAAGTTTTGTCCTCCTGTGTGCTATGATAGCTTTAAGGTGCTATGGTTCATTACAATTTTAACCTCTTCAGATCAGCAGTTGACCTTTTCCTTTGTCATGGAAAACTCCATGCATACTCCAGGAGCTATACAAATGACAAATAAGAATCACCTAGACCCTAGTTGATGCATGGGGCTCTCCATACCAAATTTTCTAAAATCATGACCTGCCCCTAGGTGCTCATTACTGTTAACATCCATGATCAGGCCATAACCTGGAAAAGCTTTGTGGAAGGATATATTTTTAGTAGTTGAGAGTAAATACATAAACGACTTAATTTTCAGGCTTGGGTAACAGAAAAAATAATCTGTACAGAAATCTTGCTATACCTCTCTAGCTCTACCTCTGTTCTTTTAGGGTCTGTTTCTTGAACTTTTAAAACTCAACCTCACATCCATGATCTATGTTTGTTTTAATGGCCTAGTATCTAACGCATGTCGTTTAATAAAGTGATACTCTAATAAAGCCTAGAAAATGTTCTCTTCTAAAATGCTCTTGAAGAAACATGCGATGGTTTGTCATCCTGTACCAGGAAAGAATGAGTAAGTGCTAAAAGTGGCTTCACATCCTTACTATATATAGAAATCCTATTACAATTACCCTTAACTGTCCTTTGCCTTCCTGTAGTAGTCTCCTCTGTGTCCTCTGTACCTCCATAGGTAAGTACAGTAAGATGCCAGGGTTTACCTGTGTATACAGAAAGCAGAGGCAATCCCTATCCACTTCCAGCTTATAGTTCATTTCCAAGCAAATAAGTACTATCCTTATATTGACATTGGTTTCACACGCAGTAACAGTTCTTTATGCTCTACTTATTTTTACATTTTGTCAGCTGAACTCTTGCTCAGAGTATTCTCCATTCACATGTCTTGTATTTGGAGTACAAAGTGCTCAGAAAATAATCAGGCAGCATCAATACCTTCAGAAAGTAAGTATGGCCTGCATAAGGAATGAAGGTGGATTTTAATGAAGGAATGTTAGCAAATGCCACAGATGGATAATGGTTATAATAATCATCAGTGCATCTAATCACATTTTTGCAATTCTTTAAAAGCCTTCTTTGTTGCCAAAAATTTTTCAACCCCTTGCTGTAAGTGCAAAGCTTGTCCCTTTTTGTTCTGAAGATTAATGGTCACTTAACTGCTCACGGCTGAGCAAGGCTCATTAAAAAAATATTCTCTAATCATCCCAAACACTGCCAATCTCTCCTTATTCTAAGCGTATAATTTTGTGGAAACAGGATCAGAGATTAATTGAGTCAATTAGCAACTAGATTTGCAGACAGTTTGGAAGACCTGAGATTTCCCACTTACTGTATTGATTTGTGTGCAAAACGGTATCTAATTTTCCACACTTCTAGGACTGGCAGGCATCCAGTCTGTTCTTTTTCCATTCTAATGGCTAAGAAAATGCCAGGTGATCTTTGCTAATGAACTGCATTTTTTTTTAACTTCCTTCTAAATCCAGTCCTTCTATTTAGGTACTTGGGGTTTGTTAAATATATTTTTCAAAAATCAAGCTATGTTGCTAAAGTACATGCCTGGCCAACTTTAAATCCAAGACTTTAGCTGTAAATCACCAAGTTACATTGGTTTTCCAACTTAAAATGGGCCAACTTTCATACTAATTTCAATCCTGTCAATTTCTGGTGAATCATTGCTTTTTGCAAAAGAGGATTAACTAATATAAATTCCCTAAATATGTACATATATTTAAAAAAGTTTTGGCTTGAGTAAAAGATCCTGTTCTTCTTCCAAGCTTCCCTGTGCTCTCTTTCCCTGGATCTGCTCTCTGTTATTCTTTGTCTCTAGGCAGAGCTGACACAACTGATAGAAAGGTATTGGCCACTAACAGGGCTCAGGACTTGGGTTTTGAGCATCCAGAAAAACTGTGCTGCCATCTTCCTGGTGTGCTTAGACATACATACGGAAAATTTATGAAGCTAAACACTGCTGCTTTACGGGTGAAAACTGCAACAGAGAAAATCCTTTTTATTTAATCCACTGTCTTCCATCCTAATAGTGCTTAAGTACTTCCCAATCATTAACAGTAAAAAGCTCTTATTATGTCTCTACAGGATGCAGCAGAAATCAACCATTTAATTTGTAGGTCTGTTTGTGAAAATAAATGATGGTGAGCTTTCACTTGGCAGAGTAAATAATACTGTGGCTAGCTTTGAAAGCAAGCCACAGTTGTTGGGTTGCAACAACTCGAAAGCAAGCAAAGTGCAGGTTCTTCTCTTATGGGGCTAATATTCTTGGGCTGTGTGGGTCCTTCATGTACCTGTACCTCTTTGTCTTGGCCAGTGAGGGTGGTTGCTGCAGGGATCCCCAAGCACATCTTACCCTTGGTTCAAATTAGAAACCAGACACTGAAAGTACTGGGAAGCTAGTATAGCACCCTGTTAAACTGCTTCTGCTTAACTATGCGGCCTCTCTCATTGCTTCCTCCCTTTTTCAGCCACACATCTGAGACACTCTGCTCCGCCCTGCCCATCATGCCAGGCAAGCCCTGCTGTTTGCTGCCATTCTCCACCGGGAATCAGTTGCTCTCTTTCCCCTCCTCTGGGATCCTTTTGCCTTTTCCTTCTGGAATTCAGGGGCTCCCCTCAGGTCTTTTGCTGTTTCCTCCTGATACATCAGTTGCCACCTCCCTCCTTTGTGCCTTTGCTCTCCTCACTTGTCCCTTTCCTGCACTCTCCCACGTTTTATGAATGCTCATTTTGCTCTGTGACACAACCAGTCACTGCAGGAAAACTGAAAGACCTTTTTCCAGATCACCATAATCCAACCCCATGCTGTCTCAGGGACTCTGCTAATACTTTTGTGCATAACTTGCTAACATGCAAGGAGGAGCCTCCTAACTCCTGAGAAAGACCATCCAAGTCAAACCATATTCTCCTCTTGCACGGGCTGACTCTGCATTTCTGTAGACTTGTTTGACCTGAAGTGTCAGGAACAACGGTTTTGGACACATTTTTTTTGTAAGCAGCAGAATATTGTGAAGATCAGCTTGTTATGTTAATAAGTAAAGGAGTGGACATATTCATGTGTTTCTATAAAGTATTGTCACACTACTCCATTTATTTCTGTCTTAAAAGAGAAGCTAGTGAAACAGAAATGAAGGAAAGAGGAGAACAAACTTCAGAATCTGATCCAGATAGCATTTAAACCACTGAGAAGTGGCTAACTGATTGGAATGGGCTTTCATAGGGACAAAGGAAACTTGACTACAGAACTGAAACACCTCCAAAGTCATAGAGCATGGTCACCTGCTGCTTCTAGCAAATGGGACTGTGCTTCACAAGATGACCAGGCACCACTTACACCAGGTCGTATTCTTTGTTCCCAATGTTTCTGCTGGGAAGATTTTCCTGATCATTACAGCTTTGATAAAAATGTTCTTTTAGTTTCCAGTTAAAATTGATTGTTAACAAGTCTACAGCTATGTGTTTTTGAGCCAATGTGGTTAAAGTAGCTTTCTTCCTCCCTGATATTTACTTCTGATATTTGCTTATAGATAGTGTTCAATTTGGAAGGCTAAGTCCCTTCTGAAGCTATGCAGGTCCTTTAGTCTCTTCCATAGAATAGGCTTTCCATTGCTTAGATTCCAATACTAACCCTTCCTTGCCCTTACTTCAATTACTGTTGCTTGAGCAAATAATCAGATCCTCAAAGTCCAACATTTTCACCTAGAAACATTTTGCCATTCACGCATCTGGAGCCTAAAAAGAAACTGAGAAACTTAATCTGCTCGTTTAGTGAGGTTCCTTAACAGCCTTATTATCCACCTCCTCAGTTTTCCGTTTGCAGGTACTACTATTCAGCAGAGTGGAGAAAAACAGAGCTGACTGCTTGAAAGAAACACAAATGCAATATTGTGTGAGCTAGTTCATTAGGGAGTTTCCTCTTCACTTTCAAAGTGCAATTCAAAGCTCTGGGCTGCTTATTCATATAAGTTTTTGATTCCTAGGTATTTAGTGAAGGTGGTGGGAAATATGCTATTGTAAGAAAGCACAGCTTTCATTTACTTAGTGGATATAACAGATTCTCAGCTTCTTTGTGTAATCAGATTTGCTTCTTTAGCTAAATCATCTATCACATTAGCTTTAAAAAATATGTGAAACCTGGTTTTGAACCCCAGCAGTTTGCTGCCTTTTCCTCATCTGCTAGAAAAAATTACATGCTTGCCATTTTCTTTTCAGAAAGACAGGAAAGTATCTCCTGTGCAGGTTTCTTTAAAAGAAGCATTTGCAACTGACTCTCCTCCTGGCCTCTGTTATCAAATGCCCTTTTGCATCATGGCAGGCAGGTATTTTTCAAGGTGAGAAAGCAGCGTAAAGGACCATTTGGGAAATTGGAAATTTTCAGTGGGATGAATAAACCAGGGTCACGTACAGCAGAAGTTGTGAAATTTGACCCCACAGTTGCCACAGGACAGATAGCTGAGTAGCCACTTATTAAAAATATCATGATTAGCCTCTGTCTTTCTCAAAGAGGATCAGCAATTTTACAAAGAAGGTATTTGAAGTCTTAACTATAATGACGAACAGCAAAAAACAAACCTTTCAAAAATCATTCATCTTGTAATGGAAAGACGTTTCCTACTCATTGTAACCTCCCATGTCATGTTATATTTTTCAGTACACAACAAAGTTAGGAGTTTTCTGTTTAGTGAAGCTGACTATTTTGCACAAGATTAAAGGTTCTAAGGATGAGGAATAGTAAATTCGATTTTTAAAAAGTTAGTATCACAGTACACATTCAGTATTTCAAGTAATGAAGAAAAGAACCTTTAGGTAAAAAGACTTCAGTGTATGAGTAAAGGTTCTAAACGAAGTACAAATTCCTCTTTCAGCCTCTTTCAATTACTGGCACCCACCAAAGTTGTAGCAAAGACCATAAGCCTCGGGTTTGTAGCTATCTCTTGAAGTGGTATTTGTCTTTTATTTCTAAGATAGTCTCTGCTGTTCTGCTTCAGCGCTAATGGGGTTCCAAATCAGTAACACACTGAGTCCATCTGGAGTGAGGGAGGTGCATAACCCTCTCTTGAATCAGTAGAACGTTAAGGATTTTTCTGAAGTGAAATGAATTCACAAGTTTTACCCAGTGGTACTATGTATGAGAGGGAATACTAATGGTGAATTAGAGCACGTGGTCAGAGCCAAAAGAAAGTGACTGCAACTGGATTTCGGTAGACATTAGTCACTGAAGTCCACAATTATTTTAAAAATACACTGCTAAATGAACTACCTGGAGTTATCTAAACTCTTTTGGTGTCTTCCTGTCAAAATCTCCTTGGAGAGACTGCACATGGGCAGAATGACCCTGTGTGAACCTCTACACTAAGCTGCCTGTAAAGAAACTAAGCAGACCAAAGCTTAAGACACGAAAGATCAGGATGAGAGTGTTGCAATGTGCCCTGCTGTCCTGCCTCTCTGCCAGCCCTGATAGTTCTAACAGAATTTTTCTTCTGGTAGAAACCAAGGCACGGGGGATCTGTGATGCAGTGAGAGGGAAGGTTGCAGGCACTCTCGTCTCATCCTGATACATAGTCAGGCTGTACACTTAAACTTTAGGGCTACATACTCAAACTTGACGACAGGATAGTGTTTTTGCATCCCACAGCTGATGTGCACTCTGAAGACTGGAGCTGCCAGGCAGCTTTTTTTTTATTCTAAGAAGAGGCATCTCCTCTGATATCAAAACCCTACAAAGCAGCAAATGTGTGTCCCTTGTTGTGACCTCTCTGTTTAATGTCCACCTGTTTAGAAGGTGATGAAATAGTCTTGAGTTGCTTGTTTCAGCTCTGATTTTCTAAACTGAACCAATCTCTTAGCAACACAAGGAATTAAAAATTCAGCTGCATTTATTTGCCCATCTTAAAAACTATGCTGCTAAACACACTGTAATGTAAATGAGAGGACAAATTAGCATATCAGACCACAGACAGTCATTCTCCTAAGAGCAGTGTGTTTAGATACAAATGATTAGTCAGTAATGAAATAGCAGCAGTAGTGATGTACCTATTTCCTCAGTTCTAATTACACTGTCTCCAAAAAGGTGTAAGCTATGCTCTCTGAAAAGCTAATTATTCTAGCAAGAGCACTTTCTGTACTACAAATAACTTCATCCCTACAGGAATAACTAAGTTGAAATAAACGTGACAATGTTTTTCCTGCAGGGAAAGGTATTTGCTCCAGAACGTTTAACCATTCAAATACAGGAGAAGTTTATTTTGCCTCCTTGAAAATAAATATATTTTTATAAACAGTTCAGATTTTGCAAATTTCTTGATCTCAGTGCAAGGATCATTTTAATCTCTTTCGGGTTTTTCAGTAGACAATGCTTCTGATTTTCTGTCTAAAGTTAGTTACTCATTACCTTTGAAGCACCTTAATAAATGCTTTAATAAAAGGTCTTTTAAAAAAAAAGTCCTAAAACTGCAACAAGTACTGGACTGAACAGTTCTTCATATAACCTTAATGTAGTAATAAAAATTAATAAAATAAAAATGAGCCAAAGTACATTGCTCTGTAATAGGCTATTGTCTAGAAGTATGGGAAATGCTTACTGAGAGCTCAAAGGCTCCCCAAAGTCAAGAGTTACAAAGGGGAATCTGGCACCTGTGATCTAAGCTCTCTGTTTAAAGACACGCTGCACAAAGACTGCCGCTTTCCAAATGCTACTAAAAGGCAGGATGCAAAAGCAGGGAAACATGTCTGAGGTCATCAGGAAGGCATTGACAAACAAGACAACAGAAATTGAAGGTTTTTGTCCCAGCTTGATTCACTCTTGAATGCTAAAATAAGATGTAATTGATTTTATTTATAAATATGTCCTCCCTCTTTCAGCTTAATGCTCTGGCCCAGGCACTGAAACAGCTGGACAAGGTGCCATTATGTGAAGGGCCCGAGTCCCCTTCTGGTGCATGCTGAGAAACAGCTGTCAGCCCCTTGCAAACAGTGAGAACAGTTATATATAAATCGTCACCATGTCCAAATTCTTAGAAAAGATGCCTGCCAGCCTACAGAATGAAGTTACCAGTTCCAACAAAGAGAAATGTTTTCTAGTGGTGTGAGCTCAGCATGAGATAAAGTATGCTCATCTAATAGAGAAGCTGCTACCAAAGTCTCTAAGAATTATTCTGTTCCCCCTGGTATTAGCTCAAACTGTTTCCCACTCTGCAGAGCACAGATATATCACCAAGATGCTGAAATGACTAATTAATAAAACTGCTTACCAATCAAATATTTTTAAAGGTGAGGAGCACAATCGGCCCTTATTCACCCTCTCAGTTTTATGTATTCTTAAGTTGTCTTCTTCACCTCTTCCTGAAACTAGTACTAACACAGGTGGAAACTGAGCTAAGGGGCAGAGTCTTGAGGCCTGTAATACCTCAAATTTCCACTCCATGTCTTACTGTTAGGAAGATAAATGTACTTTGTCCACATGTATCTAAGTGGACAAGACAACATATCCCAGCAGGGTCAAAAAAGTTTGTCACACTCAGCTCTATCAGCATCTTGAGAGACCTTCCCCTTTCTAATTTCTGCTTCTTTTGTTTCTCAGCTTTGTGTATTGAAGGACTCATACATGCAACCTCTTATATCTGAAGGGCTGGCTTACCTTAAGATAAGGCTTAAAAATTTCTTTAGATTAACACACACCAATCAACCATGCAGCTAAGAGGAAGAGAGTAAGCAAGATACTCGTCTGGTTTGTTAATGAACACATTCCCATGGAAAAGCAGAGCCATCTAAAGTAATGCTGTACTGCACTAGTTGCCCACTAAATTTGCCATAAAATATTTTATGGGCAAGTTGTTATATGATCAGAATGGTAAATGGATTCAAATATTTAAGTTTCAACTGGCAGATTGAGGAAGAGGACATATTCACTGGGCATGAAGGTTTTATAGTACCTAATTTTCATACTTAGTGTTATAAAAAGGATGGATAGAACTAATCCAAACTCTTCACATACAGCAACATGAAAATGAGAGGACATACAATTTATAAATTATGAACTTATGGATAAGTTTGGAGCTTTACGCCTAGGGCAATGAGCACAAGACATACATAATTTCAAACAAAAGGGATCAAAGGGCATGATGCAAAAAATAAGATAATGAAAATAGTTGGTAAGAGTTTGGGGCTCCTTTGTTCCTCTGACATACAGTTCTTATGGATCTGTCTCAGATATTTGACATAACTGCCCATGATAAAGAAAAGAAACAGCAGTTTGTTGAGAGATTATAGCCTTTTCAGAACATTAGCATGCTGCACTTGGTTTTTAGTATGGCAATTAGACCAACACAAAACATGAACTGAGATGGATGAGACTTTCATTTAGTTTTCTCTTGTACAATCTGATTCCTATTTCTTAACTGAATAACAGTAAAAATAAAGAAAAACAGAGTAATGTAACTGCTTTGCAATCCATTAGATGGGGAAATATATAAACCATTGGCTCAGTAATAGCTTTCTGGGAACTAATGAATGCTCAGATTCAGTCTGCTGGTGATGCAGCATAGGAATATGGAAAAAAATACTAAATGCAATGTGGAAATCAAAGATTTGAGGTGAAAGCAGAGGGAATTTTAAAACCAGCATATGCTAGTCGAATTGCAGATGCAGCCTCCTGTGAAAACAAATGTTTTCATTGGTTAAATTTAAGATTGTATTTTAATATCACTTTACTTAAAACAGTGAAAACCTGTGAGGAAAAACATATTTTGATGTCCTTCAGGCTTAATCCAACAAGCTGTTTAGTTAAATCAGTGCAAGATTTTTAGCAAACTTAAGCACCATGCTTATGATTTACAGCCCACCTTCAGCTTTCAAGCCTTCATTCCCCACAGGCCCTGACTATGGAAATGCCTGATACCTCCATAACAAGTTTTAGCACTGAAGGATGCCAGCTAAAGGGGGGGCAGAGGCATGTTTTCCTTAGCATCACACCCACTGCAAACATGAAGCCTGGCTGCTGTACTTGACACTGTTCCCTGTACAATGCAGAACCAAATGAAGGCCACAGTTTTCATTTTCAAGGCATCTCCTCACTGACATTTAGTATTCAAAAGTTGACCTAAACACAAGGATGTAGACTGCAGTTGACAACTCTTCTCTTCAGGTGGAAAGGAATAATATGGCTAAAGCTCCTAACCACAAAGAATAGTGCTGGCACATTCAGACATTTGAATAAGAGCATCAGATACCTCCAACCTGAAATAGAAGGGATATTTCTTTTACCTTGTCTACTTACATGAGTATTAACAGTATCTTTTAGTTAATACATATGTGTGTTTTCAAAACAAAACACTCAAGTACTCACTTCTATCTCTTGGGAAAGGGTAGGAGAACAATCGCAGCCTGTCAAGCATTAGATACAGTGCTTAATATAAGATAAAATATTTCAATACAACGATAAGCAGTCTGAAAACCCATAGAGAAAGGAGGTTAAAATGTAGACCTCTTGGAAGAAAATAAGACGCAAAATTATTGGGATGGAGGATGAGGGCAGGGAGAGAAGAATAAGAGTGAAGGAAGGGATTGAGGCAAACGTAGCTTCCCTGTATTTCTCTGATGTTCTGCTTTCTCCGTTCATTAGCATTTCTTTTAATTGATGGAAGAAGCATTTGACTGTGCAGAATATGGAAAGGGAGGAATGAAGAGAAATGCCCTTGAACCATATTTAAATGCAGAAATCACCTATGTCAGCCTTCTGTTTTTCCATATCAGCTACTAAGAACAAGTAGGTGTTTTTTTGCCATTTGTGTTTGACAGTTCTATTAAAAATGGCTCTTTTGTTTTCATAATGCATAGTCCACTTGCTATAAGAAAGAGCCAGATGACTCTGGACAGTAAGCAATTCTATACTAACCTTGAACATGTTTTGCTACCAGAGTGAGGCAGATTGTTATTCTATGCAAACAAGAAAGTATTTGACAAAAGAAGTCACCTCTTTTCCATGGTATTTACAAGGGTCCAGCCTTAGTAATTAAGGAGATGGCAACCAACCTCCCATCACCCAGAGTCTCTGGTAGAATTCCTCCCAAACCCCCAGCTTCTGCAGGGCCATCCAACAGCGTGCCCAGGGACTGTGAGCTTGGTACTGAGCCTGGGACTGATCTACTACTGAAGATCATAATCTTGTGCTTTGGCTCTCTTTGCTGTGAGGGCATGTAAGGTGATCTTTGGCTTTAGCCAATGCAGACAAAGAAACTGATCTTATTACTGATAGAGAAATGACAGTAAATGCATGTAAGAGTTATTGCAGGTCATTAATTCACTTATATATGACTGTGTGGAAAGGTACTCAACATTTTTCAGGAAAAGACAAGTAGCTTACCATTTGGAAAGATACATGTCATCACGCTGCATTCATGAATATTTCTCAACAAGAATTTATCACCTTAAGGAACAGTTACTGAAGAATGAATGAGGAAAGAGAGAAAATTATATTGATTCATGAAGCAACTTCTTTGGAGGAACCTGTGATTCTTCAGAGGTTAAATCAGTCAAATAATTCGAAGTTCTTGTTCCCACCAAATTGTGACAAAAATCTGATAGTTAAAAGATTTACAGGATAGCTTTAATGGAAGAACAGCCTGTTTCCTGATGATCTCAGATTTTAAATTCAAGTTCAACAGTATACAAGACAAAATAATTTCTCCTCAGACTTCAATAAACTGACATATAGTTTCGGAATGCATAAGATGAGAGTTTACTCGTGGAAAATAAGATTGTAGCAGATTTAAAGCCATTCTGGCTAACTTTAACCAGGTTTAGCAAACTTTTAGTACAATGCTTTCCAAAAAGTAGCAGCAGAACTGGGAGGAAATGAAAATAATAAAAATACTTAATGGGCATCACTTTAAAGTGTTTTGGTTTCTTGCCTAAGATGCTAGAAAAACATGGAAACCATTACATAATGCAAAAGGATAAACTATGGAGTTGCTGAAAAATAATTATTTCTGATGATAAAATATTTTAATTCCTCCCACCCCATGTAATTCTAGCACATACATGCTTTCTACTGCAGGAGCCAGTTATTTGCTTTGACTAATGTCAGCAAAACTGAGCTGCTAAGAACTTTCCCTCAGATAACCGAAGTTTCCGTTTCAGTGTGACATTCATCTAGGCATGTTCTGCTCTTTGGATTTTTTTCAGAAAACCAGTAGGACCGACAAGCCACAGGAACACCAGGGAGCCACTGCAGTCATGATGTCTGGGCACATTTCTGCCCAACACAGTCTGCTCTGGAGGCTGCGCTGGCTCCATCTCTGCTCATTCCCGGTCCTCTCACCCACCACTGGAGTCTCCCCAAGAAATTCTCCAAGCTTTCCCCTTACCACCAGGTGCTGGGGAACCAAACATATTCAGGCAGTCTGTTGTATTACCAGAGATTATTATTCATTTAAAAGCACAGGGGTGAAAGGCAATTAGTATTTGTGGTGACATTAAGGTAAAATTCTCCAGGAGAGGGAACATTTAGAAAGACATACATTTTTGTCTGATGTTTTTAAGCTACCAAGACTATTTCTAGATAAAAATAAGTGATTCAGCCTAAGAATTTTTGCCACTTATTATTTAAAGGGGATTTTCATGGCTTGGCATTAGTTCTGAGGTATAAATCACAATGTTTAATATAATAAATAAGATCCTCTTGGAAAGCAGATCCATAGAAAAGGCAGGCAGATGGAGGTCTGTGTGCTGCGTTGTTTATGTCCAGCATTACTTACATTTGGTGACTATTGAAACCCTTAAGCTTTAAATCTACTCTTTCTCTTACAAAATACTGTGAGATTAGGAGGGCTGTAGTAATCAAGTACCAGCACTAAAAAAAAACAACACTCATTGCGAAGCATCCCATTAGGGCCAAGTGAAAGATGAAGGAATTGCACCAAAACCTCAAAGGCAGAACTAAGTGTGTAATTCTCTGGTTAATATGATTTCTAAAATATTATGGTAAATGTATTTCTCTGTACCTCGGTAACTGTTCCACACAGAATAATGCATTAGTTAACATAAAGAAAAAGACTTGCTTCATTTGATCTCTTCAGAGTGTTTGGGATCCACATTCAGATTATCTCTAATGCATTGTGGAAATAAATATTTGGTTTATTTTTTAAAGCTTCTTCATCTTATAGTGGGGTAGACTAGGTAGACCTGGGTGTAGATGCACAAAGAAGCAGAAAATAACACATAAATATCTAATTTTAAAAGTTATCTATTACAAGTGCAATTGTTCACACGTTTTTAAACACCAAAAAGTACTTATCTACATCCTTCTTGCCTAAATACCTTAGCCAGTTTTTTATTTGCCAATAAACAGAGCAAAATGACTTTTGAAATATTCAGAGTTGTGCTAGTTTTGTAAAAAAAACCCAGTTTTCATTTCTGCATTAATTTGGTATTTGGAAGTTACATTCTAAAACAGTAAAAAATGTACAATGAAGTCCATCTTTTTAAACAAAACATCTCTTTGATTCTAGATGACTTTTTCACTTTAATATTTTCAAACATGGTATTGAAAAATCTACAGCTTCTAACTTTATATGTATATTCACAAAGTCCCAGTGACTATATTGATATTTACATTTCGAACTTGCTTGGCTTAGTGGAAAATCTATATCCTCTTTCTAAGTTCTCCAGAGATAAAAGAATATTTCTTAGAGAAGTGCTAATGTTTGTTCACTAGAGTCTTGTGACTGAGGGCTCTAAGCTGAATATGTGGTACATTTTACCCTTGAAAAGATTTCCCCATATTAACAGAATTTCTAAACATCTTTTAAAGAATATCACTTCTATCACTGTTATCTTACCACTTTATCAAAGGCAAAGCCCATGAGTGGTTAAAATGAGGCCAATTTTGCTACATTAAGATAATGAGTATCAGCTATATTGAGGGTAAGACTATGCCTCCTTATGTTAGCTACTTGAGAAGGAATAATAGACTTAACAAGGCTTCCTCTTCTCTGAGCCTAATTATGTCAATATAATATAATTTGATTTAAAATTATCTTTTTTTTTTAACCTTATGAGCCAGAGGATGGCTGGGTGTTTGGAATTTGGAAGAAAAATTTTGCCATAAACAGGATGAGGAGAAGCCAAGAGGAGCTTTGTAATAGACTCAACAACTGGATACACTCCAATTATGCATCAAATTCAAGGTTTTTTACTGGGCTCTTGGCTAGTATGCATGAGTTGGATTCTGCCATGTAGCAGGGCATAACATCCAGAATATTGCAGAAGTCATCAAGGAACAGAAGTACAGCACAGAATCGGTCACTGGCTAAATGTTCATTTCAGTTTTGGTTTAAGCACAAGCATGGTTAAGATGTCATAAGAATGAACAACTCAAAATTGAAAACAGAGATCTGTGCTCCCCTCACTAGAAAATGTTCTTGGACTGGAAGTCAGCTATAAGCAAAAGTTACAAAGCAAGAATTGGTTTGGATTTTGGTGTGTTTTTTTTCTTTTTTAATGTGAATAATCATCAAGACATAATGGAGAAACCCCTAGAATATCTCCACCTCCGACACACTCATTTCAGCAGAATGCCAGAGGGCTACTGGAAGATAAAAGTGAATGAGTTGGTAAATCACTGTTGGTTTTCTCATGTCTTTTACAAAGGTTGAAATAGAATTCAATGGAAACTGCAAAAGCCAAGAGTCATCTGACATTTTGAAGGCAGAAGTATCCACATAGTATAGTATTTGAGGAGCTGAAAGTATAAAAGCGCATTTTCAGTCCCCCATAAAAAGCACTTATTTTAAGAGGTATAAGCACTTTCATCTTGCCCTTGAAATTAAGAGACCTCATCAGTTCTGAAATTCAGAAGTGGGAATTTTGTCTTGGGCATGAAAAACACGAGACATGGATATTTCACATGCAGATTCAGAAAAAGGTCTTAGCAGGGCTGGATCTGTAACCCTTTTACCTTAATTCCCGATTCAGAAACGTATCTGTAAGACTATTCTTTCATTTAAAACCAAGGATTTATAAGCAAGCGTGTGATGAATACACCACAGGAACAGTTACAGAAAGCTTTTCAGAGAGGTCAGATTAGCAGTCTTGAAACTCTTGCTTTGAGAAGCAGGAATTATCAAACACCTCAAGATATTCAGTGTAATGATACAGCTTTTGATACCAATCAAATATATACAAGTGTCAGCTTTCTCTGGCTTTTAAACTTCAAAATTGTAATGAACAGCTTGGAAATGTGACAGTCAAAGCATGATTCAGTGATCTGAACACAGATGTGACTTTGGATGCCCTACAGGACCCCGACTGGCCTCCAGCTACTGCTGTAGAAGGGCACAGGTCTTCCATTGCTCCAATGTCACATCTGTGAGACTCAATGCAGATGCCCCGGACACCCCTGCAAGGCATCTCAAATGATACTAGATATCTATATTTAGTCAACTGAATAGAGTCCTCTGTGTGAGAGGGATGCAAGCAAAGGTATCCAAAACAGATTCCCCAGATCCATAATTATTTTAAAATTGTTATAATTACAGGATGCTCACCAGTGACTTCAGAATGCTTCAGCTAGCAATACTGGAATATGCAAAGTGATTTTTCAGATGTTTGCAATTAATTAGGCACTGAAAGTATTCAGTAAACTCTTCCCTCTGATGAGCATTTACAGAGAGGATAGCATTTTGGTGCAATTCTTCCACTAACAGGCTGCTTCGGAAACTGCAGTGTTTCGTGAAAATTTTGGACTGACTGCTTCAAAACCTTGACAATATGTTTAGTCTGCATAAATGAGGGAAAACATATTTTGTTTTGTTCAGCATGCTTTGAACTTTCACAGTTACATAATTAAACGCTCAGATGGTCCCACAGTCTTATTTTGACTGAAAAGGAAATTGAAATGTTGATAAAATAAACCCAGGCTGGAAGCTTGGCAGCTCTGCGATTTGTTAGAGAGAAAAAGACCCAGGTTCAGAACTTTTTTTAGCATGGGATATTTTTCACTGCAGACTGTCCCCTGACAGAGGGATATAAGGATATAAGAAATGGCTGGATTATGCTTTTCTGGTCTTCTCTTGAAGAGAGATATTATCAGAGGGTTGAGTTGCATCCTTGGGGCATGCTGAGATGCTGGCATTTCATACTACCCAGAATCTTAATCAAAAAGTGTTTGATACGATTTTTGAAATGAAACATCCCAGGGTTTTGTTACCAAACTTTAAACTCTCAGAAAGTCTAATTTCCTCTTTCCCAGTACCTTGTATGTAAAACTAAGGTGACAATGACTTCCTTTGCAAAGCACTTAGGTGATACTAATATTCTGTGCTGTTTAAGAGACAGGTATGATGAGTCTAAAGGGACAGGTATGATTTCAATGAAAACAAAACAATAAAAATGAATGAAAAATTTCAGATATTTTCCTGTCATATATTTTGGTAAACCCAGTTTATGCCCATGAAATGTATTCAGAGTTGGCCTGTGGGAAACTTTCTGCTGGGAATTCACTGAAAAATATTGTCAATTGTTTGTTTTGCATAAGCACATACATTAAAGTGCAGTTGTATAGGAAATGAAAGCTCTTCCTCTTCAGTTCTTTGCCTCAACACTGGGTTGCCACAGAGGTGTCTAGTGTCACATCAGCCAAAATAAAAATGGTGCAGAAGTATAACTGCCCTGCACCTGTAGTCATTTTATGCTCTACAAAAGAGTGAAATCTGTTTATGAAACTCTAGTTGTAAAACCATTAGCTTACATCCCTTGTCCCTAGGTGTAAACAACATCATCATGCCGAAGGCAGCTAAGGTTCATGTCATTGCTTTTTCATGTGTGCACAAACATGTCTAGGTCTGCTGCTTACCATTTCATTGATGGGCTTTTGACAGAGAGTTTACTCACTGTCCAGACTGTTTCCTACTGAAGCAGCAACAGAGAGGTACGCTTTAGGCAAACCTAGAAGTGAATGTAAACATTGTATTTCCCCTTGTACATATGCAGCAGTGTGACTGCTCAGTATTCATGGGTGTGGAAAGTGCGATTTGATACAGACTTCTTAATTTCTAGGACTGCTAAAGAAATGCATAGCTTTTGGCTCCTCACATCTTAAGTTTCACAGTGTAGCTTTGCTGCTTACTTCAAATTCTGCCGGTTTCATACTTTCCTCCTTATCAGAGAAGCTGAATAAAAACTCTCAAACCCATGACACATTGCCAGCCCTGCCTGTCCCTGCTCAGCCTTCACAGAACACTCACCTCACCACAGGCCAGGAAAGCACTTCAGCCCCCACGGCTCCTTGCACCTTGCCCAGAGCCCAGGATCCCTGGGGTGATCAGCCTCTGCTTCAGTGATGCTGCAGCAGGGACGGTCTCCAGCTGCCCACAACCCCACCACTGTCTCTGCTGAGTCAGGCCCACTTGTGGGCCCACAGCCCAGCCCAGACTTGGCTCGCCACCATCTCCAGGGAGGTGCCCAGTGCCTAGGACTAGGGTGGCCATGGTACCCCTGGCTGCCCTGCTCCTGGGAAGCGATGAGCTGCCAGGGCATGCCCTGCCTCTCTTGCCGTGCCCCCACAAGAGCCTCTAATCTTTTATTAATAACTGAAACCATGACAGAGGGAATCAACACATACATATGTGATTTATTGGAAATAATTTCCTAGTTCTGGAAATGGTTTAAAAAGCTATGGTCCCAATGGATAATCACATCAGTCACATTACTGAAATATCAACCTTCTGTACCGTTACTCCATGTCATTTAACTGAGGCCAGGAAATGAGTTCAGTTTCTCACAAAATCCCCTGTGCATCCATGGTCTCAGGAGAACACTAAAACTTTGGTTAAAACTACATCAGGATTATGTATAAAGAAAACTAAAATTGAGGGGAACAGAGAAGAGTGTTGTCTGGGGTCCTCTGGATATAAGTTGAACATGAATTTTCAGAGGCTGGCAGCCAGGTGTACATTATGGTGCATCTCTCAGTGGCTTTCTCCGGTGTGTGGACTCTTCATCATTCTTGGATTAACCTTAAAACAAGATGCTATGTTCACCCTGCTGCATGGGATCAGCCTGTGACAGGCAGAGCCACTACGTCTGCTTGGTGATGACCTTGCCCTTCAGGACGCAGCTAGGCTCAGGCTTCGTAACCACCGCATTCCATGGTATCCGCTAGTAGTTTTCCACCCTTCCACAGCCTTTCTGTGTAGACTTTTTATAATTTTATAGAACTGTGCATTTAATATTAATAGAAAGCTTTAAGATATTGAAGATCGTAAAAGCTTTTCAGAAATCAAAGTTTGAATATTTTCCAATGAGTACATCTAGAACAATACCATGCCCTTTCAGATGATCAAAACAGTTAACCTTGAAGACTAGAATGGAGGAACTTTTTTTATTACCAAGAACTCTGTGCTTAGAGCACTTCGTGGTGCTCAGGACCTCCATTGCTCTTCCTCTGTCCTTGGGAGAGTAGAGCAGTGGGGCTGTACTTTCTTGTAGATATCCAGTTTGAAAAGGATCATAATTTCTGTGGATTAGGAAACCCCAGAAAATGTTCTCTGTCCCAGTGCAGCCCGCTAACTGGCCTCAGTGGCTTTTTTATGCCAGCCATTCTCCAGGTCTAGATGTGGTGTTTCTGGATTAAAGGCACTCTTTTTCTTACATAGGTCTGGATATGAGGGATAAAGACATTAAACTTTTCATTTAGGAGTTTTTCTGCCAGTAGGACACAAATATCACGGCTCTAGGAACACATTATGATATGCCTTCACGAGACACTTTCCTCAGAGTAGAATAAAGTTAACTTTAAAATACAATCTGTTTTCATACTGCATAATGCTCATTATAAAACATGAATTGCTAATAGTTGTTGGAGCCTGGGGCAGTCACCAAGCCCCAGCTGATAAATGTTGCTTGAATGAAAAGACATTTTTTGTTATGCTCCTGGCAATTAAATAATGATGTGGACAAATCTCTTGCAGGGTTACTGCCAGACCCTACAGACTTTCAAATAGCATTTTTTCCAAATGGCAAGATAACAATAGGTCAAATCCGTGTTTTTTGGCCTAGAATCATATCACACAAGGATAAAGCTCATTTCATTATAACTCCTACATGACACTGAAAAAATTTCCATTTGATTTTGAAAAGCATAGCAAAAACATACAGAGCTGAAGTAAGAAATAGATAAACAGACCCTGATATATGGCACGACTGATGAGACATTTTGTTTTGTGAAAACTCCTCAGGGCGTTTGATAGGACTGGGTCCTGTGGTGTTAGGTGCTACGAGCACGAAAATTATAATTGCACCTCCTCAAAAATTTTGCAGTCAGAAAATGAGTGTGCAGCCCAAAAAGCAGTATAATCCCTGTTCTGCATCCTGATGAGTTAGGTCCAAGAAGCACTGCTGGTAAAGGTGAGAGGAGAATAATAACTCACTTCACTTTTGTGGAGGCTCTAGTATTATAATTATAAATGCCATGTCATGACACAGGATGCTATGCAGGCAAGTTCGCTCATTTATCCAGTTGCTGAAGCTGGGAAAAATCTTCTTGATGAATAAGTTAAATTCTTTAGCAGTTTTAATTTTTCATATTAATCATAATGTTAATGACAATAAGGTTCATGCTAATAGAAACATTCTATAATTTAGGGATCTAAATATAGCAATTTCCTGAGGCTCTGAACAGTGTGAGGTATTATTCTTTTCTGACTGGTGTACTGAATGGGACTGTCTGCTGGAAGCAGTATGAATCATGGATTTAATATACATATATTCTTTAGTGTAAAATCTTTCCATGGTTTACAAACTGGCTGCTTAGGCTCACAATCCACATTTGATGCAGCTGTAATAAGAAGTTATGCATATTTTTTATGTTGGCATACATAAGGCGAAAGGGTTGTTACATGTTACAGGTGAAAGGTAGAAGTTACGTGTTCCTCTTTGTAATATATTAATGAAAAACAAAAGCAATCTCTACAGCACTATGATTTTACTTTTCTGAGTCATTAGCTTTCTAGTACAATAAGCTGTAAACATCATTTAATAGGCAAAGCGTAACAAAGGGATCTGGCTGATAGATGTTTAAATTATTAAACAGCAGTGAACAGCAGATTTCAAAATGAGAAATCATTTTAAACAATAATTTGAACAGAATTGCTTTACTTATCAGCCTAAAATTTCTGTTCCCAAGAAATGATATCTTTCTTGCCAAAGAATACATATTTAGAAAAGATGTACATGCTGTTTCTCTTGCAGTGAAAACTAGGAAAAAGAATATGTCCAAACCTTTGCCTTACGTAAAGGCTACTACCTAGCTGAAAAAGAATAGTGTTTCTATTACAGCTGTAATGAGCTGTTCCTAGAGAGGTGACAGGAATATGTTTGCAGAGCACACAGCATGCCTGTGGAAAACAATAATCCCCTTTACTTCTTAATCTTACGGAGAAAGTCTAGAGCTAAGAGGCAGACATAAATTTAACCAGACTCAAGAATTTAATCAATCTTGGGTAAATTTAGATCTCCCTTCATGTAATCTGGCAGCAGGGTGGTGAGAGAGCAGTCTGATGAAAGGACATGGACTACTGAAGTAATGAGTGACCACCGCCTGACCTCAGATTGTTTCTACGTAAGCAACACTCTCTCCTGGATGCTGGTTTCTGTAAGGCAGAAATTAATCCAACAAATCTCAGCTCCAACCTGCTGTTCACTGTTCCTAACCAATGGCAGCAGAGGGCTTCTCAGCTGTTGGTCTCAGGGAGGAAGAGAGGCACCATCAGGGCATGCTCCCTGCACTGCTAGCCAGAAGCCGCTCAGAGGCATTGGCTGGTTCCAGGGTCTTGCTAAAAGCAAACTTACAGATGTCAGCTCCAGAACCACATGGCTTCATTCTCCTTTCCTATATGCAGAGAACAATTTCTCCATTCCACTACACCCTGTTTTTTTTCAAGAACTTGACCCATCTTCGCCGAGTATTTATGGTAGTAATAACAGCAGGCATTAGCAGCTTTGCCTGGATGCTGTCTGGATAACAAACAATGTACGAGACTCCTGCTGGTGGGCTTTTGCTCTTTAGCCAAGTGAAGTTTGTTCACAGTAGTCTAGAGAGAGCAAAGGCACAACTCCCCAGCTAGTAGTTCTAGATGAGATGCCTCCAAAGCACAGACCCTACAGCTTGGTCAACTGGTGGTTTTTTGATACACCCTTTGAAGCATTATAAAAGAGAACAGAGGAGCAAAGGGAGAGTAATGTTACTTCGATGAGCATATAGATAAAATCTAGAAAGCAGTCCAGTATTTACCGGGGAAAGGTGGACAATTAATGCCAAGAATATGTTTATTACTGTATGTGTATACAAGAATGCATCCTAGTGCCCTGGTTGCTCTCTGTGGGTGATTACAGTACACGCAGAAGTGTGATCCTAACTAAAGGGCCCATAGATTATGTTTCACAGTTTGATTAAGATTTTGTTTATATCTTATACATATACTACACATAAAAATAGGGAAACTATATTTATCTTATACCAGCATTTTACTAGTAGGAAGAGCAGAAAAATAAGAAAAGCATCAAGATCAAGAACAATTATTTTTGTTATGATTTTCCCATATTTGCCTACTGCCATATTTAAACTTTAAGCTTAGCTTTCCTGGATAAGTCTGTGCACTGCACAAATGTCCCTGTTTCTCTAGTTCTCTGTAAGTAATCTAAAAAATGAATTTCAAAAGCATTTTTACTTCTGAATAGGGGTGGATCAAGTGAAAAGCTGAAACGTTATTTTAGAGTGATTGAAAAGCAAATGTAGAGCTAGACTTTCGAAAATTATTAAATCTGAGGAAAACATGAACTATCCAAGATCCTGATCTAGAACTGCATTTTGAGTTATGAGCCAATTTATAGCAATCTCTATTCCTCATCACCATAAGTAATTTACAAATTTCCTTTTCTTTTAAAAAGTCCTTGGTGTTTTTTTTGTAGGTTTTTGTTTGTTTGTTTGTTTTGGGGTGGATTTTTGGGGTGGGTTTTTTTATTTTTTTTTTTAAAGAGTGAAAGTACAAGGAGCGGCACACAGTGCTTTTCTTCTTTCCTGCAAATTTACCAGAAGTTACAAAGAACAGTTTAGATGGAACTACATTAGCATGCAAACCCTTTTTTTATCATAATCATTATCCTTCCCATAAAATACGCTGCATAGTATTCTTCTGAGTAATAGTATGCAAAGTTTGCAGGACATAATAGCACTACATTAGTCATAATCTCAATATAAATGTAGGAACTCAGTTTGGTCTACATTGACTGTACTAATAACAGAGCCAGCGACATTTTGCCTGAGCTACACCATGAATGTGGGTTTTATGATTCCAAACGAACTGGTTTTTTTTCTCTTTTTTTTGTCAGCGATGGGCTAAAGGGCTTGATGAATAGAACAGAAAGCAGTTTCCAAAGTACCTCTGTGATGAAGCTTGATAGATAGAGCTGTGGAATGAAGTCAAGATCTAGTGAAGAAAAGATTCCCAACTTCATATTAAAATGTGTCAGTTCACAGGTGAGGGCTAGCACATCTTCAGAAACAGGGAAGCTTTGTCTGTAGGCAGAAAATCTGTGGGAAGTGAACTGAGGGAAAGTTGTTCTGGAGAAATATGGCAAGGTGGAGAAAGTGGGAGGTTTGGGACAATGAAACAGCTGCCTACCTAATTCAGGAATGAAGCTCAAAGTACAAACATTCAGCCTGACGTCAGCTTTCAACTACTGCTTTGTGAATGATTTGAGCTTTACCATACTCATTGCTCTGTTTTATGTGAATCCCCGTCAAGGTTTTCTCAGCAGGTGTGGAGATCTAAAGTTATCAAAAGGAGCCCGACCATGTGAAACATCAACTCTATATTCCATTAAGGTTATAACTTCTGCCTGATGATCTAACACATTGTTGAACATGTCATCCTTCACTTTTCTAATGCTGGTTTTAAGTTTTGATTTAAATGTCACTAAATATTTAATGCAACCTACTTCAAATATTCTCAGTAGCAATAGCAGCAAAATGAGGCATAGGAATGATGATTTCAAAACTGCATTTTGAATTAATAATAGTGAATTCCTGTTATATCAGTCTATGCAGCAACAAGAGAATAGTAACCAATCCTTAGTATGCAGTAGTTATGCATCTGTGCCATCTCTATCACATTAATCACTTTTTTTGAGTAAATAAATTTGTTTTACTTCCTCCCCTGTAAAAAGTAACAATTCTTACAGTATGTTTTCTTGTTGTAAGTAATTTTTTTATATGTCTTGATACCACAGCCATCTGAACTGCTCTGTGAGTGTCATTAGCCAATATTGGTAAGACACAATACTCATGTCTCCCCTCTTTCAACTCATATAGGTGATTAAGGATGTGTCCTGATGGTCTTAGGCCCAGTAAAGAGTCAGAAAATTACATGTAGTTTCCTTTAGTTTGTCTCATAAGGACAAGAGACGTTCAGTCCACACGGTTACTATGAAAGCTACATGTCCACAGATTACACAAAGTGCAGCACAACTTGTTACATCCTGGAAGTAGAATTTTGTTCTAGCATTGTTCTTTGAAAGCATTTTGTGAAAGCAGCTTCAGCAGCAAAGTGATTCTGCTTCTTCTAAAGCACAAGCAGCAGTTCAGGGAGGCAATTCATATTTACTCAAAACCCAGATATTCTTAATTTTCTAGAACTTTTTAGAAGAAAGCACTGAAGTACCAATGCATCAGCCCTGTGACCATGGAAATCTGGGCTGAATGAGTCTTAGCTGGATCAACATGTCTCTGCAATATCTGCAGAAAAGACAGCTTGTACCTACAGAGCTTCAAGTGCCCTCAGCCCAACAAATGAGCTCACAATCACTACTCGGCAAAGTAAGAGGTAGGCCTAGAAAAAGCATTTGTCTTTGGGCACGGTGGCAGCATAATGCATGAGTGCTCCAGTACTCGTAGCTGTTACAAGAGGGTTTTAGCCTTTAATTCCAAACTTAACATGCTTTTCCCCTAAAGATCAGCTGGGCTTTGCATGATTTCACCCAAAGCCAAACCTTCCCAGCCCAGCCTCCCCTTTGGTTCTAGCAAAAATATATTTCTCACATTTTCTTTTAGGCAGACAAAATGGAAGTGTTGGGCAATGAGCTTTGGAAGAAAACAGTACTGCGTGCTGAGTAGGAAAAACTCAAGGAGGAGTGGCACCTCCAGTCATCAAGCCTAGATAGTGTTCTACCCAGTAAATGCTCTAGATTTCTAGCAAAAAAAGGAACACCACCACTATCACTACACACCCCATCCCATCCCCTAGATCCAACCACTAAATCACTTTCTGTCTTGGGACAGTTCATTCTGGAGTATTACAGGCATGAAATCATTAATGCATTACATGACAAAAAAAAGTGGTGCTACTGTAGCTGTGACAATCTAAAGATACAGGACATAGGGTTTGCGGAGAGTATTTTCTACCAGATCAACGAACACAGCATGAAAAAAAGGATAAGCTATTGAGAGTGAAACAATGCTTTTGCTGATGACTTGATACGACCTTCTTTTCAACCCCTAAGAACTGCTATAACCAAAAAGTATTTGCCTAAGGATGATCATCATTTCTTCACATTTGATTATCCTGTGGTCATACATTAGCTATTTCTACAGATCATTTGGAAATACATCAGGTTTTAACAACAATGATAAGAACAAACATTTAATGAAACATTAAAAAGCAAAAGAAGTGTTGAAATTTATCCTGGTATTACAAAGATTTGATCCAGTTTTCCACTGCTCTTACTAGTTCCAAAGGACTTTAATGTTTCATTATTTCTTTTCTCAGACTGTGGTTCATGACTGAAAAATCATGAAGAGAATAAACGAACAAAAGGGGGAAGATAATCTTTTTTGAACCAGAGGTCAATTATTCATTTAGGTCAGCTGCTCTAATGAATGATGTCATGTACATCTCATTTAGCAACATAATACAAATAGCAAATGTTGTTCCATTCAGTGAAAATACCATAAATTGTGTAGATAATGAGTTTTTAATGACTAAGTTCACTTGGTGCAAAGTCTTCGAAATGTTCCAGTAAATGTTGTTTACATCATGAAAAGTGCACATTAAGTACAGTACTCTGTACAAACTTCCTGCACTTACAGTAACACCATTAGAGAAGAGATTTGAATCCTGTCGTAATGACTTCACATGAAAGAGAAAATTTATATCAACATCCAGTGAGAGGGAAAATTTTGGTAACAGCGTAAAGTGCTACAAAAGAGCCTAGAATTTCCTAAGCATATTGTCCTTTAACTAAAATGTGGCAGGCTACAATTTAATTCCAGGTTAAAACTGGAATTGTATCTATATAAAACCCCAAATATTTCATTTTGCTTGACCTTCAATTTGTTATTATAGAGGTAATCATGAATATTTTGCTTATTTTTTTTCAGAAGGGGAAAAAGAACATATATACAGAAATAGGCTTTTTTTTTAAGAATAAGACAGAAACATGGAGAATGAAAGTGAAATTTTGAGTCACCTCACTGTGACAATAATTTTTAACTAGTTCAGTCAATTTTACACATGATATGACACCCTGACTACGATGGTTTGGCATCCATATCTGCTTTCCTTGGAAATCAGGAGCATTTTATTCTAATTTTAAGGGGATGCATTGTATCTTCCATTCTGAAAATGCTGTGTGCATCTGGTATAACTAAAATTCCTTGTTTCCAGAGACTTTTTTGCTGATGAAATCAATTTTAAAAATCTATCAATTTCAGCAATGTCAGGGTCAAAGTACTAATTATACCCTTGACTCCTGTATAGCGATTTGATAATTGCATGTTGTTAAATATAGCAGTATCATTTGAAATGTTTTATTTAGACAGAATTAAACCATTTTGTTTTCATTTCTACTTTATAATTTACTGTGTAAAGTTTTAAAAAATCAGTAAATTCATTTTCAAATAGAGAATTTTTCTATTACTGAAAGGTTAAAATGTTAATTTGGGTACTTTTTTTTTAATCTGTATTTTTCAATGTAAAAATACTCTGTCTGAGCTTCCTAAGTAACTCCAGCAGTAGATACAGTAAATAATAATTGCATGGCAATTAGTACTGTTCTTCTATAGAAAATTTTGCGTGGCATGACTATTTTATATTCCTAGTATACTGAAGAAAAGCAGAGAAAAAAAATAATCCTAATTATATTTCTTCCAGTAAATTAACTTAAAGTTCACAAATGTCTCTGCCTTGGTTCCTGAATTAAATGGTTAAAATTCTTCTCAGTGTCTTGATTTTCTTGATCCTGGTTTCCAAAAGTGTTAGTAGTCTATTTTCACACAGCCTTGCTGTCTAGATATCACAGGTCGCTTTTGCTGTGATTTTTCTCCGCTTCCCCACCAAGCATGTTTATCCTTAGACAACACTTCACTGGTGCTCATTGCCACTTTGTCAGCAATTTGCAAATGCCCATTCAAGCACTAAAATGAAACCCAGAGAGTCTAACATTTTGAATGAAAGTTTCTCAACTAGCTTAAAATGAGCAGTAGGGTGCCTACCTGGCTACATAAAATAAATTGAGAATTAACTCTTTATTGATTGCTAACACATTGATTAAATGTTTGCCTGCTGTCCTTTTCACCTCCACACCATCCCTTTGGCCACAGCTCATTACTTACTCACCAACCTTTTGAACTCAATCAGCTAGCACAGTAATTATCAGTAGTCCTCATAAACCCAACTAACTTTGTAACAATACACTAGGGCCACTTATTATGGACCTTGCCACGACGAGCAAAACACACAGCAGTTTTACAGTTGAAATGTTTCTTTTTGAATGTAAACAATATGAGCCACAAAAGCAATTTCGCACGCAAGTTGACAGTATCATC
The DNA here is from genome assembly GCA_033556795.1 of Tapera naevia. Classification (NCBI taxonomy): domain Eukaryota; kingdom Metazoa; phylum Chordata; class Aves; order Cuculiformes; family Neomorphidae; genus Tapera; species Tapera naevia. The sequence goes on from JAUMJJ010000038.1 coordinate 15,959,654, forward strand.
TAACTTGTGCAGAGCTAGGGCTGCAGCAAGGGTGTCATCTCTGCTCCTCTGGATGACTTGGAAATCATCACAATTCTGCAACAACAAACTCAAGTGTTGATCTGTTTTACGCTGGATGCTGTGAAGTCCAGCAGGTTGAGAAATATCTTTGTATTGATTTTTCTACTCCTTTTAAAAGGCTCTACCAGGAGTATTAGTGTTATTGCATCTTTAAATTAATGACACACTAGTTTTTATAGCCTGTTTCTATCACCAACATAAAAAAAGAGAAGATCTCAGAAAGAGCAAGCCTGTTTGTTCTATAGCAAAGAAGAGCCTGTAGTCAATATTTTGACTGAGCCTGTGAAGAATATCACAAATAAGATCATACAAAAAGCAAAGATGGCACTGGGCGAAAAGGTGGGTTTGTAAAACAATACACAACAAGTCAAATTCATTAGGAAGACAAGAAAATCACAACAATTGTTTGGAGTGAAGGCATAACAGCATTCATAAATTAGCTGACGTTTAAAAATGCTGTTTATTATGCTCTATTTACAGCTTGTAACAGCTATGATTTTAATTTACAATAACACTCCTCCTCAGTCAGCAGCCTTCTGCCTCCTCTCATTAGATTAGAAAATTCAGTTTTGTATACCCTATTCTCCCACAGAGAAACACAAATCTAATTTCCTCCTCACCTTTTGACTACAATATGCATTCTTGCCTAGATCCTCCTGACTTTTAGTAGTGTAATAATTTACTGGACGGCTCCCCACCATCGCAAGCATGTGAGCATGAGGAGCATACAGCATCTTGATTTGTCTTCCTGACAGCAGAATACTGAAATCAATTTCAAAGATAAAAATGCCATCCAGTTTGATTCATCAAGTGGAATAAAGCCCTCTTGCTGAGAAAGCCATTTGAATGCGGGTTAACTGTGACCTGTGCTCCTCCACAGTCCTTGGAACATCTGGCCATATGGGCTCTAAGCAGATTAATCCAGGGCTTTGCACTCTCCTCCTTTAAACAGCTTAAAGGTTGCTGTTTAAATAGCACGGCATGCAATTTTTTTTAAAAAAGATCAGCAAATCTCTAAAATAACCGGGACCAAATGAATAACCCCTCTTCACAGGAAATTTCAGAGGACCTGAAGAAGCAATATATTTGAAAATTACTTGGTTTTGTTGTGTTTTTTTTGTTTAAACTTGTTAAATCTTTTGCAAAGTTGTCAAATCCTATCTAGCTTACATGATTGATCCAGACATATAACTTCCACTATTCCTGCTTCTGACAATTGTAACAGGCAGTTTTAAAGTCAGGCTAACCAAGGAAGATGTGGGTAAGAGGCACCTGTAGTAAGTAACACCAGCTTGTCTGGATGAAGCCTTTATGCCTAGATGAAGCATCCCTCCCAAGGTGCTGGTAGCTGGTAGCAATGTTACAATGTAACTTCAGCTGTAGCTCCGAAAAGCTGCAAAGTGCACCCTCAGGGCACCGACCACCCAGCTGGTGCCTGCTAGTGCCCAGAGCCATGTAAGCATCTCACTTGACACGGCCTCTGTGGAGCAAGCAGGGGCACTAGGCTCCGGCTACCTTCCTAACACTTGCTGATGCTTTTGGCTGCAGGAGCAATTGCAACTGGATTGTACTGATGCGCTAGAGGTCACGTGGAGGACACTGATGCAGAGGCTTTTTTACTACTTTTTTTTTTTTTTTTTTCAATAGCATAATAGATACTGTGGTTGCTCAAATAACTTGTATTTTAATTCATGACTTAAAATTTGTGTTTTCTTCTTTTTCCACTGAAAATGGCAAGTTCTCCACAGATGGAATTGTCTTTGTTTTTTGAAAACAGGAACAGAAAATATATTTTATGTCTTTTAAAATCTAAGGTTTTCTACAGAAATAATTATTTTAAAAACAAGTCAGGTTGAGGGCAAGTTTCAATAAAGGTGAAGCCAATACCAGACACCTTTTAGCCCCATCTCTGTTTCTAGGATTTTATTTGGTAAAAGCAGAAGCTAAATCTCCCAGCACTTTGATTTGACATTGCACTTCCAGATTTTATATTGCATCTGAATTCATATTTGTCTGTTGATTTCCAAGCATTTCATTCTCAGATGGTTGTACTTCATAGCTACTGTACTAGTGTTTTAGCCTCAGACGGCTGTATTCTTCTGTGTAGCAGGATGAGTCTTGGCCAGAATTGTTGTTTCTCTATGTGAGTTTGAAGAAGTCTTTGTCTTCTTCACAGGTGATGGTGATCTTTGCTGCTCTGCAGACAAGCTGAAGTCTTACTGTCTTCATTTTGCGTAGCTACTAATCTTAACATTGCACATCAAGATTAGTTCTGGGACTAAATCCTGTCAGTTATCAACCAGTCAGCTTAACTGTGTCTCAGCTTCTAAGAGAGGAACATCCTTGTATAATGGTAGCTACTGTGAGGAACCTCTGCTGATAAACTTTGAAACAGTACTAGGAAACGGCTATTGAAGTAGGATATCTAATTAACATGCAGAGCTGCACATTGCCTACTACTCTGCATTCCTAGCTAATTGGGAAATTATTAGCAGACAACACTAAATTAACAAAAAAAATGATATTTTGATTTAGTTATTGGACTGGCTCTATTACAGAAGACTCCATCATTGTGCTGACAATCCCTGTTGTGCATCTTCTAAGAGGGGACCTGAACGAGACCTGAAGCAAATTAAAGGAGCATTACCACAGTTAAAGAATCTTTTAGGGACTAGATCTCACCTCTTGCACTGTGTAAACTAAAAAAGGCCACCTTGAAACAGAAAACTGGCAGCAACTCACAAAATTTTGGCCTGATCTTGCTGCTGGCAATTCTTTATCAGCCAATTCAGCTCAGATCAGAATGTCATGTGTGATCTTTGTTGATGATTAACAGACAGACTTTGTGAAACAATGAAGCTGCAAGCAATTCTTCCTTTCAAATAAAACATATGCAGCATTGACATATGAATTCTCTCTTTCCTTATAATTTGACTATGATTATTCCTACAGCATGGTGGGAGATACATTTTCCAGTGCTTTGAAAGTTTGTCATTTTACATTTTTCCCACTCCATCAGCGTTAAAACTAAGATCTTTCCAGTGAAAGCACAAATCTCAGGATATAATAAGAGGTTAAGATTCTTCTTTAAAACAGAGGATAACCCACATGAACTTCCTTCAGCTCCCAATTTATGCCAGAGATTTCTATTTTAGCAGCTCAGTTGGGATTCCTGACTACTAGATTACAGATTTGGTATCTCTTGCTGTGCCCTAGTAAATACTCAATTATTTAAACATGGAACAGCTCCAACAGAAGCTATTGCAAGAACCACACTCTACAGCAGTGCACTCAGGGCACTCATCTGGGACATTGGAAACCAAAGGTCAAGTCCTTGTACCCCAGAGTTTTTAAATCATTATACAAAGGATTAAATTTATGCTAGGCAAACAACAAAATCACTGGGTCATGGGACCATAAGTTCAAATGCTTGTTCTGGGCTATATCCTATCCTAGCATGGACTTAACTCCATCTCTGATTATTGAGAAAATAAATATCTGTTGAGTTTCAGCTCTTACATCTTGTATTACTACATCCTAAGAAGCGAGAGCCTCTTAAACCAGTAATGCAACGGTCTAATTGGCAGTGTTGCAGACACTCTGAAAACTATGAGGTATCTAAACCAGCTATTTTGTGGAAGGCTCCACAATGCAAGTTAAAGAGAAAGCTGCCTTGGAGCTGGGTATTAAACCCATTGTTCCTGTTGGGGAAGAGACTCCTCAGCAGATAAGTCCAGAAAAGGTCCATGTAAGTCAGACTATTTTGTGGTGTAACTCTACTCATATTGGTAAACTGCCACTTACGTTCAATCTGCAGGCTACAGGATTTGTATGGCTTTCAGGCTCAGAGGAGCAGCGGTACCACTGGATGTGGCTGGCCCAGCATTCAGGGAGCTGCCGACCATCATTGCAGCTGCTGCCTGCCCCAGCACAATGGGGATGCACCCACCTGGCCACACTTGGGCTCCCTGCAATCTGTATAAGTTTAGCAGAGCAGGGCAATGAAAGCACCAGATTATCCCATATGAAAAGCTATGATTCACAATAATGGGTCATGATTTCTTCTTCCTGAAACACAATGATTTTATGGTATGAATTATTCTCTGACTACTGCTAAGATAATGCCTTTGTTCAAAGTGACATCCTGCAATAATTTATATAAACACTGTAAATTACATATTTACACTGTATATCAATTTTATGTCTGTGCCCACTGATTTCTCTCATAAAACAGAGATATAAAACTTAACATGCTTTTCAGATATATCACCAGCTGCCTGCCTAATTTCTTAAAAGAGAACAAAAACAGTGTAGGTCGACAGTCAAGACAGACAAACTCAGGCACTCCCAAATCATATTTACCTTCCATCACTGCCTTGTCTTTTCTGATTCATCTATAATGAATATTCTCCTTTCTTCATTAGATTCAGTTACTGTTTCTTTGTCTACAGTAACATAATCTGCATGGTCTAAAAATGGAGTTCACCTCCCTATCTCTGCTCCTTTCCCCTCACCATTAGTATAATTGATATGAAACTTTGCCCAAGAAACCTACAGATAGAGTTCCCTGTAATAAGGTTAGATAAGGAGGTTAGATATGAGAGACCTTTAAGGCAGAAAGAAATGAACCATAGCAGCTGTTCAATGAACAAGTCTGTGTTTTGTAAGGGTCTGAGTGCCTGCTGTGGCCATGTTACACATGAAGAACTAAATGCAATGCCCAAAGGCAGAGTAAATGAATTTGATAAGGCAGGATGCCTTCACTCAGCCTCCCCCTTGTTGGTTGCTTCCAGACAGAGCAGGAGCAGGGCCGGCTCCTGAAGGCCATCTTGCAGTGGCTTCTGAGCCACTGCTGCTGCTACCACCAGTTTTCAGGAAAGGATGACAGTGAGCTCACTCCGTAAGCTCCTCACAATTCCCAAAAATATCACTGTAAGTTGTTCAAGTGCCACTAGAAAGATGGAAAAAAGATTTGGACAAGAGGCAAATTGCACTGCTTCTGTACTGTTTAAAATAAATCTCTCCCCCACACACAGCGACTTATCTTTTCCGGGATTATTTTTGCAGCCATGGATTTCCCTCACTTCTCCCCTCAATAAATATCCAAAGTAAGACTTTAGTCCTAAGACATATGGAAATCAAACAAATCAAGATTCATATAAGCTAGTGTCCTCTGGTTAACCTGTCATGTGTGGAAAGCAACTTAATCCTCAGATTTTGGAGTGCATTCAGTCTACATAAACATGCGAGCTGGGAGGAGCAGATTGGGAGGCAGGCTGAGCCTGGGGTAGGTGCTGCTGCTACTCAGCAGTGCCTTCAAAGAGCAAAAGCCCCACAAGTCTGTGGGTGCTGCTTCTGTCCAGTTTGGCTTGTAACAGGGAAACCTTGTGACAAAAAGAGCAACTCTGTGCTGTGCGATCCGGAACTGCCATGGATTGGCTTTAGTTAATGGTAAAGTGCATTCTTCAGGTCTTGCTTCTGATGATGAAGGTTAGTGATGACAGAATAACCCAACAGCACATGTACTGGTATTCATTTCTGCCAGAAGCAGTCTATTTTATATTTGGGGTAAAAAAGAGCAAGCTTCTAAGCAGTTCATATCCGTTTCCTTGCCTTTCTACAACAGAATCTAATATGAACATTTGAAGAGTATTTAATAGGAACACATTACAGTAAAGCAATTAATCCCTTCTCAGGCTAATACTGCCTGCTATTTGTCGGTATTTTATAAGGCAGTAGCTGTCCCCGCTCTGTTGCTATGTATGTGCCTCTATCCTGCTTGTTACAAACAGAGGGGACAACACTGCCTCAATCTGTTTTGACCATGGACTGCCAGAATGAACCAAAATGCTGCTGAGAGCATCAGAGGAACATGCCAGAGATTAGTGAAAGAAAACCATTGTAAAATGGCAATACACAGGTCCTCTGAATCCATCTTCAGCAGCACCAGGCAAGTCTGCCCTGCGAGCTGGGAGCAGCAGCACTATGAGGGAGATTTGCTCTTTGAGCTGCACAGCCTGTCAGCAGCTCGCTCTCAGCCCACGGGCCATCAGGCACAGAAACCAGAGCCAGCTGCCAAACACAACTGAGCCAGAGCTGGCAGCTGCTGACGGATGCACTGGTCCAGAGTCCAGAAAGGCAGGAAAAGGCAAGGTCTGCCAGTCCTTCACCCGGGAGAAGGCAGGGCAAGGATCAAGGAGTAGAAATGGGTGGGCTGGGGGAAGGATGAGGAACAGGGCTCAGTAGCAAGAGGGACACACAGATACTGCCAACAGACACTGCAAGAAGACAAAGCCAGTCGAGGTGTCTGTATCTTCTACCAGATGAGTCAGGCACACATTTGAGCTCCTCGGATTTAGCAGTCCATTTCAGCTGAAGAGCTGGGCTGCTGGGCTACTGTTACCTGACAGTCCATGCTGCATTAGCAGAGAGCTGATGAGGAAGAGAGGAATGCAGCTTGAAAAACTTAGTTCTCATCTGCTAAACTTAGCCTTGCTTACCGAGAGCTGTAACTTTTTTGGCAGAAAATGGATGAGATTTATTTTTTTTGGAATGCTAAAGCACTTTTTCACAGAGTGATTACCACAGCATTTTAGGAACACAATCAGAAAGCTGGAAGGAGGCCAAGAGTAAAGCACGTATGGCTGAAGTGCTCTGTAAATAGGCAGGTCTGGACTGTTGGCCTCAGGTGAGCAAGACAGCCTGTGCTACCACCACCTCCAGCTCCCGCCCACCTTGCTCCACAGCCTTGCAGCACAGTGACCATAAATGAAGGTATGGTACAATACAGTCTTCAATGAGCCCATGTTGCAATTAGCTTTTGGAAATACATACCGGTGTGCAGCAGTAGCATACAAACAAATCATGACAAGTCTTTTTAAAAAAATCCACTCAAACGCACCTACATTTTTTTGCCTATTGATACCCAGAAAAGCTTACAGACTCCTTTAAACCCCCATTCCTGGTCTCATAAGTAGTAATTCCTTGCAGAAGGAGCACAGGAAGGAAAAGGTTCCTTCATTACAGAAATCCTGCATACTACATTACACTTTAAACAGTTTTTAGGTAAGATATTAATTTAACTGAAAATGACTAAATTATATAAGCTCTAGTATAAGATTTTTCACATTTCATGGAAACACAAGTACAAAACAGCACATTTGTTATTCATAACATGAATCTCCATAAAACCCCAGTCTTGTAAAACGTAATGTCAGGAAAAATCTGATTAAATGGCACTGTCCTCCCTCAGGGAAAACCTGAAGAAATTAGAAGAAATTGTGTTAAAGTCTGCATTTCCTGCTCCATTTCATCTTATTTATCATTTCAATAACTTTCTTTATGCTAAGCTGAAAAAAGGCAAAAACCAGTGAGTGGCAGGTGAACATTAAAAATCATAAGCATTTATTATACTTACCCATTTAGACTTAATGTTATTCAGTTGTCTAGTTTCAAAGCTTACCTGCTTTCTCTGGGCTTAGTGTTGTCAGCCTGACATTTCTAATAATCTTAATATTTAGTTACATCAGTTTCTGGCATAACTAGAGCTAAATGCTTTATCTAGGAGCCATAAATTTAGCCAAGAGTAGTCCTTGCTCTGGATTGTCAAAGCTATTTTAAAACTACCTTTAAGTTTTCTCAGGTATTAAGTGAGGTATCTGTCTCTTGATCAATAACAGTCTTCGATGGGTCTTCAAATTAATTGCATCAGTATTCATTTAGCTTTGATTTAGGAAGACAGTTGTTGAATTGTGAGTGATTAAATGACTACTGAGAAGGTATCAGAAGATTATCAGCTGTAACAGATATTTTGTTTTTTTCCTGCTTCTGATTTCAGTTTGTCTGTTATGCAGTTGTGAATTCCCATGATTATGTTCATATTATTCAAGCGAATATAGTTGCTACTGTTTGTCAACATACAACCAGCTTAAAAATCACTGGCTAAGTTCATATCTTAGACCACTGACATATATGGCATAGGTATCAAGAAATGAAGCATGTTACTTGGCTCCTTAAAATACTGCTGTTGACTGCATATTTTCTATTGTATATGTTAGACTGCAAGGGAATATGTTCTGTTGGAGCAGCTCAGGGAAAACTCAGGTGAATATATAAGTGCAGCACAGCACAAGATGAGCATTGAAGAAAATGTCGCTCCATACATGGCATGATAGAAGCAGATGAGTAGATGAAAAGACTTGGTGATAAGTATCCTACGTCCTTGTCAGATGCAGCTGAAGGAATTTACTTTGAAGTACAGTTTCTCTGGTTCCTGTGACTTCACCATGAGTCTTCACCATGCTGAGGCTCAAAGATGTTTAGGGTCAGCAGATGCTTTGGAAAGTCCCCTCAGAGCTGACATGTGTTAGTGAGCACTTGGAGGGGATTTTCCAGTTTAGCTTCCTCCAAAATAAATCAAAAATCCAATATTGTTTTCCTAACTAAACCAGAACATGCTAAAGAGATGGTACATGGATTTGATTCAAACCAACCAAAACCCTACTACAAATGTAAGCATTCATCTAAAATAATAGCGTTCCTTGTAGTGCCACCATGCACGTCTCTTCACCACTGACTCTACTCAAACTCTCTCCTGTATTTAAGAAGGATAATTCGTAACACAACCAAGTGTGGCAAGAAAAAAATAAATCAAGTTACATCACTGTTTGTCTCCTCTGAAGTTCTTCAGAGGATTAACTCTCATTTTGGCACTGTTAGTTCCAGTTAGCACCCTGCCAGCTGCTAGGCTGAATAAGCAGTTGAAAAGGCATCATGTGGCATATCTTCTTCTGCAACTAATATAGCTGAAGGGGAGAGTAAAAGCTACGAATCATTTTGTAAAGCTATAGTACTGGAGTAATGGCCAGTGCTGGAAAGCTTTACTGCCTGAGAAAAAAGCAGCAGGGCATGAAAGAATCAAAAGCAGGAACTTGCACAACTTCTTCAGGGCTAAAATGGTATCTTGTATTCAGGCGCTCTTGGCATCACGTATCCTTAGTTGCCAATGGTAACTAGGCCCATGTGACTCAAAACCTCACAGCTGAACAAAAATAAACACAACTGAAAATTTTCATTTGAGTTGATGCAGACAATCATTTTTCAAATGTGTTTTCTCTGGCAAACTGAGAACAACAGAAGAAGAATTACAGAAGAGCTGTAATAATTTCAGGCCATTTATGATAAAATTAAGGAACGTAAACTAATTCTGAACTGCTTTCATAACAAGATTCAGTTGCCTTTCAAGTACCAAGTAAGATGGAGCTATGCAAACCATGCATGGTACCATTGCACTCTGTAACTCAAGCAATAAGCAGACCATTTCTCTGGCGGGTGCACACTTTCTGCTCAAAGCTCGTCTGACTGATTCAGTGCCGTAATTGGAATTTATATCTCCTCTGAAGACAGGACTCTAGCCATCAGACTGTATGTGTAGTATAGGCAATGAGAAGTATCCCTCTGTCTTTCTACTTGAAGCTACCTAATTTTGGTTAAATTGCAAATCAAGCTAAACTGAGTGTCAATTATAACGGAGAGAGAGGATGATGCTGACCTTGTCACTCACGTGCTAAATAGGAGGGGTCATCACATTTTCAGTTATATCTAAAAGGTTTAAATTAATTTTCCTACCAGCTTTTAATGAAAATAAACTTCAAGTGATGAGAAAGTATTTTTTTTTTCCTAGAAATTGTTCATCTTCTCACTAGTCCACAGGGGACATGGATGTCAATTTCTTCACTTGCATCTGTGGAATAAAATCAGGATCAACAACCTTCTATAAGTAAAGCCATCACATAGATTCATGCAAAATGGAATAACTAAATTACAACGTGAACATCTGCAAAGTGATCATTTGGTAAAACTGAGTAAGCCTTCTCAGAAAAACGCACGAGTTTTGGTTAAATTATTCTGAGATGCAGTATTTTATACAAAAATGGGCTCTTGGATGTCATGTATGTGTGTATAAATAAACAGACACACACATCACAATCCTAGTTCTAGCAAGGTGAATAGGCAGACCTTGTCTCATTACTCAAGTTAATAAAACCAGATTGAAGAAATATAAGTCACATTCCATTTACTACCTTGCCTAAAGTATATTTAATTACATTCCAGTGTGGAGTATTTTCGAATTATGGTTTGGAAGGAATACCTATCTTTCTAAACTCTTACCTGTTTTACTAATTTTCAGGGGAACAGCCCTCAATTCCCCTTCACGTATGAGGAGCACACTATAAGGAATAATTCACCAGTCTTATCAGCAAAAAGTTCTTATACAAAGAAATCTCCCACAGGTCTGTTCTGTAGCATGAAGACGACTCTTTGGATCAGCACTGAAGTCTTCTTTTGCATGTGACTTTAATGGCTTGACTTGCTACCACCTTCCATTTTACAGACTGTACTTCATGATATATTTATTGTTGGTAAGAAAGAAGTATTAGGATATTTTTAGACACTTCAAACTGTGTATACTGTATGTAAAGAAAACAGCCTTAGGTGCAACTTAGCCTTCATATTTCACATTTAGTCCCATATTCTTTATTACATGATGGTCTGGCATATTTTTCTTCCACTATATGAAATATCATGTTATGACTTGCCAAGTTATTTTAAAGAGATTTAGAAAGACAAATCATAACAACTTCAGAGCTGAAAACCCGTTATGTCTGTAGGAGGGAAAGAAAGAGAATCTGAAAACCATTTTCCGGAAAGGGCTAATGGCTCAGAGCATGAGGAGAATCTGAGAACAATTTCAATGATATTTACAAGAAAGCATTTTGCATTTAGCTCTTGGAAGAGGCTCTCACACAGGTCAAATGCGTCCTGGCAGTTTATCAGGAAAATGTAATTTGAGTTTGAAGCACTCTGAATTAAGGTTTCCAGAGTCTCAGTTTTGGCCTGAAGAGGAGGGCTTCATTTCAGTAACTGTAGGCTTGATTCTCTACTTCCTTTCTGTTAATGTTACTGACTCAGAGACTATACTCCTAAAGTGATATAAAAACCAGCTCCTGAATGTCAATACTAGTGCAGCTATGACTAGGACAGCAGGCTACAGGAAAATGGTGGTAAATAGTGGCTGGACTTCCGTCATGTCTATGTATGGGAAAGAACAGAGGCAGAACCAGAGACGAGAAAATCACACCTGAAACAGACTTTTACTTTGTGACCCCTCATTATTGCCTAGGGCATTATGCTCAGTTTCAGGTGAGTCTCCAAAGGCAGCCAAAGCTGGTGGCTGAATAATCTCTGCTAGCTGGTCAGAAGAATTCCCCATCAAACAGGCAGTACTAAGGAATGACCAGAAACAACAACTAATGAAGCTGCTAGGCACACTAAGTTGGATGAAAACCAGAAACGTTTCAATACTGCCAGGAAATAAAACTTTTTAAACAAAATCCTACTCAGAAAGTTAATAAATCTCTTTACAAATTGCAGTGTATAGTCGAGGACAGTTAGTGCTACGTTCACTACCCCTGTTTACATGTGCCCTTTGGAAACAGCTGCTTTGTAGTCACAGTGAGGTTGTTGTCCATACCTGCCACTTCTTGCTTTCCAAGGAATCCATATGGCAATTTTAATGTCTGATCCCCAGTTCCGGTCAAATAGAACTTCTGTTAAGTTCTAATCTTCAAATCCTAAGGAAGGACACTGCTTCCTTTTCATAGCACTTTTGGGGTGCTTTTCTAACAATGCAGCATGTTGATGCACGCTGATGACAGTAGGCGTTTTCTACATAAACTCATGGATGTACTTTACATATATCCAACCAAAATAAGGTGCTATTTTTTTAATTTCTTAAGTAGAAAGAACTGAAACTTAAGAGCTCATAATAAAGTATAGTTTCTACAAAGAGAGTACAGCATTTAAGCTACATTTCTTTTTGCTTCCCAACAACATGAAAGAAAGACAAAGATTCCATGAAAGATATGGTATGTTTTAATTTCCACATAAAGATCCTTATCAAATTGAAAATTGTTTTGCACTGTCATTGAAAATGTTAACAGTCTGCCTAAACCTCAGATCCCTGAGAAAAAAATAACTACGTAGTGGAAAGGAGATAGAGACAAAAATGTTATATTGGTTAGAACAACGTATTTTAAATGCTATTGTTTTGGATAAAGACAAACTTTGTTAAAAAAAGAAGAAAAAAATGCTTCTGCATGTTATGCTACTGTATAGACATTTGGTGAAGAAAGTACTATTACTCTAAGTCTCAGTCAAGCACCACTAGTAAATACATCATTACATGGAACACTGCAATTACACAAAACAATGACTTCCACAAAACTCATTTTAGGCTGGTCAGTTCTAGCAATTTACGTATACCATCACTATAAGCAAATGAGATGAAAAACTCATTTTGTGATTGCTAGCTGAAAGAAGAAGCAAGGGTATAGGAAGTAATTTCCTGGATCAATATTTTATTTATTTTTTCCTCTTTTTTAAAATGAGTCTGCTAGTGCATCTGTAAAAACATAAAACCAGAATAACACAGTGCATTGACTACCCAATGTTGGCAAATGCTATGTTATAAAAGAATTATAAAAATGCCTATATATCACCAAGTGTTTAACTGATACAATGCCAGTAGAAAGCGCTAAGAATAAATAGCTGATTTTCTGGGTTTTGTAAAATCAATAAAACTTCTCATTGCATACTGCAAATGAGTTCTTTGCAGTCCTCCACCTGGAACTCTTCTCATGCTCTGTATAGAAATGAACAGTTTGTACAAGCTCACCCACAGATCATACTTAGAAAAGGAAGGACTTCTTTGGAATTTGGAAAGGTCAACAGCTCAATTTCTAATCAATGCATTGCTTAAAGTCAGGAAGTCTTTAAAATCTGTTGAGCTAGTGAGATGCTGTGAGTTTCACAAATAGCATAGAATTAATCTGTAATTATTGAAAGTGTGCATAGAACAAAGAAGGACAAAGGCAAGACTGGAAAGGAAAATTTTGCTTGATAAGACTCCCATATGATTATCAATTTCCCTGGGAATGAAATCTTTCCAGCTTTAATGTAGACAAGCATACCTATTTTGAACAGCATGACCAACACTACAGAATGGGTTAGAGAGGAAGGAAAGAAAAATATTACATCTTTCAGATAAAACTCCAGAGGGAATTTAATAATAGGATGCAGAAAAGCCAGTCGATTAAGATCGGATAACCTTTTCACTAATTCTGCAGTACTTTTGAAAACTTCTTGCCGTTATATGCACAGAGAGACCTAGTTGAATCACTCACAAACATATTTCTGAATATGTTCTTCAATGTGTTCCATGACATTTTAAGTAAAGTGTACAAAGAATACATTTTTCCAGTTCTCATATAATTCAAGTAATTAAACAAAATTGGGATTTGTCCAGGACATGGGGGCTAACAAAATTATTTTTAGAAAAAATGTCATTTTTTTTTTAATGACCCATGAGTTAGAATACAACTTCTGCTCTGCTGTCTGGACTCATGGGGGAAGGTTAATTGGGGGCAGGCTCAGAGAACGTGGTTCAGTGAATGAGCAGAAGTTCTGTCTGTGGTTAATTACTGGTAGCCTCTATCGAAGCTGCAATACAACTACCTTAAAATGGGACGGCTGGTGGGAATCTCAGTGAGATGTGTCAGCAAAGAATATGGGGCTGTTTAGGGAATATGAAATGTGGAAAGTAGGCATGACTGCACACTCTTACTCCCTGTTTCATTAAAAGAATTTCATTAATTCAAAGATATCAAGCACAGAGTTCGGAAATACTAGAATTAGTGGTTTCCAACCAACATTTGTCCTTATTTACACTTCCCCCTCAAGCATTAGAATATTAGAATAGGCATGTATAATTTTTCCATATGCCTCCTATCTCACTCAGTGCATGCATTAAATAGGACTTGATATTCTGTTTTCTCCTTGCTCAGTATATTGTGCACACCTCAGTAGAGAAGCTCTCTCCTGAATATAACAGATACACTCCTGGATTGTTCTGCGGTACACACAGAAACATCAGGTGGTTCTCAAATTTTATGTATGTATTTTCTTGACCTGTAAGGTGAGGGGATATGTATCAGTACAATTTTACAGATATGGTACAGGGGAAAATAGAGATTAAAGGTAAGAGTACCTATTAGTTTTAAGCTCTCTTTTTGAAATGCCTTAGGACTGACTTTTCAGCCCAGGTAACATCTGTACAGTGGTTAACATATTGTGAGAACAGCCCTCTTTAAGTTCAGCTGTGCCTTCTTCTCCAAATTAGAGCCATGCTGCTCTCACACTAGGCACTAAAGTATCAAGAAACCCACAATTAGAGATTGTGCAAAGCCCAATTTATGTGATTTGCTCAGTAAGGAAAAGGAGCAGCAAAAAGTGAGGAAATAATCCTATTTCTTTGGACCACAACTGTTTTAACTATGAGTATGCTATCTTCTCTAGCAGTCTCCTACCCCATGCACTGCACATCTCAGCTTTCACAGTGACAGAAGCAGTGATATAAAAAACAGCAAACATCATAATCATATTTGAGACACCATCTGAGTAACTGGTAACACAAAGTAATACCCCCTTATGACAGTCCAAGAGGATCCTCTTCCAAAGCTCATGAACTTCACAGGGCTAGTTTGTAAAAACTACAAAACTGTTTTTCAATAAAAAACTAATATAAAAGGAATTTGAACAAAGTATACTAAATCTTGTAGGAAATATGATTAATATAGGGCCTGATTATCTTACACAGGTCACGGTGCATAGAGGAGGGGAACAAAGTGGCATTCATTTTCACTACACAAGGGATGTATGGTTCATACATCTATTTTGACATGTATATTTAGCATCCAAGTATGATTTCCAAATACATATGAAAGCAGGTGGATTCATAGTTCAGAGCATCTGAACTGACATATTCACCCCAACATTTATGATGATGTTAGGCAGTTGCAGTTTAGCACTCACTTCCAGAAATTTCACTGCTTAAAAAGCAAAATATTTTTTAAACTTTCTAATATAAACTCAGTATAATATAAAACTTATCTTTTTCCTTTCAAATGACTTAGAGAACTTGAAGACTGCTGCCAGCCCAGCTCCCGGTGTCTCACAAGACATGAATAGAACTACTTCCTGAGCCTCATACTTCCCTAGTCTTAACACTGTAAATGAAATTACAAGCTCAAGAATTGCTGTCACAGCCTTGGTACTGCAGCCTAGCTAATTTTCTGTGATATCCTTCTAAGAACATTGTGTTTTCCTAAACACACTAAATGAGCTTCTTTTACCCTATGAGATGAATATTGCTCTGGAAGTCAATCAATACCAAGCCTTGTATCGACAACAGCAAAGATCCCAGAGTATTGCTCTTTTTCTTCTCCAGCATTTTATTCTGAACTCAATACAACAACTTTCACAGCTAGTGGACTGTGTTGGTGAGCACTGCTCTGATCCTGTAGAGATCTGTGCATAGGGCATTGCAAATAGGGATGATCAGAGCAGGTGAGGTTTGCAAAGGCAACTCTTCTTTCAATTGACATTGTACTCTGGTGCAGACAACTGAAGGCTAAAGTTCTGATTATTTAATTTTCCTTTCCTATAAAATGTCTTTTTCCCCTGAAGGTCCATTCAATCTAGAAAACTGATGACCCTTGGCAGTACAGGTTATTCTTATGTGGTCACTAAATACAGAAGAAGGCTTTGACTTGTAACTTCTCCTTGGAGTTTCAGATCTGTCTGGACTCTGCTCAATGAGTAAGCAAAAGCATACGGTTTCAGCAAGCCAATAACTGACATATTTACAGCGATGGACAGTTCTGTTCTCTGATTTGTTTTTTTGGTCTCTGCACAGTCAAATAACTTAAGTGGGAGTTTTGCCTGTGTAATGAACTTAGGAAGCCTTCCAAAACAGGAATAGGATGTGTGGGTAGCAACAATGCAATAAACAGCCAACTTCTTTTCCACAACTATCTGCAGAGAAAGAACAGAGATGGGACTAAGCAACAGGATTTGGATCCAGATTAAAGTTTTAAATCATCAGTAGAATGAAGATACTCTGATACAGTCTATTTCTGACCTCTGAACCCCCAAAATCCAGGTACAGACATTACATGGAGAGACTGAGAGAAAACTACCACTATTTCTGCTGAGACTTAGAAACTTTTAAAAAATTATTTCATAGAAATTTTAATTATTCATAACAGGACACAGGTTCTGCAAAACATATATAAAATCTGTAAAGAAAAACTCCAGATGTGCAGCTGAATCTTCCCTGAGTTGCAATCATGTTTTTTAATACTTACCATTTCCCAGACTACTGGCATTTTTCCTGGGTTTTGCTCTCTTTGTTTTGCCATTGAAAAAATACTATGCACTGAAGCTGTTTATTAATCTCAAAAACTGGTTCTCAAGGAGAATAAGTTAGGGAAAATGCTGTTTACGAGATGAACTATCAGAAGTGATATAAATTGGGCTTGAGGGAGAGTATAGGATGGACTTATAGTTTCCTTCATCCTAAGCAAGGACCATAATTATAAGCTCTTGTGTAAAATCAGTAATTTTTTTCTTTAGGTCTCTTTTCACTCCACCTTGTTTCCCAAGACTTTTATGGAAAGCACAAAAAAACACATGCTCCATTTTTGGCTGAAATATGTTTCCTTCATCTGGAAATGAACAGAACCAACAAATCTGTCTAAGTAAGAAGATCTGAAATATCTGTCATATTGATCTGCCTGGTGTTTGCCTTTGATCTGCAAACTGAACAACCCGAAAAAAATTTCCATTGTTGCATTGCCTTAGTAAACAAGAATTAGAGGAAATTACTTTCTTTAATGCCATAAAATCCACGGTGGGGGCAGTGATTTAGAATCACAGAAGCATAGAATTATCTGGGTTGGAAGAGACCTCCAAGATCATCAAGTCCAACCCTTAATCCAACACTATCATGATTACTAGATCATGGAACTAATTGACACTTCCAGTCTTATTTTAAAAACCTCCAGGGATGGTGAATCCACCACCTCTCTGGGCAGGCCATTCCAATGCCTGATTACTTGCTCTGTGAAGAACTTTTTTCTGATATCCAGCCTAAACCTTCCCTGGCAGAGTCTAAGCTCGTGCCCTCTTGTTCTGTTGCTGGCTGCCTGGGAGAAGAGACCGACCCCCACCTGTCTACAACCTCCTTTCAGATAGTTGTAGACAGTGATGAGGTCACTACTGAGCCTCCTCTTCTCCAGGCTAAACAACCCCAGCTCCCTCAGCCTCTCTTCAAAGGACTTGTGCTCAAGTCCCTTCACCAGTTTTGTTGCTCTTCTCTGGACCTGCTCCAGCACCTCAATATCTTTCTTGAATTGAGGGGCCCAGAAATGAACACAATACTCAAGGTGTGGCCTCACCAACGCCGACTACAGGGGAAGGATCACTTCCCTCATCCTGCTGGCCACACCATTCTTGATACAGGCCAGGATGCCATTGGCCTTCTTGGCCTCCTGGGCACACTGCTGGCTCATGTTTAGCCTCCTGTCAATCAGTACCCCAAGGTCCCTTTCCACCTGACTGCTTTCCAGCCACTCTGTCCACAGCCTGTAGTGCTGCATGGGGTTGTGGCCAAAGAGCAGGACCTGGCATTTGGCCTTGTCAAACTTCATCCTGTTGGACTCAGGCATCTCTCCAGCCTATCAAGGTCCCTCTACAGAGCCCTCCTGCCTTCCGGCAGGTTTACACGCTCTCCCAACTTGGTGTCATCTGCAAATTTACTTATGATGGACTCAATCCCCTTGTCTAAATAATCAATGAAGATGTTAAACAGAACTGGACCCAACACTGATCCCTGGGGGACACCACTGGTGACCGGCTGCCAGCTGGACGCAGCCCCGTTCACCAGCACTCTCTGGGCCCGGCCATCCAGCCAGTTCTTAACCCAGCTGAGAGTGCACCTGTCCAAGCCATGGGCTACCAGTTTATCCTGGAGTATGACATGGGAGACAGTGTCAAAGGCTTTGCTCAAGTCCAGATATACTACATCGACAGGCTTCCCTTCATCCACCAGGCAGGTTACCCGATCATAGAAGGAAATCAGGTTGGTCAGACAGGACCTGCCCATCACAAAGCCGTGCTGGCTGGGTCATATGCCATGTCCATCCTGGAAGTGCTGTGTGATTGCACTCAGGATGATCTGTTCCATAACCTTGCCAGGCACTGAGGTCAGGCTGACAGGCCTATAGTTGCCCGGGTCCTCCTTGCAGCCCTTTTTGTGGATTGGTGTGATGTTTGCAAAACTTCCAACCATCTGGGACCTCCCCAGAGAGCCAGAACTGTTGGTAGATGATGGAGAGTGGCTCGGCAATTTCTTCTGCCAACTCCCTCATCATCCTAGGATTTGCGTGGATCCAGGTGGCTCAGTAATTCATAGACTGTTTCCGCCTGGAACACAGGTTTCCTGTATCTATCTGTGAGCTCTGGAGGCCAGTTATCGTGAGGGCCACCTCTCCTATTGGTGAAGACTGAGGCAAAGTAGGTGTTGAGACCTCAGCCTTCTCCTCATCCCTGGTAACTATGTTCCCTCCCAAGAACAACAAAGAATGGAGGTTTTCCTTGCCCCTCCTTTTGTTATTCATGTATTTATAGAAGCGCTTTTTGTTATCCTTAACAGAAGTAGCCAAATTAATTTCAAATTGCGCTTTTGTTTCTCTGATTTTCCTTCTGCATGTTCTAACTATATCCCTAAACTCTTCCTGAGTAGTCAGCCCTGCCGTCCACAGTTGGTAGGCTCTCTTTTTAGCTCTGATTTCCTTCAGTATCTCCCTATTCAACCAAGGTGGTCGTCTTCCCTGCCAGCTTGCCTTTTGGCTGACTGGTATAGCCTGTTCCTGTGCATTCAAGACTTTTTCCTTGAAGCACATCCATCCCTCCTGTATGCCCCTGTTTTTGAGGAGTGTGTCCCAGGGTGTGCTCTGGACCAGTCTTCTGAATAGGTCAAAATCTGCCCTCTGAAAGTCCAGCATAGAGGTTTGATTGGTGATCCTCCTTGCAACCCTGAATATTGAAAACTTTATTATTTCATGGTCACTGTGCCCCAGTTGGCCTCCGACCACTACATCTCCCACCAGTCCCTCTCTGTTTGTAAACAGAAGATCTAGTGGGGCCCCACTCCTTGTAGGTTCATTTACCTGCTGGAGCAGGAAATTATCCTCTATACACTCTAAGAATCTCCTAGACTGCCTCTTCTCTGCTGTGTTGAGCTCCCAGCAGATATCCAGCAGGCTGAAGTCGCCCACAAGAACAAGAGCTGGCGATTTTGAGACATCTGCCAGCTGCTTTTAGAATAACTCGTCCCCTTCATCATCCTGGTTGGGTGGTCTATAACAGACTCCTACCAGGATGTCAGTCTTGTTGTCCTTCCCCCTGATTCGGGTCCACAAGCACTCAACCCTATCATTGGTGACCTCAAGCTCTACAGAGTCAAGAGACACTCTAACATACAGAGACACTCCCTCAACTCTCCTAACCTGCCTGTCCTTTCTGAAGAGCTTGTAGCCACTTATGACAGCACTCCAGTCGTGAGAGTCATCCCACCACGTTTCTGTAATGGCAAATACGTCATAGCTTCCCTGCTGCATGATGGCTTCCAGCTCCTCCTGTTTATTGCCCAGACTGCGTGCGTTAGTGTACATGCACTTCAGTTGGGTTGCTGATTTTACTTTTAATTCAGTCTTTTCACCCCTGGGCTGAACTTTGGAGAGCCTGAAATCAATCCCCTCCTCATTCAGACCTAGTTTAAAGCTCTCCTGATGAGCCCCGCTAACTTATGGGCAACAGTCCTTTTGCCCTGCCTAAACAGATGAAGCCCATCTGATTTAAGAAGACCAGGTAATATGGAGTTTGCCCCATGATCAAAAAAATCAAAATTTTGACGGTGGCACCAATGCTTTAGCCACCTATTGATAAGGAAGGCTTTCCTAATTCTCTCCTCATGCATCTCCCCATTCATTCCGGCCACTACAGGAACCAAAGCAAATACTGTATTTACGGTAAGGATCTGTCAGTGCTAACCACGTCAAGCCAGTGCTTGTGTGCTAATCAATGATGTTAAGAGGCAGACGTAAAGAGGCCTGTTAATGCAGGTATCTGACCCTGGCTCCAGGTGAAGCTATCAGTGCTGTGCCACACAGAGAAGCCCTCCAGGCTGGATGTGGACCCTCATGTGCACATGCTCTTCGACTAGTACCTTCCCTTCCCCATGATAAACTTCCTAAGGTATTACACAGTGTGTGACAAGCCTGCATGTGCCAGACCTTAATGGGTTGGCTGCTTAAAGAAAGAATTTTATTGTTTGGAACTAAAGCTTTTGGCCCAAACTCTATGAGTCTGTCCATTTACAATATGAAATGCTATGTTCAATCTAAGAACACATTATCTTATCCATCGAGCAGTCTCCTGTTAAATATACTATGAACTAGTCAGGAATATATTTGAAATAATGGAACAGAGTAGGCCTTAATTTACACAGTCCTGTGGGACATTTGAAATCTCTGTGAGATCAATGCTCAGAACAAAAAACTGAGCTCAGTGTGAATTATGAAAATGTGACTTATGAAATAACCTCAAAAGAGCTCTGTTTAACAGGCAGATTGGAATATTTGGGACCTGCACGCTTGAGGCTTATCTGCCAAAATACAAACGACACTGAGGAGTGTATCAGGTGCTAACAAGGAGTTCAGGAAGCAGGGATGTTTTATCTTCCCCTGCTACATATTCTTATGCTGGCTGGGCAAAGCTCTAATGTGCTGTCTAGACATTTATATAGAAGCTGATTTTGTTTGTACGATGGTGAGTTACATAAATGACTAATTACCCTGTATCTTACATGAGCCATCTTTGACTGCCATATATTTTATTGCAATGAGCCTATTAAGAGGCATAAACTCTATTTGGTAAATCCTGAAAAGTCCCACATAACTTAATTTTCATAGATAAAAAATGCAAAACAGTCTTTCCAGTGTACAATTTTTCTTTCAGGACATAAATCCATTAGAAAAAGAAAGCTTTCTAATGCAGTGACAGGGTGCACGATCTAGTCATCTGCATGTGGGACTGGCTCTCACACATTGTGGTTTCAGCTGCCACCGGGCAGCTCCCTGTGTCAGATCTAATTTACCTATCTTTTATAAAGCCTTATGAGAAACATTTTAATCATGTATAGATTCATCCTACTTAATACCAGCTGTCTGAAGTTAGGCAGATAGTACTATCCTCAAGGCGATGATTACAGTCAGAGGAAAGGGGCGCTTCTTTGAGATATGTGTGTTGGAATTGTGTCCATGACCTTCCAGAGCCTCCCACCTCTGGTGGCTGACTTTCAAGAGACCACAGACATCTGGCTTAGACCTTGTTTATAGCTTTCTGAAGTGGGATAGTCTGACTCCCATATTTCTTTCACAGAATTCAGCCAAATATTCAAAATTTGGATGTGGAGACTAAGTTTTTCACTAAATCAGGGCTTTGTGATGCCTTTGATTTTATTCAATCCATTACAGAGAAAGGATCTCACAGGTGTTTAGACTAGTACAAAGCTCAGTCAGGATAAACTGATGAAAATTTCCCTGTGAGATATAAACCACTCAGTTGATATGACTGACTGATCCTAAAGACAGCTGAAAATACGAGACACAACACAATGTTTGCAACTTTGCTGTTCCAATATCTGGTAAGAACAAAACCTGACATGAGAACAAAGCTATCAAGCTGCAAAAACCAGATTTTCCTTATTGTCAACAGGAGGTATTCCAGACTGGGTACCTCATACTCATCTGATGCCCGGCAACACAATTTTGAATCAAAATAGACAAGCAATAATAATAGGAAGGCCTTCAGATAGTTGCCTAGATCATGCTGGATAACTCAGTGTCAGCAGAGATAATGAGGAAATGACTGGGTGAGAACATGAAAAAAAAGTTTCATTTAAATAGTAGAAATTATATTTGACAAGAACTTCTTGAAATCACATTCTCATCTCGCCTTCCTTAAACACTCTCCTACTTGAAATTTGTTGTGTCCTTTAAATCTAACAGATTGAAAGCTTCTTGAGAATGCAAAGAATCAATAGCACTCAGAGATGCTGTGGTTAAGACAGAAAGCAGTGCAGGGTACATAATGTTATATCACCAGTGTGAATTGTTAAATCCTGATTAATATACAAAAACATAAGGTTAAATTCTATAATACAGGTTATAGATCGGGTTTTTCATTCCCAAATAGAAAGATCTGCGTATTAAAAGAAAAGTAAATGCACGCATTACACTAAAATATATTTGGGAGTATATGGACCAGCTTTAGTAAAATTACAGAGATTGACCTCAATGTGACACAAGCCATCTCCACAAAGTGTTCTTTTCTTATATTTTCCATTTTCCTTTCATGTAAATCAAGTTAATCCAAATATAAATAGTGTAAAATATAATGAATATCTGCTGTGAGGTCAGAAGTGGGTCAAAGATGGATAAAGAAGAACTAATCTGAAGACCAAAGGCCATTGTATTTCAGAGACACAGGCTTAAAGGCAGAGGAACCCTATAAAATGTAAATGAAATTTGTCAGGCTGAGGCTGATATTACTGACATCCTTTTCTGATCATCACAATCTAAATTCAGTCTGCTGTTACATGCATCCACCTGTGTGAGAAACACTACTGAGCTGAAAACACAACATGTTATATGGGAATTGATTTCTTGTCATCATCCACAAAAAATACATTTACTCATTCAGTTTAATGAATTAGTTTGATTCAGGTTCATTGATTTTCCTTAGTTTGTTGGGCTAGGTAGTAATCTCACTTCATTTTAATATGGCAGAAAAGTACACCCAAATATCATATACCTATTCAAAGATTGTTGTCACCTAATATTCTCCAGTTCTGAATAACTGAAACACTTATCTTTAACACAGTGACAAGACATACAACTATTTTTACACATATCAGTATCAGGCATTCCTAATATGATTCATCTACAAATGTAGCTTTAAATACCTGCTGATGAAATGCAGGAAACTTAGAAATTTGATTAAACCTTGTCAGAGGTCAGAATTCTACTGTTTTCCAAAGTTATCGGAGTCCAGTATTGGCTGCCTTGGCTCTTCTCATTTTGTCGTTTTAATTTTCTTGCCATTTAGATATTCAGTCTTAAGACAGTAATAGCAAATACAATGAAAGCACAATAGTACTGCAAAACTGCTTACAGAGTCTGTGCAGGGGACCAGCCACAGCAGGGTATTTTACTCTAAACCACTTGCTGCAGATTAATCTTAAGAAAGGACATAAAAGAAAAACTGGTAAAAGACTAAAAATCCAGTACACGTCCAAATACCTGCACTTTAATGACTTCAATTATGGAGGAAATGACTGCATTATAGATGGTGCTGCCCTGGTAATACACTCTTTTCTTCCTCAAAAAGGCATGCAATTGACTTCCAGGACTCCCACATTTTTTTACAAGAGTTTATGTCCTGTGCATTACCTCGCAAATCATTGTACTGGATGAGATCTTCTACATCCTCTAATAAACAGCTACCTCAAGTTTTGTGACTATCACAAGAAAATTTCACAAACTTATCTAACTTATCTACTTTTTGACCTTCCTTTGCTATGTAGCAGGCTGAACTGCAGTCACAGTTGAGGTCATAGTCAGAGAAAGCTTTCTTCTGCTTGATTTTAAACCCACAGGTTTTAGATACTTAGCCATCTATCTGAATTTATTGGTAATGGAGGACGATAATTGTCCCTGAAAATGAAATCCCACGTGAATGGATGTCAGCACACAAGTACCAGAACTTCATGCGACAGAAGGACTACTTCAGAGCTGATGTTACTGCTCGACTAGGGCAGTGCTGTCAGGCATCTCCTTAATGACTGAAAGAGTGCAGCCATGGGTAAAGCACAGGGTGCCACTGTTTGTCCAGAAGATGAAGACCTGGTGGTTTTGTGGCAGAAAATGCCACAGGTACCCAGCATGGGGATGAGCAGGAACATTCTGGTCCATCCACTCCAGTGTGAGTAGCCAGCCCAGTCTCTGTGGGACAGAGATCCCTCTGTCCAAGCTGTGAGAAGAAGGAACAAGGCTTTTGTAAGGAATTTTATGTGTTTCAAATTACTGAACTGGATCCTTGGCTGGGTAAAAATCAACATCATCCAAGCTGATAGTTTTTGGTCAATGTACATCACTTGAGTATGTGATCCATTGTATTTTCCAATGTTGAAATATCTGAAGTAAAAGGATTAAAGTATTTGCTATCTTAGCATCTCAGTTTAATTTGATGCAGAATACTGACAAAGTTATAGAGAAACTTCTCTTTGATCATTAGGTGGCAGACGTAAGAGCAAGTGTCACTTTGAAAGAGAAGATGAAAATATAAAATATAAAAACTGTTCTGAGAGCTTATACAGTATCACAGAACATTTTTCCTGAATTCCTATTTAGGAATTAGGGTTTGCTACAGTGAGTGAGCCCAGGTGCACTGGCTGTCGTCCACTTGAGTAATTACATTCAACTCAATGTGCAGTTCTCTTTTCAGAGCAAAGTAGTCTCTCTTCATCCTGACACATTGTACAGTGGTGACACCTATTATTTCAAAGCTGCACCCTGCCTCAGAGACAGCTGCACTTTACTGATAGTTGAAGCAACCCTTGTACTCACAGTTGGTATTGTCTTCCAGACTCTGCTCTGCTTCATAGAACAAACTTGCATATTGTATAATGTGTGTAAAAGTGCTTACTCTCTTTTGCAAAGAATTTTGAGAGGCACAGACGAGCAACTGAGTAACCTGGGTAATACTTAGTCCTTCCATGACTGTAGGGAATGAGAAAACATAAAGGGGGAGAAAGATCTCAAGAGCCTAACAGCCAGCTTCTATGTCTAGAGACACCACTATGATATCCCTTCTTAAACTTGCTTGAAAAAGTAGATAATAGCTCATATTGCATCTTCCTCAGTCATCAGTCAGTGAGATGTGCACAGAACTCAAAATGCATTATTTTGCCCAAAACCAACAAATTTGCCTCAGTCCTCTTTCATGCCTAACATCCCACCTGAAGTAAGTACAAGATAGAATCCTTATTACTCAGGGTACCCTTGCATTAGGAAAACTATGTTGCTAATAAGTACTGGTTAATACTCCTAGGTAATGTGTGAATAGATGCAGAGATTGGACCTTGGCGAAGTCAAAGAGTAAGAAGAGAATGATACAAGAATCTTACCATTCATCACTGTTCTCGTTCTTTAAGTTTTCCACTCTGATTTTTCATTCTTCTTCTCTTTTTCCTTCATCAGCTAGACTTTTCTGTCACAATGCTAAAATTTCTTAAGTTGGTTTCATTACCAAGATAGGTTTGCTTCTAAGTCCATCAAATGCCTTAAGATGTATAGTCACAAGGTGAAGAAAAAGGCCTTTGGTTTTGCCACGGAAGTAGTATAAATGTGCACTGGCATCTGATGCCATGCCATTTAAAACCATGGCTATGCCTCCATCCTCCTCTTTAAATCAATGTCTTCCATTTTTTTAACGTTTTCTTTCTTTTAATTTATGTCTGAACCTAGTTGAACACCTTTAAAATGATACCAAGACAGAGCCAAATTCTATTCTGGTACATGACTAGCTGCTAGTAAATTGTGACGTGCTTAATTTTTCTTCATTAGGATTTTAGTAGACAAGCTGTTACTACCCAGGATGCCATCATGGGGCAACAAAAGCTTTTTATGAGAACAGCGTACAGGAAGAGTTGTTCCCACATAAAAAACATTAACAGATATATTTATTTACCATTCAACATATGGGAGGGAAAAATAAACTCAATGGTCTATTTGCCAAATGGAAAAGGACCAAGATGGCTAGAGGAGAAAAATTATTTTCAAAATTCTGAAAAGATTTTACAATTAACAAAGAAATGTGAAAGTAAATTAAACAAACCAGTAAAAATATGCAATTGTTCTCTTTTTACCATCATTGTTTATTCCTGCTAACAGTCTTGTTTACTCCTTTCCTCCTCTTTTGGAGATGATTCGATTGTGTTGCCACCCCTTTCTCTGGTTTTCATTGTAATTTCACACTTGGCCAAAGAATAGAGGAACTGAACGAAGTTGTTGATATGTAAATAACAGCTTTGAAGATAGAAGTACCAGATTGTTCCTAAAATGAAAAATTGTAATTGCTGATTTTTTTTGATCAGATTAAAAAAAAATCCTGATGTATAATTCAAATGGTGCCTGAAATTAAAGATTTCATTATCTCTGAAGAATAATAATTTCAGCCAATCCAGGTATTTTCAGAGAGCTGTGGAAATAATAATAAGAGTGCAAAATGTTACAGTCTAAATGTTGTTGACAAAATTGCTTATTTCAACACTATTTCATTTGCTATGTATTTCATTACGAGTACATTTTGACAGGACATTTTAAGAGATGTGATGATTTTCTCCTGTATAAAAACAACTGAAGGTCAGATTCTGATGCCTTGACACCCAGTAAGTGCTTCAGAGTGACAGAGTTTTCAATCAGAGAGTCACAGAGTTGAAAGAGACCTCTGAAGGTCACCTGGTCCAACCTCACGCTTAAACACGATTACTTAGAGCTAGTTGCCCAGGACTGTGTCCAGATGACTTTTGAATGCTTCCAAGGATAGAGACTTCACCATCTTGTTAGGCAACCTGTGCCAATGCTTGGTCACAGCGAGAAAGTGTTTTCTGATGTTCAGATGGCAACTGTTGTGTTTCAGTTAGTGCCCACGTGCAATTCCTCTGATCCCAAAGCTCACTGAAATCAATAGCCAGTAACTTCAACACTTCTGGGCTTTGAGCAGGACCCTGTCCACTCTATGGCAACTGTGGTGTAGTATCATGTGCATTGTTACGGCCATATTTCTGTATGAAATCTGTCCATGGAATGATTCACAAGGATAGTCACTTCCACTTTTCAGTGAGACACTCCAATGCTTTAGTCCAAACATGCAGTTTGTGGTGTGTAGATAAGATGCAGATTATGAGTTGCACTTCCACAAATGTCATGAAATGAGCCTTAATAATGAAAGGGGCTTAATGCAAAACAGCTTCAAAAAGGAGTAATTGCTGCTGATTAATGTTGGCTCCAGATCTTGCCCCAGAATATCGAGCTTGCTTGTGAAAGCTATAACCTCTGATGGTGAAACATGTTTACAGGTAAGAAGGGACCATTTGCCAGTTATCTACACTGAACAAAGAGAATGCTTGTCTTAATTCAACATCAAGACCACTTCAGTTTAATGATGCTGCCTTGATACTGTGAGTTGAGGAGTACTCATGGTTCCTAGCCACAGCGACCTAAATATCGTCCAAAATCATGGTTGCAAATTTATCCATTCTGAAGAGAAGGCCACTACTTTTGCTGATATTGTCTGCCTGAGCTGAGCTCTTTGCACAAGATTTTACAATTTTCTGGATGTTAGGCAGGGCAGATTTTTGGACATCACTAACAAATTGCTAATACATATATATGGGTCAACTGCAATAAGACTAGAGAGCCCTGGATGTATCAAAGTTCATTTAAAAACACAGTACATAGCACTCACCACCTTTAGTCCAGCTTGTTTCAATCAGTTTTATTGCATAGACAAGAGACAAAGGCAGGGCTCTCAAGAGGCACACGAAGAGTACAGCTGTTCCTCTTCCCACTAACAAACAGTGAGCTTGGGGTATCAAACCTAGCTGGGAGCCTACTTGGATTAGTGGTTTTTTTTTTTCCTGTGATTGAAAATACTCCCATGATCCTTGTCTGTGGCTCCAAAGGTGA
This sequence comes from Tapera naevia, assembly GCA_033556795.1. NCBI lineage: Eukaryota > Metazoa > Chordata > Aves > Cuculiformes > Neomorphidae > Tapera > Tapera naevia. Next base: position 15,987,487 of record JAUMJJ010000038.1, read on the forward strand.
AAATGACCTCCAAGTTTCTTTACTTATCAAGCTCAAGCTGGCAGCCAGGTACTCCCACACTACTCTGTGCTCCTACTCTACCATCTACCATTACCATTTGTGTTTGCTTTCTTGCCATCTCTCTCATTCAATCCTTCTCTCTTCTTGCTTGTGAATCTTTCTAATTCACCACATCTTCTTGTGAAAAACTGCACTCATTTTCTGACCCTGCATCTTCTTCATCTACTTGTGCTGAAAGAATGCAAAGATATCTTGCTTTCCTATTAAAAACAGCATTGTGAAAAACTTATGTTGTTGCTATTCATGGCAATATTATAGTCTCATGTTGCTGGTAGTCACTCAGAAGAAGAAAAATCAGACCTGAAGCAATGCATAAGTTGTTTTTTTCTACATCTGTAGTTTAGAAACAAATCTAGTTAAACTGCCTATAAGTCAGACAAGACAAGATATTCTTAAGTCCCTACTAATTCCAAATTAGTGCCAACTTTACCAGACAACATGAGCTAATTATTTTTATTTACTTTTGGAATATCAGGCATCTTGCCTGTTTATTACTGGTAATCCTCAGCCATTGTTTACCATCACGCAGAACTGTAACCCTCTGGAAAGCAGAGGTCAGCATCACTTCACCAATTTTCAGACTATGGATAGAATCAACAACAGATCAAACTGTCTCCATCAAAACGTCTTGAAAAGACAAACTGAGCTGTTTAGCAGATGCCAGTACATAATTTGTGAACCTGAACGTGAACTATATCTGAGATCCTCCTGAGCTTCCCCACAGTTTTCTCCAAAATGGGAACATTTAACCGTTTCTGAACACCAGGAAGGAGTCTCTGACACATACTTTCACATACTAAGACACTTTATGTAGCTCTTATACAACAGATGGCCCCAATACTTGATGTACTTACTTCCACTCATTCACTGGTGGGCAGCAAGATTTAAAAACCGGACACAATTCAGTTTGGATCGTTCAAATCAAAAATTTCTGAATCATCTTGATTTTTTTCACAAGGAGAGTCAATATGGCTCTCCCAGAAGCTACCAAGCTTCTTTTTCCTTCTTCTACAGGAGGAGCTCAAGTGCTTTTCCCTCTGGCATATCTAGAGCAGGTCTTGTACTAGCAGTGACATCCAAGACAGTTGTGCTTCAGGTAGTGAGATTTACGTTTCACTGTGAACTTCTTTGGCCCTTTGTGTCCATTCACTGAAGCAGCTCAGAAGGACACTGCATCCCAATGCATGGGACAAACACAAGGTGGAAACTACCATACGCATATTCTGCAGCAGACAGTTTGGACCAGAGCATCATATTACACTTCTGTCTGAAGTTGCTGCAAAACTATGTGCTCAAGCACCAGGTTGAATCAGTACCTGAAATGAATTCTCCATATGAAGCAATTCAGACATTCTCTAGTGGGGTATTGGGTTTTCTCGTCTTGTCCTTGTCCTGTAAGAATGCCCTTGGCCACTGCCAAGCAGTTTAGAAAGGAGAAAACCTCTTCTCACAGTGTTCATTTGACTGAAACCAGAATTAATTATCATTCTCATCTCACTGCCGCAACCCTCGTTGCGTCCAAGTCCAGGAAAAGAACAAAGGTTCTGAAGTCTATGCTCTTTAGGGTAGATTACAGTTAAAAAATGGGAGGTTTGAGAAATTCGAAGTTGCTCACTATTCTTCCAGTGTGAGTTGAGTTTAAAAGGTTTAAATCCCTGGACTTTAAACTCACCCACTCCTAGAATACATATTTATATATTTAATAGCATATAATAGCAATAACCCCATCTCTGAGTGGACTGGAAGATTAAAGCTTCTGCCAATGTACTGAGCAAATAGTTAGGCTGCAGCATTATACATGCCTTCTGTATATTCCAAGGCAAACAGAGCTCACTTTTAATTAAAGCACAACTTGGACAAATAACTTACGGAGCCAGTTAGAGTCACATGTTAGGTTGCCCCTAGAAACTACACATATTAACCTGAAAAAACAATGAGTTAATTAAACAGAAACTATACAACCTTAGGCACAGACTATATTTTTTTCTGTCTGAGGATGCATAACACAAAAGAATTTCAGTCTTGATGTAGCCTTCCATGTTACTATGGGATAATGTTTGCTACTACTATGAATATCATTTTACATGTATTGCTTTTGATTCATCCCAAAGACATAACTGTTATTCAAACTGGGGTATGGATTATCAATGACAAGAACCACCATGATGTTATCATGCAGGGACCATAAAGTAATTTGCATCGAAGGATCTGAAAATACTTATAATGAAACCTTTAAATGTCTTTAACTGTTTATCTGCAACTGCACATCTGTGAGATTTTTATACCTGATTAGATGGATTTTCTAGAGTACCTATCATTCTTTAATTGAGAGAAATACGTGAGTGAGTCTAAATGTTATAATTGTGCTTTGAACTTAATCTTTCACAGAAATACTTAAAAGGATCAAACCTGTGAATCTATTTATTTAACTTTATTCAAATAAGTGCAAAAAAACATGTGCAAGCCCACTAGTGCCACTTATCATTTGAAGTGAGCCTTTTGTGAACCTTGCTATTAAAATGGCCATGGCAGTAGGAAGCAACTATAATTTGGTGATGAATCATAGAGCTATTCACAGGAAGGCTCTCAGCAAAGACAAAGGCCCTGCTGTCCATTATAAACCCATGAATTGCCTTCAGATAAATGCAGCTTGTCCTTCGATGTAAAGTTACTCATTGCAATCCACCTAGCAGCCTCTATTGTTTGCCTTAATGAAAAAGTGCTCTGTAACAGAGAAGCTGTCTAATTCATTACAGTAGAGACTATTTTTTCAACTAAGTGCTTTGTACTGAAAATCATAAACCCCCCAAAAAAGTAGAAACAGATTTTTCTATACACAAAATTTAACCTTCACTTGCAAATGACAAAAAATTCCTTTTTCTTTAAAAATAAGTAAATAATACTGGCATTCCTTTTGTGTGCATGTAGCAGAAAGGTACATCTCAAAGAGCTTTCCTCTATACCATCTTTACAAAGGATCTGTTCTTTCTGGGTTTTATGTATCTACAGAGAAGAAGAGGCAATTTCTTTGGTTGCATTTATCTTTCTCCTGGCTCCTTTCAGTTAATATTTGTCTAATATTTGTTAATTGCTACCAAAGATGCTGTATCAGGTAATGCATTTAATTTACCTACCGAATCTGAAACCACGGGATGGAAAATGTATCTATGGATATGCTACTGTAGATTAGCAACAGTAGCTTTGGGCTACAGCTGCTAAAAATAACTCTCTCTGTGCTGCAACTCAGGTATGAGAGATTCAGACCATTCATAAGAACTGCAATTAAAAGCATCAAATGGCATGGAAATACTCTCCTCCATAACTCTGGCAATTCAGCAGTGGTGGAGTTTTTCTCTTGTTTTGTATTTCATGAAAGGCATAATATCTCTTTTGATTTCTTTGCTGGTAACCAGTATTTTTAGAGTTTAAATAAAAATGGGCGTCATTTTTATTCCAGACAGACAACAAAGAACAAGAAAAGATAATTTTTTAAGGCCAAGCAATGTTAGACTGTTGGCATGGTTTTTTACAATGCAATCAAAACAGTAGTCCTCATAATAAGTAAGATAACTTTAGCATTCATATAAAATGTGGCCTGCTGCATACATTTAAGTAGCATCTTTTCTTTCACATCGTCTCCAGGGGGAAGGTTCATCTACACTTACTCGTACTAAAGCATACATGCTTGATGCATAGTCCTAATGAACTTGAAGAAACTGATCATTCAAGTAAACCTCTCATCAACTGGGCCTCATAGTAAATGCTGCAAAGTGACAGTCAATTGAAGAGCTGAAACTCTGCCTGATGACCCTCCTGTGAAACTGGCCTTTAGGAAATTAAGTGAAGTCAAATGCAGTAACTCATATCACATGCTTGCACAGTCCTAGAGCTGTGGAAAGCAGCTCTGACAAGATAAACAGTTGCACTTCAGCAGCTGAGAGTTTTCCTCCACTTCCTTCTTCCTCAAACAGCAATCCCAAAAGGCACATGGTTAACACAGAGCTGGGGCAGCCACTGATCTACAGCAGCTTTGTCTACTGACTTTCCTCAGAGAGGCGATCAGAGCCTGGCAATCTTCATGCATTTCAACAAGCAGAGGCACCCATGTTTGAGAGTGGGTTGCTTTCGTTACGGAACAGGTGGGAGCACGCGGGGAAAGCTGCCAGTCAGGGACTGCTGGGGCTGGTGGGGAGCTTAGCCCCATGTCCCACATGGAGGCAGGTGGCACAGCCGCTCTGCTCAGCTGGCTGTCCGTGAACCTTCCTACAGCCTGGGCTACTGCCCGTTGCCCTGTGCTGGAAGGAAAGGACTTAAATCAGCTCCAGCCAGTTTTTGCCCCGGTGCTCAATCTCCTCTTTACCTCTTTTACCGATGGTTTGGCCTTTTTCATGAAGGAGACCTGGACAGTAGTGGTGGCTGTTGCTCTACTGTTTTCTTTCTTGAGATACTCACACTATAAAGGGGGGAGGGACCTTTGTTCACATTAAGCAGCAGCAGCAGCATAGACACAGGCTCAGCTGTCCCATTAAAACCAATCATCTACACAAGAATTAAGAATGTCAATACAAGCACAATCTTTTTTTCTTTCTTCCAGTTAGAACAAACAGAACAATATATTTTCCCTCTTCATTTTGTTGTGCCAAAGTAAAAATATAACAATTCTCTTATCAAACTGTGTTTGCATCAGAATATCTCTCTAATCTGCAAAAAAATGTTTCAGATCTGTGGCAGATATACAAGAGACAAAAAGGAATGAAGGCCAGGCCGCACCTGTATTGCTGCTTCCTTTCCCTAGAGTCATCCATGACGGGGACACTGGTGAGACCTGAGCTCCAGGCTCCAGTTCCAGATCTGCCTGAGGGGTTTCAATTAGCATCTCCTGTGAAAGGAGCTAGCCACCACGCTGTGCCAGTCTCTCGCTCTTGACAGCTGATGTTTTAGTGTTTATAATAATGTGTTTCAGAGCTGTAAATACCAAGCAAGCATATACTGGGATTTTTCTTACCTTGATGATCAAGGCGCTCTGTTGAGGTGAGAGAATTATACTTTAAATCAATGCAGGCAGCACTGAACATAGCTCTTCCATGTTTTGTTGGACAACATTAATTACCGGACACTGAAAAAACAAAAGGGACATTATCTGTCCCTCTGTCAAGATTTGCCTCCTCCACAACAACATAAGCATGCTTGCAGTGGAAAGTACTTGACAAATTTGATCCAAGTCCATGTGGTTTTTGAGTTGTACAAAAGAATATTTTGGAAAAATTTCAGTTCCTACTACTTGTAAATTTAAATCCTGTTTTAATATACTGTTGTGCAGGAACAATTATTTATAAGGAGTCATACAAAAATAAGCAGAACATTTATTCATATTTTTGTGAAAATTGAGCACATTTTTTATGTGAAATATTTCCTATGCTAAATTCATTCTCACAGCATTGTTTTCTACCGAAGTTTCTCCATAATAATCAGTACCCAGTACATCCAGCATATTCAGACATATATTCTGGGTAATAGTGGTTTAGTACAACTACTAAATTACTCATGTGAAAACATATGTTGCACTAACACTGCCAAAGTGTTTATAAGCAATATGTCTGGGAAAAAAATAAAAAGAGGCAAGAGAAAAATGATCCACAAATTAAAACAAAACATCCTGTAAAATTATCATTAATAAATTTGGCACAAGATGTAGTAGTGCACTAATGAAACTGCTGATTACACTAAAACAGAAGGCAATGTCCTTTAGGTAAGAATCAAAATATCATATTGGAGAAAGAACTGTGTATTGTTAAAAAAAAAACAACCCTGTGATTGGACAAAAGGGAATATGGCAAAGCTGAAGGTTACGTTCACAGGTTGTCAGTCTCAAGGGGTAGGTAAAAGAGACTGTGATTTATGTAGGCAACAAAGAGAGAGTTGGCAGAAGCCATGACACTAAGCAATGAAGTGACACATCCAAGCTCGCATCCTAATCCAGGGGAAGGAGCAAGAACACAGACCTATGCAGCATCAGGACAGTGAGCTATGATCTCAGCGTGGTGCCTTTTCTGAGGTTACAGGACAAATAGACTCTCTTATAGATGGCACCATGCAGTCATAGGTTTCCTGCTCAAGAACTGTTCTTAGACAGACATATCTTATATTAACTTCAAAAGAAAAAACACTGCCCGGGTCACCTGTTCTTCATAGCTATCATGTAGTCAGGGGTCACTGCTGAGAATATTTTGTGCTGTTTCCAAATTCATCTCTGATCCATCTTTTTTCAAGAACTTTTAAGGTCAGCAGAGAGCAACACGTGCAGCATGTAGATTTAGTGGGCAGATTAGCTAATTGACCTCAGAAAGGGAACAAAGTGTGCTGTGCTTTCAATCAGCATCTTTTTAAATCTCTGTTAACTAACATTGAGATATTTGCTTTGACATGAGAATTTGCTGCAAGAGTTTCCATGGTAATTCTGCCTTTCAAAGTTGGGGGCAATTTCAGCTAGTCTCAGTGGGCAGGATGGGGCTAAGGATATCCTCTCCCCAACTTCAGTGGCACTTTGTCAGAGAGAGATACTTAATATAGAAATTCCCTCCATGTGCTTAAGCGACACTACATTAGGAAATAAACTAGCTCCACATGTTTGGGGTTTTTTTCAGTTCTCCAGACTACTTGCTGAACAGATCCTGGGAAGAGCTGTGATACGGGTGTGGATGGGGAAGAGGGTGCTCAGCCCCACTGGAAGGCTGCAAGTTCATTGGGAGCCCCATTGTTCTAAGGGCAAGGGGTGTAAATGTTCCTTCCTGTTGGCAAATCTACCCCCAAACTGGATGCTGCTGAGATTGAAGGTGGGAGATACAGGGCCGTCTTTCTCCTGGATTAACATGAGCTCTGTCTGTAGCTGGAGTACAGCTCCCAGAAAAGCAGCTGGCTGCCAACTCCAGTTGTGATTTTGCAGCCTGTTCTGCACAGGCCTCCTGAGACCTGGAAAAGCCACTGCTTTTGGCCAGCCTCCTGCTACAGACAGCAGGAAGATGTCAGGATATGCAAGCAAAATCCTTTCTTCTAATCACCATCTGCCAGTTGCTCCTACAACTAAAATTCTTGTCCACCTTTCTGGCCATGTGAACTGCATTCACTAGTATTGCTCTTTGAAATGCCTCTATAGTACAGCTATACACAAATTACATTTGATCACTGGTTTATGCAATTAATCTGATTATATCTTATACACATTTTTAGCACTACAGTGTTTTACCCTCCTGCAACTGGGAAGAACTGCAAACACATAAACAACATGCCTATAAATATTAAACAGATAGCAGTACTAGAATGTGAAAATTGTATCTACCTTTCAAAGTATTATATATGTTAGATATGATATTATACATGAGTAGGCATACCATATACACATATATAAAGTTGTACGTCTCTATAAGAAAATTATAGAAAGGTTATGAATTCCTGTTTGTTGTAATAACGAAGCAAGTAAACCCCCTTTTAATCACATCTATGGTGCAGAGTGGTGCAGGAATAAAGATCCTCCTTAATAAGTCTGTAAATGTTAATGATATGAACCATATCTCTGCACTATTGAGTGGTTTTATAGCAGTGTGTCATCATGACATATAACATCTCCAAATTTCTATCAGCATATTTCAAATTGAACTTGCTAATATGTCCATTGGTTTCTGGTATATAGTACTTGTTCCTTTTTTATTTTAGTGTATTGAATGGAGTGAAAGCAACTCAGAACAAAAGGCCAGAGTCAAGTTTGCACAAATACTGAGTGTGTGCGGCAGAGAGCATTTCCATTTTGCTGTCAAGGCTGCTTTCAGTTAGCACAAAAGCACGCTGCAGGATACTTACAACAGCCATCCCAAGCAGGTTTTAAGCATGCAACGTTATAGCCGTGTGATGCGACGTTCCCCTTTGTGGGGTGATTTGCACCCTCCACCTTTGGGATGGACACTGAGAAGTACCACACAGTAGGGGAAGAGCCAGGGATCCACACCAGAACCCTACCAAAACAAAATCTGTCCCAACACATTTACCAGCCTAAGCAGAAACACAGTATTGTCAACCAGAAGACACTAATTGCTGTGAGGGTAACAAACCACGCCACATGGTTACAACTGTAAGAGGAACAAGCAGTCCCCACTCAGCTCCTCTGTCATCCCATGGTGCTATCTGTTTGATAATAGTTCCCCGGGAAGATACCTAGGATGCTCAGGGCTGTACCCACCTGGCTCCTGTGGACTGCGGAGACGTCTGAGGCTCTTGTAGAATTTCGATGCAGGGCCCCCACATAGCTAATGAGCTAATGAAACAAAAGGGAGTGGTTCCCAAAATCTTAGCTTTCTTTGAGATTTTTCTTTTTCATCTCTTCAATTCTACCAGGATTGGATGAGCAGTGATTTGCTTGTGACCTTCACAGCCTGTGTTGAATAATCTATTTATCTGAGAGACAATCAAAAATAGCAGCCAACATGGCTCTCTGGCTCCCTAACAACTTGCTTTGGTTTCTTTTTCATTCACGAGGTAAATATAGCTTATTCAGATTCTTTTCTTGAAACAAAGGTAGCTTTTTCTGTTATTGATCTCCAGACATGAGCTACCACATATTAAAAAAACCTGAGTTTTCTGTGAGACAAATCTCTTGTAGGCTTCAGTATGAGCTTTGTATAACTCCTATAGAATTATCCCTCTTTCTAGCCATCCTATTTCGTTTTAACTACTCATATACAATGAAAACAAAACTTACAATGATCTTCAACTGAAAGTCTGAAACCTTACCATCATGCCAAGATAGCTCTCTAATACAGAACTAAAGCAACAGCAGGAAATAGGAAAATAAACAAGTCCAACACACATTTGAAGGATTGTACCTAGAGAAAGGGATGTGAGGAAAAGCAGCATCATTTTTCAGGAAGGTATGCACTAAGAAGAGCTTTTACAGACATGAGTTGATCCTGTTGTTTAAATTCCTGTTTGGAAAGAAACAAGGGTATTTCTAGTTTTGAGATATTATCTTCATCTCCTAAGAGGACTGTTTTTGCTAGTATCTTTTAAATCCAAATAATTCTTATTTCTTGTATGAGAAATATTTTAGTTTAGTTTTGCTACCCTTTGTGGTTCCAAGACTATAAAGATACGAAATTAATTTAGTTAACTTATCATGTATGATGTTCTCCATCAATAAAATACAGACACTAGGAATTACCACACAAAAATCTGGTCATTAACTGCATTGCTTTTAATCCTTTTATCTTACAATTTATTTATGGTCTTTTTTGATTTTGCAGAAGTTTTTGACAGGACTATGGTTTTCCTTACACCAGTTAATTTCAGGCAGACAGACTCACTAGAGCTACTATAACAACAGTTGTGTTTAATTAGAATGATGTCAAATGGAGAAGATGGAACAGTAATCATTGGGTAAATTTTCCATATAACATCTCCCTGGTGGACGTAAGTGCTAATAACAATGAGTACCTCAGTTCTCCCCACTTCCTATCATTGTTTACCACTGAGAAGGAACTCAACAAACAAGACAGCCAGTTGTCTGGGAAAACACGTGGACAGCATCGCTCTGAGGACATGTCAAAAGCAGAAGAGGGCTTGCACTCTATTCTGCCAGCTACTCTGGGCTGCTAATGTGGCCAGCAGGATCTTTGGAGGAGTGGCTGTGTTACAAGTGTCATCTGGGGTGCAAAAAATTGTGTATAACTCAAGATACTAAACCTGTGTCTTCTGGGAGTTACAGATCAAAATATGACTCATGTCTCTCTGTATTACAGTCAATTACATTAACCTTTTCATTGGTGTGTTGTATTGCATTCCAAAATTATACACTAAAAGTGGTTAAATTGTCACCAGATCACACCTGACACTATATTGGAAAATCATTCAGCTTGCACTACTCACAGCTTTATGCACACTGAAACTGATTTTACATAGATGTGCAGCTCTGTGTATGTATGCAGGTTTATATATAAACGCACTCTCTAATCATCTGTTTAAAGAGATAAAAAGGTTCATGAGTGAGTATGTGTGCACTTTAACATATTTATGTGTACAAAGGAAAGAGGTAACTATTTCAAAAAATCAGTACTTGCATCCTGTCACTGATGATTTCCATCCTGTTTTGTAACTGAGCAGTGAAGAATGGTAACAGCACTGAGTGAAAAAAAATCACACCTACTTTCAAGTTACTTTAACCTGAGAAACTATCTAATACTGCTTTGGAGGGATGAGAAGACTGAGGAGAGGAAAAATACAAATAGAATGGTTAGAATATGAGTAACAGGGAAGACTGAGGGGAGGATTACACGAACAGAAAAAAACCTCTCCCTTTCTCAGGAGCTCTAGTGTCTCTCTGTCCAATGCACGGCTCACTGAATCTGTGGGACTGAGAGAGCTAGAGACAACTCCCCGAAAATGGAAAGAAAAGACAATATGATGAAAAAGGTTTTGACAAAAAAATACAAATATCAGAAGCCTAAACAGTTCCATGTGTAAATAGCATATGTGTACTACTTGTCCAAGATTATTTAAGTTTTCATGAGGGATTTCATCCTTCGGCTTTTCTGTTTGTATCCCTGAAAGCTCAGTCAACATACGTTATTAGACAGAACTTGGTTTACAGTCCAGCACATCTTCGGAGATAAAAACACCTTATGAAAGCTTTTCAAAGAAGGGTGAAGAAAGAACCCTTACTTATGATGAAAGCAAGTTGTGGACTATTTCTAATGTAAGACACTGTAAGATTTAACAAATGAATGAACACAAGATACAGGATTTTTTTCCTAGATCTGTAATTTCAAGGCTCTATTTTGTCTTTGAACACATGATTAATCTCAGTGTAAGATTTGCAAAATCTGCTTTTAGCCATAGGATATACTAAAAAAAAAAGTAAAATATGGCTTGTGCTAAATTTAGTAGTTCTGGCAATTAAATCAACTTTATTTGTTGATTTAGTCAAGTAAAATAGTTTGCTAGATAAGTACAGGAACTGTTCTGCAATTTTGAGTACTAATACACATCCAGCCAAATGGGCTTTAGAATAAAGAGGACAGTGCAATTTATCTGTAATCCCTTTAGTTGCTTTTTTTTATTTGTTTTTTTCAGATTGCAAAGACTAAAGAATATGATACTTACCACTGGATTATTTCCATGCAGAAGATTTGACCTTAATGCTCTATCTGTGTCACAAAATAAGATGGGTTCAAAAGATCCTGGTACAGTGACGCATTCTTGATACTGCCTACTTATTTGAAGCATGCAAGTGTGGTAACTGATGCCCACTGTTTCTCTGCCTGCACCTGATTTGGTTCATGTTAGCCTTTATTAAAGGCCAACATTATGTTTATCCTGTGAGCATGATCAGCAGGGGAGTGAGTTGGTCACATTCCCTTCACTGCTCATGGGGTGTCTTAACTATACTTTTATTTGAGCATCTGCTTCTAGGTGTACTTACATTAAAATTAAATGAGGAAGAGGCCTTAAAATCACATATCATATATTCTTCAGCAAGGAGGAACCTGAATTTTCGTATCCCATTGGGAACAATCTCCAGACAAATTCAATCCCCAAACGAGCCTTTGTCTACTCAGATCCCAACCCCACCGTTCTCCTCTTCCTCTTGCCATCATTTTGACTTTTAAAAGCCCTGAGCCATGGACCTCAGGAAAATATCTTCGATGAGGAAATACGCAATCCCAATTGCTACTGACATTCTTCTCAGGTATTTGGGGTGTAAGGGACCTATTGAGCACCCAGGGCTGTCAAATGAATTTCATGGGGAACAAAGTCTGAACTTTTAAAGGAGGAGAGGGAACAGAAAGCAGATTGTTGGAAATAATGTTGAAGGAATGCCATTTAATTTTGTATAATGTTAAGGATGATGATGTGAATGAAAGTATTTTACAAATGTGAATATGCACTGAAGGGGACACCTAATATGATATTTGACTTTAAAACCTGGTTTTAGAAGAAGCAAGGAAAGACTCTGAAGTTTGAAGCAACTGGTATCCTAAGAAACACAGTTATAACTCCCTATCTCTTCTACAGTGTCATATACTGAAAATGATTTTCTACATTTTCGAGCACACTTTTCAGCAGTGGCTTTTAAACTACTTTACAAAACATGTCAAAATCACTGCATATGTTTCATTGAGAGTATGTGGGACCAGGTTTGTTGAAAGACAGGTCAGGTGGGCAGTGGTCCAGATTATATGAAAGAGCTTTACCATGATTCCCCTGCTTATGAGATTGTGATAATATTGACTATCATTACCTTCTGCTACATTCTGCTGCTCTTGTCATCCTGTACCTTAACGTGCAAAGATACACTGAAAAATAAATGAAATGATTCGGATCACTTGGCCACAAGGCTGAGTAGCGAACACCTCTGTGTAAGAATGAAATGAATGGCTGTGTCACAGTACACACAGACTGATCGAGCAGACTAACAGTTATTCAAACTTACTTCTGATGTCAAAATACTGAGAATAAATCCAGACGCAAGAGCATGTCAAGGGCATCACTAACATCAGCTGCAAGATGAAGACTGTCAGCATGTTCTCAAACACTGGAATAAAAACACTGGGCAGAAAGATCAGAAACAATGGCTAACTTTGGGTCAGGTCTTACAGTCTCAATGTACCTGTGCAATTTCACCCTAATCTTTGCTTATGTACCAGAGGCCTTACGTTTGAACTTGAATCCCTAATCCTTTTGTTTTCCCTTTCCAAGTTAAAAGGAGCTTTCAAGAGCAGTAATTAACTAGAAACGAGAAATGCTGCACTTTGAACTCCACTGCTGAAAAATTCTAAATGAACGCCGAACATTTTTTCTTACTTTTATTAATTTTATTATATTAGGGCACGCACTTTTTTGAATCATATAATTATACACATAGCATGGTTCTCTTCTTCTCACCTCTTGGGCTAAGATTTATATGTGCTTTTAAAGTGCTCCTAATTAGAGACCTGGATTCTGACTATGCTTACTAAGGCCAGAAGGTTTCTTTTTAGATTCTGTGCTTCAGACTAATATTGTTTTTATACTAGATGAAACAAAGTCTTTCCAAGGTTATCCCCCCCAAAAAAACCCCAAATGTGCTGTAAAAAATCAAAATTAATAAGCTACGTAGCAGGAAGTATAGCATCCGCCAAAAAAACATCATTGCTTATCATGAGACAAAACTGTTCAACAATCAGTAAACCACTCTTGCTTAGGTAGATGAAGGAAAGATGAAGATGGATTCCATAAGAAAACAGAAACTGGTAAAATTAAGCATTTTATTCAATACTTCCCCACTCTCTGAAAGCTACTGTTATTCTCACATGTGACTTAACATGGAACAGTTGCATTGTAGGTCACTATAAACCTAAAGACAGTCGGCAGAGATACTTTAAAGTAATCTGTAAAAATATTATGAAGAACTGCTATTTCAGCAGTACATGGTCCTTGCCATTGGTTTAAAGGAATACCCTGCTATGTTGTACTGTCTTGGGCTTAATGTTTTTCTAGTCAAGCTCGCCTACAGTTGCTTATTTCTCATGAAACTCCCCAGGAAATGCACCATTTAAATAATTCAGAAGTGAGCATTTCAATTCCTCTATTGCAGGGGTTTGATTGTTGTTTTGGGGTTGCTTTTTTTTTTTAATATTACCTAATGTTACTGGACAAGGCCACAGGACCAAAACCAGTCTCAGTCACTTTCCTTCAGAAATTGTCCTATTGTGTCCCAAAGGACTAGAAAACAAATACATGTAACTCCTTTCCAAACAAGTAGATACCCTAAGGAAACATTACCTTGCTCTGTTCTGACTGAGAGCAGCATATGCTGGTCTGATTCCATCATTGCGTGGAGGTAGGTTAAATTTGGGGACAGTAGCTTGTTCAGGCTCTTTCTGGGGTAGATTTGCCAGCTGAGACTTTTTTGAAGCAGAAGTGTAGAGATTATTAGGTCTGATACAAATACTGCTAAAACCAGCCAAAACGTTAATTTATCATGAAAGTTGTCTGAAAATACTCTATTCTATGTTGGAAAGTGATGTTCACGTGAGTCCCCTACTGTCTTTCATCATGCCACTCTGGGTGTCAGCAGCGTGACCAGCAAGGGCTGGCAGGGCTGGCAGGTGGAACAAACCCCGCACTTAGCTGCAGGTCAGTATGCCCATCCCCACCTGCCCAACCTCTCACTCCTGGGGCTCAGACCTTCACTGCCACAGGGAGACTGGAGGCTGTCTTCCAGCTTTGCCGCAGGGTACTTAGTGCCCTCTGGACAATGCTTGTGATAGTCTGCTCTACAAGTTAGTGCTTCACTATGGAAATGTAAGCTAGATAACTGATTAAAGTATTTAGGTCACATAATTTAATGAGTTATTAAACATGACCCAAGCCCCAGGCCCAGCAAAAGCAGGCAGCTACTTCTGAATTGAACAGAAAACAATATTTTGCTATCTCAAGACAGTTCAGAGCGTCTCACGAAAGGAAAAAATAAGACGGCTCCTGGATATTGTGAAACAACTTATAAAAACACTGTTAGGAGCTTCAGAAATCCACCCAAAACACTGAATATTAATAGAGTACATTTATAAAAACTTTAAATCAGTGTCACATTAATACATATGATCTGTGAAAATGACACTTATAAATCCCTTTTACTCAAGGCTACTTTCAGGGCCCAGGGACACTGCCATCTAGAAAAATGTGGTTATCTAGAATATACTGTTAATGTTATTTACAACATTCTTTTCTCAAATATTAAAGGAAAACAGGTAGTGGCAGATATTCCAGTATGTTAGTATTAAAGCATCCTATATCAAGTTAATCTCTTCTATAACTTCTCTGACTTCTCAGGGTTGCACCAGAGAATAAAATGGTCCACTGTAGCATACGAAATCTTTTATAATTCGACCACCCTTCTTAACAATTCTCCTAAAACATCTACATCAAATTCAAGAGGTGAATTTGTCCTAGAACACAACTCTAGGCTATAAAAATAAATCTACAACATAATTATTTTGGGGAACAACTGGCAATTAGGAAATACTAAATCCAAGGACACAGTCAGGCATTTTATGACTTTGCTAAAAGTCAGAGGTATGATTTACGTTTTCTGTTTGATTAGGTCATCAGATAAAAAGCACAATTAATAATAATAATAAACCCCTTGAAGTTCAGTAGAGATACCAGCCAGCTTTCTCTCACAAAGAGGAAACATGAGTCTTTGAGCAACCCGTAACATAAAATACACTTCAGATGTCACATGCTATCTTTTGTCTTCAGATCTCATCGTAGAAGCCATAAGCCCTAAAAACTTATTTTTTCACCACATGCTTCTTTGCATCAGTCATACATTTTTAGTCAAAAATTTGCACTTGAGACATCTTTTTTTGTCAGACATGATAGGGTCATAAAATCAATTTCAATGAACTGTGCAAAATTAATCGATGAAATGGTGTGTTAGGTTTGTTTTCACCACCATGATCATTAAGTACAAGGCTGGCTCATTATGGGGAGACAATGTTTAAACATCCTCCAAATTTTGCAGATGGATTTACGTCTGTGCATATCCTCTTCTGTGATGCTCGATAGTCAGGCACAGCCTGTTCCAGCCGTCTGTAAACAGGACCCAGTTCAGCTAGGCTACTCCAATTCAGCAAAGCATTTCAACATGTGTTTGTGTCTTGTTTGTTTCAGAGGGGTTTAAGCCCACACTTAAAGCTAATAAACCCACACTAAGGCCATGTGGTAATGGAGATTGGTGTTTTGCTGTACAGTGATGCTTTTGTGAGCTGATGTCTACCATGAGCTATGAGTGCTATACCAAGATGCCGCAATCCTGATAACTGTGTCTGGATTAGAAAATGCTGCTACTGCAAATGAAAGAGTGGGAAGAACAAAAAATGGAAGAATCCCTAGAGTGCCAAAAAGCAAGAACAAACAGTGAATAGCCATTTTCTTCACAAGATTAGAAGATATTCTAAGAAGAATTAAAAATATCTATCAGCCAATGCTTACCATTTCCTTGTCACATTCCTGGCAACAACCTGAGGTTAAATTATACTTAGAGGGAATCTTAATTTTATCTAATTTCTCAGAACAATTATTTCGCTCCCAAAGGGATGATGCGTGGGGCAGGCACTGCAGAGTTTTGAGATTCCTTTCCTCAAATGATACAAATAAGCAATGATGTCCAGGATTTTGCCAGTGAGACTCTGTTCCAGCCTTGTCCTTTAGCTTCTTGGCGGAAGAAATCATGAAAAGCATAGCCTGACTTCTCACAAAGAGAAGCCTCAGTGATGCTAAATTTAACACCAAGATAATTTTCTCAGCTTTTGCTTACTGGTAGCAGATTTAAATGGTGACTTTAGGAAAAAATATGCAACTCACTGGACAGAAATATTGGCTACTATAATTTTTCCGTTACTACTGGAGGTATATGGAGCATGGGATTAGTTTTCTTTATTTGTCTATACTATTTATAAAATAAAAAAATAAATAAAATTAATCCAGAAAGAGTCTCAAGATTAAGAAGCCTGTTCTCTCTTTCTCATTTTGTGCTTAACATTGATCAGATCTGTTGCATGGCTGAGAAGAAGAGTACAGCAGCTACTTGATGTCATGGCAGAAAGAAGACATCTGGTACATGGTTACCACTGGCTAGAAAGAAGCAACCAGAACACATAGGCTCTTCAGAGAATAAAGAACAAACCACAACAACGAGACAAGAGACTCAGGTTCAGCCTCAGTCCTCAACGGGCCTGTCACTTTTCAGGTCAGTAAGGTCTAGGCAGTGCTTACATGACTTTTGGGCCATGCACCATACCAGTAACTGCTTAAATGCTTTATACTGAGAAAGTTATTTACTGGAAGTTAATGATTTCTTAAGATAAGCCACTCCATAGGTTCAGTAAGAAAATATAAAAGGTGAGATAATAACATACACGATGAAAGGAAAAAAAAAATCAAATAGGAAAATACAATGACTAAACTTAGATGAACTCACACATACCTGGTCTAGGACCCATTGTGAAGAACAACAACTCAGATGAAGTATTGCAAGGGTCTGTTACTGAGTATTAACAAACAATAAAGACTGATCCAGTTTTTACCCAGAAACAAAGGTTGTTTAAGAAAACAGGTTAAAATATTGTTGGAGCTCAATGGAAAATGATGAAGTAGAAAAGGCTATCACTGGTGGCAGTAAAAAAAAATGGGCTAGTGTGGATCAAAGAATAAAATCTCCTATAAATAAAAAATCTAGCAAAACAATTCAACCATGGAAAGCACATAAATGATATACTATTATTTGAATCCTCTTGAGGATGGCAGATACAGAACATCCCAATGTAAACACAGAAATCCTAGACAAATGAAAGTAAGATGATCCAGGTGACCCTGTAACTGGTACTATTAGTGAGACATCTTGCTCTCTAACCTTGCAGAAAGTTAGTGACAGAGCAATGACGCAAAGCATCTTTCTCCTCACATTAGTATTATAAAGAAAACAAGTAGCTAGTCTTCATTTTTTCTCACTTTTTTTTATATAATTTAACATGTATTAAAAAAGGGAAACTTTAATTGGATTATTTTTTAATGCTCCCAAGGAAGCAGCTTTGGGGGCTTTTTCTACAGGGATAAAATTAAAAGTAATTATTCAAATTTTCTCCAGTTGAACAATCTTCTAACAGCTTGCTGTTTCATTTCTTTCCCTGTATTCTTAATGAAGGGACTAGATGTATTGAATTCAGGTTATAAAACTTAGCAGGGCCTCCACCTTTTCTTATTCTGCATTTAAGAGACTTGCAGATTCACAGTCGTGCTCTAAATACAAATCAGCCAATACATAAATAATGATGCATTATTATTTTATTATCATTAATAAATAATAGCAATAACAAAAAATTTTGCCTGAGTCAGTACTCCATAGTTTTGACTCCATGACTGGAGCTTATTCTCTGATGAGAAAAGAACCAGTGAGGATGGGATGATAAAGACCAGAGTACGAGAGGCACCCATTTCACCTTGATAAGCCCAATTTCTCAGGAGAATGTTGCAGCATGAGAAGCAACTTTATGTGGGAAAACCATAGGCCTATGTGTATACCTGTGCTACAGCTTCACTCTCGTGGTCATGCAGAAAAAGTAAGACCGAAAGTTATTCAGCAATAAACACAACTCTTCTACTCTCTCTCCCTTTCTTCCCAGGGAAACAATGGTCTTTTAAATACACTTGAAAACAGGTCTTTTTTTCATGGGGGGGACAAATTTACAACAGTCAGAGATTAGTCAACAATGTAGGCATCTGAGAAAAAGACCTTGTTATTCAGCTACAAATAAAAGTAGGAGATGGGCAACTTCCGTCTGGCTCTAAGTAAATAATGAGAAAGATTACTGGGCACAGTACAAACTAGGAGCTGAAAAGAGGATTAACTTGATGTTTTCCAGCAAGACAGCTTTTTTCCCCAAGCTCTAGAAAAGCTACATTAAGAGTAATCTAAGCTTTTACTTCTAACAATGCCAGAAGAAGGTTTCACAGCCAAGAAGCCATTTCTTCTATCCTAGAGTGTGTCAAAGGAGCTTGCTTTGCTTCCCCACACAGCACTGCCTACTGCTTTGCAAAATAAGTACCAAGTTATCAGACAGGGACAATAACTAGAGTTATTTCTGAACAACCTCCATATTTAATCATGGGAGTTGGAGGCATACCTACTGTTGTAACAAGGCAGGAGAGCACTGCCAATTCCATGACTACTCCAGCTGGCAGCGGCACTGTTCAGGGGTGGCACAGGCAGAACTTGCTGTATTTCATGCACTGAGGAACTGCCAGGATTTGCAGACAAACCCAGGTGCTGCTTAGGACTTGGTGTGACAGTCAGAAGCTGGGTACAGCTGCACAACTCTATGCCGAGACCAAGTACCAGGTGTTTCAAGACAACAGCCTCTCATTCAAGTCCAATGCAATTTTGCTTTGCAAAAAACCGTCCTGCAGGCTTTGTCTGGGGAGCTTGGATTTCACCTAGGGTGTTTTATCACTAATGCTAATCGCAAAATGGTACATTTGGGATAGTCAACAAAACTGCCAGTGAAGTCAGGCTTCCACCTCAGAACTCCTTCAGCACTGAATGGTTCACCTGAAGAGCATCCAATGTGAAATAATCATGGAGAAAAAAGAATCTGTTTTCCACTGGACAGATGTCTCCTCCTCAAAATACATCAAAGTTTGGTCACATTCAACAAATAACCTTTGAAGACCACTGTTTCTTATTCCATAAGTACACTGCATAGTGGTGGTGGCATTGGGCTGAATGAACAAAAAAATTTAAAATAACATGATTGGGGAAGTCTGAGCTCTGGGAGTTTTGAACTGAATTCGAAACACTGTTAGTTGGGATATGTTGGTGCAGAACCCTAGTTTCCTGACAAGTAATGACTTGTAGCACAGAATAACTTGTTTCCTGCATTCAGAGAATGCCTGAACTCACTGGGGAACTTAGAGGAAGATTGGAGGGGTTTCAGACATCATGTTTTCTTTACCATCTTTGCCTAAGCTCATATCAAAAAATCAAAATGAGTACAACCTATCAGAGTAATAGAGAAAACTGTGGTAGGAAGGAAAGGGGGAGGTAAAGAAATACCTAAGAAGTTAACCATGTATTAATTTTGGAGATTATCCACATTATAAGCACAGGTTTAATGCAATGACCTATACTGCAATAATCTCGTACTGTCCACAAAGATCAAAATTAAAGACAGATCCAACAGATTTATCATATCACTAGTAACATAAAATATAAGTAGCAACTTTCTCTACGTTAGAAGACATGATTTAGCAACATAAGGGATGAATAACAAAACCAGATCAATCGTAAAATTAAAACTCATGCAGAATCTCCTAATTAGACATTTTATAAGGTTAAATTTCAGTGAATTGTCAAGGCAATAAAAAGTGACTGCACTGCCTGATGGTAACCAAAACCAAGTGATCACCACCACACTGCTGTCCAGTTCATGCAAGCAAATGTCACAACCATATTTCAGAGATGCAGAGGGGCCTTACTTCATAGTGACAAACAACAGTTCTCTTCAGACTGCTTGTTCAATGCCTTCTTGGAGGAAAGGGCGGTTCAGTTTGAAACTGTTCTAAATACAACAGTATAGAAAAAGGTGATAAAGTGAGGGGAGGAATAAAACCCTTCATCAGGATGATTTGCTTTCTATTACATTTTTTCCAGGGCTATTATCAATGTCATATTTCCAATGGTAACCAGTCCTACATCTCAGAAGAAACCTTCCTGCATTCCATGGTTCCAGTACTGTTATGACAAACTGTCACCAAAATGCTGAGGGATGTGTAAGGGTTCCTTTCAACCAGTCTTCATGGTTCAACCTTCCTACGCTGTTCTGCATTGTCACCAGAGATGCTGGGATTTGAATCCCTGCACTGAAACAGGCATTGATAATTAATTTCCACCAAGGGTTATAAACCACTTCAAAACTATATTTAGCCCCTTTGTTATAATGTTTTGATAGACCACATGATCTTCCAGCAACTGAAATATCCACGATTCTTCCAACTTAGCTGAACAGCACTGATTTGCCCTGATGAGCAATGCAGCAGGGCAGCTTCCTCTGCGTGCCTTTTGCTGCCTTGTGTGTGCCTGATGCTGTCGGGCACAGACATGTTCCTCATGTACTTCAAGTAAAATTAAAGGGCTTTTACAGAGGATTTCAGCTAACCTCCCACACTAAGCTGCAAAATCTGAAATAAGCTCAAGTTTTACAAATCAAGAGGAATCCAGACAAGGAGCTCGTTAAATAAGAACAATCTGAATCTGAGGTGGCTTATGGTTTTGGGGCTTTTTTTTTTTTTTTTGTAAACAACTTCTGTCCCCTATTGACTGTCACAATAACAGATCAGGTTCTTCTGCAAGGAACTAGTTAGACATTTTAGGAGTAAACTGATTATTTGTGCATACTGCATTTGCAATTCTTTGTTTATGAGTTATTAGCCTAGTGCTCTGAAAGATTTGTCATCCTCTCTTAGAAAAACACTAGAAGATGTTATATGTACTAAAATATTATGCTAACAATCCCAGGCTGACTATTTTTTTGACGGCATTTTCTTCTCCTAACAAGAACTGACTTTTATAAATGTGGCCATTTTCTTCTTCAAAATACAAAGATCCTGCTGTTTTCCAAGAATATATATTTTAAGTCTTCTAAAAATTAATGCTAGAATTATTCCACCAGGGTCTTGTAATGAATTATTTAAACATTTCCTGTTGGAAAAAATTGCTTTCGTTCAGGCAGTCTCTTTCATTTGTTTTGATGTGATTGATTTCAAAAGGAGGCTTAAAAGTGCAGGAATAAGATACTTAGGGCTAGATTCTAATCTTTTTACTTATAGGAGTCTACTGGCAAGAAGGTAACTAACATGTGGAAAGCAGATATTGGAGCAGGACCTGGATCAGAAATTCTGTGACAGCATCCAAGCACTCCCTGTATCCATTGTAGTTTCTTCAAATTTCATCTTCCATCATCAGCCTACTAAGGCTGAAAGTCTATACATTTAAATAGATAAAGACATTTGAAATGCTTATTTGCAACAAGGTTCCAGCTACATTGGATGCTGTGGATTCCTCTCTCTCCTATAAACCTTAATAGTGTCTAACAAGGCTTCAAACCTTCTTGAGGCCATCCCTAGAGAGCTCCCTCTCAGGGTCTGTGTGAAACGACTTGCTCTAGGTCATTTGGGTTAGATGTACTGCTTCTGCTCCCATGACCTGGAGCTTCCGTTAGGTCCAATAAAGATCCAACAAAGTGCTGTTCAGATGAAACGTTCATAAGTGTTCTGATATGTAGCCTTTCTGTTCAGAGCTGTCTTTCATTAGAGAATGACAAGACTCTTCTTCTGAAATCAGAAATGCAATTTTAAGCCCAACAATCAGAGTTGGTCACCCTGTTTGGACTACCCTCATACATAATATATACTTGTGTACATATTGTGTACACCATTTCCTTAGAGAAGCAGGAGATAATTTTGAGCATTCTTTTAAAAGAGGACTGCCAACACTTTCTGATGTTTACTGAAATGTTTGGAGGCTTTCCAGTGTGGGTGGGAGCTCATTTGTGCTAGCTAGCAAGTCTTATACAGAACTTGGCACCACTGCTAGTAACATGCAGTGGTATGGAAGAAACATCAGCTAAATGTAATTCAGAAGCACTGTAAATACTGTACCACGTTGTTTGTAAACAAGCCTCAGCAGGTAGAAAGTCTGGACTGGAGAAGTCATTCTGGGAAATTGGTCACCAGTGAGAAGACCTGGGGAGAATTAATGTGAGAGCTTGAGGATTTCTTCTCTGTGAATGGGCCTTTTTCAGTCTGCAGCTCATATCCAGTTCATCAGAACTAACAGTCTTTCCTTTAGCTGTCCTCCGTGCTGTCTTCACTTTTCCCTGGCAGCTGTTATTCTCTACTTTCCTTTAGTTCCAGCTTCTTTGCATCCTTTTCCCACCATGAGGCCTCTGGGCCACCTTACAGCCATCTGGTCCCTCTGCTCTTGTTCCATTGTCTTGCCTTTTGTAGCAGTCTGAGCTTACTTTGTCTCACCTGGCCTCAGCTGAAAGACAGGGGGCTGACCCAAAATAGTCATCCACTGATCCTCTATAAGCCATGGGGAGCCATGCACTCCCAGAGAATGGGACAGTCTGTCCAAGGATAGATCTATACAAACTCTCAGATTAAAGGCAAATCCAATGCATTGCAGCTATGATTCTACCACTTCCTTCACTACCTTCCAAGTTGCTGAAATTAAACAATCTGAGCTGGCATTGAGGGATACTCCCCCAGGACCATTCTCTTGAGTGTCTTTATGTAAGCACTGATTTTCACAAACTTCCAGGGACTCCTATGTCCTTGGCAAATTCCTTCAAAATTTCTTTGCAGTGAGAGAGAGGGTAATGGGACTGATGGAGAGACAGTAACCCAGGAAGGAAATATCTGAATATTATTTTCTACACTACTCTTACTTTAGCTCTATATTCATTGATACTTTTTCATCCATACATATAAATCCATACTTTATACCTTCACCATGTCACACGTCCACATTGCATGTATATTTTTTCCCTTCTTGACCTCACAAATTTCTCCTTTTCTGGTAGACATCACAACCTCTACTGTGAAGAAATGGTTTTCTTAGCACTTTGAGTATGACTAATCTGCTCTTAACAGCCACTCTCCCACTCTCTCTTCTCCAACACATGAAACAATACCTACTTTAAGTCTCACAGTCTTTCACATGTATGTTGCAAATGCTGATGTATGTAGAGCCAATGACACCTACCACATTCAGCTGGCTTTCAAAGGGGCACCTTCATCCTACAACTTTGCCATGAATGCTTCAAAACCTTTCCATTGCTCTCAGCTCTATGGAGGCTGTAATTTCCCAAACTCGCAGTCAATGCTCTTACTGTGTCCAGTTTTCAGTGCCAGAAGGGAGCAACACAAAGGATCAGGCATCTAAAAACATGACGTATGAGGAAATAGGTATCAGTTGCTCAGTCTGAGAGATGGCTGAGGGATGACAGGATGCAATTTATGTCAGATTAGTGAAAAAGGACTGCTGCCATCAGCCCTCCACATCTTCATGTGGAGACAACAAGATGTAACAGCCTTCAATTTCAGCAAGGAGCATGTAGGAAAATCGGAATAGATTGCCTGGGTGGGCTGTGAAGACATCTTCACTGAAGGTGTCTAAGGAAGGATCAAAAGTTTGTCAGAGACAAAGCAGGTGTACTTGATTTTGTGCCCAGAGGATGTGCTAAGCACTCTCTTCTTGTCTCTTCTACTTTATTCCTTCATGACTCAAAGATAAACACCAGCTAGATAATTCATTGTGCTTCTTCAAATATCTCTATACAAACCTCATTCATCATAATCCAGGAGAAAAAGGACCAGCGTTCGTCATAAACTGTGTTCTCTTCTTCTACCTATTGAGGCATATTAACCCATATCACTTGGATCACCTTTCTCCTGTCAGATCACCGACCCCACTGACTACATTAATAAACATAAAATCCCCAGCCCTACACTGCACAGTACAAATAGCATTCAAGAAACACAGCCATGAGTGGAGAGCATTTCACCTTCGCACACTCCTCCTAAAACAGGATACAGAGCATGCGGAAGCGGCAAGATAGTTCCAAAGCACTCCCCAGATGCTCTCAGAAGTGTCTACTGAGCCAGGCAAGCCTGGCTCATGGCAGCAAAGATATTATTGATATTTTTTATAGTTGCTTAACTATTAATTAGAGAACAGAAAATTTTATTGTCTAACATGATACCTGAGTTCAAATCTTATTGCTGGGCTTTTTGCTCCATGAGACATTTTGGGAGAAGGTTAGGGCAAAGTAATTACCGTTATCCCCTAATTCTAGTTTTTTCTTTTTTTTTCTTTTAAGATGCAGTAGTAATAGCAGAGTCATAACACTACTATGCCCTAAAGCATGTCTGTTTTTTCCAGCTGTCATCAGCTGGTCCGATGCAAGACATTACATTGCCCTGGAACTGCTCCCTGTTCTTAAAAAAGTTTTTATTTTTCAAACACATAAACAAAACATTGCTTACAAATAATTATCTTAAACACTAAATACTCCAGGATTTCTACCTTAAGTTTTGGGAACAACAGAGGCTTTTATGTTTGGCAAAGGTCTGCTGAAGGCTGCATGGTAGGACACAGTAAATTAAATCCTCCTTCAATTGCATTGGATGTCAGAGGATGCCACACACCTTTAGCACTGCAGAGGATTCTGTAGACACTGAGCTGCACACTGGCAAGGGGGAGGTGGTCAGTAGTCTCCAACACTGCCTCCTTCTCCAGCAGATGCTCTCTGATCACAGCCCCAGCACGGGGCGTATCGTGATTTTTCTCTTCATGTGGCCAAGCCAGGTCCACTCGTCCCATCTAATTTTTTTTGCTATAGATAAAATCAAACCTTCTGGCATCACCACTGTATATTCTACCTCATCCCTCCTTTTGTAATAATGAGATGGTCTGGAAGAAGACCAGCTTGGTCTGCCAACCATCAATTCTTACTAGGAAGATATGTGGTTTATCTCCTCTCCATACTAGTTCATATATATATATTTACCAGAGAGAACTTTCCTTCAGATGTCTGTTTTTGTTTCATGTCCATCATCTCTGACACAGCACCTTGGATGAGTGAAAATGATAAATGCTGAAGTGACATTTTTTCACAGGACAGATTTATCTTTGTGAAAAGTAGAGAACAAGAAAACAGCTGTTCTGGCAGTGGCGCATCTGATTCTGTTCAGCTACACCAAAGAAAGTTTCTGCAAATACTGTTATAATCTTCCCCAGTGGACATTAGCAAGACATTACTTTCCATGCTTCTGTTGTTATGTTCATGAATACCTGATGCATATTTGTGCTTAAGTGAAGGTTTGTTGTAACTCATGTTGCTTCTTAAAAGCTTAAGTATGTCATTAATGTGGGCTACTTTGGCATTAAAAAAGGGAGATAATCATGTGAAGAAAAGCTGCCATGTAGTATTTTTGGTTCTGAACTGCAGCATATCTGGGCAGAATTACACACTTTGCCCCATACGGGCAGTGCTTCTCTGCCTGAGATCCCTGCTAGCCAGGGAGACCCAGCCAGAACCGCCTGCATAGCACCAATCGGCTCCACGCTGCAGATCACTGCCCACACTGACAGAGCCATAGGAGTCAACATGGAAGGTGAGGGCATCACTGTAAAGCAGTGACATCAGAAGACTGAGTTACATGGAATAGCCTCTCATTTGCCTTATATATTGACTCCTTCATTAAAATGTTCAATGTTTAAATCAGAGACTGGGATACAATTTGGAAGGTAATGGCTTTAAGCTTGCTGAGATTATGCCTAGTCCGTGAAATAAATTGATTGGTTTAATGTTACCCATAGAAACAGTATCAACAGGTGTTTCACAGCAAATGCCAAGAAAGCAAAGATGAAAAAAACAGAAATCTGACTAGGAATTGAAAGAGTGGAGGACATTGATAGGACTGATAGGTCACTGACAGTGCCGCTTTCAACACATGGCCACTGGGATTGAAGGAGCCAATAAGCAAATCAAGATGTATGAAAACAGCAGATGCAACATTTGAAAAGCTTCATGATTCAAAATAATTGATCACCAAATCTCAGCATGAAGGGAAGGCTGAGGAAAGTTACTTTTTATTTTTGCCAACTGAGGACAGGTGTGACAGATTGAGATCTTTTATGTTTTCTATGTATTTTTTTTACCCAACAAATGTTCGTGTAGTGACCGAATGAGCTAAGTTCAACTGCAGTTTGAATTCCAGGTTGGATTTTGCCCCATTCAGTTTTCCACAGTATTTATTTTATACAGTCAATGCCAGAAAAAAAAGCAGCACGAAGTAAACAAAAATCAGACTACAGTGATGCCGAGAGATCATACTACTAGATATCAGTGTTAATTGAGACTCACTGGAAAGGATATATCACCTAGTTTTCTCACAAAATAAGGGAAATTCAAATATATCCTCGTGTTTACTAAAAAGTGATACCTTAAACCAGACAGGATTGAATATGCTGTATGAATGAGACAAATCTAGGTCTTCCTGATTAATCCTCACCTGAATCTCATTTAAAGCCTCCTCAATTTTTTCCTACAATTGCTATGTTCTTATGAGTTTAAAAGATGCTGCTATATTGCAGAAGGGTTTCTGTATGAAGAATAGAGCCCTTTATGTTTGCCTTCAAAATATTTCCTAAATTGGGATGGAACAGAATTTAATTTCTTTCCTCAGAGTCATAGAACCACTGAGGTTGACAGGGACCTCCTGAGATCCTGTTGTCCAACACCTTCCTGCTCTAAGCAGGATCAGCTCTTAAAGAAGGTTGTGCTTAACCACATCCAGCTGCAGTTTGAGAACCTTCAGTACAGAATATCAATTTTATCACTCTTATTTTTACTTACCTATCTTTCTTACCCTTTTCTTACCTATCATTCTCTAGATTTATGGGTTTTTTTATCTTTTATTATTATTTTTTAATAAAATTACACCTAGTAACAGCTACATATCAGCTACTCGAGAGTTAGATTTTGGCAGTGGACAGACAAAGTGCATAACAAAACTTGTAACACAAGTCATTACAAGTCTGCTCCACTTCAAGAGAGTCCTGTGAAGATGTGGTGGCTGGGACTCCAACCAGCCTCTGACCAGTTGTTTCAGCAAGAGAGCTAGTGGAATAGCAGACATATGTATTCCCCTGTCCCTGATCTATGGGTTTGGTAATCTGAATCATTACATAAGAGCTTTTATGACCTTACACTTAAATTGCAAAGTTCTTATCTTAAGGAAATGTGTCCTTCTTAAATTCCTTTTATTTAATCTCAGTCTTGAGTATATTAGCACATGCTTCACAGTTTAGACACAACATTTCTGCATTAAAGGTAAAATTTCAAATGAATAATGCATTGGAAGCAAATTTCTAGGGAATCAAAATAGCCTAATGCCAAGGACCAAGTTAACATTCATCACTTCTATTCCAGTGTCAGACAATCTTATTCATCTCTTATTTGTTAGGAAATACTTCAGCTGGGTATGGGATGCCCACAAACAACTTCATTTTACAAAAAAATCAGGAATTGCATCCAGTCATATTAAAACATGTATACTGATCTGAACAGAAGGCCTCAGAAGTCCTCGGACAGCTTTTATTTGGTTTCCATTGATTCAGGAATCAGACCTCAATGAAGCAAAAGAAGGATTGTTTATAATTTGTTACATTGGGTTCCATCTCTGAATAAGTGGGTTTTGCACCGCTTTGTCACTCCAGTTAAATTAGAGAATAGATTCCAGTGAAGTTAGAGAATAAATCAACACACAATTATAAGGCAAAACCTATTTAAAATTAAGGAAGGTGTATAGTCTCCCTTGAAGGCCTTCACATAATTATTGTGATTTCAATTACAAAACGATTCAGACAACTGTGGGGATCATTTTATAAGGGAAAATTTAAAGGAGTAAGTAGGGCTAGTTAGGCCAGATACAGACTAAGTTATTCGTCTTTCAACCACTTCCACAAAAGAAAAATATTTAATGAGTTTACTTTTAGAATTATAGTTAAGTCTGTGCTCATATGCTTGCAGGTTTGGATCTCAGGATTGAATCCTGCAACTGTTTTTTACAAGTGTTCTCAATACAATCAGTAAAAATACTGTTATGTGAGTCTTCAGAAATGTATCTCCTAGGGAAAAAAAAGAAACGGTAACAGCAACCAAATACTGATGGCTTTGGGAATAAAAACATGGAAGAGGATTTTTAAGAGTTCATGACTAAAGATTGTGAATAATATTTGATGCACAACAGAACAAATAAAGAAGCAATTAAGTGGGGATGAAGTTCCACTAAAACAGGGGGAACTGTGCAGTCATTTCCCTCACATGACTCTAAATTGTATGGCATTTCAATTGTACCAACAGTCATCAGAACTTCTTCTGCTGTTGATGCCTTTAGAAGCAATGCAACAACTCAGTGCTAACGCAGTAAATGAGACTGGAGTTTTAATGGCAATATAAGAATAAAAATGACAATATTTTTCTAAATTGCATGAACTTCAAACAAGCACAGCTTCATGAAAATTAATGAGAATTATTGACAATTTATTTTAGTTTGTGTAATACGAAGTTTAATAGTGAAGAACTGTTCAAAAGTTTTATGTTAAAAAAATATAAGAATATATGGCATCTGATGCTATGTGAATGTCTGTGTTTGGACAATGAAATACCAGAATTGTATCACGGAAAATTGTTTTGCAAAGGAAAGGCAGGTTTCAGGTAATAAGCTTTTCTTACTCTTCTAATGTCTGCTTAATAATAAATGGCAACACTTTTGCCTAAACTGGAAAAAGAACAAAAGCTAACACCAGTTCATGACAGGTCAACGTACATCAAAGTTTTGAAATATACACAATGCCTTTTGTTTGACCTCTTGTTTTTGACTGCAGAAAATTATAATCACAATGGAGACAGAATATGCTAACTGAGCAGGCTGAAACGAAGGTCTCTAATGCATGTACAGAAATAGCCTGTATATATGTAAATAGCACCTACATACATATATAAAGCTTTATTCAGGTTTCCTGCATCAGGGCTGACTTCATTAAGTCCTAAAAATAGCCTTGCAAAAGCTTTCTCCTTACAGGAACATAAACAATACTATGTTCTATTATGGGAAGTGGTAGGCTGGTGTGCTTGTACAAGCCTTAAAGAAACTGATGTGGCCTTTGAAATTTTTGACTCTAAAGAACATAAACCCAATAATTAATTTATGAAATGATTATATCAAGAAAAATAGAAACTACTGAACCGTTATTTAACCCTTAGGACACTGGAGCTCTCCAGGCTCCCAGCAAAACTAGTGCTTTGGAAAATACATGTTGACATCTACACTATGTAGTTACCCTCCAAAGGGTTACTTTAAGTATTATTAAGCAAAACTGTCAGCTTGAATGATTGTAGCACTAACAAATAGGTTCTCCTTGGCTGCCAGGAACCCTTATATTTCATGCCAAGATGACATCTGCCATTTATTATTGCTTGAAAAAGACAAAGAACCTCTACGCAGAGCTGTAAACTCATGTCTTTTATCTTTTTCTCTGATATCGTCAACTTTGAGCTTCCAACTATTTACTTTTAACATATACAGAAAGAACCAAGTCTAGAAATGACAAAGATAGACCTTGGCAAGGTGACAGTGACATTTGGTACTTGCTCTTTTACTATCATTTGCTACATTTTTAGGCACAGAAACCTCTCAGGATGGAAACTCTCAGTAGGAAACGGTGTCTTCCAGCCAACAAAATGGCCCAATGAACACTGCTTTAGTATATTGGCAACATAGCCATAATCTAATGAGCTCTGACAACACATGCAATAGTGTCTTGTTTTCAATTTGATTTCTGTCAATCAGAAATAACTCACAAAAATAAATTTGGCCTCAAGCCATTCTAGCAAATTAAAATGGAAAGATCCTGAACTTCCCCATTAAAAATCAGTGCTGTGTCTACAGGATGTGGTAGGAAAGGAAACCTTTCTTTTAAAATGCCCTGCATAATTATGTCTGTGTTCACGTCAGCTTTGTAGGCCTCTGCAGTACAAGTGAGAGCTCCCTCAAGGACAAATCAGAGAAGCCTCAGCTGCTTTCTTTCACAGTCATATCTTCCATTTGGTATGAGCACAGTTAATGTGTACAGCCCTGTGCACATTGCCTCTATATTCCCTCCCTGTTCTCAGCTTGTATCTGCCTTGGGTGGACGAGGACCCAAAACAACAGTTCTACCAGCCTTTTTTTGGCCATGCAGAGACCTTCCTCCAGCTGCTCTATCACTCAAAGGTAGAAAGTATATTCTGAAGGATCACAGTGGAGCACCTACTGTGTTTCCCTGTATGCTGCAAAAGTGTATGATAAACTCATACTACTTGTCCTAACAAGTGTCAGGATCAGACTAGGACAAACCAGTATCTGTTACAAATCCATATATAAAAAATATTTCCATGTAAATTTACTGAATAACTGTCTATTAAATACGTAAATTCATCCTGGACGTCTCCGTAGTTGCTTGACAGAAGTTCTCTCCACATCCTTCTCTGCTCTATCGTGCAACGTTTCTTTGAAATTAAAAGCCCTTCCATGGTTTACCCAGGAGCTCAGCATTACCCCATGCAGGATGATGCTGTCTGAAGGTCTATTCCATTACACAACAAGTATGGCAGTTTGTGCATTACTTTCTAAAAGATAAAAGCCTTGTCTGTTGGACTCTTAACACTCTGAGGGACTGTTACAGAAGTAGTTTTCACAATTATTTTGATGTCTTCTTCAGTAAGGCTTTTTTTTCACCAAGAAAATTGGAAGAATGAATGAGCAAGCTCAGTATTGTCTGTCACTATGTGTTATTATGTACCCGCCTGCCTGAAACAGATGGGCTGCAGGAAGAACTGGTGATTAGCTTAGATTCTGGGTGCGCTCTGATTAGGGGATTACTCCCAACAGAGGTTTAGGTTTGGTGTTGTGTCTGCCTGAGATGTAAAAAGCGACCACAAAGGTGGCTGAACCTGTTCTGTTTTTATTCAGTTCAGTGGTTGCTTTTAACAGAAAGTGCAATAGCTAATCTGCAAAAAGCAGGGGTAATCTTGCTTCCCACGACTGCAGTTTTGTTTTGGAATCACTATAAAAAGCAGCCCCGGACTGACAAGTTCTCCAGGGCTTTTTATTTTAATTATGAGATCTGAGACCTGCTGAACTTTCTTGTAGCTTCCACATAGATGATAATTCATTTCTATTCATACTCGGTCTCCCAGCACTGGATGTGTGATTGTGAGGGGGAGATGTATAGTTGCTGGAAACTTGTACACAGCCTGAATTCTCATAAAATAATAAAAACAAATGAAAAATGCAATAAAAGACATGTCATGGCTTTTACTAGCTAAATCTAATTTATAATACAAAAGCTTCCTTTAATATAAAAACTCGTCACAGTAAAGACATGGTTCTAAAGCTAATAGCAAATGCAATGAAAGGAGAGAAAATCTAGAGACATATTGTTCAGATCTTGCCAGTCATTTATTCTCCCCATAGAACTGTAGTGCAGATGAAATTAATATTTGCCTTAGTTTTGCTCAGGTCATGGAAAATTAAAATAAAGGAAGATTTAAAAGGTGGATTTTGGGCTCATTTTTGGTGGAATATTTAATGGTGTTAGCAAGAGGAGGGATTCAGCTTGGTATCAGTTCACATCCTCAATAACTGCCATAGCTACAAAGTCAGAAGCCATGTATTAAGAAGAATGCAAGTGCCTTAAACAGGCAGATTTCAATTAACAAAATCCAAAACAGCAATGCAAAAATTTCCACTTCACGGGCTTTGCAGAAACTATACTTGTAGGCACCCTTGCTTCTTGCACATACCCAGTGCTCTATCTTTCTGCACAATCCGTGCAGCAGCACAGACACAAGGTGACCTACAGAAACGGTATACACCAGCATCCTCCAGCTTCCCTGAAGGTATCACTGAGCTCTGGCAAGTTTTCTCATGCAAAAAGTGATCATACCTACGCCTCCTGCTCCACAGAGCTCTGGGATGTGGTGCTCTTTGCTTTTTCTGAAGAGAATACAAGACCTAGGTCTCTGACTCTACAGCTATTGACTAGGCTGGGATACAATTTAAAGACTTATCTCCTAAGATCGTAGTTGTGTAGTCTGTTCAGTGGACTAAACTGGGTACCCAGCCTCCTTAAAATGGATCGGCACATCATCTACTATGGAGGCAATCTCCTTGGAGAACTTGAGAGGTTTTGGAGCCCATGGGTCATCATTAGAAATTCTGCAATTGTTCAATGCCTCAGTTTCTCATCAGTGTGAAACGGTCAGCTAAATTTCTCTTCTCCTACTTTTTTTATCTGTTTTGTGCCATATGGTAAGACTTTTATTCAGGAGTGCATTGTGGTACTTACTGACTTCACATAAACTACCTATGAAACTTGTCATCAATGTAACACAGGGTTACTTAGAGTTTATCATCTCTTTAAGGTGAGGGACAGTCTGTTCTTATGGGTTTTAACAGTATTAAACAAAATAAAGACCTAATTTTCATAAATTCACTTTCTATGATCAAAATGTTAACAAATCCTTCAAATGTTTTTACCCCAGGCACTCTTTCTCTGCCCAGTCTATGAATGTGACCAGACCTCAAATATCGCTTTCTACAGGATCATTTTAAGAATTTAGTGTATTAGATCATATCAACAGAGCAGTTCCATGGAGATGCAGATACTCAGTTGACTGGATGCACTCTAACATAGACAATTCAAACTGGAGTTCCAGTCAAATTTATATGAGTCAGCAATACTTAAGCCTTCTGCCAAATCACTGTACAGTTGCAGATTTTATATAGCTGCCAAATCACCATGCGGTTGCTGGTTTTATACTCCCAGCTTGTGCGGCTCAGAGTTGTCTTCATTGACTTCAGTAGGCACAAAGCTGCTACAGACTGCAATGTTAAGGAATCCTTCACAGTGGGGGATAAATGAGAAATGTTGTCGTTGGATGGTAAATGCCTCAATCCACAATTCCCTCTCACAGTCACAGCTTTTAGTGTACTGGCTTCCCTGGAAGTGAAATGTAAATTTTGGAAAACTTCCCAAAAGCAACATACTTTCCCTTCCTTTCATTAACTTGGTTCTAAGCAGACATGTTCATTTTGTATTAAGTCATGATCCTCTCAACCGAAGGCTGAATGAGAATTAAACAAAAGCCCTAGCCCTAAGCTACTGCATATGTGAGCTCTAGGAAAATGAGAAGAAACATTTTAAAGCAGAGAGGAATATCTTGAGCCAGAGGTAAACATCAGTCTATCATTTTTGCTTCAGATTTTAGAATGACCACAGTGAACCATGAGTTCCTACTCTCCAACTACTTCTGCAAGTCTCATGTCATAAACATCCTAAGCTGATAGAAGCAGATGTTCATTTTTACACTGAGCTCACATATAGTTTCCCATACAGTTCGTGTCTGCATGGAAAAATAATCTGACTTATCACATAAACAGAATTGCATTTTATTGCTGTGTTTTCTTGTCACATAACCAGAGCTCAGGTATACACAAAGTTGAAAGTTATCTGCTCAAGACATATTTTGGAATGAGATCAAGCTGTAAACATGACCTCATGACAGCAGCTAAGAATTTCAGGAAAACAGCATTACAATGCAGGGTTGCAGAAAGATAAGCTAAACAAAAGAGAACACTGTATTTTAAAGCCATTGACGGTCCTTTTTCTTGGTAAGTTAGCCACCTTAATCTCCAACAAAAAGTGCCCTGAATAACAAATGTGAAAAATCGGATGGTACACAGAGTATATGTAATAGGGAGGGGGTGGAGATGCAATTACTGATAACTACTCTGAGACTGTACAGAATGCAGAGCATAGGCCATTTGGGCACTTTGCCATGATTCTGAGTTAGCACTAAAGTTTTGCTAGTAAACCATGACAACCACTGTTTTTATTAGGTTCAGCAATGGAAATGCATCAGCTTACCACATAGCACTAGGATGCAGAGAACTTGAAAACCTGGGATGCTGTTGCAGCGTGAGAGTGGGATTAAATGGCTGGAACAAAGAATCGGTGCTACAGGAAAGGAGGCTGTAACACCCTCAGAGGATTTTTAACACACCTGTCAAGTCGCATGAGTGAGAAACTCTCATTTAGTCCCACCTCAGTCTCCATCCCTGCAACACCAGCAGTGCCTGCCCTGGCAGCACAGCAGAAGCACCTCCCTTCTTCTGGGGCCACCTGCACGCAAGCAGAACTGAGTGGCCCAACCAGGCAACTGCAGCTGGCCCAGGGGAGCAGGCTCGGGAGGAAGGGGTCTACCCCCCATCAGGATGCGTCGTCATTGCATGGAGAGTCCATGTTAAGAGGCACCAGAGTCGACAGTGCTCCTCTAACTTGTTTCCTGGTGTATGATCCCATGAAGTTGGGAGGTCCTTGTAACCCAATGCATGGACATATCCACCTTAGGTATTCTACATTTCCTCTTCACTCAGCTCCCCCAAGGGAACTCAGGCAGGTCTATTCAGCCTGGTTGCTGGAAAACTGAAAGGGTTTCCAGCCTGCCTGGAATAGGAAACCCAAACCATGTTCACTTTTTTACTTGTTGGATGTGTATGGGTTATTACTTTCTGTGGAGAAAGTCAGACTCTCAGAAGAAAAACTATTGACAGTAAGTTGCACAGTTAAATATTTCTCATTGAACTGAGCATGATTTAGAAAGTACAGTAACCTGTCTCATCTGAAATACTAAGCTATAACATGATGGAAGTTCAATTAGCATATATCTAGCTTACTCTTGTACAGGAACAGACCCTTTTCAATTGGCATGTGCCAATTAGGACAAAATTCACCACTTAAATGTTCTAATTAGAAGCTGCAAAAAAATAGTCACCACAAGCAAAGTAATAACCAGGCCACTTGCCATTTTGGGAGAGAGTAAGCAAAAATGTGGATTTTTGTAAGCAATACTAAACTCTAAAAAGTTTCTAAAAAGTTTCTGAAAAGCAAGAGTCAGTGGCTCACGTAGAACAGATGATGAAATATTGCTCCCAGTCACTCTTCTCAAAAAAAACCTGGTAATTCTTTCAAAGCTCTAAAGTCAACCTATCTGTGCAGCAGAGGATAGCTAAGAACTCTCCAGCTCCATTTCTGAATATGATAGTGCTTCCTAAGGGAAATACTGTCAATCTGTATTTCTACAATTCCCCAGAGAATAGCCAGATAAACTGGTCTAACACCTTGCTATCATGAAAGCAGAGTCCCGGTGCACTTTTTTTCTTCACTCTTCTGTTCCTGATTGCAAGATTCTGCTGTTTCTCTTCACAAGGCCTGGTGATCACTTGACTAAACTGGTTTAATTCCTTTTTTTTGAGGAAACTAGAATATTGGGGCAACAGAATATTAACAGTTTTCTTCCAGGCTTCATAAGGTTTAACAAGTGCTATAACAGAAAAAGCAGTATTTTGTGGCTAGGAGCACGTATAGGAAGAGGAGGGGAAGAGCACCAGAGAAATAATATTGCTCCTTTCAGCAGCAACCAGCAACCAGACCAGATGTCATCAGGCCTCTAGCTACACATCCAGGTGTCCCTTCAGCCAACAGCTCTGCTCCTGCAGCAGGGCTGAAAACCTGCAGCAATTACTGATTTGAAGTATTCCCACTGACCAGGGGACCGTTAACTGCCTCTAATTGCTGGCAGAAATTCAAGTGTCAGTAATTCCGGAGCAGAGGACCGAGAACAGATCTCTGAAACAGTAGCTGCAGATGGCTTCACGACCCTGTCCTGGTGGGGGGTGAACCACTGCTAAATCAGGTGGGGGGTGAACCACTGCTATATCAGGTGGTCATGCGTGTGCTTGCCAAAAGAGGTTTGT
Source organism: Tapera naevia (assembly GCA_033556795.1). Taxonomy (NCBI): domain Eukaryota; kingdom Metazoa; phylum Chordata; class Aves; order Cuculiformes; family Neomorphidae; genus Tapera; species Tapera naevia. Next base: position 16,023,562 of record JAUMJJ010000038.1, read on the forward strand.
TGTTTAAGTTTGGGGAAACATGCTGTATATTGTGCTCTCAAGCACACATGGCTCTAAGGCACAGAGGCAAAGTCAGTTCTGGTATTCAGCACTCTCAGTACAGCCACTTTTATTTCATGGCTTGCTTGAAATAAGCAATTCACAGCCAAGCCATGCACACGGTTATAAAGCCTTGTAAAACTAACTCGAAGCACAGCTGATTCATTCAGTTGCTTTACAGGGCCAAGGAAACTGTCCGAATCAAGTCCAGGGTTTAATGGCACAGAAGCACTCAAAGGACAGACCTTTGGAAGAATCTGCCATGGAGAGGAATAATTTGTGTAATCCACTTGCCTGCAGGCAGAGAAGCAAAATGCACAGACTTCAGTTATTTCTAAGGACTGTTACACTTTTTATCAGTATGTCAGTTACATGCATCAATTTGTGCACACCCGTACACTGTGGGGTATTCGGGGTGGAGTACTTGTAATCAGCTTCTTGTCAAATAAATTCTGCAGTGAGATTACTAAATTCACTGTGTACACTTCTATTACAAAGGGATTTCTCAAATCATGAAAAGAACAGATATCCAACCTGAAGAGATAACTCCACTGCTTTTCATTTCATAGTTTAGTTTGGAAGGTGCAAGCTATCACTTTGCTATATATCACAAACACGACTAAACATAAATACCAACACTAATTCTGGACTGCAAAGATCTAATAAAGTTGTTAGATAACTTTCATTGGAAAGCATAATTGCTATTGACAAGTCCACTGACAATGAGTAAATCAAGTCCTGTAACCAGTTACTACCAAGTAACAATATTTAGATCATAATTAATTGGTTAAGGGTGTAGGTAAAATTTTAGTGTCATTAAGAATATAGTTTCCATGCAGAAGGGCAATTCTGCTTGTTCAGCTTGGAGCCAAACACAAAATGCAGCAAACCAAATGGTTTTTAGGGCAAGATAATTCCAGCAACATCTTTACATAACGAAGACACAGTATAAGGGCTGTCACTCAGCAAAGTTTCACCAGATCCAAGAATGCCTTTCATTTACATTAAGTAAGGTCAGATGCATTCTGAAATGTAACTTCTTTTCCTCCCAGGACAGACAAGTAAGTGTAATAGCGCACACTTCTCTTAATCAGGATGTGCATAATGAGAATGGTGCCTTATCAGGATACGTCCCAGAGAACCTGTTTAGCTTAATGATAGTGAATGGTAATGACAACTGCTTAGCTGGGATAGTATTAGCAAAAATTTCACTTAATGGGATACATGCAGATTGTGTCAAGGGGTTAAGTGGTGTTTAACTAAGTGTGAATTTCTAAGCCCATGCCCCTTAATAAAGAAGTTGTGGAATAATAATTAAAAGAGGAAACTGAAATGAATTGTAATAAGTAAAATTTGTAGCCTCGTGCTTCTAGACATCACTAGAGTACTATGTACACAAAAAAATGTACTTCAGAAAAATAACTTCATTTTTCCTTCCTGAACTGATCGCTATTTTTCAACAGTTTTGTTTACTTGAAGTAACTGATAGGACAGTTTTGCAGAATAAGTCTTCAGCTGAGGCTAATCTGAAGCAGTTCATTACAAGGGTTAGCTCTTCTACATGTGAATGGCTTTACCTGGCTAAAGAGATCACATGATAGGTTGCTGGTCTTTGGCTAGATGGACATATTTTAGAATTGCTTTCACAATGAGAAAAGCCGATATATGAATTTCATTTTCTGATGATGCTCTCCAATATTGACTCAAGACTTAAAGTTCAGTGAATGTTCATCAGTAAATCCTTTTGCCAAGAACTTTTATGATGAGAAATAAGCAAAGCTGCACTGGCAGGCAAGAGGCATTTTTTTTTTTTTATGCTTCACTAGGAATTCACAGAAAACTGTTTCTAATATTAACTCAGGGGTCGTAGCTGCTTCACGACTGAGGTAACAGTCAGGCTCCACACCAGGGAGAGACGATCTAGCACATGTCTTCCCCTTCCTCTCATCCCCTGAAGGCAGCCACCCAGAGGAGGAGGTCCTGTAGCTGCTTCCAGTGCCACCACATGTGGGTGCAAAATATTGCTCCTGATACAAGGCTGGTCCTGAGTGTGTCCCCAAGCCAGGCCACCCACTGAATGGGGACGAAGTCAGAAACAAACTGCGACTACTGCTTCTGGGGCAGTGGTCCAATGCCCTGCCTCATGAACACGGCTCTCCAGGAAGCTGTAACTGAGCCCTTTGTCCTAGCTAATATAATACTATATGACTTGGAATCCTTCAGATTTCTTGTATGGCTGCTTCTAAACAGGACAGCTTAATGAGAGACAACAAATAGTTGACAGGTGTCCTCATTAATGAAAATTTAGTATACTACTTCTACTCAGATATGCCTTGCTGCTTTGGTATTTTGGAAAACGCTGGCATTTAAGATTTGATGGCAAGTTGAAGACTAAAGATTCCCCAGCAAACTATCCAAATTAATATTATTGGGCTGTGTGAGTGATAGCTTCCAAAGTATGTGGTCTAAATATTTTTTAGCTCAAGTTAGCTGTTAGCCTGCACGACGACTCCCAGCCACTTCAGAAGTGCTTCCATGTCATACAATTAGATGTTTCGTATAATACATAATCAATTTCCACAGGTGAAAACATATTTTTTAAGACTAAATTCCATATCTGCTATGGTTTTTACTACTACAGCTGCAGTGCTGAAGGACAAACATCCCTGAACATCACAGGGACCCATAGCAGGGGCCAAGCTATAGTCACAGTATCACAGTATCACAGTATCACAAGGTTGGAAAGGACCTCTGAGATCATCAAGTCCAACCTATAACCTAACACCAACACCAACACTAACACCAACCATCATCTAAACCATGGCACTCAGTGCCTCATCCAGTCTCCCCTTAAACACCTCCAGGGTCGGTGACTCCACCACCTCCCTGGGCAGCCCATTCCAATGGCCGATCACCCTTTCAGTGAAGAACTTTTTCCTCATATCAAGCCTAAACTTTCCCTGACGAAGCTTAAGTCCATGCCCTCTAGTTCTGCCACTGGTCACCTGAGAGAAGAGACCAATCCCTGCCCGACTACAACCTCCTTTTAGGTAGTTGTAGAGAGCAATGAGGTCTCCCCTGAGCCTCCTCTTCTCTAGACTAAACAGCCCCAACTCCCTCAGTCGCTCCTCATAGGGCTTGTGCTCCAGCCCCTTCACCATCTTCGTTGCCCTCCTCTGAACACATTCCAGTATCCTAACATCCTTCCCAAACTGGGGGGCCCAGAACTGTACACAGTATTCAAGGTGAGGCCTGACCATTGCCGAGTACAGGGGGACAATAACTTCTCTGGTCCTGCTTACTACACTATTCCTGATGCAGGCCAGGATGCCATTGGCCTTCTTGGCCACCTGGGCACAATGCTGGCTCATGTTGAGCTTCCTGTCCACCAGCACTCCCAGGTCCTTTTCTGCCTGACTACTCTCCAGCCACTCTGTCCCCAGTCTGTAGCTCTGCATGGGATTGTCAAGCATCTGTCATGAGACATGTTTCTCCTCCTTAACTGAATGACTGAAATGTCTAAACGTATCTATGGAAGACTGAGGCTTGGATCAAGACTTGGACAAATTACCTTTTAAACACCAACAGAAATATATATACTGTGCTTTGGTTTTATTTTAATTGTTTGAGCATCCTTTGACAAAGAAGGATTTCTGATAAAAAGTAAATAAAGAGATTGTTAATGCTACTGAAAAAAAACAAAAGAGGTTTGTCTTTTTTAGGGTTTTTCTGAGTGAATCTTCAAAATGCATTTTCTAGTATTTTAGATGCTCTAGTTCTCATCCTGAGCAAAATAAATTGTAATGTTATTTATTGATAGGGAATATAAGGACATTCACTTGGACGGGTCCAAAACCACACAGTCTTTATTATAAAATTCATTTGCACTGATGAATTTGCAGGTTTCTGTCATTGCAAAATAAAATGTTGGCTGTTGTGCATCACTCCTATTTTTTACTGTTGAATGGATGAATATATGTGAATAAGGTAAACTGTTTCATTCCAAATCCATGAAAGCCCAATTATTTCATGTTGACTTTCTGATTCTATCAAAATCTAATCAAATTATATATAATTATAAATTATATGCTAATTATAAAATACATAAAATTATAGCAATATATAAATAAATAAATTTTGATTATGATACATCATCAGTATTACACTGTTTTGAGATAATAAAAAAGCAATGCAATACTGCTGCTTTCATTCGTGTGTTCTTATTTTTCTTTTCAGAAAGAAATTGTTTTCTTTATGCATTTCATTCTGGTCTGGAACCTGAGAAATTACACTTGATTTGTCTGATTGTCTCTACAAACTGTACAGCAGCAGAGCTATTTCTGATTTACCAAGTAGAAAATCAAGAGATGTGATGAAAAGCTCTAGCTGACATTATTTGTCTCTCTGTGCTCTGACACACAGTGGATTGGAGATTGTGATAGCCCTGGATACGAACATACTGAGCCTCTAACACAAAGCCTGTCTCTTTAGTGGGCAGCTACAAAGAATAAGACTAATAGGTCTGGAGTCTCCAGCTCCCAGTGTTAGCTAGGAAAGCAGACATCACAAAAGTGGGAGCTCATCCAAAAATGAAATACATTTACTACGCAAAAAATATAAATTATGTATGTGAAAAGTAATGCAGATAATAGAACATTATCGCATAAAATAATAATTCACTGCAAACAAACTTGTGAATCCATGTGAACCCAATTGCTCCTTCTCCTGTACTTATTGCATTTTATTGGCATGACTGAGATAAGAGCACTGCCAATTTTCTTGACTGCACACTGCGCATCTTTAAATGCACGTGTATACTTCCACACTGCTACAGTCATATATATGTCCACCACAATGAATAAAACATCACACAAACCATCATCTATGGCACTACTGTATATTGGAGTTACTTTTCTAAGTGCAAAATTGCAGCAAACAGACTATGTCTGTCTGAATTTTTTTAATGTATTTTACAATAACAAGACTTCTTAAGCCTCTGGTAGCATAAATACAGTAGGCCACAGTTGAACTATGGTTAAACCTCTGGATTTTCCATTTCCTATTGTAATGTGCTTCTGCAATGAAGTAAACAGGATGCACGCCTCCTTCTGCATAGATGTTTTGAGCAATATTTTGAACTACTTCTGCATTGCACAGGGAAATAAAAACAAAAAAAAACCCAAATATAAAAACCAGAGGAGACAGGAGTGATGGAAAGGCACACAGACGCATTACAGCAGTGCAAACTCCAAAACCTCATTATTTATAAGGGTTCTCCTGCACACTTATAATCTTTGTTATGTGCTGGCTGAGTTGCTCAATCCTTGGATAAGCCAGCCCTAAGATCGCGCCTGAAGAGGCAGGCGCTGCTGGGGTGGCAGGGGTGGGATTGGTTCAGCAGCCGACTTGTAAAGTCTGATTAACTGATGTGCCACTGGTGAAGTCCTTCAGTGACCTGCCTGCTATTTCTGTGTCTAAGTCATTTGTGAAACAGCCCCAGCATGTGATGTCCTTGCTGACGCATGCACATACCAACTGGTCAAGGTGGCCACTGCCTTTTATCTCCCAGCTAGGAAACCTAGGAAGCCTACGCACACCTATTTTGTCTCATTTGTTTCTAATCCAAGGATTGTAAATGTCATTCTAGATTGTAATGGGAGCTTCATTAACAAAAAGCAAGACACCAGAAGAAAAGGAAAATTAAAGAGATTTCAAACTAGTTTTCAGATTCTTTGATTAATCTGAAATAGTTTCCTTCCTACAGCAGAACTGTCAGGCCATTTAACAGAACCAAACTACCTTCAAACATTGCACTCAGTCACTCTGATTTTTTCACTGCTTTCTTGTGTACATTTAATGGAAACAGATGACAAAAGATGACCAACAGAATAGCCGAGATGATACTTCCATGAAGAAAATGTTCTGGGTAGGAGAGGTCAAAAACTTCAGTTAATGACAACTTTTTTCAGTGTCACGCCAAAACTCTGTTGTCTCATTCTCAGAAATGTGATCTCTTGCACTCCAGATGATTCAGTAACTTGCACTTCTTCATCCTCTCTTTGTGAAGTATTTATCTATTTCAGCATCAGAACTGGAGTTCTGTTAGACATAATTAAACCAGGACCGGCACATATAGAGCAATTTTTTTAATGAAGATTTTCACATTTCTACCAACACAATTTTGTCCTTCGGAGAAAGGGAAAATGAATGCATTTCTTGAGTGATTTTAATTATGTAATGAGGTTAACATGATTCATGAAAAAAAAGTACTAAGTAACTCACTAACACCATTATAAAATCTTCCTAGGAAAGATGAGCAGGCTGATTTCAATTATTCGGTGCGTTCTTTGCCTGGTACATACCTCTGTGCCTTACACAATTCAGCAATAATTATGCTTCCCACTGCTAGCAAAGTTGGAGGCATCCTTATGACAATGATGCAAGAAGCACATGTTGACTATGCTGTGCTGTTGTGATTCACTTTTCAGCCTGCCAGAACCAGTGAGTGTGAGCAGTAGGGCTGGCTTATGCATCCACTATTACATACTGAAAATCCTTCCTCATGGGATAATCTGATGGGCAAAGCAAAGACCCTAGTGAATTACCACACTGGAAAAAAAAAAGTGTGCTGTTTTGCTTTGGCGTACTATAGCCATGCTTTTTTGTATTCTAATATAGATATAGTTTTTACCAGATTTTGGGAAGCCTCTTGTTACCTTTGGAAAGGGTAAGTGGAATCATTCTCTGTGAATAATCTCCTACTCCACATGGTCTACTCTCATGTGGGACTGGATTTGGTGAATTTCTAGGAATTGCTAAAATGGGAAAACCCTTTAATTTCTTTCTCTGTGCCATTACAAGATAGGTTTCACACTGAATTCCTTTTGATGGGATTTCCAAGCACTGTAAGTTAGCTGGGGACATGCATCCAATATTTTTAGGTGCAAAATCAGAGATGGTGGAACATTTGATTCTGATATTTTAACTTTAAGCATAAAACCAAAAAAAAGCCTACATGAGGCTACTCTTGTGGGACAACAAAATGCTGGTATCTGTTAGCGCTCTGCCCCTCACATAACCACAGACAGCAGAACACATGTATGTTTCTCAGATCACTGAGAAGACTACTTTTGGAGCAATAGCATGGCCAGCTTGAAATAACTGTCTTTAGACCAAGTTTCCCTTGAACTGAAGACAGTGGTCATTACTAGCAGGGGGGCAGGAAGATGGCCTGTAGGACACCAAGCCAGAGAGGGTGGAAACTACATCTTACCCTAGACAGTGTCCATGTCAATTTTCATGAAACGTTTCTTATGACACATTTATAGTAATCTCATACTGCAGAAAGCTATAGGTATTTTGGAAAGTTAAATGAGAACTGGAAGACAACCTGAAAAGCGAAACTACTTCTTCAGCCTCTGCTTCCCTGTTTGCATTAACTGAGTACCTTCAGCAGCTTATTTCAAGCACCGAGTGTAAAAATGAAACAAGTTACAACATCAACTACAATACAATCTTGTATTCTGTCTCTCCAGACAAACACACTGTCCTCACTCCTAGAGGGTATTATGGAGAAAGCAGAGGCCTGGAGACAGACTTCCCGATTCTAGGTGCATTCTAGCCTGGCATTCTGATGATGGCATACTTATGTGTTAAAAAACACATGTGCTCATGTGCTCACAGTGTCACTCAAACACCTGACCAACATGACATAATTAAATCAATTTCCATACAGCATATTCTGAAGAATTAATTAGATGCACAAATTCCCTTAACAATTGCTTAAATGACTTACACTCCCAATTTTCTGCACACCAACAGAAAATGTATTCAAGACAACGAATGACTATTATGTCTTCTGCTATGTACCACAGTGCCAGTAATCACACATAGTTTGATTTTTATGTAACTATGAAACTAAATCCTATAGTAGTTTAGTATCTAATATTTTCCACTTCCTGCCAAGTTCTGCTTCACTACTGAGGGTAGACTGAGAGCAGGTCACTCAAAAAGATGAGTCAAACATGAGGAAAAGGTAAGGTGAGAGGCTGTAAAAAGCTGATAATGCTGTTTCTAGCAATTGATTTTTTTAAAAATGTGAGTGCTTTCATGGCCTTTCTCCTACCTAAGGCCACAGCTTTGTATTCACCGTCTATACAAGAAAATATTTACGATCTGTATTTCAGATCTAATTTGCAACACACTAGTTTTGGACATCATCATCTTAGAATAATTTTAACCACCCTGTGAACAGAGGCACCACCACGTCAGGTTAGATTATCTAGAAACAAACCTCACATCTTGAGTTTGCCCTTATTTTTCCTTGCTAATGGGTTCCAGACCTATGATGCCACAAGCAGTTGGAGAAGACAGAGGTGGGGAAAAACAATGCTAATCCATTTCACGTAATATAGTCCCCTGAAGTGTACATACCTGGTTGTCTATGTTTCTCTACAGTTAGTGATCATACTTCCAAAGGGCATTTCACCCCTATTTTAGAAAAAAATTAACCTTCATAGTGGATCACTAAATATGAGGCCATCAGATTGTTTTACTTACTCCTTCATCCCACAGGAGAAGGATATCAGAGTCCCAAGATTTCTGCTTCATTCTATCTTGTTCTTTTGAAAATTAAATAAGTTCCATTTCCTGGCTAATTAAGAAGCTCAAGTATAGAAATGTTTTGCATGAATGCAAAAATCCTTCTTCAGGAAAAAACACCTTTCCCGGGTTTTCAGTTTAACTGTGCTAACGTAGAAAAAAACGTACGTATCTTTTTCTTACTGAAGATCAGGGATGCTTGACAGAACAGAAGGCTAACTCCGAGACGATTTCACAGGTATCCTCTCAGCACTTCATTTGCCCTAATGGTGACAAGCAATTGAGAGTCCATAAAAAATCTAGTGGTAAAGGCAGCCTGGTTTGGTAGGGATGCGGATTTAAGACACTCCCTCCTATTTTACACACAAAAGCACCTGCAGCTGAGGTGGAATGCTACAGCAAAATCCTTTAAGGCACACTGACTGTCAGCTGGGATTATACTGGATTACACTGGTTGAAGCAAGCGTTACCTGAGAAATGACTCCTTATGCTACTTAAGACTAGATCAACTGATTGTACACTAATAGAAGTAACTTTACAAGAAAAAGAAGTCTTTATTTAGAGGACTATGGAACCTTAAGAAAGATGCCATATGCGATTATCAAGAAAGCCTTGTGCAGACTTTATTATTTTGTCAGATAGATTAATAAAAGCAATTAATGAAGGAAGCATGGCAGATGCTATTTTCAGGCTCTCTCAAAACAAGTCTTACTTTCCTAATTAATACAAATTACCCTGGATATAAACATTATCAGGATTGAAAACTGGCTTAAAATACAAACAAAAGGTGGTGATGAAAGACAACATCTTACATAGTTAAAATGTGTCTATTGAGGATTACAAAAATTAAAGCAAGTCATGGTTATTGCTACATTTCTCCATTAGAGGAAGGAAATACTCATAGTAATGAAAAGCTGCACATAATGTGAAACAGAGAGGAGCTGAGTATCCAAGTGTTGATAATAAAGTAACACAAAGTGGTCTCTAAAAGACAAAAAAAAATGAACAGACTGACAGTGAATTATGATTTACTTCAGGAAAACACATAGCCATTCGTGAGTAGGAATGCACTTCAAGCAATGTGCAAAGTTGCCAGTACAGCTGTACAGAACAATTACATCGGTAGATCTACCAGGATACATCCCTTGTGTAGCCATTCCACTCTGGAATAAAAATTAATTCCTTCTTCTCAGGTCAGGTAACACTTACTCCAGAAAATCACTTCCCAAGGGAAGTTATGCTGCAGTAATTGGGTGCAGCTGTGCTGTGCACTGGACTGGGTGAGAGAGGGTTATGCAGCAGCTCTGCCATTGCCATGTGTGATACCCCAGCAGGATGCTGCAGCTTCCCATGAACCTCCGCAGAGCGGACTCAGCATTCTCCTTAGCTATGTCGACAGGTGCTCTCTGTTTAGAAAGCCCCTAAAACCCAGCAGGAAAGAAAGTCAGGAAAGCTAAGGGACCTGCAAACACCATAGGCAGTAGCTCAGATGTGATTTTGCAATGCAAAATTTCAGCAAAACCGTGTTGGGGGGAGGTGCAGAGGGACTGCAGTAGGAGAAAGGGAGGTGGCCTTGTGCTCCCCATAGTGTTTCCTTTACGTAACCCCTTAATGTGACTGTCCCAGCAATGTGGCACCAAGCTTTCCTCACTGTCAGAAATACTTAGTGCAACAGAGGGACATTTGAAGAGAAGCGCTGGAAAGCGCTGACTCATGAGGAGAGACCAGATGAGCTAAACGTGTAGCTGGCTAAAAGCAGGCTGAGTGGGAAACCCTGTAGTACTTTATAAATATATGATTCTGTAGATGAATTTTCTTAGAGTGACACTAGAAATCATAGCATGCAGCTAAGAAAGGAAACATTTACAGTAAAAGCCAGATAAAATTTCCTGACAGGAAACAACATAAGCCTTGGCAATCCCAAAGCGAAGAGATGAAAATTCACTTAATATGTGGGAGATCATGTAATCTGATTTCCTGACTTGAAGGAAAGTTGAATTAACAGCAGGAACGACACTGAGTGGAAAGCAGAAACACATAATATTTGACTCTTTCTACGGAGAGGTCAGAGCCAAGGTGCTAGTCCTTTCTCTTTAGTCTCAGGGGTCCATGCAGACACTGAGTTTGAGGAGTCACCTCCCCAGAAGGGTATCTGTATCTGGACCTCTCTTGCAACACAGAGAGACTCTAAGGGCAAAGTTGATGCAGAGGAGCTTCATTCTCTCTGCTTTGCACTATTTAATGTCGAATATCTAGTGTGCAGACAGTTCTATAATGCTCAAATTAATTGGAAAGGATGAAAGCGTAGACACTAGCTGCTATTTCCTAAGTGAAAAGCCTGACTGACCCTTGAGACAGCATTACTGCTGTCATGAACACAAAACCCTTCTGTCAGTCCTCAACCTTAATGTATAGCAGATACACAAAGGGGGATAGCCCTCTGCTATGGCAGATGCAAAACTAGGGGATTATACCTACCTGGATAATAATGTGGAACTTCACTCTTCTTTGTCTTGCTAATATTCCACGCTGCAGCATGGAAACTGTTCTCAAAATAGGTTTCTAATTTCTGTACAGATTAAACGCAACCAAGCTACTTTACTTGCTGATAATTTATCTAATACCTCTTAGCTGTGCTGTCACATTCACTACAATGAGTTGGACAAGGAGATATCAGGTGTCCCGTAGAAATTCAGAGAATTACTAATAAAGGAGCTGCCTGCTTGGATTAGACACACATTAGTACAGCCCTTCCAGATTGGCACCTCTAAGTCCTTATTCTCTAGCTGTCACAGCTACATCCTGCCCTTCCTGTCAGCATCCATCTCATGCCTGTTAAACTCCCATGCTACGTCATAGCTTAGCTTAGCTCCCTCAAGAGAAAGGATCAAAATATGTTGTGAAGGCTCAGGGTTTGTGTCACTGCAAAGAGAAAGTCTAGTCCAGCCTTCCTAAGTTACTAGCTGAAGTTTTACCTAAAGTTAAGCCACAGGGACCACCAGGAAAATTTCCAGCAGAAAAGCCAGAGAAACAAAGTTTTGTATGACTCATTCAATCGATCCAAGATCCTCTATGACTTGAAGTCCTTACTTTTTGGGCAGCACTGAGCCCTTTGGGCTCACAGATCAGAACAGCATATGCTTTGAAATTTTCCCAGGTTTCCTTACAGGTGTTTCTACAAGGGAGAATGATCTTATGATCTTGCCTTTAGGTTTAAACCCTACAAAGCAGAAATATTTTATTACTAGTTTACAATCCCATGAGTATCTGTTTAAATGAGAAGTAGGAATATGTCTACTTTGAAGTCATTACTCTGAGACTAAGCAACTGCAACTAGGCTCAGAAGCAAGTTGCAAAGAACTCAGGAAATTAAAGGTGTATAAGACAGAGACTCAATAAGTGATAATTTGCATTTTGTATTTCAGAAAATAAGGAGCAAACCCAAAAGGGAAGTGTCTATCTCAATGTCTCAAGTATGCACTTCACATCCCTACCATTGAGAAATATAAGCTAGAAAAGAAAACCTAAACAAGCAGATACTTCTGGTTTGTTTCGCAAAATTAATGCATCTTTTAAATGATCAGTTGGCTAATTTTAGAAATGAAGGATCAACACAGAAAAATGTTTAAATTAATAACCAAAGTACCTTTCTCAGAATTCAATGTCTAGAAATTAATTACAAAGGCCCTCCCATGCAATAAAATAATTCAGCTACTGATGTGTGTTTTCCAAAGTGCTGGACGAAGTTTGAGAGATGAGTAAGGCAGCTTGGCCAAACCCTTCCCACTCCAGCTCTTACTGGTGGGAAATCTCCACAGTTGGGGTAGAGGAGCAATATAGCATCTATGATGGAAACTTTCTGTTTAGCCAGTATGTTACTTTCAGTGAGAAACAACTGAAGTTAACTTGGTTTAGTGTAAGACAAGCAACTAGGGATGCTTCTAAGACCCCTTCTTGTTTAGGGCAAGGCAGATACAGGTAGAGAGGAGATATAAGGCACGCAGACTTTGAGAACTCCATGTAGCTCATAATTATCTATCACTGATAAACAGCTGCTCATATTGGGTTTTAATTCTATTTTTATCTAATTTATCTTATTTATTATGGTGGTCTTCATTACTCCAGACATTTCACAAAATGAGCAAAGACATTTTCCCTGTAAACATTACTTTTGCTTATGAGGAAAGAGTGTGTATTTCAAGTAAAGATGATTTAAAGAAACGTGAGCATGTTGGCCAAAGCCTGCTTATAAAGTAATGCCCAGAAGATGTGACGGTCTGGTCCTAAATACTACTTGCTGTAGGGCCGTCTGTTTAAGGAATAAAAAAAGAAATATTGGAGGGTCAGACATGTGGCTAGAAGCTAACACATGCTATGAACAGATGCTTGCTAGTAAAAACTAGTAATTCATTCATTTTAAATTAAACTGCAAATCAAGGAACTATGGAAGTGTGGGAGGAGTGGATTAAAAATTTAACAAGAAAGCTTTTGGTTTCTTAATTCCATGATCTGCCACATCCCTCCATTCGCAAAAAAATGCATGGGTGTTGTAGAAAAAAACTGAAAGGATGGGATGTTGAAATGGTTTACACTGAGATTCCTGTGCAATGCAGCTGACTTCTATGGTTCCCAAAAAGCATCAGTTCAGAAAAATCTCTGCTTTCATACAGAATCAAGCCAGACATGTCTATCGCCAGCTAGATAAAAAGCAATTTACATAACTGAACTGAAAATGGAAATAAATGCCTTACTATGCCTGAAAAATGTCGTTTACTTTAAAGTGAGGTTTTCTACTTTGTGAGCACTAATTTGAGTAATAACAGAAAATGATACTTGATATAAAATTCTACCGGTTTGCGTTCAGACAATCTTACGCAAAAGAAAATCCACCCTTTGAAAACTAACAAGACAAAAAGACTAAATACACAAGAGACGTCTGAAAGAAAAGTGAAAAATTATTCCAAGATTTTAATTTTACTTTTACTACAAGAATAGAACTTATTTTTCTCCTTAGCTCCAAGTATTGATTGCTACACGTTTCAAAAACTGATGAAGGGAGGTTGGTCTTGAGAAGTGCTCTCTGACAATGATGTACAGCAGCTGGAATTTGACAAAAGTGACTGTAAAGTAATACTTAACAGCCAGAGGAACAGTTTAAAGTGCAAACTCCTGAAATAATAGCATATAGTTCTCTCATCTTCCTAAGTTGCTGGATCTGTCCCTTATTTTAGCTGTCTGCCTGCTCTAACACACAGACACACATCAGAAAATGCTAAGTAGTTCATCCCTAACTATAGTTGCTAGTTGCTGTGCAGGGAAAGGCCATAAGAAAACTCTTGGCTTTGAACACAGCATGTTTTGATGCAAAGCAACTGGCACCAACACAGCTGGTAGAGCAACAGAAATAGCACCAGCTGACTTAGTATTGCAACAGGTTTCCTCATGCAGCCCTCTTTCTGTCAGTCATGATCATCTCCATGTCTTGAACAACAGCCTACCTGGATAAAAAGAACAGGGCAGTAAAAACCATTGGCGTATGGCAACAGCCAAACCAAACTGACCCATAAATTCTCCCTACCACACAGGGATCAAAGTAGGAATGATGGGTTAAATTGTCTTCTCTTGCTTCAGAGCATGTGCATCTCCCTATTAATAAAGGAAGGCATTATTAATCACAATGTTTCGCTATCTCCTAGGTCAGATAATTAAAAATTCCCATCTGGCTAGTGTTTGGGAATTTTCATCACAGGCCCTTCATATGTCTGATGTCTCACTATCACTGGAGGAGTTTCTTAACACTACTGGCAGCCATTCCAGCTTGCCTTTGACCGTGAGACTACTCACAGCATTAAAGAGGGAGAAAAATAAAATAAAAACCCACTCAGCAACAGTGTATGATGATACCTGGAAGAAGCCTACAATGAAAATGAGAAAAGGAAGAGTCATTCAAAATGTGGGCTGTATGTGGGAAAGCTTGGTCCCTGGGGGCCTAACTGGCTGGCTGGAGCGTGGGTGACCACAAGAGGATATCAGCAAGAGAAATACAGTAAGAATCAAACGACAGAGATTTTTTTCATGAAAAACAGAAAGCATCCCTTCTCCTCCTCTCCTCTCTCTTTACCCTCAGTGTTGGAAATGCCATCTCAACCCCATGGATATATTTGATTTTCCTGATCTGTGAACTGGATCCTAAGCCTCCTGGAACCACTGATTTCAGTGGGTTTTACAAAGCTCAATGAGGTCTAGGATCTCATGACTCTGTTTTGACAGGAAAACCCTTTCCAATGTCATGAGCTATCAGAAAAGAGGAAGGAAAGGAGCCAAAGAGCCCACTACTCTCTTTCCTCCTGCTACGTGACAGAGTGAGTAAACTCATAGTTCCCACACAGAAACACAAAATCACGGAATGGTTCAGTTTGGACAGGACCTCTGCAGCTCATCTGCTGCTCAAGCAGAGCCACCTAGAGCTGGTTACCCAGGACTGTGTCCAGACGTCTTTGGAATATCTGCAAGGAAGGAGACCCAGCAGCATTTCCGTGCAACCTGTGCCAGTGCTTGGCCACCCTCATGCTGAAAAAGTGTTTCCTGTCATTCAGGGGGAACTGCATGTTTCAGTGCATGTCCATTGCCTCTGGTCCTGGCACTGGACACAAATCGGGCAAAAGCCATTCAAGAAGCTGGATGAAACTCAAGTTTGAGAATTTGAGCACTGTTTTGCTGTTTCTTCACTTCTTGCAGTTCCTGAACTGATTAATTTAAAGTTAGGCTGGGTTGGCATTTAACCCATTTCAGTCCTATGTAAATCTAGGGTCCATAAGGTGATCGACCTCTTTTGGTTCCCTTAAGCAGTAAGTCAGATTAAAAATATAATTTTCTGATCATTACAGTATCGTAGGTAAGTGTCCCCTAAAGCTATGTTTCAGTTGCAGATGTGTTGCAGTTACATAGGGCATGGCCAAAAAGTAGGATATAATAATACTACCTGTGAGCAGACTCCTATGGATCCATATTGCATATCTGTGAGGCAGTGGCTTTTTCAACTATATCTTTGACCGTACAGTAATTGTTTTAAAAAAAAAATGTTTGCATCTATACTGCATTCATGAATTTGATTGCTGTATCTCATGTAAGAAATGTTCCTAATAGGAGCGGTGAGGAATATTTACATTTTAATTAATAAATATTCCAATAAATGGGAACTTATTATTAGCAAAAAACAGGGAAGGAAGAGTGGTTTACTGTTATTTATTTAATGGCACCAAACAGCTCTTTTAACTGTAGCTTTTCTACAAACAATTTACCATGTAAAATTATTTTTTATCATGCAAATCATTCTGAACTAATATTATACAAATTTATTCAAGAAAGTCTGCAAGTGCTTTCAGAACAATAATAAGCTTTAACTTGTTTATAACAGAAATCACTTTTCTGAGCTTGGAAACTTAAAGGAGAAACAATGCTCAGAAAAAGTTCAGTTCAACAAGATCACAAACTGAACAATATGGGTTTAATTCTCATCACTTTCCGTAACTATGGCGCTGTTAAGGATCCCTACACCATCACTATAAGGTATGTTCCCAGGCCCTGTGAGGCTCCCTTTTCACATGGATGACGAGTAAAATAGCCTCACTGTAAATGCAAATCTCTTTGTCCCTGTTTGTAAATTCCTAGTTTATCCACTCAGTGAAAAGGAAAGAATAAAATGGATATCCTGGTATGGTGCTTCCAAAAGTTTCTGTTCCAAAGAAGAAAATGGAGATAAAATTGGTGGAGGTAGCAAGTCAGGCTTGAATGATGGGAAGAGGGGAATGTTTCTCAAGGGAAGTCTGCATACAACATCGATCAGTGAAAATATGTAACAGGACTAGCATTTGACGCCTAGTCCTAATATAGGATATATGGATGCAAAATGTATAAGCCAAGACAAATGTCTGAAAATATTAAACAGTACATAAAGTAGAGCTGAGAAACTCAGAAGGGTGTGAGAGCTCTGAAGCCCCCTGAACACCCAGGAGGTCTGCCCTCAGCCCAACAGCTGGAAGAGGAAGTAACTCCCCAGTCCAGAGGAGTCTGTGACTCAGGAGACACCAAGAGCAGATACACTTGTCCTTCTTCAAGGACCACGTTTCTCGAGCTTGTGTCAATCTTCTTGTGCTCTGCAAAACATGAGCCAGTACATTGCCACTGGAACCTTGGTCGAAAGGTTTACAACAGACGAGCAAGCTAAGGACGTTGAGGCTAATTGTGTATTGTCATCAAATTGTCATGGACAAGGAGTAAGCAAGCAATTATCTCAGCCCACCAAGGGCAGCTTCAACCTGGAAAAAGGGAAGGTGGGCTTAATATTGGACATGAAACCAAATTCCAGATGAACATCTGAAACTTCTTGTAAAATAACTAACCAGAGAAAAATGACTCAAAGAAATTAAGCAGATCTTAAATCACATTTGTTTCATTTATTTCTGTGTACACTTCCCATTATTCCCACAAGAAACTTTAAATGACATCCCTGAGGTCCTGTTTGGTGGTTTGGGAACTGTACAGAGGTCCTCTTTTTCTCTCCAAAGACTTTCTACTTGCTAAGGGCTACTCAGAAGGAGCCTGAAAAAAATAGGCTAAGAATCATGCAGATGCTAATGGTTATAATTCGAGGGTCAAATCTATTTCGGTAGAAAAGGAAACCTACCTAAAGGAGCAGACAAACCCCACTCAAAACATGAGATGCAAGACATATACAGAAACTTAAACACATCTGGTATCATCAGTATTATATTTTCCTGCTCGGATCTGGGTTTATAACAGACACATTTTCTTCCAGTTAATCAAATCAATCGGTAGGTCAACCTCAAACTCTCACAGAAAATGTAGGATGGATTTAAAAAGAAAACAATAATCCAGGTTAAAGAAAATTGATTAGACTTCTATGCATTTGGGCCATGTTTTTAAGTTTCTTCCCACAAACATGACAGCTAGAAAGTCACTCAAAAATTACAGCAGAGATTCTAACTCTCACTTGTTTATGAGCTTTTCACATTGAGTATCACAGGGTGTGCATCTAACTGTGAAGATGTGACAACTGTGTATGTAGCACAATTTCTGGATATCCCCAAACCCTCCTCATGAGCCTACACATGCTTTGGTTCATTCTTTCAATGCGCAACATGCAGGAGCTCCCCGGATCTGCACGTGGATTACAACTAGTTGAAAATACTCTCTGAAATGCTTTCGTTGTGAGCGCCAGTTCAGCGTCCAGAGCAAACTGCTGCTTCCATAACTGCAAACCAGCCAAGCAAGAACAACCCATCACTTCAGGTTGGTATGACACAATAAACCTATATTTTTCAGAGCATCACCTCAGCAAAGAATACCAATAATTTAAAGGTAAATTTAAATGTTTTTAAGTAAAAATCTTAGTGAAGAATGTTTCACATAGGTAAAGATGAGTTGAGAGCATGTGTAGGATCTCTCATAACCTTGGTCCAGGGACCATGTCCTTCTCTTACAGCATCAGATCCTCCTGTTTACAGAAAGACACGGTAAAGTGACTGACTTGAAATATTTTTGCCTGTCGTGATGTATTGCAAGAAAGAACTGGAAAGTTTTTTAGAAGACAATTAAGCTCTTTATAAATACTTGGAGGGATGCCATTCATGTATATTTGGGGAAATACAGTAGTCACCAAGAATAGAGCTATACTGCAGATCTAGTCATATTACTTCGTGGTTATCAGGGACAACAAAACACAAAGTCAGCATAAACTCACAGGAGACCATAGATTTGACTAAAATACCACCAGAGTCAACGGAAATGTTGCCATAACGCTTGAGGACGCTTTGGTTCAGATTTTGCAATACGCATGCATGGCTTCTCAGTCTGTGGGTCTGAATGGGAGATGGAGAACAAGCCTCTGTTTCAGCATTGCAGGGAAGTCAGTACATGGCTAGGGTCATGCACATAGCACTTCTACTTCCCTTGTGCTGGACCTGTCTGGGAAGAAATCCACCTATCTGATGTTACTATACTACACAGCCTGAAAGGACTGGGAAATAGGTAGTGTACATGACATAGCTGGTCCTTACGTACCACATGGGCATGTCTTACATACCATATGGACATGTCTCATCTCTCCTATAGTGTCAGCACACTCTATGATTCTTTCTGCAAGGCTGGGTTTGTATTCGAAAAGACCCTCAGACAAACGTGGCATCAAGTGCAGAATCAAGCCAGTACCAACGTCTGCATTATGGATCTGATGCATATGCTGGTTCGTTGGGAAAGGTGGCAACAAGCAGACTGCTTTCAGCTTTTTAACACTACATAATCCTGCCTTTTAAAAAGAAGACAATGAGGTATGTTAAGTGGGAAGAAAAGGACTATATTTTTTTTTCCCCTTTCCCTTTACATACTTCCATACTACTCGGTTTTGGGGGTTTTTTTTCTCCTGACATATCCCATCTCTGGGACTCATAGTAGGAGTTTATTTTAAAAAAAATAATGGAATTAAAAGGTCATAAATAGTGTGCTTTCTTTCCAGATAAAAATACATAGCAGTTGACATTAAAGAGCTATGCAAAACCAGCCACTGATTTTCAGATATTAGACGGGAGTTCCGCACTCAGAAAAACAGTGAGACCATGGAAATATAGATATAATATTGAAAGGATTTTGTTATTTTCCCTAGAATATTAAGTAGCTTTGGCAATTGATGTTCATTTTCTTAAAACTGTAAGAAACAGGTTAGTCTATTTTCCTGTTTTCACAACCTACTGCCCTTCTATGCAATTTTCAAACTTTTTGGCAGCTTTTGCAGAACTTCATGGCACTGTAACATTTTCTCTTTTTTAGAGAATTTACAAAACTCCTCATTTCCAATGAATCTAAGAGCTATATTTATAGATGATCATTTAAAATAGTTGTACAGAAAAACTATTAAAAATGAAGTTTGAAAGAGTTCTGATATTAGCAATTCCCCCTTCTTCTTTCAAGTGTTTCAGCCAACTCTGATGATAACATAGCACTTAAGTCACTAATGACTTTTGCTAATGAATGCTTTAATATGACTAGATGCATTGAATTACAGTGGAAATAATTGTAATCAAATATTTTCTTCCACCCTATGCTTTTCCCCTCTAGTTCTTGAAGCTTTGCATCCTTTGAGTCTCCTGCATATGTTGCATGTCACTTGCTATAGTTATGAGACTGTCCAAAAAGATGACTCTGCACTTTTTTAAATATCTGCTGAGGTGACGTCAAAAAATGCTATATTTCATGAGATGCTTTCTGTGGAGACTCAGTCAGGTCCACATTTTTTAGCTCTATCTTTACAAGCCTGGAGGAGTATTTCAGTCTTTTCAATAGCAAGGCTTTGAGATGTTCAGAGGTGGCTGGAAGGTCAAAATATTCAGCCTCCAAGAGCTGTCAAACACCCTGCAGACATGGGGTGATCTCACACAGCTCCCTTGGGACATGAAGAGGAAAATAAATATTTTTGCAGCAAGAATGGCCCAGCTCCTGACCTACAGACCTTGCTACTCTTGTCCCCCGACCTGGGGCTGCAAGTGAGGAAGAAATGCCCTTGTCTCCTCTGAGTTGGACTGGCTGGAAGGAGTCCCCACACTACAGCCTGCTCCCCAGCTGGGTAAAATACTGCCTAGCGACAGCTCTGTTTTTTGCAACACTGATTGCTTCCATGCTCGCCTTAAAATATGTCTAAATGGAACCCAAATAAATCCAACACCCTAAAGTCCCAGTGCCTCTAGACACTGCTATAATGAACCTCAAATAATGACAAAATAATGAACAGCTGCATGTTGCAATACGAACTTTTATTACAAATAAATTATGAAACAATACCCTAGTACAATCCATTATTTTATACTGCCTGTTTTAACTTGGCTTTTAAATGGTTCTCATGAATCTGCAAAAAGGTCAGTTTTACACAGTCATCTTAAAAGGGTCACATATATTTTGAGCAGAAATCAAGAAATTAATTATAAGTACATGTATATATTTAATTAAGTTTGAAAAATTTACTTCGGTTGCAGACTTTTTAAAATTTATATTGGATTATTTTTCCATAGTAGAAAATACTCTTCCAAGTTGGATTGCAGTCATCTGTGGTATATAAAATGAACACATATGCAAGGGAGGGTGGAAAAATGTTAAGAGAGACAGAGAATGATTCTGAAGACATAACAAAGCTTTAGTCTAGCAAGAGAATTGAGTTGATAGTTACTGAAGAGACATTTCAGTTATGACTAGAAAAGTATGTGGCACTTAGAAATGCTGAAAATCACAAATTTTTTATGGGCATTATGCAATTACTGTCCTAAACACATCTTTCACTTTTTCTGCATTATTTACTAGGCTGGTTGCAAACTCTGAAATCTCTTTTTATGTGGATTATATTTAAAATTTACAAAATTAATTTGGCTCTAACATCAGCATCACTTTACTAGTGGGGAATATGGGCTTCATCCCCATCTAGAAAGTCTACAAAGCACATAAAACCTGCTGTCAGAAAAGGGCTGGACGGCCTCAGTGTGCACTGAAGTGCTTCCAGCTGTGTACTGCAATGCCTGAAACTCAGTTTTATTGCCCCAGTAGGGTGACTGACAGTGCTGGGGATTCAGGGTCCAGTTCACCTCTCTGTCATGGTGAGTTGGGCACCTCCTGAAAGGGAGGCAGAGGAGAAGGCATGCACAACTGGCTGACTGCACTCAGGTTAATCTGCATCACTGCTGCAGTCAGTGGGCAATTAATTATTTCATTAGGTTTGTAACATAATGTAAGTCATCTTAGGAATTAATCTGCTCAACAAAGCAAATCTCCCAAGGGAAGTACTGGCACAGCATTTCTGCCCATGCTGAATGGCCTAGGGGGGCATCCAAAGACTCCTCAGACAAAGAGGGGAGCTGCTAGTACATTTATGGTAGGGGTGTCAAACTCACAGCCCACGGGCTGAAACCGGCCCTCAACCTTGTTTTATCTGGCCTGGCACCTTGTTTCTGCCTGGCAGCAGCATTGAGCTCCTTGCCCCTGCGCCCCGAGTCACATGTGCAGCGTCTGACACATGTTATGCTGCAGGAGCAGGAGAACAGCGGGAGCCATGAGTTTGACACCTCTAATTTATGGGCTTCCTAGGCAGGTGCTTTCTGAAGAGTCACTGTTCCAGGATTCCTAGGCACTAAATTTCCATTTTTACCCCTAAAATAATTGGTCTTGTTTTGCTTCATCAATCCCAAAGCAAAAATAACAAGTGTGTCTATCTGCATGCATGTTGGATGTGTCATTTCCTGAATAAAGGCATAAATGAACCTCTATATTAAATATTTATACATTTTAAATTTATAAATATTAAAAATGTATAATATATTGATTTATACATTAAATACATACGTCTATATACACATATTTTTATAGGTTTTTTTTATATTGCCTTCCTGTCAAGAGAAAAGATATTTAATATTTTGCCAGCATTTTTCTATTCTCTAATAAAGTATGTATACCTGACAGGCTGTTTCTGTCACTGTATTACCATCTTTGAAGACTGCATTGCTTTAGGCATCAGACAAATACAAGGCCTGTGAGGTTGGGCAAAAGCTAGCAACGCGCAAGCAATGACATTACTTTTTTCTTATTTTGGCTAAGGTTTCTCCTCAGCAAGTATCTTATTTCCCAAAGCTTCTAATTTATAATATTTTTAAGTCTAATTACTTCAGATTGTGACCTGTCATATCAAGAATTTATTTACATATAAAGCAGAGGGTAATGCATCTGCTAAAGAGCAAGATTACTGTTTCTTCACAGCCAAAAGGTAACTTAAATTTCTTCCTGAAAATTTGCAGATAGGTCACAGCTCAAAGGCTGTCACACTCAGAGCACGTTTTTACATATTTTTTATTTTAATATGAGACTTAGATAAAGCATTTTGAAACAGGGCAAATTCGCTTTCCACAAACAACTGAGACAACTGGGTACCCTATAGTGAAATCGCAGTGGAAAGCCAACAGGCTTCACCAATGGAAATTAATCAAACTTGTGTGGGAACATGATGCACCTGGAAACCTGGGGCAGAGCATACAATTAACAGCCCAGGGCAAAGCTCATCAGGCCCTGGCACTCGAAATCTCAGAGGTGGGTGGGAAGCCCTGGAAAGCACTAAGGGTCAGATTGCTCACGGCTGACACTGGCAAGCACATACTGACATTAATAGTGCAGTGACTTCAGTAAAATCACTCATGCAAGCAAGAGCTGGTGTGTGGGAAGAGGGCTATCCTGTCTAGCCCTGTGTCATACGTAACAACATCTTGCACCTTTCCAGCATCTGTTATCACAGGTTTTCAAACTCAGGTAATTGCAAGGCTCCTGTTATTATCAGCAACTTGGCAACTGAGAATAAAATCAGAGTTCATGCCTCTTCCTTTCATTTACTGTGGGCAGTCTATTACTAAGTTGCAACAGTGTTAAGCCTGGAAGGAAATGTCAGATACCAAGTGTCAGGCAGGGAAGTGGGCAATTTTACAGCAAATGCTTTCCAATAGGGAAACTGAGTCATGGGAGACCAATTTATTTCCTATAGCCAAGTGGTGAGTCAAAGAAAGGGTCAGGAAAAGTCTGCAAAGTTGTAAGTATGTATGCCTTGATATGGCAATGGATGATACTCTGTTGTGATACCAATGGCCAGAACTGCAGAGGCTGAATTCAGTATTTCAGTTTGTGTGCATGAATTTAAATTTGCGTTGTCTCCTATGGTTATGACCAGACTGCCAAAGATGTGACCATACCACCTTTCATTGGTTTCATGGGCAGCCAGGACCTAGCATCTTGTAACTTAATTTTTGCAAAGCCAGGCTTTTTTCTGGGCTTGTTTTTGGGAATGCTTACATTCACAGCTGTTGGGTGGGCTGTTACGAGCTGGAAGGGTGGGAGTGGGATCAGCTGGATTTGTTGACTCCCTATCATCACCAACCGGATTTGAAATGTCTTGCTCTGAAAAATCTGACAGATTTCAAAGAGAATACACTTTTACTTAGAGAGACAAGGGGTAGAGAGGGAGTGGGGAGATCCCACGGCAAAGGGATATGCGTGCCTGCCATTTCTTCAGAGGGAAGTTGCAGTCATCAAAAGCACTTTTAGGCTGTAAAGGCAGAGTATCTAACGTGTTCTGCCATAACTAGGTTGGCATTATAATTATTCTTTCATGTGGCATCCTCCTTCCTGCCCGCACACTGGCATCAGCTTGTCTGGGTGTGCCACAGCAGCCATTCACTTGCTCATGGGGGACTAACAGGCACCAGGCTCAGGGCAGGCATGGCCAGACTGGCAAAGCTGAACTCCCTGCATGTGACACAGCCTCTACCCGTGGGGATGCAATGATGTGACATGACACAATGACTGCCCACTGTATACTCCCCCACTACAGTAGTCTGCTTGTAAAGGCAAACTTGGGCTCAGCAAATCTGCAATTTTGTTTGACTAGGGCTTTGCACTGAGTAACTGAATAGCACATGCTAATGAATGAGGGCAGCTGCATTTTAAAATGGGCTTGATGGTATTAGAGTCTCTAACCTACCTAAAAAAAAATCTGATATGCATATCTAATCCCAATCTAATAATGTGCATTTATAAAGTCTTTTTTCTGACTCTTTCTGACTCTGAAAGTCCTTCCCGAAGACAGTTAAGCATCATGAGAAATGCACAGCACTTGCTTTCTCCATGCCAAATCAAGCTACAGTTGGGGGAGTTTCAACTTTGATGTCACTTATATGTTTTTACCCACATAATCTAAGAGGGCCAACACACTTATAGGGACCAGAACCACATGCAGATCTTACTTAATACTTAAGCAAATATTTCTCAAACTCCTGCTGGAGGTTAGATCTAAAGTGCTGTGAACTAATTAAAAATGTCATATAATTGTTTTAAAATTGCATGATGTTGCCAGAGGAATGGCTGCATGATAAGAAAGTAACTTCCTTCACATAGAAGTAAAAATTATCAAGAATTAATTGCGTTGAGCACAAGGTACTCCTTGAAATTTGTGTATCTGTCTCTTATAAAGACGGCCCAGAAGTTCAGACTGTTCATGTACCTTCACAGTGGTGACAGGTTACATATAGATCCTTCCAAGGACACCTGTCTCCCTCAGTCAAACCAATCTTTGCCCTTCACCAGGGGAAAGTCTGTAAGTCTTTGGGCGTATCTACAGATGTTATAGAGATCCCATAGCAACAGGAGGAAAAGAAATTAGAGACAGAATAAAAGATACAAATGGCAAATAAATTATGGAAATAATAAATCCAGCTCAGTAGAGGGATGGGAGGAAAACCCAAAAGGTTATGGAAACTCTTGAAGAACGACAAAGACAGTGCTAGAGGGAAGACAAAAACTGGGCTGGTGGAAGACAACACAACAGCTGGGGAAAAATGAAGCATCAGGAGATAGGATAAAAAGGAAAACAGGAAAGAAAGAGAAAAAACGGGAAAATCTATACTGACAAATCCCAGCTACTCAGACTATGTCTCTATGACTCTGTGAATGCAACTGCTTTTTGAGTGCATGCTAGACTTAAGATGCCATGAATGACAGATTTCAGAAGAACTTTAGATTTCAATATGTACTGTGAAGTGTTCCCTGCTCAGCCATTCCTGTAGACTGAGGAGAATGGCAGGAAATCATTATGAACAACAGCAAGTGTTATTTTGAGGAAGACATAATGGCTTATTTGGTTTGACATCCAAAACAGATATAGCTGTGACAAAAGCATTTAAATGCTAATCTGTCATTTACAGCGGGTAAACAAAAACTAACGTGCATAAAATCTGTGCTGCTTGTGAGCGAATGCTTTAGCAGCCTGAAATATTACTTAATTTAGAGAAGATAGGCATCTATTTGAAGGCAAAATTAATACCTGAACTATATAAATGTCAAGAGCAAAATTTAGGTACTCAAAATTCTTTTTCTGGTGGTGGATTTGTATCAAGCAGTTAGGGTCACAGAAAGGAGCAATTTTTCATTTCTAGTGTTATTTCTCAGAGACGGAAATACGCAGGCAAATATTTTCGTGGAGTAGTTAACACCTGCACATTCCTATAAAAATGTACCCCACGTGATAAAATTAGATAGATTACACAGAGATCCTGAATTTATCATACTTTTCTGCCTTTTGTATATCCTCATGCCCACAAAGCAATGGTAACTGATCAAGAGCCATGGAAGTAAAAGGCAACTCTGCATGAGTCTGGAAGAAATGTGTTTCCCTGATCACGTGCTAGTCTATTTCCTAAGACATTTCCCTCAGCAACTGGGAAAAGCTTGGAGAATATTTCTAAAATCACAATGCCTGCCACCAGCCACCGAAGGATAACGTGCAACCAGAGGTCATCAGGAATGATGCTACTGTCAAAAGGCTCACCCCACTGCAGTGAGGAAAGAAAGTGTAGGTTTCTTTCCACTCTATGATGAGTCTCCTCAGCTCAGTAACTCGTGTCAGCCTCCAGACATACTGCAGAGCAGCAGGTCTAGGTCCTCAGACATCATCTTTCTACATATAAAAGGAATGGATCTGCGATTTATGTTAGTATCACAGGTTTTGCCTCTGTTGCAGGGAAGTCTCTATCAATTTATGGTTTCATTAAAACTTGTAAAAAATAATAAGAGAACAGAGAGGCAAGAGTAATTTATTTCAATATATAAAAAAAATACCTTGAAGCCCCTACCCAGATAAGTTTTCTATCAGCTTCTATCAGGGCTGCCACGTTGTATGGATACACAGGCAAAGAGGGGAAAATTTGTGCATAAATGGAGTTTGAGAAGGAAGTACACAATTCAAGATTCAACTAGTAGTTTAAAATTTATTTGAGAACTTTATTAGTCTTGTTACCCTTCCTGCCTTCCTCCTGTAAAGTTACTTAATTATTCTGTTCTGCCCAGATTTGTGATTAGCTTTATCACACCCATGGGTGCTTCTTTTTTAATTTACTTTTCTTTCTGTTATGCCTGCTTGTATGTTGAAGAAGTCCTCAATGCACAAATAGACAGATACTGAAAGAAATCTCTACAATGGACAAAATGTGGTCACGTACCTAATCTCAAGCAAGCATAAGAAACAACAGAAACAGAAGGAAACTCAGTCGCTTGCTCTTTCTCCTTGTAATGTGGTGTGGTTTATCTGCTTATTACCTACTCACATGGCTTTTGTCACGCAAGTCTCTGAGCTCTTGATAACTCTGAGTAACTTGTACAGAAAACGTGCTTTTACAGAAATAGAAAATTATTTTTAATTTCTAGTTTATGAGTGAGTGCCAAAATACACAAACCCAAAAACTAGCGCAGTTAACAGGACATTTTGTAATGATCTGTCTGGATCTGACTTTGACATGGTCAGACTATCTGTGGCAGAACCGGTTTTAGTCTTGGGCTTTCACTTCTTAACTTTCTTTTATGTTTTCTCCTCACACACTCTTCTGTAAGACAAGAAAAAGCTATGTCCACTTTGTATGAATAACTGTGATTTCTTATGATCTTAACATGTCCAGGTTTATCAATATGTAATATATGGCCCTGAAGTACAGATGAGGAACTTCTGGTGGGCTGGAAACTTTCCCAAGCCCCTCAAATGGATGACCATTTGCTCTATGCCATAGGGATGTGCTGGTTCATGGGAGGTCTCCTTCTGAACATCACTTGCCCTGTGCCTGCTGTTTGTTCTGTGATTGAAAATAGTGAAGAGGCAAAGGCCATGTCTTTCCTACATATAGCCTTTGTAAAAAACATATACCTTCCTAGGAATCTCACCTAATAGTTGACAAGTTTAGAACCAAACTTTTGTCCACAGGAGAAAAAGTAATTATTCATTTGACAGTCATCACCAAAATCTGATGTTCTTTGCAATGTTCTATTTAGGTTTATGTTACACATTTGAAAGCATTCATAGGATAAAAATCTGCAGAAACTTTCTCTTCTGAGAAAGTCTGCAGGTCAATTTCACGCCCAGAGATTCATGATATTCTGGAGCTGTCTTAAAATTATTTTGGAAGATAAAGAAGCATACACAGTATTCAAAATTACATTATGAGATTCTGCAAAGTTATTAGATTTCTTCAAAATGTTTAATTATGCCTGTGCAGGCTTTGACATTGCTCTTTCAACTGAGAAACATAATCTCAGAGTGCGTCTAAGCCTTTCCATGTAGATCTTACAAGCTTTACTCTGTTGTCAACACCCTACCTTGGGTTTCATGACCTAGGTTCAGTGAATACTTCAGGACAACCAGCACATGGCATCAGACATCTTGATGACACCGATCCTTGCACACTGCTGTTTAATGACCTCTTGTATTATTTTCGTCTGTTGACTTTCTAAACCCATCAAAGCAGATTACAGCCACTTACAGTGTTCATGTCTTCTGAGTCCTCTGCTCAGCTTAATTCAGCAAGGAAATCACCTTATCTGTCAGATATTCACCGTACCCCAAAAATCTCTCTAAAATACATCATAATCCTTCAGTTGGCCTAAGAAAGGTTCCCTTTTCAAAGATAATTACATAACCTCTTTTAAACATCTTTTTGTGTTCTGATACACATAAAGGACCAGATCTTACTTCTTTCTCATCCTATTCTGTGAGCAGGTCACTGATGTCAATGGTGTAAGGTATGAATGCAGATGGCAGACTTTTAGTTATACAGTTGTTTGAAGTCACACATTTGTAAAATTGCTCCAAAGCAACACATCATAATAATGTACAGAAACTGATCCCAGGCAACACAGGCACACTTGTTTCTCAGACATAATTCTTTATAGTTTTGCATACTAATACCTGGGATAAAATTTGCCGTGATGAATACAAACGCATTTGCCTTGCTTTAGCTACTTCCTTTTTAAATGGAAAGACAATTACAGCAGGATTTGCTGAGAGCTGTTGCTGCATCCCCATCCTCTGTTGTTGTCCCTTCTCAGGTGAAGAAAGTTTGATTGGAATAAAAACATTATTAAGGCAGTAGCAAAGTCAATGCTCTACCATTGCCAAGTAATTTTCAGAATATATGATCAAGATTGAATGGGATGATAAGAAGACAAAAATTTTTTAACCCTTCTGCTTCAACATATCTTTACTCTGGATGTATAATCTGCAACCACCAATTCATACTCATGAAGAGAAACTGAAGCTAATGAAAACTTACTTTAAGTAGCAGATGATGTTCTGTGTTAGCAGAGAGGTCAATATGAGTAGTATATTTAGTTGTTCTGTTTTCTCCTCAAAGAAAAATGACATGCTGCATTTATGCAGCAAAATTTCCAACCACCTAACTAAAATTAGATAGTCCACGTTTATGCTTTGAGTTTATGTCATTATCTCAGGAACGGTGTGGGAGTTTAAACCTATAATCTCTGCATACACAGGGAAAGGATGAGGACTATTCTGAATAAAGGCAACAGCCTCAGAAATTCATGTCTTAGCATTTGACTCATTTTGTAATGAACTTAAAACATAGGTGCTGGAAAGCAAAAGGGGAGGGGAGAGGAAGGACAAGTAAGCAAGTGTACCATATGGGTATTTTAATGTATCTGCCAGCCTGCTGTTCAACCACTCTGGAGTCTTGTAATAGTATTAGCTGACACAGACGTGTGACCGTGCTTATCAGACGTCACTGATGGGCTAAGAGACATGCTGTGGTGGTAAGCCCCGCAACTCCAGTTTACATTGCACGCTGCAGCTTTGAGTGGGAGCTGATTTTGCTCTTGCTAGCCATACTTTCAGATGGCCAGTTTACTTAATAGATAACAAAACACTGCCAGGTGTAACAACTCTTGACAGATTTTCTGATTTTCCTGAACTTCTGTTGACAGCTTCTGCTTCATTGTGTTGAATATTCTTTTTTTTCTAAAGCAGGCTCAGCACCCAGAGCCTTTGCACTATTGGCAAACTCTATGGGGTACAGTACATGACAACCTTTCTCAGTAAATTAGTTGTGTGCATTTGCCAGACAACGACAATTTTCAGTTCTGGTCCTCAGACCCATCTTTTCATGGCAGCTTTACATATTGCTGCATATTGCGTACTAACTCTGCTTCCTACAATAGGCTGTAAATTATGAGAAGCAGGAAGTAAGTACCTAATCCAAACCTAGAACCACTGTTATTTTGTTTGGAACATGCCTCACTGCCCTCAGCTGCACTGTGTCTTTCCAGAACCAAGATCTTACTGTGAGCTCATGTTATAAAAATGGGTGCACGGCCATATTAAAATGTAATGGAAGATATTGTCATTTCCTTCAGATGTCTAGTTTCCATCAATCTCAAAAATTAAATTACTTTATCACTTACCTGATACATCTGTCCATCTGTAAACTTGATACTCTACATTCCAGATCTATCATAAGCATACTGGTCTGGATTGTAACACAAATCCATTATGATGAAGATATCCCTTGAAGAGCCTTAGGAGTAACCGACAAGCCTATCAAAAATTACCTGCTCTTTTCATTTGCTCAAACTTCTGTGATAAATTCTTAAGAGAGTGTTTAATGAAAGTTTTCAAAAATTCCTGAAAGGCCGGATCACAAATTACAAAAGGAAAAGCAACTATTATCCCAGAGAGCATATAAATAGAAAGCATTCATCTAAAAACCAAAATACAGCAAGACCAATTTTGAATTAGTAAAGCCCTAGTTTCTCCTTATTCTATGTTATTTCTCTGTTATCTTTCTATCAATATAAAGCCCGAGTAGACCAGATACAGTGGTTCCTTCATTTTTCCACAAAATTAACAACAATTGTGCATTTCTGTCATGTGTGCCAGTCGTGTGTTCCTGTCTGTGCATGTGTGAACACGTGTATATATACTCATGACAAGGGCTTTTGGATAAAATAAATTAACAAGGCAAGTCCTGCAGGGCTAATTAGTTTTTATTGTGCAAAACCTTGGAAAAGAAGTTCTCATTTCCGCCTATTGAACAGCTTGGATTTGAATTAGCTCCGTTCCTGTCCAAGTTAAAATCTAGTTTAACTGTTTTCAGCTGCAATGGAAATACTAGTCTACAATGAAGAGTATTTTTCTGATTCAGTGATTCAGTGCCTTGGACCCATCTTTGGTGTAACATGCTCAAGGTCAGTGGGGGGTCCTTATGTAGCCAGAACAGCTACAAATAAGACCACTTGAAAAATGTAGTAATTTGAAAGTTTTGTCCTGAATTAGAAAAAGATATAATTTCTAGGATTCTTCTGCTGTCAAACCAATTGCCATTGTTTCATTCTGTCAGATGTCTTTTGATCTTTGTTCACCATTCTGCCATTTCCCTTAGCACAGTATTTTTTTTTTCATCAGGTTAGACGTCAATATGAGCAGCAGACCAAGGTTTTCTAGTTGGAGTAAAAACATATCTTCAATGTGCTTTTATACTGCCAATTCAACACACAGCATGTGTTAAATCATGAGAATACATCTGATCTGAACTATCTATCTCATGGCTAATAAAGTTATAGCAATGTGATTCACTTGAGAAAAAATAGAACATTGTCTGTCCTTACGTTGCTCAACAGAAACAGTAATAGAAAAGTTTATGCAGACTAGAAAATTATTCTCACAGCAGAAGACATATTTAGAGACTGAATTAAAAATGAGCACATATGCTTTTATTCCTGGAAGCGTGACATCCACAGCATTGGCAGTTTAGGACCCGGTGTAACAGATTCTTAAGCAGTTTCCACCCTTCTGAAGTACCAGATTAATTCTCCACTGATGAATATGATGTAAATATGAAACACTTTGCTCCAGTTTGAAGACAAAAGTGATTTGCTGACTATCCTACCAGCATTTCAGCAGGCTCTGAGCTACCGTATTATCCCTGTCAGCAAACTCTCAGATGGTCAATGCCAAAAGCTTCTGCTCCCAACTGCCAGTGAGATACTAAAAAAACCCCACAACACTACCCCATAAAAATCAATTAAATACAGCAATTTGATTTCAGATTCTGTGTCACTGAATCAAACACCTGAAGGGACAGAGGACCAAGCTGTACTCTTGAAGTATTTAAAGTGCTGAACAACTGTGACAAGGAGCTTTGAGAACAGCTGTAATCAGCAACAACATTGTGCAGGTGGGCTGCTTACATGGTGTATGTGCAATTTAATTTTTGAAAAGTAACTAACAAGAAGAAAATAGTATTTTCTTCATTGCCATTGCCAATCCATGCCTTGATCTACAAAAATGCCCTACTAGCTACTTCTGGTAGGGCAGATTCATTTCCTAAATTGATCACACAACTTAAAGCTTAGATATGACAGCCTTGATACAAATGAAGCACTACAAAAATGAACAGACCATAAAGTCATCAATCTTACCAAACACCATTCATATATATGGAGATGCATTTCACCATTTTCACCTTATGCATAACATGTGCATTATCACATTGTCACAAAATTTTTGAATCTGTTCTAATTTTCCCAAGTGTGACACAATTTTTGATTTATTTTCTGTTTCTGTGCCTATAAAGACCGTTTAGCAGCACTATTCTTCTGTTCAGAGTAATCCAGCATGGTTCGACTTAGTTGTTAAAATTTGAAACATTTTTATCATAAAGGCAGATGAATTACAAAATCTGTCACATCTATATGAAACTATCAACAGAATCGAGTCTGAACTGAGCGAGATTTTGAACATTTACGGGTCATTCTTTGCTTATTTTACAGAAGGTGGATCAAGAGACAAAAAAAGCACTGTATCTCATCTCTGTTTCACCAAACCAATCATTGTACTCAAATGTTGAATTTTACGAGATGCCTTGCAGTTAGGTACATGCTTAAGTTCAGACCAAGTAATAGGTACAAAATACAATCTCAACTAACATAATGTGCTGAAAAGAACAAGGTATTCCTTATTTATTCTGTAGACATTGTCATCACAAATTTTAATATTAACTGTGATGATTTCAAGGAGATTGACTGACAGTTTCTAAGAAGCAGTATGTTGTATACATGTCACCAAATTTATTGTTTTGTTGGTATAAAGCAATAGAGCAGCTCTCAGGAAGGAGCACAGCTTTTCTGTGACGAGCTTCAACATTTTTCTTCAGAAGCTGAAGATAGTTTAAAATTAAAAAAAAAACCCCGAAGCATAATTATTTCTTTTGCTGTCTCCCAATACCTGTCTAAGTTTCTGTGGAACACACTTTTTTTGCTGCTGTACATTTAAGTAAGACATTGTAGTTGGAGGATATCTAGAGATAAATTTACCTCCCAGTTATTTCAGCACAAATTGAAGACAGTGTTTGCAAAACTTTGTGCCAGATTCAGCTCTTCCCCAACAGTATTTTGGAAAAGCTGCAGCTTCCAATCAAACAGAAGAGGATGGGAGGAGCTATGTGGACTCTTGGACTAATACAGTGAACTTGGAGCAGGACACCTAAACCTGCTTTGTCTTCCATTTCTCCTATTTCTGGTGAAGTCAGGCATGCTGTTATTAAGCTTTTGAGAGCTGTATTTGGTGATGCAGTACTGGAAGACAACTTGGTAAAATCTTATCTGTGCCATGCAGGTGTGCTGCCTGAGGTCCACACTGCCAAACCAGGGCACCTACCCCAGCCTTGGGCTCTTTCTGCAGACAGTGGAGAACAGCACGTTACCTAAGGCTGTGCTCAGTCCCCCTGAGCTCCTGTTCTCCCTGGATAGCTGGAGACAACCAGTCTCCTGACTCAAGCCCGTTGGTTTGGGTGCTGGAGGCATAAGTGATGAATCATTCGCTCTCCTGCAAAGGGACTGGGTTTGGAGAGCCAGTTCAACTCCAAGTAAGAAGACTCCTGCCAACATAAAGGAGGGTTGAATTCAATCTGAAGTATACTGCATTTTGTACTTAGCAATGCTGCCAAGTAATCCAACCAAGCCAACACAATCAAAAAAACATGGAATGCCTCAAAACTAAAGCTCAGTACCTAAATGATTTAGACACCTAAGTAAAATTCAATTCATGTACAATAGTTTGGGCAGAGTATAGATGATCCACCTCTTCTACTCTTCACAATTTTTTTACAAGTCAAAAATCAAACCTTGGAAGAAACACTCCTTTCTCAGGCTTCTATTTCAGCAGCAACTGAATAAGCTTGAGTAACCGGAGTTCAGCTACCAAGCACTTAAGGATAAATATTACAAAGTGTGACAACTTGGGATTTATGTCAAAATTGTTTCTGAAGGAACTACTTATCTTTTCTCTTCCTCTCCACAAGATAAGTGCTGGAAACTGCTGACAAGGATTATGCCTGAATAAATATATATATACACATACAAGCACAAGCATATATACATACGTATGAAAAGACAGAATTTATGGTTTCAAAGTTGGACCCAATGGGAACACACAACTCATATCAGAGCAAGACTGTGGCTCTCTCCTGGGCTGGAGCCAGTGGTGAGATGCTGCTCAGGGTGTTGGTCAGGTCACTCACCCCAGCAATACCACTGCAGCATTGAGACTTGTGTTACCACTCTGTTTCCGGGCTCTCTAAGAAAACTTTCCTGTCTTCTGTAGCTCTTTTGTCTCGTAAAATCATACATGAGAACCCACTGAGGGTTGTTTTTTTTTATTTTGTTTTTATACAATGTTGTAGGCATTGTGAGATTGTAAAATACTGGTGAATAGGATTACTCCCTATCACATGCTCTTTTGATTTCCCTTTTATTTGCAGAAGTTGTTAGACTAAAGAGCCAGACACCGTGTCATTTTCCTTCACCCAGATCATCTTATTTCCTATTGTCAGAGAAACCAAACCACCACCTATTATGTCAAGTGACATTTCTTAAATGCTGTAAGATACAGAAAGAAAAGTATTCTTTTATGTTTTAGATTGATACCTTGACTTCTGTTTCATTTCATTACACTAAAATACTTAAGTCTACTAGGTAATAAATATTCCCTTACTAACGCTTCTAAAAATCTATATATAGGGACTAAAATTTGATTCCAAAGGATAAATAACTGAGAGATTATTTTTCTTTAGCCAATTTCCTAATCACATACTGCCTTTGCTTCACTAGCTGAGTATACAATGAAGTTCTCTAACAACTGCCATACTTCAGTTCCTCTGTGCTCCTGGAATGGAATTTTAATGAAATCAAAGGTAAGAAAGTAAAGTAGAAATGCAAGAGTCCATATATACTGGTCAGTTGGGTGAAAGACAATAAGAAATGTTTCTTCAAATGTATTAACAGCAACAGGAGGACCAAGGAGAATCTACCTCCTCTATTGGATGCAAGCGGAATGGTAGCAACAAAGGATGAGGACAAGGCAGAGGCACTTAACACCTTCTCTGCTTTGGTCTTTAATAGTAAGGTAAGATGTTCTCTGGGCTCCAAGCCTCCTGAGCCAGAAGACTGTGAAGACCAACCCTCAATGTTCCAAGAAGACTTGGTTAGAGACCTGCTCGGCCAGTTAAACACCCCCAAGTCTATGGGGCCTGATGGGATACAACCAAGGATATTAAGGGAGCTGGCGGAGGTCCTTGCCAAACCCCTTTCCCTCATCTATCAACAGTCCTGGCTGACTGGGGAAGTGCCACTTGACTGGAGACTGGCAAACGTGACTCCCATTTACAAGAAGGGTCGGAAGGAGGATCCGTGGAATTACAGGCCTGTCAGCTTGACCTTGGTACCGGGGAAGGTCATGGAGCAGATCATATTGAGTGCTATCACACAGCACACGCAGGACAGCCAGGTGATCAGACCCAGTCAACATGGGTTTATGAAAGGCAGGTCCTCCCAGACCAACCGGATCTCCTTCTGTGACAAGGTTACCCAGTTAATGGGTAAGGCTGTGGATGTGGTGTACCTGGACTTTTGTAAAGCCTTTGACACCGTTGCTCACAGTATTCTGATTGAGAAACTGGCTGCCATTGGCCTGGACAGGCACACCCTCTGCTGAGTGAAAAACTGGCTGGATGGCCGGGCCCAGAGGGTGGTGATAAAAGGAGTTAAATCCAGTTGGAGGCCGGTCATGAGCGGTGTTCCCCAGGGTTCAGTGCTGGGTCCAGTCCTGTTCAATATCTTTATTAATGATCCGGATGAAGGGATCGAGTGCATCCTTAGCAAATTTTGCAAATGACACCAAGCTAGGTGGCAGTGTTAATCTTCTTGAAGGAAGGAAGGCACTGCAGAGAGATCTGGACAGGCTACATCAATGAGCTGAGACCTACCAGGATGAGATTTAACAAGACCAAATGCTGAGCCTGCACTTGGGGCACAACAAACCCATGCAGAGTTACAGGCTTGGGGAAGAATGGCTTGAGAGCTGCCTGGAGGAGAAGGACCTGGGTGTTGGTTGACAGTCAGCTGAATATGAGCCGGCAGTGTGCCCAGGTGGCCAAGAAGGCCAATGGCATCTTAACAAGAACAGTGTGGCCAGCAGGACAAGGGAGGTGATTGTACCCCTGTACTAGGCACTGGTGAGGCCACACCTCGAGTACTGTGTGCAGTTCTGGGCCACTCGGTACAAGAAGAACATTGAGGTCTTGGAGCGCATCCAGAGAAGGGCCACGAGGCTGGTGAAGGGGTTGGAGAACAAGTCCTGTGAGGAGCGGTTGAGGGAACTGGGGTTGTTAAGCTTGGAGAAGAGAAGGCTGAGGGGAGACCTCATCGCTGTCCATGACTGCCTGAAAGGGGGCTGTGGCAGAGCGAGTGTTGACCTCTTCTCTCAAGTGACAGGTGATAGGACAAGAGGAAACGGCCGTAAGTTGCGCTAGGGGAGGTGCAGACTTGATATTGGGAAGAATTTCTTTACCAAAAGGGTGGTCAGGCACTGGCAGAGGCTGCCCAGGGAGGTGGTTGAGTCACCATCTCTGGAGGTGTTTTAAAAAAGGATAGATGAGTTTGAAGGACACGGTTTAGCGGATGATGGGTGCGGCTGGACTCGATGATCTCAGAGGTCTTTTCTAACCGGAAGATTCTATGATTCTATGATATAAAAAAATATGATCTCTACTTAGAGTATTTGGGGCATTGCCATATTTCTACTTACAGGATTTATTCTGTGCTAAAACCAGTAAAAAAAAATACAAATGTTATTGAGGCAACCATTTTGAAAAATGCGATGTTTACCTCCTGGTACAGAGAGCAAGGAAGAAATTACTGGACTGTAATATTCTCTGTAGCCTTGAACTCATTCTCTATGGTTGCCACCTTTTATCCAGTCAGACATCTGTCTGAGAAACTGCAGGGATAGAAGCAATAGGGTTATTGCCTTCCAAATGAATCTTGTTTTTTAACTAGCCCCCAATAAAATCAGCATCTGTAGGACAGATTGAGCGCTACTGAATAGTATGACAAGGAAGGCTTCCACATCAGCTTTGCCTGAAAGCAGACCTGACATAAGACACTCCCTAACTTGTGCTTGCTCAATATTTGCTTTCCACAAGGACAGTTATGATTAATGAGAGCTTATTTATTTGCTATTTGTCAACAGCTCACCACAGCATTAAAAAGAAAAAGCATTCTCCTTTATTTCTCAATGAAAACATTTCATGACCCTTAGAAAGCCTTGTAGCCAAATGCCTTCAAGTCACAAAAACCAAAACCAAAAAAATGCAAACAACCAAAAAAAACCCAAAACAACAACAAAAAAAAACAACAAACCCCAGCACAACAGACTCAAAAGCGGAAAACCTAGCTTTACCAAGAAAAACAATGATATCTTGTAGATCCAACAATCCAGCAGAGATGATAACCAGCTGTCAGGGAGCAGCACAGCACTATTTTCCCTGTTGCTGGAAATGTGCCCCAGCTGTGCTT
Organism: Tapera naevia; assembly: GCA_033556795.1. NCBI lineage: Eukaryota > Metazoa > Chordata > Aves > Cuculiformes > Neomorphidae > Tapera > Tapera naevia. The sequence continues at coordinate 16,060,978 of JAUMJJ010000038.1, forward strand.
TGTCACTGGCCTCATAACAAGGGGAGTTGCTGTGATTTGGAAGAGGATGGTGGATTTTTTTTTTTTGCATTTCCCTTGGGTGTCTTTTTATAACCACATTTCTGCTAATTAACTTCATCTCTGAGCTGCGCAGGGTAACTGCTTCCCCTTCAGGATAAAAAGTGATAAAAAGCCCCTACAGTTGCACCTTGTTTGATCAACCGTTTGGGTACGAACAGCACAAGGACAGAGCTTGAATAAACAAACTTAAGCAACCAAAACAGAAACCAGAAAGCAAATAAACAAAAAAGTAAGTCGGGGGCCATTTGACCTTGAAATATGCAAAATTCACTCAGCAATATCCTCTTGCTTAGAAAACTCCAAGCACACTGCATCAGTGCTCCATGAAAAAGGAGGACGAACTTTCCCATAAGAACATAAGTAATAAAGATCATGCCAGGGCACAGCAACAGCTCACCTGGCACTTCATCACACATCTGAAAGCATTTAGTTCCAGGGAAAGAGTATAAAAGAGAAGAGCTAAGGGGGAGATTTTCCTCATTACATACTCCCAACTTTAGCAACTCTTGACTGGGGATGCCCAGAGCTGGAGGTTACAGCCATCTCGCTGCATTTGAGGAATCATTCTTTGAACTTATGCTGTTTTCCTTGTTTGGACACGAGTTCAACTTTCTGATGGCTTATTTATTTACAATAAAAGTCTTTGACCAGCTGTTTTAGCACGCCACCTTGTAGGATTTTTTTTTTTAAATGATTTTTAATTATACTAGTTTTATTTTTTTCCCCTACCGTATTTGTTCCTTTGAAGTTCATTCCAGCAAATTTCCTAAGCTTTGAGAAATCTTTTATTTTAAAATTAAGTATTTCCATAGTGGGTGCTTTTATTTTTGATTTTTAATGATGAAAAATTTCCAAACAATATGCTCATTTGTAACAGCTTTTTTACAGCCATATTTTGAAACATACATTTATGGGGTCTAAACATCTGTTCTTTATATCACATCTTCTAATGTGTGTTTTGCCTTTCCAGCCTCTTTGGCTTCCTTCAGCTTTTCACAGTCCCTGTCCTTGCTCAGACAAAAATCAGGTAGTATAGCTGTAGAATTTCACTCCTTCTGGTTATATCTCAGATTCTGGGTTCCTCCTGATAGCACTAACTCTTCACTCCTAATGTGTAAGAGCTTTCCTACAATGGTGGGACTTACTCTGCATTTCATACACACTTTGTAGCTTGATATTACAGGTTGATGGGTTTCTTTCCATCAAGTCTCCAAAAAACTTATTTGGCTAATATCCTCAAATAAAAGTAGGCATTTCATTATATTTGCTTTATTTTTTGAGAGTTACGTGATTTACATAGCACCTTAATATATATTGATCTGTCTGGTTTACCGTATCTACCTTAACTAGGACTTTGCCAGTACCGGGGTTTTTCATTGATCATTGCCTTATTTTTAATAAAGGAGAGAACTTTTATTTTACTTTCTCTCCTGTGGATGATCACCCTGATTTTGTGTACTTCTTTACCTGCAATATTTTCCCACCTGTTTATTTGAAAGAAATTATTAAATGCAATGTTAGGTGAAGAATTTATCCAAGCTTACCTATTGCATCAACTCTGTTTTTCAGAATGTCCAGCTTAGGCTTTTTCTGAGCCATGCAAAAGTGAGAAATTGGAACCAGGTGATGATAAAACTACGGAAAGTTAGCTCCATTCATAAATTTATAACTATTGTCTAAGAAAATGTCAGGCATTATTGAACCTCCAGAAGCCCAGCTGGCATGCTCTAACGGCACTGTCTACAGTAACCATATCCCTGCTCAACTCCATTTGCCGTACCCAGGTGTTTTTCCTCCCTCCTGCCCACTGCTTACTCAGCCTACAAGCTCTGAGAGATCAGTGATTCTCTACTGACTGCTGCAGCCCTATTGTAATGAAGGTTAATTGTGACTACAGGTCACAGTGGAAAGGAAACAAATGTCTGGTTCCAATAGCAGTTGCAGGATAGGTCTGACAAATTATTTAGTGTTCTGAATATCAAAATGTTTTCTTGACTCAGTATGCACAGCCTTAGCTCTTTCCTTGTCCAACTGTAGTCAACTTTGTTTCTTCTCATTTACAACAGTAAAACTAAACAATAGGTTAAACAAAAAATCTGGAATCAAATATCAGTGAGCATGCTGGTCCATCCACAATGCATAGCAACACTGAAGCTGTCATCATGGCCCTGCCTCCAAATCAATAAGCCTTGCCTCTTACCAAGGTGAATTAATATGAGGGTAACACTAAAGGGTGACATAGCAATCCAGCAGCCAGTCCTGGGGCAGACCAAATGGAATTAGCTTAGGAATTTTTGCCCTGGAACCCATTTCAGAATCCAGAGAAAGCTGACTGTACTGATTATAAATTCAGTTTGTCCAAAGTGAACTAGAAGAGTAGGCAGGTTGCAGCATCTCAGAGGAGATGCTTTACATCTGCTTTACTGAACAAAAGGAATTTTCAAGCCAAAGGACCAGGGTGGAATTAAGAATCAATTACTATGGGTAATTATCTAATGCAAAATGTGGACACATCTGAAGAGTTTCTTACTCTTTTATCTTTGCTCTTAGCGTTTCTTTTTGTTTTCCCACCCACAAAGTTTTTTATTGACTTTAATTTAAATATTAATTCACTTTTCAAGCTACACTGCAAAAATCTGATCAAAGGCAAATGGTTACCACGATAAGTGGCAGTTAAACTGCATAAGTATAGTGTAATCTATAAATTTTCTTTTAAACAATAGCACTGAACTGCACATGTCAAAAGACTCAGAGATCAACTGACACATACACCATTACACAGACACACACACAATATATTGGCTAAAATAGCTTATTTCCTATTAAAAGGAATAGAAAGAGGATATCTGAGTCCCTTAGGCTTGTAAGCTTGAAAATCTCTACCAGCATTATTAAATGAAAATATTATTTAATTAGTAAAAGTAAGGGAGGATAACCTCTGCCTGCCTTAAGTCTAAAATACGTAAGACCAGATTTCCACAGAAAAAAAAGATGGTCTGGATGTAGATGGTTGTGTAGGACATGAAAGATTTGGATCCAGCTTCCTGCTTTGTCATAGACTTTTCACGTGATCTTAAAGTAGCTCTAGTATACCTCAGGTTCACATTGCACAACAGGGCTTCTCTGTCAAACGACTAAATCTCAAATCACTCAATACTATAAGCCACTCAGGACTAAAACAATGACATTAGGGACAGATGAGAACATATACCTACATGTCTGCATTTAATTTGTAAGGAAGGCTCATTAACTTTTCTCCCCAAACACCATAAAATGTTCATGCCCTCTTTTTAATAGATGTGTTTTCACAATAAATATTTACTCGGAGTGATTTACACAACAAAAATGTTGACAATACCATATTAAATTTTTCTCAAGCACAATGTGCACCCCTTTCTGGGCTACCTTGATTTTGGGCTTGTGTGGTAACTTGCTTATGTGACCTAGCACAGCTGCAAAGCACCTCACTTTGCACAGTAACTTTATATACCCACGTCTAACACATACGCATGACCTGTCAGTAAATAAGAGGGAACTGCTGCTTCCTGCTTAGTTTAAAATTCTGTCCTACAAAGCTGGAGAAAACAGTGCTTCGCTTTCACAGAACGAATAATCTCCCTCACAAGTAGGTTAGTCATCAGACCTCCTCTTTCAGCACAGGGCTGTCACTAATGCTGAAGTTCTGTACTATGAACTAAGATTTGGCAAATGGGAGAACCTTTGTATGAAATCATGTGGCCACTACCTTCTCTTTTTGACCAAAATGTCTGACAGTGGAAACAAAAAGTTATGCGAGACATTGAGCTAAGGGCTTTTAACAAGAATTGAGTAATATTGCCATGGCTTTTAGATGCCAAAACCCTAATATGAGCTAGGACTTAATCACATTCAGATACTTGGTGACCATTTTTCTCTTATTCTTTACCTTGTCCTTGGTCTTCTTCTCTGCTTATCGCCTGCAGCCTTAAGGAAATTATCTGGTGACTTAGACTGCCTATTCCATTTTTCCTGAACCTTTACCATATGAAATAATGTCAGCTCTACAACTCAGCTATTAGGTTAATTACACAGGATGCAAACTTTGTTGTCTAAAATGCATCTACTATTCCAACCAACAGGCATCTTGTTACAGATACAGGTTTCCTGTTTCATTCCTTTGACACATGACAAGCTGGCCAGAGCACTGACACCCCGCTTTGTCCCCAGGGCAGCTTGTCTCCAAAACAGGCTGCAGCTCAGCTGCCCCAGACGCAAGCCCTCATGCACAGTCCTCAGCTTGCCCAGTGCCTTTCTGTGGTGAGGCTGCGTGCAACACCAGTTGCTGTGCAGAGGCTGAGCTCTCAATATCACCAACCCTGTTAGCTTGGATGGTTTCCTATGGCCAAAGTACTATACTGGAGAGATATACTACTGTGCAAAAAAAAATCAGCATTCACTGGCACAACTGTGGCTACAGATTTTGCGCGAAAGGGGAAGAAAAGACTGCTCTTACTGTTCAGAAACAACTTGACTCTGTGTTTTACTTTTTCATTTTGATCTATTATCTCGCTCTCACTTTTTTAGAGTACGGTAAATCTCCTTTAACAGCAACTGTGTTTCAAAATAGCATCCTTAAACCTAGAAAAATCTACCTTGTCTGTGACAACTCACTGAACAACGAATGCCAAAGTATTTGACATCATTGTATAAATTTATCAGTTTCTCATACACTGAAAAATATATGTTCTTTTTTCTTACACACTAGATCAATGCTATGGCAGTGCACACCAGGGTCAATGGGTGTTTGTCTTTCTGCTATGAACATCTCAGGAGAATCAGGTGAAAGTTCCTCTGGAAGGGAGGTTTCACTTTAGAAAAGTTCTAAACCAGTTTTGGTAATACTAAAATCTAAACATTTTAGCAAAATTAGTAAAAGTATTGTGTGAGTCTTCTATAGAGACTTTAAGAAAAAAGTGGGTTTTGGCTGACTCCTTTCTAATTGACACCTTCATGTATGTATAATAGGGAAAAGAAAACTGTATTCTTACAGGTGTGGGAAATGAAAAGGGGGAATCTAGTTAAAAATCTCCATTCTTCTTTTGAGTTTTACTCATGAACCTATGTGCAGATTCAGTATTACCTCTGTGCTGTAAGATCTATTTGCTTATGACAGAGCAGTGGAGGAACTGCAGGAGAGAACTGTTTCTTCCATCCATCACCACATAGACCAAGGAATGGTCACCATGTGTACTGTTATAGGCAAACTGATCTGCCCCAGGGATTTCCTGGTTAGCATCTGCAAGCATTGCTCCTCCTGGAAAGACCATGCTTGAGTTCAGCCTAGTTCCGGATGGATAACACTCCTTTTCACATAACTGGAACATGAGGAAAGGATCAGAGCTTTGGAAAGTTTTCTTCCCACCTTCTGTTTTAAAAAAGAAGGGGGAAGAAGCATCAAACGCATTTGCAGTTGTGCCTCCTGCCTGCACTGACCGACTCGGGCTCTCCTGCAGCTTGCATGCTGACTTTCAGCTTCACTTCACAAGCAGAAGACATCTGTGCCTGTGTAGTGCCCTTTGCAGCTGCACTGTCCCTTTCCAGAGAAGCCCTGGGGGAGGATGCCTCAATGAAAGACTGGCAGCAATAAAACCCTGCTAGCAGCTGTTTTGTTAACCACTTCTCTGTCACACAAAACTTCCTCCTCAGGAACCCTTACGTAAGGGTTGGGTTTTTGTTTTAAATCAAATTAGGGAGGAAAAAGATGGTGCTGTAGTTAAAAATGCTGAAGTTATACTAATACAAATGTATTTTGCTGAAGTGTCAGACACATTATTAGGGATTCAGTGTAATAATGGATATTTCCAAGATTAGGCTAATGTTCTCAATTTCAAACCCCTATAAAATAAAAAAAAATGGTTTAAAATAATGACAGAAATCAGTTTGAGAGAAAAGGATGCCTGTGAGTCAGATACACCAGCTCTCTTCAAATGAAATTAATTTGTTTTCAGAAAAGGATTTCAGAAGAGCTTATTCTCCATACAGGCATTACTAACATGAGTGGCACAATATTGTAATAAGACTTGTCCCACCATCCCATCTCTGCTGGTGTTAATATGCACTAAGAATGCCTCCTAAAGAGCCTCACTCTCATCTATTCTCCCTATAATACATTCATCAAGCAGATTATTCTTGGGTCTAAGATCTCCCATCTCCAGTTAAAATTATTCTAGTTACAAAACTCTCTCTTCAACATATTTATTTCATCCAAAACTACGCATACAAGTATGTAACAAACTGCATTAATTCTTCCTGAATTCAACAGACTGAAGAAGCTACTGAAAAGCTAGAAGGAATTCCATTGTTATTGCAGCAGCTACAGCAACTTGGGTTTAATCTTCCATATATATATAAATGATTTAATTTTCTTATATAGAATGAAATCTGCGTACACTAACCTCACCATTGAGTGAGGTTAATTTAAAATTCAATTTAAAATTCAGATTACAGTAAACTAGTATCACGTTCACTGAAGCATGTATAAGGGTTAAACTGAAGATTATATCTTGGCTAGCAAAAGTACTTAGAAAATACAAATAGAATCATACAATCATAGAATGGTTTGGGTTGGAAGGAACCTTAAAATCACTCAGTTCCAACCTCCCTGCCATGGGCAGGGACACCTCCCACCAGACTGCTCAAGGCCTCACTCAACCTGGCCTTGAACACCTCCAGGCAGGGGCCATCCACAGCTTCCCTGGGCAATCTGTGCCAGCATCTCATCACCTTCATCGTGACAAATTTCTTCCTAATGTCTAATCTAAATCTTCTACCTTCGAGTATAAAGACATTCCCCCCCACTGTATCACTACATGCCCTTGTAAAAAGTTCCTCCCCAGCTTTCCTGTAGCCCCTTCAGGTACTGGAAGGCTGCTATGAGGTCCCCCTGGAGCCTTCTCTTCTCCATGCTGAACAACCCCTCTCTCATCTTGTCCTCACAGCAGAGGTGCTCCAGCCCTCTGACCATTTTTGTAGCCTCCTCTGGACCTGCTCCAATAGTTCCATATCCTTCTTATGTTGTGATTCCAGAACTGGACACAATACTCCAGGTGGGGTCTCACAAGAGCAGAGTAGAGGGGGAGAATCACCTCCTTCGACCTGCTGGCAATGCTTCTTCTGATGCAGCCCAGGATGCGGTTGGCCTTCTGGGCTGTGAGAGCACATTGCTGGCTCATGTTAAGCTTCTCATCAATCAGCACACCCAAGTTTTCCCTGCAGCGCAGGGCTGCTCTCAATCACATTGTATCCCATCCTGTATTGATAACAGGGGTTGCCCTGACACAGGTGTAGGACTTTGCACTTGGCCTTATTGAATCTCATGAGGCTCTCATAGGCCCACTTCTCCAGATTGTCCAGGTCCCTCTGGATGACATCCCGTCCTTCTGGTGTAACCACTGCTACACTCAGCTTGGTGTCACCAGCAAACTTGCGGAGGGTGCACTCAATCCCGCTGTAAATATCATCAATGAAAATATTAAACAGCACTGGTCTCGGTATGGACCCCTGGGGGACATCACTTGCCACAAGTCTCCATCCGGACACTGAGCAACTGACCCCTACTCTCTGAATGCGACCATCCAACCAATTCCTTATCCATCAAACAGTCCACTCATCAAACCCATATCCCTCCAATTCAGAGAGAAGGATGTTGTGGGGGATTGTGTCAAAGGCTTTACAGAAGTCCAGAGAGATTATATTCATTGCTTTTCCCGTGTCCACTCATGCAGTCTTTCCATCACAGAAACCACTGGGCTAGTCAGAAAGGACTTGCCCATATTTACCATAAGAAACTAAATGCAGCTAGCAATTAAGAAATTGCTTCTATCTGTGTATCTGTGCTCCTGGGCTGAATTTTCCCACTTAAAAATGGCTGTACAGAACCACAACAAATATAAATGATTTGACCAAGATCACACAGGAGCAGACTTTGAGCTGGTTGAAATTTTCTATGGAAATTTTTTTATCTGAATAAGTTGGTTTTCATTTAAAATATCTTTTCTTTTCCTTCCTTCCTTCCTTCTTTCTTCTTTCCTTTCCTTTCCTTTCCTTTCCTTTCCTTTCCTTTCCTTTCCTTTCCTTTCCTTTCCTTTCCTTTCCTTTCCTTTCCTTTCCTTTCCTTTCCTTTCCTTTCCTTTCCTTTCCTTTCCTTTCCTTTCCTTTCCTTTCCTTTCCTTTCCTTTCCTTTCCTTTCCTTTCCTTTCCTTTCCTTTCCTTTCCTTTCCTTTCCTTTCCTTTCCTTTCCTTTCCTTTCCTTTCCTTTCCTTTCCTTTCCTTTCCTTTCCTTTCCTTTCCTTTCCTTTCCTTTCCTTTCCTTTCCGTCTCTCTGTCTTTCTTACTCATCTACTCTTTTTCCAGAACTTCACATGTTCCTTTTCCTTTCTGGGTAAGATTACTCAGTTTATTTTTCATGGTGCACCCACCTCATCTGATGAAAATAAAGTCATGAGGAGAAGCAAGAAACTCAGTGGATAAGGCTAAAAAGTGACCAGGACACATATCCACTACCAGAACTGGTGAAGTGAAAATGTTTAATTTCCTAATATTCAGCTAAGAAAACAGCGGGACTTCTTCAGCAAGAACTGCACGTCATCTGTCCCCTAACCGCTATGCCTAATTAACGGACACATGAAGAGAAAGAGCAAGAGTTTACACTGCTCTGTCTGTAATTTCCTAAGAGTTTACTCCAGTGACCTTATACATCAACTTATAAAGACTTTTTTCCCTTTGTTTTACTACTTAGAAAAACTCACTTTTAAGATAACTTGAAAAACATTTTCAAGACCCAGAGATATACTTAGTATTCAGTTTACAAGATTAGCTTGCATACCTTCTAAAATAACTGGTCATCTCCATTCAGCTTTATTTTCCATACCATTTATTGACTTTCAACAGAAGAAACAGTTCAAGAGTAGAGTTTTCCTATTCTATTTCTTGTCAGAAATAACTGGGACTTGTCTCAGTTTATAATGTGTTTTATATTGCACTTCACTCTAACACAAAACCACATCCTACGTCTGTTTTCAACTTAAAGCCTTCACATATCATTAATTAAAGTAACAGAACAGCAGTCTAGATTTCTAATCCAGTCTGAAGAAGCATTCTCTTTCTTCCCAACACACGAGTTGCTCATACCAGAGGACCTTCAAACTCATGGCTTGTCTCCTGAGGAACCAGCTCTCTCAGGGACCTGTTACCACTCTCCTGACCTCAGGTAAACACCATCAAACACAGTAATTAAACTGTACAGATCTGCAGTAAGGTAAGAGACTGTAAAACAACAAAGAAAATCTTGAATAACAAGACAAAAAAAAAAAGCTGACCATATGCAGGTCAGGGGACAAAGGGAAGTCATGAGAATCCACCTTTGCTCCGTGTGAAGGGTTAAATGTTCTGCCAGGACACAGGGGAAAACAGCAGAAATATCTCAAAATTACTCCAGGCTTTTTTTTTTTACTTATTTTCGATTCTTGAGGACAGCCTACCCATTCCCAGACCACTAAGTGGGTTTCCAGCCATCTAAGTTGGAGATGCATCAGCAGTGTGTCCAGCAGGACAAAGGAGGTGATTGTACCCCTGTGAGGCCACACCTCGAGTACTGTGTGCAGTTCTGGGCCACTCGGTACAAGAAGGACGTTGAGGTGTTGGACCATGTCCAGAGAAGGGCCACGAGGCTGGTGAAGGGGCTGAAGAACAAGTCCTATGAGGAGCAGTTGAGGGAACTGGGGTTGTTAAGCTTGGAGGAGAGTAGGCTGAGGGGAGACCTCATCGCTGTCCATGACTGCCTGAAAGGGGGCTGTGGCAGAGCGAGTGTTGATCTCTTCTCTGAAGTAACAGGTGATAGGACAAGAGGAAATGGCCATAAGTTGCGCCAGGGGAGGTTCAGACCGGATATTAGGAAGAATTTCTTTACCGAAAGGGTGGTCAGGCACTGGAATGGCTGCCCAGGGAGGTGGTTGAGTCACCATCCCTGAAGATGTTAAAAAAATGGGTAGATGAGTTTTTGAAGGACATGGTTTAGCGGATGATGGGTGCGGATGGACTCGATGATCTCAAAGGTCTTTTCCAACCAGAATATTCTAAGATTCTATGATTCTGTGATTCTATGATTCTATGCAGAAGTGGCTAGTTATAATTCCTGTTATTGCAACTACTCGCCATTTCTGCAGTCACCTTCTGTATTGCCAGAAAAGGCACTAAACTGTACCATGCAGGCCTGAAGGGCTGCTAAGTACAGAACACACTTCTGAGAAGATACAACTCGAACTTACAGCCTCAGCTCTACGTAATCTGTCCCTCCTCCCTGAACTCTGACAAAAGGTTTTAGGGTTCAGGCAAATAGGGCTGGTAATACATATATCTACTCTGTTCATATTAGATGTTTTGCTTTTTTGTGCTGAATACCGGTAGGAATGGTTAAAGCTCTTTGAAGCCAATGGCAGTGTTTCACAGAAGTCAAGGGCATTTGCCAAGCTCTTCTGTGCTATAATCTCACAAAATGTTTTTTCATAGACCATAGAACAAGACACTTTTGGAACAGCTTTTTCAATTGGCATTTAACTTCACAAAAGAATTTCTATCAAATCTTTAAAAAGATAATACACGAAAGTATAAAGGCTTTGTGAAAATAATAGAAATGGAAATGAGTTTACAGTTCTTCTCAGAACAAGCCTGTAACACTTTCAGATGATCTCCTGCAGACTGCCAAAGAACTACCTTAACTACTTTAATATAGCAATATCCACTGATCTCCATAAAAACCTTCCCCAAGGCTAAACACAATGGTAGACATTTCAGTAAAGCAGATCACCTGAGGAGTCTTCAGTAAGGAATACAAACTGCAATTACAGTGCTTAGGAAAAAAAAAAGTGAATGTCAGTTTGAAACAAAACTTGATGCCATTGTTGTCTGCGACACAAACCTGACTGACTGAAGAAGTACCAAAACTAGGACCATCTCTGAAGATCACCAAAAATACCATTTCTAACCATACATTAAATCAAGGCAAGCTGGACTGTCCCAAAGTATGCCAGCATCCACCTCCTTCTGCAAGTGGCCAGTGACACCTGAAACTGCCACTGCAAGTCGGCCGTCCTTTGGGATAGCTCTGTCATTTACCATGCATGAGCTATTTAAAGCAGTGGCTAAATCTTGTGGTTGCATCAGGAGGGATCCAATGAAATATGAGTGAAGACACTGAACTCCGGATAACAAAAGTGCTTTCTGCAGTGAAGCTCACTATGCCCTTGGCAAAAAAAAAAGACTTCCCTTTAAGAACTGTTTTGTGAAGAACTTTGCTCCTGTTGGACTTAAATTCAGCTTGCTTTTTAGAGATTAGAACAGAAAAGCTTAGATAATCCTAGAAGTTTTTTTATCAGCCTAGAGAAGTGCCAATTTTTAGGCAGGAGCTTAGGGGAACACAATACATTTCCCACAAGGAGCAGGTATAAAAGACTCTCAGTGAGGAATGATCCTGAACTTCAGAGATGAGTAACACTTACCCAACCTGATGAGTTCATCTTGTCAGTCAGAAAAAAATTTTCTCAGACTTCAGGTTTGCATTCTGTGTTCTGGCTCCTGCCTTTCCTTGCATTTCAGAATAAATTCTCTATGAATATTTATAACAAGAATCTACAAGATGATTTGAAAATTCAGCAAATATGATTCAGGAAGTTTGTAGGTGATTAAGTACTGAGGGGAAAACACTGCTATGATTGCTTCTATCATCTCACACATTTTCTCATTGTGCAATATTATGAGTTTTAAAAAAAGGCTTATCTGTCAATATTATATGTATTTACAGATAATAAATGCATGCCTAAAAGTTTCAACAACACCAGATACACTGCGGAAATAACGGCTAGTTTGTTAATATGTAGGCTTAATGGTTATAGTGCCTAAGTGCGCTTTCCAAAGGTAACTTACCCCTTTCCATTGTTTCTTAAAAACACTAGAAGACCTGCCTCAGGTATCCATACACTCATAATGCCATAACATTCACATGGAAAGGATACTGTAGATTTCATCAAACAGCTTCAAATATACGGCTGGTTTATAGGTCCCAAACAGTGCTAATCAAATACACTTAAATGGAAATATGTGTACTTCTCCCACCTGAAAACCTGGTCTTACTGTATGACTCCCCAATGCATGTAAAGAGAAGACTGTGGTGGCTTCATAAAAAGACTCTACTGGGATGCTTCTTTGATCTCAAAGTCATTTTGAAATAGCTGTGTCAGGGTCAAATGCTCATTTTCAATATTCCCTCGAAGGACCTGGGATTCAGTGCTACGCGTCAAATATTCACATTTTCAGCAAATAGAAAACTCATGAGTCTGCCCTATGTCATGATAAATACCTTGAGGTTTTTTTCTGAAATAAGTAAGACTTGGGTTGGACTTGATGATCTTAGGGTGGACTTGATGATCTTAGGTTGGACTTGATGATCTCAGAGGTCCTTTCCAACCTTGTGATACTGTGTGTGTGATACTGTGTGTGTGTGTGAAGACGCAGAAATCTCTTTGGCTTCCTGGTCACTTGGGAGTGGTTTTTGCTCTTCTACATTTTGCAACTAAATTAAGAGACTCAAACAGAAAGGCCGGTTTGCAGATTGTCACATAGATTTGTTATGTTCTCAGCTTTTCAAAAGCAAGACAGTGCCTGTTCATCCAGACAGTAAGTGCAGCCCTTCGCTTCCAACAAATTTGGTCTGAATAATTCTTCAAATAACATCACCTTCACGTCATTTAATTTATTAGTGTCGCTCCCTCACATCTGATTGATTGTTTCCAAATATCTTATGTGAGAGAAGACAATGTGCTGGCAGTTGCTGCTGAAAACACAGAACGGAAATGCAACATTTTTAGGACATATGATCTGCCTCTGGGTGAAGTGAAAGGTACAACACACGCGTCTGCCTACTGAGGCAGGACACAGCTTAAGTGACATGTCACAGCTGAAAATCCAGCTCACAAGATGCCTCTGATGATACAGTGGGGCATGCTGTAATGCACAAAACATGACCATCCTAACTAGAAGTACTGCAGTACATATTTTAAAATGTATATGCAATTGATGCTGGTCTATATTCAATTTATAGTAACAGCTATAAAAAAAAAAAAGATATGAGCAGCAGTAAAAAAAGCAGTCATCATAGACTTACATTGCTCTCCTAACCAAAGAAGGACACATGGAGCTGGAGTAAATTGGAGTAATTCTCTCTAACCACTACGGCAAAGGATAGCTGTTCTCATGCAGATTGAACCTACAGGTAATTCACTGTAATCTCATATATTCTAAATCCTAACACATTCCTCTGTGCAAGAGCAGCTATGAAATTCTGTGAAAGGTGTCACAAGTGCAGACACACTCTAGTCATTAATTTTAAAACTTTGTTTTGCAAAACTTTACCGGTTATATTTTATTTCCAAAACCAGAGAATTAAGTTCCCCAATTTTTGAAATAATTTTTCTCACTTTTTTTCCCCCAGTTAACAAGATTCATCATGAATCTTGTTTAATTTTCCTTAATGTATGTATAAAACCAGAGTCAGTGAAGCCCCTTCTCACAGCTCCAGGAAGGAAAGATCCCTTTCCTCTGTTCATACAGTGATATTCCCTGGTGCCAGTGCTTGAAGCCAGTGACAGACTGTCTGAATATGACTCACTGCATCTTTGCCCCTGGCACTGCTTCAAAAATTTAAGCATCTGATTTACTGTGATTTAAGTGTCAATAATAAACACATCAGTTCAAGGGACATTTTACTCATTTAAATCCAACTGTAGTTTTTAGTAAGTTCTTTTAATAAGTTTATAGCAAGGCCTTTCAGCACACCACAGATAAGATCTCAAGGCTGGAGGGAGCCCATATATAACCAAGGTATTAAACACCTCTGGAGCAAGACAGATCAAATGGTAGATCAATTCCCACGACACTCACCCTAACCAAAAATGCTGAATCAGGGGTTACATGATACTTCTTATAAGAAGTATAAAGAAGGTAAATAACCTTTTAATGATCAACTCAGCTGTGACCATACACAAGCTTTTAAAACAAAATCAATTAACTACTGCAAGTCTACTGTGTTTCTTGATAGAATATCTATTGAAAAAACAATATATTCACTTATCACTCATGACATTAGAACACTTTGGTTATTAAATATGAATGACTAGGATCAAATATAATCTCTTTGTCTTACAGTCACATTGACTGACTTTATCGTTTGGCAAAAAAAAAACCCCTTCACCTTAAAAGCAAAGAGTGGTAATAAGTGTCCTGGCCAGAAACAATGGTGAGATGAATATACTTATTTATTACCAGTGACCATCCCGTGCTTTACCATAACTTAGTTTCAGCACCCATTTGGTTTTAAAGTATTGGGAGTGACAATGCAAAATATAACATTCCTGGAAATACATTCAGATAAAGGCTCATAACAGGACTCCTCACAAAAATAAATCAAAACCAGAGGTCAAACAGAAGTTCAGCCCACCCACCAGCTAGAAAACACCATTTATCTTCAATAAATGCTATCATGCTCTAAGGTATACTATATACAATACAAAATCTTGTGGGAATTAAAATAGTTCAAAAACCATTCCTCACACTTTATAAAAGAGACAGTCTTAATTCTCTTGTCATCTTCATCCTTGGTCTAGTTAGATGGAAAGTACATAGAATATAAGCTTCTGTAGGGAGATACTTTAAAAAAATCAGAATAACACAGAACATGTAAACCTCAATCAAGAAGAGGACATAAGTAAGAAAAGTGTTTTGTTCATATAACAAAGGATGTAAACGTAAGAAAAAGTATTCTTTCACTTGAACACTTTAATAGTCTTAGTGCAAACATTCAGCTGGTGACACTTTTCTTATGCATGACAGCTCTTCTCTGAAATACAACCAAACAGCTAAAAGTTTTCCGAAAGTCCTCTGAGCATATATGATGTGACCTTCAACCCAAAAAGAAACAGAAGTGTATCATTAAATAGGGTTCATCCCTGAATGAACACTGTGTCACAATCTAGCAGATAATTTATAAGGACTTGGAAAGAAATACTGATATGTCTTATACGACACTCAACTCTGTTCTGACATTATGCATAATGACTCTGCTAATTTGCACTTAGCCCAAGACCACTCTTAAGTTGCTCTACAAAGTCTAAATAGGCATAAGAGTCAGTGTAAATTAAATGGAAAATAAGAATCAGGCCCCTAACATATAATAAGTGTGTCCTGTCTAGGAAAGTCATAGCAGCAAGCCTAGCCATAATGGATCTGGTAGCTAAATATTAGTATCAATGGCCTAAATCTCCTCTTTAGGAATTTTTTCACCCAGCGGATTGCAGCACACAAAATCCTCATGATTTTCAGTCAGACTTGGGACTATTATAGCTTCTGTAATCCCCAATCCACAAGAAAATGGAAAGCAACAAAATAAAATAAGGATAAATAAGTCATGCAGTGAGACAAACCGAATTAACAGAGAACGCTTTCAAACCCATCAGGTTTCACGTAACTTTAAACACAGCAAACCCCACACTGCAGAGAAATGAAGGCTAATATTTTACCCTTCTGTGTATGTATATCAACAGGGGTTATGTAAAAAATCAAGGACAGTGTGACTAAGTAGTAATTTTTATAATGACTTATTTATACTGCCCTTTATACTTGATCAGTAATAGTCACACTGATCTTTAGTGAAATATACATCAGAGAAAGGACGACTTGCATGAAAAGACTTGAAGAATCAATCCACATTAATAACTTTCTATTTGCATCAAAAAGACCAACCTGTGATATAAAATACCAAATGGAAAATATGAGAGATATTTATTAATAACATTACTGTAAGATACTTAATATGCTCTTGTAGATAAAAGGTGATTGAGTCAGTATCTTTAGGCAGACATAGGCTCTCCATTTCTCCTAGATATTCCACTTATTTCTGACCTCATTCACTCTATATTTATAGGAAATAGTCATCACTATAAACATTCCAAATTTATTTAAGATTTAGTCCAACTGGAGTTTCATGAATATAAAACAAGTGCAAGAAAAGAACCAGGCTTTTGGATTCTATGAAAAAAAAAAAAAAAAGAAAGGAAAAGTTCCTACATCATTAACTCTTTGAAAGAAATATGACACTTATGTCTGATTCACAGCTGTTCCAAAGTAAGGGTGGACTGCACAGAAAAAGATGACATAGATGTAGTTAAAAAGGCATCAGCTAGGCTAGGTTCTTCCTTAATATCCCAGTCCATCAAGGTGCTGAACTGTAAGCAACTATGCTACCCACCTGTTGTCAATTCACATCCACTGAAATCAAAGTTCATTCCATTATCTTATTCTGGACCTTCATACTACTGATGGCATACTTTCATACTAAGATTTGTTAGCACTGCTGCTCTAAGGAAGATGTTACAGGTCCAGAAACCACAATTAAAAGATGAACTTAACACTTTTCCTACTTCCCAGCGAAAAAATCTTAGGTGAAAGACAAGATTTTTAATGAAAAAAATTGCTGCACTGTGACCATGCTGGAGAAGACCTATTCTGCATCAGAACTCTGCTTCAGACCTCTTTGACAAAGTTTCAAACTAAGTTTTTGTATTGGCTTTGCTTCACTATCCCTTTGTAAAATAACTTTTTTCAATTTGAGTTTTCACAGAATACTGTTACACAAGAAACATAATTAAATGCCTCATCTAAAAACTCAGTGTTACTCTTGAATCAAATTATGCCAGACTCTCATGACACTCTGTGGCTTGGGGACCAGGCTTTGGGACTTCTCTGGGATGTAGAATTCACAAAATTCCCATTCTGCTTATCAAAATTCCCAGCACTACTTATCATTTTATATCACCATGCATTTCTGAAATGGCCAAACTTCTGTAAGTCTCTGGCTTAAGCTTAAGCCTACTTAAAAAGCCTATAAATGAGAGTTAAAACCTCTACTGAATTGACAGAGAGCTTTGCTGAGGTGAGGACTAAGAAAGAACTGCTGCCCCTAGAAGACACTTACTGGTGACCAAGATGAGATGCGTGCCTGCATTTACTAAAATTAAAAACACTCACATAGCAAAATCCACAACAATTTTTTGGCTTGTGCAACAATACTTGACCTAAAATACTCCTGTCTTACTAGCCAACCATAGCTTTAATATCCTGCCACACATACTTCTTGCTCTCTGCTAGTTATTCTCACAGAACCTATAAAACACCTGCTGTACATACCCTGTTGCCTTGCTGTGCCTCACCTTGCTGTAAGTGAAGTCAATGGCATCCTTCATTGACCTCAAAAGGTCCTGAAAGGCCTAATCCAAAGTAGGACTCTCCATTCATTTAGTAAGCTTTGGATCAGATCTAGAACGGATCTTAGGAGAATTAAGATATTGCAAGACACAGCCACATATCGAAACCACACCTGAGTGTTTATCTTGCATTCCTAATCTTTTAGTGAAACGGATTAAAAAGTAAGCTGTTTCTGTCAACTGCTTGGGTGCTGCACAGGATCTGAATGACTGAACAGGCATCTGCAGGACAGCTATTCACATTGACATGTGAATAGCTTTCACGTCTTTCTATAGAAGTTTGAAAGGTAGTAAATATTTGCATTTGAGGCTTAATGGTAATATTTCCTCATTTGGTACAAAATTTTCCACTATTGAAATCTCGTAATCTTTTCAACTCCTACAGAGGAAAGGTTCTGACTCTTGTTTCAGTACAAAATAGCAACTTAACCCATAACAGAGTAAAAGACGAGAAAACTGAAAGTCATGTTATCTAAACACTTCAGAAAAAACCTTGCCACAGAGCCTAACACAGACTGTGGTGGCTTCAGGTTTTTTGGAAGTACATCCAACCGATTCCAGCATATCTTGTTTCATATGCAACTCTGCATGTTTGCTTATGTTCCCCAAGTCTGAATGTACTGTGGCAGCTTTTGCTCTCCTTTATGTCATTCAGCCAAGTTCCTACAGCTACCTTTGAGATGCCATGGTTGTATCTGACTATCATTTCGGCGCATATATATATTAGTGTTGGTTATAGGTTGGACTCGATGATCTCGGAGGTCCTTTCCAACCTTATGATACTGTGATATACTTATAGACTGAGCATCACTAGAAAGAGAAACCAAGTGCAAGTAATAATGCTGCTAAAATCACAGAAATCCTATCAACTGCCACTAATATAGACAGAAGGCAACTGAAATAAAGAAAAACATTGCAATATATACAAGTGCAATGCTTACCGTAGCAAGAAAGCATAAAACTATAACATTCAATCAAGCCAGGAGACAACGGAAAACAGAAATAAAAGGTAAAAAACAATGAAAAAGTGGCCACTTTCATCTGCAAAACTTGAAGAGAATTCTGGACTGAGTGGCCAAAGCGGGATTTTCTTAAAAGCTTAGAGTTGGTCAAATACCCTCCAAGCAAGTCCATGACAGGGCACTGTTAAGTCAAGAGCAGAGTTTGGTCAATGGTAAGCACTCTTGCAGGTTTAACAATTTTATATTTCTGCATTTACCTGTCAAGCAAAAGAATGATCAGAGTCATAGGCGAAGAGCCTAAGAACCAGTATTTAATTTTGCTCTATTCATCTGTATTGACTTACGTAGCTTTAGGAAAACACTAAATAAACATGTGTATTGCACTAAGAAAAGATTCCACAAACAGAAACTTGGGTTTTCTCTCCCCTCAAATCTGCCTGCTAAGTACGGTGCAGAATGTAATTGAGGCAACACTAAAGGGCCGGCAATCTCCAAGCTTGCACATAATATGTCCCAGCCTCGTGGCTCCATGGGGAGCTCCTCCTCCCTTGTCCAGGAAGAACAGAGCTCTGTTACAGACCACTTCAATGATGTTTCAGGCCATGCAGGACTGAGAAGCTGGTCCGTAACTCCTGCAGGCTTTGTAGCAGCTGTGTCACAGAAGTGCTGGTGAGAGGCTGATGGATGCTAGCTTGTACATGCTAGCTGTTACATGGCCTCCTTGAATCTTTTTTTGGCACAACTTATGCCCATCTGCTTCCCCTCTGCTCCTTCTCCTGGAGAGGAACATATGGCCCAGAATATGTATCTCAGAAGCAGAACATGTATTCATATCATTTTCTAAAATATTCTGAATAACTTCTTTGTTCTCCTATAGGCTTTTATTCCAGTTATGAACCTTATATTCTGGCACAAGAAATAATTTTGTTACAAAAGGAAGTCCTTGCTTAAACAGTTTGGCATCCCACAATATAAAAAACAGAAGTGTATCGCACGTCAACAGTAAGAAGTTGCTATTGCAAGAAAAATCTTTGCCAGTATTCTGTTTTTTGTCAGTTCCACCGTTATATTTTAATACTTACCTTATTCCATTGGTGTTGCATCCAATAGCACATTAATGGCAGAAGAAAATAAAGCCACAGTCAAAGTTAACATGAACATCTAAACACTGAACATTTTTGCTGAGTAGTTCAAACTGGAGACAAGCTTCCACAATTTTCCGCACATTAAATAGTACCTCACATCACAAAGAGAACAATGAAGTTCCTCAAGAAGAAAGAAAATCTTTCTTTTAAACAGCAATAACAACATCTGTGTGTACAATCCACCTTCCCTAAGAAGGGTAAACTTTTCCACCATGAGACCTCTGCCAGCATGTTTGAAGACAGCAATAGTGGAACAAAGCTTCATCTGAATGTTACCTCATTTCTGACTGAGGAGATGATACAAATTTTAGCTATCGGTATGCATGCGTGTAAAAATATATATACACACATGTAATATATACTGGTTTCTATACATATGCATACATACAACATATATGTATGTGTATACCTATATGTTTTAATATTTTAATACTTTTAATACAGAACACTTAATTCTTGATCGCAAAAATGTAGTATAAGAGAAAACATACTGCAAGCCTCGCCTAATGCAAAATCATGTCAAAGAGCGGCTGTTGATACTATTTTTCAATAACTCGCCCAGCACAACTTATGAAACAATGATACCGCATCTATGCAATGCCTGTAGTAGGAAAAGCAGCAACACTGAAACATACACTTCTCATAACCAATTGCTTTTCTAACAAAAGAATAGGTAGTGTTCTCTGGCTGTATTTTCATTGGAGTTTAATGTGAATTCCATTAACAGTCACATAGATTTTTATGATTATATGCAACAAAAGTAGAGTGCAGCAATTGCTTAAAATGAACTGAAGTCAACAGCATTCCTTCTGCTGATTTCAGTGAAAGTCATTGATTCATCCATGTCAGATACATGGGTCATAACTCCATTTTTTACTGTCTTCACAGTAATATACTGTTTATCCTACCTTTGCAGCCACAGATGAGTTTGGTTTCTCCAGCAAGTCCCAGAGCTTCTTCCTTTTCTCTGGGCAGCAGGTATTATCAAACTCTTCCCCTTCTCTTTCTCGCATTGTCTCTGCCTCTCTCCTCAGCTCCTCATTCATCTGTTCTTTCTTTTGATGGTATCTTGCCTGGCAGCAAGATTCTAAATATATCTCATCAATTCCCCAGTAATCAAGCTCCTGGCCAAAAGAGAGAGCACACATTTCTTCCATCATATGTAGTTTCCCTGTCCTGTAGAAATTCAAAATGGAAGTGAAAGCCCCTGGGTGTCGATCAAAAAAATATTCATTTTCATTTAGATTATAGTCATCACATACTTCTAGCAGAGATTCATGAGTATTGCAGTCTCTGAGCTTTCCCAATCGCGTCCTTGGAAGTCTGTCCAAAGTCCTCCACAGCACTTCATGGTTGAGCCCACCGACATTTATTTTAACTCTCCGTGAGCAGGCTTTGCTCCTAATGATCTCCACTGGTTCTGGAGGCAGAGAAAGGGTAGACCTTGAAGACTTTTTGTTGATCCCTGGTGGAGCCTTCTCAGCCATTCTGAAAAGGATGCAGTTTTAACACCAGAGTCTTTATGAGAAAGCTCTTTAGGAGCTTGAAGACTACAAATATTTGGGCAGACTTCTCTTCAGATAGACGGCTGCATTCCTGAAGCTAAAAAAGGCAAAAAATTAGAATATTGCCATGTACAACACATTTCCCAATCTGTCTCTCTCCTTCCATGCTTTCATATGCAGATGAAAAATTAATGATGGTAATTTGCTCTCTCTACAGTGAGACTCTTGTGGTAGTATACAGAACCACTGGAACAGCTAAAAGCACTATGTTTAAGCAAAGCAAAAATTCACTGAAATTTCTGCATTCATGAAAACCAACTGTGACAGTTTATACAGAGGACTTGGTTTTCTGTTGTTCATTTTGTTTGGGGTTTTTTTTAAAAAAATCAACTTCTGATGCAGCCATGTTAGCTTAATCTGATTACTTAGCAAATAATCTGCGAAGTGTGCTAATGAAAAGATTGTAGGGATATCCGTAAGGAAAAAGCGAGACAAAGGCTAGCCTCCCTTTTATGAAAAAAACTGAATACAGGAGCTATGTTCTGAAATGGAATAAAACAATTACAGCATATCAAACTCTCCTGTGAAACCAAACTAATTCCCTCCCCCAGCTCAAATCTTGATTTACTGTATTATTTGACGGCCAAATGTTACTCACCAAACAATTCAATCACCACTCTAGCAAGTCAAATTTTCTAGCAACTGACAGTGCTGATTTCTTTACAAACATGCCAAAAGCATTCAGCCTCTTCTGCAACCAACTGAACAGTAGTATGTGTTACATAGGCAAAGGCTCCTTGGAAAGGCTCTTCTCTGTATCACTTGTTCACCTGTTAAGTTGCTGCAGGGACAGGACTGCATGACAGCAATCAGCAATCTCAGCTTTCATAAACCACAAGTGTATCCTCACTCAGTGTGCCCAATGCTTCAGTGAACTATGAAGTGCAGCTGTTCACCATATTTGGAATATCAGTATGAAACAGGAAGGAAACCCACCCACCACCTCTACTATGGTCAATTATCTGATACAGTGCTTAAATAATAACCTGGCAATGATATCATGGCCAAAAGGAAGAATATTATGAATGCTTAGAAAAGCTTATTTTCCAAAGTAGGGAAGTCCTCCATAGTAACTTCCCTGAGTTCACATCTCCTCCTCTTGTTCTCTGTAAATTAACAATTCAGTTGTCTGGTCATCTTTTTTTTTTGAAGTGAAATAACTCCAGCTTTAAAAAACATTTGATGTCAACAAGAATTTCAACCTCTCTAAGCATGAATGTTGTGATGAGAGGAACTTTACCTATAAATACATCAGGTGTAAACACCAGGGAGGGCAAAGAACTATTGTACTAAAGGCCATGATGGCACAAGCACAAATGTGTACAAACTCACCTTGAAAAAAGGTGGAAATTTGAAAAGGATTTAGAAAGTCATAAAGTGTAGATCCTCACCAGAGCAGGAAAGATCTAGAATGATTTTTTACTTAAAGTACCAGGAAAAACAAAGAATTATTGTGGTATGTCATCTGAAATGCTTATGACAGAGTTGAGTGTGTAGCTAATACAAAATCAAAATTACTAGACTTCATTATATCTAAATTTTAAAAGCTCCTCCACCAACAAATAAAGTAGTAACAAGGCTCAGTCACGTATGATATAGGTATTAACAGACATCTATGTCCAAAAACATCAGGGAAAAGGAAAATATTCATCAGAGTACCATATACAGAGGTTTCCTTTTTTTTGGTTGAGTGTATAACTCCCTGTCTTGTTAACTCCCATCATGGCAACAGCCCCAAACAACACCCTGTTAGCAGTTTCATTGTCAAAACTGAATGTACTTCAAAAACACAAAAGCCAAAATATTGTGCCTCCTCTCATCCTGCCTCCAGCACTGCTCTGTGATCCTCTCTCCTGATCTCCAAGTGAAACCCAGAGCACCTCTGTGCTATTTACGTAAGCAATTAAACCAGTAACATTTGCCTTCAGTCATGAAACAGATACTCTGATAACTCCACTTGCAAAGATACCATATCAAAATCAAAGCCTTGACATCAGTACTTATACATAATATATATCCCTTTCTGATGTGTTTGTTTTGTGGTTTACTTTTTTGCTTCTTTACCTTAGGCTTATTATTTCTCTGGCTTTACCCTCCTCCTCACTGCCTTTGATGCAAGGGGATGATGGAGGAACTTCTAAGCGGAGGGGGACTCAGCTCTTCCCAAGGTCTCCTCACTTAAGCATCTCCTAGCAGTCTGTGGTGTGTTTATCAGTCTTCTGACATAAAAGACAACCACATAAACACTAAGCAGTTATGGGAGGATATTTCTCTACAGAGGAAATATTTACAACCTTTGTTTAAAAATCCTTTTAGGCTTTAATGTACAATGATTTTTATCCTTTAAAGGATGTCTTACACAAAAAACCCACAAGAAATTAAGAAATTGATAGAAAGGTCCTGTCATTCTCCACGAAACTGGTCAAGTTTTCAGGCAATTTCTATAGAGATGACTAGTTTATTCCTTGTTGAATCTCACGGATTTCTACTTGTTTTATTTAATATGTGTTCCCTAATATTAGCAATACTGAATAAAACACAGTAGAAATCAAGCAGTTGATCTGATTAGTCTAAGTTAATCATATCCTCATTTGCTTTTCTCATTAAAAAAATGAAGAGATGCAAGAATACACACTGTTTTAACTTTTATGCTGTGTAGTTACCACACAGATTTGTTAAACAATGCAAAATTATAGTGTCACCAAGACTGGTCTAAAGCTGATAAACCATTTTCTGATTTGTCACTGTAATTATTGGTTGCATCTTTGTATTTGAGGAATGCGTTCTTAAAAAGCTTTAAAAATCCTGGTAAACTGTGGTCATACTTAAGCCAGCAGTGAAAAAACATTAAGTTTAGTAATAAAAAGCATTTTCCCAACTGAGGAATCTTGAAATGTGAGCGCTATTTTTTACTTTTTTCAGAGCTCCTTTCATTGAAATATATACTACATATCTTAAAAAAAAATATCTTTTCACTTGCTTCCTAAATCCCTTTCTTCACACCTTTTGTTTTCTGCTGATAATTTTTACAGATTTCCTTCTGCACAGCTCTTCCCCAAGCCTGGACTACACAGCCTGTATTTAACTGAGCCTTTAGGAAAATGTAATCAATACTTTCTACTTTAACTACATAACATTCTTTACTTTATAATTCGCATCATATACTTCACACCAGATCACCAGATCTTTCATTATAACAAGAAATACAAGTGAGTTTATGTTTACAATTAATTAAATAACCTTTCTGGGTTTTATCTACTGCAACTAACTCTTCAGACACTGCAGTTTTTGTCCTGAGAAGATTCAAAATAATTTTCAGTTTAGTTTAGTGTCTTAATCTCTTGGCTGTTGAACTCCACCACGCACTTTGTCCACCATGGGCTAGTGAGAAATGCCACTACCCCTTGGCAGCACTGCTTAGCGATCATTAGAGAAAGCTGCAAATTCTAACCATGGATAAACAATAAAAGCAACTCCAGATAAAAGTGATTTTCTTTCCTTGCATTAATAAAATTACCAGAAATTACCTGTAATATTGAATAAAACTCTTCCAAACAAAGCCAATTCTTCACATTAAATAAAAGTCAAAATTGCAAAGACTACTGCTCAAAAAGCTTGGAAGAGCCAGAATGAAGGTGTCTTCCCCCACAACATATCCATACAGCTTTTCAGGGTGAGATTCTCCTGACGCCAATCCCTTCTGCTTTAAGTGAATGGGTAATTATTTACCATTTTTTTTTTTAACTTTCTAATTCAGTATTTGGCCTCTGATGTTATTTAGCACATCCTAATGGAAACCCAACACATAATGCAAAGTGATGGCTTACCTTCAGGGACCTCCCATTACCCTGCCTCAGTGCTTTCAGGGTACACTAGAGTTTCCTTTCTCAACATCACTAGGACACCATTATTACCATTGCTTTAAAATAGAGATTAAAACAGAGAAATGAAGGTCACAGATGCCTGCAGTATCTGGTAATTTTGACCTCTCAAACTGAGATAGCTGCTTTTTGTCATAGTCCTTAGCATTTTTATCCCATTTGATAAGCATCCCGACCTGAACAGATTAAACCCAGGAAGAGGAACTCAGTTGCCTGGGCCATCATGTTGTCAGAACATTGCCTGGCATGGCACAACTAGGACTCTCTCAAATGACACAAAACTGGTAGGAGTGGCTGATACACCAGAAGGTTGTGCTGACACTCAACGACAGGCTAGAGAGCTGGGCAGAGAAGAGCTGAATAAAGTTCAAGAAATGTAAATTCAGAGTCCTGCACCTCAGGAGGAATAACCCCACGCATCAGTACAAGTTAGGGGCTGACTTGCTGGAAAGCAGCTCTGAAGAGAAGGACCTGGAAGTCCTAGTGGACAAGCTAACTATGAGCCAGCAATGTGCCCTGGTAGCCAAGAAGGCCAATGGTATCTTAGGGTACATTATGAAGGGCATGGCTCGCAGGTCGAGAGAGGTTTTCCTCCCCCTCTACTCTGCTCTAGTGAGGCCCCATCTGAAGTACTGTGTCCAATTCTGGGCTCTGCAGCTCAAGAAAGACAAGGAAAAACTGGACAGAGTCCAGTGGAGGGCCACAAAGATGATGAGGGGACTGGAGCATCTCTCTTACCAGAAAGGCTGAAAGACCTGGATATGTTTTGCCTGAAGAACAGAAGACTGAAAGAGGATGTTATCAATGCTTATAAGTATCTAAAGACTGCATATCAGGATGAGGCCACACTCTTTTCAGTGATGCCCAGTGACAGGACAAGGGGCATAAACTGGACAACAGGAAGTTCCACCTGAACATGTAGAAAAACTTCTTTACTGTGAGAATGACAGAGCACTAGAACAGGTTGCCCAGAGAGGTTATGGCACCTCCTTCTCTGAAGATATTCAAAACCTGCCTGGACATGTTCCTACGCAACCTGCTGTAGGTGAACCTTCTTTAGCAGCAGGGTCGGACTAGATGATCTCCAGAGGTCATTTCAAACCCCAAACATTTTGTGATTCTGTGAAGTAATTTGCAGGAATGGCTGGAGAGTTAGCATGCTTCAGCGTCTGCTTTTAAGAAGTGTTTTGTCCACAACCATCTGCTTTGGAGCCTAAGTGAGGTTAACCACTTGCACAGAGGTCACTGCGCCAGCTGGCCCGAGCAGCGCTGGCCCCTTGCATGGACTGGCACAGCTGTACCCTGTACATGCAACACCTTAATTCAAAGAGATTCATGTTCAAGCTACTTTTGTGTGTCTTAGTTACAAACCTCCATCCCAGTTTTTGCCATACAAACTGCACCAAAGAAAATGTAGATGCTACACTTCATAAGAAGTCTTCATGACTGGAGCACATCCTCACTGTGCATTTGAAGCACTGCGAGGAAAAAAGCACGTGGTACATAAGAAAAAGCTATATCATAAGGCGCCCAGGAAAACAGAGCAAATTTGCTTTGTTCTGTCTCTTAAGAGACAAACTTTTTCCACTTCAGTCAGATGTCCTTTTGTCAAAACTTGTCACGTTGTTTGCAAGGAAAGATTGTATTAATTCATTTCCTTGCTTTGGAAGCAAATGGAAGACGTTTCCAGAACTCGTTGAAAGTCTGTATTCAACATTTTTCAAACAAAATCTAGATTTCTGGTTCAAAATGTACTGATGTGTGATCTTTTTTTTTTTTTTTAAGGTTAAGAAAGTTCTGCATCAAAATGAGACATTTTTAAATTATTAAACAAAATATTTTGGGTGATCCCATGCAATGTATTTTATTTCAGGTCTGGAAAAATCTAAGATCAATGTTTTTTTCTTTTTCCCAGGCAAAAACATTCACTGAAATCGAAAAAAATCTAGGGAGATAAATGTTGCATGGACTAGTTTGGCCATTAAAATGATTTACTCAAATGTGACAAAAATCAGATCTGCAGTCTGTATACAATGCAGATATGTAGCAATTTCTGGAAAACCTAGCTTTAACTTTCTGTAAGTGTAACATCAAGGAAAGTTCAGATTGGAAATTATGAAAAGGTTCTTCACTGAGAGGGTGAGGGCACCAAGCCTGTCAAGAGTTCAAGGAGTGTCTGGTTGCTCTTAGTCATATATAGGTTTTACTTTTAGGTAGACTTGTGAGGAGCAGGGAATTGTTTTCAATGATCCTTACGAGTCTCTTCCAACAGAAGAGATTAATGAGAGAGAGAGTCTTCTAAAAAGCCTTAGAAAGCCTGTGTCCACCTCATCATCTGAATCTTAGAGCCTATAACCCGGAATACATCAAGTTAATAAAAAAAAAAATAACAGTAAGTAAGTTGTGACAAACTAATACGTTTCTACTGAGTAAACAATTTTTTTTAGAGCTTTATATGCTACCTTATTTGATTGTATGATACTAAATTTCAAACTTCTGTTTTGCTGTAATATCTCTGCTACCACATCTCAGCTGTCAAACATCTGTTCTTTATTTCGAAATATGAAGATCTGCAGTTTCTTAATGGTGAGCTGTGGGATATTAATAACATTTTCCCTTAATTTCAGTTTTTAAAAAAATGTCTGAGATGAGTTCTAAAACTCTGAAGAAAAACACCTTGCTCAAATGAGGTGCTCATTATTTCCATTTCCCACCTTTACAGAAGTCACACTTCATACAGTTAAGGATTGGCAAGCTAAAGGCAGGAAACGTCAGGAAATATGTCAAAGTATTCCTGAGCATCGTGTGTATCTCTCAGATTCATATTCATATGCAGGAACACATACATGCATGCAGAGCAGAAAAGTAGCTGAGCTTTGATTACCAGTGACAGTACTTGAGCTCAAGTCCTCAGAGCCAAGCAGATTAAACCACTTGAAGCCACATGGCCTAAAAGGGCAAAGATGGAGTCTGAGGCTGTCTCCCATGGCTGGATCTTGATAGACCACAACCACGGTCAGAGCCATCACTGGTGTGTGGTGGAGACTTTAAGAGGGCTGAGTCCTTCCATGAGCACCAAATCACATCTATAGCCCTGAGAGCTCTGCTTACAGCTATGGAAGGGTTGGTCTATGGAAAGACCTTTGCTTTGAGAATAAATTCTGCAAAACCTGCTCTTGGAGCGTTCCTTTGTTTTAAACAATGGTACATTGGTCAGAAATGATGATTATTTCCATTTCCTAACAAACATCACAGATTTTTTATTTCTATAAAAAAATTAAACACTGGCTGCACAAAGTCTCAGAGATCTGCAGGAACACTCAAAAAAGATGGGGTCTTTTACAGAAGAACTTTTCAAATTGATTAAATCAGTCTGTCTGCTAACTCCCAGTGCACAACATCTTGAGAACAGTAGTGTCTTTTAGATGGATGAGCTGAACTTCACCAAGGAGCAGCAGAGCCAGAGGCTTTATATATTCCCTGAGATCCTTGAATAAGAAAAGCCAGACAGGAATAGGTAAGGAGACAGAAAACAGAAAAAGAGGGAGAGTATAAATGATAAAACTTTTGTAAAATCTTGCAGTCACACAAGCTTGGCCATTGTGGCCTATCTGAGTTTTCTAACTACCTCAACAGCACTTGCCATTACTTACTGGAGCTCTTACTCAGGGTAAAGTCTTGTGAGTGGGCCTTAGACTCCACTATAGGTGATGTGGACAACTTTACACTAAAAGGCTGAATGCTCTTGATAGCATTCAGAGTAATTTTACCTCAAGAGTCACACAGAATTTAGGACTCAAGTGGCCTTTTTGTGTAGAAGCCCACTGCAGCTCTGGAGCTGACACTCAACCCTCAGACTGCATTGACGTCTCAAAAGAGCAAGTGAACATGGCTTTGCAGTCCATCCCAGCACTGAATCAAGACACTACCAGCCTTAATTTCAGACCAGCTCTGAGTCTCTGTCTTTCTTTATTAGCGATGCTGTGCTGTTGATGCTTGTGACAAGTGTGGCTATACGATCCGTACAAAACAATTCTGATACGGTCCTTCTCAGTTTACATAAACAGTTGCATTTCAATCGCAGACCAGGTTGAAGTATCTTTTGTTTAGGATGTAATTGCCTGTGGTGTCTGCACTTCACTATTTATGTTTACAATTGGTTGCTAAGGGCTCAGTTTTTGCTTTCACCAAAGATACTGTCTTTCATTGCATATTAGCCTTCCCTGGAAATTTCAGAGGGGATGAGCTGTCACAGAAAAGGACAAGGCCAAATGGCAGATCATTTTCTTTAATTTCAAACAACCACATATTACAGAAATGTGATTATGTAAGATCCTCATTTCAGGGCTAAAACAGACTATGTATCTATATCCTGGCTAACACTCTGGATCCACAGTTTTGATTTGTGTTTCTGTATCATTCTTTGAGAATGCAGAGATATTATACATATACAGGACACCCTAATAATAGTAAATGCATTAATATTAATATGTTAGAGCTTTAAATTGCAATTACTGGATTTTTTTTTTTTCTAATTGCAATGCAGTGCATTAAGATGATGGAAGAGATTGTCAACACGTCATTAGTTCTTTGAGGAGGCGCTATTGTAACCAGTTATTCTACAACAACTAGTTTTATGGCTTTTCTAAACATTTTATTTTCTATAACCCTTAAGCTTTCCACTGTTCCCTACCAATAACATTGCTGCCAACTAGGCGAAAGCGCTGAAGAACTTCACAGATGTTTTTTGTTCTCCTGAACAAAAACTTGCACAGTGTAGTACAGAATAATGATTCTAGGTTTCTAGGCAGGGAAATACTACTCAATACATATTATACTATACACACAGAGAGTGATGTCTGAAGTAACGAGGTATACTGAGAAGGGTAAGATTTTATCCCTCTTCGAATGAAAATGCATCTAAAACTCTGTCTGTGGCACTTCACCAGAATACTAATATAACATCTGAATTATCTAACAGAGGATAAACATGCAACCCCACCACCCTAGATCTACAATTAAGGGAGGTGTGCTCATATTCTTCAGTGACTTCTTTGGAAATTAAACCCTTTACCTCTATCAAAAGTTTCATTTTGAATGCTTTCTAACTGGACTGTTCACTGATTCAGTCAAGGGAAATGTTAGGCCCACACCTACTTAGACCACAGAAAGGAGGATACGTGGCCAAAGATTTCAGTTTGAGATGGACAGTTTTACTCAAGAGATACTTGTCTCAACCCAGTGACTACAGCTTGCATTCCTATCTCTAGTGCTTCACAGAAGCACTGAAGCTGGACGGAATTACAAAAGGCCTTGATTTTTGGGTAGCTCAATTCTGACAAATGCCTTTGTATGCAGCTGGAAATGTCCCCAACTTCATTGCATCAATAAGTCTTCAAATAAAGCTTTTCCTATTAAAATTGAAACAAATTTCAGCCTAGGTTTGATTTTGGAGCATCCAGCCCTTTAATATTTAGAAGTCTTAAACTATGGAAGGCCTCTAAAAAAGTCCCGACCTACTACTATGGATCGTCACATGGGGCATGTGACAACCTGTCATCTTATTTTGTCCATCTGAGAGAAGCAGTCATTCAGAAAGCATTAAACTTTGATTACCATGTCTAAAGTGTTTTGGTTCCACATAATTCACAAAGATACAGCTGATTTGGGGATCAGGCAAAGGATCAGCTGAACACTCAATGTTCAACCCCATGCTACTGTTGTTGCAATTCTGAAATCAAAACACGCTAAAAGGAAAATTTTTATAAAACTGCCACTATATTTACTTCTATCAAGCAAAAATGTATTTTTAAAAGCCACAGTATGCTCTTAGAAACTGTGCTTCATCAGAGCTATTAATTCAGGGTTTAAACATCCAAGCTCAAAGAAGGGGGTGGGAATGTCTAAGGCAAGATCACATGATACTTCACAGTCAGAAAGAAAGTATTCTGAACTTCCATCCAGGTCCATTGCATACTCAGGATCAAAACGCACACAACTCGCCCACTTGGTATTTTAAGCCTGGAAACCTCCTTGTATAAGAGGCATGCAAAACACAGTCTAGAAGAACTGAACAAGGTTCACTCTTTTCAAAATACACATTGAGGTGGTGGTAGCAACCCACTGGTGCAATTTCCTGGTCATTAAACATTCACCCACGGACCACATTCTTCCCCAGTTACTCAAATCTGAGGCTTATATTTTGTAGGCTACTGCTGCTACCAGTAATCCTCAGGATGGCTGTAGGGATGGAGACCATCCTTCCTGTCCTTACTGAGCAAGAATGAGGAAGATTGCACTTGAAAAGCAACAGGCATGAGTCTGCAGCTGAGATGTATGAGTAATCCTTCAGCTGAGGGGAATCTTGGATTACAAGAGGTGAAATATTCGTTTGCATCATGTTAATCTAAGAAAGGCCTAAAAACTTGATTTCCTACTTCTGGATGATTGCCCTAACCACAAGTCTACTGAACAAAAGGCAAAGATTTTTGCTTCTATAAGGTGATCTATAAATATGTCCTTATTTTCAGAGCAGCCAAACATTCTCATCCCTTCTTTAGTTCAAGGGGAGCAGAAGATACCAGCACTGCTAGCACTACTTTAATGAAATGCCTAAATAGAGACTAAAGCAACTATAAGGAGCCAAGCTAGTCCTGAATCTAAATGCAAGCACAAGGCCTACCCAGTTAAGAAATTTGCTCTATGTCAGCAATAATGAGAAGGAATAAAGCATGAGATATTCTAGAAATTTGAATATGAAATGAATATTCTAGAAAGCAGGACCTTCTAGATGGCACTGCTGTCAAGGTAGATTAGCTTTCTGTGCTATTAATCTCAGCAACCACTGGATGAGCACGTACAACAACGCTTTGTGATTTCAAGGCTAATTAAGCCAGTTCAACTGTTTTGAGTCCGCTTAAACATATTAGAGGGTTTCTTCTAGCTGCTACAACCTGCCAACACTTTATGCTCAAACTGTCCCAGGATCCTTCTGATACAATTCAAATTTATATTAAATTTATGGCGATAAATTACAGCAGGATTATTCAGGCAAGCGAGGGAACACCCAGCTGAGACGAGGTCATCAACCTTGCAGGGAAATCAAACCCTCACACTTTAAGAGAGCAAAAGACACAACAGAAAGCTCTGCAGAATGCGGCATTATGGCCTCATTTTGAGTTGTTGAGTTTGGTTGTGATTTTTCTTTATATTTAAAAATACAGCTAATTCGCTAAAAGTTAACTATTGATGACGTAGTGTAAAAAACTGTTTTATGAACTGCGATGAGATATCTATTGAACACTCTGAGGCAAATTTATTCTGTATTTGGACTGTACTGCCAAAACTGATTTCTATTTCTTAACTTGTTAGGCAATCAGGGGAGAAGCTCATCTCCAGTGTCATCAAAGAAGATTACGTTTGAGAGCTTTGTTCAGTTAATTATCAGCATGGCCTTGTATTAATTTCCTTGTTACATGGTTTTACCTAAAGAGCTGATGTTTATTTCCTAACAAGCTACTACCCAAATACAATGGCAGCGGGAAGGATACCCTGCAATTGCAAGCATGACTTTCCACGGAGAAGCACCGACCAGCACAGAGGCTTCTCCTGTATCACATGCCAGTGCTGTGAAAACATTGCTGCTCAGCCCCTCCATCTAAGCTCAGCCCATATCTGCCCTCACGTAATTTCACAATGTACTGCGGTCCCCTGTCATGATATTATAAGAGGTAAATTGGTAGATTGCCATTGTTCCTTGTAAAGACTACAATTGCTGCTTATCACAGCCTACTCCTAGATCCTCAGAGCTGCGTTATGCCAGTATGACATATATTATTTATTAGCTAATAGACTGTTGGTTCTGACTCTCTTGCTGTTGCCAACAGTGATGCTACTGTCTACATTTTATAGTCATCCAGACAAGGAATAGGGCCATAGAGAAGCCACACAACTAAGCCACAGCTGCTCTGACATTACAGCTAAATATATGTTTCTTGCACTAGAAACAAATAAATTAAAAACCCCACAGACTTTAGCAGCCTAAGACTTTTCGCATTACTGTTGCCATATTGTTCATGCGATCACCATAATCCATAAACAATTACATTCAAAATAATATTAATAATGTACTGATTATGCAGTTAACACTATCATAGTTTCCATGCCGGTGAAAAAAGTAACTCCTCGGTTTAAAAATTCCTCAGTCTATTTCAGCCCTTCAGCCTTGGAATAAATCAATGTATTGCAGAGCAAAACAAGTGAAACTTCAGGACGATGCTGATGTGTGAATTGCACTGAAGTTTCTGCATATTCTGTAACAAGCACCAGGAATGACAAAAAGCAGAATAGCCTTTACAGTCCTTCCAGTTTTAATGGAGAATGTAGGTAGGTTTAAGCTTAATAGATTTTAAATGTCTTGACTGATGCATATTATAGCTAAGGCTTTATGGTATTTAGTGATCTGGGAAGCCATACTGGGACTGTCTTTATACTTATAGCTACCCAAGGTAAGAAACTTCCAAGTTCTGTTCAATAAAAAGCTAATTGTTCAGCTTCTCTTTTTAATCATAATACTTCATGTACATGCATTTTACTTTGGCTGAATTTGAGCTTCCCTAAGCAATCTATTATAAAATGCAATAATCTATCTAAAATTTCATAATATTTGAGAAAAAATTATAAATAACATTCTTTCCAAATCCTTTCCATATAGGTAGAAAATTATAGATAAATGAACATAGGAAACTACAAGATTGTGCAAAAATCTACATTTACAGTAGAAAAAAAATCTAGTCCACAATATCCGAAGCAATTTCTTTTCATAGTATCCGACAGAACACTGTACATCTTAGATATCTCTGTAATTAAAATTTTGAAAGTTTGATTTATAGCTGAAGTTATTGTTAGGAAGTAGACACTTATTTCTACTTGCTAAAACAATGTGTCCCAAAGATTTATGATAAAAGCCAAGAAATTATATACCCAATGCTACTACCTCAGCAATAACCACAAGAGAAAGTTGCCAGTTGTGAGAAATCAAAAATATTTTCTCTTAGGATGCCCACATTCTAATAAGAGTAGAAACAGCACCACCCAACAAAGTAAACAACTGTCATCATGCATCCAAGTGTATAGTATTCAGACATCTATTAGGTAAAAAAACCCTTATTTCTAAAAATGAAAAAATCTCCTACAGCAATACTATAAAAAACAGAAAGTCCTTTCAGAAGCCATTGTTACTTAATTCCAGGAGCTGTGAGCATACTGTTGCTGGGTAAGAAGGTATTACGCAATAACATGAGGAGTTAATAGAAATGACCCTGAAAACATTAAAAAAATCATTTTTTGAATGGATGTATGTCGACTCCGATGAAGCTTAAGCAAAGTGGCTTGCAACTTTAAGTGCTTCTCTTTCTGGCTCCCGGCTTTCCCTCCTGGGCTCTGCCTGTTGGAAGCAGCAGGTCTGTACTCTGGAAGAGCAAATGCCTTCAAAGGGGTCTGCAGTGGGATCCCACAGCCCTGCAGTGCACCAAGTCACTGCCCCTTTCACCAGATGACTCCTCTCTCATTCACTAAGACTCTTTTCCTCTAAACCATGCAGACTAGAAGCTAGACAGCCCCTCCCCTACATGCTGTTTATATAAGAACAACATACGGAGTAAAACACTGACTGAAACATCCCCCAGCAGGTAGCGTTAAATATAGTAGCATCATGAAAAGTATTTTACCTGTATTGTGACATGAAGCTCAAGGAAGTCACATAAGATGAAGATCTTTTAAAAGTCTCAGTAGGAAACCATTTGTTGGCAAGAAAGCTATTCCAAATCTCGACTCCTCGCCTTGCTTTGAATGGCAAGCCAAAATTTGCCTATTAGCTTTCACTTAGAAAGTAAGGCTGAGCATGAATAAATAAATACATATGATATGATATCGTTACAGCAACGGGACATTTCAAAATGCTGAAGCCAATGGAAACACTCAGACTAAAGCATGCTGTTCCAAACAGCACTTCTCCCTCATCTCCAGTTGAAGATGTTTTCATTTTTACTGTCCCGCATGTCTGAATGAGGCCAACCTGCTGAGACTCAGTGACAGCGTCCAGCTGAGAAAGAAGCAGGTGAAAGAATTCAAATGCTGTTGTGAGAGCTGCCAGTGGAAGTGTTATTAAAAAAAAACCCCACAAACAACTAAAAAACAAAACTAAAACCACAACAAGGCAGCTGCAAGTTTCAATGAGGCTGAAGAAGGAGATGGTTGATTAGTTGTTGTTTGAATGGAAAAGACAGAGATGTTAAGAACCGGCAACAAACTTTTTTTGTGTAGTGTACCTCCTCTCTCTGGAAAAGATTTCCAGTACATCTCAGGTGTTCACAGAGCAAACAAATCTCCTAAGCAGCACATACTGACTGAATCTATTACCCTAAAAGTTTCTAGTAGAACTACCTGAGCAGATGATTGTGCCCCAGGCTTGGTAGGACGTTTAGTTTCTTAAAGCTTGCTCAGCCTCTAAGGCTGGGTGCTAGCTCTTCAGTAACTTCGATACAACTCACCAGCTGAGCAAACTTGAACTCTTAGTATTTCTAAACCAAAACTTCACCAGACATGCTTTTCCCACTTCCAAGCCTGTCCAGTCTCACTGCTGTTCTTTCTCTTCTAAACCAATCTTAGCAGCTCTTCAGAGCTACAGGAAAGGGTCACTGAAATCCTTCACTTAGATGTCCTTTCAATAGCAAGGTCTTGATGACTGTGTATTTGCAAAGGAATGTTGTCTCCACCTGACGCTATTGACCCTTTTTTACACAAACATTTAAAAAGTGACAATTTTGGCAGTGGTACTAGAGATGGTCTCATCGGCAATGAATTAAAACGTACAAGAAACTGCAAATATACTGCTTATTTATGTCTTAATCATTATGTAACTTGAGTTGAATGAAGTCCAAGACCTACTATAAATATGGACAGTACATGCATAGGGTATAAACTAAGGTGTACCTTCACCCGTGCAGTTAAATTCTGAGAAAGAAATGTATAAATGCTTTGTAGAAACTTGTTTAGAAAGGCACTTCGTTTTTTAAATCTAGGGGACAGACAGCATGCTACCAGAAAGCGTATATGCCAGTATATTTCAGACTAGCACAATGCTACAGTTTTTCTTCATTGACAGAGGGGGGTTTTAAGTCCCCGGTGCATGGGGTAATTCAGATAACAGCTACCTACCCGGAACGCTGAGGGTTTGTATCATCAGGTTTCCACAAGCAGTATTAGAGCATTGGAAACAAATGACGAGCCTTTATCTTTAAAGCTCACCCACGGCAGGAGGTAGAATACTACGAAATGTCAATTTCCCCCCCTCTCTTCAGCAGCTCTGAAGGAACAAAAATACAAGCCACGGTTTCCAAAGCGTGAGGGCTGCGTTATTCCCCCTCGAAGAGATCCAAGCAGCCGGGGAGACCCCGCGGTGCCCGCCGAGCGTGTCCCCTCTCCCGAGGGTCCCGAGGGGCGCTCCCCGCGCCGGGGCGTGCCCGGGGCTCCCCGCGGCTCCCCGCGGCTCCAGGGCGCCCCGGAGCCCGCCCGGGGCCAGCCGGCAGCCTTCGCCTCCCGCGCGACTCCCAGTACGGCAAGAGGTGTGGATGGCTCGGTCTCTAAAGACAAAAAAATGACAAATAAACCCCAAAGGCAGCCCTCGGCGGAGGAGAGAAGCCCGCCCGCTTACCTTGCTCCGCGAGCACCGCCGAGGGCTGCAGGAGGGATTCCCCGGCGCTGGCAGGGGCTGCTCGGGCTTCCCCGGGCACCGCGCGGCCGCCAAAGGCACGGCGAGAGGTTTGTTTTGGTCGCTCCTTGCCGGGGAGGGTTTTGCTCTACATTCCCGGCTCCACATCACCGCCCCCCCCCGGCACGGAGAGGACTGGGGGTGGAAGCACCACGGCAAAAAGGCATCTCCCTCCCAACCCCCGGAGATGAAAAAGCCGCCGAACGAGCAGCGCGGCGAGCGGCTGGGTGGCGGGTGGAGGGGGTGGCGAGGGGCGGGGGGGGGACGATAAAAGCCGAGCCCGCGCTGCCCTCGCCTCGCTGTAATCCCCGGCTGCATGCGAGCTGCCGCCCGTGTCTGCGGCTGTGCGAGGCGGCGGCGGCCGCGGCGACGGTGGGGCGGGGGGGCACGGCACGGCACGGCTGCTCCCGGCCGGGGCGCCCCCCCGGAGTCCCCCCTGCCGCGCCCCCCGCCCGGCTGCGCCCACCTGTGCCCGCA
The DNA here is from genome assembly GCA_033556795.1 of Tapera naevia. Taxonomy (NCBI): domain Eukaryota; kingdom Metazoa; phylum Chordata; class Aves; order Cuculiformes; family Neomorphidae; genus Tapera; species Tapera naevia. The sequence goes on from JAUMJJ010000038.1 coordinate 16,098,186, forward strand.
CGGACTGCCCGCGCCACTGCCCCGGCAGGTAGGGCGTGCACACGCAGCGTACCCCAAGGCAAGGGGTGCGCGCACACACACACCCCCGGACCCCCCGGCGTTGACACCAGGCAGGGGGTGTACCCGTATACACCGCACCCCTGCCCAGGCAGGAGATGCGTACACACACACACGCCTGTCTATGCACAGAGACTATCAAATGCCACAGGCAGGGGATGCTCACAAGCTCGCGCATATGAATGCTCACACTCCACACACACACACGCACTGACAGCCCCTCCAGGCAGGGGATGCACACAAACACACACACATATCCCTGTTTAGGCACAGAGACTTATAAAATGCCATGGGCAGGGGATGCACAGACATTCCTCCACATGTATGCACACACACAACCCATACTGACACCTCCTCCAGGCAGGGGATGCATGCCCCATACATCTGCCCAGGCAGAAGATGCGTACGTATACACATATATACACACGCCTGTCTATGCACAGAGACTCCTAGCAAACGCCACAGGCAGGGGATGCAAACATACTCGTGTACATGCATGCACACGTACACAACCCGCACTGACACCTCCTCCAGGCAGGGGATGTGCACAGACAACCCACTCTAACCCCACCAGACAGGGGAACCCCCTGTCAGACAAGGGTACACCCACATTAACAGTCCCATGCAGGGAATAAGCACGCTTGCTGATTGTTCTCACACACCTCCCTCCTCACACACCTTCTTCCCAGACAGAGAATGTGCACATACTTCCATATGCTACCTGCTCCTATACATACACATCCCTCTACTTTTTCCCAGTTGGTGGTACACTCACCACATAGTCCCTCCTAACTTTTCTCTTCCCCAGCCCGGGAAGGACACAGGCACACAACACCTGAGGCACACAAATGTTCCCCAGATGACAACCTGACTGCCCCAGCCCAGGGTCGCTTTTGGAGCATTGGGGGCCTGCTAAGGACAAAATCCCATGGCAAAGCTGCAGTACCCAGGGAGTCAGGACCCCTCGTGGAGTGGGGACTCATACACTTTTGTCATCAGGTCTTGGTGGCGTGGCAGACTGCTGTCAAGACTTCTGCTACTCCTGCTACCTCTTCCTCCCTGCCATAGAGTTTAATAGCTCTTCTTTATTGCTTTTTAATGGAGAGTCCTTTATCATTCCTGATAAAGGGAGGAAGTGTCTCTCTCTCATTCAGTCATGTTCCTCTATATTTTAGGTATTGGATTAGAAAGCTAGTCTCCTTTTCAAGCTCTCTGCTCTTTCTCAGGTTTCATAACAGTTCCTCTGTAGCTTTGCCCTCGGCATTGTGTTTCTCAGGCTTCATCTCATCTTATAGCTCTGAGATTCTGCCTTCAGTGTTGCACATTTCACTGCTGGGATGAAGGCCTTCCAACAGAATGTTTACCAGCTTCCCTTTTTTTTTTTAATTCAAAGACCTCCTAAATCTTTTGAAAGCCATCCAAGAAACAGATTGGGCAGTATTGCAACCATGATTTCAATTACAACCAACTAAAAATTAGGCTAAACTTTGAATGCTCATTTACTGTGTTCATTTCCCCATTTTATGTACTTCTTTGCCCACTAACTTGGAAACATACAGATGTGTAATTTTCAGAAAAAATCAACCATCTTCTCTCAGTCTGCTCTCCAAAGTTTCCCGAATGGGTGCTACAGCAGTGGAACTAATTGGTGTTAATTCTAAGGTTAGTTTTCTGTGGAAATAAGATTTATGATGAACCCTCGAGCAGAATGCACTTTATCTGAAATTTGGACATCTTTGACATAGACATCTGGGCCTATACTACTCAGCTTAGTCTACCCTTATGATCAATAAGGGAAATACTGTTCATATCTTACGTATGACAAACAAAACTCCATAGCTACCCATTCCTCTCCCCAACTACTCTCCAATTGAAATGTAGATATCTATGTATTCCATATATTCTAATCTTTGTTTGTGCATGTGTTTCATTCCTAATTTTTGAACCTGATCGGATTCAGCTGAATGTGAGAGGTAGGTAAAACTCTCAAAGACAATGAAATTTCTACAAGTTTAAGAACAATAAGGTAGTTGGAAGAAGATGCCCCCATCTATCACTTTGTGCCCAAAGCATGGCAAAGGTGGCATTAGGAGTTTATGTGTTGTTACATACCTCAAAATCTACATATATATATATATAGTGTGTCACATCAGTGAGAAAACCTCAACTGGAATTTGTGTTTTCTTAGCCATTGCAGTCAGTTAACACCACAAGATAGAGCTGTAGCAAACCAGTTCATTCATTTAGATCCTCATGAGATAATAGGTTCTTGGGAGCATCAGTGCTCCTCTACTGCTTTTCATGATGCAGTGAGTGTTTTGAAGGATGTGTTTTAAAGACACAGTCTATGTTTTTGTGATATTTTAATACTTGGGGTTTAGGTATTTTTCTATCTCATATTCAGCACCCCATACACTGATAGGACTTGCTTACTGGGAAAACTCACAGAAAGAGCAGTCAGTAGGCGAGTTCCCACAGTTCTCCAGCTATGCCGGTGTGCATGCTGTGTAAACATTGCTCCAGAATTGATCTGCTTTCAAAAAGGAGGAATTATTCTGAGTTCACATGTCATGGTTTAGCCCCAACTCAGCCAATTTCAAGCAGTTGGGCTTCCAATTCCCTCCCACCACCCCCCCCGCCCCCATCCGCAGAAAGAGAGTAAAAGGAAATGAGAGGAAAAACACTTGTCAGTTTGAAAATAAACTAACATTATGTTAATGAAATTGTAATGATAATAATAAAGAAAACAATAAGAAAATAATTATATATATACAAAGATAGGAAATCATGTGTGTCCCCCAATGACTATACATCACCACAAATGCTGCAGAGCAAGTTGGGGAAGGGGTCAATTTCAGGAGACAGCTGGATCCAGGGACTAAATTCAGGAACACACGGATCCAGGATCAGGGACAAACACATAGATGAGGTCTTCACTGGACATCAGCCATCACAGAAGAGAGAGACCTTCGTGGTCTCTCAAGTTGATACCAAGTATGACGTATTTAGGATGAAATACTCTGTTGGTCAGTTTGGAGTCAGCTGTCCTGTCTGTTCCTCCCTGCAGGTGTGACCTTTCTTTGTCTTTGACTTACGACACTCACTAACTTGAGGATGGCGTTGGTTACTACAGGAATAAATATAAGGATTGGACTTTCTGCATGCCAATGCCCCTATTATCACTTCTAGAGACAAACACTGTCTGAAAAAACATGCAGTTAGATTTCAGAAAATGAAGTTACTTAGATGGGACTTGGCTGTAGTTAGAAAACTGATTCTACTTTAGCTCAAACCACAAGACCACGGTAAAAGTAACTTTATTCTGGGAAAGAATTTTTGCACATAGAGGTACATTGTCATGCCTAGATACATACTTCACTGTATTTGCATTATGCAATTTCCCTTCATAAAGAAAATACTAACTGTTCTTGGCTTGCTGTTCTAGGTTTTTCTGTTCACAAACCCTCATCTTCTACTCTTAGATAAATGTGTTTGGAAGTTGAAAGGAAACCTTTGAGTTTCCTCTTTTTACCAGAAAAAAAGAGCAAAATGTGTGACCATGCTGATGACCAGTGTCTTGCAGACCCTGTGGGAAAGATTTACTTCAAAAGAGTATTGTTTCTGTTGATCAGATAAGAGGAAGAAAGACATATCTTGAATGAAATAGAAATCTCTTTCCTTCCAAGCTTTCAGTTGCAGGATCTTGCTCCCTTGTTACAGCTGTGTCCTTCAGCGCACTTTTCACCAAAGACCAGCCTCATAAACCTGCTGGACCCCTTCCTTCTCACTTCATGCCAGGTTTGCTCAGAAGAGTCCACTAGATCTCTGTGAGAAAATGCTTCCCAAATACCTCCGTGGAGTGAGAGGAGGGGAAGAGGAGAGTAAGACATGAATTGAGGAAGACGGGAAGACATTTGGAAAGACATAGTTAAATTTTGAAATGTGGCAGGAAGATTATTCTAAATTACAATCTAACTGTTGCAAAAAAAAATTTGTCTTCACTGCTGGCCTTCTTGACCATGCTAGTGAATTCATGTGACATTTGCTTCCTTTTGAAGAAAGAAGAATAGATTTGTGTTTGTCAAGGCCCTGAAGGCACTGTCAGGTCATCTGGTCCTGCCCAGCCTCCCTTGGGAGCTCACCAAACTCCCACTCATGGGCCAGGACCCATTTCAGCTTAACTCAAGATTGACAGTCCATGTTCCAGCAACACTAGAGACATTCCTTTGTGGAGAAGGGAATGATCCTCTTACGGGCTGGCTTCATGGTTATTCCTCATATGTAGGAACAAATATTACAGTAAGCACCAGCACCAGGAGGACTGCTGTCATCAGTATAGAAGTTGGTCTGTCTGTCTAAATAAATAGTTGGTAATTTTCCTGAGTGTAAACATCTCAATTACTGCAATGCCAAAATGTAATGTCAAGTGGTCTGGAAATGTCTCCTAATTTCACAGGGATGAGTCTAACAAAAGGTGAAAATGGCTGTGTTCTAGGAGAAGAGCAAAGCCCATCCCAGTGCCCTTTCTGTCACCCAAGAATTCTAGATAAAAACAAGTCAAACAAAGACAGCTTCTTGGCCAAGTCTAATATTCTCTTATAATAAATCACATTGGAAATAGCATCTGGCAATAGCATAGCCCACCAGAATTCAGACCAAGTCTAGACCAGGTCTAGATTAGGAACTTCCTGAATCATTAAATAGTTTTCCGTGCTTCCTAATGAGGATTTTCCCCCCCTCTCTTTTTCAGGCTTTGGTTTCCTTTTATCAGATTTCTTCAACTCAAAAGAATATGTTTTCTATTCCTCTTGCCTCAGATCAGACTCCACCACAATTTGTCCAAGCCTCAGGTTCTAGAGGGACTCCTGGAAGGGGCTTCAACTCTTCCACGAGATGCAATAGGAAAACAGTCTCACTAGTGTTTAGAGGCTGTCTTGTAGGCAATGTAGGAATGGTATGTTGCTGCACACAGTGGAAATAGCACCAGCTTTTTCCTGTCTAGTGCAGTATGTGGAAACTTACAGGGCTGAGTATCACAAAACCAACAATGGAGCTGAGCAATAGCATAGCCAGGAATGATCCTGGGCAGGATGCCATTGTCAAATTAACCACCACTTGAATGGGCTTTGATGAAGATTTTTTGGCTGTTTGTAAAGATTGATTCATTGTTGCTTTCTTCTCTGGGTGGAGTTTTTTTGTTGTTTTGTTATTATTCTACAGAAAGCTGCACAAGAATATAGTAATTGCTGTCAGGGCTAAAATCAATTGTAGACACAACATAACACAAACAGAAACTAAACAAAGTCATATCAATATGATTGCAGTTGAATCGGAGTTGTACAACCTGATTTATTTCAAATTTGGGCATCTCCTTACATGTAGAAGTCAAATAGATAAGATTTACTGATGGTCCTTTTGGTCAAGCAAACAGAATGCCTACTGAGTGGCTTCTGGAGCTCCAGCCTGCAACACTTTGGTATAGAACTCTCCTCCAATAAATAATAAAATCATAGAATCATGTAGGTTGGAAAAGACCAACTGTAAGTCTAACACTACCAACTCAACCACTAAACCATGTCCCTAAACACCACATCTGTATGTCTTTTAAATACCTCCAGGGATGGTGACTCAACCACATCCCTGGGTGGCCTGTACTGGTGCTTGACAAACCTTTCAGTGAAGTAATTTTTCCTAAAAATTAGGTCTAAACCTCCCCTGGCACCACTTGAGGCCGCTTCCTCTTGCCCTATCACTTGTTATTTGGGAAAAGAGATGAGCATCTGCCTCACTAAAACCTCCTTTCTAGTGGTTGTAGAGAGAAATAAGGTCTCTCATCAGCTTCCTTTTCTCCAGACTAAACAATCCCAATTCACTGAGCTGCTCCTCATACCTCTTACTCTCCAGCCCCTTCACTTCATCATCTTCGTTGCCCTTCTTTGCACATGCTCCAACAGCTCAATGTCTTTCTTGTAGTGAGGGGCCCAAAACTCAACACAGGATTCAAGATGAAGCTTCACCAGTGATGAGTACAGGGGGACGTCCACTTCCCAACTGCTGCTGGCCACACTATTTCTGATAAGATGGCAATAATTTACATAAACTTGGAAGTGTTTGGGTTTTTTAAACCTCATGTAATGGGTTACTCTGGCTTTTTTTTTACTAAAAAAAAAGTTTGTTTTTTTTTTGGTGATGTAATCGTCATAGTTTGGGAGTTTTTTTTTTAAAAAAAGCATGAGCTGAGTGTCATTGCAAGTCACAATCTGAGGACTGAGTCAGCTTTGCTCATGAATCCCAGGTAGGGTATATCCCAGGTTTAAACTTGCTCTATTATTGGTTTCTAGAAATTGCAATAACTTGGACCAAGTTTATGACAAAAGAGCAGTTGGATAAACCCCAATCCTGTCGTATTAAAGACCTGGTATTTCCTGCTTATATTACACAGGGGGTCCAGGGGTACTTATAGCCAAAGGCATACTTAGAATGAGGCTTGTCTAGGTGACATTGACTTCTAGTTTGAACTTTGGAAGTTCTGCAATACAAAAATGTGTTTCCTTGAATACCATCTTAGAGGAGAAGGTTTTGGTGTTCTCAGAAATGTCTACTGCCTCTTTCACAGTCACTCACTGCTGCAATGCAAAGCACTGAACAGGCAGGTAAGGCTAAGAGCGCTGGCTTCTTCCCCATCCCTGTGGAGGCAAAGTCACACACACAGAGTTCTTTGTTCCTGACGGGGACTGTTATGGAAGATGTCCTTTCTGAACTCCTTTGAAGGTTTGTGGTACCTAACTGGGATTTATGGAGCAGGCAACAATTCCCTCAGCCTGTTGAAATGGAAGTCAGAATTTTTTGGGTTTTGGCTTCAGATTATTTCTCCTCTATGACAGATATGATTTAATGACATATTAATTAGAAGTAATCTGTAACAATAATTTAGGCATAAGAAGGCAGCATTTTCTGTGTAAGCTAAAGCTGAAAGAAAACAGCAAGGACTGAAATGAGGGATGTTCAGCAGCCACTCAGAATTACTGGCTGAATATCTCTATTAGCAAGGGAGAATGAAACATCCAGGAGCAGAGGATTTGCAATAGGATTTTTCAATTAAATCTCAGGAGTGAGATGTAGAAAATCTACAGACATTGCCTTTTTTAATGAAATTTCTCGATATTACTGGCAAACCCTGACCCAATATTGTCTGCTTCCACAGCTGTGAGTAATCCATTGTATAGAACATAGTTCTACTCCCGGCTTGCAGCAGAAAACAACCAGCAAGCTAAAAAAATCCACAAATTACTTTCAGGGTTTTTTCAGAGTTTATGCAGACTTTTTATTTTCATGTGGGATTGTGTACAAATGTGATAGAGTAATAAGTTAATCTAATTGTTTTATTCCTTAGCCTTCACCTCAAATAGTTCCCTGAAGCCTTTTTATCCTTTATAAAGTCTGGAAGACAGTACTGCCGCAATGTGAAAATTCAGCTCTTAGCCCAAGTGGAACCTCCTTGAAGACAAACAATATTGAAGTTGTTTCCAGATAATGGTTTCAATTCTTAAATTCTTTTTGAGAAAGAACCAGATTTTTTCTTAAAATTGACTGGAAAGCAGAGTTTCCCATTCATGAGAACTCTTGAGTTTTCCAACAAGAGTGGCAGCAGCTCAACTAACAAAAATGTCAACATCCCTAAGAAGCTGCAGACAAAATCAGTGCTGGAGGGTAAGCCCTGCCTGGACAACAGCACAGTGAGTCCATATGAGGTTTTTCAGCTTCAGGTCCAAGATGTATGACCTTCAAAGCTTGATGACTGAGAACTCTCCCTGGCTTCCACATCACTGCTGGCAAAATTGGAAGAAAACCCTGATGAGGTGGACGGTTTCTGGGCTTCCAGGGTCCTGCCTCAGAGACACCTGAACGTAGAACAGTGTATTGGTGCTCAGCCCTAGCATGAGGGACTCCAGAGTCCTACTAAGTAGATTGCCTGAGATCTGGCAAGCAGGCTCCTGAATAGATAGATGATCTTTGGATGAAGTGGTCCTTGAAAAGCAACAAGTTTCCCAGTTCCAAGGTGGTCTGCCAGGAAATAGAGTTGGTTTGGAACTAGACTCTGGGTGATAAAAAGTTCACCAAACCAGAATAAATTTAAATAAGCATCTTGATACTTATATAATGGAACATTGCAAGGAGTCCTATGTCCATAACTCGCTTTAGAAATGACCAGTAAGGGACTGAATTTTTTAAATAGTTTCCTAAGAGCAATGCACCGTTTTAGAGATCCTTATTGTGCAAGTACGCATTACTGCTCTGCTTTAGATTCTGCAGACCTAAAGATGCTGGCTCTGTGGTGTTTGATTAATACCATGGGGTGCTATTTAAGTCAAGGAAATCTAACTTTTTAAAATTACATATCAAATCCTCAGGCTTCCCTGCAGTATATCAAATCTCAATTGGCAGGTTACATGCCATAATCTTTTCTGAAATATTTCGTTAGACATTTTTATACTTACTGTAGCTGGTTTTTAAATTCCTGTAGTGTAGTGTAAATGGCATTATGTTTAAGAAACCCTGGGTTGGATGTGTAAATTTACATATTCTCATTTTACTAAATTAGCTAGAACATATTCCTCATTTTTCCTATTTAAAAAAAAAACAACTCAACAAACCAACAACAAACAACCAATACTAAAACTCTTGTTATTCAATTGCTTATGTAAGAAGTGCTTTGCAAATCAGTTGAGGAATTCAAAAAGCACCTCATAGGTACCACAATGAAACACACTGTTTTGAGGAGTATGAACTAACATAGTGACTTAAATGTGGAAGACAGGTAGGACTGGAAGCAGTCATGCAACTTCATATTCTTCCTGTAGGTTGAGCGGGTTGGTTTTGGGGTGGCTCTTGTTTTAGTGATCTTTACCTCCAACTACCTTCAATTGCACTTGAAATGGATTCCCACAAGCAATGCCATTTCACAATCCTAAAATACTCTTCATCTTACACAGGTAAAATCAGTATCCTCCATTCATTCTTTCCCCTTCCCTAGCTGCTAGTGGCATATGCTGTGGGTGATGAAAGGCCAGGTTTTCCACTCAGTTAAGCAAATTACATTAAAGTTGTATTGAACCCTCAACCTCCCCTCCTCTCCCCTCCTCTCCCCTCCTCTCCCCTCCTCTCCCCTCCTCTCCCCTCCTCTCCCCTCCTCTCCCTTCCTCTCCCCTCCTCTCCCCTCCTCTCCCCTCCTCTCCCCTCCTCTCCCCTCCTCTCCCCTCCTCTCCCCTCCTCTCCCCTCCTCTCCCCTCCTCTCCCCTCCTCTCCCCTCCTCTCCCCTCCTCTCCCCTCCTCTCCCCTCCTCTCCCTTCCTCTCCCCTCCTCTCCCCTCCTCTCCCTTCCTCTCCCCTCCTCTCCCCTCCTCTCCCCTCCTCTCCCCTCCTCTCCCCTCCTCTCCCCTCCTCTCCCCTCCTCTCCTCTCCTCTCCTCTCCTCTCCTCTCCTCTCCTCTCCTCTCCTCTCCTCTCCTCTCCTCTCCTCTCCTCTCCTCTCCTCTCCTCTCCTCTCCTCTCCTCTCCTCTCCTCTCCTCTCCTCTCCTCTCCTCTCCTCTCCTCTCCTCTCCTCTCCTCTCCTCTCCTCTCCTCTCCTCTCCTCTCCTCTCCTCTCCTCTCCCTCTAATTTTGTGGAAGTTGATAAGATTTTTTGAAATAGGCTAAGGGATTCAGAAGTGATGGAAAAGACGTTGTGGAGAGGAAAATGGGCCTGAAAGTCAAAGGCACAGATTTTTTCTGAGAAAGCCAGGCTGAGCTGTCATATCCAAACCTGAGCAGGCAGAAGTGTTCATTGGACCCTTTTGCTAACTGTCATTTGAATACTTGGTTTTATCACTGCAAAGGGACTTTGAAGAAGACAAGAAATCCTGCAAAATCAGTTTTGAAAAACATTACATTCATCTTACATGGATGATAAATGAATATCTGAGTTTTTATGGCTTTTTACATATATTTTGGCAAATGCAAGTTTTCTTACAGTACAATGTTTCTGTAAAAATAACTGCTGCGAATACAAATACAGTAGCCTACAATACTGTGGTTTTGACCCTTCAATGATAAATTACAGTACTTAGATGTTACACGTGCTAGTAGAAACGCACAGAACATTCTGCATGTAGCTGTGAAGCAGCAGTTCTCTCGCCTTTATTTTGCATACACATCGTTGGGAACTCACCTCCACTATCTGACTTTGATCCAGAAAGCGTCTGTGCAAATAGGTTGTATCACGAGTTCAAAGCATTCTTTGAATGATTCTAGTTGCTAAGAGGCCACATAAATTTACTTTGAAAAAAGTTAAATTAGGTGTGCTGTGTTGTATTGGTAGTGAGCCTGCAGTTCATGTTTGACACAGCTAGCTTTGCCTCCAACTATTGTGTGCACTGGTTATGACAGCGAGGAGTTCATAAAAGCACCAAAGATGCCATGCCATTGTCAAAGTAAATTATGAGGCAAAGAAACTCTGTCATAGAGAAAACTCTACATTTGCATTGGGTCTGGATTGAAGACCTGATTAGGAAGACTTAGGAAGACTGTGCTAGGAATTCAGCTCGTTACAAAAGAGAAGGCTAAAAACCTGTGTGTCCATTTGAGACAGAAGGAGACTGTGACTGTAGAGGAGACTTATGACAAGTCACTGCTAGTTTGATTCACCCACAGAACCTGTTGCAGAGGGATAGAAGCAAGCTGGGGGGGATATATAGCTCTTTTTCTCTGCTTTCTCATCATCATTCTTCCTGGCTGTTATAGTGAACATACCCTCTCTTTTACTTTCAAAGACAGATGTTAGTATGAGGTGTGTTACCTAAAGAGCAACTAAACTATTGGAACGGACTCTTGGGCCTGAATTTTTAATTTTGCAGGCAAACACAAGATTTTGACAATAAATGGACTTTACTATGGCTGCTGCAAACTAGATATACATTATCTTCAGACTGATGAATGGCTGTGACCCTTCAAGCAAGAAACCATTAGGTCACAAACTTGTGCAATCAAGTTAGGGTATTCACGGTGAGCCCCCAGAACAAATTCTCAAATTCATATTTCTGTCTCTCAAAGAACCACTTATTTAGATTATTTGACCATTATTCAAAGGAATTCTTGCCATCATTTAAAGGCATAACTGTCTATTCTGTATTCTAAAGATGAAAAGACAATTTTCATCAGTTCTGAGGGAGGAAAGTACTTTCATCTCTTTCTTCTTGCACGTGAAAAACTGACTTTCTCTGAAATGAAAGATAAAACCAAGCAGAACCAGAAGCAGAACAATAAAATCAGTTTCTGAATCTGTGAACCATAGGTAATTTTAAAATACAAACTTGCTGAAAACACATGGATTTGCTGAAGTCAAAATCTACAATTCTGGACTTCTGGTTGAATGCTTCAGTAAGAATACAGTCCTTTGCTCTGATACTTTCCTCATTATTTAGTATGACTAGGAGCAACCTTTGAACCTCTTTATAAGGAGAATGCTTCCCAGAAAATTCTTAATCTCTTTTAGTTATTACTATTGAAAATGCCTAATGGTTCGCACCATCTGAATTTTTGAAGTAGTTTCACTCAGTGTAATGCAGATCTACATTATTCTATTTAGCTCCTTTTAGCAGAATAATCCTTTAGTGAGTGAAAAGCCCTAAGGCAGCAGCTGGTTCCAATTTTATAAGAAAATCTTGTAGTTTTCACCAGGTAGTGGAAAAAAACTCTGTAACTATGGAAAAACCTGCAGTGTGAGTTATTAGGCACTGGAGAATTCACCCCAGAGAAGCCCTTTTAAATATCCAAGTTTCAGAAGAGACGTTTCATGAACATTACAGTTTAGATTCTGTACTAATCTTCAGACACAGATCTTTAGGCAATTTAGCTTCATTGCTTGTGGCATTCGAAGAATTGCTCTTTGCTACATTATCTCCAAGTAATAAATGTGCTGAATGCCACTCTTGCTTTTCTTTCTGATACAAAGCAGAAATGCCTCCAGTTGTGCCTAGAAGAGCAGTTATTTATCCAATTTGCCTTGTGTATTGGGACTTGGTGTTAAAAGCTACAAGACATTTGGGACTAGGCAATTGTAAGGACCAGTTCCAGCATGGGGAAACCTTCACATTTCTTCACTTCTCATAGCACCTGCCTTCATCTAAGATGGGGCTGCACTGGTTTTCTTTCTGCTACTGCACAGACCATCTCATTTCTTGTAGGAGTATAGCTACATAATGTGGCAAAATTCCCAGGATCTCTGTTGCCACAGTACCGAGGTGTGCTGACATGGCTGGACAGCTTTCAGTACAGGGCAAAGCTCTGGTATTTTATATGCTGCACAGCTGTCATATATAATGTAGTTCCACACTATGTCCCTGCTTCAGGATAAGTATGAAAGGTAGAATCTTACTGAATCACCGTTTAAGTATTGGTATTTAAATTGATTTTCAGTGAACAAGCATGTCTTCAGATAATATGCTGCTGCTTATGCTTCACAGATAGTGTCATGCTGTAACTGAGGCTGCCACTAGTGCTAGTTAGATTGGAGTTATCAAACTGTTTATCAGACCATGACTCAACTCTTAAGAAACATTACTTGCCTGCTTTCTAACACAAGCTTTGCAAATTAGTTGTTTTAACTGTTATGAAAATATGCCATTTTTCTGAATGGTTTATTGGCTAAACTTCGTTTTTTTTTTTAGAAAGAAAGGTGCCTATTAGTGAGAACTATATGACCAGCACAGAGCATATAAACTGGAACAAATTAATACTTTAATTAAATGTACTTAAAGTTCACCATCATGATCAATGGTTCTCTAAGAATTCATGAGTGCCCCGAGAACCGTGTATTAAATCGAGAAGATTTCTTAATATGCTGTATTGGCAGATGTTCATTAGAAGTATCCAATTATGAAGGATGTATTTTCCCAAGTTCTTTAAAGATTAATGGTTGCACGTATGCATCTGCCTTCCTACAGAGAAAGGCTCCTGGTACTGCAGTACTAAATATCTTTCTTGGTAGGTTCAATTTTGTAGAATTCTTGAGTTGGCCCAGTCTCATTGCCGGACTTCCACCTACAGAAAGAGGTTATGCTTTTCTATATTTAGATAAGCAATTCTGCACAATCTGACTGTACTCCTAGATTATATACATTATGACTCTTTTGAGCTTCCTTATTACATTACAAGTATAATGAACTATACCAGGACATTGGTTCAATGTGACATTAAATCAGTGGAAAAATTCATTAGTTTGAGTCTGAGCCATTGACTGTGCTCACCCTGAGTTGCATCATGTCGTGCTACCAGCTTAAAGCCACTCTGTGATTGAGGTAGACACAGCACAGGGACAGCTTCCAGTGAGGGAAAGCTGTCATGTTGGCTCCTAGGGCACTGTGACAGGCTTTAGACACACCATCAAAGAACAGAGAAAATGTGTGTAGCATGATGAGTGACAGGTGTCTTGAAGCTTTTGATGACCTACATAAGTGTATGTAGGTGTTAGCGACTCTAACTCGGTAGAGGTTGGAAGCATGGAGGTTTCAGCTGCTAAAATTCATGCTAGTGTGCTCATGCATTCTCTTACTAGAGTTAAGCTAGGCATCTACACACACATCAAATTGTTTTGTAAATAGTAGATTAGAAGAAACTGCCCACTCAGAATCCATTTTTAATGGGATATGGATCAACCGAGATATATGAATATGAAATTATGATATGTGATATTGTTTATGATGCATGAAACCTTTGGCTATCACAGGAAAGAACAGAATCAAGACTGTGATCCTTTTAATTGATTTTTTAAGTGTCCCCTAAACTGTTCTAGGTGCTTTACAATTCCTTTTGTGTCCAGGAAAGAGATGTGTTAGCACTACTTACGACTTTTGGAGCTCTTTTGTGACCTATATCTTGGTCCCTGCTACTGCACTCAGTTAAGTGAAGAATGGATGGACAATATCACATGACAGAATAAAGGTTTAATTACAGAGAGCTTAATTTGTGGAAGAAATATTTCTAGTCTCAAAGCAGAATGATTTGATTAATTCTGCTATCAATACTGTGCTCTCACATGTGTAATCTACATGTAAATATAGGTGCAAACTCTGAAATGAGAGGTACTGATAAAGATGTCAACTTCATTAGTCAAACAATCTAAGAGTTCAAGGTAAGTGATGAATCATTTCGACCATCACCCTTCATATCCCCTTCTTGGACTTCAGCAGGAAATTATCCTCCCTTTGAAACAACAACAAAAAAAAGCCGTCACAAAAATAATCCTCCAGGCATCACATACATTCCTTTTTTTCTCACTAAGGCTTCGAAGAAGCATCTCCTCTTCCCATTAACACATTATTTACAGGAGCTGGACATTCATGTGTCAATGGGGAGTTTATTTTGTTGGTTTTTTGGCTTGATTTGGCATGGAGGATTGTATCGCTTCTTTATCTAAAGCAGAATTCGTTGTACCTGTGTCCTTTTTGGTGCTACCCTTGTTACATTTGTCTTGTAATGCCTTGGCCATCGTTGCAGGCCTGAAAACTTAGGCCTTGCTGTGTGGTTTTAACTATTTTACTGCAGTTTTGTGGGAACAGTTATACAGGTTTTTGTCTCTCTCATTTTAAAACTGTGAAATCATATTGCAGGCAGTCAGCTGAATTTGCAGAGGCTGGTATGGTGTACATCTATGCTCTTACCTCATTTCTCTTAAGTGTGGGAGAGGTGCCTTTTGAGTTCACTTTATAGCACTCACAATGCTATCTCAGTATAAGACGTAAGGAGATCAAAATGAAAGATGTGCTTATTGTGTTACTCCCATCACATCATGAATTAGAGGGAATGATTGGTACATGTCTCCAAACAAGGTTCAGTGGATTAAAAAAACCTCCAGGGTATGTCATGTAATTCCTGGGAGGGAGACTGCAATAAAGGACATGTTTTGCCATGGAAATTTCCTCTTTTCCCTTTGAAAACAGGAAGATGAACTGCAAAACTTTTTTAAGTTATACTTTTTCCTAGTTGCAGTGAATGTTTGCTCTTTTGCAAAGGAAAGAGGTAATGCCTAGGGAAAACATGTTTTCATATTCTAAGAGACAGATTATTGGACTGTTGTCGCTGTAATAAAATTCAGTACATCAAGCGGATGACTTATTGTTTAGTGAAACATGGCACAACATCGATTGTAGCTACCCATTAAGTCAGGACATCAAACATACCCTTGTGACACTGTACTAGGAATCACTGTTGAAATTACAAAACTTGCTGGCAATAGCAACTGAGCTCAAGATAAACATTGTCCTTAACTCATGCAGCAGTGACATTAATAGCTCATGATACCACACAGTGATCAAAGCCTTCTGGGAAGACATAGACACAAAGGGGCAATTTTCTTGTTGATCTATATCCATTTTTTTTATCAAAGAAAGTACACCAGATTTGAAATTGGATAGATGCTTACTTTAAAATATCTAGAGAAATTCTGATCTGTGGGTTTTTAATTGTCTTTTAAAGCCTTGCATAGATCTAACCACTGATGGTTCTAAACATGAGAGCCATTAGAGTGTTTTGTCTATTAACTATTATATAAAGAAAAACAAATACTTTGCTGTTCAGTGCCTTAAAATGCATCCATAAATTCAGAGTGTGATCAGGACCCTGACTTTGCAAATCTTATTGAAATACTCCTTTATGCGAAATTTCTTCTCGTAGTAAATCATTAAGGAGCCAAATACTCGGTGTCCAACTTCCTTCATGTGGATGCCAGCAAAGTGCCAGCTGCCCTGTTGTGTCCCTTGGGGAATTTATCAGATGATAAATAACCACCTTTCCTCCCCTGTTGTTCTTGTCAAATAAAGACAGATTTAAATTCAGCTTGGCATTTGAGGACTTTGCATAGACACCCTGCCTTTCTCCCCATCTGGCCATTGCCATTCATCTACTGGCTGTGCCTATGTCTTTGGAACATCTTGGCAAGCTAGCAACCCACAGCAGATACCCCATTCATAACAACCCTCTAATGATTTTCTCACAATCCTCCAAATCAACCAGAAGGGGTTTCTACCTCCCAAGATTTACAGCTGGTACATATGATACTTTTCCATGACTCCTGTAGTAATCATATGGGACCTTTCTGTGTTATTTAATGTGTTTTTGATAAATCTGGCTGAAAGCAGAAGTTATAGAACTGGCACATGGTAACACCTGAATACCAAATACATACATACCTTTTGGTAACTGTTCATTCATTTCTTATATAAATACTCTTCTCAGGCTTTACGCATAGCCTTCAAAACTAATTTACATCCCTCACGGGAGACTACTGCCATTACATGCAACTCTGCCTCTTTATAGAATTTTTAATCCTTCCAGGGAAAACATATTACAAATCAAAGGAAATCATAAGTCTTCTTTGTACATGAAAGACACTAAATTATCTCTTTACAGTCACTGAATGTTGTTCTAAGTAGAGACTTTCTTTTTCACCTGTCAATACTTCAAGAAGGGTCCAAGTTTTCAATTAACTGAAATCCGTAATATATGAAATAAACCTTAAATTCAGTGGGAGAAATAAGCTGTACACAGAATTCCCTTATTTACATACATATATATGTATGGACGTGTTTATGAAATGGAACTGTCTCATACATTCAAAGAAATGCCTAACACCAAACTTCTCTGATGGTGTCATAAATGATACTTTGATGATAATAGTAATTTCTATGGATACTCCATACCTAGGACACTGGTAAATGATGTCATATTTTTGTTTGAAGTCTTATCAACCTTTATCATCACCTCGTTTGAATAGCTCACCAACAGTAAGTATTGCTATTCATTAGTATTATCTGAGGAGCAGTTTATTGAAGGAGATGAAGCTCAGGCTTCAAAGTAGTCGATTTCCTCTTGCAAGCTGGAAAAGCAAATGTTTTTGCAGAAATATTTGTCTGGTGATAAATGTAGTTTTCTAGCACCTGCCCTGGATATATCATCTCTGGTGCTTGGTAAGAGCAAGATATATCAAGTACAAGAAGTGCATAGGAGATACTGCAATCTAAATGAACCAGTAACAGGAGTAATCTGCAAGGAAGCAGCTAAGTTTTTAAGATCCAGTGAATTCTGACATTCCCTTGAGCAACTCGGTAACTGGAGTAACCATTCCATTTTCCACATGCAGCTGAAGAGAGGACATAAATGAAGCCAAAAAATGAAAATATCATCACACCACCCATTCAGAATAATTTCTCACTACTGGATGCTGCAGGTTATTTACAAGGAGTGCCACCTTGGAATGCAAAGGAAGGCCATTCCCAGCTTAGGAGGAATTTGTCTCACCATGAATACTTGTCTGCATTTTAACTACTCTTTGGTGTCTTCTCATCTCCTGCCGCACACACAGAAATACATTGCGGTTTGTAACATATAGCTCATCCTGTGGTTACTCAAGCAGGTCATGAGTTTAAAGAATCATTTATTTACACCTGCTTCTTCTTTTCATGATTGTCACTTCCACAAATAGTTTTCTTATTTTAACACACACATGCTTTAATGTACTGAAGCTTTTGAAGGCACAGCCAGGGACCAAATATGAAAATGAACTCTAACCAAGTAATTTCATCATCAGATACCACAGCGGTAGAATATCATCAAACACTCATTGCTGTTCATATTCTTCTGGGCTGATTTGTACTGAAGTCATTGCAAATATATCTATTAATATTGAGTGATTAAACTGACACTCCAAATTATCATATGGGAGATGCAAACATTACTTTGGAAGGCAAAATCTCACATCTTTGTTATATAAAAATGCCTCCAATTGACACTAGAAGAAGAAACAATAGACGTTCTAGTGATTAATGTATCTGGAAGATGGCTAATTATTTATCATATACAGTAAAATCCCCGAAGAAAAATGAAAAGAGCCTGAGAACTGACATGTTTGAAGAGCCAGCTCAAGGTATAATGTGACACGTGTGTAAGACGCAGAAGTGAATGAAGCATTATGCTTCTGCATCTGTTTTATTTAATGCCAGATGTCAAAAGTTAAGTCTAAAACACCAAAGGGTTTGGGAGGTGTGATCTTGCATTGCCAGATAATTCATATAATATTAATTTCCTTTCTCTTGGTTAATGAGCAGTTTAGCCATGTTATCTGGCATTACCGGGAATCAGTTCATCTGCGTCCCTCCTAAAGCTCAGCCAAAAGCCCCATTCATTGTTGTCTCCCTTTAAAATCAGTAAGATTTTTGTACGAAAATGATACACACATTAGAAGGTATAGTAAATTTTTGCATGATAACTTTAGAAAAATTATGAACAGAAATATACCTAAAACCTTTTTTTAGGTCTTTTTTTTTTTGGCATTTCAAAATATTTTGGTATGGACATCAAATAGCAAATTTTGAAAATGCTACTATAAAGCTATATGGAAGTTGTGGTTCAAATATGCCAGGATACACTCAGTCCTAGCGAAAGTCTTACTAGATGGACTCCATTTCCCATAAAATGTGTCCAAATTAATTAGCTTTCATAGTGCATTATGGGACATGTGTTGTTCCACTGTCCAACAGAACAGGTGTATGAGATCTCATAAGTATGTTTTTTCATTGCTTTGGTGATTTTCTGATTTTCTCCAAAAGTCGTGGGTTTTCACACAACATTGTGAAAGATAATGTTCAGAAAAGAAGATTTTCCCTAAAATTGTGTATGAAAGTTTCCGGTTGACTCTAATATTCATGTCATCATGGATCATGTTTTGAGAGAGAACTTGATGGGTACTACTTCTTCTGTGGGAAGCAATTAGCGTTTTTTTTTTAATGCACATAATTCATCTCTAAAATACACAAAATCCATCTCAATAACTTCAGATTTTTCACTTGCTGAAACCAGACTTGATTTTAGCCTATTATTCTTGTCAAGTGAAGAAAACAATAATTCCTTATGTTTTCATATGGCACTATCTCAAAATGTTTCTAGCTATCAACACCAAAATCAGCTGCATCCACAGGGATTTGGCCCAATGCTTATTTAACAGCAATATTTTTGTCAACAGATGGATTTTATACTGAAAGAAAGTCACTAGAATGAAACTGAAGATTCCCAGCCATAACAGAATCCTATTTTAACCTTGGTTATTTTTAAAAACCCAGTTTAAAAAACATGACAAGCATCAATGCTTAATGCAAATGCCTAGCAATGTGTGTTACCTGGTAACCAAATGCATGGTATGTGTAGAGGGAAGTGACAACAGCAAGTGAACATATGCCAGATCAGCTCCTAGCAGATATAGAACTGGTCACCATGGATTTTACCACATCCAAAGAAAAGATCAGCATGACCTCATATCATTTCATGGGGTAAGAAAACACAATTTTCCTTTTACATGGTCCCATGAGGGCAGAGGACATTCGTAGTCTCTGATTTTGAAAGCTGCTGAAAGATTCACTTTTGTCTGTCTGTGAGGAAGAAAATTTCCCACAAATAGGGAACAAAGTGTACCAACTTGGAAAAGTGAACTTTAGCATCACAGGAGAGGGTGGCCATAGTACAAAGTTCCTGATTGATTAGCAACTTTGTTCTGTTTGGTTGGCCAAAACAGAGAACTGTTTTTTGGAAAGATAAGGATTTACCTTCTTTCAGTGGATTCAAAGATTTGTTTGTTTGCCCTGCTCTTTCCTTAAAAATAATAAATGTAACTAGCTGGAAACTCATCATGTCAAAGACACAAGACATTTCTGTTGGTTGGGAGTGGCAGCCTGAGAGCTCTGTTGCTCGGAGATTCACCAGGGGTCACATTCTAAAACTAAAGTAAAAGCCTGAGGTATGATCATAGTATTCAAAATAGATAGTTCCCTGAAAACAGGAAAACCAAATAGTCTGCAAATAAGTAGAAAAGAATGATACAGAGAAGAACTAAAACATTGGCCCACCATAAAAAATATTGCTATTTAGGGAGGCCTTGGTGTGTGTTTTTTATATACAGAACAACTACAGTTTATGCTGGCTTTGAAGTGTTCAGGTTTGCAAAGCAATCTTAAAATGACTTCCAAAAATTGATGGATTTCTGAAGCTATTCTTAGCTAATGCCTTAGGTCACATCATTTTAGAGTGATGCTGGGAATAGAAGTGTCAAGGGCCTAGGTGAAGGAAAGAAAAATGATGAGTACCAGACAGTCTGCCATACCTTTATGGAAGTGGCATGCAATTCTGGACTTTCATAGTTAATTTTTAAAACCTGTACCTGCTGGCATACTCTGCACTTTTATAGGAGCTGCAGAATCCAGTCTGTCCCACGATCTACAGTAGATTTCAAATGATCTGTGTTATTGGGGAACATGCTGCAAGTAGCCAGCTAGCAATATCATTATTTCATCTATGAAACTTCACAATTCAGAAGGAAGAATGAAGTCCGGCTGTTAGCAGAGAAAGCACTAAACTGTATCATTAGCAATAATTAGAAAACCACCAAATCCTGGAAGAAGAAACAGTGCTCGTTCCCCAAGGAAGTGCTTCTTCACAATGGATGCTTTCTGCTTCTCTTTTAAGACCATGGGAGCACAGTTTGTACTTGTGCAAACGGCAATTGGCGGAGCTTACTTCATTAAGATCCGTATTTATTTGTTCTTCAGTTATTCTCCAGATTCATCAGTCTGGTCCTTTTATTAGATATACCCCAGATAACTAATCAAAAAGCTTTTAAGAATGTTTACATGCAAAGACGAGGAATAAATTATTCAGTATCTGAAATCTAATCATACACAAATTTCTGGAAAGTACTTAACTACGTGCTTACATCCTTCCTCAGGAAAGCAGTAGGCATTCACCGAAGACATATAGGGTTCATGCCATCTAGCTCTGCTTTATTGAACAAGCCCCGTCCTAGGAATGAATTTCATACTGCTAAACTGTTAATTTCTGGATAGAATTTGTGGGGGGAGAGAGAGGCAGCGGGGCTTCAATTTGCAAGAGCAAATTCCCTAGACTGCTTTTGCGGTGCTGCCATTTCCCCCGTGCGTCCCTTCCAGCCTCCCCAGACTCTAGGGGCACTTGTCTCCAGACTGCCCTGCCATTGGTGCTCAATGATCCTCTCTTAGGTATGTGAGTTACTGGTTTCATCACCAGATTTTCTTGTATTGAGGCCTGGCTTGCACCTGAGGCATGTAAGTGATTGACTAAATGCCTTTCTAGGCACACGCTCAATACTACCTAAGCACTTAAAATCAAGTCTATGTCTGTGTCAAGACCAGTACTGAGTGAAATGCTCTCTGTTCTCAGGTTTTAGGAGGGTGATGCAAATCATGGACCCATCAAAAGAGGAGTCTTCTATTGGAAAGGTATATTAAAAACAATCAGAATTTAAAAAAAAAGGTGTTGCTTTTACCCCAGCATTCAGAAGATGAGCACCATTTTTTTTATACAAGATATATTCTGCTAATATTTTCATGGCAGTCCTACAAATGCTTACCATTGTAACTGGGGAATATCTGCAAAACCTTTTTTGTCTGGAATCTGTAAGCAGAGATCTTGACCTGGTAAACATACAGGGAAGATTTCTGTGCATGCAGCACAGTAATTTCCAAAACTATTCCTGATCTTCTTTATGGAAACTGTGCTATAGCTCCTCCATGGTTTGTTTAATCCCTCTATAGATTTATTCTGATCTTAGCACAAACATCTTAGGGTGATGTTTTTGTCATTGCCTGTTAAATGAATGGAGTTGCTAAGGATTTTTGCTAATGAGGACAGTAAACACGGAACTTCCACTGGAGTCTTTGATCACAGGGATTTGTATCTAGCAATATGTCATCTCCAGTTCTCAGTCACATTGAAGACATTTCTCAAGTGACAAAAATAGTAAGATTATTGCTCATGTATGTATGCATTGAAGTTATTTGCATGAGATTGACAGGGAATGCCTGCCTGTCCTTATAAACAAGCCAAAAAAGGAAAATAACATATGATGTTGCAAAATGGCACGTGAATTACCTCACTTTCTCATCTCAGTTTGTCTCTCACTACGACTCATGTTATAGACACAGAGGAATATTCTAAAGTTTGAAATGGATCTACTGCTTGCAGCCAGAGGACTCTTTTAAGCTTGCTAATCCACTGGAAAAATAGCTTGCTCCTTTGAGTAGTGGACACTAGCAATTTGAAACAATCTCAACACTGAGATTTTATAAATAAAAACATAAATGCATGTACAGAAATACACATATTCATATATATGTGTATGTATTTAAATGTTTTGTTTATATACATAAACATTCATGTGTACATATATTTTGAATGCATATATAGTTTATGCGTGTGCATGTACTTACATAGAGAAACTATTCCTACAAAATAACACGGATATGAAGAAAAATCACTTTCTGCAATAGTTCTAACTAAGTATGGAGCTGAAGCAGGAAAGTTAAAATGCCTATACTGAGATAAAATAATTTACTTAATTTTAGGGATCTAAAGTGAGGGAAAAGCAGGGAGTAAAAAAAAGCAGCAGAAAACAACTTAGAAAATTTTACTTTTAGAATACCTACCAGTTAAGTAAAATTGGGCTTGCCATTATTACCATATACATGCAGTCTTTTCTTCTGAAATGTTGAATATCCTCTGTAAGAAATTCATAGGATACAATATTTAATGTCTAACTATAAAGGGAAAAGAATCTAACAAATTCCAAGCATTAGCAGAGTTGGGTGCATGCCTACACGCATGTGTATGGGTGCATGTGCATATGCATATACATGAGGATGAAAAGTAGGAACCAAAGAATCTGAATGATCTGGCCAAAAGAAATGGATATTTGTCTAATTTTTGTTTAATGACAGGTTGCTAGCAGCAAAATTTGCTGATATCTTTTGAAATAAAAATCCAAAGGAGTCACTTTATTACAGACTACAGCAAGAACTGAAGGCTGGCTGTTTTCTCTGTGAGCTGTATTTCAGTTGAGGTCATGAGAAATCCTAGCCAGTACTGAGCATTAATGAGAGGCTTGCTGGATGTTTATGGCATCAAGCTTGCAGCGACAGAGTAGAAGGCAGAAGGTATTTGCACAGGAATTATTTACCATCTTTTCAGGCAGTTTCTGTTGTGCTTTGTTTCTGAGTATTCCTCGGATTCTTTTCATTTCAACTGGGATCTCAGTGTGCAATAGAAAAATTCATGAGCACCTGACTGCCAAAAAAATGCCTTTCTTCCATCTTTCTACTGCCTTTCAGATAAATGAGACACATAGAAGAAATAATTACGCTGGGTCAGTGCTTCTGTACCCCACTAATCATAGTTTCTAGAAGGCTGTTAAGAACGCTGAAAACTAAATATAAGGTTTTCTTTGGATTAACTATGTCATTGCACTATACGTTATCAGACACAGCAATTTTAAAGGCTTGACATATTGGATGCAAGACAAGAGCATGCTAAAGCACACAATCATTTATGGAAATTTATTAGGTATTTCCTTTCATGCTCTCTGGCACATGAGACTTTGGCACATATATCAGTTTGTTTTATCCTTTCTGCAGCCCACATTTCTAAATAACAACTGAAGCAGTACTGAAAGCAAAGACTTGGCAAGCTTAAAAAATGTAGTAGATGGTTACACAGGCAGCAGGAGTAGCCACTTATAAAAGCAGACACTAAGAAAAATAAAGTGGTTTAGATGCATAACCCCCCCGGGTTTTATAGCTCAGTTGTAACTGTATTTATCAAATGATCTGATAGATAGTCTTAGAATAAATTCTGAATGTGGCCTGCCCATGAGCAGATTTTATTATCCTTCACTGATTCTGCATCTGTCTATCCTTCACTCCTAATGATATATTTACTCCTCTTAATGGACACTGAGATGACTTCAAATGTAGATTTTCATGGGGGAAAGGAGTGACGCAGAGTATTAAAACAATTGAGATACAATCACACAAAAATGGTACTGGCAAGGACAGGCACAGCCTGCTACATCTATTTTTCCAAAATAAATCTGAATTTATCTTCACCTACATTGGTAATTTAGCTAGAAACTCTTTGGTAATGTGGCAATACATGGGATTTGTAATTTAAGAGATCAATGGTACCAGGAATTTGTTACTCTCTCTTTGATACTAACTAGGATAAGCCATTTCAAATGACTATGGCATAGTGTACTGACAGCATGAGTATTTTCCCAGTTTGTTGCTAGCAATATGGAGTTTTGATGCTTCACATGGGACTGCCTAAAGCAATTATGCCCATTTTTATTTATATACACATTGAATCCCGCTGTTTCAGACCCTTTTCAGTTTGTGGGAGTGGGCCTCTCAAGTTATGAAGCCCAAGCATTCGAGTTAACTGGACCAGTTATGGAAACTCAGGGCTCCATGGACTGGGTCAGGAGAGCACAGCTTTGCACATTGAACAAACCATTGGATAGTCTTATCCTCTTAAAATCTGTTTCCTTTCAATTTCCGTGACTGTCTGCGCTTGTTTATGTTCTGTCTTGGGGTCATGACTGATTAGTTTGTAATTATAACAAGAACAGTTTAGCAACGTGATATTTTTAAAGGAAAAAATGACTCTACTAAAGTCTTTTTAAAGGAGTCATAAAGGCTTCAACACACATTGTTAAAGAGCTGTTTCTGAGCATGGGTTAATCCTTTTGATAGCTCAAAAGAATTTGTATCCCTGGACTGTCACTTTTGGAAAAAACGGTCAGAGGAAAATATGCGAGAGTTAATTATGCCCTGTTTGCCATCTATGACATATTAAATACTTCCTCTGGACACTACAATCTTCAGATTAGATCCACCATCACCTACTGTGGCTATTATCTTTATTTTTACTTTGCTAGAAATACTACTGGGATTGGAGAGATTAAATTTTACATAACTAGATAATGTCATACAATTAGGTGTATTATGGTGAGGGTTTAAGATAAGAAACACATCACACCAATTTGTTGTTATAAAGCTTTTAAAATTTGTTATTTTTAAAAATATATGTTTTTTTCTGATGGAACTGATAGACCTATGTTAATACTGTTAATCCAATTTCATGAATTTTTAGCTCTAACATTTACGAAGCAGAATTTTCATATATTCAAGGGCTATTTTGATATGACTATCTGATTTCTTCATGAACTAGGCAGTTTATTTCCGTCTGATCTTACAGAAATGGTTTTCAGCAAATACTGTTCCTATGAGAATCATTTTTTATTTTCCTTTCATTCTCTGATAAATAATACTGGAAATTTCAGAAAAGCTAGAAATGTGTCCAGTGTCTGAAATTCTTGCAGAAGCTTTGCTATTGATCAGTATTTTATGACAATCTCTTATGTTTGTTACAGTTACATGTAATTAAATTAACATCCTACAAACACAAAGAAGATTATATTTTAATTTTAATTTTAGTTCAACTGTAGGTGTACAAAGATATGGATTATGAAGAACTGTTGAAAACAATTTAAGTTCAAAAGCCACATAGTTAATTCACCAGTTCTAGCAACAGTTCTGTTATTGTGTGTTGCTGTTGTATTTTGCAAAGCGATTCACAGGCAGTTGTCCTGTGATACCCAGTCTGGAAAAAATATGTCTTGAAAGTCTTGTATCATCAGAATCTTGAATGAATCCTTGTACAAAAGCCATTGCTCTATGTTCAGATTCATTATGAACTAAGAAGTTCAATGCTATAGATGACAGACCCGATAAATGCTATAAATTCAGTACCATGAAAGGATGGGAACGATCTCGCGGTCACTCCCTGAGGAACAATTTTACTTCAGCAATCCTGAAAAGTTAGAACTAGTTATTTAAACCTAAGCCTATTCTGCTTTTACTGCAAAGATTCTTTTTGAGCTGGATTAGCCTTCATCATGTGCTACTAAATCAGACCAGAATTTTCTCTATTGTAAAAATTCAAAACATGGTTTTCAGCAATTGTTTTTCACTTTTCAAAAAGGAAAGCCTGCCAACAGGAGCCAGCTCATGAGCAGCACCAGTTCAATGCCTAGGATAGCTGCCAGGGTGTCAGAGGTCCTGCCTGTGTCTGTGATCGTCAGAGTAGCCAGGAGAGTGGTGAGGCCTTCAGGCAGCCATGAGGAGGTCTCAGGCTACTGAATGGTTTAATGTTTCAAAGCTGCTCCAGAAGAGGTTTAGACTGGACGTTAGGTAGCATTTCTTTACTGAGAGGGAGATCAAACCCTGAACCAGGCTTGCTAGAGAGGTGGTCAATGCCTCAAGTCTGTCAGTATTTGAGAGGCATTCAGTCAATGCCCTTAACAACATGCTTTAATCTTTGGTCAGCCCTGAAGTGGTCAGGCACTCAGATGAGATGATTGCTGTTGATCCTTTCCAATTGAAATGATTCTATTCTATTCTATTCTATTCTATTCTATTCTATTCTATTCTATTCTATTCTATTCTATTCTATTCTATTCTATTCTATTCTATTCTATTCTATTCTATTCTATTCTATTCTATTCTATTCTATTCCATTCCATTCCATTCCAATGACAGAGGGCTTTAGGGAATGCGGATATCCAGTATATATTTCATGGCTATTGGTTTGATGCTGAGACATGGGTGAGAATTCAAACTAGACAGTTTACAGCGGTCTGGGATTTGATTTTGGTGAGTATTCCACAACCACCTTGTAGTTTAATTCTTTTGAGTAGAGTCTGCTGGATTCCACCTGATTAGATTCCAGTCACACTACATGAAAATTAGTGTTTGGAAACACATTAGCAGTGTAGCTACGTAGATTCTAGCTCTCTGGGGTGTGATCCACAGCTCAAGGAAATGGGTTGTAAACCAGGAGGTGATCCCTAAAGTTGTCATTTTGGGTTGCTTTTTGACAGATAGAAAATAAGCCAGACTCTTTTAACATCCAGAAACTCCATATTTTATATGTTTTATCTATTTTAAACTTGATATTGGAAAGGCAAGTCTAGACAATATTGAACAAAACCAGATCTTTACATACACCATAAAGAAAAATGAGAACTGTCTCCGAAGGCTAAAACTAAGTATTAAATACGATATATGAAAAAAATCTCCATTAAAATGAGATTGTAAAGTGGGCTGCATTATTAATACTAAAATTAAATGTGAACAAATAAGACAAGGAAGGGAATGAATAAATAATCCATTTTAAAAGGTCATTTGGATAGTTCAGAATAGCTCTGTGAGATAATTTGGAAAGGAGAAAATAATTTATTTTCAAGCTCTATTGAAATGAAAACATGTTTTAGCTATGAGAATGATAACGTTATGTGAATGTATAATGCTGGAATGTAAGTTAAAACATTAAGAGGTTTAAACTTCCTAAAGCTGTAGACACAAGTGCTAGAAAAGCGAACACAGAACTTTTATCTTCAGTCAGAATGGTTAAACTCCGTACAGTTTTCCAGATGAGACTTCAGAGGGTTTTTGGTTCTGGACATGATTTTGGTACTTCCCAATCCCTAACTGAGCGTGCACATTTCATTTTTTGATATTTCTTAGTGGTTTTTCAGTAAGAAAAATAACTTCATACACACAATTAAATCCACCTTTAAACAGTACTGGTGACTGGAATGTATCTAATACATATTTAACATATAAGGCAGAGCTAAGCATATTTCTGTAATTCAACACATGATATACTGGCAAACCTTTCTGAGTAAATATATTTACATATTTATGTGCATGTGTTTGTAAATTAATATTATTACAAGCACATTTCTAAATAGTGAAATAATAGTTTGGTTAGTCTAAGTTGCAGACTGGAGTGGAGGAGTTGGACATAACAGTTTTTTGAAAGGTGTGAAAATCATCTAGAATTCAGACTAATGTGGTCAAATGGCTGTATCTCCAGTTACAGAATACCATGGAACTGAAGACATTTTTAACATACTCTGTTATAGCTCTAAAAAAATTATTTATTCACAGCTCTACCCTGTTTCCCTTTCTCTACCATCTTTGGGTTACAGAACCTAACCAAGGAATGGCTGGTTGGGTTCCTTTCAGTGAAGGTAAGCTGATTCGTGTTGGATGATTTCAGGGACATGAAACGCTATGCTTTACCTTCACGTCGATTCTTCCACCTTACCAAACAGAACCCCTGCTTCTAGTGACAAATACACCCTGTGGTGCCCTGGGCATTGCCCTGTTGAGCATCTAGAAATCCCAGGCAAGGGACTGCAATGCCCTTGCAGAGCAGATCTGTGGTGCACACATAAGGAAGTTGTCATTCCCATATATCCAGGGTGTACAGGACTATCTGTTCAGACAAACAATATATGACAGTTACCATTTCTGGACTATATGACACAAGTAGGTCTGCATCAGCATGAAAATATAACTGAGCTTCATTTAGAGGCTACTGCATCAAGAAGAGTAATGCCTTTCTTTGGCTTTGGTGTTGCCAATTTATCACATTCTTAAATGTTACGTCCCAATATTATCTAAAATATCGTGTCAAATTCTTAAAGAAATTATTTTTCCCCATGATCCCGGATGCCTTCAGAATACCCTGAAAATTAGTGTTTCCCTGTGGAGAATTTACAAATATTGTAGTCTTTGCTTTTTACTTTTGCAGGTTGGCTCCCTAGGTATGCCATGATAGGTATTACACCATCCTCTGTTTATTGCTGTCCTGCCATAAACTCTGTATAGAGTTCAATTGAAAAAGGCCCAAAGCTGCTAGCACACTGCAAAAAAATATTTGTGATTATTTTGCAATATTTCTGCCATCTTCAGTCCTTGGGGACTGGTAAGTGAGTCCAAGTCAGTCTGAAATTTGGAAAATTCCCATGAGTTTGGATATGTAACTGGAGCCAGGTCCTGATCGGGTATAAATTCTTTTATGGAACTATAAAGATCTCTTGTGGATCTTTTTAACGGAACCTCAAACTTCTGAGCATGCATAATTTCCCATAATTCACCTCAACTGGATGCATAAGAATAAATTGTGACATTACATTGGAAAATTCTTAAAACACTCCAGATGATGGCAGTAAATCAGGAAAGCTGGTGTTGACTGCTGGCACTGAAAGTGAATATTTGACTATAAGATAGGACCTTAACCTTTTAAATTCATATATTAAATAGGGGTAAACTCACCCAGACCACTGGGATTCTGGCAGGCTCAAAACTCATTACTGTTTACAAAGTATCTTTCTGATTTTGGCAAGAAAATACTACAAAACTCTGATGTGTTTATTATTGTAATGATACCTTGAACACTTTCAGGTTGTTGCATACCTAAAATAGTTGATGAAGATGAATGAGCTGATTAAACAAAAGGAAGCTTAATATAGCTCTGTGGCGAACATCACCAGTAATTGAAGAGGAAATGTACAAAAGTATATGCCATTTTAATTAAATGTTAGAAAAATATACGTTGATTAAAAGGTTACTGTGTCTGAGCATGCCAGTATTCTTTGCAGTGTATTACAGCTTTTGAATAGTCTTCTAACAAAGGGGTGTTATTGCAAAATGCTGTAAGAATAGAGAAGAGATTTTACCGAATTTTTTGTGGTCCCACTGAAGTCTCCCCGTCGTTCCAGAAAAACAGATGAGGAGGAATCAGGCAGCAAAACCCACCAAGCTAAAGAGCAAAACGTTCTATATTTTTATATCGGAAAGATACTGGCCTGTATTCTGGGCAGGTTAAAGAAACCAGTGAATAATCACTGGGCATTTATTTTCAGGGTTTTTTAGGTTACAGGTTAATTCTTCATTCCAGATTGACTGACAGAACTGTTTGAAGAGATAATACCTTAAAAACTAAACTAAATTAATCTAAAAACAAAACAAAAAACCAAAGCCAGCCAACAACCAAACCCAAATCAAAGCTCTTCCACAGAGATTGCTGCTGATTTTGAATTACAGCTAAGGCCAGCAGGAGGTAAAAAAAAAAAACAGAAGCAGAGAAGGAGGCCTGGGATGACTTGCTAGGACAGGGGACAGCTGCCACCTAGGTAGAAGGGCATAGACACTGCATCTGATGGAAGACAGGGAGGCAGAGCTTCAGAAATCTGGCTGTGGCAAACATAACTGGCAGTCACAGGCAGGTAGGCTACCATCCTTGAGTTATAAAGAGGGTTTTGAGGTTTTATTGATAATGGACTGAAAGCAGATGTGTAGATGAGAACTCTGCTCTGCAACATTGAACAACATATAGTCAATAATATCTGAGATACAACCTCTTTTAACTGCTATATAATGTGAAGAGAGTATGCATTGCATGTTGTGCCTCTCATCCTTATAATTGACATGATAACATTATAAGCGACAAAAGCAGTAAGAAAAGTAGTAAGTTTTATCAAATTATACTTTTCTTATACTTTTGAAAATATAGGCATCATGCCTATATCCACAGTATCTTAGATCTTTTAGATACGGAAGTGCTACCAGTTGATACAAAGCTACTTGGACAGTCCCAATTTTCCAATGAAATATTGAGTAAAAAGGAAACAAACAACCTAATAAATAATGATCAAAATGTCATCTCTGTAACAAAATATTTTCTTATAATGATTTCCTTTTTCTAGCTTTGTTTCAGCTGGACGTTTTCTGACATTCCAAAGATTGAAAACCTTTCTCCATGTGTCGGAAGTATATAGCTCTGCTAACTAGTGTAGATTTTCTATATTTTTTTAAAGTCTTGATTGTTTTGCTACCATGAAATTATGAGATTATGCCCCCTACAGAAGGGCATTATTTTAGATCTTTTTTCTAGATCTTTAATTTTTTACTGTTTTTTTGCAGTCACTGGGATCATTGCAGTTTCCAATACTGTAAAAAAAACCAGAACTTGACCTAATGGGCCATATTTATTCCTGGTATAATTCCACTTAGTTTAATATCTAATCTTAAGAGTGAATTTATCCTTAAATATTGTCATGTTTCCTTTTTATGTAGAGCTGAATTTTTTTTTAAAGTATTCACAATAACAACATTTCATTTCATTACAGCAGATAGTAGCTGAAATTTCCCTAACAACAGCAGAAATAATAACAGTTTTACTTGTTCTTGCTGCAATGCATTTCAACTTTGAAGCAGCTTTATTGTTCTCAGAAGGCGGCTTTTTAATAATCTGGTTTATAGTGATTCCAGCTACTTGCCCCAAAGCAAAATGGAGGGTGAGGGGAAGGAAACAGAGTCTAAAGGGCAAAATGAACTAGGATTCAGTTTTATTTACAAACAGAGACACTATAATAAGATTCTTCATTGGCAGTTGTCTCCATGTTGAAATGACATTTTGACCATTTACAAGATTTGAAATGAAGTATAAAACATCCAAATTAAATTAGCCTTTACTGGTCTATTCAACTAGATCAATTTTATTTCTATGAAGTGATCTATACAGTAGCTAAGTCATGTAGGACCAGAGTGTTAATGACACTATCTATCATTTTTAACAAGGATTTGCCAAAATAAATTCCTGCTGCATGTTACAAAATGAATACGAATACTAATAAAACACACTTGCTTGGCATTCTTCACCTTTAGTGTGCTGAACAAAGAAAAAATTCTGAATTCTTACAATGCTTTTGTGAAGAAAGGAAATACCAGCTACATTAATCCAAGAAAAGTCTATAACTGCAACTATGTGTATTTTTAAGGTGTGACATTGTTAGCACCAAGTGAATCCTTAAAACACCCTTCCTCCCCCATTATCTATGTTGTAATCCAGCCAACAATTCAAAAGTGCAGGAAAACGCTTAAAAATACAGAAATATAAAAGCCTTCAGAAGGCTTCACACGCAGCTGTCACAAAACCTCTAGAGCAACCTTCCAAAACCTAGCTAGAAAATACAGGAGTATTCTTTTCTTAGAAGCAAAATGATAGTGTTTATAATACCAATTGTCTAAGCTGAAAATATAATTAGCACATTCATAAATGTACGCACTGATGATTTTTTTTTTTTTATTGCTACAATTAATGTTCTGGTTTTAACTGTTTCCAAACTGCAGGTAGAGCCAGGAAATTTTCCAAAGCAGATTTTCACTTGCAGAATACATTGTCTAGGTCTTATCTGAAAGGACAGACAGCAGTTAAAGGCAAAAGAAGTAAACTTTCCAGTAGCTCAAGGTGATATTTTCAAGTGCTGTAGCTGCATATATGTGAGTAGTACCTTTTTTGTGGTGCAACAGGACAGACCAATTCAGGTTGCAATATCTTGCCCTTTTTATTTATAGCAAAGATGTAAAGGCAATAAAAAACACCTGAATTCAGAGTCTGCCCTAGTACCATGAGAGATTCCATGTCTAGGAATCAGATGAGAATCCAGATGGGGACTGGACATTGCCTTAGTAGGACTGAAAAAGGAAAACACTGTTAGATATGGAAATAACTGCATCTTCTGCCAGATTTTTTACCTGGGATTTGTAAGATATGAACATTTTTCTGTGCCTATGAACTGATCCTAAGTACACTCCATCATAAGGGATTAGCAAGGGAATAAAATTCCCAGCATATTAAATGAGTCTATGGGTTGTGAAGTACAACAGTTCTTTCAATAGTGGACTAAAGGAAGTGCCTGGAGAAAACAGGACAGTATGTGTTTCTCCAAGTTCTCACCCAGACTCCGGCTCTCAGCAACATAAGAGTTTCCATTAAAGGTGTGGAGTTTGTAAATTAAGAGCCCCCAATGTACTTTAAATACTTCGGTTTCCAGGAGCAAGGAGATCCACAACTTATTTTTGTTCCATTTTATGAAGAGCAGTCCCTCTCTGTTCGTTAGGGATCTGCTTCCTCCGAGCACCACTTGAGGCCCAGTGGCTCTGATGCTGGAGCAGAGAGTGAACGATAGAGTCCTCTTTTCTTCCCTGCCATTTTAAGGACCTCTGCCATATCCTCATATGGAAAAATACTGTGCCTGTGACTATTCTTTCTACATTTGTCTGAAGTATGCTGTTGCTACTATACCTTTCTGGAGATGAGAGAACAAATCATAATGGCCACAGGAAAAACCCTCTTCTATGCATTAGACCTCACTGATACACAACATGACATTGTAGAAATCTTAGACTGGGCTCCCATCAGTGCAACACCTTCTTCAGTATTCTCCAGCTTCTGTGGATAGCTGCCACGGGCAAAGTCAGATATAACATGTCATAGCTGTTTTTTGAAGGTGGTAAGCACATGGATCGCTGTGATCAGGTCTGATCTTCATCTGGGAAAAAAAGGTCATCAAATATTACATGGTGAAATGAACTTTTGCAAGCATAATTCATCAAAATTAACGCAAAAGAACACTACATGCAATCAAAACCAGGTGTTAGTTTTTCACTCCAGTTTGCATGGATTTAAATGACTATAGCTGTGGGAAAATGGTGAGAATGATGTGTCTGGACCTCTGAAGGAGGAATCATAGACCACTTCTGTATGAAAGTATGAACAAAGCTGCTTTATCTTTTAGGCTATTTAACTTGGGTTTTTTTCTGTTGTTGGTTTTTTTTTTTTTTTCTGTTATTTCTTCAGGGTTTGTTTAAAAAAACAAAGGCGTGGAAGAAGAAGAGGTACCCAAAGCAGTGGTAAAGAAGACAGAGAAGATTATGCAAACTTTCAGCCTCACGGTGTATCTTATATCATTCTATGATTGTGGTACACTGAACGTGAGGGCTGTTTGAACTTTCTAGCGATAAAAGGGTATTAAGTTAACACTGCATTAAAGTTTCTTAGATTCAAAACCAATAGAGCGTGTTCTAGGTTCATTCCAAAGAAAACAGGCAGAGAAATGCAGACAGCTCCTTACCTGGCTGCCTCACATACTGAATATGCTGGCTTTGCAAACAGTGAAACATATCACACTCATGAACAACTTGCTGAATAGGTTCATGATATATAAAAGTAGCCAACAGGCCACTTTCACAGCCATTCATGCATTTAAAGTAATTTGTGAGAATTTGAGCTGATAAAAGATATTTTAATTGGCTAACATTTATGCTAAATAATATACTTCCAGTATTTCTTATTCATAGAACAGAAGATTAGCTAGAATTGCACAAAATACTCCAGAGGAAGTAAGCATAGATATAGAAGTGTTCAACTACTTTTCTTGTCTTTTTCAGAGGCACATTCTGAAAACGGAAGCTATGTCCAAGGATGTTGTTTTGGAAGAAGAAACACATTTTGGGTATATTAAGACTTGATTTTTCTGCTTTCCCTCAGGATACAAACATATACAAGGATTTTTGCCCTCTTCATGCCTAGCATTATGCAGCATAATTTTCTAGTTGCAGAATAAAATACAACTCCTTGTTAATGGGGCTGCAAATCACACATTCAGGAAAAAAACACATCAACCTTCAGAGATTACTCAGTGGTTCTGGTGCTGGGTTGCTATAAGTGCAGTCCGTGTAAGATCCCAAACAAGTCTATACAGGTCCCATTTTTTTTTTTTGTCTAATTTCTTACAGTCTAATAATCTAATTCCAAGACTGATAGCAATCCAATGGGAAAGAAGAGCTGTTTCACTTGTGAATCCAACATTAGTTATCTGGCTGGAAGCATTCACAGATTATAAGAGTAAAACGGACCTCTACCCAGGGGATGATGAAGTCATGAGTACGTTTCAAAATAAAAGGGAAAAGCTAATTTTCAATGCCAGTGCCTACAGTGTTGCAGAAGCTGTACAATTTTTCCCCTTTCCTTCAGGGAGGAACTACATCTTCCTCCTGCAGATTCTTTCTGGATAATCTAAACTGTGGGCCCCTATTTCTTCTCTTCATCTATACCTGTATGTAAAACGTAATTGACAGAAAATGGTTATAAAATTAAAGAACTGCCTGAATGAAACAGAGCAAAACAGGAATGGCTGAGTAGGCTTTGGCTAAACATTTACCATACCGAAGCAGAGAAAATTTACAGCTGCAACAGCACAAAACAAAGAAGAAGGGAGCCATTTGAATGTGATCAATAACTGTAAAGTAAGGAGTTGAAGAAATCTTGGAGAGAGAGAAGTATGAGGATACTTGCTGTTAGGAGCTATAGCTATGTTGGGAACAGCCACCATCCATCAACAACTTTCTAATAGAGTAGAGAGACAAAATATTTTTTTCACGTGCAACCTGTTTCAGACAAAAGACACTTGGGGTTTCTCGTTACAAAATGTGACTTATGGGATAGTAGAAATAATTTACACATGGTCAAGAAGTTTCTAAGAACTAGGACTTTATGTCCCACTCTGAAAAAAGAGTGGAATCTCTGTTAAGATACACATCTGAGGCACCACCAGTAACTGATCTGGGTATGTGGCATGCCCCTGGGGATCATTGCTGTGTTGATTTTAAAACTTCTCTCTCAGAAGGGCATCTCTTCAGGGTAGGTATGAGTTCAACTGAAATCATCAAGTAAATCAAACCAGGTTTATTAGCCTGTAATGAATGGTATATATGAACAGAATCAGGAAAGAAGAAAAGATTTGTACAAAGCGAAATGCATACTTACTGTACTATGAGCAGCTGTATAGCTAGGAAGCTTACATAAATTATAGTGTATTGGATTTCAGACAAGGCCACCAGATTTACCCAGCACAACACTGATGAATTGTGAAGGAAATGAGAAATATTACTGCTCCGCAAAAAGCACTACAATTCAACCTGTAGAGACATTTACCTCACATAGAGCTGATTGTGTTACTCATTTAGTTGGGAAGTTTCAAAGCAGTAAGCCAGGTGCCACACTCTCATTGAATGTACCTCCCTTAGAGTCCTTTGACAATGCAAATTCTAACAGTTAATGTGACTTTATTTAACAAAATCCTTTTTTACAGTATTTTTTCCCTGCTGAGTTCTTGTTGCACAATATGGATCTGATTGTATTACAGCATCTGCTCTCAAACCTGTTTTTATAGTTGATGGAAGGAAAGCATTAGTGTTACACAAATGGAAACTGCAGGTAGAATTCTTCCTTTGCCATTTTTAAATTGGTTGGTATTTGGCCTGGATGGTTGTAATAAATACCTTACTAGAAGGAATGGGCTGGATAGCACTTCCTTGTTTAATTTACAAGACTTGATTTGGACTTAAGGGAGACCCAGAGAAAAGTTTCTAGTCAATTTTTTTTTTATATTAAAAATTACTGTATTATGTTTCACAGCCTGAAAAATTTAATGACTTGAATAAGGTTGACAATGTAATTAGAATGAAGAGAACTGTGAAAACTGCCCAAAACCGAAAAAAAGTGACAGGAAAGCAATAGAGAAGTGCTATGTCTCGTTATGGTTCTGTCTGCTTGATAGACAGTTCAGAGCTCTGACAACAAATGAAGTCCATTAAACAAAGAGGCAGTAGAATTGAGCCCACAGTGAGGTGTGTATGTTCCAAGACTAATGGTGCTTGTTGCTTTATAGATGATCATAGCATCAACATTCACAGACAAAAGACGTGGGTTCTTAATCTTTTTTACACAAGACTTGTGTGCAAACTTGGAATTTTTCAAGTTTTCTGTGAAATTCACATTGTTATGGGATATCTTAGCGCTATCTGATCCTTGGGTACCAATAGGGAATTATGCAGATATCGGTCTGCTCCAGCAGGAAAGCAGCTCAGTATGTGTGCTGCATGGTCGATAGTCCCTGAATTTGAGACACGCACCCCTCTGAATCCCAAAGGTAACACTTCCATTCATCTCAGCCTACAAAATGCCCTACCTGGAGAGAGAGATGGGCACAAAAATGAAGGTTAAAAAGTAATTAAAGTCCTTGATACACTAGGAAGTTACAGAAGGTTGTAGGGTCTGTCAACCTTCTTTAGTGAGCCAACAAATGCTGTGGTGCTCGACAGCACTGCTTGCTGTATGAGCCTGAGAGCAAATCCCAGGGTGCTGCAGAGCCTGCCCGGCTCTGTTCTTGAAAGACATATCCTGTGACTCCAGTGGGCACTCAGTGCCAATCTGCCCTAGGAAATGCTCTGTACCTTTACACATCTTCCCCTAGAAAGCAAGCCATTGAGTCTTACAGAAACAATATATTTATAGATCACTTTTACAGAAGAAGTCTGTTTTGATCAAACTGAATTTTTGCTTTACACTGTTAATTCACAGAGGGATTCTATTTTTTTCTCAAAACTTTTACTCTTCATACTTCATGTTCTTCAAAGGTCACTTTACAGAAATATTTCAGTACTCTATTACAAATGACCTTACCCGCTTTTTCTGGATCCCTTTAATGAAGCTTAATGAGAAAATCTCTTCACCTATACCTGACCACACAAAGCTGTCTGTCTGGATTTATTGTTCAACTTATTTTGGCATGCAGAATTTACGTGGCATCACATAATCAGCTCTCCTAAATCAAAACCCCACTATTAAACTGCAAAAGGTTAATGAAGTCCAGACTTTTCTGTCAGATTCCAAAGTGGGAAAAATGTCAATTGCTGTTACTTAAAAATGTCATTAGCACATCTGTTTAATTATGTATGAGGGACATGGTTATCAGAGAGCCTCTTGGCTCCTATAAAGTGAGCAAAGGAAAATTTTTAGCAGAGAGATTGGAAGTCCCTGACGAACCCCTGGTCCCTTCTTGTTGCCCATCTTGCATGTGTGCACACATAGATTGGTGAGAAAGATAGAGAAAATGAGGAAAAAAAATTCAAAATGGAATAATGAAATAAGAAAAAGGAGTGAACCGAAGAGTGCACAGAAGAAGAAAAAAAGGGAGATAAACAAAAGAAGGAACGATTCTCAAGTGGAAATGTGAGAAGTGGAGGTTGTTTATCCTCTTCTGTAGCTTCTGAACTTCACCTACATAAAACCAGGGCTGACAGATGCCAAACCGTTATTCTGAGCATGACGAATACGTATAACTTTCTGACTTCTTTGAGAGCTTCCTGGCTCAGCTCTTTCCATTGGCAACTGCTGGGACCCTCATGCACAGAAGGGAGGAAAGAGAATTCCATGAAAGTGGCACTGGACAAAGCAGGGATTTTTAACCTGGCCAGGTGTGTTTAGAAAATGTATCGGGAAATTGTGTTTTGGAAAAAGGTCAGGTGTGTTTCGAAGTTTCTGACTGGAAATGGCAGTTCCTCACAATTTTGCATCTGCTCTCAGAACAGAATGTGAGGACTATGAATCCACTGAGGATAAAGCAGAAAAATACCTACCTGCCTGATGCAGCTAATGTTCACTGAGATTTGTCCACCCCAATACACATGGGCAGTCAGCACTCTTCCCATGCAAGACTGCTCACTGTGCATAGCAGCATTAGGCTTGCAGCTATTAGTGGGTGTTTCTGTAGAGGCTTGAATGGCTTATGTTTGCCCAAAGCAGGAGCCTTACGTTTCTAACCAACATGAAATTTTGCCAGCAGACAAGTTTTGTTTTGAAAAGTTTAGTTTCCTTACCATAGGAAAATCGACAACTCTGGATAACAAAATAAGATCACAGGGAAGGGATGTTACCCTTGCTTTGGAAAGAAATCTAATTATTCAACATTATTAGGCTTCAGTGCTTTTTAAAGATATTCCTCTGCTATGTTTCAGCTTCTCACTGCTGTGCAGCTCCCCTCACTACTCTAGGGGGAACTGGAGCCTGTTCTGGTTACCTTACTGGCTGCACTGGAAAGCATGGTTTACTTCTTGTACCTAAGTAAGGCTTGCAGATTTTAAAAAGTAAAGATCTTTCTGTAGAAGTCTTTCTTGTCAAATGGCAGATTTGAATCCTGAATCTGACTTCTGTCCTAGCTCCAGATGCTGTTTCCCAGTATAACTCTGTTTTCTATTACTTTAATTTTACCAAACTTAAAAGACAGACAATGAATAAGGTTGAAAATGTAAATCACCTAGAAGAGATGCTACTAAACAGGATCATAAAAATGACTGGACAGGATTTTTTGGGCTGTGACATCCTTGTAGATGTCACTACTTGGGGCTGTAGCTGCTGTCAGCTCATGAGTCATGGTGATGCTGCTGTCAGTACAGGGGAACTGTCTCACTGCAGGCCACTTTTGCGCTACAGTTTACGAACAGTCCTAATGTATTTTCTGGGAGGGGCAACAGATGCTGATCTGCTGCAAACATAGCCCATTCGTAGTTCTTGCAATGATACAACTTGCAAATGATTCAAGTGCAGCTCCCATGCTGCTCTACTGTGCTCACAGAGGGCTGGATGTGCTGCTCTGAGCCCTGCTTGCAGGGCACAGCACAACAGCCTGGCTATGGAGGAGGGTTTCGTCCCTCATCAGCGTTCTTCAGGGCATCAACTGCCCCTGGGGTATCTCCTGTCCAGACTGAGCACATATTAGGGTGCCAGACGTCCTCTAGGATTAGGGAAGTCAGCTACAGATACCAGGTTGTGAGAGCAACATTCCCAGTGAGTTATAATTTTCACTTAAACTATTAAAATTACCTACAGTTGTTTTTTTACAGAATCAGAATTGAAATGACTGAAAAGGTAGTCTCCTTTATGCAGTAGAGGATAAGGGGTCTGTCTTCCAAAGGTTGTTCTTTCCTTTTAACTCACTGAAGAATGATGACAGAGATCTACTATTTCTCTTCGTAATTTCTCTGTTTTAGAAAACCTAGGTAACTATAGGGTTGACCTATTCTTCAGTGACAGCTGGTTTGTAAGATCACCATGTGATACTACCTGGCCCATTTTCTGCTAGTGATGGGAAGCCATCAATAGAATTAATAGGAGTTGACCATCAGAACATTTTCATTGCAACCAAAGAGAGCCATTACAACTTTGCTGTTGCATATGCTTATCTCATCTGATATGAGTATGATATCAAAATACATATTAGTCTGGGTTTTCCTGTTCCAAGTACCAACTCTCCCCCTTTTTCGGTTATGTTTTTCTAAGGATAAATTTTATGGTATAAGATAGTGTAGTGTACTGTAGCACTATATATTATTTTAAAGGCCTCTTTTTCCCAGCTCTTTCCACACTGTATATCTTTACCTTTTAATGATAGAAAATACATATTTTATACTTATGCGAAATCCATGTTTTGTCTTCTGAAGCAAATTTGATGATATGTCTGTAAGTGTGTACTCTGCTTGAGCGGAATGTTGCAATCTTTGGCCCTAGATTTCCACGAGTTTAATTAATAAATCTTTGTTAAAATGAGTTTGCAGTCTTAAAGATCAATATAGGGAGTGGATAAATGTCTTAGGTAAAGTTGGAAAAAACATTAGTTGCCTGAAAAACAGATTTCAGAAAAGACAATATGGGTAATAAACATTAGACCCTCACTTATCCGTTTCACTAATGTGGTATTCTGCACTGCTCAATAGCAAATCTCACAGATTTACATAATAAACAGCATAGATCTTGATGTGGTGACAACATTTAAAATTAATTTTATGCTATCAGTTAAAAACACTAGTTCAGGCTTTCAGTGTTTCAAAGTTTTATTCCTTGTCTTCTCTAGAAAAGTTCAATTGTTAATGTGATTGCACATTGATG
Source organism: Tapera naevia (assembly GCA_033556795.1). Taxonomy (NCBI): domain Eukaryota; kingdom Metazoa; phylum Chordata; class Aves; order Cuculiformes; family Neomorphidae; genus Tapera; species Tapera naevia. The sequence continues at coordinate 16,138,610 of JAUMJJ010000038.1, forward strand.
AGAGAAATTACAACTCATTCTGTTTGTTCTCACCTCTTGTATTTTTGGGGAAATCTACATCACACAAAAAGTGCAGCAGCTCCTTTCGATAAGAAACAGGCTTCTGAGATGTCAAAGCATAAGAAGGAGCGGTGTTCTGAGAGTTCTCCTCTTTCCATCTTCAGTTGCTATAATTTTCTTCACAAGTCCATTGAATACCAGTGTACTAGAAGTAAAAATTTATAGGAATAGGTTTTTCACTTCATCAACTCAACTGGTGTATGATATCATGCATAGCTTGGGTGGGAGTCCTTTTCTTTCTTTCAGTGCTTCTGTTTGGGGAAGAAAATGTTCCTACTTTGGGTAATAACTATTTTGAGCTCTGGCACAGAACTCAGATTCTTAGGAGATCATTTATATTACAAAGGCTCACTCTGTACTTCCTCAGTGCTTAGAGGCACATTTCAGCTTCTAAACCAAAATCTTTTTAATGTTTTTGAAAACAAATCAGGGGTTTTTAGAAAGAAATAAAAAATGTATACATGAAATCAGAATTAATATACCATTCTGTCTGAACCAGAGAGAAATTTGGTCCTTCCTTCTTTATTTTTCAAACAGTTCTCTGAAATATATTTGACCCTCACACAATGTCTATGTAAAAGGTATTGTATTTCTTAAAGCCAAATGGGAAAATGATTCATAACATCCTAATCGAGAAGACAACTGTGCTGATGGTCTAGCTAACTACATGTCTATTTCCAAATGTACTAAATTTAAATGGTTGTAATCATAGTATTTAGTACATACGTGATGTTGCGTGATGGCTAGACAGTTTAGATGCATTCTTACCTTAGAAAAGTCTAGCACGAGGCTGGGTTTATTCACCCACTTTAGCCCTCCTGTTGTTCAGACTTCTGCACAGACATTCAGTCCACTTGTAGGCCAACAATTATTCTCAATGAGGCAAATGAAAAATTCACTCAAAAATCAAGGGAGCAATACAGTCTGTGTATCTGCATATTATGAAAGGGCATTCTATTCTATTGCCTCAAAGCAGAATTTTGATCTTTAGTATTGATTTGTTACATTTTCAAGCATTCTATTTGCCCTTCCATAAAAGATGATGTATCGCTCTTTTTGAGTTGATATGTTATCAAGGTGGAAGTCCGTTTGTCCTTCTTAAATAACCAAAGGAAAGAATGAACCTCCTGTATTACAGATAAATATAGATCAACAGGACAAAAATAGGAGGACGGATGTCAGTTTGGAAGCATTTTAAGACATCTTTTCTGTTGTCAGTGTTTGATTCCCATTATTTTAGTTGCCTTAAATAATTTATGTGTATCCAGTTTGACACTTTGAATTATATTTTGAAAGTTCTTTCCTCATGCTCTTAAATGCTTTCAGTTTTTAAGAAAGACACTTGACTCTTACCAGTGTGCAGTACCCTGAACCCAATGTGAGGCATGCTTGCCACGGGAAACTGCCCCTCACCAAGCAGCAAGGGTTGCATCTCTGCAAAAGGTGACGAAAACACAAGAAGAAAAAAGCAAGAGCAACAAAAGAAGAGGAGAATAAGCCACACAACAGCTATTTCTTATTAGCCTGGGGAAAGGTGCATAGTGAGAAAACTGAGATGCCACAGGATGAGCCTTTCAGGAGAAGCAGATCAATGGCAGTGATAGATAACTTGTCTCCAGTCTATGTTTAGGGAAAGAGAAAGCGTACAGATTAATTTTTTTTTAAAAAAAAGTGTAGCAGACAATTTAGCCCCCTAATTAAACTAACGGATCAGTTCATAGGTTTGATTTTTCCCCCTTTGTTCTGGTGAGTAGTTACTTACCTTGAGTATCCCATGAGGTTCAGTTTGATTGGAGCTCTGTGAGAACCCAGATAGACTTAGCAGCTTTATATGGCACGTAGCAAGTGAAATGCCATATATAATTTTGTGGGTTTGTATGCAGATTAGCAGAATAATTTTTGCCAACCAGGGGACAACTACTAATAGAAATATTTAGATGTTTATGAAACAAATTTAAAAAAAGGAATAGTTTTTCTCTTTTTGTATCAACATATACCTACGGCCATATCACAGCAGCGTTTTAAATAATACAAAAATTGTGCATTCTTCTTGAAAAATCTTTCCTCTTTTGTTTTCTATACCTTTTGTCTAAATTGCTCCTACCAACAGTTCTCATGCATCTTAAAGGACTGTACAGCAAAGGCCAGGTAACTGCTGGATCAAACCAGCAAGTTAGAAGCCTGCAGATCCTACCAGAACAGACTGTGTACTTCCAACCCAACCAGGCCTAAAGGGGTGTGAATTATGTTTCTAATATTATTACTTTACTGACTTCTGCTTGGTAACAGTCTGTCAGAGCAATATTGTCTGAATGACAGCAGAGGCTTTGTCCTCCTGGCTGATCTGAAAACCTGGGCAAAGCATTGCCCAAGGACTTGGGAAACTGAAAAGGTATCAGTTAAAGGAATGTACTGCTGCCATGCACAAAGCATTGTAAAAACTATGCCTTAGAAATTCATTACTGGTTCAAAGCTATGGGGAAGCAACAGTGGTTGTTCAGCTGTTGCACTGAACCATCATAAACAGGTCGAGTAAAACTACCCTGTTTTTCTCTCTCTATTTCTGTCTTGGGCATCTGCGTGGGATTCCCTCCCACACACAATCCTTGCTGCTGGTAGTGGGTAGGTAGAAAACACAAGTGGGACACCTTTGTATGAGAGATGGATGCAGCTGCAAATTTGTCACTGCTGAACCATTTGCACATGACTCATAAATGCTTAACTTGGGGGAAGTTTAGAAAGAAAATTCTTGGTAAAATCAATAAATAAAAGGTTTTTCTTTTCACTCTACCCCTTCCTTTTTTATTGGATACCCAACAGTTCTGCTTATTTCAGGAGCAAAAGGTACGCTGAGGGGGGGTTTCCCTTCTGAAGACAGCAATTTTTGTGTGAATTGGAAAAGCCCCATTTCTATTAGCATTTTGATATATGAGGGGTCTGCTTTCCATTGTTAATTTGCAGGTAACCTGAATTTTTCCTATCTCGGTTTTAGAACATTTTATGAAATGAATTAGAAGGAAAAGGTCACCTGGGTCACAAAACTGTCATCTAGCACTTCACATTGTGCAAATTCTAAAAGTACTTTAAAACCACATTTGGTGGTTTAGTTTTTTTGGCAATTTTTGGTTGCTTCTCTGTTTGCTCATTTGTTGTTTGGTTTTGGTTTTTTTTAATTTCATCACAGGTGTAGTGCAGCTGGCTGCTTCGCAAATGTCTCTATGGTGTTTGGCAAGGTACCTAAACATTTGCCAGTGCAAATCCATTTTTTGAGATTACTGGGTTCTTAGAGCACAGGATGCTCTTTAGCTTACAGTGTTTGGCTGCTCACTGTAGACACATATTTCTGAGGGAACTGGAAAAGACTATGGGGAAAAAAGATTTTTCTGTAGAAAGTGTGCTCCATATCCAGTGCTTGTGAATGTAAAATACCTGGAGCTCATCTATGTATTGGTATCTGGCCAAGATGACTACGTGGGACTGTGAGACAGCAACATGACAATTTGCACTGTTTCTCAAGTCTGAAAAAGACCAATATCCACTTTGTCCTGCTGTTGGGATGGTCCATCTATGATACTAGTTCATGCACAGGTAATAGAGAAAACATAGCCATATACCTGTGCATCAGGAGAACGTGAACTCCTTTACATAATCTACAGAAATGAAATGTGACTTATCCCATCTCAGGTTAGATACGTCCTTGAAACATTTAAGGTCAGTAGCAATATTGCTTTGTACTTCATGTATGATCAGTGGAGAGGAACAATCATCTGCAGGAGGCTGTTCTGGTCTTCACGTCTGAATGCTCAGCAGAAATACATGTCTCTTTCCCTTGCCAGGCTCTCCATTCCTAGTAATTTTGAAAGGTTTTCCCTTCAAGAGACATTACTTTCAGAATTTGGAGGCCAATGAGATCACAAAACTCGATGCACTGTTGAGAGTGGGAATGCCAGTGGAAGATTTCTGCAGTATGTTCTGAAATATTCAGTATACTTTCAGAGGCTGATGTCTGAAACCTGCAAGTTTTAATTTCTGAATGGCAGAAAAAGACTTGAATGCTACTCCTATATTTCAAATAAGGCGTAGTTCTCTTCCCTTAAAAACTCCTTTCACACTGAGGCACCTCAGTAGAGAAATGAAAAGAATGGGGTGTTAGCTGTAACACTTTTAAATGAAGATACACTAGATGCCTGCTTGTCTCAGTGATTCAATTCCAGCTATAAGAGAACACTCAGGAGACTTTAGTTTCTCTGTATATCACTTATACATTTCAGTATGTTACTGCATATAGTAAGTCCTTTTAATAAACAGGATTTTGTCTAAAGGTTTGTTCTTGAATGATTAATGGGAAGGCATAAATTAATAGGAAGGTATAAATGATATCTTTGGCACATTACACTGCTTGCTTTTGCTTCTCATGTTGTACGTGTTAGGGAGTTGCTTAATTTGGCAAGCTGGCAGAGGTGGAGCTGCCCCATCTCCATGCCCCCATGTCCAGTCAGTAATGAGGCTGAGCACATATCCCTGGTAGGCAGACATAGACCACATGTATACGCCACATATATGCACATATACACAGCCAGTCGCACAGAGAACACAGACAGAAACACAGAGCACTCACAGAGGGACAGATAGCACCAATGACCTCATTCTGCTCCGCTCTCTGGATGAGCAGGACGGAGACCCACTGAACAGAATACACATATGCTTATGCAAAAAGAGGGTCATTCAGTAGCTGGCCTCAGACATTCAGTCTGTTCAAGAACCACCTTCACATCTCAGACTTCCCAGTTGCTGGCAACTGGACATATGAGGTCCTGAGTCTGCAACCCAGCTCCAGTTGTTGATATAGACCGTCATACATACACACACACATTGGATCTGGCCCCGTTTATTCTTTTATCCCTCTGTTTTCCTTCACTTCTCCCTTTCCTCACTTTTGGTTCCTCCTTTAACTATCTTATAATAAGTTTTGTGAAATTTCAAGATGTTTTTCTCAGCATTTCATGAACTACCCGGCACTCTCTAGGCATCTCATAACTCCACACAGTCATAACGTATTCTGGAGAGCCTTTTGTTTGATGACTAGTGCGGGGTGTCTCCCCAGCCCATGGGCTGAGGATCCCCTGGGAGAGCCGTGGGGAAGACCAAGTCAGGGAGGCTTTCTCTGACCCAGTTTTGGGGCTTCTCTGTCTGCCCATGTGTCTCTGGGTTCCTCTGTGAGTGTGGTTTTAACCACATCTAATGGCATGAAAACAAGAGTCACTGTGCTAAGTCTAAAGCATGAAATGGCAACATTCTCATGGAAGGCATACCAACCTTGGCATCAGTTTGGGAAACAAAATCTTGCCTGATCTGGGTGTCCATGTTTCCGAAGAAGAATGTGCATCCACATATAGCAGCCACAGGTAGTCCTGCAGGTGCCAAAAGGTGGGAACGACTGCAACCCTCAGATGCAATGCAGTCCCTACCTCCTACTCTGCATCCCAGCGGAAAGGACTTTGCCAGGCCTCATGTGGCTGGGATGGCTGACAGAGCAGTGTATGGGAGGCCAGGACTGTGGCAAAGCAGGCTAAAGAGAGAGTTTCAACCATCAGAGTGTGAGATAGGACAGGGCTTCAAACCTGATGGCACATTATCACCTATGTTGTCATCCACACTCATTAAGTAATCAGATTCTGACCTCCTTTTAGCTCCCATTTATGCAGTCATCACTCTGGTAGGGATTTCAATACATGAGGATTTGGACAGACTAAGCAGAACTGATCAAATAATGAGAAAATAGTTTGGGAGGCTGCTCACTGAAGAAGAATCTGATTATCTTGTATCTGCCTTCTTATTCATTGCTTATATGTGCTCCAACAACTGAAAATGTAGCACGTATAAATATTTTAAGAAAGCAAAAATTTCAGGCTTTTACTCATGACTAGCAACATCATGGAATTATTCTGTTATTCCTCCTTTGTTGAAGCAGAAGTAAGCTGTTTTTGTAACAACAGGTTTTTGTAACAATACCTACTACTGCAGGTGCTGAAGCTCTGCCTATGTCAGAAATGTTAGAAATGTTATCTTTTCTTTCAATTCTGGTGCATGATATCCATCCAAATAAGGGAAGTCACTTTGCAGGATTGCCAGATTAAATACTTGCAGTCATACCTCCTGATAAGGCAACGCCAAGTGACTTTTTAAGTGAACAATCACAAAGGAGAAGTGCTTTGATTAAATTCAGGCTCGATTAAGCAGCTGAATAGTTGCTATGATCAGTTTATGAATAACCCAGGGATCAAAGAGAACCACAAAACCTTCCAAGATAACAAACACATTGGTTTAAAGCAGGATCAGGGACAATTTGTGAACAGGTAAGAGTGTTAAATCTGTCAGTTAACTGGTCATAGTGTCATAGTGAGTGACTTGACCAGTTCCAATAATGGAGGAGAAGAGACAGAACTCTTTCAAAATATAAAGCTCCTCTTTTTCTGCAAGATCTGAGAGATATCTAAGAGACTTGCATTAAAAAACGTAGTTGAAACAGCTACGAATGTATTGCTACTTCTCGCAGCATTGGCAGTTGATGGGAATTACTAGGCAAAGGTCAAGAGTATATAGGTGTGCTCCAGCAAAGAGCCATGGGGCAGAGCTGCCAGGGCAGCCTTCGTGAATGATCCCATGGTGACTCTGACAGGTCACAGGGTTGCCCCTGAGGCCAGGGTAGAGTAACGCAAGGAGGTTCACTTGGGTCCACTTGGACTTCATACACCCTTACTCACTGTGTTCTTTCTTCCCGGTGCTCTTCCTCCAGTCCTAGCTGGATATTAGGGGTAATGATTAGTAACAAGACAAATATGTTAAGGAAGGAATTCTCTTCTACAAACACCTTCAACATTTCCATTGCCTTATGACAGCACAGGACACCCAGTGCAGTAGGCAGATGGGAAAACCATGGAGAGACCAGAGTGTGGGGGACAGAGGCAGATGTGAGGTATTTCTAACTTCTGAGCTGCTCTTCAAATGGGTTGGTGTACCTGGACTACCCACAATAACCACTGTCAATTTTTTATTTTTTTTTTTGTGAAAAAAAACCCTGCTCCTTACTAACAGGAAACACACAACCAGCTAAAGAATGAAAACACAACAGTAACACCAATTAACAGATCATCCCAAAGAAACAACCAAAATCCCAGCTCAAACTCACCTCAAAGCAAGTTTTACCCCAGAAAGGGAGCAGAGCCAGAGACACCACAAAAGCCATTAGGGCATAGTTTCTGGCATATGCAAGTGTACAAAAAACAGCTCGTGAGGTCTGAAATCACCGGTAGATATCTCTGACTGACACCAGACACTGCAAAATGCATAATACTTCCGGATGAAAGTGTATAACTACAGAAGAAATATGTTCCAAGATAGATCCCTGGCAGGACTTTGAAATTACTTAGCTCTGGAAATGTTCTAAGTATTTAGTCACTAAAATAAAACCTTGGGTCAGATGTCTAAGATGCCTTTGGGAGGTGCAACTGTATGAGGTTAGGAAGCAAAAGTAAATCACTGGTCAGCAGATATAAACAGATCACTTTGGACCACACCAGGACAGTTTTACTGCGCTATTACAAACCTGGTATGAGCTCGTGATTTGCAGTAGGTTTTGTCTTTTCAAGCTCTAAGTTCAAAAATTGCAATAGTTTTGTCAGAGCTGAAAAGTCTTCTGGAAAAAATATAGGCAAATCTCTTGTTTCCGGACATTGTGAGAAACAGTTTCTATTTCATTTCTCTCAATTTTTTGTGAATCTCTGAGCAGTTAGTTAGTCACACCTTCCAACCAAGGCTAATTGTACCCTGACAGTTTTTCATTAAAGGGAAGGATAAATGACTTCTTAACCTCCTGTTAGTCTCCACAGAAGCGGCCAACCTGCTTTTCACTAGGCTTTTTATAGACTTCCACCATGGTCTTTTGACTGTTATTGTATGTCTTCTCCCAATAAATTCTGCCTTGTGCTTGGGCCATGTATTTACAAACAGTATCATTTTGCTTAATGGCAATCCTCTTTCCTAAATTAAAATGTGTGAGAGTGCTGAGCATGAAGTGCTTCTGAATTTATGCTACTTTTTAGCAATCCTTTTTAAAAGGAGAATGCAAGAGTTAGGAAAATTTATGCATTTTTTCCTTCAAATATTTTTCAAAAAAAGGATTGCTTTGATTCACCAATACAATGAAAATTATGAGAAAAATGAGATGGTGTGGTTAAAAACCTGCGAGTGGTTCCTGATGTAAGTAGATGCGTGACCACCGGGCCAGCAGCACAGTGCAAGAAACTTTGCTCCTTCCATGAGCATCTGCGGGAAAATTTCATGGAAGGAGGTCCAAGGATATGGGCAAAATGAGGAGTGAGCGCTCAAGAGTCACCCTGGAGATAAACTTCTACTCTAATAACACTGCCAACACTGTGGTTGTTCTGCAGCTCCTCTCTTGCCCCTCTTGTTCAAGTTGTCTGGATAGATGTAGTCTTGCTTGCAAGTGGAACCTGGTTTGCACAAGAGAGGAAATTAGTGATGCTGTGATATGGTGCACCATAGTGTTCTATTGCATGTTTGCTTTATATTAGTAAAAGTATCATAGTCTTAACTCATATGATTCAAAATATGAGAGCAATTACAACCTACTTTTCCAGTCTGAAAACTAGAATGAACATGTGAACAGAAAAGATCTTCCAGACTTCAGTAGCAGGTACATGACTTTTTTTTCCATATAGAAGAAGAAACAGATATATCTGGATTTGATAATCTTTAGAACTTTAGAACTCCCTCACAGAAAAAAAAGATGCTTGTTCTCTTTGTAAGGTTTAATCCAACTTGCTGTTGCTTACTCTAGGACCTTCAGTACTGCTCTGCTGTAAAACTGTGCCTCCTCCCTTCCCAATCCCCCCTGCCTAAACAGTGAGGGGGCCTGAGGAACACAGCTATTTTTGTGCTCATAAAGATGTAAAGCCTTGTTCCGATTAGGTAAGGCAGAACTGAAAAACATGCTGACATATGCACATCACAGCAACTGCCTTCCCTGTGTGATCCCAATGTTTCCGTTCACAATTTTTGACCTTCAAAGGTTTAGACGCTTTTATCAGATTAAAAATTATCCCCACTCAATGAAGGATTTACACTAGGAAAGGTTTATTGGTGCACAGACATACTATCTCTGAGTTTGCCATATGTTATGATATGCTGCTTACTTGGTGTGTTAGGCCAGCTCTAACCAGTTATCCATGTTTATCATTACCTGAGTTTCCCCTTTTATCTCTGTTTGAAGACAGAGGTCTTGAAAATACATCTGTGTTTTGTTGATTTTTTACATAAATTAAAAAACAAGCTTGTATGAAAAAGCATTAAAATCATACCTTAAAAGTACATGCAAATGCACTAACCTTTCACAGGACTCCCAAGAACTGTCAGGAGCTTTGAATGTCCTGAGACCCATTTCAGCCTCCATACCAGTTGCTTTTGCAGCCCTCTGGTGACTCTGTATCACCCTCAGTTTCCAATTTACTTTGAAAGATTATTTCTGTATCTACAAATCCATATCAAACAATAAATTGCAATTGCCTTCTTCAGAGCACAGCTCAAAGACGTCTTGATTTACAAACAGGACTTCTTTCCTTTTAAAATTTCTAGCCAATTATGCTTTGGTTTTGCCTGTTCTTCTCTGCTGATAACTAGGATGATAACATGATTGCAGATGTGTTTTGAAATCTGCTGATAAGACTTGACTTTCCCTCTCTGCCGCTGTTTTGCATTTCTTTGCAATACTTTTTGGTCAGTGAAAACAGAGTGAGGTCTGTGCAGGAAAAGTACAGAGCCTCAGAAATTTTGGCCGGGCAGTATTCATAGCAACAAGCCTTTTTATTGTATATAAATGAGTGTCATGAGAGTAAATTACATTATCTTTTTGCTGAGTTTTTTTTTGGAGATATTTCCTTAGTTGTTCTTTTTACCTACAGTCTGAGGATGCTGATGTCTGAAACTAGATAAATATCTTATCAAAGGTGCTTCTCTTTGTAATTAATCTCTATATACATGCTGGAGTCAAAGCAGTATTTGGTTGTTCCCAACTGCACAATCCTGCCACATTTGTATTAGATTCTGTTCTAACATCCGTTGTTTTACATCCATGTGAGAAGAATTAGATGAATTTCAGAGAGACGGAGGTTGGGAATTAGCGATTTAAAATTTTAATTAATCCAGTTTGAATATAGAGCAGAGCTTCAGAAAAAGCAAAACACATTCTTATTTCTATGACACAAAAAAATGAGGGACAGAAATGCTAATTTAGGTAAGGCATTACATTTGGAAAGAAAATGGAAACTATTGATCTGCTAATAATATTTTTGCCTTAGGAATGCTTTGAGTATAGAGTGCAATTACACACACAGTATTTCAGTTTGATATCATCTTCTTCACTAGTACGAATGTGTCCAAATAAAATGGAAGAAAGACAGCAACAAATATAAGATTTGTTCGCTATGTCTGAGTGCTACATTTCCTATCAACACAGGAACTCTGAGAAAGTCAAACCATTACTTAGTGGGTGGCATCTTAGATGTAAGATAGTAACAGCCAAAATAAAGACATCCAAAATCCAGTGTGCACTGCATATCCATAGCAGCATGGCTACTGCGTTTTATGCCTAGAACGTTCTACTTTACTGAAACAGGTGGAAGTTCTTTGCTAGCTTTGGAGATTGGAATGTGTAAATCAAGTTACACCTCATACCACAAAAATAACATCAGAAAAATAACTGAATTTTTTTTTTGGACAATACTCCAGGCTCAAACACACTATCAGTTTAATTTGGTGTACAGATTTATCACATGTCAGCTCAGCTCTAGTAGTTGACTGCATCTAAGCTCTTAAATTCCAGGAAACTCAAGGTAAGAAGTACAAACTTAAAGCCTGTGGGGAGAGACACAGTGGAGCAGAAAAGTTCCTCACGTACCAACATACACACTTGAAAGACAAAATTTCAAAATTTTTATCCAGAAGGAACGCTTATAATATTCCTGGAAAATCCTTCTGAACCGGCCCAAGGTCCATAAAGATGCTAGGTGCAATGCTGATCATGGTGTTATAAACATCTTGGTAGTGCAGAAATCAGCCTGCTGCCTCAGGCGAGTTTGCTAGGCTCAGTCAGACATCAGTGGTGGCTGGCAGTCTTTTGAGTGATGTCAGTTTTTTCCCCGTTGAAGCACTTAACGGGACTGGGAAACTTCAGCTCTCAGGCAGTCAGGGAGGAGGCGAAAGCAGTGGGTTAATGAAATTTTGAATCTTGGATGCTGGACATCTAGGAGTGAGGGATTCATGCAGGCAAAATGGAAGGAAATTACATTGTAGAATAAACAAGGATAAAAGGGTTTCAGTTCCTTCTACATTAACTATTTCTACTTTCAATTTTGTGGGGAAAATTTTGCCTTGTAAGGATTAAAATATCTATTTCATTTTATTCTATTCCTTATATTGCCCTCATCAGCACCATGCCTGAGCAACAGACATGCATCATAGTCACTGCCAATTGTGTGCAGTTCCTTTTCTTCCCAGTTGGTCCCTACATACGAACTGTTTGCTGTATCACGTTTTGTTCTGTAGCCCTCTTCCTTTGAACATGAACTTATCTAAATTCACGGGCTGGAGCCTTTCTGAATGCTCAGGTTCGTCTTAGCTAGGTTGGTGTATACCAAAGTCACAGGGTAAATATCAGCTATAAATATGCAGTCATTTAAAATGCTAGCACACTTGGTGTGCACTGATGTCCACCTGACAGGCAGGTACTAACAGCTGCCACACTCTGAATGATGGAATGTTGGACAACAAGAAGCTGCATTGGCTCTTGCATAGGAATTGGGACTGGTACATTCCTCTTGCCCACAAGAGAATCATAGGCAACCCAGGAGTTACAGCACTACAGCTCTGCTGCCATCTGGTCCCAAGAGGTTACCACTTTTTGAAAGCAGTGGGGAATGAGAGCCTCAGTGGCTTAATTACTGAAATAAAACAAATTATCTTTGTCTCATGTGCTTATGCTTAGGAAGTTTGCTGTTAAGTCTTGTATTTACCATATTTGGCTAGATAATGTAAATTAGCACCTATAATTTGCAAATATAATTACATTAGTAATAATTGCTCCTGATTGGCTGGTGATGATCGAATCAATGCCTTTAGACTAGTTAATGAAATACTGAAACTACTATATATATATAATAAACAGTTATCTAAAGAGGCTTTACAGGAATATAAAAATTGCAGAGGTTCTGGGTTCAAGGTTGATTTACACAATGGAGAGAAAGGACTGCAAAGGACAGCAGCCACACCAAAGGTCAGTGGGGTTGATAAAAGGCACTGAAATGAGGTTTGAAAGTGCATCATTCAGGCTGTGAAATGGGCAGTACACACTGAGACTAAAACCATGGGCTGTCTTTTCCAAAGCACGTATAAAGACACTACCAAGGACAAGTTTAAGTTGGTACCAGCTGCAGAGTGGGACATGAGTGGCTGTTAAAAGACTTCTTGTCTTTCCTGATGGAGGGGGATGTCTGCAGGCTGACATAGCTCTCCATGTAATATAGGACAGCTCTAATATTTAGGACGTTACTGTATGGATGAAGACTGTGTATGCAATACAGGACCCATATCTTCAGGGATTCCTCAGGTTTTTTCCATGCACCAAAAGCCACCTGGTAAACCAAGTAAATATTCCAGACCAGTGAAATTTCCAGCCTATTAATGTTAGAGTGTTTTGAGTCTTTTTGTGCCACTAACGCACAATTTATAAAATACATACGGCAGATTAAAACGTGGAAGAAAATCTACCACACTGCTTTTAAATACATTAGATATGTGGTTTGTAGTGCTGCCCTATGGAGAAAGCATGTACAAGTGTGTCTGCATGGCAGAAGATGCAGTTACCAGAAGATTACTGAGTATATGACGCCGGCAGCCCTGCAGACGAACTAAGAGAACTGAAGTTTAGAAGAAGAAATACTTTTTATGAAAAAGAAGCATATTTCAAATGTAGCAAGCCACCTATCTTCCACCTGAATCTTATTATCTTTAGCTGACCTTGGTTGTCATTCGTCACATAAAAAATTGACCTATAAACATAGCTAAATCTGAATTTGATTGGATTGTATTTATATAAGGCTCGAGAAGAGATGTATTTTATTCCCTTATGATGTATGTGTCACTCTGCCAATTTGGAGATTGCTCTAATGCAGTGTGGGTATAGATTTGAAATGGGAGACAAGTGAAAGTTGTTTTGTTTCAGGGAATACTTCTTTTTTTTATTTGATTTCTCGTGCCTAGAGAGGTAATAAATAACACTGATAGACTTTCTTTTCTGTAGTTTCCTCTCCATTTCTTCGTACTAAGTGCTATCATCAGACCCCCATGCCGCAGCCTCTTCCCTTGGCAGTCCCAGCTAATCCCGGAGACAATGGCTGATTTAGTACTCGGAGTGTCATGTGCGGAGTGGACCGAAAGTGGATGTGTTAATCTGTGATTCTCCTTACAGTACCCTGCCAGCTATTCAGCGATTTCTTTCCTCCTCCTGTTGCAGCTGCCGTTGCTGAAAAATGGAGTGAACCAAACTTCTAGTGTGTTTCTCCCGTTTAAACAGGAAGCTTACTGCTTGGGACATGTATCATTTTGCATGTCTGACACCAAGCCTTGTAAGAGGTGGCTTTGAATGAGCTTTTTTGATAATTATTCTTCTTTATCAGTCTTTGTTTCGGAATTGAAATAATCAAAGAAATCTAATGACACAACTAAAAGTCAAAGCCTGTGATTCACGCTTTCTTAAGTACTTGTATATTAGCTTAGATTTTTTAAATTGTTTGAACAGATACACCTGATATACATAAAATGGTCTTTGAAGATGTATCTGAATTGCTTTGTTGCCATCAAGTGGTTTAAAGGAGGCATTTCACTGCATCATGTTTTGATAAACCAAAACAATTGAATTAACTGTATCAACCAAAATTTAAAAAGTTGGATTTAAAATGCAAACAGAAATTGTGTGGTAGCTTTTCTGTGGAGTAATACTGAATGGTTTGAGGAAAGTGAGATTTTCTGCACTGCAGCCACAGTGATTGTAAATTACTACAGTCAAATATGTAGTTAGATAAAACAGCATTTATTTATCCTAGCTTTCACTTTCTTGGCCACGCACAATATATTTGCAAGTGAAAGTTATCAATATATGTTGTTACCCAGCACTGTAACTACATCAATGACTTTTCTGAAATGCCTCAGTGCCTTGTTTCCAGTCTCTGTCATTCTCATTACACCGACAAGTCATGCTTCTTAAAGTACTGTATCATCATCGTTCATTTGTAGTGTCTTACATAATTTTAAGTACAGAAGATCTTTACTCACTACAGTGGTGAGGAGATTTGTATTTTCATCTTGCAAAAACCCCTTTGTAAAGCAGCAGAAAGGCTTGTCAGTTTGAGAGTTTTGTTGATTGTTGTCCAGCTCACCAGTGAAATTTCTGGAGTATATTAATACCATACAGTAGTACATACAGTATTTCATTATGTCTACATTTTCCCCCAATACAGCACAATGATGACTGCTAGGATTTTGCTACAGATAGAACTGGGAACAGTCAAACTTACAAGAGATGAGACTTAAAGGAAAAAATAAAGTCCTTAGTATAATCCAGCTTTAGACTTTGTGTAAGCACCACACAGACCCAGCTTAAAACTTCCTATTTATATGTAGACTGACAAAGAATGAGATAAAGAAAACTAAAGGAAAATGATGTACTTCTAATTCTAATTGTTATTTTCCTAATAATACAATAAAAGAGCCAACGATTATTTTAAAAGTCTGAATACTTGCATTGGCTGAAGGCTGGATAACAAATTCACGTAGTCATATTTTATTTATTACTTAGCCATTTTTGTGTTCATAAATTGGGAATTGATAGATTCAATGCAAAAATATATACTCTATGGCAATTAACTGCATTGATATGTAGAGTCCTTGAAAATAACTATTTGTCAGTATTTCATATTTGATGTGCATTGTTTAGTTTGAACAAGAAAAGTGAGTTTGTAGTTGTAATTTCTGATACCCGGGAGATTGACTAGATTTGATTCCTAGAATCAGATTTCCAACATGAGGAAGCCAATTTACAAGGCCTAATGACTTCCCAAGAACAGGTATTCATAATTGCCTTAAAGGTTTGGGTTTTTTCCACAGACACCTCCCAAGTCATCCTGCTCTATTTGCTGGCAAATGAAATGAAGTGGCCCAGAGGGATGGGGAGTTCATATAATTTTGTATCTAAGGAAATTTTAGCAAAAAATATTTTGTTTCTGTAAACATAGGTTTACTCTGCTGTTAGCATGAGAATTACTTCTGGATGGACTAGTTGGACTGTAAGTGTCTCAGCATTGTCATGTCCTTAAACCATGAGCACACTCAAGAGAAAAAGCAAAAAAAGAGAATACTCTTCACACTGTTTCAGAAGAACCCATTATTTTCTCAACAGTGCATCGAGTGAATTAAGTAACGGAACTATGAGGAGCATATATATAAAATCTTAAAGCTAAGAATAGGCAAAAATTTTCGAGGACTCAGGTTTTTAACGGAAATTTTATTCCAATGAGTAATGCACATCTGTAACCTGTAATATCTGGAGCATTAAAACTACCCCTAGCTTCTTAAGGGTTATAATTTGGTTCATTTTTATGGTATAGTTCAAATTCATCAGAATTGAGAACATCTTTTTACTTATGCAATCAACCATCCATATATATGTGTATATACACATACACATGCTATGCACAAAAACACACATGGTCTGAAGAAGAAAGAAGCATAAATTAAAGCAAGTTGGGAAGCCGTGGGCACCCATGTCATGCCAGGACTATGTCCATCTTTAAGATACAACAGGATTTTAAGGTGCAATACTTTCTGAATCTGCTGAAATGGGCTGGCTATAGGCTCAGACAAGCAATGGCAGAGTTGTGTTGGTAAGAGGTGTGCATTTGCATGCGAAAAAACTAGGCATTTTCTATGAGCACAGATTGAGCATGACTTTAAAGAGTGGGAAAGCCTGTTTCTAATCTGGTCTTCTACATATACTCTCATATATAGGGGTAACACAGTTACATTCATCTTTCCTTCCTAACATGTATTGTAAAATATGACTTATAATACAGAACATATTGACAGTTAATGTATGCAGTAGGAGATATAGAGATAGGCTTGTATATAAAGCAAATAAAGGGATGATACTTATATATTGGAAAGACATTGAGAAGACAATGCTGTGGAGAAGGCTGTCTAGCTACTTCTGATTAATATACTCCTGTTCAAAAAAAAATTAAAATTTTCCAAGTCAAAGGTAGGATAATTAAAATTTTAAAAAGCAAAAGAACTAGGTGCATAAACAAACCCAAGTAATCCACTCTCAAATAATACAGAATAGAAAGCAGAAGGCCTTAAAAGTCCCTAAGTCCACTCTCGAAGTATCAGCTATTCGCAAAGCAGAACTGAGGTAGTGAATTTGGTAGGATTCGAAGGGGAATAGACATTTTTTCTAGAGAGCAAAACCACTTCCATTTACATTTGTATTTTAGAAGACCAGTAGGCACAGTGTTGTGTTGAATGCCATATTAGAAAATATAATTTATGTTTAATTTTTCATTTATAGAGCAATGAAATTGGACAACTGAATAGAGGCATTGAAAGGTGAGATTAGTGCAAAAAATAAATTAGGCAGCTCAACTGATAAATAAGCAGAACATTTTAATAAGAAAATAATTATCTGCAAAGAATGGAGATATTATTTTTTGTACAGTTAAAAATACCTACCAAGTCGAAAAAACTGCCTGCTTCTCACTGTCATCCTGGATCATCAGTGCAGAGAACAAGACCCTTACTGAACATGTTGTGCTTTGTCTCATAGCTAATGCAGACCTACATTGCTCACTCTCTCTTCACTCACTCTCAGTAAGAACAGGCTTATGCCTGGAAGTACATTGGTTCTACCTTTGTACCTACACTGCCTACCTAGTACCTACACTGAAAAACAAGTCCCTAGTCAGGAGTGGTGTGATCAGATCCGTAGGTACCAGTAGATTGATTACTGAGAAACAGTGTAGGATTTCTGGAGAGCCACTGAACATGGATTGCTCAGTAGAGGCTGAAAAGTCTGAGAATAAGGGGTTTAAATGAGAGAGTTGAAATTAAAAGCTTAATTTCAGAAGTAGTCAGAAAAAAAAGAAGAAGCTTGAGTGTAGTGGATATGGGATCAGTGAAAAGCATCTGCCAGGCCACCATCCAGAACAGGCATGC
Organism: Tapera naevia; assembly: GCA_033556795.1. Taxonomy (NCBI): domain Eukaryota; kingdom Metazoa; phylum Chordata; class Aves; order Cuculiformes; family Neomorphidae; genus Tapera; species Tapera naevia. Next base: position 16,156,010 of record JAUMJJ010000038.1, read on the forward strand.
TGGGGACAGGGATAAAGAGAGGTAGAGGGACTGTGCAACACTTGGGAGAAAAAACAAAGTGTGTTTCGGCTACCATGTATTTGTACTGCTTAATCAGACTAAACTGCAGTGCTGGACAAATACTAAACCAGGAATGTATACTACTCCTCCTCTTCTTACTCCTACTCCTGCAATTAAATAGTCTCTTATGTTTGAATATGTGATATTCCCTTTTGAACTTCATGAGGTTCCTGTCAGCTCATTTCTCCAGCCTATCAAAGGTCCCTCTGGATGGCAGTACAACCTTCTGGCACTTGCCCCAGCTCTCATCTTCAGCACACTTACTGAGGGTATGCACTGTCCCATCATCCAGACCATTAATGAAGTTGCTTAAAGGAACTTGGATCTAGTATTGACCCTCTTGGATACACCACCAGTCTCCAACTAACCTTGTTCCACTGACCACCACCTTCTGGACTCAGTTGTTCAGAAAGTTTTCAATCCACATCATTGTCTGCTCATCCAAGTTGCACATTAGCATCTTCTCTATAAAGACCTTATGGGATACAGTGTCAAAGGCCTTCCTGAAGCCTAGATAGAAAATATTCACTGCTGCCCTCTCGTCAACCAGGCTGGTCATTACATTAAAGAAGTTTATCAGATTGGTGAAGCATGACTTCTTTTCATCAAAGACGAAAAACTTACCTTGCAACCAGGTAGATCACTTGAGACTTGCTACTGTTGGGGCTGTGTCCTGGTTTCAGCTCAGATAGAGTTAATTGTCTTCCTAGAAACTGGTAAAGTGCTGTGGGTTTTTTTTAAGTTGAGAATAATGTCGATAACAAACTGATATTTTGGTTGTTGCTGAGCAGGTTTACACTAAGGCAAGAACTTTTGAATTTCTCATACCGTCCCACCAGTGAGGAGACTGGGTGTACACAAGACTTTGTGGGAAGGAACACAGCCAGGACAGTTGATCCAAAATGAACCAAACGATATTCTATATCATATGATATCATACTCAACAAAAAATTAAGGGGAGTTGGCTGAGGGGCAGACACTTCTCAGGAACTGACTGGGCATCGGGCCAGTGGGTAGTGAAAAATTACACTATGCATAGCTTGTTTTGTATATTCTTTTGTCATAATCTTGTTGGTGTTGTTTTGGAGATGATTATTATTATTTTTTTCATTTCTGTCCTATTAAATTTTCTTTATAAGTTTTACCCTGTTTTCTGCTTCTGGGGGAAAGTAAGAGGACAACTGTATGCTGTTTAGCTGCCTGCCAGGTTGAACCACAGCCTGTTATATAGTATTTCCAAAGCATTCAGACAATAAAGAGATAACAGGAGTATTACCCAAACACAGGTCATTTTTTCACTGTCCAGGAGTGTTCATACTCACTTATGCTAGGAAAAAATAACTACCCTATATCTTTCATGACAGTAATGAACATGGGGAACAACAAAGGACCCAACCTAGAGCTAATCATTACAATTACCTGCAATAACTTGGCATGAATTCTCCTGACAGCTACATTGTTGCATAGTTCTGCATTTTTTATGTGTAGACTGCAGGAAAAATAAAAAAGAAAGAAAAACATCTGAAATATAAAGCTGAGAAAACCTCCACAACTTATACTGAATCACCCCAAAAAGTCTGCCAGACTAATCCAAACATGCTGTAATTTAAATGCATTTTACAACACAATATGTGCTATTATTACCAAATAGGGTAACAACTGGATTATCACTAGAGTCCTGAGGCTGGCAAAACTCTGTGAAGTCGATGGGATGTTCTTCTGACTGAGTTCTTGAAACAGGCATCTCCTACAGTTGTAGTTGTTGGAGGGAAATGAGGGCCTTATTTTTCATTTCACCCATTTCTGGGATGTCTCTCTTTGGATTAAAGACTTAATATATAGGGTAAACTAAGAGATTGCAATGGATGATCTCCATCAGGAAAACAAATGCAAAAATGCCTTTTTTTTGGAAGGCAGGTTTTGTCATATTGCAAATATTCTTCCAGATAGATGCGGACTTTCTTGAGAGATAATCTGATGATCCCTACTCTGGCTTTCCTCTTTTAAATACAGCTCAGCTGATGACTCAGCTGTTCCACAGTCTCTTTTGCCATCTGTTTTGATTTAGAAATTAGTTCAAATTACAGATATGATTTTGGTCCATTCTTCCTTTTTCCTGCTGTTTATAAAGGAATGCATTTCCAGTAGGAAAGGATAAAAGAAAGAGGACCATTTGATTAGCACATACTGTCAGAAACAACTTAATTTTTATTCCTCACTTGTCCTTAGAAGGCTGTTTGACTACTTTAGATTTCATAGACAGTAATTGTTGGGGTTGGTTTGTTGGCTTAACTGGACAATTTTATAATAAATGACAGAATTTTGAATGAACTCTCAATTTCTTAAAAATCAGACATTCAGAGAAAACATCATGCTGACAGGTATTTGTGCTAGTTTATCCTTGTAGCTGAGGAATGTATCTTTATACTTAAGGAAAAGCAACTTCTCTCACAGTACCTAATAAAAATAGTATGATTAATTTCATGGTGAGGTTTAACTGTCACTACGCCATCGATTGTGCAAAGCCTATCATCAGAAGAGCTCCAAGCAGTCTCATATCCATATTTCAGGCACAGGAACTTCCAAAAACAGCACTTGGTAGTCACATATCAATGGGAGAAAGCTTTTGTGTTGGCACACCTGCATGCAGAAGCAGCAGACAAAATACAAGAGGTTTGAGCTGTCAGTGTTGCTGGTACTGTGAAACTATTCCAGACGCTGGGTTCAAACGGACCTTCACCTGTTCCCTTTGCAACATGCAGCAGGAAACAGCACAATACAAAGCTGTATGTTTGTGCTTGCAATCTGAGACTTTTTATTACACATTTAGTAAGAACTACGGACTCTGTATGGAGAAATTCCACACTCGGCAACGAACTAGTTCCCATTTTGATTTCGAAAAATGGGCACATAGATCTGTGAAAATATGAAGCCAAGAAATGGAAAACTTGCTTGTTCTGAACTTCTCACAAGTCTTATTTGCATTCCCAAAATATGAAATGTGTATAAGTCTCACAGCTATGATGCAAGTTCCATACACAAACTTCAGCATTTTTATGGCAGGAATTTATGCTAAATTGAAATAATTTGAAAAAAAAAGAATAATATTGGTAAGGATAGGAATCAGAATTTCAATAAATTGATCAGTGATCCTACTGTACACTTCTTTTCAATACTCACAGATAGGTTTCAAAACTGGAAAGAGTATTGCATGTATTTCAGTTTCCATTCCCACTCATTTCTTTGCTGATGATTTCTACTAAAATTGCTTGTAATAAGCACATCCGTTCTGTTGAATACTTGAAAACTGGCAAAACTCAGAAGTTTCTGCTTTCTGGACAGTTATATATAACCACAATGAAGTTTTTATTATTTGAAATAGCATAGAACAGTAAATTCAGTAACAAGACAAGAAGATGTAGTCACAACACTAATTTTCATGGCCATATATCTTGTAGAAGTACCACAAGCTTGTTTGTAGTATTCTTTATTTTGGAAATAGATGAAAGAAGAAACAGCAGTATTAACTAAAGATTACCCAGGAGATAAAGAACATGTCCACAACACATAAATTAAAAAAATACTGACTGATAGTTAACAAATTCTTATATACATCACATCATTATTTATGGATGATAAAGTGTTCTATTTATTGCTAAGCACTTAGCTGGCAGCAGATGAAAAAGAAGTCTACTGTTGATTCTGGCACAGAAACTTACTGTTACTCAGCAACATAGTTATGAGCATTGTAAATACTGCATATGGAAAACCTACAAGTGGCTGCTTGGGCGTGTAAGTGATTAAAATTCCATGTACTTCGTTGTGTAAGGTCAGTTGTAAACACTCATTAAACTTGAGTGTATGTCATACGCCTCAGCTGCTTATCCCTTGCTTCGTTTCTTGGAGCATCTCCTCTTATTCTTCTGAGTGAGTATCTTTAAAGTAGTCCCCTGATTTTGTTATGGTAGAGGTCAAATGCGGATCCCAAAATCATTACTATTTAATATCTTTCTTCATCATGACATAGACAGTGGGATCATAAATCTGAAGATGACACTCAAGTTATTAATCAAATATTCTGCCTCTGGCAATGGTTAATAATATGTGCTTCAGGGAAGGGAATCTTGTAATAGGGGAATACGGTGCTCCAAAGAACAGTTCTCTCACATAGCAATAGATGAGTTGCCATCATCCTGTGGATTATTATTCTATTATTTCAATTAACATTTATAATCTTGCAATGGAGTAGCATGACAGGAGGCAATAATGACCACATACTACTGGTTTTAGTATTCAGCTTCATGCAACAGGGCCCGTTCCCTCACACAATATCCAGGTGTTTCCAGATCATCTAATGAGTGCTGATCTCAAAAAGAGGAACATACCTGTGTTATTACAGCAGCTTAATAGGCCACATGTTTTATGGCTCCATTAGCTTTAACTGCATTTGCCCTGATACCACGTGAGCACGTAGCCTGGTTACTGATCAGGTTTCAGGTTTTCATCTCCTTTCTCCTCTCTTCCCCAAAATTGTTAAAGGAAATGTGCATTCATTTCTCTTCTCAACATGTGGTTAATAGCTGTTCCCAGCTTTCTGGTAAGTTCCTTCAGCATTTAGGAGAATGGCAGATTTGATAATGGATGGAGGACAAGAGAGCAACTGCCCATCTTCTTAACCAGAAGCGAGCACAGAATTCAAGGTTCACTGAGCTTTGCAACCGGGGCACCCACGTGGCAGTGACAGTGAGAGGGAACTTGGTTCTTGTCCCTTCTGTGAGATCTGCTCTGCTTTCTGCAGTGTCTGATAAAGGACAAGTCTGGTCCTTGCCCACTTCTCTGCAGATGTGTGGGCTCTTGGGAGGTGCCCTGGGCTGTGTCGATGGGCAGATTGGGTGGAGGAGTGCCTGCTTTCTGGAGTTCACTTGGACTCAGATGTCAGCCCAGCCTGAGCTGCTTCCTCCTGTCAAGACAGGAATTCACCCACAGGGCCATATTTTTTCTTAAAGACTTTGCTTTTCACTACAGCAGATGTCAGGTACAGCAGGAGGGGACTGCCCTGCCAGGGAAGGTGAGCTGGGGACTGCAGGTGCCAGCAAGAATGGCAGGGCACTGAGGACATCAGCCTCCTGTGCCTTACTGGGAAGCCAGAACAGGTGACAGGGAGAAGGCATCCTCGTGATGGGACAGGGGATCCCAGCCAGGTCCCTCATGATGGGACAGGTCAAAGCTGTGGCATGACTGTGGTGGAGTACAGATCAATGACACATGGGGCAAGAGGAAGGGCATGAACCTTCTCCTGAAACGCAGCTTCCAAGCAAGATGGGGAGGGATCAGCCAAGTTTTTTCCTCCCATGGCTGATCCACAGTCCCATATACCAAGGCTGGCCCTGGGCACGGGTAGCTAAAGTTCTCAGCAGAGGAAAGCAACTATCTCAAGTGCCTTGGTGCTCTTTTTTCATATGAGGCTCATTGCCTTTGGTGCTGCAGGGCAGGACTCCCCATGCCACAGGCATCCTTCCTCCTTCTGCACTTGCTGAGCTTTTCTGGGGCAGAACAGTCCTCTGTCACCTTCCCTTTTCCAGAACATCTGTGTCCAGTCAGGTGTTATTTGCTCTGAGGTATTTGTTTTGTTTTGCAAAGGGACACCAGTGAGGTGAAAGACACTGCAGTAAGCACTTTAATTTGGGGACTAAGGTCTTACAGAATGCTCTTTTTGCTAAGTGAAGTAGTACAAGGAAAGGAAAGCGTAATACAAGAATAACTGAAGATTAAAGAAAAAGAAAGACAAAACCACTGAGCTTTTTATATGTAATTAACCCAGAGACTTTTTTTTTCAATAATATTCTCCTACTGCATAGCTAAATTGTGAAAATACTGCCATCATCTGGATGAGTAAAATTATAGTCCTATTTTTCTTGCTACTATTCGGTAAAAAATATTTGAGAAAGCAACAGAGCACATTTCTGCCAAAATAAAAACTGTGTCAAATCACAGCAATGAATAAACAACTACTTTCAGGGGTAGAGGACTGCAGGTTTACCTGTGGTAATCTACGAATGTAATGAGACCAGGCTTACAGACCAATGCCTGCAGCTGTGTTGTGGGAGGGATATCTGGGGAGGAGAGGGGCAGATGACATTCCAGGATCCGAAAAAGTGTTTATATGTCCTAAAAGCTCTTACAGATCTTGTCTGGTTTTAAGAGAAATTCATAACAAAGGGCATGAAATTTAGTAGTTTTCTTCTGAATGCAAATTTTCTTTGGAACCATGTGTTTTTTTGAACTTGGAATCTAATTTTTAGATGCCATATCTTCACACTCCTTTCTTCCTCTATTTCTTACTTCCAATGATACCCAAATTTGCAGGTGTATATGCACTAAAAAATATCTAGTATAAAGTACTGTCACAGACTCAACTCTTATACCAACATTGACGTAGGCATAAGACTTGTCAAAACTAGGTTTTCAAATATTTTTAGCTATTCTGCAAAACTTGGTTATTATTTCTGTATTCTGAGGCTGTGGTTGAACTCAATTTTAAAATATGAATGATCTTTTCATGCATGTACTTGAGCAAGATTTTTGAACTAACTGAACCTTCATTGCATTTTTTAAATTAACACAGACATAACACAGTCTAGTTCAGATTGGACATCAGAAAAAAATTTTTCACTGAAAGTGTAGTCAGACATTGGAAGAGCTGCCCAGGGAGGTGATTGAGTCACCACTCCTGGAGATGTTTAAAAGACAGGTAGATGAATTTCTTAGGGACATGGTTTAGTAAGGGGACAGATACTGGTGGACTTGATGATCTAAGAGGTCTTTTCCATCCACATGATTCTCTGATTCTATGATAAATGACTCAGAGAAGGGAAATCTACTTTTTTTTTTGTCCGTTAGAAAAAAAGGACAACCTTCCCACATTGAAAAAAAAGCAGACTTATTAATTCCTTAACATTCTGAAGTCAATCCAAATGGTATAGTGAAAAGATAGATAAAACCAGGAAACTCCATGTGTTATAATCATTACTATTAATCTAGAAAATATATAACTCTCCAAGGAAGGTTGTGAAAATGTCTTGGGAATACTAAACAGGCAAACTGCATAGTTTCAGAACAAATCTTTGAACAAAGGAACTTGATTACCACTGCACCTTGAGATTGTCAGTAAGCTGTGAAAGACCAGCTTTCTAAAGCCTTTCTGAAACTTGGGGTTGTTAACTGAATTTCTATCGAAACTGTACTTGAGTATACAGAATACCATATCTATAGAAACTACGGGAATTGAGAGGTCAGAGAGCAACTTAAAATTAAGAAGTCCATAGTTCTTGTAGGACAAGTCCTGTGAAAGAGATTACAAACATTGATCCACATATGTAGATACCACCGTTTGTAACTGCCTAATCTTTTAACAGGAATCTTATTATACATCTCTATACATAAAGCAGTCTGAAATATCTAACACTTCTGTATATGTAGAACAATTAGCAAATAACCAGTAGGTAAAAGGTAGTAAAAACAAATCAATACATTTTTTTAGAAGTTGATGATCGATTCTAATACAAAATCGTGGAGGTGGTGAACACAGCACATCATTCAGATGAGGGCAAAACTGGTACGGACAATCTCTATAAAAACTTGTGTAATCTCAGATAACCACTAAAAATGATACAAACTTTCTTGTTCCAGAACCAGTTGATCAAATATGACCAAAGTCTGCAAAGCTCAGAAAGCAAATATTGGGAACGTCACTTAGTGCTGTCCATAGATGTATTATTGACAAAAGTCATAAATAGAAGCAAAGGATAAACTTTGGGAGTGAATTTTAGAAATCAGCATGCATAATCTTGACTTTGGAAAAAGGTGCGTCTTTCTCAAGGACAAGGTTATGCCACATCAAGTGAAATACTGTACAAGAGATGTTGGAAAATAATGTGGTCCTGGGCTGTCACATAACAGCTGTGTACGTGGGAGTAGCCATGACATGACACTGTAACAGTGAAGGCAGCGGCTGGTGGTGGTTTGAAAAAGAACAAACATCCGCTTTCTTTCTGTTTAAAACTGTAAACAAAGATTTTGTGTTTATATATTCACGGAGGATTGCCTTTTTTGCACTATATTTTGCAACATATTTTGCAACATTTTCATCTTGAATGGTAAATTTTGGGTTGTGCTTCAAAAACTAACTTTGTCACTGATTTACTTTAAGGATATTCTCTCCCTCTGCTTTTAATGCCTGGCTATTGCTGCCTGTGGATTTCAGACACCCGAGGTAGGAACAAGGAGAAGAGAGAGAGGTAAGCCAGACCTGGCTATTCTGCCAAGTACCTGAGCAGGGCTACCTGCCTTAACCAGGAAAAGAGAAGCTGCACAGCTCTGAGGGATGAGGAGTACCCAGGGTACTTATGATGCTCGCCAGGTGAGGAGGAAGGGTGCAGTGAACTCAGGGCACAAATTATTTTTGTACAATCAGACTAAAAACTGCCTTCAACAGGGATCCAGGCAAGTGAATTGTATGAATGTTTAAGAAAAAGTGCAGATTTTTTTAACAGTCACTGATACAAAATAGTGGTATCTCTATCAGTTTGAAGTGTCCATTATTTCAATTTATTAGTCTTACAGAATGAAAAAAGAAAAGTTATCCAAGTACTCATGCAAAACTTTTTATCATTCAAATCTGACGTGGGCTGAATTCATCCTCTTCTACCACTTACCATGCTTAAGTTGCTAAACTTCTAATAAATATATCTCAGTCAAAAGACTAAAGTCTAATGGGATGAATTCAAGCCTCTGTGTATTTTGATGTAGCCCACACAGTACTGTGTTTTTTCTATAATACAAAATATTTTATATTAAAACAAAGCAAGCGCCTTTATTTCCACATTTTGTCTTCCATTAAGATTTCATTAAATATTGGGCAAATATGACTCTGATTACAGGCAAATAAATCTCTCTTTCTGTTACCAGTTCTTCATGGTTCTTCTCTGCTTTTGACAACGAGACCCACAGTTTTTGAACTCTATTCCAAAACTATTGTACTATTCACAATTACAGGGAGACTGAGCTGTGCTCCTACATCTATCACTTAAAACCAGAACTGTTTTCTTGGATAGAAACCCAAGGCTCCTGGCAATCTGCGAAATGCACTTCAGTGTTGTACTAGAACTCTTCGATGCTTTTTTTCTTAGGAAGATAAATGGGCATTTAGGCATCCTGAAGATGTATATTTTTTCAAAAGTGTAAGAGAAGATCTGCAAAATTACATGAGAGTCCATTTTCCCTATAGTTCATTCATTTACCCATGATGTGGTAGCTAAACTGAAAATCCAAACTCTACAGATTTACTGTAAGCAAATATTGCCAATTTGCAAATGAAATCAGAAAATTTCCGGTGAAAAGAGATTTGTCAGAAAACATCATTCATTGTCAGGGAAACGTTTCAAAAAAAATGTACCTTTCTGTGACAGCTTTCTTGGAAGGTCCTTAGCTGCTGGCTCTGGACAGCCTTGCTGTGAGCACAGTATTGATGGTAGGGACTCTGGAGCTGTTGTGTGCCGTTCTGCCCCGTGAGCTGCCCCACACACTGCTCCATGAGCTGCTCCATGGGCTCAGGACCTCCCCTTGGTCTCCTGAGCTGATGAGGACTCTTAAAATCCAGGAGGTGGGACTTCAAAATTCAATTCTATTTAAAAAAATATTATATATTAATGTTTTAAAAACAATTCCTTTCTTCAAAAGATGTCAGCATTCTCTATCTCTGCTCATCACAGCTCCCTCTTTTGCGTCAAGTCGCAGGATATTCCTGGGTTTGGAGCTGAAAGCATCCAGCATCCAGACACCCCTGTGTGGGCCACAGTATCCCTTCCACAGTGTCCCTCCAGCCTCCTCAGCTCCCATCCCTCACTCTGTGTTGGCACTGGTGACTGCATGTACTCTCTCAACTCTTTCCTGTTCACTGGGACCTGCTGGACTCCTCTGCAGTAGTGCTCAGGTAGGATAGGAGGGCAGGAAATGCCTGATACCAAACTACATGGTACAAAACTATGGAGACATCTGAGAAAACTCCTGTTGCTCTGACAGAAGGGAAAGTGAGTTTGACAATACTTATTCAAGTCAGAGAGCGCTACTCCACTACTAAGGAGAAGACAGGTACAAGTACATTGCTGAATTAATATATTGCTTGCAATATTTTTTTCTTTTTAAAATGGTTAGGTAGAGTTGGAGGGAAATAAATAATGATATTATAGCAGAAGCCATTACAAGAATGATACATTTGCAGCGATCTACTGAAAATGCCAAACAGCATTAAACACCTTTCTTGATGTTTCACAAGTTTTGGCTTTTTAGCAAAGTCTATATGCACCAAGATAATGTTAGAATGTTTTTGTTTAAAGGAAGATGGAAGATCCTTTCTTGGTAATTATCCACTTATTACTGAAACAGGATATTTCATGTAAACTGTGGCTGACAGTTTTGAGCAACTGGTAATTCCAAGAATCAAACTGTGATCATGCCAAAAACATTTGGAAAGCATTACCTACTTTGGATTTGCTGCAATATTGTACATTCACAGGGAAACTCTAAAATTGCTCTTCCATGGATAGAAATAAAGTTGTCCTAGGTCATGTTTCACTGCTGTTATAAGCAAGTCTTAAAGTAGTCTTTAGGAAGTGTGTGTCCTGCCAAAGTCCTGGGATAAAATTTTTCAGAGTACTAAGGCTAGAAAGGATGGCTTCTAAAGGGAGTGTTGGAGGTTGTGAAAGACAGAAAGATAAAGCGAAAAGTGAAAAGACCAGGGATCCTTGAGGAAGGGGCATTCTTACTTAGGCTCCAGTTCATTAGTACCCAGCTATAATTTATGTTACTCCTAGAATGTGCAGCAAAAGCAACCTGTCTCTGAGAGCCTTGCTAAAAATTGCCCTGTCTGTCTCAACCCAATTCTCCAGACTTCATGAAAGAATAAACACAATGTATATTTTTACTTAAAGTGTGCCTTCAATGCAGAGGAGTTGTTTCACTGTTCAGTGCACTGAGTCATGAAAACTGATAAGCAAAATTAATTTTAATACAGCGAATGCGTATTTCAGTGTACTTAATTAAAGGCTTTCTGTGGAGGTAAATGGATTGTATGCCCCTTCTTCTTAGTTTACTTAAAATATCTCAGCAAAGAAAAGACCTGTATGGTTTTGTTTATGCCTTGGTAAATCCAGGTAGTGTGTCTAAATCTCACTCTCTCAACTCACTCACAACAGGCTAAAATTCATTTCAAAGTTAATGCTCTGCTTTCAATGAATGGAATCTTGAAAATAATTAAACCTGTATAGATTGGTATTTGGAGAAGTCTGATTTATCTCTGATCGTACGTAGAGAATGTGAGTATTCTGGTGAGTTTGTGTCTTTGAAAATAGTACTCTATCAAAACCTTATTGTTATTTCTCTTTCTCACCACCATTTTTTCATATAGAAAAGAAGAAGAGTGGAGTAACAGGAAAAGACCATCAAACAGCCAAATAAATTCAGTATTTCTATATAGTGGTTTCTCTCTTTGGCAAATATGTCACATTTCTTAGTGTAGTAATCATATCGATACATAAATAAACAAAGTTTGAACGTGAGTGTGATACAAGGACATATCATCTATATACAGAATATACATAATTTGTAAAATTGAACTGTATAGTATTTTTAGTAAGACAGTAAGAATTGTTAAATAATAATATCAGAAATTTATGCTGTGTTATATTTTTATAGTTCCCTTAATTTATTAAGTATCAACAATTTCGACTTTGAAATTCTCTTTCTTCTTTTTTTTTTTTTGGATTAAGAGGCAAAGGGCAAATGTGTAAATGGGCTTTTCTTCTATTAGAATTCTGGAAAATATCCAGAGATCACGCTACATAACATTTCCAGTGCCAAAACTGAGCTATGTTTGAGCTAACTGTACTTCTGGAAACCCAGTTGAAAATACAACCTGACTCTAAATCCTCTAGTTGGATAACGATGCCCCTTGAACAGCACTTACATTTTTCTGAAGACAGAAGGCATACTGGTTATACATTTAGAAATCTGTTCTGATGACTAGGAATGAAGCATTCAGAGCCAAATTCCCTTATATAAGATACTTTCTAAACTAGTAAAGTTATGCTGGTTCGTACTGGTAGTTAACTGAGCTGTGTCTTAGAATTATTTAATAACTACTTAGGTTATCTTTTCGATAATATACTCATTCTTGTAATAGGAAAGTAACAGGAAAGCATATGCCTCCTGACTGGCAGTCGGGTGTCTGGTTATTTTGTCCTTAAACCTTTACAGCTTTCCAAGTGAAAAACCAAAGAGAATTTTTTCCAGTCCAATCTAGACCAACATAGATCCTCAGTCACATTTTCCTCAATATTTGTTAAAAATATGTGAAACAAACTGGTCATTTCCTCTTCCTGCTGGACAGATGTGTATACAAACTATTAGGAAAAAGAATTGAATTGGCAGCAAATTTAACACAAAGTGAATCCATGTGAAGAGAGCTTAGAGCATTTTGAAGGCGCTCTGGGGAAAACAGAGAAAGCTGCATTTCTGTGTTTCATTAGTGTTTGAACAGATAAATATCAAAATTTACTTTGAATTACGAGTATACTCTATGTATATTTTCTATAACTATTTTTAAGTGATGTCCTGTTACTATCTAGACAGCGTGCATGCAGACAGATCCAAAGAGATAGGCAGAAATGGGACCTGAATAACGACACTGCTAAATTTTCTAAAGGTTTTATTAACACTTTACATTTTCTCCTCATTATGAATCACAAAATTATATCAGGATAAATAATAAAACCTTAATGGGAGAAGAAAGAAGAAAATCAAGTAAATATCACAAAAATTCTTTCAAAAAATGAACAAGATGGAGCTAGGTTCACGATGTAATGCGAAAGACAGACGAAAATACGATATTTGCTAATAGGCAACAGAATGAGTATGGTGGTAGCATATTTGAAGCTACAAAGGTGGTATGAATGGAAGAGTCACTAGGCAGACACTTTGCTCAGTGTGCCCCACATTACCACTGCTGAATCACACCATGAGAATTGAGAGGAAACACGCCACATAAAAATCCCAATATACTTAAAGACAACATTTCTTCAGGCTTCTGCATTAAAACCTGATCATTTTATGTCACATTTTCATTATAATGATAATTGCCATAAATTTCTGAAAGAACTGAAATAGAAAATTAAATACAGGATGTTTCTATCACATCTTTTCATATTAAATAAACTTTCAAGTTCATAAATGAATAGTATTGTCATCTTTCATTAAGAACAGAGTGTCCAGAGGAGGCCACAAGGCTGGTTAAAGGTCTGGAGGGGAAGTCATATCGGAAATGGCTGAAGTCACTTGGCCTGTTCAGCCTGGAGAAGAGGAGACACAGAGGGGATCTCATAGCTGTTTACTGCCTTCTCACAAGGGAGGGAGGTCAAACAGGTGCTGAGCTCTTCTCTTGTGAGACCTATGACAGGATTAGAAGTAATGGCAGGAAGATATGCCAGGGGAGGTTGAGACTGGATATTAGGAAGAGGTTCTTCACCCAATGGGTAGTGGATCACTGGAACAGCTCCCCAAGTAAGTAGTCATGACACCGAGTCTGCCAGCATTCAAGAAGCATTTAGACGATGTCCTCAGTCACATGGTGTGAATGTTGGGAGTGTCCTGTGTAGGGATAGGAGTTGGATTCGATGAACTTTTTGGGTCCCTTCCAACTCAGGTAATTCTATGACTCTATGAATTACATTTATAGTACTGAACTTAACCCTTGCTATGATACTAATTATTTGCAGAAAAAGTATGTCTTACCACTGATCAATGCAAGGATTATACCTGCTAAGTTTCTAATTTTTCCTTTCTGTAGGCAGAACTTTAGACACAACTTAGATCACATACAGTGGAGGAAAAAAGCCCATTCAGCTCATAACTGTTCCTTAAATTCATATTTTTTCCCATAAAGACGTTGTTGTTGCCTGTTGTAAGAATTATATTTCTAAGTTGTCAGTAATATTTCTTTTTGTTGAGTAGCTGGCTAGACATTTTCAATATATTTAATTCCAAAGCATTTTAAAATTGAAGTAAAGTTCTATAGTCCAGCAAATATTCTACTTTATAAGGAATTCACTCGCAATAAAAGCTTTAAGAAAGACATTTCAAACTTGCACACTAAAAGCAATTAATCGCAGTATTGCCTTAGAGAACTGAGGTTTTTTTAATAGCTCATGTTGAGGGTTTCAACCATAATACAAAAGTCCCAATTTTCATGACAATTGTAAACTACTTCAGGAAATGGTTCCTTTTTGAGTGGGTGAGGAAAATAGTAGTAAGAAATGTACTGTAGAGTCCACAAAATATTGTCTGTTGACAAAATGGAAGATGGTCAACAGATGAACGTCTTAAGGCACTTAATTGCATCCTAAGTCCCAGAGAAAGATCCTCAAAATGCCTTTCTTGCAGATTGGTGCCTGCTTATACACATGCCCAAAACAATTGTCCTGTTGTCATGCTGTGAGGGGTCCAGATTTGTGTCTTGCATAAATTTCCTTAAAATATTTGGTTTAAACATCTGTCTGCCAGTTAGCTGAGGGCAACCCAGTCCAGGAGGAGAGCTTGGACTGTTCTCAATGCTGGCTACCTTTGATTCCTTAAAAAAAGTTGCTGTGACATCCAATTTCATTTGAAGTAGTATGAGTCTAGCTTATACTGTGTGTATTTTACTACTTCTTCTTGTACAGTATGTATTATATTGATATTTAATGGTAACTTTTTTGATAAACTCACTCATGCAGGAAATGAGAAGCTTGCATTTATTTCTCTCTTAGTGGAGAGGATGTCCAGAGCCATATTTCATATTTCATGAGTGTGTCAATCTGCTTAATCATAGGGAAGTTAGGGTGCAAGTATTCTCTGGGGACCTTGTTGAATCCCTTTCAGAGCAGAATGTGAATCATTCTAGCCATGCAGCTGAAGCACTTCAAAGTCTTTTTAAAAGGGACAGAAGTCTTATATATATATATATATATATATATATATGTCTCATATTTTATCCATATTCAACTTTGCTCTGACATTTTTTGTCCAAAGTGTGTCAATCCACTAAAGGGCTAAATGTTTAAATATTAGTTTCAGTGCTTCAGCTCAAAATTTGCATCCTAAAAACCTGCTGTCTAATTTTGGAAGAGTCTACAGTCTATTGCCAAAAAAACACAGGAGCAGAAAACCACCCAGATTCTGTGGAAAACAATTTAAACTAAGTTTTATCCACCTAGCTTTCTTATCTAGGCTCAATTCATTACATGTCTTTAGAGCACAATTAATAACACCAGGCCTGCACAAAGTTTGTATCTGCAGCAGCTGTGTCCCTTTATTTCATAGCTTAATTTTAGGGATTTTATCCAGAATTTGAGAGTCCAAAACGTGCAGTATTCTTCTTGAATGGATCTGAACAGATACCTTCTGGTTGTCTCAGAGGAACTCAACTTCTGGGATACGGGATATCCTGAAAAGAATCTAATTTGAAATAGTACTTAAACCATTAGCAAATTTTCAAAATAGTTTTGCCTCCTATCTGTCACGAGAAATGCTAGCAGCACAGCCTAATCCTTACATATAGTATATGGAAAATCTGCGATATAACTCCAGTGGGAAGTTATCAGGAATGCAGCTATTGCCTTTCTGGACTTTTAGCCTGTAGAACATTTTTCCACTCATGTTATTCAGTATAGATTAAAAATATTAATAGGGGAGTATGAATCAACAAGTTGATCTCTTCAGAAAGTGAACATTTATAGATGTCCTATGGCATCCTAACCAAGTGACTGAAGGTAATTTATCCTGGAAAGTCTGAAATTCTTGAAAGAAGTAAAAGTTTAGGGTCTTTATAAATCAAATTTAAAAAAAAAAAAAGAAAAAAAAAAGGAAGAGCAACGACACAGCCTAGACAATGAAGTCAAAACAAATTGGAGGTTGCTTAAGTAACTATTCTTCCCAGTCCCTAAGGAAGCAGAGATGCCTTTCTACTAGAAAATATATCTACACTGTGGAACTTTGCTTCATCTACTGGTCTTCAGTTTTGGCATCTCCTTACCTCTGTAAATCTCATACATTGTAAACCTCCCTGCGATCAAGTAACACTGTGGGTAATCCATCAACATCAAGTTGCAGAAAGTCATTCTGCTTAGGCTTTTGGAAAGTCAGTCATGCTTAAAAAGTGAGATGCTATAAAAACTAAAACATTAGAGATGGTGAAGTGCTTTAGGGTTGGAGGTACCTGTTTTTCTGGTGTTATCTAGATACAACCATAGACTAAACTTGTGGTTTAAAACATATTTTCTTTCTCAGCAAATTTCAGGTAGTCAGTTAATAAAACTGTTATTGCAGTTTTATGGAGGCTGTGGAGGTAAGAGGAGATATGGACACATACATAATCTGCATTTCTCGGAAAGATTCTCCAGGAGGAGAGAAGAAAGCAGTAATTGCATCTGCTTAGGGTGGATTTGCACAATGAGAGCCAACCACTGAGGCATGTAGCCAGATCTACACTAGCATATGGGTCTTTCGGTAAGCTTTTTTACCTGGGGCAGTACATCCCACTCATGCAGGTTCACAGGGAGCTGATGATTTGCCTCTAGCTACTTCTGTGTGGGTGGAGTAGGCATCTCATTGACTGCAACAAACAAACCCTGTGAAACAGTGAAACAGATTTTATACAGGAAGCTCCTCTTACTTTGTAACTATTCTCTTTGGTAAGATTTTATATCTTTCTTGACATTCTGGTGGTCCCCCTTCTCTTCAGTTTGAAAATGTTCAGTCTTCTGCTCTACAATTGGGAGGAGGGGGAAGAGGAAAATATAGATACTATGAACTCAGTTTCACTGTGGACAGAGCAGCTCCATTCCTTAGGTATTACAATAAATGAATGATGGGAGATATCTTTCTGCTTTTGTCTTCACTAACAGCAGCATAAACTGTGTCTAAAGGTTTGACAGGTCTTGCATGGATTTTACATTTTGTTCCATTTGGTAGTGTTTCATACTTGCACTTTATTACCTGTGCACTTAACACGGGTATGACTTTCGCTGTGCTGGAATTCACACACAGGTTTGCAAAAAGGCGAAGAGTGCTTTGAAGGTATGCCTATGGAGATGGAAACATGGAAGGAGATTTAACAACTAAATAGAAAGCTAGATTAAAGGGCCACATCTTTTCACTCTGTTCCTGCCTCTACTGATGTATGATCTGCCTCACTTGTACTCAAACATGTACGAAGCAGTAATTTAGTCTCTGGAAAATGAGCAATGTCAAACCAGCATAAAATAAAAGGAGCACAGGAATATTTAATGCCTTTCTTATTCCACCATAACACATTAGTGCATCACACCTGGCACTAATGTAAATATTACAGTGGCATAAATCTGAGAAAAGAGAACACGTGCAGCCAGATGAGTAGAGCAGTGACTCATTTTTCTCATTTAGAGGCTGAATGAAACAAGTTGTGGTTTTCCCTGATTTTTTTAACTATATATACATTTTTTTAAAAAAGTAAATTAAGTTGATAAATGTATAGCTAAGTTATCTGAGCACTGGACTGTGAACTAATATTGAGATTAAACAGTTTTTACTTCCATGGCCTTATGCAATTTGTTTGACCTCTCTGCCCTCTGACAGGCAATCTGTAAAGCCCACAGGGAGAATAACAGCTCTCTACTTCAGTATGATATTCGAAACACTTGATATTTGTAGATTAGTTTGAATGAGAAGTTAGTCAATCATGACTACAACTCCTCATCAGGGGCCAAAGATAGTAGTATTCCATTGATGTAATTTCTGGGGTGAATTTGTGTCCTACTTCCACTCATAACACATTTGCCTTTTTCTCTTTTTGTTTAATGCCTTCTGGTCTCTTTGGTTTGGGAACAGTAATATTTCCCAAAATCTTTTGCATCTCATCTACAATAGAATGACGAATTCAGCTGCTTGGGCCATGTTTTTCCTGTTCAATAAGTATTTAAGGATAATTTTTTCGATTTCAAATGGAGAAAACTAGTAATAACTATTTCTTTGTGAACAAGTAATTAAAACCCGATTTGAATGTTGCAAGAGAAAGCATTTTTTTCAAATTCATCCTCTACATTTGTTAACTTTTTTTTTAAAGAAAAAATAAGAAATTCAGAAAACACTTTGTTTATTATCACTAAATCTGTTGGGGTATTTTGGAAGATCAAAACAGGCCAATTGCATTTTGAAGTCAGAGTGTTCTCTACATTCAGATCTATTATTTCCCTGGTTTCATTAATGACATGATGGAGATTAAGGAAACCGAAGTATCTTGTAGCAAGCGTGCTTTACTTGGTGAATGAAAACTGCAGGATCAAGGTGTTTCCCAATGCAATTTTTTTCTGTGAATACTGACTTTTGCCTACATGAATTCCTATGATCACAGAACAAGCAGTTGTGTCAGACTGGGACATTGCAAACTAGCGACTATTAGTCTTCTGCAGGCTGCTGAAGTCCATGTAACACCAATACAATTGTACATTTCCCACAGTGGAGGTGAAGGTCAGGGTGTGATGATTTAGAGCTTCTCATACCTATGGAAATCACAACGAGTTTAATTAACTGAATGATAGGGTTTTTGGGCTAATAGTGTTGCAGAGAGAGCAAAATATAGGAAAAAATCTGGTCTGTGTTAGACACTGAAATCTTACCAGTCAGCTGGTTATGCCACACCTTGTAATGTTAACGGACACCACATCAGCATCAGCATAGGTTCTGGCCAAAAAGAAGGATCCATGCATGATTTTAACAGGGTTGTAACAAGACACTCATTCAGGAAATTCTAACAAACAGCACTGAAAGAGCCTGTAGCACTGTCAGACTGTTTGGTTCTCACAACATTATAAATGCACTTACACATTGCTAGTGCCATGTACTAAACGCTTATATATTGTTAGCCCAATATACAATTTTCATTAATTTCAATTGTTCTTTTTTTACCCTAGTTGTTTAAATTGCTTAACTTTGCTGAAGCCACGTCATAATGTTGACCACCAAATCATTATTGGATAAATTTGCTTAGGTTTGCTTTACATTAGAAAGTCAAACAGGGAGGTGTGTTTGGGGGAGGAGGGGGAAGGAATGCCAAACCTACCTTTTCAGAACCTAAAAGCAGTATTTACATAACTTAAACTGCATTTCTGATACAACCCCATGTGAAATTTCTGGAAGTATTTTCTACCCAATTCATAAGAGACAAGACAGTTCTATGATGGGAGGTAAGTAAGCAGTTGGTGATAGTGGAGAGTTTCATGATTTCATAGTCACTACTGCTAAAAGATTGTCAGTTGTATTGATAATCAATTGTTCATGGCTGGTATCTAAACACACCAGCAGCTTACACAAATACCTGTTCATTCCAGTTGCAAACTGTGTAGCATTTTTCCATACAAAGACTACATGAACTCAGTCTCAGTAATGCCAGCCTTGACAGCACTGGAAGAAGACATTCTCTTCTCCTAAATCATAGAACACGCACAAAAGATGACAAGCCATGGTGTCCTAGGCTGTATTCAAATATTCAATAAAATGAGATTTAATGGCCAAAACTACTCTCAAGTTACTGCCGAAAGTGTACGGGATGTTACATTTGCCCACATAAATACTTCAGAGACAACATTTAAATTGCTGAAACTACTTAGAATACCTAGTGGGGAAAACATTGTAACATAAAACTAAATTCTCAAATACTTTGAAATGCAGAAAGAAAAACCTGGAAGAAAAGGCAGTGAGAATGTACTTTGAATCTACTAATGCTGAATGATCAAATGTTTTTCCAGGCAATACATAAAATTGATTTTAAAAGTTAATAGCTAAAGTTCTGTGGTTTGTTCTTTATTACGTTGACTGAATAATGTATGAGACAAGGACCTGTCTCTACCAAATATTAGCAACTTAGGTCCATTCCTAAGTAGAGTGACATTTCTTTGAAGCCAGTGTGATGATATGTGCAAAGTGTCTTCATCGATTTGGGCTTCAAATATTTTGTCATTTGTGAGATGAATTTGGCAAGGGCTGCAAAGAATAATGAGGGCTTCTACAGGTACATTGGCCAGAAAAGAAAGATGAAGTAAAAGTATGTGGAACAGGACAACTGGTGACAACCAACATAGAGAAGGCCAAGAAACTCAACAATTTTTTTGCCTCAGTTTTCAATGGTGATCAATTTCTCTTCCCACATCTTTCAGGCCTTTGAACCTCAAGTCAGCGATGGGGGCAATAAAGTCCTTCCCATTGTAGAAGATAATCAGGTTTGAGACTTCCTGATGAACCTGAACATACCTAAGTCCAGGGGACCTGACAAAATGCATCCCAGAGTCCTGAGGGAATCAGTTGATGTAGCTGTCAAATTGCTGTCAACCATATTTGAAAAGTCATGGCAGTTGGGCGAAGACCCCAGTGACTGGAAAAAGGGAAGGAAGCATCGCGCCCATTCTAAAGAACGGGAAAAAGGAGCACCCTGGGAAGATAGCCAGCACTACCTCAGTGACTGGTAAGGTCATGGAACGGATCCTCCTGGAAGACGTGTCAAAACATGTGGAAGACAGGGAATTGATTAGAGGCAGCCAGCACAGCTTCACCTAAGGCAAATCATGCCTGACTAAACTAGTGGCCTTCTACAGCGGAGTGGCTGTATCAGTGTACAAGGGAAGAGCTACAGATGCCATCTACCAGATTTCTGCAAGGTCTTTGATATGGTCTTATCAGGGAACTTATAAGAAAAGGAGAGAGACTTTTTACCAACGTCTCTAGTGACATGATAAGGGGCAATGGTTTTAAACTGAGAGAGGGGAGATTTATATTTGATAAAAGGAGGAAATTTTTTTAAGATGACAGTGGTGAGATATTGTCCAGAGAAGTTGTGGATACCCCATCATTGGAAATGTTCAAGTTTGGGTTGGACAGGGCTTTAAGCAACCCGATCAAGTGAGAGATGCTCCTGCCCACGGCAGGGGCCTTTGACCAGATAATCTTTAAAGGTCCCTTCTAATCCAAACCATTCTAAGAGTCTACTAATATGTAAAAGGGCCTCTGCAGGATAATAAAAAGGCAATATATTATTACAATACTGTAGGCAAGCATTTTGATCCTATTTCAT
The DNA here is from genome assembly GCA_033556795.1 of Tapera naevia. Classification (NCBI taxonomy): domain Eukaryota; kingdom Metazoa; phylum Chordata; class Aves; order Cuculiformes; family Neomorphidae; genus Tapera; species Tapera naevia. The sequence goes on from JAUMJJ010000038.1 coordinate 16,177,260, forward strand.
TCCATCTATGACTGTTTTCATCATCTGAGGATGAAATCATGTCTGTATTACACCTTTTACTTGCATGACTTGGTAATTCTCACACCCACTCTCACAGGCAGAATGACCTAACTATAGAACTGTTATCACTCTGGTTTTATGCAAACAAAAATGTCTGATGTCTCTAAGAGTCCTTTCTTGCCTCAAACTCATTTATGCCAAGGTTTCCTAACCTTTTTTTTGGGCTTCGCTGCCTGAAGGGGCATCAACAGGCACCAAAGTGGTGGCAGCAGACAGTCTTCTGGGCTCCATGGCATGCTTCTCAAACGGCCAGAGTGCTATTAGTTCTACATATAACCACAATTTGTATTATATTGTCTGGCAACAATACATCTCTAAAGCTATGACATGCATAGATTGTTGCTGTGTGCTTAAGTTAGGAGATAGGAACATACAGCAGCTGAACAAGTCTCTCAGGAGATGCCATGGATTTTAACAAATCTTACAAGCTTCTCATGCAGGCAATGGTAGTTGATTTTCAGGCCAGCACAACACAATTAAAAGAGTGGAGAAGGAAAAAAGCATTTGCAGAATCTTCTGAAACCAGTTATTTTTAGGAAAACTAGTCAGTTTTAACAAAAATTTTGGATGTTTTTTTCTTATCAGAAAGAGACTATACTTGATCCTGAGACCTACCAACAATAAACATTGTGTAGGCAGAAGTCACAACATACACACTGGAGAAGTACCCAGAAAAATCACCAAGCTGAGGGTATCAATCGCAGATGAGAGATGTTAAAACTCTCCTGGGGTTAAATATTTCAGGTTTAGGTGTCCTGGGGATCTTGTGATATACCAATATCATACTGTAGGATTAGCCAGAGGAAACAATTACGATCTTGAGAGCTTTTATAGTTTGGAGGCTCTGAATGACTTGTGTTTATCACCCTAGGGTGTCTCTGGAAGAGCAAATGACTGAACTCAGATTCTATCAATGACAGGCTTGTGTCCAAATCAACAGATCAGTTTTACTGTCTTAAGCTGCCTGTTTAAATTTTGATGTTTAGAAGAGTTCAGATTTTAATGTACTGTCCAGGACATATTGATATTGTGAACCCATGGAAAAGCTGTAAACTTGTACATCACATTATATAATTATATGAATCTAAGCCAGTCATGGGAATGCAATACACTGTGGAAAAAAAAAAAAAGTATTATGGTTTTAGCTTGACAATAAGAGGTAACAGTTTTAGATAGAATAAGGTGGTAAAATCTTGCCTATTTCCACTGCTGTGCCACATAATCTGAGTGAGCTAGGTAAAGCTTTGAATAGTAATGCTGAAATCTTCATTTAGTCATTTAAAAATATGTATATAAATAAATATATATGTATTTGCATCTCTAAACTAGAAACTGAGAATACTGCTATGGCAGAGGAACATAAAAATCACTAATCCTAAAATGGACTTGACACTACCCACAAAGAGTCAGGTTAGTTATATTCTCCCTTCACTACTTCTACTTTAGTATGACCTGAATTATAAAATAGGTGATGTGACATCTGCATTGTGCATAGGAAGCCCTGTCTGTAATATCCAAACACTGTCTTTGAACAAAGAGCAATTGCTTGTTGAATATGGCTACATTAGAACTGAATATTGCCTACATTGTAGTGCCCATTGTACCTGCATTGTCCACTCTCAGGTCCCCTGCATACAAACACCTAGTCATCAGCAGCATGACTCAATCAATTCACAACTCAACACATGATTATATTGTTTTGTCTCGATTTTCTTTGCGACATAGTGTTCTGCTGTCTTCCCTAATATCTAGTAACACAATTGGTGGTGAAATTTCTCAACCCACAAGTTGGTCAGCTGTGGGGCTATCAAATTATACCAATGTTTCAGCTACATTTATCTGCTACTTTCATATTGCAAAAAACAGAATCTCTTCCATTGGATTGTGTATTTGTTGGTACAGTTTTTCTGCTCTTCTTGAGCTTTGTTCTGCCTTTCTGGAGCATTTTAAGAGCAGGGTTTTTTTTCATTTTCTTATGATCTTATCACTCCGTTTGGAGCTGAATACTGTCTTATGTAGCTGTTCGATATACTATACATCTTGACTCCATTTTTAAAAGCAAAAATATGTAGATAATTATAATTTTGCAAACATATAAGTATTTTGCTTTGGATGCTAAATTTTGACACATTTTAATCTCTGGTCAGTACATATATGTCAATACAATTTTTTGTTAGGCAACTACAGTTATCATTCGATGATAATTTCAGCTAGTGATTCTGACAGATCTGTCTTCTCTTCTGAAAAAGCAACTGCGGCAAAATGCATGTATTGACATCAAATTGCACAAAATCAAGTAGTTTAAAATGGGTTTAAAATGGAAAGGCTCTACCCATTTTCTAGGGCGAATGTTACTGACATAAATATGAGTTATGAAATCCATATGGTAAGTGGGTTGCCTGGACCTGTTCTTATGGAATTATATGAGTAGACTGTCACATTATATTGTTTTTTCTAAGTGGCTATTTCACAACAACAAAGGTTTCACTCTTCTTACTGGACTGCATAATTAAGGCTATTTTCTTCTATTACTCTTCCTGTCACTTTCTAATTACCTCACTCTATTTGCCCTTTTTTCCTGCAGTTTGTCGAACCCATGAGCATCATCTATAATGACTATGCTGCTTTCACTAACTTATAAAACATTCCACTGAACTCAGGTTCATCAGCTTTATTGCCCCAAAGTTGATAATTGGTTTAGATCAGTTCAATGTAAGTGGCATAAGCAGACAGACTGATGTCTCTGTACAATTGCCTGTCAGGTTTTCTCTCTGTCATCAAAGAATTACAGAAGCCGGCCATGTGTATACACTGAATGCTTTGTCAGCTGTGAATCTGATTCTTGTTGTGTTGTTTCCAACAATATATTTTTTAATTTAGACTGAATAGGGAAGTAAACAAAATCAGTTTACCATGTTTGCAAGAAGCTATTAATATCCAAGCTAATATTTACAGTCCTAAGACAATCCATGTAATAAAGTTTCTACTGACATTGTAAACACACAAAAAAAGGACCCAGTGTAAATATTTAAACCACAGAGATCCTTATCCTGCCTAGGCTACAGAATATGGAGGTTGCAGCTGCAGACAGTATTTCAGGTCTTCTAACCAGCTTCTGACACAGGCAAGACACATCCTAGTTCTAGGAAATCATACAGTCCAGTTTTCCATCATCTGATGTTTCAGTTACTGCGAGTCAATTGAAAGGCCTGGAGAATTTTCAGACTTTCTGCTTGTATATCTGAGACTCTTTTAGACACAAATAACTTAAAAATCTTTCTAGCACATTCTATTTTTCAGTAGCTCTCAGCTATATTTTCATTTTCCATGGCAAGATTTTCTCGGCTAGAGTGGCCAGTTATCTTTGTGTAGTTTTAACAATACTTTTAGGAAGACAGTTATTTCTCAAATGGCTTATGATTCTCAATAAACAGAATGAGTCATATTAACAGATGTGGGATTGCCTGTTAGTAGATGTAAGCATACTGTTATCTTGTGACTTCCTATGCAACCCAGTTGATTGGCACATGGCTGTCACCCTATTTGCGGCTTTATTTAAGAAATGCAATCGCAATGGCCACTCCAAACACACATTTGGGAGTTTAATGCAGTGGGCAAAGTTGGCAAGTGTTGTAAAATGGTAAGTCATTTCAGAGGGTCTAAGAGAGTTATAAACCACATTTTAATTGAGTATTTACTTCTGTGGGGATCTTTGAAATGTCCTAGGAGATAACAAAGTAATTTGGCTACTGTCCTTGATACAAAACCATCACAAAGGGTCAATTCAGTTGGACAATTTATACAAAAAGGGATGTACACCCAAATCAATTTCTTTATTGCCAAAGAGGAAGACACAGAACAGAAGCAGCAATGGCCAAGAATTCTCCTTTCCTTTCCCCTTCCTGCCTCCCTCTCCTCCCTGCCTTCCACCTGCCTCTCTCTCCTTTGGCCTCCCAGCCCTTCTTCCCTCACTTTTCTTCCCTCCCCTTCTACTCTAACATAAGGTTTGGGCTATTTTCCCTTCTCATTGTAGAAATATTGGAATCACATATATAAACCCAGGTTCTCTACAAACTTATGAAAGACAGAAACTAAACTCCCTACCAGTTTTGGGCAATTCACAGGACTACCATGATTTCTGATCAAATGAAAAAGATTATTCATAGTTATTTGAGTAAATTGTTTTATCTAAATATCTAATGTCATTTCAGTGACAATGTCTATTAGAATTCACTATATCAGGACCTACTATTTTTTATAGCAACTAAAGTGTGACTGTCAAAAAAATCTGCAGAATTTTGATAAATATTTACTAAATAATTATTTAATGTTAGTAGGTGCTTTTCCCATTAAAAGCATTCCCATAAAATCTACAGGTTTTGACAACAGCAGATATAGTGACTAATAATGCCAGAAACAGCACTTCTTTATTTGTCAAAAAATACAGTATAACTAAGGCTTTTCTGAAGTTCTATTTTCACATCGTATTTCATCCAAGTTAATATGAACATGTATTTTGATGCCTAAGTTTTTGTACATTCTTACATTAAATGGAGCACATTTGTAAAGAAGGTCAGATGAGATATGTTGATTGCTGTATTTAATTTCTGAGTATAAATACAGAATCTGTATGACACTCACTGTAAGCTACAGAGGGAAAGCCTATGAATTGGTTACTTAAGGGGGGAAAAATTCACAATTGCATTATAGTTGTTTAGCATTAAATAAGAGATACTTGAAAATTTCAACAAATATTTTCAACCACTAAGACAATCACAGAACTGGGAAATCAGTTGTACCTAGTTGCTTGAATCTATTTAGTTTTGAAATGAAACGGACACAATTTTTCATTGAAAGTATCTCATTGTGCTTTTCTGGTTCTGTGAAACAGCAAAAATACAGCTGACATAGCTTATTTGTACCCAGTGTTTGAGAATCCTATGCTAGGAAAGGAGTGGCTCGTTGCCATCTTTCTTTCCCAGGGCAGATGCAAAGCGCACTAATGCTCTTGGATGCTGAACCAGTAACTCAAGGACTGGTGCAACTGCTGTATTACTGGAACAATTTTGATATTCTTCTAATATATGCCAGAAACCACAGTGGAGAAGAAATGAAGAATTTTGATCTTCTTTGAAAGGTATCTTCTGGCTTGGCAGGAATAGCTAAGCTGATTCATAATGATTTAAACTGAAGTAGTTCTAGCAAAGTGTTAAAATTCTTCAAATTACATACTAATGCCTTAAATATACTTGATATTGTTGCATCCTGTCATCCCACTGAAGTCAGCTATATCCATAGTTATAAGAAATTCCACTAAGTAAAAATAAATATCTATCCAAGAAGTAAGGGTGTAATGCATTGTTTGCAATGCAACATTAACTTTTATGTTTTAATTAAAGGAAACGATGATGAAATGCTACATGAAAAAATATGTCTTTTCATGAAAGTCACACACTCATGGAGAAGATAGCACAGTGCAAACATTAAGCTTGAACATAACACAGGTTTTATCTTTATATATGTGTTCTACATTATCTTAGCAACCTTAATCTTGCTTCTTGCTTTGAAATCTAGTGTAGCACCTCTGTTCCAGAAAATAGAAATTGAGTCATTAAGTAGAGAAAATACTGAAGAAAAATAAAAAATTATCAAGGGTATATTCAGCTGGATGTATTTGGAACAATATTTCTGATTAAAAATCTTCTGATAGTGAATATACAGAACAGTTTCACCTTTTACAATGCTGAGTATCCAGTGTGTTTTGACATTACACATGAACTATGCATGTTTCTCATCTTCAATTTATAAAGAATCTCATTATAACAAAACTTGCCTTCAAGATAATAAACACTTAACTAGTATTTTATTAGTTTTTCAACTACTCTCCACTCTCTCCTCTTCACAGTAACAACACAGGAAGACAGACAACCTCCAAAAGCCCCTCCACCTACCTCTCCAGTTATTACTTCTATCACCTTTTTTTTTAAAAAAATTTATGTCAGCTCTGGACTCATTAGATGTGTGATACCTAAAATCTTTGGCTTTAGTTCTTCTAGTCCTTCACACTCTCCATTCTATGGAAGGTATTTCCACTAAAACAATTTTTCTTTTATCTTTTTTTAAAAATAATTTCATTCTCTTTATTTTCTTTGCTGCTTCTGATTCTGTAATACCATTCTTTTATGGTACTTCTGTAGAGAGAAATTTCTAAGTTGTGTGGTTGTTGAGAGGTTAGAAAGCTCTTTTTCATCTTTCTCCTTGAGCCACTCAGCTGTCATGGTCATGAACCAAGCTAGCACGACTGAGTTGCAGTACTTGGTCTGTTTCAGCATGCCGGGAAAGATGAGTTGCTGAAACAAATTCCATCTTTGTCAAATGTGAATTTAGGAAACTTTATCTACATTTCTTTAACAAAAATATTTTCACTTATTTTTTTTAGAAAAAAAAAATTTATTTTAAATATTTTACTCTTGTCCAGTTTCTATGTGCTTAAAATGCTAGAAAAGCTTGAAAGTGTGCCACTCTGAACCACAAATTGAATCACTTCTTTGAAAATCAGTTAGGCTCATGAATTCTGAAGCAAGAAGATGAAGTCACATAGAACTTAAATTTGTGATGCTGCTTGGAGTATATCAGCTATTTTCCTCACAGTTATGTATTCTAGTATACGCAGAAAGACAATTTGTGCTAACATAAGGAAACTTTGTTCCATACCAAAATGCCGGCCACAGTGACTCTTCCAGTACCAGGGAACTGTGTAGTCCGACTTTCAGTCTAATGTAGATGGGGCCAAAACTCATTCGAGAATTACTTCAAATGAACTGAGCAATTTTGTGGCAGTTTGAGAATAAAGTGCAGAAAACAAAGTATGACTTATATTTCACAAAGAAAGCACATGCAACTCTTATGCTGCCCCATATTGCATTAGGTATTGATCACAGACCACTACTATTTATATGGCAATTCTAATTTTTGAAACATTTATTAGTGTAGTGAATCTTCATAAGCAGACAGTATTCCTCTTTGGTGATGTTTAGATTTTCCATTAAAAGCAATTAGTTCACTGCAAATAGGTAAACAAGTACCCTCCAGTGGCTACCTAACAAAACTGAAACTACTCTAAGATATTGCATTAGATAAAACTTCTAGTACAGAAGGCACTTTTGGAGCCAAAAAATAGATGGGGTGGGATTAGATGTATTAAAAAAAGAAAGCTTCAAGGATCACTTGATGAATACGGATGCTCCTCCCACACTGAGCAATGCATACCTATCTGTTCTAAGTAAGCGTCTGTCTACACAGAGCAAGTCACCAGATGACACAATTGGTGGCTTGACACGTCACAAGACCTTGCTAATATAAGCATCAGAGAATTCAAAAAGTCATATCTTTGTGTTCTTTATATATGTGTTGCTTCAGAGAGAAATCACCTGCAAACTTCTTGAATGGTAAGATTAATATATTTTTCCTCTAGCTCAGATTTTGTCACTCAAAATTTTGTTGGGCCTACTTTTCTTTTGCTCTTACTGAGACTTCTGTATTAAAAATACAAGCTAGACTATTTGGAATTCATATTTAAATGTAGATTTGGCATAATTTCAGCTACTTGAAGAACTGTATGATATATTCTTAGTGAATTTTAATAAAATCTACTTTTTCCAAGCAGGAAAATGCAAGTAATATATAAAAAAAAATAAGACATTCTTTCATGTTCTGTACAACTTTACATTTCTTCTTATTGGTGAAACTTTTTTGCAATCTAATTTTTCTTTTGGCCAACAGATATTGTTTATTTTCCCCAGTAGATCCATACAAAAAACCCAAAACATTCTAACTATTGCATTTAACTTTAGCGGTAGATGCTAACTCTAAATAATGTTTGTCAAAAGGAAATATTTAATTATATTTGCCTAGACTAAAATAGACTATTATTAGTGAGGATCTGGTCACAGCTTCATATCTACTAATTATGAAATAGAAAATATATTTTAACCAAATATCCATATCTATTCCCTCTAATAAGCATATAGAACTTTGTCAGTGAAACACATTACCTGAATGACTTTGATAAGACTACCATCCTTCAGTTAGGACAGGAATGTCCAAGACTTGAAGAAATCAAGTCAAGAGTCTAAAATATGTAACGCAGTATTTACTTAAAGTAATTTCATTCAGGTATTTGGGGCTTTTTATTCTTTCCTCAATTATATGTATTTAAACTGACTGCTTAAAAAGAAATAATACATTACTCTCTGTTTTACAAATTTAGATATGTAAGCACCATTTTCTCTTGATTATATACCTAACCATTCTCAAGATAATGTATTCTTTGATTTTAAGATAAAACACATATACAGTTTATATGCACTATGTAACATACATGTTAATAATTCTTGGTTTTAACTAGTATTTTTTTCCTAATCTGATAGAAATATAGTTTGACATACCAAAAGTGCAGCTTCACAATTTCAGAAATAAATGTGATATAGGCATCTTACAAAATAAATTATTGCTATTTGAAAGAAATGAAAACCTAAAGTATAATCTGACACAGATAACAGGAACTGCATTCTATTTTGGAAAACTGATATATCAGTCTGTGATGATCCATAGAAAACATTTATTGAAGACTTCCAGCACTGGTTGCTTCTGCAATAGAGATTCAATTCTTTATTCCCAGTCACTTGCCCAAGAGGTCCAGATTAACCATTGGAAAGGTAAGATCCATGTCTCTCTCAGACATCAGAAATTATGGAAGTGCTTTCAGAAAATGCATGTACATAAGAGAGTTAGAGAGTTAAGTGAATCCTTGCAGTTAAAAAAATGGAAGTATTATCAGCAGATGCTAAGGGGAAGACAGACTTTGGCTAGATAGTATCTAGAGAAAGGAAATAAAGTCAGGGAAAGAGAAGAGAGAGGATTAAGCAGTCTTGAAATATAAACAGAGATGACAGTGGATAAGAATAGGCAAGAGAGGAGACAGTAGGAAGGGCAGAGTCATCCAAACAGGTTTGAAATGCCAACATGAAGACAGCTAGAAATAATGTGCACTATTATTTTGCTAATGCTACTTTTTCATGTTTGAGGTTGTCACCCCTCATTTTCTGTACTTGCAGTCTGGTGAAGGGGAAACATCCATGAGATTTCCCATCAGTGGTTCACCAGAACAACTCTGAGTATGAGAGCGTCTGATCATTCTGGTTTAGCAGTGAGTTGCACACCACAATCTTTAAGGAAAATAGCACCAGTGTGTCCCTGCAAAAAAAATATTGACATGCATCTTTTCCAAAATTTAATCTGGTTTTATGATCCTATTTTCTAGTTCATTTCTCTCCATTTATTTGAATTTTCTGCCCCTCTCCCCTTTCAAGTTGAAACTTTAGTATTTCATTCTGGTTTGAAGCACTTTCTGGCACAAATCATCTTTTATAGAATAGTAATCTTCTACAAACATTAACAAGCACGGCTAGATTTACAATCATCTAGTAATTTGTAACATATTTCCCTCAATATTTTAATCCCTTAATGATAAAATTTCTTTTGGAAACCATCTTAACTTTATAATGAAAAAAGTACATCAGACATGCTACACAATAGGAAAACTCCAAGACCGTGAGGTTAAAATTTACTGTATATTCATTAGGAAATAATTAACACAAGGAACCTTTCATCAGAATGGTAAATAAAGCAGCTAATATGGTTGTAATAAGGAATGATGCCTACTAATTTTGCCTTTCAATTTCTGAAAACTCAATTATATTCCTAAGAGTTAAATGAATGAATAGGATACATTCTGATAGTTTTTCCTTCACACAGTCATTTCTAAGAACTTCCATCTTTAAATGTATTTATCAATAACAGGTCAATATCAATAACCATCAGGGAGACTAGACTATATGTCTGAAAGAACAGAAGTTACCAAAGGTTCTGTCCAGCTTTTCAGAGAAGAAGAGAGATTAGGTGTTGTGCGATTAAGATGTCTTTATAAAGGACAGATTTTGTTGGATAGGATGTCAAGAAGAGAAAATGTTTCTAAGAAGGCAGACTAATAAACAAAAAGCATCCTTGCAATCAGGGTGTTGTTCCATGACAGGCATGGCAGCACGTATATACTGTGTAGGAGAAATCTGTGGATGCATCAATGTTGACGTAACATACACAGCTGACGAGAAAAGACCAAGCAGCACTAAGAAATAGTGCTTTCTGAATCTGTTATTGGTCAGCAAGAAAGTGTCTCTACTAGACTGTAGGTAGGATTTGCCTTTGAAATCTAGGAATGTCTTGCCTAAAACAAACCTTTGCGTAATCCTTACATGTACCAGTATCCTGAGGCATCTGTATCTTCAACCTGACTTAGCTGAAGATGCCCCAGCTCACTGAGGTGTATCTTCACAATACTCAGAACTGAAATAAACTCGTCCAAAATAAGCAGCGTAATGTATATATATATCAGATCTCTTTGTGATTGGACTTCATGTACCAGCAAGTTCCTGAAGCCTGATAGTTCAGCTTTTTCCCAAATTTCATACTTTGGGGAACCCTAGGATTGAGATCCCTGTCTCACAGATGGTGGCTGTGTTTGGTCAGTGGTAGCTGAATGTAAAACCACAAAATCAGTCCTGAAGGCAGGAAGAAGAAGGCACATTTTCCACTGCGGTAAGGAACTGGATTGCAGCACTTCAATCCTGACAGGCTCTGGCTGTATATATTGGCACAGCTTCAGCAGGAGGAGGAGAAAGCCTAAATACCAGAAAGCAAACTGCCATTTGGTGGATTGTTTTATTAAGAAGTAGACGGAGCATGTTTAATCTCTTCAGTTAGAGGTAGGCATATGATGCCTGCTATGTAAGAGGCCCTCTTGTTTGTTTAAAAGATAGTTTACAAGAGATAGCTTAGCTCCCAGTTTCACAGCAGGATTATTGTCTGAAATGGTTACCTAAATCACCCCTCACCTGAACACACTCCATTCTGAAGCACCCAACTCTCATAGGGACAGAGATTAAATTCACTTTTGCGACCATACACCTAAACCTTTCCTAGATCCAGCATATACACTTCAAAATCTTTGTCTAAGAGCTAATTTGAAGACAACATTAGCTGCAATTAATTGCCGGGCTGTACTGGACACCTTAGGAGGTATCATTACCAAGAAGGTACTCACGGAGTATCACCTCCCTTGCTTTTTATAATTGCTGTTTACTATGAGATCAATTTATACTTACTTCCAAAGCAGAGATTGTACTCTATGGGTCTCTATTTCTATGTCTTCTTGCCCAAAGCATTAAGAGTATGACTCAAAATCTGTAGGATTTTATTTCATATCTGATTAACGTTAGGAAAAAAAAGACTGTGATGTATGGAATAAGATATTCTATAAATCCTTCCTTACTACAGCTAAATCTCAAGAAGAATAAAATTCAATGAAAAATCCATTAGACATAGGTGTAAAATGTGACTAAAATTCACCTTGCTGTTTTAAAAAGACAGTAGGATTTTTCTTCATTGTAAGTACAAGCATATTTCTGAAAACTTATAGAAGACAAGGCATTCTTGCTTGTTTAGGCAATATCTTGGATTAATTTCTAGACGACTGCAGCCAATAACTGAAGTACCATCATGAATTCATTTCGCTTACTGAATTAAGGTGACAGCACCAAATCCTAAATATCATTTTACACATTAGAATTTGTATAACACTGTTGCCAAATAAATCATTTCCAAAGCAAAAAACATACAGTACATCCTTTTCATTACTGATATTTGCTTGAATTTATGGTTTCTGGGCCTTCAAAATTAACAAAATTGCAATGATGTGTTACTAAGGCAATCGGACTGGAATGGTGCGTATTTACTGTATATAAAATTTAATTATTAAACAATCATAATGAAATGCTGTTCTATTCACCTTCAGTGAATTTTGCTTGTACTAATGGATCCACTACTCTACCATTAGCAAGATCATGTTTGAAATAAAATTGTATAAATGTATTTTAATCCGCTCTTGGGAAAAACAGCTGTAAGAAAGGTGACTCTCTGACTACTTATGTGAATTAGTTCCTTATGTCAAATGATCATGCAGAAATAAGAGCTGTGGTCAGCCCACTTAAAATTCCATTTTATTCCTCCTGGGAGAGGAAAATTTTATATTATTTTTCATGCTCTGAACATTCTTCTGGACATTTACTAGAAGACTGAAAACTAACAGTAATTTTAAAAGAGGCAGGCAGTATTGTCAGATTGAACAAAATAAGTAAAACTATGGTGGTTTCAGGGTCATCACTTCTGCTGTTTCAAAGCATTACTCTGACTGAAGTTTAGGTGATTTTAAGAAAAAATAGCTTATAGATTTACTAATGCTTACCAATATTTTACTGATACCTCTATTTCCAGGTAACAATTCTAATAATAATAGCATATATTATAATTCTAATAAATATAGCATTTATTTTCTTTGTATAATACACTGACTGTGATTTGTTGATCATTTCTCATAAAGAGGACCAGGGGCAACAAAAAAGTCAAGGCCAGACAGGGTACTCAAAGTGACTTCATCATTGGAAGGTTAACAATCTTACCAATGGGGGCTGCTCTTAATCGAAGTACCAGGAAAGTGTTTAGAATTAAAGAGGGGTCCTCCAGTGACTTAATCCCAAGTCACACAACTAGGATCTTTGCAGGAATGCAGCATAAATGTCCCTGCTTCTTTTGGGTGACTTAACAGAAAAAACTTACCTTAACGTACTGCTGCTGAATGAATGCAATACCTGAGTCCTGCACTTGGGACACAAGAACCCCATACAGCTTTACAGGCTTGGGGAAGACTAGCTGGAGAGGTGCCTGGAGAAGGACCTGGGAGTGCTGGCTGACAATCGGCTGAATACGAGCCAGCAGTGTGCCCAGGTGGCCAAAAAGGCCAATGGCATCTTGGCCCATATCAGAAACAGCGTGGCCAACAGGACAAGGGAAGTGATTGCGCACCTGTACTCAGCACCGGTGAGGCCACACCTCGAGTCCTGTGTTCAGTTTTGGGCCCCTCAGTACACAAAAGCCTTTGAGGTGCTGGAGCACATCCAGAGAAGAGCAACAAGGCTGTTGAGGGGTCTGGAGAACAAGTCCTATGAGGAGCGGTTGAGGGAACTAGGGTTGTTTAGCTTGGAGAAGAGGAGGCTGAGGGGAGACTTTATCACTGTCTACAACACCCTGCAGAGGTGGGTGCTGGTCTCTTCTTGCAAGTGATAGCTCACAGGATGAGATGAAACGGCTGTAAGTTGCACCAGGGTAGGTTCAGATAAGACATCAGGAAAAAGTTCTTTACTGAAGGGATGGTCAGGCATTGGAAAAGCTGCCAAGGGAGATGGTTGAGTCGTCATCCCTGGAGGTGGAGTTTAACAGGCGGGTAGATGAGTTTCTTAGGGATATGGTTTAGTATGGGGACAGGTATGGTTGGACTTGATGATCTCAGAGGCCTTTTCCAACCAGATGATTCTATGATTCTATGTTTCTATGATTCTATGGCTATAGCAGAACAGGGGCCGGAGAAACCACTTGTTCCACTTTTTAATGTTGTCCGATAAATAATAGGATCAAAGCTTTATACCACAAGCACTTAACCCCACCCAGTTAGTCTTAGGACTATTTAGTCTTATGATCTTAAGACTATTCAATTACGGCTGTGTAACTTAAAAATCTTACTATAAACAAATCTGGAGTTACAGGCTCTAGGATCAAAACAAGAACCACAGCATTCACAGAAGTCTGGCATTACATATAACAGTGAAACTGAAGGAATTAGCAAGCATAAACCTACAAATGATGCCAGTGACAAGCGGGCTTGGGAAAGTCCTTCAACAAGGTCCCCCATCATAGTCTCTCCACAAAATGAAAATGTCATATGACAGGCAGGAAGTATTTCATTAAACTGGCTAAGGGTTAAACAATATGGAACAAGAATATATCTCACAAAACAGGGAGATTCCTTAAGATACCTTAAAGTCAGTGTTGAGATCAATGGTGCAAAGACATTCTGGTGATCTGGAAGGTGCTATTGAATTTTTCAGAATGACCAAAAATGCAGATGACTGTAGGAAATCCCACAAGATGTGGTGATACAGTAATGAAATGTCAGATGAAATTCAATGTTGATAAATGTTGGATACACAGAAGAAGCATAACCCTAACTACCCTCATATGAGTGAGTATAACATGTAAGTGTTATTTATTTATGCTATCACGTCTCCGAAAACGGATTGTGGCGGAGCAGCAAAAATACTCAGGAAACTTAGCTCAGTGGCATTCAAAAAAAGAAAATACTTCTGTCAGCATTTAGGATATGTTGACTTCAGCATGTAGGTTTTGCCATCCCATTTTAAATGGAACATGGAAAAGGTGCAGAGTAGCGGGATGAGGATGTTCAGAGATACAGAATGGCATTCCTAAGAAGGAATATGAACCAAGCTCCATCAACAAGCAAAGAAAGGGAAGAACTTTTTGAAATTATGAGCACTAAAAATGATTAAAAAAAATGGGGAAGAATGCTCTGCTTCTCAAAATAAAACCACTAGGGAGAAATAAGCAAAGCTAGTGGCAAAAGAAAGCATTTTTCATAAACACCTAATGAGATTATGGCACTTAGTGCCACAAGACATGTGGCACAGACAGTATAAAAAGGATTCAAAAAGGGTATGAGCAAATTCATGGAGAATTGCCAGTCAGTGGCTATTAAACAGGCTGGACTGGATGCAGTACTTGGTCCTGGCAGTCCTTAAACTGCCGATAGCCATAAACCATGAACACACAAGCAAAAAGTCACCCATATGCTTCTGGTTGCTTTTCTTATGCATCTGCCCCTGCCGCCACCTGACGTTTGGTTGGGCTGTTCTTATCACAGTAAGTAAACTGTTAATTCTCCTAGTTACATGTTTCCATTAAAAACTCAGCAAGAATCACAGAATGGTTCAGGCTGGAAGGAACCTTACAAATCATCTAGTTCCAACCCCTCTTCCACCAGGACAGATTGCTCAAAGCCCCATCTAACTTGACCTTAAACATCTCCAAGGATGGGGCATCCACTACTTCTCTGAGCAACGTGTTCCAGTGCCTCAACACCCTCACAGTAAAAAATTCCTACCCAATATCTAATCAAAGTTTCCCCTCTTTCGCTTTAAAACCATTACCCCTCATCCTGTCACTGCACGTCCTAACAAAGAGCCCCTCCTCATCTCTCCTATAAGGCCCCCTTTAAGTACCGGAAGGCTGCTATAAGGTTTCCCCAGAGACTTCTCTTCTCCGGGCTGAACAAACCCAACTCTCTCAGTCTTTCCTCATAGGGAAGGTGCTCCAGCCAGGTTCAATTAAAGCTGCTTTAGAAATTAATGCTTTGAAACATGTCGTGCTGCTTCTTTCTATAGCTTTCCTATGCTGCTCCAAATTTGCTGCTAAAACAAATTCTACAAAAAAACTTTACGAAGACAGAGTAAATGCTGAGAATGTAACCACATAAAACTCAGCTATTAAAGTTGTGTGTCTGGTGCAGACTGGAGCCCCAGCAGCTGCTGCGGCAGCACTGCCCGGCAGAGCCCAACCTGGCCAGCACCACTCTTCCCCTTGCAGCCCAGGGCCTGTGCAGTCCAGCTTCACTGCTCCGGTTTTACACGGCATTTATTGATTTTAATTGCCACACATCACTCTCCACGCTGCAGTTCTTTCACGTACAGACATGCACATCTCCAGAGACTGCTGTGAAAGCAACCCAAATCTTATGGGGATCCCTCAGCCCTCTCTTGCTGTTAGAGACAGCAATGTGCGCTTGCAGCCCAGAAGGCCAACATATCCTGGACTGCATCAAAAGAAGCATGGCCAGCAGATCAAGGGATGTGATTCTTTCCCTCTACTCCCTTCTCATGAGACTGCACCTGAAGTATTCTGTTCTACTCTGGAATCTACAACATAAGAAGGATATGAAAGTGTTGGAACAGGTCCAGAGGAGGGTTACAAAGATGATCAGAGGGCTGAGAACCTCTGCTATGAGGACAGGCTGAGAGGGTTGGGCTTGTTTAGCCTGGAGACAAGAAGGATCTGGGGAGATCTTACAGTGGCCTTTCAGTACCTGAATGGGCCACAGGAAAGCTGGGAAGTGACTTTTTACAAGGGCAAGTAGTGATGAGATGAGGGGGAATAGCTTTATATTGCAAGGGGGAAAATTTAGATTAGGCATTAAGAAGAAATTCTTCACGATAAGCGTGATGAGACACTGGCACAAGTTGCCAAGGGAAGCTGTGGATGCCCCCTCCCTGGAAGTGTTCAAGGCCAGGCTGGATGGGGCCTTGAGCAGCCTGGTCTGGTGGGAGGTGTCCCTGCCCATGGCAGGGGGTTTTGGAACTAGATGATATATAGGGTCCCTTCCAACCCAAACCATTCTATGATTCTTTGGTGTACTCTGTTCTGTGCCACTGCTGAAGTAAAGTAGCCAGGGTATTGTAACTAGAATCTACATACACAATTCCTTCTCTAGAAATAAATAGCTAGAAGATAAATTCTGTGTTTGCATGTTCAAGATAGATCTTGTTTTAAGTGTGATGAATATGAACCAAAGAAGAATTATTTCTTCTCGTCAAAACCGTTGGTGTTATCCTTCAGCACAGACTCATTTCTCACATTTACTGAGACAGATATGGGATGCAAATCACTTAGAGAAGGAAAAGATAAAATATGAGAATACTATTCCTTCATCCTGACAAGCTGAGAATAAAAGTTGTTGACTCCCAAATTTGGTATCGGCACAAAGCTGTTTTGGTTACCATTGTAGCCATCAACACAGGAACTTGTAATACAGTTGCTAATCGTTGATATGAACTTTAACTTCTAGCATAGAAAGAGAAATGTACTGAGGGTTGCATGTGGTCACCAAGCGCCCACCCAGCATGACTTTACCAAAGTTGTCAGATTCCTGCATTACGCTGTAGTGTCTCCCTCTGGAGTGCACAGACCCTCTGAACAAGGGTGAATTAAACTATGGGCATCCTCGAGCTAGGAATTTGCATGTATGGGAGCGTTGCCTGTGTGTTTGTTGGACTGGTGGTTTCAACCAACAAGATACCTCGAAAAGGTTCTTCACTCAGAGGGTGGTGGAACACTGGAACAGGCTTCCCAGGGAAGCAGTCACGGCGCCAAGATTAAAAATATTCAAGAAGCATTTGGACGACACCCTCAGACACACGGCGTGAACGTTGGGAATGTTCTGTGCAGGGACAGGAGCTGGACTCGACTATCCTTGTGGGTCCCTTCCAACCCAGGTCGTTCTGTGATTCCGTGTTTCCGTGACTTTTGGCGGTGGCCCCCGAGGGGACGGTGCTGTCGCGCCCCGGGGACTCCCCGGGATCTTCCCGCCCTGGCGGGGAGCGCCTCGCCCTCCCGGGGGCAGCGCCTGGCGGTTTCCCCGCCTCCCGCCGCCCCGTCCCGGCCGCCACTCGGTGTCTCGCCCCGCAGGTCTGCGGAGCGGGCGGCGCTCGGAGCCGGGCGAGCGGGCGCCATGAAGCGCTCTCTGCTGCGGCTCTGCCAGGCGCGGGAGAAGGCGGCCGCCTCCAGCTCCTACCAAGGCGTCGTCTGCGAGGCGGATGCCGCCTCCGTCGCCTCGCAGGATGTCTTCAAGGTGGGTACGGAGGAGCTGGGGGGACGCGAGGGCTGGGTGCTGGGTGTGAGGGGAACGAGGCTGGCGTGGGACAGGGTGGTGGCCAAGGCTGGGACTTTCTTCACCCAAAGGGTTGTCAGGCACTGGAAGGGCTGCCCAGGGCGGTGATTGAGTCCCCATCCCTGGAGGTGTTCAAAAGATGGGTGGGTGAAGTGCTCAGGGAGATGGTTTAGCAGTGGACAGGTGCGGTTGGACTCGATGATCTCACAGGTCTTTTCCAACCAAGTAATTCTGTGATTGTTGGGACAAGGAGGGGTGAAAGTGGAGGGTGAGGTGAGCGAGAGAGTGCAGCTGTATGGGCTTGGTGTTGGTCATGTCAGCCTGAAGAAAAGGAGGCTCCAGGGAGATCTTACGGCAGCCTTCCAGTACCTGAAGGGGCTACAGGAAAGCTGGGAGGAACCTCTTACACGGGCAAGCGGTGATACGATGGGGGGAATGGCTTTATATTGGAAGGGAGACGATTTAGCTTATACATTAGGGAGAAATTCTTCATGATGAGGGTGGTGAGGCACTGGCACAGATTGCCCAGGGAAGCTGTGGATGCCCCCTCCCTGGAAGTGTTCAAGGCCAGGTTGGATGGAGCCTTGAGCAGCCTGGTCTGGGTGGGAGGTGTCCCTGCCCATGGCAGGAGGGTTGGAACTGGATGATCCTTAAGGTCCCTTCCAGCCCAAACCATTCTGTGATTCTGTGCCCCAGAGACCCTTTCCTCACAGAGGTCCATTCCCCTCACTCATCAGTGTAGCTGTGAGAGGTGAGAGACAGGCTGGGAGCAGCCCTGGCCATGGTTCTTGAAGGCAAAGAGCCCTGTAGTGCGGCTTGGCCAAGTCCAGACTGGGGTGAGCACAAAGGCAGGAGGGAAGTGGACAAGAGAGGGTGTGGTGTGGGTGGCCGGGGTGAGTGGTCAGTGACAAGGGGCTGCTGTGGGGCTGCGGGGCACAGCTGCTCAGAAAGAGTCCTCTTTTAGAGGGAGGTGCATAAGTTGTGGTGAGAATGAGTACAAAAATATTCCAAAAGTAAAGTTCAGAAGCACTGCAACTTTTGTGAAGGAAAAGGGAACCAGCAACACAACTGCTGCCAGGAAGGATATAACATCTTCCCTTTTCCATAGAGAATAACAAAAGAAGTTATGTATTTATATTGCAGCTAGGGAGACCTAGATCAAATGTCAGGGAAGCCTTTTTTTTTAAGGGTGAGAATAATTCGGCAAAGGAAGAGGTTGGTTATGAGACAGGTGACAGGGGTGACATTGGAGATTTTTAAGAGCAGGATAAACAAATTAGAATAAGTATGTGGATGGGTTTGAAAACTTCTTGAGGTCTTGATTTCCAGCCTGTTTTCTGTGTGGTAGCTGTAGTCCTGAGCAACTACTCTCCAGCGTAACACAGCTTGCCACTCTCGTGGGTGATCTGTCACTACAGAGGAGTTTTGGGCGAAGTGCAAAGGAGCTGCTGTTGTTTAAAATGTCTTGTTTTGCTCTTTTGAACCAACCGAAGTACTGAGACCGCCTAATTGATTTCTTTCTTTGCTATTTTGTTAATGAAACAGTACAGCTTTGACTGAAAAAAATTATTTTTCTTGACAGAATTTGTTCACTTTTCAGCCACATTTTGTCTTTCATTGACAAAAAACTCTGATGTAAATAAAGGTAAAATGTGGTCCAAATCAATAGAAAGATTTGAAATTCATTACAATTAAAATTAAGTTAGAATATAAGAAGATTCTGGGCTCTATCATAAGGCCTGCTTAAATAGATTTTTGATATGTATAAAATGTATATATGTGTATGTAATTGACCTCATATTTTTGTGGCAATTGAGTCATCTTAGATTCGCTTTCCACAATAATGTCACCTGTTTTCTATTAGCTTTTTCTAATTGCTCTTTGGAAGCGGATGCTACCCATGTATTTGGCCCTGGTCTTCTAAATCTTTAAACAAATTTGTAACATTATTCACTTAAGTAAACTCACTGAGGTCAATGGGACTGTTAAGCTGAAGGAAGTTAAACATATGCTTAAGTGTATGAATGGGCTACCCTGTAATTTATATTTCCACAATGACAGCATATGTTGCTGAGACTTTGTGGCTCAGCGTTCTTGCAGAGCAAGGTTTTTGTTTTCTTCTGCAGCTGAAGAGGGAACGGTGGTTTTGGGGGATTTCCTTTTCTTTTTTCACTTTCTCTTTTTTACACATCTTTGAGAAGGTTTGCAATACTTTTAATATGAATTTTTCTCTTTTTCTTCCCCTCCCATTTTTTCTTTTTTATTCCCTTCTTTTTTTTTTAGTAATAACTTGTATTAAATTCCTGCCCATTCTGCTGCAATCATTTTTTTTCCTGTCACTTTTATTTATACACAAGTAGGAGTTTTGAAACACTCTAACAAAAATATTTGGAGAACATCATAAAGTAAGAATGTGCAGGGTTTCCACAGTGGGATTTGGTTGCAAAGCACAGTACTAGGGAGGTATCAAGCTGTCAGAGGGCTGAGCTGTCAGATGGTGTTTTGTTATACTATGCTGTGAAGGTGGTGCGTTGTTTCAGACTGAGATAGTAGGCCATGGGATGCTCTCAGGTATTGATACTGCTGAGTTGTTTGCTCTGACTTAAAGAATATCACAGAAACCCAATAGCTGAACTTGAAACCCCAAGGCACAATATAACACTCTAGGAAATGATTTTATCGAGATTATTAATTTTTCCTCTCTGCTGCATTCATTTGATGTGGACACAGCTGGAGGGAGAGTATAAAACAGTAAGTGATGAATTTGCTTGTTTGAGATTTTCTGTGTTGGAAGGAGGATCTTGAGCTCCCTACAGAAGACAAAATAATATATTCAACATGATTTCTGGTTTTATTAATTTTGACTGTTCCTCATCTGGATCTCATTTTGCAATCAATCAAATCAATGTGAGTTTCACTGTTGGCTCAATCTGATCAGGATTTCTGTGCTTCTGTATGAAACTGAACAGCTGGGAAAAAGTTATTGAATGGTAGCATGCCCACAGTAATGTATTATAGCACTGCTAACATCTTACCTATTAGGAAAGTGAGAATGTTTGTGTCCAAAATAGGTGATTTCAGATGGAAGTGCCTGTCGGCTGCGGAGCTTCATTAAGAAGAATCGTTCTGGACTTACCAAAGTGGATGAGTTAAATGCAACCCCACTGCATCATGCTGCAGAAGGAGGTCAAATAGAATTAATGCAGTTGATCATAGATGATTCTTCCTGTGAAGGTAACACACATTTTAGGAGCGAATTTATTTAACAGAATAAAAAAGTTCAGTAATCACAGTGTTCATTACTCAATTGAAGCCAAACTTATATATGTTATCTACACATATATATCCAAATATAGTTCAGACTGTCTGCCACAGTTTATAGTGTCTCACATGTGGTTTGGGTAGCCCTTGTTATATTAGGACTGTTTTCTCTCTAAGGCAGTAGAGTCAATATATCTTGTTTGTTTGGGACTCAGATTTATGGTCTTCAGATATGAAAAAGAAAAACTACAGTGAGGCACAGTAGGCCTGACTTTTTATCATCTTTATGTGTGTTATGTGTGTTTTGTTACAGTTACAATACTGGAAATGTAAAAAAGAAGGAATTTAGTTTCTCATACTTGCCATTCATGTTGTCATTACAACTTGTTTAATTAATAGTGAGGAAGAATAAACATTGGATGAGATAGGCCATCTAAAGAGGTGATAAGGACAAAAACATGGGGCTTTGAATGACTAGAAAATACTTTGTGTAAAAGATGTTTAATTAATAAGCATTGTGAAAGCATGTACAACACCACTGATAGACTGTAGGCTACTGACCAAACATACAGTGGTCCTAAAAAGCACATTTTTTTCACCTAATGATAGCCAATCTAATTTTAGATTATTCTGTCTGAAAAATATTCTTTTTCTTTTCAATATATAATTTTTGTCTTAATTTGTGAGAGTATTTGTTGAAGTTTAGTTCCCATTTTGAAGCTCAAGATATATGTGTAGGACAGACCAGTTTTATAACTGGTGTGAATTGATTTACCTTTGTGGCATTAAGTGCATCAGAATAGATATGGTCTTTAGTCTTATAGTTTGCAAGCACTTACCTATTATCGCTTAGCTATTCACACTCACTTGTTCAATGCAGCCTCTAAAGCAATAACTGCAAAGTCAAACAAGATAGGAAACAGAATAGACAAGGAAAGAGGGAGAAAAAAGATGTATAATAATGTGGAAGAAATAATCAGGTTTTTCACCCCAGCCATCTTTCCATTATTATAATTTCAAAAAATCTAATAAAAACTTTATTGCTATTTACTAAACCTTATCAACCTTCCTCTCTGCTATTTTAGTATATTAATATTTTAATAGAACATTTTCTTTAACAAATACCATGTATTCAACACAATGTTTAATCAATTTAGTACAATACACTGCGTGGCAGTCTTTCTCTTTTTAAAGAAACGTAGTAGCACAGATCTAATTATACATTGAAGACTTATTTTTTTTCACTGTGATCAGAACTTGTGATGGGTTTCCTTTTCTTTTGATTTTGTTATTTTTTTTTTCTTCTCTCCTTTGGCCTAGTATTAAATATAATGGATTCTTCTGGAAATACCCCACTGCACTGGGCCACAAAGAAAAACCAGATTGAAAGCGTTAGTTTGCTTCTTAGCAGAGGAGCCAATCCAAACATTCTGAACTCCAATATGATGGCCCCTTTGCATATGGCTGTGCAGTCTTTACATAATGAAATTGTTAAGGTAAGTCTAAAGTCCACACGTATTTACAACTTTGATAAGTAGCTCAGCAGTGGCTGCATGCACAACATCTAAACCTGGTTTATATACGCAGTATCCTGGATGTAGCTCCCCACGTGCTTTTTTAGTGCGCAGGATGTGTAAGATAAGAAGCTTATAGAAATGTTTGTGTCTTAGCACATCGAGTAAAAAAAGGAACTTACCGATTTATTTAAATGCTGATAGTTATGCTGTTATAGTAGTTATGAAGTTTCAGAGAGAATTCTTTTAAATTTTCCAGATAGAAAGGATTTTATTTAAGAAAGTTCTTTTTAATGCTAAAATTTAATGTAGGCATATTGTAGATAAGCAGCAAAAGTAATGGAACAGGCCTTTGTGGTTGTGTTTGGCCTGTGGTTCACTGAATGTTTTCTTGAACATTTAGATTTTAGTCCGTCATAGCAGTACGGATGTTAATTTGGAAGGTGAAGCAGGGAACACACCTATAATTGTGGCATGTTACAAGGATAATCCTGAAGCACTGACACTCCTGGTAGGTATAATTACCCATCACCTTTTTATGTGATTCTTTTTACTTCGATGCAGTGTTATTCTGATCCCGTTTTCTGCCTTTGTTAAATGGAGGAAGGTTAATAATGGACCCAGTATTTAAATTACTTTGCATAGGTCCATGCATATGTGTGCTCCTTTTTATTTTATGAAATGGTTATATTGCAAATAAATGTTCAGTGGATACCCTAACAACATCACTATCTATCAAGTAAAGGGGTCACCCCTTAGGAAAAAAAAATTAATTTAAATCTCAAAAAACCCAGTTTGTCTGAAATATAAAGTATTTTATCTTCCTATATGTCATTCTAGAATTTTCATTTATATGCTTCTGAATTATGAAGAAAACTGTTAATGAAATACTTAGGGGCTGTTTGAAAAGAGTGCGAGCAATTTCTAGATATGTTCTGGGATCCCTGATACTTAAAAATATACTTTGCAAAAAAATGGTATGTGGTATTTTATGGTTTAGGAAACTAGAAAAAATGTCAAGTATACCTGAGTTCCTGTACTTCTTTATGGGCTTTGTAAAAAAGTCTTTCCTGCTTTGTGAATAGAATAGAATAGAATAGAATAGAATAGAATAGAATAGAATAGAATAGAATAGAATACTTTGATTGGAAGAGACCTACAATGACTGTGCAGCTACCTCATTGCTTCAGGGATGACCAAAAGTTAAAGCCTGTTATTAAGATATTTGTATGTAAAATTCACAGTGCATATGCAACATTAAAAAAAAAAAAGAAAAAGGACATAGCTACAGCTATACACGAGATTATATCTGTAATATCTGAATATATCTATGTTCGTTAGTCAGAATTTTCTGTATGTCATTAAGCTATATCCAGGCATTATTTTTCAGATTGAAAATGGGGGGAAAATATGTAAACCAAACAAAACGGGATGTATGCCTATCCATGCAGCTGCGTTTTCAGGTGCAAAAACTTGTATGGAAATTCTTTTAAAAAAAGGTAAGCACGTTGTTCCCAAGGAATCATAAGATTTATTATTTATAGTATGCTACCAGTTTACTGCTTTACTTCTTGAAGAAGTGTGCTAACAAGCACTTATGTCTGTGATTGAACTTACAGGAAGTTAGTGCAATCATTCCTATGGGCAATTCATGCTGTAACTTTTGTAGGATTGCAGCAGCAGCATAACTGCTTTCCTAAATGTGTGTTGTGTTCATTCCTTGTTTAATGATGTGAAAGGTTTATATTTTAAGGGGGAAAATATTATTCCACAGTTAATATACTCATTTTGAAAGCCTTGGTATTCTGTTATGTCATTCTTGCTTAAAAGTTTTCCATTTATTTTCATCTCTCAGGTGAAGAATTGGGTCACTCTGCTAAAACCCACATCAATTTTACCAATAATGGAAAATGCAGTCCACTTCATTTGGCAGTGCAAAGTGGGGACCTTGAAATGATTAAAATGTGCATTGAATTTGGAGCCCAAATTGATCTAAAACAGGTAAAATTTGGAATGGAGCAGAATATAATTTTGATAAAACCTAGATATTTCCACATCTCTGAGTGGTAGGGAAAAATAGATGAGCAGATAATTATTGCCCATTGCCTCTTCCAGTGCAAGACCTAGGGAGCAAATGAAAACAAATCTCTAGTTCAATCGGGCAAAATGGCAGGTTTTTTTACACAAATTACATGGGGTGTTGTGAGTATGGAAAGTTTGCATGGATTCAAAATTGCATCTGGGCAGAACCAAAATCTGTCCTCAGCTACTGAATGCAACAACATACCCTCTGGCTACCCAAGAAAGTCGTTAAGTTGTAAACAGACGGAGTCTTGGACAACACTCTGGAAAAGTATCACTGTTCCTCACACCGTTTCTCATAATTTTTGCATATGCTCAGTCTTGCCCTGGCCTTTACAGGATCTTCTTTGTAAGCAAGCACAAGTTTTTGATACTACTACTACTACCATGATGCTGTTGGTTTAAGGGCCTGTTCTTCGATGAATAAACACTTCTTAAAATATCTATCACTACTCAAATTGTTTGCAGGTCTGAACTCAACTCACGAGAACAAAGATAAACACAGTTTAGCCTTATTTTATTGGTTTGATTCTTTGAACATACAGCTTTTGAATGGCATGATTTATGTTGAGGATTTTGTGATGGACAAGACTGTTTTGAGAATGCTTATGGCATTGAGGAAAAGTCAGTTTAAAAATGCATTCACTGAAATGTTCCTGTTTTGAAAAGAAGAAAGTCAAAACCCTCAGGCATGTATAAAATCTAGTTTGTCCCATCTAGCTAAATGAAGTCCTGTTTTGGCAAATCTTATTTTAATCATTTATTTATTAATAATTTTATGACTGTCTAGCTTATCATAATCTAATAATATATTTCACCAAGTTATTTTAGGCTGCAGAAAATGGTGTTTAAGAACAACACTTAAGGAAGATTCCATTTAAGAAAGTCAAAAGCATTTTGGAAATCATACATTTTCTCTATAATATAGCCACATTTCTTTCCTTATTCATTTGTTCTGGTCTACCTATGATTTTCTGTAGTTTTCCGTTGCTTCATCTTTTGTATTAAAGGATGCGGTGTGCATCTGTTTGTTAATTCAACTAGGAAAAAATTGTTAGGACTCTTATTATCTCATATCTTAAGGACTTGGCATAGAATAATAAGACTGAATAAGTAAAAGTAATAAGTTCCTTTCAGACTACCTCTTTAGTCTTTTCTGGTCTTTAAGATCTCTTTAGAGATCTAAGAATCCTAGGCTAGGTCACTAGTGTGTTTAGGAGGCTGGAGGTTAGGTTATTGGAGTTTAAATGTTTAAATGTTGTTTTATTTTCCCATTTACAGAATGAAAAATGCACAGCGCTTCATTTTGCTGCTACTCAAGGAGCAACTGAAATTGTAAAGTTAATGATGTCATCCTATGCCGGTGAGGAATCAATTATTGATGCTGTAGATGGGAATAAGGAAACATTGCTTCACAGGTAGGAGGCTGCTCTGCCAGACTTCACTATAAGTTGTGACCCATGATCTTCTTAGTTATTCTCAAGTTATTCTCAACATCCAATTATATTTTATATAATCTGCTTTGGAACATGGGCTGGAACTTCTCCATGGGATGGGAGATGGTTTTAGTACAATAAGAAAGAATCAGTAGTTTGGTCAGAACGTTAAAGGTTTTAGTTTTGGTATCAAAATTAAAACAGTTCCAGTTACCTTGGAATCATGTTAAAGAATGGTCAATAACAGATTGTGTTGAAAATTTACTCTAGAAGAACTATTAGATGAAACGATTTATGGAATTATTAACAGATTATGACATTGTGGAATAAATGCCCTCATCTAATGGGGTCATGTTCTCTAGAAAATGAAGGAAAAATCATATGAACAGTTAAAAAAACCCGTTTTCTTTCCATCAAAAAATATCTTGTACCTGATCAGGTACAAGTAGATGTTGGCACACTTCCCTGTGACTGTAAAGTTGCAGATGGTGTTTGTGTATGTAATAATCCTGTAAACTTCCTAGTCCTTCACAGCCCATTTGAAACCAGAGCACTATACAGTGGAGGAGTTTTCCTCAGTCTTCTGTAGCAGAAAGTTAAATGTGCCAGCTGCCAAGTCTGTGGAAGATAGTATATTTCCCCATCTATACATTTTTGCAGGAAAGATGTGTTCCATTGCATTAAAGTGAAGTGATTCAGTGTTATTTTACAAGGACTTTCACAGTATGGAATAATTGTTAGAAAGTCAGAGGCAGTAGAGATGATTGTTCTTTGGCACAGCATAAAGTAGACTGACTCGAAGATAACTGAAGAAATTTTGAAGACGAGTGTGTTGTAAAATTAACATAAGTTTTGGGTGCACTTGGAAGTGCTACCACGATACAACATTACTGGAGACAAAGTGATGACAGAACACCAAAGAAAATTTTGGAGGCACAACATGCTAAATAGATAATTGACTTTCATTATTGTCCTTGGAAAAAGCTTTATACCAAAAAGAATGACCCTCTTTGTCTCCCTATGCCTGTGAAACAGGAAAAAAATATTATCAAGAATCATCAGAGAGGTAGAAAGTCACTCAAATCTCTCAGAATATAAATAAACTGAATAAGAACCTTAACTTGTTGAAGAGTAAGGGAGCATTGAATAATAGGCAGTACTTGATCTTTTCACATTCCTACTGTCATGTTTCTATCTAAATATTTCATCAAATTAGTTCGCTTTCTCTTCAGGCACCCTGGAACTTATTTTCAGTATGTGTGAAGCAGTCAGTATTTGTGCCTGACTGGAGAGGCCAACTGTAGATAACGGAGGCATCTCTACTGATTTAGAAACCTGACAGAATTTTTAATATACATCTTTTGAGTAATTGGTTCTAACTACAGTACATCCTGTGTTATTGCATCTTGTAATGCTAAGGGAACTGTTACCTTTGAGATACAGTACAACCTTGGAACTGTTCTTCTGTGTTGCTCGTGGAGTCACAATATTTGACAGAGGTTTGACTTCTGAAAATATTTAGGATGTGTGTATTCACTGTGCTATACTTCCTGTTTTTAACATTTTTTTCCTATAATATATAATTCAATGTATTATTGTAGAATAAAACCTGAGAATTTTGCATGTGTGTAGACAGCTTTAAAGTATCTTTAGTAAATTAGTGAATGTAACCATGATTTATATCAGTATATTTTTTCATATTTTTTGAGTAGACCTGCTGCCAGTCAGAATAATAGTTGAGCTAAGTCGTTGCCATTTTAACCTAACTCTATCATCATTAAAATATATATCAAGTTATTTTTTTAAGATTGGATCAATTAAATGGATTTGAGGCGCTAGGTCTGCATGGAACAAACAGAAATTGAAGTTTATGGAATTCTATATTGATTTTCTGTGGTGCAGTGAAGGATTTGAAATGTGAAATGACTAATTTGTTAAAAATCTGTAGTAAAATACCTGTTGACCTATCAATGAGATCTTTTTTTTTCTGCAGTGAGTTTTCAGTGTATTAATTGAACTGAACTTATTTGAAAAACAAAACTCCATGACAAAAATGGAAACTATTAAAACGAGTTCTGTAACAGAGTTCTCTCTCTGTCTCTTTATTTTAAAATGCATTTATTTGAAAACATTAGAAATGGAGAAAAATGTTACCCCTTGGCTTGAAAATACATTGTCCTTTCTAATATTATTGTATTTTTGCTTTTTTCCCCACAGGACAGCATTGTTTGATCATTATGAACTGGCAGAGTATTTGATTTCAATGGTAAATATTTAATTAAGCAACATGTTTATAGAGGTTATTGCTATCTATTACTACAGGTGTGCATAGAGAAATTCATAAAGGAGAATATGTTTTCAGGTATAGGGTATTTAGAGAGAGAGAAATATATTTCATGATGCATAATTGACAGTTACAGTATAGCGGTAGTTATGGCTCCATAGTAACATCCCACAGTTACTGAGGACAAATTCTTGCATTTTATATTTCCATTTTACTTACTCATAAAGGTTTCATAAGCATTTTTTACCATATATGAAAAACTAGTTCAGTCATCCTCACTTTTGAAGAATGAAATATGAAATAAATATTTATTATGCATTGTATTTAATATAATTTTTCCAGAAATAAATCCTTTCTTTGAAGTAGGTACATCTGATTGTTCTTGAGTCAAATAGCCTTATATTTAAATTTGTGTATGATCTGGAAATATTTTTTACTCTATGTAGTTTGTTTACATTTCTTCACTGAATAATTATGAGGGAGCAAGAGAAGAAAATGGAACTGGGGCTGCAACTGGCTATACACCAAGTGTCCATTTATACCAATTAAACTAAGGCTCTTATAACCATTATAATCCTCCTTATGATGAGGAAATTTTCAGAAGTCAGAAGAGTTCTGTTCCATTTTATGTGTGCTTATGTTTTTTACTTCATTTCATGACAAATAAATTAAGAAAAATTCTCTTCTACATACAGTTTTGCTTTTCTCAGAAACTGTGTTACAGGGATTGGATTTAGGTCGGAACTAGATGTTGTGCTTATTTTTAATTCAAATGTGCAATGGTGAGGTTTGACTGCTTAAACTTGTCTGACCACACAACCTATCTACAGAAATTATTACCTGGTAAATACAGGCACAAGTTTTTGCATTTGGAGCTTCATGGCCACAAAGTATTAGGGGGAGTATCTTTAACACTGCACTTGCTAAGCACAAGCTGCTGTTCCTTGAGTGTCATTTTAATAATTTTGGCCTTTTTGATAGAATCTATGCTGAGGGTTTGTTTGCCTTTCCATATGAAGTATGGTAGTTTTGAATTTTTAGGACTGTTTTCATTTGCCCTCTCTGGGAATGGATCAAAATAAGCCAGTTGGGGTTAGTGGGATGTGGCCCTCCTGGCAGGATCACTAGATGTCGCCTATGCTGTGTGAGAAAGAAAAGGTGGGGCTCTGTTACTGCTCAAGAGGAACAGCAAATTCCGGTTCAGAATGGCTTTATGGTTTTAATAAAGAACAAGATTTATTTATTTTGTAAATTAAATATCCACATTTCATGCACATTACCTTATAATTACTACTTCCTTCATCTTATTTTTGGTACTTTTTGTGTCTGAAAATAAAAGCCATTATAAACTGATACAGTGTTACATCTCACTCTTCTAGGTAGAAAAGGTAAGAGTTGTCCAGGCACACAGTGCATGTTATTTACATTTATATTATGCTGATTTTTTTTGTAAGTTGTAGGTCAATGTGCTACACAAAAATCAGTGAATCAAACTCTACAATATTTCTTGCAGAACTTTTTATTATTTTGCATTTGACCTCAATGTAACATGGCAATAAATGCATGCTCTTGTTTTGATGAGATGTAGAGCTATTATTTGAAGGTTAACCAAAGCCTTAAAAAAGGCAAAAGACAGAAACATACATCAATATTTCTGACTTCTAAATATTACAAAACTTTTTACACAATTTCTTGCTTCTTTTTTTTTTCCTTTTTCCTCTTCTGCTTTTGTTTTCACGAAAAGGAAGATGAAAAAAAGTAATTGATATAAATACTAACTAATATTTACAAAATACACATAATACTTTTTTTATATTACTATCTGTTTAATTCCTCTATACTAATGTATACATGCAAAAGTAAAAGGAGTTCAGAAGCTAAGTTTGGAAACTCTTAATTCAGCTGTGTCATAAATATGGTAAATATGGATGGCGATATACATTACTTCCTATTGTGGTAAATTATGATGAATGCTACTGAACTTATTTTGCTGAACAATAATGTTAGCTGGAGGGCACGTGGTTCAAGATTGTGTTATTAACTGGAAACTGCTGCCCTGAATTTACTGAAATGATTAAACCACTTGGATAAAAAAGGTCTCTGTTTCTTTGATGAATAAGAACATCTTTTGTCTGAACTAATGAATGGGTAACTGGGGAAATGGTCCTGTATGTCTTACCCTCAAACGTTTCATGAGCATTCATTTGAAGCTTCCTTCTCTGGTAATCATTGTACCTTTATTAAATGTTTCTTATTAATATGTTACAGGTTTTACCGTCCTAGATTGTAAATATTGTTCGTGATTATGATTCTTTCAAATTAGTACAGGACTCAAAGATGGTTGAAGTTAATTGAAAAACTCCTATTGATTTTTTTTTAATGATCTTTGGGTATTATCTGAAATAAAATAGATTTTTTTGTGTACTTTGTTCAACTCATACAGTTTGACTTGCAACTCGATATTATATCTAAAAGATCATAAAACATACATGCTTCTCATTGGTTCTCTTCCCTCTCTGGTGAGATTTTTTTAGATAAATTTATTTCTGCTCACAGTATTTTGCTGATAGGATCATAGTGATGATACTGTCCTGGCAATATGCATCTTGGGCAAAATCAAACAAAAACAGCGTCTTTACCACTGCATCTCATTCCAGTCCTTGTGCTTTCCCTAAGGAGAAAGGTCGTATCAAAGCCCTGGAGTCTGGAGAATAAAAATGTGTCCACTGTTTGATAGAGATACTTTGGGATCAAAATTAACTTGGCTCATATAGTTTTTGATAAAAAATAGAAACTAAAGATAGATCAAGCTATACAGATTGAACTATACTGATCTCTACATGCATTACTTCTTTAGCAGTATTCATCTAGCACATAGCTTTGGAAGCATCTTATTCTGGTAGCTGTTTCCTGGGTAAGACCATATAATTCAGAATGTGTTTATGAAATTTATTTTTCTGGAATATCTGGAGTTACTAAGAATGCCTGCAATTCAGCTATGCTTATAAAGGGCAGTACCATTTTATAATTCCATTTATTTGATAAATTTGAAATTCTTTATTGCAGGGGGCTAATATTGATAGTGTTGACATAGAAGGTCGATCCCCGCTTCTGTTGGCCACTTCCTGCGCATCATGGAAAATTGTGAATTTACTACTCTCAAAAGGTAAAAAGGAATATACAGATGTGATATAGTTCCTTTGAGCAGGGTTCATGTATGTCAAAGCTTTGCATCTAACTTTCCTCTCAATTTTAATTTAGTATTTCAGCATACACCCAAGAGCACTAGAGCTAAACAGCTGCACAGTGCTGGTATCGCCTGAGATAAAAGAGTAGGGTGATGATTTCACCCTTTTTAATACAGAATGAACAGACTGTAGAAAAATGTGTCATGCTTCTGAAGGTAGAGGTGGCATTAGCACTCCATCCCTGCATTCCTTAGCAGTTCACAATGTAAGCTGATCTATGGGATAAGTACACGACTTACACAGAGTCACGTTTAACGCCAGCAATCAATCTTTAAGTGTTAAAGCCCATATTTCAAACGTTACCTGTGATTTTATATAAACACAGTAACCTTGAAAATGGTTGAACTATATCTTTCAATTGCTACACTTTTGATGCAAGGTAATTACTGTATTTCGTCTTGTTAATAGTCATATAAGTGATTTTCTTAATAAGCCCTGTAATAAGTTTTGAAGCTGTAACAAGATTACAACTTTATTATTATTCGAGGTTATGCTCTGCTTATTTAAATTATCTCTTGGTTTGTGAGAACTCAATATCTCTGAATATAAGCCCCATATGTAAATCTTAGTGCTGCGATGAAATACAAAATGCATACTCTCATGAGATGACAATGAGATCTGTGTCAGTAGGGGGTTTATTTTAACTAAAATTATATGTGATAATGTTGACTTGAAATTGTATCTGTTATTTTATAGATTTATAAAAATATTCGTTCAATATGCTTTGTCTTAAGCATCATCAATTAGTGCCAGGTACCAGCAGTTTTGAAGTTGCTGGTATTTATTTCCATATTTATCTAGGAGCAAATGTATCATTAAAAGATCATCTTGGTCGGAATTTCTTGCATTTGACGGTATTGCAGCCTGGAGGATTACAGCATCTGAATGAGAAATTTCTGCAGGTACAGTAAGCATCAATTTATGTCTTTCTCTTGCCCTTACTAGAAAATGTAAAGCAAAAAGCAAATACCATTTTATTTTGGAATGTTTGTAACAGTTTGTGGAACTTGTTAAATTGCCCAGTGTACAGAAAATAGTTTGAAGAGGTACATATCTCTAATGAAAACTTTTCAAAGCAAATAATACAGTTTTCTTATTGCCAGGCAAAGGAATAACATAATCCCATAAATTATTTTGCTGTTGGGGGATTGAATAGCTCAAGAGGTAGGCAATAAAATATAGAACTTTTCACTTCTGTTTTCCAAGCTTGCATGCAGAACAGCTAGGAGACATGCTCATATTCAGTCAAGCTCTAGGGCTTAAATAGCTTACGGCATATTTGGCAGCAACTTTCTGTGTACTGGACTGTAATGAAGTCTTGGATTTAGTTTTAAAAAGAATTTCAAATATGGATTTGTATTTGCTGTGCTGAGGTGAAGCACTCATATTGCTAGAGCCCAATCTCACTTTAAAGAGTTAAATTTGCTATCTTCCAGAGCTGCAGAAACAACCTTTTAAATGTAAATCTAGTATAACTGACCTTACAGAGTCTGCTGAAATCTGTAAACAACTTTAATTAGTAATGCAGAATGGATTTAACCTCCTTTTTCAGCAGATGTAGAGAATCAGTTTTAAACCAGTGATAACTCTCGGTTGTCTGCATTGATTTTCTAATTATTGATGACACTAATAATTCAGAAAAAGCAGTGGAGCAGACCTGGGGAGGAGAATTTGTGGTTGTTTTAAGAAAGGCTATACATAAGACAGTATTAGGCAAGGTACGGAGTTCAAACGAGGGAATGAAGATGAGAAAGAGGAATGGGGGAAATAAAATTACACCATAAACCAGTGAACTGATGGTTCATGACAACCAGAAGTTTTGTTACTGAGTACTGGCTGTAGACTGCCCTTGCGTTCTGTACAAGGCTGCTGACAGCAATGAGTGTTATGGTTGAGTGGCAATAAAGAAGAATCTCCTGTTTTATACTTGTACTGTGGTTGGATTGCATTAAGTGCAGAGTGGTGAACTGCCGTGCTCTTTGTTGTTTGAAAAAACGGTAACTCACAATCAGCAGACAATGAATGCTCATTGTTGCCAAATTTACTTTTCCTAAAATTTGTTTCTTATTCTTAGATATTGCTTTGAAGTATTACTGCTATTGTTAGGAACTATTAGAAGCTGTGGAGAATGAGTGATATAAATGTAATTCTATGCTTTTGTTTTTTTTCTGGGGGGGGAACAGATGGAACATATTAAAAACCTTGTAGTAGATGAAGATAATGAAGGATGTACTCCGTTGCATTATGCGTGCAGACAAGGTGTGGCCCTCTCTGTAAATAATTTACTCAGCCTCAACGTTTCCATCTACTCTAAGAGCAGGGACAAGAAGTCACCATTACACTTTGCTGCCAGGTTAGTAGTGCAGTCTGGGCAGTGGAATCGTTGCCATTATTTCCCTTTGTGGGTTTTTTGACATTAATTTCTATGTTTTTCTAAGCTATGGGCGCATCAATACATGTCAACGACTTATAAGAGATATGAAAGACACAAGACTTTTGAATGAAGGTGATAAGAAGGGAATGACTCCGCTTCATCTGGCAGCCCAGAATGGCCATGAGAAGGTAGTTCAGTTTCTTCTGAAAAGAGGGGCCCTTTTTCTCTGGTAAGTATGAAGTTGTCCATTCATTAAGGCAAAAAAGAACTGTCATCCTACATTTTATGTCCATCTGCTGGGAAGTTAATACAGTATAAATATAGCATATGATAGTATTTAAAACATACAAATAAAAATATACAATATAAGAGCATATTTATAAAATATGTGTAAAACTTAGGTAATTGATTGTACCTTGCTTCTGACTGACACATAGAATCATATCTAGAATCAAGGCTTCTAATGCCAGGGAAAATTAGTTTTCTCTAAATTTGACTGCGAGAAGAATACTGAAATTTTTAGTGGAAAAAATATTGTTTGAGAAACATTAAAGTCACATCAACTTCACTGACAGGCTCAAGTAAGTGAAGGAGGATTGGTGGTTCACAGGAAACTTGACTTGCACTGCAAGTCCTGATTTTAGGTCAGGTCAAAGATCCTCAGATCATTGGCAGCTCCACAAAAGCTTCCAGGCCCATGTGTTAAGCCAGGAGCAAGCTACCAAAAGCTGAGAGTCATGTTTCCACAATACAGTCTTGTGATTTAACTTTCAAGTACTGTGCTTCCAAGTCCACTGCAACTGCACCTTGGAGCTAGAAGCATAAGCATTCTAAGGAGGTCCTTTAGCAAGCTAACCTGTCATACATTGATCCTTTGTGACTGTGGAGGACCCACTAAATGGACTACTGTCAAACCCTTGATTTCCAGTATCTTTACTTGGCTTAATTTTGACTTAAAACTGGCATTTTTTAAAGAAATGTCCTGGTATTTTCTGTGTGATAAAAGACTTAATGAGTTTCATTATGCTAAGATAAAGTAATATTAATAGAAATAGATTTGTGTGCTTATAATGTTCTGTATATTCACTGTCTTTACATGCGAAATTCCGTAACACGGCCATGATCTATGTAACATCTTTTGCTGAATATTAGTAACAGACTATTGCAAGCATTCGTAAAGCGAAATGTAAGAGAATGGGTGCAATCCAAATATATACAGAAGTAGAGAAAGAGAAGAAAAGAAGACGGGAGACCCAAATACTATTAATCTGTTGAGCCTTTTACTTCTGAGTAATGCACTGCTAATCACAGATTAGTTGAGAGAAAACGTGCACGTGTCTGCAGCAGTAGTGCCAAAGAACAGAGATTTGAGTCAAAGGAGAAGGTATTTACATTTACTTCATATTTATAAAAAAATCCATTTATAATTACTAATTTTACACTGCTACATGTAAGTGATTATAAAGGCTGGACAGCCCTGCACCATGCTGCCTTCGGAGGATACACTCGCACAATGCAGATCATTTTGGACACTAATGTGAAGTGTACTGACAGAGTGGATGAAGAAGGGGTATGTGTTCATATAGAATTACCCGTTTCATTTCTGCTGTTACTACTAGACCAAGTGTCAGTTGTATTCTATTGGTAGCTTTGCACTGTGCGTTACATGTCTAATATTTCGTTTTCTGTGGCATATTCATATTTCACCACTGTTAAAGTTTATTGCTTAAATTAATATAGGAAGCCTGAAATTGTTATCCAGTTCTTATAAGAAGGAGGCAAAATAAATTCAAATAGCCTAATAGAAATCATAAAATATTGAGTATGTTAGACATGTCACTCTTGGCCCCTTTAAAATGCAGGAGTATTTCAACAATGTAGCACAAACATTCGTAATTGAAATTTAAAAAGCTTGTACAAATTAAAAGAAAAGAAATCAAATATAACTCATTAGGCATATTGTTCGATATCCACCTCTTCTGCACAGTGTTGTTCAGCAGATACAGCTGCTCTCTTGCTCTGAAATTTGAGTAAATGCAGTATCTGTTGGATCAAGACAAAATCTGTTTCCTGCATTGGTGACCTCTTATATGAACCTGCCTACAGTTCCCTATCAGAAAACAAAGGGTGGTTATTTTAAGGAACTATTCAGTTTCCAACACAGAAACTGTTGCTAATTTCTCTGAGAACTGCTGTTGAAAACATTTTGAATTAGAAATTAATGAGAAGCCAATGCTTAGGTCTCAATTTCCCTCAGAAAAATCGAAGTTGGTAAGGCTTTCAAAATTCACTCTCAGTCCTAAACCAGTTGTTACCTTAGTTTTATGAGAATACCAAATCAAAAAGTATTCTGCTTTTATTGCAGTTTTGGTTTTATGAGCACATCTGTATATAAGTGAATACTTCTCTTCCTGATTATTAAGTGCACATGTTCTGTATCTTCAGATATCAGCATTTTTACCTATTTGTGACATGCAGTTTGTTAGTTGCAAAACTAAAAGTTATTAATGAATTGGACTTTGCTACCTACAGTTGAGTTTCCTCTTCAAATTTAACACTACAGTAGCTATAGAGAAAGAATAAAGAACTTGCCTATAATCTCTATCAGAATCTCTGTGAGAGCATTCTACTTTTTAATGTTATTACTGAATGTATTCAAGACTTGCAACAGAGAATTTGTTTTTTCAGTGTAGGAAAGGACTAAAATATTTACTTTTCTTTTTCAAATGATTCTCATGGATACATTGCCATACTACTCTTCTGCACAGAACACAGCTTTGCACCTGGCTGCAAGAGAAGGACATGCAAAAGCAGTAAGGTTACTTCTTGACTATGGTGCAAAAATTCTGTTCAACAAAGCAGTAGCTTCTTTTTTCCATGAAGCAATACACAATAGGAGAAAAGATGTAGTGTCTGCTGTCATTTTACACAAAAGGTAAGATGCACGGGAAATGCTTTCTGAAATTATTTGCTATTGTTTTGATTTTGAAAATGTGTAGTTTAATAAGTAAGACTGGGTACATATTTTTAAATTCTAGAGACTATACTGTGTTCTAGTGAGATGAAATTTAAAAAGTGTATCATTGTACTGGTTGTATTACAAGTTGTTTTCCGTATTAGACTGAGTATTCAGATTCTGTTAAGCACATAGAAACAATTAGACATAAGTAATCCATCCCACGTCTTCCATATTCTTACATATACATAATGATTTTTGGCATTTTGCGTCATGCTTCAATATGTACAGAATTTTAGTCAAAATGTTAAGCGTGATACTATTCAAGAAATTTAATTTAAAATTGTTGTTTTAAGTATGTTGCAAATATTCAAAAATGTGGCAGTTCAACTGCCACTTAGAATATTTTGTATGACAATGTAGTCAAGCCCCACTTCAGGAATAACTTTTGTTGCACCATTGCATAATGATCACATCTCTTGGTAGGAGTTGCAGGAACACTGCTAGTATTTTACTGCATTTATTATTACTCAATTGAACTTGTAACCCAAGGTTCCAGCTTTAGTTCAAGTTTCATATTTTTTTAGAAGTTCATAGCATAGTTGAAACATTTCTGTTTAATTGCTAACAGAAATAAACATGCATTGTTCTTAGAGAAATATCCAGAATGGTATTCAATTACTCCCCAAACAACTGATTTTCCAGTTGATGGTATGTAAACTTGTTAAGTATTGGCATTTGAAGATAATATCTTAAATAAAACTTAAATAATCTAAAAGTAGTT
Organism: Tapera naevia; assembly: GCA_033556795.1. Lineage (NCBI taxonomy): Eukaryota > Metazoa > Chordata > Aves > Cuculiformes > Neomorphidae > Tapera > Tapera naevia. The sequence continues at coordinate 16,214,945 of JAUMJJ010000038.1, forward strand.
TATTGAGAAGAAAGTAATCCATTTTCCATTATCTCAACTCATTTTTTGCAGATGGGAAGAAGCTGTTGTGACATTTTCTCACTATTCTAGTGCCAATAAGTGTCCTTTGCTGGAAATGGTTGAGTATCTTCCCGAGTCATTTAAAGTAAGTTTTATGGTACATATTAAAGGAGTGACTGCAGAAAGAAACCTTAGTTACACTGCATCATTTGCCATTGCTTTTGTAATGCTGTTCTCATAATATGTGTCATTACAAAATAGAAGCAATAGAAATTCACAAACTGATTTTATTGTGTTTCACTGATAGTTTCAGATTGACCATTTTAATTTCTTCAGTATTAGAAAAGATTCATAGCTTCCTGAGATCAATGGAGTTCTAACAGTATACAAATAATACAAAAACGAATATAAATGTGGTAAAAGTTGGAAGAGAATTTGGTTCAAAACCATTTGAGATATTTTCTGCTTTCCAAGCTAACTGCTAAATTATGCTACAGAAAAGCTTTTTATTAAAATAGCAAGTGACTTGGTATGTTTCTGACTTGGTATGTTTTTATTCATAAACACTTCACATTTTGTACTTGTAAACTAGAATGCAGCCTTGTTAACTGCATAGTCATTACTTAAATTCTACATATAAACTCTGAAATTTGATGTCTTCAAAACACACACCATAAAATCTGACCGAATCATCACTTCTGTTAGATGACTGCTGTCTTTGAACTCCATCTTGTTCAAGTGCTAAAAAATTATATTCTTTCTGATAAAAGTTACCTACATCACCTTCACTCACATTTCTGTTCTTCTTCAAAGCTGGTTTTGGACAACTGTATAATTGAGTCTTCAGAGGAAAAAACAAGTCGAGACTTCTATGTAAGTGGATGAAAAGAATTATGAAGACAGTACATTTTGCAGTCTCAGGATAGAATATGTCATCATGTTCCTGGCCGTGTGTTAGCAGTGGTACATTATTTGGATAATATTTAAGCTAGAAAATCATCATCTTGGCTTCTAGTTACTAATACTGGACTAAATTCTAGTACCTCTTAAATATTTTCTATAGTTGCAATTACGGTTCTATAGTTGGTAAATTGAAATCAGCTAATACTTAAACTTGATTTATGAATAATTCAGTAGTTAGTTATTCACCAATAACTGTATTTGAATCTGTACTTCTAGTATGTCTTTGGAAAAAGACTCCTCAGTATTAGGATGATACTTAAAATCACTTTGCCAGATCCCAGCAATCTTCAAATATTAGTCTTTTTTTTCTCAGGAAAGCCATTGATTTATTTTTTATTGTCCATGTGACACTGAAGTGAACATATTGTTAGCCTAGAAGATTGGGAAGTACACAATTTGTATGCTTTAATGTGCAGGTTAAGTTCACATAGATAAGATATGGAGGAAAACATAGGTGTCATTTTATCCTTTAGGCTGTGAAGAGCTTTGAAGTTCAGTTTCTCTAATCTTAATGCTTATGCACTCTAGTAAGATTGCAGATTTTCTGCTATTGTGCATTATCTTTATATTGGGTTATCAAGCCGTATAACCTTTAAATACCAGCTTATCTTCAAAATCAACATTAAAACAAATTACAGTTATGAGAATAACCTTTTTAGATTGTGATATTTTAAAAAGAGTTGTGTACTTCTTGTTTTACAATTTAAAATGGTGGTTTGTTTAATTGTCTTACAGTCACAGATGTGCATCTTGATGGCGTGTGCTAACTGGTAGAGTGACTATCAGTTGGTACACATTAATATCTGAATTACTCTGACACAATGTGCCTTTATTTCTCTAAAGGATAGCCTTTTTAAAAAAGGCAATTGTCTCAGTCCTAGTTTATCAGTTTCATTACATTTAAATACTGGTGTATGTTTATTATACAGATTGAATATAACTTCAGATATCTTCAGTGTCCCCTGACACTTAACAAGAAACTAAAGGAGGGTGAAGACATTTTCTATGAACCACTCACTACTTTAAATGTGAGTTCTTTATTTTGCTCGAACATAATTCCATGCTGTCTTGCTTTAGGTAAAATCAAAAGGTTTGGATTTTTCATCATAATATTTCTTCTCTAAATCATATGAGTGTGTCCTTGAAGTACATTGGTGTGAAATATGGGCCGAAGTTCTTATAGTCTGAGTAATGAATAACATTTCTTTTAGGTTTAGATAAAAATTCTTAGTTTATTTAAGCAGCTATGTATGTTTCAAGAGAACATACTGTATGTGCAGAAAATATATCAAAGAAAACCATATGCCAGTCAATGCCTTGACCGTGCACTGGAATATAAGGCATTGAACAACCTGAAAAAAACTGATTTTTTGGTATGCTAATTACAAAATACTTTGTGTGCCCAAATCAGATTTTGCTGGTTTTACACATTGCCTTTTTTTTTTTTTGGTCAGAGAATGTTTACAGAACAACCTTTCTGGCTTAATTTGATTACTTTTGGATTTCCTATTGGCAATTAGACTTGGTATAGCATCTAATAATGAATAAAAAATATTTTCTAATTAAAAGCAGCTGAAAAAGCTTGATCATGTATAGCTGGCAAAATGTTTGCTCCTGAGAAATCATGTAATGATCAGTCTTATTTTCGGAACAAAATATACTCTCTCTGTACAGTTATTTTTTAAAGCTTGAAATATAGTAACAGAGCAGCAGGAGAGAAGGTGGATGCCTCAGTAGGCAGAGAAGACAGGATAGTATTATCTTTGGGCTAGATTACATTTAAAAAAAAGAACTTTACAATACCTTACAGACATTTTACTTTTCAATAGGCTAATATTTAAGTAAAGAAAGTGGCTTAGCCAGTTTTGTAAGCACTTAGCTAGATGAGGTAATTTTGATCATTCTGGTTTCTTGCTTTTTAGGCCATGGTACGCCACAATCGCATGGAGTTACTCAGTCATCCTGTGTGTAAAGAATATTTGCTTATGAAATGGTAGGTGTACTTGAATATACATAAAATATAATACTGCGTGTGAGAAAGAAAGTTATTGTGCCCAAGTGCTTTTTACTAGGATGTTCCTATTTATAGTGCTGAGTGAATCAAGAATCTTTTCCATGTAACCTCTCATAAATATATTTAGAATATGCTGATGATTATCATGTAAGATGTAGCTTAGAATTTAGTAATGATTCTTTGATATTTACAGCAAAGGCAACCACTATCTTTGTTTCCGCTTTATTGCAAAATACGTAATAGGATTGATAAGTTAAAAAGAAAAGCAACAGTATTTCGGGATGGCCTGTACACTTTTGCCTAATAGAACTCAATGAATGCATTCATCACAAAAGGACGTTTTAAGAAATGTTTATTTTCTCATCTTGAAAACGTTGTTGAATGTTATATTTAAATGCATGCTCTTATAAATTTGCTAAGTATGGTAACTTTAAATTTCTTACTTTCAAGGATGGCCTATGGGTTTCGTGCACATCTAATGAATTTAGGCATATATTCTCTTGGTCTTATCCCACTGACTCTTCTGGTCACTCACATACAGCCAGGAAAACCTTTGAATGGAACAGAAATCTATGATGCAAGACCATTAGAATATGAGGTACTGACTTTTCGTACTAGTTTCAATATGTTTCAGAATTTTTATAGTAAAAAAGGTATGATTAGATAATTTCTAGAACTATTTATGATTTAGCAACTCTAAGGAATAGAATCGAAGTGTGTAGTTTTAAACTCTCAGCAGCAACTTCTGTAGATAATTTTCAGTTCTCATTTCTTATTTTTAATCTCTACTGAAAATTTTACCTCTGTTACATGGTTACTTCAGTTTCTTCCCTGAAGTCAGTATTTCTTAAAAGTTGAAGAAAAAGGATAAGCATGTATTTAATTATGAAAAGACAGAAAACAGTGGATTCTTCATCTTTTTGTGTCCTTTCAATTTTCAACCAAAATAACTGGATATTACATTTGACATTTGACATAGAAAGAGTAGTCAATCATAAAGTGCATTTGAGTGTTCAATTACAGCTTTCTTTGCCTGTATTCTGTATTATTTTCCCTTGCAGGCCCAGTATGTCTTCACTAGATTTGTAAACTATGAGGCTAAGACAGAAAAATTTTTGCCAAATTGGCAATATATGAGGTCCGACACAAAAAAACTGAGGCTAACAAAGAATGGGAGGGGAGAGACAAATAGATCGCTATAGAACTTGTCAAATAGAGACAAGGCTCAATTTGATCGCTTCACTCAGTACGACCTTTCAGAAAATAATCTGTGGAATTGCATTGAATTTTGGCAGTATCATATGTAGCTGTGTGTCGACTCAGAAGGGAGCTATTTTGAAGGTGATTGTAGTTGATTTTCTTGATTTGTTAAATAAAAGGAGTTACAGGCACAGTCTCGGGTTTTTTGAGTTGGACATTCCCATCTGTGTGTTGGTACTTCATAAAGCAGTAGTGAAAAATGAAATAGAGGAATTCAGCCATATATGTTTGGAAATATCTGTGAAAGGGTTTTAAGTGTATTGATTTATATATAAACTTAAAAGAGAAAAATAAAAACATGGATTTGTACCAAAATGTGAATGTTGTATCCCCAGTTTGGAATTATGACATCTCAAAATGAAAAACTTTATTAGGTAACAAAGTACTTACACATCATAGTGACTTTCGAGTATTTGTCTCTCAGTTACAGCTGTGATAGGTTTGGGACTATCTTAGTAGTTCCTAAATATTGATCTCATTCATGATATACATTGGGTGGAAATGATGCTTTTGTTGGGGCCATAAGAAGAGCAAATAAGGATGAACGCTATGTCCTTGAGGCATAGATACTTTTTGGGGTTGTTAAGAGACAAAGCTCAAACTATTTTTCAGAAACTGGAACTGGAATAATTAGGACACCATAGTAAACTGAAGAAGTTAAGACTTGCCAGGTCCACAACTACAGGATAATGAGGCTTTAGAAAAGAAAGACGGTGGTGCGACTGGTTGATGTCCTTTTTGTTTTTCCTTCCTGGAATTAAAACTAAGCAGTATTCTGTCTTTTAAGAAGGCTATGTGTTGTCCCTAAACTGAACATTATATTAGACTTCCAGAGCAGGAACTGCAAGTTCTGCTGTTGAACCTGGGAGTACAACTCCCACATAATGTTACACTCCTATGTCCATTTGAAGGGCAGGAGAGTCGCAGAGCTCTGTCTCCATGGCATGAAGACATATAATCCAAGAAGAAAGACCTGTTATATTCGCCCTGAAATGGTAACATACTGGTGTTAATAGAGACAAGAATTTGTTGTGTGACACACTTTTCAAATTATCTATTTGAAGTAGGTGATTTTATCACTAAAAGCAAGGATTTGGGCAAGCAAAAAATATAGAGGAAAGAAAATATTTTACAGATCTATGGGGAGAGAAAAGATATAAAACTGAAATAGGAACTCAAAAAGGATACGCTATTGGAATTACAAAATAAAATAAACTCAAGGGATATAAAAAATTCATGAAAATATCCTGATACATGAAAAAAATTAGTACAATCACATACCCAGCGCAGTATGTGCAGGGTTCTCAAAGATTCGGAAGCCAAAAGAACTATCAGAATTGGAAGAATTCATGCTCCACTAATTCACTCATCTTACTGGTAGAAGATAGGAGAATGACAGGAGCTACATACAGCAGACAGAGGAATGACTCAGACTGACCCAGGTCCTTGAATCGTCAGAAATGGGGTTGAAGAAGCGTAGTTGGAAGAGGGAGTCCTGTCCTTCAATGAGGAATTATGCCAGCTGGTGGGGAAACAGTGCACTGAACAGGAGCTGTGAAGGTGCTGCCCGAGAGGCTAGAGCAATGCCAGTGTATATGAAATGTTGTGCACTGAAGGAGACAGTGTTCTGATGACTCAGTTACGGGGATGGTGTGGGGATTGCCAGATCTGTAGAGGTGGATATGGGTCACTTTTCCCAAGTGACAAGTGATAGGACAAGAGTAAATGGCCTCAGGTTGTGCCAGAAGAGGTTTAGACTGGGTATTAGGAAATATTACTTCACTGAAAGGGTTGTCAAGCATTGGCACAGGCTGCCCAGGGAAATGGTGGAGTCACCATCCCTGGAGGTACTTAAAAGGTGTAGATGTGGTGCTTAGGGACATGGTTTAGTGGTGGACTTGGCAATGTTAGGTTTATGGTTGGACTCAATGAACTTAAAGGTCTTTTCCAACCTAAACAAATCTGTGTTTCTGTCATTTCTTTTAGCAAACTTGAGTAGAAGCAGAAGCTTCCCAGCTGGGAGTGTTCAAAGTTTCATAATTGGTTTGAATTACTTAATCAAAATATACATGATATGGTTTTCACAATATATATTGTAATATATAGTAATTATTTAACGCAAGCTAACAGTGTTTCTTAACTTGGCAATATAATGTGTATGTAGTAGGTAGTGATGAAATAAATGTTCATTTAACAATTTCTGATTTGTTTTGTGCTCCCATTTTTGTTTCAGAACTCATACTTCACAAGAGTGTGTATGTGTTTAGTTTTAATTATGAGTTTACTGGGAATCTGCAAAGAAATATTTCAGCTCATTCAACAGGTAAATACATGGAGAAATAATGTTCATCAGATACTGTGCTTGCTTACCAGTTTGTGTGATATTGAAATAAATCTGAATTTTCCCTACTTAAAAGGGAAATATCTTTTTATGTAAGATTAAAAATGAGAAGAGGATTTAAATAACGTATTGAATTCAGTCCTTTAATGACGCATGACTTGTAAATGTGTATCTGTCTCTCTTAAATCCTAGAAATTGAAATATTTGTTGGATTACTCCAATCTACTGGACTGGACCATTTATACTACAAGCATAATTTTTGTATCTTCTCTATTTATTAATACACCAGCTCATTTGCAGTGGGAGTGTGGAGCAATTGCTGTATACTTGTCTTGGATGAACTTCTTGCTTTACCTTCAACGGTACAAGTTATTTACATGCTTTACAATAAAATGTTTCTAATATTGTCAGATATTTTACATATCCTAGACTGTGACTGATCAAGTGCGATAGCCCTATTTTTGTTTTAGTTACACAAGTTTCTGGATTACGACCATAGGAATTTTTTAATCTAACAAGCTGTGAAGTAGTTTTCAGCGTTTTTCATGTAGTGGATCACAGCATGTGCTATGGCAACTAAAGAAATTTCAAGATTTATTTTAATGTTAAGTTAGCAGAACTACCACATACATCTTTTTAAAAATGTGTTTCATTATACTGTATAGTTTCACTTAAACAAAACAAAATACACTAATTGCAAGTGGCAAAAGGAAGTCTGTTTCTACAAGTAAAACCTGGGAGAAAGTAAGTTGTCTCATCATTTCCCAGATTAAAAGGCACACCCCACTTTTCTACACCACAGTGTCCTGTAAAAGAATGGTAATAGGTGATATTACATCTTCAGTTGCTATTAGGTTGATTTATTGCCATTAATGGTCTTAATGCTGTCACTGGTACAATAGTGTCCAAGAGTCATGGACTGCAGGAGAGCTGGGTGGAGGGAATAAAATAGTGTGGGTGCAGTTCTTCAGACTAATAAATTAAACATGCTTGTGCCTGAGCAGCACTGCCTTGCACAGAGATGAGGTGTGGCTGATTGGCAATTGGAGTGGGGATTCGGAGCTGTTCAGAACACAAGGATGACAGTATGTCACAACACTGCATATCTACTCTTCCAATTCTTATTGTATATATGCACTAATCATCCCCATGAGGTTTGGCAGACAAACAAACATGACATTTCCTGATTAATTTCAGAATCATTTTGCTGTAGTCGGGATGTTTAAGGGCAAGGTTTGTAAACAGACTTAATGTATCTTTATGGTACTGCCTCTGCTGGCAAACCTTGTCTTACATGTGTCTGACCTTAGATGACTGATGAATGGGCACATCCACTCTCCTCTGCTGTGTGCTGTGGGCAAAATGGAGATTGACTCTAAGCAGTAAAAAGTAAATTCATGATTGCCCAATATTCCTTCTTCTGCTAGATGAAAATCTTCCCTTACTTGAATACTTTTCATTTGCATAGCAGTAGAGCACTACCCATCATTTTTTAACCCATTTAGGCCGTCACTTATCAAAGCAACCTGTAGCTACATTGACTTCAAATGGAGATTTGACTCATAAATGCCTAGTAAATAGGAGAAGAGCTGGTCTGCTTTACTTCCAGCTCAATCTTCTCAGCCTTGCACTTAATATGTTAGGGAGAAAACCTGTGGAAGGATTTTATCAGTTGCTTCTGTTTTAGCATTAAACAATCATCTGGTCGCTGAAGCTGTCAGAGGACATAAATTCTCATATTTTTAAATCAGGCATGCGGCTCTTCGATGGGTTGTGGTGCCAGTTGTCCTTTGTTCTAGTTGCTAATTTGCTTTGAAAAGCAGCAAAAAGTGGGAGTTTCCTAATGCTATTATTCTAAGTTGTACAGCAGCTGTACAGTATTGTACTGTCTGTGGCTGTGGAGAGAGTAAAAGTTGTCCATGAAAAATAGTGTCTTGACGAAGTACTACTCTAGTGCATTAATGTATAAGACTGTATGGTTTAGACTTGCTGTAAATAAGACCATTTGCATTCTTTTGGATGTGAAATTGTAACATGTTCCTACCGTTTCAGAGTGTCTCAGAGTGGCAAAACATCTTTTCACACGAAAATCAGGATAACTCATTGACTTACATAAATAAATGTAAGGACCTCTAACTTCAGTATTAAATTTTGCATATCTTTTCTCTTTATTTATTGCCTAGATTTGAAAACTATGGCATCTATGTTGTGATGTTCTGGGAAATTTTGAGGACTTTGATACGGATTGCTGTCGTTTTCTTTTTCCTGATATTGGCCTTTGGGCTGAGTTTCTTTGTCCTTTTGGGGTCACAGGTTAGTTGAATGGCACAGTTAAATTTATCATTATAAATATTACATTTTACTAAAAATCTCAAGAGTTTCTTTACAAATTTCATCAGTTTGTATTTTTTCTTGATTTTGGTATTTCTTTTTGCAGCAAACATATAGCACACCTCTGCTTTCTGTAATGAAGACATTTGCAATGATGCTGGGAGACATTAATTACCATGATGCATTCCTTGATCCATTACTAAGCAATGAATTGCCATATCCATTCCTGAGTTACACAGTTCTCATTATTTTTACCTTGCTTATTCCAATACTCCTTATGAACTTGCTGGTATGTAAACTACTTATTAATATACAGAAGTGTTTAAGCACAGGTTTATATACAGTTTCAGTATATAAATTACTTTAGTGCTGATTTGTGGCATTCATTCATTTTTTAAGAAATTGGTATTTTCAGTATTGTGTTAAAAAGTTGCCTTTTCTTGGACTCACTTTCTCTCCACTTTTCTGTTCTCTGTATTTTTCTGTGGTTAATTCTTGCATGGTTTTCTTGTATGTCTTTAGGTAGCAATTGTGATGTAATTTGATTTGGAGCTGCAATTTTATCACAAGTTTTGATAAAGAAAATTGAGGAACAATGATTTTAGGCAGTACTTTGATAAATGCATGCCTAGTGGAGTAGACATAGTCTTAATGGTCCAGCCCCTCACTGTATCATAGCCTAGGGCTAACAATATTTTTTTTTAAAAATAAGCGAAACCCCACATCTTCATTACCCACAAACCAAGCAGTTAACAGTAGCATTATAGCTAGCTTTAATGAGCCTGACCTGAACAAAAATAATCAGACAACCTGGTAATGGAGAGAATAGGGAGAAAATATGTAATACATGTTCAGCCATGTTCCATTGGACATCATTTTTTTAGGAAATTAGGTTTTTTATATGAACTGAGCAATGAAAATAAAAAAAATAGGTTTTTAAAGTTATTTATTGCTGCCATGATCCTATCAAGAAGTCAACAAGTTTTTTAACACAGCATTGATGAAGAATCAAAATGTAGGGGTTATTCTTGACAAATCTTTGAAGTAGCTGTAGTGCCTTACTGGTAGAGAGACAGTTTGTATTAAAAAAGCTTACTAGATTTCTTCATACGAATTTTACAAATATGCAAAAAAGGGATATGTTTCCAAATTCAAGTGAAACAAAATAAATGTAACTTTAGAGTAATTTTGTATTTAAATGTGAATAAGAAATACAGTTGAAATCACAGCCTATGACAAAAACAGATACTGAAATCTTTCCTGGTATTTTTAGATTGGTTTGGCGGTTGGGGACATAGCTGAAGTACAAAAATACGCTGCACTCAAAAGGATTGCGATGCAGGTAAGTAACATAACCTAGAAGCACCAACTACAGGAAGTAGATATCATTGTTAGAACATGATCAGATAATTACCTGATTTATCATCAGCATCCTTAACTAATACCTTAGCAACTCTGTAAAGACACTTTGTGAACATGAGCATCCTATTCTGAATCTCATTTTCAGTCACCTGTTTAGGTATTTCTTTGCCAACAGAATGCTCCAGAAGGATACTGTCTTGCAACTCAGAAGCACTACAAAGTGTTTATTAAGCGTGCAGCCTTCTGTATGTTTGACAGAAGGTTGTCTGCAGTAGTTTTATGCTGTACATCCTGTTCTTTTAGATACATATGCTCAGTATTTCCGTAGCAGTTTGAGAACAATTGGAAGAAGGCAGCATCAGCCGAAAAGGCTTTTTCTACCCAAGGGAAAACTTTACTCACAGGCATTCCACTGGCATAATCTAGTAAAAGGATATAGCACAATTAAAGAGAGAAAGATCACTCTCTTTCCCATTATTATCTAATCTTAAGACATGTGGCTATGATAGGTATTCTATCTTTTGAGCACTTTTGCCTTGTAATTCTATACTTCAACCCACCGTGTTCTAAGGAACTGTTGAAGCCATTATACAAGAGGTAACTCAGTTTTGGAACCATTTTAGTTATAACAGTGCACAGCTATATGGAATAATTAATTCTTCTAAGATACTCAATACTGCTGTGACTAAATGGTTTTAGTGTCTGGGCTGCATTGTTCAGGTATTCTAACATTCTTTGCAGTGTAGATCTCCTCTGGTAATAGTGATTTGAGTATACATGATGGTTATTTTCATATGATAATCTGTCTGTATCTTAAGAGGGTATATCTTATTCCAAATGTAAAACTGCATTTAGGTTAATCTTCACACCAACTTAGAGAAGAAGCTACCATTTTGGTTCTTAAGTCGAGTGGACCAAGAATCAATCACCGTGTATCCCAACAGGCCGAGATACTGTGGATTTATGGTAAGATGGTGGATCTTAAACTGAAGGATTCAACCTAAAATGTAATGATTGAATTACTTTGTGCACAGATTGCTGGGAACATTGCATTAACTGACATCAGTGAATCGTGATTAGACCTTAACTATCTTCAGCGAAAATGATAAATAAGTTTGAGTGCAGCCTAAGTTATTCAGATAAAATTAGTGTTTGAGTTCTCAGTGATCTGTGGCTTTATTAAGTGAGCCAAGCTAGAAGAGTTATTCAGACAGAAAACAGACTTACTCCCTTTTGGTATTGCTACTTTTATTTGTTTACTTTTCATTTCAGCTGTTGTTGGTAGACAACTTTTTGATTAAGCAAATTTTGCAAAACAAATGTATACAAAAACAACTTCATAACAGAAAATCTTTTCAACTTTAACACTATGTGGAGATTATTACCATTCACTTGTTTGGCTTTTTTTATTATTGTCGGGCTATAATACCTGATTTCAGTTTGGTTCTGTGTTTTGTTTAGAGTGTGTTCCAGTATTGCTTTGGGTGTGAGGACTCTACCACAGATGCACAGAGCACTGATACAACATTAGAACTGGAAGTTCTGAAGCAGAAATACAGGTATTCATTGTGGTTTTTTACTACTGTAAAAATAAGTAGAACTAATATTACAAATACAGTGCTATTTTAAAAAGTGTACTAAACCTCCGTACTTTACCTAAAAAGTAAAACTCAATGTATCTAGTGTCCCTAAGTAAGCTCCCTCACTATGGTAACTTAGTATTTTAGTATTTTGTATTTACCTTCAAAGTACTTGTGTAGTAGAGAAATATTTTTATCCCTTGGCAGAGAAACATGACAGGCTTGTCTGCTCGTTAAAGTAAACTGAAATAATGGGGAAAACGCATTTTCATTACAGAATTACACATTTGTGTATGGAGGTTTTCAAGGGTTATTTTAAACTCACAATTGATGTAATTCAAATTGGTTTGCAAATACACAAAATCTCTAACTGACTTTCCACCAGTCCAATGTTAAATCTGCCTCAGATTGTTTCCCCAAAAATGGATTGGTGTCCTGGTTCTCCTTTAAACAAATCATCTGTTTCCCAAAACCTTGGAAGGAATTCTCTGTGCTTACTTTCCTTACTTATCTTGCTAATATGTCAGTTAGAAGAGTTTCAAAAAAGCATTCTGTGAAAGCACAGCTAGGAAAGTGTATCCTTTTCCACTCTGTCTCACTCTCTCCCCTTTTTTTTTTTTTCTCTTTTTCTTTCTCTTTTCTTTCAATCTACTCAATTTTTGTCCCCTGCACAAATTCTGATTAGATCTTTTTTGCATGAAGGACACAGCAAGAGTTGAAGGGTGAGAATACGCCCTACAGATGTAGGCAGATCATGGGATTTAACAAGTCTTTCCTCAAATCCATGCTACATCAATAAACTATAATGGGAACCAGCATAGAAAATACTCTTATTTTCCCTACAGAGAGGAAAGAAAACTATCACTTTATAAAATTACAAAATTATTTGGAATAGAATAACTTTCAGTGATTTCACTACAGAAAGTTATTTTTAGTGCCCTGAAAATATTGGCTGAAAACTTTGTTTTACAATGTTGCCCCTGTATTTTTCCTGTCAGAGTCTGAGTTCAGTTCCTATTGAAGGTAGTGGCAATCAGTGCTGAGTATTTATGTTTTTGCTTTTTGTTATGGGGTGGATTTTTTTTCTTTATATTAATTGTAGCACTAATGTAATGCTTGTGGTTTTCACATAGTTTAAAAGATATTTACTTTTTTTGGAAAAAAAAAAGAGGCAACTACATCCAAGGAAGACCCAACTGTTCTTCACAGAAAACCTTTTGGTCACTATATGTATGTTTTCATGCTCTAATTTTGTGAATCTAGAGATTTGGGAAACTAGATATTCAAAAAGCCTGTTTGATAGTTTGATGAAGGCAGTTTCTAGGCATATTTCCTATTTCTTCCATTGTTTCTTAAAAAATAGCAGATACTGTGTTCTGTATGCCTGATGCTAATGGATGTTAACTCTTTTATTTGTATCAATTGCACTTTGGGTAGCACTTTAAAAGAGATCAGTAAGTGCCTCATCAATGTCTCTCAAATGTTGTTAAAGTAGTTGTGATGGTCACTAAATGTTTGTGAATGCTTAATTGCCAGTGCAAGTCTGGCCCTTTTTCTTGCCAAACTGCTTCACTCAATAGGAAAAACCTGTGATAGAACGGTTCCTGTTTCCTGAAACCAAGAGAAATATCACAGCTTGAAAAATTAAATGTACTGCAGAAAATATTCTTCATTAGCAGAAGGGTGAGGTTGAGGTCTGTCAAGTCTTTTGCATCTGTAATTTTAATGACTAAATTGTTCTTTGAAAACAAATGACAAAGACCACTGCATGCATATTTTTTATTCTTTTTTAGGCTCAAAGATATATCAACACTGTTGGAAAAGCAACATGACCTCATTAAATTGATCATACAAAAAATGGAGATAGTGTCAGAGGCTGAAGATGAAGACAGCAATGATCTATTTCAGCACAAGTTTAGGAAAAGGCAGTTAGAACACAAGAATAGTAAATGGGATACAGTGTTAAAAGCTGTTAAAACAAATGTTTCTAACCCAAGCACAGAAAAGAACAATAGCTTCTTTTAGACATGGCTATGATATCATGTTGTATTTTATTTTACTTTAGGGTCACTTCTCTTGGTGTCTGTGCATAATATTAATGTGATGCATCATGTATTCAAATAAAAAAAAAAAAAGGCCAGATCCAAAAAAAAGGATGTAGGTGCTCAAAACAGTACTTAAGGAGACTGAAGATGTATACATCCAAAACTGTGATCCTAAAGGTGGCTGGCTAATCAGGAAAGTGCCTAATTCACCAGATGCCAGCCTTGCTGACCTGACAGTTCCCAAGGCTTCTGTCTAGCTCCATTCCTGGATTTGGCCATAATACTCTTAGGTCTGTGCTTAGTTACATTATTTCTGTTACAGATATTTTTAGAACTTCACAATTTTTAGAAATTTGAACTCCAGTCATTTAGCATTCAGATGTTTTGAGGGAGACAATGGGCATTACAAAGCTTAAAGAAAAAGTAAGAAACCAACCTGTCAGATTGCTTTGGAAGTTTTGCTGAGTAAGGACTGCAGGATCAGGCCTGAAAGGTAAAAAATAAAAAGACCGTGAAAATGTAATGTGAGGGAAGGACTGATTTCTTTTGTGGATAACTATATGCAGTTCTCAGAGGGATCATTTGTATTAGCATGCACATAGCAACAATAGAATGGCGTGTTAAATATTAGTTATTTACAACTTAGTATCCTTATACCGCTAGAGTGATCTTGGCCTTCCTGATAACCTCAAACCTTACCCTAGTACTCCAGTCTGCACTTTGGTTTGGTTATTTATTTACTGGGTATTCAGTGCATTATGTAATATACCGTACTATATCAAATGTGGAAATAAACATGAATTAAACTGTGTTTAAGTACCTGAGTATATTTGTTTCAAAACAGTAACAGTGCTAATAAACTAATTATGACTATATGCATTTGTAATGCTCTGTGATCTCTTTTTTGGATTTAGACATTTTCTTTAATAATTTATAATATATTAATTCTTCACGTAAAGAACTATTTTAATTCCTTTTTACTTAAAAGGTAGCCACCAGAAGGTAATTCACACTGTACAGAACTAGTCCAGTCTTCAGAAGACAAGGAAGATGCACTGTAAATTAGTGAGACTTGTGCCTTAAAATTGCCATGAATAACGTGCTTCGGCGGGGAAAACGCTTTCTCATCTGATTGTTTTATCCCAGCTTTGAGACTTTAAATCTTTGCCTGGCAAATAGAGAAAGGGGGAGGTTATCACTGGTTTTGCCAATTCTACTGCACTTACTAAGGTAAACAGTTGTTTAATTTCAAATGGTGGATGGCATCTGTAGAGATTCAGGAAGCATTTGAAGTTTGTTTCTCTTCACTAGCAAAATTCATTGGTACTTTGAATCCAGTGGCAAATATCCATGCCGGTTATAACCCAAGATGTTTGTTGTTAAAACTGAAGTTCTTGTCTGGGTTTGCCTCCTAGAATCTGCATAGGCATTTTACATTTAAATGTGACTGTGATAATTCAGTAATAGTTTGAGGTAGAAAATAAGCACTTGGCATTCAAACAGCAAGTTGGGAGTGTGGAGACACATGCGGCTGTGTGACTGTATCCACAGATACACTCCTGAGAGCCCCAGAGATCCCACCCTTAAGTCTACCTCTGGATCACATTCTAAGTGTGCTGTTGAAATCTGGTGTGTACCATCACTCTGGTATACCCAGATGGAAAGAAATGTGTTGCACAGGTAGAGAAGGATAACGTTGTCTCCAGTTTACTCTTAAAAAGGAGGAGATGAGGAATGTGTGCTGCATCTGCCCTGCAGGATGCGATAGGAGCAGCCGTGGGTTCTGCTTCAGGGCCAAGTCTGTACGAACAGTGAAACAGGGAGAGGGAACCAGGAAGCAGGATCGGAATCAAACAAGGTAACTGTAATGGCTAGTATTGCATCGTGGCCTCTAAATTCAGGTCTGTTCTTGTGCATAAGGTATTCAGATTTTCTAAGCTACTGTGCATCTGCAGCTCCCTCTGTCAGTTGAAAAAGGAACGTCCAGGTTCTCAGCACAAGGCCAAACATGAAAAATGGGAATTATTTTTTGTTAATTCTTAAAGCCAGAAAAATAATTTTAAATTCCTGACAATCTGTACCATTAACACTAGATGGCAGTGAGCGATAACATTTTTGAATAAGTAATTTGGGCCTAAATACATAGTTTTAATTGAAGAGGGACAGTAGTACAGTTACAGCAGAAGCAGAGTTGTCAGCATTTACAGTTTTAACATTTGAGCATTCCAAGCCTCTAAACAGAGCCACGCAGGACAGGGATTTAATCTTTTATGGGCATTTAGCTTAGAATTTGAACAGACATAAAAATAACAGTGGATAGAAGACACCACCTGTTTATTAAATAATATGCAAACCAAACCAAATTTGGGTCAACAGTTTTTATATTGTAAGACAGATAAAGGGTACTTTATAACAGCATTGAATTAGGTATTTAACTGTAGACTGAGGGAAAGATATTGGGCCCTTTTGGCAATCTCTGGAAGTAACCCTGTTAGGAACATCTGTATATGTTAACTCGCAGTGTCATGTGGATTTTTATATTCTTACATTGAAAATTGATACTGTGGCTGAAATTGATACTTTGGCTGTGAATGAAGCATCTGCAAAATGGGATGGATGTCTATCTGTATCTAGTGTTTATCGCCCACTTCCCTTTAATCTGTATGGAAACACCACCTGCTCTTTATTCAGAGTCCGGACAGTTCTGTAGGCATATATGGGCATCATTTCTGCCTCTCAGGACTGTAAAACAAATATTCCTGATAGTGAGGGAAAATATTCCAGCACATCTGCTGCTAAGCAGCTCTGGCAACGTTTTTCTCCTCAAAGCAAATGGCAGCACGAGTCAGGCAATGGCACCATCTCCTTCTGCCTAAACCAGGGTATTTCCAAGAGTTCTTGCCAGGAGGGTTGGTTTGTGCCTCACCTCTATGACATGTGAGAAGGTCACAATTCGGGACAAGAAATGCCTGCCATTACTGTATGATTTGGCAGTCTGAAACAAGCTGACAATCCTTTGCTGAAGCCAGACATCCAGAGGCCTGGCTTTCTAGCGAAGGCATCGGACTCCTGCTGAGAAGGACTGACTAGCAAAACAATTTACACAAGTGAATTAAAATCAACTAGAGCAATAAAATGCATCCTTCTGAGAAAAAAACAAAGCATCCAAGTTGGAAGTGGATAGAGTAAGACTATTTTAGGGCTGGAAAACACAGTAGCTAGGAAATAACTTGCTTCAAGCTGTCTAGTGAGCATATCTGTGACCTTTATAAGATTTTATGTTGCTGGAACAAAGACAGAGCCATTCTCTAAGTAAACCTTCTTGGTTTTGACTCACATTTTGTTTCCAAAGAAATAATTAGTCTTGCATTCTCCTTACTGTGATGTAAGGTACCATTTTCTGACATGAAACATACTGAAGATGTGGATTTTCAGAACGTTTCACACCAAAATATCATCTATTCAGGTCTCCAGACAGTATTTGCTATGTGAAAAACTGAATTGTAGAGAATGGGCAGAGGAGAAACCCCTCACTGAAATCAGCCAAGAAGGATTTAAAACCATTGTGGGTTACACGTATTGAGGAAGAGGAGAAATCTGTATGAAAAAAAAGTGGTGGTTCTCCTAAATGCTCAGGATTTTGTTTTGAAATATGAAATGCTCAGAAACAAAGCATGTAGTGAGAGAAACAAAAGGAGAGGAGAGTACATTCTTCATCCCTATTGGAGGACCCAAGAAAAGAAACCAGAGCTGGATTTGCTTTTGTGTAAATGACCTTTTACCCTACACTGTCATTCTGAGAAATCATTTAGGCTGTAGCGTAGTACAAACCAGTGGTAAGATATCTTTACATCAACTGTCCAATAAAAGGGGTCTCACTTTGGGCAGGAATTAGGTCCATATTATCAGTAATCAATGGAGAAAGCATAGGAGTGTAGCAAACAACACCCTGGAATTATGGACAGGGGAGGGTTTTTTGAGCTTCCTTTTGAGCTTTTCCTATTGAGAAGCTACAAAGGATTGTGCAGGATTTGAGAATTTTTTTTATTCCAAAAATAACAGTACTGCTTAAAGGCAGCATTTTCTGAGCAGTACAAAGATAGCAGGTAGTGCCTAGGTGTAAATCAGCACTGGCACGTGAAGTGCAAGAGAGCTTCCTGCGAGCCTGTGTGTCTCTGTACCATCTTTCTTGTTCTAGGGCTGGTCTGCACACAGGCTACTCAAGCATGTCTGAACCTGTTAGGTGAAGATGCTGGCATCTTTGCAGAAATACAGCAAAGACAATGCCATAATAATCATGAGATAAGGTGCTTCAGACACTTGAGCAAGTAGAAGTCTCAGCAATTAGAAGATTTGGTTTAGAAGTCAAGGTGGGAGGTAATGCAAGTGATGAAAACTGCAAATCACAACTTAGAAAGCAGAGTAAATTTTAAAGTTATTCCTTTCAGAAATGAGCAAAAGTATTGTTAATACTTATTTATGTAGAGAGGTGTCTGCTGTCTACGTCAATCAGTAGAAGGAAACTGGGGACTGACAAAACCATAAATGTCGAACTGGCCAGTTACTTGGAGAAAAATTAAAAGAGTAATATTGATGTCAGTGGGATGGAATGAGAGTTCCAAGACACCACTGGCCCAGTCTTGAGCACAACAGTGATGTTCAGCTGCATTCAGCCATGTGAGATTGAGGAGAGGGAGAGTTAGGATCATTTAAACTTTTAAAACCAGCAAACATCCTTCTCAGCTCAGTCCTGATGATAATCCTGGGAGAGCTGGCAACGTCCACAGGAGTGATTCAGCAAGGCATCGTGGAAGTGATGCTGTGGTAGATAGCTATAGCAGACTTCCGAGGCACTTATCATCACTTGAGCTGTCTCTGTTCCTGTGGATTTGAATTTTAATGTTTATAAGCATCTTTTCCTAGTCTGTGGGATAATTACAGTTGCATTAAATGATTGACAGTAATGATGGATAAAAGTTACCACTGACACTGTTACTGTGTCATGAGGAAAAGAACATGTGCGCTTCGCGGGATTTGGTCTGCCTCATTTCAGTTTGAAGGTTGTGTCCACATCTTGTATGCATGAGTGGCTGAAGTATGGTAGCTTCACCCTAACAAGGAGAAGGGATTCTCTAGGTGAGGGAGAGCTGCACTTTCTCAGATTGAAATAGTTTGTGAAAAAAAAAGTGCATTGGGCATTTGAGAAAGCAAAAAATAAACAGTTTGCATCAGCATGAATCAGCCTCCAAACAGGCTTCGACACTGCAGCAGTTGTTGCTCAGAAGCACTCATTGCTTTGAGCTCTGTATTGTGTGTTCACCTTCTTTCCCCACTGCATTTGCTGCCACTTCCAGCTCTCTTCAGTGACCACCAAGCCTCTGCAAAGCTACAAGAACAAAAATGCTAAACACAGCTGGGTCAGTCCTTCAAGCACCCACAATGGAAAGAAAATGAACCAGGCAAGGACTACGAACAACATTCCAACAAGTCAACAAAAAGGAAGAAATTCAAAGTTAGAGGGAAACGATAGCCTTGGATTCATGTTCTCAGCTTAGGTAGTATAAGCATCTGCACTTGATAGGACAAGAAATAATGACTTTAAACTGAAAGAGGGGATAATTAGATAACATATAAGGAAGAAATTCTTCACTGTGAAGGTGATGAGGCACTGGAATGGGTTGCCCAGAGAAGTTGAGGGTGCACCATTCCTGGAATTGTTCAGGGCCGGTTTGGATGGGTCTTTGAGCAACCTGGTCTGGTGGGAGGTGTCCCTGCCTGTGACATGGGGGTAGACTAAATGATACTTAAGTTCCCTTCCAACCCAAATCATTCTACAATTCTATGAGGTACTCTGTTCTATGCCACTGCTGAAGTACAGTGTCCAGGGTGTTGTAGGCAGAATCTACATACACAATTCCTTCTCTGAAAATAAATAAGTAGAAGATAAATTCTGTGTTTGCACATTCAAGACGGATGTTGCTGGAAGCCAAAACCATTGTTGTTACCCTTCAACGCAGACTCATTTCTCACATTTACCGAGACAGATACGGGATGCAAATCACTTAGAGAAGGAAAAGTTAAAATGTGAGAATACTGTTCCGTCACCCTAACAAGCTGAGAATAAAAGCTGTTGACTCCCAGACTTGCTATTGGCCCAAAGCTGTTTTGTTGACCATCATTGCCACCAGCACAGAAACTTGTAATACAGTTGCTAATTGTTAATATGAACTTCAACCTTTAGCGTAGAAAGAGAAATATCCTGAGGACTGTATGTGGCCTTGACAGTCTGCAAGGGCATTTTATGTATTGTGAGGCCTCACTTTTTTATTGTCAAGGACTGTGCTAGTGTTTTTGTCTGATGTCTGGCCAGGAGGTGGCTTTGCGTTGCCCACAGGACATCAGCATTTCTAAAATACTCTTGAACTAAATGTATACCTAAAAGTATCAGAGTGATACTGCTCTATTCAGCAGAGGCAACACATTATCTTGACAGAGTTGCCTAAAGGTTGGATCCTTGCTCTGAGACTGAGCAAGCATCCAGTTTTTAAGAAGTTGCCTCTCTGTTTCATTCAGACAGAAAGCAAGCTAGCTCACTGTCTGAAGGAAACAGAGCCAACTTCTTCAAGCTGTACAAAAATGTATGTTACGGTAAGCATGCATTTATATCTGACCATCTGACTGTAATAATACACCGTACACTTGAAATAATAGTCTTTATTTTTAGTCACATATATTCATATTATTGAGAATATATGCTTTATTTTGTAATGTGTCCTATATAAAAAAAATGGACATATATATATTATAAAACAAGCAGATGGCTGGCATTTTATTCTTGTCAGAGTGGCAATCCATACATGGGGCCACAACATGCCCCCCACCCCTAGAAAGAGGTAGTCAGCAGGTAGAGAGGCATCTCTTCCCTGAGCTGTGCGGAACAGGCTGGTGTCTGGCACTCCAAGGGCCCACATGGGAGAGATGCCTCTCTTTGTAGAATTTTACCTGGCTTGTTGTCAATACAAAGGAAGAGAAAAAGGGAGAGCTTGAGTATCAGTCAACTCTAGTAAGTCTGTAGGATGCTCTGAGCATGCTTACCTCATTTGGTTTTGAGAAGAATTTGAATTAGAATTTCAAGTCCCTATCTGGTCTCAGTTTGTGCACTGACTATTTCTGCCTTGAGAAAGGTAGCTGATATTCCTGTAGAACATGCACTGCTTTGTGAACAAGTTTCACACACAAGGGGAAAGCTAGGGAGTTCTGCATTACTTCAGCCTTTAACTTCAACTGAACAGACTTTGATAATTAATAGAGTTGGATTGATTTTGTTTCATTGCAATTTTATTATTTCATTACAAATTCATTGTTTTATTATAATGGTTTTTGGTTCCAGTAGAACTTTGAGACAATGTAAAGAAATGTCAGTTATTTCATGTTTATGCATTAATAGATAAAACTAGTCAAAATGTTTCACTACTTTCTTCATTCTTTTACCTGTCTCAAATCATATTTTGCTTTTAAAAGCTCCATTACTCTGTAATAGAGCAAATAAGTACTGTGGAGGTGTAAAAATGCATGCTACAATTATATCAGATGAAACAGTGACCTATGAATATACTCAGAACTCTGCACCTTTAGCCTCCTGCCTACCAGGCAGATGGGGTCTTGGGGAAGGGCTGAAGGCGATCCAAAAGTCAGGCTGCCACAAACGAGGAAAAACAGCTGGGGCAAGAAAGAATTTCCTACAAAAACGTGTTACAGGAAGGTAAGGTGGAAATACATGTTGCTAAATACTGTAAAAGAATCTTTGAAAGTGAAGGTGAATGCTGAAATACACCTCTGCTGCCTCTGAACCACAGTATGAACCTCCCATAACCCGGTGCTTCCCAGCGTCTGTTCCTCCCTCATACCAAACCTAATTGTTGCTTTCCCATCTGCCTTTGCAGCAGCTGAAGTGAGTCTATGATGTTATCTCTGCCTGAGATCAATAGTATGACGGATGCCACCCCAGGGAGAGGTCAGGCACGGGGTAACACAGAGAGTGCCACCCCTTGGTAGCCCATCCTGGTCAGGACACATCTGAGGCTTCCCCTGAGGTGCACAAGCTGGGTTTCTCCATAAAGCACCAGCAAGTGACCATGCGCTGTTAAAATAACTATTTTATTAACTGTACAACCTGACAAAGAGACTAAGAAAGGTCTGTGTGGAATAGTGAGAGAAGATGAGGAGGAGTTGCAAATATAAAGTATGTCTGACCCAACCTGGAGCTGTAGGCAATTACAGCAGAATTCAGAAAGAGGGAAGATGATGTGAAAGGTACTATGGAGAAGCTGGCTTAGAGAGCACTTGTGTTGTTTAGGTTTGGGACAGCAAAGTTTTCAGTACTATAAAGCTTCTTAAGTTTGACTGGTGAAATAAAAGGCAAGGGGTCCTGGGGGAATTCAGGATGGAGCCAACAGTCCATGACAAGGACTGTGAGTCACCAGGGAGCTTTGTTTGTTTTCCAGCAGAATCATAAAAGCATCTTCCACTTATCTGAATAAACACAACAATGTACAAATTATTCCTGAGGAACTCCTAAAACATGTATTAATCAACTCTAGAAATAAACAATAGAAACCTAGCTCCATCGTGGATATTTTGTGATGTAAAAGTCTACTTTTTAATGCCTACACTCCTACTTTACAAAATAGCTTACTCTTGAATTATTAAATCAAGTAAAAATACATCTCTAGACCTGTGGATTTTTTCCTCTTAAGCTTTAGAAATAGTTAAAACATCTAGCTAGAGAGAAATAAGAGGGGCTGAAGAAAATAAAAATAAACATCATTTAAGCTTGTATATTTGGCTTATTCTATAGTGTATCTAAATAGGGTCGTGAAAAGCGAAATGCTTCAGTTGAGACTAAAGCAAAATCAAAGCAGGCCTGGTCATGCTTACAATTCAGCACCCACAATCCTTTTGTGTTATCCCGACTCCCGGTCTTGCCCTAATGTGTGCATTAGACAACAGCAGATAAAAAGGAGTGATTACTCCTAGTTATTTTGTCCAGTGACAAATCCACTATTCATTCCCACAACATCTCGGTGTTTGGCAGATGATTGTTCCTTCAGGCATCTCAGCTGCGGGTGGTAATTCTTGTTCAGGTGCACTCAATGCTGCTCTGCTGCAATGGGACTCAAGGCTGACCCAGCCCAGGTAACCTGCACTGAGCTCTCTCCCATGCTCTCCATGTCCAGCTGTTCACCTTCATCTTCTCAGACTGGGATATATTGCTGCTCTACTGTTTTGACCAAGTGGAACAAGGTAACCTTAGGGTAGCTTATTTCAGATACTCCATTTTTTAATTAGGGATAGTTTTTTTGCAGTGAGTCTTCCCTGCCCTGCTACTTTCACCCTTCACACCACCTAGTAGTTTAAAAAACACTTGGAAGTGTCTACTGACTGCAGGTGACAATCCGTGTACCTGAGGACACAGGTATTTGCATTCTCAGCCTAAAAGTTTGGGGAAATACCTGAAAGATTCATGCAAACCTTTCAACAAACCATGCCATTTTTCAAAATATGTGTGGGATGTAACACATCCTGAGGAGGACCACCAGTGATGTTTTGCCCTGTTACAAAATCCTCCACTGAGCTCATTCTTAAATGAAGGAGCAGCAAACCTGTACTTGTCTCAAAGCACAACTAGAGTGTGTGGTCCCCTACCCAAAATACAGTCTGTCTGTTTTCTGCCAGTACTTTCAGGCTAACATAGCACTCGTCCCTTGATTTCTAACGGCAACATCATTTTGCCGGGGAAGTAAGATAAAAGGTATCTGGTTGTGGCCGCATGAACTGTTGTCATTAGTGGCATCCATCTTATGTTAAGACCTTCCTACCCATAATTTAAGTTATTTGGGCTCCTTCTGGGGGCAGCTCAGTTTTTGTCAGCAGTGACGTGGCACAAGATATTCCCAGGGCATCTGTAGTGTTACTTCCCTGGCACACAGCAGAAGCAAGAAGATTGTCCAGCTTGAGCAGCACCAGCAGAAAATGCAGGGCTGTGAAGCCCAAGCAGTACTGCAGAAGGAATCCCTGAATTCCCTGGATTTACTCACAGGGTGCTTTGGTAGAGTAGCAGAACAACAGGTGCTGCAGCATGAGTTATGTATTCCAGGATAAAAATAACTTCTAAAAGAAGCGTTGGCCCAAGTGGCTGCCCTAATCTGCTGGGAAACTTCTAACATGCTGCAGAAACAGAACTTTTACCAACAGTTTTTGCTGGTTCAGTGGCCTGCACTCTTCCTGCAATATACCTTTGGGATGTTTATAAGGAGAATAATACGTATTACTGTGGTATTGTTACCAAAATAAGAAGAGTTTTCAAGTTCACTTTCTACAGCAAAACCAGCAAAGCAAGCAAAGCAGTGACTGGCAAGGAATATGTAGCAGGTGGCATTTGTGTGTGGCAATGTGTGTGGTCTTTCCCAAATTGAAGCTATATGACAGTTTCTGAGAGGCTTTCAACGTTGCAGAGCCCTGTGGATGTCCTTTCTGGAATGTCTCATGTTGACGTTCAGCATCATTTGTAGCT
This sequence comes from Tapera naevia, assembly GCA_033556795.1. Taxonomy (NCBI): domain Eukaryota; kingdom Metazoa; phylum Chordata; class Aves; order Cuculiformes; family Neomorphidae; genus Tapera; species Tapera naevia. Next base: position 16,239,414 of record JAUMJJ010000038.1, read on the forward strand.
CAGCTCACAGCCACAGGAGTGAAGGGACAGTGTATCTGCCTTCAAACCTGCCAGTGACTCTTCATCCTCCTCACGTGTTTGCTGTTAGGCTAATTTGTAACTGCATAGACTAGACAGCATTATAATGACCATGACAGCAAGTCTCACAGATCATTGAAAGCGAAGTGAAAACTAATTTGTACTTCAGAGAGCTTTAAGTCAAATTCCAGGTGTGGCTCAACATAGGCAGCAACTTGAAGATGATTCAAGCATAGACAGTTATTAAAGGAAAGGAAGTTCTCATTGCGAAGGATAGAAAGACAGAAAACTGTAGCCTTGTTTTTCATTATTCCTGAATTAATTCAGCTGCCAGTGCAGCTAAGATTTGCCTTAATTGCTTTCTCTGCTATTCTGACCCTGGACAATTCTCCAGACTGCTAAAAGGTCCTCAGTCAGTCTCTGAACGGAGCAGTGATACCCAATAGAGAGCCTCACTGTGCTCGCTGGGAGCTGCAGACATTAACGTTCACCCACAGAGGTTAACACAGGCTCTGGGGAAGGAAAGTTGTCCTTTCTCTTGTTGCAGTAGGGTTGGGTAGACAGGCAGATGATTGCTGATGCCAAGTTACTCTGAGTGTGTTGGCTGGTCTGCCAGCCATCCTCCCACCTCTGCTACATCAGCCCATAACTGGAGGGTTTTTGCTGACTGTAGAAACTGACCCTTAATAAATTGCCCTCTATTTTGTAAATTCATTCTGACCACAGATTTTGGCTGCTGAAGTGATGCCTCACCGGCATCATCTAAGCTATCCATAGCCAGCTCCCCCACCCACGCTGTTATAATATGACAATATCTGGGGACAGTTAAAACCACCTTAAGTATTTCTCTGTCAGTGTCACTCACAACCATGGCTATTTTTTTATTTCCTAGAGGTGACAGTCTTTTTGTTTATTATTTTTCTCTTTTTCCCAATATAAAAAAGAAACGTTTCCTTTCTTTTCAAAAGGATTTAACTGAATACAATAAAAGACACCCCTACTACAACCCATGTAAGACAATACGACTGACCCTGGGATGCTCTTCTCCCCATCTCAATATTCAGTAGAAATGTAAATCGGAAATCTGTTAGAGAAGACAGTAGAATAGACTCCTACTTCCTAGTGAAAAAAAAAGTAATCTGAATTTCAGTTAATCAGGATACATATCTATATAGAGTATACTTAATTATAACAAGTGTCAATTTAGCAGCCTGAAAGAGGCTTTTAGGTAGCAATCACCATTCTTCTGGGGTTTTTTTCTTTAAAAAAAAGTCATGTTTAAAAGAATACAGCTTTGCATTTCTATAGCTCTCAGGAAGATGAAAGTGCTTTGCAGAGGCTTCTTAATGGCATCTTCATGAGGCCACTGCTTGATACATGAAAGGAAACATCAGCACACACTCATTAGATTGTTTTTTAGGATTTTACACAGAAAGAAGGTTTTTAATTAGAAAACTCTGACTCACTAAAATATAACTCACAGGAAAATTTAAAAAAATTATAAGTAGAGAAAACATCCTAGTTTTTATTTGTTTGAAGTCAGGAGGAGTTAATCATTAGATTTAATTGATTTTCATTTTGAAATAGGAGAGGTTTGTACAAAAAAAAATGAGAAGGCAAGAACTGAAAATATAAAGATAAGAGTTAGGTATCAGAATCAAACATACCATGTTTTTAGTTTTAAAATTTTTAACCATCAGTTCCATGTTTTTTATTTTGGATTGAGATTTCTAATTGTCTTGATCTGGCCTGATATTTTTAAAACCCTCAACATGTCATAGGGAGGGATATCATGTCCTCCCAGCTCTAACAGCATACTTGTCTGTGTGCTCCCAAGTTGTCCATCAGAATGGGTGGCTGTGTCTCAGACTCTTGGAGCTGAATACTCAAACGTCACCAGTGAGCTCTGCAGGACAGAGCTGTTCTCACTTCTCTGGCCGACCAGGGGGAAGTGGAGTCACTCAGTTTGTTCTCTCCTGCTCAAACAAATGAGTGAAGATCCAAACACAGGGCATAAGCCTAGGTCTCTGGAGTGCTGTCTAAGCCTTTTCTCCTCCAGCCAACGTTTTAACATGATTGTATCAGGGAAACCAGATAGAGAAGACTCTGTTTTGTTCTTGCTGCCAGCTCTCAGTTAACCTCCCAGCCCTTTGGATTAGCAATATAGTGAAGATTTGTGTCTTGTGCATTGTCTCCTGACTTCCAAGTTGCTCCATAATGCTTCTTTCTGGGAAAGCGAGCAGTGAGGACTGACTTTAGGGGAATCACGGTTTGATGGATGTGGGAGGTTTTTGTGTTTGGAAAGAAGTGTTCCAATTTTCTTCTGATTACATTTTTTTGTACACGTGCCCAGAGATGCGGCTGCAGGCCCATTTTAGTGCTAATTAATAAACACGTTCTAAGCTTTGGGTGTTTTTTAAGGCAAATTTAACCCACTCAACCATTCACTACTAAGGCTGTAGCGCTAAGAGGCTTGCTTGTCACGTACCCTTTTGTAGTGAAGACAACATGGAGGAGATAGATGGGGCTTTTCTTCTTCATTACCAGCCTCAAACCTTGTCCCTGACAGTGATGTTAAATTCAGGGCAAAGTGCCAGCATTAGCAATTCCCCTGTCAGGAGCCCACTGGTGCCTCCCCCTTGTGTGCCTCCCTCCAGCTCTTCTCCAGCTACTCCCCTGAGCAGTGCTCTCTGGTGGCTGGATGTTGCCCCTGCTCTGTGCTCTCCCCCTGCCCCAGAGGCAATTGTCCAGAGCTGTGACACCCTGCCCTCTCTTGCCTTCCTCAGAGAGCCCGGGGAGCTATTAAAATGCTGTTATAAATCATCGTTATTAGCCAAGTGACTCATCTTACAGCACTGAGAAGGAATCTCAGATCTCCCGAGTGCTCAGTGTCTCACACAGAGAGTGCTGGGGTGTTGATGAACCATTTTGGTATCCTTATCTTGCATTTCCAACAGCAAAACCTGACCTGTGTTTTACTCGTGCTGTTTATATATCTAATCAAAGTGGGTCAGGAAACGTGGAGGACAGCACCAGGGCTGCCTGAGAAACATAATATTTGTCAGAGAGCATTAACTCAGCCCCTCTCTTTCAGGGAATGATAGATGAAGTGTGCCTGAAACTCTGTTTAGATTATGTGAAGTAATGCACTGGTGGTTACATTCATCCTAGGCAAATCATTTTCACTCACTTGAGCTGCCTTACAAAATTTTCCAATAACACTTTAGGCAGCCTAAAAACAAAATGGAGTTTTCACGAGTCGCTCATGTAGGAGTTCCTCTAGGAGATCACTTGCACAAAGACAGACAGGTCCAGAGGGCTCTGTACCTAAAATAGAAGTAGGTCCCACAGCAAAGCCTGGATCAGCATTGAGTTCCAAGTTCGGAAGGTGTCAGGGCTGATGTCCATGTCCAATGTGCAGAATTTAAGCTTGTTCAAGCAGCAGAGAGCCTGACATAAAAGAAACCACAGAAGCCCTTTATGAAAGTGTAGAGTGATATTCACAGAGACTCTGAGAATCTTCTGCACCCCTGCAGTCACCCAGGCAGGCAAGGACAGCTGCCTACTCTTTGCTGAGGGCAGCAGAGGAGGGCACCTCTTCTCCTGCTGGGAGCAGTTCTCTTGCCCAGCTAGCATCGTCCGCCCGTAGCGGTCAGCATGGGTAACATCTCCTGGGCCCCTTGATTTGGGGACCGTAAGGGCCATAAGCCTGTCAGTCCCCAGCTCTGTGAGCTCACGGGAAAGAGAATTGAGCCAACATGCCGAGCCTTTTCTTTCCCAGGTGATTGTAGCACAGTAATAGCACAGGGAGCCTGCACCAAGTCATGCACCAACATTAACAGACCAGCCAAACCAGATTTGGGACCAACCCAAACCAGATTCAAGCCCCATTCCTGCTGCTTCATGAACTTTCAGTGAAAGGGTTGCTCTAATAGAGAAGATTTCAACTTAAGCATATCTCTACTGAAGCCCAGGGAATCTTCCTAGGGATAATTATGGCTCGCTAAGTTTAATAATGGCACAGAGATGTATTTCATCTGCATTCAGAGCCAATTCTAAGCTGAAACAAATGTATTGGTTTAAGTTTAGTATTTTTTAGGGAGGACTGCTGTAATTTTCAGGGGAGGAGTGCAATTAGATGAAGTCTAACAATGTTTCTGCTAGCCAGCATATTTTTAAATTTATCTTTTTTGCAAAGCCTTTGTTGACATCAGCTCTTGCTTTCACACATAGTGTGGCCCCAGTAATTAGGAGTTCTGGGGATTGAGTAAAAAGCCTCATTTAAAACTTTTCAGAAAATACTTTGAACAAGAGGGGGAAAACACTTAAGTCAGCTGCTTCTGTGCATGTCTTTTTGTGCTGTGAAATATGACTTCAAAGAAACCCTTCTGTTTCCATTTCAAGGTCTTTTTATAAGGCGAGGAAGATAGGCAACCACCACTGGAATGCTGCCACTGGGAGATTTATTGGAAATCTTGAAGGGCTCGGTAGACTTGGAAGGTAATTTTTGTATCCTACTGCACTCAAGGCTGATTTAAATTTGTGTCAGTTTTGGAACTGCAACCAGAATATGAGCTGTGAGCTTACAAATCGCTCCTCCGAGTGCCTGACCTTGCAAAGGAGGGGAAAAGAGAAGGAGTTAGAAGATAAAGAGATCTTGCACAGCCGATCAGCTGCATTTCCCTGGGTTAGTGGACTTCTTACTTGTTCCTCATTTCACCCTCAATCGCTCTCATATTGAGAGGATGCTGGTCTCCTTGCCAGCTCTCATGCCACAAGAGTGTCTCTATCCATCAGGGTATATCTGAAATTTGGACCAGACTTTTTTGAATGCAGGACACATCTACTGCAATAATCTATGTATGTGACAATTATTAGTAGGAATGTATTCTTTATATTGTTACTATAATACATTTACATCCTGAACTGAAGAGGAATTTCAAAGAAAACATTTAAGGGCAGCAAATTTCATTCAAATAGCAGGAAAAATATATCAATCGGTTGATTAGATTTGGGAATATTCTCTGAAGGGGAATACCAGAAATCACATCATATGATTCACTTAAAAACAGATTAGACATAGTTCTTGGGAATGCTCTTCAAAAAGCGATTTTATTTTGGCAAAAATTAAAGAGAAAATTAGCTAATAGCACTGTAGGATTTTTCAGTGTTCAGTTCCAGCTCAAAAATCTATGATTCAAGTCCTGAAATGTGTATAATCTATGAACTCCCATTAGAATCGAGGTTTCATTTCCAAAGAATATTTGGTTAGAATAAATTGCACTTTCTTGACATTAAATCACTCTATATATAAGATATGAAGTGTAGGGTGACAGGCCTTAAAAATAATTTCACTTACCTGAGATTTAATACAAATGTTAAACTGCAGCTGCAACAAGTTTTAATTTTCTACAATCTATCTTCTCGGCAAAAAACACAGAATGATTTCAGTAATATCATGCATATCAAAATACCATTGTCTAATTGTAGAGGTGATTACCACCACCTCGATGCAAATTCTCCACATGGTGGGTGCATAATGCAGGATAAGGACTGTCAGATGGCAGCCCCTGAGCCATGGCAGACTAACTGGTCACATACTGCTGAATCCTACCCTGGTTTCCACCTGACATTTTTTCTAGAAGAAGAGTAAATTATACTACAGGCTTTGCCTGAATATCAACTTACCATGTAAGCACTCATTGCTGCACCAGGAGTGCATGCAATCAGTAGTAGAAAGCCAAGTGATCCATGAACTATACCAGTGAAATAGAAAAATTGAAATCCCCCTATTATATTTCAAATCAACAAAGTCTTACTGTATTATACACAGTTCATTAATAAATGTCATGCGAGATTAGCACTGGTGGAGCAGTTGGGGGAAATACACTTTGTGCCTTTACATTTGCTGCATTGTTCATTTCAGTGATCACTTTGTATTTTTATCTTTGGGAGGGCTTATCTCTAGACCAGGTGGGAGAGATACCATGTGTTATCTCCTGGTTCACCCTTATCCTGTTAATTCACCCCCATGAGTTGGAGGTGGGAAAAGACTGACCCAGAGCTTTCCAGGGACTAATGACTCCAACATTTGAGATATTTTACTGAAATGAGAAATTACCTTAGAAAAGCAAAAGAAAATATAATAAACTCCATGTCTTTCATGGGAATTTTAAGGGATCACTAGGCACTGTACATTTATGACTACAGAAACATGCCTGCCTGTCATCCTTTCCTTCATCTTTCCATTCTCCATTTTGTTTGATTTTCATCTTTGCTTACTGCTCTCTCACCTTTGGGGTTTTTGGCTATGGGAGGGAGGGTTACTCTTTGTGACTGATCTATTAAAGCACTAACACAACAGTCTGCTGTTGTCCAGAGCACTGCAAAATGTTCTCGGTGTGCAAATTCCATTTGAGATAGCCTATCAGATATCATCTTGGAATCCTTTGAATTTATTTACTTAATTCCCACTGGCACTGGGGAGTCCACTTTTCAGCATGTATGATGACACATGCTGTAAAAAATCTCTGAAACAATGGCTGATTGATTTCAGCTGTAACTAGCAATGGAAATCTCAAATGGAAATTGCACATTGTTTTACCTCAAGTGGGGCTGGGTGCTATGCTTTGCTCATGTTAGTGATGTTATCATACTCTCTGCACTTGATATGGCAATATTTCCTCTTTCATATTTGGCAGACTGTAGAAACCAGTAAATCAGCATTTATCTCTGTCACGGGAAACAATCATCCAAGTTCTCAGTAGGACTAATTGAACCCCTAATTGGGAAAAAAAAAAAAAAAGAAAGCAAATAAAGCTAACAAGAAATCATAGGAAGAGTTTTCATTATGTACACATCATCTGTGTTGGCTAAACATCCCTAACTAGGAAACGCAAAGACAGAGTCTATTGAAAACTCTAGAAGGACTAGTGTAAAGGATGTGACATGAAGCCTAAAGCTATATTGTTACTATTGAATTATCAACATCATTTAGCTTGGCTGGAGACAAGTTTCCTTCCTGACACACAAGCTAAACAGAATTAGTTACGTCTCCTCAGGGGAACAAGACCCAGTCCCATCTGGGATCCAAGCTTCTGTTTTTATGACAAGTATTTAATTCTAGGTGCAGACTTTTCAGCTGTCTTCTCATTTGACAATGTTGAGCTGGCAGGCTTGAGAAAATATAATTCTGCAAGGAATATCTGAGAACAAAACAAGCCATCACTTAGCACACATTTAGCATTTTGCCCCATACTCCATCTATTTTGCACTGTGCAAAGGGATCAAGAGATGGAAAGCAGCTCTGAAAGTCCATGTCTGTTCAGGCAGAGAGGGTACTTCTGCAATGGCACTTCTGAAGACAGTTGTAAGTTGCCTTCAAAGGACACCATGGGATCATACCGGGAGCACATGTAATTCCAGTGGGATGGAGATATGTTGCTAGGGCTTCAGGTGTTTATAGTACTTTCTGAGAAACCCCTCAAACCCACAGGTGAGTGGTAGAGAGGGAAGACAAATACTCACTAGCAAGTTCACCCTCCTGCCCAGCAGGGCCTATCAAGGCATGAGAGAAGCACCCACTGAATTTCAAAGTAATTGCAACAGCTGCTTTAAGAATTTTCTGTTGTCATTGGTGTTGGGATATTTCCTTTTGCCCAGATTATTAATGACATACCCTAAAGGAAAGCATAAGGCATAACTTTAGCTTGGAAAAATGTTGTCTTTGCTAGATACGCAGAACGCTGAAGTATTACAGAAAAGTCTCTGCAGCCACAGCCAAGTAAAATTTCCAAGTTGTCTCTGCAGTGGCTGTCAGTGCATTACACTAACAGCTCCTTTCTGCCTGCCCATACACGGACTTACTTCACATGAGTGAGATATTCTTCCACTGTCTACCTATTGTGTCTGCAACTGGAGCATTACCAAAGGAGTAGCTGCTGCATACCCAGTTCTGAAAATACATGTCATACTAGTGAAAAAGCCTGTTACATCTGTAATGGTAGCAGGATTATCCACATGAAAGCTGAAAACACAAGAACTTTGAATGCGTCCATTTGAACCAGTGTTGTGTGACTGCATTATTGTGTTGTCATTTTTTTATTTTTTTACTCTGGAATAACTTTCATACTTGGAGACACAGCAACTGTTGTTTCTAATAATTTTAACATTATGTCTTAACGTCTGAATAAACACTGCCATTAATATTTAGACCTGTCATGCTCTAGAGAACATGCTGAGCTAACATATTTTTTGTATGTAGCAAGATTTAAAATCATAGTGCTTAAAGTAAGATGTAGCTTGATGTTAACTAAGCATCAATCACCTTTTTTTGGCTAAATGGAAGACAAGCAAAGAGAAGACCTTTAGTAGAAGTGGCTCTGAGAGGTATCATTAGGCATTGGCTGGCACTGAATTTACTCAGCTTGCATATGTGCTCTTCATTTTCAGATACATTTGCAGGAGGTGCATGTATCAGAGTATTGTGTGGTTATAATCGGTAGCTGCATTGAGGACTTGCTCTGAAAGCTCACTGAAAGTTATGTGAGATAAACATATTAAAATAAAAACACTTTCAGGGCCACAGATGGGAAGACCTTTCTCATTTTTATTCTTTACTTCTCCCAGTGTGATTCATGTGTTGTGTCTCCTGCATGAGCAATTTGCAGTGTGGAGTTCTCCACACAAAGAAAAAGAAACCTTTCTCACAGTGTTTTATGGAAGAACCACTCACCTTGTCTTGTTGTTATCACCGGTTTCCCAGTTCACCAGGTACTTAGCATCTCTTCTGCCCCTCAATCTATTTTTACACGTCTAACCTGGAGTGCTTTACGATACAAGTTTTCTCTGGAAAAAAAAATCATGCTATTGAGTCCTTGAAAAATCTTTCACCTGACTCTGTCATATTAGTTTTCAGTATTCATCTGTACACATTTCTTTCCAAAATGAGCAAAAATGCTATATGACATTCTGGTTGGTTTTCCTCTTCGCAGTGCTGCTTATTACAAGGAACTTTCCCAAGTGGTTCTGATAAGTATTTTCACAAATATGAATCATGTCAGCTAACTGAAGCACAAAAAGGCAAATTAAAATAATTATTTTGGGTGAAGGAGGAGAAACATTCTGAAAATCCTCTGTTTTTTCCTGGAATCTGATCTTGCATGCATTGTCTGTGAGCAAGCTGAAAGAATTCTGGCTGTTCCTAACTGGATCCTATTTTGCTTTAGTGTTCTTCCCTGCTGTTTATTCAGCACTGTAAGGGATTCTTGGATATTTTGCTATACTATTATTCAGTCAGAAGATGAAAAGTCTGTGGAATGCCAGGGGATTATTATAACAGTATAATTAGCTTGCAGAAAGCTCTCTTCTCAACAGCTTTCAAAACCTCTTCTATCCATCTCAGTTACCAAAGTAATTAATTAAACACAGCTGCAGCAGACTAGAACAACTGTTGCAAAAAAAATGTGTTTGCCCTTTGCTTTTACTGCTCACTTCTAGGCAGTAGAAGAAGAGGAAGTTACATAGGAGCAGTTCCAACAGCTAGGGGCCTTCTGCTTTGCTCCATGGCCTGAAATCCTGTTCAGTTAAGTAGGGCAGAGAGGCAAAAGCATCTATGGAGCACAGCACTAGCTGAAGCCAATTCATGCCCACAGCAGGGGTGACTCTTTTAAGATCATTCCTACTCTCATGTGACTATATCCTGGAAATGACCTAAGGAGGAAAAGCCCTGAGGGTCCTTGCCAAAATTCCTGTGTCATGTCTTTTTTACACATTGTTAGAAATAAAGTACTTAAGTGGAGAAAATGGAATAACCGAAGAAGTCTGTTTTTAAGGGAAGAGAACTCGAACAGGTGACATGAATACTTTCAAATGTTCCTGGAAGCAAATGGTGCTAAAAAAATAATACTGGAAATGGTGCTGTCTTCTCAGCTGTTAGATGTGGCAGACTTGAAGGTGCTGGGGACTTACAACAAATTCCTTCGAGAGAGTTAAAGAAAGAGCAAACTACCTAGTGAAATCACTCAAAACAGTGAAGAATATCATGATCCATGGAAGAAAGAGGCTTTGGAAAGGTGCATCTTCTGTTTCAGAATGCAGACCATCAGACCAGACGGTTGAACATTAGATGGCAATTATACAGTAAAGGTATCATTAAGTGTGAGCAGTTAACACATAAACAAGCTGAGCAATACTACCCGTGTTATTCTTTCCCTTTAATAGGCTTCACCTGCCAAAAATAGCAAACACGACAAAGAGAAAGTAACCATACCACCAACCATATCCAGGATTACTTGGGGCCTTAGAAGCATGAAGTAGCTTCAGAGGTAAAGACTTGTGGAGTGATTCATATTGCATCTTTGCTGTCTTTTTATGTATCCGCCAACTTCCCAGCAGAAAATTTAGAGAAGCACAAGAAGCAATGATAAGTCTTTCAAAGGGTGTCTGGGGATGCCTGAGTGCTCTCACAGTTTTCCTGTTTCACAGTTACAAATGTCCTGCCACAGCACATAATATTTTACGGCCTATGTGATTGCTTTTCTATAAAATGCCAACACTGTCAAGGAGAAGGGAAACCCTGTACCAGGGTTTGGGGTTTTTTTTTGCAATTTGTTCAATGGCAGCAATTCTGGTTTAAAATGAAAAAAGGACTTGTTCAGGGAAGGGAAGCCAGTTATCCTCTCAAGGCACAGGTTGTGCAATGTGTGGAATGTCATCGCCCATGTCCCATCCAGTTTTCTTCACCTTCTACGTGACGATGGAGGACCTGCCTGCTTGTCCTGAATGAGTCAGGGACTATAATGAGGTTTCCAGAGGCACGGCTGGAGTCTATGGCTCTTTCCAAGCACTTCCAAAGATATTTTAAGGGCAAGCTAGACACACTAGTCATGAGCTCCTGTGTAGACCTGAGGCCGAAAGACACAATTTTAAAGGTCAATATTTGAAAGTAGATGTATAAGCTGTAAATAAGTACTTGAATGGCCTTTGTAATTTTTCTTCTGTTCATGAGGTGATATGCATTGGAGACTTACCCTCATCTTCTAACTGGCAAACAGGACTATGAGAAAACGCAGTGCTGCTCACTGGTGAAAAAAATGATATTGTAAATGAGTTGTTTGAGAGGAAATGTTTGAAACAAAATTAAGTACTCTACCTGCTTTTGTATTGTGTATATTATCTATATTATCTATTACTAATGGTACTGAGCTGCATTGTCTTATAGGAGAGGCTCAGAAAACACAGAATTAACTAATAAAGAGGAGCATAAAAAGACAAAACCAGGCCAAAACACAAGTGATGGCACTTAGTAAGATTTTTCAGGAAACGAGGTGTTATTCACATAACATAATCTTAACAGGTAGCTGATATTCAAGTTATGCATTTCTGGATTTTGCTAGATATTGCACAGGCAGGCATGCAGACTGCCATCTGCAGCAAACCATCACCTCACACCTTCCCTGGGATCCTGCAGTGATGTAGCTAGTGGAAGCACAATTTTCTGCTCTTTCCAGTCCCTGAGACTCTGTGAGCTCTGACAAAAATGGGGATAAACCAGTTTCCATAGTCTTCAGAGCACATATCTGGCATTTTTCTCAGGCCTTTTTTTCGTCAGTGTTAATGGTTTATGCTGTTCCTCTTTGCTCTAAGTTAAAAAGCAGGCTGTATCTGATCTTCAGCGATTTCCACTCTTAAATGTCTTTTAAGGGCTATCTATATATTTTAATGTGCACAGTGACTTCTTTACAGGATATGTTAACAGAGTCCCAGCTATCTTCTTACGGTGTTTCTCTTCAGGCTGGTTGAAGTCGTATCCTGGAGGCTTAGGATACCAACTCCACTTCTCTTTGCTTGGCATCACTCATGTTCCTCTTCCACTTGTATTTAACTGCATCACATTTTAAATGAAGGAGCCTATTAACTGTGTTTCTTCTCTCAAAGTCTGTAAGCTTGATTAACAGCCAGTTTCCATAACTTATTTTCCAACATGTCATACATGCTGCTTGGTTGACAGTGCCTCTGCCAGACACTCTTTTTGCACCTTTGTGATGCACCACCACCTTGCTGCCTGTAATCCTTGTTATGATTCTCAAGAGAAGGCTTGATTCCCACTGCAGGGTGGGCTGCCTTGGTCTCCTGTCTCCTTGTTTTGTCCTGGGTCAGACTGAGTAGAATGACAGGTAAATATCAGTGATTTCAATGCATAGCTGTGGCACGCTCCCTCAGGAAAAACTGCTCCTGGTTCTGCTATGGAGGATGATTGGAGTCCACATGCACTGTCTGTCATCTCTTCCTGCTGAAGTCTCCTGACAGGCAGAGAGAAAACAGAAGGCAAATCAAGTGTTTGAGAACTATAACGGGTGATAAACATGTTGCTATCAGCGTTTATTCCAGTCCCTAACACAAAAATCCACTAAGTAGATTGGTTTAGGAGGAGTTCAAACAGAATTTCCATATGTAATCTTAAAGGATACTTTCTTCTCTTGTCCTATCTTAGCTTCCTAAACTTTTTTTTTTTTTTTCTTTTTTATCCCTTAGTTTCTTGCCATATGTTCAGGAGACAGACTCTTTGACTCTTTTGTTCCTTATTCAATACCTAAGACGCACTAAGATGTTGTTCTTGATCACCCTGGACTCAGATATTTTGGGAATCTGGGTGGGATTTGGGTTTCTCTGTACAGTTCAATACCCCAGCTGATCTGAAAGATTTCAAGTTATATTCCACCAGGCCCGTCTGCTGATCTGGAGTTTCGTTAAAAGGCTTGTTTGAACACCAGATGATTACGAAGATGTAAATGTAATAAAATCCTTCCTAAGACTCCAAATATTTTAGTTTTAAGCCAACTTGATGGACATATATGCTTTTGTATTAAAATATGACTATAGGAAGTTTTTCTATGGCAAAGGTAGATGTTCAGTGATCTCGCTGATATGCAGCATACTGACAGTAGGTACATTTTGGATTTGAGCTGCCTGCTGATGCTGACAGCTAGAACAGAGGTTATAGCAGGTTTTCTAAGCTGAAGTGTATCTGAGACCATCCGCCTTACCCATGCAGGTTAAAAATGGCTCTAGCTGCTAATAGCTCTCAACTTAGATTGAAATGAAAGTCAAAGAAAGGAAAGGGCTTAAGCTCAGTACAAGTACCACAGGATGACTGCTTTCACATTCAGGAAACAGGATGTAGCGAATGCTGAAGTATTATCCATTAATTAGCTGAAGGAGATTCAGCTCAAATACACCTCTAATCAACTTTGTTTGACTTAGTCCAAATACATTAAAAAAAAATTAAAAAAAGGAAACACATGTATAAATCTATCACAACTGTTAGCTTTGTGCTTACTGTTTCTGCTCCTTTCCACTATGTTCCTTAGTTGCAAGTGTTTTTTAGGTTTTGACTTTGGCAGTCTGCCAGGCTATGGAGGAACATATTAAAAATATAGTCTTGTTTTGATCCAAATTTGTCAGCCCAGGCTGCATTCTCTTAAAAACCCCTACCAGGTTTCTTTTCTCTGTCAGTATATATAAGATTTTATTTACTCTTTGGGAGGATCTTGAAGGCTTAACAGGTTACATTAAGTATAATATAGACACCAGTTGACAGAGAGACCCTGGCACAAAAGCTTTTTAAATTAACAAGATAGGGGAGAAAAAAAAAGGTAGGGAAGAAAGGAAAAAATAAAATGTGCTATTAGAAATTATAAAACTTTAGAAAGAACCACAGGGAGATCAGATGCCTGTCTAAAATCACCTAGGAAGCGTGGCAGAGTCAGAAATTAAATTCAGGTCTTTCTCACTGAGACCCAGAAGAATGTGAGTAGGCTGACAACCATACCACATGCCACAGTTCTATGACAAGGTTACCCATTTAATGGACAAGGGAAAGGCTGTGGAAGTGGTGTACCTGGACTTCAGTAAAGACTTTGACAACGTTTCTCACAGTATCCTGCTGGAGAAACTGGCTGCCATTGGCCTGGACAGGAACACCCTCTGCTGGGTTAAAAACTGGCTGGATGGCCAAGGCCACAGGATGGTGGTAAATGGAATTAAATCCAGTTGGAAACCGGTCGCAAGCGGTGTTCCCCAGGGTTCAGTGCTGGGTCCAGTCTTGTTTAACATCTTTATCAATGATCTCAATGAAGGCATTGAGTGTACCCTTAGCAAGTTTGCGGATAACACAAAGCTGGTTGCAAGTGTGGATCTGCTTCAAGGAAGGCTCTGCAGAGAGATCTGGACAGGCTGGATCAATGGGCTGAGATCAATGGGATGAGGTTCAACAAGGCCAAGTGCAGCGTCCTCTATTTAAGTCACAACAAGCCCACGCAGCGTTACAAGCTTGGGGAAGACTGGATGAAGAGCTGCCTGGTGGAGAAGGACCTGGGTGTGTTGGCTGACAACTGACTGAGTATGAGCCAGCAGTGTGCCCAGGTGGCCAAGAGAGCCAATGGCATCTTGGCCTGTATCAAAAACAGTGTGGCCAGCAGGACCAGGGAGGTGATTGTGCCCCTGTACTCGGCACTGGTAAGGCCACACCTCAAGTATTGTGTTCATTTCTGGGCCCTTCAGTACAAGAAAGACATTGAGGTGCTAGAGTGTGTGCAAAGAAGGGCAACGAGGCTCATGAGGGGTCTGGAGAATAAACCCTACGAGGAGAGAGTGAGGGAATTGGGGTTGTTTAGCTTAGGGAAGGGGAGGCTGAGGGGAGACCTCATCACTGTTTACGACTACCTGAAAGGAGGTTGTGACGGGGTGGGAGCTGCTCTCTTCTCACAAGTGACGAGCGACAGGACGAGAGGGAACAGCCGCAAGTTGTGCCAGGGCAGGTTTAGACTGGACATTAGGAAGAATTTCTTCACTGAGAGAGTGGTCAGGGATTGGAACAGATTGCCCAGGGAGGTGATGGAGTCTCCATCCCTGGAGGTGTTTAAAAGACGGGTAGATGAGTTTCTTAGGGATATGGTTTAGTAGGGTGAGAGGCACAGTTGGACTCGATGATCTCAGAGGTCTCTTCCAACCTTTTGACTCTATGATTCTATGACATCCGCTAACACTAAATGTTGTATATGTAACAGATGAAAACACTTTCTGGAAAGTGTTTTACTTGAAAGCAAAATTCTGCATCCTTTCTAAAAGAAATCAGTTAAGCAGGTTGTATTTCAGTTCAAGCTCACTGCTGTTCAAAAACCAGCTTAGGCTGTCTTCTCATAGTTTATGATGTCAACAGCCCTCTTGATTGAAATACAGCCTTGAAATCCACCTCTTTCTTCCAGACCCCAGTATATATTATTCTTGTAGTTTTTAAAGACAGCTGTGTGAATTAATGAACTGATCTAAGAATCGAGGTTGGCCAAGAGCGCCATTTAAAAGTCATGTAGATGACCTCATAAAAACTGCAAAGAATGCTTACAGCTTGCTTGTAAAACAAATCTATTCCTTAATAACTCAAAATACCCACATAATTCAGTACACATTTTAACCCTAGTGATTGCTTCATAAGAGAAGATGAAAATTTCCCATGAAAAAAACAGTTAACTGGTACAGGCAACTATAAACTTTAATTGATATTTCACAGTATGTAGAAGTTTGCTCTCCAGGGAGTGTAGAATATCATTTTTGCACCTGCACTCTAACTGTGGTCTTATAGTATTTCAGCCATTAAACATTTTTCATTAAAGCACTTCATATGAAATTAGTATAATCTGATTTTAACAAAAGTATTCTATATATAGGCTTTTCACACCATATTAATGCAGAACTGTTAGAACTGGAGAAGCAGTACTGTGCAGATAAACCCCAGGTTTTAATCCACAGGCAGTAATAGGGGTGGTCTCTACTCAGAGCACCGTATTTGTAAAACATATTTACGGTAATGTACTTGACTGTATCAGAGAAGAAAGGTATTTCTAATAAATAAGGGTTTTTTTCCACATAAATTGCTTTTTGTGCTAGATTTCCCCAAAGAAATTGTGGAATTTAGTGAAATACCGGTTTATGGTATAGCACGATGGTATCACATTCTTTACGACTTCCATCCTCAGCAGTCATAAACCCTAACAGTAGAAAGGGTGTTTGCATATTGAGCAGCAGAGGGAATATTTTTGAATGGTTATAACTTAGCAAATCTGCAGAAATATTTGTCTTATGGTTTGTATATTATAGCTGTTATCTAGCTGGCAATCAGAGGTGAACAGCTGTGCAGTTTTAAGACGTATGATTTTAAAACAATGAACTGGAGGCCTTGCTAAATGGTTCAAATTAGATGTGGGTAGTAGCAAACTTCACAGGACTTTTCACCTTGTGTTTGTGACAGATTTAAGTTGAACGTGCTCTGCAAACTCAGTGAAGGCAACACCTCCTTAGTCATTTGTAAGAGACCCTTGAGACTATCTAAGCACAGAACTAAAGTTTCCTTGAAAATATTTTTTGGGATTCTGCCTTTTACATGCAGTGTTCTCTTCAGATGGTTCTTGCAGACTCTCACCGCAAAAACACTTTCCCCTTAAGAAGAGGCAAACCTCACAGGCATTGTTCTCCACACATTTGACAATGATTTTCCCGCTTGAGCAAAGGGATTAGCTGAAAAACAGAGAAAACAAGATATGTAGAATCTTGAAAGGATCTTGGTTTCACAAAAGCCAGTAAATTACAGAGTTTCCAGCATACAAAATCTACGATTTGTTCAGAGCTGAAGGAAATCATGGTTTGCCTATGTCTCTTGAAAACATGAAACACGGTTTGTGTTTATTAGGTTTGGGGAGATACGGCTGTTTTGTATAAAAATAACTCTTTCCATAACCACAGACTTACAGAGGAGGTACACGAAGGTGTGACTGATTGACTTTGTGGTAACCAAATTCAGACAACACACACTTTAGGCAAGGGTTTTTTTTGCCCATAAGACAAACATGAAATATTTCTTACGATTCAGAACAGTCCAGTAAACAGCATGCAAACATTACAGCAAAAGCATTTGAGAGGACGGTATCGCACATTTTCCCACCTGAACATTTCTGCCATCACTTTCTTCAGACACCACCTTGCTCATAACAGGGAATTGGTCAGATCCATGCTTACAGAATTCAAGGTATACAAAGTATTGAAGCATTTTCCCTTCCGTAGTCCTGAATTTCACAACCACAAAGACATTGAGTGAGGTCTTATTTTGCTCTGGATTTAGCACCAGATTAACTGCTTAAACTTTACAATTTACAGGTGATCTCCCAAAACACTTTGAGACAAATATCCCCATCACACAGGACAACGTCTATGGCCTAGCACTACTGAGTGTTAGTTGTTCTTTTGTTGTCAATATTTTGTCCCTGGGCTTGTGCTACTCGTGAATACCAAGCAGTCTCCTCCTTCCATGTGAGTCTCCTCCTTGCATGTGAGCCAAGGTCTTGGAGTATTTTTACATATTCTAACTAGCTATTTGTCCTTCAGGAACGCATATATCAGGTCATCTATCACATTATCTTTTTAGCAGTGGCTGTTTTTTAGCTGAGTTTTTAATTGCTATGTTAAAAGGAGTGACCTCGCTAGGAACATGAATGCGCTATTCAATGTGATAGATAGGTAGGGCTTAGGAGACTACTCATCCTACCTAACTCAGTAACAACAGGCTACGCTTCAAAGAAATCACAGGACTGTCAACTCTACACCACCAATATGATCTCATGCTGATCACTTCACAGTCCAGGAGTTGCTAAGTTCCTCTTCATGTGTTTGACAGACTAACAGAAATGTATCATATTTGTGAGATCATTTTTTTTCTTATGTTGACCCATTTTTCCCTCTGCAGGGCAAGGAGTGTTTCGGTTTCTAAAGCTATTCTGAGGCTCATCCAAATAAGATCTCTGGATCTGAAAAGTGACAGGCATGCAACTAATGGATGGTAGGGAAAGAGAATACAATCTCGGGGAAACAAGTTTTTACAGCACCTGTCAGGGGCCCAAAGCGATGCAGCTTTCAGGCTGCAGCCAGAGCAAGGTGTGAGGTGCAACAGCTCGTCTTCCTGAGACCCACATCACAATCTGGCTGAAAAACTGAAGTGGTGACGTGATTGGTTACAGTTCAGAAGAGAGGAGATTGCTAGTTGATTGAGTAAGGCTGCTTGTCGAGTGATACTTACTCTGTAATATATTTGAAGATAATGGGAAACAGTTCCTCTTTCCTGCCTAATTTCCCCAAGTACCCCTTATAGAACAGTGAGGGGAAAAGACCATGACAGAATGGAGCTGGGGCAAAAAGCTCTTCAGATGTTGATTCAAGGAAAGGATTCCTAATTATTTTAATTTTAATTTTTCTTAAATGTAGTAAAGCCTACATAAAAGAGCAGTTGATTTTTTATTTTCCGGTGGAGGATCTGAGGCAGAGATTAGCGGCAAGATGGAACATGGCAAGCAGCAGCCTGGCAAGCAGCACAGCAAGAGACACTCCTACTCTCCTCATTTTGGTGATGAGGGTCCCACCCCTCCCAACATGTGGTCAGAGACACTCTCCGTGCAGTTTGAACATGAGGTTTTAAGAGAGCCTAGGCAAAAAACTCTTTTATAAATATGATTTATAAGGAGAAGAAATTACATTTGCTTCTCACAGAATTTTCAAACAACAACAAAAAAATAAATCTTGTCTGGAAGGCAAACAAAGCCAAGTAATTTCAACTAGGATGGCAGCCTGTGGGAGTCTCTGGGAGGTACTACATTTGGGAGGCGATGTTCTGTTTTGTTTTATTTTCTCTTTCCACCCCACAGTTGCCAATGCAACTTGTGTCCTAGAACATCACAAAGAAAATAAAATGCACAAGAAAAATTCTAAAGCTCACC
This sequence comes from Tapera naevia, assembly GCA_033556795.1. Taxonomy (NCBI): domain Eukaryota; kingdom Metazoa; phylum Chordata; class Aves; order Cuculiformes; family Neomorphidae; genus Tapera; species Tapera naevia. The sequence goes on from JAUMJJ010000038.1 coordinate 16,258,250, forward strand.
ATCGCATTGGAATGCGCTGCCCAGGGAGGTGGTGGAGTCGCCGACCCTGGAGGTGTTTAAGGGGAGACTGGATGAGGCACTGAGTGCCATGGTTTAGATGATGGTTGGTGTTGGTGTTAGTGTTGGGTTATAGGTTGTACTTGATGATCTCAGAGGTCCTTTCCAACCTTACGATACTGTGATACTGTGATACTGTGTGATACTACTTATTAGCTCTTTGCCAGATAATATCTACTTCTGGATGTAGCTTAAAGAATGTGTTTTGTGGGCAAACTCAAATGCGGAGCAAAAAATCATGATACCTATGGCAGGAAACTGGAATAAAGAATCCATGATTGTATTACATGACCTTCTGCAAATCACTCTCCTATCTCCCTTATTACTCTGACCTCAGTCTGCTTTGTCCAGGTAGATGGTGACATCTCTAGGTCTAGGCTGGTCTCTCACTATGGATTTGCAGAGCAGGTAGAGCACAGAGAGGTTCTTATTTCTGCTAGACTTTTAGCCAGTAATGCCTTATACTGAGACTGTTGTGGAAAATCTTAATTCATAGATCCTGAAGGTTGATGGCTAAACTTCCCTTGACTTCAGCGGAGTTAGAATTCTAATCCTGCATTTTGGGTAAAAATTGTAAAAACAAATTTACTTTGTTTTTAACACAGGTTTAAATCTTAGATCATGCTTCAAAAACAAAGTTACTCTATGCAAGTCCAAGGCTCTTTTTACCAGCATTTATGACAGAGGAAACTATATTATTCTTTGGGTGGTACTGTAAAGAAAGAGACCAGAAGACTGTGTTCACATATTGTCGTGAACTTCATTTGCCAGGGCTCATATTTAGTAAGGCAGTGCTAGCAAATTGGTAATGTAGGAAGGACAATCTGTCTGACAGCAGGAGGAAAATGAAAAAATAAGAACAAAATAATGTGTTCATAACAAGTCATTTTCCTTAGGACACCCTTTTAATTGCACTTCTCACACGTCTAGAACAACTTCATTATTACGCTTGAAATGGAATTGATTCTATACTTATTCCCATATTTCAAATGTTAATTTTCTTGATTATGTGTGAAATGAGTTTATCTATGAAGTAATCAATCAGTTCTGTCTGTTTGTATGGTTCACATCTGTGATGGTAGCTACTTTTATAAATAAGACACAGTAAATTCCATAATCTGTGAAATAATTTTAGCCCAAATGAGCATTTTGTGCCCTTCTTTCATGGAGATTGTATAAAACAAGGCACACATGTTTCAATAGTAACTGTACCCTTACTGAGAAAGGGAAGTTTTGCATACTGTCTTAAATCAATCATTCTTGCATGTTTGAATAGGGCTGGGTACAATAAGTTGAGCAGCTAATTTAAGGCCAGATCTTTCTTTTCTCAGGATCAAGATCTTATATTTTCTCTTTTACCTGATGGGGTTTTTTTTCCCTCCTTTTTTTTTTTGGCTTTGGCTGAAAGTTGCTTTAACGTTTTTTACAGAAATGCAGCTGCTATCTATTGAAATACAAGTCATTGTTCACAGATCTCATTTATAATCCACCCTACCGGTGAAACGCATAATGGTATTTACCGTATGTGAAAGCAATTACAATACTTTGTATAGAATAAATGCCTTCAGGTGACTGCTTGGCTAAGTAAGCTTAGACCAAACTGTGTATTTGGGAGCAGATCTGAATTTTCTTAAAAATAGCTGTTGATTCCTGCTAATGGACCAATATTGAGAATTTTTGAGAATTTTAACTATGTGTACAAGCAACCAGTCTTTTTGCCATCCTGGTTTACTTACTCCAGCAGGTTTTGTCCATACCAAGTTTTTGGGTTTCAGCTGGCGTAGTTCTACCAATTCCAGGGAAGAAATATCAGTTTATTTCAAATACAAATCATATTATATTTTCTCCTTAAAAATTAGGATTTCTTTCTGTCCTTACCTCAAGTCTTAAATATATAATTCTTATAAGATGGGCTTCCCATTCTTGATATGTTCTTGATGGAAGCTACTTGTTAGGCTTTGATTTCATTTTCTTATGGAGTTTCTTAGACTGTGGATTTATTCATAGGCTTTCCTATAAGTAGCTACATAATTTTAAAACGTCAGCAAAAAAAAGTAAAAAATAATCTCTTTCTCCATTAACAAGCTCTTTGCCCAAGTCCTGTGTCATATTCAAAGGGACTGTTCATGTAACCCTTGTCGTATTCAGTGTAAGTAAGAGTGAGATGTTTGGTCTTCTACCCTTCCCCGCTTTTTTAAAGAAAATATTCCATAAGAGCATTTCTGGGGATATTTTACTCAGTGCTCTGTAAATCACCTCAATCTTTTTAATAGGATTTTGATCTCATAACTTAATACCAGTGAACAGCTCTCCTATTTTAAATGTGAGTAGGTCAAGGCTTTACATTTTAATGTGTCCTTTATGCTTATTCTGCTCTTCTGCTGTAATGATTCAGGGCATTAATATATCATGTTGCCACCTAACCGAGTATATGAGAACAGCTTTGTGGGGTTGATGTTTTGTATTATTCCATGAATCAAACTAAAAGAGTTTGTAACAGACACTGCCAAACTCTCCTATGGTGACTTGGATTTAGATTCACTTGGAATTTAACCTGTAGAGTGTTGAGAAGCTTAGAAATTCAATGGGAGCTCACTGTCTACCAGAACTTAGCAACACAAGGCTTTTAGTTTACTCCTGTGGAAGAACTGTGTGTTAAATATAGTACTGAGGGGTTTCAGGTTTCCATCTAGTATCTTTTCAGTTTTTATATTCAGATTAAACAGTAATGATGTAAAACACTTCTTTACTGCCGCTGAAGTATTGCAAGAAAGAAATACTATTTACTCACGATATCAATATACACTAGGCATGCCATTGTACATGAATAAGGCTTAAAGGTATATTAAAAATGTATTGTGTGTATTTTTAAGACATACACCTAATAAAATAGGCCACTCATATGTTCGACTCCTATCTAAAGAAACCTGCATTTTCTAAATCTGAGAGGCAAGAAAATCTCTATGGTTGTCTTCAAAAAAGTGCATTCTGCAAAGCAAGCAAACTACATATCCCTAGATGTGTTTCACTGGATTACCCAAGAAGAATGATAATAAGTAGAAGGAAATACATGGTTTCCATATTGAAAAAGACTTTTTGTTAACTAAAGGAACATTGAATCATTATTTAATCAGAAACATTTTCACCTTGGTATACTTTTCATGACAAATAATTTTGTGTGCACCTGCAAAGGCAGGCAGCTTTAAAAACTGACTTCCCAACTATTGATGCAGCTTTTCATTTTTTTCCCAAAGACTAACATCTGCCCGACATCACCAAAGGCATCAGTGTATTACAGATCTAACTGTTCTGAGGCATGGCACTTAATTTTCCCTTGGGTAAACAAAGCAAATAATGGATAAATACTGTAAGATCAAATAGCTTCAAACTAGCAGAGTTGTGACTGCAGACTTTAATACACATCAGAAGTCAAAAAGAAAAGAGAGCTAAAATTTGTGGCAAAAGATTTTTAATTGTTGGACAGTTGGCAATGATATATTACCAATACAGCTGGTTCAGAATTTTAGAAGGACTTTTTGACTAGAAACACTGCAACTGCAGAACCTGGCTTAAAGCATGCAAAGTCAGTTATTCAAATAATTATTTAATACTCAATTAATCATATAAATAACAATTCAAATAATCATTTAATGTGTTTGTGTCATTTTATCACTAAATTTGAAGTTTTTTGTTATCTACATGTTCATTGTGAGTGTAGTACTGCACTATCCTGACTGTACCAATATGCTTGGCGTGCATGCCATGTTTTGTTGCCGCGTTGCAGTTCCAGACAAAGTCTGGCATACAAATGAACTTGTGACACTGCTGCCATTTTAGTGCACAGTTGCTGCCATATCTGCGGAGCAAATTCTTCAGGGAAACAAACAGCCTTAGTTTATCCTTAAATTTAGAGTCCTGGATTCTCTGGGGAAAATATTCCACATTAAGGCTGAGGAAGCTTACATTAAAGCCTACATTAAAGTCTAGTCAGCCAACTTCTATATGGAAAGAAGACTTTAGGAAAAATGTTCAGAAATCTATCTTGAATAACAATATGCAACCTCTGCAAAGTCATGTTTGTTGGTTTTAGATGTTGATAGAGTAAACGTGGAAAAAACTGTGGGGAACATGGAACTAAGGAAATGTTCATTCAACGTGCCTTGAGTCTGCAGTGGCCCATCTTCAAAAAGACATATAAAAAGAAGAAAATACTACAGAAATTAAATATTTATTGTACATTCGGAACCAGCAATTGTATCTTTTTCAAGTTCGAAAGAAAGGGGCTCACCTCTCTTTTTAAGCACAAGAAAAATGTTACTTTAAAGTGAATGTTTTTCTTCAGAAACTGTTTTTGTACTGGAATGACTTGCAGTGGTTTGAAAGTTTAAAATTCAGCCTTGGTCATTGATAGCTCCAAGTAAGGGATGTGTGTGTTGTCTCGTTAAGGAAATAACTGACAAAAAGTTAAAAATGGAGAGGCAATCTCACATTAAGAGTGAACCTAGGCCTGTGAAATGTGGGACAGGTATAATAAATACAGTTCCTTTCCTGAACTTGTCCATTTGTTCCATAGGTAGGCACTCTTTTATCCAGTGCGTCAGAAAGGGAATGGAGACTTTTGCCGAGAGCCTGGCCGGGACTCTCTTGCTCATCTCATGACTCAGTGAGGACCTGTGAATGTGAAGATTCTACTCTCACTCACGACCTCACATCCACACAGTCTGAGAAAAAAAACTAGCCCAAAGCTACAAATGTCAACAAGTAGCTTGTTATTTGTTCTTTGTGGAGAAACAGTAAACCAAACATCAGTGCATAACAGCTTTTTTGATGCTGACAGCCTGTATTAGTAGGACACAGCTAATCACATAAGGCTTCTTCTCACACAGTGTACAAATTTTCTGAATCGTTTTCCCACTTGTGGCTGTGGGAGGACTGACGCTCAAATCAAAGCAAATGCATGGTATGAAGGAGTTTTGCTGCTTCTCTTGAAGCAGCTTGGTTGCTTCACACTGACCCACCAAAGGCCATGGAATTTGTGAGTAGAAAGTTATTTGCTAGGCTTAAAGGGTTATACTGGCTCAGTAAAGGCATTTGGGTCAAGACCCTCCTGAGTGGCTATAAAACCTCTTTTTAAATGACTAAAGGATTTGAACCTCAGAGTATATCAAGAATAAGTTGCCTCATCAAGACCAATGTGTCCTTACACTTGGCCATTGACTGAGCAGAAAGGAAATAAAGTTGAACTGTTCCATATGCTGCTGTTCCTTAACTTTAAGTATTGATGACAAGATGAATATAGCTTCCTGAGAGTTTTTTATTATTTTTGAGACCATTTTAGCCAGATCTCTGAATTTTTGAAGGCGCTTGACTGCGTTCTCCAATCTGCTTAAAGTAAAACCAACTGTTAACAGCACAGAATAGTTTTTTTTAAAATGTTGGATACCATCTTTAATTAGTATCTTTGACTGTCTTGTAAATATGCTTCTTCATGGGCCAATATTCATGGGCCCTAATGGATAAGTTGAGAACAGAAACTACTTAAGCTCCACCCCAGTGGGTGCTCTTCCTGGGCACAGTCATTCTCCTAAGTTTAAGCAGGACTTTGTTGGTGTTTTGGTTTATGCTTATACAGAAAACAAGGGTGAATTTGTATCTGCAAAAATTGTCTTCTTCTTTTGCAAGAAATAATATGAGGTGGGTAGAAAAGCCAGCCATTCTTCCCATTATAATGTCATGTTGGACGACGATACTGAAGTGCAGACTATAGCCTGCCTTTGTAAAATCCTACAACAAGACTCTCCCTGGCATGAAAAACACTTGTAATGGCAACTTACAGATACGACCTGCTCTGGTAAATCTTCTGCTTCTTTGACATAAAAGGAAATTTTACCAACCGACTTCAGTCAGGACCTGGATACTTTTAAAAATGCTCCTTTTTGTGGTCTCATTTGCTCCATCTAAAGCTGTAAAACAGCTTAGCTGTATGAAGTCCTTTGCACTAAGCAGTCTTTTCCTCCATGTCTATAAAAAGAATAAATGTTTTCTTTGGCCAAGAAATTCCTGGGTTTACTTCTGTGCTTTCATATACTTTTGAGGTCAGTTTGGGCTGGCTTGTCTGAGCATAAAAGAAATTTTTGATTAATTAGCAGAACCTCATTTCAAGTTGTTGCTAATAATTAGTGAGGATGGATTGAAGATTTTTAAAGGAAAAATCACATTTACCCTACTTGACTGAAAGATAAATGCAGATACATAAAGCAAAGAGAGAAGCAGTGTTCATTTTTGTTAGCTTCAGAATCTCAAAGATCAAAGAACTTACACATAATTAAAAAAAATCTCTGCAGAAATTTGGTTTTATCTGATGTTTCTATTATTCAGGTATTTTAGCCTCTTGAAAAACTACAGTAACCATAATTATGATGCCACTTAGATTTTCAACAGATTCTGATAAGGAGTGGGTAAACTTCTAAACTTCTGGTGTTTTCAGGGAATTTTGGTTTTATTGTCCAACTTTATTTCCCACACCAGTTTAAATCCTGACGCATCTGTAACTTCTCAAGATCAGCTCTTCATGCTCAGTCCAATTAAAATTAAAATTTGTTTGCGATGCTCAAAAATATCTATGCCTTTCAGAAGAGAAAAAATCATGGAAATTAACAGAGAACCCTTGGTCTCAACTCTCTCCAGATTTCAAAATCTCCATATTTTTAAGAGATTTATATTCCACAACTCTATAAAATTTAGCAGCAGTTATGTAAACTTGATGGCTTTGGTATGTATAAGACTAATAATGATTGCATTGAAAATGTTGACATTTACCATCTGAGGGAAGCTTGCATTACTACTTCTTCCTCTCCCTAATACATCAATGGCAGGAACTCTATGCTAAATATGAATATACACAATTGTTGACAGAGATAAACTGGAAATTATACAAAATCTACAGACTGCTTCTCAGCATTGCTATGTGAAGGCAGCTTGAAAACAAAATATCTGTGAATCCTTGGGCCTAATAAGCTGGTGTATTCTAATAGCGTTCTTGGACGTACTGCTGTCCAGACAGGGTACTTCTGGCACTTGTGTGCAGGGTTAAAAGATCATGACTGGAAGGAATGAGGGCCAAGAAACATCTGCCTTTTCAGCAGTAGGGAACTGATCTCATGGGAGATGGGTTTGTGATCCTATGTGACAGCTACTGCCACTGTGCAAATCTCAGACTCTCTCCTTGCTGTTTGGAGAGGTTGAGCAGCCTTTCTGCCACTATGCCATGCACATACTGGTCCCAACCAAACTGTGCATGCTTACCTATGCTGAGCAGCAATTTACTTCAACTGTGATCCTATTTACCATCATAAGCAAAAGTTTTACAATCTTGGTATCCATCCTGTGAGAATTGTGACCCTATAGCACCAATGAATCAGCACTTCCCGTCCTACAGCTTATTTACAGACATTCTTCTGGGAATGAGGAGAAAGAGATGTCACGATAAGTGGTTTATGGGAAAACAGCAATTTTCCTTATGCGAATGCAAATAACATTTCTGAAAACCAGTTTGGTCTGTCCACACAGAATCTGCACACAATATTTCATTTAACTCAGATTTGCTTTGTCTGCACATGTGCTTTTAAAGACAGAAATCTATATTCTTAATACCACCACGCAGAAACTGCTGCACAAATTTACTCCAGCAGAAATCCATTCCCCTACCTGCTACTTTCCCCTTCCACAGGATGTACTTAATTTTATAGTTGCAGGATGAATTTTGCAGAGCTGAACAAAATGATTTGCATAACAATTCATAACCTATAACGCATATATTTTGTATAGCATATGAGGGATTCCTCTTTCATATGAAATTCCAATAGCACTCTAGAAGTGGGCTGTGCTCCAGTTTCTACCATCAAAAGCCAGAGAGAATACACAACATATTGAGAAGCACTAAAGAGGTAAGAATATTGCTCCTTTATTTCTCTAATATTATTTGTTCACTCCTTCGGGTACCATGAATTCCTGGACAAATATTCAAAAAAATCTGCTTCCAGAAAGCACCTTATCAATCTTACCAGCACTGCACTTTCCTCTCAGCTGTTAAGCCCAGTTTAATTTCTGTTCTGGTTACTATTCCTTTTCTCACTGCATTCTTACAGTGCTCCAAGCCATGTCTGCACAGTGAGTGAATAAAACAAGTACAGGTTTTGCAGAGCTTCCCTAGAACACGGGTGCAGCAGTGATGAAATGCTGATGAGAAAATATTACCATTTCCTCTGCCCTTTCGGAAAGATTTATGATAACTGGCAGCTATCATTTCAGTTACTGTGGTGTAAGCATGAGTGCAATTGACACATTTCAGGATTACTTCACTTTTGACGTTATCATCTGCATCTGTTATCTTGGAACAGCTTGCGCCTTCACTCAGACTGGTGTAAATTCAGAGATATTTCTACTTTATAGCAATGTAACTGAGTAAAGTTTGACAATTCTCATGCCTGGCTAGACTGACTCAGCAGGCTAATTTTATCTCTCTGAGGAACCTTTGGGTCTGATTGGATCATTCATGGCCATCAATACTGGCTACTGCTGCAAATCTTTTCTGTCCCTACAGTGGGCAGCATCTAGCCTTTACAGGAGTGACTGCATATTCACCTCTCTGTTTGATGTTGTCTTCATGAACCCAGACCAGGAGCAGCTGGAACAGCCTCCAAGCCAGGCAAACTTGAGCAATACAGTCCAGCTTCCTATACCTGCATAGCATCGTATATGCAGAGAAAAGCCCTTTCTCGCTTTCTTATCTGACTAGTTTTATCCCTTGTACAGGATATATTCCTCTTACCGCACTAGTTATATTCTTTACTCATAATTGGTTACACCTGCAATTTCAACAGTACTTTGAACAGAGAGGCTGCTGTGTAAAATAGAGATCAAGAGATGGCCTGTTTGAGGGTAGGAACGTTCTACAGAGGGATATAGACAGGCTGGATTGATGGGCTGAGGCCAATTTTATGAGATGCTACAAGCTATGTGTCAGGTCATGCACTTGGGTTACGACAACACCATGCAATGCTACAGCCTTGTAGAAGAGCGGCTAGAAAGCTGCCTGGCAGTAAAGGACCTGGGGGTACTGGTCAATAGCTAGCTGAACATGAGCCAACAGTGTGCCCCGGCTGTACCAGAAATGGTGTGGTCAGCAGGAGCAGTGAAGAGATCGTCTCCTTGTACTCAGTACTGGTGAGGCCACACCTGAAATACTGTGTTTGGTTTTGGGTCCCTCACAACAGGAAAGACACTGCAGTGCAGGAGCATGTATAAAGAAGCGCAATGGAGCTATTTGAAGGGTCTGGGGCACAAGTTTCATGTGGAGCAGCTGAGGGAACTGAGGTAGTTTAGCCTGGATAAAAGGAAGCTCAGGGCAGAACTTACCACTCTACAATTACCTGAAAGGAGGCTGTAGCGAAGTGAATGTCAGCTTCTTCTTCCAAGTAACTAGCAACAGGATGAGAGGAAATGGCCTCAAGCAGTGCCAGGGTAGATTTAGACTCGATATTAGGAAAAATTTCTTCACTGCTACTGTTGTCAAGCATTGGAATAGGCTGTCCAGGGAAGCAATGACATCACCATCCCTCTCTGGAGGTACTGAAAAGACATGTAGATGTGGAGCTTAGGGACATTATTTTACTGGTGGAGTTGGCAGTGCTATGTTAATGGTTGGATTCAATGATCTTAAAGGTCTTTTCCAGTCTAAATGATTCTATGATTCTTCGTGTCCTTCAGGACTTCTCTGGAAAGATTGATTGCTTGGTGATGCAACAGCTAGTCAGCGTCTTTTCACAGACCCCGGGGACCCCTAATCTCCCTATGTTCGACTTTTTGTCATCTGCTGATACCAGTATCCATCTTGGGGATCACTTTACTCGGTAAATTAGTCCCACTGATTGAAAGGGACTACTGCTAGTTCTGCTTAGCACAGGAAAAGTCTCTGGCCATACACAGCCATGTAATTTCAGTCCTTTTCAGTACTTTCCTAACTTATTAAACTTTAATAACCTCACTGTGGCAGGAGTTCAATTCTACTAGCTTTCAGTATGTTTCCAAATGTTAATGTCCATTTTCAGCTCTGCTGCACAGGAAAATGTCTGATTAAAAACACTAATGATTTGCAGTTGTGATTTCTAATGCATCAAACACTCAGGTTTTCTCAGCAGCTTTTCTGTTTGCCCATTCTTGCATATTTCATTAAGACAATTTGCAATATAAATTTTGTTGCGGTTTTTATGACAGTCACCTGAGATGAAATATCCCAAATTTACAAACACAAACTCCAAAAAGTACCCAGGGGTCTAATTTGCCTGCACATAAATACTACAAATACTTTGTAAAAGCACAGAAATTATTGAGTTGCACACGTGTCATTTATTGTGCAGCAGTAAGTAGGCAAACTAAGAGAGGGCCACATACAGGCATGAAATCCGTCCCTGCTGTGATTTTCCCCTTAAATAAAGTGCACACTGAGTTCCATAAATCACTTACAGGATCTTTGTATAACAAGTGGTATATGTTATGACTGAGGTCTGCTAGGCAAGGTGAAGACAAAATGGGCAATGCCGTGATGAAACTAACAAATATTTAAAAGTGTTTCTTATGCACTTGCTTAGTCCCAGCCAGATTAGCAGGTAAAGAAACACATTAATACATTTTCTTTGATGGAAGTATGGGAAGTATGTGACTTAATTTAAATCCACAAAAGCTAAGGAAATCAAGACTTAAGTAAAATAAGGAGTTCTGGCTGTAAATCTGGAATCCAGATCTGGATCTAAACTGCCCCAAGTTGAAAGGATTTTGGCATTCAGGTGATTTTGAGTTGGTACATATCCTGAAGTGAAATTTTCTGCCCCATTTAGATACACAGCTGGTTTCAAACCTACACTCAGGCATGCAACTCATGATTATTTTTACTGTTAAACCTAGTGTCCCATGATGACTTTTCATTTATAAATTACTATCAGTGCCCCTTATGGCGTGTTGCCTCTACCATGTTGCTTTTCGGAGTTGAATAATGTTAATTATATATAAATATTCATATATCTCTAAAAAATCTTCTCTTGACATCCAAAACCCAACATAAAACTAAAGAGAGATACCTTAAGCACTTTTCCTTCCTTTTCTGGGGATCCACAATAATAATTCAGATTTTATATTTCAACAATTATGATAATTTATATCCTTCTTACCAAGTAGATTCAATAAAGAATAAATGGCAGTATAGAGGGCTGCCAAGCACATTTAGCAAACCAGAAATGTGAACTTTCAATTGATGATAGTATGCAGTTTAATGTTTGTCTATGCATTTGGAATTATGCACCCACAAGTGCATATTTCTGAAAACTGATTCATTTAACACTATTTTGTTCTTATAGGTAAAAGTTTTGATACTGCTCTTACAAAACATTTCATGAGAGTTCACTGGAATTTTGTTTGATATATTTTTAAATATTATTAGGAAAAAAAGACAACAGTGAAATGAAGTTAGCTGTTTTTTAAAGGAGAAGAAACTCAAAAGTGCCTGCTTTAAACAATATGTCATGATCTTTATTCAGAATTCTTAAATAAGAAAGACTTTTTTTCATGAAATCCCAAATATAGAAGAATATAATTGTAAGTTGCTGTCTACAGTATATTTCTGTTCAGAAAATAATGCAAATTAATCTTTTCCTAATAACAGCAATGACCATTTCCCCATTAAGTTTTTTTCAAAGCATCTTACTGTTCCACAACACCCACATGCAGAGATTTTAAACAGAGCTTGGAGATGGAAAGCAGTAGGGCTGATGAGAAGGTAAGATAGGGGATCAGCTTGTGTTAGTGCTTGCCAGGGTTCTCAATCCTCATTTAATTTCATGCCTAGATCTTGAAGTAGATGATAAGGCTTATACACTCAGTAAACTGTCCAACTATTTGTGTGCCTATTTGTGCAACTCCCAACGACAAATTTTAGTCTGAAAGAAGCTTTTTTTCTCTTAGGCTCTAAGTCTGGAGCACCTTCACACACTGGTGAGAAGTGAGACATGAAAGAGCATTAAACTCAAAGCTGCAATGTTGATGTACTTCACAGTTTTAGCCATAGCATCACTTTATGGTACTATATACTAGTGGAAACTCCAAGAAGTTATGTATACTGGTGGTCACAGTCTGAAAATGATCTATGGATTCCTTCCCAGAAAACTATCACCTGCTTTCACCTTGTCCCTTGGAGTATTTCTGCTATGAGTTCAAGCAGAAAAATGATAAACTTAATTTCTTATCTGGCTGACATTCAGAAATCAGTACAAGTTTACCTTTAAATTGAAAGGTGATGGGCTTGAAAGCAATAGATTTTATTTTTAATGATTCTGTGGTCTCTAATCAAAATTATATACATAAAGGAATAAAACAAAGCTCTAGGGCTCAAGCAGGATGGCATCTGATTCACTGATTCTATATATAACAGTAGTCCTCTATTACTTCAAATGTTTAGTTAATTCCTTTAAAACGCATACAGTTATTTCCAGTTTCAGTCAAATAGTACTATTCTAGATTCATGCTGGTGGGCTAAAGGATGGCAATTGCTCCGCTTTTAATTTCCAAATCATGGAAATAATGTTTTTTTTTAACTAAAGCCAGTCCACCACTGAAAAAAACCCAATCATTATTCACTTTTCAAATATGCCCTTTAGAAAACAACGTCCCGTTGATGTGACCAGTTCTCACAAAAAAAACATGAAAACATAAACCTCCTTGAAATGTAACTGAGGCACCCAAGCATTGCTGACTTGCTACTTTTTAATTATTTCATTTGCTAATGTGAAGTTGGAGGGTTCTCTAATTTAATGGGACAGAGCCAAAGGTTACATAAGCGTGGTGTGAGTAGACATGGAGTTCTCAGATAGAGTTGCTGGGAGCAGACAGCACTGAAAGGAGCACCTGGCCTGGACTCCCAACAGTGCATTAGTTAGAAATAGGAGAGAAAAACAATTGCAGCACTAATGAGCCCCAGGTGAAAAGACTATTTAGCTGAATAAGGGTCTTTATTTTCTTTCTTTTTTTCCCCCTTTTTTAGATGCTAATGTTTTGATTGATGAGCCAAATTGTTTTCAATTCCTAATTATTCATTACAATAAAACATAGCTTTTGTGTTCCTTCTCTTTTAAATGCAGGTTGCTCACTACTAAAAACACATATAATGACTGAGGGGAAAAAAATTCCAGATATATGTTGGAAGCCACTCATTGAGATGAAACTATCATATCCTGTGTTCGCTGAGTGTTTATGAGTCAGAGCAGTGCAATGGGATTCCCTGTGAGCATTTACAACACAAACTTTCATATAATTGCTTCTTTTGAGAGTTTGGATTCCTCTGATCCTTTCAACCAAATCTTTTTTTAGCGTGTCATTAAGAAGTGCTTCTTATAGCCACAAATATATGTATTAAATTACGTATGTGTTGATGTGGACAGGTTCACTCTGTCAAACTGACAGTTTAATACATGTATGTATGGAGTGAGCTGCTAGCCAAAAGCAGTGATTGCTCCCTTTTGCATTATTGTATTATTTTACAGATGATTAATTTTACGTAGAACTATTTTAGTGATGTTAGCAATAAAGAAAGCAAGAGCAATAGTTATTGAAGGAGAGGAGACTGTAAGAGTGGATTTTCAAATCAGCAAATAAGAGAAAGTTCATATTTGTGTATCCTCCTTTTTCAGTCACACAGCTTTTGGCTGCTGAGAGGATCCATACTTGCTTAAACATGGGGCAGATGGCTATTTTAATCACTGCGGTGCAGAAATGTGTAAATCTGTATTAATGCCTCAGTAGAGCCCCAGCAAGCCACCTCTATATTACTGGAACCATCCAGGTACATCTTTGGAACTGCAGTCAATATCTGACCATGGATCTATTTTATGATTTTCCCAGAGCGAACAATCAAACCAGGGGTAAAAATGTCCACTTGTCTTTTGCTTTTGCAAGGGCTTGGCTCTGAGTCATTGAAATATTTTCCCCTTATTGAATTATGAAATATTTTCCACTGTCCACTCTTGCTGGCTTATGGCTAACTATTTGCATCAGGTTAACCTATGTTAAGAAAAATCTCTTTAATATAGAAAGGATTAGATGTGTTAGAAGACCTCACCTTAACTTTACTCTGAGAAAAATGGTACTTATTTCTTCTAGTTCATGCAATAACTTTGCTGCGTGTACTTTAGCACCAAAAGGGAGCTTATTTTGATAGCATGATTAGCAGCATGACCATGAAGAGGAAGCTACTCAGTACAAGGCTCTAGTTAACTTGTTGTCAATAGCACCATTGGAGTAGGGAGATTTATAGGTGCTGCCTCAAAGCTGATAGATGTGAGCTCTTCTTGGCCAATGCCTTTTCAAAGCAGTTATGACTGACAGTGGAATAATAATGATAGAATTCCCACCTGGACAGTGAGAGCACAGTGTCTGCTAGCGTTAGGTGTCCCAGTGATACAATAATCCATGGAACACAACACTGATGATACAAATGAAGAAATGGAAGCTAAAACCCCTAAAATAAGAAATTAAACCTGTGTGGACTAGGCAGATAGAAATTAAGTATTAGAGAATGTCCGCAGTGAAAGCTCTCCAGCATGAGACTTGTCTTTTAATTTAACACCAGATCTAATCTATGTGAATAATCTCAGGAAAATTCACTTTGTATTAAGCGAGGATAATCCATCATAATTCTTATAACACGCTGCATTCACTGTGAGTGGTATGAAAAATGACTATACCATTTTTAACTGGAAAGGTTAGGAAATGCACCTGCTGATAAGCCCATCAATTTTAATATGCTAGGGAGCTTAAATGGGCAAAATCGGACTTATGAACCACCTCTATAACCCACAAAAAATTTCTGGTCTTCCCCACAGTAGAAGTGGCTTATCTTGACTATGCTCTGCCTAAACCAAAATCTCAGCTGCTAGGCAGCTGTGAAAGATCAAGCTAATTTTTTTTTTCCTTGACGTTGAATTTGAAGGGTGAATCCAGTTGATATAAGTATGCATTGGATTTTCAGAAATTTCTCATTACCATGATGTTGGTCAGCCAAAATATAATCTGCTCAGCAGCAGAACTGTCACACACTTGCTCCATTTCTGCACCAGATGGATGGGTTCACAATAAATTCTCATCTTGGTCCCTCGACTGGAAATCTCACATAAGAATTGACTTTTTAAAGGTTTTTGTTTTACGAGGTACTTTGTCTCAGTGAGTTTCTAGTTATCTCCCAGCTGCAACAGAATTGCTTGAGTTCACATCATATCTTTACCCTCTCTAACTTGTTTCCCACTAGAGACTCTCAGTTAAAAGTCTGGATTTTGTTTGCTCTTTACATTTATGGGGCTATTTCATAAACAATTTGGTTTTCCTAAGAAGGCTTGTCTTTTTACTTACATCCAGGCTTATTCCCAAATTTTATTGTTTAAATCTGTAGCTTTGACTACAATTCAGCAGATGATTTTGTCTTTCTCACAATAATTTTGGATCATACTTCCCAAAATGAGTCATTTGAATGAGATTTGCCTTTGCTAATTTACTGGTTGCTGTACAGAACTGGTTGACAAAATCTGACTGATTCAGATACTAATTAGAGGCAAAGTACAAAGTTAAAAAATTCTGGAAACAGGAATTTTATTTTATTTTATTTTATTTTATTTTATTTTATTTTATTTTATTTTATTTTATTTTATTTTATTTTATTTTATTTTATTTTAAATCAAAGAATCTTCACACAGATGACCAAAATCTTAGTTAAGATAAATGAGTTCTTCTTATATCACCACTTAAAATTTATACTGCTAAATATATCCCGTTAAAAGTGCAGTGCTCACATTTAGTTCAAAATGTTGTTCCAGGGAACCAGCAGCAACCTACATGCACTTTGCTGTGGCAGAGAATGCAGGACTAAAACAATCTGATAGGAGATAATATAAACCTAACATAGTTAAATGTAAAAATGATCCTGTTAGAAGCATGATGAGATCTCAGCACCCCTGGAAATGAGGATATATATTTATACAGAGCAATAACATGGTCCTGGTTGTTACCTTATACAACTTACTTAGATTACCTATTGTAAGTAGAATAATGTTCCACTGAACAAAATTGGCTAGCAGCAGGGTAGAGGGTTCAGGCTCTGATTTGCATCAAAAATAGGTCTGAAGTTTTTCAATGTGTAACTGCATGCATGAAAGCGTGTTAAGTAAAATTGTGTGTTTGTAAAATGATTTCAGCATCTACAGTTCTACGACTTTGAATTAAAATTAACTGCTTTTACTTTGGTTTTGCTTGTTTATTTAAGCATTTTGTGTTACTGTTGATAGGATATTTAACTTGAAATTTATGAAAGTGCTTTAAGCTATAGAAGGGCGGAATAGTGTAAATTGTTATGTAAGTATTGATGTATGATAAACACTATTATCTAATATACATGTATTTCTTTCAGTGGAATAAAGGTTTTGTCATAGTAAAAGGAAGTTGATTTCAGTTTCAACAATTTTATTTTAACTTTAAATAAAACAATGGCATTGTAACTTAAATATATATATGCACATATGCACGTGTGTGCATGTGTACACCAGGACAAAATTTTCAAATATAAGAACCCACGTGAGTGTTGATTAGGGGTATCAGAGCAATGCAGCTGGTTTTATCAATACAACTTTCTCCAACACACTGTATGTGTTACTTGGCTAATGAGGACTGGTGACGTTTATCACTAACGATGCCTCTACTGCATCAAGCTCCTCAGTTGTTGTACTGTGCAGACGTATCTCATGTGACTAAGGGATACTAATTTCCTTCAAAATCCTGAAGGCAAAATAGGCCTAGACAAAACATGTGAGCATTTTAAAACTGTGGAATTCCCATACGGGGGAAGAGAGCTTTGGCTGTGCACACAGCGTAAGTCCATTTATGTCTGAAATTGTGTTTTCCTCATAATGAAGTTAATTAGGTCTCAAGCTTTTTTTTACACCTACATGAACATTTGAAATATAAATATTTTCAATTAAAATCTTTTATTTCAAATCTAAAATGTAACTGATACTTAAGAAAACAGTTGGATAAATCTTACACAAGAATAAGTTGAGATCATAAACCCAGGAAGGAAGTAGAAAATTATAATTTTAAAACAATTTCTCAAATGAAAAAAACTGACCTTACCTATAATTATTTTAGCTGAGCTGTTAAAAACACTGTAATACAGGCTTATTCATGAAGGAAAAGCAAAAAAAAAACATATGGATTTCATAGCTATTTAGCACTCACTGTCTTGGAGATGCATGCACAGAAAGCCTTCAATACGGACACAAGTGTAATTACTTTTTCTCCCTAATAAGAGTTCATCTAATCAGGAGCGAGCTGAATGATCTTTTTTTCAAGTTGCTGCAAATACAGGGGTCAGGGAGAGGGACATAATCTTCCCTAAGCACGTTCCTCCCTCCCTCCCTTCCTCCCTCCTTACTCTTGCCTTGGCTGTTGGGAGGTTTACAGGAGCTCTGGTCCTCCTCACACTCGACACAAGGATTTGGCTGATCCTGGTGCACATCCTATTATTACTCAGACTCCATTTTGCTGTGGCCGGACAGTTAAAATCAGGGAGATAAGATGGGAAATAATTAAGAGTAGAACAGCTGCAGACTTTGCCAGGGTGCTCAAATTTCCAGTAACTAAGTCCTGGGGAAGACATTTTTCAGTCACTTGAAGATAACTGCTACAAATGTGATCCTCCCAATTCATCCACTTATAAGTCAATTTTTAACCTTTTATTTTGAAAAAAACCTCTACAAATTTCACGTCTTGTGTTCCTGTATATGTTCATGGTATAGTCCTGCTGAAGGGGGCAGGAAAGGTGAACCCGTCTGTGGGAAAAGGTTGTATCAGCACTGGGAATTAGCTGAAGGGCATTTTTCCCAGGGCATGGCTTTAGGTAGGGTCCCAGACCAAAATAAGAAACCATCAGCTTTGTTTCCAAAACTAAGTGCAATTTTTATCCTTAAAGAAGAGTCTGGGGTTTTACTATGAACGGGATTATGCTGACTGTTGTTAATCCACCTGAAACAGATCTTGTTTGAGGGACTTTTGACTGAAGTAGCAGTCATTTACCTTTGCTGAATGAAAATGAGAGTAACTGGTGAAGGATGTTGGAGGGAGAAGGTCATGTATTTTCAGGCTTTACCTTTGATTTAGCAGAACGGGCAGAGCACCTCACCTCTAAGTTTGGCCCTCATGAACAGAGTCACAAAACTTTTCTCCTACATTAGTTCTTACTCTCATTCCTTTAGTACTAGTAAGAGAATTAATAGTTCTAAACTCCAAAGTGAACATTTGGCTACTGTAAACTCTTTTTAAAAGACATGGTGATAGTCATGCTATGTTGCACTCCAGTGATTTCACAGTAAATATCCTTGCTGGAGAATCTGAGAAATGTTTGCTCATTGTGTAAATCAGGAATTTAAGCCCTTTACAAACACATCTTTTGCTTCCACACAGTTATCCTGTGTCAAGAAAAATATAGACAGATGTATTAGGAGAGAGAAAGAATTCTGCTAATCAGCTGAAGATGTAAAAACCTCCTCTGAACAGAGTTTTGTACAGATACTGTGCTACAGAAACTTGTTCTACTCAAATAACTCCCATCCTAATACATATAATAGAGCATGTCCTGGAGGACTGAAATTTTATGAACATGGACATAAGAAATTAAACCAAAGTGGACATCTTGGTTATTTATTTTAACTGGATTGACATAAGAAATTAAAAATAATGCTACTATAGAGAAGATAATTTTACGTTGTTGACAAATGGAGATGCAATCCATGTAAGTCTTGTAGAAAAAAAAAAATATGTATTTATAAGCTGTTTAGAATTCATTGTTAACATGTATACACTAATCTTATGAAATCTTACTACCTCTGCTTATATCTTATATTTCAAAATGAAACTATTAACTTACTTGCACTCCTTTACCCTATTTGTCACCATTCAAAGTAGTAATTAATTCTGGCTTTATTAGTTAAGTTTACTTCTAGAAAAAAATATTTAGCTCAAGAAATTGTGCTGAAATTCTAGCTGATTCCGGTTTCCATAGTTAAATGTTGTAAAGTAAATATATTTTTATCACTACATTTAGTAGTCCAAAGAATTCCCAGTTAAAACTGGAAGGCATCAGAATAAAGTGATGTTTGAAATGTAACAGCTTAATATAAAGAGTATTTATATGGACTGGATGTTTTATAGTAAGTTTTATGGGTAGCGTATCTATAATGCAGTGAAAATCTTTTTTGATAGCTGAGAGTAGTCTGTGCATAGGTTGAATCAACAAACAAATCCAAGTAGTTTGTTCCTATTGGTTTCTAATATAAGCATGCAAAGTGCTGAACCCTTTTGTTTCCTACGTATGCAATGGGGTGCTACACAATCCATACCATTCATGACCTGATTCTTGCTAAAATGTTTTGAAAATAGATGCATACTACTAAAAGACAAATACTAAATAAAACAACAACTTCTCAGTCATGTAAAGGGTGGACATTTTTAAAGTGAAGTGCCAAGGCAAAGTTCATTGTTTCTTGCTTCTAGTTTTTCAAACCAATGCCAACTACCTATTCATCAGGTGTCCTAAGTGTATAGGATATATGCAGTATATTTGCATGGAACAGCTGGACTGTTCAGAAAATCTTATCTGTTTTCTCTGATTTTTCACTTGAAAATTTATTGACTAATGCATTAGGAATATAGAGAATAAAAAGCAAGAGTTTACCCAGCTGGTCAGACACAGATTGCAGAATCTTCTGGAGGACACCAAGGCAGTGCTAAAGGCCAGCCTGCCTTGGCAGAAAATCAATGCTTTTTTGCAAAATTACTAAAGACATCTGAAACTTCTGAAATGGCATCACTTCATTCTTTACACCTAAAAGAAAATTACTTATTCAAGTGGCCTAAAAGATCAGTGAAAAAAGTGCCCTAGCACCTAGAAAGACCACTATGTCCTGGGTCTGCTTGACAGCAGTCAGTTGCAGCAGTAAGGCTTCACCACTGGTTTTCAATGTCTGCGCCTGATGCTGGGTTTTTATTAACTTTAACATTCACTTACTCTTGTTCTGATGGCATCAGTCTTTCCATGGCATGAGTTTACAATGCAATGCACTAGGGGAAATAGCTAGGGACAAAACTTCTGAATTTACTTTAATAAAAATTCTGTCATTCGTGAAATGACCAGGACCCCTCTGCACCTGTCACTCACCAAAAGCAAAAACAGCAGGTGTTCATGCAACTTTTCCTTGGGAAACAGAGGAGAAGACAAGGAAATCATCTGCAGAAGGAAAACAAAGAAACAACTGATTGTTTTGCTGATGGTTCTTCCACAAAGTGTTCAGACTGAAAGACTGACCTCCAGGTTTTGCTACCTGCTACCAATTTGCTACCTACCAGGATATTGGCGCTCTGATCATTCAGACTGGGAATTTGCTGGAGTGCACCATAGCTCATTTGCTGCTTGCAAACCACTTCTTCTTGGAGGTACACCAGAATATGAATCCAGTTCAACAGACAGCCCACAGCCTGTATGAAACCAGACCCACTTGGGACTAGAAGTGCTCCCAGGTTGTCCAATCCAGGGGTATATATGCGATTCTCTGAATGTCCCTCAGTCTCCCAGTTATCTGTAGCCAATGGAATTGCACCATGACTCAGGATGGAAAAGAATGATAGTTTCAAGCATGTAGCCTGAATAAGCTTAGAGCTGCAAAAGCAGAATTAGTTTTTACCTATGGTAGATTACATTGTATTTGCAAGTATCTGTGCTTAAGGATTTATTAAGTCTCAGTAGTGTTTATGTTGCTATTTCCTCAGAAATTTCTGAAAAGAAATCAAAAGCACTGTTTTCCAGCTTCCTGTGCAGGAGCCATTATTCACCCATGCTGTATTAGATACATGACAGGCAAGATGATTGTAAACATGTTCTTTTACAAGCTCACATGTGCAAACTAGCAAATGAAACGGAGATAAATGTAATGAACGAATAAACTTATTTTTTCTGATATTTAGAAAATTTTGTGAAAGGCCAAACAATTGCTTACTGGTTTATTTCAAGAAAAGTGGATGCTGATTTAGTTAAAGAAATATTGATCAGTTCTGGTCTACAAAGTCCTGACTAGAAGGAAATTCAAAGCTTCATTCTATCCAAGGTCTGGGCAAGTGAATTAGAGCAGTGTCCACATTATCTACAATAGAGGCCTAACTGAGGTAGATCTGCATATATAGATGATCTGAATAGAGTTCTTAAGCATTGATATAGTGTCAAACTAGAAAAAGCATAGACTGTGTTTATGTATTTTAATATTTTAATCTATGTGCATTTGTTGCTTAAGATTGAGGAGCAAGATATGGACAAACTCCCTCCTGCCAGAAACAGAAGGCTATGTATGTGGTAGGATAAAAATAGAACAAGGAAGTGTGTTGGCTGGGTAACGGCTTTAGAGTTAGATGAAATACTAAGTGAACCATGTTCTTTTATTCATTCAACTTAAATGATATGCTTAGTCCTGTGCTAGGCTGAGAAGACATAATCTTTGTCCTAAGGACCTTACCATGTAATTGCATGGACCAATGGAAGTTTAAAGGCAAATCTATCATAGAAAAACTAATCCTAGCAGGTTTTAAACTCCCATTAGGGAGTTTAGACTTCTTTATTTTCCCAGAACAGAGGTCTGGTGCTCTAGGGCTAAAAACAACTTCCTGGAGAGCAGTTTGAAGGAAAATCGTTGATAGAGTCAGTTCTTGACTGGTGCTATCATGTCAAGAAAAGGAAAGAAAATAGAAAAGAAAAACTTGTATTATGTTTGGGCAGTAGCCCAGGAATATGCAGAGGAGGACCCTCATCCCAGAATACACTTCAGGCACAGCCCCTAAATCTCAGTAAATTGTATCTGGGTTCTTATTTTTCTCAGTTGTAAAATAGGCTTAATTTTAAGGCATGACAAAAGCTCGTTCATCATCTGCCAAAAAGCACTTAGATATTGCATGGCAATATGAGGATATGTGCAGAGTTATGGGGATGGTTGATTTTATTAGTGTGCATTTTTGGCATTCTGTACAGGCATGAACATTCAGCATAAGCTTGAGCAAGCAATTTTTGCCAATCTGATCAAGAGAAAGGCTATGGTTCATTTCCAGGACCCTGAGGACCACACATACTATCTTAAAGGATACCACCCTTCTCTAGACTCTTTCTTCCATTCAGTTCTTCAGTTAAACTTCTCTTCAACACTTACGGTAACAATGCTCTTCTTAGAGACAAGCCTTGAGGGAAAACAGGTGGGTGAGATGTTGTTTTCCCATACATATACGTGGGAGCATTTCTGATTCATATATTGCTTTCTATCTACACTTATTAGGCAGAATGAAATCCTTTGGATTGGTGTTGGCTACCTTTTTTTCAACAAAGTTCATTACAATGGAAGTTTTTAATGTAATACTTCAATACATGGGCATCTCTTTTCAGATTCCCTCCTTATGTGGTGCATAGGGTCACAAATCTAGGTAATCACAACAATCCTTTCCAGCCTGAAGATTAATTAATGTCAGCTTTCTCTCAGCTAGAGACTATTTCGTTAGTCTTTTAGTAATTACTTAGGTCCCAGAAATGCACAGGACTTCTTGTTCATTCTCTAAACAAATCCAGATATATTGGATTGTCACGAATAAAATCTCATGTGACAGCATAAGACAAACACCTTTACTTTAATGTGGAATTTGAATTTAATACTCCCTTTTTGTGATAATTTCCCTTTATTCAGAGGCTGTGAAAATAAATACACAAATCTTTCAAAAAATTATCACCTATTAATATCTCAAATCAAAAATTTTACCATAATATGTTCTGGGAATTATGCCAGCTTTACTTAATACGTAATTTTATTACCCTGTCACTTACACGTTACTTACATAAGATTTCACAATAGTTATTGAAAACGATAGGTTTATTGTTTGCATGTTTATCCATTACTCTTGGCTGCTAATAGCAGGAGTTTGATTGTCAGGTAAGACGACCCTGTCTGTTGTGGATGTCTCCACTGACTCAGTCCAAGTCTCCATACTTCATTTGACTTCCTCTCTGGTAATTAAGTAATTAATTAATTCTGAACCCTAATGATTCACTAAGTTCAGGCCTATTTTTTGCAGTCTTGCCCTCTGCAAACAATTTTTTCTTGACCACCTGAATAATCTTGTCCGTATGCAAGGGAGTCCCATAGATTTACTTGAACGAATTTTTCAACGCAGCAGTCAGATAAGAGTTATGAGCAATGACCATTTTCACTTTCAAATGGAAGTGTGGTGTGGTCCAATGAGTTTCACTGTGAACACTGGGCTGTGGATACCCTCTTTAGGAGCTCATCCTTACTACAGCTGTTTATTGAGATGGACTGTAAGGGCAGGATCCTTCTCTCCTAGTAGAGTCGTCTACAGGGCACATGCCTTCATCCCAGCTTGTGTCCTAGACTCTTGTTATAATCAACATTGAGAGACTAGTCAAAAGAAATTATTCTTCCACTATAGCGGAACACTATAACTACACTGGTGCAGTTTCTCCTCAAGCACTGTCTGCAGTTTTTGGCCTTCCTGATGTAAGAATAGCATAAAAATAATACAGTGCATCCAAAGGAAAGAAACAAAGGTCAAAGAACTAGCAGTTGAGGACATTGGGTTTGTTCAGCTTAGAAAAAAGAGTCTAAGGGGTGACATCATCGCTGTCTACAGCTTCCTCATAATGGAGAGCAGAGAGGGAGGTGCTGATCTCTACTCTCTGGTGTTCAGTGATGGGATGCAAGAGAATGACTTAAAGCTGCTCCAGGGGAAGTTGAGTCTGAGTATTAGGAAAACATTTCTCACTGAGAGAGTGGTCAAGGACTGAGAACAGACTCCCCAGGGAAGTGATCATGGCCTCAAGCTTGTTGGTATTTGGACAACACCCTTAGATATGTTCTTTAACTTTTAGGTTTCCAGGTGTGGAGTCAGAAGATGCACTGGAACATCCTCATGAGTCCCTTCCAACTGAGGACATTCCATGATTCTATTATACTGTAGCTGGCACTTGCAAGGAATGGTTAAAGAGTTGGGTCTATATCTCTGCATCACTCCTGCATTCTTCAGTCACAGTACAGGAGACGCAACACTGTGCTTTGAACAGGGAGACACAATTTCCTTTTTATACCATTTACCTCTTTCATTCTTTGATTGTAATGAAAGTAAATTCCGCTTCAAAAGTGCACAATTCACCCTTAAAAGAATACTTGGGCTGAAATTTGAATGTACGACATACTGGTCAGGGAACAGATGTGCTTTGCTTTTTACGGTGCTTTGCAGGTCTACAAAAGCAAGCAAAGTATTTTTGTGTTTATACTTTCTGTTTACCTCTACCAAAAAAACTCTTCCTCTTTTTTCAGCAACATAGTACATGAACACAGAGGAAATATTTTTCTAAATGCTAAGAGGTTTATGTCAAGGATATAAGCTTAAAGAACTATCAGTAAATTATATGCAAATTATTCCCATTAGATCTAATATAAGGAACAGAATTTTAGTGTATATATACAGTTTTAACTATGGTCCTTTAGCAACTGATTGAAGCAGTGACTGTGCAGCAACTATTTTACTGCTTATGGAGATTGGAAACGGACTCAACACAATAAGAGTTTATGTACTGTTGGATATTTTCCTCTTACACGTTAATGATTGGGTCAGTGTTTCATTGAGAAAATGCTGTAATTTTACAGCTGTTACATGATAAAGAAAGATAAAGAAGGAGCCAGACACATGAGGTGTTGAGATTTCAACCTATCCTGACTTCAGAGTGTTGATCCCGTTCACTGCTTCCTGGGATGAATTCCTTTTACATGATTAAGTTATTTTTTCTACAAAGATCTCAATCCTTCTCTTACTCCTTCACTGAATATGGGTCCTGGCCTGGCCTTATCCCATTGTACTCCCAGCTATGGTAGCATCTGATTTGTACATTAAATTAAACATTTTTTGCTGGCAAAACCAGACCCTTTTAGGTACTTTTGTACATGTGATTTCTCTTTGAAATGGGAAAATTACTTCCAGGAGATTTTACCTTGATATACTTTTTTTCTAATAGCTAGAGGCCTGAAGAATATGCAAGTCAGTGACAGCATCCACCCTGTTCCCTTACAGTTTCTTTCTGTTATCTGATACCTCTAGCTCTTGCTGAAGAAATCTTTCCTCTGGGTTTCTCTCTCACTGACTCTTCCCCTCTTTGTCTGTCATTCCCTGCTCCATAACTTCTTCTTACTTGGGTTTTGGCCAACTTGCTCTCCTATGATCTTCTACTTTCTCTTTCATCCTCACCCCAGACTGACTCTGACTCTGTGACTGCAAATCCACTGACAGCTATTAAATATACAGCAATGCAAATCAAATCCCACGAGGAAAGCCTAGCTAATTATGTGCTGACTCCTTTGCTGGTACCAAGACTCAGTTTCTCTCATCAATCATCCCCAGGACTCTACTTGACTATCAGAGCCTGTTGTGTGTTAGTGACTCTCCTCCATGCCCTCTTTGCACACTATTCATTCTCTTTCTTTAACCTCTCAGTAATTTGCTGAAATCTTCCTTTTGAACACTGGAAGATTCATGGATCCCCTATTATCTTGAGCCAAGATGCAGAAGTTCAGCTTGATTTACCTTCAACCTTCCTTGGCCTGTTTTAAATCTACTGATGCACTCTCCACTCTCTGTAGTTTCTCATTTCTCTGTTAAAATCTCTGACCATTTGGAGGCTTTCCCTTGTCTTCAAATGCTGCAAGCTTTCTCATGCACTTCAGGGCATTTGCTTAGCTTCTTGTTTTGCCTCATTTCTGCTGTTATTGGCTAAAATGCTGTTTCATTCTGATTCTGTTTCTTGTAGTCAGTCTAAACTCCATAGGACAGAAGATTAAGCATTTGTCCTGTGTTAACAAGTGGTCAGATTCACTTAGAGCCACAGATGTAAACCATGAGGGTGCAATTTGAATTAGGCCAAGTCAAAGGCAGATGCTGATAATGTCTCTTGGTAAATTTCCTCAAAGACATCAACATCCTAAAGCCCAGATCTGCGGTTTGGGGGCAGGTTGCTCGGAGCCTGCAGGTCCTCACCCAGGCAGATGCTGCATGCCCAGGCAGATCTATAGTCCTGGGTGATTCAAGAAGGCTATCCCAGGATTAGAGACACTAGGATTTTAGTGCCTACAGGTCCAAGGTGGACACACCATCCTCCTGTGTGCAGGTACTCTGCTGCAGAGCTGCTGCAAGAGCACTGGAGACTCCCACAGTCCCACCTGGCCTGGGGTTTTCTAAACTGCCCACCGAGGTGTAACAGGTAGGGCCAGACAAAGGTTTTGTCCGTTCCCCTTGCAATGGTAGAAATAAGACAGTTTCAGTAATGGCATGTCCTGGATTGAAACTGATTGAAGAACAATACAGTCTCAGAAATTCTAGTTAGATCACAGGTTTTTTTTCTTTCCCATCATAAGCAAAATATTATTATTGTTCAAATCTTGTATACAATAGAAAACTCCCTTTTTCAGTGAGCTTAATTGTCACTCCAGGTGTCAGCTTTTACACTGGTATTGTACATATTAGTGTACAGTTATTACATTTTAATTCCAACAGTTCTTGAAGAACTCCTCTGGTCTTTTTGCATCTTCAGCATGATCTTTTGTTTTCTTCTTAGAACTTAACATGTGACATTGATGGACATTTACAGATGGCTGATGAATTTATATTATTATACAGTGGCTAATATATAAATTGTGTCAGTGTGAAATACTAGCATACATCTTTTGGCTAATCCTTTGTCAAACCAAGGGATAAGAATTGTGCCATTAAATCTTGAAAGGTGACAATAAATGCAAAGAAAAATATGGAAGAATATATCCCTCCTGACAAATTTTCTCCCATTAGTGAGTAGACAATGCAGGAGTTCATATAAATGCAATTTCCACCATTAAGCCTGCTACTGCCAAAGACAATTTCAAAGAAGATCAAACCTGGGCAGGAAACACTTTGAGGGTAATTCACATGGCAGTGGGTGAGCGTTTTTATGGCAGGGACTTCAGTTTAGGTGCACTGGAGTTTAATAGATTGTCAAGAAAACAAACCATGAACTCTACCATTTATAAGTGTGTAAACTGATCCCAGACCATACAAGAAGACTTTCTCTTCACCTATTTAATGTTATGGAAAAATGCAGGAATTGCTACACTAAAAATACATTCAGAATCTATTTTTTTCTACTTAAATCTGTATAAATACATCCACAGCTTCCAAGATTGGATCACAATGTCTAAAATGACCACAGTGTCTAAAACGCATGTTAAACCTTTTTCTTTTGCCACACTTCTGGAGCTCTGCATAAAGTTCTCAGGGCCTGATTCTGTAGTTCTTGGGGGACTGAAGACCCAGAGCCATTTTGGTTGATAAAAGCCTGCATATGCCAGCCTTACATGGCTTTGCGTGTCGTTTGAATATTCCCTGCTGGGATTCCTTCTTCTTTCTCATTGCACGTGTATACATTACAAAAAAATAGAAAAGATAACATTGTTAGCTTTGGCATCAGTCGAAACAGTTTTATTATGGTTCCATGGCTTGCAAAAACCTGCCAAAATCCACAGGGAAGCTTACTAAGGAAAATAACTCATTTTGGGTAATTAGCATGGGCCTAATATAAAGCCCATGGAAACCTACAGAGAGACTGCTATTGACTGCAGCTACAGAAACCTTCGATCAGAGTGGAAATTATTTAATCTGGGTTTTTCCTGGTCCATTTCTCATGCTCAGGCATAGCTTCCCATTGGTTTATAAGTCACCTCTGGTAACATCACATCTCGATGTTATTTTAGAGAGTTTTTGGCTTGTTGTGGGGTATTTAACAGCCCTATGTCATTGGCAAAATGTCCTTTACAAAACCTTTGACAAATGACAGAGGCATGTTACAGAGTCGTACCTCTTCAAAAATCACCTGTAAAAGAGGTGAATCAGGATCATATATATAGTCACACATCTATTTTCCATTGGCTTGTCTCACAGCAATGTACTAGATGACTACTATGAACGTGATCCAGGCTTTTTTTAACGAAAGCTAAAAAAAGCTGAGACTAAAACAGCTACCAAACCGCTTCAACAACTGCTATATTTATTCAGCTATAATGTGGAAATTTTTTAATTATAACATGAACACCTGAGATGGATCTTTACATTAAAAAAAAAAAGCCATACAGCAAAGTTATCTTTTTTTCAAGCACTTTACCTTCTTTCACCCAGAAAGTAAGTGGCCTTTCAGGGATTGAAACCACGATCTCCTTAATATCTTACAAACAATCAGCCTAAGAGGAAATATCTACCTATGGAAGTTTTTGTAGACTTCAGGTAATTATTAATAAAATAAAATCTTCATAAAAATGAAAGCATTAAGCTTATATTTCATGGTAAAGACAAACTAGGAATATAAATTTCTGTCAGTAATTATTAAAGCAGCCAGTATTTCCCAAAAAGTAATGTGTTACACTGTTACAAAGACTAAATAACATTTCAAAGTATTTTTAATTAGATTTTGTACTTAACCTCTTCTTTGACCAGTTCTTTGTAAATCCATTTTATTTCTTACCACCATGCTGTGATACTGCTTTCTTAGAATGAGAGACAAAGTAAACCAGCTGTGCTTCGTATGTGAGTGATTAGGAATTGTTTACTGTAAATTACGGATTTGTAAAAGCAAAGTAGTCTATACCTGTTGCTAGTGTTTGAAGCAAGTATTTTAAAACTCCCCTAGGTTACACAACTTCACTAACTTTTATCCTATAAAAAATTACATGGTTGGCATTAGGGTTGCATATTTTCAAAAACATCCACTTACAAAATCTTTGTTCCTGGATTACAGCTCTATTTTAAAAGACTTCTTTAACAAAGTTTTCATGCTTATGTCTGAATTTTGCCTTGTATCTGTCTAATCAAGAAATTTCTAAGTATCTCTTCAGAAATACAGACACTAATACAAACACAGAACCCTATTTAAAAAGTTCTGCTTAGGTTCTTGCTCAGGATCCTGGTGCCATTTTCACACTAAATCTAGATGTACAAAATTTCCTGTTTTCTTCACTAGCCTCTCGTTTCCATTCCAACCAAGCCCAGCATTCACATCCCATAACCTGCTTCTTTCCCTGTGCTGTGCCAGTTTAGGTGATTAGGAAAGCATGATCCTGTCCACAGCCAGGTACAGTACAGTCTGTAAAGTATGCATGTTATATCTACCATAAAATTTTCTGCTGTGATAATTACTTATGTTAACTCCCCCAGATTTTCCTTCTTCTAGATAAACTTCTTGATTCCTTGAAGCATGAGGGCTTTTATTTCTTATTTATTAGAAGAACACTTAAATTTAGTCATTCACATTGAATGCCAGCTCAAAACTCTGACTTTGAAATTGGATGTTAGCTCAGAATTAAGTTTAAATGTAAAAAATGAATCTTTGGTCCATGTTGTCCTCATAAATTTTTATAAACAATGGGATCTGCAGTACACCCATAGGCTAACAGAGAATTATCAAAATGGAAGATGCCTCACAGTGAACACTCCATCAGCAGCTCCCTCCTAAAGACCTTCAGTTTCATGAGACTGCATTGTCACTAAAGAGGCACTTCACTTTCAAGTGAAATGATTTGGTGACTTCTAAATTAAAATCCAAGTTCCATCTAGATGCTTTCAAGAAGCCAAATCTCTCAATAACAGCCAGAATCTAACACAGTAACAACACCTCCACTTACCAAACAGGCTACAGTATTCCAAACTATTGTGAGTACAACACTGTAGTTAGAGTGCCTGACAGTAACCTACACCTGATGAGAAAGGTGTTCGGAAAACTGTGGCAGGGACAACCGCAGTCACTTCAGAGAAGCTTGCCGAGGCTGACTGGAGGTGTTGCAGTTCATACGTGGGCTTCCTGCAGTGCTCTGACAACGCCAGACTGTGCACCAATGGTAACTGCAGTCAGTCCAGGAGCCCGTTTTCCCCTTCAAAAGCCCATAACTCAAAAGCCTGATTACTATTTCCCGTGCCTTGCTTACTCAAGAGGTGTTTTCCACTACTGCTTGGTGACGTTTCAAAGGTGCCCGGCTGCCTCAGCCGCCCTCTACCGGCAGCACGAAGATCCCCAGAAGTCCTTCCTTCCCTCAGTCTCTCAGCTGTTCCTGGATTAGCTCCTCTAGGTCCCATTTCAAGTCAGTCTTTTCCCAGCTACTGTTTCCCGGGCTCCCTGCAGCTGCAGCAGCTGTTCACTTCTCTTGGTCTCCCTTTTTTTGGAGAGGTTCGTCCTTCTCAACAGCTGCCCTCTCCCAACCCCCAGCTACTCAAGACTCAGCCCTGCTCCCTTATCTCCTCCTGATTTCTCCTGCAACAGCTTATCAAGTCCTGCTGCCTTCCCTCTACCCCAGCCAGGAGGCTGCTGACACTGCCTGTGCAGCTCACTCACCACCCTTCAAACGCCACTGTCCCCCGTCCTGTGCAGAGAAGGAGCTCCGTCACGGCACTACGTGGTCTTGTCCAACATTACACACTTACCCAAAACATTTTCTTTCAACAGAAAGTCCAACCAAGAGAAAGTGCATCCATGCAACTGCTCAGCCCTGAAAAGCACATGTTGAAAAATAATCAGGAATATATTTTAGATTATCTCCTTTGCCTGTAAATTTAAGTTTAAAATGCAGATTAGCTCATCTAAAATCTCTTGGGTAAAATGTAGAACTCTGATGTAATAAGTAACCCAATTTTTTTGGCTAGTAGTATTCCCCATGCCATCAGACAGCTGAACTCTGCAGCTATGTTATCTTTTTATGTTTAGTAATTATAGCACAGTTAGTGCAAATTCTGTGAAACTCTTATGTTGCAAGAACATATCTCCAGTAAACTCAGTTAAAAAATCCAGTGTACTTAGTTTTTGAGTGCTTCTCCAGACGCAAAGACATGGAGAATATCTCAGAGAGTTGGTTCAGAAAAAAAAAATGTTATTTTGGAAGGAATTTATTGTATGCAGTTGTTTTAAGACAGAGAGAAGGTTTTATCTGAAGCAACTTTTTAATGTAACAGGCTTAGTTTTATTTTACAATAAATTATTTCTTTGATGTGAAATGTTTATTTCAAATTTTGCTGCATTTTAGGTAAACTTTTTTGCTATAGTGAAATGCAACTTTAATAAATAGATCATCTTAATGATGAATTAATATTTCTGCAAAGGCAGTGTGTTGTGTTTCATAATATTGTCTTTAAAATGTGAGGAAATAAAACTTTGCATACAGCTCTGAAGTAAATATTAATTTATTAGATCATGTTTGCTAAAGTTGGGATAAAATAAAAGTCTTTAAGTCTTAACAGAATTTCGACAACAAGTAACATTTATGTTCACTTCATAGGTAAATTTTTAAAAGATGTACAACTTCCTGTTAAGGGTCACTTATAATTGAGGGATTCCTGAAATTAAACAGTGAGATGCAATAACATTTGTTCAAAGTTGAGAAAGAAATGGCAACTTGCCACATTCTTAAGATCATGTAATTGAGTGAAATCTGGAATTTAATACCTCAGCAGATGACAAGTTCAAGGATGACCCTGTTTTACAAAAGCCCAGTTGGAACGCATAAAGCCATCTGATTTTGAGTTTTCATGTGAAACATTTTAGAGCAGCAGGATTAATGAATGTATGAGAATGTGTCCTTGGATTAGAATGCATTCCTTTAGAATGAGAATAAGAAATATGAGAAATATTAAAAAGAAAACAAATGCAGCATTGTTAATTTCTTGCTATGTGACTGAAACACTTGTAACTAAGTGTCTATAATATGACTTCAGTAGTGGCTCATTTTCTCACAATGCACCTGCATGTCTTGGAAACAGTTGTAAACAGTACATGATTCTGCTAAGAGACAGAGCCCGTAAACCACCATTAAACTCCGCTTAGTCTTCTGTAAGTGCTGGTAGATTCCTCTTCTGGAACTAACAAGATAATAAATATAAGTCTTCTCACATTTCTAGTTTAGACCACACCATTTTCTATCTATGAACAGACCTTTGTAAGGAGATGAAAAATATCATATAAATGCGTGTGGGACAGTCATGAAAACTCCATATTTGGTGAAGAAAATAAACTGGAACTCCAGTTTAAATGAACACTAGCATCACAGCTGCTGCATAGATCTTTATCTCCATCTTATGTTTCTTAGTTTAGTAGATAAAAGAATACCTGATGAGGATAGGGACTAGTGAAAAATATTTTAGATTTCTGCTCTATTTATTTTTAAAAAAAAAAAGGAAAAATAAAATAGAATTTAAAAAAAAAAAAAAAAAGAAGAAAAGGAAAGAAAAAGGAAGAAGAAAGCTAAGCCAAAACAAAGTTGTCTGAATTGTGAACTTAAATTATAGTTCACAGTTCAGTTCAAAGAGTCCCAGCTGTTCCATTAGATAATTCCTTGGCTAAAGATCACTCTGTTAATAAGAATGAAAATGTTCACACTTTCTAATGACAAAGCATAACTACTGAAGAAAGAGAATCATTGCAAACATTCAAGATGCCCACAACACTAACTTTTCCCATTACTATATCTGCATCCTGAGCCAGAAAATAAACCACAACATGCTGTTAGCTTCTGTATTTTAGCAATTTATGTAAAAAAAAAAAAGACAGTATCTGCAGTAGAGCAAAGAACTTCTGCTGATTCTTTCAGTAGAAACCAGTTATTTTTTAAAGAGTGAAAGGCTGAACACTGCATTCTCTAAAACTGGCAGGATGTATTTATTACCTCTTGATTACCATGGTTCTGATCATACCAGAATTTTTCCATTTAAACAAAATCCAATTTAGCAAAACACTATAGCAAATGAGAAATATCCTAGCTCTCAAATTCCATATCTTTGGAAAGACACTACAAACACCTACATAGTGGAAAGAACAGGAGGAGTTACAGCATCATTGGCGGTCCATGGCAAAAACACAGGTGGGTGTGTTGATAAACATGTTCAAGCTGCAGCTGCTGCTGGTTCTGATGGGAAAAATGCTGTTCTAGGGATTAGGAATATAGTGTAATCATGCCAGCCAAAACATGCATGACAGTTGAGAAGGACAAAAGAGCAGCTTTATAAACAGCCTTGGTAATCTAAGTGGTTTCTTTTAAATTTGCAAAAGAAACACCTTCTTTAAGATTTCTTTTTCCCAGTGCCAGTCTCTTCATAAGAGCATGAAGAACAATAATATTTCACTGCAAAATAGTGACTTGCTTAGTGACTTGCTAGAAAATTATTTTAGCCCTGCTGAGATTTAATTTATAAAGTAACGAGAACTCCTGCTGAGTAGAAAATGCGCACCGTTTTCCATTAACCTACTCAAGGAATAAGGAGTACTCATCCTGAGAAAGGACATCAGAGACTAGTCCGGGGCATTCAGAAATGAAGCATGTACTCCTTATTCTTTTACCACTGAAGACATTTCATACCACATATGATATGCATGGCTGACATAGAGTAATACTATATCTACATTTTTTTCAAGCAGACAGAGAGTAGTTGGTGTGTCCTTTTCCAGGGCAGATGCTTTCCAGATATGCTATTGTCACTCATTAAGATAGTAAGTAAGACTTGTATGAGTTATGATATGGTAAATACTATATATGCCAGATCACCCATAAAATACTATGAATTTCTCAGATAATTCCCCCCTGGCTTGCTTTAATCATTTCAATATGACTAGTTTCCCTACAAATTCAGGACAACTTTTATATATACGAGTGGCATTACAAGCACTATATGAGAAAGAAGCTGAGTAATTTTTTATGGATTTTTCTGCATAAAATGTATGTGTTCTGTCCTGTATCTGATCAAAACTCTTCACCTGTGTCAGAGGAAATGGAGAATGCTGCAATACTTTCAGAACAGTAACTGCATTAGCAGGAGGCCTTGAATGATACAATTATATCAAATTGCCTTGTATGGTCCAACATAGGATGCTTTCCTATTTGCTGTTTTTGCTGCAATAATAACTTAATAATAATAATAATAATAATAATCCACCTTAATGGATTCTGGTTTTTTTTAATTTAATTTTGACAATGTTAACTTTGCTTTTGGATAGATTCTCCAAGGCTAATGCAAATATGTTCCTACTCCATAGAAATGCAAAATTATTGCTCACTATGATACCTCTGTTGTTCTGATTGAGGCAAAATTCAAGTTTCCAAGCCGTGCTCTTGCATTTAGAACATCTGTGCTGCATGTAGAGTTCAAAGAGAGGAAAGTACTTAGCACTCCTGGGCCTAAGGGAGTCTTGGAGACCTGGAAAGCTTAGTGTCTTCAACATGCTTTTGTAGCCTAAACTCTTGAGACTGTGCCACAGGCCTGGATGTGGATGTGGCTGGAATGAATTTAAATCCCCTTTTTTTTTTGTTTTTTTTTCCCCCAGAGGGAGAAAGGACTCAGACTGCATCAGGTCTGGAGCTAGCAGAGACTTTTAAATCTATAAGTGCATAAGAACCTCTTATGGATAAAGAAACAAGCAGTTAATCCTGCATACAAGGTTGAATGTATTTGCTTTCATCAGACCTGGGGAGTTAGCACTTGGGCGAATTTCAAGGAGTGACTCAACCCATTCTGCTCCAAATTCCACCCTTGCTGCCGGAGAGCAGCCCATGGCTATGACTCAAACACTGAGTTGCTAGCATTACCTTGGAAAGCTGTGGGAGGTGGCTACAGAACATCTCCTTCTGTCCTTCCTCCCTCCCTTTCTTCCAGTAGGACACAACCACAGTTTTACTTGACTCCCTTGTCTTGGCATTTTCTTCCTGCCAGAGCTGGTCAGTCTTTTTCTGAACTGACTATAGTCCTGCTGAAGGAAAGGATGATTCCTTACCTGGCAGGTTTTGCAGCATTTTCTAGGCTATATTGCATTTAGAATAAGCTTCGTTCACAAAATATGGGATACTATTCATCTCTCCTGAAAGTCAGATGTCTCTAGTGTAATCACCTCTACTGTCATTCACTATATCCACGTAGTCATCAGCTTTTTTTAATCGAGGAAGAGAAGTGAGGCCTGTTAAATTATCATTCAGCTTGCCCATTTCAGTCATCAGTTTTAGGATGAAATGAGTAATTTAAATGCAGGGCAAGGTATATTATGTCCAAGAAAAATCTGAAAACAACATAACCTGTCTTCTTTCCAATTCACTGTTTTGTCCTTAAATTATTTCTGTTCTTCCAAAATCTTCAATTTGTTCCTTCTTCAAAGGATTTTTACCCTTCCTTTTCTATTTCCTGAACTGCTGCCTGCACCTGGTACCACCAATCTTCCAGGAGAATATCCCTGAGTCCTTCACTTTAAAGCAATTGCTTCCAAGCATTAACCCATTCACTATTTCCCTCTACTTCTTTGCCCATGTCCCAGAATTATATTTCTTCACCAGGTCTTCAAATTGCATTTGAACATACTTACAGATATGTTTCATAACTTTGGATGGCCAGATACTCCTGCAGTGTCAAAGGTTAAAAAAAGAAATAAAATCTCCTCATCACCATAAGTGAGGACATGAAAAACCCCAGCAATTTTGGTTAGTTTTTGGAATTCCTCCTCCACTAAACACCAAGTTGCTTGACTTAGTTCTGATGAGTTATTGTTGAAATGAGTCTTCGATGCACTTTATTAAGCTAAAATGAATGCTATAGACATGATCAGGACCTGTTTGTACATTAGCTAAAACACTTCTGCTAATCCAGTTTAAAACACACCTTGCTTTCCCATTTTTTCACAGTATCACAGTATCACAAGGTTGGAAAGGACCTCTGAGATCATCAAGTCCAACCTATAACCTAACACTAATACCAACACTAACACCAACCATCATCTAAACCATGGCACTCAGTGCCTCATCCAGTCTCCTTTTAAATACCTCCAGGGTCGGTGACTCCACCACCTCCCTGGGCAGCCCATTCCAATGGCCAATCACCCTTTCAGTGAAGAATTTTTTCCTCATATCAAGTCTAAACTTTCCCTGACGAAGCTTAAGTCCATGCCCTCTGGTTCTGCCACTGGTCACCTGAGAGAAGAGACCAACCCCTGCCCGACTACAACCTCCTTTTAGGTAGTTGTAGAGAGCAATGAGGTCTCCCCTGAGCCTCCTCTTCTCCAGGCTAAACAGCCCCAATTCCCTCAGTCGCTCCTCATAGGGCTTGTGCTCCAGCCCTCTCACCATCTTCGTTGCCCTCCTCTGAACACATTCCAGTATCCTAACATCTTTCCCAAACTGGGGGGCCCAGAACTGGACACAATATTCAAGGTGAGGCCTGACCAGTGCCGAGTACAGGGGGACGATAACTTCTCTGGTCCTGCTTACTACACTATTCCTGATGCAGGCCAGGATTCCATTGGCCTTCTTGGCCACCTGGGCACACTGCTGGCTCATGTTGAGCTTCCTGTCCACCAGCACTCCCAGGTCCTTTTCTACCTGACTACTCTCTAGCCACTCTGTCCCCAGTCTGTAGCTCTGCATGGGATTTTTGTGTCCAAAATGAAGTACCCGACATTTGGACTTATTAAACATCATCCCATTAGAATCGGCCCAGCTCTCCAATCTGTCCAGGTCCCTCTGTAGGTCTGTATTTTTTTTAAAAAATACAGTCCCTCTGTATTTTTTCTCACACTTGCTGGATACCTGTTCTTGGACAAACAGAAAGAAAATAATGTTAAATTTAGCTGGTCAATAAAAATTTATTAAGCATTACTAATAAATGTGCTCACTGGCTAGCCACATCTTTAAGCTAATTAGGCAAATTAGTGAGAACATAGACTGCTTCCTTTCATATTTAGTGCATGGTTCACTGCCTGAGAGACAGCAGTGTCCTGTCCCGCAATTCCTAGGCAGCAAAAGACTTCAAGCCCACCAGCTTTAAATCCTGAAATGGACTGAGGAGTATACTAGTGGGTTTTTTTCTGTATTTTTTATTTCACTCAGACTGCCGGTCAGAAGAAATGGTCAGCCCTTGTTCACTTGTCCTCAGGCAAATCTTTTGGCCAGTGCTTACCCTGTAGTGCATTAGGCGTTGATAAATATGAAATTTTGTATATGATTATCCTGATATTACAGTCATGTCTAGAAATACTCTTTCATACACTGTCACAGAAAAAATACTGATCTAGAGAAACTCTAGAGAAATCTCCAGTTACTGGGTCTAACCCAGGAAAGGACTCGTATGGTCTGGCCATATGCAATTGTTCAAGCAGCATCAGAGGAAAAATGACTAAAACCAGTGGGTTGAAGCTGTTGCTAAAATATTTGTGTCCTCCTGGACAATCAGAGAATATGCTTTCTGCAACACTTGATATTTTTCATGGGATCCACTAGATCTTCCTGTGAGGAGGAGCTTAGCTTGTTGGGCAAACAAGATCTTCATGAGAAACCATATTTTTGATTCACAAGCACTCACATACTTCCTCTCTCTCATAGGTAGATGAATCCTTACATGAAATTTGTGATACAGGTAAGGCTTAAAAATCTGCAGCACAAATTTTCTTGAATTTTCTATTTAGAAAATTACTTTGCAATGCAACAGCTCAGCCTAGCTGGAGTCCATGGAGTCTTTGCAGAACAATTCTTAATGTGCTCATCTTATAGTATGTTGTGGGTGAATTTTGCTAGAAGGTGTTTCCCACTCATGAAATCTTATTCCATGAATAGAACTCTAGAAATTCCGTTCTAACTTCTGCACAGGAGCTGAAATAGTGAAGTTTTCTTTACAACACCAAATCTTCAACTGATTGCAGCTCCTCTAATGTTCAAATATATGCATCTCATTTGTTAGGGATGCTGTATCTAACAGACTACAACAAGTTTGTTTGCATGTGTACGTATTCGCATGTGCATAAACTAAGAAGCAAAAGTAAAATAAACTTGATGAAGAGAATCTGGGTTTATGGAGAATCAAATCACTCACTGTAGTTCACATTTTCAAGTCTGAAAATAAAACCTGAAGCTTAATTGTTGCGGTAGTCTTCATTCCTCACCCTTCTTGCCATAACACACATCTGGCAGACAGGTGTATGTTCTCAGTATCAGGGGTTTCCCAACATGTCTCAGACCAGTCTTTCAAGATGTTTAATCACTGTCAGTATAGTCAGGCTCCACATCATCCTCAAAGAAAAATGTTAAGGTTATTACCTGGTATTTATTTTTCACATCATCTTGAAGAATGTTCAATATGTTGAACTTAGGTAATGCTTCTGCTTCCCACAGCATCAATAACATATCCTCAGAGTAAACACTAGATGGTGGAAAAGTCAAGTTAAGAATAGGAAATGTTACAGATGCCCAAGCACATTTGCTTTTCTGTCTCCATTATTTAATTTTTAAAATTTATTTGGTAAATTAAATTACAGTGGAAATAAATCTTGACTGCAAAATGACCACTTGACTCTTCTCCTTTCTCCCACAAACTATACCCGCTTCTTTCATGCAGTGTTAGGTATGATGCTGATTTTCATAATCTGCACATAATTTCTAGGCTGTATGCAATGCTGGCAGACACAAGTGGCGGTATGAGGAATACCTGAATGCACAGAAAAACATTGTGCCAAATCTTCTTCTGGCACCATTTAAATTACTAGATTTTCCATAGGGTAAACTCAAAGTAGGGTGAAAAATCAGGTTCATCATTATAAATCTAGAAAACAGCTGCACTGTAGAATAAAGTTAGATTTAGTGCTTGCTGTTCACTTTGTTATATTATTCTAGCTATTTCTATAAGAGGCTGCTCCAAATACATGGGTGTGTTTATCCATGTAAATGCTGGACTCTCTCTTTGCATGATAAGATATCAAAATATATCATATAAGATATCAAAAAATGTGTTTACCTCTATGAGGGGGTATCAGTGCACAAAACATTTAAATTAAGCGGGTTTGTATGGAAATCCAGCACATGTGCAGGCTCAGTGGAAATCACGCGTGATTTGAAGTTTAATTGAGCTCACTAATACTATTTTATAACGCTCAGTGCTTCCAGCTGTTTACAGTACAAGAGTTCAGATGTACTGAAGAGCTAAATATCAACTAAACAACAATCACATTTTACCAGAGAATGATGTGTTATTGGAGTGAAAACATCTTTCATTAGTGAAATCTAGAAGGTAACAGTTCTAAAGTGAAAGGTCACATATAGTCTAGTTTTGTAACACATAGCATCAGAGAAAAAATTTGCATTGTATCTGTTTGTGTGATGCCTATAGAAATTTTGTGATTAATACACAAGAATTTGTAGGCCATTTGAGATGGCCTTTCCTGTTCTTTGAGTTCCTGTTCTTCTTGCTTAAGACTAGGTATTACAAACTGGACATATAGTCCAAACTGGTATATTAATAAGTTCCATGAGAGTTTTATGTACCCCATTCTGGGATGGTTTATCATTGCAGAATAACTGGCCAGCTCTTGATGTCCTTTTTTGCCTTAGTGCTGAATCTGATACATTTACAAAAATTCTTTATTGTTTTTAATGGATGGACCTGCTAGTTCTGTGCAACAAATTTCACTATAGAAGCTGAAATACAGTCTTCCATCCCCCATTGCCTAAATTTAAATGACTGCAGAAAATCAGGAGTGAAGAAAACATTTAAAAACCATTGTGTTTCAGCATTCATTTGAGTTTACCCAGGATCACCGTGACAGTATGACAGGGACACAGGCATAAAGAAGAAACATTCAAAAAGTAGAAGGGACAGATGACTCAGGAGGAACACAGAGACACTATCCACACATGCAGGGATGAGACTAAGAAAGCAAAAGTCCATCTGGAGTTGAATCTGGCAAGGGACGTAAAGGGCAACAAGATAGGCTTCTGTGGGTATATCAGAAGCCAAAGGAAGAAATGTGGGCCTGCTGCTGAATGAAGCAGGAGACCTGGTGACAGAGATATGGAAAAGGTTACTGTACTCAATGCCTTCTTCACCTCAGTCTTTATTGTTAAGAATGACATTCAGGAATCCCAAGCCACTGACAGGACTGTGAGAGTCTGGAAAGGAAGACTAAAGCAGAGCAGACTAAAATTAACCAATCATATAAAAAAAAAAGTCTGCAGCACTTTCTAAGACACTGTTGAGCAAATTATAAGTCAAAAACGACATCTGAAGCATAAGCAGGTATATGAGGGCAATCCCTTTGCTGAGAAAACAATTGTATCTGCTTAAGAAATAGTTACTGTACAGAAGGAAAACCTAGCATTTATCACAGAGGTTAGAGGAATCTTTGCAAATCAGTTTGAAATTTATTAAAGACCATGCTGGGAAAACAGTGGTGAAGTGCCATGTGCAGTTGATCGCATATCACAAAAGCAGTCAAGCACCAAAATGAGCAAGATAAATCGTGAACTGAGAATAAAAAAGGGAGCTGTTAATCTGGTGTGCAACTAACTTGGCAGAAATGTTCCTTCAAGAAGGGAAAAGCTTGATTATATCTGCATTAATCAGATAAAATACTTTGTAAAAACAAAAAAAGTTCTGGCTCTTTGGATTAATAGATATTCAACTATACTTAATTTAATCTCTAAGATAAGGTGTCTCCTGAAACCAGTAAAAGATACTTCCAAGCCAAATAACTTCAGGACCACATTTTTATTTTATCAATGTTATGAATCATATGATTGTTGCATTTTATACTCTCAACCTTTGTTGCTGTCTTTTGTCCCAGAGGAACCTATGTATTTCTTCAGGAAAAGTTGTGTAATTATGCGAAAAACAGAAAATCTG
Source organism: Tapera naevia (assembly GCA_033556795.1). Lineage (NCBI taxonomy): Eukaryota > Metazoa > Chordata > Aves > Cuculiformes > Neomorphidae > Tapera > Tapera naevia. The sequence goes on from JAUMJJ010000038.1 coordinate 16,299,185, forward strand.
AGGTCAATCCCAAACATGAAATGCTGAAAAAGTTCAAAAATATAACATTATAATGGCGCATTTAGATGGTACTATTCAACAGCTCAATGTGCTCATCTTTTGTGGAAATAACAGTACATGCAAATAAGTTTCTTATTATATTACTTAACTGCCAGTATTATTTAAGCCACCATTATGAGTGACAAAAATCAAAGAACGTGAACAGTCTGTGTATGTGCCAGACAGGATAAAAGCAATCACAAGGGAAGCAGAAGGCAAGCAACAGACTGAAAACGCAAGGTTGAGAAAAATGACAGAGCTTTCTTTTCACCCTTTTGTCAAGGTACTATCTAAAAAGCTAACAATGTCTGTGTAACTGAGAATTTGAAATTCACTAGCACTTTTTTTTAACACAAGAATGGAAATGCATGGTGTTCCCAAATATCCATCTTTTGGTATGGAGCACATCTGGCTAGCCTGGAAATGTCTACGTTATCTCCAGATGAGAACCAGGGAGAGTAAAAGATAATATGCAGAAATAGGACCACTGTAAAAGTATAGACACATATGAATGTGGAGAAACACAACACCAGGGACACCTATGTGACTCTTGAAAGATCCAGGTGACATTGAAAGTCTGACCAAGATTGCAGAAAAAGTGTTTAAGAATTTGCTCAAATTGGAAAAAAAGAAATCTTCTGAAAGCATAGAAAATGTAAGATGAAAAAAAGCAATGATACCAGGCTGAGAAACCATGTCTGCACCACTCTGAGGAAGGAGTCACAAGAGAAAATGGGAGGTGGGTGCACTCCCAGATTTGCCCCATGATTATATGGCTGCCACCTGGACAGCCTGCAAATTGCCTGAATGCAGACAATGCAAGGAGTCAAGCCTGGATATACTTAAGATGTTTTTAGATGCATTTGAGACTATGGTTCTGGATTTGCTGTCCAAATGCAGTCTTTAGAGAAGTTTTAGATGTTCCCCAATGCACAGCAATTTCACGGAAGTGCTTTAGCTGAGCTGGCTGAATATAGTTTAAAGAGATATTTTAGAATTTACATGAATGGATTAATAAAAAATAACTTGTTGTTATTACCAAAACTGCTTTGGAAATGTAATAAATGTTCAACAAGACACGCACCCTCAGTGAATACTGGCCACAAAGACATTACAGATGATATTTCTGTGACCAGAAACCTTGTCCTATTTGAATTTGGAGGTGGGACACCGCTTGAGGAAAAAAAACAAAATACAGTATTCAGGTTTCTTGTTCTCCCAGCAGTTGGGACAAGACCATGCAGAATAGGTTGGCAAAGCCAGGAAAGAGTCAAGGGCTTATTTAACTGAGAAAACAAAAACAGGACAGGCATTTTAAGCTTTGGCTTGCCATTTTAATTCAGTACCCTGTGCTATTTTATTTAAAGTGACCAAAAGATGACTGTGTGTTGAAAAGGGTTGCATGTGTCATCACAAACGTTTGCTGATGACAAAACAATTTGAAGACTAAGTCTACTTTTGGCGTCCAAACCAGCTCATGAAACTACAGTGACAAACAGAGGTGCATGTGGTCTAAGATTCCATCTAGGAAGAATGATTTTAGAAAGCTTTCTTCGCAGGAAAATTCAGGGCAAAGGAATATTAAAAAAAAAAAAAAAAAGGAAACCCCATCTCGAAAATCTACATCAAACTCAATGACATTACTCACCCTGAAGATCCATCAGAGTCCTGTATAAATGCAGCAACTACTGCTTGGGTTTCCTCAAGAGCTGGTATTGGTGTCCACAGTGGCTGGACCTAATATAGGAAATTGATTTCTGGCAAGACATTTGTTTTAACCACAGTTATACAGCCAAGCCAAGCCAAGTCAAATGTAAATTTTTCCAATCCAACAAATCATTTTTTTTAATTTGGAAATAACATGAGGAAAATTCATCTTGTGGAACTGACGGAGGTGGGGAGAAATATTGACTCTTTAGGTCCCTTATTTGGTTGGACCACACAAATGCAAATGTATTTTACATCTGTTTAATCATGGCTTTCTGTATTTATATTTCAAATTTAACATAATCAATTTCATAAAAATATATCTGATTAAATTGGTTTAATTTAATAGCTTCTTCCAGAACATAAACTGTAGATTTTAATGGATATGTCACTATTAGTAGCACTTCAACTATATATAGGGCAGACCTATAAAAATCATACTTATTTTGTGTCTTCAGTAAAGATGATTCTCACCAAAAGAAAATGAGGAAAGTAGGTGGAGATAGAAGACAGCACTTTTCAGGTCCTTTTTACAGTTAAAAGTATTAAGAGACCATTCCATTAACTTTTATCCCAGGAAGTAGCAGAAATGTCATTATGTATTTCACCCCACAAGCCTAGTCCCTCTTACAAGGAAACAGCATGATTTAATATTGATGATTTACTCTTTAATTATAGCAATAAATTGTTTGCTCCCCACCCCACTATATGCCTATAAATATGCACCTATACTTGTCTAATGTTACCATTCAATTTCTTGGTTGATCCATTGAATTGAGTGGGAATTTTATGGAACCTAGGATGCCCAAGCAGACTTTTGAGGATTGGCTCTTCGTAAGAAAAGCGTGCACAGCCATCTTACCAAAATTAACTGCAGAAGAAGGCATTATTGGACCTTGTCCTGTCCATAAGTATCTCACTTCCCCTCTCCACAAAGATAAATTTTCATTTCTAGTAGTACTTAAATATCAGAGATTCTTTGCTTCTGGTTTCATTTACACTCATAATTGCTTCTTGTAAATCATCCTTATGAAAATTCAAATGATCCTTATGAAAAAATCCCGAATAAATAAAAAAGGAGTGAAATTAACAGTACTTTGTACCACTGAGTAACACTTTGTAGTGGTGATTTCTGAAGTCCGGTCTCTCACTCTGCACGAGATCCATTGACTACTCTTCAGCACTCCATGAAAGTTCATGCAAGGTCAGCCATACAGTGTCCTAAGCAATGTCATTGAAAGTTCTTCAACTCTTTTCATTCCTCTTTCGCTCATCTCCTGCATTGCCATGGAAGTCTCCTTAATGTTTTTAAGAAAGCTTTTGGTAGAACTGTAGAGGTCTGCAAATTTACCATTGCCACCCAGACGGTTTCTGCTCAAGAATGAATTAATATTTCTGAAGCTACATAAAATTTTCCCTTGGATCCGCAAAAACTTTCCTCTAAACACCTTTGACAGAGATCTGACTGCAGGAAATAAATCTGCAAAAAAGAGCATCTACTTTCTGGGTTGGTTTCTTCTTTTTTTTTTCCCTTGTTCCGTGCGATCATCTTCCAGATTTGGGCGCCAGTACTTTTGCACTAGGTTACAGAATTAGTTCTGCTTCCAGGTCCAGAGCATCCTATAAAACGGAGCAGTGCAAAAAAACAGTGGCTTTCATCTTGAAATGTTGTGGTCAGGGACTTAGTTGGGTCTTGAAATACAAAGCCTTAGATACTTAAAATTAGAAAACAGCTGGTCTTTGCTTATTCCTGAAAATAAAGTACTTTGACTTCATAGGCAGAAGATAATTAGCTGAAAAATAGAAAATGGGCCATATAAATTATCCTCCATGTGCACTAAAGCACTTGAATTTTGCTGTGTGATTCCCTGAATTGCAGACAGTGACAGAAAACCTCCTCCTACCTGAAGGGACAGACATGCTGATGGCAACACTGAATAAAAAGGCAGCCAAGCAGCCTGGGCTGTTCAGACGATGATGGAGCTTGCCAAACTCGCAGAGTGGCTGAAGGTGTTCAGAGAGAACTTAGGGCCAGAATGAAGAACAGTAGCTAATTGCTCTGTTTCTAGATGAGTATCCAGGAGTGTGCTTATTGCTAGCTCACTGGCATATGAGAAATACAGGTCTGAAAGAGGGTGGCCAGAAAAGTTTTTGGTTCTGACATTCCTTGACAGCCCATGCAAAACAGAGAGTTTTATAGAACATATGAGGCTGGCTGATGCTTTCACACAAGCAAATTGTATTAACTGGATGAATGCATAAAGATTTATTCATAACATAAAAGATCAACAATGGGAAACTCAGATGTCTCTATTGCATAGAGAAGTATATCATTCAGAAATTGAATTATCTTCCTGATCTTGTCCATAAACCCATAGGTTACCTAGACAATTAAATAAGTGTTTACTTCTTCTCTTGGTTTAATAATCCATATTTAATAACAAAAAAGCACCCCAAATGTGTCAATGTTTGATCAATGACACTAAAGTATTTGAGAAACCTCAACTACAGGTGTCTTAAGGAAAAGAAAATTAATACTTGAAATCCTTGAAATATGTAGTCTAGAAACAAGTAGTCAGTCAATGGCAACAAAAAGAGTAAAATAAAAGAACACTTGTTAAATTAAAATAAATTAATTTACTGAAGACTGCAGTCCTGTTTTCAACAGAAAAAAAAAAGGAATATTAGTAAATATTTCAGTAATAGAGGGTGGAATCTTCAGTATATACAGAGACTTCTTGATTGATATCAATTAAAATGTGAAACGTATGGTCTTTCCATACGTTTTCAGACCCAAGATATAAACTGTGTCTAGAGAAAATACAATTTTAAAACAGCTTACAGAGTAATGTCTGATGATAAAGCCATTAAAGGAAAATTATCCAAACTCTTGGTGATCTTGAAACCCTGTTCTGGGTCATTATCTTTGACTGTAGTGTGACTTTCTGTAATTTGCTTGCAGTGCATGATATCTTCCTTGAAAAGCTGCGAAAATCTACAGGTGGAGATAATTATAACACTAAGCTAGGCACACAGGCTATTGTCTCTTGCTTTTCAGATGGCACAAAATGCATGCTGCAAATATTGATGTTAATGCAAAGAAGACAACCAGGTGGTCAGGCCCAGTCAGCATGCGTTTAGAAAAGGCAGGTGCTGCTTGAGTAACCTGATCTCCTTCTGTGACAATATGGTCCACTTCGTGGGTGAGGGAAAGGCTGTGAGTGTTGTGTACCTGGACCTTAGTAAAGGCTTCAAGGCTGTTTTCCATGGGATTCTCCTGGAGAAACGGGCTGTTCATGGACTGGATGGGCATACTCTGCTGAGTGAAAAAACTGGCTAGAGGGCCAGGCCCAAAAAAGTTGTGGTGAATGGAGTTAAATCTAGTCAGTGGGTGGTCACACATGGTGTTCCTCATGGATCAGTGCTGAGGTCAATTCTATTTAATATCTTCATTAGCAATATACAAGGAAATCGAGTGCACCCTCAGTAAGTTTGCAGAGGACACCAAGTTGGGCAGCAGCATTGATCTGCTGAGGGCAGAAAGCATCAACAGAGGGATCTGGACAGACTGGATTGATGGGTTGACACCAACTGTTTGGGGTTCAACAAAACCAAGTGTTGGGTCCTGCACTTGGGTCACAATGACCCCACGCAATGCTACAGGCTTGGGAAAAAGTGACTGGAAAGCTGCCTGGCGGAAAAAGACATGGGAGTGTTGGTCAACAGCCAGTTGAATATGACCCAGCAATGTGCCCAGGTGGCCAAGAAGGCTAATGGCATCCTGGCTTGTATCAGAAATGGTGTGGCCAGCAGAAGTAGGGAAGTGATTGTCCCCTGTATTTGGCACTGGTGAGGCCACGCCTCAAATACTGTGTTCAGTTTGGGGCCTATAAGAAAGGCATTGAGATACTGGACCACGTCCAGAGAAGGGCAACAAACCTGATGAAGTTTCCTGAGCATAAGCATAAGGAGTGACCGAGGGAACTGGAGTTGTTCAGTATGGAGCAAAGGAGGCTGAAGGGAGATCTTATCACTCTCTACAACTACCTGAAAGGAGGCTGTAGCAGGGTATGTGTTGGTCTCTTTTCCCAGGTAACAGGAGATAGGACAAGAGAAAATGGCCTCAAGTTGTACTAGGTGTGATTTAAATTAGATATTAGGAAAAATTTCTTCACCAAAAGGGTTGTCAAGCATTGGAACAGGCTGCCCAGGTAAATGGTTGAGTCACCATTACTGGAGGTATTAAAAAGACATGTAGATGTCATGCTTAGGGACATGGTTTAGTAGTGGACTCAGCAATGTTAGGTTTACAGTTAGATTCAATAATATTAAGGGTCTTTTCCAACTTAAATGATTCTATGGCTTGATGATTCTGAATACCGTCTCAAATCACAGTTTAAATGGAGGACTGACAGTCAGTTATGAATATGTCTTCTGTCCAGGGCTGGACGTGACCAATATACGTCACAAGTCAACTGGAATGCACGTTCATAGGAAATACGGCACAGACGATTAAGTGTGTTCTGAGGTAGTCTGAGTGTCCTATAAGCTTCTTAATCCACTCTGCTTTTAAATTAATTAAAGTGATTTGTCACCCTATGTGTTTTACTGGGCTTTGCTGCAGAATGATGAGATTGTAAAAGCATAATGGATTCCAAAGTCAACTTATGGAAGAAAAAACTATCAAAGTCCATTACATTTAAAGACCAAATATCTGGCTCAGAAAATTACTGAAACTTGAATTATTGGCTGTTAAGAGAGTTTTCTGAGGAATATCATCTTATTCTTGCCCTTTACATACACTCTTCTAGACTCTTACTTACTTTAACCACTAAAACAGAACTGGATTGAATGGGCCTCAGGACTCAATATAATTATTCTTTCTTCTTAAATTCATTTTTTATGTACTTAAAAAGCAAGATGGGGAGGGGGCTGCAGCAGAATATGTTATCCCGTTCCTGAATAATTTATCCTTCGTGAATTTATTTTAAAAACTATAGTATGAATAAAGATGAGTATCATGGTATCATGGCTGCTCAGAAAGGGCAGTCAATACTGTTTGGTTAAGATACAATTACTCAGTATAGCAAGGATGGGGAAAGAATGGAAAGAAGTATAGAAGCCATTTTCTTTCTTTTTTTACTGTATAGCATGCTTTACTCCAGTTTTGCTGCTTATGATAGAGCTCTAGAGACAAAAAGAGCATGTCATAAAGGCCTCTGGTACAAGGCCTAAGATCTGGCTAATCTTTTGCCTCTGCTGAAAGGCAAAGTTCTCCTAAAAGGAAAGATCTTTCTGATCATATTTCCTTTCCTGTTCAGATATGATGTCTGTTTCTGTCTAAATGTGCCCAAGCTTCAACATCTTAATTGTCTAAAGAACACAAAGAAAGAATGTCTGTGCGGTATTTCAGTATGCTGCCTTACGAATGCCTCCCACATTTTGACATTTCATGCAACAAATTTAACAGGTGACATTTTGACCTGTACACTATAATTCTTGCCACTCACTCCTAACTAGCAGAGTTGTGACACCAAAACTTGAGATGGCTTAAATTAGTTGACATGGACTGCACCCTAAACAAGGTTTATGCTAATTTATCTACATATCACATGCCATGCATAGCTGAGTACAGAGGCACTAGGTATGTATTTCACATAAGTGCTAATTTTGAGGTAAAAAATGGCAGAACATGCCCCCTTGAATCATCCTATCATCCTAAAACAACAGTGATTTACATAAAATCATGTAAAAGATTAGCCTTAGGGTTAGGGATCGGACATGACCTTATTCTGCTCACTTCTGCTGGATTTGCTCCAGAGAGATGGAAACTGTAATTTTTTAATTTTTTTTTTATGTAGCATAAAACCCAAGAGTAAGTTATTTACATATTCTTCAAGTGAAAGATCCCTTTGGATAGTTCTATTTTAATGCATATTTCTTCACTGGAAAACTTACCCATCATTTCCACAACTGGCTACTTCTAATTGTAGGCATGCCTAAGAATTGGTTATGGTGGTCATCACCCATCTTCATCTGCATCTTTGTTTAGCACCAGCTGAATCTTAGCTTGCTAAATCTTTCAGATGCTTCTGATATAAACACCCTGTTGTTTCACTGAAGGCATCAGAAGTTATGTTTGGACTCGCCTTTCAATGTTTCTGCTTATGCTGAGAATGCAGGCATTGATCAACCTTAATGTCCAATTGATAGATTTGTCCTAGACTAACACATAATTCATCCAAGTTCTTCCCTTTCTGTCATTATATCAATTTAATAATACCGTGAGATTTTCAAACACTAAAACCAACCTTTTTGAGATTACATAAATCTCTGCATCATGTGCTCTCTAAGTCCAGTCTCTATTTAGGATGACTGGTTTGTGGGATAAGACTAATTCATGGCACTTCTTTCTGAAGTCATATGAGAAACCATACCTATATCCTTCCTATTTCATCCTTCTGGCTACACACACCAGGACTGAACTAGAGTAAAACATGGTGCTGTTTTCCTATGTAATCATCCAGAGGATAGAGTGGGACAGGTAAGAAATGTGGAAGGGGATTACCCTGGAGCTGTCATTTTGACGAACTGTCGTCTTTTAGCCCCAGCTGGGTCTCTGCTCGTGTAGAGCTTTCAGGGGCAAACAATTTGCTGTCTCTCCATTGGTATTAGGTTGAAACATGAAATGAATCAGGTTCAGATAGCCTTGTAATTTGACTCAGATGATATTATGGTTGTCTGTTGAAAGGTTTGGGAAGTTCAGAAACTTAAAGAAAAGTACAAATAAAAACTTATAAAACTTATAATTGCTCTTGGGCGTGAGTCACTTCTTGCAAGTCTCTTCTAATTTAATTGTAAGGAAAGTGTTATGTTACTGGTTTTACTTGGAAATCCCGGGCAACGAATGCACCAATGCATAAAGCATCATGCTCTTGAATAGATACATCAGCTGCATTCCCTTCAATGCTATCAGTCAATTTTCTTTTTGGTGACAGCATCATTGCTCTGTACAGAATATAAGTATTCATCCAGTCTACATGACATAGACCCAAAAAGATTTAACACTTTCCAAAATAATCACAAAAATTTTCAGGGAACATAATTTCCAGATGAGTGGCTTGCACTACCTTCTGCCTTATCGATCGCATTATCATCATCCTTTCCCTTGTCACCTTGCCCCACTTGCAGCGGAGCAGCTGCAGTGTGTAAAGTAATGTTCTCCCTTTGACCCTGTAATATAGAATATAATCCTGATTCAAGAAATCAAATCAGCAGCATACTATTTTTGGCAACCATTAGTTTATGGGATGCTCATATCTCATGGGTAGTGCATGCCTTGTGGTAAGGCAGTACAATCACAGCCTAAGAAAGAGGTAAGAGGAAAACTGCAAGTAATAATGGTCAAGGTAAGTCAACTGTAAATGTACTTTAACTGCCAATTATGAGCATTTAGAAATGGGAGGGCAGGTTGCACCTGCACTTTTTAAGCCAATTAAGGTGAGCAAATCAGCAAGTCTTACAGTATGCAACACAGTATTCTACTGCAAGTGCTTTCAAGACTGGATAACAAGGCCAGAAAACCATTATACTGGTTCCTGAAAATCTTTCCTCGTAAATGGTAAGCTAGTAGGATAGCAGAAATGCAGTAAGTAGAATTAAAAGGAGTTTTGCAGCAGCTACTACGAAGATCCCATTTCACCTTGAAGTGGGCAACGCTACTTTTTGATAAGGCCCTGGGTGCTTTCTTAAAGCAATCCTTGTCTTTTTGGTTTTCCCCAGGGAAAGAGGGATAAAATTAATTATGAGAAGCTTACTTACCAGGAGAACATGTATCTCAGTCTGTGCTTATTTGCAAAGACAGGTATTATTTAATACACACTTTTTATACTGACAGCCATCCAAATTGTGCTTAAGTACACCTGTGAGAGAATATGTAAAGGTCCCTAAATACAGGTTTCACACAGAAAAAAACCCGTGAGAGAGCACCATGATAGTCTCACTCTCAGAGGGACTGTGGAATCCATTACTGTATATTTTTAGTTGTACCAAGAGATCCTTAGTGAAGCACTCTTTTTTTTTTTTTTTTTCTAGATTCATGCCAAATGCAATTCTACTTACTTTGGCATGAATATTTCCTATTTTAAACCAGGGTCCACAGGAAAAGGCCTAGACATTGTGAATCAAGTTTTCAACTTGTGTCACTGTGTCAGCTCAGTTAAAATTGATGGATTTGTAATATTTTATGCTAATTAATGAGCTTGCTCAGTAGTGTTGTTATTTTCTTCTCACGGGCATCTATTCAAAATACAAGGTATGCCTCCAGTTTTGCAATACTGGGCTAACTAACCACTCCCTTTAATCTTATGTAGTAATTCCAAAAATGTCCTTGTATGATGTGTGCAGATTTCCTTTAATAGCTTGGGTTCATCCTTGCCAAGAACTCTGGTATTGACACAATAATCATTTTGTTTAGCAAAATGTAGATAAATACAGACACGCTTTATTTTCTAACTGATGATTCGGAGAAATCAACCATGAAAGGAAGAATGGAAGCTATCTTTTGTGATGCTAGTTTACTCTTGTTCATTAACTATTAACAAAATTCAAATGGTAAAGTGAGGAAAGGTAAAGGACACAAGTCTGACCTCACCTGTGCCTGCTATGAACTATGAACACTCAAAGGTCTGTAGAGAGTAGAAAAGGACCTACAGTTCTCAGTGTTGTTGGCTTAAGAGCTGATATTCTGCTAAGTGAGATATTCTGCAGGATAAAGTCATCAGGGACATGTCTCCTAGCAGTCTGACTATCATTATCTGAAATCTGAATAGCTTTTTCTAAAAATGAAATTTGCTCCTAAATACAGAAATGAAGGACAGAAACCCTCTCTAAAGGTTCACAGTTTGATTTGTAAATATGACAGCTGCACCTAAAAAAGCTTATTTCGCTACCCTTCATAAGGTATGCCTCCTTACTCTTCCACTTCTTTTTCTCCATCTCTCTTCTCTTCATCCATTTCTCTTCTCTTCATCGATTATTTTCAAGTCTTATTCCTCATCCTAAGTAATAAATTAAAAAAGATAATAAAGGCCATGTACATGAATATGGCCCCAATCACAGAATAATAAAAAAAAAGAACACAGACCACAAAATAACTGGCCGAAGAATTCAGCCTCAACCATCAAGAAGTATCTGCAAAAAGCATGCTGTAAGACGGTGCCAGGAAGCAGCCTGGGAGACTCTGGAACATTTTAGGTACTTAAAATGTAAAGCACTACTATGGTAATGAAGTGTTTTCAGATGTTGGAGCACTTTTAGAAGAACTGTGAAAAGAAAAAAGTTGCTGGTTTAATATTATGTAGGATATAGAAACAAGCATTTAGAAAGTGGGTGATTTTGTGTTAAAAGCTCATAGCTGAATTCTTAACCTAACAGTTTAAGCTCTTCCTTTGACAAAATAAACCAACCTGTACATGGCAAGATCATATGTTACAAGAACCATGTCTATTACATGGTCAGTACATGTCTATTTACCCAGTCAGGACTGGGTCATCTGCCATACATCTTAGATCCAGAATTAACAGTGATGGATGCAGTCACTTGTAATTTTATCTATTTAAAATCTAGGTGCATGATAGGTCCATCAATTCAAGTAGCTGGAAAAGTGAACATTAAATCTGGATACGTAATATTCTACGAAGGGAAACAGAACACAGCCACAGTGACGCTGTTTCTTACAAGAGAAAGAGCATCTACCCTGACATGGTCTGAACTTAGTTCAGAGCCTGAGCACTGTTGAGGGTAAGGCGTTGCATGATGCTGACCTGCCTGGTGTTCAGGAGGCTGCCTAAGTGCCTTCCATATATAATTTATTGCCTAGAGAAAACGAGGAGTAAATTCACTAGAAAACTGAAAATATAAGGCTTCCATGACTGCAGTCTGCAGATACTGTGTGTCCTTTGCAGCCTTCCCTCAATACAGCCAGTGAAGCGATGCTAGAGTGCCTAAGTTCTCTTTGACTCCAGACAGCTCTGCACAGTGATTTTCCCCCTGCTGAGCACGAAGCTGTCTCACCGGTTGTATTCCCCTGACTGAGAGCCCCTAGTGATTTCACTAGCAGCTCCTCCTCCATCTGCTCTGCTGCAGCCCAGCCAAAGGGAGTGAGTGTGATGGAGCATTCGAGTATAATGAAGCACTGTAGTGGTGTTATCTCTCCCCATCTCTTCCGTCTTGCTCTGGTGGGCTTCCCTCTCAGAGTGAAACACAAGGAGGAGACTTACACAGCGTTTCCTCTGGCCTGATGTTTGCTTGTTATTCCAGCTAATTCACACCAAAAAAAAAAAAAAAGAAATAAACTGCACTTTAAACAGCACTATTAATTCTGGTCCTTTTAGGTCCATAGTACATCTCCATGCATCATTAATAAAAAATAGAATTAATAAAAAATACTTCTTTCTCCTTTTTATCCTTAATTAGAAGAAATCCAGGTTTCTCCCTCCCCATCTCCCAACTCGGGCTGATTGACAAAGTGAGCAGAATCCGTGCTCTCACACCAGCGGGTATCTATTACATGAGAACTTTCTTCTGGCGCCAGGAGGTATTTAGAGAGTTTGCTTGGCTATTCCACAGGGGAAAGAAACCCTGCTGAAAGTTGGGGATACCTGAGCAAAACTCACTGCTGGCCAAACTCCAGGGAAAGGAGCGATCCTTCACAGTTAATATCTCGTTGTCTTTATTGCACTGGAAATGTAGGGGAGAAGGAGGGAGAAGGAGTAACTAACGGGAAGCAACTGTCGCCGGAACAGCGAGTCTCTCGTGGAGGCCGAGGCCAGCGGTCTCCCCAGCAGAGCCTCCCCCGGGGGAGGTGGGGACAGCGCTGATTGCGCGGCACTAGGGCTCCCCCCGAGGGCTCTCGGGAAGCGGCGGAGACGCAGGCTTTAACCCCGGCTTGCATTCCTTTCACTAAGTGAATCATTTGAGTATGTCCCTTGATGGGAAGGTTCGCACTCGCCAGGCAAAATAAATTCTAGTGAATGTTCTTTCCACACACACCCCACACCCACACCCACACACACCACACACACACCCCTTTCCAGGGGTTCGCTTACCCCCTGTTTACTTTATTTGCTATGGCTTGACCTACTGAGTAGTTTTTCAACTTCTCATATGGTGAAAAGCCACTTTTTTGGGAAGCCTCCCCGGCAAGACGCTAACACATACACATTCATTTCCAAGAACTGCCCGAGCTGGCGGTTCCTGCACCCTCCCGTGATGTTTTCGGGATACACCCCACTCCCCACCCCCCCCCACACACACACACCCTCCAGCCCCAGGGAAACTGGGATAGCTCACACGGAGCATCTTCAGTTAGGTGCCTATGAGGGCATCACTGCGGTGTCTCCGTATAAAGCAACAATAGGAAAGGGTATACTTTAGTGGTACCTCTACCCGTGCCAGATAAGGAAAGGGCGCTCAAGGCACGGGTACACGCTGTTTTAGCTGGGTCAGCATTGATGGGGGAAGGAAGGTCACCGCACTCTTATCCCTTCACTAGGTACCTTTACGGGGGGATCTGAGCCGTGCAGAGCTGTATTTGCTCTACTTGGCATTTAACAAAAGCTATAATTCATCCACCTGCTTTCCCTACAAAACCAGCCATGTCAAGCATCCCTTCGTGGCAGAAGCCTCGCAAGACTTTCACGTAGCCTGAATGTGCGTTGTAGACGCTTGTGAGGAAATCAAGACTGAGACGTTTGCCAGATGCTGTCCTCCTCCCCTCCAGACATTCTGCCTTTCTCACCAACGCGGGAAAACGAATAAAAACGCCGTTGTTACGCTGAGGTCTTTCCGAAAAAGTGTAAGTGCACTTTAGGTCGGAGCGAAGTGACTCGGTAACGCTGCTGAGTTCGAGGAAAGGACAAATGCCAAAGGAAAGCCTTATTTAAAGCACTTTATCGAGAACACGTCATCTCTCTCCTCCACCCTGTTTTGTCGCTGCCAACACCCTAGAATGAGAAAGACGTGGGGCTTTTAGCAGTTCCCCCTTCTGTCCTCGGAGATAACCTGCGTTTTACAGCCTTGGCCTCTGACTATTTTTTTCGTCTTTTGCTTTTTGTTATCATTTATTCTGAAACGTTAGGAAGAAAAGTGTTATTCCCCCTTTGCCTCATCCCAGCTACCGGCTGGGGGTGGCGGGGAAAGGGCACTTATAGCCCTGCCTGAGTGGGGTTGCTCTCCTGACAGCGCCATTCCGTCCCTCCACTCTGCACTCTCAGGTGCAGCACGGAACACGCTGATGTGCTGCAAAGATAAAGGAGAAATGTGATTTTCGCGGACTCCTCTTTGCTCGGGTTGGTTGGTTTAATTCATTTATCAAAATGCCTTCTGGAAAAGGGTGAGAAAAGCACTCGTTACCAGTGCGCCTCCCCAAATCAGGGATCTCCCCTCAGCAGAGAAAAGCTGCTTTTTGTGGCCTCAGGTAGAGGCAGAGCTTCCTGGGGAAGGCCCTCTCTTTAGCTTCTTCCCACGCAGGAGTTGTTTTAAGCTGCCGCTCCTTCCCCCTCCACACACACCTTGGGTTTCTCAGAGCCAGTCTGCCCTGGCACTGCACACAGCGTGCGGGGATGGACCCTGAATCAGCAGAGGGATGCTGGCCTCGGAGTCCGGGCATGGATCAGATGGTGGGTTTACTTTCAACAGAGAAAAAGGAAAGACACTGCACCTGATAACGGGTGTAAAATGCGTCTCTGATATACCGGGGACTTTGTTCTTACACAGAAGAGGAGAGTATAAAGGATCAAAGTCTTTTCAAATGGAAGCATGATGTAATGTCCCGGCCCCATCAAAGACTTTATCCTGAAAATGATATCTCGGTCAGGGTCGCAGAAATGAGCAGTTTGGTGGATCTGAGAGGAGTCAGTTCTGCTGTGTTTCGTTGGGTACAAATCCGAAGTAACCCCCGAGGCTCACTTCTGATTTATTTCTTCGCATTTTCCGTTTCCAGTAATAATCAAGAAGCAGGCAAAGACGATCTGAGAATTTGGCTATTCCCTCCCCTCCCCAAATCCCTTCATTAAAGGAGACAAGTCTCCATTATGGTCGCCTTTTATCCGCCGAGGCAGAGGTAGGCGCGAAAGGTGAGATTTGCCATTGTGGCTTTTAAGACTGGGTACCATTTTCTTCTTTGTTTAAAGAAATTCAGCACTTTCTCCCATTAATCTTTAGCAGGGAAAGCGTTCAGCCCACACCTGTATAAACAACCCAGATGGGGGGAAAAAGTAAACCTATATCTCTTCCCTTGCAGTATCTTTATATATCTTTATATATATACATATGCGGATAATGTAGACTAATTGGGGAGGCAGAGCAACCCTGAAGTCCGGCTCTCTCCCCTTTCACCGTACAGCGTGTGGGACCCAGCCAGAGCACCGTAGTGTCAAACCAAGTTCAAGAGATCCAGTTGCAAGATCAGCTGCCTGTTTCGGTGGTTCAAGAAATGTCAAGTTTCACTTGGAAAGGTTGCAGTTAAACCCAGCTCTGATGTGGTTGTAGCCCCAGCGGGTGAAACCGAGGTTTATTCAGCATTGAGTGGCCCTCAATGAGACCACAGGGTTGGCTGGGAGTGAAGTGCAAAGCGCTGGGCGAAAAGACAGCCGGCAGTGCCAGGAAAGTTGTGCGGCAGCAGCCGGGAAGGTTCCACTCGATCGGAAGGGAAATGGAAGGGAAAAAACAGGAGCAAAGATTGTGGGACAAGATCTTTCCACCTGTTGTAGTCATTAGATTCTTTTCTGTGAACTGAATATTTATTCTGGTTAACCGTATCCAGACAGGGACCGTGAAGGCCAGCGAGGAACTAAATGTTAGTTATTTATTTTGGAAAGAATATATTTTGGGGTGTGGGGCGGATACAAGCTGTTGGTTGCTGGTTTGTTGTTGATGTTGTTGTTTTAAATTTATACCCCTCTTGAATTTGGGAAACAGCATTTGGATGCTGGGTCTTCCACTCTCCTGTGGATTCCTTCAAAGCTGCAGCACGGAATTTGTTTCAAAAAATACCCCGCCAATAGCCGAAAAGCTGTCTAGTTTAATTTTCTCCGTCAAACAGAGCTGTATGCCACCCAGTTGATTGGCTTTTAATTAATTGCTCTGAGGAAGGAGGAGCCCTCGGACACGCTATATTCGTTGTAGCTTTACCCCAAGTTCCAGACACCATCAAAACACAATCCACACGCTTCCAGTGGCTTTTTACATCGCTCCCTACAAACCTCTCACCCACTTTTGCCCGCCTCGGCGCGGAGCATCGGCACCGCACAGCCGCCTCCTGGAGCGGGGCAGGCGGCGAGCAGGGATTTTAAACTGCGAGGAAATGCCCCGGCCTCGAAGGAAAGGCAGGAGGGCGAGAGGATGGAGGTGCTTTGGGTTCGCGTTTAGCCTTTAGCCCAGCTGCTGTCGCCTTAGAGACGGGGCGCGGTGCCCCCCCCTCCTCGCGAAAGCACTTGCGGGGAAATAGGCACACACAGAGGCACACACAGAGCTTTTAATTAATTGCTCTGAGGAAAGAGAAGCCCTCGGACACATCATACTCGTTCACTGCTTTCTGTAGTTTTACTCCAAGTTCCTGACACCATCAAAACACAATCCACACGCTTCCAGTGGCTTTTACATCGCTCCCTACAAACTTCCCATCCTCCCCTGCCTCGGGGCGAGGAGAGAGGGGTCTGTCCCGGAGCTGGGAACAGTGCAGGTTGGTACAGCGGCGTTACTCCCAGGAGCACACATAACGCCTGGGGATAGCCCCGCGTGTTCCTCGCTGACTTCGCGCAGCGTTGCGCACGGCAGCGCGGAGAAGGCACCGCCCCCGGCGCGGGGCTCAGTCTTGTCCTACCCCCTCCTTCCCCCCTCGCCCCCCCCGTGCCCCCACTCCCCCCCCCCCCCCTCCCCCCCCCCCCAGCAGATGGTTTGCTCCGCGTACACCCGCTATATAGCGCTGTCAAGGGGCGCATCCCCCCTCCGCGCCCCCCCCCCCCGCCTCCTCACGCCTGCGTCGCCGCCCGCCTCCCTCCCGGGGCGATGTCCGCGGGCTCCGGGAGCGAGGCGGAGGAGCTGCCCGATATGGACCTGCGGGCGCTGCAGCTGGACTACGCGCCGGCGGCGGCGGGCAAGCGCCAGCCCCGCGGCGAGCTCTACCCCTCGGGGGACAACTCCTCGGAGGAGGAGGAGGAAGAGGAGGAAGAGGAGGAGGAGGACGGCGAGGGCAGCTGCGCGGCGGGCAGCGGCTGCAAGAGGAAGCGGGCGCGGGGCGGTGGCCCCGGGGGCAAGAAGGCGGCGGCGGGGCCTCGGGGGCCGCCGCCCGAGGGGAAGCAGAACCAGCGTAACGCGGCGAACGCGCGGGAGCGGGCGCGGATGCGGGTGCTGAGCAAGGCGTTTTCGCGGCTGAAGACCAGCCTGCCCTGGGTGCCGCCCGACACCAAGCTGTCCAAGCTGGACACGCTGCGCCTGGCGTCCAGCTACATCGCCCACCTCCGGCAGCTCCTGCAGGAGGACCGCTACGAGAACGGCTATGTCCACCCCGTCAACCTGGTACGGTTGGAACGCGGAGGGGCGCGGGGGAGGGATGCGTGGCCAGGGGCGACTGCGGGCCTCGCGGGGGAACCGTCCCGGGTAGCGACGTAGCCCCAGCCCCTCCTCCGGGCAGGGCTGGGAGCGTTCGAGCCGTGCCCACCGTCGAAGAAACCTTGGGGGTCGCCCTGGCTGCTTCGTAAATCGCCAGTGATGTTTGCCCCGGGGGCGACCCGAGAGCAGGGTTTGGCCTACGGGGATGACGGGTGTGCCTGTTACTGAATCATGGAATGGTTTGGGTTCGAAGGGACCTTTAAAGCCCATCCAGTTCCAACCCTCCCGCCATGGGCAGGGACACCTCCCACCAGACCAGGCTGCTCAAGACCCCATCCAACCTGGCCTTGAACACTTCCAGGGAGGGGGCATCCACAGCTTCCCTGGGCAACCTGCGCCAGTGCCTCCTCACCATCATCATGAAGAATTTCTTCCTAATGCCCAGTCTAAATCTTCCCCTCTTCCAATTTAAAGACCCCCTCCCCATCCTATCATTAGTTGCCTGTGTTAAAAGTCCCTCTCCAACTTTCCTGCAGGCTCCCTTTAGGTACTGGAAGACTGTTACAAGGTTCTGGGGAAGTTGGAGTAGGGGACCCTAAAGAAACTAATTCCTCAGGCATTAGGCAAGCTTAATGTCCGAAAAAGGAGTAATGGCTTGGAGCACAAGTGAGCCATCATTAGTTTATCAGTACAAAACTGCCTGATGCATGCCACAGGGGTAAAAAGGTTGCTTGTATAGTGCAGAGTGACTGTTTTTGAATAGTCTGTATATTTTTATTTATAAAACGATGCAAGCAGTTGCAAAGCAAGAGAAATGATGCTTTTTTTTTTTGCTGAAAACAATTTTTTTTGCTGACCATTGCAACACTGTTGTGGAGCATTTAATTATAATGAAAAACGTAATGAAAATATTTGTTAGAGGAACTCAGCTCTCTCTGTGCTTCCCACAGGGACTAAAACATGATGACGTGTTTGCAACTGAACCAGAGTTAGACATCTATCAGTAATATAGCTCCAGTTTCATAGTAGTTTAAACTTTTTTGGTTTTTAATATGAAATACTTTTTTTTTTTTTTTCTTACAGACATGGCCATTTGTGGTTTCAGGAAGACCTGACTCCGACACCAAAGAAGTTTCTACTGCCAGCAGATTATGTGGAACTACTGCATAGTCAAAGTAAATTGGTTGGGGTTTTTTTATTGTTGATCTGGTATTTTTTTATGGGCTGGATATTTTTAAGAGCTGTGATTTATTGGCTCAAGATGAGAAGATGGGGACAAACCTCATCTCTAACAGTGTTGAATCTGTGTCCCTTGTCATTCTTTTCCCTTAGAGTTCTGAGGGAAGTTTTTTTAAAGCAGTGGAGAAGGGAGGCGGTGGAAATTAGAATTTTTATGAACTGACTGCAGCAGCTGAAGTCTGAGACTTGGAAAGGCTGTTCTTTGGCTACATCATTCTTCGCACTGCCTGAGGACCTGTTGTTATGTGGCTTTTAAACTAATGGAAGAGGAATATAATGATATAGAATTAACAGCATGGACCAAAATACAACTCTACAAACTAACCCCAAACAGTGTTATTTGTACTCTAAACCAAAGCAGTATTTTAGAGTAGCTTTGAAACTCAAATAGATTTATAATATATTTTGATGGATGTTGTATTTGTGGATCTGGTCTGCTGCAACTCTGCAATAAGTTAGTCAGACTCTTAACCAAAGTTTTCTTAAAGACATGTTAGTGGCTGCATTCTGCATTTAAGCTCCCATTCATTGGAATTAAACTAATTCCTTTGGTTATGTCTCAGTGCCACATGTAAGAATGAGGGACTGTCCCCAGAAATGTAGCAGAGTTTCTGTGCCTTAATCTGGAATAGAATTCTGCTTACCCTCAAGCCAGGGTGTATGTGTTATCAAGAACAAGTTTGTATGATGCTGCAAAAGAGCAAGAATTCACAATGTTATAAACACTTTTCCTGTACTGTCATGCTTATCTTTGGAAAGTTAACCCTCAGATGAGTTCTAGTGACATTTCTTCACTGACTCAAATGCTGTAATAAAAGAGCATGCCATCAAATGAGTTGCAAATGTAAATAACTCTATTTTTTTATAAATGACATTAAAAGCTTGGTTACCATGACTTACTGGTACTGTGTTAGTGTGTGGCCTCATCAATATAGGAATGTCTTTGTAACACATATTCTTGAAACCCACTTCTGTAAACACAGTTTTCTTTCTCATCTCTTTAAGAGCAGATACATCTACAGCAAGAGAGTCAGATAAGAACATTTTCACCCTAAACAATTGATGTAAGGGTACGGTACTATATTAATCAGCAGGAAAAAAACACATTTTAACAACTTACAGAATTCACTGTCATAATCCTTTCTGTGAATCAGGAAAATAAATAAATGGTAGATTAAGAAATGGATGTCAGTAATTTGTTGTGCTTCATAGCATGGAAGATAGCGTAATAGCTCCTTTTAGTGTTCTTTGTTATTTTACGTTTCCATCTGTAGTCTGTTCCATTTTTATTTGTATTTGTGCAATGGGAAAATCAGCTGAGTTTTCCTAGTTGGGAGCAGACTTTTCCTGTTTCAAGATTAAAATTCCTGAGATAATATTTTCTCAGAAGTAAGGGAGAAGACTGAATTGCTTTAGAGAAGAAAAAGCCTCCTTTCCTTCATTTAAGCAGCCAGGAGGAAGAAACATTTGTTTAACAAGTACCAGTTTAACTTGGTTTCTTGTCAGGTCATCTTTCGTCATGGATTTCTATTTGGAAATACTGCATAGACACCCAAGACTGACTATTGGTAGTGTCTTTCAAGTAGATGAACTGCAGAAAATTGCTTTTCTTGTGATACGTGAAATATTCCAGAGCCACTGCACAATAAAATGAGGACTCAGTCCAGGATCTGCTGAAATTGTTACTTTTGGTGTTTTGAGGGCAAGCTGTACAGAGACTATAATTTATCTTCAGATATTCCAGTTTTATTGAGAGAAAGGCTGTGAAGGAAGGGAATTATCCTAATTTGTAGTTATGTAGCCGAGGTGGGATTGCAACTGACCTTCTCTAGGATGCTTAATAAAAAGTAAAGAATATAAACAGTAAATCAAAGAGGAAGGACCCTTAAGAAGGCATAAGGCATAAGAAAACTCAACCAATGTTTATCTGAACTCTAGAGGAAAGATTATTCAGCAATTTAACTAACGTGCCACTTGAGATAATCTTAGTTGTGAAACTTAGCTGGTTTTGGCCTTGGTCCCAGCTGTAATTGGTTAATGACTCTAGGAGATTGGAAAAACAAGGAAAGCACGGAGAACTTTAAACAGCATAGAAAGATCCGTACTAAATGATGGAAAAAAAATGTTCCGGGTAAATTCCCAAATATGAAGTGGTTATATTAAGTAAATACAATAGGTCAAAATTAGGAGTGAAGAGTGTGATGTGAAGAAAAACATAGTATTGCTTCCATGCATGCACAATACTTCATGCTCTCAAATACATTTTTTTTGCTTGTGGCTACATAATACGTGAAAATACTTTCTGCATAAAATAATGAAGGCACTTACTCTTATTTGTTACGTTAATAGACACATCCATATAATGATGGTGCCCCCATAGACTGTCACTGGGTTTAGAACAGAACTATACAATGGCCACAGGTGACATTTAAGGTCAAAATCTGGAGAGAAAATGACAGCGTTTAGATAGAGAATGCTGTGTATATATATATTCTTTGTTTTAAATACCTCTGTACAGAGTTAAATGTATTAATGCATAGTTATTTATCTTAATATGGCAATTAGGCATGTTTGGTTCTCTTTAACAAGGATCTGATATTTCAAATTATTGATTTTAATCCTTGGGTTCATAAATATTATTTTTTTTTAATAAATTTATCTTTCTTTTTCTCAGTGAGAGATGTTATGTGATTAGGAAGGAAGCTCAGACAATTGAACAGGCTTCTTAGGGTTTGTCCTGAGATGAAGGCTACTGTCTTGCCAGGGAAGGGCCAGGTAGGTCAGGTATTCTAGCATTCCTCACCTATAAAGACACAGCAAAAATTGATGCGTGCAGTTTTTAATCTTTTTTTTTTTTAACACTCATGAGCAATGCAAGTCAGATCAGTGCTTTATATGAATAATGTGACCAAAATATTCTAAAATGCTATTTTTAAGTATTAACAGAATCCACAGGAAGATAGTGTAATTCAGTCCTTTTTTTTTAGTTAAGTTTTTGCCAATCTGATAAGAGTAAATTGATTTTATTCTTAATGTCCAAGTGTTTTGTTTGACTAGGTATAAGTTACAGAGCCGGGTGAATGGGAGACTTCAAATGAAAAACTACCTTGCAGTTATACAGTTCACAAGGACTGAAGTAATACAAACATTTTTATTAGATTTGGCAAGTATACACTTGATGATTGTTTTTGTTACATTAATGACATCTTGGTCCCATGGAGGTACACAAATCTTGCTAAAGCTGTTCTACAAGTAAAATGCCAAATCATCTGCAACCCATATTCAGCTGAGACCTGCTTCATGTGAAATCTTAAAGGCAGAATATTGGCATTGACTTTCCTGGCAGGCAGTCCATATATAAAGAGGAACACTTGTCTCCCAAAAATATTTTTTACTTCAGACTTACATAAAAGTTGTGTAGAACTTTGTTTTGTCTCTATGTTATATGAGACTCTATTTATAAAGCAGGTCATTACCCAGAAAGCTCATGTCTCCGTCATGAAACCATTCCTTTCCAATACGCGTAATATATCTATCATATTGAAAATATTAACAATTCTAATCTGAGCAAAAGAAGCATAGTTTGCATATAAGAAATACCTAAGCCATACCTTTCCCACTTAGTGACTTCATACACATACTATTTAAAGCACTCTCAGATATGCTATGGATCCAGAAAAAAGTTCAAGTTTCTTAGCTAAGTAAAGCGTCTATGTAAGAAGTACAGTTGCCATGGGGGTCTCCCAGGTGAACAAGGGAGTTGAAGAAATTTGTTTTATCTCAGTAACTCTTTGAAAGTTATTCTGTCTCTCTTCATTGACTCTAGAAGGACCCCAAGGTGACCAGCTGCATGATTCAGTTAAATATCTAATGTTTTAGTTAACTATTAAAGGTTGGGAGGGATAAAGCCAGGTTTAAATGACCAAACTTTATACAAGCCAAGTAAGATAAAAAGAAGGAAGGAGCAGGATTTAGAGCTACTCACCTATACAAGCTTACAGTAACCTTATATTATAAAAAACCCAATACTTAAAGTATTTGAATGAAACAACACAGAAAGCTGTCCATTCTACTGCAGAACAGTCACTTATCCACAAGTCGCTAATTCTATATAACGGTGAATTTGCATTGGGTATTGCAGCACAGATTCCCACCAAGGAATGGCAATTTTACCTAAGAATTAGGTCCCACCACTGGGCTATGTTTATCACACTTCATTCTAGCTGAAAGATGTGTACAACAGACACTTTCCAAAATGCACAGAGAATGGATGCTCGTCTGCTTTCCCAACTGTAAACACCTAAATTGGTATTTTTAGTTCTGGCGAGTGCATTGGCGTCAGTTGCTCCATTATGCAGAGACTTGCATTCCACAGTGAAGACTGGTTAGGATTCAGGTACTAAGAAGAAACAGGTTTCAGTCTCTTCCTTGGCTGTGAAAAATTTATAAATACAAATTAGTAAAAAAAAATAACTAAAAGAATGCCTTATTTTGAATGCAGTTCATGATTAGAGTTAAAATTCCTAGACAATTTAAGAGAGCTGAAAAGATTCATATAGGATCTATCCAACAAAACAGGCAAAACTGAGAGAAACTTGTAGCTGATTAAATCAGGCCTGAAGACTCTCTTTTGTGATGCTGGGGTGCTGGCAGCCTGCTAAGGTCTAGGACTAGAAATACGTGATGACTTAACCCTGCTGACGTGATTGGGATTTAGCAAGCAAAGGAAATCACACAACTACTTATGCTGGTGCAATTGTTAAAAAGAATTCAAATTTCCAGTGTTAAATATAATTCAAAATGTGACAAGAGAAGTGCTCTGTGACAACAAAGAGCTGCAAGTCACAGCCCCAACCCAAGAAACTGCTGAGCATCTTGGACAAAAATTTACAAGAATAACAAAGGATTGCATCATTTTGTAAGTTTGTGAAGTCCTGTAGCAAGCACAGCATGCAGGAAGGGGATAGACAACAGCAGCTTTAGCTTACAGGAATCTTCATAGGAGCAAGAAGAATAAGATAAATGGTTAGTAATCCTGAAAACAAATGTGTCTCTTATTAAGTCCAAGTTGCTGAGATGGCAGAAGCAACATCATTAGCACTATAATTCCCAGGAAAAGATTAGAAGTAAATGTAGGCATGAATGTTCATAGAAAATTGAGATTGTAACAGCACAAGGAACAACTGTATTCCTTGCATATAAGCAATATGGAGTTTAAATTAGTTCATGTCCTTAGTATCATCAAGAGGGCACGTAATCTAGAAGCAAAAGGGTCCAAACCGAACTCAAAGTCTTTTGCAACAAGGAACTGAAAGATTCCAGCTATCCTGTGATTCATTTATTCAGGGAAATCCCTCTTGCCCCAGGAAGATAGCTGAAGGGAAATGCAGTTCTGGGAAACCTCAAGAAAGCAGATGCCCTGCCAGAAGAGATACAATCTGCGATCACTATGGGGAAAACCAAAACAAACCCAATGCCACTCGTTTCTCCTGTAGAAATGTCTCATCTCACCCTCAAAATAAGCATATGTGCATTAAATGCTTTACACTATCTAGAAGGGAGGTCTTGGAAAAACGGTTAATGTCAAATCTTTTTACCTGCACTCCAGCACATGTATGGTCTGGGCTTGTCTGTATACCTTTGAGGGAGATACTGAATACATGTACTAACAGCATTTGCTCCAGGTAGCAATGTGTGGTCCCCATTCCAGGCAGCAGAGGGTGCCTTGCATTGCTTTTTCTAATCCTTTTCAGATCAGACTGGTTGTGCTCATCCTGGAAACCGCTTTTCATCCGCCTCCGCTGGTTACCAGTGGGACATCAGTAACCTTCAAAGGGGCCAAAATAATAAGATACACGTTGCTGTTTACTCGCAAGATGATTTGAAGTTCTGAGGAACCTTATTATATTCCTGGGTGTGGTGTTTTCATGCAACATGTGGGTATGCTTGAGATTTACAAGGCTTCTGAAGATAGCTTTAATGAACTGTGGATGTTAAACAAGGCCAGCCTGCTGTATGCAGGAAGATCTCTGGGGCTATCCAATCCCAGAATCACAGTAAGGTTCCAACACAGGAAGAACACACATCACATCCATTTTAGTTGTGCCCAATTCTTGCCCTAGCATAGCGAACAGAGCAAAACTTACAGTATTTGGGGAAGCACTGAGCAGATGATATTTTGATGGGAGAAAAACAGGGAAAGAAAACAAAGAGAAAATTGAACACTTTTCTATAGGGCTTCTGGATTAAAGCTGAACTGCCATATTGGTGAAGTTCTTTCTGTGCATAAGAATAACTGGAGACAGAAGCTAACAGACCAAAGTGTACAGATAGATCATAATAAGGAATAACCCCTCAAGAGTAACTTTGTCCCCATCCATTAAAAATTAAATTATCAGCTAACACATGGAGATATACGTATGCAATTCAGATGTCTGTACAGATATTTGGACTATAAATTTAATGTTTAACAGCATGAGAGTGATGTTCATGAAGCATGCACTGAAAACTCTCTTGCAGGAAGTGCCTGAGGTGACATATTGTTTAAGGTGTAACTGTGAGTTATACATAAGCTTTGAAGATTGTTTCTCAAGCCATTAGTCATAATAAACCACCGGTAACTGCAAGATTTGTGACCAATTTATTTCTCATAGTAACTTGGTTTGGGGTGCTTGATCATCCCGTGATACAGCCCAGAACAATTCCTTTATTGTAGAAACAACAACTTCAAATTTCCTTTCTACTTTACATAATTCCCCCTGTACTTGTGATGAAAATTATGTCATAAACACCTTTGTTCATCACGCTTCACAGAGAAGAAAAAAAGCTTCCCCGTTCTAGGCTAGATGTGGCCCTGATGTAGGCAGAAAAGCTGTGCAGACAAACTCACTTATGCTTTTTGCCCCCCCTACTCACTGTAAGTAAGAACACACCAGTTTCCTCTGTAAACTGTGCATACTGTATCATCTGGGATATTCTTAGTTTGTAAGAGAGAAGTAGTTACGATAAAATAACACCAATGGTATTGCCAAAATTATCATCACTTTGACCACCACTTCAAGTTCTGGAACTGATGCCAAGTACTTGGCAGATGCTTGAGTCTTCACTCCCACACTCCCTGTGCAGAGGGACTGCTGCTAGACTCATTCTAAGTTGAAACACAGTATTCATTTATTCATTGGATGATATTCACCTTAGCCTACACTAAACCGGTCCTGTGGTGATGGCAGAAGTGAAAAAAAAATGGTGTCAGGGAACACTTCTGGGCACTGCAGTGTCCATGCCATTACACAGTTGGAGAGGCCCCTGTGAGGTTTGTGGTTTTGGTATGGGCCAGGTAACATTCTTGCAAACATTCTCTCCAAATGCCATGACATAGTCAGCAAGTCAACAAAGGACAGGAATCATTCACATTGTAGAGTTTACATGAAGCCGTCTTGTACTGGAGGTGGAGAGTGCACAGACATAAGCAGCCTCAAAGCCAGAGGACAGTCTTGGTATGAAAGAACAGCCTTTCGTGCCATTTAATAGATTAGACATAACCTCTGTATATAAACTGAAGTTTCTAGTTCACAGAACCTCCTACTTTTTATATATCTTTTAAATTAATGTGTAAGCTGTTCTAGGCAGAGACCATGCTTCCCTTCATTTTTCCGTATCTAGCACAAAATCTTACATCTGATTAGGTTGTTAACTACCATTAAGAGCAAAGTGAATGAAAATACTGGCATTTATCTGTACTGCTGAAGCTGAATAGCTAGGCAAGTGATTTAAGGTCTTATGTCTAGCCCTCTTGTAATGTATGTCTCAGCAAGCAAGACAGTGGCAAATCTAGCAGTGGACTGAAAAAAGGCAAATCAGTTTTTCTGAGTGTAGTTTACCACTAAAATGCTGTACATGAGGAATCAAAGCAACATAACAAACCCTATTTCCTCTTTTAGGTTTTCAGTGTGTGTCTCGAGTAATAAAATAAAACCTATTTTTTTCACTTCTCAGATATGTCTTTGCACAGTTATTGTTCTAAAGCCATTTTTTTTTCTTCAACATTTAAAAGAAGAATAAACAAGTTATAAGTCACATAGTTTTCCTTAGAGCAACAGCTTTGGGTACCTAAAGACCCAGAATGGTAGAGCTCCCAAACTTCTGCAATCCACTGAAGATCCTGCAGCATGCCTCTGACCCTGAAGGATGGCGTGGGCTTAGGGGACAGGGACAGAGGTGGAGGTGGCCTTCAGCACCTCTGACTGGAAAAGACATTCCCTGCCCGCCAGCAAGAAGAGTGTGCTCTGCCAGCTCTGCCATCCCGCTGCCTCTTCCGAGGTGCCTCCTGGCGGGGAACTGCGAGCTGGCTGGGAGAGACGGGCGAGAGGAGCAAAATAGGTGAAAGAGAGAGGAAAACGGCTTCACGAAGAGGCTGCAGATGCCTCCAAAAGGGCTTGAATTGGTCTGGCCCATTGCTGGAAGAGGAAAGATTTGGAAGGAACTTGGGGCATTCACCTCTTCAGACAAAAATGTTTAAATGCCCCTGCATTGAAGTATTGCTGGGAGATTGCCTGTTTACACTCTTGCTCGCTCACTTCTAGGCATTACTTTATTTAATAAAGAAGCATCAGCAGAAAACACCAGGAACCCTCTGCACGGGCCGGGCACCCCTCTTCATTGAATTCGGCAGCACCTGTCGCCTTTTGAACTTTTTCTCTGCAGGTCCCGCCGTGCCGGGCAGCGTTATTCGTCTCGGCTGCCCGCACCGGGCTCCCAAGACGCGACAAAACGAGCTCTCCGGGCCCTTGCTGCCCCCTTCCTCCCCCTGCGGGAACTCCATCCGCCTCCAGAAGGGCTGCGGAGCGGCGTCCCCTCCCGGCACGGCAAGGCGGGCAGCAGTGGCGGCCCCGCAGGCGGGACGCGGGCGCCACCCAGTGGCCGCCGCGCCGAAGTGCGCGGCCGTGGCGGCGCCGTTCGGGATGGCGGGGATGGCGGGGGGCGGCGCTCGGTAGCGGCTGTTTCTGTCAGCAACCGGTCCCAGTTCAGCCTGTGGGCGACCAGGCTGAGGGGTAGCGCGGCGAGCCTCCCGCTGAGGGGTCTGCTTGAAACCACAGCCCAACCCGGAGGCGCCGCGGTTCCTGCCTGAATGCGGGGATCTGATCATAAAATCATAGGGTTGGAAGGGACCTTAAAGCCCATCCAGTTCCAGCCCCCGCTACCATGGGCAGGGACACCTCCCACCAGACCAGGCTGCTCAAGGCCTCATCCAACCTGGCCTTGAACACTTCCAGGGAGGGGGCATCCACAACTTCCCTGGGCAACCTGTGCCAGTGCCTCATCACCCTAATCACGGTGAAGAATTTCTTCTTAATGTCCAATCTAAATCTTTCTTCTTTCAGTTTAAAGTCGTTCCCCCTCATCCTATCATTACTTGCCCTTTTAAAAAGTCCCTCCCCAGCTTTCCCGTAGCTCCTTCAGGTACTGGAAGGCTGCTATGTGGTCTCCCTGGAGCCTCCTCTTCTCCAGGCTGAACAAGTCCAACTCTCTCAGCCTGTCCTCATAGCAGAAGTGCTCCAGTCCTCTGATCATCTTTGTAGCCCTCCTCTGGACCCCATCCAACAGTTCCATATCCTTCCTATGTTGGGAATTCCAAACTGATGTGCCCCAAACTTCCCGATTCCAATGGCAAAAAAAAATACAGGAGCAGGAAGCAAGTGTGAAGGAGGCGCCAGCATTACATCATGTAGCATGGCACAGACTCTCGCCAGCAGGCATCACCCCATTGTCGTGTCGGGTTATGGACTTACCAGAACAAAGTATTGTAAAAGAATTAAAAGAACACGGAAGGAGAAGGAACCTCCCAGGCAGCAGGGTCCAACATGTGCCTGTGGGCTCATCCAGTGCCATGTCTGGGAGATGACATGGTAGGTACAAACCCTGTGCCAGTCCCACCAGAGTTCGTCCCTGACCAGTTTACAGCCATAGGGTGGTCCTTTCCTAAGTGGGTCTTGTGCATCCTTCAGGAGGGCTGGGGACATCATCTTGTAATGAAGAATCCTGGGGACACAGTGCTGGGTCTGAGCCTGCGTTCTTCCTCCTGCCTGTGGCATGTTTTTTTCAGCACAGGCTCCCCCGAGGCATTCTTTGTCTATTTATGTTGCCCCTTTTATTTGGTGAGTAATGAAAGCTTATATTCTTGAATGAAAGGGTCAGTAGGGAAAGAGATATCTATATCTTGTGATTGGAATGGGAAACATGGAGACTGAGTTCTCATTTCCTGGATATGTACTAATGATTTTTTTCTTTCTCTGTACTGTATTTGCCTGATGGTGTTCGGATATGTCTTGGTTTCCAAAGGCCATTCAGACCTTCTAGAGAAAATAAACACAATAAGTAAAAGAAAGTGCAGTACTTTATTCCTATTATTCTCCTTCAATAATTAGAAATTTTCAAATACATAATTATCAAATATGTAAATTTCAAATAATTTCAGATAGAGTCATAGTAGGACAATCTGTGTCTGATTTCATAGTCTGAATGACTCTTTTGTCATAATTCTCTTTCTTTTTTTTGTTGTTGCCTTGGATAAGAGAGAAAAAGATTTTTCTGTGGCTCCAGTACAACAAGAGGCCTGCTTGAATCAACCACTTTGCATAATTTTTTTAACTTTTTAATGGAATAAACACAGCATTACACATTAATTGCTAAATAGTAGGTTTGCCCCAAAAGAACTATGGAGGGACAAAGGCTGAAGCTGACAATTTCAGGTGGTCATGACATCCGGTGAGGAAGAATTTCTCAAGGTTGGCTCTAAAAAGGGTCAGGGCCAGGACAACTGCACTGACACATCAGTAGTAATGCAGGGAATGTGTATAGAGTGGGAGGGATAGTAGTTAAATGCAGTCTTGCACTGCACAGCATGGCTGTTTTCAGCTGTGTGCCTAAGCAACAGGAGCAAAATCTCATCCATTCTTGCAGACCTGAAGCTGGCAACTTTCCAGCAATGGCCAGTGTAGCAGATGCACAATGCACTTCGTATTTCTTCACATTATTGGCTTAAGCACAGGGATGAAAGAAAGAAAACTTGTTGCATTGCTACTTGTCCCATCTGATAGCGGCTCATCCTTGAATAGGAATGAAAGAAGTAAAAAATTTTTCCTTTTACAACTTATCCTGTTTAACATCTGTTCATCCTAGGTCACATTTTCAGTCTTATCTCTCCAAACACAGTACATGAGATACAGTCTGAATGTAGAGGAGGGGACATACCACTTCTTAAGCCAGAAGACCTGTGTCAGATCAGGAAAAAATATAGAAGTGTTTTCTTCCTGCTGTATCCAGAGACTGATTCAACAGATATACAGTGACTGCAGCTGGCAAAATCTGCTGGTATCAGATCAGTAACAGCCAGTAGGAAGAGTGGAAATGGCACTACAAGGATATCTAGAATTACTGTGTCTCTGTGCTCTTTCTTACTAAGTAACCATCCTAGAAACTGGAGATGTCTCCTTGCCCCTTCACCTTTTCTATATAATTCTGAGCTGATGAGCTAAATCTATCCAGACTGGAAGATGTAGTAATGAAATACTGGCTTGGATGAAAATTTGCTGTCAAAAATCCTTTTGACAACAACAATGGGGTAGGATTTATTCTAAGAGTTTAGCACATTCAGATTTTATCTCTTTCTGCTGTTCTAATTCGCTTTAGGAATAGTGATCTAGCATGAAAACTTTTACTAGTGTGAAAAAAAAAAAGATTTTAATGCTTCAGAAACAAATTTGTTAATCTCCTGAAGAAAAGTACTTCTACCTTCTTAGTCTCTATTTCTTTAAGATTTAAGCTACCAAGGATCTGTAAGGAGGCCCCACTTCATCACTCATCTTGCCCTGATGGCTTAAAGTTAATCCCTGCCCTGTTAGGAAAGTGTGCCTGATGTTGTAGAGCAATTTCCTGCACAAAAGAAACCCTGTAAACCACTTCTACAGATTGACTGAATGGTGCAAATAATGTTCCTTGCACTATGGGAGGACAGATAGAATACAGATGAGAGGTGATGACTGACTTTCTGATTTGTTTTGGTTTTCGTTATGATCTTCTGACACTTGTTCTCCAAGCATGAATTGAAAGGACTGTGACGTCTTCATTAACAAACTCCTTTCTTCTTGCCTTGGAGGATAGCTTTTTTTTCTGTGTTAAAAACAGCCTCCCCAAAAGGGGAAATCTACCCTGGTAGAGTTGCAGATTTTATTTATAGACAATAGCTTTGGACTACAGATCTTAAGTGCCTTAAATTGCAACAGCTCTTACAGAGGTTGTTGTGGGATCCTTTAGGCAAGCTTACTTTATATATTCTATGAAAGACTCAGAGGTGAAAGGCTGGGTTGCCCTGTCAGAGATCATAGAATTGGAGAATCATAGAATGGGTTGGGTTGGAAGGGACCTTGAAGACCATCCAGTTCCAACTCCCCTGCCACAGGCAGGGACAACTCCAGCCAGACCAGGCTGCTCAAGGCTCCATCCAACCTGGCCTTGAACACTTCCAGAGAGGGGCATCCACAGCTTCCCTCAACAACCTGTGTCAGTGCCTCACCACCCTCAGCGTGAAGAGTTTCTTCCTAATGTCTAATCTAAATCTTCCCCCTTCCAATTTAAAGCCATTCACCCTCATCCTACTTGGCCTTGTTAAAAGTCCCTCCCCAGCTTTCTTGTAGCCTTCCTTCAGGTACTGGAAAGCCCCTATGAGATCTCCCTTTAGCCTTCTCTTCTCCAGGCGGAAAAAGCCCAACTCTCTCTGCCTGTCCTCATAGCAAGAAGGTGAGTCAGAATGTACAAAGCCCTCTTATCTCATCTGCCTCATTAGATCCTGTTAGCCTTGGTCTACTGATAATTAAGAGTGTCTGGGAAAATGTAGAATCATAATTTTCTTTCCAATTTTCTTAGGTGGACTCTTGGGGATAGAAAAATGGGACTATTGTTCATCTTGGGAAGGGACGGAGTGTGTTAATTCCAAATTAATGTATTGCTGCAGAGTCCCATGCCTCTGACACACTCTGTTCTATGTTATCATATACAGTGGAATCCAGTGTAAAAGCACATTTTTTTTCGGGAATAAATTTGTATAATTCAAGACTGTGCATCAGCTAAACGCAGCAGTGATTTTTTTTATATATGTGTTGGTATTTAAGTTTGCCTGAAGCAATCATTCTGCCACTATAATAAGTCCTGCTGTGGTATTAAATGCTCATTTGAATCTTTATACTTTTTGGGTTTAATCCAAGGAATTAAGAAAAGGCTATGCAAGTTTTCAGTATGATGTTCAAGATATTAGCTGTAGAATCTCATTTGAGTTCTTTGAGAGCAGAACATCCTAAATCTCTGGCTGCTCAAAGTGTCTTCGATCCAGGAGATTCTCAGAATATAAACTTGTTCCTGTGCACAAGCAAAGTTATGAAACAAATACAAGAAATTATTGCAGAACATTTCATAAGCCCTTTGTTCTTCAGATCATGTGTTTCCTGATCAAAACAGTAAGGATCAAAAATATCTCATCTTATCACTGAAATTTTTATGCATCTATGAAAAACGTCCCTTTAAAGAGCAACTTG
The DNA here is from genome assembly GCA_033556795.1 of Tapera naevia. Classification (NCBI taxonomy): domain Eukaryota; kingdom Metazoa; phylum Chordata; class Aves; order Cuculiformes; family Neomorphidae; genus Tapera; species Tapera naevia. Next base: position 16,331,368 of record JAUMJJ010000038.1, read on the forward strand.
TAAATTTACAGTGTGGTTTGCTAGTTTTTGGTAAAGTGACATCAAGCAATATATGCAATTTTAAACCACACGGAGTATGGAAGCCTTCTAATTTTCACAGTATCACAGTATCATAAGGTTGGAAAGGACCTCTGAGATCATCAAGTCCAACCTATAACCTAACACTAACACCAACCATCATCTAGACCATGGCACTCAGTGCCTCATCCAGTCTCCCTTTAAACACCTCCAGGGTAGGTGACTCCACCACCTTCCTGGGCAGCCCATTCCAATGGCCAATCACCCTTTCAGTGAAGAATTTTTTCCTCACATCAAGTCTAAACTTTCCCTGACGAAGCTTAAGTCCATGCCCTCTGGTTCTACCACTGGTCACCTGAGAGAAGAGACCAACCCCTGCCTGACTACAACCTCCTTTTAGGTAGTTGTAGAGAGCAATGAAGTCTCCCCTGAGCCTCCTCTTCTCCAGGCTAAACAGCCCCAATTCCCTCAGTCACTCCTCGTAGGGCTTGTGCTCCAGCCCCCTCACCATCTTCGTTGCCCTCCTCTGAACACATTCCAGTATCCTAACATCTTTCCCATACTGAGGGGCCCAGAACTGGACACAATATTCAAGGTGAGGCCTGACCAGTGCCGAGTACAGGGGGACAATAACTTCTCTGGTCCTGCTTACTACACTATTCCTGATGCAGGCCAGGATTCCATTAGCCTTCTTGGCCACCTGGGCACACTGCTGGCTCATGTTGAGCTTCCTGTCCACCAGCACTCCCAGGTCCTTTTCTACCTGACTACTCTCTAGCCACTCTGTCCCCAGTCTGTAGCTCTGCATGGGATTGTTGTGTCCAAAATGAAGTACCCGACATTTGGACTTATTAAACATCATCTCATTAGAATCGGCCCAGCTCTCCAATCTGTCCAGGTCCCTCTGTAGGGCCATCCTACCCTCTAGCAGATCAACTCTTCCTCCCAGCTTGGTATCATCTGCAAATTTGCTGATGATGGACTCAATCCCCTCATCCAAATCGTCAATAAAGATATTAAACAGGACGGGACCCAATACCGATCCCTGGGGGACACCACTGGTGACCGGCCGCCAACTGGATGAAACACCATTTACCATCACTCTTTGGGCTCGGCCATCCAGCCAATTCCTAACCCAGCACAAAGTGCTCCCATCTAGGCCACGAGCTGCCAGCTTCCCTAGGAGTCTACTGTGGGGGACCGTGTCAAAGGCCTTACTGAAATCCAAGTATACCACATCCACAGCCTTCCTCTCATCCACCAGGCGAGTCACATGATCGTAAAAGGAGATCAGGTTGGTCAGGCAGGACCTACCCCTCCTAAATCCATGCTGGCTGGGCCTGATTTCTTGACCGTTCTGCAGGTGGTGCATGATAATTTTAGGAATATAGTTTAGATAGCAGCTAAGATTGCAGAGAAATTGAAGTCCTCTCATTTGCCCTCTAGACATATCTGTTTTTCCTAATGCACTGCGTAGGAGAGCCTAGTTTTCTACTTGATTGAAGCATACACTTTGAATACCTTTAGTTAAATAATATGGCATTATTTTTCTCTTGGTGTCTCATTCTTTAAGCTTTTAGGTGGATGCCTTTAGGCTGTGTGATAAAAATGGTACAACCAGCATGTGATCATGTGAAATTTAACTGGAGGTTGAAGTAATTTTCCCAAACAATCATTTGGTTCCTATTTCATGGAGTCTAGAAACATTCAAGCAAAGAAAGGGAGTAGAATGTAAGCTTTGTAAGGGGCTAGTTCTGAGAACTCTGATGGTCATATTTTGTCATTTTATAAAACTGAAGGTAAAAAGAGCTATGTTTTTTGCTCAGTTAGACAAAACCATGCAATTCTTAACCTGGAGAAGGGAAAGATCCAGGGAGATCTTATTGTGGCCTTTCAGTAAAGGGGGCATATAAGAATGATGGGGACAAAATTTTTAGCAGGGCCTGTAGCAGTAGGACAAGGGGTACTGGTTTTAACTAAAAGAGGGTAGATTTAGAGTTGATATAAAGAAGAAATGTTTTACAATGAGGGTTGCCCAGAGTGGTGATAGAGACCCCATCCCTGGAAACATGCAAATTCAATTTGGGGTGGGACTCTGAGCAACCTGATCTACTTAAAGATGTCCCTGCTCACTGCAGGGGATTTTAAATAGGTGACGTTGAAAGGTCCCTTCCAACCCAAATCATTCTATGATTCCATGGTTCTATAATTCTATAACTCATACAATCCACACATCATGGTTTGTTGTAATGTTTTTCTGCCTGAATCCATGCCAGTAACAGTTTTACACCACAACACACCACAACTTGCTTTATTGTGACACTTTTTCAGACCACTTATTTTAGAATTTTAAAATACTGGCTGATACTAAATGAGGAAGAATATATTCAAAATCTCCAAAATAATTTTAAACTGCATTTCCTTAATCAAAGCATCATATTTACAAAATAAGTAGTTAAAATATTGGGACAAGAAATGAATAGTGTCTGCACATATCACCAAAACATACTGAATCCCACTGTACAACTTCAGAATCCGAAGTACTTTACTTAAAAATAGACATAAGTAATGATTTTTTTCTGATATCCTGATCACTTGTCTATGCAAAGTCTTTCTGAAAATTATTCTCTAAATTTACACAATGTTGTGTTTGTAATTATATCATATAATATAATATGTAAGTCACAATAATATAATAAGATATTGTATCTTCTATTTTTTCAAATATGACATATGTACAAATATTTTACCCTTCTATTTGGCATATATGAAGGAACATTTTAGAAATATATTACACAGAAGTAAAAAAATATAAAGGTAGGTAAAGTGTTCAGCTGCCCAGAGGTTGGCATCTGGGGGAAATTTGGCTTTTCATGTGGTCAGAGGCACAAAAAATTCCTTTGTTTGCACATTCCAGGTCTTAATCCATACTCAGACAACTAGATTTATGTCCCTACAGCTTCCATCCTATTACAAAGCAACTTTCAGAACAAAGGACTTTATGAGTTACAGAAATTTAAAAGCTATGGGGTTTTGTTGTGCTTGTAGAACTATTCTGATACCTGAGCCTTCTCTTTATTTGATGAATTACAGTTATGACAATTTAGGATTCTCAGAACACCTGCCAATGTACATCAAAATCCACCTTCAGAGAGCAGGATGTAGTTTTATCCATATTGTCTTTGCTAGAAATTTAAATGACCTTTAATTTTAATAGTGGTTTTGGAGGACAGAAAGTCTACCAGATTCTTGTAGGCCATAGAGAAGTTAAGATGGAAATTATTTGTTATAGCTGGAGTGAAAAGCTGTTGCAGCCAGGTACCTGTGCCTTTCCTATCAGTTTTGATTACTTATAAGTTTAAACCTTTGGTTTTTTTCTCTGACATTCCACAACATTTCTGCTTGTAGTTTCTATATTTTATTTCTGCTAACTTAGGAAACTTCTGAATATTTTTCTTTACCTCTAGAATCGTCTTCTTTCCCTGTAGATCAGTTTAAGCCCAGGGAGGTTAAAAATCTCAAAGGTAAAAGAAATTCCACTCTCCAAACTCGTGGGTAAATATTATCTGTAGTTAAATTGGGTCTGAGGTTTCTTGAAATTTCTTTCGCCTTTGAACAGTTTACAAAGAAAAAATGTACACTGACTGCATAATCATAGGCTCTTGCCTGCTTCCATTTTCACAGACATTAGTTTGACTAAAGCCTGTCTTCCAGAGATGAACTGGTCCCCATCTGGCTACAGCAAGAGATGACAGATCTACCACAACCTTTTTCAATTATTGCAGCAGCTGTTAAAAATATGCGCATTATACCAAGTCATCTAGACTTGACTTTTGAGTTTACCTTTTTTCAATAGATCTTGATTTTTTTTCTTGCTAGTAAGGCTTCAACTTCACTTACCACTACATGCTTTCCAGAAATTTTATAGGAAGGAGAAATAGGGGGAAGGAGGGAAACACAGGTTGAAAGTAAGGTGTTGGCTTTTTTTTTACTTACTCCCAAGGTGTGCAGGAAAAGTACATAAGTCCTCCACTTGTCCTTTCCAAGCTATTTTACAAAACCTCAGCCTGCTTATCTTTAGGCACTGATCCCCAGAGCCCCTGCAGTCTACCAGGAAAAAGAGACACAAATTTGTTGCTGACCCATCTTCCACCACTTTCTCCTGCTCTCTCCAGTGATTTAAATATAATCTTTCTCATACAATGCAGGAGAAAGTGCACCACTTGTCTTCATGGCCATCCATTCTTCATTCTGATCTGGCTTTGAGGAAATAGGTACTGATTTTTGGGGCAGGGAAGAAGATATCCATATTGAAGACTACCTCTAAGCTGCAAATGAGTACAAATAATCTGAGCTTCAGCAATTTCTTCCTAGACAGCCAACTAGGAAATGTCCTCATATACAACTCTGTTTCTTTTAGCACAAAAAAAAAGAAGTGCTATACCTAATATTTGACTGCATATACATAGGAAAATAGGGTTAGTTTTCCCTTGTAAGTAGAGAGCACAAAATATGATTTTGTATCAACATGTTATGATGTCTGTAACCTTTTATTTTGGCAGTGTGTCAAGCAAATTTCCTCCTTCCTTCCTTCCTTCCTTCCTTCCTTCCTTCCTTCCTTCCTTCCTTCCTTCCTTCCTTCCTTCCTTCCTTCCTTCCTTCCTTCCTTCCTTCCTTCCTTCCTTCCTTCCTTCCTTCCTTCCTTCCTTCCTTCCTTCCTTCCTTCCTTCCTTCCTTCCTTCCTTCCTTCCTTCCTTCCTTCCTTCCTTCCTTCCTTCCTTCCTTCCTTCCTTCCTTCCTTCCTTCCTTCCTTCCTTCCTTCCTTCCTTCCTTCCTTCCTTCCTTCCTTCCTTCCTTCCTTCCTTCCTTCCTTCCTTCCTTCCCAGAAGCCAACATTACCAACTCAAAACTGATTGCTGCCTCTCTTGGTTTCTAATGTTGCTCTTTGAAACAGAGCAAGATATATATTTCTATACTGCTTCTACAAGAGTGGCGTATGTTTTTTACTACCAGATCTGTGCCTTTCATTCTCTTTCTGCAGTTACAAACAAAACCTCTCAATATCTATGGCCATACTGAAAAACACTTAACATGAGTATTGTTGAAGCTTGAGAGGAAATAAAACTATCCCTGGATTTTTACATATGAAGAATGATAGACTTCAAAATAGTCAAATAACTCCAAATATCCAGATGTAAGATAAAGAGAAAAAAAATGCTACAGCAAACCATTTTTCATATAGGTTTGGCTTGCACCTGTAGAAAAATCTTTGGGTGGAGGGCTGAGTTTTATAAAATGAAGTTGAAGACAGACTGTATCACTCTTCAGGAAAATTTCCTTTCAGTTTCTGCCATTCTTTTCTAAGGGACATTATGCTATGCAGTACTTATGCGTTGAGCTCAGTTAACGTGCCTAATTCCTGGTCTGTGGAGTGGAGCTGTAAACAAACTCAAGGTGCAGACCTGAAAATATGCAAGAACAGCATGGTGATATACCAAATCGTTAGTACAGTGTTAATGCCTGTCTTCACAAGGTGTCTGTGAGTAGAGCATCGGGGTAAACAGGATAGTGGTGGACTTACTTTGTTCCTGGTGAATTAGAATCAACTCATCCTCGTCTTGAATAAAATCCAACACTTTAAAATTATCATAAATGCAGAGAATAAGTAAGCATGGAGGCCATTTTTTAAAGATACAATACAAAGACAATACGAAGAAAGTGACAAGACAAAATTCTTCTGTTTTAATGATTTGTGTTGCAAAATGAAATTATCAGAACAAAAATCCATACTGGTAGTAAAAATTGAAGACATACATGAAAGGTAAAATTCATCTTATGAGTAGCACTTGAATTGCCATAAAAAATGATGACAGTAGGATCTGCAGGATTTGGTCTCTTCTACCACTGATCTAAAACATTGCAAAGAATTGAGAAGCCTGCTTTAAGATGGTAGACATAGAATGACTTATTTAACCTTCTTGCTTTCACTTAAATTACATATCAACAGGTAAGCATGAGACCTTTCTCTGTTCTCCCCTGTAACCACAGGCTATGTGTAAAACCAGGTAGCAGAAATTTCAGCCCACATCTCTATTAAATTGGGTAATGACTGTTCACTGTGCAGTTTTTGGCAAGTAGAGACAGGGCAATTGTTCAAGAAAAACAAGAAATTTCCTGCTGTATATGAACTGCTCATAAACACTTGAGTCCTGGCACTTCTTACTCAAACCTTGCAGGTCTCAGATGCCTAGTATTAATAGATGCTGCTAATTATAAGCAGTGTGGTTAAAGCAAATGCTTACCCATACAGAATATTAATTGACACTGTTGTTGGGGAAAATGAAGGGCTATGTGTGTGGGGAACTGTTTTCCCAGTAAGAAAGCTCAAGTCACTGCAGTTTTTTGCCATTTTATTCATATTTTCCCAAAGCACGACTAGACTTAGACTACATTCTCTGCCTTAGAAGACCAAGGAGGGAACTATGATTCCACAGTTCCTTTCTGGCTCCCCTGGTTCGAGGTGGGAGGTAGTCCACTAATGACCTATTACCACCAAGTTTCCACAGCCATGCTGGCCAGGCTTTTAGGGGTATGAAGTCAAGGTTCAGTTTGCTGCCTATGTTGTAGCTCTGCTACTCTACCTACTTGTGTCTCATGTATGAATACCTTCTGCCCTGTGCCTCAGTCGGAAAAAGAAACCAAACCAAAAACCAGGACCTCCCATTCTTGTCTGAGGTATTCAGAGGATTTGTGCTGGTTGACTCTTGTACAACTCATATTTCTAGTCTTCGTTCAGTTGACACAAAGCCTACCTTTGGATTAGGAGATTAATTAACTTATTCTGGCTGCTTCTTACCTAAGGAGCTGCCATTTAAATTTCTTACAATACTTGAAATCCCATTCAGTCAATCTACCATCTTTTAGGACAGAAAGGACAACAGAGCAATGAGAAAGAGTATACTGAGGAGGAGGTGTAAAACATGGTGGTTATAATACATCATGTACTTACAGAGAGGAAAGGTGGTTAGATACAATCCATAAGAATTTGTCTTTTCTAATGTAAAGCTAGTCAACAGCTACAGAAATTATCACTAGTAACTGAAATCTCCTAGTATACCCTGTTTGTTCAGTATCTCCAACTAAGTGGGAAGAATTTTACCTTTATGTCAAAATGTAAAGGATAGAGAGACTAAGTCTAGCAAACAACTGCAGAAATGAACATTTCATCAGACATAAGAAGGAAAAAAGTTAATTTTTCTTCATTTCTCAGGAAGAATTAAAAAGGTTAATGACCCAAACAGACAGCTTTAATGTTTTTTTTTCCCGCTGATTTGTTATTGTGTAGCAAGTAAAAACAAAGTGTTGCAGAGGAAAGGGGCAAATCCCTCAATTTATGGAGTGTCCTGTTACTTTGCACAGCACATTAGGGGTTAGGATTCAGCAGGTTTTTGATGGGAATCAGGGCTGAGTATTGGATCATTTGCTGGGAGTAGAGCAAGCCTGAAGGAAGGGCAGCTGAGGTAGTTAAAGTTTAAATCTTCTGGTCTCTCTCTAAAGTGGAAACACAAAGGACTTGGAGGGTATCATTTAGGCTTTGTATTCAAAGCAGTTATGTTTTGCAGGTAGACTGTGCGGTCTGCAAGGGTCAAATGCATGTTGTCTGGTGAACCTGCAGAGATTAAATGCCTGAAATGAAATATTTTCTAAAAACCTCATGAATATATTAATTACTAACAGGATCAACTTTATGCAATAACACTGTAGCCTAATTTGATTAGGTCTGGTGTGAGAACCGACGTTTAACACCTGCCCTCCTCCTGTGTAGAGCGCAGGAGCTTCTCGTGTATTTTTAACTCTGAAGCATCCAGGTGCAGATCTCCCTTTGTACAAGAGAGGGCAGCCTAGTCCTGGTAATAGTGCCTCCAGAGCCCTGGACATCTGGAAAATCGGTTCCCTTATTTGTCATGCTCGACTGTAAAATCACTGCATAAATTGAAAATTAATCCTTTTTTCTTCATTTTATGGGGGACGGGAGACTACTCTGAGACTTCTTATGTTTGAAGGAAAGTTACAAAATAAAATCCTTTGTTTTATTCCTGGGAAATTTCTGCTAATGCGATACAAATATGTGGGTTTCTTCAGTGATAAATTACTTTACAACTTGTAGTGTGAAAGCCGAGTGTGAAAGTCTGAATTAGAGCCTATGTCTGGACTGCTGTCATCAATTCTGGTTCCTCAGCAGGGATTTGGCTTTTGATCACACACTTCTTAATAGATACAAATATCTAGGCACTATGGCCACTTGTGTTTAAATCCTTGCTGCTTGGGTTTATTTCATGCCTCACTTTTTAGTCTTAAAAGCTAAGAGGTGCAGCACAGGGTCAGACTGAAGGTCTGCACTGTCTAGTAATCTCTCTCTGAGAATGGTTAATAGTAAATGCTTAGGGAAGGAATACAACAAATAGGGTGAATACAGAGGGATCTTTGTCTGACATACCTTCCCACCTTCCAACAGTTACTGGTCTAAAGCCACAACTTCTTGAATCAGAGTTTGTACCTTGACAGCTACTCTTTCTTTCCTCTGAGGACATTCCATGTGCTCAGTATACCTGAGACAGGGAAAACAGTTTCAATATTTTCCTTATTTGATTTTAAGGTCTGTTTTGCTGTCTGAGACAGACTTTCTCCATTCCTGAAGTTTCTTTCTTTTTTCCATTCTTCCTACACACACATTTTATTTGTTTCTTTTTTATTTTCTTTCTTCAGTATTTTTTATTACATTCTTCAGAATGTAAACCAGCTCAGTCTCAGAATCATGTCTTGCTTTCTGTCATAAGCCCAGGTACCTACTGAGACTCAACCAGGTTTCAGATCCATCAATTTCCTAAACTAGTTTATATACAATTTCCTAGACTGATGCATAAAAAAGAGAGCTATCTTTTTGTCTGTTAGTTCCTTCTGCAATGCACTCCTGTGCCCCCAAATCTTTCAATTTCATTTTTATTTCAATATATTTCATAAAATGTATTATTCTATTTTAAGGTATCTGTTTCAGGGGTGTCCCTTCTGTGTTGACGTCCTCTCCAAAAAATCTCCCAAAATGAAATGTCTAATGGAATGAGACTTGGGTGATCTGGTTTGCTGAGATTTGGGAGGCTGAGTTCTCAGATGGCACTAATCATCAAAAAAAAGTGCCACATCTGACTATAATCTTTAAACAGCAAGGAGAAAGGACCATTTCATTGCAGAGGGTAAGGTAAAAGCAATTAGATAGGAGAAAACAAAGAAAAAATGTTTGGGGAAAATCTTCTTCATTTGACTTTCAGCAATTGGAATGTCCCCTCAATTTTCCTTGCTCATGATTCTCGTCATTACTGGCCTGCCCACATTCTTGCTACACGGGTCTTGCAGTTTTAATGCATTAAGACCACTCTTACTTTTAACATTCCCCTTTCATTAGAATTTTCTGCCTTGTCTAGAATACTGTGGGGCACCAAAATGAAAGAGAAACTCATGAGCGTGGTCAGGTTGTATGCTGGTTGGCCTATGGCTGGTTTCTGTTCAGCTTCTGCCCCTGAGTTTAAAGGTCCTGCTATCCCACACTGCCTAAGTGCCTCTGTTCTTCACTGCAGGGCTACCTTGCTTTTGTCATCCCTTGCTAGCACATCAATGACATTAATTTCTTTGCCAATTAGTATAATAAGGAACCATGTGCCTTCTGGATTTTCCTACCTTAAAGCAACTTTCATATGTGATAAGGTGTTAGCAATGTGGGTATTTCTCAGTATACTCATCACAGTATTATGGTGATTTATGGGTGATTTATGGGTCAACTAAACCACAGTCTTGGTATGAATGCCCCGGTTAGCTGTGGAAGTGATGTGTTCATGGAAAGCAATGATTTGACTCTAGGAGTAAGTTTCAAACCCACAAAGTTCAAATGGGTTCAGAATTTACTCAAACACATTCTCACATTCCTCTATTTTACAGACAAGGGTAATGATCCTAAAAGAAACTGCCCTACAGCGTCACTGGAGTGAAAAATTGAAGGGTTGTTTTCCAAGTAATCTGACTCTGTACAGCTGGATCAATAGCCAATATTACCAGGGCTTGGCTGTCTTGATTCTACCTAATTTTTACCATTGCATATCCCAATAAAGCCCAATGTGGAAAACCCTCTGGGATCTGGAGGGGAAAAGAGGACAAGGAAAAGAGGACCTGCTGTCAGTGCTCTCTGCTTTTTAATATACAATATGTATTGAAAATTCAGACACTTGGGTATGTTTATAAATTGGATGGAAATGTTTAGGTTGTCGTAAAATTGAGTGCTGATTCCTGTTATTTGCAAAGACACCAGTAGAGCACAGGTATTATCTCAGAACTGTCCAGGGTTATGTAGTTGATTGTTTTCAAAATGGCGTATGAACAAGTACTGTCCAGTATTTAAAGCTGAATTTCAACCTTGTGCTAATCTAACTTATCTTGTTGTGCTTTGTACCCTCTCCCCAAAATTGTTTGGGTTGATTGTTTTTATGCAGTTGTACCAGCCCCACAAAAAAAATTTCTAATAAGCTTGAATCAAATTAATGGAGACCTTGGAGCACTGGAAAAAAAAGTTTCAAAAGTTTGTGCCAACAATTTTCAAAAATTATGAAATGGGTCTCTTTGCCATCCAGTTCCATGCTTTGAAAGCTTCTTTGATACAAGAGTGTGGTTTTTTTCTTCCTCCTTTTACTCCTTTGGATAGTCTGCTTCTGGGTAAGACTAATGGCACCAGGAGTTATCCTTTACAGCTACCTCTGACAGACCGACGATGAAGGCATACTGGGTGACAGTGTCTTCTGCATCAGATGTGAGGGGAGATCAGACAGCCAGGGTTTTCTGTAGGTCAGTCCCAGTTCTAAGACTAGTCAATACTACAAACAACTACATTTAACTGAGGAAAATGGCTCTGTGGCAGCACTGACCCAGTGTCGCTGCATGTTGGAAGTGGAACAGTTACCTGGCAAGGACATGGATATGTCAGGGAAGTGGGTTTTTTTAGTGGCAGACAGCTTCTGACTGGCAATATATGGATGATTTGTGATCACAGATGCCACTTGGGTGGTGCGGACAAGCTCTGACTGCTCTCAAGAATTTGTCCAAGTACCTCTTTAGAAATTCCACCTGGTGAGACTTAAACTGTGCCTTTTCAGGACATTGTCACTGACTTCCTTGAACATCTGAAAATAGCTGATTTGTATATGTTCATGCACCGTGGAGGATAGAGTTTAGATTTTTTTACTAAGGTTGTCCTTTTAACATAGGGCCAGATTGTCAGGGAGTCAGATCTATGCTAAGGAGAGCTGTTTGGTTGACTTAGTGGGTGGCATTCTCATAGGCGAATAACAATTTCTTTGTTTTGTTTGGTTTATTGTACCTTTCTTTATTCTTAAGGAACAGACCCACTGTGTTTTTATACGAGCAGATTGTTCTCCCATTTTTGAAAGCTATGTGTTTTCATCCTGAACACTGCTTCTCTCCCCAACTTTTTCTAACACCCCCCAAAAAATAAAATAAAGAAAACTACTCGAGAAATATACAGACAATTAGACAATGGCTTCATTCATTTTAGAAAATCCTTACCTAATAGCTAAAATGAAAAGGATCAGTAAAAAAAATCATTCCTATTTATCTATTTTCTGTCATGGATTCTTTTGACTGCTGCTGCCTGAGAAACAGTTAGGACCTGTAATAAATCATCTCCTTTGCAAGAAGAAGCTATAATTTTGACATTTCACATGTCTCAATTATTTTTTTCGTGCTATTGCAACTTTTTTTTCAAACATAGACTCCACTGCACCAAAACTGTGAATTTAGGACAGAAGTAAAATACTATTTAATAATAGTGATCAAAAAATTTACTGTGTGTAGATCAGGGAAAATATACCAGATCACTGTCTGATATCCAGGGAAAAATAAAATCAATTTATCATGAATTATGATGGTTGAAAGCTAGCAGTGAACAATGGAAGTTGTGTTTTCTCAGAATCAAATAATTATTAACTGGATTTTAATTGATCTATTTATAACAGAAAATAACAGAAAACAAAATATAAACACAAAATTCAACAATTATGTCTTGAAAATTTGTTGTCAAAATGTCAAAAGCTGAGTGCAACTGGTAAGAAAATGTAGGGAAATACTGAATATGGACAAAATGAAAAAAGGGTGGATTGCTTAATTTTCTGATAATTTAATGAAGGAATTTCTGTCAATAACATTCGTCATGTGGGGGTTTTTGAGCAACCCTGCTTGGATTCTCAAGCAATTTAAAAGCTCCACAAACCTAATTGGTCTTTTTTTCTTTTTTTTTTATTTTCTCTTCTTTATTCATTTCTGAAAGAAAGGGCAAACAGCATGAGGAGTTTAATTACACTTGGACTGAGAAATCAAGTGCATTAAAGGCAGGAATTCTAAAATATTAAATGTTCATTGGAAACTTTTCCCTTTCCCCTGGTGACATATTACTTAGATAAAATTTGTCTTCTGTTTGCTTTCTATATTTTCTCCAAATGTTCTATTTTTTTCCCTCTCTCTTTCTTCTCACTATTAATTACTACTCTGATAAACATATGTATTAATTAGCATTCATGACTAGAAGAGGTATGTATGAGGTATAAAAATACATTTTATTTAAGTCTTATAAGGCACTTATAAAACACTTTAGTCGTGTTATATATAATACTCAGGTTATTGTTTTAATGTCAGCTTGTTTTCTATATGAAAACAGTTTTATTAAGGTAATTAACTTTGGTTTTTTTCTGTAAAATAAAATACTTTTGTAAGGACATGGCATATTAAAATTTGGATAAATAATTAACCCATTCAGTCACTTACAAAACCGTTTAACACAGGTCTGCATGCTCTTTCTGGTTAGTGTTGGCTCCTTCAGTTTGTCAGTCCTTCATCAGTGAATTTGGTTTTCTTGTTGCTCAGAAGAAATATGACAGTGTATTCTTCTTCTTTATTTTTTTCTTTTTGCTGCCACTGTTGTCATGGAGAGTAGAAGGGTCAAGTACCAGGAACCTTATATTTTAAAGCTCTCTGTCGACTTTGCTGTGTCTAACTTTTAAGAAATGACTTCACAGGGTTTTTTTTAATCAATATCCATAAAATCTCAGTTTCAAGGTGATGCTTACCCTGTGCACTGATTGCAGTTTTCTTTGATGCTTTCTATACTACTGGTATATCAGATAGATTTTAAACTTTGTACTGTGCTTAAGTTATAACACTTCAGTTCCACACATGCATGAATCCCGTGCTTAACATGAAGCTATTGAACTCCAAACATGTGCTTAAGCACTTTGATGCATGGTGGAAGTCTACAGCAACTGTGTCAAATGACCACCTACCTCATTTTTTTTTCAAAATTAGATACTATAAAAGAACTTTTCATGTCTGTTAAAACTGCAGTTGAAGAAGATCTCACAATGTTGATAGGATTGATGAGAGCGCAATAACAATCCTGTAAACTTGCACTTAGTGCACCTAAGGCAAAAGTTTGTCCTTACTGTAGCTTTACTGTGGGTTCCCTATATAACACTCTGAATGTCTGATTAGTATGGTTAGGGAAAAAACATGTTTTTAAAGTCGCAGTAACTTTCCCACCATTCTCCTATATTCAGGAAAATGCCTGTTTGACTTTTGAAAGAATGTCCTGAGTATTTGGTACCTATCTTGGAGCAGGAGCAGCAGAGGTTGGCTGTGTTGGTAGTCATGTCTGGGTAGACTTTGAGTAGACTAAACAGGTGCTAAACCTTGCGATCCACTTTGAGAGAACAGTAATTGTATGCAACCCCTCAAAAGACTAGGAGAGGGTTGCTAGGCTGAAAAGGCAACCATGTGGTGTCTTCTCCAGGGATAAGCTGTCTTTCAGATGATAGCTTCTTGATCTGCACAAGCCCTGCAAAGGAAATACTTTGGTCTTTTCCCTATAAAGCTGATGTTGGATTTTCATGCAGGTTGTAGTTTGTTTTTTCAAAGGCTTTGGTTGGGCTCCACTGCACAGCACAAAGCAATTCAGAGTAAGAGATGTCTCTTCACCAAAATCGAGTTTTCTTTTTAAGACATTGGCAAAGGCATCTCAGAAGCTGTTGATGCCAACAGTTCATGTGAATCCTGTATGTACTCTGTTTTCCTCAGTCATTTGCAGTACAGAGATTGTATTATAGACAGATCTTCTAAAGATTTTCTCTTCTATAAGCAGCAGAATGTATCCAACTTTTTTTCCCAGTCTGCTTACATGCATGTGGAATTTGGCAGAGGAACCACTTAAGGAAGAGGCTGATGATTTTCTCTCCCATATTGATTTTCTTTGGAATGATCTACAAAAAGTTTCCATTCCTTATATACATCTCTGGCTCTTTAGCTCACTAGAGAAAAACTATCACACAGAGACATCTCTGTCCCCTTATGCCTATATTGCCATTCAGTTGTGAGCCAGTTTGCTGATCTTTTTCTCTTTTTCCCTCTTTAATTCTTCTGCCTGTGAACAACAGTTTCAAATCAGCTATCAGTACAAAAAATCTGTAATTATATGAAGTCAGGTAAATTAGGCTCATCAGCACACTACAGAGTGAGATTTATTTATGACAGTGGCTGCTGAAGCAATACCTCTAAATAACTCTGTCAAATGCTGGTCTGGGTCATGTGACTACAACCAGTCCTTGAAAACCATTTTAGTTCTGCCTTTGTACAAGACCAGGACACTATCACACATTTGCAGGTCCTACCTGTCTTGTCTAGCAGGTATTAATTAAATAGAAAAACACACTGCAGAGACAAAATTTTACCTTTGACTTCTTACATCTAATGACATTTGGCACGAATTACTGCTGGTCATGTTGTGCCATGATACATCAAAGTAATCTCACACCTTTACTAGAGAACAACCATTACACTAGAGCTATGATGCACTTAATAAATCCACATTTTTCCTGTCTTGTAAATCCCTACATCCTACAGAAAGAAGATGCCACAGAAGTAAAAGATTTCTCACACACTGTGCAAGATAGTGTTTCAATGGTGTCACTTACCTTTGTTTGAAATAAAACTGGAGAAGAATTTCATAGTCATTTATTTTAAAGCTGGAAGAAAACTCTGAAAAATGTCTAATTTGGTACCAGTACAGTAAATCTTAATCCAGGCAGATCTGATCCACATTTGTCGCTAAACTGAAGCATTTTTACATACTGAAAAAATCAGACCTGCACTGATGCTTCAATAAAAGAATGTCATTAAGTCAAACAAACACAAATAATTTTGGAAAAAGCAAAGCATTAAATCAGGATCAATCTTCAGATGAAGATTTTTTTCTTCAACGCTGACATGAAAACAACAGCCTCTGGTGAATGACTTCAAATGCCTTCTTCAGAGGTCAGTACAAATCATCCGAACTACTTCTTTTTCAAGGACATTAGTTAAAGACCCTTTCAACTTCTAGGGCAACAAATACCCTTAGAGAGCTATGTCCAACTCCACACTCACCCACGGTACAGAATGGAGAGACATTACATGAGATATAGATACACACGGCCGCATGAAATTACTCTTGAAATCTTCTGTTTGAGCTTCAAGTTGACCACATACAAGCGACTTCTTGCCTGGGAACAAAACCTCTGCCTCAGCAGCAGCAGCTTTCTTGGCCCATGCCGATATGACCTGCGGAGAAATTGTAGCTCAGGTACAGCACTCTGCTAATCCACTCCTGTTCCTTGGTGTTGATATCTAATTGACTAATACAATATGTTCGCAAGGCACCTGGCTTTATCTGCGTGT
Organism: Tapera naevia; assembly: GCA_033556795.1. Taxonomy (NCBI): domain Eukaryota; kingdom Metazoa; phylum Chordata; class Aves; order Cuculiformes; family Neomorphidae; genus Tapera; species Tapera naevia. The sequence goes on from JAUMJJ010000038.1 coordinate 16,347,205, forward strand.
GTCCGTGTAGTCTTTTCCCAATAGAGACCCGCTGACAGTGGACCTGATTCAAATGCTTGTGAAGTTGCCCAATGTGTTTTTTCATCTAAGATCAGTAAGAACAGTGCAGAGCCTCTAACTCATACTCTTAGTTGGACAGAAACTTCATGGCTGCCCACCTGGAGATTGGCTATAAAATGGTGAATTTGAGATCTATGCCCTGAGTTAACCAGACCTTTAATTAAGAGGTTTAATTAAGAGGTGCAATTGCCTCCCCATGCAGTTTGCCACAGCTGTTATGGAGGAGGGGATGAGAGAGAGTTTGTGCCCTCTGAAAGTAAGATCTCATGGAACTTCAGCTACCCATCTTGAGCAAGAATCTACAGAGCACAAAACAAATTAAAGTTTTTTCAGAAGTTTATGTCCTGGCAAAATGTACCTGGATTTTCACAGGACCAGCAAAAGCATGTCCTGGATGCTGAGGCAGTTCTGAAGTTCCTTCTCCAAAGCTCAAGTACCTTAGGGCTTCTCAGCAAAGTTATTGTTCAGTTTATTTATGTTTTAACAGGAACGTGACATTGCACTTTTCTCTAAATGATTTGGAAATGATCAAACCATTTTAATGAAACTTTCCAAAATAAGTCAGCCTGAGACAGATACATTGTTTGGGAAAACTTAGCTCAAACAGTTAAAGCTTGGCAAAGTTTTATAAACAACTTAGAACAAAGTCTTATAATGGTAGGCATTGGGCAGCTCAGCTGTAGTTTTCACTACGAGCTCCGCCCAGAATCCCTAAACTGTCAGAAGGTGTTTGTGTTTCTGAACATTATTTCTACAGTTTATTTGAATTGGCAGATGTTTGTTTTTTAGCTGCCAGTACTACATTTTACTTAAGTGAGGTGTTGAAATTCCAGCTCAGAATATGCCTAGCTTGTAGCAATTTCAATTTACATCACAACTGTGACAAAGCAAGCAGGTACACATTGTTTTAAAGATATCTTCTCCTTATGGATAAGGACTTCTGCATGGGTCAAACTGAGTTCTGCATCTCTCACTGACCATGTGAAGGTTGGTCTGGGGTGCATTTGCGGAATGCTGGCTCCAATGAATGTTGAGTGAGGCCTTGAGCAGGTGCATGGAATTTGAATACTCACCTGTTGGAAATGTTTGGCCCAAGTATTCAGATTCTGTGTGGGAGGAGTGACTGAGGAGCATGAAAGTGGAATAGAACAGAAAATGTAAAAACGTAGGAAAAAGTTGCACAAAATGTTCCATCCAATAGAAACCTTGGACTTTTCCTTTCCCACAGAATTCCAGAATCCTGAAAAATTACTAGAAAACTGGCAAAAATGATCATCTTTAATGAAACATTTCAATTTTGCTACGCATATTCTGACAGAAATACTTGGTTCTGAGTTTCTATACATGCAACTAATTGTAGACACGTTGAATTAATCCTAACAGCTGAGTGCTTATACGAAAGATGAGAGCACAATGTGAGGAGTATTTCTTGTATATCTCTCAATCTTGGTGGTAGATAACCATTTCAACACAGCTGAATACAATAATGAAGCAGTGGTCTGCACCACATATGGATTTGTGCTGATACATGGAGCTGCACATGTCATATTCCAACCTAGATGCACTGGTGGCTATGTGGATGAAATGTGTTAGCTGAAAATATCAAGAAGCTGCAATATCTCCATAGCTTATTAATCACCTGTGATCATTACTAAGCTCATGAGCTTTCCCTATACAAGACTTCTTGGTAAATCTTGATCAGCTGACTTATTCCATGCCCTCGCGATTTACTTGGTAGATATGCTCTTCAGAAGGTGATGTCTGTGTAGAATAATTAGCTGGTATTTCTAAACAGTTCTTAATATCACTCTGGAGACTTGTCTAATAATAGTTTCTTCTTATATTTGTGTTCTATTTTCATGCAAAATGGAATTTCAGTCCTTTGCTAGACGTCAAATATAGTTCATAACAGAAATAATATCTCACGATCTGGGATATGATGCAGTTCTTGGTATGTTTGAAGTAATGCATGCTTATTTGGACATCTCCATTAAAAATAATGTTGCAAAAATTTTTCTACCTTTTCAAATTTTTTGTCTTTATTTTTTTTTTGCTAAGGATTCTGATACTGTGTTCATGTTTCAAATGCTTATAAAGCTATGGCGGGTAACATTGTTTTGATATAAAATTAGGTTACACTTTCTGATAGCAACACAATTTTCCTCTGTTTGCCAAACCTTTGATTGTTTGGTCTGAAATATTGGATTCTTACATCAAACCAGATTTCCTGGGAAAGTCTCAGCAAAGATCACTTGGCATGGGGAGAGTAAATCATATTCTCTGAATTAAAATAATCTATTAGTTTTACTGACAGTCTAAAGCAGAGTGTGGGTAAAGAGTGCCTGGTGGATAAAGGCTAAGTCCTTTATATCTGTATTGCTATGAATGCCCCAGTAAAACCATTTGACATTTGGACACTGTCACTGAAAATTCTCATTATCATGTCTGTTCTGAATTTGAATTTATATGCCACTGGACAGAATGTGTTGTACACCGTAAAACAACTAAATACATTATTTCTGAGGAAGAAATAGGGGGAAGTTTCCTGGAAAAATAAGGAAACAAGATTCTCCCTTCTCTTAATTTATCTTGGTGAGTCCTGTATCCAAATCTTCTCCAAGTATTAGTAAGGTCCCAACACAGTATTGAGGACGATATGTGCTTGAAAGGCTGGTAAAAAACATGAAACTGTGTTGTGCTGATTGTTGAAGATCTCACCAGGCTACTTGAAGGAGTGATGGTGTTAACTTGGGCATCAATCAGTACTGCTTTTAACACCTCTTTCATCTTTTTCCCTCACAAGTGTTTCCTTTGGCAGCGTTACTTTCAAAAGAAAGTGTCAAAAAAAGTCAGCCAAACTGTGCAAACAATGCTAACACAGCTACGTGCCTTTCAGGCACTCACCCTGCAGTAGGGCTGGTCTTTTATCTCTTCTTCCTTCACTACCCTCTTATTCAGTTTTGCCTGGTACAACTCACAGGGTGGCACTTCTTCCTCTTGTCACAGACCTGGTGCTATGTAGGACCTGTACCCACAGTGCTCCTTCCCCCATGTCATTGGGAAAGCCTGATCCTCCTCCACCATGGCAGGGGCTGGGGATATTTCTGCCACACCGCTGCTGTGGGGTCTCAGGGTCTCACTGCTGCACGAGGTCCTGCTGCACGCAGCACTGTGAGACGAGCACAAATTCTAGCCCTGGCATCCAGAAACCTTGTTAAACTTGGCACAAAAAGCCTTGACCATCTCCTTCTATTTTGAAAACTTGTGGAAACAGCAATATCTGAGGAGCGTGCAACAGGTGTTCCTGAAGCTCAGAAGTATTTCCATTTAATTACACAGCCAGGGACCGTGAGGCTCATAAAGTTTCTGTGTTCGCGCCTTTGCTCTTACACTTGTTTAGAAATGCTGCAGCTGCAGAAAGCTTTAAGAAAATCTTTTCACCTTATAAAAACTGGAAATATCAAACCCTGGCAGGGTATCTAAAAGGTGAGGTTCTGGTATAAGAGTTAGTTTAACTGATGTATTTAAAAGTGAAAGTAATAAACAACATGGAACCTCATTTTTGTGTATCCTGTCAGGTTTTCAGGTGTATTGAAATAAGAACTGAGTGAATACTGAAAAAGGACATTTAAACATAATTCAAAGGCTTCATTTGGCTGTGGTAAGACTTTATGGGCTTTGCTGAAACACACGAATGAGAAAGTTCACAGAGAAATACCCACATTTAAATAAATATTCTGGGGGTTTCTGCAGAGCACACCTGAAGTCATATCCAGTTGTGTTTACACCAGATGCCAGTTGTAATTTTTATACTTGCTACAGAAAAGGTAGGTCATCCCATGATGCTTGCTCCCTAGAGCTCGTGTTATTTTTCAGCAGCTCACTGCATGCTTTTCAGCACAACTAGGAAGGAATATAAGTCATTAAAAAGTTATCAGAGAAGAGACAGTAAAAATGCATCTGATTGAGGCCTGTGAATGCTACTATGCAGTTTTTAATTGAGACCACACCTCAAACTCTACTACATTAACTTCAAAATATGCTTTGAGAAGTATTCATAAAGATATGATGTTTCTTTGTAAATAGCGCTTTGATTACACTAGTAAGATAAGTACTTAGGGAAGCATTAGGAACATTTTAAAAATAAATACATCTGTACTGTTATTCCTTTAGAAATATATTGCATTTCTTACAGGATTATATTTCAAAACAAGTTTTTCATGCTTTGCTTTTTTAATTCAGTGCAGATGTACACAATACTGATACTAGTCATTCTAAGAATCTTTTATGCCTTTTAACTGCTATTGACTTTAGATGAAAGAATTCTGTCTCTTTCAGTGTTGTAAAGTGAGGAATAAATATAACTATAATATTTTAAAATATACTCCTGAACAGTACTAAATGGATTTTTCTGTGTGTGGGTATCTATGCATGCATAAAATACATCAACATGGATATATTTTATGAAGAATAGGAATTAAATTTGGGTGCTACATGCACCTTCAGTAAAAATTAAAGCTGTAATGTCACCTTAGAAAAGATTATGCAGATAGATATTGACATACAAAGGTGTTATTTAAACAGAACAGCAAGAACATGAGTGGAATTTTAAACTATGAGATGTTCATTCAGCTGCAATCAAAATGAAACAGTGGTTAATTTTATAGGTTTTTGCTGCATTTATGCCAGCATGGAGAATATGTTTAGCCTAGTCAGGTTTATTTTGCTAGAAATTCCTGGCAGATTTCACTTTCAGGGTCTCAGTGGCTACAGCATTGCTAAAGACAGTGGTATTATACATTTATTAATAATACAATTTTTAGAAACACATGTACATTAAGCAGGATTTTACAGACTTGATTTCTTACTGTTTTTCTTGTACTAATAACAGATCTGGAAGACCTATTTTAGGTTAAATAAATGACAAATCTGAAATATCAACAAGGGGATACTCTGTGTGTGCGCATTTGCATGTACTTGTGTCTTGAAAAGAGCTTCTAGACTGCCAAAAGCTTGCTAATAAAAGATATCTATTTTTCCCACAATCATCTTTCTCCTCTTCAATATGCCATGTCAGATGGCTCTCACAGGAATTTTTTTTGCTAAACAAAGATCCTCACTTTGATTACGTAGCCCAGATCTGCGTGTTCATCCAACGAAAATAATATCTCCTAGGAGCGTTAACTGTATTTCTTCTTCAGATTAGCTGGGTCAGACATAGAGAGAGTGGAAGGAATAATATGGTATCTAAGGTTCTTATTCTTTTTTTGTTGTCTTTCCAGCTGGTGGGGAAAAAATGGATGGCACTAGTTTCAGCAGCAGCTCTCCTACACTTGGCTTCATTTTTATTTTATCTGGCATGAAGCAATGAAGCCTGTGTGAGTTATTACTGTCTCATGTCTCTGTACACAATTAATTTTTTTTCCCATCCTGAACTGCCAGGGCCCGGCTTTCATCCAATCTTTACAAAACGACTACTGTATGAGGGAGTGTTTTTCATTCTTTTTCCGATCATGAAGGCAGTACTGTAGGATTTTCTCATTTTCAGATCTCTCTTTCTGAAGGAAAGAAAAAAATCTTTAATTAGTAAGTTCTGAAGTTACATCATCCTGTAGATAGGGCCTATAGTGTTACCATATAAGTGTTTATTTACTGTCCTGCATATTCTTCCCTGGTTGATTTACAAACAGGTAAGTTCATGCAAGTAATTTCTTCTTGGAATCTTTATATTAAATTTCAGGTTTCGATATCTAACTAACTCTTATTAACCATTCTTGAAATTGCTATTTTTTAAAATCTGAACTTCTAATATACTGGCCTTTGGCTTTAAAAAACAATCTAGAACTGATTTAGCCCCAGATTTCTTTTGTCAACACAGGAAAATGTCTGGCTTTACTTTGAAAAGTCTCAACTGATACCTGTACTTTAAGTCCCTATATGATGCCAGTGCTCTGGGGTTAACATAAGAAATCACTCTTAACATAATGTAGTTCCAGACCTCATTCAGACTGAGGCTTTAATTATGAAAGCTTCACTCTGAAAATAGTCTTCAAAAAGAAGAAAAAAAGAATATTTTATACAGACTCTAGTATTCAGGTCCTGAATTATGTAGATTATCCACTTGGCCTGTAAACAGGTCTTCTATTTTTTTTATTTCCATGTGTTTACAATTCCTATGGAAACCAACATTGTGGTATTCACTGCTTAGACTCGCTTTCTGGTTGATATTTCTCAGAATGGCATAAGAAAACTGTAGCAATATATTGGGGAAAAAAAGAAAGAGAAGAGCATGGAATATGTGAAATTGTATTGAAGTGTAACAAAACCCTCTCCTAACTTGCTGACATTTGGGTCATTTATGATAATCAGTTAGCAGGACTTGCCCTTGTGCTTAAAGTTGTAATATCAGGAATAATCACTGAGTTGTACCTTATTCTGCCTTTCGTAGCTGTTCGGAGCATCTGCATATGCTTAGGCTGTCACATCTCTTACCATGTCAAACAACTAGTTTTCCATTAAGCTCCTACACACTAAACGCTTACCTGCCTACCCATGGACAAGATCTGAAGGCGTTTTTAAGATACAGACTGTTTCAGTGGCACAGTCTGAATATGAATATAGAAAGAGAAAAAAATGTGAATTATGTCTAGATGGAGTAGAAAAATTTTGAGAGCAATACTGAGATATCCTGAAAACTAGTATCAATCTTCTCTATTTGCATACTCTTAACAACACTTGAGAGTCACAGCTCATCTTCCATCTAGAGACCCTCAAACAACTGCTGTGACCCCTTCTTCTTTGCCATCCTACAGCGTGTTCAAACTGTGTTGCATATTGCCTTTCACTTCCGTGAAGTTTTAATGTTCTAAACCATGGGTGGTGAACACATAGTCCACGGGCTGAATCCAGCCCTGAACATTTTTTTGTCTGGCCCAGCACCTCGTTTCTACCCGGCAGCCCCTATCTCCTTGCCCCTATGCTCCTGTCAGTGCACCAGTCATGTGTGCAGTGCGTGACACACGTTACTCTGCAGGACCAGGCTGATGTGGCCCCTGGTGAAAAGGAGTTTGACACTCCTGCTCTAAACGTTGCTTAGTGAATGGGAAAGAAGCTAAAGATATTGACTTGTGCTACAATACATAAAGGACTAAAAGAACCCAGAATTCCCCAACTTAAGAAATTTTGCCAGGTGATAGGAGGAGAAGATCCAAAGATTTCAGGCAGATTGTAGTGAGGAGGTTGCCTCAAGCAGTGGCCTCATCATGAACGGTAGGTTAGACAACATAACCTCCTGAGGTCCCTTCCAATCTGAACTATTCCCTGATTCTGTGATCTCTTAGGGCTCCAGCGCCAGAAGACTATGGAAGATTATGAAACCCAACTGGATAGAAGGCCTTTCTATGACCAGCAAAGGCTTATGTCTTCAAGAAAGCTACACATATGCATTTTTCCTTACTTTTTCTATTGTCTGCGTAAGGAATTTACTGTCCTGAGTACTGAATTTTGTGGCTCTCCTTTCTACAAGACTAATCTGCCAAGCACAGTTTAAGATGCTTAGTTACAAGTTTTATTAGGTGGCGAAACAGTGGTATATCATTAACCTGTTCTGCTTGGTTATGTTGCTGCTCCAGATGAGGCAGTGGTGCAGCTTGTTAAAGCCTGTTTGGTTTTTTTTCTTGCACATTTAATTCTTGTTTTACAGAAATGCACATATTGTATGAATGCTAACTCTGACCTATTCATTTCCACATTTCTGGTTTCCATTTCTATAAAATGTATCTAACTATAAATAAAATAAATTAAGGCAGGAAAGGTAAAGAACTATTTCAGATTAGGAACTAAACAAAATATATAAAACAAAGAATATTATTAGTTAATTTCCAGTGCTGCTTAAAGATAACAATAGGACACCTCATCAATGCAGCATATATGTCTGTTGAAGGTTAAGTGTAGTTCTTAGTGTTGCTTTGAATAAATGAATGAGGTAGAAATATTTACCAGTTTCTGTTAAACAGGTCATAATTGCAGAAGGCTGTGAGAAACTCCATGAACAGGCAATCATGTTTAAAATTAAATAGATGGGTATGTTTATAGAAACAGAATCATTATCAAAGATGACAGTGCTTTTTTTTCTGCTTTCCCTGCTGAAAATAAGATGAATATATCACTGAGGATATAAAGGGATCTTTGACATAACAAAAATTTCTAACAGATCCATTGTTTCATGGCTGGCCTCCACGTCTGCAGTTTGCAAGTGACCATATTAGATCATCACCTCAAGGTCAATATGAAAATCTTGCGCTGGTTTATCTGCAGAGTTTTAAGGACTTCCTGATGTGCCACAAATGTGACATAGATGTCATTCACGAAGATGATACTATTACCTGCCTAGAGGTACAGCAGCTGCTCTGGCAGCATAGTCTCTTTGTTATCCAGCTGATGTTAAGAAAAGGTCAGACTAGAGGCTGTAGAATGACATGTCAACTTGCAGCACGGGATAGTGCCCAAGGTGCTTCCTTTCATTCAATTTGGAACCCAACAACTTGTAAACTTGCTGATATTTTGTCCCTCACTACCAGTTCTTTGTTATGATTAGTGAGTAATGATTTTCCTAGGCAAAACAGCTGTGTTAATTTGAAAAAAGAAGAATGAATACTGAAAAATTACTTAAATACAATCTAAACAAACAGAGAAATCGGCACTGTCTGTGATTTTTCTATCTTGTTGACAGATTTTTGATGTGAAACAACCATTCAGAAAAACACCTAACTTGAAAAGGACTTCTCTGAGTAAATATTCTGAGGTATTTATGTAATCACCTAGCAAGCTAGTGAGAAGTATGATCCACCTTGGCAGTATTTCTAACATATTAGTAATATAATTACTGTATTTACTGTATCAGCCAGTAAATTAGGAACAGATTTTTGTGTTCTTTCATCCTTTAGTGCTCGCAGTTGCATTTCCACAGTAAAATGTCAGGTATCAAGACTCAAGGCTTTTCAGCAGCAGAAGTAAAATTGATATTTTTTTTCAACAAGTGACTGTTTGTACAGAGGGGACCTGTCCCAGATCTTAGCAACAGCTGCTGTCACACCATGGCTGTTTGCTCTCATAGCAGTAGCAGCATCTGGGCTAGATTTTCAGAGTTCGGGCTCCATGGAGTAAGAAACTTCTTGTCCCTGGCAATGTGCTGTCCTAGTACAGGGTGTGTTTTGAGCTGACTTTCATGGCCAGAGTGGTCAAAATTTATGTTGTTAGCACACACATGCAAATTGGTATTTCAGGAATAAAGAATTTGCTGTTACGGATTTCCCATGGAGGAAATCTCCCAGCTCAAAATGTGTGCTTTTTCTATATTCTTTCACCCCCCCCCCCTTCCACAGCATGGTAGAATTGGAAATTGCTATACAGCAAGAAGACTTTTGGTATCGTAGAAACTTCATTAGGGGAGGCAAATATGTAATAGGAACCAACTGGCTTGAAGCAGAACTTAAACTAATTTGGAAATAAGATGCAGCTTTTTAAGTGAGAGTAACTGATCATTGGAACAGATTTCCAAGGAATGTTGTGAATTTGTCACTTGGCATCCTTATATCAAGATTAGCTGTCTTTCTAAAATAAGCACTCTATTTTAACCGCCAAGCTATTGAGTTCTGTTATGTTGTGGGGAAAAAATATTACTTTCAATGTGGAACTTTTTTTCTGACTTTTGCTGTACAGTGGTTCAGCCTAGAGATTTCTTATAAGTGACATGGTTACAGAATCCATTTTAGGACTATTATTAATACTCTACAGAAAATGCATGTAGGTAACCTACTACACACTGGAAGGCACAAGTGCCCATAGAGGTCCACAGTCAGTCATTTGCACCTTTGGCAACCTTATATGATGACTTACAGTAAAGCTGGAGTGCTTGTCAAGATGCAGCAGAAGACACAATCCTCCAGTACATTGTAGGCAGCAGGAGAAATCTCCTTCATTTCCTTCTGTGCTCATCACACAAGTGACTTACTATTCTGAAGTGAAATCTCCTAGCAGGCAAGACATCTTTCTGAAAGACAATATCCAGGCAGCAAAAATGAATTTGTTTCTGCTGTTAGTATCAGTAAGCTGTTCAGTTGGCAGAATATACTATCCACACAAAATCTGGGCCTGTTGCCTTTTTCAGGGAAAAATGGAATGATACTGCAGTCAGTTTGCTAGACAAACCAGAATTTTCTCTTGTGTACCACTTACAGGTACTACTTACAGCTACTACTGTCTGCACCATTCATAGCTGCTATCATCAAGCAAACTGGACTTCTTACTTTGACTGTTTAGGCTTTATTTTGTCATAGTTTTATAACAGTCATCTCAGGCCTGGGGACAGGCAAAGTACTGAGGTTGCTGATCAGGCATTTATGGAATATTTCTTACATCTTCACATAACATGTACCAGACAGGAGGTTTTGGTTATTTTATTTGCTGATCTGTACTGCAGACAGGGATCTCAGATAAGTGACCTGTATGAGAGATGAGTTGTCGTCTGAGAAGACAGGTTGTAGGCTTAGCAACCTTGAAAACAGAGCATCTTGCGTGAAGAGAGCCTTGTGTGAAGCTGCAAATTCATCACAGTTTATCAGTTTATCATTATTTGACTTTATCCATTAAGCCACATGATGGAAAACTTTTATTTGTAGCATATAGATTCGTGGTTTTAGACTAGAGTAGGAAAGAAACCTAGTGACACTACAGGTAATTACTCAAAAAAAATCATTGTTGGATCCACTCAGTCTCTTTCAAAGATACCCTAAACTTTTGGAGCAATTTGTGACACTGGAACCATTTTTCGTTCCTGCCAGAAATAATTGGCACTGACTGGAGACCTTCAAATTCAGCTCACTGGTTAACAGTTTTTATTACTAGCAACTGTTTTTTTCTTAAAGGAGAAGAAACCTCAAGCTTTTCATAATTCTAGCTTTCCTAATGCCTAATTTTTTCATCTGAGAATGAGCTGGAATGCATTTGGATTATTTTCCTAAGAATACAGATAAAGTATTTGCCAGCATCTGACTTATATTCACCAAATTAACTTTCTCTTTGAAAGAAAAATATATGACTTTATATTTTCTATTTTACAAATAAACAGAAAACCCATAAAAATGTGGGACAAATACTCAGTCTGAAGATAGGAAAAGATTTATCCACATGACTCCATTTAGGACTAGAAAAAGGGGTAATGCTTAACTGTGCATTTCTGTGAGGCGTTTGTTATTCTTGCAATTAAACACTTACAATAAGCACTCTATACGTCTCCACTGGATCTTAATTTAATCCTCACCATTTGATGACACGTCAGACCTCATCAATTTTACACCTTTTTTCCCCCCGGAATGAGTTTTCATTTACCAATTTCAATCCAATTACTCTTGCTCTCCCATTTCATTAGACCTTGTAAATGTGATCCCACAATACTGCTGTTAACGACTGCTAGCAAGACCTCATAAATATATTTTATAATTGATGGATGTTACATAACAAATTAATGCCTTAAAAATCATGCTGAAAGGTATTAGAGAACCAGTCCTGCTGGAGGAAGAAGTGAAAACCTCTCCACATCTGGAAATAAATTCAGTTCGACAGTGTTTTCACTTGTTATTAAAACTTCTCTGTTTGCCTGTTGTGCTTGGTACATTATTAGAGATGACAGATGGCATTTGACTGAGGCTTATGGTCAATTACATATTCCTAACTCATGCAGAATTTGGAATTGTGTTGATGCAGGCTGAAAGTTAGCCTTAAAAAAGAATACAAAATATAAAATCTAGAAATTGTATGTACTAATACAAATTTGAAACCCTGTAGAGGTCAAAATGGATAATGATGAGCACATGTGCTAGTATTCAGAAAGTTCAGGTGGATTAGGAACACGGCTTCCTCAAGAATGATTGTGGTTTGGTTGCCCATTCGGTTGCTGTAGGTATGCCACTGGAAGACGACTTCTGCCAGATTTGTAAGTATGTATTTTCAGGTCTGACCAAGTGGATTTGCAGCAACCAGTCATCTTGGAAACAGACTCTTGGAGAGGATTAATATAAATACATAAGGTAGGGTGAAAGAGATTACTTTTGTATGTAACATTTGAAGTATTAACTTTACAGTTTTGGAAAATACTTTGCCACGTTTTACATGTCTGCTATAAAGTTGTACATTTAGATCCTGACATGTGTGAGGCTGAGCACGCAACCGTAGAACCATAGAGTAATTTGGGGTGGAAGGGATTCCCAGAGGCCATCTAGTCAGTTCTCCCACTCAAAGTTGGGCTAACTTCAAAGTTAGACCAAGTTACTCAGAGCCTTTTGAACACATCCAAAAATAGATATTCCACAATCTGTTTTAGTGCTTTATCATTTGCGCTGGAAGTGCTTTTTTTCCTTATGTCTAGTGAGAGTTTTCCTTCCTGCCATTTGTGGCAATAACCTCTTATTTTGTTGAGGTGTGCCTGTAAAAAGAATCTGGCTCCATTTTCCCTGCAGAACCTCTTTAGATAGTTAAGAACTTGCAACTACATCACATAACAACCACAAACTTCTCTTTTCCAAGCTAAATAATATTTCTTCCTTCTGCAGCTTTTTGTTTTGCATAGTATTCACCAGACCCCTCACTATTATAATGGACGTACTCTGGACTCTCCAGTTTGTAGGCTTCTTTTTGTAGAAGGCCCAAAAACTGGGCACAACATCAAAGTTGTGACTCACCACTGTCAGACAGAGGGACAGCTTCACAAAACCCTGAGGTTATTCTCTTTCTGATGTAGTTCAGTATGCAGGCAACCTTCATGGCTGCAAGATTGCACAGCTGACTCGTGTTCAAACTGATCCCCTCCAGGAACCCCTATCTGCTTCTGCAAATCTGCTTTTGATCTAATTGGCCTCAGCCTGTACCTCTCCTTAGGGTTATTCCATGCCAGATACAGGATGTGGCATTCCCTTTGTTGAATTCCTTGAGTTCCTCTGTATGATCGTCCCGGTCATTGATGAAGACAACATCAGCATGATGAAGATGAAAAGAACATGATGATAAACACTGCCACATCAATCCCTGAAGGATGGCATCCACAACCGAACACCAGCTGGTTGCGTAACCAATACCATTGCTCTCTTTACCCCAGTATCTCACCAGTTTTTCAGACACACAGTAATCTATGTCTTCCCAGACATAGAGTTTAGGATGAACAGCATCCTCCTCACTGGTTTTTAGTATAGGCATGTAATTTGTTATTTTCCAGTAAGCATGAGTCTACCACAATTACTTCAAGTTTATCAAATGCCTATCAATAACTCAAGTCAGGGTGGTTGATTCTTGTCCTTTGAGGATGACGTCTCTGAAGACTGGATGGCTCTCCATGGCTCCTTTGTCTCCTACAGGATCCTCCTACCAGTTCACTTAACTCAAAATCTACTCTTCTGAAGTACGGGGCTGTTTTTGGGCGCTTATCTTGCTCATTTCCCTCTAGATCTTAAACACTACAGTCTCCTTGTCAGTGCCAAAGCCATGATATCTCCAACCAGTTCTACCTTTATCTTGAGCAGCAGGTCCACAAAGAGCAAAGCTATCTGTATTGAAGCCACTTCTTTGAATAGACAGCAAATACCCCTTCTTGTCACCTTTGCCTCTCTTTCCTAATCAACCTGTGGGCCCCAGCCTTCTCTAGGACTGAGAGACTGCATTCTTCCTTGTATTCCTTATGCATATTTTCTCTGTTTTGTTACCAAAAATCTCAATCTAAACCATCAACAAAAGTTTGTCTAAGATAAATACAGAACACAGTCCTCATTTTTATCCCTACTTATCTGTCACACACATCATTTGGACAGTGGGATGTAAGCACAGGGACTCGTGTCTTGCCTATCAGGCATATTGCGTTTTATGTAATGCACCAAATTCACCTCTGATAAATCTTCATTGCAGTCAGCAACTGGATCATTCAAGGCCTCTGTGACAAGCCTCAGTTGCAGTCAATCCACAGAAGTGCTCCAGGTATTCCATCTCAGCAAAAGACTTGTCTATGTATATTTCCTTGATTTATTTTTCCCCTACACAGAAAATCTCCAATACATCATTTACCACGAAACTGGCTGTTACAAGAGATGAGACTATGAAGAATAATTACTTACAGAAGCAAGTTGCTTAAAAATCATTAATGCAGCTCAATGAAAATGGTTATTAATCTTCCCTTGTGTAGAGTGATCTGTATTTCAGGTCTACAATTTTTTCCTTCCAGTTATCCTTCTTTCCCTTCCTTTTCTTTCTGTGTTCATTGTCAGCATCAAGGTTGATACTTGAAGATTTGTCCAGTGGTGTTGCTTCAGGCTTTAGCTGTCAAACAAATTTAAGGGATTAAGTGTAGATAACAGAAGCAATACTGTTTCCAGAGGTCTAATAAATCAGAGCAGCTGTCCTCTGGCAGAGACTCCAGTGCGATCCTGCATGCAGACTGCAAGACCCGACACACCTGCACACAAGAAAAGGAATGGGTTTAAGTCCTTGAGTTGTTATAATGATATTAAATAGATCATTTAGTACTGAATGGAAATTCTGTGGTTGTTTCTGATGAACAATTTACTGTTAGAACAAGCCAGGCTCTTTCATGGAAAAGATAATTTTCTGCCTGTAGTATAAATAGACATAACCATAGTATAACTTTCTCAATCCCTGACTTAAACTACTGCTATATTTACGCTAATGTTGAAACAAGTATTTTCATTCATTTCTGCCCAAGTAAACTGTATGGATTAGTCAAAAGCTCAATTAAACCACAAAATGTTTAACATTCTTTTCAACATAATTTTTTAATTCTTCTTTCTTCAAATCCAATTTACTCTAAACATAATTTTTTGAAGAACTACTCTTGTTATTTTGGAGCCATTACAAAATATTACTTCATTGAGAAGGAATTCCATTGTTATACCTCAATAGTTGAAATTTTGTTAGAACAGAAAAAAGCCCACCCAAAATTTACTTCCCAGACTGACTGTCCCACAGATTTGCAAAGCATTATAATCTTTTGAACCAATATTTAATTCTGAAAATAAACGTTTGTATGGACATGTGAAAGTGGAATTTGAGAATTTTTTAAAATTTGGTTTCTGTTAAATCACTCAGCTTCTTTAAGATATAGTATTTGTTGAGTGGACACCATACTACTAGAATCAAGGATAACAACTTAGAGAACAAAGTAACCTGAAAAAAACCCTTTCCTACTATACACGATAACCCTAAAGAAAAAAAAAGTCCTTTTCTGAAAATAATGTTGTGCCAGATTTTGGCAGCTTCCAGAACATTAACTGTTGTAAAACAATAGAGATTTTCCTAATAATGTCTAGTGTCCTATATCTGAAGTAAGGCTTTGATAGGATTTATACACAGATATGTCATATTAATCTGTGCATCTGTTAACCTAAGCACAGCTAATACATTTGTCTATCTTCACTGGAATTTGGAGTATTGTGGGAATATTGTAGACAGGAAATTGGAGCATTATAATTTCTGCTAAAAGTGGCTTGGGAATATTTTTTTAAGAGATGTTATGAAGAAGTGCATCTGAAGAGACGTCTGTTATAGCATCCCACAAGGTCTATGAATCTGTACCATAGTAAAGTGTATCAAGTTATCTTCTTTCGATAGACAATCAGTACACCTGAGAGCCAGCCTTTTCTGACAGGGCCATTTCATCTGATAGGGTATCAAATGGCTTGTTGATTATTCTGACTTCAAAGGCCAGCGGTGCTGATATCTTCAAGGTGGTCTGTAATGCCTGAGTGATGAGGCCACCTGTCAATGTGACTGCAAAATTAAAGAGAATCTGTTGGGAAATGGAGGGTAAACTTCCTCTCCCTCAGATTAACCTGATTAGCCTTGAACAATTTAACTTCTACAAATCAATTTTGTAGGTATGGGAAAATTATGTATGAATGACTACTTTTTTTTTTTTTACTGCGAGTGGGGGGGAAGCTGTTTATGGTGAGCAGTTCTGTAAACTGTTCTCACCTACTTCAGAAACAGATTTCCACTCAGAGTTACAAAATAAGGAAAATTCCTCCTCACTTGAAATTATTAATTTGTTTTGAATGACAACTATAAATATTCCTCTGACACCTTATTCTCTTTGCTTGGTTTGATGAAAATGCTCTATTGAAGACAGTGCAATGTCAGGAAATAAATAAGACAAAAAGATTTCATTTATTAAATAATAAGCTTGTGACAAACCACAATGTAACTACATTATTTCAATCTTTCTGTCAGAAGGGGAACAATATTTTATGTTTGGGGTGGAAGACAAAGGGGGTCGTAGGCTGAATTTCTCCTCATTGAAATAGAGAAAGAACTATTAAGAACCTCTTAGGTATCTATGAAAGTGGGGATTATGTTTTGCAATATGGAGCACTTTTCTGCTTTTCTTTGACTATTATCATAAGTAAAGAAGGAAGCTGCAAGAGGAACCTCAGTGTTAGTGGGTTAATACAACTTGCTGATGTGTAGGCTGTCCCATAGACTGCTCACTGCCGCTCCTCTCCCAGGAAGCCAAAGGCCATCCTTATTGTGACGAGGAGGTCACCTACTCCATGGCTGAAATGAAGACATCT
Organism: Tapera naevia; assembly: GCA_033556795.1. Lineage (NCBI taxonomy): Eukaryota > Metazoa > Chordata > Aves > Cuculiformes > Neomorphidae > Tapera > Tapera naevia. The sequence goes on from JAUMJJ010000038.1 coordinate 16,363,890, forward strand.
CTGTCAGCTGACAATCTCTGAGCACTTGTTTGGAGTGCAGATGCATGTAGGGTCACCCACTGACGCTACCTAAACTTTTTTTTAATGACAGTTATGCGCTAGAAAAAAAGACTATTATGTTCAGCTTTCCAGTGTCCCTTCTGCAGTCCACCATTTCAGGGAGTTTAGGCAGATCTGCTGTTAAGTCTTAACAGTCACAGTTGCAGCAAGGGAAACACTATGCAGCCACCCAGTAAAATCTTTGTCCATGTAAATATTTAGTTCCATATATAGCAGATGGTTTTAACAAGCTATCCATCAGAAATAGAGCCCTCACCTGCCAGTCAGATGGTTTGCATCTCTGAATCATAATCCCTTGCAGGGTAAAAATAAAGGAGGTAGACCAGAGAAGAACAATGTTGCCATGAGAATAAATGTACAAATTGGTCTTTAATTTAATTTGGCTGAAAACATGTAGAGTTATTTTCAAATGTTGCCTGCTTACTTTCTGACAGGGATTATGTGGTGTGATTGCTTCCAGCAGTCCTACCCTATCTGTTCAGCCTGCCCTGGGGACAGAGCACATACCCAAGTGTGCAGTCAGGGGGGTGTGAAAGGGTCTCACTATGCAGTGATCTCACTTCTGCACTGACAGAGTCAGACATATGTGTCAGGCTTGTTGCTTATGTGCAGATCAAGTGTATCCTGGCAGCTGCCCGTCACTGACCTTTTGAGCTGAGGTCCTTCCTTAAGATGACACCAAGACCATGCAGTACACGTGGATTTGATGACTCAAGAGGCTTCTTCCAGCCCTACATTCCAGCAACTGCAATGAGATTTTCCACATTGCAAAACTAAAACCCTCCAGGTTCAGAAGTGGATTTTCTGTAGATCTTTGTGAATGAGCTGGAATTTATCAACCCTGTAAAAGTCCTGTTAGTAACTTTTAATCTATACAGTGGCTGTTTAATAAATCACCTTTACTCTGCAAAACATACTTGGACCTGAGCACGTTTGAAATTTATAGTCAAAAGAATTGGCATTTTAATTGACACAATCTGGAGTGTGTACATATCTTGCTCATCACTCCTTAGCAGGGTCCTTTAGTTGAGCTGACAGTAGCTTTGCATATTATTGATTTCTTTACACGCTTAGTTTTAGAATATCCAAAACAGTGGGCATGAAGAGCAGCAGCACAATGTTATCAATATGGATATATGACCTGAAGAAAGAGATTAGTACTTCTTCACTTACACCTAAATGGGAAATCAAGTGTAAACTGGGGCAGCCACTGTCTGTTGTCAGAAAAAGTGGTTCTCCTGAGCCGGAGGTAATGAGGTCTATTTTCTTCCAGGTCTTGATTGACTTGGTGTCTGAGAAATCTGATAGACATGTTTATGAGACCTCTGTCATATGTGCATGCTCCTGTGACTGATAAGCTACACTGCAAAGTCTCACTCACTACAGTCATTTATCAGGCCTTCCACCTCTACCTGCATATAATATTTGCAGGAACTAACTTATCACAAGAAAAGTGTTTGTTTGCCAGTCTTGACTGAAATCATGCAACAGGTGCAGAAGCTGCTGTGCAAAGATGCGGGAGACAGAAGTACAGATCTAAACACACACTCACACAAAGACACGGTGATTGTGTAAGACTGACTCCTATGAGAAATCAGCTTAAAATAAGTAAGAATTTTCTTTTCCAGCACTGTGGTGGTTTTGGCTAGAGTAGAGTTAATTTTATTCACAGTGGCTAGTATGGGGCTATGTGTTGGATTTGTGCTGGAAACAGTTGTGGTAATTCAAGGATGTTTTAGCTATTGCTGAGCAGTCTTCATACAGAGTCAAGGCCTTCTCCTTATACCACCCAAACAGCGGGCAGGCAGGGTGTGCACAAAAAGCTGGGAGGAAACACAGCCAGGATAGCTGATACCAACTGACTGAAGGAATATTCCATACTATTTGACATCATGATGAATAATAAACTAAGAGAAAGGTTGGGCAAGGGGCTGCTGCTCAAGGACTGGCTGGGCATGCTTGTCTTTCATGGGTTTTATTTCTCTCTCTTTTCATTACAAAATATTATTTTTATTATTATTATCAGCAGTAGCACCATCATCATCAATTATTAAACTGTTCTTACCTTAAACCACAAGCTTTCTCACTTTTACTCTTCCAGTTCTCTTCCCCCCTATCCTGCTGCGTGTGGAGTGAGAAAGCAGCTGTGTGGTGCTCATTTGCCAGCTGGGGTTAAACCATGACCAGCACTGAAGAACAAAACTAGAGAGAGGAGAATGAAAGAAAACAGGCAATAATTTGGTATAGCTGCTGACACAGAAAGCCAGGAGCAAAAAGAAGACACATATCATAAGTGAATATCAATCATTTCCTTTTGAGCAGGGTAACAATGCCTATAGTAGTTGACAAATGCTAATAACTGTCTTGAACTACAAAATTCATTAATTAGTGCAATTAACCATCTGTCTGGAAATAGAACTGTAAATGAGGTTTTCATTATGTGGCACCTAGCAGGTAAAACAAGAGTAAGTTCCCCACTGTCATCTAGAAGGGGTGGGGCTTCTACTGCTCTGGAGCACAAAAAAGTACATGTAAGGCCACAAGCGTGAAAATGTGCAGCCAATAAGGTATGGGGTACTGATAATTCAGTAACCACACCAAGACAGCTGATTTTCTTCCTCCAGCAGTGGGCAGAGGAAAGCTTAATGTTTCTGCTTAGTACTGTGCACCGAGATTCCCAGAGGAGGCAACCTTGCACATGAATTAGAGCTACTGGAAAGAACTCCAGGAGCACTTGGCATTTTTCATATTGAACATACTTGATAAAATTTTAGGGTTTAGGTTCCCACTTCTAGCATGGGATATCAACTTAATTTATCTTTTTCATTAGTCTTGGGATACTACTTTCTATTTTTATAATTGAAACTTCTCCTTTCAGAAAGACATCTGAAAAAACGTGAAGAGCTTAGAGATAGCATTTTGATTTCTCCTGTCTACAGTCACTCTCCTCCAGAAATGACTGCAAATAATTGGTGTCAAAATAGCATCGGATTAACTGAATAAAAATACAAAATAATTTTGGTCTATGTTGAATTACCCGTAGCAGGAAAGGATGCATTTCCTAGGACATGAGAATGCTAATTGCTAGCACATGAATGCTGGCCGTAATTCCCAAAGCTCTGTTGTGTTCAAAACTGTCATCTCATGCTGAAAACTGCCTTTACATGCCAGTTTAATGCACAGAGAACAAAAACTGTCTCTTCTTGTCCTTTCTAGTTTTGTCCTTGTGTTTCCAGAAGCAGAAAATGTTAATATTCTTCTTGTATGTCTATTTTTCTTTCTGATTTTACTAAGAAACTTTCAAAAATATCATTCTATAATAGGGAATTGATATTTTTATTTTCATGAATATTATATTAAGTTCACTATTCTTTATCTGTTGCCCTTTAACTATTTTTCATTCTTTAAATTTTGGAAGGACTACATTGCTTTCCAGCTATTGTTATTTTTAATTCTGATGTCCTACTTCCTTTCACTTTCCAAACAAAATAATTGTAGCATATTAAATCTTTCCTCATATTGATGTCTCTCCAGTTCCCATGACTTTAATTGTGTTATTTTTTTCTTTGGATATAATCTGCATATTAGGATTAAACTCTAAAAAATCAGTCATTGTCTCACTAACCTCTACTCAGTTTCCAGTCCTTCTGCAGATGTTTTCTCACACTTGATTAGCCCAAATCTGGACACAAAAACTTCAGAGGAAGATTCTTCAAGCAGAGCTTCTCTTTTTATTGTATTTTCCTTTTCTACTGCAGCTGAGCAACATACTCCATCCTCACCTATCTACTCCACCAACCCACTCAGTTCCTTTCTATACTTCTGCATTCCTCTCTTTACTCAGTGATGTACAGACAATTCTACTATTTTTAGATCCTAGATGCATCATTTAACATTTGTTCACATTGAAACTCATCAACTATTTCTTCAACCATTGTCTTAATATGTTCAAATATCACAGAGAAAAAATCTATACCACTTAAAGTATTAATGTTACTGAAGATACTGCTTTCATCAGCAATGTTTGCCAATGTGTAGAAAGATAATTATAATCAACTGCTGACACTTTTCCCCTGACTTATTACAGAAGGGATGGGCTCAGAGATTTGTTGTTTAATAGTTAACAAGAGCTATCTGAAGTAAATTAAAGAAAAAAACAACTAACTCTATCATTACAAACAAATGCATGTGAAATGTGTTACAACCACAGAAGCAAGCAGGAGATGCTTCCAGTTCTATCTATCTTTATAATTACATCCAACAAAGTTTCCCAGCAGGTTATTGAGACACAAGCAGAAGCAACTCTGGTTTGTTGTTTGGCATGTAAGCAGGAGACTCAAGAAGTAAACGTTCTGTAGGAGAAACTTCAAGTAAAGGATAATGTATGTGTGTTTACAGACATCTACATGTATACAAAGTATCTTCTTGTTTTCCTATCCTAAAGCTCTTATCTATACACATTTCTGACTGAGTAGACTCTTCAATTTGTTTGGTGTGAAGTGGTTTCTTTAAGAGAATAAATGCAAACATGCCTCTTTCCTGACAGCATTACATATGTGCATCTTTCCTTCTGTTCCTTACAAGTAGATGCAGAATGTTGTACAGGTGACACAATGTTAAATGCATCGTGCTTTCTCCAGGGCATATGCTATCAGGTGTGTGTCAGCTGTCTGTGCTAGATGCTTGCTTTTCAGAGGAGACACAGGCACCTAAGGACAGGAATGGGGATGATCATCCTTGTGGACAGATAAGCTCCTTGTTTATGTCTACTAAGTGTCTGTAAGTAATTGGAGTGATGATAACAGGAGATTTTGAGCATCAGAGGGAAAACATGGAGAAACTGAGCTGCCTGCAGAGCTGTAGGTTCTTTCATGTGACTACTTTTTGCTTAAATCCTTCTTTAGGTATCTACATACTTTTCTGAATCAGCCTTTAGTAAAAACAAAAGTGGCTGTGACTGAAAGATGTCTAGCTTTTCTCCTTTGGCAAATGCCATTAAATCATTTGCCACATAATCATTCACCTGTTGTTCAACAGAGTGAAACAGTCTTTTATTCCCTAAGACTCTTGTGATTTCTAATGGATCCATTTTTTTTCATCACCCTCCCATCTGGATTTATCTTCACCACAATTTACAAGATCACTCAATGTACTTCTTCTCCATTAAAAACTCTACATTAATAAATATAAATCTGTTTTTCAAAAACTGAGTAAATTTGCCAAGCTTTCCCATGCAGAGATGGATTCAGTGCTTACTATTGCAAATTGATTAGTAGACTCTTAATGGCTATTTAGTTATGAACAAAGCACATATTGATTTAAATAGCAACTTCAATTTTGAAGGCTGCATGCATGAAAACAAATACAGTATGCCATGATGCAGAAATGTAGGCAATTCATAATGTGACCTAAGAGAGTAAAATCTACCTTGAAATAACCAAACATATAAGCAATACTAAATCAAGGCCTTTGTTTTCCTGCCTTTGTCTTTCCAATGTTTAGTTTCACAGTAAATGAAAGGGACTATTTGAAGTGAGGGAGGGAAGAAGACAGGTCTGTGACCTCTAGATAGACTATGGAGATCAAAGGCAGTCTCCATATGTGTTAGATATTATCTTTTTGAGGCAAGTGGGTATGATGTTTTGTGATGCAGCAGTGTGGAAACACACAAATAATCAAGTTAGTGACCGTTGAGAGAAGAATGATTGAAGTTGTGCTGGAGAAACAGTGGTAAAATCATGAAAAAGAGATTTAGTTTGAGTTTACGGAAGAGTTGTTCAAAGCTGTAGTGCACAAATAGTGGTTTAGTAGAAAATTTCTGAACTTACATAAATACCGTAAGCATATGTAAAAAAGGATAATCTCTACAACTGACAACATTTGAAAGTCAATATCCTGTATAAATCTGTTAGTTTAAGGTATATATGAAACTACTGTTTCAACATATACAACTTCTTGTCAGCTAATTTTTTCCTTCTAAATGCACACTTAATTTATACTGTCGATTCCTTCAGTGCAGTTTGTTTGTTGCATTACAGAAGGAATATTTTTAGTAGAAAATTATGAAACTACTGGGAAAAAATGTGATTTTATAATCAGAATAGTGGATCAACACATCAGAACAGTGAATCAACACAGCAAAGCCTCAGGTCCATTGCTGTCAACACAGCAAAGTGTTTTAGTAGGGGTGTCACGTTAGGCACGTGTCCTGCTGCATACAGAGGTGAGTATGGTAAGAGCTTTACCTGAGTGAGGCTTTAGCACAAGCAAATGACCAACACATTTAACCAGACTCTACTGATTTTTCCTCTCTCTGTAGGGTTGCATAGTAATATTATTCCCTCAGAAAAAAAACAGACATAACTCCTTTGTTTAAACTTCCAAGTATGGATGGAAAAGAGTGAATAAAAGTGAAAAGGATTACTGCTCAGGATGTTCTATTAGACTAAAAAACATTGACAGTCACTCAAGAAGCCATGCTGTAAAAAAAACCCCTCTTTGTTTTCTTTCTGATTGTCAAGTATGTTGATAGGAGAATGTTGTCAAATAGCTGAATATCATCAAAATCAGCTTAAGAAGCCTAATGCCTCTCTGTCTGCATAATGTCAGTCACCAGTCTGCTCTTTTGAAGTTCCCAGTTCAAGAGCAAACATAAGCAAGGTGAATATGGTTACAGCCCCAAAGTTGAACTTGACATTTATGCAACTCTTTCACTTTCTCTACTTTTCTTTCCACTTTATAATTCACTTGGCCAAGCTGGAAAATATATTTGTTCTTTTTATCATTGTACCTTTTTTGTTTCAACACTTTTTTTTTGGTGGTGCTATTCTTAACTTGCATTTTTATCTTCATGTTATTTTTCTTAAATATAAATATAAGTATGTATTTTTAACTCAGAGCACCAGTCGTTCTTAGTTGATTATCCAGTTTATTATATTCTTGGGTGTAGTCCAGCTGCCCAAGCACCTACAAATCCTTTGGTAATAATCACAGAGAATTCGGAGTCACTTATTACAACGTATTACAATAGCTGGAAATTATATTTCTTTTTAGTATTTCTGAAAATGAACATCAAGGTCCTTTTAGTAACTTACAGTGAGATAGAAAATACAGAACACTGAAACCATGACTTATGTGGAATGCAGCACACATTCTTTAGTAAACCCCAAATATAACTGAGAACAGTCCATAATCTTTTTACACTGAGGCATGTCCAGTGCTTTGTTGCTTTTGTTGACCTGAGCTTTAAGAGGTTGCTGCATTCTTATTTCGCAGTGTTCAGCAAAATTTGTACGTGGGATGTGCCTACAGAATATGCTTGGCTATACATCAGCTCTGCTTTCTGTACCTGTTAGACACTGTGGACAAGGTCAGGACCATCTGCAAGCAAAAAATTACATGCCTGTACAGACCCACCTAACCCAAAGAGAGGATGTGTGATTCATCCTTAAAGACTGCATGGATGGAAAATAACGGAGTGAGCCACACAGAAACCCAACCTGTAGTTAGACACTCACCTCCAAAAGAGCAATAGAATTTTAAGAGTTACCGCCTCTTGTCAGTTCATTATAATCCTTCACCTGAGATAAATTACATGCCCCTGTGACAGCTCTTCATCTATGCCAGCACAGAGTAGAAAAGATTGGTTTAACTCATTGCTGAAAGAGACTTGAGCTGACTGATATTATTTGCACTGAAACAGAGCCAGGCTGTACTTTGTCTTTGCTGGAAGAGTGCTGATTAACAAATAAAGGATGTAAAAGCCTTGATCTGACACAGCTTTAGTATTGAAAACTTGACTCATCAAATCTTGGTTCCATGGGAATAGATGGTAGCTATTGTGAGAAATGACAGGGCTCAAACTATTCCTAAGGTACCAGGGGTGTCCACGGAGACAGTTACAAATACAAATGCAAACACAAACAAACACTGACAAGTCAGGTGTTAGTACCAGTCAAAAGTTTAAATAGCAGTGAAGATATGACCACATTTGCATCATCTGTCTTAAAATCCTGGACAGAAAGACTGGGATGGAGAATAACTGCGTACTCCAGCATCAAGCATTAATGAATGGGAAATTATCATTCTGCCAGGTACATTCTGCTAGAGGTGCATTGTTCAACAACATTGTCATCAGTTAATTAATGAGATACATCAATGAATTCCTAAGGGAGGGAGCTAAACCACCTATTAACAACCACAGAGATGACTGTCACAGTATAGAAATGCTAGAACTCAAAAACTGGAATAAACTTTGTTCTCCTCTGTGAGAAAATAACACAGAATTGTTTTAAGTAGAAGCCACAAAAAGACTATATTACCTTCTGTGAAAATAATTACAATATATCCACTCAAACAGTTCACAAGGAGCAACAAATAGCTCACAGAACAGCAACGTGTGAACAAACACATCAGTTGGTCTTTAGACTCATGAAGAAGTAGACTCCTCGGAGTTAGTTGCATAGGAAAGACTACAATAAGCTGAAAAACTGTCCCTAGGTACTGCAAAGTTTCTTTTCTTCAGCAGAAGCAACTGCTGATTTTCTAACCAGGAACATGTTGTTCCAAATTCATTAGTAGAGTCAGTCTTGCAATTAACGATAAAATTGATATACAGCCTAGTAGCAAGACAGTCAATAGCCAATTTGCAGAGGACATTCTCTTGGCATATGCAGAAATAATCCATCCTTTTTCCACCACATTACCATTTTACAGAATGACAGCCATGCTGCAAACCTTCATTAAAACACCTTCATTTAAACACCTTCAGCTGTCTTGTTGCTGCATACTCAGCATATTCAGGACAAACTCTGTTCTGTTGATATAAATCCTGAATAACTGTGGATTATTTCAAATGTACGATTATGTAAGTGTGAATATCTTTTATATAAAGTCTTTAATAACTTTAGGCAAGGTGTCTTTGACAGTTGGCCTTATTAGCAGAAAATGTTTGGATTGAGGCAAACAGGGGAATAGCTACTGAACTTCCCACCTTAATAAAGCACCCAGCTAAATGTTATCATAGACTTGGGTGCAAGTGAGCAGTTTAAGAACAAGACAGAGGTATGAAAGAGTTTTATGTTTTAGAGTTTGACATAAATCATTAACTAATATCTGAAGGAAAATATTTTGGCAGAGAAATTAAAGAAATGGTGAGAATGTGTCTCAGATTTACACATTGCCACTTGAAAGGCTGCTCAATAATTCAATGTGATCATCCTTCTGCTGATATTGTTCACAATTTGCTCCTTCTTTCAGCACTTTTGTGCCTGTAGTTATTTTAGGGTGCTCACACAGGGCAATTCTGACAGAGGATGTGTCACAACCTGTCTATAAGCCAAATTGCTATGCAGAATTGTGGTCTCTGTTCTCTACTGCCACAGATAAAATCTTCTGATCCAGTTTTGGTGTCCCTCTAACTCCTGAGACAGGAGATTGTGAAGCTGGTTGCACTCAGCAGAGGTGGTAGCCAGCACATGTGCAATGAGTGTGCAAGATAAGGCACTCAGAGTCAACATTCTCCTATTCCTATCCTACAATTCATAGCACCACCAGTAAAGGTGATTCACCCTTGTTCTGTAGCTATCAAAATAGCCAAATAATTATAATTCCTGCTATATAAACAAATCAGTGTAAACAAAGTACTTAAAAGATGACGACACATTCCTGCAAATAATCCATATCCCCTCCTCCACCCCACTTTCCTTCCCTCATATTTCTAATTTTTTATTCACTAATTACTCTGGAAATGCTATCTTTTTTCCATATGCCAGTGGAATGGGGGGGGGTCTTGTTTGTTTGTTGGGGGTTTTTTTTGTGGTTTGTTTGGTTTTGGTTTTTTGTTTTTTTTTTTTTTTAATAAATGTTCCTGCTTTAAGAAGAATTTAATTTCTCCAGAGAAATGGTTATGTATTACAGCAGATTTGATAGTCCTCTCTCTGCACCTAAGGTGTCCCAGTAGTTTATAAATAAGGTAAATGCACCCAGGGCATCAGTATATGAAGAATTAGAAATCTGCCCTAGCTACAATAAAGTCCTGCTTGTAAATAACTTTGCCATCTGATCCTTCTTTCACAGATGCTCTCCTATGAAAACACTGCAGCTTGGACAACCTGCATTCTTTGACAAGCCCTTAATTAACAGAGAGTTAGGCATGTCCTTTCCCAAAGCCTGGAATTCAGTATTATTGGCCTGGCGCAGAAAATTGCCACATAACTTAATGAGCTATTGGCACTTTAATTTTATAACGCACTTCCCCAATTAAGCTCTCTAGACCCCAGACTTAAACAGCTGTCCACAGCTGTTGGAAAGTGATTTATCACTGTCAGCTTTCACAGCCAAAACATTCAAAGGTGCAAGTTTTCAATATCACTCAGCAGATAAACATTTGTCTGTTTCCATCCATTTTGATGCTGTTTCAATAAATCTGAAAGTTATGTGAGATGATTTATATAGCTTTTCATACATATTCTAAAATATGCAGACTCATGTTAATTTTGCATTCTCTTCAAGTGTGCCCAATGGATGGATCTGATAATACAAAATAATACATATATCTTATCGTAGTCTTTTTTTCCCCTAAAAAACATAAATGTGAACTGAAATCCTCCAAACTTTCTGTATGGTTGGTCATACTAAGGGATTAGTTCTGAAACGTGTGTTAAAAGCACACATTTAGACTCCAAGCGTATGCAAATTGTTACACTTCAGAGCCTACTCAGCTGACTTTTCCTTTTTAAGGGAATCTTCCAGCTGTGTGATACCACCTTACAAAATGGGGTGTAGAGTCTGGTGAAGAACAAACCTAAAAAATGGGCCTAAGAATCACAACAGGCAGGGTTCACAGGCAAAACATTCAAAGGGATGTTGATTAGACAAATATTCAACTCTTTTCATTCATTCCAATACTACTTCAAAGAACAGAAACTTTATGATCATTAGCCTTACATTTTTCATACTTATCTTACCCTTTCAACTTTAAATACATTATATAATATTTTATATTCTTGTATACTGTACTTTGATATAATTGGTGATATCAACTTGATACAGTGCACTCTACTTCAGGATTAAGTAGGAATAATTTTGGCTGGAGTAGGAGAGAAGTAAACCAGGCTGTTTCATCTGGCTGTTGAAAATTAACACAAACAGGAAAAAAGTCTGGTATTGATTTTAGCTGGAAACTTTATTTGAGATGGTATTGATTTTTGCTTACCTTGACTTACATCTTCCAATACAAGGTCCAAACACTCATACTAAGGTGAAGAGTCACACTATCTTACTGTATTCTGCGTATGTGACTGTACTTAAATGAATTTTCTCATGCCTTCAAATTCTGAAGCAACAAAACATGCATAGATCTCGAAGCAGGCAATGCTCATGCTCAGCATCGCCAGTAAAATTGAAAGCATTAGTCAAAAATGCTTGGGCAATGCATGAGGTTAGCAGTAATGGCAGATTTTTCCCAGGTTTGAATGTTGCATGGAAATAAAAAGGACAGAATGCAGAGAAGTGGATGGATTTGAAGATCTACAGAGGGAAATGAGGCTTCTTAATTACACGTCTCTGCCATCTGTCAGTCACTCGGTGGCCTGTGTAGAATTAGTGAATGATCTTGCCTCAGTTTCTAGCTAACCATTTACCAGTGCCTTATTACAGAGGACACTCATAAATTAAAAGTGTTGTTCCAATTCATTTACACTAGAAGATTTTCTAAAATAGCAAGGAGAGATTTTTTATACGGTTATAGTCCTTATTGTAAAGGGCACAGTCAACAAACAAATCAATGTTTAAAGCATAGGACAAGAAGCAGTAGTGTTTTTCCAGAGGAAAGGCACATTAAATACAGTCAAAGCTGGTGAGGTCAAGAAAAGAGACGTAATGCAGTGATGTCCACTAGCAAAACAGCACAAACAATGGAAAATCTAGTTCAGCAATAACATTTTCTTTCTGAAAAAAAACCCACATAGAATAATCCAAGCAAAACCAAAACTTTCAGGTCCTGAAATGCCACAAAGGTTTTGCTTACCTTTGGGGTGAAACAGCCTTGGAAGGTGAGAGGAGGGTGGGAAGGGATTGTCTTGTTCTCCATCCACTCTTCTACAGAGAATCCTAGAGAGAAGTCATAATTTCTTTCTCTCTGATATCTCTTTTTTTATTAGAAGGACTCTGTGCATTCCAGATGATTCCAAATAAATTCATTGCTGCAAGAGCTTGTGAATTATGATCTTGTGAGTTCAAGGACAGATCATTTAATCCATCTATGATCACAAAGTATTAGAAAGTTTATTTAAAGCAGCACTCAGCTATTCTTTCAATTGAGGGCTGAGCAACATCTACTTCTCCCTTCATTTGCATTTGCTTATACACCCTTCATAGGTGCACGTTAGGGTTATGGGAATAATGCGCTAATTAAAACAAAGTGCAGAACTCTAGAGTGTAGCTTTCAATCAAGACTGGCTGCTATAAGCACATCAAACTTGTTTTATACTCTCCAGAGTGCCTTCCTGATTCAAAAACTAGGGCACACCAAGAAAAATGACCAGTCAGAAGTTTAAAAAGAAGCAATCTCAAAGGTAATTTTTTGTATTCAGTTACCTCAGGAAAGAGTAAGTATCAAAAACACAAATCATTTAAGAAGTAGATGGAACAAATGTACATAACAGAAGTCTGCCATCAGTTACCAAGCACAACAATAGAGATTCACCTTTCAGCTCAGGAAGTCCCCAAGCAATAAATTGCCAGAGGCTGTAAGAGAGGGAGCAATATCATGCAAAGTAACACTCTATACCTGTGCCATTCCTAGGCATTCAGCTCTGGATGCTTTCAAGAAAGGTACAGGACCCAGGAGCCACAGCCACCAGTAAATTTAGCGTATCTTTGGTGTAACCCAATACATACATTAAGTTTCTACAGACTATGCAGGAAAACACAGAAACTTGTTACTACAAATGATCAACACTTACCTTTAAGGTCTTGTGTGGGCTTCTTTCCTCATATCTCAAGGACTGTTTAACACAACAAGATAATTGCCAGTACAGCTACACCTCAGAACTACATAACTTCCTATATAGGTCTAAAACTCATCTGCAGGGAGAGAAAAACTCCTTCCAAGAGTACAAAATAAGGTCTTGTACTCGTCTCTTTACCTGCAATGCAAGTTCCTTCAACCTTGCCACCACTAACATCAGACGGTCTTGTTTATACTGAAATAAAATCATACCAAAAAAAACCCTTGCTGTGCCTACATTTGTCTTCCTGATAGAAAGCTGAAAAAGCAAAGCAAGCATAACAAAAGTCAGTCAGGGCACACAGCACACTGCTGAGAGCCACTTTACTTACTGTTGAAATGACCTGAACAGTGAACTTTGTTATGATCATAGTTGTGTTCCAAATAGAGAAAAAGTCCTTCTTTGAGAAAGGTTTGTTGTCCTGCCTTCAAGAAAGGTACTAACCAACGCAGGTCAGGGCATAGCAAATGGAGTGAGGAAAGTCTTATTCTTAAAGGGAAGGAGATTTGTTGTGGTTGAAGGTTTCAATAGACAGCACAGGCAACAATTAATGGCAAAGGGATCATGATCTTGTGTGATCTAGTGGTAGGAGCAAATGCAGTACAGTATTCTACTAAAATAAGTATCTCTTTAAATACACATCAGAATAACTCAAAAGCTGTCAGAGTGAGAGTCAGAGCCTATTTATTGAATTTGGTGCCTTTTCAGTATGCCTCACTGCAAAGTTACTGTGAAACGTATGGATCTTGGTAGATATAACTAAAATAAATCTTCCGTGGTTTTTTCAGTTTTGGAAACAATCTTTCCAACAAATTTTTTCTCTGCTGTGGAATTATAAGGAATCGTAGCAACATTTTATCATATACACATTTTTGCATGTAAAATTTAACATGATCCACTGAGAGTAGCAGAATAATATCAAAATTGAATTTTCGGTCTACTCTGTTTTTTATGAGATGTTATCCTTTTTCTTCTTTAGTCAGCTGGCACCTCTGAATGACTTTTTCCCACTGAATTATTTTTAGCTGAAGGAAAATCAATATTAGTTTGAAAGACTAGGAAGGAAAAAAGGACTTCAGCATTTTCATTTAGCAGATGTTGAAGAGATAGGGGGAAAGTTTCTTGCTAGCAAAGTGTTTCTCAAGGATAAACAATGATTTAATAACAACCTGATCTAAAGCATATTCTGCTGAGAAATTTGCTACTTAAGTTTTGCTATTTAAGTTACATGCAGCTGAGATGAGGCACTGTGGCAAATGAGTATTTATGACTACCCTGAACAGGAGGAAGCTCAGTGCAGTTCATTCAATTTTCTACAGCTTTAGCCTGGTCGTCCATGCACTGAAAGACTCAAAGCTCTCCACAGTGACTGAGTGGGATGCATGAGAAATATAGGACCATAGCTGCTAACCTTCTCTTATGTCAGAGATGATCACACAGGCAGATACTATCACAGCACAGTCCCAAAGTGTATGAGCTCTTACATCCTCTTAAACCTGATGTATCATCTTCATCTCAAGTGGCTACCATAGATTTAATTTCTTGCAATTTTTTTTTCGCTTGGGAAGAAATATGTGATAATAAAATCCAATTATTTCTGCTCACTTCCAAATAGTATACACAACCCCATATCTTTGCAGGCAAGAGCTAAAGAGCAAAACAGAAGTGTTTTTGCAGAAAACTCTGTACCTTGTCAAGATAGTACCTAATTGAAAAATGCCTCTGGAATATTATACAGTCATGTTCCCTATATCCACCTTGGTTTTTTACTCAGAATACAATGAAATATTGTTGGTTTGGACCCCTGGATGGGCTTTCATGTGGCCTGTGCCTTTAGATATTGGGCTTGTTGTTCTTTTTTTTTTAATTCAGCTCACTCATTAATTAAAGGATATTGACTGTTTCTTGAATGGCAGGTGTGCTGTTCACCTGCTTGAAGATAACTTCCTTCAGCCTCTGCACTTTACCTTCACATAATTGATAGAAAAGCACCATTATGCCTCTACTTTTCTGAAAGGGAGACAGAAAGGCATATTTTGCACACATCCCCTTGGAAGTTTATTTTACACCTGTAACCATGTTTCATGGGCTGGTGCCCCAACACTTGCACAGCCTACCTCACACCACACCACATCTGTGGCCCCTCTAATATACATGTACTACTTCCTTCTCAGCCCCAAGAACAAGCTAAGTTTCATGGCAAGGCAGGGGGCTGACCCAGTCCCAAGGCCTCCTCACACCTCCCATCAGCCTGAGACTTCAGTGCAGTGTTTCACAGCTACAATACATCACTTAACCCTGCCTTCAAACTGTTTAAGCCTACCAGTTATAAAACATTTAATAAACAGATACTTTAATAATTTACTTTTGTATGATTAATTCATCAATACAAAAACGTGTTTTCATCGTGACAGTGCTATTGTTTCCACATTTGTAAAGAAGTATGGAACGGGGTGCTGAAGTAGTCAGTCACTGCTAGGTAATACTGTTTTTATCTAAATAAGAAATTCACTACCCAGCATCTCTGTATTCTGAATCTAGACTGCAACAGCTCAAAATTTCTTACAGCCTGATGCAAAGGGAAGCAATTAAAAAGATATTTTGAATTCATGTGAATTGCCCAAAACCTCGGAATGGTATGTCAAATCCATCACAGAGGATCTACATTAGCCATTGAATTATTTATCATTTAGCTATGCTTGATCAAATTAAATATTTTAAGCATGTAAAACATTGCAACGTGTGAGACACCCTTTCTTGATTATTGTTGTGTAGGAGCATGTAGGTAACTTCATGCACGTGAGTACAACAGGGCTGTATTTCTCTGTGTACATATGTGAGTGAACATCTGAGTTTTCCTTGTAGATTTTGGCTCTTCATGAAAATCCATAAACTGGGATTCCAGTAATGCAAACACTTGCATATCTGAGTTAACACTGTGCATATGAACAATCTAATTGAACTCACATGCACAAAATTATTCACATATGCTTGTAGGATCATGGCCAAAAGAATATTGATTACTATGACATATATTTATTCATTTCACTTCATTTAAGATGAGCCTGAGCCACAAAGTGCTGGCCTAATGCTGCCTCTTAAATGTGGGGGTGTTCCGAACAAGATCTTTGTTCCAATCCATTTCTAGCATAATTAACATTTCATATATTTCATTTGATTGCCCATTCTTATTTCATTTGTCACAACAAAATGTATTACTCCAAACACTGAACAATACCTGGATTATTCATCTCATCTCCCTATGGTAGAAGAAAACACAAACATGCATACCCCAGTATAATAGGAAGCTTAATTTAGTAACTTACTACCTTAATGTAATGACCCTTTTCCTCTGAGAACTGGCTTTGACTCCAACCCAAACTAAGGCAGAGGAAACTCATTTTGACTGTAATGGCTACAAGTATAATGAGATTAGGCTGACAGAATCCTGTTCTCTCCTTGCAGGAGAGAACCAAATACCCAAATGTATTCAGTTTAAAACCTCCTTTACTTGGAGAAGGAAGGTGCCAACATTGGACCGCTGGTCACTTACCAGCCTACTCAAAACTCTTTTCTATATCAATCCATCAAACTGACTTCTGTAATGAAAAATGATGTACAAAACATCATAGCTAATGATAAATCTCTAAAGAAAGTTGTTTCCTTACCTGATAAATTCTGCTGAGAACTCAAGAAACAACAAAGATCATGCAGTCATACGGTATACGAAATTAGAGCTATAATCTTTCATTTCCTGTTATTCATGTATGCTTAATTAACTTACTAATTTGGTAGCTTCTACCTACCCCAGCTTAAGTGAACATAAAAGAAAGAGAAAGAGATTTTAACTTTAAGGACGGAGAAAGGAACCACCTTTCAAAGGAGCCACCAGAAGCAGCATCTAAAATTTTAAGCTTCTGCAAATTATTTTAGGGAAAAGAGTTGCAGAGATGCTGGTATGTATCACAGCAGCCAAGCACTGTGCTGACATGCAGAGCAAAATTCTGCATTGTCTCTGCATAATTTTTTTGTCCCACTTCAAAGAGCAACACGTTTTGAGACAACAAGGGCCCATTTTGGTAATTTAATTCTGCTTCTTTTACTTAATTATTTTTGCACCAAAACCATCCTTCTAGCTTCAGTTGCAGTCCTGCATCGTGACAGACATCTTATCCCTCAATTAAAACTCCCCTATTGATGAATCAGCCATGCTTTAAGAGAGGTTATTTCAATTCCTCCACTTTGAAAAATATGCCCTGTGTTTTTGGCTCAACCATTAGAAGTCATTGTGCTTTTTCTGTGAGACTAAATAGCTATCTGTAGGAGGAATCTTTTTCACATCAGTATTGGTAAGTCAAGTATTGCCTGTGAAGACCTGTGAACCAGCGCAGCAGTCAGTGAGCCATCACTTTTCCTTTGGACAAAGATAGACAGTCAGGTGGTGTCATTGGAAAGGACTTTTTGGCTTCAGGACCAGCAGTTTTACCAGACTGCCAACACACTACTTTTAGTATTTAACTATCACTTTTTTCTAATGGTTTTACATTATTTAAATGCATCAGAAAATCATGTATCCCTTCTGCCTGAAAAAGGCTTAGTTATTTTGGAGGAAAGCAGAGCACCTCTATGATCTTAAAAGGTTAACTACATATTTCCAGAAGGAAAAATACAACAAATCAAAGGACTACAAGCTTTCATAATTTCTCTCAGGAATAAACATGCACAATGTTTGCCTAATCAGTCTGTTGCTTGTGAAAGAAATAGGAGTATTGCTCCACATAGAAATCCTCCAAGCACTAAATACGTCAGACTTAGAGCTTATTATTCACAGGTTCAGATTTAACATGTCATGAATCTCCTTATACTTCCTAACATTCTTGTTTTTGATCTCCTGTGATCAGTGCTGCTTATTAACACGGCCTGTGGTGCACCACAGACACCATTACAAACCTGCTGGTAAATCCATCACTGGGTGGCACCCAAGAGCCAGCTAAGAGATGTATTGAATTGCAGACGCTCTCTAATACACATATTTTAACAATTTCCTCCGTCTTCAGTGAAATTATGCTAATATTTTAGTTGAGTTTCCTTAAGTCTGGAACTCAAATTAAGTCTGTCTGTTTCGTTTTTATGATAGCACTTGAAATCACTTGCAGACAAGGGGTTGTTGGACCATGAGATTTATAGTGGCAATGCCACAAAGGTGAAACACATCCTGAG
This sequence comes from Tapera naevia, assembly GCA_033556795.1. Lineage (NCBI taxonomy): Eukaryota > Metazoa > Chordata > Aves > Cuculiformes > Neomorphidae > Tapera > Tapera naevia. The sequence continues at coordinate 16,382,180 of JAUMJJ010000038.1, forward strand.
GAAGAGGAAAGCAATCTGTATAGCCAGTGTTTTCGCTGCAGTAAAGTTTATAGCAGTATTAAGGGAATAGTTACAAATCAGTTTGATGGTGTTGATTTCATTGAGAATAAGTATATTTACACTTGCAATCTTTCTCTTAATAATTTTCAGTATGTTTTACACAATGGGGTTAGTGAAGGTTGAATCTGAGCATATTTTGGGAGTGACAAAATCTGTTTTTCTTTTTTCCACCCATCCTTTTACTTTACTTCACAATTTTATAACAGCTCCTAAGGGGCTGAGTCAAGGTTCAGCTATTTTACTGAGGCTCATTGATGTTTCTGAAGATGTTGCAGAATCTTTTATGTTCAGATGCTTTTAGTTATGATGTAGACATGTGTGGGAAGTAAAGTACTCACAGTGTGTGAGTACCAAAAACCATCTACTTCCTCCACCAGCTCCATATCACCAATTAAGTACCCGGGAGGCTGGGGTTAGAGTATACGATTTCCAAATTTAAAGCTTTATAAAACTTGCAGGTTATAATAACTTTTCTTCCCTGTTGGCAATTGAACTGTTCACACCTCATTTTACCTCAGTGGTATGGGAACTTGTCATCTGCAGAATATCTCAAAATTCAGCCAGTTTAGGGGGAAAAAAACCCCAACACTTAAAACCTAAATATGTAACAGATATGCAAGTGTACCTAGGGACAGTTGTATTAGGGAAGGACAATAAACCAGCTGCCTTCTTCAGATAATATTCCCCTTCAGAGATCGTATTTCTTGAAGGATACTTGGGTCTGAAAACCCTTTCCAGAAAGAACAGAGGGCTAGCAGCAGCAACACTAGAACCAGCAAGAAAGACGAAAATAAAGACTCTTGTAGGGTTTTTAATGTCTCTTCCCAGCAATGGCAAGAGAAGGGTACGTAATGGTGAATTATTCAACAGCAGCTGCATCCAGCATGAAGGGGCAGCTAGAGAGCACAGGAGCCAGGATGCTGGTCAGCAGGCAGAGAAAAGGTCTATTTGGCACCTGTTTCAAAGGTATACTATCTAAAAATGCAACAGAAGGTTGGGAGCTTGAGTGCCCTGAACTGTGACAAACATAAGCTCACTCTCTCTCTATTCCTCTTCAAATCTACACAGAACTGTTCTGCAGCCAAGCATTTTACACTACCACCCTACAAAAAATATTGTTGTGTGTAGCACATCACATTCAAAGTCTGCCCTCACTGCAGCCCTGAACAGCACAAACATTACTACACTCAGTGCTTTCCACCAACTCGCCTGCCCCTGCTGTCCTTTCGCTTTGCTTTTTCTTTTGCTTCCTTCACATACACCCAACTTTTGTGTCTTTCCTTTTCTAACTAAAACAGGGTTCCAATTAATGTTTGCCTTTAGGATGGTGTACCCTCCACAGTGTGGAGCAAGGCAAGGTCATGGACCTCACTTCCTTCCTCAAACTAAGTAAGTGCAATTGTACGGGCCACACAAAGAGGACTGTCCTTGTTCTTCCCATTCCTTTGCTCTTCCACGCAAAAGAATCCCTAGAATCTAGCCCTAAAGTAGTAAAGTGAACCATAGATATACAGCTGAAATTATGACAAAATCATCCTGGGCGCTGATGAGAGCTCTACTTTAAGATATAGCCATCATATGGCCAACTTCTGTCCTCGAATAATGTATAATAAAAAGTTAACATGTCTGATTTTACATGCCCACTCTTTAGAGTATATGAAATAAAGCATCAATAGCTTGAAAAACGAGAGTTCTCTAGAGATAAAAAGGTTAAGTCTTTTCATACAGTAAATTAAGCTTCTATATAATTTTTAAGCTTTTTTATTTCAAGGGGTAGGAAAATGTTTTTGTCAATTAAAATACTTTGAGTTAAATCTTTGCAGCAATTGTCTTCATAATGAGAAAAATATTTTACTTTTATAGAGAGCAATGAACAGCTATGGTAGTAACTTTTTTCTTATTTTAAAGAACAATAGGTTTATTCAAGAAACGTGGTTTTATTCTTTTTATTAAGTACTTTAATTTTTCTAGTTTCCAGTTTCCTTAGTATAATGCTTGCTTATTCCTTGGAGTAGGAAGTTAATATAAATCACTTATTCCAGTGCTACAATTTGAGGTACATTTTTCCTTAGATAATCTTTTAACAGCAGAGCAATATTAATATAATGTCCTTATATGGAAGAGATTTATTCCTTTCTAAGTTACAAAAATATAATTCATAGTAGTGTGAAATAAAACATTATCCTCTGCAATTTTGATGTCTCAGTGCAATGCACACCTGAGACTGGTTTTCTGTTAGCAAAACTGGGCTGAAACAAGAAAAAACTGTGACAGTTCATTCCTAGAAAACATGTTTATACTACAAGGGCATTAACATTGAGGTGTTCTTCAATCTGAGACAAAATAACTTTGCTCGTATCCCTGTAGAACTGTGTATCACTGGGCTTCAATTTATTTCTTATTTATACCCTCACGAGGGAGACCAGACCTGGTACAAGTTAGTGACTTCAAGAGTGAATTGGAATAGAGATAGCAGAACTTGATTGTACCCTACTGGTTCTCCATCATGCATGTGCTGTGTGATGAAGTGTGCTTGTGCTGGTGTGGAGGTCACCCCTCCCTCTACATTCAAATCATAAATACATCCACATTTGCATATTGTTCCCAGCTGAATAACAGCTAATGGATCTTTTTCACTGAAGCTGTTACTCAGCAGTGCACACAGCTATACAAGAAGTCCTCTTGAAATTTTTGATATCAGCGTATTGCTAACACTTCCTTTTTAGATTAGTGTTATTTCAGTGTAAAACTATAATTTCAGATGATAATTTGATGGACTACACAGTCTTGGAGGCTAATTAACATTAGAGATCCAGAAATACGAGGATTCATCCTTTGAATGCTTAACCTGCGTATGTAAATATTGCTGATCAAGGTATTGTAATACTTGACTTGCTCCTATGAGAACTTTACAGATATAAATTAAACACAAATACATTTTTCTACATCATTAATGTCAAATCCAACCATAGTCTGAGTTCAGGAGTCTGTAATGCTGGATCACAGTGGAAATGCATCCCTAATTCAAGTATCCTAACATAACAGTTTTCTGCAGCTGAGAAGCTGGCCTATTTCCATCAAATACACACTTGCAATGTGACAATGAGTGAGAGGTGAGTAACCTGTAAAAGAATGTTCTTGATCTTGTATTGTTTTCATTAACCTTTCTTAAGCCATTGTCCAAATGTTACTGTCAGTTTGTAAGTTCTTCAATTGAAATAGCTGCTGTGATAACTTAAAAGGGGGAGGTCAAATGAACAAAATGGAAAGTTTACTTTCCTGAAAACTTACAAGAACATTATAAACTGGCTTTAATGCATTCTAAAAATTACTGAAAGCAGTAGGGTTTATATTTTTTCTTGGACTACAAGTTTTTAAACACAGGACATCACTTTCTTCCTTTGCTCACTGTTAAGAAGCCACACAAATGACCAGAGCTCTCTGCGGACTCCGAGCACACTGTGCCTCAACGAACAGCAGAACAGGAAATCTATCTGGAGAGGCCTCTTTCCCTTAACACAACAGCTACTTCTGTCCAATGCATTAGTTCAAATTCATTCGAGCTAGTATTGCAGAGGTTGCATCTTACCATGGTAATTCTGGTCCAGTGACATATTCAAATTCCTCTTCAAAAACTATTTGATCTTGAGTAAAATCACTCATCTCTATACAATGCATCCTCTTCAACATAATGACTTTCAGTCTACTCATTTTATTTCTCCACTGCTTCCCCATCTTTCTTCTCTGTCCTCTCCCCTATTAGTTTTCTACTAATATACCTAAAGAACCTCTTCATCCACCATGTTTCTCCATCAATAACTGACTCGTTTCTTCAATGAAAAATAAAACCTGACCCTCCTCTCTCATCTGCTTCTCTTATTTGTCTTACAGATGACTTGCAGTGCAAGTAGATTTCCCAATGGCTAAAACAAACTGCAACCACATCCACAGTTACAGCTGCCTTTTCACCACATTTAACTGAACTCTCAGACCTTCTCTTCTCTACATCTCTGCTTTCATTCTGCACTAGACATAGCACTAGCTTTGATCTTTTCCTCTTTTAAGTAGGTGGACTTTCTTCTTACCTCATTTCTGTCTATTTGAAAGCCTGGCAGGGGTGTAGGAGCCTTTTCTCCCTCAGGAAGACTAATAGTTAAACTCACCAGCCAACTCCATATCTTTAGTTTAAACTGAAGCTCTAGTCTCTCTACCATCTGCTAGCATGTACATATCTAGCTCTAAGCCAGTCACATGAAGCTATAGTTCAATTATCAGATCGCAAAATAACCTACTTCCTGCTAAGCCAAAATAACAAACCAAGAGAACCCAGTTAGTAGCAACTGAAGAAAACATTGGCCCTCTTCTAACTCAGCAGTGTAGCACAGCTGTCCTGTTCTGAAGGTCCACCTCTCACCTTAGAACCACTCTTAGCTCAATACTCTTGTCTAGGCTGGAAGGGTTTTAAATCTCTGTTCCAAGGCATCAAAATTAATTTTTGTTAATTTTCACCTGCATGTACCTTAGTAACCTATTTTTTTCTAGGACTTTAAATTTTTATCAGCAAGTCAGGTTCAATAAAGTTGAGGGAAGTAGTGCAATACCCTTTGATTCTTTTAGAGGCTACTACTCCTTGAATTAACTTACAGTTTCTACTGGAGTCTCTCTCTCAGGCTCATATCTAACCTTACTGCTGTAATTTTATGGATGTTCTAATGGCCTTTCCAATTTAGTCGGACAGCAAAAATTCGTTCAAGTTCTCTCTTTGGTTGTTACAATTTTCCTCTCTCTAGCTTTGACAAATTACCTTTAGTACCATCATAGTTCTTGGGAATACCTTGTTCTGATATTCTGCTTAGTTAATCCTCTTGAATACATAAGCTCCTCTGTGGAGTCCCTCACTTCTATTTTATATATCAAATAAAAATTACTCACCTTCACTTTCAAGCCTGCCATACCCTGCTTTCAGTCCACTTATACCTCTCTTTCCTACTAAATTGAGTCCCTGAGTAGTATGCAGTTGCAATCTCATCTATTGGGGACATTTTGAAAAAAATATTTCTATGCTTTCTCACAGGAACAGCAAAGTTTCTCTCCTGCTCCCTTAAAAACATCTGAGTGTTTCCTCAAAGCCCTCCTTTGCTGGGATGGCTCCAGGAGTGAGATGTGTGGCTGGACCTCGCTTAATGTTGTCTTACCACTGGACTGTGAGCATTTTGGGGCACAGCTGTACCGCACGGGCAGGGAGGAAGGTGAGGATTCTTTACATAGTGGAGTCACAGTTAGTCATATTTCCTGATTGCTTTGATAACACAACTAATTATTCATCCTAACAGCTGCAGTAGCAATAAAGACTTACAGCTGTCTAATTTATTTAACAGATTAAAGCCAAGGGGTTTTCAGTAAGGCTTTTCCAGTTGTGGAATTTATCATTAGTCACCACATGATGAGTCTTCAGCTAGTCTGGTTGCACAACAAAACCATTTGATCTGCTGGGTTTTAGAAAGATGTGTTGATAGGATAGCTTTATACTTAGGTTGTTTGATGGGTTATGGAAAACCAGTCTCGTGAATATTTTAATCTTAAATGTTTGTAACATTCATAAATGTCTCAACCTTGATTAGGTCAGTCATATTGCACTTCAAAGGAAAACTTCCCTGGGCAACCTGTTCCAATGTCTCATGATCCTCACTGTAAAAAAAAAATCTTCCTAATATCTAATCTAAATCTCCCCTCTTTCAGCATAGAACTGTTCCCAGTCATCCTGTCACTACAGTCCCTGATGGAGAGTCCATCCCCAGCTTTCCTGTAGCCCCCTTTAAGTATGGGAATGCTGCTATAAAGTCTCCCTGGAGCCTTCTTTTCTCTAGGCTAAAAAAACCCAACTGTCTCCGCCTGTCCTTGTATGGGTGGTGCTCCAGCCCCCTGATGATCTTCATGGCCCTCCTCTGGACTCACTCTAACAGATACATGTCCTTCCTCTGCTAGGTATTCCAGAACTGAACACAGGACTCCAGGTGAGGTCTCATGAGAGCAGAGTAGAAGGGGGCAATTGCCTGTCTCCACCCGTTGGTCATACTTCTTTTGATACAGCCCAGGATACCTCCAAACTTACCACTATTTCCAACTCCAAGTAAAAATTGTTGCTCCCTCTTATGAGCTTTGTCAGAGCTCATAAGCCACCTGCCCCATGCATCCTCTAGGGACTTGCCATGCAGCAAGCTCAGGAAAGCAATCGTGACTGGTGTTCACACAGGCTAAGTAGACTGATTTATTTCCTTCTCACATTTTCAACTGTTGTTGTGGACAAGAGTATCTGTCACGGTCCTTTTGGGTCTCTCAAATTCTCAAGACAACACATTCTGTTAATACTAATACTGAAATCACACATTGTGAACAAAAAGTTTCCTATTGCTCAGGCAGAAGACTGCTGCCTGGCAGTACTTGAATTTAGTAAACTATATTTTACATTGCATTTCTGCTCGTTTAGGAAACGAAGCCACAGTTTGAATAGTAACAATTAAAGCAAAAACAAGATGAAAAATATTATCCACTTTAGACCTACTTATACTTGTCACATTCAGTAAACATAGTATAAAAAGAACAGCTAGGAAATGTAAATGGCTCTGCAGTAAATTTATATTAGTCCAAATAGCTTTTTCAAATGAGGTCAGCAGGGTGCATTTGCCATTTAAGAGAGCCATCCAGACTTAACAGAAGGCATTATACACATATTGGAGCCTTTAAAGAAGAACAAAACATAGTTGGCAGGCATTTAAACAAATAGTAGTTTGTCAGTTAAATCTTATAACTGCTTGGCAGATATTTATTGTAAACTAGGGATCACTCTAGTTCACATTGTTTATACATTATTTGATATGATTTTAGTGTTTTTAATATCCAAGTAGCACTGGAACACAGACTGAAGGGCATATGTAGTACTTATCTACATGAGCATCTGTGTCACTTTTTGGACTAGGAAATACCCCACCATTTCTATTCTGCTGTGAGCAGTGGGTTGTCAAACAAAAGACTTGGTGCTATTCGTGCACCTAAAATTAAATTAACAATAATAAACATGCAAAGACAAGACACTTACTCTCTCTTGGAATAAGTACACTGGTTTTAGTGCATGGCTCAAAGCAAGACCACTAGTAAGGGAAGGTGAATGTGGTCTCAGTAAGTAAACAAAGAATACGTTGTGTACCTTCCCCCTACCATAAAGCATTCTGAAATAATACCTCCTGTGTTTTTAAAGAAATGAAAACTTGAGCTGCCTACTCTCCTCTCATAGCTGGACTATATGCTGCCACTGCCCCCTCCTCTATGGCTTCAGAAGGTGTAGGCAGTGAGAATAACTTTATTAAGAATAAAAGAAGTGGAGAATTGGGCAGAGGTGATCACCTCTGTTGGGGCAAAGTGAAAGAACAGCAGCCAAAGTAGATGCACAGGAAGAAGAAATGCACTGCTTGTATATGGGGTCATGTGTGCTTCCTCTCTGTCTAATCCCTATGCGGTGGGACAGGGAACGGGGAGAAGCTAGGGTGAAGGGTGCTGCTGGGGCAGAGGGCTGTGGGAGAGAGAGGCTGGAGAACAGCAGGGCTATGTCCTGGGGCCAGATGCTGCAGTTTCCAGCCTCTGGACACACAAAGAATATCTCACAGTGCAGAAATTTAAAGTAGTTCAAGGAAGCACTCTCACAAGTCATCCTCTGGGGTTCTACAGATCTTCCCTCTGAAGGGGAAGCTGCAGACAAATTACTACTTCTTCTCTATCTTCCTATGGCTTCCATTGAATGTCGTTATATTTGAAGAGTTGTCTAACCATGTTTAATCCCATCTTGCACCAAACAGATGAGTGAAAAGTGATGTGAATTTTGTTTCCAAGGGAATTCCCACAGTGAGGGAGTGATCATTGCTGCATAGCTGTATTTTCATGCTTTGTTAACAGTTATTTATATTCCATAAATATCATCTCATACTCTGCCACTCTCCTACAATGCCACTACTTTACTGAGAAACCTAAACCACATCAGTCCTTTAACTCCCTTTTTTCACTTGGAAGCCAAAGCAAATAGCATTGAATTCAGAAAGATTGTTTGAAAGATTAGGTTACCAATTAGAGGGATTTATTCTACCCTACCAACTTCCTTAAAAACATTTTCATTTGAATATTCTAGGACAGTAGTCCATTCTCATAACAAGCATGGGCCAGGCTCCACATACCATCTGACATTACTTTATACAGCTCATCTTAATCAAAATTGAAAGCTTCTTTTGTCAAGTCAGGTGTTAGCATCAGCATGGAAGTAGGACATCATGGAAACTTTGGAAAACCTAGATCTCTGTCAACATCTTTCAATATCAGCCAGGGCTCCTCTAATGCCCTGCTCTACATGAATGGGAAGAGTGGATACTGCTACTATCAAGTGAGGTAATAGCTACTCAGAGGCTAAAATACAGATACTGTCTGGAGAACAGTGACATAAGCATCACAAGGTCACTTACTAAATTTCTCCCCGGGATACAGCTATTAAGCCCTGGAAACATCAGTGTTCGAAGCTCAAGGTAGCTCTAATATGCACAGTATTGTGTATCCAGAACTCCCTATGCTGATTAAGACTCCTAATGGTGTGAGGAGGGGTTCCTTTATAGATTTGTAGATACTAAGGTCAAAAGGAATCACTGTGGTGCAATCACCCAGCTTCCTGTATAACATGTGCTACTGGACTCCCCTGAACTAATTACCTGCAACAAGTAGCAGAAACAGAATCTCTGTTTGCACAGTTAACACTCGATAAATAATCAAATGAACTACTTAGAGTAGATGAGGAGTGAGAGACTTGTTGCTGACACAGGGGTGCAGCAGCCAGCAGACCTAAGGCTCTATTCCCCTTCCTGTTGCTGTGACCCATCTACCTGCTCACCACGTGCAGTCAGGACCTTTGTTTCTCTCTACCACAAGTCACTGCAGTGCTTCCCTCTATGACAGGACTCTCGCACACTTGAAAATTTCATTTCAGACTTCAGAAATAAGATGCCAGGTAGGCACAGAGGATTCATTTTTGCATGGTGTACCTTTCAGCATAAACCACCCTCACTCACAGGTTTCCAGTTGGAGATATGAAAGCTCAGAGAGAAACAATGTGCTCTGATTTAAATGACACTTCCCAGTCACTTGCATTTTACTGCAATGTAGAATATCTGGTCATAATACAGGATAATTTTCCCATTCAAATAAGTATTGTGCATTCAGAATTTCTTGTAATTTTTTTCCCGATTTCTTTAATTCAATAGCACTAATCCACTGACCTTTATTTTTGATGATGTATATCATATCTTATCAGCAAGTCATTGGAAAGGCCTGAGTAATATTTCACAGATCAGTGCCAAAGTATTTGTAAAGGTGTCAGTGTGAGTTTTTAGTGTGACATATGCTGTCCTTTGCCCAGAATTTTCCAGCCTCATAAGAATTAGCTACAGAAGAGGCTTTATGAAAAGTACTGGTATTCTATCCTTGTGTGACAAAGAGACTGAATAGATCCAAGCAAGGAAATGCCTTGAATAACAATATTTTTTTGTGCAGTTCACGAACAAGAGTTGTAAGAATCAGCAGGAGTTCTGTCTCTCAGGGTCCTGCCAAATGCAGAGGTCTGAAACTAAATGGATTTGTTGTGATGCATCTGAGACACAGAAGAGACAAGCAAGGAGAAATGGAAAATAAAAGAAAATCTTTTTGCATTGCAATTAGCCCAACAGTTAAGCAAAGTTTGCCTTTGCATCTGCAAAAGTTAAAAAAAAAACAAACACACTTTATCAGCCAAGTAAATAACACTATTCAAGTTCACCCTTGGCTGTTGTTGATATGGTACTGGTGCTCCATTATTAATTATTCTTTTTTGAGATTTTGAGCAGATTTTTTTAGATTTTGGGCAGAAAGGTTCATAGTAGCTTTCTTAGTCACTGAAAGAGTGCTGCATAATGGCCATCTATGTGTGAGATGCATTCACTTTACTCAACTTTGACAGGGAAACCAGTGAACATCATATCAGTGTAGCACAGAAAAAAAGATGCATGGCTCTCAAGGGAGTACTCACATGCTTAAAGGTAAGCATATGTACAACAGTTGCATAGTCAGAAGCTTACAGAGGGAAAACAATTGTTTTAGTGTTAAGATAGGTCACCTATTCAAGGTTAAGTTCACATGCCACAAGGGAAAGCCAATTCTGCATGTTATTTTGGGGAGAACAGAGTTCTCCCTGATAGCATGTCCGTTTTTGCTTATTCACAAAAAATACTTTTTAAAAATTGCAGTTGGTTTTGCATTTTCTCTTCATGACCTCTTTTGTCAGTTCATTCTTGAACCCTACCTCCCACTCAGAAAGATTTCTGTATTTTTTCTATCAAAATTCCATCTAGCCCAACACAGAGACTTTAACAGTGTCAATTGCAACAGGGAAGGGTATATAATACAGGAAGAAATCCATCCCTTAATACATTTTTGTAGTTCACAGGAATTAAGTGTTTAAAGGTTTCCTGAATCTGTGGTTGAAAATGACCAATTGTATCTATGGATCTGTACTCTAGGAACTCATCTGGTTTCGTTGTGAGTTGGTTCCATTCTTTGGCTTTCTCAGCATCCTATCCCAGTGACTTCCATAATCTAACCATGTGCTTGGTCAAAACATTCCTTCTTTGATTTTCTTTAAATATAGTGCACAATAATTACGTTGAGCACATTGCTATTATAGAAAATAATCATCCTCTGTTTACCTTCTGAACACCATTTGTTAATATTACAGATCTCTATCAGACTCTTCTACTGTATTTTATGGGAATTCAGAGACAACTCCTTTCCCTGAAGAACTCTACTATACTTGACATACAGCCTCTAACTACCCTTTAGTTCATAGGAGTGTCAGGATGCAGAGAGTATTCAAAAGACAGGAACATCAAGATTTTACATAATAGTGTTTTCTGCTTTCATGTTCATCTCCACAATTGCTAGCATTATATAGCATTCAGACTAGTCCTGGACACTAAGCTGGTTTATTCATCTAGCAAATGATAACCCCCAAATATTTTTCTTGACTGGTCACACTTAATTTACAGGGTTTTTTGGACCATTCAGGTTATCTGTTTGGATACAGACAGCCTTTGCAGTGTTGTTTTTCTCAGCCTTGCTACCAGCTGTAAGATCTTGATTAAGGACTGAGGCTTTATCACTGTAGCAACCATGACCACAATTTAGGGAAGGAAGAAAGAAAAAATCCTTTGACTCAAGCAAAGAGGATACATGATAGCTAATTGTCTAATCTGCTGTTTCTGAGACCTAAGATGAAACATCATTTTGAAGACTTTTTAAGATATCAAAAGGGATCTGAATGACGTGACTGTCCCAGTCACTCCAACATTCCATACTATTGGGAATTTTTCCTGCAACAATTACATTCATTGCCTTGCGTATTCAAAATCTGTCTATCTTTGGGACACACTGTAAGCCTAAATTTCTTCCTTGGTCACTTGTGGTTTTCTTGGAATCTAGGAGCACTTTTAATAGTAGGAATGAGGGGTATTAGTGGGTTGCCTGCTGTATTTTGTAATGCGCATCTTCATTACTTCAACCTGGATTTTTGTTATTTTTTGCAATTCATAGTGGCCGATATTTGAAAATATCTAAATCACTCAGAAATTCACAGAAGCAACTCTTTCAGACTAAAAGAGTAGGAATAAACAAACAAACAGAATCTGAATCTGGTTTCCCTTCCTTCTTTGGCACCTGTGACTGAAGTCAGCAGGCACTACACCAAGAGCCTGTCCATGCTGACCACCCTGCTGCCACAAGAGCCAGCATGTTTTTTCAGTGTCTGTGCCAGCAGAACTGGCATTAGGCATTGTTTACCATCTCTGCTCAGCCACATGCCTAAGGGTTTCCTGACAGAGTCCCAGAGTACACTGCTCTAGTAATACATCAGCATGGCGATGAATGTAAAGTCTTTCTTCACTAGAACATTTAATCTATTATCTAAAAGCTTCATGTTAAAAAGAAATATTTGTCTTGAAGGGAAAATATTTTACTATTCTTCATCTGTTTTTACAAATCTGCATTTATTCTGGCAAAGATATTCACTGTCATTTTAAATGAAAACTGACTGAATGTTGCATCAGCTTAAAATCAACTCATACTGCAGTTAGAATTTATTGTAAGGCAGCTGGTTTTTATTCCTATTTTTTGAAGAGAACATATGGATTATGACAGAACCTATTAAATATCTCTGGAGTGTATCTGGGAAGCTGTGTCTCTTTACTTTGAGATCCATCATAGAATTTCTGTCTGAACATCTCAGTCTCCTGTAGGGTCTCATCGAGTTACAAGACAGAAACCAGGAAAGCCTTTCTTAAGAGCGCTTGAAATTAGGTGAATGCCAGAATTTCCTCGACAATTCTTTGCCTTACTTGCATAGGTGACATTTGTTCTTTTTCTTGTCCTGGTTAATACAGATGAAGTGTTCATTCTTGAATATGTGAACTGGGGATCATCGACTTTTCACCTCACCTCTGTGTTATCTGGTACAGCGAATAACCTACTACACAGCAGTATCTTTTGTAGAGATTAATGGCCTGGTTTACAAATGCTTTTATTAGATTACTTGCTATTCCTAAAGTTTATGGTAAATATAATTCTGTCACTTTGTTCATTTTATTGTGTTATGGTAGCAGTGTTTTTACATTCAGCAAAGCGAGAGAGCATTAAGACAGAACACAGCTGTCAGTCCATGCCTGCAACGCCCTCCAGCAGTTTCAGGAAGAGGGTGAGTGAAATAGCTTACTCAGGGGGAAGCAGGACAGGCAATTTCTAAGCAGGCTGAGTGCAATTACCTGGCTGGGAATCTGTGGAGGAAGCCGTGGTTAGTGCCCCTCCTCTTCTGAAAAGTGCATGGGATCTTTAGCAACCACAGTGGTCAAGATTTCAGGATTTAGTTTATCTACTGGGAGATGCTTTGTACCTTTAACATGAACGGGAAAGGAGAAGTAGAGTTTGGCATAGAGTGTGTGTGTGTTCCAAATGCCATTTGATAGCCTTTAAAATCTCTGTGCTAGAGTAGCTCAGATGCTTTCTTGTTTAGAAAATTTCTGAATCAGAAATTCTGTTGAAAGAAACTTCACTGGAATACATTAAGATCTTTCATTAGTTGAGAGTGGACATTATGGATGTTACTGGTCTTTGCAAAGAAGAAAATGTAATATTTTAGTTTTATTAGATTGCACAACTGATCTTACTTGTTGCACTGCTGCAAACTTGTCTAGTGTTTCACTTTGATTTGTTTTATAGTATACTTTTTGTTTCTACATCATAATTAAGGTACTGATTCTGTAAGCACTGTGCCTGTGAGTTGCTGCTGTACTCCTTGTCTGTGTATTTTAAATACAATATCTGCTGATACTGAAGTCAAATATTCATTATTATAAACTATAGCATTTTTTACTCATAACAATTTACAATCTTTACTGTTTGAGAGAAGAAAGCACTGTTTGAATGTTATGTTCCAAGTTATTTGAAAAACTAGCAGTAAAAATATTTTCAGACTTAACATGAGCACTTTTATTCCATATAAATATACCCTTTCTGAAGGAAAAAAATAGTTTCCTTGCATTGACTTTTAGGATACTGATAGTAGAACAAATCATCAATTCATCTTAAGAAAAGAGATGATTAGACAAATACGAAGCAACGAGAAGGAAATTAAGGAGGCAATTTGAATGCATGAAGCTTCTATGAAGGTGAAGCACTAGCAAAGAATTTCATCACAGTTACCTATCAAGCACCACTTTTAGCACTGATTACATGTTTATGGCTTGAGCTGGAGACGTAAATCAGACTACTGCTGACAAACCCAATTAATTTTGTGATCACAGAAAGTAGCATGCCTTCCTAGCATAACTTGCACTTGCAAACAGGAAAGCAGAGAATCAGCATGTCTGGAATTTTACTTTTGCAAATGTAGCAACATACTTCGGAAGATCTACAAAGTGGAAATAATTATGAAATTTGCATGAAGAATAGCTGTAGAGAGAGTTTTTTAAGGAAAAAAATAAAACCATTCTAGGAATGATAGTCTAGGAAACTGGTGTGCTAAAAAGACATAAGGGTCCATTGTACCATCCTATTCATGGAACCTCTGCCATGAGGTGAAGCCTCTGAATTGCACTATTCAGTTTTATGGTAGTACGCTTCGGAGTACTGTTCATATTATTTCAATATTTAACTCTGGTGAAAATAACTTTTTTTGTTATGTCTGCATAGGAAGCTCAGTTCTGCAGAGATTCCAAAAGTCAGTTTTATCCTTAAAACATTTCCCACTGTACATCTTTTTTTCTCATATGTCAGTGATCCAGAGGTTTGAATGGAGGCCCAGCAGATCAAGATTTGCCATGGATACAGCAGTTTTTAATCAGCTTCCCACATGATCAGCTGATGGAAAAACATCAAAATATCTATAATTATAAACCTTACAGCCTCTTCGGAGAGGCAAGGGGACCACTGCCTAAAGTACAGAATGATAAAGGAGGTACTTCACTTCATGTTTTGCAAATACATTCAGCATTATCTACAGTAGAACACAAGGTTAGACTCTGCCAAGGAAGGTTTAGGCTGGATATCAGAAAAAACTTCTTCACAGAGCAAGAGAGCTTGGAATGGCCTGCCCAGAGAGGTGGTGGATTCACCATCCCTGGGTTTTTTTTAAAATAAGACTGGATGTGGCACTTAGTGCCATGATCTAGTAATCATGATAGTGTTGGATTAAGGGTTGGACTTGATGATCTTGGAGGTCTCTTCCAACCCAGATAATTCTGTGATTCTATGATCTGCTTTCCCACCACCTTCTTCAATACTGGACCATTTCCCTCTCAAATTAGTCCAGAGAGAAATAGATTGGATGGAGGTATCCATTCAGATGGATGCATGATGGAAGAATAACATGGCATGAGCATTTTCTTTCCTCAGTAAAAGTTAATTCATTCTTATTAAATTACTCTTCAGATTCATAGAACCATAGAATGGTTTGGATAGGAAGGGACCACAAAGGTCATCTAGTCCAATCCTTCTGCAGTGAAAAGGGACATCTTCAACTTGATCATGTTGCTCAGAGACTCACCCAAACTGTCCTTGAATTGATTGCTTTAACTTGCCACATTGTACTGCAGTTCAAGGGCAACTGATCTTGGTATACAGAAATATTTATAATTTTGTATTGTTTGACAGCTGTGAATGAGATATGAATGCAACTGTGGAAGGAAAACAGGCACTTATGCAAGACCATGAGTTTCTGAAGTTGCTTTTAATCTTCTACCTGACAAAATATCTTATAAGAAAGATATTGAATGAAATTCAGCCTTAGTATGGCGAATGGAATTACACCAGTACAAAAATGAGCAACTTGAGTTGCAGACATTAACTCCATTCTAGCTGTTCCCTGGGTGACTTTCCTTATCCCGACTTATAAGTGGACAGCATAGTTAAAAAGGAGTAACAAATCCCAACCATTCCTCAGTAACAGTATGAGTTTCTATTGCTGTCCTTGTGGGTCCTGAATGTTTATGTTTACCAAATCTGTTGGCCCCTTCCCCGTTGCAGCTTTACAGATATAATCAAGTATTTTCCTAGTCAAATGGTGTGCTTATTAGATGCAGTTCATCTCCAAGACTGTCTTCCCTATGTGTAAATCATTATGGACCTCAGGAATTGCTCTGAATAGTGACTGTGGATGGGAAAACCAGACATTTTGCTTGCAGACTGAGTTACAAAATTTCTTTTCTTTTTTTAAGCACAGTGAATGTTTAAAAATTCTGTCGATAGTCCTCTTAGGAGTTTTTGTCTCAATCCAATGTTAAGCCTAGCTGCTGTACTTGCTAATTCTCAGGGCAAAATCTCATTTGTTCCACAAGACTCTTTTTCTTGTTTGACATGTGTTCTCCAGTGGGAATTCCATCACCCTTTGATTTAATTCTTCCAGATGTTTCATGCATCCTATTATGAGCCTCTTCAAAGAAGAAAGAGTCACTGGTCTAGAAAGTGGTTGCATTTTCATTGTTCCAAGGAAGGTAATAATTTTATGCTAGGAAACAGGAGCAAAAAAGCGTATGGGTATATATGTGTCCATATGTAAATATATAAATCAGTAATAAAGAACTCCCTAAAATCTTGTCAGTTAAACCCAATGGAAATATACTACATTTAAGCAGTAAATACATACATAAAAATACATTCTATCTGAAGGTAACAGTATCCTTGGGAATAGAAGATTTAGGGCTTTTAACTTCTCCCCTTTCCACATAATGATTTGCTTTGTGTTTATAAAGGGGTGTTATTACAAAGAGGGGTAGTTTATTGCACCTGAAAGCCATAGTGCCCTCATGAAAGACTGTAACAAAATAGACATTTGTAGAATAGATTTTGAATTTCGGCAGTTAAAGCATTGTTATACTTCAAATAAGAGAAGTCAAAAGAATGGTTGAATCTTTGTGCTCACTCAGAACTTAAAAATTGCTCCTACAGTAATTGTTTCTGTGAATTTTTCCATATTGGCTATTTGTATCACTTACTGTCAACAAATTCAGTGCACATATCAGTCCTGTCCTAGCACAATGCTTTCTCGTCATAGCCATGTTATTATTGTTCGGAGATCATTACCTTTTTCTAATAGATATCTAGGCTTGAGAGGAAGGGTTGATTAGCTACTTTTTCAAAGATTTTTGACATCATATTTCACCTTTCCTGTTTTTTCAAACAGAAGTCACAACTTCATTTCTCCTCCTGAATGTTTATTGACTCATACCCCCTTCATACTCACTGGCCCACACAGGCTCAAATCAGTGGGCTAATGCTTAATTATTTTTCAGGAGAAATATCAGAATTTCTGCTCAAATTTTATTTCATGACAAATAGTCTGAAAATAATATTTTTTGTTATCTTAAAAAAAAAACAGAAACAAGTAAGGTAGATATTCGATATCATAAGCTCTGTTATCCAGTCCTGTACGTTCCCAGTTTCAGCACTGTATTTCCAACAAGATCATCTCCAGATGGTATAATATGGCAGATTTTGTTGTTTTGGAGTTTCACCAATAAACCGAGTGAAATTTACTGATTGCGTGAGATTACAATTAGTCTTTGGTTCAACATTCCACATG
Source organism: Tapera naevia (assembly GCA_033556795.1). Lineage (NCBI taxonomy): Eukaryota > Metazoa > Chordata > Aves > Cuculiformes > Neomorphidae > Tapera > Tapera naevia. The sequence continues at coordinate 16,399,428 of JAUMJJ010000038.1, forward strand.
ATTACTTAAAAGCAGAAAATGCTTCCTTCACTTATACATGGTACTGTGAGAGGGACCTAACTGGTAATAACTGTAAAAAGGATATGCTGATAACTGTAGAAAGGACATGCTGGAACAGCTGTGCTCAGCCTCCATGCTGCTGTCTACAGGCCACCCAGATCCCATTCCCTGGGTATAAGAAGGACCCAACTTTCAATTAGCAATATAAGAAGGATAGAAAGCTAAGAACCCTGAGTATGAAAATCCCACTCTGGAAAAACCACCCTCAAACCCAAAACACAGGTGCAAGCAGGCTGATTAGGCCCAATCAAGCTTTCTCATTTTAGTGCCACGAATGTGCTGAAAATTGAACTTGATAGTTTTTCCACAAAGTTGTTTAAATAAAGTCTACCAACATTTCTGTGAGATTTATATTGATCTTTCTGAAATGTAGTGTATGTGCAAAGCATAAATTTGTCCTTGTAGAAATATAGCAGAAATAAATGCTTGGATTGAACTTCCTTGAAAAAGCCTTTGAAAACCAGCAGCTAGACACAGCATCTTCAGACAGCCACATGTAAAACAGTGTGCACAGGTTCTTGCAGCAACTCCAGCAGCAATTAAACTTAATATTATCAGCATTTTTTTCACCTTTAAAGACTGTAGTCACTGATAGTAAAACAGGAAGTTTCTTTGCACTTCCAAACTGTTCTAGCAGAAAAAAAAGTGCAAACTCTTTAGAAAAACTGAATCCATACTGAATCCATAAAAAGTCATGGGTTAATTTGATAATTATTGACTTAGGTACAGGAGGAGATGACTGAAAACTTCCACGTGTAACTGGCAGTAAGGCTGTTACAAATTATTAGGTTCACAAAAACAACTCGATCACAAAACGCAACTACTTACACATGGCAGTAGGGACCTGTTTGGTCTCCAAAACTAGAACATAACACAATGTAATCACTGCAGGTGAGACTAAAACTACTTTTTCAAGTATGTCATTTCTCCCTGAAGCAAAATAATCCCTTATGGTCCTTGTCTCCTGAAGCCGTTCAGGTGAACAACTGTCTTCCTCAGTCACAAGTTACTGAGTTTGATAATATTCACTAATTTGGGTGCTGATCTACTCACTGTCAATAAGGGTGATACAAGGGAGAGCAATTCTTTAACAGAAAAGAATGAAATTCTGTGATCTGAACCGAGATGCCAAGTAGGCTGAGGTAACACATTAGTGCCTCCTGAAAACAAAATTTACGAATGCAACCCATACTCTCATTGGCTTATCAGTAGCCAAATCTGCCCCCCTGAGTCCTTAAAAACATGACTTATGTTCACTGTGTATGTGTAATAGTCTGAGTGTGTTTATATCTTCATGTTGAAGGAGAGGTAAGATATTGCACTGTCACTCTTTAGTTCTAATATTTTTATCTCTGTTCTGAAACGTGAATGTTGATATGTTAGAGATTAGTGATGGTGTAACTGTCATGATCCAAGTGTGTTATGGTAGTACAATCCGTAATTAATTCTTCTTGCTTACTTTGCTTCATATCTTGCCACTAACAGTGCTGTTGTTACTCAACTCATAGGAAACTGATGTAATTCACGATTACTGTGATGTTTAGGTTCGGTATTTCTTCTTTTTGACAGTATCTGCTTATTTCCTTTGTCCAGTTTTCCCTCTGTTTTGAAGAAAGAAACACTTTTCCTGGAACCCCTGTATCTGTGAATGATTTGAAATACAGTCATCACCTCCCCATATGTATCAAGACAGTGATTGCTGGTTTGCTCCTTCTGTGTTAGCAGAGTTTTTGCTCTGGCTCAGAAAGAAGCAGGATGACCCAGTGTGAACTAAGTAGGGAGTAAAATGAGTGACACAAGGATTCAGCAGTAATTCTGTATTTCCTGATTTTGTCAGTTTAAAGTTGACCTCTTAACATTAACGTATATTTTGTCATTTATTTTTTATGCCTCGTGTACCTGCCTTAATACAGGGACAACAGTTCATGCTGAGTGTTTTATACATAATTTATATCCAATATTAAAACCCTTTGTACTGCTTTAAGTGGTTATAAATTCACTGCAGCCTAGCGGAGATGTTAATTCAAAACTCCTGGCCTGCACATTTTACTTGTTGTCAATTGCCCATGGTTTTCCACCCAAGACATTTTGCCAGCAATATGTAAAAAGAGTTACAGAATGTATGCATGAACAATAATAAAGGCTGCCTTCATGGGAATATTCACATCTCTAATAACAATTATCTACCAATTGTTGGATCAGATATTCATTGTTCAAATTACTCTATTATCCTTGAAGCAGTGCTATTTTCCAAGACTTGTACAAGATCCAAAGTTGTGGTTGTAGAGAAGTGTAACAACACTATATCCAATTTTATTGCACTCCATCATATCAAGTTAACAACATACTGAGAGCTCTTTTGTATTTTGTCTTGTTCGTTTACACGTTGGTTAAGACGAGATAAACCTGCTATTATGATACATAAAAATCATCCTAGGGGTGTCCCATTATGTTCTGTGAAATTAATGCTGTAAAATACATCTTTCCTGCCCTATTTATTATTGGCCTTCCTATCATTGCACAATGACATTAGTGGTTAAGATGCTTTCTAGGTGTGACAAGCATAGTCCTTTCCCACAAGAACTTGCATTCTTGGCACACTGGCTCAACAGACTGTGCCCTTTATACCCTTTGGTTGCCAGCAGCCTACAGGACTAAACATTAAATTATGATGAGATATAAAGAAATGAAAGGAAAAAGAAGAAAATAGCATGTGCAGAGCCAAGATAGATAAGTGTGTGCTATCCATCTTAAAGGGGTTGCATTTTTACCTTTAGAGTTCTGGAGTGAGTTGGCGCACAAACATGATCACTCGATTACCTACATAGTGCTTTCTTTTCGTATGGTTTCCATTGGACATTGAGGTGCTGGAGCGCGTCCAGAGAAGAGTAACGAGGCTGGTGAAGGGACTGGAGAACAAGTCCTGTGAGGAGCAGCAGAGAGAACTGGGGTTGTTCAGCTTGGAGGAGGCTGAGGGGAGACCTCATCACTGTCTACAGCTGCCTGAAAGGAGGTTGTAGCGAAGTGGGAGGTTCAGATTAGACATCAGAAAAAATTCTTCACTGAAAGGGTAGTCAGGCATTGGAACAGGCTGCCGAGGTAGGTGGTTGAGTCACCATCCCTGGAGGTGTTTAAAAGGTGAGCAGATGAGTTTCTTAGGGATATGGTTTAGTAAGGGAATAGATACAGTTGGACTTCATGATCTCAGAGGTCTTCTCCAACCAGCTGATTCTATGATTCTATGATTCATTCTTTGGGTCTCTTATGATGGATGCCCATCATGGAGAATTTTATAGGCATTAAAATTCGCCTTTTGTAGCAGGAGCTGGAGAAGACCTCCTGCTGCTCTAGCTCCTGCTGTGGCTAGACAGATGAGGATCAGAGTGCTGTTCTTAAATCTTTAGGTCTACCAGTTTCTCCGTCCTCCAAGAGCTACACAGTGCTGCATAGGATCATGGCCTCTCTGGATGGTCAGGTATGGCTTTCTCCTCACCAAAACCCCAGGGGCATCCATTCAGTACCACAGAGCCAGCTTTCATCTCCTGGAGAGAGAAAAATAATGAATCCAAGAAAACTGCAAGGGAAATTCAGGAAGCCAGAGCATCGTTATTGATGTTATAAGTTTCTCATGAACGGCTGCAAGGGATCTTTAAGATTTAAAATAAGCTGTCAGAGTTTTGGTTTTACTTTCAAATAAAATAAAACAAAAATTAAATGAAAAAGGGATTTCCTTATGGACACAGCTTCTCCCAAAACCACACGGGAGCTTTGATCAAACACAGAGCCTAGAGAAAATGTGCTGTATTATGTACAACATTTCCAACAGGCCCCAAACTTCCCTTGGCAGCCTCTCATCCAGGTGCTTACCAAACCAAACACACCTTTATTTCATTCAGTCTCACAGGCTCTCAGTCCAACATGCTATGGGTACAAGCCCTTAAGAAATGCATAAATCTATTCTGTAAGTGGTATAGAAACATGTCCAATGTGCTACGCATTGTATCTCATTGTACTATGTACACAGAAGAGCTGTCATCCCGTGTAGGGTTAAAATAATACTGCCTTGTTTGCCAGGGAAATTGTTTGTTTGTTTTTCTGAAGGGGAGATCAATCGTTCAGACTGTTGTAAACTGAGTCAAAATAGATTTCAGAAAAGAGTTACATTTTATTAAATTATTTGTGACAGTTTTGATTAATAGCAGATGTGCTAATCAGATTTTTTCAATTTCTTATTAACTGTGATACCTTTTATTTCAGGACCTGATTTTTCTTCTTTGTGGGCAATAATGTAAACCTGACTCAAATCTGGCTTCTGTCCAGCCTTGGCAGCTTGCAGTCACTGTGCAAAGGAACAGGTAGCCTCTGGCTCTTTGTTTGTTTTAAAGTTTCTGTGATGATTGCAATCTGGCAGTAAGAAGACAGATCCAAGTCTCGTTTTATACAATTGTTATAACAGAGAAGTTTTGTAAAATCCCTTGAAGCCCGTGGTGAAACAGGACGAAATTCCTTTGCCATTACACCCCACTAAATGCCAAAGATCAGAATCTGTCCTGTGTGTTTAGGAAGAACTCCTCCTGAAAATTAATTAAGACCTAGGGTTTTTAAATGTCACCAAAATATATATATTTAAGAGATAAAAGGAAAAAATTACTTTGAGGTTATAGTCAACACTTAAGTTAATTTAAGTCAATTCTGTTTATTTTACTTACAGGCAGCAAGAGGCATCAGATTTCAACACATCACACACCTGCATCTTCAGGGTTTGTTTGCTTTCCATCCCATGACTGCATTCAGTAGACAATATTAACAGTCAGTAAAAGCACAATATTTTCTAAGCTAAAATGACTGTAAATCCACATCTCAGTTTCTAGAGTTTATGCAAACACTAGAGACCATGGGGGAAAACTGGCATACTGCAAAAAGCCCATAGTTTTGCCCTCAGGTTGCACAGAAACCGCATTGGTCAATGACAAGGCATGATCAGTAAGTGCTGATGTTCACCAATAAGCTGTGGCTGCTGAAAGTCAAGTTGTCACCTTTAGGTTTGTATACTCCTACTTTATCATGGAATTAATGTAAAATGCAATTTTTTTTTTTCAGGGCACAAAATATGTCAGCAAGTACTAATAGGTTTTTGTTTCTCTTTTCTCAAACTGCTTATATATGAGGCTTGACCTCATGAAGTCATGAAAAGGACTTTGTTTTTATGAAGCTTTGAATCTGTCCGTTAAGGGTATGAGGGCTTTTAAACAGGAGGGCAGAGCACAAAGTTTCACAGGTCTGGGCATCTCCACAACTGTCTGTGTGTGTGTGTACATGCAGGGGGCTGGGAGGCAGCATGCACAAATGTTCTTGGCTTTTGTTTTCATTTTTTTCTTCTTCTTAATGGAGAGGAGTTCAGTCACAAAGTAATTCCCCAGTTCATCTTTAAGAAAAGTTACATAAAGAACAATAAAACTTGGTATAAAAACTATATGCACTTTCTGACTATTTGTAAGTGATTGAGGTCTATTGGGAGAAGACTTTCTTCTATTTATCTTTCCCTTTTAACTTGAGGTTAAGAGCCTAATAAATCTCTCCGAATAGTCCTCCTTCACCTCATAGACATCTTGAGCACTACCACTGAGGTTCCGTGGTGTACAACTAGCAGTTACCACCCATAACAGCTGCTTAATAAAATTACCTGAATGCTGTCTTTCTGCTTTTAGTGTTTTCACATAAATTAGTTGAAAAATATAAAAAATAGCTAAAAATAGAAAAAGAATATCCTGTAAAAATACTGACTATAAGGAGCTCCCTGACTAGTGGAGTTTTCAGAAAAATATGAAACTTCCCCTGTTGGGATTTTTCTTTATTATGACCTTTTTAAACTGGGGATTTTATGAGTGTCTCCTTAGAAAGGAATGGTTTGTTTTCTTGGCAGGAAGGGCAGGAGAGCAAGTCCTGTAACACCCATGAAGTTCAGGGATCAGTAGGGCAAAGCAGCTCAAAACCTCCACTGGTCTCCACATGAAAACTGCCTGACTCCGGACTCACCTCATTGTTGGTGTAATGATTTTCCTCTGAGACAGGTTGCCACCAGCAGATAACAGCTTGGCATAGGAGCTGGTACTCCTGTCAATTCTCTGAGAGAACCCATTGGTGTTTCCCTCTACTCATGCTTTAAAATATTCCCTCCTCCCCCTGCCTCAGGCTCTTTGCTTTGCAGAGCCACTACAAGCATCTTGGAAGAGGAAGCATGTTCAAGAGCAATCTTTCCCACACCTCCTCCTGTGATGGGTATTCAGAGGTTTCCTTTTGCTCCAACTATAGCATATTCAGCAGTCCAAGACTATAAGGCCCAAAGAGAGAATACAATTACACAGAAGTGAACTTCAAAAGCAGAATTACTGAATCGTTTTCCCTTCTATATAAACTTACCATGACTTGCATGCAAGATATTTTCATTTCTTAAAATGGAAAACAAAGAAGACAAGAGAAATAGTGGCAGTGGAAATAATGCAGTTCATTTTCTTACACTTCAGTTTAAAAACAGACCAGAAATGAAATAGTTAGCTCAGATACAGTAATTTCTCAATCTTTTCACCATAGCCAAAAAGTTTTGCATTGTTCTGAAACTTGGCATAGGGTTTGGTTAGCTTGTTTCCGAACAGAGATTAGGGATGTTCAGAAATGAAGATTTTAAGTTCATTAGAAAGACAAACAGAGCTGTGATTACCTGTGTCTGACTTTCTGTCAAACTGAGACATTTGAAAGATTGATGTTCTTTGTCTCTCTTTTCCTCTCTCTGTCTTTGATTCTGTTTGTCTAAGTCTCTTTATTTTACTTTTTTTGCAATTTCATGGCTGGAATTTAGCATTACTTTTCCAGATGATCTTTCCTCTATCCAATAGTAAGCACACTTTTTTCCCTCCCTCTCACTGTGTCATGATGAAAAATCTTCTGCCAGCTCCGATCTGGCTCTTTATTGCTAACACCAGCTGTTGTTACCAAGAAAACTGGGAACTTTCCAGGTGAGATGTGGCAGATTTCAGGATTGTGTTTTAGATTCTGGAGCTAGTAAAAGTTTTAGACCATGATATTTTACTGAGGATGCTCAAAATGGAAGGTTAAAGAGGACCTTTTCTCTAAACAAGAAATAATTAAAATACTCAAATGCAGGATTTTATTTTAGTCATCCTTACTTGAAAGCTGTGAGTTTTATGTTGGTAATAAAAAGAATCTTGTCCTTTTTTTATACCTCTTGAAGATTTTACCTATGGCAGAAGTGAAAAATAAACATTCTAAACTTTTTCTCACTTATTCCACAGCAACTGAAATTTACCATGTTGGAAGTTAGCTGAGTGTCCATGTGGGAGAATGTAAAAAAAAGACAAAAAAAAAGAATAACCTGGATGATGGAGTATGTTAAAAATACTTAGATGTGTACAGAAAGGCAGTTGTTCTTGTTGCCTCTAAAACTGCTTGATTACCACTTGGTTATTAGTCTTTCATTTTTATTCCTCAGTTCACCTGAATGTTTTAGTACCATCAATGATGGATGATATTTTTCCGAATCTCTTTTACCTCTGCTATGTGGTGAAGTTCAGCCACTCTGTACAAAGGTTATACCCAGTTAAAACAGCCTGTTAATTATTTATGAGACAGCAAGAAGACCAATGGGACTTTCACTTGTCCTTTTGGAGAAATAATGAGACCATTACAGTCTATTTAACACCATGAAAAACAATATCCACAGGTGACCTTTCAGAATCATTGCCAAATTGGATTTATGGCCATCATGTACTCTCATCAAGTAAGAATATCAAAGATGGGCTTAAAGTTAAATCAGCACTTCAAATGGCAACAGCACCCTGAGGTTTGATAATATTAAAATCCCTTAATTTTCCTTTATTTTATTTAAGTGAATGAATGTCTCTCACAGACCAGGTCTGATAGCTAGTGTTGTGGCTTTTTACATTCTGGGAACCTATCGAATACTTCAGGTATGTGCTGTGATATGACATAACAATAATGGCTGAGATGTTGCCATCTGTTAAAATGGTCAAAACATCTGTATCTGAAGAAAAACTCTGGCACTCCTTTCAGTTGCTCAGTCCCTGAAACCAACACTGGACATCAAAAGACTAAAAGCTATTTTCAGTAGTGCTTAGGTCACTGGTATAAAAAAAACTGAATACCTCCATAACCTTCCAGGTATGAGAATTAACTTAAAAATAAAAATACATAAAACTTTATTTTAATTAGTCACTAATTCAAAGAGAAAAATATGGTTTGCCTATCCTTTATGGTAGCAGATTAAACTGAAGTAGATACAATTTCAATCCTGATCCCTAGGTGGGTTTGAAAAGACATGTACATCTATCAGAATGGTGACTACAGGAAGAAATAACAACTTAATCTAAATGTCGTCACTGAACAAAACAGCAGCAGAGAAGACACATGGAGCTGTGAAACTCCAGATGGAATAACAAGGAAACAGAAGCTAACTGCATATCTTGAAACAGATGTGAAGCAGAAGGGGCATGTTCCAAGCAACGGAAGGCAGGAAGGAAGGCAAGAAGGCAGGAAGAGAAAGAAAGGAAGGCAGGAAGGCAGGAAGGAAGGCAGGAAGGCAGGAAGGAAGACAGGAAGGGAGGAAGGCAGGCAGGCAGGAAGGAAGGAAGGCAGGAAGGCAAGAAGGCAGGAAGGAAGGAAGGCAGGAAGGCAGGCAGGAAGGCAGGCAGGCAGGCAGGAAGGAAGGCAGGAAGGCAAGAAGGCAGGAAGGCAGGAAGGCAGGAAGGCAGGAAGGCAGGAAGGCAGGAAGGCAGGAAGGAAGGCAGGAAGGAAGGAAGGCAGGCAGGAAGGAAGAAAGGAAGGCAGGAAGGAAGGAAGGCAGGCAGGAAGGAAGGAAGGCAGGAAGGAAGGAAGGCAGGAAGGTAGGAAGGAAGGCAGGAAGGAAGGCAGGAAGGAAGGAAGGCAGGAAGGAAGGAAGGCAGGAAGGAAGGCAGGAAGGAAGGCAGGAAGGAAGGAAGGCAGGAAGGAAGGAAGGCAGGAAGGAAGGCAGGCAGGAAGGAAGGCAGGAAGGCAGGAAGGAAGGCAGGAAGGAAGGCAGGAAGGAAGGCAGGAAGGAAGGAAGGAAGGAAGGAAGGTTTTTATTGAACTCCTGATCAGAAGGAGCTTGACAAGGAACATTCTAAGGACAGAATTACCAGATTTTTCAGGGCAACAGAACCCATATTTCTGTTTCCCCTTCACAGTTCAGAACCTAGAGCTATATATCCTCCCATAACTCATTACCAGAAGGAAATTGTAGGATTAAGCATGGTATAATCTTCTCCTTCCTCTACTTACTTTTAAAATCCTTGAAGTCTGCATTCTGGATTTCTTTTCCTTTTTTAAAAAAAAAAAAAATCCCACACTGAATGAGTTGGATGCTATTCACAAATCAAATATTAAACACTCTAATAACCAAGATCACCTAAATCCTGGAAACAATGTTGGCCACTTTCCAACTCAACAGTATATAAACTGTATATTTTTCCCAGTTCACTTTCAGAGCTTTGCTAAATTCAGCATAGTCTGGTGGTCTCCTACAACTCAGTACTTTAAGAAGACATTAGGTATTTTTGGAAAAAAAAAACTAACATGAAGTAAAAAGATGCCTATTTGTTTTTTGTCAAGCAATGTATTTGTAGTCTGCTTTTGAAGCCCTCCCACATTTATCTTCTCCTTTCCAACACCCTGAAGAATCTGATACACCATGTCAAAAGCAGAGCCAATGTTTGAGGAATAGAATATCTGTCCAAATGGTTTCATCTGAGTTTTCACTTTGGGTCTATAGAGTACCTGCTGACAGGGAGCAGATTCCTCATTTCCTGCTGTTCAACATACAACTGGACCATAAATGAAGCTCTTGACATTGCCTCTGGTACTAAAATCTGGCTGCATCCTCCCGTCAAGTGATAGTTAGACACATAAGTTCGTCAGAGGCCACCCTTCTTCAAGGCAAGTTTCTGCTTTGCTTATTCAAGCCAGTGTTCTCACCAAAATAAAATACTGCGTATTTTTGATTTGCCAAAGTTTGCTTCTAAAGAACAGGGAGATGTTCTCTCAGAGCAGGAGCAGTCACCCTTTGTTGGTGACTACCAGATATATACTTTTGGTTAATTGAATGCAGCTGTTCTCCTTTATGTCCCTTCTTAAGCTTTTGAAGAAAATCCTACTTAGAGAAATGCCAACAGGGAAGTCTACCTGTGCAAAGGACAATTACTTCATGACCCCGTTCTTAAATCATTGAAGAGAATGTGGGTATGATGTCACAAGACAGTATCATTTCAACTACCTATATCTTAGAGTCTAAGCAGATAGTCATCATTTCTTTAAAGGAAGATCTTCCACAAGTGAGATAGCCTTCTAGTCTCTTGGATGATGATGTCAAATTCATTTGCCAGTGAGATAATGCATGCAAAAAAGATTTCCATAGGCATCTATGAGACATCTCATCTATTACCTGTCATCATGGTTGCCCTCCCTCATAGACATGTCCAGGGAGTAGAAGTAGGGGAACTCTCAATGATAGACCCTAGAGCCTACATGGCCTCTCCCATACTATCATGAAACTATTCATGCAGGTGAGCCACTGAATATAGCCATAAAAGGAAAGGACTAAAATGAACTTTAAAGCTTACTGTCTGCTATTTGTAATGTCACCAGTAAAGAAAATTCTACATTTATACTTTCACATGTAGATGAGACTGTAATGGACCTTGGGTTTTACAAGCGAATACATATTTCAACATTGCAAATTTTGGAAACACACTTTTAGAACAAAACACAGATTTCCTATAAATACAAATGGATATGGTGTGACAGTTAATGGGAAGTGAAAAATTAATATCAGGAATTAAGGTTTGGGAGAGCTAATAATAATGATTGCAAGATTTTAATAAACTAGTAGCTGTACTCAAATGGTGCAGTTCTTCAGAGATATGCCAATGTAAGTGTGAGTGACAAGGGCAGTAGAAGTGCTGTAACTTCTTAAAATGGATCCTAAATTAAGCAGATAGTTTCATTCTTTCAGGCTACAGACACAGGATCCAGTAGATAACACTCAATGCATAAGCCCAGATCAAATCTCGCTGCAGCAGCAGCATACAAAGGAGCAGAGAATAAGCAGTCAAAAGCATACTGACCATGCATTGAAGAGAAGGCACTTGAAAGCCCCTATTTACCTTTGTTTCAGTCAGAGGTACAGCTCTTTGTGCATGGATGAAGCAAAAATAACTCGAAGATTGTGTCAAGCATCCATCCACAGGAGTTTAAATAAAGACGAGCTGATGTGCTACAGATTAATTGCACTGTGAGCATATCTGCAGTGCTCTGTGGTGTCAGGTGCAGTGTCACCTGAGGCAGGAAAAAAAAGTCATTACTCCTACAAAATGACACAGGAACAAATCTAGTGAACCAGGGTGCCCAGAATTTGGTAGAACTGAGGTAGATCTGGGCTAGACATGTCTACATCATGTCACACAGGCACTAGCTGCTGTACACATGCAACACCTGTCTGCGCTCCTAAAGAAAAAGCCTTCCACATGTAGTTACTGGTAGTTTTACTAGATTAAAATCAACCAGGGTGTCTTACATGACTGCTGGCAGAATTTTGCCGAACTCCTCTGTAATTAGAAATCCAGCAAGAATTAGGCCAGCCTCTAAAGCATGAGGAGCTTTCACAGCAGCAGACCTCATGATTTTACGGACATCAGTGAGACTGCACAGCTCTAGGTGAGGATAGGCCACAGCTCCTGAATACTTATTTACACAAAGAGAAGGAGAATCTGTGAATATAACAGCAGTGCCCGGCCTTCACTAAAACAAATGTTCTCAGTGGCTGAGAAGGATGCCAAATCACAGAAGCCTGAATTTCTTGAGGAGAAATAAATATTTTTCTACTGTTTCTTTTTTTCTTCATTCTAATTTTTAACAACCTTTGAGAATCTTTGGCTGCAGTAGCAAAACTGTCTACAGGAAAAAAATAATTACTAAATTCCTTCAGTTTACATTCTGGCACAAATTTTTTAAACCTTGACTGTCTTTATTACAATCCGAATTAAAGCATTTCTGCTGAATGTGGTGATTTATTTATATTTTTGTTGCTACTGTTGGCATTTTATGTTCAGAATTTTTTTTGAAGTACTTAATATAAAATAAACTCACATGCAATATGGGGCACTGCAATACTTTAAAAACCACATGTTTACTATAAAACAGTGAGAGCTTTGAAATCAAAGTTAAACTCAGGGTGAAACTAGGAAGAAAGTTAGAAAGGTTTCTGTTGCTCATGAATTTGATTTTGCCCACGTTGGGCCAAAATAATTTTCTCATCAAAAATTACTTAAATTTGGACTTTCCCCAGCAAGTCAGTGAAGATACTTCATATATGTTCCTCTCAAGAGAAACAGAATCAGGGCCTCTGTTCCCACTTTTGCTTTAGGCAACGGAAAATCCCAAAAGGTAAAGAAATTGAGTCATTGGATAAATCAATTGGATTTAAGACAGCCTTCTCAGTCCCAAGGTTTTTATCCTGTCACTCCAAATGTTTTCACTGCCTCTGTTCTTGATTTCTGCATGCTCTGACTTTGTATTCTTTTTCAAGATGTGTTGTAAGTGATTTTAAACAGAAGTCTCTAACTGGCTGCATTAAAAACATGAAATATGTGTTACCGTATCAACTCTGAGCTGATATGAAAGAGTATTTTCCTCTCCTTGCATTTTTTTGGCAGATTTGTATTGTGTTTCAGAGATGGGAACATAACCAAAGAATGGTAAAAACAAAAACATTGTTTATTAGTAGCCATATCTTTTCTGGAAAAATACAAACTAAGGTAATGTTCTCTGAAAATTTCCTTTTACTTTAATTATAACTTAATTATGTTTTAGCAACTTCGTTTGAGAAAGGTAAGAAAAGTTAGGCAGATATCAGCTTTAAAGATATCCCATATTTTTAAAAGTCAAATTGAATACCAAAGCAAAGGCATCTTTACTGTGCAGTTCTCCTCTTTTTTAGTTACCGTTGCTGGTTCATCCAATCCAGAGTTCAGTGACTGGAAGCTTGGCCTGTGTTTTCTGTTCTGGCCACTTGAGGGAATCAGTCTGTAGCTGTGATCCATAATTTTTGTTTTTACACTAAGGAAGTAAGAAAAATTATATTTGTTGCAGAAAGTTTTCCAACTTCACTTCGACATGAAAGACATCACAAAGCACCGACTCAGAAATAAATTACTCCCTACATACTAAATATCCAGGAAGGGGAAAAAAATGTTGATAAATGAGAGCCTTGGGAGTTAACTAAGTGAGGTCCCTGCTCACAATTTATGATCATGCACTCTTGGACTTCAGAATGATTAATACAGCTAATTCTCAGTAGAATAAGAGCTGTTTTAGCCCAGGAGAGAACTGTACGCTATTGTTTATAGAAGCAGATAACATCAAAGTGGACCACTGCTTGTGTTAAGCAAATAGAGAATTCTGGGTCAGTGCAAATTAATCCTAAAGGAGTAAGAAAAAGTTCTTAATGACTGTTAGATCAGTGTGTTATCACTTTTCATACAACCAAAAATGGTAGAACTGTTAATGAGAATTACAAATGGCCTTGCTCACCACGGCCTGCTGGCAGCTCTCTATTAGCATGGCCACCATTAAGAGCTCTGGCAATCTTTATATATGACATTTGCTGCTGAAGTGAAGAAAATTTAGACAATTTTCTGAGATATTTGTACCATTTCAAAATGGTCTTTTGTAACAAACGTGCGGAGTGTTTTACACTGCAATTAGCTGAGTGGTCTGAGAGCCTTAAAACTCTTACCTTCTATTCATACAGTCAGATCTGGTTTACAGAAATAAGTGAATTGAATTTACAAATGAAGTAACAGTGTGCAAAAAAAAAGTCTTGTTGGTTGTGTCTATTAAACTATGTTTTCTAGTTCAAAGACAGAGAAAGCAAAAAGTTTAATTTTGTTTAGAAGGAATAGGTTGAATTTCACAGACTGACAGTACCGCAAAGTTAACTACAAATTACCTTAGAAGCATTATTTTGTTCTCTTAAAGTAGAATATAACAGCTTGACCACAAGAAGGTCTAGAAAATAAACTTTTTTTTTTTTTTTTAGGAGGTGGTTTGGGGTTTATTGGTAACTATTTGTGCACCTCTGAACATACCCCAACATCATATAATTCTATTCCAGTGATGTGATCTATGTACCACGTTATGGGATGGGGCAGGGCTGTTGACAGGAAAGGAGTGGGAATACGCTGTAAGGGTACAGTGGTCTTGTAAGCTGTAGGCTTGTTAGCTGCGCTAGCAGAACGGAAGGGCAAAAGTCTCCTCAATCCCTGTTGGCAGTTCCATGCCTGTTTACAAGTCATCATAAAATGGTATGAATACACACACTGTGGATGATTTAAGTCTCCCAGTATAGTCACCGTACAACTATTTGTCCGTTAAATTTGTTTTAACATAAATTGTCCTGTTTCACACAGGATCACTACACCAAGAAGCTATTTACGTATTATTAGGTCCTCTATTCTATTTTTCACTGGTACAGTTGCTGTCACTCAGCAAAGTTCATACATACATCTCAGGGCTTCTCAGAATATTTGCCCATGAAAGTAAGTACTTTTCAGAACACAATAACAGCAAAAATAGGTTCCTCCCTTGACTTACAGCTTTTCTTTGTAACGCTTCATGTCTGGGGTGCATCTGTACATATGGAGACATTTGCAGATGTAAATCAAGGATGTGAAATACCCCTGTGAGTACAGAGAGGGAAAAAAATTGTCCTGCATAAGGCACCAACTCTTTTTTTCTCTCTATGTTGATACTCTTACATGGGAGATTTCTTTGCTCAGGGGATGAAACACCACAGAGCTGTAGCAGTCTTGTTTTATTCTAGCATCAAACTTTCCTGACAGCCTCTGAGATCATTTTGTACATACCCAGGTGGGAGATAACCCAGATCCCTACCTCTGCTGTCTGGAGTGAATAAGCCAACTCTTTAGCAACACACAGAGGGGCTCTAGGCATTTGCCAAAAAAACTCTGGTTGGTGGGAAAAGCTGCCGGCTTCAGAAATTAATAGCCTCCCAAAGGAGGGTTTATTAAGAAGAGAAAAAAATCTCCCACAAATAAAATGAAAACACATCTTCTTTTCCTCTCTTTAGCCCTTCTTGCTTAGTTTGTTTGAGGAAGGAAGCAGCTCTTCCTTTCACCCATGGTGAATCAGTGGGCTGAGGGAGGTTACCTGGAACTGCACAGATAAAAACTGCACAGCCTGCGGTCTCTGTCCTAGGGAAAAAAGTCCATAGGTGGCTCTCATGCCCACTACCCCATCATTGCTTAACCAAAACTTTCATATATAATTTTATAATGTTCTCACAGAAGTCTGTCCCTCCTGCCCTTTAATCAGCCTTGATGTTTCTCTCTGAACTCCCTCCAGCATGTCTACATTTTTGCTGGTGTGTATCTGGAACTAAATGCAGTGTAATGAGTGCAGAACAGAGCTACAGTGTGATGGGCACACAGAAAAAAAAAATGTCTTTGGAGTTGGGTAAGCACTGTCTAGCAGAGTTAATTTCCAAATTTTGTGTTTAAAAAGGCAAAACATTATATTTTTCATTTGCAAATAAATTGAGATCTACCACATCTAGTCTAATTCCTAGAAAAGAGAGGAACAAAATAAAACTGCTGAGCGACTGCTTCTGTTTCAGCTCTGTCTACCTCTCAAAAGGCCATGCACAGACCTGTTAAAACATTCTGCAGACTTTCTCGGTGCCTGGCTTGTACAGCTCACCTTTTCTAGCATCATACAAGTAATATGCTGTGCAACTGGCACTCTGACAGCTTTCATGATGCCGAAGTTTATGGCAACAGTAAATCTATTAAGCCACAATTTGCACTTAATAAAATGAAACAGCAAGTAGTTAAATGAAAGCTCAATCCTAAACTGCAGAACATTTTTCAGGAAAAGTCATTGAGCCTGCCGCTGCTACTGCTGCCTTCCTTTGAGAAATTCAATCGTGCTGATTGAGGAAACCTGGAGAGAGCCAGCTATTCCTTCCTTCGGTTTGTAATTGCCCCGTAGACCATTTAATCATCTGTAGATGAAACAAAGCCTGTGCTGTGGAGTCCCGGAAGGGCAGGCATGCGCTTATCAAGTGCTTCCTACCCACCAAGCAGAGCTGGGAGCTCATCCTGGTGCCTCTGAGCAGCTCTGCTGTCAAAGCAAGGAGCTGAGAGCAGATGGGTTCTTCCTGCTGTCACTGCGCCGGTCTTCCTGCCTGCCTTGATTTTATTACAGTGAAGTCCGAGCAAGGCGATCTTTCAGAAGCAGGGTTCAGAGCAGAGAAGGAAGGTCTTTATGCTGGAGAAGGCAGACGAGCACAGACACCCATCAGGACAAGAGCTGCTTAATGCTGTCTTGACAAGAACAGATAGGCGCTGGAATTTAAATAAGAGGAGCGAGGATTCACTAGCTCCTGTAAACCATATTTCTCTATCAACTTTAAAATGTCATTCTTCATACACCCGGCTCTGTCTGTGCTCCATATTGTAGCATTTCTAGATGACTAAGAGGATGGTCCTGTTTCACAGATGAATAGTCCAGTCAGAAACCATATGCCCAGTTTCATTAACCAGAAGAAAAAAGAAACCTGGCCAGGAGCGGCTTGAAAACCTGATCCATCATACTAATTGGTTTGGAATATTAGCCTTTAGTTGATATTTGAAATCCATTTCCTCCTGAATATAGGCAATTTGCCTAACAGCTCAGGCTCTATACATAACCACATAAGGCTTGACATGCTGCCCTCAACTCCTAGCTCATATTTTCTGGAATACACCAAGAGAACACAGCACACAAAATAGAAGTACGAAAACTGGCTGCTCCTGGGAGAGCATCTCTGGGCATGTATCTTCCCCCCTTCAACACTTTTGTCGGGAAGAATTCTTATAAGGATTTTTAATTCACAAAAAAAAGCTCAGTGCTGACTAATGTGTGCCAATTAAGTTCAGCCCTTTGAATCAACAGTTTCCTGTTACCTGTTTCTTCAGGTAGAACAGAGGCTGATACCCCTGCCCTTTCCCAGGCTTCTGTGCAGGGACCTTTCCTGCCTGAAAACAGTGGGGACGCCTGTTTTCCGAGCATGGAAGGCCAGCACCTGAAATCTTAGGAATGGGCTGGCTATTGAGAAAAGGATGCTTGATAAGGCAGCCACTGTGATAGGCAGCGGAAATTTGATGATGAAAGGAGATGCCTAATAGATTAATCTGGTGTGATTTGCCAAAACACAGGGTTTTCTGGAAGATTATCCACACTCGCAACAGGAAGCCCTTTGTTTTGTAAAAGTCCCCACTTATCATGGTATTCTTTATCTCAACAAGAAACATAATGGTTTACTTGTTTACATGCATGGAAGATATATTCAGAGCTGGGCTTAGGAACTGTGAACTCCTTTTCATTTGAAACGTTTCCAGCAGGCAGGTTATTAGCTGCAGGGGAACAAGCAGTTGGACACACATAAAATTTAAATCCGCCTTGCTTAGATTGGCAAAAATGAATGTTATTTCATCCACTGGGAAAATGTTTTACTTCCTGCTCAAATACTTTTGGAAGAAAATCACAAGCTCATTTGTAGCCACCATATATGTATGTATATATTTTTTTAGAGTTAAGTGGAATGTCTACAGAAACTTATTTGTTACTGTACACCAGTTATTTTCCACTAATATTAATTATTTTATTAGCTTGTCTTTACTTCTTCAATTTTACTTTGCTTACTATAAAATGTGACTGATGGCTTTACATTATTTATACTGAATGTGTGGCTGGAATCTAGCCCTTGATGTGCTTTGGATAGAACTGCTTTGGTTTCTGGAATTGATTTTTAAATACCTTACACATCCGGGACTGCAGAACTACCAAAGCACTGTGTTCTTGAACTCCAAAAATAAACAAAAACTACCGTGTTAAAAAACAGCTTTATTAAAGCCCTTTTTAGTAATCTTAAATCAACAAAGTGTTTCATAGAGTGCAATATTGAGCTTGATGGATACATAATGTACATGCTGTACAAAAGTGTGCACAGCAAGAACATGTATTGTTTTAAAGGAACTGGAGCACAGGACATTGTTAGAGTTATTTTTCTGTGCTCCTCAGCATGTGTACCATATAGGTTTTAAATTTACTGCAGAGGCAGCCAGTTTCCATATCATAATAACTACGAGGTGAGGGGTCACTTCAAACAAGACTAAAAGAAAGGGAAGGCAAGTGAGTAAGCTGTAAGCTGCTCACTCCAATGCCACAAGATTGGCTATATGGACCAACCTCAGCAATTCGCTGCAGCCAGCACAACAGCAAGGAAGGAACAGAAATTAGAAAGGGGGGAAATGGGGCTGGAAATCTGATAAATCCATCAAAAAGAGTAGATCTCCAAAGATTTGTCTGTCTAGACCAGTGGACGGCTAGGAACAAGAGTTAGTGGCTCATGCAAATGGATACAGTGTAATGAAAAATTGCCATAGAGTAATGCTTGGCATAGACAAAGGATTTTATTTTACTTGTAGGACATATTTTATGGTTTATGAAGACATTGGAAATCCACTTTCTGTTTTCTTCGTCCATATTCATAGTTTACATTTCTTATTTTACAATGTGTTTAGGCACACATTGTACTTTTTTTCTGTCTGCTCCAAACCTCCCTATAGTTCAAACTGCACTTAAAGCCAAGTCCTGCAACTCAGCATAGCTAGTGCACAGCTGAAACTGAGGAGTGCAGGGAAGGCCTTCAGAATCCGCTTGGAATCAGTGCAAAATCATCACAATCTTTGCAAACTTTTTTCTTCAGACTCAGTGTCCATACAGTGCCCATAGAAAACCCCTAAGGTGGAATTAGCAAACAGAATCAAATAAGACGATAAGATGCATGTCCCTCAAAAGAAAAAAAAAGTTTTCTAATGTCATTACCTTTTTTTACGTTTTACACCAGTTTCACAAAATGTCTGAAAAAAGTCAAATGCTGGAAAACAACAGCATCTTCTGGCCACAGTCAATGGGACTACTTTCATAGGAAAGCCCTTAGCAAAGCAAGAATGACAGCCATACTCTCTTAACTGTAGCAGTAACGAAAAAATATAATTTCTTAATGTATTTCTTGGCATTTAGTTCTTTCTTCACATTTATTGAAACAATTGGACTTCTAGTACTTTCTATATTTTAAATTTAGGCTGGTGATTAAAACATTTTAGCAAATATGAGATGATTAAAATTTTTAGCCTTTTAAGGCACACTGATTCTACTACAAAAACGAAAATATCTCTCATTAGATTAAGTATGGGCAGCCTTATGTTTCACACGACTGTTTCTCACTCCCTCATTTTCAACATATTAATATAGGCTTCTAAATGGCTCCTTGACTTTTGGGAGATGAGAAGTATTAGGTTTAACTGGTTTGTATGTTGGATTGGGGGGGTTAGCAAATGCATCTAACCCATTTGTTTGTTATTCAAGGCTTATGGTTGCATCACCAGACACTAAAAACAGAATAATTAGTGTAGAAACTAAAATATTACATCTGACTAGGATTTCTCTCTAAAAAGTACCTTCTGGTTTAGCCAAGTTTATGCATGCACAGTCATAGATAATTTATGGCATTGTAACCTAGCATCAGGGATAAAATTTGTCTGGAGACATTAGAATATTTCCATTAGAAGCTGACTTCTATAAATAACTTTTGTTGTTGTTGTTGTTGTTATTATTATTATTATTATTATCATCATCTCAGTATAAGAAGCAAACATGTCTATCCACATCCCAAACATCCTGGAGGAATACGTGACTCCTTGAGAAAAGGAAATAAAATGCCAAACTGGAGAAGTGCTGATACAACTTGAAGGAGATGGCCTTTCTAATAAGCCATGCTATAGCTTGATGTGCTCCAGAGGAAGCTACAGCAGTGTTCTAGATCAGACCAGAAGTGAACAAATATCCCGATTGTTTCCATTCACTGTGCTTTTGTTCACAGCACAGAATGGTCTAAAGAGCACATTCAATAAACATTTTTGAATGAAACTAAGCCAGATGTGCTCCAGGATTGCACCTAATGAACTCAAACAGCTAACAGGTCCCAGACCCAGGCACAAACTAGCCCAAAGCAAACCACGTCTGACACACACCTGTGCTATGCTGATCTGCTCACATCAGCCTGTACTACCTGCTACTGTACGTATAGCTTCTGTGACCAGCACTAATTTTGCCATGTGGAGGGAAGTTTACATCAATAAAAACACAGTGGTGGATTTCAGAGCAGATTAAGATCTCTTGGTGCAAACAGAAGTGTTGCATGCTGAACGAGTGGTTTGCTGAGAGGCACGGCTCTAGCTGAAGCAACGTGTTTTGGTGGATATACAGAGGAAGCCTTGACGTTTCCACGCAGGATTGTTTGCTGCATGGCTGCTATTTCCCATTGAATCTGTCACTTATGATTACAACAGACGTTTGTGAGCATGACTGAACAAAAGAAAAGACTCTATTTCAAATCATTGTCTTGTCTTGTTGTGAATGTCCATCACAGGAAAATATGCCTTAAAAATGGAAAAAATACTGGGGAAAAAAATTGAATGTATAATGATTAAGTAGCAGGTGATGACACAGTTCTAGATAGTGCCACGGGGCCTTCAGCATTTCTGGTTTGCCATTAGAGAGGGACGAGACAGACTTTTGTTTCTGAAGTTCGTGGGTTGCTTTTTTGCTTTGTTGTTCCAGTTATGTCTAGTAAAAGATACCACCTCTCCTTGCAAGCCTTGACTCAGTTGTAAACTTAGATCATCCAAGCTACAACAACAGGACAAATCCACATAGCGCAAATGTAATTTGCAGGGTCAGCATGAAACTGATCCTGGCTCTTGGATGAAGAGAGAGCTATATATGTTGTGTCACATCCACAGAGCTGCCAGCACCTGCTAAGAACCTTCAACACAAACTGAAGCCAAAGCGAGATGAGGTCACGCATCAGGCATGCCAGGATGGATGAAGTCACTGTGTTCAGTGACCCTGGCTAAATGCAGTTGCGATGTATACATAATGCAAAGCCACAGTCCTCTGTCCATCCTCTGTCCCAGTTGTCCTTGGTCCTGC
The DNA here is from genome assembly GCA_033556795.1 of Tapera naevia. Taxonomy (NCBI): domain Eukaryota; kingdom Metazoa; phylum Chordata; class Aves; order Cuculiformes; family Neomorphidae; genus Tapera; species Tapera naevia. The sequence goes on from JAUMJJ010000038.1 coordinate 16,420,653, forward strand.
TTTATAGAGGATATGCAGGAAAGGTAGCCTTCATGCTGTATGAAACAGCTACAAAATTGATTTCTGCGTTGTTAGATTAAGGATGGACATTGTATGCATGGTCAGAATTTAGCCCATCATATTTCCAAGGTTTTCCAGAATATGTTACATATGTCTTAAAAATATCTTTGAAACAAATGTGTGCAGAACATTATAATATGTACTCAGTTCTACCAATCTCCCTAATGGGAAGACAAACATTGCAGAAATCTTTACTGAACAGAATGACTTTGGTATGTCAACTCTCCACCACTTGATCTGAAGCAACAGAACATTTATTGTTTTCAGGTCTCTCAGATTTTTAAAAAGAAAATCTTGGATATTTGGCAGCTGAAAATAAGAGCTTTCAATTCAGACAAAAGAATTGTTGTTTCAGGTACTCATCCTCATTCAAAGGATTAAATACAACATAGAAAGTAATATGCTTCTGTCTGCAGTTTAATGCCAATGAAGTGTGTGCTCAAAATTCGTCCTTCTCATCTTTATTTGTGGAAAAATTTGCCATCTTTTTCTTCTTTGGTCATCTTTCCTGCATCACAGGAGCACATCACGTGTGACATCACTTCAGTCTCTCATTTGGCTGTACACATCCAGGAACTGACACTGTAGCAAAAGGTCACCAGATCTATAAATTAGTATGTCTTTGTGTAGAATCTCGTACTCTTTCACATTAGAGGCCAAGCTTCCATTATCTAGTTCTATATATAGCATACCATAGAAGTATTATAAATGCAGCTGTTTCATTTTGGAGCCAGTAGACAGTTCCCATCAGCAGCAACAAAATGACAACTGTTTGATTCATGCTGTCTTCTCGTGCCTCCTATGTGTGTCTCTTCTTTCCTATCCCTGACCTATCCATCCTGCCCATGGCTTATCACTATCCATGAAACTGGATGGAACTATTTTCAGTTATTCTCTGGAGAGGAGTCACTTTCCTACTTTCAGCCTTGTGAGAATCTTCACTTAAAGCCAAATCACCACTGGACAAAGAGATCCCTCCATCTCTTCTCTATCCTTCTGCACAATGCACTCAGTAGAAGGGTCTTGGTTGTCTTCTGCCAGTTTAAACAAAGGCTATTGAGGAGGAATAAACATTCTCATTGCCATCCTTCTCTCCCACACAAATGATGATCATTTATAGCATTTTACAATAACACAGCTTCGGAAAATATATATTGCAGGGGAAAATGTTGTTTTAAGTACTATGTGGAATTTTCAACATAAAACAAGGAAAAGCACAGGCAATTTTTAGTGGTAAAACATTTAAATCCCTGCATATTTGACAGATTATTCCACGTGAATGATAATCATTTGTTGTAAATGTCACCATAGCAGCTACATATAAATATACACAGTTTGGTCTGACTTCAGAATAAAGCAAGGGTTTTCTTTATTACCTGGTGCACCAGCAAGAATAGAAACATTGTCTTCATTTTCCTGAGAAAGGAGACACAAATTTGCCTGCCTTTTTTTCCGTCTTTCATTTAAATAGTGAGAAAATTGTAATGCACGCAAGCCAGAAAATGTTGGCAATTGCATGTTGGATAGATTTGAGGGGTGAAATCTGAGAATCCCAGAGACAAAAAAGAAGGATGTTGTCAAGAACATAAACACAGACTTGGTAGCCACCCTCCTAGAGATGAAAAAAAAATAGAAAATTAATTAGGTTACCAAGAGATGAGTTGGGAAAGCAGAAAAGGAGCAATGAAAGAAGAAAGCCTTAAGAAGACACTGAGAGTCAGAGGAAGAAGAGAAGCAGTGAAAGGAGCAGAAGAAGGGAAGTACCAAGTGTCTCCAGAAGCATCAGGAAATTAGAGGTGGAAGAATTCAGTTGTCCAATGGAGCGAGGGACCATTGAAGAGGAGTGATGGAGAAGCAGCAAGAGAAATCCTTTTGGAGAAGGTGGCAACCACCTCTGTGAAAGCACTGCAGGAAAACTGGTGCAGGAGGAGGAATGTGAAAGGATAACCCCTGAGTCAGGGAGTGAAGAGGAGATGGAAAACAATAGAGCCCGTGAGGGAACCTCTCTGGTCTGTACATGATCATCCTCACATCTCCCCCTCACCCCAGTACGAGCTGATCAGAGAAGTGATGTCAGACTGCATGGCTGTTAATGTAGCTGAGGGTCCTAATCATGGTTTTTCACAAAGAAATTATATTTCTTTAGGCTCATGTCGAGGTGGAAAGAAATCTTTTCTTATAGTGTTCTGTCTACTGATCTCACAGTGAGAACAGGGTCGGAATAAGTTACTTCTCCATTTCGGCTGTTTACACCATCTATCTGAAAGTATTTGAAGGTAGTACCTAAGCTGGGGTCACATCTCTCTGGTTCCCACACAGTCAGCACAACAAGAGAGGTTGCTCCAGGCAGCAATTCAGGGCAATTCAGCACAAACTTCTTTTCTTGACTTCCCCTAGGAAGTCACTTTTTCTTTCTCTGTCCTGTACAGGGGACCAAAGGAGTTCAGCCTCCAGAGGGGCAGTGTTCTACCACCAGACCTCCCAAGCCAGCTCCAGACTTCTTACACTGAAAGCAAGTACTAAAGTTAAAAGCTTAACCTTATATGTCTACCAGGTTTCTTTTTTTCTTTTTTAACTATTTTGGATGGGTCTTTTCCTATACTCTTTCCATTTGAATTAAAAATGGTATGTACAGCAATTGCTTGTAAATTAAAAAATGTTTACAATACCTGTGCAAATAATAGGAGGAATTGTAAAGCTAACATATGCATTAGGCAGTGAAGAATATGTACAGAAGTTTAACATGTTGTCCTTTAAAAGAAGCAAATGTTGTGTGCACTGGTGTGGAAATACCATGAATCCTGTTTCAACTAAATGACTTCATTGAAAGAGCCATAGCATGAAGATCGAATACTGCTATTTATTGAAAGTGATAAATTATCCAAGGATTATAGTTCATAAACATGAAACTCAGTGTCTAGGAAAAAATGTAATAACTACCTCAGGTATATTTAAAAAACAAGCTGTTCTATGAGTAGCTAACAGAGCCTGATCCCCTGTATGTTTATGTCTTCTATCCTCCATACTATTACTCTGTCACTACTGTATTAACCCTATTCATTTCTCATGTCCCTACTTGATAATCCCTTTTGGCAATAGAGAGCGCAGCCCAAATCCAGACCAGAGCTACGGGTTTATTGGTGAGTTGGCTGATACATGGCCATGAGCGTTCATTGTGTATTTGGCCGTCGCCAGGCAGAAGCAAAGCTTAGTTTGCCAAGCAGGGGCCAAGTTACCTGGAAGAACAAATACGTATTTTCTCTTCCATCCAGCCACAAATTTTCGTGGTACTTCTTGGAACTTAACCATGTTTGGGAGTTCTCCTCTCTCAAATGTGGTTGAAATTGGCCTGAATTTTTGTGGGGACAGGAGCGGGTAGGGGGGAAGAAAGAGAGAGTGAGAGAGAAAACAGGGCTAAAAATAAAAGTGTTTGGATTTTTCCAGACCATTTATTCTGGAATATTAGAAAATGTAATGCGTAAAACAATAACTTTTTTTTTCCCCACTAAAGCCACAGAGTAGCAGACATAAATTGGTTATTTTTATTTTAATCTGTTTTCATATACATTGACAGCTGCATTTTCATCAATTCAGAATATATACGCTTTGATCTCTGTATTTTTCATCTCCCAAAAGGATGAACAACACACTAGGGAGTCATTTGGTCAGTGAAGGGAAAGAGCACTTTCCAATGTGCGGATTATTATGGGCATAAGAACACAGCTGTGCAAGGAGCACATCAACAGAACCACATCTGTTTACATCAGCTGAGGATCTATCACTTATCTGTAGTAGTATGTTTCCCAAGACAGCTTAACTGATTTGGGCTTAACACTTAATTACACGGTTATTTTTTATGAACTCTACAATGGTCCACAACAGAAATCTTTCTTCAGTAGTTTTGTCTAATTTGTACTTTAGATCGCACAACTATTACTGATGCTATCTATTAACAAACTAAAAGACTGGGTTTAATAGTCTCTGTCGCTGTGTTCACATTATTTATCAGTAAAGTTTTTTATAATTCTGGGGAGTAATCAGGTTCAAAGGCTGGTCCACCGACATATAACTGACAGTACCAGAGGTTGCAATGAAATTCAAGTCCTACATGCTAATGTCAAGACAAAGACACAGTAGGTTCAGGACAGTCCCCACTTCTTTTGGCATTCCAATGCCATGGCTAAATATCAATTATTAGTTTTGAGAATATTATCCTCCCTTGAATTCATATTTTCACACTAGTTTCAATTTAGCTTATTGCATCTTAATTACAAATCTCTCCTCTCTTTTCCATTCCAATCTCCATGGCATCTTATTAAATATTACAGAGGTGCAAGACAGCAGATCAGCATGTGGCAGATAAGATGTAGAGGTACTTAGCAAAGGCTTTGCTGTTTTGGATGTTGTAATTTATAGTTTTCATCAAGTGTCACTCAAAGGAAATACGTTTACACACTTGCACATTTATCTCTGCCTTTCCTCTTACACCTCCCCCCCCAAATTTCTTTACTTTCTTTTTCTGTCTTGGGATATCTCTACTGTTCTGTTGCTCTTGTTTCCTGATGGAACAGAAACATTTTATATGTTTAGAAGTCTACAGTGAAAAAATCAAAAGAAAATGAATCAGTGTAAACACTGGCTTTGCAGATAACTGTAATGGGCAAATGGCCAAGTAAATTCTGCTGCAAAGTCAGCGAAGAAGCCAAAACTTTTAAATTTCACTGCCTTCAATGCACTTCAGCCTAATGTTCATTCCGTCAGGAAAAACACGGATAACTTCGAAATCTAATTATATTGACCTTCAGGTGTGATCTTTACTTGCTGTCACTCCAAAGCCAGCAACACAAACTCTTAGAATACGATCTTAGTGTCCAGAATCCCTTGTTCTCATTTTTAAAAATTAATGACAGTGCATCTGTCCATAGTCCAGATCTCAAGATGCCAAACATTTCTTTTCTTTTTTCTTTTTTCTTTCTTCTTCCCACAGGAATGTTGGTGGATGCATATATGAGGCTGAGAGTGTTTTTCAGATCAGCTTTTTACGTATGCGCTCTTCCACACTGAAAAAAATAAAACTCATATGCATGGAGAATGAACAACTTTATTTATAGGGAAGTAACTCTTTTGTCTGTTCCTAACTTCTTACACAGTCAGTTGCTTTCTGAATATATCATATGGACTATTGTATTCCAAATACACTTTGCAGGCATTTACCAACACAATAATCAGTTGTTTTTACGTTACAATCAGACTTGACCCTTGCCTGTAAAGTCATCCCATTTTGCATATTTACACAGAGACATCTCCCCGCTCTGTCCCCCAGCAGACCACATAAAATACAAGGAATCGTTCATAAATTCTGAAGTCAAATCTGCAAAAGTTGTAAAATGTTTGGATAAGGCTGCTGCTTAAGATAGAAGAACAACTGGTAGTTGGGATTAGCAGGTGGTCATCTGGGGACTGACCCTGGAGGAAGATCTGGGGTACTCTCTCAGAGCGTTTTAGCACTAGAAACAGGAAAGAAAATTGAACGGTGACCCTCAGGCACCCTACATCTCCTTCCAAGCTGTGGGGCAGGCAAGGAAAATGAGCTTTTAAGAAAAGACAAAAGAGAGCAAGTTTTCACTGTTATGTTTTTCAGAATGGGTTAAAATCACTGTAGACAGATGCAAGACTTGAATGTGCAGCTTCAGGAACTGAAGCTCTGCTACTTGTATTGCAAATGGCAATCAGCGGGATCTCCATATGTGGAAATTATGACTGCAGTTCTTGCTATGTGTGAACAGATTTGCTATTGCAAGTCTTCCAAGGATAGGAATTTTTAATCAAAGCTGTATGCAATACCATTTGTATGGAAAAAAAGAGGCCCAACAACAAAAACAAAATCACTTCAGGTACAGAGGGCACCCAAAGTGTGTGTCCCCAGTCCTGTCTACTTATATGGCTGATGTAGAGGAACTGATATTTTTAGTAGATACCTCTACTAGCAGCCCTACTTGATGAGTTAAAAACTGGAAAACACATCACCACTTCAAGCACCTCCCAGACTATCTGGAAGGCCAAGTGACCCGACCCACAGTACAGCAGTATAGTAAAGAATCTGAGCAATTCAAAGCACAAATGGTCCCCCTGATTTGATGTAAAGCACTAGGAAGAACAATCAAACAGACAAAGATCACAGGAGTTCACAGTAGTGTGAATCCAGTGAAAATTATCCAGAGGTTGAATTTAATTGGCAATCACAACATCGTTTTGTCAGATCTAATAGTGGCTGATCATGCTAAAAATCTAAACCAAAACATAAAAAAAAAAGGTCAGGAAAAGCATCACCAAAAACCTCACAAGGAGATGGTTGGCATAGAAGTGCTAAAATAAACACTGCCAAACACTGTTGGCAAGGACAAATGTTGTTGTTTTCATTCAGGTCTATAAAATGAGAAAAAAAAAATCACTCTAGCATCTATTATTTGTAGCTGTGCTTTCTCCTTAAACTTTGCCTGTATGAAAGGTCCCATGCACGCTGTTTATTATCACTTCAAATTGGTGATGTTCAGATTTTCTTCCACTCTGAAATGATCCTGGAGCTTACTCCGCATCAGAAATACTTTAGATGACAACTAAGTGTAAAGAGCTTAATAACACAAACATCACAAAATGCTAATTAGTTTATGCAAAGACCCATAATAGAAGTGCATCCTAAGACTGAAGTATTGTGGTGAATAAATTTAAAGGAAAAAAATTAACACTCTTGCAGAAGATTATCTTTTTTATGTATTCTTTGTATGTTCTGATTTCCAAGTTCAAAACACTTTCCGATGTCAATGACAATCTTAATAGAATCCAATTAGTTCCACAAGGCACTTTCTGATGCACAAGCCTCTGGCTTGATTGCGGTGAATGGTGGGTATTTCCTGTGTTTAAGTCCACATATGGATTGAGTAAGGCAGTGGCAGAGAGACTACTGTTTTCCTTCACTACATCTTCATTTCTTTTTCACAGGCTAAGCCTTTTTTGTTTTTCCTGGCTCTGTTGTCAAAACATTGACCAGAGTTTTGGCTCATGGTATTGGAATACGAGGCCAAAACAATCCTCTGGAAACCAGTGTGGCAAAATGTATTTTAAATCTATACATTCACCATTCAACTATGGGAGCAACCACGCCCACTGCCCCACTCTGTGGTTTAAAAACAACATGGGTTTGCCCCCAGAATGGTTTGATTTATTTGACAAGCTTTTTTCAAGCTGGGTATATCAACATTTAAACTGTTTTGAGACTTGGCTTCCTACGTCACATATACAGCAAGTATTAAAACACAGTCTAATCATTTTCTGCCTCTGTTAAACTAAACAAGGTGAATGCATTGCGCATTCTGCAGGATTTCTTTGAAAACGTGTCAGTCTCTCCAGAGACAGACAGGGCATAGTGATTCTTTTTTTTTTTTTTCTCCTCAAAAACATACAGTTGGGACCTTTTTAAATATTATCTTTGATACATTATTTTTGGAATATATATCATTGTAATAAACACATACAGCTAATTACTGCTCCAGACAAAAGTCCAATGCAAAACACTAAAAGATGACACATTTTAAGGAATTCTTAGTATAATAGTCCAAGTACCCTGTGACACTGCAACTTACTTTCCTGCATTGTCAGGTTCCTGGAGGGATTCTCCAGGAGTAAGAATACAAAGAAAAACTTGGCTGTAAAACTGAATTCAGGACAAGACTAATTTTGCACACATAATCGGGAAAATAAAAGTATCATGATACTGTGTGGTAGATTAAATAATCTATACAAACATAATCTAATTTTTTAAGGTCTGGAGTGTAATTTTCCTGAACCAGAATTCCTGCATAATTTACTTCCAACTTGTTTCATTCCATTTTTTGCTTTTGGTACCACAGCAACCAGCCAGGTCTCTTTTGGTGTGGAACAGCCACCTACAGAAACACATGCATAGATGCAACTATACACCTGAATTTGGGATGAGGATCTGCTTCTACCTTGAACAACTTATAAACGATCCATGTGACATTTGAACCCTATTTAAGTATCCCACCTGGATTTACTCCCAAACTTCACAGCGGGAACCAAAGAGCAGGCCAGAAAGTGCCTTTTGTCGTTAAACAAAACATAAATTTCTCAGCCAAAACTGTTTCATCGTGCATGCTGCAGAAAGCTTTACAAGGAGGGAAAAAAAATATGTTTGTGAATGTAGCAACAAGTTTTAGGGTTTCTCTTTTACCCCTCCTACCCAATTTACACCCGGGATGTGGGGACTGACAGTCAAGAAAACGCAATTAGCGCGGGGGTGGAGGGCGACCGCCCTGGCCTCTTCCCACCCCAACCCCGCTCGGCGAGACTGACACGCAACCTCCCGCCTCCTCGGCGGCGCGTTTTTCCTTCTCCAACGTATTCCCACCGGCCTTTCGTCACGAAAACTGTAAAATCCCAGTGCTGGGTTTCTAGTGGCTAAACACAGAACACTGAAAAAAAAAGGGGGGTAGGAATGGGGGGGGCGTAATATGAAGCAACGTTTCAACAAATGCCATAAAGCCGAGATGGGAGAGCTAGAGAGAAGGGGAGGGGAAGGGAGGAGGAGAAGCTTGAATGTATCAATGCAAATAGCAAATAGCTTAGTTTTTACTCCCAGACACTATAACTTGTTTTACGATTAGTGATCTGTTTAAAGATTTGTCCTGGAAGTACTTGATATTGGGTTACAAAAGGTTACGTTAATTGCATTAAGTCATAATGACCCATGAAGGGCTGCAAAGGCTTAAAGGAAAACACGACTTTACCTTAAAGAAATAAAATAAAATAAAATAAAATAAAATAAAATAAAATAAAATAAAATAAAATAAAATAAAATAAAATAAAATAAAATAAAATAAAATAAAATAAAATACCCAAGTGGTGGGAGCGCAGTACGGCGAGGGGGCGGGCTGCGCGGCTGGGGTTCCCGGAGGAGGGAGGCAGCGCTCTGGTCCCGGTGCTCTCCGGCCCCGCGTGCCCTCGCCCCCCCTCGGCATTGCCACGCCGACAGGGCGTGTGTCGGACGTGGGCGCAGCCGCCTGCGTTACGGTGCGGAATTAAATACGTCTACTAATAATCTATAGTCTCGCTCGCCGGGGCAGAGCAGACAAACAAAATTGTCATTCCAAATGAAAAGAAAACACTATTTCTTAGAAGTGTTTAGGAGGGTGCACAGCGGGGCATATTTTCTTTCTTACTGGCAAGAGTTTGTAACTGGATCCCTTAACATTACTGAGAACATGAAAACATGAAACAAAAGTATTGATCCAAGATTTCGCAGAAGAGAAGTATCCGAATACCCACTGGTTTGGTTGAATTTTTTTTAAGGTTACATCAGATGTTTACCGGGGAAAGTGGGAGCTGGCGGTGTAGCCTTTGCATGCTCCATTCAAACATACGCGGAGGAAAGTGTTATTTGTGTTGTTAAATTTACATTAGTTCACTTTAATTGCATCAGCTGCTAGATAGATCTAGGAATAATGGCGTTTAAGAGGGAAATAGCAATCATCTTCAGAAGACTGCAGCATAATGGAGGAACCTAATTAATTTAACCTTGCAGTCTTCCATAATGGCTGCACTTTATCATTTCCACAGATGGAGCTTGAAGGAATTAACAATGTTGTTTATCCCAGCAGACATCTCTGACTGTGGTTAGCCAATGGCAGATTGCCCACTTAAAGATGCATTTCTTCACTTAAGGGAAGCCAACTCGAGTCCTGGCAATAGCTGTCCAAACTTGCTACTGTTAGATGTGTGTGGGACATCGAAAACCTGAGAAAATGCACAGTATGTGTCTCTTTATGGTCTCATCAAGTGACTCTGGGAGAAGATAGAGTGTTTCTTTGCTGATCAGAGCGAAGAAATTTTCAATATCGTTTCAATTTCTCTTCCTTTATTTTCTCCTTTACAACACTTTTTTTTTTTTTTTTTCTTTTAAAGCATATCCTGGTAACTTTTTTTTTTTTTTCTTTAAAAACGCAGTATGCGTCTGTTTCTAGATTCGTGGAATTCAACCCAACACTTCTACTAGATGATTTGCAGTGTTTACAGACTTTTTATGCTTGGGAAACCTGAGTAGACTTGAGGTAAGCACTCCTCCACAAACAAAACACAGCAAAAGCCGGATTATTTGAACAAGCTGGTTGTTTATTATTTCAGGAAATAATGCATTTTCCACGCTGGCATATTTTAGGGTGCACATGCACGCACACACTCGAGTCTGTCGTGGGTGTCAGACCGGAGTCAGAAAAGGAGAGATCTGCAGCTTTACGGCTTCTGGTTGTGAGACAATACTCCCTCTACCGTGATGCTAACGTAGGAATAAACTACAGAGGTTAAATGCTGTACACTTTTACCTTCACAGCGGGTATATTACAGAGTGTTGTTTGGCTGCTTTCGGACGGGTATTTGTCACCCCAAACAGCCAGGACCTGAGGAGTGAGCCGTAGGAGTGAAGAAATGTATCAGACGAGTGCATTTTCGGCACGATTGTCTCTCTTAGCTCTTGTACTAAGAGAAGCATTTGTCGGTGGCTCGGAGACAAGGATATTTCTGCTTTCTGTGTGCCGCAGCAGTGCTTCTGTGTCCGATAAATCTTAAACTCTATTATTGCTCTTTTTTGAAAGTTTATTGGTATCTGGGGTTGCGGTTGTTTGTTTAGGAGTTGGTGTGTGTGCACAACTCCGAGTGCCTGGCAAGCACAACTCCTGTCCCTGAATTTTCACGTTGTCCTTGCCCCACATGACAACTTCATACTGTTCTTGCACCCTGATACATAGAAAGCATCTTTTCTATTCCTCCTTTGTACAGAGCAGCGTGCAATAGAAACCAACGTACACAGAAAAGAATGTGGGGCTGCCATTAAAATTCTTACTATTAGTGCTATAAAGTGCCAGAGGTGAATAGCAGCCCAGGAGCCACCTGGACTGCTTGTGCCATGTCATTTTAGGAGGGCGGGTTTGGATCCAAACCTCAGTTTGTTAATCTGGCAGGTATCATCAGCCAGCAGCGTGACACTGAATGCGTGACCCGATATGAAACACTTGGGGATGCTGTCAGTTCTCTCGTTCGCTGCTGACGGCCAAGAACACGGCGAGGAGAAGAGCAGGGCAACTACGACAGCAAGGATGCTGTGACTTGAGATGATGACGCGAGTTGTGACGCTAACGGGGCTAGGGATGCTGTTTCGTCAAACAAAGGAAGCTAAACCAGTTTGAAGTCCTAGACAGTGGCCACCTGGAAATAACCTTGTATATAATCCCGGGAGGGGGGGGGGGGGGGGGGGGGGAGGAGGAGGGGCCAGGAATGGAATGTAAGAAAGAATCTGTTTCAAAAAGTAGTGCGGAGTAGCTTACACTGCGACCGGCACAAAGCTCAAGTCTACGCGTGGGGCAGAGCGTGAGGCGCAGCACCGCTGTTGGCGCTGCACGGAGGTCTGTTAAAGCAGCCAAAAACGGGGCAGGGGAGAGAAAGAATAAAGATGGTCGGTGACACCCACAGACGCAGCCCCGCCAGACAGTCCTTGCGCAGCCGGCTCCGCGCAGAACCCGCGCAGCCCCGCCGAGCGCTGCTCGCAGCGGAGCCCCTGGGTGCACACGGGTTCCCTGTGCACGAGAGAAGCCCTGCGGGCCCTCGGGGAGGCTGCCAGGTGCCAGCGTTGAAGTTCTGAGTGGTGATTTAGGCTAACGCTGTTGTGGGAGTGCCCGCCCCCAGGCAAACCCTGCCCGTGTGAACACGGCTTTTCAGAGCCTTCCCCAGCTCTACGGTCACGTATTCCCTGCGACGGAAAACTCACTGAAAATATTAAATGCCTCCAGACTGTCGCCACTAGAAAGACAGAATGCAAATCCCAGTGGGAATCCTGCCGGCTGCACGGTCTCACTCTCCCATCAAAGGTCCCGATCCCCTCCTCGCCCTGTGGGAGGGAGGCAAGGGATCCCCTGCCGCTCCTCCCCTCGGTTCGGGGAGACCTGCCTGGGAATCCAGCAGGACTTCCCTGTTTACCCGGCCTCGCTGGCCCCTGGTGGTTGCTACTGTTGGTGCTTGCGCCCTTGGGAGAAGAAAGTAGGAGCAGAGGGGAGGATGAGAACAGGGGAAATGGTGGCAGCTGTGAGCTAGGGAGCTGGGAAGGCTGCAAGAGTAGCTGCTTTGTATTAGAATCATAGAATGGTTTGGGTTCGAAGGGACCTTAAAGACCATCCAGTTCCAAACCCTCTGCCATGGGCAGGGACACCTCCCACCAGACCAGGCTGCTCAAGGCTCCATCCAACCCGGCCTTGAACACTTCCAGGGAGGGGGTATCCACAGTTTCCCTGGACAACCTGTGTCAGTGCCTCACCACCCTCAGCGTGAAGAATTTCTTCCTAATGTCTAATCTAAATCTTCTCCCGATTTAAAGCCATTGCCCCTTATCCTATCACTACTTGCCCTTGTAAAAAGTCCTTCCCAGCTTTCCTGTAGCCCCTTCAGGTTACTGGAAGGCTGCTGTAAGATCTCCCTGGAGCCTCTTCTTCTCCAGGCTGAACAAGCCCAACTCTCTCAGCCTGTCCTCGTAGCAGAGGTGCTCCAGCCCTCTGATCATCTTAGTAGGATTCGAACCTGGGCTGAACTTGTCCTGTTCATCCAAGCACCAGGGGACAGCCCTACTACACGAGGGCAGCAGCATCCTCTCTCCACCTTGGGCCTTTCCAGGCTGAGACTCGCGGTGGCAAAACCTCCCTGATGCCCCTGCAGAGGGCAAGACACCAGGGGCCGAGTAACGGCTCTGGTGCGACTCTCGGTCCCCCCGCTCCACGACTAAGGCTGTTTGCATTCACAAAACAAGCCGCTTATGCAAAGCGGCCGGGCCGAGGCTGCGTTGGTCCAGCCCCAGGTAGGGTGCTGGGAGGCTGGGGCGGGTGGGGAGGATAAGAACATCTCCTCCAGCGCTTCCCGCCGGGATGGGCCGCCGCCGGGCCAGAGGGTGGGCGTTGCTGTAGACGGGGAGATCACGCAAATCTTCAAATCTCCTCTGAAAATTAATAAAAACATACGAAATCCTAGACAGTCCATAGCAACTGATTTTTATCTACCGTTTTACGCGCTTCATTATCCACCTAAATATAAACGCCCCGTGATTTAATGTAGTTTACGGAGACCACAGGCATTTTTGGCTTCGCTCAGCCTTTTCGCTCTAGCGCTGGCGATAGGCTGACTTCAGACTTCTCTCGACAGTTGACTATATCTGGAGGGTGGGAGGGAGAAAACGACTGCATTCAACGTACTTGTTTCGGTGCCTCTTCAAAGCTACTCGGGGAGCCCCAAAACGCTTAAATCCACGTATTTCTGTATATCTCCCTGGGTGCTCGCCCTCTGTCACCTTTACTCCCTGACGGAGAGTTTCTCTGGAAGCTGGAAAACCTGACCGGGCTCAGGGGAAGACGGGGGTTGGCTTTAATCAGCATTGTCAGAGAACCAGAATCAGGTGTGGATTTGTTTCAGGCCATGTTTACATCAATCAATATTTTCGTTACAATCTTGTCAACAGATTTAATTGAAAGCGCATGCTAAAGCCAGAGAAATTAAGCAGTACATGGGAAAGCGTTATTTTTAGTAAAAAATACTGTTATACAAGTTCGCATGGCTGAAATGTTTTGATTGTACTAGAGGCTAGTATTTTTTCTAAGCTTCATCAGCAATGAGATGCCTCGATACGGTGTGTCAGGACGGTCTGTAATTTTAGCGAGCCACAACCGTGGCCTGCGGGTACAGAAGAGCACACCTTCTCCTCTTGAGCGTTTAATCCCTGTAAATCTAAATTAGTGTCGCAGGCATCACCCTCCGTTGTCCCCAGCACGGACAGCGGCTGGCGCAGGCGGGTTCGCAGGAGAGCCGCGGAGAGCACCTCCCGTGGAGCCAGGGCAGGCTTAGCCACCCTGCCAACAACTTAAATCCCCCAAGCCGATAGAGAAGCTCTCCTACCTGCGCGGTAATTTTGGCTGAGCTGTCTGCGCGGGGCTGGGGCGCTCCGGCTGCGCGGTGCGGCCGCCCTGCGCGCCTTTCGCCGTGTCTTTTCCCTCCCGCGCTCCGGCATCCCCAGCTCACTTTTCACATCAAATAGGCCATTAACTTTTGATCCTTGCTGTTACATTCCAGGTTTCCTAGTGATGTTTCCTGCACGCTGAGCCCCCCTCGCCCCCAGTGCTGTCCCATTTCGCATTTAAATACGACCCGGTAGATCTGAATTCCTGTCGAAAATGTAATTTTGAACATATGAACTCATTCGCCTCTTCGTGCTTGGCCTCGCATCGAAATCCCCCTCGGAGGAGAGATACAACGTTTTAGATGCCCCGGAAGAGTGTTGAACTTTTGGCTTGCCTCACATCTTTTAGCAAGCGAGCCAGAATGAGACCTATTAAAATACCGACTAACGCCTGCGAAGACAATTTCTGTAACTTCAAAGCCCTTACGGGTGTATTTGCAATGGCTGAGCCCAAGCGCTGCAAACAGCCATAGGGATGAGAGAGCTACTCGTGTTCAAGACGTTATTAAGCAGGAGCAGTGACTCAATCTTCAGCCGAATAGGTTTTGGGGCCCCGCCCCGCCCCCCGCTGCTCCCCCCTTCCCTGTGTGTTCTCCCAGTTTCCTCTCCTGGCAGTACGAAACCACTCGAGTGACAGAATGCATTCGTGCACTTAACCATTTTGTTAAGTTTCTTGACAATAAATTCGCTTTCTGAAGTATTTCCAGACCTGTGCTCAAAAGAGGCCTGAACAAACTCGGAGAAGGTAATCTGAAATTCAAGCATTTCCCCCCAGATACCTAATGATGGAGGATTTTCCTATTAAACCGTCAGAAATATGTTGTAATACTTTCATATAATTTTGTTCATTAAAGAAATACTATTATTTTATTCCTTCATCATTACAATAAATATCACCTTATGAGCTAATACTTTCTTTGAAGGCAGCTACTATCCTGTACAAATAAAATTTTCTCAAATATACCAAGTAATTTTCTTTTATGATCTTTATGAGGATACAGTAATGATAGATAAGGAAGGCATTATCAACAAAACTATTAAATTATACAGACCAGCCTCTCAGATTGTTAGGATTTAGATTGAGTCATAAGGTTCTAAGGAAAATGATGAACCTTATATATATATATACACAAGTTTTCCAAGAACATAAAATAAACTATATTTGCTAAACTACTGTTTCAGATTTGCAATAGTGACTCTGTGCTTAAGTGCTTTCACAACTGATCTCATGCAAACTTAATGCACAAGTCCATGTTTGCAGAATATGCCCTTAAACAAGTGGATTGTCACACTGAATGGTTCAGTCTCCCATTAATACCTGTGTTACATAGACAGGCTTCTGATTTCAGGCCTTTACTGTTGAAGAACCTTATCTAGAATTGTAGAGTCCAAAGCTAAGGATATTATTCCGTTTCACATGAAGTATTCAGTTTGCAGACCTTAATAAACAAAGAGTTTAAAATAAAAATAGGACTTATTTTATAATGGACTTTATAATCTGCTTTTAGCCAGTTAGTTCATGGAGGAAAATTCAATAAATCCATGTATTCATAAATAGCTTTTTGAGCAGTTTCATTAAAATTACAAATACAAGTGTTTACAGGGTTAGATCTTAGAAAGCATTAGAGGTGAATTTACAGATACTGAAAAAAGTACTCAAAACTCATTGGAAGTTAGAGGGACTAGCTCTCTGAGGAGCTGTGGGAAATTTCTATTTGCAGCGACACAATTACCAGATTATGAAGCTGGAAGAAGATCTTTTTAGCTCCTCCATACTATGTTAAGTTGCTGCTTTTCCCACCTCCTCCCATATCCATCAGTTTTAGACAACCCCCTATCAAAAAGACATGGAGAAACTAACAGAACACCGGGGAAAAGATGAGCAATGTACCAGAGGGAGAAATATTTAACGTTTTGTTTTCTAAATCCGCAAATCAAGTCGAGGATAACAACAAACATGAGAGGCATTGAAAATACAAGCACTACAGATAAAAATGGTTTCTTTTGGGGAGTCAAAGAAAACACAACCAAGAGGTAGAAGGTTAAACAGACTCACTTTTGAGAGGGCTGTGTCTTATCTGTCTTCTGGTGTGATCTTCTACAGAAGTTGTGTTGTCACATGTGGCTTGCAAACATGGCATTACAGGAGCCAATTATTATTGGATGCCTATAGCACCTACCTCAGAAATGTTTCCGTGTTCCATTAGAAACCATTACTGGAAACATTCCCTTTGAATCTTGCATTTTTCCCAGTAATAAAAAATTTGCTTTTAGTTTTATCTGGATGCATCTGATTTTGGAATTGAAAAGCTCAGTCGTATTTGTTCTTGTTTACATGGGTAAGTCAGGTTTATACTCATTGTAGTACTTCTGTTCATAATGCCTGTGCCAGAGCAACATCTGTCTTCTCTGTCAGAACTGCACATATCATGCTGGGGTCTAGAAGCAACAGTGTTAAAAATGTCTTTCTGAGACTGAAGGAAACCAAAAAGACTCTGAGGCAGACAAGAAGACATTTGCCCACTAAGGAGGTCTCACTTTATATTCCCTTTCTAGTATGAAACCTCACAGAATTAAAACAATGAATATTTTAGAAACTGCATGTGTGGTTGCATTGCTTCTGGAAAGTTAAACCACAGTACAGATGAAGACCTGGATTTTTTTCACTCATCAGGGCAAGGCAAGCAGCAAGCCACAGTAGACCTGATACAAAAGGAAAAAACATACAGATAGGGCACAACGTCTCTGGTAATGAACTCAAATCCCCAAGTCTGTAAAACCACATTGTATTATTGAGTGATGAATTTTGTATTTGGATCACTAACTTAGTTGAAAGAAGTGTAAAGACAGCTCCCTACTGGCAAAATATCTGAGGAGGTTACAGAATGCTGTTTATTCCAGCTAGTGTCTGGAATAAATTATGTTCAAGAAATTGGCTCCTTATACTCCTATTTCAGATGAGAATTTGTACAGTGCGCTAAGTCCTAACACTTGTGGCCAAACCATAGCCTTCATAACGATTTGCCATTCATCATACCTGCCAGGAGCTCCCAGATCTGAAGAGGTGCTTGTTTTGAGGAGTGAAAGAATAACAGAAAAGGCACTGTTTATCTGGGAGCGACTGTCAGTTCACAAAGGCACTGGTCTTCCACATGTCAGGACTCCAAGTTGTCAGTCCTCATGCATTTTATTAATATTCCTACTGAAATTCCTTCACCATATAAGGAGGCAAATTGTTTTTAGATAACACTATAGGTCGTATAAGCCACTTAATTTTTCAGATGTTTCTCCTGCAGATAAGGAGATAATGGCAGAAGGTGAGCTGACAGCTCTTGAGGTGGGAGGGAGCTTTCACAACTTGCCTTTAGTCCAGTGACAACAGCAGATGCTTGATAACTTGCAAGACTGGAGTCTAGGAAGTAGGATGGCAATTTGAGCACTATTTGAAACATAACTTCAAACAGTTTGATTTGTAAGTCTTACCAGTCACCTATTGTGAATGGTAATTATGTTGATTTTTTACTCAGTGCTTAAATATTATATAGGCTTCACTTGGTTCTTCTCACTGTATTATCATCTTAAAAACCCACAGAAGGGCAAAGCCAACAGAAACACTGAAAGTCAAATCTAAGAAAATCAAAATCAGTGATCACCAGGGCTTCCTATAGGAAAGTAGTCCACTCTTTTATTCCATAAGGAGGATCAGGACTCTTATGAGCCCTCCTTGGGGCTACATTGCCAGCATTCTCATACATCTGTGCAACATTTAGCCTCATATTGGAGCTCATGTTCATAATTTATTCTGAGGTATCCCACAGAAAATTAGGAGTATCAGTGGGATCACAGATGTGTTTTGACAGAGACCTTCTTAAATATGTTGAATATGTGTAGAGATTTTGAATACTCTACTACTTATTCAAAATTAGTAAATTCACAGGAAATGTGAATCTTCGAATTTTTACCAGGCAAGATTTCTAGGTGAAAAAAACAGAATTTGGATATATGCTTTGCCTCACACCTGACTTTGAAGAACAGTTTAATCACAGAGTGGATAGTCAACCATCTGTTAGTCAATGAATGTGAATTTCTGAAGAAATCGTTCTATACAATAGCATTTAGGCTGCACAGGTCTATTCCGTAAGTCCATGAGAAATTATGCTGTAGAGATGCCATGCTTCCAGAGATGTTTATGGATCCACATGTAGTCTTCTCTATTTCATAGACCACTAGAAGGGAGCAAGTGGACATGTGACTTTACCTCTCTTGATTCTGTCTTTCTTATAATCCGTGGACCACAATTTTTACAACCCATATATCACATTCACCTCTAAGATATGTTAGAGTAATTTAATCTGCTTCCCTGCAATATAAAAATGCTCAATTGAGGTAGTATAATCCATTATTTCCCATCATTGTGTGTCAAGGTGAGTGTGGCTACTGAATTTAACAGGAATTGGAGTAAGCTCTGTTTAATATCTTTAAATTGTGTTGAACTAGAAATAGTTCAATTAAAAATTAAAAAAAATATACATATAAATATCACATATTTGGTAAGTCAAAATATGGCCTAATGGATTAATTTAACTTCAAAAGAATGTGGACTCCATCTCAGTGTGTCAGTATGTTTGTACATGGCCCCATGCTTGACATTTTAATTAACCCTCATCCTTTGATTTACAGGACTGTTGCATAGGGGAAGAAACAAGTGGGGGAAAAGTCCTTAAAATTGTTACCAAATAATAATGGATTCCAAGTTATTGGTGTCCTTCAGGACAAACATCTAGATATTCTAGTCATTTAAGTGGCATTGCTTATGTACCTACAACTAAGGAAGATCATTAAATGATTGTGGGGAAGTAATTTCAATTTCTCCAAAGGTAAAGATATGCTTTGTGCTTTCTGAAATTGGCATACAGGCAGATTGTGAAGAGCTGGAAAAGAAAATAGAGGAAAGCGCGTACTGAAGACAAGTGAAACAAATGAAAGAACTTTAAGCAATAACAACATTTTTTTTGTTTTGCCTGCCTAGTAAGTATACCTTATGGTTTAAGAAAGAAGACACGGAGAAGGCCTGGACTACAATATTCATCTTTATAACATAAGAAAAAAACCCAACAGCTATGCTGCTTCCATGTGGATCATGTGGATCAACTTGCCAAATTGAGCAGGGCATTAATATACATTAGATTCAGATACCCACACTTCACGCTTCATACAGGGTCGAAGTTCATACATCCAGGATGGACAAGCAAAGAGAATGATCTATGATTGTTTTGCACTGACTTTGTACCTTAAAAGACACAATGACACAAGGAATAGACTCATGCTTTCCCTCTTCATAAGTTACGAAGAGGGGATGATGAGCACAAGCTCTGATTTTAAGGATAATCCATGGGGTCACGTGCCACATGTGTAGCACGTCTTCTTCCAGAGCACTTCTCCTGTGCTCTCCTCGATGCCTTTCTTTACCTTCCCCATCAAGGGCATAGATGGCTTTCCCAGCGCGGTGGCGAGCGGTGTCAGATAACCCCCTGCGGCCCGGGGAATACTGTCGGTTCTCTCCCGCCCTGCAGCCCCCGCGCTGCCAAGAAAGTGACAGAGCCGCCAGTCAGGTTTGGGAGTGTTTAAACCTACAGGCACCCCTGATGCCCCCGCAACACTGCAGGAAGCCGCGATCCCTCAGGGCTCATCCTCTATCTCTCTAATACCTTGGCTTTAAATTAGAAGGGGCAAGATTTAGATTAGACATTAGGAAGAAATTCTTCACGCTGAGGGTGGTGAGGCACTGGCACAGGTTGCCCAGGGAAGCTGTGGATGCCCCCTCCGTGGCTGTGTTCAAGGCCAGGTTAGGTGGGGTCTTGGGCAGCCTGGGCTGGTGGGAGGTGTCCCTGCCCATGGCAGGAGGTTTGGAACTGGATGGTCTTTAAGGTCCCTTCCAACCCAAACCATTCTATGATTCCGTGATCCTATGATTCCGTGATTCTATGGTTCCTTCTTAAAAACAGCGGTGGGTGGGGGGCAGCGGCGCTCTCGGTGCGCCCTGGCGAGAGCGGCCGGGCAGGCGCGGTGCTGCCGCCGGGAGAAGCAGCGAGAGGAGGAGGAGGCAGCGGTCGGTCGGTCGAACCTCTCCGGGGACGTTTCCTCCCCGAAACCCCTCCCTGCCCTAGCGCGGCTCCGTGTTCCTCGCAACTTACCCGGGCGCAGCTCCGGGGGCGCCGCCGGGCCCGCGGAGTAAGTGCGCACCGAGCCGAGCCGGGGCCGCGGGTGCCCGCCCCCCGGAGCCGGCGCGGGTGGCCGACACGTGGGTGCGGCGGGGCACGGGCGGGAGGCGCCGTTCAGCCCCGGGAGCAGCCGCAGAGGCGCGCGGGGTGGTTATGCGGGCGCGCAGCCCCGCGGGGAGGAGGGGCGGGGGCTGCGGGGGTGGCAGCGGGGACCTCGGCTGCGCTGAGCGGGTTTGTGGCAAAGCGTACAGATCCGCGGGTGCGTGGCTGTGGAGAGCGTGTCTGCCCGCACCCCTTCCACTGGGCCTGCCGGCTGCGAGCACGGCAAGCGTTGGCGGAGGTGTCCTGGCTCCCAGCGAGGAGCAGGCAGGGGACAGGCGGCTGGTGCGATCCCACCGCCGCGCGCTGCGCCGGGCACCGCGGAATCCTGCTGCCTGCCTGCCTCTAGGGTCTCGGGGAAGGCAGGAGGGACGGAGGGGTGCTCGCCCCTCCGCGCATGCCGGCACCTTGTTCGGGACGAGGAAAGTGACGAGCATCGCCGGCAGGGAAGGGGTTACACCCACAGGTGTCCCTGTCCTCAGCTCCCTTCTGGGGTTTCATTCTGCCCGCCACCACCTCAGCCTTTTGAAAGGACTGTTGGATATGACTAGTTATAAGATTACTTTTGTCTGTGGTGTTGGTCTTAGAGACAAAGCTTATTTTTTACTCGAAATACTCCATTCTTTAAATCTCTAATTTAATAGGTAATTTTTCTATCACACAGTCAAAGTCGGAGGGTTTTTTTAATTAAAATGTGATATTCAGCTTTTTTTTTCTTTGTCTTTTTTGCTTCAGGGAATATAGTACCGCATTTAAATTGTGACGGTAGTCCACATTGATTTTTAGTAGCAAAACGCTTTCATGGTTACATGCTCTCTAGCAAAATGCAGTACAAACAGCAGGAGTGGAGAGTTGCTACATTTAAAGACTCACACTTTCCGTAGTCTTTTAAAATAAAAATATTGTTATAAGAAGAGAAACCAGTCATTCAGTGCTGTGAGAAGCTCTTTAAAAAGAGAATGTGGTATGTGGAAAGTCCCTATGAAACAATTTCCAGATTAGAGCTATTTGTTCTCTGCCAAAGGCTATGTAAGCATGGACGATAGTGAGGGTAGTTGTAGGATCACAGAGTAGTCATGGGGCAGGTAGTCTGGCTGCATCAGAAAATAAGAGACAGGCGGGCAATACATATGGAAATTCCCCTAATTGAGGACTACAGCTTATGGAGGTAGCTGGCGTTTCTTCTGAAGGCTAGTCTGGATACGATCCCACCAGACCTTTGTTCTAGCTTGCAAACATCTTTTTCTGTCACAGATTTCAGTGTAAGGTAAACTGCAAGTATCTGCATCCTTGAACAGCATTTTAAAATTTATGCTTTAGTCTTTGTGAATGATTCGGCAACCTTCACAACTGTAGAATTTGTAATAGCATGGTTAAACATGTTTACAACCCACCTAAGTAGGAGCTAAGTCACTTATTCCTGAGAGCTGTGTTGTTTGTTGTGGGCCTGATGTTTCATTCCTGATTTTCTTCATTAACTGAATCTCCCTGTGTAAACTCAATCATAAAAAGGGTATGAGGAAAAAGGAGAAAGCAAATCACTCTTTTTCTTGTTTGCATCTCTGTCCTCCTTCCACTGCAAATTCTGTCACTGTGGGCAAGGTGACGGACAGACTCCTCTAGCAGGAGGATTTTAAAATCTTACAAGGATATTTGTAACAGTTTCTCTAAGTCATCTGGAAAGTCTTGCTTCATGTGCATTTAAAGAATTTCAGATTATTTTCTCTGTTTCTTTCATTCAATTACTTAATTATAGCATCCATAAATATTCCTGCTCAGAATAACTTTTCCTTCTGATATATCAAACATCGTAAGGTAATGATTTCTCAAATGTCTAGACACTTTTAATGCTCTTTTACCTTTTTCCAAAAACCTCTTTGAGATAGACATGATGTGTCTTCTTGCTCTGTGCTGATTCTACTGCATGGCCGGAGGAAGTAAAATATGTATTTACTATTGAGTTTCACGATAAAAGTCAAGTTACCATGAAAAGACTGTAGTGGTAGGACCAATAAAGTTTTGCCCTGATTTGATGGTGTGACAGTGAGCTGTCCTGTGGCTTCTTGGGAGAGACATTCGCAGAGGCAATTCCTGGGGGAGCCTGGAGGGCAGCTGCCACCCACGTTCCAGCCAAGCCCCAGGCAGCGGGTGGGTGTGTGGGTAGCACAGATGGTGAGTGCCCCTGCCTAGCCCTCTCAGGAACCCCACCATGCTGGGCTGCATGGAAAAATCATGGAGGTGAACTCCCCACCAGTGAGGTCGGTCTGCATTTTGCAGCTCTCCTTATAATGAAGTGAGCTAGGAGAAAGCTCTTTTTATTTATAATAACGGAAATTGTGTGTAAAGTCCTTAAAATCAAGGATACCGCAGCTGGGTACTTCATATGCTTTTAAGAGCTTTTCCAACTCAAAGTTGCTTCTGTGTCCTTCCTATGCTGTTTCCATAGCACTTCCACACCTACTGCCACTTAAGGCAACTGGCCTAGTTCCTAAAATTTCTGAATTTTAATTTCTCAGCTCAATACATTGAGCTCTTTATCATCTGTATATTGTAGTGTATTGCAGCATTTTGTGTGAATAAAATTTTCATTTTTTAGCTTTTAGGTTATATGGTCCTCAAAGGAAAATGAAATGTAATGTTCAGAATATGTTGTAAATTATTTTTTCCTTTATTCTGAAATATTATTATAACCTAGTTATAGCACTATTTGATAAATGGAACAATTATTTTTTATAACATACTATAAAAATAATGTTATATGGGTAACAGCTATTGTCTGTTGTGTTTTTTCACATCTGATATATTACTATAGACAGTAATATAATAATTACAGCTTTATCTTGAGTTGTGATGGTGAAAAAGATTGCGAGAGTATTAGGATAAGCAAACTTGTAAGAAGGATGGCTGCTATAGAAGATGAGTTGTTTCAGTGGCTTAAATAACTTCAATTGTGTTTTGCTCTTGTGTCCTTTTTATGTAATAAATGTATATAAAATTCATCCTCATTGGTGGATACAGTTTGGAGACCTGGAGAACTGAAAAAAAAAAATACCACTGCCTGACTGAATTTGGTGCATTTTTTGCTAACAAAGAACACATGATGCATCTTTGTGTAGTTGTGTAACCGATTTATCAAGGTTACTAATTCTTAAGTTTTCCATTTTTGTTATGTTACAAATGATGAATTAATTAATTAATTTTCATGAAAATGCAGTCTGATAGAAATGTCAAGCAAGAGATATGACAAAATTGAACAAACTAGCATTTAAGAATATTATTTTCAGCATTGTTTTCCAGGAAACTGAGTGTCCTACAAATGCTCTTACAATTATATCCTTCACCAATTGTCCAAGTTAGGCAAAAATTTATTGGTGAGGTTTTAGTTCCATAAGAAGAGACTGTTGGCTTAGAGAAAAGAGGTTCTAGCCTTCCCTTAATCCTCTTTGAGTGGGGGCAGCTCTGTTCTGAGCCAGGCAAGAGCTCAAAGATATAGTACAGAAATGTGAAGGAAAGCTGGCATTATTGTTAAGTAAATACAGCATCCCTTCTGTTTTAAAATTAACTTTTAGTGAAGTGTTGGTATTTCTGGTCACCATGAGTCAGGCTTCCAATGGTATTTAGAAGACTAAAGGTGCAGCTGGGTGCTTACTGTTGTTCATAAGTGTGCTTGCAGTATAAACAAGCAAATAAATAAGTACCTGTAAATAGCTACAGATGTCTAACCTGAAGTGGTGCCTTTAAATATCCCACTGGACCTCACACTGACAGCTTTGACAGTTCAGTGTTACAGCCTTCTGGTCCATTCGTTCTCTTTCACTTGTACTTTTTAACAGAGATTGAAAGAGGAAAAAGAAAAGGACTGTGTGTCTTCTTCCAATCTCATAGAGGAGTCCAAATGAATAAAAGGGACTTCTTGCACCTACTAGTGAAACTCTTATCTGTTGCAAGTAGGTGCCTTTACTGCATGATGAGAAGCAGAAGTACTGGTAGATAGAAAATGTGAATTCTAACGTTTTATCTGCTTTAGAGAGAGAAAATAAGATACTTCTTGCAGTATGTGAATGTTGTGGCTTACTGAAGAAAATTATGGTTGACCTTGAGACACAGGGAAGCTTTCTCATTGCATGTCAGGTAAATAAGAAAGCAGCATCCTTAGCCTTACTGATAAAGATGTGAGGAAGGTCGCTGGTGCGCATGTTCAGTTGGTGGTTGATCCAGTGCGAATGCTGGACATGCTGATCACGCAGAGACACTGGATTTGTGTTTCTGTGCCGCGGAACTGCGGCTGCTGTGCTGCTCCCAAGGGTGGGGTGAATCCAGAGGCAATTTTATGATTTTCACAGAGCATGAGGCCTCAGTTGACCCTAACTCAGTGCTTGGACCCCCCTGCACCAAGAGATGCTGTGACTTTGCCCAGTTGAGCATTGGCTCTCCAAAGCTGGGATGGCTCATTTGCAACCGTACTTTGTCTAACCCATGCTATTTGGGTATATTTTTCTGCTGTCTGGTTTGCAATGGCTTCCACAGCTGAAAATACTACCAATAGTTTTTCTTACTTGAATGCTTTTACTAGCTTGTGGGAAGCCTAGGCTTTAACGAAGGTTGTTTCATTTGAGTCTGAATTGTATCTGATTTATTAAAAAAAAAATGAATACAAGTTAACAAACTGATTAAAATAAAACATGACTTCGCACAGACAAAAATTAATTGCTCTGTGTAAGTCTTGAAACTTTGTATTAGTTACGATTAACAAACCCTTACTTGTTTGCACTGAATTGTGCAGAAGCAATTCTGTTGTTTGTAGTTAGACTACAAACTTTTATAGACTACATGTATTTTACAAACTATTTTAAAAGCCTGTGTAAAAAAATAAGTGATGTCTTGCCTTTAATCTAAATTTATAATAGGTGTAGAAAGGCTTCCTAGAGTACGCATATAATTATTACTCATTAAAAACATTGTACAGAACCACACATGTTGAAAATAAGTTTGGTTTGTAAAGCAACTTCCTGGTCTAGGTAAGTATTCCAATGGCATGTTATGATTCATAGCTCAACATTTTTCTTTTGTGTATTTCGTATTTTTTATTAACCATGGCACTTGGTCCAATAGTCAGTGTTAATCTCTGGACTCCCTCACTTTTTGTAGTGTGCTTGACACATAAAAAATAGAAAACGTTTTGCAAAAAAAAAACCTCACAGAAAAGGAATTGGCTGTTACATTTGCTTTTTATTCTTTTTGTTAGTTATACATAAATAAACCTAGGGAAAATAGGCATTCCTGTCGCTCTTTGATAATAAAGATCCCATGAAATGCTGAGAGCAAAGCTGTTTAATCCTGTTTGAGGCACAGAATTCACATTGTAAATGATAATTTTATTTTTAAAAACATAATTTTCCCTTATGTTTTCACCTTTAAAATATTCTTTATTTCCTGTCCTAAACTGTTAGTGTGTTTCTTGCTGAACAGTTTCATCTTACATTTCAGATACAAATAGAGTTGGTCCCACTGAGTAGTTTAAACATCATATTAATTTTGTAAGCCATTTTAAAAAAATTCTGGCAAGCAATTTGCTAGTATAATTTTAATGCTGTTTTACAGTTTGGCTTTCATGTGTATTTAATATTCAATGAAAAATACGATCTTTTGCTATGTTTGGAGAGCTCTGCTTTTAGAATAACATTATTCTTTTAAAAGTATGTATGTATGTGTGTCTCCCACTTTGACCCTTTCTGGAGCTTCCTAACAGAGGCGTCCTGTTGGGCAGCTCTGTCAGGAAGATGCACTTGGCAACTTGAGCATCGCTGGCACCAACTTTGGTACCTGATGTGCTTACTCACCAGGGCTTCATTCCTGTTTGCAGTTCAAACCATTCCTGACCATTCTAGTTGAAGGACTTCACACAAAGACTTTATCAGGACTACTTCTAAACCAGTTATCTTTCAGTTTTAGAACCTGTAGAAGTAATGGCAAATTATTAACTTTGTTTTTGCAGTTCTCCAGTCTTAAAACTTTGCCTTTCCCAGGTGCTCTGGGAAATTTGGTCACAACTTTGTTGGGTTTCTTTCTTCACCTCAGGAGAGTTTTCTTTGTATTTGACCAAGTCTTCCAAAATTGGGGGACCAGAGGGCTGTTTTGGTCTTGCTGAAATTAGCAGCCAGCAGGTTCCTATTCCTTAGTAAATATGCCAACATCTTTGCCTTTATTTATTTATTCAGGTGGGAATTTTCATTTATTCTCTCTCCATTTCTTGCAGTAGCATGGTTTGTGCTAATCAGGCACAATAATTTTTTCTAGATTGCTTCTACTTGAATGGAAGATATTCCAGGTTAGGAATTTAAATTAGCAAATTATTCATAAACAACTTGGAGAAGGAGATGCATAAGCAATGTTAGCAGACTGTGAAGAACTGCCAGAGTACCTCATGAGAAAAATCACTAGACAACACAGTGACAAATGAAATTCTGCAAAGCCAAATACAAGCTGCCCGACCCTGGGCAAAATAGTTGTAGCCAGAGTTAGAAAGTGGTGGACACTGTGTTCATGCTCAGTAATGCCTACCAAAACAAAGAATGTTCAGAATTTTTAGGAATCTGAAAAGTTTAGATGGTTCAAGAGGAAGGTGGACAAGTACTTTAAAGAGCTATAACTGAGGGTTGCTAGACAAATTGATTCCACCCGCTCAGGAAATCCTCTAAACTGAAAAAAGAAGGAAGCTGGGAAAATAGGCGTCAATGGCATATGCTTGTTCTGTTCTTGCTCTTCTATGTTTGTTAATGGCCAGTGTTGGAGACGGCACCAGGAGGATCCTTTATCTGAAAGACTACCATGGTTCTTGTGTTCGCAACACCCTCTTTTTATTGTTAGTCCTAATTATATACAGAAGTGTGACACAAACTCTTGTCAAATGGCTTCTTCATGATACACTTAGGTTTACAGTGTTGTGGCAATTTTATAAGTACTATCAGGATTCAAAATGTAGTACTGATATATATTACCTAGGCTGTCATTAATATAATTTGCTTATGGTGTGTTCTTTGTGTTTATAGTTCTTTCTTCTGTCTTTCTCTCTGTGCTCTGTGTCTCAGTTTGGTCCAGCACCCATCAAGATTTCTGTGTGGGTAGATGAAGCCTCCTGTTTCTTTACCAGAAACGTTAGTTTTCAATGAGAAAAAATATTAAGGAAACAAGATAATTTTAGTTTGCAATTGATTTTTCCTCTTTATTTTAAAGTTAAAAGTAAGCACCCAGGTATTAAAAGAATAATCCTGATATTTAATTTATGTGACTGACTTAAAAATAGTGACATTGCTTGCGTACTGACCTAGACATCAGAGTGAATATAAGTGTCATAGGTTTTATACGTGCCTATCCAGGACACTTGAGTGCTTGTTCTGTGTTTAAAAAAAGGAAGCTTACCAGTAAGCCAATAAAAATGAAGTTTTTCAGCCCTCTCTCCTAGAAGTTTACTCCAGTCACAAATCGTGGCACTCCATGCATTTTTGTTCAGCAGTACTGTGGAAAAAAGGCCTGATGAGATGGACATGGATATTTACAGGGGTGCAAAGTGGTGACCTATCTCCCTTGCTGTTGTGCAGAGTGTGTTACCTGCAGACCCATGGAGAGGTTTGGAGCTGGCCCAGAATCTGTGTTTAGGTCAGTGTCAGCTCTGCAAGTTGGTGTGGAATGTCTTCCAACGGATGTGCATGTTAGGTCCTGCACATCTGGACAACTATCCCTTTTAGTGGTGTCCCTGAGGATCACTGGAAGGCAAGGTGCTGTATTGAATGTGCAGCAGTTTCAGGCTGAATCAGAGGTGGTCTTCAGTCACGCTGATGGAATTAATTGTTTATAAAGCTGCTGAAAGGGCCCTGCTACATTTCATTTTTTTTTTAAATACCTTTCCCTCTTCCGTTTTATTTCCTTCCTCTTTTTTTTTTTTCTTTTTTTTGGTTTTTAGTTGTTAAACTTGGCAAGTTTCTGCCCTAGCATTTGGAAATAATTGTTTTGTAAATGCTACCCAAGGTTATCTGCCAAATTTAACACCTTAAAAGGAAGTGGAGGTGGGGGACGAGAGACCTACCTGGGAATGGAGTCAATGTAGTGAGCTCAAGTGCTAAAAAGGAAACTTCCCAAATCAAAACCATCAAGTTCCCTAACGTTAACTGTAAAATATCACACTCTAGCATCTAAATGGTAAAAAAGGACATTTCACCCAGCATCACAACCTCTTTCCATCTCTACCAAATTATAAAGTACATGTGGCTTTATGGAGTTTTTTGTTTGTTTGGGTTTTTTTTTTCCCTTCTTGAGAATGAGTGAGCTACAGTTTGGGGAGACTGCAATGGCATAATCACAGCAGTTCTGCCAGTGGCACAGGAAGCAGGAAAAAAGTTTAATCCCTTCTCCTTGGTGGTGGAAAGGGATAAGGTAGCCCAAGGTATTGTTGTGTTCCTGCTGTTTGTGATCACCCTGAAGTTCAGCAGGGGCTCACTGCAGCTGAACATGCATTTACGGCAGCCCTGGGAAGGCTCTGAGATGCTGGTAGTAGTGGCAGAGTAAGGTTTGCGTGGGGAATGCAAATTTTTTATGGAGAACAGCTCAGCAACCGTGAGAGATCAGGTTTCTTGTCCTTAAACCATGGTGTCTAAGTGCTGTGAGTCAGCCCTGGCCAGTTACTTTTTGGTCACCCTTGCATTTGGTACTGTCTGCGCAAGAGATCGCTCTCAGCCATAGGAGATTATTTAACAGTGTCCCTGGCTGCGTTTAACATCTGCTTCCCATGTAATCGGCCACTGGCTTTTGTCAGGTTTTGAGGTGGGCACTCAGACCAGGACAGCCCTTGCACACAAGAAGCTTATCGAGGCTCCTGTCCACCTCTGCAGCCTGGCTGGAGAGCGGTTGGCAACTGCCCTGAACCTGGCTGCAAAGATACAGGTTTAGACCCATGTGTGTGGGGAAAATTGCGCGGCATTGGCTAACATTTTGGCAAGAAGGGAGCAAAATCCCTGGTAAATCACTTTCTGTACTTCTTTGCAATTTGTGGGGTTTTTATTCCCTTTAAAATGTTAATAGCTGTTTTTGAAAATGGGGCTGCCAGTTATCATACCTGGTACAGTAGTACTTCTTTAGCTGGTGGAACTCTAACTGATACCATAATGTGTTTAATCATTATAGTATTTAACCAAGCAAATGACTTCCAAAGTAGCAGAGAAAAATAAAAGGCAATATGTACTTTCATGACTTTCCTTCAGCTTAGGTCTTGTAATTTTCAATAATTTGAGATCTTTTCCCTCATATACGATGGCATATTTTGCATAAACAATTTCTCTGTAATAGATACTCTATCAAATTTAGATGTAATTTTTGATACATTAACAACTCACGGGAATTTAATTAGTTTTTGTAAAGCTTTACTGAAAGTTGAAAATAACCTAAGATGACAATTATAGTAAGGATAACTAAGTTGCTCTTTTTTAAAAGTTGAATTTTTCAAAATTAATATTACTTAATTTCATTGCAAATCAGCTGTTCTGTGTTAACATCTAAGCCCTCATGGTACTGCTACTTTGATTCTGCTGCCAGAGGTCTCTGGTGTCTGCTGAGAAAGACAAGTCTTTTCCCCTAACATTGCGGGGGGGGTATTTATAGGACCTTTTCTTAAATCTCTTTTGCAGTGACTTGGAGGGGCAGAATGTCAGAGCAGAATATGCAATAGTGGGCTCTTTTGATGTTGATGTGTTGTAGGAACCTCTCCCAGAGAGAGAAAATGTTTGCTACAGGAGCTTCTGCAAGCTAGGTCACCTAATTATGGGTTGAACTACGATCTACTCTAAAATATATATGCTTTTTCCTTATGGACTGTAATAGAAAATGCTTTTTAAATGTAGACGATTACCAGTCTTGGTAAAGTTTTCTTTCCATTAGTAAAGAAAGCACTGCTGATCTGAAAAGCTGTCAGGTCATTCACGTACCAGCATTACATCAATTGACTTTTGAATATTTTTCCATTAGAAAAGGCTCCATTTTATTCTCTCGCTCAAGTGGCAGACTTTCAGCTTGTGCGGTTTTTCCATTTATTGAATTTTGCAATAAAAGACTTTTTGAAACAGATGTCAGTCATTGCTTAGGAGTGGAGCATTGTGAGAGAACTGCTTTCTTCTGCTTTTTGCTGTTATTAACTTTTTTTTCTAGTTAGGAGAAATTCTTTTCCTTTCCCCTCCTTAACTTTAATTGTCACTTTTTAAAGCCTTGAATGATTTTCTAACCTATAATCTGGTGTCAGAACAAATATGAGCACCAAACCCTGATTGCATAGAAATATCTCAGATTTGCCATTGTTCTCAGCAGGAGCAGGACTGGATTAGATCTCTCAATTGTAAACCAGAAAGAAGGGAGTGGTTACAGAAGCATGGTTCATATTAGCATCTTCCTTACGGTGTGGAGTGGAGTTGTTAACACTTTCTTAATGTTTAGATTTTATAGAAATAGCCAAATTTGTGCAATGAGTGGTGTCCAGTGGATTCATTGTGCACAGAACAATTGGACTTGAATGGATTTTTTTTTTCTTGCAAGAATCCCATTTAGGTAGAATGATGAAGAATAAGATTTTGGATCCTGATCCAAAAATATACAGATATGTTTCATATGCAGATAGGGTTTAAGACAAATTTATTATCTTCAGGCCATCAGATCTTTGCTTGAAATAGATAAGCAAAGTGCTATTCACATCTCTCTATATAAGACATATATATATACACACACTAAAAAAAGTGATTTACATAATTATTATTCTTTATCACACTGCAGTTGCCCCATTTCTTTTAAAAAAGCCATTTTTTCTAATAAGTTTTTAGTTGATTTTGTTTGAATTATTTGAATGATTAATTCTAAATTTTAAGATGGTCACAGCATTTTATTCTAAAGAAAATTGCCTCTGAAAGGAAACCATATTTTGAATTGATGTCTGTTTGGGATGTAAGCCTCTGCTAATTCATCTCAGCACTTCACTGTTATTTTTAACATCAAAGACTACCATTTCCAAAGGTGAGAGAACACAAAGCATTGCATAGTTATAATTTACAGCGGCTAGAACTGCGACCTAATATAAACTTGAAGAGATTTAGTACAAAAATATCCTTAGCTTGAGGGCAACATTTTGAAAACTTTGTGGATTTTCTCTTTTATCCTAGATCAATCTACAATCATATTTCTTTGTTATTATTTCCTCTTAGCATTAAAGTACAATTGACATTGATAGATATCAGGGAGAGGCTGAGCTTCACCGGGAAAAAAAAGGAAAAAAAAAAGAAAGGATGTGTTGTTGGCAGAGAAATCCCGTCAGTAGAAGAGTTCCCAGCTGCCTTTTATTCATGAGCCGACAACGAGCACAACGGGGCTCTCACTGCCTGCTTTTGCCTTGTGTGGATTTTTATTTATTTTCAAAACCAATTCATCAAAGATAACTTCTCCCAACTTGTGAATGCTTGTTAGTTCATGGAAAGTTGCAGACTTAAAGATCAGCTCTTAATTTAATGCCAACAAATTAATACAGCAATGTGGTACTGTCTTTTCTACAGGTGTGTGTCTACTAGGACTGTCTGAACCTCACGTAACGAATAGCCTGTATATAATTTGGAAGAAGAAATATTTGATGGAAGACCCTCAAGGAATAAATGGGAAGTCTGTAAGTAAACTACTTGTCAGTCCTAAGAAAAAAAAAGTTATTACCACTTTTATAGTGGTAATTATTTTTGCTGTAGCCAAATGGCTGGTAACTTTTAGAAAGCTACATGTACTTTTGTGATTGGAAGCAGTGAGTGATAACATTCACTGAGAGGTGGAGGCTTACACTAAAACTACAGAAAATAAGTACAGATTTAAAAATATTTGTCTTCGGTCATTCATATTACAAAAGGATGGTCGTTGCTTTCTGTAAGAAATACTCAGCTTGCTGCATTTATATTGTTGACATTTTGATCTGTTAGAGAGTTTTCATTCCACTATTTGAAGTTATTTCTCTTTGTCTGGGTGAATATCTGCAAATTTGCTTCTGAGAGAAGTGGGTGCTGCTCCTACCTGTCCAGTCTTATGAACAGTGGCAAAATTTGTCTTTCCTGAAAAAAAAAAAAAATAGCAGCATTGTTTTTTCTTGTAAATGCCTGTTTATGAACTCACAATAGTAAAAAATTTTGCAAGCTGTCAGACATGGTTAACAATGTTTTAAAATAATATTTCATGCATGGTCAAATGATTAGTGTATGTTACGGATTTGTTGGTTTAGTTTGTGATATTACTCTTGGCACTCAGTGAACATCAAAATGCTATGTGCTTTTATTCTGGATTATTTTAGCAGAAACAGTGCACACTGAAATTGCCTTATTTTTATCAGTTGTAAAGTAACTCCAAAAACTACTGTTTAGTAAATTTTGTTAGATCAATTTCCAGCAGTTTTTTCTGGTTTGTTTATTTTCTACATTTGACAACACTGCATAATCTCTTACACTTTCCTTTATATATGCAGTTTCTCTGATGCTTGTGTTAGTTTTTCACATAGCAACAGAGTAGAAAGAACTAAGCCACCTTATAATAAGCCTGTTGTGTTGCTTGGTTTTGTTACACTTCTCGCCTAGTGTCATTTTTACAGTCTGAAGCAATATGGCTTTTATTATTTTCCAGTGTTCATTTGTTCCACAGTCTGTCTCTATGAGCACATTTGGGTATTTATCCATCGCTGCTACAGCAGTGTGTGGAAAGGACCAATTCACTCCTAGAGAAAGGGGTGACCATGGTTACTGACTGGTGCTAAACAGGGATGGTCCTGTTTGCAGTTCCAGTCCCAGAGCTTTCAGCACTGCCCAAGCTCAGTCCTTGCTCTATTTGGGATCAGGCTTTCCTCTGTGTGTGAAAAACCTTTCCCTGATGCTGTCAGGATTTTCTGCTACTTCCACTGCAATACTGCCTTTCTGTATGCTCGGCATAGCTGGGGCTTCGTGTACAGCAGTGGGTTTGGGTCAGGTAACCTTACGCTGTAGCTGTATGTAATGACAAATGTAACTGTCACTTAACATAACAGGAGTATTAAGGGAAATATTTGTTCATGGTTTGGCACTACCAGCACTCCTGTTGGGGTTATTCATTCCATTCCTTCTTTTCACCACTTAGTCCAGAAAGGCTGTAAAATACTTCATCTGCTCAGAATTTCCCTTCACATTACCCAAGTGGGTGGTAGTCATGGATGCTATCAGGGTTATCAAAATCTAAACCAGTAAATGCTGAATAGACTTGCTGTGTCAACAAGCACTTAGGCTTCTGTAACTGTGAGAGCCCAAAGGTATCCGACATGGGGCATTGTGGGGTGTGACTATTCTGATTGCTGTGCCATTGGATAGGTTTATAATTGGAGTATTAAACTGGTGAATCAAACCCTGCAATTAGGTCTCTCTATAATTCATTCATAATTGGACAGGCTGCTGCAATTGCGACAGTCAGTTGACCAACATGGAGCTCTCTTAAAAGCGGTAGTCAGAAGGCAAAATAGTCTCAGTGAAAATAAAGAAGATGATGTGAACACCGTTTTTGTTTATTCTGCTCTATGTGTGTGCATAAAAAAAAAAAAGAGAAAGTGAGGGATAGATTAACACTCTGGAATTGCACATGGAGCTCAAAAGATATTTGGGATTTAAGATGCCACACACATGTCACCACTCCTAAAACCTGGTGGTAGTCCATAGGGAAAGAGTAAGCCTATTCTACAAGCACTGGTTGAAAAGTACATTAGTTTTGGAATTGACCAATACAAGTTATGCTGTGGAAGTATGCATGGGTAAGGGAGGAGCTTTATTGAGCAACTGAGAATTGAAGGTGTACAGTGTTTTAGGAAAACAGAGCTAGACGGACAACAGAGGAAGTACCAGGAAAAGGAGAATGGAAGATGGGAAAAGTTTATCAGACAACACTATGAGACAGAAGAAGAGTAAGTATTTTGCCATTTTTTTGGCCAATAATTCTCTCTTGAGAAAGAGGGTTATGTTTAATGTGGGAATGCAACTTGTCAGTGTCAACGTGCACAAAAGGACACCATAGTAAGCCCTGTAGGCTAACTTCTGCTCTCCATTACATTCATACAGCAAAGAGGGGATTTCAGCATCCAAGCAACACTTTCATCACCTGGAGAAATGGTCCTAATGGTACTGTCATGTGTTTGTTTCATGTTCTGTAGAAACTGACTTGCAAATTTGTGCTTGCAAATTTGAGCTTGCAAACTTGAATGCAACATCTGCCCCAGCCAATTTTTTACTAGGTACCTAAGCAAGAAGCATAACGCAAACCTGAGGCTGGCTAGACAGAGGATATCAGTGTATTATCCTACCTGAAAAAGTCATCAATATTCAATTTCTTTCTTTCCAAGTCCAAAAAAAACCTTTGAAAGTTGTATGCGCCTACAAAAGATATTCCACTTGTATTTTGTCAAGGTAAAATAAGGGCTCTTGGATCTTTGTAAAAGGTGGGTAATTTTTAATTCGTATCTCTATTAATAAACTGGTTGTTGATTTCAGCCCAATTTGTCAGTGAAACAGAGATCTCAGTGATGAGCTGGGATGTGCTATTGACTCTTAAGGGACCGAAGGCCTTGCAGAGGGATCTAGATAGAGCATTGAGCAATGATTAATGGGATGAAGTTTAACAAGTCCAAATGCCAGATCCTGCACCTAGGATAGAGTAACGCCAGCCATAAGTATTGGGAGAGGAATGGCTGGAGAGCAGCCCTGGAGAAAGGGATCCAGGGGTGCTGGACAATATGAGTCAGCAGTGTCCTGACAGTCAAGAGGGCAAACCACATCCTAGGATTCATCAAACACAGCATAACCAGCTGGTCAAAAGCGGTTATTATCTCGCTGTATTCAGCATTGGGATGGCTTCACCTTGAAGTACACACCTTCACTGTGTACGCTTCTGGGCTCTACAATTTAAAAAGGATCTGAAGGTCCTTGAACGTGTCCAGAGGAGGGCAACAAAGCTGTTGAAAGGGCTGGAGGGAATGCCCTAAGTGTAGAAGCTGAGAACTTCAGGCTTTTCTAATTTGGAGAAAAGAAGGCTGAGGGACAACCACATTGCTTTCTACAGCTTCCTGAGGAAGGCAGATGGAGGTGATGATCTCTTCTCCCTTGTATCAAGTGATAGGATGCATGGGAATGGCTCAAAGCTGTGTCAGAGGAAGTTTAGACTGGACATTAAGAAACATTTCTTTACTGAGAGGGTGGACAAACATTGGAATAGGCTCCCTGGAGAGATGGTAAGTGCCTCAAGCCTGTCCATGTTGCCCTTAACAACATTCTTTAACTTTTGGTCAGCCCTGAAGTGGTCAGGCAGTTGAACTAGATGGTCATTGTAGGTCCTTTCAGACTGAAATAGAGTATTCTGTTCCTACAACTGGGCTGCCTCTATGACTGGACTGTTTGAACTCAAAGACTGTCAAAATACCAGATCAACTTCACTGATCTTTCTGTGGATGTGCCCCTTCAGTTGATCTGCTTTGGAGCAAACACCAACAAAGGACTGTTATTTTGCTTGCTCTGCAAGCCTGGTACATAGCCAACATGTATACACTTTGAAATGCCATGCACAGGGCTGCATCTCAAGCCAAATACAGTGTCTTCGTGCTTCAGTCTCTGTCTGAGTTTGTAAGTCCTGTTCTTCACCATCCTGAGGGGGTCTTTTCTACCTGCCAGTCATTTTCAGTGAGTCTTATTGCTCACACATACCTGAGAAGAACAAAACCTCATCTCATTTTAAATATTTTTGAGATGAAAATGTCAGTTTGGACGTTAGAGAAATTCTGATTGCAAGGAAACTGAGAGTGGGTAATAGTACACCTATACCAAACTGATTTTAAAAAATTGATGTAAAATTACAGTGACTTGCATTTGTGGTGGGCTAAATCTCTGCCAGTCCCAAACTTGGCATTGGCATGAATATGTTGCCTTAGAGGCATAACAAGCACTGATAATAGGAAGACTCTGGCTTGATATGCCTGAGGTAGGCATACATCTGGGTTAGAGGTACCCTGATGGCAACTTTTAAAAAAACTCCATAAGGGCAGTGTAGAGGTAAGCAGGTATTTTATTTAATTTGATTTACCTACTGATTTTTTTAAAAAAGCATTTTTAAAAAATTAATTTGCAAGATTCAGCACAAGGAATTTTTCACAAGTAAATATTAGTGTATTTTCGTCAATTACTGTAACCTCTGGCAGTACTTCGGAGGGTGTTTCTTCCCCATTAGTCTCTCTTTGGTAGTGATATTAGGTTATTATACAGCATAGAATACTTTTCATTCCTACCCCGTCCAGGTTCATAGTTGAAAATCCTCATTGCAAAAATGTGCTCCAAGAAGTATTTTCAGCACTGAGTATTTTTGAGGATGGACTTTGCCCATCTGGAAAACAGAGCAAAGACCCTGAGGCCCTCAGCAGTCAAGTTAGATCCAAACAATGTGTACCCAATGAGCCATGAAAGCAGGTACTCCTAGTCTGCTTCAGCAGTTAATCTTCTCCGATTCCCCTTGCAGCCCCCAAACCTCAGCTTTTAGTCGTCACTCTGGGCAGCCTGGCTGCATACTGCCAACTTCTTGCTCCTCCCTGCTGTTTGCTGGACACCACTCTCCAGCTTTCCCCGTGCCGTGAATGGGCATTTGCACTGAAAATTGACTCTGTTCCTTCACTAATGGAAAGATGCAGAGCAAGAAGCTGATTTCAGCAAGGAAAGGGGAGGGGAGAAACACAAACCAAAAAACATCCAGCACCTGGCTGCAGCAAAATAATGAATTTTGCAGCAAACATGTGAGATTCTGTGGAATCTTGGAAAAATGCCAGACTCCATGACCACAGAAATGCTGAGTCCATGGGGCCCAGAGAGAGATGGCTGGGGCAGTTCACCTCTCTCTGTCTTTGTTTCAAGCTCTTTGCAGTCTTACTGAGGCATCAGATTACACACTCTTCACATTTTCAAGGTTATCTTTGCTACCAGGAGGGCTAGAAAGTTCATTTTGTTTCGAGGTTGGCTGAGATTTGGCAGCATGTCTTTCCAGCCCAGGAGTGTTTTCAGAGGCCACTGCAGTGGTGGTGGCATGGTCATGCCTGGTGGCAGCCAGACATGACCTCTGGGTTGGAACAATGTCATTGACAGGATGTTTGTCCTGCCATCACTATTTGTTAAATGAGGGGACAACATCTACTAGGAAAATGAGGTGAAAATGCAAGCATTTTACCTTCAGTTGAAAATTCATAACTTCATCACTTGTGAAAATCATGTATATTGGTGCTACCTCAGTTTTTCTCAAAGGCTCTCTTCTGTGTTCCCTTGTTATTCTGAAGAAATGTCTAACATGCTTTATTTCTGTAAAACTTTGCAAGGCAACAACCGACAAGCACTGCACAATCACAGTCTGTAACTGAGCCTATAAAATGTAATCACCCACACCCTTCAGCCTCCCCTTCCTCTCTCTCTGCAATAGGTAGAATATTGGAAACATAAGCCACAAAACCCACTTGGTAAGTGTCAAAAATAATGAACATCCGGAACTAGCTGATGTATTTAAACTCCCCAAATTGCAATGAGTTGCTGCGAGGCAGTCTATGGGAATTGCTCAATTGGTAACTATTAGTAGATTTTTTTTCTTTTAACACTATTTTAATGAAAATACTCTTGGAAATTGTAAGCTGTTTGTGGACGGTTTGAAGGCATACCTCATACACTACAAACTATTCATTCATCTGGGTTTGCAGTAACACCGTGGAAGAATTATTGTTACTTAAAATGTACTTTTCCTAATCAGTGGCAGAAACCCTGCAGTGCCATAGGCAATGATGTTTGCAGCAAGGACAGAAATAACTCTACCCACAGTTCATGGCATCGTGTATATTTGTAAGTCTTTGCATAACCAGAACCTAAATAAAGCATTCATCATAGCTCATATTTTTAATAAACATTTGTAGTTTTCTGCCAATGATACTAAGAAATAATCTCACCTCTAGTGTAACTCCTGGTACATTTTCAGCACACTGACATCAGCATTAACCTTATGGTCCTGGCTTTAGGAGCAGGACCTTGCAGGGATTTGGTTAGGGTCTGTCAGCAGATGCCACCACTGATCTTAGCTGCAAACCCTCTTTTCCTCAGAGTTGGATTTTTGTCTTTATTATGGTGTGAAGCATTTTTAGATTGCCTTGTATATATATGGATATAAAAAAACACACAATTCATCTGACTCTTTTCAGCCACTATATACATACACTGCATACATATTGTTCTGCATGAAGTGTCTTCTTCAAATCTTGATGAAGTTCTAGCTTAGCCCCTAACAGTAAAAAGCAAACTGCCGGTGAAGTTTATTTACTTTTTCACTAGGTTTGCTGGGCCATTGTTCCGCTCGAGGAGCCATGTTTGTTACTTTTGGCTCTCTGGCTGTTCTTCCTTAAGAATAAACTCTCCTTAGGCAGTTGTACAACTATGCACTAAAAAAGTGCATAGCAGTTTATCCACAGCTCAAGCTCCAGCAGAATTCAACTGTGTGACTTCCTGGCTTAAGCAGGGGTGCATCCGTAATGTAAATACCTACTTGATTTTGTGGAAAACCAGGAGGGTTTGTGTTTGTTCTTGTAAAAGATTCCTGCTGGAAGCTTAACTTTAAAGTTGGCGTCCAGCCTTCTCTGCTATGACTCGGATACTGATCTGATTTTTGTACTTTCATGGACATTTTTATATTTTAAAATTTTTAATTCAACATTAGCTTTGCTTACAAGCTACAGAGCAGAATAAAATCACATTACAAACATTGTAGTATTAGATTTTATCACCATTTATTTCTTCTCGTCTGCCCAGGGATTTCTACATGTTCAGTAGAACTAATTTGCAGTCAGACACTGAGGTCTTCTAGAAGGCCAGCAGGCTCCACAAACTAATTTATCCAAATAACCAATCCCTCATAGGCCAACCATAGAAGGACACCAAAATGGCCTAAGCAGGCAAAGCCCCCTTTTGAAGTCTGGAATGTTTTGACTGACTTGAAACAGGCGGCAGGAATGAAGGGATAATTTTCAGTGACCCAGGGGACTTTTTTGCCATTTTCAAATATTAGGTAAAACAAAGAGAAATTGCTTGTTCTAATTTAGAAAGACTTAGCAATCCGGAAAGTAACCAGACTCAGAATTGAGTACTAAGGTATAGAGCTGAAGTTTACTCAATGCATCGAGGATTTGGGTCTGGATAAGTAGTATTTATACACCCACACATAGACACTCTGCTTTACTTACACACGCATATACCAAAATTGTTTTTTGAAATTCACTTTTGAAACAAAACTTTAGTACAGAGATACGCAAGTACTGTTTTTCTTGAAACAATCATTCTTAATTAGAAAGATGTTTTCCTGTTGCTGCTTCAAAGACTCAGATGCAAAGACTTCCATGTCATACCTGTCTTCTCACTCCCCCGTCCTGATGCCATTCGAACAAATGCAGAAATTAATACAATTTTTAAGTGAATTTTCTAGTCTAAAGTAGTCTTGTAGACACAGAGGCGAAGTATTTTGATTCATACATAAAATCACAGTTTTCTATGAACTCTTCTAGTTCGAGAGAGAGAAGGTGGATTTTTAGAAACAAAACTAAAACATTCAGGTACTCCATGTTCAGCTGCCTGAATGTGTATCTTAAAGACAGGATGAAGCAACCTCACTGATTTCAGCAACTTCTTTAGAGTCAAGCTCTTTCAAATTTTGTCTTAAATTTTACCATGCAGGTCTATGTGATAAGGCCAACCCTGTATATAGCCAGACTAATGACACAGATCAATTCTAGCTGTCAGCTTCGTCCCCATGATATTGACTCACATATATTGACTTACCAGCAGGAAGTGTGTTAGTGTGTTGTCTGTAAGGACGAATCACTAAGCCAGTAGTGAAGCTTCTTTGCCCATGCCTAAGAGAAGTATGTTTCCTTAAAACAGTATTTTGGCAAGTCACCAACTCACCCTTTTCCTTCTGACATCTTCAGTGTTCTTGGTAGCTGTACAGATATCACTTGCAGTTGAGGAAGAGGATAAATGCCATCTCCTGCAAACTAGCAGTGAGATTACAGACTTTTCCTGATAACTTTATAGATAGCAATTTTAAGCTAGCAGTTTAAATTTGGCACTTAAAGCTCTATGGTACTTAGTTGGGCTATAGCTGTTGCTCATATCACTCCTATGTATACACAGCAAACCTCTGGTTTTGGTTTGTTATATTACATGGGATATTGAAATAAAAATTCCTCCTGTTTTCAGATTTCTCTGAAATATTTGTGCTTAGTATTGTCCTGTGGTAACAGACAACTATGATAGAATGACAGAGAAATCCTGTTAAAGTGCAGTTTTCAGTCTTATGTATACTGATCTCAGATTAGTGGATTTCAGAAACATGATGTTTAAATTAATGTTATTTTGGTGTTAGAGTATGTATGTATGTCTGTGTGCATGGAATGTATTAGATTAAATTAAGTTATGTTCCAGCTTTTACTTGAGGACTATAATTTTGTTAGTAGTTAATAATGTTAATGCCATGATTTTCCCATATTATGTTTACATATATGGCTACAGTGAAATCAAATTATATTTGGTGGGGGAAAGATTAGTCAGTCAAGGACCTGTTTACAACAGGAGAAATTAAAATTCAGATTTTCTAGGAAAGAGGTGCTTCTCTGTTTCTGCCTGCCTTGCTTTAGCAGAGTGTTTTTCAGTGTTTTCAGTTTTTAGTGTTTTTCAGACTGTCCTGGAAGTTGTACACCCACTGCTCTGTCCGTCTGTGCACATAGCACAGCAGCAGAATCTGGCAGCGAGTGGGGAGTCTTTGTAAGGTTTTCTCATCAATCACATAGAATTTGTCATTCTGACATTTTTGTCATTAAAAGCCTTATATTCTAGCACTAGCAGTCACATAGGGTGAACTTTCCATTGTACCAACAATGCACCTATACAACAGTGCAGTGCAGCAGATGGAGAAGATTTCTCTCCAGCTCCTGTGGTGATCAGCTCATACCCTGAAGCACAGGATTTCATTATCCTGATTATAATTTACAGAGCTATAAATGCTGTTAATGGTCATGAGTCAATGAATGAAATTGCTTGAAGATAAAAAAATGTGTATTTTTTCTCAATCTGTTTTAAAAGGGGTCAGTAGGAGAGTAAGTCTTTTCAGGCACACTTTCACACTGTCCTTGTGCAGTGGAATAATTTTTTAAATGTAATCTAAAATTTACATTTGGGGAAAATGAAAGAGGATTAAAAAAAGAGAGCTTTTAGAGTAAGCACTGCTTGGGTGCTTTCAGATTCAGGCATTTTCTCTTACTGGATGTGTGTTTAGTACTGTGGATATTTTTAGGAAAGCAAGAATGATCTATTCTTTATTTTATTTTTATTCTTAATAATTGGACATATTTTTCATGTTTGACCACCCTTTTAGGCCTGTAAATAATTTAAAAGATCTAAAAGTACCTCTGTATTCAGAATCAACTAGTTAAAACTTATATGCCTTGCTTTCACCTTCAGCTATTTGTACACGAAAAAAAAGAAACTAGGTTTAGGGATGGCCCATTTCACTTCTATTTTTCTGCTCGAGTTTGAAGCATTAGGTTTTTTGGGAACAAGGTATATTAAGTGGTAGGCTGATGGGTACATCAGATTTCTGTCATTTGCAACAGTAGTTTGTAAAGGGAGAAGATGCAAGATCTCTGTTTTATTTTTCTCTGGTTTTAGTAAGGCATTATAAAAGCAAAGTGGCACATCATGCTGGCTCATATAGTGCAGACACTGCATAAATCCTCTGCTCAGTCCCTGGAAGGGCTGTATACTGCCATTACGCTTTCTATAAACGGAAGACACGCACACTGCCAAATCCTTGCAGCACTGGACACCAGCTCTTTCTGTTCTTAGCTTGTCTTGTTTATTGTTGCTCAAAGGCTGTCTTTTATTTGCCAGGATTGCATCTGCTTTTGATCGTCAGGAGAAAAGAAGATCTTGCACTTCTTGGTAGCGGGACTTTCCATCTTCTCCATCTGCAATTTTAAATAAAACAGTTGCTCCTGATGAGTGCAATTAATTTGACAGTATCTTGGTCTGACTATGGAGAGTTAAAGACAATAGCTACTCAGAAGCAGACACTTGAGGCTGGATGGGAAAACAGGAGCCTTATATGACAGCTTGAAGAACTCTCAGATTTGGATGGCAGAGAAGAGCAAGAGGTACGTAAGTGCCGCTATGTTGGATTAGACAACATAACTTGGCTCGCTGTTCTGCATCTAACAGGGACCAGCAGCAGTCATTTAAAGAGAGAAGGAGAAACAGAGCAAATCCTGCTTTAGGTAGGATGGAGGATAATCCAAACCACTGTGTTGAATGCTGTCCTTCATGAACTTGCTTTCATTTCAACATGTTTATGCTGTGAGACCCAACAATGAGTTCTGTGAGTTAATTATGCGTTTTCTAAAAAAGTCTTTTTGTTGCTTTACACTTGCTGCCTAATTACTGCAGCAAGAACATGGGAGTGTTAAGTTTTCCTGTCATGAGAAATAATGAATTGTCAGTCTTTGTTCACTTCCTGCAGAGTCATTCCTGATTCTGTAGGCTTACATTGTTTGCACAACACCAAGGTGTCTCTTCCAAGCTGAAGAGCCTCATTTTTTCCTGCGGCTGGCAATGCGCTTTGTATGACAGATTCAAAATGTTTGCACTCTGGCTTTATGATGTCTTGTATTATACTTTATATTTCTTTCCTAATGCTTTTTAACACTATATTCACTTATTTGTCTGTTGTTTTGAGGTAATTACTGGCAACAACTCCAAGATCTCTTTCTTGGGAACAGTATTTAATTCAACACTTATCTTTGCTCATCCTTAGTTTGAGTTGCCTTTTACTTCGCCTTTATCAACACCGAATTTCACTGGCTGCTGTAGGGTGTAGTCACCATGATGGTAGCTCTCTGTAGGCAGCTTCACCTCGAGCGGGCCTGAGTGGTTTCGCAAATTTATAACCTTACTTCTTGCCATCTTTTCCAGGGCATTTATGTTTAATAAAGCAGGTACTTTTGGAATTCCACTAGTAACCGTTGTGAAAACTCACTTATTCTGTTCCATCCTTTAAATAGTAATTCATAACAGATCTTCCATTTTACCTTGTGACAAATTGTTGAAGAGCTTTTGACTTGTGAGTACTTTTCAGAAATCTAAATATACTACATTAACCAAATCATCCTTATCTAAATAATCATTAACTCCTTACAGAAACGCTAGTAATCCTGAAGTTATGACTTCTCTTTACAAAGCCGTGCTTTCTCTTTGCCATTACATCATATTCCCTTGTGCCTACCAATTCTCTTGTTTATTATAGCAGCTGATTTGATCATGCTTCCATTGTTTTAGAGCTCTTAGGTGAACTCTTGGATCTGGGTGTTTCATGTCTCTTCATTTTGTTAATCTTCAACAAAGCTTTCTCTGCTAAAACTTTGGTTTAGTGCTGTTCAAGGCCTTTTCTTCTTGCATAGTGAGTGTCATGCAAATAATTCATTCTACTTTACTGCCATGGCTTTGTCTGGACTAACCTTTCCTTTATTATCACAGCCAAATGTTGGCTTTTCATGTGTTTTTCATGAAGTTTTTACATTATTCTGAACTAATAGCAAATGGTTCTTTGGAGTTGTTTTTTTTTGTCCTGTCTACTCCTGGGTTTGCATATTCATCTATAGAACTCAAGTCCTTTTCCAGTTTCTGGTATTTAGCTGTAATGTATGGGACTCAGCTTGTGCAAAATCTCTTGTCTCTCAGCATCTGCTCCAGTGAAGCCTGAGGATTTTGCAGCTCTGTACAGGTCGCCTAGTTCTGT
This sequence comes from Tapera naevia, assembly GCA_033556795.1. Classification (NCBI taxonomy): domain Eukaryota; kingdom Metazoa; phylum Chordata; class Aves; order Cuculiformes; family Neomorphidae; genus Tapera; species Tapera naevia. The sequence goes on from JAUMJJ010000038.1 coordinate 16,465,005, forward strand.
GCAGGTGTGGAGGATGTCTAAAATAGCACTAGAGGCCTTGTCCAGACACCAGAATTGCTTTTTGTTTCGTTAGTCTTTTATCCACCTCTTTAGTACTTTTGTCCTTTTGTACTCCTGTTATCTTTTCAGAGTGTAAAGCAAATGCACTGCTTCAGATAATTCACCTCAAACAAGTTTTGTTCACTGTATTGAATATATGAATTCTTCACTTAGTGTGATCTACAAGTCGAATGTATTATGAATAAAAACACAAAACCAGAAAACAGGGGGAATTCATTGCATCTTGGTCTTCCAGGTGATACTGTTATAAAGCACAAAGTTCACAACTTCCAAGAAATTATATATTTGAAGTGTACCTACCATGCCAGTTGTCAGTGGTGTGAGCATGTCTACCATGACTGAATGTATGAGCTCATTACAGTGAGGTTTAGAAGCATTCATATAGCTGTGATGAACTGAAGAGGTAAATGGATAAGATTTTCAGGAAAATTAGTGTGTCTCTATAAGATCAAAATGATGGAATAGAAGGTTGAAAAATGAAAACAGTTTTAAGTGCAGAAACAGTCAGAACCTTTCTCACTGAATGTATTCAAGTTTATAAATTCAATTGCTTTGAAACTGAAAGTCTTTGTGAATTTGTGTTGAATTGGAGTTAATAGTTTTGACCAAAATAGCAAAAATTGGGGGTTACAAGTCAGGAAGATGAGAGCAAAGTTGTGTGACAAAACTTATAAAAGCTAAGCCTTCTGGTGCAAGCACGGTTTGGTAGATATGAGAATGACTTGTAGATCATGAGCTCAACTTGATCAACAAATTGCAATTCAAAGTGTGCAGGAATCACAGAAGATGTTTATATTTTAGTTGTGCTTACCTCTTTTTTTGTATCTTCGTTTTATTGTCAAGAATGAAAGACTGGACACCAGCAATATGGCAGCTCCAAATCCTTTTTCTGCCTCTTCCTAAACTTATAGAATCATAGAATATCTCAACTTGGAAGGGACTGTTAAGGATCATCAAGTCCAACTCCTTGTTCCTGGCTGTTCCTCATGACTAAGAGCATCGTCCAAGTGCTCCTTGAAGTCTGATTCTTCCAGAGAAGAGTTAATCCAATGGCAGTTGGATCATAATGACACCACAGAAAGATTTTATTCCCCTCTTAGCCTCCCCCATAAACTATTTCAGTGTATAAGTGAGAAGAGAATAAGAAATGTTAGCAAAAGAAAAGCAGTATGTAATATGCTAATATTTTGAAAGCATTAACTACTCTTCTTTATTATAGGTTTAGAAAGTGTGGGGATCGTTGTCATGGGTGGATGTAATGGCTTCTCTGTACTTGCAACACCAAGATGTGTTGACTGCTTTTCATTGTGTAGTGAAAAGAGTCACATTAACCCCTCTCACTCCTTAGCCTTCTTAATCTGTCAGATTTATTGTATCACAATTTCAAGAAAACTCCTGTACCAAGCATGTTCATTCTCCTATGTTTTATAGCTCTTATCTGCATGTTACAGCATTTGATGTGTTGTGCAGGGGGAGGCTGTGGTGAGCAAGTGAAGGTGAGGAGGAAGGTGGGAGCTGCACTGTGTGTTGTAATACTGTGGATGATCACTCTGAACTGTAAGAGAGGCAAAGAAGTTTGGAAGAAAGAAGGACAAGTAGTTTGCTCCCTGTTTTTATGTCCAAGTGAAAGTGCCCTTCACCCATCTGCTTTCCTAGCCTTTGACTTCTTATCTTTGTTTTCACATTCACCAGCACAGAACAGTCATTTCTTCCAGTTGATGTTAATACATGACCAAGTATCATACTGGCTCATGCTGGAAAAGTTATTTGTATCTCTGAGCTTTCAAGTCTTATATGACCTGCCATAAAATTAAAAATGCACTTAAACATTTTTCCAGAATGACTTTTAGAGGCATCAATTATGTACCTATCTTCTGCTGATGAGCATTGTAATTATTTCCTTACTTCACACTAATGCCAGATTTACACCAATGCCTTTTAGGTCATCCTGAATCTGTTCCTTAAGCTCTGGTACACCTTTGGCTTTTTTCCCATTCACTGTCAGCTTGTGCTAATAATAATCTGTGGATCTCAGCTTTTTTTTGTTGAAAGGCCAGTGCTTTTTTTGGGGAATTTTTTTTTTTCTGCATTCATCCCATTAAACCACTGATGTTTTATGCCACCCTAGTTTCTTATTGTCAGCGGCTAAGTAGGAAACTGTTGTCCCCTCCAAAATGTGCACAGGGTGTTCAGCATTAGAGACAGCTGCTAGAAATAGAAGTCGCGTCCTTCATTTTGCCGAACAGTTGTGGACAGTGCGTGTCAAACTGACTCCTCAGTGGAAGAATTTATATAGTTGTTACTTCTATTACCTAGAGAGGCTTACAAACTTTTGCTATGCTTTTTATTGCAGATGGCATTTACTGTCATAGCGTTCTTGTCTTAGTATTTTTTCCTTTTTACGGGGTTACTCAGCAAATGTTTCACACTTAAGTATCTTTAACCCCAAATATTTGTGAGATACTAGTTTAGAGGGTGTTATTACTCTGCCCGTAAGTCTTATGCCCTGCTGAGAACTTGTGAGAGTTACATTTATAACTCAAAAAGAATTGTCAGAAACCAGTGGTGCTGATGTATTTTGTACTTTAACATTTGTTTTCTGCAAATCATTTGTGAGTCTAAAAGTAACATTTAAGTACATTAAGTGCTAAGAAGTGTTACACAGGGACCTGTGTAGGTCTGCCAACAAAAAAAACAAGGCTGTGCTGAAGTGTATGACGGTGGTGTTAGCGGAGCTGTAGAGGCTCTTTGAGGGACGTTAAACAAGTACCATTAGGATCACAAAAAGGTTGAGTATGGAGAGTGCAGGTACTGGGCTTGTGAACCAGGGTTTGTCTTCATTCAGCACAGCCTTTCAGTTTAATAGTCATAAAAGAGTTTTAAAAATTTATTATTTTTAACAGCCCTGAATCTGTCAAAACTGAAGGACTAGGTTAACTGGCTGTAACATCCGATGTGTTTAATCCCAAATCTTTGTGTTATGTCAGTGTGCCCAACCTGTCATGAGAAGTTTCATGGTTGGTCTGCAGACACTTTTGTTAAGATCTAAGACTTCAGTGAGGAAGAAATTAAATTTCTCTCCTTTGAGATCTCCTTATTTAATTGGATGTAATATTTAGACAGCAAGGAAAGGTTTGTGATTATGACACTAACCTGACATTGGGGTATATGAATCCTCTCCGTAGCTCTACTACAAACTTTTTGCATGGCTGTACTGATGCCATGTAGTCTGCCTCTCCCTATTCCTTGTTTGTAAACTGGGATAGTAATGCTTTCCCTCTCATCATATTTAAGTAATTAATTTGAACTGGTTGTAGTAAACTTGTGTTATGTATAGAAGTTGCACTAAGCACTGCGTCTTGCAATCTTGAATGTTAAATTTGTCTTTCTTCTTGAAAGTCGAGTGCGTGCCAGACATTACAGCTGAACTACTCTAAGCATTTACTTTCAGTAATGAAAATTGTCAAGCTCAAAATATTATTCCTATGAACATCTCTGTGTAGATGCTTACAGCAACTATATTGCAGTGGAAAAATTCAAAAGATGCAGGGGTTGACCACTACACTTTTGCAGTGATAAAGTTCTGAAGTCTAGAATTGTATACTGTATAATCTGTCTCTGGGTAGGGGGGAGTGGGAGTTACACGTGCACAGCTAAAGCCATGAATTTGATCCATAATTTTCTCCTACAATCTGTAAATGCAGTGATTTCTCTTAAGGCGTATTCTTCCTCTTTATGAGTGCTCACACATTTGATCATGACTGTTATACAGTCTATGAAAAATTGTATACTTTTGAACTATTTGATTTCTAGAGCAATTTTTTATAGAAGACTTCAACATTTCAAAACACTGAGCACATATTTAAATGACAATGTTCAATGCTCACATTCTTTGTTCTCATCTTGTCAGAGTATATTATGGGAATATTTTGTGATAACATTTCAGAATATGTGTAGTAGTTTTTGAGTCTTAAATAGTTTGCTTCATTAATACAAAGTGGTATTGATTGACAAATAAAGGAAATGACAGGATAAATAAAGCAAATATTAACTTGTTCTTTAGCTCTCTCTAAAATAGAACAAAGTTAGTAGATTTACTTTTAGACATCTGCTGTTGCTACAGTGCACAAATGATACTACATGAGCAGAGGCCTGTGTGATGGAATTTTGATAGTAGAAGGATCTATTATCTTGAAACTTGATGGGGTTTTAAATAAGCTGAATTTTAGAACAAATATTTAAAAATTATAAATATAAAAGTAGTTGCCACATGTATTTCTTATAATTATTTTATATTTAGCTGTAGTTCCTCTATTAATCTTTGTTTCAAATGTTAAATACCTTCCTCATGGCAGCTGTCTGTTCACTTGTACCATGACTACTGGCATGTTAAGTTCAAAGTGGAATGCCATGGAGAATGCAGAATAATATATTTAGTTCCTGTCACCAGACAGCATAAGGCACCACTGCGTCTCGTTCTCAGAGGGGGAAGCCAACTACTTTCACTGCAATGTTTCCCTTCAGTTGACATAATTAATTTTTTTTTCCAAAGAAAGTGTTATTCAAGTCTATCAATATGATTTTTACTGTAATCCTCAGTGTGAAGAGTACCTAAAAGAAATTTTTTTTTTTTAAATAAAATTCAAAGCAGTGTCAGAGAGAATATGTAGAAGAATATATGTTTATTTTCCACTGTGTTGATACGTGCATGTCAAAATATAAGTTGTAGCTGGAGCGGATGCAGGAGAACTCTCTGTCTGAATGATCAGAAGCAAGCCATTTTAAAACAAATTATTGAAGCTTATAGAAGAGAGAACTTTCCCAAGAGCATAGTGAAAGGCTTAATCCATATTTCTAGAAAATTGCAGCTGTCAGGCTTTCTTTTATTACCCTAGCAAAATGCTGTGTCAGGTGTTACAAAGAAGTTTGGCCACGCATTTAGAAAATTAATAGCTTCCTTACATCAGATGTGTTAAACAGAAACATGTCTGGTTGTATAGCCAGTTGTCATATTTTGATGTTCCTATTGAACTTAATTTGTTTTACTGTATAATGTATATTCCGTAATTTAGCTACAAGGAAAGAGACATTTTGTTGGAACAGTGATCTTCATGCACATAAAAAATACTTATAGGATGAGACCAATGTTTGCTATGACTGTTTTGCTGTATATAATGCCAGATGCTCTTCACTGTAGTTGCCATTCAGTCACAGCAAGTTCCAGTGTGAAACAATACAGTATTACAAATTTGCCACAATTTTTTCACAAATTGATGTTTACAAATTCATTTTTATCCCTGATAAATTGCATTTGATTTGTCAAAAGAAATATCTTACACCAATGCCCTGAGTTTCAGTAAGATCTGCCTTTTCCTAATGGGCTTTCCAGCTTTCCAGTGCTTTCATCTAACCATAGCTAACTACTTGCATTAACAGTTTAAACCTCAGGTTTTATGGGGTTGACTTCTTCATTCTATGTTACGATTAACATACCGAAAACCAGTGCTGTGCTACTCTCATGGGGATATTTTTTTTGCCCTTGTGTGCAATTTTCCATGTTGAACCATGTGCTTGTTGTCTCATCTTCTCTGACCATTAAGATCTCTTAAAGATACTCAGTGATGCGCCTTTTCTAACTCTGTCCTTACGCACTCAGGCCATGACTCTGTATCATGAGTAGCTTGTCCCTGCCTCTGCCCTCTATGTACTTCATTTTTGTGACTGAGCTCTGTCTGGAATGTCCTGTTCAGCCATAATGGCCTTCTGCCCTTCTTGCTCAGACTCCTACACGTTAGACAGTGCTTTGGGAAGGTTGTCATTGAAGGTCAACCAACTTTTCTGGGCCTCTCTCTACCCCCGTGGGGTCCTGCTATAAACGTCCATTCTGCTCTTCTGAATGCTAAGATTGGATAGATGAGTGAGTGGGGCTCAATCCGTAGGATAAGAGTGATCATGGTAATGTAGAGTTGGCTCTTCTCTGTAAGTTAGATCAGAAGAGAAGGGGAAGGATGTCAGTCTGGCCTCTAAGCTGGCAGCAGTGGGAGGGAATGTGAAAAGGAAAAAATACCTAACCTCCATTGAGGACTGCTGTTGGGGATAACAGAGCTGCTGCTGATACTAACAAGTGGCATTAGCAAGTTTCGTTCTAGAACTGTGATGTAGATAATCCAAACAGGGAGAAGACGGTTGCTACAAAGAGAACGTGCAATTTATAATGTTTTGGAAAAGTTCTTTAGCACCGGAATCCGCAGTCTTATAGATCAAATCTTTAAAAAGGCAATGATGAAAGAAGATCACCATTTCTTCCCTTTTTGCTTTTCTTCAGATTAACTGATTTTGTTCAACACTGCAAATATGCAGATCTATAGAGTTGTTATTAAACTCTATATAAATAAGAGGTAGTTGGATTTTATATAACAGTAGCCTGTGTTATCACTGTTAATTTTCTTACACATTGATGGCTTACTAGACGCCTAAATCAACTAATATTTTTAATGTAACAATATACTTCACTGACATAAAAAAGCCCCTTAAAAAAACCCAAAGCAAATGAAGCATGTGCAGATACTATTATGCTTGTTCTATCAATGTTTCTGGAACAATACGTATATGATTTTTCCTCCCTTTGTGATGCTGAATCCAAATGCATGTGCCTGTTTTCCATAGAGCCAAGGAAGGATGGAAAGCTCTGGGTCTTCCAAAGAAACAGGACCTCACATTAGGTTTCATTTACTGCTTGAGTCAGGAGGCGTTCGAAGCCTTAGAAAGTAATTGATTTGTTTCTCAATTTTTTATGCAAATCAATTTGTTTATTTGGCTAGGAAAACATTGCACAAGAGACTTGATGACAAGAAAAGAAAAAACAGTGAAGTTTATGCTTTAGTTATTGCTGTGGAATTATTAAATAGAAAGAAAAAGATAAAGAAAAAAGTGTTTACAAGCAGTATTTATGTTTTAACTAGAATATTATACAATGTGAAAAATCTCCACAATCAGTTTTTACACACTCCTTAATTTGCTGGTTTACCACATGCATAAGGCTTGATTATGTCAACTCTTTTATTCAGTAGCCTGAAGTCCTTGCATCACTACCTGAGGGAGAAGAAGGCAGCATACAAGTAGTACTTATAATAAGCAATCAGACCTTCTCAGTGTTAGGATAAATACAGATTTATTGGAACCTGAAAGATTTTATTAGAAAATAAAGTCCTTTGAATGCTATTTGAGGTGGCAAAACAAATAGGAGCCATTCCAGAGGGCAGCCTGCACAGCCTGGCCAGAGAGGTATGGCTGGGAGGGAGATGGGTGTGCCAGATGGGTACTGGCACTCGGGAGTGCCACATGGGTGGCACTGCAATTTGGAGGGGCTGGGGGTACTTGGAGAATCAGAAGCAGAGCAGTGAGATACTTAAAATCTGAACTCTCACAGTAGGAGTGATGTGGCTCTGCTGTATTTTTGATCTTGTCCATAAGTGAGCAGTACCCATTGCTACCTCTGCCAAGGCAGCCTTATGCCTGTCCCACTAATGGGTTTGCGACATACTCTTTCAAAATGAGAACAATTTGTCAAGGCAATTTTTATCCATAAGCTTTAAAGGAAATAGCTTTAAATAAGTGGGCATTTGCCTAGAAATTGGTGATATTCAGAGCTGGCTGCATGTCCATTTAAATAAGAAAAGAAATCTAACAGTAAAACATGAATGCAGATCGTGGATGTAAACCATGGCTGGTTACATTGAAAAAGGAAATTGATTTAAGTGTGGGGTTTTTTTCTTCTGAGAGAAGAATGGAAAGTAATTATGATATTTTGAATGACTGTTGTTTCTGTGTAATGCTTATGGCATAAACAGAGCTCTCAGCTTCTGAGAGCCTGATAGAATTTTATCAATTCCTGGGGGAAGTTCTTGCTTTTGAATGACCAGCAAGTTTATGTCAGTTTATCTAATTGATGTTTATGCCTGTACAGTGTAGAAAACAAAAAAACGCTTTTGTGGCAACTTTTAAAAGCTGAAGCTAGGCTAACGATTTGATAACCACAAAAACTATTTAATGCAGCTAAACTTCAATGCCCAAATGTTTTCCCATTATGTAATGTACAAAACAAGTTCAATATACACAGCATTAAAACAGTGCTTTTCCCTAGTTCGGGGGATGCTTACAGTTCTCTGCCTTTTATTTTAGAACCCCATTTGTTGACCCTGTCTGCAGAAAAGGACAATAATAACTAAATGAGTAAATTTACTGGAAAATTGACAAAAAGCAGTAACTCTTCAGTCCCTCTCACTGGACTTTTGTAAAGCACATATCGTGAGATAAGGTAGGATGAAGAATACAATATTGAGTTCATTATCAAGACATGAAAAGGCTGAATGTTAAAGAAATTGAGTTATGTAGATATAGATGTTAAAACATTGGCAGTTCCTTTGCCTTTACCACCTTAGCCAGTTTACCTTACTGAGTGCTAAAGGCAACATAGTTAATTTTGAAATTGCTACATAGACTTCAAGAATAATTACCAAAACCTAGTTTAAATTCTGTAGTCCCTTCCGACTTGCAGTCAGGTTTCCGGCAAGTAAACTGCTGCCCTGCTGACCTTAAGCCTGGGGATATCCTTAACACAAAATACTATTTGTACGAAATTATGGGATCTTAGTTTTATAATGTAGTTTGCATTATCTAGGGACTAAATTGAGTCTATCACAGATACTTCCCTTATGGCCCAATATTTGTTGAACCTCGTTTATTTTATATCAAAATAATTTTTCCTGATTTCTAAAACGTACATAAAATAATAATAATCTAGAAAAGCTTGAAGTTTCCTCTTTTCTTGATGCTTTTCTTCCCCAGTGGTTTCTAGGATATCATGATAACTGAAACTCCATCAAACAACTCAAAAACATTAATAAATGGGCAGGTCTTAAAAGACTAGGTAAAACACAAAAGGGTGTTACTGAGGTTTCTTAAAATCAGGTATTTTTTATGACCAAGCCATTTTTGCACCCCTTACAGCTGTCAGTTTCTTATTAATGCAATTTATACAGTATTCACAAAGGGAAAAATAGGGCACATAGCTGAAAATTAGTGCAGTTGTTTTCAGCTGTGATGAACACAATAGTTCAGTAGTATCATCTGTGATGATGCAGATACTTCTAAAATTTTCATGCCAATGACATTTTTTTTGTAGAAGACACCTGAGTAAAACATACATATGGTATAAAGGCATAATTATCTTATATAAATACATATGTAAGTATGTTACATATGTGTTAAGTGAACTGGGAAGATATATAGAAAGCTTCTCAGTTAGTACTGCAAGTGGTCTATGGATCTCAAGTTTACATACGTGAAAAATGATCTATTAAAGTAAATTTTGTTCTAAATGCTAATTGAATTTTCGAAATGTTTATATTGAATCCCTTGCTTTCATTCCTTTTGTATTTATCTTCTAATCTTTGCAGAAGCAAAGTATTAAGGTCACTAAAAATCTTGAAGTCTTGATTTAGTAGATCACATCTCCCAGAAGGGGACTTGTAAGGTGGAATTTTATCCTTAACTTTTCTAGATATCTGATTGAAAGAAAATTATTGAGAAAACTGCTAGAGCCAAGACTCATTTTTAAGGTGATTGACATTAATAAACTCCAGCCAAGGTGATGGTTAGGTCATTTGTCATGCTGTTTGATTTTCCATTGTTGGTTGATTTCTTATTGTAAGTTTTTAAGTTTACAAGGAAGATCTTGAGTATGAACCAACTGTAAGTGGGTCATTTCAGTGTTACTATAATTAGTCCTACAACAAACAGTGCTTTTGCAGACCTTCTGTTTCTATATTTATGAACTATTATTAGTTTGTCATAATACAAAAAAACATATAACTAGTTCACTCTAGTGTCTAGGGGCCTAATCACAGACTATATATTCCTAGGTAATTGATGAAATACCTAATTATTTTTGATAGATTGGGCCTAATGCAAAGATATTGAGAGAAACTATGACCATTTTCAAGCCAGCAAGAGGATTATCAGTGATTTCAGAGGAATTGGCCTCTTCATTTTTTTACAAGTGTCATTTTTTCAAACTTGAGATAATTCCATGGCCTGAATTCCTCCTTTTTTAAAATGCTAGTTTCTACCAGTTGATAATTAGTCTATAGTGGATGAGTCTATTAGTCTATCATACATTTCAAAGCCGATTATTTTGAATTATATCAGATTAAAAGTAGACGTGAGTGAAATTTATGAAGCTCAGTTTTCAGTAGCTGTCTCCTGTGTGGATTTTCTATTATCTAAAATCTGACTGAGATTATGAGGCAGCATTTTCCTTTATGGGAAATAGCTAATCAGGATCTCTCTTCTAGTTAGGCTTCTCTGTCTCTTAGCACTGTAATAGCTGCCATCTGCCAGGTTCAAATGTTACCAAGAAAAGAATGAGAGACACATGGCTTGCGTGACAATAAAATACTTGATATTTTTTCTTTTGATATGAAATTAAGTTTTTGTTTGCTGAGTAATTAAAAAGGGGGAAAAAAGTAAGTTTCAAACATATCTTCACTTTACTTTCATATAAACATTAAATATAAGTAACGAGTGTGTCACTGTGCAAGGTAAATCCCTAATCTTCATCTTGTGTTGAAAATACACTTTCTAGCAGATGAAATTGTATGCCAAGTTGCATTCCCCTGGATCTTTTTAAAAGCCAGATCACATGTTAAACTATGATCTTTTGCACAGATGGATTATAAAATTGATAACCTGGGTAATATATCCCAGGGAAGCAATTCTCTTATGGGTACCGTGCCATTTCCCGGAGGTGAATTACCTACATAACCATAGAATAGTTTGTGTTGGAAGGAACCTTTAAAAGTCATCTAGTCCAAACCTCTGCAATAAGCAGGGACATCTTCAACTGGATCGTGTTGCTCATAGACCCACTCCAACAGGTCTGTGTTTTTTGTGTTCTGATGGCTCCAGAGCTGCATACAGTATTCTAGGTGGAGTCTCACCACCACAGAGTGGAGGGGCAGAATCACCTCCCTCAACCTGCCGGCCACTCTTGTTTTAATGCAGCCCAGGATACAGCTGGTCTTCTGGGCTGTGAGCCCACATTGCAGGCTCATGTCCAGCTTTTCACCTACCAGTACCCTCAAGCCCTTCTCAGCAGGGCTGCTCCCAATCCCTTCTTCCCCCAATCTGTAGTGATACTGGGGTTTGCTCTGACCCAGGTGCAGGACTTGGCTTTGATGAACGTCATGATGTTCGCATGGACCCACTTCTCGAGCTTGTCCAAGTCCTGGATGGTATCCTATCCCTCAGGAGTGGCAATAGCACCACTCAAATGGGTGTTGTCTACAACCTTGCTGAGAGTGCACTCAATCCCACTGCCTATGTTACTGATGAAGATACTGAACAGTACTCGTCCCTTTAATAGCTTTAATAATAGGTTAAATTTCTTGATGTTTACTAACTGAAAAAGGACTAAAAGCAGGATTATTCATTTAAAAAAATACAATCCAAACAACAATTCCTAACCAATGCAAAAATGGTACAGAGCCATAAAACTTTTAATTTTTGTTATACTATATAGTGCTAATAAACCAACAGACTTTTAGAAGTCATATGCAACTATCTATAAGTCTCAGATAATTAAAAATTAAATCATACTTTATCGAGATATTTGTGGGCCATATTTTCATCTACCACGTGCCATGTTTCATCACATACATCGCTAAGAAGGAGTATTCAACATGATTTATTTTATTTGATAGGATTTTACATTCCTTCATAAACAATCTGTATCTATGCAAATGACAATGCAAAATCTAGAGGAGTTGGATGAACGTGCCTGGAAGACAGTTTTAACCATCCTATTTCAAACGAACCAGAGGGGACAGGCTGACTGTCTTGAGCACTAGAAAAAGTTTCCGTGTCTAGTCAAGACACAGAAATTTAGAGGGATCAGTGACCTAATTAAAGAACATGAAATCTTCTAGTGTTGATGCCTAAAGTTCAAATGTTCTTTTTATACAGGAAACCCGCCTGCCTGGCTGCTACACAAATATTAAAACAACTCCATGTGAGACAAGTTTTTTCAGCATCTGGCCTGCAGCACCATGAGACAGTAGCTAAATCTTTGCTATGCAAGACCTCCTTGTCAATCTCGAGCTTAAACATAGAAGCCAGTGTAATAGGATGTTTATTAGGGGAAACAAATAATTCATTTCTTGAGATAAGCTCCTAACATCAACCACATTCCTCTTGCAAGTTACTGTAAAATGACTACTGTGTTTTCTTCCTAACTATATTCCTTTAAGGAAGAGACTCTGTATGCCTGCTAAAGTAATTTGCAGCCTTGTCCTCCATATAAATGAAAGTCAAGGTTGAATAAGATAAGTAATGAGTTGGACGACTTCATACTTGAACACCAGAAGAGAGATAGCTCCAAGTTTCCTTCCTTTAATCCTTGGTGGGTCGCTCTTATTATTCTCATAACTTTCTCTCCCGACAAACTGTGTGTTTCTGGAAAAAAATACCTTATATAGGGTTTATCCAATTCACATCTACTTCATTACCACATTCACCTTGGGACAAAAGCCCTTAATGCAAGACGGGTGAAATATGAAAACAGTGGTTTCCAACAGTTCTAAATCTTTACATTTTTAGAACTATATATTTTAGTGTCAGAAATGTAACTAATGAGTTGAAAGCTTTCAAAATCACAACCAGGAGGTATGCTGCACCCTATAGCACATGTTTTAAAAAGGAAATGACTGAATAAATTAAAACATGGGAAGACAATCTGAGTTACATAATAGCTACATGTATTAAATCATTCCGGAGAAGTTGCAGCTGAACTAACACTCTGTAAAAATGAACTCTCTGTGGTAGACTCTTCGCGTACTGAACTTATTTAATATGTAACAGAGAGGAGTGCATGGTTGAACAAAATGGAAAATTGCTGCCATGGAAGAGATATGTTCAGATTTATTCCTTTCAGAGGAGAAGATGATGATTCAGTTACATACAAGGGAGAAGCAATTAAGTGTATCTTTCAGTTTAAATCCGATGCTTATTTGAAATGGTGTTTAACCCCAAAACAATTCTGTCCATCTTATCTAAATGCTCATCTCTAAAAGGAAGAAAGCATAATCTATTAATAGAAAAGACATTGTGGATGTAATTAGAAATTGTTTACGGTCTGCATAAACACCAGATCTGAATGCTTTGCCCGTAAATTCTCATTTAAGCACTCCATTGACCATTCTTTTCTCAAAATGTTCAATCACGTTTTCACTTCAAATGCATGACATAACCACAGCCTGGATAAAATTAAAATCTTAATAGCCTAATATACAGTCCCTTACACGGGGCCCCTTACAGACCAGCCAGCCTTATGAATTCAGATCTTACTGTTTTATCTAAATTAGGAGCCAATGAGCTGGAACACATAATTTAGTTTTATGATGCACTGAAAGTATTTCAGTAGGTAGTCATACCAGACTGCTACAACACACAATCTCAGGAGGGTATTTTACAAATTGTCTGTGTAATAGATTTTAAAGAACAGAAGTTATCTGTTATCAGTAAATATAGAAACTTCTCTGATCTTTCAGAAGGGTACTTTTATTAGTTTTTAAAGAACTGAGTTTGAAAAATACTTTGCTATGTGTACGACCAAAATATTGCAGTTATTGCTTGGAGAACCAGCTCTTCTCCTTTCTGCTATTCCTTTTTTCAAAAACTTTACTTGCCAGAGCTCCCTTCTAGTGATCTCCCTTTTGTAGCTGCTATGAAAACGTTAGCTTTAACTTGGTCAGAGAAAGAAACATAAGCATATAGCCAATCTCCTATATTCATATGCTAAAAGCATTAGTATTATGTTGTTGCACCTATAATTTACTAGTTCAAGGGATTGTCGCTCTTGCATCCTGGAAAAAGAGAATTCCTTGGCTGGTTTTGGCTGGAGTAGACTTAATTTTCTTTGTAGGAGCTAGTATGGGACTGTGTTTCGGATTTGTGCTGGAAACAGTGTTGATGATGTAGGATGTTTTATTAATGCTGAGCAGTGCTCACACAGAGTCCAGGCAAGTTCTGCTTCTCACCCCACCAGTGAATAGCCTGGGGGTACACAAGAAGTTGAGAGGGGACACAGCTGGGACAGTTGACCCCAGCTGAGCAAAGGGATATTGACTATATGACATCAAGCTCAGCATATAAATCAGGGAGAAGAAGAAGGAAGGGGGGGACGTTCAGATTTATGAAATTTGTCTTCCCAAGTAACTGTTAAGTGTGGTGAAACCTAGCTTTTCTGGAGATGGCTGAACACCTGTCTGCCGATGAGAAGCAGTCAACGAATTCCTTGTTTTGCTTTGCTTGCATGCATGGCTTTTGCTTTATTTCTTAAGCTGTCTTTGTCTCAACCCACAAGTTTCCTCTCTTTTACAATTCTCTAGCCTATCCGACTTGGGGTGGGGAGGAGTGAGCGAGAATCTGTGTGGTGCTTAGTTGCTATCTGGGATTAAACCACAACAGCCCTTTTTTTGGCACGCAATGTGGGGCTTAAAGGATTCGAGATAATGACAGATTTGACAGGAATATGCTAGATCAAATTTATAGCCCTTATTACTCTTTAACTGTTAACGGGCACGCTTCTGTGCTTGCTTGGCTCACTGTATATTAGAGTCCAGTGCTCATTAGTGGCTGCTTTTTCACACAATTGGTAATTGCATGATGTATAAAACTTTTGCTGCAAAAATGATTTTAACTAAATTCACGTATTTAGGAGAGATGCACAGAAAATGGTAATATTAATTGGAAGCACTCCATTGTACTTCCTAGCATGGTTTCTAATCAGTGATTTAAATTAAATCAGAGGTATTGTGCTGAGATTTCAGGGAAGAACATTACTATGTGGGAACATTTCAGTGGTTGCTGTCTTTTCTCAGTTGTATGCCACAGCAGATGGGGCAATTTCAGTGAGGGAAGACAGCACAAATTCTGTATGTCCTGTCCTTCGTGATGTCTTTGAAGAGGAAATGAAGTTGAATCTCTTGTAGTCAGGCTGATGAGGACATAGAACTAGGCGAACTTTTAATTCTTAAGTTCTTTTCATTGCACAGGGCTGCAGATTTTAAGCTAGAGGTGGACAAACCACTGTAGAAGCTTCATCCTAAAATCTTTGTAGATAAAAAGCTGCATGGGGTACATTGCATACTTAGGAGAATCAAGGATAGCAGGAGTTTCATTTCTCAAGAAGCAGTGACAGAAGAGTCCTCCTGCTGACCTGTCTTGCTTGTCAGGCCCAAAGCTGCTGAGGGTTATCATCTTTGGCAAGCTGAACCTTGCTGGCCATATAGATTGTCTGGCAGACTGGACCGAAAACTTGCCGTTGGCCAGCATCAATGTAGGGAAATTGCTTTGAACATCCACTTCTGTCTAGCACCACATTTTGGCCAGCGTTATCTGATCGCTTTAAGAATCTGAATTAACTTAAAGATTAACCTCAGGAGTAAATGGTCTTATTATAATCAGTGCAGCTACCAGCAGTCTAAACTTATGATTCATTATTTAGGACTCTCCCTTAATAGATTAACAGAGTGGATTCTAGTGGTTCCATATGTCCACTCATTTTTCATTTATTGAAAGGTACTGCACCAGTCACAGTTTAGATCAAGCTGCTTTACAATGTTTTATAATCTATTGAAGATAGGAATATACAGTATGTAGTGAGGTTAGACACAAGCCTTGTTCATTTGAAAAGGTACAGTCACTATAACGGTGAAGTGAAAACGTGTTTATTTCATTTGAAACTCCTGTATGCTCCATTCAAGGATCACAGCTTGTTTATTTTGATAAATTTCTGGGAGTTCATTCTATTAAAACCAGTGCTTGAACCTCAGAGTTTCTCTTTTTAAGGGTATAGGAGAGTGTTTTTAAGAGTCAGTTGTCAGGAGTGGGACTACTCCATTTTCTAGAAATCCAAGGAAGTAGAAGTCCATTCTCAGCTGATACAGTAGTCTATGTGGTAGTATTAAAAATGACAAGAAAAGGAAACTCCTGTTCTTATCAACAGTTGCTTTACCTTTTTTCTATAAAGGACATTTCTTGTATCAATTTGAGGCCAAATTAAGACTAATTTTCATTGATTTATTAATAAAAATAAAATCAGCCTTTTAAAAGTTTTAGTGGACTTTTTCTTTCCTAATGACATTTTTACTTTTAGGAATTAGTAGGGATTTATTGTACCTCTTCTCAATTTTCTCATTTCTAGATCCTCCAATGCCAGATCCACTAAGCTCAGATCTTTAAGTCATTCCTAGTAACTGATGTTTTCTCAACTTTATTGTTTCTGTGGCTCCTTGCAAGGTCATCTGCTGGTTCACGTTTTTATTGGGCTGTGTTACTAAAAGAAGCTGAGGTTGTGTTGGAGTAGTGGTGGGTGGGAGAATTACTTTGCATGTGTTGCGTTTGATGCTTAATTTATCTATCACAATAGGATGAACACTTTTTTCCACAGATTGCTTAAACTCGATTTTTAATCTGCTCCAAAGCCATTTCTCCAGAGCTGCTACTTATCCAGTAATTGCTTTCTCATATCTGTGCAGCTGACTACTTTGATGTTTCCGTTGCTTTACATATTAAGTATAACTTTGCTTTCTGATGATTAAAAGAAACTAAAAATACAGGCTAAATTTTTACTTTTATTTCACTGATTTTTTTTATTTTATCCTCATTGTTCTTGAAGTAAGTGTTCAGTACACACTAAATGAGAGCTATACCACAACTACAGTAAAATCACTCAGTCTGCAGTTTAAATGCTTAAAATTCTTACGCATTTTTTTATTGACCAGGGTCCTGTAACTGTAATATTTTCCGTCCCTTTTTCTTAAATTTTAATGGAAGTCTTGAAAGGACATTTGTTTTCATTGGTGATTTCTATAATTTTTTTTTTCTCCAGATGCTCAGATGCTCAGACATAAACTGTTGGATTTGATTATGTCCCGTAACACAACTTTCCTGTACCATGTCCTTGCAGACGTGCATTTGCATGTAACTAATGTTGTTGAAGTTGAGGGGACTGCTTGCAGGGTGTATATTTAAACACGTGTTTACATCTTGTGAGTACTGAGTCTTTACTTTGAGGTCTTCAGGGGAAGCAACTCAGCCTACTTTTCTCCCTGGAGAGTGTCTCATGCATTATAATAACAACAAATAATATGAAGAATGGGTATATTTTCTTATTCCAGCATACTAATATACACAAAGAAAACTAGGTTCTTCCAAATTTTCATATGCCTGCAGATTTCTTTAGGAAATACTTTTGTTGTCTGATGACCTTCCCTCATTAGTATGAATTTCCCTTCAAGGCAGGCATTTTTCAATCAACAGTAATTTGCATATGATTTATCAAGAGAAAAGAAACGCAAAATAATTTTATTTAAAGATTTCCCTTTGTTTTAAGTGTCATTAGCAGTTCTGACTAATCAGATTTTTACAATCTCATCAGGCGCTTTTAGAAAATCTCTATGAACTCATCTAGAGGATGCATTTATTCCTAAGTGTCCTGTATTGCATTACAGCATAGTAACGAGTCACCAACTGCTACAGATGTTTATGTGAAATGCAATTAACACTCTGCCAATTTAGTTTTTATAGGGACACAATCAATTTTTATTCATTTTAAAACTAGAATGCTTTCTTTTATTGTGTGCTGCCTCTCTGCTGATTATATAGCTAAACAAATTATTCTTCTGTTTGTAGTAAATGGGAGTGTTTAAGCAGAGAGCACTGTAGCATATTACACGGATCACATATAAGATAGGAATTAAATATTTCGATTATGTAGAATTTTGTAGGAACTAAAAGCTAATATAAAAATACCCCTGAGTTTGGTTTATTTTCAAAAAAACCCACATGAACGTGAATAATGGTATTTAGAGATGTTTGCTTAATTACAAGCTTGTTCCTATGATGTACTTGAGTAATATTACCTATTGGGTAATATTTTTTGATATTAAGGATGATGTTAATTCAAGTAAATGGTAAGAAGGTAAAAAAAAACTGGAGGTGGCATGAATGTGAACTATTAGGAAAAATTTTGCTTAGAATGAACCACTTCCTCTGCATAGTAAAATTATTGATAAAATTGGATTGTGCTCATGCAGAAGCCTTTTTTTTTTCCCTAGGAAGTGGTCCCTCCTTAAGTAAATACCTTTTATCCTGACTTTAGTGATCACATGCAGAATCTGTAAATAGGGCTTCTGTTCACTTTTCTTTCTATCTTTAGAAGCATGGCCATATCATTTTCTGTCCCTTCCTTATGCATTTGTTTGTTTGCTTTTCATCCTTGACTGCTGAGCTATGTTTATCTGCTTTAATAAAAACTTATCACAGCATTGCCCCCCACCTGTCCTTAGTGTATTTAATTGTATCATTGAGCTGGCCAAGGAAACACTTGAATGTGACTGCATATAACCCACCTCCAGGCATCTTCTCTTTGGGAGGGCTGTGGTTAACCCCCAGGCTGTTCCCCTGGGCACACCCCCATGTTGCATACTCCTACAAGCAGTCTCAGCACTGTCCTTCTACCAATACTGATTTTTTTTTTTTTGTGGATGGGTCCTCCTGGTCACCTTCCTTTCTCATGGTCAGTTCTAGTGGTCGTTCCTAGGGTGTTCCCACCTCTGTTTTTTTCATCCTACTCTAAGTCCTGCCCTGACCCTTACACCTCTGCATTCCCAGCTCCTGTCTCACCAGCCCTAACTTTCTTATTCCTCCCTCCGCTCACCCTCTCTGCCTGTTCTTCATGCTTTTCTCGGCTCCAGAGCATATTTTCTCTTTCATCTGCTTTTCTTTCCCTGCAATTAAATCAGTTTCTTTCTTTGTCCTTCCTGGATACAACACAGAGAATGAAGAGAAGGAAAAGTCCATTAAAAAAAAGATTAAACCCGTTTCTGCCCTAATTTTATGAGACAACCCACTGAGAATTCCCCAAAACGTGCCACTTGAGGACAGATTGGTCCATACAATTGACCTGCTAGAATGGAATACGTTGTCAAGTCTCTACCATGAGATGCAGTTTTTCAAGGTTAATTATTTTTTTTCCACATTCATAGGGAAATTAATAATTGCTGCCCTGAAATAAATTTCATGTTTCTAGTGTATATTTTATCTGAGATCAATCAATCAATCAATCAATCATTATTTTGAATGTAGGTGGAATTGTTCTCTTTTTTATCATTCTCAGAAATGACTGAGCAGTTTTGATTGACATTTCATATCAATCAGCTTGATATTGAGGAAGCGATAAATTTACTCTGTGATTTGTTCCCCTAGTAGTTAAAGCACTTGTACATTTAAGTTTTTTAAGCCTCTGCCAGCCATACTGGAAAGTAAGTTGAAAAGCCATTTCTTCTGCAACTGCCTTGCTACCCTTTCTCTGACAGGCTGTAAGCTTGTAAATGTTTTTATAGTCCTGATCACTCAGAGAATGCTTAGATTATACCTACTGACTATCAGAACCACCTCTGCATAATGTGTGCAACTATTACAACACTTCTTGTTTTAGAGAAAGCAGTAAGAATGTGCATCCTATGTGTGTTTAAAGCTCACATTTACATCCTCTGAATGCTTGCAGCACATTGCAGAGAAGTTTCCGTCTAACTCCAGATATATCAGTGCTTAAAGGCAGTCTTTATACTTGCCTGTCAAGTGTCATGAATGCTTCTAGTTTTGTTATCTGTACCTATGTTAATTTACATAGGATGCCGTTACAGCACACTGCTGAATTTTCTTCACCTCGAGCATTGAGACAGAAAATTAAAGCACAGATGCAGTTTCCTTACATTTAAACTGTGACTATAAATAATACACACAATTTTATATAATTAAATAATTATAGTTCCCCTCAAATTTAGTTATAAACTACTAAAGTCAATTTCTAATATATTTTTTAAATTTCAGATTTCTATAAAATGGATCTGATAAGTTTATAGAGCACCACAACACAAATTTAAATAAAATATTTGCAGATTATAATGAAGCCTTTTAAATTGGTTATGTAAGGATGATCATGCTTTCACAGAATAAGTACAAAGGTTTTCTTTTCTTTTTCAGATGATTTTTACCTGATCTGGCTTTCTGTGGCAAGTAACCAAGTATTAGCCCCTTTAGTGCTAATGCTAATAACTCAAAGCCTAATGCAGAATTTTCCAAGGCTTCCCTGCAGACAGTATGAAGGCTTCTTGTTTCACTTCTTAAAATTTATTAGTATGCAAGTTCAGTGAAGCCTAAATGAATAATTGCAGAAAATAAACACCCCTAGGAAGTATGAACCAGGTGAGCTATAGAAGCTGCTCTTACACCAAGATCAGATGAGATCCACATTTGGTTCTCTTCCCTGTTTCTCTTGCAATTTTGCAAAGGAAATGGTACAATGACAGTACCCACTTTTAGTAATGCTCTGTTAATTGCTACAGTGTTAGGGGACAAACCATTGTGAAGCAGGGAAAAAAAGGCTGAAAATGATCAGCAAGGACACTTAATGAACACTTGAATGCATCTCAAATGAAAACCAGATGTTCTTTGTTAACTTCAGCAGCAAGCCTTCTGTTCTGACTGAGGAAACTGTACCTTCGTTAAGGACGGAACAGGGAGAGCTCTTTCCAACAACAATGCATATTTTTGTGTGTATTTAATAGATAATCCTGCAGAGGTATGTTTCTGTACCTGTCTGAATCTTTATGGCATATTTAACATCACTGACGTAATTAAGAACCCATGGCG
Organism: Tapera naevia; assembly: GCA_033556795.1. Taxonomy (NCBI): domain Eukaryota; kingdom Metazoa; phylum Chordata; class Aves; order Cuculiformes; family Neomorphidae; genus Tapera; species Tapera naevia. The sequence goes on from JAUMJJ010000038.1 coordinate 16,485,843, forward strand.
CCATCCTTTTATGATTTGAACTATACAGTTCCATATAGAACTAAACAGTTCTTTATATAACAAAGCTCTGTAGCACTATTTGCTTGGCAAATGGAAAATATTTCTGTAAAATAACTACTGAAAAGCTACAAGAAAGAACTATTTCCTTACAATTTCACTACACCAGAAGGAATACTGCAAATAAAGCAATATTGTAAATAGAGTTTGATTTTCAGCATAGCTTTGATTTAACAGATCATAAATACCATTTTTTAGCTATCCATTCTCCAAGTTCTAGTGGGACTGCCCAGGTCTGGCAAAGCAACTGCTGACAGGAAACTAAAAAATCCTGGGAGAGTTAGTCTCAGTATTTGTGTACATGTGTGTACCTATATCAATACATACCTAAGACATTCAGAGATATATAGCATTGCATATAAACTCTAGACCTTAAAAACATATTGGCTACAGTATCTACAGTATCTAAGTCAGCTATTAGGTGCTTCAGTTACTCCTGTAGACCTGCAGTCCTACTGCAAATCAACTTCATGGGCACTGTCGGAGTGTAATGATAAATTGTCTCTTCAGACTTTACAGAAAGAGTTTCATCAGAGATGTTCAGAACTAATTCTGGAAACCTATAGCATTTTATAGGTTTAGTAGTGATTTCACCAGGTAATCAGGTTGTTCTGCAGCTCATGGTATGTGGCCGTCTAGATCCTTGGTAGGGAGTGAGAATCCTGTCTCTGACCTGGAAAGGGTACAGATAATTTCCTTTATCATACATCCCCTTTCCCACTAGGAGGAGTGGAACTAAAGGTAGAAACGTGTTGTGGTGAAGCTGACTGTTCTGTGCTTCATCACTTATTGGACTCTGTTAGTTGTACTACAGGTGAGCTCCTGGATGTTTTAGCTAGAGTTGAGGAATGGGAAGGAATAACCACCTTATTGTAGCTGTCCTTCTTTCCTATGTCTAAACATAGCTTTAGAATTATGTATATTGTATTCTTTCATGAATTACTAATGTAATATGAATCATTACAATCTGCCACATCAAAGTCTACTGAATAGAAATATAATGTATCATGCCAAGACCTACTTGGAGACAATTTAATTTATGGCTTATTGACTAAAATTTCTGATCATTTTCTTCTGAGCTTTTAATATATACTGCATAAGGGTTTTTCAAGGCACTTATTTTATAAAAAGTGATATAGACAATCTGAAAGACTAGCATGCAGTGACTAATGCTAATAATATAGCTACAAGTTCTTCTTTGTGCCATTATTCTTCTGTAATTAATATTTAATTATTTGGTCATTTATGTGTTCAGACAGTTAATAACTTAGGATGTTAAGATTATAGGAAAATTCAGTTTGGAAGGTAACACAGGAGGTCTCTACTTCAACCTCCTGCTCAAAGCAGGATCACCTGTACTGTAAGACCAGGTTGCTCAGAGTTTTATCTCTTCCAGACTTGAAAAACTTCAAAGTTATTCACCTCATAGTGAGAAAAGTTTTCGTATAATTCACTCTGAAACTCTTGTGTTTCAGCTCGTGCCCATTGTTACTCATCCCCCTACCATGAATCACTGTAAAGAGCTTGGCTCTTGACTTCTTGATGACCTCCTTGCAGGTACCAGGAGGATGCTATTAGGTTCCCCTTAAGCCTGCTAAACTTGGTAGTGTTTGCCTGATTTAATGCACTGGCCAAGCCACATTTTATTTTGAGGTATAAAGGCCAGGTTTTAACATTTAAACAACTCCCAGTGGCTCACTGTTGGCACATGTTTAGGTTCTTAAGGCTTTTTGCCATCTTTTTTTTGTTAGTACCATTGCTGTCCGTGCTCTGCAAGTGTTGGTCTGACATCAGTGAATGGTTGTCAGTGTTGTGCCCAGAGGTGGGTGGAACTAATATGTCAGAGGGGAGATGTTTAGGTTGTGGATACTCTGTTTTCTGTCAGTTGCAAAAGGCTTTTGGTTTTGAGTGCCTCTTCAACATACTGGGAGTAATCTACTATTTACATTAATCACGCAAGGGTTCTCCAAAGGTGAGTGGATCTCCCCTCTGTTGTGTTGTTTCTACTTGGTCTATTCAGGAGAACATATTCTCATTGTGTCCTTCTTGCTGTCTGCCATTTTGTGGGGATTTTAAACTCTAAAATGAAAATCAGATCCACAAAGCTACTGGCAACACCAGTTCATGTACAGATCACCTTCACCAGATTATACAGTTTGTCCTATTACTTAGTATTTCATAAAACTCTTAGGACATCCCCTCCTTTTCTTTGATTGTTATCTGATTTGCTCTGCATTTCTTTAGCACATTTAATTTTGAATACGACATGTCTTAAAATGTTCATATTTTGTTTCTTTCTTGGTTTTCTTTGGTCTCTTTTTGCAAGTGATAGGACGAGTGATAGGACAAGAGGTAATGGCCACAAGTTGCACCAGGGCAGGTTTAGGCTGGGTATTACGAAAAATTTCTTCATTGAAAGGGTTGTCAGGCCCTGGAATGGCTGCCCAGGGAGGTGGTTGAGTCACCATCCCTGGAGGTGTTTAAAAAATGGATTGATGATCTTCTTAGGGATGTGGTTTCGTAGTGGATAGGTACAATTGGACTCAGATGATCTCAAAGAGCTTTTCCAACCAGATGTTTCTATGATTCTAGTAGTAAATCTCTTTTTATGAATAGTTCCTTTTTCACAAATGAATTAATCTCATCTTCATGAGAATGGGTTTCAGTGTTGCCATTAGATGTCTTCATTACTTTGCATTCAAAATTGTTTTGTTTCTGTGGTTGGATTGAGACTGGACTGGAGGGAGTAGATGGAGACATTTCCATACCTTCTCAAAGGGAGTTCATGGGTGTGTCTTACGTTTGTTTCAAAGTAAAATGCCAAAATTGACCAAAAATAAGCATTGCCTATATCGATCCTATTTTTTTTACGTTTTCCATTTGAAAGAAGAGATCCTGTGTATGCATAAAGATAAAAGTGAAAATTTGTTACTTACCGACCAGTATAGTGCAGCTGTATTAACAACTTTACAGCACACCAGAAATTACAGAAAGATCTCAGAAAGACCAGATTCATACATATTTTCAGAGCATTGCTCATCTGTCACAACTTTATGCTTGGCTCCAACATTTCTGTCCTTATAGGGGAGCTGCGGACTTGTAGCTGGGTTGCATGTCTGACAGATCATTTTGAGCACAAACTGTTGGCAGGAAACATGAGGAATTCCTTGAGATTCTCTGATAAGTTTTATACTCGGTATTTGGAGATTTTTTTCCACAGTATGTAGTATTCCTACTGTAAAAACTGCTTTGGCCGTATGTAGTGGTGGAGAGCTTTTCTTTTTGATTTCTGCATTTATGGAAATGAGTGGTAGTTTAGCATTTTTGTTCTCATCCTCGGAAGATTTTTAGGAGATTTAGTGCCATGTGGAACTGTGGCGAGATGTACCAGATGGATGGATAGAAAAGCAGGAGAAGGGGGGGAGCACATCACAAAGTCTTCTCAATTGTACAGAAATCACGATCATTTAGATTCGGTGCTAGTTACTGATGTGCAGTATCTACTTATGGATAGATGGACAGCTTGCTCTTTGAGCAGATTTGCTGATTTTCATTTGGTAGTATCCCTGCAGTGCCTTGCCAAGGCTTTAGTTAGTGACATGTACCCCAGTCCAAATTCTACAGATTTCGATCAGTTTTATCAGAACATCCCTCCCATGCCACAAGCAGGAAAAATATTAGTGTTTTGGTTTCTTTCTATTTTAAGTAGACTTTTTCTCTAGTGTAACTGAAATTTTGCTGTTCATTATGCCAGCTAGCATGTCTCATGGAGAACTGAGGTCATGGAAATCATCTAGGGAAGGACTTCACAGCAGCAGGAAGGAGTCCAGAAATTGCAGTAAAACTGTGGTTTTACATTTGGTTATTGAGGCCTATTAAACTTATGTTTAAGTGAACAAACTTATGAGATATGAATTGGTACAGTGAGAAAAAAAATAGGATAACTCCTGTATTTCAAGTTTCAAAAGTTAAAAATGTAAATTTATGTGTTATTGCTTGTTGTTTTATATAAAACCAGGCTGGGATACTGATTCATGTGATTTGTGGAAATAGTAAAATACATATTTATTTGGGAAGTCATTCTCAGGTTTAACATATATTTTGAATAGGTCTTGCAAAGTTTATCCCAATGTCATCATAAAATAGATTCAGTTCTGGTTTCTGCTTTATGTGATAGTAGTATAACAAAATTACGTTTACATAAGTAGATTTCAAACGCAATATTAGAGAAAGCAAATAAGCCCCAAATGCCCAATAACTTTGGTATAAATGCAGTTTTAAAAATGAGGTTTGGGATACATTTAATAGGGCAAATATTACATGTGTTTTTTACGTTTCCTTCTAGTTCCGGTGTGTTGAGATTCAGTAATGCATGCATGCAAAAATGAGAGCTTTATGAAAGCATTAACTAGTGTGCTCATTAGTGCCAGATACCAACTCTTTACTAGAACATGTTGACGTGTAGAACTACTAGTTAGCAAAAAAAACCCTGGATTTGCATGCTAAAATTACAATATTTCCATACTGTACTGTGTTGATTTTACTGGTACGGAATACATGGAGTCACTATTCAGCCACATCTCAGTGTTAACATTTTACAGATACTGCAGTATCATGTGAAAACTCTGACTACCACAGCCTGGAGTTTAAGGTGGTTAACAGAAATTTTCATAAGGAAAAGAAACTATGAAAAAGGGAATTATACTAATTAGATATATACTTTCAATTCCCTCTAAAGTGGCTCAATCTTATTTTCTCATTTGAATCTTTTTTCCCTTTTATGACTTACTGGAATTTCATCTTTCCGTCTGGAAAAGCATCGTAATAAGGAGTAGAAATCGCAGATTATAATTTAAATCTACAATATGATCGCTGTTGCAATGTTGGATATGGCTGGCTGCTGAAGTTTTGGTATAAGAGTACTAGTTTGGGGTGGGGGTTGGAATTGGAATTTGTAACTTAATAGGAAAAATAAATAGAAGGTCGCATTCTTAAACAAACAAATTCTCTCTGCCCCAAATCCCTTAAAGTCTGGACAGCATTCAAAATAATTCAGAATTGAAGTCATGCATCAACAAGCCATTGTGGAAATGCTACCTGAAAAAGGAGGAAATAAGTATCTTTTATATTTGTCTTGTAGTTTATAGAAAGTAGGGAAATTCTTCATTTTATACCTTATATGTATTTTAGGTTGGTTTACTGGAGGTCTCCTTAGAGAAACACAGAGAAGGATGGAGAACTTCATTAGTTCTTGGAGGACAGAATCCATTATTGAACAATCAGCAGAGATCTTACCTCCTGGCTGTTTGAATTAAATAAGTTGTAATAAAATGTACACAAATCCTCCTAGAGATTTAAGCAGATGACTGTGCCTGAGGAAGTTGAATTCTAGAAAAGAACATCTTAATTTCAGTCCTCTGTCTCTGAAACTCATTTCATAGGTACTGAGAATATTTAACTCTTATAGAATTTAGTCTACTGAATTCTGGGCACCCAAGTCAGAAAATATAGCCCTTGTATTTTCCCAAGACATGTATGTTTTTATTTGTTTGTTTGTAGGGAAATAGATGAAAGAGGTTATCAAAGAAACAGAAAAAATATTTGGTGATAATTTTTCTTGGGATCTTTTTGCCAATCCCCACTGGAATAAAAAGCATTCTGTTATTCATTTTTGTAAGAGCCAAAACATTAATCAGTCAGGCTATTAAACTGTAAGAAACTAAATATAGTAGTTGAGAAGTGAAGAGGTACTACGTATCTGTAAGGACGCAGGAATGAATCATTTATATTAGTGTAAAATTAAACACCTACTTTTTAGACAAAGTTGAGGAACTCTGTGTGTTTACAACGCTGAAGGATGTGCTAAACCAAATAACAGCACAGCAGCAAGAAAGCCAAATGGCACTCTGTTTGTTCAGCTTAAGTAGGGGTTGGTTAAAAAAAAACGAGTAACAATATTGGAAAGTGCTGAGACATATTTTTGTGTGAGGTATCCAGTGAGTCTGGAGATGTAAATCCCTCGGAGAACATATATGAGACAGAGTGAGTCTTCTACATTCATCATGTGGGTCACCGAGAAGGTGAACAAAACCCAGAAGATGCATTGTATTTGGATTTTAAAACAAGCTTTAGATTCTCCTAAGAACTAATTCAAGAAACGCATTACTGCTAAACTTCTGTGTGGATTGAAAAGTGGCCATGAGAATAAGGAACAAATAGAAAAAGAAGATTGGTATTTATCGTGCAAAACCTTCAGCATCTGTATTACAAGTGCGTTTATAAATAAAGATTATTAATCAACTAAAAATAGGATGAATGGAGAGGTGGGAAAATTAAGTGAAGATACTTTAGGTGAGGAAAGTTAAGAAAGACTGAAGAATTCTTGTGGGACCTGATAAAACCGGAGAATATGATGCAAATTATTTGGAAGGATTGCATGAGCTGCTGTAGCCAGAGCTCTTAGAGATTCAAGCATCCTTTTGTGTAGCTCATTGCCACTTCTGCTCAGAGCATGGTACCAATGAAAAATTAAAATGGTTTAATTGATACTAGCAAATGTTTTCTTTGTGCAAGTAATAAGCCTATCTTACCCATAGAAGAAAAATGACTTTTGCAGTTCAGGAAAATTTAAAAGGACATTAAAAAGGATGACAGAGATAACAACAGTGATGATAAAAAGACTTTTTTTTTTTAATGTTACATAATCCTTATGCTTCAGAAGGCAATTGTATCGCTCTGTTGTTGTTCTAGAAGAGCAACCAGCAATCTCTTTGACAAAGATGTCTGGTACTGTCAGGTAGGTGAGACCCTCTGGAAGGGAGAAACCACAAGGCTGTGGCCATACAGCAGTTGTTGTGTTCGGAGTTCACAAGTAAAGTTAAAAGTTTCTAAATGAGAAAAAGCTTGTGTGTCTACAGGTCATTAGAAAGTCGAAGTTCATATTGCAAACCCACTCCATTTATTTTTTGGGTGTTGCACATTTACCATGTGCAAGATGACACTTTTGTCTTATCTGAAAAGATCTAACATTCACTATTCATATTAATTCATAACTGATCACCTACAAATGGGCTAACTACTTAGACTTGTATGTTTTTAGTACCCTAGCCTAGCTAAGTGCTTCTGGAGACTTAAAGCTCAAAACTCAGCCCACTCAAAAAGCTTGTTAATGGGTCCCACATGACACAGCTATCAATTTTTTAGTATCAGATATACATGCTGTATCCATTATAACTTTCACTTAGGAGCAGGCTTGCCCTAACAGGAGCTTGTAAGGCTTTGCTCTTATTTTTGGTCTGAAGGAAGGAAAAAAAATAACAATGTTAGATGAGAGTGAAACCGTGTATTGTTCAATATGTGTCTGGCAGAGAGAGGCCTGATGCAAAGGGTTGCAGGATTCTCTCTCTGTTTTTAACATTTACCAGGTTGTTTAAATGTGCATTGTAAGCAATGATAAAATGACAAGTTATCATTGATCTGTCCTTTCCTCCATCTCAGAGGGATTCATTAAATAATGCATGCACCCATGTGAATTACCCTTCTTCACTGTACTATCCCCAGACCATTAGCCAAATATAGCAACAGCAGCATCTTTCAACCCCTAGAAACCCTTTGGCTTTCATTTAATTAAATTATCCCATTATGAAAACTCTTATAATGAGATTAAATTTAATTATTTATTAGACACTTATTTGCACTAGGGAGCCTATCAATTATGCATGGTTGTGCTAAACATTTTTCAATCCATCACCTTTTCTTTTCATGGAAGGTGCAATTTATTAAGTGCATCTGAAGTACTGTAATAGAAGAGCTCTGGCAGAAATGTGCATGCCATCCTAGTTCAATTAATTGCAAATGAAAAGGAAAACAGAAATATGAAAATTTGTGCTTGCTGCTTTTGAAATGCAGCACATTGACCAAATTGCACTTTTTTTCAATTAATTAGTGCATCTTCTTCTTACATTATACCTAGTTAAGGCCATGGGCAGCCAGTTTAATTCATGGGGTTTTGTTTCATTTTTTGTGTTAATGGTTCCTAATCACACAAAAATTCAGATATAATGCCTGATGAAAATAGTTCAAAGAAATACTTGTAGTACACTGTGGCTTGTTAACTATGTATGTACAAGAATGTCTTATTAGTTTATACAAGATATTAATATTCTCTTAATATAAATTAGTTGCTCAGAAAGATTAAATTAGGGAAATTGTTAATGCATACAACCAAAAAGCATCATCTGTCACATATCTTCTTGGTAAGAATTTGGATATGAAAGGAAAAACATATAAGCTACGAATAATTGCTTTGAGCAGAATGAAATTTCCTGATGAATATTAAGAAGAAGATATAAATGTCAATACAGCTCTGTGCTTTTCTTTTATAAGACATTGTCAATATGTAATTAATTATTCAACTGGAGTTCTGTGTGGCTCAGGACAGCATTTCAAAGAGCTTTCTTCCAAATTGCAAAGTCATCATAAGATTGCTTTTCCTTTTTTCCTTTTTTTATCTCATTTAGAAATAGCATGTGTATAAAAGCTTATAAGTCATCTGTGAGGTGCCATATGCAGTGCAGTGATAAAGTGAGGAGCAATAGGCTTTTTACTAGCAGTAGGCTGTAGCAGATGCTTTTAATACATTACAAAATTCTATCTTGCTTTAAAAGTGCTCATGTTTCATGTTCAGTTGTGAATGGGGGTCAAACAGAAAGATTTATGTCCTTTTTTTCTCACTTATACATGTAAGAGGATGTTTGCTTCATTAACTTTGAAATTCACTGGCCAAATAGACCACATATTTTAGAGGTTTTAAGTAAATGTCCCACAAAGATCACACAAATTACTATAGAACATTTCAGTCCTCATCTTGAAAGAGACATGATGCATCTGTCCTTAATAAAAAAAAAAAGGGGCATTGTTTGTATTTGGCAAAGGTGATTATTATTTGGTACTTTCTTCCAGTCAAGACTGTTAATGAAATCTCAGTGTACACTAGTGGGCTTGACAGGATGGTTTTATTCCTGTGAATAGAGATTACATTCATTAGAACAGTTCTCCAAACAATATTCAGAATTTATTTACTTTTTTTTGGTATGCTGCTTTTGTCAGGCAAGGATGTAGCTCTCATTTTCCAGAACAGCCACCCATCTTCCACTTCGATAGATATGCTCATATATGTCCCATATGTAAGGGCAGCACATAGCTACACACAAGGATGTTTCCTCTGCTGAAGTACGCAGATCGTGTATGAAGTGAGTGGTGGTACCATAACCAGTAATTGTGGTCTCTGACACTTCCTCTGCAGAATCAAATCTCTGAGTGAAGCTAAAAAGTAGAACATCTAGACCCAAACTTTTGCAACATTACACTGCAATGAGATTCTCATCTGCAAACTCTTGAGTGGTGAAAGGCTAAGTTGTATTTGACTTCTTCTCAGCCTAAAAGCAGCATTTTAGTATATTTTTTTCAGTAAACTTACAGCAAAAACTTCATTGTAGCCTTATCAAAGATGTGACAATTGCTGTGTTTTGCGTTCCGAAACCTCAATGTTGCAGTTAGCTGTGGAAGAACCTATCTTAGTGTGGGCTGGCAAATCGACAGCGGTTATTCTCATTTCTCCTGTTACATAATCAGTTGGCAGCTTTGAACTTTACTTTGAAATTTCCTTTAAGTATCATGTAGGCTACACACTACAATATGTTAGCAAATTATTTTAAATGCATACTTGAGACATGAAAATGAGATAAAAATGAAAATGAACATGAAAAAGCGTGCTTGAGACATCTGTCAGCCACCTGCTTAAATTATAGCTATCCAGTCAGGCTAGATGCATTGGTAGATGTACTCAGTTTTTACACCTATATTAAGTGAATGTGTCAGTGTTTGCAAATTGGCTGTGGTTACAAATTTCCACATACTCCTCTCTTCCTTTTACATATGATAATCTCTTTTTTTTCAAGTGGTGCAAGAACGGTGGGCCTTCTAAGAGCTTCAAATGCTGAAATATTAAAGAAACTGGACGTGCAGGTTATATCGTGGAGCAGGTTTGGATACAGCTATTCAATACTTTGGATACAAGTTTTGACAGTTTCACCTGAGCAAAAATATGATCTATAAGGAAAACCAGAATGACAGTGATTATTTCATTATTGGTATAAAAAATGTAGAAGTAGACTTTTAATTTACAGTTTGCTAACAGCTTGTTAACATCCTTTCGCTTTTGTATTTAATAATGGCAAAAATTAATAGGAACCTGCATAGGTATCAATATGTTAAAAAGCTACTAATTTCAGCTGTGTACCTTCTCGAGCTTTACTTTTAACTGTAATGATGAAAACACACAATGTGGCCCAATCCATATTGCTATAATCTTTTGTCTCATATATTTTTTAATACAGAACAGCATGACCTTGTTATGCTTCTGAGTTAATATAATTTAAAAATGTTTTACAAGAAAGATATCAAGTTTAATAATAATGCTACTTAGAGAGAGTTTACACCTTTGTTGCTTATTTATTGCTTTCCCCTTCCATAACTGTTTAACTAGAAACAGGTTTCTGTGGAGGAGTTAAGGTAGGAGTAAAAATAATGTTGTATCAGGGAAATCATATTTAAAAGAAAAAACTTGTTAAAAACAGAGGGAAACATGGGTTTTCAAATAATTGCAGGATGTAGTAAAATTTTTAGGACACTTTAAATGCAAAGACCTTTCAGCTTTTTTTATTCTTACAGCTTTTAAAGTATTTTTAGACAAGTGAGACTTTGTTTAGTTTGGGTGAAAAGACTTCCAATTTGAAATTTGCTTGTTTCAGGAAAAGACTCCTTTTCAACAGAACATTGATAATTTTCCCAATGCAGATAACCATAGCTGGAAATGGTCAGGGCATTAGGTCATTAAGCCAGGCAGAAAGTCTTTTGCTTTCCCTGTCCCTGATGCAAAGCTTTTTTCCCATCATTTTAGGCCTCAGGTTGCCAAAACACTTCTCATTTTCTTTGAAACAAGCTGATGGCCTAAGGCTTTCCAGCAGGTTGTGCAACAAAGCCCTTTTGAGACCTACTTGATGTAAAATGAGGTTCATCATGAGCTCATACATGGCGTTTGTTCTTGTGGCTTTAACTTCATTTCTAGTAGTCTCATCCCTCACCTTATTCCTGTGCTGCCTTCGATTTTATTTTCAGGTATTCATCAAAGTAGACTGAATGAATGGGTGAAAAAGGAAGATCCTCTTCACTGATACCACTCTTACTCATGACCTGCTCTACATGATGAATATGACAAAGTTGATCTGGCCCACATATGAGATAGGAGAGTTAAGTTGTGTACAGCATCAGGTCTGAGATGAAAAATAAAAGTTCAGGTGATCCATAGTATGGAAGAAGTGATTTCTTGATCACAGTCATAGCTGGGCCATGATAGAAGGCACTGCACAACCAAACTGGGGAAGGATTTTGCATCTGTGATATTGTTTTCCTTCCTTCAGCAGCTCCATAGGATGAACCTGATTTCTTGAGGAACAGCTTTGCTTATATACGTAAGGACTGAAAGGATTTCCTGTGACAACTGACGGATCTTACCCTCTGGGGAACATTTGGATACATGAAATGAAGTTACTCTGTCAGCAAAATGGAAAAGTTCATTAAAATACCTGAACAGAGCTGTAAATTGAGAACAGGCAATTTCTTGTTGTAACCTCGTTTCCTAAGGAAAAAAAGCTTTTGCAACCACATTCTTTGTACATGTCTGTCTAGCTGTATGTCTCCTAATAATAAATTTTCAATTTGTTGGGAATTCTCAATCCAGTCTGACAGAGAGCTAGCAACCTCCAAATACCATACTCCTTCAAGTTTTATGAAAACAGGCAGGTGGGTTGTGGATGTCCTTGGCTGATGAAACGCTAAAGACAAATGTACCTTTCAGTAGACAAGCATGAATATATAGGAGAGGGCTGCCCTATTCTAATGATGGAAAGATTGGAGGCATGCAGGTCTTCAGCACAGGGCCTTTTGGCCTGCGGGTGCTGTGGATAGGCACAGCTCCTTGTGTGTCCCTCTTCCCAAATGGGTTTTAGTAAGAAGTTTGTCTGTGTCACCCCCAAACCCTTTACCCTCAGCGCTCCCAAGCCCAGAGATTGCATTTTTAAGCAATTTGCATCCCAGAAGCCAGACCTTTTCCACTTAGGACCTACACTAATACCTTTCTTCCCTGTGTCTTGGTTCCTTTTACTTAAGACCCTGTGGTCTTCAAATTTCCCAGCACAGAGCCATTGCAGCTGCTTCACCACTAGATTTCAGCCTGATTCAAGGTGCTGCTTTAAGCAGTCTATGCTCCAACTGTCTGCCTGTGTTCACTCTGTGGCCACTGAACCTCTTGAGGTTATCTGTGGGGGGGGGGAAAAAGCCCTCCCTTCCCCACTCCCAGATTCCAGGAGATGTGAAAAAAACCTGGTTAGAAGTAGCCACTGTGAAAAGTGAAGCCTACAAACTATAAAACAGAGAGAATCTCTGGCAAGATACTAAGTAACTCTAAGCCTTTAATTTTCTCTACTCACAGTTTTGCTCTAAAATACCCTGACTGACCTTCCTGGCACATCATGGGGAAAGTTCAAATATAGTCAAATAACAAAAATCTTTCATTTATAACTTGCTGTCATTAGCTTCTGTAGCTTCTAGGGGAGAAATATCAAATCACAGTTTCTGGTACTGTTTGATGGGTTACTAGGTTGATTATGTCTTATTCTGGTTTTAGTGGCTCTTTTAATCGTACTTTTTTTGTTAATTGTACTTTTAATGATGTCAGAAATTCCCAGGATATTATTTTTCAATGTGTCTAAATAGGCATTTCAGCAAAGAAATTAATGGAAATGTCTTTAGAGGTGAGGATTAGGAGCAGCATGAGGAGTTTAGTCACTCTAATTAGGCTGGTGAGTTTTTCCTTTAGGTATAAAATGCCACTGGATCATCCTAAAGTATCTATAGATAGAAAGACTGCAAGTCCCTTGTGTGTTTATAGAGAGTAGAGTGGGAGATGCAGACACTGCATACTTGGAATTAAACAGGTGTTTTAGATGGTGGAAAGCAGGATGGAAATTTTCAGATTAGAATGTGAGAATGTATCCATGTGACTCATTATAATTAATAGGAACTGCATAGTGTAGTCTCTATGCACCACTTTGAAAATTTCCCTGGGTGTTTCTGTACAAATATTTATGTAATCAGAAATAAAATGCAGACAATGAAGTAAAAGCCAGTGTAGTTTACATGTTTTTAATTATTGACATGAACTCCACTTTTGTCCAGTAAAAAAATGCATATAAATGAAAAAAACAATAGTTAAACAGAAAAGAAAACAGCTTAAGCAATTATTTTAAAGAGAATGCTTTTCTAATTTAGTTTCTAAAGAAGTCACTAAACATGATTACACTTTCAACAAAGATACTTAAAGTCTATAGTCCAGTAATGAAGGGTTTTTTTTTAATAAAAGACAGATGAGTGCATTGCTTAAAAGAAGAGGCTTATGTCACTCAGATCACCAGATATCAAACAATTTTCTAATAGCATACCAAGAGTCTTAATTTGATCTCAACGTTGGGTTAAACTAGTTCTTTGTATTCTAAAGTCTATACCTGCACTGGAGGATGATACGAGAAAGGTGAAGGAGATACGCATTTGCTTAAGATCCCACCTATCTACAGTGTCCTCTGACCAGTTGCTACTGACTTACTAAAAGACACAGGGTGCTTATCTTTAATTAAGTAATGAATGGTGTTAATTTTATTATCTACTGATCTTTATTCGACAGCGTAAATGCAAAGTAAGGTAATTAGCAAGGTTCATGTTTCCTGATTGTCAGTTCAGTTCAGGGAAAGAATGAAAGATGAAGCAATTATGTCTGAAAAAAAACAAAACTACGTGGTGACTGCACCCCATCCAAACTTCAAGATCCCCAGAACTCATTTGAGCTGTTAGTGTATTGTACCACCTTTACTTTCCCAAGATGGATGCAGCAGGTCAAAGAATGGTGATGCCGGCAAAATGAGGATAATTCTGAATCAATATAACCTTTAAAAACCCTGTCAGGAAATGAAAAAATTCTGCAGCGCTCTCTGTGCTTCCCTGTCTGCCAAGTGGTTTCTGTATTTTGAAGTCTTGTCAAACTGAGCAGGAATCTTCCGCCAAATAGTTCTATCACTAATTAGTCTGTCATAGGCTTTGTCAGTTTATCTTAACTTCTCTGCCCTACGGACTGAATACTGGATACAAAACAAAGATCAAGAGAAAAGAAATGTTTTGTTTTCACTCTGTATAACGCTGCCTTAACCCAAACATCCTCCTCCTCTGAAGCTGTAAAACAGTGAAAATCCTCCCCAGGACCTGAAAAAGGAAACTGTCACATCTCCAGTCAGACTAAACCACTAACACCCTTCCTTGTGAGTCCCAGTGTATGAATGGTTAAAGGGGTGAGGAGATATTGATCAGTATCAAAGAGACTGATCACTTACATGTTACAACCAAAATATAAGTGACTTCTTTATCCTATGGAAAATCTGAGAATAGAATAAGAATAGAGCAGCAGACAGAACAGAACAGAACAGACTGGACTAGACTATTTTGGTTGGAAGGGGCCCGTGATGATCGTCTCATCTAACTGCCTGACCACTTCGGGGCTGACCAGAGGTTAAAGCATGTTATTAAGGGCATTGTCCAAATGCCTCTTAAACACTGACAGGCTTAGTGCATTGACCACCTCTTTAGGAAGTCTGTTCCAAGAGAATTAATTCCTCTGGGAAACGCATGTGGTTCTTCCCCAAAGGAAAGTTTTAACTAGCTTGTGTAAATAAAGACAAATTGTGTAAATAGGTTACCAAAAGGCTAAATTGGGAGAGGGCTGGAAAATCGTGCTAGGTAAATGTGGGCATCTTCTGCTGTTGACAGAGACTCATGAAAAGCTGAATAGCAGAACCATGAAAAAATGCCACCTGTGGGACTGTCCCTGCTGCCAATATAATTCAGAATATCTGTGATTCCTACTTCAGTGGTTCAGATCAAGAGAGCTGACAGAATGAGCACAAAGAGATCTAATAAATACATCCACTCCCTTCTCTCATCTTCAAAGTCAAGAGAAGAGAAATAAGCTTCCGACATGCAATAAGGCAGTTCTCCCTGCGTGGGAGAATGGACTCCTCAGAAAGTATTTGTAATATGGTTAGGGGTGAGACACCAGCGTGTTGGACAAAGCATTGACTTCTCTGATAAACACTTTCTGAAAAGTAATTTCCGGAGCTAACAAGGAATTATGTAAATGGAGAAATAATCAGATAAAGTGATCAAGACTGAAGAAATGAAACACCCTTTCAAGGTGCAGTTATGAAAAGATGATTGGGATGCATTTAGCAGATGCCAGCTAATCAAGTCTGAGTTGTGATTGCAGGCTGATGAGGAAAAGTAAAAAATTTTAAATTGTATATCAGTATGTATGTTTTCTAGAGTTGAAGGAAGTCAGGGTTTCTTTTGTTTCAGCCAAAATGGTTGAAAAAAAAATGGGAAATTTTGAAAACACTCTTTTTAGGAATACCTCTTTTTTGTGGTTGTTGTTTTTCCTCTAAAAACATAATTTTATTTTCACCGTTGCCATATCCAGCAACTCTGATAAACACTCTGACAAACATGATAAACATTCTGATAAACACACTGATAAAATTTGTATTGATGAAGTCTTGTAGAAACATTTCTGCAAATGATGGGTGAGGAAAATTATGATTTCATGAGCGATTCAATTTCTTCAGGAAATATTTCCTTTGTGGCAATAGAGAAGCCATGTTTACTGAAAGCTAGAATAAAGGCAGCTTTTACTAGTTGTAGGGAACATGTACAAATTCTCATTGGGCCTGAATCTGTGCCTCTCTTCACCCCCATCCCATCCCATCCCCTCCCATCTCATCCCATCCCAGAAGTCCACCTGCACTGTTGGAATACTGTGCCATTCTGTTGCAGGTTTCTCGTGCCACATGCTTATACGAGAGCTGCAGCTGCACCCCCCATGAGGTAGGTTTCAGATTTGAACACGAGGCCTCCATGTAGGTGGCTGCATGCTGCTGCTGCTCCTAAAACCGAGCCATTCAAGTGCCATCTAGGAGGAGAGCAATATGACTTAGGCAGTAAAACTTGCAGTGTGAAAGCTGTTTGATTCTACACGTAGGTCCTGAGTTACAGGAGGGACCACTCACTGCCATGTGGTCCTACTCTCCATCAAGAGATCTCTCCATCTCTCCTGGCCAAGCCACTTTGCTGTACTGCAAGAGATGCAATGTCTAACCCTGACAAATTGCATTTGCCTAAGGATGTGGGTGCTGTGATGTTTTCTGAATCCTGGCAGGTCTTAGGCAGCAGAGGACTATAGCCTAAGGACAGTGATCAGCTCTGCAAGGGGAGAAATGGCATGTGGTATGCTCTGTAGCACAATTTAAGCACCAGTGTTAATGTTACATCATTAGTTACTTAATTTTTCTTAGTTTATGTCCAATATAGTTATTTGGGTTGCATTTTAAGTTAAGTTGAAAGCTAAGACAAATTCATGGATTTGGGAACATTTGGGGGTATTTGTTTTTTTTCTGGTGAATAGGAAAAAATATTCCTTTCACCTTGTTGATCCAATTCATAATTATCCTCTATAATTACTCATAATATTAATAACTTGTCATAACTTTATTTTTCATTTTAACTGTTAGCCAACAGTCATTAATAAGATGCTAACCTTTAACTGGTATTCCATCTGTCACTGGAATACCAGAGTTCAGATATTATATATCAGTTTTAAAGGTTCAACATCAGTTTGAACATTTCAAAGTATATCTGTTTCTTTCAAGCTTTCATAAAAGAATGTTTCAAAATTAACTTTTTAATTCTGTTTTGTAAGTCTGTTTGTTTCAGATAGCAACCAGAGTGAAGAGTAAATTCTGTGGGTTATTCAAATCATGGAGCTAATCCAAGCTCCATTAAAGCGAACAAATGTATTGGATTTACTCATTTCAGTAGAATCCACCTTGCAGAAATGTTAATTTGGACATAGTTGCATGTGGTGTTAGGAAGAGAAGGATGCTGTGGATTAGTAGTTCTAGGATGTGAGGAAAGAAACACATTTTCATGTGCTAAAGGAGATACTAAATGAATTAGTCATTCTCTTGAGCAAATGACACGTATGTACTTGTGGCACATTGATATGTGGAAATCATATGAAGTCTGGATGTCACCAATTTTATTATTAATTAAGCTATCATGTTTCCCACTGATGTCTGCACATGTACTTTCCTGTTTGTTGACTGTTAAATGACATCACTGCTTTCTAACTGCTAATACTTCTCATTACTATTAGTTCTCAGCTCTTTGAGAATTTATTGGTATTATACATAGAACTTTCTAGCAAGAGAAAAGCCATGTGTGTGCTTAAACAGAGCTGAAGTTGGAAATCTGGCATGTACTTTTAAGCTGTGCGGTGCATTTATTAAAACAAAGAAACTTATATCTTGTAAAGTTACAAGCAAGGTTAGGTGGGTATAAAGATTTAGCAAATCAGTGTCTCAAACCAATCTCTTAAATCACTGTGATTTATTCTTTTTTTAATTTGTAGTCATGACTTTCTAAAGAAAATGTAAACAGCCATCTTCAAAACTCTTATTGAAGGTCTTCAAAACCCACTTCTCTTACTAAATTTATGGGAAACATCTTTTTACTGCGTATTAATTTTCAGCTATTTTTTCATTGCTGTTCACGTAAGTTATTTTATGGTACCTATTCAAATTTTGAGAAGCTGGTGTCTTGGTAGACTTAGGTGCATCCAAACATGAAGGGATTACTAGACCTGGATCCTGTAGCCAGGGTAGACACCGACACTGGTACATAGTCCTTTTGAGGTCAGAAGGATCAATGGGTACAACAGTCCCGCTTTGGACCAGACTGCAGGGAGGTGGCCTAGGCTGAAGCAGACCCCAGCACTAGTTCACAGGAACCTTGTAACATAGGACCTGCTGAAACTTATTTCATCCTGCCAGTTCATCAGATGATAGAAACAATTTTAGGCAACCCCATATCAGATTACCATAAAAAATATTTGAGCTACCAGTTGTTACTTGATGATGCATACTGCAAAACTATTTACTATTATTTACTTACTAACCAGAAAAACAAGAGCCAAAATCTGGAATTCATCAACTAATAGAGAAAGATTTGTATAAAGCTCCTGCTGTGCTTGGTATACCACATATGTCTGAGGCCAATTCCATAAAAAGAAACTCAACATGAGGCTGATCCTATTTTAATTCAGCCTTTAAGATGCATACACAATCTTTCATAGTAGTTTGGATGTGAAAATATTAATAGTTTTCTTATTAAAAAAAGAAAGATTATAAATAAACATAATGAGGATTTTATGAGGGGGAGACAGGACGGAAGAGAAATGCATTGTAAGGGTATCACTGCTGGTTTGCAGCAGCTTTTTTGGGTCTCACAAAGCAACAAGAGCCTTACAGTGCCTGAGCTGTACATAGCTGAGGGGCAGCCAGTCTCCATCCCTTAGATTTCTCGCCTTCCCTGCTGTAGGCACCACACAGTTCCTGAGGCTCAGCCCTTTCTAGATGTGGATTAAAGTTCAGGAGAGGGAGCCTTCATTCTGGACATTTGTTGTGCTTTGCAGTGAGGGGTGGGGAAGCAATTAATCAGCGGCTGCGGGGGCTGGGAATGCTTTCCTGTATACCCACAGCTCACTGGGATTCAGTGGAGCAGGCAGCAGGGATTGACATGACAGCAGCACTGCTGGTGTCCTCAGCCAGGGCAATGGAGCCCTTGTTTGTGTCCCAGGCACCATAAAGCATCACTTGAATCCTTCAATCCAACTGTATAATTTTGACTTTATTTCAATAAACAGGTATCTGCGGCAGAGTACATTGGTGGAGTATGTTTCAAGCTAGGTGCATTTTTAGGCTACTAAATCTACTAAAGTTTAGGCTTTTCTACTTTCCAGAAGAGCTATTAAAAATCAGCCTACATACATAAATGTACCCTGCTTATAAGGAAAGTGGCACCAAATACAGTGAAGATAAATAAGCATTTTTGAGTTGCACTCCAATCAAATCAAATCGTAAGAATTAAAAACTGTTTGTATCTGCTTATCCACCTTTGTTTTGAGTTCTTCATATAGTTTTCTTCTGTTGTGTGTATCTTTGTGCCCTCTTCTACTTATGTGATTTCATTCTTCTGCTATCACTACATTAAATGGGTTCTGTCTCTGCTAGATGTGCAGTACCTCGTATTTTTCAACACATGAATTGGCATCCAGTGCAGGGTGTGTTTTCATTTGTCTGTGTCTAGATTAGAAATATTATTTACTGGAGGCTGTTGTATACATAGATTCCTGTATGATAAAAGGCAAGACATCCTTAAAGACGCATTTTCAGAGCTTCATCACATGAATCACTCGGATGGGTATGAGTGCTTCAGTCTTTTGTGCATGCAAATGAGGTGCAAGACAAAGGGACCAGGTAGATGATTCAGTTTTTTAGATATTGAAATCAAACTTTTTTTTTTTCTTTATTCTTGTGAAACCCTCTGGAAATCCTTATTTTAATCTATTTCCCTCTAAATTAATAACAGGTTTGCAGGAACAAAAGTATTGACTGCCCTCTGTGATTTTATTTTCCCTTGAGCCTAGGTTTGAAAGGGATCTGTCATCTTATGTTCATGGGCTGAAAATATAGATGTAATTATGAATAATTGATTTAGGAATTAAATATTTCTGTGGAAAGGGAGATTGTTAAGCAGGAAATATACGTAGAAAATCTGTATAACACACTTAATTAAAAGAAAATCCGTATTAGCAGCTTGGAAGTATCCAAGCAGTAAAAAGAGTTTAAGCTTTGTTTACATTTTGGCTGCAAGAGGTGCCTCTCTTTAAGTATTTAGATAAACAAACGAAAGCTGCTGTTTTCATTAGCATGTAACTCAGAGCCCAGTTTCCTTACCTCAGAGAACATTAAACTGAAATTCAGTGGCAAAAAGCTATTCAATCTCTTGCAAATATGAGTCTTGATATACCTTACTGTATGGAAAAGGACCCTTCAAATTTTGTACCTATTGACATTGCTTAATAAAAACATCTCGAGTGCTGGTGCTTCTGGGTGTGTTTCCAATAGCAATGTGATTGCAGGGCTCTGTGGATAAAGTTACCAGTCCTTTGAATTCTGACCTTCAGTCTAAAACAGCTTTAGAGGTTACTCTTTTTCCGATTTGTGAGATTGCAGAGAAAAAGTTAATGCTGCTGGAAGGAAGCGGGGGAGGGAGCAGGGTTTGGAGATGAGAACTGGGACTTTGAAGCCATCTGAGGAGTTTTCCTCTGGCCTTGATTTGTAACAACAAATATCGGCAGTCTGGCTCTGAGTAATTATACGAAGTTTCAAAACAGAGCATGCGGCAATTGAAATTTCTGTAAATACAATTATTTTTGAGACCCAATTGATTTTAAGGGAAATTATACTGTTGGGTTCAACAAAGTCTGAATTTTTGGGGGAGTTGTAGCCATGAAAACCTGAGAGCTAGCTTAAGCCCATCATCTGTGCCTATGGGGAGGGGAAACCTCAAAACTGATTCCCCTCATGACACCTTGGCTGAAGTGTCTGTCTCTCTCCAGTGAAGACGTGGGCTGGGGATGGTCATCTTAAACTAAATACTTCATTTTAGATGGTTACAGTTCGGTGAAAATCTAACCCCTGCTCAAAAAAACGAAGGTTGTGGTATAATTACTGTAGGGTTCAAGAGAATTTATTGTGGTAAAATTCATATAAACAGTTTATAGGAAAAGCAGCTGATGGAAGTATAAAATAAATTGCCCTTGTAATGATTATTTTAACTTAGACTTCCCCTTTTTCCTTTCATTACAAGGACTCAAAAAGTGGAATACTTATGAACTTCACTTTTAGAAGATACTTCACCCTTCCTGATCATCGTAAGAAAAATGTGTGACTGAAAGTGTGAAGGTTAAGGATGTACATATTTACTGTATTCAACTGACACAAGGTTTGTGATTTGAATGTGTGCTTATGAATCACTTATATTACTCATAAATGTAGGTTTGTCTTAATAATTTGTCAAAGTGATGTTGGATTGCTGTTCTTTCAATTTTCTTTGTAATTCTAAATGGGTCAGTTAATAAAACAGTTATTTTCTCTATATCATTTTTTTTATTTGCTTCTCCAGTCTTACATAACATCAGCTGAAAAATTATGCAATTATTGACACAAATAACTAAAATACAGTAATGATCCACTGCTCCATCTACTGTTGAACAGTGACATAAATAACGTTTTAGGAAAAAAAATACAGAATGTATTAGGAAAAATAATGAAATGGAATTTGCAACAAATAAACCTATTGATTCTGTTGTTAGTGAACAAACATTTTTCTCACAGAACTAAGAATTCCGAGTATGACTTTAATTCAGAGCTGAAAAACAAAGAGGAACTTTCCATCTCCCTTTTCACCTTTTAAAGAGGTGCTGACAAAACTGTTTTTGTTCTCGTTAATGGAAAATAGTTGGAGAAAAGACAGTTTAGCATTACTGAGCTGACTCATGTTATACAGTGCACTGTATTTATATCATTGGCAAAAAAATGTAAGTAATTGCTGTGAAAAAAATTTGCAATGGTTTGCAAATTCTAGCTTTTTTTTCTAGAAGCACTAGATGAAAGATGAGGAAGGGTTAAAGTAGTGGGAGGACAGACTACAGGAAAATGGCATGTGTGTGAAACTGTGTTTTATAGCATTTACAGAAAAATGGGACCTGATTATTTTGTCAGCTCACTGGTAATCTCTCATTTGTACAGCATTCTTTGTGCAACTTAGTCTTCTGAGGACCCACTGAGTATAGCTTTTATCGACCGTTAGGGTGCTGGCAAGCTGCTCCTCATCATCACCGGTGCATTTGATTTGACTTGTTCATTTTTGTAAGCAAGTTATTATTCACACATTATAGTGAAGGATGATTATTCTCAAATTTTAGGAATTATGTTTTCATGCTGAGCAGCAGTAAAAGCTTGAATGGAAATTAGAAAAATTAGCTCTATCTCAAGAATGCTCACAGGTTGCAATTTACTCCGTTCATTTCACCCCCTACCTTACAAACAGCTTATTCTCTAAGTAATTTGGTTCAAAGACAGCTATGTTGCCTTCAGTGGAAGTTCTTTTATAAACAGTTACTAACATGTTTATGCAACTTTTGAGCTGAAGTTTCTGTGCAAAAAAGTGACATTCTCACTGATTCTTAGGTACCATAGACAGTATTTTAAATCCTCCTATGAAACTATTGAGCTTTATTTGAAAAAGGAAACTAATTTTTAGTTATTCAATTTATAAAGTAAGACATTGCTTAAATTAAATATAGTTAGAAAAGCAACAATATTACTTTTAGATTAAGGATAGGTCTTGCTGCTCCGTGCTCAGTGCGTCATGAACCTGGCATCTTAGTTTTTAGGGAAAAGCAATGTCATCACTTTTGGCTGCAGCATCTGCTTCAGATGACCTGGAGACCAAAACTTATTAGTAATTTTAGCAGTGATAAAAAGTACATGATAAGATTTCTAGAAGAGAAAAGTTATGTAGGAAGTTTTCAGCTCGGTGCTGCAGAATACCAAAAGAAAGGTAGAAGATATATTTAAAACTTACCTTCATGTAGGAAACCTTCCCTTCCCCCTGCCCAACTAGTTATTTATTTCGCAGTTAGAGTACCAAGTGTAATATACACTGGTTTTGTCCATAAAAATGTATATGTTCTATATATTTGTCTCCCCATCCCCCTCACCCATTACATAAGGCTTTTAGGTTGTATTGAAAAAACATGCATACCTTGATTTTGGAAAGAGAAAAAATGTGAAATACTAAGGTATTTTCTGTCAAACTAGGGTTTGACCACTTTTTCTGTGGAAAATCTCTGTATTCATTTATGTCATAGTTGTCCAGAACTATTTCAGAATCCTATAAAGTTAATAATTTATTCAAAAAGCTAAGGCAGTATTGACTTAAGATTAATCAGGTCTACTGTTTCCTATTTTAAATTATACAAAATGACCTTCATACTGAAGCTGCTGACTTAAAACAAGTACAATTGCATGCAATCTAGCAAAGATGTCATTTAGGATAGCAGTTCATACATGTTTTGACTAAGGACAGTGGTTAGTAGCATGCACCTTTTCTTATAATGCATTGCACATAGATCTTAATCCATTATTCATTTTATCCAGTTACTTTGAAAGACTATAATGAAACTGTCCGTCTCAATCACACTAACAGATTTTGGAAAGAATAGTTAAAATGGTTGATTTCTTTCAGGTTTTTTTTGTTTGTATTTACCAAAGTCTCTACTTTTGCTCATGTGAGTAGCAGGAGACCTTAAGGGCTCCTGTCAAATGCTGCAAACTTCTGCTCCAGCCAGGGACGTCTCTAGGCAACAGCTGCTATGTGTAAGACAAAACTTGTATGGAGACATAGGAGGGATATTGCCTGCTTCAGAGGTTTCTGACGTTGCATTGCAGTTGTTATGGGAAAAGCCACGTGGCAGCTTCTGGGAGCAATGGGATGCATCTTTTGCTTTAGTGAAGTGTGATCTTCCTAGGCATATTTCTAATGTTAAATATTTCAGTAACATTTCCTACATAGAGACAAACATGGAAACATCCCATTGTTCCATATCCATCTTACAGCTATTTTTTCTTAATTATCAGCCCATCTGTAATTGTGGCATTTAAGCACCCAGAAAATGCAGTGTTCAGGGTGGACTCACTTTGCTTGTACTAAAATGAGAGTGTGATACCTCATATGGAGTTAAAATAATATTGCATGAGTAACAATTGTAAAAATACACCAAATAGCTTGTGCATTTGATATTATGTAATAGACCCGGTCCATTACTCCTTATGACTCTTGAGATGCCAGCTGCATGAGCAGGAATGCAGAATCAGGGCAAATTCAGGCATGATGTAAACATATACAGAAAAATATCTCTGAAATCTCTATTCCAAGCCCAGTGTTAGTATCATTGTGGTTTGAAATTGATGTTGTGTGCCAGTGATCAACAACCAGCCTGCACTGATCTGGTACGCAGTTAGTTGGAAGGGAAAAAAAAAAATCAACAAGCCAAGTGAAAAATCTATTTCAAATAGGTTTCAAATAGGTGTGGTGCTATTCTGGCATAATTAGATTAGTTATTGTAATAAAAAAACTGCACTCACTTAAACCAGATGAGTATCTGGTCCACAGTATCAGCAGTAGGATAAGTTCATAGGTTAGACCGTACCATGGGGTAATGATATACACTAATCTGAAGTCCAATCTTCAGACATCACATAAAGAACTCTTAAAGTTCTGTTTAATGGCTGTATAAACACTGAGGACCCTCCTTTATCTTATATCCCCTATCTAGATCATTTATATGGCTTCAGTTCCCATACTGCCTACATGCCATACTGCAGAAGAGATTAAAAATTCAAAGCTGATTCTTTTCTTGCAATGCATCGTCAGCACCCTTTTTCTGGTCATCTTAGCATCTATGTAATCTATCCCATGTTTATCATCACATCATCAAGCTCTGTATGTGTATGTGTGGATCCGTCTTAGTTTAATTAAATACAGAGACTGGGCATACTTCTGAAGTTATTAGTTAGACAAAATTCTCATTAGGGACTACAAACTCTAACCAACAGTAAATCTGTTTCAGTAAGTTTCACTTTCAAAATAGTAATAGTTATTCATATATTTGTGCTTTAGAGTTTTTTTTCAAGTCTGGAATGAAGTGGATTTATGCAAAAGTTCACATACAGCATTGGGAGTCACAGTCATATTTTTTTAAATAATTTTTTGATTTCCATAGCATCATTTAAGTATTACTATTTTGAGAGAGTGTTTTGAATTACATTTTCCAATGTCAGTTGGTACCTCACAAAAACACTATGATATTTTTGGAGAGTTTTTTCCAGGAAAGAAAAAAATGAGCTTCTGCTTCCTAAGAGTCTGTGACTGATCTTTTTCATATCATAGATGGAGCTCCTAGAGACAGTGAAGCAAGACATGTCCTTAACTCTCTAGGGTTGGGTAGAGTTTTAAAAAATGATTTTATTAACCCTCCTAAAGACTTCAGTGGTAAACGTTTCCCGGAGGATCATGGCTGTTTCAAAAAGCACATAGTTCAGAATGATTGCATGGCCTTGCATTTCCTGACTTCAGTGAATTTTACCTGACAAAACTGCATGTCTCCATAATAAGTAATTCGTATTTCTTTCACAGTTTAATATAGACCATCATAAATAGTTTTCTTGGCACAAGATCTGGTTTGTGACTATAAAGAAGTAAAGGGATTGTGTTTGTGCTGGCTACACAGCCGGGTCCAATTGAAAGCTGCTTATTTTGACCTGGGTTCCCATATATGGTGTGTGACTGTCCTGAGATCCCTTTTCTGTGCTAAACAAAATGAAATCCTAGGTGCCTTTTCAGCTCGAGGTTGACTTGTAGCTTTGCAAACTGATCTGCTTTCCTGAAGTATTCCCAATGTACTTCTACAAAACAATGTCTCGCTTACTGGGATGTAGTAGCCAGAAGACATTCCTCCTCTAGAAGTATTGCTTTCATTCACAGATTAGTTAATTGAAGGTAAGGACGTATTAGCAGTGAATCATCACAGATTTTTGTATAGAAAAAAAAGAAGTTGTGTTTGAATCTATTTATACAGTATGAAGTTATTTTTTTTATTTAGTATTGTAGACCTGGCATAGTATTAAGACTTCTTTTTTTTGGTACTGCAAATCATTATGCTGTTTTCCTCATCATATTTGTATTACGTGTACTGAAAAAGAGTAGAAAAATAAGTGTTACATGAATCGAAAGATACTGTCTACAAAGTGGAAATGCTCCACAGCATGTTCATATTTAGTTATTGTGTACATTAGATTGTTTTTTAACATAATGTATGTATTTTTAAAAGAGAGTTTTTTTAATTATGAGCAACTGAAAGTGCTGTAATAGAAATGTATCATAAACCCATTTTAGTTTAATGGCTTACTAATTAAATTATTTAATTACTTATTGATTGGTAAAAGCTAAGCTTTAAAGAGTTACTGTTACTTAATGCACAAATTTAACTCTATGCAACCGTCTCTCTTTGTTGGAGATATTTATAAGGTCTATGGAAAGCGACCTTTACACAGTTTTAAATTTAAAAACATTAGTTGGCGAGTAGTAATAATTAAATACAAATTTCACTATTCTTGCAATTGTTTTTAGAAGTACAGCTATTTCATACATCTGCATGGTGTAAACCATTTTAAAAGTTCTAGATATACTATTTAATAAATACCTTTAAATTGGGGAAGGCTGGCTTAAACAGTTTTAGCAGACCCTTTCTTTATAAGGTTGCAAGAATCTCAGATATTTGAGAACAAATCTGTTACATATCCAATCAAAACGGCATGCCTGGACGTGCATGCTGGTTGTATGCTTAAGAGCCTCTGTGAGTATCCTTATTTAGCTTCCCTCATTGATATAATGTTGGTTTAATTCCAGTTATTCCATTAGCAGGGCTTTTATTTGAACTCAAGTTTACTAGAGGGGACGCATCTACACACAGTTAAACTTTTTAAATTAGGAGGGACCCGAGGGGATACATTACTTGTTCAGGGGTGAGGCTGAAGAAGGGGCATGAAGGGGCTCTGGCGTGCGGACTGGGGGCGGAGGGGCGCAGCACCCGCGCAAGTTCCGCGCCGGTTCCGCGCCGCTGGACACCGGTGGAGCGCAACATCGTTTCGCCCAGGCAGGAAGGTTGATTCTGCCCCATGCAAGCCTCATTACAGTTGTTGCCTTTAAACCAATACGGTTGGGACAAGAGAATAGCTGCGGTTTGCATTACAAAAACAAAAACAAAACCCAAAGAGGAAAAAAGAAAAGAGGGGAAGAAAAAAAAAGGGGGGGGAGGAAAAAAGAGGTGGGGGAAAGGGGGGGAGGGAAGGGGGGCAGAAGAAGGGGGAAAAGGAGAGGGAAGAGAAAAAAATAAAAAAGAGGGAAAGAAAAGGAAAAAAGGAGGGGAAAGAAAGAGGGAAAAGAGGGGAGAGAAAAAAAAGAGGGGAAAAAAAGAAGGAAAAAAAGGGGAGTGAGGAGGAGAGAAGGAGCGGCGGCGCGTGCCCCCAGGCACTGCCTGGGCAGAGCCACAAGGCTGAGCAAACAGCCGGCAGGGCTGGAGGCAGCCCCCGCCGCGGCTTTGTCTGCCCGCTCCGGCCCCGCTCCGCGCCCCTCCGCCCCGGGGCGCGCCTGGCCCCCGCGCCATGGGAGGCGCCGCCGTCGCTGCCGCGCTCTGAGTCCGTGAGTGCGGAGGCTGCGCTGCCGCGGAGACCGCGCGCCCCGGCACCGTGAGTACCAGGCGGGCTGTGACAGCGGGAGAAGCGAGAAAAAGGGGGAGGAAAAGACCAGAGGGAGAGAGGGCGATTTGAACAGGCTGGTTGCAAAGCAACGCGAGTTGTGCAGCGGTGGCGATTTACCGTGCAGGGGCACTTTCCGCCGTCCCGGAGAAGAGCAGCGCTCAATTATCAGTCGCAGGGTGCAGCAGTTCATTTTGGCCGTGTTTCAGACTGGGGTTTTGGAGGCTTCCCGCAAAGCAGATATTAGGCGGTTCTATTTATTGTCATCAGCCAGGTTTGGGGATTCTCCTGATTGATTTCCTAGAGTGCTTAATGGTGCGGCAGATAGGAATAACGTGAAATAAACGATGATGCACTCTAAAACTCCAAAACAAGCCTTAGAGAGTTTATTTCTCGGCATTTTCGGTATCAAGATGGTGAATGGAAGGGCGAGGGTGGAAGGCAAGGTTTGTAGGTATTTTTGAAATAGGCATGAGAGCGTGAGAAAAATAATAATTTTTTTTGAAAAATGGAAGGGAGAATGCCTGACAGATTTTGACAGCGGTTTTCTGAAGCAGGAAATCCTTTTGCTTAATATGTTTAAATTTTCCAAACACCAAGGAAAACACACAGATCCCCCCAGGAGAACTTTTCAAGATAACAGAATAAACATCTACACAACTGAAATAGTTGACGTTTATTGACTTTTTAGGTGGCTTATTTAGAAGGATGATCTTAGAAGGAGGAAGTTAGAGGCCTTTTGAAGTCTCATTAAATTTACATCTTGCTTTTGAGCCACGGAGACCCACAGAACATTCCCCAAGTCTGTATTTCTCTCAGTGTTTTTGACAAACACCAAGAAGAGGAAGGGCTGCCCTTTGCAGTGAAAGATTTATTCTGGAGAAGTAAAGGTGTTTGTTAATGCCTTTGAAAGTGTTTCCTTGGTGCTTGGGGTTTGGTGACAATTTTTGGTAAGTTAGCATTTTAAAAGGAGGCAAGCAGAAGAGATTAAAACTTTCATAAAAAAAAACATAGAATATTTCATGTAGTTTGTTTAAATTTAAAAATTATCACAGAGAGAAATTTGGGATAAGAAGTGGAACTGTTGTGTAGTGTATCATTGGAAGTTTTTAACATTAGATGCCACGTATAGACAATCTTTTATTTTCTGTCCCATACTGAAATGGTTGCAAAGCATCTTCCAGAACACAGAGTGTTTATATGTTTATATGTATTTGTAAATATGCATGTGTGTTTGTATACACATTATATACTTTGATATATATAAACACATACGCACACAGTGTTTTACATGTTGCTTACGAAGTCGTGACACCCAGTATTTAGCCAAGCATCTCACCGCTGTCGGAGTTTTCCCAAGGCCTGGTAGGGTCTGGAAATGAGCAGCCGTCCCCTCTCAGCAGTCTTGCGCAGTGACAGACAGCTTGAGTCATGCTTCGCCTTTGGAGAGTGAAGAAAAAAGAATGAGTAATCATTTTGCTTGAATTGCAATAAGTATGAAATATTTCTCGGGAGCCAAAAACGTCTTGGAAAAGCAGAAAGACATTCTTAAATGGCTGGTCATAATGGGAGCATTGTCACATTGTAGTACTTCTTTCTTAAAAGGAAGAAAGTGTTGGGGTTTCAAAATGTTTCATTCATAAGTGTATGAAATGGGCATGCAGGACAGCACTTTTAGAAGAATTTAAACTAGTAATTAAAAATTAAATAACTGTAATTACCTGCTTTCTGTTTAGTAAGTGCAATTTGTCTTCAATGTGAGTATCTAGTGAAAAGCTCTGCCTCCTCACTTAGACCCCAGCCATATGATTATTCAAAGAGTGAAAGTATTGCCCAGGATTTAGGTGTTGCCAGCAAGGTGCCTTTTTGTAGCCAATTTGCATTTTAGTTTTGTAACATTTTGACTGTGGAAGCCATTGTGTCTGTAGATACTAATTGCATATTGCATTTTAAGGAGACGAAAATTGCTGTGGGGGAAAATCCTCCAGATTTTTTTTTTTCCTTAAGGAGAGACGCTGATTTGAAAACTGCAATTGTCTCTGAAATTTGCTTTTTTTTAAAAAAATAGAACTGTGTTTTAAGAGAAGCGTATGTACTGGCTATAGTTTTCTGGATTAACCGTATTTTCACTTAGAAAATTTATTTTCATCTGGAAAAATGTTTTAAATTATAGCCATTTTTTTAAAAGAAATACTTCTAGCAAGGAAAAACACTATGGAAAGCCTCTAATTTAGACAAGTACCTGCGTTTTATTTGCTCTGTGCTGCTGAAATTTAGAATCCCTTCCCATTTACAGTTTACTTTTCACAGAACATTATTAACTTTTTGGCTTCATACATGATCTTCTGTCAGATGCTTTTGATTTGTAATTTAGCAAAGTATAATAAACAGTGCAAAAGTCATGAATTTTCCTCCGCATCCTGAGCTCTGTGGTAGGGAAAATGTGATAAAATGTGTACCTTAAGTCTTGTTTGATGATCTCTCAAAGCAAGTTTGCCTTCTGGAAATAATTTCTGGGGTTGAAGAGCATGGTATTAACAGATTTAATGTGGCTATTCAATGGATTGGTGGAGTACTATGTGAGGTTTAACAAAATGAGAGAGACAAATTGAACATCAACAAAACCTACATCTGTGAGGAATTATAAATTTAATTAGAAAAAAAGGCAAACTTGAAAGACCTCATTAACTAATCAGAATTTGATGTTACTGATTTAAGATTCTTAAATGGATGAATTTTAAGTACCTTTGCTATTGTTGTCCTTCTTTCTTGCCATGTACTGTGTAGTGCCCAGATCTGCAATCTGTATTAAAGATGTGAATGTTATTTATAACAACCAAATTATGCACAGTAATGTTTTTGAGGTATTAAGGAGAATGTGTATGTCATTTTTCATATAGTTTAAGTGGAGAACAGAGTATGAAGGGTGAATGACAGGTCCTTTTTTCTCTTTTTGATTTTTTTTTATAACATGCTCCTTTGGCTGGGTGGGTAAAGCCATTGCCTTTTTTTTTTTTTTTTCACTTTTTGTTTGAAATGTGAGTTATGTTGCAGAACTTCAATTATCCAGAAATCTGTTGGCAAAATGGGAGAACGTATGGGAGCAAGCACACGCCACCCAGAAATGTTTTTATTCCGTGAACTGGTTGTCATAAGTGTGGTTCCT
Organism: Tapera naevia; assembly: GCA_033556795.1. Classification (NCBI taxonomy): domain Eukaryota; kingdom Metazoa; phylum Chordata; class Aves; order Cuculiformes; family Neomorphidae; genus Tapera; species Tapera naevia. The sequence goes on from JAUMJJ010000038.1 coordinate 16,516,503, forward strand.
TACTATGTTGTAATTTTGTACTACACATAAAAAACTGAAAGCATGTGAAGTGTAGCATTTTGTAAACTGTAACTAATTTCACTCACATCTGTGTCTAATTGTTGTCTGCATTCGCATTCTTGAGAGTAGATTTATTTTTCCTGGACCACTCTGTGGATTCAGCTGACCAGCCTAAGTGAGGATTAGTTGTTTTAAAGTTATTTTGATTAAAGAGTCATTTTTAAATATGGTAACGTGCAACACATGGTTTAAATAATCCTTGAGACACAAAGGAATATATCTAAAGTATGTCTAATGAAAATGAAGATTGTGGATATGAACTTTCACAAATCGTAGAGTGTTAAAGGACATATAAGGTATATATTTAATTCACTATGAATGTGCTGGATTTTTTTTTGAATCCTTAAATGAAATCTCTCTATTCACACATGTGCGCATAGATGTATAAGTGTGTAAGTGTACAGAAGTTTGTTTTTTTTAATTTGGGTAAATAAAATAGTAGGGATTAATTGTATTTCAGAGTTTAGTGAATTATGAATAGTAGTGTAGGGTACTTTGGAAAGTATCAGTTGATTAAAGCACCTATTTGGGAAAGGAGGGGTTTTCTAATATAAAATGTATTTTTTAAAGGGTCCTGTGCAAGAGGGAGTGAAGATAGCTCTGTAAGCAAACTTAGTTCTCACCTATAATTTTTTCCAGGTGTTTAGAAGTAACAGCAGAAACATATCCTAAGGCACTCTGCTGCAGTTTCTAGGGTGAAGAACTGAAAAAAAAGAAAAATTGAAAACAAAATGCACAGTTTTGAATGTATGTGCTGGTGTAGTTTGATTTGGCATGCAATGATGTATTGAAAAGTACATTATACAGTACTTCAAGTACCCAGTTATAAAAAGATTGATGTTTTTCAGCGTGCGTTATTGCATGCTTCTTGACATCATTTGTACTGCTCTGCATTGCCTGGCTGCTCCTAGCAGTTGTTTACTCTTGCTGGTAGTAATTCTGTCTGTGATTAAAAATAACAAAAAAAACCCTACAGACACATAAGTAGGATTTGCTTGGATGATTTTTATGGCACTTAAAATGCCTCATCTCTCTTGTCTTTTCCCTGTGATCATTTAAGAGTTGTCAGTTAGGGTTGAATGGAAACACACATGAAGTATTCTTGATGCAGACGTTAAGAGGATATATACCTTGCCCAGAGAAGTTTTCGTGTGCTTTTGAGCTGACAGTGTCTAGCAGTGTGTCTTCACCTAAATTTTATCACCTGATGACAATCATTACAGGCTACAGAGAAGAGTCTTAGCAAAGCAGTGGTGTTTTTTAATAGGATATGAAAATCTTTTACTCACCTGAGTTATAAAAGGAGTCATTTTATTAAACTGGAAAATTATTGCTGGGCTTCCCAGTGGAACCAGTTTCCTTTTCTTGATGAAGGACCTCAGAAGTAAATGCTACAGCTTCCTCCTATTTATTTATTTAGCCAGAAGTGTTCTTTTAACTCATTTAATCAGAAATCTCATTAGTGACCGGAATTTTTATGAGTAAGACCTTGTGCAATAACATGTGGGGTTTTTATTTTAATTTGCCCAGGTTCAACGTGGGCTTGTTTTGGAGAGGGTTGTGTAATATTGTTGGTCTTATATCAAAGATCTTTACAGTAATTAGACCTACCGCTTGTTGTACCCCCTCAAAAAAATAGCGTCAGCCTCTCCAGCTTACTTTGCCCCTCACCTGCGGAGTGAGCTGACTTGCTGGCTCCCTGCTGCTCAGGCGCAGAGGAAAGATGGCCAAGAGTGTAGGGAGAGGAAAGCCAGTGTGATGAGGGCAAGAAGCTGTCGAGTGTTCAGGGGATGGGGAGGGAGAGAGAACCCGGCCAGTGATAACCAGAGGCGAGAGGGGTGGAGGATGCTGGGGAGCTCAGGGCTGGAGCAGCTCTCTCTGCCCTTGGCAGGGCGGCGCGGTGGGGTTACCTTCACCGGGGTGTGCTACCATGCTGCGCCATGCCGTGGGAGGAGTGAGCCCCTCTGCAGCTGTCACAGGCCCCTGATGAATCACTATCCCGTCATTTGGCCGCCGTCCCCCAGCGCGGGGAGGAGGGAAAGAGACCTGCCGGGGAAACAACAGTTGAGCCTTCAATTTAAAGACAATATGCCTTTCACGGACACCGTGCTCTCCTCCTCTCCTTTTGGGTTTAAAGGACAGAATTGTCATCCATGGTGATATCCTTTCTTTAAATTAAGGCCTCGTAGTAAAGCAGAGTAACAGAGGCTTCTGTTTGTTTCCCTGGTTTACAGGTGCAGAAGTCCCAAACCAGTTCAGATGTTGCTGTTTCATCAAGCTGCAGGTAAGGATTTGATTGAAGATTGCTGTTTTTCTGCAAGCCTTTTATTGTTGGTTTTAAATTCAGGTGAGAAGTAAATATTCCTGTTTTCAGCATTAGACAGATGAGTGAGTGCTGAAGCTTCGCTTCTACATGTGTGCAACCAAATCTGTACACATATACTTTTTCACTACGTTGCTTGTCTTTATATTAGATACTGGCTTTTAAAACTCTTTGTGATATCGTCCCTCTTTATGTGTAGTTTGATTTAGGAAATAAAATATAAAGTGAAGGATTATTTTTTAGAACTTGTGATAAAGTCTCAGTTAAAATGTGAGCACTTCATAGCTGAAATGACGCTTAGACTTGAGGATTTTTATATCATTAAGTTGGGAGGAATTTTTAATGTAAATTTTAGTAGTCTTTAAAAGAACGTGTTTCTTTTAAACTGAAAAATTGCTGGTTCAGATGCCTTGGAGGCACAGTAACCTATGAAATTTCTGCTGGTAGCAATTACTTTGACTGTACATCAAATAACATTATCAGAAGGTTCAGGTATAAAGAAACGGGAAGATGGGGCACTTCAATCATAAGCTTCCCCAACATCAACCAAGGGATATGTCATAGTGGTAATGACTGTTGGCTTTTTTCTATAATCCTATTTAACATGCAAATTGGAAATATTCAGCTGCTTGTGTGCTGTATAAACTAATTTTTGCTTTAAATCGGAATTGCTCTCTTCTTACTTTGACTAAGTGACAGCTGCTGACATACGGCAGTGCTAAGGCATAGTAATGCCTATATAGATTCACTGTATGTTGGTCTTATCCCTTTTCAATTGAACACGCTTTATGTAATCCAGAAAGCAAACAAGTGAGCAAACATAATAATGTTTTAATGCTGCATTTGTTTCAACGGAAACAGAGGAACAATTAAGTAGTTTGCCAGAGTAAACAAATACATCAGGAATATCTCATTCGCTGTCAGTAGACGATAGGCTTCCACAATTGCTTCAAGTGTTTTATTTGGTTTGGAGTACCATTATATTGCCACTGAGTAGTAAATCTTGATAAAGCAGTGTGTTAATTTGTTGTTAAGAGAATATATGGCTTCATGTGTGGTTGGTTCCGTCTCTGTGTGTATCACAAAAATACAAGGCAACATGGATGTTTAAAGCACAGTATTTCATATCTAAATTTTATTCTGTTAGAAACTGCATGAATAATTACAGTAGCTGGTCAGTTGTGCGTGAAGTTACAAAATTAGTTTAGCACTAGGAATGATCAAGTTGGGAAAACTTGTTATTTATTTATTAAGTGTTTTCAGGATGTCCATTAATAGCGGGCTGCATCTTATATAGGTAATTACTCTGTAATCCATGCTGAATATGTGACTAAAACTAGCTGCATCTTGTTTTCAGGTCTATGGAAATGCAGGATCTAGCCAGCCCGCATAGTCGACTAAGTGGTAGTAGTGAATCCCCCAGTGGTCCAAAACTTGATAACTCCCATATAAGTAGTAATTCCATGACGCCCAATGGCACAGAGGGTAAGCCACCATTTTTTTAGTATTTCATAGTTTGTTTTTTCTCCTTGTTGCGTTAGTGTTCTAGCACTCACTAAGCCATAGCGAAAAAATGTGTTACTGTTTTAGGTGTTACGTGTCTATGTAATGTATTGTATGTAGCCAATGTTCAATGTTTGTCAGTAGTTATTATTATCAAGTTTCAACAGTAGTTTTCATTCCAGTTTTATGTTCCTTTCATGGAGTTTGAATGTACTGAGCAGGTAGTATGTGCAAAGCTTAGAAATAGAGAAATCTACAAAACCTGGAAGGATAGTTTAGTGATAAGGGAAAAAAAGAGGTGTTTACAATTGATGTACAACAAAACACAGTCTTTCAGTCTTTTTCACTGTTTCGGTATTGATGTTCTCACTTTTTTGCAGGCTCCTAAGGCTATGAAAGTTTTGTCAAGTAGGCTAATAAAACTGAGTGTTGAAATTTCCTCGGGCTAGCTTGCTGCTCTTATGGAGTGGCCAAAATTCAAACAGGTGTAGTAATTCAATGGGGTAAACTGATACCTATTTTTCAAGAAGCAGTCAGGCAGTTGATAAGTTATGTTTGTTCTCAGTAGAATACTAACAGCAGAACAACCTAACAGCTTTGCTGGTAATATAATACATATAATAATACATATAATGAAATATAGAAAGGCTTATATAATAAGCAGTAAAAATATCTTTCTTTGGCGATCGTATGAAAGATCGTACATGACATTTGGCTAGCTGTGTGAAGAGAGCTTTTAATGTGTTGTTATAAAACTCACACAGCTTCAAATATTTTTTTGTCAATATGAATGTATAATTAAACAAGTGTTGTAGCAAAGAGACACCTTTTTTTTTCTTGAGAACTGGGTCATTTTGGTGCTGTCAGGCTGTTTAGGATTATGGACAGGCATTGCATTCTTCCAGGAAAGGCACATGTCAATCAAACAGATGTCATCCCCCCTCAATTCCCCAAACATCTCTGTTATTCATTCTAATTGGAGTCCTCTGCAGTGGGGAGGGTTTATGGGTTATCAGATTAACAGATATTTGTGCCAGAGTTGTGTATAAATTACTTTTTGCTATTGCTGCAGAAGTGTTGCTGCAATCAAATTTTAAGCCATTTGAAAAAGAAAAAAAAAGCATATTTATTAAAGGATAAATAAAATGTTTAAAGTGTTATTGTAGTTTAAGCAGAAATATATTTCATGACCACAGATGAGCCTTCTTTATTTTTAATACCAAGTATATTATCACATTATTATACTTTATATCATATTATCAGGTGTATACCACTTTTGGTACAGGGTAAAATTGCTTGACCCTTTCAAATTGAAATTCATCTTGCTCACGAAAGCCTTTGCTGTAAACTTTGCCAGCTTTTGTATCTTCTGTGTAGCTTGAAGGTTCTTTAGTAGCACGAAAATAGGGAGTGTTCCTTGAAATGTTGAAAGGCACTCACCATCTGGCTCGACTTCTTATTCTAAGTAGTTGTTTTGTGCAGGCATACACTCTGAAAAATGAGGTGCTTAGTATTACCTTGTCAGGAAATTAGCTATATATTGTATCTCTTCATGTGCTGACCTCAGGTGGCAAATAATTTTGTAACTAATATTACAGCTTCTCAGTAGGTATCAGAGTTTATCAAAGAAAGTAAATTAAATCACAGTAACTTATTTATCTGACATCAGAATTTTAAAATTCTGGTTTATTAATTTTGGGTGAATTATACCAAGAAAGCTATAACTTGCAATACCTTCTGAGACAAAGCCAAATGGTTTTCTTTTGTTTGCAATTTTCCCTCAGGTGACATGACCCTCCTCAGCACTGCAGACTGGTTGCTAAGCCCTAGCGTGCAGAGCCCCACAGGTTTGGGTGGCTGCGGTGGGCGCAGCAGGCGTGGGCGCTCAGCATGCGTTTTCAGATGTTGTCCAGAAAGCGTTCTGAGAAGTAGCTTGTGCTTGGCGATTCTGGTCTAAACTTTCTAAATTAAAAATTCCTGTCTCTGATTGCTCTTAAGTGACAAATAAGGAAAAGTTTGTGAAAGAGGCATTACTGAATAATTTATTTCTGAATTAGAAGTGTGCCAAGAGACAAAATTTGTGAGCAAAGCAGATACCTAAGAATCTGAAGGTGGAATTTTTGCTGTTCATCTGTTTTATCTGAGAAACAGATGAACAGGCTTAAGAAAAAAATGATTGAATGAAGCAAGGGTTTCTTTTCTTTTTAATGAAGGGTGAAGTAAAATTATTTTTTCTGAGATTCTTGGAGCAGAATACTGCTGAGACACAGCGGCAGATTGTAAAGATGCGGTCGTAAGAGCTTGCCAAACACCTTTCTTAACATGCTGGATTATGGTTTGCTTGCTTGTTGCGCACGGTGTGGAGAAGCGAGTTGCTGAATCTTCATATGTTAAATACAGTATGTGAAAGGAACATCTAATCTACTATGCACTTATTCTCACTAACATGAAAGAGGCCTCTTTTTCTGATGTACGGGACCTTCATGTGAATGAGAAACAGGGCCTCCAAGTATTTGCATGTCATAAATATCTTGTAAAGATATGTTAAATTTGAATTGACTATGGCTGTGATTTAGGCAAGTTTCCATACCCTGAAGTGCAGGATATGTTCATTAGATGAGGAGAAGAAAATAAAAAAAGAACTCTCATTCCCTGTCCCAAAGTGAAATGGCCGTGGTTCAAACAAATATGTTCGTTAATTTCTCTAAGGCACATCTTCAGACTTGTCTCTCATTGATGTTGTTCTACAAGAGGATGTGGTTGCAAGATAGCTCACTGTTATTAGATAATATTTTTAGCTTCACACTTAGTGGTAAATTTTCAAAGTGCTGAATGTTATGTGATTGAGTCTGAGTTTAATCTCCGTGTGCAGCTTTGGTATAATAACTCTTTGTGTGCTTAATTTCACTTTGGTAGAGCAAAATTGCGTAGTGCAGAACTGACCAGGTAGTGCTGACCAAGGACTGCAGCTGAAGAAATTAAGGGGAGTTTGGGTGACTGCTATTTATTTTCTTCTATCTAAACATTTTTAAACAAGTTAGATTTACTACTCTTGTCTCAGACAGCAATTGCTCTACAGAGCATAGTGATTTCTGTAGAACAAACTATTCTTCTAAGTTTGTTGCAGATCATGAGGCAGTCTTCATAGCTCTGGGTGTCTACGTGGTGAGGGGAAAAGTAGCATTTCCTTAATATCTTGATTTTTTTAAAAAATCATAGCTAATAAGAACTAAATACTTTGCCAGTGCTTTGTTTTTTTTTCTCCTCTTCTCTGGGCCAGGCATCATGGTCTTCAAACCAGTGGTGAGGAAGTAACAAGAAAATGATAGACCAGTCAGAAATTTCCCAGGGTCAAATGCAGAGTAGTAATACTAAAATGCCTGGCTAAATGCACACAGAAAGATCTGTTCTGGCATGCCAAGATGGTGCTGTTAATATGAATACTACAGTATTTGAGTTTTCCTTGATCTGTTTAAGTATTTTTCCAGAGAATACCCTCTGTTGTAGGGAACAGCAGACACAGGACACCATCAAAAATTTGACCAGGTATGACTTGCCTAAAAAAAAAAAAAAAAAAGAGATTTAAAGTAAGGATCAAAACACTCAAAGTTGTGCCTTATCTCTGATCTTTCTTTGTCATCTAACTGCTGTGGTGGATTGATACGGAAGGAGTTAAAGAAACAATAACAACAGAAGCTAATAAAATCACCATTCATTAAGTTTTATCAGACAGCTGATGGCTATTCCAACAACAGTGCCCACTTTTAGTAGATGTACTTTGGAGGGGAAAGGCTGTGAGTAATCAACAAATTTGAAAGGAGTAGCAAAGCTGTTTTCCACAGCGGACAACTGCATCCAGTTTCTGCCTACAGTGATCTTTACTTTTATCGAAAGAATGTAAATGATTTCTGATGGATTACATAGAGTGAGGAACAGAAGCCTGTGGCCTGACTTGATGATGATTTATGCAACTGCAATGGAAAACAATAGATGAAGACTGGGAGAAGGAGCCATGGTTTTCCAAGCAACTGTGCTTCATTCACATTAGGAATATGGAACTGCTTCTGCCCTCATTTTTGAGTGTTCAGAAGGAAGAAGAGAAGACATTTTAATATCGAGCAGGAAGGGAAAAGGGGTAACAAATTGAAGATCAGCTTTTCAAAGATGCATAGGAAGGGGGCCTTCAAAGGGAGTTGGACATCAATATTCCTTTGGAAAAAAGTGTTCTCGTTCTTTAAGTACCTGCTGCAACATGAGAATGAGATCCCACACAAAGGCATTCAAAGCTCCCCACTACGTGACTATCTGATGGGTGGCCTTAGAAAGGAAATTTAAGCCTGGTGAATGTAAATCCATTTTCAGGGTTTCAGAAGGCAGTGTTGTATAGTATGTTTGCTGTCGAGTTGCAATATTATGTAATGGAGAAAAACTTGTTCTCAGTGTTTTCAGAAGTAATGGAGCAATATGTTGAAATCCATAGAGAAATCATGAGCTGATTCCTATGGCACATGATGTAGGTCTCTGCAAGTAAATTATGTGTTGAGTATTCGTTGTAATTCTAACAATACTTTGTAGCACTCAAAATAGTTAAGCCTGCACATTGGCAGTGAATACTTTTAATTTTTTTAATATGTAATGGTTGTTCATAATTTTGTGTATCTTGGGGTCCAAAGTTGTTATGACAGTCAAGACAAAAAGATGCTCCTTTGGGAAATGCTTGGGTTCTTGTATCTTTTAATTGCTCATTTCTTGAGTTTCTGCCAATTTATGTATACTGAATTTTGTAGACTTATGTTTGTAATTAAGACCTCTATGGCATGAAACTTGTGACTGAAGCAGGGATACCTGCCTATTTAGAAATAACATTTTACCACAAGAAAGGACCTCATTTAAGAGAAAAGACAATAGCAATACTGGTTCTCACAGACATTTGAGGGAAATTAAATATTCCAAATGACAAAGGACTTTAAAAAAAAAAAAAAGGAACATATTGGAAACACCATTATTTTAATATTATTTATTTTTACAGGCTTGTTATGAAATTTTTTGCAGCACGTGCCTTTCCAGACTCTGGATGGAGTTTGGTGGTGTAGAAAACTGCATGTTACACTTCAGCGTTAGTTATATCATCTGATTCCTGGTCAGTGGGTGAAGTACCTGTGCCACCTTGTTTGATGAGACAATTGGGGAGTTTTCTGCTGGACGGAGGGAAATACAATCTGTTGTGATCCCTTTTATGAATTTGGCTTTCAGTCTGTCTGTCCTGGAGTTCAAACTCTGGCAAAAGGAGAGGATAGTATTTTCTACTTATGAAAGATCCCACTTGCTTTGTCATTCTGCTTCTGTCTCCGTGTCTTAGTGTTGCGTCTTGTGCACCTAAATGGCAGAGTAGACTTGATTTCTCCATGACACACTCTGTTCATTTGAAGCCTTGTTTGTTCCCAGAAGGTAGCTGAAGGCAACCTTCTTTGCCATTAATGGCTGGAGTTGTGATGCTGTGTGGTCATTCTGTCTGGATTTGGTTAAGGAGTATGGATATTTTGTGTCTTTTATGTGGATGCCATACCAACTGTTACATACATGTAGAGGAGTTGCTATGGTCAGATTCCCAACAGAGGATTTAAGAATAAACAAAAAAAAAGGGAAATAGGCCATGTAGGCTATAACACCTCTAAAAGGATTGTTTCTGGATATATGCTGCCTCCGTTTCGACAGGAGAGATACAATCGTTTGGTATAAATGGTCAACTGGATGTGAAGGGGTAAGAACATTAATTTGACTCAGATATTGTCAATTTCTAACTGTAGTGAATGAGCCTATTTTAACCCATGACTATACTTGTCAGATGAATTATCCAGGTTAAATCTTGATTAGCAGTTACAAATACTCTCAAAACTTACCTCCACCCAGATGGTTTTGAATTTTATTCCTGATTTTATGCAGTAGCGGTGATGCCATTTCTTTGTAAATTTAAGGTTTTTACTGCTAGATGAGTAAGTTACAATGACATTAAGGCTCTTTCAGTTGTAATATATACCATAAGAGGATGGTAAGGGTCATGAGGGAACGATACGTGCAGTGAAAGCTAGGTGTACTGCAGAAGTTTTGAAGACTTCTCATGTCAGAGAAGGGGAGAGCAGGAAGCAGTCTGGGCTTGAACTAGAATGTGCTGCTTTGAGCAGGGACTTTCTTTGAAAACTGAGCATAAATTTAGGCTGGAAATTACCTTGTAGTAATTACCTGCTGGTGATTTCCAGACAAATAAGATTCAGGAAGACTCCTCTGCTTTAAGAAGCAGGAGCAAGTAAGTTTATCAGGCTTCATGGTCAGAAGCTGATGATTTGGTAGTCTGTGGTAAAAAGAGAGAAGAATGTCTTGAATAGGAATTAGTATAGTTAAGTAACCTGTTTATAAGTAACTTGTAATCTTTAGTAAGCTGTTTATAATTGCAAGATTTTTCAGTGCAAACAGTTCAGAGTTTAAATAAAATAATGGAAAATATCATCACCTTAGATATTCAAGGTGGAATTTTTGTCCCTTTGTTAGTGACAATTATCTTTGAACTTGCAGGTCAGCTTTGGGCTTCTAGTGGGTAAAGAAAGAGGAGTGTATCAAGAAAAATAATGTATGAATAGTATATATCATATACTTAGTCAAGATACCTTCTTGGTGTTTAGCTGCTAACATTATTTGAAGATGTCACCCCGAGAAAAAATAGAAGATTGTATTTGTATGTATGTCTGTAAACAAACAACCCTTACTTCGTTGAGATTCTTTGTACTGTGGACATTGAGAGCTGTCAGCCAGGAATGATGTTATTTTGTTCGTGTAATACAAAGGCTATAACATTATAGTGTTAACTTAGTCTTAAAACTGCAAAATTAAAACTCGTTTAATAACTCAGCCATGTTTACAATATTTTTATCCTAGTTTAATGTATGTGGCGTAGCTGTTAACAAAGATTAGTTCAGTAGAGCAAATCTTATATGTATTTCAGATAAAGTAATTTTTAAAAGATATTTTTAAACCTTACTTTTTGCATGCTTGAAGGTGCAATCTTTATGAGGTATTCCTATGGCTTTTGTGTTAAGAATAGCTGAATGCTACTTCTCTAAATCCATATTAAAAACAGCCAGCATCTCATTCCTCGTAGCACTCTACTGTTATATATACCAGTGACTTCATGACAAGCTGTGAACTCAGAAAGTTGTTACTTGGCCAATGAACTACATGAACTTCTAGATTCTGATCTGGAGTTCTCTCTCTTAATGGAGTTCAGAAACTGCCATGTAGTCATTATTATATGCCTTTCGCAATACTTCTGACAAAAGGGGACACATGGTGCTTGCTGTCTCTGAGTGTCTGAAGAAGAAATATCTTGACAATCTATACAAGATTAGAACAGCGGTTATGCTGTCTCTGCATTTTTTCTCAGAGCTAGCATGTATCTTATCTGCTACTCCTGTTTTTCTATTATTCTTGTTTTCTTATCCAATTTCTTCTTTAAATCTTGTTTTTTAGAATTTCATAAATTGCTAGAAAAGAAAAATAAGGAGGAAAAATCTCTGTTGACATAGCTTCTTTAGTTCCTTAGTATATAAACCAAATATATGTCCACAATTTTAAATAACTGCTGAATTTTTGCAGCAGATTAGATTTCTTCTTGAACTTATTGTTGATAATCTGTTTTATTGCATGAGTAATTTTACCAGCACCTAAACTTCATAGCTTATTGCTAAATCAGAGTCTATCTGTCTTAATGCAAGTCTGATAATTCTGTAAATCTGTAGAGGCCTATTTTGATGAAGAAACAGCAGAAATAGGAACTCTCCTGTTTCACTTTTTGTAGTCTCTACCAGAACTGGGCATGCTGTTGGCAGTTACTGGCAAGCTTGTAATGTGTTCAGTGTAGATGTGGCGATATTGCCACTCATTGCCCAGTGTTATCCTGTGAAAGCTTAGGACATGTCGCAGAAATGTTAATTGTCATGGAAAATATGGAGAGCTGAAATCCAGAGCATGCTTAAGGAACACGTGGCAGGGCCAGAATCGTGCCTGTTCAAAGCTTTGCTTCCTTGGACAGCTCCATACATCTCTCACAATAGGCATGGATTATTGGTGCACTAATATTGTAGACTGGCAGATTTGTAACCTTAGGAAATGCCTTTGCAGCTCTCCTTCCCTGTGATTCTGGGGGGAAATATGGTTTGTTGAAGGTCAGTTTTGCCTTGGGGAGGTGAGAGACCTTCCTTTGAAGTGAGAATTCATGTAGTAAATATATCCAATGGGTGAAAACACGGCTGTTGTTCTCAGTTTATTTCTTTGTATAGCAAGCTTTATCCTCTTTAAATATGCTTAGGCTCAGATAGAAGAATATATGCAGTCATTTTCTGGCATTATGATTAAAATGCTTGTGGAATGGAGGACTTTTCAGTTCCTATCCATCTTTATTAATTTCCCAATTAGCTGCAGCGCAGAAGTCCATTAAGGTCATGGTTGTTCATAAAGGTGGCATGGTAGAAATTGTTTATTATCACCCTACTAGTGGGTGTCCAGATCAGGAATATGGCGATCAGCTTTTCTTATCCTGTCTTTGTATACTCAGGAAGTACTACAACTGAGAGAGGAGACATAAGGAGCAGTTTTTATGAAAATTTTGGAAGACCTCAGTCAGCATCTAGAATTCATTTCCATGAAGAAGGCACTGCATTGTACATACATTGTATGTATCTTCAGAAGTAGTGTATCTAGCAAACAGTGTTCAGTTATAAAGATTGTTCAACTGAAATAGTGCTGATTAGTCATATATACAGAAATTTAATTTTGATGAGATTTTTGCCAAAATAGTATCTTGAACAAGGATTTGCCATCCAGAGAGGTGCAGCAGGCTTTTAAACCAATGGCAGGAGAGGCAATTCCATCCTGTTAGAAAGAAATTTTCCTAAAAATCTTTATCTAGAACAAATGATGCTATAGGTCTCTATATTGTGTGAGGTGTCTCAACGTAGTCCTTGGACTCCTCCACAGCTGTCAGCTGTGGAGAAAAGTGTCATTATTATTTCCAAAAGCATAATTGCATTATGGAAATCTATTTCAGAAGGCTTTCAAATTTTGGGGAAAGCTGGAGTAATCTGTGAAGGAAGTACTGTAAAATGTAGCTGTGATAAACTTCTAAAAATAACTGTAGATGCTATAATACTTTGTATCTATATTAACAAACAGTTTAGACCTTGCTGTAAAAATCTGGTAGTATCTGGAAAGTACCTTGTGATAGACACTGCAACAAATATTTTGTTGCATCTCGGTGTTAGACTTTCAGTATTTTGTTATGAGATAGATGTTCAATATGTTACATAGAATCATAGAATCATCTGCTTGGAAAAGACCTCTGATATCATTGAGTCCAACCGTACCTGTGTTTTTAACAAATACATTTATATTAGAGTTGCAGTTCAGATCATGAGTGCACTCTTGGAGTGCATTTCTTGACCACGCTTTCCTACCACATATGAATTCACCTTGCAAAGTCTTTGGACTTCACTTCTTTTGAAAAATGTACTCTGCAGGACTGCATATAATGTTCTCCAGCTGCTGATGGGTGCTCACTTCTTGGGAGAAGACTAAGCCTAGCAAGAGTAACTCCCCCCAAAATGCCTAAACTGTGGATTCTGGGCCCTCTGCACCAATCATGAAACTTTTCTTAACTGGGCTGCACTGCTTGCTAACACAGACATAGCAGAATTTTATGTGGAGCTAGTATTGATCTCCTGAGTTAGCATGTGCAGAGAAAACATCCTCCATGAGAATCAAAAGAAAATAGTGGGCTATTAGTAAAATCTTGAGAGGTTGCATGAATGAGGTCAAGTGAAGGCAATAGTGAAGCATGTGAAAATAAGAATTTGTATTGGCAAGGAAAGGAAAGGTCCTTCATCAAAAGGGGAAAGTACCTCTCCTCCTCCCTTTGCAAACCTGGCACCAAAAGGGTTTCTGCAAGTGATGGTTGCAATTCCTGAACACGTATGTATAGGCACACATGCATGCACAAACACACACCTCTGACACAATGACACTGAGGCTGTACATGTCAGATAGGGTGCACTTTACCTTGGTTTTCTTGGATTCACTTTCCACAGTGTTACTAACTGCCTCACTGAAAGGTCAGGTATGCGCCAGCACTTGCGCGTGGGAAGCAGAGACTGTGTGTGTCAACAGGAGCAAAAGTGGTGGAGTGTTGATAGTAAGATCAGCTCCATTGTTTTCTGAAACATCAGCCTCAGTTGCTTTTGGTGTGCTGTAGCTCCAAAAGCTAGGCATGTAAGAATGGATTTGAGTGGTTGTGGTGCTGATCTGATAACTTGGTAATTCCCTAGGAGTAGATATCTATATTGTGCCCGTTTGCATCCATGCCAGGTCAGCCTCATCCTTGCTCCCTGGATCAGAATACTCTTGTTACTGAGATTGTGTTGGAGTATCAGAAAGGGAATTTTTATTTACTTAAGTCTGTATTAAAAGGCATTAATTAATAACTAATTATGAAGCAGCATAAGCCAAGAGAGAATCTCTCTTACTTTGATTCTATTTTATTCTCTGACAGACACATTGGGTTGTAGGTGCAGAGGGAATAAAACGTAAAAGCATTCTTTGAAATCTGGTGAAGACTGTGTCCTCTTTGTTTATTGCTGAGTATAAAGTTGGTTTTCATTTTAAGAGGAGAAATCCACCATGAGAAAAGTGTTTTACTTCATCACAAATTCTCATTATTCCTTTGAAAAGTTATTTGGATGAAAAAAAAAATTTGAACAGCCCTCAGAGAAACCCATTGAAAAATTATTTCCCTTTTTGTCTCATTCAAATTGCTATCTTTCAAGCCTGTAATTGTCTGTGTGACCTGATCTAAATGTGGACCCTTATTATTGGGTCTGCAGGATTAAGAGGAATCGGGACAGGTGCAGAGAGTTGCATGGGGACTTCTGGTTTGTTACAGTGGATCTAATTCCTTGGGGACAGAAATAACCCTCTTGATCATTTTATATGTATGTGTAAATCATAGCTCCCAGTACTTTGCATTGTTTGTATGTACAAATACATAAAATGCAAAATATTGTTAGCCATGATTTGAAACTTTTTTGCCAGAATTTTGTTTTATTGAACTTGTGGCTGTAGCGAGTGTATGTGCATGTGTGTGCAAAAATATTAGGTGCATATAGAATATATTTTATTTATATTTCTCTAGTTAAAATAGAACCAATGAGCAGCAGTGAGATTGCTACCACTACTACCACAGACGGGTCTTTAGACAATTTCTCAGGATCAGGTAAGTAATAAACAAAAGTTTTAAGCTCAGTGTTTTTTCATTTACTATTTTCTTACCCCACGTGCTCTAAACTTGTGCACAGCACAGCTGTTAAAACGTCTTGTGCACACTTTGCAACTTATTCCTGATTTTGCTCATCTTACTCAGACAGTGTAATCAATAGGAGTTTTTCCTAAGTAAGGAGCATTACAGCATCTGGCTTATTGATGTCTATTGGCGTCTTCGGTGGGAGTCTCACTAGGGAATACTCTGGCCCAGACTAATTACTCTTGTTTTCTGTGAGTAAACATACCTGCCTCTGTGATCAGTGTTGTCATTGAGGGATACGTTTTTCTCATTCATTGTAATTTCTTATTCTCAAGGTATTCATTCCTTTGTCAGGCTTTTTTTTTCTTCCTGGAAGACAAATGCTTCTTGACTGCTAACTTAAAGGAGACAAACACTGTGAGAAAATTCTAGTGTTTGCACAGTTTTGCATACCTATGGATCAACTGTGGTATTTTCAGCACGTTATTTTTATGGTGCAAATCAAATAAAAAAAAAAAAAAAAGAAACTAATGTTATATCATGGGGTTATATTTCCAGAGTAGCAAAATTTGACATCTTGTAGCCAGTCAGGCTGCAAGTAGCCAGGCCTTTTCTGGTCTTGTCCAAGCCTCCATTTTCAGCAGATGCTGTTGGATATGAAAGTATTAAACTGGAAAGGCAAAAAAACCCCGCTTTATTGAGTATTTTATATCTCTGAAAGAAGACAAGGTAGTGTATTTCATTTTGTGGTATTTCATTCTGTGGTGATGTGGCTAAAGGTTGGACCATAACATTTGACGTGTCCGCAGCCTCACAGGCCACAAAAAAGAAAATTATCCTGTGTGAAATACACGGAAAGATATTCCTTGCTTCCCCCTGCACTTTGCGAATGCTCCCAACCTGTAAAGATGATAGATTTTTCCTGTAGTTGGACAGGAAAGGGGTAGCTATTGAAGTGTAATTATCCATGCCTTGTTTATATCTAAGTACTTAGTAGTAGGGCCTGTTGTTTCTCCGACTGTCCGATTTTACAGTAGTCTCATGACCTGCGGTTTACCTCTTCCTGTCAAAGCCTTCAAAACCAGCCTCGGGACCAGAGTGGAAATGGCACCCAAACAGTAACAAGAAAGATCCAGAAAGTAATGCCCAGAGCAGAGCCCACCGGCAAACGCACCACGCTCTCGGCAGCACCCGAAAATACTGAGTGGAATTGGGATGGGTTATCGAAAAGCTTTGTGTCAGCACTGGCTGGGCTGCTGGGAGAGGCGTGCTGTCAGGCTTCAGTGCTTCACTAAGAATATTTGCACTTTGGTCATGATATCTTTATGCAGTAATGAGGGTTTTGAAGGTATGAAAGCATTAAAAAAAAAGAAGATGGAGCAAAAGAGAAGGAAGAGATGTATGGTAATACATCATCTGCATTATGGAATTTTATTTTTTTTTTAAAAAAAAAAGAGGCACGTGCTCTGGACCTGGACATATGTTTTCAATCGAGGCACGCATAAAGCTCCTTCATAAAATGTAGGTCTTAAAAATTCTAAAAGTTAATAAAATGTTGCACTTGAGATATCAATAATCCTTTGAAAATATGGAGGGAAATGTTTCCATTAGGAAATAGGTTGTTGATATTGAGAATGTTGTCTGTGTGTAAGCAGAGAATAAACTATTGCTCAGGAGCTGTACAAAGGGGCGATTTAGTATTTGAAATTTGTAATCAAGATTTTAATGTTAAGCATTCATGTATAGTTCCTGATAAAATATTATTTTCTATCTAAGGTATCAATGATACTTGAATTTAATTAAAATCTTGTTAATATCTTGAAATTCTATTAGGAAAAATAATATTTATCTTTGGTGTGTGTATTTACACTTCTGTGTGCTTTCTTTTCTCCTTGGTGCAGCAATTGGAAGCAGTGGTTTCAGCCCAAGACAAACACACCAGTTCTCCCCACCACAGATTTACCCTTCCAAGTATGATATCTTTTTAAAATAATAGTAGTAGTAGTAATAATAATAACTGAAATAGGCAGATTTTAACCTCATTTAAAATAATAATTGGGTCCATATGTTAAGTCATAATTTAAATGGCAGCAGCTTCTAGGGAAAAAAAATATTTTCTTTTAAATGCTAAGAATGTATTTGAAAAATGTTTGGAAAGTTCTTATTTAACTTATTCTTCTATCATTGATTTCTTGTTTTGTCTTTGTCTCACAACTTCTGTTGTCTAGCACAGCCTATGATTATGTATTAATGAAGTAGTGTGATTATAATAAAGCTAAAAATAAGTACCCACATGTGTGTCTAATGCAGTGTCTATCCTATTTTCTGTCATTTGTAATCAATAGCAGACCATACCCACATATTCTTCCTACCCCCTCTTCACAAACAATGGCTGCATATGGGCAGACACAGTTTACAACGGGCATGCAACAAGCTACAGCTTATGCAACCTACCCCCAACCTGGCCAACCCTATGGAATCCCTTCATATGGTAAGAAATCGTGTCCTTGCTATTTTGTTCCAGAAGTAAATATTTCTTAGAACAGGATTACGTGATGAACCTTGTGTCAGTGCTTAGTGGGACAGCTGTGCTCTCAAGCAGTTCTTGTGAAAGACTGGTAATTTTGCCATTGGAGAGAGTGATGCTTAATTTATGTATTATAAAACTAAGAAGCTATTTGAGAGGATGGCTCTGTTTTGGGATCAAGGAGGTTCATTGGGTTCTTATTGGTGAAGTGGAGAAAGAGATCTAGGGACCTCCATTACACAGTCACAGCTCCTGGTGACTTAGTGAGGAGCTCTGCTCTCCAGCAGTCCAATAGGGTAAGTCGCTAAATAAATGTCTGAATTTGAGATGATCCAGATTACTGGAACCCAAGTGAATCAGTGAAGCTGCACTAATTTTCAGCAGGTGAAGAACTGATTCAAAAAGACCCCACCAAAAAAATTTCATTTGCAATGTTTTAGAACACCCTGGAGGTGAAAATTGACATAAGTTGCCACTGAAACTCTGTCTGACTGATGAAGGAGGTAGTACTAAGTAGCAAATCTTTCAAAAAAAAATTTAATTTAAAACCAAGCTGCTGTGGGTGAGACCATTATGCTGCCAGACTGTCTGCTGGCAGACAACATAGCAGTGAAGATGCGTTGTTAGAAAATAGGTCTTGTATTACTCCGGGGGAATGTACTGAAAATATACAATCCACATGCTTTTGGCAATATATTCCATAAAGACACATTCAGGTAATGTAAGTTTTATACCAATAGGGCAGAACTAATAACACAAGCTGTGCCCCTTAAAATCATTAAAACTTTTAAGTGCAAAACTGGTGAACCTTTCATCCTGAAATTTGCAAGTTGAAATCCACTGGGTCTCAAGAATATCCTACAACAGATTACTGTGAACATTAGGGTCAAGAAATAGATTTCCCCTTACTTTTAAAAATGTGTTTCGTTAATAAGTCATCAATAATTATGATCCAAGGAAGCATTCTTCCTGTGACCCTAGCCACAGTGATCACTTACTGCAAAAAATATGGTTACAAACATGAACTAGATATTTCAGTTCATTCAGCATTTTAAATTTACACAAACAAAATACTTTAAGGATATTTGAACTACATTTTCAAGACTAAGGAGATGGGGATTCTTGCCCCACCACCGCAAACTCATCCTGCTGATGAGGCCTTGTCTGCTTTTTCCAGCTGGATCAGATAGTGTGATAATGGACAACCCCTTTCCCCACTGCACTTTTCTTGACCTGTTTCTCCTGTGGACACCTCGTGTTCATACTTCACTGGCTGCAGTGGCTTGGGCAGCCCAAACAGTGACCTTTTCAGTTTTTGCTTGGTTCCTCTGCACGATATCCTGACCTCACTGAAGTCAACTGTAAAGCTCCCACTGACTTCAGCAAGGCCTTGATTTCACTACTTTAGTTTAGCTGTCTCGCTGTTGTTGGAGCTATAATTGAGAGTTACTTTACTTGGCAGCTGCTCACAGGGGGTTAACGCGCTTGGCTGCTCTTTGGTTTTGTTTTCTTCTGTTTTTTTTCTTTTTTCCCAGTCCATCTTCCATGCCTAGAACTTTGGATAATTTTGCCTAACTACTGAATCTCCCCGTTCCTAAGACAAGCGGAGTTTAGTGCATTTTGTTTTTTTCAGAGTGTGCCTCGTGTGTGGGGCTAAGGTGCTCCTCGCTGGTGTACTTTATAACAGTAATATTTAAAAGCAAATAACCGTTAAAAAGTTCTGGGACCTAACACTATATATTTTTTTGCATATATAAGGCACATTGTATAGTCTGTGTACCCAAAATAAATTACATGGGGAACACTGGGACACTCGTTTGCAACAAAACAATGACTGAAGTGTTGTTTAGAGTCAAAATCCTCATCTTGGGTCTGCACCGTTGCACTCCCACGCACCGTTGGCCTTGCCTTTTTGTCTTCCAGACTGAAGCCTCCCAGCAGGAATAAAGATAGGAGGCTTATGACATACGTGAAAAGAAAAACTCTGAGTTGGAGTGGAGGACTTCATTCTTTTTGTTTCTTTACTCTGGGGATTACTGGAATGAAAAATATTCGTGAATTCGCATACCGACATCCCTTGAGTTTTCTCTCTAGGGCAGAGTTGGGGAAGGTGCTGTCTCAAACGCACCTCTAGCCTCTTCTTTTTTTCACTGCCCCACCTCCACTGTGGTGCAGCCAAGCAGGCAGGAAGGGGGGTGGAGGGGAATGCCACTGACAGCTGCCTCCCAGGGGCTCCTGGCTGTGGTTCATCTGCGAAGCCCCTGAGGAGGCTGGAGAATTTCCTGAAGCTCCCTCCTCCTGCTTGCTCTGTACCAGCACTAGCAAAGGCTTCGCTTAACAACTTCTTTTCTTTCTAGATACTGGCAGTCCCCTTATGTTTTTTCACTGTCCCTTTCCGCTTCCTTGCATACATTACACTTGGGAGAAGGAGAAGGGAGCATCAAGGTTTGATGAGTGAAGGCTGCCTGGATAAGAGCAGGTGAGAAGAGTAGCTACCAGGAGATGAAAGGCTCTTCATAGCACAAAGGTTTGCAAAAGGGCACATTAGTGCCAAGTTGTCTTCACTCAAGTGGCATCCTCCTGCTCCTGCCTTTGATTGCTTCCTCTCGCCTCATCTGAGATGGAGAGTTGAATCAGGCCATTAAAGCTAAGCTAGAAATGTAATGCTTGATTTAGTTAAACATTCTCTAAGCAATAATTAATCATCAGTTTGTAAGTCTTTAAACAGACAACAAACAGGAATTCTTGATACCAAAATATCCATAGCAGGAGTTTCCCTGTGGAAACGAGGTCTCAGATTCGTCACTCATATTGTTTATTTGTAATATGAAACAGAAGCAGCAACTAAGCATCAGGGAACAACAAGCAAACAGGGTTAGCCTGGCAGTTAGCAGGTCTGGCAGAAGGAAGTAAGGGCAATTAATGACAACAGTTGAACAATAATGTTTTAAATAGCAGAAAGAAATATGCTGCCGTTTCTACATAGGGAGCTATTGAAGTTTTGCAAACACAGTAATTTTTCATCTCTCCTACCTTCAAATGTAGTTCAATATTCTTTAAAAAAAAAAATCCAACGAGGAAATGAACTTAGATTAACAGTCATTTTCAAAGGAATGTTACTAATTCACACTTAGTTAATTCAGTTCAAGTAGCAGTGGTTTCTGAACAATGAGGTATCACAAAATGCCACAGTGAAACCTCGGAGTATTGTATTACTTTTCCATTGCTTTGGCTATAATTATTTTTAAATGGTAGTTCATGTTGGGACTACCTTATAATTAAAACTAAGAGACAGAGGCTGAATTGTGTGCATTTCCTCAGTGCTTATATTTGCTTGCTTGTTATCTTACAAATTGGGGGAAGAATCGCTGAAATTGAGAGGCAAGTTATTCATTTAATTGGATTTTGTATTCTTCTATTACTAAATTTGGAAATGAGAGGATGGTGTGATGTGTAATGGATTTCCCTGTCAGTGCAGATTAATGACTCTGCTATGTTTTCCCCAGTTAGGGAGATGACTTCAGGAATAGTTCCTGTCTAATAGGTGTTTATTTGTTAAAAGACTGTGTGCCTCCTGTACTGTTTAATTAGCTTTGAAAATTGTCGTTACACTTAATACTGCTAGTTCTCTTTATCCACTTCTAATTCCTTAGAAAGCCATTGCCCTCGGAGCCGTGTAATTTCCATGTAGGAATATTATACGATGCAAATCTCTGTTATGTCATTAATGGGTGGATGGCAAGAAAGCTTGGTTGTGTTATGCTTCATTAAAATCATATAAAGTTGCTAATCTTCCTCTGTGAAATGTCAGGAATATATGGAAAAGTCAGCCTCTGGCAGGAAAGGAAAAAAGGAATAATGCAACTTCCTGTTCATGTATAAATTTCTTTTGCAGTTATTGGAAACACAGTTTTGAGTTTAACCTCTCCCTGGTGAACTTAAGTTTTATGTGTGCATTTAAACTGCCTTTACCCCGTTCATTTGTGCATGCTTTCGGTATTTGTTCTCTCATGCGTACAATAGCAGATATGTGTTAAAAGTTTTGTTAATTAAGTGATTTTATTTTCCATCCCTGTCTGAATATGAACAAATAGATTTGCTGTCACTAACTGATTTAGGTGCATTGTGGGCAGGCATCAAGACAGAAGGGGGATTGGCACAGTCACAGTCACCTGGACAGACAGGATTTCTAAGCTACGGTGCCAGCTTTAGCACACCTCAACCTGGACAGGCTCCCTATAGCTACCAGATGCAAGGTCTGTATGAATAGATATTCTCATTAATTGGATATAGTTAATGCTTTGTTATTTTTTTTTCTTTTACATTTCTAGTATAAAAATGAATGTTTGTATTAGCACTTACCTCAGATGTTACTGCAGTTGGAGCTGAAATGATGACTGCCTTTGCTGAGAGCAGCAACAGGCCAGCTCTCGGCAGTTTGGAAGATCCCTTGCTTAGAGACTTCATTAACTTTTAAATAGTGAAGTGTTGTAGTGTTATTACAGTAAAAATGTATCTTTGAATATCAATAGTTTAACAAATAGTTGATGTGACAAAGCGAGCCCTGTAAAACGTGTCAGGGTTATGAATTTAGGAAGTGCCAAATAAAATTTGACACCTGAGTGCGTGCGGGGAGGGAGAAGATAAAAATACCTACTGCAGCTGTGGAGGTAGCTGAGTAATGATTGAAGTCTGTTTCTTTGAAGTCTATTTAAAAGCTGTAAGTCTTTGTATGTGCAGGCTACTATTATAAATTATATTTTGTAGCCTTACTTGACTGTTTTGTTTACTTAATATCTTTCCACCTTATTCTCCCAGTTCCTTTTTCCCCTTTTGTATCAGGAAGACATTGGATGTGCCTGGCTCTGGATTTTCACTGCTGTAAGGGATATTTTAAAAAAAGCCTTACTACAAATAATACAATCTTTACTACAAACAATTAATTTTAGATGTCTGTTGCAGGACTTTTCACCCCTGAATCTGATGGTTGAAATCAGATGTGTTGCAGATTTTAGAATGGTTGAAATAAGTGCTCACTTGCAGAACGGGACCACATTTTTTAAAAGATTAGCACTTCTCTTTATTATTATCATGCTCCATTTAAACTGTGTGTCATCATGTAAATGCTCCATAAAATGTCTTGAGGCAGAAGTGCTTTCAGAGACTGAATGAATGAGGTTTTGCTTTTGTTCAGTGGCTTTAAGGTTGTATTGACCCAGTGCTTCACACAGACGCAAGAGAAACATTTGGGGTTTTTTTTAAATCCCCTTTTGAACCGTGTGTTGAGGAGCTCCATAGGGCAGAAGACATCTGAAGTATTGGTTACTTGTAGCACAGTCTGACAAAGAAGAGGAAGACTGTATGAGTAGTGTGCAGACCTTCATTTACACACTAAATAGTGGTGATCTTCTACTAATTGGAGTGGTATAACCATAACTAAGGTATTGGTCTTGCTTTCTGCAGATAGCTACACTACAAAACCCGAATATACATTCTCCCCTCTGAAAAAAAACAAACCCTTGCCTCTGCAGGAGAGAGCTCAAAATGCTTGCCAGCAGCAGCTACAAGGAACTCCTAGATCAACATTCCAGCTTTTAAGGAACTGATAATTCATGGTTGCTAGGAAATAGGGTTATTGAAAAATCATGTCTGTGTTCCCTATGATTTCTGTTGCAGTAGTGCCTTCATGCCACGGTCGTATATTGGTATCCTGTTGTGCTAACTTACACAGCCAAATGAAAATATAGTCCCCATAGAAGCTGGAGGGTAACATGAAACACACAGGCTTATTAGAGTCTAATATAACAAAAAAGCTGATGCAGCTTAGGCATGGTAAACAGTCGTCACCCCATAGTGGTTATCTAACAGCTCTAAAAATGGGGAGTTTTGTAAGATAAACAGCAAAGGGATGTCAATAAAAAGGGATTTTAAGGAGGACAATGAAGTATTTTTGCAGATGTCTATGGGAAATTCATTTGATGGAGGAAAGGTGGAGTAGCATGGGATAATGAGAAAGAGTGCTTGTTGGAAATTTTTAAGAGTAAGTAGTGAATTCTGGCATTAGTAGAGCAAAGCCAGAGCTTTGTCAATGGACTGCATAGAGGTCTGTCATAAAAGGTGCTCGGGGCCCTGCTGGCATTCTTGATTGCAGTAAAGGGGATTTCCTAGCACCCTTGCAGTTGCCATGCTTATGTTC
This sequence comes from Tapera naevia, assembly GCA_033556795.1. NCBI lineage: Eukaryota > Metazoa > Chordata > Aves > Cuculiformes > Neomorphidae > Tapera > Tapera naevia. The sequence continues at coordinate 16,540,453 of JAUMJJ010000038.1, forward strand.
CGTGATTAAGGTTACCTCACACTTGAAAGTTTGTGAGGTTTTCTGGTTCCGCCCCCTGGGGTAAATGTCTCCTTGCAACCTAAAGGAGTTGCCTTGCAGTACGTGTGCAGCCAATTAAACCCAGTGTTTTTCCTGACCCTGCTGAAATTACAGCATGATTATTCACCAAACAATAGCAGAGTGAGAGGCTGCCAACTTTTGAAAATTATGAAGAAAATCACTCCCTGTGACTCCTTGCTAAGGTTATTCTGGTAATTGAATTTTGTTTGTTACAAATTTATCATCTCTATAATGGGAGGTGAAGAGGGGAGAAGGATGAGAAGGGTACCTAGGTGGTTTTGCCACCCTGTCACCCCACTCCCCCTCACCCTTACTTTAACGAGTATGTTCCTTAAACTGTTTTTCGTATAAGCAGGTTCATAGATGTTGAAAGACCACTTACATGACTGATGGCTGTGGGAATGGGCTGTTGTTCCTATAATGGCAGAGTTATAAAGATTTCTCAGTAAGGGTAAATGGACTGGAGAAGGGCTGGGTGAAATGCCAAGGAAGGAGCACCATTTGCAACTGTCTTCTTTCATTGTGATAACAGCTTGGCTTTTATTGTGCACCCCTCCTGCTGGAGGGTACTAGAGCACCAGCATTGTTTTAGTTACCAAGACTATGATGTTTGGGAATATACTAACCAATTGGTTTGGGAATTCATCCATAAAAAAGTAGACGTTAAGGTATTTGATTATTATTATACAGTATAAAAATATTGTGCTGGATGGCTAAGCAGTTACTAGGACAACAAGGCGGAGTTCGCCAAGGATTTTTAAACACTATAAGCAAACGGAAGAAGCCTTGAGTTTAAATAGTCCATCTGGCTGTCTTAGGCTTTCCCAGGAGAGCTGCACTAAACTTCTGCCACATACATTGTACCCTGATGATAGACATAGTCCATGGCAAGGAGACTGAGCTAGGAGAGCAAATGGACTTCTGTGACAAGTACACTGGGGAGGATTGCATCCTGCACCTCGAAGCGGCATTGGGGCAAGCCCCACGCCTGGAGCCTTCGCCCTGATCCCAGCAGGGTCCGGCCATCTTCTGACACTGGGTAGGATTCCTGACTTTATTGTGGGTCCACGCTCTTTGCAAAATAGACCTTTGACCTGCAATTTACGGCTTTTATCACATTTTAAAGTTATGTAGCAGACAAACTTGGGGCAGTAAATCTTGCAGGTTTTGCAAAAATTCTTATTTTTGTGTTTGCTCAGCTAAGGCAAGTACAGCAGCTCTATGCTGTGCTGTGGCTGATTATTTAAAAAACAAATGGCAACACTGGAGTATTTTAAAACAACTTGAGGCCAGTAGTTCTGGGTGGCCCACAGAGACATTTCTGAGAAACCTGCTTCGTGTTTGTTACGGTCTAGGAGACCCCTACCCCTCCTCCATAGGAGCCAGTGCTGACCATGAGATGAAAGAGAAAGATCTGTATGTTAGTATGTGTGTGTCTTTGTCTGAGAAGAAGAGATGCTGGCTGGCATGTAATTACTTTTCTCATTTGCTCTTGCAAATTATTTGCCAGACTTTCTGTGGAAAGATAATGTATTCCTCAAAAGAAGTTTTGTTTTAATTTTTTTCTTCTATGAGAAGACTTCTGTGAGAACTATGAGGGTCCTTTTATATCTTTTCAGAATGGTTCAAACTGTGTACCTATAAAACTTATGTTTGAATGTATTACTGCATCACTCAGAAATAACTACAGAAATTAAGAGTCACAGTGACTTACATTCTTCCAGCCAAAGCCCTCCTAGAAATAAAATAGCATTTCAAAGTTTTGCAATTTAAAATATTTTTCAGCTGTATTTTGGCTCTGGCGTTTGTTATAATAAAAAATAACATCTGTTTTCCAATTTTAAATTAAATTTTAACCAACATGTTTTTCTCATTAGTACTGTTTATCTGTACTATCTGTTAAACTTGGATGTCAACTCTTCTGCTGAAGTAATCTGATTTTAGTTCACAGGATTAGTAGCGTCTATCAACAACCACAGAGCTTTTGCACTAACAGCAAATACAAGAGAAATGTTTACAGTCATTATCACATGTTAAATTTAAGCTTCATCTTTTATTTCCACTGCTGTTGAACATCCCTCACATATACTTTGACGCTTAACTTGTGTGTGTTTTAAATAACTTTTGCCATGAAAGCATTTAAATACTTTTCCTTCTGATTTCTTATAGCTGGGATACCTATTGTGTTTTTTGTTGTTGTTTGAAAAAAATAAATAGCTGACAAATTCTCTTTAGAGGTTTTAGTAAGCAAGCAGCCCTGGCTGCATTCCTCACTGTTTGGAGTTTCAAGATACGTCAGTTTTTGCAATGAGTAACCACAGCATATAATTTGGCCTTCAATTGGGTTATGTTGGGTACATCAGTGGATTGGTACATCTGTGTGGCTGGCTTCCTGTTGATTTTCATCCTTCCTTTCCTCCTTCACTCACAAGCCTTTGCTACCCAAGGTCTCAGTATATCTTAGCACTAAGGCAGGTTTCAGTGGCAGGAAAAGCTGTAAACAACCCACGCATTTTAATATGAGCTGCAAGCTGGCTGGTGCTCTCACACTGGACAAGTTCAATAGGTTGCCTCATTACAGACTTTCTGGTGGCTTCTGTAGCTTCACCCTGTGCATCCATATGTCTCGGCTGGTGGCTGTGTCACTCCCGGGTTATAACCACCAAGGGCAAAGCAGCTGAAAGGGGGCTGCTGCCCTTTTAGTGGAACAGCTTCTCAGGTTAGGTATTAAACAAGAGCCCCATCTGTCTAGATTTGGTGGCTCATGGGTGGGGGAGGAGGGAGGTGAAGGTGGTAATTCAGTCTTTGGGCTAAATTCAGTCTTGGGTCTCCCTTCTCAGAGAAGTATTTTTTTTTCCCTTGTGTTGTGCCCAGTAGACTCTATCATAACAGAAAAAGGGTTGTGGCCCAAGGCTGTGTATGATTGATTAGCAAATCCTAATTGCTTTGCAGTTAGGCCGAGCTGTTCAGAACAGGGTGTTAAGGCTTTTGCTCTTCCTTCAGGCACTGAGGTTCAGGAAGGGGAGAGGACCCACTTCTTGAAGGCAGTAGAAGAAACAGAGCCAGTGGGCTTCACTAAGGGGAGACGGCACCTCCTGGGGCAAAACTCAGAGTTATTGTTCCACAAAAACTGGAAGTGAAGAAACCCTTATTTCTCCTGCAACAGTGGGGATTATTCAGAGGGGTGGGATAGCCTAATATTCAGTCAGACCAGATGTGACTCCAAATTCTTGTCTAAATTTCAAGTTTTTCTTTATATTGCAATAGAGAAATGCAGGGTGTAGGAACAATTATTGCTTTCCCTATATTAATATGTTGTAGAACTGATGACAACCAAATCAGTCAACATATGGAGAATATTACAAATACGTCATACCCTTATGATATAATCACAGGATGGAAGTTGTTTTCTGATACTATGTTTTAGTAATTCACGTAATTTTTCATTTCAGGCAGCAGTTTTACAACATCATCAGGAATATATGCAGGAAATAATTCACTCACAAATTCTACTGGATTTAATAGTTCACAGCAGGTAAATTTGTAAATATGAGTCAAGGAAACTTAGGAAAAGTTAGTATTCTCATCCACTGAAAAAATGTAATACTTAAATAGTTTTTTGGATGAAATTAGCACCATTTCAAGTTAAACTAATGTTTATAAATGTTTTTCTTCAATTCATCTTCCTAGAGTAGAACTTATTGTCTGGGGTTTATGTTCTTATTCACACGTCTTCAGTAGTGTGCGTAATAAACTATTTGTATGAGAAGACATACTAAATTATGTGTAATTCAGATTTCATTTTACTGCCTCCCAGTCTTAGTTCCTCTAGCATCCAGTCCAGGAAGCATACGTGCTGAAAGTTTGACATGTGGTTGTAGTTATATTTTGGAATTTATATGAAAAAGTAGCAAAACTTTGATGGACTATTCAGTTGCTTTTTTGTCTTGCAGGAATATCCCTCTTATCCCAGTTTTGGCCAGGGCCAATATGCACAGTATTATAATAGCTCACCATATCCTTCACATTACATGACAAACAGCAACACCAGCCCAACGACACCCTCCACAAATGCAACATACCAGCTTCAAGAACCACCATCTGGCATCACCAGTCAAGCGGTTACAGATCCTGCAGCAGGTAATTACATGGATTTTATAGTCCCTATGAGGCACGTTTTTGTGAGTTGAAAGGGGGTTGAATTGGATTTTTTTTTTTGTGTAGTTGCTAATTTATTTTTTTTTTAATTATTTCTTAATCCTGAGCCTGTGGCACGTCTTGCACAGATTCAAGCAAAAAATAAAGAAAAAATGGGATCAGTCAAAGTTTTAAAGCTTGTGTAAAATACAAGGTTTTTTTGCATTTATTTGTAAAATGCTTGTGTTAAAAATAGCAGAATATGGGAAGGTCTTCACACTAAACCAGCACCTGATGCTTTTAAGCTCTGTTTTCATTAAGATGAACCCCTTTGATTTTTCCTAAATAAGACTGAAATCGAGAGGCCTTCAGACCATAGCTCAACTGTCCACTTGAAGGACAGCTTTTGTGTTTTTCACTTTGAGAAGATATGATAATGCTTGTAATGGGGAGTTGAAATTGCACAAGCGTTTCCATTTTAAGAAAAGATTTTCAGTGGCTTGTTCATTTTCCCAGTCATTTTACCTTTCTTACTGGAATTTGTCAGTCCTTTACTAGTTGAGGTAGTTTTTGAACATTATGCCAGAATGCTCCAGCTGGTTTTGGAAATGAGAGGTGAGAAATCCTTTTTGCGTCATTAAAAAAAAACCAAAACATTTTGTTCATCGAAGTCGGTAGTTAGTAGATGACTGAAGTTTGAAATCTGTCAGAGAGGAAGTCCAAGGTTCCAGATGTGTTTCTCAGTAATGCTGTAAGAAGCAGCTATGATTTGGCAGTGTTATCGGGAGGTTTTGTTGCAGAATTTTGTTGGGGGAGGTTTTTTTAGTTTTCTGAAAGTACTTGATAGGACTGACCTTGCATGTGCAGTATAAGCGCTAATTATTTTGCTAGGACTCTCTTGCTTTTCTGTGGGAGTGTGTACTTGAAGAAAAGGTATGCAATGTTGTCTCTTTTGATACATTTGCTGAAAGTAACTAGAGAAGAAAATACAGCTGGTGAGTGTGTTTGTACATAAGATCACCTCTGTATGCAATGTGTTTGAAAAGGAATCTTTCTAAATATATGAATGCATTTGTGGCTTTTAGAATATATGGATGTGTATTGAAGTCTGCATAATTACTATGCTTTTTACTTCTCTTTGGGGGGTTGTTTTCTTGTGGGTTTGAATGCAAATAAGTTTTAGGTTTTTTCAAGATACTAAAATTGAAGCTTTTTATCATCTAGGTCTTGATTGTTTGCGAAGTCTTTGCATATATTTTTTTAAGTAGTTGATACTCCCTAAAAGCAACAGTAAGCACATGTGGAGAGAAAGTGTATTTTTCCCTAGCTCAAGCTTAGTGGCTTAGAGGCTGTCTTCCTCTTTATATAGTTTTCTATGCTCTATAATTCTGGACATGACTTGTCTATCAGTTCCTTTTTAAGAAGTATTTGTTTTCTCTCTCAAATCTTCCATGCTCTTGTTAAGGAATTTTTGTCTGAAAATATGACAGAAGTTAATGGGCTTTCTCATAGATGGGTCCTGCCGCTAAGCTCTCTTCCAGTTTATGCTTTCATGTATTGCAAGTTGTACATTCCTGGGTTTCCTACCACTGCTCGCTTAAACATAGCTGTTCCTTGGACGCGTGCACACCTCCTCTGGCATTGCTGGGACTGCTGTCTCTTTCACTGAGATAGTTATATTACTGGTTTAACAACTCTGAAAAAGCTTCTTCAAATAGTTTGCAAATTTCTTAATGAAGTTATAGAGCTGTCTTGGGCTGGCTGCCTGTATCACAAACAGGGACACAATTAGGAAGGGCCACTCTATATTAGCAGGAACTAATAGAATCATGGAACAGTTTAGATTGGATGGGACCTTAAAGGTCATGTAGTACCATGAGCAATGAGCAGGACCATCGTCAACTAGATGAGGTTGCTCAGAGCCTCATCTATCCTGACCTTGAATGTTTCCAGGGATGAGGCCTGGAAAGATTGCCCACCTTTCTGGGCAATCTGTTCAAGTGTCTCACCACCCTCATCACAAAGAGTTTCTTCCTTCCATTTAATCTAATTCTACTCTCAGTTTAACACTTCTTGTCTTATCACTACTAAAAAGTATGTCCCCATCTTTCCTGTAGGCCCCCTTTAAGTATTGAAAGGTTTCAATAAGGTCTCCCCAGGGCCTTCTCCAGGCTGAACAACCCTCTTTTGGCCTTTCTTCATAGATGAAGTGTTCCAGCAATCTAATCGTTTTTGTGGCCCTTCTCTGCACCTGCTCCAGCAGGTCCATGTCTTTCGTGTTCTGAGGACTCCAGGGCTGAACGGAGGTACTGCAGTTGGGGTCTTGAGGGAGCAGAGTAGAGGGGGAGAATCACCTGCTTCGGCTTGCTGGCCATGCTTCTTTTGGTGTACCACAGGATGCAGTTGGCCTTCTGGGCTGCAAGAGCACATTGCTGGCTTGGGTCCATTTTTTGATTCACCAGTCCCCGCAAGTCCTTCTTTCTGTTCCTCTTCACCAACACGGTCACAGTCAGAGAAGGTATAGGGCTAGATCCAGGTTTCTCCATTTATCTTTACACGCTTTGCTTGTACTCATGCATTTAAGTTAGGATCAATCCCATTTAGTCTCCTTCTGTATTCAGTGGAGAGAGATGAGCACCTTTAGAGCCGTATTTAGAGTTCAGTTTAGCTATAGTTTTAATCCAGGGAGGCCAAATTCTCTTCAGTGGTATGAGAGCAGTTTGAGGTGGTTGATGCGTCATTGTTGGGTTCCTAGGTTAGAATTAGGTGAGAACCTTTTGCTGCCTCACAAACCTTGAACGCTGGTAGATGAGAAGCAAGGACCTGTCCGTGAAGTCAACACTGTGCCTACCATTTTCCCTTGCACAATGTCATTTATTTTTTTTCTTCTTCTCACAATCCTCAGTTGAGCTCGGTATGCTTGGGAGATAAAGCAACGTTGGGGTCACAGAAAAGAGGGATCAATATGGAGGAAAGGGATTCTGGTGGAGTGGGAACAAGCAAAAGGCATATAAGAGACAAGGAAGTTCACTGTTGGATCAAAAATGCAGAACGAAGAAACAAAGTAACCAAATTTTAATTACAATTAGTCAGATCTCTGTAGAATATTTTACTCTATCTAGCCAAGTTAGGCTACTGATTCTCTGCCACAACTGGAACACTGCATGTGAGGGATGGTGGGAAGCATTGCAGAGCCATCATGTCAGGCTGCTCTACTCCTTTAGTAGGATGGGCTCCAGCTGCTGAATTGCAGGTGTTCTTGCTGGATGCTGATATTCCTATATGTATCTTCTATATTTAAAAAAGCCGTGTAATTTGTGTGGTTCTGAACTATGCCAGGACAAGCACAGAACAGCTTTCAGACTTTACAGAGGCACCAGAATAATTTGACAGACATAGGTGGTTCCTATGAATTTGGGCCAGTAAATGAAACAGAAGATTCTGGTAAGAAACATATGAAAAGAGAGAAAGTAATTATGTGCTCTTGTGACATTTTTAGTAGCATTTTGCAGACTCACAAAGCTCAGATAATTTCACTTCAAGTATGTTTAATTTCTTGTCCAAATATAAAATAATCCTTTCATGGTTTCCCACAGTTCTTAGTTAAATGTGCAAGTTTTTGCTATGCAATCCAGGATGTCCAGGGATTCTTGCAAAAGAACCTGAGATTTTCCATAGTCAGTGTTTCTTCTTTCTCTTTCCTTTGTGGATCTGAAAAATTTCTTGTGCCTCAGTCATGACAAAACCTTTTGATTGCCCAGAGGTTCATAGTACTTGTCTCCATATATAGAAATTAATGATATTTTCTTGTAAGCAGAAAGCTGTACTTTTGCTAATGACATAATTAGGAAATTATTAAAAAAATAATAGATCTCAGTATGACATTTCAAATCTTCAATGTGCACTTCGCTTCAAATTTAATTGGAATTTTTTTCAGTTCAAGTCTAAGAGTTTTCAAAAGTTTTTTTCCACTTGTAAAATCCTAACTTTTGCTTTACAGCATAAAATCTTTTTCATTAGAATAACAACAGAATTTTAGTTTCCTTCTGGGATGAGCTTTCAATCCATAACATGAGTAGATTATCCCAGGTATGAAGAGCGAGTTGCTGATTTTTCATGTGAGCTGTAGTGTATGAGAGGAGTAATTATTATTTGTTATCATTTTAATAATTATGGTAGACTAATGATCAAAAACTAAATCTCCCTTCCAATACTAAATTCATCAAAATTGGTTTAAAATGAGCAACTATGTTGCCTATAGGTAAGCTGTGCAGCTCCTTGCTGAAGCATGTTGTGGATTTGAAATGTTTATATCAGTTCAAGCATTGCTTAGACAAACTTGAAGACTGGAATTATACAGACAAAAGTATCAATTCAAGAAATTCTTGACATAAAAAAATCATTGGAGATAGTAGATGAATTAGCACTGGATGTATACTTGTCCTTTTTATGCTCTCTCACCTAGTCACTTGCTGTTGGCCAGTGTTGAAATTTTTCCTGAAGGGATGGAATTTTGCCCCAATTCATTGTGTGTGTCCTGATGTTCTAAAATAATTAGGAGAATTACATTCAGAACATGTGTTTCTAAGAGTTAATGTAGAAATTTACTACTTTTTGTAAAGCTTTAGTAATTTCTCTTGCAATATTTCAATTCCATTATCAGAGTTGATAAAAAAAAAATTCTTGATTGGTGTAACTCTTTGTTTGGAAATTCAGTTAAGAAAGCTGAATTTATCCTTCTATTTCATATGATACATTATTTATAATTTATTAAACAGTGTTTCTCACCAGAGAGAGCTGCACTGTTCTTGAGATTTGATCTTTTTCAGTTTTCTTGGTTTCTACAGTAGGTATGTTTAAAATGTTATTAGGAGTTTTTTTATATTACATGCATACTTCATAGTGCAGATTAAACAACCCACGAGGGCTAGCCAACAAAAATTGTTCGCAGCTATGGGTCACTATTTTGCTCTTAAAGAGTACACTTCTTTTTCGTTGAACACTAGATCACATTTAGTATTGCAAAGCGAAAACTACTTTTAGAGTTTATCTTTGTCATATTTCATAACAATAAATTAGAGACAGGAAAGAAAATAGACTGTATAGGCAACTTTTCACTACTACCTGTATGGAAACAAATCAGCTATATTCACAGTACAGTAGTGATATTCAAATGTTTGCTCTTTTTCATAAATATAAATGAAGAATACATCTATAGTTTATGTGTATGATTACATAGTAACAATTCTATAAAAACAGAAATGAAATTGGATGCAATGGTGGTGTAGAGCACTAGTTTTGCTTTTCTGATAATGATTGTCGTCCTGTTTTCACTTTAACAATGTACAAATTTTGACTCTTTTGTATAGCATCCGACAGTATATAGCCTGACTCACTGTCACAAAATATCTTAATGCTAAGAACTTCACGCACTTTTCAATAAACTTTTTTTAATAGTAGGAAGTTTCTCGTTGAGTTTAGTAGGATTGAAAGTAACAATCATTTTAAATTATTTGAAGGCATAAATAATGAGTAAGGAAGAAATGCCTACAATGGAGAGACATCCTGCGTGCCCATTATGGGATTTCTTCATCTTTTTTCCTTCAACACTGGAAGTAGGAGAAGAAAATCTGGACCACTACAGGGCTTCTTAATATAGCTGTTGTCATAATGTATACTAATACACATAATATACTGTTAATATATTTTTTCATTATTTTGAATAGACAATCCTAAATCAAAAAGCCACCCAAGCCTTGAAATAAGTTGACATTTTTGACAATATTTTTAACAGACTGTTGAGGGTTTCTGTCAAGTTTATAATTGTATGTTTGTGGTCCTCATAGACAAATATCAGATTCATTTTTCAGATGAAGATTGTGATATTTTGTCAAAACAGCACGAAAGATGTCCTTCTATCATCCTGTCAGCAGGCATTATATTTCTTGCAATACTTACTTAGTGCTTTTACTTACTTATTACTAATGTAATACTCATATTTTTTATAGAGGATTGAAAAAAATAATCCTTAAATACCTATATTAGTCTGCATTGTTTAATCCAGTTTTATGTAAGCAGTTTATATAGCGCTCATGAAATTTCATGTTTAGCTTAATTTATGCAAAAGTAAATTTTATTTATGCAAAAGTAAGAAAATAATGGAAAATAAGAAAATATTCAAACTCCCTGTATCTTACATTTTTATTTTGGTATACAGGACTTGAACTATGACTGGCCTGAGGATTTAAGGTCTATGTTCAAAATTAAGTAAGATTTGAGGGAAAACCATTATTCTGAGTACAATCTAAATGGAAAATATTTGTGCTTATCTCCTTGTAGAGATATTTGTCTCTACCTGCTATCCTAAACCCATCTCATCCATGTGATTTACATTGTGACCTGAGATATGATTATCTTGATAATGCGCATTTACTCTTTTTTGCATATCCATTCAGTGTAGTAGGGAAAAAGACTCATGAAATTTGCAATGCTTTTGTCAACACCAAGGACTCCACCCAGGCACTCACCAGTGAGATTTACCTAGATATACATTTGATATTGGGATTACTGGCATAGCCAGTGTTCCCCAGATGAGTCACTTCTTACTGTTCCCGTACGGTACATTTAATTTAATGGTACGAAAATTCAGCTATTACTTAGGGGGGAATTCCATAACAAACTGAAAGGAATTACAGAATATGGTATTGCAAATGTTATCTCTGTGGCTATATCGTCTATTCGTGAGTGGTCAAAGTATTTTTACTCATGAGATGATGAAAAATTATTGTGTGACAAAACCATCAAAACTGCCCACAGTGATGTATAACAGGGAAGTATATGCTTATGAAATATTATGTCAAGTTGCAATAATACGGTGCCTTAAGCATAACAGAAAGTTTGCTACAGTATGGTTCATATATTTTAGGAAAAACAGAATGTGAACATATTTTATTCCTCAGGTTTTTTTCTGGCTTTGTGTCACCAAACCCTACAGAGGTTACTAGCAGGAGTCAGTAGCAAGGGGGTACCAGTCACACCTGGCAAAAAAAAAGGCATACCTCCATAGAATTTGGGTTTAAAATATTTTTCTGATTTACTAGAGAAGTCAAGATTGGGTCTGGTACACTTGGTTGAGGTTTGGAAGAGGGAACTCTTGAGTGTGTGAAGCGGAAACAAACTGTAATGTTTAGCGACTGATAGCCTAGGGCAGAGTGTAGAGAGGTGCTGTAGCACAGATATCTAAAATTATGTGTCTGTTAATGGATGCAGAAGAACAACTGTTGCTACATCATTAATATCATTTCGTGAAGGCATATGCAGCACACAGAAATGGCTGTAGTGGTCCAGACCAAAGGATCAGCTAGCCCCATACCATGCCTGCTGCTGCGGCTGGCTGTCAGGGCAGGCACCCTGGGAGCAGTGAAGAGAGGCTAAGCTTGTGTAAGGTTTGCCCTAAGCACTTTTCCAGCTTCCAAATATTTTAATCTCAGGGGTTTTCCAAAGCTGCTGCTGTTGTTTGTATGTTTAGGGTGTGCCTACATTAGCGTTTTAATTTGGAGCAGGAGTCCCTTTTGATGTGGAGCTTTGGCTCAGCAAAGCGGTCCTAGAGCACATGGCTGGAGTCCTTCCAGACAAAACTAACCCAGAAGGTATCCTCCAGAACAGCACCTAATTCCTCTAGCACTTATTGAGGATGCTTGGCAGACTAGATCAGGCTGCACCTACACTGAAATTACATTCCAGAAACAGGCAGTAGAGCCTGGGTTCATTGCCACCACTTGTTTTGTCCCACAGCCCCAACCTGCTAATGCAGCATGGTTGTAGCACCCCTAATTGTTTCTCTTCCAGGGATATCTTCAGGCTGCTCTTGAACCCTTGTAATCCTTTGGGAGCGTGGCATTTTTTTGGTAAAACATTTGGTGCCACAAATCTAGCTTTTATTTGAGTTACTCCTTGTGTTTAATCTGGCTGCTGCCAGCTTTGTTTGGTGGTCTTGCTTTAGCTTTGGGCCAGGCAGAGAAGAGCTGCTCCTCACCCCCTTTCTGCTCATGGTTTTGTGGAGGGCTAGGTTCTCTCCTGCACCTCCCTATTTGTGATGTTCAAGAATAGGATAAAGTTAAATTCAGAAACATAATCATTTCCTTTTGCTAATATTACAATATGTCTGGTACTAAGAAGTCAGCTGGAGTTGAACAAATTAACCTCCCTCCTATCAATGAATGTAGAATAATGAGTATAACAATAATATGTTTTGTTGCTATATGGCTTGACTTCAGCAAGCAATTCTGCTCTGCGTAAAATCTTTTAACAATCTTATAAGCAAACTAGGTTAAAGCAGTCTAGCAGAAACTTCAGCAGAATTATATAAAGCTGTTTAGGAAACCATGGCCAGAGAGAAGTCAATGAGAGCTCACTGTTAAAATAGAAGGGTGTTTACAGCAGCATTCCTCGGTGTCTGTATTGGGCCCAGCATTTTCATTAATCATTTAGGTGACGGAACAGAATGTGTTTGCCTATTAAATATGTAGATGACACCATGCTGACAGGGGCTGTGAGTTCTTTAGAGAGAGGATAAGAACTCAAAAAATGGAGATGTAATCTGAATAGGAGCAGGTGTGAAGTATACATTTAGGCGGAAATGATGAACTGCACAAATGTGGGATGGGGAATGTTGGCAGCTCCTTCCAGGCTCTACCTTTTCCTGCGGACCGCTCCCAGTAATTCAGATATTAGTGTCACATCAAGTACCCTCAGCCGCTGTTGTTTTTCTTAGTCCAGAATTTTTCAGGGCTTGGGCTTGTCAAGGCTCAGAGCTCAGCTGGATACCAGACTCTTTGATTGGGTTTCCTTATGAGGACCTGAGAGCAACCATTGGACAGTGAGCTGGTAACCCAGCCATGCACATGGAGGCTGCCCTGTGGAGCAGCCTTAATCCAAAGAGTACATGCTATGGTTTCCCTTTACATACATGGAATAAGTTTCTGACACACTATGTCACGTTTGCCATGTTGGTGATTGCTATCTGTCACAATGGTCATAACAGTCTGGTCTCCTGAGTAAGCTCAGAAGCTCCAAGTATTAGCAGTGTTGTGTATTCAGTTCATGTGCAATGTTTGGGTAGGTCTTTGATAAACGATCAGTTAGGTACTGCTTCTTCCTTCAAAGATGATCTAGGTATCCTGAAACTAACATTTATTGAAAATATTGCAGAAACTGCAGATTGCCGCCTGCCAAGTGGTATCCAGGGCAGAGTAGCCTGCAGGACATGGAAAGTAAAACTTTGCTCAACTTTCCTTCGCATTCCTGGGTGCAGCTTGGAAAGAAAACAGAGACCAATATTCAAAGTCTAGAAAATAAGTTTGTCAGGAAAGGGTTAACCTAACAACAAAGGGGATCCAGAGCAGTCTTCAAGTGCATGCAAATACCATGAAAGGAGGAATTTTTTCTCCAGTTACGGGGATAGAACTTAAGTTGCTGTAATGAATGCTGAACTTGTGTGTTTTGTTTGTAATGGTATCGTTTTAAAGCAGCAGAGTAGATTTCCTGGAGAGATCCCTAAGAGCAAGACAGACAAATCTCTGTTGGAAATGCTGCAGGTGCAGCCCCAGAAAGGTGGGCTAAATTGTGCTGGCCAGCCTTTGGGTCCCGAGGCAGGACTGGGAGTCTTTCTGTGAGGTGAGGGTCTGGCCCATTCAGATAGCTTGCGCCTGAGAAGGGGAGATGAAAATGAGTTTACACATCAATTTGCAGTCCTGTATTTGAAATTTTGAATGCAGTGTACTTAAAGAAGGCGTTTGCAAAAATGGAAAGCTGAATGGCTCTTACAGACAGACTTTCTTTGTTGCCCTTACCACACTGCTCTATGTGCTCACTCTTTTCGGTTTGCTTGGTTTTATTTGTCATGAAGTTTTGTTTATAATTTTTCCATGCTATCTGTTCCCTTATTTATGCAGTATTATTATTACTATCCCAAGTTTAGTAGTTAAAGTTTTTAAACCTACCACATCTGTGAGAAGAATTTTAAAAACTGGGATCTAACCTCAAACTCCTAATGCAGTCAGAGACCAAGAGCAAGCCTAATTTCAATTAGTCAACAGGAAATGCAATTTTTAGTTACATCTAAATTTTAGAGCACTTATTTAGAACATCATTGGCCAATACGAGGAGACCAATGAAGATGATGAAGGGGCTGGAGCACAAGCCCTATGAAGAGTGACTGAGGGAGCTTGGGTTGTTCAGCCTGGAGGAAAGGAGGCTCAGGGGAGACCTTATTGCTCCTCAGGCTACCATTGACAGAACAAGAGGACATGGTCTCGAGCTTCGTCAGGGGAGGTTTAGGCTTGATATTAGGATATTAGGAAAAAGTTTTTCACTGAAAGGGTGCTTGGCCATTGGAATGCACTGCCGAGGAAGGTGGTGGAGTCATCGTCCCTGGAGGTGTTTAAAAACAGATTGGATGAGGCACTTAGTGCCATGGTTTAGACGACAAGTAAGTGTTAGTCTTGGATCATAGGTTGGACTCAATGATCACAGAGGTCTTTTCCAACCTTGTGATACTGTGATATACCTGTTGAAGAAATTCTCATCTGTTTATTTTACTGAGTTATAATGTATTTCAAAACTTTTGTGCATTGTTTTCTTTCCTTTTTTTCTTTTTCTTTTTATTAAGGATTTTAACAATAAAATAACGTATAGCAGAAAACCTCAAGTTTAAAAGGTTAGAAATTTGTTCTAGTGGAGTTATGATTTCTTGTTTACGTTTTAGTATAGTTGATGAAAGAGCAGTCAGCATTCAAACTATTAGTTTAAATAAATACTTTGAAGTGTACATTGTCATAGGAAAAATGTATATTAATGAAATGTACTTTAAACCTTTTTATTTAGTAATGTAGACTGACGTGGCTGGCTGACTTTTGGTTTTGGCACATACACAATATCACTCTTGTAGGTATAGGTTGAGTCTTTTTTTGAAGATTCTTTGTTTTACTTTGAGTTAATCTTATCTTGTTATTCTGCTTTGTTTAATGTGGTCTGAGATACTTAGGTAAAAGTATAATGTGGAATGCATAACATATACTAATTTCCATTGAGTGTGGATTTGAAGGCTGAACGTGAGAACTTCAAAACCTTTTCTTTCATTCAGCACAAGCAACCATTATTATTTTGAGTAATTATGAATACGGGTTGCTACACAGATGTCTAGAGTCTATGCTTTAATCTAACCTTTGACCTCAACAGAATTTTTTTTTAGGAGAAAGAATCCGTTGTGTGAGAAATATACCTGTCTGTTCAAACTTGAATGCCATGGTAGAGGCTGATTAAAAATTAAGTTATATTGATACAAATATCCACATGTACTGAACTCTAAAGAGTAGTTAATATTAACTGAGATGTGAAATTGATAAATATATTATATGCTAAGAACTCCAGATGCCTTTCCAAAAATAGGGGAAAAAAACCCCAACCATCAAAAGAAGTCTTTTCTCTTTGAACTTAAGACTCTGAAAAGTAGTCTTGAAAAGAGATCTAAAAATTTGTTGTTGCGTTTCTGAGGAGTGTCATACTTCTAATTAAATGAATTAGGAAGAATAATTCATGCTTTGTTTAATTTTGAACACGTCACTGTTACTGAGTCTCTGGATATTAAGAATGGCAAAATATCTTCCAAGTAGCTTGTTTTCAGGAAAGCTTTGTTGTTCTTACCCACCTGAATCATCATTCCTCTTACCTGTTCAACAACAGGAAATATTTTTGCAAATAAATTTTGCTGAGGCATAATAATTATCATACAATACTGTTTATAAAAAACTGTGTCCTGTCTTGAAGGTACTCATTGGAAAAGTTCAGTGTTGAGTAGGCCTTTGAAGCATGCTGTAGATTTTATCTTCGTAATTGATGTATATTTAAAACTTACTAGCTGAAATTATACTAGGAAAAAAAAGACTCTATTTCATGACATATTTAGAAAGAATTCTATTTATCTGAGTCAAATGTAGTGGTCTAAAAGTAAAGTGCCTGCAACCAGGCAATTTGGAAAAGATTTCAATTTCTATATGGTTTTTTTTCACTCCTGAATGATTTTTTTTCACCATAATGTTTATCTTAAATCATATTTGAAAATGTAGAATTAAATCAATGTTTTTTAAAAAAATGCTGGTATTCCTTAAAATTGTTCATTTAGATTTTAATCTTATCTATGAAGTGATATCATCTCTATGATTTGAAGGCATGAAGATTTTTTTTACTTTTTTATTTGTTCACTGAAAGAATATATCCCTCTGTATGTATAACTTGAACTTGACTTAAATAATTTATGTGTCAGTATTGCCATTTATTGTAGATGTAATTATTTTAGTTTGGACTTCTTAGTAAACATCCTGGTTTTAGTGTCACATGTAAAAAAGCAAGTAAGTTGAAAATTTTGAAGTCTAAACTGAAAGGTAAAGTTGTCATTTCTTTACTACAGTAGAATACAGTACAATCCACAGTCCATCAACACCCATTAAAGATTCAGATTCAGATAGATTGCGTCGTAGTTCAGATGGGAAATCACGTGGACGTGGCAGAAGAAACAATAATCCTTCACCACCACCTGACTCTGATCTAGAGGTACGTTATATTAAATCTTTGACCTGTTACAGACTCTACTTTTATCATTATTTTGCAGAAAGAAGTATTATATACACATCAAAAATAAGCTCACATTCTTTTTTTCTCTAACAGTATTTTGTAGACGATAAAATTTTTCTTCTAAAGAAACTTCTTCATGAAGAGCATCTGCTTTCTCTGAAAAATACTGAGGTTTCTTTCTCCTTTGGATTAAAATAAAAAAAAAAGCGCAGGCTTTTCCAAAATCAAAGAAAAGTTTGCGTCTGGACAGGAGACGCTTCTTGTTCTCTCATGCTGTGTTCACAGTCTCCTCAGAGGTCCATACTTTGTATTGATAACACATCTCTAATGACACACCACAGCTCTGAGTGATCACACTGCACTGCTTTTCGTTTCCAAAAGCTTTGGCCATTTGTCATCATGGGAAATACAGTCTCACCAGGATTTAAAATAATAGTATTTGAATACTTTGAATAATTTTTTGATAAATATTTGAATAAATTTTTATTAAAATATTATTTTGTGTGTAGTTGGAGGAAAAATTTAAAATATGTATTTTCTGTTGGTTGTAAGCAAAATAATTATTTAGTGATGCCATAAATTCTTACACATGCAACATCTAAGTTCATAATTTTCATTCTTCAGGTGCCTATAATCCATTTAAAATAAACATAGATTAGGGAGATATAAGTGCTTAGCAGCAGTTTGTTTTATTTTGGTCTTAGAGGTAATTTTCAAGAGCATTTATGTGAACTTAGTTTTGTAAGACTTGCCGAAATGCAGAATTTAAACCCAAGAAATTTAAATTTCAGAGGTTTCTCTTTATTTATTGCAGTTTCTGTCTCAAATCTGGCTTTAAAATAATACATCATAAATCTCATTTTCTGTGTGTATTTGACAATAACTATGATTTTATTCTAATAGAATAATTTAGTGTAATGGCTATTGTAGTAAAAAGCTAACAGATTGTGTTACCCTATTCTGGAAAAAACTTGTTAGTTCTGAAAATAAATGGCAAGGAAACTATGGTTTTAATATACAACCATTTAAATACAATTTTCTCATTTGTGCACTTAATGGTTCAAATTTTAACTTTCCATTTCAAGTGTCAGCTTCACAGAGGAACACATTGATTTGATTCTCTTTTTACAGAGAGTATTCATTTGGGATTTGGATGAGACAATCATCATTTTCCATTCCTTGCTTACAGGGTCCTATGCCAACAGATATGGAAGGGTAAGTGTCAAGAAACTGGTAGAAATTTTCAGTAATGATTGCTGGTTTATGGTCGATATACAAGGAACACCAGTAGATTTTCTGGAGGCAAAGTAATACGCGTGTTTCAGGACATAAAAAAATCAAGAAGCAAAGCTGTTTCACATGTCCTTTCTTTGAACTTTCTCAGCTCTTATATTCAGTAAATAATTAAATAGTGTTGGCAGTGATACTTTGACAACTTGAAGTTTAGGTTGTACATACATAGTGTCGGAAACTTGTTGATACGATAAAAATCTGTAAAGGTTTAGCTCCGCTTAGAGAGTGAAGAACTTCCAGGACTGTTTGGTAAAATATCATTTCATTCTGAGCAATCAACAGTGGACTGTGCTCTCTATTGAGAAGGCAAGAAGAAGAATACTTTTGGACACAGAGTAGTCTAAAATTTTTTACTGTAACTTTTTTTTAATCTACATATCAACATATGTTTTTGAAAGTCTCCTTATGAGTCAAATCTTTCTATTATGCACAATCTGTAAATCATAACTGAACAGTCTTAAGTGAATAAGAACAGTTATATTATCAAAATATGAAGTAGTACTTCTTTGCAACCTTTCTTGCTTGTTCGGGTGTGGTTTATTTTCAGACGTGTTTGCTGTAATAGCAACTTACCTGTTTGAGGAATATAATTTGTTTTTTTTTCATTACGTGTCGTAAAAGCAAGTCGCTTCAGTAGCCAACATTTCCAGTACATTATAGTTTCTATTTAGGTAATAAAAAGACACTAGAACTTTAAATGTTTTTACAGTTATTGTATGAATACGTATAGCCAGTAGCATTATAGAGCATTAAGCATTTACAGAAAGTTGTTTTCCATTTCTCAGCCTTCTGTGAAGATATGACAAACTCCCTCCCATAGCAGATTTTACATGGCACCCCAAAATCACCAGATCTGTGACAGTTTAGTTCAGCTCAGAATGGGGAGAACAAATCCTAGTGCTCACAAAAAAACCCCACAGTGCTAATAGAATCTCGCCACTTCCTTTTGGGCTGCATAGCAGGGCTGGAAAAGCCTAATTAGTTCTTACTATAGAGTACTCATGCAAGCATATTCTTCCATTTGCTACTAGTTCCCTATGGTGCTTTCATTAATTGGAGCATGAACATAGATACCTTTTTCACTGAGTGCTTGAGGAAAGTGTCTAATATTCAGCTGTAAAGAGATACACCTAGGTATGCTGCAAGGAGTTGAGTGACTCCTGATTGCAACTCCATCGTGGCTGACACTATTTTCTTCAGGTTGCATGGCAGGTGGCTGAATTGCTAAATGACAACCAATCGCT
Source organism: Tapera naevia (assembly GCA_033556795.1). Taxonomy (NCBI): domain Eukaryota; kingdom Metazoa; phylum Chordata; class Aves; order Cuculiformes; family Neomorphidae; genus Tapera; species Tapera naevia. Next base: position 16,559,817 of record JAUMJJ010000038.1, read on the forward strand.
CATGTTAAGAGGGGTGACAGCAATCAGTGCTTATGCTGTGGATAAATACCCTTGTCTGGTGAGGGGTAGCAACATACGTGTCCTTGGCTCTCAGATGCAGTCATGAAAGTGTGCCATTCTTGCTTTGTTTTTCTTAAGGTTTCATTAATATCACAGTTTTTCTTGGCTTACTGACAGCTTCAGAGAACAGTTAGCAATTTCCATAGACATTAGAGGAAGATAGTGACAAATGTGCAAAGCAAACGTGCTAATATATGTATCTATCATAGGAGAATTGTAGGATTTTTTTGCAGTAATAGGAGGCACACATTTTTTAAAGACTGATTCTGAATGATTTCTAGCCTTTAAAATCAGAAATCCAGATCATAAGTCAATCTGGAAAAAGATATCTGAGGGGAATTTATGTTCTTTTCATGTGTATTCTGCTTTTTGAGCAATCTAACATCACGTTCTCACGTGTTTCTGCATTGTGTTGAGGGCTAGAAATACCCTTTTAAAAAATTAAATCTAAGCTGCTCACATAATCATTAAAATACAAAAGCTGGCTCTTCAAACAGGCAAAAATATCCTAATTAAATAGTAGGGGATTTGACAACTTGGCATTCAGGTCTTTTGATAATGCCTGAGAGAGTTTCACGGTGAATGACTGTGAATGATCAGCAGTGCTGCTGCAGGGATTGATTTTCTTTTCTGCACTCTACCTTGTTCCTCATAACTTCTTGTTTGTGCCGCTGTTTTCTGTATTTTCCTACTTTCTCATCTGTTTTTATCACCTGGTCTCCTTTTGCTGCTGTTGTGCTCTGCTTTCTCCCTTCTTTTGTCCTTCACCTTTGTTGGAACAAAATAACACTTGTTTTTCAGTTTGTGCAGTCATGGCATCAACAGCTGCATTTTTATTTTGCATTTTTGATTTTATTTAAGAGTGACTTGAATTTTCTGGATTTAGTAGAAATGTAGGAAACTAGTATAGGAATATGATTGTACTTCCAGAAGGGAAGAAAAAGAAACAAACCAAAACAAAACATTTCCATCTGATTTTGGATTTTTTTGAGTATGTACAGAGTTCTGTTGATCAAATATCAAGTTATAAATTACATTAATTCACATTAGGTCTTCTGACACCTCAAACGTATGTTTTGAGCCAGATGTCAACTAAATGGGTTTTGGAATTTGGAAGAAGTAGAAGCACTTCTTTAGTATCTTGGAGCAGGTGAAAATAAGTCTCAGTATTGGCACTAGAATACTGTGGTCTTAATGTACATTTCCATTCTCCATGAGAGCATTTAAAGTCAGAGGCTTTAAAGGAATTTTCCTTTAAATTATAAGCTATTTTATTGTAGTTTAATATGTTTTAGAGATTGGGAAAAACAAAGCCTGGTTTCACTTAACCCTTCATTTGTGACCTGTAGGCTTAAGCGGAAAATAAGCCCTGTACCCAAAGTGAACTTTCCTGTTTTTCAACTTCTTGTTTCTCCACAAAACAAAGAAATCAAGTGGGTAGAATTTAGAAATGACATACAGACAATGTTTTGGCTCCAATATCAGTATTCAAAACAAGAGGCCTGCTTAAGCAGTTTGACATTGGTATTTCTTTTCTTTAGCTAAACTGTACTTCCCTCAGAGATTTGTACCTGATTTTGACCATACCTGAAAAGATACTCCACCTGAACCTGCAAATACCAATCAGCAAGAACAGATTGTTAGCTTTCCTGCTCATTGTGTGACACCTCACAATAATTAGTTAGCAATTAGTGGCTTAAAATTGCAAAAGAAGACTTGGGATTTTCTTTTTTTAAACCTTATTCTAGCCTTGCCTTTTTAAAGTTTTCAGCTCCCACTGTAATGTCTGACATCAGAATTGGATCTACTGAAATGCCTTAAACCAAGGTTCTTGTGCTTTTTACTAGAGCAGTTGCAAGATTGTGACACAGATATTCAAAACCCTTATGTAGATAAGGCTTTTGCTTCTGTTAAAACGTTGGTATCCACAGCTGCAACTTAACACAGTTGTTATATCCTAAGTGGAACTTTCTATAGAAACGGTTGTGTTTGATTAAGGAATTATGGTTTCTTTGAAAAGCAACCTGTTTTGTTTCTTCTTTTAGCTTTTATGGAATTTAATCTGACATTTTCAGTAGGTGTCAATGATTTTCTTGTTTGATTTTCTCCTGATTAAATTAACCTAATAAATGACATTATTTTAATATTACTTTAGAGAAATCCCCATTCTGTTTTGTCTACCATTTAAAAATACCTTGGAGTGAAATGGTTCACAAAAAGCTTTACAAAAAGCCATTTTTTCAGATTTGGAAGTGTTATAAAAAAATGAATAAAAATGTTTAATTTAAGTCATGTGTAGGTTGAAACTTTAAATATATATTCACAGCCATTTGTATAAAATTAACCTTATGGACTCATAACCAGTGTTCTGTCTGCCTATGTATTCTGCTTTTCAAAATGATGTTCCTATTTATTTATGGAAGCTCAGAATGGGACTAGTTCTACACCATTATGTTAGCAGTTGATAATCCTTGTCTGGTTTTAAAAGAAAGGTCCCTGAGCTCTGAAGAATGGAGAGGTAGTAACTGGGCACAAAGATAAGCAGGAATGTCAGAGGGAAATGTAGCCTCAGGTCTAGCAACAGAGAAAATATCACCCGCTTTCCACCTCAAATGACTACAGAAATAAAATAAAGGAAGACATAAGCCTACAAGTAGAGCAATATTCGGATAGAAAGACAGAATGTTCGTATTTTAAAGTCTTACCATTGAAATTAAAAAGCCGAATCTTCTTTTGGTGGTGCCAGTTTAAATAGAAGGCTTATTTTTAAGGACAAAGTTCATCAAAATAGCATGATGCAATTTTTCTTTCCCATTTATAAGGTCTATTTTTTTGATACTAGAAAATTTACTCTTAATGTATGTGAGTTCAAGAACAAATGTTTTTTCTGTTCTATGTAGCTTTGTTTCTAAATGCTTCTTCCAAAAATTCTTTTTCTGCTTAGCTTTACTTGGGTTTTGGCATTTCCGGAAAACCAACAGGCTGCCAAATCACCATTTTTTTCCAACACTTTGCTACTGACACATTTTGCCTTTAATTCAGTAGTTCTAGAAAAATGTTTGAAAGATCAGGGATCATGTTGAAGAGAGATGGAAAAAAGACCTAGGAATTGCATCTCATGGGGTTTGACTTTGAGTTGTCATCAGGTTTAGAATATTAACTTATTTTAAATAAAATATGGGTTGTCACTTCTGCAGTTCTATTTAAAATACAATTCCTAACAAACTAAAATTGTTAATAGAGGGTGTCATGGGATAATATAACATGTTCTTTCAAATTCATGCTTCTGTGCACTTGTATATATTTGGCATTATCAATGAGAAACTCTATATCAAATGTATATATTAGGCTGTATTTTTGATTTTTCAGGTTGAAAATACATAAAACACAAAAAAATCAAAACAAGACAAACATCTGTAAAGCATTTGGTAACCACAATGCTGAACATACTTTTTGAGTTTATTAGCTCAGTAAGGAATAAGTTGTTATGGTAATTTCTGCAGAGAAGTTGAAGTGTGTTACGTATTAATAACAAACAATAGATTTGTTCACTCTGCATGGGTGGGCCAAACTGAAAGCGTAATTAAAGCATGGTTTTGTGGAGAATCAAGGAGTGGTTTTAAATATAATTGCCATCTGCCAATAAAACATTAACAGTTATTTGCTTTAAAGTCACTAGGTGTTCCCAGGACCGAATCCTCTCATGTGTGACCAGTGAGAGTTTATTTTAAGACACAATAGCATTATCGTGCCCCAGTTGATCATGAAGCTTGTCAACAGTTGTAAAATCTGGAGAAGTGTTAGGTGAAACGGATTTGCTCTTTCCATGCTAGGGATGCATGAAGGTGACCACAGAGGTCCTGGTGCAGAGTCATGGTGTCAGTCGAATTAAAGTCGTATTTTTGAGTGTTACTGTTAAGTGTCGTAGTACAAGTGTAGAGAGTTGCTGAAGTTGAACTGAACAAGTGTAAATTGCATTTAATACATCAAATAATCCCACTTGAAAAATAGTTCCTCCAGTTTGTATTCCAGTACGTATGTTAGGCACAGTATTCATGGTGTACTCACATAATTTCTTCATTAAGGATCCACCTACTTCTGTATCTCTTGGACTCCGAATGGAAGAGATGATTTTCAATTTGGCGGACACTCATCTATTCTTTAACGACTTAGAAGTAAGTGTTCATTCTTTTCAAACACATAGAGCTGATTTAATAGTCTCTTTTTGCATGTTATTAGATGGTTTGAAAAATATTTTTGGTTTCACAGTTTTAATATGGAAACGTTCATAAAATATTGTATAATTAATCATCAGGATGTATAATAGTATCTACACTAAATGTAGGTTTCAACTATTTAAATGGTAGGGGTTTATCCTCACAGGTCTTAGTATGACCACAGTAGACAAGTTTTAGAAGTGGATACACCAAAAGCATCTATAAGCATTAGAATTCAATAGTCTGCACAGGACATTAAATATTAAACTTCAGCTTCTCTAAAGAGTTAATGTCTGGGTACTGATTTCTCACTTACAGCCCACTGTGGGCAAGTACTACCTTAAACCTGAGAGAAATCATTAATGATGTATACACTATCTGTCTCAGCAGCCTGTTTCTGGGGGTCCTCTGCCTTCCCTGGCAGCAGGTACGATTTGTTACGCACTAGGGTTTCTCTGCCTCTCCCCAGCAGCACACGGCAAGGAGCTGGTGTCGGCATGCCAAGGGCTTTTTCAGCCTACATAGACTATGGTTTGGTGATACTTGTGAGATAGTTATAAAACTATCCAAACTGCTGAAAGAGTCTGTCACCAGAATGCCTGGCTGTTTCGTCTTAAAAGGAAAAAAAGCAATTTCTGATCATATTTTAATAACACAAAAACATGAAAACAGTCAGATTTCTTTCCCATCATAATGAAGACAGCTGTTTATTTAAAATCCAACTGTTAAGCAAGCCTGTGGTAAGGCTGCCAACACACATTAATCATCAAGTTGTTGTTTTGCTAGATTTTAGAGTAGTGTGTTATTCCAGACAGGCAAAAGAATCTAAAAGATTCAAATGCAACTTTTGCTGATCAAAGTTAATTGGCAGCAATTGGCCTTTAAATATTTCCTGATGTTTCCCTTTACAAAATCAAGCAAAATACACCTTATTTAATAGATGAGCCAAAATAATTTGAAAAATGCCAGTGTGTGATAGGCCTCAAATGTGGTTTGTCCAACATCTGTCCTATATTTTGATTTCTTTTCATCTAAAAAGAAACCACTCACAGATGATTTGGCATCTTAGAATGTAATGAAATCTATTTAAATGTGCTTTATTTTTTCTTCCATTCCTTAGTGGAGTATTTCTTTTTTATACTTACAGAAAAAAATAGATGATTTCTTTAAATTTTAAGGTAGTCTTTTCTTTCATTAAGTTAGCTGTATGTAAAGATATGATTGTTCTGGATACAAGAAACACCATTAGTGAGTTGCATGTATAGGACTGATTTTTCAGATCTGTGCAAAATGTGACAATGTTAGTTATTTTCCAAATCTGTTTCTGATTTCTGATTATATTTCATTTTATCCTGAGCAGAAAGAGAAAGTACTATTGTATCTTACCAGCATATTCAATAAAGTTCAGTATGTTTTCATTTGCTGTGCATAGCCAGATACTTATCAGAATTGTGGTTCGTTTTTCATATGTGATTGTCAGCATCACTGGCTTTAATGGAAGTTAATCAACTGCACTTTAGGTATAGTAGATTATCTTCTGCTAATAGGCATGCTACAGCCTTAACAATACTGCATAGCAGTTTATCCACTGAAGAACTTTGGAGATGTGTATGAAAAAAATACTGATCCAGGTGGTTCACAGAAGCAGGGCAGCTCACTGACTGAGCTTGATTCTTTGCCTTTCCCCCATACCAAGCCAGTTTATCTTGCAACTCCAAACTCATGTGTGCCTGTACCCTAGTCTGTCTTCTTCATACACAGACGCATTTGGAGTGAGCAGTCGTGTTCATGTCCTTGTGCATGAGCACTGTGTCCTAATTTCTGAGGAACATAGGCTCTGATCTGAAAGATCATGCTCAGTCCAAGGGTGTGAATAGCATGTACAGCGTGCAGAGGAGTGGGTTTGTGCTTGTAGATTGCCATAGAGAAGTCTTCAGAGAAGTATGCAGAGAGGGCATAAGAGAGCCTGTGGGAAGAAGCACATAAGGACTAGATCTGGTCACAAACTGAGGCTTTCAGTTCATGAGAAATGTCAGGTTTTTTAAACATCTTGCAGACGCATGGTATTTTTCAAGGAACGCGTCCTCCTGGAGCCACAGTTTGTTGTTCTTGTGAGCATCACCATTATTAGCAAGGCCTGCCTAGTTCACAAGGCCTGCGACCTCAGGGCAGATTCCTCACATCCACCTCAGAAACTGAAAGTCCTTCCTTGGTGGTTTGGAAGTTCAGGCTGCCCTATGGCTTGACAGGCTTCCATGAAAACTGTGGGCAACTTGGTTTGGCTGTGCCTCAGGCTTAAAGCATCTATTTTTGCTGATGGAGGACTGAGTAAGGAAAATCAAGTGGTGACCTTGCTCAGGCCTAAGTTTTCATGTGCACAAACATTTGGGCTGTTAGGAGTCGAGAAGTTTGTAGGCAATATCACAGGCAAGCCGCAGAGCTTGGGCATCCTTGCCTAGAAATAGTATGAAGACAGGCAAAGCTGGATTTGAACATGTCTAACCCACAGTGTAGATTTGTCTAGGCGTAATTCAAAGTGGGAACCTGAAAGCTGATGCTCTCTGTCTCACCCAGGCTCAGAGGGAACCTTCCTGGCATATAATGAGGCTGGGTTTACGGGTAGGCAATCATCTGTCATAACTGTGGCCGATGATGTTCATTTTTCCAGATACCACAAGTTAATGTTTTTTAATAAAAATCTTCTTTTCATCCGATGCATTCCAGAAAGCTTTAATCAGAACAGTTCTCTTGTCATCCAAGTTGGTGGGAAAGTATTTTATTGTCTGATGAACTACTGTAGACTGATTTAACATTTTGAATGTGAGGGGCAGAGTTGCACCAGTGATGTTGGAAGCATTGCTTGATTTGTGTATAACCTAACTGACTTTTCAGAGCTCAACCTAGAGATTTATTTATGCTGTTAGGTTAAATTCTGAACTTCAGCAGTCTGTATAAAGTGAATCAATGCCAATGCGTATCAGCTAGTTTACCCATCTTGATTTAATAGGGGATACAGCCAGGTAAATTAATAATCTAATACCCTATGCATTACTCTTTATGTGCATATATACTAATAATGGTATTTGTAATTGACATTTTTCAAATTCAATGAAAAAAATTCCAAGCAATTTTACTGTTTGGGAAAAAAAAAAGTTGGAACTCACTGTCTAGCTCTGAAGTCAGTGTTCTGTTTATGAAGGGGTGCACTCTCAGTTTGTACTAGTTTTTATTTTGTTTCTTTGAGAACAAGTAAAGAGGTGGCTTATTTCTTTCACGTAAAGATTTATTTGTAGTAATTAATTCCAAATTGACATAATAGCAAATTATTCCAGATCTTGAAGGAACATTTCTTAAACAGCCCATTAAAGGGGTGTGACAAGCTTTTTAACATATGGAAAGGAAAATACTAATGTTTACAAACGTATAATTTGATCTAAGTGCTGTTATAAGCAATGATTTCTTGCTTTAATAGTAATTTTGTAATTTCATAATGAATTGTAGAAGTCTATTAGGTCAAAAGGTAGAAAACTGTGTTCTCAAAATTTAAGTTCCAGAATAGGCTTCAGAATAGAAAGTTTAGATTTTCAGTATTGAATTTTTTTTATTTAAATATCTCATGGTCTACTATGTAGTATAATTTCAGTTGAGTGCAGGAGGGAATAAATACTTGATGTAGTGCTCTCAATAGAATTAGAGTTATCTTACCAGAAAAGAATGTATGATGTTGTGATAGGGATAATAAGGTATAATATTTTAATGAGATGTATGGAACAATTACACATATTAGGTATTTCAGGATGTATGCTCCAGTGTTTTAGGAAAATTAGCAAGTTGATGATAGGGCTGAAATGTGGTATCTACTTATCCACATCTTTTAAAATTGTATACATTTACATATTTATAGTGAACCTCTTAAAAGATTAGTTTATTCATTTATTTGACATATTAGGTACACATTATAACTACATATGTTAAAGGAATAATTGCTGATAGTGAATGATTATGAACACCTTATGTTAAAAAGTTAGTTCAGTGCTTTACAAACTCTGTTCTAAAATGGTAGCATCTCATTAGATCTGTTCCTTTAGAGAATTTACTGAATCTTTTTTTAAAAAAAACTTACCTAACAGTTTTCTATTAATAAGAAAACATTTTTTAAATTTGTGTTGAATGATATTGAAGTAATTAAAATAAAATATTTTTTTTCATTTTTTTCTTTTCCTTCTAGGCTTTTTATTTCCTTTTTTTCATTTTGGGTTTTTGGGGTGGTGTCAAAATAAGGTTATACCTATTATGGTGCTATAAAAAAATAGTTTTGACACCTGTGAGAAATGCAATAATGCATATGACGTTACTTCAGATTAATGAACCTTTAAGGCATTGTGTTACCATATTACTATGCAGAGACCCCTCCAGAAAGCTGCCTGCATTAAAGCTGTATGCCGTTTCCATAGGATGCAGCTCTGTCAGTAACCAGGGCTGGCTGGAGCAGCAGCCTGGGCAGGCAGGGACCGAAGTACTCACTTCCCCCTGGCTACTCGGCAGCACCTCTGCTCTTCTGTCCTGCTCACTTGCCACTGGCAGGGTTGGCAAGTCCTCCCACACCAAGGAGCAGCACAAGAACAGCCATCTGCATTGCTCTAACTCTCCTGTCTCTTCACTCCATTAAATACAATTATATTAATACAAAAACATTTTATGATTCCTACACTTTATACATATGGGAACATACCTAGCTGTCATGAAGCATTGAGATATTGAGTTACATAGATGCAGCTTTTCATAGTTTAAAGCAAAGAATAAACAGCATTTACATCCCTGTGCTCTCGTGCTCTGTGTTTGCCCTGTAATCCTCGTCCCTCCACCCATATGGCAATAAATCCTTACAGGACTCCTACAGGTCTGTGACTGTTAGCCTAGATTTACTCAGATCTAGAAGCTGATGCAGAGAAATTAACTACCAGGTGTTTTTTATGAAAACTGTCCTGTGTGGATTGCTTCCTGCATAGTTTACTATGTGGATGTGCTTGCTCTGCTTGTTTGTAGCTCCCAGTCGTTGGACTGTCAGTATTTATCAACACTACCTCTCCTTCGTATGACTTTGCAAACTCAAGGCTGTACGGAGGGCAGTTTTTACTACTTGAAATGTGACTGGGATGGCTGACACCTAGCAGTATGCAGAGTCCTGTTCCCTAAAGGCATATAAAGGAACTCTTAAGGCCCACATTGCAATACAAACTCTCCTGGCACTAAAGCAGATGGTGATACCTTCTGTACTAACACGGGACACTAAAGGGATTGCGCTAAGAAGAGATGTGCCAGGGAGATCGTAATGAGAGCTCGGGCCTAAGAAAGGGAAAACCAAAACCACAGCACAGCAGTCACGAAGTCTGATCACAGAGCATAACTTCTGCAACTTTAGTCCTTCTTTGGCCTTTGCCTTCAATTCTTACAGGTGAAGCTAGGCTGCCTCCCTGCTGCTAGAAGCAAATGCACCATATAAATCACTTCTGGACCCCAAGGAGACCTTTTCTTGATGACAGAGATATATATTCTTCTTTTCATCAACCTAAGCATTTTCTCTTTTGTAGGTCTCAGTAACACCACAGGAGACTAAGTGGCTTTCTTTCCAGGTCCTTCAGTGACCATGCACACAGCTATGTCCCCAGCATACTACGCAGTGCCCTGTAGGAATGCCTTTGAAGCAACGCAACCATATGTTCAGTTTCTTTAATCTGAAAGAGAAAGGGAAACTATTTCCCCTTAGACCTTGATACTTTAATATGCCAGAGAGTCAGGGTGGTAACTTTTAGCACAGTAGCGCTCTGAGGCATTATTTGCGATGAAACATTATGATAATATGTATTATTGAATAATAACATTCAGCTTACTTATTGTGTGCAGGTTACTGCACATCTCAAAGAACCATGACCACTGTAGTGCTATTCTTTCTGAAAGCATTTTAGCACATCTGGTCCTGGACTCAAGTAATCTAACAAGTGAACTGCTTGGATGCAAGCCAGCCCTTAAGTGCAGGCTTTGAGCAAGCTCCAGAGCAAGCTGGCAGAGCAGTATGGCCACTATTAGCAGTGTGGAAGTCCGTCATTTATTCTCTCACACCCTGTGGAAATGTTGTAGAGCCAGGTTTGAGCAGGTGTGGTATGTGTGATATTGCCTAGACTTAAACTTAACTAAGATGTATGGAGGTCCGCAGTCAGTGCTGGGACTTGCAGGAGCCGCAGAGACATAGGCAGGCAGACCAAGGAGGTGGAGAAAGAGGATTATGAAAACAGGATCACTAGAGAGAAAACCTTCTCAGCTTCTCTGCATAGAAAAAATCAGACCAAGATTGGTTTGTGTCACTGAAAGCTCTGGACATTTACAAGGTAAGGCTTTGCTGGCAGTATGTACTAATCAGTTGTCTGGTGCACTTATTTTACATACGTAATTGTATAGAATGAAGTTACACAAGGCCCATTCTTTGTGGCTGCCTCTACTTTGTAATTCCTGATTGCTGTGCCTTAGTCTCCTTATCTACAGATAGGTATGATGATGGTGATAAGGCTGGAATTTGCATATATAAGGATGATAATTCTATCATAAAGTACTCAAGAGGGAAAAGTGATGGCTGAGTCTGGTGCTTGTGGTGTTTGTTATTATGTATGGTTGTAGTTGGCTTTCTCAAAATGCTTCAGCTTGATCTCTTTAATACCTCACACCTCAGGAACATCCTGGCATGAATGGTCCATCTACTGACACAATTAGAAAATGTGTGTATTCAAACAACTTTTTTTTTTAAAAAAAGGACAAAAAAGCATTGCAAATAGTCATCCAAGAAAATTTTATGATTTTCCATTTTATTTATTAATTTATTTTCTTTTTTATATGATTTTTGTAAGTAGTAATTGTTCCAGACTCTTACTCATGCATTTCAAGTAAAGTCCATTTTTTAAAACCACAGGTTAAAAGAACACCTCAGCATTTAGAGCAGGGCATCAGTCATGACTGATCCTTGCTGTATTTCAGATGTCTGTACTTATGAGCTCTTAACTGGAATGAACTCCGTGTATTCTTCTGTTTGGTACAAGGGCTTCTGTTTAGGATACCTTGATTTTACTGTAGTCCAAATGAGTTAAAGAGTAAGCGGGCATGCTTTGTGAAGAAATACATAGATATGCAAATTGCTCGGTACAGTAAAAAGCATTTCATGGATTCATAGATAGGTTGGGATTGGAAGGGACATTTAAAGATCGTCTTGTCCAAGATCTCTGCAGTAAGCAGGGACATCCTTCACTAGATTAGGTTGCTCAAAACCCCATCCATGGCTTTGAACACTTCCAAAGAAGGCACATCTGCCACCTCTCTTGGCGACTTGTTCCAGTGTCTCACCATCCTTATCATAAAGAATTTCTTCCTTGTATCTAATCTAAATCGTAGAATCATAGAAACCTAGAATGGCTGTTGGAAGGGACCTTAAAGATTGTCTAGTTTCAACCCCCCTGCTGTGGGCAGGGACACCTCCCACAAATCTAAATCTACCCTCCTTCAATTTAAAACTCTTACCCCTTACTCCTTGTCTTGTTGCTACAGGCCTTGGCAAAAAGTCCGTGCCCATCTTTCTAATAAGCCACCTTTATATATTGAAAAGCCACAATAAGGTTTCCCTGGAGCCCTCTCATCTCCAAGCTAAACAATGCAAATCTATCAGCCTTTCTTCACAGGTGATGTGTCCCAGCCCTCTGATTCCTTTTGTGGCCCCCCTCTGGATCCACTCCAACAAGACCACATTTTACTTGTGCTGGATGCAGTGCTCCTGGTAGGGTCTTATGGGAGCAAAGTAGAGGGGCAGAATCACCTCCCTCAACCAGCTGATAACAATTTTAATGCAGCCCAAGATACAGTTGGCTTTGTGGGCTGGAAGCACACCTTGCTGGTTTGTGTCCAATGTTTTTCATCCATCAGTACCCACAAATCCTTCTCCTCGGGGCTGCTCTCAATCAATTCACCACCCTTTACTGAATTTCATGAGGTTCAAGCCTGTCAAGGTAGCTCTGGATGGCATCCTGTTTGTCAATGGCATACATGCTAGTGAAAAAAGGTTTGTGATAGACAGCAAGGTACCTTTTAATGGCATTAAACTCATCTCCAAGATAATATCCTAAAATAATTTCTATCATATAGCAAAACATGTGTTTTTCTACATATTCTCCCAAATTGCACATTCTAAGGTGTTCCTTCCAGTGACGGAATTAAAGTTCTTGTTCCCTTCCCAGGAAATAAAATATCAAATGCTGGCACGCTTTTCATGGTAACAATTGTACCTGCCCATTACAGCTGAGTTCCGCAGAACCCGAAATATCAGATTTAAGAATTGGCTAGTACAGAGATAATGTATTGAAGGGCAGTGATGAAGTACACGGAAGTCATTGTAATATCTGCAGCAAAGTAGTATGTAGACAGGATCTATTACTGGATTCACAGATCTACCGCAGATACAGCAGCTTTAGTTGCAACAGAAAACTTAGTGTTTGCTGCAGTGACAGGCTCTGAAGGGTAACGTGAAAATTGCCATATAATAAATGACATGAGACATTGCTTTGAAAATTCTCTTATAACCAATAATGAAACAATATAGCTGTTCTTAAAACCTGTCTAAGGCTTTATGGAAATTAAGAGATGCAAAACTCACTGTAAGAAATTCAACAGATTGGGAAGTTTGAAGTTTATTTCCATGCTTTTCCTGTTAATCGATAAAGAGATTTCAAAACATTGACTTTTGTTATATTGCAGATACTTATAGTCACCTACCCTGAATGAATATTTACTTTTATGTCATTGCAAAGTCCCTGATAGTTGCCACAGAGCTCCTATGCCAATGCAGATTGTGCTGTAAGCACAGACGTGATACACTAATTGATGGTTCAGCATGTGTTAGATCCAAAACTAGGTAATGATGTGATACATCCTGAGGGTCTCTTAGTGCCAGAATTGTCATCTCAGATTTGACTGGGCTCTTTTTGTTTTTTAAATTATCCCAGTAGTCTGAAATAATAGAACAGTGATGCCAAATGAATGAGTAAATAGTTGGTACAAATGGTAACAGCAGTTAATGTTGCTATTAATTACTGTATTGTTTTCCATTTATTTTTGCATAGAAAGTCTTTTCTTTGGCTTTTAATATTTCACTAAACTGATGTGAACAAAACAGTTTTTACATTTTCTTTAAATTTTATTGAACAAAGCCTATCTCCTGCTACAGATTTCAGTACTGTAGTTATGACTCATTCATAACACATTCATTACTTTCCTAAGTAATTAGTTATTAGTTTAGAACCTAAGAAATTTAAAAGTTCCACAAAATCAAATAACATTCCTGAGCTGTAAATTTTGTGGTTTGGTTTCTGATTAAGCTGACAGATGTGTAATATCTCATACAGCCAGTCAAGTCCCTGGTGCAGCTGCAAGTGCTGAAGAGTGCAAGCTATTCCGGCTAAGATCAACATTAATTTACACTCAAATGTCTTTCCCAGCCCACCCTTTCTGTTCACATAATGCATTTAATTTGTGCTGATTCCATGACTTTGAGGCAAACCTTTTTTTTTTTTAACTTCACTGGACTCTTCCAATCCAAAACACAGAAGATAAACTGAAGAAAATGCGATGAGTCATATTTTAAAAAATTCTCTTCTAGTTGATTTGAGTACTGTCTTAAACCACAGATCTCAGATTTGCATTATCCTAGTTGTTGTTTTAAGTGGAATAGTCTCAGGAAATGACTTACTTTTTGTTTCAGGAAAGCTAGGCAAAACTAAGTGTCAGCCTTACATGCCTTATTGCAAGATGAGAACACATTAGCCAATCCTCAAATAAGTACAAAGATCGAAACCACAGCATAAGCATCTTAGCAATATGTATGGTAGGTAGTTTCCATCAGCCTCTTCAGCCTAGGTTTGATTTTATTATGAATTTACAATGTTAGCAATGAAGTTGTCTATTGTATTATGAGCCAACCTGCAGTTTGTGCTGGTGTGGCTACATGTGACTGCTATGATTGTAGTTTAAATTTTAAGAAAATATGCATGCACGTGTATTTTAAACAAACTGTTTGTGCTGAGGCTTTTGTAGGAATCATTAAAATGTTGCTACAGGGAGAAAAATTACCAAGTGTCTTTCATTCATTTTGTTTTAAAAGCATGAAAGGAGTGCTTGAAGTTGGTTCCCAAAATGTTTGAGTTTCAGAGTCTCGGGAGATTTCTACTGTTTCAGTGTGGTTACAATAAGGCCTCTATCTGAATTTCATCCAGTTCAATGGTCTAATGAAACTTTAAAGAAAGGGGGAGGGGATTATTCCCTTTACTTGTTGCAGTATCACTATTATTTTTCTGTGGTTTAAAGTAAAATTTGACTACTGTTAACTACATTTTTTAAATTTGTCTTTAGTTATGGTCAAGAAGGTGAATGATTCTGTAGTGGACTCAAGTGATCTTACTATGTTCTGTTACAGCATGAGGATTTAATGAGGATTTTTAAAAAATGTAAATGAAAAGCTTAACAAAAGAAACAATGAGATATTGAAGGAATAGAGTACTTGGTTTTAGTTGGTGTTTTTTCCAAGATCCTTATCAAGTCAGAACAGGACAATGCAGACACTTCTGAAAATTACCTGCAGTATTGTGCAGTTGGGAAATGATAGTTCTTACACGTTCACTGACAGCAGAGTAAAGACTGCTGAGATAAGTACTGAACTCAGCTGAAATATTATTGCCACAAGAAAGGTCAGCTATATTTAAGCAAATTATGCTTTCTGAACTGTAGAAAATCTCTTCAATCAATGAATCCTCTTTTTCTTCTGCATGTTTGTATAACTTGCATTGCGAATGTAAAGTAGGGATACACAGGGGAATAATGCCTTTCCTAACATTGGTAGGCAAGGGGGAGAGCCAATTGTAGCAGCAGCTATAACTCAAATAGGAGATTTTCTAAGAATTTTCTCTGACTGAAAAATTTAAAAACACAAGTCCAATATTTCAGTTCATTTATTGGAACAAAATGTATGTACTTTTCTTAAAGATGTGTTTAGAAGTGCGAAACTCTCATTACAGTCAAATGAATAAAGCATAAATCAAGCTGTAAGTACACACAAATAAGGACTGATGAACAGAGCAAAAAAGACAGTGAAAACATACACTGATTTTTTTTGTTCCATCACTTTAATAATTTCAGACAGAAATTTGAATACAAGTAACCTCTGACTCCCAAACTGTCAAGAGTACTGACTAGTAAAACTAATGTCTCTTTCCTCAGCCTAACCTCCACTAGTTTAAGAAGGCAAATATAATGACTAACAGAAGTATCTTCCACAGAAAATCATAAGGCAAACAATTTTTTTTTTTTCTAATTGTTCCATTATATTGTAAATTCATCCCTCTTTCCTTTCCAGAGGAAGGTAGGAAAAATAGAGGTAAAAAATTTCATACAACTGTGAATTTTTAGTTTATAATCAAAACCACACTCAAGCATTTATGCTAATGTATTATTTTGTGTATTGGGATAGAGCCTGTAATTTTAATTATTGAGTATGAAGAAAAAAAAATGAATACTGTTTCATTGATTCCTATTCAGTCTTTTCTTTTCTTTTTTGGTTAATAGAAGTACTGTGAAAAATGATTTTTAGAACTTGCCAACAATGAAAATGTTTTTACTTAAGCATTAAATCAGCAATGTTGTAATATAGCTTTTATGTATAAACTTCATATGGTCATACAAAGGGTTAAGCTATGAGATTTGAGGATAAAAGGTTTCCTGAGTTGACTATTGTTCCTATGGTCTGCCAACAACTTCGCAATAAATGGAATGATTTTTATGGGAATGTGGTTATTCACAGCAAGACTACAGTTGGTGTCAGTATGAAAAATTCTTCTTTAGTAGATTCTCTCAGCAGGGATAACAGATCTGAAAGAAAGGCAAAAAGTAGTCACAGAGAACCCTGGCTGGTGTTGGTGACAAATTATGTTTACAAAATGATGGGGTAACTCATTGAAAAAGAAGAAATCAGAACAACAGTAAATCAGAGTTTTGCTCCTCTTAAGTACTGCTGCTCCAAAACAAGTTACTTGTGACTTTGTGTATCATTTAATAGCTCCCATTTCACTTGTCCATAAAGTAAGTGAGACTTCTAGGCTTTCGGTTGCAAAGGTGTGAAATAGTGCTCCAGAAATCAGTAAAATTACTGTTATAACATTGTCTTTGAGATAACATAAAGTATTTGTAGATATGAATTAAAATAATTCATAAGAAAAGAGAAAAATTTTCTCCTTGGGTTAGATTTTAATATTAATTTATAATTACCAATTATAATATTTATGTTATGTTGTCAATTTTTTTACTTCTTTATGTTTTTGAAATAATTTCAGAAGGAAAGTATGATGGAGAATGCATTAATATATTAATGAACTTTTTTGGTTTTAACAGTTACTACATTTAGGTTTGGTTTGTGGTAAGCTTTCAGAGTGCTTAAAAGATTAAATCATTGATTAAGTCTGCAGCACCGCTATTGGAGCATTGTTATCGTCCATTTGAAATAAGGAGAAACCCCAAACCATACAACAACTTTATGAGTTTTAATTGTTCTATCAGTCATAAAGAAAGTTGTTGGAGGATGGAGGGGTTTGTTATTACTTTGACTAGGATTTTTTTTTTTAAAGCAAAAGGTAGCAGCTGTTTAAGAAGCAGAAATGGCAGCTTTGAGTGCTTCCTGCTCTTTGTTTCCTTCATACACAAGTACCTTGTTCTATTTAAAACATTCTATTTGTGAACTTGTCTCTAAGTATTGCAAGACCTTGCTGTAGCATTATGACATGAATTTCCTTTGTTGTGCTAGGATCACCAATGATGTACCAGCAAGGAAGAAAATCAACCTAGCTGTGTCAATGTCAGGAAAAATAATATTTATCCAGTACAGAGGAACAGTGTTGTTGATAGGTGGAGTTTAACCTCTCTTGAGGTAAAGGGTTGGGTTTACTGACCCAAAAGTAAATATTGACTAAGATGATCCCAAAGAAAATAAATTTCTTAAGAACATTACATTTCACATTCTCCCAAAACAGAAAAAGAGAGTATGCATTCTTTAATATTCTAATAAATATTTATTCACTAGAAATATTTTAAAAACATTGTATGAAAGTAATACTTTTTGTTTGAAAATAAT
The DNA here is from genome assembly GCA_033556795.1 of Tapera naevia. Lineage (NCBI taxonomy): Eukaryota > Metazoa > Chordata > Aves > Cuculiformes > Neomorphidae > Tapera > Tapera naevia. Next base: position 16,577,301 of record JAUMJJ010000038.1, read on the forward strand.
TTTCAAAGAAGCATCATAGTTAAAGATGCAGCTGGCAGCACAATCAGATCTTGGTGATCATTGAATGTAATCATAAATGTTAGTTGTGAATATTTATTGCTGATAATACAAAAATTGTGACTAAAACAGTCCAGCTTTTCATAAAGCGATGGATTTTTCCAGATGACCTTCATTTAGCAATGAACAATGATCAGAAGTTCATGTTAATATCACTAGGTCTGGTTCTACTGCTGTGAGAAATAGCTGTTTTCCTTGAGGTGCCTGTCTGATTTTGGCAGAGTTACTCTGATTGGCAGTGACTGGAGGATGGATCCTGGGAAATCTCATCAAAACTTTGGCCCTTTACTTCTTAATTGGTTAGCTGGATGTTAAATAGTTAACAGCTCTAGCCGTGTATTACAAAAACAGGTAGAAAGGACTGTAGAACATACTGAAAATAGAATTCTGGATCATCAAACTAAAAAAAAATAAGCAAAGAAAGAAAAGAAGTTGATGAATTAGCCTTTTTTTCTGTTGAGATACAAGGGATGGTTGCAGGGAGAAGAAAACTTTAGACAGAGCTGGCTAAATTATCTCCCTCCAGCCCTCCAAATAGCATAAGGATGGCAGCTGAATTAATCCCTGGGCACCCAGAGAAGACTCATCCAGGGCCCTACAGAGGAATAGCTATTCCAAAATGCCTTTTCTCATTTGGCTGACATAAGAGTTAACCTCCTCCTGCTGATTGTAATGTCTGTAATGGGAACCTCCTGACCAGACCGTGTCTAAGTATGCTTTATGAGAAGTCTGTGATTCAACTTCTGATAGGTCATTTTTAGCAACAGAGAGTTTTGGGAAAGCAGAATGGGATTGTTCCAAAAGTTTCAATAGAGCTTTTTTTTTTTCCTTCTTTTTTACTACGATATATTTATTTGTAAATCTATTTTTTAAAGTACTTTAAGTCCTATGAAAAGTAGGAGAGTTCACTTTCCAATGAACCCATCAACAATTGTGGACTCACTTCTATCAGGCACTGCACCAGTTATTTTAGCACATTCAGACTGAGACACAAAGGCCATCTATTTACATTTAGTTTTTCACGGTAGCAGTCCAGGAACAGCTCAGTTTCGCTGCAGGAAGGAAGGAAAGAAAGGAAAGGAAATACAAATCATAGTAAAGAATTTTCCCTGATATGTATATGAGGGAATGACTGGGAATAGTTTATCATCTGTGTGATACTGCGACCATGGTTGACTTGCAGAAAGCTCATGGAGTTCATGAATGTGGGACTAAATTACATCTCACATGTAGCTGGAAGTAAATTAACAGAAATACAAAACAAAGTCTTTATTCATAGGCAGAACTGTGGCTTTGCTGGTGTGTGCAAAACCCAGCTAACAGCTTTGACTCATCCAAAATGCATGATGCCTGGTTGTTTTTGGAATGTGCTGGTGTGGTTCAGGAGCGTTAGAGCTACAAAGAGTAACAAATGCTTCCTTAGCTTACTTGAGATGATCATTGCTATAGGCTTATGCATCTTATTAACCACTTAATTTGTTTCATGCGGCCGGTAATGAGTATCTTCATATTAAGTGCCACTGAAAATAGACCCTATATGATTTTGGTTTATCAAGAAAATCAGGTGGAGCGATCTTTTCAGATGTACAGCTCAGCTGTAAACACAAGAGTCTATCAGGCTTGTAGCATCACTGTCTCACTTTATTTACTTTCCAGTTGCTTCTCTCTTTCTCTAAATGTGAGACTGTAAGGTGGCACAAAAACTCTTGCCTATCCTATGGGCGCTCACAGAATCATCATAGAATCATAGAATCTTCTGGTTGGAAAAGACCTTTGAGATCATCGGGTCCAACTGCACCCATCTTCTGCTAAACCATGTCCTTCAAAAACTCATCTACCCATTTTTTAAACACCTCCAGGGATGGTGACTCAACCACCTCCCTGGGCAGCCTGTTCCAGTGCCTGACCACCCTTTCAGTAAAGAAATTCTTCCTAATATCTGGTCTGAACCTCCCCTGGCACAACTTATGGCCATTTCCCCTTGTCCTACACCTGTCATTTGAGAGAAGAGATCAACACTCACTCTGCCACAGCCCCCTTTCAGGCAGCCGTAGACAGCGATGAGTTCTCCCCTCTGCCTCCTCTTCTCCAAGCTAAACAACCCCAGTTCCCTCAGCCGTTCCCTGTAGGACTTGTTCTTCAGCCGCTTCACCAGCCTCATCACTCTTCTCTGGACGCGCTCCAATACCTCTATCTCCTTCTTATACTGAGGGGCCCAGAAATGAACACAGTACTAAAGGTGTGACCTCACCTGTGCCGAGTACAGGGGTACAATCACCTCCCTTGTCCTGCTGGCCACACTGTTTTTGATACAGGCCAAGATGCCATTGGCCTTCTTGGCCACCTGGGCACACTGCTGGGTCATATTCAGCCAGTTGTCAGCCAGCACCTCCAGGTCCTTCTCTGCCTGGAGAGCTCTGACAAAGTACATAGTCATCTTCTGCTCCAGCTGGGCAAGGCAACAGTGCCTTAGCTCATTCCCTTCTGCTGCTGCTGAAAAGGAGCATAGGACTCAACATCTGCCCCACAACATAGAGAGAGGGAAAGGAAAAGGAAGGAGAAGAATGCAGAATGTTGTGCAGATGTCTTCAAGCTGTCCAGTTTTAGGTTTTGGTACTGGCAAGATTAACGGAGATAATTTTAATCCCAGTCTTTGTCCCATTAGCAGGTAATGACAAGGACAGAAGACTGTCTGGCCCAGAGCATTGTAGCTTCCATTCAAACACGTTCATTTAGAAGGTGATCACCATCACCGAGGCACATTAAGTTTAAATGAATTGGTTGCATAGGACGAGAAGAGAGACCTTACATTTTCTTTGTGAAAATTTCCATGTGAACCACGAAAGCACTCTCATTTCCTGAGATATGAGAAATTGTTTTCAGGCTTTTATGAAGAAAACATTGTTTTCATAAGTTTAATTTTGAAATTGTTTAAAGTTTAAATATATATGAACAACCTTTAGTACATAGTTTCAATAAAATGTCTATGTTCCTAGAAGTATACTTTCAAGTTAATATGTTTGGGAATAATTCATGACATGGTGACCAGGTTCATGGCTTTTGTTACTTCTTTAAACACATTCATATTTTATTTTCACTGGCTTTCATTAGTCATAGAATTTTTTCTTTTTACAAAAGTGTATACCCACAGATAACATGAATCATGTTGTAAAGAAGGTATTTACAATGTGAGGTGCTGAACTTTTAAAGTAAAGTGAATTTGACATTTTGAACTTAACTTTGAACTTAACACTGTCCTTTCCAGGAGTGACACAGACTTAGACAAATCACTTGAGTCATGCTTAACCATTTCTATTTATGGGTAAAGGTCTTTGTCTGACACCTTCCTCTTCCCCTCTCTTTTCCTGCAAAATATACAGGAATAGAATAACAAATAATTTTGTCAGAGTTTTAGCAAGAAATGATTGTTAGAAAGGCACTCTAAAACACTTCACTGAGTAAGAGCATACATTACAAAAATAAATAATGTTATGTTTTGTCTCTTCTGAACAACTGGAATGTAATGAGCATATTTGGAATGATAGGGAGTATCTCTGAACTGGAATCCAAAAAAAAAAAGAAGTCTACATCCTAAAGCAAGCAAGACGGCTCTGGGGTTCAGAGGACTGCCCTTACTGTGATTGTCCTGAAATGTGCTGGCCTGGTGTCAGAGGCATAATTTTGCATTTTGGTCTTCTTTTCCAATAGAAAGATTTAAACGTATCAAGTAATATGTACTGAGTCACTATCAGTTCTTGAAATATCTGCTTCATGACACTTAGGAGGTAAAGACAACTAGCAAAATGGGAATGTAACTGTCACGTTACAGTTCTGTATAGGTACTTCTATAGGTCATGTTTTAGTTTATATTGGATTCTTCCAGTTACAAGGTGCAGCTGAAATGAAAATGTAAACCTTGATTATAGTATAGCTACTTCAGTAAACAAAAGCTGCAGAATAAAAACCATATTTATTTTGGAACAAACACTGTTTACTTTAGGAGTATCATATTTAGTCCTAATGCACTTGTTTGTGTAAGACTGCAAAAACAGGTTATTAATCACTTTTTCTCTTAGAAAAGAATGGCATCCATTGTGTTAAAAGGGTTACATGGTTAGCGTAGGAGAGCACTCTGAAGTCACTGGCTACGAAAATTAGTTTGTCAAATAGTTTTAGTTCTTAGTCTTCAGTGTTTATAATAACTAATAATTTATTTAGTTTATATAGCTAGTAGCCTTAAATTTATTATTTTTTTTATTTCAACGTGCTATTTTATCAGTAAAATGTGAGGTTTGGGATTCTGTTGTGATTATTGCGTTTTTTACACTGTAAGCTTCTCTTTATAGTTTTAAGTTTAAAATGGGAGTGGCTTATAAGCCTTCACAGTCTAGTTTAATTCCTTAACTGTTCATCCACAAATTGTCAGACAGAATGAAGTGGATTTCAAGAACCCTCTTTGTTCTTCATATCCTGTGCCTGACCCACAGGTAATCTGCACCCTTTTTCTTCAGCGCCAAGTAATTGTGGTGGGAAAGAGAGAAAATGTTAGGGTCACAAAGTGCAGACTAGACAAGAGATGACAGGTCCTGCCAATTGAGTGCCAGTATTGAGAACCTGCGAACCGTGGTCTCTGCCTTTTCACATGCATTTGTGCTGTATATTAACAGGCACTCTGTGATAATGGGTTAGGAAGTTCGGTGCTACAGCCTTTATTGCCCTGGCTTGAAAATAAGTGCAGAGGTTTTTGTGTGTATTTAGTGAGTACTGTAGAGGAGCATTTGGCACAGGACATACACATGTATCATAGAATCATAGAATGATTTGCATTGGAAAGATCCTTAAAGATCATCATATATATGGTGTATAGGAATGTTTTTCTATGTAATATCAGTTTTCTAACCTGTATGCATACGAAAGATTACGTTATCCTTCTAGTCAAGTAAAAACTGGAGATTTATTTTTCGATTTTAATAACTGGTATTAAATAATGTTGAGATCTTTCCACGTTATTTTTCTGAAATTGGAATAGAGACTAGTTGGAGCAATCAGCTTTTTATTTTGCAAGATAATCACAGCTTTAAGTCAAAAGGTGTAGAAATCAAGAGATTTATGAGGAAAAATGATTTTTCAAAAGATAGCTTTGGAACATGCGATTCTTGCTTGAAAAAACATTCCTTGACAGTCTGTAAGCCTGTGTTTCACAAAAAACATTGTGATGGCTTATTGAAGTGATGAGTATTTGTGGAGCAAATAGAAATCTGAAAGGGTATATATCTTATTTCTGGAAAAGATATAAACAGAGATACTGCTGTCATAAAGAGCTACATAAAAAACACAGCAGCATATGCTAGAGGATCTTTTTTAAAATTAAGTTTTTTTCAGATGCATCGTATTTATAAAGGACTGCAGCTTTAACTTGTTTCGCCAGATCTGTTCTCACATGTACATGACCAAATTTCTCTACTGTTCAGTAGGGAAAATGAAGCAGTGGATATAATTGCGTAATGACAGATATGAGAGGAACAGAGAATCCCAGCAATCATTTCCTGCGAGTTGGCCAGCTTCCAGACTGTCTCAATGAGCACGCTGATGTAGAGGCAGAATGAAAATAGCTTGTTCTGAAGGGTGGTTGTTGCCTTTTTTTTTTTTCCTTCTCTCTCATTTGGCTTCGCAGACTAAGGTATTGAAACAATTAGTTGACAGCATGGTGTTAGTTTTCTCATGGTAAATTAAGAAGATTAACCAAATGTGGAAATGTATTTTAGCTATAATCAGCAGATTTGGGACCGTAATCCTTCAGCATCCTCTGAGGTTATGTTCTTAATGTGATTCACGTTATTCCTTTTCATAATCTGCAAACTTGTCCAGATTTATCTTACATTCATTTTTTATTCGAAGACAGCAAAATTATTAGATTTATTTTTGTTAGTTTTGTAACACAGAAAGGTAGATGATCAGCATGCTAGCCGTTACATCACTCCATTTGGCTTGTGGTATTGGCACAGATAAGAGGAACTCCTGTAACAGCCTTAATCTCCTGTTTTTATTATTATTAATTTTCCAATAGTAAATTGAGTACTGAGGCATATTTTACATGATTATGGCAGAAGTGCATAACTTGACGGGTAGTAGCGAAGGAGCAAAGTAATATAAATATTTGCAGAAGATTTCTGCCATAACTTAATGCTTTGCATATGAATCTTTATAAAGATCTTAAGTAGTTTAAAGGAATGATTCCAGAAGATTATATAGGTCCAGTCATTTTAAGAGCTGTGAATGATTACTGTGGAGCATCTCTGGGAGTTTTTGGCTTGTCATACAAAACAGAAAAGGAAAGGAGGAAAAGTAAGCAGGAAAGAGTTATCAAATGCTTTGGGAATGGAGAGGGGAGAACACAAGCTTTCTGTGTACAAGTCAGGCTAGACATCTAGTCCTTCATTTTCAATTGTTTTTCTTTGGCTTACTACATTCCACTGGAGGCATATTTTGATTTAGGAAATTATTGTAGCCGTTTTGCTGAGCTCCTGCAAGCATCTGCTGCAACTTCAAGCCCCAAAGCAGAGCTGATGGAATAGAACCGAGAAAGAAGTGTCAGTTACTCTGTGCAATGTCTGTTGGTTTAATTGAGCTGTTGCAGGAGATTTGTTTCAAGCTAGGCTGTCAGTTGTGGCACTTGAAACGTCTGAGGGACACAAACACATGGTTCCATGCAAGTAAGCTATACAAGAGGACAGCAAAGGACAGCATGGACAGTAACTTCTTAAACTACTATAGGTAGATGTGCTAAGTTACATATGCTGACGCTCTCATTTTCCCTTAGGCTAATTTGGAAGGCCACAGACAACCCCCAGTATCACCATTAACATTGTGTCTTTCAGGAGGCTTTGAGCATGTTAGTAATGTTTTATATTACCTATCTAGCATCCTCCCTTATCCAAACTTGGACTTTAAAGGTATATAGGAAATGTCTCCTTTCTGTCCCTTGGCAACAGCTCTTCCTGGGGTATCCCTCCTCCAGGCTTTTAGATCTTCTGGCATTTCACAGCTTGCTCCTGAGCTGAAAACACTTGCTTTCTCCCTTTGAGGAGATGAATTTTCTCTCTGCCACAAATTCTTTCTTAAAATGTAATTCTCTATTAAGCCCTTTGAGCAAACCTCCTCGGTTTCCAGACAGCGCTTGTTTGACATAACGCTCAGGGTGCTACCTTGGGCAGCTGCCAGGCTGCTGCCAGAAGGGCCACTCCTGCTCCCACCACCCAGCCTGAGTCTCCTGCTGTTTCCCACAGTGGCTGTCAAGCTAGTGTGTTGATCACACAGAAAACCAACCAAGAAAAAACAGCTGTTCCAGGTTTCTGATGAACTTCCCTTTGATTGCTGACCACGGCTGCAAAGGATCTGCAGCAGAGATCTGAATTAAAGCATCGTCTCTTCCCTAGTCATAATTACCCTTTGCAAGTACCTGTCCTATCCCATGTCTGTCTCTCATACACAGAACATGCATGGGGCACCATAAATAAGGTCTTCTAAAGTTTCTATATGCTTTAGTAGCCCAAATCTCATTTTCAAATGTGAATTAAACACTTTGGCAAGGGCTTCATTAAAATAAGTACAGTTTTTGAGACCTATATGAGAGCAGAATTTGGATGCCTGAGATGTCTTGCCCTTCTGAAAGTTTTATCCCTGAACTATACCAAGTGCATTTTACTTTCCAGGAATTGATCCCAAAGTGCAGACTGTATCTCAGCCTGCCTGACTGAAATCCAAACCTTCAGTGCAAACATGTCATCACTCATAGTCCTCATGAAGATTTCAAACTGGATACGCTGCAGTTGCAAAGTCAACACCTTTAGAACAAAACATAGCTTGCTGCATAATCTTTGTACATAACCCACAGGATATTTTGCTTCTTACTTGCCAATCCAGCCTATTTTAAAAGAGAATTGAACAATTTTAATATCCTTCTTCGGGACTAACTGCTAAACTGATTGTATTATAATAAAATACTTCTGGATAAATTACATGTATTTATAGTATTTGTACGTGGACTTTCAATACTAATTTCAGATATCACTTTGCCAGAGAAATTAAGGAGAGAATACTAGTACTGTATTTCCTATGAAAATTTTACAGAATTGTCAAATATAGCAGTAAAAGGTTGAAATAGTTAGCCTGCAAACAGGTTTTGGGTTGGTCTTTTTTCTGAGTGACTGTTTAACTTGAAGTTGGTTTCTGTCACGGAAGATTTTTCAGGAAGTACTTGAGGATTTTAGGAGTCAGTATTTTTATTAAAGCATATCTTTGCGAAAATGTACTGATTGAAAGTGCATACTTTATTTGTTGGTCAGCGTCAAACTTCTTTTTAGCGTAACCCTCATTACAGTGCATATTGAGTAAACTGCTATTTTAATATGTTGAATGAGTGGGTTTTTGCTTATAACTAATCAGGGGACTGAACATTGCCTCAGGTAATCTTTGCTCACCAACAAAATAATCCATTCAAAAGCAAGCAGGTGAAAACAAATACAAGATGTTCTGAAGAAAGGTTGGACCAGATCAATTAATGTTGGACAAGTAATTGGCTTCTTTGAAGAAGTATTCCTAAACAATTTTACTGCTAAAAGAGCAACTGCTAAATGAGTGGTTTTCCTTCCTATGTTCAGGGGTTGAAAAATCCACTCACCACAAAACAGCCCAAAGTCCAAATCAGGTAGACAGTGTAAAAAAAATACCTGGCACTAAAGGCTTACATTTAGCCTCAAAGCTGTGTCCTGCCACTCAATAGGAACAGAACAGCCATGCATTGTTTGTGACCTTGCTTTACTTGTAATGCAGTGTCAATCATACTGGTCTCTTATCTTTTCCAAATTATAACATATATCTCTGGTGCTTTAATTTTGCTTCATTCCCTTCCTGACTTTACTTTTTTCTTCTTTTATTCCTGACAAAAGAGGATACTATCTCTCTCCATTATGTTCAGTGTTTCAGCTGAAATTTATGTTTACGACCTTTTCTTCACTTTTTTCTTACTTACTTTTTCTGTATCTTTACCCCACCAATTTTTGGTCTCTGATTTATTTTCTAGGTTTTTCTCTTCAAAATCCCTCTTTCTTTTGATACCATTTTTGATACTATTTCTAATGCATTTCAGCTCTCATTTTCTACCTCCCAAGGAGATGGTTAGACAAAAGGGGAGAGTGTCTGTGATGTTCCAGGGCTTGTGATGGTTCCAAGACCTTGCAGGGTGAATTAAAACTCCAAATCCTCAGGTCCTGTCTAACTGTGGGATCTAAGATGTAATGATGTCATCTTTCCTGCCTCTTTTTTTTGCCTGAGAGAGCTGAATTTGGAAATGTGTTGAGTTATTTCTTCTTTCAACCACTTCTGTGAGAAACTCCTTCCTTTAGTTTTGTGGTCACTGTAGGAAAAGTATTTCTTTTTCACAGATTTCTGTTTTGAGTCCTTTTCTTCAGGAACTCGTTCCAGTTGCTATTCATAGTTTCCAGGCTGGGTGAGGAGGCTATTGGCTTGATAATTTTCACTGCTACATTGACAACTCAAGCTTAAGTTTTCTATCCGTGGAGACTTTGAGAAGTCCTGAGCAGTGGAAGAGTAACTACAGTGGGAAGCTCATGCATTCAGGAGGGTGTCCCTTCATTAGTTTACAAATAGTTCATATTTGAATCATTAACTTTGTAGGTATTTGGATGGACAGTTCTTTTCAGTTTTAAACAAAAAGCATAATTTCTCTGAATTTGATAACTTGCTGAAGAAGCTTCCAGCTTTTTTTTTTGAGTCAAGTTGAGTTTCAAAGCCTGAAAACTTATGTTCACGCTTGTAGTTTTAGCTGTATCTGTGCATCTAATATTTTTTGTCTTCCTGAGGAGGAAATTCACTGTGTCGTGGTTAAATATGAGCAAATGTAGTATTGTCTTTCCTATGCTGGTTGTTGCTCTTACCTCTCTGTAGCATAAGCTACCTCATAGGTAAAATAACAAAAGAGTACATATTACAGTAAGAATAAGTGCATGTTGTACAATTGCAAAAGACCACACCTTGTTCTTGAAAGCATTTGAAAAGTTTCTTAGCTATTTTTCATAGACCTATGTTTTTAAAAATCTAGAATCCACAGCCATCATGTGCGGCCACATAGACTTCTTCAACTTTTTTCTTATCTGAGGTTATTGACCTCAGGAGAGGAGGAGAAGGTTATAGGGTCAAAGTCTTTTCCTCCTTGGAGCTTGCTGCTTGCTGGGAGAGGGTTGGCTGGAAAATAGATGTTTTAGGAAAAGGGTTGAGGGTCATGATTTTAATTCTGTTAGAGAACAGCTGGTTTGAGTTTCTTTCCATTTCTGTCTTCCCTCCTTTCCTCACAAGTCCGTGGAGAGAGAAAAATTTGTTCAGACGATAGCAGTAACACAAAAATAAAGGACTGAAGTATTCTCATGTTTAAAATAGATCATGTTTGTTATATGACTTCACATTAAGAAAGAGAAGGGGAAATTATTAAAATGATTGAAATCCGTTATTGTTTCAAACACTGAATTGAGATTGATCTAGAATGCTAGAGGCTTATTTGTTTTTCTGCCAAAAATTAAATTAATAGTAATGCTCTAGTGGCTTTTTGATTGAACATACTTTACGATTTTTTTTATTTGTGGTGGACAAAGCTAATTCTGAATGTGCTATGTTAGTTTGCATACAAGTCGCTGAAGAAAGATGGTTTGATTTGGCTATTTCTGTTCAGATTTTCTTCATCTTTGCATGCTGCTTTCATGCACTTAGACCAAAGAGAGAGAAGGAAACTCACAACTCTCAAATGAATGGCAAACTAGGAACAGATTTTTTGTCTGCGCTCCTCTGAAACAGTGGCCTCAGGCTGTGTTGGTGTGTGGCTCAACAGCAATCAGAGGTCATAATTTCATTGGCGGTTAGCATCAGGTTTAATTTTTCTAATATGTTACATTTACCAAAATGTCTGGTTTCAGTTACACTTATGCACTGACTGAATCAGCTTTGAGCAGCATGATGTTTTAAGGTACCTGAAAGGCTACAAGAACGTTTATGGAACACATATGCTAATTGTTTTTAACCACTTTCCTTTCTAAACACAAAAATGTGTTTTTCAAAAACCATTTAAGAGTAGTAGCTAATGATACTGTGCGTTTATTCTAAGAAATGAGCACAAGGAATAGGTAAAATAGTTGTTTTAACAAGACTGCCATCTACTGATTTCCACAATTAAAAATACCTCTGATGAGTAGATTGCTCATAGTTTTTTTTATAGCTTTATTTTCAAAATTTGCAAGATCAAGAAAATTATAAGGTCTTTCTGTCACCTTAGGAATGCGACCAGGTTCACATTGACGACGTTTCTTCAGATGACAACGGTCAAGATTTAAGGTACAAGAGAACTGAATAAGATAAAACATTGCTTTGCAAGCTCCTTCCTGGGGAAGCAATGAACTGCTGTAACGCTTACAGTAGCTCGCTATCTTTTTAGCTATCTTAGCCTTTGCAACCCAGCAAAGTGAGAAGTTGATGGTCAAATATAGCCTGTTAATCTAAGGGTTTTCTTATTTCTGACCAGCACCTATAACTTTGGAACAGATGGTTTTCCCGCGGCTGCCACCAGTGCGAATTTGTGCCTTGCTACAGGGGTGCGCGGAGGAGTGGACTGGATGCGAAAATTGGCTTTCCGCTACAGACGAGTAAAAGAAATATATAACACCTACAAAAATAATGTTGGAGGCAAGTGACTTTGAATTATGTAATAAATATTGAAAAGAAATAGTAAAAAGGAGGAACTTCTGGTTTCTGTTCCTTTATTGATGTGGTCGTGTTTAGCGAGCTGTTTCGTTTGCAATGTGTGGAAAATTATCTCTGAGCTAATGAAAGCAAAGGAAAATGACAGAACGTTACTTCATTTCGGTGCAGACATGCCCTTATCTACTCCACAGGTCTTCTTGGTCCAGCCAAAAGGGAGGCTTGGTTACAACTAAGAGCGGAAATTGAAGCTTTGACAGATTCTTGGTTAACACTTGCACTGAAAGCACTCACCCTTATTCATTCAAGGTGAGTATGAAGAGTATGAGGTAGATAGGACACTTTAGGATGTGTGGTGATGATCTAGAAGAGGCTACCTGGTCTTGTGGGCAGAATACTGGACCTGGAGGACATTCTTCTCATTCCTTGATCTGGTCTGACCATGCGACTCTGTGTCTTGCTCTCCTGCAAGGTGGAAAAAAAAAAACCCTTTCTTTGAAAGTGACAATGATAACGATGAGGGTTCTGATAGGAGGGATAAGGTTTTCCTTGTTCTATTCTGTTTTGTTAAAAGAGGATGTTTGCATTTTCTCTTCCATAGGACAAACTGTGTGAACATTCTCGTAACGACTACTCAGCTAATTCCAGCTCTGGCAAAAGTCTTGTTGTATGGACTAGGAGTTGTATTTCCCATAGAGAATATTTACAGTGCAACTAAAATAGGTGAGATATTTCTATGATGTTGTGATACAATTGAACTGTAATTCTAAATAAAAGGATATTGCAGTCTATGTTTATTTCTTCCATGCATTCACTGTAGCAAATAAAAAGATTAGTAATACTCGATCTCACAAAACATATTTCATGATAATGCATCCTAAAAGTGCTTTTCAAATGTTGTCATGATCTAGCACAGAAAGCTTCCTATTGCTCTGTTAACGCTACTGCAGCCTCTGTGAAGATGAAATGTAATTGCTGTTTTGTCATCATTTCTCAAAATTGTGAGGCTATGTAGTAGAGAAGGTTTTTTAATAGGCTGTAAGTACAGAGCACTGAAGTCTTCTCAGGTTAGCAGCAGAAGTTCTGCAAGAATAAGCAGTGGCTGTATTTGTTTTCATAGGCTCTGAAGCAAATTTTGGTAAACAATTTACCAGAAGCAAAAATGATTTGCTGCAGAATGTAATTATTAAAGTTCGTTCGTACTGACTGTAATAAGGTCCAGCTGGGATAATGTTTATTTCTGTTTTCCGGTTCAATATAAAATATGTTATTTTGAGTATGTAGAAGTACATAGGACCAGATAGCAATAGTGCTTGTAGTTTTTAACATGATTATGACATATCTGTTTTGTCTCAGATTCCCTCAAAATTTTGAGCTTCGTGAAACCATTTTTCATTTGTTCTTAAGTATCTATAATACAGGAAGCTCAAATGGCCAAGAAAAAAATGGTGGGTTATTTTTGTTTGGTTTTGTTTTTTATAAGAAAACTCAATTGAGAATTTTATGTAGAAATTTGAAAGCATTACCATAAAGATTTAAAACTATTTTTTGGATAGAAATGTTGTGGTACTGTCTGTCAAAACTTTCAAGTGAATTAAAACTTTGAATTATAATACTTTAAATACGTATTTTAATTAAAATAATTTTAATAAATATTCACTTGTGATTTCACATACGCAGAACAGAAGGGTATTCTTGGAAAACTATATTTAGTCACTAACTGTCACAGGAAAATGTGACATTTTTGTAACATGACAGGATTCAGAATTTTCAAGCACCATTTCAACCAAGGTTGTGTTGGAGGTTTATTATACCTGGTGCTACCGTTAAAGAGCATCATTGAGTAGTGTGCCTTCTCTGCTGGCTAGAAACCTTTTTTAAAAATTTCCAGCCTATTTGTTCTTATGCTGGTATTGTTCTGTAGCTGAAATAACTATTTTGAGAAACATTTTTCCTGTTGGTTGTTGTGAACACACGGGTAAGTATGTACCATGACTGAACTTAAGTGATCTTTCAGAATGGGGACATTTCAGAAAACTCGACTGTAAGTATTCTTTCTGGTTTCTGATTACCAATACCAGAAGCTTCCCAGTATTGATACCTACATGTAGGACTGGAGCACTGGGATCACGTCCCCAGGTTTGTACAGTGAAGTAATGAGCCACATTAATGGATGGTAGTGCAGGATCAAGGACTTTGCCAATGTATTGGATTACAGGCATTTAAATCTAAATCTTTCGAGTGACCTTCTAAGTCAGGATACTACTGTTTCAGGAGCTGTGATTAATCTTGTCACAGGTTGTAGAGAAATATCTAGAATTTCAACTCAGATTCAATCAATTCGTTCAGTTTAGGATACTGGCTGTAAATAGCCATTAGAGAATTCTCCTGGTAGGGAAGTTGCCCCCAAAACCTGTCTCAGATTAGGGAAGGAGACAAGAAAGTTGATATTGTGGGCCTCTAGTCCCCTACATACTGAAGGATATGTGTCCTTTATCTATGTCTATGTGTACTAGAGGACCTCGTGGAGCAGATTTCAAGTTGCCTATTGGTTGTTGTGGCAGGTCTAAAGCTGCAATTGCCCTTGTTACACTGTCTTGCAAGAGAGGATCTTCTCCCAGTAGCTCTAATTCAAAGTGTTCGAAGTGTTGGGGAGATCTAGACTAAAAAAGTGATTTATTTGATGTCATCCAATCACTGTTGAACAGTCTGATCTTTTTCTTTCAGGAAAGGAAAGTTGTTTTGAGCGAATAATTCAAAGATTTGGAAGAAAAGTAGTGTATGTTGTTATAGGGGATGGTGTTGAAGAAGAACAAGGTGCAAAAAAGGTAATGGCCCTTTTCAGTGTGGGTTGATTTCAAGAGTCTGAAAGCAAAATTGTCTTTTCTTCAACATGGGACAGCATACATTGAGATTTATTGACATTGACTTCTTTGCTTTATGAAATATGTTTTGACCATATGTATTAGAAAGCTGCATAAAACTGTAAATAACAATGTGTACTGTGGTTCTCCAAAAGACACATGAAGCTAGCTGTGTACACTTGATGTATATCAAAAATGAGCTAGGAAATGGACCCCAGCATTTGTGCCGAGAACTAGTAGTTCTATTTTCATTGGCATCCCAAAATACCTCATGGGATGTTAGGAATATAAGCAAAAAATGACAATTCTTGCTGATCAAAGGCAGTGTACTATTTGACTATATGAAATACATATTTGTCACACTTTGAAAAAGTATGTAGGATTGGGGTAGGTATTTCTTGTGCGTCTAGTTTTCTTGTGTGTCTATAATTTGGAAGTTGCATTCAAGTAACTGTTTGTGGCTTGTCCTGCATTCATAATCTCAGTTAACTGAGAAGAGAATACTATTTGCATTTTTGTTTTCCTCTGGGAAGAAGGGAAAAATTTGCACTTTTTTTTCTCTCAGTGTGGAGTAAGCTCCATAAAAAGCAATACTTCCCACTGACAGATAATAGGAAGTAAGCCTAACCTTGCTATTCTACCCAAGTTCAGCAGATACAGAGTCTTCACTTGGAGGAATGAAGCATAATATTGGCTATTTGATCAACAGGAGAAAGAGTAGGAAAATGGGCATTTCTGTTCTTGCTTTCTTTTACAGGTAAATTGCTTTTACACAGCTGCTTTTTTACCATGAAACTCTCTGTTTACTTCTGTATCTATTTCCACTGTAACTTTCTAAATTGGAGAAGTGAAACTAATCAGTCTGCATGGCATTTTAACAACCATTGACTGGTTTTACTTCATGAAATCTGGGGTTTGTATCCCTGAAGCGTTGTGGGTAGGTTCCCTGCTCGTCCCGGCACTTCGCAGAGTCTCAGTTTCACATATCCCTTTGGTGGACTGACGGGAACAGTTTGCTCCTTTCTCCTTCAGAAATCCCTTTCATCTTTGCAGAGAAATGTTTTCCCGCTGTAAATGATTACATTTTAAAAGCTGCATTTAAGATCAGGGGAAAAAAATTCTTCTCTTTGTTCCTTTGCTGTTGCTCGGTGAAATAGTGTTGTATATGATAATGGCAGGAGTAGTCTTTTTGGTAACATTATCTAATTCAATGCTTTTTTCAACAGGAAACATGATTCAGAAAAGCATAAGAAAAAGACTTTGCAGGGTCTAAGAGGAGTAGCAGTATAGAAAGTTCCTTTGTGCCACTACTTCTGAGTATTCTTTCTCGGTGGAAGGAATTTTCAGATTCAAAGCATGTTAGATGCTCTGGATTAAATTATCTGATGCAGCAATGCCAGAGAAGTCAATAAGTAGAGCAGCAGCCCTGCCTTTCTGCAGAAACTATTAGTTTGGTTAAGGAAAATGCTTATGATTCTTGTCCTGCTTCTTACTCTACCAAAAAGCTCACCATTTCACATGGTGAAAGCAGAGTTTGCCTTTTAAGTTTTGGCCCTTGCATCCTGCAAGAGCAAGAACCACACAGGGCCTTGTGGTACAAGGAGCTGCTCCCAGCTCAAAGGATGTCCTTTTGATTATCTGCTCCTTGGGTTGTTTTTAGCTTTAGTAGGAGAAGTGTGTACTGTGGTTCAGTTTAAAGACATATGCCCTGCCTAAGGAATAAATAGAATCACTGTATTAGAAAACAGTAGGAGCCTAGACCACCTCTGAAGAGTGTGCAGATGAAGCAGGAGAATATTGACCCCCACAAAAACACCCCAAGCCCATCAACCCAAAGTGGCATAACTGTCCCATGTTGTACCCCATTTCCATGCTTATTCCCTGAGCCTGGTTAGCTAGTCCCTTTCTACCTGCCTTTTCATGAGCAGTTTGGGCGTTTCTGATATTCTCAGGACAGCTTTTCTGTTGTCCCTTTGCACAGCACTTTGCTGAAGGTGTATGTGTACATTTCTTTCCACTGTTTAGAGCATAAACAGCACATTCTTCTTTAAATAGCACTTCACTGATTTCATGTAAACTATAATAAATATTTTTAAGTAAGCATATAAATTCAAACCAATGTAGTTTGAGATATTTTTTATTCTGTGTTCCTTTGGTAAAGAAGAGCTGAACTTCCAGCTAAGGAAGTGAGAAAGTTAAGGTTTGTTGTTAAAAATGATTTACCAATAATTTATCAATTTCTTCATTGTAAACAAAGTTTTCTATTTCTGTCTTTCTTTCATAGAAAATCCTAAGTCAATAGAATAATACGAAAAATGAATGACCAATTTTTTTATGGTCATTATCGTGAAAAATCAATAACAGAAACTTTTAAATACCATTTAAAAGATCATTGCTCATTTGAGAAACACTTTTTTGAATAGACTTTTTCTTGTGAAATGCCTCTTTTGAATGATGAAAATAAATATAATACACAGAGGAAACTGCAGGCTCTTACATTTCACATAGCACAGGAAAAGCCATGGTATCAACACCTTTGTTTAGCTGTCACTTCCAGCAAATATTTTATAAGACAATTAAAATTCTCGGGATGATTGCATTGCAGACTGAGAAATAATTGTACCCCTCTGGATCAGTTCAGCACACAGCCAGTGTGGCTGTAACGCAGAGGTTGCTACCTTTGGATCAGCCTCTCCAGGAAAACAGGGAGAGGACAGGAGAGGAGAGAGAAAGCAGGGTGAGAGCTGAAGGGTGCTCAGGGCAGTTGCTGCTACGGGGGAGAAGCCATTGTGGCAACATATCTGTTCACAGAGGTTGTTTATGGGGTTTTCTGCCAGAGATTGCATTGTCTTGGCATTTTGTTTTGTTCTGCTTTTTTGTGTTTTGTTTGAGCACATCTCTTGCCTTTGCCTTTGGAGACACAGTTGGGAAATACTTGTAAGGCATCAAAAAAAAACCCAGCTTCTGAGGTTTTCTACTTTGGAGAATCCTCCAAAGCATTTCTAATTTCTGAGAGGAGACAAAGGCGGAGGCTCTCTGCACTGAGGAGCTGGATTTTAAATCAGGTGATCCAGGAGAGCCTGGGCAAATCAGTTTCTCCCTTTGTCTCAAAAATGGTCATGCTGCCTCAGAGGGAAATTGGGAGGAAAAATCATAAATCTTTGTGGAGCTATAAGTAGAATATAAATGGCTATCCAATATGCCACTGCTTTTAAGCTCACAGTCACACTGTGCTGGTCAGGTTTGGGGTAGGAAGTAAAGACAACCACTTAGCAAATCTGGCAGGAACACAACAAAAATAGTGTGAAAGATGACAGAAACTGATGAGTTTTCTATTCAAATCTGTCACAAATCTCAAGAGTAAGGTTTTTGTATAAATATGTGTTCATTTAAGGGAGGGAAGATATTCTGTGCTTTTCAGTGTTGCTGTCAAAAAAAACAGCTTTGTTTTGCACATGTATTAATAGAAATACTTCATTTTGTTGAATAAAATAGTTGGAAGTTTTGTTCTTTTAGTATATAAATGCTGAAAAATAATATTACTTCTATTCCAGAAATGAAATACGTTAATATTTTTGGCTATTTCATTATAATTATTAGATTTACTAAGCTAATAATTTCACTTTTCATGCTTTTTAGCAAAACCAAATTCAAACTTTTGCCACCATATTTCACTTCAAAATGTCATCCAGATTGGGTCATTAAAAAGTTCATAAATGTTTTTGTTACCATATAACATCTACAAAGCAATTCATGTTTTTTTAAAAGACAAAGCTTCATGTTTCATAGTATCACAGTATCACAAGGTTGGAAAAGACCTTTGAGATCATTGCTTCCAACCTATGACCCAACACCAACACCTACTCATCGTCTAAACCATGTCACTAAGTGCCTCATCCAATCTGTTTTTAAAAACCTCCAGGGATGATGACTCCACCACCTCCCTGGGCAGCACATTCCAATGGCCAATCACACTTCCAGTGAAAAATTTTTTCCTAATATCTTTGGAAGATACCGAAATAGTACACAAAATCATTGTTTTACAGCCAGCCTACATACATATTCCTCCAATATGCAGTATGAAAAGCACTCCTATAGTTTCATTAGATACTAATACATCCAGTTACTCTGCCTATTTGTTAACAGTATTTGCCATCCGTTCTCCCACAGCTGCAAATGAGATATTGGCATTTTTCAGTGTGCTCAGAATAGAAGACGTGTTGTACATGACGTGTGCTAAGTGTTGGCAAGCGTGGCTTCTTAAAGGAAATATTTAGTAAATATATACACAAAGAAACTCTCGCATGGTCATTCAGTAAGAAAAAATATCGTTCTGTCTCATGGGTGTGTTGCCACTTTTGACAGGGCTGATTAGTTGTGGAGAAATGGGGCACGTTAATACAGGAATAACGTATGAGGTTTTGTGTCATAGTTTTGTTACTTAAAATGTTTTAATATTTTAGAATCTTTTGTTACCTTAGATAAGATGAAAATTATTGTATATACTCTGTGAACAAACTTGTATATATGGACAAATACATTTGTGAGACTGTATATACATACACAAACACTACATATAGATATATATAGATCTGTAACAAGTTTACTTCCCCTCTTCTTAGCTATGAAGGCTGTGCCATAGGGTCAGACTGATAGAGATCTGAATTGGCCCCATTTGGCTGTGCAGAGAGTGTCAGTGCAGATTCCAGCACTATGCAGCAGCTGTATTCCTGGCATGCTTTATTTCTTGGGATTGTGCTGCTGGTCTTTTGACCTGTATGCAGGAGAACTGAAAATAATTATAATCCTGAGGTTTACATAACCTCTTTGTTTTCATGGGACTCTCCAGGCAGAATCATTCCACTCCTCACTCCTATGACTACCTGTGGTAAGTGAAGGTATTCTCTTTTCATGGACAGACATAAATGAAATGAGGACATTGAAATGAATTTGAAATTAAAAGATGTACGAAAATAATGACGACTTAACATTTTGGTTTCCAATCTGACCATAAACATCTGGGAGTAATCCAAAATGCGATACTGCATATTGACATCTAGCAAGAATTGCTGTGATTTGACTTAGCAGAAGATAACCCTTCTGTTAAATCAATTAGGGTCTTTAACTGCCCAAGTTGCCTGGTCTGTATATGTTCTGTGATGCTGAGGTTGTTACTAGGGAAGCAGTATAATGCTGGAGCTGCGTGAAGTATGAGCTGGAAGCCAAGAATTTATTACTACAGTTCTTCCTATTCATTGGTCTGCTGTATGACCTTGGAGGGCATCCATGTCATTGAATCTTGGCTTCTGCAGAGACAGTACTCAAAGGCAGGCATCCACCACCAGTTTTCCACACCACTTCTTAGGTATGCTCTTTACATGACCCTGACCCGGTGTTTGAGGCAGAGTTGGTGCCAAGCTGCCTAAGAGAAGCAGGGAGCGATGGCTGGCTGGCAGGGAGAGCAGGTAGGTCCACTTGGCAGGGGGCTTCTGAGAGAAGAGGGAAGCTGCAGCCGTGCAAGAAAGGGAGGCAGCATTGCTGAGCACCACCAGCCAAGTGCAGTCAGCTGGCAAACACTGTACAGACCTGTTGCATGCACAGGCCTGTGTCCATTTGTCCTTGATGTAAAACATCTATCAGATGTTATAAATTCTGCCAGGAAGATCTTGACGTGTATGTAAGGGATAAGCACACAGAAGCTTTTGGAGAGCCCAGAGAACAGCAAGATTAGGAATTTTTATTTCATTTTGTTCTTACTGCTTCATTTCCTGAATGTGGTGCAAGAAATTAATCTTCGGTAAAGATTTGAGTTGGAAGGCAGCTGTATCTGACCTGACAGAGTGGAGAGGATAGGCTGTGTGTGAAAAAAAGGGAAGACACAAGGACATGGATTTGTAACTCAGTGAGTTAACAGTATCTAGTTTCTGTTGCTGGTAAAGCACAGAAACAGTACAATGGACGTCTAGATTGAAGGTGCAGAAATAGTAGGTGTCACAATCATTTTTTAACACTTCCTCCCTAAGGAAAGGCTTAATGTGTAAAAGTGTTTTGGAAATATTGTAATATTCCAATGGCACCTCACTTGTCTCTGAATTTTGGTTTAGTTGTTGCTGTACTCTTCATAAGCAGCTGTCATTCACTCATTTATCTTCAAACTGAGATTTAGTCAAATATTTTTCAAGACTTTAACAATCTAGAGTAAAGCAAAGCAGAACCAGAAGGTCTTACAGTGATGCTTCCTTGTATGTCGTTTTATTTTCTTCTTGAAGAAAGTGTTTTGCTCTTAAAGCTAAGCATGGTCTGAAAGTGGGCATCTGTTGATGCATCCATATTATATTTTAAGTCAGATCAGAAGTGTCATACCAAAGCAGACCTTCCACATATTCCCCCTTACTATGCTTTGATTAACATCCTGGACTGGTTTTAGAGGGAAAAAGAATTCTTTTTGGTGGAAGTAAACAAGAATATATTGTCTCGGTGCTCACCAAATGCTCTCCGGCTCCTAATGGGCACTTTTCCCATGATTGCAGACTAGAACTCTTCTGAAGTACAAACCTTGAAACAGGGGCACTGGGTGCTCAGTGCCACCCCTTCACTCTGCAGTCCATCTTACTGTGCCACTATGCTTGCTAACACTTGTCCTTCATTGGGTGTGCATTTACCAGATTCCTTACTGTGCTCCCTTGCAGATCATGTATGACTCTTTAGTCTATACTTATTAACTCAGCATTATCTTTTCTGACTCTCAGAAGAGTACCAGTTGATCATTGCTTACCAGTTGCCATTTCACTTCAGAGAGATTTGCCACTATTTACATTGTTACGTTTCTATAAGTTCAATTCAATTTGTGATCACATCATTATCTGGATTGCAGTAGCATTATTCTAAAGATACTTATACACTGGCAGATGTTTACCTGAGCTTCTAAAGAGAAGTTTATGATAAGCTCTGTGCTAAGGTGTTTTCCTTCTGAGATAGGTGTAAGGTAAAATTACAGGGCATACAGTAAAAATGCAGCTGGAAAAAGAGTTTCACATTGTTTTCAAAATTGTTCTCTAATTTAAAATTTGAGAAGAAGACCTGCGTGAAAAAAGGTCAGCTTAGAAGTGATAATCAGAAGAGATGGAGTTTTGCCGCTGATTTCAGTAGCATTAGGAACTCAGAAGCTATTGTGATAATAAATTGCTTGTGGTTTGCCTCCTAAGAAAGCCAGAACACAAACTAACCCAATGAAAAGGTGAAAACAAACATATTAGCCTTCAGAATATTGCTGTGTTGAAACTTTTTTTTCCTATGGAATTTATAGAATATTTTCCTGAATCAGCTGATGGTTATCTTTTTTTTTTTTTTATGCAAAAAATCTTGCTGATACTATAATCCCTGGTTTAGAGTACAAAGATAGCTCTTAATCAGAGTTTTACCTTCATGGATGAGGTAGTGTGTGCTTTTTCCTAGTATTTGTGGTTTGGGTTTATTCAGGTTCTTTGCAAACATGTTTGTGCTCCAGACAGATTTTATTACAGCTAATAGGAAAAGAATATGTATTTCTTTTAAACTTGTGCCATATGGAAGAGATGTTTTAAAATCAGTGCTAACAGTTAACGATGTTATACAAACATTGGGAGAAAATTACTTTCAAAGTGATGTGAGCAACACATGAGCTATTCTGAATCCACAGATATGTTCCTAATTCACCTGCCAGGGATAGTTCCACAAGCAACAAATGCATTTTGATAGTAAATAATGCTTCTACTTTTTTCTTTTTGTTTTTTTTAAATCAAGTTCTGTTCCCTTCCTCATACTACCCCCATGCTTCATATATAGGTTATTTTTCTTAATTTTTTTCTAGAAATAATATTTTCTTATGCAATGTGCTGAAATCTATAAAGAAATGAGAAACCTCTCCCTTCCTTATGATCTCCTGTCATGTTTACTGTTGTTCCTGTTGCTAAATAGATTTATTATTATTGAGAATATATGCTGAGGAGATGGATCAGAGAAACAGGAGATAAACGTGAAGGGTTTGAGGTTTTAAGAAGTCTTTCTGTCCTCTCGGTGTTACCTTATCCTTGCAAAAGACAATGGGTGGGTCTAAATACCAGAATGCTTGGGGTTATTTTTACATGTTGTCTGTGCTATTCACAGCATGCTATGCCATTTTGGAGGATCTCAAGCCACTCTGACCTTATGGCCCTTCACCATGCCTTGGAACTGGAGTACTTGTAGCAGCTCAGCAGCACTTTGAAACCCCAGAGCCTCCTTCTGCCCATGGATGGGATGCCTGTGTCTTGTGTCAGCACTGGACTGCAGAACTTTGTGATTTCAACATGTTGACATACAGCTGCAATTGGTCTTAACCCTTGCCCTTTCAGTAAACAGAGGAGCATGTCTTTTTCTTCAGAACAGCTGTTGACTGGTACTGCGAGTCCAACGAAAATAAGCCATGCAATTATTTGAACAACTCATCTTTACTGTATTTGCTACCAAAAAAAAGAAATAGAGAAGGAGGAAGCAAAAAGGAAACAAAAGGTTCATACCTGTGAAGATAAAAAAGGACCTGCAAATGCTTTGTAGTTTTTAGACTCTTCAATGTGACATACACCGTTTCTTCAACACAGCAACTTGATTGCACAATGAAGACTGAGATTTTTCAAAATACCAGTGGAGTAATTTTCTTGTAAAGAAGGTTTACTTTTTGGTTTCTCATACCCAGGGTACTCTGTACATCTTTACTTATTTATGAACAGACTATATTTTGACATCGTATAACTAAGGATATGTATAATAGGATTAAAGGCCTTTGCCTATGGTACAGCAACTACTTTTGATTTTAGGACATTATGGAGTAGTTTAAAATATGTCTAATTTAAACTAATAGGTACATCACTGAGACAATCATGTACAGGAAGAATTTTTTGTGTAAATTTGTAATAATGAATGGTTCTTTTACATATTGTTAAGGTAAATGCTATTGAAAGATAGTAATACCTTGTTGGTGAAGAATGAGGCCACGTGTGCACAAACTGTTGCGCAGTGCCTTATCAATGTGTTGGATATAAATATGTAGATAATGGGGGTTTTTTTAGATAAATTTGTCAAGACCAAAAGCATGGATGTCAAGTGTCAATAAGAATTGGATTTTGTTCTGCTCAGCTGTTTCTCTACCTTTTTCTTCTCTCACCTACTCCGATTATGAAAAGATTGATTTCTTTCCCCTCACAAAGGAAATATATATAAAACACAACTGAAGAGGAGTGCTTTTCTGTTTTCTGTTTCCTCTTTTGAAGTTAACATATTAAACTTTTTTTAAGTATTGAAAAACAAATTAACAGATTCATTCCATAAAGAAATAGAGAGAGAACACAAACATATTTTAAGACATGACTTAAACTGGACTCTTGGTACCGAATATTTTTTGTCTCATCCAAAAATGAAGGAAACTATCATCATTGTTATTTTTAGGAATTAGAAAAGGGAATATTTTGGAGAAATTGAACAAGAAGACTCATATACATTTTATTTTTTTTTAATCCTCTTCCACCAGGAGTCAGTTTTTCCTAAGATATAACGTCCATTGCCGGCAATGGAAATGCTGAAATAGTTATCGCCAGGGAGTTAAAGTTCATTTTTGTCTATACCCATTTACAGGAAAAAGCTAGACTGTGTCTGTCTGTGACTTGTGACTTTTCTAATCTTGAAGGCCATGCACGGCTTGGTCAGATAAACTGTTAGTCTGACTTTTTGGCTTTAATTGTACCAATTCCCTTTACTCAATCTAAATTTCTTCATTAAAAAGAAGCTGCAACTTTGTTGTTTCATTCTCCAGCTTGTCTTCTTGTTTTCTTTTGCTAAAAATACCAGCCTTGAAACAGCTACCTGCAAAGCTACGAAGCACCAATGTAGCTACACACCGACACACTTCTCTATTGGAGGAATCATGTTGCTGCTAGAATTCAATATTTGTGGATTGCTTTATTACCAACACAGAGGTTTTTAGCCTATCGAGACTTGCACATGTGCTTTGCTTTCCCCAGTCTGAGAGCTGGAAATCACGCAGTACTCACGTATGTGCATAAAGCACATTGTGGGTAGTTTTTAGAATCGAGACTATAATTAGCCTTTTTTTTCCTCAAGCAAAATAGGCAGTGATGGTTGTTGGTTGTCTTTTTTTTTTTTTTTTTGGCTCTTTTCAAGTTTTTTTAGTCACTTGTGGACTGAAAACAATGAACAGTTTATCTGGGCCTTATTGTACAAAAAGTGTGTTGTGTCCACAATTGTGTACAGAATTTTTCCTCATTAATTTTGTTTTAAATTAATAAAATTGATTTGTGAACATATTAAATGATTGTCTTGTATGCGAGTCCATGATATTTCTGCTCTCTATGTTGGGAATGAGGAAACATCTCTCATCTCTTTGCTGTCACAAAGCAGAAGTTGTTCACCTATTTGTGCCAAACTGAGACAGTGAACAAGATAAAAAATATTTGCATCTAGTTTACAGAAGGTTTAGTTACATGGGCAGCAGCTGAGTTGCTTGTCAGCAGGAGCTAGAGGAGGTCACTGCAGAATAGGAACTTGGTGCATGGTGTCCTGGAAATGCGTGCCTAAGTGACTCATAGAAATAAATGCCTGAATGTAGGTGCTGCAGTGCCTGTGAATGTCATGTGAAACAATCCATGTGCTAAACTGATGACTCCCATTGTTCACACATCTCACTCAGGGCTACAGCAAGTCTCCTGTCCTCTGAGGATCTACAGGCCTGAATGTCTCTGGGAATTCAGGACTGATATTTGTCTTTTGCAAGCATGGACCAGGGCAGCCCTTTAAATCAGGGAAAGAGTGGTAGTGCCCACCATTTTATAGAAGACACTTTATTGTAGTCCCATGAAGTATTGGTCCAAAGCATGGGTTTGATTTACTCTTCCAGAGAGAGGGAGGGCTGTGCCCAAACCCACATCTCAGCTTCCACAATTTTATCCTAATTAACAACTTTTAGAGTAATCTGCCCAAGAAACATCCTCCGCACATTCTGGTACTGCTGTGCCACCCTGCACAAAAGGATTAGTTGAGCTGGAGATTGCAAAGATAAGTCAGTGAACCAAAGAATGCAGCTGCACTGAAGGGAAAAGCAGGATCAGCCGGGATGAGAAAATGTTTCTTGCAACCATGTATGCTTGTTTTGCAATGGCTGGTGAAGAGCCCTCTTTGCTTCACTGCCCATAACTGAGAGCCTTGAATAGAGGCAAGTGGGCACTTCTGCTCAGTTTCTGGTCCAGTGAGACCTGTGTGGTACAGTTTCAAAAGAAGGGTTGAACAGTACTGCAAACTAAGAAAGGCATGGCTTAGTCAAGTATGGGTTTGTGTCTTCTCAGGGAGAAAAGCGATTAAGTCAGTATAGCTGCTTCTTGAACTAATTGTCCAGTTATAGCAGAAGACGTGCATTGCACCCATTCCCTGTGTGGCATGGGATTAACTGATGTCTGCCATGTTTTGTGAGCAACTTCATTCTACTGGCGTCTGTGGTAGGAAGCACCTGGCTAGTCAGGTTCTTAAGAGATTTAGGATAAGAATTGTCTACTTTTCAACTCTATGATGGCCCTGGGAGTGAGCTGAGAACCAAGACTGGGTGAATATAAAGACGTGAAATAACTAAATACACATAATGGGTGGTGGGTGTTTGTTTCTTCTCCCAAGTGACTAGTGATAGGACAAGAGGAAATGGCCTCAAGTTGCATCAGGGGAAGTTTAGATTGGATATTAGCAAAAATTTCCCTACTGAAAGAGTAGCCAAGCATTGGAACAGGCTGCCCAGGGCAGCAGTGGAGTCGTCATCCCTAGAAGTGTTCAAAAAACATGTAGATGTGGCACATCAAGACATCATAGTTTAGTAGGCATGGTGGTGTTGGGCTGACAGTTGGACTTTCGGAATTTTTGTTGTTTAGTTTGGAGGATGATCACAATGTTTTAAAGACATCCTTTTTGATCATTGCTTCTGATGTCAGATTAGTCTTAAAGCAAGAATGTGAAATTGCAAGGGTTAATTTTAGCTCCAAACATTTGCTTTCAGAACCATGGAAGGCCTGTAGCTAAAGATTGGCTGACGTTACCTATAGAGTCTATGATATAGCCTAAATATGAAATCCAACACAATAAAAATGAAACTAACCCTTCAGCTTAGGAACCAAGAGTGGGATGGAAGAGCCAAAGAGAACATAGTTATAGAACGTGTTCTAACCTGTCACAGTGAGACAAGGCTCAACTTGATTGCTTCACTCAGTACAAGTAGATAAATGTTCAAAAATAGATGCTCTCTTATTCTCAGCTGATTTTCTTAATTTGTTAAATAAAAAGAGTTACAGGCACAGCCTCAGGGGTTTTTTTGTGTTCATATTATACGCTGTGAATCAGCTCCTTTGATATGCAGATGATTCACATACTTGTATTAAAAAAATGTTGCCTTAGGTCTCCTATTTATTTTAAACTTTGCATCTTAAAATGATTATATGTACAGTATTACTGCTGGGTTTGAGGCAAAAGAAGCCAGATGCAATGTATTATTCTGCTGTAATCCATTAGAGCATTCAGTTTACAGTGTCAAATCACAATTACAGCTTTACAAACTTTTACTTATAATGTGAAGATCAAATTGAGCTCTTTGTTTATGTTTCTACTCCTTTCTTTTAAACCTAACAACCTAACAAATGGGAGCAAAACCAAGATCAACCAAGGAACTGCTTCTATGCATTTGGCACTACAATGGAAGTTGGATGCTCAGAGTTTAATTACACTTATATGTTTTCAGTGCAGCACCAAAGGCACAAGTCCACTACAATAGGCAATTAAATCCCCCCTGAAGTAAGTGGCTTTCTTTCTGAGCCTTTCAAAGCTCAAAAAGTTATTTCTTTTTTTAAGGAACTTCATACAAAGTCCTACTTAAATTAAAATCTTGTAAGAAAGCAGGGATTCCTGTACAGTGAAGAGCACCATGTTATGATGTAGGTAGCTCGTAAGCGTGGGGTTTGGTTTTTAGAACATGTCAGTACTGCTTGAAGTTTCCATTTCTTAGATGCTCACTGATAACCGTGTTCAGCTGCAGTAGCTTTACTTCTAAGAATAAAATTTGTCAAAATCATTAGAGCTCTATAACTTTAAGGTAGTTCCAGGAAAGTAAAATTAATAATAGTAATTATTATTAGTTATGTCTTTCATGAGTGAAAAGCGTGCTCAACTTTGCCTCAAAAATGCTTGCCATGCAAGCCAATAAAATATTGTTAAAATTTTTTTACCTTTTCCTTCAAATTTCTTCTTCTCTCAGTATTTTCTCTGTGTTTTCTTTCACAGTCTCTCAAGTGATTCTTGAATTCTGCCCTGCAACATGAGTAGAGGATGAGTGTCAAGAGACAAGTTGTTTTGTGTCATATGCTAAGAGAGAGGCACAGTCCCACACCAGTCTTCCTCTGTTCTTTGTCAATGGCAAGGCTGCACAGCTGCCACTTTTGTTGTTCTCCTTTTAGCCTGGCATTGCCTATACAAAACCATCCAGCTCTCTTGTGCTGGCAAAGGACTAGAAGAAAAAGGGAGTAAGCAGGGGAAAACAGTCAGCTCCCAGGCTGAAAAAGAAAAAGGGAGACATGAGAGTTGCAAGACTCTAAAGAGGGTCTGTGGGTAGCTAGGGAGGGCCACCAAATGGAGTACCCAGCACTCCCAGGTGGTCTCCCAGCAGCTGCCCAGTGCACTACCTAGGGATGTGATGGGACAATAGACTGGTGAGAGGCCCCAGAGTCTCTCGGCTATGCTATCCCAACAGCTTCATGGTGCAGATGGACAGTTTGGCAAGGACAAACTTGGTGGAGTGGTGGACTCGCCGACCGTGGAGTTATTTAAAGGGAGACTGGATGAGGCACTGAGTGCCATGGTTTAGATGATGGGTTGGTGTTAGTGTTGGTGTCAGTGTTGGGTTATAGGTTGGACTCGATGATCTCAGAGTTTCTTTACAACCTTATGATACTGTGAAACTGTGAAACTGTGACAAAGACATGCTGTAACTCAGGATGGGACACAGGTGGGTATGGTGACAATCTAGAGGAGGCTGGTTGCAGTCTCTCTTCCAGTTCCTCCTGAACCTCTTGGCCTGTCCCCATTATCTCTACGTGGCTGCAGACTAGCCTCTCACTGTGTGCCAGAGAAGCCACAGCAAGACATGGAAATCCAGGAGTTATGAGGCGTGGAGTCTCTCCATGCTCTAATTCACCAGCAGAGCTATGAGAGGTAAATAAAACTCACTTTTGCCTACGCAAGTCATCCTTCTTTATAGCTGTTTGTCAGCATTTCATTTTATGTTAGTGCAAATAAACTTCCACATTTTGATACACTGGGAAAAAACATTTTTTCATTGTGTTCTACATTGCCATTTCTGGTTTTCAAGTGGCTACTAGTTCCTGCTAGAGGTGTTTTAGAATAACAGAAGGAAAACGAAATATTTGAATTTATCCAAAGGAAAATATAGCTCTGCCAGCTCTCATGGAAGCCACATAATGTTGCCAACTAACACCTTCTGGAAGCCCAAGACACAAATAAGCATGTTATTAGCTATCTGCCCTTTCCATTGCTTCACCGCCACTGATAGTTATTTTGCTGGGAAGAGGTATTTGTGGCTTGGTTTCTCACCCGCTCATTGAAATCTTTTGCAAGGTCTGCTGACTGCTGCTCCCTGAAGGGCTGACCTTTGACCCCGTGCTATTTCCAGTCTTATGTATAAATGCAGCATTATTTTCCAAAGTGGGAACTTAGGCATTTGCAAAAGAAACCCATCTACTTAATTTTGCTCATTGCCAACTCACGTCAGATTTAACATGGAAGTGAGATGAGATCGAGAGGTTGCATCAAACTGCGTAGCTGGGACTGCAGAGACTGGATATAATGCAGAGGAGGTGGAGTGTGGCTAGAAAGAGAAAGAAAAAAAAAGTAATTTGATTTGAAAAATGTGAGATCATAAATCTGAGGGAAAATAATCCAAAGCAAGGACTGGGGAAGAATGATGAATTGTCCAGCATGGAGTGAATTAACTTTACATTTCGGAAAGAAATTTCATTTCTCTGTCACAGAACAGCCCAGACACATTGGTAGGGCCTCAGCCCAAAAAAAAAGGCTCAGACTCAGCAAAGTTAAGTGTCATTGTGTCTGGCTACCAACAGGGCATTTATAGCTTCAGCTGGGCATGTGTCCTTTCCATGGACAGAGCTAGGAGCCCTGGTCAGGACCTGCTCGGGCAGCTACCAGTACCAGAGTTGTGCACAAAATGGTGCCCTCATTGGCAGCTTGAGCACTGTATCTTGTCCTTTGACTGGCACCTAGAAGCCTTTTCCTGTGCAGAGGTGGAGGTTACCCATGCTGGGGAACACAGCAGTATCTGCCCTGTGTCCTGTTCAACTCCTGCTGCTCACCCTCTTTGCGGAACTTCAGTGATCAGTGACCAATCACACAGCGTGTATGACTTTAATCCTTTAAGTCTGCTTTCAGCCTTATACAGATCCCTGTGTTGTACTGCTGGGAAGCTGCATGCTGTAAATGTGCTTGGAGAGTCAGAAGATTTTTGTGAGAGCAGAAGACAACAGAAGAGAGGGAAGGAGGGAGCATGTAGGCTCTCAGAGAAGCACATGAAGATGTTATTTGCAGAGCAAGAATGCTATGCCTCTATATAGCTGCTTAATGAAAAAAAACAGAAGGTCTTGGGAGCTGGCACTTGGGTCAGTCAGCCTCTGAGGCTTGCACTAATGCCACTGAATTACAGTCATGCCCTTTGCTCTCCTCAGCAAAATCCATTGGGTGGAGTGGAACAGATTCAGCAGGAGGGAGTGAAAATACATGTTTTCCCTCCTCTACAGAGTAAACAAATGCAGTTCTTGGTACGAAGATGAGGAACTGAATCGAAACAAAATCCTGACATTCCCTTTTAACTCAATAAATGCTGTACTTCCAGAAGGAATTATTAACTTTGCATTAAATTCATGCTCCAGCTCCTAAATATATCTATGTAGTCATTATTTGTATGTGACTCGTTAAACATTCAGTGGAGCACCTCTGTCATACATATCAGAAGTCTACTTACATGTCATTTTGTACTTGTCATTAATTTAGGGTCATAGGAGGCTAGTCCAATAATATCTCCACCACACAGGAAGCAAATCCTTTAGGATTGCTCCTGCTATCTTCTTATAAAATGAGAGATTCAAATTCAATTTTTGAAGGCACAGATTTATCTCCACTAACAACCTTCCTGGCGATTTTTTTTTAGACAGAAACTATTTCAACACGAATTAAAAAATTCCCTAAACTATTATATACACGTTTTCTAGAAAACAAGGAAAGATCAGCAAAGTAAAAATAAAACAGAAGTAATAAAGGTTGTAATATCCCTTTTAAATGACAATTACATGTAAAAAAAAAGATAAGTTCTTGTGAATGTCCTTTTCTGTGTTCTTACAATCCTGCTGAAATCCATCCTTCTGTAATGTTTTCATTCAGAATTTCTCAAATACTTGATTCCTCTCCTCATTTCTCCAGTTGTTGTGTAAATCAGCAGGTCTCAGGATTTTTCTGAGGGTCTTTGAGCGTTTCCCTGCAGAAGACCCAAACCAGGAGATGAGTATCCAGAGCAGGTGACAGAGACAATGTTACTATCTTCTTGGAAGTGAAGGGGTCCTTATTGCCATTGGCTGTTCTTGCTCATACTTAGGATACAGGCTAATATATTTGTGTGTTAAATGACAGCTAAGAAGTTCAGTTTCTGAACTATTTTTTTTGTAGTTTTCTTCTTAAAGATAAGCAGAATTTGAATTAATTTACAGTGGCTATAAATTTACTTCTATTTAAGTAAAAGACTAAATTTCTATCAAAACCTGAATGTAAACCATCTATTACAAATCCTGGACATTGGATCAGCCATTGGTTTCTATAAAAGTTATGGACATCTGTGCAGGCCTGTAACTGTAGCAGACCCTGAAATCTTGTTGGCATTTTTTCTTAATATTTGATCTTTTTTCCACTAGGAATAGAAATGAGACAAACTTGATGATTGCTATGGCAACCCCAAGCCAGAGCTTCTTCTGAAGACTTTTATTTTGTCTCTCAATCTTGTTTTTCTTGGGAATGTGGTTTGATGTTATTTCCTCCTTCCTGATGAGCAGTCTAAGTTCTAAGCTGAGCCACTGGGTGATGAGAGAATTCTGATACTAACCTCATGCTCCTTTTTTGATTATTTCTTTTTTATCACCTTTTCATGCACATTTGTCTGTGAAGAACTGATGTTCTATGATCCTGTTCTTGCCATTTTAACTCCTTCCTACTGAGTTTGATGTCCTCCTCCATACTCAAAGATACCCCAAACTTTTAAACATTGGAATTTGAGACAGAAGCTATTTAATACTTCTGTAACAGTATATAATACATTTCCCTTTATTCTGAGATGGAGAATACTGTACCTGAAATGTGCACAAAAAATTACAATTCAGATACTAATATTTTCCACAGACTTCTAATTACTCTTTCATCTGTACCAGATATAAAATGATGTTCAAACCTTGTGTAGGCCTTTGGCAGGACTTCGGACAGTTATGTTGTCTCTGGTCAGGTTTCTAAAAACCATTCTAGTAATTTTGAAAACATGCTGGCAAAAGGAGTCTGCTTCACAAGACATGGCTTTAACTCTTAGACAGTGGCTTTCTGCTGAATATTTGTGGTATCATTCTAAAGTGTTGAAGTACATGGGATTTCTAAACCCTCAGTTTCCTGGTGGAAATAGTTCTGGACAGATGATTTTGCAATCCAGATGACAAAATAATTGCCAATAATTTTGTGGAAATAAAAATCTTACTTGAAATGATGACCTAATTATTATACAAAATAAAATAGACTATTGTAAATGCATCTGAAGATGAGCAATGAATGCTGCTTTCAAATCAGTCCGTCAATCACATTGTATTAAATTTGCAGGTGAGATTCAGGGATTTTTGTTCATTCAGAGGCGTAAAACACAGGGAGACTTTGGCTCTCACAGAAGGAAAAAACATTTTATCAACTCCTTTCTAACCCTCAACCATACTTCAAATCAAAAATTAGTGACAACTGTGGTCTGAGGTTAAATTCAGTTATCCCCATAATTTAGTAGAGAGCTGGAGATTTGTATTTTGGCCTTTTGTTTCTCTAATTCACCTAAATAACCAAATTACATTGCTTTTCATCTATGAGGGCAACTAAGTGAGAAAAGCTAGCCAAGGTGTACTATGTGGCTGAAATGATACACAAACATGCAAAACTACATGTAACAAGTATACCATAGATCTCCAAACCATATGTTTCCATTCCCAGTCACTCGGACTTCATTTCCAGCATCAGTTGCACAATTAGTATCAGTGTGGATATGAGGATCTCCCAAATGGACCCAGGGCTACCAAGTGTCCTTCCCACTCATCTTCAGACAGACTCTGTTGTTAACTTTTAATTTAATGTTGTTAAATGTTTATGCAGATATAGTATTTTAGCCACCGATCACCTTCATCTTCTCTTGTATCAGTCATACGATGTGCTAAGTCAAGAAGCAGAGGCAGAACTGTCCATGCTCACCTTTCCCATGAGCAGCACATATACAGGGAGGGCTCTGCTACGGCTGTGTTCAAGCCATTGTGTATACAGCTCTGTTTCGTATATCTGCAAAGTACATTCCTCGGCTCCATTGGTCTTGGTCTTTTAGTACTACATAATACTAATTCCCTACATTTGCAGTCAGTCTAGTAATGCTGCAAGAACGTGAACTGTCATGGTATATTGGCTCTTCTATACAAGCTGTGTTATTATTCGTTAAATTTTAATCAAGTCACTGAGTTACATGTCAGTTCCTCCTCTCTCATTTATTTTGTATCTTCACTTGAAAGAGAACTTCCTGTTTCATCTTCGTGTTCAGTGTTTTATAAATGTGGCCTGAGTAAAATAAACAAAATACTATGAATGGCCTATGACTAGAAGAAAGACTTTTTTTCAAACTCGTTACAATACTCCTTAATAACTGTATGCAATATTTAAGCCCGACTAAACAATGTCAGGAGGAAACTATTGCATTAAATCTATAAATAAAATTAGTCATTGGTTCTCCAAAAGAGAGTTTAAGCATGATGTTAGCTCATGAACAAAGTAAACTACAGAGCCCTAGTGGTCAGACTGTAACCAACTCTGACATCCTCATATACTCTTGTAAACCTACAGTGGTTTTTAGTTTTTTTTTGCTGCAAAAAAGAAAGGCAAACAAACATAAATCAAAAGGCACAGCTATGATTTGAAATTACTCAGCCAGAAGTTGAACCCATGCAACTGTGTCATTTTATTTACCCATTAGCACCAATGTTTTGTTCTGCCAGAACTCTTCAAACCCTCAGCTCTGTAGCACAGACAGTAAATCCTGAAGAATCATGTTTTAGTAACACTAATCGGCACAGCTGCTGAAAAAGACCAAAAAATCAAAAAAACAAATAGGATAAAGGCAAAAGCCTCTGCCCACAAACCTAGCTTGTGGTCTCTGCAACTTTGCCACAGCATTTCAGCTTGCCAGATGCTGACAACATCAGTCTGTAAATATTCTGCTATTCCTTCATTTAGGAGTTGTTGAGGTTTCTTGGTAGATAACCACCATTCTGAATCTTGAACAATAACTAAAAGGATAGGATAGGATAGGATAGGATAGGATAGGATAGGATAGGATAGGATAGGATAGGATAGGATAGGATAGGATAGGATAGAATTAAAAGCAGCGAAATAAGTAAAAGTCCTTAGTTGAATAACACAACTGATGGAAAGACAACAACTATTACTTATATCCCAGAAACTAAAAAATGGGCAGCAGTCTGGCAGGAATAGTCAGCCAGTCTAGGAGAAATGATGTGGCTTACAGAGCAGATTGTGTGCCATGCCAGCACCTGTGGTTTTTAGAGTCCATGTAAGCTGAAGTATCTTGTAATAGTTTGTCTGGGGCTTAACCGACCTTTCTCCAGAGTGGGAAGGAGAGCAAGCAGTGCACCACCATGAGAGGAACTGGGCTCACCCAACTGCAGCATGGCCACATATGACACTCCCCTGAACCAGGGATCATCACTTGTGCTTGTGCTGCGCATACAGGGGACACCTGAGCTAGAGCTAAAATGCTGGACACTGCAGAGATATACAGTATATGTATCCTCCATGCACTGCCCTAGGACCCATAGGAAGGCAAAGCATTAATGTGGCCTGCAGCAAGAAGTCCCTATCCCTATCAACTGTTGCTCTCCAAAAAATGCATATCATGGAAAAACACTTTTAAGTTCAAGCTGATAACTTTTTGAGTCAACATTACTGCATTGGAAGGAGAACAAGGACTAATGCATCTCCAGTATCCAGGATGGCTGGGTTGTATCCTCTGATTCCCTAGTTCATGCTAAGTAAGTGACTTATCAATTCTGACATCTCTTATCTCTTAGTAAAGAAAATATCATAAAACAGCTCTTTAGACACTGGCATTGATTACAGTTCTGAAGAACTTTGTGCTTCATAGACATAGAGAAAAGGTCAAATGTTTTCAATTATGTCAGTATTTAGTTATATAACATTTCCATTTTATTTGTGTTATTTCTTTTTCAATTGTTTTATTTTCATTGCTGTCCACAGATCCCAGTAGGTCAACCAGATGTCCTGATGTTTGTGGGACTGTCCATCTCCTTTTTTCTTATCCTTCTCCTTCCTCTTGCTAAATTTCCACATCCCTTGAGACTGTATCATTGTGGCCCACCTCTGGCTTTCCTTGTGGTGTTCAGAGTGTAATAAAACATAAAGAAAACAGCCAGCCTTGACAGTCACATGGCAGAAGTATATGGAGATGACCCTTTCTAGTCTCCCACCCCTCCTAAAGCTGGTGGCTCTGCAGGGAGGAGTCTCATATCTTGTTGAATTTGCTAAAATACTCAGAGGATAAACTGTCCTACAATCAGAGCTTGTAACTCCACTTCTCCATTGGACCATGGCTATCTTGTTGGCTACCACAAAGACATGTGCCAGATAATTGCAGTCCAGCAGCCTTGCACATATCATGATATTTGAATCGGAATTAAATCCTAGAGCTACTGTTTCAACTAAATGGTAAGAGAATTGTAAAAGGCTTGCTTTTGTCTGAAGGGAATGATCTGAGTGTGAGAGAGGGAAGAAGAAATACTTATACAGAAAAAGCTATTTCAATTTCAATGTAATTAGATCAGTTATGATGCCATTTTTCTCTCTCCCTTACCAAATATAATCCTAAATTCTTCATAAATCTCTTTTTCTTCCTCATATTTTTCATTCCAGATTGACTAACTTGTAACTGGGATGGCTGGACAAGGAGTGAGGAAGTTGGTGATTTTGTTTTCCTCAGTATATGTATTTTTTAAGACTGTGAGGGTAATTGAAACGAAGTCTTGACAATATAAGCATTTAATTAAACAACTCTTAAAAATACGTAAAATGTTTTCTGTAACATTTGTTCTGAAATACAGTATCTAGTAAGTCAGCTACATCTAAAGCTGTAAGTGAGACTTAGGGATTTATCTCAGCAAGAGTTACTGCTTTGCACTAGAAGGATGCAGAACTGTTTAGTAGGGATTTGTCCATTAAAGAAATGTGAACCTTTAAAGGCTTGTCAGGTGCTGGCAGAGATAACAAACTCCATGAGCAAAAGAGAAGACATTTCCCCTTCTACAAGTGGACCTCCAGGTGTTGAAGGAGATGCTGCCTCAGCAGCAGTCTCTAATGAAAAGATTTAGCTTAGAAATCCTGCCTTCTCCCTCTTGGCTTCATTGTTAGCATTTTGTCTGGCGCCACAGCCGAGGTCTTTCAAGGAGGCTGGGATGAGAACACCTATCTCATTCAGAATGACGTCATTTCTGCCTTAGCTCATGATAATACAATCAGCTCACATGTTATAAATTGTCAAGAAGGTAAATGAGGAGCAGGGCTGGAGCATGAAGAACCACTCTAGATTTTCTGGAATATGTGGGTTTACCCAATTGTCTAATGCACATTCTCCCTATCAAGTTTCTAATCTATTTCAGTTTAAATCCTACTTTAAATTTGATTTTTTTAAAATACGATATTCCATCAATATTGCTCTACACATTTTTTTCCCTGCTCTTTGTGGTTCTTCTGCTTGTAGTACAATTCTACTGGTATCTGAACTCATCAGCTGAGAAAAACTAAAAGTCTCTTATGCAAGTTGAAATTTTGCATTCCCATCTATCCACCTGCTTATGCACCTATGGTTGCTGCCCACCACACCTGTACTAATCCTGCCTTTCTTTAGGCAAGTTCTTTCAGAGCATTCCGTTGGACTTTCAGTGGGCAGACTTTGGCCTATTTAGGAGCCTGGTTGTCAGAGTCCCTTGGAAGGCAATCCTGAAGGGCAAAGGAGCCAAGCAAGGCTGGACATTCTTCAAGAAGGAAATCTTAAAGGTGCAGCAGCAGCAGCCTATCCCCATATGCTGAAAGATGAGCAAGAGGGGAAGAAGACTGGCCTGGATGAGCCCCGAGTTTTGGCTGGAACTCAGAAGAAAAAAATAAGATATTATGACATATGGAAGAAGAGGCAGGAAAATCAGGAGGACTACGAGGATGTCATGAGGTTATATAGGGAGAAAATTAGAAGTGTCAAAGCCCAACTTGAGCTTAATCTGGATACGGCCATGAAATACAATAGAAGTGTTTCTATAAAACTGTCGGCAACAAAAGGAGGGCTAAGAAGAAATTCTATCCTTTATTGGATGTGGGGGGACACTCAGCGACAAAGAATGAAGAAAAGGATGAGGTACTTAATACCTCGGTCATTAGTAGTAAGACCAGTTCTCAGGGTACTCAGCCCCCTGACCCTGAACACAGGACCAGGGAGCAGAATGAAGCCCCCATAATCCAAAGGGAAATGGTTAGCAACCTGCTACTGCACCTAGACACACACAAGTCTCTGGGGCTGGATGGGGTCCACCCAAACACACTGAGATTGCTGACGGAAATTCTCACAGAGCCACTTTCAATAGTTTATCAGCAAACCAGGCTAATCAGGGAGTTCCCACTTGACTAGAGGTTAGCAAATGTGACACCCACCTACAAGAGGGGCCAGAAGAGAACCTGGGGAACTATGGGCCTGTCAGTCTGAGCTTGGTGCCAGGGAAGGCTATGGAGTAGAACATCTTGAGTGACATCATGCAGCATACACAGGACAACCAGGTCATCAGGCCTGGGTTTATGAAAGACAGGTCCTGCCTCAGTAACCTGATCTGCTTTTATGATGAGGAGACTCCCTTAGTGGATGAGGGAGGGTCTAATGATGTTGTGTACCTGGATTTTAGTAAAGACTTTGACACTGTTTCCAATGGCATTCTCCTGGAGAAACTGGCTGAGTGTATTCTTCACTGGGTAAAAAGCTATCTGGATGGTCAGGTCTAAAGAGTTATGGTGAATAGAGCTAATTCCGATTGGCAGCTCGTCACAAGTTGCGTTCTGCAGGGGTCAGTTTAACATCTTTAGCAATGATCTGGACAAGGGAATCAAATGCACCCTCAATAAGTTTGCAGATGACACCAAGCTCGACAAGAGTGTTGACCTGCTTGAGGAAAGGAAGGCTCTACAGAGGAATCTGAACAGGCTGAATTGATGAGCCGAGGCAGGTTGCATGGAGTTCAACAAGGCTGATTCCCAAGTCCTGCACATGACCCACAACAAACCCATTCAATGTATAAGATAGAAGACAAGTGGCTGGAAAGCTGCCTGATGGAAAAGGACCTGGGAGTTTTGGTCTGAATATGAGCCAGCATTGTGCTAAGGTGGTCAAGAAGGCCAACAGCATCCTGGTCTCTATCAGAAATAGTGTGGCCAGCAGGATTAGGGAAGGGATCATCCCCTATACTCAGCCCTGATGAGGCCACACCTCATATACTGTGTTAAGTTTTGGGCCTTTCACTACAAGAAAGATATTGGGCAAAGAAGGCCAACAAAGCTGGTGAAAGGTCTAGAACACAAGCCATATAGGAGCAACTGAGGGAACAGATGTTGTTTAGTCTGGAGAAAAGGAGGCTGAGAGGAGACCTTATTGTTCTCTACAAACTCTACACCTGTAAGTAGGTTGTAGGAAGGTGATTTTCAGTATTTTTTCCCAAGTAACAAGTGATAGGAGAGGAATGGCCTCAAGTTATTCCAGGGGAGATTTAGATTTGATATTAGGAAAGATTTATTTACTGAAAGCGTTGTCAAGCACTGCCACAGGTTGCTCAGGGAAGTGGTTGAGTCCCCATCCGTGGAGGTATTTAAAAGAAGTGTAGATGTGGTGCTGAGGAACATGGGTTAGTGGTGGACTTGGCAGTGTCAGGTTTATAGTTGGACTTAATGGTCTTAAGGATCATTTCCAACCTAAATGATTCCATGATTCCTAGGCAGCATTAGGGGAAGAGACACTTGGTCTTTTCTTGTTCTTGTGGTAGCATACTAGAATTGTGTTTTTGGCTTTGGAAAGCACCGAGTCAGGCAAAATCATTTCAGTTATTTTCAGTCACACTCAAAAACTGATGATTTTCAGAAGGAAAGCACATAAATCAGGTGGAAGCTACTCTTATCAGCATGAAGTAATAAATATTGGGGTCTAATATTGACAGAATATAGCTTTCCTGGGTAAAAATACCAATTTACCTCTGCTACTGGCTTAGAAATGTTTTAGGAATACACAAAGGATTTTTAAAAATAAAAGCATGGTGCCTCAGGGAGTACCGCTAGTTTAAATAACACATGAAAAGTATTTATGAGCCTTTTTTTATGAGGTGGTCAAAGCAAAGACCATCCAGCATGTAACATAAGACTGGCTAAAGAAGAAAGGTTTTTCAAAACCACATTGGAGAGTTAGGCATGAATGGAATTTTATTTCGGTCTCTATTGCTTATTTAAATTAATGATGTTTTCAGGTGGAGTCTAAATGATAATACAGATCAAGGTGAGTTTTGCCAGGGAGCTGGGCACAAGTCTGTTATTCAAAGAATGTTACTGAATAATGTTGAAATAATCCTAAATAGAAAATATGTTTAGTGAAAGGGAATTTTTAAATAGTTTCAAATGTTTTAAATGCACTGGAATTGTGTTGATTCATTCTTTAACAATGTAGATTAATATTCCTGAATAGACCCATGTACCTTAACAGCAGATCTTCCAGTATTTATCCAGTCTCTCCAACCACAGCAAAGTGCAGAATAAAGGTCATTGCCTCTTGTTTGGTCATGCAGTACCAGGTCAGTATTTCCTGATGTGCTGTAGAGCTAACAAGATTTTCCCTACGATAGGAAGAAGCTCCAGTCCACCCCTATGTTAGAGCCTAATTCTTGAGATTGCCAAACCCTAGCCTGTTTCCTAGAGCTCCCAGAGGGGGTTCAAGTGCTAACACTACAAACTGATCTCTGACATAATTCCCTTCCACTTTGTACACACACTCACACTCTAGTTTCAACTCTTCCTTTCCTGTCCCTAACTTACTTATCTCCTCACAGGTCTCTGAACTACAAGACTGATTACAGACATTTATGACTCCAGGTGTTTTCAGAGGTGCTGTGAGTCCAAGGTGTCTACTGACCTAATACACCAATTTCAGTAAGGTGAGATTTATGCTTCTTGAATTATACCTCACTAGCCCGTGAGCCTGCACTGACTTCTTATTATTCACTCATTCTGCATTAGGCTTTACTGCAACTGTATGATTACATAAAGGGTTTGCAGAAGTACTTGTTGATGAGGAAACCTTGCAAACGGATATTTTTTTGTTTCTGCCTTTGTTATGCCTGTGCATATTTAGATATTTAGGGCATTAATTAGAAATTACTTTTGCAATTAGTATGCTATTAGGTAGGGCAGAACTGAATAAAATTGATACAATGGGACTACCCTTAACTGCTAAATGTAAAACATGGACACAAAGTCTCAGTGTCTCCCAAGCTTCTAGCATGCTGTTTGTGTGACTTCATTGTGAATAAGGATGGTGAACTGATCTGGACACAAAATCAGTTAAAATTTTTGGACCATGTTTTTTTTTTCATTTTTTTAACTGGCGAGATGTCTCTTAAGCTGGTATCACTGTTGACCATTTTGTAACATCAAACCACAGTCTCCTACAGGAAATACAAATAAATCCTGCCAAGGGTGGCATGGAACTTCAATAACCTTAAGCCATTTTACACCTAAATGAGAGCATCTGTGGAAGGGATTAGCATGCTGTAATTTATGTGCAGTGACTTCCCACCATGAGCTGGTTTGCCTTGACTTTCCCATGTGTCCCTAGGCAGATAAGAAAACATGGAAATAGCCTGGGCTGCGCTGGATCAATCACTTCATGCAATGCTTCCATGAATCTGGGTGTTTGAAACTGATCCTGCACAGAAACTCCTTTATTTTGGTGGAGGAGCTCCAGTGAACAAACTTGCATGACTCACAGCAATGCTGCAACTGAGTAGATTTTTTAGCCATTTACCATTAGTTGACAAGGGCTGTACGTCTGTCTTGGTAACTATTGTAGTTCAAGAGCACGCTGCTGGCTATCATGATGGAGATTAAAAGTATCTTAAAATGAAACAGCTGCAGTCTCTCAGTTGTTATTCATTAATGTTTCATTGTTCAATCTGTTTTATTGATTTCTATAGTTCATAAAATACACAAAACATGCAGAAAATCCAATACCAAATGAAGGAGCAATGTACAGAGAGAATCATGCGGTCTGAAGAATGGCTACAGTGAAACAAGCAATCTGAAACAGGCTGGGCGTTAATTCAGCCTTTGTTAAAAGGCTGCAAAAAATATCATGTGCCTCTGTGGAAGTATGTAGCTGATATGATAACAGCCTCCAGTCCCAGAACACAAGCCTGTAGCTCCACTCAAGTGAGGTAAAGAATTTGGGCAGGAGGGCTTTGGCCCTCCGTTAAGTGGGATATAGTCAGATGTGTATATATGCATTTGTGTGTGTATGTGCTTTTGCTCCTCATAGAAAAGGCTGTGCAGATGTGGTGGCAGGAAGCACAAAAGCAGAAAGTAAGTGGAAGAATGGCCTGATCAGTAGAGTCATCAAGAGGAAAAAGAGGTTTTGTGAGGAAGCTGCCCTAAAAATTTTGCTGCTAAAACTGAAGTTGTGTCCCGTTCCTTAATACTACCTGGGTTGAAGAACATAGGGCTTGTAGCCAGACAGAACTGCACACAATCTACCTGATTCCATCATCAATAATTCTTCTTAAAGAGAATAACTTTCAAGCCTACGGTTTCTTGGCATAACTAATCAAGTTGGAAAAGGTAGCAATATAATCTGCATGAAGAGTACAAACTGTGCCTGGTGGTCAGAGAGTAAAACTGGCATCATCCAAATCTCAGGGAAGCTGATGGGATGGCTCTGATTTCACCCAAAGTGTGCTTTGGATCAAGTCCAGCAGTAGCATATCTAGGCATATATTACTTCCCTCATGGAGTACCATTGTTTTAGCTTTGAGTGGTTACAAAACACAGCACTCTGATAGCAAAGACATAACTCTG
The DNA here is from genome assembly GCA_033556795.1 of Tapera naevia. Taxonomy (NCBI): domain Eukaryota; kingdom Metazoa; phylum Chordata; class Aves; order Cuculiformes; family Neomorphidae; genus Tapera; species Tapera naevia. Next base: position 16,619,573 of record JAUMJJ010000038.1, read on the forward strand.
TCACTATGCTGCTAGTTAAAGACAGAGAAGATGCTTTGCGTCAGTGAAACACTTCATTCTGTTAAGGACCACTCCTGCTTTGCAAAGCAAGGGCCATCTCCAGCACTGCCTCTGTCCCTGCCAGGGGTCAGGGCCATGAATGTATGCGGCTGGCATACACCCTGACAGCAATGGGAGCATCTAAGGCCTCTGGGCAAACCTCATGAAGTTCCATAATGTGATTTCCAGGCCATTTTGGACACTCTTTTCCCTTGGATTTTGTGCACAACAAAGCCATAATGGAGTTCTCAGTGCACCTGGGCTCAGTGCCACATGAACTGCAGATGTATCCTGGCAGAGGGATAGCCCAGCCTGGGGCACTGCTTTCCTGTACTTGAGGAGAATTTCAGATCTGGCACCTCTAGGAAATTAGTCAGAGAATAACATTTGGCTATGTCACCCATGCTGCACATATTAATTAGCGTTCTTATTAAAGTGCTTGGCTTTTCTGTAGCCATGCAATGTTAGTTTGTAACACAGACCATCAGCTTTGCTCAATGAAGCCAAACGCTGACCTCTTATTTCGTTCTCCTTGAGCCTCTTTTCCTGTGATTTGCATTTACATTGCTAAATAGTCCAAGCATACTTAGACTACTACCTGTTTCTCTCTAGAATACAATAGGCATTCATCTGGCACTATAAGTGTAATAATGATAACAACAGAGCTGTCTCAAAGTGTTTATTTTAACACACGTGGTAAACCCAAGGGAAAGGCTGAACGCAGTGACATATTTCATTAAAAGACAACTAATGTTTATTTAAGTCAATAATTAAAAGTTTTACAGAGATCACCTCAGGGTAGTTTTTTAATAGCTTAGTTTCAACTGATTGCCCAAGTCAGCAGATACGATAATTGTCCAGGAGAATAATTTTAATATAAGCAATAAAGGTTCTTACAGATTTAGATATGTTTACCTCAAGACAATAAGTGTTTCTATTGAGATTATGATGACTGTATAAATTAGTCCATCACTCCTCTGTGCACAAACTCCAGGAGGCTCCCAAATGATTTGAACAGTTTTCTGCAGCACATCAGTGGTGGTGTGGAGCTGTAAATAAATGACACTCAGCTCCTTTAGCTCACATTCAGAGAGCTGTTTTTGCCTATTGGAAGGACAGTATTTTGCTTAAAGTAGAAAGAAAGAAAAGAGATGCCGACTGAGCAGTTATCAGTTTTCTCTTTTTTTTTAAAAAAAAAAACTATTTTTTAAGAGCTGAGGACTTTTGGAGGGACACAAGAAAAGCAGTTAATAGAGAAATGTCTTGGGAGCAATTAATTAGTGGGAACATGATATGAAGTAGGGATTAAACTCTCCATTTGTCTTGAAGAAAGAGATGCTAGCTCCTGCACAGTCTACTCCCAGCCTAGTGCAGAATTTTGACAGCTCTGCTCATGCATTAAGTGCTATAACATTCATCCTCATGCTGCTGGCATTAACTTTACCCTTTTCATGTCCTCCCAGCCTTAGATTTTTTTTCCCCTTTATGCTGCTGTTTTCTAGGTGAAATAGTTTCCTATGCCTTTTGTGACTAATCACTTCTCCTTTCTGTCTCCCTAAGGGAAAAACTAGTTTTTATGACTGGGCACATTTCTCATGACGCATTTGCTTTTAAAACCTGGTTGCGCCAGAAGAGGTTGATCATCTGCCAGATGTTTGCTATTCCAATACAGCCTCACCAGTAACCATGGCAAGGGTTTGCTAATGTGCTTCACCACAGAGTTAGTGGATTAGCTCAAAGTACGTTGATGAGTTTTGAAGTTTACCTGGCCACATTTACCTTGAAAGGCCTGCACGGTATGGAAGGCTGGGAGAAGGGCCAGTGACCTAGCAGTGGAGAAACAAGCACTGGTAGGTCTTCAAGTGCTCTGGCAGAAGACATCATTCCATGCCCCGAACTTTCTTTACAAACAAACCCTGATACCCCAATTTTTTATACCTTGCTTTATATATACTTAAATAGGGCTGAAAAATATTTGCAATGTGGAGAATTCACATGAGTATATGGGCTCCACCTGGCAATAGGTTACACCAGTATTAACCAGCTAAGAGCTTGGCCCTCTGTATTTTAGACATATGTATAATGCCATACATATGTGAGTGACTACATGAGAGCGTTGCAGCATAAAGGAGATCAATAATAATATTAGTAAAGTATGAACATGAATTGCTATAGAATTACAATAATAGTGTTTATAGTAGTAGGTATGAATGATACCATGAAGCTGATTAATTGATTAAAGCTAAAGAGCTACTTTTCCTGCTCGCTGATTACAATTAGCTCTTCACTGAATTGCTTGCCGTAGGACTCCATTAAACTACAGTCAGTTGACCTTACAGGCTGTATTTTTAGTATGCATTAAATGCACAGCTGAAGTTTTCACATGGAGAACTACACGTACTCTGACCACAAGTAGAGTGAGGTGAGTGGAATAATCTACTTGCAATAGCAGAAAAAGCTGGGGCTTTGTACATACTGTAACATTACACATTTGTAAGCTTTCATAAGCTTTTAAAAGTCCAAACCTATCAACTATTTCTCCAGCATGTGGGTAAGTCCCCATCAGCCTGCTCTTGCATTTAGGTTTGTCATAAGATCACATTTCAGGAGACTGAGGGAAGGGAAAAATTTCTGTATCCCTAAGGGCCACCAATTGAAAGTGTGATCTGGGTGTTCAGTTTCCCAAAGCCCATACGCTACTCATGGTAAGTTTTTAAGACACTGTACTTGTATTTGATCTGTCCTTATTTTCAGGGTAAGAGCAGAGCCTTTCACCTCACAAATCTCACTTTCTCCATTTCTTTCCTCCAAACAAAACCTCACCCCTGTTTGGTAACACCCACAGTCCCTGATATAGTAGTTGATGTGAAGCCAGCTCTGTACTTCACTGGTACCTACTTTTGCTTTTGTAACTCAACAGGGTCTATTTCTTTTTCCACGCTCCACTTAAATTTAACATAAATTTTCACACCCTCCTCCTTGTTTTAATATTTGATACCACCCCAATCATCTTCCCTGCTGATTTTTTTAAAGCACCATGAAAGCTGATTTTGATCTCACTGTAGATCTGACCAAACAAGACAGGCATTTAACAAAAAAATCTTTTAGAAACAAAGTTCTGAAGACTAAATGCAATCATGCTCATTCTGAGAGCTGCAGTCCTTGGCTTGTTTTCCCCTGAAATGACTGGCACAGGCATATTTTTTTCATTAGGGTAGTTCGCTCCGCTCTCACTTGGTTGGTCTTGGGAGATGATTTCAGTTACAGTTTCATCTGCCAAGTCCAATACTCCCTTGTGATCTAGTTTGGATTATAGTTTTCTATCTAGACCACCTGCCTAGTGCTAATTAGTTATGGTTTCCTTTATATATGCAAAATTGTTTTAACTTTATGAGTTGGCACAGATTTGTCTGGGCTTCCCTCCTAGTCCTACTGCACAAGTACTGCTGCCTGCCTAGACTTGTCATCTACACTATAAAATCAACCAGCCTCAATCAGATACAACAAATTGTTCAAAGGGAAGGGGTAGGAGAAGAGAAGCAGCAATTAACTTTCGTGTTTCCCACTTCAAGGCTGTTGTGCTCTCTGGACTTACAAAATCCTCACTGGACTGAGTTGCTGGTCTTTTTTTTCTGAAAAGTTGCTGGGTTTTAAGTCAAAGCAGAAGGAGAGATAAAATTTCTTTACTAACCAGAAGCCCACGTGCCCAACTATTTATAATTAATATATACAGCTCTGGCAGGGTAGCTCTTTCACATCTGGACTGTTTCCTCTCTATTTATTACTATATCAGGTTGGACTGATTATCCTATTACCCTGATAGGTACTCACAGCAATTCTGTGCACCCTACCAGTCTGTTCCTCTTGCAACTGGTATTATGGAAGTTGTCACCGGTGCATGCCATGGAACAGAACCACCAGAAACCTGCATGGTTCTGTGGCTGGCCTGGTCCTCACAAGAATGCCACATTAGGATACAACATTTTGGACTTCCTCTGGTCTGAATAAATAATGAGGCTCTTCCTTGCTGCTTTTTCTTGACATAAATAATCTGTCTGTCCTCCCTTCTCAGCAGCCTTTTGACTTTGGCCTTGGCCAACAGGTTTTCCCATAGGTCATATGGATTTTATTTCACTGGATTTTGTTTCTCCACTTCTGTAGACTCAAGATTCACAATTTACTTTTTTGAGGTTTGTCATTGCTGACAAATGAATGGTTGTAAATAAGTATATTTTCTAATCTCCTGTCAGCTTGCTCAGATGCCCTTCTAATCCATCCCAGCAGAGATGCCTATTTATTGGTCAAAGTTGTATTGCTTAGTTATTGCACTGAGTGCTTGGCTACCTGAGCCTGTCAAAGTTGTCACCACATCCAGTTTCATGCAAAAAAAATGATCACCAAATCTCATTTATCTACCTGGGAATCCCTTTTTGTTACAGTAAAGTTTCTGCTAACTCTTCTTACAGGTAGCAGCGAAAGCAACCACGACTCATATTCAGAACAACATTATTGTTTTGGCTGCTTGCTGCAAACGATGTCCAGTACCAAATGATGCCGAGTCAAATACTGGTGCTTAGAATGTGGTTTTGGGTTCCGGCAGACACAAGTATGCAAAGCCATTTGTATGTGCAGTATGCCTACTTATATATCTTCCTGTGCCTGTCACTCCTTTGCAAAATTTCACTGACTAGAAGATTTTAAACCCAGAGGACCTGTTAAGCCCCTCTAATATGAATACAGACACAATTTCACTTAATAACTCCAGGCCCATTATATGTAATTGAATGCATCTATTTTTCAGAAAATATCCAAATCCTCGTGTAAGGATTTAAAATAGGATGCTCTTCTATTGGTATAAAAGTCAGGTCCTTAGTGTACAACAGCCTTGATAGCGTCTCACATTCAGAAGCCTTTCATTTTAAGACCCCTTGTTGAGCTACTAATATTTCTCTTTAGTGTAGTACCTCTCTCAAAGGAAACCTAAGCTAGGTTAAATCACAGATATAGTTTTCAGATGCTTAAAATTAAGTGAGACAAACTTTCTCACTTTTTATCTGTGACAAATGTACTACATTTTGTGTTTTATCATTTAAGATGTGAATGACATCTGCCAGTCTTGAATCAGTCATGATAGCCTTCATTTATATGAGCCTTGTCCCTAAGTTGTGAAGTTTTGAAAATGCTGATTTGGATGAGAACATGGGTCCTGCAGAGGCAGATGATGTGAGGCAACACATGATGCTTTTTTCTGTGTCTGCACTATGCAAGTTAGACGTACAATAATTGTACAAGTGGTCAGAAACTGACTATTTCAGTACAGATAAAAAGAGAAATTGCACTAAAAAGATCTCATTCCTGAATTTGGGCTGAATGTGTCTTGTTTCTCCTCAGATACTTTTTATGATGTAACAAGAGACTGTCCTGTGAAGATCCAAATTCAGTGAGGCCAGATAGCTCAAAGCTTACACACTTTAGGCTGCAATCCAGAGAGTTGATGAGGATGGAGCTGACCTCAGGCATATGAGTTACGCTGCTGACTGTCACAGAACTACTTACTTGGTTAAGTATCTTGGTACATCAAAGTTTCTGTGGGTCCATTAACAGTTCCTTTGAAATAAGAGGGGTATTTTATAGGTCCTTCAAATATCAAAGAGGTAGAGGTCCCCTAATACTACTCAAATTGTGTCTGAACTAATAAATTAAACATGCTTGGAACCATGGGCAGGGAGTGCAACTGGCACTTGGGTTTGCATCATCCTACTCTTACTCTACAAAACAGGATACCTGCATTCATGCTGCCCACTGGGAAGAATTTCTGTCCCTTGCTTGCCCTCAGACCATTCCTGAAGTATTGTTTGGGAGAGTGTTATTTGGCATGAGCCAAAAGGATCCCTGGGACCTTTTTAAAAATTTAAGAGTACAGGCAATTGAAGCTCACTGCCTGGGAACATTCCTTGCCACTTTTTAATTTACTAGAATAGTTGTAGCCTCAGAGACTGAACACTCATCTCAGGTTACTTACACAAGCATGCACAGAGGCAGGAGAAAATTGAGAGTAAGCTAGTTAGGAAAACAATCACTGTGATTTCTACAAAAGCTACATATACTTAACTGTGATAATCTGAGCAAAAGAAAATGAACTTTCATTGGGCTGTTGAAATGGCAGAACATTTCAGACCATGGAACTGTTTGTGTGCCGAATTAAAAACTTCATCCAAGAAATACTTCGAAGATAAAGCTATTAAACCATAAGTGTTAATATTTGTTATAAATTAAAAAAGTATTTTGTGCACTTGAAAATTAATAGATCATATATTTTGTAAACTAATAAAGACAAATGAACGACTGGAAAACAAGGCAAAACACTCTTTCAGGAGTCTGATCTGCCTTGAAAAGTGAAATTTTAATAATAATAATAAAGTAAATGGAGAAATTTCCTAGGGAATTGTAAATTCCTGTTAAATAAGTAGCATTACTGTTCTTATCATGTAACACTGAGAAGCCACCTACTTCCACTGGGTTAGTATTTTACAATCATGAAGAAAGACCTTCTGCTCTGAAGAGCTTCTGTTCTAAATAGAACAACATCCTTATCCAGTTAGCCAATATCTGCAAATAACTTAATAGGATGTGCAGCATGCCAAATTGCACTCTGTGAAACCTGTACAACTCAATATCTTTGCAGAGTATCTCAGTGAGCAGAATGTGACAAATTTCAACATATGCCCTAACTTTTGGGATTTTTTTTTTCACAGAAAGTGCATCCACGCTTCAAAATTACAGCAGTCCCTTTTTCTCACTACAGTTTCAGGCAGTGTAAATAATTGGCTGATGTGCTCTGCTACCTGCTGACTCTGAGGCCATTGCCAGAATTTTCCCTCTTTCCAATCAATTTATGTATGCTGTTGTGAAACTGGATACATTCATCTGTGCATACTTTAAAAGAGTACCAGTTTTTTTGAAAACTGTTCAGAAAAGACACCGGAGCCGATGTACCTTACAGTATATGACTCTGTTGAGAATAAATGGGGGGGTTAAACTGAAGGAAGGGAAGGAGGATAACTGAGAGTCCCAGCAACAGCACAGAGCCCCAGGAAGTGGCTAATGAAACCAAATCCGACAGCAGCTGTGCTGTGTTGCATACGATGTGTCTAGCAGAGAATTTGCTAGACTGTCCAGAGATACTAGGAGGATGTACAGCCTAGCATGCACATCACAGGTCACAATTAAAAAAATAGTCATAGAACTTCTTAAAAGGGATCATTTCACTGAAAAAAAAAACCAGCAAAATAAGCCAGATGTTATTGAAAAAAGTAACAATCTACTTGCAATTTATGCAAGTTTCTGTAGGGCATTTTTAACAAAGGTTTTGTCAGAGGATTTACCCTTTTCAGTGTTCATGCTGATATAGAAGTTTTTGAAGTGGTCCGGTTGAGTGATTAGAAATACAGGTACGTTATTTTACCTGCTAGGATAAAATAAGTTGTCTCTGAAATTCCAGAAGTGGTACAAAATGGAAACTACTTGAGTAGCTCTGAGATATGCTTCAAAGTGGGGAACACCGTCATTTTTAAAATTCACCAATTCTTGAGAAGTTACCAAACTATTACATGTGCACGACAGGCTTTGAAATAGTTTCCAGGTCTGTAGGTTGAAAGGGAGGAATTTCTCACAGAGACAAGTAAAATGAAACCTGTAGTGCAAAGAGGAACCATCCCACTTTCTAATTTATCATACATAAAAGCCAAACACCAGCCACAAATTGAGCTGGGATTACTGTGGGTCTTTTAATAAATGACAGCTTTTCTAGGGCTGAGTCTGTGCCAAAGACTATCTGGAGTCTCATTTTGGGCTGACTAAGATCATGCACATTTCATTACTGCATAGGTAATGTGCAATACAGCTTTAGGTTTTGAGTAGCTACTGGATACTGCTGTGGATGCAGCCCTGCCTGAATGGAGTGTTGGCCTGAGTACTTGACAAAACTTTTCATAAAGGAAGGTTTTGCAGCCTGAGCTGGGCTCCCTGCTGCTGTAGGTACTTGGTAATGTTCTCTGAACTAACTAGTTTAAAGCTAGTGTGCCATATTAAAATGAAATTTCCCTAGATTTTAATAATTTGAGATTGGAAAGATAGTCTCATCTAGCCACATGGGATAGGGCAGCTTGACTCTAAATACAGGATTAATGGCTATAACAGGAATGATAAACATGTCTGGGAGCATGAGGGGCAGAAAGTCTCCCTTCTGTTCCACTGCATGTTTGCAATGAATAAGTTTTGCAATGGATAAGGGGTCCTAGATTTATATTAAGGAGAAAGAGACATCCTAGGTGAATCCCTTGCAGGAAATTCACTGGTGTTACTAAAATCTGGATGTGATAATGGCTTGAAAGCTTTCTTGGATACCTGGATATCTCAGACCAATCCATATAGTTTGGTTGCCCTAATCTGTGCTTTCACCATGATCCAGGGAGACAGAGTTGCTATGAAAGTACTCAAGACAGCTGAACTCCCTTCCAGAGGTGCTTGTCTCTTTTCTAGGTAGCAAAAGGAACTTCAGCTCATGAGCCAGGGCAAGCTCATAGTTTTTAGCTAGGTAGATCTATCAGAAGTAACTCCAGTGTAGATAAGAACCTCCACTTCATTGTTGCAACAAGCCAAAGACAGCTGCAGTAGGCAAATTAAGTCAACTGCCCAACTGCTTGCTCCTACCCTTCAAGGTAGCCTGTGCCTTCTCAGTTCTGTTGATGTAGCCAGCTGTCATTAGACTTTACTTTGGGTTTGTGAATGAACCAGAGGGGAAAATGGCTCAGCAGAGAGATCTGGGGAGGAAACCACCAAGCAAGAAGCGGCAGCAGCAGCTGGGCTACGTCATTCAGCCATGAATGAAGGTTTAATTCTGTGGGCTCGAGTCTTGGCCCTGCATGGAGGAGTAATCTGTATATTATGAAAATCTTATTTCATAAGGAAAGGGAGAGAGCATTTCTCCTCTGTACGCTAGCACAGGTGAGAAGCGGAGAAAGCTTGTTGTAGCTTCTTAGGCAGGCAGTATGAAGCAACAAAGCCACAAATGTTCTTCAATGTCAAATCTGAGATATTAGCTGTGTGGCCATACTGATGACTCAGCACCACACAGTACTGAAAGAATGGGTTAACTATTTTAGGTTCAAGATCCTTCTAGTTAGTTACACTGTGATAGATTTCCAGAAATATCTTTCTGTCATCTGTAGAGAAAATACTCAGTGGTAGGTAATGAAAGAAAAGCAACATGTGTGCATATTCATTTCCAGCTGAACAACTCTTATTTTTTCACTAGGTTTTTCAATACACAAGATGCTTCAAATAGTACTCAGATGATATAATGTCACTCCTAGTCCCTTGAATCTCTAGTGGGTTAAAAGCTGCAAGCTCTGTGTGCACTCTAATCCCCTGGAAGGACTACAGTAATATGCAAATGGCACGTCATCACTAATTCCTGGGAATGACAGAGAAAATACACAAAAAGTTTAATGAACAGAAGAAGAAAGAGAAGTGGTAACTGACATTTACAGCTAGGGAATATGACAATCAACAGCAGGGCTACCAGCCAAATCCTCTTATAGGCCTGAAAATGCTAAGAGCTTTAGCTGAGTGTAAACAAATGCCATGTTCAGGGAAAAGCAGCCTTGAGGGACAGTTCTGTTAACCATCAGTGGGCATGTTTCATCTCACCGCTCTTTTTGAGCCAGTTAAAGGGGGCTTTGTGTAAGACAGGAGCTGCAGCTCCGTGATTCAGGAAGCCATTGCCTTTCCCTCAGTGAAGAAAAAAAAAAGTAGAGACTATAGCTGCTGCCTACGTGTATAAAATATAATATAGATCATTTATAAACACAAAATTCTTCTAATGTCTTCCCTTAGGCTACCACTTAGCAATTTATACACAAAAAGAGCAGTGAAATGTCAACTTCAGGTGAAAACTGAGGATGCATATATTTTTTAATTTAGTGTAGAAAGTGAATTCACCTAGTTACGTTAGCCTTCAATCGCATGAAGTATTGCTTAGTGCCTAAAAAATCAACAATATCTCTGAAATCGTGCCTTCAAAATCTGTGCAAGGTAAAGCACAAACACAGGAAAGCATTTAATGACTCGTTTCACCTTCAGTTCAGGAGCAGACCCACTGAAGTTAATGGCAGTGGTCGTGTACTTGATGCCCTGACCATGCTTTGGTGTACTTTTCCTCAGGCCTCAATAACTTCGTTCCATGCAAGAAGCCACTATTCCCCCTTTTGAGTAAATATGCTCTCCATGTCTGCACATGCCTAAAGTCAAGTCATGCAGATCATCCCAAGTTCTAGAAATGTTTATTGAACTGTCGCTTGTTTACTTTTGGTGAGCTGTTCAGCAGGTGAGCCAAAGCATCTCAAAGATGATATTTAACAGCTTTAGCCGATTTTAACACCTTTAGTTGATTACTTCTATATGATTTAATTCAAAGCACCTCAAAACAGATATTTACAGAAAGGATGAGCAAACTCTGACTACACCATTTGTAAGGAGATGTGGGACTTCATGATCTCCAGAGAGGTCCCTTCCAACCCCAGCTGTTGTGTGAACCTTTGAAAAAGTATCTGCAGGAAGTTAAAGCAGTGCTAAGAAACTTTTCCAAGGAACTGCTCAGACTGTGCTTGCTGCACTCCTTCCTGCAGCAGTAACTCACTGGGATCAACCACCATCAGAGCCCTACTGCATCAGTGGGGACCCAAGTAGCTGCAGAGGCTGAAAGCTTACTCTGGCACTATTCCACTACGGTGAAGGGAGAATACCAGCTGCAAAGCAACTCTAGGGACAACAGAACCCATTGGAAGTATGGACACTTGCTTTATTTTCTTATCTTGGTAATAGATCTGTGGTTAACCTGCTCATTGCTTACAACATAAAAATAATTGAAGTTTGATGAATAAACTGAAAAATATTATCACAGCAAGAAAATGATGTGGTTGAAAAATAACACAAGTCATACAGTCAGGTCAAATCAATTTAATTTGCTGAGGCTGTTTGGCAATACAAAAAGGCTAGTCAGTCACATAGATCCATTCTTTATTTTTTACGCAGTTATTTGAATTGATCTGTCTCAGAACTGTCATCCAGCAGGTGATTTTGGGATATCTCACCTGCAGACTAGGACTATTTACAGGTATTTGCTGATTTATTTTGTTCTTGATAATTTCCCAGCATTAAAATATAACCTTGCTAAATCTTCAGTGGAAAATTTTCTTACGACACCTAAAGGTAGCTCATTAATGATTGCTGACATCATCTGTGCCTGCAAACACAATCTCTGAAGATTTTCACATGACTACAGGCTTTTATTTTCCAGCCTGAAGAAATTGGTTTATAGTTTTTAATCTCAGCCCCTGGGTTACAGAGATATATTTGTGGATTACACATAAGGCACAGCTAATTGGCCAAGAAGTCACCCAGACGGGTGAATTTAGATCAAATAATCACTCATGGCCCGTGTCTCCAGGATCTTTGACCTTACTATCAGCCAGAGTCGCATAGTTGGCAGTCTCTGGTTGGGATTCCCAGGCTGCATCCCAGTCCTGAGCATATGTTGTTTTCCACCTTCCCACAGCACGACTTGCGCCTCTTACCCTTCCTGGGGCAGCAGATGTGGTGAGCGATCACCACTTCTTGCCAGGAAAACAAAATGCAGCACCCATCTGGCTCAGCCCAGCTGGAGCAGACACACTCCTTCTGGCTGAGCATCCTTCAGAAAAATTGCCCTGGGCCTCTGTTGCAAAAATAAAAACTGAATTCTGCCCACCTCACCTCTACCCAAACCCTGAGTAGCACTACTGAAGGCATTTTCTTGAGTGAAAGCTGTTAGTTTGTGGTCCCTTTGTGCCTGTGAGGACTCTGGAATCAGGCCAAAAGTATTCACTTTAAGAGTCATGTCCACTTGCAGAAATTTTTCAGTTTTAAGACACTATCACCTGTAAACATACACTTGCTTTAATAAACTGTAGACCTACCTCAGGGAAAAAAATAGTTTGGATCAGTTATAACCTTGGTTATATCCACTAATCGGTCTTTCCTGAAACTCCTTCTAATAACTGGAACCACTCTGAAAAATTTCAAACAACCTTTTTCATGTACAGGAATTATTAAGTGGACAAAAGAAGCATCTCTCCTTTCCACTTCAGAGCTGAACTGCCCTGGACAGCAAAAGCCCTCTTTCCCCATTGAATATCTGGCACAACTTTATGCATGAGACATCCTGCAATGGTTTAGGACAGCTTCTAGACTGCCAGAGACGTAAGCAGGATGTAAGTGCCTTTCATATTAAAGAAATTTTTGTAGTCCATAAAATTACACAGAAAGCCTTCCACATTCTGTTTCTTACTGCAAACTATTGTGAATGCACCACTCCAGTGACTGTAGACATTCCAGTGACATTCAAGCAAAGTTCATTAGGTTAGGTAAAATTCGGATTTGGAAAAGACTTTTACTACAGTCTCATGCTGTATATTGATTTTTTTTCCTTGTTGCTGGTAATCTCTCTTCAGGTGTTTTTTAGGCATCTGCATCAAAAACATGTCAGATCATAGTAAAATATCTTTCTAAATGCATTTAAGCAATAATTACATACCACAAACTTTTCTCCTCCACCCAGGAAGGGAAATTTTTTAATTGGTTTCTGTAACTGTTATGTTCCTGTCACCATTCTGAGTCATATCAGTAGCAATTTTTCCTTCCCATATAAAAACTTGGTAACTACAGAGCCTTAATAAATTGTATTGCATTAGAATAATTGCTAGGGAACTAGGACAGTACTGATGCAAACATTACCCACTCAGTGAATGGAAAACTAGCAAGGTGTGAAACCAAAAGTGTTTGTGAAGCACTCATGAACTCTTGACACTTGACTGGACTCACATTATGATTGCAGATGCAGAACTCAAATGACAGAGCCGGTATCTGTAGTCCAAGTGACTACACTCCAAAACTTTAGCTGATCCTAAAAAGAAACACTTATTCCAGGGAAGTTCTGTTTTAAGCTGTAAAAGCAAGGAATGAGTCAAGGAAAATAAAAGATATGTTGGAAAACAGTCATGAAATGTGTACAAGTATGCACTGGTTTTGCTCTGCAAACTTTCCAAGTACCTGGTGCTTTAAGCAAGTGTTCTTGGAATGTAATATCAACCTGTAGGTACATATTTGACAAACAGAATAAGTATTTGAGAATGTCAATCATGTGTAAGGAAATATCTAAGAGAGCATAGCAAAAAGGAAAGGGCTTGCCCATTGTATGGTAATGGATGTGTGTGGGATTCAAAATAAATCATTGAGGTAGCACAATTAGATTAGCAAAAACATAAACTTACACTGCTACTGATCTGGCTGAAAATACATTTAGCAGAACTCTAGAACATTAAATAAAGGAAATTTCATATCAGAAGTCAATGGATCAAAACAATATTTCCCATTCCAGAAATGTATCAAATATGAAAATAAAATCTCTGTCTAAACAATAATTAATTTTACTGAGGTTTTTTTTCTTCTTGCGGAATATAGTAATTGGAAAAAAATTTATCTAATTTTCATGCCTGAAAACTTACATATTTCCATGCATAAGAATTTTATGCTCAAATCATGGTATTTCAAGGGGAAAAGTTCAGATAAATGGTATAGAAAATGAGCACAATAAAATACAACTCTCTCTAACTGAAGATTAGTCCTTGTCTTGGGTGAATTTTGAAAAAGATAACCAAGAAGTTAGTCATGAACAGAGGAACGGAAGGTGCCTTCTGCATGAGTGAATCCAGTCTCCCTTACAAACATGTTTCTTAAGTGCTTGGAATTGCAAAGTAACATTTCTTTCAGTTAGTGAAACAAATTTGATGAAGAGTCTGAGTAGAGCATTGTGACTTTTACCAAGACAGGAGCATGAGGCTTAAAATTTTCATGGAATAACTGGGACTTTCATATTACAGAACTTAAACCACACCCTTTGAATTGGGAAGACTTTAATAAAGCAGTGTGTAAAAGTAAAGAAAATTTTTCACAACTTCAGCTGAAAAGAAAACATGCTGGCAAGAGTCAAGCTTTGAGAAGTTGTACCACTAACTTGGCAGAAAAAAATAATTCCAAGAAGCTTCTCAAAACGACATTAGAGCAATCCAGGTGTAAGAAGAGTCTGCTTTTTGTTATTGTAATATGGGCTGTCCTTGCAGTTGCTGGGAGAGGTGGCGGGCTTTCTGACTTCTGAGAAACATCATAGCTGCTGCTTCTGGCTATTTTCATAGAATCTTCTGGTTGGAAAAGACCTCTGATCATCGAGTCCAACCGCGCCCATCATCTACTAAACCATGTCCCTTAAAAACTCATTTATCCTTCTTTTAAATACCTCCAGGGATGGTGACTCAACCACCTCCCTGGGCAGCCTGTTCCAGTGCCTAACCACCCTTTCGGTAAAGAAATTCTTCCTAATATCAAGTCTGTCTCATTTACTCTGACACTTTTTTTTTCCTGAAAGATTTTCTAGCCTTGACACTGCTGGGAAGCTAAAGGAAAGCAGTTCAAAAGCAACAGGTTGCCCAGATCACACATGGTGATGCTCCTGCTTGCTCCCTTATCCTTTCTTGCCTAACAATCTGGAAACAACCATTCCCCTGCACAGTCTATTCCTTCCCATTCCAGCAAGATGAGGGCACAGGAACCACAAAGCCAAAATTATTGTTGAATTTAGGATTTCTAAAGGCAATACTGAAGACCTAAGTTTTATTAGCAATTGCCACATGCAGTTTATTGCCTCTATATTACAGTAATTCAGTACCTTAGCAGCCAGAGCAATAATGGATACCAAAACCTCAGTACTTTCCTGTGGTTCTGTGAACTGATGACTCTTGAGCTACTGACAAGTAGGAGATTTCAATCAGGTTACCTGAAAGGATGCCTGGAAGCATGATAAATGAAGGCAATTAGTCACTGTCTTTGCAGGTCTGCCTGCAAGGTCACTGGTCTGTAAAGTGTGAGACAGTATGCTGCTCCTGCAGACAGGAAACCACAGGGAATCCCAGCTCCACAAAATGGAGCTCAACACTTCACCTCCAAATTTAAACATCATCAGCACAACACAGAGAAAGGAAGAGTGAGAGATGGAAAGAACCTTTTTAATGCCTTGATCTTTTCCTTATTTGTAAAAGCAACCACACAACTCCTTTCAGCACAGGCAATTTAGGTATTTTTTTCTGAATAATACCCACCTATGACTTTGATTTTTCCGTACAGCATGTTCAGAGATGGTCGAAGCTGGAAATAGGCCTGACTCATTGGCCCAGATTGAGGACTGAATACAGCCTCTTTCGGAGTTCTGGAGTATTCAGACTGAGTCCACGGATTATTAGCTATATTAGGACAAAGGGACTTACGAAGTGACTGCTGATATAAGACACATATCCCCACAGTAATAAGCTCATACACAAAAGAACATTTCCATAGAGTTGTACATGCATTTCTATGTATTTAAATTCCTCCTAACTAGGCAGTGAGATTCAGTAGTAACCACTCCGCTGAGCCAGCTGTCCTTTTATGGTTATCAAGCCATAAAGGTCTCACATGAGAAAAGGTGTCAGTATAACTAGAGACAGAAAATCATGCAGAGGTGTTGAAGAAGGTGAAGACTTGATGTAGACCATGCAACCAGGCATTAACTCGCTGGAAGTCACTAATGGAGAAAGGATTTACTTGTCTCACACGCTGCGGTATTTTACACATTTTCCTACATACCTTTTCATAGCAGAAAGCCATATGCAAATCTCCTTAAAAACACAGTAAACATAATTGCAGTGAAATCCGTTCTAGCCTAAAAAGTTAGTTAGTTAGAGGCTATCCCCTCACTTGTGATTTTAATTTGGAGCAAGATGGCAAAATCGGAGCAAATCCCGCACACTGGTTCTTTCTCTTCTGTCCCTGGGAGAGAAGCTATTTTGGAAATGGAGGACACAGGTTTGGCCACGGAGGGCAAAAGTCTGTGAATGGAGTAGCTCTTCTCTGTCTCTATGAAGTTGTGCCAGAGTTTCAGCATTGCCATGGGCAGTTCTTTAAGAGGCGTCCCACACTGCTCTGTGCAGGGCAGGTGCAGGGAAGAGAGCTTCTCCCTTATCTACAGTTAAGAATTTGGCACTGAAAATGGCCGGAAAATTAACAAACTAGGGCAACAAAGTGCCTTGTTATCCACATGCAACTGCCTTCCCAGTGCCCTGTGCATACCTCAGACCTGCAGGAGAGCTGCTGGTGGCCTGCACAGTCACCCCAACGGGATGGTAAGGAAGTGGAAATGAAGGGTCTGTCCAAGGACACAGCAATGGTTACACAAAGATCAAGTAGATTTAGGAACAGTGTAAATCCTTATGAACTCCTTGGAAGGCAGTGAATCTTGTTCCAGATTTGTGCAGGCTTGTCCCACTATGTTTGATAATGTATTTAGGTAAATATTGTTCTAATATGAGTAACATATTGTGCTGGAAAAGTATAACGAAAGCTAGCCACAAAGAAATGCAGATACTGGGCACAGAACAAGCTCAGATTGGCATTTCATTTTGTGGGAAATGTGCTAAATTCAAAAATTTTAGCCAATTCATTTACTCCACAGATTATGGTATTTTGCTGAAATGAAAAATATTTGTATTAAATAAGTAATAAGTATTAAAACTTATCATGTTTAGATGGTATTTGTGCTAAAAGAACTTGAGACAATGTTATTTTTAAACTAAAGGTTTGAATTGCAACATTTTGAATTGATGTTACCCAAAATAAGGTTTTGATTTAAATTTGAGATTTGATATTTGTATTTAGTAAACATCACAGCCTTCTGACAAAAATGTCCATCCTCCTAGAACCTCAGAAGCCCAAATTGTCCATCACTTTTCATACCATTAAATACTTCATCTGGTCTTATTTTTGGTCCAGAAAAAAATAATGATATACCATTTAATGAATCTGTAGTAACAACCAAATTCTCTCGCTGCCATGAATCAGAGCACTATATTGCAGTTCATACATGGATGAAATTACTAACAACACTGTGACATAACAACAGGTACTTATTCCTGGAAAGATTCCTGTGTGAGATGTGTTTTCTACTGCTAATAAAATCTGTGCTTTACAGAATGAAGATCACTGGAAACTCTCATAGTCTGGTCATGGTGTTCTCAGACTCAGAGTGAGCTGCATGTGTACTACAGGAAAAGCAGAGTATTAGAGAACAATTTATGTGACTTTTTCTGTAAGTAACTGAGCATTTGTAACTGAGCATTTATCATTTTAGATCTGGATCTGTTCTCATAGAAGATGGTACAGAGTATATTTGATTAAAAAAAATCCATGATGTTTATTTTTTCCTCTCAATATTGCTAGGTGAAAATAACATCCCTGATACATTTTTTTTTGCATTTCACTAAAGTCACCTATTTTATTAAAACCTTTATGTAAAACCGTATCAGTGGTACTGAGGGAAAATAATACCCCCCACTAATTTAGATATAGTCAAATCAAAACCATTTTCACAAATGACTGGCAGATTTTTGCATTTGGTTTACATGGTTGGATATGTTTGCTTTATTACCCAGTTATTTTTAATGAGTAAATTTGTTTAGACCATGGGGAACTTAAATAACTGTAAATATTTTCTGGCTAGTTATTGAAAGGAGAAGTCAAATGCTTTTCAGAATGCATTGATATATAAAAAACATAGTAGTTTGTTTGTGGTTTTCTATAGGCTCCAATATATACGAATGTCACATATATTTTTCCCAACCCCAACAGCTGGGGCTTTTCTGCAGAAGCCCCAGTTGAAGACATGAGATATAGCTGGGAAATCTGGGACCATCTCTGATCCACCCTTACAGCTTCCAGCTCAGATGTTATTTCAAAATATCCTCCAGACTACTACGTTTCACAGGGCGTTTTCAACAGTTGCAAAGATGAAGATGTCTTGGTCTGGTTCTGCTTTCCAGTCTTGCAATGAATGTAGCTTCATAAGACTGAATCTAATATATTTGTCACAATAAAGTTGTCACACACGCAAAAAAATCTGTCAGACACAACTTTTTAAATTCTTACTCAGATTTAATTTGGCAAAAGCCTGGCTTTAATTAGAAAAAAACATCACATATTCCCAGTTCACCTAGGATATTTCAAATGCAACACAATTATGTTCTGCAGTGGAAACAAGTTTTAGTCTTCTACCACAAATAAGAGAAGCCTCCATGTGAAAACTGATCTGTTGAAATGAAGAGCTCTTCAAATTATTTAAGTTCTAAACTAATACAAATATTCTTAATTTTAGATTTTATGTAAGAAGTAAAATTTCTAAACAGTTTAACTAAGAACATATGCCTGAGAATTCTTGTGGTTATACACCATATTTTTGATGTTTGTCCTATACATCAGGTTTCCCATTAATTTCATTGGAACCAGGATTTCCCTGGTAGTCCTTTTGGTGGTACTTAACAGTTTCTCTAAGTTCACTTCCTAGTTTTGGAGTTATGTCACATTCATTCATAACAAATGTAATAAAAAATCTAAGTCTCATTTTTGCTCTTATTTATCCACTTTGCCCATAAAAATGATCGCATTGAAATTAATTGAACTGCTCATATGAGTAAAAATTTGGCCTCCTGATTTGTATCAGATGTGCAGAAGACAGTCTCAACATTTCATCACTCTCGTTGTTTAATAAAAATTTCTATATCCCAAAGAGAAAAGTCTGAATACAAGAGATTCCTCTGCCAGACTGGTGAAAGCTTAGAGCAAGTGTACAGATTTAGACTGAAGAAACACACGAGCACTTGTGCCGTGCTTCAGTTCATCTGGTATGTGCAAGGAACCATAATTACAAACACAGGAATGTCTGACGTACTTGCCCACATAGTGCTGTTGTATCTCTGCCAGAACAGGCAGCAAATGTTTCACTGTAGAGTTCCAATACAGATAAAATGAAAACACTTATCATGGGCTATTTCAGGTACTTCTGCAAGGCAGTGATGTTTGTTGGCCTGTATGAACTCATTTTCCTCAAATTCAAAAGAATTTGAGCATGATGGGTTTGAGAGGTTAGCTTAAACACAAATATGATCTCATTTTTTGAGTTGCTGAAGACTGACTAAGAGAGATGAAGAACAACAGAGAGTATAGTAGAGATTATTACTCAGAATTTTGCTATAAATTAGACTGCACAGCAGCTTCAGTTGACTGAAAACTGTGTTTTCAGTGGAGCTAAGCTCTACCACAAGAAAAAATGAACTGAAGAGCTATTGCATTATTAACAGCCGCTACAGAAGTAGAGATTTCCTGTGTTTTTCTGAAGACTGCAAGAGCGTTACTCTACTGCAAAAGCATGGCACAGGCTTCCTCTTAGTTAGAAATTCATCTTTTTTACTGGGAGTGAATTATCATGAGTAATGAACAGCACAAGATGTAGGTAAACTTGGAGGCTAGTGGGAGGACGGAAGGTTCATAAAACTTTCTAGCTTTTTGGAGTTATGAGGAAATATACAAAAGTTCTCAAATATAAAACTCTGAGACCCTTGACTTATCCTAATGTTCACCTTTCATGTGTACATAAATTAATATTAAGAATATTCACCAATGAAAAATTTACTGAATAATTGCAGCTGTCCCTCAAAAACATATGAACACATTCATACACAGAATTTTACATTATGACCATCACAGCAACCAGCTGCAAAAGACCCCATAAAAATGTGGCAAGAGAAGAACTCGTCTCTTTTCAAAGGATTGTTAATTACTAATTTACAAGTTATAGTATTCGCAGTATAGACATTGGTTTCTGCAGTATGTGAGATACTCAGGGCAGGATTGAAAAATACACATATCTGTGGTTGTACAGGTGTTGTGGGTAATAAAGTGCCTCCTACAGGAAACCTTTCAGGACTATTTACAGCTACAGTCAAACTGCTGTCAGTAACCTACCTGGCCCACCTTTCAGCACATGACTACAAAACTCAAAGAATGTTATGCAGAAATGTATACCTTTATGTGCCTTGTACTGAAATGTAGCACGATGAGCACAGCTCTGAAATCATCCTGTAGTCAATGCTTTTCCAAATTTACAAAACTGTGTTTTAATGTTCATTGCACTTGTCAGTTTGGCGGATATTTCTCAACTCCTCTACAGAGCTACTGAACAGAGTAATATACATACAAATTATTTAAATCTCTTTTTTTTGTTTTGTGGCATTACAGATAAATTAGTGGACATAAGCAGGTTTGCAAAGATGAGTCAAGTGCTACGGTAGGGCTTTCTACAAAGCTGTCAATGCCATGGGACAGACACTTGCCGTGGCAGGGGAATCAGCAGGGACATGCCAGGGTGGGGTGTGCCAGAGGATCTCCAGATATGCAGTGTCACCTGTGCGGCTCTGACAGCCCCCCAGCAGCTGCAGCAGAGTGGGGTGGGAGCGGAGGGGAGTCGCCTCGTCCAGGAGGGAGACCCTGGCCATGACAGTCATCTGCTCAGCTGGTGCTCCTGAAGAGTTGAGAAGTGGCCTGAAATGAATCTCCTTTCCAATATTGTTATTCAATTTTCTGTTCAAATCATACTGCTGAGCAGAACAAAGCGCACACGCACTGTGATCCAGTTTTTCAAATATAACAGAATCTGCTGTTGGACCTAAAATTTTTTGAAACTCATGTTCAGACACCCAAGTTTTTATAAATGCTCGAAATATCGTACAGCCCTGCCATGCAGTGTTTGCAGCCATGCTGTCACAGGAACTCAACATACAACACATTGTCCTCTGCTGCGGTCCAGAATGGAAAACCGTCCCCCCATGGACAGCAGGATGGGAGAAGGAGGAAGGCATACAGTAGTCAGCAACAGGCTGTGAAAAACTAAATGTGCATGGGCTGTGAAATCCTGTATGCAGGAGTGTACTGTTTTAAATATGCATCAGACCATCTGCACATTTACAGTATACACAGCATGTGCACATGTACAGTATGTGACACAGAAGTATTGGATTTACTGTTACATTCTGTAAAGCTCATTTGTGTGCATGGAGTGGAAATATTTGGCATTTAGGGAGCAGAACTTGGAGAAACAAGAACTGAGACTGGGAACGTGAGAAATCTGGAAGAAAAGCAAGGACAAGACTGGGGACACACAGCCCTTGTGTCAAACCTTTTCATGACCCAAGAGGCACAAAATACCCACTGAAAGTCTGAGTACTGGATGGTAAGTACTTTGCTTGCTTCTAACTACTGACTGCATAACACCAGGGCAGTCAATCTAAGAAAGGAGATTGTTCGAAGCTTTTAGAAGGAAATACAACACCTTAATAGCACCTCCCATACTGAAGGATATATCACTACTGCAATGATTAAACACTCCCAGGGTTGACAGTGACAGTTGACAACTCTGTTGAAACTAACCCCAATTGTCTCTATGGCATAGACATGTCTGTTCACACTGGAAATGGCTTTTCCATTTCCTTCTCTATTTGGCAAACCCCATTTTTTTAACATACTTTTCAAGTTTGGGATAATTAGAGCATTCATCCTGAAATCTGAGCCGTCATGGGGTGGATATAGGGCTGTAGTTTGTGCAGAGCCTTGTTGGGTCTCAGGTCCCATACACCCATATCTGATCGGAGATTTGGGACCGTTTATTGCATGTTCACACAGAAACAGTCTGCTGGGGAAAATCATAGCAAATGCTAGCAAATACTTGTACTTTTTATATTATTCCAGCATATCCTCTCCTAGGTTTCCTCATTGTTGATTTGTTTCTTACTTACAATTATTTCTCCATTTCTGTGCCCTCTGCCCACCTTCCCTGGCACTTAACTGGAAGTGTGGTGGGAACAAAATATAGCGAAGGTATCCAAGACGTGCCCCTTCCCCTTCACACCCAAGTTTCTTCAAAACTCAGCTTGCATTCTTTCCTTTTGTTTATAAACCTAATTCAGAATAGCTGATCAAAAAAGTCGAAAGCAAAGCAAACAACTGGCTCACAATACCTAACAGCTTAAATGAACTTTCCACCTTTCCACAATAAAGCATTCATAAGCACGGTATCTAGATACCCCCATTATTAATGATTCACTAGCAGTGTATTCATTAGTAATAAGCACTAGTGTCATGTCAATAGTGCATCTAAATTGAGCTAATTACATTATTTGACGGTTCATATTTTATGCATATAATTTATTCCTCATGGGATAAAACCTTGGCTTTTGTCCAAGCAGGCCTAGTAGTTTATTCTCCACTGGACAAGAACAAAGCAAAACCCTTTATATCCCATCCCACTCGGCACCCTCAAGCCAGTCCCATGGCCCACAGCTTGCAGGAACTGGAACATTTCCCGTTTTTCCCATGGACAGGAGGTACTTCTACCTCACATTTGCTTTGTGACCTGACTCCTTAGCCTGAATCTCCTCTGCAGCTGCAAGCCACAGCGTCTCCTCATGATGGGCAGAGGGGCCATCAGTGACCACACACAGACGTCTCATTTGCCACCAACACCTCTGGGAAGGAGCTAGTATTGTTCTTGCTCAGTGTTTTTGTGTTGCTTCAATATTTCTCTAACTCTCTGCGAGTTGATGTGCCCTTTGAAGGGTTTCCAGGCATTGAAAAATTCACAAAACTTTCAGAGGTGTAGATCTGCCTCAGGACAATCCCAAGCCATTTTCATGTCCTGAGTAAATCAAAATAGGGAAGATTTCCAGTAGCAATGTTCTTCTCTAGGGAGCCTGAAGAAATTGTTCCCAGCAGGGAAAATCTTCAAAAGATTTTCAAAAGATTTTTTTCAAAAAGAATATGTCCCTTTGTAAATATTTTGGCTTACTTTTTTCACTTTTTGACTAGAAGTGATTGCTTGTATTTTTTCATCCCTAGCTACGGGCTGCCTACCTTTAGTCCAACTAAGATAAAAGATGGGCAGTAGAGGCAGTCACACTAAGTTCAGCAACCCAACTTTAGTGAATAATTTATCCCAGACGATTACTCTGGATTTCTTCTGCAGTCAGTGGAAAAAGATACTTCCAGGCATATATTCAAATCACTTAAACTAGGTTCCTAAAGTGGCACATCAGATGCAACCAGCTTATTTGCATTTGAGGGGATAATTTGCTTTCAAAGGAAAATTTAGAGACCTTATGTACACAAATACCCTTGGGCATAGTTTAGTCACTCTTTGTTTACAGTGTTTGATAAATGTAAATGCAGTACCCTTTGCCTAATCTGGTAAAACAGGGTGTGTTCATTGTATGGAAAATAAAATTACAAACTTTTATTTCTGAAAACATGATACATCACATCCCTCAAACAGAAATATGTACTCTAGAGAGGGTAATCTGGCACAGCTACGAAGTGCACATTCTGGATTCACAAAAACTAAGGAAGTTTTGGTGTTGTCTGCATTGGGCCTGGGAATTTTCTGAAAGTGTCTTCTCTTCTTGGGTTCTGCTTCTCCAAGTGCTGGAAACAAAAGAAAATAACACTTAAAGTGACTCAAAACACAGGAGAGACTTAGTACTGGTTAAAAAAGAAAAAAACATTTAGTAGGAAATCCGTGAAAAATCTGAAGGAAGCCTTGACATAAAAAAATTCCAATACCTATTCCTAGCAGAGTCTCATATTACCGTTGTACTGATTGCCATATTATAGCTATCAAAGGCCAATGCTACTGTAAAAACCAAGAGATGTTCATTTAGTTGTTTAAATACTCATGAAAAGTTTTTTTAAAATTTACTATGCCAATCTGACTACAAACACAATATAATTAATACTTATTTTTACTTTAAAATACTAGCATCATGATAGAAGTTTCTCTTTAAGGGAAAATAATCTAAATTATTTTCTCTTTAATTGAAATAATAGAAAAACCTTGTAAACTGGGGTATAAAATCATATTCTTCTAGAGAAGCATTTTTAAACATAATTTTATTGCATTTCTTTTGCTGTCAACTTTAGAACTTTTCAGACAGACCTCATACTAAAAATATTTTATTTGATTTATCCATTTAAATTGAGACCATGAATCTTGAATTAATGCTGCAAGGTCAGGGAAGTTTAGGAATCCAGTGGTCTCAGGTCTCAGATGAATGTCAGTTAGCTAAGGGGTGTTCGAGGAGGGTCTATTAATAATGAAAGCTCCAGGCAAATATATATAATGCAAGCCCTTCAGATCACAACACAGAGTTCACATTCTCTTGAGAACCATCAGAGGAAGGGATGTTTTTCTTACAATGAAGACAGTATAATACATAGCAACTGAAAGAAAAATGTATATTGTGCATTCTATATATGTGATTTTATGTGACAGTATAGCTATTGATACATAAATAATTGCAGGAGAGACTTATGACAGCAGAGATAATGAAGACTTCAAAAGAAAGACCATTTTCAAACATGCATATTTTAATACATAAAAATAGTAAAATGATCAGACAGTCCAAACAGGCACTATTATATGTCTGGTGATAACCTAAGTACAGACAATAGAGTTTTGTTAAAAGAAAGCATAATTCTTCATCTGAGTTAGCAACAAAACTGAATTCCAAGAAAGGAACAAACATAAGAGGTTAATCAACAGTATGTAATATGTTCAAATTAATTTATAAACATTAGAAAATAGTCCTTGTGTTTTTACAAGTTAGGAAAATTTTAGAAAAAATATTTTCTGTGTTTTATGAATGGAGTATATCAGAGTCACATAACAAATGAATAGGATAGTAATAAAAAAGCACAGGATTTGCTGGTTCCCAAGCCCATACTCAGACTTAAGTCAGTCAGAATCGTTTCAGTCATATTGCAATTCTTGTCTCAGACTTCTGAACTCACACAACATTTTCTTGGGCAACAGTTAAAACATTCTATTGGTTTAGTTACACCAGTCTCTTATCAGTTTCATATGGTTAAAAAAGAGAAAGTCACAGATAATTCTCTTAAAATACTTAAGTAACATAAGAGCTTTTAGCCCTGTGTGGGAAAGGATTTTGCCAAAGCACATGAAAGGTCACCTTCTCAGGTCCATGCGGTTTGTCTGATGTCTGCCCTTTATAGAAAGATTCCTGTCCTCGTTTTGGGAAACTGAAAGATTTTCTCTCCTGGGATCTAGTTAGAGGCTCACAATACGTTTATGTCACAGGTATCAGAACAAAGCAAAGAACAAATATTTTAGCCTGAATCAAATGCTTGCGGAATGTCCAGACTGCTGAGATATCCAAGAAATACTGCTTGGAAAGCTGTATCTTTGCCTTTACCAGCTTGTGCAAGAAGGTAAAGAATTTGTCGTGTAGTTTTGTTTGATATTTTAAGATTTTTAGGCTGTTAGTTACTAGAGCTGGTCTTAACACAAACTTGTGAAATGGAACTTCATCTAAGCATACTAGTCAGGGAATCTACCTGTCAGCCTACATCTGCTGTTACAGAAACCATGGTGTCTGTAAAAGTAAAAATACAAAATAACCATAATCCTATGGCCTGTCTAAGTGTACGAAATCCTACACAGACTGACCCTGACTGCATGAGCAAGGGGTCCATGTAAATATGCAGAATGATGAGGTTTTTCACAACACGCGGTAATATATGTACTTCATCATGAGTAGGGAACATGTCAGCCAGACCCCTGCACCTAATAAGTCCTGAGAATTAAGTGAGTTACAGCTGTCAAAATACTGATAGTAATGGCAAACAACTGATTCAGTTGTAGCATTTCATGTGGTGATGTTTTAAGGAAACTGATTACATTGGCAGCAGATAACATTAGGGAATTTGATTTACTCCTTTCTTTCTTCATTTCAAAATTCTTGAGGCTGTCACCTACTAATCCCTTGTGTACACTTTGCATCTGATGGCAAGAAAACAAGAGAAAAGCTTTAGTGATTTGCAAGTAGGGCCGTGGAGAGGCAGTTCTTTGTTTCAAATGCAACAACAACAAACAAAAAAAACCTCCGTGGGTTTTGCAAGTGTTGAACATTCCTGCTTGCAGCCATTAAAAGTTTTAAATGCTATGCTTCAATTATGACTGCTCTGGGAGACTCCAGAAGCACTTCCATGGGATGAATGTTTTGGACTGCATGTTGCAAATCCATTTCAGGAGAAGAGCTGAGCAGATGTAAGCCTTCTTCCTATTCCCTGCTTTTCACAGGTGCTGAGGCCAGAAGGGACCTCCATCAATTTCCAACATGTGCTCTGCTATTAATGGAGCTACTACTGGGATGCAGATTAAGGAACATGCCACAGAATACCTCTTCCTTATAGTCTAGATGAACCTCTAAAACATCCTAAAACACAGGATTATAAAGACAACTGACTTTTTCCCCTTGAGGCAGAGATAAGACAATTCAGAACTCATTGAAGCATGCTGACAGGATGTTTACAAAGAAAAATGCATTGTGGGGAGACAATTTTTCACATACCACCATGGACATGTCATTTAAATTGTATAAGGAAGTTTTTCATCACTTTTAATGGGGAAAAAAAAGCTTTTTGCCACTCGTATCTTGACCCCTAGTTCAGAGAGAGAGATTGGATCGAGAAACCAAAACTCTATGATTACAAATAGCACTTAAAAACCCACATAGCCATTGGTAATAGATACGATTTTGTTGTCCATATTCCTCTAATTGGTCAAAAAAAAAAAAAAGTAATTCATCATTAAATAGTTAAGCAAGCTAAAGAAAATTCCAAATATAAAATCTTCTGTAAAGTTGCTTACTGGAGCTCTCTTTCTGAAATTGCCTTTGGCTATATTACAGCCATTGCTTGTTTTGCAGAGCTTGAATGTCTGTAGTCTGAAAAACAGTGCTGACAGGAAAACTATAATGTAACAAATGTCATACAAAAAAAGGGCTAACTCGTAATGGCCTTTGTCTTGTTTCCACTGTGACTTGAAATGAGAAATGAGAAGGAGGTTTAGGTTGGGGTTTAGTGAGAGATTTTTCACTTTAAAACATAATTAGGATATTGAAAAGTCTAACAAAAGAGGAAAATTCCAACAGCATGGAGTTGAACAGCAGTGAGTGGAGAGCACTTTGGGGCATGGCTAATGAATAGCAGTTCAAAGAAAAAGATGGATTAGAAAGTCCAATAGTTCTCTTCATACTAATTTCCCAAATTTCTCTATACTCTTTGGAATGGGGATTATTATTAATTAGGTTTTTGCAGCTCCTTTTGAACTCTTATGTCATTATACTGGCTAAGAAACACCTTAATTAAACATATTAGGAGAAACGTGGCATTATTGAGATTAATTTCCAGGCTACAGCTGCACATGCGTACCGGTACTGAAGTCCTTAAGAAATGTTAAAAATGCAAAGTGATTGAACATTTATTTTAACCTTTCTCTTATCATTAGGACTCGGTTGTTTTTGCTTAAATTCCTCTCATCTTGGGAACAAGGAGAAAGACAGGCAAGTAGCTGATACTGTGAACCAAACGCTCTCAAACTGCAGTTGTAAGGGTAAGAGCACAGTGGAGATGTAGGGTGAGCAAGATCCACTCTGCAGCAGAATGATGCCATGAGTCAGTAGGTCTTGATCTTTATTAATCTGATAGTAGCTCATGGTGTCAACCTCTTTAGTGCCCCTGGCCTCTGGCATGTAGTTAAGATCTTAACTTCTTCCTTCATTCTTAAACAAAACAAGCAAACAAACAAAAATAAAGGAAATTGAGAGCTAAATCTGTATGGCAAAGGAAGAGCCAAACTCTCAAACGTATTTTGACGTCTGGTCACCTTTCTCTGCACCCTGAATTGGTTCATCTTTCTTAGGCCTTCTCTCCCATGCCATGACCAGGCTTGGATGGGTACAGAACCCTGGGAGACTGTGATAGCCTTGCTCTGGATTATCTCTCTGTTGGCAGTAATTTGATTCAGACTGTCATGGGGTTTCCGATTCTTAACTGAGGACACAGCCTCATTTTGATCCCAAATATTCACACTAGAATTTCTTACAAACAATTATAGCCACCATAAATGTTTAAATTTTGTAGTTGAAAACATTTTATAAGTGAACATCTATGTGCAAAATCTAACACTTCAGCTGTAGATATTTGAAACCATTTAATAACCACTCTCATTTTTAGGCTAAAATACAGAGGTAGGAACCAAAATTCATTCACTCAGGTTTCAGTACCTGTCCTTGAGACTCCAATCCCTATCTAAGCTCTATTTAGAAGAGAAAACATTCCTAAAACTTGAGCCAAATCTGATTCACTTGGAATTTTCTTGCACCTAGTGTTATTAACAGATGGAAGATAATTGGAATGGGAAGCCAAAGTGGAGACTGAGAAAACGACTAAGAGAGGAGCGTGAGAAATAAAGTATGAAGAAGAGAGTAAAAGATGAAGACAAAGGAAACAAGATTAAATGTGATAAGTTCTGGAAGAAAAAAATTCCTTCTGGCTAGACCTATGGAAACTGAAGGCATGGTGATTATAGTTTTGTTTGTAGATAGGTCTCTGAACCACTGCCAACATCAGATAATTTAGCCATGGCTGGGGTTTAGGAATGACTTACCTTTTTAGCCAAGGAAGGAAAATCACTTTGCAATGCATTTTGTAGAACTTTTCACTGGATTCAAACTGAAGGTTAAGGTGACACCTGGTAATAGCAGAAATTAATTTTTTTTGCTCTGGCCACAACACAAAGAAATCAAAAGAAATAGCAGAAAGATACACATCTTGAGAACACCTGATTTTCAACACACAATCATGTAAATATAAAGATACCTGTCATGTAATCAGGATTCAGGAAAAAAAAAATTAGGGCAAATCTGTAAGAATGTACCTGTAGTTTTTGGAGCATACCAGGAAAATGTGAACAAGCAGATGTGACCATAATGAATGAAATACAGAAATTAAAAGCTCCATTACGGAAAATGAATGGGAGCACAGGGCTATTTTGACAGCCCCTTTGGAAAGAAATAGTGAGCCACTGTAAACTGAAATGTAAAACATGAGTTGTTTAAGTAGGTGTTTAATGTAGGGGTTGTTAGGTTGGCTGTGTTAGCAGTCATTGTCTTCCGTCACAAATGGAAAATCTGACTTTATCTGAGAGTGGGAAAAACATCATGCCTCAGAGTACCGATGAGAGCTGATTGGGATAACTTCATTTCAAGTAGTTTATGACAACTAGTGATGGGGTGCAGGTGCAGGAATCACAAGCCTCAAAAACTCAGTCAGAAAGTGTCACGGGTCTGGAAAAAACTCTCTTGGGTCATGTGGAGTTTTGAATATTAATCTTGGAGAATACAGGTAGAAGCCTACTTGGTGATATGAGAACAAAACTCAGGCACACTTAAGCCTGCATGTTTTAGAGCACTATCTTTCTGCAGTTGTAGAGGAGCTGCTATCCCCCATTATTAGAGACA
This sequence comes from Tapera naevia, assembly GCA_033556795.1. Classification (NCBI taxonomy): domain Eukaryota; kingdom Metazoa; phylum Chordata; class Aves; order Cuculiformes; family Neomorphidae; genus Tapera; species Tapera naevia. The sequence continues at coordinate 16,648,996 of JAUMJJ010000038.1, forward strand.
TCTCTTCCTTCAGAAATCAATCCCTAGAGGACTTCACTTGCAGCTCTGGAAATTATTTCCTTCTAAAATAATAATGTACTTCAGATGGCAGGTGACCTTTTTAATGCTGATGCGATTTGTTCCAATTTGACTCATGCTGTAGAACTCCTCCCTGTGCCCAGTCTCTTATGTCTGAACTAAGCACTGTGTTTCAGCATTGGGAAGCTGAAGTAGAGAATGCAAGCAAACAAAATATGAAAAATTTATTGCTGCAAACACATCACTAAAACTGTATTGGAAAACAGCCCAGGCTGCTATAAATTATGCCTCTTCAGTCAGTGTAAGTGAGCCCAACAAAGAAAATAAAAAAAGAAATGAAGTCTGTGCTTCTGGGCTCTGCATGACTGTCATCTCCACTATCACCCTGCGCTGTTTTCACTCACACTTCACACCAGATGGATGATTCTGTGAGACCATCACTTTCTTTGAATGTTGTTCTAAGCAAGTAGATTGACATTCTGGGGAGTATCAGAGATGCTGATGGGAAGTCTCTTAAATTGTACATACGAGTAAATGGTAGAGAACAGCACATGTGCAGAAAGGGTAATCTGAATCAAGAGGTAACTTATTAGGTCTGTATCTTGATATCAGCTGCAGGTGTATCAACAGAAAATACAGACAGTAAAAACAACAGGTTTTCTATTCTACGTCTATAACATTGATCAGTCTTTCATGCCTTTATTTTACATCTACTGTGTTTCCAGTTTATCTTTTTAGCAATAAAAATAGAAAGGACACTTTATAACATCTGCATGCAATTTTTATAGACACTAGTGATTCATAAACTTTGATTCCAAAGACATTTCCTACAAGTCTTCTTGCTCCAGAGCACCACATGAATTTCCCCACAGAAATCCTTGATCTGTTTCCACAGTTTATCTCACAATTTCTGTTGTCTTGGGGATGAAGTGGCTTTGTTATAGCTCAATCATTGTGAACTATTAGCTCTGCAAGCTCAGGCAAATTCCTGAGTCAGGAAAAGATTCTTTGACAATTTTTGTTCAGAAAGTCTTTTCTTGCTTTTGCTAAAATACTTCTGGATTGGAAAAAAAAAGAAAGGAGGGAGAACAAATCTAATAATATTCTAACAATAGTTTGAACCTTGTCCAAATTGTTTCCATGATGGAAACAGCTAGATAAAATATATTCTAAGATGAGGTGGGAACAACTGAGGAAAGAAAATTGTGATGGGTTGAGATAAATTGGAACAAATTTTTTTCTAACAATAACTGGAATAGCAATAATCAAATAATAAAATGTTGATCTTAGTATTGCTATTGCAAAACTATACATTAAAATTTAGCCAGAGTTGAGGTATATTGGTAATTTAAAGCTTAAACACATTACGAAAATCTTTTAAATATCTCACATGTAATTTTACAACATCCGCTGGTAAAAACTTCACAGGAACCCCAAAACCATGTGGCTTGGTCAGAACAACTGTTTTGCTGAAGTTTTAATTGCAGACAAGAGCTTGTCTTATCTCTGCTGAATGCTGTCATCCTTACACCGCATCAGAGAAATAACTTGGAAGTAACCAAATGTAGAAGAACTTTCTAGCAGCTAGAACTGCTATGGGCTTGTAGTCGGATCTGGTTTGTGATCAATGACTAAATATTTCTTTAAAAAACAGCATCCATGGTGGCAAGACGTGTAATTCCAGTAATTTTTGGCTCCAGGAAAATGTTACATGATAAGGAGAGACTGGGGATTCTGAGTTTTCATTGGAGCAGTTTCAGGTATTGCTGTACATTTAAATGGATTGAAATAAAAATATTCAAAAAGCATGAGGAAAAGGCAACTGTTCTCCAAATATAAGAGAGATGTGGGTTTTATTTGGTGGGATAATGCAAGATCAGGTACAATCATATAGACATCTTTGTGGTTACTGCTTTGAAGATTTTTCTGGTATTAAACATAACTGTGCTTTCAGCCAGTTCTGAGGTCTCATATATAGTTCTGGTTATTCAAAGTAAAAACCCAAACCAAGACCAGAACTGTCTGGTTTTTTTTAAAATTCAGTATATCTTAAAGATCCTACCTTTTGTCACCAAGGAAAATAAGGCTGAGTGCTTGCAGCTTCATTTACGTTTTTTCAAACCTGTTCTTAAAGGTTCCTTTCAGCAAGTGGAATTGAATCCAAAAAGATGGGGACAGGGTGATATCAGGGTGAGAGTTCTGGGTTTAGGTTTTGTGGTTCGCATAGGACCTGTGCAACATTACTGGAGAAGTTGTTTCTTGACATGCCTCCTGCTTGCATATGTGGCTGGCTGAGAATTGGATGCATACCAACCATTTCCAGGATGAACTGATGAACTCACAGATAGTTGTGATAAGATTAAGCATGTCAGTTGGAAACAAGATCCAAAGAAACGTGAGCTCTTTCAGAAAGAGGTCACCTACCTCAGGTGCATGTTCAACACAGAGGGAATTTCCACTGACAAGAGAAACCACGAGTGGGACTGATCTGGTAAATTCCCCGGTTATACTTAGACTGCGCTAGTAGTACAGAAGGTCTGTTTCCATGTTACCAAAACTATTATGTAGTTTGGGATAGAAAAAGAAAACAGGATTTTACTCCCTAACTCTGTTGGGAACCTCTATAGTTAAAAATGGTTCTCAAATGGCCTTACAGTCAGTTGAGCTGCATTTTGAAACTCTGTCTTCATTTGATGCATAGATGAAGGTAATGCTGGTAATGAGAATACTAAAGAGAGGGATGAGTCAGTCTCTGTCATACAAGCTTATTGAACAACCTGAAATAATAATCCTTTGCAGCTACCAGTAGAATTACTTTTAATTTGCCTGTGTGCAATAAAATCTTAGCCAAAATGAAACAGAAGTTTTTACAAGAGTTCTTCATAATAAAAAAATCTTTGTTTGTGTTGAGGCTATATATTCACAGGCAAACCTGGAGGCTTGGGGAGACACATGCAATTTGTACGGGTGGCTTTGTAGGAACAATATCTGCAAACACTGTCCCATCTTAGAACAGGGAACTGGTTGTTCAGAGGGGTTTGGTCCCCAGGGTTTTGCATGCTAGGACAATGGAGAAGGGTGTTGCTGGAATATAGCCCAGAGCAAAGAGATTGCTCAAACAGAGAATCTTGATGTCAAAACTGTGTGTTACTGGAATTTCTGTTGGTAGTTGCCAACATCTTGGAACAGTTTAATCTTCAATATACCATTGAAATGATTTTTAATGGGAACATCTGGAATACAAAGTTGCCATGTTGTTTAAGTAAAGAGAAATCCCAAAGAATGATGGGAGATGGTGTCAACTTATTATTTGATGTGATGGGGTGGTCTCATGAAGGAATGTTTTGGCAGGACTGTGGTTGAATGAATAGGGCGTGTGGAACGTGGAAGATTATTATTGTCTTGTTATGCCTTATCCTTTTTTAGAGTTGGGTCTATATGTGGTGTAGACTTTCTGTTGCCCAAACACTACATAGTCTATGTAAAAAAGAGCCAAGAGGGTTGTGTAGGTTAGCCTTAAAAACAAAGGGCAATTCCTTAAGTATATTTAGAAGCCAACCTGAGAAAGCTAGAGCCATTGTCCAGTTTCTGTGTTTATGAAGGAACCTGCTGAGAGAAGGGACTTGTACATCTTAACAGAGAAACGTGTGGGATGTCTTTTTCCTTCTTCTTCATTACAAGGGTTGTGGTAGAATAATTTTTGAAATAAACCAGTACTGTTGCTCCATTCAGCCTGACAACATACCACATATAATTGGGACATATAGAGGATTAAGATCATACTATTCTCTTCAGTTTTGGATGTCTCAAGATTATGATTTAAGGAGAAACTTCTGATATACAGAACTGGTATAGTAAATATAGCGTCTTTGTTGAAGAGAACTTGGCTTCTTTAGTCATTATTTACACTGAGAAAGAGAAGTTATCTCATTCATTTAAACTGCATAATTAGTTTTGTTAATACTGCAGGGTGACTGAGTACAGGACGGCTATATCCATCTGAGGGCATTTGATATAGTACCTGAAAGACACAAGTTCTATGTGGTCAAAAGATACTGATTTGAAGCAGAGAGCTTCCACTTGTAGAGTGGAATATTTACCTGGGGACAGGCAAGACATAAGTGAAAACTGTGCAGAAAGCAAAAAGCAGTACTTGTAAGGCCAAAGGAAAATGGATGTTGTTATAGCAAGCATTTCTGCTACCAGAGCTATGTAGTTTATGAAGAGTTGTGCCACATCTTTTCAAAAAGAAAGGTTCTATATCCATTTGGCAAATCAGTACACGACCCTAGAAAATTACTCACTCCCTCTGCTATACAACAAATTATATGCCTTAGACTGATGCCCTCTCTTTCACTGGACAATGGCAAACCGTATGGACTGGCCAAACATGGGCAGGAAAACTAAATGGACCATTTCAGGTCTTTTCCCATTGCAGCTGGATGAAGAAATTCCAGGAGATGTTGGGCCCAGCAGGTTCACAGAAGGCAGACTAGGTTAGCAGTACAGTACTTCTGATTCTGTGCAAGATTTTATAATCATTACCTTGAAGTAGGCTGGCTTTTAAGTTGCCAAGAAGAGCTGAGGGAAGAGTGTGATATTTAAGCCTAGACATCTTTTCTCGTTAGAGTTTCCTGTCACAATGCCAGTGTCTGTGTGTGCAAAGTTCTGGCAGCCTGAAATACTTTGATATATTTTTCTTCCCTGGCTTCAAAAGAAAAGGTAAACAATGGGCTTGTGACTCCAGGGCCAGCATCGGTAGCCAAGAGTTTATGAGGTAGCTCATCTTCTTTATGTTTCTGGCACCACTTTAAATATTTTTGCTGTGTAGAAGGGATGTGTGAAAGAAAAAGAAACACATTTAGTGGTTTTTGAGGCTGTAAGTTGAATGCCTAGAGGGGCTTTCTGGTCCACACAGGTTTTCTGCTCTTGCTACAGGTAAAACAGAGGACAGCTCTGCATCAAAGATTTAAAACATCTATTTAAATTAAAAGAAAAAAAAAGGAAAGTCTAATTTTTAGAAGATCCTTGAAAGAGATTTTGATTTCTTTGACAGAGCAAGCAATATCTTATAAGTAAAAAATTTGACGGGGAAGGTGTTCAGCTCAGTAATATGTTGGATGATCATTTTAAATGTTTTAGATTCCCTGATATGGCAGCCTCAAATTCAACATGCGTATACCCTGCTTGCTTATTTTGTGTCACAGTACTGTTATATATTCTAGTAAACATAATCTTGGAGCTGCGAAGATCTACAGGTGAGAACAGATTTTAAAAACTGTTTCTGTAAAAACTGATTATTGTTCATTTACGCTTCCTATGAATAATCCAATAATCTTGAGATGGGAGGGTAACATGTAACATTCAAGATTGAAAAGGGAATAAATATGAAGAGTAATTACATGTTCTTAAAGATTTTTTTCAACTTAAATGATTCTATGTTTCTATGAAGAGAATTACAATTTAGGGCAAAGTGAGAAACAGAACCCTCAGAAAAAAATAAAGAAGCAGAACTAGGGAAAACTTCTAACGAAATATCAGGGGGACCTTCTGATACACAAGGGTATACATACATGATAGTTTATGAATAATGAGTGTAACATTCCATTTATTGAAAACTAGCAGAAGTCTGTTACGTTCAAATTGGTCCTTTGCAATTGTCACCAAACCATTAGAATTGATATAAGCGACCATACTGCTATATATAAGTTTTGGTCTTTCTTATTTTCATTTTTGTTACACTGACAGTGAAATTTAAGTTATTTAAATATAAATAAAATATAATTCAAATTCACTCCAGCAAAATAGACTAGATGGCCATATAGCTATTTGAACTTTCTGGTTTACATCACTGTCTGCTTAGGAAATGGAAATTTGGCTTGTAATACAACTGTGAAGGAGATAGACCTTGTACTAAAAAGTATTTTGGAGACGGGACATCAGTCATAACAAAAAAACAGTGCATTCATCAAAGCATCAGATAAAGTCAGCAGAAAAACTTCCCCTTTCCCTTCCTCTTTCTCTTTGCATTTCTCTTTCCCTTTCTCTTTCCTTTTCCCTTTCATACGAGTGCTCAGTTTCCATTAAAATACATTACCCCTCTAGAAAAGGTTCTTCAGATTTGGCATTTCTGTCAAGGAGAAATAATAGTGGTTTCAGCACATCGTATTTAAATGTCAAGGAAGTATCAGTCTGTTTCTACTGGAAAAGTTTCAGCCCATGAAACAGCTGATGCTGGGAGCTGTGATGCCCAGTCTTCCCTTGGTTGCCTGGTTGTCTGAGTTACGTTATGAGTTTCATGTGTCCCTTTGCCTTGTTCTCTTAGAAGTGGGCTACAAGGATAGACTTGATATAGGTACTTATTGCAGAGACAGAAATTTTGTTGCATTTTATGAAGTTTTCACATACCATTTACATCATTTTTTAAGGTGCCTGGAAAGTCATCTGTGGCATCAAGGGTCTAAAGCCCCTTTTGCTCTTCTCTGCTTTAGGTGGCTAACTTTCTTAATTGCTTTGATGTATATAGCCAGGGAACTCTGTATTTCACTTGAGGTGACTGCATGGTACCATTACAATCATATTTCCATGCTCATTTTGTTTAGTGACAAGCAAAGAAAAATGTTGGCATTTAGCTTACTAGTGTTTTCACTTGTTTTCGTGAAAATTTATTTACAGTTTCCACCAAACAACAGACACTTGGGCAAGACAGTAGTGAACTGAGGCTAATGCCAAGGTCCCTAGTCCTGCCACATGTTTGCATGCACTAAAATGAAGTCTCAATGCAGTCAAAATGCATAAGACTGACTGCACCAGATTTGAAAGTCTGTGGGGAATTTGACAGGGAGTAAAGGCACTGATACGGTTCCCAGAAAGCTACTGCTGCATCTAATTTGTTACACGGGGTTTGGGGATGTAGTACTTAAGAGCCTTCCTAAATGAGATAATCAGCTAGTGGGGCCGCTAGGGTGTCTGCAGTGGCTGAAGAAAATGGATCACTTTTGCTCAAAAACCTCATGCTCACAAAATTTCATGTGTCAGTTTTAAGTGCAAAATGAGTCTCCTGAGATTTTGAGATTTGAAATATTTGTGCATATGTATAGGCTCACACAGCTTTATCTCAGCACTGTAAAATTCCCATGATTTCTCCTGAATGCGTTGTAACTGTGTAAAACCCTGGAACAGTTGAGAAGGATATGGATCAGCCTGCTGTTGTCATCTGTTCTGGAAAAAAACAAACAACAAATGTAGATTTGTTAGCCATTTTCCTCAGCTAAAAATAGCACAGTGAGCCTGTCAGTCATTAACCTGAGGTTTCTTCAGCCTTTTGGGGGGACTCTGTTTCCTTCAAAGGACTTTTCAGTACCTCTTAAGTAACCAACTCTCAGGGTTTCTTCACTGTCTGGTCCCAGTATGACTGAAAAAAGAGTTTAATCAGCAACTAAAGCCCCTTCTCTTTCTCTCTCCTTGACATTTATGCATCAAAGAGCACTCTGCTCCAGGGGTAAAGGTCGCTTTCACAGGTACATTTCCCCATATATCTCCAATTGTTTCTACTCTTCCAGAGAGCAGTGGGTTCTCTCGTACCAGCTCCACTGGAGACCAAGACAAGAAGAGAGGAGAGAGTGAGGTGGTCCAGGAGCAGCTGGCTGACCTTTATCATCTCAGTGTGAGCAGAAGCACTGGGAGAGAAAATGAGAAAGTTCTTGTAGACAGGAAAAGACCGGGTAGAGCTGAGTGAGGATTGCAGATGAAGAATCTGATAAGAAATTACTACTGCTGTCAAACCTAAAATTATCAAGCAATATCAAGTTAAATTAGTTCAAGCTGAAACATTATTTGTATTCAGAACTGCTACTATCTCCATTTTCATACTGAAGTCTTGTAAACACAAGAACTTAGAGAAATCAAGTTGTAAGCCCTGCTTTTAGTAAACCTTAATAGACAAAATTCATTGACTCTTCAAGTGTATAGATATCCCTGATGCCTCATGTGGAATAATTCAAATCACTGAGACAATACCCAACTTCTCTTGCTTACATGTCCACATCCACACAACTGCTCTGTGAAAATGAGATGCTAAAAGACATTCACTATTCAACTTGACATTTACTTACATTTCTGAGAGGTATGTCTTTGGAACAGCCCACTTCGTAAAGAGCAAAAGGGTTTTTGAATTTCTAAAATTCACTAAACATTCCTCAGTGTCCTTTCTCCTCAACTTACCACATTTTCCACTGGACACTCCAGAATCTTAACAAGAATTTCATTTATTTATTTTTTTAAAAACAGTCCAATCATTTCTTACTGCTCTCTGATTTCTTACAACAAAATCAGTTAACAAAAGAAAACAGCAATCTGCCAGCCCTTCAAAACAAGCAAAAATGCCCTTCTGTCCAAAATGCTATTCATCGCAGATCACAAGTTTATCTTCAATGAAATATCCAACTTCTTTTTGCTTTTTTTCAACCAAAGTTTTTTCAGATACCTCCAGTTCTTCACTGAATGAGTAAAAAGCACAAGCCAAAACAATTCTAGCTTTACTTTGTCCTCCTGTTTCAATTACCTCCTTAGAGGGCATTCTGGTTTTAATTTTCTATGTGTATGTTAGCTTGACAGCCTGTAGATAATACACATACAACTACAGATACACATATATGATATATATCCCCTCTATTTTAGAGCCGTGGTTTCATTTTCCCCATCCTTTTATCGACAGACTTGTCATTGATAAAAGTAATGATGACAGATAGATGTCCGTAACTGAACAGCCCACAATGGAGTTCACTTGTTCTAGTAGGTGTTTCTTTTTTGCTTTATTCTACGTACTTTGTTTCCTTTTCTCCAGAGCTAGCGTATTTAGTGATTTATGGATTATTTTCATTGACTGGACATCAAAAATATAAATTTTGCTGGGCATAAAATTTTCCTATCAGCTTTTTCTTCCCTCCTGCATAGGTGTATACTTGTTTTACTTCACTGAAATTAAAAAGCTTGATTCTAACTGATCTTTGTCATGGTTTAATCTCGGCCAGCAAACAAGCAGCATGCAGCCACTCACTCACCTTCACCTCTGGGTAGGGAGGAGAACGAAAAAACATAAAGCTCATGGTTTGAGATAAAGATAGTGTAATATGACAGCAAAAGTGAGAACAATAACAATGATAATAATAATAGAATATATAAAACAAGCCATACACAATACAATTGCTCATCAGCTAATGACCAATGTCCACCCCATCCCTAAGCAGCTATAACCCTCCCCCTACCAACCTCCCAGTTTTATACTGAGCATGATGCTGTTTGGTATGGATTATCCCTTTGGCCAGTCTGGGTCAGCTGTCCTGGCTGTGTCATTTCGCAGTTTCATGTGTGCTCCCCACTGGCAGAACATCGGAGGGTGACAAGTGCTTGCCTTAGTATAAATGTGACTTAGCAACAACTAAAAACATTGAAGTGTTAGCAACATTATTTGCAGACTAAATCTATAACAGAGCACTATACCAGCTACTAGGAAGAAAATGAACTCTATCTCAGACAATACCAGGACAATCTCACGTTTTGTTTATTTAATATTCTTCTGGTTTGCAAGGGAGGATAGCAGCCTGTTGATGTTCTCTTAAGAGCTCATAACCTGCATCTCCAGCCAGCATAATATGCTATCTGTTCCACAATAATTAGTTCTTTATTTATTTTGTCTAGATCATCTTCATGACACTTGAAAAACCTTTTACTTCCAGTTCTTAAATTTAGTTTTATGAAACACGAAGTTGTCAAATGTACCAGCAAGGGCAAGCTGTTTGTGTAAGAGGAATAGCAATCACAGTGTTAGAATGGGGAAGCTCTTTATGACAAACTAGAGTTTTCTAAATAAAATGTAGGTTGGCAGGTTGTGAGGCAGTTTGTAGAACCGAGGTTTGAAGCAGAACTTGGAGAGAAGTTTAGGTGTTTTTCCAAGGATTTGAGCCGAATGTGTCATCTGGAGTGATTTCACCTGTCAGCACAGACAGTTCAGGGACGTACTGAGTCTCTCTCTTTGTCCCTGTTTTTCAATGTAGAGGAAATCTAATTTAACAGCAGAAAACTTCGTGCCCCTCCCCCCCACCCTTTTCATTCCCCTGTTTTATTTGTCTAGCAGTTGCCAGCAGGGATCAGACAGTAGGAATAGTGCAGTCAGCACCTTTTTCTGGGGCACAAGTGCTGGACCAGAATTTATTGGCTTTATTCACTGCAGGGAAGATCACTACATCCAAGCAAGAGCCTCTCCTACAGGGTAGCAATGTTTTGCCACCAGTCCAGTCAGCTGGCTCCAACTGCAGTTTTAAGCTTTGTTTCATACCCCTCAGGCTGAGAAAAGCCTGTCTCTTCTGGAATGCTAACCATCCATTTGGGGCCAGATGCCTCCATTTCATCAGACAATAAATTAGAGAGCTCACATTGGACTGGAAGTGACCATTTCACCTAACTTGAGATGGGGATAAAAAGAAGTAGTTGAGCTCTGATTTAAAAGACCAGCCAAGAGTCATATTTATCAAGTGGATCTCTATCCATCTTCTGGGTGGAAAACAGTAGCTGAAGAACTTCCTCTGCCAACACACACTTTATAAAGCCGTGGTGGGGGTGGAGAGGGGGGTTGGTGAGAATGGGAGGTTTGGGGGCTGCCTTCGTGGGGCAGCCTGCAGTGACACAGCAACCCAGACATATGGTGTCATTATTCAGCCTACACAAATTCGACACTTGGTGAATTTATTATATTTTGGTTTGCTCCTGGTGCCTGAAAGGCTTTGCAACTGTCTCTTCATAAGGCCTGTCACAGATGTTGATGTATTTTCCTCCTCCACAGCCAGGTTTTACTGTGGAAACTGATACAACTTCACGATAGAATTTCTGGATGAATTATTCACGCATTGCATGCTTTCTGCACATAGGGGGTTGGAAGAAATCCATACTATTCAATAAATGGCCCCTGTAATCCCCTTTAACAGAGAATTTTCCCTGTGTTTAAACCATTTCTATTATCACCTTTGTGATCCCAATATTTTGGATAACATATTTGCAGTTAATAGCTTTGTTAAATTTTTCACTATATTTCACCTTCACACGCAATTAAACAGCCCAGACACAGTGATGAAACTGATACATTGAGGAGACAATAAACCACATGGGCCAGATTCTCATCATCTCAACTTCTGGTAGACTTTTTTTTTTTTTAAATCCTGCAGATCATTCCATGTCCAGTGATTTATAAGGTAATTCCTGAAATATCTCAATATTTGTTGTTGCAGACAGAATGGGCTGCTGCTAATGCCAGTACCATCTGTGGAGATGATTTTTTAATTGAAAAGAATTTGCAATCTTGAGAGTAGAGAGTTGGATGAACTCATCACTGCCCCCTGAGAGAAGATTAATGAAATGAAAACATATCATACCCCTTTAATACCTGGAGAAGTAATAAGGATGCATCAAGTGAGAATATAGAGCATGGTGCGTGGGGGTAAATTGCTTTAACATAACATGCAAAGTCCATCCAAGAACAAAAATTGCATTTTCAGTTTTAAAAACTATTGAGACATTGGTGCTTTTTATTAAAAGTCCTGATTCTGTCTTCTTCCTGACTTCTAACTCCAGAAGAAAAGTTAAGATTCAGATTCCCTTGCTCCTAACCCAACATGCAATAATCAATATTCCCAAAATATTCCCATTTAATATATTAAATAGTTATATGCCTATAGTAAGGTTTTGAAATCAAATAGTTGTATAGATATTAGTCTTATCCTGAACAAGTGCAAATGATATTACTTTTGAAAGATGCATCCAAGTAAAAGTAATTAAATTGATATCCACTATCCAAAACTCATGACTGCTATTTTTGGCTTAGTATAAACCTTATACTGCCTTGACAAGAATCAGCAATTTCAAGTTTAATGCATTTTTCCTCAGATTACTGTATTTTGCTTATTACTAATACAGCCTGAATTGCTCGGTTGCCAGTTGTTAAAATGGGATTTATATTCCTATTTTGGAAAATTGCTCCTCTGTAAAGCTCTGTGTATTAAGATCTCATCCCTATACTCTCATAGCATTATTTGAATGTGGAGAATATTTGAACTACCTGGCCTCCATTCTAGTTTTGTATAGAAAGCTTACTAATAAACATTTGAGGTATTATTAATAAGCATTTCCTGAAGTGTTTCAGTTCACACAATAATTTTAAATGAAATACAGGAACTAAATTCTGTTTCATTTTTTTTAGAAAAAAAATTTGAGTGCTGTTTCTCATTTTTTTCCCAAAGAACTGCATATTATTCATAAATTTACTGTATTTAAGAAAAATAAATTAATTGACAAAATTCTGTCATTATTACATTACATACCCGTGAAATGAGAAAATCTAGCAAAATATCCTTTGATAATTACAAAAAAACCCAATCTTTTTTCAATAGCTGGGAGCTTTCTCGTTTTAAGTTTAAGTAGAAAAGATTTTTTTTTATGAAAATGGATCAGCCTGGGTGGGATAGACACCATCATCTCTTCCCTGTCTGAACCGCAAACCATAATTTCTCCTGGTCTGGACAGCAGATCTAATCATCTTAGCGAAGGAAAACAAAATACAGCACTCCAGAGATAAGTGTAGTTTAAGATTGTAAATGTCTCATCAATGAACCAATAAGTGGAGCAAATACAGAATTCAAGTATTTATTTTTCTCCTTTTTTGCTTATATTAATGTGCATACAAAAATGCACTGAACTGCCAATGATTTGGGTGTAACCTTTGGAGATTAATTTCTGAAGCAGGGAAATAAGAGCATAGGATGTCACTCTCTCCCAAATTTGTAGTTTCCTTACTACATTGCTTCTGTTAATAGGATAATTTGCTATATAAGTGGGGTTTTTCTGCTCTTTCAGTCACTGAAAGTGTTCATAAGCTGTACCACAGGCTAGGGGAAGAAAGGCGATGGGGCTATTTAAAAGAAACCATCTAAAATTCTGGTGACAGAGACAGCAGTAGAAGACAACTTAAGTGCCTTCATTTGGACTGGTTACAGTTCTCAAGCTGTATGACACAGTTACACTTTAAACACAAAAATCTGTCCTTAGATGTTTCCATTTCAGTGCTGTGAAGAGGTACACCTTTTCTTTACCCCCTTTGGTTGATGCCATTTATTTGGCTCTCACTCTTTCAGTACAAACATATTTGAAGGTTAAGTCCACTGAGTTGCCACTCTTGCTCAGGGAATGGCACAAAAGCACAGAGGCTGTCAGCAATTTCAGTTCAGTGCTGGTGGAACAGTAATCAGCACCTACTGTTAAAAAGGCATCCACAGTGATTTGTGGACATTCATCTTTGCTTAATTTGACAAAAAAAAGCCCTTCATCCCTGTTTTCAGGGCTATCTGCATCTACACCACAGGTATGAAGAGCAATGAACCAGAGGATCGGTGCCAGACCTTATGTCTGGGAAGCCTCTTCAAGCCTGTAACATTTCCCCTCCTTCAAGTTCCTCCTGAAAACTCATCTCTCACTAACATGTGTATTAAATTACAGGCGGATAATAGCCCAGCAGGTTGAGAGCTATCTAGGAACGGTGTGGATCAGGGCTGTTCAGCTGGCAGGTCACAGTAACAGCATTGTGCATCAGTTCCCTCTTCAACACATACCCCAAACGTGTGCGAAAGCTTTCATGGCTTTGAGCTGAGCCTCTGCCATATAGTTACACTTCCAGATAAGTGCATGACTAGCTCTAAGGAGCAGGAAAGCTCTGCGCTGTGGTATTAATGTAAGAGCCCTTTCCCTTCCCAGGTTCTCCTAGCCATGTCGGTACTCGATGCTTTCCAGGATGAAATCTCACCAGATCAAACCAAAAAATTACACTTCCGTGTACCTTCTAGCACAGCAGTGCCAAAGCTCTCAGAAAGCACTGCATCAGTACAGAGTAAGAATCGGGTGAGCATCTGTTAAAGGAGAGCTAATTACAAGCTTCCAAAGAGGTGGACTTTTTTTCTCTTTTCCTATTTGCATGATTCTCAGCATTTAATCTCTTCCAATGCTTCTTGTGAATTACCTGCAGCTCACGTCAATTCGAAGTAGTTCATCTCTGGTGCCATGACTATGATAATATATTAACACTGCCTAGCTGGAGAGCTGCCTGGCAGAGAAGCACTTGGGGGTGTTGGTTGACAGCCAGCTGAATATGAGCCAGCAGTGTGCCCAGGTGGCCAAGAGGGCCAGTGGCATCTTGGCCTGTATCAAAAACAGTGTGGTCAGCAGGACAAGGGAGGTGATCGTGTCCCCGTACTCAGCACTGGTGAGGCCACACCTCGAGTACTGCATGCAGTTCTGGGCCCCTCACTATAAGAAGGACATTGAGATGTTGGAGTGTGTCCAGAGAAGGGCAACAAGGCTGGTGAAGGGGTTGGAGAACAAGTCCTACAAGGAGTGGCTGAGGGAACTGGGGTGGTTTAGTTTGGAGAAGAGGAACCTGAGGGGAGACCTCATCACTGTCTAGAGCTGCCTGAAAGGAGGCTGTGGGAGAGCAAGTGTTGATCTCTTCTCTCAAGTGACAGGTGATAGGACAAGAGGAAATGGCCATAAGTTGCACCAGGGGAGATTCAGACTGGATATTAGGAAGAATTTCTTTACTGAAAGGGTGGTCAGGCACTGGAACAGGCAGCCCAGGGAGGTGGTTGAGTTGCCATCCCTGGAGGTGTTTAAAAAAAGGATAGGTGAGTTTGAGGGACATGGTTTAGCGGATGATGGGTGCGGTTGGACTCGATGATCTCAAAGGTGTTTTCCAACCGGAAGGTTCTATGATTCTAAGACCAAATCAGGTGAAAGGAATAGTAGAAACAATCCATAGAAATAACCCTTTTCTCCACACAGATGTTAAATGATAGTTTAAATCTTCAAACATAAATACTTCAGTAGATATGAAGTATTGCTAATAAATACTTCAGCATTCATCCCTCTATTCAGACCACTTTTAAAAGCATATGGGTTTAATGCTCTGCAATTTGTTTCTAACATGATTTTTTGGCCTTCAAAAGGCAACTATTGCAAATACTGTGCTAAACGTAATTCTATGAACCTAAAAAAAGAAATGCAGGTGACAGGTATTTAAAACCTGAAATTCATTTCTAGCCATTCTACTGGAAAGCATAGCTTTAAATTTATTTCATTTCCCTGTTTTCTAAAGGGAAGCAGCAAGGGGAAAGGGAGAGGGAAGGAACTGGAAATGTTTCCAGGGTACTACTCAGTTTTACTGAGTTGTTGTTGTGTGTTTTACTTAACAAGCCAACTCAAAAATTATAGGTGGCCTAGAAATAGATGAAGTGCTACAACGGGAAATTGTTCAAATTCAACACAGCTACTTGGCAGGTAATTTGGCACTTACAAATGCTTTTTTCTTATGCAATGTTTAATCCCATTGTAATAAGTATTCTCACTTCATTCTGCTTTTCATTCCCACCTTGACAGTTGTGGGTTTGGAGGTTGTGTTTTAAGTAGGATTTTTATATTCGGAACTTTGGAAATAAATAATTTTTTTAGGTGTGCATGAGGGCAAGAAGGCTTTAAAATCTTCCATTTACTTTTGAGAATTGACTTGAATTTTGTGGCTATTTTATATGTGAAAAAACAGATGGACAGAATAATAAATATATCACAGAACGAATATTGCCTGGTTTGCTATTCAGAATAATGGAGAATATAAATTTCTTGGCATGTTTTTTGATGTGACAACACTAAAGAATTTGAAAGGCATACCCTTAAAGTGCTTTCATCTGAAGGAAAAAAGGAAGAACAGGTAAAACTTGCAGGAAAGGTATTTCTGAATAAGCAAGCACAGTCTCAAATAATATTTGGTGAAACTAAACTAACCTGACTTTGCCAAGATTCAGTGTACACTTAATGTGCACATTGTCCAAAGACAGGTGTGTGGTTTAATAAGCTTTAGCTATAAAAGGAGAAAATTTGAACTTAAAATATGGCCAGGAACTTACCTCAGTCTTTTGTTATCCCAGTAGCTTCTTTTAGGATTGTTCAGTGCTTTTGTTGTTGATTTTTGAGGGTGGAGGGAGAAATTAAGTCTTTCATCATCTCATTTTTGAGATTCATACCTCTGTCTTCCTCAGCCAATTGCCTCTACATTAGTTTCTAGTTGTCCCTATGTTTTGGTTTTGTTTGGTTATTTTCCCTGACTGAAAACAGACTGAAGTTGACTCAATTAAAGATATTTGGGGAACCTTTAAACCTTTAAAGGCTATCTAAGCCAGCTCCTTGTATCTCTTACTAACTTGTGACCTCAAAGGAAATGAGCTGAAACAAATAGGATTATTAATGTAATTTTTGATTTTTTTTTTCTTAAGCCCCTACTATCAACTTTACCAAAAACTTTTGTGTTGGTCCACTCAAAATTCAGCTCTGAGGGGTGGAGAAGGTAGTATCTGTGGAGAGAAGAAAGAGGAGTGGTTGTTTGATTTTACTGGGCATAGTTATTATGTATGGCTAGTGAATTATGGCTAGCCAAGATTACAGTATTTTTAAATGGCTTAACTCTGTGATTTTCAAGGTATTCGGCTCTACAGAAGTCAAACTCACTTTTTAGGTGTTTAGATATCAGCACACAGCGTTTATGACTGTTGGAGTATTCTCTCTTTTTGGATACTCAACCTTGTGATCAGCTCTGAAAAAGCAAGAGTGATGCTCTTTCCAAATTTGTTACTGGGCCATATAATACCTTATGTGTTAGCAGAGTCTGAGGTGATTCAGGAAGCAGCTAAAGGTCACTGAAAAGCTTTGGCAGAGGTTTTAATGAGTTTTCTTTGGGAATTCAGCAGCCTTTATGAAGGGCAAGTCTGTTTAAAAATAACAGCTATTTACCTTAAGGGTTCTCAAAACATGAGCCAGACTTTTTAGTCTCTGGCTTTGAGCATACATACATACAGCAATGTTTTCCTTTTAAATGGAAAATTCTGTAAGCACAAAGTATATCTATTTTTGATTGCATGACCCCTTCAAAGGGATCTGGGATGCATTTTAGGAAGAGGAGACTGTTTGTAGTAGTCACAGTGCCCAGTAAAATCTTCCCAGCAGCAATGGAAAGACAACAGTGGGTATGACAGAACATAAAGTAAGAAAGAGAGAAATGTTGATCTATTTTATGTAGAAAATTATTTTTTTTTTCTCTCAGAGCAGCCTTATATTCAACAGCTCTTTCTCTAAAGGAAGTAATTTTCTCTGTATATAACCTGTGTGATTCTTCTCTTCTTACTCCGTCACAGTCTTTTACATCTCCCAGATGAAAAAAAGCTGTGGAAAATATTGCTTTTAAATCATAAAAACTTTGCTTTATGAAAAAAATTACTGGAAAGAATTTTTGAAAAAAAAAAAGCTTTGGGGATAAATACCTCTCTATATCCTAGAAGTGGGCACAAAGTCAAATCCCCAGATTTGAGTGTTCTCAGGTTTAGAAGCTTGGATCTGAGCAGAGATTTTTCTTTTGCTCTGAGTAAGTTTACCTAAATAAGAGCAGAATGGAAGTTTTTGGGCCCCCAAAAAATTAATAAAAGAAGACTCTATGCAAATAAAATAACCATGATGGGAAGTAGGAAATAATAATAATAAAAAAGCAATCTTTTGAGTTATGAGGAGCTATCTTCTCTCCCAGCACCAGTAACAGGTAAAGTTTAGATCTTTCACAGTTAAGCTTATGTTACTTTTAAAGGATGTTGTTAATCAGGTGCAATAAACTACGCAGAAACTTTTATTTCAGCTTAATCCAGACTTACTATGTTTAGCTTGGTCACAGAAAAGAACAAGATAAGTGGCAGTGCAGTCGTTTGCAGAAGATTATTTTGAAAGTAGTGCAATGATTAGGTTGTCTGTGCTTTTTGAATGTTTCCTGGCCATTTGATGAGGAGTACAACATATTTCTCAGGTAGCAAAGAGCTATAGCCATATTCTTGACTTTATCCCAGTATAACTAGGTTTGCATTCAAATGTGATACTGGTATTGATACCAGAAAGACAATCCTAACAGAGACTGAAAGCAGCTTCGTATGCCATCATCATCTCTTCTGTCCAAGCCTCGGTCACACATGTTGATGGAGAGGACAGGGTGCTGGGGAAGCTGTGCAAGAGGGTGGCCAGCCTGCCATCACCTTCTGTGCAAGGAGCCTTAAAGACCATGAAATGAAAGATTTGGGATGCTGGAAATAGCTGGATTTCCAGCCCAATAACCAAAATAGGTCCATCACTAAGCAAATATCATTGCACTTCACAAATATTTCATCAGCTACAATTACTTCAGCCCTGTGCAGATCCACGAGTCTGTTTCCATTTCTAAAATACTGTATGTGCTGGTAAAAACAGTGTCCTCCAGTCATTGTTCAGTGAAGTCACTCCTTCCTGGAAAAGTGCATGTATGTGCCTAACCATTTCCCCACAGGTCTCTCTGGTTGCCCTTGACAAGCCCCAATGCACTAAAAGGATCTGCTGCTCGAAGCATGCATCCATGTTAATCTGTATTTCTACATCTATCCATTCACTGGTCTAACCTAGTGGCAGATCAAGTTTACTGTAAACTCTCTTTCTGCTATATTCACAAAGTTTGCCAATAAAGATTGAGAAGAATGAGTAAAAAGGGAGATGGATTGACATCCCAGAGACACCCAGATGAGACGGATTTGGGAAAATCAAGCAGAGATGATATTCGTGCTTTGTGGCAAGAAGTTGTTGCTGTCCATAGAGCCATAATGTAAATCAGCTGCACTGCTGTACTGAGATCTTTCCATATTGCAGGTTCAGAGTAAGAGCCTCATTTGCAAATGCTGTTCTAGCATACAATAAAAATGCATCTGCCTTTCAGCCTCCAGCTCCTAAGTGGAGCTCAGAAGGAAGCTTGCAACAGGTCACTTAGTGAACGTTTTCCAAATAAAACCATGTATGGAGCATGTCATCACACATTTTAAAATATTAAAAAAGAAACAGTGTAGTTCTGACAGCACCATAAACAAGGTTAAGTGATCAAGGTGGCAAAATGTGAAGAAAGAGATGGCAAAATACAGAAAGGCAATAAGCAACCGAAGGAACTGGTATCATATTGTTCCCCTGAACAATGTTTTGTTACTTAACTGAGATACAAAAAGTCAACAATAATAAATTATTTTTTCTTTGCAGTTTCTGAGGACCTGTAATTGAAAGTACCTATTTCACAGAAAATTAAAAATGGAAGACACAAGCTTTTAACATATGTTTCAATGCATGACAAAAGAGGAAAAAATCTCCCTACTACTAGAAAAATTAGAAAACACAGGCTCTGTGTTCTGGAAGAAACATTTATCATAGTTTCCAACTAAATGAATAGCAGTTATCATTATTTAAACTATCATTGCTTAAAGTAATGGTATTCTAAGTGCATAAATAATCAATTACTAATGAATAAAAACTGATAATCAGATTAATTAACTTCTGCCCCATTCAAAAGCAGTTAAGCTAATCTTTTAATTTGCTATGCAGTTGCAAAATTTTGCTCTTTTTTATTTTTTGGCCTCCGTCTCTTTTTACAGTGCCCTTCTTCTAGGTCAGATGATATTCAAGACTCTCAACTTTCATTTAGAAGAAACAGTGACTTTGAAAGCCTTCTGATTTTGAAGACTGCCTCAGAGATAAGCATACCTCTAAAAGATCAGGAACAAACAGATGAAAGAATCTTAAATTACCTATTTATAAATCTCTTTGGATTTTGCATCATAAATTTTGAACTTTTTCCATTAAATGCGTTTGAAGGAAGCCAGAGTTTTCCAACACTTCAGAGTTGAAAACTCTCTTACAAATACTTCTAAAACAGAAATAGCCAGTTCAAAACACTAGCCACTAAGCTAGTCTTGTTTGGGTAACATTGTCCGGTACATCTTGAACAAACTTGTGCTGGATTCAGAGGGTTTCATGTTACCTGAGAAATATATTCACCAAAGTCCTTATATACCAGTGGGATTCAAAACTGGTGATAGAAGTTCGAGTTTGATCCAGATATAATGTATAAGAGAGTCAAGCCGAGAGGACAAGAGACACCAAATCAAGTGCCAATTACATGCTGTTTTCTATATTTGGTATAATATATAAATAGCTTGAGGGGAGCTCTGTCAGCATTTCTGTGTTGTTAATGTATTACCAGTGATGAACAAAGACTGCTCAAGTCTCTTCAAGACAGGTAGGAAGCGAAAGAGGAAGATAACATACACATGATGTGCTACAGGAGCAACACAGCAGACGTTAATGAGATATTTTTGAGAGATACAGCAAAGAGTAAATTAGGCCAGTGCGAATGTAAAGATAACATTTGTTACCATGACAGTAGGTGAATGTAAAAGCCTCTTATCTTTAACATATTAATTGCAGTGGTCCTCTAATGATTCTGCTGAATGGCACAAGGAAAGGGAAATGTGACTTTTCCTTTCCCATTCCACTACTAAGAAAACAATTACAATTACATGGTCTGCACTGAGCTGACAAGAATACAGGAGTCCTTGCACGTTCCAGTGGAGAGTAAAAAGTCAGCGTGCAGTTGGGTCTTTGAGGATACAGCAGTTCTGCTCCTCCAAGTGGTGAGGGAGCAACTGCTGAGAAGAACAGGACTGATGCTGTCAGCTGAACAGATTCCCAGCGATGGCTTTTGTCAGCTGACATGAGCTGTGACCCCATGCTGTGTGTTTGCTTACGGCTGCTCCAGCTGCTTGGATGCAAGAGTAACTGCAGAATAGGCAACAATAAAATTCAAGGCCCAAGTCAGAATCTGCAGCTGAAAATTGCACTTTAAGGGGGTTTCAAAGAGGTTTCAGTAATGCCTTTTGTATTTTCTGTATTTGAGATTACTGTGTGTGTGGCAGCCGTTTCCCCCAGCAGAGATTCAGATCAGCACAACAGCACAAAGGGAATTAGCATTGTGCAGGGAAAGCCCAGTACTGCTTCTAGACATCTGTTTGGCTGGCTCTGGATTGCTAGATGATCTGTTGTGGTAGGATACAAGGGTCCCATGCCATGCCAGAAGTACAACTATCCCCTAGTAGCAAGACACTGGGATCATAGGCCCCTGCAATGAAGACCTTCATCACTTCCATGACCATTGCTAACTCTTTGCCACTTCCAGTGACTCAAGCCAGCCTTCTGCTTTGGCTTCCCCTCTCCCTTTCAGATATGTTTCTTCTTACTTTTTTAGTTTTCAGTGTTCTTTATGATTTTGCATCTTGTATCCAGAAATAGTGTATTGCTTTAACAGATATATTTTGGATACTTCACTATGTTTTTTTACTTGCTGTGACTTCAAGGCCAGAAGCACAGCAATTCAGACCTGTCATAATTATCTACAATTATCTGATACAGATTCTTGTTAAAGAAAAGAGATCTGCTGTAATTTAAAAATACGAATGTTCACGTACTCAGAGGAATTTCAAAGTGGTATCGCATTGCTTCATTTTCATGCCTCTTTAATTCAGATGCCAATTCTATGATAAATGTCTACTTTGTAACAGGAAGAGCACCTATGTTTTCAGAGTTGCTTCACAATTTCTCATGTAGGAATATCTTCTGTTTTGAACAGTAATATCCCATTCTGCTCTGTCTCATTTTTCAGGGCTGTCATGTTGATCCCACTACGTCATTGAAGGTGGGATCTTCTTATCTGTTTGGACTCTCCTGGACCCAGCATCATAATCCTCTTTTCTTGCATCACTCCCACACCATAGCCAATGTCAATTTGTTTCCATTCTTCTCTTCTGCATCGCTCCCACTCCGACCATCCCAGTAGAGCTGGAGCAGAGCCCGTACTAATAAAGGAACACAGCATATTAGCTTGGGCTCAGTGCCATTCCTCATCTCTAACATCATTATGCTTCTCCAGCAAAACACACCTCTCTAGTTGGGATTTGGTGGCCTCAAGCTAGAAAAGAGGAGAGGATGTGAGATGACTCTGAAATGCAACATAACATGCAGAGAACTTCTGAACAGTGTGGAGACCTATTGTCAGGAGGGTCTTTGTAAAAAGTCACAGTAGAAACATATGTCTTCTAGTAAATAAATCACAGTGAATGCTTATATCTTTCCTTGAACATCTCTTAATATACAATATTAAAAAGGGACATAGTAATAGTCCTATTGAGAAATTGGACAACATGGGAAAGCTTTCATAAGTTCTTAAATGTTAGGAGGACAGGAATTAAGATGGCTGCTGTTTTAAGAATTTTAATTCCTTTTACCAAACCATGTCACATGTGAATTGTTAAAAGAATCACATAAAATAAAGATTTGTTCCTTCTGTTGACTGACATTATTAATGCTCTAGGAGAATCAATAAAGTTCCATCCACTTCCTTCAACAGTGAATTTGACCTTAAATCCTTCATTCAATATACTCTGTCACCAGTTAGCCCAAAATTATCCTTAGCAGACTAACGATGAATAACAGTTCTTCTCTCCCTCTCCTCTCCTTCTCCTCTCTCTCTCTCCTCTTCCTCTTCTTTTCCTCTATATTCTCCACTTTTTTCTTTCTTCTTCTACCATCTTTCTTCTTCCTTATTTTTCTTCCTCCTTTTTCTTCTTGGTACAGATTTCGTAGATTGTCATACACAGCAATCAAAAATCCACAAGAAATCTTATCAAGAATAAGAAACTTTCTAGAAAATATAGTGCATTTTCAAAAAACGTCTTTGAAAAAGCTGCTGTCATTATTTTAGGAGGTGCTATAACTAAGGGAAACAATCTCTTCAAATAATTTAAAGTTTTAGTGATTAAAATATATCATTTGAATAATATATATTTAAAGAATATTGTTCAAGGAGAAGGTCGGTGTTTATTCATAACTGAATTTGACTACAGTTTACAAATCTCTGGTATCATACCTCCATTAAAATGCCATTTGTATAAGGAAGTGTTGAAGGGCATGACTGAGTAAGCAAGATGGTTCAGAAGTTCACTTCCAGTCCAGCTGTGGTCCATCAGTTGGTCAGGCCAGATTTTCCATAGCACAGGCATCAACACCCCTAGGAGATTTCACACAGAGATATATGTTTGTTAGAAATAATCTCTAACTATGGGCTTGCTTTTTAATTTCTCAAGTCAGAAGGGTCTTCTAGCGGCAGAACTGACATGAAAATCTCTCGTCCTCCCTGACAAGTGAGTTTTATACCCACTGCTGCCAGAGTGAATCAAATATAACTGTATTACTACTCTCTAAACAGAACCCAGAGACATAATTTGTAATCTTCTCCAAATATCATGCTATTTCTACCCTGCATCTAGTGCGTGTTTTTGCAGTAAAAGTGATTGCTGTACATGTAATCTTCTCCATCTGCCTTCTTAAAGGGAAAAATCTTTAATAAAAACACAGAGAACTATATATTCAATATGGTAAACAGATGGTAGTGTCTGACAGCAAAGCATTTTTGTTCAGTTGTCAAATATGACTTCTACAGAAAGTTCCTGTCTACATAGTTTTAGTTTTGGGAAGTATGCTTTTGTACCTGAAATACTTACTAAAAAAGACTTACAAGCCACCAGGTCCTATTAGAAACTTACTGCTTTGAAAATGGGTTGTTGTCATTTTTATGTAACACTGGAGTATGTATTAGCATCTTTTATTTTAAATTCTTCTGAACAGTGAAAATGGCAGAATTAGGCTTTGCAGGTTTGGGAGAGATTTTTTTCTTTTTTATCCATTTTAAAATGCATCTGCAAATTCCTGGGCTGTGTAGGGTTTTTTCTTCTTTCTAATCTTCCTTTTGCATAAATGAGTATTTATGTCCTTCTTTTCTTCTACCTAAACTAGAAAACACTACTTACAATAATATCTGATTTTCCAATGTACTTTGTGATACCGGCAACAAGATTTCTTGACTCAACAGAGAATTATTTTCTATTCCTGTAGCTTGACTTCTATTATATGTGTCTGGGGTCCTACCTGAAATTCAAACATAACAAAAACAAAGGATTAACAGTTATAATGAAGTCCTACAGCCTTTGACTCGATATTCTGCAATGCTCGGTTGGCTTGAATGATTCTCCATGACGAGGTCGTTTTTCATGAAATAGCTAGGCAAGAA
The DNA here is from genome assembly GCA_033556795.1 of Tapera naevia. Taxonomy (NCBI): domain Eukaryota; kingdom Metazoa; phylum Chordata; class Aves; order Cuculiformes; family Neomorphidae; genus Tapera; species Tapera naevia. The sequence continues at coordinate 16,673,102 of JAUMJJ010000038.1, forward strand.
GTTTTGGTTTCTGCATGTTAAATATCTAACTAGGCAGGCTCGCTTTTTAATTGTAGTGCTGAGAGTTAGTCCAGTGGTTTCAGCACCTCAGGTCAACAACTGTATAGATCTGTACTCCAGGGACCTGCCAGAACATAAGGCCCACTCCTGCAAAAATGAGCAATTCTTCTGGAAAAGGAGGATGGGAAATTTCACGTTACCTGAAATTAATACCATGACTCAGTCTTGTGAATAGGCCTGAAATTAGAATGTAGATTGCATTATTTTCTACATCTGTGGGAAGAACTACTAAATCCTGCCATGAGACTTGAGGAAGGGGGGGAAGGCTGCTAACACACTCCTTGAGGAAAATAAGTGGAAAGACTTGAAATATGGATCAGCTTTTGTGAGTAACAGCTCTCGGCATCTCTGCTAGCCTCCTGCCTCCATCTTCCACTGTGTTGTTCCAAATGCACTGAAACAAAGACAGAACTAGTAAATGGTTACTCACATGGGTGAATGAACAATAGAAAGATTTTTAAAGCTATGTTTGGAGGAAGTGAAAACCATTTAGTGAAATTTCTTCTCCAGACCATTTTGCCAGCAGCTAACTGAGATTTCCTCCTTCAGATTTGTTTTCCAGTAAAGTCCTCTTCTATATTAGAGGAAGCAGAAAATTATAGAAATTACCTGACAAATAAAAAGAACGAAAAATAAGTTTTGAGATGGTGTTCAAAAGCATCAAGGTTCACTGGCCAACCAATTTAAAATCAAAATAATGAATACTTAATTTATTTTAATAAAGGAAAAAAAAAATCACTGAATAACTTAAGGTGACCAACTGCAGGCTCATTACAAATGTGGTTCTATTTGGGTAACTTGGGAACATTTTATATTTTCATTCCTTTACTTTTTGTTTAAATATTAGTGCTGTTAGCTGTGGTGCGCAGTCACTGTTTTAATCAAGAACTGTGCATTTTAAATATTTGTATTCATTGTAGCCAAGAAGTCTGCAGAGTTAGTGCTTTGGCCAATTTAGTTTTAATCAGGACAGATGTTTCAATGTTAAAATATACAAATTGCATCTGATTCACTGGCATATACTGCCTTTCTTATTATGGCACTCAGTCTTTCTTCCAAATCTAAGTGGCTCAGCTACAGCCTTTCATTTCTAAGCAAGTATCCCATTGCCAACAGAGCTGTTAAAAGACCAGAATGAATGCTGTCTTCAGAGCATATCAGCTGTGCAATAGCACATCTAGTGAACAGTGTCATAATTCTTTATTTATTTATCATCTTTCTTCTTTACCCTGTATTTGAAAATCTCCGTCAATTATGTTTTGTAATGAAAGATGCATGGGTATTGTTTCAGTTCTCCAGGCAGAGGTTAGATTGTCATAGCTGGAGGCACATTGAAAGGATACAGGAATTATTGGATGTTCTTTTTGCCTCAGGCTGAAAGATTAAATTCTCCAAAAGCATCCATCTAGCTTCATCTTCTGGAAGCTAAATTCACTGTTTCTCTCCTGCCCCTTTGACTATGAAAAGGAGTTTAAGTGAAGGTCAGAGCTAATTGATTAAGACCAGCACACAACTCCAATGAAGCACAATAATCTCAGACATCATTTGTTTCTCAAAACTATGAATCCTTGCATAACCAATGTCAAGACCTCACCTTCACTTGGGCTGGCTTCAGCAAATGTAAAGCCACCTCCTCTTACTTCATTTATGTTTCTTGGCATTTCTGCTACCCAGATTTCTGCTTCTAATTGTGTATTTCATATCACTTTCTCCTCTGCTTTTCTAGGATGTATATTCCCAAATCAGAGCCTATTATATCCTTTTTGGGTCATGTTACTAATCTCTGTAAATTTCAAGAAATTCTGCTTATCTTTCCTATATTTGTAAGTCTTCTAAGTTTGTTAGTGTCCTGGATTTTCCGTTAAAGTGAGTCTTACTTTTATTTCTTTGTCATTATGGTACTGCACTGTATCTGATTACCCCATTAGAAAATTTCTCCTTGATATTTTTCCATTTAGAGTGATCAGTAATTCATAGTGTCACATAAACAGTCTTCAATCTCTTTAACTATTTTTCTTTTCAAGCCTGTTTCGGTTAATTTTGAGTTATATTATGCAACTCACAAAAATAGTCCCTTTGAAACCAGCAGAACTCTTCATGTGAACTTATCAGAGTGAGTAAAATTTCCACAGTCTATCCCTGTCTTTTTTGGCATCTCTTTCATTGAATAAACAATATATATGCTTGCCAAAAATTCTAACAAATCCACTTCATAGATTTTATAAAAAGAAATCAAGATTATAATTTTTCCTGCTACTCTTCCCCGCCCTTCTGGCCCCTATCCACAGCTAGAAAGAAAGTGCCAAAAACAGCACAAGGATTACTGTTATCTGACCCTTAAGATTCAGAATGGTTTGAATAAGATTTTATGGGGACATGCCACAATTTTTCTTGGGAATCACCCACCTAGGTGGGTGTGTAGGTGGGTCAGAAACATCTGTTCCCCTGTATTATCCTTGAGAACCCCTTTCTGAGTAGACAACACTGTCATCTGTTATTACTTTTAAGGAGGGAGAAATGCAATTTATTGGTTCCACTGAAAAAATGAGATGCAGTTTATAACACTCTAGCCTAAGAATTAAAGTGTAGAACACCCTCCTATAAATCATATTTTGTGCATTTAAAGTTGTTGTGGTGAGGTGGAACAGAGGGAAACACAGGACAAAGCTTTGATCACTTTGATCAAGCACAGACCACCTATCAGGCTCCTGGGTGCCACTGTGTGTCATGCACATTTTCAAATTTTTGTCATAATAGTTACCAGTCATTGTAGCTGAGATAAAAAGGGGGATGGTGATTAAACACTTGATTGAATCCAGACATTTTAATCATACCCCTTCTATCTATTTTCGCAAAGTAGGCTGCCTGTTTTCCCAGCAGTCCACATGAATAGCCCAGGGATGACAATTTGCATGCTAACTGAATTCATATACATGCTGATTGTATGGAACATCTGTTGCTGATTGTTTTGGTCCTCTGCTTTTCAAACTAATATATGAAAATGCAGAAGGTAAAAGGCAAATTATCATGGCAAGGGCAGAGAGCAGATCGTTCCTTTTCTTTTTGTTGGAACTCTATGTTGTAGCTATTGATAAATGTCACTACACTCCTGCTATCCCCCGGACTTGCACTAAAATACTGTGCTTCAAATTGCTGCAATTTTCCAGATGCTTTTTTCCTTCTCAATTTAATTTTGGCATAACTGGCTTAGATGTGGTTAGAAAAAACCCTTCCCCCATCATCTTTCCCAGCCCACATACCCACCAATGTACATCTAGAACTAACACTTCTGTTCTGCTCTAGGTAGATGTAGTGGAAGAAGGCTACTCAGCAGCTCCTCTTTTCCCTAAAGTCCTGCTTTGCTCAAAAGGAGACAATTCATCACCTCATGGCTGAGATTTTCCACCTTAATGGCAGCAAATTAAGACAGTTCCTAACATTGTTTAAGGAAGCTGCTCCAGCATGAAGCAAGTTGTAGCCAGGATAGCCCTAAAATAACAGAGAGTCTCGATACAGAGAAATAAAGCTATAATTCTAGATCCGTGATATGTCAGGTTTCAAAATAGTAAGATGAATAGTGAGTGAGAAAAGTACTAAGGAACTACATTCCCTTCAAATGTAGGTTTACTTTCACCCTACACGCTCTTATGTTACTATTTAGAGGAAGGCTATGAAATTGCCAACATGTTTAGCTAACTTTTTACTAATGGTTTTGCCTAATATATTGGATGCAGGGTGCTTTTTTTTTCACCATGGGACGAAGAGCCAATGTATGTGAAGGAGTTCAGTATATTGGCTATGTGAATGTTTTGGTTTTCAGCCTGTGTAGAAACAAGAGAAAAGGCTTGAAATAACCGCTGAGAAAATATTACATTAATCCATCACCAGCTGTTGATTCACAGTACAACTGGCTACAAAGATTTGTTGCATATTCAAGATTAACATCGGAACAGCTCTGGATTACATCATTCCCCCTCTCTTAAATCTGGCTGCACTGGACCTCACCTTCTCTACTCTGTGCATGAATATTGCATATGCCTTTTCAAATTTCCAATGTCTAGGTTGATTCTGCAAAACATGTCTGTGTCTGTTTCCCTTGGTAATTCATTCTCATCATTATTATATGAGCTCTTGGATTTAGTTTTTGCTCTTGTATTCGTTTGTCCTTCAGCAGGATTATTGTGAAAGAGAAATCATTATTTAACATATGTGAATGTGCATGGTCTCTGGGGAAGCAGGGTCAGACCTCTGTAGGGTCTTTCACACTGGGTCTCTAGGCATCGGCCCACACAATGAAAAGAAAAAAAAAAAAAACAAACAAGAAAAAGATCTCTTAAAAAAGCACATCTGGGCTGAATGTAATTCAAGCACCAGTGACTTACACTATCTAAGTCATGCCTTCAATTGCCAGAATCAGTTGGCAGGCATCCTAACACTAATGAGAAATTTGGACAAAAATTCTGCTGCTCCACAGATTGTTGTACTTGACTTACTTCACTAACTTTGGTGTGAACAGAAAATTAATTTTCCATGGACTTTAGTGTGAACTGGAGTGGTTACAAGAGCAAATATGAAAAATAAGTAGAAAAAATATTCAAGTGCTGTGAATTAAAGCGCATTTCCAATTCACTGAAATATGATTATTACTATTCTGGAAAATCTTTTTAGTACTGAACTAAAGGAATGAGGGTTTTCTTATAAAATAAAAAAAAAATGTTTTCTTGCAATTTTTTTTCTCTGATTCAATTTATTAGTTAAAAATTCAGAATTTTGTTCGTGTCATCTTAATAACTATGGTTTCAGTTAAATCCATTGTGCAAGTCTGTTCAAAGGTGTCAAAATGACTGTCCAAGTTTCTTGCAGATTTTCAGGAATAATAGGGCTGGATTTAAACTACTGATGTAAAAAACAATGGAGGAAAAAGTGCTTCTGATAAAATCTTCAGGCCTTCTTTACATATCACAAAGAACGGAAACAGAAATCAGTCTATCATACTTGACTTCAGAAGTTTGTTATAGGTTTAATGATTGTTTTTTTCCTTTAAAACTGATAAAATGAGTGCATAGAATTGGGAGAGAAATGAGGATGTTAAGCTATATGCCCAAGAAGGTACAAAAATATTAATTTGAATACAAACAATAGATGTGGTCTCCTAGCACAGAACCCAACCTAATATTCAAAATGCAAAACGGCAGAAGCCAAGATGGGACTGTCAAGGAAGCTGTTTCCTCATATTCTCTCTCTTCTTGTGTTTTTGGTTTTGTGTTTTTTTTTTCCTTTTGAGATATACGACAGAGAAGAAGAGCCAGACAGAGGGGCTGGAGGCTGTAATCTTCTCAGTTTTTCATTCGTCTCCTGAACTAACTCTCAAATACTAAGCACAGTGGTAGATCCCACAGTCTTCAGTTTTAGTCAGGATTGTCCCACAAATTATGGTCTTTGCTTTCCAGACAGCACCACAAGATGTAGGATTTCTGCAACTTAAGTGTCTGCTCTCTGTAATAAAAAGTGACTAGTGGTTGTTTGCTGTGGTTTGCACCAACTCGTTCATGCTGTAGAGGCAGAGCCACAGCAAGAGCAGGAACCCCTGTTAATTTTCCATTAAGTTAGTTTGACAAGTCAAATTTTTTGATACCATGAATTACATTAAACCGTAAATAGGCAAACAAAAGAACTTTATCCATCTGTTCTTGCGGTTGTTGGATAATTTAGCAAGAATGGCAGCCTCCAAAAATGACTGGGCCTGTACAGTGACAAACTGTGCCTGCATAACCAAAATTCTTTGTCTCAAGTCTGGATCAAAGAATGCCCCCTGGCAGCACCCCATCCTTTAATTCTGCTGGTTGGTGTCAGACATCCCAGCAACGCTGAGTGCATTTGTTAAGCAGTGGTGCTTTGGAGCTCCAGATAGGATATTCCACCCAGAAAGGCAAACTTGGCATGACACATGAGCTAACTTTTTGCTCTCTGTAAAAACTAGAAAATCCCACTTTGACTCCCTTTTGTTAAATCAGCTCTGTTCCAGAATCATGATACTCAATATGATTGTGTTTGGTGTTTGAGAAGAGTGTTTGCGAACAGTGTTTGCTCATATTTCTGCTTTCTCTGTTCTTAAGAAAAAAATAATGTTTAAAAAAGTACCAGATATGACTGAAAGCCTTAAACTACTTAACATTAACCATCTGAAGTATTATGTTACCCATAGAGTGAATGGAGGGTAGACATTGGAAATCTTCCCTAGTGATTATATAGCAAGGGTTAAGCAAACAGGTTCTTAATTTAGATTTACCAGCTAAGTACTTCAATTTAGACAGAGGTAAAAGACTTCTGGACATAAATGAGGGTCCACATAGACTTATGAGCTCCCTTTTCTTGCATCAGGCTTTCCTATCAGTGTGTAAGGTGTTACTTCTGGACAAGACAATCATCCTTGTGAAGATGAAACTCTGGTGAAACACTGTTCAGAAGGTATGCTTTCTGTTATGAATCTATCATTTCTAGAATGCTATGAATTAGGTACTCTTGCAAAATTTTCTACAGTTACAGAGATAACAGTAGCTACAGAGTTTTAGTCACATCTGGTCTAATGCTCCTAAGTAAAAACATACAAGGTTTGCTGATTAATTTTATCCCTTACTTTGACTATTGATTAGGAATCTGCAAGAGACAGGTCACCTGAATTCACTGAACCAGTCTGATTCGTGTTTGGTTATAATGTGCTGGATCCCATGGGGTTATGTGGGTTAACCCTGGTGGGTAGCTCTGCCTCAACCAACTGCTCACTCATCCTCCACCAGTGGGATGAGGGAGTGAACTGAAATTGGAAGTACAAAAGCTCGTGGGTTGAGATAAAGGCAGTTTAAAAGGTAAAGCTGAAGTTGCAAGCAAAGCAAAATAGGAGATTGACTCACTACTTCCCATCAGAAAGCAGGCATTTAGTCATTTCCAGAAAAGCAGGGCTTTGCCACATGTAATGGTTTCTTGATAAGACCATAGCTTTAAACCTCCCCCCTTCTTCATCTGCCCCCAGCTTTTATTGCTGAGCATGACACATATAGTATGGGATATCCTTTTGGTCATTTGGGGTCAGCTGTCCTGGTTGTGCCTCCTTCCAGTCTCTTGTGCACCCCCAGCCTGCTTGCAGTCAGGGCAGTGTAGGAAGCAGACAAAACCTTGATGCAATGTAAACACTGCTCACCAATAACAAAACATCTCTGATATCAACAAATCCAAAACATAGCAACATACAAGCTACTATGAAAAAACTAACTCTATTCCAGCTAAAACCAGTACATGGGGTGATGATCAGCATAGACTGGGAGTAGAATCTCAGGAGTCTCTGCTAGCTATCTCTGTGGAATTTCTGTTGGAGACTTGTCCTTCTGGCAAATCACCTTCAACCACAGGTTCACCTGAATTCCTGCAAACTATGAGCTCTTATGTTAAATCTGAGATATTACGCACCATTAGCACTAAACTACTCTCTGATTCTTCATACTAAAGAACAAACATACCCTGTCTTTCTTTAGCGGATCAAATACTGAATCTGATACAGAATAAGTCCTTAAAATACACTGAAGTTAGACATGATGTTGATTCAAATTACCTTACTGTTAGATTCTCCCTATATTTCTCATATCTTCACACAGCTTTTAAACTGAGTTTCACACTGCGGTGACATGGCCCTGTGAGTTCAGTCATGTGCACATCAAACTTTTTTTGCTCACAATATCCTGTTTTGTGGAAATTTGCTTCCAACCTAGATCCTTGTACAAGGGAGCCTGGAATACCCCAAGACAAGACCAATTTCCCTGGAGACTATGCAGTGTTTCTAATCAGGACCAATTCCAGATCACATTAAGGCAGGGCACTTGAAGGCCGTCATTTGTGGATCAACAGTACTGCTAATGTCGAAGCCAGTCAGATAGCACTACAGCTGAATCAGGAAAAAGCCAAGGAAACAATGCCCTAGCAGATTTTCTCAGTCTGTAACCTCAACCATTCTCTGTTCTTTCACATGAACCATCAAATGAGTGACCTCCCTTTCAGCTGTGCTGTAACTGCTGTAACTTTAATTGATGTCTCCTTACTCATGATTCCTCCTATTTTTTCCTCTTGTGTGAGAGCAGCTAATGGACTAGTCTGGTCTTGTGATAATTAATGACTGAACACTCGAGCTGAAATGGCTTGCATGCGCTGTGCTGAATCAGGACTCTGATCACATCAGACTTCACTCTTCTTTCCATTATATAATAATAAACAATGGCATACAAAATTCAAAAACAGAAATAAAGAAGCAGCAGAAAAATAAAATATTTTACCAAAGAAAATTACTATTATTGCCAAAAAGAAGGACTGTTCTGTCATCTCCTACTCTGACACACGGGTTCTCTTTTTTCCAAAAGAAGCGAAAAATATTAATGAAAATTTCTTTCCATTTCAACAATTTTGAGTAGCTAAATATCTAGCTGTTTTCCAAAAGCCTCACTGTAGAAAGAGTGCTAATGAATAACAGAGACCAGGCAACATTACTCCTTCGACTTAAAATACTCAATATTTATTGGCTTCCAAGGAAGTGTGCAGTTTTGCACACAGTGGTAAAATAAGCCGTGCTTAGAAATGGAAGAACACATTTTGGGCTAAGGCTTGAGCTTAGGACGTATGGTGCTGTGATAGTAATCGCACAACAGTACAGCTTGTACAATAAGCAGAAGGGAGACACCTTAATTTCTGAACATATTGTAAGTGACACTGCATACAAGGAGCTCCAGTGCAGTTCGTCATCTGGTCCCAGGGTTCAGAGCTTAGGACATCTGTGCTTTGCTTTCTCTTTTAAGTCCTTCTCCACAGAAGCAGCACATAACAATCCACGTGAACAAAGCAATGCCAGCCGATTAACATCTGTCGGTTTGATTAAACTCATATAGATGGCAAAATTTCAGGTTCCAGTAAGACTGGCTTGAGCTTGTAACAAAGACAGTCATTGTGTAACAAGCTGCCTTTGCTGTAGCTGTTCATATGCTTTAGATTCATGTTTCACACCTGAAAAGGGGGACCCAAGCTGCCTGAACTGATTGTGTAAATTCCCTTTTATGTACAAGCACTAAAAGAAATTAGTAAGCATGCCAGCTACTGTCCTCACTACGCAATAATGCAGCAGAAATTTTAGACTTCAGTTTCTATTGAATGAGTGAGATTTAGGCAATGAGTACATTGAGTTTTCCTTATTGGTGTTCGGGCTGCTCTTATTGTGGATGTAATGGTGCTGGTAACTGCTCTGCGAATGACCCAAGTAATGTTAGACCAAATTTTGTATCAAAGGAGGTGTTAGAGCAAAGAACCCAGAAAGCACAGACATAGATACAGATATCTTCTGCACATTTCAAACAGCTCCTCATGTCTTCATGAACTGGTCTGGAAGTTTTTCTGAGGAACAAGGTTATGTTCTCGTCAGCAAGCCTGTGGCTGTGGCACTGGCCTCCTCCTGTACCAGTTAGGCACCCACTGGGTTAGGTTTCTTACAGGTTAACTTGTATCACCACAGTTCAGATTTCGAAGAAAAAATGGGACTTTAAACAGGGCCAACTGTTGGACCCGCACAGCATCTGAATGTCAAAACACATGACACATGAGCAGAAGGATCACAATTTATTCCACAAACCATTTTTGACATCTAAGGAAACTTTTTCTGGAACGATCTTGATAATCTGTGTGTAAAAAATTAGGTTGCCTAATGCCTCTGCCCTCAGAATCTTTACCGCTATAAAAATACAGATGTCTACAGGATACGCTGGGCAAATAAACTTTCCACTGGGCGACGTCAGCTGTATGTGGGACATACTAAGAGAGCCTGGCAGTCACGTAATTTTGAAACAATATTAGATCATGTCTGCCTTCGGTACGGTGTAAGAACACCTGTTATATCAGCTTCAGTGTTTTCAGCATAGCCCCCATAGTGCTAAGCCAGACTCTCAAACATCTGTGCATACTTATCCTCTGCTATGCTTTACTGTTAAATCATAACATCATAGCACTTAAGGTCCTGGTGGGGCTTCAGGTCTTAGGAATAATTAGACCATGTACAAGAGTGACTTCTAGTTGCAAAATAGAGAAGCAGGCCTTACTACAAATAAGAATTTCAAGATCCATATATATTTACACCCAAGTGAGAAAGAAATGCTAAGGGTAAAAGGAGTATGCTAGGGCCCCGACACAGTACCAAAATCAGAGACCTTACTGGTCATTTTGTTTATGTCAGCAGAAGACTGAAATTGTATATAGATACATTGAATTATAGAATCATAGAATCATAAAATGGTTTGGGTGGGAAAGGCCCTTAAAGATCATCCAGTTCCAACCCCCTGCCATGGGCAGGGACACCTCCCACCAGACCAGGCTGCTCAAGGCCACATACAGCTTGGCCTTGAACACTTCCAGGGAGGGGGCATCCGCAGCTTCCCTGGCAACCTGTGCCAGTGTCTCACCACCCTCATCATGAAGAAATTCTTCCTAATGTCTAATCTGAATCTTCCCCCTTCTAATTTAAAGCCCTTCCTCCTCCTGTCACTACTTGCCCTTGTAAAAAGTCCCTCCCCAGCTTTCCTATACCCCCACTTTAAATACTGGAAGGCCACTATAAGGTCTGCCCGGAGCCTTCTCTTCTCCAGGCTGAACAAGCCCAACTCTCTCAGCCTGTCCTCACAGCAGAGGTGCTCCAGCCCTCTCATCATCTTTATAGCCCTCCTCTGGACCCACTCCAACATTTCCATATCCTTCTTACATTGGCGACTCCAGAACTGGACACAGTACTCCAGGTGGGGTCTCAAAAGAGCAGAGTAGAGGGAGAGAATCACCTCCCTCAACCTGCTGGCAACGCTTCTTCTGATGCAGCCCAGGACATGGTTGTCCTTCTGGGCTGTGAGTGCACTTTGCTGGCTCATGTCAAGCTTCTCATCAATCAGCACCCCCAAGTCCTTCTCCACAGGGCTGTTCTCAATCACGTCATTCCTCGTTCTGTATTGAAACTGCAAATTGCCCCGACACAGGTGCAGGACCTTGCACTTGGCCTTGTTGAACCTCATGAGGTTCACTCAGGTTCATTTCTCCAGCTTGTCCAGGTCCCCCTGGATGATATTCCGTCCTTCTGGTGTGACCACTGCCCCACTCAGCATGGTGTCATTGGCAAACTTGCTGAGAGTGCACTCAATCCCACTGTCAATATCATCAGTGAAAATATTAAACATCACTGGTCGCAGTACGGACCCCTGGGGGACATCACTTGTCATGGATCTCCATCTGGACATCGAGTGGTTGACCACTAATCTCTGAATGCGACCATCCAACCAATTCCTTATCCACTGAACAGTTCACCCATCAAATCCATATCCCTCCAATTTAGAGAGAAGGATGTTGTGGGGGACCATGTCAAAGGTTTTGCAGAAGTCCAGATAGATTGCATTCATTTCTTTTCCTGTGTCCACTAATGGGATCACCTCGTCATAGGAAGCCACTAGGATGGTCAGGCAGGATTTGCCCTTGGTGAAGCCATGCTGGCTGTCTCGAATCACCTCCCTGTCCACATCTGGCATAGGAAAGCCCAGTGTCACCAGCTTGTGATGCAGGCTGATTGACTGGTTTTCCAACTACAAACAGTACTCATAGAATAATGAATTTTCTTTCAAAACAGTGCAGGGGTGATCTAGGCTGACACCTACTCAGTGTGTGATGAGATGCTGTTTTCACTGTGAAGATATGAATGTATCTATAACTGTTTCCTCTAGCTGCTGAAAATACCTCTGCTGAAGGTTGTACCATGTGCTAGAGGAGGATCCTGTAGGTAGGCATCATAGTCCAAAATGAAAAACATGGCTCAAATGAAACTTTCTGGTACGTTTTAAGACACTCTGATCAGCCTTGTGCTTTGCCTTAGGTAACTTTCAGGGTAGCTAAGGTGAAATTGTTTCTGCAGGTCGGTTTTGCTGAAATCACTGGGTGATGGTAACAAGAGATAACATCGTCTGATAAAGAACTTTCTCAGATACTTGAAATCTTTCAAAAAACCCACTACTCTTTGTGAAACACATTATCATCACCAGGCTAATTATACACAAAACTGATATTCTAAAGGAGTTCAGGGATTTCCTTTTATATAAGAAAGTCAGATGATTAAATGTCCTTGCAGTGTCTGTTTCTTTCAACAACTGGATTTTTGCAAAACTGTTACAGTCTGAAACATCCCAGATGGTGCTTTCCAGTTGCACCAGAGCATGTATTTTCTGGTAATTGCACAGCTTACCTAATTCCCTGGATCCTGAAGTCTATTCTCTTGTAACAAACTTTTTTCTTTTTAAAGGGAAGCATCTGTTTTATGCAAAAAAACACACTATTTTGAAGGAGCTAGGATGTGGAAGACATAAGAAGCATGATTTTGAAGATTTGGGATGACTTTAGGGAGTCATCTGGAAGTGTAAATAAAAGATAAAACTTGAAAAATTGCAAGAAAAAGGTAAATCTTGAAAGATGCTGAAGGCCAAGATTAGCCCAGGGCATACGATGATGACTTGTAAATCAGGCTGTGGCATCTTATCTTTTCTCTCCCAAACTACTCAGTATTCTGTTCACAAATCTTTATTACTTCATTTTTTTTTATCACAATAAAGTGTAATGTACTACAGGAATCTAACACTTCATTAAGGATTCTGCCTAGTGCATTAATGTGAGCAATTACTGTATATGGTTAAATGCTTAATCAGGTATACGGAGTGAAAAAAAATATTTCAAGACACAACTGTATTAGTACTACGTTGATAAAATGGATCACCAGTCACAGAGGCTGTACTTGGTACCTGAACACAAAATCTTTGGGAAAAGGACCAAGTTAGGTCCTGTGACTAAATTTAAAAAATTTTATGCCCAAATAAAATTGGCAGAGACTACTGAGGATTATGCAGGGAGGAGGGAGTTTGTATTTCTCTGGGAACAGGGGCAGCTCTGAAGAATTATCCTAGGAAATTTTCTTCACAGATTACTTCATTAAATTAATTCTTTTCCAGTAAGAACAGCCTGGTACATTGACCAAACTCTCAGTGACTCCTGATCTCTTTCAAGGGTGCATGGTAGCTTTTAAATCTTTCAAAACTTTGGGATTTTTTTGTACTAGAGGCTTTGCACTCAGTGTTGAGTGTGGAGGGACTGTGTGTGGGAGGAGAGGGGGTTGTGGCAGAAACACGCAGACAGCAGGGTGAATGTGAGTCAGACATGCCTGCACTGAACAGCTATATCTGGCTGCTTAGGATGAGCACACCTGGACTTCAGCATGAAAACAGAAGAAAGGAAAAGAGCTGAGGGGATTGAAACCTTTCAAGATATTGCAAAAACCTGATGAACCCTATTTGTACTTTTCAGTAATGCATGAATACAAGATAGATCAGGTAGCTGGCATTAGTCTATCCCAGAACAAGCTGTAAGATAATGAAGTGACACGGCAATTTTCAATTTTTTAATTAAAATGAGTTGAGCGATAATCAGCCACCACAATCAAACTCTTTGTGCATTCATCAAGATATGCAGTGACAACAGACACAGAGATCACAAGTCACAGTTCTGTGTTTCTTTTGTGTTATTTACCCTGTGCTCTTCTCTATCACAAATGAGATATTAAGGAATTACATAACCCATAATTTAGAAAAGTTTCTTCCAAGACTGCCCTGAGGACTCCAAGCCAAATGACAGACTTAGTATCCAACAAATAGCTTCTTTCGCCCCTCCAAAAAATCATGGTCTTTGTACTAGAGTTCCATATGCATAAGCACAGAGAGTAACCCAGCAACACAGAAATCACAGAATCACAGAATTTTTTTGGTTGGAAAAGACCTTTAAGATCAAGTCCAACTATAAACCTGACACTGCCAATTCCACCACTAAACCGTGTCACCACATCTACACATCTTTTAAACACTTCCAGGAGTGGTGACTCAACCACTTCCCTGGGCAACTTGTGCCAATGCTTGACAACCTTGCAGTGAAGAAATTTTTCCTAATAACCAACCTAAACCTCCCCTGGAGAAACTTGAGGCCATTTCTTCTTGTGTTGTTACTCGGGAGAAGAGACCAACACCCAGCTCTCTACAACCTCCTTTCATGTAGTTGCAGAAAGCAATAAGGTCTCCCCTCAGCCTCCTCTTCTCCAGACTAAACAACCCCAGTTACCTCCGCCACTCTTCATAAGATTTGTCCTCCAGACGCTTCAATAGCTCCATTGCCCTTCTCTGCACATGCTCCAGCACCTCAATGTCCTTCTTTTAGAGAGGGGCCCAAAACTGAACACAGTATTCGAAGTTCAGCCTCACCAGCACCAAGTACAGGGGGACAACCACTTCCCTGTTCCTGCTGGCTACACTATTTCGGATCTAATCAGGATGCTACTGGCCTTCTTGGCCATGTAGGCACACTGCTGGCTCCTGTTCAGCCAGCTATTGATCAACACCCCCAGGTCCTTTTCCAGCAGGTAGGTTTTCCAGCCATTCATCCCCAAACCTGTAGGACTGCGTGGAGTTGTTGTGGCTCAAGTGCATGACCTGACTGTTAGCCTTGTTGAAAATATTGTGAAATGCTGTAATGCTGTAATTTGTAAGTTTCTGCTACTTCCTCTTAACTGTCCTTATAGGCACTTCTGACCAAGCTAACTTCATGTGGCATATGACTTGTTCACCAATCCAGTAGCCCGCACTAGTGTCCACATCTTTAAACAGTAGCCATGTTTCCAATGTCTGCAGAAACCGTAAGTAGACTTTTCTGTATAACCTTCCTCCACAGGGGTAAAGATGAATATTGCGACAACCTAACCTACTGCTTTACTCTCTTTGCATCAGGCCATTTGCTGAGAATCGTGTTCTCGTGCCTTGGTGCAAAAACCTGCAGCAATATGGGCAAGGCAACACTTTCAGCACTTACTGGGCTCATATAAGGTTAAATAATAGTCGAAGCTTACGGCTTTGACTCTTCTTAGGGAAGATCTGACTGATTTTACAGGACACGGACATGCATCCAAATTCCCTTAGCATCACTGAGGCCCTTTTTCTGATTTCATCTGTTTTTTGAATACCTCACGTGCAAAGACATCACTCTTTGTGTAAGCATCCATTAACACTAATGCATGCCTGGACCTGCCCCCAGCTTCCTGTATCACCAGCACAGAGAGCATGAAGGACAACATGAGAAATGCTGCTTTAAATGGAACTGAGTCCATCTCCGTAACTATGTAAGACAGAAATGGAGGGCACTCAAATATTGTCCAGGCCAAGAATTACTCCGAGGCAGGTTGAAATTTATATCTAGGCCATCCCCTGCAGGTGACGCTTGGGATTCCATAGATGCAGTTAATCTTTTCATACCTCCCTAATGCATCTTTACTAATTAACTTAATGTCTCCTGTGGATTATGTTTTATAAAGCTATTTTGCTGTTGCCATTTTGGACTGTCTTTAATTGATCTCCACCTTTTTTGAAAGATGGTATGTCAATATGGAAACATTGGTCCAGATAAAGCCTTATAAAAGCCAAATAAAATATTCTTTCTTGAATTCTAGCTAGAATGTTTTTGACATTAAAAAGAATCACATTTCCCCTTGGCTCATAATTTTTTTTACTTGTCTATTACTAGCTTAATCGATTATTCTGTGCCTTGAGAATGTCTTATTTTTTTCTGTTCTTTGCATTATTCTCTATGGAATTTAATTAGGTCAATTAATTTATTTCAGACATTGCCTACATTTCAAAGGCATTTCAAATGCTGATCCTTTCTCCTAGACTTCTCCTTCTGGAGACTAGTAGCCCTTCACAGATTTTGTTAGTTGCATATTTGGTAAACATGTTCTGTAATCTACCAGCCAAGTCTATACTGGAAGTTTTGAATGATGCTGACTCAAGACAATCTTGCAGACTGCTACTTACATGCATAACAGCAAATGAGAAATAGCTACTGTTTGGATACAGGTTTTCAAGCTATTCTGCATCTGCTGATCTCGAGCTAGCTTTGACTTAGGATAGTCAAAATACTATTTTCTCATTCTTTATGGATATGGCACACAGAGACCGTATTTTTAAAAACTGTCCTAGAGGCAAAATATGTCATTATTTTTTCCTGCCTATCCTTTACACTACTTATTAGACAAGGAAGAAAATCAAGAAAATTCACATTTGGAGTTACCTTTGGCTCAATCTGCTTTTGGCAATCTGTTCTGACTACTTCTAATCATTTTAGTATTTATTAGTTTTCTATTTATGTCGCTCATTACTTTATTTCTTACAGATTTGTTTTGTGTAAGAGAGTGTTTCTGTATCTTACTGGGGTTCTAAGGTTAAGCTTGACTGATTCATAATTCTCCAGAATGTCACACATAAAACATCCATTTAGTCCAGTGAAATCTTTCTGATTGAATGATAGTGATAGGCACGACCAGAGACATGACTTCTGTGATTTATGTTATGTTTCTGAGTTATGTTGAAAGCAGTCCAATGTATGATGGTACTTCAAGCAGGTATAATTTTCAGGACACAATAAAAATGAGGATTTCTACTCCAAGATTTATAACTTCTTTCATACTAAGACTACTCATTTCCATATTCTACCTATAACAGGCTTTCTGAAGCCTTTTGGCTACGAAAGACAAACTTGCTCAGATACACAAAATATCCTTTTACTTTCCTGGCTACAGTTATGCTGTTTTCTATGAAACTGTTTATATAATTGCACCTATATCGAGCTGTGGTTGGCTTCTGCAATTTGCTTCCCAAGATTCAACTTACTTTCTGAGTGATTTATACAAAGCTTGTAAAACTATTAAGGGAAATTTTACACTCAATATCAGCACCCAAAACTAAAATCACACCCCTTGAAATATCCCAGCATCCATCCTCTCCCTCTGTCTTTCCAAATAAATCTGTGGAAACAGATAACCTTGGTGGAACTGTATGAGAATACCTAGATTATAGGAACCCAATGGAAAATGTATGTTTCACGTTACTTACTCCATTTTTGTTTAGTACTCTCAATGTAATCATTTTCAGGAAGGATTTTATGGTACATCAGAAAGCACAGTTCTGCCAGAGGTTCCTCATTCACACTAGCACCTACATTGCCAGAAAAGCTATGTATGAGTTAAAGGAGGAATGAGGAAAAGAACAGCTCAACTTCCACAATACTTTGGGATAAAGACAAGGAGAAACATGAAAAAATGGTCGTATGACAGCCCCAAGCTAATAAACAAAATGTAAATAAGAATTTACATTTTTCCAACAAGACATAAGGAATACTGGGAATCAAGTTGCTTCAGTGTACAGCACACACAAAGGTGACTGCAGGCTTCCCAGTCAGGCAATGTTTTCCACAGTAGTTATATGGACAGGAACAAAATTTTAGTTCTTGTATTTTTCTGGATGTATATTTAGTTTCTCCTGTGATGATTCATCTGAAATAATTAGAAACTTTGGCAGAAAGCACAAGTGTCACTCATACAGAAGCTGTGTACAATTCATGTTATACCTTTGAGCTAATAAGAATGCCAAGATGCAACAGAGAAATTGAAAATTATCAGAAATCATGTCTAGAGCTGTGACCTCAAATTTACAGCAATAAGAAAGGGGTTTTTCTTCTCTTTTTGAAAGTATGTTGAATTTGTTAATACAAAAACATTTATATGAAGTACAAAACTGCTAAGAGTAAAGAAAGTGCTGAAGGGAATGTAAGGATACAACCAGGGGAATTTCTAGGGACCAAAGGTACACTGAAAAGACAAGCTGTGAGGGTGAGAATGGCTAGGAGGTTGTGAAAGGAAACATGGGGATGGGTCAGACAGAGATCGGGTGGGAGCAGGAGACTGGGATGATAGCAAGGAAGGATGTGAGGAGAAGCAGAAGCTAAAACCAGATTGATAGGGCATGGGAGGAACATATCTCATCCCAGAGTCCTGGGGTAGGAAAACAAAGTCTGCAACAAACAGGCAAATGGGAGGTATGTGTTTCGGTATATGAACTGAAGTGTGAATTTTTCAGACTTAGAAAAAAAAATCAAGGATAAGGCCACATTAAACAGCTTAAAAACAGAACATCTGAGCATTTTTAATGCTTTTCATAGAACCAGCTTGGGTATAACATACCTGACTCTTTTAACAATTGAACCAGTGACATTATAAACTGTAGTGCATTGTAAACCAGAATTAACTTGTGCTGTAAAGTGGTTTTAACGACCTGGCCCAAGAAGAGGTCAGGTTAAAAATGTAAACTTTTAATTAGGAAATCAGTCTGCAGGGATACAAGGAAATAGCTGTGTCCCCTATTTGATTACTGCACTCTGGCAAAGGCTCTTCAGTGGAAGAAGTTGGAATGAACAGGACAAGAAGATTAATTACAATGTATGACTTCCAGACACATTATTATTTAATCTTTCCGCTTTTGAGATGGCTTTCATTATCAGTCAACAAAACATTTTTTATCATCATCTGTTTACTATTTACAATTCTAACCTAGTTATCATTTAAGAATCCCGAAATCCAGGTCTCCCTGTACTCCTTCCTTTCCTGCCAACAATCTTTACAGAACATAGGGGGAAAAAAATTGGAAAGCTTTGGCCAGTGAACAGGACATAACTGTAGCATATTTTTTTTTACTCACACAACTGAAAATCCTACACTATGCATACTGTGAGACCTGCTTCATGACGTACATTATAAGGGATGATGGCTGTGCTTATGCTGTGCTCCAGTTTAATATTCATTGCACTGGTGACTCTAGAATCATAATGTAAGAGAGATATTGCAGCCCCAAGAAAAATACTGGAAACAAATTAGGAAAATATAATACCGAATTTACCATTTGTCCGAAGGAAAAACTATCCTTGTGCCTACAATGGATTCACAGTCTTTCTCTGGACAGAGGCTTCAGGACACAGAATTACATGTTTTATTGCCTCAGGTAGCAAAAAAAGAATATTAAAACAGGCATTACCCTTCCTTTTTCCTCTCACCATTGCATGGAATTCTTTAGGAATATTACTGTGATGTTGTTTCAGTGCCTATGATGAGACCACCTCTTCCACAGAGAGTAGGAAAAGCACTTAAAGCACTAGCAGGAACTACGGGGCAATGGTCTCATCAAAACAGGTGAAATTTCTTAAGGCAGTAGGTTCATAGACCTGTTGATTTCTTTGTGTATCAGATTCAGACACTGAAGTTTGTGAGCACAGAACAAAGCAATGTAGATCTATAAGGTTAATTTAGTCCGTGAATTGTTCATTTGAATGTTGTCCTTGTGTTTCTATTCTGAGTTTTTTAATGATCTTACCTTATTAGAGACAAACTACATTATTTTCTATACAAAGTATTTTTTTCTTTAATCTGTGGAAGAAGTTGTTACAGTGGTCTGGTACAGCGTGGTGATTTTTGATGATATCTTGTTGTGCAAACGACAGTATTCCCAAGTTTACAGAATTTCCTTCAGTGATCTCATATAATCTATTTGGCCTAATTTCTAATTACAGACAGATTTCATCCATATTTTTCTACACAAAAGACAATTCTTACTGAGAAATCTGTATTATTATTCACCCCATCAACTGAAAATCAATGAAAAGTAAATCGAAGTAGTAACTTAATCATCTCATCTTAATGTAGTTCTTTCTTGGTGAAATGGATAGAGAATAAGAAAGACTTTAGCATTACTTATGCTCATTCAACACAGAAAAGCTTACCAGGAAACACTCAGTGTTTAACTCCTACTCCTGCTGCTTTCAGTATATATTCAGCACCAAACAGGATACACTTAATACGTCAGAAAATTGGACTCAAAATACTAAAAATAAAACTACTAAAAATGAAAATAGGTTGATTATGAAGCACTTCATTTTGAGAGATATAAGGAAAAAAAGCATAAGAGAGGAAACTGTGATTTTTTTCTTTCTCAGTTCAAGCATTTCTGACACGTGACTGAGAAGCCCAGGGAGATTTTTAAGCTCACTATATTCAAATTTCTTTGCATATATTCAGCTAGAATATATGTTTTGATGAAGTGACTGGGAGGTTTTTTCCTAAATTGTCCTGGTTTTCCACATGCAGAAAGCTCTCAGCACACTCACATCATTTGGAAATGCATTCTGCTATCAGTAGTAAAAAAAAATATTTCTGTGCTTTTCTTACAAGTTGAACCTAGGAAGTAGAAAGCCAGCAGACATAGTGATGCACAAAGCTCAATGAGACTAGAACAGTGAAAAAAAAAATAACCTAACAGCTTTATCCAAGAATAATGCAAAAACAGAGAGAAAATTTTGTGAGCTTGCTGTTGAAAACTCTGTCAGGAGCAGATGAAGCTGAATAGGTCAAGTACAGGTCAGAAACAGTTCAGATTGCACTGCTTTTAAGTTTTATAGAAGGCATCTTTCATTTGTCAGAAAGTCAATGGGACAAAAATATCCTATGTAAGTAGTTTAGGGTCAGTCAGGCTTCTTCCAGTGCACAGATAGTCTCACAAACAAAAACAAACACAAATGCTGTATTATTGTGAAAAAGGGTTGTGCAATTAAAATACAGCAGGCACTAAAGGAAAACTTCCTGCTATGTGACCGACAAAATCAGTCATTTTACACTCATGTAATTAAAAGTTCCTGAGTTCAGTTAAAAACCTCAGGTGCAAGCAAGCCAGTTTTTTCAAGACAGCTCAGCCAAGACATACAAGAAAAGCCCCCCTCTTCTCACTGAAACACTGCCTGCCTCACTTCTGACCCAGAGAAATTCCAATTTCTCTAAAAAGTCTTCTGTCTGAGCTTGTAGAGCAATCTGGAGAAGCTACCCAACACTTAAACATCAGTACACTTTGAATAAGAGTTTAAAACAAGTCTTAAATTTTTTTTTTTTGCAGCTCAGTTGAGCCCTATGACAAAATGTTTCTGTAAATCTCTTGAAGGGAAGCCTTGGAATGAGAGTCAGGGAAAAAGTAAAACCCAAAGGAAGAATGTGAGCAAAAATAATGGCATGTAAAACTTCAGGCAAATCAGAGATATAACCAGTATCACTTTTGGATTCAGAGATTGAGGGGATTTTCACACTCATAGCATATACAGACAGAAACTTAAATATTATTCTAGGGCAATGGGCTTCTCTCATATGTGCTAACTTAGACATAAAGTGGGGTATGTGCAACTGATAATGGAGTGTTATTGGCAGCTCTGGAGGGACTGTCCATAAGAGTCCTGATATTGTGAACATTATGGCTGGGCTTCATGAAAGCTGTGAGCTGGAGGACTGTAGTGGAAATCTTACTGAACTGTTTCTCTATAACATATGCCTTCCACTTGAGTGATTTTAGACTTTTAACCCAATTCATTGGTAGCTTTGTCTTTTATTCCTCCATGTGATCTTCTTGCCCCTTTTCGTTTAAGATGCATGAAGAAGCTTATACGTGCTCCCTGAGTTCTGTGCTCTCACAAATGTAAATCAGAAAATATGCTTAGGCACCAGAGCCACATATGGGGTGAGGTGCTATGTTTTCAGCATGGGCAGAAGAAATATTATCCAAAGAGGCACTGTTACCCAGTATGGCTCTATTACCCAGTATGGCACTAAGGAATATATCAGTGTGATGTACAGAACTGAGAGACTAAGAAACATTTTGTGTGGGAGAAGCCATGTCATGCCAAAAAAAGACTGGCAAGCCTGCTGGCTGGTATGGCAATAGCAAGGCAGTTGCAGGTCCATCTGTGGAATTACAAGTGCATTGTTAATTTTAATGAGATTATTCTCAGACCGAAAGTTAAACTTGAAGGGCTTTGGCAACCTTTACTGGTAGGTTTACAGTATGAAAACAAAATTTAAATATGGGTGCTGCACAGTTAGACATATTGAACTTAAGTCCTTTGAGTATTTACAGAGCACTTATTTTATAAACGCAATGTTCTTACAGGCACTTGAGGCTGTGAAGTGTCAACAAATATTTATACTGCTGTGGAAAGAGCTCCTTCACACAAGTGCTGGGGGAAGCTTTGGAGTGCAAAGTAAATTAAAAACTCACCCTCTGTGTGTTGTGTTGTTTCTGTGCACTACACTCTCTTTGCTTTGGCTGAAATCCAGGCTCAAATCCAAACACTTTCTGCGAAGTTGGGAAAAAGCTGCCTATGGGACTTAGTTTTTATCTCCTAGCCTAAAGCTGAACAGAAAGCAGGAAAGTTTTCCCATTTTTCAATGGAAATTTTTTTTGCAAATAAAAGCATATTATAAAAAAAAAAAAGTTCTGTTTGCTATTTAGGGAAAAGATTTATAAGGAATGACTTGTTGCTACCCTGGTAGAAATCCCATTAGCTGGTGAAAATTATAATTCCATGCACTGCTTGTTATTGATTGATAATTATCTCCTAAAGTACAAGACAAAGGAGAGCTACTGTCAGTTTGGAAAACAAAGAACCTGTAAGAAGAGGAAGTATGATGCAAGAAAGCTCAAATGACACTGAGTGGCTGTACCTACCAGGGAATCTGTTAAAATAAAAACAAAACAAAAGAAACAAATCCAAAACAAAACAAAACAAAGAAAACCAGACAGCACCCTCACCTCAAGAAAATTAAAATCAAGAAAAGTGGAGGCTGGTGGTTTATAAAACACTGTCACAGGGCTCTGTACACTGGACTGCATGTGTGAAGCATGAACAAAACATGCTGTCTAGACAGGCTCTCCAAATCTGCGTTGCAGCCTCCATGAGATAGTGAACCATGACAATGTCATATCATGATCCACTGGAGAGCTGCTTTTCTCCTTGCAGTGCACAGCCCACTAAGACAAATGAAACAACAGAAATACAATTCCTACGTGTCTTTGAGGCAAAATGGACAAATAATAAGACTGGGCTTTCAGAAATTTCATTTTTCAACCCCAAGAAGCAAAAATTTCCACAGAAAGCAGATGCTTTTTTAATGAAAAATCAGGTTTCATCCACAATCCAACTTTTCAACACCATAGCTTCTATGAAAAATCTAACTGGCTGATGAATTTCAGTTAATTTTCTAGAGCGGCCAGATCCATTCATGACGTAAATCATCATAGTTCTAATGAGCTCATCACTGAGTTTACACCAGTTCTGGTCCTATGCCCAGGTGTAACTAAATACATGTAACTAGTGGTTTTAATAGGCTTGGTACAAGACAGATCCCTGCTGCTGAAGCATAGGTATTTAGGTATAGTTTATTTCACAGTAGTTTAAAAGATGCAGATTTGACTTTTCTCTATGCTAACAGGCACAAAATAATAGTAACCATCTTCCTTACAGGAGTTTGAAAAAAAAAAGAACAAAAAAATCCAAGCTCAGGTGGAGTATTTATTGATTTTAACAATGAACTTCTGAAATCTTAAAGTGTTTCTTCTTCAGGTGCTTTCAAGAGAGAAGAAAAAGAAAGAGCAAATGAAAGGGAAAGAATAAAACAACCTCAGTGCAGCCTGAGGCTGTAATCCCACTTTCAAGAAGCGACATTAAAAAGAAGCCTCAGAAAAGCCTTCAAACATCAGGTGAAGGAGTATAAAAGTCATTCATGCTGGTTTTGATGTGGTGCCCTGATGTGGATCTTGGAATTGGTTTTACCAGCTGTTATTGAATTGAGATGAAGGAGACCATTCACACGCCCTCCCCATCTCAGGCTGGAGAGCGTCAGCGCAAAGCAGTGTGCAGTCAATAGTCAATCCTCCATCGGCAGGGGAAAAGCCTTATTAAGAGCCCCTGGCTTGTACAGCTTTGCTGCTCTTTTAGAGTGCCCATAAACATATGTATCTATGGAAAACTATCATATGTTTTCAACTTCCTTAAGAATTCTTGTAAAATACAACTGAACCACATTACCCTTTGTCCTGAGCTTTTATTCCACTAATGGACAAATTGGGAGGAGGCTGAGAACAAATGTGCTATTAATTACCCAGATGGCTTTTTAATAGAACCTTGGATGATTGCACAGCCACTAAACATTGTCCAGAAATTTCTTAATAACGCTGGTGAACGAAGCACTCCTTGGGAGAGAATAAAGATGCCATTGACCATGAGGCTAAGTTATGTCAGGTTAGTTTAAGAGATAGCAGACAAAGGGTGTGTATTGTATGGAAGGAATGACAGGCCATATCCTAGCTGTCCGGCTCTTCCAGCAATGACAGATTTTCTAATTCATTGCAGATTCTCATAAAAGTGGGTGGTCAGTTCTGGGGAACCAAACAGAGGACCTATTGACAGTGGGTGGGACAGATGTAATTCAGAATTAACCTAGGTTGATTTAATACTGTGGAGAGTCTTAGCATCAGCATAAAATTAGGATTAATACATTAAATGTTAGGTCAGAGTGCTAAATCCCACCGTTGAAAGACCTACATGCAGTCACTCAAGGCTAAATATGAGTATTTGAGGCAATCAGAGCTATTGGCTAAGGTGTGCAATGCTTCCACAGCAGGAATGATACATGCAGAAGTTAGAAACTGAAGACACTTTCATGCTTTCTCTGCAAAAACTAACTTTAAACATTTACATTTTTAATATATATGTTCATGCTAATCTTCCACCTGACAACAAAATGGATAAGACAATAAATGGCTCAGGATCATCCCAGCTTTCTTGGAATGATCTCACATAAAGAAGAACAGCTCCTTGTGTTCTTCTTATGAGCTACTGTTCACTTCTGCATTCACTTTAACATATTTTTGATGTACCAAAGCTATGTGGAAAATTATAAAAAATTGGTATCATTATAGTTCTTCAGGCGATAGGATCTGAACTCAGAAGGAAGAGAACCGGTTTGGCTTAGAGGTTTTCCTGACAGTACAGAGATTAAAAAAAAAAAAAAAAGAAAAAAAACCCTGGACAATTGTGAAAATTGTGATAACTGCAATGAGAAACAGGTAGCAGGAAACAAATCAGATTTGATACTGCCAAACAAAATATAATAAGAGTTATCTGGATTTGAGAATAAAATAGAAGGCAATAAGGTAACATAAAAAAAACATGTTAAATGAGAACAGATTATCTGTCATTTTTGTAAGAGTCCTGAAAACTGGGATCTTAACCTTCTATAACATTTAATAATGTTTGCTTTTCTGCTTCAAAAATTAGGATTAGAGGGAACTCAGCCCATTTTTATTTTACAAGGACATGATAGGATTTTAGAGAAGTAGGAATTTCATTCAGCAGCACTCCCACTCTTCTGGGGCAGCTAACACTTCATGAGCTCTGAGGATATTTACAGACCACCAAGAAAAGCTTAGACACCATCGACTCCAAATCCATCATGCTGAAGTCAACATACTGCTGTATTCCCTAAGCTACCCAAGGTCTCATATCCTGCAATTGCTCTCCCATCTGAAGGTTTGACTGCACAGGTTGCTTCTGCTTTGACTATGCCGTTCTCTGCTCGCTGCTTTTAATTCTGTAATCTCCTACACGTCTGCCTTACTGTGATGACACTTGTGGGCAATGACCTCATTCTAAAGAAGAAAGGTTCCTATTCACATAATTTCATTGTGGGAAACTGGCAATGGGAAAAGTGGCTAACCCAGCTAGGAACAATAACAGGGTTTTATAAGGCCATCCCATATGGGAATTATTATTGATCAAAATAATTAGTCTTTAACTAGAGTCAAAATGGTGGTTTAATTTTCACATATTTCAGCATCTATAAGGACTTTTCCCCCTCTTTTCTCATTATTTTAATTTCATTGACATTTATTCTTTTTCCCTTGTTTGGGCCTGTCACTTTCAGCATTGTACAATAGTATCTCTGGTTAACCCAGTTCTTGTAAGTTAAGGTGTCACTTACTTGTAAAAACATATTTATGCTTTTTTTTTTCCTTCCTTTTTTTTTTTTTAAACTTCCAATGAGCCCATTCAATGCAGCCTTCACAGGCCGGAATAAAATCTCCTAAGAAGTCCGTGATGAATTGTAACTATCCTCTGGCAACCATAGCAGAGTAGCTATCACTTCTTTTGGAATTGTCCTGCACAAACAAAAAACTCTTCTCACCTAGTGTATGTTAAGAGAAGGTTTTGTTTTCACTTAAGGAACACTAGTTGAATAACAACGAATAATGCATTTTTACTTGTACTGCTTTTGCTCATCTAGATTTGCTATGCTGATATTACAAAAATGATCATAATGCACCTTTTCTCTCTCCTGAGTAACAACCTTTTCACACACGGTCCACTTAAACTTCTTTGATGCCAGAATAGACTGTACTGTACACATATTCTTACACATTTACAAAAAAGAGGTTGTGTAGACTGTGTTACACTCAACTGCAGGCATGAAATAGCATCTTCTTCAAAGGTGAGGTTTTATAGTACAGCTCACCAAAGAATATCAGACTTAATGAAATGTGGGTCCCCAAGAAATGCATTCATCCAGATTCCCAGATGGGCTTTCAGAATCAATAAATCCTGGTTTACTGGCTTTACTGCAAAAGGACAAAATTCAGTAGTTTTACATAGATTAGCCATCTATGCTAAAATGACCGTAATGTTGAGGATTTACACAAGGAAACCAAATGTATCATGGCTACACTCAGTCAAAGCCCATTTTTAGGCAGGCCATAGGATGACCCTTTGGCTTTCTGAAGTAGATCAAGTGTCATTACAAGCTGACCCTCCAGCAGATATTTTACATCAGTCCCTGCAGCCCACCAGTTCCAACAAAGCAAGATGTGAAGGCTGTGCCCACCAAACGCTTTAGCTGGCAGTCACAGAGGTGGTCCCACAGGCATCTGTACTGCCCTTCATGAGATGGTGGGCCAAGGTCAGAATGTAGTCAAGTGCTTCTGCTCTGATGGGTTTTATATATGTAACTCTGATCCTCCACAATATTTTGCTTTCAGTATTTTCATTTAATGGTAGCATACCAGTGGGATAAACAGAGAAGTTGCATTCGGTCCACAATGCAGTGTTGGTGTTCTTCTTAAGAAAAACAGGAGGCTCTTTGGTTTCCAACCTCTCTCAAAGGCTGCGACAGAAAGCCTATCAAATGAGGAATGTTCATTTCAATATTTAACGTATTAAAGGCTGCATAAGGTTCTGGGCAATCTTAAAGATTCTTGCCTTCATTCTCTCTTTGAGCCCAAAGCAAACACTTATAAAAAAATCCTGCAAATGAAAAAACAAGACATGAAAGAAAACAAGAATCAATAAGCATGAAAAACTTCTACAAATGTATATGTTTTTCTCTCAGTCCTTAAGTGCTAGTTTTGAACAGAGGGCTACCTCTCAGAAACAAGTACTATCACATAAATGGGAACTCAAGTACAATGAAGCATCAAGGAAAATACTTGTAGAGTGTCAGTTTTTCTTGCAAGGACAGCATTGCTACCGATGTACAAAACAAAATATGATACATAAGGTCAAGATAGAAGTTGTCTTAGTTCTAAATATACTGGCAGTGTAACAAGTTAAGCTTACTGCCTGCCAAGAAATACCTGGCCAATACAGTCTAACTTCCTTTCTTGTTTTCTTTTGGACATATTTTTGTAATTGCTTGTCCTCAGGTACAAAGATGCTTTCGGGAAGTCATTAATCTTTCATGAAACTATTCTACCATTTCTTAATTCAGAACAATAAAAGCTTGGAAAGGCACGCATTCTCATGTCACTGTCTACTTCAAGGGAAAGGAAGTTTTAATGGAAGATAAATCTGATCAAAAGATAGCAAGAGATAATGAAATAACTGTGTTAAAGAGAGTAGTGTAACAGGGCAAAAAACAAAAGAAAAAGCCCTTGAACTTCACTCTTTTTTTCGCTGATACAAGACCAGATGGGTTCTGCAAACACCACGAAATATAACAGCTGAAAGAGGTATGATTTGTCCAGGGTTTTTCATTCGCCTCTTCTTACCACTCACCTCATCTCACACAATCCTTCCTCCCCGCTTTTTCCTCCAGATACAGAAGATAAAAACACCTCTTGTTTGCTATATGAAGCAGGTGTGGTTGAGCTACATGTAGAGAATATGTCCAGCTGGAGGCAGCCATCAGCCAGCTGCCAAGTGCAGGCTACTTAGATAAATACCACCTGTTTTTAAAGAGCAAGGGGAGAGTGGGGAAGAAAAACAAAGCAAAAAAAAAAATCTAATGGTCACAGAGCTGAAACCTGCTGATAACCTGGTTATTGTGTGGATGCTTTTTTAGCTGTTTAGTCCCAAAACTGAACCTGAGGCTCTCAGAAATGAGTATATGTAGTATGCTTAATTTGATACTGGACTGTGATGAGATGCTTTCAGACAATCAGGGAGAATAATTCAATCAATGCTTATAGCACATGTGCAGAATGATAAGCATCAGCCAGGAGGAATGGAGAAAGATTCACAAAAGACACAAACAGCCTTACAAGGTGTTTTCTAAATCAAAGACCTTGCTGAAGGAAGGCTTAGCTGATAAGATTACAATCATGAGGGCACTGAGATGATTTATATTCCTCTTGTGCTTAAAACATAGGTTCTGCCTTGCTGTGCATCAGTAATATAATACAAAGTTTCTGTTCCTATAAATAACAGCTCGCTTTTCTAAATCAGTCTGTACAAACTGTCCTGTGCTTTTATTTAGAGCATCTTACAGATGTGGTAATCTCTTAAACATTATTTGATCTGAAAGCAATTTTTAAGCAGTGACTACAACACATCTGTACTGCTTATGGCCTTATAAGAGTGATTCATTTGACTAAGACAGACTGTTCCCTAATACTGTGAGACATTTCTCTTTCTGCTCAATAAGCCCTGAGGCAAACATTTTTTCCCTCAGAAGCAGTGAAGCACTACGAATGTTCACAATCACGAGATTGTACTCACAAAGCTAGTTTGAATAGGACTGGGGAGAAATAATCGCCCTTTTGAAATGTCTTTGTCCCCTTTGTTACTGATATTGTAGATTAAATTAGCTCTAACTTGGAGAAGTGGCATGGTCCTGTGCTCAGCATTAACCTGAGCCTGAAAATGTGAACTCTCTTCCACGCCTGCTGCTCTCTATGGCCTGCGTGACCCTCAGTAATTCATTTGCTCTTTTTCTGCCGCAGCTCCCCATGTACGAAATAGGTATCCAGATATAGCAAGGGAAACCTCATTCATACATTCTGGATCCCATTTTAGAAAACTTACAGAAAATAAATACAAAGTCCAAGGATTTGGAGTTCAAAATAAAAGTACGGATACTGCAGGACCATATTTTCAGTTACACTTCCACATATACTTTGTAACACAGGGGCTTTGCAGACATAGTTTACTTTTTTTCATATTCTTTAGACAGTGTGTCTATATAAACAAATATGTTTGAGTGTTACAATCGCGATATATCTAGAGTAATTTACATAAACTAAATGTCTTTTTACAGTACATTTGGCAACAGCCATTTTTGGAAAATTTGTTTTCTTAAATTTCTTTCAAGTATAACTGTCTGCGAAAAGCTAAAACACATCTCAAGCTTTGCCTGTTAAAGATGCAAATATTCTGCATCTATGCCAGGATGCTGTTGTGCCCATTCTTGGGAGGTGTCTCCCACCACTTTCTGTGCTCAGTCAGCATCAGAAAATCCTGGGAGGAGATATTCCAGAAAAGAGTGAGTACAGCTTTGGTAGAGGGAAGTCATGACTCGGAAAACTTTTACAGTACTTCAAACAAGTGATCAAATTTTTACATAAGCAGGAGTGAGTAATAGAAGTGGAAGTTAGGAGTAAAAAGTCACTGCCACAGCAGAGAAGGTCACCAGGGGAGCTCTCAGTGCTCTGTACCAAGGGATTTGTCACTCAGTGTACTCATAGATGAGGGACAAGCAAAGTTTGCTCACCATCATACAGCTGCACGGAGAGTCTGCTCACATCTTCAACATCGTGCAGCTCAGATCCCCCTTCTCACAAAGGATACAGTAGAATGGAAAAAGCTTCAGAGAAAAGCAAGGGGGATGATCAAATGGACAGGAAGAGGCTCAGGCAGTAAATGCCGAGGACTTTTCAGTCTGGGAAACATCTGAGGGAGGCTGTGATCAATGTCTGCAAAATGAAGAGTGGCACAACAGATACAGATCGGCCACTCATTGTCTCTTCCTAACCACAGTTCAAGAGGCATCAAATGAAATTAGAAGATGACAGGTTTAATGCAGACAAAAGTTATATAAGTGTACACGCATAACAAAGAGTTAAACTTCGGAACTCCCTCCTATCAAAGGTAAGAACTTAACCAGGATTTCTGTGAGGCCCTTGAACCCCAGATCTTGCACAGTTCTCACAAAATATTTGTAACAGTTTCTTGGTTTTCTTTTTCTTGTTTATGCTTTAATTGTTTGCTGCACTGCTGAGCCACACCAGCTTGCTAGCATGGTGTTGTGCCTTCCATTACACCTCAAAAGTTAAACTAATGGGGAAGATTTTGATTCTGCTAAATATTGATAATGATAATGAACGACATGTATTTTTTCAATATAAAGGACCAATAAATGCCTTATGCCTTGCAAATATTTTGATTTGCTAAACTGCCCACATCAGCTCTTGTTGTTCTCAGATCTGCATTATTGCCTTCCTCTGTCACTGAAGAAATTGTTCTATAGGACACATTTGTTAGGGAGACTATTAATGCTTTCCTTTCTGTGATGCTGTACAATACCTTTCTCTGTAAGGAGGGTCATTCACTTTCAATCATCTTTTATTAATACATAAGCATGCAAAAAAAATGTGTATAAAATAATTATATATACAGTTTTAATTTTGGACAGCTAGCTAGGCTGTCACACAAGCTTTTATTCTCTTTAAAGTCATTGACCTAACCACTAATTTTGTCTATATGAAAGCCAGTGGCCCAGATTCTGGTCTAATACAGAAGGTACAAATAAATGTACTTCAACTTGGATAGGGCATTTTTCTTTCAGTTTTACCTGTAGCACGGCATAAAGGGAATTCTTTATATACTAATAGTGGGCTCATCTTTCTAAATTGTAAAAAAATATTTCCTAGAACTATGGCCCAATAGTCTGGGGCCTTCTTACATGTCACTTTATCTGTGTAATCTGACCGCGTACTTCAGTTAATGTCTGTTCCATTTCTGTGACCCACTTATTTTACTAATGTTTGTAAAATAATGACTTTAGGTAATAATCAGCAGCAGTTGCATACAAATGACTTTTATTTTTTAAAAAAAAAAGACCCTGTGGAAGTTTCCTATTGGCCTATTTTATTCCTAAGGACCAAGAGCTAGATGTTACTGTATATGCTAAAGAATTTTTTTTTTTTGTTTGAGCGATCTTTAAATGACATCCTTTGTAAGTCTGTTAAAATACAGGCTTTGTTTTAATACAAACAAAATAAGCAGATCAGAAAACACATATTAAAAATTATTTCATCTTATTGTAAAATACAGGAAGGAGAAAAGGCTCCTATACTATTTTGCTGTTGTTTAATTCTTGATGTTTTTACTGAGGAGAACATTTTTCAGTTTTCCACACGGCATCCTTGGTTGCTGCAAACCCCATATGACTGGAACACACAGCCCAAAACTCTGAATACAAGGCTGACTTCCTTAGCCATCTCCATTGCAGTCCAGTTGTTGTTTGTCTTCCAGACACCCCTTGCTCTGGCCAGCATCTTATAGATTAAACAGAATAAAAAGAACAACAAAATCATGGAAAACGCTCAATATTTAATGCTTGTTATTATTATTTAAACAATCTCTAACTTACTTGCCTTAACGGGAAAAGAAGCTAAGTTGCTCTGCTTCATGATTTTTATTTATGCCAGAGCATCTTGTAAAATACCTCTTGCTCACTCAGACATAGTAGCTGATTTCACAAGATGGAACATGCAGACTTCTGCACTTGAATTCTATGTATGACACCAGAATTAATTAATCTCTTCAAGCCCAGAGACAGCTTACAACACAAGTAGAATGGGTATTTTTTTATTTCCTTAAGGTACCTCTTTCTGAGTCATGGTGACTTCTAATCTAAAAAAAATGGACCAAAATTTAATAAAATAAACTCAGTGACCTGTGAGATTATCAGCATGATCTACAAAATATGCTTTGACCTTAATTAGCTATTGCTCTATTCCCAAAAAATTTCAGTGCTCCACTGATTACACAGGGTTACTTTAAAGACTCTCATGTCTGAGGAATAATTCTCGAGAAAGTGCTGTGACAAGTGTGTCTGAATAGGGAGTTA
The DNA here is from genome assembly GCA_033556795.1 of Tapera naevia. NCBI lineage: Eukaryota > Metazoa > Chordata > Aves > Cuculiformes > Neomorphidae > Tapera > Tapera naevia. Next base: position 16,705,341 of record JAUMJJ010000038.1, read on the forward strand.
CATAAATTAAGCAAACTGCAGACTTTTTTAAATTTTGCTAATTTGTTTAAACTTTCATTATAGAGAGAAGAAAAGAAGATTTGAATTCATTTTGAAAATAATCAATAAATAGTAAAACATCAATATTAACTAATAACCTAATGTCAGCACTCAGAGTTATCCTGACAGGCTGGACAATTGGCCTGAGAAGAGTCTCACGAAGTTAAACAACGAGAACTGTAAAGTCCCACACCTGGAGAGAAACAACCCCTTGCCACCAGTACATGCTGGGGTCCAACTGGCTGGAAAGCAGCATTGCAGAAAAGGACCTGAGTGTCCTGGTGGACAACAAATTCCTCATGGAAAAGGTAACCAAAGTCCTCCTGGGATATATGAGGTAAAAAGTTCTCAGCAGGTCAAGAGAGGCGACCTTTCCTTTCCAGTCAGGTTTGGTGAGACTCTCTGGCATGGTGGCTCTAGCTGGGGGTTCACCAGTACGAGAAAAATATTGACTTACTGGAAAGGGTCCACCACAAGGTCACAAAAGTGATGAAAGGGCTGGAACATCTCTCCTATGAGGAGACAGAGAGCTAGATCTGATCAGCTTGGAGAAAAGAAGGCTCGAGAGTGATCTTATCAATGCCCATAAATGCCTGAAGAGAGGGTGCAAAGGAAATGGAGCCAGGCTCTTTCCAGTGGTGCCCAGTGACAGAACCAGAGGCAATGGGCAGAAACTGAAACACACAAGGTTCCTTCTGAACATCATGAGAGACTTTTTCAGTATGCGTGTGACCAAGCAGTGGTACAGGTTGCTCAAAGAGGTGGTGGAATCTTCATCCTTGGAGATACTCAAAAGCTGCCTCAACACAGTTCTGGGCAACCAGCTCTAGGAAACCCTGATTGAGCAGGGGGCTAGGACCAGGTCATCTTCAGAGGTCACTTCAACCTCAGCCATTCTATTATTCTGTTAATGCTGATAGAAGTAATTACAGACCTTTGTAAGGTTTTTCATCAATTATTCCTCTCTTATATAGTAGACCATAGTTTTAGCTTCAATTCATAGGTTGGAAAACGATTTATAGTAATAAAATACTAGTCAGTCTCAAGCAAATTCAGGAATGGCATCCAGCTTCGATGAGTCCAAGGACAGTGCCTTGTCCATAAGGCAAACTGATGTGAACATCAGACTGAGCAATGGAGAATGTTGTTTGCTAACCATGATAGTTATACCTTGTACAATGAAAAACAACCTTGGCTAACAAGAGATTTTTAGTCTGGAGAAGAGGAGGCTCAGGGGAGACCTCATTGCTCTCTACAACTACCTAAAAGGAGGTTGTAGTCGGGCAGGGATTGGTCTCTTCTCTCAGGTGACCAGTGACAGAACTAGAGGGCATGGACTTAAGCTTCGTCAGGGAAAGTTTAGACTTGATATGAGGAAAAAGTTCTTCACTGAAAGGGTGATTGGTCATTGGAATGGGCTGCCCAGGGAGGTGGTGGAGTCACCGACCCTGGAGGTGTTTAAGGGGAGACTGGATGAGGCACTGAGTGCCATGGTTTAGATGATGGTTGGTGTTAGTGTTGGTGTTCATGTTAGGTTATAGGTTGGACTTGATGATCTCAGAGGTCCTTTCCAACATTGTGATACTGTGATACTGTGAGATTAAACTCAATCTAAAAAGAGCTGATCCATTTTCAAAGCTGATATTGCATTCCCTATGTGCTCAAAGAATGCCTGTGCTGATATTTATGCACTAGAAAACCACATGAGCACAGGTGAAGAATAGTTTCATTTTCACTTGAATGTCCTGTCATTTGGATGTCCCATTCTTTTCCTGTGGGATCTACAATTTTCCTTTTAACAGGATCAAGTTCCAATTACAAAAGCTTCTTCAGAAAACGTCAGATCTAGTGTTGGATTTTAAGTACAAGGTATTTAGAGTATTTATTTAGTTCTTTTATCTTCTTTCCAAAATTATTAATAGGAAACAAGACCAGTGGGCTGAAATACGCTAGCCATATATCTACAATTATTACTGAACACCTGTGAATTGTTTATAGTTTTTACATGTTCATAGTTTCAGTCTGTAGTAATAGTGAAATATCTATAATTATATGTAAAATATGTCCTAATAATTTAACACATACTGATTTTTCTCATTTGGGGAAAACATCTATGTTCTGTTATTTCTTACTGAGAATATGCATTAGTTTACAAGGAAAATGAAGATAAGACATTGCAAATTAAAGAAATGCAGCAGAAATGTGAGTTAATCGTACTAAGATAAATGCATTGGTAAAACAAATCCTGAAACACCCCAAGGTTGGAATTTTATTTCACTCAGGTAAATCACACAGCCTTAAATAAAGAAGCAACTGATTATATACAGGTACAAATCTGTGACAGGTGGTAACACGATGTAGCAGAAAAAATGTAAATTATTAGAAATTCCATTAAGTTATTTGTTTTGGTGATACACAAGAAAATAATGTGACACTTATGACCACTCATTGTGAGATGCTTTGGGCTTGGTTTACGTCTTTTCATTGCTGAGTTCATGCGAAAGCTATTTTACTAACTGGTGCATGTTAGTCCCTATATGTGGTACCTGACACAAAGCTGTACTTTTTCTTCTGAAGGTTCTTTATAAATTTATCTTCTTTTCATAGAAAACCACTTCTGAACTGACATTGGCTTTCTCTAAATATCTTCCTGGTTTCTGAATGGTTTTGACAATAATTTGGACCAGCCCTCTACCAACAACATACTTTTGATAAGAATTTCTGGACGAATCAACCATAATTGCTGGCTGATAATTCCACACAATAATTCCTGAAAAAAAATGTGCCCTCATCCAGCTGCCTGATCGTAGCAGCTTGCCTGCAGTCTGATATGAAAGCTGTGCCTATATTACAACAAGGGGCAAATGGACAGTCATACCCAAGGCAGCGTAGATTTAATCAGTTCGGATAATCATGGAAGCCAAGTCCAGGGAAGTTGTGCTGCTGTGAAGTTTATGGGGCTCTGGGCTCCTCTTGAGGAGAAGATTTAGACTGCTGTATCCTTACTTCTATCAGTACCAGAGTCAGTCAATCAAAAGTGGTTGATCAGGAGCTCCCTTGAGCTACACGTCTTACCACAAAGTATTCAGAGCTCCTTTACAAATACTATGGTAAGAAGGAAAGGTAATTTTAATGCCTGGAAGACCAAGCCGAGGCCTGTGTCGGGATAACATCCGACTGTGCGGCTTTCAGTCAGTACCTGAATGCTGCAGAGGAGAAGCAATAAGCTCTTGTTTAAGCCAATAAGTTCTTGTTAAATTACCATAGAGATTAAACTCTTTCACCAAAGAGAAAACAGGCAGCAAATTGTCTCATTCTTTTTCCTGGTCCTTATGGCAAAGTGAGCTTCATGATCCATAGCAGAGATGTTGCTGGAGTACATCATGGTGTGGAAAGGTGAAATGTGTCTAGCGCAAGGCAGGGTAATCCATTCCAGACTCGTGTGTAATGCAGGCAAAACAGGTGCAAACAATTGAGCTCCCTGTCAGTAAGCTACGATGATCGCTTTTGATATCTTAATCGTTAGTTGATCCATGTGCAACATTGGCAACATCACTGTCATAGCTGACTGCCTCCCGCACATCTGTAAACCTTTTCTGGGTGCTTCTTGATGTGCGTGTGAGTCCATGAAGACCTGACATCATGAGAAACTAAATTGGGCATGATTGCTGCCATTTCCGTTTTCCTGCTAGAAAACCAGAGAGCTGACAAATGTCAATAACTGCTAATAGCTCACTACTGTTTGTCAGATGCTACACAGGGCAGGTGTGAAGAGAAAGTGGCATGTTCCTCTGAGCACCACTCAGCAACCAATTCATTTGTGAGACTGCTATCTAATTGCTTTTGCAGATAAAGCACTTGCTGTTGCTCCACTCCATGACACCCTTGTAACCGTTCAGCGTTAAATATGTTCCCACTCTGCCTATTAACTACAGCAAACCATACTGCAGATTCCCTTACAGATAATAGCAACATTTTGGAAACAAGTTTTAGGCTACAGCATAGCTTTATGTATAACACCACCAGTTAAAAACTTCGACACTTCTTCTCTCTTTTTCCCATAGAAAATATTAACACAACTACATGCACCTGATTTATGACCTCTCCCTAAAACATGACAGTAAAACTTATGACACAGGCTGCTTTGGTAGGTACTTCTGTTTCTACCTCCCCAGGTTCCACCAGCTTGAGGACAGCAGGTTTCTACGGTGTTCAATAAGATTTGTGTGTTCTGCATATTTCAAATTTCAGTTTAGTTCTGCAACAATAAAATGCAGTTCGTACCTCTACTGCTTGTTTTTGTTCGTAGAGGGTTTTCAGGTGAAAAGGCTCAGAGAGAGCCTTGCTCGTGCAAAAATATAGCCAGTTCTATAGATGTTTCACTAATTCCTTCAAGAACTGTTTTGTATCTCTATTTTGCATTCTGATAGTGAATATTTTGACTAGCTGAGATACACTTCAGTCACCTTTGAGTCAATTAGTTCTTAACTGATTTTGCAGCATTTCTTGAGAATAATACCATTACAGGGCTGATATGCAAGTGACTGCTCATTTATTTCATATGACTGCAACATGTTCAGCTGAGGATCTCCTTCATTTGCTGCATATTTATTCTAACACATTTAATAACTTCCCAAGAAACCTGATCAAAGAAATTAATAAAACCATTCTATTTTCACCACTGCTTGATCCACTCTGGCTCACTGATCTAGCTTAGGTGGGTATTCCCAGGCACCTATCTTCTAAACAGCCCCACAGCAAAGGGTTCCATGAATATCTTGTATTTTCTGCTGGGGAATCCTTTCAGAAGACTTGGTTTTCAGAAAATGCCTAAAGAATTTCTGGTATAACAAAGGTACAGGGAGATGGTGTGTAGCATAGATCACATTCAAAAATAATTTCCTTCTCCAGCAATTCATCAATGAAAGAAGCAGATGGGTAGATAAAATCTACATTGCTTTTCCCACGTAATCAAAAGTAATCAGAAAATACAGATAAATAGTCTGTTTCAGTTCCTTATTAAAACTGGCAAAATCAAAACAGGATTCATTTTATGTTGCCATGTCTTTGCTCATCCGACTACCACTGTATCTTCATTTCAAAGGTGTCTCACAAGTTGGTTCTATTGATGACTATGTAGAATACTTCATTTCAGTTATTTCAGGACAAATGCACATTGATGATAAGAAATCTGTTGGCTCTTCTTATTACGGAATAATAAAACAAAATTACCTCTAATGAGCCATTATTTAGTCTGCCTCCTGCCACCCACTCAAAGGAGAATTATCTAAACAAGACCTGAAAGATATTTTCTAACTTGTATTAAAGCCTTCCCATAATGAAGATGTCTTCCACTTCTTTTCCTCCCAGAGTCTGTCTGGAAAGATACTTATCTCATGTCAGGACTCAAAGATTAAAATAGAAGATTAACTATAGCCCCTATATTACGGTGTCATTTCCTACGCTTCGGAGTGGTGCATATATAAGTTTCTATATATTTTATAAGATAATTATTTTTATATATGTAGACATAATAAATATATTAATTTAATATATGTTGATTTACAGGTATGTGTAATCAAACTTATTTAGATGTAATCATAAGTAGCCTCCAACGCCTTTCTAATGTCTCTCTCTCTCTGTAAATATCTGCAGCTAGCACTCCTTCCTTCCTCATATTACCTTAGATAGGTAACCCTTTAGGACTTAGTATGTATGTAAGATTTATGACTGGCAAGTGACTAGCACTTTTTAACATGCTGAAAAATCACAAGTTATATCTCTGGGATGAGAAATGACTGTACCTTTTTTCATTCAGATTTCACACCATCCAAATTTTGAAGTGCTGTAGATGAGCCCAGCTATACCCACATTGACACCCACAGTGAACAGATGACTTAACTAATGAATAAAATTTTACCATTGACATTCAAAAATATGCTCTTCCATTTCTTCTTTTCTTACTTTCTTTCCAGGAAGTTTTCAGAGACCCTCTGCCTCAACTAAGAAGAAAAAAAAGTGATCTCTGAGGTCCCAGGAAGCTCATAGCTTACACTTCATAAGAAAAACAATAGCTTTGGTTTTGTTTGACGTGTTTTCAAAGGCATAAGTTTTACCTAATCTCAATTTTTGCAAGCTATATGTTTTTATGTACTGATATTTTTCTCTATTAGGAAGATTTAGTTTCTAGGGGCAATCTTGGAGCACCTGGCTCAGAACAGTAAAAGAAAGTGTGATTTATAGAAGATGCAAGTATCTTTCTTCTGGCTGTGAAATTTAGTTCTGTCCATCTGACGTCTTTTAAAGCACAACCACGTGTGGAACATACTGAATATTTATAACTTCCTTTACCTTTTAAAACAAAAAGGTAATATATTTATTTAAAAGGCTGTTTGCTTTTCTTAGAGTTATATTTTATTTCAAAATGTATTACTTTATACAATATGGATAATTTAGGATGGATGCTGATAGGTAATCCAGCAGTATACCCTTCATAGTTCTATAATATCATAATTAAATTTTAAAGCATTAGAAAAATATATCTGGGCAACATGATTGACTTTTGAAAGAAAAGCCCCATAAGACCAGAAAGATTTCATGCAATTATATGCAAAATTATGACCATGCAGCAAGACAAGCCCAGCTGTACTCAGTGACATAACGCCAGACGTGTATTCCCCCAGTCTGGCCATAACCATTCATTAAAAGCTGTGTGCTACAGCTTGCACCTAACCACATTTGCACTTTGGCTACTCAGGCCGTGTCTGCCAGCAGCCCACTGGCTCTCATCAGCATGGAAATGCTTCAAGAGAGGCCATGAGGCAACACAGCTGACTGAGCCCTAGCCTGCTGCTGAACAGGGAGTTTTTCCTGTTTCTCTGCAGCAAGTGGTCATGGAGTGCTGCCAGGGCCCACACTCTCTGCCAGCCCAGTGGCTGTCGTGGCAGGGCAAGAAAGGGGTCAGTAATGGTTAAAAGAATTTGCATGCTGCAGACAGGAAGGTGCAATGTTATGTTTGGCTCCCATTTTGGCTGAAACTCCAATGGAGTGAGTGAAGAAAGGTAAATGACTGAGCAGGAAAGTGCCAGTACTATGTGTGTGACCTGGTGCAGAGGGAACCAGCCTGGGCTGCATTGCAGTATTCTGCTGCTGTGGAGAGACTGGGAGCATTGCAGACTTGGGGATCCACAGGCAGATCCAGTAACATGACAAGTTTTTGATTTGGCAGCCAGCTTCATCAGATAGTCCCAATAATCAAACTTACAGAGTAATGTCTTTTGGCACATTCAGCTACGTGTACCGGTAATGAGATATAATGTCTATATTAGAATTTGAGATGAAAAGTTATATGTAACTGATCAGATGTCTTCTGCATAGACTAAAATGTTTAATCTGAAGAGGCAATTAGGGGAGTAAAGATGGTAATCTGTAAAATTTTGTGTAGTATGAAGTTGAATGAGGAGTGACTGATGTCACAAAGTATGTTAGAAGTAGGTGGCATCAATTAAAATTATCTGGAATTATGTTTAAAATGAATAGAAGAAGTTTAACTCTACCCCAATAAAACCCTAGAACATAATGGATGCTGAGAGGTTACATGGGTTTAAGCACTGACTGTACAAACTCACAGAAAAAGACTCCATTGAGGCTATCAGAAAACCAGATAGTTTATCTAGATGAGGAAGACTCTGAGCTGCAAACAGGCACTGGACTTAACACGACCTGTTTGTTGTATTCTTTTACATGTCTGTAAGCATTTGCCATTAGACACTACTGAAAACAGAATACTGGGCTAAATTAACCTCTGATCTCCTGCTGTACATCTTGATATCAATATATTTTTAATCACACTGCAGGAAAAACGGAGTAACCAAGTAGTTTAGTGGTTAGTTGGCATTCCCACCTTTCTACAAAGATACCTGGCATCTACTTAGAACAACATAAGATTTTGCAACAAAAATGTGGAGAAAGCAATTTCCAATCCTCTTCCAATCAAATCCAGTCTTTTAGACGACTTCTTGATCACAGTCTGAGCATTGGCCTATTTAGGTGAAGAACTTCCTCTCTATCAGCTTGCTCAACCAGGATTACTACAACAGTTCAGTAACCCGTGTATAGACAGAAAATACCCAACACTTCAACATTAAGGGGGCTCCACTGTTGAATCAATAGAAAGAACAAAGAAGACTCTTGAAATGTATCTGCAGTCCAAATTACCAAATCCAGCTAAGTTTGTGCCAACATATAAAGAACCAGAAACGATCCAAAACATGCAAAAAGGTTGTCCTTGACAGCCACAGCTAGGCTAGCCTTTACATCTGTAACTTGCATTGAGGAAACTCTGGAAAGAATTAATTGTTCTGGAAGACCCTGATTTAAAATCATGTTTTAAATTATTTTTGTGGGAAGGGAGCCCTTTAGTCTATTAACAAATGGCTTGCAAACTGACCCTGTATTCTATTTATGTATTACCTGAATAGTTTAATGCATTTCAGCTTTTTGTGAGTTGTTCCAAAAGAGTCTGTCAATGGTTACATGAGTCATAGGTCATTGTTTCTGAAAGCTGATTGGATGACTGCAGTTTTTAATAAGGAGACAAAATGTGAAAAATAGCACCCAGAGAATAAAACACTTTAGAAGGTCTGTGCCAAAAGATTAATCAATTATGGTGAAATACTTCAGTTTGGAGAGTTACAGCCTTTTACGTTGTCTGAGTACTCAAAACACATGGCTGACGTGACCTGCGAATAACAGTTAGATGGATTCACTGCTTTAACTTGGACTGTTTCTTACTCTACAGCCGTATCTGTTTTATGTGACTTGGGTTAAAACATAAAGGTTTTTTCTTGCAAAACAAATTTTTCATTTACTCTAAGCTGTTAATGGCAGACAGTAAATGCGTGGCCTTGACTGAGGCTGAGCTGAGCTGTTTCTCCTTGCTTCTCATCTAATGAAGAGAGGCTGCACAAGCAGCCGAAGTTTGAGAAATGAAAAAGTCCTGTTGCAGAACTGCACTCCTCTAGCTGCTGCTCTACAGGTGTCGATGGTGAATCACTCCTGCCTCAGGCAGCATCTGCTGCTGTGCCTTAGATTTCCCTCCAATGAGCCCAAGGCGATTCAACGCAGAAATCTCCCTCATTGGTCCTGTTTTATGAAACTAGTGCAAATCAGACTAGTCCTTTGCACCCCAGAAGATACAAAATACCTCTTCAAGAGCCCCAGCTTTCAGTTACCACATCCAGCTTGGAATTGCCTGTCCTTTCCTCCTCTCTGCCATCTTCAGTTCTTCCTGCTTTTGACTAAACAAATACGACTTTGCAACACTTTGAGGGCCTGTTCCCCAGAGCAGTTTTCTTGTCAGTGCAGGCAGTGAGTCTCCTAGATCATCTACAAGCTCTGCCACTTGGGATCACAGCCCTTGGGATCACAGCCACCCCAAAAGTACCCACTTAGCATCTGCAATGGCCACAGTTTGCCCCCAGGATGCCTCCATGAGCCATGTGCCCACCTTGGAAGTATGGAGCCACAGTGCCCAAGCCATTCTTCCTGACAGCTCTATTGACTCTGTTCCCTGAGCATCCTACCATAACTGTTTCCCATGCTTCTGCCAGGGCTTCAGCTTGCAGGTATATGGTTGTTACGAGCCCTTTCCTCTTGTTCACCATAAGGACACTTTTCCAACAGCTCTTGCCCCCTCGCTGTAGGCAGTAGTCACTCAGTAATTACTCAGGTTGACTACTACAATAGGGACATCTATGTCAGATATAAATACCTATCTAATCACCAAAGTGAGATGAAATTAAGCCCTTCTCAGTCTCTAAATTCTTGAGTAAAACTGTGTTTTCTGAAGGCCAAAACAAGCACAGGAGATGTACAGAGTGGCCCAGAGCTTTGTTCAGCATCACCAAACCGTTCATAAATCATTATCTTAAAACCAGCAATGGGGTTTAAATCCTTGTTCAAATGCTAAATATTCAGTTCTTTGGCTTAAATATTCAGTTCTTTGGCTTCTAAGCCATCAAAAAAACCCTCTTTTAATGGTTCCTTCACAGTATTTGAGGACCTATAAACTTGTTGGGGGTTAGTTTAAATTTAAAGTAACTGGATTCTCATGAAACTCTCCCTGGGACTTTCAAGAAAAACACCAAACATCGCAACAGCAATCAGTCTTGAGAAGCAGTTACTCTGGCTTTCAGTGGCATTTAACTCTCACATAAATCACAGCATTTGAACTGATTCCTTGACTCACTATTAATGATTCCAGAACAAAAGCCAGAAATGTAGTTGAAATTTAGGCCAAATCCACCACAGACTGAAGGAAATGGTTGTGAGATGACTTGAACCGCAGCAAAGATCCCTGGGGCAGGCAGTAGGAAGAGTGCATGTAAGTGCAGTTAGAAACAAAGTCAGTTGTACTGACAGTTGAATTTATCATTTTATTTACAACCATACCTAAACTAAATAGACTTTTTTTTTAAATAGCTACTTGATTTTTAATACCTGCATTGTTGGGAGCTAAATTTGAAATACCAGGAAAGAAAAGTGGTCAGTGCTTCCTGAAATAAGGCTATTTTTGTAAAACAGCAAGAGGAAACAACCTCATTATCTATTCAGATCATTCACCCAGCACAGATGCTAGAGTCTCACCTGATTACTGGCAGTTGTACATCATACCTTTGGGACAAACATCCCCTTTTGATGTGAAAAAAAAAAAAACACTGAAAAAGACTCAATCTATAAGCTCTTCCCATGCCATTTCACACTGAAAGACTTCATTTTTTTTTACATTATCTGGGATTTGCCTGAAGAGAGAAAAGATCATGTGTTTGTGTTCATGGCTTTCAGAATATTCTACAGCTCTATAACACTTGCACCAAAGTGTTTTTAACTGTTAAAGGGCCTTTTATTTTCGACCATTAAGTCACCCAGTGTCTGGCTGAAGGAGCAGGCTACCCAGTCCCTCAATTAGCTGATATATAATAAGTAAATAGTTGTCCCACTACATGGGGGGGGGGGGGGGGGGGGGGGGGGGGGGGGGGGGCGGGGCAGAATCTGGATCTCCATTTGCCCTGAAAGCATCTGCTAGGCACAAGAGCTGAGAGCAGGGCAGGGGCTGACCTGACTTCCTGCTCTTCAGATCATGAGCTACTAGCAGACCAAAAAAAAACCCCTTAGATCAACTTATTTGAAGGAATCCGTAGCTGCTACCTCAGAGCAGATTGTCAGCTGTTTTGGATTGGCACAGGAAGATAAGACAGCTACAGCCAACATCAGTACAGATGCAGTACTCTGGTGAGCACTGGGAATTATGAATTCATGGCTTGTTTCTATGAATAGATGGTAACAGGACAAAGAGGATGATGAGCCAGTTAAATGTAAGACCTATGATCAAATACCATATATATCTAATATACAGGTTATAAAAATTAAGCCAACTACCCAAACTACTCCTTTTTACATGGACTTGTACCTATTCCTCTTTGAACCTCTCAGCAGATGGATTTATTTAATGGACTAACACATGGGCTCTCTTCTAGGTCATATTACCACAGTCAAAGTCTTATGGTGCTAAGCACAGTATGTCTGTCCTAAGGAGAATATCACAGGGAATTTATACTACTTAAGAGTACCCCTAGATGCAATATACCACAGATCAGTGCTCTTTAGTATTGATGGGGCACAGACAAAAAGAGTTGGTGATCCCTATATTTTCCCCCAGAAATCCTCCAAGGCTTTTCTGAAACCTGCTTTGGGCAACCAGGACAGCTTTACAAGGACTCAGGGTCGCATCACTGTCTACTTCACCTTTTGCTCTATATTTAAGTAGAATAAATGTGTGACTTAGCTTAGCCACCTTTGTAGGAATGCTTGGAAATTTCCACATTTTCTCCTTAAACCCTTTTTCTTATGGTACCTTTGTATTCATTTTTGTGAAGAACTTTGTTTTATTTTTGAGTCAAGAGATCATATCCCTGGAGCCAAATTGCATAATTGTGAAATCACAGAGACCAGAGAAACAATACCATAAGTACTCTCCAGGGCATGGCCAACATGGAAACTGAAAAAAAAATGTTCTCCCAAGGCTGATGCCTCCCAGACAGTTATAGCCTTCAATGTTCTGTCAGCTTCTGTCTTGTACATAAACCATAAGACACATGGCCTCTTTGCATCACTATTTTGCAGCTGCTTTTATTGCTCCATCATTGACACTAGGACTTGAAATGCAGGCTGGAAGTAAAAACTATCACAGTTACTGAAAAAAAATGGTGGTTGACCTGCCCTGCTTTCCTTAGGTTCATATTTTTTTCTTTATTCTGTAACTGGTCTTCAACCTGTTCAAAATTCCAAGCAGCAAAAACGTATCTGCCATGACCCAGGGAGAGCAGGAATGGCTTGAATAGTGCCAAGGAGTTGGGTAATCTTTTGTTTTCAGGATGATTTAATCTTTTCTATGGTGTTGCCCAGTCTAACACATGCATGAAAAACGGGAGGGAGCACTTCTTTTACCTGCCTAAAAGGATGATTACACCCTATCCAGTCACCTTCTTCTCCCTCAAGGAATTTTATTTAATCTTGCATTTACCTTATACTCAACAGAAAACAGCTGGGTGATTCTGCCCAGATTTCTTTGTCCTGAGTCTGCTGGTGGTCAATACCCAGAGGCAAGCTAGAAGGTTCAAGTTGTGCAGGTCTGGTCAGGTAAGCCATTAGAAAGAAGTCTATAGGTAAGAGGCTCTCCTGGTGCCAGACCTTGCAAGATCAGCACAGGCTGAGACCTTGCTGGCCGCCTTCGCTGCCATGCCCTGTGCTAGGGAGGGACCTGAGGGCTGGTCAGTCCGAGGGCTGGCAGCTGCCTCAACAGGACATGTGTCATTTGAATTACCCTGGCTGTTAAACAAAAATCACTGAGACGTAAACACCTTTCTCCCTGCAGCAGAGCACCTTTTCAAAAAAAAGCTGTTTGCATAATTTTTGACAGGCTAATTTTTTTTTAATAATTCTCCATAGCATGATGTATTTATTTTACTCTTGATTCAGACTGGAATTACACTTTTAGTTCATGTTTCTCTATGCTTCTAGTGGCCCTTGGCCATGTACTCCACAGTCAAAGTTGTAATGATGGCTATAAATACTTCTACTAATAGAGAATAATTCGGCTTCCCATGCCAGAAGCCAAAGCATGCCCCTGAGGTACCTTTGCTAAGGTAAAAACCCCACTCCCTTCCCACCCCAGGCTGATCGATTTCAAAACCTTCCCAAATATGAGGAGGGGGAGCTCTTTGATACATCCCATCTACTTGACACAGCAATCCATCTTGTGACAAAGTAAACACAAGAAGATGTCAAGATGTCCTGCTTTCTCTGGTTAGCATTATTCACAGTAGATACAGTGTTTTCATGAGGGGGTGAAAAGACTTTAAAGGAAAAGGTAAAGTCTAATTGAGGAGGGTTGGAGGGTTATTTAGATATATATCAGCTTAAAGCTTTTGATATAACATTGTGATGTCAGGCTGGGTTAAACCTCTAAGATTGAGACTGGATATAATAGGGATAGTCCATCATGGCGAGTGAAGTTTCCAGAGATCTGTAAGGTTAATCTAAATTATCCCGGAGATTAGCCCTGAGACAGTGAATGGTTCCACAAACATCACTACTGCTGTCCCAAGCAGCCATGTGATACCTTCCAACCTTGGTTAGCGTTTTCAAGGAGACTAAACCAGAGCTCCGCAGTGAGGAGAAGACATAATTTTAAAGGTGAAGCTGTCACTCTCTCTCAGGGTGAATTATGGGGCTGGGCTAGCAGTGGAACAGGAGCATACAAGTTACAGGTCAAGCTCTTCAAAGACTGTCAGCTCAAGCAAATCCACTCAGCAAATTTAAAGCTCCTCACCCTGAAGCGTCAAGTAATTTATACTAGTTTAGAAGATAAATACGCTGTGACCTGTTTCTTATATTTCTAGCTACTATCTTTGACTTATTACAGTCATCATTCAACCACTTTGTGAGAGGTATGTAGCATCAGTAACATGGACTCTGCAAGTCCAAAAGAAAGATGCTTAATTACACAGTCTTTGACATCAGAAAGTGTAATTTGCTATCTGCAAAGATTTGCTACACAGATTTAATTTAGGGAAGCATTTTTAAAATTAACTTTGTATGCAGCTATTGAGTATAAGTACCTGAAAAATGACTGAGCATCTGTGTTTGTCATTGCTCCCCTGCCCATGGTGCTCTGCACTCACCTGATACAGACAGCTTTCTCAGTAAAATATAAACATTGAGATTTCATTTTTTGCTGTTAACTTGTTTTATAAATTACATAAGGAAACCCTGTGTATACTTCAGGTTCCAGTTGTGCAAATATTTGCTTTGGTGCAAATTTAAAGGAACGCAGAGGATTCCCATTGCTAGAAAGCTGTTTTAAACAGAGCTGTGGACACAAATAGGCTTCTAATAAATAAGGACAAGTCAAAGTTTGTAGGAGGTGAAATGACAAGGACAACAAAAAATCATACAGTGAATATAGCTAGATTTTAATTAAACAATACTAGACCACCACTTTCAAAATCATGTTTTGTTGGTTATGAGCACTACCTCAGTAGGAAAATTAACACAGAGTAAGAATATAAATTAAAAAAATAAAAAACAGTAGAATTTCAAATTAAAATAATGTGTACTTGTGGAAGGATTCTGAAGCCACAGACCAGTGCAGATGGCCCTGATTATTTTTACTTAACTGTATTTTTAAAGTGGTGGAAGAGGAATAAATGATGTATTAAAATTCAGGTAATATTAAATACAAGAAGTTTAAAAACTTCTTTGAAGCCAGTGAATTTTTATTTCAAATGCCTAGAACTACAGAAAACTAGAGGTACGTGTAACAAAAGCAATTTTCTGTCTCATAAGTCTCGTCTAAATTTCTTGTTCAAAACGGAAATGATATGTGAATTAAAGAGTAGGAAATTCTGCTTTTACTGAAGCATCTATGGGTTCATGCTGTCTTAACACTGCCCCTTCTAAAATCATTTTTCATGTAAGAACATTTCATACTATTGATACTCTGAGTGTAAGAAAGAAGAAGGGAGGAAACACCCATAACCATTCAGGCACGCTCGCATCTGCACCTCTTTGCCCTTGTTACCACTCAACACTAATTGGTCAGCTGAAGTGCTAGAAGTTTTGAAGCATGCAGGTTTCATTTCTAGTTTCTGTTGAGAATTAAAATGGTCAAATATCACAAAAAAAAAGGCAGCTGGTCCCATTTCCAGCTTAGTTTTACAAATTTAAAAAATGTGGACCGGTTGGACAAGCTTCAAGTAAACACCCGAACAGTTCAAAGCAGAGAGATAGATCCAAACCAAACCAAGAGGCTGGATCTGAAGTTCCCGCATTTCATACACACTTGGGTCCAGATCCAAAATTCTCTCTGGGCCCTACACATACAGAGGAGTGAATCAAAACTCTGTTCAAATCACCTTTCTTTTCTCTTCCTCCTTGAGCTCTGAAGATGTTTGAATCTGAAATCAAGTCTGAACATCACTTCTTCCATTGTTCTCCAGTTGGGTGGCTGCTCACACTTGAACCTAAAAACGGATCTTTTAAGTTTTGGCCAACCAAGAATCAAAAGATTAAACAAATAATGTTGACTTGACTATGATCTCACGAGACAGCATAATTGTGTCTGTTCTGAAGTCCAAAGTATTTTAGATGGTAACATGAGCTGCTTTGTCAGTGAGTACTGTGGTAGTAAGGTGTTCGGCACTTGTAGGCTTATTTTTTTCCAAATTAACTAGTAATCTGGGGCTCTCATTTTGAGATACTATTTGCCTAATCATCAGAAAATGCTGAATATCTTAGTTGTGAAAATCAGAATACAAAAAAATCAGCCAAATGCCCAGCTCTGGGCTCAGGAGGGGTGCATATGGAAACAGACTGTATTGAATGCTCAACGGGAAAATAAAGGCATATGCCCTCACTACTACCACCAAGGTCATTTGAGGAAGCACTGACTGAACCTCCCACAGAGAAGGCTGTGAGGGCTCTCACAATGCGCAACACCCCCTACACTTCACCCTCGCATCCCCACCCATGAACCCACACCTTGAATCCTGTGCTCAGTTTTGGGCCCCTCACTACAAGAAGGACATTGAGGTGCTGGAGTGTGTCCAGAGAAGGGCAATGAAGATGGTGAAAGGACTGGAGAACAAATGTTATGAGGAGCAGTTGAGGGAACTGGAGTTGTTTATTCTGGAGAAAAGGAGGCTGACAGGGAGATGTTATATCTCTCTACGACCACTGTAAAGAAGGTTGTGGCGAGGTAGGTGATGGTCTGTTCTGCCAGGTAACAAGTAATGGGAACAGGTGATGGGACGAGAGGAAATGGCCTCAAGTTGTCCCACGGTGGTTCAGATCAGACATCAGGAAAGATTTCTTCACCGAAAAGGTTGTCAGGCACTGGAACGGCTGCCCAGGAAGGTGGTTGAGTCACCATCCCTGGACATGGTTAAAGACAGAAGAATGAAGTGCTCAGGGATATGGTTTAGTAGTGGACAGGTACGTTTGGACTCAATGATATCAAAGGCCTTTCCCAGACAAGCGATTCTATGATTCGAGATTTCCACCCGCGCCGCACGGAGCCCGCAGCCCCCGGCGGGGCGGGTTCGGTGGGGGCACAGCGCCACCTGCTGGTAGAACCCGCCCCGCTCTGCGCCCGCGGCTGCATGAGCCGCCGGGCAGGGTCGGGGGGGGGGCGCTGGAGTGGGGAGAGAGGGGAAAAAAGACAATCCCAGATGGTCAACTTCATTCAAAGCATAACGAAACTGGGCTGTACAGGATAAAATGGGCCTCTCTAAAACTCTGTATGTTGCTGGAGAGCCAGCAATTCCGGCACCGCTGAATGAGCTCTCAAAGCTGAATAGCAGACTCATGGACAAAGCCCCAAGGGCTTAGGCAGCTCTGAATGAGAAGATTCCCATACCAAATGGGCTGGATGTCCCTGCAAACTTGATGCTAATATTAGTGTGATGTGACTGTGTGGCTTCATATAGCTATGCGTTGAGTTGGAGTGTAAACAGTGTGCATGGGGCAAACTGAGGGTGGCATTTGGCCTCCAAGAGGAAAAACATAAGGCCAGATCAGTAGGGTCGCAGAGAACTTAACATAGTATTGGTTTATGAAGTGAGACCCAGAATGTCTAGCAGGGATGAATTTACAAAGTGGAATCAGAAAATAAGGTAAATAACTGGGTTTACATGCTTTTGGAATTTATAATCTCTGTATAAAACATTTAGGAGACATCTTTAACTGCAGTGTTGGTCGATTTACATTTTTCATCTTTGTTGTTTTACTCTCTCTTGTTAAAATGTCTTTTCAGTACTCCAAGCAGTTATGCACTCCCTGTAGAAAAACAAAACCACAAAAAAAAAAGTGGTTACTACGGAAAAAAAAGAACAAAACGTAAAAACTTGTCATATTTCTGCCATCATTTGCCTATTGCAAAAAGCCCGCTGTGAGAAAGACTCTCCTGAGCTTGAGGGGATGATCAACTAACTTCGATTTCAGCAAATAAAAAATCAGGAGTTATTAGGATCAATAATACTCAATGATATTTACAACTAATGAAGATTAACCAGAAAACAATGCTGGGGCTCAAACACATATTTATCTGCAGTGGAGTCCTGTTCCTGTCTTAGTGGGTTGACTCCTTTGCCAGCAGTGAAATATAACTTTCTTCAGAAGGTATTCATTTCAAGTGTGGGAATAAAATGAATGCACAGACTGACTAAGTCTTTGATGTTACATGTCGGGATATTGTAGATCTCATCAAATGTAAACTGCTAACAAAGAATCACTCTTTTTTCTAACTGTAAAACATTGCAGACTTCTCTGGGAATGTCTGTCTGGAAGTAAAGATCTTTTGGAGAAAAAAGAACTGAATCCAGACAAGATTTTAAAATTATTTTTACCCTTATTTTTCACTTTTTCTGCCTGCATATTCTCAGTCATAATTATTTGTGCTGGTTATAAATACATACAACCACCTATCCATAGATGAATCCAGGAATACTTTCACAGGTTCCTTGTAGCATTCCTGAAATATGTTGTGAGCAGAAAGCCTGGTTACAAAGAAGTTAGTTGGGCATTTAAAAGTTAACTGGATTTGGCATGGAAACTAAAATTGTTTTATCTGTGTTATCTCCAGTTGTGTAGTTGGTATCATGAACTCTCCAGAGAAAAAACAGCCATTGGAATCTGCTCTGCTAACAGTTACAGAGAGATGATTAAAATGTTCACATATTCATTTTTTAGTTTTTATTTGCAACAATGTAATATGACATTTATCTTTTTTTTTGGCATTTCCGGTGTTTCTGATATTGGACTGTGAGTTTATATTTAAAAAAGTGAGGCACAATTTAAAGAGAGGTCAATATTTTCAATATTAGAGTGGTTGACAGAATTGGCAAATGAAGCAACAAACTTTCAGGCATGTAAGACCTTCTTCAAATATTAAAGGCAATTTCTGGACCTCATTCTTTCCTCTTCTTGATAACATGAAGAAACATATGAAGTTATTGCCTCTCTACATATCTGGCCTCATTTATATCTCTGGTCTATCATGCTATGGATTAAGCATAGTCCAGTTGCACATCCTGCTCAGTGTCTCAAGGGTGCATTGTGGCACTGGTGGGTGACTGGACATTCCTTTTTTATCCTTTGTTGGAGAATAGCTTTGGGATAGTGATTACAGAGAAGTTTAGCTGAAAATTAATAGAGCAACAGAGCAGTAAAGTGATATTTGGCATATTTGGCAGCAGAGGGAGATTTTCCAGAATGCCTTCTTCCTTTCTTCCTTACAGCACTGCTCCTCTTCCCCAGCAAATTCCTCTGCTCCCTTGGATTCCTTCCAGCCACTTCACACCACTACCACTACAACAGCCTTTTCTGGGTGGCAGCACTACTAGAGACAGCAGATGAAGTGTCTGAGATATGCTTATTCCTCTTTGGCATATTCCTCTCATCTCCCCTTTACCAGCTTTGATCAATAACCTCTGAGGCTGATGTAAGGCAGCAATAAGGATTGTCCTCAATCTGCTCCTTCCTGGCATAATTCTCCCTTTTTCTCCCCAACCCTTTAATCTTGCTGGAGAACAGCAATACAGTGGCAGTGGTCACCACTGCTTCCTCCACTGCTCAGCGAAGGGCACTCTCCAAGCCACAGTCATGACAATAGAGGAAATGCTATTTGCTTCATGTGTAAGGTTAGGAAGATGCATAATGTTTTGTAAGTCAGAAGCCTAGGAAGGAATTCAAAAGAAAAGAATGCGGGCAAGCTATCAGGAATTGCTATCTGAGATACATTACAATTTGAAAACAAAGAAGCCTAAATAATAACCAGTGACATGCTGAATGCAGGTTTTAAATGACCAGGATGGTGTAAGTCCCCACTACTGATACCGTCCTTCCACCTCTGTTCCCTCCACACACATACATGCACATGTACTTAACATCTCATCTGATTTACAACTACGGCCTCTCTTGAGAAGGATCTTCCCGGAAAAGCTCAGATCTGGTTCTCTATAGTTTTCAAAGAGTACAAGCTCCAAAATGCTATGTTACAAGTGCAAGCCATTTTGCCCTAGAATAACGTTATGAACTTGATACTCCATCCAGAAATAAGACCACAGTGAAATGAAGTGATTTTTTTAAGTGAAAGAATATTTGTACTAGCGAGCTGCTTAAATATATATATATATACTCAGTCCTAATAGATCATTATCAAACTAAAGTAAAACTCTTAAATGCTCAATTTGTGTGTGTGTAAATGAAGCTATGCAGAAAGGCCTTGGGATACAATGCAGTTTATGAGACCATAAGTGAGCTCTATTTATAAAACTGTTTGGAAATTGAACAAGGAGTTGTTTATGCCTTGCTCTACACACACCATCATCCCTAACATGCAGCCTGAGACACCATGCATTAGGGAATTTCTAGTTCAGAAGGATAAAAATACACAATTCCTATGTTTCATTACAAACAGGGCTTTTTCTAGCAAATAGTCTGATTTTGAAATGCAGTGGAATAGTGTAAAAGAATGGTGGATCAAGTTCAGTTTGAGTCAGGAAGTAAAATGTTGGTGAGAAAATGCATATTGTGTTGTAACAAGCCTGAATTGTGCCCTTTTTTAGGATGTGATATTTCATGAATGTAATGTTTCAATGTCTCCTTCAGATTTCCAGACTTCATTGTAGTGACCATGTGCTAAAATACTGCTCTGCTGGCACAAGGTCCCTCAGCATCACCATGGCTTCTCCATGGCTCTGCGTAAGGAGTGGGCCACAGCCTAGCTTCCTTATAGGAAAGACTTTATCGCTTCACAGTGGTTCAGAAACTTCCCTGGACAGTGAAAGGAGCAGGTACAGGCCTGCGACAACCGAGGGAGGTCTGGTCTCCAGTCCCCTACAACTGCAAATGCTCTGGTCCGGAGGGAAAAGCAGGAGCAAAGTCCTGACAACCTCTTCCGTACACAGTCTAAATGCTTCCTTCCTTCTGTACAAAAATGCAGACAAACTGACCATGAAGCAAGAGACTTCATGGACAAATGAAGCTTTCCATATATCCTAAAACTTTTTTCTTCCACTTTGGGGAACAAAATGAAAGCCCATTCATTACAAGCTGATTCATTTTTTCTGTAAATCAGTTTTTCAGCTGCTGTGATAAACTGCATCTCATGTCTGAAAAATGCACTTAGGAAAGTGTTTTTTTCGTCTTTCACTACTTGGCACATTCCCCCATGCAAACAGCTTGAGCTAATATTTAATTAGGTAAATAGAACATTAGTGTTAGACCAAGAGGGGCTGGTCAAGCATTCATGACTCAAGACAACCTCTTAGATGCTCTGACCAGAAAGGAAATACCGCTACATGTGGGCGAATGAAAAATGAGACATTTTATATGCAATGTTATTTATTGTTCTATTTGAAGTTTGGATAACAATTGTAAACGATGCATGTGCACACATGTGCATGCACTCAATATAAATAATGAAATCTGGATACAAATGCTGCTGATGATCTCCTTCTACATATGCAGTGGACCTAGCCAAAACACAATCCTCAGGTTTTCCAGACCTGGATCAAGATCCAAACGCTGTGGCTCATACCCACCCCTACTCCTTTTCAAGGAACTGATTCATCAGTGGTGTGGACATTTCCCTGGACTTTATTTTAGCTGCCAGAGATTTTCTGGCATCTTATAATAAGACTAATTGCAGTGCATGAGAGCCCCAAGGAATGAAGATGCTTTTCTGCTTTAAAATTAGTAGCTGTGACTGCCAAAGTGACATACAGACATATTCTGGAGGGCAGATAGAAAGCTCAATGAGAGTTTCCAAGGCCACACAACAGAGTGCTGGCTTTTTCAACTTAACAAATATCATTTTCCAAAATACTTGTTTTCCTTTTTTTTCCTATGGAGCACTGAAGCTAAAATAAGTAGAGTGAGCAATTCTTGGACTTAACCACTTGATTTCCCCTCTAGTGAGCTTTTATCTCTCTCTTACTGCACAGTACAAGTCTTTTCTTGACTGTGTTGAATATTAGTTCCTTGGCTAATAAAATTTTAGAAGTGATTTTGAAAACAAACAATACTATATTATCCTTTTTTTTAAACTCATGAAATAAATATTCCATCAAAGAGACTTTTATGTTTCACAGTGGCAGTTCTCAAATGACCAGCGTGGTATCATGTTCAAAACAGGGCACGGTCCATTTTTACAGTAGATTTACTCAATCACAGTTACTAATCGGATTAGTACTGCTTTTATGTCTGACAAATTTTTAAAAGTTGGGGGTCATTAAAGCACTTGCTCATAGAAAGCCTGTGGTGCTGGGATGTGTTTTTCCAGTTAACCATTTCTGCTTTGAAACAAATCAGACTACTTCTGTTTAATGGCGTGTAGCAGCTAAGTTGTTCTTTTAGGTTGCAGTGTCACCAAGCATTTAAATCCATTGCTCGGCTTAGCAAAGCACAAGCTTATATGTGGAGAAAGAACATCAATTTAAAAGGTAGGAGAGGCTGAGTGCTAGGGAGGGACTCATGTATGCTACTATCCAAAAGGAGAACATTCACTTATACCTTGCTGTACCCCCTCAGTCATATGCAAGAACTAACCCTTACTATCTGAATCACAGCTTTCAATATTATTCCTTCACAACTGCTGTCCAAAATTCTGATAAAAAGTTGTCATGAATTTGTAAGTTAAAAAGAAAGTACATATACCTGCAAAAGGAGAATCTGGCCACAAAAAGGCTAAGTTTTGCTCAAAAGGCTGAACTCCAGTGAAGTCAGGAGGTTACTCCAGATCTTGCAGAAGTATACGCAGGCCTTGTTCAGATACTTGGTGTGTATCTCCTACTTCAGCTGTTCTCATGAATAGTGCAGGTAAACAGCTAGAAACCTAAAACTATAGGAAGGTCTAATATGCTCTAGAAGAGATTTGGCTTAAAGCCTAAAGCCTTAGAAGAATTAGGCCTGTGTCAAAAAGGAAGCAGACAAATCAGACAACAAGGCTAGAAAATGAAGCCCAATCCTTCACTTCTACTGGAAATTCCCTCCTGGAGCTGGAGGAGGGAGCAGAGGGCATGCAATAACCTTTCCAATAGCTATTGCAGCATTAAAACAGTAGGAGTGGTTCTGACTGGCTCACTGCTGAACAGGCAGAAATGTGATATAAAATTGGTAAAAAAACATACAAAACATTCCAGGTGTCATCCAGCATCAAAAGCAACTAACAGCATCTGTCTTTTCCTGGAAGTGAAGTCTATTTTAGTTTATTGTTTATAATGTCTATTAATGTAAAGCTGCTACTGGGAAGACACAGTAAAATACTGTATGAGATTAATAGTACTATATTAGAGGTTAAATATGAAGTATAATAGAAAGGTCTTCTGCTGAAATTAAGGCTTAATGAAGTTTTGGCATTTATAAGTAAAGGTAATTACCAAATTAACAGATAGAAAAAAACAATTAGAAAAAAAATGTTTTGTGCTGTGGCACAGCAGGTCTTCCAAAGGCTACTGTTGAGCAAGTTGACAAATGCATGAACAAAACCTCCTGGATCAGTACGTTGGTTTTAAAGGAAAACTCATGAGATAGGAAATTGATCCCTATTGTATTTAGTCAGTGCAAGTTCCTCCACATCTTAAATGCCTCTTAAAGCCCCATGTGAGAACACCAACACCACTTTATACTGTGATTAGAGGGCAGAACAGACCAAATAAGTACTCCTTAAACTGGGCCAAAGTGAGAAATACTGTGATCCTGAAGGTTCAGGAACTCTTATGTAGAGGCACAAGGAGTAGGTTTCAGACAGAAAGTCACCAGAATTAAAATGTCTACTGTGAGCCAAGGTCATCTTAAACTTCCAGAATAATCAATGGAAACCTAGCCAACACAGTCAATGAAGTCAAGAGATAAATTCACCTTACCCAAAGACAAACAAACAAAAGAGGCACTTGCTTTCCTAAAAAACAGGTATCTAGAGCTATTTGAGATGCTCTAGGGTACTTGGGACAGAACCAGGGAAGGATGGCACAAGACTGACAGAAAATCTTTGCATCTCGAGGGCAGCAAATGGTCACCAGGTGAAATATGCTGGTGCATCAAAAAAGTCACTAGACATACATCATTAAGCAACTGAATTGTGTCTGTACTGGACAATCAGCTGAAGAGCTTCCTAGGGAGTTCTAAGTTTATGGACTAGACAACTAGTGCACATATGCATTCACTGCTATATTTAGGTAGACATCTAAATCCCATATGTCGTGTCAGTTCTATAGTTCCTGTCTACAAGACAGAGGGCCATGTACTTCTGATTGCCCAAGTACACAGGGCACTGGGAGCAGAGCAGAAGATAATCTTAAGAGCAATTACTTACTGAACACTGAACAACGATGACCCTCGGAAAGGATAAACCTTGAAAGCACTAACCTATGCATTTCATGTGTTTAAACAATTGGCGTGTTACTAGTCACATGGTCCCAGTTTATTTATTCTTTTCAAGCAAAGATAAACATCCACAAGTTGCCAGGGCTATGACAAGAAGACACTAATGGTATTCATCCATTTCTAGAAACAGATTGGGTAAAAGTATTGGTAGTAAAAGTTCGTGATAAAGATGGTCAAACAATTCGGTGTTAAAGAATTACCATGGGAGGACCTCCACTCCTGGTTCATTTGCTAGGCTGTCTTTAACTCAAACAAGCAAGCCCTACGGTAGCACAACCATTTCCATCAGTAGGTCAAGAGGAAAGACATATTTCATGCCCACATCATTGACCCAGACCTCTGGCCTAAAGGGAGTGATATTGATGTGCTCTGGAGCAGCTTTATCTGACTCTTGATCAGAGAGCCATTAGCCTGGCTCAAGGGTCAAAGCAGGGAGTATAAAATGCACTGATACAGGAGGTATCCACATACTTTCCAGAAAAGGCTTGGAAAAAGAGAGTCTGTGGCGCTTCCTCTAATTATTTTTATTACCATGTTGGACTTCAAAATAGCAGCTCAGGAAAAGAAAAAGCAAGGTAAAGCCCTGACCCCACTGAAATCAATGGAAATTTTATTACTGACCTCAAGGACAAAACTTGACTTTTTCCTAAGTGTAAAAGAGTGCCTGCTTCTTTTGAGTATATACACATTGCAAGACAGACAGGGATTTCAGTGAGACTGAGAAATCTTCCTCTGATTTCCTGTTTAAACCAAAGACTATCAAAAGAAAAAAAATTGGCTTAGCTTCTTCCTGCTGGGTAAACTTCCCTGGTGTCTGCCAGGGCTCTGACTGCACAAATTGGCTTTAATTGTCCTGACTAGCCTCAGCTGGGGCCCCCACAGCACCTTCTGCCCGCAGTCTCAGGAGGCCCATTTAAGTTTGGCCCTGGGTTGTTGGTTAATGTTCTTGGAGAGGTACTGGGCTTCTGTGGTGGGTAGCTTTCTTTTCAACTCTCTTTCTAGTTGCAGCTCCTGGGTGGACATGGGTGCTAGGCAGTAGCCCTCAAAAAATTTTTATTCTGTGGGGTTTTTTTGTTTGTTTGTTCCTCTGCTTCCCCCCAGTGGCTGAGTAAACTCACACAATCTCTTAGCATCCACTGTACCTATGGCAAGTGGACAAAAAGTCTCTCCCTTTGTTCTGCAAACAGCACGTTTTATTTGATGCCTCCCTTATATTGCTACAGGGAGTGATTATTCTCTTTTTTGTGTCAACAGTAAATTTTTAGACCTGTAGTATATGCCATCCAAGTTCACTCTAGTCTAAAGAGTTTTGATATTGCTTGTTCTTTGTTATGAAAGTTGTGAAATAGTGCTTATCTCCCTATAGATGTCTTTTGTAATCATACTGTATTCTTCTGAGACTGGGAAATAAGAACTGCTTGCAGTACTTGATTTCAGCACGTTGTGACGTTGTAGAATGGTGTAATATTGCTGTAAAAACAATACCTTCACAGAAGTGTTGAGAAACAAAATGTTAATCCCAGTTTGGAGTTCAACTGTAGCTCTTCTAGCTTAAAGAGAGGCCAGGCCTACAGTTCATCTACAAAGGCAAGTGATTTACTCAGTAAACCAAGGAATTTTAAACAACTTAAACTGCCACCACTTGAATTATTATCACAATCAAAAAACTGATTAACCCTTGATCTCTTGGACCAAATCTTGGGTAATAGGGGATTGAAATAGTCTCCTCTAATAATCCAGAAACTCCTACGTGATGCTGGGATAATTATAATTCTTCAGGTAAATCCAAACCCTCAGCCTGTATTTATTTACCTAACCTTCACTACTTGGCTACAGATGTGCTCAAGTCTACAAGTTAGGTTCTAGTGAGCAACTCATCTGGCTACTTGCTAGTTCCACTGAAGTTTTCATCTGGGGCAATTTAACTATAGGATCAAAACAAAAGAAGCTAACAGTTCCTTATCTCTCACTCTTGACATCTGTAACATAGATGCCACTTTTTCCACACGGCAAATCTTCTAAAAAACGTTACTGTTCAAGTTCCTGCTACCTGACCTTTTCCAGGCTGACACTAGTTAAATGAAGAGCCTGACTTGATAGGACAGAGTGGTTTGAAAATATGTTATTACCTGTGTTGTAAGTTTCTGTGGATAAAAAGACAACTTCTACCACTGGTATTGTCAAACTCCCATCTTTTTTATAAGGGAAAAAGAAAACCTTGACAGTGAAAGGGGAAGTAGGGAGTGGAATGGGGTAATAAATGTTGCTAAAATAATTAATCTGTGAAATTGGTTTTCTCCCACTATGACATTCCTTTCTTTAATAATCACTTGGGCAATTAAATCCCCCCAAAAAATGGAGGATGTTTTCCTCACAAACTGAACCTCTGATGTTATTATCACGTAAAGAAATCATCATACCATGCCCTGATGCCTATATGAAAGATTGCAAAGTCTTTTTAGTAATTCTGCTAAGAATGTGTTTCTAATAGAAACTCTTTTCCAAATTAAAATAGTGCCTAACAAAGACAATCAACTGCATGGTGAATGCTAGAACTGCTGATTAATAGTTTATGTTTGAAGCAGATTAGTTGGTAGGCAACAGACCAAGGATGTCAAAGAAGGATTAGCAAAACGAAAAGCAGCCCCCACACTTACGGTTGCTTATACAGTAAACAATACTGCCCCTCCCAGCACAGCAACAACCATCTGTTTTAGTTATATATCTGACTATATTGTGGTGCTTCTTACTATTTTTGTTAGTATCATATTTGCTCTGTTTGTTACACCAGAAGACATCATTGGCAGAGATGCTCTTTTTGCAGTCAATTATATTGCCTAGAGGGGTAAAATACTTACGATGAAAGAAATGTAGATTATATGGTCATACATAAGCCAAGCTATAGGAGCACAGTTAGGTAAAAAGAAAAGATACTCTTGAGTTACTGACACAAACCAGTTCATCTGCATAGATGAGTGAAGCACTGTGGGAATGCTTTGGCTGAAGCCCAGAGGCCCTTACTCACTTTCACACAGCACCATATCCACCCTAACAAACTCTGGGCCCAAGGTGCTTGCTAAGCAGCTCTCTGCAGTGCACTTAACGCCTCCCTTCTCAAGAGGTTTAGGGCCCCATGCCCCTGCCTTTGCACCACAGTCAGTCTGTACCCACAAACAACGAAGATGCGACTGTTCAACCTTGCTCTATAGGAAGCTATGGGAATAGCAATCTTATAGTATTGGAACAATATGTGGGCTGAGCTTTTTCACAAACTGTACAAATGAGGATGACTAGAGGCTATTTAGGCATTGAAAGCCTTGTAAAATCTATAGCTCTTTCTGACACTTGGGTCCATGTTATGTTTCCTAATTTTACCTAGAAATATGAAGTATTGTGGCTGCTCACATGTCACAATGGTGTTTCAGGGTTTGCAAGTATTCATGGTGTGATCCCTTTTTCAGGTTCTCCAAGCCTCAAATTCAAAACTGTAACTATATTTATCATCTGTTAATCTCCAGCAACAATGAAATATAGACAGGAATTGTATTTTTCCCTCCTTTTCACTGGTTAATCAAGATACATGATAGGAATTATTTTTTTATTTTCAAAGACTTTCAATTACTTCTTTTCTATAGTTAGAGAAATTCCCCAAATGCAGTCTTGTTATAGTTGCAATATACAGCAGTGTTTCTGGATTGGAAGCCATGTTACCAGTACTAGTTTTTAAAACGTTCCTATTTTTGTCTTGTTTGCTGACCTGCAGGTGACTTGAGGCCACTTCTGTCTGTCCAGATGTAGTATAGTAACTTCTCAATGTTGCAGCTGACTGTTCGCTTAACTTCAGGTGACAGGACAGCTAGGGGAAATCTGGATGGATATGAAAGAAGGTGGAAGGGCTAATGAAAACCTTTGCATCTGTTCAGGTAAGCCACTACTTCAAGCAATTGACAACAGATCAAAAAATGGTCAGCAGAACTAACTAGCATCTTCCAGCATAGTATGTTGTCTTATCTCATCTTAGTAATGCCCCAGCTGACTCTAGGTGGCCCTGCTTGAGCAAAGCGGGGGTTGGCCTAGATGGCTTCCAGAGGTCCCTTCCAACCTCAGCTGTTCTTTGATTGTGACAGAGCTGGACAGGAAGAGAAGAAGTCAAAAGTGAGTAACAAAATTATGTCAGGGCCAGAAGTACAGCAAAGGCATTGTTGTAGGCACCAGAGAATTGAGAAAGCACATAAAAGCATGAAGGAGCAGGACAAGACCTTGGAAAATGAGGACGAGTGCACAGAAGTAGTAAAATGGCTGAAATAGGAGATCAACGGACTGCCTTAGATAGGAAGGATGGGTGGAAAAGACACTGGAAAAAAACTTCCTGAAGAAGGCATTAAGAGTCTCCGGTATAAAGAGAGGTGGATTGTATAATACTCCTCATCTGAAAAAAGAAGGGAGG
The DNA here is from genome assembly GCA_033556795.1 of Tapera naevia. Taxonomy (NCBI): domain Eukaryota; kingdom Metazoa; phylum Chordata; class Aves; order Cuculiformes; family Neomorphidae; genus Tapera; species Tapera naevia. The sequence goes on from JAUMJJ010000038.1 coordinate 16,733,833, forward strand.
CTGCATGGTATCCTAACATGGGTGAGACACTGACACAATAGAAAGATGTGGAAAAGTAGTCCATATATGTACAACAATCAGGCCTGGAGAAGCAAGGGAACTGTGCAAGACTCAGACTATCTTTAGGTGTGCAGCAGAGGTGAGGTGCAGCACTTTGGGGCACTTCTCCAGCTGGACAGCTGGGCTTTACCCTCTCCACAGGCACAAACTGGGAACTGGTGGACACTGAGTTGAAAAAGGGACTCTGTGTTGGAACAGGGCAGGGACTAATTTGCCTCCTCTTCTTCTGTCCCCCATAACTTGGTCCTAAGTAGTTTTTATCCAAAATCCTGTTGCCATTTGGCCTCCCTATGCACAGATTGCCTGGGTAAGTCATTAAAAGATGCTTATCAGTGAACAGCAGGAGCAAAGCTAACTCCTGAAGAGGCACCAGGTAGGTCTTAATAGAAAATGAAGGAATGAGAGGGACAAAGTATGGGCGGGCGAGTCCCTTCAGAAGAGATGGATTTTGTATGTGCTGTCTCCTCAAGTTGTACTCTGACTGCCAGATGATAGAACGATGGTGAATAGCACCTGCTAAAAACCTGCTTCTAGAACTCAGTAGGCAAATTCTGTCATCTTAAATTTATGAAAGAGACTTTTTTTTAACATGGTACCACATTGACTTGATAAGTTTATTCCCCCAAGCAACACCCATCAGCTTCCTGAGATCAGCTACAGTAAACTGTATCAGAAACAACAGAATCTCTCTAATCTGCTGCTGAGAAAACCCTTTTTAAAACACAAATTCAGATGGCAATCTTAAATAGTGCAGAATTATTCACTGCATATGACAAATACATAAGATACCACTGATACAATATTATTGGGATTTTGTAACTAACAAATAATTACTTTGACGGTCACCCATTTGCATATTTGATTGATAAATGGAAGCTGGAAGTAGAAGACTTAGTATTTCAGTGGGATTCTGTTGCTTTCTTCCTAAGTTGTTGAGCTAGGAACTTACTCCATCCTTTCTCAAAACACCCAAAATAAGTAGCCATTAACCAGAAAACAAGGAGCCACTTACCGTACATGTGGAGTCTGGTGACTGCTGAGCACCAGGGGTCCAGTTAACTCTGGTGGGGTGAAAACAGTATTGCCCATGAAAAGGCCTGCAAGTTATTTGTTTCTATTCTCTCTATTTCAATCCCTCGTTAGCAAAAAAAAAAAAATAATCAACCCTTGTGATTTGTATTTTCCTTCTGACTGAGGAAGGTCACACCCGGCTGCTTTAATTATACTTCTAAACACATACATATAAACATAATGTCTTTGGCTAGGAGAACAGAAGTGAGAGAAAGCTTTTCGGGGTTTTATTTCTTTATATTTTTCAAGGAAAGGCATAAATTAGTTAATAGCTACATTTGTTGTTGAAGTCTGATTGTAATTATAGATGTTAAATCACTAATTATTTTATATTTACTTTAACACAATAGTCATTCTTGTTTGAAACTGCCATGCTTATTTATTTTTCTAAAATTCCCCAGACTGTTTAAGAGAACACAGTAGAAATGGGCATGCAACTTGAAAAATACCTTTGCTTATACTATGGGGTTTTTTAAAAAAAAAGTTGTTGATTACGATAACTGTGTGCTAAAATATAAGCTCATTAGCATATGCAGATTCTGGTATTGTCATTTAAGAACCTGTTTATAAGGGACTTCTTCCATGTTACATGGCCTATCTTGTTTTCCCTTGTGTTTATGTAACTGTGCCATTCAGTTTTGCAGACTATAAGGTCACATTCTGTTAAGATCATGTAGTCAATGCTGTGGTAGAGAACTCAGGGAGAATGCATCAGGGGTTATATCAGCAATCACCTAAGCAAAACTCAATACAAGTTGATATGTATTTAAATTTAAAATATTTGAGATGGTTGTTTACTACACTGAAAACATTAATACTAAGTTTCAGAGGATGGTTACTTATTCCAACATGCTGTTCTGAAATGGTCCAAAGGTTTCGATAAGGCAATCTGAAAGGCTAAATGTAAGCCATTATGCAGAAGAATCAAATGAGATTCAAAGGAGCTCAGCATCCTTGAGAAGTTCATGTCTATAAGAGAAAGATGATGCATTCCAACCGTCCAGTTTTTAGCTTTTCAGTGGCTGAAATGGCCAACTAATATCCCTCCTTACACAGACAATCTGAAAAAAAGATTCTTCCTGACAATTTACTGGAGTTCTGCTACATGTAATAGAATGACTACATTAAGGGTCAGTTATACTGCCTAAGTTTAACTACCTAAACTGAATCCTGTTGATGTTCCTTCTGTAGTCAATGGGAAAGGGCACCTCTAAGGGAAGACATCACATCCTAAGTAGGTGGCAGGGTAGACAGGATGACAGTCCTCTGGGTGGGTTTACACACACCTACACACCCACACCCCTTGATTGTAGAGGACCCTATACAACTGAACATCCAATTTGTATTAACTGTGTATGGCAGAAAACTGATATAAAAGCAACCTACAACTAAGACTACCAATACCACTCAGATATGCTGCCACTCACTAGTGACAGTGGCAAAGCAGCAGGGAGCTATACGAGGTACTGGTTTGCTGCTTTGGAGTGCTGACAAAAGCAACTAACAGTGACTAAGGTTTATCCTTTTAAATCTAAGTTTAGATTTTAAACACAGCCCAAAACAGCTCTGAAAAGACCTGTAGTAAGTAGTCTTTCTGCATTGTTGTATCTATCTCATGACACCATTTTCTAGAGCCCAGATTACAAAATACTTTCTTCTCCCTCTGCCTTTTCATCTAATTCAAAGAATATAACAGATATGATGTTTGCAGAAACTACCAACAGCATGCATCTCAGTCATGACAGTGGTATGTACTCCCACACAGTGTAGCTTCAACCAGGCAAACACATTTCTTCTCTCAGTTGCATAATGCAATGTTCACTAAAGATGCACATCATGACGTAGGATATAGTTTTGGAAAACATCAAATATAAGCATAGCAGAATTATACAAAGCCAAGCATGTTTTCCTGTATTATTTCAAGCTTTTATGTGAACATGAAGCCAAATACTAGAGACTAAACACTTGCCATTGAAGGAGAAGCTGTTTTCTAGATCATGGGCTGAACAGTCAGAGAAATAAATATCTGAAGAAAGCCAGACCCTAAAGAGGGGAGCAGGTGAACTTCATCTTACAGTGAAAATCAAACACCCAAAAGGGGAAGAACAGATAAGACAATGCCTCTGCACATTGTGCTACAGTGCATTGAACACGAGTCACTGACAGTCATGATGTCATTAAAAAAAAAGACAAAATTTTAACTATGAAACAAAAATAGGATTGTAGCCTATGGACACTAGAAGTAACCCATGTGATACACTCAGCTGTAGCTAGAGTACTGTGTAAAGATATAGGTCCTGCACTTCAAGGATAACATAGTCAACCAAAAGAGAAAGTAGCAGGAAGGATCATAAGTCTAGAAGACAACAAATACGTGATTAAGTGGTTTTATGTGTCTGCCCCTCAAAGAAGTCTGAGAACATGATAACAATCTTCAAATTTGTAAAGTAGGGCTTCACAGAAGAAGGAAACCATCTGCTCTGCAACGTAGGGAGAACAAGGGACTCAGACTGCAATAAAGAGGCTGGACATAGGGAGGCTTCTGACTGACAAGACTATCTAGAGCTGGGGAGATTTCCAGGTCCCACCTGGGACCTGCCAGCTGGGACTTTTGTTTCAGACAATTGCAATGGTGACAGTTGTTGGTTGCTGAGTGGAGTGATGGGAAACTGTGCTTGAGGGCATCAGTGCGTGAAACAACCTTGCAGTTTGGTGCTGAGTGACATGGAGCCGGGAAGCTCTGAGCAGCACAAAGCAGACACCGAATGCTCACAGGTCTACCGACCCATTCCAGGTGCCCCAGCCAAAGACAATGAGAGAGTATACGCTATAGAGAACATTCCAGAACAACTCATAGCACATGTGCGGGGTCCCCTGTCAATCACTGCCCTGGGGTGGGGCGAGGGCAGGGCCCGGAGGCAGAATGGTATAAAAGCCAGGTGACACGTGGCCATGCATGGGGATTTGTCTGCAGATCAAGCCTTTGTGGGCTCCAAGGGAGGTGAGAAAAATCTTACGTTTCCTGTCCTTTTCCTACTCTCTCCTTGCTTTTAATTCTTTTCCTTCTTTTTTCCACTCTTCTCCACGGCTCAGCCCCACACTGAGTGCAGCCCCATCTCCCCTGGTCTCTAATGGTCATCTCTGTCTTCCAGGGCTCTGAAGCTGGGCAAGTTCCCTCTGTTCTGAGCGGGCAATCACTGCAATTATTGGGCTCTCAGTTGCCGGTGGGGCCGTGTGAAGTGTTAATGAAGTTGTTGTCTCGAGTTCTCTGGGCCTCTGCGTAGTGTCTTGCTCAGCCCTGGGCAGCACACGGTTCACTCCAGAGCATTCCAAGAGTTTTCCTTTTTTGTCCTGTTTCCCGAGTCGACACAGGAACACATTTACCCATTCTTGGGGAGCAGGTCAGGAGTGGGATGTGACATTGTATTTTTCAGAACTGATACAAGAAGCAGTTGTTACTGCAAAAAGTGGAATATTTTTATTTAAGCTAAAGTTGAATTATTTTTCTACAGAATTAGTTTTCTAGCTAACTTCAGTTAAGTTTCCTTTAAGTAACTATTCTTTGAAAGTTAGAATGTTCCTGTAAGTGTGTTTTCTTATAGCTTTTTTTCTCCCAAACAGTGTTTTTCTGGACACCATTCTTCGAGAAATGTTAAGTGTTAAGTGTGATCTGTGCTGAAGAGATACACTGTCTTCTGTAATCACCTCTGTAGTCTTTCCCCATCTAATATGAAAGATCAGACAGAGCTGGCTCCAAAGCTCCAATTAGCAGAGGTTTAATGTTCATAATAACATTAAAACTAGTCCTTGGAAAGTAATGGAATATGCGTAAGACTTCTGGGAAAATTTATACATATGCACATAAGTGAGAAATATATTCTGTACCAAGCTCTTGTCTCATTACACAGTTGATGAAAATCATTTCCTCATGTGTCCAGCATTGAATTAAAGGATGTTACTTTCTAAAACTCCAAAATAAGTCTTAGTTTATTTGCCAGCATTTTTGGTATCAGAACCAATTGGAAAACTACTCTCAGGAATAGCATCAGCAAAGCGGTCGTCTTGTTGAAAAAATACAGAACTGTGTTTGAGGTCACTTTGTGTTCTATGCAGTATAAGACACTTAAGTTTGACCAAATTTGTAGGGTATGCCATGTGGAAAATGGCTGAAAAACATGAGCTCCCGCTGTCTCTGTTCCATATGCCTTCATCTTCATACCTGCATCTTTTTGAGTGACTCAAACATGTGGCTTTGTCATCTACTTTCTCACAGCAGCCAGGACCACTCAGAGACATTTAGGCCTTGATTTTCAGCAGTTGGCCTACTCCCCACAGAACAAAATCAGTAACAGTCTCTTGTCCAAGGTGCTTTTAGGATTCCATTTAAAAATACCTGTACTTAATCAGAGAGCCTTAAGATCACTTCTACATGTTGAGCAGACAAAGCATAACTGCTAACTTTTCCTTGCATTGTAGTTGCAACAGATATATATTCTTTTAAGTACTGTCATCCTGGACACCTGAACAAACTGCCACTAGTAGTTACAATAATGATAATGGTGATCAAGATTTTATTGATATTAACCAAGATTAATTGATCAAGATTTTTATTGAGATTAACAAAATGATGGTAGAGTTAGAGACATGAATGTGCTCTTGAAACCCTTCCTAACCTTTCTCATTCTGCTCTGTTACAGCTGTATTTACTGTCAGAAATAAAACCAGTATGCTAAAAGTAGAAACCATTATGGAAACAAACATACAATCATAGGAAGGCCAATACAGTTTGTAGTTTCCACAGATGTCAGCAGGTTAAGGTAAGTTTGAAGCATCACTCCTTATCCCACCAAAGTCTATGTTTTATTAAGCTAATGAATGTAGGATTTGCATAGTGGAAATCTTCAGTGCAGTTTGTATTTGTTATATGTTAGCTAATGGGAGGTAAAGAAGATGGTGAAGATGGTAAAGACAGATTCCAAGTGTTTATCTGGACTCTATTCAAATATTGTTTCTGCAGCCCATCTACTTTGCTATTCTATTAAAAATCTCTACAAGGAAACTAAAATGCTATGAAGTAGAGAAGAGCACAAAGAGGTAGAACAGCAAAATTCTTCAGCTGGAATGAATGATATATACATGTATTGCCTCATGTTCAGGCAAGATAATGTGTTTAAATTCTAAAAAAAAAGAGAGGCTTTGAGAATATATACATGGTGAAAACTGTGGGCAGAATGTAGGCAAGCCTAAAACCAACTACCTTTGAGCTGGGTGCATGCTTCTACACGCTGCATTATGAAAATGAGAGATCTTAGTTTTGAAGTGATCTTTGAGATGTGAGACTGTGGCAGAAAAAAAGAGCTGTGCATTTGGCTTGGGGCTTTTAAAAATAAATATGTATAGTACCAGTAACAAGCAAGAAGTGGAACTTGGTACTCTGAAGGGTTAAAGTGAACCTCCTTCTTCCACTGATCACCCTGTGGTACTGTGTCTTCATAAATTTCCCCCGTTTATGGAGTGTTTTTGATGGCAGGCAATTCTTTGTTGAAAGTTAAGTGCTCTTTTATACGAATAAATAAAGAAGGCTTTGGTTTGAATGAATACATTATTTTGACAAATGTTTATTGGACACCCAATTAAGGCTTCATAAATCAGTGCTATCTGTGGTACATCAGGTGAGCTCACCAATGCCATCAAATGGCATGTTGAATATTAGTAGGATAATTAAAACAATTCTGTTGAATATTGTTCCTCTTACCCAGGTCTGACAGTAGTCAAAACAGGAAGAAAATGTTTATTATTTTTATTTAACTTATTAAAATACTTCTTGTAAGATGTAATGGACATACTTAACAAAAAAGAAAAAGAAAAAGAAAAAACATTTGTTTTCAATTTGCAGTTAGATTAAAATGACAAGGTCAGGCAAAATGCACGAACTGAGTGGCAGATGAATTTTAATAGTAGTTGGGGAACAGAAAGGATACATATGAAGTCTATTGTTCGAACTTCACACCTAGGTAAAGTGGGACTTTGTTTTGTCTGAAGTGGTCACTGATGATATGAAACATGTCTAAAATCAGTTCATGTGTTTCCTTGTGCTCCCCGCTGCAGTGATTCTGAGTTAAAATGACTAAATTAATTAGAAGTCATTTTTATCACTATGAAAATGAAGGGAATCAAGTGAAAATCTTGAACTTGAGGTCAAGAGGAAAGGGGGGATATTAAAGTTGAAAATAAATAAATACAGGAGACAATCTAATGAGAATTCCCTTCTCTTGAGGTCTGCTGACTGATGACAGCAAAATGGGGACATTTGCATTATCTGTAGGAGGACAACAAAGATCTGTTTAGCTTTATGAAAATAACGATTTCTCAGTTTTAGGATATGGCTAAATTTATACCCACTGGGACTTAAAAGCATTAAATAGGGATTGAAACTTAAGTAATTAGGTTTGATACATATTTGTATTAATGTCACATAAATAACCACATAGATGCCTTTTTTAACAACTGAACTTCAGTAGACCATTTTTCTTAGTGGTACAGAAGAGGGAATGAGTAGACAGAAGAAAAGGCAGCAAAATATTCAGCTTTTCTCCCATGAAAGAAAATGAATGTTAGAAGTTGGCCAGAAAGATAGGAATGATATACTTGTACTTGGAATTTGTCAGTTCACTGAAAGGAAAAAAAAATTGCCAAGACAAATTTGTTTTGCTGTAACCTTTCTCCAAAGCAACTTGGGCTCCAGATTTCTGGCATTTGGCAGCAAGCAATAACCTGGATGCCCCAAGGCTGGAACTTCTATGCTAGGAAGCTCACATTTCCTCAGAGATCTGCTTCTCAAATAATGTACAAAGTCTGAGGTGTTCTTTCAAATAATGATTAGACAAAATTTGGTGATTTTTCTGCAAGATAGGAGATAATATTCTGCCTTTTCCACTCTAGCTTACACTAGGCCCTTCTCAGGATTTCAGATGAACAAACAGTAAGTGTGGAAAGTAATGCAGAGATACTCTTATTTTCCTACTAGAAAACAGCACCCTAAATGGTGAAGATTATGTTCACCCTAGAATCAGGATGCATTTTAGGACAAAGGCACCATCATTTAGTCAGAAATACTCTGATAAGGGAGACAGAACTTAGGGCAATCATGGTCCATGAAGCAGGATAGAGCCTTGGGCTTTTTCTCTGACCTAAGCAGCCTTTCCAGGGGAAACAAATATCTTTTCCAAAGTTGAAAGAAAAGAAGGTACTGCTTTATATATATTCATTTAGGAAAATCATTATTTAAGTCTTATGAATTATGCTGGCTTTGTGTCTTAACTTCTGGGCCTATAGTCTAGTTACCCATAAGTGCAAATGCGGGATTTTAGACAGAAGTTCTTGTTGCTACACTACTTTTTCAGGTATATCTTCAGAAAGGCTGACCATTCAGTCCAAGCTACACACTTAATAGTGTTAAGGAAATGTAAGTGGCTGCCCTGGTAAGGAGAACTGTGAAATCGCAACAGGAAAGAAATGCATGTAGAAACTTCTCTGAGCTCTGCTAAGGCTGGAAGATAAGAAAAAGGCAGCCTGCAGGCTATTGACTTGACACCAAAGGTACAAGACAGTATGGTTTGTAACTATGCTCATCGGAAAAACTGTAACTCTTAGATTGATGGGGAGAAGCAAACAGAGGTAACTGATCACTGCCCCCAATTTTTTCAAATGCACTCCTCTTTCCTTCCAGCAAGATATAAAAGCAAACCTTGTGTTAACAGAATCAACATGAATGAGTAGAATATGCTTTTAATGCTGACTTCCATTTCATTAACTTTTAGCTCTTCCTGTGTTTTCTTTGCATTGCTGAAAACTAAAACAGTGACTTGTGTTGGATGGATAGATTAAATTGCCCCTTTTTCAAAAGCATGTAGAGCAATATTCATGTTATAAAGGCTTTATACAGCATCACCAAGAACAACAGTTATTCAGAGCAAATAACTCTAGTTCATTACTCAGTGATATATGAGAAACAATGACAGTGAAAGAGACTGTCCAGCAAGTATTTACTTTGAAGTCCACACAGAAAAAATCTATACTGTTCATTGTGTTATGAAATTTTGAAATCTGCCCATTTCCACTCTGTCTTTTTATCCGGCCTCTCCATCAGGTTTATCTGAACATGCATGTGGTCTGCAATAATCAGTGGGATTAAAACACTTGTAATAAACAACAAGAAAATTTATACCTAACATGAGACTAAGAACAGTTAAGATGCTCACAATTGTAAAATGTATTTCCTTGATAACAGGTTTCCAAAACATATATACAAACAAAATAACCAGCGTTACAACAGTGTGAGCAGCATAATAAATAGAAATGCAAACGTTTGTTTTTCTGCCCTTTATGTTAAAAAAAGTAAAAGTTAGAATGATTCCAACAACTGTTCTGTACAAGTATTCCATCTTCTTAGATTTGCAAAATGTATGTTGTTTCAAAGTCCAGGTGAAGCCACAAATCCAAAGAAATACCAGCAGAATTACAGAACTTCTAACATTTAATAGGGTGATCAGTGAAGTATTGAGTATCCAAGAATTGATGGTAAGCAGTTTATAGAAGCAATATACACTAACTTGGGAAGCAGACGAAATTCATCTTTATCAGCAAAGATTTCCATAATGACATCTGATAATCGACTGTTGAAATGGAGATACCACAAAAAGACATAAGGGCAGCACCTAAACAAAACACGAGGATAAATGTTAAATCTAAATAGAAGATAGTTATGTTATAATTTCCAAATAATTTGGACAAGTTCATACTTTTTTAACAGTCTTTATACAACTGTTATATTCTCTCTGTGCTCCTGAACTAGTCACCTTAATTTTAAGGTTCAGTTTAGTTACCTAAATCTAAACATCCAATGCTGTTAAGGATGCTTGTGCTATCCTGCCCAGACTCTGGCCATTGATGGTCTTGCTTAAGTTGTGTGTCATATTTGCAATCTCCACACACAGATGACTTAGAAATTTCTGAAGTACTCAAATAGGCCATAAAAACTTATGTTTCAGCAAATGATATTGACTGTGGGGTGTCTGCAATGTAGAAATCTATAACTCTGACTTGATACTACACATGGTCATATTTAAGATGAGATTCATTTGATCGTTTTGTCTGAGTACCCATTGACTCCATGGACTATGAAGGAACACTAGACAGCAGCACAGGTCTCTTCATTTGGTTAGATAAATTCCAGCCCTGAGTAAGTCAATTTCTTGACAATAATGCTGCTAGTTTTAGAGCTGGAAATAACAGCTGCTCTCTTGCTTCTGAGAGTTAAAACAGTACCTCTTCATCATGATGCATTCTGCAATGCTGACATATACTTAGTTGTTTTCTGACTCTGTCCCTCATCTGTAACGTGGGTGATGGTAGTGACAACTCTCAGGGCTCCTCTAAATCATTCCTGATTTCAAGATGTTCAGTTAGCAGCTTTCAAAGAAACTGTAAACAAAAGCTCACTAAACAAACTGCTCTGCTAATGATATACTAGTTATATTCAAGAGCTTATTTCCAAGTAATGTATCATTTTGTTTCTATTGGATACCATAACTTGTTATACTGAAATCTTCCTTTTCATGGATTTAGCAGCACAGACCACATACTAGATAAATTCTAACTAAATCAGATTAAATATACAATGGTGTCTATGTTTTCCAAGATATGTTTAACATGCTAGCCAGTCCTATGAGTTATCTTTTTAGGGAAGATACTCAACTTGCAAATTAAGAAGAAAGATAGATTCACATTGACAGAAATTACATTTGCGATGTTCTGTAAGGATATAAAACTGGACAAAAAGCTGTGGTGTGGTCTCAAGCAAAGTCTTGAATACCCTGGGCATGTTAGTATCAGTCACTACATCAATGGCTTGTCTTTGAATGAAATCAGGAGAGTGTGATGCATCTTCACTGTTGTTTTGTTTAAATGTTGCTTGGCAGCTGCATTTCAAAGCAAACCAATATCTAAAAAAGGAAACTTTATTAGACGGTGTTTTTAAAAAAGCACAGCTCAGTAAAGTTCTGTAGCCTACAATTTTGCCCATTTCATTCTTTGTTCACATTTTATATTCCAATGTAATCCAATACATTCTATGAAAATAAATTTAATTTAATATCTGATATTATTGATAACAGATAATCATTATGATCAGTGATACCAATGCAATGTAAAAACTACTAGAACAGAAGCAGAGTATCAGACTTGCCTGAATAAAGATTACAAATTTCATTTTGTTAGGTTCTTCTTTCTTAAAAAGTATAGCATTTGTGAAAATTCCTGTAGTATCTCTTCTCAGCCTCTTTTTGAGATACTAAGTTTTTTTGTACCCTTTGAAGGGTATTTGTGAATATCCAGCTGTGAACTTGCCCATCTATATAAATATAATATAGATCGTAAGCCCCAACGATAATATCTGATGAACTTCAAACATACAATAGGCTTTAAAAAAGAGCTACAGTATTATTTTCTAAATACTTGGGAAGAATTTAATTTCAGAAAATTACATTGAAGACGTGGATTTCCTGGGATGACAGATTCTAATTATAATCTGAGCAGGTTTACATGAACAAGCCTTGGTAAATGAGTGCATCTGAATGACTTTTAGAACAGTTCTGGTTTATTTTCCATTCAGTCTAAATGAACACTACCTCTGAAAGAGCAGTAAATGCAAAGATGTGTGGAATTAGTCACAACTGGTGTGCGTTGTGTGGCAAAGAACTATCTCTGTTCAGCATATCTCTAATGCCATGCTTAGGGCTAAATAAATTATAGCACTTATTCCCATTTTCAGGGCCTTTGCTTCAGGTCTGAAGATAGGCATAGCACATTAGAGGGGAGAGAGTACTTAAGTTTTAATCAAAAACCATTTTGATAATTAAGGGAGAAACCAGCTGTTGCACATGGTAATTTTACAGCTGTGTTTAGGAAAATAATACGGTGGCTACAACCTGATGTAGGGCCAGAACTCCGGCTGTAGTATTTCTCCAGTATTACTCCACTGGTAGTATTTCTGCTGCTCCTAATGGATGCTCACAGAGACACATTGCCCTGGCAAATGATCTGTCTCCTTGCACTACTGCCATGGAAGCCAAGAGAGGTAGGCTATTCATTTTTCTCCAATAGATTAAATGTGGCAATTCCAGAAGAAGGGGTTTCCACAGCTAAAGACCTCTTTCTAATTGAACCGCTCATCAGCAAACATAGACTCTTTTGGAACTTGTTAACAAGTGAAAGTAAGAAGTTTCCTCCTGAGCATGCAGCATGTAAATCCCATCTTGGTGGAACACAATGCTTGTCTCTTCTGCTGGTTACTTGACTTCCAAGACGTTGGTAACAACAGGTGTGCAGATGGTAGACTAAGCATTATAACTGCAGCACCATATTAGGCACTGTCGTTGCCAGTAACACAGCATAAGCTATGCAAGGCCTCAGGACTGAGCCTTGTCAGGCTTGCTCTGCTTGAAATTTTCCCAACAGGCCTATGACTTTGTTTTACTTGGTTTACCTTGGGTTTTCTGGTGGTTTCTTCCAGTTGCTTAGGTGGCGAAATTGTTCGTTTTTGCGTGGTACAGCCATAGTTTTATATAGGTAACAGTAACAAGCAGATATTGAATATTGAATGAGGTATTCACAACAGACATGATGATATAGAATAGAGAAGTACAGTCATGGTATGAAAGCAGAGGTCTTGAGATGTGGAGACACGGAATGCCATGTAGAGGAGTACACGTGCAGGATGATAATGATTGGCTTGACTCTGGAGACTCCGTGGCTATAAACAACCCACCAATAGTCAGCTATAGAAATGCAAACCTGTAACTGGATGAAACTAGTTTCAGGGGTTAGAAAGAGAACAAAGAAACTGTGTATAACATGCATGAAATGTAAAATAGATACTAAGTTTGGATGTAACATGAAGCTGCAGAGAAATGAACAGAAAGGAAAGTCTAAAAGTGTGTTAGAAAACATACAAAAAAGACCCAAAATGGATCCTAAGAGTGAAGAATAAACCATCATGTGAACAACAACTCCCAGCAAGTCTCCAGACAGTGGTAACACTTACAACCTCCTCATGCACCAGGATGAAACTGCTGACTTTGAGATCCAGAGGAGCAGATGAAAGGGGGGCAAAACACAAGAAAAAAGGGATAGCAACTAAGAAATGTGGGTGTAACAATTTTAACCATTTTATTGAAACTTTACTGAAACTTCTTATGATAAAACTATTCTTTCTTTTCTTGTAATAAATAATGATTCTTGGAATCGACTGTTAAAATTTCACTTGTACTAATAAGGTACATAAATCCTGTATATTTCCAATAAACAGAATTTTGAGTCTTCAGCCATGGCTTTCAAGCCTATTTCTGCCTGTTCAGAGGCTCTGTTGAGCTTCCAGTGTTCTTCTCTAATGAACCCATTCTGACCATAACTGGCAGGGAAGGACAGCAAAAGCAGTCCTCTTTCAAGAAAACTCACTGTTATTTAGCCAATTTTCCTAGCATTACAGGTGTTGCTAAATGCCTTCCCTCTCAACAGAAGAATTTAGTCATCTGGATTATGAAGATTACATTATTCATTCAGATGTGTTTTCTTGAGAAATCAAGCAGAACACCACGGCCTATATCACTTGGTTGTCTTACACAGCTGTACAAGCCTGCTAAGGTGCAAGCTGAAAACGGCAGAGTCCTGAGCCTTAGCTCACCTCCTACTTTCATTCGCTAAGGCTACATCTGAGCTGATTTCAAGATTCATGCTGAAGAGCCACAAGTTTCCAATTTTCCCATTGTCCACAGAATCACACGCATAGCGGACCCCATGAAACGCATGCAGCTGCATTTCTTGTACATAGAAAACAGGGGGCAGCAGACCATTACGCACCCAGATCCTGCAGAATCGTTTTGTCCCAGTGACACTGAAGCACTGTCCTCTGTTTACAAAGGGAGCTAGGAAGAATTCCTGGCTCCTCCGGATGTTAAAAGTTTAAAACCTTCACCTTTAAAGACCAAATCCTATGACCACAGGAAAGGCAGTGTCAGGGTTTCTTAACTTGCTAAAAGTGACACAGCCAGCATTTGCAGGTCCTATGTTAAGTGCATGCTAGAGGAGTCATGACATCTCTGATACATGAAAGCATGTCAACCATAGAAATGAGAAGCATCATTAGTAGGTGTGGAGCAGCTATGCTAATACTGAAGAGCCTTAGGTGAAGATCCTTTGCTCTTATCTTTGCAGAGATTCACAGGCTGCAGCCCTGCTGTTCAGGCCATACGTGATTCTGTGAGCTGGCACTAGATCCATTATTTACTCCCAAAAGAAACCATTCTACTTTTATGTTTTTGTGTATTTATCTTACTGTTCTGAATAATTGCTCATAAGCAAAGAGCTGAACTTTTTGGCAAGGCATCTATAGATTTTTCAGTTTATAAAACAATTAGTATTCCAAAACATCTGGTTCTTTTATCCAAGATGCAAAAATCTAGAGAGCTTGCAATGTTGTAAAGATAAAATAATTGGGTGGGTCAATCTGTTAGTTGTTCATTGATTCATTCTTCAGAGTCGGTGTTTGTCCAAGCAGCAATAAGTGGAATCCAGCTGCACAAATCTCAAGCTGCAGAACCAACAGCTGAAAAGGCACATGATGTGCAAGGCAAGAATGAGGTGTGTTGCAAAAGGGGTATTTCAGTTGGATGCACACCTGAAATTACTTGCCAGTTTTTGGAATCTTGTTCCTTCTAAACTGAGAATGGTATGCTAGGTTTATAGTCTTATAAAATGATATGCTGTAGTATATTTCACTAGTTGTAGCTATTTCAGTTAGCCTACCTTTGACTTTGAATTACTGCATAGAATACTTTTTTTTCCTAGAAAAGTCCAAATACTTTCATTGCCCTTTAACAGTACACTGCAAGGTGGCATTCCCTGAGCTCTACATGCCTATATCACTGACCGTATTTCACTGTGACAAATTTTTCAACTTGTAAAAGTATTTTGAGCCTACACTCCCATTCCCAACTGGTCATTTGGCATGCAATAAGAAGACTTTCGAGGAAGGTGCCATCAACAACTTTTAGGCCTAGTGTTGGACAGTTGCATTCACAGCCAAAGGGAAAGTTCAGTCCATGCTAAAGGATAGGTTAGGCTCAAATTTTCTCCTTTATCATGTCTATGGCTCAACTAAACACTGTGCCTGCTCTGAACCCTGACAATATTCAAGAAGGATTTAGACAATGCCCTCAGACACATGGTGTGAATGTTGGGATTGTCATACACAGGGGCAGGAGTTGGACTCGATTCTTGTGGGTCCCTTCCAACTCAGTTCATTCTATGATTCTATGATTATTATATTTATATAATGTTATGTTCCTAAAAAAACACCTATTGCTATAGAAATTGTGTTTCAATCTTCATTAACTGAAAAAAAAAATATTTTTAAAAGCTACTTCAACTGGAATAAAACTAAATTAATTGAAATTTTGGATTGGTTATGTATTTTAAGTAGAAGTACATCTTAAATTTAAGCTAAAATGGGTATGTCATTAATACAAATGGAAGGTTTCCATCTTTACTCTAAACTCATTAAAGAGGATCTTTTTTTCATAAATCCAAAATATATAAGCTACTTAGAAGACAAGAGAGTAAACAATCACAACTTCTTTACAATTGAAACGGTCATGTATGAACAGTAAAGAATTACCAGTGTTTCTAAATATCACATTCATTTTAATAGAAAAAAGTTTCTCCCTTTGTAATGTTGCTTTGTAAATAACGCAGATGATAGGACTCCTACTTGTTATAAACACTCATTGAAACACAGCTCTACTGTATCTCTGTTTTTAAGATACTCCTACATTTTCATCATCATTTCATAAGGGACAAAGTTTGCTCATGGTTTCCTGTAAAATGAGGGAATCTTTGGCTCAGACTGGGAACTTTCCACCATAATCCCAGTACTGCACTAGGCATCCCATCTCATCAGACTACACTGGTAAAGATTTGGGTGCCATTTAGAAATTCATGCAGGGTATGAGAGAGCTGGCAGCAAAGATTGCCCTGTCTAAATTACAGTCACGTAGTCACAGTTTGCATCAACGTATAAATCGTTAATCAAAGGAAAAATATATTTGGTTGCGTGTTAATCTTCTGTGTATCGAAAGGCTTGGATTAAATACATCAAACTGTTGCAACTAAGTAAATAATTATGTCGGTAAATTTATATTAAGAAAATGTAATCAAGCACTTATGTAACCTCTAATTCACTCAAGGTAGCATTACAAACCTTTCACTTTTAATTGACAGATGTTTTGTACATCACTGACTTGGTATCTTAAATGCCTTTCTATTTATTTTGTCCTGTAGAACTTCTTGTTATACACATAAGTTGCTAAAGGCATGTTACTAGCTTCAGCTCTCATTTTTAATCCATTCTTGGTTTGAGTGTACTACTTCTGTACTAATATAAACTGAACATCACCTATCTTGTCCCTGATTTTTTCTCATTGCCTTTTAAAATGCATAATAAAATAAACACTCACATTGGATCTGTCCCATGGATTCAGAATTCATCTTTACAAATATGCAGAAAAATGTTTTTCATCTGCTTCTGTTGAAAGATGCAGAGCATCCTGAGCCTACGTTTAAGCTGCAAGAGATACAGTAGCAACTGCCAATATCACAATGGCTGCTGCCTGTATGGCCTTCTATTCTGACAGTGAAGGTTAGTAATTGCTAAAATTTAGTCTTTTGTAGGTGTCCTTGACTGATGCTGCAAATGGCTACACATCAGTGGACTCCAGAATTCATGTGATGCCCCAGGGAAATGTTCCTTTTTTCCACTTTCACTGATTGAGTGATTGTTTAATGTTGGCTGTTACGCCCAGTCTGTTCTCAATTCTAGCAACATCTGTGTGACCCATTTAAATGGGTCAGGCTGAAAATAATTGTAGTCAGCATAGCTAATATATACTTTATCAACTTAATTTTGTCTCCTTGCAGAAAATATCATTTCATGTGAAATACAATTTCAGGTCTACATTCTTTTCATTAAAAGAGACTAAAGCCTTATTAGATATGAAATAATGGCTTTTTTATTTTTAATATGTATCTGTACATAAGTGTATACACGCATATGCCTTCCCTATTTATCACTTAGCATTGGCAGTGTGATAACATAACCAGACTGATTCCTGTTGTGTTGTGCAAAGTACAAAAATGAATTTCCCTTTTTCAAAGATAGAGCATGATGTATAAAAAACATATGAGAGAGGGAAGAAAGGAAGAAAGAAAAGAAAATTAAGGAAGATAATTTGGTATGGTGTATTCACATCTTATAATTTCGGCATCTGAAGTTCACTGGCCAAGTTGTATTTACTGGCTAGGCCTCTATTTTCCTCAGCAGTGATTGGAGAATGCAGGTTTCTGCCCCATATGACCTTCTGGAGAAGGTCACGTTAACAAGTATGATCTGACTTCTGACAAAATCTATTTTTATCCATTGACTGTAGCCATAAACCTGAGACGCTCATTTTCTAAATGAACTAGATAAATCAGATGACTAAGAGGGAGGACAGGAGGGAGCTGTACATGGGTGCACTTAAGAAAACATATAATGGGAAGTATATAATACTTGATTACAAAGCTGCTAGCACAGATGTCAGCTTGCTGTTACCAGTTTGTACTTCACAGTATTCATTATCACATTACTGAATTTTGAGGAGTGGCTGAAAGATCTTTGTAATTTATACATAACAACTTGGAAATTTTCCTAGCGTAAGTGGCAGCGTAGGAGAAAATATATGTGCAATAGAGAGTAAGTGAGCAAGTTGACAGCACTGTCAGTGCAAAGGGCAAAATTATATTTACTAGATAAGCCACTTGGAGAAGATGAGGCTAATTCCAGGAAGGAAGCTTCAAAAATTGCAGAAATTCATGGTGAGAGTTATTCATTGGAGAGGGTGTAAGTTCAGGTAAGTCCAAGAGTTTTGTGAAGTCCCTTAGAATTAATCTATTAAGATTTACCCATAAAGGCAGCATTTTGAATAGATAACAGCGCTAAATCAAGATTACAGTATCTAGAGTTGTAGAAAATTGGAGCTTGAATCTGAATTCTAAACATCCATGTTGAAAGGTGAGGTCATAGAGACAGGTGCTAATCAGCAGGAAATTTTAAGGGCAACCTGGGAGTGTAAGACCAAGCCAAAGGTGAAACCAAAATTACAGTCTTACAGAAAATTAATCATAGAATCATAGAATCATCTGGGTTGGAAGAGACCTCCAAGATCACCAAGTCCAACCCTTAATCCAACACTATCACGATTACTAGATCATGGTACTAAGTGCCACATCCAGTCTTAATTTAAAAACCTCCAGGGATGGTGAATCCACCACCTCTCTGGGCAGGCCATTCCAATGCTTGATTACTCTCTCTGTGAAGAACTTTTTTCTGATATCCAGCCTAAACCTTCCCTGGCAGAGTCTAAGCTCGTGCCCTCTTGTTCTGTTGCTGGTTGCCTGGGAGAAGAGTCCGACCCCCACCTGTCTACAGCCTCCTTTCAGATAGTTGTAGAGTGATGAGGTCACACCTGAGCCTCCTCTTCTCCAGGCTAAACAACCCCAGCTCCCTCAGCCTCTCTTCATAGGACTTGTGCTCAAGTCCCTTCACCAGTTTTGTTGCTCTTCTCTGGACCCGCTCCAGCACCTCAATATCTTTCTTGAACTGAGGGGCCCAGAACTGAACACAATACTCAAGGTGTGGCCTCACCAATGCTGAGTACAGGGAAAGGATCACTTCCCTCGTCCTGCTGGCCACACTATTCTTGATACAGGCCAGGATGCCATTGGTCTTCTTGGCCACCTGGGCACGCTGCTGGCTCATGTTTAGCCTCCTGTCAATCAGTACCCCCAGGCCCCTTTCCACCTGACGGCTCTCCAGCCACTCTGTCCCCAGCCTGTAGCGCTGCATGGGGTTGTTGTGGCCAAAGTGCAGGATAATTTGGCCAAATGGAAGAGAAAGGGCAAGGAGGGAGGTTTCTGGCCAGAAATTAAAAGAGTAGCTACTGCCATTCTACTCCGCAGATACATTTATCATCAGTTACCAGAAAGAGAGGTCACGACTTTAATAAGGAGGGTGCCACAGTATCCCCCAAGATGTAGCCCCTGAAAGCCAGAACCTGGTAAACGCCATGCAACCAGGGCTTGATATATTTCACATGAACCAATCCACATCCATGGATCTGGTTAGTGAACAAGAAACCATACAGGGTAATTGAAGAGGGATTTTCTTTTTCAAAATGTAGTATTCCTATGGTTTTTTTCTAATACCTGGCATGAGAAAATTTAAACCTGTCAATAAACAGTACTCTGTGAAGTCTAAAACTTCAGGATTGGAAGAGGAGGAGAAAAAGGAAATCTGACAAAAGGAAAAAATATTGAGAGACAAAAGTTAATTGTGATTCCTAAAGGCTCCATTATTTTCCTTAATCCATGATAACTTCAAGTGAATTAAACATGTTTGAGGGGAATAGTTACACTGGCCTAAATGTATCTTTCATCACTGTTCATATAATAGTATAGGAAGTTAAAGGAGGCATTTTAAATAAGTATTTTATCAAGGGCCTCTAGGTCTATACCCACTCATGTTTCTTGTATCTTCCACACACAAAATAATTACAATTTAGGACTTCTTGCCAACATGTTTCAGTTTTAAAATGGAAGTAAAATGATCTCTGTAACGTTAATTATAATTTTGTAGCAAAGCCACCACAGAATGTTAAGCGTATGATATCTTAAACCATTCCTGGACATGTGCCTTTGGCACACAGAGGTTCATGTCACCACTAACTCAGTCGCTATGGGAAGTACTGCTGAGTATTTTTACTAACTATTCAACTATTAATTTCTCTCCAGAATCTTGGTGGGTTTACTACATATGGTTACACTCTCAGGTTCAAAATTTTCCTCTTATTTCAACTGTCTCACCTACTTAGTTTAATTAAATTAATTCCCTTCTTAACATCGCTTTAAAAAAATTATATTTATCAGGTACAATGGTATTACTTTGTAAAGCAAGTGTTTTTATTAAATATACCCTATCAAAAGGCTGATGAATCAAATACAATTAGGCTGTGAATAACAAAAATCATTACTTACAGGTAATATGAAAAGAGATCTGCGTTTCCATCAAAACCTGACTTAATTTACCCCGGCATAAGCAGATAATAATCCATTTGCTTACATGGAGCAATAATTGCCAAGGCCAGAAGTGGTTTTGTCCCTGAAGCCATATTAAACATTTCTTAATACACTCTCTTAAAGCAATATGATTGTTCATTTTAAAACAAATTTTTAAATGTGCTTACCTTATAAAAATTTCACACTGAAAGAGATGAACTAGAAAAATCCTTTTCAGTTCACCAGTATCAGGACCTTTCCAGTCATTTTTAAACCATTCATAACTGAGTATCTGAGTTTTTAATGATGAAAGACCTCTAAAACACAGTATCAGTATAACCCAACAATACTGTCCTTGGCAGAAATATTTGCAAGCTACCCAGAAGTCCACTCCAATATCAACTGCATAAATTATCATTCCACCTGCTAAAAAAAAAAAAGTTCTGCTCAGTAAATTTCATTTCATGCATTAGACTGTCACTCTTGTCACTCCCTCCTCACTTCATGTGAAGGAAAGTTGGAGTTAATGTAAATGCTTTCCTACAGTGCAGTCTTCTTCCTGACGGTAGCACCTGCTCATAGTGCTTTATACAAAGGAAAGCTGGGTTATGCATTTTTATAACAGCAAAGGGGCTTGCATTTTTCTGGATTCTTGACTTAAATATTAAATTGACCACACGGATACATGTGTATTCTGGAAAAGGGAAATGTAAATTGTCTTTTTAATTGGTGGAGTCATTCTTCATTACTGGTTCCTAAAACAAAGAAGAAAAAAGGAATATCATCAGTAAAAATATTCTATTTTAAAGTCTCATACAGTAATTCATATGACCATTTAAACAGGCATGTACAAAATGCACAATGTACTAAGATATCTGTGAACAATCAGCCCAAGAGAAGCTGCACCTCTGAATCTGCTGAGGTCACTTACTGTACCAACCACAGTGACTCTCCTCTTACCAAGCCGCTGTTAAAATTATTCTTAATAGTTGCAAAATACTAAGAAATAAGCTTACCTCTATTAGTTTTTAAAACCAGTTTACAGAGAAAAAGATTGGTTCCTTCCTAGAACTTAACTTCTGAGCTATTCTCCCTTGCTGTACACAACACAAAACACTGAGAAAACTCTTGTGTTGAGTACACACCACTGTAAGAGAGTACACATAATCATGTCATTTCCAACTGCGTTACTCCATTTGTATGTGTATGTCTTAGTGGTTTCATTATTTCTGCTTGACTTTCTGTATGCAGCAAGAAAGTGGTGAATAGGACTGCAGCTTTCCTGATGAAAGACACTTGTATGGAGTCAGACCTGAGCCAGTCTATATCTCTTTGGGAAAAGTCTCCCAGGCTACACAGATGACCTAACCACGTTGTCTACTACAAATAGAAAATTAAACATAGTCCAAACAACACTTACATTACCTAAAATTGCAAGGATTCTTATGACCTCTTTCAGTTGTACTTACACATCTCTCCTGTGTAGATCTGAGCTATTTGTCAGGTTGAAACAGAAAAGATGTAAGACAGTACATTCTTTTTCTCATTCATTTCCACCTGTGCAAATCTACAAACATTAAAATGACCAATTTCCTTAGTACATTTCTACATCTTACAGAAAAAAAGCTGCTGGCAACAATCCCAAAGGATAGGATGCAGGACATGCCAAAACACTGGGTTTGGGCTGATGCCAGCGCCAAACAGCAGACAGTACACAAGGAACAGCTGCAGTAGGGAACTCAGGGCAGGGCAAGGACATGCAGAGGCAGGTCTCCTTTGGATTTTTGTGAATTTAGGCACACTGCCACAGGGGAATGAAGCAAGACAATTGGGTAATATCACATAAACAAAGCTTTTGAAAGGTAATAACTATTCTTCGCATGTGTTGGCTGCGTTAGTCTTATGTTGTGATCCAGGTACAAATACAAAAAAAAAGACAACTTAAAGTCTTGATTTCCTAACGAAGATAAGTGGAAACATAACAGCCTCAAAAAGATGCTGAGTGTTTAAAACACTTTTTTTCTTTTTTTTTTTTGTAATCTAGGCCTTAGCTATTTCTGGCTTCTTGTTCTATCTCCTACTTACGTTTCTTGTCCTGGCCCAAAAAAAAGGTAAGAAAGATCAGGGAATCTTACAGCTATGAGAGCTGGAATTCTTTCACTGTTCTTTCCTGCCCTCTCCAGTAAAATGCCACTAATCTTTTTCCAATCACTAATGTAATTTATATTCAATTCACAGTCAGATTCAGGGAAGTAGACTTCAGTACAAAATCCAGCATAAACCATACTTAGTGTTTACAAATGTTTCATATCTGAAAACTCATGTATGAACCAACTTAAGAGTTTAATACTAGGGTTCATTCAAAAAAGTTCCAAAAGAAACTGTATTTACTGTATACTAAACACCATCATGTAATTCTGCAACTTGATATACTGCCTTTGTCAAGCTGTATATTTTTTTTGTGACAAAAATACTATGCATGGGTTTTAGAACAGATTAGAAACTGAACAGGTTCACTATTTGTTTGTTGCAGGAAGTTACAGTAAAAGTTAAGTCAGTAACTGGATTCAAGTAGATAGTTCTTTGGATAAGCAGTTTATGGCCAAAGTATGTAATATACCAAGGTTCATATTTAATGAGTAATGCTGCACTAGACTTTTGAGTGGCGAGGAGTAGCCTCTAATTTTATAGCTGAAACGAATACACATGACAACTGGATTCCTCTCTGTTTACAACCTTCCTATCCTGTTGCATTTGAGCACTTCACAAAGAAGAGTTGTCTCGTTGTCATATTATCCCTAATAAGAAAGGAAGTTTTACAGTTTATACCCAGACTCCTCTAAAACAACAGCACAAATTGTAGCTGAGACCCATGTGATTTTCTTCTTCTGACATGCATCCTGTCCAAACTGCTGCCGTGCCAGCAGTCTGCAGACCTGTCTGGACATCTTGGTAGTATATGAAGCCATAGGGTAAGCTGCAACAAGTGAGAAGCCACACATTATCAAGCATGTCAGCTTGCTCACAGACTCATAATTACCTCGAACCAGGAATCTAGTCTTGAAAGAGTCTTGGAATGGCTGGTAAAACACAGCATTTACATTTTTCTCATGGTAACCTAAAAAAAGCTCTATCATACACTCACAAATCTGTATTCCTAAATGTCCAATGTCTTAATTCCAAGCCAAAGTACAAATGCCTGCTCACAGGTGCACATGAAATATCTGTTAAGGATCCTTAATATCCCCTATATTTTATGCATGATAGCACTCCAAAGAGCACCGTGGTCTCATGTACCAGGTAGAGGACAACTAACTGCCACAGTCAAATGTCTTGCATTGGTCAGAATTACATTATCTGTAGTCTTATTAACTATATGACATCTAACGTGACAGGAACAAGAAGAGTAAAGTGTCTGTCAGCCAATATAAATATAAGCCTGCTCTAAAAACTCAGCAGGGCAGTGCATTACCCATAACAGTCTTCTGAACAGATGCAGCAGAGGCCTTTCTGCCTGAGCAGAATCGTCTCTGTGACAATTCAAAGACAGCAGGGCTACTGTATGCATGCCCAAGAAGCTCTTCGTAATGGCTGTATTATGATTGCACTGATTAAAAATGTAGTTGTATAATGCTCCACAATAAAATCCCAGTGACTTAGAGAAAAAGCAGCTCAGCAATTACAATGACACCTGTTCTGTCCTATAAATGATCAAATGAATACAAGCACTCTGTTATAATATAGCTTTTGCAGACAGTATTTCTTTCAACATTGCTCTAAGTTACTTTCGTGTGTTTTTGCAGCAAATTGAACTTCTGATACCAGCACAAACCTATGCAATCTTTGCCAAGAAAAACAGAAGTGATTCATCATGCCCATCCTGTCTTGTATTCTCCTGACTTAATTGTTCCACTTGCATAAAGTCCACTGGGACGGACTGAACCACTGGTTCTTCGCAGCCTTCACTTCACAGGGACCTCAGTGGACAAGACTGCAAAAGTATCTGCAGACAAGATGAGACTGTAGCAAACTGACTGTGGACTAGACTATCTACATTCAGCAGCTTTTACCAAGGCTGCCCTTCTCCATGGATCTGGGCTAGATTTTGGACATCGGAGATGTGTTCTCCCAGAATTATAAAAATATACATAATTTATTAGCAGAGCAAGAAATACATTATATACTCAGTTTGGTATATAGTTTAAATTCTTACAGCTCCACCTCAGATTTTTTAAATTTGTAATAGGCTTTGCAAACTATTTGCCCAAATAGTGACTAAGCTCTTACAGCTTTAAAGGAAGTCATCATAAATCAGCCAAGTCACAAACACATTGCTGTGACCTTTGTTATTATTAAAAAATGACAAAAACTCTATAGCACAAAGAGAGAAGACAAGGTTTGTGTATCTGATTCTTGGAATGTAAATCAAGCAGCTCATGAGCTAAATTACTGGCTGGACAATTTATTTGTTTTCTAGTTAGCCTTGCCATCAAAGAAAGCTCATCTCTAAACTGTGACAAAATTCCCATGGTATTCAGTATGTATTTCGTTATTTGCTTCCAAATTGGGGTTGGAAGGACCTTTTTTCTCTGCTTTGATCAGTGTTGACAGGACATTGGATATTTTATCTTTGGAACAGTCAACTTATTCCAGATCTTCACTAGGACTAGCATAGAAATAAATGGGATAAAACAATGACCTGAAAAAAAATCAGGATTGCTGAAGATTCGTTGTGCAAGTCTCTCTTTACATTTGATATTTAACCTTTACAGTCAATGAATGGTTTCACCATTGATATTAATGGAAGTTAGAGAAGAAAATGTATGGCTTCAAAGAGTATGGGCTGATGACTTCCCCCTAGTGTAATAGTTTCCTCTTCTTCATGAATTACTCCAATATACTTGTACAAACTGAAAACTGTTTTCTACCCCCACTGCTATTTAGTACCTTGCTGTGGCAGAACCTCTGGTCACCTGTCCAGTGAACACTAAAATTGAACTCACATGGAGTATTTATGCTCTGAGAATCACTAACATACAGTTTTTTTAGGAGAATCTCACGAAGTCACAGGACACCTGAGATTGGAAGGGACTTCTGGAGCTCATCTTGGTCCAACTCCTCTGCTTAGGCAGGGCCACCCAGAGCAGGTTGCCCAGCACTATGTCCAGATGGCTTTTCAATATCTTTAGGGAGGAAGACAGACTCTCTGGGCAATCTGTGCCAGTGTTGGGTTACCCTCACAGTGAAAGTGATTCCTGTCACTGGTTCTGTCACTGGGCACCACAGAAATGACCCTGGCTCCATCCTCTATGCACTCTCCCTTCGGGTATTTATAGACATTGATGAGATGCCCCTGAGCCTTCTCTTCTCCAGGCTGAACTGTCCCATCTCCCTAAGCCTTTACTCATTATACCCCTTTAATCATCTCCTCCAAACCAGCTGATCTAACATAATGCTCCTTCTTAAAGTAGGAATCTTATAGTGTACGTTCCCTCTGCAAAATCTTCTTCACTTCTTTTCATTTTAAGGTTTCTTCACTTATTCCTGTATCATATAACAATCATAAAAACACAATAAGAGAAATTCTGCAAGTAGTAAGAAATATACACATCTCTTATTTTAAATATGTTTTATAAATAGCTGCAAGAATTATAGTAAATTAACATGAAAACCTACCAACCAAAAACTCTCGCAACAAGACTTTCAGGTACCAATGTCTATGAAGGTAAGTATCTCAAGAAATTTTCTATGTACTGTTCAATTGACTTTGTCTAATTATCACAGAACTACATGCATGCACTTACATATTTTAGGCGATTATACAGCAACAATGGAGAAGCATCTATCCTCAGCAATTATGCTTAAAATGGGGAAGAAAGCCAATTGCCAATACCCAAAGGTTTCTAAAAATTCAAACAGTGACCGTGTTGTATTTTCAAAAATGCCAAATTGCATTTTATGTATCTCATAGTTGTAGAAAATTAATACTCCACAAAATCTCACTTTAGGTTTATTGATACTCAGTGATTGTTCTTAATTTTTTTTTACTGATTGTCTAATATTCCCTGCTTCAAAATTGTGTCTTAATAACATAAAACAGTCAGTGAACTAAAAGAACTTGAGGCTATCCAGTCATATTTGCTTGTATCACATTAGAAAGTATAACAGCAAGACTTCCACTATGTGCCTATAACCCCTGTATTACAAGAGAAATAACAGACTTCTTAAATCTATAGGCTTGCACAGGAAATGAAGATGATAGAAGAGCAGAAGAGAGAACCTGCAATTCATTCTCTACAGACACCCACTGCTGCCACCCACAGACGAAACTGATGCACAGCTCCTGCCGAATAGAAAAAATATTCTTTTCATACAGGACAGTACTAGCAGTAATAAGTATTCCTGGGGAATAAGTTTACAGTTCCTCAAACAATTCTTAATTTAGAAAAAAAAAAGTCTTGTGATGTTAAAAATAACTGGCACCTTACTGCTTCTGAGTTATCAATGACATAAAACTTTAGGGAAACAATTTCAGAAACCTCTAAACTTTCAGAAAATTCTTAGAAATAGGAAACCACTGAAATGCACAGCTTGCATTGGCTTAAGTAGTACCTTCCAACAACACAGCAACTAAACTTTATCTAAGGACTGAAAATGGTTCGAACATGCCACCAAATAGGTATACACGTGCTACAAAATCATAATAGAATACTTTATGATAACTTATGATTAGGTAAGTAAGTTCAGGTCCAGTCACAG
The DNA here is from genome assembly GCA_033556795.1 of Tapera naevia. NCBI lineage: Eukaryota > Metazoa > Chordata > Aves > Cuculiformes > Neomorphidae > Tapera > Tapera naevia. Next base: position 16,760,929 of record JAUMJJ010000038.1, read on the forward strand.
TTTGTTATAAAACAATAGACAGGAAGATGATATGGGAAGAGACTGGAATATTGTGTATAGGGGTGTCTTGCTTACTTTCACAGCAGAGGTGCACACAAAGGCTTCTTTCCTTTGACCCAAAACATCCTTTGTGTTGTCTGTATTTCATGCTTTGATGAGCTTGAAAATAAAAAATAGATGTATTGGGTTTATATATCAAATAAGTTTTGTTTTATCAACTAAATCAAAGGAATTGGCTTGAAGGCCTAAATATACAGGGATGGCCAGTACATGTACTGTTGCACAGTTTCTGTCTGTGGCTTTCATGATGCCTGGCAGTTAACAGCTGCAATTGAAGTCCCTTACCCAAGAGCAGATTTTTGAAATTGCTGCGTAATACAGGCCTGCACAATGTACTGTCGGCGAGCCTCTTGGGTGTGGCACAGCAAACTGTTTGGCTGAGCGGGTGACTGCGACGTAGTGCATGCTGTTTGCATCACTGAAGGGTTAGCTAGCACTTCAGGTGTACTAACTGTAACTAAATCAGCCCTGATGAAACACCCTAGAGGCAAGCACGCTGTCAGTCCCTGGACAGTGATGATGCAGTGCTGTTGTCTCACCGGTCAGCTGAAAGACACCATTTTGTTGTCTGATCTTGGAGGCCAGCTGAAAATCTGGAGTTATGAGTTGACACTGTAGCAAGGCCAATGTCAGAGCTGCCTCCCTACCTCGTGCTGTCTTCTGCCTTGCGCTGCCCAGGAAGCCAAAGGCATCAGTGGATGTGTGGCAGAGGGACAACCAGCAGTGGGAGAAGAAGGAAAGAGATTGTGCTAGAGAGGGGAACAGCAGTTTGTCATGCATGGCAAGATGCAGACCTTTTTTACAATGTTGAAGTCTTTAATAGCTCATCTCCTGGCACTACTGCACATATTGCTTGCACATATTAGAGTTTAATCAAACAAAAAAGAATTAAACTTTGAAGTTTCATAAAGCTACAAAGTTCTGTTGAAGTCATGAAGTTTTGTTTTTCAGTTCCATGCTGTACTCTGAGTTGGTATTATCTAACAAGTCTTTGGAATTTTGTGTCTTAAGATCATGTTTGGGGACTCTGCCCCTTCAGAAGACAGTGGGAATCTGTTCTGCTTGCCCATGCAAGTCCTGGAAATGGCCTCAAATCATATATAAGTGTCGCAACTCTGTTTTCATATAATGAAAATTCATTTAAGCAAAAAAAATCCTACCACTAAACACTTGTGCTTTTTATTGCTATGATAACCGTATAAATATACATTTATTTGTTACAGATATATAGAGTCTCACACAGGTATAAATCAGATAATATTTGAAATTCTAATATTGGTAAAATTTCCCATAATAATATTATGTACTTTGATTTCAGCTTAAATCATCTTTATTCTTCATTTACAGGTACTTTAAGGAGAGAAGAAGTGTGCTGTAATTTCACTAACAATGCCAGTTGAAAGGCAGTTAATCAGGGGTTTCAGAGGACACACTACAAAGGCAAACAGGTGAATTGCAGCACCTTGCAGGATCTGGAATGAATGCTGTTTGGAAACACAGTACTACTACTTGGATGACAGTGACAGAATTTCACAAGTCACAGAACAGCTGAGGCTGGAAGGGACTTCTGAAGCTCATCTGGTCCTGGCAGGTTACCCAGGACCATGTCCAGATAGCTTTTCAATATCTCCAAGGATGGGGACTCTTACCGCCTCTCTGGGCAACCTGTGCCAGTGCTTGGTTGCCTTCACAGTAAAAAAGTGTTTCCTGATGTTCAGAGGGTTCCTCCTGTGTTTCAAGTGTGGGCCTGTTGCCTCTGGTCCTGTTACTTGGCTCTGTGACAGTGGCCCTGTGACATAGCCTGGCTCCACTCCCTCTTCAGATATTTATACACAGTGATGAGATCTCCCTGAGCTTTCTCTTCTCCTGGCTGGACAGTCCCAGCTCTCTCAGCCTCTCCTCACAGGAGAGATGCTCCAGTCCCTTCATCACCTTAGTGGCCATTTGCTGGATTCTCCCCAGTTTCCTTGAAAATGTGGAATCCTAGATCACTCCTATAAGAGATCGAGGACAACGTACAGCTTCTATATATGCTGTGAGCTCGTTCTCAAAATATACAGGATATGCAGCTGTCACTACCACAAATTCAAAGAATCATAGAACAGTATGGGTTGGAAGGGATCTTAAAGATCATCTAGTTCCAATCCCCCTGCCATGGGCAGGGACATCTTCCACAAGGTCAGGTTGTTCATCGCCTTACCCAGCCTGGTCTTGAACACCTCCAGGGATGGAGCAACCAGTACTTCTCTGGGTAACTCGCTCCACTGCATCACTACCTTCACAGCAAAAATATTATTCCTACTGTCTAATCTTAAGTCTCCCATCTTTCTGCTTAAAAACATTACCCCTTGTCTTATCACTATAGTCCCTGATGAAGAGCTCCTTCCCAGCTTTCTTAGAGGCCCCCTTAAGTACTGGAAGACTCCTATGAGGGCCTTCACAGAGCCTTTTCTTCTCCAGGCTGAACAACCCCAAGTCTCTCAGCTTGTCCTCCTATGAGAGGTGCTCCAGCCCTCTGATTATTTTTGTGACCCTTCTCTGGATTTACAGATCCGTGTTCTTCCAGGGCTGAGGATGCCAGAACTGAATGCAGTACTCCATGTGGGGCCTCAGCAGAGCAGAGCAGAGGAGTAGAATCACCTCCCTCAACCTGCTGGTCACGCTTTTTCTCATACAGCCCAGGATATGGTTGATTTTCAGGGCTGTGAGTGCACATTGCTGGAATATGTTAAGCTTCTCATCCACGAGCACCCATGAGTCATCCTCTTGAGAGCTGTTTTCAATCCATTCTCTGCCCAGCCTGTATTTATGCTTAGGATTGCCTAAATCCAGGTGCAGGGCCCTGGGTGGTAGTCACCACTTGAGCGTGGCGAGAGGCCCTTGCCCAGGGAAGCTGTGGATGATCCCTCCCTGGAAGTGTTCAAGGCCGGGTTGGATGGAGCCTTGAGCAGCCTGGTCTGGTGGGAGGTGTCCCTGCCCACGGCAGGGGGTTTGGAACTGGATGATGTTTAAGGACCCTTCCAACCTAAACCATTCCGTGTTTCTGTGGCCTTGCCCTTGGTCCTCCCAGCTTTCGGAAGCAGCCAGCAGAGCCCGGCCCTGCCTCTCACGGGGCAGAGACCCCTCGAAGGAGAACGCCGCCTGCATCCCACCGAACCGAGCGTTCCTTACGGCGCCCGTGCGCTTCTCGCCGCCCGGCAGGGGCCGCCCTGCAGCCGGGCGGAAGGCGGCGCGCCCGGGGCGGGGAGGCGGGGCAGGGGGCCGGCGGCTTCCGTCCTCCCGCCCTCGCCCGGTGGTGGTATTGGGAGCGGTGCTGGCGGCGGCAGTGGTGGTGGTTCTGCTGCTGCGAGGCGAGCGGCTGGCACAGGAGGGTTTGCTGCGATGTCGCTGCTGCCACGCATCGAGCGGCTCTCGTCGCGGGTGGTGCGGGTGCTGGGCTGCAACCCGGGGCCCATGACCCTGCAGGGCACCAACACCTACCTGGTGGGCACCGGCACCAGGTAACGGCCCCGCGCGGGGCGGCTGGTGGGCTGCTCCCAAGTCCCTCGGCTAGGGTTAAAAAAAACCAACAGGGGAGCAGCGGGGGGATAGCATTAACTTTTCGGGGCGGGTGCCGGTCTTGGGCAGTTGGGGGGCGGGGCTCGGCTGTGTTGGGCTGGGGTAGGGGATCCCTGATGGATCCGCATGTGGAACGGCAGCTCCTGTGGTTTGTCTGGGAGTTGCGGGGGCGTGGGCTGAATTTATTCCCTGTAAGTCGTTATGCTTGGCTGCATCAGAAGAAGTGTTGTCAGCAGGGCAGGGGAGGTGATTCTCCCCTTCAACTCTGCTCTCCTGAGACCCCACCTGGAGTGCTGTGTCCAGTTCTGGAATCCCCAACACAAGGAGGATATGGAACTGTTGGAACGGGTCCAGAGGAGGCCACAAAGATGATCAGGGGGCTGAAGCTCCTCTGCTATGAAGACAGGCGAGAGTTGGGTTTATTCAACCTGGGAAAGAGAAGGCTCCGGGGAAACTTTATAGTGGCCTTCCAGTACCTGAAGGGGCTACAGAAGAGCTGAGGAAGGCCTTTTTACAAGGGATTGTAATGACAGGAGGAGGGGGAATGGCTTTAAATTGGAAGGGAGGAGATTTAAATTAGACTTTAGGAAGAAATTCTTCACAATGAGGGTGGTGAGACACTGGCACAGGTTGCCCAGGGAAGCTCTGGATGCCTCATTCCTGAAAGTGTTCAGTGCCAAGCTGGATGTGGCCTTGAGCAGCCTGGTCTGGTGGGATGTGTCCCTGCCCATGATAGGGGGTTTGGAACTGGTTGATCTTTAAGGTCCCTTCCAATCCAAACCATTCTGTGTTTCTATGCCATGGGGATGGAATATCACGGGGGGAAGAGACGGTGTCGGGAATATGGAGACATCCATTACTGCTGTATTTCCATGCAATGTTGGCTTCTTTTTTTTTATATTATTTGACTTTCACATGAGCACTGTTAAGTTCTCTCATTGATTTTTCTTGTCTTTTTTTTTTTTTTGTCTGTGTGTAGAAGAGTCCTTATTGACGCTGGGGAGCCAGCTATTCCTCAATATATTGACTGTTTAAAGCAGGCACTGTCACAGTTCAACATCTCAATTCAAGAAATTGTAGTGACGCACTGGCATCGTGATCATTGTGGTGGAATACCTGATATCTGCAGAAACATCCCTAGTGGTAGGCCAGAAATTTCAAATATTGTTGAAAATGTTAGATATGTGGCAAGAAAAAGCTTGTACTGAGTGCTTCTGTGCAAATCAGCAGGATTATTCCTCTGGAATCTCCATACAAACTGCATGTAATTTCATGCTATTGTTGCAGTGTGTAAAATGAAAGTAATGAGTAATCTGAATACTGAAGTTGTACTATAGTACAGGGTTTTTTCTGTAGCTGTGCGTACCTTCATAGTGAGATTTTCTTACATGTGAATAATGAGAACCTTGTATTGAAGTGAAAAATCCTAGGTTTCCCGAGTCCCCTGCACAAAGTACTTCAGGCTAAGTTATTGATGATGCAGTGTCAGGTTACAGCTCGAGCTGGGTGCCTGTGGAGAGGGACCAAGAATAAAGAAAGCCCTGTTAAGCAATACAGGACATTAGGGGTATATGGTTATGACCAGAGTATTGTTAGTAGATTTTGTCATTTAGGGAGATGATGCATACACCTGATCTGACCTAAAGTACTCTAAGCTAACCTAAACTAACATAATACATAGATCATGTAAGTTAATAATTATTATTGAAATACAGTAGTAGGAATGACATTAACACTGTAATAATACTATAATGTACTGTACTTACCAACTGCGTCATGAAGTTGAAGTTTTGTATCTTTTCTTCTGAAATGTTTAAAACAAGTCAATGCCATCACAATAGAGGATGCCTTCAAAATCATTTATATAAATTTGATACATTACTATACTGTATAACACTGCACAATTTTTTTTTGTGATCGCAGGCACCAAACCTAGATTGCAGTGCATTTTAGTAACGCTTCTTTCTTCCTCATGTTGCTTTATCGCTTTTACCTTGGTTTCTGGGTCTATTACTTTCCTTTGTTTCTTCTGTCGACATGTAGATGCTGATTGCTATCGTTTGGAGGCCATATTTAATGAAAATAAGTTATTTATAGGAACACTTTCAAGAGAATGTTATCACAACTGCATTTGTTTATGTACTGCATGTTGCTTACCTCTCTATGGAAGCTCCATCGTTTAAGCAAGATGTCTTAATCGGAATGTTGTTAAGCGAGGCAGAACAGTACAATCTAAGTTCCCATCTACCATGTGCTGTTCATGTGCTCTCCACACGACAGTTGATCCCATGATGCTTTAGGGGTTGGGGTCTTCTCATCGTTTATTGTCTTCTGTTCCAAGGCAGGCCATCTATTTTCCTATATTCCAAGGTTTGCAGCTGGTAATAACTTTCTTATGTTTTGGCTTGGACTGGATCTGGGGCCAGTTCTTTTGTGTAACTCGGTGAAAGTTGAACGTAAGTTCAACTTATCTGGGTGAAAGTTCACAGCTTGCAGCCTAGTGCTTCACAAATTCAGCTAGTAATGCTAAGCAAGTTCTGCTGTGCCATGCTTCTTTGCAGTTTCAGGAGGCTTCAACATCCTAATGCTAAGCAACTGACTCTAAAAGATTGCATTGATTACGAGGTCTGACATAAAAAAAATGAGAATGTGCTTATAAATCTTTTTATTTAACAAATTAAGGAAATCAACTATGATCACTTTCAAAATAGTTCCCTTTTGAGTTGACACACAGATGCATACAGTGCTGCCAATGCTCAAAGCAATTCTGCAGATAATTTTTGAAAAGCTGTGGAGGACCTCCATTGTTTTTGCTTTCACAACTACTGACAAAAATGGGTTCCTTTGAGCACTGACTTGATCTTTGGGATCTCTTTCCCACAAGACTCAGTCAATAACTGAAAAGTTTCCCTCAGGAATTTCTTCAGTTTCACAAGAAACTTAGTGATAACTCGATTTTCAGTCTTGCATACTGATATTTTCCAATGGTAAGAAAATATCTATTTTTGAGTATGAATCCACTCCTACCGAGTGAATTGATAGAGTTGAGCCTTGCCTCACTGTGACAGGTTAGAATCTGTTCTGTAACCATCCCTTTGTCTCTCACACTCTTGGTTCTGGAGCTTTAGGGTTAGTCTTGGGGTTTTTGTGTCGGACCTTGTATATTTCAGTCTAAAATGATTAACACTCTTTAACACTAGATCACGAGCGGCAGTTTACATGATATTAAGAGATGTGAGAAAAACTTTCTATATTGACAGTAATGACAAACTGATGATTGTTTCGGTTGTCTAAAACCAATAAATTATGTCTGAAAAAGAAACCTGCATAACTTTGAGATTCCTTACACCAGACCATTGGTAATTGCTGACAGATTTATAGGCCTCAGATCATGAAGGGAAGAGGGTAGGGCAATCTGCAGGTAAATTCTGATCTAAAAATGTGTATTTCAGGTTGGTAAACAGTAAGAGTTATTTTTGCTTTGGTATCTGGGAAGAGAATAAGCAGTATGAATAATGTGGTAGTTCATGGTATCATTGGACTTAGTCACAAACTTTGTCACAAGCTCTGTCAGATTTTATAAATTTGGCAGGTGCTTATCAGCAAAGAAGCCTGAGCACTACTGAATACAATGTTGATATCTTTGGGAGGATTTTGGTCTTGTTGACCCATGAGCATGGTTATAAAGACTATCGAGATATAAAGACGTTTCTGGTTTCATACACAGTTCAGAATGATAGATGCAGAGGGAAGCTGCAGGTCAAAAAAAACCTCTACTCAGTTTTAGGCAAATATTGAATGGTGCTCTGTGAGTCATAATGCAGAACACAAGCACTGAATCTTAGTTTTATTGTAGAAATGTGAGGGATCTGTCTCTTGAAGAGTCAAGAAGGAACGTTTTTAAAATGTAATAATTCTTGACATTAATTTCACTTGTGGTTTTAGGTCTTCAAAATTGCTGCTGGTACAGAGTACAGTATTCAAATTCAGTGGCTTTCACTGTTCAGTGTTTGGTCTGGAATAAGGTTGCTTTATAAACATAGTTACTGTACAGAATTTCTTGTTTCTGTTTTCGTATTCACGCTACATGATATAGTACTTGTTCAAAAAGTAGATTTTCTGTGGAATTAGTTTTGTTAGTGACAAATTGAAAACATCATTTTCTTTGCTTTCTTTAAATAGACACTCAATATCGCATCTCTAAGCTTCCTCATGTCCCTTACCGTGAAGAAACAATAGAAGGAGGACATAAATATTTTTATCTTAAAGAGGGAGATGTGATAAAGACAGAGGGAGCCACACTCAGGTAAACACCAATTTCTGCAAGTTGGCTGGATTGTTTTTTCTTCAGAATTCTGACACATATATATATCCAAACTTCTAATGATTGGCAATCCATATATCTAAAAGGGAGTAGTAAAAATTTAAAACCTACAATTTTAAATTTTAAACCTATAACCTGTCAGGTTCTAAGGTGCCAGTTTGGGAGGGCTTCTTCTTGCCTGTCTTGTTAGCTTGAATGAGACTGAAACAGAAAGCGACTCTGCCTCACACAAACACACTAAAAAGACCCTTCTGTTTCCAGAGGCCTTTCATTAACAAGGCATTACACTTCTAAGCATAAGTTTTTTTTGTTTTACTCAGTTTGGATGTGAATTATATCCCACTTGTAGAATGTGCTAGCTATCTGATTGGAAGAAAAAAAGGATGTGAAAATAAAGGATTTATTTAAGAAAAAGCATTTTATTTTGTTAGTGTAAAAAAAATATATGGAGAATATTATGTTGAATATTGAAGACCTATCACTGCCCTAAGTCGCCCATATTTGGACAAAATCAATTTAGAGATGGGGAACAACTTGTTAAATTTGAATCCAACTAAGATAGGGGTGCCATGGTTTGAAGTTTGGAGTAATGCAGACAAACTTAATGCTTGGTTAAAAACATGTAGTCTCACCCAGTTAATTCAGTAAGCACTTCAAGGATAGTCTTGATCCACTGCTGGTTCCAAAATTGTAGTAAATTGTACTATCTGCATGTTGGATTTAACTTAGCAACTTCCAGGATGTACCAGGCAGTTACAGTTCTTTTTTCCTTTATTTTTCCATGTTAAGCTTCCTGATAGAGTTTCATCAAGAACTGGAGGGTACCACATCTTATAAAGGCAAGATGCAATCCATCAGCTTGATTTTTATGTTTGCCTCTACAGGATGATGGCTCACCTGCTTTCTGCTGAGCTCAGTATTGAGCGAGAGCAAGAAGTCATTGCATCAGGTGGTGCTGTGCTTCTGGCCTCCCAGCCCTGCACTGATGTGGCTGGCTGCTCTTTAGCATTGGCCTGTATACTGTCTGGCACCAGCTCTGTCAGTTCCTGATTACTGCTTTGATAATCTGCCATTAACAGGGCAACTCTGTTGAATTTCAGCAGTGATCCTGATCTGAGTGGTGTTACTTTCAGTTTGAATCTGCCTCAGCATGAGGCCTTCTGCTTTTCAAAATTCACAGTGAAAGGACACTGCAGCGCAGCTGCTTAGTAGCTCAGCTTGCTGTTTACATATCAGTTGTCTGTTCGCTCTTTGCTGCATTCGAATGCATCAGTCATTCAAGCTATGAGGTCTTAAATCCTTACCTTTCAGGTGTTTAATGACCTGCATGTGGAACAGTTAAAAGACCATGATTCCTTGCTGTATTTGACAGCTCCACTCCACTGTGTCATGGGGCTTTCAGGAAAAAAATAAATTTCAGGAGATAGAACTTTATAGTTTAAAGGAGTTTACAACATCATCCTTACCCTCTTTTGCTAAGTCAAAAACTTAAAAATTTCAATCTGGAAATAACATATCAATTTTTCTTTTTTTAAATCTTCAGAGTAAGCCATCTGTAACACAAATTCCACAAGACTAGCCAGCTCCCTTAATGCACTTTTACTGTGATGTGTTGTGTAAGTCAATGCATGGTAGAGATGATGATCTGTTTTCTCTGCGTGATATAGGAAGATGGACTGGGATTAGAAAATGTTTGCATTGACATTTCAGCCTCTTTTTTGGTCTATTTTTTTCTGGTTTTTCTGTTGTGGGCTATTTTGTAAGTGTATGATTTTATCATTATTTGTTTCTAGCTTATGAAAATGAGTCATGCTGTATGAAAAATGTTTGTTTGTTGTTCTTTCAACAGAGTTTTATATACACCTGGGCACACTGATGATCATATGGCTTTACACCTGGAAGAAGAAAATGCTGTGTTTTCTGGTGACTGTATTTTAGGAGAAGGAACAACAGTAATTGAAGATCTGATAGATTACATGAAATCTTTGAAAAGGTTGTTGGAAATTGAACCAGATTTAATATATCCAGGTAAATGTTTCTATTCTTAGTTGCTCTGTTTCACAATTTTTTTTTTACTTTTCTCCTTTAAGAATTTGAGAACTCATTACAATCAAACACCATTACTGATGTAGCAATCCAGTTTTGTTACTTAATATATATCCAGTGCTAAGCTAAGATGACTTCATGGCATGGTGGTTTGCAAGACTTGAAAATCTTTCAGTGATAGATATCTTTCCTTCCTGAGATTTCTTCATCTGAGGGTGGATCTTGTGCTTCTGTGCCCAAAGCCTACAAAGGCCAGAGTCTTTCAATGTTGGAATCGTACAGCAAGTTTGGTTTTCTTGTATTATTCTATCCATGCACCTTAATGTTACCCTAGAAGAAAAAATAATAATTATTCTTTTGGTGCTTTGCATCCCCACATACACTGCCGATGTGCGTAACCTCGTAAGGTTTTTTGAAAGATACATCTGTCCTTTGCAGCACAGATTAATCACAAATTCTTCTTGGAAAGCTGCAGAACTGTGAAAGGTTGTCTTAGTTAATGACTTAGCTTAAATTTGAACAAGAGCCAAGAGGCCAAACATCATGTTCTAAAAATAAATTGCCGATTCAGTCAATCTATGACTTTGCTTTAATTTTTTTTCCTGTATCTCCCCCATATATTGGGACTGCATTTACTTTTCATATAAGCCATATGTCTATTTGCCAAGACTGGATTTTAAGAATTTGGTATGTAACTGAGGTTTAAGCTACTCATTTGTTTTTTCAGAGCTATATCTCACGATTTTTCCTGACTTCTTCTGTTTCATCTTTTTCAACTTGTCATTCTGTGCAGCTGTGTCTATGTTTTTCAGTTCTGTCTTCCTTCATTAATCATCTATAACTAGGCTACTTAACCAAATCTCTTTTGTGTTCATTCTTAAAGTACACTCCTTTTGAAGTAGGGGTTCTTTCAGTGCTTTAAGATCTAAGCATAAAAATGATATTTAAGAAAAATATCATTATAGATATTGTATGAATGTGGAGGCTGACGTAGACAGAAATAGTTACTTGCTTGTAGTTATTGATTTAACTGCTGATAAAACTAAATATATTCTAGCTTCCAGAATCAGTCGAATGTTCTGCTTTCTTAAATATCTACAGAACACAGTTTGTTCCTCAAGTGAATGTATGCCTCCCAAAACCCCATATATGCCAAATTCTACTGGGTTTATCAATTTTATCTGTCGTATTTTGCTTTCTGCTTAATAATTATTTATCTAGATTATATGTTCACCAAGATTGGATGTTTGTACCACATACCTATGACTGTTTGCTACACTGTTTTAAGGATGTTCATATTCATGCTGTACTTGCATTTAGGAGCAAGAATATTATACATTATAGAATATTATACATTTTCACTAATGAGTAGCTAAGCATTGGGATGGTTTGGAATTAACTTTCTGCACGTGCAATTGTGTAAAAGATAAATTGCCTGGTCAGAACAGTTGTTTGTGCTATTGGTGTGCACTACTGTAAAATGGTAGCAATAGCAGAAGTTAGTTTCCTTTACCAGTACATTCTATATAAGCTCAGTACTTTGACTTTATTGCAGTTTTAGGTCTCCATAGTTCTTTAGCTTTTTCTCTGTTCCCCATCACACTACATTTGCAGCCTCAGAATTAGGTGTTAGGGGAGCACAGTTTTTTATAACAAGCTGACTGCTGGCTAGGTGTGAGTAGCTGAATTTTGCAAATCCTTCTCCTTTCATGTTTCTTTTATTAATTTAATGTGGAGATGACTTCAGGCAGAGTACTCATCACAGCCTATTTACAACCAATAATTGATGAGAATTTTTGGAACCAGAAAAGGACCTTTTAGCCAGCAGAGGGCTCCCCACCCTATAATAGTGAACAATGTTCCTTGGTAACACAGGAAAAAGTGGTACTGGAGTTAGCAATCTGTGCAAGATTTCATAAACCAATTATTTTCTTAAATTTTACACTTTATACTTCAATTTAATGTGAAGTAAGAGAATCTATTACTTCACAGGGTGTTAAGAGAAAAAAACCTTAATGTTTCTGATCGACTGGCCTATACAGAGGTCTGAAATAATATGAAGCCGTCTGATATAAAGTCTGAATTATTGGAAAGATGATATTTTGAGACATCTATTTCAATGCTGAGAAACATTCCACACTTGCGGAGATATTTATTTATTTATTGGTGAAGTTAACTGTGTTGCTGTCCCTGGAAAATTAGAATTATTTTATAAATGGTAATTTACTCTAGTGATACTCCTATATTTGTAATTTACTTTGTAAGGAACGATAGCTTCAGATGAAATATGTTTGAAATCATTTACTATGTGTGCATAAGACAGTATAGTTTTATATTTACATGTTACATATCTTTCATTCATAATACCATCTTTACACAAGGTAAGCCTCAGTCTATATTTAATAATTCCAAATCTGCTGAAGTGAGTGTTTAAGTTGATATGCATAAATATTTTTACTAACTGAAAGATAGATTCCTTTGACACTTTTTTATTTCACAAATAATTCAAAACATGAAAAAATCAGTTGCTGTTTTTCTATAAACTGCCTGTCCTCAGGCAAAATAAGCTCTTAATTTAAAAAGCTGCAAAACAAACAAAAAAAAATAGTTAACCCAAAAGTACAAGTGAATAATATGGTATTTTTTTTAAACATAATAAGAGAACCTCAAAAGAAACCATTTGATTTGGATCTCCTGAGAGAAAGTGGGTTTTTTAAGTAGTTCCTCTCCTACTCATTTTATAAATTGCTTGGAGTTTATACTGGCAGAGCTGGATGTTGCTACTGCTATCTTAGGTGAGGTATACAGGCAAACAAACAGGAAACCTTGCTATAAAAAGCACATGGAGAATATTCTTGCAAGTAAATTTGTCCGTAAGAAAAGCATTAAGTTTAATTTCTGTGCATGGAACTCTCATGTCTGAAAAATATTTTCATTTTGTGGAATCACAGAATAGTTGGGCTTGGAAGGGACCTCTGGAGATCCTCTAGTCCAACACTCCTGCTAAAGCAGGGTCACCTACAGCAAGTTGCATAGGAACACCTCCAGGTGGGTCATGAATATCTCCAGAGAAGGAGATCCCACAGCCTTCTTGGGCAGCCTGTTCCAGTGCTCTGTAACCATCGCTGTAAAGTTTTTCTTCTTGTTAAAGCAGAATTTCCTGTGTCCCAGTTTGTGCCCATTGTGCCTTGTCCTGTCACTGGGCACCATTGAGAAGAGTCTGGCCCGTTCCTCTTGACACGTGCCCCTTAGATATTTATAAGCATTGATAAGGTCCCTTTTCAGTCTTCTCTTTTCCAGGATAAGCAGACCATGCTCACTCAGCATTTTCCTCATAAGAGAGATGCTCCAGTCCCCTAATCATCTTCATGGCCCTCTGCTGGACTCTCTCCAGTAATTTCTTGTCTTTCTTGAACTTGGGACCCCAGAACTGGACGCAGTGCTCCGGATGGTACCTCACTAGGGCAAAGTAGAGGGGGAGGAAAACCTCCCTCGACCTGCTGGCCACTCTCTTCTTGATGACCCAGGTCCTTCTTTGCAAAGCTGCTTTCCAACAGGTCAGCTCCTAACCTCTACTGGTGCATGGGGTTGTTTCTCCCAAGGTGCAGAACCCTACACTTTCCTTTGTTGAACTTCATTAGGTTTCTCCCCACCCAACTTTACAGACCGTCCAGGTCTTGCTGAATGGCAGCACAGTTTTCTGGCATACCAGCCACTCCTCTCACTTTTGTATCATCAGCAAAATTGCTGAGTATAGACTGTTCCCTAACCCAGGTCATTGATGAATATGTTGAACAAGACCAGGCTGAGTACCAACCCATAAGGAGCACTGCTGGCTTTCAGCTAGACTCTGTGCTGCCAATGACAGCCCTCTAAGCTCTGACATCCAGCCAGTTCTCCATCAACTGTCCACTCATCTAACCCGCACTTCCTAAGCTTACTTATGAGGATGTTGTGGAACACAGCAACAAAAGCTTTGCTAAAGTCAAGGTAGTAAACATCCACTGCTCCCTTCTTGTCTCCCCAGCCAGTTATCCCATCGTAGAAGGCCATCAAATTGGGTCAAGCACAATTTCCTCTTGGTGAACCCATGTTAACCACTCCCAATAACCTTCTTTTCTTCCATATGCCTGGAGATGACATCCAGGATGAGCTGTTCCACCACCTTTCCAGGGTGAAGGTGAGGCTAATTGGTCTGTAGTTTCCCAGATCCTCCTTCTTGCCCTTTTTGAAGGTTGGAGTGATACTGGCTTTTCTCCAGTGCTCAGGCACCTGTCGTGTTCTCCATGACCTTTCAAAGATGATGGAGAGTGATTGGGCAATAACATCTGTCAGCTCCCTCAGCTCTTGTGTGTGCGTCCCATTAGGGCTCATGGATCTGTGAGTGTGGAGTTTGCCTGGATGATCTCTAACCCGATCAAGGCACAGTCTTCCTTTCTCTAGACATTCTCTCTCTCCTCCTGAGTCTGGGATTCCTGATGGCCAGCCTTAGCAGTTAAAGACTGAAGCAAGAAAAGCTTTTGGTGACCCTGCCTCCTCTGCATCCTCCATCACGAGAGCACATTTCATCTGTTATTTTAGTGTATCATGAGGCAGTGTATGAGTTTTCTACAAAGGTTAGTGCTTCACCTATTAAGCCTATTTCCAGTTTGATTCAGAGACCTTTCAGTAAGTTGAAAGTTTCTAATCTGCCACAATAATACCAAGAAAATCATGGATTTTGATTTGGATCTCCTGAGAGAAAGACACAAAATGATCCAAACGTAATCTTCCTTGTGCATTGCTTATTCTTGCATTCAGACTGGCTCACTGATATGTCTTCTATTAATTCTTTTATTGTACTTATGAAAATATGTTCTTAAGGGAATAAATTATAGTGTGAGTCAGTTTTGAAAATATGTCCTGCAAAATTTCTCCTTCAGAATTAAAGGTGTTACTTCGCTATGTTTGCTAGATAGCCCCGCAACAGGGCAGTAAGTACGAGTCCTTTGCCTCATCCACTACTGTTCAAAGTCATCAGTATCAGTATTCTTAGGGAGAGTGAGACAGCCAGACAGAGGTAATGTAATAATAAGTCTCATATTTCATATTTCAAATCTGTTCAGCAGCAAATTTTCCTTTTTTTTAAATAACTTAAAGTAGTCTTTCTTTCCTTATTCCATCTGAAGTGTTCCCTTTCTCCATTCAGTCTTCAGATCCTAATTTTTCCTTTCTGCGTTTCAATTGCAGACTGCAATGCAGACATTCAAACTTAATTTTGGCCTATTTATGTGCAAAAAAACCCAAAAAGCATGCAAAGTGTGTCTTACAATTTAATATCGAGGATACTCTGACAGGGTGGTACAGGTGCTGTTCCAGTCTTAAGACTATTAAGTGTACCAGAGTTTACATAAGAATTTTTCAATAGCATACTTGATTCCAAATTTAAGTAATAATACCTGTGTTTTGATTTAGGTCATGGCCCTGTAGTACATGATGCAAATGCTAGAATCCAAACTTATATTTCTCACCGAAATGCACGTGAACAGCAAATTATAAATGTTTTCCGAAGGAATGCTGGAAAATCGTTTACATGCTCGGAGCTTCTGAAGATAGTATACAAGGTAATTGTTGATTAAAAGTTTTTAGACCAAACTAAAAAAAATTGAGGTTATGTTCATAAAATTGTCTGTAACATTTTAAGTATTAGAGTGAAGATTAGGGTGGCTTTTAAAAAGGCAAAAAAAAAGTAAAGAATTCTGCTTGTTCGGAATTCATATATGACTGTGCATTTAAATTGTATTGTTTGAACACTTCGTTAGAGTGGTGCCCAGATGATCCTTAGAACTTCTTATTTCACTATCTAGATGTTCCTAAGCACAGTTTCGTAGGACCAAGCAAAAGCAAAGTTGAGATGACTGTTAATTTTTGATTTGTCAAAGCGTATGTGGAGTCGGAAAGACTGGTTAAAACTTCTAGTTCCTGACTTATCAGTTTGCAGGAGGGTGCAGGTAAACTACAGTTTCACAGAGGGGTGGGCATTGTGCTCAAAAGTTGGGTGGCTTGTGTGTTTCATTAAACAGGTGTAAGAGTACTTTTTTGCTAATTCGTCATTCATTGTCTAACCTCAGTAATTTGTAACATGTGGTATGGGGGCTACCCCTCCTAGCAAGTACAGATAAAAGAGATACTGCATTTGCTTCAGAGGAAGATGCCAAAGTTACCAGTGGCTGTGTTCTGTGAGCAGGTCTGTAACTGCTTCACAACCGATTTCTTATTGTTCCTCTGATTCCAGGTTTCCAAAAGAATGACTGTCACATTGAATATTTTGCAATGTTGATGTTCATTCCCTGTGGCTGGTTAGCTCTTGCAGTTTTTCTGCCTGAATAACTACAGTTTTTAAGTATACAGCCATTCACCTTTTTCTGTAAATCACAAAGCACTTGTCCTGCCACTACATGATAACAATTTCTTCACTACTACTGAAGCTTTCGTATTAAAAAAAAAGTGTAATCTTTCAAAGTTTGTTAAAGATTTATTGAGCTAGTGTTCTAGTGGATTTCCTGCCAAACTCATGTTATTTGGATAAGAACTTTTTAATTTTCAAAAAGAAGGCTTTACTTTTAAGAAGACAACATGGGAGAGGGCAATTTTGAGAAAAGTTAATTGTTTTTTTCCTAGCAAGTACTGGAAAATTTTAAAGACACATTTTGTTCTACTAAAGCTGTTGTATTTTTAAATTGTTTACTCACTTACTAATTACTAATTGTTAAATGATATTTTAACCCAAGCAAATATTGTAATAGAATAGAACCGATAGGTATCTGTGGAGAAAAGTATCTTTAGATTTGTCTTTAAAAATGCTCAGCTACACTGACAGCCCAGTGCAGACCAGCACAATCTTCTTATTGTTGGCCAAAGCTTGCATAATACAAAAGGATAATGCAGAAAATGAGTAAAGTGAACAAAAATATGTTATAGTTTAACAGGTATAAAATTGACCTACTCGTTTCAGTTTGTTGTCATTATATAACCAACTGAATGTTCAACAGAGCAATTCAGAAGAGAAAAGTCTATGTTAATAAACGGTGAATTCTGTATATTAAAAAGGTGTATATTTAAACAAATACAAAATGTATGTTTGTGTTCCCATTAGGATATCCCTGAAAATTTAGTTTCAGCAGCAGAAATCAACCTCTTAGTCCATATGAAGAAGTTGGAAAAAGAAGGAAAAATGTGTAAGTTGCGGACAGAGGGGTGGAAGGAAGGTCATTTTCATTTTCTGTGTAGTGTTTCTCGTTATTTTTTTAGTGCATTGTTTCCCAGTGAAAAAAAAAAGCTATGCAATTAGTTGCAGTAGCTTTCTTTCAGATGATTTGAAGTAGGGTTATATGCAGAAAGCCTGTGGTTGTACAGTATTTCCGAACTTCTAGAAAATATTTTAAGAAGTATTTGTGACATGCTTAGAGCACAGATTACTGCAATGCATATACGTTTAAACTGTGATATGAAGCATACTATGGAATACATTCCTAATGCTAGCATTTATGCCTTTGTGTATTTTCTGAAATTCATACCTAAATATGCATGTACATGGCATTTCATTGGATTACATTTTACGTCTCTGCCTTTCCTAAGTTCATATCCTTGTATACAAGTGTTCTAGGGATGGTTAAAATCACACAGCATGAATTTTTACAATTCCTGGTTGATACAGTACTTAAGTAGAGCAACTATGTTTAGTTTACTGGTCTTACATTTTGCCTTTAGTTTTAGTGAACAAGGTTGAGTTCTATTTCTGTAATGGCATGTACATTTGGAAATGTTATTCAGCCAGAAGCTGAGGAAAATATATCTTTCTGTACATCACATAACTGCAGCCAGAACTGTCTGCTTACAGGTCAATAAATTCATGAATATTAAAACTGTTTCAGAGTTTCAGCATATACCAAACTGAATAACAAAATGAAATTAGTGTCTTTTTCCAACTCAGACCTTCTGTTTATTTCAATGAAAAATCAGCTACGAGGTACTGATTGTTTGAGCAATTGAGACTCAATTTTTGTAATAATAATGACCTGCTTTTTTATTCAAAGAAAATAGACTAGTAACACAAATACAGTCATTACTGAAGTTCATAAAATTATATCTTTAAGCATCTTTTGTGCAGAGTGCCATGGAAATTTACCAACATGGTACTGCACCACCTTTTAAATGGGATCTTAGTTCTTGTTTATTAGCATATATTATTGACCTGCACATTTCTCCAGTTTGGCTCCACAAGATTCCTGTATGGTATCAGATGCTGTAGACTATTTATCCCTTCCTTTCACTGCCAAAGTAGCTCAAGCAACAGCATTTTCTGTTTAGATGTAGTAGTAGATAAATTAGCTTTCTCTTTAAAGTAGGCTTGCAGTCTTCCCTACAAGGATTGAGTGTATGCATCTTGAATGTACAGGAATTAATTTGTCTGAGTGAGCTAATGACTGCTCTCTTAGGCCTTGGGCCAGGGGCAGTTCTGTTGGTTTGCGTTTTTCCCCAAAACACCCTTTCATGCTTACTGGGGAAAAATATCTCAGCTCTCCTCAGAAATAATCTCTGATTTTTGAAGAGACAGCAGATACAGAACTTTTAGTCTTCAATTTGTGCTCACAGAGAAGGAGGAAAACGGTAAAGCAGTCTCATCAGAACACTGAGGTTTTTTTTCTGTTCTGACCTCTGCAATGTGGAAATGGTAGTTAAATTTCTAAATACAAGCTCAGACTAAGATCTATGATAAACACTTAACATCATGTGACCACTGTCAGCCTTTCCGTTTAAATTAAGGACATCTGTTAAGGAGAATTGATTCTGTTGGTTCAGAGCATGTAGCATACAAATGTTTGCGTACTCATGTTACTTGCTCATTTGGTTTTGATATGATGCCCTTTCACCATAGTCTGAGTTGCAGTATTTCAAGTTTTGTTCTCATTAGGGAAGACTTGAGCTGCAGTCATAACACTGCCTGCTTAATTTTCACAAAATATTTTTCCCTGGAAACACGTTATCAGTATCAGTAATGAATGTGACAGGCATATTACAATATTACAAGAGAGCTACTCCATACAAATTATGGCCATAAGTTGTCTGCTGCAGTTACTAATTCACCACTTCATTCTAGGGATTGCAGTTGATGTTGGTACATAGCTTCTATAACCTCAATTAGGAGTGATACTGCCTTTACAGATTTGCTTTTCTCAATTAAAACAGAAGAATAATGTTTTGTATACAGGAGAATGACACAATATGCACATGTAAGCTTTCTCCCATGTCTGGATATAAATATCTTGGTCATTGTTCCACATCTTTAAAGCACAGCTGATGAAAACAAAAATAATTTGACAATTCCTAATTTAGCAGCACAGTTTGTGGGGTTTTTTACTCTGAAGTTCATGAATTTCAGACAATGCAACAAGTGCTCTGTTACCTCACATTTCTTAATATCTAGAAATTTTAACATTCTGAACTTTAAATAACTAGTATTAGTAAACTTTTTTTTATTGCTCATTCTTTATATTTCCAGGTTACATTGTGAAACAGTTAATGTTTATTACCTTCCATTAAAACTCAACACTGGCCTGAAGGAAAGTATTCCAGTAGTCTTAATATAAAGTGACATGTAAAGACATACATAGTTTAAATTAGAGGTAGTCTAATGTTTATATATAGCATCTAAGTGTTAGTTTGTGACTAATTTGGTCTTTTTTCATAACAGTGCTTGAGGAGTCTTCTGAATTAGGATGGAGAAGCAATTTATAAGTACACAAGATTGCTCAAGAATATTTTTAACCTACAGAGCTGCTGCATGGAAAAATATAATGATAAGATCAGACAATATATAAAGTAAAAACTAATTTTTTCTTTTTTAGAACAAAAAGTAGTAGCATTTTAAAGCAATGTTACTCAATCAACTAATGTTTTTCATATTCTGTTTTCTGTTATAAAATACATGAGTATTTTATGCCATCAGTGGCAGAAGACAAATAGCAAGGTCTTGCAAACTTCATATTACAATATAATAGAGCAATATTATAAAATTAATAAATCAAATATATAAAGAAATCTCCAGTAAAAAGAAAAGATACTATTTAAACCTGGTTTTGTTTTCTTGGGCTTTTCAAAAAGTGCTTTTCTAGTAAGTTATCTGTACTTTCTAGAAACCAAGTTATTTTTGTTAACAGATGTAAATATTGGGGTCTATATTCCTTTTTTAATGTAGCTACCTGTGGACATCTTTGCTGCTTGGTCACTGAAATAGGTTTAACAAGCACTAAAGTAATTAGACACTTTGTGTTTTCTAGTGGAAATGCCATTCCTGTGGAATTCTTTCAAAGGATTGATACATTTTAATTAATGTCAAAAAATGCAGAGTTGGAGCAGACACTTGAGTTAATTCTTTATCATATAAAATTTTGCAAGTATGTGATTAAAAAAATTGTGTAAATTGAGATAGACATTACACACCGTAGGAAGTTGTTTATTACTTTATAACTAATAACCTTCAAGTTTTGCTTTTAAATCGACTTTAACTAAAGGTTGTATTTGATTGTAAGATATTGTATAGTGTATTAAAATACAATATTTGAAGGTTAATTTAAACTGCAAGTTCAATTCTCCACATAGCTTAAACTTTCAGAGCAATGTTTAAATATTTGCATTACTTTGTGCATTCAAAGCGTGTCAGATTTTTATGATAGGTACACTACTTCTAATGTTGGCTCAACCTTAAAAAAAAAAATCAGATATGAGGTGTTTGAAAGTACCAAAGAAAGTCCTTGAAAACCCTTGAGAACCTTCCACTGTTCAGTTCTGTATTTTCATTTGTGAAACGTGCATATGTTTGGGTATTTAAGTCATGTCTTAATTATTAGCATTATTTTATGAAGTTGACTGCATTTGTTCTGATGAGCTGAGCCAAATCCAATATAAAAATACTCCCAGGAAGAGCAATCCAAAACTGAAATCATATTCTGAAGTAGTAACCAGGCACCTGAGGAGTGGAAATTATAACTTTCTGCTCTATGCTTTTTGGCAAACTTCATTGGTCTGATTTTTGACCACATTATGACTCCTGCTCACTTACAATTTTCTGTGCAGTGCCATTTTTTTCAGGTCTTCTGTTTTCTTCTTCCTTTTGTATTTTATGCTTACTTGCAGTTTTCCATTTCAGCCACTTTTTCTTCCCTCCTCCCACAAACCTTGTTTTTTTAAGTTCCTTTTGGATTGTTTCTCTCTTCATAATTACTCAGAAGCTTTCACCTGGACTTCTTGCCATTAATAATTATTGTTTTCCTGTAGGTATTTCATGAATTTATAGTTACATTTTCCATTGTTAGGATTGAAAGGTAATTTATCTCTAGTTTCTATTTTAAAATGTAATTTGCGTGCTCTAAATGATGTCATTTTGCTTCAGGAAAACAGATCAGTGAAATGGCACAATTTTCTGTCATGAGGTCTGTGAACATAAGCCAGCAGGCTAGAGCTGGTATCAGGAAACTGGTATGAAGAGGGGATGTCTCGTTACCTTTCTGAGACAAAGTAGTCTACTGGCAGGCAAAACCCTCTTCTGTTTTACTATACTTCATTTTTAAATACACAGAAATTCAGTTAAAATATCGTTGGACCTTGCATGCAGTAAAGACGGCGTGAGGATACAAATCAGAGGATTCCATGTTCCATGCAGTGCTGCAGCAAATTCCTCACTTTCTCAAAAAAAAAAAAGAGAAATTGCAGTTTAACCAAACTTGTCATTAATGATGGTGTATGGTGTCCTGAAATATTAAAAGCAGGGATTGCACTGTTACTAAGATGTATATACAATAAAGGATGCTTATATTGGCTATGACATGTTGTAAAAGTCTTAAGACTCCTTGTTGATTATGAGATTATAAGTGAGAAGGAATCTTTGTTTATTTAAAAAGAGTGATATGATAAGATACGTGTCAAGTGTGTATAAAAATGGGGATTAGCCTATTTACATCCATTGTATTGAATGCATTCATCTGTGCAGGATACCTTGAAATTAAGAATAAAACCAGAGGAGTCGATTTCTGTTTTGTCAAGCTAGAAGGGCAAATATTCGATGCATTAACTTTCTGGATAGCTGGGGACAGAAGCTGGAAGAAGCATAAATTGTGTTTCCAGCCTTTCTGCCAGCTGACTTGAAGACGCTGTTTTAGGTTTAAAACCCAGGAAAGAAGTTTGATGAGACTTATAGTCTTTTGGGGGTTTTCTATTCTGTTTCTTGCTAATTTACATTTCATTTAAAATGTCATTCTGTAGAGCTCATAGCCTCGGTGTTTCAGATCAACACACTTTGTCTAAAGAGCTGTAAGAAACACCACGTGGCAGAAAAGGTAACTCCAATAAATGAAATGTGTGGAAACTGTTCAGATGAGGCAAAAGGTTGCCTTGTTTTCCATTTCAGAATAGCAGAGTCAAGACAAACACAAAAAACAAGTTGAAACCAGGGAGCTCTCTGTGCCCGTATGAGAGGATGTGTAAGCCAGACACCCGAGGCAGTTGCTTATGGTAGCTTGAGAAAAGGATGTCTTGTCCCAGTTAAGTCCTGTTCCTTATGTTCTGTGGAGATGAGATGACCTGATTTCTTTAAAGGCTGAGGTAGGAAATAGATGCAAGATACATTGCAACACAATGTGCTTCAGTGGTGCAGTGTGTTACATCCTTGACTACACAGTTTGCAGTCAGGGATATACTTCCGCATTGTTATTGTTGAAATCATGGGCCTCCTACTTTAGAGTTACAAAAAAAACTAGCGTGGCCAGGGAATTAAGAGATGTCTAAGATAGAAAACATCTTGGGACTGAAATATGAATGCTTTTTCTATCTAAACTTATATTTTTAAAAAACAAATCTCCCAGCTGTGAAGGGAAAGATTTCTGTAGCTTTTTCTGTATTTTCAAGTACCCCGGATTGTCTCCAGATACTAAGTATCCCCATCTCCAGACTTAAATGAATTCATACAAAACCTCTGAGCATCTTTGTAGCTGATGAAGGTGTTTCATAGTTGAAACATCCAGTGATCGGTCTACTCTGTGAGTCACTCACTGCTCCATAGAGTAGGAGGAAACCAACCTGTCAAAAATAGTTGTATGTGGAGCACACTCTCAACTCTGGGAAGGCCAAGTTTCACCTTAAACTCTTAACCCGTATTTGTTATCTGCTGGCAGCAAAAAGCCATTCTAACAACACTAAACTTCAGCTGTAAATTACTCCTTTTCTTGATCTTTCTTCTCCATATATCCA
Source organism: Tapera naevia (assembly GCA_033556795.1). NCBI lineage: Eukaryota > Metazoa > Chordata > Aves > Cuculiformes > Neomorphidae > Tapera > Tapera naevia. The sequence goes on from JAUMJJ010000038.1 coordinate 16,784,201, forward strand.
TGTATCTACTTTATTAAAGTAGCATGAATTTTGCGGGGTTTCAAGGGCATCTCAATTCAGTTTGAATGTGTTCTGCATCAGGTGTTGGTTTCTCACACCTCTTCCCTCATCTGTTTTAACCTAGAAACAGCTCTCTGTGACTGGGTTTGGTTTTTAATTTTTTTAACCTCTCTTGTAACGTCTCTCTCTTCAGTACTTCCCAGTTAGCTTCTCTTCTGCTCCCTTGTCATTGGATTCCTTGTTATTTGGCTAGTGTGTGCCATGTCTGGCTGTGCAGCTCAGTGTCAGCAGACGGGATGGCAGGTCTATGCTGCCCACACGGTGACAGTTCTGCCCTGCAGCTGCATCCCAGCTGTACCCGCAATGAACCCCTTGAGCATGGCTCCCTTGATTGCACCCTTTGTGTCCCCAACTTCCAGTTCACTGGCAACAACAAAACTTTGCGAAGAGCCCAAAGGGATTAGAGAGAAGTCAAAGGTGAACTTGGATGGCAGCGGGTGTCAATGATATTGTAAATGCTGGCAAATAAGCTCTCTAAGACTCATTTTGGAGTTTTAGTAAGCAGCATCCTTTAATTTCAGTGCTGGATGCAGGAGGGAACGATTCCCATAAATCACTTGTAACAAGACGAGCTGGGGACAGAGTATGTATAAATTTTTGCAGAAATCTTCTGTATATTCTGTTACTTCCCAAGGACTAATTTCAGTGTTGTTATGAACTTCACAGCAGTCAAATCTCTTGCTAATTGGAGCTTTGGAGCCAGCTCTGTCTGACCCTGCATCTTAGATAGGGAAAGGCTGCAAACAGGTGGTTATAGAAGAAGACACGTCTGTTGAGCACATGCCATACTTAACACAAGACATTACAGAATCATAGAACTGCCTGGTTGGAAAAGACCTTTGAGATCATCAAGTTCAACCATACCAGTTGCTACTAAACCATAAACCTGAGCACCTCATCCACTCGTATTTTAAATACTTCCAGGAATGGTGACTCAACCACCTCCCTGGGCAGCCATTTCAATGCCTGACAATCCTTTCAGTGAAGAAATTTTTCTTAATGTCTAGTCTGAACCTCCCCTGGTGTAACTTGAGGCCATTTCCTCTCACCCATCACCTGTCACTTGCGAGTAAAGACCCATACCCACCATGCTACAACCTCCTTTCAGGTAGTTGTAGACAGTGATAAGGTCGCTCCTTCTCCAGGCTGAACAACCCCAGTTCCCTCAGCCACTCCTCAGCCCCTTCCACAGCTTCATTGCCCTTCGCTGGATGCGCTCCAGCACCTCAGTGTCCTGGACCTTGTAGCGAGAGGCCCAAAACCTAACACAGTGTTTGAGGTGTGTGTTCATTTCTCTCTGAACTGCCTAGGAAAACATTTGGAAAAAAACACGCTATAAAGAAAACATGCTCTCGGACATCATTGTGTCTAACTTTCAAAAAATACAGTTACTTAGGTGAAGCTTAACACTGCTTTAGCTTAGATCAAAATGTTTCACCTTTTAGAATAGTAACTACTTCTTGTATGACCGGGGCCAGGGGAGCTGAGCCTGAACTGCTTGGCCGCTTCCTCCGCCACTTCGGCGGGACCCAATGCCACTTTCTGTCGGTGGGAGAGGGAAGCTGAGCCGACGCCGAGCGCGGGCTCCGGGCTGCAGCCAACGCGTACTGCGCCGGGGCTGCCGGGCACGCTGCGCGGCTGCCGGGGGCGGCTCGCCTGGGCTGACAGCGGGGAGTCGCCGGGGGCGCCGCCGTTGGCCGATTTGTAGCGCCGGGAGGTGCCCCGCTCCGCCTTGGGACCAGGAGAGCAGGAGGGAGGGCGGCGTGTGCGCCGCCGGCCGGCAGGGGCGCTGCGTGCGGCCGGGGCTGCTCCCCGCGGCCCGCGCGGGGCGGGGAGAAGCGGCGCGGCGGCTGCCATTGCCCGGCTGCGCGGCCGCCTCCTTCTCCTCTGCCTCCGCCTCTTCCTGGCCGTGGCGAGAGGAGCCGTGCTGGCAGCGGGGAGCTTGCGGCGGCGGCACCACCGGCTCCCTGCCCGCCATGGCGATCCGCAAGAAGAGCAACAAGAACCCGCCGGTGCTGAGCCACGAATTCATCGTGCAGAACCATGCGGACATCGTGTCCTGCATGGCCATGATCTTCCTGCTGGGGCTCATGTTCGAGGTGAGGCGCGGCAGCCAGGGGGGCGCTTCGTCCCGCTTCTCCCCCCTCCCGATGGGCGGGGAGAGCGCAGGGGTCCCGACTGCAGGCGGAGGTGGGGAGGGCGGGCGCGGTGCGCTGGGCGGGGATGGAGGGCGCGGGGGTCCCTGTGCGCAGGGGCGGGCGGGGATGGAGGGCGCGGGGGTCTCGATGCGCAGGCGGCGGTGTTGACGGGGCAGCGCGAGCCCCTCCCGCCGCACTGGCCGCCGGCGCTGCCGCCCCACCCCCGCCGCACGGCCCGGGGAGCCAGCGCGGGGGCCCTCCCTTCCCCCCAGAACCCAGTTCCCGCTTCTCCTCGCCGGCAGTGAGAGGAGGCCGTGTCCCGCACGCCGCCGCGCGGGGAGCGGTCGTTGCCCTTCCTCCCGCGGGCGGCGGGGAGGGGGGAGGAGTTGGTGTTGGCGTCGGGGGTTACGTGGCACTCGGAGCGCGGCGGGTGGGGGCGGAGTGTGCGGCCGCGCTCGTGCCGGGGCGGGGGGGGGGGGGCGCGACGCCCGGCCGCAACAGCCGCGCGCCCGCTCTTTGTGTGCGCGCCGCCCGGCCGGCCCCCGCCGGCACCGCCGCTCCCGTCAGCCCGCGCGGCCGCGGAGGCCAGCGGAGACGTGTGCAGCCCCCGCCGCCGAGGGGGCGCGGTGGGTTCCCCGAGCTCCCCACACTCACAAACACACCCACCCGCCCGCCCGCTCTCTTCACCCCGCCCACGCACGCACACGCACACACACACACACTCTCACTGTCCTTCCCCTCCTCATCCACACCACAAACACACATGCGCCGCACACATCCCCTCACCACCACCCACACCCCACATAGACACACCCTCCCTTCCTCCCACACACACCCTCACACACATCTCCCTACACACACACACCCTCACCCCCCACACACCTATCCCCACCACCTTCACACACCCCCAACTCACACACACGCTCTTCTCCACACACACACACACACACACGCTCTTCTCCACACACACACACACATCCCCTCCCCCAGACAGGCAGCACACCCCACATACACCCTGAGTCTGAGAGCCCGGGCTGAGCCTCCTGGGGCCATTAACCTGCAGTCTGGTGCTGAAGTTACTCCCTGCCTCCTCCTCCATGGCAGAGACAGCCAAGTTTGGCAGCAGCCGAAGGGAGCTCTGGCTTCGTCCTAGAGCAGTCCCCACCAGCCAAGCTGCTCAGGCGTGCCGGTGGGCCTGGCACTTGCGTTGGACCCTGATGTAGGATGCAGGTGATAAAAGACATGCCTTTTTGGACTTTTCTCAGTTACCTTTTGAGAGAACTGAAAAGGTAATTTACCTGTATGACTTCCAAAATGTTCTTAGTAGTGCCCCCTCAGAGTAAGACGCTTCCATTTTTGTTGGCAAAACATTTCTGGCCTGTTTTTTTGGTATTTTAACCATTTGTTTGGAGTTGTGGGCCTTTTATTATATGCATGTTTTTTGTAACAGTTTTATCCAGCTGTTGACACTGCTTAGCGCTAGAAGCGAGTGGAGTTGGGAGAAAAAAAAATACACTTGGAAAGAAAAGACAGGGCAGACCAAGAAAGCCGTTATGTTTGGGTTTACTATCAAAAATAACCAAGACAGTCCTTATATGGTGGTTTTCCAGGGACTGAGGTTAAAGACATGGATTTTAACCATTACCTTTTATGTCTGTTTCTGGCTTACTGTATTTACAGTAATACTGGTAGGGTTGGAAATTTTGGGAGGATTGAATGTTCTGAAGTGTTTTGTTTCCATTTTTTTCATCTAAGGTGTTTTCTACCCCAGCACAGAATGACTGTCATTGGTACAGGTGTGGTACAGCTGAAAAGATTATTGCAATTTTTTAAATGCTTTGATACAGGTCTTGGAAATCACTTGCTGTGGTTAATGTTGGTATGGTAAGGTGTTTATGCTGCCTTACTCATGCAGCTGAGTTAGGACGGTGAGTAGCTGACAAAGCCTTCAAAGGGTAGCTCAGAATTGACTAATTGAATTGTCCTCTGAAGGCTCCCTGGATGAATAGGGAGCCTTAGGCAAACGCACTAGTTCAGGGAAACTAGTTGGGTTCCCTGAAGTTACATGGAGTGAACAGTCCACTGTGTATTCAGGAATTCCCAGAAAATCTAGGGCTTTTTTACAAAGTGCTAGTTTTGAAAATAAATAAATTTAAATCTTGCGAATGATAATCAATGCTGGATTATTTTCAGATAATCCAAGTATCCTTCTAGGATTCATAAAGGAGTTGGGTTTTTTGTTGGTCCTATTAGTGCAGTAAGGATGATATGTTTTTACAGCAATGAGAAATGATCAGGTCATAAATACTGTAAAGTGTGGTTATTTTTCCCCTCTCTGTTAAGACCTGCTGGTTCATGTTGAGATTCAACAAAGATATGTTAAAGTTGCGAGTTAGTTTATCCTTATTGACAGATAGGAACTTGTGCTTATGCTTATTTATTTGGGGTTTTACAGTATCACCACCCTGTGCTCCCCCAAAATAGCTTTTAGAACAAACTTGTGCCCACCCGTCATCTTCTGTTCATTCTGCTTTTTCTTACTGTCCATCATAAAGAGGTAATACCACTACTGCTAAATTTAATTTATTTTATTTTATGCTTATCAGAGGATCTGTAGGGTTAAAGGAATGCTAACTGTGTTGAGTTGGTTTGCAGCTGGCCTGAGATCATTCTCCGTTCTTTATGCCTTTTCTCCTCTCCTGAGCACATTTTCCAAATCACCCACACATTTATGGATATGATGTTGGCCTTCAAATTTTGCCAAATTGAAAAGTAATTCTAAATGAAGTTTATTCTCAGCCATTGCTACATGCATCGTGGTGTAGGAATTACGTGGTTTAGTACATTCTGCTAATGTAGTAATATGGTATGGACTGGAAGAGGAATTGCAGCATATGTTTTTGTTTTAATATTGTAGAAAAGACTTTGTTAGTAGCAGTTTTGAGGACATTTCATTCAGGAGATTGAACATTCTGTAAAGAAATCTAAAGAGATCACACAGTGTGTTCTGCCTTTGAAAAAGTCAGGTGAAGTGGTGGGATAATGTTGATCAGTTTTATGTGAAGGGGCAAACGTGCCGGGGAAGGGTGTTAAAACTATGGGCAAATGTTTTCAGCTTAATATAGTTTATTTCAATAAGAATTTATAGATCTCTTTTTTCTCTTTCAGATCACAGCAAAAGCAGCTGTTATTTTTGTTACACTTCAGTATAATGTTACCATTCCTGCCACAGGTATGTATCTTGCAGGAGGTTACTTATGAGGCAGTGAATTCAGATATTGTAAATGTGCTGTACTTTCTAGGCTGAGGGTAAGTGAATTTGTCAGTTGCAATTCTCAAGGACCTCACTTTATTTTTATTAAAACTCCAGTTTAATTAATTAGGTTAAGAATAATTTTTCTGTTCTGCTGGGTTCATCATTAGTGGCTAAAACACCATCTTACAGGTAGATAAGTTCATATTAATCCTTAGTCTGTTTTTGCAAGTGGCAATCTTTACTAGTTGAAGCAGGGTGATAGTTTAATGTGATATTATAGTCCCCTTTCAGTGCATTTGGGTAAGCTTCCTAAGTGCACTTTTTTCATTTTTATAGTCCATCTTTGCAGAATCAAATTTAGTTTGTGATGTGGCAGAGAAGATGTCTGTAAACAATGTAGTGACTGAGCTTGTAGCTGGCAGTTTAATTTGACTTCTGTTTGTTCAGCTGACTACAAACTGCTTCTATCTGAAAGGTTTCACTTTGAAAAACAAACTTGTTAGCCATTAGGCTGTATTGGTGCATAACAGTTATTTCTGCTTCTCTTTTAGAAGAACAATCTGCAGAAACAATCTCTCTCTATCACTATGGCATCAAAGACTTGGCTACGATTTTCTTCTACATGCTTGTAGCGATAATCATACATGCTATAATTCAGGAGTACGTACTGGATGTAAGTAAAGATTATTAATTCCTTTCATCAAGATAATTGTCAGGTTTTAATTAGACTTTAAGACTATTAACTTATAAGAAAACTTATGCATTAAAGCTTTTAACTCTTAAAACAGGCGAAACTTTTAGATGTTCTAATGCAGTTAACAGGTAAACATTAAGTACCTTTGGCATATAAATAACAATAAACTTTCATTTCAGAAAATTAACAGGAAAATGCACTTTTCAAAAACAAAGCATAGCAAGTTCAATGAGTCTGGGCAACTTAGTGCATTCTACCTTTTCTCCTGTGTTTGGGGAACAAGTATTCTTGTCTCTGTAAGTATGCTTTCTGTTCTGTTTGTATTATGAGATTTAAAAAACTTCACTTATGGTTTTTGGCTTATTTTTTTGTTTTAGCTGGTTTTAATATTACAGCAGGAACAAGCTTAGGGATTCTATGTAGGTGGTAGTCATAACTGAGTATGGAGTCCAGTAGTGTTATTTTTGCTCAGTCTGAGTTGATTTACTGTCAACTGAATAAGGTAAAACATTTTAACTCTTATTACGATGCTTCATTCTCTGTAGTTTTTCTTTATTGGCTTATTAATGTAAAATAAATATTAGAAAAGCATCATATGTAGGTAGCAGTTTGGCAGCCTAGGGAGTGGGTGTATAGACAGATTGCAGAAGGCTCAGGTGAGTATGTGCTTTCAGATGGTGTGCACTTTGCTAGTGGCTGTATGTGTATCAGCTTAGTTTCAAAAAAAGGAAAGTGAATTACTTATTTTTCTTAACATAATGATTCTTGAAAAAACTTTCCTTTTCTTATTTAAGCTCAAAGCTTGTCAGCAATTTACAAAGGAAGACTGTAGTGATGCTGAAATAACCTGCATCTCATAAGGATGCTCTTATCCTGAATGAGCAGTTGGTTTGTTTGGTTGCTTTTTATTGTTCTGAGCCAGTAAAGCTGTCTTTTGTTTTGGAGGTTTGGAGGGTTTTTTTGGTGGGGGGAGGATTTTTTTGTTCTTTCTTTAAAAAAAAAAAAAAAAGTCTGTTGATCTGCAACTTTTACTTGTGTATGTTGACATGTGCATGTTTGAATGTACACATGCACATTTACATGAATACATACATGTATGCATGTTCATTCATTATTTCTGAGTAGGAAGTAGCATATTTGAGGGTTTATTATGTGTTTTTTATTTGTGTTTTTTTCTAGGAGAACTATATATCCGATCCAACTTCTCTGTGGAGGGACTATCCTCACACTTTGATTCCGTAAGGCCTCTTACATAGACGATTGTTGGGGGAAGCGGGGGGGGGGTTAAACTTAGGGTGTGTCACGTACAGTCTGTGTAGAATAAGTAGTCTGTAAAACTGTATCGGTCACTAATGGTTTTTTACTCATATTTATGGAGGAATTTGATTCACTATCAATTTGTAGTGTACACTATTCTCTCTCTGTAGGCAATTATTTAAAGAACTAAGGTTTTGCAAGCTTACTTATCTTAGTGATTTTGTTTTTACTTTTTAGTTGGCTGGCAGAAATATTCTATATTTATCTTTTTTAAAGACAGTGATTAAATGTGTTCACTAGAAAGCTTCTGAAATATTTTGAAGTAATATTCTTCAATTCTTTCTTCATTGTACAGGTTTCAAATGAAATTTTTCTACATCTTACAGTTGGCTTATTGGTTTCATGCTTTTCCAGAATTGTATTTCCAAAAAACTAAAAAAGTAAGTTGAAAGTGTAAATTGAAATAACTTGGACTTCTATGTTTCCAGAGTAATGTGTTACCCTAGATTTCATACACTGTTCTTATTTGTGCCACCCACTTTTCCTAATAGAATGTTGGGAGATCGTATATCTGTGTGAGAAGGTAGGGCTGTTTTGCTTTCAGTTAAATCCTGTATTTCGAATTGCACTAAAAATGCTATATATCTGTTGTGTAAATAAAAACTCACTAGTATTTCTCATGTACTAAAAGAATGTGAGCTTTTCTTTTCAAACTTTTTTCTTTGATTCATTGTAATTAGTAATCTGAATAGTCTTGTTGAAATCACAATTGCTTCATGAATCGTGATACAGGTGTAGAACATAAACAGTGAATAATTTCATGAATCCAAGGAATATTAAACTCTGATATTTGATTTAAATATGACTGTCCTCAGCAGGTTAGATACATTGTGGTTAGTTCTGTGTTGTGAATGCTCAATTTTTAACAGCATCCTTTTCCCCCAAGAGTTTTCTCTGCTGGGGTTCTCAAAGCTCTTGAGTTTTCTGTAGATTTTATTTTGGCATGCATTTTGCCTCCTGGACCAATTCAGGTAATCTCTTTGCATGTTTTTCTCACGCTCATTTTGCGTATGTAGTTTTCTTCTTAAACTTTGCTGTTTTAAACTCTTCAGTGTGGCTTCACTAAGGGTAAATCAGGCTTGACTAATGATTGGCCTTCTAGGGTGGAGTGAATACATCAGTGAATGAGGGAACTGCTACTAATGTCATCTACCTAAGCTTCTGTCCAGGCTTTTGATATGGTCCCTCCCAGCATTCCGACCCGTAAACTGAAGAGAGATGGATTTGATGGATGGACTGATAGATGGACAAGGAATTGGCTGGATGGCTGTTTGCATAAAGTTACAGTCAGTGGTTCAGCATTCAGGTGGAAACCAGTAATGGGTGGTGGTCTTCAAGGGTCTATACTGAGACCAACACTGTTCATTAATGACATAGTGGGATTGAGCTTAGTGGTGCAGTTGATTTACTTGAGGAAAGGGATGTGATCCAGATGTTGACAAGCTTGAGGATGGGGCCCATGAAGTTCAGCCAAGCCAAGGGCAAGGTCCTGCTCCTGGGTCATGGAAATCCCCAACATTGATACATCCTGGGGATAAATGGATTGAGAACAGCCTTGCAACGGAGGACTTGGGGGTACTGGGACATGAAGAATTGGACATGAGCCAGTGACGTGCTCTTGCAGCTCAGAAAGAGACTTGTATACTGGGTTGCATCAACAGAAGTGTGGCCAGCATGTTGAGGGAGGTCATTTTGCTCTTCTGCTCTGCTCTGGTAAGACCCTGCCTGGAGTACTGCATTCTGTTCTGGAGCCCTCAGCACAGGAAAGAAAAAAAATGGACCTGTTGGAGCAGATCCAGAGGAGAGACACAAAAATGATCAGAGGAATGGAGCACCTCTGTTATGAAGAAAGGCTGAGAGAGTTGGTGTTTTTCAGACTGGAGAATGGAAGGCTCTTGGAAGACCTTATTGTGACCTCTCAGTATTTGAAGGAGGCTTAAAAGAAGGATGGAGAAAGAATTTTTATCGGTACCTATAGTGACAGGAGAAGGGGCAGTGATTTTAATCTGAAAGAAGGTACATTTAGATCAGGTAGGAAGAAATTCTTTATTGTGAGGATGGTGAGACACTTGAACAGGTTACGCAGAGGAGTTGTGGATGCCCCATCACTGGAAATGTTCAGCCTGTCCTTGAACAGGGCTTTGAGCAACCTGATCCAGTGAAAGGTGTTCCTGCTCATGGCAGGCCCCTTCCAATCCAGACCATTCTGTGATTCTGTGCTGCTCTGACTAGACTGCGTCTCTGCTGCCAGAGTTCTGCTTTATTCAAGAAAATGAAACATACGTGTTACATAACCATAAGTCTTTGTTCAAGAGCCTAGAAGACACTTGGGAAAATAGTAACGAGATGCTTTGTTTTTGTGCTGATAAGCCGCAGTATAAACACTAATGTCTTGCAGATACACTGCAGCTGACGTTCCAGTATTGTGCTACTGGTATTCGTCAAAGTCAACTCCATATCCAAGCATAGAGTATTTTTTTAACATAACTTTAAGAAAGCTATCACAGGTGGAAGAAGTGCTATATATTGAAAAGTGGTGTTTTAACTGGGTCACTGCTTGACATTTTGGCCTCTGACTTTTGCATTCAATTTTAAGAGTGATGATTCATTTATTTTAGAAAGTTTGTAGTTGATAATGTCTTTTGTAGTTGATAATATCTTTCACCACCATTTAACATCTGCCACCTTGCCGTCTCTGCCTTATTCCTTCTCTTTAAGGAACTGACTTCTTTTACTCAGGTTTATTTATCTACTGCTGGTGTAGACAAGAAAAGAAGTTCTTAACTCAGCTTTCTGTGTGGTAGTGTATACCTCCACCTGTATTATTCCAGTAGGCCTTCAGTTTCTTGACAATTTGTCTAAGCAGGCGACATGCACTGTTTAAATGTTACCTGTTAGTATTTGGAAAAATTGAGCATCTGTACTGACTATTTTCTAATATGTCTGAACGCACTCGTATTTTATTTTGGTTTGGATCATTTAGAGTAGGTCTTTATCTGTTTTCTTATTCTGTGTGTACATGTGTGGTTTTTGCTGTTGTCGAAAATTTAAGTTTCTGTGCTTTTGTTGGCTTTGAGATAAGAGTATTGCATAACATAGCATAGATCTTACAAGATTAAATTTGGGCCTTTTTCTTTAAATAACATGTATTTGAGATAAAGTTGAAGCCACTTGCTTGAAGTTTAGGGAATCTTTCTAAAAAGTAGGAATCCTTAAGCACAGTTGAATGTACTGGGCATGTCACTGCAAGCTGGATTTTTATTGTGATCTGGCGTAGTTTAGTGATTCTTCTGTTCACAGATGGCACCTTCTGCTTTTGTGTGCAGTGTGCCTATACTTGAGTCTATGTCTCTTCGTCCTTATTCTTTCGTCTCCATAGAGTGTTCGATTTAATGGGGCTGGCTAAAAGCTGACTTGAAATGTGACAATGTGGCTTAGTGTGATTGGCTAATTCTCTTATTTGCCAGCAACAGTGTGCCAGAATCTTATATGATCTTGAATTTGTAAAATAGCTGTCAACACTTGAGAACCTCTTAATTTTGTTTCATAGGCTGTTACTTTATTTCTGTAGTAATCTGGCCCAGTGTGGTGGACAGAAAACACACAGAACTGTAGGAAGTTATCTGATGATACAGTAATACCATATAAGTATTGTAATAGCTAGTAGAAATTCACCATAGTGACATCAAATAAAAACGGCGTCTTTTTGATGTTTGATGCATTTTCTTACGATAACATATACGTAGGATAAGCTTGCTTGCCAATAACATCGGGTATGTGTGGAATTAGATTATCTAGGCTGAGTAATGCAATGCCAGAACAGGCCACATTAGGGCAGCTGATAAACCAAGAAGAATTTCCGAGATTAAGGAATAATTTGTAATAATATATAACATTGTACAATAATGTGTAGCACTGTGTATAATGCATAATTACTTTTTTCTTCATAATAGGAAGATATCTTTCGCCAGATTGTCTACATTGGACTGTATCTCTTTCATATTGCTGGAGCATATCTCCTGAAGTAAGTCAACTGTAAACTTTTGCTGACTTCATTCTTTGTCATAAACATCTAAACAAAACGTCTGAATGTTTGTTTTATTTGTTTTGATAGTCTGACCCATCTTGGACTTGTTCTTCTGGTATTGCATTACTTTGTAGAATTTCTTTTCCACATATCCCGTCTTTTCTACTTCAGTGATGAAAGATACCAGAAAGGGTAAGTTGTCTTTATCTTTTGAATACGTGTAACTTCTATCTCAAAGCTTTGTTCATTTAACTAATTAGAAACCAAAGGTATAAGGAAGTCCACACAGTGTTTCCTTAGAGGTCACGGTTGTCCAGGCTAGTTTTAGTATTTGTATATCTAAGACAACTGATTTTGTACTTTATTTGCCTATTTAAGTAAATGTTCATACTGATATAAAATGGAATAAAATCGTACACTATGTAATAATATTTTTTTAAAGTTTTATAGAGAAAAGAGCATAAGTTGCTAATACAGCCACTTCTATAGGAACTGATAACATGTTTATGTCCTAATTGTAATGGAAAGCACATTCCATTGAGTTGAAATTAGTTTGCAGAACATATTTTTGATTTGTTAAAAAAAAGAGATTGTGAGGCAAGGGTTTTCTTGCTTTTTGTTTTCTATGAGTGCTAGAAATACAAGGCTAGTTTCAGATAGGTGCAGAACAATTCCTTTAGGGAAGTTCTTAAATTTCAGACGAATTCACGTGGTGAAGAGTAAATGTTTGCCTTGTTAGTACTTCTGAACAGAAAATTCATTTAGAGTTTGTGGTGTTTTTCTTTGCAGATTTTCACTGTGGGCAGTTCTTTTTGTTTTGGCAAGACTTCTCACCTTGATTCTCTCAGTCCTCACTTTTGGCTTTGGACTGGCAAGAGCAGAAGATCAGCAGCTGAATTTCAGTACTGGAAACTTTAATATCCTGGCTGTTAGGTATAGTAAACTTGGCTTGGTTCTTAAGCATGAGCTGTAAATCTCTGTTAAATACACAATATAAATGTTGTCATTTATATAGGCTGGTAATGCTAGGAATTCTGAATGGTTAGGTGTTTCCCTGCAGCTGATGGCATCTGTAGGAATAGCTTATGTAACAAACTTGAAAGGCACAGTAAGATGAACTGAAAAATTTGCAGTCTACAGCTGAGAAATCTGTAACTGGTTACTCAGAATAAAAAGGAATATCCAGTTATAGAGATTACTTTCAAATGTTTTAGAGTTAGTGAATTGAATTCCAGATAAAATTGCAGTGAGTTTGTCTGTAGAGGTCAAGGCATTATGTCCAGAGCATCTTTGTTCCTGGTTGAAGATCCCTACCTCTTTCTCTGCCTTTGTTATGGCTCCTGTTGCTGCTATATTCTGCAGGTTGTTTGGCCAACCACCTGGCCTTTTTACGAACTAAATCCAGAAAAGGAAGTTACTAAAACATTGACAATGTCAGCATTACCCTGCAGAATTGATGCTCAGAACTGGAAGACTCCTTTAAACCATTTTCAACTGTTACTCCTGGTATCTTGAGAGTAGTACTGAGAAAGGAGAAAGCACAAAAGAAATCTGGTACTTCCCAGATTTGATGGAGAGGCAAAGACTTTGTTCCCACTATATATCTAGTTCAGTTGCGCTAAACCAGGTTGCCCTAGGTGAGCTAACTCTTACCATGGCTTGGAAAATGCGTGTTATCAAGGGAGTAGAAGTCACAACAAATGAAACTGAACTTTTATAAATTCATGTTATCTGGGAAGGAATCACTCTAATGTGTTTGAGGGGCGTACGTAAAAAAGCTGTTTATGACATAAAAAAAACCCATCTATTTGAACAATGAGATAAACTTGCTGGTAAAGCTTTGCCTGTGTTTCATTTCTAGAATCAGTGTGCTGGCCTCCATCTGCATGGCTCAGGCATTTATGATGTGGAAGTTCATTAATTTCCAGCTGCGGAGGTGGAGAGAGCATTCTTCTTCTCAGCCTCAGTCAGTGAAAAAGAAGTTCGTAGCAGCTAAGGGAAAGACCACCAGAAAAGAAAGAGGTTTGTATATACCGGTTTTCTGTTGCCTTGACTTCTCAAAAACAACTTTAGGTAATGAAGACCCTTTTTTAATACAATTGTGAAAGAAACATTTTTATATTAACCTGCTAGCAAAATGACTAAATGACTCAGTTATAAAAACAGTGTCAGTGAATATTGTTGTGGGGTTTTTAAATTAAAAAAATCACGATAAATTTGTTTTTTCTAATTACCTGAATAAAGGAATTACCATTTCTGTAGTTAAGGCAGTGTGAGGTTTTTTTTCTGATTTTTTTAACTTGAGCAAAATGTGTCATGCTTATGTTTTATTCCCTTATGAAAAGGAAGCAGACATTTTTAGATATGTTCTCCATTTAGAAGTCTAAATTTTTCTTGAAATTAATTTCAGGTTTGTTTTTCACTGCAACTAAATTCTGAGGTTTTAAGACAAGGAAATGGTTTGTTCCATCCCGTAAATAGGCTGTTGGACTGCCTTTACTAAACATAGAATTTTGATTCTTCTTTTAAGGGGAGGTAATAGCTACTTACTACTCTAAACTAATTGGACCTATGTCTCCTCTTATTCTCATATATGTTTCTGATTTTTTTTTTTTGCTGATTGTTTGCATAAATGGGAGCATTTGGATGTAGTCAGGGAGAGAGGGAGTTCAGCAATTGTTTTTGTAGATTGGCCATACTCTGTGGTGATCTGCAACACATCTGCAGATGGAAAACATTAAATTAACCAGTTATTTGTATGAAAAAAACCTCAGTGGTTGCTTGAAGTCGGAACAATTCTGTAAGTCGGAGCAGAGATGTTAAGCAAGCATTACAGCTGGCTATGCACTCTGCTCTCCAGATCTGATTTATAAATTCAGTAACTATCAGGCAACATCTCTGCTTTCTTGGGGATACCTTTAATTCCCAATGGTATCATGTTGCTCCATTTTACTGTAAGTTGTGTGCTTTATATTATAAATCTGCAGATTGTAGGTCATTGTTCTGCTGTCAAATTATCGCTGTGGTACTTGAATAGATGAAAGCTCTTGAGATCTTGAAGTTGTCCCAGAAGTGGGATGGAAGTAGAGAGTTGCAGCTGGTAACACATTCTTGCTTCTGTTCATAGATGGGTGCTTAGTCTTCTGCGTGAGCTCATCTCAAATATAACTAGTGCTTTAATTCTGTCAATCTTACCTATGTAAATATCTTCATCAGAACATAAATTAATTCTATATGTTAAAGTATGTAGTTTAAAAAAATTGTGTATGTATATATGAAGATTTTCTATATACTTGAACAGCTTGGCAGGTTAAGGGAAGGAGTGTAATTTTAGCAAGAATTAAAATCCAAAATAGGTGGGATAAACAACAAAGACCTATACCATGGAGCTGTGTATATACTGTGCACATCCAAAATTTCAGGACAGTCTCATTTACAGGTTGAGTATTTAATGCTATAGCTGGTCTTGATTTTCAGTCTAGAGGTATATGATGCACATATTTCAGTGTCAGTGTCAAGAAACAGGACTTATTATTATAAACTTGAAATTTTGTACTTCATAAGACTTCATTATACTAACGTATTATGAATCATAATGATGAGGTTTAACAAAGAAGATACTTCAGAAAGAAGGTAAAGGCTGGTTGTGTAGGAACTACAAAACCATAATAAAATATAGAGAGTCTCATTGTATTTGAAAAATGTTTTTTTCCTTTTTTCTAGAAAATGGAATAAATGGAACAGTGACCTCAAATGGAGCAGACTCGCCTCGAAGCAGGAAGGATAAATCCTCGTAAAACTGAGTTTTGTTAAGTTAATTGACTAATGTCCCCAAAGAATCTGCTTTTTACGTGGATGGCCCTGCAGCACTAGAGATATTCTGGATTAAAGAAAATACAATTCATGTTTTTTGATTATTGCTGTTGTTTTGAGAAACTTTTTTTAAAATCCATTTTGACTAAGGAAAAAGGTTTATCTGTCTTCAAGTGTTGGGGGGGGGTGTTGCAACACTTTTTAGATAACATTGACACTTTTTTAAACATTTATTGTGATGAAATAACTTCACTTAATGAAGCTCACTGTTGCAATGCATTATTTCCTTCCAGTTTTTGTAATCTTGGTGATATATACTGTCCTACCAACTTCAGTTTTCCAAGTTCTTCAAGAAGTATTACAAAATTGAAGTAAAAACTTATTAGGCGTTTTCAGATACTCTGGCCTTTCAGTTAATTACCTTGATTCAGATTTACAGTTCAAAATGGGATTCTGAGACCACACCAATCAATTTCTTTATTTTGAAGTTATTAGCTGCACAATGTCTGCTCTAAGAATTGCCCCATATCATTAAAACAAAACTGAACTAATTGGAAATGTTGCAGAGTCTTATTGTTTGTTGGTTAGAAATCTCTTAGAAGGAACATAAACGTTTTTGAGATACAGCTTTAGCACTTGAAAATTAGAAGGGAGCGAGTACGGTTGTAGAAAGAGTTGATTTGAGTAGCACTGTTAACTCTTGTCTGTGCTTATGAAGTGTACGTATCCTGGAGAATTAGTGTGTGTTGGACCTTCTTTGAAAACTTGTGTGTCTGATTTTGGAAGGGTGGAGGTTCTTAGAGTGTGGTGTTGTGATTGTTTTAGGAGGCATTTAATACTCCATGAAGAGGGAATTTGTTAGATTAAGTCATGGGAAACATTCCTTTATTCTAACTGCTTTGCTTTCACCTCTATTAGAAAATAGTTTGATTTTTCCTATATATATTTTTATGAAAAATATTTAAAAGCTACAACTTCTTAAAATTTATTGATTGTACCCTTTGCTACAGCTGGAAAAATCTTACTTTAAGATTTTTTTCCATTGTTTGTCTTTCATAATTGTTTTAAATGTGAAGCTTTTTCCAGTTATTTTCCAGTTTAATATCCAGTTAATGTTTCCATTTTGTAATGGGTATCGTTCAGCCCATTGCACTTGAGAGAATGATATAGAGATTTAATTCAGTCTTAAGAAGTTGCTAAATTAGTCTTTGAAGTTAATGCAAGTCTTGGACTGTTTATTGATTAAGCAGAGTAATTATGAGCATTCAAGCTGATAAATGAAATAGTTTTAATTAAAAGCTGTCATTGTAGTGGAGTTTATACCCAACAAAATAGTAAACCTGCACTCTGTATCTTCTGCAGTTCGGTTGCTTACTATATGAAATAAACATTTCTAGTACAAAATGTTGACTGCAAGTAACTATCCATTCTTCAAACATTTAATGCTATTTAGACTTATTGCAGTATCATTTATTATAGTTTTGGCTAATTTCAGTTATAATTCCTGAGTACTTGCTTCACAGCTCCTGAAGTGGACTTGACAGACTTGGACATGCTAAACTTCAGTACTCTGGGGCAGCATGCCCTGTAATATGCCCAGTCTGCTTCAGTGGAAGTAGCTGTACCATATCTTAATCTGAAGAAATAAAACTCAAGTGGTGAAACTATGAATCTATCTGATCTGACCATGAAACTGGAATATTTGAACTCAGAATATTTTGAGGGAGTTGCATACATTAAATACTCCCTGCATAATGTCATGTCATGTCTGTTGCGTTACCTTCCCAGATTCTGTGTGCCTTGCCCTGGAGTTTTACCCTAAGCCAAAAGGATGCATGGACTCTAAATCAGTTTGGTTGCGATATCTGGTTGTCTTGGGGCTGTCAAAGTCATGAAGGGTGGCAGAACAAATAACGAAGGGAGCATTTAAGGTACTTCTTGATCTTTTAGGACTTACTGGAATCTGTAGTAGGTTTTTTCCCTAAGGCAAACTGTTTCTTGTAAACCACAGGTTTTTGGCACGGTAGTCTTGAAATGTAAACTTCAGGTTCATTTCCAAAAACTTCAGAAGACTGTATTCTTGGCTGTTAATTCTGATGTTGCTTTTTGTCTCCTTCTGGCCTTATGGACATTCTTGGCCTTTGGACTTTGAAAAAAGTACTTTTGTTTCCACAATGACTTAATCTTCATCCTTGCCTTATAGGAGTTGTTGCTTTCTGCCAAGTCATAGGGAATAATTTCAGTTGGTCTAGAGTTTGGATAGAGCATTGAAAGCCAGTTTCTTTTGTCTCATGTCATAACTAAAAATACATATTTATTATTTTGGATGAGGTAAAAGCAATAATTTCTAATTTTCTACTTTGGGGTAGAAGATTTTCAGACTTCTATTTCCTGTTTGATATTACTTGTTTTGGCATAAGGATAACTGGATAACTTCTTTTGAATTGCTTAAAACTGATTTTCAAATGTTATTGCATTTTTGTTCTTTCTTTGTAATCTGGGATTCAGTAAGCTCGAAGATTGGTTGTCTAATCGTCTTTTCTTATGGAATCAGTAAATTAGAAATGGAAATGAATGAAGAGCTCATTATTATATTCCTACGCTTAATAAAATAGTTTTTGTTTAGGCTGTAGTAATTTATCCTCGTCAGTTACCAGGTCCCACAGAGAGAAGACTTGGTCTATGTAGATGGATTTGAATTGAGTTTTTCATACAAACTGTGGATAAGGTTTGCTAGAGTTTTGGGTTTTTTTCTTAAACCCTAAACCCCTTCTTCCCTTCCCTGTCTTGTCAGAATTTTTTGAGACTTAGAACAGATGACTTCAAACCTTCCCCCAAACACAAATGTGCGTTTATGTGCCAGGATCTGCTATCAAAACCAGCACTTCACTTAAGTAATTATTAACTTCAAAGTACAAACAGGGAATGCAGAGCAGCTGAAATTATTTTTCCAAGTTTTTGCTTTTATCTGGACACTTTTTCCTCTTGATGAGTTGCAAAGATTGATTTATCCTGTGTGAATTATTCATGAATGGGCCTCTGGAAATACTGCTTTTTGTACGATCCCATGCACAAACTTAGGAATGATCACGGGATTTGCCGTGCAGAGGAAGGGCATAGGCTGTTTCCGCTGATGTTATAATATGCTGAAACTAAGCTAAGTATGGTGGGATAATGAATTTGGAAAATCAGTAGTTTATTGATAAGCATTTGATAATTTTCCTAAATACTCTTTTCTTTGAACGTTTTAGTTGTGTTAATGGAGCTACATTACCCAGATTTGTAATAAGCAGTGTGGTACTTGAGTACAAGTAATTGGAATTCCATAAAAAGGGTTAATACATGTCAGCAGTCTTCTTACTGTTTGCAGATTTCTGACTAACTACACCTGAGGTGATTTTGTAGGGGGGCAAACTTGGTTTTAAAGGGAAGGGTGCAAAGTTGAAAGTAATGTAGGTCACTGCCAAAATTGGGTTCTGTCCCTGGCCTTGTCTAGCACAAGCCATTTTGGTTGCATGGTGAGCCAGATGAGGGAGTTGGTGTGGCAGTAATCTGGTTTGTTTGCTTAGTTGCTTTTCTGCTGGACTAATTACCCAATAGTAATCTTGGAGGCATTGGAGTATTATATATAAGCAAGAGGAAAAGATGCAGGGGAAAGGTGAATCAAGCTCTAAGGCAGCTCCCCCTTTTCAATTGCATATTTGGTTGAAAGTCGCACTAGATGATAGTAGGCGTTGGGAGATCTCATTGAAAGGCTTCCAGTCATCAATACCAGAAGGGAGCTGGTCTGTCTGGTAGCTCCTACATCCCAAATTTTTTTAAGTTTTATTGGGTTTTTGTCAGATATTTTGGGGCAAAGGGAAATACTCAGTATCCTGTGGTGTA
Source organism: Tapera naevia (assembly GCA_033556795.1). Taxonomy (NCBI): domain Eukaryota; kingdom Metazoa; phylum Chordata; class Aves; order Cuculiformes; family Neomorphidae; genus Tapera; species Tapera naevia. The sequence continues at coordinate 16,803,391 of JAUMJJ010000038.1, forward strand.
CTGAAACACATTTTATCTGTTACAGTTTTGGGGTTTTCAAGCAGTGCAAGGTGTTTTGGTGTGGAGTTTTTACTTTTATCTACACGTGAACCTTTTATATGTTGAAGTAGCTCTTCCAGAGAGCTTTGCAAGAATTGCACTGCATGTGTGTCTAGGATATGAGAGGGGAAGGGTTGTTCGGTTTCTCTCATTTTGTTTTCCTGTTTTCAAGAAGTTCACCAGCTGATTCCTAGGTCATACTTGGGTTTGGTTCCATTTGTGACTCAGCCCTTTGGGGCTGTGTTGTAGAAGATGGAGACTGGCAGCTTCAATAGGATCCCTATGCAGCGTTGGTCATTACTGTCCTAATTGTTCTATGTGGAAAATGTCAGTATTGAAGGAACTTGAACACAAAGTTGGGGAAATCGTGATGTTTGTAATGTTTACAGGACGATGAGAGCCTGCGTGCAGCGATTCCGCATTCCAGGGGGCTGCGGTTTTATGCCTGGAGGCTGTAGTAATAGTTGTCTTGGTATGCAAATACTTGAGTTACTTCTTGTGCAGGGTATAAGAATGTCCTGTGGAATTAAAGCTTGGGGAAAATTTAGGAGATCCTTTAAAAAGAATAAGACTCTTCAAAGAACTGACATCAGTTCTCTGTTCATTATATTTGAATTTCTCACGTTGTTAATTGTGGATTATCTTTAGAGCACTGGATTAGCCCATGCTTGTAGGTTGTCGTGGTGGATGTCTGGTGGGTATCCCCTCTTATTGTTCCCTCAACTACTCAGTTTAGGATCTGATAAGCTTAGGTCTGTACACATTAAGGAATTCGGCATGCTCCTCAGAAATAAAATAGAAGCAGTGCCGGAGTGTTTCTGGATTAAATGTGCAACAAATAAGTTCATCAGTACTCTGGGTGTCATTGGAACTCACTTAATGGGAACTGAAACTCTTTAGGATTAAAATGTTGCGGTACAACTTGCATTGCAGTGTGGTGTTTGGATATAGCGCACGCCCAGGTAGCAAGTGCCTTTCTGTCAGTGAAACGGAACCGCTGTTGGTGTCTGCAACTGTCAGATCCTCTTCTGTGAATGGTGGGTGAGGAGTGCTGGGCTGCAGCTGCAGTAGGCTTCTCTCAGCCTTTTAGAGAAGTTCTTTTCATGTTGACAATACAAAAGGCAATGACTCATTTCAGGTTTAAGAAAAATAAAACATGCTACCTAGTTTTGAATCCAATACACTTGTTCTTGATCTTTTTTCTGTCTTGTCACTATTATTTTAGGTTTCCACAAATATTTTACTTTTATCTAGCTCAAAGATGGCATATCTGTGACGTGGGTGCCAGAAATGACGATTCCTTTTTCTCCTTTCTATGTTTGAAAGTTTTTGCAGAATCAGAGCAGCTGAAGGGTAGCTTTATAATTTGACAGCTTTTCAGTATTTGTTCTTTCTCCTTATTTATTGTGGTTAACATTAAAGGTCAGGCATTGTCATGGAGCACAACACAATTGTCACTTATTCATTCCACATACAAGAGTGTTAGGCAATTTGATATACTGAAGTGAAAAAATGTATTAGTAAGTCTTGACTGGTTTGGCAGAAATTGGTATTCCTGGATGGTTTTGTTTTGTGTATTGCATTTCATTATCATTTGCCTTTCTTATTTAGGAAACCAGGCACTTAACATCTCTGAATCTCTAGGCTGTAGTTGCTGTATACAGCTTGACAAATTATGGTCTAGAACTTGAGCTTTGTGTCTTCTTCTGTCAGTTATATATGTTGAAGAATGTATCTTGCATTGTAATTAACAGATAAAAATCCAGCCAATTGTGATATGAATACTGTAATGGGGTAGGAATTTCAACTCTTGAACTCCAGACTTAGAAGCCAAGCCAAGACTATCCTGTGTTCTCATGCAGGTGATTCCTCCTCTTTGTTTCTTGATTAATCATTATCTTTGTTTTGTTTATTTAGATTGTAAGTTCTTTGTGGCAAGGGTTGTCTTTTGTGTGTGCGTGTGTGTGCGTGCGTGTGTGTACCCAGGACAATTACACCTGGAGCCCCAGTCTGTGGAAGCTGTAATAAACAACCACCTTGTTATTGTTTTCCTGGATATCATAATAAAGAGTATCAAATTAAAACTGTGCTTGAACAATCTGTTACAAAAATGGAGGCATGTAAATTCCATCTGGCCTTGCTTGCAGTACAGCAGCATCAATAGCAGGGAGATACTGGTCGAAGACAAATACAACATTCACTTTAGGAATATTCACTCAAACCAATGGACACAGAGCCAGGAATTTATCTTAGGCTGAAGAGCAATGCCTTGCAATCAGGTTGGAGCTGGAGCTCATGCAAAATTGTCAGGAATTCTGAGTGTCTCACATTCTGTCAATGTGAGAAATTACATTGGCCCTCTCAGGAAGGTGGGGCTTGTTTGCTGTAGTGCTTATGCAGTGTTTTGTTCCTTTGAGTGGCACTTTCGAGCTTAAAGCCATGAACACTAAGGAACTTTTAAAGTCTTCATAGACTTCAGCTTCACTGATACAGAAGAGGCAAATTTTGTCCCATCTAAAATTGAGCTTCTACGCTGATCGACTGGTGATGTACACAAGACAGTAGGGAACCAAGCACTGGATCACCCGAGTTAGACTGCTTTTAGGAAACTTTTGCTGTGACCGTTATCTTCCCATGGGTTTGCTTTGTTGCATGGACCCCAGAATCTCTGTATTCAGTTTACCACCAGACGTGTCAGATTGTTGCTTTTGAAGAACTGCTGTACTACTTAAACTCTTAAGTTGAAATAGATTAATTGAAAGAAAATGTTAAGTGAAGATTAGTCTTCCATCAAGATGCATCTGGTTCATGGCTTCGTTGTTAAACAATCTATCTTAACCCGTAGCTTAAAAAGAAACAGTGTTAGAAAATTCATGGTAAACATGACTTTTAAGAACCAGAGCTACCCTACCAATGGGTACAGCTGTCAGGGGACTAACCCAACTGTAGTTGGTGAGGACAGGCAGATCCTGAGACATAAATGGCATCTAGGATGATTGTAACAAGTCCTGCCTTATCTTTCCCCTATCGCACCTCTCAAAATATCATCTTGCCCTACTACCACTTCTGGAAGCATCTTGCAGATGCAGTCTTATAAAGCCAAATCATGTGATGAGTTTGGGGTGTGGGAAAAACAGCCACTAGAGGCCACCACAGTCTGTGACAGCTGTATTTCAATCTGGGTGACTGGTAGCCAGCAGAAATAAATACAGAGGCCCATGATTTTGCTGTAGTTTCAGCAAAAATTGCTTGTTTCCCTTTAAGTAGCCTCTCTGCTGTAACTCAGAAAACAGAGCATTGAATTAAATTAGACACAGCTCCTTGTCCTTTTGGTGGTGATACAGTAATAAAACCCATGTTATGTTCTCCAGGACTTGGATGATGTCCTTATTTGGCCAGAAACTACTTCTTTGCTTCTGGTTTAGAGAGCAGGATGTAGGCTTTCAGTTTCAAAGCTTTATCTTAGTCCAAAAGTGCAGCATCTTAGATTAAAAACAGTGTTCAGAATGGAAAGTAAGCCTCAGATTACATCTCCTGGCTGTGCTTAGGTTTGTAGGCAAGTACGCGGTGCTATGGCAGATGCTGATTTCTTTGGTTAATCCCTGGGGTGAGGGGGAAGTACAGAAAGTCTGATCTCTGTGTTTCCGCCAATTTTTGATACAGTTAGAGGAGCTTATAAAACTGTTTCCTGCACTGGAAAGAAATTTCAGCTTTTAGCTGTCAATAGGAGACCCTTTTTTTGTGACACCATTGCTTATGGACATCTCTTTTTAGGTGCTGCAGGAGCCTTATGAAAATTTTGCCTTCAGCCATTAAAACAACGTCCCAAAAAATACAAATTAAAATGTACAGCTTATAGATTTTGCCTTCAATAACAAGGAAATGTCTTGTTCCTTTAGCATATGCCCCCCTTTATATAGAAGAAAGAGGTTTGGGGTGACACAGGAAAATGGTGTGCGATACCCTAATGTTTGTTGTCTTTGGGGTCATTTTACCCTAGTCTGCCCAGAAGAAAGCCAAACATTGTGCACTGGCTTTGGCTGTTCTGGCCCCGGTAGGATTGCTTTTGCTGCTGGAAAGCATTGCAGTGCAGGGTAATCCAGCTCTGGAAGAATAATAAGAAGCATGGCTTTTCTTCAGGAATGTCTTGAGACTTTGGTGGAGTCTGGGCAAAATTTTCCTAAACATCTGGATTTGGGTAGTCCTGGTAAGAGATGGCGAAGAGATGGCTGACTCATGTTATGAGCTGTGAATGTACTTTGATTTATAATTCCTTAAATTACCAGCGACATGTTGAGCATCTGACTGGCCTGATCACCAGTTCAGTGTTGCGATGCTGAACCCCGAGACAGACAACGTGCAAAAAGTCATTTTGTGTGGCTCCACATCTATGGAAATGCACTTAGAAACAAGTCACAAGACTTACAATGAGAACGTACGATGTCAAGTGCTCTCCTCTTGCTCTGGCTGTCACTTTTGAGATGAATGGCTGCACTAAGACCTACAGGAATGCAGCAGGAGCCAGGAGCTGTGGTTGTACTGAAAGCAGTTGATTCTCTCAGACTTTGAATACGTACCCCCACTTCCCCACCACCAAGTCCGCCCTCCTTCAAGAACTTAGGAGATTTGAAATGGAAACCATTTAGTTTATAGCGATAAACTCTGCTCAGCAGCATGGGGATATTAGGAGCCTCTGACTGAGTAGAGGATGGAGTATGCCCCGCCCTGGAGAGAATGATGTAAATCATTCTAATTCTTGGCACTGGTATTTCAATTTTGTTCCTAGCATGCCATAAAAAAAAACCCTTTCAGACATTGTAAACTGTCTGTGCTTTCAAGAAAATTCTCAGAAGCTTTCTAGAGGAAAATTTTTCAGAAGTTGAAAGAAATGTTGATGTACTTTCTAAATGTGTCGTGAGTGGTGCTGTGGTTCTCTTGACCCTCTCTGCTCTTACTTTCTCACTCTCCTCTCTTCCCCTTCTGTGCCCCACAAGTCAGTGAAGTCATGAGAATGAGCTGCAATGAAGGGTGAGAGAAACCATGATTAACCCTGGAGGTTCCTCTTACAGAGGCGCTCGGCAGACTTCTTGTCTCCACAGCTGTAAGGCTTCTTTGCAAAGAGCTGCTGTCCTAGACAAGCCCAGAAGACAATATGCTCTAGTGTCTTGCCTTCCTGGCCCTTTAGGGAAGGGACATGAGACTGAGAGATGTATCATCCTGTTTCATCCACACAGTTTCTGGCAGTCATCAGTTCAGGGACTTCTGAAGCATCTGGTTGCATCAAAACTTCTGTTGTTTTTTTTTTTATTTTATTTTTTATAGCCACCACCAATGGAAGTATCCTACATGCATTTGGATGATCCCTCATAAACCCATTTAAAAACTTGGCATCTGCAACACTCAATAAGTCACACAATTTATCTATGCCTTGTTTGGAAAAAGCATTTCCTTTGGCTTGTGTTTTAAAACTGATGATTTCCTTGTGTGAGTCTCAAGTAGTGAATAATCATACCCTCTTCATCTCTCTCATACTACACATGATCTAATAGACCTCTCTGTTTCCAGCCTGAAGGTTCCCAGTCTATTTGTTTTCTTGTGCAGAAATTGTTCTGTACATTTGAATATCTATGCTCTTTTATGTACCTTTTCTAGTTCACTTAAATGCTTTGTCTGTGGGCTTTTAGGTTATTCTAAGTTTATTGGGAAGTATAATCCCTTCTAACAGTTCATGGACTTCTAGATCTGGGGTTTTTTTAATTTTAAACTGAATTTTTCAGATGTGCATTTCACATCATTTTAGCTGATTTTGCAGCATGCATTCATGTATTGAGTTGCATAACTACATTCCTAGAACAGTGGATACTGAGATATTGATTTTAGGACATTGATCAGTGATACAGTTTTTCCTCACAAGGAAAATAAACAGTAACTTGCCAACACAAAAGCAAATGGCTTTATCTTGAACATAGCCTGGTCTTCCTTGGCTGTGCTCACTGTCTATTGGCCTGTTGATTTTATTTGTAGTTCTGTGCTCGTGCAGTATTTCTTCTTGGTTGTTCTTCTTGCTGATGCTACTAAAACGTTTTTACAGTATCACCGTATCACAAGGTTGGAAAAGAGCTTTGAGATCATCTAGTCCAATCTATAATTTTCAAATTATTCAGGAAAACACTTTTCAACAGTAGCATTTGTATGTAAGTGTATGGCCTAAACTGGCCATAATACCTTAGTTCTGCAGTATTTCAGTAGCAAACACTGGAGGTTTCAAAGGTCTGGGATCACGAGCTCTTGAAAAAAGGCAGCGTAACAAATGAACAACTTTTGGCAGGAACTGCTGGCTTGCCCTCATTGCTGGAGGGTAGCTTGTATTTCTTTCACTGGAGATCTGCTAGTTCTTAAAGGGTAATAACTAAATACAAGACATAATTTTTAGAAAAAAAATCTTCAAGATAGAGGTACGTTATTAGTTGTTATGCCAGTTCATTTTGTCCTTTTCCAATTTTATTAGCTACTTATCTTATCTTATAATTTCCGAACAGGCAAAGCTGTCCTCTTCCAGTGAGGGACTATCTTCTAGAGTTCAGAGCAGTATAGTTTGATCACCCCTACATCAGCCTGCCAATACACCCGAGGGAGGACTTAAATATGATGCCAAACCAAGTTGCTGCATAATGTGGTTAAGATGTTAATTTGAAAACCGTGAGAAGTTACGTTCTGTTTCTGAATCTCTCTCAGTAGAGAGAGATTTTAAACTTTCTACCTTTTTCTCTTTAAATAGTGGATCATATTTAGCTCACACAGATACCAGGGTACTGACTGAAGGATCTGTAACCTACAAATATATTTTATCTGCTGTGCCTTGCAGTTATGGCTTTAAAGACAAATGATGATGCACTGGGTTCTGCATGGCCAGGTGATTCAACTCCATAGGGGAGGTTTGTCAAAATTCACCAATAACTTCAAAAGCAGATTTTCCTACTCAAGACACACTGTGATAAAAACAAGATGCTGTGCTGCAGCACTTTAGATTTTCCATACTTTCAACTCAGAGTTCTTTGACCTAGATGTGTGAATGACACCAAGTTAAAATACCATGACTGCTCTAGCTAACAGACCCAGGACTTGCATCTAAATGTGATGAAAGATGGTCCGTGTATCAGATAAGGAGAACTGGAGAAGCAATATGTTCTCACCTTGCAGCAAAGCTGGAGCTGATCGTCCGAAGGTTTCTGTGATACCAGGGGGAACTAAGCCTGAATTACAGTTCAACCACTGGATCTGTGCATTGGAAATGTTGCCTTAGATGCACTGTTAGAATTCCATCTGAAGCCAGAAGATATGTTGATATTTATATTTATTTTTTAAAAAAAAATGAGCTAAAAAGAAGAACTAAAGAAGGCCTGGGGTTTGGGGCCTTCGGATAACCCAGCCCTAGAGACTGTGGAGTGCCAACGTTTAGATGAGCTTACAAGTGCCTTACAACAAAAAGAAGAACTCTGTTCAGAAAGTCACATGCCTATGAGGGAGCTGCTGACTTCAACCCTCAGGCTCTGAGGTACAGTATAGCCATTTATACTGCTCCAGAAGGGTCCCCAGGGGACTGAAAACTTTCTCAGGGTTTTTCCCTGCTCTGGCACACAGTCCATTTTCCATACATGTAGCTATGAGCAGCGTTTTTATCTGGGCTTGTAATTTGGTGCAGTTTGGGACTTCCAGGTTCTGCAGTGCCCCTATGGTTTTTGGCAGCAGCAGAGTTGCTAAGCGGCCGAAGCTTTTGATCTCCGTTCAGACTGCAAATGAACATTTCATCTAGCACCTCCATACCTGTGTTCCACAGAACAATCAGACTTTTGATTTCCTCCTTCTTCCCTCCCTTCCAAAGCAGAGTACAGCAGAGTAACTCCACAATGGATGATTATACTTCCAGCAGCACCTGGAGGACTATAAATAATCTTAAATAAATGTGCATAAGGATCCAGTGTATTGTCTGAATGATCTAAAATTAGATTGCTGGAGTGTTTGTGCATCAGTCTTCATTCGCTGCAGGAAAATGTAATACTTTCTTTCCAAAGTATTTAAGTTTAAATTATGGTTCCTTAATGTTGGGGGAGGATAGGAAGGCTGTTTGAGGGGGAACTCCTGTAAGGATGGGTCTGATTTTCTTAAAAGAATAAGATCTACTGCAGCCAGTACTGAAGGGTAAAAATAAAAAAAAAACACAGCTTCACGTTCCTGGAAAGTATGGACACACATAGCTGCAGTTTGCTCCCAAAACATCACCTTTATTCTCTCTTTATTTTTTTCTGTTTCAAGGACTTTTTCATCTTGAGTGTAGTAAACATTTTGAAAGGGATCTAGAGAAGGTGGAGTGGAAAAATTCCAGAGAGCACATTTGCTTTTTTGTCTGGCATTAAATGACTTTGTATGACCTTTGTTCAAGGTATTTTAATTCTAGGTCTCCAACCATTCTTTGCAACAAATAACAGTAGCTATGTATTTTAGATAATATTGAATGTTTCCTGATATCAACTGAAAATACTCGGCTTAGCTGTTACTCCTGTGAATAAGCATATTACTCAAACTATACAGCGAAATAATGTTTTCTAGGTCAAATTACTTGTATAGAGTTCAAAGAGAACACAACTTGCAGTAATTCCATAGTCTTCTATTCCTATCCTCACACTGCAGTCTTTTGGGGGGGAATTTATTGTACAGTGATACGTCATATAAAAATTCTAATATAATTGGTTTTTTATATAAATTGGGACTTGTAAGCAATGAAAGGGTAAAAAATAATTCATTGTTGTGTTGATGAAATTGCAGCTTGACTGGAAGTAGTACTGTTTATTTTATTTTTATCTGTGAAGACCTATTTCTGCAAGTTTGTTTTGCAAATCAGCATAAAGAAAGGTCCACTGAATTGAGACAAGATAAGAGGTATCCTCTGTTTTGCTGCTGAGTTGGAAACTGGGACAAGGGAGAGAGGTTCAAGCTGTTAGAATGCATTGGTACAGCTCTATGAAACAGCACTGATAACGTGTCTCATATGTACTTACACACCGTACGGGACTGTGTTGTTATGCTGCATGTCGAACTTGCAATGGCCATCCAGGTGGATTTCAAAATTAATTGTTGAGGTCTCTAAACACACCAAAGTCTTGAAATCCTCACAGAAAGCCAGCTGTAGGATTCTGCACACCCTGAGAAGAGATTTAAGGGTGTATGTTTAATCCTGTGAAGGAATCCTGTAGTTTCAAATCTTTATTTCCAAGCTAGTCTGTGAGTTTAACTATTTGTTATCTAGGGCAAGAGTTGAGTCAATGTTTGGCTATGAAAAACCCAGTCACTTACAGCTTCTATTGGATTGAGTTGTAGATTTCTACATATCAGATCCCTGGTAAATTTTCTTTTCTGCTTTTATCATTCTTTTGAGGGATGTTTCGGGTTTGGTTTGGGGTTTGGAGTTTTTTTTTTATCCATTTAACACAGTGATACTGTGTGAAATTGTATATCCAACATGAACACTGTGTATGGTGTATCATTATTCTCATACTTTTACGTGTATGAACATGTATGTGACTGTGCTTTGGGATAAAAATTAAGGTGAAGAATTCTTTCCTCGATTGATTTTCAATTTTCATTAAAAGCTTTGCTGCACCGCTAAGTTCGCAATAGTCAGTTTTACCCACAAGAGGGAGCGATGTTTATCTTCACTGGGAACATTGCTGCTCCTAGAAAGGCTTAGCACTATTTACAAGGTTAAAAGTCTTTATTTTCCATTCTTATCGCTGTTCTGTCTTAATTTTTCTGTTTCTCTTGGCAAAGTGCATGATAAAAAGAATGTTAAGTAAAAAGCGTAAAATATGACGTAGTTGACAACTATGTCAACTTTCACCTGAAAATTGCGAAGTGGTTTTGAACAGAGTGTATCCTGGTTAATTAATGCTGAACCTACAGCCTGGATGAGATATCACTTATGTTAGAGATTTTCTCTAGCAGACTTGAAAACTGTAGCCACATCTCCTGATTCTCCAGACCTGTGCTTCTCTATTCAAGTCCCTTCTGCTCCCATGGAAGCAGCAATTGGAAATATAATTTTTATAATTTACTCAGCATCAAATTGGTTCAGAAAGCAAAGGACTGTCTTTTACTGCTGCAGACTGCTGGTGCATTTTTTCCTGTGGTAATTTGCTGTGTTTTTTTTTACCCCTAAAATATTCCAGTGAATCCATTGAAAAGTTTAAGTCCTGGACACTGGCCACCATCCACCGTCCACCTTATTAGGAGATTCCTGAGCTGCGATACAACCACCTGCAGAGGGGAAGCTGAAAGGGCTCAGAAAGGGGTCTGGTTGCTTCCATCAGATACAGGCTAATTCCAATTCTGCAATAGCTGTTATTAAGCAAAGCAAAATGAGAGCAGCAGGTGGAAAGCGGCTTGTTGATGTGGGGAGATGTTGGAGATGTAAAGCTTGAAAGAGGAAGAAGAAAGAGCAGTGTGGAAAGGAGGAGTGAGGTTGCAAGGAGGCTTGGCAGCTCATCAGGGAACTCCTAAGGAATGGGAAAGAGAAATCTTCTGCTATTCAGGTCAAGGTCCTAAGATGAGAACCTGGCATGGAGGCCTGGCATCCTCAGCTGCTGAAAGGAAGGAATTGGTTCTCCAGAGGAGAAGAAATGTAAGAGCTGATCAGCCTGAGACTGGGAAGTGACCTCATACAGGTACTAAAAGTCCTCAGGTCTTATAGGTATGACCAAATGGCTGCTATACGTACCCACAGAGTGGATACAGGTCTGGTTTAGATGACCATCTGCTGCCTCCTTGTCTAGCCCCTTAATAAATAAACCTTGGTGATCTGGCAGCAGATAGCGATATAGTTTAACAGAAACCTCTTATTGTCACTAAGCACTCATCCCAGGTCCACCTAAAGAGTTTATGTGCACTACCTTGACTTACCAAATGAATAAAACTTAAGTAAAGTTTAAAGGTGGTGTCACAAATGAAAGACACCGCTGTTCTTGTGTTTCATTTTTCTTTACATGCCGTTTCACATTTTTTTTCATGCAATGGCTCTTACTTGGTTGGGTTTTTGGGGTTTTTTTGATGTGTCTTCCTGCTGATTGCAGGCTAGAGAGCTGGTGTGTAATCCTCAGGCATTGCTCTCTTAATAGCAGCTTTGCCACTGTTCACAGTTTCTCCTCTCCAGGAAAAATGAGAAATGCCAGGTACTTGGAGCAGCATAGCTGCAGCAGCCCCTGCTAGCCTGGTACAGCCACTGGACACGCAGCACTGTCCTCCTCCTCTGGAGGAGTGTGTGTCTTTTCTGAGCAGTAAAGGGAAGGGCTACAAGCAGCTTGGTCTAGGGGAGGGGAGGGTGTTTTCTTAGTTCTTACAAGTGTGCCTAGTAATGGTCCATGCCCTTTCCAAGATTCCACAGTGGTTGTCTAACAAAACCATGAGGGGCTGTTAGTTTAAAACCCAGTTTTCAGACAAAAACAACATATCTGAATTTGTTGCTAGTGACCTTGTGATGTTAAGACAGTTCTTTTCCTGCTGTAAAATGAACACAATGACTGGATTTTACACTTTGGCCATGCATAGAATATGAAATGATGAGGAACAAACGCACCACTGGCAATGTGCTTGGGGTAAGTGAGGTGGTCAATTAGGCTAGAGAATTCAGCTGAAGTTTAAGTATTTACGTATGACAGAATTGGCAGCTGTTAGAGGTTTTTATTACAGGGTTTGATCTAAGCTATAATAAGAGTCTGAGCCTGGAACCAGAAAATGGTCCTTCTCATGAACAAAGTTCTATGTGCGTATTTGACAGATAACATGATCAAAAATATTGGAACTTTCCAATGGGTGTATCCCGAAGAAGGCTTTTCTTAAATACAACCAGAAGTATGCTTTAAATCAGAAAGACTGGGCAGTTTTGATCTGGTTTTTTTTTACATAGATACAGTAGAGAGATTTGACCTTAGTCAGAAAACTTTTTATATAAAAACTAGTTCGATGTGTCCTGATAGCTGTTTTGCTGATTAATTATTTTTCCACGTGTCATTTCACATGGAAGCTTTGTCGCTTCAGAGATACATAGTTACTTCAGTGGCTATTCTCTTTTTTACAATCCATTTGTAGGAAATTAAATCATCATAGTAGCTTGTATGTCTCTGAGAATTTTCTGAACACACAGATCCCCTCCAGCATGACTGTATCAGATTGTTGTAGTGATTTTCATTGTATGAATATGCTGGTCTCTAAAAAGAGGCAAGCTAGACCTTTACTGTTTGTTTTTCTCTGTAAAATACTAGCTTTTGCAAAAACACTGCTAGAAAGTTCCCGAGACTGTCATTTGGAGAATGTGGAAAGAAGTTAATGTTGTTTTAGAAATGTCTTAGCAATATAGGAAATGCTATGGAGGGGGAACTTTTCCAGTGGCATAATCAAGACAGCCAGAAGAAATCAGTGCTGAAGCACAAGTGCTGGTGACCAGAAGTTTCAATTTGGTTTGGAAAAAAAAGTTATAAGTGCAACTGTTTGGTCCCATTGAAAAGAAAAAAAAAATGCTTTTTTTTCCCCAAAAAACCCCAACAAACAAAACCAAAACAGCCACCAAACCCCTATCCCAAAACAAAACAACAAAAAGAAAACCAGCATGTGACAGGCAAGAGAGAGTTAGTTTCTGTACTTAAAGGAAATCCTGGTTCACTTTTAGGGATGCTGAAGAAACATAAACATGGTAAGACCAGTGCTACTGTGGGGCAAGGAGGGATCTTTCAAGTTCAGCTTCACCAGTTCTGTGACCTCAGGGGCTTCTGCTGCGCTCAGACTTTCACTTTTCTCTTGTTTTAGTGAGATGACATGATGAAGGAATAAAACCATATATCATAATATTCCTCATGCTACTAAAATGCAGCTGTGCACCACTTCTGTTCTTAGAGAAACGTGTCTAGTAGTGTGTAGTCAGTCATTACTAATGAGATATCACAAACATAAAGGTAATAACAAACCAATATTCAACAAAAAGTTAGCAAAACAAGTTATTTCTACTTATAATTGCACTTCTAATTCCAGTAGAGCTCAGGGATTTTTAGTACCAGGAGGGTTATTTTACCCATGACTGAATCACAGCCACTTCTGCTTGAAAGAGCAGTATCAGTTTGACAACTCAGAGCTGTATTGCTCAACAGCTCTGAGCAGGAAGAAGGGCCAATAGTCATCTTGGAGGAGGCTGAGGACAGCTTCCAAAACTGGAACCCCTCTCCAGGAGTCTAGGCCAGGCTGCCTTGCCACACCTGCACCAAAGCCTTTCGCTTTACCCAAAGTCACCCAGCACCTTAAGTTCTGGTCTCTTTCTGTAAATTATGACTCTTTTTTTAAAAAACACTTTTCTTGAAAACCTTTTTAAAACACCAGTGATCTGAAATATATGGTAGTGCAAAAGCAGGGGATTCTTTCTTCCCCAACCACTAGGTACTTCTAAATATGCTTCTTTTAGACATGCTGTTTGAGTGTCAGCTGGATGCTTTGCCCATTTATTTATTTACCTGCTCTGACACTGTGACTATCCTAGCTGATCTCCAGTTGCTGTTCAAAGGTGCATTGAACAGAGTTGCCCTCAGCTCTAGTCCTATGTGAGCAAAAGCTTATAGAAATTGTATGCTGTTTGATAGTTTTGCCTGTTTTATTCTTGTTCCAGTCTTCCATGTTCCCAATTATATAGTCTGATTTTGTACAGTTACACCAATGGAACAAACTGATATCATGCTTCCTGATATTCCCATGGAGACTACACCTCTTCCGCTGATGAGGAACCTACAGTAGCAAAATACAACTTGCCCAGAGTAGATCCGGGAATTTAACAAAGACCTGTATTATATCACTACATTTAACTTCCTTATGTCCCTTGTTTTTCCTTTTACCTTTATCTTCTTCCTTGTTGGGTCCCAATTTGGGTCCCAGTGTAAGATCTTAGATTTGATGGGATTTATTACCTAGGATTCCAAGTGAATCAACATAGCCATACTTCTTCAGATGGTTTGGTTGGATCATTTTTTTGAGTTTTCCAGTTACTTAAGTTTTCCCAGGTCTTTTAGTGCTTTAAATGCCGAAGAATTGATTCTATACAGGGTATAAAAACTACAGAAAACGCAGCAGATAAAAGCACATTATGTCAAGCTAAAAAAAAGGTCTCCAAATTCTTACACCTGTACTTACATTGCTGTACTCTTTCTGACAACTAAATCTGGCTTTTTAAATCTCCACCTCTTTGCTGCATCCTTCATCTCTGCAGAGACACCCTACTTAGGTAACTTTCCACTTATAGCAAAACAGCCCAGATTCCTGTGCAGTGCATCAGCCTCACTCAGGAGCTGATGTTAACAAAATGCTGTTAAAAAAGTAAAACTTTATTCTCCATCTCTCTTTCATTTTAGAATTCTTTTAATTTGGGTTGATCGACTCACAGCCCATATTATGTTAAGGATATTCATAATAGTAGACTGATGCGACCTTCCAAACTACTAAACAGGAAATAAAAGATCATTTTTTTCACAGTAAGGAAATACCACCCTAAGAAGTGTTTTCACTTTTGGTAATGAGAAAGATGAATGCTTTGTATCTGTTGAGGGTCTAGCAGCTGCCAAGGTATTAGAAAGGTACCTCTCCTCTGTGTTGCAACTGACTCAAAGAGTGACTAGGGATAAAATTATTTAACTATGGGTTCATACACCTGGCAAAGCAGTGGTTGGTGCCAGCAATGCCTGTTGCTCCCAGCTGCAGTCAAATGCTCTCTGATGCGGAAGGATGACATGTTATGTCTTAAAGAAGCAGGAAATTGGACTCACAGGCCACAGATTTCTGAAACTTTCTGAAGACTTTTGGATGCCTTCAGTTTTGTCACTCTTCTTGATGCCAGCTGCTTTCAAGATGCCTGTTGCAGTAACTGCCAGGCAACTTCCTAAACCCTTCTAGGATTTCAACTTTCGACATATACACTCAAAAACAGTAATAATTTTTTTTAAATGCCTGAATTTTTGTAAAGCATTTGGAGCTCATTAGCAGAAAAGCATTAGAAACAACTGTGGAAGTGTTAGGAAGCAATACTGTGTAACATACAAAACATTTGGCTAGGATAGAGACTCTAGCTCTGCCATTCATTCACTATATTTTGTCAGCCACCTTTCTTTGTTGCCTGCTGTTCAGAGGAGAGATTTTCTCACCTTCAAGTTATAAGAATTCTGGTTTATTTAATATTTAAGACCTGTAACAGGATCATCCAAAGTACTGTGAAGACCTTGGTCCTCCAAATTCTTAGCCACAGTCTGGAGGGCTCTACATCCCGCAACAGTTACGTGGCACATGCACCATAAGTGAATCAGGTTGGCTTCGTCACGGTGAAGACCAAAGTTCACACTGTTCACAGGGACTCCAGTATCCGATTTGTTGCACATGAACAAAAGTGTTTAGTAAAGCAATTTGCTTACATACATACAGCCCTATTCCCAGAAAAAACACCTGTCCTAAGAGAAAAGCTCTGTCCCTCAAGAAATTCACGTGTCTTGGGGACTTTTTGGTCATATACTGTGAAATCAGGTAGTATTTGTTGTATCTGTCAGCACTATTGCAAATCATGGGAGCCCTCCAAATTGGTGCTCAGGGTCAAGATTCCATCAAGGCCTCTCCTTAACATGACACTACTTAGCTAAAGAGCCTATGTAGGCATGCGAGGGCTAATCGTCACCACAGGAATTTTCTATGGCCACTACCTCAGGATACTGAGAAGAGCCGTAGCTTTCTCCAGTCTTCTGCCATGCTCCCATTGCAAAATTGAAAGAGTCACAGATTTTTTTTTAGAAGTATAATTTAATTTGCATAAATATAAACAAATTTAAAAACAATCACATAACAAATGAAAAGTAAAATGAAACACTAAAAAACCTAGGAGGAAAGCACTATCAAAAGACTATGTGGGTACATATATGTATGTATGTATATGTGCGTACACACATGCAGAGAATATTCTGCGTGCTTTCTGGAAACATCCCAGTCACAGCTACAGTATTTTCTGTGTGTTTACATTGCTTGGTTTCTTTATGGTGCTTTTGGGTCTTGTATTGACGCTAGTGTTTAAATTGGTAGCTGCTATGAGTCAGGAAATAATTTGTTCACAATGGCACCGAGGATTTCTTGGAAATTTGTCTCGCTGTTAACTTTTTATGAAGTTGTTAGGTTTGGTTTCTTTTTGACAACTACCTGCCAGCCCAAAAGCAGCATTTTTATGTTAATTTATGTCAGAGTTTTTATACTGTAGATTTACTGTCTTTTTCCTTGTAGAAACTTTCTTATAAGCAATAGGTGCATATACAGATGTTTAGGCATAGATTTAGGTAAAACACATTTCAATGACTTTTTTTTTCCTTTAATAAAATAACTCTCTGTTTCATGAGGCTGGGGGTCACTTTTGACAAGGGACTGGGTTTTGCCACTTATAAAGCGGCTACAGCCAAGATGACCAAGTGCAACACACAGAATTGCTGTTCCGTGGAATGGTGTTTATTTTTCCAAGAGGTGATTGTGGCTCCCAAAATAGCTGCACTATGACCACGTAGTAAATTTTAGATTTGCCAGCCTTGGCGCTATCCTTCTAAACAATTTATTTGCTCCTCCGTATTAACTCAATGGTGTCATTAATGAGTATACACAAAGGCAATCTGACCCCATATCGTTTCCTCGTAAACATACAGTCTTCAGCGAAATAAGCTTTTCTGCATTTTAAGTTGTGTACAAACTTTCACTTGAATTTATTACCACTTCCTTGGATTAATCAGTAGATATTACAATAACAAGTGAAAAAGATGTTTATTTTCTCCAATTCTTGGAGGAGAATGGTAACAGGAAATAAAAGCTTAACATGCATTTTTTACTTCTCTTTTAGTATTAACATTGCTGAAGTGGGTAGTGCACATCAAGCTTGATTACTTTTATTCCAGTAAGACTATTTAATATTTTCAGTCAAAAAGACACAGAAAGGTATAGAAATTTGGTAGAAGTTTTGTCTGGAAACCAGGGAAAATCTCAAATCACTCATCGGTAATTGGGAGAAAAATATATTACAGAGGTGTTACATCATGAACAAAGCATTGCAAATGCAGAGAAGGCAGAAGAAAGGCTAATGAAACACAGGAAGTTCTACCTGAGGCACACCTGCAATTAGACAGCTGCTCCTCCTTGCAGTCTGATTATGGTTGTGAATCTTGACTAAGACACTCTTTTTATAAAAGATGCACTGCACAGTATTTTCTCTTCCTGTGGAGTGGTCTCATTAAGTATTTCCTTTCGTGGTTCTCTCGAGTGGGCTCTCTTGTGTTAAGACGCTAATCTTCCACAAGATGCAGCATCCTTTGTGCCTCACAGGACAGAAGCCAAGGTGCCCTCTGAAGAGGATGTGTCCCTTGTCCTGCCAAGAGACGGAAAGAGACGGTGAAAAATAGATTAAAAGAAGCAGTGACTGTCTCTAGGAAGGGCAGTTGGTAGCTTGGGATCTGCTAAGAACAATAGGAGGTGAAAGCCATTTGGAGAGGGGATATTCCTCAGCCGAGTCCCATCTCTATTTATCAGGGTTTCACCAAGGGTGAGTGTTTGGGGCCGGAGAGCCAAGGGTTGCAAAGATGGAGGAATTTTATGCTCATGAGCTCTCAGTGTTTTTCAGCTCTGTAGGGAAGATCTGAACTGCTCAGATATAATAATTTGGGACAGGGCAAGTGCAATGCTGGGTAGTGTCTTCTGGAAGGTCTCATAGTCTGCTTAAACCACTGTTCTCCTCAGAAATAAAGAAACAGGTCTGCTGTTACTGTCCAAAAATGACTTCTGTTCCTGAAGACCATTTTGGGAAAGGCATTTATAATTGAAATACGACAAAAAATCGGTTATTGCTTTACAGACAATATGATATTTACTTTTATTTCTGGTCTGTCTGTGTAACACAAGTTAAAGACAGAAAGCAAAGTCTCCAAGTCTACATAAACCCAAATGCTTTCCACCTTTCTGTCTTTTCAGCTTTAATGTCACATTGTCCTATATAGTGAGTGAGTTATGGTAATTAGTAAAAGAAAAATCCTTTTAAAAAAATCCTGAAGGCTTGACTTATTTTTATATCAATAAAGCTTCTGTAATTTCTTGGCTGTCTTGTAGCTTCAGAGAAAATGCAGGGTAACAGCAGGGTAAGTGTGGTGTGGGAGGGGTTCAGCTGAAGCATAAATTAACTGTATTTCATTTCCCCTTAATAAAGAATTTCAGTTTTTCCACAGCTAACTGTATAATCAATTTGCTCCCCTGCTGGCTTGCTAACTTGCTGTTGGCTTTGCTTCAATAATATCAAGCCTGTAATGAGGGAAATGGGAGGCTCTAATCACACAGAGCAGAAATAAGCAGCTGCGATTGAACGTGTAGTTTAGCTGTGCAGAATTTTGCTGTGGCTTTTATCGCTAAAGAACTCAAATACTTTCCCCCCCCATCCTGCCTTGCTTTGGAGACTAAAACACAGTGTACTCCTCCAGACTAATTAATCATATTTTCCTGATTGGGTGACACTAAATACTTAAATCCTATTCAGTTTTCAGCAACCTTGAACTTACTTCTTCTTCACTATAAAGTTTTATCTTTAAGCTGTACTTGCATAGCCAGGGTGCAGTGCAGCTCTGCTTTTCTGTATTAGTAAAGTGACATAATTTCATTTCATTCTGCTGTAAAATTATTGCTCAAAGTACACTTTAACTGTAACATTATTGTACCACAAGTCTGGGAGAGATTATAAAGGAAAAAAATGGTATAATAACTGCTGAGTTTGTTTTCCTGCCTGATTCACCATGCCTAGAAATTATACCCTGTGTTATGGGTTTATTCGGTTACTCACTTGTAATTCCACATTTTTTTCCAACACTTTGGATATACAAGACACAAGTTAAACATACAAGATAAACAAAGATTATCTTTAGTTACAGCATTGCCAGACAAAAGGCTCTTCTGAGTTAGCAGTCCCCACCCCTACATTTCTATTTCTGCTCTTCATCCTAAATGCTCTACTTCTAGTTGCAGATAATCTGCCTGGCAGAACTCTGCAAAAAAAAAAACAAAAAGGAAAGTCTTTGTGTCAAATTAACTGCAGCTTTTTTGTTTTCATTTGGTTTTGTTCAACTTCAACATTCAGCATTTGCTGGGGAATGATTTTTGCTACATACTTGAATATTTTTAATTTTATATTTTTTTCCTGCTTGGGGGGGGGGGGGGGGGGGGAATAACTTGGGGGAGGAGGTGGGGTTAAAGTTCAGTTTTAGTTTTCTGCGTCATTTGGTCTCATTTTGACTTGTAGCCATGTGATCAGGCAACATCCAGTGCAAGGAGAGGCAGAGTGGAGGAGGCTGAGCCAGTGTCAGAAAAGCTTAGAAGAAAAATAAAGATCATTAATTAAAGATGGATTTTATTTACTTTTTTGCCCTTTTTTCTGCTTATGAATATACAATAATAGTTCACAAACAATTTCTTGTTGCTTCCTGTGGTGTTTTGGAATCTCCTACATTTGGAGTCCTGATGAAAAAGAGCTTTTTTTTACGTTGCACACCAGCAACAAAAGTCAATATTGCTGCAAAAGATATTGGCCTGTTTTCCATGTCACCAGAGAGTCCTTGATGTCATTCCAGAACGAGTGCAGTGTTTGTGATGAAAGTTTAGAAAACTAAGTGATGTAAATGTAATTAGGAAAACAATCTTGTTCTGATTTTTAAACAGGATGGAGCACATGTAAGAGCACACAAAATGGTCCTTTTTTTTGAAAGAAAAATTATCATAACCAACAACACCCATCCGTCACATTTTTTGAATGGCTGTCATCCTGTGTGTGCATGCATGTGGGTATGTGGATGCATGGATGCATGCTCAGGTATCAGGAAGTCAGCTGAAAGTGGGATGGCTCATCACCTTCATGCTCTTTCAGACTCAGAGGACCCTGCTGTTGCCTACAGTGCCAGAGCTCTGGGGTTCTTTTTTACTGCTGTATTTGAGCTGTACCCATTAGCTACAGTCCAAAAATGGAGCTCAGAACAATTCCTGTGGGCTACAACCTGGCAGTGGGGAGTCCTGGAGGCGCTGCTCAGCACTGAGCAGAAACTGGAGGTGCTGTGCAGGAAGAAGTCTGGTTGCAATGCTGGGATGAGCCAAGTACACGCGCTTATTTCAAATATCATGGGTAACTTCCAGAGGAGAAACCTTAAAGAAGGGGAGATTCCTCTATGTATATATGATGGTAAACCTTCTCTGATGCTGTTTTGTGTGCTACCTGGATTGAGCACTTCCAGTCCCATTTGTACTTTGTTTTCAAGTTGAATCTTACGATTTATGAAGCATATGAGGTGTTCTGTCTTGGCTCAAAGACAGAATTGCATTGCGTTTGACTCTTGTGAGTGACAATTTTCAAATCTGAGTGCATAAAATTAAGGACGAGAAGCATATTTTTTTGGTTTTAGCAGTTCAGAAAGGAAAAAAAACCTCATAGTTATTGATGAAGTTTTAGAACTTTTTCTCTTCATAAAGCATAGTGGTTTGTATTACAACAAGACTACTCCAAAGCTTCAGAGAATAACAGCAGCGGTGAGGAAAAAGTGCACACAAACCCTATTGGGCCTATAATACTTAGGCCCAGATATATTTATTGTTGTTATATTTATTACAAACTAGGCCAGAAACTGTCTGCCATCAAGGCAGTTGTCAGTAACAGCCATTAACTTTCGCACTGGTTGGGAGAGAAGAACTGGAAGGACTTGAAATAGAGACAAGGAAAACACAGTTTAAAGGAAGCTTTGGTGGGATGAGGAAGTAGCAAATTCTAATGATAGCATTTTTCTCTGCTAAACAGTGAAGTTTGTGGCTTTCCACTTCACATGATTTAACATGATTTGAACAGCAGCTTTCAGATTGACACATTTTTAAAAACTTGGTTAGAGTTCTTGTGAAAAATGCAGATAATGAGCTCCTCGTCCTCATGATGATTACTGTTCATGCTATAATTTGAGAATTATTAAGAGTATGTACTTCTGAGAGGAAGCTGCCTGTCTTCTCCTTTCAGAACATGACTCTTTTGCTGTGACTGATGGAGATACCTTTTGGCAGGGGGCCTTTGCAAAATGAAGCCCTCCTCCCTGTAACTAGCAGAGAGACTCACAACTCATTTCCAATTTGCCACCATTCTTCTGTAAGAGACTTTGAATGGTTTCTGGCTAGAATGAATTAACTCAATCAAGAAATACAACCTTTGCCAATCCCTCCTTCCTTTTTATCCACCATATTTGATTGAATGTTTCCAAACTTTCTTTCTCATAACATTTGTGAAAGGGAAAATTCAAAACCTCTTAACAGTTTGTTTTCCTTGCAACCTTTAAGACCTTTTCTCTTTCTACCCTTCGCTTCAGTTCATTCTGATCTATGCCAGCATGCTGCTGTCTTCTGGGAATGAAAACTGAACCAGATTTAGCTAGCGAAGGTGGCTGTTTGTGCTCTATTAGAAGAGAAACGCCACAGAAGGAGCCTGAATTTTAGACAGTTTTTATACTACTACTTCAGGTCATGAAACCTCCTCCAAACTGCTGTCTAGTGTCACCTGCAGGGCTCCTCTGGCATGCCAGCTTTTACCAGCTCAGCCTTTCCTTCACGGACTTCTTTTGTGCTCTCCCCATAATAATTTTCAGAGCTCGTTATTATATTTGCTTACAACATTTTCATCCTCTCTCTTTTTTTTTATATGAACTCCATTCTCATTAATACCATCAGATCCTCTTATTTTAGCATTATGTGATGTGATTAGCATGTTGTTTACCACACGCTCTGCCATTTTATTAATGAAGATGCTAAATGAGATGAAACCAGTTTATAGACCTCAAGATCACAGAGACCTAAATAGACTCAAATACACGCTGCTTACCTTTCTGGTTTTTCAGGATGGCTCTATACAGCTTTCAAGCCATATAAGCCAGCTTGAAGTCACTCTTTATGGAAGATTAACAAGACATATCAACAGACCCTCATGCTACCCTGCGAAACAGGCCCTGCTATTTCATGAGGCCAACCTAGTTGGGGACTACAGGTGTTACTTCAATTTTTAAAGCATTTTCAATTATATGCATCATCAAGGGGTTTTAAGCAGTTGATATTTCTTCCAGGTGTATCAGGCTCCTTGCTGCACCTTATTTGGAAAAATCATTATCTTTCATGTTCTGCTGCCTTGCAATAAAAAATCAAAGCACTCAAGCATTTCCTTTGTGAGGTTATTCATTTTGAGCATAGAAAAGGTATGCTGAGGGGTAAATGTTCTCCAGAATTCTCTGCGGTAATTCCTGGCTTTTAATTTACTAAATAAGTACTCATGCGACTACAGATCCAGACCACCAGGCTGTTACCTAGGCTTGATGCAAGGATAAAGGAAAAGAAAGTTTTTAAGTAGAGCAGTTATAGCACCTTATATATTATTTGTCTGATCTTAGCTTTCTCCAGTACATACTCAAACACCTTTGAACAACTGTATATTAACTTTTTTCTGGACAACAGTCTTGAAATATATTGGTATTTTTTGTGTATCATCATGCTTGAATGATTTTCTTATTGTACATCTCTTACACACTGAGGTATGTTAAAACTTTCTCAAAGACTTGTCTACAGATTTCTGGGGGAGTATTGCAACAGTACTAATAGAAATATAACATATACCACTTTATAGTTTTATGGCATTCTGGAGAAATTAAAGCTTCCGTCTACCCTACGCTGTTAGGATTAATTACACCACCTTATCATGGTAATGTCGTAAGGGAAAAATCCTCAGCATCACACAGTGATGTGGTTAAATTTTCAGGCTAAGAGGTATTGGGCATTCCTGGCTTTCAGCCTGGTACTTTGCCAAAACGTTTAATGTCTGACGAGGGTTTGCTGGTCAGTGATTATTCTGCCAGCTGATGCACTGGGGAGGTTTCTCCTTCTCATAAATAAGTTGGATATTTTTCCTTTGTAACTTTGTCAGATAGGATGCTGCTTCTTAAGGATTTTTGTGAGGACGTGTGACTTATGTGTTAATACTCGGTTTTGGACATTCTGCTATATTCCGTTTGCCAAAAATTTTCTCTGAAGTCAGAATATTCATCAAACTTGATGAGGTTATCTGTTTCCTGAAGGTACGTTCAGGCCACTGTTTTAACAAATTGCTAGTTATTCTGTGCCCCAGTTTTTGTGGAAACATCAGAGGGGACCTTATTTTCAGAAAGAATAGAGGACAGGAGAACAGACTACAGAGACTGAAGTGCCCTGAAATTAACAGCTGTTAAATCTTTGCCGTTACTGCATTAATTTCCCCAGATTGTACTCTCTATTTTGCATATCATCTAGCATAAAAATAATGAGCATTTCGTCTAACTGGACAAAACACATTTGCTGTAGAAAGTTTTTACTTTAGTTTTTGACTGGTGTGTAATTCCTGTGCTTTACTGGATTTATAATAATCTCAACTGTGTTAAAAATATGCAAATACCAAGTCTAAATCCCTCCCTCAATTGATTTTATCTTGCCTGTTTGTGATATAATCAAGTGTTTTTCACTTTTTTTCCATAATTTCCTTGGTATTCCTGTGAAGAAACGGGAGTTATTATGGTTCACCTATCTTTCCCTTTATGTTTGTTTGTTCATATCAGCTTTTTTCCTTAGAAAATCAAAGTACTTTCAGTGATATCCTAAAGATCTCTTGCTCTCCTATATACTTCGCTTTCTGCACAGTGACTGTTTGGGTTTGGGTTTTTTTTGCCTTTTGAGATTTATTTACTGCAGGTATAATTCTTTCTTTGACTTTCGTCCTCAGAGATGTGGTTTCTTTATTAATTTCTAATGAAATTAATCATTCATGTCACAGAAATTGTGCTCAGTAAAAAAACAAAGATCTGTTTTGTGTCTCAAGTTATAATGTATTTCAATGAAGAGCTTGGAGAACTATTCTTCAGTTCTTAGTGGAACTGTAAGTAAACCCATGTCACATGAGATTTTTTTTTACTGTCTGTTATTTTGTTCATTTTGGAAGATGATATCTCAGTTTTCCATGTTACATTTCTGTGTTCCTTCTCCAGCTAACCTAAGAAAATTACACTGTTTACTTTAAAAGATTTCAAAGTCTATGCAAGCTAAGATATGGAGACACAAATCCATTTGCATGACAGTATTATACTACAGGCCTCTATGTTCTTTTCTTCATCAGAAATGGGATTAGGGCATGAGTGTACAGGATTTCTTATCCATATAATTTGATGGCAGGAAATATTAAAATAAACTATAAACTCAATTTGCAGCTTGTCTTAGGGAGGAAATTGGGATATGACTGTGTAAAATACAGATTGCAGACTAGCAGCTAAAAAATATGGATTTGCAGAAACAGAATGATTACATGAAGTTCTCTGTCATTTTCTTTCAGAAACATTGAATATAATTACCTTACCATTTATCTTAGTAAACATTAGGTTCCCGAGCAGAGCTGCAGAAACACAAATTTTTGCATCCCTTAAAAAAACTGAAGAGACTTCAACTAACCATAATCCTGGTGAAGCTTCTATGATTTAATTCATGCCACCAAATTAACTAAGGAATTGAAATCCAGACAAATCAGTTATTACTTTATAAAAAAACCACTTCTACAAATAGAATTAGTATTTTGTTAATTTTTTAGAACAATGAGGGCCTAATTTTTAAAGGTTCTGAACCTCTTCTAATTAGTTTGTGAGTGAATTAATTGCTTACAGAAGCTATTCTATTGAGATACAAGGAAATTACAAAAATGTGCTTTGCTGCTGCAAGCCCCATCCCTGTGCCTCAGGCCTGTCAGTAGCAGACCTGTTTTCCTTAAACTCATTTTAGACCTGTTCTCTTTCTGTATGAAAAGTCAATGTGGGGCCTGTTAGTACTGACTCCTGAGGCTGCTCCTCTCAGATATGCTGCCTGGTACATGAAGCCATGTGGCTTCTGATGAAATGAACTGCCTGCGGGAAGCAGGATGGGTTTATCCTTTTGTTGCCATCATGTCAGACTTTAAAATAAAATATTTATTTTATTTTATTTTATTTTATTTTATTTTATTTTATTTTATTTTATTTTCCTCACATCTGCCTCATGCCTAGGTTTCAAAAAAAGTTCCACAGAAAAGCAACATCTATTTATTTTTGTGACTCAAGAAACAAACAAACCTCAGAATTTTTTGATTGTTTCTTCATCCAGGCATTGTTTCAAATTGCCAGTACTGCAACGATTCCTTTTTTTTTTTTGGTGTCTGTGAGGGACCATCGAGGTTGAGCACTGGCTTTGGGAGGCTGTGTAGGACCCGACTTTCCAGCACCCAGCAGGGCAGCAGCCCCCTGGCCCCAGCCACCCCTGGCAGCACTTCCTTCCCCCACAACACTTCCCCTCCAGCCATGCTTGCTCGAGATGGCAGGGAGAGCAACTTCTCTATGGAAAAGGAAGACTGGGGATTTTTTTAACACTCTCGGTGAAAGAGGAAGCAAAGATTGAGAAAAGACAGGACAGAGGCAAGTATTTTTTTTAAAGGAGTGCAGCAGGGGCAAAAGGAGCAAACCTCTAGAAACCATGTGTGCAAATTCAAGAGGTGTAAATTTGTGCCTTGGTCCTGGCTTGTGCTAAAATGGGCCCCTTCACTGGAGAGGTAAATAATGTCTTTATTCTAGCTTAGAAGTCCAAAGTAGTTGATTTGTTTTCTGAAATTCAAATGCTTGCATTGCTTTTTTTCACCATTAAAACCATGCTGGGACTGCTAGTTTATGTCAACTTCGAAAGTTCAGCTTATATAGTGGTTTTCTTCGGCAGTTTTATGATTATATTCTTCAGTGCCTAAAGATTTGCCTGGCTTTCAATGCCTGAGCCCCTCCCGCATCTGAAACCCCAAATGTGCAGGGATTTGGACGTGAGGGTAGTGCTTAAATTCTGATGTATGAAACACATTATGCAGTCAACTATGAAACGGTACAGATGTAACGTGTTTTTTAATAGCGCTGTTTAGGGAATTTTAAACCCTTAGTTTGGAGCTGGTAGTTTGGCTTCCACTGCTCTGGTCATACGAGAATACTCTCCAGGATATTATTTATACTTAAAACTGTCAATAAGTAGCAGTATCGATAGGAACACCTTGCAAAGTAAAGAGAGGACTACTGCAGGCTGGGAAAAAAAAGCAGAGCCTATAGTCAAAGAAAGGTTGTCTGTGGTCTGGTTTACTTTACGTATGTGATGTTGGTGCCGTACTTCCATCCCAATGTGTGGGGCAAGGTAAGGTTAACATAAGGCATTCATATAAAAAAGAGCTGACGCAGGGTTTTGATGCAGATTTGTACCTACCTGAGTGTGAACCAGTCACACAAGAACTACAAAGTGCTGCTCTTTTTTTTTTTTTCACTAAGTGGTAGTTGCAGACACTATGATTTGAGGTAGGGCGAGGTTCCTTTCTGCTTATATTTAGAATAATACTTTTATTTACAAAACTCAGCAGAGAGCTGTATCTTCACATTGTCTCTCTTGGCAGCTTTTATTCAATAAAATCATGCTGTTTTTCAAAGTAGATTTTATCCTTATTGCAAGCTGTGCAGTATTTTCTCATGTTTTTCCTATTTAGATTATAGGTAGGTAGGTCTTAGAGGAACAGATGAAATTTGAGATCTGATTGTTGGAGTTATAAATAAAAAGACATTTCTATACCTTGACTGTTCAGGAACTATGCTTTTGCTTTTTTTTTTTTTTCCAATAAACCTTTTCATTTACCCTGAAGTAGAAATTCAGTCATGATTTGTTTATGGGTTGTGGGATATCTAATATGTATGTATATTTCCTTGTTTAAGAAACAACTTGATTTTCTGTTTCACCTTCATTTGCATTTAATTTCCAGAATTTCTTACTCCACTCACCAAATTGCCATTTTGCATGTAAAGAGAAGAAATTATCTCTTGTAAGTATTCTTGTTTATTAGAATTTTATCTGCCCAGAAATATCCATAATTTTATCTTTTCCTCTTTTATTTTCTATTACTTTGTCTCTTTGCTTTGACTTTAGCACATTTAATTACAATGAGTATGAATAATTGTAGCTGATGATTTAATTGACAGCATTTTATGCCTATAATGTGTATATAGGCACATTTTGAGATACAATGCATTATGTTACAAATGATAAATATACGTTTTAAAAGAAGTATATTCTGAATGGTGGTGTTCAGATTAAATTCCAGATGTTTAAATACCGTGCTTCAACAAAATAAACAGCATTAAGTGGGAATTACTCTTGCATTACTTCTTCATTCCATTGTTTCAGGTTTGCCAACTTACTTGATTTTCTTGTTTGAGTCATGTGAATTAGGAAGGCTTACTCGATGTGGGCACGCCTGCTACTCCTTGCTCACGCTCTTCTTAGTATTCGTAGTCACTTACTTTTTCTACTTTTTGACAGAACAGTGAGAATGCATTTGAGAAATCATAGAATCATAGAATCATAAGGTTGGAAGAGACCTCTGAGATCATCGAGTCCAACCATGCCTGTCTCCCTACTAAACCATATCCCTAAGAAACTCATCTATCCGCCTTTTAAACACTTCCAGAGATGGAGACTCCACCACCTCCCTGGGCAATCTGTTCCAGTCCCTGACCACTCTCTCAGTGAAGAAATTCTTCCTAATGTCCAGTCTAAACCTGCCCTGGTGCAACTTGCGGCCATTACCTCTTGTCCTGTCTCTTGTCACTTGCGAAAAGAGAGCAGCACCCCCTCTGTCACAACCTCCTTTCAGGTAGTTGTAAACAGTGATGAGGTCTCCCCTCAGCCTCCTCTTCTGTAACCTAAACAACCCTAGTTCCCTCAGTCTCTCCTTGTAGGGCTTATTCTCCAGCCCCCTCATGAGCCTCGTTGCCCTTCTTTGCACACTGTCCCGCACCTCAATGTCTTTCTTGTAGTGAGGGGCCCAAAACTGAACACCGTACTCAAGGTGTGGCCTCACGAGTGCTGAGTACAGGGGCACATAATAACCTCACACAGTGAGTAACTTGCAATTTTTCACTACCTAGTTGCATAGGCCATCTGATGGTTAAATAGAAACACAATACATGACTTCTTTAATTAGTGCGCTTCCTTACTCCTCCAAAATTTGCAAGTATTCACAAACAATGTGACAGTGAAGAGGATGTTAAGAAACAGACACTGAGGAATTTAACACACTTTTAAGTAATGAATGAAATTAAATTCTTGAATAATATCAGGAGCAGCTTTTCTAGAGGAAAGGGATATAATGCATTTAATAGGAACATGTAATATTTTACTCGATTCTTATGAATTGAAATGCATTGTCATAAAATAGTATGTAATATGGAAAATGGAAACAATATGGAAAATGAGACAATGTGTTTTGTTATAAAACAAACCCAAAACATATTATATTTATAGATAGTGACATATTAAAAATTACACACAAGTTGTACGCAATTATACATTGCTTTTCTTGACAAGTACTCACTCTACACATCACAGGGTTCAGGGTTCCTCCTTTATCATTTTTAGTAAAAGAAAATTAAAGATTTTATCAAAGCAGTAGGAGGATGAGATTTAAGTAATTTCTAAAAAAGCTTTTTTTGTTTGCAAACATGATTTTCCTCATAATTACAAGTATTTAATGAATACTAAAGTATTGGCTTGTTGTTTCATTTATTTAATTGATTCTAATTTAGCAGAAAAAGGGGATATGTGGATCTACAATAATACGTATGAAAAATATCTTTAAAAAATATTTTGGTAGCAAATATGTTCAACTAAAGGCATATTTGGAAGGCATATTTTATTATGCATATTTCTATCTTGCAAGCTAAAACCAGGCCCACCAGCTCCACACAAACAAACACCTTTCAATTTCTGACTCCATATAGCTTAAATAGCCTCCTGATTAGCAAGGTACTTAGGCATGTAAGTAGCCTGGGTGACTATCCCCAGCAAAGTTAAATATATTTGCCGAATCACTTACCTAAGGGTGTCTCCTGAATTTTTTGAATTGTTGCACTGTTTACCCTGCTCTAGTTTCTACCAAGAGTGACTCAACAATGGTTAAGCAGCTGCTCAGAGTAGGACACCTCTCTGTCATACCAAACCCTGTCCTTGGCTAATTTTTCATTGTTCCTTTTAGCTCCAGTCTCTAGGTGCAGGGTGGGGATGGGGGTTGTGTGCTAGAGTTTTATTTATTTGTTTTTCAATCCACCCATTCCTTATCTGGTATTCAGCGTGTAATGTTTGGGCAGGGAAAACGTTTTTTCAATAAACCTGTACAGTCCTTAGCAAAATGGGATCCCGTTCAACAACTATTTATTGCAACAGCAGGAGTGTAATTTCCTGTCTGAACTTATAGTTTTGTGATCTGTTTCAAATAATATATAGGTATGAATAGAATACCTGAGCATATGTGACCATCTCGATTTCATAGATATAAATAGCAGCTTTCTCCATCCTTGGAGGGTTTTCTCCTACAAATCAAGACTGTTTAACTTAAAACTGTGTAATGAGACATTGTTAAGGCTTTTGTGCCATTAAAAGAGTGCTTCTCTGATACTCATGATCCTGATTTGTAGAAATGTTACCACTACAGAAAATAGCGTATGTGCCATCATCTTTGAAAAAATCCAGGCAGATTGATACACTACTCTCTGTTTATTATGCTTTGATTTAGAGGTTTGATTTTGCCAAAATTTGTAAACATTGGTGCTCTAAACACCTCCATTAGATTTCATTCTTTCTTTTTTTTTAAATAATGACTAGGCAAATCTTTCTGTTTAAGCGGTGTATGTCATTTCAGCAGTATAATGTCAGTGACAATGTATTAAATTGCACTTTTAAATACGGGGGCCTGAAGTTAAGATAGTAGATCTGATCTCTGAAAAAGAGTGAGTAATTCCATGTTATTGGAGGGGTGGGTGAGGAATAAAATGCTGTTTGGATGTGAAAAGAGATGTACAGCCTGCGTGGCAAATGCAGTACTGCTTCCAGCATCAGTAAGGCCTCAAACTAAGCAGTATGCTCAGTATCAAAAATGCAGCCTGTTCTCCTTACCAAGTGGAGAAAGTCCTCAAAAGCTTGAATGAGTAGGAACTGGCATAACATGCCCTAAAAGAAGAGTTGGATGGAACTCAGATTGCTCAGGTTAGAAAAACTGAGGAGAACAGCACAAGGGTGAGAACTGGAAAAAAAAAAAAGGAAAAAAAATCTCCGTGTCTATGGTAGATTTGAGGAGAAAACAAAGGCCTAAAATCCCGCAAAATAAAAGATGTTTAAGCATTAGCAAAAGGAATGGTGAAAGAAGCAGAGCAATGCAGCAGCCTGGGAGGCTGAGATGACTTCATCGCAGGTCGTTAAGAACAGGTTAGACCAATGCATTAGGAGTGAGACAGGCGTTGATCATCCTATCTTAAAGAAGGGGATAGATGTAGATGGCCTCTTGACCTCTTTCAGCCTCATGATCCTGTTGTTTCTTCTTTTCTGCACTCAGGGTATATATTTAACCAGCCCAGGTATATTTAAACTAAGAAGGAATGTGATAGTTTTCTGTATAGAAATTGAATTCCTCCTCATACTTTGGCATTTTCTGATGTAAAAAAACAATACCTTGTCTCAGCTCAGTTTGTCCTTCATAGGACTTTTTTTCCTTTTGGTTGGTAAGCGTAATGTCAAGACTGTGCAGAAGAATATAAAATGGACAATTGATTTTGGAAGCCTGCATTCCACAAGTACAGTGTCTATAACCATCTCATCAAAGATATTTGAATTGTTTAACACAGGATCTGTCTGGCAGTCAAAATGGGGAGGGGAAAACATAGGCTGCAACACTTGTCTTTTGAGAAGCACAACACAGAAATGACTGCAAAGATGGCAGAGAGGGATAGCTTTACGCCTCTTGTCTTCCAGATATTAGGGTTACAGTGGCTCTTGCACAACACTTGTTGATTTAAATAGTGCAAGCAGAACTCTCTGTTGACAGAGCCCATTACCTTAGCTGTCAGGTTGGAGGCACCAGACAATGGCAAGGGTGAGTTGGTTAAGTTATGTGTAAGTACACACAAGGTTACAAATTGTGCTTTTCCAAACCATTCAGTGCATTTGTACCATCTTTCAAGCACCTAATAAAGCAGCTATTATATTACTGCAAATACAAGCCGTAATTGGTTTATCAGTTTATCTCCTTTCAGTTTTTTTTGTGAAACTGATTTACTGTTTAATATTTGTTGTTTCAAACATTAGGATAATTTTA
Organism: Tapera naevia; assembly: GCA_033556795.1. Lineage (NCBI taxonomy): Eukaryota > Metazoa > Chordata > Aves > Cuculiformes > Neomorphidae > Tapera > Tapera naevia. The sequence continues at coordinate 16,834,772 of JAUMJJ010000038.1, forward strand.
CAAATATATTTGAGAACTTAGAAGTGGAATGTCTGGAGCAGGATGGCTAATAAATAAAATACATATATAAAAATATAGCATCTTTCTCCCTCAGCCTTGGCTCTACTAACCTTGCTATTTCCTGATGAGCCATATTTAATGAATAGATAACAGGCACATGCAGCACAACTGAAAGTAAAATCTTTATTTACAAAGCCCAGAGATGTGAGAATGTACTATATTAGGATTACAACTTCAGAAACGTGAACTATCTTTTACTGACGTAGAACAGTTTCCTTGAGTATGTAAGGAGGTTGTAGTGGAGAGGTGCTAATTTTGGTGAAGTGTTAATTCTGAAGCCCAGTGATTATTTAAAAGTCCACACCTTACATTTCCTTCCTAATAAAAAGATAACTATAGAATTTCTTGTTGTATTGTGAGCAGTGTGTCATCTTGATCCTATATAGAGATTCATGTGGTAATAGGATCTGCTCTTGAAGCCCAGAAGTGGGGAAGCCAGTTCAAGAAGACTGCCAGACTCTGTGAATTGAATGAGCTGTTTGGGGAAGGAAAGGATAGATGTCCAAAATCTTCAACTTTTCTGGTTGCTCTGCACTCTCTGGCTCAGTTGTCAAATTCCCCATCTTTGATGCCTTTTTCTGGTGAGTCCGGTGAAGGTGATGCTAAGGAGCTTTCAGAGGACACACCATTAGGGTGAAACAGAGGTATTCTCAGGGAATAGGAAACAGCTGTTCTACTACATCATCCAAAAAGCCCAGGGACAATAACTTTTTATAATATTCATTAGATTAAAAAAATTCCATACAAAAATTTGGTTATTCAGAGGTCTAGGGTTGGACGTTGGACCGAAACCATGAGCTTCTTAAGACGCTCTAATGAAAATTTTTTAATAATAAAAGTAAAGTCAAATAGTGATTAAAAAAGCCAATAAGCAGCCAAATATCAGATTTTGAACTTAAAATTCTTAGCTGTATCCTGAAATGAAGTCAGACTCATTCTGTTTTCTTCTTCATACTTTCTACTTCATACTTACCTACTTCAGTTAAAGGTTTGTAAGATCAAGCTTCTGTGCTATCTGCAAATCAAAAAGCTATCTATGGCCTTCAGTTTGGAAAGCGATTTAACTGGTTCTGTGACTAAATCACTGTCATCCTTCCATCTTGATTTCATCTCTTTCATAATGGCATTAACTTCAACATATATCTTAAGTCTGCTGCACGAAATGCGCTACTTGTGCAGACATGCTGAGATTTTGCCAGTTAAAAACATGCTTCACCACCACTCCGATTTTTTAATGTATCTTCTGTGTTCTAATTACATGAGCTAGTAAATGTATGTGTGTACTAACTCCAGATTTACAAGTAAGTGCACAATGTGGAACATAGATTGATCATCCTCAAGGTGTAATAAGCTTAGTAGTGAACTTAGAAAGTACATTCAACATGAAAGATGTAAGGGCACTTAGGCTGAGCTCTGCACAATCATGATTTAGGAGGAAAGCTTTCTAATGTATGTGGTCAATGACAAGAAGTAATTGTTAAATATAAGCTAATGAAGCTGCCTTAGAATAATTTTCAGAGGACATTCCAAGGAAAGCAGTGCAAAATGTATGTCTAGGAGGCTTGTTAAAGTGTACCTGTCCACTTACTAATGGTGGGATTGCTTTTAATTCTACCCTTCGTCAGTAATGCTTTTTATTACCAAATTCTTGTGAAGATACAAAAAGTTATGTATTCAAGTGCATGAAATCAAGGCAAGATGACAGTGTTGCACAATTCTAAACAAAAGATAAGTTTTGTAATTACGAGGGGAAGAGAACATTGCTCTTTAAGCACTTCTAGATCTATTTCTTATAGTAGTTCAGCTATACCTCTTAATGTGTGTGCTTGACGGCTGTTTACATTTTTGGTTAAAGTTGGAGAAGAGGGGTGAGCTGGAATTTTTTCATCCTCAGTAGGAGAATTGGCAGTGTCTTTTTCAATAGACTGCATGAATATACAGAGTATGTCATAATTCAACTATTGTTGAATACATGCTGCAGAATGACAAGATGGGCAAGACTGGGAGTAAAATATTAGAAAAATAAAGATAAAAGGAAAAATAAGAGCAAAAGGAAAAAACAAAAAAAAAAGGATCATTAAAGAGAAGAATGATTAGAGAAGTTGAGAGAGCAGTGACAAATAGAGTAGATTTTCAAGGTTACCTGATTAAAGCAAGTTATTGCATTAATAAGACATCAACATACAACAAGATGTTTGATTAGCCACTTTGTAATTTACAATTATGTTATTTGAGGTGCAAAGAATTTTGTTATGTTTGAACTTTTTCCAGGACAAAAAAAAATACTTATTTTTAGTTTTAGCACATGAGCACAATACACCTGGGATATAGCCTTCACTGTAAGCTTCACTGAGTCCAGTGTATCAGTATATCAAATGAAAATAAAGCCAAAGTTCCACTGAAGGATCTCAGCCAGATCCTAGATGTTTTGAAAAACATAATGCCACATAAGTCAATGTATTATTTTGAGAGAGCAGAACTTGGTAAAGGGTTAATGGAAAGAGGATCATCAGTGATAGTTTGGAGCTGTCATGTGAGGTAACAGAGGCTCAGTCATTGTAATAACAATAGGGTATGTCTATCGTGATGGGTTTGTACTGTATTGTGTAAAGGTGGTAGTGACTGAGAAGCACTCTGTGCCTGGAAAAAGGCAAATGTGTTCTTCTTCAAGGAGGGAGATCCAGGGAAGCACAGGTCAGCCAACTAACCCCAGTCTGTGGGAGGATTAAGAAGCAAATCTTCCTGGATACCACGTCCAGGCGTTTTAAAGACAAGAAGGTGACTGGGAGCAGGCAGTAAGGGTTTTCAAAGGGCAGATTCTGCCTGACAAACCTGACTGCTTTTTATAACGAGATAATGAGTCTGTGGAGGAGAGCAGTGAATGTCCTGGAGACCACACTGGAGAGGTATGAGCTAGGTAAGCATCTGGGATGGAATGGCCATCCACTTTATCAACTGGGGGACAAGCAGATAGAAAAGTGCTTTGTAAAAAAGGATTTGGTGGTCCTGGTGAGCAGCAAGTCAGCAGTGTGCCCTTGCAACAAAGAAGGTCAACAGCATTCTGGGCTATAACAGCAAAAGAACAGCTAGCAGATTGAGTGATTATTCCCATCCATAGGATACTCATGAGATTGCACCTGGACTGCAGTGTGCAGTTTTGAGTTCCCTAGTACATGAAAGACATGGACATAAAAAAGTAAATCCAGAGGATGCCTGCCACAATAGTGAGGGTGCTGGACCATTTGATGTACATGAAGCGGCTGAGAAGGTCAAGCTGTTAGTTTTAAGAAGAGAAGACTGTTGTGAATGTTATTGTTCTCCTCAGCTACCTAATGGTCAAGTATTGGCAAGATGGTGCCTTTGAGGTCCACAGTGGCTTTCTCTGAGAGGATACAGGCACAAACCGTAACAGACCTATTAGCTATCAGGGGAAAAGACAAATTCCCAAGTGCAGTCAAACACTGGAACTGGTTGCTCAGACAAGCTGTGCACTCCCTGCACTTGGGGACAGTAAAAATTCATCTGGATATGACCCTGGGATATCTGACATAACGTTAAAATTGATCCTACTTGGAACTGAGGGTTCACCCAGAAGTCCTTAACAGGTGTCCCCCTCCCAGAAGAGGATAAAAATGATATAGTAGGTTTAGATGGTTTTAACTTTATTTTCTTTGTGGGTTTGAGTTAAGTATATACTGTGTCAAAACAAATCTTATTGGTTTCATAAAGACCACATTTAAATCCACTTAGGTAGGTTAATGAGTATTTGGGGACTCAATTGCCCATAAAGGTAGACAGAATGAATCTACAGGGTAAATGCAGCTGCTCGTGAAAAAGCCTTTGTGCATCAACAGCTGCATTACATGCAGCCATGATGTCAGCAGGTGCATATAAACCCTTCTTTGGTACATGTAAAGCTGCAGATAGAGCTTTACAAGACAGCTGCCATACCTAAGTGGCCCACCAAGTTCCTAAGCATGCAACAATTTGTTCATAACATTTCACCTTATGGAAGAATAACTACCTTATCTGAAAGTCAATTAGAAACCCACCTCGAATACTAGCTATACTTACAATACTCTGTGTAACATTTTATTAAGAAAGCTGTTATGAAGAAAAATAAGAAAAAATGGCATTGACAATATGTGGTTATATTGACCAGGAAAACAGGGTTGCACCTAGATTATTATTTTTTTTCCTGTTGACTTAGAAAAAAAAAATACGAGAAGAAATTTAACCAAACTTCACAGAAAGTTCAAAATAACAAAAAACCCACTTCTCTCTGTGTTAAATCTCACACCAGGAAAGGTTTGCAGATCACAGTGAATAATCAAGTTCATGTCTTAAGTGATGCTGTAAACAAAAGAGGCAGCAGAAGCATACATGGGAGGAGGATGAATATAAGAGGATAACAGAAAGTTTGTATTACTCTTATTTAGAAAGGACGAAACTTCTATTGAAAAACTAAGCCCAGCTCTAGCCAGCACAATGCAGCAACGATGACAATACACTGGAGAAGGTTCAGAAAAGAGCCATAATGGTGTAAAAAAATCAGAACTGAAGTATGTTTATCAAATCTTTTTCCGTCTGGAAGATGGTGCTTTCCCTTTAAAGAATAGCAGTTAGGAATAACATAATTACTGGTATTTGCACACAATGATATTTGTAACCAGGGGTTTGGTCTTAGATGACGAAATGTATTTGCTCCTGAGTTAGAAGTTTATAACAAATTTTAGTGGATTTGAACATATGCATGTAGTTAAATCCCTTCTTTTACCGAGTTTGAAAGGAACACTCTGCTGCATCAGACTCGAGGGGGTGGGGGGTGGTTGTCGAAGTTGAGACCATAAACTTCGTGTTACATGGGCTATCTTTTATGATTGTGCTGCAGCAAGTTGAAAGGTCTTCCTTGCTTTTCCTGGTGGATTTAGGTACTAGTTCAATAAAGAATTCTGGTTACCTTAAAAGAACTGTGAAGATGGGGGGGGGGGGGGGGGGGGGGGGGGGGGGAATCAAGCTTTCATTAATAAGAAATGCTGGAATGAAAACTACCTGCAATTTCTAAATTGGGCTGCTTATGGTCATAGAAATTAAAGACATATATACTTTTTTTTTTCTTTTCCTGTAGACCACTGTTTCACTTCGCATAGGAGAACGAATGAATTACAACCATGAGGTAAATGAGATTATTTCCTGAATAACTGTTAGCTTATTTTCTAGAGAGATTTGCACAGATATAACAAATGAGGCCAGAGGAAAAGATTTATCTATCTGTAACTCTTTGCCCCAGTTTTTTCTTCACATACTAGCAATTCTCATTTGCCATGTTATTTCAAGGTAATATTCTGATTTCTCTGCACTCTAGGCAGAATTAACCTTCAACTTCTTTGCTGCTTGCCAGTGTACAGGCAGGGTGGAAGACCTTCCTGAACACAGAGAAATTTCTCTGGTGAATACGACTTGTGGAGAGAGATGTTCAGAAAGGCTGTCCTCTCCAGCTCCGCACCTCAATGCTGGACAATACTCACTTCTCTTCTGGAGATGTTACCAAAAGTACTCCCCCTAAAACAGTGGCATTTAATGAAGGAAGGATCCAGCCCCATTTCCTAATGGGACTAAATGCCAACAGATTTCTGATCACCATCCTTCCCATACCCAAGTTCTTTCAACAGAAGAGGAAAATATTAGAAGTTTTCAGTGACTTGGTTGCAAAGACTTTTAACATTGGGGCACGCAGTGGGAAAGAGTTTTCTTTTAATTGGTTTGGAGATACAATTGAGCTATTTTTGCCCAATGGGGAAAAAAAAAAAACTTAAAAAATGTATCAGACACAGGTATGAGAAGCTGAACATAGCAGAGTGAGGCAAAGTGTAACCATCTGAAAAACAAGGATTATGTCCAAAAAGCATGGGGCAAGCCTGACCGCAAGCAGAGTTAACCATTCCACCGGTAACAATGTATATAATCTGTGGAGTGCAGAAGAAACTTGGGGCTGCACACCTACGTGAGAAAATGTCCAGGATAACACTAGTGACAGCGTGTAGGGTACAGCCCGCCATGACTGACACGTGTGAAGCCGTGAAGCTTTTTCTTTTCAGACAGGATTTCTGCACCGGGGATTGCTTCATGAACTGAAGGGCAATGTTTAACAGTCATCCTCCAGCCCTTAATAATTTTTAACCGGCAAATTTTCTCCTCCAACCTAGGAAAAGGCATGTGGGTGAAGAGCTCAGGGATGTGATTTAGTAGTGGACAGGTACAGCTGGACTCGATAATCTCAAAGGTCTTTTCCAACCAAGTGATTCTATGAAAAGCCTGCATCTTCATCCCCTCGTTCCTGTGAGCGAGATACAGCCGATGCTGTGTATTTGTGGCACGAATTTCAGCATGTACGTTTTCCTTTTTTTTTTTGTCGTTTTTTTTTTCTTCTTTCCGGGGGCAAAGAAGGGGAACAGAGGGGAACAGACGAATTTCCTTGTTTTTGTGGATATAGGCCACTGAAAACCTCAGCAGGGCTGATTGCTCCGGTCCCGCCGCAGAGCGCCAAGACGCAAAGGGGCCACATTTAAAGTCTCACCCTCCGAGGGCGAAGGACTTTATTTTTATTTTCCTTCCTTCCTTCCTTCCTTCGATCCCTTCCTCCCTCCCTGCCGCTCGGGGGACGAGGAGGAGGCTCCCGGCCGCGCCGCGCCGGGCTGCGAGCGAAGCGGGGCGGCTGCCATTGTCCCTGCGGGCGGGCAGCGGAGCAGCCCCGCGCGCCGGCATCAGCGAGGGGCGGCGGCGCCGCGGAGCCGCCCCAGCCCGGCCTCCCCAGCCGTACCCGGGGGCGCGGGGGAGTGACTTGTGTCTCCCCCCGCCTCCTGGGTAGAAGGGGAGGAGGAGGAGGGCGAGTGGTGGGAGGGTCTCCATTGAAATAAACAAGCAGGCAGTTATTAAAACGGGAACATGGCGGCCGCAGCCCCAGCTTCAGCTTCAGCTTACAAAGCGAAGGTCAGCGGCGGGAGACAGCACTGACCCCGGTAACGGCGCCCGCACGCCCTGGCGCGGCGGAGAGGGGTGTGCCCGAGCCCCCCGCGCCTCCGCGGCCGCCTTGTGTAACGCCGGGGGGCCGCGCAGGGGCGGCGTTGGCGGGCGGCACCGCGGCTGGGCGGCTGCTTCACCGCGCCGGCGGCTGGAGGGGAGCGGGGCGGGGGCCGCGGCTCCCTGCGAGGAGGAGCGGGGAGAGGCAGCCGCGGGCAGGGGACCGCGGGGGGTGCCCTTCGCTGGGGGCATCATGCTCGTACCCCCCCTCCTCCGGGGGGGCAATCGTGCTCGAGGGACATCGTATTTGGGGGACATCGTGCTTGCACCCCGGAGCACGGGCGAGCGGGTGGGAATGCGGGTTTACTTCCCCGGGACGTCCCCTTGTTTAAGCTGAGTGGAGTGGGGGGCTGTGCACGGCACCCCGCCGGGCCGGGGGGGCTGTTTTCCTGCTGCCAGTCCAGGCGGAGGTCGGATGCCGCCTCCCCGGCTGGGGGAAAAGTGCAAGGGGCGCTGCGGCGGGACCCGGGGGAGGCGGGGGGCCGCCCTGCCCCTACTGGGAGAGGGATGGGCAGCTGGGGAAGGGAGGGCAATTTTCAAAGGGCTAATTGAGACACCCCCCACCCCCCCCCCCCCGAAACGTAAACGCGCACCGACGCTGGAAACTTGGAGGGAGGGTCGCTCCCCGCTGACAAAAGGGGTAATTCGGGGAGCAGGGCGGTGCTCATCCCCTTCCCTTCCCCGGCTGACAACGACTTGGTGCGCAAGGGCGCGGGCAGCTCCGCTTTCCCTCCGCGGCGCTGGGCAGGAGCTGCGCTGCCCTCTCCCCCTTCCCGCAGGAGACGCGAAGGGGAGGGAGGGAAGGGGGGGGACGGCAAAGCGGGCAACTTCTCTTAACTTTGTGCGCGGGGGTTGCGCCTGCGTGCGCGCGCCCAGCTCCGCCAAGCCGCGGGGGCGGAACGAGGCCCCGCAACCGCGCAGCTGCGTGCGAGCGCAGCCCGGGGCGCCCGGCCCGGGGAGGGGTGGGGTAGGGGCCCGGCGGCCGCCGCAGTGCCGTGTGCCTGCGTATGTGCGCGCGGGGCGGGGAGCGGCAGCGGGTGGGGGGGGCGCTGGGGTCCCTGGGCGGGTGCTGCTCGCCGCAAGCAGGGGCTGCGCGCACGGCGGCGGCTGCGGGCGGGTGAGCGGCCGGCTCCGCCGGGGGAGGGGTGGGGAGGTGCCCGCCGCCCCCGCGGAGGGCGGGTGCACCAACCCCTCCCCGCCTCCGCGGGGACCGCGCCGCCGCCGCCGCGCTCCTCCGAGGCTCCCGCGGGCGAGGTGTAACTGGAGCCTCGTCCGTCTCCGTCGCTCCTGCGCCTCCCCTCGGGCCTGAGTGTTTCTCCCCCCACCCCAGCCTGGGAATCGCATGCATCTCCTTACATGCAGGCCGTCCGCAGGAAACCTGCCCGAGAGCCTGGCAAAAAAAAAAAAAAAGGTTGGGGGGTGGTGGAGGCAAGGAGGTTGCTGGTAGTCACTGGGAAATAATGATATCTGGATCCGAGTTTTATGCTTAGCCTGAAGTGTGCGTATGCTGGAGACCGCTGTCTGAAGACACTTGTAATTTGCCCAGGAAAGAGTCTCCTTGTAAAAGGAGAACGGCTTGATTCTTCAGTAATGATCAGTTGTTTTGGTATTTCTGTTTTCTTTCTTTCAGAGCAGTGGGAAGCAGTTGAATAGGCTTTGGAACTGAACTGATAATATTTTTGTGGTATTTAAATATAGTTTGAGCTAAGCATATACTGTCTGGCAATGACAGTTACAGCAGAGCTGTATTGCTGCTGTAAACAAGTAAGCAGTTTAAGACGGCCAGTCTTTTTACTTAAAGCATTTTTTGTTGTTGTTTCTAGTTTGCAGCCATTGTGGCTGAAGGCAGTAATTTGGTTTTTATCCCTTTGGGTTTTTATGTACTGAACTATAAAATCAACTCTAGCCAGTTAATTTCCTGGCTCTTTACAACCTGATAGCAACTTTGGGCCACCTGGGTGGGCTCCTCTCATGGGGGAAGTCCTCTGCGAGTGCCTAAACAGAGGGAGCTGCTGGTCCACTACGTGGATGGTCTCAGAAATGACAATGTTGCACATAGTCGTTAATGTCATAGGGAAACTATTATTTTCCAAATCAGGGCTCTTGTTTGCTCACATGCACAGCTTAAGACCACTGTGAATGGAAACTAGTTGTTCTGTCGCAGTTGGTGTAGGGACTGTGCCTCCTACGTAGTTTTCAGGACACTTGCTTGTTTACGTCAGTGGTGGTGTCATAAATAGGATATACCAGGCTTGTGGATATTTGCACATACAGACATGTATGCAGGCGTGTATGGATGCTCGTGTGTTTGTGTCCATTATTTTGGCATTTATGATAGAGAGACTTGGGGGCTGGAACATAGAAATTGGCTTGGCTGTGTCACATGAGATAAAGAGGATGGGAGTTGCTCCTGAATGGTTAATCCCTAAGTTTATGAGGAGTGCTGTGGTAAGCTTAATGTGTATAGCCAGTCTTGGTCATCTGTGGTCTCGAACAGAATACTTTGTCATGGACTCAACCTTCAGAAGTATCGAGAACAACTTTAAGAAGAGGTTGATCTTTTTAACACCATGCAAATATTTAATATGTTTGTAACTGATTTTTGGTGAGCAATAAATGCCTGACAAAAGTGGTGTAATCTCTTTTTTCCCAACCACTATACTTTCTTATTTTGCATAAAACCTGAAGATTTCTCAGCTTTGTATTTTCTCACGCTTGTGATCTTTGCTAGGAGAGGATCCATGTATGACATGCTTCATCAGTATCTCTGCAATGTCTGTAGACACTTCTCTACTAAATATGTAAATCTCCTTGTGTTTCTCATTGTGAGTCCTGATGGTGTCAGTGCTAAATGTGAAACTTGAGACAGTTAAGGAAGGAATACTTTATTGCTATCAAGAATGATACTTCTGGAATAAGACAGTTCAATTGATGTTTTTTAAACTGCAACCATGTTATTTGAGAGAGAAAATAGTCAAAGAATGTTCACAGTAGAAAAATTAGAAAATAATAGGGATTTCCTCACATGTAGTGTGGAGTATTAAACTGAAGCTGTAAAGTAAAACTGAATTATTGAAGAATAATGTTTATGTTTTTATAATCATTTAGTATGTAGCTTGCTCAATATAGGGCGGAAAGACTGTCAAAAGTTGCACATAAGCAGTCTGGTGTTGGCATTCCCAACTTTGCCATCTATCCTTGGAAAAACCCAGTAAGAGCTAGCCCATCTGCAAGGAGCCCAGGTTTTGCAGCAGGAAGAACAAAGTCAATGAGTGAGCCAGCTGCTGCTACAATGCCTGCTGTCTTCTGCTCCTTGCCTTTGTTGCCGGTGTCACTGTCTCACTGGCAAAATCTGGGCTTCTGTGTTCAGCCAGAGTTTCTATAGCACTTTACACCAAAATTGCAGAATTTGCAGAGGCTTAGGAGGTCTAGGCATTGAGGATGCTGTCAGTTCATTTAAAATAAAAAGCTGAAATAAAGACTCATACCAAATTCAAGTAGAAGTGTAACTCTCTTTGTCTGCTGAGTGCTGATGGATTGTGCATTGGAGAAAAGGAACACTGAACTGTTCTTGGCATGTTAATTTTTTGTACGTTTGCTGTGCTTGGCCTCTAAACATTGCAGTTCGTAAGCAAGTAGGTATGAAGTATTTTAAAAATTCCACACGTTTCTTCAGTATTCTTATAAGCATTAAAATGCTCAGTATGCTTTTTATTTCTCTGTTGGGCTTTGGAGGTCAGAGGTTAGATGTAGTGTTACAGTATATACTGTGTATACTCTTCTGTATGACACATTTTAAACTAAGAACAGGGTAACATTGATGTTTGCTTTATAGAAGGCACAATATAGCATCTATTCATCCACCCATTTTCTGCTATTAGTTAATTTAGTTACAGACTGCTACTCTGGCAGGATCCCTTATTTTTATTTTTATTTTTAAATGAGGTGAAGTTCACTGCACTACTTTATTTTTGTTAGTTGTTAAAACATTCTCATACTCCTGGCAGCAGATAATGAGAAATTCTTCAATGTAATGCTGGGAGCAAGGGAAGCAGAGAGGGAGAAATGGGGAGGAGAGGTGGGGGTGGAAAAACCCTCCTGAGCATATGGAGACATCCAGAAAAAGATGTGCATCGTCAGCTGTGATTCCATTGTGTGCTTGCAGACGGGATCTGAGCTCTTCTTCTCTTGGGATTTTAAACCTTACAGAAGTATTCTTTGGCTTTTACCCATCAGGATAATTGATCTTAGATAACATATATTTCACATATTTATGACAGATAATGTTTTGATAATATTTTAAGATTTCGAAGAATAAATACAGTTGCCAGGACTCCTGCTCTGTGTTGCAATAACATTTTGAACAGGCATATGTATTCGTGAAATGGCAACTTTGACTAGTAAGAATAATTTGTAATACATTAGTGGTTACATATTACTAAGACATCTTACCAGTTCTATGGTTAGTATTGTCAGCAGTATTTACATTATGCAAACAGTCCCTATTTTTAATGATGCGGTAGCTTAGCCTTTTCAAAACATACCGAGTAGAAATGTGACATGAAAAATGATAGCTTGTATAGTTTAATCAATTTAGGGTACAGAATTAAAAAAAAAAAAGGGAATTTTTTTAGATGAGGTTTTAAAACAAAGCTGTTTCTTTAGTCATGTGAGTATTCAGGAAAAGTACTTACATGATGAAAAAGCTGGATGGAAGCAATTTATTTTCTTTTATTCAGTCCCACATTTACATATTACCTAGAACAGCGTTTCCTCTCCTGAGCATTTGTAGTACTTCTGCTAATTTTATACAATTGTTTAGAGTTGATGAAAAGTTTGAAAAATAGATTTGGAACGTGGTGGACTTACTGCAATGTGTTTTTCTACTGTTTATGATTTTTTTCAATCTTGTTCCATGTAAATTACAAGTTGTTAAAGACTAATGGAAATTTTACTTAAGACTTTTATGGAAGTAAAATAGGCACAGTTCCTATGGAAAGTGTATGGTCACTGGGGTGGCTTGGTGTTTTGAAGTTTGAAATTAGTTCATGAATATAGTCTGAAGCTATACAGCAATGTATTAATATACATTTTTTTTCTCTTCTGCAGCTGCATTCCAAGTCTTGCATTTCCTTAAATGGCTTCCATAACAATCTCCCATTAATACAGTTACTGGCAGATATTATTCTTGCTTTGCTCTCATTTTAGCAGTTACAACTGATAGTAAATCTCACTCTTCCTGTGAGTGTGCTCCCATTGCTTAGATATTCAGAAGCTTCTTTTTAATTTGCATTTGCTTTCTGCAACTAGGATGCAATACCCTCTGCGAAGCCTAATTACATTTTTCTGTTTGTTTTTAAAATTCAAGAAGTTACTTGCTGTTTGGAGAGCATAACTTATATTTTACTAAAATAGTCCACATTGTATGGCAGCCATTAATGTATTAATGAAAGGGCAGAAAGTATAGGTGACAAATTTAAATATCTACTGAAAGCGTTGGTTTATCCATAAATCTTGGGTAGTATAGATCACTGAGCTTCTGTGAGCTTCTGGGGATCCTGGGACATAGAACATGTATCTGATATAGTGATGACTGAGAGTTGCTGTTTTGATGGTTTTTTAGTGAGCTGTGTAAGGCATATTGTTAGTCTTTGGTAGGATTTATAGTGGGCATATCACAATTCGTGGCTTTATTGGCTGCCTCAGTGGAAAAGTCTGGGATTGAAGAATGGGCATGGAAAGTGAAATAACATTTTGTTAGGTCAGAGTTATTATGGAATTTTACTCTTACTGTGCCCATGCTGTAATTTGTCTGTGTGTGAACGGATTTAGTTTTTCATTGCTGTCAGTATTGATCTCTATGAGCCTTCCCCATGGATTTTGAAGAAAATTACTCCAATTAAAAACAATGCAATATGTCACCTATTTATGTGTCACAGATTATGTGGGAGATATTAAATTGCATTTAAAAAAATAAAACTTTGAGGGTGGAGGAAGGTCTGTGTATGAATAAATTTGATAGTATACACTGACAATTTCGTTAGAATGTATTTTTACGAGCTTGCAATTTCATCATATGTTTGGGTGACAGAATGAAATTTAAAAACAAGGAACTCTAAAAAACCCATATAAACCCCAAACAACCCAACCCCCAAGATGACGTGTTTTAGTATTTGTGCAAGTGAAAATTTAGATATCACCTGGTTTACAGTGGAGATTACTTTTCTTCATACTTCTTCCACCATACTTTGAGTTCACAAGGTATCTCTTCAGTCTTTGTTCTTTACTATTTCAAAATTAATATCGGGACTTGTTGAATAACCCCGTGTGTTATTTCCAGAAATAAATGCATTTATTGTCAACTACTTTCACTTGGTACCCTTACACAAATTTGTACATTGATCTCCAGAGGTATGAACAATGCTATCCTCCTTTTCTATCAGTTTCATAAAACAGATTATTTTTGATATTATTATGAGTGTATAGATAAATACATGTTAGCAGATTTCAATTATATTCTCAGGAGAAAAGCTCTTCTTCAAGTCTAGACTTTAGTATTTTTTTCCAAAATAAAGATTTATGACCAGAAATTACTGTTTTGTTTCAGTGTGACCAGAATGCTTGTTGCCTTTATATTGAAAGAAAAAGTCAACCTGGTGGTACTTTAGCGGCTGTAAAATGTAGCTCTAATAACATAGTTTAAAGCTATTTTTAATTACTTACTATTGTGCTGGGGTTTTTTTAAGAATCCTGGCTTACTTTGATACAAAGATATTGAATTTTTAGTGACACCTCAAACTACTTTCTTGCAACAGTTCTGTATGAAATGAGTGTTAACTGCACAATGGTGAGATCATTTGTGGTACCTTTTCTTCATATAAGAGTGAGGGACACTGAAGACTGTATTTAGATGAAAAATATGTTCCCTAAGCTTGCACACTCGATGTACTCTTCCGCATAGCTGAAAGTGGTAGTCATTCACTCCTTTTTATCTAAACTGTGGTTTGTAGAGTTGATGTCGTGAATTTTATCCACAACTTAGTTTTTATGGGGCAAGGGATAACGCATTTTAGGTGCCTGAAATGTAGATGTCCCTTTGCACTGGAAAAGAAAGAATCACTGTGCTTGAATGGAAAATAAAACCCTAAAGTGGTCTGAGGTCTGAAGTCAGAGGATGATCTGTTATCCTGGGGCATATCAGTTTAACTATTATGTTAGCTTTAAAAAGTTTTCTTTTACCCTTTGAGGGGCAAAGAATTAAATAGTGATGTTGGAAAATGGCAAATGTGGAGAATTATGGCTGTGGTGTGTTCTGGTTTTATGTGGTAGCTAATTCTGGTAATTGTGTACTGTTTTAGGCAGAGAGCTGTTCTTCATGTAAGCCTTTGCATGAGGCCTGCCTACAGGCCTTTGAGTACCACCATTAACAGTATTGTGTTACTGTGAAAGCTGGCTTTATGCAAAGGTGGTTTTCCTTGAGTTTTGAGGGGCATCCAAAGAGCATTGTGTTTTACTGCAGTGTAGGTTTTCCTTTATTTCAAGCTTCAGAAAAGGCTTGAGAAGGAAGGGCAAAGGATGAGTAGGTAATTTCATTGTTCATCACTTTTCTTCACTGACAGTATTGTCTAGTTAGAAGAATAAATCTCAAATATACCAGATTATAAATCTGTTGGATATGTAAATTTGTCGCTAGTTACTGTATATTTCAAGACTTTTACTTGGGAAGAGGGATCTCATGAGTGGTGTTTTGAAGGTAGTACTTCAATTGTGAAACTATCATGTATTGTCTTTGTTTTAAGACTATTACTGCTAAATGTTTTACAAATAGAGCAAATGAAAATCAGTAAAAGTTGTCATTTCCATTATTGCTATGCGGAGTCCTGTGGGCTTGTGGCATACGGGTCAGGAGCCACGTTACTTGTGTGCAGACTTTGTGCTGCAGTATTGAAGGCCACATAGATCGGGAGGTGGGACCCAAAAGTAAATAAAGCAGCCACGCTAGTTGTCAAGAAGGAAAATTGTAGTAGAGTTGTCGTTCTCATTTTGCTGGCGTGCAGCAGCCAAAACATAGGTGATGAGCGTGAAGCGCTTCTGTCTACAAGGGAGCCATCATCACTATTGCTCCTTTGTGGAAAAGGTCTCCCTGCCATGGGCTGGGGCTGTAGCCTGCATCTGTGTGAGACAGTGGCTTCCTTTTGGTGCATCTCTGAACTGCGGATGTCTAATAAGCATTGCAAATCTCACTAAGTCACTAAACAATCTGCCTGTGTTCTGCTGAAAGTTTTATTTTAAGACAAGGTGATGCTTTCTGCCAGTGAGGACCTACTGGAAGCCCCATATTTGTCATGAGGCTTGTGTGCTTTTTGGGCATTCCTGAGGGAATCAAGTATTCAGATCTTGTGTTTAGATATTTGATATGTGAATATTTTAGTTGCGCCCCTGAATACCCTGTTACACTGGTGGTGTCCTGCCTATGACTGAAAGAACTTTAACATTAGATTTTGTTTGAAGAAGGTTTCTGTGAGATGTCAGAAAGGACAGAAATAATGAAGTTGTTCATAAGCTCAGTCTTTCTTGAGACATAATTAGTGCATGTATTTTTCTGTTCATGACTTGTAGTGTATCATTCATTTCCTTTATGTTCTGCCTTTTTGTTAGAATAAGAAGGTGGGAAATTCTGCTTTGGTGGTTTGCTTGAATACATTTGACATAAAGTAGTATTTGACCTCCAAACAGAAGTGCAGGTATAATATTTATGTGGGTAGTTGCATGCTCCTCTTCCCTGAAAAAATGTGTGTTGCTGTACAGTCTATGTCCTTTGCTGGGCTCTTAAGCTTTCTGTTTATTTGTCCACTGATACTTGTCACTCTGGTCAGGAGTGTTGTAATTGGTGATTCAGAGAAGAAACATGCTGCTGTATGTACAACTTTTATTAAAAATTGAAAGACATTTTAGAAGAACACAAGTTTCTCCTTTTTAGAGGTTTGAAACTAATGCGTTATAAAGTCAGCCAGCCAAGCAGTCAACCAAAAAAGGAACCAACCACTTTCACAGAGATTTCTCACAGATTCTTTTGTGAAAATAAAAGCTGCGTACTGTGTAAGTTAATGTAAACATCTTAGTTGCTATCACTGTGAATTTGCAGTAGGCAGCAGGTGGAGAGGAAGTTGAGTGCCTGGAGTGATTGTACAACTGGAAAGGAGTTGTAGTTATGTCTGGAAAGAGAGATAATGCTCTGCAAAGTTTGTTTTCCTTGTTGTGCTATGCTTAATACTGGCTAAGCATCACATTTTTATTTTTCTATGACTGTCTTCAAAAAGACTAATATTTTTCTCTCAACTTTGTTCCTAGCATGCTTGAGATGTATCTGAATAGTGAGGCCTCCCACATGCACAGCCCCTAGAAATTGTTGCCTGCCTTGCCGAGTCTTGGTGAGTTGTCTATATCCTATTGCATTTAATTGGACTGTGTTACAGTTTTATCTTCTTCACTGGAGAATTTAATGTGTGAGATGTCTTAAACTGATTGTGTGGATACAGTAGAACAAGCCCTGGTTTTAAGTAAACTATGATATTATATAGTGAATTGAAGTACAAATGTTTTGGGGACTTTAAAAGGTAATGCTCAGACTCCTTATGAAAGCAGGGACTTTGCTTTAGTGCAAGGACCAGGAATAGGACTCTCTGCTGAGAAAGACTGAGGGGATCAACGCCTGGTGTTCTTTCTCATTAAGTTTGTTTGATATTTTATACTGTAACTAAGGAATTGACGTTTTTCAAATGTGCTGATTATACTTTGTCTTATGGCAAAGCTTTTCTGTCCCACTATCTGCACTAATAAATTACTTAAATTGCGGGTTGAAATAGGTATAATGACCCTGATGACTTAAACTGCTTGTTGCTCAAGAATTACTGTCTGATGACTCCATCAGGCAGTGCTGTGCCTGTTTAACTCCACTCCCAAGAAGGGATAATACTGCTGAGAATTAGAAAAAGACTCCTGCGGATTGTTTCAACGCAGACTAATAATAGTTTGGTAGTGCAGTGAAAGAAAGTAGAACATAAATGCTGTGTTTTTATTTTAGGCATATTTAATATATCAGTGTACTCTCTTGGTGTAAGTCTTTTCTAAATATGCATTTGAGATTTTATGTGAGAACCTTTCAGGGTAGTCATGAATAAGTGTTGTCTTTTAATGTGCAGAGTGACTTATTAAGGTCAGAAATACGTATTTTTGAGGCTTGCATGCTAAATATAGAGGTGGGAAATAAGCCTGCTGAAAAGGTTTTAGTTGTTTGGGGCATAACTGATTCTAAAATGCCAACCATTTATGGGTAAAATTATATATGTCCACATCAAGTGTCATTTCCTCTTTTGTTAACTGTGTTGAGCAATTTTTGCAAACTAACAATGCTTTTCTGTAAACTCACTGAATTTTCTAGCATAAGTGAATGAAAACAGATGAAGAAAGTTTCCAGTGCTTCTCTTTTTTTCTACCTTTTCCTTTGACTGTTCTGATAAAATAATTTGTAGTTCATTGCATTCAGTGAAGTTCGTAATATTGGTTAATAATTTGTTTATCTATTATATAAACTTCAAAATGCTCAGCCACATAGATATTATTACTTATTTACACTTACTGCTTACACTGTGTTACTTAGTATTTATTCACACTGGTTATCTAGGCTACATAGTGATCATTTAAGCAAATTGTTTAAAAAAGGAAATAATCAGAATGTAATTTTTTTTTCTAGTGAATAGGACTCATAATAGAATAATAGAATGAGCTCAGCATGTGTAATAAAAAAAGAGGAAAATGTCACTGCCAAAAGTCTCGAAAGAACACAGAATTTTGATGTCAAGCTGATAGTATGTTTGTTTTCAGTTGTCCCAATTGTAATTTTCCATTAAAAAATGAATGCATTAGATAAAGATGGAAAAAAGTAAATAGTCAAATAAAAAGCAATTTACATGTAATTGCTTTATTCCCAAAAATAATATATATGCAAAAAAATCCTCTCTTTTGTTTAGTGTTGTTACGTTCTGCACCAAAATTATAAATGTGGTTGTTACTGTGGCAGAAAGTAATCTGATACCTTTACAGAAACTAAGACATAGTTGCTGTGTTTGAAAAGTTCAAAGCTTTTAATAAGAGCAAATAGGAGATAAATATTTGTTTGAGAATTCTATGATGATGATGGTGAGAAAGAAACCACTGTAAAAAATAGATTTAATGGAAGGATTTAGAAGACAATGATGAACTAGAGAGGTAGTTTTTCACTTGAAATATCCTGTTGTTCTAAGTGGGTACTTACCCATGTGTTCATGTGATAGTCAGTTCAGCAAAAGTAAGTTGCATAAGGCAAGGAGTAGTTTAAAATTTTGGTTCCTTTGAATCCTTGAAAGTTCATACATTAATTTTTTTTTAAAGGTCCAGGATTTGAGTCCTGTTTTTTGACATAATCAGATGTTCACTTGCTCCATTATATAATTATATATATAAAACTATATAATTATACTAGTGTCTGAAGGATATATCAGTTGGAGTGTCATTTAAGAAATCTTGGCCTTGGCTTTTGGCTGGAGCTGCTTGTAGAACAGGTGTTGCGTTTGACTGTGTGTTGTGAGACTGTCACCACTGTGGCTGAAACTGTGCACATTCAGCCTGCCTGCTATTGTATTAAGTTTTCTGGAAAGTGAAACTACTGCTTAATACTTACTGGATCTGTTTTTGTGTGATATAGTGGAGTGCGAATGTTGGACTGGTTAAATGGCTATAGAATATGTGTATATGAACTAAAAAGAAATAATGTAAATGACAAGTTGTGGCTGCTCCCTTGGAATGATGTTAATTGGGATGGTGGCAAGTAGCTTGTGTGCTACCAAAAAAAACATGTAATTAGGATGGTGAGAAGTTTAGGCTTTAAAAAAACCCCAAACAGATAAAAAGGCTAACAGCTAACTTTAGCTCCTAGTCTAAAAGTTTTCAGTCAGAAAAGATATGATCTTCTTCCTCATTTTCTTTTTTTTTTTTTTTTGCATGAAATGAGTTGCTTTGTACGGAACATTTCTCAGCAAAAAAAAGAATTTGGATGAGAGAAATCTGTTTTCTGTCACTCATGATCCAAAGAACCTGTTTCACTTTGTAGTGATTTCATTGGCATTTGTGTTGTAGTTAGTGTCACATGTGATAGATAGAAAGTATTTGTGTGCCTTTTTGTTCTGAGTTATAGTACTCCTTATTGTTGTTTACAGTGGTAGTAGATAAAGAAAATTCTGACACTTTTGACTGTGTCTTCCTCATACATCTGCGTGTAAAGGGAATGCTGTCAAAAAGTAAAGTGCAATACTGAAAATGAAGAGTGCATTATACTGAAACAATTTTGGAGAGTCAGCAGTATTATTTTAAGGATGCGAGTGAGGATCCTAGGGTAGGTTCCAAGTATCAAATCTAAATAAAAGAGAGCTCATTTCTATTGGCATGCAAAGCTGTGCTGGGATGGTGCCTACCTAGAGCTCTGGGGCAAGTTCAGAGCAACTTAATTCCTGCAGGAACTGTGAACCTGAAATACCTGAAATAAAACACAGTTATTGATCCCAGGTGTGGGTAATCTATACCAGATCAGCTCTTCTCATTTGCAGAGGGATCTTTGAGTGGTACTTAATCTATGTTGAATTGGTTTGTGATAAATAAAGGGAATGTGTTCCCATTCCTAGATCTCAAAATTGAGGACTTGTATTTTGCATGAAATATGGTCAAATTTTTCTGCTTTCAGTGACTCTTGTTCAGTAGTGACATGAGTTAACACGAATGGCTTATAAAGATGCCTGTAAAAGTGGATGCTTGATTATAGTGAATTTAATGCAATCGGCATTAAAATAATACTCTAAATCTGAGAGAGAAGTTCTGTCTGGGTGGCACAATGAGAGCAGAAGTATTGAGAAATGAGCATCTATTAAGATTTATACAATTGCCCCCACAGATTTTTTTTTTTCCCCTAGAATTGGAGATAGGAGCTTATGGAAACCTTTGGAGTTTATTTTATGGAAAAGCTGGAATCTACAAAAATGTAAAAAATTGCATTTCCTTTAAAACTGATGAAAATTGAGAATATTCTAGAGAGAAACTTCATCATGTTTGCAACTAGTGGAACTGGATTTGTTAATATTGAAAGCAATTTTAAAGTACTTCCATAGTTTTGAGGCCACAGCGTTCACATTTCTTATAAATCTGGAGTAAACCATTCTTAAATATGTAACATTCATTAATTACTGTGAATGGAGTGCTCTGTTAGTGAGCTTTTTGCTGAAATGATGTAACTAAACTTCAGATATATCCAAGACTGTTGAAAACACTTTCATTCAATTGATTGAAGCTTGCCTTTTGTTTGTAGCTATGTCTTGGAAGATTACTTTTAACATTTCAGTTTCAATGAGATAGATAAAAAATATTTAGGAAATGAGATTGCTAACGTGATTTTATTCACTTCTGAAATATTGGGTTTGACTTAGTAATGGACTTTGCTAAGATTTTTTCATTTTTGCCTTGATAGGAACCTTTTTATATGGGCAAAGGTATAGTATATATGCATTTGCAGAAGAAATAGCTGTCATTATCATGCATAGAAAATCAATATGTATTTTAAATATAGATTGATGACATTGTACTGCCAGAATTGGAGCCTGGGAATTCTAGAGGGGTCAAGAATGGGACAACTGAGCACTTGCATCATCAGAGAAGATGAGATGCATTTACTTGGGCAGATTTTCCTTTGGGCCTGCCTTTAGCGTCTGAATTGGGAAGAGTGAAATATTTACCCAGCTTCACTCTTGACAGTAAATAGTATTAATTAAATACAGGGCTTGGAAAATGACACTGGTATTTCAGATTAAGGCCAGTAGATTTTGCCTTCGCTTTCTGGAAATTGAATTCTGGCAGTCTGTTTATTTGACAGCATTATAGTACAATAGTTTGAGGTTTGTGGATATTTCTGTACGCTAGAGTGGGTGAATTTTTATAATGTCACAATGCTGGGATGTTAGGCTCGGAAGACTTATGTGACTAGAATAGTAAGCACATTTGCAGCTGGTTAGTATAAAGTATGGCACAGTGTGTTTCCAGATGATTAATTTATCTTTGTATTAACTAGACTGGCAAGAAATTACAGGTTTTCTTTTTAAAACAAACTTGGAATGTTGAAAAATTCAGATGAATGGTCTTAGGTAAGTTACAGAAGTTAACAAGTTAAGTATTATCAAAATGATTTACTAATAGTGGTGAGTTTTACAGTGTCACTGTGAAGGTCTCCAACTATTAAAAAAGTTTTACAAATTCCTCCTCTAGTCATCTCACCATGACCAAAAAGGGGTAATGACATTCTTACGTATGAAATATCTATCAATGTGTAAATGCAGTGATAAAACTCTATTTTACAACTCTGGCCGTGATGAATGAAGGATATGCTCTGTTCTCCTGTTCTGACATCTGGGTTTTTTTTGTCCAGATTCTTCCCTTCTTTCATTATCAGTACTTTTGTTGCTTTATTAATCCCACTTCAATAAACTACAGTGTTCTCCATACAGCAAACTAGATCTTTTAAAATGACAGCAACAGGCAATCTAGGAATATTTACAATTGGAATTGAGAAAATAATTAGTTTTGTAGTAGGTATTGCAAATCAGCTCATCCTGAAACTGTAGTAGTTTCAGAGGTAGTTAAAATGTTTCCATTCATATTTTTCTCAATGTGTTTCTCTTTTGCTTATATTTGGATATTCTCCCTTAAACTTTAAATCATCATCCTTCCAAGTAACACATGGAATTGAAGTTCCTTTTTGAATTGAAATCCTTTGCCCTTCAATCTTTAGGTACCTGTTTTACAGCTATAAAAGTAACAGAGGTTTCCTACATTTCTTTGTTGAAGTTGTGAGCTTGATACTCTGTGTGGTGCCATGGTTTAGTAGTATTTTAAAATGGGGTAAAACCATCTACATTTCTCTAAAAGTAGGTGGCCAACACATATGAAATTTCACTTGGGTTAATTTTTATGGCCTTTCAGTTTTCAGTTGTGGTTTTTTTGCTTGGCGTCTCTTCACAGGTCCTGGTTAACTGTGTTTTTATTGCTCAGTCCTGCTGAACAGACCCACGTAAAACTTTTTCTTTCTGCAGTTATAGTATGTGACTTCCAGAGTGTATCCTGCAGTGGAATAGAATATACTTGCGGCTGATGGTACATGAAGCTTAGATTCATGACTGATCATCTTTAAAATATTCCTTGTCCTTGACTGTGATTTTAGTCTTTCTTTTCTTGTGAGCTCACTCTTCTGTCATTATGCAAGTTCTGGGCTTTTGATCAACACTGCAATATTTAGGCAATCAATACACCTGAGTCTGTTGTATAATACAGTGGTTGCCACACTTAATATGTACTCGACACAAATCCGCAGAAGCAAAAAACTCCCAAACACTCCTAATTAGGCCATTTTTTATGAAGTGCCACATGCTATTCTACTGATATCACATGCCAAGAACACTGCTACCACTACTGTACACCACAGGCTAAGTACTACAACCTAAATGGTTAAATGGGTTTCTTCTGTAAATTTTCTGCTTTTGTAAAGTGAAAAAAAAGTAACAGCATACTGCTGCTGAACTTGATTCCAGTAACAGTAGTTGTAAAATTTGCCTCCTACTTAGTCTTCCTCTTATTTGCTTCATCACTTGCTTGCTGAGCTATTTCCTTCCACCCCCAGCTTCCTGGAGAACTGTTCTGTGTGTCATGCTCTTCTGATACAATCTGATAAAGCTTTGGGATAGTCCATTCTTCTCCACCTTTGCCATCAGTCAAAGCCCCAAGGCAGCAGTATAGGAGGAGTGTTGTTTTGGGTCAGGACAGCTTGATCCATGGTTGTGAGACTCTCTTGTTGAAGAGTTAGACATATTTGTGCATGTGTGTATTTTTACTGAAAATGTATTTTTAGCTAGCTTGAAGGTATTAGTGAGTTGGCTTGAATTTCCTAAGTAGCTTCATTGAGGAAGGGGGAACTTTACTTACTAATCAGAAATTCTATTATGGGTCTGAAATTAAAAGTTTTGAATTTTGAGGGTAGATTCACAGTAAGATCTAACAGCAAGGAAGCCATGAGAAACAGCCTGGCTACAAAGTATGGCTCTGAGGGGGAAGCCACTGTGGATGCGCAAGGTGAGGGTTCTTGCTGAGCTATGGTTTCAGTGGCACAGCCTGTGTCCAGGGTAGAGGAAAAGCTCATGATGGGTTGGAAGGCTTGTGGCCTCTGAAATGGCTCTGCTTTTTATTGGTGCGTAAATACTTTTTTGGAGAGCTGAATTTCCTACATTGGCAGTGAGTGCCCTATCTGTCGTGTGTGCCCTACAGTGAAAGACAGTAGTTTTTTCATTTGTCTAGTTCCATAGATTTAATTTATTTATCTGTTACCCATAAGGTTGTCTTCTCAGCCAGGGTACTGCAAGAGAAGTTAATCTATACATTCACAAATATATTTAGCAGTTAAATGCCCTTCTGGATGCTTTTAATGCTTTGAGATAGCTTACTTCATGTCAAAGTAGGGTAAGCTATCTGAAACAAGGGCATTTTTAAAATGCATATTTTTTTTCCTGTTCACTGGCTGACATGAAAAATCCGTTATAGGTATAGCTCTGTTCCTCCTATCAGAGTTATCGGTGTCCATAATTATATTGATACATTTGACAGCAAAGGTAAATACAAATTAAAATTTCACTTGGTTGCCAGTGCATATGCCATCTTTCCACATCTTTCATAAGGTCAGCGTGAAGCATTTTACCATCTAAAACTGATGAATTCTTAGAAACCTGAAAAGATCAAAATGAGACATATTTATATCTCTCAGAGCAAATGAGAAATAAAAATGTGAGCAGTATATAATGTGTGTGGCAAAAGTGGAAATAAACCTTTACAAATTTAAACCCACTAATAGTGATCGTTTTGTGCTATGGTGAGAAGGCCTGTAAGCCAAAACTTTTCTTGCTATTGACATGTTTTGGGGACTGTCCTTACTGTTCTGATTTTGTGGAAATATCGTTGTTTAAGTGTAGAGGTAACTTTTCGTAATGAGCTGTACTCTGTTCTGTTATTTTAGTGTAAATAATTTTTACTCAGATTGTATTGCAGAAACAGAGAAAGGAAGACAGCAAGCCTGCCCTTAGAATTTCCTTGGGGGAGGAGGGACTTTTTTAGAAAGATGAGATTCCGAGAAGGGAAATAAGAGGGTTTCTTGAAGAAAGGTTGAGCTAACTAAAAATACAGGAAAGTTAAAAATGTAAAATCTGATATTGGGTCAAACTTTCTTCTGCTAATTGAAAATATTTCTGCCTTGCATTAGCTGAATGTAAAGATGACACAGTGTTTTACTGTTTTTAACTGATTTTGCTTGCCACTGGCAGGGAAGGAAGTCAGTAAAAGTGAACTGGTATTTTCTTACACAGGCAATGTCTTTACGTTGCATTAATGTTTTCTGCTCCTAGCTGTCTCTGAAGGTGCATGCCTGAAACAACATGAGAATTATTTACTTAGTATTTTAATAATTGAAAATGTGTGTTCTTTTTCTGTGTATGTTAGTTTCTATGTTGTAATTTGTACTCATTTTATTCACAGGTTTAGTTCTGTCATGTTGCTTTGATCAGGCTACCGGGTAGTATCAGCCACTCCTATGCTGTGCTGCTGATGGGCTCTGTGGATCTTACTGTGCCAAGCATCTGCTGTTCTCATGTTGTATTGAAAAGGCAGTTAAAATGAGTTATAAAGGCTAGCTGAGGGTCAGCTACAAAAATTGGACGTATTGTTCCTTTGGACAACTTTTTTTTGTTTAATCAAATAATTTAGATAAGGTGGCAGGAACCATTTGTAGATTTTGGGGATTTAAAACTCGTACCCCTGCATGTGATGGAAATTTTCCTAAAACTATGCCCATGGGAATGATCTTACATCAGTAACAACAGGGATGGAGGCAGTCCTTTGTGCTAGAGAGCCAGGAACTTACTCTTCAGTGCCAGGTTTGCTGAAGGTGTACTGAACAAGTTACTTGAGCTGTAAGTCCATCGTATTCTTAGCTGTAATATGGGGTCAACTCTCATTATTTTCTCCAGCCCTCATAATTTTCTCCATATGCAGAATTCAGATTCATTACTGTTTATGGACTGTGTAGAGAAATAAATAAAAACGTATTTATGCATTGAATTTTCTCAAACGTAAATAAAATGTCACTTCTGTGTTGTGAAATAATATTGACACTGTGAAAAATGCTGCAGAGAACTCACCTATTTAAGAGTTGCAGCAATGGCCTTTTGCTATTTTATTAAACAAGAATCGACCTAGATTGTTTTGAGGTGGCAGTATTTTTGTCTCGTTATATGGTAAACCATTGAGTATTGACTTAACTTCACATTTCACAGAGGAAGAATTAAAAATTATCTCTGTGAAGGGTGACTATGGAGTTACTCTTTGAAATTCTAATTTAACACTTCAGTAATGGGTCAAGCCTGCTTTGAATCCTCTGTGGGATTATTTGATTTGCTGTCTGGTTAACCTCAAGGAAAATGGGATGTCTTTAAATTACTAGAGGTGCTCGCTATCACGTTATAATGGAGCCACATGGGAGAATTTGTTGTTTTAAATTAGGATTGTCACCTGATGACTAAGGGATTATATGAATGGTGCTTATTTTTAAGATTTACCTTGAGGTTGAAAGTTGTAATTTTTTCTTCTTTTACTTACCGTCAACTGTATAATTGGAGATGGATATAATTGAGGGAAAAGGGGAAAATATAGTCTTTAATTCAGGGAGGATGATAAGGTTGTAGCATTTGTTTTGTCTTCAGTGTTACTTATGCATGTAGAAGTGTCTTTTGTGTTTCTTTCTGTGTCCCAACAAGAATATTTTTTTATTTTTTTATAATAAAATTAATTATTAAATGGTGTTCTAGTCACTGTGGAAATGAAGGGAGAAGTTCTTCTTTTTGTAAGTAGACAAAGAAGCAGCTTGAATATTTTGCAAGTTTATGCATGTAGTGCTTATCCTGCCAAAACATTTAAAATTAATTTGCAAAGTATTGAAATACAAGTACTCACGTTGTTTTATGCTGTGTCATACATTGAGTATTTGGCAGTTAAATAGTAACAAATTTGGTGGGGGTAAAGGCATGGTTTCAGTTAAGGAATTCACTCCAACCCTTTTCTTTTCAGTCTATTTTATGGTCGATATTCTGTGCATATTGCTATTATAATTTTTTCAGCTGCAGTTCACCTTTAAAAGCCGTATAACATACCTAGTGATATTTTAGCAGGCGACATATTTCTGTCTTACAAATTAAATTGAATTTTTAAACATCTATAGGTTTGTGATGTCATAGGGTATAAATTAAAACAATGAAAAGCTTAGCATAATACATCATTTTAACGGCACTTAGTGTCTCTTCAGGAGTATTGAATGGAGGCGAGCTATGCAGTGTGCATTGCATATACTGAGAAATTTCACAAGACACTTTGACATTGGTTTTGAAATGAGTTGTGGGCTCAGCTCCAGTGCTGGTCTGAGTGCGTAGCCTGTCCTGGAGAACTTTCCATTGCCAGTCTGTCACGTACCATGTTACCTGTATTTCACCTAAGATTTTCGATTTGAATAACTGTGGCTATAACTCGTTTGAATCGTGTATTTAACAGAATTTACTTACTGTTGCAAATTTTCTTTTTGTCTCTAAGAGCACAAGTATATTAATTCTTGTATAGTTCGTATATATAAATTTGTAATAATTTTTTTAATTTGTAGATCAACATGTTGTGGCATGTTTTTGAAGCTTGTCATAGCTATGGAAATCTAAGTCTTGCCCAGGTCTGAGGACTTGTAATTTTGGGAGGAAATACTGGGTAAAACAACACAGTCATCAGTTTTGTACGCATGTAGGGGAGGGAAATTTTTTAGGATATGAGAGTTTTTCTGTGCTTTCTAGGAGCTAGCAGTGATGTAAATACCATGGTGTAGTAATAAAACTTATAAAGGTAGAAAATATGCAGATTTATTTTACAATATTTCCTTTCAAGTGTTAGTTACAAAGGCAAAAAAACCACTTTTTTGATCTGCTGGTTTAAACTGCATGTAACAAAGTGCTAATGGCAGCAGAAGCAAGGAGGGGTGGCCCTATCTGAAGAATTGCTAGCATGTGTGAGTTGGGCTGCTTTGCCACTTCAAGCTGGACAGCTTTTTGGTGATAAGAGAGGTCTTACAGATACCCGTTTGCTGGTTACTAAAAATAAAGCGCTGGAGTAAGGAGGGTAGAGCAGCGCAGCACCAAAAAGCTAACTCTCCAAACACTATGTTTTTAACAAGGAAATGCTTAAACAAAACACACCATCTCCCAAAGGTAGGCAGAGCTGCCAGCCCGCTCCCCCCCCCCTCCCCATCCCCGAGTCTGAGACTGGCCAGCTTCTGCAGCATGCCCTGAGGGTTGTTTGTTTGAACTATTTGGAAAAAGGACAGATTTAAGATGCAGAGGTAAAAAAGCTTTTGTAGGGAGTGCTTGATTTGCTTCTCTTCTTTTTCATGGAGGGATAATATCAACTGAGTTGTCTTCTGACTCCAACTGTAGTAGGGGAGTATAGGAATTTAAACAGACGTCTTCCAGACAGAAACCTCAAACACAAAATATTGTGAAAAAGTTAGCAATCTTTAGATGGGAGCTGCTATCAGTTATGAAGAAGACTGATTTTATTATTGGTAGATTAAATGCATCTTGATTTGTCTTTCCCTTAACCCTGAGGTGACCTTTCAGAAGGTGAAAGGTGGTTCAAACTCTTGTTAGCTCAGATCTGGGGATTTCCTAAATATAAACTTACAGGTTTTGCCAAGTGTATGGCTACAAATCATCGTGCTTTCTCTAGAATTTCACCTTGGCCCAGAGCTGGGGCTTGAGTAAGAAAGAAAGAAAGGAATAACATTTAATAACATAATTTATGCAAAATATGTGACACTTTACTTTTAGCTACTATTTTCTATCTGTTTTCTTAAGCAGTAGATTGGTGGTTCAGGCTGTGTCCTGTATTTATCTACAAAATACTATGAAGAATAAAGGAAGAAAAGGGTTTTTTTTTTCTGCTTTTTTTGTTTTCAAGTTTGCTTATAGCATGCATAGAGAAGTTATAAATGTGCTCAAGTTCCTAATGGAAAAATTGACTGTTGTAGGAAATTTCTTTGAGTCATAGTTTGGAGGGATCATTTGCAATGAAAGAACTAGTCACTTGACAAATCTTCTACTGGTAGTTTGGGTTGTATTTTGGTAGGTCATAAGACATTTTCTCTTTGTGTTCATGTCATTTCCCCCAACAGCACCAACAGCTGCTTTCATGGGAAACCAGTAGTAAGAACATGAACTGATGTATTTTTGGTTTTCTTTTAATGCAATTAAACATCTGGAAGTAAGCAGAGCCATCATCATGTGAGCAGCCAGCTTTCTACAGAATTTCAGGAAATACTCTTGACTGCTTTTTTGCAAATGTCTGCCACAGTTATCTGGTATCTGTTTTTTGTTGAAGATAATCTATTTAGTGGCCTATGCATATTACTGGGGTTGGTTTGACATCTGGCCAATGTTCCTTCCTGCTTACTATTAAGTACTTATTGTGCTTGTTGCTCTGTGTGAAATTAATATATATTAAATTTCACAATGGCCTTGTGAGATAGGGGTTGTACAGTCAAGTCAGTAGCAGAAACTGGGGTAAGAATCTGTAAACTGGGTCTTCTAGATATTAATGAGAAAAATAGTGATGGCTAGTTGCAAATAACATAGTCTGATTTGTAAGCATTGGTAATAGCCCAGTCAATTGAGTTTCATTTGTAGAAGCACACTGTATCACAGAGTGAGAAGTTGGTAAGCAAGTAGTATCAGTATAAACAAGTGCTATTCTGGTGAACTTTTTGCCTTCAGACCTGTGCTATGTTTGTATTAGCTGGGTCTTTAAATACAGAATAAATGAATGAAAAAACTCTTTGGCAACAACTAAGATGAACACTTCCTAAGGTGTTTAAGAAAAACGATTTTGATTTCAGTCTCTCTCCACCTTCTTTGCCTTCACGTTCTCTGCTTTCTGCTCATGTCCAGCTAAGATAATATAGTAAATGCCTGAGCTCTCGCAAGTATGGCTGTCACATTGATGTTTAACTGACTTTGAAGCAGTGCAGCTGTAAAGGGGAAATGAATTCTGTTCTCTGTCAAAGCCTGTAAAAGAGTGTTTGTTTTAGCAGCTACTGAAGATGGAAGTGTTTATTCCATGACTGCGTCGATTGTCAAACCTGGACACATTTTCCTGTATTAATAATATTTGGAATTTTTCATTAGTTATCATTTCCTGTTGGTTCTTGAAAAGAGTATTGAGATGCTGATAATTGTTCCCATCATGCTCTTCTGTCTACATTTAAATGGAAATATTGGAATTCCATTGGGGTTGTGTCTCTATGTGTGTCTAATTATGTATTGTGTGAAACTTTAAAACCAATTGCAAATTTCTGATACTCTTTGATCCCAAAAGGCAACACGTTTTTGTACAAGAGACAGAAGAGTAGCTCTTCCAGTTTGTCAGGTGATGGAAGACTGTACCTAATATGCATGAAATGCAATTTATTAGTCATCATCTTGTTGGTTTTTTTATATGACTTCTGTCACAGACTTCTGCTCCTAATATATAGAATTCTCTCATGTGAAAAGACTGACCAGGATCTGGGGTCTTATTGAGAAGTGTATTATTCTACGTTTTTTATTTCAAAAGTATATCTCATGCACTGACCAAATCGTAGCCATTCAACACAAAAAAATCCTCCTGAAGTGTTTCCAATGCATTGTTGCTTTAGTTAGGGGGAAAAAATGTGAAGTAATGGGGTTGGAGTATTTTTGGTTTGTTTGATGTTTAAGATAGATCATCTAGAGCTGAAACTTAATTAAGTCTAAGGGTTTGGAATTGCAAACTATAACCATGCTAAGTAAGCCTGTCATGATCTTGGCATCGTTAGAAGAGAGCAGAGTCGTGAGACAAGCTGGACTTGTGCTTGTGTTGCTTATAATGGTATGTAACTTACTAATCACCTTTGCTGTGAAATGGCTGGGAAGAAGCCAAAATACTGCCTCCCTAGTTCCCAGGGATCCTTGTTTTGAGGGGATTATGCTTCCCTGTGTTTTTACAAGAATTACATGGATGCCAAAATGTTTTCCAAGCTTCTCTTTGATGATTGATACAATGTAGCAGGGAAGGCTGACCAAAAATCACTGAGGAAGTGAGTAGGAGAGAGATAAAAAGGTGTGAGCATAAATTAATCTGATAGCCGTGTATTTATGCATCTTCCCTACCCTCCTCATTTTTAGTCTGGTTTCTAAAGGAAATGAAACTCATGTGATCATGACTGAGACAAAACATGTTTCTGTGCGTTTGTGGGGTAGCCTGTGTGTTTGCCATGTCCTTCCCCTGCCCCAAAGAAACTGCACTTCTACAGGCTGCAATAAAATACGTGGTCAGGTAGGTGGCTGCCAGCCTGTTAATGAAAGGAGGACTTTGCCTGTGGACAACCTTGATTTGGCATTAGAAAGTCATTACAGGAGAGCAAAATTATTGGATGGGTGAGGGCACAAAGTCGGTCAAGTGCAGAATTGTTGGCGTGTTTGTCAAACTAAATTTCCATGTGCCTTGCTCTTTCTGCTTGTCGGCTAGAGATTGAAACATCTTTTGATGCAGAGAAATTGTGAGTCTTAAGACTTCCACATTAAAAATTGGAAGTTATGTTCTATCAAGACGCTATCTTAACATGCTTCAAAATCTAGTGATAGGAGTCAGGTAAAATATTACTATAATGTTTTGAGATATGTATGGGTAACTAAAATGTCAAAGTCTCTTTAAAGAAAAATGAAAAGCTTTACATACATTAAGAAATTCAAGTTGAATATGCAGATTATGAATCTTTTCATTCTGCTGAAGTAAAGTTATTGCTGATGGTTGTAGTCTTATTTTTTCATCTCTGGGCTTGCCATAATGCCTTGTCTTAACGTCTGTTATTTTTTGTAATTCTCTGTTGATTTTCAAGGTAGAGGCAGGAGGAAAATATACAGTGTTCTCTGGCAATGAGGCAGTGAGGCCTTCATTTGTCCTTCCCCACATCTCACGTAATGATTTTGGCTATCAGTGCTGCAAGTTGTTTGTTTCAGCCTCAGATAATCAATCTGATTAAGTATCTTGGCAGTATTTGATATTATACAGAAAGCTTTTGAACTGGCAATGATACTTCACTGAGCTGTTGCTCATGTGGAAAGCTTCATTTTAATAGTCCTGGTGATAACAAAAACTTACTGAAAAGAGTGAGGTGGATATGTGTGTGTTTGTGTAGATCTTTTAGCACAAGTAATTGTATACGTAAACCACTAAGAACGTTTTTTTACTTGCTTAGTTCCTATTTGGATGTGTGAAAGCAGGGAACTTTATGTAGTTAGTCTGTTTTAAGTATTACTTAATAAAAAGGCTGAGGAAAAAAGTTCTTTGAATGTTAACATGCTACACACAAGTATTACACACTCAAGCTGTTGTTGGCCAGATTTGTGTTTAGTGGAGATTTCTGAGATACAAGATATCTTTGGTCAGGTCTGATGCCCTTGCTAAGGCCAGCTCTATTTCAGGAAAACCAGAAAACAGTGTTGTCTTAGCTTGCCTCAGAGGCTCTTCATCATGACTGCAAGCCAACTTTAACCTAGCTTATTTAGTTCCTAATTTCAGTGGTTGGATGGCTTTCCTGCAGTGTATCTTGCAAAATGACACCTAATACAGTTTTTGTACTGGGATTTCCTCAGGAAAGTCCATCAGGACTCACCAAATCCAGTGCCCACTGCGGCATCTGTGCAAGCTAGGAGTCTTAGTTTCATGCCTTTCACCTCACCTGTCTTTCCTCTCTTTCTCACTACAGAGCCAGTGTAAGAAAGGCTGAAACTTTTCTACTTCATAGCATCAAGGCAGAAATTAACTTCACAAGGGAAAAATAACCAATCAAACTGCAAATAACCTTGCTTTCTAATGAAAACTTTCTTCATTCACCTTCCTCAGCATTAAAAGTAAAATGGCACAGTGTGTCTGGTATGTGAATAAATGCAAGCCTGATTTAGGATCCTGACTTTAGCAGAAGAAAAACTCAAACATGCTTTTTAAGGAATGGTTATTTAAAAGTTATGTGGTTTTGTTGCAGTATGATTATATACTTAACAGGAAACTAGGCTGCAGTCTTTATGACTAACTCTTATTACTACTGCTCCCTTGGTTTCCAGGAGATGATGACTATATTGCTATATAAAATCTTTGGGTATGCAGTATCATCTCAGACAATTTCTTTTTTGTCCCATGGTGTTTCTGCTCAGTCATTCTTTTGTAAAAAAAAAAAAAAAAAAGTTTTAAATTCAAGCCCTGTATTAATATAATGTTTTCATTTTCCTTATAACTCCTTGTTGTTGGTCTGGGTGGACTATAATGGGACTGAGGTTTTTGGGGGTTTTAGTGCTTCATATGCACAACTGCAAAATGGATCTGGAATTTTGTTTTACATGCAAGAAAAACATCAGCTTTTTAAATCAGCAAAATGTACCAAAATAATTATCTTTTTTAAGATTAAATCAAGCACGGAATTATTGGGAAGATTTTTTTTTTTCCTCTTACATATATTTTTAAAAGGCTTTTTTTATTGCCAAAGTTAAATATGGAATGAATGGTATTTGTCAACCCTGCATCATTTGCTGCATAGGAACAGTATTTACTTACAATAACTCCATATAAAGAATTCCATGTGTAATTACTCAGAATTCTAGGTAACTTTTCCAAAAATATTGGTGTGGGAAAGAAATAATTTGACCTGTCCTGCACAGACTTCCATGTGAGAGTCAGAAGCATTAAGCATTAATATTTTTCTAAAGACCATAAACACTGTTTGGTTACTTTGGTAAAAATGCAGGTATTCTTATAACTGCATGTATTTTTTGATGGTTCTTCAAAATACCAAGAATGTTGTTTTCAGTGTGCCTTTTACCATCATATATTACCATGATTTGACAGCTGACAAAACAAGCATGCCAAGACTGACGTTTGTGCCAGATGTCTTTCATTATATATTTTTATAGGCTTAATTTTTCATGTGTGTACTTCACATTGGCAGCTTTAATATTTTTTTGCAGATGACGCTTAATTGTCTTTCTTTTATGCACATTTATATTCTAGTAGATTAAAATTTTACCACAAAATGTACTTGTAATTTAAATTGCTGTGTAGAAAGTAAAAGCTTACCAAAATGATGACTTAAGAAGGTTGGACTTTTCTTTGGGCTTTAGAAAAAGAAGTTGAAAGCATCTTATCCTAATAGAGAAGCTTTTGACCACCTGAAGAGCTTTATGCTATTTTTTTTTCCTTCATTGCCTTATGGTGACCCTTGGGAAATGCTTTTGATGCTGCTTTAAGGAGCAGACCTTGTTATCCATAATCAGGCCTATAATTTAAATTTTTGCACGGACTTAGCTAGATTCTTGTGATATATGTTATTTTTTGGCAGTATGAATCCTTGGCAAACAAGCGAAACACTGCTGAAACTTGAGTTGTCTCTTGGGTTTGGCCCTTCTACCACTTGGTTTCCTAATGCACCTGGGAAGCGCTTCCTGAGGAGGCATCAAACAAAACGGAGTCCTTTGATGGTTCCATAGCTCTTGCTATACATTCACACCAGCAGTCAGCCCCTTTTCACAGCAGTATCTGAGGAAATGGGAGCAAAGGCTAAGAAACATGGTTTAAGGCCCTAACAAGGGTTAGAAGTTAAACCAGGTAGGGCTAAGCCAGATTTTTGTTTTGCTTTCTCAAAAATAGTGAGGTAGCTGATTTATGCTTGTTATAAATGAGAATGAGATTATGGTTTCAGAAATTTTTCACAGACTGTGTGAATGAAAGAAGATTCTGAAATAATGACTAGCCAGTACTGTGTTATTTTTCTGTGGCAACAGGGACTTGTGTAGTAAAATTTGCTGGCTTGTCCAGTTCAAGTTAGTTTTTTAAAGATCTGTAGTAAGCACTGGACTGTTCAGTGGGTTGTCTTGGGGGTCATTTGCTTGTCCTCACTCAGAGGTTCATCCTGAGTCTTGTTACAACAGGACTCTCTTAGAACTGTTATGTTTGTGCAAAGGAACTGGCTTTGGTAAGTTAGTGTTTTCTATGAACACTGTATTTTAGAAAAGCTGAGTGCTGAGCAGTCTGCAGTTACAGCAGTGACCCCTTTTGCCCATTTCCATGCAGTGGGAAGATATGTGGAAAGGGACAGAAACTGAGTGTCATCACTTTTGCCCTAACCATTTTATGATCTTCCAAATGAGATTTGATGCTGGAGAAAACAAAATGGTGGGAAAAAGACCCAATGCAGCAATAAAATGGTGAGGGAATCCAGTAAAGTCTGCTAAACATGATGGAACAAAATTTCATGGGTATTTTTAAAACAATAAATATAATTGTTGACTCATTTATGTATTTCCTTTTACATAATGTCCCACCCACACTTGTTTTGCTCATCTATACTTTACAAGACTCTCTGTGTTTCTGTGCAATATTGTTGCTGTAATCCTGTCCTTCCCTCTCTCAACTTCTCCCTTAAGAGCTTTCAAATAATGGTTTGGAATGTTAACACTTTTTCTAAAATATTTTCCCTCAGCTTTTAAATGAGTGCCGCTTTGACTTCTGATACTTTTCATTTTTCTGCATTTAAGAAAACAAATGGAGTGCTCTCATTCTTTGTTTCCCCTTCACTAACAGAAACCATAAAAATGAATAGGACCTAATTTGTGCCAGCATAACAAAACCAGTAATGTTATCTGCATACATCTGAACACCATTCAGAATTTGTTTTATGAAAAATCTCTCATCTCCCTTTACCAAGTGCAGAATTTATATGCATTTTAATATAACAGTCATGCAGATAAATGAAGAGAATTGTGGATATGGAAAAGCAATAAAAAGAAATTTGAGCTGCAGAAGGCTTTAAAAACTTGGAATACTTGTTTATTCTATTCAAGTGACAAATATTTTTGGCAAAGAAACTTATGGCATGTTAGTTCAGTTGTAAATATATTAATTTGTACGTTTGACTGCAAATACTGTGATGAATATTTTTGTAACCATCCTTTAAGAATGTATTTTAAATAATATTGCAGTCTCAAAAAAAATACATAAATTTATGTGGTACAGTTTACATCAGTAATAGCCAGGAAATTCTAAATTTAAGAGATACTCTTATTTTTTTATGCGCAAATATATTCTAAGATTTCTGGTCCCAAATCTCTTAAATGAAGAGCTAAAATGGTGACTTCAATAGTCACAGATTTCTGTGTTTGCTTTAGTATGGACAACATGTATGGCATTGTTTCAACATAATTATGTGAATTAAGTGTTTATATCCTTTCCACATATCTTGGGATTTGGTCAATAGAAGAAGTTAAAAGTCCAGCCTCTCTTGGTTCAAAAACCCAAGTAAATAAATACTTTGTCATAATTTCAGACAGAAGTGGAAAGATTGGACTATTGCATCTAGTGCTGTTCTACAAATTAAATGGGTGTTTTAGTTGTCTCCCAAGTGTAATACACAAATGGATGGTACTAAAATATGCACCGTTATTACCAGGCAAAAGATTTATGAGAAAAAACCTTTAGACAATTTTGCTTTTCACATAAATGTGTTTTATTCGTCTCGACTACATTTTGTTTTCCTGTCCTTTTTCTCTCTACTGATGTAACATCACTTGCACACTTGGTTTTTAAATGCTCTTGTGAAAGTATCACTCTATTACTTCCAGCTGAGTAAGTACTCAGTTGCACCTCATAAGCTTTCCAAGTCACGTCTTGCAACAGCGACAACCCTGTTACGAAAACAACCGAGTTTTTAAAGCCCCATTCTTGTTTTCATGCACCATGTTAGTGATGCTTGGTGCTGATTGCAGGGCTATCGATAAATGATGGTACAGTGATTTCAATTATTCCTTTCAATCATGATGTAGATGTCGATCGGTTTTCAGATACTAATCCTGTTCCTTGATATAACTGTTGGCCACATAAGTGAGCGCATCCTGTTAAGGAACAGCCTTTGGGGAAAATGAGTCTTGAAATATTTGGACTTGGAGTTTATACATTTCCTAGGAATGGGTAGACAATTTCAAAGGCAATGACAAAGTACTACTGGCCTGCACCAACGGAAAGCAAATAAAACATCAACCTTTTGTAAGGCAAAGGAAGACTACTTGTTTCCTTGATCGCATTTGATGAAATTTGTCTTGTACTTAAAACTTCTAAACGCAGTTCTTAAGCCATTCAGGTGCTGTCAGTAGTGAAAAAATTTAGAAGGATATACAAGACAGTTCTTATTCTATTGCCAGTTCTACTATTTAACCTTAATATTAACAACTTTTGTCACCGGGAATGTAGTATAACCAGTAGCAGAGTAAAATCTCAGCCCAGCTGTCTGGAGATAATTCCCTCTGCTGTTGTAAATTAGTGGGAATTCTTGTGAAAGAAGCTTTCCACATCAGGAGTGTTTTGGAGAGTATCAGTGCAGGCTTCAGATGACTTTCATTTGCCTGCCTTTACAACTTTTTCTTCAAAAAGTTGTGCATCAGTAATTACGTGTCATCCAACAAATAGCCCAGCAGAGCTGTGATTGCAAAGCCAGCTTTGAATGGAGAGTACAAAAAAAGGGCAGGTATTTTTCTCTGCTCTTGGTTGTATTTGAAAGAAGTTTTTACTGGAATTTTTCATTGTGCTGTCATTCTTTGACTCTGTAATTTCAGAATACTACCATACATAAAGTTCAAATCCTTTTATGGTAAACTATTAGTCAAATCTATTTTGTGTAATTTTAACATTTTCTGCTGAATGATGGATGTTTGGTTTAGTTATTTTGCTTTGGCCAAACATTTTTGTCTGGTATTGCCAATTTCATGATATGTGGGGAAGGTATGCTTAAGATACAAGAGTACTTGTGAAGGGCTTGTGTATATGTGTGTATTCAAAGTCAGAAATAAGAATAAATCTTCTGGGGGTTCTCTTTTTGGGCAGTTTAAACTACTAAAATATGTTTTAATGGATTT
This sequence comes from Tapera naevia, assembly GCA_033556795.1. NCBI lineage: Eukaryota > Metazoa > Chordata > Aves > Cuculiformes > Neomorphidae > Tapera > Tapera naevia. The sequence goes on from JAUMJJ010000038.1 coordinate 16,872,082, forward strand.
CCTCAATGCTATGAAGTGTGGAAGCTTTGTACAGGTTTTGTTCTACTTTGTTCTCAACTTGCTTTTCTTTGCGACTTTCTTTTAGTTTGGCTCCTATGGAATACAAGAGTCAGATTTCTAAAGCACAGCAAGTTGGAACAGGTTTTACTGTGTCTCCTTTCTTTCCATTTGTGTGTTTGGGTATATGCAGGTTTGAGAATTGTTTACCTTTGCTTTCTGATTAGAACATTTAATTTTTTTTTTGCCAGGGTAAAAATAAGACTTATTTCTGTAAATCAGTAAAAATTTACCTATCTGCAGCTTAAGCTGTAGTTGTTACATGTTTCTGTAATTTTGATAGATTCGACCTTCTTATTTGAATTAACTCTTGGGCAGCGGTCAACAGTACTGAGAGGGGAAAAACCCCGGCCAAACCAGGTGTACATTCCAATTTACAAGGGAAGCTGAGACTTTCTTTTTACTGAATTGTCTCCAATTGTCCAGGTTTCTAATGTCACTCTCACGCTAACTGTTTTTGTGTGAGTTTTTTATTTATTTTGGCTTGCTCATTTAGGAATGTTCTTTTTCTTTGAAGAACTTCCCTTTGGAGATGTACTCTCTTTGAGCTAATAGAAGCACTAGAGAAAAGCTTTCTTTTTTTTGAAAGAGATTAGTGTCACATTGTAAGTTTTAAATTTTTTTTTATACTACCAAGGTTCCTTTAAATGGAGGGAGTAGTCATTGTTACTGGAGAAACTTTCATACTCTGTTGGGACCTATGTATCTCTTCAGGGAACTTAACAACACTTCTGTAACTATAACTGCATCACTGAATACCACCAGCTTTACATCTAAGAAACCAGGAAGATACATGTTTGGTTTTGCACCAGCTTTAAACAGAGGAGTTGTAGGATATCAGTTCCACACACAGTTCCCTAGGTCGTGCTGCTTGTGCAAAGGTATTGATCTTTATTGGTGTTTAGCAATCTTTGCCAGTTGCCCATGTACGTTGCAGAGTTTGACAGACATGGATCTGTTGCCCTCGAAGAGGGCTCATTTCTCAGGAGACTGTGTGTTCTCCCATTTAGGATTTTTGAGAAAGTTATGAAACACAACTGAAGTTTTGCAGGAGTGCTTAGCTGGTCATCTCAATCGTCTAAGTTTTAACATATGTTCTGTTAGCTTTTTAACACATAAGACAAACCTGAATGTTTCCAGCTGTTATTTGAAAACATAGTTCACAAGGACACTTGTTCTAAGAACTGAAATTTATTACATTTGTGTGACAAAGAATGGGAATAAATAAGCTACTGTTTATACTTGCTTACTAATAACATAAATTGATGAAAGTGTAATGTTTATGTAGAACAATATTGCTTGGAAGAACATTTGGGGTAAACAATTTTCTTTATATAGTTTTTTACAAAGGAATTATGAATAGTAAACCCAAGGGGTTGCTGACATGCCTTTATGCTGTGTCACAGCGCAGAGAAAACATTCTGTTTTCTGTGAAATTCTGCACAAATCCAGTAATTTCTTAACTTTCTGGATACTTTTTTAACCTTTTTTGGCTGCACTGGAAGAATGTAACAACATGGTCATAGGAAACCCAGAAGATGCTTTCTATAGTAAAATAGAACCTATTGAGTGTTCTGGTGTAAACAAGACTTAGAAGCACAGATGTCTCCCTCTGTGGTTATGCCAGGTGCTTGTACGGTGCGTGTGTTAACTAGGGAAGTTGTGCTGGCAGTGGAAGAGTACACAGATCAGCATTCCACAGAGCTTGTGACTTTGTACCCTGAAAGTGTTTAGCAACCTGTAGAGATTGTAACAGCAAACATTTTAACCAACTGAAAAAGTTGCTATTACAGGAAGAAAATAATCATTTAACCTTAAACAAACACTTCCTAAAACTTTTTAGGGAGAAAAAATGGAGTTTTATTCTTATGTTTTGGTTTTGTTTATGGGTAAACCACACATGTGCAAAGGTTTTGCACCTTCTTTAGTACAATAGTTCGTCACAGTGGCCATACAGGGCAGTTGATAGCAGCAGCATTTTATATGTAGTGCAATACATAAATGCTAGTCTAGTTATAAACAGTAAAAAGAGTTAGCATAACATACAACTAAATTAGAAAAAAAAATCAGACTCTGACAGTGCGGTGTAAATCTGACTTCTGGACAAAATCGAGTCTGGAATGCTCATACCCACTTATTGCCAATCGTATGTGTGTGTCTTGGCAGAGTGCATTGGCTTTTTATCAGGTGGGCAAAGTAAAAAATAAACTTAGTAGGTATCAGGAAGACTAGAAGCTTAATTATGGAGCAGTTTATTATTGCCAGAATGTAGTTTTTATGAGGCCATAGTAAGTGTAATAAAAATAATAGTGAAATTGTTCACAATTTCAGATCTTTAAGCCCAACTGGAATTGGATGGGAGTATAGAAATGGCATCCTCTTCTCTCCTTATAGCTCTGCAAGTATCTTCACAGCAAGCTTGCTTTATGTGTGACTGAATTGTCTTTAGCCATCAATAGGTTTCAAATGTGAAATGCTAGTGGAGCATGTTGTATTTTGAGTGGGTTTGTTTTACTGTTTCTGAAGATGGACCCTTTAACATGGGTTTTTCAGCCATGCATAAAACTGTAATCCACTACACACTTTAGAGTGTAGATCCATGATGCATTCCAATGAGCATTGTCTACCTGAAAGGCTGGTATGCCAGCTTAATGCAAAAAAATACATGTTACGATTCAGATGTAGGCGTTTCCTCAATTTCTGCAGTGGGCAGAAATCACCCCTGTACTTGGGCTGGCTCAGGCTAAGGGATGACTTCCTACTTGGGTCCTGTGCTTGTGTTCATGTTTGACTTTCAGTAAATAGGTAAATAAAATCCAGTCCATTTCTGACAAGTTGCTTACTTTAAGTTCTCAGTTCAGTTTAGAGTTGAATGGTTACTTAAGGAATAAAATGATACTTCTGATTTGTTTGCCAAGGATAGTAAATTCTGCTCGGAATTCCAGTGAGTCATTGAAACTACACATTTAAATATTGAATAGAATGGTGTTTCCTAAGCAGTTATTTAAACAAAAATTTGTTTGAGCGGTGTTCGAAAAACATCTTTTAATTGGCTTAGAAAGCTAATTAATGAAAGGGCCTTCAGGTCTTGAGAAACCCTGGGAGTTTATATTTGCTTTTCAGATGTGAAAAAGTGTTATATAATTGATTAGTATGAGCAGCCTCAGTCTTTCAGGCTATAAATAAGGAATACAGCTCCAAAGACACCAATCTGGCAAAGTAGCTTGGGTGTGTTTGAAAACAGTATTAAATAATTACTGGTTTTGACTTAAATGCTGTTGCTATAGAACGTCTAATGGGTGTTGAATAGGTATGAAAAGAAAGGTTAATAGTTTAACTACTTAAGATTTTGTTTGGTTGTTTGTTTTTTTTTTTAACTTAAACTGAGAACAAGAGTTTTACAGAATTTTTTAGCAATGGAACCGCTCTCCTCCTTCAATATAGTTAAGACCACCATGCGCTTCTAGTAGAGACTTACGGGGAAAATACTCTAAATAGGACCATGTACCAACCATGGCATTTGGGACCATCATTTAGAAACTGCTGCTTTTTATTATTTGTCTGTAAGCCTATAGTATAAATAGCATGAACATAGATTTTAATAGGGTTAGTGCTGTAAAAAACATACATTGTCATTGTTTTCTTCTTAGATAAATCTTTCACTATTACTACATTTTTTCCATTTTCTTCATATTTTATCTGCTGTATTGGAAAATACAAGTTTTTACACTTGACTAACTGTACATGTGGAATCATTTAAAAATAAATACATTTCCAGATATGGAGTTTTCATGGGCCCTGATTTTTCAGAACAGTGATTAAATACATGCTTTTTTAATGTAAATGTTTAAAAAAATTTAAAAAACATTTAACTGAGTAACATACTCTTTGTTAAATAGGGGTATCTCCTGAGCTGGAAATTAGACTTGCTAAAAATTTTTCGTCGGTTCAGTTTTTATGAAACATGAGGAAGCCCAGCTTTTGTAACTGATTATTATGGACGTATCAGCTTGGATCTCTACAAAGTACAATTGTAGAATTGCTAAGAGTAACTGGAAAAAAGTTAATATGGTTGAATTTATTCTCGTGTTCAGGCTGAAAAGGGGTTGAATGAAATCTGAGTTGGTTTTATACTGAAAGCTTGATGATTTGATGCTTGATGGTTTCTTACACATTTCATTGAGAAGTCTATAAATACTTGAAAACAACAGTAATGAATTAATGAGGATTTTTTCAGTCTAACCATAGTGCTGTTTCTGTGACTTTAGCAGACCTCTTGAATATAGTGGCTTTTGGCTTTCATTTTTAAAGGTAGCTTCTTGTTTTGTAATTATTTCATTGTGTTTGCATTGAGTTGAAACCTGGTGCACAGGGTGTGTGCCCAGATAGCCTATGGTAACTGTATGTGTGAAATACCAGAGCTGCGCAGTTGCCCAGGGCTGCTGCGTGTGCTTTGCCTTCCAACAAAGATATAGCAGATGGAGCAGCATCAGCTGTCTCTCTGTCATGGACAGGTGTGCACTGCTCTTTACCTGAAGTTAGTTAGGAGTTACTTTTGCTAGGAAAATTCTAGTTAAGCTCTTTGGTTTTTACCATGATGTAAGTCATAAATCATTGGGCTTTGTTTTGATTTATTGGTACGAAGGTCTGTGATGGCCATCAGTAGGTGCTTAGTCAGAGAATGTTCATATGTACTATTTGCCCTGCAGACTCCTCTTTTCTGTCTTGTGAGCTGCCCACTGTGTATGTCTTGCTGTGCCAAGCAAATGCTAGGCTGCTGAGTTGCTTGAGGTTGTGCGTGTGCTGGAGGGTGCTCTCTGAATGTATCTGATTTTTGTATCTCGTTATCATCAGGGTGAGCATGTCTGGTCTTGGGGCAGCCTTAAAGAAGTAGGATAGTTAACAACCAAAGTATTTGGTCTTTGAGATGTCTCTTTGTGTATGGCAAATTATTTGAAGAGCCTGTTTTTTTAGCATTCCACTCTTCTTTACTAAACTCTCAATGGAAACTGTGCGGGAAGTCTGTGGGGCTTTCTGAGAAGTCTGTGATACCTGTCTAAAATGATTCTTAATGGAGAAGTTCATGAAGAGATGGGGTGACTGAGATACTGACTCAGTAGCAGACTCCTGCTTTGAAGTTGGTTCTACCGTATGTTCTGGCTGCAAGAGCCATCTCTGGGAGATGGGAGATCTGTGGATTGAAAGAAACTCATGCCGTGAAGAAATGCTCTGACCCACTTCACCCTTCTGTCTGGGCTGGTTAGTTACTCCTTCTCCCTGAAGCGGGAGGCATCAGACATTCCCAGGTGCGGCCCAGCAGTATTTGCTTTCGCAAAGCTGGCTAAACGGGGATAAGAGATTTCATGAGGGTTTCTATAAGCAGGGACATCTCTGTTAAAATTATGTCAATTCTGTGGGGTTGTTAAAGCTGGAGGATTACATACCTTGGAGTCTATACTGCATCCCTCGTCACTGAGGGAGTCAAAAGTATGTCCATTTCTGCGATATTGATGTTGACGTACTTCTTGGAAAAGATTGTTTTTTCCCACCAAGACTGCTTGGTGTCCGATGCAGGTCTGAAGTCTTCCACCCAGGTACTTTTATTCTCCGTATATCTCAACTCTATGTAGCAATAAAAAAGTGCTGCTTTTTCCTCTAAGCAGATCCTTCACTTAGGCATCCCTCAAAGAAATCTCCTTGTTAAAGATTCTTTAATTTGAGAAATCTTCTCACTTTCCTCTCCTATTGTGTGAGAAGTGCTGATGGAACACAGGACTGAATGAATTTGCCTTGCAAAATGGTGAGCCTTGGCTTCATGGTCAGTTCCATCCAAAGCAAAATCAGTGATCCTTGAAAAGTCTAGGAAGATTCCAGCATCTTGTTTGAGGCTGTCTCTGGCTGCTGTAGGCATATCTTTCTCAAGCCTTCTGGAAGTTCTTGTTGAGAATATCGTGGCTATCATATGGGAAGATCTCAGTTTTCTTTGATATTCCACAAGTGATCTACTGAACTGCTCAGTCTTATTCAGCAATTCTCATTATTTGTGCATACTATGAACTGTCTCCCTTCTGACATTGCATAGAAGAGCATATCAATTTTTCTTTAAAATGTGTAAACATTTCTTTGAACATGCAAATCAAATCATACAAAGCCACTGATTTCTAGCCTGTAGGTAGATAATGTGAGTTGGGAAGAAATTTTGCTTGGAGAGTCTTGTGATTGTGCTCAAAAAACCCTGTTTCTTTCAAGTGGCTTTGAGGCATGTATAAGCCCAAAGTTGGATGAATCTTTCATGTTCTGAAGTGCAGCAGGGTGGGAAACCCCAAATATAGTGTTTGGATGGGTGCATCATAGCTGAAAAACTGCACAGACTTTCGTTGTTGCCTTGAGCAGTTGCCCAGAGAAGTTCTGGAGTCCCCATCCTTGGAGATATTCAAGAGTCATTTGGACATGGTCCTTTGCAGTCTGTTGTAGCTGTCCCTGCTTTGAGACGGAGCTTGGGCTAAATGATCTCCAGCAGTCCCTCGGCCATTCTATGAGACTGTCACTGTGATTCCAGTGTAAATATCCCCAGGTTGAAGATGGGGGTGGAATGATGGAGGTAACTCCAATGCAGTTCAAAGCAACAAGAAAATAATTTCAGATTAACTCTGGTTGAGTAACATCTCAGCTCTGAGCCTTCCTGAGGCAGGATAAGTTGAAATCTGCCCCACATCTGCAGATGAGGCCATGACTGAGTTCCTACCACGTACCCCTCTTATTTCATTCTGTGTAATCTGCTATTCTTTTGGGTCTGAAAATGGACCTCTACTGTCTAAATAAGAAATAATGGCCAGAAAAGATAGGATAGAGGTTGATAAGATAATGAATTACATGGAAACATTAAATGTGAAACAATTGTAGATTGATTTTGCCCTCCCCACCCTCCTAGTCCAAGAACAGAGGGCACTAAATAAAATTAACGATGGCTTTTAATTCCAAGTGTGGTGAAAGTATGCAAATCCTTTCTTTTGAGGTGGAGGGATGTAGTTTGCATTCTGTTTTGATGGTACCATCATTTGTGAACTCCCTTGTAGCATAAACTGTCTGTTCTGAAGTAGGAGAGAGAAAAACGGAAGAGAATTCAGAGTTCAAGGATCATTAGACAAAAGCTGCTTTTTCTAATTAATACTGAAAAAGAGAAGAAATCTTCCTGTGGCAATGATTAGAGGGTATGTGAATGAGAATATCTTCTTCATTTGGAAGTTTTCACGCTGGGAGGGTCCTATATAGTTGCTATACTCGTTTGCTTTTTCAGACTTTTGTATATTGTTTTTCGTCACAGCAAAGATGATAAAGTTAATGAAGGAGTGGTATTGCATAGTAAAGTCAATCATAATGCATTTGCATGACACTGTAGAATATCCAGAGCAGCACTGATGACTGTCAACTACCATTTCCCATGTTTCAAAGTCTTGAATGCGTAACCTAAATTATGTTCTCTAATAATTTTTGCAAGAACATTCCCATGTTTATTTAGTGGGAAACATTTTGTCGTTTTGAACTGCAACATTGGTGTCTTGGAGTATTCAACTGAACAACAAAATTGTCTTCCATCAGCCTTTAGTAGGATCGATAGTTCAATTTATGTTTTAAATTGTTTGGATGGTCAAGAAAAATTCTGGTTATAACTTGTCATGCAGTCCTTTCCGTTATCCAAGAATTAGGACAATTATTCTGTTTGTTACCCCCATATGGAGTGTTGGCTGCTGTAGCTATTTCCTGAATCTGTTTTTTTAGGATCACTGTGTCACGGTTGGATGTAAGGGATCTTCTGACATACATGGTGACTTTTGGGAGGTAAATTGAGAAGATGCAGGAGGAAACAGTTTTCTGCTGACCAGATAAAGTAATTCTGGCAATTCCATTGCTGCTTTGGTGGTCAAGTGAGCCCAACTTTATAACCACTGGTTAGAAATCGTATGGTGGCAAAAAATTTTGCAGGAATGCGAGAGAGGAGGAAAAATTGAACTTTAACGGCTTATACATCATCCAAATGTGAATGGAATTTCATGGGACAAAATGAAAACAGTTATATAGCCCATGGGAATTTTCTCTGCTGAATATCAAAGGTATACTGTAAACCATTGAGGTGTAGGCACTTCTGCTTGAAACAGTTTCAAGATCCTTTATGATGAAAGGAATTAGGCAGTTGAGTATAAGGGTTACGAACAAGTCTCGTTAGAAAGTCCATAGCAATTTTATTTGTAATGTCACATTGACCTCAACAAGTCTTTGTTTTATTTCTTTTCTCAATGTCCTGAAATTACTACAAACCTTTTTCTTTCAAAAGCAGATCTTGAAATTAAAGGATTTTACACATCATGATTTCTGAAGTTTAGGCATAATGCATCTGTTCATAGTTGGGAAGTATTCATTCTAATGTGTGTGTATTATGTGCTTAACTGTTGGACAAAAAATTATTATGATGGGTACCAGAAGATTGGTGTTTTCCAAATCTATAGAAATTCTTTCCAGATTATTACTACCCTGCAAAAAGCAGCCTAGGGTGCCATTAGCTTTCCAAATAAACCTTGCAAGGCAGACTGTCACCTTAGGTTTATGCAGATTGCAGTACAGAGAATCTTTATTTCTAAACATGGCCTTTAAGAACAAAACAAATGTTTGCTTAAAAATAAAAAAAGGGAGTTTGAGGATGTCTGAGTTGCCAGCTCCCAATTTTCATTAAATTTCTCAAATATCTGGGATGCTTTTCTCCCTTTTTTTCAGCCTTGATGGATGCTGCCTGATTGGGTCAAAAATTGTTTGGGAGAACTGGCAGATATGTTGCAATTTTGAATGTTTTTGCTTCCATAGGTATCAATACTGGAAACCAGAAAGTTTATTAAAATTGTAGAAGGCAAATACAGTTGATAACTCTGTAATGAAGATTAATTTATTTGGTGTACATAGATTTAATCAAGATATGACTGGAACTGTCTTAATGTCATCTAGCAAGCACTTTCAGTGGCAAATTGTAGCTTGACTTCTGGAGCTGCTTTTTAGAGATCTGAGAATCTCAGTTAATGAAAAGCAGTGTGATGTGAAAAGTGCCATTGAAGAGTAAAAGTATAAAAAGTATATTTCTTTAAAAATCAGGATTTCTGAACATGACAGTTCAGATAAATTATTATTCAGGTATTTTTTTTTTCTTTTATACATATCTAAAGTTAAATAAGCAGGGATATACAAATGTTTGCAGTAAGTCTAAACTACTTAGAATCTTTTCAGAAGGTTAAATCCCTAAAGGCTGTGGATTTCACAAATATAGCCATTCATATCAACTCCCCTGGTAAACAAAATACAGGAATTAAAGGTAAAGAAAGTCCTTTGCCAGCAATACTACCACCTTCATTGCTTTTTCAGGCACAACTGCACGCAGGGCTCTGCAATCAGGCAGTGGAATAGCAAGTGGCTTTCTTCCACCAGCCTGGCCAATATAAGCAACGTTTATGGGAACAAATTACAGATAACTGCAACAAGATTGCCTCCAATATTTAACCTGTGATCTCTAGAAGCTCATTCACAAGTGGTGTCGAGAAATCAATAGCAGTACCCTGGGTACATAGCAAGAAGTGTTAGCTGTCAGAGCAGAGTTTGAAGCAGAGTTTTGTTCCAGGCAAGTTGACTGTGGAGTTGCTGGAAGATGTTTTTTGAATGCCAGCAGCTGCATATTCATTCCACCTCTTACCCGCCTCCCCCTTTTAAAAAATATTGTAGTTTTTTTGTGTGTTTTACAAGAGCTTCAGGAACTTCAATTGTTTATATACATGTGTTCCTCATCTGTGCATATTGTTCTAGGTATGTACCTTACGAAAAAGGAAATGTAAGAACAAGCTAGAATAAAAGTGTAAGCAGTAGTGTTGTTTTAGTAGAACATATTAAATGGCAAAAAGATGTAACAATAAGAGGTATTGTCAGAGGGTCTGTATACAGAGATTTTGGCTCCCATTGCAGCTAGACTGGCTGTGGCATAGCAAAACTACATACAGGAATGTAAGGAATTAAAAGTCATAGGATTACCAGGAGCTATAAGACTCGACTGAGTCTAAGTATAGAAGAATATTTTAATGCTTTACTAAAATCAACAGTTAAACACAACTTGCAGAAAAAGACCTAGAAAAGTCATAACACCAACCCAGTAGCACAGATCTTTTGAGTAGCAACTCATTAGTAAAATAAATTTCAAATCTGTGCTCTTAATGTGAATTCAGTATAGCACTGTGTAGCAAGAAAAAACATTTTTGAGACTTCAGTTTAGCAGCTAAATCTTATAAAATTATGCATTGCTTGATATATGAATCAAATGAAAACCGAAGGAAGTTAGAATAAGCACGTGAAACTGAAGTCAAGAATCGGAATAAGCAGACTAAACCGAACATTTGATACTTGTGTTAACTTGAGTTCAACACAGGTTCTGTACGTGTAAGATTTTGTGCTTACTAGTTGAGCTGTCTTGTTTGAAGCTAATGGTTAATAGCTTAAAGTTGATTAACTTGTCGTACCAGTCTCGCCATGCTTTTATTTTTCTCTAACTGGATGAAAGGTTCCTTTAAGTATGAGTTCTGTAGTACTGCATTCCTGATGATGCTAGTAACTAATGACAATCTTTGTTGTAGAAATCAGGAAATGTGGGTTGAGCCTCTGGGATCTGTGTGTTTGGAGTATGAAAATATGTCTTAAATGGCAGGGTCTTGCTGGAACAACTTGATATTAACATCTTTAATAACACATCTCTGTAGTTTTTGCTTTTTAGATTACTCACTTGTTGTAGTGTTGCTTCACTTTCACCCGTGCCAAAATACTACTTCTGAATATACACAAATCTTTTTACAAGACTTGTCCGTATTTCTTTGAGTGTTTGGTGTGGGTGTCTGGCTTCTGTCATCTGTCTGATGGCACAGGTTCTTGTTGATTAAATGGACTGATATTTAACCTGAATCAATTTCCTTATGCTACTTAAAACAAACCTTGTAGTATGCAGGCTTATATATCCATTTAAATTTTTAATTTAAATACAAAGAAATTATTCATAAATGCTTGCTATAAAGTGCCATTTCTGTATGCCAAGCTCGAATGTTCTTCCTGTGAGACTTTCTTGCCTGTTTGGCTTGTTTTCCTAAGTTTTCAGTGATGTGTAGGTGGGGCAGAATTGGCATTGGAGACTGGAGAAGGATTTCTGGATTTGTGATTAATTTAACTGGAATATTAGGACCATTCTGTTTCTTAAAAATTTCATTTTGACTATGTTCAGTAAAATCATCATGTTTTTCATTAAACTTATGTTGACACGTCTTCCTAAATTAAATACCTGGTTATTATGCTGGATGTTCGTGGAAGGTCCTGGATTACTCATCCTCTGACGAAACAAAAAAGTTGTCTGTGGAAATACAGACTCTGTCGAAGTATCTGTTGGGCTGCTGCTCGTATTGAGAGCATAACTTAATGTCCTTCTCAACATCTGGTCTCTCTACTAAGCACTGTATCCTTTAAACTTTATTGTGTACTGACTTGTATGTAGCTGCATTAAGGACCAGTTCCTCAACCATGATCACAGAGGATAATGTGCATACTTTAGTTCTGTGGAAATGAATTTCATTTGATCAAGGATGTGGTAGCTGTTTGTGTGTTTAACTCTTGCCTCCCTATGCTGTCTCTTAAATAACTGTTGTGTACTTCCATGTTTTGAGCCATGTCCTTTGGTTCAAAAATGTAAATGGAATGATCAAAACCTATAGGTTCTCAAGCATGCTGAAGAGATTGTCGTTGTTATCATGTGGGTGCAGTAAATTCCATGAGGTGCCTCTTGTGCATTCCTCATTTTTTCACAGGAAAAAGTCGCCTAGTTCTAGTGGGATTAGTTTATTGAACAAGCCCAGTGATTTTCATTTCATGAAGACTGAACTATTAAGAGAATGTACTAAGGAATAGTGATGAGCAATGGCATTCCCTTCTAAGGTGCCTTTCCTCTTTGGTCTTCCTGGAGGTAGGGAATCATCCTGCAAAGAACTGAGAACAAACCAGAAATTTGCATTGTTGTCTGCTTTTGGGATACTAGCAAAATTTCATAGCTTTCTGCAGGTTTACTAGACAATAGTGAGGTTTGAGGAATTATGTAACAGCTCTAAAATAGCCTTTTGGAATGAACTTTTAGTATGAGAAGGTATCTAATTTCTTTAGTATAACACTCCCCCTTGATCCTGTAGAATGATGCAAAAATCCTAGTATTTACAGCTCTCCCAGTTACATTCACCTGTGGAGGGAGTGAAACTTCCACTATCCTAACCCAACCTTTCTTCTTTGAAGTGTATAACAACATTTTGTATATAAATTAGTACCTTAAATAGTTAAGTAGACTTATTATTTGGCAAGAAGGCTACAACTGTTGAAGGGGCAAGTTCATCACAGATAGAACTGGAGAAGTAGGTAAGTTAGAATGCCACAGTTGGATTTTTGGAAGTAGTAGATTGGAAAATTAATATTCTTAACTATTCTTCAGAATAGCAACATGACTATCCTTCTGGTCTGTCTGTTTTATTTAGGTTTTAAATATTTTAGTTACCTTTGATATGATCATCAGAAAGTGCTTGCTAGCATAATTGTGTCATTAGAGTAATGCTTTCTTCATTTAATTGCCCTAAAAACAATTTTTTGCTTTCTGTTTAGTACTGCGTTGGTTTCTCATCTGCATTGAACAGTTAACTTCAAAGGCTGCAAGCAACATTTGACCATAAAGATATGACCAAATTAAAATTACAGCAGAATGCTGCTTTTGTTTTCAGTTGTCGTAAGGCATTTTTAGCCACAACCACAATTTCTGTGTGTTAGGAGAGTATAAAGGTGGGCTTGTAGGCAGGATTGGAGAGCTGGTGTTTTGGTTTGTTTTTACTTTGTAGATCAACATATTAAAGTCAACCAAAATACCAGCTCCCCTTTGCCTCAACCTCAAAACTCTTCTAGGCTTATAACCTGGAGTTACAAATAGATGCCTCCTGCTAATAGAATGAGGTCTGCTTATCTAAGTAAAGTTTTCTAGAGTGATGTTAAGTCTGTGAAGAAATAACAAGGTGGTGCATACAATACCTTTTACAGGTTTTGTTTTCCACTTTCTTGCATTACTTTTTTGTATTTTTTTTTTTTTTGCTTCATGAATAAGAATCATGAAATTATACATTATCAAATCTAGGCATTTGTGAGGTTGGAGCCAAAATTTCATTACTTGCCAAGGGAAAAGAGATTTGGTAGTAAGAAAGCCCCGAGTACTTGGCTTCAGGAAAGCATCCAAGTCTCTGATAATACCAGAATTCTGTTGTCAGTTACATCAGTCAAGAGGAGCTACGTGTATAGGATGGGTATCTTACCTTAACTCATTTAAAGAGAAGGCCAGTCTGCAGGAATACTTTTTTTTTTTTGATAGAAATGTGTTCATTTTAATGTGTGCAGTGCTGAAGCAAATTTGAAGGAAAATTATTATATACACTGATTGTTCTAAAATGTGGTTTAGAATTATCAGGACATAATTTTAATATAATCCATTAAAAGGTCTATAAAATCTATAGTGTATTTGGACTACTTTTTGGATGAGGAGGAAAAATGGGAAACTTAAACTACACATCTGTTGAGCTCTGTGTTATTGCATGTAGTCCTGGATTCAAACTCTGAAGGGTGGTAGTGCTGGAAAAAAAGAGACTGAAATTGGGATCTTGCTATTTATTTTTTAAAAATATTCTACTCTATTTTGCAAAAATTAAAGGGAAATAATTGAAAAATTGTTCAATAATTTAATTAGGGTTTTAGCATGGCATTTTTAATATGTAATCAGTGCTTTGGATTGATTCAAACTTAGAAAACTTTGCCCTTATAAGGGAGATAGATGAAAGATGAGCCTAAAATAGGAGGCTTGGCACACGCTTAGCATCTTCTAAGGGGTATGAATGCAAGGACTGTTTCCAGCAAGATAGCTCTTGGAAAATCACAGCATTTTGATCTACTCAAAGATTTGGGCAGCAAGGTTTCCCAGTTGTGTAATAACCTCAAATAAAACTGCTCTTCAGATGATTGAAGAACTCCTGGTGCAGAAAGTAATCTGTAATTGTTCTATCTAGCTTTTAAAAAAAAAAATAGAATGAGGAAATTAATAAATCCCTCTTGCAGTAATCTCTGAAGTAGCCTATACTCTGGATTCGCTTGCATCCTGCTGTTCTGGGATCTTTGCACCACAAGCCGTAGTGAAAAGAAAATGCAGGTTATACCTGAATGGCAAATAATCTACCTCTCCAGAACTATTTTTTTTTTTGTTGTACGGATGTCCAAGAAGTTAGAATTAGTTCTTTGCTTAGTCTGAAGTAAGGGAAAGTGCAGTACAAGGAAGTTTTCTGTGCACAATTTTACCCTTATGTACCTTTACCTCTTATGTATTCCCCTTTACAATTACCACAAATAATGGCACAGCATAATTTTTCCCTCATTACAAAGCTAGACTATGTTACAATGAATGCAAGGTGCTGTGTGTGTAACACCAGAAATTTATTTGTGCTGTCCACAGGGACTTTGCATCCACTACAGAATTGTCATTGTGCGTTCAGAACCAAACCCAGTTACAGATAATATCTTGCTGAAGGTTTCATTGGGAGATTTGAGAGCTAGACCTTTATCATTTGAGTAACACTGGAAGATCACAGAATCACAGAATGACCGGAGTTGGAAGGGACCCTTGAAGATCGTGGAGTCCCAACTCCTATCTCTGTACAGGACAATCCCAACATTCACACTGTGTCTGAGGGCATTGTCCAAAAGCTTCTTGAATATTGTCAGCCCTGGTGCCATGACTACTTCCATGGGGAGCTGCTCCAGTGCTCCAGCACCCTCTGAGTGAAGAACCTTTTCCTGGTATCCAGTCTAAATCTCCCCTGGCACATTTTCCTGCCATTCCTTCAGGTCCTGTCATTGGTCACCAAATAAAACAGATCAGCACCTGCTCCTCATCTGTGCGTTGTGAGGAAGCACTAAACTGCGATGAGATCCTCCCTCAGTCTCCTCCATGCTGAACAGACCAAGTGACTTCAGCTGCTCCTCAGACGACCTCCCTTCTGGACCCTTCACTGGCTTTGTGGCGTCCTCTGGGCACTCTCCAGTAGCTTGATGTACTTTTTATACTGTGGTGAAAAGTGTTACGTTGAGATCAAGTAGTGTGTATTAGCCCAGCGTTGATGCTTTTCTTTGTTATAGAAAGCTTTTAACCTGTTTATATTATTGCACATTCTCGGTGTTGAAGCTTACAAGCCTAGTGGGATATTTGCTAAGCAGTTATGTTAATAAACACGCTAATAAATCTATGCCTTCACTATATATTTGGGGTTAGGCCTTGTCTAGTCCAGGCTTTAAAGGTGTGATCCTGATCGATTTACCTTGCTTTACCTAATTAATACCTCCAGTTAATGGAGTTAAAGCATAGGGGGAAGCATAAAGCATTAACTTGCGAGGTTTAACATATTTTGAAGAACAATTGTTTTGTCTTCACTAGGTTTTAGTAAGGAGTTAACTAGGTCAAACAGGTAGCAGATCCAACATTACTTAATTTCCAGGCAAGGTAGTGCCTTAAGTTTGCACTTCCAGAATTTCAGGCTTTCTCTGATTCAGTGCAGTTTCTCTGTTCTCATCAGCTTTGAAGAGTTGTGGGTAATACAGCATAAATGTGATGAAAAGTGCTATACTTTCCCTGTGTACCAAGATACTCTGCTCTTAAAAGGGATTTAATGACAGCTTAAAACTCAAAAGTTCGATGTTTAAACTTGTTTTGCATTAAAAGTAACGAATATGATTAGGCTGTATGCCTGTCTGAGGGCTTCATCGCTTGTTAGTGTTTTTGAGATATTTTCCAATATTTATTGAAAAGGGAGGAATAAATACCTCAAAGACATTTATAATAACAAAAATTTGAGTAAAGGAGAGATGCTTTATTAATACCTGAACTGAAGGAGAAAAGGCATTAGACCCAAAGAAGCTGGCGTAGGTTAGGGTGATTTCATAAACATCTTGGGAATGGGAAGAACTTTACAAAGTCAGTCAACCACAGTGCACAGACGTGTAGCAAACTAAGCTTTGTTAGTCACAGTGCTTGTTGAATGACTGTTCAGCAAGCACATATTATTTTACAAGTAGCTTTACCTTAAGCAACCTGCATTAAACAAGGTGGTTGTTGGAAGCCAGCAGTTTGTTCTGTGCATGTTGAATTAACTGATAAATTAATTTAACTTTAGATTTCAAAGGTACGTCCAAGATACATTACACTGTCATTAGTAAAGTCAAAGCTTGGTCTGAGATGGACTAAAGTTGATTTGGAACAAAAGCGAATTCAGAACGGACTTGCAAATTCATGTATTGTTAATGTTATTTTGTAGACTCCTTAAAAGCCATTCCATAGGATGATTGAAACATCTCTTATTTGGGTGTAATCCTCCACAAAATGCTTTTTTTTTTTCTCTTTTTTTTTCTGATAAGACTTTTCAAGTAGCTTGTGTCAACATGTCGGATCAGAGGGTCTTTCCTTCTATATACAATAGTGGAAAAAATGTTTAGATGCAATTGTAGGAAAAGATGCTTCAGCTTTCTGGAAAGCATCAGTCTGTCATCACAGTTAGGGATGGTGTATGAAGCTGGGCTAATCTAAATCTTTCATGTCCCACTCTGTTTTGCAGAGTGACTTGATGTCTTGATTTTTCTCTGTTTGGGAACACCTGTAAGACTTGTTTTTGAGTCTTTACACCAATTACATCATTGATTGTATCTTATCACTCTTCACTGTATATAATCAACATGTAGATGTACATAATGGCATCAGTAGGCTGGTCATTTTTCCGGTGTACTTAGATGTGCTTAGCAAAGGACTTTTTTTAATGAGGAGTTTGTTTTCTTTTTCCCATAAGAATATTGCTTCGTATTTGTAATGTTATCTGTTTGTTTAGATAATCAGGAAGGAGTGGAATTTTCTTTGCCTGCAATTGTGTTGTCTTTTCTGTTAATTCAGGAACTGATTTATTGTGTGATGGGATGAAGCCTCTTTGGGAAATCTCAGAACTACTTGATATCTTTTCTAACGTTGTCACTGCCTTGAAAAGGTTTTAATTTAAAGAATTTTTTTATGTCAGTCAAATGCAAAAGTGGTAGACTGATGTTTATTGCTTTTAGCTACAATGTTGTTAAATTGTTAATAAAATTAAAATGTATAAATGTCTTAGAACTGCTATAATAGAACTTTTAAATTAGTCTTGTTCTACTTTGAGCTTTGTTTTTCCTTGTTTCTCCTCTCTGCTTAATTAATGAAAGGGATCATTATGGCTCCTGCTGTTTACATCTCTGGTGCTGAGGTTATTTCATTGTCCTGCTTTGCTGTTTTATTCACTTTATTAATAAGGAAGATAAAGTTGTTTTTTTTTTAAGTTATGTAGGTCAGAGACAGATTATGATACTAATTGAATCATGCCCTTTTTATGCATGGCAGATCTTTATGCACATGGGGAGTAATGATGGAAGCAGACTAGGGTGGGTAAGATACACAGGAATCAGTGAACAGAGATGCAGAGTGCCAGCCATCCTGAGCCAAAATGCTTTTGTTTCTAACTGGTGCCATCAGCAAGCCACAGCAGCCACGTTTTTGTGGAATTATGACCACATGCCACAGTGAATGTTGACAAAATTTAGGGATGTAATGTATTTTTGGAACCAAACTAAAATTATTTTGGAGGGCTTTAGTGATGCTGGCCTTTAAGTTAGGCGAAGTGATGGAGTTCTCATGCCATGTGTGCTGGTATGCAAATGTCAGCTCTGTAGCTGTGCTAATTTGAGCATAGCTGTGATTAACTTATGATGCAAAAAAACTGAAGTAGTGCCCAGTTTTCCTTCTTTCTGCTTCTCATTTGAAGATGATCTTTTTTCTTTGTGTTGTGGTTGGAATCTTCCTGTTTCCATTCAATTCACTTTCCATTCCAACAAAATTAAGATGGTGGTGAAAGAAGCTGCGAAAAGGCAGCTAAATGGAAATCAGCCAAGGATCAAGTTAAGGCATCTCTTGGGAAATCATTGTGGACTTCTTAAAGTGCTGTTTCCAGTATGTGGACATCTGATCCAGCTTATAAATATATAGCAAAGAAGAAAAACAGTATGTATGCAAATATGGATTAGGTTTTTATTCCTCTGTTAGAAAAGTGAACAATTTATGTAACAGAATCTAGAGGTCAAAAAGCACTTGTTGAAATTTTTGGGTTGGGTGGTTTTGGGGTGGGTGTGTGTATTTTTTTTTTGTTTATTTATTTGATTATTGACTTTTTAAGTCAGCACTTAGAAAAAGAACGACCTTTAGAGATTTTTGTCTTATTCTTTTCGGTTTCTTGGTGAAAGGAGATTTTTTAACTTATCCCAAGAGGTGATCCTTAATTGGAAGGTCATGTGCCAAGGAAGAATAGTACTGCAAATTCAGTGAACATTTTTACGTGAAAAATGTGAATAAAAAGACAATATTTGACGCAAAAGTTTACTCTGAGAAGCATTTGCTTCCATAAGGAAATCTTTCCCCTTGTTTGAAAAACAAACAAAGCAGCAGCAACAACCCCAAAACACAACAATCAACAACAAAAAAATAAACCTTACATATGCAGATTTATGATTGGAAAAATGAAACAGACCTTTAGTGTATTGAGGACACCTAACTTAGTCAGAAATAGTGTCATTAATTATCTGTGTTTTTTCAGAGAATCCTGAGGGAAATTATTTTAAATGTTTATGATGTAGTATTAGATGAAGATCTGCTAAATTCATGCTACAGATGAGAACGTTGACCCTCTAAGAGATGAGGAAGAGGAAGAGAGAGGAGAATATTGTGGGAGATTTCAGCCAAAGAGTACATACATACTAAGTACTCTCTCTCCCTTCCTCCCTCCCCTCCCTCTCAGATGGCAACTTTCTTATGGGAGATGTTTTGCACCTTCCCTTGGAAAAAAAAGAGATTACATCCCATTGTGTGAAATAAAGAAAAATTGAACACACAAAATGTGCCACGAGTTTCAAGGTATGGTCAAGTCTGAACCAGTTAAGGGGGAAAAATAGTACATATCTAAAGCTAGGAGTGCAAATGCATGAAATAAACTAATGATAAGCCATGTGATTTGGAAAAGAAAAAAACACAACAACAAACCAACACTCAGCAGATGAAAAATGATCATTTAAAACTTAGAATATTATGAAGAAAGTTAAGGTAGCTTGGGAATGGAGTTTAACAAATCAAAGACAGGAAGGCAGGGTGTAGGGAGAAAATGAATGTACATCATGAGTTCGTGACTGTAGAAAGTAACATGAGAAAAACAAAAAAGGCAAAGTAACCCAAGGAAACAACTGTAACTTAATAATTACTTTCTTCGTTTTCCCTATTGTTCTCTTGTATTTTAGTTTAAAACAGAACACCCCCTAGGTTGTGATATCATGAGCTGATGATGAAACACTTTTCCTGATCTGGCTCAGGAGGGCTATGAAACAGCAGAATAGGTAGGCAATACTGGGTTAGTTTGCCAACTTCTGTCTGTAACTTCATGGCGTTATGTACAGAGCTATCTGTACTGGTAATGTTGATTGTTATTCCACCCACCTGACCTCCACCCCCAATAACTTGTTACTTGTGGAAAATTTAGATATATTTGGAGGAATTTTAGTATTGTCTTGGACAGGATAAGCTGCTTGTTCTAGACTTACCAGCCTTACTCCAACCTTAGATAAAATCTCAAAAAATCTGACCAAGGACTTGATTAACCTGGAATTAAAACAGAGCAATGTAATTAATGCTAGCCAATATAATATATTTGACAAGATCATCTCTGATTTATATGGAGGAACAATTAGTATTTTTCACGTAATATGCTATGATACAATATGCTCCAGAAACAGAGCTCACATAAACTGTAGGTGACTAAATGCAGAGGTTGCCGTTGGGTTCCATTCTCTCCCTCACAGTAGTGGTGCAAGGATGGTACTGTGTTCTCTTAGGCATTTTAAAAAATACTTTTAGTTTTGTTTTTTTAGTCCAAACCTATTGAAAAACAAAACAGAAATAGTCCTGGGAAGAGTAGGAATCGGGACTTCCTCTTAAAAGAGCTCCTTAACTCTAGTCTAAAAAAGAAACTAAATCACATTTGCTATCACATTTTGCCCGTTTCTTTTAGTCTTTCTGCACATTGAAATACATATACAGAGAGAGAAAATCATGATAGTGCAGGGATTCTTAGTATAATTAGATCCATGACTACCTTTAATTCTAGATAATTTTTAGATGACCCTGTGGACAACACAGTTCAAGTTGGTGTTGCACAGAATTTTTAAGAAATTACAACAAGAAAAAATCAAAGGGATACGTACTCACAGCTTTAACGGTAGCTAATTATGGGTTCCAAATGGGGAATCTAATAACTAGTTTAGCAGAAAACAATGTGACTTAGTTGGTCATAGATATTTGTGATACAAAATATAACTGTGTATATGAGGAAAGTCTGCAAGTGATAACAAAAGTGTTTGGAAATTATGAACAGTGAAGAGAACAAGAAACTACTCCAGAGACATACAAATCACCGGACAAGTGGTGGCAAGCTAACAGAACATGTATTTGAATATGGTCAAAGTCCTACATCCAGAAACAAAATAAGAAAGGTGGCTTTTGGAAGAATGATGGTGAATGATCAGCTGAGTACAGGAGCTCCCAAATAATCCTGATGAAAAGGATAATACAACTATGGTTGTGTTAACAGCATGGAGCAGAGGAAAGATGCATTGCAAGTAGTCAGGCTGTTGTTACATTTCTGCATTAAGCTGTGATAATTATTTAATTTGCTGGCACCCCTAGGTTGGTTTCATAAATTGGAACTGTTCCAAGTCAGATTTTTCGATTAAAGAATAGGAAAAGAGATGAAAAAGCTAAGAACCTGGGTGTGCTTTCCTTCAAAAAAACAAAGGCTAAAGTTGGAAAAGATGACCTTTGCCTATCTCTCTGTTCCTACATAACGAAGAGTTCTGTGATAGTGGGCCCACAGGTTAAGTGCACAAATTTATAAGCAGATCTCAGGGTAGGAAGGCTAGATAAATTTAATTCAAAGCTAAAGGTACAAGTTTTTATAGGAAGGATAACAACAGAATACTACATTGCCTTATATGGGAGTGAATTTCACAGCAATTTTTAATCAAGATCAGATGTCTTTCTCTGAAGAGAAGCACTACTTCAAAGATTGATTAAAAAATGAATTTAGTTTTATTGCCTGTAGTAATATTGTCAGATCACAATAGATCTTCTGGTTTCCTAATCTGTGCTCTGTAATGTGATCAGGTGTTTGCTTACTACACATGTTAATAGCATGAGTCCCCTTCTAAGGCAACACAAAAGGGAAGGTAGAAAACATCATCACATGAAATCCCCAGTTCCCCAGCATGATAAACATCTGGCTCTTCGTAGGAGACTTGAATTAGTTTATTATTTTTAGTTCACAGACATCTTGAATTGAGGCTGTATAATTTACACATTATGTTTGTATTCAAACTTGTGTTAGTAATATTATATTATGTTATGTTATATTATATATGTTATGTTATATTATGTTATGTTATATTATGTTATGTTATATTATGTTATGTTATATTATGTTATGTTATATTATGTTATGTTATATTATGTTATGTTATGTTATATTATGTTATGTTATATATCAATAAATGAGCAGTTCAGTAACAAATAAGATGCCAAAGAATCAGAGTTGCTTTTGCAGTGTGTTCTTAATATATTTCACATTTAGTTGAGAAGTTTTTCATCAAATGCCTATTTTTCCAAAATCGATGCTTTATTCTTTCACACTTCATTTACTTAAATTATAAAACATTTCTTCCCTGTTCCCTCTTCCCAAAGTTTGATTTATTAATACTTAAAATTTTGGCTGTAATATTTTATTTTTTATATATCTAAAACATAGAAATCTATTTATATATAAAATACATAAACACGTAGCAACATACATGTATACATAAAAATAAAATTCAATGCATAACAAATTGTGGCCTGTAAAGCTGACAGCCCATGTAAAAGGGGCAGAGAGTTGGAGAGGGTAATATTAGAAATCAAACTTAGTACAATGTTCATAATTTATGCTGACAGATCTCAATACAAATATGGAATCTGATTTTCTGTTGCTTCCATCTTTACCATGTTTTTGTGATGTCTATCTAAAGCTTAATTAATAAATACTTGTTCTGTGTTTTTCAGTGGAAAAGTTCTAGCTCTTTTTGTGAATGAGACTGGTTGAAACTGTATTGTGTCCTT
This sequence comes from Tapera naevia, assembly GCA_033556795.1. Classification (NCBI taxonomy): domain Eukaryota; kingdom Metazoa; phylum Chordata; class Aves; order Cuculiformes; family Neomorphidae; genus Tapera; species Tapera naevia. The sequence continues at coordinate 16,894,520 of JAUMJJ010000038.1, forward strand.
TTAAAAAAGTTCTGTATGCTTTCAAGTGAAGATTTAGATTTTTTTTTTTTTTGGAGGAAAACATACATTTTGTAATGCATTTTTTTCCTTTTTCACTGAAAAACCAAGCAAACTTGGCCAGGATGTAAGCATTGGAAGATATTGCCCTTAACAAGTATACTTGCCCTTTGCTCAGCTTCTTTTACAAAATAAATGTGTTTTCTGCATGGGCTAGCTCTACCCTCTTCTTTTTACATTTTTCCAGACAAGGATGTGTGGTGCTTGGCCAGGAGGCCAGTGCAGGTGGGGCTGGGGCTGAGAAGTGAAGGAGAACCACGTTGGGTCAAGCAACTGGAGAGGCATTCCACCCAGCAGATGGACTGTTGGTACTGCATATTGTGCTGCAGAGGTGGAAGAGGAGCATATAGTTTCAGAAAGTAGTCTTATTTAGGAATTTATTTTTGCTCTTCATAATATCTGTGAAGGTAACCCGTGTTAGAAGGTGGCTGGCTGTTTTGCTTTTGCTTTCCCCATGTGCTCAAGGCACAGTAGATCTTTTCTGGGATTGCGACAAGTTGGCTCGCTGTGTTTTCATCATGCTTGCAGTTATGATGTCAAGCGATGACTCGTATTTTCTGAAGCACAGTAAATGACATACCGGAAATACTGAAGGAATATTAAAGGTGCAGAAGCTATGGCAGAGAAGTTAGAAAGGTCAAATTTCCGGTTGTTTGTGCAAGCGTAGCTCAGTTCCCTGGCTGTGTATTTATAATGCCACAGGCTTTGGCTTTGGCACTGCAGACAACTTTTCTACCAGACCCCTGTTTTATTTAGAAGGTATGATGAACCCATTTTTCATAGAGGTGCTGCTGAATTGCTTACTTACTGGTAGGAGAAGATAGATGGTGAGAATGGAACAGGGCAAGGACTGCAGTCAGAAAGTAGAAGAACTGAATTGTGCCCGAGGCTCTGCCGCCCACTTCCCATGTAATGCTTGCATGTCACTCAGCGTTTTAGAAGGTTGACACTAAATATGCATCTTGCTTGCATGTGCTGAGCCCTGGGCTGATGTGCAAAAATGCTGAGCGTTCAGTCTTCTCAAGGAGTAGCTGTACTTTGAGTCAGGAATGATGTGTTTTGAATATATAAATAAATATACTTCCTAAGTACTCTGGAAAATAAGGGCCTAAGTTTCCGTAATAACCACCCACATTTATATACGGTCTGTTGCTTGTGCTGGAAGCAGGCATAATGCTGATCCTAAATGCAAGTAATGCAGTAAGTGAAGCAGGTCAACTTACTGATGGATTTGCATAGAAAGTTCTCTCAAGAAATAATCCTCGCCACCAAACACTTCTGAATACTGCAATAAATGGTGCATGCAGTCGTACAGTGAGCAATGAAAGTAAGACAAAACGAATACACTGAAGTACAGAGAGCAGCACAGTTGGAAAAGGGCATGTGTGTAGTTAAATGCATTATAATTTGTTTATGTGAGGAGACTGATTTGCTCAGGAAAACTAAATTAGATCTTAAATGCAAGAGCTTGATTTTCTGTTCTTCTGCTCTCTATTTTGGGTTTTTTTGGATACTTTAACTTGGAAACAAAACGAATCAGATGATAAGCCTTATTGTCATGTGAAACATGGTTTTGATGGTGCTAAGGGATTTTGTGAGGGTTTTTTTGTGCTTTTTCCTCTTGTGGTTCTATGACTTAACTCTATTGAATGCTGAAAAGTTTTATATGGATGGAAAGAAAGCAGTGTCTCTTCAAGATACAAAGGTAATATGAGAAAGGAAGTAGCCCTGGGATCACTTATTTCCACTTGCTGTCTGCAGATAGTTTTAATGGCTTTAGTCTCCTGCAGATATTCAGTTGCACTCATGCCAAATTACCTTTTATCTGGTAACTGGTTATAAATACCAATGGATAAAACAACTCTGAAGAAAGCTAATTTATGGTTGAAACTCTCAGTCTTCTCCTGTAAATATTAAATGTTTCATTTCATTCCCGTCAGTCGTAGTTCACTTTCGTCAGCTTTTTGGGTTGAGTGAACCCAAAGTGCATAGCTTGAGATGAAGGGTTCTGGGACACACCTAGGACCTACAGGGGTATTGCAAATATTGAGTTAAGTACAGAATTTGCTGATACTAAAAACTGTGTGTAATAGGGGGGTTTATTCTTTCTCTGTGGATTATCAATGTTCACATAGTATGTGGTATGAAAGCTTATGCTCCTTTTCATTGTTTTGTGTGTTTTTTTAATTTTCTTTTTAAAGTTATGTACTTTGCAAGAAATCCTCTAAGCTCAGAAAGAAAATTGCTGTTTTGGAAATGCAGTGAACACTTAAGAATGGCCACTGTAGGAAAGTTTCGTACAGTGTCGCAGACTTTGGTTAAAATTCTGTGTGCCCATTCTTTCCCTCTCTAATAAACAACCAAAAACTCCATTAGCTGCAGCACTTGTGCACAACCAGAAGTGAGTTATCAGATCATCTCAAATACATGGTGTGTATGCAGCAGAAAAGAAACCAGTCTGGGACAGATAGTGCAGAATATTTTTTATGCTCCTGTTGTGTTAAGGGAAGCTCTGCAGTTCAAGAAATCCAGATGTACACATAGTAAATTAAAAGTTATTGAATACCCAAACATTAATCTGAGTAAACCTGTACCAGTACGACTTGAGACTGGGTCTTTCTGTTTTTTTTCCCTCTGTGAACTTGGGGGAAGGGGAAATCGGGTTGGGGTGGTTTTTTTGGGGGGGGGCGGAATTATTACTCAAAAGAAGGCTTAGTATTTCTGTGTTTTCCACTGTGAGATGCAGGCTGAGTGTCTTTTTCTTGAAACTAAAAAACAATTTCTTCCATCTAATGTTATAAAAGTCCAAAGTCAGAAAGCCATGTGAAGATGAGGGAGTAAGCAATTAGAATAACCATGAAAGGTAATGTGCACACTGGAAGAAGGTGCCATTCTTTCAGTGGCAAACACTGTCATATATATAGATCATATACTGTAATTTTAATATTCACATTTTGCTGTTGCAATGTCAAAACACACTATTAAAAAGACAATTTTGTTTGACAAATAAAATAATTTTGCTCAGAAGAACTTCAGCAAATGGATAATTAACCAATGCTTTGGCAAATCTATGCAAATTTTTGCATACAGTATTGATAGTGACAGCCAAAATATACCAAGTAAACAGAAGGGGACAGTTGATTTGAGATTAATTGATAGACAGATACATTTCTCTGTAAACAGAGTATGGTTCTTATAAACTGAAATGTTTTCTAGCAGTTGCTTGCTTTGTAGTTTCAGGTAGTGTTACAGAATCCGTTTCTAGATATGTTAACAGGCACTGCTGGAAAAATACAGTTGTTAGATGCCCAGCAGTCAAACAGTATCAGTATTCCCAAAATGTGCCATTAATTGTAAGTGTTGTCTTTCCGAGTCTCAGCCTTTTCTCTTGATAATGCTCGGTGCTTGTGACCATGTTTCTCTGAGCATCCCACTGCCTCTTGTGAGATGATTTACATAGACCTAGATGTGTTTATGTCTGTATTTCAAAGCAGAAGTAGATAAGGACTTACAAGTGCCTTTTTGGCATTAGTGCAGATGCTTCTTGCAGGGAAAGTTGTATTGCAAAAACTCGGGGTCAAACCTCCAGACCTTATTTGTTGAATGTTGCTGCTGTTAACTGAACTCTGTACAGCCACGTACTCCAGTTGTGAACTTACTACTGTTGCCTTTCCTACTTGAGCTTTCTCTTCTAGCTCTGAGTGACTTTAGCACGTTTCCAAGTAAGGACTCAAACCCAAAATGCAACTTCACTTTAAGAGATTGTGAGGAAGTTTTCTTTTTTACCCTTTTCTAAATTGTTTTAAAGACTGGTTTTAGAAATTTCATGCTGCTGCATCTTGGTCAGAATACAATCTTTTTTTGGTCGCGGTCCACTGCCAACTTTAAAATTAAATCTTGACAGTGAACATTTCTAGTCAGTTTAAAAATCTTGTGGGTTTTTTTTTAATGTTATATTTAAGCATATATGTAATGACTGTATAGTTTTACCTCCCCTTTTTTCATATTCCAAGGAAGCTCATATGGTCAGGTATTTAAAAATAATCCTCTGAGAAGAACTCCTAGAGTCATATTTACTTGTGCAAAGTCCCAGCTGAGACTGACCTAATGTTAAGTCATGGAAAGCATTGGATTGCCGCTTCCGTTCTCTGGGGCCAGGCCTGCGGTGCTGCATTGGTGCCACTCTGTGCTCATGCCAGTCCATCAGCCCACCTTGGCTCACTGCAGCAGCAGAAGTTTTCCTGCAACAAGCACGACTGGTTGACTTTCTTTGCTGCTTTGCAACACCCTGGCTTTCAGCTAGCTTCTCTGGCATCCCAGCTGGGTGATTGCTCTACAACAGCCTTTTTTATAGCCCAGTAGCCTCCCCTATAGCTTCCCCTGTAACCTTCCCCACGAGGTCTCTGTCTATTCTTTCCCTAAAAAAAACAACAACAGAATCTTCTTCGGACTTTAAACACACGTGGACCATATTTCTGGCATGTTTAGATATGCTTACTTTAGTTAGTACTTTTATTATTAGTACAAATTATGATATTAGTATTAGTCTTCTTCAGGGTAGCGCCTTGCGTTACACTCGCTACTCATTGCTGTAGAGCTGGGGTGAGTGGAAGCTGTTGCAGGGAACCTTGTAGGACAGTATTCAGAGGTACTTGATTGAGTGAGTTTCATTCTTGGGTTTAGTTACTGTGATAGGCTTGTATTTGCATACAGATTTCCTTTGTTTTTCCCTGAATCTGCTCTGACTAATCCTTTGGCCTGTGTTTCATTGAAAGTGTTGACTGCAGAATGATGGTTTGGTAACAGATGAAACAAAACTTTCCTCTTTTCCTTTGCATGTACGTGTACAAAATAAAAAGTACAGGATGGCCGTTTTTATCTGATAATCGAGGATGTGCCTGGCTTTGTTAGAAAAGCTATAGTGTAAGAATACAATTCACTTTATAGATTAGTGCCAGTGCAGTGTATCTGCTCTCACTCCAACTTATCGTTTTCTTCTTGCCCCTTCCCATCCCCCACTGCTTCTTCTCTATTTTTAGAGGCAACACAAAGCTGTTTTGCTTCAAGCGAGGGACGAAGTTTTGCAGCTGATTTCTAGAAAGTAGATGAGCCACGTTTGTATGTTGTGCTTCTAAAATGGTGCTAAATTGTTTCTGTGTTTCAATGTTTGTACATAGTATTCCTGAATGCTGGTTTACTTCTAAAAAATGTTACTCCTTACCCACAGGCTATCAGCAAATTACAGCTGAAGTTTGAATTGTGGCAAATCTGTTTGTGAGTGGTACAGATTTGCTGCTCCTCCATAGGAGAAATGGTGCTGTGTAACATTCTCTGCGCTCCCGTTCAAATAAAACCGAGTTCAGAGACTCTGCATTCCTGTGATCTGCAGACTGCGTAGCAAGGAGTATTAAAGTGGACTGTTTATGTAGTGGTGATAAAAATCACACGTACTTTCAGGAAACCTAAAGACCCAGCAGATTTTATTAAACTTTGAAGAAAATCACATACATCTTTGCAGTTTATCTGTATTGAGAAATATATACATAACTCACAGAGGAGGGTGTTATGACTGGTAATGTTCACGTTTGTGTCAGTGCTGCAAACCTAATACTGAATGAGGACACTAGAACTTCAGCTTATGTGGAGTGTACCAAAGTTTCAGAGTTGTTTGTTTACAGTACTTAATAATGTAGGAAACATTTGTGAATTAGTTTGCACTTCTTATTATATTAACGCAATAGAATCCATTGGTAAAAAAATTAGAATATTCAAGCAAATGCTGTCAGTGTAGAGGATACAGAGCAGTCTTAGCACAGCAAGAATATTTCAGATGCATAAAATGATTGATCAGTTCAGTTTTAAAGCCTGAGATTAAAAAGTGATGTGAGTGCTGTTATTCATAACTTTCTGCCATAGAAAATGTAAGAATGTGATGTTGGGTGTGCTTACTGAAAATTGAAATTTAATATTTTTCTCTGGATGTAATACAGTGTGCCTCTGATTTCATATGAGAAGTACCTTTTTAACAAGGCAGCACATTTTAATCAGTTCATCAAAACCATCTAGGAATGTATTTCTGTTGCAGTTAAAAGCAAGTCAGTCACTCCACCCTGGTAGTTTTCTTCCTTCCTAAAAGCCCTATCCTTCTAAAGAGTTCATTTTGCTATCCCAGGTTGTCATCACCACCTTTTCAGCTTTAGGCCTTGCCCTGTGTCTCCCCATGACAAGTTCTGACTGCCCTGCAATCATGTGTGAGGTTATGAAACTGGCACTTTAAGTAGCAGAGGTGCATGCTGTTGGGCTTGGAGCAAACTTATTAGATATATAGTTATCCAGCTTGCTTAGCCACCATGGTAGGAGATCTCATTTTATATCTTTATGCAAAACTCATCTAGGGATCTTAGATTTTAATAAGAATTTCATTTGCCACTGCCATTAGGATTTTTTTTTCTTTCTGTGTTGAACTGTCAGTTCAGATTTTTGCTCCCTTTTATAATGGGTCGCAGTAATACTCACTGAAAGACACCAAAGGTTCATCTTTTGTGAAGTTGATACTGATAACAGGTTGCAAAGAATTATAGAATCTACACATGGCTGAATGGATTTGGGCTTTTACAAAGCAGGTTTGACACCCGGCCAGTTTTGTCTCTGTAGACCTAATAAATGAAAGAGATTTTTTCCACTGCCTTGTTACAGAAAACAAAAACTCAGCTTACTAAATTGGCTGTTCACTGCCAGCTGAGAAAAAACTTTGTCATTTTCTTGCCCTATATAATAAAAGCAGTACTAATTAGTAGAGAGCACTAAAACAGTCTCTTACGCTTTTCATCCAGTATTTGAAGCTTTTAAAAAAATTCTCTATTTTATGTACGATTGTGATAAGAGCTTTTGAGAACTTTAAGTGTTGTTAAACTTCAGCAGCTAAATTGCATGTTTTCACACAGCCCTTAAGCAGACAGGAGTTGTTAAGAGTCTCAGAGTTAAACTGTTGGTTTGCAATCTCTGACATCTCCTCCTATAAAAGCAAAACAGTCCTTTTCTTCTTTTAAATTCAGAATAAACCTATAATTGGTTTATAGGGCCTTGCACTCAAGTCGATGGTATTTCTGTCCGTCTGGGATGCAGAAGGAAGAAATGAGGGAAAGAGGGAGCCCCTTGCTGCATCTGGTTAGCAGACCCAGCTCTGTAATTGTCTGGAGATCAAAGAACCATTTGATGGTGGCCATTAACACCTTCCAGCATAATATCCTCAGCTCCCTCTCTGCCTTGTCCTCCTGGAGCAGCTCACAAAGTTGGCACTGTGAAAGACCCTCCCTCCTGAATTGAAGGAAGATGGATGGAAATGAAGATTTGGGGTGCATGGGAAATGGGGTGGAAGAGGAGGTAGAAGAAAATGTGAGATGGGAAGCCCTCGTGTTACCAAAGGATGATTTACAAAAACCTTTTGTAGGGTATTGATAGAAATGGGAGGCTAACTATCTTGCTGACAGACAAGAGGAGGAAAATAGCATTAGACATGCTAGTTGGACAGTTATTAAAACCCGGAATGCATCTAAACATGCTTGGTTTGCAAGCTCAGATGCCCTGTCTGTGTGCAGTGGTACTGGCCATGCTAAAGGTGCTGCATAGACATGGTGTAGGAGCTGGGAGTCTGCAGGGCCAGGGCCAGGCATGTGCACCAGCATTTCCACATTTCCCCTGGTGGAGTGGCTACTTGGAAAACTGGAAAATTCAGTCAACTCATTTGCAGTCATTAAGACTGCAGTAAAACTGGCCTGCCTGGTTAGAAACCAGTTAGGTGGCAAACATATAAAGGCCCTTAGTTTCCCAAAAAGTGGCTGAGGGGAGGAGTAGTTCTCATGTGACTCAAGGAGTGGGTGAGCTGGATCAATAGGCTATGAATGGAAATGTGTCACAGGGGTGTTCAGAGGGCTCGGAGGAGGTGCAATGAGCGTGACCAACTATCATAGCAGAGTGTAAAGCTCTCTTTACCTCCTCTAATTTCTATGTAGTCAGAATATCTTTATATCCTACCTTGCATGAGAGCATTACTTTAACTTGGTGAAACTGTGGACTGCGGTTGCACTGAGCTGTGGATATGGCAGGAACCCATTTCCATTTGCTTCCACTTGCACTTCAGGAAAACTTGAAACAATTAAAATATTTTCTCTCTTGTGAGAGATGCAACTTACTCCGTTTCTGTTCAGCAGGAACAAAAGTAGTTTCCTCACTTTTGGGGATGTCTTCAGAATGATCCCTGGAACTAAAAAAAGAGAATGAGCCATTGAATTTAATCATAAAATTGGAGCTGCTTTGATTTTTAGAAGAACTGAGTAGCATTTTGGGGGCAATTTTCAAATTGGTATTAGAAATTATATACATTATATATGTGTTCTTGTTTTATATATTTTCTATATATCTATATACATACATATTCATAGTATGTACTACCTGATATTTTAGTAAATTGAGTATAATTATCTCATTTTAAACTTGCGTTTAAATTCTTTACATTCTTTTGACGCAGAAATTAATGGGATTAATGTAGAATAATTCTTTGTTTCTGCATTGTAACTGTTCGCTGGAGGTAAGTATTAAAACTGTTTCGCATTTGGGAAGATTATGCGATAAAGAAGCTGTTTGTTTATCTGGGTTCCTTAGTGAGTTGCTGATGAGTTGGCTTAAGGGGGGGAGGGGGAGGAAGGGTGCTTGGCAAGAAATCTGAAAATAATAGAAACCAGGCAGCTCAATTTGATTCAAAATACTGAAGTTACTGTTGTTGTTTTTTCCTCATTGCTGAAAGATTTAAAAAACTTCCACAGCAGCTGCACTGTCCAGCCTGAAATGTATGAAGTGTGTGATATTCGTGGTGTCCAGCCATACTGACTGAAGGTGGGAGAAGTACTGCTAAGGCCATAGATGAGGAATGGGGCTTGCTCTGAACATTTACTGTACCAAGGGCTCTCTTCTGTCCTTGCGCAAGGAGTTATGCTGGTCAAGCTTTATCACTAGGTGGTTCCCTAAGTTTTTGGGGGTTTGCCCCACTTTTACTAAGTTTTCTCACTGGCTACTGCTGTAACCCCATGAAGTTTGCTGTTTGGGGTATTCAGAGATTCTTCACACTTGGTAGGAGAAAGCCAGGAGATGGCGATAGTCATCGGGCTGCAGAAGTCCATGATTTGGAGGGGTTGTCTAGCTTAGACAGATGCCCTCACTTGGCAGCAAGGCTGCCTGATTTCTAATCTTGGGGCTAGCAAGTGTTAATCTATGTATGCAGAGTGGAGAAACATCAACAGGTGAGTGAGAAGGTTTGTTATGGCAGGATAAACTGAGCTAAGCTGCTAGTACAAAATACCGATGAGTTCTGTAATGAAAAAGACCTTTTTCTTGTCATCTTCTCCATGGTCTTGGCCAAGTTGTCATGTTGTCCCATCTTGCTGGCTTATCTCAGCCCTTGATGAACTGTTTCAGTTTGCTAATCTACAAAACAATGGAAAGAGAATAGTTTAATGCCAGGTTAGTGAGCTGAGCAGGTTTACCCGTACCAGGATAGGATAGGTGCAAAGAAAGAGACAGGAGTACAAGAATTTTTTAATAGCAATTAGCTGTTAGGTTGTTCAAGCACTCTGGTGTAACAGCACACTTTGAACATTTCTGTCCAGAATAATATGGTGGTGATTGGGATATTTCTATGAGAGGAAAGATTTGTGGGTTCAAATAAGAGATTTCTAAAAGGAGATTAGGTTTACAAATGTAGCCCAGGGGGTAGAGGAGAAATCATCATGTTTAGATCAGAGCTGTCAAGCTTTGAGGCACCAAAACCACAGAGTATCTGTTAGAAAATGTTCTCTACTCCTTCTCATCCTGAGTTTCAGGCACAAACCCTGCAATTTGCGGAGCTAAACACATTACTGGAATTCAAGATTGTGTAAAAAAGGGATATTTTATTCAAAGAATCTCACAAATTAGGCACAAACAGTATAATGAAATTTAATGATCAATGTTCTATTAAGGAACCTCTTCATGACGTACAGTTTTGTACTTTAGTATCAATAAAATTTCTCAGTTCTCCTATTTTTTATTCTCTGCTCTGTGGAGAACTTCCTCTGTGTCGTTGGTAAATGTATGAATTTTATCATATATTTTTGAATTTCTGAAAGTTATGTAGGTGAAAACTAAAGCGTAGTTTACAAATAGTCATAAAACTGTAGCAAAAAGGGGGTTTTGCTCACAAAAATAAATGGTCACAATATATTCTTGTTCTATGCTGTGATAATAAAAGGGGGACAACTCTAGAAGGATTGCTTCAGTACAGAACAGCCAAATGTGTGCCAGGAGTCATCTTCGCTTTGAGGTATGTCCTAAGAACCAGTTCAGTGGCCAGAGTACACTAGAGGTGTATTTGCATTTAATCTAAGCACCACGTGTTAGCTTTCTGTGCTAGATATCCTTGTATTTGTGCTGTTAACTCAGTTTTGCTTTTGTGTCTGATATAATTAAAAAAAAGTAAAACCACATATAAGTATCTAACTTCTGCTTTTCACAAATCTGTGTCTCAAGTATATTATTTTGAAAACTTAACAGACTATAAGTAGTTTTGTTTTACTTGATACCATATGGATAACATAGTACTATATACATTTTACTGTTTTCCCTGTGGCTGGTTTTGGCCCTGTCATTCATAGACTAAGAAAAACAAATTCTCTTGTAAAGAATACATGAAGTGAGGTGGGCTTAAATATTGGTCTAAAATAAGCACTTATGAAATGAACTAAAACATTTAGTCAGCCAGAGCAGTGCTTGAGGTGTTGGGAATTACTGTAGATAATAAGAAGATCAATGGGGGACATAAGTTGATGTCCATAAAGCTATGATACTTTGACTCACTTTGCACCTGGTGTTTCTCTAGATGCTTAATAAAGAATGGAAGAGGCATTTGCCCTTAAAAATGTTGGAGGTTGAATAATAATAGTCATAATATTTGTAATTTATAATAATTTAATTTATAATGATATTTAATATTTGAAGCAAAATTCCCTTGAACTTGCAGTGGTGCTGGGGATGGGGTTAGCAGTAGAGGGCTGGTGTTGTGGGTGCTTCTTATGTCAGACTTCGCTTCCAAGATAGCTGGCTTTATTTCATATGATGATGAGCCACGAAATTAAGGATGCTGTGCCACAGTAGTGGGAAGTTGTAGGTGCTGTTGTCAGTATTGATAACTTTTATTTCTTCAATTTTATCTTCTTTGAATTTTTTAATAATATGCATGAAGTCAATAAAATGAGTGGAATGTAGCTATAAGGTTACTATTGCATTTTAATCTACTTTTCAGTGTGGGGATAAGCTGTGAGCAGCTGTGTGCAGTGTATTGTGGAGCAGTAACCTGAATGTGGGAGTCTGTTTATTTGCGTAAGAACCATGATGTTTTATACTGAGCTTATTGTGTCGTGTTACTTGAACAGATTGAGATAAGTGTGCTACATTGTATGTGTTGAATAATGCAAGAAGCAGTTTTTGTGCTGATTACAATTCTTTGAGATATGTCTTGAAATTAAAAGGGAAGCATGATTTGGGGATTTTTGATGATTGAAAGTCCTAATATTGTAGGGAATTATGTTCCTTATGATAATTTAATTTGCTTTCCTAAGCAAACTTAGCAGAATTAATTTTACTATGTGGAGAAGAATACTTCATCAAATGATGCTGGTAGGTGGATCATAGCAAATACACTATTTGCATTGTAGTGTGGCTTTTGTGATAACTGTGTTAGTAAGAAAAAGCTGCTGAAGGTTTTCAGGGAATTTCGCCAGGTTTTCGCCATTGGAATGCGCTGCCCAGGGAGGTGGTGGAGTCATTGTCCCTGGAGGTGTTTAAAAACAGATTGGATGAGGCACTTAGTGCCATGGTTTAAATGACAAGTAGGTGTTGGTGTTGGGTCATAGGTTGGACTAGATGATCTCAGAGGTCTTTTCCAACCTTGTGATACTGTGGAATAACTTGTGCTTCAAAAATTCTGGAAGCTACTTAAAAAAAAAAAGAAAAAGAGGATGTTATCTTACAATGAATTAATGGATTTGAATGAATCTTTGCTGTTGGGTAGGATGTTCAATACACTTCAGCCAGCTGGCTTAAGTCCTTGTAAGAATACACTTTTCCTAAGGAAGATTAGTCTTTTTGATGATTAGTTCACTGCACTGAGCCTCACCTTTTTCTTGACATATATAGCTGGGTGTTTATATATTCACAAATCTTATATAAATATGTGCAGTCCTAGAGCCTTTTCAAACATTTCCGTTATCAGTGTTTTATGATTTGTTTTACATTAAAGCTTTCTACATGATGTAGTGTTCTAGCACATAAATATTGATTTTTTTGATGACAAAATAATTAGTCTAGTTTATGTTAAACAAACAATGGTTTTGGAGGTCTGTTGGATTTCAGATGAAAATTTTACTTCTCTCTTTTAAGTACATTATATAGTGGTCTGTAGGGAATAAGTATATTACAGTTGCTTACAGTTCAGAGACAACTACTAGTGCCTGATACTTGTGATCAGTTGGGCAGGGCTGTATGAATGGAAATACTTTCTTTTCCCTTTTCTTCATTGAAAAAAGTATTTTACTGACAGCAAATATGTTATACTCTGCCAAATGAAATAGCGCATGAAATTCTGCTCTCTTTTTTAAGGAAGTTTAGTGTAGTTTCCATGATTGTATATTGAAGTACTGTTTCATTCAATCTAATTACATTTTGCATCTTAACTGTAACTAGTGATCAGATAATTATTCTGGCCTTAAAAGAAATAATCGAGGTATTATAGTTGCTTGGTAGCCAGTTTTATTACTTAAATTGAATTCAAGATATAAAAAAATCTGTATTAGTATTTTTTGAAAATGGAAATGGGCTTTTAATGCTCCATTATGTTTTACACACTGGTATTGAAGCTTCTTAGTCTGTCTTCATAATAAACGTGGCTGTTGTAGGTGTTTCCATATGGGTCACGTAATTTTTTTGCCATGGTTAATAAGTGCTTTTTGGAATTGGGTACATCAGATATCTGTAGACTAAATATAATTCCATGGGAATAGTCAAGTCATTCCTTGGAAATAACTATTTATAAATAAATGTCATAGTGCATTTAATCCATACTGTAGTTTGCATCCATTGGATTTTGCTCTAAAAGAAACTGTTGTCTGTTTTGAGAGGTTTTCCTCTTCCTGTATATTACCTGACCATACATGTAATGACAGTGTGCTGCATTTGGTTTTCATGCTGAGATAAATAACTGCTAAATAGAGAAAAGGGAAGAAAAAGTTTCTCAGTTTCCTGCATGAAGTTTATTTCTTCTCCAGGCAGAGGCAGATGATCACAGTGGTATTTTATGAAGCTACCCTTCCTTTTTGTAACTGATACACAACTGCTCATAATTTAGTGCAAATGTGAAGTAAAATGGATTTGCTTAAATTATCTCTTAGCTGTGTGTGACCTTCACTGTGAAAGAAGCTAACCCATTTTACTTCAGGTTTTCATGGCCCAGAACTGTTTCATGAGCAGCTATAGCATTTCAGGCGAGCATTCCTAACTCCAGATGAAAACGATGCTGTCCAAAGTAACAGTGGCCTGGATGGCATGCCGTCGTCTGATGATGCTGTTTGAACATTGCTCGTATTGCAACAATACCAGTGGTGAAGACAAAAGCAGCTTGTGTGGTGTTCACTCTAACACTAGCCACCCTCAGCTGCTAGTCATATGTTTGACCACTGCTCTCAGGTGTTCGTATTTGCACCGTCCCTGTTTCTGACCTAGGCTATTAAAGGCTTGAAGGGGGAGTGCCAGGAATTACAGTAAGGAAGGCTGTCTGGTGCTTCCCTGTATAGGATGCTGACTGAAGTTTTTTATAACTTCATAAAACATTAGCGTTTTGGACTAGGCAGTTACCTCTAGTTTAATTATTTTTTCTCCCAGAATTATGTAGCTCTCTTTAAGAATGTGCTCTCATTTTAGTCTTTCTTTTTTAAAAATTAAAAGCAAAAAAATCAAACCTTCTTTTTGGGAAATGCTCTGTGTCCCTCCTTTTGAAGCAGAGACTAGGAGTGAGATATCACTGAAGGAAGCGCTGGTGAAGGCACTGGAGAAGAAGAGCAGCTTATGAGTCATGGCTTTGTCAGCACTGTGAAAATCTCTCATCTAACCAAAGTGTAACCTTTTGAAGAAATCACAGTTCTCACATGGTGTCTTGAGCATATGAAGGCCTGGAAGAGGAGGGAAGGCTGAGCTGGGGGACAAAGCTGCCGCGGCATACGCCAGCACCTGAGAGCCAGCAGCCGATGTAAACAGGGGACCCCATGTGTTCTGGGCCCCAGAATGCTGTGAACAGGGGAGACAGACCTGGGATGAGAGTGAGAGTTATTACGACAGCGTGTTGGGGAATTGAAGAAGGAAGGGAAGAGGGGAAGTAAGGGGCAGTGTGTGGCACTGCCAGCCAGGACTGGAAATGACTGAAACAGGAGATATGAAAAACCTTATGAAGTAGAGGCAAGAAGGGACTTGGCAAGGATGCTGAAGGTAGGAATGAAGAAGGACCAGGGCTTCAATTGACATAAGATGGAGTATATGGCTTGAGGAAAGCAGTCAAAACAGTTTGCTCTGGAAGGTACTTTCCTGTAAGACTATCTTCGAATGTGGATAAAATGTTTTATTTCACTAGAAGCTCCTTGAGAATATGTGTTTAACCACCATCTATGTCTAGTCTCCATTCAGAGGATTGGTTTGATTTTGTGAGGTTTACTTTGCTGCAAGAGCTGCATGGTGTAGGTGTTGGGTGTACAGCATCATTGTACAGGGTCTGATGCCTCTATTTCTTTTTTCTAGAAAGGCGAATGCAAACTTTTTTGCAATGTGGCAGTATCCAGGTCAAAGAATGTCAAAACTGAGCTTGTCTTTGCAAAGGTGTTTCATTTGGCCCCTGATGAGGAAACATTGCAATTCAACCACAGGCTGACGCGCTGTTTTTTCCGCAGGACCCCTGCTTTGTTCCGTGCACAGAATGTGGGCCTTCTCCAGGAATGAATCTGGTTGATGCAGTTGAGGAAGCTGTTTTTCATAGTACCCCTGCCTCACTTCCAGCAGAAGTCGGGACGCGTGTGGCAGGCGAGGCAGGGGATTGCAGGAGGCAGAAGCTGTTCTGGTGCTCTGTGCAGCTGCATGCTGCTCTGGGTAACGGGACTCTCTTCCCAGCTGTGCTGCAGACTTCCTAGGTGATGCTAGGTAAGTTGCTCAGTCCGGGCTTTTCTCATGTCTTTGCTAATTGTGTCTTGCTTTCCTGCGGATGGCTTGAGATCTTTGGATCTGATTTGGGAAAGTGCTGAGTACTAATAACTGAGAGTTGAGGCAGCAGGGGTTGAGGTTTGAAAATGCTATATAAAGCATAATATAATGCTAAGTGCTGTGAAAAAATTAGGTCTGAGTTATGCCATACTGGAGACAAAGTTGCCTTCAAAATCGGAGAATCATTTTGACCTAAAAGCTGTCACTGCTTTAATTAGGGAGTTAGGAATAACGCGGTTATTCTAAGTTAGGAGTAACAGAGTAACAGTAGGATTAACCATTACCTTGATGAAGCACTCAGCTGCACCATTCAGTTCACAAAGAAATTACCTATTCCATGTTCCAAAAAAAGTTTGAGTAGCATAGAATAAATAATGTATCCGTCTGTATGCCAGATTCCAAGAGCAGCGCGGATTAATGTTTTGATTAGCGGCGATTCTGTATGCTGAATGAAGCAGAGGTGCTGTGGAAATGGTATGACATAACTGTGGTCTATACCATTCCACAGAAGCAAGTAAAGGCAAAATTTAGGTTTCTCTAAAACTTACTTCTGACGTTTCCTTCTGTGAGTGCTTGTCTCTGCAGATTGGTTTTAGTGTAGATGTTTGTATCTTGTAATATGATTTGGGGTGCAAGAAGCACAGCATTTTTAATGCTGTCAACTCAGATAATATAAGCACGTAAAACCAAAATGACATGTAAATGCATCATCCATCCCAGGCACATGCTTCTTGTGCCTGGTTATTGTATCAGATACAAAGTAGACAGTGTTTGTAATGCCCACTATCAGAATGGCTTGAGGTCAGAATTTCATCTGCATTTCTTCAGGCTCAGGATTTGTATTTTCCCAGTGTGATGTCCATAGCTAGCTGCAATGCTGCTGTAATCAGTAGATAACGGAGAATTTTTTGGCCAAGGCATGGTCAAGCTAAATATTGTTTTAACTTAGCTACCCTGAATGCAAGATGTCGAACATTAGATCAGGATTTATGAATTAACCAGGAGTGTGTCTTCACTGCCTAGAAAAGTAGTGAAAGTGTTTGCCAGTTAGGCTGTTCCTCGCTATTTCGGGAGAGAGTAAAAGCTCTGAAGCTTTGACAATGGCTAAATATGATATTAAGTACACAGAGGAAGACTGCACGTCCCCCTTCCAGCCTGCTCATGGGGAATCTACTACATATGGCTCCGTGAAAGGCTGCAGTAATACTCTAGGTATCGAGCAGTGTTTTTAAGAGCTGCTTTCTAAGAAAATCTGAGGTGTTTTTGTTTGACTACTGCCGTGCTGTGGAAATCATTCTTTAAATCTTTAAACTAAACAAAAAAGGAGGTAGGATGGGGGAAACAAGCTGTATTTTATAAGCAGAAGCTAAAAATGGAGCTTTACCTAGAGCATTGAAAATTATGTTGCAATTAGGCTGATGCAACAACACATGTTACGAAAGGCTCGCACAATTCGCAGAGCCCGCTGGAGAAAAGCACGGGACTGAAACAGCAGGGGTGTTGTGGGCCTGTGGGGCAGTGTGCTGGCAGAGCTACGGAGGGAAGATTATCAGCTAATGCGGAGAGAGGAACGCCAAGTAAAATAAAAACTCTACCATTCCTGCATATCCCATAAGAAGGGGGTCGGAGGGGAGGAGAGCAACTCGTTTTATCAATATGCCTACTTTATTTCAGTGGCACATCTAATCCAGTATGGAAAATATTTTCTGTTGTGTGAAAGAAAGAAAGGATGGAAATGGAAGCTAATTTTAAGCTAATATATTTTGAAAGCTGCTAATAATAGTGGAATTTTATTCAGCATGCTCTATTTCTACAATAGAAAAGTAAAATTCCTTTGGGTTAACTGAAACATCTGTTGAACAAATTGGTTCAGTTTCATAAGGCTGTTACTAATTCTGAGAAGTAGATGGTGTTTTGTAAAACCAGTAGAGTCGGGGGGTTAGTGCCCATATTCTTTCATTTTTTTTTCTGTTATTAAAGTAGGTCATTTTGTAGCGTTATGTTTTCTTGAATACAGTAATAATGTGGGTAATATTTCTGGTATTTTGAGCTTTACCCTTGCTTTAATGAGTTTTCTAACTGTTTTTAATCAGCATTACTAATAGTCTTTGTAGTCGTGTTTTTTCAGCTTTTTATCAAGTTCTTAGTAATAAAGTAATTGAGTAATATTTTTTAAAAAAACTCTTTCAGTGTATTTCTACTGCTACTTCCTTGTTGCAGTTTTCTCTACTCTGTTTTCCTTACGAAGTTTGAATGTTAACAGAAGTTTAGTTGCTCCTGCTGCTGCTTTCTCATTTGGACTAATTATTCTTTGTAACTCCACAGTTGTGGAAAGAATGTTGTAGGTGACAAATTGTTTTATGGCTTCACATGGTAGAAGCTAAGAATGTCATAAGAGTCATTGAGCTGATGTAATATGGATTAATAAAAGGAAAAAAAAAAAAAGAAAAATCATAAAGGTTTCCAGAATGCTGTTCCCATGCCTCAGGAATACTCTAATTTAATCTCGTACTCATACATGCATCTTAAAGTAGTTTAGGTTTCTCAGGTGCATCTCCTATCAATATAATCACTGAAAGGCAATCACAAGTAAGTGTAATGGTAGTGTGCAGTTCTAATTAAGTTTTGTGTACTTTACTGTTAAGCAAAAAAATAAATACAAGTCTACTTGTATTGTGTACTACGTGTGACTGGCTGTAGTATTTTGATACATTTAAAGGGAAAAGGTGAACAGTAAATATATATTTTCATTTTAGTGCATATATTATGTGGAAAACAATACTGGCATTAAGCATGTACATTCAGTGTGCTTGTAAGCTGTGGCATTGGTCAGAGTGTTCAGAGTAGCTCAGTGTATAGGTAATGAAGGATGTGATGTAAGTTGATATACTTTCTAATATTACTTTAACAATTACTTACTTTTTGAAGCATTAATATATGTTAATAGCGTGGTAATTTGGTTGTCTTCCTTAAAGTAGAAGATAATGCAGGGATAAATAAAAGGGACGGCAGTTAAAGATGTAATTGGTTTTGAGGCATTGCTGTGTTGAGAAGGAATGGAGGTGTAGGGTTGAGTTTTGTGAAGGTGCATGTGAGTATTGGCAGTGGAAGAAGCTGCCGTGCTGCTGATAAGATGTTCCAGACAACCCTTGTGTCAGTTTTGTCCTTGCAGCTCACTGAAGTTTCACATGATGTGCATGAAATGAAGTGAGGGGGGAAGTTTTGTGGCTGATGTCCTGTGCCAAGTCTTTTTGAAGTTGTGTGCAGCAGCTGTACACTAGCTAAAGAAAGGCTGCCTTTGCCTCCATCATAACATCTTCATGATCTCTAACAGTAGAATTGTTCCACTGTGTTATATCGTGTGGCTAATCTGGGTTGCCTTCATTAAGTCTTCCTCTCCCCCACCTCGTGTCAGAAATGCTCATGTTACTTTTGGGAGTAAGTTTACAATATCTGACTTGCATGCTTATACGTAGAAACGGTAGGCTTCAGTCAAAAAAAACGTCCAAAGAGGAGCTGAGAGTTGCGTCTGTAGCTCAGTGAAGCTCTTATGGGATGCAGTCTCAATTACCTTAAATTGAATTTTTCTGTATCCTCCCTTGTTTGGAGGATAGGGTCTGAACTTGAGACCAGTTTTTGTCAAGATGTTGTAAATACAGTGTTGTTGCAGCTGACCTTGGTCTAGTTGCTTCCAGAAGCGTGGCTTGCACCCTCCCTGCTGAGGCATTACCCTGTCTCCCTCATGCCAGCACCCCTGCTGCCGTGTCTTTGGGGTGGGTTGGTTCAGGGAGCCAAACCAGTGGTCAGCAACTGTATTTTTGGTTGGATTACTTGGCTGGCTTTTTTAACTCTTTGAACTTGCTAACTGCAGTGTTGGACAAATGTCTGTGCTGGAGATGACCTGGGATGACAGGCCCTGCCTCTTCTACTTGCAAATTGGCTTGACTGCCACTTTGAAACCGTGCCTTGGCTTGAGACACCAAGTGTTTTGAAGCGCATGAGTTAGACTGTGCACCATGTTTACTTTGAAGTTAAGTGAAGAGAAATCAATAAATCAGGTATAATTTAATTTGAAACTTTTGCTTTAGTGTTTCTTTCAGTTGGAGGTTTTTGCATGAGAGCTTTTAAACCAAATCTTTGTTTAATCTTCTTCCAGTTTGAGACTAAGAGGTCTGTAATTGTTCTCTGCTAGGTCAGCAAAGCTGGCAGGTTTTCATAGTTGAAGTGTGGGATCTAATGTTCAGAAATAAGAGGTTGTGGTCTTGGAGAGCAAAACGAAGATAGTAGAAATTATACTTTTCTGTGTTAAGGATTTCAGTAACCTTGAATGTAAATATCTGTATTTAGAGGAGGTACTTGACTCTCAAGCAGTATGTCCGTGTAGCTAAATCCGGAGGGATACATTGTAAATTAAATGTGGGTAGGGTTTTTTTGTGAGTAAACATTATCACATTTTATCATCAGGAATTACTGGATATGCATTTGTTTTTCAGCTGAACAATATGATCAGTCTTCTGTTGTAATCTCTTAGAAAAAAAGACTATCAATAGAAAAGCAGAGTGCTGATTTATGCAATTGTACTCATTGCAGAAGTTTGGTTTGTGAGATCCAGTTGACATAAATAAATGAAGTAAGAGAAAAGGCGCAGGAAACATATTTGGTTTAAAAGATAAGCATACTGCTGCTTACTAGGGTTGCTAAAAGGTACTTTCAAAATTATCTTCTAGTCAAATAATCACTTTCTTTGATTTATGCTGGGAGGCCTGTGTTGCTCCCCATACTCAGTGTCTATAAAATTGAACATATACTTGCCACAATAAAGAATTAATACTGAACTGTGCAAAATAACAAATCTGCTATTACAGATTGCTTAAAATACTGCATATTGAGTAGAAAAAGAAAGATCTGCTGGCATGAGAGCGCATGCCAACACATGAGAGCACTGCTGGTAATTGAGAGCACAGCCTGCCTGCTTAGGGGAATGTGATGTGCCTGCCACCCTGTCCAAGAGTGACCATGACCACGTCACCGGGGACTGAGCATGCCCCGGGTGACAACTGAGTGTTTCAAACTCATACATGGAATACATATGTATTTCCTATTTCTAGCTTAGGTCCTAGCAACAGAAGCACTTGGCAGCACTAGTCCAATATCTGCATGTTTTATCCACAAAAGAGTTAGTAAAAGAAGGTCTTAAGACCAGATTTCCAAATGGAATATATTTAATACATTCTGGTTCCAGGAACGTTACCGTGAGGTAAGAGTGAGCAGCCCAGGACTTGCTTCAAAAACAGGAAGTACCCACATTTATATAAAATTGCATAGTTTCAGCTGTCATGAATGTGGTTTCAATGCAGTTGCAGGAGTAAAGCCCAGAGTAGTTATAACCAGCTTACTTCCTCTTCCAGTCAAAGTGCAAATAGCCATATAATTAACAATCTGTGGCTCATTTTTTCTAGCTGGGTTAAATATTCTGTTTCGCCTGCTCAGTTGCTGTATAAACAGAGGGAACTTGACCTGCTTAAGAACATTTTAAAACACAAATATTCTTGGTCATAACCAGGTCTACAGATTCACAAAACAGGATCTTTGATTGCCCCTCAAGCTTGGCAGCAGAAATGAGACCTGTGAGTGTGGCTGGCGCACTGCCAGTTTCCTTGGAGAAGCACAAGCCTTGCCAAGTTGGCTTCTTGCCATGGTAAACTGCATGGGGCAGCAAAACCTGCTGCAGAGCTGGTAGACAGTTCTTCTCTTTAGGGACTTTCCTTCTTACATTCCATTACAAATTGGCATTATTCAAAGTCTTTTATCGTTAATTTTTTGAGGACTGATTGCTCAGCTTTTTTCGACAGCTTTTTTCTGAATTAATTCATCCAGCCTGCCTTTGACTCTGCTCATGCACTTAGAATGGCAGAAAAGCATGAGCATAAGAACGATAAGAAAGAGTTCCTTTTCTGCTGCTGTACCTTCTTGGATTGGTTCAGATATGCCTGGGGCCTTTGAGGAGAGAACCCTAAGTTTTCATCCAGAAAGGGCCTATGATCACTCTGTATTTTTGCTGATATCACACACTTGAGTAGCAAATACCTGCTGAATATTCTCAACGTACTCTGCTTGCTGGGAAGAGCCAGTGAGGAGCCTTTCCAGGGAAAGGGAGCTCTCCCAGGAGAGATTCTTGAGGGAAGCTCTGCTTGGTTGCTGAAGCTGCTGCATCGACAGTGGATCTCTTCTTCTGACGAGTTCTTGGAGAGAGGCTTTTCTTCATTTGAGATGTAGCACTGCATTTTGCAAAGCCCTATAAGAAACCTTTAGGCACAGCTCAACAAGCATTACTCTATCCTAAACACAATATGAAACATTTCCCTTTCCTAGCTTTCCTCTTCAGTTATTAGATAAATAGAGAATACTTGCTCAAGACCGTATGGAGTATCTTACTTTCTTAGTGACCATCTTTTGAATTTATGCAAGAAAGCTACTAGTCCTTAAAAGGACTATTGTCATGCTATGCTACCCAAAGTTTTCCCTTCTTCAGGAAAAGCTGGCCTAGCTGTTTTGTTGTTGCTGGAACAACAAGAAGAGCTACATCAATCACCAGAATCTTAATTCATTTGAATGAGGTTTTAAAAGCAAGAGCAGTCTTAGCAGCCTCGGTGTAAAAGGCAAGATATGCCCAAAAGCAAAGGGAACTGAAATCAGGACAGAGTTCTGCTTTGAACTCTGTAGAGTTTTTAGCTGTAATTTAGCAGGGGAGTCAAGAGAATGCCAATGAAACTGTGAGAACTCCTTTGTGTTCTGTGAAAACCACGGCTGTTAGATTATGTTGAAGTGTTTCTTTCACACTAAATAAAATCTGGAAACTTTCAGGACACAGCAAGTTTTATAACATTTTTAGTTGTGTAACGGATTCCTTCCTATTCTTGTCTTCCAATGTTTTGAGAGAACATACAGTTGCCACTCTGAAGATGTTTGCACAGCCTCTGCCACTGCTTGTGTTTACTGTCTGTGTGTATAGGTAGTAACATCAATATAACATTGCTGTCAGTCATTCAGAAGAGCCTTATCTTAGGTGCTTGCTAGAGTTACTCATGTGTTTCTTTGCTTAGCATGACTTGGCCATATGGCTTAAGTCCTAACTCAAGCACAAGTGATGAAATGTGCTCACATTGCACTGTATTTTATCGCTGAGTTATGGAATAACATGAAGTTGTGTTGTAGAAGAGGACAGTAGGGCCAGTCAGTTCGATGCAATATATAGATTCCTTTTATTCAGAGGAGTATGGTCCAAACAGCAATCTGTGGGCCAAGGCCAGACTACAGGAAATTTCCATCTGCTTTGCTTTTTACCAAAGAAGATGGAGAGCAGCTTTGCAGCAGCAAGTGCTGCCCAGTGACTGGACAGTTGGAGGCTTGCCACAGTCCAGCTGCCTCCAGGGGAGTGGGAAGGGTGGGTGGGAAGGACTAGGTTAGGAGAGCCTGCATTCTCTTGCGGTTTTGTCTTATTTCCATGATGACATCTTGATGATGCTTCTTGGATAGCTACTTGCGGCGTGTGCAGGCTGGTCAAGTTGGTGACTGTCCCTCATGAGGAAGTGAGGTCTGTGAGAATTAGCTGGTAGGAGGATTTGCATCCAACCACCAAAACAGAATTGCACACCCCTTGTAGTAAGAGACCTCTTTTAATAAAAAACCACATCCTTTAAAACAGCTCAATATAAATGCCTTTATCAAGTACAAGCTACCATGCCATATAAAAAGCATCCTATTTGTAAATGAAGTAATTCAGATTCAAACTTCTGATTGCCATTTGAGAAGTCAAATACTTATTTTTGAGTGTATTTTGATATTATAGTTTTATATTGCCTTTTAGGAGAATTTCAAAATGAATTTGAGACTAGCTATTAAATTTGAAAAGAGAATGGGAAGCTGGAAAGCTTTGTGTATGTGTATATATGTATAACACAAATTAAAAAAAAGTACATGTACCCTTCATTGGCATGGAGTGATAGTCTATCAAGTTTTTATTCTCATGAGATAGTATGCATACACATTACATGAGAGCACGGAATACCTTTTTAATCTATCCAGGTCATCAAAAACAAATGCCTCTAATAATTATCTCCATGCTTTGTTGTGTATTTTGACCTATATACGGTTAAATACTAAAAGAAGGTTTAGATTTGTATATGATTTATAAATTTTAACTTTTGTATTTTTTTTTCAGATTCACTGTTTCAAAGATTTTCACACTTAGTAAAACATTAAGCTCTTACAATTATGAGTATGATTCAGGTGAACATGAAATAATAGAAAAATCCTGTACAAAGGGGGTGCTAGCTTTAAGATCTCAACGTACAATTCCAGTTGATGGCAGGAAAAGAGTGTATCTGTATTATTCAAATAATCTGGATTACCTAAATTAAATGCAGTCAAATAGAGACAGACATGCATTGTTGTAAAGAGTCATTGCAATTAGCCTGGCCTCTAGTACATATGGCAGAATTGTTCTTAAATACAGCTGAATGAAAGCAGTTCTCTGCATCGTGGTTCCCTAGTGTCACTGCTCTATGGGTCTGCATGAAATCCAGGTACTTTTAAATTCCTTCAGCCTTGTCAGACTCCTTGTAAGGTTTCTGGCACTGGTGTGAAGGATCTGTTTGCTGGGGACAAATTGTTTTTCCTTGACAGAAATGAGGCCCTCATGAGTCAGCTGACCAAACTGTGAAGATCAGTGTTGAACTCTCCAAATTTCCCCAGTTATATAAGGAGAATAGTATAAATTCATGCTCAGTTGCAAACTCTCTAAAATCCCGTTTCGCATTGTAGAAAAATTAGAGATGCACAAACTTATACAAAATAGCAAATGGATTTATAGTGTTTCTGTGCTACTGGATCACCTTGGAGTTTGAGTCAGATTCCCTGAGGTCTCAGCTTCCCTCCTTCAGTCTTGTCATCCCTTGCAGTTGTTTGAGCTCTGCTCTTAATCAAATTTTTCTGCCAAGGTGAAGAATTTCCCTGTGTTCAAAGACATAGATACCTTTGGGTACCTTCAACCTTCCTATTTGTGTTCATAAAACAAAATCAGGAGTTCATTCACTGCTTCCCACCAGCAGGCAGGTGTTTGTCAATCTCCAGGAAAGCAGGACTCCATCGCATGCCATGATTACTTGGGAAGATGAATGCCATCGCTGTGAAAATCCTCACTTTCCTTCTTCTTTTCCCGGCTTTATATGCTAAGCATGACATCTTATGGTATGGAATATCCCTTTGGTCAGTTGGGGTCAGCTGTCCCAGTTGTATCCCTTCCCAGCTTCTTGTGCACCCCCAGCCTACTCGCTGGTGGGTTGGTATGAGAAGCAGAACATGCCTGGGCTCCCTGTAAGCGTGACTGAATTACCAACACAGTTTTCAGCACAAATCCAAAACATAGCCCCATAGTATTAACTCTATCCCAGCCAAAGCCAGCACACATGGTCAGGTCTGAAATGGGTAAATTATTGGTAACAATGCATAAATGCAATAAACTTCACTGAGGGATGCCAGAGTCGGACTTGCTTTAAGAGCTGCTAAGTAAATCCTGTGGTCTTTGATGTATAGGAGGTGAGATGATGGACTGTTTTGGCCTTAGAATCTAGTTTTTGATTTATTTATTTTGGGTACCTTTTATTCTGTTGTCTTGTAAATGATCGGGATCTTTTATGACCTGCTTAGAAATGGTTTAGTGCTGTTATTTGTTTGATTTTTATCTGGTGTGTATTACTTAGCTGTAAGTGGCCTTGGACTTGCTTTTGTTCTGTTATATTTATACAGCGTCTAGCATCTAAGAATCAAACATGAAATGGAGCAATGCAACTATTCACGTGAGTACTGACTTGTTTTTGTTCTTGGAGACAGAACACACTTGCATCAGTGCTAGATTAAAAGAGAATTAAAGGATTGCAAATCTATCACAATTTGTAGGTGTCAGTAAAATGGATGTCTATGGACAAGTATCTCTTTATCCAAGTCTCCCATTAGAAGGTAAATGGGGCCTTTGTGCCTGTTTACCTTTGAAAGCTGTCTAGCAAAATTTATGATTTAAATACTTTTAGGTGATCTCTTAGTACAGCCAGCTGTCTAGTTTGGTCCATCTAAACTGGCTTTCTGTGAAATTATACTAAGGTCAATTATTTTTTTATTTTTGGCCTCATTTCCTATGGAAACAAGGCTTGTGAGGTTACACTGTGCTCTTGTGTGCATGCACACACGTTTGCCCTCAGTAGATTTTGAACCTACTGGTGATTTTTGTCACTTTTTTTTTTGACACAGTGAAGGTCTTAAAACTTGTGGGATCTGCATTTTGTGAAAATAAGTAGCTGAATATAGGTGGAAGTACCTAAAGTTTCCCTGACAGAGGGAGGGGTTACAGCATGTAATAATCCTGTTAGTTGCCTGTGAATTGTAGTGATGGGAAAAAGAGAGACATTAAACAAATGTCCCAACTGTGGGAAAAGTTTCATTGAAAGCTTTCACCTTTCTAGACACTGAAGTCAGCCAATCGGTCGTATAAGTCTATGGGAGATGAGGCTTAATTAATTCTGTTGTTCATAGGACTACTTATTCCTTAGATATTTTAATAATAATAATATCAGTAGCATAAATGTTTCCATGCAATGTATTTTTGCATATTTAATTTTCAAGGTAAATATGCAAGGTTATTCTTATGACAATTTTAATTTTCAGAGATAATTTTTGTTTTCACTGTGAACATTAATTTAAATGTTTATGGAGCATCTTCTCTCCTTGTTAAAACAAACTGAGCAGTTGCAACCCCCTACTCTTAAAATGGCAGGTGTCTGAAAGGCTTTCCAGCCCTGTTTTGCATGTGGTTCTGGACTGCAAGTAGCCAGAAATGCTGGGGCATTTTGTGGGAAGAATTCATGGCACTATGGTTCTGATCCAAGGGAGTTAACTGGGAAGAACAAGGTTGGTACAGTATGCTTACTGAATATGAAAGTAATAATAATTATTAAGCTAACCAACAAGAAGTGTATTCTTAATAAAACGTGTGGGTTTTTTTAGTGCAGTCATATGACTGTGTAGTACAAAAATTGCTTTGAGAATGGGTCAGAGCTTACACATAGCAGAGACTTGTGTGATTGGTTATGAACAAGCGAAAAAATAGGGTAAACTTTTGACCCAGCAGCAGCAAATGGAACTGTGTAAAGCACCTACAGATGGCAGGATTTAACATATAGTCAGTCTCTCGCCCTTTCACAGCAATTACGATCATATTACACCAGGCACAGAGAGCAAGGCGTTCTGTAACTGTAATACAGTGCGTCTTTGAAAGTTTTGAATATGCAGTTGCGTGTTTCATTTTTGTAGGACCATCAATTAGCTTAGCAAGAAGAATTCCACTTCTGTTGCTTGTGTTTGACTCGACAAGTTCCTGACCAGTGTGCCAAGTCCATTTGGAACAAAAAAATCATTGGAACGGTCTGAATAATTTTGATAATTCAGACTGCAGCAGATCTCTATTGCTAAGCTTGAAAGACTGGCTGAAAACTTTATGTCGTTGTGCTGCTGATGCGAGGTTGAAGGGACAAGGAGAATGTGGCTCCAGAGAGGTGTCTGGGAAACAATGCTCCCAAACCATCTCCTTAATGCTTGTGTAGGTCTTCCTGGTTAAGTTTTAAGTTTGCAAAACTTAAACAGCAAAAAGACCAATTGATAAACTGTGGTTATTTGACGGTATTGTGGCATTTAGACAATTCAGTGGCTTTTGCTTTTTGTTCGTACCTATGAAATACCTCACAAACTATAAAAATGAAAGGGTCTTGTGAATTAAAGAATGATTGCTGTTTTCCTGTGAACTTGTTGGTTCACAAAATCAGAAACCCAGTTGCACTTTTAACACAGAGTGATAGTTTTGAAGCCATCCAAGCATATTTTATGTAAGTCCCTGCCTTATGGGAAACTGATTGAAGGAGAGGGGGATGTTTGTCTGTCTCTACATGCGTGTTTGTGGAATTCTGCCATGTTTGGTTTTATTTACCACATTTTGATGTATTGGCATTTGGGGAAAAATGTCTGTATTATAGAAGACGTGCTTCCTTCTAGTTCTGATCCAGCCACTATCTTGCTTTCTGTCTCTTCGCTTTGCCTTCTGGCCTGTAATCTGATGCATGTGCCAGATGTGGGAGGTGGAGCAGAAGCAATGCAAGCTTTTAGACCATTTCATGGAGGGGGTTATTTTATTATATTTGTGGTTCACAAGAATTTTCCTTTGGTTTTCCAGAATGACTTCTATGGAGAGTGGAAATTGCAAGCATATGGTAATAAGCTAAATAAGATAATGAAAAATGCTTTTTGGATCAAGGGAGGATTTTCAAATACCGATAAAATAAAGAGTGGTTGGTTGGGTTTTTTCTTCTTAAATCATGCTGAAGCTTGCACTGTACATAGATTGCTGGTTTAATTCCATTTCTTTTTGGAGACAAATTGTATTCATTTTAGCCGTGCCTGTACCTGCATCAAAGAGCTGCTGATGGAATCTTTAAGACACTTACACAGCTCAGTGGCTGCTATTAAATGAGTTTGATCTGGTCCTGGTTGTTAAAATACAATGAAACAAAAACTACTCTTCTCAAATGCCAAACAGCATGCACTGTTGTAGACTGATTCCTTGTACAATTTTCTGAGACCCCTCACACCAAAAAAACCCACATCACCAAAACCATCTTTATTATTTAAAAACATCACCTGTGCATTCCTCTCTACTGCTGATGAGCAGCCTTCAGATATCCAGGTTTGAGCTACGCTTTGAATTTGCCTGAACCTGTTGAAGCCCCAGGTCTTCAAAGGAGGCTCATGAACAATGATGCTGCCCAGTGTTCCCTGCCGAGGCTGGACTGTGGGGCTTACAGCCGGCCTCTGCCAGAGCTATTGAGTTGGCAGAGTTACCAACCTCCTTAAAATGTAATTGAGTAACGTTAATCTAAAGGTAGCATACTTCTCCAGCATGAGGTGGTTGTCTCGATTGTATTAATGGCTTGTATGAATTAGGGCTGTTTGCGTGGCAACTATTCCACCTGATAACAGGGGCAGCTATTGGCAGCTTTCTGCCCTTATTATATTGTAGATTTGTTGTACTTGGGAGATGCAAAAAACAAAGGGAACTGCTTAGAAAAAAATTGTTCTTAATATACGGAGTAGAAAGGAAAATTAATTAAAGAGATGTTTTTCATACTTGAGAAAGGAAGTGATTTTATCTGGTTATGTTCTTTCATGTTCTTTTCAAAGTACAAAAAGGTATTGAGATGTTATTATTGAAACATTATTGAAATATTATGGGATTATCCCCATAGTTTCACTGATTAAAATAGAAATCTGATTGAAGAACATGTACTTCTCACAGCTATTTTGTAAATAATAGATTAACTAGTTTTGTATTCCAGTAACTGAAATATCTCCAACAATTACTTCTACTTAATAAATATGCTATATGCTTCTATAAAATGTAACACATTAACACATCAACCAAATTGAAGGATATATTAAACTTTTGATACACTATATACTGCCTCTATATAGTGTTTTTGCTATATGCTTTATAGTGCCTGCATTTTCTTCTTTAAATTCTGGTCATTATTCTTGCCATAGTGTAACAGAGATGCATATTTCCTAATCATTGCTTGAAATAGTTAAAATTACTCTTGTAGTTTCACTTGAAGCTAGGTACTTAGGTTTCCATTATACATTGCACAAAAAGTTCTTATCTACCCTTTGGTAAGTAGGTGAAATGCCTGTGTGCAGTATGTGTAAGCTTAGTTTCCTTTCAGTGTTATCTAAATATCTAATTTAGTTTTCCTCTATATGTGCTCTGAGAGAGTAACTGACTAAAGCTATGATTTCTTAGACGGCAGCTTGCATATAGATACAAATAAAGCATGACAGGCTTTTTCTCCTCCCAGAAGACAAGTTTCCGAATGTGGTGGAACATTTCCTTCTTGTTCCACGTTAAAACATTGCTCACCTGTGTCAAAGCTTACCTGGTCTAATTCAGGTTTGAAATTAGTGTGGCAAGAGAGCACCTTCATCACTGTACCAGTAATAATTAAGTTATTACCAAGTGAATTATTGTCACAGGAATATTCTAGAAATTGACATGTTTTTAACTTGTCATGAAATGGTTGTACAATTGCTACAAAGAAATTAATATCTAGATTATAGTTATAGTATAACACATAGTTATTTGCATGCTGCTCACCAAGTTAAGTGCTGGCTGTGTAACAGGATAATAATAGTAGTAATTTACCCATATATATCTAGCTAAAATGACTGGGTTTTTTCATATAAAGCACTGAAGTTAAGGTGAAATATTTATTACAAGAAGGTGTTGCATCTGTCTCTCTTAATTTTTAAATGTGTTAGGACATCAAGAAGATCCCCCTACCAAAGTGTGTGGTCTTCAGAGAGAGATTTTTCTCCTTAAACAACTGTCCCCCTGAGCTGTGGAGATCACTGGTTTTGCACAACATATGTGACATAATAAATGCCTTGAAAATGAAAAAAAAAACAACAAAGTAACTCAGCATGTTTATTTTCCATAGACATGAGAATTAGATTGATACTGGCCTTTATCAGAGGAGAGGGAGGCGGGAATGTGATTTTTGTGTCCCCCGTTGGCTCAGGGGTCAGTTTTGACCTCCTGACAGTCAATCCCCATGCACAGCGGGAGCACTGGCAGGGTGCAGATTAGTCAAAGCTGATTGGCACCAAGCACCAGCCCTTCCCTTGTTTCTAGATGTGACCACTTACAGCTAATAAGCTTGTAATAATTTCTGCTTAAGCACAGGTGGAGAAAGTAGTAGTGAAAAGAAAGGTAAGGAGCTTAAATACTGAGATGGTATGGTGCAAATTGTGGTGAAACGTGCTGTGTGTGGTAATTACAATTGTCTGGCTCCATTTGCACGGGGGTTTGTGCCCATCGTGGTCCTTGATGCTGATATTCCTGTTTCCGTGTCAGCTGTAGGAGAATCAGAGGCCAGACTCCACCATGAAGCATTATTTACCTCTCCATTACATTAAAATATTTTTGCAGTCAGGTATAAATATCAAGACTTTTGACAGCTTCTTGTAAATCTTGCGCAGGAATTTTTTGATGGCATATATGCACATTTCATTTTCCTGTCTGAAGGACTCCACTTGTACAGGGGAATATATTTCATTCTGTCTTCCGAATGATTTTATATTTTGAAAGCTTAAAAAATTCTCTTCTCTAAACCAGATTGCTTTGCAGTGGATTATTTGATTGGGAAATACAACATGCCTCCCTTTCTGCTTTGCATTTGTTACCTAAATAGAATAAATGCAGCTTGCAGAGGCTTGGGAAGAAGAGAGGGATTTAAAATTATTCTCCTTTAATTAATCACAGGAAAATTCTGGCAAATCTGTCTTTTCTCTCAGTATATGGTGTATGTCTTTTAACTCCATTTCATTCTGATCACACAGTCAAAAATCACGGTGGTGTGTTTGTTTTGTTTTGTTTTCCAAAATGATACTTTCGTTTGTCAGTAGCCAGAGTTTGGATTTACCTCATTTTAGCAGATGCAGAATAAGGGGAGGTGGTGGTGGTTTGTGATTATTTTGTTCTTTTTAAAAGCTTGTTTTCTACAACGTAAACGTTCTAATGTTGGCATTAGTTAAATGTATATTTGAAGTGTTTTACTACCAATTGTTATAAGCCAGTGGTGATAGCAGTGGTGATCATTTTTTCCCCCCTGTAAAATCTAAATCTTTGGTTTGTTTAAATATCATGTTATTTGAACAGAGTAAGCTCCCTCTGTGGCAAATGACAGTATGCTCTTCCGAGGAGGGGGGAAGTTGAAGGGAAAGAAACAAACACAAGTAAAACAAAGAAACAACCCAAGGTTTCTTTCTTTCTTATCTTTCATGGCTAACACGTAAGGACTTTGGGTCGTACTACTGCTGCACTTCAGAGGGCAGCTGAACAGACAATTTGTGCGTGTGATATGCTTCTGAGTCTTCAGCAGTCTGAGACAACATAAGGACACCACCCTTAAAAGCAGAGAACATCCTGATCTTACTCCAAGAAAGCATTTGCACATAATCTTTACAGTTAAGGACATGAATGGAGCCTGGGACTTACCATTAGGTAAGGCTGTTCAGAGAATTGCAAGATTAAGTATTTAATCCAAAGCATTATTGCTGTGATGTTAACTAACAAATAAACTGTCTTCCCATAGTGCTACATTCTCATACATATTTTCATATTTATGTACTAGTTTGGGGGTGCAATTAAACAGTTTTCTATACAAAGCTTTTTACACATTTATTTTTTATTTAAAGTATTTTTCAGAAATTAAAGTGAAATATTAACACCAGGTGAAACACCACTTATTAGCTTGTGGAAATACAAGAGCGTATCTTAGATTTCCTAAAATTTTAAATGTTCCTCAGTTCCGTTTTACTTAAGTTCTAGTAGTATACCTTCTTCTGGTAACGTGACTGTAAGTAGAATCAGTCTTTCTAAAATGAATTATTTTCTGGTTGGACTGTTCATAAACTGGCAGAAAATAATCTGCTGAAGTACCTGTCTGTACAACGAGTATAATGGTATCCTCCAACTACTTCTACTTTCTTCAAGTTCAGTCCGGTATCTGATATGGTTTCCAAGAAATTCTCAGTGTGGAAGAGGGCAGTTTCGCTGATCTCTATTCAGCAGTTCCTGACAGCACTGCCTGTGGAGCCAGTGCCTTTCCCTGGGTGTTTGTTCAAAATGGTTCTGGGGCATTTCTATACTGTCCCTGTACCACATTCGTAGAGTTGGTATTTTTTTCTACTTTTCCCCCATGAATATGTTTAAACTTCTATATTTGTAAAAGAACTTACATCTATCATACTTTCTCGTATTGTTGAAGTTCAAAGCAGTATCTGTTTTCATAGTGTCACTGCAAGTTGCAATCCAAGTAAAAAGGCAGCATGTCTGGTATTACCCGCTTAAATACACCTGGCTTACTGGATGACCTTGAATAGGTCATTTTATTTCTCTGTTCATCCTGAGATCTATAAACTGGAGATAATAAAACATATATCCACCTTTGCAAAAGCTCTTTGAAATCCATGAGTAAAAGGTATCCCATAAGGTCAAAATATGAATTATTTATTGCTACATGACATGCGCAGCATGCAGACTGTAGGGTTATAGAAATCCTCTCTGTTCCTTTTCCCCCTGAGAACAGGTCATACCTTCAGAGTTCTACTTAGAGAAGTATTCGTCGTATGAAATCTAATATAATCTTTACATGTTTGAATATGGGTTAATATTGAAACTTTGATACCTCCAAAGAATTGTTTTCAAGTGTTAATAGCCAGCTTCCTGTGAAAAGTGCAAATGTAGTTTTCAAAATAATAAACATTTGAAAAATAAAGACTGAATATGAGAAGATTAGAAAGAAGATTCAGGTTGCGGGGAAGGCTGGATTTTGGAGTAAAGGAATTGTAACTTCACGACATCACAATTGTGGTGGGATTACTACAGGGTAACAGATTACTTAACTTCCTCGTGATTACTAATATAGCCATTGTCCATTTCCTAATATTCGAAAAGCTGATTTTTCTGTTAGTATATTTTCTAGGGTTTGTTGTCGGTCCTACTTGTAATCAAAGTATAAAAGGGGGGAAAAAGTTGTGTTCTCTTTTTACTATTTGTATTATTGTTTATTAATTTTATATATAAACATAAAACATACTGAAAACAAGAATAAGCATGTTGCGAGCCAGTTAGGGCTTTACACTTCAATGTGAATATCTTCAACTGTACTTGGAAATCAATAAGCAACTAGCACAGATTTTGAACAACTGTTATACAACTTTCTGTTTAGATATTCTACTTTAATAATTGGGTTTCTCTGTATCAGTTTTGACCTCTGCAATAGTTTCAGGAGTGGTCTTCAACAGAGCATGCATAAATTAAGTAGCATTGATATCCATGCTATTAGCATACACTTAAAGGACTTGGCATTTAATCCAAGTCAAAATATTAGGTCAGAAGTGTATCCAGCTAAATCCGAAGAGCCTTTAACTATTTAGGATAGGCCCAGACTTTCTAATACTGACAACAGAGGCAAGAGTGTTCTTGCATGGATTTTAAAACTCCTTTGGGGATAAGAGACTCCTGGATAAGCTTCAGTTCTCTACTGCTGTATTGAATGAAGTGCAGTTTTACAGCTAAAGTCATGTCCAGTTTGAAAGATTGGAGAAATGTTACTAAAAAGAACGTTTGGATGGTAAAGGGAAGCAGTGCTATGTCCAAGTAAGAGAAAATTGTTCTAAGAAAAATTACTTCTGCATATCATAATACAGTTGGATTAGAAGACTGTACTTTTAAGCCATAGTAAATTGTCTGGTTAAAAGGAGCCATCTGCTTAGAAATATTTCCTTCATGTTGCCTTCCATCTTGGTTCTCTTCCATTATGCTTTAGGCATCATTTTGCTTGTTCTTTGTATTTATTTGATACTTTCATCTAGCTCTCTTCACAACTGTAGATTCCGAGGACTTTACTAGTCCGATTTTTCTTGTCTGCCTGCTGCTCTGACTTTGAGAGTGACTGAGGTACTGCAGGCTATATATTAATAAAAGTAATTCATCTGTATAAATTTACATATAGCATAGATATTAAGTGAGTGTGATATATTAGAGATTGCAGGGATACTGTGGCACGGAAGCTTCCTACATGCCTAAACCCTAAATGGGGACTTTATGACTTCCTCTTCTTTCTCAGTAATGAGTGACAGGGTTATATAGGGGTATACCCAGCTCAATATTCCCTTTGCTGTTTTTTTCCCCTTGTATTATGAAATATTTAAACTCATAAAATAATACTGCCACCACAGAAGATTTTTCTAAAAGCCTCATTTAGTAGAGAAGAACAATATTGCAGCCAGGAGCTGTAATCTCATATTACCTTGTTCTCTAAACTTGAGGCATTTCAATTGACCCGTTACTTAATTCCCAGCGCATCACTCTACTTTCACTAGGGACTCTCCCCTATTGCTCCTCTCAAAAAGTGTTCTCATGTATACCCCTACGCAGTACCAAGTAGTATATGTCTATGTATAGTATGTACAGCCAACGCATTCAGAATAGAATAAAATCCGAAGTCTCCAGACAGCTGGTAACTTAAGAAATTGCATCTCTTTTAGCTAGTAGGGACATAGACTTGCCGTTCTTTGCTGGCTTCTTTCCATGTGTTTTAAATTTTCTTTTACTTTAGATATCTTTGCCTACTGATCTGGAAGGGCTGGTGATCATCACTGATTGTCACACCCACTCTTGTGTAAGATTAAGAAAATTAATGTGTTTTTTTTTTTCAAGGGCCTTTCAAGACAGGAAAAAAAAAATTCTTCAACTGCTCCTAAAGCTAAACTTTCTTTGAACAGTAACATCAGCAAACATGTGCAGTATCACAGGTGCTTATCAAGGGAATCACTCCAGTTTGAGAGGAAAACTGCCTTTACTATTAATTAATAGCTTTAATTCATTTAAATTATATTGTATCCACCGCTGTTAGCCAAGTTAGAAGCAACTTCCAATATCTGAGTGGCTATCAGAGTGTCTTTATAGATGTTCCAAAACTACAGCATCTCAAACCCACAAATCCTATTGTATGCAATAAAGAAAAAAATCAACCTTCCAGTGTCCAGGACCCTATATGGCCTTATCAGTCAAAATTAACACCACAGCGTCATCTGTAAATCAGTTGACAGAAATGCATGTCATAGAACTAAAAGTGGTCTTGAAGTGTTGCTCACCAAGTGAGGTGGTGGCTGGCTTGCCCTTGAACAGCGGTGGAGGGCCGTGCGCTTGGTGTTGAGGGTGGCCCCACAGGGCATATTGCTTCTCAGCTGGAGGCGTAATTTGGAAGCACAGAGCATGTCGTTTCTCTTATGGTTGCTTTGGTTGTCTGTTGGCTTGTCATTGAATTTCTGACTTTTGAAAGTGCTGCTGGTCCTGTCCGGAGCTGAGGCCTTCAGTTTTTCTATAGTTTTTCCTTTGAAAGGGGGGTGAGGTTTTAGAAGGAGGCAGACTGAGCGGTTGGAGAGGTTGGGAAAGCTAGCTCAAACCAGCTCAGAAAACCATATATGACTTTATGTCAGATTATTTCACAGACCATCTCTGCTGTCTTTTGTCATACTGCTGTTAAAACTGCCAGCAAAATGTACTCCATGAGGCCTTTTTGTCTTGGTGTGTTGTATGCTCTCCCTACTTTTTCTGTAGTTTGGGGAAAGACATTGCACAGGAGAACGGACAATTAATTTCAGGGATTGGGACAATTTCTTCTCAGAAGGATACCCTTTTCCTTCAAGGTAAATGACATACAATTTTATTTATTATTACCTTATTAAGATAGAAGTTTAAAAAATGTGGGTTCTTAATAACCTGGGACAGACAATTTGTAAAAATTTAAATAACTCATAAACCTCATATTAACAGTGATTTGCTAGGGGTTTTAAGAAATAGTGCTGAGAACTGTGAAGTGCTGCAGTTTCCATATGAGGGAGTCATGACAACCACGTGTTTGAAAGATAAAGATGGGAGCTTTTACTCAAAAGCGAAGCCATGAAATTCTTCCAAACTTGACATTTCTCCCCATTCGTCTTTGTATCATCTTGTGTCTCAGTAAAAGGTGCTGAAGCACAGTCTTTAAGAAAACGAAACATACCATATTGTTGATTTTTTAGTTAAATTAGACTAAGGTAATGCTTTTGAAACTGCTTTTGTGGAAAATTTGAAAATATGTCAACATGATGGGGGCCAATAATTTTACATTGAGGAGACACCTCTCAGCCCTACTGTTTGCAGTTGGAAGCAGTTGTAATGTACCTGCCATCTGTTTTCAAAGGTTGTATCTTACTTTAATTTTTCATCTTGATGTACAATATAACATTGATATGTCTGTGCAGGAGTTCTCAGAATGGGACAGAATTTTCTGTATGTTCTAAATATTAAAAATTAAGATGACTGAGCTGTGTGCTGTTTCTCAGCGCTTCCATTCAATCATACGTATGCACCTACTTTGTGGTTCATTTTGGGGAAGACCGAGAACAAACTGAAGCTGAAAAATAGATTTCTGTTTTGGAATTCAATATGTTGAACTTCTCCAAGTCCTGACCTGCTTCCTCTCTTATCATTGACTTTAATATTCAACACTAACCACACTGGGGGTTATTTGAGATTGTGTAGCATTTCTGCTCAGAATTAGGTCTCTGTTAGAATGTTATCTCTTGTTTCTACTGCAAATACCAAAATTTTGCTCTTTCTTTATTTGGATGAAATGAGCATTTCTTCCATGTTTTAGAGCTGCCATTTGTACTTCTGACCCTCGTAGTGTACCTGAACTTTTGATGGATGAGAACTGAACAAGTCCAGTTTCTGTTGAACACAACTGTCATTGTTTTAAATATTCCTTAATACTCTGCATTCAGTGACTGCCATTGTGTTAGAAAAAGTTTGTTTTTCTCGCTTTTACCCTCACCAAGTAAAATTTGAAGTTTTTGAATTTTGACAATATTTCAGTCAAATCTCAATTTTGTCGCCTCAGCCTCAGTATAAAAAGGAGCACACACCAATTTTCCTAAAACTGATTTTATTTAATATCGGAGTATTTAATTATTTTATTGTAAATCAAATGAAATTAATTCCAGCTGCTGCTACTTTTCCTTTCAGTTTTGTTTTAATTAGTAGGCTGCAGTCTCTGGCTCTTGGTTTTCTCATCAAATAGTGCTGTCTTTGACAGTCCTGGAGCATTTGTGCTTGCGTACAGTTAAACAGTATTCTTTCATAGTTCTGTCTGATAATGATAGAAATTATCACCAGAACACTTTAAAACTCTTAACAGAAAAGCTGACTTTCTTTATTTTCTTGTCTGTAACTTGTATCATCCACTGATATTCTGGATGTTTAGTAATACCACAATTTGGGGCATGACCCTGCTTTACTAAGCACTGCGTTCCTAACAGTTAAGGCAAGAGGTCAATCCTCAATGTTTACTGTTCGTCACTGTTTGCCATTCAACATTCGCACTGACTTAGTGCTGTTTGATGTGTTTGTAATATTTAGCTAGAGTGGATGATGCAGCATTTAATTAATTTATTGTTTATTCTCAAATTTGTACTATGTTCCAGTTTCTACCACATGAAGCTAGTTGCTTCAGTAGTGTCTCCCATTTTCAGTGAGGTCTCTTGGAGGGATGTGAAAGCCCAGAATTTCTGGGTCTGCAAGATGCAGTCTCTGTGTGTTTCCTCCTTGCTGCTCATGGGAACTGGCTTTTCAGATGCATGGCAATGGCTGCAAGCCACTAGCAGTTAGAAGGCGGCTACTGAACACAGATGAGACTTGAGAATTTTAGGACTTACTGGTTAATGTTAACTTTCCCTTTGAAGAGAGGTCTGTATCTGGAGACGCATGTATTCATCAACAGATGTGGCAGAGTAATTTGCTGTATCCTGAGCTAAAGGTAGAGGTCCCACTTGCATTAAACACAACAGCAACTTTCTGTTTCAAGGAAAACCACAGGCAATGTATCAAATCTTGCTGAGTTCACACAGTGTTGCTGTTAAGGCCAGATGGAGTGTTACTCTGTGTTGCCATGCATGGTTATCAGAGACCATGAAATTTCACCAAGTGATTTCTTTCTTAATACTCTACCTTGATTGAGCTATATGATGTAATTTAGAAATATATTTGGTTTTAGCTGAGACTACAAGAAAGAAAACCTACCTTATCCTTGGATGAGTTAATATGATTTTTTCCACTATTAATAATAAACATTTTCTAGTCTGACTTTTGTCTAATTTAAATCTCAGCCATTGAATCTTACCAGTTGTTGGTCTGTAGGTTTCAGGAATCTTTTATTTTCAGAAATCTTTTCCCATATAAGTACTTCTGTTCTGGGATGAGGTGAAACAAAGCATTTGAGTTTATTTTAAAAAATATGTTCACTGAAAGGCACATTCTGTAGAGCTAAAAGTAATTTCTTTAAAAAAAAAAGGTCCTGGATTCCTCATAATATACCTCCATTCTGTTAGAAATAGATGGTAGCACCAGATGTTATTTCGATAATGTAATGCGCTGTGTTAATGCAACATTTATTTCTATTGCTATAGTATTTCCATTCTGGTTCTGGTTTTCTCCACTTGCTGAGCTTCCTGTGCTGAGTTCCTCTCATGTGCTGTCAGCGTGGATGGAACCACCCATCCTCTTGAACATCTCTTGTGGGTAGAGGCCCATCTCCACCAGAGAGAACCTCACTGTGTGTAAGCCAAGGCAAGGACCCCAAGGCAGAGATTCTGAGCAGAGGATCTGACCCTTTTTTTAGTTTGCAGGAAGAGAAAGAATTGAGCCAGGAGCTGACTGTTTCCAGATCACACTGACAGAACTCCTTTTTCTTCTCTCATCTGCCACCTTAATTAAAGGGAAGGGAGTAGAGGTTAAAAAAAAAGGAAAGAAATCTCAACCAACCATTACTCAAAAATCTCAGTTAGCTATAGTCATCAAACTTGTATTAAAAAAAAAAGCACAATTGTCAATGGACATGCCCATACAGAACCTAATTGCTATACTAATCGCTATATATAGCACACAGCAGTTAGATATTGTAGAAACTAGCACTCAGAATACTCTGAGTGGGTGGCTAGATGCATGGTTATGAAGTTCTGAGAGCCTTTGTTAGCTGTGTTTGAGAAGCACAGACATTTTTGTACTACAAAGAGAAGTCAACAGTAATCTGAGAGGTTGAGAGAGGAGTATCATTTCATTGCCCTCGTATGGACAGAAGTTGCAAGGTACGTAGCACTGTGGATGTATGTGCTGCTAATACAGAGAATGACTGTGAGAAATGCCAAGTGCTCCAGATTCCATGGAAGTACATTTGATACGGTTCTTGTGTCCCTGAAGAGGAGATGCAAAGGTCAGAAAAACTAGATTTATTTACAGTGTCCTGTTTATTTTTCTTCAACTGGTAAAGGAAAAAGAAAAATCTATTTAGTTTTAAAGTAGCGGTGGATTAGGAGTCTCTGAACTGGTGAAACGTTAGTATCACTGACCTGCAAGTCAACAGGTTTCCACTTTTGATTTGAAAGCCTTAACATTTTTGTTACTGTTCAGAAAGAAGAATTTTAAAAAGTAACCCAATACTTGAAAGCTGTACGGTTGCTTCTGCATTTATTGAAATGTAACATGTGAACAAAGACGGTGCAATGTTTTTTCCTGACCTAAGCAGTAATATGCTTATTGTGCTTCTTGGAAGTCAGTCCTAGCAGTTTCTTGCTTGTTCTCTATGCCAGTGTGTGGGGGGGTTACCTTTCCAGTCTTTCTCACAAGCAATATTTAATGCTACCTAGTCAGTTTTGCTAAAAGTCAGTGGCCTCTTGCCTTGAATAAGGCCTAGCAAGCCAACTTTATAATCTTTCAAACACATTTTCAAGTGTCTTACTATTCTTTGGGGTAAACAAGGGCTGTTACTGTAGCAGGCAATTGTGGTACCCCTTTGGGTACTCCAAACTGAGAAGACTGAAGGGATTGTGAAGGAGGAATTGGATTCTCCTGGCTATGATTTAGAAGGTGACAGAAAGGACTGAAAAATAATGTTTGGAGACTAAAAAGACTGAAAAGGTGTTTTAGGATTGTTTTACAAGTCATTGCTTCAGATGCAGGTATGTTAGAAGAAGGGCAAGCAATGTCAGATCCTTGTCTTTGCCCAAATCACTCTTTCTTAAGAGAAAATAAAGGACAAAAAAAAGAAAAGGCAACAGAACTGTGAAACGCTTGCAATTAAAGCTATTTCCTTTTTATTAAGCACAATTATTTGATCATGTTAAAACACACATAATTGTTTTAGTGAAGGTACAGCTTCCCTATGTCTACTGTAAACCCCCCTGTGGCTGAGCAAAGAAAATGAAGCAGTTATAAAATATGTTTCTTAAGGAAATCTTAGAGGAACCTCTTCGGCTGTGTAAGATGTTTCTCTTATCCTAATATGAAAAAATCTGCAGTACCAGAATTAGTATCCCCAAAGTATGTGTACAATTTCTGTGAAACTCTGTTTAAAAGGAAGCAATAATTCTGTTGTTTTCATTGGAAGTATGTATTCGCTGCCTGATAAAACCAAAAAACCTTTCCTTCTTTGCAGTTGCATGTTTCATTATTTATATTCAGACTAGTGTTTTCTAAGAGGAATATGTTTTTCACTCAGTTGTTCTTTTCTTTTTGTTCTAGAATCAGCCTGTGCACTGCAGTGGTGTGTTCCCTCGTCTCCATTCACTTTATCTGTGCTCTGCTCAACACTAAGCAATCTTTTTTAACATCTGCACACTTTCACTCCTTTCAGTCTTCAGTTCATTTTTTATTGCTACAGCAACTCCACTCCTTTTACCTCCTTTTTATTTACACATAATTCCTTCCCTAATGCTGTGATTATTGTGTTTGTGCTCACCATATTGTGTTGTCTTTGAATTTCTTATTTATTTTATAGTTCCTATAATTATCAGCAGTGCAGTTCTAGCTATGGTATCTGACTGATATGCACCCATTTTTAATGTTTTACTTAGATTTGTACTTCAAGTGAAGTATTTTTGTGTGTGTGTATGTTCTTGTGAAAGCTCATTTTTCTTCTAGTGCTTGTCTATTAATATAATTTATTGAATATCAGAAATGCTTTGTGTAATCATTACAGTTCTTCCCACATTTTTATTATTGTCCAGTTTAACCAGTACGCTTGATGCATCTTCCTTTAGCTCAGGTATTAATATGGACCATGCAGGTGGCGATTTGTTTTAATAAGAAAGTTTCGATCACAAAGCATGTCTTGTTCTTTTGGGCTTAAAGTTATATGTACCTCCAAATAATGTCTATTTTTCTTACCCTGTGTAGCGTGGCTCTTTGAGGGGGAAGGATATACTTAGAAAAAACTTGACAAAAAATTACTCAGTCTGGTATATATGTTTATATGTTTTTATGCTGTATATAGTGTATTATATAGTCTCTTTATGGAACCAGATTATTTTCTCCTGGATTTAGGATCTTTCTCACAAATTATCTCTGAAGTATGGAAAAGGGAAGAGTAGAAAAAAGGACTCATGCTGCTGCAGGAAGGGCCCTGTTCTGATTCCAGCTCCTCTGCTGCAGGTTGTGCCTCATCTTTGATCATAGCCTTGGAGCAGGAATGCCCTCAAGCCTTGTGCAGGGCCTGTTTCCTGAGTGAGGCTGTCCCTAGAGGGAGGAGTAAACAGAAAAGGTGATGGGGAAACATTGGCAAAGATGCTGTATAAGGGATATCCACTGTTTCCTCAGAATTTCCACCTTATTTTCCTACAAGTACAGCTACAGTTTCTAACACTAAACTTCTCAGTTTCTGGAGAAACCACAAGTGTATGATCCGTGTTGTCTTTAAGGAGAATAATCTGGTGTAATAGGAAATGATGGAATAGAAGGAGAAAAGGAGGTAATTCTTTTTCCCAATTCAGCTTGGAAAAGAGTAGATCTGAAGCTGCAAAAGTTGTTTTGCAGACTTGAAAAATGACCTAAAGATGCTTCATTCACAGCTTTCTTAAACAGTTTTCAAATCCCAGCACTGAAATGTGAGGTGAAAGGCTATGCTGGTCTGTACCCTCTTGCACTGCCCAGTGCTGTCAGAGGTGGATAAACCTTGGGGGATAAATTGGATGTCTTTCTGCTGTTTGCCAAGGTAATAAGGAAGTCAGTGCAGAAAAGGAAGGGTTTGTTCTGCTTTCAGTCTGTGAAATGCTTCAGTGGAGGTAGGACAGAGCAGTATGTTTGAGTGTATACTTTACCTTTTACAAGTAGGAAACTTTCTGAACAGGGAGGTGCAAACCCACCTGGGGCTTGGCACTCGGGAGGGATGGCAGCTCTGAAGCTGAAGCTTAGGTAGGTTTCTCCACTGGGCACTTTATTTAAAAAACGCTCAAGATATTTGTTGGAGTACTGAATTAAAGCAAGATAAATTCTGTTACTTTTTAAAAAAAAATAAAAAAGGAAGCATTCATGCTGGAGGCTGTAGTGCATTTGTTATTTGTACATTTCTGTATTTGCAGGAGAGTTGGGTATTGGGAAGAATTGAACCATAAGATGTTGCTGAGAGAAGAGTATTTATTGCAGCAGAACTAAAATTACAGGCAAAAAAAATAAAGTACTCTAGGGAAAAAGAGTTATTCTAAAATGCCAGATATTCAGTATAAAGTATGCTTA
Source organism: Tapera naevia (assembly GCA_033556795.1). NCBI lineage: Eukaryota > Metazoa > Chordata > Aves > Cuculiformes > Neomorphidae > Tapera > Tapera naevia. Next base: position 16,937,172 of record JAUMJJ010000038.1, read on the forward strand.
ATATTTGGTTTAGTCTCATATGACATGTTTATGACCAGTTTGTGTGCCCCAATGAAGGCACTGCCTAAAAATGTATTCGTTAATTAGTTCTAGTGCAAGATGCAGAAGGAGCACATGTATTCTTCTTCTCCACCAACAGCACAATTTGCTTTTTGATAGAGGAAGATAGAAATTATTTCAAGTGTGCAGGGTTTGGGTTCCTCCCGGAGTCGTACACTTCAAATCAGCAGGAGGGAGGGAGAGAGGGAGGGGAGTTACTCGTCTGTTATCATCACGCTCTGCTAATGTAGCCCGGGTGCCACGTGACTGCAGAAAAGGCTATTATCTCAATGAAAAGGAAACTGCTTTTTAGAGCAGCAACAGAACAGAAGCAGGAGGAATTTTCGAGTACTCCACCATGCTGGATTGTCAAAGGGGGATCTCTCTGATCAGCAGTTAGGGAAGGATTAGTGTGGCCAGTTTGTCAGCTGTCATTAGAAGCAGATGACAGAGATGATAAGCTGCTGTGTGCGCACGTCCTCACTCAGCATGTGCTTTGGTTTACATCAAGACGTAACATTGGTTTGGGATAATGGAGAGCTGATATTTTTAAGGCTGTAAATTTACTGGTAATTGTCTGGTTTTAGTATTTTTTCTTTTTTTTTTCTGCTCCAATTTTTAATGAAAAGCCAGTGTGATGGATGGGGGATTGATCTACATCTTGATCTGAAGATGCAGGAAAACTAGTGAGATCTGCCTTCAACTGTAGAGGCTGGAAGACGACAAGGTGTGTTTCTGAAGTGCTGTGACTTCATTGTCAGTGCTCTCTTTTTGCACGTATGTGTGCTCCTGTGTGTGCATTGTAGATGTCTGGATGTTGGCGGCATGGGGGGGGGAGGCAAGAGGGGTGTTGATTTGGGGAGTAGGAAGAAGAGCTAATTCCTTTTTGAGCAAGAGAGTTTAAAGGTAATATTTCTAAATAACAAATATGAAGAAATAATGTAAATTTGATTCTCCAATTTCTGTAGTTTTCCCCCTTTTAATGGCTACAGGTGTGCTTGTGGTTGCCTGTGACAGTTTTATGGGTTTATGAGGCTAAATATATCTTACTCAGCGCACAGGAAATATTTTTGTAAGCAACTTTTCTGGCATCCAGAATAATACACAAACCCATCTGTATTTTCCCACTGTCAGGAGGAGGTGGAGCCTGAGAGTGTCTTTTTTATAGCTGTAATTACCATTCAGTATTCAGTAATTTCTGTGCACATGAAAAAGTACAGAGTAAGTTTTTTATTTTTGTAATAAAGCTTTCTCTTTCTGACCAAGGACTTAAGTAGACAAAACTCACTGAAACATTCATAGTCACTATATAATTTTCTGTATTTTCTAATCTTAATAGTTTTCTTTACAAGTATGTGAGCCTGTAAACAGAATGACATTCAGTTAATCTTCAGACCTCCTATTTATCTCGTGGTTATGCATGCTGATGTCATTACATATCTTGGCAGTATTTACCTTTCTTTTAACCTTGGGAGGGCAACATTTAATATTGCAGATTAATTAAATAATATCTCCTAAAAAATGTTATGGATAGTTACTTGTAATGAAGATAGCATGCTGTCTCCCCTGCTCGGGAAGCAGGCTTGTTGGCTTTATTTTCCTGTTTTACACAGCGTTAAGCCCAGCATTGCTCTCTACCTCACAGCAATGATACTAATCCTAGACCACAAAAAAACCCAAAGATAAAATTAAGTGTTTGGATTTGCATAGGAGTGCTGATCATCACTTTCCCTAGAATTTTGCCTAGAAAGTTAAGGGCCAGATTGCGAAGATGTGTATGACCAGTCATTACTGCAGTGCACTGGCAGTTTGCTGAAAGTGTGTTTTCCTGGATTCGTATTGAAATAGTGGCGGTGACTATCATGCTTAGAATCCATTTCATAATTTAACCAAATACAGGAAATGCCTTAGTTTATTTTGTTTAGGACTTTGAAAAACTCATGCTACTTTGAGATAGGAGGGGGGAAGGAAAATATTATTGTTTTTCAAATTAATGTAGTATGTGTTTGAAGACTTTATTTCATACTGTGAGGGCAGAGACAGAAACGTAAACAAGTTAGTGCTATTTGTTTGCTTGTTCTCTTTTGTCTCAGTTTGATTATTTTAATTGCACTATACTTACATTTTGATACAGAGGCCTTGGGCAGGCGGTGCCACTGAATAGAGGCTTGAGAGCCTGTCACGTTTGCAGCACCAAATGTCGAAGTCACAGGAACAATGACACTTCCTCTCTGCTTCTTGTGTTTTCTTCCTTTATTTCATTACGGAAGATGTAACAAGATAGTGGAGGCTGAGCAGTGCTTACTGAAATGTTGGCCCTTCTGCTTTGTAGAAAAATAGATTTTTCCTGCTTGTGCAGTCAATGGGATTTGCTTGATGCAGAGGATGTGTTAAGGGGGGAAATTTAAAAAAAATCCATCTTTTGTGTCAACTGAGTTCTGCAGGTGGCTCCATACTCTCACACAACTTAAGCAGGGTGTGTTCTTTCAGAAGCAGTTTATTGCAGAAGTACGGTATGTAACATGGATAAAACTTCAAGCACTATCTTTGACACAAGTAATTTTGTTTGCCCACTCTGCAGAATTCTGTATGCTGCTGGAGTCAACAAGGTTGCGCTGGCAACGTTTGAAAGTTGTTACTCACTCTTGTTTTTTTCTTTTTTTCTTTCTCGTTTTTTGTTCTTTTTCGTTGTCATTATTTTAAGGTAAATTTCTTCTGCAAGGAAGGAGGGAAGATGTGATTGCATTGCAAAATGTACCATGTTGTAAGAAAAAAAAAAAACGTTCCTGGAAGGTCTGAGTTAGACGAGTACTTTGAAATTTTTCACAAAATTATTTAGGTTGAAAAAGACCTTTAAGATCATTGAGTACATTTCATTTCATTCCAGAGTTCTGAACACGATATTTAGTAACAAATGTCATTAGGAACTCAACTGGCTGGTTGCATTTTGCAGTGCATTTTATTTATTTACTTAGCCTAGTAACAGAGAAAAGATGAGGAAAGATGTGAAAGCAACCTTGATTCTCAAGATCTATTTTATTATTAAATTCGTTAGGATACTACTATAGAATAGCCCTGTAACTGTAATAAGAAATCTGAGTTAAGGACTGACTGAGCCAAGCTGCCTGAGCTGAGAAAAGGAGAAGACTTTGTCAGCTGATTATCACTGTACCTTTGAGGAAATCCCGATGGAGTTAGCTTTTGTTACTCCTTTACCTTCAGCTGTGGCAGGTCTAGGAGGATGCCTGGATTAGACCAAAATTTATTATTAGAAGGTAAAGCTTTAGTGTTTGAAGGTGATGGGTGAGATGTTAAAGCCTGTGATTTTCAGAATTGGACTGCTCTTAGTACCTGGCAGTCTGTGGCAGACCCTGTGGGTTGTTTCCCTGATAGCTGGAGTTGTACAGTGAGGGACTGGGAAGGGCTGGCTGGGATGTGGGGACACAGAATGTAAGGAAGATCACAGGAATTTGATGAAAATACTAAATGAAGAATCAATCCAAAAATTTAAGATAAATGCACTTAATTTGCAGTGTGTTGTACCTGAATCTCCTCTTTGCTGTTCCCATTTCATTTTCTCCTATGTACGCTGTCCCTAGACACACTTCATTAGGATACTGCCTTACTCAGTTTTTCCATTCCTGATAGCATAGGCTGTTGTGATTGAGCAACCATCTAACACAAGGTTCTAATGAAGAAATTTCTATTACAACTGCATGGTAATAACATTATTTTTGTTGCTTTTCCTGAAGTTTTTCCAGGTGTTCAGTCCAAGAAGTTTTAAATGTGTATTTTTTTTTTACTTTGGGGTACTGTATTGCAGACTTATGATCAAGTCTTTCTATGAATGTAGTGGATGTCTCTTCCCCTCTTAATTAATTATATTTAATTGTATTCCAAAATGGAAAAATATTCTAATTCTATATTTTATTTCTTTCTTTGCGCTTGTGATTCTTCTTTACCATAAATGGTTTCATTATTAATTTCAGTTTACATTTACACAGAGAATAAAATGGCTGATAACGAACATTTAGCTTTAGTAGTAGAGTAATGTTTTCCATGGGCTGCAGAATACAACCTTAGATGTGTCAGGCCCATGCAATGATTCATGTCTTTCAAAAGAGAGAAATAACAGTTTGACATCTTTCTCTAATAGACTAGGAGGAAAATCCAAGCTTCAGTGAAGTCAGTAATAAAATTCTGATATATTTCAGTTAAGTCATAACATCCCCTTAGAACTCCTCAGTTCTTTCCAGAATGACATTTCTGCTATTACGGGAGCTGTGGTAAAGCTTATAGGGTGTTGCCTGTAATCGTTGCGAAGGCCAAAGGTATATATGGATTTTGAGAAGGAATTAGGCAGAACTGAAGATTGTTTCAGAGGGAGGAGGAGGGACGGCAACACCACAGCTAAGCTTGAACCAGTAATGGTCAGAGACAGAGAGAGGAGATATCATGGGGAAGGATCATTCTGCAGCTGCCTTGTACTTTTTCCTGAGGCATCTGCTATTAGCTTCCATGACAGACTAGTCACTAACTGTTTTATTTGACTCATACAACTGTTCCTATGTATGTTTTATTTGGTCACAGTCCGTATTCATATGTATGTGTATCTATATATACACACAGACACTGCTGGGTACAAAGCTTGTGTCCACAAGGGGTTGTTCCTTGGTAGTTGACTAACAGAAGCAACAACATTTTTAAGTGCTTTAAAATGGTGATTAAACTTTCATCTTCTTTTATTATTGCTAGTTGCAGTATTTTACTAAAGCAAGTAGAATGAAGACCAACGTGAAATTTGAATTCATGTTCACAGATCAGTTTTTAAACTGATGGATGTGTTAAGAATGTATTTGATTAAGGTTACTATGGACATCTAATTCTTATCAAATTAATTATATTTCACAAGTGTTTGCGAGACACTTCTGAGTGGTTCTGATGTAGTTTATTTTATTAGTGTGTGGTTAGTACCCTCAATGGCTTTGCCAAGAGTTTAACATACATCTAACATACTTTAAGTACAAAACTGTAATGCTGTATGTTGGGAGGTGATGCAAGTATAATATTTTATGCATATAACTGTATTCTCTCAAAAAGCATGAATTGATTGTTCTTCAAATTTTAATGAGAATAGTAAAACATTTTTTTCTGCTTCCCAACTCTTACACTGCTGCTCCTGTAGAAATGGATGATACTGGGATGAGTACCATTATCAGCAGGAAGGACTTGCTGAAGGAAACTACCCACTCGTGCAAATATGAAATAGGAACAGAGGCCAAACCCCATTTAGTCTCTTCCATGACATCTGGGACCACATTATTGTCATCAGAGCACCTTCTGGGACCAGGGCTGAGGCAAGCCACCTTAGGTTGAGGGAGATGCGGAGTTTTACAGGGAAGGTGCTCTAGATATATTTCGGAGGTAAGCCCAGCACCATGCTGAAGAGGATGACTTGAATATACAGTTTCAAGGAGTGGTGCAAGGTTCTAAACCTCAGGTGGGCACCAGCTGCATCCCTGACTGGCAGAGGACATCAACGTGAAGTCACATTCACCTCATAGCCAACTGTTAACATTACAACGACTGCGGCCATTTGTGGAGCAGAGTACTAGCGTTTATTTAACTTGAATATAGGTATGTTTCACTTTGGTCTGTTGTTAACTTGCAACCTTCTGGAACAAAGGAGCTCTTCTGGAACAAACAATTTTTGATTAGGTACCTGAAAAGATACATAGAGCTGGGCTTTCTGAACTACGGCAAAAATTTCAGTAGGATCATGTGTTTTTGGTAACACTTATCTGCTTTGGGGCTAAAGAAACATTATCTTGATGACTATCTTAGAGCTATGAAAGGTGGTGTGCAGCATAAACATCTCCTGCTGAGGCTCCAGTGCGGGCTTGGGTTGCGCATCGCGTTGCACCTGGGTGTGTACAGATGCTAAATTGATCCTAGTGACCAGGAGGACTGACGCCTGTCTAGCTATGTGAAGTCATTGAAACTGAGATTGATAATGGAACTCAAATTAAAACATGATGGGTATGATATCTCTGTGTATAGATTTGGTAACTTTTATCTATTACTGTATTGACTGATGTAGAAACAAGTTCTTCTCTCTAGCTTGCCCTCTGCTTTTTGCATTTTACCCTTAGAGAACCCAGTTTCCTCAGCTTTTTATTAATGGAATATGCTTTATCTAAAGTAAACAGACCGGTATTTGACAGGCAGTTAACTGGAGTTAAATCCTAGTGTAGGCAAGCCCATGCCACAAAGATGTGTAAATGCCTTTGTCTATTGTGATCAGTCATATTTTTCTCACTGCTAAGACAGGCATCTTGAAAGTTGCACTGAACTGTAGAAGCTTACTGGTACTGTAAGTAATGTGTACATGTGTATCAGTTATATTTATGAGATTAGAAATGTTCCTGGATTTGAGTTTTTCCACGGTGCCTTACACTGTGAGAGCAGTTGTTTCACTCTTCCTGTCTCCCTGATCTGGTTTTCCCCTTGGGGGAAAAGTTGGTGTGGGAATTCAGGTGGACAGATAACATTTTTGAAACTGAGACTGGCAGAGAGGATTCAGTAAGAGTTAAAATATACTTAACTCACTGTTCCAGAAGTACCATCAACTGGAAATGAAAGCTATTTAAATACAAAGTTTCCTGTAATATTATTCTTTTCTATGTTATTAGGTTTGCTTCGTTTGTCAGCTATGCTATTCACAATGTTTTACTTTAAATCACAGTAGATTTGAAACACTAGGCTTCTGAATCAGTCTCATAAGTGAAGTTGTTAATATTTGTGATTTATATGAAAAGTTCTAGATTAAGTAAACATCTTACATGGGAATTTATATTTTCCAGTGAAAATGCTTAACAGGCTTAATATTTTTTTGCAGCCACAGTTCAATACTTATGAAATGCAACCTGGAAGGTTAGATGGTTTCAGAACTACTTTTCTTTTTCTTTTTTCTTTTTTTTTTTTTAACTTTACTACCCACCACAAACAAAAGGAGAGTGACTGGCATATATACAAATAACATTCTGACATTGTATTTTGTTTTATAATCTGGTGTTTTAACCAGTGATCTTAAAGTGCATTTCTTTTCGCCCTCAAGTTCTAGATAACAATAGAGAGGTAGAGTCACAAACCTGAAATTAAGATAGAGTCGTGGACAGTTTTTTGCAGTGGTACCACCTGCAAGTGTTTTGGTGAATGCACTTTTTCTGCTTTAAAACTGGAAAATGAGCAAATCTGTTGTACGTTATGTAAAAAAATCAGTATTTTATGCCTCTGATATTTTTTCTCTTATGAAAGCCTGGTCTTGCTATTCCTGGCCATATTAGAGGTGGATGACGTAGTCTAATCCATAAGCAGCTGAGTGAGTGGCTCTGTTAAGAGCCTTAGCCTATGGGAATACAGAAGGTAGGAGACATTTCACAGTGCTAGGGACAGCCTGGAGGGGTTTTTGCAAAGTCTCAAGCAGAACCAGGGGTTTCTCCAACCAGTGGTTCTGAGTAGCTGAGAACAACTTTTCTCCCCCAAGATCCAGGTGGCTGTCAAAGAAAATTCTGTTAAATACCAGTCTATGACACTGAACATTGATGTTAGCCATTTGTTGCTGCATGTGTTAAAGAACTGCTTCTGCCCATCTGCAGCCTAATGTGTTTATTAGACAGTCTTCCCAGTGGCATCTTGAAGTGTCTTTCAGCTAAAAAATTCATGAGCGTTATTGGTTTTAAGGCTGCAAATGGAATATGTCTTCTTCTGACTGTCTAATACACCACTCTAAAGCCATTACACAGGAGTAAGGGAAAAGATATTGTTGAGGAAGGAGCCTTTGGCTTAAACGTTTGTTTATAGTCTGTTACGGCTTTTTGTAGAGTGAGCAAAAATGTGATGGGAGATGTGGGAGCCAGTTTTTATACTCAGAGTCAATGGCATTTGCTAGTAAATTATGTTAGTTATGGTTTGTGGAGTTCAAGAATATAGTCGAATTTAGTAAATATTACCTAAATCTTGTTTAATGTTACCTGTAATAAGACCTCTTTCAAATGAAATTTTATCTTCTAAGTAACAGGTGTCATCTGCAGAGAGGAAAGGCCACAGGTGCATGTCAGATTTTAATACAAGTCCTTCAAAGGTGACTGGAGTTTTTCAGCTTACTGCTGCCACCTTCCTCATAGAAACAGTCTTCTGATTTTGCCTTATGCTGCATGGCTTTTGTAGGGTGGCAGCAGATTTTGGACAGTTTCATCTATAGTAATAGTGGTAGAGCTGTTTCAGGAAAAAAGAATACCCTTGATAAATTAATTTGTATTTTTAATATGAGGTTACCATCAACAGCCATGATATTGGACACCTTGCTTATTTGGGTGGATTGACCATGTTTGGTTTGGGGTATATCCCAGTCCCAGGTGTTCAGGCATGAAAGATGGGTGTGGTAAGTTCATTGCAGAACACGTGGCTTGTGTTTATCAGGGATGCAGGAGGATGGTTTAATACATGTTTAGTTTTCTTTTCTGTCAAAGTTTTTAGCAGTGGATGTCTTGCTTTAATTTTACCAAACAATACAGTCTTTTTTCCTGCTCCTTTTATTTCCCTAGATTTTCATCTTAATTGCTTTATTCCTTTCCAAACCCTTATTCATGTCTCTCAATTTGCTGAAATACCTGTGCAAGAGAAAGTTTCCACACAAGGAGGCTGAGCTTTTTCCAAATGCAGTGCGGTGCGTGGGGTGGGTGTGCTCAAGTGAGCTGATGGGGGCTACAATGAAAATTGCTGGGAGTCAAAGCAGCCCTTCCACCTGAACTTGCTGTGGCTCACCAGTAAAAGACTGGCCTTAGGCTCTGATGGCTCCAATCTCTGATCTGGCATCTTATCCTGCCTATGACAGCGATTTCCTTTTGAGGCCTGGCAAAGTGGCTGGCAAGAATTGCCGTCTTTGAAAGGGTTGAAGACTGCGCTATGTATCAATATTAAGTTATGTCCCAGTTCAGAAATGGAGCCAGTGACAAAAGAGTTCATAAGCAGGAAGGTAAAAAAAAAAAATGTGAAGAATCAGAAGTTGCATGTGACTTCCAGCTTTCCTCTGGCTTCTACCAGAATTAATGCTGCATGGGGTGCAACAGTAATTTTGAAACCAAGACTGAAAGCTTCTAGTCATGAGAACTTCACAGTAAAACTGTATGAATTATAATGGATGTATGTTTAAGTTTATGATTAACCACAGGAACATGAGCTGTTTACATTTTTGAATTGGGCTAGTAGAGAAGATTTTTGCCAAACTTTTCACTGACGTGTGATATTTTTGGTCAGTAAGCAGTATTTTTGCTGTTTGTTACTCTGTAAAACAGTGGCTTTAATAAATTACTTCTATATTTGTCACTTGTATCAACACAATGTGTATACTGGTGTGCTGGAAGGATGGTAGTATAGTACTGCTACCTGATTGTCTGCTATATGGTACTTTACCTTTTGTTTGCTACTTTTCAGATTGAAATAGCAGCTTTGAAGGTGTAATCCTCACTTATTCTTTAACTGCATTTGTTAGGCTTATAATAAATCTGACAGTTTAACAGGCCTGGTTTGGAAGATGGCCTGCCCTGATAAGAGATAAAATGCACATTATCTTCTTCTACACTGGCTCTGGATGATTAACTGGATTCACTGATGTTGAGGATCAGTGCTGGAAGGTTTACTCTGCATGCTGTGTTACTTCGTGGCATTTGAGGAGTGGAGGAGGTGTTGCAAATTCACCCAATTGATTTGCGCTAGATTTTTTTCTGTCTCCTCCTTCAAATGCCTCTATTTTTCTCTTTTTTTTTTTTCTCCCATGTGTTTTATTTTTAGGTTTACATTGTTTTATTTTTACCCTTTGAAAGATGAATGTCTTGTAAAAATATCATGTTTACTATTGCTTTATAATTAGGTTAAATATCTCTGTGTACTCTCAGAGCATTTGCTGGTGGAGGATGTGAAGGAGGATGTGCTGTCATGACAAGAGCAGAAACTATTGTTTTGTTACTGATAGCAAGAAAAAAATGAATTGAAGCCTCACACTGTGTTTTCATTCTCGCAACATCTAGCAGAATCTGGTTAGGACTCAGTGACTGTAATTACTGATGTACACTGTCTAAAAGTTTATTCATTTATTTTTTTCAAACTTTGTGATTTACATTTACCAGTTGGAAAAAATAGGGGTTTTTTTCTATAAATATTTTGAATGCTTAGGCTGTGGTTGTGAAACAGAACAGGAATATACACCTCTAGTGTTAAATAAAAAAAAAAAATATTTAATTACATCAGATATCCTGTTGGTACAGGTTGTCTGATGGAGCCTAAAATGAGTTCTTTAGGTATTTTTAATAATAATGCTTCTCTAATTATGTCCTTCCTTATATGAAAATGCTGCAGTGAGTGTATTTGTCCTTCCGTTGCTCCTCATTGATGCATAGTGAAATTTGAAGCTTGAGGGGCATCTGAGTCAGCATTTGCAGTTCAGCTCTTAGTTATTGTTGTAGGGTTTTTTGTAGGACAAATGGAAAAGGCAATATATATTGCGAAGAAAAAATCTGTTACCATCACTGAAGGCAAAATCTTCATTCCACAGCTGGATATTATGTTTATATTTTGGAGTACAGTACAGTTCCCAAACAACTTACACAATAAAAAAAAGGAGTGCCTGGTCTTTCATGACAGCTCATTCTGCAAGACACTCATTTGAATTCAGCTTTGTAAGATGTTCTCTTTCAAATCAAAATTTGTTTAGTTCAGCATCTGACATATCATGGTGCTATTTTTTTCATTAACGAACATGTCTCCATCTCTCATGCAGTGATTACTGCTGGTTTTGTTTTTAATAATTCCCAATTTGTTTAATCCTTTTCCTGTTCCGTACCATGCTAAATAAGCCTTACTCACTTTTTCTTGATCTTTCTTTCGGAAGGCATATGGTAGAGCTGATTCTACATTTCCATTTTTTTCTAAAGCACTAAATGAACCTAAGTGTTCAATTTCTTTATCTTAATTTTTTTCTGGAAATTCCAGCAGAGATGTATAAAAAGATCAGAGGAGCAGGATGAATGGTGCTTTCTAATCTAAGGTAATTCCCTATAGGGGAGGTTTATTGAAATAAAGCTTTGAGCCTCTGACTTGTTCTTTTTGCAGTGGCTTCAGATTTGAATTGTCATGTTTCCTGAAAAAAATCAGACTTCAAGTTTGGGAGTTTTATTTTCTGATCTTAGGAGCCTAAGAATACTTAGAACAATTTTAAGAGTTCCTAAATTATCTTGTAAAAATATTAGTTTATTTAATATTATTGAAATATTGTATATTATAAAGCTATTTGTTATAATGAATGACCAAGAAATTTTGAGATGGGTAAATTAATGTGTATGGAAGGAGTCAGGGCAGAACCTAATAAGCGCTACCTGTGATTTAGCTGCTCGCAGCTCACAGATATATGTTTGTGGTTCATATGTTGAGTCTGTCTAAATTCACGAAGTTTTCCCCTTTTCGCTTGCAAGTTTCCTAGGTGCCTGCTCTTTGGTACTACATGTGCCCAAAAGTACTTTCTTCTGAAAAATGGGGGTTCAGTTCCTTATTTATGCTGCCTTAAATTTGTAGAGATACCTAGACCCTCCAGAGATCTTCATCTAATAGTATGCACAGATCTTGAATGTAAATTAGTTCATGGAAAAAGTTTGAAATAGCTGCTTTCTTAAAAGACATAAGGAAACTGGGAGCATTGTCACCTCTTTGACTCTACTTGTTAGAGTCATTGTGGAGAAATGGAAGATAGAGGTTTGGTACCCTCCTCACCCTAAGGGTTTCAAACCTCAGTCCCTTGTGTCTTAAGGCATTGTTTGAACTGCTTACCCATGAGTTTAATGATATGGGCTACACATCTGAAGATTCCTACTGCACTACAAGAGTTAAATTAAAATTGCCTTCTGTGCTTCATAAATGTCCAGTTTTGGCCAGCAGCTAGCCTACTGCTTGGGAGGCTGTTTTGTGTGATGAAAAATACAGGCTTAAAAACCCTCTGCAAAGAGAGAACTGAATCTCCATTGCCAGTTTCTGGCAATTTTAGTTGGTATGTAGTATTATGGAAGAGTAGGGCAGCAGATTATCTGTGCACCGCTTCTAAAAGGTGATTCCTTCTCTTCTCTCCTAACTCAGGAGAGGATTTTAGTTTCTGAACGCCAAGAGACAGAAATTTACCTATCCCAGTTAGCTCCTGAAAGCCTAGGGGCATAGGGTTTGGGGGCGCATCCTTTTAGTTTAAATACCATGTACTAGACACTTCTGCGTGACTTTTATTTTGGCCTGTGAGATTTTTTAGATTGCCTTGGTATCGTCTGTTTAGCTCTCCACTTTCCTGACTCTGGATTTTGCATTCTGATCTGGAGCACACACACCAATAACAGAGGAGCCTACACAGATCTTTGAGGTACAGAATGTGATTTTTGATGAAGACGTAGGGAAGAGCAGAAAGAAAACATGGTAGTAGGTGGTAGATTTCCAGAAAAACTTTATGATGAATAAAGAGACATGAGTAACTCATTCTAAGAATGAACTGATTATTTTGCTGAGAAAAAGGCATAGTGGCACTCACAGGGTACAAACACAAGAATAAATAAATACTTTCTTTAGAGTAATTTACTATGATTAATAAGGAGAGAAGAATAGTTTCATAATAATGTTACCACTTTTGTTTTGTTCTCCTTAATACAGAAGGATGAACTTCAGATGCGTGTGGTAGGAGGTTAATTTTCATGTGTCCTCCAAAGGCTGATACCTGGTGGAATTCCTATAGAATAGCATTGGTGTGAAAGCAAAAAGCATTGAGCATTCATAGAGCTATCAGTGTAATTTTAGTACCTGCATAAGTACACTTCCCTTTGAAGTAAGCCTGACACAGAGTGGGTGGGGAAAAATGTCAAGAACTGTTCTTATTTGCTTGCTTGGGGAGAAAGGGGAAGTGGAGGGAAGTGGTCCCCCTGATGCTTACCTCTGACTTTAATCCTTGCTACTCTTGAGGGAGATGACTGTTGAATGTTTGATGGGTTTTCATTAATGGCTGGTTTTGCTTTTCTCAATAAAAGTAGTTAACCAATGTACATTTTTCAGGTATTACTTGGGAAGCATAAGAAATGAAGGGATTCACCAGCCTTATTTTTATTCTGAACTTTAGGTCACCATCTGAGTCTGGCTTGGAGATCAGATGAACTTGGGAATGTACAGCTTTCATCATGCTGATGATTTTTTTCTCACCCTGGACAGTGAAAAATGTAGTCATTGAAACAGAGCCCCAAGGACACTTCCAACTCTCTACTGGCAGAGATGTGAAACTGCTGTCTCCTCACAACTTCTCTTTAATTATAGTCACAGTTTTCTTCATAATATCTTTCTCCTTCCTTGAAACTCTACTTGGGACACTTGTGAAATTGCATGTTTTCAAGAAAGCACTTAGCTTCTACATTACTTCTGCATTTGTGTTTAGATAAATTAGGACATGAATGACTGCTGGGGCTAGAAATAGGAGAAAGTATTTAATTCCTGAGTAACAGCCAGTGTCACAGTCCACGCTGGAGATGGCTCTGCAGTAAGGCTGGCTTTGGTGAGCTGCTGCGAATGCCTTGACTGGGGTCACTGGGAGTTCCCCAGCAAGTACAGAGTGGTGGAGTTTGGACAGGAGGGCTCTGTGCTGGGTTAGGAATTGGTTGGTTGGCGGAGCCCAGAGAGTGATAGTGAATGGTGTCTCATTCAGCTGGCGGCTGGTCATTAGTGGTGTCCCCCAGGGGTCACTGTTGGGCCAGGTCCTCTTTAGCATCTTTGTTGATGATCTGGATGAGGCGATTGAGTCCATCATTAGCAAGTTTGACAGACGATACTAAGCTGGGAGGAAGTGTCGATCTGCTGGAGGGTTGGAGGGCCCTACAGAGGGACCTTGACAGGCTGGAGAGATGGGCTGATTCCAATGGGATGAAGTTTAACAAGTCCAAGTGCCAAGTTCTACAAAGTTCTACACTTTGGACACAACAACCCCATGCAGAGCTATAGGCTGGGGACAGAATTGCTGGAGAGTAGTCAAGTGGAAAGAGACTTGGGAGTGATGGTGGACAGGAAACTCAACATGAGCCAGCAGTGTGCCCAAGTGGCTGAGAGGGCCAATGGTATCCTGGCCTTGCATCAGGAATGGTGTGGTCAGCAGGACTGGAGAAGTTATCATCCCCTTATACTTGGCACTGATCAGGCCGCACCCTGAGTACTGTGTCCGGTTCTGGGCCTCTCAGTTTAAGGGAGATGTTGAGATGCTGGAGTGTGTCCAGAGGAGAGCAACGAAAATGGTGAAGGGGCTGGAGCACAAGCGAGCAACTGAGGGAGCTGGGGTTGTTTAGCCTGGAGAAGAGGAGGCTCAGGGGAGACCTTATTGCTCTCTATAACTACCTAAAAGGAGGCTGTCGGCAGGTAGGGGTTGGTCTCTTCTCTCAGGAGATCAGTGACAGAACAAGAGGACATGGTCTCAAGATTAGTCAGGAGCGGTTTAGGCTTGATATTAGGAAAAAAATTTTCACTGAAAGGGTGATTGGCCATTGGAATGTGCTGCCCAGGGCGGTGGTGGAGTCATCGTTCCTGAAGGTGTTTAAAAACAGGTTGGTTGAGGCTCTTAGTGCCATGGTTTATATGACGAGTAGGCATTGGTGTTGGGTCGTAGGTTGGACTCGATCTCAAAGGTCTTTTCCAACCTTGTGATACTGTGATGCATTTTCCCTTTGAGAGCTCAGCTTTGCTCTGCTGCAGAACCAGGGCTTTAATGCTTTTCTTGAGGTGAGTTGTTCCCAAAACTTTGGCAGTATGTATGTCCGTGTAGATACAGATATGCGTGTATAGACATAATTGATAAAGAATTGCTTAGATCTCAGTCTCCAGGCTATTTTGGCCCGTATCTTCGTTCGGTCAGTTCATTGGGAAAACTAAGATTTCCAGCATGAATATCCTATTACCAACACAGGCTTTGGCTACTAGATCTTACACAGTTTCAAAAATAAAAAGCAAACGAGAAGGGGATCACACAGCAGTTTTCTCATAGAATTCAGTGCCTGACTGACCAGGTCAGCAGAGAAAAGGGAACTGATGGGGCAGAAATGAAAGGCTTGGAAGAGGAGATAGACCCCATTGTTTTAACACCAGACCAAGGTTTCCATTTTATGCCGATGTGAAGTGATCGTGGAATTACAGGCTTCAGCTCTTATTTTAGCATGGTATGAATCACCTCCTGGAGACATTCACCTCCTTCACGGCCCTCATGTTTATTTTTCTGCTAATCTCAAACAATACAAGAGCTCTCAGAAATGTTTGACAGTGTCTCTCTGCCATCTTCCTTACAAAACTGGCAGCAACTCAGCAGCTGGTGAGCTAGGATTGCTGTCTCTTGCATGAGCTCTTAAGCCATTTACATCATTTTCCTACTCCTTTTGTGATAGTGCTTTCTGTCTCTGGAACATCTGTACTTATTGAGGGGTGTGTGACCTGGGGCAGGCAAGTTTTTGCGTACTTCTGCAGTGCACAGGACAACAGATGGCCAGGAGCAGGGCAGGATTTCCATGAGGTGTTTATTGCACAGATTATAATAATCTTGTCTTTTTTTAACACAATATCTTGGCAACTTTTTTTCCTTATGAGGTAGATTATATGTACAAAACATTTATCAGTTCCTTATTGATATCTAGTGTTGACAGATGTTCTGTTTCTATTATATTTTACATGTACTTGTGCAAGCATTATCTTCTTATCTTTAACTGAAGTTGTATGTGCTACTTTTACATACAGTGGGATACATGTTTCATTTCAAGTGTTTCAGTTCTGTTGGGTTTTTCTTGGTTTATGGCACTCTGGCTTTTCCTTTGTCTTTCCTTATTCAACCTTGCAAAATTACCATGAAAATTCAGCAACCCAGGCGCAAAGTGTACTCATCTGTTCTTACATAACTGATGACAATCAAAGAGATGGTAATGCTTTACTTGCCCACCACAAATTAAATTTGAGTATGGAACAAGAAACTTAGAAATACGAACAAAGAACTCATAACTTTTCCACCATAACCCTTTTTTTTTCCACTTTCTTCATTTTAGTTGCTGATATGTGTTCAAGATGAGTGGGCTGGGAGAAAATACCTCTGACCCATCCAGGGCAGAGTCAAGAAAGCGCAAGGATCCCGATCAGCTTGGACCCAGGTTGGATCATTTATGTCTGAAGACTTTGAAAGAGAAAGACTTTGAAAAAAATGTTAACATCTGCACATATTTTTCATAATAATAACCTTCCCATTCTAGCAAAGAGAAGTCAACTCTGGTTCAGTAATTCTGTGTTGTGGGTTTGGGATGGGTAGTATTGCTTCTTATTATTGCTTGCTTGTTTCTTTTAAATCTGGTGTAGAACCGAAATATACAATTTGTGTGACAACATAGGAGCTATGTAAAAAAAAACTTTCTCGACAGTCACTCTGGAGAGTCTTCATTCACTAATGTGGCAATCTAAGATTTTTTTTTTTACCATGTCTCTTGCACATCATAATCAGGGATTTTAAAAGTACTATTTAGTTTTATGGCATTTACATTACCAATACAAATAAATTTTAAAGCAGAAGATCTCATTCAGCATTGTTTCTTAGGGCCGTCGTAATTTCACAAGGAGGCAGGGAGTATGGATTGCTCAGCGTAACTCTAAGCTGTTTTATTTTTTTGTACACTGTCACTATATATTATTCCTTGTATTCTTAATGCCATATGTTAGGGATACTTGTAAATGTTCAAATCCCACTCCGTCAATTAATCCTGTGTTTTGAATTTCAAATGTCAAACCTCTTTTGAAACAAAAACATGAGTGCTGGGAAAAAAAAAAAAGTCATGTTTTTTTTAATGCTCCTTTCCTTGTTCCAGAGGAAAAAAGATTTCTTCTTGAGAAACTTGTAAGTTATATTTTTCAAGTGAGAAAGGTTAATCTTCTCTGTTTTTGTTAAACTACTCTCAAACCATTTGAAATCATCTTTGAAATGACCAGAAGGCCAGCAAACTGACATTAAATACAACATTTTTATAAACTCCTCTTTCAGCCCTAAAAGAAGCACTGAGAAACGCAATCGTGAGCAAGAGAATAAATACATAGAAGAACTTGCAGAGCTGATTTTTGCAAATTTTAATGATATTGACAACTTTAACTTTAAACCTGACAAATGTGCAATCTTGAAAGAAACTGTGAAGCAAATTCGTCAGATAAAAGAACAAGGTAAGAAGGCTAATTAATTGACTTTTAATATTTTCTATGTTGATTATTGCTTTTTTTTTCTTTAGCAAATTCCCAGATTTTTCATTAACCAGTAATGAAAAAAGCTGTAATGTTATGTGAACTCAGTGTGTTAAGCACCATATTCGGTGTTTTAAAAATGAGCACAGAAAATTCAGAAGTTACTGAGAGAGAAAATTGGTCAATCCAATGTGTGCCTCTAATGGAATTGGAATCAGTTGTGCTTTTACAAAAGTTTAACTAGAAGATGGCTTTGGGAAAGGACTACTTACATACTTTTACATGTATGATGCATGCAAAATAGGAAAAATTCAGAAGAGTATGGTATGAAGGTATTCTACATCCCCCCCTTTTGCTCTCGTTTTTTGGTATGAATAGATATTGTGGACTAAATTATCTGTGTCCCTTAAATGATGACATCATATCCTCAACTACAATAGATTTGAAACTATTCTAATCTCTAGATAGGGTCCTGTTATAAATGTAAACCAGAAATGTGACAGTTTTCTTCCTGTTCTTTGTCTAGAAGATTAGGTTTTTATTTATTTTGTTTTGATATATTTCCTATTTTTAAAGAAAAACCCCAATCTTTTAGAAACTTGACATTTTTGGAAGTGAGTTTTGTGGCACATGTCTGTCTGGGCAGGCATGAATAGCACTACAGGTGTTCGAGTCAGGTTCTGATTCTTTAAGTAGGTGTGTATTGTTTTAATGTAGAAGATTGTGATCTTTGTTATGCACTGTATTTAGAGCAATTCCTTTGGTTTTCAACAATTTAATTAATGTCTTTCACTTCTTCAGTATTCTGTGATTTTTGTGGGAAATAATGATTCCTTTTCCATACTGTATGTGTGAAGTTATAAAAGTGGAGACTGTTGCATAATTTAGATACAGATTTATTTCTAAAACAAGTGGGTAAGTAGAACTGCAGTTTCAAGCATCAGTCTATTCAATGCTAGATGGAAAGTGGGAAGTGTCAGTTTGTGTCAACTGCCTCCAAAGTGGCTTAATTTATTAATGTTCATATGAATGTTCATATTTCTCAGCTCATTCTCTTCTTATTGCTATTAGGTTGCCCTGATTTTTAAAATGGTTATCTAGTGAAGTTACCATGCCCCGTAGTAAAAGTATACCTCTTAGCCTGGAACAGTGTCCATCATTATTTTGCACCTTGCTGGCTTTTGAGATTTTTTTTTTCTTCATTTTTTTCTTCTTCCTTTTCTCACTTTGGGGTTTTGTTTTTCTGTCACCAGGAAGCACATTCTCCTTATCCTTACCTGAGAAGGGATAAGGACAAAGAACTTGTGTTTTCCTGGGAAGTGGGTGCACAGAGAAAAATCTGTTAGTGCACTTGCTAATTCTCTCAACAGCTCTAGAAAACCTAGTCTGAAAATCTGGCTGTAACTAATGACAACTTTGGTAAATTCAGAGTTTTGTTGTTCAGAGCCAAAATCATAAAACCAGTTTTCATATTGTTGTAAAAATTCACTTTCATCAGACCAGGTTACATGTAAATTATAAAAGTTCAAAATTGCTCCAAAGCTGAATGTGAACTTAATTTTCTAAGCTCATAAAGCTTTATTGCAAAAACAATGGAAAAGACAGACTGAAATTCTGTAAATACTGTTTATTTCAAGAACTAGAAGCAGTTTGCACCCCTTGAGCAATAACGATACTAAATTCCTCTTTATGATGTTGAGTTGTTGCACAAGGTTCTTCAGCTGAGAACAATTATATTGTTAGATAGCTGTTTGGGTCTTTACATAAAACTCATAGCTGGTACAGGCTAGACTTTAAGCGTCTCTAAAGGGCACTGCAAAATAGAGACCTTCAAGGCAGTCATTAATAGCATCTCAAGATCTAGCAACAAAGATCAGAATACTTGAAATTATTCTTTTAAACTAATTAAAAGTTTGATACTGATTCCTATATAGAAGCTACATCTTTTTGTTGTAATAGTAAATTTGAAAGGCTTTTCCTTTTAGGAAAAAAAATCAAATGACAGCATACTCTGAAATGCAACATTTTTTGGAGTAGACACTTCATTAACAATTAGTTCTCACCATTTGTCCTGAATTTGGCTGGGATAGAGTTAATTTTCACAAGCTGAGAGGGGACACGGCTGGAGCAGCTGACCCAAACTGGCCAAAGCAATATTTGATGCCATGATTTGGTGCTCAGTATATAAGGTGGGTAGTTGGCTGAGGGGTGTGGTTCATGGCTTGGACTCATAATGGCTTGGAATTCCAGACTGGGAGCTGGCAAGGCATTGGTTTTCCAGATGGTAGGCAGTTTGTGCTGTGTACCATTCATTCTGCATGTTCTTTTATTGTTGTTGTTATTTTTTTCCTCCTTTGCTGTCCTGTTAAACTGTTTTTATCCCAACCCACAAGTTTTATCTTCTTTATTTCTGATACTCCTTTTCATCCCGTCATGGCAGGGGGTCAGGGGAAGGGTTCAGAAGGAGTGAGCAAGCAGCCACATGATGCTTTGCTACCATCTGAGGCTAAACCACAACAGTCCTTTTTGGTGCCCAGTGTGAGGCCTGAAGGATTGGGATAAGGACAGGTCTGAGCAGAGGTTGTTAAAACAAATTTGTTATAAGCATTCATAGTATTACTGTAAGACTTGCTGGTCACAACGTTGTCTTGTTTGTTCACATGGTTGTGTTGTGTAAATCCTTACATGCACTTTATATTCCCTGTGGTACTGTTTATCACTTCTGGGAGAAAGATCAAGCTTATAATTTTGCTGTACTGTGTAATATCTGCTTAAGATATATTGACGTTATTGGTCATAATATTAATACAGTATTAGTATTGGGCATTGTTGTTGTTTCCACACTTTTGGCGCTATCGCTTGGAATCTGTTAATAATCACACCCAATCTATTGGGAAGACTTCCCTCTGCTCTTTTACTTCTGCTTGCTTTTTCAGGATATTTACAACAGCTTTTGAGGATTTTGAGTATACTTGGGATGTTCAATCCAGCATGCTTTTACTGCTTTGTCTACTGAATGTGTTTCAGGTCTTGTTTAAGGTTAAACAACTATTTAAAAATATCACCTGGTTATCTGCCCTGAGGCTGGATAGTTATGAGTGGCCATGTGTGTCGAATAGCATGGGCAGTTGCTTATGGTGGTGGATACCTCCAATGTTTTGGAACTTCACCTCTGAACAAATGCAGAATGCTGGAAGACTAGTGGAATATTTGGAAGAAGTGTGCTGTTGCTCTGGCAATTCCAGAGAGACATAAATCACTGCAAGTGCTGGGGTCTGCCCATGCCTGTTTAGCCCTGTTCAACGCTATGCTGCACCCTTAGAGGGAAGACAGAGAAAACAGACCAGCAGATGCCGTGGCTACTTCAACCCAGGCTGCAGGCAATGTAGCTGCTTCAACCGTGGGGACAGGCACTGCAGCTGAGCCAGAGAACCAAGCCATGCCAGTATCAGTTGCTCCTATACAGATAGAAGAAATGCACACAAAAAAATCAGTTCACTTAGTGAGGGAAGGGCCATCACAAGAATAGGAGGAAGAGGAAGCATCAGAGATAATCGCCTGATCCCTATCCCGGAATGAGCTGTGGGATATGCGAAAAGATTTCAACTGCCATCCATTTTTACCTAGCTATTCAAATGCTGGGATAATGGGGCCAGTAGCTTGGAATTGGAGGGTAGAGAAGCCAAGCAGCTGCGATCCCTGTCTAGACAAAGGGCTGTTGACAAGACAGTTGGAAAGAAGACACAGACCCTCAGCCTCTGGAAGCAATTTCTGTCAGCAGTGAAGGAAAAAGTACCCCTGCAAGGAAGAAATTAGATGCCAGCCAGGCAAGTGGACCACCGTGAACAGAGGTATCAAGTACGTGAGGGAATTAGCCATGCTGGAGATGATTTATAATACTCTGAATAGTAAGCGGTTACCCCGAAGTCCAAATTAAGTCCAGTGCATACAAGCCTGTGTGGCAGAAGTTTCTACAGAGCGCACCACCGTCGTATGCCAGCTCATTGGCAGTAACGTCCTGGAGGGAAGGCAAGGGACAAATGGTGGATGAATTGGCTGACCAAATCCAGCAATACGAAGGAAGTCTCCCTTCCCTGTGGGTCAGTGTTTCAGCTGTGGAAAGACTGTCCAAAAAATACAAAATCATGTTCAAAAAACTGTCCTGGAAAGTCCTGCAATTCATAGAAGGGTGTGGAGAAGCTATCCTGGGAGGTCCAGCAACTCAGAGAGGATAGATCCTACTCCTTATCTGTACAGGCCAGTATCACAACTATTAGGTTTAATCATTCCTCTGCTCTAGAGAAAGGGTTTAGAGCAGGGATGTCAAACTTGTGGCCCACAGGCCAAATCCAGCCCTGCATCTTGTTTTATCTGGCCCTGCACCTTGTTTCTACCCAACGGCAGCACCAAGCTCCTTGCCCCTACGCTCCTGCCAGCGCACAAGTCAAGTGTGCAGCGTGTGATGCGCATTATGCTGCAGGAGCAGGAGAATGGCGGAAGCCGTGAGTTTGACACCCCTAATGTAGAGGGTATGCACCAGGTGGCATCCTCTGGTTTTACCGATGTGACCACAGAGAGGACACGAGGAAGTGGAATGGAAAACCTACCTTGACCCTAGAGGCACATGTATGTGAGTTGCAAGGCAAAACTGTCACAGAAGGGGATTCTTCCAAGAAGAATGCCGCTCCAGTTTCTAGCTGGCAGTTCCCCAGATGGAGTAGAAGGCTTAATCTTACTTCTGATCCTCTGGAAGGGACTGCTAAGTCATTTTGACAAGAAGTGAGTAATAAATACTATGACCAGGATTAGAGTGGCCCTTCCTCCACCTGAGTGGAGGAAAGGGACAACCGGGTTTATTGGTCTGTGTGGATTCAGCAGCCTGCTATGTCAGACCCACAAGAGTATAAGGTTCTTGTGTACAAAGGTGCACGGTGTATCTTAATGCTGTGTCAAGCTGTAAAGGGGCAGAACCCATCTGTATTTCTGGAGTAGCAAGAGGGATCCCAGTAGCTAACTGCATTGGAAGCCAAAATAAGTCTGACTTGGAATGAGTGGCAGAAGCACCTCATTGTGACTCAAAGGCCCTCGTGAATCTTTGGCATAGAATACCTGAGGAGACCTGAAATGGTACTGGTGAGCTTTTGGCATAGTGGTCTTGGAGAAAGAGGAAATTAAACAGCTGTCTACCTTTCCTGGTCTGTCAGAGGATCCCTTCTGATGAAGAACAACAGATACTGATCGCTATCACACTAACTGAGACTTTCCAGTTCCCAACCGTAAGCTGATTCATTGACTGGAACGCCAAGGAACAATCAGTAAGGTTTGCTCACCCTTCAGTAGTCCCATACAGCCAGTGTGGTTGTCTAATGGAGAGTGGAGACATAACAGTAGGCTGTCATGACCTGAATGAATTCGTGCTGCTGCTGAGTGCTGCTGTGCTGGACACGATAGAACTTCAGTATGAATTGGAGTTAAAGGCAACCAAGTGGCATGCCGAAAGTGATATCACTAACGTGTTCTTCTCAGTCCCCTTGGGAACTGTGGCAGCTGAGTACAGACTATGGTTTGCTTTTACTTGGAGGTGCATATTCAATGCACAGATTGAGGGGACAGACTGCGCCAGTTAAGATGTTTTGTTGAGTTTTAGTGTTACAGTAAATACCTGTAGGAGAAAACTGAATGAATCTCCAGAAATTCTTTAGTGATTCTACACTAACATAGGAAAATTAACATGGTTCAGTCTTTCGCAGTGCCTCTGCTCTACATTTCTTCAAAGGCAGATTAGATTAAATAATTGGAAACTTATTTTACAGTTTTATTATTTAGAAGTTCTAGTAAAGAGGTGGGCTTTTTGAAATAAATACTAGAAGTTCTTCACAGACTTTCTTCTTTGTCTATAAATAGAATTGGGCAATAAGGTCTACTTACTTACAAAAGCACAGTCAGTTATAGATACCTTGTAAAGGTATTGAAGGCAACAAGTTTTATAGCTGCTACTGAGATTTGACAAGGAGGCTTTATTCTAGTTTCCTGGAATGAAAATGAGTAAGGAAGAAATACGGATTGATATTCATTTCCCATGTCAAGCTCGCTGGGCTGGTAGATGAAAGAAGTAATAGATTTTTTTCTGTAGTAATACTGCATAATTTACTATAATGTTATCCTGATCTATTTCATATGCAAATATGTATTTGCAGTAGTCTATCTGTTATCTTTATATCATTTCTCACAGTAAATACTTCAAATACTTTTTAGTTGTGGTTGTGTTAAACATTCGGTTTATTACGATTTGAAAGCAAGTTATAAATATATGTGTGTAACTGAATTAACTAGAAGAATTAAATATAGTGTAAGATGTGTAGTTTCATTGTTTGTAATTTCTATCTGGGTTTTGAAATATTTTTAGTACTTGGAAAATTGAAGACAAGATTCTTTACAAAAGCTTCATTTTCTACTGAGATTTTTTTACTGTATTATCTTACTGTGATTGGATAAAGATTTGTGAATGTCCAGAGGAGATGAAAAATTGTGGGTTTAGCATGAAGATGAAACAGAAGTTGTATTCATGTAAATCTTGAGTGGATATTTCTACTGGGCATTTGAGAGTTGTGTTTTAAGCACTTGGGGAAAAAAAATCATTCAGTTTGTTATTTATAGCATAAAAGTGATATGAAACAGTTGCTTTATGGTTGTGTTACTTGGTCATGAAAGCTCTCCCATTATTTACAGTCTCTGCTAAGTAACTGAAAGAATAATAGTCATGTATGTTGCGGATATATTCATAATTTACACAGAGGTACAAGCACAGTAAGTTCCAATTTGCACATGCTTAATTAAAAAAGCTTGGTTTAGGCAAGTGTAAAGACAATGGGGTAGATGTTCCTTTATATAGCAGACAGCCAAGAAGCTATAAAGCTGTTTGTACTTAAGAAATATTTTTAGTGAAATAGTGTCTAATTGATCTTAGGGTCCTACCTTACTTTTAAGAAACAAATTCAGCACTTAAGAAAGATTAATTTCAGTTGTTTTAGTACTGCTGAAAATGTTTCCTCATATCTGAAGATAACAAAATTCTGACAGCAAATGAAAGGAGTCTGGATTCTCTCCTTCCTTAGTTTACAATCAGATGAACTGTTTCACATCAATCTCATTTGATTTCGTACCTACAATTGTCTTTTTCCTTTAATCTTGTCATCTGCCTGACTCCTCTCATTATGTTTGCAGGGTTTTTCTCATTGTTGCTTTATCCCCCTTTAGATTTTTTTTTTTCCTTCTAGGTATTAAGCAGGATATAGAAATTAAAACTTTGCCCTTAGTTTAAAGCTCTTTTTATCCATTGTGCTAACCTCAGTCTCTGCAGATAAACAACTCACATTTCAAAGCAGAGACTGTTACATTTTGCTGCTTGAACATCCCTTGATTCAGGCTTTGAAAATTCCTTTTTTATTCATTATCTAGTTATGCTTTTACACTCTGCTCTGGATAGCAGCAATGCAGTAAGTACAGAAGATACTGAAGATCATCTTAAGCTTCTTCAGCAGTTTCTCTAGCTAAGCAGTCTCCTCTGACCCCTTCAAGTAGGAGTGCTGAAGAATGTGTCCTGATATCAAGTACAGGACATAGGTTGTTTTGTTTTTTTTTTTCTTCAAGTCCCCTGAGCACCTTTTATTAAAGTCCAGGACTGCATCTCTTATTTCTCTTTCTACTCTTCATGCCTTTCTGGTCTTGTAGCCTTTTTTTTAGGATGGCATCCACCTGTCTTACTTGGATTTGCATGCAGTGGGATGTAACTTTAATGGGCCAAAGTGACTCTGAATGCGATTTTATGTCTTAGTTCCATCTTCCTACAGAGTCCTGCCTTTGTGTGTCGCCGGTTTCTGAAGAGGTTCTGTGTTCTGTAGATCAGCTTTGCAGTAGTATGGAAGGGATATCAAGGCGGTGATCATCCATCTAACTGTTGAAGTACAATTCTGAGTTGTCAGATCTTGTTTTCATAATAGTCTTACAAGACAGATCTTGGTCAGAATGAATCAGCGTGGGAAAGCTAAACAACACTGGGAGAAGGAGGAGTACTCGGTGTAGAGAGACATGCAAGAACTATGTGATCTGCATTAAGCTAAAAAAGAAGGCTTATTGTTAATCAGATATATCTTCTTTTTCTGATTTCATATTTGATTGCAAAACCAGGTTTTGCTTCCCCATAAGAGGAATTACTTTGTAATCACAGGGTCACTTCAGCAGATAGTCTATTGTTGCCTCCGTCACCAGTATGCAAGTAAAATCACTTGCTAAAGGAAAACAGCATGGTCTTAAATTTGTAATTAGGTGTTACTTTGGCTGCTGCAACTTTGAATTTATCAGATCTGAATTTAGGTTCATTTTTCTCAAGGTATTTAAGCAACTGGGTAGCTTTAAGCAGATGAGTAATCCATGTTAAGTCAGTGGGACTACTTAAAGGTTTAAAGTTATGTGCATAAATATCTTACTAAATCAGGATATTAAGACAAGAGAGCATGTGCAAACTCATTTTTGTTGTTTTTTGTTTTGCAAAACTTCAGTTGGTCAATTTTACTGTAATTATATTTTTAATTATAATCATATTTCAGATGGCAGGAGATCAAAAATTGATGCCAATATTTTAATCTTTTTTGAAGGAGTTTTGCATGGCTATTATTATTTATATGTGCTGTACTTTCAGCTTGATAGGATTTTAAGACTGTATTAAGTGTCACATGAATTTGTGCTGTGAAGTTGAGTGATTTATGCAGAACATTTACCAAAAAATCTATTACTGAATTTGCTTTGCCGTCTTCTCTACATACAGCTGAGAGTGCTGCACTGAAAATTACTTTGATCTTTCTCTGCACATTGTAAACCTTTTTGGCTAAATATCCTGTTATGTTGACTTTACTACTTGCATGCCTCCAGAGAATTACTGATTCACTGAAGAATTTAAAGTGGTTTTAGGTAATGCAGACCATCAGTTTCTTTTCTGCCTCTGATGAAAAGTAATCATCAGCCAGCAGATCCATCAAGTGCAAATCTTCATGAGGTGTGCTTATTTTCCTGGAGCTGCCTATCAGGCAGACTAGTTGGCTTAAGCTTTATTTACAGATAAGTTATGGCACTTTAGCTGTACTAGTAGTTTTCTGTGGAAGCAGTGTTATAATTTAGTTGATATGACTGAAGAGAGGAGTAGCTGAAGATGCCTTTGGACATACAGCTGTGTCCACACTGGGCTGAAATTATTGAGAGAGTTGGTATTGTTCAGACTGGGGAGGAGAAGGTTCTAGGGAGACCTTAATGTGGCCTTTCAGTGTATAAAGGAGGCTTATAAGAAAGGCAGAGACTTTTTACCAGGGCCTATAGTGACAAGGACAAGGGGCAATAATTTTAGGCTGAAAGAGGGTAGATTTAGATTAGGTCCTTTCCAACCTTGTGATACTATGTGATACTGTGTGTGATACTGTGAGGATGATAAAGCACTGGAACAGGTTGCCCAGAGAAGTCGTGGGTGCCCCATTATTGGAAGCATTCAAGGCTAGGTTGGTTGGGGCTTTAAGCAATCTGATCTAGTGAAAGACATCTCTGCCTGTAGCAAGAGGGTTGGACTAAATAATCTCTAAAGCTCCCTTACAAGCCAAACCAGTCTGTGATTCTGTGTTTCTCTTGCTTTAAGAAAACAGACAAGCATACTTATCAAACTGGCATTTAAAATTGTAAAACCGATGTAAAATATATACGCTTAATAGGATTTAGTGGATTGTTGTCATTTTTTGCTTCCTAATCATGGCTGAAGTCCTTTCTGCTATTTTAGGAATAATATAGCTTTGTTCCCGAAGTTAATGATACTGCTTACTCATCAACTGATCATGAGATTTAGGTGAATTTTATTACTAGTTCTTTTGACTAAGAGCAGTAGTAGAGTGGTCCTAAAGAAGCTGATGTGCAGGCTGTAGCCTAACCTGCCAGAAATGAGGCAGGTGTTGAAAGCCCTGGTTCCACTAGCCCCACCGCACTCCTGGCCATGAGTTTCCATTCCTTCCCTTACCTCAATAGTAGCATTTGTGCACGTGTGTGGTGAGCCTGAGCAGTATTTTTTTATTTGACCAGGAGGAGAGGATCAGTCTCACCACAGGTTCTTGGTGGGCCCCCATCCACATAGATCCAAGCATGCCAACAATGACTGAAGTAATGCCCACAGCTGTCTTGGCACTGTTGGGCATTGCAGAATGTCAGGCTATGACTGTCACTTAACAAGACGTGTCTCTTGTCCATGGGCTTCAAGTTAGGCAGTGATGGAGGACTTCAGTTCTAGACATAATTTGCTTGAAGTTTTAGATTTCAAGTTACTGCTCAGAGTTGAAGAGAAACTAAATGTTCATTCATAACTGTTAAGATATTGGTCTTTTGCAGTTAGAAATAGTAATTATTACCAGGTGTCACAGGAAAACTTTTATGTTTGTTTTGCATCCTACTTGTGTTTTGCTTTTCTTTGATCTTTATTTTGTTTCTTTTCCAAGAGGAAAAACAATCAAACTTGTGGAGCATTGATTTGTGTTCTGTAGCTGCAAAGGTGGTTGCCATCTAAGAGGTCTATAATACCAGTGTTAGGGAATGCTATAAAGGATTGAACTTCTCCTATGTTTAACATGCTGTGGGGAATATGTCTCAAGTGTTCCCTCTTTTTTCTTTGCAAGAGTATTTTCATTAAAGTTTCGGGTTTGTTACTTTAGTATTTAACGATCATAAAATGGTCTGTGTACTTCTGGGAGTGTAATAAAAATTACTTGTATAAGAAAGATGGAGACATCTCTTCCTGAAATTTAGGATTGTGGAGGCTACTTCCTAGCAGATAGTGTATCGTTCTCAGGCTGCCTTTAAACTGTCACTGAGCGTTTAAACTTAAAAACTCTACAGTTTTTCTTTTGCAGTTTATCATGTAATATCTTATGAAGAGATTGCACGTAATCTGTAAATACTGCAAGCATCATAAATGCATTTAGCATTTTCAATTTGAGGGAAAAAATACAGATAGACTAACATCCAGCCCTCCACAGTGTGGACTAAGCTCTGTTTCTCACCAACTGCTCTTGTCTTCAGAAGTGTCTGGTCAATAACAAACACTGACTTTACGTGCTAAAGAAGGAATACCAAGTTTAGATGCTAAAAAGAATCAGGGACTGCTGATTGGAGTCTTACTGTTTGTGTTCATAGTCTCTTATTACTGGAAAGTATGCAGTGTAACAGAGGCTGGCTGTAGAACACCAGGGCTTGCTGTGTGCTTTGAATAGGTGAATGCAATGTATTAACCTCAGCAGAGTGTAAAGCAAGTGAGTGAATGTTACCTTGACTGTCTCTGTTGAGCTTAATTTATGCAATAGCAAATTAATTTACTGAGAGTAGTCATGATACTTCAGTCAAAATAAGATCATCTATTATAAGGAACGTAGCTTTTGTTACAGAGCTTTTATCTTTTCTTTTTAAAGTCTACTGCCTGAAAAGTGATAATATAATATTTACTCACAATAGGGTGCAGTGCCTTTCATACCACGTTTGAATTCTGAAAACCCGTGGATTCACAGCACATTAAAGAGGTATTGATCAAAGGCTCCTCTGTGTTCAAACTAGAACCAGGATAATTGCATCTGTTCTAAGTCATGCATTTTGTTATTTCTGTAAAAGATTCTGCATATGGAGAACTGCACAGTTAGTTAGAAATAAGGGTCTTTGAATGTGAAATGACTGAGGATGATATGAAAAGCAATTACTGCTTCGGCTTTCAGTTTCTTTTATGAAAGCCCACAGTTAAAACTGGGGGAAAAAAAACATAGACTGAAAGTTTGAAGGACGATGCAGCAAATGATTGGTTTCTTTCTCTGTCAGAGCACTGTTGAGCTCCTAGTGGACATCCTCAGACAGATGGCTAGAGAGCCAAGACATGCATGCCTTCTGTTTCCTTTCATCGTTAAACTGTATAGACACATCTATATGTATTTCACAAGACAACAGGTGCACTAGTGTGTGCACTACACACTTAAACACACATTCTCTCCCTCTTCCCTCTAAAAGCAAACCACTCTTCTTTAGCTTGCGCTTCAGAGGAAATGTTAGAAGGTGGAGAAAGAAAAGTACATAAATTTTAGTTCTGCTAAAGTAGAAAACTTTCAAAGTAAATTTTCCGTGACTGGACGTGCTCTAGATATTGCCATGCTGTCTGAAATAGTATCCACATGTCCTTTTGAAAGAAGAAGCAGCAGTGTGGTACCTCTGTTCACTGAAGCTATATTCATCTTGAAACACAAAGACATGTCCCTGCAAACCTTGTTTTGCTTACTCACGTGAAGTGAAATTAAGTTACACAGTGTGCTTGACACAGAGGACACTAGCAGGCAAAGGCAGGATGTAGCCTAACACCTGGAATCTGTTGCCAAAGCCAATTCATACATAAGGTTCAGATTCCTAGTGGAAAGTTAGTTGAAACTTGAACCAACTAAATGAAGAAATTGGTGGTTTCTACCAGCCCTCCCAGTCAGATTTGAATGTCCTTCAAAATATGTTTTGTAATTCAGTGGAACTTCTTGGCATGATGCAGAAGTCACTTGGTGAAACGTTTTGGGATGCTTTACAGAGATCCAGCTAAACATTTAAAGTGGTCCCTTTTCTTCTTAAGGTATGTGAACATGAAGAGCATTAGCCTTTTACTGATATTTTTTCTTCTGAGAGACAGTTTCCTAGAAAGCCTTGGAACAATCTGCATGATCCTTCTGAGGGAGATGTCTTCCAGAGACAGGTTATTCTATGTCAGTTTAGGTCTGGACCTGCGTTCAACATTGAAGAGGAAATGTGCTTAAATATAACAATTGGTTCACTTGGAAATGAAAAAAAAAGAGGAAGAGGTGTCAAGGTCACAAATTCTAAATATAGATCAGAAAACTCAGAGGGACCCTCATTTAGATTCTTCTTGGTTTGTTTGTTTTGGTGTTGGGTGGAAAAATATCAAGGTGTTTTGTGCCAGTAACATAAAATTAGCCATGTCTCCATTTCTACAAAACCTTTTACCTCCTTAGCTTGGAGGAAATATTTGAATGTTTCAGTTTATGTTGCTATCTTTAGTTATTTTTTAATACCCCCCTTGACTTTTCTGAATGCAATACTCCCCATCCCAGCTGTCAAAAGTGATATTTTATGTAGTATGTCTTTCTAGTTCCCCATATCTCCTTTTTCTCTCAAAGGGTTTTGTTTTTCAACCTCTACTGTTTTCTTTTCTCTTCTTTTAATTGTCCTGCATTTTGTTTTTCGCTTCATTCCCAGTTATGCTCTGTCTTGCCTTCAGTGTGGGTTTAGCCATAGTTTTGGGACCAGCAGCACTGTATCTGTGACAGTTTTATTGCATGCACTGTGGTCTCTCTAATACTGTTTTGTTTTGTAGTGCTGCAGTAAGAAATAATAGTTTTAGGGAATGTGAGGAAACTTACTAATGAATTTCTGAGAGTTACACTGATTGATATCAAGGATTATTGTGATCACTATTAAGCTTGAAAGCTGAGTCACCATCTGTCTAGCTGCTAGAGATGCTGATTTTAACTGGACATTATAATACAGCTTGTCAGGACATTATATTCAATATACATGTGTTCGCAGGTGACAATTTAAAATGTAAAGGTGCTCTGTAAGCTTTTTTTTCTTGCTTTTTTGTATCAGTGATACAGGCAGATTTATTAACTATAACAGAGGGAGGATATTGACTTTCTCAGGATTGTTGTATAAGAATACTTTTCCTTCCTTTGCACAGTGATGGATGTGAGTGTCGTTCTTTCTGCAAAGCTCAGACAAGGAATGTAGATCATTTATTTCAACAAGCTTAAACCTTTTGCAAAACTGGAAGTTTGGTTTCTTATTTTATTTGTTGTTGTTTTTTTAAATAAGGACTTTGGTCCAGACCTACAAATGGCTTAGAATTTAGACACTTAGATTAAAACCTAGTGTCCTGACATGTTTAGGCTGAGGTGGACCCATAATCCTGTGGAAATAACAGCTATTTAAAGATCTCGCCTGTTGGTATTCTGATGGGTGAAGTGAGGAGCAGGCATCCATGTTCCTTTTTGCAAGCAAGTAAGTAAGACTGGAGGAAAAGGTTCTGTATTATCACTTCTGGTTTGATGCACACGCTTGGTGACAGACCTACATTACTGGCCTTCATGTTAAGGAGGGGCGTAACTGGAGTCAGATCTTAATCTTCAGCATATCCTGGTTAAAGCTACATTTGTTCAGCATACTCAGTGCGATGATTCCCAAACAGGGGCACCTCGTTCTCAGGCTGCATCTTATCAGGAGCTTGGGTTTGAGAAAGAGCAGTGAGGCTACAGAGCCAGCTATAGAAGTGCTCACTGCCATGTCATGGAGCATCCTTTCCAGTGAGCTGCCTGTTACCCATGGTTAAGGGAACTGTTTTTAAGACTGGTTGAAGTTTCTCCTCAGAGAAGAACTGATAAAACTACTGAGAAAATAGAGAAAGCGATGCTCTTTGTGTGTAATTATTTTTCTAATTATGGATTATACTGACTTATTTTAAGATGAGGTGCTGATACCTATTTCATTACTCTGAAATGGAAGAAACAATAAAGCCTGATTAATTAAGTTATAAGTATGGTCCACTCTATTGTAGGAAACCATTTGTACCTATCAGTTCTACTAGCAGGCATTTAAGAATGTGACAGAACAAATTAATGTAATTGACATTGAAAGTTACTCAATCTAGATATAAATCTTAGCAACAAGATAAGCCAAACTTTTTTAGGGTAATGAAAAAAGATCTTTTAATTTTAGTGAATATGTTAAAACAATACGTGCTAAAAAATCATTACTATCCTTCCAACAGCCATGCTATATTCATAAGGTACCTGAAGTAATGTATCCACTGTTTAAATATGTAAAATTAATCTGAAACACAGTTTCATAAAGAATTGAGATGTAAAAATTCCTTTAAGTAACTAACATACAGAAGTAAACAGATTCTTTTAGGAAGCTTTTGGTTTTCCTTCTGCTTTCCTTGCAGTAATAGGAACATTTTTGCTTCTAAATTGACTTAAATGTTTGTCTGAGGCCTGTGATGGTGAGTTAGACAAGCAAGAAGAGGGACCCCAGCTTCTGTTTCTAAACACTGATCTATTATAGGAAGAAAACTTCATTTGCCTTCATGATTTAGAACTTTCTCATGGAAGATTTATCTACTATAATCTGGACTGTTACGAGCAGTAGGAGCCCTGTTACCCATGTTAGCATGGACACATTAAATTAAACTTGTTTCTGTTCTTCCTTAGCTGTCTTCAATTATCTGTGCTCCATTTTAGCCTACACTTCATTATGGAAATTTTTTTCTTTCATAAGCTCATAGGGAGCCCATGGTCCATCATATTTTTTTGGTGTGCCGTATTAGGGCTCTTGAAAACTTTTGCAGTTGTCAATGGTGATTTATAAAAGCAAAAAGATCTTTGCTTGTTGCTGTGAATGATCTGGTGTGTCAGAAAGATTTATCATCAGCATCCTAAAATAAAGAAGATATTTTGTAATCACGGCAATGTGGCATTCGAAGAAGGGGAGTCATCTGTTTCCTTTTAACAGTTGGTTGAGTACATAAGAGTGAGGCTTCAAAAAACAGTCTGGCTTGTAGATTAATATGCTTTTGCAGTATGTTATTTTGACCTAAGTTTGGAAACCTATAAGTTTAATTAGCTTGGCAATTTCATCTTCAGATTCTAGTCTAGAGAGTGTTAACCCTTGTATCTTCATTTTCAAAATTTTGCTTGTCTTTTACGTGTCAAAGAACCAACTGGAGAGCTGTTAACTTTTGTGAAAGCAATATATTATTTCTGAGACAGTGATGGAACTCTATTTTGAACAAAATTATCAGATCCTGCCATATTTCTTGTCTTTGAAAACATCAACTCAGCCAAAATGTTAAACATGAGGCTCCCACCATTTAGACATTCATATTAATACCGTTTTTAGAAATGAATTATCAAAACAAGATGAGGTTACTCATTAAGTAAATATCTAACACTTATAAAATTGTAAATGCCAAAAAATACAGTAAAATTTTCTGTCCTAATTCAGTACATACCAAAGAAAATAATTACTTTGCGAAACTGAGTGATGCCAAATATCTGTATGTAATATTTCAGTGCAGAGGTCAGTTAACTTGGCTCTTTCTTTTGAAATCCTGCCATATTAATGTAACAGATTTTAAGCCAGTGCTGATGGGTGCATGGTGTTTGTTACCATGTACAGTTGAGAAGTTTACCTGAGTGTTTTGAAGTCATCTAAATACCAACATGGTAAAACTGTTTCCTAACTGTATGTGTATTTGTGTATACCGATACAGATACATATATTTGAATCTGCTTATCAGACTCCAGAATAGAATAAGTGACTGATTAAATCGAGGGTATTTTTGGGTAAGGCACTGATAGCTAATATACTTGATCTACCATGTCTAAGTGTTGTATTTTAGATACTTACATTCTGAACTACACCACAACCAGTCACAGATTTGATATTATAATGGTTACTACGTGTTCCTAGGAAGTGGAAATGCAACCCCAGACCCAAACATCACTATTTAAAAAAGCATTTTAAATCAGTGAAAATTATAAGTTCTCAGCACCATCCTAGATTTTGACTTTTAGATAGGGAAATCTCCTGAACAGGCAGCATCTTTGATGATTAAATTATTTATGCTCTTTCTTTAGTCAGTCAGTACGCACTGGAAAGATGGTGGTCTTTTTGAATAAAGGAGAAAGAATGTAGCTTAAAAACACAGGAATATACGGACACGTGTACGTTTGATTTGTCAGTTTGCAAATTAAGCACACTTTCATTATATGTAAAGTGTATGTTGAGTGTACTCAAATACTTTAATAAGCTAAGACGTGTCTAAAATTCTGCAGGAGTATAACTACACCCAGTTACATTCTGTTTCACTTTTTTTTTAAATTTAATGGAAAAGGTCAATGTTGTAGCATGTCCAGGGGTCAGCAGGTGAGGTTGTGATGGAGGCTTTATTCCATGTTCAAGAGATCTTAATGAAAAGCAGCTTTCTACTTATGATGTGGTATCCTCACAGTTTCAGATGAGGCATGCTGTGAGAAATAGTTTCTGGATCCAGGGTTGCTTTCAGTCTTAGTTTAGATTTAACTTAAATGGTAGGATGACAGTTGTCCTTCTGTGTCACTGACAAATAGAATACTAGAAATAATATCAGCAGGGAAAATACTTTATTTAATGTAAGAAAAAAACCTTGCCATATAAATCCAGTACAAGTCCCCAATCCTTAACCTACCAGAAACTGGTGATCTCCTGAGGTTGTCCCAGATGTAACTAAGCCCAGCTACTGTATTCAGTAGGTAAATGTTGGAATAGTAGGTGCATGTTTCTGCAAATAAGGTCATTCCTATAAATAACATTGTCACTTTTAGTTGCTGCTGTTAAATCCAAGAGTTAGCAATCTCAGGGAATCTATTTAAGTGTATTCATAGAGAGTGAGATTGTAGCTGTGTGCCAGGAATGCAGCATTGCAATGCCCCAGCTCACAGGGCTTGGAGCCAACTGGCTCCTGGGGGGAGGGAAGGAAAGAGGGGGCATTTCCACCACTGCCACCTGTCCTCTTCCTCACTTACAAAAAGTAAACCATTGAGTCTTGTAAAAGTGAGAGAAAAAAGAGATAGTAGATGTGACAGCAGAAAAGACAGGCAAAATGAGAACAAGGACGAGAAGAAACTAAGGAAAAGATAGTAAAATGTGTATGAAAGTATTTAGCAAAAATATACATACAGAGATACTCAACTTCTTTCTGTCCAGCAATTAAATACTATTCTTGGTGAGTTGAGTTTCATTATTTTTGTCCTTGATAGTCCGATTCTGTTTCAGTTTAACTGAGCTGAGGGCGATTATTTCTCAGGCAGTACTTCTGTAAGAAGTTGTGTTGGGTGACAAAACATGTTGACTTGTACAAAAATGGAATGATAGAGAAATGTTAAAATCATTAAGAGAAATGTAACTAGTTTTACTTTCAGTGTCCACGAAAATTTTATATACTTGCTACTGTTATTGAACTTCCTAAAATCACGTCACTTAAAGCTTGAAAAGCTCCATGAACGTTTACCTGTATTTAATGTTTTTGTGAGGATGTAAAGCTTTTCGTAGAGCTCATGTCCTAATGGTGCTTATAATGGGAAGGAGCGGCAGCATTGTGTGGGATGGGAGATCAGCCGCGCCAATTAGAAGTTGAAAACGCTGAAGAGGATAAATTATTGTGTTGTAAGTGCTGTCACTCCTGAGTGAGTAACTGAGCTCACAGCTTTCTGCAGGCTTTTGGCTTAAGCCCTGGGGTCACTTACTATTTCAGTGTGCTTCCACCAGCAGTAGTAAATATGAAGCTAAACCCATGTGGGTGTGATGAGTGGAGCAGGGCATAGGGAGGTGTAGAGTGGGGCTGGACTGGGTGGGCGGGTGGGCATGTGGTCCTTTCCAACCAAAGGGGAGCTGAGCCATGCTAACAAGAGGGCTGTGTGTCAGGGAGGTGGGCAAAGCTCTGCTCTTAGATTCCTCACAGTAAATAAACTTGCTGAGAAGAAGTGCAGCTGTGCTTTTTTAATATGCACTGCAGGATATTTCAGCAGCCTGATGATATATCATGTATTAATGTTGAAAAGATAAACACATTTGGAGAGCACAGGAAGGCCTTGTGTTTTTATGTTAGCAGAATGCTTCCTAATGAATAAGAACGTGCTGCTGGCTTCACAGAGCCATATGGCAGGTTTTCTAATTTTAGTTCAATGCAGATGCATAATTCTCCCTTGTTTTACCTCCTAAGACCTTCCTGAGATGTCACACCATTTTTCCTATAAGATTTGATATATAGTTTCTGGGGGAAAAAAGTGTATTCAAGAGTCTTAATAGCTTCTTTGCTCTGGACAGCTGTATGCTGTGTGATGAAAGAGCAACCTCACTATATAATCACTTCCCTAAAATAGTAGCTAACTTTATTCACTGGGATGGATAAGCTGGTCTTAAAATTGATTGCTGGAATTAGTTGCTGTTTCTTAGGCACTGGTCTCTTGAAAAATTAGTTGCTTTCAGGGAAAAAAAAACAAAACAATTTCTGTCGCAGCAATGGGAACTGCATGTGGATACCAAGTTCTATGTGAGCCATGGATGGTAGTACTTTGAATTGTGCAGCTACAAGGCAGAGCTGCTTTCCCTGTGGTTAACCAAGCATCAAAATAACTTGCACATTCTTCACTGCTTTGCTTCATCATGTGTAGTGATCCAAAACTACTCACGTTACCAAATACTAGCTTTCTTTTTTGTTGGGTTTTTTTCTGTTTTTTTAAGTCAAAAAATTTGAAGGTCCTTTTTGTGTAGCCATATTCATGTTAAAAACCTCCTGTCCATGACCACAGTCAATATCATTACTTAGCAATAGGTGTACACAGATATTATTAAATCTAGTATTTCAAACATTATTACATTAAAGCTCATGATAGCAAAGGGTAAAATTTCAGTTGACAAGTATATTAACAGCTTTTAATACTGTATCTACCCTTATTTTTGGCCAATTACATGTTTACTGTTTCCTTGATTGTTTATTTGAATTTTATTTTTGCACAGTAATTTTAGGAGAGATAAGAAGGACCATACAGGCTAAACTTACTCACAAATATGGATGAGGAAAGACAAAAGTAAGGAGATAAGTTGGTTTCAAGACAGTTGAAGTGTAAAATTAAATTCCATGTTTAAACATTATATAGTGTTTACATTCAATTTCAAGTTGTGTTGCAGTTACTATTATAAGAATCTTTCTTGATTCATGTGATTTTTCTAATATGTAGAGTTGAGCTTTCTAGAATCCCTTGTAATAAATCACTTTCCTTATGTTTTTTGCCTATTATTATAAAATGAGGATATATGATTTGAGATAGGTGTGACATTTCAATAGCAGTCCAAGAAAATGGCGAAGAATGGGAATTTGATGGGGCAGCTGAGAAACTGTTTTAAACAATATTTGATAATAAATTTGAAATTGCCCATTACGATTTTCTTCTTTCTACCTATTTCCTCAGCAGTTTGTAGATTGTGGATTCTGCCCTGTCCAGTGTTTCACCAGTGTCTCTTATTTGCTTATGTTGTTCTGTGAAAAACCTTGAGTTACTCCTATGAAAAATAAACTAAATGTGCATTGATGCAAATTTTCTTTGAGATTGTGCTTCATCTTTTTGCAATCCCTACAGAGGCTGTGGTTTTGTTCTTTACTTTGAAAATGCATTTTGGTTTTGCATAGAGCATCAAGGGGGAAATAGTTCTGTGGTTGGTTTCATTAAGGAAGTTGGAGTAGAACTTGAATACAGACAAACAGAACTTTTTGGGTGGTTCAGTCTGCCCACCTGTGGGAAGGGAGGGTTTGAAACACAACCAAGAGACAGTTATGTCTGTCAGTAGCACTTCTGAGTCTGCTGTCAGTTATCCAGAGAGAACTGGCATACCTTGAGTTGGGAGGATGAAAAACCAGGAAGGCTTCCTCAGTTAAAACATAGCAGGAGACTTCCAACTATTGCTTTTGGCTTCTCTTTCTCTGACTTAGAAATTTCTGTTAAAATACTATGTTTTCACAAAGGTTTGCTTTCAGAATCTGTAATGAGCTTCAAATAAAGCTCGATGCTTTCCCACTGATAAACTTGTCAGAAAATTGTGAGGGCTTTTTATTTCCTTCTTTCTTCTATATATTAATGTAGAAAAGTAAATAGAATTTATGATATTAGAATGGTGCCCAATTGAAAATACTAATATGTGTTTTAGTGTATTACTGCATATACAATTGTAAACATATCCACAGTTTAAAGTCTAAATTGCACACATCACTAAAATGCTACATAATTGGATGTATATATTCTTTGCAGTATCTCTCTCAGGAATACTTTTTTTCTCTCTAGGCTAAACTCTTAATTGAGTGGAGCTAATAATTATTTCATGTGTGCGAAGTTTTATTCCACTGTAATTTAGATTAAATAGGCTTGATCCCTGGTAGCCATATTCACAAGGATGGGACCAGTTTCTAATTTAACACTCGGTCTCCAATGGAGAATTCCCTGCATGGAAGTGAAACCCTGGGAAGCCCTTTTCCACCCTGCTCACTTCCTCCACCGGCACAAGGCTGTGTTTTTCTTTCCATACTAAACCTCCACTCTGGTTTTGCCGCAATGCCCATAGGATGCCTGGTAACGCTTTCCTGGTGTTTTACATTTGAACAGGGGCATCGCTGTTCTAGACGGCAGCATCGCTGGAAGGTGTGAGATCAGGAAATTGGCTCCCATTCTTATATTCGTGGCCACAGTGGAAAAATCTAGCAGCTGTGGTTAGTCACAGGGTAATACCAGGAATTCCCATGGGGCTGGAAAAAAGGCTTCTGAGAGGCTTTGCAAGGTTCGGCCTCTGCTGCTATTTTGCTAACCCCTAACATTCAAAAATCATTAATCTGATGTAGAAATAATAAACTCTCTGTGCTTTTGATTTGTTTGTAGGGCCCCCAGTGAACCTAAAAAAGGTAGGAGAAATGAAAAAAGGAAAAAGTAAACTTTGCAGTTTTGCACCAATACTTAATGCCAGAAGCTTGAACTGTTGAAAAAAAACACAAACAAAAAAAAAACTTCTGACAAATATAGGAGTGTTGTCAGCACTAGAAATTCGTGTATCAGTTATTGTTTTTTTCCGCCTTTCCTGCAACAAATTTTTGTTCTCAATTAGATCCCCCCCCAGGCTCTATTCCCGAGGAAAAAATTTACTTTTGAAGACATTTCCTGTGCCTGTTTGTAGGACAACACTGCTGGCAGGGTTTGTACTTACTTTTCCTATATGTGCTGATAGTCTTCATGAGGGGCTTTGTAGTTCAAGTCAAAAATGTATAATTTACTGCGCAGCTTGACACTGTCAGTAGCTGCAGCTTATAGCATCAATATAAGTTACTGCTGGTCCTACAATGAAGCTGTCTCGAGGCCATGGTTTTCTATACAGTGCTACTTAAATGCGTGTATCTGTACCTGTGGCCTGGATGTGTAGCCTTTTCTAAGCTCTCCAGCCACTAAATTTCTTACACAATGAAGTTATAGATCCAATTATAAAGTCCATTGTTTGGGAGCACTTGTGATTTATAATTCTTTTCAGAACGCCTAACCAAACGTCATGACTAGTAGCATGTTGTGATCATCACTGGGAGAGGCAGATAAGCAATGTTTAGGTCTAAGTAG
This sequence comes from Tapera naevia, assembly GCA_033556795.1. NCBI lineage: Eukaryota > Metazoa > Chordata > Aves > Cuculiformes > Neomorphidae > Tapera > Tapera naevia. The sequence continues at coordinate 16,976,822 of JAUMJJ010000038.1, forward strand.
CATTTTCATGCACAGAGGGGAAAGCAGCCTTTCAGAGGCTGGATGTGAGGCTTGAGAGATCCATGGTCTGACCTGGTATTGCAGCTTCTATGTTAATTACTATTACGGTAATAAAAATCCTTCTCCTTTTTCTTTTTATAAAAACCTGCCTGCATGCATAAAGGAGAACAGTTGTTTTTATAGGTTTGTTATTGAATGAACTTGGTTTCAAGAATGGAAAAAAATGTTTTGTATTATGAGAAAAATTATCAGTAAAAGTAATGTTTGTTAATTGGTGAAACCAGGAAATACCATATAATGAACACGCTTGCATAACATTGCTCTACCATATCTGCAGCCCCCGCTTTCTATTGCGTAGAGGATAATCCCTTGTTCCTCAGTACTCAAGGTGGTATCAATGGCTGAAGCCGTCGGGATGAAAGCAGGAAGCTTGTTATCCGAATCCATTAGAATATTTTGCAGTATGAAACCAGGAGTTGCTTTATGCTATCAGGAACAGATGGGAAACAAATATCATCACCGACTTTATTAAAAGCTCAACCCTATTTTTAGACTCTTTTAGAATTCTTTCACATGTTTTAGAACATGTTTTCAGTATTGTGTGATTATGTGGTGTCAACTCTGCTGTATTGTAGTATGGGAAGGATTGTTCATTTTTTTTCTGTTAGTCTCTGTGTTTTGCCAAAAGAAGCTGAAAGAAAGGGGGGAGAGGGGGTGGAAAAAGAAAATCACACTGCAGTCCTCAGTCCTGACCAGAAACACTGATTTTGTATCCTGGTTAGTTTAAGTGACAAAGGAAGTGTTAATAGTTATTTCTGGCATGTTTATTTCTATTGGATTATGCTAATCAAAGTGATTTAAAATGGTTCTATTAGTTGCAGGACTCCAGAACAATTTTGTTTCATCGTTATTCACAGTGGTGTTTTATTGTGTATGAAATGAACACACTCTGAGAAGACAGCTAAGATTTTTGTGACTCTCTTTTCATGAAAGCAAGACATGATAGAAATAGAGGATGAGACAGCCTGAGTGGCCAAAGCCTTATTGCCAGTGGGTGGTCACTGGTAGGAGAACACCCAGAGATTGTCAGATGCAGTTCCTTTACATACAGTTCCTGTATGTCTAAGCAGCGTGTATTCATACTGGCCGTGTAACCTCTACTGAGGAAAGGGTTCAGAGGTACTTTGGCTGCAGTACTAGAGATCTACAGATAGAAGAAAGTACTGTATGTTTGGATAAACTTTAATTTATATGACTGATGCTTCAATTTTCACTAAGGGTCATTTTCCAAAGGCCCTTTGCTCCTTCCGCATGTGATACTTTCAGTAAATCCTCCAATTAATTTTTGTCTGGTTTATTATTTTAGAAGGCATAAATTCTTGTTATGATAATTCTGGTGTGCTTTCATGTTTATTAAAATAATTTGTTGCATAATATTAAAAATAAAAATATTTAATGATTTTTAATATTCTAGATTACAGTATAGCGCTAGCTTTTCCATAATTGCTTGAAAAATAATAAAAGAATGTTTTGGGTATGGAGGTAGCAGCAAAAAAATTACTTGGTTCATTAACTTATAATGTAGAATATGTATTTTGTATGATGTTTTTATTTCTTTTCCTTTAAGCACCAATATCATTCTTGGAATAGAAAAATTAATACAGTCCATTACATGATAGGGACTATAAATTGTCTTTATTTGAAATTTTCAGTATGTATGAATATTCTTTACATTTGGAGTTGGGTATAATATGTGATACTGTATGTAACTTAATGTAATATGTGATACTGTGTTCCAGAAACCTTAAATCATTATTTTCTTGCCTGTAATTTTCAAATAAAGCACTCAGAATTCTATGTAGTTTTAATAACTTGTTGGTAAATAAGGCAGTATGAAAATTATGTGATAATAAAAATGTGGGTGGAGTCATGGGAACAGAAGTGAGACTACTGTTTCTCAGTACTGAAACAGTAGATTGTGGACTCAAGTTTTTCCTTCTAAATATAGCGGTTATGGAAAAGTTGTGCAGCTGTGAGCTTTGCATGCTCTTTTAGATCAGTCTTAATACACCTTGATCCTGGGTTATGCTCATTTGCACCTTCATGAGGAGTCCTTATCTTTGCCCACGATTATGTTTGGTCGTTTAGTAAAATATCTAGCAGAGAAACAGCAGGAATCATATCATTTGGGTCACAAAACTTCAAAACTGCGATGCAAATATACTTTTGTTAAATCATTTTCAGTATTATTGCACTGTAACTGTTTCATAACTGGTCTCAATACTCTGTGAGCTCTTTCTGTATCATTTAGAGAGCACTGCTGTGTCGTTTAATATGTGGTTTTCTTTATTGCAGAAAAAGCAGCAGCAGCTAATGAAGATGAAGTGCAAAAAGCAGATGTATCATCTACAGGTCAGAGCGTCATTGACAAGGATGCGCTTGGACCAATGATGCTTGAGGTGAAGAACACGACATTCCTTTATTTAAGCCAGTTCTGCTCCCCCTAGAATGAAGAGCAATGTTATGAAATGAAGTGCATTTGGAAGTTGCTGTGAAAGAATGGTCAAGAGAGACAAACCATTCTGCTTGCTTAGGGTGATATCATTTAAGAGCAGGCAACATATTTCTGTTGGGTTCGGTGATGAAACTCTCTTTAACCTGGAAGTGGGAGAGTCAGAGAAAGAGAGGATTCTGCTGCTTTGTAAAGCAGAGTGAGGGGTTTCAGTTGGTAACAAGTCTTGGTTGTCTGCGTATGCATGTTTTATTTGTTCTAAGCCACTGGGGGTTTGGAAGACCTGTTGTACCTAAGCATTTACTTGCATATACAGTAGTATACACATGAATAGTACTTCCTCTAAAATTACATGTCATTGCTGTACTGTTTTAATGGTTTATCCTTTTAGCACTTACAGTATGATGCTTGCCTCTAGAATGTGAAAGTAATCTAGGAGAGCTTTTCGAGCCAGTGTGCTCAGTTAAGATTTCTGTCTGATTTTAGCTGTGACTTTATATCCTCAAAGGCTGCATGGTTAAAACCTGTCTTCTAAACATATTAATAGTAACATTGGGTAGCTACGTTATCTGGGATCCTGGTGTCATATGCTACTGTCCTTTGGCACTGCTGCTTTATCCGCTTAAGCTGACTTGCAAACTGTTTATTCCTGTTGTGACTGTGGGCTTTATCTGTAAGGAGGAATAAATGTTACTTTAGTTAAAACAAAACACAAACTCTGAATCAAGCTAAAGTAACCAAGTTTGGCAAAAGCATAATTAATCTGTCATTTCTGAATACTCCAGGAACAAAATGCATGTTAGAACAGTTTTAAGTATTTACGTTATTTTTCATGATTTTTTTTTTAAGATTAAAACACTTTTCTGTACTATGTATGAAATAAAGGCTCCAAAATCACAATACTTTGTATAAGGAGGATTAGATAGGTTAAAGTGAAAACATTCTTCTTTGAAAACTGGGTGTAGCAAATTAATTTATTTAACATAATATTTATTATACATGCTCACTGAATTGAGTGTTGTTTTTTCTGTCAGACAAGGTTAAACATCCATCTCTTATATTGCTATGTTAAAATTTATCTTAAATTTCCTATTAATTTAATTGTAAGGACCTGGTTTAATCACAGAGAAAGTAAGAATAAGATGATTTTTTTCCCCTGGCTTATCTTGCATGATTGGCTATTGAAGCAAAACATGACATGTCTGCTCTGCTATTCCATTTAATTTAGTTTTCCTTTGCAGTAAACTCATTGCATATTAACAATGAAAGACTGTGGAACTAAATTAATAAACTGGTCCTTTTGCACCAAGAAACTCAAAAGGACTGAAAGTTTTTATATGTTTCCTGTGAAAAGACTTAGAGATAGTTTCTTTGTGTCTTTATCTCCATAAGAAAATACAATTAAGTTATTTCATCTTTACAGACAACTTCTTCCGAAACCTACCCTTTCCACTGCTAAATAATAATAAAAACAGCAATACTGATGAATAGTTTATTAGCTGATTTAGTTTAGAAGTGTAATTGTCTGTTTTTATTAAAGAACAGAGCTGAAGAATCTTCAAAATACTGTTTCCAGCTGAAGAGAATAAAATTCATCACGCAGCTGGCTTTGAGGAATATTTTAACGTATTTCTTGGTTAAAGCAGAAGGTAGATAGGAAGAGAGGGTGAAAAAATAATCAAGGAAGAGCTGACAACAGCTCGAAGAACACAAACATATTTTCTGTTCTAGTACACCATCTAAAAATAAGATATGTTCTCTTATTTTCTTTTCCAACATGTTGGCTGTTATTTGTTCCCCCGTTGTCCCAATAGCACTGAAGAAAAGTGTGCTGGCCTTCATTACTGTTAAGAGTTTTATTGTGGTGACATGCATCTGGGGACAAAATAAAGAAATAATTGCAAAAGTGAAAGCTTCTAAAATTTAAGTGGCTTGGTGCATTAACTTGCTCAAAAACCTGCTGCTGCTGACCCGCAAGTTTGTTTTATTAATATAATAGAAAGAAATGGGAGGCTGGCATGTAAGGCCCTGCATTACTCCAGGCTCAGATGGCCAGCGCTGTGGTCATCCCAAGAAGCCTCTGTGAGGACACAGCACAGAGCTCTTCCTTGCCAAAGAAGTTGCCATAGTAGGGAATAGCAGGGAAAACTGAAGATTACTGTGGGATGCCAGTAACTCTCATAATCTCTTGCTTGCCATCTCTGCCTTTGAAAGTTTTCTCTTTAGGACTCCGATAAACATCTGCTACGACTTTGGGTTTGCAATCACTTTGAATTGATGTCAGCGTGGATTGCTGCCAAGCAGAATGGTTCGGCTGAACCCACACCCTTCTGCTAGATAGCTCTAAATGCCCTGTGGTGTTGTGGTGGGCCAGTTCAGGGGACTGATGTGGCTAGTGTCTTTTTTTTTTTTTGCATTTATTTTCAGCCAGCTCTGTTCTCTGGTCCAGTTCTTCATATCTTCAGACAGCACAGGGAGTTCTCATGGTACAGAGGAGACAAAACCAAAGAGGTCACGTCTACATTGGCTTCAAGCAATGATGAAAGGCAGTCTGAGACACTAATCCATAGCAGAGATGCTGACAGCAAATTGTATTAGAGCTTCAATTAATTAAATCTTGTAAATCATTGTTAGTTAAACTAAATATTAGTCAGCAGGAAAATGTCATGTTACAAAAGCACATGGAAAGGAAAATGCTCTCCAAAGCGAGTGAGTTAACAGTAGGAAGCAAGAATGATCAGTAAGAAAAAGAAAGCAATGTGAAGAATCAAAGTTGAAAATTGGATTTTATGACAATTAACAGGAGGGGTTTATTATTTTGTAATTTAAAAACAGAACAAACAAAGCATTAGCTCGGCCTCTCTGCTTGTTTTGTGTTTTCATTATCCCTCCCTTTTAGCAGAATCATTAACTAACTTCGTTTAGGAAGGACCTAAGCAGGTGGCTAAGGTCCAAGTCCAGCCAAAGTGTGAATATCTCTGGGGAAGAAGATTTCACAGCCTCTTTGGGCAGCATTTTCCCATAGCTGACCACCTTCATGGTGAATTATTTTTTTCTTGTATCTCCATGAAATTTTCTGTGTTGTAACCTGTGTCTGTAGCATCTCATTCTCCCTGTCAAACCTCTGAATAGAGCCTAGCTTTATCTTCTCTTTAGCTTTCTGTTAGGTGGCTGAAGACAGATGTAAAATCCCTCCTTAGCCTTCTCTTTTGTACTTGTTGGACTTGCTGAGTGTTCAATTGTGTGCAGTACTTTTATTACATGTCTGTAGCCTGTGTACTGCAAGGTGGGAGTCTTTGTCCTGTTCTCTGGATTGTGTGTGGAATTGAATTAAATTGGCGTCAAATTAAAAAAAAATAAAGCAGTTCCTTGGAGTAGGATCTAAAGCCACCCCATCCTGGCTGTTCAATGCCTGCTCTCAGCTTCCTTTACCCTTCTCTGCTTTTAACCCTTCGTGTTTCTGGCTGCATGGGGCCTCACTTCTATGAAGACGCACTGTTGGGAACAGGAAGAGAGCCTTTTTCTCTCTGCCAGTGTTTGCCTTGCCTTGTGCCAGCACATCTTGGTGTGGATCAGACTCCCTGTGCTGCATTAGGGAGTGAACGGGATCTAGGTTTGGCAGAACCAGCTTCTGGTCCACGTTTCTTACTTCACAAGCAGGCAACCTCTTCCATTATTTTTGTTTGTTTGTTTGGGATAGGGCAATGGTTTGTTTTCGCATGTGGGTTTCATTATTTTGCAAGGAGTGCACCTTTACATTGGTTTGATGTAAGTAAGCTGAAACATGTCCTCTGCTATTACAGATAAGAGTATAAGAACTGGGATAGATCCAGGATGATACAGCTATGTCTTCCGAAGGCAATGTTTATTTTCTGGGTATCTTGTTAATCTGATTGTTTGGTATTTATTGTGTTTCTCATTCTGTCTATCTCTTCCTCTCCACTTTATTTTTCCCTTTAGGCACTAGATGGGTTCTTCTTTGTAGTGAACCCAGAAGGCAATGTTGTGTTTGTTTCTGAGAATGTGACACAGTACCTAAGGTACAACCAAGAAGAACTGATGAACACAAGCATATATAGCATCCTGCATGTAGGGGACCACAATGAATTTGTCAAAATCCTGCTGCCAAAATCTTTAGGTATGTAACTTTTACTCATACCATTACTTATTTAACTTTGTTTTCATAAATCGGTGTTTCAATAACTGAAGTTAATGTCTTTCCACTGCTCATAGTTTCATCATATGCACTCTTATTTATTTTAATGTATATATAGGCTGTATGAATTATTAATATCATTATCAAAAGCATCCTCTACTGTTTTCAGATTCTTTTGTTAAAATTACTTTTAGTTAGCTGATATTTTTAATGGATCTCCAGAGCAAATCAGTAAGAGACAGTATTAACTACGTGAACTCTCTTTTAGTTCTTCATCTAGGCCAGTTAGTCTAAGAATGGCCCAACAAAAGGGGAATAGAAAGGAAAAATCAGAGAACTCCTTATGGTAGAATTCTCATTTCAGTGTTTTTAGTCTCGCTAATGTTTACCTTTATCTTTCAAAAACTGTTTTTGTTAATTACAGCCATTTTTTTATTAATATTAATACTGATTTTAATGTCACTGGTTTATGGAGGAGGTGAAAACAAAGAGAAGGTCAGTGCTGGGCATCTCATTTACTAACAGTAGTTGAAGTACTATGCAGTTCACTTCTGCATTTTATGACTTTACTTATAAACCCTTGAAGAATCAAAAATGCAAATGGCTAAACTGCATACATCAATGCCTGTATTACATTTTATGCGTGAAGAGGGCAAGTGAAGAGTATTTTAAATATGACCCTGCTGTTTGCTTATGTGGTTGGTGTTAGATTAATTCATTCTGACTAATGTGTAGTACCTATATTTGTGTATCTCAGGATTTTGTTTCCTTTTTTACTTCTCTTAAGCACTGTGTTAGGCTTTAGTTTTATCCATCACTGCGCCAGATCATTCTTCTGTCTTTCCCATTGTATCTGAGACTGTGTTTCAATGTATTCCCAATTACATTGCTTCCTGGTTTTATAACTACATGTTAATATCTTTTCTTTCTATTTCTAATCTAGACACAGATTTTTATACAATGCTAATGTCACTTTTGTATGAATAGCTTTTAAATTCAGTGGAAAGATTCTACATGCTGCTTTATTTCTTCCAGGCACATAAATTAACTTGATCCAACCAGTAGGCTTTTTTCATTGTGCTCTGTAACTTTTATGTGTACCACTGTTTAGACTTTTACCCTGCTTTCTATTATGTTTTTATAAATCACTTGGAAAAAAAATTCGATAGCTGAACAAAATAACACTGCTCTTAAACTGTGAGAATTTTATGAATTACCTTGTGATATGCTGGATTGGGCTATAATATTAAAAATAGATTGTTGTTGTTGTTAAACATGCTTGTTTCAAGACCAGTTTGCAAAACACCTTGATTAATTTCCTGTGAATAAGCAGCAGAAATTACTTTTACCTGATTTATCTCATGTATTGTCTTTGCTTTGCTCAGTGAATGGTGGATCTTGGTCTGGAGACACCCCGAGGCGTAATAGCCATACCTTTAATTGTCGGATGCTGGTAAAACCTCTTGCTGATTCTGAAGAAGGCCATGATAACCAGGAAGCACATCAGAAATATGAAACTATGCAGTGCTTTGCTGTTTCACAACCAAATTCCTTCAAGGAGGACGGTGAAGGTATTTAGTGCTTTCAATTTGTATTAGTGTTTTCTTTTTCCATGCTGTTGCAGGACAGTGGTTTTGGTACAGTTGATAAAGTGAGGTAAAGTTGATAAAGTGGCTTCTAAATCCTGAAAAATTGAAAAAATTTAAATTTGTTTCCTTTTTCATGTAGCAGTAGAAGTCTACTTCCATCTTGGATTATGACTGTAGAGACTTGCATGCACCTATTTGTTAAACGAATGTAATTGAAATTGAGACAAACTCCATTTATCTTAAAGAGATACGCTACTGTTATGTAACTGCAATTGTAAGAAGAATGTAGCTGACTGGGAGGAAAGTTTCACTGAACAATTTTTTGAGTTCTTAGAATCTAAAGACAGTTGTGGTTCACCATTTCCTTTACCAGTTACTACTTCAGCAGGTAAATTTCCTCAAATTGTATTTTAAGTTTTCAGATAAATTAAAGTGGTTTATTATGAAGCTGCTTTCTCAGTGACAGCAAACATTTGGGGCATGTTTAAGTAATGTGGCTTATAAGGTACAAAATGGTGAGTGTTGAAGAAATGTGCTTTCTATGCGTGCAGTATATTATTTTTTTTGTTACTTGTCTCCTGAGTGGTTTTGTTGCTAAAGGAACATGCATAAACACGTGCCAGCAGTTATGGGCTGTGGTAGAGTCCTTGCTAATTTTTCTTCTAAAAAATAAAACAAACCCACTTCTCCTGTGTTGTTGGAAATAATGAAGAGTAAGACTACTGAGTTCTATCTGTCATTTTATTGGTACAAAATCGTATTATTTCACTTCTGGATTCCTTGTGGAAACAAAATCTTCCTCTTCTATACAAGTTACTGAAATAACATTTTCCTTTAAGATTTACAGTCTTGCTTGATTTGTGTTGCAAGAAGAGCCCCAATGAAGGAAAGACCACTTCTTCCTTCATCAGAGAGCTTTACTACTCGCCAGGATCTACAAGGTATTGTGAAACTGGGATTTTTCAAGTCTTTTTTTTTTTCCTCTCCTCAAAGGGGAAATTGCTGTAACAAATGTTTTGTCTAATATCAGGCAAAATAACTTCACTGGACACGAGTACCATGCGAGCAGCTATGAAACCTGGATGGGAGGATTTGGTGAGAAGGTGCATTCAGAGGTTCCATTCGCAACACGAGGGAGAAATATCTTTTGCCAAGAGGCATCACCAGGAAGGTTAGGTTTCATATTTTTAGCACTTTCTATATTTAAACTGTTTGTCATTTGTATCTGTTGGTTGTGTTCTCTTTGTTATTTTTATATGGAACAATCAAGGAATACTTAGAGTCCCTTTTTAAAGCTGATTTGCCTAACACACTAATGCGTTAGGCACACATTTCTCTCTGTTTGTTTTAGACTGCTTGTTATAACTGTGCTGTCTTGTAGGGTGCTTTAAGTCTTTAAATTGTTGCAATTATTTTAGAAAGAATGACCCTTGCGTGTTGCCCACCAAAACTTTCACTATCCATTATTCTTCAGAACCTCAGCTCACTCATTGCAGTTCATTGACCTCTATTCCTTTCTCTGCAAAAATGGACTTTAACTGTCGCAGTTCCTGTGAGAAACACTGTGTGAATTATCAAAGATGCAACACTCATGCTATCTGGAAACCTACATTGTTGTACAGTATCTAGCTGATAAGTGTTCCAGGATACACCACAAGCGCATCTACCCAGTCAAGAGTAGGTAAGATGCAGGAGAGCACTGCACTGTAAAATATTCTAATTCTGTAGTAATGACTGGGTGAGGATTTTTCTTTGCATAAAACCCTCATACAGCTAATTCTAGTAACAAAGATCCAAATTACTAAAAAAAAAAAAAAAAAGTTACAAAACCAACGAGGAATAACTGGAACAATTCCAGTACAGGAGCATCATTCTTTGGGTTCGTGTTTGTAGAACAGGGTTTACAGCTGGCCTGTAAGAAATAGTTACCATGGTCATTAAACAACTGGCACACAGTTTTGGAAACTAAATTGTAACTGGAATCTCACATTATTCCACCTAATATGTATATTTATAAAAAAGCTTTAGTCGTGCAGCTTTAGTTAAATATTCTTAAATAAGTTCTGCCTTCAAGATATCTTCAAGTTTCTTGTTGGCAGTGTTGGGGGGCACAGAAGTACTATGATATTTTATGTAAAAGCTTTTGGGGCATATACAGTAGGAGTGCAGAAATTTCACAGCCTTATGCTGTGATTTCAAGCAAAGTTGAAGAAGTAGTATGCAATTGAAGTTGTAGCAGGGGTTTATAGAGCAGTTCCAGGTGAGGATCTGGCTGTGCCAAAGGTGGCTTAGGAGTTCTTGTTACGGCATCCAGCCACTGGTTATTTCAGTCCTCTTGAAATGATTCCTGACCAAATTAGCAGCTTTTACATCCATGCTGAGGAGTTGTGTGCTCTCTAAGCTGTCTCTTAAGCTATCTCTGAAAAGATAAAAATATAACTCTTTTGGAGTTTACACTGCATCATTTTGCAGCAACAGTTTAGGATTGTCATATAAACTGAGAATTAGTCTCTAGTGAGAGGGTCCTCTACTTTTTGTGGAAGCGAAGAATAGTTAAGTGCTTAGAGGAGCAGGGGGAACCTCTGGAATTGCTTTGCCACAAATTATCCAACACTGAAGAGGGATAATGGCTGAAATAGTGGTCTGTAGCCTGGAGAAGAAAAACATGGCATATCTTGGGCAGTAGCATCTTTGCACTTGACTGAGGAACCTCTTGCAATTTTTTAAGTCATTCTGTTTTGAGAATGGAAGGAAGGAAAGTAACAGTCTCCTACAAATAATTCACTGTTACAGTAGGGGGAAAAAATCAGCATTAGTTTGATAAATAATAAAAACTACAAAGCTTTCGAATTAACTCTCAGAATAAAGTGAAAAATATATGGTAAGTTTTTATTGGTAACAGTCAGAAAAATAGCATTTCCTCAAGAGGAATACGGAAACATTCTTGTTTGCTTAAAGAATTAGTTTGGAAAATGATTTAAGTAGAGATTTCACTTGTATCCTGTTGGCATTGAGTACTGGAATTTCCTGATGTGGTATATGCTAAAGTTAAGAGCTTTGGACCTTCTAGTGCCCAAAGGTTAAACTGAAACAATGACATACCGAACAGTGAAATTTTGCTTTGTATTGTTTCATAGTTGTTTGGGTTTGTTTTTCTTTACATTTTTACTCTGAAAAAAACCTTCTGGTTGTTTAAATTGTGCTTCCTGTTTTCTCACTGCCTAAATAATACTTTAAAACCCTGCAGAACAATATATAACAGCGGGGGCAGGAGGGGCAGGGAAAGAAAGCAATCATAACCAGTCCAGCAAGGCTTAAAATCTTTTTGCTCTGTAGAGGAGGCTATTTAATAAAGCCACTCAGAAAACCATGTCATTTCATTACAACAGGAAATATTACAAGACAAGCAATGAAATGAAGATCAGATGATACTATTAGTTTAAAAAAAAAAAAAAACCAAACAAACCAGAAAGAGAACCAAAACCACAGAAGATGTATATGTATGAAAAAATAGGAAATTAAAAGTATTTGTAATCCTTCATTCCTCTTTTTTTCCTATACAAATATATGAAAATTCTAAAGTTAAGTATTTTCTTCCTGCCACATCTACAATCTTAATGTAAGAGCTTTTGGACTAGGAGCTGAAAATAATTATACTTGTTTCGTTAATGGCAAAAAGTGAGCAGTACAAGAAATGCTAGGAGATTTGCTTTTCTGTAGCCTTATTTTCATTTTTAACTAAAGAAATGTCACAGAGGTCTACAGAATTTAGAGAATTGATAAAGTTTATATTTATACTGAAAACTTAAGGTTGCTGCAGAATATCTGCTGTGAAGTATACTTCAGACCTGAAATGTAGGCAATCATATGTAACACTGGGGAAGGACAGCATAAGCCCAATTTTGGTTTAGGTAATTGTATTTGAAATCTGTTTCAGCTGTGTGTTTTTGTATTTGTTCCTTAAAAAGCAATAATTTCTTATTCCAGTCCTTCTAATTTCTGATTCTTCTCATGTAAGAGATTCTTATACTCTTTTTAAATTAAAGAATTAGTGAGAATAACCGTTAAAAGATAATTTAAACAGGCAATAAGGAGGAAAAGATACAGACTAATGTAAACAGATGATCTAGAAACTAAAGGCATTTATATTAATCATTGTGATGTAGATGATACAGATTAAATGTATGAGGAACAAAAGAGGTTAGACACGTATTTGATGAAAAGTGCAGTTGACATCAAGGACTTCTTGGTCCACTCCTGAAATATTCTGTATTTTATAGTATCTGTCCTGTTAATACTGTCACTCCTTGTGGGTTTTCTTTTAATCACCCTACATATGTGGGATCCTTTATTTCATATGCATCGCATCTATTTATTTCCAGGGTTTTTTTTATCAATGCAGTGTCTGTCGTATCAGTGCTGAAGGAGTTAGAACATCAGATGTTGAAGATCTAAGCTACATGTACCATAATTTCTCATGAATTTAATTCTGTTATTTTGCTTACTTGCAGTGCTGAGACAGGGACTAGCGTTTAGTCCTGTTTATCGGTTTTCCTTGTCTGATGGCACTATTGTTTCTGCCCAAACGAAGAGCAAGCTCATCCGTTCTCAGACAACTAGTGAACCTCAGCTTGTAATCTCCTTGCATATGCTTCACAGGTAATCCTGACTGGTTTAATCACACCCACACTCTGCAGAGAGACAGGGAAAGTACAAAGTTGCCAAAGCAAATAGGTTGTTTAAGGCTGATAGGTGTTCAGTTGACCCAGAACTGATAGCATTAAAGCAAGATAAGTTTTTTAAATCAGTGCTTACAGAGGAAGAGGTTGTAAGATTATTTCAGGCCTCAAAACTGGTGTGCTGGATTTTCACATCAAGATCTGCTGTTAAACATACAGAATTTATTTTAATTTCGTGTTCTTTATTTCAGTATTTTAATTTCCTGCGTTTTGCATAGTCGACACAAGAAACTTTCCAAATGTAATTAAATCTAGAAAACACCAAAGCATTAAATTCCTGTTGTTAAAAGGAATCATATGTTGGGCCTGGGTCTTCCTTAAAGAATATGTTAAGATTATTAGAATTTCATTTTAGACAAACTGCACGTTTGAACTCCTTGTCTCTCTTCGTTCCTTGTCTTTTCTGGTGCTTGGAGTAGTGACTTTCATATGTCCGATTCTGAGAAATGCCACCATTATTAGTTTTTAACAGGAAGGCACAGGCACTAATATGTTCAAGTCAAGGATAAGTTATCACTGATCTCAGAACTTCAACATAAAATTTAAATTAAGTCATTGCATTTCATGGTATATTTGTGTTGGATTTTGTTTCAGATTTTATTTGCTCATAATAACAATTTATTTGATCATAATAACAATTCTGTTTCCCTATATACACAGAATCACTTTTTTGAAAGGAAGAAAACAGCTCTAAACATAATTAAAACTGAAATAATTCTACAGGTTTTGTAGATTTGGAAACTAACCTGACCAAATGGTACTTACAAGAATTTTTTTTTTTAGCAGAACACTGGTACTATTATATTTATAATAAGGTTTTAAAAATCCACATCTATTTTTATAGTCGATGTTGTTCACCATTGCCTTCGTATCTAAGGTAACAAATACAGAGTAACAAGCTTCACTACTGTGTGTGCTTCCGTTTTTTCACTTTTCATGCTTTAGTAAAATGCGAAGGTTTACCTGCACTTATCCTGTGCAGATAGAAATGGTTTTCATCTCATTGAAAGTCCATACTAGGAATGTTCCATTAGTACATGTTTTTGGAAGTCAATAATTGATTTGATATTTCTAAGACCCTAGGTTTTTTCTTCCTGACCTACTTGACTCTTTTATAGCTTTTAGCATCTGGGAATATGCAATTTTTCTTATTTAAGTTATAGCACAGAAGTAACAAGTATATCACATCCTCTCATAAACTAATTAAAATCTACTGAGGAAAAGAGAACTGATCTCCAGGTGCTCTCACAAGAGCTTTTTCTCCCTGTATGTGTGTCTCTTCTGTTTTCTCCTTTTTATAGCCTACATTTCTAAAATATGATTTTTCAGCTCCTATGTGAGTGGGTTTTTTTGCTTTCTTCTCCCCTTTTCCTAAAGGCCCATGGACGACTGGATTGCTAACAGACTGTTCCCTCTCTCAAGCAGTATCCAATAGTTTTCTTGGCTCACATGGTATTTTGGAGCAGTATCGAAATACTCTGGCAGGGTAGAAATGCGACTTTTTCAACTATCTTTTCACTATCAGCTTGATGGGCAACAGCCCACTGAAGGCTTGTGGTGCAGCTAACTTGTAAAAATTCAAAACTCCAGTAAGCAGCTGTCCACAGCTGTCTTGTAAAACGTGTATTTGCTTGGGTCATATGTTTCCAGTGAGATTTCTGTCAGTTTTAAGGTTTTGCTGAATTGTAGGGAAAAGATACATATTAAAGGGAGAGAGTCTGAAATTGTAATCTATCTGCATTTCTAAGGACTGTCATTTAAATGAGGTATAATTTTGTTTTTCTTCTCTTCCACTGATTTGTTAATGAGGTACTGAATAAACATACTGTTAATGTGTAGCCATGTTGAGAGTTGCCTATCACTTTTGTCAAATTGTCAAGTTGTTTTTAATTGTAGATTTGTTTTGTTATTTTAAAGCGAGATCTGGGGTTTTGCTTCTTTTTCTGTAATGTAATTACAAGTTGGCCACTGTCAACTAAAGGGTTGTTTTTCTTCCCCTTGCCACATAGAGAGCAGAATGTCTGTGGAATGAATCAGGATTTGACTGGACAAGGAATGGGGAAGATACTGAACCCGATTAGCTCCAGCAGCCCTGCCCATCAGGCCATGTGCAGTGGGAACCCAGGTCAGGATATGACCATCAGTAGCAATATAAATTTTGCCATAAATGGCCCAAAGGAACAAATGGGCATGCCGGCAGGCAGGTTTGGTGGTTCAGGGGGAATGAACCATGTGTCAAACATACAAGCATCCACTCCTCAGGGTAGTAACTATGCACTAAAAATGAATAGCCCCTCACAAAGCAGCCCTGGCATGAACCCTGGGCAGCCAAACTCTATGCTTTCCCCAAGGCATCGTGTGAGCCCTGGAGTGGCAGGAAGTCCTCGCATCCCACCCAGCCAGTTCTCCCCTGCAGGAAGCTTGCATTCACCCGTGGGAGTCTGCAGCAGCACAGGAAATAGCCATAACTACACCAACAGTTCCCTGAACGCACTTCAGGCCCTCAGCGAGGGCCACGGCGTTTCTCTAGGATCGTCGTTGGCTTCACCTGACCTAAAAATGGGAAATTTACAGAATTCCCCTGTGAATATGAATCCTCCCCAGCTAAGCAAGATGGGAAGCCTGGATTCCAAAGACTGCTTTGGACTATATGGGGAGCAATCAGAAGGTACAAGTGGACAAGGCGAGAGCAGCTGCCATTCAGGAGAGCAGAAAGACGGCAGCGATAGCAACATGCCACAGGTTGTTAGTGGCGAGAGACCTGATGGACAGAATAAACTGCATGATGGAAAAAGCCAGACAAAGCTCTTACAACTGCTGACCACCAAATCGGATCAGATGGAACCTTCACCATTGTCCAGTACCATGGGAGACGTTAGCAAGGACTCCACAGGAGCATTGCCTGGGTCTGGTTCCACACACGGAACCTCGCTCAAGGAGAAGCATAAAATTTTGCACAGACTATTGCAGGACAGTAGTTCTCCTGTAGATTTGGCCAAGCTCACAGCTGAGGCCACAGGCAAAGAACTGAACCAGGAGTCCAGTAGCACAGCTCCTGGTTCAGAGGTGACTGTTAAACAGGAGCCAGCGAGTCCTAAGAAGAATAATAATGCACTACTTCGCTACTTGCTAGATAAAGATGATACTAAAGATATTGGTTTACCAGACATACCCCCAAAACTGGAGCGGCTGGACAGTAAGACAGACCCTTCTGGTAGCACAAAATTGATAGCTATGAGGACAGAAAAAGAAGAGATAAGCTTTGAGCCTAACGAACAGGTAAGCAAATCTTTGCATGACATGTAAATAAGACATTCTAGACCTGCGTTCCTGCCATCTTATTTTTTTCCAGACTTCCTCTAAGACTAATTTAGTGACACTTCAAGGGGCTGTTACCTGTCTTTTGAAGTCCAGTTTTCACGCAATTTTTCAGTTAGTGTTAAGTTTTGTGCATTACTGTTTAGAGGAAGACACTGTGCCTGGGAAGAGATGCATAATGTGGGGACTGAAAGCTGGGGAACCTTTTCCAGCTGGTAGTCTGATGAAGAGAAAATGCTTGTGACTCGGTTAATGCTGACTAATTGACAGCTCTTCCCATAGGCTGTTGTTGAACCCTGTGGGCTAGGTGGGCTCTTGACCTAGCCCAGCACAGCAATTACACTTCTCCCATTTATGGCAGGTTCATGTTCAAGGACAGGAGCTGTTTGAAGGGACTGATACCAACTTTGCATTACTGGTCTTTGTGCTGCACTTTATCTGGAAATTAAAATCAAGGCAAAATAGACTTCCCTCGTTCCTGTGCCAATTAGGGCTTTTTGTTGTTTTGTTTTGGCTTTTTTTACTTCAAAAGTATTTATACTCAACCCCAGGTTCCCGTGGATGATTGTTCAGCGCAGAGATTGTGTCTTCCTGCACAAGGCTATCTGCATTGAAATTTTCATTCAGAAATTCTTTGCATTCTGTGCATGATTGTTGCTGTGCTGCCCAACATACTAATAAACTGTATGTTGTTAGGATCTATGCTAAAAAAATTTATTTCACTGGCTTTCGTGCAGAATTCACTTTCAAAAAGCATCAGGTTCAGATCACTGAGAATACTCTGGTTTCCAGAGCTTTGCAAGAAAAAGGGACGCAGCAAAAGCAATTTGCTATTTCAGTACTACTGTTTATTTTATTTATAAAATGGATAATTACAATATCAATTTTAGTATGAGACATTTTCTGAGGAGTTTATAACTAGCTGGAGTTAATGATCCTTAGGTTTGTCCTACACTATTAACTCTTCTAGCTGGTCATTAATCCCTAGGCAATGCCCTGTGCATGAAGCCTTAGTTTGTAAATTATGATCAAATCATAGACTGTGCAAATGTTCATGACTGTCATTCACATCCATACCCTTCACTTTTAAAATATTGCATATTTTTAATGTGCAGACTGGGTTTGAACTTGTTATTTTTGTGACTATATTGTATTGTAATTTTTTTTGTTGTGTGTACATAAATACTCAATTTTTAATATTTTCTGTACTGTATTTTGAGGCTGAGGGTGGACAGACTACATATTCTTAGTCGTAAGTCACAATATTGTATTTTATTTCTATTTTTTTACTTTGCCCTTTTGGCAGTCTCTAACCAGTGGACAGTTCTTTCAGCAGTGGTTATAACCACAACGTAGGGGCTAAACATGCCACTACAGTGTGGACGCAGCAGTGTTAAACTCTCAGTTATCCAAGCATCAAGGTTACTTCACTGCTTCTGTTTCAACAGAATTTGACAGCTATTGCATTATGTAGGAGCATTTGTGGTTTTTCAGTCCTTCCCATGATTTAGGGGGAAACTGAGCCAAATTACACTAATTTCACAGGGATTAATCCTCAGGCCTGGATGTTAGTTTAGTTATACAGCTGCTATTTTGTAGTGCCTGCAGAGGGAGGGGTCACATTCTGTGTGAGAACTTATGCTTTATTAGGCTAGAAAAACATGGATATCAAGAAATTCACGGCTAAACTGGCAAGAATAAACTATTGTAAAAATATCTGTTAGATTTCAGTTCCTCTTTCAGATTCTATATATTGAAGTCATTGGTATTGTCTCAGATAATATTGTATTGAAGGCAGAGATCCTTTAGTCTTCAGCATGTGATACTGGCTAAGAATGTAGAAATCGGTAATCAGCAAAAATATTATGTCCATCTAAGTAGATCAAAATCATGGCCTTCAGGGCTGTCTAGGCTAGTGTGTGTGTAAAATTGGGGAGAGTGCGCCGCTCCCTAGTGATGTTGCTGTTGGCTAGTGGTAGCCTAGACAGCTACTTGAAATTAGCTGCCTTACTTTTTCAGCTTCATGTTTCTGCCATCAGTATAGGGATATGAACACGTTGGAGTACAAGCTATGAATGTACTGCCTTTTAATAAAAGTTGAAGACTGAGATTCTCTCCTAGCAGAGAGGGAACCAGAGGTACAGGAAGGTCCCGGAGTTGAGGCTGTTCAGATAATTCACAAAGCAGTGCAGGAGTTATGACAACGTGGCACGAGCTGAAGTGCTGGGGCTTCCTTAGCACTGAGGCAAGGGGAAGCCAGTCCTGCAGCTGTGATGGAAGGCTTCTGGATAATGACAGAAGGACTTTTGTTGCTCACGTTAGTTGTAAATAGAATTTTGAAGCCTACTTAAAATGCAGGGAAACTTGGAGCTGAGTAAACAGAAGTAGTCCACCATGGAGTAGGAGAGGAATATAAAATACTGCAAGCATTTATGTAGCTGAAGGCTAGGCCTTTGAGCAAATAACCACTTTACCCGAATTATAAAATCACCAAAAATATTTAGCATCAAAAACTCTTCAGCTTTGGAAGACGGTCTCCCACAGGAAGTGCTCATTGCCTAAATTTAGATCAAAGCTGGAACTATTTAGTACAAGACTAGAACACAGATTCTAAATTCTTCCATCCTCCTGTGTCCTTTCCCCCTCTCCCCCCACCCCCTTCTTCCTCCCATATGTAAAAATGAGCCGTGTACTTGTGTTACCTATTTTTCAGGTTTATTTAAAACTTCTCCTTCCCAAGGAATGTTGTATTTTTAAGTAATTAGTCACTGGAGTGTGCAGTTTCTCTGGAAACTGCTGCGGAGTGGCAGTGGGGCGGCCTCTGCAAAGGGGGTCAGAGTGTTGGGAGGCAGCAGAGACATGGCTTTTTCTCCTTTTACTTTTGGTGTGACTTTCTGAACAGGAAATGCTTTGAACTGCACCACTGTACTAAAAATAGCAGTCTTCTAGGTAGTGTGTTTAAACAAAAACTTCTGCAAAGAGCAGCAACTGACAGGAAGCCTTTCTGAAATGGCAGAGGATATTTCCAGCACAGCGTACCTTTTTCCCTTCCTTGGTGGGATGATGGTTATCAAGCTCTATTAGGCTGATTGCTGTTCCAGTTAAGGCAGCTGTGGGGGAGAGGATGAGAGAGGGACCTGCTGAGGAGGCTCAACGTAGCTTTTCCTACAGCACCAACAGTAGTAGAACTGTTGCTGTCAGGCACTGCAGGTGCTCCTATCATTCTCCACTATTCAAAAGGGAAGTCAGTGGAAGCATGAGTCCTTATTTGCTACAGATCTGGTTTATAGGGTGTCCTTCAGCACTAGGTCTGCCTTCCCCCTCTCACTGGCTCCTGAAGGGTTGCATGATGGGACTTCATCCTGCTGCTTGGGCAGTCCCTCAAAAAAGCCCTTGCTGCTGGTCGGGAGCAGCCCATGTAGTGGTCAGCAGATGGTCAGATCTGAGAAGGACTGGCCAACAGCTCAGGAGGAAGGACAGTGAAAGTGTAGGGAGACGGCAGAGAAATGTCATGCCCTGATCAATGTCAGGTATTGCCTTGTTAAAGAAACATTTTGTTTAGTTGTATTCTTTTGCAGAACTCTTCTGTAAAACTGGATATGGATTATCATTCATATTACAGATAAAAAACAAGGTGTAGAAATTTGAAGCAGCTTATTTTCTGAGAAAGTGCTTGGCATAGTGTGGAATAAAATTATCTCTGTAAGTGTATTTTCCTCTTTTTCAGCCAGTAGACAGTATAGAAAGTCTGTTTGTCTGACAGGTTCTTTGCAGTGCTACAGTCTTCACCAGTGCTGTTCCAGAAATCGTCTTAAGAATGTACCTTTTTGTTCTAAAACTCAGGAACTGTTCTGATATTCCTCACATGCTTTATCAACTATGCTTTATGTGAAAACCAGTATCTTTCCAATACTGACATGTGTTCCTCAAGGACGAGGCCTTTTGGCAAACGACAGGGCACATGTGTCCCATAAGGGCATAAGGACACTCTCCAAGTTGGTCGGACTAATCAAGAGGGCTTTAAACTAGATTGGAAGGGGGAGGGGGACATCACTGGACTCAATAGATTAAATCATGGGAATGGCATCTCAGGCTCTGAGGGATGGTTTACTGGTGAGAGTCCCTGGTCTGCCACTTCAGTGGAAGTGGAGAATAGCACTCCAGGTGGCAGCCAGAATTCAAGGGTTATCAGTGGGTTAAAAACCACTGCTAGTAGACAGTCAGGACTTGAGCCTAATCCACTTATGAAAGGGCTGGAAATAACAGCCCAACTGAAGTGCATTTGTATTATTGTACACAGCATGGGCAACAAACAAGGGGAGCTGGAAGCCATTGCTAGGCTAGAAAACTATAATGTAATTGCCATCACAGAAACATGGTGGGATGATTCACACAACTGGAGTGCTGCCATGGGTGGCTTCAGGCGGGATAGGCTAGTAAAGAGAAGTGGTGGGGTTGCCCTCTGTGTTAGAGAAAGTTTTGATTGTGTTGAACTAAAATATGCTGATGATAGGGTTGAGTGCTTGTGGGTTAAAATCAGTGGAACCCCCAGTAAGTCAGGCATAGTGGTGGGAGTCTGTTGACCGCCCAGCCAGGACGAGGAAACTGAACAACTGGGAGAAGTCTCGTGATCGCTGGCCCTCGTTCTTTTGGAAGATTTCAACCTTCCAGGTGTCTCCTGGAAGTATAACACAGGAGAAAGGAAACAGTCTAGGAGGTTCATTGAGTGTATGGAGGATAACTTCCTCACACAACTGGTGAGTGAACTGACTAGAGAAGGTGCCCCTCTGGATCTGCTGTTTTTGAACAGAGAGGGGCTTGTGGGGGAGGTGACTGTTGGAGGATGCCTGGGGTTCAGTGATAATGAGATGATAGAATTCTCGGTTCTTGGAGGAGTAAGGAAGAGGGGGGTCAGCAGAACTGTCACCTTGGGCTTCCAGAGGGCAGACTTCAAACTGTTTAGAAAGCTACTTGATTAAGTTCCTTGGGGAGACGATTCTAAATGAAAAAAGGAGCCCAAGAGGGCTGGATGCTCCTCAAGAAGGAAATTCTGGTGGCGCAAGAGCAGGACATCCCCATGTGCTGTAAAATGAGTCGACGGGGAGGAAAGCCAGCTTGGCTTAACAGAGAGCTCTGTGTTGGTCTCAAGAAAAAGAGGAAAATATATGAGCTTTGGAAGAGGGGGTAGGCATCTCAGGAGGACTGTAAGGAGCAGGTGAGATCATGTAGACAAAAAATTAGAAGGGCTAAAGCCAAACTGGAACTTCAGCTGGCCCATTTAGTGAAAGACAGTAAGAAATGTTTCTTCAAGTATATTAACAGCAATAGGAGGACCAAGGAGAATCTCTCTCCTTTACTGGATACAAGGGGAACGGTAGTAACAAAGGTGAGGACAAGGCAGAGGTACTTAACGCCTTCTTTGCCTTGGTCTTCAATAGTAAGGTAAGATGTTCTCTGGGCTCCAAGCCTCCTGAGCCAGAAGACTGCAAAGGTGAACCCTCAATGATCCAAGAAGACTTGGTTAGAGACCTGCTCGGCCGATTAGATGTCCACAAGTCTATGGGACCGGATGGGATGCATCCAAGGATATTAAGGGAGCTAACGGAGGTCCTTGCCAAATCCCTTTCCCTCATCTATCAACAGTCCTGGCTGACTGGGGAAGTGCCGCTTGACTGGAGACTGGCAAATGTAACTCCCATTTACAAGAAGGGTCAGAGGAAGGATCCAGGGAATTATAGGCCTGTCAGCTTGACTTCGATTCTGGGGAAGGTCATGGAGCAGATCATACTGAATGCTATCACACAGCACATGCAGGACAGCCAGGTTATCAGACCCAGTCAACATGGGTTTATGAAAGGCAGGCCCTGCCAGACCAACCTGATCTCCTTCTATGACAAGGTTACCCGGTTAATGGACGAGGGAAAGGCTGTGGGTATGGTGTACCTGGACTTTCTTAAAGCCTTTGACACCGTTTCTCACAGTATTCTGATCAAGAAACTGGCTGCCATTGGCCTGGACAGGCACACCCTCTGCTGGGTAAAAAACTGGTTGGATGGCCGGGCCCAGAGGGTGGTGGTAAATGGAGTTAAATCCAGTTTGAGGCTAGTCATGAGTGGTGTTCCCCAGGGTTCAGTGCTTGGTCTAGTCCTGTTCAATATCTTTATTGATGACCTGGACAAAGGGATCAAGTACACTCTTAGCAAGTTTGCAGATGACACCAAGCTGGGTGGCAGTGTTGATCGGAGGTGGCATTGTTGATGCTTGAAGGAAGGGAGGCGCTGCAAAGAGATCTGGACAGGCTGGATCGATGGGCTGAGACCAACGGGATGAGATTTAACAAGACCAAATGCCGAGTCCTGCACGTGGGACACAATAACCCCATGCAGTGTTACAGGCTTGGGGAAGACTGGCTGGAGAGCTGCCTGGAGGAGAAGGACTTGGGGTGCTGGTTGACAACCAGCTGAATATGACCCAGCAGTGTGCCCAGGTGGCCAAGAAAGCCAATGGCATCTTGGCCTGTATCAAAAACAGTGTGGCCAGCAGGACCAGGGAGGTGATTGTACCCCTGTACTTGGCACTGGTGAGGCCACACCTCTAGTACTGTGTTCAGTTCTGGGTCCCTCAGTACAAGAAGGACATTGAGGTGTTGGAGCACATCCAGAGAAGGCCAACGAGACTGGTGAAGGGGCTGGAGAACAAGTCCTAGGAGGAACGGCTGAGGGAACTGGGGCTCTTTAGCTTGGAGAAGAGGAGGCTGAGGGGAGACTTCATCGCTGTCTATGGCTGCCTGAAAGGAGGCTCTTCTCACAAGTGGCAGGTGTAGGACAAGGGGAGATGGCCATAAGTTGCACCAGGTGAGGTTCAGGCCACATATTAGGAAGAATTTCTTTACCGAAACAGTGGATAGGCACTGGAACAGGCTGCTCAGGGAGGTGGTTGAGTCACCATCCCTGGAGGTGTTTAAAGAAAACATAGATGAGTTTTTGAAGGACATGGTTTAGCAGAAGATGGGTGCGACCCGATGATCTCAAAGGTCTTTTCCAGCTGGAAGATCCTGTGATTCTAGGATTTTCTTTGCACGTGGCACTCATCTTCCAAATCCTCTTTCTTGATGTCCAGAATCCATTAAATTCATGAAGTACTTTGGTTTCTTCTTGAAATTAAGTCAAAACCTTAGAACATTGAATTTAATATTTCAATTAGAGTTCTGTTTCCAGAAGTTAGTAGTAGATTAGCCTGATAATATAACAGAACTTCTAGCCAACTTTGTTTATTGCAGTTACCAGGGAGAAAAAGACCCTATTGATTCCACTTCTGATTTACTTTTTCCTTCATTTTATAATCCTTTAATTTATGGCCAATTTGGAGCAGATTTGAATTATTTGACCATAAAAGTTAAACAGTTTTGCTCATGCTACAGAGCCATCTAACAAGCTATGTAAGCTTATGTAAGGCAGGTATAATTTCAAGGTGTGTCCCCACCAAAAGACATCCTGTTACAAGGAAAAGGTTCCAGGTGCATCTGTCATACATGTTTGTTAAATCATAGAATGGTTCCATTATCTAGTTCCAACCCCCATTTATGAATTTTGGAATACAGCGTCTCAGTGCAAATCACGGGCACAGCCCGTGGTGGAAAAGAGATCTCCAAATAGCTTAGGATCTTATCCAGTCTTTTACAGCCCACAGAAGCTAGACTTTGACACTGCAACTTTTGTAAATCAAACTTCATGTGGAGGTGTAACTGCCTTTCAGTTGAGCTAAAAAAAATTCTGTAAGCAGTTAACACTTCAGTCTGCCTTTCTGTACATGACAGTGATAAGTACTTCAAAAGTAGATTTGTTTTCAAATGTGAAAATATTTTTAAGTACAATTTGTCTTATGTTTTCTGGCACTTAGTGTCCAAGTTGTACAGAGACTGTTGTAATTGCATTGCTTAGAGATAGTGAAAATATGTGCATGAGAACTTTCTTGTGATGCTTAGGACTTGATCAGTCTTTTGTTTTTTATGACAAATTGTTTTACAGGGAGGTAAAGGTGTACCTTCTATTTACATAAAGTTCAATTTAGACCATTAACAAAATAAATACAGAATATAATAAAATAAAAATCCCATTAAACTAACCAAGTCAATATTTTAATGATAGTTTCTGTGCATATGGTGTCATTTTAGTGTGAGTCTGGAAAGATTTAGGCTAACGTCATAGTTTGGTGTTAATTCTGAATCTATCTTAGAGCTTTTGCAGCAGTTGAGAACCCTCATCAAAAAATAAATATGAAATATTTGATATTGATTATGTTATGAAATAAAAGTAAGATTATGTTACGAAAAAAGAGTAAGACTATGTATTTGTGTTGTTATAATACATCTGTTGTATTTGGCCTTCCTTTGCTACTTCCTGAGAGGAATTAAAAGCATCTTAGGGAGTGCAGTTTTCTGACACACTTGGATCAATATGTTCTTCTTTGAATTTGTTTTGGATTTGGTTGGTGGGGATTTTTTTATATCTGTTTAAACAAAGAATGTCAGTAACCAGAATTTTTTTTTGTTTGAAAAAAAAAAAGGAAGAAAAGAGGCACAAAATCCCCTACAGAACCAACCAAAAAAAATGCTGCAACATATAAAACTTCTCTTCACTCTTGTCTCATATGTGTTTAATGAAGGTCATATGTCTTAATTCCCCCAAAGAGTATTGAATCATCCTTCTGTAGTTTACGATATCCTACATCAATCTCCTATACTGTCTCTTGCAGTCATCTTGTATGAAATCTCCCAGTACTCAAAATGCAGCTTCTATAAACATTGCACACAACTGTCTCTTGGAGCACCTTTTTGAATCTGTCTGTCACTTGTCTGCACAATGATTTAGGCTTCCTATAATCACATTTGGTTCCTCCTGGCTCTGCCTCTTCTGTTGGTGTACTGTGTCCACCCAACTCTTTTTAAGTCCCTGGAAGGCAGTACATCGGTGGGGGGATTTGTCAAGAGCAGGTAATGTCAGACCAACCTGTTCTGCTTCTGCAACAAGAGAGTAATGGACTTTCTGGCATAAGAAAAGCCAAGTGTCTTGATTTGAGTAAGACTCTTTGGCACTCTTACACATGGCATCATCATAAGTAGATTGGAGATGCATGGTCAAGATGAAACTGCTGTGAGCGGGTAGGCAGCTGTTTGGAAAACCTTATGTGCATAGTTGTTATTTAAGGATTCACTGACAAAATTGAGGTGCTAAAGGAGATCATGCAGCATCTAGAGCTGCTCAGTCTTTGACCTGATGAGAGCATGGAATGTATGCTTGATAAAGCTGTGGGTGACACTTCAATATTTGCAAATACACTAGGGGACAGAATTCAAATTCAGCTCCAACCTGGACATTTGGAGGAAAAATCTAGGAGACTTTTCAGGATCCACAAATGCTATTTGTTATAATTAGTCAAGAATACTGTCACATATTTAAAAAAAGGGGGAAGGGAAGGGGGAAACAACCAACTAGATAGGACTTTTTCAGAGCTGTGTCAAGGGATCATAGTAAGCAAAAGATGAAAGAGAGTGAGTAATGGCGAGGAATTAAAGTCACAGGCTTTTCTGGAATATGCCATCAGTGTATACTATGTGTGGAGTAAATATTTTGCTTTATTCAGTAGTTCTAAGTCTTCATCTTGAGTCCTGTTCTGGACATGGCACTTCAGCAAAAGAGTGGGTCAACTGAAGACAGTCCACAGGAGCAACAAGAGTAATAGGAGGTTTAGAAAACAGATTATATGCTGAAAAATTATAACACGTGGAGGTTGCTTATTAACTTCATCTTAAAACTCAAAAAGGCAAATGTTTTCAAAAGTTTAGAAAATGAAAGGAGAACACAATTTGTTCTCCAGATTCAAAATACCACAGGAAGGAAGCACCTACGTTTCAGTGAGGGAGATTTTGGGTTGACACTGGGAAGAAATCTCTAGTGCTAAGGGTGGCAGAGTGCTGAAAGAATTCCCTGGGGAAGCTATGGATTTGCTGTCACTAGACGTCTTTAACAAGAGGCTATGTGAACCTCTGTAGGGAATGGCATACACTGATTTTGCCTTGAGGCTTTAAATTTTTTCCAGTCCTCTGATTCTGTGATTTCCTACCATTTTGCCAATAACACCAGCCTCCAGATCACCCACACACTGCCTTTTAATGGAGTGAACTCTTTCCTCTTCTGCAGCATGTATTCTGATCTGTAAGACCAGGAGGTGAAGTGGAAGGAGTAGAGAGTAATACTATGTTTATCTGCGGTCAGTCATCCAGAAAAAGTATGTAGAGATGTAACCTCGAGGCATCTTAGCTAGCTGTGGATAAAATAGCTGGGCTTCTTAGGAGTGGGTTAGCTGTGGCAGGAGGAGTTTATTACGGACTAATGTGCAGTGCTTCCTAGCTAGGCTGTGAGAGCCTCAGTAGGTAGTTTAAAGCCATCTCAGGTATTTCTACGTTATCCTGTGAATCTGCAGCTTAAGTTTGCTCTCAATAACCAGCAAGTTCATTATGTGGTGGTAGGACGAAAAAAAACAAAACAGGCAGAACTGTATTTCAGTTGTGTGCTTGTTTGTGGTGTTATTTCTCAGTTCCCTATCTTTCATGGCTGTCTACACACTCTCTGCCTCTCTTCTGTCATTGCATATTTTCTAACGCTGATTTTGAGTAGGTTTTTGTTAATAAATGCTGTCATGAAATTTTTCCTGTGCAATTTGGTTGTTACTGAGTTTTTACGTAGAAGAGCTTTACCCTATTTAGAAGTTTAAGATTGAAGAATACACTTGTAATAATTTCTAAATTTCAGTCAGAAAAAGATTGTGTTTCTGAAGCTTTATAGACAGAGAAACATAAAAAAAATACTGGTGACAATCAAGTAAAAACGTGCAGGTCGGTGTTTGTATTAGGGTAGGATTAGTTTAATTTTTTCTCCTGTCTTTATTTCAAGATAAGTTTCTACTAAATAGAATGTAACTACATTTCTCCTTTTTTTTTTTTTCTTACTGTAGGGAAGCTACTTTCACTGATTTGGGAAGTTGTGAGTAAAATAAATTCCTAAATCTAGTAACTAGTTGACAGGTTTAAATTTATAGAACTTCATTGAAATGTTTATTTCTTGCCAGCTAACTTTAAATACAGTTATTCAGTGTCAAGGTTTTGAATGTAAAAAAGAAAATGTGTATGGGGAATTGTTTTAGCCATGAAGCAACTTTTCCATCATATGCTTTTAATCAAGTCATAAAGAAACTAGAAATATTACTGTGCTGAAAGGAATATTGGTTATACCTACATAAGCCCCCATCTTCATTGCTGTTGGATCTCTTCCCTTGCCAAATTATCCCCGCTGTCTGTACCAGTAACCGAGTGCGCAGAGAGAATCTCTCCTTTGCGTGAGGTGCAGATCCTGTGGATTTGTGTATCCCAATGATAGGGATTTGAAGGGGTGCCAGTGCCACACCAGGCTTCCCAGATGCAAAGCAGACAAGCCCTGCGAGGCCCGCACAGTCGCCTTTTGGCAACTCTGTGAGCTTCCTCCACGTCAGGCTTCTTGGAAGAAGCATCCGAAGCTGGTGTGGGCATAACTGTTGCAGGCTGCCTGGCTCAGTGAGAGCAGGATGCCAACAGCAGACGAGCAGCAATGTGTACTGTGGGATTCTGTTTTTTTCATTGCAGCCAGGCAGTGAATTGGATAACTTGGAGGAGATTCTGGATGACCTGCAGAACAGCCAGTTACCACAGCTTTTCCCAGATAGCCGCCCAGGCGCGCCAGCGAGCTCAGTTGACAAGCAAGCCATCATTAATGACCTCATGCAGCTCACCAGTGACAGCAGCCCTGGCACGGCTGTGGCCACCCAGAAACCAGCGATGAGGATTTCACAGAGCAGTGAGTTTGCCTTTTGCGCGTGCGTAGGCCGAGCTCGTGAACCCCCAGAGCGGCGCTGGGTAGCGGTGCCCCTGTGTCGGCCGGGCAGGAACCGGGCAGCTCCTTGTCCTGTCTAGTCTTGTGTGATGACATAGCGCCATCTGCGGTCATCCCATTCTGAAACACGTGTGGAAGTTCTGTCTAACAGACTTGCCACGGTGGATATCTGTGCGCCCTGAGAAGTTTTCAGGGGTAACCTCAAAATGAATGAAACACCCGCTCTGTGATGATAGTGAAGCTGTTGTTTGGGGCGCTTTGGCATGGAGAGCACACATGTTTTGTTTTTGAGGCAGATTACTCCTTTCCAGCAGATCCTGCACTAAAAGGGATGAAGCAGGCTTTTCTAAGAGTGAAGGAGATGTATCTTCTAAAACCACAAGATTAACAGGAAGACACATGATTAAGAGGAATGCCCAAGTTTAATTTGAAATTGTGGCTTTTAATTGAGTCACTTTCAGCTGTCAATGTTCCTTAACTTAATAAACTTACAAAGCTGTGTTGAAATGTTGGTCTACCACCATGCAATGATAGAAAGCGGGCAAGATGAGAGTTTTATCAGCTACAAATATTGAAGAAAATAGCATAAAAAAAACACTGCTTCATTTTTTTCTCCTCTTGGCTAGGATGGCAGCATCTCTTTACTTCCTTAAATGTACACTGATTTTTTTTTTTATAAAACCTAGGGCTTAGATAATGCTTTTAGCTAGTCTGAGGACATTAAAATAACACTGTGCCATTTTTAAATGAGCTTGAATTATTACTTAGAGATGTTTAAATGCATGTTAATATTACTATTAAGAATAAATATTAATGTTTAAACCACTACAGATCCTTAAATTATCATTTGTTATCGATGTTACACAGAGAAAGATATTTTGATTTAATGTACTCAATTCTGTAAGTATGAGAGTACTAACAGCACCAGCACATAAGTCAGGAGGAAATCTCTGTACACCTGAAATCTTTTGCAAATTATTTCTGAAGCAAAGTCTGCTGCTTCCTTCTACTGTGGCCTTTTGGCTTTCCAGAATTAACCTAACTTCGAATCTGCTTTCAAAGCTACTGGCAGTATAGTAACAGTATGATTGTAAAGGAGAGTGTCTTGGTGGTTAACTGCAGTTCTGTAAAAGCAACATCCTGTTTCCCATGGAAATTAAAACCCTAAAACTTTTTCCCCCGACTCTGTCTTATGTCTGTGCCCAGTTCCCCTAAGGAACTTCTGTGTTCTTTTCAGTAGAAGAGCATACAGAAAACAGGTGCATAGAAATAGTGAGTAGCTTCTCATACGCTCACAGAAAAGCAATGTAGGATGAATGTCAAATCATATACAATTCTAAATTGGAATTTTTTTTTTAGGTTTTTAATTTTTTTTTTTCTGACGAAATACAAACTTTCATGTTACAGGTTTTACATGAAAATGCTTAAAATATTTATATATATATATATGACTTGAAAGCTGTTGAATTTACCAGATTGCTAGAGTTGGATGTGTGGAGGGTAGGGAGCTTCCTTCAGTCCCATCCTGACCCAAGAGCTGAAAATCCCATCTGAGCACCATCACATCTTATCAGCTGAATTGTTATTTTGTGCTGATTTCCTTTTTGTAGGATCATTGGGTGCTGGCAAAGCTACCCATGTAATAACTTACATGCTTAAAAGGATGTCTTTTTATCAGAGGCTCTCTTTGGTCAAGCTATAAGGAAGTATTGCAAATCATAATTTCACAAAAATCATGTTTATTTGGATGTATTTTGTTGGTTATGATTGGAAATGGAATCGTAGGCACAAGGTCAGTGTTTGATTCATGTTTGAGAACTAGTTGTGCACGTAGGGAATGCTTTCAGGCACTGGAACATTGCCTAAATACCAGCTGAGCTAGATGGTTGCTAGTCAAGGTCTGAAGCTCACTTTTCTGAGACAGCCCACAGTTTTCTTTGCAGAGGCTGTTTTTTAGAGCACAAAACACCTAAACAGAAGAAAATAGTTGTATAAAGGTGACAATGACAATCGGGTGTGGTTCTGTTTACCAGAATATTATGGCATCACAGCTCTAATTCTGGACCACATATTTGTTGTTGCTGAAACATGGAAGTACTTATTTTTATTAATAACAAAAAAAAAAAATAAAGCATTTCTGAGGGAGATGTAGAATTGGGACTACAGGATCTGATATAGACTCAGTCTGTCCTGCATTTTGAGAGCTTATTCAGGAGCACAGATATGCTGGAAAACTTTCAAAATTGAGATAATTCCAAACAATCTGCCTCAGGATAACATCTGCATGCAAGTACAGTCCTACTAGGTATGATATTGATGGGCAGTAGTGTGCACATCACACAGTGGTATATTTTGCTGTAGGCCTCTCCTGTAAGTTAAATTGCATAATTTGAAGTTTTAAAAATATAAGTCATATCTGTTTTAGTGTCAGAATGTTCCACATTGAAATTTACATAAAAAACTTTAAGAAGGGATGTTTCTGAGACAGATATGGAGTGGGTAGATTATGCAGCATTAAATAGCTCAACCCAAGAACTTAAAGTTTGTATGGGTTTGCTTTGGTTTGGTTTTGTTGTTTTTTTTTTAACAAGCAAAGTTTCCATTCTTGTAACTTTGCTTTTTTTCTTTGCTCCTCCTGTCTAGCTTTTAATAACCCACGAGCAGGGCAACTGGGCAGGTTATTACCAAACCAGAATTTACCACTTGACATCACACTGCAGAACCCAACAGGTGCAGGAACTTTCCCACCCATAAGAACGAGTAGCCCCTATTCAGTGATACCTCAGCCGGGACTGATGGGCAGGAATGAAGGGATGATAGGAAGTCAAGGATCTTTAGGCAACAGTAACACAGGTAAGATGGCTTTCCATTTTTTTTTAATATATTTGAGTTGCAGACTTTAGCATGTGTAACTTAATGTTGAGGTTACAAATACAGGTTATTATAAGTATTTTCAGTCCTGCTTCTTACACACTGCTTTTCACCTGCCTAAATTTGCAGATTAACAAACTGTATTGTTAGACTCTGTTCACATCAGTTCAGCTGAGGTTTAGATAGGGGAAGATCCAATATTTCTGCCTCAAGCAAATAAATGAACCGTATTTCTGTAGAGGTACTTTTCTTTTTTAAAACAAAATTCTATGCAATACCCTTATGATGTGTATCTCTAAAGACATTGGTTTTGCACTTAGTTATCTTTTATTTATTAGCCTTAGTTCTGATTTTAAGTTTAAAAAATGCTAATATTTTAATCATTTTCTGAAAGATAAACTTTTTGGGAACCATCAGATATTGCAGTGATATTGTCTCTTGTCATGTATTATGCCTTATCTGTGGTGCATTAATTTCTTCATGTTGCCATGATATTTTACAAATATACCATAGTGGGTTTCACAAGAAAAATGTGGCTGATGGCTTATTTCGTACTATGATACTGTTCGAGTGTTTAACATTTGCTAAGAACTCTGAGTAAATAAATGGTTATTGTAAGTCCTTTCAGCTGGTTATTCACTGTCAAAATTTTATATTTAGTTTGCATCAGTATTAAAAAAGACATGCTGCCAGGCACTGAAATATCCTGTTTAAGCAGTTTAGAGGTCAACTTGTAGTCTTTCAAGCGTCCTATTACTTTCATGTTGTGTATGCATCTTGGAGGATGTTATTCATCCTATGTATACAAGTCAAGGAGTATTATCTGTGTTCCTGACATTTACTCTAGCACACCACGTATTTCAGCTGATGGAATATGTACACAAATAGAACAAACCTGAGACTGTAACACTGAAGCAAATTTTGTATAGCAGCTGAAACAATTACTCTCTTTGGAAGGTTTTTTTCCCCTTGGTTATATATTAGCAAATAGCTGAACCGATGAGTAATATTTATTTGTGTGGCTTTCAGTATTCATTTAAGGATGTTGCAAAATGCAGCTGTAGAGACCAGTAGTCCAAACTGAAATAAGTGTTTTATCTTTTGTCTTGACTGTATAAAATTGAAATGTATAAAACTATGAATGCACATCTTTAGGTTTTCGGGAGTTTTGTGTTGGGGTTTGGTTGGGATATTTTGGCTATTGTCAGAGTATAGTACTCTATATATTCCAAATGTAAATAAACTGTATCAGTTGTTTACAGTAGGTGTAGGAGGACTTCCTCTAAAACAACAGTAATAAATTTCAGCATCTATCGGAAAGTTCGTGTGAGTAATTTCCCTGCACGGTATATTGGTTTGAAATTTTCTAGGTGAGCCTTGAAGCTAAGAAGGCTCTGGGTTCTGAATGAAAGGACTCTGTAAAAGATGTTTGCAGAATGTGAATTTAAATTTAATCCTTCCAATCTCTAAGTGTGTGTAATGATAACATGTTGTTACTCAAGTCTACATTCTCACTTAGCACTTGGAAAGTGAAGCACTGATATACGCATCAGCAAACGCGATTCATTTCCTGAGGAAGGAAGTTAGGGCTATCCACACACCCTCGACACCTGTTGTAGACTACATGTGGGAACACTTACTCTGAACAGCATTTCGGAAATGATAAAAGGATCTTCCTCATGTAAAATGTATAATAATCTCTACTCCCTTGACTAAGCAGCATAAGGCATCATTCTGTAGCTTCACACATCTGGACAGGCAGTTGTGGTACCATGTGCTTTGAGTGAAACTACTGCATTTCAATTACTAAAAATGTAGCTCATCAGCTAAGGCTGTTCTGAGTCGTATGCCAGCACCTAAGTCTGTTTGCTTTTTTACAGGAATGATCAGTGGCAGTGCCCCTCGGCCTGCCATGACATCTGGAGACTGGGGAAACCAGACTTCTGCTGTGAGGGTGACCTGTGCACCCACAGCTAGTGCCATGAACAGGCCGGTGCAAACAGGCATGATCCGCAATCCCACAGCCAGCATCCCCTTGAGACCCAGCAACCAGCCTGGCCCAAGGCAGATGCTTCCATCTCAGGTCATGAATATGGGTAAGTCAGGGCACATGTGGAGTTGCACTTTTTGTCCTATGCTGATTTGCCAGAGATGAAGCAGGAAAGAAAGAAAAGACTCACTTCAATTATGGATTTTATGAGAACCATATTCCACAGTGCAAGTTGCCTGTGGAAGTGGGAAAGAAGGTTTGTAAAGCACTAACCTATAATGCATGTATTGATATGAACAATTCCTGCTACTCCATAGCTCTGCAGTGATGTGGCCAAAGAAAGATATGAAGTTGCTCGTTTGTTAAAGACCATGGGATTGTTAAGGTGAAATGATGGGAACATTGTAGTTGTTCTTGTACACTTTCAAAGCAAATGAATTATAATATCGACACTATATACTGTCTTTTTTTATGCTTATCTTACTAATTTTTTGCATCTGTGGTGTCGTATCTGCTGGTTTGTTGTTTTGAACCACATGTTATCATATTATTTTCCCAAATTTTAAAAGCAATTTTTTTTTTAAAAAATGCTTTTAAGTGTACCGTGTCTAAAGTCAGTGTTTTCATTTACCTTTACTGCAACGTAGATAAATCAATAGAAGGAATTAACATGAAAGTAGTTTCTTTTCACAGAAGTTATGTGGTTATTTTTCCTTCATTAGGGCCATCTGAGTTGGAGATGAACATAGGAGGACCTCAGTATAGCCAACAGCAGGCACCTCCGAATCAGACTGCACCATGGCCAGACAGCATCTTGCCTATAGATCAGGCAACTTTTGGTAGTCAGAACAGGTGAGCCTTACTGTCACATCAAAACACAGAGATATGTTAGACACCCATGTATTATACACCTCAAGGAAACAAAGCCCTAAGTAAAATACTCCCCAAATGTGCAGCAATTTAATGCTTGTAGTATGGTATACTTGTGCAATGTGTGCGTATTCCAGTACCACTTATAAATGCTCTTATGGCCATTTAATGCATGTGTGGAAGAACTGGAAGTTCTGTGTCACAGTGAATGCTGCCAGTGCTTTGGGTAGTTGCACCATTTTCACTTCTCGAACATTAATGTGATTTAATATTATATTTTTTTCTGAGTTTGCTGATTTTATTGTTAAAAAATTTACTTAACATTATATATGGAAAAATGCCAGGGCCTTTGTAGTTATAAGATAGCTGTGTTTTGATGCAACAGGATAGAGTTTTAAGTAGTGCAAGGCATCATTAATTTCTGGTTTGTTGGGGTTTTTTAATTGACCTAAATTCTGTAAAAGGTGAGGAAGGAAAAATGAAGTGAAATGGAGGGTGCCTCTTCCCTGAAGTTGACTTTCTCGAGCATCGAGAACCACAGTTTGATTATGAGTTATTAACTCATATGTAGTAGATCAACTTTGTTCATTATTAAGGCTTTTAAAGAATGCCATAACTAGAAAAAGCAATTTATACTTATTTTTAAAAGAGCATGTTTTCTCCAAGAAGTATACCACTTTAATTAAAGAAACTATGTATATACATGTGATACAAAATGGAGGGATAAAGGAAAAATGTTCAAATGTTTTGAAATGCATGAGTTGGGATATTTTTTAGTAGTAAATGGGAGGAGTGCTGAAAAGTAAGAAGCAGCAGTTGCAAAAAAGTATGTTTGAAGAAAGATTGATCTTCTCATTATACATTATACTCATTACGAAAAGGTGTCTGAAAATATTATCTGTAATTTTAAGTGTGGCATTTCTTTTGTTACTACTTTTGTTTCATGCTTTTCTAGATGTTTCCTGGTGCAATTTTTCCCCCAGTTAGAGTGCCCATATGCCAAAAGCACTGTTTGCGTAACTAAATTATTCACTAAAAAATAGCACTGTAAAATAAAATACAGGGCCATGTTTGGTCAGCAAGCCAGGCAGATAATTCTTCTATTTTGTTACCTTTGCATTTCTCATTATGTCCTTGTAGCTGAAGATGGTGAAAAAAAATCCCATTGTGTTACATCTGAAAGTAGTCATATTTTGATCATTTACACCTAAACAGAGATGATGACTTATTTGGTGCTACCATTTCTTATTTTTCTGATCCCTGAGCTTTGTATTTTTATAATCTCCTTATCATAGTGAGTATTAAGTTTGATAGAAGTTAAATCATAACTACAAATTAATTCTTTTAGAGAAAAGATAAATATTTTCATTGTGGTGTATAAAATAAATAGGCGGGAAAACAAAGTAATTGTCATTGTTTAACATACTGAGTTTGAAAAATGTTTTGAGTTTTTTCTCACCATATGTATTCATGCCCATTTATGATTTGAGGGAGGGTTTTTGTTAGTCTCATTGATTCTTTTTCCATATCATAGATAACTTTTTATAAGTCATCCTTAAAGTCTGGAAGCTATTTGATCCAAATGATTTTTTTTTTTCTCTTTTACTGAGTTATATTTCCATCTGTGAGAGCTATAGGAACTTCTCTGTAAATGAGATTGATTAATACTTTCCAATGTTCTAGAGGTACATCATATCATCATATATATCTTTTTTTTTTTTTTTACAGTGTTATTAAAAAATGGATCTTATTAAAGAGAATGTGGTTTTGTTAGGTTTCCTGCTTGCCATCCTTTGGGTTTGTAGGTGTATAGCCTGGTGATGCAGCTCTTTCCTTCTGCTTAGCTTTGACATAGAGATTAGACTTCCATGGCAACCATATATCTAATTATGGAATCTAAATACACATCATGTTTCTTTTTCCAAACAGACATGTAAAAAGGGTTCACATATACTGTTGTTTCCTCCCTTCACGTATGACAGCTTTTGTTGTTGTCTTTCAGTAATTATCTGGGATGAGATTCTGCCATGATGTGCATGTAGTAGCTGCCCTTGCTTGCAGAATGCTTTGCTCTTTATGTTTTCTATTATAGTCTTACAGTATCGTGTGTGGAGCAGGACTCGTGTGAACTGCAAAACAAAAATATGTCATTTTCTATTTCAGATTTAGGTTGTTTTTCACTAAGTTTTGTCCTTTGGATTTCAAATAAACCTTTATTCTGCCTTTGTAACTGTGAGTGTGCTTTGCATACAAATTCAGGGGTGAGGTAAGCAGGATTTATGGAGCCAGCACGCTCTGCCTGACAGTATCCAAATTCTTGCTGACACCCTTCTGAGGCTCATAACCAAGTACATAAACTGGTACTCAAGTGTGCAGTTCTTTAAGATGGGTTGAGGTGATGCAGTGTTCTGCTGCGGACAAAAAGGCGAATGTCCTTTTCTCCCTGCTCCCTTATGCTTCTGGCCAGCTCTTCCAGGTGTTCGATTTTTGTGAGCTCAGACAGTCCTCAGACCCCTGTGTGACCTCTTCAGCTTACTTAGTCTGATAGAAAACCAATTAAGAAGCATCTGTGGAAATCAGTTCTTTTTCTACTTGTGATCGTATACTTGATCTGACCTCTAAACTTTGAAGTTACAATTAGTTAAAAAAAGGTTTAGTCTTTTGTGTTCAGCAGCTATATTCTATACTGACTTCTGTGCTCCTCTGTTGATCCTGTAGTATGAAATCAGGTGTACCTTTGGTGTGCTTACTTACTTGTCGGATAAACCGTGCTTGTAAGATCATGATAGGCATTGATCATGCTATTTTAGTTATTTCTTTGGGTAACATAATTGTCATCCGGAATAATTTTCTAAACAAAACTGTCTCCACTTGTTGCTTCAATTTGAGTACTAATCCTCTTGTATTGTTTTTTTTTTCAGCAGCTGTTTACCAACCCTGTGTTCATGTTTTGACAGGCAACCATTTGGCAGCTCACCAGACGATCTCTTGTGTAATCATCCTTCATCAGAGTCGCCAAGTGATGAGGGTGCTCTCCTGGATCAGCTTTACATGGCATTAAGGAACTTTGATGGTTTAGAAGAAATCGACAGGGCTCTAGGAATACCAGAACTAGTTAGCCAGGTATACTGGATGTAGCATTGCATGTGTTAAATATTGTATTTAAGGGATATGTTTTTAAGGTGGAGGTAAAAGATGTGTTGAAAAACATCACTGCAAGCTACAGTAGAGTTAGAGGTGGGAGTCCATGTAACAGCTCAGGGTCACCTGAAAAGCTTCCTTCAGCCTCAGGTTTAGTCTTCCTTCCTCTCCCCTCGCATGTTTGTCTAGCTCTCCTGCTTCTGACCTATGCTGAGCCACTTTGCTTTATGCAACTAACCTGACCAAAACCAAAAAAAATTAACAGGTTTCTGCTTATCTGGTGGTCAACGCTGTGTGGGAGAAAGGTAAGATCACAGCCAGCAACGAGGTGTAGGAAAGAAGAAAAGAGAATATGAGGACTTAGGAGCAGAGGAACAAGATCAAGACCTTTGTGTGACGGGGCAACAAGCTGTTGGATGATTAAGCCTGTAAAGTGTAATTTCACCCGTAGTTTTTCCATTAGTTGATTAATATATGTTAAGGGACAAGGTTCATCTGAAGCAGTGAATTTCATTCCAAGCGCTTAAAATATTTTGGTTTTTTTTTTTCAAATGACAAGCATGCTTCCTAAACTTTGCAGCATGAATTTCTTCTATGCTTTTCATCCGTTTGTCCGTGTTTATTTTTTATTAGCTTCCAGTTGATTCTTGTCCATTTGAGTCTTATATGATGCAAAAAGTGTGATTTTAAAAAAAGGTGGGGGTGACAGCACTTCTTGTTTCTGGCATCAAAATTGTATTTCCAAAAACATCTATCCGTGTCTCTATAACAGTGTAATATTCTCAGACAAGCCTAGAATACCTGTTTCATTTCCCAGCACTCATCAGTATCTCGAGCATAACTTCTGAACTAGCTCTGCATTTTATGTATGAAATAGGACCAATGAAATCCTGCTTTGGACATGAGAAAATTTATCTCCAAGCCTATTCGGTACAACACAGAACTCAGTGAGGTATTAAACTGGAGATATAATTTATTGGTGAACTTGAATTTTGCAGTGTGAAACTTTCATGCAGTATGACATAGCTTTTGGAGTACCACCACCAAAAAAAAAGAATAATGTTTTATTTCAAACTAAGAGGTAAATATCTTTCTATTTAATTAATATCTCAGTGGAATTTTGCAGATAGGAGAACTGCTGCATTTTTAAAAATGTTTTTAAAATACTCATCAAACATTTCATAGGAACTTAAAGTCTTTCTTTCGTGAGGGCACTGAAATTTACTTTAACTTGATTTCCAGGGTAAGTGTGGAATAAGCTATAAAATTATTCTGCCTAGAGCAAATATTATGGGAGTTTCTAGAAGGAGTTTAGAATTGTGTTAGCTTTTTTATGGTGATGGATAATCAGTTTGTGTGAAAGTGTCCTGAAAGAATTAGGCACTCTATTCATATTAGCTTCTATAATAGTTTCAAGCATCTTTATTTGAAGTCATTATTTTGTTTAAAGATACTAGTAAAGATAAGAAAGTATATTTTTATCGATTTGTAACATCTTTGAATTTATATCGGATTCAACAACAAAAGTATGCTGGCATCACTTCATTTACAGGTTTTCATATAGCATTTGTCATTTCAGGATTTTATTCATTAGTAGAATGATACAATGACTAGGTTAAGAACATGACAATGATTGTGGATATTTGTTTTAAAAGAAAAAAAATAAAAATGAAGAGGAATTTGTCTCTGTGAATATGTTTTAACACTCAAAAATATAATTCTATTTATGTTTAAGCTTTATATTTAGGTAAAGAAAATTTATGTGATTTTCTTTTTAAAAATATTCACAGCCTAAAGGTTGGTTTTGCAGGGTGGCTGTATTAGTCTCATATAATCCTATGAAAATTCATGTCCCACCAACTGTTCCTGTTGATCACGTATTTCTACAGAGCCAAGCTGTTGACCCAGAGACCTTCTCCAGCCAGGAGTCAGGCATCCTAATGGAGCAGAAGGCTCCAGTGTTCTCCCAGCAGTACACGGCGCAGGCTCAGATGGCGCAGGGCAGCTACGCACCCATGCAGGACCCAAGCTTCCACGCCATGGGACAGCGCCCTGGGTACGCGGCCCTGCGCATGCAGCCCCGGCCCAGCCTCCGGCCCACCGGCATTGTGCAGAACCAGCCAAACCAGCTGCGGCTCCAGCTGCAGCACAGGCTCCAGGCACAGCAGGTACAACCGCTGCCATGCCCAGTTCCACACCGGCACAGGCGTCTCTCCTAGGCAGTGCCTACTGACTGTCAGCTTGCTCTTAAGTGTGTAATTATAGTCTAATTCCACTTTTACACTAAACACACTATTTTTCTGTGACACTACCTCGTGCATTCTTTTTTCTTTAATCTTTTATTGCATCTTTCTGTTATTATTTATATAATACCGTGCGAGAACATGCATTTAAGCCTAGATCTCAGTAATTCGTTGAGCAAGGCTACGGTGTTGGTTTTTTATTGTACAGGTCCTTTCTGTTTGTTGTATCTTCACTCTTCCAGTAATCTAAGCGCTTTTTTTATTGCTGCCTGTTAATACGTCTTTTCCTTTTCATAGCCTTTGTTTACTTTTAAAGATAATTTTAAGTTGTTCCTTGTTTCATTTTAAAATGTATAGGTTTAATCATAGAATGCTTTGGTTGGAAGGGACCTTTACAGGCCCTTACCTCCATGCAGAAGCAGGGACATATTTAACCAGATCAGATTGCTCAGAGTCCCATCCAACCTGACCTTGAGTGTTTCCAGGGGTGAGGCCTCAACTACTTCCCTGGGCGAACTTGTTCCAGTGTTTCACTACCCTCATTGTAAAAAATTTCTTCCTTATATCCAGTCTAAATCTACCTTCCCTAAGTTTAAAACCATTACTCATTGTAGTTTGTGGTACTATATTTAAGATGTTAATGATTTTCTAGTGGAGGAGGAAAGATCATTTCTGCTTTCAGGCATCAAGATAAAGCTAGTTCGGAGTAAATCTCAACAGTCCCGTCCCAAACTCAAAAAGGGTAGGAACTGTAAAGGCAGCATGTTTTGTAAACAGCTTAGTGCCTGTGTTGTTATTTGTATGCTTTATTATCCCCTTAAGAAACTAGGATTTGTGAATGATAATAGGACTTGAGCAGGAAAACTATTCCCTACTTGAATACATAAAAGTAGGTCCTCAAATCAATTGATCAAGAAACAGATGTGTGTACCTCAAGATATAAAATTTCCCTTTTCTTGTTTTTCTTCTAAAATTTTTTGGGTTTTGGGGTTGGGGTTTTTTTCCATTAGAATCGGCAGCCACTGATAAATCAGATCAGTAGTGTCTCCAACATGAATCTGTCTTTGAGACCTGGAGTGCCAACACAGGTGAGACAAATAGCACCTTTAAAAAAAAAAATCACTTTGTTTTATTCTTTTTCCCCCCCCAATTAAGTACCACAGTAATGTGATGTGGTAAATACGTGGAATAGATTCTAAAGCTTAAATACAAATAATGCAGTATGTCTGATAAGAAGTTATTTTCTGAGAGTCTTTCCAATATTTGCATGGGATGGATGGTTATTTACTAGAGAAGTGAAATATCATGCATTTTTAAACAAACTCCTTATTTTCTAAAGATGCATTCTTTTAATGACCTACTCTGTTTGCAATTACAGTTTGCTGCAACATTAAGCACTGGTATTATTTCAGTTACTGACTCTTGCACTGTGGGAAGTCTTTACAAGCAGAAGTATTAGTAGTATTATTTTCTCCCTTTTAATTTTATTGTTAGTTGTGTGGTGGGCAAAAAAGAGAGCTGCAATCTTCCATATTACTTCAGTGGAGATGCCTCCACTGTTCAGGTTGCCTCAGAAGAGGATATTGATAGGTGGTGGTGATTTTTCCTGCAGGGTCCTATCAATGCGCAGATGCTGGCACAGAGGCAGCGGGAGATCCTGAGCCAGCACCTGCGGCAGCGGCAGATGCAGCAGCAGCAGCAGGTGCAACAGCGGACGCTGATGATGCGAGGGCAGAGCTTGAGCATGACCCCCAGCATGGTGGCCACTGGTGGCATACCAGCAACCATGAGCAATCCACGGATCCCGCAGGCAAATGCACAGCAGTTTCCATTTCCTCCAAACTACGGTACTGGTTCCACCTCCTCAGTGCATTTCAGCACACCTTACTCCCCTGTGGCCTCTCCAGTGCTGGGTCCATACCCCCCTCCAACACCCCCTTGCCTGGCTCCCTAGGAACTATGGGAAATGTGGAGCTTCAGGCTTCCTGGGAGTCCTGAAATGTGACATAGTCCCATCAACTTTTCCTAGGTCTAGTACCATGTATTCTCTAAGCACTGTTCTTTTTTTGAGCAGCAGCAGAACTGTGTTGTTTGTGTTTGCGTATATCTATAGGTTTAAACATATGTAACTGTGTATGCACACAGGAACACACATGTGCATTTGTATTGGCTTGATGGACTCTGAATAACTCTACAAACCAATATATACAGTAAAAAGTGCAAATGAAGAAAAAGGTATTAATTGATGCTGTCAAGCAGCATAAGGTGACCAGAAGCTTCATCGGAAGCAAAGCTGTACATAATCCTTTTAAATAGTTTTTATATTGGGGGGGGGGGGGGGGGTGTTGCATTTTGGTAATGAGATATTTTTTAAGTAGCAGGTAGATTCTTCCCCCCAAAATATAATTCTTCATGTGCGCATTAATTACTTGCTAATTTTATGTTATTTTGAGTTTAAACAATAAAAATTTGTTTCAGATTAGGTATTCAGGTATTCTCTTCCCTGTGCTTAAACTTGTATGTAATGTGACATCTAATACCATTTTCTTTGTGTGTTTTACAAAACTGTATACTACTTCATTCTGGCGTTGCATGGGGCAGTTACCTCCATACAGTTATTGTTATACAGGTTCTTTATTATATTACAATTATATTAAATAATATGTAATGTGCAAGTTCTGCATTAGGGGTGGCTTGTTTTTGTTGAGTTGAGAGTACTGTTCGTGTTGTGCTTAAACAAAACCAAATGACTTGGTTTAAAATTCCTGCACACAACTGGCATATAACAGCTTAAATTAGGTTTGC
The DNA here is from genome assembly GCA_033556795.1 of Tapera naevia. Lineage (NCBI taxonomy): Eukaryota > Metazoa > Chordata > Aves > Cuculiformes > Neomorphidae > Tapera > Tapera naevia. The sequence goes on from JAUMJJ010000038.1 coordinate 17,018,980, forward strand.
TTTGCATCTAGATTTTTTTTGATTTTACAAAGTAATTGAATACTTGCACAAAATGGCTTTGCCTGGTGTTACAGGGACACAGAAATAGAGGAACTAAGGTTCTAGAACTAAAGTTGAAAATTGTAGCATAATTATTAAAACATGGTGCCACACAGCAGGCGAGTTAGGCGTAACTTTCACCAAAATGGATTTATAGACAGAAGCAAAATGTTTTATTTTGAATGCTGTTCCTGTAAAAAAAAAAAAGAAAAAAAAAGTCATTTACCAATGTTTCTCTTCTGGTCTGTGGAGAGGAAGGACCTCTTGTGTGATTAGGTAGCCCAACATACTTAAACAAAATGATTTTTTTAAGGTTATACATAAATATTACTTGATGATGTCTTGCTTTTAATCTATATTCCACGTTGAGACACAGGGTTATAGGTTCCATATGACATATGTAGAACGATGTAAAGACATGTCTGCAGGTATGAGTTCTTGGCTTGTTTTAACTGCAAATGTACAGTGGCTACATTTCTTGTTTTCTTCTTCAGGTATTAGTCAGCAGCCCGATCCTGGCTTCACAGGGGCCACCACTCCACAGAGTCCACTGATGTCCCCAAGACTGGCTCATACTCAAAGCCCCATGATTCAGCAGTCTCAGGCTAATGCTGCCTATCAGTCCTCTACAGAGATGAATGGGTGGGCACAAGGGAATATGGGTGGAAACAGGTAAATCGGAACAAAACCAAAATGAACACACAGAGTCATTTATGGTCTACGCTTATTTATGGGGTTTTTTTGATATGTAATTGTTTGCTTGTTTGTCATTAACTATCTATCCTAAAAGAGATTTCTTTTCAATTTGGCTTGACGTGTTGGTTTAAATTCTATCACAAGGCCAAGTGAGTGCATAGCTAAAAGACCTGCATCTACACAATGCATTGCTTTGTCTGTGGTAACTGACTAAATAAACACTGTGTGTCCTTAAGAAGCACTTCTGCTGCACAGTGAGCTCCAGCCCCTGAAGTTTGTGTGTATGCATTCCTTCTGCATATGATTTTCATGTTGTGCTCCCACGCTGCTTTCCACACGGCTGGATCAGCTGAGCTGGACCCTATGCATTCCCTACTTCTCTGGAATTTGCAGTGACTGGATATCACCTCCCACTTTAAACGCTGGAGTGCAAGCAGGTTCAGTCCATTAGTGCTTGCACATACTGCAGGTCAGCATATAGCTGTCATTCTCTGAGAGCATTGTAGCATGCCTCATGCATGCAGTCACCTTTTCTGCTGAGGCCCATGACCCAGTCAGTATAGCTCGAATAATCAGTCTGTCCACATTGAATGGGTTCACTGTTGAACACTGTCAGTAGGCAGCAATGAGCCTTCCGGATGGCAATGATCTGTGCTTTTCACTGGAAGACAGGAGGAGCTATCAGATTGGTGTACAGCCTGTATTGCTTGACACTGGGGTGCACAGAGTTGTCTCTAGCATAAAGCCTTTGTCATCGTGAAGTTCTCAGGCTGCTCTTACTGTTCCAGTCCAGCAACAAATCTTTTTCCCACTGGTTGACAAAGATATAATAAACCCAGAAAAACATTATTTTCATGACAAGGCTGATCCAAGTGAAGTTCCCCTTAAAGCAACTGATTTATTTCTTATCCTCATCCTTTTCCATGCCTATTCCCCACGATCTTCTGATGCATCTTCAGGAGGCATAGTTACCACAGTCATGACTTCTGCCAAAACAGCAGCAGGGGCAGCTTAATAAGACTAATGGTTGGCTTGCTGAACTGCAGCTCTACAGCAGAGACATGTCAAATGTGTTTACACAATCCACTGAGTATTCACAATGATCTGTAGTGTACTGTTTCAGCCATCCAGATAACAACTTAAAAATGGGGTTAGGTGGCCTGAAAAGACACAGAATAGGAAAGAAGAGAATGGTGGGATTTTCTGAGTTTGGTCCTGTGCCCAGAATGCCATTGCACTTCACCGAGTCTCACAGTATGCAGCAATAGCCCAATGGAGTACCCTAGCGCAAGGCTGAGGTGTGAAAGATTTCCTCAGCTGTGGGAGCAATACTTTACAGGGAAGTAAAAGTCACCAGTTGATAGGAAGGTGGTTGCTGTATGCCATTCAACACATAGAAGCCCTTCCGTGGTGTTTAAGTCTAATGCAGATCCTCTGAACAGACACGTCATCAGCAATGAATCCTTCATTGACTGTTGGATTAAACTTGAAGAATAGAAAAGAGTGATATGTAAACAGTGAAGTGCGTTTTAGGAAATATAAAAAAAATCTGTTGTATGACTTTCAATGAAATGGGAAGGAAGATACTATCCAGAAAGCACTTGACTTTGGATAAAATCTGGGATGAGACCTTCTACAGTTACTCCTTAAGGTGTTCTGAAATGGCCTTAAAGGAACATAGAGGATAATTGTCTTACACATTATGTTGTTTCTTACAATGCCACTTTTTCAATACTTGATGCTAAGTTTTAGTAAATTAATTTCTGCACAATTGCATGTCTATATTTGTGAGCCCACTTGCCATAATTTTATGTGCAAATCTGGTGTTCATATGTGCAAATAGCCTTTTAGGTTTTTTCAAAAAGCAAGCTTATTTGACCAGATCCAATATCAACTCAACCGTCCCATATTGTGCTAACAATGGGGGAGAAAAAGGGGTCTCCCTTTCCCTCAAAAAATTACTTTCCCAAACGTCTTTAAGATACATACAGAACCCATTTAGACAGCTAGTTGGCTGTTATTGCACATGCATAACAGATTTGTACTCTGCCATAGTTTCGCACGCAAAGGCATGCATTTTTGTGCACAGACATGGAACCTTGAATTTTGAAAATCTATTCCTTAGTTGTTAATGTAGCTGAAAACTAGTTTTCCTTTGAAGTTGGCATAAACAACAGTATGTACAAATTCTAGCTTAAGTTTTGTTAAGAAGAGAGTAGTTTCTTAGTGGCTTCAGCATTCTAAGTCTGACACATTGCTTTTTCCATTCCTTGCTGTAGCATGTTTTCACAACAGTCCCCACCACATTTTGGGCAGCAAGCAAGCACCAGCATGTACAATAATAACATGAACATCAGTGTATCCATGGCAACCAACACAAGTGGTATGAACAACATGAACCAGATGACAGGGCAGATCAGCATGACCTCAGCGACCTCTGTGCCTACATCAGGGTTGTCCTCCATGGGTCCTGAGCAGGTGAGAATTTAAGGACTTGAGATGACAGCTAGAGGGTTTTCTTTGACTTTCAGTAGTTTTTCAGATCCGCTGTGTTGCGCTGTAACTGCTGTAAGTCATTGCGTTTCTTTTGCTAGTTTTCTTGAGAAATTATGATGTTAAAAAAAGCTTTGTTTTTAGCTCTGCACTCAGATAACCAGGGTGACTGATGAGGTAGAGAGCATCTTTCGCATCTGAATTTCCCATTTTGACCTAGCACCATTGTAGCTAGCACATGTAGTTGCTCCTGGACTTCCATGGAAAGTGGGTGCCAATCTAGCTCCTGTTCTCAGTAGGTAAGTTTCCACAGCTCACTTGCAGGTCACCAGTGCCTTTGCTAATTTTCTCAGCACTGGAGGCTGGAACTCAATGACAGGCAGCTGTTTCCTAGTGATAATAGTGAGGGATGCTGGCACGGGTAGTGTGTGGGAGATACTTCTACTGCCACTGTGTTTGTAGTACCAGACAATACACGGTCAACTTCAAGAACTAATGTGACATCTTTGTGAATACAAAATCCACGCTTTTTGTAATGTGGTACATATAAAATAGGTTACTGAATCAATAGGTAAGTAACTTGTTCTTCTCTGCTGAGAGGAGGTTTACGCACTCGATTTTATTTGAGACTGCTACTTAGGGTATCTGAAATAAGGAAAATAATGTTTCTGTTTGTCAACCTGCAGTTAAACTGACACAGTACATTAATAAGTGTTTGACAAACAAGTCCTCTTAATTAACAAGTTCACTTGTTTGTTTTGGAGCTGAATTCTGGTTTGTTCAAAACATAGACTTGACATTATGGACTTTTTTTAGAAGTATAGGCAGAAAAGTACCTCTTGTGTCAAGGCAACATCTGCTATGGTGGACAGTATCGTAAACCTTTTTTCTGAGACCATAATGTTCCAGTTTAAAGCTGGATATTTATTGGCTTGTTAATGTGTGTCCTTTCTCCAGAATGATTACTTTTCCTATCTTGTCCTTTAGCTTAAATAGCTCTTTTCCTTTCTTGTGTTTAGAAAGAGCTATTCTAGCAGTGTGACTTTTTTGTTGCTTTGAGTCTGTTGCATTGCTTTGGTTTGAATTTCTTGGTTTTTTTCTTCTCTTGCAAGTTAAACAAACCACAGTGTTTCAGTCTCTTCTTGTAGGTTTCAAACTCCCTTGTCTTTTCTGCACCTGTTCCTGTTTGAATCAGTATTTCCTAAGCACCAGAGCCATGTGCATAACACTAGTTCTTCCCCATTTCTCTTGGAATACTCTGACAGATATAGCATCAGATCACATTTGTCTTTTACAGCTGCTGCATTCTGGTGACCTGAAGTAATTTTGATGCTCCCAAATCTGTCACCTTCTCTGATATTTCCAGTTGCTAAGCCCAATTATAGCGGACTTTTTTATTATTATTAGTTCAAAGTGCATACTATTGCACACATTTAATGTAATAAAGCAATAGTAAACCCCCCAAAAAAGAGTAAGGATTTTAAGGTGAGAGCCCAGTCTGATATCTCAGCATGGCCACATTACATAGTTAAGGTTCCTGGGGAAAATTAAGGCATATGCATAATAGAAATGTTTTATTTCAAAGACTTCCATGCAGACTACTGTTTCCATTGGACAGTTGTCACATCGCTTTTCCTTCCTGTGAGACTACTAGATCTTGTTTCAAGATAGCAGTTATCTAACTTCCAGTAAGTTTTTTATCCATCTCAACATTTGTTTTTCAGCCCGTCCCTTTTGTGGGTCTACTTTCAACTCCATTGTTGTAGCCTCCTTCTAGAAGTATGAATATCGTCACCAAAGACAGTGATTTAACAGTGCTGAGGCTCATTGTGTAACTGTAATCTGTTTTCCTCCTGATTTACCACCCCAGCACTGTGTCATCTGCAAACTCTGTAAGCAAATATTTTATGTTGCGTCTAGGTCAGAGGTGGCCAACTGGCAGCTAATGGGCCGTTTCTGGTCCACAAGACAGTACGTTTTAGTCCTCAGAAATGTTTGCTGTGCTGCTTCACATTTTCTTTCCCAAGAGACAGGAATAAATAAATATGTGTGTATTAATACTAAATTTTTTTCTTCTGTGTTTAAGGCATAGTGTTTCACAGTTTGGCACCTATATTTTGCAGTTGACCTAGGCTGTGATAAACTTTTTTCTTATAGCTGGTGGTTTTCAAAGTGTCTATATTTTCATTAATTCTGCTGACTGTTGCCATTTTTATTCATTCTTTTGTTTGTTTTTTTTTTATAATGTCACCTACATTTTTTATTACCTTTTTTTGTTCCATAATACATAATTTTAACTTTATATGCTCATCACTTTTTAACCACAGTGAATAACAGTGGTTACAATATGAAGTGTTCCAGCTTTTGAAAAAAACTTAGCACTTCATATGTTATTGGATGTTTTTTGGAAGTTACTTGTTAGTAAAAAGCTGTTCCTGGGCCTATTTACCTGGTGTGAAACAAGTATATTGCCTTTGGTACCAAACAGATTTATCTGGCTCTGTCTCCTGTCTCTTTGTAGCACCATACTGTATCATACAGGCATATTCAGAGCTCAGAAATACTAAGTCAGGTGTTTATCTGCTCATACGGGCGTATCTTCAACTTCTGTTTGCTACCTAAGCTCCCGGCATCACCAAATAAAACCTGAAGATTATGCTCAAGATGGGCTTGCTATTTGTCGTGCTTAAGAGGATCTTTTACGTACTTGAGGGATCAGACCTTGTCCTAGTATCATCTTCTCCTTTATCATTATGTTAAAGCTCTTCAGGGTGCTCTTACTAGTGTGTCTTCTAGGAGACTGATACCAGGAATGCTGAAATGCTACCTGCCTCATCTGCAGGTTTCTTCTGTCCAAAACAGCTTCCCCTGACATTGAGAAAGTTTAAACTTTCCCAGTGTTGCGCTATTCACACAATTTACTGTCTCTTTGTTATTGTCATCTTGTTTGCACAACGGACTGCTATCATGTTTTTGTCTGTTACTTATCTTGCATCAGAGAGCCATGTTATTCACAGAGTTGTCAGAGAAGTAATTTGAAGCCCTAGGAAGAGAAGAGACTTTTCAGTGTATAAAATATAACATTATTTAGGTGTCCACTCAGTAGATGTTTATTAGTCGGCACAGGGCAGTACTCCCCAGACCAACAATATTACGGCATCTACAGGAGTTATCTTGAAACAGTATTTTGATTTTGTTCAGCATAGTGGATGAAAGGAGCTCTGGAGTGGTAGGAAACTTTTATTATTAGACACCTTGTATATATTTCTGGTTTATTATCAGGAGGCTGTATTCGTGTGTTTAATTGCAAAGGAATTATGAAACATCCATCTCGTTTAGTCAGATTTCTTATCTGATAACATCATTTGACCTGTCTTCAGAAAATAATAAAACCCCTTCCATTTCTTTCCCCTTCTCCATACTTTTCTGATGGAATTGTTATTGCAGTCAGGAGAGTTGATGGGTAAATGTAGGGTGTTTTGTTTCAAGGACTTTATAAACAAATGTATTCATACAACAAAACTGTAGACATTTTTTTTGTATCTGTTACTGTGCCAATCAGGATTCTTGCATCATCACTGGCAAATGGATTCTGTGATAGGAGCTTCACTGTGCCTTTGCTGCTATTGTGGTGTGCAGACTGGAACTATCTTCCTTTTCTGTACCTATCCTAACTCTGCCGTGATGCAAGTCGTGTACTCATCTTTTTATTTCAAAACTGCTATTGATTCAGGATAATTTTTTTTATTTCTGCTTTTTATTTTTTCCTTTCTTTTGTCTAATGAACAAACAGAAAAGGCATTTGTGTGCCTGTGGTTTCTGATGAATGTTGATCAACAGCAGAAACCACTTTTCAAATATGGATTCTGTTGCTTAGTCAAATGCATGTAGATAAAGCTGGGAAGCTGTCTACTTTCTTTCTTAAAAAAAGTAGTGTCGTTCCATTCCCTTCTGATTTAAGTTTTCAGATTCATGTTTGAAAACCTGCCCATTTGTATTAAGAAGCAGAAAGTATCACTAGGAGGTTTGCAGCACTTAAACAATCAATTTCTTCTGAGTTGAAATTCCTGGCAAAAATATTTTAAGGTTTTTAGCCTTTCCCATTGATCTGCAGTCCTGTCTCTGCCAGTGTTTGAAACCACTTCTTTAGGTGGTTGCATGAGATTTCATTTAGGTTTGTGATGTTTTGCAAAATCAGTGAATAGCAGCAGAACAAAAGTCAGAAGGACCTGGTGTGGTAGATTCCAGACAGTCTTCTCCCTTTCTACAGCAGGTTTCTGTAGCTGAATTGAGGTAGAGCAGCGGCAGAATCTCCTCTCCTTGGCAACATGAGTCTCCTAAAGAGCAGGTGACACAGAGAACATCCTTTGCCTTCCAGCAAAATCTGCAGGGGGCATATCTTCACTATTATCTCATCCATCTAATCTGAGGGAAGTATCAGAGAGAACCAAGTCAACAAAGGCTCCCTAGGAAGAAGTTTCTTTCCCTGTAAACCTTCTAAAGAAAGCTGGGTTTTCTAATCCTTTAAAAGCATGCTGAAGGGCTGTGTTTTGTATTTTATATCAGTTCCAGTCTGTCCTACAGTAGATTGATCCTTTGATTAAGGAAGCAATGCTGGAAATTTGGCAAGCCACTCTTTCCACATAACTAAGCACGACTGACCCTTTGGTTGTGCAGTAATACACAGCTTCACTACCTCACCATGGCTGTGTTCTGAAAACTGATGAAACCATCCCTTTAGGAAAGCATGCTGCTGCGGGTTTTCCCATTTAATGCTGTGTTTCTCCCATAGCTTATGAACACAAAAATAAGTGTCATTAAAATTCTGTCAATAGTCAGTATAATTCAGCCTACATATTATCTCATCAGGCTTGGAAAAAAAACACGTGGTGGTTTGCAAGCAGAAATGCTGTGTTACTGAGGTAGTTATGTGTTTCTGCTTTCAGGACTTTCATAGCAGACAAGTCCTCTTCAAATAATACTGACCTGATTTATGGAGCCTGTTTTGTAAAATACGCATAAGGGTCATAGTATCAGGAATGAAATCTTTGTTGTTGACTGTGAATCAGAACAATATGAGTCAAACATGTGCTGTTCAAGAAGGGTGCTCAGCTATATAGTTACTTCCCTTATTGCAACATCATCTCAAAAGTGGATGTTGGAATATGCAAATAGCAGAGTGCTTTATAATGCTCCTTTTTAATTCCCAGCCCTTTTCCTGATGCACTTTTTAATTCATTCTCCTGAATATATTGTTGCAAATAGGTTAATGATCCTGCTATGAGGGGAGGCAATCTTTTCCCGAACCAGCTGCCTGGAATGGATATGATAAAGCAGGATGGAGATGCAACACGGGTAAGAAATGGCACACATTGGCATACAGAGGCAATGGTACTATGAATATACTGTAGTCTAGAATGGATACAGTATCTTTTTACTTACAAAGTTAAAAGCACTCAGAGTAGTAGTAGTTAAGTCTGTTGCAATTAATTTGTTTAATTCTGCTTTTGATGACATCTATATTAAGTTCCTTGTTTAGATTCCACTAGCATTACTGAAGTGAATAATACAGAATACATTTACATTAACAGAGTACATTACATTATCAAATTAACAAGCAGTCACATTCAGCCGACTTAGGTATCGTTGTATTTGCTTTTTACAGAGCAATTACATGAGTATTTGCTGATGATTGGAAAGACTTAGTGTTGATTTATATTTGCACTGTTGCATGCTTAACCCATTTCACGTTTCATCCTGCCTAAGTGTTTTTCCACTTCTCGCTGCATTATACTTAGAGCAAAATCTCATGAATTATTTAATTTAGTACTTTCTATACAGTGAGTCTTCTGAGAAGAGTGGTAAAACTGAACTAATTTTCACACAAATTTCTAACTGACAGGGTAATTAACGTTTGCTTAGGTCAAAACCAATTTGTATTCCAGACAGTAACAGTACTAAAGGAAAGACATTGTGGAGTTACTGGCGTGTTACCAAGTCAATGAGGTTGGTTTTATGTACCCCTCCTCAGTGGAAGGGTTTTTAATGGAAATAATCTTCATTTTAAGTAAGTTCATTACAACAAACCCACTGTTTCGAGACCTGATGAGATTTGACACTATCACGCAGTATTTCCCGTGCGTAGTCCGAGCATTGCATCCAAACGTGAGAAAGCTGAGCTTGCCTGCATCCAGATGCCTGCGGGATGCGGGGCCGGGGCTCAGCCGTGCGGGGCAGGCGCCACCTGCCGGCTGCTGCACCGCCCCAGCGCTCCCCGTTGGGAGAGTGGGATGGATTGGGTTTAAATTGTCCATTTCCTAAGATCTCTGTGATAATCGAAATAGGCAGATCTAACACGTTATTCCTGCAGGAGTCATTTTATAACCTGCTTGAGGACCATCCCTTGTACCACTGTGTCCTTATCTGTGGTGTTGAAATCAGAAAGATGGAATTTAATAAACAAAGTTTCCTCTTATCCTGAAGCCAATAGCAAAATTTAAAGTTTCCTACTGTTAGAGAGAAGGAATTTTTGTGATAGGGGAAATTTAAAAAAAAATTGACTGCAAATGTATCAAGATTAATGAAAGTGTAAGACTGTGAAAGTACCAAGGAAGAAGCAGGACCCAAGGGAGTGGCAGGAAAATGTGTGCTGGGGAGACTTAGGCTGCATGTTGGGAAAAGGTTCTTCATTCAGAGGGTGCTGGAGCACTGAAACAGCTCCCCAGAGAAGTAGTCACGGTGCCAAGCCTAACAATAGTCAAGAAGTATTTGGACAATGCACTCAGACATGTGGTGTGAATTTTGGAGTTGCGCTGTACAGGGATAGGAGTTGGGCTTGATAATCCTCTTTTATTTGCATGCATGTGTGTAAAGTTTCCTGGAGACCAATTCTTTTTGCACCTTCATGGTTCATGTCAAAATACAAGTACCTGTCTCTGAGAGTGGAGGATCTGCGCACAGAGTCCCTTCTGCAATCATTTAACAGTCACTTTGATGATCAAAAAAAAGTTGCAGTATGCTCTGCTTTAGCAGAAACTGTCATACACCAAGGCATCATCTTCCTACTTAGTGCATTCCCTAACCACTTAAATTCCATGTGCTGAGAGAAGCCAGACTGTCAGAGAACAAAATACCAGGTGCAACTGAGGAAGAAAGGGAATAGGGCTGTTGAGGGGGAAGCAGACTGAAAAAGAGGAAGGAGGAGGTAGATTTCTAAAGAATGGTTGAAGAGAGAAGGAAAAGAGAGTGGGTGTGTCAGAAAAGGTACGAGAGAGGAGGGTGGAGAGAAGTGGAGGAAGAGGATGCAGGTGGAAAGAAACGAGTAGCAGGACTTTGGACAGGGAATCTGTGGGGTTTAAAATTAAAATAATGCGCTTGGAACCATGACAATGAGATGAACACTGTCCATACATGAGATTAGTTTTGTCACACTTGGGGAAAAGTAACTTATTAAAACCTCTTGAATTATTTTGTCACAGTACGTGAGACTGCACTCTCTGATTTTAGTTTCATTCTACTAATGTAGCTCTGACTGTCAAGGCAAATGTAGATGGTTTATATGCACTATAAATACCTTTTACTGACCTCTGAACTGTAATAGAGGATAACTAGCCACTATTTTCATGCATCTGTGCTATAAACTAGCACTACGTAACATTTATTTAGAAACTCAAGCTGTGTAATTAGAAAGCTAAGGAGAGGATTAATGTGCTTCATTTCTTGGCAGTTGGGGCTTTAATGTATGAAAGCTGAGAAATCCATCTGACAGATGAGAAACTCATCTGCCAAATGTTTTTTTTTCAGAGTTTTGTAAACTTTATTACTTAAGGGATTGCTTCCGTTTAGAGTTGAGTAACCAGGAAATAACATGCTGTTGCTGAAATCAGTACAGCTATGGATGTCACAGTTCTACATTTACTGTTCTAGTTTGTTTGCTTAGTACTGTTTCAGTCTGTTTTAATATGTTGACGGTAAAACTCCTACAGCTGAAGACTTGCAAGGGTGATACTAATATTTAACAGAGAAGTGTCACTTTTGAAGCACTGGAACAGTTTAATATATTATTTTGCCATTACTGGACCAAATATGTATTAAGTAATCTCACATGGTAAAAGAAGATTTTGAACCTGTTCCTGTTTAGAGGTAAATGTCTGAAGAATACTGTTTGTAGCTGAGTTTTTTGAGAGGCATCCAGTTTAAGTTAACACAGTATAGCAGTAAGCTTACCCAATTATCTTTGGGGTTTTCAGATTACTTCTTTCTCTGAAGTTACATACATCAGCCATGGAAGTTATTCTAAGCAATTTTTCCCACATTCGCTATCAACCTAGAAGTAATAATTAGACATATTTCTTTTAAGTCCTGTTTGCTTTGGTTATTTCTTAATAAAAAGGGATGAGTGAATGTTTTTCTAGAGGTACACTTGTGCTGCCTTTGTCTTATTCCCTCCATTATATATTTTATCACCCTGTGGCTCAAGTCTTTCTTAAATTATTTTATAAAATCTTTTCCAGTGCACTAATTTTTATCAAGTCACTGGAAAGCATTATTTAAATAAGCATTTATTTATCCTCTCTGTAGAGATGCTGTTTGCTAAATGACCACTGTGATAATAAGGACATATTTGGATTTTCACTTCTGTTGCACACTTTATGCTCAAAAAGCACTAACAGTGTCCCCAGACTGCCTCTCAACATGTTAGGTAGAAGAAAGAGACAAAGTTCAGCTTGTCCATATTAGTCAGTATTTGAGGAATGCAAGTGTGGTGTCTCTGTGCTGTTATGAAGTGAGGAGGAGTAGGACTCACTGTGTTGGCCTCTAGACTGTGCTCATGGCTGGTCACCCCCAAATAGCTCCAGCTGCACCAACCAGGCTGGGAATAGGTGTACAAAACATAGGGCCTTGCCTTCCTGAATCGCAGGATCATCCCTGATGCTAATTTTATTTGACAATAGAGATACATTTCTACGTCTTTGCTGAATGCAGGGGAAATTATGATAAAGTCAGCTTCCAGAAGGCAGCCTAGCAGCATGCACGTGGACCAGTGAGAAAGCTGCCTACTGCCATCACTGTCCCTGGGTAAACGGGGTCTTCCTTGTGCGTGACAGGAGGCTGTGAGCAAAGCACTTTGCTTCCCTACTGGAGCCACAGGATACAAGTGAAAAGCAGCCCCAGGAGAGGAGAAAAATGTGTTGTGGCTGGCTTGGCTCTCTGACCTGACTGACCACAGTGCCCTGTGGGAGCAGGAGTTGCAATGGGAGGAAGGCGGAGAGGCACAGACTGCAGTCACTGAAAGGAACAGTCTTAAAACAACTATGAAAACCACATCCTGGTTTTTTTTTAAATAAGAAAATACAAGATAATCAACTCGGATGAAACCAGTTTGTATTCTGTTTGTGTAAAGACACTGCAATGTAGCAAGTATGATGTAAAGAACGTCTCTGGGAGTCAGTAGCTGAAGTTTTTTCTACTTGTAATACCTTTTTTTTATTATGATTCTCGGAAGGGTAAGTGAACCAAGGCACATGTTTCCTTTGAGAGTGGTACAGCAGTAACACAGGGAGATTTTGCACGTACTCCAAGTATGAGACTTCTCTTAAACCATATTGGCATGCCATTAGCTGGAGTATGCAAGGGGCAGATGATCTTGAGCTGTTTACAATGTCCATGGTGATTGGAATGAATTATGGACCTAAGGATGTAGTAAAATTAAACCCCCACTGATAACTCTGGAATTAAATTGAGGTTCACTTGTATCAGTGTACACAAAGAAAAATCTAGCTTTAAAAACTCAAATTAATTTTCCAGATAATACTCCAGTCTATGTTTGACAGTGGATACTGCAGTCCAGCATCCAGCTCTCATTGACCAATCTACCTTCACTATTGCAGAAGGAAGAATTAATTTGGTTTTCACCAATTTCTCTTTTTTTTTTTTTTGTAGAAATATTGCTGACCCTGAGGGTGGTTCGGTTGCTCCTTTCTTCTTCAGCTGACTGGGCTTACGGCCCCAAATCCTTGCCGGTTTGAAGAGCTGCATCTGTTTGTCATGATCCAGCTGTGCTGCCAGCGCCGGTGGCAGCTGCCTGCTGCCAACAGAACTCAGCCCTGCCTTCCCGAGGGGAGCCGGGCAGCTGTTGCCGAAGAGCAGCTTCTTTGACAGTCTGAAGCTAGCGTACAGACAGTTGCTCAGTCTGTTCACTGCATTCACCTTAGTGCAACTTAGATCTCTCCTGCGAAGTAAATGTTGACAGGCAATTTTCATAAACCATGTCAGATTGAATGTATTTAAATGTATGTATTTAAGGAAAAACAACCATGCTCTTGTTCTGTTTCTGTTTAGGTCTAGACCTTGGGTTTTTTTCGCTTTGTTTTCCCTGGCTTACTCAGTCTGGTGCAAAGGATTCAGTTCCATCTGAACACTGGTGTTCTAGACTAAGGCCTGCATTTTGGGGCAGAGAGGAGGCGCGGAGGAGGGTGTAGAAGCAGCGTCTGGTTGGTACATATAGAGACTTCCAACAAACACGTTCCACTGACAACAAGTCAGAGAAGATGAACCGACGTAGAGAATTATACAGACCAATTTTGAATGGGGCTAAAGTTGTAAAACAGATACAATTGCCCTGTGAGAGGGCTGTTTATAAAGGGCGTTTCTATTGAGGTTTGTGGTAATATTTATAATGCAAGTCATGAATCCAAAAATACAAGTTGGTTGCATTCTTGTTCAATTAAACTCCTAACAATCAGCAAATCCTGATTTTTGTTACCTGGCTCTCCTTACCTCTATCATCTTCCTCTTTTTTTTAATAGAATTAGAAAGATGAAAAAAAAAAACACCACAGGTTACTCCTTTATTTCCCTAGGTATGTTTCTAGCAATCTGGATGGCCAGTTACTGGATGCTGAACAGCAAAGTTCAATGGTAATGCATGTACTGATTATGGTAGTGGCAGAATTGGTGCATAGTATCAAATGGCTCAAGATACCTGCTTTAAAGCATGATAATTCCTGGTTCCCATCCCTTAGCTGGGAAAATAACAATTCCTGTTATACCTATAGCCAGAGATCACTACAGACTTCACCACTATTGTGTGTTTCTGATTATTTTAAAGCAGTGTGGACTACAAGGATGTTTTGTAAGGTACATAAAATCCAGTTTATATGTAAACAAGCAATAATTTAAGTTGGAGACTTAAGTGTTTTACTTGTATAATTTTTGTGAGATATACATGTTGTGAAGTTGATTCCAAATGAGGTACTTCAGTATTAAATTAGATATCTTCTTAGCCGTGTGTGTCTCCTGGAAAAGTGTTTTGTAAAGGATCACAATGCCTTCATTAGACCTGATTTGTAGGCTTGAGACTTCTCATTTTCTAAACCTTGTGATTCTGCTCATAATGTCATTTAATTAACCTATATTATATGCAGCCACTGTAGGAACCGATCCTTGATTTTTGTATGTTTATATCCTTTCGTAACAAATCTTAGAGCAAACTAACTGTTACTAAACAGGCCACTGTTAGGGGGTGGGTTTGTTTTTTTTTGCCCACTGTGGTTGGAATAATCTTTTATTAAACTGACATCAGTTTCTGAGGACTTGAAATATTAAGCAATTGATGTTTTTGACCGCTGATTTCTTTCCACTGATCCATAATCTACAAACTTTCTAACCCAAATGCAGTTTTTTTGATGTCATGTAAAATGCAATGCATTTTCTAATATCTCATCAGCCATGCCTTTTGGGAGTGAAAGGTTTATTCTGTTGCCACTTAATTTGTTCTGGTTTTCAGGTGGGAGTTCAAATGAAATAGCAATTATTCTGTATTGAGGCTGAAGAAAATTTGGTGAAAATGGTTCAAAATAGGCCCTTTCTATAACAGGCTTTTGGTGAAAGCCAAGGAAATGTGCAGTTTTGCTTGTTCCTAAGGAGGGAAGTGCCACTGTTCTGGAGAAAATGTTTTTCAGCTGTCACTGTTCTTTTACCAAACTCAAACAGAATATTTAGTTAGCTGAGCCATCCTCTTACCTGCTGATGGGAAGCCAAAAAGCTGTCAGCCCTGAGCTTCATAACAGCGACATTTGTGTTCAACTCACATTATATATCTGACAAAAAAATTATGTAAGAAATGTATAAATTTGAAGGAATTAACTTCATGCACCACAAAGTGTAAATTAGTTTTAAAATAATTTTGTTTCTGGTCCATTCTTTTTTTGGTCTTAACTGTAACCTCTTCAGATAGATTATTCTTTTTCACAGTGGACAAAATAGTTTAAATTTGTCCTATTTCATGACAGACCTGCAGACCTTTGTCATCTGTAGTGATTATGATACTTCATCATCCTTTGCCATGTTGAAAAAAGGAGATTTTACCTATCGCTTTGGCTCCATTTGGGTTCATTGTGACTTTAGTCGTCTTCTAACTAATGAAAGAGAAAAGTGAGTGAAGGAATCTTCTGATCATATTGATCACTATAGAAAGAAAAAAGCCAAATCAATTCCCTTCATTATCAGTATTTTTCATCCTGTATACAGTAAATTTGTCAGAGAACGTACTTGGATTTTGTTTAAAAGAACAATTAATCAGTGTTCTACTTACATTACTAAATGTGAAAGGCGCATAATGTGAAAAATAAGCATATATACATGGTCATACGACCTGTTTTAAGTGTTCATGTAATGTGGTAAGTTTAAAAAGTGAAGTGAGCTGTTTTGCTACAATGAATTAATTTGTACTCGATCTTTAAAATATTGTCCCACACCGGAATCCCTTTTGGCCTGTATTAATTAAAAGCAATGTTTTTGCAATTTATACAATACATTTTTTAATCTTTGTTTAAAAGTGGAATTCATATGGGCTTAACAGATGAAATGGGTGGCACAGCTCCACTTGCAGAACCCAAAGATACACAATCAGTTTTGAAATGCAACTTAAGCCATTAATTGTTGGTGTGAATTTAAAAGTTTTCTAGTATTTGTATGGTAGTATGCTGCCTAAGAGCAAAAGCATTCTCTGCACAGAAGAAAATTTACTGTAGTGGCTTTGATTTTAATTAGAATTTTCTCCCTGGTGTTTCTTTGTAGACAAAAACAAAATCTTTTAAGTTTCTTACTACAGGTAAAAGCTATGTGCAAGAACCTCAAAATGCTAAAATCTAGCATAATGCCTTAGATCTGTTTTTAAGTCTTGTATATTCCTACATAGCTGTCTGATGTATTATATTTGTATAGTGAATTGTGTACAATTTTGGAATAAGTGCATCATCACTTAATCTTTATGTTGTTCAGTAGAGATGATGGACACATTTCTTCAAACATTTACTGTCATTTTTTTTTTTTCCCTTTATGTCATTTGTGGGGTTTATTTGTACAGTTCATCATGAAGTTGCATCTGAGATGTGTGTATATGAAAAGATTATACAAGGGTAAAATTAAGCAATATATAAACTATGGTTCTTCAGGAGAAAGCTTACAGTGTTTCAGGTTGTGATTTATTTTCAAAACTAAGTTGACTCTGAACATCACTTTGTTCACCTGCATTGATGTTTGTATTTCTAGTGTGAGCAGTTTATGCAAAGGTAGATATATTCAGAGAAATTTTAAATACATTTATGCAAGTTAATATTGCTTTGCTGATGCTATTTGCTTATTTGATGTTAAATAATGCTATTGTAAATAAAGAATTCTGTTGTTATTGCATCATTTAATAAATTTTAATGCCTTCGGGTTTTACATGGCTTTAGAGATTTCAACGTGTTTCTGTTGTGTCTTCATTTATCCATGGAACGGTATAAGATGTAGAACTAAAGCACTAGAGGGCAGATGAATCAGCAAGTTTTAAAATGACAGCTGGCCTTCTTTGTTGAAGGCTTTACATATGCTAACAAGTTGTTACTCTCAAATCCATTTATAGCGTTACCCTTATTGAAAATGTTTGTCAGAGAGCTTAATGTGAAAACACTTTGTTACAAGTATGTTTTTTATGTCACGATCAGGATGAAACCGGCCAGTTTCAGCAGAGGCAGACCTCAAATGGTGTCAAGTGGGACTGAGTTAAGTAAGGACTGATTCTCCTTGCTGTGCCAAATGGTTCATTCAAGTCAGTTGGAAATGTTTGGTCAATTTAAAAAAAAATAAAAACACCTACAAGAATGCTTGTTTATCAGAGTGGTCTGCTGCTCTCTCTCGGAAATGGATGGGGGAGAAAAGCTAGCTATATTAAAAAATTTAGAAGCTCAAGTTATTTTAAAGACTCCCAAATAATTTTAACCTTTCACCATTCCTACTAAAACAAGGCTTATCCTGCAGTTCTGTTGGTTTCAGCAAAAGGATGGTGATCCTTGGATAAGAGGAAAATACTGCCACATTAAGGAAAGCAGGAAAGGAGGATGTTTCTTCTCAATGTCAGGTCAGAAACAAGTAGAGAAAGCCTTGGTGTACAGTAAGGAAAAGTGTTTCCTATCAGAACTTCGTTTAGGCACAATTATCCCCTTATAATTTATTACAGTATCACAGTATCACAAGGTTGGAAAGGACCTCTGAGATCATCAAGTCTAACCTATAACCTAACACTAACACCAACACTAACACCAACCATCATCTAAACCATGGCACTCAGTGCCTCATCCAGTCTCCCTTTAAACACCTCCAGGGTCGGTGACTCCACCACCTCCCTGGGCAGCCCATTCCAATGGCCAATCACCCTTTCAGTGAAGAATTTTTTCCTCATATCAAGTCTAAACTTTCCCTGACGAAGCTTAAGTCCATGCACTCTAGTTCTGCCACTGGTCACCTGAGAGAAGAGACCAACCCCTGCCTGACTACAACCTCCTTTTAGGTAGTTGTAGAGAGCAATGAGGTCTCCCCTGAGCCTCCTCTTCTCCAGACTAAACAGCCCCAACTCCCTCAGTCGCTCCTCATAGGGCTTGTGCTCCAGCCCCTTCACCATCTTCGTTGCCCTCCTCTGAACACATTCCATTAATATTAAAAAGAAAAGAAAATTTTTGATGATAGTTTTAGGTAAAACTGGCATCAGTCCAAGCATGATGAGCTAGCGCTGACCTCTGATATCCTGGCTTATCCTGGTTCCCCATGGGTTGTACCCAGTGGGCTGCGTGTGGCACTGTGCTTGGGGTCAGGCCTATGGCAAGGGAGAACAGCAGCTTCATATCTGCCCTCTGCCTTGGCCTCTTGGGTTGTGGGGTGTAGCAGCAGAGACTTTAAGTAAAGCCTGAGTGGGCCTCCTGACTGAACTCTCACCCTGTCTCCTGAAACAATAATCATGGTAGAACCTTCATGATAAATGAGTTCTCGTGCTGAAGGAAGCAGATTCCAGAGCAGCCTTGAACAGTTCCGTGGCCTTGTGCATGTAACACCCATATATGACTCATGTTCTCTTACCTGTCCGTGGCAGAGCACCTCTAGGTGCCTGTACACCAGGTACCCCTTCTACAGGAGCAGAGTTCACATCAGCAGAGGTTGTCCCTTCACTCCCTGTCCTCTTCTATAGCCACAGCAATGAGCTGCTTCTGTTCTGACCTGATCTAAGTTGCAATTTGGGTTATTTCCACAACAGCATCTGGTGCTGTGACTCCGATTCACACATCCTGCTTCACTCAGGACAGCCCCAGGCTGCTCCCTACTGAACTCCTGGGGCCGTTCGGAAAGGTATTGAGTCTTTTGAAATCCCTGCTGGGCTTTCAGCCAAGGGTCATCTGTAGGCTCTTGTGGTGTCTGGGAGCTGCTGAACCCCAACTTTTAATACAGTCAGTCCAGAACCTCACTGCCAGCTAGAGGGGAAAACAATCACAATAATAAAGTCCTTAGGAGAGGTAGGTCTGGAAAGGTCCATAGCTGGAATTACAGTGTGAATGAGCCTGTGTGAATGGTGGTCCTTCAGAGGTTGAGTTCTGTGTCACTTAGAGACAGACTTTTAGGGCATCTCTCAGATGCAAAAGAAATCACTGCAGCAGTTGAAGACTGAGGTGGTATGATGGACCACATTAACCCTTCCCTGTCTCCTGTTCTGAGTCTCCTTTGGTACTGCTGCTAATGACCCTGACCTCAGCCATCACGGTGGGCTCACGATAGACATTGTGACCAGGAAGGACCCCTCATGTGTCTCATCTCCTTCCTGCCAGTCTCTGAATCTGGACTCTTGCATTGGAGATGAAAAAGGTGCAGTTGATTGCATTGAAGGGATTATGCTTAAGGAGTGCCTTGGAATGCAGAGGACCTAAGGTACCCCAGTTTAAGTGGGCTGTATTTTTTAATTGGTATGAGGCAGCCACCAAACGAAAAACAGAATCCCAAACCAGAAGTCTGAGATCCTCTTGGGGGGCAGGAATCAAGTAAAG
This sequence comes from Tapera naevia, assembly GCA_033556795.1. Taxonomy (NCBI): domain Eukaryota; kingdom Metazoa; phylum Chordata; class Aves; order Cuculiformes; family Neomorphidae; genus Tapera; species Tapera naevia. The sequence continues at coordinate 17,038,559 of JAUMJJ010000038.1, forward strand.
CATGTTAAAGGACAGTTAGAAAGCCTGAAAGAGTGAAATCTGGAATGTACACTGGAGTAGGACCATCAAGTTGAGAGCTCAAGGGATGAGAGGGCAAGTGCTCATGTTTGGTACATCCAGCTGCGTCAGCCAGCAAATAGAGCGAGGACTGGGATGCAGGCAGGGGTAACAGGCAGGCAGAGGGGCTGTGCACATACTCAGGGCATCTGTGAACATGGATGTGATTTCGCCAGTAAACGTACACCTCTACCAGCTGGAGAGGAGGATGGCACTTGCCTGCCTGTGTTTATGTCTTACGGGGTCCTGCGTGTGGGTGCTGCTGAGGGCAGCAGCTTGTCCATTGCAGTCTGTGTGTCCGGCCCTGTCACTGTCCTCTCTGTCTGTCCTGTGTCTGTGTGTCCCTGGGATTCATGTTATGCTTCACTACTGGATGAACCTGCAGATTGGAAAGCAACAGCCATGTTCCCCTGTCTGGGCAGAGGCTCCGGGTCCCTGGTCACTGGGCTGGGCTCTAGCAGCCTGGCAGGAGGGTCCTGGGCTGGGGCTGTTGGAGCAGGTGGCTGCTTGTCCCTTAACAGTTCTGCAGCAGCAAGATCTAGTAGAGTTATGAGTATTCCTGAGATTACATGTATATGAATTCTCCTTATGTGATGGGAGACGGATCCTTTGCTAATGTGCCCACAGTGTTAAGTTTGAAAGCAAACTTCTAGAGCATTATGGGGACACCCAAACAGGACCGGTGCTAGTAAATCCTCAGGTTAAGTGGAACTAATAGATTGGAAAAGAGATGTTTATAGAACATTAAAAGAACAATAAGAATTGTAAATGGCTGAAGCTGAAGGCCTATTGATTTGAATTTGTAGTGTGGGAGATGAAAAGAGAGGTTTATCAGAGTATATACAAGATCTCATCCTCTAAGTAACAGATCACTTACAACTATCAAATGGATTAACAGTATTTGCTATAGAGCAGGAGGGAAACAAAGAACCAGTCTAAGTCTGAGCTTTCTATAACTGGAACTTTTGAAGTTGTGAAGAATTGGGTAGAAAGAGAAATGCAGATGCAAAAGAATAGCCTCAACTTGCAGACATTTAAACCTGATAAAGCTGAGTAGTAGAACTGAATAGTACAGAGAAAATCAGTGGATTATGGGAGAAGGAACATCATCTAATTCTGCAAATAGTGAAACCAGTGGAAATGTGCATCTCCTGTGGCTGCTGTCATTAGACAAATGTGTACCATCCCCCTTGTGCACAAAAGATGGCTGGGCAGGATGACCCGGGATCAGCCAGTATGATTGCCTGTGGCACACAAGGTTTATGCATCCAAGGATGCTCAGGTAACTCCCTCATGCAATAGGATACATTTTTTTTTTATTTTCTGCTCCCCTGAGGACCTGAAACCCTTCTGGGGGTCATTAAAATATTAGAGCTTTAAGAACAACAACAGTGCAGGCACAGGGACAATTTCAATGCCATCCAACACAATGTTTTCCCCCTGCTCCTATAAGTTCAGACACTAAAGGCAGTAACACTCAGTGGTGAAGATTGCTCCAAAGAGGGAAAGGTGCTGAGGCTCTCTTTCCGTCAGAGAGCTAGAGGTCAGGCTCATTCACCAGAGCAGCAAGAACCTTGCTTCAATATTTCAGTTAGGACAGAATACACTCTGAATGAGCTACTCAACCACCACTGTGTGAGGTATTTGAGGATGAAAAAGGTGGAGTCAATCAACTGGCACCTAGATTCCTCCTACAGCTACCTCCTACAGGAGGTGGGGTTGCTCCCACTCCTGCGATGCACTCGGGGATTTCTCCCTAGGAAATGTTCCTGAGATGATAGTGCAGAAAGGTAGGGAGATTCTCCTAGTTCTTGAAAAATGTCTCTCCCACACTGGTTTCAGACTATAGTTCACTTCACACTACTACTAATTAAGAGGCTTGAAGGACCATTGTGAACCCGGCCAGAGCAATTTGCTTAGCTCCCTGCAATCTGGGAGCAAGAGTGATGATTAACTTGTGTTCAGACTGAGAGGAGGATGGGAGGGCTTGGGATGCAATTTTTTGGATCAAGAAATCTGGATCAATCCAAGCAGATAACATCTATGTTAGGTCACTTAGGTGACTGAATGCTATGCAAGCAGCCTGGAACGTCCCTTGGTGCTTGTCTTTAATATGCATCACCTCATCACCATGGAGAAGGAATATGGGGGTAGGGAGGTTGATAGACTGCTTTGATTACTTTGTAAGAAGTCATAAAATCATAATAAAGGCTTCTACAGAAAGGAATATTTTTATTCGTGGGTATGCCTACAATTTAACTAATGATGAGAATTTAAAAATCTCACATCGGTTTTGTCTTCATTTCTCCTGAATCTCCAACGCGAGCATCGAGCATGTCTCCTATTTCTGTGCTGAGGTACTTGAACACCAGGTAGCCAGAGGATTCCAGATTATCTGGCAACACTTAATTTCTAAGGGTAACTCAAAATTTTCTGTACAATGGAGCTCAATGGCTTATTTCTGTAAATTTGATTAATGCTGATACTACTTTCATGCTACTGATGCTACATCAATAGAACCATATTAAACTGTTTCCTAAAGCAATACAGCATCAATTCTGTCTTACAAGTAACAGGGGTTTGGTATAACACAGAGAGAGTTAAAAAAAAAAACAGACAACAAAAAAATCAGGGTATTTAAACTAAGGGACTATCTCAAGCAAGTTTCAGAAGGCTGCATTCCTACCTCCTCACTAAGCCACCTGTGCATATTGTCTGTTCCTGATGTGATCGATACTATGGTCTTGCAAACAGAGGTCAGGATGGAGAACAAGCTGCAGGTAGAAAAATTATCACAGTACATTTAATGCAAAGTACATAAATGTTCAAACTCAATTGCAGGTGCAAAATTGTGCTGGGCTTACTATGAAAGGGGCCTTGGGAGCTGGGAGAGCATCCTGGGTCGGTTCTGGGTCACCCTCAGCAGTGCTGTGTGCTTCTGTTTGCTGTCTTAGTGTCTATGGTCTCAGTGAAAAAAAAATGAGAGGTTCCAAATAGAAACTAGAGTGCCTGAGGTCCCGTGCTCTGAACACCCTCATTCTCCCCAGGCAGACAGTGATTCTTTCTCAGGTTCTCCATTTCAGAGCACTTTGCTCAGGCCAGATAAGAAATAAAGACTGGAAGAACGGCTTCACCTCCTGTCAGTGAATTGTGTCTGGAGCCATGGTCTCTCTGTCTGAGGCTGCTTCAAGTGATTCCTAATACATCCCTTCTTTCAGCTAAAGGCAATGTTTCACAGAGGATCACATAGAGCTAAATGTTAATTTTTTTTTGTGGCACCCCATAACCACTCAAATATCATCTCAACCTCCATGAGTCAGACCTAGCTGTGTTCATCCCCCAGTTTATCTGTATCTGTGTGCAGTTTGGCTTGTGCTACGCTGCACCCCAGGAAGTCTTATGCTGTCTTGCTCTGAGAGGGACCCATGGGTGCAAGTCCCTACACAGCCCACCCTACCCCTCCTCTCCCTATCCGCATGTGTCGTGTCACCCAAGCTGGGCACTGGCAGGGAACGGGCTACCCTATGGAATCCTCTGCAGCAACCCATCCTGCTCCTGCTCTGCCTGGTATGGGGTTTTACACCGGACTAAAGATTTTTCCATCTTACTGCAACTAGCAGGGATGAGATCCTACAATGGCAAGGTGCACACTTGGGCCCCTGCAGCCCCTTCTAAATCCCCTTTTTAGAGCAATTGCAGCATGTAGCCACCTGGGAAGAAGGGGACAAAAAAAGGAGAAACGCTACAAAGAAACAGGATCAAATTCTGCAGAAGTGAACAACCCAGCACCCCTGCAAAAGGAAAGGTCAGGATCATAGAATCATAGAATCATAGAATAGTTTGGTTTGGAAGGGAACTTAAAGATCATCCAGTTCCACACCCACTGCCATAGGCAGAGACACCTCCCACCAGAGAAGGCTGCTCAAGACCCCATCCAACCTGGCCTTGAAGACCTCCAAGGACGGGGCATCCACAGCTTCCTTGGGCAACTTCTGCCAGTGCCTCACCACCCTCATTGTGAAGAATTTCTTCCTAATGTCTAATCTAAATCTTTCCCCTTCCAATTTAAAGCCATTGAAGCCCTGGTCCCATTCAGGGCAGGTCCTGGCACGAGTACGGTCATAAAACCTGGGAAATCCCAGCAGGAGCCCAGTGTCCTGCCAGACACCCAATCGGCAGTCCCAAACTGAAGTAAAATCACCTCAGCAATGCCCGTGAAACCTACAGTGCCTGAGAGTGTATTGCTACGTGGTCGGGTCGCTAGGATTTGGAGTTTTATGGTTTGGGTTTAGGGGAGGAGGGGTGTTTTTTGGGGAGTTAGAACTGGATGATCTTAAAGATCCCTTTCAACCCAAACCATTCTATGATCCTGTGATTCTAAACCCCACACCTGCAGCACCTGACACACTTCCCATGGGTCGTGGGTCCTGCTGAGGAGCATGGAGGCAGGCAGGGCGGTCATCTCCTGCAGTGGCTGCCCATCTATGGGAGCATCGCTCCCGCACCGCGGGCTCCTGCTCTGGGAGAAGTAGAGCTCCCCCGGGCTGCGACCGGGGCTAGGAGAGGCGGAGGGCACAGCCAGTGCCCCCCCCCTCCGCCACCGCCGGCCCCGACGTGCAGAGGGGCGCGCCAGGAGCAGACGTGGCTCCGCCCCGGGGCAGCGGTGCCCATCGGGGCAGACCTCTCGCTCGCCCCCGCGGCTGCGCGCCCCCCAGGGCAGGCCGCCCTCGCCCTTCCTCCCCTCCCCGGGCCAATATAGCCGCGGGGTGCCGGCGGCGACCGAAACGCTCGCCTCGACGGCGCCGGGAGGCAAAGGGAGTGGCGGCTCCCACCTCTCCACACGTCCCGCCCATTCTACCCCCCCACCCCCCCCCCACCGAAGGACAGCGAACGGATGCTCCCACACTTCCATCACTCCGCGAAGCAGCGGAGAAGAAGCAGCGGCTTCTACCCCTCCACACCCCCACCTCGAAGAGCAGCGACCGGAGGCTCCCACACCTCCATCACCACCACCACCCTCCGCATCTGCTCCTCCGCTCCCCATCAGCTCCCTCCCTCCCTTACCGTCCTTGACCCGGCATGGCTCTGGCCCTTGCCGGCGAGTCGGTCCCCGGAGACGGCGGAGACTCTCTCGGGATGAGCCCCGCCAGCCTGGCTGCCTACTACCCCGCTTTCCTCCCTCCCACCCAGTACTTCGAGGCTGCCCCCGACTTCTTCCAGCCCCTGAAATCCCTGGGCGGGCTGGTCCCCGCCTCCCCTCCTCTGCCCTCCTTCAGCTTCAGCCGAGTCCCCGCTTTCCTGAGCCAGCTGCCCCCCCTGCCCGCCGAGCCCTTCCCCGGACTCCACCTGCCCCTCTTCGCCAAGCCGGGGGTCCCCTTACCACCCCGAGAGGACTCGCCCCGTGAGGAGCCAGGCTCGCCCCCACCGCCCTACCCGAGCCCTCCGCGCAGGGCTGTCCGCAACCCGGAGGCTGACGGGGCGGCGGGGCAGGGCTACAGGTACCACTTCACCGAGGAGGAGCTCAACGCAGTGTTGTACGGGGCGCTCCGGAGCAGCCAGGTAGCCGGGAGCCTGCACGCAATCTCGGGGCTCCGGCTGCCCCCCGCCAGCCCAGGTAAAGGGGGCTCCGTCGGCGGGAAAGGGGCACGGTGCAGGAGGTATCTCCTTGCAGCCGGCTGTGCGGTGGGATTTGGAGTCGGTCCTCCAAGTTGTCCCGCGGCAGCCAGGCTCACGGAGCATCCTCAGGGGCACGTCGAGCTACCTTTCCCGGTGGTTTCTTTGCCCTACGAGCCCATACTGGCGCGGAGTCGGGGGTAATTCGGCTGCAGGATCCGGTCTCCCTGCCCTGCTGCACCTGCAGGGCTGGAGCCGGGCTGAAGAAAGTGTCCCTCTTCTGCAGGTGCCGTGGACTCTTCCTTCTCCCCGCTGCTCGACTGGGACTCCCTGCAGCTGCCCGAAGGTAGGGAACCCGCGCTGCCTGTGCCCTCAAGCCGCGACCGAGCCCAGCGCTCAGTGCTCAGCCCGCCCTGTCCCCTTGCAGGGCTCACGGTGTTGCGAGTGGCATACGGGGATGTGTCTCAGCTCGGAGTCTTCTGCACGAATCCCATCCCCAAAGGAGTCCGCTTTGGCCCTTTCCAGGGCAAAGTAGTCAACACCAGCGAGATCAAGACTTACGACGACAACTCGCTGATGTGGGAGGTAGTGGAGGCACAGCGAGCTCCCTGAACGGGGCCGTTGGGAGGCTTTCGGTCGCCCCTCTCCCACAGCCTGGAAGAGGCTCTCGGCCCGGTGTGGGTGGTGGGGTGGATTGGTGCGAGAGGGACCGTGTGCGGGAAGGATCGGTCAAACCTGATCCCGTTCTCTCTGCTCTCCAGATCTTTGAATACGGACGCCTGAGCCACTTCATAGACGGGAGGGGCACCTCTGGCAACTGGATGTCCCTGGTGAACTGTGCCAGGTTCCCCGAGGAGCAAAATTTGACGGCTATCCAGTGCGACGGGCAAATCTTCTACGAGACCTGCAAGGAAATCTTACCGAAGCAGGAGCTGCTGGTGTGGTATGGCGATTGCTACTTGCAGTTCCTGGGCATTCCCATCAGCCTGAAGGGCATGCCGGAGGGGAAGAGATCCCCGCAGCATCCCGAAGGTGAGCCTGCCAGCGACCCCTCGAAGGGTACTGCTCCTTCTTCCCAAGGACCTGTGCCTGGCTGGGATTAGATTCGTATTAAGGGAGGTGAAGGAACTCGGGCATCACCTTTTTCCAGCTGTGTTTTAATTTAAAACCTTCCCAGTCTTTGCGGTGAACCGGTGGCATCGGGGAGCCCGGGGATTGTGCCGAGGGCTGCTGCCAGCTCGGAGTTAACGGCACCCCTTTCTGCCCCTCAGCTTGCGTTTCCTCGGGGGAATCGGGAACTGTTCATCTGACGATTGTAAAACATCTGGTGGTGCTGGGGTGAGCTTGCCCAGGCTCCGCAGCGCCCTTGTTCGAAGGGAAGTCCACTATTAGGAGGAGAGGGACTTTCGGGGGGGGGGGGGGGCATTCCTGTTTCGGTTCCTTTTTATCCTACGATTCCTCACACCCTTGACTTTAAATTTTTCGTGCAATTCTCACTCTCCGTAAATGGAGCAGGCAGAAGTCGTTCCGATCCAATAATGTTGATATTGCTTGTAGAAGAATTGCCAAATACACTTATTCTCGGAGTCGTTCTGTTTATAATATGCAGAAAAATTGACGTTCTTATAAGCAAAACTTGTGTGTGAAGAAATCAGATTGGTGCCAGTGCAAGGAAAACCGGAGCGGGTGAGGGATGATGGGTCGGCTTTGTGCAGCAGGGAGGGAGAAGCGTTTTGCAAATTGGCATGAAAATTTGACATGGAAATTTTTATAGCTGCTGACTTAAGGTGCCTGGTTCAAATAGCTTGTAAATTGTTCACTTAATTTTAAGGCTTAAGCCAAAGCTACTTTTACCTAAGGCAGAGAAGGATGTGTAAATGTTTGGAAAAAAAATTCTGTGTTGTTCCTAAATTCAGAGGTTAAGAACAGTTTGAAAAAATGAAGAAAACCAAATAAACATGTTTTTGTTCAACAGTATTTTGAAATGGATAGAAAAGATGTGCAAATTTTTTTTTGGGGGGGGGGGGGGGGGGATTGGAGGTAAAATTTACAGACAATACTGATAACAAGTACTTGGCAATATTTCCGTGTGGGGATACGCTTTTATGTGGGACACTGCGTTGGTTTTTCACATTCGCTCGCTATGTACTGGAGATGTAAGGATGAAATCCTGTTTTTGCTGAAATCAGTAGCCAAACCAAATAATTTCATCAGGCTGTGGACTCCAGTTTGTTCCCCTCCGTTAGAAAGGCAAGTGGAGCCGTGCGTGTGCTTGAGATCCGACGTGTATTTTGTTTAACTACATTGCCAAGATCTATTTACTGTTATTATCCTCCCGGAGACTTTGAATTCCCAGTTGGGTGCCAGCTCTGACGAGGAAGTAGATTTGAAATGAGCCGCTTTCGCTGTGATGTTAACAGAGAGGTGGCACTTTCCCTTCTGCTGTACAGAAGCCGGGGAGAGCTTTAAGTGTGAGCGCTGCGGCAAGGTGTTTGCCTACAAGTACTACCGGGACAAGCACCTCAAGTACACTCGCTGCGTGGACCAGGGGGACCGCAAATTTCCGTGTCACCTTTGTAACCGATCCTTTGAAAAAAGAGACAGGCTGAGGATCCATATTCTCCACGTTCACGAAAAGCACAGACCTCACAAGGTGAGCCTGCTCCTGGGTCTGTTTCATGGTTACTGGCCCTTGGGGAAGGGGAGGAGCCCGATAATTAAGGAGTCCTTTTTTTGGCCGAATTAAGATGCTGATGTTCCACCTCCTCCGGGTTCCCCGGTGGGACCACTGTCTATGAAGAAAGAGTTTGTTTTTTTTCAGTAGAGCTTATTTCAAGAAATTTACTGAATCTATATTGGGAAAATAAACCTCCCGTACTCAGTGAAGGTTTTAAAAAAAAAACAATATTTTTCCTGGGTCTTTTGGGTGTTTGCATGTAGGATTTGTTACTTTCCTTACAGAGTATGGGGCTAAGTATGGTGCTCCACTTGTCCATGATCAGGAGAGACAACGCCTGTCCCTAACTCTTCCCCTTCAGTCTGAGAACTGACAGGCTGCTGTGTCCATTGGGCACCACAGGAGTGAGAAGTTTTACATTCAGCGTGGAGCAGATTACGAACTGATGGGAGCAAATCCTTGCTGAGGTAGTTGCCTCCTCTCCAAACACTTCTCTATAGTATTGGTTTTCTCCAGGAGCACTGGGAGTGGAAAACCATTTTTTTCCTAAAGGCTTGCAAAGGGCAGTTTCCACTGGTTTCAAATGGCAGTTAAATCAGTCCTGAAAATCATCCAAAATACCTATTTTACAGATCGTCTTGCAATAATGTGAATTTTACAGGGGAATATTTTATAACTAAATCAACAATACTACAATGGCAACATATCATATTGCTTTACTAACATGAAAGAATATAATTATTATATGAGGTTTAAAATATGTAATTTTTCCCCTTTCTACATACAAAAAAAAAAGTTTAGAACAGCAGAAAGGTTAACTTGTTCTGGGCATTTTGCTTTTATATGAGAACAGATCACTTGAAAAGCTAAAATGGAAAATGTAATTTTTTTTTAAAAAAAAAACTTTAAATTCAAGATCAATCATAACTTAGTTTATTTTCGACTTAGGAAAGATAATTTCTTTCACATTATTGCAGCACAAATTTTATTTTGGAGCTCAATCAAATTGCCCTGCATCAGTGCAAGTCTCTAAAATCACTTCAGCCCCCTCTCAACTGGGTTTTGTGGCATGGCTGCAGAGCAAACACCACACTAAGAAGACAGTGTGACAGCTCCTGTAGTGGGAGGATAAAGTGCTGCTTATTTCCCTTCTAAGGAGAGGCACTTCACAGATCAAGCTGTGGCTTAAGTGCTGTGACTGACTCACCATTTTTGAAAAATGATTATTAATGTAAGAGGTCCCCTTATAAGTTTTAAGAAATTTATCTTTTCAGTAAAAATTTGAAATAGCAACTGGAGCTTGATTTGCGTTTTGAAGAAAATATGAGGATTTTGCAGAGGTTTTGATTACTAAAAGTCAATAATTTTTTGTTAATGCTCTGAAAGAAGGATGATTTTTAATGTAACAGTTTTAACTGCACAAAAAGAAAAGCATTGAAATTTTGTAGGATTTACTTTTCTTTAGAAAAATGTTTCCTAAAACCAGATTAAAATTCTGACTGTACATCCAATTGTTACTACATAAATTACTGCTGGGTTTGTATATACATAAATACATAATGTATATGGATACATTTATGCACATATATGTAGGAAAATACAGGGAGTCATCATCCACATACGTGTCTTTTATTTTCAGCTATGCTGTTGAGTGCTTCCTTTTAACTTTATCTCCTTTTTTTCACAGTGCTCAGTGTGTGGGAAGAGCTTTTCTCAGTCTTCCAGCCTGAACAAACACATGAGGGTTCACTCCGGGGAGCGCCCCTATAAATGTGTCTACTGCAACAAGGTAAGGCAAAGCCTGGCTTGTGCCTGCACCTCAGCTCTTCCCTCTATCTGTCCTCTTCTGTGCTCAACATCACAGCACACCTGGGACGGCTTGTGGTGGCTGTTTCCATTTTCTTTTCAAATTTTCTGTTCCTTTTCTGTTTTCTTTAAAGAAAATTTCTCCTATTTACAATGATATCCAAATAAGTGTTTTCTGGGTGAATCTACAAGTTGAAGAGACAGGGCAAACAGTGTCTGGGCCTCTGTGTTTTGTCTCCACTTGGAGACTTGTTGCAGGGATAAGGTCTAGAAAAATCTTGAGAGAATTTCAAATACCATCCAAGGCACTCAGCTAGATCCAATATTCCTCTTTTTGTCAGATAAATAGATTTGTATATCCTGACACTGCATCTGGACTGTGGTGAACACTTTTGGCTGCTCATGAGCTAAACTGGCACAAGGTTACCGGCTTTATGCATGCTTTGTGCATGCTTACCGTGAAGTAACAGGGCAATTGATGTGCAGCTGGTCATGGAAGTTTCATTTCAAAAAGAACATGAATAAAGCAGTATAGCACTGATTAAAGATTTGCTTAATTGTTAATACTCTTCACATAAGGAATAATTCAGGTGAGAACTCCCTAGGAGAGCCAGGACACCTCTCTCACCAGTTGCAGCGTGGACGTGCAGGCTACTGTTGGATAAATATCACTAGGGCTGCAGGTGCTATGGGTGTGTCCATACAATGCAGAAGCACCATCAGCATGTAGTAAGGTGCTCCTGATTTTGTAGTGAGAGATGTTATGTTTATGGCTGTCTGGACTTAGTCAGAGCTGGAGTATCCCATAGTAAAGAACCTTAACCACCTGTAGGCAAAGTTTAGGATAAAATGTCATGCTTTAAGATGACAGAGATGGCAGAAATTTACAGATTGGTCTGTGAACAGATCTCTCTCTAGGATATGTGGGAACCCTCTGACCAGCCTCCAGTCATTCTGGTAGGACCATTGCAGATTAGATTAGGTTAATCCATTAGTCTTCAGACTACGGGATGCAGCTGTCCAGGGTCATAGCCATCATTTCTGTGGCTGGGAAACCAGGAGCCGCTTTAAAGCATTCTTACCTGCTCCTGCTACATAGTCAAAATTTTTGTTTTGTCTCTCCTACCTCTAACGGTGACTGTGCTCCAGGGCAGCTTTGGTTTCTGTGCCCCTTTGCTCACTATCTGGGTGACATTGTGAGATTGAAGGAAAAGTAATGGGTCAAGATCAGCATTCTGGTCCTCAAACATACTTTGGCCCTGTTCATAAGCATCTTCAGGGATTATTGACTTATTTGCAGGGTTCTTGGATCTGTTTGTGCTCTAAGATTCCTGGTGAAAAGGTATCTGAGAAGTATTGCTCTTTACTGTGAAAGCTTAGAAGAACGGCCTGGAATTGTCTCCTTCAGAAAATAAAAAACAGTGAAAACTCAGGCTACTTTGTAACATTCCTGCTCAAATCTTGGTGAGGGGGGGGTTCCCATCAAATGTAGAAGTCTTTACCAGGAGGACAAAGTGTGATTGTGCAATCTTGCTACTCCTGAGAGGCTGAAATAGGCTGGAATGTTTGACTGAAGAGGGAAAATTAAACTCAAAAGTACAGATGCTGAGCTGATTGCATGGATGAATTCTGGCAGCCGTGTTCCAAGCCAATGTATGTGAACAAAAAAGGAAAACCTACATTATGTTTCTGAAACATTAAGGAGTTGCAAAGATAATTAGAACAGTATTGACTTCTTATCCTTTGACGTGTAGAAGATGTTTTCTGATGTCTCTGGTCAGAAGCCTTTCCTTGAGCTTAATCTAACTCCGTGGACTCAGCCATAGCTGTATAGCTGAGTGCAATAGCTGTTGGTTTCTCTTTCCTTGTTGTGAACTAATCGAGGACTTATTTTTGGGGTACAGTACTTCTTATAGGGTCTGAGTTAGTTGAACCCAGGGGATTATATATATGAAAGTAGATCATTTTCAACTCCTGCCCCCTTTCTGATCCCTGCCCTCTCAGGCATTCACAGCATCCAGCATCCTGCGCACTCACATCCGCCAGCACTCAGGAGAGAAGCCCTTCAAGTGCAAGCACTGTGGCAAAGCTTTTGCCTCGCACGCAGCCCACGACAGCCACGTGCGCCGCACGCACACCAAGGAGAAGGGCTGCACTTGCTCAGTGTGTGGCCAGCACTTCCCGGAGCAGGAGGATTACCTCTTCCACATGAAGATTCATGCTGCTCATTAGTCAAGAACCTCGCAGACACATCCTGGACCAGCTCCTGTGTGCATCAGACTGTTTGCATGAGTGCATGCGTGGTTGTGTGCTCACTACAGGAGGTGACATTTACCCTCGCAATGACTCTGTACGTATGGCTTGTCTCGGGACACTGTACATTTCTGAGTGCTGGAGACTGGAATTCTTGCCTGGGTCCCCTGAGAGCATGCTGGGGTGAAATCCAACGTGTGCCACCCTACTTTTCCCTTTGTTTCCTCCCCTACCCTATTTTCCACAAAAGGAAAACGCAGGCAGGAGGGAGACTGACCTCCCACGAACATTTTGTGCACAAATATCACTATGAGGAGTGTGTCCATGTCTCTTAACACACCACATTTATGGACTTCTGGTGCAGTCCATACCAAAGGTTGTGTGAGGGATTTTTTTATTAAGTGCATTTTCCAAAGCCCATTTAACCTGTTAGTTCTGTTGGGTGCATGACCAGATATGGGGCCTACTTCCACTTAATGTGCAAGTCTTTTCACGACTCTTATTTGAATTGAACTGCCTCAGAGATATTGACTGGTGGATCAGCATGGGGGTATTCAGCTGCCAGGACAGTAAGACCAGCTCTTCCAGAGGACACTGCCCAGGGGCAGAGTGACAGGGAGTGATGAAACAGCTGCAGGCCTGTTGTGCCAGCTAGCACAGATAGTGGAGGTTGGCTCTGCCTTCTCAGTCTAACATGAAGACATTCCCAAGCACCAGTGAGCGTTCAGGTGGGTCACAACAATCAAGCGGTCTCACAGGGGTATTTGTTGCACTGTGGGCTCCACACAGACCAGGAGCAGGCATGATCCCAGAACTGGGCTCTTCTGTCTCAATTGCCCTGAATTGTCCCATCCTTCCCAGGTTGACCTTCATGCTGACTCCGGACAGAAAGGGTATGCTCCTCCACTTTCTCCTCTGCCTAGTATGGCTGCTGTGAAGGCATTCCCTTCCTTTGTTCTAGATTTAAGATGTAAAGCGTAGGATAGCTGTTCCTAGGACCTCTCAGACCCTAAAACTCTGAACATGAAATTTATTTCCCAGCCTGCAGGAATCCCTTCTCCATGGGAGAACTGGAAGGTTCAATTTCTCACTGACCCTGCAAGCCAGTCAGGAGTGATTTATGCAGGTTTTCTGTTAGTTTCTTTTTAGCAAAAGGGAATTCTATACCAATACAAATATTGGGGTTTTTTTTCTGTAGAAATAAAACTGCTCATTCAGGTATGGGTGAGAAGATATACTCTGGGATCTTTTTCTTGAAATCTCTATTTCTTTTTTCTTTTGCACTCTGTCTTGAAGAAGGACAATAAATCCTCAGACATTCTATCCTTTTATAACAAACTTTTGCCCCAATCACAACTGTCTCAAGTGAATATTAAAATAGATAAAGTAGTTTCAGTATGAATCCTAAGTGATTAGTTCCTCATTAAACATTTTCAAAATAATTAAATGTCCTTAATAAATAGCAATCCCTGGCAATGTGAAATCTCATCTTAATGGAGGTTTAACAAAAAGCCTGTGCTGAGGCACCACTGAATTCAGGCAGTGCTGTAACTGCTGCAGAAGCCTCATCATTGAGTGACTGGCATGATGGGCAAGGGATGTGCAATTGGGAGGACCTCCCAGTCATGGAGCTGTGTGTTGCTTCTAGGAGGGACAATGGAAGCCCTTGCTGGAGCTGGTTGATTAACACAGGATTTGATGTTATTAGGATGGTGAGTTTCTCTTAATATCCTAGGTCAGCTAGGATTAGCGAGGACTTTGCACATAAGTATTTTAGATAAAATTTTGAGGTTTTGTGCCAATCTTAACAATCGCAAAAGTATTGGAACTAGAAAAATGTTACCTGCACATTTAGTTATATTATGCTGATACTGTATCTGTAAATATCTATTGATTTGCACTAATTTTATATGGTTTATTTTTCATTAAGTTGCTCTGTCCTCACTGATTTCATCATGAAAGCATTTTAAAAATTTGTGTTTATTTTAATATCTGACTCCTGTAATACAGCAGGCTGAATTTTGTACATATTGAGGGCTGGACTAGTGAGTTTTAATAGATATAATTCACTCCTGAGCAGAAAATTATTACAGTATTTTTGTCTACAAACCATGCTGACATACAGGTGGAAGAACTGAATCTTACTTGCAGCTGCCTGCCTGTGTGGAGATGTTTTATCAGAAGCGTACAGAACCCTGGCCAACAGAATTGTAAATTATTTGTATGAAGGCTTTTCATGTTCAGTCCTATAAATAACTCAGGATTTGATGACATAATCAACTACCTAGCGATGAAATAATTGTTATGACCAAAAATGGCTTCAAAGTGTTATGAAATTCAGTTAGCTTCCCATCATAGGTCATCTCCTTTTTTCTTGTGAATGAGGGTTATTTAAGTGATGCATCTTCAGTAGTGCTTTTGGTTGTGTGCATTTTCCTCCACTTGAAGAACCCCCATATATCCTGTATTAAAATCTTAGCACTCTTCTACAGTGTTGTGTGACGAGTTGCCTGTAAAGAGTATGTGAAAAGTTTTGCTTGTGCTTGTTACTGGAATACTGGCTGTCTTGCACATTAAACATGTAAATTTGGATACTAATTAAGACTATTGCAATGAGATTTGTATGAAGGATGAAAATAAATTATTGCACACTGCAATGTACACTAATGGGCTGTTGGTTGTTCTCTGCCCACTGCACTGGAATTGTGTGTTTGTAGTGCCAGTAAATGGACAAAGTGTTTTCTGTGTTGTTTGTAAGTCGGCATAGAGTCAAACAGTCTTTTACTGGGAATTGTAGTCCTTGTCCTGCTGTGTAGCAGCTGACTGCGTTAGAAGTCAAAGACACTCAGTGCCTTGATAGATTTGGCTTTAAGTGTCCCAATAGTTAATGGAAGCTGAGGCCATTCAGTTCTGGATTGAGTTCACTCCCACTTGCACCCCAGATGATTGATCCGAATTGAGCACTAAAAAAGGCATTAACTACCTACGCTATAGCATAGTCTTCTCTCCCCTCTGAATAGAGAGTCCCAGCTGTGCTGGGGCTGGGGGGTAGTGGAGGTGGCATTTGGCCAGCAGCACACTTCACAGCAGGGCAGGGAGAAATAAAGCAGCGGGGAGCAGGAAAAAGACCAGGCTGAGCTGCGCTGCTGCCAGCCAGCAGCAGATTTTGTCCTCCTGCAAGGAAGATTTAATGATTGTCAGTGCAAATATATCACTGTCCTTGCTGGACAAGGTTTTAAGTGAGATTAAATTTAGAATGGGGAATGCCCCTGTATGTCATGCAGCATAAGTGTGCTGATGTTTCCCTCCCTGGGGATTCGCATGTTTACTTGTACCTTCTGTGGCCGTACTGCTAACAGCCCAGTGAAAGAGCAGTTCTGGCCAGCTCAGATATTTGTAGACACAGATAAGGATGGAGGAGAGGAGGGTGTGGAGTGTACACTCTTGTTTTCTCATGGCAGGTTCCCAGGATGACTGCGTGGCACAGAAAACCACCTGCACGGAGGGTGTACTTTTAAGTTCAATTGAAGGGAGAATATCTGTGACCAAGCCAACTGTAAAGGCTCAGTCAAACCCGATGCTCCTGTTAGCCATTCCTGAGCTGAGACTGCAGAAAGCAGGACATCCCTGAATCTCTCAGGGGGACCAGGCTGCGGCTCAGCAAGCTGTATTAGATCCAAATCTCCCATTCTTTGGCATCATCAAATATGGGACAGAAGCAGTATTTTCAATGATGGCGACTACTGCAATACACTGTGCTATAGGCACCCCCATTTCTCACTCAGTTTGGTTTTAGTTGTGGCTGCAGCACGGCTTCCCTGGCTGGGGGCTCATTCTCAGTGCACTCCCCAAGCCAAGGCAACGGAGAACAAACACTGTACCTGACAGTGCACTCTGGATCTTCTTTCTCCTAATTAGGGTTAAAAATGGTCCTGCCATGGAGAGCAGCAAGTTGAGTCACTGCCTGTGTACTGCTCTAGTTGATTTAAAATCATTTGCATTAACTGTTCCAGTGATTTTAAAGTGTTAAATGGAAAGTGACCTAAATAGAAACCAGAGGATGAGGGCAATCTCCATGGTTTTGTTGGGGCAATGGGGAGAGAAATGAGTGTTCTGAGGGTAACTCCTGAAAAGCCCCCCCTTGGTGAATGACAATGGCGAGACAGAAACAAAAAGGTGGTCCAGAAGCTCAGGCTAGGGAGTGCAGGGAACAAAAGGCATGGCCACCGACATCTGCTCCCTCTGGCATCTCCCTGAATCTCCCAGCTCTTCAAATGCTTGGACCCCATCCCCCTGCCTCTCCATCCGCTGTCCGGCTGCACTCCCCAGGGGACTCAGAGGAGAGGGAGGTGGTTAACTACCGAGGGAAGGAGAAAAGCAGCAAGGAGCTTAGTGAATTGAAGATAATGCCACAAACAAATATTGATCAGTGCCAAACTGTCCATTAAATGCAAGATTGTTCACCAGAATAGCCCCAACTAGCTGTTCCTTCCTTCAGAAAGCCATTTCACAAGGTCCACAGTCTCCTGCATGCCTTTGCAGCAAAGGCTGCGGCTTGTTTCATCCCTGCAGATACAGTCACCATCACCTTAATTTCCCTTTCTCTCCTCATATCCTTGCACCTTCTCCCTTCTGGCTGTCCTTAATGCATGTACTGCAAGGTCTTGGACACATGAGGAGTGTCAGGAGACTCAGGCTTTCCTCTCTGCTGTGCTTCTTTTTTTGACCCTACTTACACCCAGATTTTCAGTAGGAGCAGCAACTGTATTTTTAGGGTGTTTGATTGCAATAAGGCTTGTTCTCCATCAGTGAACGCCTTTTCTGAAGATAAGTCCTTTTGAGGTATCTAGGATTGGGTGTTGGCACGTGGCAATGAGTGTGAGCACCAGAGGAGAGTATCACAGCACCTCTGCCTACCTGTAATGGGATCTGGGTTGCTTTACTCCCTGTCCATCCACGGCTGGTCACTCTGTAACAGTTCTTGCTATCTTGGAACTGTCCTGGAAACCTCAGCTTAGCTGCATTGCAGCAGTAGCAAAGGAGCCTTAAATTCACAGGACTAACCTTTGGCTAGTGCAGCAACTCAGTAGCATAGAGAGCCCTGTTACATGCCTCAGTGTGAGAATGGCACACGATCCTACCAACTACTAGCAGTTTGTAAAGTAGCAGTGAGAAAACACCATTTCTCCCCCTTTGACAGCAGAGACTTGAGCAGAGCCAGTAGGAGACACCTTGATCATTAAAAGAAACGAAGTAGAAGAGAAAACATCCTCTATCAAGGAAGGGGAAAGGGGTGAATTCTTGAGTTACACTGGCCAAAAAATGCAACTCACAGATGATCCCTGAAGTGAAATCAAGCTGTGAAGCCCCTTCTCCGTGAGTCCATCCTTCGGCTGAATCCAAGTGAAGTCAGTCTCATCGCATCCAGGAGGCAAGGACTCCGTGTGTTTTGGAGGAGGCTGACCCAGCACGGTGCCGGTCGGGATGTGGGGGAAGGTTGCTCCCTGGAGGAGTCTCCCTTTCCCGCAAGTGACCCCACAGCAGTGGCCAGGGCAGCCCCACAGCCAGTGGGTGCTGACAGGTCAGTTGAGGGATTACCTGTATTGATTCTCTAATAGCTGCCAAGGTGGAGGGAAATACTATTCTGCCACAAGCTCCAGAGCTCTTAGCTGAGTGGGAGCATAAACTCCCCATTAAAGGTTTCATTCAATAGCCATCTTTACTAAAGTAAATGGACAACACCACACACACCCCTCCCCAGTCCCTAATGCAAGAGCCATTACAGAGCAGGAAGGCAATACACAGGAACATATATTTCTGCGGTATCAGTTTCACCAACAGGCTCAAAAGACTCTTAGACTCTTTTAATGAAAAGTGAGGTTTTTTTTGTTTTGTTTTGTTCTGTGGTTTTTTTTTTTTTTCCCAGGGTTTTGAAAACCCCAAGGAAAACCAGCAGGAGAATTCGTTCATTTTCTTGAACCTCCCCCTGCTGAGTAGCTGTTTATCAGTGATATACCCATCAGCAAACAGTGAGCAGGAATGCAGGCTGGCATCATCCTGCTCTTGCCGCTACTGGGGACAGGTAAGACAGGAACCGTGAGCACCAGACATAGCAGCACTGAAGGACGCTGGTGGAGTTGAGGACTTTCCCCTTCATAAGCCATGTGCAGTGCTGAAAGAGACACACTGCCCCGGAGGGCAGCAATGCTTGGATATTGCTTTCCTGATGTCTAAAGCTTCCTTCTCCATTCTGGCAGTAAAAGACATGATTCTGAAGCCAGAGGAGCTGAGATAGGCTCCACACAGCGTAACAACGCCAATCCAGACCTTTGCTAGTCAAAATGAGTCCTCCTCTTAACTTTGATGGACCTGTGGTCAAGGGTAGTATAAAACATTGCATGAGTATTACAACATATATCACCTTGCTTTATCAAAGTTGGCTTCTATTTAACCCCTGCCTCTTCTTCTAAGTCTTTTCCCCTTCATTTCAGAACTAGAGGGATCCCACACACGGTTACTTTAGTACACACAAAATTCAACATGAAAAAACAGGGCAAATTCCTGGAAAAGAGACATTTGATTATTTTCCCAAGCATCTGGGGTTTTTTGCCTGTCCCGCTCAAGGGGGAACCTTTTCCCAAGAGTCTGCTCAGCCTAATATTTTGGAGGTTTGAGAAAGGAGGGGTGGAGTGGGAGTCTTTCAGCTATTTTGTTTTGGAGGGTTTCTTTCCATCAAGGAGAGAGATCAAGGAGAGGTGCCAGATCTGCAGGCAGGGAGGCAGCCTCAGAGAAAACCACTCTCAAGCTTCACTCAGTGTGGGGAAGCTGTTATCACCATATTAACATATGTTGTTTCTGTATGTGGGGTATTTTTTAATGGTATAATACCTAAATTAAAAAGGTACATTGATTTTGGTCAGAGTAACTGGCCAGATCCATTCAGACAGTTTATGTAACCCAGTTTTGTTGCTGTTGGTTTTGTAACTGTAAGACAGGAGCTGTAGGGCCTGGCATGACAAAAACATTCTCCTTTTATGGCTTTGATTGATTTCTTCTCATGGGAGCTGTTTTGGCTGGGATGTTATGACAAAGAGGTTCTATGGAAGGGCTAAGGGAGAGCAGTTGTTCTGAATTAGAGGCGACCATTTAATGTGGGGAAAATTCAGAAGAGAAGAAAAACTAAAGTAACTGCTAGCATTTAAAATTTCCCCCCAGATCCACATAACTTTTTGGTTTCTGGCACTTTTCTGTGTTTATATCTGTACGATAGATGGATCACTTCTTTATCTAACAGCAATAAGGAAACCAACATTATTACAAAGTCTTCTAAATGTTACCTTTTTTTCAGTCTGTGTCTTTGGGACTTTCCTTCTTTGCAGCAGAATTTCATTAGGTTAGTTCTGTATAATGTAATATACTGAGGGCCAAAGATGATGCATGCTGTGTTTATACAGCTTTGTGCTTTTAATCATTATCATAGGAGAAAAAAAGCCACTATTTCTGTAATATTTATGACACAACTATTAAACTTGTATTATAATAATAGCTGTACTAGATGAGTTAAAATCAAAATGTACTATTATGGAGTGTGATACTTCTCTTTGCTTCTGCGTTTTATATATAATACACAATATGTAATATGTAGTATATAATATATATGCTATCAATAATCTCTTCCTCTACACTATGTAGGTGTTTTCTAAGCATATTCACCATTCTTAACAGAATATTCATGAGTCTTAATTTTGTATTTGGTGTCTGTATATGCACATACATGTGCTTTCATGTGTATCTAGGTATGCCCCTGCAAATGTTTGTCTATTAAAAATATCCTTTTGAAAAAATCAAGAAATATTGAATATTGAAGTAAACTGAGTATAGAAATAATAATTATAAATTATTGGGTTTATTATTCCTTTGGATGGCGTTATTGATGCAAAAGAGAATGAATTTTCTAGAGCTTCTTGTCAAGAAATGCCATAACTTCCAAACTAGGTACTCAATATCATCTTTATTTCTTAGACCCATCTGAACGACGGATGAGCAGAAGACTTTACAGCAATGGCAGATGGCAGCTACTCTTAGTTCTCCTGCTGCTGACAGTCTTGGGTCCCAGTGGGACAGTGGTTCATACCCTTTCTTGCCTTTATGTTACATTGATACTTGTCTTCACTTACATTTTGTTTTACATTCCCTAAACCCTTCTGCAATACGAAAGAGCTCACAGTGCCCAGTTGAAGGAGTAAGCCCTTTGAAGCAGCTCTGCTGGTAATATGTTTTAGTATCTGCTTTTGTGGAAGCTGCTCTACTTCAGAGTGTTACTATATTGGTATTGATCTGTGCTGTGTAGGTCCACATTTGTCAAGATTTCAAAGATATGTTTTCAAAGATTTATACATGAGAGAGTAATTAAAGGTCAACCTCATAAATAGTTATAATACCCAAGGCCAAAGGGGAGCTTTTAAGGTCGTTAGAAACTCATCAGAAGTTTAACTTGCCGGACTTTAATCTGAGGGGCTATAGCTACAAGTGCAGTCAAATCCCACCACAGCCACTGATGAGACCAGACCAACAGTTCTACTTCTCCTCAACTCTTCTGAATGTACAGTCCAACATGATGTGGTTGTCCACCTCTCCTTGGTTCTAGGCAGGTCTTTTCCTCAGGCAGCACTTCAGGGAGATGCAGCAGCATTATATGTTGCTGTATACATTAACCCACGTTGTGGCTGTTCTGATGGAAGGCTGCCACACAGCACCACCACCTTTCCACCTGCCAGGGGACAGAGTTAAACTTATTTCAGTTCAACTGCAGGCTCATCATTGCTCTCTTTTTGTCATCACTAGCAGGGCACAGAATAAAAAAATTAAATAATAACATGCTTTAGTGGTGTAATGTATGATTGGAGAAAAAGGGTAAAGATTTTACAAATTTAATCCATCTTTCCCTTGCTAAACAGGACATTGAAAAGTGTCAAATCTTGAGGTAGTCGGCTCAGTTATAACACACCTTCAGTGGTTTAAAAGGACCTTTTAGTGCTATTCATCACCTTAAAGATTTTGCTCTTCACACTCAATTTCAATTTTGTGAGTTTTACTTAAACCTGTATCTGATTTAGAGATTACTTATATATTTTTTTTTTGTTTCCTAAACATCTATAGAATTATTGCAAGCTTCACCCACTGTCATTCACTTGGGTAGTGATACATCAAAAAATTAATTGTTTGTTCTACCCAGATCTTTAAAGATTCTATCACAAAAGTTTTCTTCCTCTGAAAGTACAGATGAGTGGGGATGGGGATGGGGGGGGGGGGAATATTTGCAACTTCTTTATGTATTTCTTGCAGTTGCTGCTAAAATATTCAGTTAATTTAAAATTACAAATAAGGACCTATCAGATATCACTTTTTGTGGCTGGCCATCTAGACCAGGGCACGGTGATTCTGAATTAGCTTGAAGAATTTGAGTCTCAGCAGGACTTGATTTGCTGAGAGGAGGGATGAACACTCATGGCTTTGCTAACACTTCTTACATCAGTAAAATGAACAGTCTTTTCTGAACAGTTTTCACTTCTCTGCCTATGCATTGGTAATGGAAGCTTCTCCTCCAGATCAAGGGTTTTACTATCATTTAGGGACGTAGTTCTTTTGGAAGCATCATTTTGGGAGGGTCAGACAATACTTTCACAAACGACTAAAGAAATTTAATAGGAAAATGCTAACTTCTTGAACTGCAATTTGAAAGCAGAAAGGCAGATATCTCAGACCCAGCCAGGACACACTGGCAGTGGTTCCTTTTAGGCATAGTTTTCATACAGGAACAGAGGGCTGATATTTAGTTCCTCCCCTGCCAGCAGATGATTAACGTTTGTGCTTAGCGAATTATTGTGTATGACAAAAAAAAAAAAAAAACAAAACCAAAACCAAAACAAACAACAAACCAAAAACCCTCTGGTAGGAGACTTGTCTATCTGATTGATAGAAAAGAGTGATAAAATCTGATTTACCAATAAATGTCACTTCACAATCAGCAGAACTGATAGGAATGTAGCCAGCAGGAACGTTAATTTATCTATGAACGAGTTTCCACCCTTCCTTCTCAGGGCTTATTGCCTGCACTAATAGAGTCTTGGGTCTTTTCCTGATAGGTGCCTTGAATGCAAGGCAGCAGATTTAAAGATAATAATGACAATGACTCTGACAATGGCCGACTCCGTAGCCTAAAGCTGGCGGTGGGGAGTGTGAAAACGTCTTGGCTCCCGTGGGCACAGCACTTTCCTCCCTTCCTGCTGTGCGATTATCTCCACCCTCAGGAGTTTAACCTGCTGTGGGGGTCAACCCGCTTTGACCTGCTCTGTTGTGACACTGGAATTGACATATAAAGGTATTTTAAAACGTCCCTATTGTTTTCACTACAATGGCTCCTTTGCAGCACAATGACCCCAGCCCGGGAGTTTCTGGCCAGGCTGGACTGGTCTTGGAAGCGCCTCTGGTCCCCAGCTGTGCAGAGCAGTCTCTGGTGCAGACTGGTCTCTTCCAAGCCTCTTTCTTGCTGACTTCAGACTGCCACCTTCTCCAAGGCAACCAGGACAAGGTGGAAGGCTGCAGCAAAGGAAGGTGTTGGAGCTATTTTGATGGCAGGGCTGATGTACACTGTCAGAAACTTGAATAGGCATATTTTAACATCCCAATGCAATATCAGTTCACATTCTTTTTGTCCTCAGATCTTCAGACTTTTGCCAAGACCGACAAGGATTACAATCCAAATGGAAAAAAAAAAAAAGAGCCATGGATCAGGTAAATTATTTTTGACGTCAGCTCCTGCTGACGTCTGACAAAAGCAGAGTCCAAACCTGTGTTAATGGACCTCAAAAAAACTACTATACAGAAGTGAGACACGAACATGTATTTCCCACAGCCAGCTTTGCCCCTTCCTATTACGGTACATTTTCTAAGGGAAGGAGCCTCAATGCATGTTCTGGAAGGGAGCTGCAACACCTGAACTCTCTAGGCTGCTTCGGATCAGTTTTTGCTTTGTGATCTCTACAACACAACACATTGCTTTTCCCACTATATGGGCAGGGAGGGAGGGGTGGAGATCAATAAAGGCACATCATAGTGCGAGCTATTATAAATATCAGTGTCATAAGCAGCAGATCAACAGATTTGTAACTACTGTTTACTATTTCTTCTTTGGCTCATTCCAAAGTAAGGAAAGTTTCCCTCTTGAACGTTTTGTAGTGCTAGTCTCTACCAGGCCTTGTCTTTGTGTGCTGCCTATGTCTTTCTAATCCCATTTGTTTAGTTCCTTTTGCCCAGTTTCCAAGGGCAGATCTTGCATTTACATGCCTGATGATGCCTTTTGCTGGGTTACTTTATATGTACCTCTGTAATCATGTTCAGGAACTTATTTGCCTAATTAATAACTCCGTTTCAATTTGTCAGTGGAGGGCATCTGTCCCCTCTATGGCTGGGGATACAGTAGCTGTTCAGAATATTCCAGGAGTGTTGCTTTCAGTTGCATTTCTTCTCCTTTTTAATGAAGCTATTTGTTGTAGTCTTTCAGGTATACTTGGAATTTCCTTTTGTGCAGATTTTACTCCTTGGAGGTGAAGCCCTTTTGTTATTTTAAATAGTGAACAAATTGATGCAGCTTTGTACCTACTTAAACTTTCAAGATTATAATTAGCACATATATGGGAGAAGTTCTGAGATATACATGGTCTTTAAGAGAAAGACAGATGTCTGAACTGCTTGATTAAAACTCTGCTGTCTGCTACATCAATTATGTTGCTTTGAATTTGCTCCCTATGTTCTTAAAAAAAAGAAAAAAAGTAATATTTATATCAAAATACTTATGATCTGTTACCTTTTATTTCCTCATTAATATTCTGTAACTACTTCATATAGTACTGACACTCTGAGGTCTGGTGGAAAAGAAGGTGACCAGCATCCACTGCAAACACACTTGCTTGAGTTACAAGTGTTTTCTGCATCTCAGCCACTGAAAATAGAATACCCTAGGGTATAGGGGCTCAGGCTCTTCTCCAAGTGCTAATGTTACAGTATTTATCACCAGTATGCAGCATAATCATTGGTTGCTATTGCTTTAAATATATTGTTTCATACATTCCAAATATAAAAGTGTTGTAAATAGAACATGAGTAATTTGAGATAGGATTGGGTCATTGAATGAGCAACAAATTCAACACAAACCTGAAAAGCAAAGATGAATGAAGAAATTCCAATTAATATTTGGCCTGTATTTTAACATCCTCACTATGATGTTTACTGATGAATACATGCACTTGATAAATAATTCCCACGGGTGCATGGGAGGTGTTGCTATAGAAGAAAATATGGCATTAGTTGATGTTCATATTGTATCAAGTTGTATGTGCTGCAAGAATCCAAATATATTAAACCAAAGTATTAAACAAAAAATTCTCATTCCACTGAATCATAAAAATTTTAGTTTTGTTTTATGTGTGAGATTGGGTTAAAATGGTGGCTGGGGATGGGGTAATGGGAGACAACAACATTGTAAGTACTCCTTTCTGATCTGAGAAGTGACAAAACCAACATTCCTTAAAAGAAGAAATCTTCGTTATGTCATTATTTTATTCCTTTATTAAACACCTAACACAGTAGAAGCTAAGCTCTAAAATTACCGCTTTCTTCTTTGCTTCAGACCATTTTAAATCTTAATTTTCTCATTCATAATGAACATGTGTGTATTTACAAAGACATATTGAGGTAAGGACAATAAAAATGTTCAAGATAGAATGAGAATGCTATATATTTTCAGGTTTGCATAGCTGCACAATATGCACATTTGTGGTACCTGATTTAAAAGCCTAAACTTGCAACAACAGAATAACAAATCACACGCCCGAAGTCTGAAAGGCGGCCTGAAGTGAAATGAACATCATGCTTTCTTTCATATTTTGGAGTACATGGAATTTACTGGGTTAAATTGGTGCATCGATAACTTTTAGTAAAGATTTTCATGTTTGTGAATTCACAGCACTAAAGATAATGTCAACACGTGAATTTTCAGCAGTTTTATATTTCTAATGAAGGAGAAAATAAAGGTAGTCTAATAAAACCGTGATACCAGTGCCCTTTTTAAGCTGTTGTGATGCCACTACAATGAGTCTGTAATTACAAGACTGGAAGGGGAGTTTTATATACATACTATTATTTTTTTAAACTGTTTTGCATGCCTTGGAGATCAAAGACTCATATTTTAGCCAGAGATCAGAATGCCATGCTGACCTTTATTAATCTTCATCATTTCAACTGATCATTTCAGTTTCAGATTTTTTTTCTATCAGCAAGTCAAGAACGCTGTCTCTGTCCAAGACTGGTCAGGTCAGTGCAGGTTTCTTTTTGAGAAAAATGTAATTTCGATTGCTAAATGCTAGAACTGGTCTTCCATGACCAGACTTCCCAATGTTCATAAAGTTTTCATTGAGTTTTGTGAATCAGCGCAGAACTGAGACACCAGCAACTCCAAGTCTGAAAAAATTTACTTTTCTTCTTATGAAAAAGCATAGTGCTCCAACTACAGCCCTTGAGATTTTTACTTCCTCTAGTCGTAACATGTTTTATTTAAGGAACAGGAATAATTCTTTTGGGGTCCAGAGGATCATCTGGTTCCTTACTGATACAGGAAATCCCACCAGAAAAAAAAACAAAAAAGGCAACTTTTCAAAGAACTCCCATGGGACACCCCAGGAGCAGCAAACTGAAGCTTTTTGTGGTTTTTGGAAAAATTAACTTCATGCTTTTGAGGGGTGGGGTTTTTGCCTGGGTTGTGGGTCCTTGGCTACTCCTCATCAATAAACTGTTACAAAGCCCTTGCTATACTTTTCCACAATGTTTGTGAACCGAAAAAAAAGGTGGGGGGACCACACCCAAAGGCTTCTTACCAGAAATTGATTTCTTGATTTTTTTTAATGCCTTTTAACATAAATATACTCCCATTATACTCCAGGGTTCAAAAAGTAAGAACATACATGATTGACATCTGTAAGTACATCTGCATGGAGCATATGTGACCTTTTCAGTGATTCTATTGAACGTATCTTATACTAAGAAGTGTGACCTTGAGTTGTTTCTGTTTTAGTAAACTCAGTCTGGTTAGGAATCTTCCATTAACGTCCTAGATTGAAAGCTATAGCTCAGGCCCCTGGGATACCGGGAACAGAGAAATTTCACTGTCCTCTGTACACCACAATCCATTTGTTAAAACATGCCGATTGAGATGGATCTTATCCTGAAATAGTTAATATGTTTTTATGGTGATGTTTTTTTCAAATCTCATCCCTTATATTTTAGATAACTTTTCCACATATTTAAAGGAAAGAATATAAGGAATATAAACAGAAGGTTTTCCCCCCTTTATTTTATGTATA
The DNA here is from genome assembly GCA_033556795.1 of Tapera naevia. Classification (NCBI taxonomy): domain Eukaryota; kingdom Metazoa; phylum Chordata; class Aves; order Cuculiformes; family Neomorphidae; genus Tapera; species Tapera naevia. The sequence goes on from JAUMJJ010000038.1 coordinate 17,065,382, forward strand.
ACCAGCTATTTTCTTTCTTTTCTGGATTTTGTTTTGTTGTGTTCCATCTCCTGCCCAGGCACACCTGAAGAATGAAAAAAAACTATCACATGATGGGGCTACCATACTTGATAAACAGGTTCACCCCATTTAAATTATGAATGCTTTGGCAGGTAACTAACCACCTGATACAAGAATGCATAATTCAAGGAAGAGTTTTAGTATTAGAGGTCTAGACAGGTTTTAACTAGATTGTTGCAATTTCAAGAACTTCAGCAGCAACTATTGAAACAGGATGACATGGACTGAAATGGGCTAAATAGTTTGTGAAAAGAGTGTTGAGAAAACAAATGTGGTACAGAGTTAGTGTGTAATTACTTAGATTGCTGTACAGTCCAGGGGTGCCTAAAGGAAGGTCTGAGTTGGCACAGTCAGATCCCATATTGCAGTTCCTTCCATCCTAACTCCCCTAGCCTGGAGAGCAACCGGGCTATCCTTGAAGTCTTCTCCTGAGCTGTTGCTTCTCTCCTTACACACTAGATAGAAATCTTCCACTTGACCTAACAACGTGATTACTTTCCTATAATCACCCGATGATGGCAGGTTTGGTTGCATCCCAGGGAAATGCATACCAGATCAGAGACCATGATAAGGAAGAGCCTCACCAAGGTTCTCAAGGGCGTGACTCCCTAAAGAAGCAATTATGTCCCGAAGTCAGAAAATGGTGGTCACCACACTCATGGAAGTATGAGGACAAATAGAGAATCCCTTCAAATTGGTGCTTGCACAGAAGGGAAGGAGGCAATGAAACAGCCAATTGCTGAGAGACTCTGGGGAAGGAATGGCACTCTGTATGCCTGGCAAAACCTGTGTTGTCCGTGCCCCTTGCTGTGTGCAGTTGTGCTCAGCTCCATATCCTGTGTAAGGGCTTGGCAGCAGGAGATGATGGCTCTGTCAGTGCTGTCTGCCGGCAGGGCTTGCCATCTGTGTCTTGTGATGGTTATCTGGCTCGCATGTTTCTGAGTGGGGTGACGGATAATGGGAAAAAGGGAGAAGAACGGGTAATGAAATAAAGGACAGGTAAAAGGTATCAGTTGCTACTTGACTACCTGTGAAAAACGAGGTTCAGTTTCTTTAGGCATCTTATCAGAGCAAGGTAAAAGTTTAAGAAGTAATGGAGGGTAGGGAGGAAATGGAAGAAAATGTGAGAAGGAGAAAAGGAGAAAGGAAGAGACAAAGTGAAAAGCGTGTCTGAGAGAACAGAAGGGAGATGAGGTGGTGGGAATAATGAGATGAGGTGGGTTGGAGACCCAAAAACTGTTGAATCTTGACTGCCTAAAATTGTTAACTGACTCTGAGCACGGTAGAAACCTATCAAGCCAAAATTGTCCAGAGAGCTGTGCACTTCTCTATAGACTACCAAGACTCCTGCAGTCATGTTGCTTCTCAATACTTCTTCGTGACAGTGGGAAAGGTGTTCATCAAGCCTGGGTGACCCATCCAAACACAGACACGCTGGCTGCTGCAATTAGTGGCAAAACTGGCTTAAAGTCTTCCTGCTTGGAATCACGTATTCATGAACCTCAGCAGGGAGGAGAAAGTTTTCAGAGTCTGCGCTAATGAGGAATTCCACTTGCACCTTGAATCTGCAGCAATATACTCTCTTCACACCTTCTCCAGCCATGCAGAACCAGCTTCTAGAGAAGCCAGGTTATGTTGCTCAGCTTCTTCTTGGAGTTCATAGGGTTTATCAGCATAACTCTCCTTTCCAGCTTGCAGATGGGAAGCTGAGGCACAGCAAGTGTGTTCTCTCACAATGATGGTTCCTCCTAACTCCTGGAGTTTAGACAAGACTGTGATGTTAAGCTCCTTGTAAGTCACTTCCAAGATGATGTAACTCAAAATACTAAAAAAAATGAGCAGTCCTATATCTCACATATCCATTGGTGTCCCCAGGTACAGCTTGATTTCTCCTAAAATCCTAAGAGAGGTTAGGAATCAATGATTTATGCGGTGACATGGGAGTACTATGTAAATGCAAGACAAAAAAAAAAAGCATTCTGCTTCTTCGTTAAAGAGTATCATCATGAAAGATGCTGATCTACTTCACATCAAAAGACTCAAAACTCACAAGCAGAGGGGTTTTACACAGGTACAACAGTAGGAGCTGTTTAAAATCAGATCTTCTTGCAGTGTTGATATGTTTTTCATGGAGTTCATCTGTAGCTTTGTTTCAAGACAACTCTTAAGTACTTACTGCACTGGCTTAACTCTGCCTACTGTATAAATTTCAGGACCAACACATGAAAAATATGATTACTTGCCTTTAGGAAACTGTAGGAGGTAGCTTGAAACCATTGGTACCCAAGTGTCAGTCACTAATGTAAACCTTCTAGCAAATGCACAGATGTGAAGGAATTTTTTGATTTTTTTTCTTAAATTCTGTATTGGGATACTAACTTAGTCAGAAGCCAGGTATTTATATTTAAAACGTCAGAGAAATTGTAATACTTCAGGAATGAAAGTGCTTTTGCAGAATTTCCTATTAAGTACCAGGAAAAGTGTATGATTCCTTATCAATCACATGTCCAAATGTGATAAAAGCCCACTTCTGCTCATGCTTTGTTTTCCAAACACTCCACCACCGGATTTGCCTGCAAGCAGCCTCTCTAATGGAAGGTTCCCTAAGAAAGAAATGGCACTCTTCATCAGTGATACTGCACACAAAGGCAGGCAACTCTAAGGCTCAGGAGACACTCTTGTCCTATAGAGATGAACAATTGATCCTGGCCACAGCACTATTAAGAGTCCTTGATACCCACTACCTCTGAGACAATGTATTGTACAGAGAATTGTGGTTTGTTAGTGGCTTGAGGAAAGTATAATGGAGGCACTTGGTACTATAGATTGTTTAGAAAGGCAGACATTTACAGAAGAAAAAAACCTGCTCACCTGATCAGAAAAAGAAAACCCAGTGAAAATAAGAATAACAACGACGTTTCATTACAAATTTTGTATCCTCCCACTGGCTGCCCTACCTGTGCAGCTCCCCTCTTGCAGACATTCTTAGGACAATACAGTGCTTTAGTGGTCTGTTATTCACATGCATGTGATTCCTGAGAAATGTGCTATAAGATGTACCGTTTACTGACTTTGCTATTGCCAGAACAACTATCCACTGCAGGCAGAAGAATGAAAAACAGAGGGTTTTTTTCCCCTCCTAGTAGCTTGAAGAAAGTTATACCAACACAAGTGAATTAAACGAAGCAAGAGTTCCTTATAACAACAGGTACAGGAGACTACAACCACTACATGTTGGGAAGTATTCTCCACCAGCAACAGCTAAATATATAAAAAGCACACCTAAGCACAGAGGTGCCACCAATACATCACTGCAAGTTCATTGCAGATGCCGTTAAGATGTGACAGCTGGTGGTGACAAACTGCATCCCTGTATAAATACGTTCTTGACTGGTAGTTTTAATTTTGCAGCTGTGAAGTATAAGTAAAAGAACAAACCGTACATGGTATTGTGTTTTCAGATAAAATTGCTATCCTTAGTTTGCCCTTGCACAGTTCAGCATCGGTGCATTATTGATTGGAATTAGGAAGTTAATAAGGTTTGGGCTAATTAATCAGATGGGTAGGGACTGGAACTGCACTGCAAGGCTTAATCAAGTCATCAAAGCTCTCAAGCCGTGAAGAAGGTAATTAAAGGAAAAGGATGCCTGTTATATAGTAACAGGAATCTAGGAGCAAGATAGAGAAGGTCCATTTTCTTTTGTACGCTTTTCTAATATAAATCAGACAAAATGACCCAAGTACAGTGCTCAGCTTCCTATCAGCAAATTAAGCTGGATGAATTTATAAATCACATCAGGGAGGAATTTAGTCCAGCAAGTCTAATTGCCAAGAAATCTATGTTTGCTTTTAGAGGGTGGGATTTTTTTTGCAGTATCAAGGCCTACAGCACAATCTCTTACTGCCAGGGACAGTGATACCAAGGTTGCTAGATATAGAACAAAGCAACATGGCTTACAAGTCCAATTTTTTAAAGAAACTATACAAAATTAATTAACGTGAAAGCATTATTTTGTGGCCTATTGAGTGCTTACTATAGAAGGCCAAATCTCAATATTTCTCTACTCAACTGCCTTGCTGAAAGTAATCTAAGTACCACAAAAAAACTTAGTGGTTTCATTAAGATACAGGTTTTATAACCATTCTGATTGTGTTTTGCAGCTCATTGCAGCCAGATTAAACAACAATGCAGGTGAGCTTTTTGTCAAAGAACACAGGAAAAGTAACCACTAATTCAATGTCTTTCACATTTACAGTCACTGATGAAGCTAATCTTTTGCTGCAATCTAGCCTGGGTGAGCTGAAGTAGCAGTTTACTAACATACAGTGTCAGTCTATGTGTTATTGTACCGGAATTTTCAGAAAAAAAAATAATATTTTCTTTCAGTAATTTATGTGTTCAAAACTAAAATTTTCACATTTGAACCTTTTCATCATAAAAATAAATAAAGTAATATTTTGGAGGAAAATTCAGAGAGGTATTTAAAGAAACTGGTACTGAACTAATGAGTGTAGTAAAGGAGTAGATGAATCATTTGAATTTTCATGAGTAGACATTCTCATCTTATGTTCTTACCTGAGGGGATTTTGATTTTTCAAGTGCCTAGCACAAAACAAAATTAAAAATATCCCACATCAATGTAGTAAAACGTTGCTAACAAAGAAAAATTAGGAAGATTAGATAGTTACAAAATAAGTATTGTTATGCAAGTGTGTTTCAATAATGTAGTAGTGATCTTTAAAGATGTACTTTTGAATACTATATTTGTGAAAAGAAATTCTGTCTAGGACCTGAGTTAAGGGATTTGGATATTATTTTTTTGTCTACTTTTTTTGGCTTTGGAGGGTGACAAAATCATACTCTATCTAGTTCTGTTGTAAGGGATTAAATCCATATGTTTGAATGACATTGATTTATATATTTAACCTGCAGAGAGTATTCTGTGAATTAAGGAAAAGTGTTCAAGTAACCTTGCCTGTGTTTTCAGACAGTACTCAAAGAGGAAAATGCTAGAGCTCTGTATATGAATATGAAAAGAAAGTAAGCGCCCCTCTCATGCCAAAACCGGCCACGTGTCTTATACCTGAGTTTGGTTATGCCTTGTCCTGTCATTCACTGATGAAGGATGACTTCGAGGTACCAGCAAAAATCTTTTCATGTCAGGACTTGTAACTTAGACAAAAAGGTATTTCCTTGGGCAGGGGTTTATCAAGATGATATTGAAACATGTGTTTCCAATACTTGTTTTTTGTAAGATGAAAATGAAATGAAATTAAGATTAAAATTTTACTGAAATAAAAAGAAAAGGAAAATCTGATTAACTTAACTGCCTGTCTGCAAAGAAGATATCCCTTTCTGTCCTACAAACATATGTTCATACACATTTCAAATCCTATTTGCCTAGGAGAACCACACTATGAAACAGAGAGTAAGAGTGGCTTCAAAGAACTAGATACTGAAAAATAAGACTAAAAATGCATGCATCTTTATATACATTTGCTTAGGTATTTCTAACTCCTACAACCCTCTGTTTACTAACGCTTAAGAGAAAGACGGTAGAAAACACACCAGCTCTGGTGGTCAAGGTTTTGGAAAAAAGTCCATATAAATGGACATCAAGTTCACTGGTTAACACTTCAGAGGAAATACAGGAAATATATCAATATCTCTTTGAGAAATGCTACATCTTTCACAAAGCATCCTTGATAACCTCCAAAGGTAGGAAAAAAAAGTAAAGACAATTGCGTATTTTTATAAAATTTCAAAGTTCAAACAAATGCAATGTCCAGAAATAATTTGTATCTCCTTTACACATAGGCAGAAAGAGGACATGAGACTATTCTTTGTATTTCTTGGGATGTAGTACAAGAATATAAGTACTGATTCAGAAGTTATATCTGAAAGGTGATACTTAGCGAAAATTGTGAAACGAAGACAAGTACAAAAGACAGGTACAGGAAACTACTACTCCTGGTATTCTCTTTGAGCTTCCTGTTGCCAGAGTTTTGAGGATTTCATGAGACGAGTTTGCATGCAGCTCTTCTTACTCATAGTCCTTGTTGGAACATTTTTACTCTGAGCCACTTTTGCTGCTTACACCCCAGATAAAGATGGTAATGAGTGTAATTACATCCTATGGGAAGGTTTCTTTTACTGCTTTTTAAACTTGCTCTGTAAGAATTTAATTTTAAAAGAAACAGAAGAATCTACTTCATGTCACAGATGCTACTAGGAGATAAGGCCAAGGTTTACATGTCTGGTTTTACTGTATCCAGTTTCATATCAGGAGAGGACAGTGTGCCAATAACTGTATCCCCACAGCAACAAAGGAGCCCTTTCATCAGCTTACATGAGAGGTTAATTAACAGCACATTTCCATAAAAATAACAGGCTTTAACCACAAGCAGTACAACTCCTTTAGAGTGTGCAATGGCTCTCCTGAAGCAATTGCTTTGGGAGTTCACACTCAGTGTTCACTCATCAAGACTGATGGGTTTGCTATCATAAACACTGACTTTTACCTGGGAATGTCTGGTACCCAAGGACTTGACATCTACTACCAGCTCATTTTTCATGAATCATTGAACAGTTGTCACCTGGTGCCACCATATTCTAGACAGCAGTAACCCAGAACAGAAAACCTTAACAAAACATTAGCCCTCTGAACAGTTATTTCGCCCATTGGTGAGTAACCCTAATGTACACAATCTTCACCCAAACAACCTCTCAGCTGTGGCCAAATTATCCTTGTATGCACTCTTATGTCCTCATTGAAGTAACACTCTAACTGATTTAATTTTAATCATTTAAAAAGTGAAGGGAGAATGCATGAAGGAGTTTTGAATTTCAGTCTGCTGTTAATATATAGAGGCAGTAATGTCCATATGTTCATTCTTCCTGGTATGTAGGATATATGACCTTAATGTAAAGCCATTGCTTAAAAATCTGGAGGAAAAAAAACAACATGATAAAATACTAAGCTTTGAGGATGCCAGCAAGGTTTTTGCTAATGGCCTGGTTTGCAATAAAGATAACCAGTAAGTGGTTGCCTTTTGAACTTATCTAAAAGGATATAAAGCAAATATATCGATCATGAACATAATCACTTTTGTTGGAAGTGTCTAGGGTCTATATGGTTATGATACATGGACGTAAATGTTGACACCACTGTACTTCGTTAATGTTGAGTTTACTGTGGTAGTCACCAATAATTACTGCAGTCTTCTATCTCGGGCAGACAGGGCACAGTGGTGTGAGCTAGGAAAATGGGAAACTTGGAACAACAGTCAGAAGCAGAATGGTTTGACATCAAGCAGGCTTTTAATAGACATGTCAGTTGTTTGCTGCCAATGTAGACTGAAAGGTAGTCTTTCAAAATTGTATTCAGTTATTACTATCTCTGTTGCTCTGTAAATATCAAGTGCTCATAGCATAGGGTTAATTCTTTTTGTCTGTTCATGCTTAGTTTAATGATGGCATCTGCTTCTTCCTTGCAGTTTCCTGTACAGAGCATGCTATCATTTAAGTGTTATGTGAAATTTCAGAACCAATTTTAAAAGGGCAATTGTGAAGGCTTTAATTATTTATTGCCTTGGGAAAACGTGTACACTTAAATATGTAAGAAAATAAATCTATTATTTCTAGTATTAATTTGTATTTTAGGATCACTGGTCTTCTAACAGAGTGGTAAGTTAAATCTTTCAGTCACTGAGTGCTGGGTAAATGTCCATCTTATTTGTGAAACGAGGCCATGATCTATTTAATTACTCAGCTGAGATACCTTCTTTACATGAGCTGATACCACCAGGTACTTCTCTGGAGGTGTCAGTAGTGTAAGAGCCTTGGGCTGGGTCTTTGACAAGACTATTTTCACTCAGAGAGGTGTGCTAGCTCTTCCACTATAATCTCTTCTGTTGTTTCAGCAACTGAAACAACTGCAATAACACTGGTTGCCTGAATGATCTTCAGGAATGTTGTTGTTGTTATTAGTATTAGAATTAGTGTTAGTGTTATAGTCCAGGGCTGATATGAAGCTTGCAGTTTCATGAAGCAATGTTTTTTTTTTAAATAAGAAAAATGTTAATCTCTTTTAAATTCTTGATATCTGAAAGACATCCTTTGGTTAAAATGCCTGTTTACATGTGTGTTAATCTTGGCCCTAGTTTTCCAAGAGAATGATGACTTAGTCTCTTATTTATTCTCTTTATTCTAAATGTTCTAGACAAATACACGTTCATGGCTAGATAGCAACTCTCTTATCGTCTGTCTAATAGGTATTAAGCATGTATGTGGCTACTGTTGCTACTAGATTCCCACATAAATGACGCCATTTGTACCTGACAGGCCATTCTTCCCAACTGTCATGCTATAAGTAAAAAATTTGGCTTGATACCTGCTAGACTCAAGGAGTGAATTTGAAGGACAGGTCTGTTGACTCAAGGTAAACCAGGGTTGGGGCAGGACCACAGAGTTGGCTTTTTTGGAATAAGCATAATGAAAATCTATGCTTGACTGAAGTTCTCTAAAGCATTAGAAATAAGTTACACTTCCACTGCTGTAAACTCGACAAATCACACAGTCAGTCCTGAATAACCATATGATTCACATCTTTGTTTCTGAGTCTTCTTCTTCTGACATCATGTTGTCATTGTCTTATAACCATGTATTAAAGTTCTGTTTCTTAGTAGTTATTATTGTATGTATTGTATGTTGATCTCTTGTAATAAATTTGTACATTGTCATCATCTTGTCTCTTAAGACTGGTGTCCTTTAAGAAGGGCAAAATAGTAGTAAGACATTAGAGGTAAAGAACTTAAAACAGTATGAAATGCTGTGGTTTCTCTATCTTGTGAAAGATAGGATTAAGAGACAGATAAGTTAATATGCTCAGGAGGAGCCAGACATGTCAGAGGGACATTTTGCCATTCAGTACTGTTTGATCAAACAAACAGTGAGAATAGAAGAGAGGCAGGGAAAGAAAAAAAACCAACCAAACCAACCCAAACTCAAAGAAACCCAAACCAAGCCCCATATATAAACAAAACCACCATTTTGCTTCAGAAACATTATTTTTTTGGGTTGCTTCAGCAATCTTGCAAAGACCTACTAGTCTAGCTGGAACAGATGACACACAACTGAGCTGAATATAGTACTGTTTCTGTTAGTCAGAAAATTTTAAATTGCCACAGAAAGAGATTCCCCTTTTAGTTGTGAAATGGGCACCAGTAGTACATTGAGCAAAGCTAGTTATACCTGGAAGATCCCTTCTTGAAGGTTAGGATTGTGTGGTACAAGGACAGCACACTTTGATATTTATTCCCTGTGGGTTTGACTGGAAGGCTCTTTCTGGGGCAGTGCAAGGGAAAAAGCAAGGGAGAAAAATGTTTGCAGAAGTTTATTGTAATTGCTTGTAGCATTCTCCAGGTACACTGGAAGAGCATAGATGGAGAAGGCAAACAAAGCCCACCACCTGACTTTATGAAAGGTTACGTTAGTCATCTGACTTATGTTTTTCCTAGGTATAATCTTTTTCCTGTTTTGTAATCAACTGTAATACCAAGTGAGTTTATTCATTAAATTTGTGGTAGGATATTTACTATATGGTGATTACTTGTAAAGAGAAATCCCATATACTTTGGAATTGATGCCTATTAACCTCGGTCTAATTGTGGTCTTAAGGTGTCACTCATTTATTATTTATCTTCAGACCTTTTAACCTGCTTCTCTATCCATTTTAACAAAACAAGACTACCCTGGAGGATTTGCCTGGTCTAAAATACACGCAGCTTTCCAAGTTGCAGATGGCTCTGAGAGTAAATATCCAGCAACATCACCAATTTTAAAGAGAGGCTGGCTTGCTCTATAAAGTGGAAGCTTTGCTGAGCCTCTTGGGAATAAGCAAGCACACAGTTTGTTACATCAACTGCACTAAAACCTTTTGTCTTGCCTTCTACTGTATTCCTGTTACTGATATAAGTCCTGGTGCTGTATTGTGGGTGGTTTTTGATTATTTTTCCAACATTTTTCATTTGTTTAATTTCCAAATTATCATCTAAATGTTGTGGAGTGGTGCAGAGGACGTACCCACAAGCACCTGCATTATATCAGCTAAGAGAGCAGCATATCACTGAGTAGGAACTGGAATGAAAGGAGAAGAGTGGGATATCATATGCTGGCACATCACCTACCTTTCAGTGAGGTAGAGATATGAACATTTGTGCTGTCATTGCTGAGTCACAATTTGCCCTCATTATTGGGAACTGATTGTATCAACTGCATGAACCCAGTAAGCTGGATTTCGAAGTTGGCATAGAGTATGTTCCATTTGCATTGGCAACATTAAACTATACCTGTTTGTGGAAATGACAAAATGACATTTGGGAATGTAATTTTGTTTTTAAGTTCCTTCTGGAACTTTATAATCGCATTTTACATTTCTTTGTAGCATGTGAAGATGTACAACTTGCAGACATATATCCTGAAAACCTGTATTTATCTCTGTTGTCAGTTTTACAGGAGTTGAGGCTTTAATTTTGTTGGAACTCAGTGCAAAGTGCTGTAATTTCTGGTGCTTCTCATGCTTAGCCTATTCTGAAAGATTTTGTGCATAACTTTTAAAAATTATTTTTTATGCATCACTGGTCGTTTTTAGCATCAAAGTGTCTTTTGAAACTGAGCATTTAACTTCTTCATATCTAAAATGTTGAACTGCGTTAACATTATACTTACCAGCGTTTGGTTAAAGAGCTACGAAATGCTGACTGATAATTGAGTTTGTAACTGAAAAATACCATCTAAACATCCTTTTTTTTTACATTCAACCTTCTCACATTTCCTTTGAATATGAGCTAAAATAAAAGCAAAATCCACTTTTATGGACAGTGCAAAGGGTAGGAAATACTGCATTTTTGTTTAATTTCAGAAAGGTGAAACAAACCCTCCTTGAACCCACACACCCCAGCTGCGGAGTTGGCTGGCTTACTACAGAGTAGACTCAAAATGTGAGTTACTATGTAAACAACAGAGATGGCTAAGCCTGATGTGTGGAAGGAGGCAAATTCCTGAAAATTCACCCACCTCTGACAGAGAAGTACAATGAAAACAGTTACTTATACTTGCTTCCTCTAAATTTGCTGTGATTTTTAGAGTTTACAGGGTTATCTGCTTTTTGCAGATTAGAAAATATCTCTGACACCAAACCAAAGGCATCTTCATGGGGATTTGCCAGTCTGCTTTCAAGCTCAAGGCTGCCTGTAATATAGATTGGATAAAATCCCCCAAAATGTCTGCAAAACTGCTAAGAAATGTTTCTTCCATAGCCTTCTGTTCCTCAGTGAAGTGGAGCCAATACTTTTTAAAAGAATAAAAGAAATCATAACCCAATTCCCTTCCTCTCAAACAAAGGCAGGAGGGATGTGACTTGATCACTTAACCTACAGAACTAATTTAGCTACCTGTGACAAAATGCAGCAGCATTGTTCCTTCATTCCCGGTTGTGCTCTGCTTCTTTTGTACTACTACTGATGCTTCTTGGATACTCCACAAAGTGGCAGCTTAAGTTGTTTTCCCCTCTTTTTCGAGACTTGGTATTCTGCCCGTTGCACCCACGAATACGGAGCCAGACAAATGTCACTGATGGTGCAGGCATGAGGAAATTTGTGAAAAAGTCTGCCTGGGAGCTATAGGAATAGCAACCAGATGTTTGATGAATGTATCTGTATTATGAAATAACATGGGTTTTGTCAACCAGCAAGCAAAAGTTTGTTTATCCGAAGTGGAAAGCCCTTGGAGAAAACTGAGGAAAATTCTCTTCCTCTTGCAGTAGCCTAGGGCTAGTGCAAAGCTCGGGAAGAGGAAGAATAGGTCTTCAACATCCCAGCCAAGTGTCCTAATCACTGACCTATTCCTTAGTCTGGGGTGGAGATATCTCTCCAAATTCCTGTGCTGAAGAGTCCTTACCTGGTGAGAATTTCCTGGAGGGGGAGTACATTCTCGGGTAATGTCTCATCTCCACAAATTAGCATGAGGTTTAAAAAACAAAACAAAACAAAAAATCCGAACCTTTTGTTAGAAAATTCCTCAGTGGTTCCCTCTTCAGATCAGTGCTTTTTGTAACAGTATTTGACAGCTCCTGAAACTCTGTAGTAATGTCACTATGCAGAAATAATCCAGTCTCAAAACACCTTGACTCTCCTATCTTGCACATATAAATGGCACAGTAACAAAACCGTGACTGGAAGGAGTTGCACCGATCAATTAATCCTTGACCCATTTGCTGCTCAAGGTGGTTCTTTGGGGACTGACAAATAATGGATCCAATATTTGGATGCAATCAACACTGCCATTATGAGACTTAATAAAACTCATTATCCTCCGGCTGTATACTCCCCGTGGCAAAGGAAAGGATGTTAATTTAACACATTTTTAATTAACTAACATTCTAAGTAGCCATAAGCCTCTGCCTCCAGCTACTGTTTAAAAAAAAAAAAGAAAACCAAACTTAGAGTGAAGCTGCTTGTGTAGCAAAAAGCCTCAAAACTGTTCTACTAGCCAAGCAACCAAAATGATGATGTTTCTTCATTTTTGCAAGTTTGGCTTTGGGAGATTATTTCATTTTTTCTGGTCTCTTACGTAGTAAAGTTGTGTAACAATATTTATTCTAACAGAAACCATACAAAATGTCATTTACCTGTTCTGTTATTGGTGAAATGTACATACAAGCAGAGATTTGAGATATCTGATTTATGAACAACAAGGAACAAAGTGGAACAAGCAAATGACTCAGGAGTTACCCTTGTGTGCAGTTAGGCTTTTGTATAACTTCAAAAGACAACTATTATCCTACTATGATCTGAAAGCAGAGGAAAGGCTTTCCACCATCTATAGCTGAAATGGGAGGATAATGGATCTGCTCAGATGGGAAGTTCATTATCCCTGAAGAGCAGGAAGGTCCTTTCTCTTAAGACAGGTACAACTGTACCGACCTCTTGACTGTGCTAGACACCTTGATCAAACATTCATCTAAGCTTTAATCACTGAAAGCTAAGTGTCTGGGATGTCGTGGATGTCTTTCTGGTAGATAGTCCCCGTGGATATAGACTTCGGTTTACACACCTTCTTGAGGTGGGAGGAATATCTCTGTGAAGGTGCCTATTCTGTTTCCACTGGTCATGGAGGGAGTTCAGGTGAGTGCCTCAGACCAGAAGTTTATCTGTTGGGTGGCTGAACCAGGCAATTCCAACTCTTGTGTAGATGGGATTATTATGGCCACTGATAAACGTGAAACTCTGATATGGAAAACTAAATCAGCAGCTTTCTTTCCTATCTGTTATAATGCAAAGGTTATTAGCAAACCATCATTTTATGTAGATTTAATCCAGAAGAACTCTTTTCATGTACATCCACCTCTCTGTGCATTAAAACTTGTAGAGAATTATTCCCTTTGATCATTATTTTGAACTTGTGCAAATATGTGACTTACTGCATAAATTTCGCTGCTAAAGCAGTGTATTTAGCACTGCCCCCTGCCTGTAGAGCCCAAAAAGCACTGGATGAGGTGACTTATCATGACAAACTGGTTATGGCTTAATAAAGTTTAAGAAGTTACTGCCTTCTAAATGAAGGTTTTAACTTTGAAACCACCCAAGTTCTGTACTGCAGCAACTCAGGAGCACAAAACTACTCTAGCCCTGCATTTCAGCTGAGAATATAATTATTTTGACCTGGACCACCATAATTTAAACTGTTTCAGGTAGACGGTGTGTGTTTCTGGCCTTTCTCTTTCTGTGCCTGGATAAGCATGTCTTTATAATTTCAAACAGCTCTTCTACCCAGGACAGACTAGTATTCAATATTTGGTAATATCTGTGGGTGTCATGCCTTAACATACTTTGTCCCAAGTATACCCCAAGGTTCCTAAGGTGTGTGTCACTGCCTTGGAAACTCATTACTGTTAGTAGTTTCACTTAGAGCTATGAGCTAAATCCTCAGCCTTATTTCAGTGATTTCAGTATGTCTGCATAGATTTAAATCAGAGTATTGCATGCACTGTAGTTTAAATATCTCTTCTGTGTGTCATTTATAGGCACAAATCCACAGTTGTTTGAAAATGAGCATTTGTAAACTTTGGTTTTGCATTAAAAATGCACTCTGCAGCCCAATCTGCTATTGGATCATCTGTCACTGTCTTCCTGCCTTCCCCAAAGCATTCCTGATCCATTCATTGATAAATACCTCATGGATAACACAGAAGAGAGATTTATCCCTAGGTAAGTACAAACTCTTTATTTACACTGTCTAGTGATATGGCTGTGTATCACATGAAACGTTTTAGTATTTCATGACAGAGGAAGTCTCAGTAACAACACAAGCACAGGACCAATAAAAAAATAGTTTACTCTTACTTGCATTAAACCAGTTGATATAATGCATTAAATTGAAACTAGCAATGAAGCTGAAATCCAGTTGAGGTCAGTTCTTTTTTTTGTATATTGTTTCTCTTTAAGGGCTTTAAGACACTGCCAATCACCTCTAATTGCTCTAAACAGTCTGCATTAAGTGTGATTACCCTGTTGAATTCCCACTGTTGTTAGGGTCTTTATTTTAGCAAAAGTCTAAGCACTTATCAGATCTTCCTAACAAAACACTTTGGCTGCAGCCCAATACCTTAACCCTGCTGTGCTATTGTCTAGTTTCAACTACATCCTGTGTCTAACTATGCCATCTTTGATGGATCTATGTAAATATGGACTGAAAAGCCCCAACGAAACCTTTTGTTAAGTAAATATGGAAATTCAAATAAGGACACTACACAAATGATTTCATCAGAAAGCTTGTGTATGGTCCAGCTTTACACTATATACTTATCTACATGCCTTAAAAAAAAAACTTTGTTATCAAAGTTACATAAATATCAGTAAGACTAATTTTTTGTCATACAAGTTTATGCAAGTCTTGCCGATAGGAAGGAGAAGATACGACTGAACAACAGAACAGAAATGCAATTATAAATAACAAGAATTTATTATATTTTAAATATTAAGAGCGTGTGTGTTCAGGCATCTTGTTTATTTAAGGTATTTCTGATGAATTAAACGACACAAAGTCCTGGTATAGAGTTTTGCATCTGTAGGCACTAATATACTGCATTTCTCAAGGTCTTCATTGATTTCTCCTAATACACTGTTCTCTGGTAGGTGTTTGCATTACCATTCACAGATCGGGGAAAATAAACCAGACAATCCTGATCTTGCTAGTTTGGTTAAGATAAGCACAAATTAAACTATAAAAGTTAATTTCATCTACAGCAGTGGTCTAATCTGGGGATTGGGATTTTCTCTCACAGAGAAGCTGATCTATTTTATGTTCCATTCATATGACTGCAAGAGAAATCAGATGTGTAATATAAGCACATTTCTTTATCTGTTGGCAAAGCTAGTTTGGGAAGTTCTCTCCTTTTGTGATTTTGGAATACCTCCTCATGGTGATTTTGTTTGCAGCACTGCCCCACAGAGTTGCATGAGGACAGCATAGTGGGCTCTAACCTGCAGCGCAGGAATTGAATTGCATGAAGGCAAAAGGAATGAAAAATGAGAAAAAGGAACTTCTCAAGACCTTTTTGCACCCAGAAAATGGCAGTATAAATACATTCACAGTTTCACATAAATTCTGCAGCTACTCTCTCTGTCTATTCGTTCTCTGCTGTCATCTTCTACCTTCAGAGACAGAAGTTCCAGTATGAAACAACCTGGAGAGTCTCTAGGATATCACCATGATTTACCAGGTCTCTTAGCTATGGACAACTGCATTAGCTCAGACCGCTGGTATGACAAATAGATGGGAGAAGTCAGCGTTGTGTTAGCCTAGACCATTGGTGTAATGACTGAATGGCAAACTCAGTGTTGTCCTGGGTATTTGGTGGCTCCTGCTGGACTCCAATGGATGTCAGCATCTGCCCTGGCTAGTTTCAAAGTTAAGACATATGCAATGGTGCAGCCACAGTTCTGATTGCAGCATAGAGTTATCCTTAGACAGGAAGGTGTATTTCAGCCCATATTTTTTTTCTTTTGTATTCTTAGTGGAATGTTTTTTCTTCAACCCAACTCATCAGTGAGTGGGTATAATCTATTCTAAAAGCACTTTCATTTAAGACAGTCTCTTCTTGCAGTGAGTAGATTAGCACCTTACAAATTACTTCAGGAACCAGAGTTAGCCTAAGGGGGCTAGGTAAACATGATATTTGAGTGTTCGTTGTCCCAGAGACATTTCAACGCAAATGGATAAGATAAGTGCACAAGGAGGAAAAGGAAATAATCAAACAGCGCAGTGAGCTATGGGGTGGCAGCAAACATTGTTACTAACTGTGTCTAAGGGAGGTCGGTAGGGCAGCTGGGGAAAGCTAAACAGAGTGAAAGAAAACAAGACAGTTAAAGAAAGGTGTTTGGAATAGACAAGCAATAAGCAGAAAGAAGTGAAATTGTATGTGCAGCTGTAGAGAAGTCTCTGGATGTTCAGTGACTCTTTCTTTGGCAGATTTTGTGTCTGAATTGTACTTTTACCCCAAATCATGCAATATAAGTAATGGAAAACACATCACATTTTCTACTGCTCGTACTATGGGTGTAGGAGTCCACGACTGATCTTTTTTTTACCCTCCTCTTACTACTGTAGTAGTCCTTTCTTTGACTTTTTATGTTCTCCCCTCGGAAGCATATATCTGCCTGGCATTTGCCCACAGCCTGTGTTCTGGAAGCCATGCCTTCTGACACAGGTAACACCTTGTTCATTTGTTAATTCTTCTTCTTCTTCTTCTTCTTCTTCTTCTTCTTCTTTTTCTTCTTCTTCTTCTAACATTACATTATATATGAAGTCTGTTATTTATTGCCCAGTGTTTGTTTAAATGTTCAGGAGATTCTTATAAAGATAATTGCAATATTTGATAGTTTTTAAAAGTTAAGACATGGTCAGCCTTTCAGTTCTCTCAATGATTACATAGTTGAAATCGAATTTCTAAAAGACTGTCATAGTCACTAACTTTATGATGGATGCTGAGTTCCTTCATCACCTGGACATTAAATCCTACATGAAATCAGGTGTCTACTGAGCACTCATTGTCCAAGAATCTGTCCCACGTTATGCTCAGGCAGTTATTGGATACAGTAACCTGAACTGCCCTTCTGTAACCTAGTTACTTAAGATCCCTTACAGCGAGAATTGAGGGGGGTACAGTCCTTTTGGTGGGATCATAATTAAAGGATGGACTGTACAGCTTCCAATTTGAGCTTGCAGTCACATAACTAATATTTAAAAAATGTAAGGCTTTCCTGTCCCTTTTGGGAGGCAAGTAATGTTTTCAGAGTAAAGTATTACTAATTTATGGATAATCTTCTAGGTATTTTGTATCAATTCAAGGCCTTTTTACTATACCAAATTTTTCTGATTGTGTGGAACAAATGTTCCTTTAAGATTCTCCGGTAGTGTTCCTCAAGGACAGCTGTGCAGGAGATACCCTTTTTCTAATTTCTTTCTGTGTCTGCAGTAGTTTGAAGATGATCAGAGATGACTTTAAAAGCTGGTTAGTTCATTTGTGTTCCCTCATTCTCTTTACAAGATCATAAGCCTATGGAATTTTCTCTTGGCAGGTAAGACACCTGTTGGCATAACTCGGTGATTTACCATCCTCATTTCACAAAGAATATAAACCCTATGTTAGTATTTACAACTCATGAATGAGAAAATAAGATTTCATGTGTTATGAAACCTGGTTTTACCCTGTTGTTTCTTTGTGATAAGACAGCAACTGAAACAGAATTTTCATGCTCTAAGTGATTAACTTAATAAACAACTTAGTGTGAACTCATAAGTAGTCACTGGAGCAATTGTGTCAGAGGGAGGAATAACGTGAATAAAGAATTATGATCTCTTCTACTTAAATTGAAACAATAGGGACTGATTCGAGAAACAGAGTGTAATTACTTATTCACCAAAAGGGACTACAGCCTTTCAAAACATACCCCAAAGTTTTCACAACTTGAAACTATAGAATGGACTATAATCAGCCATATGCTTAGGCCATAGCCATTGAGTGTAGCCACTGAGGATTTAGAGTACTTGTTAACTATTAGTTACAGGTACTTATATAGAAATGACCAACTCCCTTTTTCCTCCCCAATGCAACCTCCTTAAAAAATGTTCTCCACACAAGTAGCTACTAAAAAATTAAGAAGTTAAATACACACTGCAAATCACACCAACTCGGGCGCAAAGATTGCCCACAGAAGCAGTACTGTAGAGTGTAAATAGTCTCATTAACTTTAGAAAGGCTGATTATTAGTTGAAGGTCTAATGCTAGACCTGTACAGTTTTTGAATACCAAGGCCTGATTTTCCTTCTATTTCCCCCAAAACTAAGAAGTCTTATGTACAGGAGGATTTTCCTGTCCATGTCTGTCTAGAAGAGGTGTATACAGCTCAGGATGCTTCCAAGATCTTACAGGACTGGGTCCCAGTTTGCAGTGGCAGAAGAACCCCAAGAAGGATGCACATTCCCTTTTCTTCGCACGTGGTAAAAAACAATGGGTCAGCTGACTCAATATAGTTTAGGTTGATTGGTTTGAATATTGCCCAATGTTTAGAAAACTACCAAAAATTATAAGCGGTTTGACTTATCTGTTTCACTTACCAAAACCCTACACAACATGAGGCAATAAGAGCCACCAGACCCCCTAATGGCAGCAATTCCTTGAGCAACACTTTCAATTGAATGATTAACAAAGCCTTTTATGAGATATTAAACCGGTTTTCAAAACTAATTTTGAGTTGGATTGTAAATTATAACTAGCTTTTTCTTTAAAAATATATTTTGTTACTTAGTACATGAAAATTTTCTCTGAGTTTCATGGGAGTTAGTGGCTAGTCCTTTGTAGGATTTTATTCTGTCTTATCAAAAACAGCAGTTCATTCCTCTCAGAATTTTCAAGCACGGCATTAGAGGCCACACCATTTTCACAAAAACCTCATTTATTCTGCTTAAATTTCTACAGAAACATTTATATTTATGAAGAATGGTGGATATGAAAGGCTGACTCACTTGTTGGTTGTTAAAACTTTAAAAAAAATTTCATCCTTCTGGCTAAAACCACACTGTGTTCATGTTGTAGTCATGCTAAATGGCCCTTCAGACTTCGAGCAGAAACATTATCTATTCAATTAATGGGCCATAAAATGATTCAGATAAAAGACAAGCCTGAAATGTCTTTAGAAATCCAAGAGAGGAAAGCTAATACTATCTAATTTCTCAAACTTCAAGGATATAAAAGGTTTAGGAAATGTAAAACATTGCTTGCACAGGATTCTGCATAACACTTTAGGAAACCAGAAACTACAAGTTGAAGCGGGAGGAGAAGTACAATATCCTATATGCGGTAAAATACACATTAATGCATGGATGCACACTGTCATTTTCCAGGGGTGATGCATTTAATACACTTTCCAGCTAGGATGACTGAAGAACAAGGTCAAGTGATCTGACCGCAGACATTTGGTCAATGGCTCTGCGTGACTGGAATTGGTACTTTCCTGGTTCCCACAAACCACTACACTCAGATGCCTCATAAATACATAAATGTGAAATAATTCATTATCTGTTATGTATGGCTATTATACCATGATAAACCTGCCATGTTACATTTTAATTGATACATATGTAGAATTCTTTTTAAAAAAGGAAAAAAAAAGGATCTGACTGCTGTTGATTTTGGCCAATTTGATTTGAAGATTTCGTTCTACAATTTCTAATGTTGCATTACTCCATCAACTTTGCAGAAAACTACCTGAACTTTAATGAATTTTTTCTTGCATGTATTTTTTTTATCCAGGATACTTTATAGTGTAATAGTTTGTCTATTATCAATTAACCTACTTCCTTTCAGCAGCATCCTCTATGGAGATTCTGACCATAGCTTCCTTTTTTCAAGTGAAAAGAAATTCTCGTTTATTCTTTGGCATGTCCCTCGATTGGACACTGCGTGTATTATGGAGCAATCATGATGCACAGAAGAGGGAGTGATGGGAAAACTCTATTGCCACACATTTCATACCAATCAACTACAGCCAAGACCCTACACAGCCCAGTGAGCTGTGTTCAGGATGTTGAGTTTCTATGAAGTTTTCTTTGCCTGACTCAAAATCATTTAACAGTTTGAAAAAAAGTAACGATTTTCCACATCTAAATGTCTATATAGGAAAATGCATGTGTCTCCAACAGGAAGAACAGCAATTAGCGTTAGTAAAGAGTCATTTGCACTGTATAAAAATGTTATCTTTGTCTTTCAAAACCCTG
This sequence comes from Tapera naevia, assembly GCA_033556795.1. Taxonomy (NCBI): domain Eukaryota; kingdom Metazoa; phylum Chordata; class Aves; order Cuculiformes; family Neomorphidae; genus Tapera; species Tapera naevia. Next base: position 17,085,780 of record JAUMJJ010000038.1, read on the forward strand.
AAAATACTCAGTCTACCACTGAGTCACACATGACCGTGTTAATGTGGCTGACTAGCTTCTTATACTTATAAAGGCACAAGGCAACCTCAAAATAGTAAGAAAGATAGAGCTGAGATATTATAGACAAACTTAACTTTCATGGTTCCAGCAAATTTTATTCAAGTTTATCGCACTAGGAGATAAAATCCAGTAAACCAGATTTTCGGTGCTGGAAGTCAGGATAAGGAAAGTAAAATGCAAGAAACCAGTAAAAATGTGTAAATAGTATTAGTCAAAAGTAAAAAGGACAGGGAAGGAGATATGACCTGAGTCTTACAGTCTTCCACACCCACTACTGTCCCTCTCACTGTTGTTGCTGAACTGAGTCTACGCTCACTGGACAAGAGCAATGCCTCCCAACCTCCTGGTTGGGAGCTGCTGGATGCTGTCTTTCTTTCAGTGGAACCATTGGCTACGGTCTTTTCCCTGTAGCTACACTGCAGTTCTTGTGCAAACAGCAGCAACATAAAATCTCCAAGGTCTTTACCTCTCTGGTTTATGAGTACAATAGATCAAGAAGTTCAGCCACCACTAGAAGTGAGTGGACTGACGGATAGGCAGACACTGCAGTTGTGTCTCCTGCTCCTAAGAAAAAGGAAGTAAAAAATAAATGAGAGAGTAAATTACAAGCCCTGCCTAGTGATCACATTTTTCTTTATCACGGATTGAACATTTTTATACGGCTGTGTAACAACAGTGTGAATCCAGGAATCTACAACTCTGAGTACAGGAGAAACGGTGAATCGTGTGTAAGTTGTGTGTGCTTGTCTGCCGGAATAACTAGCAGGCTGTTCAACCTCAAATAGCTCTCTCCAGTAATTGACATCACTGTGCTGGGGCTGACAACATCATTTCCAGGAGAGCTCTCCTTTTGGGCTGTCTACTCCAGATGTGTTGTCATGAGAATGTTATCAAGTTCCCACTGAGAGCTTTCATCCTCTCCTTAGATGCAGGTGGCAAGACCAAGCTTTGTCAACATTACTTCCAGTTTTCTGGTAATGCAAACCTTGCCAGGGACACACTATGATTTCTGCTAGTGTGGTTTGTTACTAGCCCACATTGCCAGAGTCCCTTTTCACACAGGTGTAAATGCTTAAGAACAGCAACATCATTGTTGTCTATGAAGGCATTCCTGTGAATACTGGAGGGACAATGGGACAACTGATAACGGTGTGCCATGGCTTCATTGACAGTTTAAATTCTGTAGCATTATTCCATGAGTTCTATGGTCAAGGAAATGTTGGCTGACTCTGCTTTACCAAGTTCTGGGCAGCCGCCTTACTGCCTGTGCTGAGACCTCATGAGAGCTCCTGGATTAGCAGAACTGGTCCTAGTCAGACTCTGTATGTTTGCTGAGATGGAGTGGCAGCTGGTGACACAATAAGCAGATCTCCTTCTTGTAAGCCACTATCCCACAGTACCTCCTTTGGTCCGTCTGATGGGATACAAGTCAGTAGGTTCTTGGTTTTACAGTAATTAAGAAACTAAGCAGTAATTCACAAGAGCATCTAGGTCAAACTACATGTGTTTGGACTAACTGAATTCCCTCTTGATTTTTCAGGACTCGTATTTTTTTTGTCTTTGTCTTGAACCAATGTGCAGTTGGTGCATGCTGCGCTCTCTAGAAGTGAATTTCTGTGGTGTGTAAGGTGAGTCCTCTTTTCCCCTTGGCTGCATTAGCCAGTCGAGCTGATGTGTTTCATTATTTAGTGTTTATAAAGATCTTTTCAGCTCTTTGAAACACACAAGCTACTATTTACTCAAGCCATGGCTGTTGTGGTGTACAATGTTTTTGTAGGAGTAAGCTACCTGGTCTCTTGCTATTCAGGACAGCTAAAGGTCATATGAAACATTTTAAAAGAATCTAGCCATGATATTTTACTTAAAATCAGTCAGCAAGCAACATTTCTGTAGGAAATGTCAAATTGTGCAAGATTTGACTTTTTGATATGAAAAAAATAGACAGACTGAAATCAGTAAACTGTTTGGAGGATGCTCTGTCTGCACTCTCCTGGGATAACCTTCTTAATAAAGATGATCTGTGGTAGGTGAATGTTAAACTGAAACCCTGGCACAGTCTGCCAGACTTGCCCCAGAGTTAGCAAAAGTTCTCTGAATATGAGGCTATTCCAAGAAAACACTCGGGTGCAGGGCTTCTGCATTCTTCTGTGCCGTTCACCTGCCTTCCTGACCCCTGCCTCTGCCGTGGGAACCCCTCCTTGGCCCTCATCGGAAAAACACTGAGAACAGGAATAAAAATTACTTTACTCACTTGCCTAGTTCAGTGAATGGAGATTCTCTGAGTTGACAAAACTTCTCATAAAAATGATGCATTCATATCACCCAGAGAGGGTTTCAGGAAAACCTCCACCAGGACCCCCCCCAGGGTAGCTTTGTGGCTTGGAGCCTGTTCTTTAGGGTGGGTTAGGGACATATTTCCCCCAAATTTTAAAGCAGGAAGGTAGAAGAAGTAGCACAGAGAAGCGTGGAGCAATAAAATCCCTGTAGGAACAGGGGTAAAGTTCAGAGGGAGAGTGGAGAAGCAGAGAGTGGCACTGCTAAAAGTGCTTGAACCGGATGCAAAGGGGAACATGTAGGTAGATGCGCCCAGAATGTGCACAAGTCTGTGCCAGGAAGAGCAACAGGACACACTGGTTGGAAATGGGCAGAAGAAGGAAGAGGCAGAAAGGAGAGGTGGGGAGGATGGAAGAGATACTGTACTGGCTGCGTGCACATGGCCATCACCTCACACACACGCAGGTCTGCAATATCTGTGGAGCAGTGAGAAAGCTGAACACAGACTACTGTTTTCAAAAACCTAAAATAAATGTATTTGCTTGTTTCTGCCTTTCTTTAAGTATATTTGCACACATGCTTTAAATTAACCCCTGGTCTCCGAGAATAAATCACTGCGCTTTAGACACTCAGGTGGAAGCTTCAGTCTGCTTGCAGTCAGAAAGCTGAGGCATCTGTCATCAGACAGGTTACACGGTTGCAAACTATGCAGAGCAGAGAAATACAACGTAATTATAAAAGGGAGCCGAAATGCCATGTCATAGTGGTACAAAACGGCATTTCCCCCCTCTCCTTTTATTTCACGGCATGAATTTGTGGCCTGCATGACCTTCGGGTGTTTTCAGTGATGTAATATTGCCCTCTTATGGTCAGATATGAAAATGACATTTTTGGTTAAGGTTAAAGAGTACCAGTCACTCTTGCTTGCGCAAGAAAACGGGATAGATTGGCGTACAGCAACTGCAAAACGCGAGTGATGTGAGGTTAGGCTTAAGAGGCCTCTGTCGCAATGGCAGAATGTGGAAAGCAGCAACCACAGCTCTGCAACCCTGCTGCAAGTGTGCACCACTGTGGGTCACCACATCTCCCAGGGGCTGGAAGTATCAAGCACTTGGTGCCTCCACAGTCCAGGCACTGACTTTCCTCAACCTCACAAATCCAAGGACTTGGATATCTAAGAATGGACTGCACAATATTTTCCCTATGCATCAATGCAAGCACATACTGCAAATAACAACAAACTAATGTTACTGGATCTAAGTGCTGGAAAGTCTCATTTAAGCTCCACAAAATCAGGAAATTGACAGTTACAAATGGTGAGGTTTTTTTTCCCATCTTGTGTTTTTTTAAGTGAGTTTTCTCAGGCACTCTTCTATAAAAATTTCCCTGAACTTTTAATCAGAGAAGATCTATACTTACATAAGAAAAAAAAAAAAAAGGTCAGAATGCTGTTTTCAAGAGATGGATCTCGGTGTTGAGGCTGGTTTTGTTTAATAGCTTTAGCAATGATTTGGATGAGGGGATCAAGTGCACCCTCAGTAAGGTTGCAGAGTAGACTAAGTTGTGCAGGTGTGTTGATCTGCTTGAGGGTAGAAAGGCACTATAGAGGGATATGGACAGGCTGGACAGATGGGCTGAGGCCAGCTGCATAGGTTTCCACAAGGCCAAGTGTTAGATCCTGCACTTGGGTCACAACAACCCCGTACAGCATTACAGACTTGGGGAACAGTGGCTGGAGAGCTGCCTGTCAGAAAAGGTCCTGGGAGTGTTGGCTGACAACCAGCTGAATATGAATCATTAGCAAATTCGCAGATGATACTAAGCTGGGAGGAAGTGTCGATCTGCTGGAGGGTTGGAGGGCCCTACAGAGGGACCTTGATAGAGTGGAGAGATGGGCTCATTCCAATGGGATGAAGTTTAACAAGTCCAAGTGCCGGGTTCTACACTTTGGACACAACAACCCCATGCAGAGCTATAGGCTGGGGACAGAATGGCTGGAGAGTAGTGAAGTGGAAAGAGACTTGGGAGTGATGGTGGACAGGAAACTCAACATGAGCCAGCAGTGTGCCCAAGTGGCTGAGAGGGCCAATGGTATCCTGGCTTTGCATCAGGAATGGTGTGGTCAGCAGGACTGGAGAAGTTATCATCCCCTTATACTTGACACTGGTCAGGCCGCACCCTGAGTACTGTGTCCGGTTCTGGGCCCCTCAGTTTAAGGGAGATGTTGAGATGCCGGAGTGTGTCCAGAGGAGAGCAATGAAAACGGTGAAGGGGCTGGAGCACAAGCGAGCAACTGAGGGAGCTGGGGTTGTTTAGCCTGGAGAAGAGGAGGCTCAGGGGAGACCTTATTGCTCTCTATAACTACCTAAAAGGAGGCTGTAGGCAGGCAGGGGTTGGTCTCTTCTCTAAGGCCATCAGTGACAGAACAAAAGGACGTGGTCTCAAGCTTTGTCAGGACAGGTTTAGGCTTGTTAGTAGGAAAAAGTTTTTCACTGAAAGGGTGACTGGCCATTGGAATGTGCTGCCCAGGAAGTGCTGCCCAGGGAGGTGGTGGAGTCATCGTTCCTGGAGGTGTTTAAAAACAGATTGGTTGAGGTGCTTAGTGCCATGGTTTATATGACGAGTGGGTGCTAGTGGTGGGTCATAGGTTGGACTAGATGATCTCAGAGGTCTTTTCCAACCTTGTGATATTGTGATACTGTGATACTCTGATACTGCGATACTGTGAATAAGTGATAGGATGAGAGGAAATAGCCTCAAGTCGTGCCATGGGAGGTTTAGGTTAGATATTAGGAAATATTACAATGAAATAGTCGTCAAGCATTGAAACAGGCTGCCCAGGGAAGTAGTTGAGTCATCATCCCTGAAAGTATTTAAAAGATGTGTAGACATGGCACTTAGGAACATGTTTTAGTGGTGGACTTAGCAGTGCTGAGTTTATGATCGAACTTGATGATCTTAAATGCCTTTTCCAAACTAAATGATTCTATGAAATTTGTTAAGAGTCTATGGTATCTAATGCAGGATCTTAATGTACGATGCTCTCTCAGTGTTCACCTTTAAAAACTTATTCAGCCTTAGGTGGCCTTTAGGTGGCCTCTTTGTTATAATGCAAAATAGTTTATTTGCGAGATCTGCAAGTCTCAAAAACTGAAAGTTTCAAAGTAACTGCTGTTCACTGCAGCATTCATTAGTCACAGACGGTCTCCATTCAATGCAGGTGAAGCTTTACATCTCTCAATATCATTTTTTCTCTCTCTTCCCAGAACCAGTTGAAAACTCTTTCACTCCAGCTGATCATTGTGGTGTGGCTCTAAGGACAAATTTAGTTCATGACTTCAGCAGAAACTTGGATTGACTCACTGGTATGGACAGCAGGTCTAGGTAAATCTACAGAAAAATGTTCATATTTTTCAAATACCAGATCAACATGTAGCTATTGTGATTTTCAGTCAGTACTCCAAAATCTCCCTTGATAAAATATTTCCAGCAGCATCTGTCCTAGAAGTGTTGGGAATTTTTAAATTTTTTTTTTAGTCACAGATATGAACTTGAAGTAATTTTGCTAGTGACTGCTTCTATTTGCTGTCATTTATGGCATCTGTGGCATCCACCTTGTAAATATCATCTTCTGAGGACATTACTTGCGGGTGAGTTGCATGTAAAAAATGTATCTATTCCAGGTAATAAAGCAGCAATCTGCTGTCCAAATGCTTTGCTAACAACACTGCTGCCACTGTCTCATAGGCTATGAAGATAACATTTAGTAGCTCTTACTCACTTATTTCAGACTTTTGAGACAAGACTTCTGAACCAGATGCCCAACGCTCTAGGTGTAATAAACAGTAAAGTATAATAATAGCTAGAAATATGTCTGGTGCATCTTCCTGAATGGTGTTTGTACCAGTGAAAATGCCAAGACTGGCATGTCTTTCAAGAAAAGTCAGTGATTTGAAACAAATGGGCCCACTTAGAGCAGCTGCTCATTTTGTCAACATGTCTTTTCATGTCTTCATTTTCTTAGTCAATGCAGGGCAGATGGCTCAAGTATTTGGCTTCAGGTACAACTGCAGCTGGATCAGGAAGGGTATATTTAATGCAGTGCAATCAACTTTCCAGTCTATTTAAAGAGGGTTATCATTGTTTCTTAGCAGTCAGCAGGAACAGGAGATGAAAGGACACCAGCACTTTCTGAAATAGAGCAGAAAATTGGGGTTATTTTCTTCCTCCTACCCTGCCCTGCTCCACATTGCACATTTAAACATGTAGAAGTGCTCATGTTGCTGGAACCCAGCAAGGTATAGATTCAGAGCGAATGAAGTAATAGTGCAATAATGTAATATACTGATACGAAGGAGCTGTCAAAGTAATTAAGACTTGGTTAGCAGATCATAATAGTGAAAGTCATCCACCATCTAAGCACAAAAAGGAGAAAGTTTTATAAAGAAAACACATTTTCTCAATCTTACGGTAAATTCATTTATAAACAACAATGTTTAATAATTTGCCCATTCATATGTAATATATGCATAATGAAAATATTGTGATGAGCTCTGGACATATGTATGAGCAGGCAGAGGATAACAATGACGAGACAGATGTATACATTTAGTTATGAGATCACACAGAGTATACATATAACTAATACATTGTAAAGAGACATGACTCCTTGGGGCATGTTCAGGATCTTTTTTCTGACTTGCTGTCTTTGCTCATGAATGTTAAGTCTGCTCTGCTCTAAATTTGAACATCAAGTCAAGTCCTAAGTGAAACATGTTTCTAAATCCCTGTTGTGTCATGTTGGCATTTGACTGAGACCAGCTATATAATTATAGAGATGGTTCTGTGGGATGAGGCCTTTTTTTTCTTGGAGTGGGTTGGGTGGCTTTTACAGGAATACAGCATTCAGTCTGAAAAAGAAATTCAGACAAAACACAGAGATAGAAGCTAGAACTGGAAGAAGATTGCTCAGAGCTTTCCCTTGTCTTTCTTTCTGAAAAATGCATATTTGAATTCACATGTCAGATTATTTACATTTTTGAGACCATTGAGCTATGGTCTCATAAAAGACATCAGTAATATTTTTTTCCATTTTTGTGTTTACAGAGCAGCAATTCAGGTATTTTCTGTTGAAACAGAATTCATTTAGACCTGCTGAAATTAACCTTTGCCATTTTACAATAAATCAAACAAGACTTAAACAATGATGTACACATGTGGATGTGTATCCATGTTTTTTTCATGTCCTTCCTAGCAGCTTTTGAATTCCATCCTGATTTTGGCCAGGTGGTGATCTCAGATGTTGTGAAGATAGATGCTGAGGAGAGAACTCCTATTAGAAAGCTATGCTGTGTACTCACACAGGGAACCCAGAAGTGAAAACACCTCTTGGGTGACTGAAGGATGAGAAGATGCTTCAGTCAGCCCTCGCATTTTTGACATTAAAGTTTCTCACATGTAAGATCCAAATTCAAAGAAAATAAATTTGTTAAGAAAGAGATACTATCACCTTTTCTTTAAACAACAAAACAATCATTTATGTTTTGTCTTAGGTAAGGGAACTGGCAAAACATCTCTCTTTCTGCAAGGTACCATATTTCACTGAGGGACTTTGAGAATAACTACCCTGATACAAAGATCAGAGACCAGTGATGATGACAGAAACCACAGGAGAAAGAGCTCTGTAGGCATTGTGGAGTAGCATCTTTGGTGGCTCAGGTTTTGGGCTTACCTCAGGGCTAACGGGAGCAACCAAAGCAAGACAGAAAGTACTGAAATACAACTTGTCCCGGTGGGCACTATTCCTGTACATTTGCCCATGACTCCCTCCATTTTGCAAGGTATTAAGGGAAGGGCATTGTCTCACCAAGTTCATCTCTCTCTCCTTAAAAGTCAGATGGAGCATCTAGAGCCTACTGTGAGAAACAAATAAGCATCTTCACAGGATGTGTCATCCTGTCTTAAACTGAGTGCCCTCCTTAAGTGTCTATTTTTCTTACTGGCTGATGAAGAAGTTCACAAAATCAGCTCAGACTGAAGCCTTGACTTGTAGGTTCATTGAATTAGGTGAGTTAGATCCTCTCCAGGTTGTCTGACAAATACAGGAAGTGACTACGGTGTGCAGACCCTTTTGTAGGGATTGCAAAGCCTGTAGAAAATACTTGGCAAAAGTTTGATCAATACCTGTGCCAGGAGAACTGAGTCTCTCATTACAATCCAGCAGACAGTTAACTCTACTTTGAGTTCCTTCCTCATTAATATTTCCAGAAGTAGAAAATGTTGCTATAATGCTGGATTTTTAATGTTGATTTAAATGATTCATAGCACTTACAAAGGCTGTTTTGTCATTGCAGTTATTGACCAGTTATACCTACCACACTAGCACTGCCCTTTAAAAGATCATAGAGGTTTTTATTTTTAATGAAAACAAATTTTAAAAATATCCTTTGAGAACATTTAATTTTCCTTTATTCAGCCAGCTGAAAATACCCAGGTCTTTCAAATGCATTAATTTCTGACCTCCCACTTACCTTCCACTCACTGGGTCAGACTGAGACTTTAGTCCAGTGCTTGTGTTGTGCGGGGTGGCTGGGGTTGTCTTCCCCCTGCATGACATGGCAAGAAGCATTGCAGTGATGAGATGTCAAATGCCAGTCGAGAGCAAGGCGAGGCGTTTTACTGGAAAACCTTTCCACGTGGCTCTTGCACATTCAATGCGCAAAGAAGTACAGACTACAGTGAGTACAGTGTCATTACAGTGTCCTCATGTTTCCTAGTTTATCCTCTTTGCTTGTTTGTTTGCCTTAACAAAGACCCACACGGAATCACTTTCGGAGCAACTTACACATAGATGTGTATGTATGCTTCTGCTCTCTGCTTCCCAGGTAATAATGCGGTCTGGAGGCTATAATTAAGAGTATGCACTACCACTTTACCTCCTTAGAGACCACAAGAAAGGCCCAGTGTTGCTTTTTCCATCTGACAAATAAACAAATCTCCTTTCTGGCTGTCAGCTGTGAGGCAGACCAGGACCTACTTCAAAGCGATCAGCTTGCCATCTGGCAGAGATGCACATGATGAACCACCCAAAAAATATGGGGTTCTTTGTATCACTGCAAATATGGGGCAAGAGCCCATGGGTGCCCTGAGTCAGTGCAACTCCATCAGTTCCAGCAGAGATTTAGGAGGAGGTCTGTGGGATTGCAGAGGGATTTTCCTTGCCTGTGCCAGTTCTTCACATTACAGCTTGTACGGGGTCTCTTCAACCCTCACTAGCATGACTCAGTACTCCTGTGAAGCAGATGGTGTCCAGATGGATGAGCTATCTGCCTCATCTCAGCCAGCCAGAACAGCCGGGGAACTTCTGCGAGGGCAGTAACCAGCAGCAAGTGAGGTCATTAAGGGATTTATTTGTAAAGGATGAGCTTTGACATCCAGGACTTGGGCAGAGGAACTGTAGTATCTGACCTTTAAAATACAGTTTAATTAAGACAGACACTCAGTATATTTGTATCCATAGATTTAGTTACTGAGACACACCACCAGGCAAGAATTGTTGTACCACGTCTCACCCTGGGCTGGTGACCTCCACAGCACTCCCATATCTGCAGCTAACAGGGTCCCAACTTAGATCTGTCTGCCCATGCTGAGGAGAAACAGGCCCTTTTCCCACATATTGGGTGGTGTACGGAGGTTTTCAGCTCCCTCTGTACTAGGATGGCAGGGAAAGGCCAGTAGCCTGTCCCTGGTGGCCCCGGCCATGCAAGGCAGCACGCATAGGGGTGCCTGTTGTTTGAAGGTAACATGGAGTCTAATGGCAACGTAACACTGTCTTGTTCAACATGTGTATGGGAAGTACATTTTGTTTTCCCTTCCACCAAGACACTGTTGTAGAGAGAGCTAAGACTCCTTTTCATGTTATTTTGCCTGGTGGCATGGGAGGTGGGCAAGACATCCAGCTGCAATGGCACCGCATCGCTCATCTCAGCACTTCCTTTTGTAGTTAGGAGCATTCAGTCCTTATAGGACAGAGTTTGATAAAGGTGATGAATCACAAATATAGGACAAAAATAGGACACTTTGGAACAGAATCAAATCTCATTTTCTTTATCTGTTGTTTGTCTTTCAGGCAGATAGCACAAGGCAGTCATAGGGAGGACTGCAATGCTGTGTTGATACATTTGAGTCAAATGGAGTACATAGCATTGCTACCATTTGGTTTGTAATAAAAATACTGTGTCAGTTTCTGTTCTTTAGTAGAAAACAATGTCCACTTCGATTGATATGGTGTTCACTCCTTCTATCCACAATTTCCAAAGCATCAGTGCTTGCTTTATGTAACTGCCCTGAGGAGAAGTGGAAATCAGAGGACAGATGAATGTCACCAGCAAAGAAGTCTTTTTAACACTGTCACTGTTAATTTTGGCTTGGTGGACACTGCAGGCTGTTGTATTACAGTCTAAACCACCTTTCTCTGGAACACAGAGGTTTCCTGCAGACCATCTCAAGGTAGAGTTCATAGTTGTTCTGGTGATATTTATCCCAAAGAGTTCTATTTTCCATGAGTCAGCATGGGAAAGCATCTACTGCTCTTGTATGTTTTCAGCTTTTGTATAGATAAGGTTTTTGACTGCATCCATCTACATGAGAAACCTTTCATTTTCTAACAAAACATTGATATAAGAGGCACAAAGGCTAAACAGTAAAAGCTCACCAGTTGTTGCAATTACAAGTCATACAACTTTTTTTTGTTGTTTTTTTTTTTTGGTAAATACAGACTTCAGTTCCCAAATCTTCTTTGCTATTCATCTTGGATTAGCTAGGTTGGGACTAGAATTAATCAAGTAAGCATACCTATTGTCATCAAGAGTCTGAGGAACAATGAACTGATTGGCATTTCATATCATAGCAAGCTTTAACAATCATTAAAAAATAATTAGCAGTGATTTGGCTTGTTTGCCTATTGTTTTGAAGAGATGCTATGACACTGCTATTGTTGATGTTAATTTTAAAGTAGATTGTTATCCAGCTGCTCTTCAATGGTAATACCTCCAAGCTTATGTTGGGAACAGCTTGATTCAGTTTGGATGAACTGAATGCTGAAATCACAGCTGTATCCTGAGCTGCTACTCTCAGCTAGTCTCACTGTGCCCAGCTCTCTGCAGCCAGTCTCTTTCCAGAAAGTAGCTTTTTCCTTCTGCTTCCCACCCAGAACTCCTGGACCCCATGTACATATAAGCATGGGAGGAGGCAGTTGCTCTCAAGTGTCTGCCCTGGTCCTGCCCTATCTGTCCCCAGAAGACCAGGGACACCCAAGGGGCAGTTCACCCTTGAACAATCTGTTACAGTTATTTACTACAGCAGAGCATGAGGCAGCCCCATACCTAACTGACAGCAACAAGAATATCAGCAAAGTCCCTTGCTGCACTAAAATATTGGCTAATTGGAGGCAGGCTCCCGCAGTCCTGAAATACCTCTTCTGCTAATATCCTCCCTGAATTCTCTAGGAGCAGCCAGGGTTATGGATACCTAAACTGATAGATGTCTGATACAATTTTTTTAATAACTGAATCATAAATTATTCAGTAACTTCCAGGACTGCAGTGCCTGATCTCTAACCACAACCTAGCATAATTCTCTGAGCAGCTGCCTCTCAGGGCCTGAGGGCTTAATTTAGAGTCCTTCGAGGTGAGCAAGAGCTTTCTGTTTGCACTGGTGATGCTGGATCTGGCCCAAAGGCTAGATGTCATCTTCTTATTCCTACAGGTCATCCTCAAGGAGTGTGTACTAGGAGCATTAACTTAATGCTGTGCCATACTGGCCTCCCAAAACCTGAAAAAATATCTCCTGAATTTCTTTCCTCCTTATGTATTACCTGGGAGGAAATTTGTGTGTTATTTTTCCTCTGAGGTCTAGGATAGATAAGCATAGGTAGAAAATCCTGCTGTGGAACTAGATAGTATGGTTTGAACATCCCTAGGCATTATTAGCAGGGCAAGAATTCTGGGGTTGTAGTAGGTCTATGTAACATGCCACATTTTAGCCTACTTTATCCATTGCAGTCAGACAACACCTTGTTACATCGTTGATGAAACATGGTAGAGCACCACAAAGGGCTACTACATAACCTGGAACAAACACCAGGACTAACTCTGGTCAGAGGCCTGAGGAGCAACTTTCCCTGGTGTAAAAGTGGAAGATCACTACATTAGCAATGAGTTTAAAATGCAGAACAATTTCCTTCTCATAGTGAAAGTTCATGTTATCTGACCACAGAAAAAAAAGGGGATAAAGTTGGGTAAACTGCAGAAAAAGTCCTCGTGTCCCCCCAGAATGCCTACATGCATCTATGAGCCCCTGGGCCCAGAGTTTGCTAGACAGGCACTCTGGTTGAGCATTGCAGGTGTGAAACTGGAGTCTGCCTGGGTAAAAGCTAAATGAGCAACTGGCAGAGCAGGGACAGGAAAGCATAAGTAAGGGAGGCAGACTCCCCACAAGTCTTGTGGGGCATGAGGTCTCATGGCCACACCACACACTCTCATGTCTTAGAGTTTAATCACATACAGAAAAGATGTCATATTTAATCAACCAGAGCTGATCAGGCAAACCTGTCTCGGAACAGTAGGTGGTTCAACACTACCTGTGAAGGTTCTTGCCTATGGATTTTGGATCTACTATCAGGACATGCATCCACAGATAAAATGCACAATTTGAAACCTACCAGTAGTGTCTGTTTGTTTATTTTCAGCTGTGAATTCTTTTCTACTTGGTGGTTTTGTGTCTTTAGAGCAAGCTCCATGTAATGTAGTCACTTACTTATTTGTGTCCTTCTTTATCATCACAGCTCAAGTGCTTGCCTTCTGGAAGGCATCATCTGTGAGGATACCACTCACTGGATCAGTCTTGTGAGCTCTCATAATGTACCTGCAGCCAAGCACAAAGAGGATTCACAGCTACTAAACATTTTCTGGCCACTGAAGGAACAGCTTATCTCAAATGCTGTTCTTGGAAATGAGAGCGGCTTACAGCATCAGCCTTGTTGCTTTTCTAGCAGCAGCTCTGTGGCATTGGTGAAATGCTCTGCCAATTAAACAATGTACAACTAATACTTCTAATGGTTAACTTAGAGGACGTCTCTTTTTAACTTTTTTTCCTTGATTCTTGGATGCGAGGTTGTGGGGTTAAACAGTGCAGCAAGAGCCAAGGGTACGGGGTCAAGCTTCAGAATGGCGTGTGGCAGAACTGGAAAGCAGAGCGTGTTAGAGAGGCTACAGAAAGACGAAAGCTGGCTGCAGCTGGACTCATCCAGATCTTTCTTCTGAAGGTTATTGATATGTATTTATACAGTTTCTGTGTTTGCTCAATATTTGGGCTCTGATAGACAAATGGTTGATTGACACAGCTTCATAAACTCTGCAAAGTTTGTACCACCTGACAGTTAAAGACTAAGGAATATTTTTAAAATGTAATTTTGATCATTGCTCACAATCAATACAAAAGTTATTTTTAATCACCAGACTTAATGGAGAGATTGTCACTTCTGTGAGCACAGACTAAATTTTGCTGTGTCTCTCAGTCACGTTGTATTTCCTGGTCTCCCCACACTGGGCATGGGTACCCAATGGGAAGCACAGCCAGACTCAGCTCAGTTTCTGCTATTTCCATGCAGTGCCTGGATTCCAGTTTGGTAGGTGAGGAGAAATGCCAGGCTACTCTGTACTGTGACTGTAGCTGTGATATGTGGTGCAGGAGCAAAGTCTTACTATGCCCTCTTGACTTCGTGCCTGTAATGTTAATCAAGCTGTCTCCTTTGGGACGTTAAATTGGTAGGCACATTTTGCTGGATATTTTCCAAAGCAGCAATACCATTCTTTGAATCAAATAAACCAATATATGAAGTCAAACATCCAAGTTCATCCTTTAGGTAACTTGCATCTAGTCTTATCTCCATACTCTCAGTCACTGTTTAAATGATCTCCTGCATTGGGATGTTTTATTGCCAGTGACACTGACATAGAATCATAGAATCATAGAATCATAGAATCATAGAATCATAGAATCATAGAATCATAGAATCATAGAATCATAGAATCAATTGGGTTGGAAAAGACCTCTGAGATCATCAAGTCCAACCGTTGGTTCAACTCCAGTCCGATTACTAGATCATGGCACTCAGTGTCACATCCAATCTCAGTTTAAAAACCTCCAGGGATGGTGAATCCACCACCTCCCTGGGCAGGCCATTCCAATGCTTAATTACTCTCTCTGTAAAAAATTTTTTTCAGATGTCCAACTTAAATTTCCCCTGGCAGAGCTTAAGCCCATGCCCCCTTGTCCTATTGCTAACTGCCTGGGGGAAGAGACCAACCCCCACCTGGCTATAACTTCCCTTCAGGTAGTTATATACAGTGATGAGGTCACCTCTAAGCCTCCTCTTCTCCAGGCTAAACAACCCCAGCTCCCTCAACCTTTCCCCATAGCACTTATGCTCCAGTCCCTTCACCAGGCTTGTTGCTCTTCTCTGGACCCGCTCCTGCACCTCAATATCTTTCCTAAACTGAGGGGCCCAGAACTGAACACAATACTCAAGGTGTGGCCTCACCAGTGCAGAGTATAGAGGAAGGATCACTTCCCTGGTGAATAGCCACGATATTTTTGATACAGGACAGGATCCCATTGGCCTTCTTGGCCACTTGGGCACACTGTTGGCTCATGTTGAGCTTCCTGTCAATTAATACGCCCAGGTCCCTTTCTGCCTGGCTGCTCTCCAGCCACTCTGTCCCCAGCCTGCAGTGCTGCATGGGGTTGTTGTGGCCAAAGTGCAGGACCCAGCATTTTTCTTTCGTTTACTTTTTGTTCTGAATGAAATGGAAATACCATACAGATATTTTTATACATGTCATTTATGTCAGTTTATACAGCCTTGCACACAGGACTTGTGAAAGAAAGAGTTAGTCAGCCTTAGCTGGAAGGGTTTGCTACTAATGCTGTCAATACCAGTGTGTAACACTCGTACCGATAGGACAGGGTTCAGCCCCAGTGGTGACTGTGGAGATACTCAGCTGCAGTAGTCTGCCCAGACCTTTGCATGTACCATGCTACATAATAGTAATAGGAGGGGTTACAACCACACCTTCTCTCCAGCTCAATTCTTCATGCAAATGAGTGGAACTGAAAATCCATCTGTATGATATAATAACCAGGTAAGCAGAAATCAATGTTCTTTTTGAGGCAACGATTTGCATATATTGCTCCCTATCCAGCTCCAGATCTACTATTTTCCTTTTTGTTCAAGAGACCTTACAAAGAACAAAGTTTCCGCTATCCTGTTTATCGTTTCTCTGAGTCTCAAAGCTGAGTGCCACTGTAATGGGAAAGCCCAGTGGGTGAAGCTTAGGCAAACCTTATATATCTTCCAGTGTTTTATGATAGAATAAAGATCTCTGGTTAAAGAACTAGTTTAAGAAGCCCCATGAAGCGTCAAGAATCCTTTTCCAGCAATTACATTAAAGTCTAAGCATTACTCAGACTGCCTGAATTAGGAGGAAAGCTTTGCTCTATTTCCATTCCTATTAACATGCACCCCAAACTTCCCGAGCAGAAGAGCAGGGAAGGATGAAGACAGAAGTGAAACTCGATTGCAGTAGTATCTCCAAAAGACCAGAAGGATTTTGCTGACCAGGTATATATCCACTACCATGACTGTGGCTTACAAAGGGCCAGAGATGAAGTCAATATATTAGCTAGAAATTTGTAATCCATTTGATCGCTTGACCTCTTTATAACTTGGCATTCAGTTTTGCAACCCAGCCCTTAGTCCATTGCTTTAATAGAATAAGTTTGATTTGGTCTGTTCCTAGAACATCTAGCAATAAAGATGTTATCAAAGTAATGTAAAAAACATGGTGGTAGCAGCAAATCTACAGGCAAGCAGGCCTATCCTAAACTTCCTACCATCTAGACTAAGGCAGAGAGAGTGACACAGTGAAAACACTGTTTATCAGACTAATAGAGTGGTTTGGGGACTCGTGAGGTCAGGTAACTACTGTTGAGAGGGAAGCTTTCGTTGGCAGGCATCAGGCACTGGCTCTTCAGCAAGCAGAAAGCAACTGCAAGGCAGATAGGGCTGAAAGCATCTGTTATTATCACAACCTGCTTCAGAGAAATCGTTAAACGGTCTCAGGTGAAGATAGCAGGGAGAGAAGCATCCAGAATATATTTTTTAATGCTGATAACTGTAGAGACACAGGCTACACAGAGTGGATTGATTTCAATTTTTGTCCCTCCTCTTTCTATTTCAACATCAGCTCTATAATCTGCATGAGGCACACAGCTGCTATAGCACTTTGCATGGACAGCCTTTGTCAGTGCTGGTTGAATGATGCTGCATTTCAGGTGCGGGTTCCTTGTTTTGATCTGATCTGGCAGTACATCCTCTAGGAAGAAAACATGAGTTGTAAGAATTAACCAGCCTCAATTTGGGATGCATAGCGAGTGGTGGTGGTGGTGAGAACAAAAAACTGTCTATTTTTTCTTTTTTTTTTCACCTCTTCGGATTTGTTTGAGGGTATGGAGACCATCTGACTCACTCTCACCATCAGCAACGCTACTAAGAAAATGATTCAAAAGTGGAATCCCATTTCTTTTTCTAATGCCAAAGTAAGCCAGAGGCATCATCTGTCATTTTGAACTTCCTGGGCACATGCAGAATGTGTGACTAATGCCCATAGCACAGGTTTTACTTTATTTGATTATGTAATATGCAGTTTCAGCACTTTCCCTAGAGGACTTTTTAATTTCTTTATATTTAAAGGGTATTTTTGCCTAAATAAAAGTTTATTAGTTTACAGGTCTAGTAAAGAAAGCAAAGCATTAAAAATAAGGGCAGTAATTTCCTTTAAATATTGAATCTCTTTTGCTGCTATCCTTGACAGTGACCTACTGAAGAGTTAATGCATGGAGTTAGGGTGTAGCAATATGTTAGGCAGGACCCCTGAGATCCATTTCAACCTGTTTTTCGCGGTTTTACACATAGATAAGTTTCTTCTAGGCTATTTTCAAACACACAAGACGTCCTGTTTTGGGCTGTGTGTGGGAAGGGAGACACAGCTGTCAGGGGCCAGGGGTTGTCTTTTAATTTAATCGTTTTTGCTCTAATTCACTGAAGTATGTTGTTTATGTTTGCATGGATGGGGGAATAACCTTATTTGTGTTCTGACAGTCACTGTGCTGCTTTTCTGGAGGGGCTGATTCCCACTTATTAGAGAGGCACCAGGGTCAGCAAATAACTACATTTAAATATATAGTAATTTACATTCAAAATAATCAACATACATGTAGACAAAACAGGGACCACAGAGGCAGTCAGCTATCACTAACTTTGCCCTATGCAGTAACCACAAAATCCTAATAATTGCATGGCTGTATTTGTTATAAACAGTACCTGGATTCTCAGTTTCCCTGTTTATATTGCCTGAGCTTTGGATAATTACAGCAGTGCCTTAATGTATTTTACCCTTGAATTATTGACAAGTGCTTTCAACCTTAAATCCACTTAAAGGTAGAATAGATTTCTGAAGTGATCATTGTACTGTCTTGTGTGTCTGTTCTATTACCCTTCAGAGACTGTATAATATTAGTATATTTACATCTATTTACGAAGGAAGTGTCTGAAAAATCCTTTGGCAGTGGACACATGACGAAATATCTGAATACGATCGTTACCCCGTCTCCTCCTCCATTTCTTCACTCATCATATCACACCTAAACTCATCTTGCTTTCTTCTTCCTTTTTTAATTGAAGTTTATCTCAAGGAGTAATTTTGTTCATATTTAATATGACACACTAGACAGGCAATAGTAACAGGTACAAAAATAAACTTGACACTTTTTATTTAGAGAGATTTGATAACAATACAATCGTTACATTTTTCTGGCTGACAAGGGCAGAATGATTCCTCCCACAGTCTCAGCTTGCATAATGTAGTTGATTTTGGTAAGAATTGTGGCTACACTCATTTTTTCCTAACCCTGTATCAATTTTATATGGTTCTGATCTGATTTAAAAGTACTGGAAATTATTCTAAGTACCTATGTTAGGGGTCTGTCTGAGTCATCTCTTGGAGAAGTCATTCTCCTGCTTTGGATTATCAGGAATTTAAGAAGATTCTTCTGCTAGATATTTCTAGGTAAAAATATGAGAATAACCCCACTATTTTTTGTGACATGGCCTGTACTGCCCTTCCACCGTAAGAAATCACCAAACAAGCACAGTGTGCTTACTTTAGGCACAGCTACTGCCTGACTTACAGGGCCTCAGGAAATGACATTTCCCTCCTCTCCTCCACAGGCTTGCAAGATGCAGCTAGGTTGAACAAACAAAGCCTTCAAGGTCTATAGCCAGGTGTGCTCTTGGGGCTGACATCATGGGACTTGAAATACATAATAGAGCTCTAAATGTTCTGGATGTGCTTTCATTCAGAGAAAGGAAGCACAGCCAGACATGGGAGTGAGATAAGGCCCCAGCAGGCCAGCTTGAGCTCCATGGATGCTCTACCTGCCTAGACTTGGCTCCCCACTTAACGAGGTCTCCATGTGCAAAGAGGTCCTCATCCACACATCTCATCCACCCACACTTGGCATATGCAGCCTAGGGAGTACCCTACACAAGTCCTGCTGTTTCCAGTACTATGTGTGAATGCAATTCCCAAAACATTGTTTTTAAACCTAGTCTGGTGTATTTGGTGCTTCAGAAGAACCCTTTCATAGATGAGCATAAAATGGTCTTGTTGGGAAAAAACATTTCTCTGTATTTTCAGGCTTAGAAGAATCTGAATTTAGACCTGGGATCACCAAATGGGTAAAACTTTTCATGTTCAGAAGTGTACAAATACAATTATAAAGTGGTTAATCTTTTTGCCAGCTGAGTTGTTTGCTGGTAATCTTTTGGCAAAGGCCCGAGGGCCACTGTGTCTCATGTTTATGCTCCTCCATAAATTGTTTTCCTTACTGTAAAGGTGAGGTTACATAAACCTTTGCCATTGATGACTGATTTCACCTACTTTAGGAATGCTTTTAAGAGTACATAAGGTTTTCCAAAGTTATATGAAAAGGAAAGGAAAAGAATATTTTCTTGTATCAACTACTGCAAATGAACATTCTGAGATGTTACCTTCTAATTCACTCTTCTTGCTCCCTCCTTCCCTCATCCCAAAAGACCCTCAAATAATTTAAATTGCTGTGCTGGCAACCAAACCCTTTGAGCTACTACTTCATCTGCTTCTCTCTTCTCCCTTCCCAAGCAGTGTCAGTATCTGGATTTAGGCCTGTGTTCCTTAAATGGATGAAACTGCACACTCAGCAACGGGCAAAAAATGCATTTATAAATGGGTGAATCTCTTTGCCAACTGAATTTATTTTCAGGAAATCTCAGGCCTTTCCCCTCTCCTGGATTTCAGTATACACAGGCCCATGTAAAGCTAGTGATACAAATCAGGTCAGCTCTGAGATTAGAGGTGTGGGAGTGAGGCACAGAGAACATAATCAGTGCCTGCATGCTTTTACAGTGCTAATGACACAGTTACAAGGAGTCACTTTAATCCCAAATGTCTTATGTGTTCTGCAAAAATGTGTCAAGCCAACCTGCCAGGATGTAAGATAAATCCACTGAAATGAAACCAACCGTGGCCTTTGCCTTTTTTTTTTCTAGTGGCAGATGTGAGTTTGAAAAAAACTCCAAAACCTCATTCAAATGTGGAGATTTAAAAATAGAAGCTAAACCAGTTTCAACTTTCTGGCTGGGTGGCAGATTGTCTGACTGTAAAAAATAATAAAAAACTATGGCCAGAATATATATTAAAAGCCAGAACAAGTTTCATTATAAAGGGTAAATAATGAAAGCTAGAGGAAACTCATAACATTTCTGCAGTATGATAAGCATCACACAGGTTCTGGCCTTAATTGCCTGCAACAATTGTAATTCAGCACAAGCAAAACTATGAGCTGCCTAGCTGGGCAGTTTCATGCTGTAATTATTATGAACATTAATAATTAATATTTGCGGAAAGCATTCGTGGTAAAAAGGTCTTTTTTTTTTTAATTCTTTCCCAAGGTGCTTTGTTATGTAAGTGCATGAATCCCAGATTGCTACTTCTAATTAAATCGGAGGTTTCTTCTGAGGTGAGCACGTTAGGTAACAGGGTCAGAAAGCAGAGTGATCAAGCACACAAATCTTTATACTTGTTTTTAACCTCTTTGTCATACTTGCTTCGTCTTTCCTCAAATAGATCACCTACTAGTAATAACAGTGATAAATTTCAAATATCTCCTACTGCTTTTAGGACTTGTTAATGGGTTTGTAGGTTCGGTTTGGATCAGATTGCCAGCTAGCTTACTTGGGGATACCATTTTTTTGACACTGGCAGAGGATTTGGCTTGAAAATGCCAGAGCCGCAGCTACTGGACCAGGATTTAATCAAATCAAGCACAAATAATAATTTCCCATTAGGTATTTAAACCTTACTGACTCCTACCAACATTTGGGTCCTGCTAGCTCCATCTTCCACCAGACGTTTTTGTACTTCTGCACTTAAATTAATAGCGTATTTCTGGGCTGTATTAACAGTGTTTTACTGATTTAACATATCAACACACTGCGAAATTGTATTGATGATTATTCTTATGCTTACGGAGTTCATGTCTTTAGATGATAAAATGATGTGAGAAAAGAACTGATGTTTGGCTGAATCGGGTAAAGTAGAGAAATGATTTCTTAATGGAAAAAATCCAACCTAAACAAGCAGAGTGCCCTTGGGAAGGAAGATTGCATGACAAGAAAACATATAAAGAATTCACTCCATTTATTTAGCAGATTTCAGGACAGGCTCCAAAGTGCACACAGATGCCTGGGTCCTGCAGGCCTCAGGGTCTATTCCAAAATGGCTGAGGAGTGCTGGGTGAACTGATCTGCTGCTACAAGGTGAGAGCTGGACTTTCATGTTGAGAACCTGGTACTGGTGTGGCAGTGGTTGTGGTGGTCCCAGCAGGGAGGAAGACGGTAGGGAGTGAGTCCAGGATGAACCTCCAGGGTCAGGAGGGATCAGGAGCTGTGGGGAGAAGGGGAGCTGTGGATCAGAACCCTGTACCACAGTGACACTGAGTTGGAAAGTAAAAGACATACTGGGAAAGAAGATTGGAAAGGAGAAGAGATTGAGAAGGGGAAGGGAGGATAAATACTTAAAATTGACCCCATAACCAGAAGGACAATAGAGGAGGGAGGAACTGTTGAAAGGTGTAGGTCAAAGGAGCAGGATGACAAATGCGGAATTTTAGATTGATGCGTGCTTTTAGTACAGGGATACACGAGTGTAATAGTCAAGACATTTAAAAAAGGATGGTCAGTGTCCTCTACCCGTTATAAAGAAGGAAAGCCAAACTCCAAAGAGCTGGAACAGAGTGTCATGGTTTAACCTGAGCCGGTAACTAGGATCATGCAGCTGCTCTCTCACTCCCTTTCCTGTGGGAAGGGGGAGAGAATTGGAAGAGTAAAATGAGAAAACACGAGTTGAGATAAATAGTTTAATAGGACAACAAGGCAGAGATAATAAAAATCATAATTATAATTCTGATATACTTAAAAGTCACACATCTGCGACATTTGTGCAGCGCTCCTAGGTATATCATGTGACAACTCTGATGGCACTAGTCATCTATGCTTGGCAAGTGAGTCAAGTATTTTATCTTCAGTGACTGTAGCAAGAACATCTACACTTAAGTTACAGGTAGATACCTACATTTAGACAACGAAGTGTCTACAGCTGGCAAGTATGACCATTTGAAAAAGTATTTTCACATTATCCATACAAAATCAATTCCAATATATTTATATTTTTTTAATGCTAACAGCAACAACATAGTCTTGCTTGATTTTTAACACAGCTGATTAAAAAATCTGTGTTATCTTACCACTCACTGAGTTGGCAGCAGAGCACCAAACATATGGGGAAGAATAAGGGCTCTGTATAGCTAAGAGGTATTTGAAACTCTTCTGTCTACAGTGCCTTGGAACTTTCCATATAAACTCTTGATCGAAACTCTTGACTGCATAGATTGTATTTTGCAGGCAAGTTAGGATAAGTGACTACAGAAAATCTCATTCTGCCAAGACCAGCAATTTTGATAAGAGAACTCAATGTATAGGCTTTCACAAAATTAGCAAAAGATATGAGTTTTCAACACTGACGCACAATGCATATCCTGAGTGTTAAGAAAGAGCTGAAAGAGCTTTTTTTTTTTGCAGCTGAAGAGTAGAGGAAAAAAAAAGAAGGAAATAAAAAAGTTTCCTAAGCACCTTGCCCCAAATGTAAGCTTGTCCAAGATAGGTCAGTCTGTGAAACATTCATTCTATGCTTTTATTTGAATGTGCAAGGATATGGTAGCTTTCAGTAATTTCTGTTATTTTAGAGCACTGAAGATAGTGTTTTACAGCCATCAACCTCTCAGCTATTAAAGCTATTAAACCTAAGGAATCTGAAGCGTCTAAGTGCTTGGAATACATTCTAATGTATGCATTTCTCTTGTGTCCTGAGGTCTAAGAAAGGGTATAAGAGAACTGTTTGTATTTAAAAAAAAATAAAATCAAGAGCTTACAATGCATTTGCTGTGTCAGATGCAATACTTAGCTACAACGTGATGCTTCTTTGATGATCCCACACAAGCTCTGCTTGTGTGATGTAGTTTTGCTCTGAAAGCTAGATTCAGGCCAGCTTGTTTGGCTGAAAAAGATGAGGAGAATACGGAACTGTGCCATCATGCCAAAGCAAGGCTAGCAGGAATAATTAATGCTGCTGTGGTCTGCACCTTTTCTCTTGTGCTGCAGAGACCACATGCTGCAGGAGCTGGATGTCTTCCTGCACACCTGCTGAGTGACTTCTAGCATAGCAATGAGACATACCTTTTTGGAAGGCAGGATGAGGAAGGGGACAGGAATGGGTAGGAGAAATGGGGAACATAAGCAAGCCTGACACAAGTCATTGTAATTTTTAACATTTTCTTTAGGACTTCTGACTAAACAAGAGTAGGAACACCTACAACATGTACACATTTGGGTTTTTTTTCCCCTTAATAAAGAAAAGTCTAAAGACTTTAAAATCCTATATAAAAGAAATGTATCAACCAAGTACTAACACTGAAGGGTATCAAGATAGACATAACATGTCTAGATAACACAAAACAGGTAACCAAAGTCTTAAGTGATCACCCATTTTAGTTTGATATAAAATCCCACAAACACTAAGCAAAGCTGTTCAGAGGTACTTCATTGTACAGACATTTGAAGCATTTTCACACTGGAGCAGCAAATCATTCACTGTATGTCAACAAAAAAAAGAGCAAAAGGTTTCTAGAGGGCTGAATATGGGGCCTGGTCATGAATCCAGCATGAATGACCACATATCAGACAACTACACTTTAGGTGAGTTGTATCCCATTTATTGCTTTTAAAACCTATAGCCTGACAAAGTTGAAATGAACAGACTACCTGCAAAAGGAAACTGTAATTTATCAGAGATAAAATAGCAATTTTCCTCTATGTAGTTACCTTTTCTCTGTCTTCTACAGCTGTAAAAAGAGTAACGAGCAAATGAGAAAAATACCACAGTCTGATATCATGTGAATGATGACAGCTTCAGCTGATAACAGTCTACTAATAGCCATGTTTCAAAAGAAAGAAAGAAAGAAAGAGTACAAATTTAAGTAATAATCTGGCTAAACACTTGATTGTTCTATATTCTATATTCTATATTCTATATTCTATATTCTATATTCTATATTCTATATTCTACTTAAAACTGGGCTATAAATATGTCCATTTAATGAGAACAATGGAATTCCTTGCTATGTAGTGTCTGCTCCAATCAGCAGAGCTACATCTCTGTAACCTCATTTTGGTGGCAAAACACCGCGGTTTTGCCAGTAATATTGCAAAGACAAGTATACTGAAAATGGCAACTCAACACAAACAGTGCTGAAGGCCTTAATATGGAAATCTTTCAGTATCCACTGGTTTAATTTTGCATTTTGAGGTTTTAAAATTCATTAAACTGTTTCTTGCCTTATTAATCTGAAACATTCTTCAGTCTCCTTCCAGAATTCTGTTTCTGATTAAGAGTCATGAAGTAGTAACAACAATCATCAGAAAATTACTATTTTGTCCTGGAAAATTCAGCAGTTCCAATAACTGTTAGCATTTCCACAGCTGAATGTGAACGTATAGAATACAATCGGAAGCAATGCTAACCTTTTAAAATAACTCTCTGAAAAATATTGTGCTTCTTTTGCATTTTCATTATGACTATGAGCTACTATGTTTTCTCAATAGTTTATTTTAATAAAGCTAATGTTTCCTTATGTATAGTAAACAATTAAGCTGATCTTTCTACTGCAGAAACAATCAATGCTTTAGAAATAATTAAAGCTGTAACTGTGCAATATACCAAAAAGAAGGGTAAGATGGATAATTCAAACATCTGGTTTTGTTCACAAATGTAGTGTAGGGATCCATAAACCCATCCATGGTAAATACAGACTACTTTGCATTTAAATTCAAATTAACTACCTACAGAATAAAATGTCTGGTTTTTTTTTAATGGAATGGTTGGGTTTCAAGGTTCTTAACAATGAGGCTCAGTACACATTTCAGGTGAAACCATGGAAACAGCAGGAGCCATTTTACTCAAAATAGAAATACCACAAATGACCTTGACATTTAAAAGCTGATGCTGCACATTGTCATTTAGATTGTGAACAATGGGCATATTATTATGTCTTCTGCTCCAAAATTGTTCTTGATCTTTTAAGAAGGAATATTTGAAAGCTGGAGACTTCCACTCATCCTTCTTTTTTATGGGTGCAAGATAGGAAAGTAGGAAATATTCAGGAAGACATGACAAACTTGTCATGATGTAAATCATGGCAGCGGAACTTGAGGAAGAAGCACTCAGAGTAACACATTTGCACCTAAAGACTGGTAGTTTGAATTCTGTTTGAAGACCCAACATGCAAAACTTCTTCTCTAGGTTGGCTGAATGTGAATTGCTTTTTGTTGTCTACATGCAGAGACACAGAATTTTTCTACCTTGCATGTCTGGATAATACTAACATTTCAAAGTACTGTTGAATTTAAGGATTTAATCCTTCTGAGGATTGTTGGGCAATGTAATTTCTTAGTTTACAACATCTGCATAGTAGTCTAACTTCTACCATCTTTAAACAGCTTAAAATTGGAAAGGTATTTTGGCTTTTTGCTGTCAGGCCATCCTTCTCAGATTCATATCTCTTTTCTAATTTGAATGGTATTCTTGTTGTTGAAGCACAATTGCTGATCCAAGGCCAGTGAGAGGACAAGGGTCAGCACAGATTCCCTCTTAACAGGGCCCCATTGGAAAATGCATCTCCTGGGAGTGACTGTCCACCACCACTTATCGTCTCATAGAACCTGCTGCCAGGGAGAGGCACATCGTGTGGTGGCTAGCACATATGTTCTGGCATGAGCATCCTGTGCCATGGCCCTTGTCAGCCAAGAAGAGTGAGGTAATGCCATGTCTGAGTAGGACTGGCTGTGAGGGTTCAGCAGTTTGAGTTAAGTTCAATAGTCAAAGACATTCCTAAAGGGGTTTCAGATACATGTAGGTTCTTTTTTTCACATAATACAAAAAATGGGTTGAAGGAGACAGTAGCCTGGAGAATCAATGTCTGACAATGGATATTATACCACTGACTTTTGTAGGGGCAGGATTCTACCTTTTAACTTGGGAGACCATTTCACCTATTGAGTGTAGCTAACACTCAAAAAAAATCCCCTTGCTGAATTCATCACTGTCCCCATCTACTAACTGACAGAACACAAACCAACATATGTCAGTAGGAATTTCTGCTTAAACGAACTAGCACCGGGCATCATACAGGGAGACAGCTGAAATCCCTACTGCAGCTCGGTTTGCCTTCTCCAGTGGTTTTATACAGCTCCATTAAATTCACACCCTTCCTTTTCAGTCTTTTTCCTTTTATTTATTACTAGTATGAGTGTAGTCTGTGTGTGCATGTGCCTGTGTGCATACGTGTGTGCATAAGTAATAAGTTTTTACTAGCACCTCTTTCACTTTGTTGAGTGATTGCTGTACTTCTAAGTAAGATTTTCAATACTTAAAGATGCCCACTAACACTGCCTTTGAAGAACTTACTTGAAAGACTTACTTTGGCTTGTCCTTATGCGGGGGGAACAACTCTTCCTTTAGATGATGGATAAGGAGCCCATTTTCTGACATTTCCGATCCAGCAATGTCATGGCACGTAAAGCAAAATAAGAGCCACAAGAGCAACAATAACAGACTGACAGCATCTTAGTGAAAATCTGCTTTATGAGCATCATTCTTGGCAGGATTTTCTTTTAAAACTATTTAGGATTAATTTTATGTAGCCATTTTATCTGTATAATAATTTAATCCCATTCACAACAGGTTATGTTGCATATTGAAAGTGAACACACTGCAGCACTTCTTGTAAAAACACAAGCTCTGTTCCTGTGGACCAGAAGGGTTTCTGAGGAGTAGTAAAGTCAATGAGAAGTACAGTGTTTGCTCCTGTTAACAACAGGAGCAGCAGTCCCACTGATGTCCTACATGACTTCAAGCCCACCATGAGTACCCTGAGATCACACCTCACATGTGGCCTTGAGAACTGCACAACACCCAGTTCTTGAAGGGCCTACAGACATCTACCAATAACCTAACAATTAATATAACACTATTTTTTAATAAGAAAATAAAAGTTTACCATCTGGACAAAAGTATGACTATAGTGCCTAGCTTTGGTTGAGTGGACTCGTGGTCTGGGACACACTTGTAAAATAACACTTACTTAGCACCCTGTCCAGGACCATGTTAGCAGCTGCAGTGAGCAGAGGAAGCAACAGAGCCTCTTCCCTCCACAGCAGAGTGGAAAAGGCATTTGCAGAAGAGGGAATTACAGTCCCTCTGTCCCTCTTGCAAATGCACTTCTGACAATGCCTCACTCTATTCTAGCCAGTATTTTTAATGAAAATCTCCCACCTTCCTGCTGTACTTTAACCTGTTAACTAAAGCTAAAATGAGAATATCCCTTCCTCAAAATGTCATGATAATAAGTATCTTACAAGTATCTGTGACCCTAAGCTGAAGAACTGCACAGACTTAGTGTAGCTGATGGAGAATATTATAATTTAAAGAAGCACTGCAACAGTTGCCTTCCTCTTCTTGACAACAAAGTAGCTGAATCAAATCTGGAGGCAGCAGTAGAGCCTGCAGTAGGAGACAGAGGGCAGGAAATTCATTGAAGAAAAAAAATGGGGCTAGCTTACTTTTCCCCCTTTGAGAAGATGTCTTCTCAGCCCATTGTATCTCCATCTGTCTCTGCAGATTCCCAGGAAACTAGAAACACTGAACTCGATGTGTGCAGGGCTCACCGGCTGAACAGCCACCACATCTCTGCCCTGCTGCCTTTCACTTCAGCTCCAGTGCAAGCAAGTTTTCCGAGTCCCTGCCCAGCATATGAACACTGCAGTAAATTCAGCGTTCTTCCTCAGTGCCAGCTGCACAACTGATCTCAGTCCTATGGGCAGAACAAACCCAACGGTATTTTCCCGAGCTCAGGGGAATCTCTTTGCCCTATAACTCAGATAAGAATGTGGGCCACAGAGATTACAGCTCAGGGCAATAGCAGGGTGGTCTTTAACATGGAATGGGAGGCTGCAGTAGTTTAAATTTACCATTGTATTTCATATATAAGCCTCCGTGACTGCCATGCCTGAAAGCTTTCTTGGGTCAGCAGCTGCAGAGGCTACTTCTTGCTGAAATAAGCCTTCACAGTGCCCACACTAAAAACATATTTTCAAGGATAAAAGGTGAATAATGTTTCAGCATATGGTTCCTCTTAGAGCATTTCCTTAGATTCTTTTTTTCAGCTTTATAATAATAAATACATAACTCAGGATAATTTGTATGCATTCCTCTAAGAGATCTGTGAGTCCTATTTGTATAGGGACCCTGAGGCTTTAAATATGCCCTGCTGGGCAAAATGTTCTTCCTAAAATAAACAACAAAACCCTGCTCTCATATCTGCCCTAAATTTGTTTTGAACATTGGTGCATGTTTACCAGATGCTTTCCTAGCAAATTTGTGTATCTCTGCTTTTTACCCTGTATTTTTTCTGACCAAGTAATTGTCAATAGCTCACTACATTGCTTCCTGATTCACATGTTCTGGGTAGAGAATTCGGTTTAAGTGCTAAAGATGTCCAGTAACCTCAGGGCTTTGAAATGAATTTATCACTCTAGGGGTACGGAGTAGAAGTCTTATGGATTTATCCCAATCTATAATTTTCCTCATTTCAGCAGTTTTTTCACATTTCAGGTCTACTGAAACAGGAGGAAGCTAGCTTCTATACTGGCAATTGAAGAACAATTTTAATATTCCCAGATTTACTCAATCTATTACATTAAATCACATTTTAGATGGCAAAGTATTTTATGAGTCAATTCTCATCACTTCTTCTTGTGTTACTCTTAATTCGTTGCTACCTTTTTCTATATTCATCGGTGTTCAATTACTTTAGTGCTACTCACTAATTAAACTTGTTCACGATTTTATTTAAAGCTATTGATCCTGAATGACATGCATTTTCCCTGGACAAATGCTCTTTCTCTTTGTGTGAAGGCACAAGTGCTGATTCCAGGTAACACACTGCTGACTCCTGTCTGAGGTGACTGGATGTGGTGACAGCTTGGAGCACCAATTTGGGCACTGTCACTGTCCAGAAAGACATATTTGATGTGTCAACCTCTAGATACACTGTAGATTTTCTTAGAAGCTGGCAATTAAATTGATTTTTTTTAATTGCTCTCTGTTTAACTATGTGCTATAGATTTTGTGGGGGTTTTGGTGTTTCGTACTGAAACCTCTACTTTCACAGTTAGTGATGTTTGTGGTCAGGTCACACTGTGGGCCACAGCCGACTAAAAGCCTATCATGTCATGATAACTGGAACTGGATGGATGATGGAGTTCCCAGGAGTTTCCAGACACTTTTATGTTACTGTGTACTGGCTTTCTGAGAGGATATTTTTACTCGGTGGCACTCTTCCATGTTTCTTCTATTGTGGAGCTGATATTTCGTGATTTTGCCAGTGCATTTCCCCTGAGAGAAACTAATGATCAGGTAGGGGGAAAAAACAATGAGCAAATGTTCTATTTTCATAATGAATTTTGAATTTGGATATGGGTAAAGAATTCAAAGAGATTCAAGCTGTTATTTCAAGGTATTTTGACTTCGTCACTTAACATCTAAAACTACTGCAATTAAAGGCATATAAGTGTAGAGAGGAGAATAATGTTAAGGATGGTTAAGGTCATAATGCATATATTAACCAAATATAAATGCACGAATACAGAATTCTTGCCAAAAGGCCACTGAAAGGTGACATTGAAATAAAGCAGCAAATGCTGAGAAACAAGATCTTTGTGAATGAGAGTGTGAGGGAAAACTGCTTTAGTCTTTGTTCATGGCTTTGATCCTGGGTTCAGATGATCCTTCCACAGTTTCAGATGAATGCTTGCATCATTTAAAAGCAGGATGTAGTAGAGGAACTGGGGCTTTCAGGGAAAAAATGTGAACATAAAGAATGAAATGTGCACAGAAAGGCACAGCTCTTTCCTCTTCTATGTAGACCGAGTATCTCATGGCTCCTTAATGCCTGATATTGCTGTGGCAGAAGGAAACAAAAGGCTTAAAAACAGCGATACAGATATTAGGAAACAATTATAAGGAACTAAACGTGTCTTTGCATTCAAGGCATATACCATAGTTCATTTTATTGCTAGGCTACCACAGCCCTGTATAAAGCATTCTGATGCTTAATAATCTGGTATATCTTACTTGTAAATACCTTGGAGAAAAGATATCTTTGATGATTAGCTGGTGCATTATCTGCCTTTAGAGGCCTAGACTGCAGCAGTTAAAGCTGTGGTTCTAAGAAGCCCAGAGCCTCGACACCTGGTGATGCCCAAGAAGGGGCTCTAGCCTGACTCCCAAGTGGAGGAAAGGGTCTGCTCCTCTCCCCAGCACAGGAAGAGGGAGTCCCTCATGACTCTCCTCAGACCTGAGAGACTGCCCATAGAGAGGTCATTTGTTGATTCTGAAACCTTTCTGCATCCTCCCGTTTCTGTCTGCCCCGCTAGACAAATTCCTAGCACAGTCTGACATGTTGCAGAATTGGGAATTAGAGAACCTGCCACCTAGTTTGCCATTTAGCATTTATCAATATGATTTCCAGACGTCAATGGTATGTAGAAAAAGAGAACATGCTTTGGTCTCACCTTGTTTCTTCTGTGCTTTTTCTTCTAGTTTTTTTTTAATTTTATTTTACTCTTTGTACTCTTTATGTATAAAAGCAACTGCTACTTTCTACACTCAAATTTATTTTTCAAAATAAGAGTTTTTCTATGTGTACTTGCATAGGAGACAGACATATTTGAGAGCCATTCCCATTTTTAAGATGCTCAACTGGCTTTGTCAGACAAACACATTAAAGTTTCTTTGAAGTTGCATGTATAAGTTACAGAGCAATAATTTGCTGATTTTCTAAATTAGCCATTCAAAAGGTTCTATGGACCCTCTTGAGAGTGATAGTACTTCATGAAGTTTACAGAGATGAAGTTTCGCAAGAGATTAATAAATGCAATACTTCCAGTATTTCTATGAAGGTAAATAGTCACAACTACAATGGTTGCATGTTCCTCTTTTTATTTCCTGGCAATGTTAGTGTTTAGGAGAAGGAGGAATGGGGATCTTACCTAGATTTTTAAGACACACACACCTAAACATTGGGGTTTTGCTTGAGAAGGAAAGTCTATTTTGAAAATAACTGTTAAAATTTTGCCTAGCAGGTTTGCAACTTACCTCCTGAGATTTGGCATCTTCTAAAACAAAACAGTAAGCCCTACAGAACCATCACTATGACTAATTTAGGTAGCATGGGCTTCATCCTGCTATCAGGTACTCAAAGGGAAGTCCATGTGCACAGGTATGGTGTCAGATCCAGCCCTGTGATAACCAAGGCACCCCAGGGCTTTGCCTGCACTACCCTTCACAGGCAACCTTATCAACTGCTGCTTCTCACTGGGCTCCCTGCAGTGATGCAAACCCAGCTCACCACTTTGCTGTGCCCGATGATCACTGAACAGCCAATCAAAGGCATCGCTCCTACCACCCTGGCCCACTGTGGGTCGTGGGATTGCTCTCTAGACAGGAGGACACAGCCTTGCCCATGCTGTGCCCACCCTTGACTCACAGCTTTCCTTCCACCCATGGCATGCAGGCTTGAGATGCAGCTTAAGAATCTGGAACTTTTCCCCCCTGCAATGTTGCCCTCTAGTCTTATGCCATTAAAATTCCCAAACCATAAGTGAAAATTTTCTGTCCCAAAGGACAAAGAAAGAATGTGAAAGAATGACCTCAATGGGAAAAAGTAACCCTTACTTCTCTCATATGTACAGTTTTAATGTTGATAGCTGTTGCTCCTAAGTTTAACCATTATTTCTGTGACTGTCTTTCCATCTTCTTCTGTTCTCCTACCGCTTTGCACCTCCTTTGCATTCATGATTACTTTATTTCATTCAAAAAAACTGTAGCTAGCTCTTCTCTGGAGACTGAAAAAGGTTAAGCTAGATTTATCTAAACAGCGTCTGGGTTAAGCTCATTTCTTGTACTAAATGAGCTCTTTAGTTTAGGATCTGATTTTATAAGTGTGGTCTCTGACATCCCAAATAAAAATAATGAGCTGCTCTCTCCCAGCAGTGAGTTGCCCTCGGGACTTCATTAGGACACTAGCAGGGTGAGGGTCCCTGAGGAGTGAAGTTACTTGTCCTTTCGCTTTATGCTTCCCAGTGCTCATGCTCCAGGAGGACCTAAAGCCCATTAACCTCCTAATGCACATCCTGTTTTGCTTATTGCTTTATTAATATTGGTTTCAAAATGAAGAGCAGATGTTGCCCAAAAATGACAGCAGTGTTAAACAAAAGTGGAAGGAAGACAAGTGTGTTGATTTATTGTGCGTGTGGCACAGCTTAAGTAGAAAACCTGGCTAGAAACATCAAGTACTGAAGGAAAAGTAGAGCAATCAACTCACACCACCCTTTAGCTGTGTTCTTCCCACTTCATGGGCTGGAATAGACCAGGCTGTGACACCTTGTTTAGGCTAGCAAGTACATGTAAATCTTCCATAAGTCCACCATAACTAAAGCCTGACCTTAAAAGGGTGGTGCCTTTGTAAGTCTTTTACCTTCTCTTTCGAAACTGATACATCACATGAGACTAAGCCTGAGCTAAACCTCAGCTCCTCCCCCTCTGCTGACGGTTACCATGTCTCTGCCAAGAGGTTGTCAGCAACAAGGGCAAGGGCAGCCTGAGTGGGAAGGAGTTTGTCAGCTGGGAATTTAGGCAGACATTGTTCAGATGAAGGGCCTCTCTCCTACTAGTCCTAACTTAATGTCTTTCACTAATACAGATGCGTCAAAAGTAAGATGTCAGCCCACGTTCTTAATCTAGCAAAATGGGACCTTAATCTAGCAAAATGGGAACTATGTTCTTTTGCAGTTGTAGCCATAAACAGACCATTCTGCAACACCAATTAATTGCTTTGCACTTGAAGGATACCATATCTTTTAAATTCATTATGGTGAAACTTCACAAACAGAAAAGTTTGCATAATAAATCTTATATGTTTATGTTTTATTGTGAACTTGGGTACCAGTGATGCACCTTCTGTAATCAACCTGTCAATCAAAGAGAGTAATATTGATTTCCCATGCGTCCCTTGGCACTGGATGCGCATACCCACTGCAGACTACAAATATTGTCAGCTAATCTGTTATTTAAGTATTCAGGCCAAAAGTAAGGAGAGAAGTTGAGCATTTTAGCAGCTGTAATCAGCTGGATCAACTTCCTAAAACAAACACCTTTAACTAGTCCTAAGAACAACTTTATCTTTTGACAGGCTTGCCACTGCAGAAAGAAATCTCTTTGCAAATCTGTGAAGGCTGCAAATGCTACACCCTTATGTTTTTCCATGCTATTGGAGAATACTTTTGTAATATTTGCTGTTATTCTGTGATCCCATTGACTTCTTGGTTTTATACAATAATGTCTAGGAATCCTAGTCATAGAATAAGATCCCAAAGCTGATGTTAAATATATGATCTAGAAAGCTTACAAACAGTAGTTACTGGTTCTTTTATTAGTTTAAATGCAATACAGTTACTGAAGTTTAATAGAGTACAACTTACCAGATGAATTATGCATATGTTCCCATGGATGGCTTGGTGAGATGACTGAGTTGAATTAAGTCCTCGTCCTTGTTGAAATGTGCCATCACAAAATCAAGAAAAAATTTATTTCCCTTGGGCTGGGTTCCTGCCACCTCAGTGAGCTGAATCAGCTTACTGAGGGCTGAGCTGAGCCAGAGCTGGCACAAAGGAAACTGTGGCCATGAGGGTTGACAGCATAAGAAGAACAAAAAAATAAGAGAGGAATTGCAGTAAAAAAAAAAAGTTGTGGGAAGATGAGACAGAAGAAACCATGTCAGGGACCTTAAGTAGCAAGAACCATTGAAATGGAGAATCACTGAGATAAGTTTTTCAAGGATTCCTGAAAACCCGTCTGAGTTGAAGAGAATACTATAACTACAGGCCTAGACAACCACTGAACTTGGAGTACCTTATCAACAGCAGAAAAGTGGTGAAAAACTAGAAAAAACAAGTATTGTTTTGACTGTGTTGAGTTTGAGCGGTTTGAAGGCTAAGCAAGCAAAAAGCGGTATCCAAGCACAAATCTGATAAAAATTGAAAATGGTATCCTATGAAACTGTCTTATTGATTAAGATTATAAATAAGTATCAAATGCGGTGAATCAGTCCTAAAAACATTTTATTTTTAAAGGAGAGGAAACAAATGAAAGGCAAATCCTGTATCGTGCCAGAAAACCACTAGCTATTGAGAAATGTGTAGGATATTATATTTCTTTGGTGTACTCCTTAGTCCTATTTTATGGTAAAACGCAGGGCAAAAAAAAGAACAATACCTCATCAGTTCAAGTTCTATCAAACCACAACAAATGTACTATTACGCAGAACTATCTAGACTTAGCTTAGTACTAGGGCTTTAGAAACAGATCTGGGAGGAAAACAAACCAATGTGATTCAATATACTACACAAACTGAGGGAAGGGGATTAAGAAGAATCTCTGTGATGAGTAAACTTCAAAGTACTTTTCCAAGGTTTTCTGCAAGATTTCCACTTCTGGAGGTGGTTCACACTGGAGACAAAAACTTTGAGAAAATGGACCATCAAGCGGCCTAGCTTTCTATTTTCCTAAATCAATCAATCAATCAATCATAGACTCATAGAACGGTTTGGGTTGGAAGGGACCTTAAAGATCATCTAGTTCCACCCCACCACCCACACATCGCACCAGACCACGGTGCTCAACACCCCATCTAGCCTGGCCTGGAACAACTCCAGGCAAGGGGCATCCACAGCTTCCCTGGGCAACACGTGCCAGTGCCTCACCAGCCTCATCAATGTCTATTCCGAATCTTCCCCTTCCAATTTAAAGCCATTCTCCCTCATCCTATTACTACTTGCCTTTGTAAAAAGTCCATCCCCAGCTTTCCCATAGCCCCTTCAGGTAGTGGAAGGCCACTATGAGGTCTCCCTGGAGCTTTCTCTTCTCCAGGCTGAACAACCCCAACTCTCTAGCCTGTCCTCACAACAGAGGCGCTCCAGCCCTCTGATGATCTTCATAGCCCTTTTCTGGACCCGTTCCAACAGTTCCATAACCTTCTTATGTTGGGGAGTCCAGTACTGGACACAATACTCCAGGTGATGTCTCACGAGAGCAGAGCAGAGTGGGGGAATCACCTCCCTCGACCTGTTCGCCACGCTTTGCTTTTTCTTCTCACTTTTCAGCAGAAGCTGTATCTGAGGTCTCCACTTCCGAATATGTCATTGCCTTTTACACAACACGGTGCGACACCACGGAGCATCCTAAATGTCGCCTGGGTTCCCAAGCGTGTCCGGAATTCGCGGGACGCTCCTCTGCCTTTCTCAGCCGGGGGGGCGAAGCTGCAGCACTCGGCAGCCCCAGAACCCTCCAACCCGTCGCAAAGCCCACCCCACCGCCGGGCTCACCCTCCCGCAGGGGCTCCCCAAACTCTTTCCGGGGGTTGTAACTTGGTTTATCCCGGGCTGCCGCTCATCCCTGTCGGTGCGGGTCGGAGCGGACGCGAGTGCCAGGCGGCAGCGGGCGCGCCTGCGCTGCTCCGCGTCGCCCGGGGAGGCAGCCGAGGGGGACCCGGCGTTGGGTGACATTTGGGACGGGGGTGACAGGCTCGGCCGCGGACACGGTGAGTAAGCCCGTTCTTTCTTCCCCGCGGCGGCCGGGAGGAGGGAGCCCGGTGCGCCCTGCCCGCTGCCCACCCTCCGGGGGTGGGCGTAGAGCCGCCGCCGGGGCGCAGTTGTCGGGGCTGCTGCTGCCTCCCCACCCGCCCCTCCTCGCGGCCGCACCGAACAGAAGGCGGCGGGGAGAGACAAAAGCGGACAAAGGAGGCAAAAGGCGTGTTCCGCTGCCGGTTGGGCAGGGCCGGGCATCGCTCGTCGCTCCGCGATCCCGCGTGTCCTCAGGCACGGGGTGGGGGGCAACTCGGGCAAGCTGGGGCGGCGAGGTCAATCCTGGGGTGCCCGCCGGCGCTGCCCGGCTACGGCTTTGTTCCCCCTCTCCCCCACCCGCCGCTGCTTCCCGGGCCGCCGACTTGTAGCGGAGTATTTATTTCAGCGCGTTTATTTTTAGGCTGGAAAATAAAAGGCTCGGCACGGCGACCTTTGGCTGTCGCATCCGGCGCCGAATGAAAGGGTCGTGCTCTGGCTGAGACCCGCGGGCGCGTGTACCCGTCCCTGCTCTTATGTAAATCCATGTGCTTGTCCCCAAGGACGCGGGCCCCGGGTGCGCCCCCCTCCCTCCCCGTGGTGGCGGCGGCGGCGGGCGCTGCCCGGAGCTCAGCGCGGATCGCGGGGTCGGGCGGGCAGAGGGGGACGCAGGAGCCAGCGCCGCTGACCTCCCGTGCTTGCTCTCCGCCCCGCAGACCGACAGCCACCCCGGCGCAGAGACAGCAGAGGATGCAGGCGGCGGAGCGGCAGGAGCGGGCGGCGTTCCCCGGCGGCGCCCGGGCTGGGCAGGGTGCCCCGGCGGGAGGCTGCTAAGCACGGCGCCGCGGGCGAGCATGCAGCGGCGGCGAGCAGGAGCCACAGCAGGAGCGAGACTGAGGGAGGATGGAGCCACAAAGGACTTTGGCTGACACGTGCGGCGGGGCGGCCGGCGGCCGAGGCTAGGGCCACCCCCTCCCCTCCCTCCTCCCCTCCCCGCGATGCTGCGCTCTCGCCGGGCCCCTCCGCCCGCTCGACGCACGGAGGGGATGGAGGCGGCCGGGCTCGTCTGAGCCGGACCCAGCATGGCCTCGGCGGGGACCCCGGCGCAGCTGCGCCCCGGGGCGGAGCGGGCGAAGGCGCCGCCGCGCTGCCGCAGCTTCCCCGCGCTCGGCGGGGCGGTGCCGCGGGGCCGCGGGGCCGCGCTCGGCTCCCCCCTGGCGGCCGGGGGGGGCGGCGGTGCCGGCGCCCCGCCGAGCCCCGCCGCGGCACCGGCTCCCCCGGGCGGACGGGGCGAGGGCGCCGCCGCCTCCCCCGGGAGCCTCTCTCGGGGGACGGAGCTTGGCCGGCCCGTGGAGCCCAGCCGAGGGGTGTCCCCGGGCCCGCCGCTGCGGGCGCCGGCGGTGCTGCTGGCGGGACCCCCGGGCAGAGCGTGCCTGCGGGCAGTGTTGGCGGACTCGCGCTTCTTCTTGGTGTGCATGTGCTTCCTGACCTTCATCCAGTCCCTCATGGTGTCCGGCTACCTGAGCAGCGTCATCACCACCATCGAGCGGAGATACAGCCTCAAGAGCTCGGAGTCGGGGCTGCTGGTCAGCTGCTTCGACATCGGCAGCCTCGTGGTGGTGGTCTTCATCAGCTACTTTGGGGGACGCGGACGGAGGCCGCTCTGGCTGGCTGTTGGGGGTTTTTTTATTGCCCTGGGGGCTGCCCTCTTCTCCTTACCTCATTTCATCTCTCCACCGTACCAGATCCAGGAATTGAACTCCTCTGTCAGTAATGAGGGTTTGTGCGTGACTGGCAATGGCACTGCCAAAGAGCAGTGGGACTCGCCGGCCTGTGTCAAGGACTCCGGCGGAAACGACCACTCTCTCTATGTAGCTTTATTCATTTGTGCCCAAATCCTCATTGGCATGGGCTCGACACCCATCTATACCCTGGGACCAACCTACTTAGATGACAATGTCAAGAAAGAAAACGCCTCACTTTACCTAGGTAAGGCATCTGAATACCAGGGTGCTTTGAAGGCTGAACCTCAGATCTCTCTGAGGGCCAGGCCACAGTATTTCTGCCCAGTTCATTCTAAACAACTTGTGCTAAGCTTTCCATCTGAAGTGAACTTTTGAAGTAAATTTGCCATGCTTTCTTAAAAAGTTTTTTTTCCCTTTTCTTTGTGGAGCAGTGAACAGCAGTGACAGGTGAAGCTAAGGCACAGTGTGTAAAGGCAGCTGTACTCACACCCTCCCACACCCGGAATGGGACAGTGGAGATAGGTTGGCTTCTCTAACCCTTCTCAGCATTTGGCATTAGTCAATGTCTTCTTTAGAAAGCAGTGTTAAAGTTTGCCCTGCCCCTTCAAGTTTCTTTTTGCTGGTACAGAACCTATATATTTCTAAATTTTATCCAGTATATTTTTCCAGCATTCATTGATCTTTAACTAGCAGTGAATTTTTGCTGGCATCGGTAAATCATCTGGCTACTCAGCGTGGGTTATAGAAAATTGATTAAACGATAAGTAAGATATTCAGGGTTAAGAACTCGGTTACAGGAGTTCAAGGGACTCTTGACACAACAAAATGAGAGTCTGCTCTGGCACCTGGTTTTCGACAGGTACAGACAGGTCTTCCTGATAGTCATTGTGATGGGAGAAAAATTTCTCTCATAACTGGGTACTAAAGTTTGGGGGAGTTTGAACACAATAACGGACACCATATAGTTTTGATAGTGTGTGTACTGGGTGAGACGATTGACACTTCTCCAGGTTTGTGTTAGTATCTTACATGACTCTGTAAGAAATGAACCTCATGTACTCCTTGAAATTCTTTTCAAATAAGGAGAGACACTTACCGGGCTGAGAGTGCTGCCAAGGGCTTCGGATGCTTAGCCTTACTGTTTGCAGTTCAGTTTACTTGAGCTTTATTATAACCGTGGAGATAATCATCCCATGTAAAACAGACAAACATGAAAGGAATAGACTCGAGGTGTGTGTGCGATAACTTTATTAAGCAAAAGCAGTGATCCAGATCAGTATTTTTATTCCTTTTGACCTGTTCTTCAGCAATTTGACTGTTCCCTGAGCTATTTTAAAGCCACGCACAGTCTATACATTGTGTCTTAAGAAAGCCTGAGTCAAAGTGGGTTTTCAGAGGAAGGGAGAGGTATTTCTGTGTTTGTTTTCTGTTGTTTTCACACTGTTGCTAATATGCTTGATGAAGTATTTGACAAAGTGTCTTCCCTCTTTTCCTTCCCTCTAAGAAAGGATAAGTGGCAACAAAATTTAGATTAACCTGGAAACAATATTATTGGCAGTATGAAAAAGCAAAGCATCTTGTCTGAAGGTAGTAACTGTAATTTGGAGGAACAGAGAGGGGCTGCAACTTTGGCAAGCAAATGATTTCATACAGTCCTCAAAAACACAGAGAAAAGGGAAATGGAAAGGCTGTAGGTGAGGAATGAAGTGTGAAAGAGATGAACAGTGTGAGAGGAGGAAGAAGTCGTCACCAAAGGGCTAAGCATCGTCAGCATTCGGAAATTCTCACTGTGCAGGAGAAACTGCCTACCACTGAAGTGCTTCTAGCACAGGAAATTGTAATAAAGTGACTTGGGTAACTTTTAATTGCGACAAAGATCAGCCTTGAAGTTAACAAAGGTAAAAGACACCAGCAGCTGTTGGAAGACTGTGTGTGACCCTGTCACCAAGCACTCAAGGCAGCGTTGATCTATACTGGGAACGCCCTCATAGAGCTGACATTCATATGCACTGATACACAAAAGTAAAGGTGAGGTACTCAGCTAAAGTGTACGTAAAAATAATTATCCCTGTTGTCTGATTGTGTCCACAGGGAGAAGAATTAGAATGAACACAAACCATGTTTTAACAGTGGGTAAAATGTACTGTCACCTCCTCTGAGTCTTTAAGCTACTCAGTGTTAGAAGTAATGTTGGTTGTAATTGGAGATCTTGGTATTCTCTTTTCAAAATAGTGCAAAATTCTGAGGAAACTTTTAACTTTTTCAGGTTTGAGTGTTTACCTCTCTTTACACTTTCTGAGGGGCAAAACCTGAGTTCATTAGAAAAAAAGAGCATTGTTTGGCATATTGATGTGAGCAAACATGGATTTGGGAGTTTCTCAGAGGTCTGGAATGTGTCATGTCCTTGAAGAGAGGGATTTGTGGATGGCGGACAGCCCAAATGAGTGCGGGGATGGGCTGGAGGTGGCCAGGGCATGGCTCTGCAGGCCAGCCACCACTCATCTTGCATTATCCAATGCCTGTGTCTCGAATCAGTATGATTTTATTCTTGGAGCAGGCTATTGAAATGATGTCAAAATGTAAAATGTATGTGTGCACATAAGCATGAGCTAACAAAAAGTCTCGGGGTGGGCCATGGGAGTTGAGAGATTTTGAAAAGACAGGAAAGCTTGATGAAGCAGATCCAAGTCACACAGATGCATACCTCTGAATGATCACAACTAATTAAAAAAAGTGTATCCTCTGACATAAATTGGAAGGTCACTAACATGTTTGTTTGTAATCATGCTGGTATGGCATTCTTTGTTCTTTTTTTTTTTCCAAGAAATGTAACATATATAAAGATGCATTCAGATAAGAAATATTAGTTAACAAGCTGCACACGATTGAAGTTCCACGGAGCTGCACAACTGAAGAGCTCATCCACCCTGCGAGTGTGTCCACTAATTGTAGTTCAGTCAAGCCCCCCTGAGTATCACTAATCCTGATTCTGCAAAAACTCACCTTATGTGGCTGTGAAAGCTATTTTATTTATTTTCTAAGTTAATCCAGATCAGGGCTCGAGTGGCAATAGCATATCCTCTTAAGTGTAGGCATGCAAGCTCAATGTGGACAGCTGTTTTAACATTCCAGTCTGGAAGTCCTGCTCTCAAAAAACATATTTGATCCTTATACATAGTCTCTTGGCTGCCTACACTTAAGTCCATCTGTCAGGGTGGCATGGTGCCAGTTTACAAGGTGGTATGTCATTTTTAGTAGGATGAAGGTGCCAAGCAGGGATGTGTATTTGGGCTGCCTGCATAGCTCACTCTTCTGTGGGATGTTTCTTCCTTGTGAAGGCAGTACCATCTCTGTGACCTCTTACCCCTTAAACCTGGTGGTGCTTTGATGCTCCGATGCTAACTTTGAGAAAATGTATGACATCAGGCTTGGAAGCAAGTCATGATCATAATAGGTGCCTGGGAAATTTAAGAACCAGCTTCCTTAATCACAGATAATCCAAAATGAACGTTGCACTCTTCCAGTTAAAACTGGACAGTCACTAAGTTCTCTTTGTCCGCCTCCAAAGTCTTTCCCTTATGTGCTGGGTTGTACAGTAGCACGTCTGTCATCAGCTGCCCGAAGTGTACAGGTTCTCCTTTTAATCAATTAGTTAATTAAATTAATTGCAATTTAATTTGGAGTCAAATTGGACTTGTAGTCTTGTTTTGTATGCTTAGTAAATTTCTACGCTGGCGCTTAAACACAGTTTGTATTTTTTCTAAACACTGGGTTTTTTTGTAGGTATCTGATAGTTTGTCTTGAATATGAGTTTACTGTCTTGAATTTGATTTTACCTTGTGATTGTATCATGCATTTTAAAAACAATTTCTTAAAATTAACTGTTGCACTTGAAAAGTCAATATTAGGTTTTACAGCAATATTACATTGATGAAAGTATTTGAGCATTCAGGAATGGCTTGCACGAGTAGCCCCCCAAAATGGCTAGT
Organism: Tapera naevia; assembly: GCA_033556795.1. Classification (NCBI taxonomy): domain Eukaryota; kingdom Metazoa; phylum Chordata; class Aves; order Cuculiformes; family Neomorphidae; genus Tapera; species Tapera naevia. Next base: position 17,127,353 of record JAUMJJ010000038.1, read on the forward strand.
GGATGAATTAGCCATTGTGCTAAGGAGGTTTTGTTTCTTTCAGTGTCCAGAATGAAATAGGCTGGTTAAGATATGATATGGGGAAAGGGTCTAAGTTAAATTTTATGCAGACTCTCCATAGTTTTGGGAACAAACTGTAATTACAAAATGCAACGATAAAGCTTTTATGAGATAAGAACTGAAAAATTGGATCAACCTGTGTAAATGTGGTTGGTGCAGATAATGCCTTGAGAGTCAGGAAAGCAAAATCCTTTCCTAACCTGGAAAAGGAATAAATATTTAGACTAGTTTCAAAAATATTTTGGACTCTGGCTTTGTTTTTGTGAGTATCATTTGTGGGGTGCTGTGTTTAGCATTTGGTAATCCATTGCACTGTGACTATATTCTGCGTGGAACTCACCTTCTTACAAGTGTTTTACAGCTGGGTTTTCTGTGTACCCCTCATGTCTTTTACATACTTTCCCAAATATGTTAATGGTATTTATTGTATTTCTAGCTAAATCTACCCTTGTATAGATGTCCCACCTGGAAGGAGAGGGTAGGAAAAGAAGCTTCACCTACTCTATCAGAAACCTTGATTTGTCACTGCCCGTGGCAGGGGGGTTGTTACTAGATGATCTTTAAGGTCCCTTCCGACCCAAAACATTCTATGATCCTGTGAAACCCACCACTTCTGCTTGCTAGGTCCTGAGGCAGAGTCCAGCTGCTGGATGATCTGAGCTTCCATAATGTCCCGTTACCCTGAATATTGGCACAGGAAGCACTGGATTTTTGTGCCACTTTGATTGATTTGTCATGGTCTGGCCACTTCTGGGGTTACGGATGCCATAGGAGGATGGGAGCTGGAGCTTGCTGAGGGCATTGGGTCCTCTGTACATACACTGCAAGATTGCTGAGGTTTTCCAAGGCAGGATCAGCTTTCTGGTTGGACAGAAGGGACCGTCTGGAAGCAGTGAAATGGCTGACCAGCATTTCATTTTGTTTTCATCATTCAGCTATGACCACTTGTGGTTTACATTGAGTATGCTTCTTGCTACCTGATATCCAAAAAGGCTAGTTCTCTACAGGGTTTTCTTGGCATTGATCATTGTAGTTGGTAACCTTACAGACATAGTACATTTATTTTTACAGCATGCCCGTGAGTAGTCAGGATTTTATGAATCAAAAATTGAAGCAAAAATATGTTGAAGCTGAAGTTGGCAAAAACGTTCACCAGCATTTTTTATTGCTTGCTGTATTTCCTTTGTAAAAGAGGAATGTGCTGAGCTTATTCCTCAAATATGGGATTTTAGTTTATCTGAGTGAAAGCCATGTCTTAGTTTATCCATAGACTAGCACTAAGACTTGGCCTATCAGCAGTCTTTTTTGTAAAAACATGTACTTGCTTTGTTTGCACACTCAGCTGGGCAGAGCTAACTGCAGGCTGAGTGTATTGTGCTCTTGTCTGTGCGTAGAGAGCATTTAAGGATGTAGGTGAGGTAACTGCAAGTCTGCTTGTGCCTCTGGATTGTGCTGTTTTCCCACACAGATGATTTGGCACACAGAAGGATCAGTATTGGTTCTGTAACAACTTTTTTGTTAAAACGCTGATGAGGCACATAGTTCCTAATAATTAAGTTGCGCTGTGCAGTTTTATTGCCCTTTCCTATAACTGAGGTACTATTAGAAAGATGAATTTTGCTTTTCTACTCCAGTTTAGTCTTCTGCTCCTTAGGTGGACTGATGATACATTTTTTTTTTTCACAGTGTAGTCCTAGATATAATTTCATTAGGCATTTAGAAAAGGTGGGGTTCTGTGTCTGTGTGAGCAGTGTGTGCATACAGCAAGTTCAATGAAAAGTGAGGGCAGCCTTTCATCTGAAATTTTCTGCCGGGGCTATTTAACATTGTGAGTGATATACCCTCACTTGCCCTGCCAGTGTCTTGTCCCTAAGGGATGCTTTCTGGATCTCTCCCCCTGTGTCCTTGCCATTAGCTATGTCATCATTCACAAGCAGCCGTTTTGACAAAGTGTCACTTGTAGTGACTGGCAAAATGTGCTTTGCCCTTCTCGAGAGCAAGAAGAGGCTTATGCATACACTTCCCTGATTGTCTCTTTACTGAGAAAAACTGTGTGGGACCCAGAGATCTGAAACTCACTGAAGTCCCAGGCCCAGTTGTTTTCCTTGCTTAGCATTTGTAAAAATGCTTAACATTTTCTTTCTGAGGTCAAAAGTGCCCTTTTCACCTCCTTGAGCTTGGAAGTGCTGTTTTCTTGGAGAGAAGCTCCATTCTTTGGTGAGCTCTGCTGCAGGGCTGGTGTGGGCAGACAAGATCCAAAACTGCTGCCATCCCTGGAGAAACTAGGAAACCTAGACATGAAAGTGGCCTTTAAGTAACAGCTTGTTTGTACCTTTTCCCAGGAACTGAAGGCTTGGGATCTAGTGTCTGGTTGCCTGGGGGTGGAAACTTTAGCCATCTGCTAGATACCCTCTTTTGTAAAGGGTCAGGGTAACTACTCTTGTTGCAAGTGGATTGGAGATGCTTTGTGTTTCCTGCATTTTTCCTGAACTCTTATTCAGTGGCTGCCTCACCTGGACAGAGTTAATTGATGTGAAAGTGTTTATGCAGTCAAAAGAGAGGAGACTGGATTTCTCTCTACCATAGTTCAAAGATATGTAGGTTTCTGTCTTGGCTGTGCAGGGAGAACAGGCAATTATATAAATGAAGCTACACCTCTGTTTCTTCCTGAAGGCCAGCATCTTAAAATTTTTATTTTTAGAGTAAGTGAATAGATTTCATCTATGGTTTTTAAAAGAGCAGAAAAATAACTAAATCATATTAGATACTCGTTTCACACTCTTTTAAGGCCTATTTTAAGTCTTTTTCATCTGATAGCTCTTTTAAAACCTTTATTACCTGGGAAACATGAAATCAGTTTTGCTTTTTTTTTTTGTTTTTACATACCTTTCTTACTTATTTTGAAAACAGTTGAGAAGTTACTATGCAAAAATGGCACATACTTCAGCTGTTCCAGCTCTGGCAGCTGCTGCCTCTGTTGGCTGTAGGGGTCAAAGGAAGTGTTAGCTTTGTCTCACGTGCTGTGTCTGGAGCTGCTGATGGATGGGATGGTGTCACATGGGCTCTGACAGCAGGACAAACTGATTGTCTGCCTTGCTGTGAACCATCACCGGAGGTGTCAAAATTTCGTCTCCATGTCCCAGAATGCCTCTGCAAACCCACCTCAGCAGCTAAGGGGTTGCTGCGTTTTATTAGGGCTGTAACCTGAAGGCTCTGAAGTGGTAATGTTGGAAAAGAGAAATGTTTTCCTTGATGAACCTCAGTTGAGGGCTTTGAACAAGGAGGAAACAACTCGATTGACCTTCTGATTCCTGGTGTCGTATACATTTATTCAAGTGGTGCTTTTGCCACAGCGGAAGTGGACTGTCTGGGCACATGGACTGGGCTGGCAAAATTATGACAGCAGACAACTCTGCAGCGTGCATGCCCCAACTCCTTCCAAGTGCCTAGAAAAAAACAGGACATTTCCCATGATGGGGATGATCATGTCAGTGTCCAGCAGCACAGAGCAGTGTGGGCTGTGCTCTGCTTTGCTGCCGAGCAGTTGGGAGTTTGGGCATCTGTTGTACTGTCACAAAGCCAGAACTTCAGACACACTCCATGGCAATAACAGGAGCTAATCAACCCAGGTCTTTCCTCTTTCATTTCCTCCATCCTTTTCTTCTGCCACAGTGAATTTGTTCTTGAGAAACTGGGTAGTGTGAACACAGAAACTCAAGTGCTGCTTTATACGGCTGTTGCACCTAATAATCTGAAAGCACTAATTCTCAGGTAGGTAAACAGCTTTCTTGGCAGCAAAGACATATTACACCAGTGAAAAACATTGTATTCTGAAATTAATTACTTTTTAACTGGTCTCATGGTGAGTTTGGAGCAGTTGCAGTTGGAGAAAAATATGTATATTTTTACTTGTAAGTTGAACAAGCAAATACAAAAATTATTCAAAGAAAATAAACATGAGCTGTATCACATGAAGTACTTGCAAAGTAGTGCTGCATATCCACTGATAGTATGCTCCTGTGCCGTTCCTCTTCGGTTCTCTTCTCTGTTTTCAGTACAGGTTCTTTTTCAGCAACTTCCTCAGATATTGTTTGGATGCTCCCATTTTTTTACTTGCTTGTATTGATATTAACACTTTCTTCATGTTGCACTGTGGACAGTAGGACCTCAATCTGATGGATACCCTCTGCTTTTGTCTCTGATGCTTACAGGAATAAATTCAAAGCTTGGGGAGTGTCTCAGCATTGATTTTCTTAAAATCCAGTGCTGCTCTGAAACCAGCTACCAGTTCTTCAGTTGCTGGAATTCAGTAAGCTTTTGTAAATTAGCAAGTAATTTCCATATTTATTTTTCTGTTTTCAGTCAGCCTTTTCTAATTGATAAAAAGTAGCTCCTGGATGGATTCTGCTGTGGTCATATTCTTTCCTTTCTGGGTTGATAAAGCTATCCTGTAGAGTCAGAATATTGCAGATAATATCTTACCTGGGTGTATCTTTTGACAGATACTTTGCCAGCCATGCTACGATTTTTGCTGTTTAATCCTCAAGCTGTCTCTTACCCCAGTGTTTGTCACAAATTTGTTGGCAGCATTTGACTTCAAGTGCCGTGTAGGCTCAAAGGTGCCAGTGTGCTCCTGAAGTCAAGTGTTCAGAATCACACCTTGGTTCTCACTTCTTCAGTTCAGTGAGATTAAAATCGGAATACCAGACCTTGCTAGAAGTCATTTTAGGAAATGCGTTTCTGTAGATAAACCAAAGTAGGTGGTGAAAAAGTTGTGAGCACACTATGGTGGCCGCTAACCTGTAGTTACTCAAACTGTGTTAAGCAAACATCATTTGTGTCTCAAAATATCTAAAGGAAATACTCTGTAAGACATTACCTGATGTTGACGTGTGTTAAATTTTCCCTGTACTTAAAGAGCAATTGCTGTCTTCAGCTAAACTGTTGACTCAATAGATTTTTGCTAGGTATAAGATGACTGAGAACACTGCCTTTTCCACTAGAGGTTCCGAAGGAATCAACTGATAGGCCCAGAGAACAAAACCACGTGAAATACGTGAACAGAATACACTGAGGATGCTGGTTAAGTGGGATTTTTCTGCTGAAGAAAAAAAAAGAAAGATAAAGGAGAAGGTTTAGTGCCAGCAGCCTGGGACCAGCAGAACTCTTCACTTGGTGTGGTTTGACGTGGTGGTGGGCAGAGCCAGTAGGGGCTCTGGGCCTGGGCACACCTGCAGAGGCCAGTTCTAGATGGAGTCTATGGGGAGGGCCGAAGGTACAGCTGTAAGTATCTGTGGAGTTCAGGAAAGCCCCTGGCAAGGTCAGGAACCTTTGGAAATGGAAAGAACAGAGGAGCTTTGGTTCTGCCCATGCTTTTCTTTCCTCCAGCCCAATATTTCCTACTTTAACCTGACATGTCTCTCCACACTGTCAATCCCTGCCGTTTCAGTAGCTGGAGTTCACAAAATAATAACGAAATAGTTTGCCTCTTTGTGAGTTTTAATCTGAATTTATGTTTCTATTTGTTAATTCATCCCAATGAGTGAAGAAGAGGTTTAGTAGAGTGTAACCTACTAAAGTAGCTTCAGTAATAACACTCCCATTTCAAAAAGTAAAGTATTTGCAGAAGACCGCTACATAATATGTCTGTAATTTGTGTAAACATGATGGGCAATTTATATCAACTTGATTTAATACAGCTGTCTAGTGACAGAAATAGTGAGGAGATCCCTTGGGAAATTTTATAGTCATGGGGGAATACAGATAACACATGAGCTTTTGAGTCTGCAGTACGGTAGTGCTGATGCACACAAATCCAGACATTTATCTGCTAAGTTATATAACTGGCCTAAATGAGGAATTTCAGAAAACTATGCTTATTCTACTCATAGCATGACTGAGGGCAGGAAGTGGGATTTTGGACTTGTCTAAAGCAAGTAAGTGTCAGTTTGTTACCACACCTGGAGGTCCTGTTATACAAGGCAGGTAAAAAGGCTCTAACTCAGCACTACATCACTGTAATACAATGCCACACTATAAGTAATTTTTCAAAGGCAGAGCTAACGATTGAATTGATGCTTGAAGGAAGACATATACTCAAAATTTTAGTTCCTAAGTAGCTATTGAACTCTTTTGGTGTGTGGAAGCTCTGTATATTCTTTGACCTCAGTGACTGAATACTTTATTGGGATAGTGATCGCAATGGTAAAGATATAGCTAGGCAGTGTGAATTCCTTTGGCTACAGAAACAAAGTATGCAATGATTTCTGTGTGTTTACTTCCATGGCTTCTCCAAAAGCTCTGGGAGAAGGAAGACAAACCCTTCTAAAAGAGCACTCTGCATTTATGAGCACCTGTGCCTCTGAGCCTATGCAGAAGTTTAAAAAAAGACCTTTCTTCATTAGATTTTGCTCCATGCCTTACTTGATATCTGCTAGCAATTGATTTTTGGTTTGATTAGGACATTGTTTATGCTGATTGAGTTAATGGGTTATGAGTGTCGAAAGCTGTAACTTCAGCTTTGGATACTCATAACCCATAAACTCAATAGCTTCCAGCTTTGGATTCTCAGAAGCAAGTAGGACACGGACAGCAGGTAGGGGGTGTTTCACCCTGAAAGGCAAAATAAAAAGGCTGGGTAAAGCTACTGCATGCATTTGTGATACTTAAAAGAAGATCACCCTTCTATGAGAAATGAGGTAAAACTGATTGACTAGTATTTACCAGGCCAGATATTAGGAAAGGAGTTGAAAAGGGCTTTTAAATCTAGTGAGTCAGAAGCTGTGGGTACACATGTACCTTCTTAGCCTACAGTAAGGATAAGGAGATTCAATTTGCCAGAGCAAAATAGGGCAATGTACAAACTAACACCAGTTCCTACACTGATGTTGTTAGAGCCGCTAATACTCTTTTGGGTTAGTAATAATATTTTAAGTATTCGGGTGAAGTAAAAATGAGCTGTTTACGATCAGAGAGATCTGTAATTAACATACATTATTCCCTCTTCACCCTCCCCTGCATCCTCACAGTCCAAATTTAAATCCTGCAAAAAGTACCACTTACCACAGTGCAATGCGTTCAAGGAACTCTTGTATTTTAATTCTTGGAGTTGTACCTGTATTTATGCATATCTTGAGTATTACTAAGGCTGAAGAAGGGATCTGTCATATGTCACAGTTTCAGAGTATGTGAGAAATGGCATCTTATTGCCCAGGGTTGCATACTGAAGTCTTTTGCTGAATGTTGGGTCAAGGTTGACCCAAAAGATGTAACTGGTCCAGTCAGTGAGAAGACTGATAAATGGTCATGGTAGAAGAGTTAGATAGCCATGAGGTTTGTATTAGCAGTTAGACAACCTACACTATAAGCCAAATACTGTTGTTTGAATTGTGCCTGTCAGGAAAAAATGGTATAATGAGATGCTCAAATCAGTTATTTTGTAGTCAGAGCATAAGGATTTCTCCAAAATATAGCTGCTGGGCTAAGCAACTCTTCTAGTGCTGCATTAATCTCAGTTTGCATGGCCTGTCTGGAGATATGAGAAGAAACAGTAGCATAGCATTAGAAGAGTGGCGTAACCCTTGTGGCTGAAGTCAGTGGATGCTCTTAGGACTGCTGTTTGCTGCATTTCTACTGAATCAGGACATGGAGTGTGAGGAGCAGTATGGTTACTTTTGTATGCAGAGGACTGAAAAATAATACAACAGTTGTGCCCTTAATTTAGGCTGTATTGCATTCCTGTTTAATTAAAAGCAAAAGACATGTAGACTGTTTTTGCTTTCCCTGCCCCCTTTTCTTGAGTAACAAAATTATGTGGAGCTGGTGAAACTGACTGCTGGTGGTTTTCTGATGTGGAAAATCTGACTTGAAAAATGTATGGATGATAGGAGCCAGCCTCTTGATACAACCCCTTGGTGATGTGCTATATACTCTTGTTATACATAGTGCCAAAATAGACAGTAATCCTCTTATGTGGGATTGTGAAGTAAGTAATAATAGAGCAGAAGTCAGTGTCATCAGTTCAGAGCTGGCTTTTTGATAAAAATATTTGTCATTTGTATCTCCTAGATTCTTTAGTACTTCTTAATTTTTGCATTAACTAAGTCCTTCTCTCCAGCTGCAAATGTTAAAATTTCACAATAGTAATGTCAACTGCAATCAAGACCTTTCTGTTCATCTTTCTGATCGACATGCTTGCTTTAAAAGGACCACAGAGATTTTGAGTTTTATAATTCAAATAATTTCCTAATATGAAAAATTCAGACAAAACAAAATTGTAAGATCACTTAGTCAGCATAAAATGTTTTAATTGTCTTATGAGGCATCCAGAAGGGATTTGAAGGAATCAGAGTTACTATCTGCAGGCTGTTCATCCCATTTAGAAAACATGAAGTTTGCTGCTATGCAGCAGGGCAGGCACAATAAGTGTGTGCTGCAGAAAAGAAGCAATTAGCTCTACAGCAAGTGCAGTCAGAGCAGAAAGGAAGGACTGGAGGCATTTAATTAATACTAATGCTTTTGTGCTTGTGAGGACCAGAGTCATGCTAGGTTACTGCCGCCTTGATCTTCTGTTTCTCAAGTTTAGCATCTAATGAACATCAGATTTAGAAAAGCTTTCCAGAAGAGACAATAAATTACGACTAACTATGGCACATTTCCATTACACCTGAAGATAATGAAGTACACCTGATACTGAATGCAAGCAGGATCTGTTGTGTAAAGCTTTTTAATTTTCAAACAGATAACAAGTCCTCTTGGGATTTTTATACCAAATTTTTTAAGCAATCTGAAACAATGAAAATACCTGTTGTTTGTTAAACATTTATCAAGTCACCAAACTAATTAGGGAAAAACAAAAAGGGATTTCTTTTCCATTGTGAAAACAGTTTGGGAATAAGCATAATTTTTATTAGTCTGAGATGGATGGCGAAAGTACTTTTGATGGAAAAATGTTTAGCCATCAACGTATTATTTGCATAGCTTAACATTTTGGGATGCATTTTTTCTCTTTAATTCTCAAAATTGAGTGGAAAATAGAAATACTGTCCCATTTGGATTGAAGACCACTCTTCTTGCTCCTGCTCTCATCTAGTACATTGTTCAAGAGTTTAATGTAGAGTCCTGTAGGCTGGAGAGGATTTTTTTTTCCATTTGCACCACCGAGACTACCAGCTCTGTGGCTTCATGCTTACTTGTTTTGACTTTTTGTAAATGTTTCTCTGATGGGTTTCAGCAGTGTGCCATTAGTGAAAGGATGATCTCTGTAATGATTTACTCTTTGTGCAGGAGTACTGATATAATCCTGTCTGAGTTGTAATCACAGACATTTTGGATAACTGCCGGGGTCATCCACAAACTTTTCCATTTTCTTTAGAGATTGCCTGTGTTTAGGTAACCCTGTGTCACCTCTTCTACCGATGGTTGTCTGTACAAACAGCTTATTTTCCATTTTGGCAGCAAACTTCCATATCACATTGCGTTTAATATGTTGTTGTATTGCACCAATTGCCTGTTGCTACATATATTCAGATTTTACAGGTATTGTGTGATATAAGTATTCTTATTGCATGTTACAGTATGTTCCAAGAGTAATATATCAAGGTAATTAGTCTATTTATTCTCCAAGGAGTAAATCAAAAGTACTGATTTAGAGTCATAGCATTTAATGATTAGTTATGTCACAAGGTAAAAGCTGAACAGAAACATTTGGGTTTTCCTGTTTCAAAAGATTTTTAAGTGTGTAGCACATCATTTTCTCAGTCATCTGGGACTCCTCAGCTGAGTGTTGTTAGTACTGTGGTAATAGATTACAGGTCTGATACATGAACATAAGGAGTTGAATTCTGGATTATGGGCTTCTGAATACTCTTAATAACATCAAAATGCTGTTAATACAATGGAAAAAAAAAAAAAGTGTAAACCTGAATTGGATCTGGAGGCTGTTTTCCCTGAAGGCTGTCCTTAGCTTTTGGTCAGTCAGCAACATGTTTTCATGTTGGGGTGTGGTGCTGCCTGGAGAGAGGTCACCTGCTGCACCGCTCCTTTCCCTTTGCTGTGGATTTTGCTGCTGCCACTTCCCTTGTACTGAGTTCAAGGATTTTGTGACTGCAGCATGAAACAGACCTCCTGGCTGCTCTGACATCAAACTACCTCACCACTGCAGGGAGGGCCAAGTTCATCCAGCATCAGCTCCCTCCTGTAGCTTGTCTGTGGCTGCCAGCCCTCGTGGGAAGGACGGAGACAACCAGGACAGCTGGGGAGTGGGAGGCTCTTGGGAGCACCTGAGGTAGCAGCCCACAGACATGCTGCCTGGTGTGATGGCTGAAACCACATGTGGAGACCGAACCACAGGCTGCCTGCTGTGGTTCCTCTGCTGGTCTGAGGAGAAGCAGCTGCAGCAAACATCCAATGCTTATGCATTAATTTTTAGCATCTGCTTGAAACTTTGACTCCTTTAGTCACAGACTTCCTTCAAATGAGAGGTGTTTACCTCAGTACTAAAAAGTACTCTGGAAAAGAGAATTTTTCCTTAATATCCTATGTGGAATGATGACCTCCTCTTAGCACATCTTTCAGTGGAATATATTCTGCAGGTTTTTTTCCCTCTATTGTCATGAATGTTTGAAACTTCCACACTGCAAGTAACAGTACATTATCCATTGATATTCTTTTTACACACTTGTAAATACAGATTTTCAAGGTAATATTGTGATTAATAGGAATACATTATTCATTAATATGGTGGTTGTGTAAAATAGCAGCCAAATATAAAAGCTATTTGGTTATATGCAATATTAGATATTGTAGATAAATGATAGGATGATAAATGAGAAGAAGATGGTTGGGATTTATCGTCCCCCATAGAAGAAATTTACTATTGTTTCTCTCTTATGGTTCACTCTGCAGTAGGAGTCTTGCACAGGTAAGCAGACATCTCCCCAGGATGCTGCCAAACTCACCTTGTTCTCCCATACCTCAAACATTCATTTTCTTTTCTGAAAACCAGGAGAAATTAAATTCATGCTGAAGTGACCATACTGTGTAATCTACTTTCAGATACTGCAATGATGAATCTGATCTAAAAAATATAATAAAATAGTGTAGAATAACCTTTGAGATAAAGTGCTGTCCTTTCACTGAGTAGCACACAGGGAGGTTGGATGTTACAGCCTAATAAGGTATTTTTTTTATTTTTGCAATGGCAGGTCAAACAATTTTCATTTAAAAATTAATAAAATTGGAAGACAGAGAGAGAGAATACAGTAATGTATTATGTTTTTTAGAAAAGGCAATAACTTGAAATAGGTGGCCCTGAGGAAGCGTTAGCTGGTAAAGCTGTGTGAAAGCTCAGGCCAGGGCAGGGCACCCCCTTCTACCAAACAGTACCTCTGTCAAATCCCCACTGGGTGGGAAAGGACTTGTTTTCAAGCCTGCCTTTTCTCTTTCCTCTCCCAAACAGAGTTGATGGGTCTCTCCAGAGATCAGTATCTCCAGTGTCACAGGGGTAGCTGTGATCATTTGTGCATGTGCTTTTGGCTTGGTTTTGTTTTATTTGTTTGAAATGCAGGAAGGGGAATATCTTCCATTCTTTAAGATTAAAACTTGATTGTTTGACCTTCCTTTACGTCTTTCCCAGTGCAGATATCTGGAGTTGTATTGATTACATGATGATAGCCAGAGCCTGAGACATGGGAGAACCACTATCTGGGTGACTGGATGGAGGAACTCTTTGAGGGCTGTGCAGTGACACCATGCTAGTGGAGGACTTCGGGGAGGAAAGAAAAGACCATTCAGTTATTGCAATGTTTTAGAATTTTGGCAAAGGCTTGTTTCCTAGAACAAAATATCTACAGAAATGAAAGCCTTCTATTTTTCTTTTGTTTTGAATGGAATAAAGTATCAACAGTAAAGACAGCATGTAAAATATATGACTCAGGCGAATTTAATAAGTAGGTGGTGAGTAGTTGTTCTCCAAATCAACTCTCTTATTTTCCACATAAGAATCTTCAGGATATACCAGAAACTGTGCAGTAAGGAGAGAAATCTATTTTATAGCTTTGTTTCTTCCTGTGACAACCTGAAGATATTTAATTAACTTCTGTGGTTTTTTTTATCTTACACATCAGCATAAAGGAGACCATGATGTGAGCTAGCTTTTTTTACTTTTTATTTTTTAGGCTTATGCAAATAGTTTATTTTTTAGTTCAACTCCTGAGCCAGTTCTTTTATGACTGAAACATTGCATATTTTTTGTGATATGAAAACTAGAAAATAATAAAATACTCTGTTAAATAAAAAAATTTCTTTCTGGACACTTCTGAAGGTACAGCTGAAATGAAGGGATGGATTCATAAAAACGGCGGGAAGGCAGTGTCCATCAGATTTAACTGTGCTTGATCCAGCAAGAGTCTTGGTTCTCTAAGTACATCTCCAGCTCAGAAAATCTCTGTGAAGCACTTAGAAATTGATCAGCAAAGTACTAGCTATGCTGTTTGGGAGCACAAATGGAACAGCCATGATGTGTTTCACAAGGCTTTACACGGTTTTGGGAGTTAAAATTGGCCTCCAGACAAGGATGCGTCATGTAACTGTAACATATGGTGACCTCACTGATGCAGTGGGTGAGCTGCTTGATTGAGGAGAGGAGGAAACTATCACAAAAGATACATCAAAGTTGAATTTACTGTGCCATGTTGATTCCTGTATTCTGTGTGTGAGTGCTACCATGATATATTTTATAGAACAGCTGAAAAACTTCAGCTTCAGTAAAGAGGTTATAGTGGATGAAGGTACTGCAATAACCCTTTTTTGACTTGTTCTGTTTGACCCATTTGTGGTCTGAGTGTGGTGTCAGCACTGGTGGCACTAGGCTTGTAATCACTGGTTGTTTTTAGAAATTTATTGTAGACATGCAAGATCAGGGATAGGAATGTGTCAAATATAATGATCTGTGTAATGATATAAAATATGAATCTAAGCATGTTGTATTAACTTATACATAATTTACATTCAATAAATAACATTTTAGTTCAAGGGATAATCAGATTTCTGTTCCTAAGGCAAATGTTTTATTGTAGATTGGAATTTTAGTTATGGAGTTTATTAGAAACAAGTATTACTTAAACATTGATTGAAAACTGAAGAGTTTTGTTTCCACTGTTCTCATATTTGATTATAACTTTAATGTTATAACTTTAGTTGTTTTATGAGAGGTAAAACTAAGGCTTACACTGCATCTTCAAGTATATGCGTTTAATAAATGTGAATGCCATGTTGAAACTCCATATATACTGTCATAAATGTCTTGGTGATATAGTTTGTTAAAATTCTCAGTACAATGGATTGCAATTGCAATTAAGTATAGCATGCAATATAGAAATGTATTGTATGCTTTATATTTTCTCCTTGAAGGAGTACTGGATGTTTCCCTTTTTTTGGTGATTAATGTTTTTACTCTTTTTCTGTGCCTATGAGCTGTGTGCTTCCACTTGTTTTATTGACAGGTTTTTCAGTGTGAATCTGAAAATGTAGTTAAGGGTCCTGTAGTGTGTGAAGACATCTCTCTTCTGTCACATTGTTGTAAAAAACTCCTATAGAGCAAAAAGATGCCAGATCAATTTTCATTAGACTTGGAAAATCTCTAACAGTGGCAGAGACTACTGGTAACGCTTGCAATCATGGTAATTCCAAGCAACTCCAGAATCATTCTTTGAGGACCTCCCTGTCAATCTCTTCCCTCTCTGTCAGAATAATTTAATAACTGAGGTTAAGATTTCCAAAGAAGCCTAAGGAAGTTAAAGGATCTGACTTTCAGTGAATTTCAGTGGGATTTAAGGCTCAAGTTTAATTTTCTTTGCAAACCAAAGCGTGAGGTTTCAACAAATAACTTGCTTATGGTAAACTGATTGAAAACCATGATAGTTTGCAGATTATGTACGTAAGTGTAATCTTCCAATTGAATCTTCCAAGTGAAAGTAACCAAATCCACGTTGCAAGTGGGCATAGATACTAGGAAAAAAAGGGCACTGAATTGCTTCAGTAAGCAAAGTCTAAATTCTGAAATGTATTTTAATGTTTTATTTCCTACTCCTGGCTGCATACGTTCTATGTGTTCAGGCATCAGTACCAGCTCCTGTTTCTCTCAGGTGTTCTTGCTCTTTGGTGCTCTCATTGTCAGCCTGTTAGAGAGGGATGTAGCAGGGTGGCTCAGGAAAGATTCCCAGCTGCCTCAGCTGGTATCAAAGCCACCCATTCTGGGGCTACCTCTGCTAAATGCACAACCAATACATTGGTGAAATATGTAAGGCACAGGGCCAGCTCTGGTCTTTCTGTTACCTGTCTAAGGACTTTAGAGAATCTCCAGGCAGCATGGCTAGGATGGAAAAGTGAAGAGTTTTCTTGTCTCTTGGCATCCTTCTTTGCGAAGGATGATGACTGTTTCTGCAAGATCTACTGTGTTGGAGATGAAAAGAGAATCTGTAGGATAATTTCATGGTTTATTGGGCCAGAAAGGACTGTTATGTTCATTTACTCTGACATCTGTGTTGAATCAGATTTCATTACAATGTTATTTCTGTGCAAAGCTGTATTTATATAAAAGCATTTAGCTTAAAATGAATCACTCAGATTTAGAGTCTGTCACTTCCCTAGGAATGTAGTATAGTTAGTTATCCTGTTAAAAAAGTTACCACTATGAAAGTGTGCCTAAAGTTGGCTGAAAGTCATTTGTATATAGCCCCTAGCCACCGTGTTTTTAATGTCTGTGTGCTGAATATGAAAGCATTTTTTACTATTGGAGAATGGCAATATGCTTAATAATTTGCCAATCTAGGTGATTGAGAAACAAAGCTGTCATGTCCAATTCTGCTCATAGAAGAGTAAAAGAAGCAGAATGAACAGTGTTTATTTAAAAAATAAACAAAAGAATATTGGCCAATTTTCCCCAAAACGTGTCAGCTGAATAATTAAATTAACTAATTAGTGAAAGGAACTATAGCTGATTTTAGATTTTTCAGTTTTTGTAAATCAATGATGTCTGATGTTTTGAAATATCTTGGAAGGAACCCTATAATATAAATAATAACACTGCAAGGCAATAATACTTCTATATTTGATTAACATATTAACGTGTCTTACTGTGACTTGGAGTGAACTGCATATGGAGCCCTAAATCACAGTGGCAATTTATATTTTAAATTTATATTTTAAAACAGAAGACAAATGTAATTATAATATTATCATTACGGAGAGCATTCTGTAAGAGTAATTACTTTTTCAATGCAACTCTTGAAGTTTAAACTATGCTGTTTCATAGCACTGAAAGATATTCTGATGGTTTTACTTTGACAAATTATGATTCAATTTAGTCTTGGCTTTTTTGATATATTGATTTAATATTTTTTCAAGAAGAAAAATTTTTTTTTTGATAAAGTTAAAATATTTAACTTACACTAAAACTTTCGAAGCAATCATATGTATTTATAGTATCATTTTGTTACTAACTGGTGTCTCTGGTGATTTTCTGTGCAAAGCAAAAATATGAATGATTTTCTTTCCTTTTTGGTTTCTTAAAAAATGGTATTCCCTTCTGTTTTCCTTGGCTCTCTGAGATCTCAATTTCCTTTTTCCCTAAATTTCTTGTATATCTCTAACAATTCACATCCCTTGATCTATTTGGTTTAGCTGGACCTTTTCAGAGATCAACAGCAGCAGCTCTGTACTTCTGTGTCCTATTTCATAGGACTGTATCAAGAGTGCCAGGGACATTTGATAATAATTTTTTTCTCCATGAGGCACCCACTAGCTCCTTAACTATGAGGAAGGAAGGAGGTGCTGGGGCATTCCGTGCTGGTATTTCTCTGTAGGCTGGGATGTCTGTTCAAGACTGATGATGACTCTTTCCCTTACTGAGGGTTATTTCTTCTTTAATTCAAGGTATTAAATCCCAGGAGTCTTTTAGTTCAGACAATCCAAGTCAGAAAAAAATCTGCTGTCTCCAAGCAGAACACGGAGTTGAATGAGCTCATGTCTACCTTTTGATCCCTGCATGGAGACACAGAGGAGGAGAGGTGCCTACCCAGAACCCAAAGCTCAAGTTTTTTTTTCCAGAAACAAAACATTCCAGCATAATTTCAGTTTTGTCAAAATGCCCCAAAAATGTTTGTTCCTACGAGAATAAAGAGCAAATTTAGAAATTTAGGAGGTTTTCATAAGATGATGTTATTGTTCTGTAGCCAAAATAAAAACTGTTTATAACTTTTACAAAGGGATGAAGATGTTTTTTCAGACTCTGACATAACAATATTTTCAATATGGTTTCAAATATGGCTATATGGCTCTACATTTCACTTTGCAAATTGTTACTTAGTATTTATTTTACTGAGGCTATAGCAGCTTTCAGCCTTTTTGAATGTAGAAAAATAAATTCTTTAGCAACACAATAAATGTTAATAAAACTAACCGGGTCATCTGCAAATTACTGAAATAATGTGCTTTTGCTTACAGGCAGATTTTCAGTCAGATATGTGTAATGAGCTGTAATTCCTGTTGTTTCAGTTGAAAGATGAAAATGTAAGTACAATTTACAAAGAAAACAAGAATAAATGCTATTTGGTTTGCTCTTCTTAACCATATATTACCGAGAGGTAGTCAAGGGAAAAACAATCACCAACGTTTTCAATAATTAACCTGTGCCTCCTAGGCAGAAAGCAATTTTTGAAAGGAAATTAATTCTGAGGGAATGTGATTGAAATAATTTCCCCCTTTACTTTTTTATTCTGTTGTTTTGCTGGTAGGACAAAGAAAAAGTGAATATACATAGAAATTCTTTGACTATCAGCACCTAACCTCTCCTTTAAATTGATACGTGGTCTGTCTCAGTTTCTTCCTCACAGTTTCTTTCCTAGGCACAAAAGATCTGGTTTGGGAAAATGATAAAGCATGCAAAATGTGTGTTCAGCCTGTCTCTGAAAATCAGATTTTTATGCGTGCTGTTACCTGGTTTGTGCACAATAACCAGTAAAACCCAGATCCATAGACGTTAGGTATTTGATGTACGTAGAATTTGCTGAGAAACTGGTACTTATTCCTGGTTTTTCCTATGGTACATGATGGCATACTCTAAAATCTGGTGGTCCTGTGCCTGAAAAAATTCACCAGGCTCTTCCCCTGCTTTTCCTCCAAGAAAAAAATTCTCCCAACGAAAGAAACAAGAGGACCTGAACAGTATTTTCCTGCCTGCTTATGCTGTTACACTGCCTAAACATGATATAAAACTAGGACAGATGCAAATATTCTGAAATACTCTTCTTGTCTGGGTTCTGCTGGTCTTGTAGTTATGGACCTGGGCTTTCCTCTTGCCATTTTAAATTCACAGTCTCTTTCATTTGATTATTTCTGATCTACATGGTAAAGTCTGCTTGCAGGCCAAATTTCAGCTTTTGCTGCTTGATATTTTTCAGTTATAACCTAAAGAAAAGGGGATGAGATGCAAATGAGCAACCCAACCTCTCTCCAGTATAGTTAGAAGTAATACTAAAGAAATGAAAATTATTTTTAAGAAGTTGAGATCAACGGAGTCTGTAAGCATGTGTCTGAGGGCAGTCCCCAATGAAAATTAAATGTGTATGTGCACCTTCAACTGCCAAACCATTAACAAAAACAAAGCCAAGCAATTAAAAGGCAGAGATGAGATATTCCCATTTGACATGACTTAATGGAAAGAATGACTATGAGTCAAGAGGCTATTCCTGCATCACTTAAAGGCAGCCAACACCTTCAGTGTCCTCTTATTAGGAACATCACCAAGTAATAGGACATAAATGCCAAATCCCTTTTGAGAGTAGTCCCACTAACTTATAGGATTCTACTAGTGTGAGTGATGAATTCACTACTGTGAATTTAGCTTTCAGTAAGTGAATGAATGGGAGATAAGACAATGAAATTATCTAGTTATTTCTTGGATTAGAGATGTTAAAGGCTTTTAAGATAATTTGGAGTAGTAATTTAGGATTTAGGTTAGTAGTTATATATAGTAGTTCATTTCCTGTATGGAAATGAAGATTATATTGCTGACATTTCATTGAAGGAAACTTCAGGATGCTGACAGGTCAAGAATTCAGAAGGGACTGAGGAATCATGTAGTACATATTTACATGAAAGGTCAATGTCTCTGCTTAGTTCCATTACTTAAAGGTATTCAAAATAATACCTTTTCTTAATAGAAGGTGTCTTTTAAGAAACATGCTCTTTTGAAAAGTTTGGGCTTGGGAACTCACAAATAGTGAGATGGGATAGGTTAAGTTGTCTTATGTTTATAATACCATGTGCTGACAGAGGCTTGAAAAACATGAAGGTAAGATGTGGAGCTTTTTTTCAGAACTAGAAAATAACAGCCAAACCCAAAGTTTTGCTTTCCAGTGCGTGTTTGGACATTCTCACTGTGTTCAGCACAAGTAGCATGTGCAGCTGTACAGACAGCTAGATTTCAATAGCAGTGCATTTCCGATCAAAATTTCCTATGTGTAGAAAAACACCTCGGAGGTTTAAGAAAGACATTTTTCATTGCTCTTGTATTCATGCATTTAAGCAGTTGTTGACACTTCTGTTTTTAAAAAACATTTCTTGAGGGGACTAATGCCTCTTAGATCATAGAAACAGTGTCAGAGCATCTTTGTTTTCAGTATAGGTTCTGATCATTCAAGTATAGACAAGCTCATCTCTGGTCACGCAAACGATTTGCATCAGTGAGGACTTTCCATATGCTTAAAGTTCGAGATAGCTGTATGTGCTTTTGGAATAGCGTCACCAGAAGGTTCTTGCCTTCAGATTGTTTTCAGAACTGATAAAGCTGATAAAGCCTGATTTGCTTAGTTATCCGATCTAAGAATTTCCTCATGCGTGGTGTCTAAATTCAGTTAACCACATTGATACCAAAACTGAACTTGGAAATTGCAGCTGTTTTTGCTAATATCTTACAGCAGATATGTCTTTTTCGTATTTAATTACTAACCACAAGTCATGCTTGGTAATATCATCACCAAATGTTTATTTATATAACTCAGAAATGTTTATTTATTTAAGACAGAAAAGGAAGATTTTGAAGAAAAAAAAGAAGTACTATTTGTGTTTGCAAATGAAACACTTGTCTAAAGAATGGGACAGTCTCCAGTTGACCCTTGTCTTTCTACTTCCACAGTTCTTAGGTTTTAGGAACAAAGAAATAATGACTCCATGGACTGGAGTATTTTTTTCCTTGGGCAATCTTTTCTTAAGCCAAGTTATCTCTAAGGCTGAAATAGCATGGTAGACGTGTAAGCCTTTCTTCTTTATTACTTTCGATATTTTCGTATTTTTGATTGGATGCACACACCTGTTGATAGTGTAACCTAAAGACAAGTGCCTAGTCCTGTGAAATTTTAATTTATGATTAATTTCTTTGTAGTCACTGTGGCTCGACAGCATAGCAAGTGACTGGGAGCAGCATTGCAGTGACACTGTATGAGAGGTACACTTTGGGACAGGCACCCTACTTTAGCTTGTTTTATTTGGGCTTATTTTCCTGTTTTATTTTGTGATGTTAGAATTGGATTCTGTTAAAGTGATTGTAATGTTTTAGACTATGACTGCGAATGGGGAACACAAAGCATAAACCAGATTAGCATAAACCAGTTTAAGCCAGGGAATGACATCTATTTTAATGATATCTTAGTAATAAATCTGTAAGAGAAAAGGAAAAATGTTACACTTTTCATTTGACATTGGCAAGTCACTGGATATATTTGTATTTAATTTAACTTTCAGCGTTTTTTAATGGAGTGTTAAGCTGGACCGTTTGTTTTAGTTTGCATAGTGGGCATGTAAAATTGTAGTTTAGTTATGCTTCTCTAGAAATTTGTCTCCTAGATCTGTGGAATTGGCTTGTGCAAACAGTGACAAACATATTCTATATAAAGATCAAGGGAGACTACTGGAGGAGTTCTGCTGCTCTATTTATTGTTTTGAGTGGAACACTGGATCTGATAGACTTTTAAAGTAATAATAACACTAATGCATTTTGAAAGGAAATTATTTAAAGATTTGATATGTGCATTGTTATGTGAACTACAATAATGCTCAAAGCATTGTTTTTTCCTCAGCAAATAACCACATTAAAGAAAAAATCCTGAACCATGTATATATAGGCTTGGCTGTGTGTTCACGAAGAAAAGAAGGAAGTGAACTGATTTCCTGGCTTAAAAGCTTTGAGAAATATGCCTGGCCTGTGCTCACAACTCCTCTCAGTATTGTGTCCTCAGGCTCAAAAGAGTGGTCAAACCTTATGGTTTTTTTGGGTAGCTTCTGTGTGGGTGAATTGAGACAGGGTGAGGTAAATATGCCTTTATGAATGGCAGCAATGTTTCTTTGAAAACTGCTTTATGCTGGTTCCTTGCTATCCCATCATGGTGTTGGGACTTGAGAGGAACAGGGGAGTACTGAGACATGTTCGCCGTTGAAACTCCTGCCTGTCAGCTTTGTTCTATGGGGAAATTAAAATCTGCTTTGTACCCTACAGAAATACTCTGCTCCTTATTCACCAATGACAGCGTAGCTCAGCTTCCCAGGGGAATGTGCTGCAGTGAGGCTAGAGAGGATGCTGTGGTACCATAGCATGGTGATGCTTCTTTTCCTTGCAAAATCCCAAATGGTAACTGCTGTGACTATCTTTTTCTTTTCTTTAGCCCCCTAAATTTCCTGACATATGGAGACATAGTCAGGATTGTATCAAGTTTATCTTGCCACTTCTGATAAAGCTCACTCCTCAGGTTGTAGACAGGTAACTTATAAACACGAAACTTTTCTTGTAAATTCATGAGTGTTTTCTTTTTTGTTGTTTTTATTCTTTCTTGTGCTGTTCTTTCAGGAAGAGTGATGCTCAGCAGGTATGACACCAAGTTACTGCTTTGGTGAAGTAAATTGTATTTCTGGACTTTCTACTCAACTGCATGACTATGGGGGATTATTTTTATCTTTTGTATCTCTGTTTCCCAATCAGTTCCCTCATGCTAAATTACTAAAATTGCCATACCATTCTGACAAGATAAAACATGCATATGTATGTATACATATATATATAATCTCCAGAACGCACACTGTAGCTTTTGCAGGATTTTGCAAATTTTAAACTTTCATTAAAAAAATAGAATAAAGGTCAAATTCTGCTTGTCTTACACGTGTATGAAATGAACAGTTGTACTACGGTGACATGCTGCCAAGATTTGAACAATGGGGTCTTTCAGAAATGTTCCTCCTTGCCCAGTGATAAAACTCTGTGTGGTGACATGTGTGTGCACACATTGCAGATGAGAAGCACTGAGCAATATATGCCTTTGTTTTTACTTTTTAAACCAAAGTGGCTTTTTTAGAACCTAGAAGCCAGACAGTCTTTTGTAGCCCACTAGTGTTGTGTACTTTCTGTTCACCTAGGCCCAATATGATACTTGCAATTTAATTGGTACCAGCATTACTAATATAAAAAGGCACAGTTAGAGGGTTAACAATGTATATCTTTGAGGGTGCCATAGGGGACCATATGTTATGTATTCCCATATGCAAAATGTATTGAAGTTGTCATTTGATGTGATTAGAGGAGGAAAAGGACATTCAAAGTATTTTTATGACCTCTGTCTCGATATATTTCTGTAGTGTGGATAGATTAAAAAAAACACCTTTGGCAACAATTTTTTTTCATGCATGTAATGTGAACACGGATTTTCAGACCTGCAGATGATTCAGTCCATCTTATTGTAGTTATAGAGACTTTGCTGGAATAGCCTCTATGTAAAGCTTTCTTCTATTGAAGAAGAATCTCCTATGAATAGAAGCAATAGGCAATATTATAATTTTGTCAAATGTTTTCAAAATGGCAGCATTCATTGCCACATGTCCCAAGAGGAACTTTTCAGTGTAGAAGAATGACATTGCTTGATCTTATTTTGCTTTGGTAGGTAAATTCCCATGTAATTCAGTTACTGTTTCTTTCACTTCCTCTCTCTCATCCAGTGTCAGCTGTGATGAATATTTGTGGCTAAGCTTGGTTAGCCATAGCCAGTTTTAGTTTCAAAACTAGGCAGCCTTGCCAATATGATGTTGTGCCTGAGATAATAGGTGCAGAAATTTGAAGAAATTAGAATAACCATGGCCAAATATCATGGGGGAAAATGGGCACTTAAATAGCTGTGTCTGAACCAAGATATTTTTACTCATGTGCAGTTTATGTCAGAGGTAAAAACATAATCTGAAAGCCCAAGTTTGGAAGGACTAGGAAAGGCTGCCCCTCATCACAGAAGAGAAGCTCCACCCAGCTGGGGAGGAATGCTTGCTGATACAAACTCCTCACCATAACACTGGGTTCTTCAGAGAAAAGGGAAACTTGAAATAATCTGCAAGGTCTTTGAAACTTTGTTAAGTACCATCTAATTTTAGTAGACTAACCAGTGCTTTTGGTTTGAAGACTTAAGATTCTTCATCACAGCAGAAAGCTACGACAGGCTGCTGGGGAAAATTTGCAAGGTCCAATCTGAGCTCGTGTTGAATGTCTTGAGTAGTTCTCAGACGGCTCTAATTCAGCTAGGCATGGGTGACCTGCACATTCTTTGTCTTAGAGATAAGACGTTTCCAGAGAGCTGTACTTAGTGACTTGCTAGCATTGAGCATGCATGGCTAATGTAGTGAGTCTGAGGGGTACAATTTTTCATTTCAATGAAAACCAATCAGAGCAGAATCAAGTGAATCCTGTAGCGCACATGTCTATATTAACAATAGTTTCTTCATTTTATCTTTTGAAGATGATTTTTTGTTTAGAATGGAGGTATAGAATGTACATCACCTCTATTATATCGTGGGAAAGGAGACATTACTGCTATTTTATAGCATAGGTTTTTATGACTTAAGAAATTGGAAGGCAGTTTGCAAATCTGAACAACAATCAAGGTTATGGTTAGGATGTTAAAAGACAAACCCTGTATTTCCTTAAGGGCAATTAAAAAAAATCATCTGGATACCATGTAGCCTGCTTCTGCATCACAGTACTCCAGCACGTCCTCTGATAAAAATGTTTGTTGCATCTATTGTTGAAACTTCTTGGCTGCTGAATCAGTACAACTCCCTAGATCAAAATTCCAGATTATGGGCCAAAGAGGGAGGACCAAGCAGACCTAGCTGAGATGCCAGGCAGGGGCCTGAAAGGAAGGTACTCCTACATCATCTGCATGTTTCAGAACCCTTTTTATTCAGAAGCTGGAGACCTTCTAGTGACCTTAGTGGAAAAAATTATGGAAAAGTTATCCATAGGATTTTTTATTTGTGAAGTGGGTTCAGTGTTGTTGATACCCTGATTGAAACTGTTTCCAGTTTAGTTTCCTTTCCATATCGTCCAATAATCTTGGTGGCCTTTTTGGGAATCAGGAACTTCTTTATTCCTGGACATTGGGGTGCATAGGTTTGAGGGCTGTGACCAGAATTTCAAGGGTCCAGGACGCTGGAGCAGTGTGCCAAGGTGATTCTTGAAGATGGCTCTCCTTTCATGTCCACAACAAGATTTGGGACAGATGTTTTTGAAGCATCTAATTGAGGAATATTAGAATCTTTTAGTTGCCGTGCTCTCTGTTTACTCCCATCTAGAAGTCCAAATCTGTTTATTGCACTTGGTGTCTGGTTTATGACAGTGGCCATTATTAGGTGCTGAGGAAGATGCTGCAAACTATCTTAAAATGGCAGTCGTGGAACGTGTGCTCACAGGTTTCCTCCTGCTGTGACCAGGCCCATGGAATCTCTCTTTTCTGAAAGATCCAGAAAGTGATGTGTTGTCTGTAAGTTATATTAAAAAAATATCCTGAAGCCTGAACAGCATACAGTAATTTTAAGATACCTTTGAAATGGTGAAGAACAGTGCCTCCTGTAATGGAACACAGTGTGCACTGTTACTTTTATCTTTACTCTACAGTATTCCTGCTTACAAAGAAAACCTTCTGAAGTTACCAGGTGTACAAAATACACAGTCTGAGTAGTGCTTCTAAACCTAAGCAGTTATTGCATGTCGCCTGTTTCAGTGGTAGAAATTAAGCTGAATAAATGCAGCATAAGTATTTTTTTGAATACTGAAGTTAATGGATTAGGTCACTCTTTTGCTTCCTTTGTGTTTCCTTCATAAACCTTTTAGAGGTGCAAGTTTGCTGTAGATGTTTGAATAAATTTTCCAAGCAAAATTTATTATAGTGAAGGGAGGTTGTTTGCTTCTTCCCTGCGCCCCCCCTCCCCCCCCCCCCCCCCGCATGATGTGGATTTTGCACCTAACAGTTACTGTGGGGTTTATCTAACCACTTGCTGCTAAGGAACAGTGTTGCAATGTGTGATGGAGCATTTTAAGAATACAGAGAATTGTTTACAATCAATCTAGAAGGGAACATGGCTGGAATAAGTTTAAATAGTGAACATAGTTCTGGAAACCGTTATGCAAAAAGGACTTGGCAAAATCTAATTATTTGAAAATGCAGTTTCATTAAACCTGAAAATGTGTTTAAGAAAGAGTAACTTAAAAGTACTAAATCTGTTTCATCAATTTGTAGTCTGGAAGCATTTTTCATTTTAGGCAGTTTACCTTTTGTGGGAGCTTCTGTGATTTTTTTTCCCTGCAATATAGCTCTCAGCAGTTCCTTTTTACTCGTAAGAATAACTTGTTTTTTCTTTCTCTTGTTTCAGAACATAAAATGAAAATGCATGTTGTTTTAATCAAGCAGATTTAGTGACTTCATTTTGCTTATTTTGTCCATGAGATATAATTTACTTGAACTGGTAATGTAGAAACCCGAGGTCAACCAGCTCAGTTACGCTTCCTCGGCTGCTGCAGTCTAGGATGCGCATGTTTGGTTGAGGATGGCACCAAAGGATGGTGTCTGCATAATGCCATGGGGAATAACTGATTCCATAGAACTGATTCCATAGAACTGATTCCACAGAAACCATGGGGAGATATGGATTTTGCAGTTAAGGTGATGCTTTCAGAGAATTAGATAATTAGTTGTTTTTCATGTGCTTCATAGTGGATCTGCAACACCTGAGCAAATGTTGTGCTGCCAGAGCTTGGGTTTCAGTGGTACCAGATGTGAGTGGACACCAGAGACCATCCCTTTTTACCATTAGGTGCAGAATCCGGCATTTCAACTTGTTAAATTTTATCCCAATTATCATACCTCAATGCCCTAATCTATCTAGATCCCTCTGCAGGGCTTCCTGTTCCTCAAGAGAGACAACAGCACCCCCAGTTGGTATCATCAGCAAAGTTGCTAATGTTAGATTCAACTCCTACATCCAGATTGTTGATAAATATATTGAACAGAACTGGCCCTAGAACTGAACCCTGAGGAACACTGCTGGCGACCAGTTGCCAGCCAGATGTAGCCCCATTCGCTACAGCCCCTTTAGCTCTGTCCTTCAGCCAGTTCTTCACCTGGCTGCACTGTGAAGTTGCTCATCCTACAGCTGGATAACTTGTCCAGAAAGATGCTGTGAGGGATCGTAGACAGTATGGAAAGCCTTACTGAAATCCATAAAAACAACATCTACTGCCATGCCTTCATCCACTAAGTGGGTGACCTTATCATAGAAGGGTATCAAATTAGTTAAAAAGGACTTCCCTTTTGTCAACCCGTGTTAGTTCTGCCTGATGTTTACACTATTCTTTAAATGCCTTTCATTAGTACCCAGTATAATCTTCTCTATAATTTTTTTCCAGGAACTGATGTTAGACTAACAGGTCCCTGGGTCTTCCCTCACACCATTTTTGTAGGTTGGAATAACACTGTCTAGTTTCCAGCCAGCAGGGACTTCCTCAGACTCCCAAGGCCTTTGCTAGATGATCGAGAGGGGTCCTGTTATAACATCTGCTAGCTTCTTCAGTACCCTAGGATGAATCCCATTGTGAAGTCTCATGAATGACTTGTGAACGTTCAACTGATATAGCTGGTCCCTTAAAAGAGAGCAGTCTTTGGAAGATGGCTATGGTCTTGACGTTGTGGCCAAGATCGTATGGATCTTGTAAAAGGTGTCTGAACTTAAGGTTGTGATAATTGACCTTGGCTTAGTTCAAAAGTTGATTTGGGATTTGCAGAAGTAGAAAAAGAAAGGAATGGAATTGGAAAGACTTAAGAGCAAGGAAAGTGACAGCCTTTAAATTATCCACCTTTCAAAACCTGGACATGAGAGCAGGATTTCTAAATTTCAGCACTCAGTGCTTGTCTGCGAGCAGACCAGATGTTTTTGTCTGCTTCTGTCTCAGAACTATGCCTCTACTGGGAGATACAGAAAGGTTTCTTGAGTCCGAGTCCAATTGTGTCTTGATCACATGCTAAGATGTAGTCAGTCTTTCCTTGCCTCTGTCTCTGCTTTGCTTCTGACAGCACTGGCACACAAGCCAAAGGGGAGCTGTAATGTTTTCTCACATGTGCCCTGGTGTGGATGGCTGAAGGACCAGGTCTAGTGACTGCACTCTGAAGGGTATTTTGGAGAAGGCACAGCTGATAGGAGCCTTCTATTGGTGTTTCCTACTCTGTTATTACAAGTGATAACGATTTTGCTGTCATCCAATGTCCAGACCATGATGATGACGTAAGATGTGTGTCTGTATTGTTGCACAAGAGAACTTTATTTTCACTTTACTTACTTTTTAAATTAGGAAATCTCTTTTAAAAATAGCATGAAGATTTTGAATTTGAAAGATGAAATGTTCTGACTAAGGCAGGAGTCTTGCAGGACACATGGTAAGTATGCTCTTCTGGTATCAGTAAGTAAAACAGGGAAAAATCCATGGCTACATACACAGATAAAAACATAAATCTATCAATCTCTGAAATAGGAATATTTGATTTCTTAACTTTGTTCTTTCAAACGAGGTATTTGTCTGATGGTAACTAAGTTGGAATGTTGTACTTTGTTCTTTGGTGTCTGACATAATTTTTAACCTTTGCTTTTATGTTTGCTTACCATTAATTATATGTTTTTTCTATTTATGTATTACATTTTGTTTTGATTCAAAGGAAATGTTACCAAATATGCAATATATTGTCAAAGTTAAGTATGCTTTCCTCCCAAAGAACCAAAGTAGTATATACTTCCATCCATAGTTTGACTGAAAACCTACAGAAAGCCCTATTTTTTTTATCAATATGTTACTTATACAGAAGTTTCTGCCTTTGAAGGTTGCAAAAAAGGGGTCTGAAGGTTTTAGGGTACAAACCCCTTCTTTATGAAGCATCTTTTATTTTTGGATTTCATCTGTAAATAACTAATGAAGTATTAATTTTATTGATGTATGACTCTGAACTTTTATTTCCTCAGCCATCATGTACGTAATGGGAGCACTCGGTCCTGCAGCTGGATACTTACTAGGAGGACTTCTTATTGGTTTCTATGTTGATCCTAGAACAACCGTTTATATTGATCAGAGTGATCCCCGATTCATTGGAAACTGGTAAGGATCAAGCATCTTCCAAAATTGCTTTCTAAATTGCCAGCAGGGAATCAAGACAGATTGGGAAATTGTATCCCATGAGGTCTTGTTTAATGTTGTAAAAGGAGGCCAAGGAAGACCAGATTTCTGTTGGTTACTATGTGCTAGCCTCTGACAGAGAAAAACACTTGCCACAGAAGTGCACAGACACATTGCACCAAAAATGTCCTGCTTTTGGCTACTCCAGGGCTGTCTCTGACCACTGTGGGCACTGACAGACAACACGCAGCACAGGGATGGCAGGACAGAATATCCATGTTGCAGGAGGTCATTGAGGATCACTGCTGCCCAGGGCTGAGTTCTTCCTGGTGGAAGGTAGATTAGTCTGTCCTTTGGTTTTCCAAAGCAGGAATCACAAAACGTTGAGCTCTGCTGCCCAGATAAGAAATGGTAGACTTTGTTTACCCTGATCTTGGAGAAGGAGATAGGACGGGGTCAATGCAACCTTTCCAGTCTTGTTACTCAGGGTGATGGCTCGTATTTAGGCAGCAGATGATGTAAATTGTCACATTGTTCTCCAGTAAATAGTAGGCCTCCAGCAGCACTGAGACAGCTGTAATTGCTAGCTGATGTCTTTGAGCAGCCTTTGATATGTCACCTTGAAAATGTCTCTTTGATGAAGCAGGTCTTGAGGAGACTGTGACTGGCTTTTCTGAGGGAATTCATAAATCTACCTTGAAATTTTCGTGCAAGTCCAGAAAAGACTTAAGTTCATCATCCAGGAGGAGACCTCTACTTTCTAGGTGTAGGATGTGGTGTCAGTTCTCGTGCACTGGATTAGTGTTTGTCACTGTGCCATCGCAGCCAGATCATACCTGTTTCTATTTATCCTGCAGTGATCTCCCCTGACAGTTTGAGGTGAAAAATTCTCTCTTTGAAGTATTCTTAAGCCTTTGAAGATTTGTTGCCACTTTATTTGTCATACTTAATCCAAGAGCATTGCTGCGCAGGACTGCCTAGCCAAGTTTTCAGTGAGAGAAAGGCAAACCTTAGTGCTGAGTTAACCTATGACCTTGGGGTTGACGACTCTGTGCTCTCATGAATATACTGGCTTATCTTATAGAAAAGATTGTTATGTGAATGTGCTGCAGTGTTAAAAAAGTGCTTTCAGTGTTCTTGAATAAAAGGTTAGAAATCAAAGCAAAATATTATACATTCTTCATAAAACTCTTACATTTCATGTGGTTTTAAGGACATATCAGCAGTGGTAGTCAGTGTCTGCTCAGTAGTTTTCAACAGAAATCATGAATTGGCCCGTAAATATATTTAATAATTGAAATCAGTAGGCCTTTTCAAATGTGAAGTAAGCTTTACTTCTCACTTTGTCAATAATGCAACCGCTAATGTAACTTTTAGTGTGGGCATATCTGTGTGAGTTTTACCTTAGAAGGTAAAATAACCGAAGCAGTGTGGACACATCAGTTTGCTTCTTGTAAGGCTATTTGTACCAAGCTCTGTGCTGCTGCAGATGGATGGCCACTACTGCTCATTCAAAGCTAGCCTGGATACACATGCAATGCTGTCATAGCCAAATGCATCAGAGAGATCAGGAAAAAAGATATCTGTTGTTATTTATGAATTACAAATTTAACTATCCTTCCTCAAAAGAGTGAATGGCAGGGATGGGTGCCCAGTGACAGGGGTGGATCTCCCACATCCTGCAGGGAATGCTGTAGCCACTGAACTCTGTGGCAAGAATTGTGAGAAGTCACCTCTTACAACCATTTCTGTGGGCAGGCTTTGAGAACATCTACTGTACCAGGCCTTGCAAAATGCGGTCTAGTTTGGGCATTTGGAAGATTTTGTGTCAACTTGCTAAATGCATTTTATGTATCTCCAATGTTTAGTGTCACCTAAACAAAGTATTTTGATGATTTCAATTTTGCACAGGGGTGCCAGCAGAAGTCGTGCAAATATGACTGAGGCAAGGGCTGTCATAGAATCTCAGCAGGCGAGTGGTATTCTAGCCGGCATAGAAAAGTAAAGGTCATTCGGTTTCCTTTTTGCGTCACGTTGATTAAATCTCTAGAGACTGGCTTTCCCTGAAGGGTGTTTCAGGTCATTTTATTACTTTTTGATTTTTGAGTTTCTAAATTTTTTCTCTTCGATGTCTAGAAAGTACCCCCTGCTATAAGATCTCTGGTAATTTTGTTTCCAAATCTGTGGTGGCCTCTCATAAACATTCAGTGTTGTCCATAGCATCTGTGCCTCATTCTCTTTTCTCTTTCTGGAGCTTTGTCTACCTGTGAAAATGAAGAAGCTCTCAATATAAGGATTGGTCCTTTGATCCTTGCTACTCACTGACTGGATGGTTGCAGAGAGCTCTGGAAATATAGATTTTCATTCCACTGAAATCCATTTTCTGCAACTCTGACATTTTCTCCTTGTAGAGAAGTGCTGCATAGCCAAGTTTATTTTTATTTATGTAATCTAACAATTTGAAATATAAGAGTAGTCTAGCACTTACTTCAACTGACATGCTTTTTAAAAGTAGGGCGCAGTTGAGATAAGTTAATGGGCAGTTGTATTTGAGATTTCTCAGTCTTGTCTCCTTTGAAGTGAGTCAATGTCTTTGATTCTCGCCTTTCCTTAATTGTAACTATAAGGTTTCTAAGGCAACTTATCATAGGGAGTAGAAAAATTCCATTATTAAAGTAGGTAATGATTACAGACAAAAGTAAGCACAGCAACTAAGATATATGGCAACAAAAAACAGAGTAAAACCTTTTTATTACTTATGCTGTTGCATTCTGAGAGGTCTATTGGATATATGCAGGACAGATATCTTACTTTCTCTCACGCAAAACCTGATGAAGAAAGTAAGTGGTTATTTCTTGGGGTTATTTCTGTCTGATTCTCCTTGAGTTTCTTAGAACTGGAGTTTGCACTCCTGGGTTTTGCACACCTGGTCTTTCTATAGTTGCTCTGAGCTAAATTACAAGCCAGCTGTCTGTGCCAACCCATTGAATGTTTAAAATGTCTTTTTATTCAAACGCGGTAACTGTAGGGATGTCTATTAGAAAGCATCCATCATGTTGTTGTATTTGAGAACTGTTCATGTGTTGTATAGGGATCTCATTAGTTGTGGAGCAGCCCTTGGCAGTCTGTCATGTGCTTTGAATCAAAATTTCTTTTGCTCACACTTTTTTTTGAGTGTTTGCTTTGTTCTGA
Source organism: Tapera naevia (assembly GCA_033556795.1). NCBI lineage: Eukaryota > Metazoa > Chordata > Aves > Cuculiformes > Neomorphidae > Tapera > Tapera naevia. The sequence goes on from JAUMJJ010000038.1 coordinate 17,158,125, forward strand.
ATCTGTTTAATACTTGGATTTTCCCATATGGTCTTTCATCAGCAATCCACACAAGAAGTTTAAAGGAATTCCTCCAGCACTGTCTTGTCCTTTCTTAGCCTTAATTGCTTTTATTTGAGGTCCTATGGCTTGTGCAGATGCATTTGAGGCATTCTCCTTCATGTTTTCCTTGACTTTGGAAGCCAGAAAATCAAGGGCTTTTTAATTAATACATATCCTGTTCTGACCTCTCATTTCCCATTTTAGGTGTCATTATTTTTGATATTGTCTTTTGTCTGTTTTCCAATTCTTTGATATTTCTCCAGAAAGATGTGAAGTGTAGACAGTGCAGATAATTGCATTCAGTGACATTCAGGGACCATAATGGTCCCTTTGGATTTGAATTTCATCTTGTGCTACATCACAGGCCTCTGTCTCCTTTGCTGTTTCCTGCTGAGTGGGTGGTTTTGGATTTCTGCGTATTATCGCCGCAGATTGTTTCTTTGATGAGTGCCTTGGCAGCTTCTGCCTTTGAGATCCTGAAAGGGATATTACTACATTTTTCTACAGCATACTGATTTATTCCCTGACTGATAGTGCTGACTAATCCTCCTAAAAGTCTGCTTTCTAATCCATGTTTGTTATCAGCTAAAATGAATGGAGGATTTTGTGTTTACATAATATCAAAACTAGTCAAAACTTTAAATCACTTGGATTTGCCTTGCAAAAGCTTTCTGTGCAATCTTTCTCACAAAAATGGTGTTAGACATGGCTGTTTGTTTGCTGTTTGCCTTTGCATAACCATTTACCACACAAACCATTACATGTGCATATGAATTTCCCATCATTTAAAAATAGTTTGCAATATCTTTACATTATACAAATAAGAGACCAATTTTTTTCTTGTCCAGATAATCCTCTCTACTCAATACTTCTAAATGTATAAAGTTTGAACAAATATACAAGTAGTAGCTTCCTGTTATAGCTTCCTTTTTTAAGTGTAAAGGATGTACAAAATATGTAAAAATTATTCTTGTATTGTATTTATGTGGTAAAGTTTTGGTAGTGGGGGAGCTACAGGGGTGGTTTCTGTGAGAAGCTGCTAGAAGCTGCCCTTACATCCAACAGAGCCAATGCCAGCTGGCTCCAGAATGGACCCACTGCTGGCCAAGGCTGAGCTGATCTGCAATGGTGATAGTGCCTCCAGGATAACATATTTGAGAGGCACTGCCCCTGCACAACAGCAGCTGCAGTCAGAAGAGAGGACTGAAAACATGCGAGTGGAACAACTCTGCAGACACCAAGTTCTTCAAAGGATGGGGAAGAGTTGCTCCAGGTGCATGAGGCAGGCTTTCCACCTGCAGCCCTTGGAGGCTAATGGTGAAGCAGATATCCACCTGCAGTTCATGGGGGATCCCACACCTTAGCAGGTGGATGTGTCTGAAGGAGAGTGTGACCCCATGGGAAGCCTGTGCTGGAGCAGCTCCTGTCAGGACTTGTAGGCCTGTGGATAGAGGAACCCAGGCTGGAGCAGGCTCTTGTCAGGGCTTGTAGGTCTGTGGATAGAGGAACCCAGGCTGGAGCAGGTTTGCCAGCACGATTTGTGACCCTGTGGGGGACCTGTGCTGGAGCAGCCTGTTCCTGAAGGACTGCATGGCATGGAAAGGACCCATGTTGCAGCAGTTTGTGAAGAACTGCTTCCTGTGAAAAGGACACAGGTTGAAGAAGTTCATGAAGAACTGTCTCCAATGAGAGAAACTCAACACTGGAGCAGGAGAAGAGTGTGAGGAGTCCTTCCACTGAGGAGAAAGGAGCAGTAGAGATAACGTGATGAACTAACTGTAACCCCTATTCTCTGTCTTCCTGCTTGGAGGGAGGAGGTAGAGAATTCGGGAGCATATCTAATCCTGGGAAGTTGGGATGGGTAGGGAGAAGGTGTTTTAAGATTTGTTTTTTATTTTCTCATTACCCTACTCTGATTTGATCACCAAAAAAATTAATTTTCCCCAAGTAGGGTCTGTTTTTATTGTGGCATTAATTGCTGAATAATCTTCCTGTCCTTATCTTCACCCATGAGCTTTTCATTATATTTTCTCTTCTGTAAACTGTGATTTGAAAGCAAAGAGCTTCAGTCTGTCACTGTCATGGTTTGATATGGCAGTAATGTGACTGATTTCACTGAAACTTCCAAATAATAGTGTAGAACAGTTGGTTTGACCTTGGTTGACTGCAGGTACCCACCAACCTGCTGTCTCACTCTCACTCCTCAGCAGGACAGGGGGAGAGAATATGATGTAAAGCTTGTGATTTGAGGTAAAGACAGGGAGAACGTTCACCACTTACCATCATGGGCAAAACAGACTTGCTTTAGGGAGGTGTTGCAGGGAGACAGGGCATGGAGCTTGCCAACAGTTCATAACAGTTTGTCTCTGCTGCTTCTTCCTCCTCATACTCTTCCCCTGCTTCAGCATGGAGTTCTTCCCATGGGAGAGTCTTTCATTAACTCATCCAGCATGGGTCCTTTCTATGGGGCATGGCCCTTATAAACAGACTGCTCCAGTGTGGGTCCCCCATGAGTCACAGGTCCGGTCAGAAAACATTCTCCTGTGTGGGTTCCTCTCCACAGGCTGCAGTTCCTGCCAGAAGCCTTCTCCAGTGTAGGCTGTCCACAGGCTACAGGTGGATATTTTCTCCACTGTAGTCCTCCAAGTGCTGCAGAGGAACAGCCTGCATTACTGTGGCCTTATCCTGGGCCTGCAGGGTAATCTCTGTTCCAGCACCTGGAGCACCTCCTCCTCCTTCTCTCACCTTGGCATCTGCAGGACTGTTTCTCTCACATTTTCTTATTCCTTTCACAGAGCTGCTGTGCAGAGTTTTTTTACCCTTTCCCACAGAGGTGCCACCAGCATTGCTGATGAGCTCAGCTTTGGGCAGTGGTGGGTCTGTTTTGGAGCTCTGGAGCTGAGTCTGTCTGACATGGGGGCAGCTCACAGTGTCTTATCACAGAAGCATCCCTGCATCCAACCCTGCTTACCAAACCTTGCTATATAATCCAATACAATTAGATTTGTATATATTGAGAATCGTTCTTTCAGTAGATGGGAAAAACTCTGTGGATGAATTCTGAAATTGTCCCTATTTATGAATGCGTGTATGTGAGTTTATCCATGTTTTCCTGTAGTCTTTCATTGCAAGATGAACTTAGAGGAGAAATTATGTTAGCTGATACTCTACTATCAGCCTTCTGACTGCAGAAGGTTAACTCTAGAGTAATTTCTAGTAAGGCCCTTTTGCCCATCTGTGTTGGTGTGGTAAAGTTCATTAAGCTTCTTGGTCTCAGGGAGGATAACTGTATTTCTGCAGTCTAAAGGGCACTTCTCATGCACTCTGTAAATTGCCTCTTCTGTGAGTATTTACCCAGGTTATTCCATATGAGACAAGGCATCATTCTTATAAGACGGGGGAGAGAAGAAGGGAATTCTGTATGAAGGGATATTACAGGTTGTGGTCACAGAACAGAGCTGCAAGGTTTTGTGCATAAACCCTGGTGTGAACTGCAACACATTGTTTGTTTGCAGTCAGGCTTTGGGAGCTCTTTATTGGGAAGGGCAAGAATTGAGCAGTGAGAGGTAGGCACTGGATTTAGCCCTGATCTATCCATCTGGACATTTTAACTTCTCATGCCGTGGACAACTTTTTTCATTTTCTCCAGAGTAATACTGTATTGCTTTACTGGGAATTATCCAAGAAAGGCAAAGTAAAAGCGAGTATCTGCTCTCAGCACTGAATAATTACCAATTTGCAGGAGCTCAAAGCTGACACTTTCATAATATTTGGTGGTTTCTGAATAAATAGCTTTATCAGTAGACAAGCCAATAGAAACATCTAATTAAGAGTTTTAGTGCAGTGAAGACTCTCTCCCACTCCAATCCTTTATTCTTAAATGTCATTGTTCCATATTTTGCAAATATGTCTTTCCAGCCAGTACAGCCTGTAATATCACTTTGCTTTTTTTTTTATTTCATGTAATGCATTGGCTTTAATTTCTGTTCCTGTCTCCTGGCATTAGGTGGAGTGGATTTCTCCTTTGTGCCATTGCAATGCTCCTTGTGATATTTCCCATGTTTACCTTTCCGAAAAAGCTCCCTCCTCGACATAAAAAAAAGAAAAAGAAAAAGAAGATGAACTGTGATGATGTTTCAAGTGATGATGAAGTCATGAAAGAGAAAACAAATAGCAAAATACAAGCAGACAGTGCCGTTCCTGCGTCTATGGGATTTGGAAAGAATGTAAAAGGTGAAGTTTATTTTTAATTTTTAAATGCTTTTGATTTTATATACCGAGTCATCTAGGGTTGTATGAGCAAGTAAGGTAAACCTACAATACCATCTTTCAGAACCACTTTCTCCTTTTGATTGCAAAGTAGCTAAAATGTGGTAGAGAAGCAATAAAAGCACGTTGTCTGCTTTCTTCTTCGAAGAATCTCTATTCTCTGTACTTGTGAGCCTTCATACATAATGTTTTCTTCTAAATCCATAAAGCTAGTTGTGGGTTTTTTTGGCCTTCAAACTTAATGCCTCTGATTAGCAAAAGTAGTTCAGAGCTACTCCTGTTAAGGTTTTCTCACTTACTCAGGGAGGTAGGAAGAGTCGTTTACTCTTTGCTGGACTCCTTTCTAATCATTGCAGGCAATGTCACAGCAGAGAGACTGCTTCATCCTGTTGGTGTTCCCGGAAAAGACACAAGTATGCAGACAAACTCTGTGTCTGGATGAGTTTGCTGTTACTGGTTCTCTGTTTCTATGCGTAATTTCATCTTTCGGGTCATATTGTGTCACTACAAGCACAGCAGGTACATAGAAAACAAGTGTACTCTTAGGAGAATTTTTCCTAGGATTTTGGTTCACAGAAAAGAAAACTAGTGTATATCTCATTTTAGCATGTTTTGTTTTATATATATCTGTCTAAATGTGTACCGTACCTTCTACAAAATCCTATTTTAATATTTTAGTGCAGCCGCCAAATTAGAGCTTATCATATACAAAACTTTTTATTTTCTCTAGAGGAGAAACTTTGCCACATGAAAAAGTGAAAAGCAGCATTGTATTGCACATGTCGAAAAGATACCAAGCAAGTCACGATAACACAGAAAGAAGTATTTTGCTATAGCTGATAATAGCTTTCCTATTAGGTGTCATTTACGCTGGCAAAGGGGACCTGCAGCAGGAATGCACTATCATTTAATTATTTTTATTTTAAGTGGGCTTTATGGAATGAGATCATGCCTCAGGCTTCTTGGTTGAGGTAATTTTGTTTATAATGGGAAGGAAAAAAAGGATCACATGTGTTTAAGTCATTTAGCATTGCTTCTTCTGAGATGCAATGTACATTTTATACTTCCCATTGAATTTCAGGGCTTCATCTTTTTATAGCATGGTGGGCAGAAACTCCACTTAGGCAGTAGCCGGGAGACTGATGGTTTAGTAAGTCGTGTCTTCTCTTCTGTACTAATAAATATCAGTGATGTCGAAGTCTGGCATGACAGAGGTCAGTGCCATTAAATCTGTAAAAGCCATGCAGCTTTGATAAGGAAAGTCTCAGTGAAGAAGCTGTTTGTATTGATTTGCTGATATAATGTTATCTTACTGGGGAAGCCTAGCAAAATGATTCATGTCCTGCTGTAGCTCATCCTGACTTCACTTAAGCTAGTTCTCTATATGAATGAAAAGGAATTGAATAGGTGTGATGAGAGAAGGCCAGGGTCCTTTTTGCTGCAATGGCTGCCAGTATATGCTGAAGAAATAAGCCCATACTGGCTCTGGCTGCAAACCTCCAACTTCAGTGACCTGATCTTTAGTGTGGCCCATGGTAGAGCTGGGATCACATAAAAGTACAGATACATCTTTGCTTTTTCTTATGTTTTTGGATGCAAGAACTTGGAATTCAGCCTTTTCCTATTTATGTTGCAAGTAAAAAATGTGAGAGGGAAATGCAGATTATCTTGCAGATATCAAAAGTATTAAATAAAACATCAAATAGGTCATAGGAGGAAGAAAATTGCATGTAGTTTATGGGGAGAGATAGAGGTAGTGAAGATAACATGAGCAAGAGGAGACTGATAATGAAGAAGCCACAGTTCAGTCCCATACATGCAGATAAATCATGAACCTGAACAGATAAAAATCACCGTTTCCATTTATTACATATATATCCTTAGGGTGTTGTGCCATGGAAGTTGTATCTGTAGTCCCTTTTACTTACCACTATAAAGAATCTTACTGTGCAATTGGGTAAAGGAGCAGCATAAATAAAACCAGTGCATATATTACCTGAAATGTACTGATCTAATCTGAAAGCTGTAAACTAATTACACAGATTTTGTAGTCTTTGATTTTCTTTTTAATGTTTTGAGTTTTGTCCCTATGTACAGCCCTTTCTTGCGTGTGGAATATTCCTGTCTACCTTTTCACATCTACCAGTCAGTCCCTGGTTGGAGACAGGATAATAATGCTTGCCCGGGGCATGTGCAAAGGTAAAAGAACTCCTGAAGTTCCAGAGTCTGTAGGATAAGTCCACTGAAGTGCTCCCCCATCACAAGATCCAGACTGGAATTTCTGCAGTGCCTGAAGATTAGTTGGCTGGGATCAGAAGAGGAGGAGTAGAGAGTGGTCTGTGTGTGGGGGCACTTGGTGAGCATTGTAAATGTCATAGAGTTCAGCAGACTGTGGGCTGGAGATCCTGCTGTGCCACTGACCTTGAGTGAGTCACTCCCCCCTCACCCTTTCTTAGGCCATCTTGAAGAGCTTAAAATAGAAAGGGTTGACGTGAACCTGTACAGCGATGAGCAGTGTTAGATGGAGCCTTGAGGGCCTGCTCTAAATCAAGCTAACAAAAGTAATAACCAGATCAAACTTACTTTGAACCTCCCTACTCTTGATGGGATATTAAGGGCTGTTCAGCCATCTGGCCACCACCCAGGTACTTAAGGCATGTCCTGAAAATGCTTGAGGAATTGAGTTGAATGAGGTTGTTTAAATGGTATGTGAGTAGATAATGAAATATATGGCAAAATATTATTCTAGAATTTAATTATTAGCTCCATGTGGAATATATTTAATGTAGTCGAGCGTGACTGAAAATGCTCATTTCCATTCTCATAAACAAACCAGAAATTCTCTCTCTAATCTTTACTCTGCCTTGTACTGCATGAGAGCAGAAGTTGCCTCTGAGACATTGGTGTGGAGGCAGCCTCCTTCAAAGCTGCAGACTTGGATAGTGCTGTCCAGCCTTGGAGTACCAGCAGAAAGGAGGCCCTTTGCCTAATATCTGTTTCACCCTTACAAGGGACTTCGCTGGTGGACTTCAAGAGGACAGTTCTGTAGACTGGGATTGTTTATTCCCCTGTATGCATTGCACCGCCTTGGGATAGATGCACAGGAACAGGGATGAAAGAAAATGCATTAACTTAAGAAAAAGGACGTGAAGTCAGATTTTGATTTTTTATGGAAATTCTGTTTAAAATGCTTTAGGAGCTTTGCTTAGAGAAGTATTTATGAATATTTGTATTGCTTGCAGATTTTTCTTATGCTTTTCCCTTACTATGAGTCAAACAGAAGTCCAGCAGAGTAGTGAAAGAAAATAAAAACTGACTAGTCAAAGACCATGAGGAGAAGAAAATTGCCAGTAGACTAACAAACCAGTCCAGCAAGGCAGGTTTCAATTTATTCTTTGTCACATATTATGTTATTAAAAAAAAAAAAAGGAGGATGAGGATGTTTAAGATTTGAGTTACTGCAGCCACAGTAAAAGATCATTTTAGTTTTAGGAATGTAATTGATATATTTATTTGTTCATATGACAATGAAGGAAACTGCAAGTTCTCATAGGTTTGTTTCTGATAAACACTTGTGAAAACAAGAGGTGTTTCGAAGACCTCCTACAAATCAAAACCTGACAAGTTTAATAATGTCCTTGAAATCAAAGCCTAGGCCTATGGCTAGTTACACAAAATTAATGTGTCATTGAAATGTTTTACGTGCATGATTGATTATGTAGTACAAATGATCCTTGAAGTTTTTAGCATTCTTACTTCTTACTTGAATTAGTGTAGCTGAAAGATATGAGATACTTGTAGTGCCTTGTTGTTACAGGTTTTTAACTTCAGATGTGTAATACAGATTCTGTCACATAGAATTTGACTATGATCATTGGAGGAAATTGGGGAGAACCTAATTCTGAATATGTATTTTATTTGCAAATTTCTTACTATATGGTAAATTTTCCTTGTATGCCAGACAGTTGCTTTTTATAAGTCACAAAGAGCTTCAGCCCTCAGCTGCTCTGTGTGGCATCTGTTAGTGCAGCATGCAGGAATAATCTGTTTTATTTCATGGCAAAAATTACAGCAATCAGCAGAGCTGTTCCCTGAAGAATCCTTCATACAGGTTTAAGAGAACTTGTTCTTATTCTAAGACACTGAATTTTATCTATTTATCACTAGAAATCAAATTTGAAAGTACTAATTAGTTGTGAATTTAGTAATGACCTTTAGATGAGTGCTCAGATGAGATGCAAGTAGGAGTCAACGGAAAGTACAGCTCTGCAGGAAAACACCAGAGCAAAACGTTCATTAGCTCTGCAGTTCTTTACCTAATTAGTTCTTCATTATCTTTAGATCAAAAATTCTAAACTAGACATTTTCCTGAAGCTCATTTTTACTGGGAAGACCTAAACTTTACCTGGTATTATGACATTTAGACCAGGCCCTTTAAAATAATGAATTTAACAATGTTCTTGAGCTCAACCCGTGGCCAAGGGCTTCCTGTTCATTTCTACAAAGTGCACTTAGTTCATCATTCTAATAAAATGGTGTTTCTGTCTGTGATGTCCAGTCTTCTGAAAAGTTACTATTTTCTTACTTTTTTCTGCATGTTTTCAGCACAGGTGAGCAGCTGCCACCAAATAGCTCTGTTTCCAGCAGGACTGATCCTGGTACTCTTTCTGTTTCCTGACTCCTTTCTCACAGCAGCACAGTTATAACCGCTTGCTCCGGTTGCAGGGGGAGAAGCACTCAGTCCTGCACCTTGTCCATGTGGAAGTCCTGCTACAGCTGCCCTGCTGCAACCCTATGCAGCCACTTTCTTAAACAACATCATCTGGCCCCATGAGAGGCTTTGCAAAAGCTGGGTTAGAGCATCTTGGCTCTTTTCCTTCATTTTCTTTTTCATCTAAGCCCTCATCAGCTAACCCAACCCAAGACAACCCAAAAATAGACGCAAAGCCAAAGCTGATGAGGTTTGAGGGCCAACATCTGATGGTACTGTAGATCTTTCACTTTTCACTTTTTTCATTTTCTTTTGAACATTGAGATAAATTTTGATCAACTGTATTTTGAACATGGAGCATATTTGCCAATAAATACTGATCCTATTATATCTTTGTACTTGCTACTGTAATGTAGTTACTAAAGTGTACTGTTGCATTACAGTTTCCGTATATTCCTATTGGTATTATATGGTCTCATACTCCTCTCATCTTGTTTCTTTCTGTTCTTTTATTGCAAATAGTGCCACAATTTAAAAAAAAACAACAAAACATTTAATGTTTCTTCATAGAAGCAGCAAGAGAGCATTTGACTACATTAAAAGTATAAACCCTGTACTCGTAACGAGTTGAGAATAGATTTTGACGACTCACATAAGCTGAAACTAGATGCAGTCAGACAACTTAGCTGCTAATTTGCAGCCTGACATGTTTTGACATGACAAAAGTCTAAATTTTGATACCTACTGCAGTCAGTGGAGAAAGTGAGACAGATTTTTGACTTGACAACTTCTAACATCAATAAAGCTCTCACTCAGTTCTTACTCAACATGTATTTCTAATGAGTGCTCTTGTCAATGAATTCAATACGCTTTGATTTAAGCAGTGTTTGATTTCTGCATGAAATATAAAAGCAAAAAATCAAACCATAGTAGGTTAGAATATAAGACTTAAACAGAAAACCTGATCTTGTTATCATAGCAGCCCCAAGGAAGAAAAACATGTTTAAAATCATGCCGTCTAATCTGAAAAAAACCCCAACCTCGAATAAAGTTATCATATTGTTAATGATAATTTGAGATCACTATGGCACTGAATTAAAAGTATTTGTATCTTTTAACTACTGCGCTGAATTTCATGGGGTTTTGATATGTGGTTTGAGGGTAATTGCAGCATCTATGAATACTTTTTCAATTTAAGTTAATGATGCGCTCTCATTTTTAATTGTTTTATCCCTTCTGAGAATATTAAATGAGTTGTATGCAAGTTATGTTGATGATAGTATTATTATCCCAGCTTTCCAAGTGTGGTCCTTGAAGCAGAGAGTTACAGGAGGCGTATGTGATCTGTTTTCCTCCTGTGGAGTGGAGTACAAAACTCAGTGCTGTTGATTCAGCAGTGTGATATGCATTATCTCGTAGAATATTTCAAATTAAGGTACCAGAATAATTCCAAAATCACTACATTTTATTGCTGTTTTTCTTTCCTTTACAGTATTACTACATAGACCTTGTTTTTTCAGATGGACTTATTAAAACAGACCTCAGTTGTGTTTGTGAAATTTGGGATTGCAGCCCCAGGGCGATGCAGTGAGATAGGGTAAGAGCAGACAGCAAAGACTGCAATCCCAAATATACACTCTCCCTTGTGCTCAGCAAATGTAGCCAGGGGCTAGCAAGCCATTATTGCCAGTCCATCTCAAAGAAAATCAATTTGTTTTGTTTCAGTTTGCTTTTGTTTCTCGCTCATTATTTTTAACATTCGTTTGTCATTTTTGTCATTTTATAGAGCTTCCAAGAGCAGCTGTCAGGATCTTAAGCAACATGACATTCCTTTTTGTGAGTTTGTCATACACAGCTGAGAGTGCCATTGTCACAGCTTTTATTACCTTCATTCCCAAGTTCATCGAGTCACAGTTTGGCATCCCAGCTTCCAATGCCAGCATCTACACTGGTAAGGCATCGCCACATAGTATAACATTGAAAGGGTTGGCGTTCTTTGGCTAATGACATGAATCAGTGTAGGAATGAACCAAAAATGTGCTTGTTAGAATGGATGATTGGATCAAGTTTTGTGTATATGGTTAGATACTCAGGCTGTTTTCTGATGTTTGCTCTATGTGTTTAGTAAAACATGAACCCATTTGTATCATTCAAGGACAGGGTTTTTTTTACATAAGCCAAGATAAGCATTTTCTAAGTGTTACTAGTCTTCAGGGAGGAAAAACGCAGCAAAACCAAGCCAGAAACCCCACAGGCATTACTGCAGTTTGTGTGCCTTAAAAGATCTTTTAAAGCTCTTCTTATTTTATTTGAATTTTACTTTGTCTCTGATCCTTAAAATATCTGAATCTTTCTTTTTCCCTAGTGAGGAGTTGCTTATGTGTCCCATCCTTCAGTTATCTCTTCCCCAGGCTGGTTGTTTTCTTCCTATTTACTTATTAACACTGAGTGTGTAAGAATCTGATCTAGTCAGAAGAGCTCCCCATATTCTCTCCCATCTGTCATTTCAGGTCCGAGACCCCTGTTTTGCAGGTGTGGGCACTTCCCCTGCTGTCATAGCAATGTACAGCCAAGTCCCACTTTTAACAGATCTACAAACCACAAGATCTTATTGCTCTGTGGAAGGAAGAAATGAGAACTTCCTTAGGGAAAGAGGCCAATATATTTTGCAGTATTGGGGCCCATATCACGCAGATTATCTCACGTCTAGCTGCATCAAAGACACTGCCTAGATGCTAATTGGTAAGCAGGTGGATTCTTTGCTCTCCCATACTTACGGATATTGCACTTGAGAAGGAGTGATGGAGTGTAGAGTGAGTTAAGGGAACAGGGGTGAGGTGTGAGGTGATGCTGCCCAGGGACATCAGTCAAGGAAATGAAAAAAAGTAGTAGAAGAAAGAGAGACAAAGACACAGCCACCTCACATGGGAATCATTTGTTACCTGCGGTGACTGGAAAAAAGCAAGGAGTCTTTCTTGAATGTGGAGGGGAAACATTAGAGAAGCACCATGTGGTGACTTCTCTTTGAGAGTTTGTTGAGATGAGATTTTCCTATGTTCTGTATATATGGGAGAAAACCTTGATTGATGGGACTGTGATTCTATCTGAAACCTAGGCTAGCTACACATGCACGGGAGTTTTGCTGTAATGAGTTTTGATGGAATTGCTGCTCCATAACTCACTTTGTTCTCAGGATAAAACAGAAACCTTCTTGTCAGCCAAAATATTCAACAGCCAGTACATTGAAAGAGGAAAAAATGCTGTGAATCTTTCCAGGGTGTAAAGTGATGAATTGTTGTTTTCCCTGCTATGAATTGCTTGATAAAGGCTATTGTAATGAACCAGAAGAAGAAAGTGAAATAGCTGTAGCTGGATGTGCAACTTGGACAAGTGAGCACTGCTTCCACAACGCCAATTCCTAAACTTTGCGTTAAAGTTGAGTTATTAATTTTATAAATTCTTTTTATTGGAAAAATGGGAGAAGGAAACTTGCAGATTCAGTGCTAGATTGCTACTGGCTGATCTAGTAAAAGATGTGCATTTTACAAATTTCTGGTTAAGAAACGGAGGACTTACATGTTACTTGTATTGCTACATCTGTAGTTAATATGTGCATTACCAGCTGAGTACAAGAACTTGCTGAATATGTTACTGATGTAAGTTTTCTATTGGTTATTTTCCATCTTGATTCATAAGCAGGAATTCTTTAGTTAAGTCTCAATATGTTTCTATTTTTAAACAAACCTGGTACTAATCATTGGCAAAAATGCCATGTGCCAAACTTCATGTCTTGAACTTGTGCAGCTTGTGCAGTTTTGTTTTCTATGTGTAGAGCAGGTGACATTCAGCTTCCAGACTTCCTCAAGTCCAAAAAATTATGAACTTTAACTTTTGATTACAGGTAAATCTTAGACAAATCCAGGTTAAAATTTCAGATGCTTTGCTAGTGATTTACTTGTGAAAAAAGGAGATGGAATTCAAATAACTTGTCAAGAACTGCACACTACATATTGTGAATTTCTACTAAAATGGTAGAATCTACCTTTAGTTCTAAAAAAGATTTGACATGTATCTCAGACAGAATTGGTTTGAAGATCTCCACCGTGTTCCCTTTGGAAGTGTAGCCTGCTCAGTAGATATTGCAGTTTTCTGTTTCCAGAGTATTCGTAGCTGTTAAAAACACCTTTTGCTGCTATGAAAAGCCTCAAGTGCTGCAGCATCCTGGCAAGAGCAAAAAGGACAAAGCTTGAAGATTACTGACTGAAAGCTGATATTACCTGAGAGCATAGTACCCAGGAGTATATTTGGCAGACACAGAATTCCTGTAAACCGAACTGTTGTTATAAAGTGAAGGGAAATGCAGCACAACAGCCTAGTATGAGATCTTAAGCTTTTTTCCTCTAAATGCCTTTGAAAGAGGAGAATGCATGTCATGATTAGATGTATATACTTTGCTTTGCCCTGGAAGCTTGTCTGGAATTGCACTGTAGTAGCTGCGTTTCTTTGACATTACATCACTTCTGATTTCACATCCCCTGTGGAAAGAGGGGCGTAAAGATGAAGAGTGTGTATTTAGGGAAAAAAAAACCTGTCAGGCTTCCTGACATTAGGATGGAATGAGCACTGCTCTCTGCTGCCTTTACCACAAAAAATGAAATCTGCTCCTGCCCTTCCAGCATCAGCCAGCTCCACATTTCACGGAGGAGTTTGTCTTTAACCTTCTTATGTGTAGGCTTTCCTTTAGCTCTCCTTCCTTCTGAATGAAAGCAAGCCTGGGTGGGCAATTTGCTCATGTTCGTCTCATTTTTAATGTTCTGATCTTTGTGATGTGGCATAGGGTGGATGAAACAGCAGCACAATGTAATTCACTAATGGAAGAACTGCTAACATAATGCCTCGCAAAATATTTACATGCTCAATTTTGACAAGGTATTAGAAATAGACACACAGATTCTCAGTTCTAGTGAAAGACATTCCCAATATCTGTGCCCTTAAGAGGATAAGAAAGAAAAGGTAAATTCAGGTCCAAATAGAGGTTAAAACCTCAAAGCTAAGGAAGAAGAATAAAATACTGGGGTTAATTTGTCATCAGTAAGCCCTCACTTGGGCTACTTCCTTACTTCATGTAATCGATGTAACCATGGATTTGTTCCATGGAATTTGGTTCTCCCTGCAGGAGCATTTTAGAAGGTATTCCAAATGATCCCAGTCTGCCTTTTCAGATTTCATAGAGCAGGGCATGCCTAGTAGACTCAGATGGCTGTTACTATTTTCACCCAGAGATAACATTTTCAGTGTAAGTGGATTTGCATTATTTCTTTCCCTCAATAATATTCAGTCATTGAAAGTGAGAGATACAACACCTTGAAAGGGACAGCAGCTTTGACCTTTGTGAAAATAATTTAATTCTCCTAGAAGAACTTACATATTGAAATCCTGCTCAAATGAGAAAGGCCGCATGAAGGTGGCAACTGTTTTTACCTCTTATTTTTAATTTCATCATTTCAACATTTTGATAAATATAATATCCCCTTCTCCTTTAGACAAATTAGTGGAGAATGAGAATGCTTTGCAATAATAATAAAGATATTTGCAAGTGATAGCCCTACCAGCTTCTTTTAAAAGAAGACCAACATCTTTAAGGATTTGGATTATTAAGTTTAGCTGCTTCTACCTAGCTGCCAAAAGTTGTTCAAATAGTATTTATGTGGAATGCATCTTTATAAAGATCTTATTTAAAGACCTTCTTACGTCAGTGAGAAGCAAAAGCCAAGGGAAGCTAAGAACTGCAAAACCTTCACTGACAACACTGCCTCAGGCCCTAGGAAGAGAGGATGGCCTGGTGACGTTTTGTTGAACTGGCACCTTATAACTGAAGCAGCAGAGCAGCAGAAAATGTCTTTTGTGTCTTAATTTAACCTAATACTAATTCTAGTATCTTAATTTCTTTGATGATGTTTGGTTAATTTATGCTCCACATGGCTGTGCTGAGATGAACAGGAGTGCTTGATGTGGGGAAGTGCGATTCTGCTTGAGTAAAGTAACCAGAAGGCACAATTTGCAGTCAGGTTCATATGTGCAGCCCTAAGTGGGAAGGCTTTTGGGGCCTTGCCTGAGATTAGCACTTACACTTCACTGGAATTAATCATGAGAGTAGGAAGAGGAAGGTTTGTGTACAAATCTGGATATCTTCAAATTTTCAGTGATTACACTGCAACAATGTATATTCCTTCTCCTCATTCTAAAATAAATACAAAGGAATGTTTCTGCTTGTAAGTACAATAGTTCCCTTATAGTGCTTTGGCTGCTGGTAATATCATAAGGAGGCTTTTATTAATTCCTTGACAACACTCCAGAGGTTTGAAAAATCTGACTCAGTTTGCTAGCAGAGGAACAGACAATGGAGATCTTAGTGCCGTATTTGTAATCATCTAATTAGGGATTGAAACAATATTTATGTTTTATACCATTTCTGTAGGTCCTGTTTTAATGTTACTCTATTTTCTTCCTGGCAGGTGTGATTATTGTCCCAAGTGCTGGTGTTGGTATTGTCCTAGGTGGCTACATTATAAAAAAACTGAAACTTGGTGCGAGAGAGTCGGCAAAGCTGGCTATGATCTGCAGTGGTGTGTCTCTGCTCTGCTTTTCAACTCTCTTCATTGTTGGATGTGAAAGCATTAATCTAGGGGGAATAAATATACCTTACACAACTGGGTAAGTATCCTAGAATCATCTCTGGCAAAACCTGCTTTTTTCAATAGGCCTGATAAAGAAATGTAAAAAATGCTGATGGCTTGTGTATTGAAGGAGTCACATGTTCAAATGAGTATTTGGTGACTATTGTGATATTAACATATGCTGTTACTATGTCACCCTTCATTTTTGCATCTAATTTATAATGAAGTTTAAGTAATAACTCACCTTTTGAAAGGATAGGAAAATACATTAGAGTGGACTTCAGTGATTTTTAAAGGAAAATAAGACTGGTATCCTCTGTAGATAGTTCAGAGTTTAGTTGGTGTTTCAGAATGTTTTCTTTTCTGCTCAAGAAAATTGTGGAAATACCGAGAGGGTTACGAAGATTATTTCTGAATAGATTTGCTTATTATCACTATAATAATGTCTCAGGTCTACAGTTGCTGTTTGACAGGAATCACTTGGGTATGTGCTGTTGACATGGGTGGCATGAGCTGCTTCTGAACGCCTTACCAGTTGTATGAATATGAATGCCGTCCAGCACTTGCTGGATGGTCATCAAGACAGGCACTAGATCATAACCCTCAAAGGTGTATTGAGAATGGAGAAGGCTGTCATGAAAAAGAAGATGTGGATGTAGGATGGTATTGGGAGTGTGAGATTTAGGCTGTGAAATTAAGAATTGTATGGAAGGGCATTTTTTAAATAATGAGGGATGTTTGAAAGGAAGACAGAGTGGTAAAAGTTGTGAGAGGGTGTTTCACCAGAAGGTAATTCCTCAGAAGCCTGGTCACGGGCTTTTATTTTCCTTCTTCTTTTGTGGTTTGGAAGACAGTGTAGAAGAAAAGACGTGACCAAATGGGGAAAAAACCCACAACCCTACAGTGGGGCAGTGAGCAAGCCAAAAACTAAATGGGAAACAAGGGAGGAAGAAAATATGCACTGTTTACACAGAGAATGTTTTACATTGTATGTTGCTGGGTGTTAATACATTGCTGTCAAACTTTAATCCTGGAGCAAGGAAAACCAGCAACTGAAAGTCAGAAGCTTATGGAAAGCTGGTTTACTAGTTTGTGTTCTTAATACCTGGAGTTAAAGCTTGGTGCTGAGGGCTGACCGTAGAGGGGTGCAGCATGGTGATATATCCTTGTTTAACAATAGTGGACTGAAGAAGAAGAGAACAGGGATGGGAAGGGAGTGGAATGCTTTGATTGTACACCTTCAGTTAATGTTTGTGACAGCTGATGGGTGTAGATGAAAAAATGAAAATTATTAGTAATTAAACTATAAATTTATGATAGCTGTGTGGCAAGTCGGAATTTCCCTGTCTGACTAATGAGAGGGCTGTAGTTCCTTTTTCATGAAAAACTGCTATTTGATTTAAATCTATTTCTAAATTGAAGACAAGGCAAACTATTGCTATGTAACATATAACCTTCACACTAGAATTGTGAAAGTAACTAATATTTTTTTCCAATAAGTAACATTTACAGTAAATAAATAGCACTAATTGAAACAGGGATCTATTCACGGCTATGCTGGAAGTTTGCAGAAGTTTACACTTCTTCACCACCTTCAACTAATTGTTTTTATTGAGAGAAGAGGTGAGAGATGGCAATGGCAAAATTCTTGGAAGTGTTGAAGTATGTCAACTGTTTGAAATAAGTATAAAAATCAGTATCCTTATATTGTCATCAAAAATTGAGAATTACTAGCGTGTTATAAAGCATGTTTCAGGTCTTTGCAGTCCCAGCCCTTATGTGATTTTTTTAAAGCAGAGATCAAATCCAAAATTAGTATCATAATGATAATAAAGTAGCAGCAGTGCACATAAATTCAACTTGAATATCTGACATGATAAACATTCTCTTAATCCTCATGGTCAATCATTTGATAGCTTCAAATCATTTACTTGGTAGGCAACTCCCTAACTCAGACATCAAAGAATGTTATTGTTCACGTAACAAAAAAGCATGCTTTCATTTTGAGGTTTAATAAAACACATTCTTCATTCTCTAGTTCCAATGCAGCACAGCATATGGACATCAAAGCCAATTCAACAGGCTAGATCAAACAGGAGAAGCAATACAGCTGCTTGGCTCAGAGTAAATGTATTGCATGATGCTCTACCTTAGTGTGGCTATGCTGGGTCTGGTGTCTCAACTACTTGCGCTGCCAGCAGCCCAGAGATCTCTGCTGCATTGGGCATGTGGACGTACCCTGCAAGAGAATCTTCTCTGGACAAATCATTCCTTTCTTTTATATTTAAAAAGTAATTTTTTTTTCTATAATGTACCGAGCCATTAACCAGTACAGAGAAGGATAAGCTGAGTGTTAGTCAACACAGAAGTATGTGCATGCCAGTACTCAGCAAAGTAGACCATGCTATTTCATAATTGAGTAAGTTGCATAACTCAGTGTTTTTCTAACTGTACCAGCTGCAAGGAAGTGAGTGGGACCTGGAGGCAGGCACAGATGAGAATATTTTTGCAAGGATTTTCTGATGTTTTATGTTGAGCACAAGCAGTTTTATAATTGTTGTGTGTCATCAGCAGGTCTGTCATCAGGAAGGTCAAAGGCAGAACTGTGTTATGCATCTCATCATTTTTGGACCCGTTGTTCTATGCCCCAGCCTTGTCTCTGAAGGCATGTTTGATATTTGAACACAGTGTAAGGAGCCTTATGTGGAGCCATGGTATGGCATCCCTTCTCTTGCACCATAACCAGCATCGACATAGGAGATCCTTAATCAGCAGATTGTCTCCTTGTCCAGACAGCTTTTGGAGATGTCCAAGGAAGGAGACTCCACAACCTGTCTGGGCAACCCATGACAGTGCTCATTAATCTTCACAGTGAAAAAATGCTTCCTGAGATTCAGAGCGAACTTCTGTGTTTCAGTGTGTGCCCATTGCTTCTGGTCATGTTACTGGGCACCATTGGAAAGAGCCTGGCTCTGTCCTCTGGAGTCCAGAAATGGACCCAGCACTTCAGATGTATCCTTATCAGTGCTGAATAAAGAGGAAATAGCAGAGATCAACTGCTTTGGTTGTTTGTGGACCTGTCTTTTCCATGTTTTTTGGTGTAAGGCAACTAAAACAGGCTCCATGGGGAGCTTACTCATAGTGACAAGTTTCTGGATTAGTTCAGATCCATCTCTCACATTTCTGTATGTAATGAATCGAAAGAGACCCTTTTTGATTGCTTTCTGTTGTTTTGGTGCAATTAAGGTTTAGTTAAAGCATGCAATTGACTTACTGAGGCACTTCATATGAAAAAAAAAATATCCTGTTCTTCCTCTTGTACTACCAGTTTGGATTTCTGTTATTCTTGTATCTCTCTCGGTCAGTTGGATCCCTTTACTTGAAAGCAGTGACTAATTGGATCAGAACAATAACAACAAAGAAGGAGTCCAACTAACACAGAGAGAGGATCCCTTGTTTGACAGCTACACAAAATTGCATCATTCCTGCAATTCCAGCTGCTTCCCAACAAGGAGACTGTAGATCTCTGCCATCTAGAATGCCCTTCAATACCAAGCTAAAAATATTTCTATCAAACTAAGATAATACTTTTTTAGCATATAGCCCAGTATTAAGATTATAGAAATTATATGGTGATGGATTATCTCCTTTCCTTTGTATTTCCTTGGTCCTGTAGGCTACTACACTGATTTAAATAAGTATGAATAAAACTGTGTGCAAACCAATTCTTTGTTTAGATGTTACCAATGTATAGTCAAGCAATGTTTTTTTTTTTTTAAAAAAACTGCATTTCATTTAGATTGTAGCCTCATGGGTAAAGGGTCTACCTTTTTTTCTCCAAAACATGTGCATTGACTGCCAGCACAGTGAGGTTTCAGTCCAAGCCTGGGTATCTGAAATAAAGGGTCACAGCTCTAAAAATTCCAGGCAATAACTTTTGCCTTATATTTTCCCTTTTCTTACTTTACTCCTATACCACAAGCTTTCCACAGAGTAATAGTTGGAGAAGAGAACTGAATTTAGGGAAAAAAAAAAGAGAACTAGAATCCCTTTTATTGTTATTCACATGTATTAAGGGTCTCTCCATCATTAGCTTTACCAGCATTGTGTCATGGAGACATAGAACAGCTTCCCAGAGAAGTGAACAAATGCGATTTGTCAGATATGATTCTGAGTTTTATCCCGGCACACATTTAGCAAACTTGTAGTTGAATCTTGTTAATGAGAGGAGCAACATCATTGTTTGTAATTGGAAGAATAGTTCAGGAAGCACTGTCATTTGGGGCTGGTTTCTCTTAGTGTGCTTGTGCATCATGGGTGTCCCTGGCAGCTCAAGTGAAGCTGCATTGCAAGCTGACAGCATCTGCACTGGGTGAAACTAATGGGGCAGCTGTCTCTCATCCTGTGTGTCTACAGCAGTGGATGCATTGAAAATAAGCTGCTTTTCCTGCAGGCCAGCTCACGAGCAAGACTTGCTAACTTTGGTGCAATTACAGTAAAAGCCTGTTCTATCTGCAATGTGGTCTGCAGTAATTCAGGGATCAACACTCTGTTTTCTTTTGTATAGAGTAGGCAGCTTCCCAGTGTCAGATTAGGATTAGTACTTTGTTTCATCTTATTCCTGGAAAAATACATACCTTCAAGAAAAAATGATTCACTAATGGCAAGAATGTTCATAGAAATCTACTATGATATGTGCTATGTGGTAGATAACATGCATTGAAAATGTGGCTACATAGATAGGTGTCGGTAGAGATTTCATGTCCCCAGCATCTGAATATTCTTTCGTCCTTCATTAGTTTCCCATCATTGAAAGAGGAGTGAATAATGAGCGAACAGTGAAGGTAATAAAGATGAAAGCATGAACCTCTTACAACTGTCTGATAATGAGCTTTTGTAAATAGAGTTAATAGATGATTTTGTGTATCACATGTTTTTGAAAGGATGAAAAAAAAATCTCTTTGCATGCAAAGCATTTGCTCTAAACAACAAAAAATCCCCCAAATAAATGTTACGGTGATTTGCTGATGTACTAAAGGTGATGAAAGCTGGAGAGACACAGCTCGCAGTAGCTTATTATTAATTTGAACATATTTGATTTGTGTATCTGTAAACTTAAGGCTTTTCTGGGAAACAGAAAAATGCCTCTGAGATTAAGTGATCACAGTGGTCTCAGGTCATTTTCCGGTTTCATGCTTCTCATTTCTTACATGCCTGATTTAATTCACCTTTATTTTTAAGCTCATTTCCTAATCTCTGTGTCATGGTACTGGCCAACGATACAGCTGAAGTGAGTTAGCTATGTATGCGGAGTGCACCGGGGAGGGGGCTCTCCTGCCTGTGGAACAGCATGACCCATCTGCTGCTGAGAAGGGTTTTAAGTGATAGAGGGTTAAGAGGCCAGAAGGCAGTGTTTCAGAGGATGAGAGAGGTTGGAGAGGGAAACCCAAGCTGTGCCTTTCCCGGCTGCCTAGGCTGTCCCCGAACTTGTCTGTGTGCAAGGTGGCAGAGCCCTGCTGGCAGCTGTGACGTGGGCACGAGGCAGGCTAGGGATCCACTGCTTACCCCGAGAATTCAGGCATCTGGGACATCCGGCTCAGCAGACTGCCAAGTAGCTTGTGAAACTCCAAAAATGCTGCCTCTCCCATTGGCGTGAAAAACCTCTGTCACTGTGCTGCTGAAATCAGTATACTCCCAAGGAATGTTTTGTTGATTTGGTGTTTTCCTTCAGAGAAAAGATTTTGTTGAGAGATTACTGGAAAAATCTGCCAGTTGCTGTATTACGTGTTGCTGCATATAGCTTTCTGGAATCTAGCGTGATATAGTAAGACAAGTTTCAGCTGATAGCTGAGAAGGCGACAGAACCAGTATCACTCTTGGATATTTAATTTCCTGCTCAAGCTGCAACTTGTTTCTAGAACTGTGACTTGTTTGTTTATGGCTCAAGAAACAAAACACTCAGAAAGGCTTTGGTTAACTTCCAATTAGACTGTAAAGTGTAAAGTAGCACCATGAGCTAAATTGTGAATCCGATTTGTGTGATCAGTAGACAGTCAATAAATATTTAAGAGCTACTTAGTAACATTTGATCAGCTGTGAAAGTGCCTAGCTGGGAAGACATAATATTCAGCAAAAGCAAATTACATTAAAAGTGAGTCACATGGAAGCCACTAAGTAGCAGTCATGCTGCTTAATGTCACTAATGACAGGAGGTGAGGTGACAGATGACACGAGTGACGGTCGCTGTGAGTAGAGTGGCTTCCAAACTGAGTCTCTGATCTATTTGGCTGTGGAAGATAGGAACAGAAAAACATCTCCTGTGGTCTCTGGGGTCATTAAGTCTGATGCTGGCTGTTTACTTTTACAGTGGTTCTGCCCACACATTCATCTGAAGACAAGAAAACAGCAGTCCTTGTGTGGCTCTGCAACTCTGGCAGCCTGTGAGCGTGTGTACAGGATCCTGGGGATGCAGCCACAAGCCCAATCCAGATTCCTGTTCAGCTCCTGCCTGGCTGAAGCGGTGATAAAATTCCCTGGATATCTACTGATCTGCTTAGAGCAGAGATACTTGAGCTGGTTTTAAACAGCAGTGGCCTCTCTGTGGCACCATTGAGCAATACTGAGAGCAGGTCAAACAAGGCAGCACAGTTAATTCAATATTATGCTGCAGAGCCTGGTGTGGAGAGGTTGTGCATAACAGCATAATTCCCAAGATGAGATTTTTGCTTATGGCATACGTGCAAATACTAATGCCCCAGCAGAGCTCAGTACTTATTTTGTGTTTAAAATCTATCTGGTTTTGCAGATTCTGCAGGGATCAAACTGGCATTTGTTTTCTGAATTCAGATCTCCTGGATTGGGCTGCACACAGATCATAGGATGGTGCCTGCATCTCTCCTTTTCACTCAGGTGTGAGGAGGCAAAGTTGCATTCTTCTCCTGGCATTGAGGATTTTCATACATCCATTCTAGCCTCTGGAAAAGGCCTTCAAATTTCACTCTTGTAATCTCTCCTTCATCACATTCAACCTTACATGGATTGCTTAGATATTCTTTGGAAGTTGGGTTTTCATATCTAATCAGTAGACTACTGGATAAACAATGCAGTAGAGGACACTTTTCATTTCCATTTGTGAAAAAAATGTCAGCTAGTTTGTAAGCATCAGACAGGAAGAGGAATGAGGGAAATTGAAATATATGAATATTTTTCAAAACCCACATAAGCATATTCTGGATTCTTCAATCTCAGATTAGTATAGTTATCTGTTTTCAAGGAAATTAAATAAGCTATTGTATGTATTTTGGCCAAAGTTCTCAAATATACTCTTATGTGGTTTTAGGGAGCCAGGTAGGTGCAGGCGCTTACGCTGCTATGACTCAGAGTTGGGAAGGAAGCATTTGAAATATGTCCAGATGCACAAGGGATGTATGTTTCCCACTGATATCCACTTTATTAGCACTGGTCACTATGTTTAACAGTCACAGTGGAGAAGAACGGCCTGATAGTGTATTTTTTGCAATGAAATTAGGAAATTAGTGGCTGCAAAAGGAGGTGGGTTGCTCACCTTTATGTGTGGTATCCTCTACTGGGCAATTTAGTCAGAGATAATTACCCTGAAATCCTCATGTCCCCAAGAGCACTGTAACCACAGAGTTGGATACAAGGGAAGAAAGGAGAAAAAAATAGGAATGGATAGAGATACAGAAGAAGAAAAAAAGAGTAAGCAAAAGAGGGACCTAACTTTAAAATCCTTCAAAAGGCGATGTACGTTGGAAGAAATGGCTTTGGTCCTGGTCCGTGCTCCAGGTTTTGCTTATAGATATGGCTCTAAAGAGCCATTGATAAGGAGACGTGAACAGGATTAGGATTATGTCCAGCTTCAGCAGGAAGGGTGGAAAGCACCATTCTTGAGCTTGCTGGTAAGAACACCAGCAAGAAGATGTAGATTTGAACCTCTTCAGGTTGAGTAGGTCTTGGAACCCCAGTGTTTCCAGCTCAGTCAACCACAAAGCCGTTAAAGGAGAGGAAGCTTCCTCCTCCCCTTCAGAAGTGATTAGTTATAAATCTGTGAAGTACAGGGTTTCTGGAGAAGGCTATCAGCACAAAGGGGCAGCTTTTTGTGCTGAGCTGTCTGTAGTGGGCACCAATATTCCTATACAGTGTCAGGGTGCAGAGCACATCCTCCTCATTTCTAGGATCTTGGTCACTCGAATTAAGGATTCAGCTGGCTGAGCCCAGGGTCAGTTCTGCATCGATAGGAGCTGTTGTTAATAAAACTAGAGGTGGGTATCTGCCTCTCTTTTCTCTTGGGCTTGCTTTGTGATCGCTGGATCATTGTGATCATTGTCTCTGCACCCAGTTCCAGCCTGGTCTTGTAATCACTCTTGGCACCCATCTCACGTTTCCTGGCCAGTGTGCCAACCAAAAAGTCATTGGAGGGAGGTCAGGCCTTCATTGCCAAGTTCTAGATTTCTGGAGATCTTAGAAGTGCCAGCTGACTTTATTCTTTACAGATCCTGCCTTTATGACTTTGGCACCTGTAAGGACTGAAAAGGTTTAGGTTACAACTCATAGTATGGTTTGAAACTGGCTCTCTGTCATCAGAAAAACTTGTGTATTGCAACAGAGTGTCGCAGTGCTTAACATTTGGATACTTTGAGACACAAAATAGCATTTACAAGCCTAGCGTGCAGCTGTGACGGAATGTAGGACTTTTTAAAGAGTAAACCCTAGAAAAAGAAAGCTATTTAAGCATAACAAGTAACTACAGATTGCAGTTTTGAAAACATGATAAAGTGGAGGGGTTCTTAAGTAACAGGAGAAGCTTCAGGTGAAAACGTTGGTATCGGCTGCATTTCAGTTTTCAGTGGCTTGGAATTGCCTTATGTATTGAAGAGGGAACACAAGTTCAGAATTTAGCAAGTGTGATTTCTTTAGACAGAGAAGTATTTAGGAAATAAAGAGCTAGGCTCCATAGCCTCAGCCAACCCTGTCACTTGGCAATAGATTGGTATGAATAAGGTCATTGAAGTAACTTTTCCATTGACTTAATACATGGCATGTTGCTGGCAGTGTTTTAAACCCAGATGAAATTCCAAATGAGATGCGGAAAATGGAATCAGCAATAAACTTCACTGCATACTCTTGCTTTTCCACTTATTAAATTAATTTAGCAACCTGAAACAAGACAGAGAGCATGACAAGTGTAGTAAAAGTAGGCATAAATATAATATGGGCTGTTTAAAAGTTCATGCTTGTTATAATTTGGCCGAGTAATGGGAGGAGAAAATAACTTACATTTCGAAGTGTGTCTGCATATATATCTAAGCAGAACAGTTATTTTCTTTTTGGTATCTGAGCTAGCCTGTTCAGTAATAGCATGAATAAAAGGTAATGCGTTATGCCTGTAACTTCAGGTGCCTTCTGGCATAATGCCTTCAGATAATACTAGATGTGATTAAATTAGATTAGTTAATATTAGATGTAGTTTATTTAATTGAAACTACTAGATTTCTCTAGAACTTGCAGATATTTTTGTGTTGACCGTAGGAACTCCTTAAGTTTATTTTTTCAGGAGCCTTCATGTGTTCAGAATTTACAAGCAAATTAGTGGAAATGAGGGCTGTCAGATAAATAAAGTAAAAGCCAAATTAAAAACATGCAACAGCTTGTGTAATAGGCTGTGGACTGTCAAAAAAAATCACTGCTGTTGGATGTTGTAGATGCAAAATATTTAATCTTAATGTGAGAAGTATAGTGAAAAAAATTGGAGTTTATTAACTAAAAAAACACATTGGAGTTGGAAAATATTTTGGGAGACTCATAAGAGGCCAGGAGAATACTTTTCTAGGTGAAGTTACTTGCTCTCTTCATGCTCTACCCATAAGTCATCTTCTTATGGTTACTGTTAGAGACAGGATACTGGTGAGAACAACTGTGGTCTCAACAGCCATTTTCATGTGTTTCTAAGGTTTTCACAGAAAATGTACACATACAAAAAAAAGAGGTTTTCATTCATCTTTAGATAGCCAAGGGAAAACAGCAATGCTACAAAACTCATCTGAGCAATCCCAGTAACTGAAAGGGCCAAAGATAGTATAGTAGATCTTTGTAAACTAGCCAGAGATTTTCAAGAAAATATGCCCACTAAAAGTAAGTGGCTTTTCAGATGAGTTATTTGTCAGAAAGATGTGATATGATCATCAACTACTTCCTCTAGGTATTAGAGATTGATAGCTTACATCCTCTGATATTAGTTCCATGCACGCTGGGTCCTGCTTTACCTGTCTGGTTTAAATTTGGGAACGAACCAGTATCCATTTTCTCTTTTGTTAAGTTTTTCGTTTTAACTCTTTCAGTGAGGTTGGCTTTGTGCCTGCTAATGCTTTTCCTCCTTTCTGTTATACTCCAAGCCCCAGGAATGTTAAAAGTCCAGTGTCACCTGTCAATTTTTTTTCCTTATGATACCCTGATGAAGAATCTGTGATCTTACAGATACAGATGCTACTATTACTAAGGCCTTTGTCACTTCTGGATTGAGCTGCAATTGTACAACTGATACTGTAAATAGAACCAAAGTGCAATTATATATTTATAAAATCTCAGTTCCAGCCATGAGTTGCACACTGGCACTCAGTGGTTCTTACTGGCTGCTTGTTGGCAGTTAAAGATATTGATGTTGGTATTGATTCTGCCTTAAGAATTTGTCTTGCTTTGGGGCAGCCAGCAGTCAGGGCAGTGCCATTTGGGGAGACCAAAACTGCTTCTGAATGACCAGCTCTCTTCACGAGAGCCCAGATATGCCATGCAAAGTTAGCTAGAGGAGAGGGTCCATTGGGAAAGGCCCATTGCTGTCTCAGTGTAGTGTCTTGTTACATGAGTCACTGAGCTCAGGTGAGTGCCATGAGCTGCTGCCTTGGTTAGGGTCCCTTTGTGCTTTCTTTCCATGGGAAAGACATATCCAGGCTGGCCTGGCTCTTGCCAGTGAAGAGTCGTGGCTGTTCCTTGCTGTGGCAGTTGAGATTTCTGCAACCAACTGTTTGGCGCAGGTTGTGGTAGATAATGAAGAGCTTGCTTTTTAATGTGTATGTGTCCTTTGGCTTTGAAATTCCCTTTAATTCCTTCTGAGTATACCATCAAAACCTTCTGGGGAAGACTTAGAAAGTTGTGTTTTGGCAAGATTTTGGGAAATCATTCAGGGAAGTGGAGTAGTTTATGTTTCATAACAGCACAACAATCCTCTAGATCTAGAGAGATGTGTTCCCTTATACATATAAATAACACATCATTAAGTTTTCTGAACAGTTGTTGATATGTAGGAAGAGAGGCCTATTAGTTCGCATAATGCTTTCATCTCATCACTGAGCCCTTCACTAGTAATCAACAACAAATTGCTATAGCTTAGAATAGACATATAAAATAGTGGTGCCTTAACTATTAAACAAAAAGTAACAGGGGAAAAATACAACTATTACCTGGACAAATAAGATAACAAGTTTTAAGCTTTGGTGTTATTTTTGTACTGTGTTTTTAATTGATGGCAGGAATGCCTTGAATGTTCTTCTATATTGTTTAAATTGTGTATGTAATATAGAGTTAATGCAATCTTTCTCTGATAATCAACTCTCTAGTTCCAGACTTAATGAGTAGGATGTTTTCTCCCTCTGAACAGCAGGATATCTGTGCTTCCTCTACTAGCATGTTCTTTTTCCTTTCTTCAGTCCCACTCTTGCCATGGCCCACAGGAATCTGACTGGGAGCTGTAATGTTAACTGTGGATGTAAGATTCATGAGTACGAGCCTGTCTGTGGATCAGATGGAATAACATATTTTAATCCTTGCCTAGCTGGCTGCATCAATGGTGGAAACCATAGCACAGGGGTAAGTGCTTCACCCATCCACCCACATACGACTCGGGAGTGGCCCCTTAGGACTGATGCAGATCAAAGACTGTTCTGTTTCTACTGCAATCAGCCCCTCTTTTTAGGCTCTGGAGAAGACTCATTCATGAGTCTTTCCATGTTTTGAAAGACTGGTTATATATGGTCCCACTCCCCTTCCCTTCAGTTACGTACAAATTTGAGGCACAAACTCTTTTGTGCCAAGTGAATCCTTCAAGTGAGTGCAAAGTAATAAGGGGTAAAGAGGGCTGGTGTTTCCAGTGCAGACTCTGACAACCCTACTGGAAGTGGCCTTCCTGCCCATTGCTCGTGCAGGACTCATAGAAGGAATCTGGAGTCAGTGTCATCTAATTCAACTTTCTGCTAACATAGGCAGCAATGTCATGTTGTCATTCCACAAGCTCATCTACGTTACTCGTAAGAACAGTATACTTTTTTTTGTCTCCCTCTCCAAACAGAAGGAAGACCTTAACTCTTCAGGTAGTTGGAAGGGTTTTAAACTCCTGTTTAAATTTAGTTATGGCCTCCTTAAAGCTATAGATGTTTAGATCGATATCATCATTTTGCAAAAGTAGCTGTTGCACCTGCACCGCTGTATTGACAGATGTTTGGTTTGTGCGGGCAGATGAAGGCTGCCTGCTTATTCTGCTC
The DNA here is from genome assembly GCA_033556795.1 of Tapera naevia. Classification (NCBI taxonomy): domain Eukaryota; kingdom Metazoa; phylum Chordata; class Aves; order Cuculiformes; family Neomorphidae; genus Tapera; species Tapera naevia. Next base: position 17,186,375 of record JAUMJJ010000038.1, read on the forward strand.
TTGTAAAATAGTTTGGCCATTCTCATAGCCCTTGTCTAAACCTCTTCCAGGCTAAATGAAGTATTTGTCGTCATTAGCAATCCACTTGCTTTCCTGGAAATGCATTGCCTGTTACAGCCCAGTCTTCCAATTGGGCTGGACTGGCAAGGGCACCCTGCTGCTAAAATCACATCATGAAAATTTAACAATTTCCAGGACTGGGCACAAAGAAAACAGTTGAAATGTAGAATCTGACCTAAATATCAATAGAGCATTATGGTTATGCTTGTTTTGTACAAAACCCAAACTCTCAAATTCTTTTGTTATAGAACTATCTTTTTAAAACATGATAATTAAGGAAGACAGGAAGTAGTGTAAACATTGATTTTCTCAGGACTTGATTGTGCTTTCCAGAAAGCTTATTTATAATGTATCAGTTGCCTGATTTGAGATCCTGAACCAGCCAGCGAAGCAGGAGGATATTGGTTCCAGCGCTGTGCTTTCTCAGGTTGACTGGAAAATGATCTGAGAATGCAGGTTCATACATAGATGCTGCACAGAAAAGATTAGCTTCCTTTACAGTCTTTTTTTAAAGTATCTTGCTCTTTTTTAGTTGAAAATTGCTTAGGCCCGTTTGGAAAAGCTTGTGATGTGAGTCTGTCATCGACTTTCAGTGTCTATATAAATCTTATTATGTGCTTTGCTGGATTGAGACATAGATGTGATCTTCACTATATTTCACCTGATATCAAACTGGCACTATTAATTCATTTAGCGGGGAGCTGCTTTTGGAGTATGGACCCTTCACTGCAGATTTTGTAACATTGTTTCTTTTTATGATTTAAGAAAACATCTTTCATGGCTTGAAGTTTTAACTCTGTAGCTTATGGTGAGTAGAATAGGGCTGACATTGGTAGGAAAGTGCGTTTCTTCACTAAATAATGCTTTATGTAGGGTACAACAAACATAAGCTTGTGCCACTGTATAACACACAGAATGTTACTAACCTAATGTTTGAATTTAGGTTTATAACATTCAGTGTTTTCAAAATTAACCACTTTAATTGTAAGTAGGAGAAAAGGATTGTTCATACCTGCTTTATACATGTATTCCTATACTCTAGCATTTCTGTTGTGTCATGTCTGTCTCATTTAGCACACTGACTTGTTTTCTCTGATGATGAAAGATTGTGTAGTAAAGAGGGTTAGTTTCTGCAGGATGCCTGTTTGGCATTTGCATTTAGAGCCAAGGAGATAATGTGAGGGTGTGTAGAAAGAAAGCAGATACTCGTGATATTAGAGAGTGGGGTGCTGCCTTGGGGAAATGGATTCTGTTATTGCCTCCATTCCTAAGTGATGTTGGGCAAGTCACTTAAACAAAACTTCTCCCAGCTGGTCATTGATCTTGTATTCTTCATATTATGGTTGATGGATGCGAGCAATAACCAGAAGTATAATTTGTAGAAGTGCTGAGTGCCTAAATGTGTATCAGAAGGCATGTAAATTTACATTTAGCAAATATTAAGTTGCATATAATGGGAAATGTTCTGAAAACAAAAGGATCTTGATTGTCTCAAATTAGCCACCCACATTTGTGAAACTTTTGATCTGTTTCAGTTACTTAACTGCAAAATAGAGATAAAAACATCAGCGCCTCACTTCGTAACTGTTTTGAAGATAAATTACTTCTTTTTGAAAGACTTAAGCTATAATGATGAGTATGATAGAAAAATCCGTATGAAATATGATTCACTCTGTCTTAGTGGAAAATGTTTAGTGTGAAAAAAACATACCTGGAGCCACATTTTGTAAGTGGGAGGTAAAATACTGGATAAATAGATATATTATTAAGATGTTCAGTTAAATCCCATGGGAGAAAAATATGAGGCTGTGTTATAACACGAACACTTACAAAGGTCTACCTTAAAGTTGAAAAGCAACTGTAATTTGGATACTTCCTGTTGTCCAGGTGTTTAAATTTCCAACCTTAACATGGTCTTGTAATGTAGCTTTGGTGCATGTGTGGTCCTAGGTTTTGTGAATGCAAACATGGAAATCAAAAAACTTCTTCCTGTAACATCACATGGGGCCTGAAGCTGTTTCTTCTCTAGTGCCCAAGTATTCTCCTCTGCTGCATGTCCCTTTGCCATAAGAGCAGTTGAAACCAGTAATAGAATGAATGTTGCAGAAGGCTATTTCTGATCAAACTCTTCCTCACCTTGCTCAAACCATGGTCCTCTTTGCCTATGAAATGCCACTTTTTTTTGCAGTCTCTTCATCCTAATTTCATACTCTTTGTCTGTTCAGAAGTCCCTCGTATCCTTCAGTCTCACTGTTTAAATCTCTGCTTTCGCCTTATTGTCTGGTTTTGTTCCTGTCCACATTCCATCCACATCCACCCCCGCATCCAGCAGGAAGGTCCTGAGCTCCAAGTGTGAAGTGTGGCTTGTTGCTCTTTAGCTGAATCTGTGTAGACTTCCACTGAGATAGCAGAAAATACCTCCTGAATAGGAAAGTCTACAGCCTTCCAGATTCCCCAATATAGCATTGTCAGTGCTGCTTAAAGAGTGTTTCCTTCCAGTTTTTGTAATACGATGGAAACAATCTTTTTCTCCAGCCAAGTGATTAAATTGTTTTAGTAGAATTTTCCAAAAAGGTATTTCAGTTTTTTTTTAAACTCAGCCTAAATGAAGCAGTGAAAAGGCAATCCCATCATTGAGAGTCCTGGCTAGCTTTGAAAATACTTGGAGTGGTAACTTCACTTGTACTTGGGATAATGATGCTAGAGGCAGAAGATTCCTGATTGAGAGATGCAATGGGACTGTCTTACCTCATCTCTGTGAAATGTCTTTTTCACGCGGGTTTTTCATGTGGAAGTGTTCTTTTTCACTCTCCCTAGGTAAGAAATTACACAGAATGTGCCTGTGTCCAGAGTCGCCAGGTGATCACTCCACCAACAGTGGGCCAGCGCAGTCAGCTCCGTCTGGTTATTGTCAAAACCTACCTGAATGAGAATGGCTACGCTGTTTCTGGGAAGTGCGATCGAACCTGCAACACACTTATCCCATTCTTGATATTTCTCTTCATTGTTACCCTTATAACAGCATGTGCCCAGCCATCAGCAATCATAGTGACACTCAGGTGAGAGCTCAGTTATGTTTTTTGAATTATTTTTGCTGTGCCCACTCTCTCCAGTGCCTGTGTCAGAAGAGACTGGAGCAATGCAGCTAAACTCCTTCAAGCAAATAGAGTAGGGCTGACATGGATAGGGTGGAACTTGCTTGTATTTAGGATATATAACATACTTTTGGAAACATGAAATGCCCAGCGATTTCCAGGTGCTGTAAAGAGACAACAATTGAAAACATCATGTAAGAAAGTGATTACTCCCGAAGAAATTTTCAACTTTCCAGAGCAATGGTTTGAATTTTCAAATGCAAATGAAAAAGTTGATTTTAAAAAATTATCCTTTTCTCTGTCTTAAAATAGTTCATTCCTGCAACGTGCCTGTGTTTTTGAATCTTCCCTTTTTTTCCACACAAGCATTTTAAACTTGTACTGCAGTAGTAGTATTGTTGTTACCGTGGTGATTTAAGGAAAGAGAACAGCAAAGTCTTTGTAGGGAAAGGTAGTGTTATTTATTTATCTATTTGAAAATAAGTTCTTGGGTTAGGATTGACTTTTTCCATCTCTGCTCTCTGGTCTGATAAGTATTATCACTTCCTGTAACATCTCTATCCATTTAACAGGCAGTTCTCTAAGTGAACTTCAGTCTGATTTTTAAAGAAATGTGAGCTGAAAAAATAGAACATGCTCTTCTGTTAAAATAAATTTGTATGTGTATAATATATGTTGCTATTGTTAAAAGAGGAGGAGAAATAATTAGAGGAAAATGTAATGTTTAATTACTAGGATTTACAAAGCAGACCCTTAAGTATTGACTCTACTGGTAACAGAAAGACAAAGAAAATGCTTTAAAGATGTCAATTCAGTTTGGAATCTGAAGCTGAAGAGCTCTCTGAGTTCAAGAAGTAAGTTCCTTCCAGGCAGGGATGAGCTGTAAGAATAGAATAGAATAGAATAGAATAGAATAGAATAGAATAGAATAGAATAGAATAGAATAGAATAGAATAGAATAGAATAGAATAGAATAATTCAGTTGTAAAAGACCTACAATGATCATCTAGTCCAATTGCCTGACCACTTCAGGGCTAAACAAAAGTTAAAGCATATCATTAAGGGCATTACCCAAACACTAACGGGCATGGGACATAGACTGCCCCTCTAGGAAGCCTGTTGCACTGTTTGAGGTGCTCTTCAGAAGCACACCCAAAATGATCCAGATGCAAATGTGCATTCAGTCCCTGGGACCAGGTTTGAGCTGACCTGAGGTAAATCCCTACAAAATCTGAAATGCTTGTGGTGTATAAATACCAGGTCCTCAGCACAAGCTGTTTATCTGTGTAAATCTGCTTCTCTTGAACGGCATTAATTGCAAATATAGAGACATCTTTTGACCTGGTTTTGTGTAAAATCTCTCTTCAAGTTGAGCTTTTTTAAACCAGTCTTGGACGTTTTTTTTCCACGAGAATCATCCTCCCAATCAAGAACATTTTCTGCCGGTGGTGTTCTCTTTATATCATCACTCTGATATTCTTGCTCACAGTTAGGCCCCTATAAAAATAAGAATGGCCAATCTTTGTAACAGGTCATTGGGACCTTAGAAAACATGAGGCAGATCAGCACTTGACTTTGCTCTCTTTAGGCCTCTAAAACCGTCTGGCATCCCTCTGTCTCATGCCCAGCAAGGACGAGCATTCTCTTGCTGTTGCTTTCTCAGCTTAAGTGGTTGAGGTCAATACAGCAGCCTGCTGCTGAAATGGGGAGGACTGTGCCATGTTACGTGGTGGAATTTGTCTTCCAGTTTGCTTTTCTACAAAAAGGATCACTGTTAGGACTGTGAAACCAGTGCAACTTCCAGTTAGTCGTGCAGATGTAGCGCAGCTGATGTGTACATAGAACTGTTATAATGTAGACACTTCTGACCTTATTCCTTCTGTCTCCACATTTTCCACATTAAGAACAATAATAATAACAATAACAATACATTGTCATTGCACTGCACTGTTACAAAGTTCACATTGTGCATAGCACTTTTGCCCAAGAGTTGTGGCCCCAGTTGGTTCCTTGATTTTTCAATTTCTGACTGAGTGCTTGACTTCAACATCTTGATTTACAGCTGCCTATCTTAATTTCAGACCTTTAGGTTAAGATTTTAAAATATTTTTTTAAATCAGAAGAATATTTGTGATTTAATAAAATTGTAGTTGTATTGTGGAATATCATTACTTTGTATTTAGTCTTTTGAAGGCTTGATGTTTTTCCTTTGACATCAATGGAAGAGATCTTGTATTACTTGTATTGAAAAGGAACAGTGTTTAAAGAAACAGTTTGAATGTTTCTACTGGTAGTTTTCCTGAAGTAGTTCCAAAGTGCTTATGCTACACAGAGATCTGTTAAATTCAGAAGCCGAGTCCAGCTTTCAGCAACTTAATTCTCCATTAATTAGAATTTATCTGAAAAGGGTTAAGAAAATAAAGCAAGACATTATAGGAAATAATAGGGAACTATCATTAGAAGCCATGGACATTTTAGTTGGATTCTCTGTATTTCCTTAATGGGTTTGGATTAAATTCTTCAGGGTTTACACAGGTAAAGAAAGGTTGAAGGGTGTGACTGAGGTTTTGGTTAGCAGAGGGGCCGGCTATAGTTTTTCCTAGCAATAAGAGTTAATAATATTAGAAGCTTAAATGGAAGAAATTGGTACAAAGATTTTTTTTTTATAGCTCAGAAAAAAGCCAGAAGGTAGAGCCAGAACATACCACAATGATATCTGTTGTGACTGTTTCTTCAGTGGAGCTTCTTTTTGTCTGCTAGGTCTGTGGAAGATGGGGAGCGGCCCTTTGCACTAGGAATGCAGTTTGTTTTATTGAGAACTCTTGGTAAGTCCTGCAGTTACTCAGCATTTCTGTTAAGGCTAGTCATGTTCAGCTTAAATGTACTATAAAAATATTAAAATTCCATAAATCTGCAACTAATTGCCTGACTAATTGTATTAGGAACCTAAAATTAATAGCTTCTGAAAATGTTGTAGCTAAGAATGTATTTAATTTTCTTTTTTTTTGTTATCGACTTATAGAACTACGTTTTTTTCCCAGAAAGAAATATTTTTACAGTTTTAAATTTTGTTTAAAAGTTAATAGTTACTAAATATTATTTACTAAGGACTTTTTCTTCTTTCACAGATTTTTATTGCTTTCAACAGTAACAATAGCTTTTTTCATTTTTAAAATAAGTGATTGCTACTTAATGTCTAATTTCAAATGTTTCAAAGCAAAAAGGTTACATGTTAAAAGTCTTTATTCCAAAAAGTAGTTTATTTCAAGCTTTTGAAATTTTAAAATCCTGCCTATAAAGAACACTCCAGGTGTTCAGCTACTACAAAACATATGACTAGAGCAAGAAAGCAAGGATTATTTTAAGACAACAAGAGGAGAAGCCCATATGTCTGCATCTGGAAGTTTTCTTTGAGGAAGGACATTTCTAACTTGCCTTAAAGCCGTCGTATTGCTGGGGCAAGCACGAGCATTCAATGGGCTGGCTGCATCTTTAGCAGCCTTAGAAGTTGAAGTCTCTTTCAGAAGAAGATCTAGTCACAGCAAAGTTTACCATTTCAGTGACCTCACCATTTCCGTCTCTGTTCCATACGAGAAAGATTTTGAGGCTTTTGGGGTTTTTATCCCTAATATAAGCAGCACACCCTACCCTTCCCAGCTCAAAGGCAGTGGATGTTCAGCAAGTAACAGTCTGGGCATAACATTGTATTTTGTTCCTCTCCCACAATTTATTTCCTGAGAGCAACGTTGGATTTTGGTTTTGGGGGGACATACTTCAAGAAGAACTGTCTGGGGATGGCAGATTGAAGCAGTACCTATTGTAAGGTGGTGCTGCATTTTCTTCTTTGAATTCTTTCCCGTTTGTGGTATGTTTCATGTGTGGGATAAGTAGTGTTGGTGGGAAAATCAGCTGATTAGTTTTCCATGTTTTAGATTTAATGTGACAACAGCAGTGTGGAAATCTCAAAAATTCTTGACCTACCCTGTTTGGCTAAGGCATGTAGTTTCTTTAGAAGTTTTCCACTACAAAATAACACGTATTATTTCTGTTGCTATGTTTATTTCAGCTTACATTCCCACTCCAATTTATTTTGGGGCTGTTATTGACACCACGTGCATGCTTTGGCAGCAGGATTGCGGCGTACAAGGATCTTGTTGGGAATACGATGTCACTTCATTTCGTTTTGTCTACTTTGGGTTGGCAGCTGCTCTCAAGTTTGTGGGATTCTTTTTTATTTTCCTGGCCTGGTATTCCATTAAGTGTAAAGAAGAGCAACTGCAGAGACAGAGATGGAGGGCTTCGCTGGTGAACACTGTGAGTGAGATGGTTGGCCAGGCTGGACCCCAACAAAACTATGCACGAACTAGATCCTGTCCTACCTTCAGTTCCCGAGGAGACATCAGTGTGACACAAGGAATGAACTGCGTAGCACAGACATACCCCGGCCCTTTTTCAGAAGCAATAAATTCCTCAAATGAAAATGCATTGGAAGAAGTCACTGCTGAAATGTAGACCCCTGGCTTGGTAATGTAATATTTAGTTTTGTTGGTTGACTTAATTATGGCGCCTTTTAAAACACCTGTGCCTTCTATTTTTAATCTAAATGTAACACGTGATGAAACCAACAAAGCTTAATGGAAGCAACCATATTATGTTCCTGAGGGCTGGATACCTCAAACCAACCCATGTTCTTGTTTCTCCCTTCCCAACAATGGAGTTTTACAAAATGCATTTGTAATTATTTCAGATGTGTCCATTAAGTGTTCGTGTTCTGATCTAATATCAGTGTAAAGGTGAGGTATTATGAACAGCAGAAGTTGGTGGAAGAGCGATGAAAACTCATATCATTGATGTCTAGACATAACAAAAATGTTTAAATGAAATGTATTGTCAACTTCATATCCACAAATTGTATTTTTAAGAGATGAGTAATTACTGTGAGTTCTGCTTTCAAGCACAACTGAACTTGTTTAAACTATGCAATTTATTTGGTTAATTGTATGTGCAACAAATTAAGTTTAAAGTTTGCTTTTAAGGACATTACATTACAGCAACTGAATTTGAAAGGGACTATTTTCAGACGTAAGCATTACATTAAAAAAGACTTTAAGTTTTAAAGTACTGTTAATAACACGCTAAGCCATACAAAAGTAATACATCAGGTAATGTTTGCAATGTTCAGTCATAATATCTTTATCCTGTCAAAATGTGCATTCATTTTCATTTGATGGGTTGTAGTCATTCTTCACAAAGTACACAGGCTAGAAAAATATAATACTTCAGTATTAATTTTTAATAACGTTAAGATGTAGGAATCATACACACATATCAGAACTGATATGTGTACATCTCTGTAATGTTATTTGGGTGGCCATTGCTAGCACCAAATCTACACAGGAGAAGAAAACCAGTTATGGTTTGATAGGAAGAGCTTGTCCATCCTTCAGAAACGTTTGCCAGTGTAGTTCAGCTTTGATGAAAAAGTCTTGAGGGAGACCTAATGGCCTTGTTTTGTATCTGAGCAGCCACCTGGGACCTGGCGAGCCTCTTGCAGTCAGTGATGGCACCAGGCTCAGGATGGCACTGCTCACTGCCTGCTGCACGAGTCAGCAGAGAAACCTTCAAGTGGGCTGCAAGCAGCCTGCCTGCTGCAGTGCCTGGTACAAGGCATTCCTCTCCATTCCTGGCGCTGCTGGGGTGCTGTGCTCCCTGCCACTGAGAACACCAAGGGGACGCCAGCTCAGACCCAGGGTCCCTCTTGGTTCTGCCCCACTTCTGCCTCTCCTGCTATGTGGTGCTGGACAGTCTGGTGGGACAGGCCTGGAAGTCCTAGTCGTATGGTTTGTCCCACACGTGGCTGCCTTTCCTTTTCTCAGCTTCATTGAAAGCTTCTGTGAAGGCAAAGGGAGAGTCATCTCTCCTTTGCCCTTCCAGGGGAAGAGCTAAGAATAGAAATTGCCTGCAAGCATGAACCCATTGGACGAGATGTGTCCTTTGCTTATTCCAAATTACTGTAGTGTGTTTTTCCCCAAGAGATGCTGCGACTTTCTAATCAAGTGTACTTGGCATTTCATTTCTTGCTCTGGAGGCTTTGTAGTGCTGTGCTTATGATATACTAATGATGTCTCAAAGAGCAGAGAATGATTTCAGGTGGACACTAGGAAGTCAAAGCTGTATTTATCCCTGCAGGGAAAGTCTTAGAAGTTTAGGAAATTAAAAGCTCTCTTTTTAGAGGACTCAGTTATAGTTAGGTTTGGATTTTGCCATGTAGAGAGCTTGCATGAAAATAAAGAGGAAAGAGCAGAACTTCACATTTTTGAACAGTTATTTCTAGTTTAATTTTTAATTTATAATATGTAAGTTTATTAAACATTCTATAGAACCAAGTCCTTGAAATTAAAGGCAGTACTGTCCTTGGCATTCATTGGGTTGTTCTGGGAAGAGTAGATTTCCCTCTCCTCCTTTGCCGGCTGCCTTTTCTCATCTCCTGGCACTTCTTGACCAGCACATGGAACTGGCTGCCCTGCTTGAAATGGTAGCAGCTTATTTCAGAATGTCTCTGTTCATTTATGTGGCTTGTATTAATTCCCACTTCTCTGTCTGCCAACTCAGATGCTTCTACCCCTAACTACAATGTAGAAGTATATTGTTTTAATCACCTCCTGCTATTCTGTATATATGAACAGTTTTTTGGGGTCAAGCAGGAAAATCTTTTTTCTCTGCGCAAGTAGCCACCAGATACAATATAACCTTAGTCAGCGTGTGCCACCTGAGATGTTAGATTCTACACTTCTCATCCCAAGAAATGAGTTTCCTTGGCTCAAAGGTATTGGGTATAGTTTTTTTGCCGTAGAGATCAGAACAGATGATAAAAAAAGTTTCTTTTGCACCAGTCTCAAGAGCTTCTTGCACCAGGAATTTTCTGCCATGGCAAAAATTGAGGCAAAGTGGTAGGACAAAGTGTAATTTTAGCCCATCACCCATCCATTCCAATAATTTGCCTATTTTAATCATCAGGAGATGAGGTGAAGAGTGACAATCTTTTTAAAAACCTCAGAAACAGCATTTAGGGAATTGTGAAAGTCTGGAGATGAATAATCTATCCTGATCTACTGTATTTCATTCTTTATGTGTGCTTCTGTTCCATATGAATAACAAAGGAGAGCAGGTTAGGCTTGTAGGATTGTCATGAGCTGACACTGCTGGCAAAGAATGAGGGTGATTGATAGAAATGACACATCTGCAAATGCTGTTGCTTCTAAGCTGATTTCAAGGGACTTCAGAGGTTGTTGGAATGGAGACTGCCTTTTTTTTTAGGAAATCCTGACACTCCAGCTTCTAAAAGCATTTATTTTTTGGAGATATTTGAGAAACTGGAGTGCAGAAGGAAAGGTGTTCACTTTAGAAATACGGAAAAAGCCCTGTTTATGTACTTTCAATTGCCTTTTAATTTTCCTTTCAAAATTATATGCAAAAAAAAGTGATTTATTACTTTTCAAACAGATTTCTTAATAATTTGGGATATAGATAATTTTGACAAGATGAATATGTATCTACAAAATCACTGAATTAGATCAACATCCTCTGAATGAAAGAAACTCGAGACTATGGCCAGCTTTTGATTGATTCCTGAAGGACACTTTATTGTGAGTAAGTTATAACACTCTAAACTAAACCAATAAAGGCATGCAGGGGAAACACATTAACTTCCTAGAGAAGTCAATTCCTGTGTTTTCAACGTTGACTGAAATATGGACTGAGACTTGCTGAATCAACGCTATTTTCTGAGGTTGTCATTGCCAAAGGAAGCAGAATCGCCAGAGAAATGATGTGCATCCCTAGCAGAAGTCATGATTGATTTGTGATGCTAAACAGCCTCACAAGAAGAAAAAAGGAGCTTTATCTGTCACCCAGTGAAGGTGGCCATGCTGTCTTCCTGCAGTGAAATCCATTAACTGGTAATTTCTGCCACCTTCATTCTCTATCCCCAAATGCTGAAGGCTGGATAGCAGCGACTACAAGAAAAACTAAAGCACAGGGCATGCTCACTCATAGGAAGCTATTGGTAGCAAACTCAATTGATCTACCTGCAATTAACCAGCCAGGGACAATGTGGGGCAATGACACCCAGCAATGAACTACAAGTCCACAAAATGCCATCATACTATCACAAGGACAGACTAATTTCCTCTTACACCACTAATTCCTGATTTAGAGTGAGGGGCATGAGAGGAAGGAGCTCCAATATATGAACTTGACTGGGCCAGTGATCGTCCCTGTTTCCTCAAAAAGAAAAAGGCTTCAGAAAGGGCATAGCCATGGCCTTGGGTGCTTATGGATGCAGCACCCTCAGGAGCTGGTTCATAGGGATTTTGGGCACTGGAGTATCTGGGGAGTGGGACTCTCCATATTTCCAGTTCTAGGCAAAAGCCCTGTGGTTTTCTTCCATATGAACGTGCTGGATATAATACAGTACGATCTGGAAGTGGTGGCATTTTATATCCTTTCAGTACGGTGTAAGCAGCTGCAAGAAACACGTTGAATATTATGGTGTAATTTATGTTTAATTGGAAATTTTCAGTACTTTGACCAGCCATTGTATCTTTAAAAGCGCATATGGTAACATGCAGTTCCTTAGAACTTGCTGTTCTGAAAGTGAAGTAGGGGCACAAATCTCCTTGTAAAAATTGGAAATGCAAGTTTGAAAGGCCCTAAATTAGTCACAAATACTTGAATTTAGTGTTTTCAAAAATATGTTTTCCTTTTCTTTTAAATATAGCTTATTAATTTGTAGCATTAATGGTTCGTTCATTATGGCTCTGATCCAGCAGAACACTTAAATGTGTGTGAGTTTATATACTTAGGTAATGCACTTGAAAATAATGCATTTATGTAAGTGCTGGACTGAAACCCATCCGCATTCAAAAAGGAGTTCCTTTACCCAGGGTGTGATTTCCATGCTGAGTGTTTTTTCCCCATGGATTCCATGCTCATTGTAACCAGAATAGCACAAAGTAGCAGTTGAGTACTCCCCTGTGGCACTCGTGTGTAGCTGCTTAGATATCTGGCAATAGAGGAAAGCTTTCATTTTCAAATAGAATTCAAATTCAAAATATTTTGTGGACGTGCTCAAAGATGCATTCTAGCTTTTCCTGCCATTCGTGTCATTTATGAATTTCTGATTGAAAATCTATGCATTACATGGGGAGACATAAGGGCATCTTTCTGAGCTTTACAGCCAGTGAAATTGCTCAAGTAATGCTATAGGTTCAGATTGTGCCCTTTCAGATGACAAATTTTCAGTATCCCGCACAAACGGAGCAGAGCCTGCTCTTTGTAACTCCAGACAGCGTGGCTGTGAGAGGGGTCAGCACCTTCTGTACTGCTCTTGCAGATTTCCACCCCCAAATTGCCTGAATTATTGCTGCCTTACTACATTTTCTCTGTGTGTGGTACCACAGCTCTTTGTAACGTTATATTGGCATAAAACTGAGGATAAATAGGTCCAAAGTGTCTTACTGCTATTTTGGAGCCAGATTCTTCAAGAATCTGGGCCAGTACTTTGGGTTGGATGTTAACGAGTTGACTGTTTAGCAGGCATATGTGAAAAAAAAGTGGTATCAATCGCTTGTTTAGGTTTCATACTTGGTTCACTGGTTACTGCTACTGTTTTCAGAGATCAAAGACAAAATATTTTCTAAAAAATTTTATCTTTTTCTCTTTTCTCAATAATTTGTCTTTTATAATGGCATAGGAGATGCTCGGCTGCGTGCTGCAGTGTCTAGGTTCCCCTTGCTGAAGCCATCCAGCTGTAGTTGCTTTCCAGGAGAGATTTACCTGGACTGCAATCTGAATCAACATCGTTTTGGACAGAGTGTTTGCCTTTTGTAGTTTAAATGTATATCAACACTTTTCAAGTTCTTCACATAACGGACCTGATTTCATAGACATTTTATTCTATAGAGTGCTTACAAGATGGACAGTTGACATCATGGTGGTAGATTAATTCTTTGGTATAGAATTAGGGCTTTCATTTTTCTTAAAACATCTTGTTTTACGAATAACAGTACAAAAAAGGCTACATGTAAGCATTGTTGCAGAGCAGAGTAGAACCTTCAGCGTTGGGACTAGTTATGGCTAGGGTTCACAAAAATCGTCTTCTTTACGTAGAATATCACTAATACATGTTATTATGTGGCCAAAGGTTTGAAAGCCTACCTTATCCTCAGGGAGGATATTTTCCCTATGCTTTCCACAGAGAGTTATTTCATAAAGTAATGAGGACAGATAACATTATCCATATCCCATACCCATGTCCGTTACATTAACTGTAGTTAATAACTGTAGTTTTTAGCAACTTCCCCCTTAGTCCTTCAGATAAGCTACTTTCTTTTGATTTAAAACAGCCTTTTGAACACAGAAGTAACTCTGCAAGTTCCAAGTAGCTAAGAACTTTTCTTGGTTTCAATTGTTATGAAATAGATGTGTATTTGTTTGATTCCATTCTGCTCTTACAATTATTACATTATCTGTTGTATGTACTGTATTTTCTTATTTTTTCTGTCTCAAACGAGTTGTCACAATGTTATCCTGTAACAACATTTGTTCATGATATAGAATAGGTGAAAAGCTGTGGAATTCTTGAAGGGCTACAAAAAGCATCCAAAATGTTGATCACCTTGTGGAAGGGTGAGACTTGATAATCTTTGGACAAATGACTAAACAACACTGTGGTGCTAATAGGTACTGAAGTATTTTATGATGTATTCAATATAACTTAAGTAACATACTCAAGGCATGTCAGTGATGAAACTGCACGTGGTTTTCTTCTTAAGGTCTGGACTGCTGCAGTAAATACAGTGTTTGTAATTACTGGTGGGCCAGTTCCTACCTAGCTCTTCTGTGGGAAAGATACTTCAGGAGGTGGTACAGGATTTGGCCCAGCAGTAACAAGTAAGGTAAATGCTATACAGACCACAGAAATCTTATGTAGGCTGCATTCATCCTGCTGTAGCATGTTGCTTTATTTAGTGGCTTTGCTTAAGCAGAGGCGGAAAATCAATTCTACAGTAATGACAAGAAAAACTGGGCTAAATTCTGGGACCCCTTTAACCAAGCAATGTTAGTAAGCATTTGAATTAAATTGAGGATCCAGATCTAAAATATTAATGTTTTTCCATGGAATACTCAGAAAGAAAGGTGTAGAATAAGAGCAAATTCTACCTCTAGCAATGGAAAAAGACCAAGTCTAATCAACTTTGAAGCGAGCTGTGATTTGAAACAGGTGGGTCTGGTTTTAAAATCTTGAAGACAAAATAGTTTCCCTTTGTTTTGAATGCTGCAAGGTGTTCTTGTGCCTGAGCTATGCATGCAGAGGAGGCCTCTGTATCCTAAACGGCAGTAAAAAGTAACACCTCCGACTCGTTGATCAGAAATTTTACCTCTTTAACAAATACTGTATTTGTAAAAATTGAGGGAAGTTTCAAAACAAAAAAAAAGTGCAAAATCATTTGAAACTAAGTTTCAGTACAAAAAATAGGCTTTAGAGTCAGTGAGATCCGTCTCTGAGTGAAAGATTTCCTCAATGACAACCTGCTCTTTTCCCCAGTTGAGCAAACAGGAGTTTTGCCCTTGGCTGTAGTGCATACCTCTACCAAATTATTTAACAGCATCAGTCTGGGTAGTATGTTAGGAGCATGGAGTGGGCACACTGCCGGTAACTGTTTAGTTTTTAAAAATACTCATTATTAAGCAAATGTGTCGAATATTAAGGAAATGCATAGAGTATGTCTGACCGTATGAGTGTGTGGGTGCTGTGCAGTGGTAAAAAGAGACTAATTGGTTTCTGCAGTTTGTTTTGCATACTTTAGGCTCCTATGTGGGGTTTTTAAATTGATATTTATTTCTCAGCAGAGCTTAGGATAATTTTAAGCTGTGTAACGCATCATTTAATGAAATTTATTGTCAGCATCTGTTTAAACATGTGTTTACAAATCAAACTCTTGAATACTTGATATTTGGAAATAAAAAATAGCATATCAAGTGTGTTTTATTTCTAACAAAAAAAAGAAAATGACAAAAATGTATGTGGGTTGCTGTGCAATTATTCTGGATTAGCTGATAAATTACTTTGTCTTTTAGTTGATAGCCAGACAAAAGCACATCTTTCCACTGAATTCAGTGACCACCAAATCACAAATAAGTACTGATTATGCAGAAATAAACTGTGAAAGTCCACCTTTTCCTCTAGCAGTAAATTTGATTGATATTAGTTATATGATAAACATAAATTTAAAATAGATATTGACAGTTGGGAAAAATACATAGGATACAAGTTTAAGTGCATCTACGCTGCTCAATAAGAGAACTCAAGGACTGGACTCCTAATGTCCACACTGCGTAGTTCTTAGTTCACTCCTTGACTCTAATTTGGACTGCACCAACAGACTACCTCTCTGGTTTGTAGGAAAGGGCTCTGCTGCAGAGAGCTCCCACATATCAGAAGTGGCTGAGCCAGGTTTGGTTCCCACAGCCACCCAACACCACAGGATGTGTGCCTCAGGCACCCCTTCTTTCTGCAGCACACAGGGTAGTACCATGCCATAAGGGCTCTAGTGGTTGCAACACAGGCCTCGTAGTACCACAGAAATGTGAAAATGAAAAGAAATGGAAATTATGTTTTGAGTCCACAGGAACATCAACACAGAGCCAAGGGGAGAGCCAGGGGTAAGTGCTACGTAAGGTGGATGGGACCAGCTTGGTTTAGCAGTGTGGATGTGACCTTGTTTAAACAATTTGGTTTTAGAGCTAGGTTTCCTACTGTCTGCACTCATTTTAATTTAAAAGTATAGGTGGAAATGGATGGAAATTCTGTCCCCAAGGCAGCCTGGTCTTTCAAGATCAAAAGAACAGCAGGTTGAAGTTGAATGTATTTTCCTGGACATGTTTGATTACTGAGTCTTCATACTTGAAGTGTTTAGACCTGCAGTGCGTGTTTCATGGCTGGATGAGCTGTGGCTTGTTTCTATGGAACTTCCTCTCTTCTTGGTGTATTGTGAATACTACAAGCCCCCACACTCCAGCAATGACCAAATAAAACTTTGCTGCCATAAGTCAGCTGAATTTGCATTGATTCAGGCCATGGCTTATCTTTCTGAGGTATCTAAGTGCATTTGGTTTCAGACCACAGTCAGAAACTGCGGTGGTGTGAACCACACCTACCAGATTTGAGCCTTCAACCAGCAGTGCATTTTCAGACAATGTACACATGCACAACCAGGGAGGAGCAACTCATGGACAGCAGAGAAATCTATGGGATCCTTTCTGATTTCCAAGTTCAAAATAAGACTTAGCTGTTTCTAGTTCCAATACATGTAACCAAACAAAAAAGCATCTTGGAGATTGCTCTGAATGTCACCAGTGTCCAAGACTAGAACTGTTAAACAAGGAGTATGCTGTGGATTAAGTTATCATCAGTAGATTTCTGGCACATTAAAGGTATCATGGCTAGTTGGAAACTGAATAAATGAGCTACCTTGGCAGGGGTTAAAAGTACAGTAGGGTGGTACAGGGGCCAAGGAGTTGAGTGGTGCATCAGAGCTCATTGCTCCCTTCTTAGCTACAGAATGAGTAATTTCTGCATTTTTGTCCTCTACACTTCTAAAGGAGAGCTGTAAGAAAGGCTCCCACCTAGTTTAGAAGATAGGGCAGTATCTAAGTTTCAGACAGTTTAGAAGACTGGGCATTGTCCTGGAAGAAGGAAGGCTGACGACTTTCAAGCTGAAGGAGATGCTATTTCTTCCATTTCCTGAGTGAATATACGAAGCTCTCATGTAAGAATGAAGGATAAGTTGGATGAATGGATGGACCACACTATTGAATCATTCCCTTTTCTATCTTTACCCAAGCATTGAGAGAGAAGAAAGTGTCTGCCTTGGTTCTTGCAACGAAGTGTACTTTCAACATATGGATGGCACATGGTTGGTGTTGGATAATTCCCTGCACAAAGATGTGAGACAGAGTTGTATGGGACTTTGCTTCAACTTCCCTTTGTCCTTAAAGTTCTCCCAAACTTGCTGTCTCAGCTTGCTCCGCACCCAGTATCAAAACACATCCCATATTTGCCTGTGTGCTTTCCATGGGGAGGCATTTCTCAGGGGTCTATCTAGCATTGCAATGACTGCATTTTGAACACATAGGTTGATCCCCTTTCCTGATTCCCACAGACATCACCTGTAAGTTCATATCTGCAGGATCACTTCTGTCCAAGGACTGTGTAGAACAGAGTTCAAAAAGCATAGTTTCAGAGGCTGACTTCAATCTATGAAGCTAATCTTATTCACAGGCCACTGAAGAAACAGGGTACCAATAAGAGAGAATTTACCTTAAAACCTAAATTCTGTTTTGTGAAGACTTGTGCACAGAGAGGCTCCTCCTGACCAGAGATCCATGATCCACTCTTATTAAGCCCTGTGTGTCCAGACTGCTGCACTTTGCTGTCGTAGAGAGAGCTCTGCAGGGAGGAGGGAGAGCAGAAAAGCAGGGGTTGCCACCATGCAACCTCACATTACTTCTGGGAACCTCTGGTTGTGCAATTCAGTGCATTGACTTCAAGGAAGAAAGGATTGGATGAATTGGGAATCAAAAATCACAGCATGTCTTAAATAAAAAAAATATATATTATTCACAATCTCTAGGAATAATGTATCGCTAAAAGAAAGTGGTGTATTATTTAGTCACCCATTGCTTTAAATGTGGATGGATTCTTAAAAACTGAGACTATTAACATATTTTTAAAATAAATCTTAATTAGAAGGAAAACTGGATCATCTGGACTTTTCTGAAGCAGGTAAAGTAAAACACTTTTTATTTCAAGAAATATTGCTTCTAGACTTTCCCGAAGCCAGAATTGTTCTATAAAAGTATCACAGAAATTTTATACAAGATTTAAAAACACAGTCTGTATCCTAGTAACTTAAAACCTATGTACAAATAGCATCGTTCATGACCATAAATACGTTTTTTCTATCAATCAGCCCATGACACATACATCAGATAAAGAGCTAATAATTTTAACATATGTACATAGTCCATCAAAAAGACTGCTTCTTAAAATTATTAAAATCCTACTAAAAGAATCTCCTTTTAAAAAAGTTTCAGCTTAGAATATAATGCGATGAATGTAAGTTTAACCTGCAGTGCTTGCAATAGCCAAAAAATACTACACTAAATAACATGTAACAGATAGAAAACACACCTGTGAACTGGACACTATGGAATTACATCTGTTTGAGGTAATTCTCTGCTGTTGATGTTGTGCTAATTATTTGGAAATACATAAAAAGTAAGGGAAGATATTAAGGTAGAGTAATAGAGATTTTCAAAGACATTTTTGCATCATACTTTATAAAATTTAATGTTTGGCAAAGTTCAAGAAAAAATTTTGAATACAACAACAAAAATTAGCTGAACTACTATTTTTTACCCCATGTTCCTTTTGTATCTAAAATAATGTAAATATAACATGATTTTACCATTCCGTTTAATGACTGTTGAAAACAAAAAGAATTTAAGTCTCAAAATGATAATAATCCTTTCAAGATATTGTTCATGATAATAAAAATCAGATGTGGTGACAGAAGCATATATGGATTGATGGAAATGTTTTGACCAGTATCAGCAGAAAAAAAAAAATCGAAAAACCTCATGGATTTTTAATACTGACAATATCAACATATAGGGAAATAATCCAATTTAAAAAAATCCTCGTACAGTTAACAATCATTAGCCATACCTTTCTGAGAGTAAATTTAATTAAATCAAAATAGGAAAAACATGCAGTATTTTTGATAACATAATATTCAAAGTGTCTGTTTCCACAATCATGCTGATTAACTCTTTCCTGTCATTCTGTTTATTGGTTTCAGAATTACACCAGACAATGATCAAACTAATAACATCTAAGGTGTCAGATTTATGAATGGAATGGCATACGGATTTTAAAAGTGCATTTTACTCAAAAGTGTGATATTAGGAATTTCCAGTGGTTAAAATAATTTATGAAAAAGTCTTCAGACAGACAGACTGGGTGGACCGAAACATTCATTCATGGTGGGATCATTGGGAAATAAAGTACCTTGAATGTCCTATTCAAAGAAATAATTTTAACTTTTGGGGAATATGCTACAGCATTTGAAAGTTAATACAGTTTCTTCTCATCAAAAACTGGAAATCTTGCTTCCCTGTAGTGAGAATTACTGTGAAAATACATGTGTGTGAATAAAACAAATGCACACAAATACTGAACTGGGCTCATTAGAGCTGCAAGGCATGTACATTAAACATGGAATGTCAGTTGTCATGACTACCTTTATTAGTTTGCTACTAAGAAAAGGAGGACTTATTTAATGGTTTACAACTCAATCTAATCCAAGGAGAGTGGAGCTGAGGCACTGCCTTCTACTTTTAGGATTTGTGAAGTTTCCCCTGCAAGACTCCGTTCCATCTTTTTCGAGAAAGTTCCTGTTTTATGGGTACTGATAGATGAATCTCCAATGGATAAATTTACAGCCTGATGGACAAGGGGTTCATCAGACCTCATAGGAAGATATATTTGATCTTCAAATATATCTTCCACAATGTCACTTTCCTGATGAGTGTCTTTTTGAGGAATACTGATTGGTTGTAACATGAAACTGTGCCGAGACTCCAACTCTATCAAACCATTTCCACTAAAATCCATATCAAAATGGTCCGATTCTTTCTCCTCCATCCATTTTTCAGCTTGATGATGTTTCCAGTGTGCGCCATTCGAACTACTTTTCTCAGGAATATCATTGATTAATTCAAGTTTATTCTCCCAATTTAAATTCACCGTGCTCGAAGCGACGGCTGCGAAGTCCGTTGGCACGATAAGCTGCGAGTCTTCTGCAGGGAGACCACTCGATTCTTCGGCAGAAGTCATTTCCACCAAGGTAAACAACGTGGATGATTTGTCCCCATTGCCTCGAGCAGTGTTACCCTTGTCTGTTTTGTTTTGCTGGTAGTAACTGTTCAGCAGTGCAAACATTCTATCTACATCCTTCAAGTAATTAGTCCAGTCAGCCAGACTAAGTCTATAGTTGTATCTGTATTCATACACACTCTCATTCACACTGTACAAGTCTTCCAGTCCTTGCCAGTTGATGTCACCAGTGAAAGTGGGCAGATTAGCCTTCCCATCCATCCCATAGCTGTCCTCTGTTGGAAGAAAGAATAAAGCCTAATGGTGAATAAGAGCTTAAAAGCGCAAGCAAAGCTTCCGCACGTGTTTCTACACGAATATACTTGAAAACACTGCTCCGTTAACACGTGTAGCTCAAAATGTAAGATGCTCCGTGTCTTCTGTCATCATATTAATGATTCTGGGCTCAAGTGTGTTCACAGCTCCTGCTGAACACACAGCAAGAAACTCCCTGCTTTCTTCTACATCCCTGGACTGAGTGAAAAAGAGTAAAATCTGGTCTTAATGGAGCTTTGTGATGACAGTCAGAGACAGACTTTTCCTCTGATATTTCAAGGCAGGAAAGGAGTTTCAATACACAAATAATCCACTCATCTTGCTGAACACTCCACCAAAAATGGGCTAAACAAACAACGTCTAAGTGAAAAGAAGGGACTAACACTAAAAGCCATTAAAGACCTGAACTTCAACAACACCCACAGGAATATAGTGTTTGGATAGTCTACAAACTAATCAGTCACGTTTTATTTAATAAATGATAGTCAAAGTAGTATTTTATTTACTTTTTAAACATTCCTTTTAATTTTCATGGAGCAATTAGGAGAAATGAAAGCTGTAAAATCTTGCTGTGAATTAAATTGTAGGACTACACCACTCAGAAAAATAATGTTAAGACATACATAGACATAGAACTTCCTAAAGGTTTTCTTTTTTTTAATTAAAAAAATGCTTTCAAAGAAAGTGTCTAATAGCTTTATCAAATAATAGGTTTGAATAAAGGGTGCAATGAGTCTGTAAGTACCAAGGGAGCTCCGTTTTGTATTGATCATAGCTAGAAAAAGCAAAGGCATGAAGGCAACCCATTTCCAAAAGGTTTTTGAAAGTCAGTACAATGACTATAGTGACACAGATTATCAAATGTAGTGTGAAATTTTATATTCACAAGAAACACTGAATACCACTATTTCATTTATTTCACTGTGCAGACTATGTTCAATACAAAGGTTTTATCAACAAAGTAGAGTACAAGGAAAAACTTAACCAGCTAATACAACAACTGGTTAGAGAAAGTGGCAAATTTGCCCTTAAAAATGATGCAGACAATATTTAGTAGTTAGTTCACTGAGATGATTGATCCAGTTTCTGAAAATCATACAGGCAGGTAGATGAGAAGTAATTACTTTGGACGTTCAAGTGGCTGTAGTCCAATATCATGAACTGAGCACAAATATTTATATATATGTATATGTTCTACATATCTATACATATATGTACATATATCTTCATCCCTGCAGTGGGTTCTTGTCATCTTGGTTAATTTGTTTGCATTTCAACCTGCCCTTTCTCGCTGTTCAAGTAAAACAGAAGACACAATTTGTATTTATCATAGCCTATGCTCTTTGCTTCTTTACTAACTTGGGGCTTCCTAGTTGAAAGAATTTTTCCAATATATAGTCTGTCACACGGCAAGTCGGAAAATGAACACCATCATCAGAAAAAGCCTTGAGATTTATGATGAGGGGCCTTATTCTGCTCCCACTAAAGGAAGACCGCTTCCCTTACTTGGAAATAAATGACTCTTTGGTCTTAATTGATGTTTCTTCACGTAATACATCAGCTGCAAATATTTTACAACATAAAATTTGAATATCTTTTTTTTTTTTAAAGAAAGTTCGAGGAATATTTTTTTTGCAAACACTTGGCAAACTCCATATTACAGGATACCGTATGAGATTTTTTTGTTTGATATGACAGTTATGACAGAACATCTTCTTTCTTTTCCTAAAGTAGATAAAAGAAATGAAATCATGGCATGACTATGTGACAGCCATCTTCATAAGTCCAATTATGGATAATTTATTTCCTGAAACAAACAATAATTAAATACTGCAGAGGTTTCTAAAGAGTAAGTCTTATGATTCCAGTGCTTAGAGGGCATAAAGAGCCTTAGAAAACATCAGAGGAAAGGATACATGTTTGAGGAATTTAGTCAGCAAACTCTCTAACTTATTAAAAGCACTGAAAACTTATCTATATTTAAATTTTGCTCTGTTATTATTCATATTCATAGTTTCATAGTTTTTTTCTTTGTCAAAGAAAAGTGCTGTAGGAAGAGTCAGTGGCCAAAGTGGTTTGGTATGTGATGGCAAAAACTGAAACAGGAATGTTGCTGTTTGGCCAGTAACAGATTTGGGGAAGGGCCAGGGCAGTGGGGGCAAAGCAGGGGTCAGAAAGGTGTCTTTGGGCCAAGAGGTGCCTCTTCTGCCTCTCCCAGGCAGCAGGACAAGGGGCTGAGCTGGACAAACTCGGGTGGCAGGATGGGCAGCAGGACGGTGTAATGTCTGGTGAGGAAAAGCAGGGTTTCTCATCAGCCTCAGCTGCAGGGTAACAGGGCTGTGCTGTACAGAATTAGGATCAGAAAGGGGTTTGCTGTATTACTGCAAAATAGCTCAGAAGAATGTTAGGGCTACTCAGTTCTTTGTGCTGGATCTGCATTTCCCCCTCTAGATATGACACTTTCTGCAGTTTCAGAGGCATTTCACAGCTGGGAAGGCACTGGGAATTGTTACATGATCTTTATATCAAGCAGAGAAAAATAACTTTTTTTAACACACAGGACACAGGTGACATACTCATACATGTTAAACAAATAGGAAAGTGAAGTTTTAAAGTTTTAAGGCTGGTTGTATGTTGGTTGACTGAGTGACCTTGCAGCTTAATTCCACAATTTAGCAGTAGGCATGAAAGTTTCCCACTGAAATCCAAGCATACAGGAGAAAGGAGAGAGGAAAGAAAAGTTTTTCCCCTGTAAGAGATCTCATTACCAAAAGGTGTGAAAAGGAAAAGTGTAGATGAATTGCATTTGAGTAATAGCATGGCAGTGGTTTCCTTGGTCAATATTTTTGAATCTCTCAGCTATGTCACAGACCCAAAAGAAAGAAAAATTGTTGCTAACTCTTCACAATAAAACATCTTCTGTTTTTTTAAAAAACAATCATCAGCTAAGCTTCACTCCCCAGTTATCATACCTCAGCACCCCATGATGCCATCCACGTTTGCATTGTCTTGAAGCTAATAAGGGATTTGGATATATTTCTTTAGTGAGAAGCGGGTACAATCATCTCCCCAGGGTTTTGAAAAACCTCAAACAAGCCGGAGGAGTTGTCAGAGGAGTTATCAGCCATGTCTGCAGAATTGTTCTATCCACCAAAGGACACAGGTGACACAGGTTCATCCCCATTGAAGCCCTTTCCCTACGTATTAATCAAACAGCCCTATACTGGTTGTTTCCAGACAGGCCTGTTGTATCAGTTTTGTATTTGTAAACCCCATAGTGCCATAGTAACTCAGGGTGTTTTGAACTGGAGCTAGAGCTGACTGGACAAACGCCATGGTCTGAAGGAATTATAAGGGGTAGTTCAGATGACTAGCAGCTTAGGGCTTTTTCCTTCTTATTCTGCTGGTTTCCCTGCACGGACCAAGAAAAGGATCCTCTAAGAGATCATTTTAATGATTTCTGATTTTGTTGTTTTAAAAATTTTGTTTCAGGAAAGAAAACCATCATTCACTAATATAGGGCTTGAACCAAAGTGTTGAACCCAGACATCTGTGTTATTGAGCAGCTGGTGTCTGGAATGTAATGGCACAGAGCAATATCACTTGTGTTATACTATACCTGTTATGTATCCCAGTAGCATAATGTTTATTGACTTGTTATCGGAAATTAAAATGTTTTCATTACTAAACAGTGTAGCAAGATATCATGTAAAGATTAATCTTATATGCTCTACTATTTCATGCAATCCTACAGTTTAAAAATGCCTTTTCTGTTAGATCTTTAGTTAAATGAGGAATGCTTAAAAGGATGTCTTCTAATGAAAGACTTAAAGGCATAATTACAGGGATTACTTTCTATCATTTTAGTGACCAGTTCCCACCACGCTGTAATGAGCGATACAAACAGCTGGTATATAACCAAAGGTAAGCTTATAATTTTCCTAGATCCCAAAACTACTCAAGTGAGAAAATACAAAATTGACTGCAAGAAAAAATAAACTGCTTAAACTGGGAATCTATAAAACATTGAAATACATTTTTGTAATTGTTCACTGGCTGCTGGGAGCTAATGACAAAGTTCTTTCCAGAAGACTCTGTGAAGGAAAAGTTTTACGTAGACCTGTAAACTCCTTGGACCCACTTTGCATCTCATAGACATGATGAATATCAGGAGCTACTCCACCAAACTGCATGGAGATGAAAATATATAAAACTGATACACAGTGAGAAGATACCTAGTCTAATAAATACGACACTTGACAGACTTCTTCTAATCTGTCTTTTTTTCTCCTGGGTACCAGTATTTCTCACTGAACAGGAAGTGCAGCACTTAAGACCTGAGTTTTTCAGACTCTTCATGCTTTTTCTTTATCTTTGAATGGTTTGTCCACCAGCAGGAACTGGGCTCTACATGATAAACATGTAGGTGTGATAAATACACTTGCAAACAGCAGTCTTCCATGTATACTTCAGGTTCAAGCTTTAGGTATAAAAAACCCCTCACCTGCTGCCCTTCCTCAGTTCATCATCCATTACAACTTCTTAAAAAAATTTGGTTTCATGCATGTGTGATTGGTCTGAAACATCGGTCTTCCTGCCAGAGGAGCCTCATCTTTCTGCCATATTTAGACTGAACGGTCTCCTGTGGGCTTCTGAGCTCATGCTGCTCAAATTGATCATTGCTTTTGCTTAAAGTAGCATCTACCAGCATTACCTTAAAACAACCAGTTAGAAGATTCTACTTTACTTGCATAGGTTTGATTGGGCTCTCTGTGTATATATATATCTCAGAAAACTTTCAAAGTGTATTTGTTTTCTAATTAAACATCTGTATAGATTTCCTAAATAAGACTAGAAAAAAAACCCCCAAACATCCATAGTCAAGCCAACAACAGGAAAACAACCCAAAAGAGGTGACTCTTCTTGTGTCATTTTCCCTATATAAACATCTAAGAAGTACAGGCACAAAATATGAACCGTATGAAGTTTTGCTATGATAATGAGCTACGTTAAATGCAGAATGGTAGATCTGAAAAACAATGGTCAAGTTCAGTGTAGTTAGAAAATGCATGCACCAAAACCTATGTTGTGTGCAACATGGCAGGATACAGACGTTAGTTGAAATGGACTGGAGTCATGCAATTATTTGGAAAGAAGCTGCTGAGGAAAATAAAAAAGTGTGGATACCTGTGTGGGTCATAGCTTCCTCCATCTTTATTTCCTGATATAGGAAAATACAAGAGTAACTTTTGTTAGTGTTTAGAACTTGTAAAACCATTCACAATGTAGTTTTCCATGCACAGCATCTAATTCCTAAAAAGAAATGTACTATGTTAAATAAAGATAGAGCTGCAGTCCAACAAAGATTTCCTGGAAGTTTTACACAAAAGAACTGAAAACCTACAGTTTTTAAAAAATAATAAAACCCCCAAAAGATTAGATAATGTAAAAAAGAGAAACATTTGTAGGTGAAGAAAGAGATACAAAGATAAAACAGCACATAATACATAGAAGGTAATATACCTGTAAAAAAAATCACAATATTTGATTAATCAAATTTAAATGCAATGAATTCCAGACTTATGAAATATAAATACTAGATACTTTTGTACTCAGAGACTCTTGTAAAGAAACATTGCTTTCCTTAAATATGGAGGAGACTACTGCTGATCAGAAATTTGCAATGTTAAGTGTCAGCTGTGGTGTAGAGCCTGAGGTTGTTTGAGTAGGCAGAAAACAGAACAAACACAGGATTTAATACCTCACCTAATACTGGGAGGCAAAAACTAACCAAATAAACCCTGCAAAGGAGAAAAGAGTTATGACTGTGAAGATCTGCATATGTTTGTTATTGATTAGCTCAAACAACATGATAACCTTTCTGCAGCATTTCTGTCAATCGTTGCTGTTTACCATCTGTATTTGTCTAGAATAACCTGTGCAAACTTGCAAGGAAGTTTTCTGGTCATGCGACTGTGCAGGGTGGTGCATATCAATCGTTCCAAACTATTCAGAGCAACACTTAGAAGAGTGAGATTTCATGGATACAATTAGTACTTAAGCAGATCGGAAAAAAAAAAGACTAAAATGGAAATAAGCACTTCTATACTTCTTGTACCTGTTTCAAGTCCCTTTGGCCTTGGATTGCACTGCTTATAACCTTGACAACTTCTCAGTTCCATTAACTGTATGTGTAATTGATTCAAAATGCCTCTTTCCACTGTGTGCACTGTATTTGTGAGCTGAGAAAAGGAGGAACGGAGAAAAAAAATACTTGTTAACAGAAATAAAAAAATCTAGAGGAATCTGCTGTACAACATTTTGTAACAGGGAAATGGGTTTACCTGATAGGGGTCAGTGTTCATATCAAAATATTCCAAGAAGCCAGTTGCAAACTCACAAAAGAGGAAATTGTGGGTGTCGTTAACTGTTCGCAAACACCAGTATGTATTGTTGTTCGAGCTTGTGCAAGCACAGAAAGAGCCCACTGTAATTAACAAAATATATTATCAATTTTCAGTGAAAAATTAATATGCTCATTTCATTAGTAGAAACTAGTGAAACTTCCATAGATTTTCATGTACTTAAATTCTAGATCCATTTAAAAAATCTTCTATTGGAATAATCTTAGATTCTTATCTAAAACAGAACAAATATTGCTAATGCATTTTTCACAAACATAAAACCAACACAAGCAGAACCAGTATGGCCAGTCAGGCCCTTGTAGGACAATCCCAAGCGGTGTAACTGGATTACATGTTTTCACTTTTCAGCCTGGGGAAACCTAGAGCCAGCTTCCACTCCAGACTGAAGACACCTGGATCCAGGTGTCACAGTGATGGGAGCAGCCTTAGAGGTGACCTGGGTATATAATTTATAATAATTTTCTACCAGCAGAATAGGCTGTAAGAAAGGTATCTCTTTAAAGTTTTAAACAAACCGCTAACGAAGTTTTGATGTAGAAGACGGTCTCTAATTCCGATAATAAAATATTAATATCATCTTAGAATTTAATTTAGATTTGTTATTAATACTGTGACTTGCCATAACATTGTCAATGTGTTGAACAAGCTTCCTAAAAGTAGCAACGGCATTGGACCTTTTTATCTCTGTAAACTAAATCAACACATTAGCTCTTCTTTCTGTTATGGACTCCATCAAAGTGGTATTTTTTTATAATACACAATGACGGTTGCTGGAGCATTGCCAGAATGCACAGAAATGTGGGAATTATTTTCAATACTGCTTGTTACTCCACTGTTTAGAAGTAATAAAACCAATTTATTTACTGCCTTTAAAACAAAAAATAATACATATGACTACTTGAGAAACGTTTTAAAATGTAACAAACATATTAGTAGAAGCCCTAGTGCAATCAGCAGGTTATCACTAGAAGACAACATCTTTCTCCAAATGAAAAAGTGCTTAGTAAATTTTCTGCTTAGAGTAAAACATTTTGTAACTTAATCATCACTTGATGTTGAAGTTTTTGAAAATGAAGTTTTGAAAGCAATATTTTCAATCACTTTTCTTCCTCTGTCATCAAAGATGAGACAAGTGTTGTTTTGTTAATGTAGAATACCAAGAAATCTCAAAGCATGCCTCAGTAAGATGGCTTAAAGGAACATAAAATATTTTCGAGCTATAATATTTTGTTCTTATATACCAGGTGAATGTCTCACTGCTGTGACTTTTAAAATCTTTTAGAAAATAAAAATGGGAGCAATGGCAAGAACATGTAAGGAATACTATCTGTATTTTCTTTACAATAAGGTAAGTTACTTATAATACACTTTGAAATTAAAATGATAAGATCAAAGTAGACCTTTCATGTGCTGAAATTTGTGACAATATTAAAGGTTAAGTTTCAGAAAATGGTTTGTGACAATGGGAAGAATAAGCTTTAACACAGTTAAAATTCCTATTAAATATTTGGTCATCTCAGTGTCCAAAAGACAACCCAAATCTCAGTGGCTGGTTAAAAAAGTCTGTGCTTTAGAGGCCAACTCTCCTTTTTGTTTCTGCAGCATTTACCATTGAGACTATTGTGATAATTTCATATTAATAAATAATGCAACAATTACAAGAACACACAAGTTCTTTCTTAATATTCAGAATAACAACAGCAGGATCATTAAGCGCCAGTTCTTCAAAATACTGTTCTAACTGATCGCATGAAGTGGGAACTCCATTACACAAGAGAAGACAACCTCATTCACATTTGCATGTGGAGGCAAGACTTACAGTTCCAGAACGGTGCTGTTTGCCAGTGGTTGTTGTCGTGGGTAAAACATGTCAATCCAGGAAGGCTACACTCGTCTCCCTTCTTCTGGCGTCTTTTCCCCTTCCTTTCCTTCTTCCTTCTCCGGTTCTCTTTGAACAGTTGCAGTTTGCTATCCACTTCTTGTGCTGCTTCTCTGTTCAGACAGAAAGTTGGGCACAGCTGACAGAGAACAGTCTTTATTTGGTTAACAACAACATTAGCAGTTTTTACATCTTCCTGGCTTTCTAAAGCTGAGGGGATGAGAATATGCCCTTCCTCTATCTCATGTTCCACCCCTGATGTTAGGACATTCTCTCCAGTACGTACGCGCTGTTGCATTTAGTTTTAACTGGTTCTTTTTAATGTTTGTGAAGTCAATCAGCTTCTGAAATGATCAATTTCTTCCATTTCCATCAATGTTTTGAAAATATGATCCATAAATATTTACATTTCTGTCCAAAACTACTAAGGGCTTCCTGTGAGAACTTTCTATATGTGACCTTTCTTTCCCTCATGTGCTTCCTTCCCCTCTCTACAAACAAATCCCCAAACTCAAAAACTTATATTTCTGCAATCACCAAAAAGCCAGCTATGAGAGTGAGAGGATAATAACAATCTTACTTGAAGGGATGAAGATGGCTTTTGAGTTTCTCTTGGGCCTTTACACCTCTTTCTTTGTTGTAATAGCTACAGAGGAAATTATTAGGAATTATCAAGTCATGAAATCATTTTCACCAACAAACCAAAACCAGGAACATAACAACTTTGACATTTTCTTAAACAACTACAAAGAATGACATGATTTACACTTAATTTAAAGAAGATATATCTGTGTGAATGATTCTATGCTAGATTATAGCAAAACTATAGTTGGGTTCAAACAGATTAGTAAAATACAAACACATTTAATCTTGAAATCGTAACATCTTCTTTTTTTTTTATTCAAAGTAGCTTCTGCTCTTTAAAAAGATCTAACAAGTACCTACAGTGGTTATAAAAATATCAATAAATTTTATATTCTTTCTTTTCCATCTCAAAAAATTTGAGACACTTTTTTAGCCTTATCAGCTGCCATAGTTTTGATTGTTCAATGCTGTCTCTCTTACCTCTGTTTACTACAGTCACATTCATCTGGTTTTCTTCTTTTTAGGTGTCCTCTAACTTCCCTCAAGTTTTTAATTTTGTCTTGGAGAGCTTCAATCTGCAGGGGAAATTTATGACTCAGAATTATCCTTTGAAAAGGCAGCAGTACAAAGACTTCACTCAGATTTTAAAATACCTCTTACCTCCTTGTCGATGTAAGCCTTGTGGTCCTTCCAGGCTCTGGCAGATTGGTACAGTTCCCTCTCACAGTGAATAGTGTCATTTGGAAGAATAAAACATCTGTAGGGATGATTTTAATAAATAGGAAGGAGATCAGTGATTTCTATTTATTTTCTATTTATTTTCTATTTTCTATTTCTATTTATTTTCTTTCTTCCAAAATTCCTAATCAATTCTTTGTTATACTCTGTTAATAAATAAATAAACTCTACAAGGTCTTCACATGTCAGCTTATTAATAATAATTTCAAAATGTTTTCTCTACAAAATGAAAAAAGTTATCCGCATCCATGACAGATGCTCTGTGCCTGCTAAGTGAAAATGCAATGGCAATGTCACCTTGGAGTTTCTTAATCCAAGTAGAAATGAAATTGAAACTGAAATAAAAATTTGTTCAGCATTTAAACTCTCTTGTTAACCAAACATGCTATTGCTTATTTAACTGCCAGCTGCTGAGAAATATATGTTTCGACACATGAATGTGACTCATCCTCCAAGTAGGCAAAATAATCAAGGCCAGAACATCCAGTCAATGGGCTGAAGACCTGTTATAACCAATGAAGATTAACAAGGATCAAAGTTAAAGCAAAGAGTTCAAATAAGTCGTAAAAAAACCCCAACAAAACAGGACACTCAACTCAAAAAGAGATGCCATTACAAAAGTATTTATACCAGTGTTTGAAAAAATATGTCTACCAAGAGAAAAAAGACCTACACGGAAGGCCAAGGAGGTAAACTGAGATTAAAAATCCAGCAGAATACAGGCTGGGCTTTCAAAGCCTCACTGCTGACAAAAAGAAAACCCTTAATTACGGAAATATTCCAGTTTTATAGACACAATATTTCTTAGGTCCTGCTTCATCAGAACCCTTCTTTTAACTTTTGAGAAGAATAACAGAAAGGAAGATTTAGATGCTTATCTCATCCCATATTATCCCATTATGTTTTTTACTTCACTCGAAGAATTCCGAAAGCAATACTTTATGCAGAAAAAGTCAAAACACTTTAAGGAGAAAGAATAACTTTCTAGACAGCTATTGAATCCTTGATCAGTGCCACAGTTGGAAATTATTAATGTAAAAAAAGGATAACGTGTACTTATTCAAAATTGACTGCTTTTTCCTCCTTTATGTTTAAAAGAAAAGAAGAAATAAAAAGAGAGAAATGCTGTTTATATTTTAAACACAATTAAAAGAATTAAATTAGAGATTTTTGTTGCTTGCATGTACCTGGCTTTTCAAGCCAATCACAGTAGCTTTTTAAAACTAAAAAGTTTTGAGATTCTTTACCTTTTCATTCAGATTTAGGGTAGGACTAAAAATGGAAATCTAAACATCTTCCGGGATAGAAATTGATTGTGGGTCTCCTCAGGGATAAACAGGTCTAATGTATCTTAGCTAATGTTAGCAGCTGCAATAACTAAGCATTGAGAAAGATGATACACCCGACCTAAACTGTCCTCATTTAGAGTGAGATTTCAGTTGTCTGAAATTTAGACATGTTAATATGGTAGCCTAGTCTTTATAAAGAATGGCAGGAGTGTCAGATTCACAGGATAAATAATCCCTCATAGGATGCACATATTGATATGGAGGTTAAACATCCCTGTGGAGATGCCTGCTCCTTCTCAGATATAAAACCTAAATTGATGCCTCCCCTTAAAATACACATAATAAAGTTAAATAATTCCACCTACTAACAAATACAACTCAGATTTATCTAAAATCTACAATAATAATTTAAAGTTCTTAAACACTGTAACTATAAAATCATAAAAAGTGGAAAGAAAATACAAAAAAAAAAAAAGAAGACTTTATTTTAAGGAAAAAAAAAAGCCCACAGAAAAAGCAATCATACTTGTGCGTCACTCTGACAGAGCTGGGTTGACCTATAGCATCAGGGCCATCAGCAATCATTACATCACTGGCAGCTCCATCAGTTTTCTCTCTTTCTTCCTCATTTTCAGCATTGTGTCTCTTGGTAATACTTTTGCTCTTTAACACCTGCAGTTCTTCCTCTTCCAGATTTATGTCATATATTTCACCTTCAAATTCCACAGACAAGGAGCGGGTTTGGCGAGTGTGAACAAATCGGGGTTTGTATTCTGAAGTGGAAAAAAGAAACATTCCTAGTTGCATATTTATAAATATACATGGCCTACACCACGTACACAAAATGTATTCCAAAGAGCAAGAATGCTCTTCAGTAGAATCATCCTTTTTTTCCTGTGGCTTTATACCAGAAAACTTATTTAATGATTTTTTTGATACTTCAGGGCCCACACTTGCATGAGTAGCATGAATTTTGATTGCTTCGAGGTTTGCATTTCATGCTAGTCTGACCTCATGCCACAGTTAGCATTTATATCTCCGAATAAAAACAGTATCTCAGAAATCAGATCTCTACAGAGACACCCTGAAAAATCAGATACAGGATTAGAAGCTATGTTAGAAAATAAAGCCATTTAGTACTGTGAAACGAGGTCACCACCTGCAAATTGCTGTGTGGCATAAGTTTGATTTATACTTTAAAATAAAAGTGACTTTTCAAAAGCATAGCAACACCTTCTTTTTAAAGGTAGGCATTAAAAGGGCCAGAATCCATCATATATGAGTGTATATATATTTATAAGCATATACTTATATATGCTTTGACACACATATCATCTGTATCTGTGTACAACACACGTATCACTAAAAACTTGCTTCATTGTAAAGCTACAGTGAGATTTATTGTGTTACTTTTATCCTTTGAATGCTCTGAGCCTAGTAGGGTTACAGCTCTTTTAGTTGCTGAGTTTTGCCTTGATTACTGGATTTTTGGAAGTATAGCAGCGCATATGGGTCAGATTAACTGAGACAATTAACTCTTCAAGGTTTTTTTAATGTTATATACAAGAATACCTGTATTTGGGCTCAGCATGGAAGACCTTACAGTTTTCACTTCTTTTGCTAAATGCACTAGTCCCAAATTGGACCGATAAAGCCCACAGTCAATACCACATGAGAGCATATTCTGTCTAGCAAAACAACACACATAGAGCCCTAGAAATACATATTTCAGCTTGTAAAAATCAGTTGTAGGGCTTTTCCATTTTTTACATCTATGCTGAACACTTCTTTGTCACCTAACAGTTAATAATGATTCATGCAGCAGAATAAAACAGGAGCTGTAAGAAAATACTGCCTTTGGCAGCTAGTACTGCTTCTACTGCAGTTTTTATGCTAGTGTCTTTGAGAGACTGAGCCTTCCCCACAAGAATCTTTTAGAAGTGCAAATAGTGAACCTCATTCAATTCTTCATTCAAACCACCCCATCCTTCAAAACTGTTTCAGTGGTTGTCTGCTGTCAGGTGAAAAAAGGTTTCCCAGTCAAGTCAATGAAGACACTAATCTTTCTGAAGACAAAATCTCTACTTTCAAAGCATCTTTCTGATTTATAACCATGTTGCTCTGTAATAAAACAATTCAGAAAGATTCATAGGGTCAGGTGGGACACTTTCTGGCATTGTAACAGTCTCTGATGATGCTACTTATTAATCAAGTAACGGAACGAGTTTGGAATATTTAAGCATCTTATCCAAGTGTCATTGAAAAACTGAGACCTTTCCCTTAGCAATGTAATTTTCTTAACAATGTCTCATCATGATGAGTTTTTCTCTGCTCTGCTTGGATAGGTGCTAAGGTGGATTTAGAGGAAGAGGAGAAAAGAGGAATAAGCATGTTCTAATGGAGAAAAGCATAACAAAGGGACTTCTGATGTCCCCCTTCAGGTGTTTTCCATGCTTCTTCTTCTCTCCCCAAGTCACTTCCCTCCCAAGCTGCAATCCTCATTCAGCCCTTGCTGGTATGCTGGTGGCATCTCTTTCTAAGCTACATGACAGGCATCTCTCCTTGGAAGTATCTCACTCCCCAGTTTGAGAATCACCCTGGCAGTCTGTGACACGTAGACTTTTCAGCAGAGGTCCGTGTATACTTACTATGAAGATCCTTAGATCATACTAAACAAATGGAAGAGACTGTATTAAGGCAGCATTTAGTCTGAACAACGACACAACTCAACAGAAAATACTGTGGCTGAATGTACAAAGAGTACCAAGGATACTTGTTCGCATGTAGATTTGGAGAGGCTTTGAATCAGGAAATATTTTGGATTATGCTGACATTGTTTTCTTATTTTGTAGACATCTGTGCAGCACCTTCTAACTTTTAAATTTCTCACAAAATGACACTTACTATTTTAAAGACATATCTTTATTTTATTCCTCAGCCTAGTACTCTAGATAGAGAGCAGGACAATATAGTCTGGCCTTGAATACAGTCGGAAATGCAGGTCCACTTTTATTGCTGGACTTGCAAACTTCGTTGTCAATGCTGGGTAGACAGCTGAAAATACTCGTAGCATTTAAAATGAAGACTTCTTTAAATAGGCATCCTTTGTAGAAATCATTAGCAGAAATAATTACGAGTGCTGCTGTCCTAAACCCCGCCAGCACATTCCCTTCAGCCCGAGCTCCACTAGAGGACACCGCAATCTCACTCGTATGCCTGCGTGGATTCCAGCACTGACTTGCTGGAAAGTTACAGTCGAGCAGAGGTTCAATCTGAGAGCAGTGACAGCACTGCAGCGCCTCATGTAACTGATGCCTTTAAGGTACCATCAAACAGGATTTGAATTCAGTGTTAACGATGCAAGAGAACACTCGTTTCTGCCCACCTTAGCGAACGATGGCAGCGGCCGCCAGGTTGTCATGCCTGAGCAGCGCGATAGGTGGCACCAGAGCATCACCACCGCCACCAGCCACCAGACCGGTCAGCACTGTGATCCAACGGATAGACCTTATCACTGTTATTACTATTACAAAGGCTCTTATGGAGAGCGTGACTGCCAATTACGGATGTGCTCATTACACACGGAGGTGAAAGCAGGAGGCTACTGGTAAGACAACACTCTGCTAGCCTTTTCCCCCGGCTCAGGGTCCAAGAGATCAGATAACACTTACTTTGCGCACTAGGGTTTCTCAAAAACTGTCTTTGATTTTTTCTTTGGGTCCTGCTGTTTCGGTAATCAGTGTCTCCACAATTGCAGTCCTTGTCTTTACTGCTGTATCCCCGGGAGTGTATGCTGCGGGTCCTTTTTCTGATGGCAAGTATGTCGCCAGATACCTTACACTTGTGAATTCGAAGTTTGCCAGAAGCATCCTCTGTGCACTGCCACTTCTGTGAGAGAGAGAAATGAAGATGATTTCCAGCCTTCCAGAATCCTGCTACTTTCAGGTGAATTGTAAAACAAGACAGGCAAATTTCTTTAAAATTAAGGAAATTATTATTTAAAATTATCCCTTAAGTGACAAAATAAGAAGGGAAACATTTTGAGGGGTGAATTCACTCACAGTCTTCTGAACTCTTATGCTAGGCAATAAAAGCTTGAATGAAACCACTGCAAATCTGCATAAAATAATACAATCCAGCCAAAAAAGATGTACAAATCAAGAGCAAGACTAAACACATCCCTGAAAGAAGCAAGGAAAAAGTCAATTTACTGAGCCACAGAGTATGGCTGTCACGGATGTTTTCAACAACTCTTTTTTTTCTTTGAAAAAACAACCTTTTCGTCTTTGTTCTATGACTTGGAATTTCTAACACAATTCAGGGCAAAAAAACAATCCCCACAGATGAAGAACTGGTTCAGCTGTAGGGCTCCTTGGAAAGAAAAAGGGCAAACTGTGGATGTGATTTATAGGAAAATACATAAAAAACTAACAACAGGTAATTTATCTCCTCA
Source organism: Tapera naevia (assembly GCA_033556795.1). Lineage (NCBI taxonomy): Eukaryota > Metazoa > Chordata > Aves > Cuculiformes > Neomorphidae > Tapera > Tapera naevia. The sequence continues at coordinate 17,222,177 of JAUMJJ010000038.1, forward strand.
CCAGTGGCCAGAGACCTGCATCCTGAGACATGGCCCTGCAAACCATGCCACTCAGACCTACAAACATTGCCAGTTCTTTATATTTCATGTGAGAAGGGAGAAGACTGAAAGTACAATACCCTTGGCCACGCTGCCTACACCCAACAGGTGCAAGCAAGGGAAGAACTTTAAGGACAGTAAACAGATAAATTAGCTTGGATTAGTCTTGAGATTTGTAGCAGACTCGGGAGAAAAAGGTGCAGTTTGGAAGAAGCACCTGTAAAAGGCATTGTACGTTTGCTGAATATCAAGGCAATTGTGGAAGAATGAGCAGAAACAGATTTTTTTCCAGCTTGTCTGCACAATATCTGTCTGACTTGATTATCAACATTGCTGAACCAGATGGAAGATTCCAGATAGATTTTTTCCAGTGGATCCTACTGTCTTCACATTTCAATTAAAAAACAACTGGGATTTTAGTTTCCTTTTCCCACACTGAACTGTCTTAAAAAAGCTAAATGTAATTTTAGTAAAAACATGAACAGGTGCTGATAGATCAGAGCTTCTTTGCTCATGCCTGAAGCTTGCCATACATGGCTGCTGGGTTATAGTTGGTACTCATTACACCCAACACAAACTAAGATGTAAAGATTTTATGTCAGTTGTATTGTGAATAGCAACAAGGTGAACTAGAAATAGCTATGTTTATTTACAATTTGAATGCAACTACAGATTACTGCTACCCAGTGAGTTTTGTTCACTTGCACATCTTAAGCCACAATGACCAGACTTCACATACAAACCAATAGTTTGGCTGGATAGTGTAGGGAACAAAACTCAATGATGCTGTTGATAACTGGAATATTTTACTTGCTAAGTTTCCCTATAATGTGTCCTTTTTCTGTTCCTGTGACTAAATAGTGTATCTTTCTCCAGCCTCATTAATAACAGAAAGACAGCCAGGTGCTGGTCCTAAACAGAGTCTCCAATTTAATTTTTGAAACAGACACTAATATCAGAGCATACACATTCTGAGGGTGCTGCAAAGCTGATTGATGAATGAAGGAAAAAACCCTAAGCCTCAAGTATATCTGCTGACCTGGTAACCTGAGAAGTGAGCTGATGTAGCTGTCAGTTGCGGTACTGAGAGCACTCTCTGGCCTGACATGTGGGCTGAGCTAAAAGATGGATGCCATGCTCAGAAACCTTGCCTGTGGATTGGCATGACTTTGATCCAAGAACAGCAAACTGTGTGTAAAAGGTCTTAGACTTGCACAAGTCTGATGGTTGCCTGAGAAACTACACTCATGCCGAGACTTTCACTGTAAACCTACACCTACAAGTGACAAGGTGACTTTCCACAAGTAAGGTGTCTGAGAGCTACAATGCTTTGCAGGATTTTCTTCTGCAATAGCATTTACACTCTACCTACTGCTGCAAGAGAAGACTGTTTACAGGATAAGAACTGACTGCACCACTCTGTTTCCTGTGTTTATTGGATACATGTTACATTTATAAACATATGGCACTAGTCCTTAATGAGTTTCAAAAGCACCATTTTAAAGTAAAGTAAGTATTCTCTTTGTCTAACAGCCATTTAAATCACTTCTAACACTACTACGACTAACATTGAAACAAGAACCTCTGTGTCTAGTACAAGCCAATAAGATTTCTCTGTTTAAAATGGGGATTAAATGTGATTCAGTTCTTTCTTTCTTTCTTTCTTTCTTTCTTTCTTTCTTTCTTTCTTTCTTTCTTTCTTTCTTTCTTTCTTTCTTTCTTTCTTTCTTTCTTTCTTTCTTTCTTTCTTTCTTTCTTTCTTTCTTTCTTTCTTTCTTTCTTTCTTTTTCTTTCTTTTTCTTTCTTTCTTTCTTTTAAAAAGTGTCATTATAAAGATGCCTCAGAGTTCTAAGATGGGATTTTTAGAGTAACTTTCCTGAATCCCTGCCCATGCCAGCATAACTGGGCTCTGAGAATGCATTATGCAGCAAGTCATAATGGTCCTTCTGCTCATCCATAGATCTACAAAATGCATTAACGCACATAAAAGAAGATTCTGACCGCTGCCCCTTCCCCTCCCTTGTTTTTCACCTTCCTTCCTACTGTGAATACCAAACCATTCTTTGAAATTCAGGACTATTATGTCTGGTTTCTGGGTCCACATTTCTCCATGAATAAAAAAAAATATTGACACTCTCACACAAACTAAATAAGTATTCATTAAATTTTAATATGAGTATGTTTTCTTATTTTTCCCATATTTATCTTCCTTCTCACGATGATGTTTGACAAGACACCTAAGTGGATCTAATAATCCACTGTTGCCATAGGAATACAGGAGTCCCTGCTTCTGGCTGCATGCTGCCTTAGGAAATGCTGCACTGATTTATTCTCTCCTTAAGCAGAAGATGACTAACTCAGAATTAAAAATAACAACAACAAACAAAAAAAAAACCCTAACAACAAAACCCCAACTAATCAGAGAGGAAAATCAAGACCCTGTCATTTGGCTGCAACAAGCTGCTATACTGTTTCAGTTATGTGAAATTTAACCTATGTCAGCCTTTTTCCCTGTCATTGACTCATATTTCTTTCTTTCATCTCGTTTCCTCACCTACCCTCCAGCAATTATTTCCCTCTCACCTCAGCTCCGCTTCCAGCTTTCCTTCTGCCTCCATTTAACTTCAGAGGGGAAGCAAACAAGGAAGAAGATCCCTAATACGCCCACACCAAGGAAGTCCTCAAACCCCCACTGGGAAGTGGGTGGGACTATCCCACTGCAAGGACCTTTGCTGGTTTACAGCAGCCCCAAACTGAGCAGAGTCTGTTCTGCACATGCATTTGGGGCCTCGGCTGGGTTTCCATGTGTTGCCCACCAGCTCTTGCCTTAGCTTTCCCTGCCCCTGGCAGGAAATTATAGAGGCAGCTTAAGAGAGGTAAAGGTGTAAAGGCACTGAGCATCTTATGAGAAGTGACTAAGGTCTTTGGATTTGTCTAATTGGAGAAAAGAACATTGAGGCATGATCTCATTGCTCTTTACGGCTTCCTGAAGAGGGGAAATGGAGGTGTGGATCTTTTCTCTCCTGGTATCCAGTGATTAGACCTGTGAGAATTGTTTCAAGCTGTGTCAAGGGGAGGTTTAGACTGGACATTAGGAAATATTCCTTCACCAAGAAGGTGGTCAAACAGTAGAACAGGCTTTCCTAGAGAGGTGGTCAATGACTTACACCTGTCAGTATTTAAGAGGCATTTGGACTATGATTTTAACAACATGCTTTTTACGTGTCAGGCAGTTGGACTAGATGATTGTTGCGGGTCCCTTGCAACTAAAATATCCTATCCTATCCTATCCTATCCTATCCTATCCTATCCTATCCTATCCTATCCTATCCTATCCTATCCTATCATTTTGGGAGGTTAAGCTGCTTTAATCTTTGCCAATTATAAAATTTAAACATGTAAGTACATATGCCTGCTCCTCAGTGGGGAGGTAAGCACCAGACTGCAGCAGGACTGCAGCAGGAGCTTTTCTGAGAATGATGTCATTGGCACGATGCATGTTCTTCTGGGGGTAGAAATTTGCCCTTATAAATTCATTTCAAAGGCAGAAGAGCAAATCGGGTGGATAAAAGGATATTGTACTTGATGGCTTGGCTTTGCTGCTACTGGCACAGCGTAAGTCGTGAGTTAGAGCTACATAAGCAAGACAACAGCAAATGGTTTGGTAACTACCTTGGGAGTTTCCTGGTATTAATCAGTTTGTGCCATTACCTTAAAATTAAGTAAGTCTAACTCATTACTTCATATAATTGAGACATTAAAATATACATTCAGCATAAATCATTGTGATATGCTGCACTGTAAATATCCACTTAAGCAGGATTTCAAGTCAACTTTGTTTAGTTAATAAAAAAAATCATGGGCTGTGTATATGTCATTTTTCTCTATTAGTAGATCTGGGTGAGTGTCAAGGGACCTAATATGGTAATACCAATAAGGAAGTCTGTTTTACAGCTGTGCTACGGTTGTAAGAATCAAGTCCTGTTTTTGCTTTCTCTGTGCTATTCAAAGAGGCTGTGTCACACAGCATATTGAAAATGTCCTGTAATTAGTTGCCTATGGTAAACACTACTGAGCAGCAGTACTTTATTTCTGCTGAACTGGACCTGAATAGTGACAAATTTTTATGAGCTAAGGCCATGTCCTCTATGCATTCCTGCAGAGCAGTGATGAACCCTGGTCCTGACGAGTCTTCTAAATGCTCCTGGAAATATTAATTGATGTTCTTCCATCTCAGCAGTATTTGAATATTGCACATGAGCGCAGTTGTTTTGCAGGGATGGTGTGTAAAATTCGCTCAAGGAATTTGGAATTGCTGGAAGAAAAGTCTCCTCCTTCAGTTCAGAAATGGGATGATGCTACCCATTAGGACAGCTCCCAATTTTTGCACCACTCCCTCATAACTGGTCCACCTTCTACTGAAACATACACAACTCCAGAGTCTACTAATGCAAATATATTCAAAGATGGTTACTTATATGCAGACTAACACCTTGAGAAAGAGTTCTTCAAACATGCAATGGTTAGTTGTTCAACAGATAGGGAAGCAATTCACCCTATAAGAACTGATGTAATATAGGGGGAAATATATGACACTTTAGAAATACTTTCAGTTAAATACATAGGGACAGACTGGAGGAAAAAAAAAGAAGAAATGAATGATTGCATAACAGAAAAAAAATATGAAAATTTCCAATTTTGAGTTATGTCACAATGTTTAAGAAATGGAAGAAAGAGAAAATAGTCTAGGAAGTCTACAGATTATGCAATTTTGCATTATTGACATCTAGAAAATATTGATTTTAAGTGTCATGGCTATAGCAATTCTCCAGTTTACAAAAAACACCTAGATTGCATTGTCAGTTCTAGAAGTGCAGGCACTTAGGCTGACACATCAAATATTTCACCTCCATAGCATTCTCTACCAAATCTATTAGCTTGTCTGTAGTTGCAACACCACCTCTATTATTTTCCAATAAGCATCCACTCCAGTTGCAAACAAATAGGGGCAAAATGAAAAGGATAAATTTAGACTTTCAGTTATAAATAATAACTGAAAATCATCAGTTACTATTGGGTCACAAATATTTAATTTGCAGAGGACTTAATTTGTACTATTTATCACTGGATACTTTAGAATGGAAATCCTGCAAAAATAAAACCTAAACAGAACACTACAGAAAGTCCTACAAATGATTCCTGCATATTCTATGTTTTTTGTCTATAAATTTTTGGTACATAAAATTGGTACCATTCTGCCAAAACATCTTTCTGTTAGGGAACACTGAACATGTGGTGGTGAAAACGCTGGACAAAGTTGTGCATTGGAAATGACTAAACCAGTGAAAACAGTGATCTTCCAAGCTGGAATGTCTTTGAATTTTATCCAGAATAGAGCTGGTGCATCAGATTAAGAATTAGTTAGATTTGAAGAATTGTCAAATCTGAAAGAGCTGTCTCCCGTTTAACAGGAAAATTAAATATATTTAGGCCGAAATATGAAATATCATCCTTTGAAGGATTATTTTTAGAGATAAAAGAACTTATCCTCATATTTGGTTTTAATTCATAACAGAGTGGCATTTTAACAAGGGATAACATAATTTCTGGCAATTCCTATGAATTCTTGAGGAACTATATTGCAGGCATGTTTCTGTCAACTATGATGGATGATTCTACAGCATCTAAACAGAACAATAGCTGCAAGAAGCGTTTGCAAAAGCACTGAAGTATGTACTTTGGTTTAACAAATGACATCCCAAACATATATCCTTCCAGTTAAGCCTGTGTTCAGCTCTGCTGAAATATGATTAAGAAAAGGTGGTATCAATGGGCAGGCGGGCAAAGGAAAGCCAGCTTCAGATGGATGTTCTGGTAAAACAATTGATCGCAAGTGCCTTTCAACTCCATCAGGAGGTTGTTCTGAAGCCTGGAGGATCCACGAGTGATGTTTATATACTATATCATAATTCTAGTTAGGTTTTAGTGTGTGCTTGGAGACTGGCTGTCAGTTGCTGGCCAGCTATCTGACACTTCTGGCCAGCTATTGCCGGCTTATGTGTTTTTATTCATACTCTGCAGATGGTCATAAAGCTGACCTTTACAAATGTATGGTTTGTGATACTTGTTTTATGAGAACATAGACACTAGATCCAAACCAGACTACACCCAATAAGCCATACTCTAATTTCCTTTACAATATTATCTGTAAGCTGATTGATATCAAGTGTCCTTTTAGCATTGCAAATAGACATGGTTTCAACTGAATGCTGATATGATAATGTGATAAATATGAATATGACCAATAAAAGTGAATTCTTATGCTAGATTTTTAAATGGTGAAGGATACGTGAGAGATAAGAGGTATTTACAGACTACATAACATGCTTTTTGGATCAGAGCCAGAAGACTCTCGCACATTTAACGCAGAGCTGATGCTTGGATTCAGCAACAATTCTCCAGTGACTACCTGTAAACCTTAAGTCACTGTAAAATACATTGAGATCTAATCCAATTGAAAACTCACTGTAAAGTCTTTAGGCATATTCTCCAAATGGGACATTACTTCTTGAGGGTGGTTTTGGCATACGCTTCCTCAGACAAAAACACAATACTCTGCCTTTCTAAAGTTGGAGTGCACAAAAAAAAGAGCACCAGGAAGGTTAGTGGCTAAGGCATTATACCAGTCTATCTGGATTTGAGTTCATGGGTATGCATGTCATGCAAACATGGGTAGCATGACACATTTTTCCATTCTGCCCACTGTCAGTGCTCACTGGAGCTGGCAGCAAACCACAGATCTTTACAAGTTTCAGACCTTTACAGTTCGTTAACTGGCAGGTAGTGCCAAGCAGATGGTAGGAGATGTGTGCCCATAAAATAAACAGACCTGTGTCTGTGTTTGTTTGTTGAGTCATCCAATCTAAGAGCTGAAATTCTGAATACAAAACTTCACAGTCCTCATTTTGGAACAGTGGCTTTGCCTTTTAATTTTTTTTTATCCCTGTTGGGAAAATTTAAAAATAAGGTTGTGGTTTGTGTAATTTTTTGCAAGAGGATAAAAAAGCATGTTTGGCTATGGATTCCATACTGATTATAAATAATGGAATGAAGAACACACTGGAGACTCTCAGCCTACCAGACGCAAGACCTCAAAAGGTAACTGCTATCTGGGAAACAGTGTTAAGTCCCAGAATTCAGAATTATGCCTCAGGAAAATTCCAATGACTCATACTGGTTAAGAGAAAAAGAATAAATACTTATGAATTAACTCAACCCATTAATTACAAGTTCAGGTAAGGGAAGAGAGAAAGAAGAAGTATAAATGAAAACACAGTTAACATGCTTTCATTTGATATTTGCTAAGTATCCAGAACAATTTCACGGGTGAGAAGATGGAGTGAGTTCAACAAAAATAACCTGCCTGAGGATTTAAGAGTAATACCTCTAAACCTCCTAAACTAACATATATTCTCATCTCAGGTTATTTCAGTGGAAATGTGAGAGGAGATTGTGTCATGATAAGGTTGTATTAATCCAGAGAAACATTTGTTCACATGCAATTATTTCTGCTCTATTGGAAAATCAACAAAGTTTTAGTTAAAAGTTCACACTGATTGTTTCCTGTTTTAAAACAACAGCAGGGATAGCAATTTTGCATATGAATAGATCTTTAGGTACTTTGTAACTTATTACAGTAAAGATGAGAGGGGAAATATGTATCAAACTTGCAAACCATTTAAATGTTAAAATCCATTCATTGTCCATGATAAACCAACTGGACTCAATCAGGTGACCTCAGTAAGTTACACCACATAAACTGGTGAAAAATTTGGCATATAAACTACGAAGGAAACCTCTGGTTCTCATCATAATTTCTTGCAGTGCTCTCTGGGATGTGAATGAGTGACCTCAAAGGAAACTTCTACTTCACCCAAGCCCCAAAGCTGAGCAGAGAGCCCACCCCACTCCACTGCTTCTCCCTTTGCTGAGGGAGTGAACCTGACCTGAATGTGATGGGACTGACTGTGCTGCGGGTGAGTGCAGGTCAAGAGTGGGGTCAGGACAGGAACCAAAATCTAGCCTGTATCCAAATATGATACTGGCAGATAACCCATAACTCACAAGATGGACAAGATTAACAGCACTTCCCAGGTTAAGAAGCTGAGGAGGAGGAAGAAAACATGAAATCCTGAAGTTCAGGCGTCAAGCAAGCAAAGAATTAAGAGCATGTGCAATTGCTGAAAGGAACATCTGGAGATCATTTAGTTCAACCTCCTCCTTAAAGTAGGAACAATATTGTTATGTCTTGAAAGTGTCCCTGGGTGGACCTTCGACAGCTTCTTTGGGTTCCAGTGCTTAATGGCTCTTACGGTAACATTTTTTACAAACACCTAATCAAGCTTTCTGTTGCTTATAGGCCTTTTGCTGTGTACCTCCAAGAAGAGCCTGGGGCTGTCTTCTCTCTAATAAACTATTAGTTAGATTCCCTCTTTGCCTTCTATTTTCCTGGTTAAACAAATCTCTGCCCCTCCTCAGTACTTCCTGGCCATCTCTGTAGTCTTCCACTGGACTTGCTCCAACTTGTGAAAGTCCCTCTGCTAATGGAGGTCCCAGCCCAAATGCAATACTCCAGCTGCAGCCCACAACCACCAAGGACAGCCGAGCACTCACTTCCCATGACCTGTTAGCTGTATTTTGCTAATGGAGCTCAGCAGGCACAGTACTCTCCTCCACAGGGGCTCACTGCTGACCCAGGTTAATGAATGGCTGCACATAACTCAAAAATGAACATATCCATGCAGTTGTGCATATTTAATTTCTGATACGTTCTGAAGGAGGTGAGTGAACTTTTGGAAGCTGTCCTCCTACAAAGGGGATTGTGAAAAAATAGTAAGAGAAAGGTGCTTTACAATGAAAGTGATGCAATCTGCCAGCGGTGCTAAAAATTTCAAATTTTAAAAATCATGGCAAAAGTAGTTTAACTTAATTTTGCATATGTATTTTATAAATATTTTTTCTTAACAAAACAAAACTTTTTTTTTAGGTAACCCATAAACCTTACTGATTTGCAACTAAATGTAATCTATAATTAATCTATGATTTGTGACAGTGGGATTGAGTGCATCCTCAGCAAGTTTGCTGATGACACCAAGCTGTGTGGCACTGTCAACACGCTGGAGGGAAATTATACCATGAAGAGGGACCCTGACAAGCCTGAGAGGCGGGCCTGTGTGAAACTCATGAAGTTCAGCAAGGCCAAGTGCAAGGACCTGTACCTGGATTAGGGCAATCCCCAGCACAAATACAGGCTGGGCAGAGAATGGATTCAGAGCAGCCTTGAAGAGAAGGACTTGGGAGTGCTGGTGGCTGAGAGGCTGAACATGAGCCGGTAATACACACTTGCAGCCCAGAAGGTCAACTGTATTCTGGGCGGCATCGAGAGAAGTTTGACCAGCAGGTCAAGGGATCTGATTCTGCCCCTCTACTCTGCTCTCATGAGACTTCACCAGGAGTAGTGTCCAATTCTGGAGTCCTCAGCACAGGAAGGACATAGATTTGTTGGAGCAAATCCAGAGGAGGGCCAGGAAGATGATCAGAGGGCTGGAGCACCTCCCATTGGAGGACAATCTGAGAGAGTTGAGCGTGTGCAGCCTAGAGAAGAGAAGGCTCCAGGAAGGCTTTATAGAAGCATTGCAGTACTTAAAGAGGGCTTATAGGAAAGCTGGGGAGTGGTTCTTTTGTCGAGTGCAGTGATAAGACAAAGGGTAATGGTTTTAAACTGAAAAAAAAGGTAGATTTAGATTAGCTATTAGGAAGATTTTTTTTTTTTTTTTTTTACTGTGAATGTGGTGAGGCACTGGCACAGATTGTCCAGGGAAGTTGTAGAAGCCCCATCCCTAGAGATATTCAAGTCCAGGCTGGGTGTGGCTTTGAGCAACCTGATCTAGTGGAAGATGTTCCTGCCTGTGGCAGGGGGTTGGAACCAGATGATCTTTAAGGTCCAGTTGTTCTATGATTCTATAAACTAAATCTCTTTTTAGTAAATAGTCATTTAGAATTTAATAACTTATGAAATAATTACAGCAATTCTAGAAATGTTTAATATTTTATTCCCCCTCCCCATTTTTTATATCTATCTGCTTTCAGATAGACCTTGGCAATAGAAATTTTGAAACTTTTAATTAAAAAATTCTTTACTATATTTTTTTATTCCTTCTTTATTCTTTTTTTTTTCTTTTTTAGATTTTACTTATTGAATACAAAATAAGCTGAAGCAATTATTTTCCTGTGTAGCATGTCCTTGGAGATTTTGGAACTAGCAGGTCTCAGGATCACACCTCATTTTAATACAGGAAAACCAAATTTTCTTCCTTTTTTAACTCCCAATTGTGTTCTCTGTTTCAGATGAACTAGATATTGACTAAAGTAAATTAAAATTAAGAACCAGCTCTAAACGTACTAGACAGTACATTCACGTATTAATTCACCAAATACTATTCTTAGTTCCAGACGCTTAGGAGCAACTTCCCACGGAGCAGTAATTTCATTATTTAAAAATCTGTCAGCATCACTCATTCTGTAAAGGCAATTTTAATTTAAGTGACGTTAACTGCAATTGATTAGAGCAAATGTGGGAAGCATTACAAACCAACGTACCTAAAATGAATATTTTTTTCTATATTTACACCTATGTAATTTAAATTAAAGATACTAATCTCAAAAGATAGGACAAAGTTAAGACCCACATAATATTTTCTCTTTCTCTTTTCTAAAAGGTGCAAAATGACGAGGGGAAATCTGCTGGAAGAACTTCATGCTAAACTATAATGCCTCATATTGCACATTGGAAACCATCTCGGCTAAAGTAAAATTATTTGGTCTATTAACATTTTATTTGCTTTAAGAACTTCTCTACATGGAAAAAATCCTGTAGATATCTATTTCACATTGCAATGTCTCACAGATGTTTACATTATTTCGAATGCCACTCTTTAAATTCAGACCCTTCCTATTTTGTATGAACTTCCCTGTGAGCACCCCATGCACCACAGTATCACAGTATCACAGTATCATAAGGTTGGAAAGGACCTCTGAGATCATCAAGTCCAACCTATAACCCAACACTAACACCAACACTAACACTAACACCAACCATCATCTAAACCATGGCATTCAGTGCCTCATCCAATCTCCCCTTAAACACCTCCAGGGTCGGCGACTCCACCACCTTCCTGGGCAGCCCATTCCAATGGCCAATCACCCTTTCAGTGAAGAACTTTTTCCTAACATCAAGCCTAAACTTTCCCTGACGAAGTTTGAGTCCATGCCCTCTAGTTCTGTCACTGGTCACCTGAGAGAAGAGACCAGCTCCTGCCCGACTACAACCTCCTTTTAGGTAGTTGTAGAGAGCAATGAGGTCTACCCTGAGCCTCCTCTTCTTCAGACTAAACAGCCCCGACTCCCTCAGTTGCTCCTCATAGGGCTTGTGCTCCAGCCCCTTCACCATCTTCGTTGCCCTCCTCTGAACACATTCCAGTATCCTAACATCCTTCCCAAACTGGGGGGCCCAGAACTGTACACAATATTCAAGATGAGGCCTGACCAGTGCTGAGTACAGGGGGATGATAACTTCTCTGGTCCCGCTCGCGACACTATTCCTGATGTAGGCCAGAATGCCATTGGCTTTCTTGGCCACCTGGGCACACTGCTGGCTCATGTTGTACTTCCTGGCAACCAGCACTCCCAGGTCCTTTTCTGCCTGACTACTCTCCAGCCACTCTGTCCCCAGTCTATAGCTCTGCATGGGATTGTTATGTCCAAAATGAAGTACCCGACATTTGGACTTATTAAACATCATCCCATTAGAATCAGTCCATCTCTCCAATCTGTCCACGTCCCTCTGTAGGGCCATCCTCTAGCAGATCAACCCTTCCTCCCAGCTTGGTATCATCTGCAAACTTGCTGATGATGGACTCCATCCCCTCATCCAGATCATCAATAAAGATATTAAACAGGATGGGACCCAACATCGATCCCTGGGGAACACCACTGGTGACCGGCTGCCAACTGGATGAGACACCATTCACCACCACTCTCTGGGCTCGGCCATCCAGCCAATTCCTAACCCAGCACAGAGTGCTCCCATCTAAGCCACGGGCTGCCAGCTTCCCTAGGAGTCTACTGTGGGAGACAGTGTCAAAGGCCTTGCTAAAGTCCAGGTATACCATATCCACAGTCTTCCTCTCATCCACCAGGCGAGTCACATGGTCATAAAAGGAGATCAGGTTGGTCAGACAGGACCTACCCCTCCTAAACCCATGCTGGCTGGGCCTGATCTCTTGGCTGTTCTGCAGGTGCCGCACGATTGCACCCAGGATTATCTTCTCCATGATTTTACCTGGGATCGAGGTCAGGCTGACAGGTCTGTAATTACCTGGATCATCCTTACAGCCCTTCCTGTGGATGGGCGTCACATTGGTCAACTTCCAGTCTTCTGGGACCTCTCCAGTGAGCCAGGACTGCTGAAAGATGATGGAGAGCGGCTTAGCAAGCTCATCCGCCAGCTCTCTCATCACCCTAGGATGGATCCCATCCGGCCCCATAGACTTATGACGGTCCAAGTGGCTCAGCAGGTCTCTAACTTCCTCCTCATGGATTGCAGGAGGGCCATATTTCAACCTGCCCCCATCAACCACTTCAGAGGGCCAACTGTCAAGTGAGCTGACTCCCTTACTGTTGAAAACTGAGGCAAAGAAGGCATTAAGTACCTCAGCCTTCTCTGCATCTTTGGTTACTATATTTCCCCCCACATCCAACAAGGAGTGGAGGTCGCTGCTGTCCTTCTTTCTACCATTGATATATATATAAAAACTCTTCTTATTATCCTTAACAGAAGTGGCCAATTTGAGTTCCAGCTGGGCTTTTGCTTCCCTGATTTTTTTCCTACACGACATAACAACATCTTTGAACATGACGTGGCTTACGTCCCCTTCGCTTACGTCCCGTTCTTTCCAACAATGATACATCCTCTTTTTCTTACTTAGTTCCTTCAGAAGCTCCCTACTCATCTAGGTCGGCCGTCTGCCCCTACGACTCTTCTTACAACACATGGGGACAGCCTGCTTCTGCGCCTTCAAGATTTCATTCTTGAAGTGCATCCAGCCTTCCTGGACCCCCTTGCCACTAAGAGCTATTTCCCAGGGTACTTTCCTGACCAGTTCCTTAAATAATCCAAAATCTGCCCGCCGAAAGTCCAGCATCGATGTTCTGTTCCTGGCTTTTCTTATTACATTGTTTAGAGAGAACTCAATTATCTCATGATCTCTACACCCCAGACAGCCTCCAGCAACAACATCACCTACCAGCCTTTCTTTGTTTGTAAACAGCAGGTCAAGTAGCCCATCCTGAGAGGGAAGTTGCCCTTACTCCGTCTGACACTAGGTTTCTGTAGGCATGTTTAACTTGGCATCCCTGCAAATAGCCTTCAGGTTGTTAGAAACACCAAGGATAAGTTTGGTCTCTTTGTTTAAGCAGATAATTTAAAGACACTGATGGCTAGGTCTGAAAAGAGGTCTTAAAAAGGTCAGTTCGCCTTTGTCCTTCATTCAACCGTGAGGGATGGCTGCTGGGCTCCATGAAGCTGCTCTATCTTCTACATTTCATAGAAACACAGAATCATAGAATGGTTTGGGTAGGAAGGGGCCTTAAAGACCATTCAGTTCCAACCCCGCTGCTATGGGTAGGGACACTTCCCACCAGACCAGGCTGCTCAAAGCCCCATCCAGCCTGGCCTTGAACACCTCCAGGTAGCGGCATTCACAGCCTCCCTGGGCAATCTATTCCAGTGTCTCACCACCCTCTTTGTGAAGAGTTCCTTCCTAGAGTCTAATCTAAATCTCCCCCCTTCCAGTTTAAAGCCACTCCCCCATGTCCTCTGACTACATGCCCTTGTATGAAGTCCCTCCCTAGCTTTCCTGTAGGCCCCCTTCAGGTACTGGAAGGCTGCTATAAGGTCCCCCAGAAGCCTTCTCTTCTCCAGGCTGAACAAGCCAAACTCAGCCTGTCTTCATAGCAGAAGTGTTCCAGTCCTTTGATCATCTTTGTAGCCCTCCTCTGGACCTGCTCCAACAGTTCCATATCCTTCTTAAGTTGGGGATTCCAGAACAATAGTCCAGGTGAGGTCTCACAGGAATGGAATAGAAGGGAAGAATCTCTCTCCTCAACCTGCTGGCAATGTTTCTTTTGATACAGCCCAGGACACAGTTGGCCTTCTGGGATGCAAGTGCACACTGCCGGCTAATGTCAAGCTTCTCATCAATCAGCATCCCCAAGTCCTTCTCCGCAGGGCTATTCTCAATCACATCATAACTCATCCTGCATTGATACCAGAGGTTGCCCCCACCCAGCTGTAGGACCTTGCACTCGGCCTTGTTGAACCTCATGATGTTCTCACAGGCCCACTTCTCCAGCTTGTCCTGCTTCCTCTGGATGACATCCAGTCCTTCTGGTGTGACCACTACACTACTCAGCTTGGTGTCACCAGCAAATTTGCTGAGGGTGCACTCGATCCCGCTGTCAATATCATTAAAGAAAATATTAAACAGCACTTATCCCATTGTGGATCCCTGAAGGACACCACTCGTCACAGGTCTCCATCTGGGTATCAAGCAATTGACCACTACTCTCAGAATGTGACCATCCAACCAATTTCTTATCCACTGAACAGTCTACCCATCAAATCAATATCCCTCCAATTTAGAGAGAAGGATGTTGTGGGGCATTGTGTCAAAGGCTTTGCAGAAGTACAGATAGATTGCATCCATTGCTTTTCCCATGTCTGTTAATGGGATCACCTTATCATAGAAAAACACTAGGTTGGTCAGCCAGGACTTTCCCTTGGAGAAGCCATTTAAAGGGCTTTGATGGGAGTTTGTAGGTAGGAGAGTCATAATCAAACATCATCGCTCTTATAAGCTCCTTGTCGTTTCAGGGCCTCATCCCTCTGCTCAGTGATCAAACAGGATTCACCAGTGTGGGGTGGAAAGACAATTCTATCCCAGCAGGCTGGGAACAGGGCTATAAGCAATGTTTTCTACTGCTTCAGATGTGATATCTGGTCCAGACACTTAACGTTTTCTATTCACATGTAGAAAAACAAAGTTATTCTAAACCTGGATTTTGGCATAAGGCACAATAAATACAAGAAATAATTGCAAAGAAAATATTATGGTATTTTAAAACTAAACATTTTAGCGTCTAACAGTCTAAATGACTTCACTGATCTCCTTTAGTTTTTATAAAAATGATTAGTTTTTCAAATTTAATCTCTGTTTACTATGGCAATATTTGCACTCGTGAAAACTTTGCCCTTGGGTGAGACTGTAATATTGTGTATATCCCTTCAAAAGCAATCTTGTTTAAGAAGCATATGTGAGGTGAGTGATGCAGCAGAGGACCTGATCGAGGATGTGCCAGCCAAAATGTATTCCAGTTCAATCTGGGATTAACCTAGATTTGCTATAACACTATTCTCTAATGAATAAGAAAGCGAAGTGTAGGAACGGAGCATTTCTCTAAGTGAGTGAACTCTTCCCAGTGCCCTCCAGTTTGCTGTGTGGACTTCTATCTGCCTTGGGCAAAGCATCTTGTGTGGCTGCTAATGGAAACAGAGCACAGTAAGGCTTTATGCGCCTGTTCAAAACAGCTTACCAATATTTCAGCACCAGGCCTGCAGCCGGCTGCAGCAGTCTAAGCAAACATCTAAAGGAAAGGTGCAAGTGTCCGCCTGGGAGAAATCGCCTCACACTCCTCTGGGGAGGTGTGTGGGGACAGGGACAGAGAGGGAGGCGAGCAGGGCAGGCGCGAGCTGCTGCCTGGGGCCCCCAGCATGTGCCTGGTTGGACGTGGTGTTGGTGGGAAGGCATACAGCCCCCTTCCACATCTCCCCAGTAAATTAATCTTCATATGTTACCGTAGGCACAGCATTAATTCAGAACAGATTGAAAAGAATCTGGGGTCAAACATACTTTTCCTTTATTTAGTACCCTCCTGGTATACACAATACAGAGCTGCAAGCAAAAGCATACTAGTTAGGGGCACAGTAACTTTTGGTTTTGTGAGTGGCATATTAGACCTGTGTACCAGAATCAGGCATCATAGTGAAATCATTAAAGCTATAAAAAGAAGATATTGAAGCTATAATGAAAACATTAAAGCTATAAGAAGAAGATATGTAATGCTTGAGTATCGATATTACTGTCTGATTCCTTAAAAAGCAAGTGCTTCTGAATAAGGGGATCCTTCTATTAAAGGTGTTTCAATAAATAATAAAGCATGGTGGTGAGAGTATCTGGTCTGTCATCTCAGTTGAAGTGGAGAATAGCAGTCCAGGTGGCAGCCAGAATTCAAAGGTTACCAGTGGGTTACAAACCATCGATAGTGGACAGGCAGGACTTGAGCCTATTCCACTTAGGAAAGGAGTGGAAATAACAGCCCAACTGAAGTGCATTTACACTAATGCAGGCAGTATGGGCAACAAACAAGGGGAGCTGGAAGCCATTGTGAAGCTGGAAAACTATGATATAATCGCCATCACGGAAACGTGGTGAGATGATTTGCACAACTGGAGTGCTGCCATGGGTGGTTATAAACTCTTCAGGCGGGATAGGCTAAGAAAGAGAGGCGGTGGGGTTGCCCTCTGTGTTAGAGAAATTTGATTGTGTTGAACTAAAATATGTTAAGATAGGGTTGAGTGCTTGTGGGTTAAAATCAGTGGAACCCACAGTAAGTCAGACATAGTGGTGGAAATCTGTTATTGACCACCCAATGAGGACAAGGAAACTGAGGAGCTCCTCTACGAACAACTGCGAGAAATCTCACGATTGCTGGCCTTCGTTCTTGTGAGAGACTTCAACCTTCCAGATGTCTGCTGGAAGTATAACACAGAAGAAAGGAAACAGTCTAGGAGGTTCATCGAGTGTATGGAGGATAACTTCCTCACACAACTGGTGAGCGAACCGACAAGGTAAGGTGCCCCACTGGATCTGCTGTTTGTGAACAGAGAGGGTCTTGTGTGGGAGGTGACTGTTGGAGAACGCCTGGGGCTCAGTGATCAGGAGATGATAGAATTCTCAGTTCTTGGAGGAGTAAGGAGAGGGGTCAGCAGAACCGCCACCTTGGACTTAGGGAGGGCAGACTTTGAACTGTTCAGGAGGCTGCTTGATAAAGTTCAGTGGGAGACTGTTCTAAATGACAAAGGAGCCCAAGAGGGCTGGATACTCCTCAAGAAGGAAATTTTGGTGACGCAAGAGCAGGCCATCCCCGTGTGCTGTAGAATGAGTAGGCGGGGAAAAAGGCCAGCTTGGCTTAACGGGGAGCTCTGTATTGGTCTCAGGAAAAAGAGGAAAGCATATGAGCTTTGTTAGAGGGGACAGGCTTCCCAGGAGGACTATAAGGAGCAGGTGAGATCATATAGGCAAAAAATTAGAAGGGCTAAAGTCAAACCGGAGCTTCAGCTGGCCAGTTTGGTGAAAGACAATAAGAAATGTTTCTTCAAGTGTATTAACAGCAACAGGAGGACCAAGGAGAATCTCTCTCCTCTACCGGATGCAAGGGAAATAGTAGGATGAGGACAAGACGGAGGTACTTAACACCTTCTTTGCTTTGGTCTTTAATAGGAAGGTAAGATGTTCTCTGGGCTCCAAGCCTCCTGAGCCAGAAGACTGTGAAGGCGAACCCTCAATGTTCCAAGAAGACTTGGTTAGAGACCTGCTCAACCAATTAGATGTCCACAAGTCTATGGGGTCTGATGGAATACACCCACTGATATTAAGGGAGCTGGCGGAGGTCCTTGCAAACACCTTTCCCTCATCTATCAACAGTCCTGGTAGACTGGGGAAGTGCCACTGGACTGGAGACTGGCAAATGTAACTCCCATTTACAAGAAGGATCAGAAGGAGGATCTGTGGAATTATAGGCCTGTCAGCTTGACCTTGGTACCGGCGAAAGTCATGGAGCAGATCATACTGAATGCTATCACACAGCACACGCAGGACAGCCAGGTTATCAGACCCAGTCAACATGGGTTTATGAAAGGCAGGTCCTGCCAGACCAACCCGATCTCCTTCTATGATAAGGTTACCCGGTTAATGGATGAGGCTATGGATATGGTGTATGTGGACTTTTGTAAAGCCTTTGACACCATTTCTCACAGTATTCTGGTTGAGAAGCTGGCTGCCATTTGCCTGGATGAGCACACCCTCTGCTGAGTGAAAAACTGGCTGGATGGCCGGGCCCAGAGGGTGGTGATAAAAGGAGTTAAATCTAGTTGGAGGCCGGTCATGAGTGGTGTTCCTCAGGGTTCAGTGTTGGGTCCAGTCCTGTTCAATATCTTAAACAATTATCTGGATAAAGGGATCAATTGCACCCTTAGCAAGTTTGCAGATGACGCCAAGCTGGGTACAAGTGTTGATCTGCTTGAAGGAAGGGAGGCCCTGAAAAGAGATCTGGATTGATGGGCTGAGACCAATGGGATGAGGTTTAACAAGACCAAATGCCGAGTTCTGCACTTGGAGCACAACAACCCCATGCAGCGTTACAGGCTTGGGGAAGAATGGTTGGAGAGCTGCCTGGAGGAGAAGGACCTGGGGGTGCTGGTTGAAAACTGGCTGAATATGACCCAGCAGTGTGCTCAGGTGGCCAAGAAGACCAATGACATCTTGGCCTGTATCAAAAACCGTGTGGCCAGCAGGACCAGGGAGGTGATTGTGCCCCTGTACTCGGCACTGGTGAGGTCACACCTTGAGTACTGTGTGCAGTTCTGGGCCCCTCAGTACAAGAAGGACATTGAGGTGTTGGAGCGCGTCCAGAGAAGGGCGACGAGGCTGATGAAGGGAGTCCTATGAGGCATGGCTGAGGGAACTGAGGTTGTTTGGTTTGGAGAAGAGGAGATTGAGGGGAGACCTCATCTCTGTCTACGGCTGCCTGAAAGGGGGCTGTGGCAGAGCGAGTGTTGGTCTCTTCTCTCAAGTGACAGGTGATAGGACCAGGGGGAATGGCCATAAGTTACGCCAGGGGAGGTTCAGACTAAATATCAGGAAGAATTTCTTTACCAAAAGGGTGGTCAGGCACTGGAATGGCTGCCCAGGGAGGTGGCTGAGTCACCATCCCTGGAGGTGTTTAAAAGAAGGATAGATGAGTTCTTAAGGGACATAGTTTAGCAAATGATGGGTGCGGTTGTACTTGATGATCTCCAAGGTCTTTTCCAACCGGAAGATTCTATGATTCTATGATGATGACCAAATATGTTGTCCAGCAGTTCATCCCAGCAAACAAAATCATGTGTAACCATAGGACTAACGAGTTCACTTCAGTAATTCTGAATTAGCCCAGAAACTTTCACTGCTCAAAAAGGTTCTCTCTCTAATTCATAATTATCATTGAATTATCTTGCATATTTAGCCACATACAGAATTAAAAAAAGGCTAGTCATCTAATGTTATATTTCAGTACAGGAGTTTTACCATAAGCCCTGTACTGTGACAGCAGATTAAGGATCAGATCTCCAACATCTTAAACTGGATCATTATCAAGAGCAATTTATATCTGGTTTTCTTTGATCTGAAGACATTCAGGATAATGGTCCATTAGCCATATTCTTCAAATTCTTTTGACTCATAGAGAAAAACAGGTATTTCCCTGTGACACACAGAAGACTGCAATTGCTTGTGGCTTACCTGTCCTGGTTGTTCACAGGCTGTCTGATATCTTGCTTGTTGGCATAATTCTTTTACTCTCTCATATTTTGGTAGTTGATTAGACTGCTGAGAGTTTTTATTGGGTTCCTCCTTCTTGCGCAGAAATTTGCTTAAAAAAATAAAGTTGAACATTTTAGATACATTCTTCTAAACTCTAGAGATAATGAATTTAATGAGAAAATCAAAGCTATTTCAAGGTTCAATAATTCTCAGGGGAAAAAAAGATTCCCACATTTCTGTTGCTGACCTTCAACCTAGGTCAAGTAGAGAAAAAAAGGCACAAATGACTTGCTGGAAATGATCTAAAGAGAAATAAGGGCTGCTGAAATATGTCTAGCTCATATAATTCAGAACCATTCATACATTTATGTATGTTCTTTCACAAGCAAAACATGCTGAATCAGTAATCGCCTGGCTGAAAAGCCCAGCTGAAGACCACAGGGCATCCATACTATTCAGCGCTAGCTTGGATCTATCTTACATATTACAGCGTGTCTTGTGCACTGTATTGTACTACATCATGTAAGATTTCCATAATGTGCCACAAGGAAATTCCTGTAAAATTTTTACTCAGAGAAAATTTTCACAGCTGTAATTGGCAAAGTGAGAGGGTGTAAAGAGGTAGCAGTGAAAAGAGGAGCAGTTATAGTCATGGATCTCATTTACACATAAGTCTTTTCTTAGCTAGAGCAAAAATGAAGAATGCTCCCAGTATATGATGGAAAATACAAAATCAGTTGATAAGAGGATTTGGCACAGCTGGATTTGAAACAGAGATTTGAATAGAAATGTTAGAGAAAGAGGAGGCACAGTCTAGGAGAGTCATTAGAAAAGCATGCCTCCAAATTTCTTAAGGAGTTTGGGAGCACAGCAGCTTGCAAAACCAGTGGGTGGAAACTAGGAAACCAGTCAGACTTGTAAGTTAGCTTGCAAAAATTACTACCTGACTGACCATAAATAGAAAGAGGAGGGAGCAAAAAGGAAAGCAAGCTCTCCCAAAACTCTCTCACCCCTAATAATTACCCTCTTTCCACCAGAAATGTGTCACGCCAAATTTTGGTCTTCTTGTTTGTTCGAAACCTGCAAGCAAAATAATAATATTTACTGTTGGCACCTGCGTACAGCACTGCTACTGTTAACAACTTCTTTTTTAAAAAACACAGCTCTGCTTACATATACCTGCAATTTTATAGATCTGCTATTTAAGAGACTCTTCAAACACAAAAGCTGTGGTTGTTTGCGTGACATAGCTCATTTTCACAAAATCTTTTTCCACTGTGTTGTTGATTTACTCAGGTATTTTCTTCTAATCTGGCTAAGAAAAAAAGATGTTGGGACCCACCTGTTTCCTGGTCTCTCCAAATCCAGAAGTTTTAGGACAGATTTGCCATCCATATCTGGAGGTGTGTCGAGTCCTGCTATATCCAGAATTGTTGGAGCAAGATCAATATTTAGAACTATCTGAGGCACTCTGCAAATCAACAGAAAAGGTCATAGTTGTCATGTGTTCAATATGTAAGTCTCTTACGTATTCTATTGGAAATAGAATGGTAATTAATATTTATCGGGGCTTTGAAGATGTAAAGCTCTATAGAAGTACTAAGTTTAGAAAATCCTTTTTGAAGTCTACAATTCTGAGAATGGCAGGGCAGTACTGTAGACTGTCATCACAAAGAAAAAGATAAACACAATAAAACAAGGAGGTGCTGTAGCCACACTACTCTTCTCTCATTGACAATGAGGGCCTGATGCTATCCATTCTGCTAAACCACAATGCAAATAGTAAAGTTGAACATCTACTTTCCAAATGTAAACCCCAAAGCCTAAACCTACAGGACTACATATTGCAGTTTTCTCATCTGCTTTATAACTGATGAATAATGCAAAATGAAAGACGTTCCTTTTTTTAGGAATCATTAATCTGTAACAATAGGGCATGCTTTATGAAATGAAACTAGACAGAGTGATAATCACATGCTCTTAGAAACATTTTACATTAAGTTCAACAGCTGTGCTAGGGACATAAGAGAACGTACACTGATCCTGGTTCTACACTTGGACCACGAATAAAGAAAGGAACTCGAATATCAAAGTCATACGGCATTGACTTCCCCTTGACCAGTCCAAACTGCCCGATATGGTAACCATGGTCAGCAGTGTAAATAATGTAGGTATTCTCCAGTTCTCCCATCTCTGCAAGCATTTGGTATAACTGCAACACAGTACAGGAAAAACTCTGATTTTTTTGTAGTAAAGCATGTTTTGTGCACAACAATCATGTAAACCCATCATTTTACTCCCTTAAATTCACAGAACCAAACATTATACTGATGAGGCTTTTGAAACAGACATTCTGAGGATCAATATTTTTTGATCTTACATTTACTGTGCTGCTAAAAAAAAAATCAACTTGCAAGTTCAGTTTCACGTTTGGCAGAGGGGAAAATTAAACAAGCCTAGAAAATTAGAATAGCAAAATATGATCATACTTGTGTAGTTGTATTAATATATCGAAAAGTCATTGTGTACTCAAACACAACTTGGGAAAAAAGTCTGTTACAGCTTCAGGGCAAATGGTACTCAGATTAAATTCACTGTGTTAGTCTAAAACTTTCTCATTCCTTACAGTTGTGAGCTTGGGAAAAGGCTCTAAATTTTTATTAAAGTTTAAAGAAATCTCTTTGGGGGAAGATCTTTGGTCACGTGCTTGATTTTTGATAAAAAAGTTATGCAAAGTACACCTAATAGTTTGCATATCACTTTACCTATAATTAGCTGTACACTGCATTGCCTAACTTCTGCAAACACTGTCAGACTGACACTTGAGTTGCTGCGATCTGCCACTTCCCACATTTCAGCTGCAGGACAAACTGCGAAGGGTGTGTGTGAAATAAATAGAAGTTGTCATACGCGCACCTGTGTCTATCCATGTTTACACACAGATGATGCATCTTCTGTTAATATCAAGATTTATATTAGGCCCAGTGACTTTTTCCTTTTAAAAAAAAATCATCATTTTATTCACTCAGCAATTAAAGAAGCAAGAGAGGAGAACCAGAAGTTGCAGAGAATCAGAATTGATTTCAACTGGGGATATGTGGAGTAATTCTTGGTAGTCCAAGGGCATTCCCCGGGCTGTGATTGTTGAAGGTATAGAAGGAATTAATTTAATTTTGTTACCAACTAATAAGATTGTATTCACAGCAGTTTCTTGAACTCACTCTTTCCATAGAGTCGTCAACTGACATCAGGGTCTGAAGCCTTTTGCGCTGCAACACGTTTGTAAACTCCATGTGGATAGGCAGCATGGGCCCCGTGTACTGCATGATCCAGTGCTTATCCATGTTTGGTGCATAGTTATAGCTGGGAGTGCTGGGAAGAAAAGAAAGGGTCTGAAAACTTGTGCAGCACCACAAGCACCAGAGGAAGGCGGAAACTCCCCTGATGCAGGAATAGCCAATGAACTCTTAAATCACAAATTCCATGAAGTATCCGGTATTTCTATTATCAAATATCAACAAACATCACTTCAGCCACTTTCTGTATAGTGTCCTTGGAGGCAGAGGAAATTAAACAGCTGTCTACCTTACCCAGTCTCTTGGAGGACCCTTCTGTTGTGTTGTTATTGAGGGTCAAAGAAAAACAGGTGCTGATTGCTACCACAACAGTGCATCAGTAGTGATATTGTACCAGCCAAGACTCTCTTATTCGCATCCATAAGCTGATTCATCACCTGAACAGTCAAGGAGTCATCAGCAGGACCTGCTCACCCTTTAACAGTCCCATATGGCAGAGCAAAAATCTAACGGAGATTGGAAACTAACAGTAGACTATTGTGGCCTGAATGAAGTCACATCTCCTCTGAGGGCTGTCATGTCAAACATGCTAGAACTTCAATATGAATTGGAGCCAAATCAGCCAAGTGATATGCCACAACTAATATCCTTAATGTAGTTTTCTCAATTCATTTAGCAAAAATGAAGAGGTCACAGCTTGCTTTTGCTTGGAGAGATATCCAGAACAACTGGAATTGACTACCCTAGGAATGAAAACACAGCCCTGCCATTTGCCATGGACTCATCCAGACTGCACTGTAACAGGGTGAAGCTCCTGATCACCTGAACATTGATGACATTATCCTATGGGATAATTTTTTGAGAAAGAGGAGAAAATAGTTCTAATGAAAGCTGGTTTTGCCATAAAATGAAGTAAGGTCAAGGTACCTACATAGGAGATAGATACAGTTTTTATGAATAAAATGGCAAGATGGGCGTTATCAGATACTAATGGATATGGTCAGCAAGACAGAAACTATATTTCCACCAACTAGTAAGGAGGAAATATAAGCTTTCTTAGGTGTTGCGGGTTTTTGGAGGATGCGTATTCCACACTACAGCTTAATTGTAAATCTTCCCAATCAAGCAACACAGAAGGACAATTATTTTAAAGGGTTTCCTGAGCAACAACAAGCCTTTGAACAAATTAAGAAGGAGATGGTTCATGCAGTAGCCCCTGGGCCAGTCCAGGCAGGACACAGTTAAAAATGTGCTCTACGGTGCAGCTGGGGAGCATGGCCTTATCTGGAGACCGTGGCTGAAAGCAGTTGACCCTTAGTGTTTTCAAGTTGGGGATACAGAGGATCTAATACTCCAACTGGAAAACAGATATTTGCAACATACAAAGGAGTTCGAACGGCTTTGGAAGTGGTTGGTACTGAAGCACAACTCCTCTTGGCCCAGCGACTGCAGGTGCTGGGCTGCATGTTCAAAGGGAGGATTCCCTCCACACCTCATGCAACTGATGCTATGCGGAGGAAGTGTGCTACACTGATCTCACAGTGAGTTTGGATGGGAAATCCTGGTCACCCAGGGATTTTGGAAGAGATCATGGCAGAAAGCAAAGATTTCAAAATATTGCCAGAGGAGGAGGTGACGTGTGCCAACGAGGCCATGCCATATAATAAACTGTCAGAAAATGGGGAAAGGAATGCCCTGTTCTCTGATGGGTCCTATCTCATTGTAGGAAAACATCAAAGATGGAAAGCTGCTGTATGGAGTCTTATACGATGAGTCGCAGAAACTGCTGAAGTAGAAGGTGAATTGAGCCGGTTGGCAGAGGTGAAATCCATCCAGTTGGCTGTCGATGTTGCTGCACGAGGAAAATGGCCAGTACTTTACCTCTATAGTGATTCATGGATGTTGGCAAATGCCCTGTTAGTGTGGTTAGAGTAATGGAAGCAAAGTAACTGCCAGTGCAGTGGCAAATCCATCTGATCTGCCCCATTGTAGCAAGATATTCCTACACAGCTAGAGAACCTAGCTGTAAAAGTACACCATGTAGATGCCCATGTACCTATGATTGGGCTACTGAACAAATGACCAGCTGGTGGATCAGGCTGCTAAGATTGAAGTGGCTCAGGTGGATCTAGACTGTCCTCGTAAGGATGAATTATTTGTAGCTTGGTGGGCCAATGTCACCTCAAGCTATCAAGGAAGAGATGCAACATGTAGATGGGCTCATGATCGAGGGGTGGGCTTGACCATGGACACCATCACACAGGTTATGCATGAATGTGAATTATGAGCTGCAGTCAAGCAAGCAAATTGTTTAAGGCTTTTCTGGTATGGAGGACAATAGCTGAAATATGGGAAGGTCTGGTGGATTGATTATATCACACTGCCACAAACCTGCTAAGGCAATATCTATGTGTTCGCATGGAAGAAGCAACCACCAGATAGTTGGAAACATATTGCATGCCCCATGCCACCACCCAGAACACTATCCTGGGCTTTCAAAAGCAAGTCCTATGGTGACCTGGAAACCCCAAAAGAACTGAGTCAGAAAAAGGGACTAATATCTAAAACAACCTCATAGATACCTGGGCCAAGGATGGGACTGAATTGGTATATCACATCATCATGCTTTGGTCTCTGGTAAAGCTGAATGATACAATGAACTGCTAAAAACTATACTGAGAGCAATGAACGGTGGGACCCTCAAACACTGGGACACACATTTAGCAGAAGTCTCCTGGTTAATTAACACTAGGGGATCTTACAATCAAATTGGCTCTGCTAAATCAAAACTTCATGTACTGTAGAAGGCTATAAAGTCCGTGTAGTACAGTTCTCTAACATGCATTTATTAGAGAAGACAATGTGGGTTACTCCTGCTTCAAGCAAAGGTAAACCCATCCACAGGATTGCTTTTGCTCAAGGATGGATGCACTCAGTGGGTGACACAGAAGGATGAGGAAGTTTGAAGTTTGAAGTTTACCTCAAGCCAATGATTTGAACTGTATGATAAGTACTAAATAACCTTGCCACTGTATGTCATCACTACTACAATTGCTATATGCCATATCGTTACAGTAAGACTCACCCAAACTAATGAAGAATAAACTTTGATGAAACCAAGAAAAGTGCAGTGGTGATGGAACCACAAGTGGATTCACAAACTGGAACACAGCGCCTTCTGTGAGATTGACATCTTAAACTCGCAGACTGTGGGTATGGAGCCCAAAGTCATGGATTTAATGATCTAAATGGACATTTTAGAGGGATGGCCCATAGACTAAGGGAATGATATCTTTGTGTGTATCTCTGTGTGTATATATATATATATATACGCACATATCTCAAACACAGGAAAAGTGGTGGTGGTGGTTAAATTGAAAAGTGTAGGATCTGGGCATGATGAAAATGGTACAGAATAAGGGGTGGATAATGTGCTAGTTTCAGTTGAGATAGAGTTGATTTTCTTCCTATAAGATGGGAAGTGCACAAGAAGATGAAGATGGACACAGGTGGGACATCTTACTCAAAAATATATTACCAAAGTGATATTTGACACCGTATAACATCAGGTTCAGTATTTAACTGGGGGAGATTGCTGGGGAGATGTGTTTCTGCTTGGGAGTGGCTGTTAGTACCCCAGGCAGTAAGCAGTTGTCCTGTGTATCATGTAGTTTGTGTATTCTTTTATTGTTATTTTTCTCTTCCTTTGTTGCTCTACTAAACTGTTTTTTATCCCAACCCATGAACTGTGCTTTATTTTTGATTCTCCTCCTCATCCCAACTAGGGCAAGGAGGAGTGAGTGAGCAGCCACATGGTGCTTTGTTGCCAGCTGAGGTTAAACCACATTCCAAATAAGGAATTAGGAGTTTTGCTCACCTATCAGGTATTAGGCACATGGACAGAAAAGAAGGGTATTTCCAGTGTGAACTTTCCTCTGTTTCTTTGGAAGTTTGTCAAATGAGATGTTTTCCCATGAAAGAGTTTATTTTTGATTAATCGGCATTTTCCAGTAAAACCCTACTGTTTTTTCAGTGGACCCTTGAGTGCCCCTGCCACAGAGGTATGAGGTGGCTGTAAGTCACAGTCAGCCAGCAGCACTGTGACAGCCTGTTGTTGTGTCAGGAAGGAGAGCCAGCTGCTGAAACAGGCTCAGTTCCCATGTTCCCAGGCCATCATCAGAAGCCTCCTCCACATAATGGATAGTCTTTAAAAGCAGGACTCAAGGGTTTAGCAGGGTGGTTAAAACCTTTCACAGACACTTTCCAAATGTATTTTGAATATTCTGGGTGAGAAATGCAGTAGGCAGAGAGGGAGTAGAATTTTTCTCCCAGGCAATTCAAGGAACAGGTCCTTCTGTGAAATATCCCATGCCAGTGACTGATGGAAAAAGGTGAAACAGGGGTCTAAAGTGGAGGGGAAAGAGTACTAGGGAAGAGACAGAAAGGAATCAAAAAACTCCATTACTTGTCTATTCCCTTCATACCCTTCTCTATTCAGCGCTTGTCAGGCTGCACCTGGAATATTGTATTCAGTTTTGGTCCCTGCTATGCAAAAAAAGATGTAGACAGGCTGGAGAGGGCTTAGAAAAGGGCTACGGAGATGATCAGAGGACTAGGAAACCTACCATAGGAAGTAAGGCTGAGAGAACTGGGTTTGTTCAGACTTGAGAGGAGAAGGCTCAGGGGAGATCTTATTACCGTGTACCAGTACATAAAGGGTGTCTACCAAGAGGATGGAGACTCTGTTTATAGAAGGAATCACATGGAAAAGACAAAGGGTAATAAGTTGCTCATGAGGAGACTCTGATTGGATTCCAGAAGAAAATTTTTCACCATGAGAACAGTTAAACGTTGGAATGGTCTCCCAGGGGAAGTGGTAGACTCCTAAACACTGGTGCTGGGCCATCTCATTTACACTATGTATCACTTTAAAAGGTTGGACCAAATGATCCTTGAGGTTTGCTCCAACCCAGCATTCTATGGTTCTCTTTGTTGTGCCTTGCAGAAATCCACCAGAAGAGCACTGCTTGCCAGACACAAGATGTTGCCCTTAGATCTATCTACCTTTTATGGCATAAAAAATGCCAAAACAAATGCAGCGGAGGTGAATTCTGGGCACAATACTGCTGATTTCTGAAAACCCTTCCAAACAGACAGACCTTTCACTGTCAGTGATAACTGTTTATCACATTTTTTTCTTGAAGCAGCAGGAGATATCAACTAAGTGTTCAGCTGTTACCAGTTCCTGAAACTCATCATGGCAGAGTCTGTCACTGTTACTATTCTTCCATTTTTGCGAATGGCATAGCTTTGTATTGACAAGAATTGCTATAAAGTAACACCAGTTACTATATATTTATCTATATTTCCTTGATTCCTCTTAACATTGGGAATGGGAGACTGAAGAAATGGCCTTTTATGGCCCTTCTCACCCATGGAGGCTTTCTTGTCTTGAGCGCATTTGTTGATTCATGATCAGCAGACACTGCCAGGTGCCTCATTGTTTTCAAGTTGTCGATGGCCTCTAAGCCTGGCAAGGAGCTACTGCTCACCTGCCTGTGGGTCTTTGTTGAACTGCCCTGAACAGTTCAGATGCTGCGTCAGAGTGCAGTAAGAAGTTTCTGATTTCAAGGTCATTCTTTCAAGTTAATCAGCAAATAGTAAAGTACTTAAAACTTCTGAATGTGTGCCCAGAGACTGATTGAGAGTTCATTTTGCACATTAAAAAATAGATAACATGAAAAAGTGCTACCCTTAATGTGGGTCAGTTCTAAAATGACCAGCAACTTATTATGTGAACATTAAATTTGTAGAGAAGGTAAGGATTGAAAGAGCAAATGATTACTCTACTAAAAAGGTATAGTATTTGTCATTCTTGTAGGCTGTACTAGATCTGGCATACCTAGATCACTCAGTTGCTAACTTACATTTGTCTAGCACATACTATGCAGAACTTACATACACAAACTTCTTGGCACTTCACAACAGGCTTCCGCTGTCTGTGGGCAGGACACTGGGAGATGTCTTGGCTCATAAAATTTCAGTTTTATACCCCTGGCGTAACTAACAAAAAACCTCAAATACTTAACAACAGCAAACACTGAACACAGCCAGGTAGTGTCCCATAAACGCATTCTCAGAATGAGAAAAATAATTCCCCCTGAGATTTCATAATCTTTCACCTATGTGAATAACTTCACAGAGAAGTCATTCAATTTTATGGGCACATTTGCAGAAACCAAAAAACTAAATTAGCATTGGACTTGTCTAGCTTTAGATTACATTCTCCTCAGGACAGCAACGACTTGTGGTTTGGGTTCTGTTAGCACTTCATGTCTCTGCATCAATGCTTGTTGTTTTGCTCCCGCTACACATAGAAATTGCATTCACTGCTTATTTACCATCCTTAAACTGCAACAGGAAAGCCCACAGTGGTGATAACAAAGGAAGGACTAAATACCTATAAACACTAGTTTATATTTCCCTTTAAAGAAAGATTCACCATGAGATCTATACTCACCTGTGAATATTGGTTCAAATTCATACTTAAAATTATATTTAGAGGAGAGGAATTAGAATAACATTCATCTTTGTGGCTTGAATCCAAACAGCCTCAGTTACCTTCAGTTACATGAACAATCAGCATTTCATATCATGCATGTTAGCTACTCTGACAATGTATTCGCTCTATTTGTGTATTTAAATATGAAGTTCAAAATAGAGAATACATCTCCTTTGGCTTCTAAGTTATCATAATAACTTTAAATTAGACAAGAAATAAAAGGTCCCCAACAACCCAAAATAATGGAGGCTTGCATGACCTGTTGAAATGCGGTCCTCAAGTAGCAAATAATTCAGAAATGGATTATACTGTCTCATACTGTCTCCTGAACTGCATTTTTGTGATATTCAATGAAACACTTGGAATAAAACCCTTCTAAAATCATTATTACAAAAAGTTACTTTACAAATTAAGAAAAGAGTGGGAGATTCAGCTTGACTGATGTTATTTATGTAGTTGTGTTATTTGTGAGGAAAAGAAATACAGCAGAGTACAGTAAGTTTAAGAGCTCTCAGAATTAAGTGCAAAGTTATATTAACATTTTTTTTCTACATTTGATCTAAATATATGCACTTCTGTTCCAGATGGGTTAACATGGAAAGAAACAAGTGTGTTTAGCAACATCTGTTCAATTGCTCATAGTAAAAATCTGGGTTTGCCTTTACTTAAAATCTTCTAATTCCTTCCTGGTTTTATCCAAAAAAAGAAATTTATGTTCACAAAAATACTGCCTAAAAATGTAGATTTTGTATAATTCCTTAGAGTTCTTGGGGGTTTTTATACCAGAATTGTTTGGCTAATCTTCTACTTGTATTGGGAGTCTTCCTGTTAGTGAAAATAATACAGTACTTTATATGCCCAAGGAACATTATTCTTTCATAAAAATAAAAGCCAACAACATTTAAAAATAACACCTATGGTAAAACCCATTGTGAAAAATGAATAGTTTCTTTATAAAATTAACACCTGTATTATTCTTTGAGATATGACTAGCAAACTTCATGCAAGTGCTCATGTTTCTTCAGAAAAAGTGTAATTAAAGGAAACAATCCTTTGTTTCTATGGAAAGGAAACTTCCAGGTTTAGACATCCTTCTTGGAAAGTAGGAAGTATAAGTTCTGGACAAAATTAAAAGTAAAAAAACCATGACAAGTGGCATGGTCAGGATAAAAGTGAAGTTGATTTTCACAATTCTGCATCTACTTTCCCTGCATTTTAAAAGGGGTATGTTTTAAATCCAAAGATATTTATATATCTGGGGATGTGCAGTATGAAAGTCTCATTCCTGAAGTGTAATATAACACAAGTGCTGTATTTCAGAATAAATGAGAAAAAAAAAAAGTTATTTCCCTTTTAGATACAATACCTTTCTATCTCAGGAAAAAAAATTTGTTGCTGCTCAGAAATTAATTGTGTGACTAGGATCTTATCACATTTCTATATCTCCCTGTTTCTTCTAGTCCTCTTTAAAGTCACACTTGCAGTGATGTATGTTTGATTTTGATAATTTATCCCTAAGTCAGGAGCCCAAGTGGGCCTCGGGCCAGCTGTGACAAGACACCCTGACATGCCAAGATTTATCACTGATGCAAGTGAATGATCCCACTCTAATGGGCAAGTGTCCACATCACAAGAAATACTGTCATAACTAGCAGATGTTTAAGACTTAGCCTTGATGACTAGAAGGCACCCTGAATGTAGCCATTTCACACCTAAAATTCACACTTAACACTGCTCTGGAGATTTGGAGGTGCAACAGCATTGCTCTTTATGATTCACTACTGCAAACACATTGTTACTGCCAGACTTTGTCGTTCAGCACTGTTCATACTATTTTTAAATGGAAATATAAAGCTCTAGCTTTTGTACTATTTACCTTCTCTCACATTACCTTGGGAAGCTTTCTGATCTCGTCCCAGATAGCTCTTCTAGCTGCTCCTCCTAAGATCTTTAGGCTGGCAATAGGATTTCTTCCAGGTAACCATGAAATATGGCTGTCAGTCCTCCTGCCAGCCCCAGGATCTTTAACTCCGCACAGCCAGCAGTGTTTCAGACTTCCATTTTTTACATTTTTCAGTAAAACCTGCCTCCCACAGATTTTTGCTTCTAATGTTTGTTTACTTCACAGCTTATAAACAGCTTAGGTTTGATTCACAGTTCCCTTAAGACTGGTTCACACTGGAAAGTGAAGGGAAGTTAAAGTGCCAGAGGCTCTGAGCATGACTGAGAATTCAGGCTTTCATTAGAGCATCCTTTGAGCCAGAGCTTTCCTGCTCAGCTGTCTGATGGAACAAAATTCTCCTGTAACAGCTGCCAGTGACACCTAGAGAGCCATCTCTTGTGTCATAACTTCATATTTAAGAACAGCATTTTCAAAGGTCTAGCAACCTCTCTCCTCAACAAATGATGTTTGTTACCACAGCAAAAATTTAGGTATTGCTTTCAAATAGTACATCTTCCCCAGTCCCATTTTCTTCCACAGAAATAGCTTCTGGGCATAGCTAGAGTACATGCATTAGTATGATTTATTTTCAGAAAATACACCACTCATTGGGTGATAGCAGCCAGCATAAACTTTCAGAAACACTTTCAGCTGTCAGAAGTAGGATATATGTATTTTAAGGAGAGGAGAGGTGGGAGGCTGGGAGGGAGAACGAACATTTGAAAACAATAGAGAGTGTGTGCTGCTTCCAGTATGATATAGTCTGTGTTTCATGTTAAACTGGAGCTGGTAAAAATTAACAGGGATAATTTTAAATTAATGATTAAACAGTGAACACATCATTACCTTTCTTGTCCTTGTAAAACTTTTTACGTCACTCCTGCAGGCTGTTTGGGCAGAGGAGGACAAGATGTTAAGGTAATGATGGTGTGTAATCCTTCTTTGTCTTTTTGGTTGTGATGGGATTTTCATGAATCTTACGGATGTTTCTGTTTTATTCATTTGATTTTATTCTTTCTGCATTGTTAAGTGAGGAAATGAGACCAACAGATACCTACATTTGAGGGTAGAATTCTCCCGGAATAGGAGTATTTCTTGCTGTAGCTGATCCCCTCTTCATTTGTGCATGTGGAAAACTTCTAAACAAATTTTTAGTTTGTGTATTTTTAAAATTTATAAAGGCAGTATTTCAGTCAAACGACAGGCACTTTACCAGCAAAGAGTCATCATGTAATTGGAGGGCCTTCTTCAGCTACTGTCCTTTTCAACAAAACTTCCCCTCATATGTGCTTGACAGGCTATCTTAATCCTTGGTTTGTAGGTATAACCTTCCATCTCAGTTTGCAAAGCCAGAAAACAGCTTTTGACCTGGTTTCCCTTCTTTGTTGGAGATAGGCGTTACAGTAACATGATATAGCAACTACATTTTTAAAAACAAAATCCAAGGTCAGATGGCTGTCACCGAAGGTCAGAAAGAAAGAGATTCAAATGGTGCTTGACCACCAAGGAAGAAAACCTAAGGGTTAAATGTTTAAGTTAGTTACATAAACCTTAGCAGGAGGGATTTTATTGTTCTTTGCTGTTTTCTCAGGGAGCACCAAATACTTCTCTGAGAACTGATCTTGTTACATCTTCTAGAGCATGTTGCTAATATTTTTGCTAGAGAAACTGGTTATTTAGAGACTCCATCAACCCAAACTGGCAGTTAATCTTCAATTTGTCCCATTTTTGAGGCTGCAGACTGAATTCTTACACATGCAGTCAGTCAGCACGATAAGAATAAGAAACACAAAACAACCCAGCAAGGATCTCTTGAGGTCACTTAGAGAAAACACTCTTTGCAAGAAGGTTGCCAGGAAATCATCAACACCAGAAAACATGAAGTGCAACTGAATCGCATATTCTGAGCCATTTCACAAGTAGCCTAGCAGAGCAAGGTATTTAGGTCCCAGGAGTCCACACAAATAAAACTTAATTTTCACAAGTACTCAAATGAAACTAAGCCTGCAAACAGATACCAAGGATCTTTGCAGGTGCAAAGATATGCAACACATATAATGTAAGACTAACTAAACCCATTGGTTCTAGCAGCACAAGCCAGAAAACTAGCCGGCTGAAAAAAACAAGCAGCAGAAAATGTCAGGAGGATGATAAACCAATGCAAGTTCCTACAAGCACTCTTTTGTTGGACTGCAGTGAGCCTGGAGCCTAAAATTAGTTGCTTTGGCCTGAGGAGAAGTAGAGTGATATACTATGATTCAGTGCTTTTCTTCCAGACACAGTCTCCTCAGCTAAGCGGAAACAGTTTGAATCCTACCATCCTGTATGATGGATAGTCCCCCAGTAAACAGGACAGCTTGCCTGAGGCCAGGCAATCTGTGCCACTAAGTGGGAAGCAGTCTGTCAAACAGAGTGAGAACAAATAGGTAAACTCTCTTGCTATGAAAAGGTGTGATTGAAAGAAGACATAGGAGAGGTCGATTAAATTTGATGTAGTGACTATTCATTATTCCTCACAGGATGGGAAGTAGAAGACACTTATGGCACAAGTAAGCTCCAGGTTTAAAATGAAAGAAAAGGTGTTCCTTTGTCCCCAGTTCATGGGGTGACACTGCGGAACTTGTTGCCACAAGATGGTGGAACTGCCACCACAGCTCAAAAAGAGATCACACCAAAGCAAAGAGAATAGGGCACAGTGAATGCTTCACTTGAACTGGTGATTTTCAGAAGCTTTTTTGGTTGTTCTTTTTTTCCCCCGTTAGCATTTCCTGCTGCTTTCTGTTGTATTATGTAATTCCAGATAATGAGTTAGAAAAATCTTTCATAGAACCCAATATGACAGTTTCCATGTTTATAAGTCTATCTTATTTTACCTTTAGGACAGAATAATGCAACAGCAATTGTTCAGGATGATTACTTAAGAATCAGCTACCTTTTCAAGTGAATATTTAAACTAAAATATCAATCTCATCACTTCTGTGTACAGGTAGGAATTACCCTGAATATCTAAATAACTGAAATATTTCTGACTGGATTGCATTGCTTGCAAAGTCTCATCTCAGGAATGTGGGACTGTTGAAAAAGTAGGATGAGAAAAATATAGTTAAGAATGTAAGGTCAGGGAAAGTGGCATAACAAGAAAGCAAGAGCCAATAAGAGGATGAAAAAAATAGAAACTAACAAATATTTAACCATGTGTCATGAACAGGATACATCTTTCTGGCCCCAACTAATGATCATTTTATGCATGCAGTTTATGCAGCAACTGCTACTCCTTGCAATTTTAAACTAGTTAACTACCAAACACATCCTTGCATGTCAGCCACTGCAAAGAGTCTAAAATGTAATTTGTAAACCACAAAGCTTTTCTGCAATGTGATGAAGCTGATCCCTCCTCATTTTCAGAGACCAAACCAATGTACGATCCAGCTCAAATATTTTATTAATTTTTTTTTCTGCATAGAAGAAGGTGCAAAGAATAATTTCAGCACAAATGGGAAGAGAGGTCTGCATGCCCACAGTACACACAAGGGCAGTGGAAACCTTCCCTATCATCCCACTGTAAGGAAAAGGACACATAATATTGAAGTTATAAAGCAAGTCATTAAATGACTACACTCAGTTTTTCACCTGGAGTTTGCTTCCATTATAGAAGAAAAATGAAGAGTTCTTTTTTTTTTTAATTATGATATAATGACTAGAAAATACTAAGCATGTTATTTAAAAATACAGTCGAATAGGCTATTTGGGGAATCAGCCAGTATCTAGTCTATACACATAGTCTTTTTGTGCACTCAAGGATGTTTTTACCTCTCAATGCATTTGGTTAGTTAGAGCCTAGGAAGCACATATCTTCAAGGAGGATGAAGGAAGTAATATCTTTCCAACAGATCCTGACCTGTGTCTACATATTTTCAGGGTATTGTAAGAAGCTGCCCTTACAAAGCCAAATACTGACCTTTTAATCTCACAGAACTTCCCAGGAGGAAAAGAGCTTCTCTGTTTTAATAATGGTCAGAGCTGTCACTCTCATCCCTGAAAGGAGCAAGTACGGTAGAAGAAACAAGCTGCTTGCTATGAGTTTCTTCTATTTGCATTCTCTGTCTCTACAACACCTCCATATCTCCATAAACAAATATCTCACAAGAACCAGACACAAGGAGCAGGGCTTTGACTTACATATGCTGTGAAGCATTGGGGTAGAGCTCTGAGAACTGTGGTGCCGAGTCCTCAGGGCCGTGAGGTGCAGCATGGCTGATGACCATCATTATGGGCCTATGGGGATATATCCGCTTAGACATTCTGAAGTAATTAATGCTCTCATTAGTGATTAGGTCTGTGAAGTAGTCCTGGAACACATGATTAGCACAAAGCAAAAGTTACAAAGTGCATGATTAAATAGTTCACATACTATCATGTTATTATGTAATTTTCAAGCCCTCATTAAAGTTCAGATCAGGAAGTCAAAACATACTATCAAAGGGATGTATGATTCGAGGGAGCGTAGGGAAGACTGAGCAGTAATTGCTCTCTTAAGCAGGCAATGTCACATAAAATGAGGCAGCATTTTTTGCAAATAAATACAACAGACGGCATTAAGTAAATATGATTATCAGATTTTGTAATATAATGCTAAGTAACATTTAAAATTTCAGGCGATTGTGACAAAGATGTTGAATTTCATCAATAAAACGTTAAGGGCTACTAACTGCAAGAAATCTGTTATGCAAGTTTTCTGTTTGCACAGAAATTTCTTGCATGATCTCTGTTCAGAGTACACTTTTGCATATGCAAAAAGTGGAAGAAAGTTACAACAGGTAACAAACAGCAAAAATCTTTATCAAAGAAATTGCAAATGTGAATGCAGGGAGCAGTTGAATTCCTGCAGGCTCTGTTCATTTAATTGTGCAATTTCAAGCAGTGCAGCTGCTGAGATTAAGGTTGTAACTCGCTAATAAACCAGCTTAACCCACAGCCAAGGTGGCAAATGGAAGTCTATAAGGGGAAAGGAGAAAATGGAACTAAGAAAAAAAAGATGAAAACTTAAATTAAACCACCTGCCACCTCGGAGCATTCACTGTTGGCCTGGAGGTCTAGTGTGAGCTTCATTGAGAAAGTGCTGAGACAATGTTTGTAATTTCAAGCACTTCCAGGCATGACTAATCATATGTTGTGGATTCAAGGCCCCGAACAGCTGCAAAAGCAGAGCCTGAGGGACAAGGTCTGCATGTGTGTCAGTGCTAGGACAAGCCAACCAGCTGTGACCTCCTCGCTCACCCGCCCCCTGTCCTACCTGCTCCTTCCCCTCTCCTGTATCCAGAGCACACACAGTAGCCCTGGCTGCTACAGTCCTTGCAAGGATATGGAAGAGATAGCCAGTGACCCTTAGGTTTGCAAAATGGGTAATAAGAGTGAGGGACCAGGGTTGCGATAATTTCTGGGTTTCTGGCCTTTTCAAGTGAAATACCTCCATGACTGCTCTCCCAAAGCAAAGCAACCACTCCACTCCCATTTCCCTATTTATTCTAGCTACATGCACAAGGTGTGTAAGGAATGTATAACTAACCAATATTCTTTATTTTTTTTACTCAATATAAATACATAAGCAGTACTATGTAATTTCTGTAGGTGAGGAAATCAGAAACAGGCATCGCAAGCTGCCAATAAAATCTCATTACTTGGGTTAGAAACCACAGTTGCAACATCTGTATCATCTTCTGTGAGCTACAGTCTGAGGAAATTCCAGATTGCTTTTTGCAGGCTGGGAAGTCTGCAATCTCTGCTCCTGAGCCTTTCTGAGAAACTTCACAGCAGTGGGCAGGTCACCTTGGCATCCTTTCCAAACTTTGTTAAGAGCATGAACAAGCTCTGAAGTTTTCCAACGGCCATGCTTTTGCACTTACCTATTCTCATAGTCATATCCGGACTCTGACACCACAGGCACACAGCCTTTTTTTCTGATGTGCACAGTGTAATGGAAAAACAGCATTAACTAAGGTTTCTTAAGTGGGCAGTAGCTGACAACATTCAGCTAACTTGAAAGTTCAGTTGCATGAAGGCCACAATTATTTTGGGAAATGGTCTTTATTTATTATTTGCTTCTGTCACTGAACCATCTCTTTCTAGTAGAGAGAGGGATGGAGAGAGGAATCACAAGGCTGCACTGAGGAGCCCTTGAAAACTTTCTTCCATTGCACAATTGATATTTTGCCGCAGAAATTGATCTGCAATGCCCTGGAGATAAAATCACACATCCATTTCTTGGTTGTAGTTGGTTAATTAATTAATTATCTAGTTAATTAGTTATCAGAATGTGACTTTCATATGGATTAATGATGCTGATTCATGTGTCTGGAAAATACCTTTGCATAATCAAATCCGTGCTTCTCTTTGTTACCATTGCGAGAAATGGTGTAATTATAGAAGCGAGAGTTCTTCACTAATCCAACCCACTCTCTCCAACCAGGAGGGATGTAGCTGCCATTGTATTCATTGAGGTATTTCCCAAAAAAAGCTGTGAAGGTAAAAAAAAACAACAAACCACACATACACATATGAGGCTTTGCAATCCCAGTCTTTTAGTCTGAGTCAAAATCGTGCATGAATGAAGATAAATGTGTTAGAATGAGTCAGAGTTGCTTTACCAAAAGTGTTCTTTTTATAACTTAGAGGGTTTTAAAATGAAAATAAGCTATTTCCAGAGTTTTTATGAGCACTAAAAGCCTTCATGACTTTATGTTTTCTCCTTAATCTTTTCGAATCTAGTGATCACATGAAATATTTTGGGGTTTCTTTCTTTTTAGAATGAGTATGTTTCTTTTGGTTTCCACTTGAAAATGGAATAAAAGCTCAATCCCCTGAGGAAACATCTGAGAAACACCTTGTGGTTTTAAGCAAGTCCTGTGATGTTTTGGAGCTTGGCTTCTTACTTTTGACAGCTTGGGCTTGGCAATATGGCTACATTTGGTGGTTTGATAAAAGGTCTGGGTAGTCCAGATCTCCATCCCACGGGGCCATATTTGGGTAAAGCAAGAGGGAATCCCCAGCCTGCTATACTAATACAGCTTCTCTAGGGCAAGACTAATGAAGCGACAAAGACTGAAGGTCAACTACTTCTACTAATTTGCTAAAATAAGTGTATTTATTCCCATTAGTTCCAAATGATAGGTTAGAAACCACTCAAACTGAAACTTCCAGCATTTGCCGTTGGGCCCAGGAGGATTTGCAGGTTCTCCTGCCAATTCCTCTGGAAGGAAGTAAAAAGAGAAATAATCTCATAATACCATGGGCTCCCAGCTATCTGGGAATTGTGAATTGCTTTTGCCAAAGATACACAGACACCAAAAGCTGGCCAGCTGGCTTTGGGAGAGTGGATTAATGCTGGCTTGGCAACTTGGCACATGCAGCCATGTTGCTTCTAGGGATAGATGCATTTGAAAGCTCTTTAGCTGCTTGTTTATGGTTTTTGAGACCTGGTTTAAAAAAAACAGTTTGGATGGCTCTGCCCTGATTTTCCACTGCCTGGGGACTGTGGTGACAAAATATCTGACTGGATCTGCAACTTCAGTTATAAGGGATTTGTTAGCTCCAGTTCAGCCCCAGCAAGTTCCTGGGGTGTCTGAGTAACTTCACTGTTTGCCTTTTTAATTTTCTTGAGGTTCACAAACCCTTGGAGGATCACCGATGCCAGCAGTTCTGTCACCCATGTCCCCAGCAGTCAGCACAAGGGTACTCCTGGTGCTCACAAAAGGAGATGCCTCTGAAGAGGAGGGAACAACAGAGATCTCTCCCTTTCCAGGGACAAGGTTCCTCTGCGTGATAGCCATCCACTTCACCGCACCCCTTCGTGCTGCTCAGCCTGCCAGATCTGCCTGTGGAGAGCTGCTGCCCAGCATAATTTCCTCAGCTGAGCTTCAGGACACACGTCAAACCCCCGTACTTGTTTCCTACTAGGAAATGAAGTCACTTTGGAAAGCCTCACATTCAACCTAGACACATTCAATCTAACCAAAAGAGTGCATTTGTGGAAGGGCTTAAATAATTCAAATCTGATTGATGTGGGCATGGTGAACTTCCTGGGAAAACCGGTGGGAAAATCAAAATGATCATAATTAAGACTTGCCTAAGGCAACAAAAATATGGTGTACTCGAATCATGGAACTGCTAAATGTCACTAACCAGAGTTTACAGTCATATTATGTTACTTTCCAATACCACGCGGAATGTGACATATAAACAAGTCCTACAGACGCTTGACCAGGTTTCCAGCTCTTCCTCCCACAGCCTCAATGAAAGCAACCCAGCCTTTCTCCTTTTTTTTTCTTGAGGTCAACCAGAAGTCAAGAAGCTTGAGGTGAAGTAGGTGACTGTGGGGAGGGAATACGTGCCCAGCACTGTTACCTCCCAGAATGGAAAGCATATCTCTCCTCTATGGCAGCCAAACTGGGTTAAATTCTCAGAGTCAGATGTTCAGGGAAAGTGCAAGGGCTGAAATACTGTGGGAAGGGAAACCAAAGAAGGAGAAGAAGCGGAAGAGAAGTCAGAGAGAGACAACAGTGAAGAAAAGTATGGGCAAGTGATGTGACTGAGAGGAAGCATTACCAAGCCAAGAGAAATCAAGGACAGTCTGCGGTTACAGGGGATGTTGGAGGCCAGACCTCCTGAATGCCATCCCAAGCCAGCAGCAGCTACTGTTTGACCTTGGGGAACTGCCATGTGCTGCGCTCATCTGTAAAGGACTCTACTGCTAGCCTGCCTCCCACAAAGATCAGAGGCTTTCAAGCTCTGAATTGGAAGTTATGGCAGTTTATCATGGGTTTGATAGCCCCACCTTTAATTAAGATTGACTAATACTGAGACTTGATCTCTGCTATTTACAGTCTTGCCAAACTTCAATAATTACTAATGATAGTTTCCATGCTATCTGACTCAGATGGTATTTTGCTCTATGGAACTTTTTAGCCAAAGTGTTCAGCAATTTCCAAGAAAAAGGCTAGGGAAAAATAAATGAGTTTGCTGATTTAAAAACATTTGGCAAACTTTTCTCTAAGAAGTTCTAGCGTCGGTTTTAAT
This sequence comes from Tapera naevia, assembly GCA_033556795.1. Taxonomy (NCBI): domain Eukaryota; kingdom Metazoa; phylum Chordata; class Aves; order Cuculiformes; family Neomorphidae; genus Tapera; species Tapera naevia. The sequence continues at coordinate 17,262,845 of JAUMJJ010000038.1, forward strand.
ATACTACCTTTGTAAATAACAGAGGTGGCTATGAAAATCTCTCTCAAAATGGCTAAGCTCTGAAATACTGTAGAACATAGATGATCAGAAAAGGTTTACTACAGCTTCTCAGTTTATTGTGACCATAGGGTGTTCCCTTACAGACCTGAGAATGTTACCACTGTTTCAGTTTTGGCACTTAAACAAAGAACAGTCAGCTTCTTTCTCTCCTTCTCTCTCTCTCTCTTCCCAAGAGAAAGCCATCAACAAAAAGTGCAAAGATGAAATGACCTGGGGCATAAGGACGAGAAAAGATAAACTGAATTTAGAAAAGGAAAGGGAGGCTTGGAGCTGGTGGAGGTCAATTCATCTTGGAATTTCCTTGCTTTAGATTACTTAATTTTCCAACTTTAATAATGTTTTTTTTAGCTCTCCTCTGGCCGCCTGAACCCCATATTTCAGTGCGTGTTATGAGACTTCGGACTGACAGTGTGAACCATTCACCTTTGTGCTGGCAATGATTTAGTATTTTATCACAAAAATAACCTCAGAGCTGTCAAGTTTTAAGCAGTTCCTTGAGAGACAGTTTGCAGAAATAGATGTTTCCCCCATTGCAGAATAAAGCAGTTCCCATGTCAAATGTATAGAAAAGATCTAAATACCAGTAGAAGCAGTGGTAGCCATGATGATAGATCGCATTTGCCAAATTGCTTCAGCCAAGAGTGTGTTGTTGGTCAAAAGTTCAGGAGCATATGAGTAATTAGACAGATGAATGGAAAAGCCAGGCTTTTACTGAAACACAAACGTTCAGTAGCTTTACCATGGGCTTTTCTGATTACCACTGAGTATAGGACAGGGCAAGCGAGTCAGAGCTGGAGCCCAGCGCCAGCAGTTAGTATCTGTCTCTTCATGTTCTGAATGAGGACAAGAGCCACAGTAAAAGGAAAGGACATTAATGTCCGTAGGGTCAAATAATAATCAGCAAGTAACCATGACAGGTGTTCGAGTTGTTTTTCATTAACCAGAGGATTGTAAACAATTAAAGTACTATGGAACATAGAATCATAGAATCATAGAACGACCTGAATTGGAAGGGACCTACAAGGATTATCGAGTTCAACTCCTATTCCTGAATAGGACAATCCCAATATTCACACCACGTGTCTGAGGGCATTGTCATGGAACTCCCCAGTAGTTGACACAGTGATGTGCAAATGACCTTGCTGGATCATCACGTGCTTGTCTTGTAGAGTCAACGCACGTCCTTAAGCTGTACCCACTTAATTCAGCCACACTTGCTGAATTACCAAAGTCAGGATACGAACTGGGAATGCTCAGCTTTAGAAGTTATTGCACTCAACATTTACAGCGTTTAGGAAGCCATTTCTGCTTGTAATTAATAAAACTGAGATTATGACTCAATGGGTAAAAGTCTCATTAAAAAGTAATGCCATTTCAAGGGACATCTTTTCATTATTGCATGTAATGGCCCCCACAGGGATACTTGGAAAGATAAATGCTGATTTTTGCATTTTAATAAGATATTTTTTATCTTCATTCCGGCAGTTTTGCTAACTGTTCCCAGGACACATTGTTATTTTTTAATCACATGTAGAGTAGCTTAGTACACCAGAATAATTGTATTTTGTGTGAGTATGTTCAATTAAGTTTATGCAAAAAACAACACATGGCATGGTGAACAGTTACAAAGATATCTATGCGTTTCAGGAGTGGCTGCAGAATATATACGCTTGTTACCCAAAATGAATAGATGACTTAATATAGGTTTTCATTTTCCCTTTAGCAATTAGCTAATGAGTCCTGAACTGGACTGAGAGATACAGGGGGTTGCAATGGGTGCAAAACAAGGAGAATTTGAGCCAGGGGATCTCTGGAGTTTGAAGCCAGGATATTTATATCTGAATGCGATTCAGATTCTCATAATTCCCAGTACTTTTCCCTCCAGTATTTTCTACAAGCTGTTATGAATAATGTTTACAATATTACACAATAGAATTAGTCCCTTAAATCCTGTCAGCATTAGTGGATTAGTGTACAGGTGAACTGGTCTACATTCACTGGCGAGACGTCTCTGTGCTTCCACGGATCAAAGGACATATATTCTACGCCCTTTGTTAGTTGTTGAGGCTTATGGGAATGTTTCCGATTTAAAACAAACCCAAACCTTTAAAAAAGCATGCTGCAGTAAGATTTAGTCACTGTGACCCAGACAAGAGCTTTAAGTAGACAGCCCACTTCCTTTAACAAAATCAGGAAACCATTTACAGGAGTTGTGAAGCACTGTTTATATGACATTTCAGGGCTGACACACAGTGACTCTGTGCTTCTGGGGACAGAGTCCAACAAAACTGCAACTTCCAGATTATTCCAGTAAATTCCTCCTTGTTTTCTTCCCATTATGCAAGAGATGATATAGATCCAAACCCGAGAAGTTTGATTTTTCCCTTCTGTTGAAAAATTACAGAGGATTACTGTATCACGTCATTAAAGTGCAGAAAGCCAGGCTAGTATGCCAGCACTGCCTAGGAAATGAAATAAGCACTGTCCCAAAAATGCGGTGAGGAAACCGAGGCACCAAGAGGTTAACCTTCAGTTAGATCTAAGTCTTAGATGTAAGTCACGCAGGAAGCCTCTGGCATTGCCAAGAATATTATTCAGATTTCACAGTTCCCAGTCTTGTAACTTAACCACAGTAGAAAACCTCAGGTTTTCTACTTTTTCTCCTGCTCTGTGGGTCTTTCCCAGTTGCTGCCAGATCTACCATCGTAACCAAAAAGAGCATTAAAGATTTTATAACTCAGCAGTTGCAAAAGGCATTAGCTATAACTTGATATAGCAATCGTTAGCCTGGGTGATGTTTTTAACAAAGCCTGTATTATGGGCCAAGCTGGTAGCACTTTCCAGTATTGATGTTGTCTGACACTTCCCATTATAAGACCCTGTTTTCAATTGCTTATAAGTTTTCATACTTGGATTGAAATTTTCCGCACTGGATGTCTGCCTCAGGCTGAATTTTTCAAAACTTCTTAGCCCAAACAGTAGCCATTTTTGAGAACCGCAGTAATGGAAAAGGAGTTATGTTTAACATCTGAAAAAAATTATGTGAGCTTTCAATTGATAGTACTTCCATGCTCTGCACTGAGAGTACAAACTCTGTCCGACATGATAGACTCTGTCAAGGAGGCATCTTTTCTAACCCTGCTGAAAATTTGTCCAACGTTTGCCCAGTTTTGAAAAAAAACCTCCAGTATGCGCATGCTGGAGATCTAGGCACCTCCGGATTTTATTTCCTGTCCACCTGCGAGTGGTGTCAGTAGGTAGGAGAAAGCTGATTGAAATGCAGAGAGCAGCAGGTGACCAGATGAGGACAAGCACTTCGGAGAATGCCAGGAGATCCAGCAAAGGAACTGAGAGCAGGGTGGAAGGTAATGGGGTCTCAGTGCCCCAGGACTGGCAATGTCAACCAAGAAACTGGATAGTCAATGCCGAAAGGAGAAAACAGCTGAATGACAAGGCAATGGGGGTGGGAGAAGCAGATTTGCTGATCTGAATGGGAAAGGAGATCCCCAACAGTAAGTAGTGGGAACAGGATGTGTCTGTCAAGTACTGACTGGACGCAGGATGGAAGGGAGGGTGGGAATGACTTGAGGACAGACAGGCAGGCGGACCAGGCTCAGAGCAGAGGCCAAGGAAAGGTTTTGCAGCACCAGAAAACTAGGATAAGAAAATTGAAGAGTGGAGACTGCTCTGCCTGGTTGTAAGAAATCAGTAGAGTTCTGCAGAGAGGATCTGAGATCCCCATCCTTGCTGATACAGCTTCTTCTGTCGTTCCACTTGATAGAACTGTTCTATCTTTTTAAACTGAGGAAATTTCACCCTCTAAAAAGCAATATGTTATTATGTAGTTAAAGACTACCACATGAACAACAGAGATTAAATAGTTGCACAGTGTTCTACCCAGATTTTCCTAAATGAAGCATTTGAATGCGCAAACTTGTTAAAACTCTTTTAGCTTATGGTTTTCTGTGCAATATTTAATGCCACAGAATTCTGTTTTAAGCATAAATAGACAGACATGATGTGTTTTTTTTATGAGGTCCTGGATAGAAACCAAGAAGTTTCACTATACGTGATACCATAGAACTAGAAAATCCTGCATGTTATCCTTTTCAGCTTTTCCCCTCTTCTAGATGTCATTTTTCTGTGGATTATTTGACTATATTCAGCATATTTCACTTTCATTTATACATTTCTTAAGTTGACTGAAATTGGAATTTTATTCCAAAAAGTGAGACATATTTTTAATTATTTAAATTATTTGCAAGTAAAATTGTATTTGATGCTCCCCAGCCTTTTTTGATACCAATTAAGAAAGAACCTTAAAGCTTAGAGTTCTCTTTTTGTTTATTTTCACTTAAGAAATATTCTGAAAATGAGGACTCATTCCCTGCTCACTCCTTCCCATCCCTTTATCATATTCTGTCTCTCTTTTGAAAGGGTGTATGTGACAGGATACAAATTAGGTCACTGAAATGATACAGATTAAAAATAGTGTGTGCTGGCAGTGAATTGTACTGTAAGGCTGTGAACAGGACACACATTGGCTTTGCCTCCAGAGGAAACGTATTGTTTGGTCACACCTTCAGGAGGCAGAGTTTTACTCCCTTTGTGAAAGGTTAACTTGTCCCTGTGTGCCAGCAGGGAATGCTGCACAGCTTAAACACTCCATAGCTTTCACTCTCCTGTCATCTCAGCATTTTATTAGTTCTTTGGTCATTACAGTAAGAAATGTACCCCTAAGTGACAGATGTCAACTGACACGCATCAGAAGTGGACGTGTACTGTTGAAAATATTAACTAGATGTCAACCAAGTGATCGTTTCTCTTCATCACTACACAGAAGTCTGTGACTAATATCAAAACATGTCAGATAGTGTTTGATGCCCAGTCACTTCTTGAGTTTCTAATTTTACAAATGCAAGCATTTAGAACCTTTCTGTGTTACAAATTTTGCCCCATGAAAGGCTGAAAATATCATCAAGACAGTTGCATTCATGAATCCTGAATGCTGTTCTGGTCAGTTGATGTTTTTAAGCAAGAAATAAACTACTGGGAAACTCATCTTCCCAAATACAATTCTCAAAAATGTCAGCAAATAATTGGCTATTTTCTTGATCTCGTTCTTTCAGGGGAGGTTCCATAAGGGGAGAGCATAGTCCTGAGTCTGACATGTTACTGTGAGGCTGTGAAAAGTGGCTGAGCCAGGGCAGACTTCTGTTCCCTCCTGTACAGTTATGCCGGTTGTGAAAGGCTAAGAGGGTCAAGCATTCGAAGATAGTAATTGTACAAAATAACACTAAGCAGAGAGGAATCTGAATGCATACGCATGTTAAGTCAGGGTGGGAATTTTTAACTTATATTTCTCTTCATGTTTACAAAAAGATGATACCTCAGCTGTTAAAAATGTAAAATGCTGCCATATACAAAGTATGACACACTATTTAGCAATAAAACAATTGCTACATTTATGTTTCCAGGATACTGGTTGTGCTGCTGTCATGGATCTGTCTTCTGAAATACCAGGATGATGCTTGGCTGCTGCTCAGTTATTAAGATGTAGCATAATCCTCCTTCTGCACTGGAGGAAGCCCGGGTTGAGGTAGTGCACTCCTGGAGAGCTCCTTTGTTTTTTTGTAGGTGAACTGACAACATTGAAGTGCATAACTGAGAAGCAAACTATGTGCTGGGACAGAACAGCAGAAGTAAGAGAGAAAGTAAGAGACTTCAACAGTACTGCAGGGAGGACTGAAAAAAGAGCAAATAACCAGCCAATACTTTGGAAAGCACAAAGCCACAAAGCAAAACCTCTATCTTCTGCATCTAATGATATCATGAATAGAATTTCTGAATCTAAATAGCTGAAGGGATATCTACTGATGTTAAAAGCTACAAGATAAAAGAAAACTTCTCAAGCTTTTCTCACCATTTCCACAAAATTTGAAAGTGACACTTTCTCCACCCCAGCACAAGCAGCAGGAGCCTATGCAATTAAAACAAATGTTTCACTTCTCTGAAGTTCTCCAGACTTGCTTTGTTTTCTCTATCTATTTACTGTGTCTTCCATGGTATTTCCTACAAATTCTAGTTTCATATTACCAATGTTGTGGACTTTGAACAATCAGGAAACTGTGCAGTTGACACTTTGATAGATTGGCATACGGCTTGTGAGTAAGGGAAACTGCAAACATTAAAACATCCTGAATTGTTTGAGGATGTTTTTAAATGATAATTAGAAGCAAAAGTGGTTTTAGTTTTGTAATGTTGTTTCTGAACATTTCCTGCCCTGCTAGCACCCAGCATACCTTCTGCCTATGGTTTAGCACATTCAAAAGGGATGTTTCCATGAAATGCCATGTCTGCATTAGGTCACATCAGAGCAGAACAGGAGCAGAAGAGTGGAACGAAAAAAAATGGACTGTTCTTTGCCAGGTTTTCCCAGTGAGATATGATTACGACTGCAGTTTATTAGAGCACCTTTCAGACCACTTTTTAAATTGCCTGCTGTGCTTGCATGGAGTCCTCTTAGCTTTAGCAGGAGTACCCTCATAAGCAGTTTGCCCATGTGTGATCAGTTGCAGTAAAGAGGGTTTAGTTAAGGCTGCAGCAGGTTTAGACAGTGGATGCTTTATAGATGTTGGAAACTATTTGGAGTGAACAGAGGGAAGGACATTATATAAATACTCCCCTACCTCTTCTTTTCCATCAATTTATATAATAATTGATCTCATGTAAAAAGTGAGAGCTAAATCATTATCATTTCAAACAGAGAACCAGGCTGGAGGTATTGCACACGTTTTCCTCTGGACTGGGGTCTCTGGACCAGTGGCTTACCGGGACTGTCACCAAACCATGAGTGGCCTCGGGCCTCTTTCTCCACCTGAGTCTCCTATTGAGAAAGACACTGATTTCCTTTTGAAACATGTAGAAATGCACAGGGTATATACCCATAGTGCCTGTAATATCCGCGCGGAGTCATGATTGGACTTTGTGGCATGTAGCCACTCTCTCTCCCATTTCCCTCTTTTTCACTCTCAATTATCCTTTACCGCCAGGTATTATTGAGTCATTACAATTTTATTAAACTTTCTAGCTGTGAAGTGCAGATCAGTAGTTGGCTGATTGACTTTTGATGACTTTTTAATGAGGCTACGCTGTCCTTGAAAAATATATTTTTAGATCTGCTGTTAATTAAACCTCCACTTCAAAAAATAATTGTGGGGTAATTAGAAGGTAGAATCATCTTAAAAGAAGTAAATGGATAAATTCTTTGGGGCCATATTATTATAGGGTCAAACAATGTACCTTGGTCAGAATCGGAGTTTCATACAAATATATTTCTTTTTTTCCATTTCCTTTTTCTCCTTTATGCCCCTTGTTAGAACTCACCTACTCTAACAGTTTTAGGATTGATGTTCTCTCTACTTGCCTTTGGAAAGGGATTTCTTTTCCTTTCCCTTTTCTTTTGACCACTTTTTCCTTTCTATTTAATAGGGCCAAGCCTGCATTTAGTAGACACCTCCGTACGCCTTCATAATACAAGGCAGTGAAGAAGATACACCCAAAGCAGAGTGTTTATCCCCAGAAGAGCAGAATGGGCTAGTGATAGAGCTACCCAGTTTATGAATGAGGTTGTGCAAGTATTAGATTACAAATAATAAGACACTAAATTTTTTAAGAACAGGAAAACCAAGTCCCACGTAAAGCAGTCATAGATCAAGCAGAAAGGATTTCTGAGACATAAGCCACGAGACAAAGCTTATGTTTTGGGGAGAATTCAGCACCTTTTCTAGCAGCAACTGTCAGTTCTCCACCCCTCTTTTCTCCTCCAAAGCCTTGACACTGACCCTTACTCAGATTTAACAGCACTGTACTCAAATGGCATCTTCACTGAAACTGGTTCAACAGAGACTGAAGTACTATTCAGCGCATGTGTCAGAGTCAACACTAGATCCAAAGCAGTTAAATATTTGTCTGGTTTTGCTTTTTACACTGGATGCAGAAGCTCTCCAGAACTACAGATGCAGAGAAAGTGAACTGTCTGTGCAGTGAAGAAAAGATGAAAACCAGGCAGATAAATTTGAGGCATTGGATATAGCAGCATTAAGAGAACAAGCAGACAGTATGGAGATATTTGCCTGCTATATGTTTTAAAAGAGACCAGTTCTTGTCCATAAGCCACTGATAGAGACAAATGTCTTTGCTGCCAATTACATTGTAAGGAACACAGTTGGCACCAAGATCTATGCCTCATTGGTCCTGTAAAGGGGAGTCTTTGCAGCTGAATGACACTTTTGAACAAATTGCACCCTGATGACCTTGCCCAACTCCTGTACCTTTCAAAGGGGGAGTCAGGCTGGAGCCTAACTTGTCTACAGATTGAATCGTAGGGGATAGGTGATGCAGAAATGAATCAGGTTTTACATCGAGTTGAAGCACAGATGGGAGGAATAAGAAGAGTTCTTTGTAGACAGGAAAGGGATCTCCTGACCACGGAAAACCACCAGGAATTTACAAGAAAACTATCAAATCTTACTGGCGCACAGCAGAACAATCCTTCTTAAAGGTATGTTTCTATTCCTTTTCAGAAAATGCAAATGAAATATCGCCCCATGGTAAAGTTTAAATTATACCATTCACCTTGTTTCACTCCCATGACAAGCACTTCTTCCCTGTGAGGTCTTTGGCACCACTCCCCAGCCCAGCCCTGATGTATCCCATAACTGGTAGCAGCTGTCCACAAGCAGGCCATAATACTGACCATAATCACGGCTGCAACTGCCAGCTCAGACACACAGTGCCACGAAAATGCACCTCTTTTGTACTAGGTGTAACTGCCCAACAACTTATTTCCCACCTGGGATATCCAAAACGTGAAAACATGCTGCTCCATTACAAGTGAGTTTCTTTCCATGGCTGTTAGCTGTGGATCTGGACCAGCAGGGAATACTACCCTCCCTCTCCATAACACTAAACCTCTGCTCTGTAAATCCAGTTTGGGACAACGGCTGCTTCATTACAGGCAGTGATTCAAAACCCATTGCTGAATATCTGCCACCTTCACTTTAAACAAAGAACTACTGCTGACTGGTCTCTTACCTGTTCTATATCCAGTGTTATTGAGATACACAGCAAAGGTACGTGGCTCGTGAGTAGCCTGCCATGAGGGAGAAGAGCAGTTTTCATTGTTGGTGTATATGTTGTGGTTGTGTACATACTTCCCAGTGAGCATGGAGGAACGCGACGGGCAGCACATCGGGGTGGTTACAAATGCGTTGATAAAAGAAGCCCCTCCATTCTCCATAATCCGTCTGGTCTTATTCATCACTTGCAAGGATCCTGCAATAAGAGGTACTGATATTCAGTGTGCTGCAAAAAATAGCTAAAGCATATTGGTTGCTATTATGCCATTAAAAGTAAAGCATCAGTGATTAACTTGCCTTTGGACATCAATCTGTACTGCTCCATAGTGCAGACAATTTTAGAAGGAAAGGTAAGATTTTTATGATATCACCAAAAATATTTTTCAGAATTCCAGAAATATTGAGTTCTTTCTTCTCCAGCTTCAAAACAAAGTTAAAGTACAGACTAACCTAAAATAAATATTAAAGCTCCAGAGTTGTATCAGATTTGTAGGTCAGTAGTTCTTCAAATGCAGCTGTAGGAAAACAGTATGTTACACAGGCTGCATCATTAGTCAATGTGCCAGTAAAATATGTAAAATGCTGAAATTACCAATGAATCTTTCTTTATCATATAATCAGGTGGAGAGGAAGAGAGAGAGAGGGATCAAGGAAGGGAGGGAGGGAGAGATGGCAGGAGAAAGAACTTGGTAAAAATTTTTCTAGAGGAAAGGTGCTCTAAACAAGGATCAGCATGTCTGGCTCTGATACTGAAGCACTATGCTCAAAAGTAGCTTTTAGGGATGAATCCGTACACAAAAAATATTGGCAAATTTCAGAACCTTTCTCAATAAACTGCATTGATCCAGTTTAAAGAAGAAATTTTTTGCATCCTTCAAAACACCTTCCTGAACAACAAGGTGAGACAGACAGAGCTTGCAGATTTCTCACTGCAGAAATACTGATAGAGTCTGTCAGTGTTTGCTGACAGCTGTCAAATCTTGCTCTTTCTGTTATCCGACAGAGCAGAGACTGAAGGGTGAGAGTGAACCATGGATATGTCAGTACATGTTCAGGAAACAGATTTGTGAATTGTAATAGTTGGACATTTTTGGTGGTAAAAAGCGGTTTCTGGAATTTTTCTTTTTGTTTGCTTGTTAGTTTTTACAAATAATTTTGCACAGTTGACAGTCAGGGGTTTAAATTTAAATTTATTGATGCCACTGACACGATAAGAGTTTTTTTGTAGTAGCTTCTTCTGAGTCACTTGGAAATCAAATAAAAAAAAAAAATCAAAACAACTGAAGACGTTGTAAAACCACAAAACTGCCACGGAGGCTAAACTTAGGTGCAAACAGTTAAATGCTACAAACTGTCTTGCTACTAAAATTAAGCATGCTCTGTTTTGTTTCTGAGCTAAGGACTCAGTGCTGAATACGAAATCTTTTGCATCAAAATTATTTGGTTAAACAAAGGAAGAGGCAGTTATCTCTACAGTATTTCCTGGTGCAGCCCCAGTGAATGTGTCTTCAAGGATACGTTCAATGCCCTGCATATAAGCCACCATCATTTTGAACTCTTCCTCTTTCCAGCCCTTCTTTTCAAATGCAGAGTGTCTGCATTCATGCTTTCCTGAACTCAATACAGACAAAACCCATGTGTTTAAAGATACAAAGTAGGAGAGTGAGCGGCCCCTGAACATGAAAAGTCTCCATTTGTATGAGTGGGGGGCATTTCACCGATTGTTGAGTAGAAATCAAATGAGAAATCATTGTCACTCTACATGTCTTTATCTTGGACCCGAAGCTCAGTTTTTCGGTTTTGTTTTTCTTTGTTTTGCTTTTGTCATCGCTCTCCTGTTTTTGAAATGCCACAGTTTCCTACCGAGAGTTCAGCTGTAAAGTGCTTGTGTGTCCTCAGATGGAAAGTGCCCTGTTCAGATACACTAAAGCACGGTAACAGTAATGCACAGTAACAGCAGCAGAGTTGATGTGCACTTTCATGCCTCTATGCATTATAAATGAGTAGCTGTTAGAGCGCTTCCTCATTCCTCTGCTTGGTCAGCCCCCCTGCTCTTGCAAACCTGCTGTTTATGAGTAAGCTTTTCCTCCAGGTATGCACTTACTGACACTGATAATAGATTTAGCCCCTCTGGAAATTCTGGAATAGGCACTTCAAAGCAGGTGAGACTTCCTCATTTGGAAAACAAAACATAAGTAGGAGATAAAACTTGCTGATATAAGTTACAATCCTTGGCTGTCTGCAGCTCTCCTCACAGCGTGTGCTCCTTACCATCTGGCCCACAGTCTTCAGGGCACATGTACTCAGGCGCTGCCTGACAGAAGGAAACTCGTACTCTAGATGAGAGACTGGGGAGCACCTGAGGGGATCCAGATAACCAGGAACGGCCACTTTGGACACAGAAATCAGCAAGTTTTGTCAGACAAGAAACTCAGTGTCAAACCTCAGCCTATTCTCATATATCAAGAAATATGTTTGGTAATCAAGGTTTCACAACAAGTCTTTAAGTTCCTATGGGTTTTCATTCAGGCGTATCACAGGTGGGCATCTTTACGAAGGGACATCTAGGGCTGCCCTGTCTTTATATTGGTCATATGCAAGACTCAGGAAGGTGATGGACTTTCTCAGATCTCAGCATATATCCCCATTTTATCAGCTTAAGTTTCCTAGTGCTTTAGTTCTAGTGAAGATGGGAAGAAAATCAGGCAAATTATGCCTGATGTGATGCATCCAGATGCTGCTGCTCTTCACCCACTGCAAAACCAACAGGATAGTTTATACGAATTTCACTGCGTGGTGCATTAGGTTGTAAATAAGGGTACAGAAAAAAAGTAACTGATTTTTCCCTCTTTATTTTTTAACATTTTTTCCTACTTCTCTGACATCTCAAAGCGCTGTGGGTTAGAAACACTGAACTACCAGTGTGTGTATTAGTTTTGACTCCTTTCTGACATTATGCAAGGTATTATTCACAGTGAGGTTTATGAGAATTATTGGGGGTCATGGTTTGAGGCACTGATGTATGCAAGCAGTAGAGAAGCCGGAAGACAGGGGAAGAGACTAAACAGTGAGCAAGAAGTTGGAAATATCTGTACTCACACCGAACAGAGTACAGATCTGACAACAGTGGAAGCTGGGACTACTGCTCTGAAGAACAGCAATATGTTGTTTCCAGCGGGCGCAGCAGTTCTGAGGAATTCTGGGTTTTGGCAGTTGGCGCTTTGCCTTGAGCAAGATGCCCATTTGACTCAGTGCTGGGTAGTTATTTCTCTACTCTCAGAATCTCGGTGGGGGACAAAAAGTACACAGAAGCATAATTTAACCAGTCATTTCCCAGCTTCTGGGCTCAAATATTTGCTGAGTTGGAGAGATGTGGGACAGGTTGTTTTATACTGCTTAAGCTGCTACCCACCAGCTGAGCACTAATATCCTTCCTCTGTGCCACATTCCTCCCAGCATAGATAGGAACTGACTGGAGCTGTGGAGCAACGCGTGGATTTTATTTAATAAGTTGAATGACATAGCAGCTCTGCTGAACTTTGCATTAGAACACAAAACTCCAGGGGATTGTGCAGATCAATTGGAAGATGTGTATATTCCTATGATTTTGAGCATTAAATAAATGCCTCCTGCATATTTTAGTTTGGATAACTCCCCTGTATATCATTTTCAGTCAGGAATTTGAATATTTTGGTTCAATGCTTGTACATGCTCTGGAGACAAATCCTTCCTGACTGAAGTCTATAACATACCTTATATGCTTTTATGTTCAAGAATTCATTTAGAACAGCTTTTAGAAATGTTCGTGCTGGGAATACAATAGCAAACAATCCATATCGAGAGACTTCCATTGTTGTGATTTTTGGATAGCAATGCCTAAGCTTTATTCTGTTTGTGGCGGAATGTATTACTTCCCACTGACCTTTGGGAAACGAAGATTTGTCTCAGGAATCAGTGAAGGCTGAAGGGATACTTCACACATGGAAACCAGTATGGTTTTACTTTTCAAATAACCAGAATGATATATTAGCAGAAGTGTGAATAACGCAGCATAGTAAGTCTTGGGACTGAATTCTGTTTCCTTTGAAATGATTTATGGACAGTGGAAACCTGTGTCTTCATTCAGTGCATTGGGATCACATACACATCCAGACTATTCCTCAATTGCTTGCTAATACGAGCCAGAGCATCCTGCAAACCTCCAGAGCAGCTTTCAAAAAGAGGAGCTCCACAATATGAATAAGTGGCTTGCCACATCCTTCCTCCTCTTTCACCACTTGCAAACCCTCTTGCAAGAGTGAAGACAGCAAGTTGGTTAATGTTGGTCAGACATGTGTCTACTGACCTGCCTTCCCCAGTGCCCTGGAGAAAGTAGGATCTTTCTTGATCCTTTTAACAAAATTTTCTGAACAACTCTGTCAAGATGAAATGCATTCCTATTGTAATAGTGGTGTTTCAGGCCAAAAATAGAGCCAGGAGTATCCCTCCACTACGCAGCATGGCTAAATAGAGCAGACATTTGAAAGACTGAGAAACAAAAAAGACAAGATATGCCCAGATCTAAGGGCCTGGTCTTGGGGCTCTGCTGCCTAAAAGTATTAAGTCTTAGTCATGAAATACAGTTTATTAATTAGGTTATAACAGCTCTGAAAGAATGTGTAAATTATAAGTGCATCACGAGTAATACAAAACTGCTAGCAACTAAAGAACTGCTTTTTGATCTAGACCATTTTTTGCCTACAACTTTCTGGCTGAAAGTAAGTGATTTTAGAACAAATTAACTATGTTGTTGTAAGTTTTCTGGAGTGAAGCATTTTGATTTTTCAATGTCATATGGCTTTTTGTTTGGATATTCACTATAGTTTTATTAAAAACATGTCTTTCATTAAAAAACCACCAAGAATGCAACATTTGATTTCAAATTGATTTGCTATTTTTTCACGTTTTTGGTGTTACCTCCCACCTCTAAACTTAGAATATTTGCTAGGGGGTAACCTAAAATGATCCTCTTTCTCTCCTTGATTTTCCACTTTGGGCAGTGGACCAAAAAATTAGCTATATACATAACTACGATTAATATCTTTCTAACTTACTTAATGGAAAACATTCAAAAGACTCCTGGAACATCATCCAAGTGTTTTAACTTTTTTCACCCTAACAAAAATACGTGAAAATTACTTTGGGCTGGTATGTCCATGTTGTGCTCCGATATTTAGTATACTCATGAAAGCAAAACTATCCTATTTTTATACATATAGCATAGCTTTAAAGCTGATGGATTTAAAACATTATACTAATTCATAGAAATACTAAGCTTGTGTCCTGAAACCAGACCAGTTTGTCTGTGTAGATAAACATGCCACATGACATATCTGCATGTGACATATATGTGGAGAATACAGATTCTCACCTATATAGCACTGAGGGAAAGGTTAACCTAATAAGGCTCAAATTTTTAAATACTACAGAAAATTGTAAGATGGAAAAGAGTTTTTGAAGCAAGTTTTTTGCCTGTATGTCCTTGCATGTATTATTAAATCCTTTTATGGTGGTGATTAAAGTCTTCTGTGGCAGATTTTGATAAGCATATATTTCCTAAAGTCTGTAATTATATCTGCTGAATACTATTAAATAACTCATGTTAACTCATGTTTCAAACTTCTCTGCTTGGCAGAAAGTACTGAAAGACTAGTGACAAAACGAAGCAGCAAATAACAATTTTTTCTCACCTAGCTCCACATCTTGATCATCCGTGAGCACAAGAATGATATTTGGTCTGATATTTTTTCGCTCTTGCTGCACACGTCCTCTGAACCTCTGGGACTTGATGGTGGAACAGTGACTTGTGAGCAATTCAGTACCGAGCATTGCCAAGATGACTGCAAACCAGGAAGACTTCATAGCAGTTCCAGTATTTCAATGAGAAGACTGATCCAGAAGTGCCTGAGTAGCAGTTTTCAAGACCTGTAGAGAGAAAAATAAATTCTGTTCAAGCAATAAATAAACTTGGAGTCACATAGTGAAAAGATGACACTTAGGGAAATCAAGCCTGACACATACCATTTAACATGATTATAAGTCATATTGTTGAATAAAATCATTATTCTGTCATTTTCTAAGAATAAACTTGGTCATTCTGCAACTAAGCTTTCGCAAATAATTTCTACTTGAAATCATGCCACTGCCTGCATTTTGTACAGGCATGACTTCTGGTACACTCCTCACAATGCTCCTTCTCCTACACCCCACAATTCTTCTTATGCAGCTTGTTCCTTACATTCAGTACCTGGGTGCAGTAAAAAATTGCTGGGATGCAGACGTGTTCAGAACATCTGTAGGAGGAGCCCTGTAAGAAAGAGAAAGCAGAAGCCTTGTCAGTCAAAGACCTTAGAAAGGTGGGTCTGCTTCAAAGTCTCCAGAACTGCTTGTTCCAGCTTCTTTCCCTGCCCTGAAAGAAAAGAGTGGAAAAAATTTGCATACCTCCCCAACTCCCCCACTTAATTTAATACCATGCCTACACAGCAGTTTGATGGCACCTTGGCTGCTAGAGATAAAGGGCATATATACCATCTCATTAAACGCAGGTGCTTTTCCAACAGTTGTAGTCAGCCTGAGATTCTAAGGGTAACAGTTAATTCAAGCGTATGGCACCTGGCAAGCGATAAAGCTATTTTAGGTTAACTCACCTGCACAAGCGACTAAACCCTTACAAAAGCAGAGGGGAGACCATGGCTGTCATTTGCAATCTGCATTGGATCACTGAGTGAAAAGTCATCTTCCCACTGACAAGAAAGCTCATATTAAGTGACAGTCCAGATGATCTTACCCAGCATTGTGAAAGAGCGTAACTGTCCCTCAATCAATCAACGATGGACCTGAGTGGCTCATCCATAATGCACAGTACCTTTGGCATAGCCTTGTCCTTGATACTCTGCTTCCAGACTCAGCTCAGCACGTTATCAGAACCCCCTCTCTGTGCCTGTCAGTCAAACAGCCTTGCTTTTGTAAGACCTGATGCAAGCAGAGAGGCTTGGCTTTGCTGCAGCGGATTTAAACCTGTGACTGAAAGTGACTGGCTGGCTTGGGGAGGAAAGGGTAGCTGCTTATACTTTAACATTTTTGGCATTACTGACTGGAGCTCTGCAAAGCCATGCTGTTACACAAGGGAAAGGAGGGCATATATGGGGGCAATAAGGAAGGAGGTGGGAAAGAAACTACAAAGTCATGCCTGCTCTCTCCAGGGTATTGACCTGCCACATACATTCCTTCTGGTTTTATTTTGGGACTATGTATAAAGCATGGTGACACCGGTCAATAGGAAAACCACAGAAAATCACCCAAGCCCAAGAACATTCAAAAGGTCTGCCTGGGGGAAGCCCACTTGGAAACTGGGGTGCACATTGTATAATGAGACTGGAGCATAATTCACAAGGAAATCTGTGCACCCACACCTGAATTTTCATATTCAGACATGCAACATTAACTACAAACAGAACAAAAAGCAGAAATAGTTTATTGAGAGCGGCACATAGGACAAAAAGACCCTTACCACTCACCTAAAAATGCTTTAATAGGAAGGTGCTCTTAATTTCAGAGGAAGAAGAAGCCATAGGAGAGGGAGGGGATGTTACTTGGTGCTGGACTGCTAGAAAAAGGATTGCGTTCTTGTTTTCACATACACCTTTTATTTTAAGCTTCGCAAGATAAACAGTTTCATGCTCCTCACTCTGGCAGGCTGTAATTACACCAGAAGAGTGTGAACATCTTTAAAAGCAAAATCCAAGTGTCTGTTGCAGAGAAATCCTGTCTTTCATTGTCTCTGCACTAACAAACAGTCCAGTCTCTGACTAGCATTAGAGTACAGCAAAGCCAATACGGCGGACTGACATTTCATGTTAAATGCTATTTTGGTGATTACTCAACATTCAGATAAGTAAACTGAAGTCTGTAATCAACCTAGACTGACTTTTAAAAATACTTAAATTTCCATGTATTTGTTCTAAGTAAGTCACATAAAAGCTGACAAAAGCCTCGAAGACCAGGATTACATTAGAAGTCAGCCTTCTTCTGACAGACACCAGACACCACACGCTCTTGGTGCAAAAGCAGAAATACAATTTCTCTAAATGTCTGATCTTTAAATAGCAAAACTTTGACTCACCTCACAAAGCATGAAAGGCTATGTGAAGTGAGACTCAATATTTAGTTTCTTACCTCAATTGTACCGAACAGCAAACTTTTTCAGACAATGTTGACCCAGAAAGTGCAGTCATCCTGACTGCACTGAGCAAATATTGGCACCAACATGTTTGAAAAATCCCCTAGAGTATGAAACTGCAAGTTCCTGACAATTACACCTCAGTGCTAATAAATTACAAAATGAATTACACAAATTCAAATGAATAACAAGTATTCTTCATTTCACCTTCTTTGGTGTACATAAGTTAATTATAAAGAATCCTCTTGCTTTAGTAATTTAGAGCCATCTTAGGCAAGTCTCCTCTAGGAAAAAGAGCATGAAGTGTTTTTTCTCCAAATGTAATTTTTTCCCCTTGGTAAATAAAATAAAATACGAGGACTGATCTACACTTATATAATGACTTATTTTCATTAATTAATTAAAATTAATTCATTTTCATTCAGTGGTTCTTGCAAAAGAGCACAGTAATGCCACTCTCTGTTTATCATAACTATTTCAGTTTTGCATATGACAATTCTTGGTTAAAAGTTTGATCTTTGACAACTTGTCTTTTTACAGCCCGTTTACCAGTTCTAGAAGGAAATGAAGTAAAGAAAACTGTCAAAATATAGGCTTGATAGGGAAGACAAAACTGCAATGTCTGTGTTGGATATTGGCTGGTAGTCCACAAGTGCCCCTGCAGACACTGCAACTTGTCTTGAGAAACAGACAAAAATGGGAGAAATTCTAAAAGGGACGTTTCCAAATCCACACGAGGAAGTAAATTCAAATTTTTAATGCAGTGTTCGGAAATCAAAACAGTACTATAAAATGCTTTTCTCTAGCCAAATAAGAAAGTGCTGATCATAACTTCTATATATGATATTTGAAAAAATTAAATTATATTTTCTCGATAGAACATAACTATGGCAACTGTAGTTGTTAGTGAACAAATGAAGCCAGAGAAATCCAAAGAAGTTATTTTTCCTCATCTGGATGTAATTTTTTCTTTCAGTCACCCTTTTTTCTTTTTCCAGAGGTGCACAAATTCATAGTTTGTACTCACATTTCATGGGATAAAATTTGAAAGCTTCGAGCTTTAGTTGGTTCTATGCTACTACTATTATAACAGGCAATTCAAGGACTCATTGGCATGGAGAATTAATTACCTGTGAAACTTGAATTGCATTGACAGGGCACTGCAAAGAAGGGTTACAGTGCCATTTCATGTAAAAACTGGCATAAAAACTAGGAGGCTTTATTTCTGGGTCTCTTAAGAGAATATCTTTCAGTGACTAGGAAATTATTATTTATATTCATATAAAGTGAACTTATTATTCAATATTCATGTAAAGCCAAGAAGCGTTTAAGATCTTTCAGTGCATTGGTGGAAAGTGCTTAACTTGAAACACAACAAAAGACAGCCAGTTTTCAAAAAAGAACATTTTCCCTTTGAGATTACACTTTGTTTGCATCTCCACATTTTTTACAATATTCACTTAACGTATCGTTTTGTGTTTGGCCAATAAAAATCTGTCCAGAATCATACACTTTTTTTATGAAACGAGGCATTGAGTATCCACAAGAATACCCTATTATAAGCTTTGAAGATCTATTGACTTCTTCATATTTAATATTCTACAAATGCGGTTTCCACATATCCCTGCATAGGGAATCTGGATTTCTTTCTTGTTTGTAAATCTGTAATTAAATGCAGGAATAATGAGTATAGGTTACTGGACATATGCCTGTCCCCTATATCATGGGCTATGCAACGCCCCGCATCAGTAATTCATGACCAAGTGGTTACAAAGGATTGACAACTTTGTCTTCTCTGTACCACAGTGTTGGTCTTTCTTTTGAGTGTGAGCAGTGAGGGCAGCACATCATCCAAACCCATAGGTTAAGGCCTGCTGTTCTAGTGGCCTTTCCTTAGGAAAAAAAAAAAAAATCAATTCTGGCTGATAAAGGAAAGGTTAGCAATAATAATACTATTAATAATGTGGATCGTGATTGTGGAGCTTAAGGACCAGAATTCCAGTTTCTGTTCCCCTGATATTAGCAACAACTGTGTCCAGTGAATTGAGAATGCAATGTACTACACAGATTCCAAATCAAGAAACTCCTAAGACAGTAGTAATTTTGTGGTTATGTATTTTGTTCCTCATCACTATCCAGTATCCTACAGATTATTTATGTAGATTTCCATGCCTCCAAAAACTGACATAGTTCTATATAATTAAGATACAGTCCACAAACAAATATTTTGCTACTTAGGACATTTTTGAGCTATGCTGACAAGTGCTAGGAACTTGCACAAAAATATATCAAAAGCACAGAAAAGAAGCAGAAGGCCTTGTCAGTGCAAGTGATAAGTTGCCTCATTTCATTTAGGCAAAAGATTATCTCAGATAATTTCTTCTTATAGGTTTCTCTGATAAATAAATGGATAAAACCCCTCAAACAAACAAAATTGAAGACATAAGTTATCACAAGAAAATGAGCCTTCCTTCCTCACCCCAAGCAGAGGAGCATTATCTTCCTATGTATTTTACCTATGATCCGCTGACTTGACAATTTTACTTTTGATGACCGTTTTTTTACAGGAATATGATCCCAGTGCTCTGTTTCCTTCGTATCAAACTCTCCATAAGAAAAGCAGAAAAGGAAAAGACAACAAGAATACTCATGATTTGTAAAAAGCAGAGTAAGGATTATTTTATTGATAGTAGAATTTTTAAATTTCCATTATGACTTTGGAGGTTGGTCACATTGGTGTGCACCTGGTCAGCATAATTTCAAAAACCTGCCAGTCTGCCTGCAGTGACAGAAATCAATGTCATTGACATCATGTTAACTGGAGATGGCTTCACCCATCAGGGCCCCTACAAAGGTTGAATTCAGTGGTTTATGCCCACCATTTTCAGTTCTTTGCTTTAGAATGAAATGTGTCAATCTAGCAATGCTCCTATACTCATGAACATTTTGCATACATGGAAACTCCAAGGTGAAAGGGAGCAAAAGGGGTTTTCTCAGTCAGACACATAACAGCTTCTGTGAATCTTTGATGTTTCTATCAAAGGGTAAGTGGACCTGTCAAAGTCTCACATGATCTGAATCACAGCAGATGTCTGGTTAGAGACCCAACAAAATTAGCAATTTCATGAAATTAGTAATTGCATGAAGATTGTGCAGACAGATTAAAATCATGTGATAAAAGGACAGGGAAGTGACACGTTCATATGTATTGAAGAAATCTTTCCTTAAATCATATTGCCTCGATGACTACAGGACTGTAACATCCTACAACAATAACAACTCTCAGTTTCACTAATATAGTGAAGTACTTCAAAGGAAAAAGCTGTTGACAGATGAATGTTTAAGTTTAGTAATGTTAATGCTCTTCCCACGTCTTACACTTCTATCTTGTATTTAAAAGACAAACACTGCAATCTCAGACTACCAGGCACGACCGCGTAAATCTGCAGGTCAGTTTCCTGTGGGAATATCGAGCCTGCAGCCATGGGAAACACATTTAAAGTACAGAAAAAGTCAGGAAAAAGCAAGACCTACCATCTCTTCTTAAAGATTAATCCCTTAATCTTAGTTGTAAAGTATAGGATTTACAGTGAACGCAGAGAATGTAGTACCTGTCTGGCTCTAGTTTAATCATTATCTATCTATTGGTTTTTCAACACACTTTACTAATCAATCAGTTGTCTGCTCACCTTCCAAATGTGTATTATAAGGATGTATCATCAGTGCCTCAGGTTAGATTAATTTAAAGTAACTATAATTTAAAATAATTGCAGGCAGGGAGAATCATAACCTTATATAATATTTTTACATTGTAATTCTGCAAACAGTTACAAACAGAAAAGGAAAAAGCCTGCAGTGACTTGAAATATTGAAAGTATAAAGCACACTTGCTAACTTACTTTTATTACTTTGTACAGGTTAAGGGATATTCATAGTAGGCAAAAGTTTCCATCACTTCATATGTCACAGTAAAACAACAAACTCCAAAAACATTTAAAAATACATAATTGTAGAAGAAATTATCTGGTTTTGAGAAAAGAAAAATATGTCTTTGATTTCAATGCTGTTAATACAGTTGAAAAAACCATTAAAGATAATTAAAAATAATATTTTTGTATTAACATCAAATCTGTGAAAGTTTTAAAAGGAAAATACTGTGTATTTTTCAGTAAGAAGAGTGCCTACTGCTAAGTTAGAAACTTCTAATAATATACAGTTACTTAAATTTATTTCTCACCATCTGATTTACTTTGTTTTAGAATGTAATTTTTCAACACAGCCAAGAAGTGTACTTGTCATGCAAAAAAAAGCCTGATATAATTGAGCCAGATGATGTGCTCCACAAGTAAAATCAGCCATTCATGAAAGCTGGTCACCAGAGGCCATTTCAAACAATGCACATTTCAAAGTAATCTAAAGTAATCCCTTTTCTCTACTGATTTGGTTTCCAGGCAGTCTTAAGCACATGTGTGCAGCAAACAGGAGGCTTATTAAAACCTGATGTTATATTGGAAGTTATAATGCCATTGTCTTGTGATTGAATTCCGTGTCTGTTAGTCTTCAAAGAGAGCGGAAAAAAATCAATTAAATTTATATGCTTATTAAACATGAGTGTCATGATACGTGCAGTTTATTAGCACTTGCTAAATAATTAAGACTGAGAAAAATAATTAGATGTGCACTAGGCTCCAAACATGCCTATGGTATCAGATTTTTTTTATCTCTAAAGAAAGTGGCTTTCAAGCTACCAGGTAATATAATTGCCAAATGACTCTAAGTATTTTTCACATAAAAAGAGTAACTCTTGTATATGAAAGAATTTAAGATAATTTTAAAATTTAATTTAAAACCCACATATCTGTGCTATATCCCTGCTCACTTCAGCAGTGTGGGGCATTATGAAAACATACCGTATAATAACACACTGATGGTTCACTGATCCAGTAAGTGGTCTTGAGTTGAGTGATCATATCAGAGGTGAACAACACCAACATAGTTTGCCCATTTCTTATTTCCTATTAAAGTCGGCTGGCTTTAGAAACTATGCAGGAGCAAATCTTTTCTTCTTTAGATAGAGAACACTTTCAATTTAAAAACTTCCTTCCTATATATGTTTACTTCATCTCAAAGATCTGCAAACATATTTGAAAGAGATTTTTGATTTTTCAATTTGATAAACAGTTTGTTTTCCTAAATAAATGGGCAAGATTAGCTTGAATACGAGCACAGCATCATTAGCGAAGAATACATATGGATCTATCTATGCAGGAGAAGACAGAGAACATGCCCATTTCCTCATGGTAATCTATACAACTCCATCATCACAGGGAGAGGTTAAGGTAGCTTGTGCAGTTATGTGGGTGGGTGGTCTTGGGTTGAAGCTTGGCCTAACACACAGCTGCTCTGGCCACTGTCCTTGATGACTGCACAGGGGAAGCAGCAGGAGCTCATGGGGTCTGAAGGAGTCTATGCAAGGACTGAAGCATAAGCAACTGGCAAGATGAATCTATATAGGTGTATGTATGTAAACAGATAAGCACCTTTACTCCTAGGAGAGGATCTCAGATGTACTTTTAGCTATAATACAGAAGGATGGACTTTTTACAAACACCACAGTAATTTAGACAGGTGCCATCCCCTGACTAACCAGGAGAATTGGGTTGTTCCTGTAAGACCTTTTTAACATACTTTATTATCTTACAATGCAGAAAGTGAACTTGTTCATAATATCAGTACTTTGTGTGCTCACATGCACAGTGAGTGTGCTTATATGACTGTAGATCCACTACAGACTATGTATGGTATCTGCTGACTTTCTCTTTCACTCGCAGGTCTGGAGATGAAGCCTCGTAAATTTTTTTTGAGTAGTCCTATTACATTCAAATGATTTTTACTGTTGGCAAGGTCAAATTGAATTTAATAGGACTACTAAGACACACTCAATGGATAAGGTCCTGAGTATCATTTTCAAGCAAGAACTTTCTTACTAGGTAACTTCTCTTTGTCAAGCATATTTTCCAGTCCTGGCACAGTAAAAATTTTACCTTCATTGATATACAAGTAAAAGCTTCTTGAAAGACCAAGAAATGTGCTTTTAAGTTCCTCCCTGACAAACCTTTACAATAGAGAAACCAGCCTCCTAATAACAGTAAACAGACAGTCAGACCAAACAAAACAAACTGTTACAAAAAACAGATGCTTCATATTCTTTTCCATAAAGACTAGCCAGCGAGAAAGTTGCACTGATTTGAAGCTCTGACAGAAGAACATCATCCCTGCCAGCTATCTTACTTTTATTCACTTTCGTAATCAGGAGGCTCTCAGTATTCCAGTACTCCCCACACTGTGTTACCTGGGGGGCACAAGGTACAGCCCTAGCTCAGGAATGTGGGGGATTTGCATGTGCTATCACAGTAGTACTTCCAATCACCTCTCATCTCCCGTCACCTCTCTCTCCCACAGTCCCCACTCCAGTACATACATATGTTCTGGGGGGATTCCCAAGGTGACCTATGACTCACCCACTATGGGGAGACTCAAAAAGTCATCTCCATGTTGCATGCTAAGAACATTACAGGAGCCACATCCTACCACGTAAATAAAGTTTTGCACAGGAATAGCAGCAAATTTGAGAAAAAGATATGACATGGCATTTACTGCCATATCAGGAGTACAAGTCTGTACTTAGACCCTCATATACACGTTCAGCAGTGCAAAATAAATAAGTCTGCTGGATTCAACAGGATTCCTCACCTCCTTAAAACAGCCTCCTGCAAGCTTAAATAAATCCTGAGTGCAAGGATGGTATAAGATCTTTGCTCAATATTTTGAAATAAGCTAACCATCACCTGCACATGAGGAAAAGTTAAAACACGCAAAGCACCTGGATACTGAATTTAATCTGAAAATTAATAGTCCTATCAAAAAAGGCTGAAATCAGAGTCGTAGTACCCTGTTGAAGGGCAGAATATACCGTATACCGCTTATCTCTCCAAGGAATAACAGTTCTCTCAGCCCTACGTCTGGAAACCCTTTCTCAAAAAACTGTTTGAAAATAATCTCAGTCTGAGATATAAGAGACTCAAGAATGACTTGTTTAAATTATTCTGCGAATAACTTTATCTCAGAAAACATTTTGAAAGGGTAGCACGTATAAATATGCCTTCATTTTCCAAGTGAAAATGCCTGCGGAAAGACTTTCTTCATCTTTCAAGTGCACATACAGGTACTTCAGTTTCACAGTCCTGGCTTCTGTAGATGAAAGAACAGTTTTAAAGGATGGAAGTGAGGCTGAATACATTCAAGCACACATATTTTTGTTTCCAATGCACTTCTTACTAAGCAAAGTTCCTATTTAGCAATGAAGAGACCTGATTCTATATCATCTTTATAAATATTACATGCATCTTGTATCTTTGGAGACAGATAATTTTAAGTTTGCTTATGAGACAAGATTGTACTTAAATGCCTGACATGGTAAAGACCGCATTATTTTCTCTAGCAGTGTTGAAACAGGCTGTCAAACTGATGTCCTAACACCTGACTGCACAATATGCATAGAGAGGGAAGACAGGAATGGAAACTGGTAATCATTATCTAGAAGCTTCTGAATAATACAGAATGGATCAGGAATGCCAAGGACCAGGATGTATTGGAAATCCCTACCAGATAATGGGGACAAGACAGAAGGCAAAGGACAGAACTGTAGTGCTTTTCTCCATGTTTAACAGGAAGGAATTTGGGAGGCATCCCAGTTTACAGTGATTATTGTGGGGAAACCATCAATGCTTACTTTACTGGATGTTTTTTTCCTAAATGTAGATGAGTTGTTTTTATATGAAAGGTGTCTCATAAACTGCATCAATGACTCAATTCAGGAATGCTTAGACCAACATACAGAGAATCCACTTTGTCCTTAACAGGCTCAGCTGTGAGGTCAGACCAGGCTGTTCAGAGCTTTACTAAGTGAAGCCTTGAAAACCCTAAAGGATGGAAACTGCCCTAATGCTGTGAGGTACTATTCCACTGCTTGAGTACCCTGAGGGTGAAATTTGTTTTTCCTGAATCTCTTTTGTTTCAGTTTATGTCCATTGTCCTCCTGTCACGCATGGAATGGGTCTCTGTCTTCTGAGTGACCCTCCTGTAATCACTGCAAGACCTACTGTTAGATTGAAGCTGCCTCTGCTCCACACTGAACAACCCAGCTCTCACAGCCTCTTCACACAGAGCAAATGCTCCAAACCTAATCATCTTGACTGCACTCTGCTAAAATGACTCCAGTATATTGATGTCTTTCCTGTATTCAGGACCCAGAACTATTAGATATTAACAACTGCTGAGACATATCATTTTAATATTTGTTTAAAACAGTATTCCTTATTTTTAAAGAGAAGTGAGCTGAAGTAAGTGAAACAAAAATTGCACAGAGCTTTTCACTTGTAAAGTGAATGAATCAGTGATAATTTTCAAAAAGCTGGACTCACTGAAAACACGATTTTTCTATTTCTGATTATTTCTGAAATTTTCATATTATTCTTGGGATGAAAAATGAATAGTGCTATTAAAAAAAGCTGGGTTTGCTATAGTTTCAGACTGACCAAAATCCTTTGAAATGGAGAGAAGTCTCCTTATTATTTCAGTGGTCATTACTTTAGTAGAAATGACAACTGATTTAGACAGCTTTTTTTTTTTTTTTTTTTTTTTTTTTGTTAATAAAACCAAACAGGGTGATTAAAGCAGTCAGGATTTGGAAAAGAAGCACAACTTTACATATGAGAAAAGAGAGATTTGAACCCCCCTCTGTCCCAGGCCCCATGTAAATCTAAAGAGCACAGCTAGAATGAAACAAATGATCTGACTGGTTTCTGATGAGTTGGGTGGTGTAAACATTTCACACTAACCACATTGCATACTCATAATATAGGAGCTAATTCATCTGCCATGAATACATTCCTGTGTATGTTGTCCTTCAAAATAAACAAGCAAAAATGACTAATTTATTAGGAGTTAAACAAACACTTTTCCAGAAGGACCTCTTCTGCCCCTTATGGCTGATTTTAAAGTCTAAATGCAGGCATCTTAAATATTACACCCTATGTCTCACTATGCAAAGCAGTTACTGCTTTAAAATATGGAATTTCAATTTTTCAGTGCTGTCAACAAGTTCCAATTGTTCCTGCAAATATCATTCAGGCTACTTATTAATTTCTTAGAAGACTATAAATCTCTAAACATAGGGCTGCAGACAATGAATAATAATTTTCCAAAGCCTCTATTTACAATGGCATTGCATTTGCAGAATCTAGATCTATTTCTAGATCTAATTTAAGAAATTTTGACAGAAGGTTTATAACCACAATAAAACACTTCTACAGGAAAAGTCTCCTGGAAAAAAAGACTAATCATAACCATCTCTGCGTGTATTAAATTTTACAAATCCTTTTTGTTCCTTAATGTCTTGTAATCTATCAAAACCACATTATTGTTGAACCTATCATTATGATCTATTAACATCACAATGATCAGTGTATTTCCCAGATTTGTCTGTAGTAGGAATGAAATCATTAACTTGCACGTATTCCCCAGAATCTTTCCCACAGTAAAGGTTACTTATGTAGGCAGATCTGATCATAAGCTCTTAGTAACAGATACTGAGGATCACAGGTTTCTTAGACTAATGTAGCCTCCAGATAACTTCCCTCCAAAATTAGAGGTGCTTTCTGTGGCTTACAATGCAAAGCAAACAATGCCTCTTCGACAGAAGCTTCAGAAAAACTCTACAAGGAGGTCGTGATGCATTCGCTCCTGTTTTCTGCCCATATGTTTTCTTTTTTTGGCAGAAGAAATCAACACTAAACCTTGACATGCAAAAACTTCCAGACTGAAAATGCTCTCTTACTCTGGTGTAGTGTCCTGATGCATTTCTGGAAAATGTAACTTGCACCTAAAGAAAAGCATAAACATTCTTTGGAAAACTCATTTATTGCAGTGGTATTGTTACACAAAAAGGCAGTGCAAAAGATTTCCATGCTACAGAAAAGAGGGCAGCCTGAAAATACAACTTTTTCATATCCCTGTTCTTTTATTCAATGTCATAATGTGCTTCTATGAAACTCCTAGCTCTCCTTACTATCTCCTTTAAATGCAGAAAGGTTTCAAGGAGAGGGTATAACCTAAATCCCCTCCTCATACCTGCAGGATGGGGATGACAGCACCCCTATAGCACATGGCATAAGACATCACTTTGTTGCCTCCTCAAGTTACTTTACCTTCTCATTTTCCTGTTTTACCGAAAGCTTCTAGAAACTTACTGCTTCCCCATGATAAAGTATCTTTAGATTATAGACATGTTAAAATCTGGACCATGTATACCAAACATTTCAGGGTATAAAGAGAGAAAGGATCTGAAATGAAAAACGCATTATGCTGAAATATCATATGGCACCAGATTAGATTTCCATTATCTCCTGCATTTAAAGGTCTGTTGACCCCTGGTCAGAGGCATTAATCTTAACATTGTAACTACTTGTAAGACTCTTCCACATTTCTTTGCATGATTTTCTCTCCCCAAATTAAGTCTTTATTACAATATTGAGTTACATATTCAGTTTTTCATGGAATAGAGATGGGAAACAGATATATAGCAAAATGCCTGAGCATTGGCATGTGTTTGCTACATTCACTAATGTAATCTCATGCATCTGCAAATGAACTCCTACTGTGTTTCAAGTAACACTTATAAGCACATTTTCAGGGCAGAGTGGGTCCTGTGGACCATGGCTGGGAGCAGTAGGGCAGGCCCGGGCACCCTGTCCTGTCCCACGCTCCAAACAGAAGCTGGGCAGTGGTGGGGGAACACAGGGACAGCCCCAGCCCCAGGCACTGGGTACCTCCCTGGGAGTGGGGAGAGGTCTGGGTTGGGCTAGGCCATGGGCCAATGGCCTGGTAGGGATAGAGGAAGTCCAGGGGGCTGGATAGGGGTCCTGGGTTGTGGGCAGGGAGGTGAAGCCCTCAGAGATAGGGCTGATGGTGCTTCATGGATACAACATACACAGGCAGCAAAGGCATCTATTGTAAATGAGTGAAAAAGTATCTGTCCAGCTGAGTGAGTCAAACTCCACTATCTATAACTACAGAAAAGTTGTCCTAGAAGTTGCAGTGGACTAGTACATTTCTCAAGGAAATTGTTATGGATAAATCCACATAATCAGCCATTCTGTGGGGAAGGATGTAAACAACAATAAACAAACAAAAATTGCCATACAGTAGAATGGACCACGTCACAAATCATCATAGTATGATAAGGAGTGGCCTATTTATTATAAATTATCCTATCTTCTGTGGTTTAAGATTCAGTTCAACAGTCTATACAAAATATGTACCAACTGTTAACAGCCAAATTATGCAGGGTTTAGGTTACATGTGAGAACACAGTGGGAAGGCAATTCTAGGACGCAAATAACTGTACCAAAATAGCAAAGAGCCTTTGTTAATACATTTTTCTTTTTAGCATGAAATTGTTTAAAATCAAGAGCTGATTGACTAGTGTGAATCATACGCATCTCCTAGGCAGCATGATGAATTTCACAATTTAGCGTCTAATAGCTGCCTAAGGCTTATGGCTGAAAAGCCACTTGTACCATATGTCCGGGAAATATCCCATTGAATAGAATTTTTGGACAAATTTTTCATGTGTCATTCTCTGTTTGTAAACTATATGTTGTATACAACAAAGTCAATATTTTTGCATGTTTTCTTACATAATATCTTTCACTTAAGCTCCTTGATGGACTCTGCAAATTGTTAGCTAATTGCAAATCACTAGTATCAACAAAATAACTGAAACTAAAACACAGAGGGATAAATTACTCTGTACTTAGAGTAATGCTCAGATGAAAAAAACTTAACTTTTCAACCTGAAAATAAATTTCAATAGAATTTCATGCTGTGGAAATCAAAACCAAAAAACACTTAATATGTTTTGTTTTCATTGCAGTGTGAAATGAAAAAATCTGAATACTTGAAACGTGAACTGTCATGCTATGGCCAGCTCGATGTTTAATGAAAGATATAGTGCAGATCATACATCTCTATGATATTAAAGGACAACAGTCTTAAGTACAAGGCCTCCCTTAAAACCTAATGATATTACTACTAGGGTTGTTACATCAGAAGAACTTTCCAAAACTAATATCATTCTGAAATTTCTTATGGATGATGACCTGTCAAGCTGGACTGGACCATGAGCTTGTATCCTTCCTGACCATCCAGGTAAGCCTCCTCAAAGATGTATTCCTGGCTTTTTTCCATTCATCAGCCTTGCATTTGAGCTATGACTGTCTAACACTAATTCATCTCTTTTTTACTTGTAAACTGATCACACTATTCAGTTATTATTAAGGGAAATGAGAAGCTTACACTGGCATATTTCGGTCCATGCTCAAAGTAAAACCATAGTTTCACTCATTGCTCTTTACTGTAGGAATATAACACATACTGTATTTCTTCAGTAATTTATGGTGCATGTTACCTTAGGAGCTAGGTAAGGGGAATGGCACAGATTTACTGATATTTACTTATTTACTAATACCAAATGTTCAAATTGGTTCATGGTACAGCATTCATCTGTGTTACGGTTCTTTGCCATATGTAAATACATCAGACTTTCTACATTAAACACTTCTCAA
This sequence comes from Tapera naevia, assembly GCA_033556795.1. NCBI lineage: Eukaryota > Metazoa > Chordata > Aves > Cuculiformes > Neomorphidae > Tapera > Tapera naevia. Next base: position 17,292,949 of record JAUMJJ010000038.1, read on the forward strand.
CACCATGTTTTTCTCTCCCTGAAGACAGAAGGAATTAAAACTGCATAATCTGCAGGACATTCAGACTTGGTGATAACAATACCAGCAGGTACTAAAATATGACATATTACTTTCTGCTGTGTTGTGGACCACTGTGGCAGATGGATCATCTGCCAACTGGGCAAGTGCAGAACATCTTGAACAACCATAAGTTAGCACAGTTGTACCAGCAAATGAACTTGCTGATTCCATGGTCAGGTTTTTATCCTGATACTTTGTTCACAGGTCCCTGGACTACAGATACAGAAAAAAGTCCTCACAGCATGCTTGTGCCTCAAGAAACAGCACTTGCTGGCGTTTGAAGGATTTAACAGTATTCACCATCTGTTAATGGTTGGTTCATTATTGGTACAGGTCACACACAGGTAAGGTGTTTTCTTCTCTCCACCATTACTAGAATTGTTTTTTAACTTAACAGTATCAACTGGCATCTGAACCTAATTTATGCTCAAGCATATAGCAGCAGAAAAGAAACCTAAATTGACAGTCAGCATAAAGGCAAGGTTCCTTAGCAGTAATGAAGCCATACTGTATATGGGAAAGCCAAGATGGGAGGAACCAAGTACTACTATTCTAGTGAAAAAAGATTATTAAATATCATTTTCCCAAGTCTTTTCTGTAAATGTAACTTTCAGTAAAAGGAAACTTTTTTTTTTATCTAGTAATCAAAGCTTTCTCTACTTCCACAGCCAGTTATTACCGCTGTTGTCAACTGTGCTGACAATGAAGCATCTCTTTGGGAAATTATTCTCTGTTAATAACCAGTGGCTATGATTATCATATTATTAACTGGCCTTCTAGGAAAGGACGTTGACAGTTGAAGTTTGGATAGAGTCATTCATAAGCATGCAGCCTTCTTTATTTAGAAATGTTTCTTGAATTCCTCAATTTTTTTCTGATGCTCAGTGGCTATGCATTCAGTGAATATTTCCTGCCTTTTCTCTTCATCCAAGAAAAAGCACATAACGTAAGCACATCAAAGCTGTTGGCTATGAGGAACTAGCAAGCGATCACCCTGTGGAGGGTCTCTCAGTCTATGAATACTGCTAATAAGGCAATAAGTATGAGAGTTTCCTCAATGTGTAATTGCTTACTCCTCCTCTCAGCATGTTTTTCTTTACTTAATCATCAGCAAAACAACCCATGTAAATCACAAAACAGTCTAGTTGTTTGATCATTCCCTTTCTTTGTGTTAGCCCTTTGATATTTAACCTCCCATTTCAGTCAGCTTTACAAGGATGTTTTCCAGAGAAACAGTATGTCTCATTTGATGCTATATTAATCAATTGAAGAGAACATGTATGTTGCTAGGTTTGCAGTAAGTGTATGCATATGAAAGCAGGCCTAGTCATGGCCCGCAATGAATTCCTCCTGCAACAGACCAAGAGCCCTTCATCTTTATTGACCCAGGGAGCAGGTCAGATATGATGGCTGCTATAACAAAGACATTTCTAGAATACAAAAATGCCTTTGCACTCACATCAGCTAATCAGTCTGAAAATTTCAATTTTATTTGGCTTTAAAATGCTTCAAGATAACAACACAATACAGCCGACATGCTAGAAGAAAGGCTAATACTTAATCTTTTCCAAGCCATGTCAGCCATGCAAATTTACATTAGACTGGAAATGGTAACCCTTTTGGCAAACTCTAAGTATCTTTTCACCTACTAACTAAAGCAACAACTAACTCCAGAAGAAGATAAGTTCACCAGGTAAAAAAAACACTTGTGTCTCTATTACAAAAAAAAAAAAAAAAAAGTCTTTGCAGTATGCAATGCACTATGTTGCCCTGTTTTTCTCTACAAACATTTTTCTTTATACTCAGCTTGTGAGACAGCAAGTAAACTGCATACTAACTACAGCACATTTACCTGTTATTTTATGTGATCAAGCAAATGTGATGGTGGTGAGTTGTAAGCAAGATGATGCTGAAAAATAGTAACTTAGAATCTACCAGATAAAGTGCAGAATCTGCACTTTATCTATCTGGTGGATTCTAAGTTCCTATTTTTCGGCATCGTCTTGCTTACAGTGGATCGCAACAAAAAAAGGATAACATTTTCACCTTCTTCCTGTCCTATGGCACCTTACCTAGCCTGATCTGAAGAAGAAAACTTCTAAGGCCAGCATAACTGAAAATTATTACCCTTACACTTCTTTTTGTGTTAGACTGGAGGTAAAAAAATTAATACTTAAAATAATATTTAAAATTAAATTTTAGATGTGAATTTCAAAAGAAGGAAAACATAACAGAATGAATACTCATTTCAACAACAGAATAAGCTCTTACAGAGATACACAGCATTCTGTAAAACTGCTTGGAGATTAAGGTACGTAGGTTATGTGGCAAATATTATAGGGATCTTAGTTTCTATCCTGCTTCACGGGATGAAAAGGAGCATTTAACTGCTTGGCTCCTGCTGTTCATGAATGAAAATCCAATGCTTCATTAATATTTATCTCTTTTTTTTCCTAATGCAACTACATATGCTCTCTTTTGGCATTTCAGGAAAACCAGCAATTATCATATCAAAGGTCATCAGTCCACCAGGGAAACTTCAATCCTTAACTGGTGGAGAATTGCTGCAGCTTTTGCGAACAGCTCAGATTAGGCGAACAAGTGTTTTCCCTCCTTCCTTCCCTCCAGTGACTCTTGTTGGTTTTATTTAATCAGCTTAGAAGACCCTCTTAGTTTTTATGTGATGCCATACACTATCCTTGACATCAAAAATATTTTTATACTGCTGTTTCATTTATGCGGAGGGAATAAAAGAATGCTGCACAATAGGTCCAATCTGAAGGCCTCTGCTGAAACTTCCCAAAAGATATTTTTGCTGAGCCCCATTCTGAAGTTATTGGCAATGCCCTCACTGACTTTAGTAGTAGAAATAGCATTAAAGAATGAAGATGATCCATGCAAACAAAAATGAAAGAGATGTCAAGTTATTGAACAGTAGAAATCTGGAGAATCACTGAAAAATGAAAAGACTCTACTGCCAACAGTAAGCATTAAATACAAAATAAATTAAATTAAAAATGTATGAATCAAATCTCTTACATAGATCAAGAAACTGTGACATTTTAAGAAACAAAAATAGTGACTTTTAAAAACCAATAAAATTTGTGCTCATATTACTTATCTTTTGTTGTTATCTATGGTTGTGCACTTTGAAAGACTTTTTGGCAATCCTAAATAACATTTTTTTTTCCAAACGAGAGATAAGTTTTCCTAGAATCATATGATACCAAAAATGTGTTGTCTGATAAAACAGAGAGAATTGGCACCACTGTTACAAAAATGTGTTTTCTTCAGGGCTAAGGAAGATAAAGTTCTGATGGTACACAATGGGAAGGGCACAACACTCATTTGTGTCTCCAGTCTCACTGGAGAATGGATGACCAAACATCATTAATTCTGCATATTACTTTTTTTGGCTCTTATACCTTTGCACAATGAATTGATTTAGTTATGTAGGAATCTTGATGCTAAGCAAAACATGACTTCAGTGTCATGTAGCCTGCTAGCTTGGGCAAGTTACCTACACTGAAACAAAGGGTCGTTCAGTGCTTAAAAAATCATTAAAATAAATTAATAGATTTGGCAAAACTGTCAGGGAATACTGCTCCTTTTTTTTTCCGAAGTATCATTTCTTTCTGACTGCTATTTCTGGCTCTGATCCTTTGCACAAATCCTGTGGCCAAGTCCCATTAAATAAGACTCTTTCCTACTTTATCTGTGAAGCCATAAAAGGAATTTGCCTTCACTATACTGTGAAGCAAAACCAAATAATTTTATCTAAATTAGTGCTTTAATGTAATTAGTTGATTTGATTTAATAATTTAATCCATGCTCCATGGTGGTTCCTTTAAAGATAGAGAGTAGAAGGGAACACTCTGTACTGAGCCAAGAAACTTCGTGTTTCTGAAGCATGGTTTTCATATTGATGCTTGTAATTCTATGTTTCTCTTCTTTACAAGAAACTAATCATACATTTGTAAGTGTGGGGACCCATCTAAGAGGCCACAGTCCTTTAGCCCTCCTTACCGAGACGTGAGCTGCATGAAATTCTTTCCTTACCATGCGCTACACAGGCAACTGTTTTGTTGAGGATCCTGTTCTACTCATTTTGACAGGGCAGAGGGGAAAAGAGAAAGACAGGTAGAAAAGTTGTTTCTTCTCCCAGATAACAGAAAGACCTGCTGTCTCCTTAATGTGTACTGGCAAGGTTAGAAGCGTTGGTGTCACTACCACAATTTTGCATCATATAACAGCCTTAAGTTCCTTGGACACCCCACTAATGCAGGGCCTCCTATGCAGTTAATGTTATTAAGGTAAAGACAGTAATGTGTTTTTACTGTACTTTCATATTACTGCACTTACTTACTCCTTGGGTATTCAAGAGTTCAGTGCGGTTGGCCTAGCAAAGCAAACTCAGGAATTAACCAGGAGCATTTTTGCATAGAAATGGACTGTGTTGAAAAGTGATGGGAAATGTTAAACAATAAGTTTGTTCAAGCAGCTGAGGTGACTGAACATTTGAGCTTGGCTTTATAACATGAATATTCTCATACGGTACTGTGGAATTTTGCCTATGGCTATGGTATAAATGAACTGAATCATCCCCTGGAAAAAAAGAAATTTCTTCAATCTTCAACTGAGCATAGAAAATACAGAATTGGTTTAGTATATCAAACAAGCTGCTGTTCAAGCACTAAAATTTTATTTCTTCTTTTAAAATTAGTATCTTTGGCCACACTGATATTATCAGCTTCTTAATTGCTAGTTACTGCTCTGGTTTCAGTCCTGTTAATTTTGTTACAATTAGGTAGAGTTTCACTCAGGTGAGCTGAAAGGACCTTCCTGGACAGGGAAGCACTGGTGACCAAAGGACATGCCACAAGTCTGCCATGTGAAAGAAGTAAACTGAACTGCCCTTAAAGTAGAGCCTTAAAGGTGAAAATAACAGCAGAGACCATGAAGATTTTTTTTTTAAGCTTTCTGTTAAAAAAAAAAACATTGACATCATTCCTCTTGAATAAAACCCCACTATCAGTATCAAAATCTTTGCCCCATCAACACTCAGCTACAGTACTAGCTCGTGTGACTATGAGTTGTTAAGAACACACTAAGACTCTGAGGCTGCTGCAGAACATTCGATTCCAGGAGACTTACAGGACAGTAAATGACGTGCTATCTAAAGCTGTTCTGGTTAGCTGTTTCTAGTTGGCGCAATGAGCACTGATTTTCATCTACATTGTACCCAAAAGATCACGTCTTTACCTGAAATGCAGTCCTGCAATGGGGACATCCTGAAGACAGATTAGTTTCTAAAGCTTTAAGGAAAGACGAAAGTTTATGAAACAGAAACCAGCAGCGTGCTTGTGGCACAGAGACTTCTGCAATCCGGCCTTCTTCTTCAAAGAGGAAATTCAGTTGAAGAATACAGTATCTGGATTATACTACTGGAAGGACAGAGGTTGCACAAAACACATCAGGTTTTGCATTTCTTTGAACTTACAGTTAGTCTGTAGGCTAATGCAATCACAGTGAAATAAAAAAGAAATGTCCCCAAAGTTTCACATTCAATACAATATTCTTACTTACTAACCCTAAGCACAGCATATTGCATGACCACGACGAACTGATGATTAATTAGCTTAACTGATATGCTCATCAAATTCACTACTTTCGTAAGTAATTTCTTAAATGACTTAGCTCATGTATACAAACTTGGGTAATTATTAACATAGTTTGAATAGTTCAACACTTCTAGCAGAAAGGCTCAAAGAAATACAAGTAAACTGAAGTCTTACCAAATGTCCTTAATGTAGTTTTCTCTGGGGACACAGGCAACAGATTTTTTCTGGCTCCACAGAGCTTTCAGAATCTGTTCCACATGGCATGTCTTTGGTCCTTGTTTTGACAAGAAAAGATTAAGGGACTTGTACAGGCAAGTAGCAAGACATGGTTGGAACTACATATATTTACGTGAGTTCTCATGTAACAGACAATACCGACAGCAGTTTTCTTCTGAGTTTAGGCAGTGTCTTAATTTTGCCACTAATTATATGAAATGCCTGGGTAGTTTGGGTCGAAATCTTGTCTACAGTTATAATCTAGAAATACTTGCTATATGTGATTGTTACTATCTGGGTCCACAGGGCTACACACTGTCAAGTATCAATCACAAATGGATCAGCCTGTACTCCAGTGACAAACAGGACCATCTCAATACAATTCTCATTCAACTTTCAAATGTGAGTCTCAATTAATTCATATTTTTAGAATCTTCTTGATTCTACAGAAATTAAAAATACTTGCAACCCATAGAAACCTTTGTTTCAGCATATTTAAGATATTTTTCTTGTTAAATTTTCTCTAATTATGTCTCAGTCCTGTCCATGTATCTTAGTTTTCCATCGTCTAACAGCATGTTTGAGGTTTCTTCATTTCATTTATACACAAGCTAACATTATCATTTTGGAACCTCCACTACTTGAAATAGGACTCTTGAATAAAAAAAGTAAAAATAAAGAAATGAATATACAAATATAAAGAAGCTGGGGTAATATCACAGAAGTTGATTGTCCAGGATTCTCCGCTTTTGCTCAAGCAGATTCAAGGGCAGCTAAGAACAACTTAATTTGGAAATGCATCCGTCATGCATGGAAAGCATATTTCAGCTGCAGCAACTTTCACAGCCATCATAAACCATTAAGGTTTTAATAAAACTGAAGGCTAGGCTTTCAAGACTACTCTAGGACCTACACGTCTCACTGTCATATGAATAACATATATGTATTTGAATGCAAAAAGTTTGGAGGGACTGCTCTGTCATGCCATAGGCTTTCAAGAGATGCCCAGGTCACAATGTGAGTGTTCATCTAGGATTGATGCATTAAAGTACCTTGGCGTCAAGTACAGTTTAGAGATGAATGCACATATTTAAAATCAATCTCTTCTTGATGACTTAAAACCATTCATCCCATTAAATCTAAGTAAGTACTAAAACCCCCTCAATCTATAGATATCCAGAGTGTATTTTAGAACACATAGATCTCTCTGAGTGAACCCATATAACTCCTCCTGACTTCAGAAAGACACGTTAGTTAAAATTAAACAAACACATAAACAAACAAACTGTGCAAACTATCTGCAATCTTGTAGCACAAGCTTGCACTAATAAACCAGAAACTCCTCTTCTAGAAAAATGGACCATGGTGCAGAAGCGACTACTTTACTTCCCCCTCCCCTTGTCACCTGCCAGGCTCAGCCTTGCCACCACTGCTGGCTCCACTATGGGCTGGACAGAGCAGCATTGAGCCTAAATTAATAAGGCCCAGCTGGATATAGGCTGACACCACCAAGAGCCTTCATGTTTCCCAGGGAACCGGCTTACCACAGAGCCAGATAAGCTTCATCTGGGCTTATTAACTCTAGTTCTGTGTAATGCAATAGCAGCTGTACTGATTATGGAATTGAGATTCTCCTGGAAGCAGTGAAGGCACATTCATGTGGCTCTGAACTTCAGCTAATATCTGTGGCATGAATAATCTGGCACACATGGATAACCAAGTTCTGACTGTATTCTCTTTCTAAATGGATGCACAACCAAAATATCTAGTGAGGTAGTGCTGAGACAGAAGAATTTAAGAGCTCTGAGCCTAAAAGAAACTCAAAACCTTTATGTCTAGGCTGTCAGCAACTTGTTTTGCTCAGGAAAATGAGACTGAATCTTATATTTAAAGGAAGGAATTTTATTACTTGTAGTTAGATTCACCTGCATGCATAGGATCAAGCACAAAAATCTACAAATAATTTCAGGTCTGTTTTGACAACTTGTCAGTGCTCCTTAGGTCTTAGGCTGAGCCTCTTTCAAAAGCTACAAATATGCCCCAGAGGACTCCACCCTGCTTAGTGCTAAACAGTTTCTGAAGGTGGTAAGTGCTCTTAATTTATGATACTTATCATTGTTTGGAATTGTTCAGACTCTGCAGGACTAGCTCTCTAACTTCTGGTTTTAATATTTTCATTGGAAATGAATAAGTGTAATTGCCTTCTGCAATGTTTAACAAGAGTTAGTGTTACTAAATGCTTACTGAGCACCCTGAATATCTTAATCATGAGAAAGATACCCTGGCATTACTTGCCTCATGAATGCAGACCTATGTATCTCTTTTATAATAGGTAAACGCACATAAAAATAAGTTAGCCATACATTCGAATTTAATTACCCCTGAGGGCCACATAACAGAATAAGGTGGAATTTATTAATATTTAAATCACAGCAGCTTTAATCCAATCACTCTTTTTACTTCACACAAATATCTGCATCCACATAAAATATTATACTAGGTGGGATTCACCTCCACATTGTAGATATCTAGATTTAATTCTCAAAACAGTTGTCTCAGTACATGAGGTAGGTGTCTAAGCTCCCATGACAATCAGAGAGGAAACTAGTCTGTACAGTCAGGGGAAGTGCAAACAATTTGGCTGTCCAGGCAAAGCTCTCAAAGCCCTACTGACTGTATCGACACAAATGCTATTTTCCTGTAATGAGAGACCATACATTCAAACACTAAAATCTGCATCTAGTTCTCTGAATCCCACCCAGTAAATAAGGTAAATTATGTCATTTAGTGCCTAGCCCTTTTTACTGAAACTATATTGAAAAGCACAACTGTGAATGAGTTTAGGATATAATCAACCTACTACACATACATTGACTAAAACATCTCTGGAGATGCTCCTTTGAGTTATACTTAAAGGTACAACTACAAACGCTGCAGAGAAAGAGGAAGATGATGTAATATTCACACTGCAGAAGTTTACTTAAATTTTCATGATTTCCAGCTTGTGTTTGGGGAATTACCACAACAAAACAAAGCTAGAGATTATATCTCTGCCTTTATCTACCTATAGCGACACATACACTTATATTTATATTTATATATATATGCTTTATTTTCCTTTCTTATATGTGCATTTAAAACTCAATACACTTATTTCCTCATAATGGTAAAAGAAAGCATATTACTGTCCTGTAATCTGCAGCCGGGAGGAAAAAAGTAAGACTTGTGTTCAAAAGCATCAATTGTAATCCTGAATTTTAACAACATAAGCCAATATAATACTGTTACTTTTGGAAGAGTGGCACTGACATAAGGCTTCACTTAGAATACTGAAAATATTCGTTTTCTGCTTTTCCTTATGCTTTAGGGAAGTTGTGCCTGAGGACGGAATGCTACTATGAGGGAAAGCCTGGCAGAATTTTGCCCTCTAATGCTTTTTGACTTTCTCCTGAAGCCCAACAGACCATCATACTTGACAGTGCCCTGTTCTCCTTCCTCTGATCAGCTGTGCTAAGCAACCTAAAGAAGCTGTTCAGGTCCCAGATTTTGTTGTGAAGAGCCTGGGTGCAAACTTTATTGCATTTTCAGATCATATTTAGTCTCATCTTCTATCTGCCAGTTTTTACATCTTCCACAGCTTTCTACAAAGATAAAAAGGCAACTGGGAGGAGAATAAAAAGCAAAAGGTTCAAGGAAGTGTTTAAAGTTAGGGAAACTTTGATAAGGAAAAATGTGACGAGAGGAAAGGTAGAAAGAAGGCAGTAAAACAAATTGCACAGATGTGAGAAGGCATGTCCATGCACAAATCTGTGCTGATTAAGCTAATCAGGTTCAGTTAAACCCCTGCACGGACACCTCTGGGAACTGTGACACATATGCGAACGAATGAACAAACTAATAATACTTAGGTCACTACAGCATGAACCAATGTGCTTTTCAGCAAGCATGCAGCAAATCACACCAGTTTCAGAGAAACTTAGGAGTTTAACTTCAGAAGAGTAATTAAAATAATCTATACCTAGCATGCTACACAGATAGTATGTTCCTGAAGTTCCTTGGAGACCTAATGCTAGGCTTCTGGGTCTGCTCAGTTGTCACCCTGTCTTTGTAGCAGTAATTGCCTAAGATTCTGCCTTTCAGCTAAAGCTGTTTGAGAGATGCAAAACAGGCATAAGACTCCAGAGGAGCTTAATTTGTGATGCACTTGTTGGCCATGGAAAATTCATGGGATTGTTGGGGATCCACCAGGAAACTGAAGTCTGAGTTTCAAGCCCTCCTCCTCCTGATGACATCTGGAGCTCCAGCTCCACTCCCAGGAGAGTTCCTCAGTAACCAGGCAATGGTGGCTAAAGATTCAGTTTACCTCTCCTGGGAAAGCAGCTCCAGGCAAAATCCATGTGCAGAGGAGAAGAAGGGGTGCTTAGATCTGCAGGTTAGGTCACTTGATGTGGGGATGGAGTGGTGACATTCTTGACACCTTTATGTTCTTTATCAAATGGAAATTTTGGGATAATGTATAAACAGTCTCGGAGCAAGCACTGAGACTGAGGACATGACTTCAGGCTCCAAGTGTCTGCTTCCCAGACACTTGTAGCATGACCTAGGTTTCTGCATTTGCGCAAGAGACAGATATCTAGGTTAACCCCTGTAAGCTGATTCCATTTCTCCTTGCTCAGATGCCAGTCTAGGAGAACAAAATCTACGGCACAGGTAGCATATGTCTGATAATACCGGGCAAATTCTATTCCCAGAGCATCATACCCTTTAACTCCCTGTGTTGCCTTTTGTCTTAGAGAACAAAACTTTTCTCTGAGCATTCTTCACCACAAAAATGTACAGGAGAAGTCATGTTGTAGTCTGTGACTGTTTGGAAAATGTCAAGCCTAATGCATTTTCTGATTACCTGTTAAAGATGACTCACAACACTGTGTAAATCTTGGTTTTGTTATATGACTTGCTTTGTCATTCAGCAACCTGGGAAAGAGCCAGGAAAGCAGCACTTTAGTTCTGCTCCTGAATTTCAGCTATTTAATCAGGCTTCCTTCCTTAGGACCAATGCTTGCAAAGTTTCACAGAGGTTGTTGTTTTTTATAACTGCAGTTGTAGGGCTAGTTTGACCTACCGTACCTAAATATATTTAAACAAAAAATGTCCTTAAAAATGAATAAAAATATAAATTATTCTTTCCATTTATTTTTATGATCAAGAAGAAATTTTCTACCTACGCAAGTCAGCTTCAAAATTGTTTGCTACTTAGCCAAAGGCATAAAAATTCCTTCGGGAGGTCTGATCTAAATGAAACTACAGATTTCAGAGCTGGAAGATTAACAATTCCCTCTGCTGCATGCTCAAAGGCACAGAGCCCTCTTAGGCAGAGGCTACAGTTTGCCAAACTCATTGAATGAACACTAAAAAGACCCTGATCCACTCAAACATAGAAATAACTTGTCATTACTTGCACTGTCAATACCTGAAAACCTGTGACCTTTGCTGCTGGCAAAGTAACATCTTATAGCCAAGAGGTACATTAAATGAGCTTAACGCAGAATCATTTTGACACTAACATTAATCTAGGTCATGTGGACTTAGGAGAATCACAAATCTTTTGTAGCTTGAAGCAGGTCAAACATCCTCCTTAATAGAAACAGCATTTGAGTTCACACAGATAATGAAAATACCCATTATTTAAAATAAACATCTCTAAGACATATAGAAAATATTTTAATTCAGTAGCAGCATTCTATTCTGCTTACTTTATCAATCACTGCAGTTTTAACAGTATATATTATTTTACTCTCCAGTAAACTGTTGTTTAGTTTGCTAGCACCAATCAACTTTCTACATCCTTGAAATGGCTGTACGTCAGTGATGGGTATGAAATGAACCCTCTTATTTTCTTCATATAGTGAAGTAACAGGGCTACTTGAAAATTTATTTCCTTATTTATACTGATAGAAAAGACATAAGTCTGCAAAAAGAAAAAAAAGTCAGTGAAACATAAGAGCCAGAATTTTCTTCTATTGTTATTTAGATAGAAGGCACGTGTATTTCATAGAGTCATAGAAATCATAGAACCATAGAGCTATTTAGGTTGGAAAAGACCTTCAAAATCATTGAGTACAACTACTTCAAGTTTGTATTTTAAAACTCTGATCATTTTGTCGCTATTAAATGTACTGATCAAGAACACATATAAACTGCTGTTCTTCACTGAATATTCAGTTTTCCAAATGATACTTTATTATTCAGCAATATCTGCTTAATGAATAAAAAAATAACTAATGCAATGGTAAAAAAAAAATCAGTATATTTTCCCCTGTTATTTCTTTTTGAACAATAATGTCAAAAATGTAAACAGGATTTATGTGTATTAACTCAATAGTCAATTACACCCCTGTCAGACAGTGGGGCAAGTCCTTCACAGGAAAATGGCTTGTTCAGATGTTATAAAGCAATAATCTAATGAGTAAATCTATATAGGGCATCTAAAATTTGCAGCCAGCAAATCTTTGCTAAAGGAATATGTCTAATGTAGCCTATATACCTTTAGTACCAGATAGAAGTTACATTTCTAAAATTGCTTGCAGGATAGCAGAAGCTGCTTGACTTTAATATATTCACTGTAACCATCATGAATCACAGAAGACATGGGAACTTTGTGATACTGGTCTTACGACAAAGCTGCACGTTAATAAAAATCACCACGAAATTTTCAGAAGTCTGAAAGCCTGAACCGAACAGCTCTACCTGGAATGAGACAGATCCATTCAGCTCTCTCTCATCACATATTTTTCCATCAAACACCTATAAGCATCCCTGTGCCATTAATTCCAGTTAATATCCTTTGAGTTAATATCCTTTGAGTTAATATTTAAATCATTGTTGCTGTTGTATTTCAGCATCACACTTTACCTTCACCTCTGTATCACTTCCCTTTATTTCTATTTTCTATTTGTGTGGTACAATGTTCAGACTGTGAGAAATGTCTCTCAGCAGAGACTGAGTAGAAAATTTTCAGTGCACCCAATAATCAGACCATTCATTCAGAAAGTGGTACAACAGTACTTAGTAGCAACTTGCAGAGAAATCATGGGAAAAAGATAAAAATCACCACCCCAAAAGATTCTCAAAATACTTCTTTCATAAAGTTAAAAATTCATCATGATCCAGCTGAGTATCTTGTGGTGTGAAGGCCACCCACTATGTTTGTTCTGATCATCGCAAAATATAATCCTTCTAGAATATTAAGTGTAACATAATCATAAGTCCCTGCAAACACAGTTTACTACTTCCATGGTATCATCACTAGATTGGATATTTACAAATTTATCTAAATCACAACCTAAATTCAAAGTCGAGGTTTCCATAGAAAAGACATATTCTGTTGTTGTCTTATGGTATTCTGGATGATTTCAATAGTTATGCGTACTTTAATACACACAGCGTACATGATAGGTTAATTTGGTACTATTTAAACCACATAAAAGTTGTGGGCAAGTCCTCCTACGTAAAGTTACAAGTCAATGTGTATATTAAGAATCTAAAAATGCTGGTGAAGAATGTTTTTATTTCAGTTACAATTACCATCTCATCATATCTTTATTTGCTTTCAATTAGTTGCATGGTTGAACATTGTCACTCAGTCATGACTCCTGTTATTTGCAAAAATAGAATTAATGACTTTAAAGACCTGCTTTGTTAATCAGTGGTTATATTTAATTGCTTTAAATCATCTTAATTTAGCTCTCACAGGATTTAAAAATCCCACAGAAGCTCTGGACCTGATCACCGAGGGGTCTGAGAGTGCCTTCAGTGGGAACTGGTGTGGCCTGCAGCTTCCAGGATCAGTCCTAGAGATAAACATGCCAACTGTTTGACGCACAGCTGCTGAGCCGTGAAGCCTGGGATTTCTCTACGGCATTTATGAACATCCCATTACTGCATTACCCAAGCACTCTGTAATCTTAAGTGTATCTACTTCCCTAGCTCTCTTTTGAGACAGTGAAGCAATGTTTCCCCTGTGGCACTGACTGTAGTGCTGCTGTGTAAGAAGTCTTGACCGGAGCAAAGAGGTGAGACTAAATTCCTCTAAGCTAGTTAATCAGCTAACTAGTGCACCAGCTTTCTCACTGCAGTGTAGCACCAAAGGAGCTGAGAAGGGTATGATGACTTAAACAATCTCACACAAACTCTTCCTCTCTCATCCGTGCACACTCCAATCTGTTAAGAACTGCAAAACTGGCTGGAAACCCATGCGTTTTTCTTCCACATAAGGAATGAAGTGTAAAACATGGTTGAATTCTTCCCCAGAAGAAATATCCTCACTCTCAGCACTTCTTTAGGTGAGAACCTGCACTTCATAGTACATAATCTGGTTGCTTGTCAAGACCAAATCCTACCATGCAGTCACATGACACAGAAAATAAGTCGTTTTCTTCTTCCTTCTGGGAACAGATTGAGGAGGCAATAGGGAGAATGATTGCAACTTGAAGCAACAACGAGCAGAGAAATGTTCTCTTACATGTGTAAATCTAAAAGCCAACAACAAATGCTGGGAAGTTTTCCCATTAATGTTTCTTGGCCCCAAGTCAGTATGCTGCTTCATTGCTATGTCAATAGCACATACACATATATAAACACAAGTGCTTTTCTCATTGCAAATAGATTTAAGCAATTGAAGACATGTCATTTTTTTCTAGATGACCAAAAGAGTCCTCTGTGAAGGAATGTTAATCTTACCCATTTACTTACTTCACTAAAAAAGTATTTACACTTTTAATATTACTGTATCTCACCACTGATGGCAGTTCTGTTTGTTTGTATGGTTCTGCTTTTTTCTTGTCATTCTAGTCTTAATATATAAACCAGGAAAGAGTTTTCTTTCTAGCATTCCTTTTTTCCATTCTGTTGACTATATCATTACAATCTTACTGATGCTATAGGTCTACTTCCTGATAAAGATATCTTGCAATTTTTCAAGAAAAGCAGTATCAAGTTACTGGTGGTAGATGTGTGTACCCAAAAAAGAATCTATGTTCTTAAATGTCCATCTGAATTCAGACTGGGAGTAGGTCTGAAGGAAGGAGGAGAGGAAATAACAACACATATAAATCTTTAACAAAATCCACATTAATGACATTCCCTATAAGAAATATTAGAAGTATTTTTATCAGACTATGTGTGTATTATTTTGATGCCCTTGCTCAGCACCAGTTCTCCATGAAGGCATGGTAATGCAACTGATACTGGCTAGGAAGGAAGTGACTTGGCTCTTACAAGAAAAAAAAACCAACAAACTAAATGTGGGAAAAGACTCAAAAATACTTCCAGAGACTGACATTTTGAAAGATTGATCTTGGAATCTTAAGAGAATATTCTTAATGACTTTCTCATTAAGGTACACAGTGTGGAGAAACACGCTAGTAAGAAAAACAGTGAAGCAATCTAATCAGCAGCTGAGAACCCCTTCCACTAAGTAGCAGAAGGAAATGAAGGAGAAAAGTCTCATGCTTCCTCTTTGGAGCTCTACTGGTGTGGACTAATTTAGTAGGGATGAGCAGCCACAAAGGCAAACAAGTACCTATTTCTTCATAAGAGTGACATGTGGTAGGTTATGGATATACTAAAACTGAATCTTCACTTTCACAGCTTCTAAAGAGAAAACTCCAAGATTACAGACTTTCTACTGTATCGACAGGCTGTAAAAAACCTCCATCTGGATCTTAATCAATGGTGTATATAAAAAAAACACAGAAAAGTTTTATGTGTGAGAGGGTTATGGAAAAGAAGACCAAATGGAAAGGGCACTAATTTACCTGTTCGGATCAGAAAACATGCTGTGAGCAAGAAAGTCACAAAATAAAGAGGAAACGAAGGGCTAAATTTGTGTCCCCTCAGAATATCTCATTTTATCAGCTGTATCTATTGTAGTTAAAAAACATTTCCCTAATGTATTTAGGGGTAAAACCCTTTATCTTTCAGCTAATAATCCTTTTCTACGTAATCCTCTTTTCCCAACTGAGAAACTTGACAACATGACAGGAAAAAAAAGGATTGAGAATTCATCATTTTTTTTTCCAAAATTAGAATACACTAATGAGAGAAATAAGGTCACTGACGGCAGAGATAATTTGGGAGGGATGCAGAAGCAAATAGTTCAGCATGTGCTTCTTAGTAGATAAGTTTTGTGTAGTTGGTGTGCGTGTGTCAGAACTTGTACATGTATGCATCACAAAGATGTACTTCTAAATTAGAGTATTTTTCCCACGGGCCTTGCTTATTTTTGGTGACCTTTTAGCAGGAAAGAAAGAAAAAGCATCTACACAAGGAGACAAAAATGCTTGACATGATCCTGGCTAGAGAAAGGCCGGGAGATTACAGATTCTGCATTACTTAGCTGCATCCTGTGTAGACAACTAATAACAATGAAAAGTACCACAGAATAGAAGCACAAACCCTACAAAAAGTTCATAGCTTTACTGCACACCTTTTCACAGGATGCTCAACAATACCTTCTGCTAATAGACCAGTGACTGTCATCTCAGTGTGCATACAGTATAACTAAATATGATATAGTGAACTGTAAGAAAAATGTTACTTGCCCTTGCCGTATGTCTCTGTTCCTCAGCTTCCCAGCCTCTCCTAACCATCTACAGCCTGTTAGGACTCTTCTGAGTTATTCTCTGACACCCATCTGACCATCTACCCATATTTGGTGCTTGGTGACACCACTGCTCAGCCCAGTAGCCTTAACTTGTAGATCACTCAGGCAGATGCACTCTTCTTAAGTCCTATAACCTGGTTTGAAATGTCATCATGCAAGCCTCTCTGGTTCTTGCTTCAAGATCATGCTCAATAAAGCTGAAGTTAAATTGGTTTTTCAAGCTCTTACACTTCTCAAAAATAATCTGAGTCCAAAAGCCTGTTTGGAACTGGGACTGAGATACGTGTGTGTTCAGTAATGGAACTACATTTCTGAAAAACCTGACCCTGAGGGTTAAGTTGTATTAGACTTAATTAAATGAAGTTGGCTTTTGGAATGTCAGTGGATAATGTGCCAGGAAAGTCTTTGCAGTGAGAGTGTCATTAATAGATTATATACATAACAGACATGATCTTTAAGCTTCAGGTCAAAAAGCCACCTTTTCATTTTTCTTGTAACTTTCCAACTATTTTATCCATGGTGCAACTGATAACACTTTATTTTATAATAAATATTCTGAAGGCATTCCTAATACTGACAAACATGAATTACATTTATGCATACTTCACAGTTACAGTTTCATTGTATGAGATACATGACCCTGAATCTGTAGAGAAAAAGTATGTTTATAAATTTTTCTTGAGAAATTTTTCTACAACAGCACTTGGTGTAGTCAATGAAGAGTGAACCTCTAAAGTTTCAGGTTAAATAAACACTGCGCAAGTTTTTTCTTTTTTTAAGTAAACTTTGGACCTGCAAAAATTGCTTGGAAATCTTCCAATATAAAGTCCTCCATATGACTCTTTGGGCTTTCTTTGGGCTTCCTGCCTTTGGTAGACTGGGAACATCACCAAAGTGATCATTTGTTATCTCATCAAATAGAACTGGAAGACACTGCAAATAATAACTCAATTCATTCTCTTCAACAAAAGCAAGATCACTCATCTAAATCATGTTATTTCATAACTTCCACTTCTGTGGAAATCTAAGGCATACATTTTCTTGGCCCTACTCTAGTTAACGTCTTTAAGAGCAACCTAGGAAAAATACAGGTAAAACTATAGATAAATAGGAAAAACTAGATAAAGCTGGGAGAGAACATTAAGCTACAGCTGCTGACAATGACTAGATTGATGATATAAGACAGCCTGAGTATCCTCATATGCTGTATGCAAGCAAACTATATATGCTTAAAATGGCCCAAATATACAGACACATATCTGAAGGGAAAACAAAGCAGATTGAATAATCTTATATTCATTCTGTTTGTTACAAAACTTCATCTGAACAGATGAAAATTCAAATATTCTGTAATTAAAATAAAATATGAGGTAACATGTCAAATAGTAACTGGTTCCAATGAAAATTCCATACAAGGACTTGCACGTGAAATAAAATTGATGTATACCAGCTGTCTTTCATTGCTACTAATGTCTTAATTTTAAACCAAAATTTACCTCTACCACACATATATCTGCTATTAAATCACATGCATTTGTAAATTATTTAGCCATAAATATTTTATGTAAATGAGGTGACAGAAGATAGTACAGATGAGGAAAAAATGAATTTCAGAACATTTCAGGCTTCCTGCTCTATGCTCTGTCATGCGGCTTTATATTTTGTATTTGTTGAGATGTATGATTTGATACTCAGCTCAGTGCCATAATTCCCACATCACAAGGTCACCACACAACTTGCTGAGACTTCATAATTCCACCTAAAAGTCAGCCAGGCCTTGAAAGCATAGAACTACTGCAGATCTTTCAGAATACTTAAGACAGCTTGCATACTGCTTCACTTTACCATGAGCATACAGTGAGATTAGCTTTAAGTTTCCATAATCCGCGTGTTCACCTAAACAAGGGAAAATTCCAAACCATTACTTTTTGCTTAACGTATAACTTTCCCTGCAGGAAAAACACACTTTTATCTTGACGTAACTCAAGCCTATAAAATATTTCTTTTCATAGGCTTAAGAAATGCATACATTTTATTCACAGGATATTATTCAACAACCACAAACCATTCGACTTCTGGATGTCTTGACATATAGAAAGTTAATAGTAGCAAACTTTGGATTGAGAAGCTATCTGTGTAATCATTTACTGGCTCACTAAAATGTTACTGGTCCTTGAGTTAGTCTTAAGCCTTTAGAGTCTAGCAGAATAGAAACTCCAAAAGATTTACTACAGCTTAATTATTGACCTGACATAATACTTAGGCTACGTAGCACATACTGATGGCTTGTTTGGTTTAATTAATTACGAAATAAGCATTTTGGTTTTGTACCTTTGAAGATTTCCTGCAGTTAATGTGCCTTGCTTAATTTTCGTATCATTGAACAGAAGTCTGTATGCCTTGTTCAGTGAATTTATTATAGACAAAACCTGCAAAAAAGGGGAAAACACATTAATACTTATAGCTGCTACGAATCACACATTTTAGTTGTAACACAAGCTCTGTTCAAATTAGATTTAGAATTTGTTTGCAAAACTGAACTTTCTAATTCCTATTTATCTTGCTGAATTACGCTGAAGAACCAAATTTATACATGTCTAATTACCTTGCCTACAAGTTAGCAAACTGCCATAGTTAAAATAATTGAAACAGAGAGCATACATTAATTTTTAAATATCTTGACTTCATTGTGTTTTGTTCATTACTAAAGTACCTGTCAATGTATACCTGTTTTTCAATGTCTTAATACAGCCAAGAAAACTTCTGGCAGATGATCTTCTATATGAGAACCACCCCCCAAGAACAATGTAATAATTTTGACTGTTATAAAATAATTGTACAGAAATAACTACATTTTATTTAGCTGTCAAAATCAGTGTTTTCCTTTTGCATTCCCTGTGGGAAAACTCTACCAAATTTAACAAAATTATATCTCTTCAGGTTAAGCATAGTCTTTCTGTTTGGCTAACAAAATTTTTGCATGGTCAGTCTCAGATTATAATGGATGGCTTAAATACTAGATGTTCATCACTAAGTTCTGTAACTTGTCAGAATATTTTCTGAGAATATTTGTGATATTTTAATAGAATTTCCAGTTTTGGAGACACTTGTTTTGGCTTTCGTAATTGTTCTTTCATTTATTTGTTCTTTTCTAAAATAAGCTAATATTAAAATCACATATTTCAGGCAACTGAAATGTAAGTACCAGTGTCTATTATGTTAATTTAAATTCCTCATTCATCTTCTGCCTTTGACAAGAACCAACCAGTTCATACCTATTTCTTCTCTTCTGAGCCCATAGGTGACTCCAGTCAGGAGAAAGTTTCATGGTCAAAACAAAAGCTCTATTTCATTTTTTTTCACAAACACAGGAAATAGTTTGTTGGCATGAGCTGCAGTTTCACATTCCTTAATCTCAACTAAAGTCACAAACTTCTGACAGAAGAGACATCCTCCTATTCTGGCAGTGCGTCTCTCCAGCATGTCCAGCATGGGGCTGTGGGAAGGCAGGTGAAGGAACTAATCTAACCAAGTATTAATCCTGCCAGCCCAAAATATTCCGGTAAACTGGTTGATTTTCAGATGGGTGAGCTCTGTTATATGGCTCCCCATGTTAAAACACTGTTGCCAGTGCTGTCACGAGAAAGGAGCAGAACTGAGAGCCACCACACACCGTGGATCCCTCGCCTTGGACATGGGAGCACTAAATACTGAAGAGGGTTTTCCTGACTAAGCCAGACCATCAGTCGAAAAGGCCTCTCTCTAGGCTTTAGTTTCCTCTTTTGTGAAGTCTCTTTCTCTGTCAATCTATCTGCTCCCCTTCTTTGGGCTCTTTCCCCATCTGGCGCACCACCCTTCTGGGAAGGACCAGTAAAAGTCTGGCTGCCTAAAGCTTACGCACTCTTCAACAGCTCTGGGGTTTGACTTTGGAACTAGCATGATTTACTGTTTCTTACAGATGGTTTGGGAGGGCAGTGGCAAAGAATTCTGTCTGTTTGGAGGATAATGAACGCAGTTAGATTCTTCATTTGAGAAGTTCTGAAAGGTCAGATCCAACCTAATTAGGAAATCTGGTGACTTGCACAGACACCAGTAACGGGAACAGTGAAAACATATGGGGAGTATTATTTCATGCACAGTTGTGTACCTGGGACCATAAAAAAAAGAAATCCCAGGAAAAAACGAGGCATTTATAACTTCCAGGGAATAGAGTGAGAGGAGAAAAAGAGGAAAGAATAAAACCTTCCTTCAACAAACCCAAAATGGAGATAGCGTAAATTAAAGAACTTGAAATACATACACAGCTAATACGCTGCTAAAGAATGAAATGTAACCTTTGCTTCTCTAATGCAGAACAGGTCAGTACAGTGACATATACTGTGCTGGCAGTGGACTCATTGTTTCAGTTGATCAGAAAGCACTGTGAATTTTAAGTCACTGGCTTTTATGTGGACAAGACTGTGAAGATCCGGATGAGTTTAAATAAAAAGCTGACAGTATTTGGGAACTTAACAAATTCCGTCTCAGTTTTTATTATGTTATAAATAAGTACCTGTAATACTATAGTCTTCTAAATCTTACCTTTTTTGTATAGAAGAAAGAAATATTTTCATTATTTTTCCACTCTTCCTCAGTTCAGTCTTTTTTTTTTTGCTGAAATAAATAAAGCAATAAAAAGTTATTACAATTTTTAAGCAATAAATTTAATAATGTGTTTAAAGGAAAAAGAATATATAACAGCACAATAAGAAAGATATTGCATAAAGAAATGCTTTTTTTGAGCTGTCCCATGATCCTCACTAGGATCATTGTCTGTAATTTCAGCAGGGAAGGGTTACAGCAAAGTACATTCCTACTGCAATTTCCTTCATTTATCAACGATTCTCTTTCTTCTTTATTCTTTTCTTAAGAAGGTTATACTAATAGGGTACAGTAACTACAGAGGGCAGTAGCTCTCTAAAGCTGTTTCTGCAGGTGCAAAGTAGAAATTCAGCAAGACTTATTTAGATTCCAGTCAGTAAATTCAGTTAAGCCTGCTTCCTAGAAAATCAAAAAAACCCACCCTAACAATGTACTATTAGGTTTTCAAGTTGGTAGTGGCCATGAAAATCAGTGAGTCTTCTGGGATTCCACCTTGAAAATTTAAGCTTAGGATCTAGATTGAACACTCTTAATGTACAGAAAAAATAGATAGGTATGAAACAATTTTAGACCTGAAAATAATTTTATGATTTTGTTACCTAATACACATTTTTGGCTCTCTTTCTTTGAGAACTTGGGCTTTCCAGTTTTTAATATTTTTTTTTTTCTTGATCAGATTCCAATTTTTTAGCAATGCTGTAAAAGCTAAGATAATCAGACTGAAGAGTTTCTTTGTGATTCTCACTAGTTACCACTGAAACTTTTAGCACACCATTAATGTCACATAAAATTATGGGCAACTAACGAAGACTTTTCTTTCTCTTTGGATACTATCAGCACTCTTGGGCATGTATATTACTTGGGGCAAAGGCTAGGAATTAAAAAAAGTGCTTTCACAGTCAATCACACTCAACACAACTTATCTTTCCAAATGGTCTCATAAGCCCTCCACATCATGGGAGCTGGCAAGACCCTGTCAACCTTCTGAGTGCAATAACTCTCAGGTGACTAGTGCTAGGGAGGTGGATGAATGCACAGTAGAGTTACAGCAATATTTTCCTCCAGTAAAGTTTGTAATAAAATGAAAGGCCAAGAAGTCACAATTGACGTGTTTTTTCCACTTACTGCATATAGATCAAGTCCTAAGCATGTCATGCAATGAAAGATTAGCTATCAATCACCAACAGTACAAGAGGATGTGAAGAAGAAAAGATTTGCAACACTAGAAGAGGATTAATCCAACCTTTCCCTCAAATTTGAAGCATAAAAGAAGTCTTACAATGTTTTGTTACAGTTGCTTATTCTAGTTACTTGAAGGGCTGGGCTGTGATGCACAGGCCAGATTTTTAGCCTCATTTGCATAAGTGCAAATCCTACTGAAAGGGTGATTATATGTAAGTACTTAGGGATGGGTATTGGCCCTTAATTTGCTATTAAAAAAGAGTATTTTTTCCCATTATTGTTGTTGTTACGGGAAACAAATTGAGCAAAGAACTTTTGGAATGAAAGTGTTCTAACGGCCAAGAATATAATAGCAAAGAAAATAAAGAAAAAAGTTATCAAGATGAAAAGAAGAAAACAATGGTTAGAACAGCAAATTAAACAGAGAGAAGATGCTTAAAAAACAATCCTCAAATCATCCCTGTTCACAATCAATAAGCTGACTGCATGTGTTCAACAAAACCTCTTTATTTCCTTGGCTCTTCCTTTCATTGTGAGAGATCCATGATTTTTTTACCTCTTCCTTCTTGCTCACCACTGCACATTAGATGCTAGTTTCAGGTACACATGACAAAGCAAAATCAAGAATCACCTAGTGGCATCAACTAGAGTGAAACACTGGCTTTAGGAATCTCTTTATCTGCACATACGAAAGGGTAAAAATATAGGACAATGAAGAAGAGTGAGATGAATGAATCCAATAGCAGTGGAATCAAAAAGGATACTTCCATTTACTTTAGTGGGCATTGATCCGGTCCATTACAGAGCAGAAAAAAAATATATGGAGGTGCTATCTGCCGTTATCAAAGTTTCCAGATCCCTGTTTTCTATATTCATGAGCATACAATACTCTTCAGTAGGAGTGCAAACAAGATCATTATGACTTAATATTAGAGAGGATGTGACGCCATAATTTTATTCCATGGAAAAAGGACTCATAATTTTCTTTAAATGCTGCTGTTTTTAAAAAAAATTGTGGGTGCATTTTCATTTTTCTTCTTCCTTTCAGTTTTCTTTTTCATGTTTCTGTGCACCATTTACTAAATTCTGAATATAGCCTTAGGAAGGAACCTTGCCAGAACACTTTTCTGACCTGTGCTACAGATGGACACTTAACAGCATCCCACGATGAAGAAGGTTTACAGCATACTGTGATGCAAAATTAGTACTTACTGCTCTGCCATTGAACAGCAGGTGTTTAGGTACTGCTGGATGATGTATTGTTTGGGAATTTTGGGGAGTGTAGGTGTATGCGTGACAGTAAGAGAAATCCTTCCTATAAAACACAGATAACCAATGAAATATAAGAGGTTTTACTGTGTGCAGGACTTTTTCCATACCTGCGACATACTGGTGATAAAGAGCTTTCTGATTCATTCCAGAAGTGGTGAAGCAGGACTGTTTACATGTCTTGAGGCTGCATTGATCTTGCATAAAATCACAAAAGAAACACAGTCACAAAGCCCACAAGGACAATCCAAAGGACTGCAGGGAGTTTTTTGTGTGATTCACTCCATCTCTGAGTCAGTCCTGAATTTATGTGCTCAGTTTCATGCCAGAAGGGAGTTCTTTCAGAAAACAGGAAAACACTAGACCTACATCTTTCTACAGGCTCAGCCAGAGACATGCTCATTAATTCCTCAGACCGACGCTGTATAAAAATGTCCTTATGCAGCAGCTTCCCATTTCACCTAGAAACCACTTTATTCTGGTGGAGAATTTGCTGATTTCTGTGTGCGTAAAGTGCTTTTGCATTTCCAGGGTTAAAATATTCCATACGCAAATTACACGTGCAAGATGATTGCAGTTGTAACTATTTCACAAATGCCAAAAAATGGACAAGAGAATCCAGTTTCAGTTATCCAGTAGTTTTATGCTGGGCTATCTATAGGAACAATTGCAGAGCAGTCTGAGCGACCACAGTTTATGCAAGTGTTTGATTCTTCTTTGGCTTTGTATTTCTCATTGCCTTCATCAGGCAATGTAAGAAGTATCTCTGAATAAGGACATATTCTCATATTTCTTAGAACTGCAGCTCCATTACTGACACGTAAGGGAGCTCCAGCATACACAGAGCTCTCCCACTGCCTGGCACTGTTACCATACCATCTAGCCTTGCTCATAATAGACGCAGAAGACAGAGCAGTAAAAAGGCACCAAATGTCAGCAATTTACGAACATCACTGACTTCACTACTCATGCAGCAGCATTGCCATAACAATGGAAACATTTACTGTTTAAGAAAACAATGGGTCAGCCTACACAGATTAATACAGCATCTATTTCAATTTGCAGAACAGCACCAGTTAAAACTAATCTCCTATACTTCTAGATATTCATAACTCAATGAGATTATCTCAATAGACTAATTTCTAAAGGACTTCTATCACTTCAGATTTTATCACTTCTATCACCAAAGACTCCTTGGTAAAAGAACTTCCATCATCAGTATATTGGACTTGTGAGGGGCAATTCAGCATCAGTCATAAAATTACTCCTGTCCATTTCTGAGTGAAAACTTCTTGGTGTCACTTTTTGAAGTATGAAGTACTTATTTTAACATCCATGAGAAAAACCTTTAAAGTAAATAAAACAAATCTATTTCGGTCTTTTTTCCTGGAGACAACTGTCTCTGTGTATTTAATTTTTCATTGTGATTTTGGTGGCTATGACTGAAAAATTGCCATAGCATATGATCCTTCTTTTGCAAAAATGTGTTAGCCCGATGCATGAATCTATTTTGCTGCACTGTAAAAATTTACTGGCTATGGGATTTAAGTCTGTTTCCAAGAGCTTTCCTAGATAGCTAGTGACAAAACTAGACACAATTCTTACACTTCAAAAGAACAAAGGGCAAATTTTGCTTTCTAAATTACAAATAGAAAGCCAAACAAAAAATCTGATCATTAAGTGAGGTGAAGAAAACACAATAAAGCCAAAGTTGTAGGCAATAAATATAATAAATATTCTAAAATAAGAGAAAAAAATCAATTCAGCTCTGACATAGCAAGTCACTTTATATTTAACTTGCAATTATTCCCACTTTGATTTAACCAGAACGTTTGATTTGGTAAGCGTACTGATACTGAATAGATGTATAGGCTTTGGGGATATTCTCATTATTCTTTTTCCCAGGGAAATAATCACTGAGGAAAATGGAAGCAAATATGACTGATCTTAGAAACAGCAAAACGGTGGCAGAATCTTCTTGAAATGGACTGACCCTGACAGACACTGATTCCTCAAAAATGGCTTTTATGAGAACAGTTATAACTCCTCAGGGTGTAAGGTACTTCTGTGTTTCTGCTATGAAATTATGGGAGAAGAAAATAAATAATCTGCATTTAAAGGGATATCTGTCTCAGTTTAGGCATTTGGGAGACTCTAGCAGCCCCGAAATAGGCTGATACTCAAAATATATGAAGGAGGAGGTGGAGAAGGAAATTTCTTAAATATCACTTGATGAGGGTTAATGAGCCCCCAGTTATGTGTGTGCTCTCTCGGTTGATAAAATATCAGCATCTCCCTTTGCCGTATTGTTCTGGCAGAGTTATTGTTTTCAGCAGGCAAATACAGCCTTCTGTTTAGTGATAAACACAAACTACAGACAAGGTTACTTCAGACAAAAAAATAATTCAGGGGTTAATAAAGCAGACTTTTCATCAGTTAAAATAATGAAGTCACTATGACTTGAAACCTGACTACTCCTTATTATCTTCTGAACATAAAGAACAATGTCACTACAATCAATGAATCAAAAAGCAAGATGACTTGAATTTAAGTATTTGAGGAGCAATTTAGGAAAGTGAAACGTGAAGGGAAGGAAAGAGGCAAGGAAGTATTTGCTGGAAACTTTGCCCCTCTGGTTCTGAGAAGGCATACGTTTACTTGAAAAAGAAATGAAAATAACTGTAAGTAGTAAATATTTTGTATTATCTTGTTAACGTCAATGTCGTTTTTAAGAGGAGGTTTTTTTGAGAAATGTGGAACTGTTCCATAGACAAAACCGAGCTCTGCCTTAACAAAGGCTGCAGGGCCATTGAAATTTGAACTCATTTAGGCAGTTCTGTTGTGTTTTCAATTCCTGCTACCTTCTTTTATTTTTCTAGTGGATTGAAATGTGACCAAATAGTACCGTGACTGTGAATGGAAGAGATAACTCACACACAGCATTCTTAGTGCTTTGGGGAAAACACACACAAATATATTTGTTCATGTATGAATCAAGATGTGAAAAAACATAAAACGGTGAATCTACGAGAAATTTTTTTGAAATTGAAAACTCACTTAACTACCCTGTGTATTTGTTTTGTTTAGACTAATTAAGACTTCTGCTTTATGTTACCACAATTCATACTAAACATTTGCAATATATTTACTGAGGTTAAAGGAATTATGGGATGAATTTGTATGCATTGCACCATTACCCTTAAGTAACGCTGCTTTACTAATCAGTTGGAGTACATTTTATTAGTCAAAAAGGTGACTTGTCAGTCCAACCAGAGACATTTTGCATTGTCAATGTATTATATAATAGAGAATGCTAGTGAATTTTGTTTCTAAGGAAAAAAAACCCTCTTTTGTTGGAATTTTATATTGCCATATTTGCATAGCTGGATTAAAGATGAAGGTAATTATACTTGTGGATTCTTTGAGATCTGTAGTTTGCTTTTCTCATATCTGTTTAATTTTTTATGCTAATGATTGTCCTTATCAAGAACTGCAATAATGGGCAATTCCTGAATTAAATACGTCCAAATGAGTGAAAGCTAAGTTAAATATTCTAATGCTAGAGATACAGGGATTTACTTCTGTTTTGTGCCTCCCACGCACACACACACATAAACACACAGAACAAACATTCACTTCCCTTATTAAAACATGGTGGTGGAACTAGTTCTTACTAAAAAAATTTTTCCACATCCTACTCACAAAATCTAAATTAGATTAGAGTAAAGCTTCTGCTACATTAAGTCTCCTCTTCCAATGAGATTTTCCTAAAACATGTATCTTTTGAATTTCTCTGGCAATATGAAGAAAAGAAAGCTTTTAGTTATAAAAGCTATTTTAGATCCTAAAAAACTTGGGTCTAGTTTCTTTCATTCAGCTTTTGTATTGTATATTGTTAATTTCTCCTCAAGAGAAAAAGCTGGAAAATTGGTATCAGTAGTCTTCCCTTAAAATCACAATATGTGGGTTAGCAGACTATAAAGACACCAGTAAAATTCAAGGCCCTGATGCATGATTTAGGAAATTCATACTCTGTTGAATTAAAAAGTTAGTTCTTCCAGCTGTTCCATTTTCTGTACCACTATCTCTGGCCAAGGTAACTGACCCTCTAAACATGGACAGCAGAATGGGAGGTCTGTTCCGATAGGAGATCTCCCCAGTGCTTCTTGTTCATAGCCTGGCATATTAACAACCATTTAAAAAATGGCTACTTCAATTTACATCAAGATACAGAGCTATGGATTAGATTAGATGAGGAGATGCTATGGAGCACATTCAGCTTTAATTGCAATGGGACATCTACTATCCAGAAGATTAACAGAACAACAGGTGGGAGGAGTCATTCTGAAATTACTCTGAGACATCAGAGAGCACGCTTCAGCGAAGAATAAAGATCCATGTTGATGATCCAAGCTGCAACAGAGGACTTCAAGACGGCATTTCACACCCATCACCGTGCTAAGCAAAGAGTAGACCTAATTAGCTAGCAAGAAAGAAACCTTAGCCTTCTCAGAGATGTTTACAGGTTTCTGATGATGATTGTATCACATATTTGTTACTTATGAGAAACTACAAGATGCTGGATGAGTGAAGATGGGTGGATAAAAATTGAATCAGACTGTGCTTGCTAGCAATGCAATTCTGTGAAAAGGTAAAAAATAGCAGGAGAGGAACCAGATTTTACATAAATCTTAATGTAGTTTAAGTTATTTTGAGTATTTAAAATGCTAAACCTTATAAACAAGTACCAGACACAAGTTTTCTCCTTTGCCCCAACCCTACAAAAATCCATGAAAATTCCTTTCTCCTTATTCCCTCACACTGTGAAACTCCGACAAAGCTAGCTCAGATGTGGACTGAGGTTTTTAGAAGTGACATGTTCCTAATGAAATGCTTGGCATTGAATGAATTCAATGTTCAGTGCATTTCACAAATGTATTAATCTTGGACAGCAGGGAGCTTTTTAAACGGGCAGGTATGAGTAAATTCAGGTAGAAATCAGACAGGCTGACTGGGAAATTACATTACCCAAAATTACTAAATTACTAAACCAGGGTGGCTTTGGTCTTTGCATGTTTCGAATTTGTATATTTCCTCTGTGTCAATTAACTCCTTATCTAGCAACAAAGAGAATTTTAAAATAACTGTACAAGGACAATATATGCATCAATAAGATATGCATGGTTTTCCTGGATTTGGCTGAGATAGAGTTAATTTTCTTCAGCTTGTCATACTGGCCTGCTAAGGACAAGGTGGAGGTGGCACAAGAAGCTGGGAGGGGACAGAGCCAGGACATGTGAACAAAACAAGCCAAAGGGGTATTCGATACCGTATGACATCATGCTCAGTACATGAGCTGGGGGAGCTGGCCAGGGGTGGGGGCCTGCTGCATAAGAGCAGGCTGGGCATCAGTTTCCAGATGGTGAGCAATTGCATTATGCATTTCTTGCGTTGTATATTCTATTATTACTACTACTTATTATTATTTTTTGTCTTCCTTTGTTGTTCTTTTAAACTGTCTTTATCCCAACCCACAACTTTTACCCTTTTCTTTCTGATTCTCCTCTCCATCCCACCCAAGGAGAAGGAGTGAGCAAGCTGCCATGTGGTACTTTGTTGGAAGCTGGGATAAACCACAGCAATTAAAATTAGATTGTTTTGATTAGCAGTTTTTGAAGTTACAGAGATATATAAGAACCACCACTACTGAGAACTGACAGTGAAGTTATAGGAAGAACTTCAAGCAATGTGAAGATGAGGGAAGGCAGCATAGCCAGTGCTGCTAAAGAGCAACAAGGAATTCAGAGGGAGCAACATCACTGACAATAAGAGATGCAAAATTTTAAAGACTGTTTCAGGGCTCCAGACTGTGGGCTGCAGTTGTTTGAAATGGAGTTGTTTCAGGACTCATAAAGTTCACTTAAATTCCTCTCAAACTTCTGATAAAGACAATAAAAAAACATAACTGAAAATACAGCCTCAACTCAAAATAAAAATCTCGCATGGTTTTAGCATATGTGTTTTGAATAGTAGTGTTCAACGCTGTTTAGTAGGGCTGCACAGAAATGCATTGAATTTGAAAGAGGTTCTTTGAAGGAGATCATCTTAAACATGTCTATTGTCACAGACCTTGTCAAAATCTGGAAGAAGAACATCCCATGTGAATATATTTTGGAGAAATATCTGTCATGCAGCTCTCTGTGAATGGAAGAGCTATTTAAAGGTGAGTTAAGAACAACTACATATATCAGGAACAAATTACAATCTGGAATGCAGTGTTGCTTTGATATGCCACTTTTTATAAATACCCAGTTTGCTCAGAGACACTGTGAACTCAGGACAAAAATCAAGAATAGAACTTCATTTAAAACAAAATAACAAAAACAACAATTTGAGGGCAGGTGTTTTAAACAAAGCAAGCAACTGTTACCAAGTTTGAGGATGACGTCATACTGGGGGGTGCAGCAGATCTCCTTGAGACAGGACTGCCATTCAGAGGGACTTTGGTGGGCTAGAGCAATGAGCCATGAGGAACCTTACGGAATTCATCAAGAACAGATGTTAAATCCTACATCTGGGAAGGAAGAGGCTCTTGGGATGATACAGGCTGCAGATAGACTCATTGGGGAGCAGCTCTGTTGAAAAGGACCTGAGGTGATGTTACATAGCAAGATGAACCAAAGCCTGCAGAGTGCCCAGGGAGCACAGGCAGCCAGCAGTATCCTGGGCTATATTAACAGTCACATGTCAAGTAGACTGAGAGAAGTGATCATTTCCCTTTGCTCAGATCTCATTAGACGGCACCTAGAGCACCTTCTTCCCCAGGACAAAGTTATGTAGCAGAACAACTTGAGAAAGACATTGTACACTCTTCATTTTCTGGGGTTTTCAAGATCCAACTGGACAAAGTCGTCAGTAGCTGGATCTGATCTCAGACCTCAGTCTAGATTGAGACCTCCTGAGCTCCCTTACAACTTGAATTTTCCAGTGATCATTCTGAGAGTATATGAAATGTTTAATAATATGTTTGTGAGGAGCCTGGTTGTAACTATCTTCTCTTCACAGGAAAGGGTGACTTTCCTTATTCTTGGTAGAGTGATAAAGAATTCACTTGAACAACCCCATTCAGATTTTTTATGGAAGAACATAGTCCTAATTATACAATTTTGTTTTGTGAGGCAAAGAAGCATCTTGATTAAATTGAGAACTAAACCAAAATGGAATTTTTTTTAAAGAATGTCTAATTCTTTCTCTGCACTGCAGTCAGCTCTCACACTGTCTCTGCACATTCATAACAAATCTCCATGGAGCACAATTTGCTGTGACCTAACAAATGGAGACGACCCAAACTGCAAAATTCTGCAAAGGTTACTACTGGGACTGAGGGCAAGAGAGAAGTTCAGACCTAGCTCTTCTCCCCTCAAGAGTGTGTGTGGTGGGTTGACTCTGGCTGGATGCCAGGTGCTCACCAAAGTCACTCTATCACTCCCCTCCTCAGCTGGACAGCAGAGAGAAAACATAAAGAAAGTTTTGTGGGCTGAGACAAGGACAATGACATCACTCAGCAATTACTGTCATGGGCAGAGTCTGCTTGGGGAAAAAAGTCTAATTTATTACTAATCAAATCAAAGTAGGATAATGAGAAATAAAACCTAAATCTTGAAACACCTTTCCCTCACACCTCCCTTCCTCCCAGGCTTAACTTTACTGATGAATTATCTACCTCCGCCCCTCAAAGTGGTGCAGGGATATGGAGCTTGCAGTCAGTTTATCACACGTTCTCTCTGCCATTCCTTTCTCAAGGGGAGGACTCCTCAAACTTCTTCCCTGCTCCAGAGTGGGGTCCCTCCCATGGGAGACATCTTTTCACAAATTGCTCCAGCGTGGATCTTTTCCATGGGGTGCAGCCCTTCAGGAACAGACTGCTCCACCGTGGGCTTTGCTCTCCATGGGTCTATGGCTTCTGCCAGGAGCCTACCCCAGTGTGGGCTTCCCATGGGGTCACAGCCTCCTTCAGGCACATCCATCTGCTCTGACATGGGGTCCTCCATGGGCTGCAGGTGGATATCTGCTCCACCATGGACCACTATGGTCTGCAGGGGGACAACCTGCCTCAACATGGTCTTCACAATAGGCTGCAGGGGAATTTCTGCTTTAGCATCTGGTGCACCTCTTCCCCCTCTTTCTTCATCTTAGTTGTCTGCAGGGTTGTCTCTTTCACATATATTCATTTCTGTCTTTGGCTGCTGTTGCATAGGCTTTTTCCCCCCTTCTTAAACACATTATCCCAGAGTTGCTACCCGTTGCTGATTGGCTTGGCCTTGGCCAGCAGTGGGTCCATCTTGTAGCTGGCTGGCATTAAGCTTCTAGCATCTTCTCACAGAATCTCCCCTGTAGCCCCTCCTGCTAACAAAGCCTTGACACGCAAAGACAATACAGTGTGAGAACTGACGAACACAGCCTTTCTGTTAAAAGCAGCAGTGTCCTGAGGACACAAATCCTGCTCTCTCTGACACTGTGTTAGAGGGAGACTGCCAAAGTATTTTGGATCAAGCAGACCAAGGACCAGGAAAAGCCCCCTCACTAGCCAAAAGCACTCTGTGTATGTTACAGTAGGCATAAAATATACCCAGATAGACATGAAAAACATGGCAACATTTCCAGGTTTTTGCAGAAGAAATGCACATGGCATTCATAAATGGCAAATGTAGCAATTATTTACATTTGTTCTTAAGGCCAATAACGAAGATGATTGGGAGGAATCTATTAAGCAAACTGAGATCTGCTCCTGAGATTTGTTAATCTCTAGCAAAAAGACTGGCAAAATCATCACTAGTGAAATAGAGCTGGAGACACCAGAGAGTAAGGTTGACACTTCATCATCCTTCCCACAAGCTATTAATTTCTCTCTGAAAATCCAGTTTAACAATTTTGATTCAGGAAAGATGAATGCCCATAGCTGAAAAAGTAAAGATGAACTATGGAAAATCTTTCTGGTTAAGCTGGAAAGGCTGCAGCCAAGATATTTCCCATTTAACCTTCATCAAGGAAAAGGTCAAAAAAGGCCAATGTATTTAAGCAGGGCATAGGAGGGAAGAGAACAAAACTTCCTATGAAAAAGACTAAGTTCACATTCTTTTGGCTTTCATTAAAACTATTCCACATCACTCCACACTTCCATTTAAAGGCATTTCCTGACAGAATTGAATGCAAGATCTTAAAATAGGAAAATCGAAAGATAAAAGAAAATGGAAAACAGTTTCTATACTGTATACAAAATGGGGAAAATATTAATGACACACAAGAAACAGCAAAAGAGAAATAATAACTTTAACAATAACTTAGAAACAATACCTTTGCAAGTTATATAACATGTGATGCCCAATATAATGTTCCATCCTGTGTACGTGTACTTTAAGCTAAACAGTTTCACAGTTTCACAGTATCATAAGGTTGGAAAGGACCTCCGAGATCATCGAGTCCAACCTATAACCCAACACTAACACCAACACTAGTTCCTAGTGCATATGTAGTTTTAACAAAGTAGTAGATGTTTATTTTACATGGGGCTTTTAAGAAAGAAAGAATTTCTTTGCATCACTACAAAAAAGTAAGACTGAAACTAAGGTCTCCAGGTATGCGATTTCCAAACAGCTGAGAAAACAGATTAGCTCCTCTTTTAACACTACCATCTCCCATGTCCAGTACAGCAACTACAACTAATGGAAAGTAGAATATGGTACATGGTATAATGCCCTAAAAATGTTTGATGGTGCAATACCATGCTCAGGATTTCTCCTGGAAGAAAAGATAAGTATACCTTTGAGCAGATTGATATGTGGATGGATCAATAGATACGTGCAAAAAGCACATTGAGATGCCACTGAGAGAGGAAGAGAATGTATTTTCTTTCTATCCTTCACTCACCAAATCTCGTCTACATTCCTTCGGGAAATCTATCAGCCATGACTCTGACTACTACTATGTCTGGTGTAGAAGTTGCCTCTTTCAGACATTGCACTCAGACTCATTTGTGATGCCTTTCTCTATAGTGTCAGCATGGCAGTTTATTGCCCACCTGAATTTTCACCCTACACTGTTCAGTAACATTGTTCCTATAAAGTAGAGATGCCAATGATTCACGATGAAGTGGAGCAGAGAGCTTCTTCAAACAATGAGAGTGGCCCAAAACCAGCTTTGAAGATAAAGGCTGAGATATGGGCTCCTCATTTCATGCCAGATGTGACTCAGCAAGGTGTCTGGAAGAAAGGAGAGAGGCATTCTTGGAGACCTGCTCTGCTTTGTATTAGACTCTCATTCAAACTGACTGCAACACTTTTTCTAAAGATGAGTTTGACAGTAAGGTATGACTGTCAAAACCCCAGACCCATAAATACATGCATTACTGAGATCAGTTCCAAACTGAGAAGCCCAAATATTCTTTTATTGCAGGCATGGAAAAGTGGCAGTTCAGGCAGCTGGTTCTGGCATTTAGTTGGAAACTAAAAAGAAACCAGTGGATAGTTCAAATATCTACCAGATTCAACAAACTGATGCTCCATGTTTCTCTTTTCCAATGTCATAGTAGCACTGGTGTCACAGTTCTGGCTTCAATACAAAGATGTTTTAATGCAGGACATGTAGAATGGCTGAATCACTGCTGCACATTACCTGAATTGTATCTGATTGAAGGGTAAATACTCTTGTGGAAAATTTAAATCTTGTTCTGCGCTGGACTTTGCACTGGATCTCTGGAGATGTGTGCATTCACACCATTATTAATCTCCAGCAGAAGAGTGAAGCAAGAATGTCACAGCTGTAGCATCACTCATCCCAACTGGAGCTGCTGATGCTTATGGTCAATGACCTCAGTGAATAGTGTAGAGTATAAAGAATACAATTTTATTCAAAGTAGCCTCGAAACAGCACCCAAAGTGAGAACCAATAGAAAGTCAGCAGTGTGGTAGGTGTACTCCAGAGTATGACCACAGAACTCATTCAACATAGGGTTGCATTCAAGTTCCTCGGCACATATTTCTCTGCAATAGTCCCACGGTTTTCTGATAACAATCAGGGATTTGTACATGACACACAGAAAGAGAATTACAAAAAGCATGCATGGTCTTTACAGCTACTTGTGCTGTCCAGCAGCCAGAAGAAGAGAGAACCTCCAGGCTTACGTACAAGGTAGACAAGGTTCCTCAAAATGGACAACATCAGGATATGATTAAACAATGTCACCTGGCTTAAAGGAGGATCCAGGAATTTATAGGTCCATCAGTCTTACTTCAGTCCCTGGGAAAGTTATGGAACAAATCCTCCTGGGGACTGTCATAAATCAAATGAAGCATTTGATTGGGAAAAGCCAGCCTGGATTCACCAAGAGCAAATCACGCTTGACAAATCTCATTGCCTTCTATGGCAGAGTAACCTGCTTGGTTGATGTGGGGCAAGCTTGGACATTGTCTACCTGGATTTCTCCAAGGCTTTTGATATGGTTTCCCACAGCCTCCTCCTAGAGACTGATGCATTTTTGTGTAGACAAGTGGTCTGTGCTGACAGGCCACACCCAGAGAGTGGTGGTAAATAGCTGTTTTTCAAACTGGCAACCTGTCACAAGTGGAGCTCAACGCTATTTAATGTTTGTAAGTGATCTGGATGATGGGACCAAGTGTACCCTGATAAAATTTGCAAAAGATACCAAACTGAGTGGGGAAGTGGACGCTTTGGAAGGGAAAGTCATGCTGCAGGAAGACTTGGATAGGCTGGAAGAGTGGGCTAACGAGAGCGTTATGAAGTTGAACAAGGACCAGTGTAAAGTCTTGCACCTGGGAAAACATAATCCAGGAGTGCAGCACGGGATGGGTTTTACCTGGCTGGGGAGAAGTTCTGTGGACAGGGGTCCAAGGGTCCCAGCAGACAGTAAACCCAATGTGAGTGAACATGTCCTGCTGCAGCAAAGAAAGCCAGCAGGATGCTGTGTTGTATCCACACGAGCATCACCAGCAGAGATAAAGAAGTCATTAACCCATTCTACTGAGCATTTGTCAAGCCACACCTGGAATAGTTCAGTTTTGTTACCTGCTCTATAAAAAAGATGTGAACAGGCTGGAGAGAGTCTGGAAAAGGACCACAATGCCCATCAAAGGACTGGGAAGTCTGCCGTATGAGGAAAGGTTGGGTTTGTTAAGCCTAGAGAAAGAAGGCTTAGAGGAGACCTTATCATCATGTTCCAGTATTCAAACGATGGCTACAAAGAAGATGGAGACTCCCTTTTTACAAAGAGTCACATGGAAAAGATGAGGGGGTAATGGGTACTCCTGGGGTGATTCCAATTGGAGACAAGAAGAAAAATTTTCACAATATGAATAATCAGCCATTGGAATAATCTCAGGGAAGTGGTGGATTCCCCAGCACTGCACACCTCTATGATTTGGCTGGACAGGGTGCTGGGCCATCTTGTCTAGACCGTGCTTCTGCCAAGAAAGCTTGGACCAGATGATCCTTAAGGTTCCTTCCAAACTGGTATTCTGTGATTCTATGGTTGTCCAAGACAGCATGGACCTCGGTTCTAGCTAGCCATACTCTTCTTTTTACCTGACTTTTCCAGCCCATGCTGGCAAATATTCTCCACTCTAAAGGATTAACAGGATCTGACAGACTTCTTTTTTATGTTAAAAGTACTGATGGTACTCAAGATCAAAACAAATATCACAAGTAACAAGTAACACAGACCTATTTCTTAAGAAATGGTTATACTGCATCTCAAATTCTTCACAAGTTGCTAAGGTGCAAAAAGGTGCAGAATCGGTAGAGAGGAAAATTTTGTGGAGCAAAGGGAAAACTGGATGTGAACTGCATAAGACAAAAAAGACCTAAAAATGGAACATGCTTGTTTCAACACTCTTGTGGCTGCTCATCTTCCTGTGTTGAACTGTTTGCTATTTTTTTGAGGAACTTGGTGATCCCTAACTACACATACCTCAAAGTCTCTTCATTTTATCTTACCTCACTTTAGAGGAATTCTCCAGATCAAGCATAAGGGAAGCAAAAAACTGACTTAGTAGTCTCTTCTACTTAGGAGTTGAGTTGCAGAGCAGTAGAACACAGAAAGCCTTCCTCTGTGGGCCTATATACCAGCAATGGACTGTAGGGAGATAAGAAATGACAATCTTCTACTGATAGAGATAAAAGAAACTTACTGGAATGCCTGGCAGATAAACTTCAGAACATTTTTATTGGTCTAACTATGGTAATGGTCTCCCTAAATCCTACACAATAGTGGCCAAGCAGATAGTTCATAAATTGGCTCTAGATATAAAATAGATCACAACAAGGTAAATTCATATGTGCTTTACTAGGGACATGTCCAGGAATTCAGGTATTACAACTATTCTTTTCAATAAAATAGTGAGGAATGACACCTAAGGAATTTTAGCTAAAAATTACTACAAAGGCTGGCTTAATGCATAAGTCTTTATTGCTACCAATTTATGAACTCCCAAATATTATTCTAAAATATGTTGTTAGCATTTTTGCAGTCCATGAAAGAAATGACAGTTAAAAGCTGTACTGTGATGATTATTTACAGTGTGTTCAGTTTATTATTGCAATACTGTTCTCTAATTTGTGACTGGCATGCCCTGAGGCAGCCAAGTCAATGTGAGATAATCCTCAAAAGATTTAGCATAGCTAAATACACAAACACGGGTACTCAGTCTTTCACAGTTCTATCTTTCTTCCATTCTTTGTCCAACACCATCTCCCTTTAAGATCATCCATTATTCTTCACTACACCTTTAGTCCTTGCAGGCACCAACATCTCTCATCCCCTTAAGCTTTATTAACCCCACAGGCCTTCAAGACATTCCTTCAAGTTACAACACTGGATGATTTTTAGAACAATTTTCTGTAAGTTAAATGATTTAGGAAAAAAAAAAGCCTAGGCATCTTGTGAGCATAACTCAGCACTGAAACAGATGACACTTTGAATGAGCACAGCGTCCCATTTCTACAGTCAGTACCTTAATTATATTTAATCTAAAATACCGTCCTAGTCTCTTCAAGTGAACTGAAGTTCCTGGTGTTCAGTGAAAGACCTGCTTCATGCTTCTTCTGCAGAAAGTATAGAAGACACCTTAAAGACCTGTGTAGGAATTACATTACAGCTGTTCAAATACAGGCAGTGCTCATCTATGGCATTGCTCATCTGTGGGCTAACCAAGACACTCAAGATTAGATCCAGTCCTTCCAGCTTAAGCTCCTAAGCAGTCCTCATAAAGCAAGTGGGTAAGTTCCATCCCTACATGTGCAACTGAAAGAAGCAGGTGTCTTTGAAAGTTTCCAAGAGGAAATCCTGGCTGCCTCGAAGTCTTCACTGGGACTCTCTTCATTGATCAGAGAGAGAACATGCCTTTAGGTAACTGCTGTATAAGTATTTAACACTCAGGGGCACCTCAAGTGCTTTGGTTATGCAGACTGGCTCCCACCCTCAAAATCTCATTCACATATTTAAAGCAGCAGCTCAGCAGGCACCTGTGTTCCTTTCCTCTTTTCTCTCTGCACTTCTCATTAGCTTCACTTCAAACCCTATTTGTTGATTTTAACAGTCAAAAATAATAAGCAGGGTCATTCCATATTACGAGTGACTCTGCAGCAATCCTCTCCATAAAAACGGATATGACTTCGCTAGAAGCACACACACACATTCAGCCTCCTGCTCACGGTAACACTGGCACAGCCACATGTGTCTGCACACCTTCTGCAGAAACTCACAGTGCTCTGGTTTAGAGAATGCAGTGTTTCCAGGTAGCGGAGTGATCTTACAGCTCCCATCTCCCTGAAGTTTGGCCACATTTCTCCCCCTCATCCCAAGTCACCAGCTCACAACACTTCCCTTGCACCATGTGGAGCTTCTATCCCTTGCTAAGTTGAACCAACTCTATAAGCTAGCGGCAAATGCAGCATCCCACTGCCCCAGTGAGCTCATGCTGCATTTCAGGAGGTGAGCCAAGAGACAAATCTTTTCAGGTAGAGGAGAGCAGGGAGCACACTGCTGGAGGCAGAGGATGGGATCAAGGATGGGTTTCTCCAGGGCAGCAAGCTATTCCACTGGCTGAGTGGAGTCAAAGAACCTCACCCTCCGTTGCAATAAAACCCCTTTATCAAAAGGGGAATTATCAGACAAATAATCAGAAATTCCACAGGGAGCTGATTATGGTAAACCTCAGGAAAAGAAAAGGGTTTTTTTTTTTAATTGCCAGGTGTAACGTACACAAATGCACCTTATTCACAAAGTCTGCATGCATTTACATAGTGAGATTTGGGGTTTCCATTAGTTTCCTCCACGTTTTTGGAGCTGCGTGCAAGGCAGCTTCCTCAGCAACCACGAGGATTACATTTGAAAACAGAACGGAGACATCTGAACTTCTCATGTTATATCTTGACTTTAACACTTGAAGCTTTGCAAAGAAGGCTAAGTATCATGAGACCATTGATAAAAGTCAGGAGAGCTGGCAGTTCTGCAGACATTTATGGGCTTGCTAACACACTTTTCTGTTTTTAAGTGAAAACAGACAAACCAGTGCACATGCTAGAATAATGAACATATTAGCATATTGCAATTACAATACTGGAACACACCACTACTCTGTTTTTATGGATGCTTTTGAGAAAAAACAATCCCTCTGTTCAGCTCCCTGTTACATTTGTTCTCCAGAACTCTAGTGCCAAACTCCTCCCTATTTTCTCTCTGGGCTTTCCAACCAGAGTTCACCTCCTGTGAAGCGCCACAAAAATACAGTTGCTGTGGAGCAGCTCCTCTGCTTGCTAAGATGGGTTAGAGTCCCATCACAGAGAAATGGCAACATGCAGTGCCATAATTACACTCAGACAGCATGAGGAGAGATTTTTTTTTCAGAACATAAAATTATTGACTCTCAGTGCTCTGCTTCCATTTAGAAACTCTATGAAATACTCTGTGGATAATCGAGCATTGATCTACAAAATAGTCTGGATTTCCAGAGCGCGCTACCACATCCAGCAATCTTACAGAATGTAATGGTGGTATCATCACACTAATCTGTGATAAAATTGGTGAAAAAGAGTTTTTTTTTTTTTTGGAGTTCCAGCAATATTACCAACTTTGCAGGGAGACATAAAAATTAAAAAGTAGAATTATAGACATTTTCAGTTGTAGGTTAATTTTTGTTCATAATAGATCAACTCAAACCAAAATTTTAAGAAAATCATGATGAAATTTTGGGTGGACAGGTCAACACTTCAAAAAATATTTCACTCTAACCAAATCACCAATGATGGTTAGAGGTAGGAAAGCTCAGAACTCCAGGTTTAATAGAGCATGCACAGTAACAAAGGCTTACCAAATCTTTTAAGCAGATTCTGAAAGTGGGAATGAAACTTCTGGGAAATCACTGATAACAAATCTGCTGTGTGCAATGCCTTAATGAGAAGAAACAAGTATTACTTCTCTTAGAAAATAAAACTCTTCAGACATCAAAAATTAAAAAGTAGTTATTCTCACCAATTAACAATAACTTTTGAGCATGAACAAGCAATACTAAAGCAACGACCTTGCAGGGGCTTTCAAAAGGAATCTACTGACATAACTGAAATATGCTAAAATTATTCAGCTTAAAACTGTCTGATCCGGCAATTCATATATTAGTGTTGCATTCTGAGGTGAGACTGGTGAAGGCCTTGAGTTTTTCCACTTGAGTGTCCCCCACAAGCACACAACAGTGTTGAACGTATAGTACTTGGTAAGAACAACAGAAGAGTTACTGCGTTCTGTTCAGATGGAAATGGTGAATTCATGTTGGAGCTAGAAAAATGAAAGACAAAAGAAAAGAAAGAGGGGCAGAGGGGAATATTATATTGCTGCTTCAGCTGGTAAGGCAGAGTGATGATTTAGGACTTGTTAAAGAAAGAAGCAGGCTGACTTGCTGCCACTACTGGGACACATCAAAGGGAATTTTATCACCTTCCACTCCCTTCCCTTGCTGCTTTCGATACGTGTATCTGCGCAGGGACACAGTCTATAGGTAATTGTCGTACAGAGATGGCAAAAACTCAATAGATTATTCTCTACGTACATACAGCCCCCCTACTCCATCTGTAGCTCCCTTACAGGAGCTCTACCTGTGATGGAGGTGTTAGGAAAACCTAGTAAGGGAGAGACAACTGCTTGGTGACACATGAGTCACGTAGCTCTCTTTTGAGCTGTGCTATTCAGTGCTTTCTAATTTAATATCCTCACAATCTCCTCAGACAGTGGTTAAAATTTAAACAGCCATTCTGAAAACACACTCTTGATCTCATTATCAGTGTTGTGGATGAGATTACAATGAGGGTGGTAATGGTGGAAATTTTTTAGGAGAGATCTACTATCAACAGCAGGAGTGGCCACTAATTGGATTCTTTCTGTGTCACCGCAGAGTTGTCACGGGACCCTCGTTCTCTGTTGAACACTGCAGCTCTCAAGGCACTCAGAGAGGAGCTTTCTCAATTGTTATCGCATCAGTCTGCCTTCCCACTCAAACACAAATCCCCCAAAGCCCTTTCTAACGCTAAGGAAATGATGGAACCCATGACTCCCATGACATCTGTGACAAGTGTTCGGCCTCCCCGTGTAAGAATGAGTCCTGACATTATACAAGGCTCGAACTCCTGATCCTGCATGAGCAAACATATAACATCAAGAGTAGTATGTGAGTTAAATAATAAAATGCAAACTCTCAAAATAGTCTGCAATAAAGTGATTTAATCAGAAGAAAATTTGCAATATTTCAAAATATTTTTTACCATAGCTGTCTAAATTCTACAGAGTGTGGATTTTGTAATGTCTTCCACATTTGGAAATACTGTCCCCAGCATCACAACTTTTTTAATAAAATATTTTTTCAGTTCCTGACTGGAATGAGAGGTGTTACAATAATTTTCGCAATGATACTTGCCATCTCTAGGATAATTCTTGATTCTTATGTGCCTTTTTTTTTCCATAATGACCTCTTATTTAACCTACTTTTTGAAGATGTATTTACATGCCATTTGGAAATTCACCAAGGTTTTTTTTTCAATGTGAAATTACACCAATAGTAATTATTTTTTTTCCCCTGGAAAGAAGAAAAAAAATCAATGAAAGGCCAAGGAGACATGCTGAGCAACAGAAACTGTAGTTGCATCTTATGATGGAACAAGCTCACCCATCTATATTATGAAGTGCTAAGAAGAGGAAGCTCCTGACAAGCAATAAATTGACACACAATTAAGACAATCCAGGGCAGAACACATTCTGGTTGGAAAAGATTTTCCTGGGCTCTGTCTCACTGCTCAGAGCAGTGAGGGGGGAAAAAAAAAAAGGTCACACTGGAAACAATTCTATGAATACAATTGGTTTATTACCTAGTCTTCATTAGCTGCAGGAAAAAGAAACCCATCAGCTTTTGTGCAGCACAGATTCCCTCACATCACAAACACAGTCGATAGTACAGACATGCCTGGTATGTTCAGCATTCCATATCAAGCAAAGATGAATTAGCTGCAGCAAAAATGTGTTACAGTTTTCCTGCAGCAGTTTATGGATCTTTTTGTACCTCTGGAATTTCTTACCTTGAGCATATCATGGATCTACTGAATTTTGTACTGGTCTCAGAGCTTGTCCTCCAATTATTTTTGTCTCATGGTGAGGAACATCTTTGCGAGTTCTGAACACTTTTACAGCTGCAAGGATGCTAATGGGAACTTCATGTGTGTACCCAGCACAAGTGCTCTCAGGGTAAAAAAAAAAATGTCAAAGGAAGGTATGTAGAAGTCACCATAAATATGTCTTTGAATGTTTACCATCTGGAACAGTAGATTACATTTTGACAAGAAGCTGGACTGCCCTGTGGGCATTGTCTTTTAAACAGCCCCATCATTATAAAGGAAGGAAAAACATGATTTGCTGTTCCTAGTTTCTCAGCAAGATTTTCTGGCAGTGCTAGAGAAACTTGATTTTTTTTCTAGTAAAAGAATAACAAGTTGGCCATGTGTAGTTAGCTATGCTCTTTTGTGAAAAATATATTTCCTATAGATCATCTGATCTAAGATCTGATGATATCCACAGAGACGGCTGCATTTCAGTTAGTCTGTGACTGCATCATGCTATGCAGTTCACAGTGCTGCACCTTAGCTTTGCTGGAAGACTAAACCTCTGTGCACCGAAGCTGGCTTTTTGGGCTTCTCGGGCTTCTCACTGAACACACTGGGAAGAGCGAAGAGGAGAAATCCAATATACAAGCCTTTAACACAGAGTCATAGTGGGAGTTTTCTTTGTTTTTGTTTTTAATTTTTAAGCCTGTAAAAGTTTTTATTATTTTTTACGATAAGAATGAGTGAACTGAGAGAAAAATCAAAATGGTCAAATTTATTCACATTCTTCCTGATCTGCTCATGCAGGAATATTAGAGATTTAGCCTATCCTCTGCTTCAGACTGTTGTGGGTCGCTTCTGAGGACACATTCTTACTGAAGAGTGTGTTTGAAAATACAAACAGAGAAAAACCTGTAAAGGGGCCAAAAAGCCTGCTCAAAAAAAAAAAAGGTTCAAAAAGTTGGTTGGAGACAAAATTGTACGTGCAACCTGAAGCATGGTTTTATGGGTGTTGTTACACAGTTTAATGCTAAAATCAAAAAGCACCAGCTATAAATCCCCTTGTTCAGCCTCCTAAACAGATCGTATTCAGAATACATTATATACAGTATTATTTATAGAATTTCTCACCTGTAAACGGTGAGGACAGTGTTAGATTTCTTTCACAAGTAGGAGGCCAATAATTCATAAGCACCACAGGTATGTGAGAGTTAGTGTGAAGATCTGTTATAGCGTGAAAGAAACAAAAAAATTTGTTACTTTACACAGGAAGGCAGCATACATACATATAGTAAAACTAATATTAAAAAATAAAAAGGAAAATAAGCTGTCCTCTAGTTTCTCTATCTAGGTAATTTACTGTAAAACAATGGAACATCTTAATTCTCTGATAAGTTAAGATACTGTAATTAGCAATAACATTTCTGAATTCTTAGCTAATTTGCTGGGCTTCCCACGCTTCAGACGTCAATGAACTTAATAGCGGAATTAAATGAAAATGATAGCACAGTCCTTCCATAACTAAGTTCTAGTTACATTTCTGCCCCTCTTCCTTCCTAAACATAAATTTTTGCTTACTTTTGATTAACACTTCAGATGGCTGGTTCAGAATCTGTAAATGTAGTGAGACTTTAATGATGCATTATAGTGATGCTACTTAGTTTTCAATGACTTGTAAAACTTTCACAAACAGATCTGCAAATGGATTACATCCATCTGCTCTGCTGTAGCTGCAAGAGCAGCATTACATTGTACCCTGACTTTCTTCACTTTCCTGAATTTCTCTTAGCTTTAAGCCCATGTGCAAGCCAAACCATCTCTATACCGATCATCAGAAGTTCAGTCATATCTCTATAAAAGGAGTCTTCAAACTTTATAGACATCTCAAATACACTTTCAAAACACTCTGGTTTGCCTCCCAGCTGAGCCCCAGACAGGCTGCACACTGCTAAAGCATCCTCCTCAAAATCTAGGAAGTACTCTACCGCGATTCCTTTCCCCGCCCGACCACGCAGTTTCCACGAATCGTGGAGACACGGAGGCATTTACACGCGCAGAAACAGCAACGAACGGGATCTGGCTGCCGCTTCCCCTGTGCCGGAGGTCTGGGCACAGCACGTGTGTGTGAGAGAGGAAGAGTGGTGCCTGCGAGAGAGGGGGAGAGGCGGCACCCGCGGTGGTAGGACACACCACTCCAGCAGAGATTTTCTAATCTACACCTTCAAAAGCGTGACCTTAGCTGCGTTTGGAGTGTTGGCTCGATGAAGACACCCAAGCATCAGACTGTGCTCGCTGTTATCTGTCAGCCGTACAATAGCAGCATTGATAAGGCTGCAGCAACTGGCTTTGACAAGTGTGCTGTGCTAGCATTCCTCTGAAAACCATGAAGAAAAAAAAAAGAGAGAGAGAGAGAGAGAGAGAGAGGCATGAGGTGCCTTTTACTTTACCTGAACCAAGTGTGGGGTTTTATTTTTCCCTC
Organism: Tapera naevia; assembly: GCA_033556795.1. Lineage (NCBI taxonomy): Eukaryota > Metazoa > Chordata > Aves > Cuculiformes > Neomorphidae > Tapera > Tapera naevia. Next base: position 17,337,731 of record JAUMJJ010000038.1, read on the forward strand.
TGAGCTGCTGGAAACGATTCCTCCCTCTTCTCCCCCAAAGCTAGGTAGTTCTTCTTTTGCTTGCAGCTCACACTTGGGGAAGACCACACAGCTTCAGCAAGGCTGCCTCTCTCCCCTAATCCCCACTCGAGTGTGATGACACACACTAACCCCAACCATCTGTTGAAACACGTCCTCAAGCACTCAGCACAGTGGTGTGTCAAGACGGGCTGCCCAATCCAATCGCTGGGGCTGGGTGGCTCTTAAGGAGCTGGAGGCAGAGACAAGGGCAGAAACTATAGGGCTGAGAACTCTTTAGCAAAGTAACCTGAGATTTTGAGAAAGGGCTGCTGTTGAAAAAAAGAGCAGAAGGGGGAGGTACTAGCGGGAAGGTAGAGGGAGTGGATTAGTCTGGTAGCCAGTTGTGTTACTTCTCACAACTCCTTGTATTCCCAAGGGACCACTGGGACCCCCTCGCAGCGGGATGCACAGAAGCACAGAGCAACTCTGAAATCTTTTTTTTCCTTTTTTTTTTTTTTTTTTTTTTTTTATGGAGGGTCTACTGAGGGCACTCTCCTATGAGAGACGCTTTTCTAAAAGGGATAAAAGATATACTTTGAGACCCTGATAAAGTGCTAATGTGGAACTCGTTTCCACCGCAATGTGACATTTGTATCCCGAAATCCCAGCTCCTTACCGTGCCGTGATGACCCCGTGGCTGCCTCCAGCCTTCCTGGGGGGAACGGCGGAGAGAAGTAGAAGGAAAACTGGGGGGGTAGGGGGTTGGGGAGGGGCGAGGAGAGGAGAGGAAGAAGAGGGGGGGGAGCTCCAAAGGGCAAATACTTATACTTCTGCACAAGCCCTTCCTTCGATCCCGCGCTTCCCCGGACCCGGTGTGGATGTCCGGGCATTCGCCCAGCGCGCGCCGCGGCTGCCGCAGCCGCAGCCGATCCGAGCCCGCCACGTTGCTGTGACAGATCCGACCGCCGCGCCGCGCCCCGGCATCGCCACCGGGATCACCACTCGCTCCCCGAGCCCAGTCCCTTCGGGAAACGGTGCCACCAGCCTGTTACTTCCCCCTTTCCCACCTCCCCTCACGCTTTCTTGCGGGATGCAGCCGCGGAGTTCAAGGCTCGCTGCCCTTCCCTTTCGGTCTCCCCCTCCCCACCTCCAAGCCGGGGCTGGGGGCTGTTGTACACTGGGCAGTGCCTCGGCAGGTCTGGACTGTGTCTAGCCCGTGCCTCAGTTTCCTCCATTATCACACTTTCCTCCCTCTCGGGGACACTGCCAGGAAAAATACACTAATTTACAGAAGATGCCCGGGAAGGATAGATAAGAGACACAGAAAAGCTGCTAAGAGCCAAATAAATAGTTCTTTCCTTTCCCCTCCCTGTAACAGGATAGCATGGAAGAGAGACTTAAAATCTCGAGGGTTTTTACCTCATTACCAAGTGTCTGACTTGACACTTGCATTAAATCTACATTTTACATTATGACAGATGTTGTGTTTTCTTTGAACTGAAAGGGAGGAACGTCGTTTTGGCATTAAGAGTTACTCTAGAAGTGTTAACATCCAACTTGAAGAAAGGTTTGCAGTTGTGAAAAGGCACATTCTACCCAGCTATATGAAAGCCATATGAGAGTCTTGAAATGTTGTTTTAACTTACTTGTTCTTTAATACCTTACTTAAGGCTATTTCTGAATCACTAAGTGAATACTTAAAAAAATGAGATTCAAGAGCCGTGGTTTGTACACAGTCACCTGCTATCAAAGCTGACCTGAAGAAGAAAGGAAAAAGAAAAAACTGTAGTCACAGCTACATTTTCTCAAATTCTTCCCAAAAGTTGTTATATGGTGTCTGTTTCAGCCTATTAAATTGCAACCGCTTTCATGGATGTTGGGTATACAGTAAAACACTGCTCCCTAATCTGCCAATTACAGATAAATAAACAATCAAATGATATTTTTTGACAATAATATGTGGTGAAGTAGAGATGCAGCTACTGTCCCTGGGGTATCATAATATTCTTAACATTGCAAATTATGTCTTCAGGGCAAGGGTTGGGCTTGATTTTGGTTTATCCTAGCAGAATGTGGTCTGTAAACAGGCTGGATAACCTTACACTCTCAGAAAGCCCTGGAGACATTATTAAACTCATTTGCATTCTCTTTAGCTGTACTTCTTACTGTATCAGTAACGCTGCATTAAAAATGTATAATGATCAGAGATATGGAATATAAAAAAGGCCCCAAAATTGTACTGCATCATCCTGTACAGACTCATTGTCTAAAATGCATCTGATCTCACAACTGCTCTATTTGCTATTAGAGAGATGAGATGAAAACTCAACAGGATTTAACTTCCAAACAACATGAATGACAGTTATGTGCAGTACTACTATTTTATGTTGTGTTGTGTGTATGCTTACATGTTGTGTATTATATCTGTGTAAAAATATGTGTGCATTCATATGATGTACAGGCCTACTTCTGTTATTTTTTTATATCTGTCTAAGTCAGGAATGCCTTTGCTGATGCCTGTCAAGTCATGATAGTGTAAAATTGACATGGTTAAAAGTACCTCTAACTACATGTTTTGTACACAGACACACATGCACACACTTATCTTCAAAGACTCTTCAACAACTTGAAACACAAACTTTCATCTCGAAAACCAATGTTAGCAATGATTGTGCTAAATTGCACGTGATGTTTTCACATAAAAGCTACTGCTGAAGTTGTGGGACAATATAACCACTACTCTTATGACTGTGGCCACACTTAGTTTGCCATGATAATTTATAACAGACTTTTCCACCATTTCTCCTCTACTCAGATTACCATCTACAAAGACTTTCAGTTTTAAAGGCTGAAATGAGAACTGCACTGGAAGAGTTGCACCTGAAATACTGTTAAAATGATGCATCATAGAACAGGCTCCCAAGCTGACTCTCAAACCCATGAACTCCTGCTAAGGTCAGACTGTTCCCACTTAGATAAGACTTGTAACAAAGTGAATAATGCTCCATGCAAGAAACTCAAGACAATCCTAATATGCAAGATTAATTGTAGGTAATTGTGATATTGAGAAAAATCACTCCTGTTTTGTTCCCACAGTTAAAATGTCCCTTGCTTATTAGCTCAAATTAGTACCCATGGTAGCCAGCAGTGCCTTTATGTCAGAGCACTGAGCTCCACTCAGCGTTGCCTAGGCTAATCTCAACACCTTTCCTCTAGCACAGATGGCCTCGGCCGTTCTGTGTGCCTGTGTGGACATATGTACACATTCACACACCTGCACTTCTGCTCAAGAATCTCAAGTAATTCTCAACTCCGGCGTTTTTACTGCTCAAAAGTAATTAAAGGGGATTTTTCACGGTTTCTGCAGCAACTTCAGTTTATCTCTTCTGCCAACATGAATAGAATCTGCTTTTTTTATTTCCTCAAATCATTACAAGTCTACTCTGGGTTCAATTAGTTTTGAAGAATTTATATTGGAATAGGAGGGGTTCTAGAACATGAGTGTGTACACAGACAAATCCATGGTCAAATTCTAGTCTTAAACGTATGCACACAGAGGCTCATGTTGAGTTTGGGACATACATTGCTGAGAGGCCTCTAGTATCCTCAGTGGCAAAGAAAACATAAATAACAAGTTACCGATAAATGTTTCTCTCTAAAGATCCAAGCAAATGGCAGGTTCAAAGAAACATAGAAAGATACACTTCTTCAAATGGAGCACAGTAAAGACTTGGAACTCCTTGCTGCAAGATGCATTGGAGGAAAAAAAATACAGGTATTCAAGTGTTTGGGCAAGTTCCTGGAAAAAAAATCCACTTGTGGCTATTAAATACAAATACGGAACTTCTGGTACAAGTATCCATGAACTGCCTGGAGAGGATCCTGGATATTTTGTGCTTGCCTTGGTCTTACAATTCGCCCCAAGCACCTACTGTTTTTTTTTCCATTACAGGAGGGTGCCAAGCTTAGTATACCCATGATTTAGTGTGGTGCAGCTGTTCTTGCTTTCTTAAAGAATTTAGTCATTGGTAGTTTTTGAGACTCACCATGGGTAGTGTAAGAGACATGTATTTCTTTTAAGAACTTCAGCCAAGATTTTTAAAGGTTGGCTCATAAATTGTATTCAGGAACGTAAGTAAAAATGGTCTGACCAAAAGTTTTGAGTATACAGAAGCTGCTACTGAAGTCGGCAGTTAATTTAATTTTTCTCCATATGTAGGTACTGCAAAGCCAGACATGGGCTCATGTAAAATTTGGGTGCTAAATCCAAAACTATGTTCTGTGTAAAATTCTGCTTAGATGTTTCCTAACCTGGAGCCACCAAAATTCCACATACATATGGTCTCTTAAAAGCATTCTCCGAGCACTTCTGTGCATCCTCCAATGCTGAAAGCCCATGCCCAAGGCCAAACGAGATTTAAGTCAGGCATTCCTTCAGTCTTCTGAATTACTTCATTTGGTTCTCAGAGTACACCTACCAAACCTGGAGAGCTTTGAGTGGCGTAGTTAAAGATCAGTTCTTTCTTCTAAAGCCTGTCCAGAGGAAGAAAAAAATTGATAACTTGTGGGACATGCAACCAAATACCCACTGGGGTAGCTTTCTCCTCACTGTGCCTGTTTCAAACCCATTAATTCAAGCATAGTATTTCAACAGTGATTATTCTGTGTAAAAATATGATAGGCTAATGTTCAAAAACATTGAAAGTTTCAGTGAATCATACACAGTGCAAGTACAGGAAAATGTACTTACAGGATTCTGCATCCTAGAAATATGGATGCTAGTTCAGGTGTTCCAGAATAATTTTCATATTTTCTAGGGTAATGTATTTTTAAATATGGGCATATACATATAATCTCCCATACATATTCTAGATACAAAAGGACTGCTTTAGAAATGCAGTAAGAGTGCAGTTGAAGACTCACAATTAGCTGCCGGCTCAAAGCTGTTGGGGGATGATGAAAACTAAAGCCTTCTTCAGCTTTTAAAGGAAGATCTCCGCCCTTCTCTAACTTCCCTGCAACAGAATCAGATGGTATGGAAGTTATACCCAGCTACAATTTGTCTTAGGTCTGTAATGCTTAGGTCTGTACCCCAAGGGGTAACCAGAACAGAGGATAGAGTGCAGGTGGGATAGGCAAAAGTTCATAATTGACTCAATTCATCACGGGACTTTACAATTTGTCAGATTGTTGTCATCGCCATCATGTGCAAAGAAGAAGATTAATGGTTGCTGTGGTCATCAGTCCCAAATTTGTGTTGCTTCGCCTACATCCCCTCCCAAAACACTCATTCTCCTCAATTCCTGTTTCTTTTAAGGTAGCTCCCTTATCAGTCGTTTCATAATAGTTCAGTACCAAATAAGGCCATTGCATTAATAAAAAAAGAGATATGCTTCTTACTCTAGCAAGAGAGCTGGTTAGATTTGTCATAGCTAAACTTTTAAAAAATATCCTAAAATAAAAAAGAAGGGAAATAACAACAAATGAAAACTCTGCATATTTGTCATGTCATGCGTAGGGAAAAAGAAAACAAAGCCAGTAAATGTTTTTCCAAGCTAGAGCCTAATATGACAATTTAATGCACTGAGAAGCTGTGGTTCTTGCCTTCTCAACTGCCAGTTGGCCAAGAATTCCAACTTCAGCACAGTAAACAAGTGATCAGTGAGTCTGGGAAGAGCTCAACACACCAGACAGTTGGAAAATAGAGGCAAATAAAGGCAGGAAAATCAGCAGACTTAATCAGTCAGCACAAGGTAGGTGATTCCATGTTCAGCAGTGGGGAAAGTGCTACGGGGAGAGTATATATGGAGTGTATAAGGCTTCAAAGTGTGAGAACTCAGAGAGCAATGTGCTCTCAGAACTGTGCTGACTTCACATTTTTGGATAGAGTTCAATTCATTACAGAAAAAATTTGAGGTAAACCATCCAATACTTAACAAAAGCTGAAAAAATGCCAACAATTTAGAAGCCAGAATGTCTCATAGCTTTTAATGTTAATTATTAGTAAACTGATGACCAATGGTCATCTTTAAATGCCTTCTCATCTTTGCCCATACTCAAAACTTCTAGCGTGAAAAAACTGCAGTGAGAAAGAATGAATGACTTGAGTGACTCTTAGGTTAAACTCACCAAAATTCATTATGAACGTTCAAGCTTACTATTTCCCTCTTTCAATATGCCTCTAATATTGCACACAGTCAAGGTTCCACTTGCCTAAAAAAACAACTATATTCATGATGCTGTTTGGGACAGAGCGTGGGAATACACATAGTTTAACATACAGATTCATTTTTTCCTAGCGAGTCATGGAAGCAACAGCCTCTGCAGCCCTTTTATTTTTATAAAAACAAAGCATCAGCAAATCCCATAACATTTCAGCAAAATATTTCGTTTAACCCCTTTGTGATCTCATTTCAGACATAATGATGAGCATATTGGGGAGCAAAAAAAGACCAGACACATTGCAGGATGAGCTATACATCTGTATATTAATTTTTATATGGCAGCAGGGAACTTTCAGTCTCACTACTTCTCACTGAGAAAACAGACTAATACGCTTAGGTTACCTCTCATATATAATTAACCTAGAAGTTGCACCTGCACAGACCTCAAGGACATTGGCACCTAACGTAAGAACCTACGAGTAAACAGATAGGCTAATGCAGCTGTAATACCTGGCAGACTCACTCAGGGCCCTCTTGGTGATAAATCTTGATGTAGTCATAACACCTAAGGTAAGCACATAGTAAAGCCATAATACAGCCACAAGTCACCAAAGGAATGATAAGATACTATTTATGGCATGGGAGAACACATTTGTTGGAGCCAAGTTTTCTTAGCATTGTCTTGGGTGCCACTAGTACCTTCTCCTACACATGGAAACGTCTTAACTATCAGCATCTATCCCTAAAAAAAGCATGTGTAGACGTGTATATATAATATTGATATGTAGAATTAAATTTATATGCACAATAGAAAATATATGTATAGCATTTGTATGTATAGAATTCTACATCTAAATTCTTATTGCTGGGTTTAAATTAAGGCTATTATAGATTGAAAACCAAATACAAACATCATAAACATGACCTTTACATCACAATTCAAATATAGCCAACTACTTTGAGATAAAACAAGAAAAAAAGACAGTTAATATACTTATCTCACCAACTCTAATCTCTTGTCATTTCCTTTCTAGGTGTCAAAATCCCAGAATGTCCTCAGCCTACTCTTAAAACCTCTAGTTCACCTCCTGCAAACATCTATAGCTCACATCTTGTGTCAATTAAAAAAATCATTGTAGGAAAGACTGAAAAAGTGAGAACAGAGTAAAAACAGAAATGTAATATTGGAAAAAGGCCAAGAGGGAACAGTTAATTTGGGGTGGAGAGTTGGTGGAAGACAGCATGGTTACTTTGTAGGTCAGAACAATCCCTCTGGATTCATAAATAGTCCCAAGAATCTGTGCAGGTCCTTTATCGACTTTCATGGGGTCTTCAGTGATAAAGAGAAGAGAGATCTCAATTCTTTCCAAGCAGAGCTAGTTTAGGCACATGCAAGTGATGCCATCTGAGAGGTCTACCTAGCAGCAAATTCTTTGGCTGTATTGACTAGAGGAAACTGTGTTGTCCCAAGGAAGAAGAAAGAACAGGCAACATTACAGTATCACAGTATCACAGTATCACAAGGTTGGAAAGGACCTCTGAGATCATCAAGTCCAACCTATAATCTAACACTAACACCAACACTAACACCAACCATCATCTAAACCATGGCACTCAGTGCCTCATCCAGTCTCCCTTTAAACACCTCCAGGGTCGGTGACTCCACCACCTTCCTGGGCAGCGCATTCCAATGGCCAATCACCCTTTCAGTGAAGAATTTTTTCCTCACATCAAGTCTAAACTTTCCCTGACGAAGCTTAAGTCCATGCCCTCTGGTTCTGCCACTGGTCACCTGAGAGAAGAGACCAACCCCTGCCCGACTACAACCTCCTTTTAGGTAGTTATAGAGAGCAATGAGGTCTCCCCTGAGCCTCCTCTTCTCCAGGCTAAACAGCCCCAATTCCCTCAGTCGCTCCTCATAGGGCTTGTGCTCCAGCCCCTTCACCACCTCATTCAGTGTTGTAGTAATGGTAGAAAAAATTGGGAGAGAAAGAATGGAAAGAGTCATAGTACTTTGGAGAACAAGGAGGTGTTAGTCAACTATCAGGAGAGCAAAAGAGGTTGAGGGCATTTAAGCTGGGCAGCAAGGAGTTGGAGGACCTTCAAAGAAGGGGAAAAGTTTTAGACGGGTTAGTGAAAGGGGAATATTTTAGTGGAATACTTGCAGGAAAGGGATGCTAACTGCATTGGATGCATTTTAGGGAGGCTTTCACAGAAGACAGAGTCTGAAAAAAAGACACTGGGCTGCAGCGCCTGCTGGCTGTGGCATTTCTGAAAGGTGAGAAAAGAGATTGCTGACCCTTCTGGCAGTTTGCCCCTCTCTGTACTTTTTTCTTCAACTCTTGTGGCACAGGAGGATCTTGTTCCTCATCCTCTTGGCTTCCCCCTTTCTTTCTCAGTACCCACAGCTCTCCCCCACTGCCCTTTGACACACCAGTCATGCTCTCTGTCTCTGCTTAGGCAGTCCCTTGGCACTTCCTAGACTGTGACCACTAAAGGGGAAAGGACACAAGAGAGAGCAAAGAGGCAGGACTGAAAAGGGTAAAACAGAAGTCTGGCTGGAAGAAGTGTTTGCTGTTCCTGATGCCACTGTAGACCTGAGTAGCCTTTCAGCTCTCCTCTCCTTTCCAAGTAAAATTTGCTATAGCAGCAAAAGGAACTCCCAACAGATAGTCCCATCTGCTGTCCTTAGGCTGACACTTACCCAAAACATCCTCTTATGGCAAATATAATTACTATTTACTCTCAGTGGTAATTTAGGGCACTGAATCTTTTCCAAGCTTGTGTCATTGAAGCTGAATTTTAAAAAGACTGGAGCAGGAAGTTGTAATATTTGTCTGGATGGTTTGTTTTCTTTTTATTTGAATTCCACATTTAGTTGAGGTAAGGAAAAATATTTTTCCTCTTCCTTCATTCTGGTATTGATCAGTGGGAGGGTAGAACCTGGTTAGCTAGACAGGTATAGAAGGCAGAACCATTCTTACTTCTGTACAGTCCTGGGGAATTCAGAATATTTTTTGAAGTTGACTCATTGTCCTCCCAAGGCTGTACACATGGTTCTAAAAAAAGGACAGAAATGCCATTTTGCAACTGGTTTCGAAATTTGTCTTCATTCCATACTTTAATAAATTGAAGGCCTTTCTAACATTTTCTTCACACTGAATACTATCAGAGTCACTTTTACACTGAAAAATAAGAATTTGCGAAATAATTGTAGTAAGTGCTGTGCTCTGAAAGGCAGTCCAACACTCAGCTCCACAGAGGCAACTAGGAGCTGCACTCCAACTGCAGATGATGCAGCTTCAGAGGGCAGGTTCACATCCAGTAAAAAAAACTGGAAGCAGCAATCCATCCTCTGCTCCTCTCAGTTCTTGTTCCTGCTGACTCCTTTACACAAACATTAGCCAACCACTTCTTTTCTTTTTAAATGTCTACATTTCACTCGGGTTCGATCAAACCATAAAGCTATGAAAATGTTAGTGCTGACAGTAGCACAGAAAAATACAGCCGAGGGAGAGAGGAAACGAATAAGTCTCCTTTCAGAGACAGTCTCATGTTAAATGGGCTTAAGCTGATGTTAAAATGAAATTTCAGAACTCTTGCAAATTCTAGGTGAGTCACAATGGAGAAGATTTATAACCGTCATCTACTGAAGGATGGCACTAGTGTCAGAAAGAGTTCTACTAAAGGGCAATTGTCCTACTACAGGAGATGATACCTGTCTCCAAGATGCGGAATTACTCAGGAGGCAATCATTAGAAAACTGGCAAATTTTATTTAGGCAGTGGCCCAGGTGTTATTTAAACCAGTGTCACTGACAATAAAGATGTCTTCAGTGAAGTTGAGTTTGCTTTCCTCATAGACTTAGACTGAGGTTAGTGTCTCTGCCGTATTTGTTTGAGAGACATGAGCAGGCTGACTTTTACTGTCATGAAGATAGCCTGATGTGAGAATTCCATAAATAGCCTTGGCTTGTGCTGGATATGTATTCTGCCAGAGTGCCCTTTTGAAGTCATCTTCTTTGGGTCTCAAGAAGGCCAAGATGGTGTTTTCCAGATAGATAAATATAGTTTTTTAAATCTCCTGTAAGGGTTTTTAAACCTGACTACACCCACTATGTGCTACCATGACTTCGCTTCATAGGTGGAAAAATGATCTGCTTGAACTTCCTGAGAAGAAAAAGACACTATATTTTATATATATAAATATATACAAACATACACACACCAACTTTTATTGCATATAAGGTTTTACGTTTTTGTTGAGACTCTCTGAGTAAAATCAAAGAAGTGTTTGATCTGTAGTCTTTCCAGAAGCAGCTGACAGCCTGAACTAAGCTTCGTTCTTTTACTGCCTGGCCCTGCAGTGGGACCAAACAGACATATTGTTCCACTGAAATGAATCACACTTACTCTCCTATAAAATATTCTTTCAAGCAAATGAATCCACAGACAAGTTTCAAGACAGCAGTACCTGAATCGTATGTAGTAACGTAACAGCTGATCAATAGCTTTGTCATAGCTCTAATAATAAAGACATGCTAACAAACCACAGCTAATTGCAGATCTTGAACCATGCCTGTCTCATGCACTGATGTAAAAGCTCAACAAGTGAAAGCAGTGGAGTTTGTTGACTATTTTAGAAGTAGCTGGAGCTAAAGATCTGCTCTGCTTTCTTGTAATCTTTCAGTCAAGAGAGAAGTATTTGATGACTGAATGACAGTAATCATTGGCGTATCATCTATCATTTTTAACAATAAACCTTTCCACTTGTGGTGAGTTACTTATTAAAATAAAATTTGGTCATTTCTATTGGGACAGCATACTTTGCTGCACATTTTTTCCCATTCAAGTGTTATTCCTGAAATTAGCACAAAGTAAGGCAGCTTGTGTTAACTCTTTCTTATGCTAAACAGCCCTTGTTAGTTTAACAGAACAAAAGCTTTGATTGTAAGTGCAAATATGTGTGAGAATCTAGAGCCAAGCACATTGGTGGCTTTTTTTCTGAATGACTTGCTTTGGTGCAAGTTTCCAAATAAAGATTTAATTGCACCCACTTGCATCAATTACAATATCAAAGCACAGAAGTTATAAAAACAGAAGGTGCATACACAATGGCTATTTCACAGTTTGTTTTGAAAACAGATTAAACACAGTTATAATGATCATTTCTTCAAAAGAATTTAGAGATTAACAGAAACAGAACAGACTGTGGATTTTAATTGAAAACTCAGCCTGAATTCATTGCGTCCTTCCACCCCAGCCTAGTCTCTTTCACAGCATTTAACAGAATAGTTAATGAACAGTTTTAACAGGCGGTGATTTTAAACCAGGAGATAAATAAGGTTGCAGTACCCAGTTCTTAATATTGCAGTGCCTGTGGTAACTTCGGGTGATCTCACTTCCTACACTTATGCATTGACGTAATAACATTTAGCACCTGTACACATAATTTAGCAATTCATTCTAACAACCCAGACACTCTTCACAGGCCCTCAGATTTGAGAATAACTATCTGTACATTTCCAAGGAGAAATCTGACTCACATATTCTTGAAAGCCCTTTGTGACTCTGAATGTCTCTCAAGAGAATTAAAAAAAAAATACAGAAAGAACAGAGCATCTTTTTATATTTTGAATATTAATAATCACAAACCCCTTTGTTTAGACCATAAAAAAACCATGGAGAGTGTTCTGATAAAGATTACACAATACAGTACATACTAAAACCAAGTGATATCAACAATTCTTTTGAGAAACATTGGCCTAAATTATAACCTCACCTAGGCAAATTGAAAATGTTTAATTAATACAGCTCAATAGTTATAAGATCAAGATAAGAACATGAATAAGTTCTGCTACATATTGATTGACGAAAAGTCAGGAATATAGTGAAAAATATGGAAAAAATTTGATATAATTATTGACAGAAAGAATTTCTTTGCAAACATAACATATTGGTTAAGTCACTTCATCTTTTTTTACACAAAGATTGTATTTTATGAGGTTCTTTATTTCCATAAGCAGAACGGCATAACAGACCTTCCAGGCCATACCGATTTTTCTGAAGACTGTTTTCATTGGCATTTAATTATGATCATTTTCCCAAAGCATCAGTCGCTGCTGAGACTGCTTCCCATCCCAAATTAAGCCTCCAGTCTTGATCACAGGGTTACATCTGGACCACTCTGACTCTTCCTAAACACACGTATGCAATCTCTCAATTGTCCCCAGTGCCGGGTCAAGGCACACCACTGCTTTGCTGTCATAGTCCATTCAGCTGCTTAGAAACTCTGCTGGCCTGAGACCTCACTCCTGGGGCTACCCAGTTTTATAAATGCAGAAGGTATCCCCCGCCCCGTCCATCTGTATAGCACTTCCATTGAGTTTGCCTCTGCAAATAATCTGTCCCTTTATTTTAGGAGACTAAAAAACTTGTGAAAAAATTGCTGCCTCCTAAATTTACGTGGCTTTTTACTCTCTTAAATCTCAAAGATGAATTCTAACAGTGGTTTAGATCATTGTAGATTTCACAGAAGGGATCAAGCATTTTAATCATACTGACATGAAAAATATCTGATGATATATCCATTGCATAATCTAAAAATAAATATTAAAATAATCTAAAAATATTATCTAACTTAGAGTTAGGGACATTGAAGGATTAGCATCACAGCAAAAGATAGCTAGGTGGCCAATTCAAACACAACACAAAATCTTTCTAAAAAGTAGAAAAGTGCTGTGGTTTTACATCAGATCGTATTTCTGTGTAGTTCTGTCACTGTCTCTTTTTATATTGCAAACAGTCTTGGAAACAAATTAAGCAATCAATCACCTACATATCACACAAGTTCAAGTGCTGGCCTGACAGGATCTCTGATGGACATCCTCTCCGCTGTCCCTGTGGAGCAGCTTCGCATCCTCTGCCAGGCAGAGCCGACAGTCCTGGCACACGGCAGCAGCCTGTGCACAGCTGGCACAGGCCTTGCACAGGGAGATCAGCCACCTCTCACAGCAAGTGTTACTGTGGGAGAAAGAGGCAGAAAAGCCTCTCATGTACATAGAGTTGCAACCATGACATATTTTGTTCATTACAGACAGGAAAAATACATATCATCTCCTACACAATCCTAATTCACCTATCGTAACAAAGTGGTAGCATACAAGGTGCCCTGGATGACAAAGGCCACGACAACAGCTAGTAATTTCTTTTAACTTTGGTGCATGGCATGGAAGCTAAGTGAGTCTTGGATGTTGGGTGGTGTAAGGAACAGGGTGCCCGTCATGCTGGTGTGCCCCAGCAGAGTCAATGAGCATAGGCCAGGCAAGCGCCTTAGGTCCTTCCCTTTACTCTCCCTGAATCATCTCGCTATTATTTTCCTTTTTTTTAGATGCTTGTGCGTCAGCCTTGAAATAATAAACAGACACTGGGAGAAGGATACACTGGTTTAGAGAGGAGATGATTGAGTAACTCAGAAATCTTTGAATGGAAGAGCAGAAATTCCCTGAAATCTTCTTTTTGTTTTAATTACCTGGTATTCTAGGGCAAAGATGTTACAAAGTCAAATGACTGTAATGAGCCTTTAAAATCTATATTTGGATAGATAAAAAATAATGCTGACCATTGCTTTTGCCTCCACCATGTAGGAAATAAGGAAATATGTAGCCACTCACTCAGGAAAGTGTGTCAATGGCTCTGGTGAGCCATCAGAGTGTAAAGGAAAAGCGGGGACGAGAACTAGCTCTGGGAAAGACTCCAGCATAGAAGAGGTACATGGTTTATACCTGCATATTTTAAGAAAGAGGAATGAAAAATGTGTTCCCCACACCCTGCCACCCCGACCCAGTAATGCTAGACTTTTTCTTTTAAAATAGTGTTAATGAAACTTGAAGGAAAAGTATCTGAATTAATAATGGTTATCTACAGAATGGGGAGAACATTATTTGGCTGCAGCAGAACAGAAATGAGCACAGAGACATTTTGCTAACCAAACAATGCAGCTAACTGCAGGGACAGAAGGGTGAGGTGCTACACTTAAAAAATGCATTGTAAAGATTTTCTCATTTTACACATCTACGGACAAGCCTAGCAGGACAATGCTGGTGTGCAGCCAGGAGATTTACTCTGAATTCACACCAGCACCCCACAGCAGAATTAGCTTCGCAGTCTCTGGGGAACAGCTCCCTTTTGGTCAAAGTATTTTACAGATAGGTTGCCAGGAACTGAAATCCAGTGGAAACAGCAGTTCCCAAAGTAGGACTCACCCTCTGGGAAAGAAAGGGGGGGAACAAGAGGTACTGGCAGGGCTGCAAGCAGAGATGAGCTGCTGTAATATTGAATGCTGGATGCTGGATGAGTTGGGGAGGAAAGGGGTAGAGAAGGGTCATGAATGGTAGAGTTCACTTGGAAGAGGGGCACGGGAAAAATAGTTTGGGAAATGCTGCAGCAGAAGCCCTTTTTTTTTCCAAATCCCTTCTTTTCCATTGTTGTTTCCTGGAACAAAAGCAGCCCATGCAAAGACAAAGGCTTAAAACTAAAAGGCCTGACACACATTTCCTCATCTCAGTATCAAATATCTCCTACGATATTTGCAATTCTTGTACCATAAATAGAAATGCTTGAACACAGATCTCATTTCCCAGTTTCTGAGAAAATTACATCCTCTTCCTACTTGCCAGTTTCCCGTATCTCTCCATGCTTAGTACTGATGGCCTGCCTTTCCCCATCATTGTAGTGGTTGTTCTCTTTTCCAGCAGCCACAGCCTCACATTTGGTAACCTTTGCCCTTCCATTCGACCGGAGCCAAAATGCCACCTTTAGAAAACTAACGTACTGGAGAAAATGGAAGTGTGAAGCTGGGTAACCCAATGTGCTGTTATTTTAACCCTGTTTGTCACTGATGTTTATCTTCTAGAATTCACCTCTGAATTTAAAATCCAGGGAAGATTTACTAAAGGAACCAGAGGATTTGAAGACTCCTGATCTCCTTACAATCCCAGACTCCTTTAAAACTGAACCTTGAACAACATGGTAAATTTTAGGCAGAACAAATATCTGCTAAATAAAGAACAGTACTTTACCTGCAGGCTTCTTTGAAGTCTTCTCGTCATTATTAGAAATTTCATTGAATTATCTTGCCATCCCCCAACTTTCTTCTGACACTAGGGAGCTTCACCTTCTTTTTGATCCTACAAGTGAAGCCATGCGGAAATGATTGAGAGTGACGTCATGAGTTCAGCATTATGATTTAAATTTAGGATCAAGCAGGAGGAGACGAAAAAAATTACACGCATCCATGATTACGGTGTTTGGGTCATTCAGATGCAGGGTTAAAAAAGATAAAGTCTTGTCTCAGTGAATATGAAAAGTACCATGAGATCTTTTAATAGGAACTATTACTTGCCCTCATATATTTAGTAAAAAATTTGGCTTCTTCCCCAGTCAGTCATTGTTTTTGTGACTTTCTGATTGCTGTTGTCAGTACCAGAGGCAACTGTGTTTGGTGATGCTGCATGTAAATAAGTGTTGGACTTTTTAAAAGGAGAAGCATGTGTTTCTGTAAGCTTCAGACCCCTTTCTGGTCTGTCAGGTTGAGCAGCCAGAGCACAAAACACTCAAAACCACTGAGTTTAAAACACTCATCTATGATTGTTATTAGTAGCAGTAAAATTCAGACAAATGTCTGGAAAGTGATCTTTTTATAAAGGACATTTACATACAGAAAAAAGCTGAACAAAAATATTACGGGTCAGAAAAAAACAGCTTACAGGGAAAACTTAAGGAACTGCTTAGTCCATTACAATGGAATATTAAGAGGGGTTTGGCCAAATTTGGTCAGGAGTCCACCAGGAAGAAAGCAGTTCAGCCCCTAGCAGAATCACAAGCAGTGTTGGAGAGTGACACTGAAGGCAATTTGGCAAGGTGTTACATACACGTATCTTGAGCAGAAGTAAGCACCACAGGAACTCACTACTAAGAAAATATCATCTCCTCATGTCATGAAGAACACAAATGCCCCCCTTGAGGTGACTTGCTTCAACCAGTCAGGGATTCTGCTTTATTCTGTGCATTTTACTGCATTCAGATCAGAGGAATATGGGGAGAACAGGGTATATGGGACTGTTAGTTCTCTTCAAATTGCATACATCTAGAAAGGCAGTGGATATTTTTCATTGGAACATGAAAAAGACAAGTTTTCTTATAACAGTTTTATGGCAATGTAAGTAGTGATGGTCGAGGACAGAACAGAACCGGTATGAGAGGACACCAGAAGCATTACAGTAGACATACAAGTGACTTGGGATCTAGACAGAAAATTCAATTCTCTAAGCTTACAAGCCAGAGTGTAGATGCCTGTGTTTTCTTAAATATAATGAATGAGATAAGAACTTTCAGCCCCAAGGCTCATTTCAGTGTTTAACCTTTTCGTTGATCCTCCAGCAATATTCATGTCAATGTCTTAATAAGGCAACGACAACAATATGCATGCCTGAAAATACGTGCTCAAACTCAGGAAACTGTATATGTAGTGGGATAGGAGTAAATTGTTCTCACAGAGGGGGAAAAGTGGAGTTGCACAGCACAAGCCTCAGTCCACAGCAAACTTTAAAAAAAGTGTTGCCATAATCAGTTCAAGCAAACAAAAAAAACCCCATTAGCCAAAAAGATAAGCGTATCACAAAATAATTATATGACTTTGGAAGTACCTGTTGTACTAATTCGCAGTTGATATTGTTGCTACTGTGGCAAAGCTTCCTCCGAGTTTTCTGCTGTAGAGCACAAGATCTTGCTAACTCCAAAGGTGATTTACTGTTAGGATCCCAGTTAATCCATCTGACAGTAAGTGTTTACTGCCTTCCACAAGCAGTCCTTTGCTTTGAGCATCAAAGAGGAACTTAAACTGAGAAGTGGTCTTTATGATAGCAGTGCTTCCAAATGGAGTAATTTGAAAAGAGTTATACAATAAGCACAAGTTTTAAAACATAAAGATATGAATTATGTATGATATATGCAAAGTAACATATGGATATTTACATTATCTAACATTCTATTAAATATAAAAATCATGTGCAAATTTATTTTCAGACAAAATTTGTAATTTACAGAAGAAAGATAAGGTTAATAAAGATTATAATGTTTAGATGGTTATACATACCATTGATTTTATTCATCTGTTAATTAAATTGATTCTCTTTATAAATTGCTCTCTGTAGTTTAAAATGGCAAAAAGCCATTGCTTGTCATGGAGCTGAATATGTGTTCTCATATTGTAAGCATAGCTTTCATATTATGATGTTAAATAAAATTTGCTGACTGAAACCTAGAGTTACTGTGTAAACAAAGACCTGCAGAGGAATCTGTCTAGGAATTACTGCCCTGAAGAAGAGATGAAACTGCCACCTTCGTCCAGGAATTTCCAGGGCGAAGGCAAAGAACTTGCAGCAGAGGCAGCTGCATTGGGCAGCAGCCTGCAAGGAGAACCTGCAGTGGCTCCACTCCTCATCTGCCCAGTTCACAGTCCCGTGTAAGAGAGAAAGCTCACTTTCATCATGGTGTTGGGCTAATTTGTTGAATCACTTTCACCATGTGCTTGGTATAATATGCTGGATTAGGACTAATTCCTCATCATTTTTCCACCAACCTTAGATTTAAATAGCAAGTGTGGGAAGAGGCTATTTCCGGCAGATGTGGAGATTAGGTAGATACAGGTTACAGGGGCAGCATCTTAGCAGGCTGCAGCTAAATCCTCCCTGCTGAAGAAATTACAAATTCTGGCTATATCCAGCTTCACTGCAAGACATCTATGATGGTGGAGGATAGTTGGAGAGGACATGATGCATGTGCCCCCTTCCCAGGCAGCTATTGGTACTCACAGTTAGAAGGATGACAACCTGTCAGTCCTCAGGGCCAAAAGCTGGCTGAAGGATGAAGTCCCCTGTTATTTGATAAGCAAACAGAAATACCTGCCTTGCTGGAATTGTGGTAACCTTTCAGTGAGCATTTCCATGTGGCTTGCCCAGCATCGTGTATACACTGTGTGTAGATACTTCTGCACCACATGAAGTTTTCAGGGCCACCTTTGCACTGCTTCTTAAACACCACAATGACACTCAAGTCTCCTTCCTTGCTCCCAGTTTTCTTCAGTTTCTACTGTGGCTTTCTTAAGCTTTCCAGGCCATATGGCTTTGATGGACCCACCCAGTCATAAATTCCACCAGCCTCTGGGCTGTAGCCCCTGAATCTAACAGTTGTAGAAATTTAATTTGAGCCATATACTTTCTGGGACAGCAATTCCATACTTTAAAGCAATCCAGCAAAAAGGAACTCTCTGAACTTAGACACTGACTTCAATGAGGATTTTGCCTGCGTATGCACAGCAGAACTGAGCTATTAACTGCTGATAAAGGATTGGTTCTTTGAAATATGTTTTTTACTTTGATGTTTTTTTAAGAAGGAACTTAAAAGAAGTTAAAAGAATATTTAGATTCAATGATCAAGTACTCAAAGCACTTAGAAGTTGTCAAATTATGGTGGCCTTTAATAAGGCGTGGGTCACATACATACAAGTTTAAGGCTATAGTTGGGGATATACAAGAGAATTCTGAAGTTTCTCAGATTATCATAACTCTGGCTGGAACTATTGGTCTGAGTTTCTATGTGTTTTCAACTGTTTTGGTAACAGTTACACAGGTTTTTCACCCCTTTTTTTTTGAAAAAAAGGAAAATTGAAAAACTGTCAGCACATTGATATCAGCAGAAATTTATAGCAGATTTGGGTTCTAAGATTCTTGAATGGAATGGAGTAGGATATCATGCCTTTTGCAGACAAGCTACTAAAGGATGGAGAAGAGAAATACGCTCTGATATTTGTTTATTTCCTTGTCAGGGGTGGAATGCTTATCTATTTTAAAACCACTTTTCTACTTCTTTGTCATCATAGGGTTCTTTGACTTTTATAATCCTCATTTATCTACACTGCTGTTTTGCAAGTTTATTCTTGCCTTTTTCAAATCTGCAGCTTTCTATATTAGTTAGGTTGTTTCTTCCTCCTTCCCCCATTTTATGGCAAACAATATGTTAAATGCATACACAGTCTTCTTTCCAGCCTAGTAAATATCAAATAATGTCAGGGGAGACCTGTACCTCTCTTGCAGCTCTGGGAAGGTACACAATCGATTCAGCTTATTGTATCAGAGCTGTATGACGATGGAGCATGTTCAGTGCACAGGAATATTTTGAAGCACAGCAATTTTCAACAATATATACTTCAGCCAGTTGTAGATAGATTTTCAAAAGGATGTCAAGGAATAATACATTCTTATTCTCTGTTGCCAAGTTTTTAGTCTCTTATTGGGAATATTCTATTTTCTATAAATAATTAAACATCCCAGCCAAAGCAAGACTGGGTTTATAGCTCCAATGGTTATCATATTTCTCTGGTCTATTGTTCATATCCCTGTTTCAAATTGGACAGCACAGCAATTTTTAATTTGGTGTTCTAGATTTCAGGTAAATGATGTAACCAGCAGGCTTTTCTTGCATTTCCATGAAAACAATTCCAGGGAATCATTTGTTTGTTATAATGTCAACAAAGAAAATTTTCATTTCTTGGCCACATGTAGCCTTGAAAAGTGTGCCTTCTATAAATACAAATGGTACAGATTAATATTAGTACGAACAGTTTGAAATAATTCTGATCATCTTACTGGAAGAAATAAACAGTCTTTACTCTTTAAATGTCTGTAGATCTAATTCAAAATCCTTGTTTCATAAACAGTTGTATATCTGGGGCTTTAATCAGTTCCCGTGAAGCGTTTTTTTTTCTTCTTCACTTTTTTCTACTGCTGTACACATCAAGCTTCAAGTTCATTTTAGAAGATAAGTATACTATATCATAACACAACGAAACACTATGCTATAGACATCTGTGTTTGTTCCATGATAAACAGGAGGAGGTTTTTAAACAAGATTTTTGGAATGCAAAGGAAATTCTGAGTTGAAAACACAATTAATCTCCCAATGCTCTGCTGATGATACATAGAATAACAGAGGATGACTAGCCTCTCTTCTCTTGTGGACACATATAGATGGCATCTGGAGTGCCCTGCTAGTCATCTCATTTTCCCTTCTGCATTTAGTTTTCTACATAAGAGGGGAAATCAATAGCAATCATCACCTGAGAAATGATTGCACTATGTGTGGTATCAATATCACTGTGCACTTCGGGGACAAGCTGACTGAGCTCTTACATCCTCTGGCTTTGTCAGCTGATGCCAAGCATGTAAAGATGCAGGCATTTCCAAGAGAGACTTTCTAGTTCTGCTTAACATATTTTAAGAGATAGTCTCTAAATGTTGGGGAGGAAGGAGGTGAAAAGAGGGGGAGAAAATGAATGTTATGCTTCCCATATGAGTTTTAACATTTGTTTTATCAAAAGATGTTAAAGTACAGGTCACTTGATTTTTATAATTTTTGTAGCACACATTCTTGAGGGAAAACATTCTGAGACCTAGAAGATTTTGGGAATAATGTAGCATAATCTGGAGAAAAGTTGGTGTGTTTATGCTGTGTTTTGCAACTGACCACTAATTCCCTATATTAGTTTGTAGTTAACTCTCTCTTTGTGTAAGTGTGTAAAGGGCTGCTGAGTCAAATATTTTACTGAGTTCAATTTATGATAAGTATGCTGGTCAAATGCTGCGGTGATGTGCATTAAACGAGTTGCAAAGCAATGATTGAGTTATGCCGCCTTCCCAATGGAGCGCCAATAAAAAATTTTATATTTTACAAACCATCATGACTCTGTATATGCCACATGAAATAAGGTACTAAAATGTTTTAGAGAGCTTTAAAAAATTTATTGGTACTTTTTTGGTATTGCTCCACCTATAAAGCTGGACTTCCTTAATTAGTAAGGGTCTACACTCAGGGAAAAAAAAACAAGATAGCTGGGAAAAATTGGACCCTTTAAATTTTAAATACTCCAACAGTAGGTTTTACTAAATAAAGTATGCTTAGACCAAGTGGTCATGTATCCTAGACAGAACATTCATCCAGATTAGTCAGTACATTCCTTTCGGGTTTCTGATTTAATTTCAAAGTGAGTTAAGTTCTTGGTTTGGGGGAATTGTTTTATTCTTCTCAGGATCTTGCTGCTTATTAAAAGATCATTTCACACAGAAGAGCAATTAGCTATTCTATACATCATAGTAGCATCCAGTCAAACCATTCATAACTGCAGATGGATGGGTCAGCAACGCCCTTGTCAGAAAACATTTCTCACAAAAGGAAGCAGTTGGACATTCCAACTCACAGAGGAGCAAACAAATCCTACGCCGGAGAAAAATCAGGTAGTCATATTTTTAGCAAGTGCTGGCTTCTCCTCCTCTGGTAGTTTGTCTGATGGACATGTGTTTGAACAGAGCACTAGAGCTCTGCAAACTTGCAAATGAGGCCTGGAGCCATAGATGTCTGTGATGATATGCACTTTAGCCCTTTTTTTGCAGCTGAATTTTTCTGCTTTGGCACATACCCAACTTGTAATGTATAGATTTCTTAAGTTGCACCAGGAACTTAGTTATGCTTACCCTAATGCAAAAAATGTATGGCCCTGGAAATCTCCATAAAACAGCTTCTGCTTTACAGGTCCATGAGTGGAGTAAGAGATGCCAAAAGCCATGTTGGCCCTTGCTGACGATGGGCAGTTGACTGGGGGAAGGCTATTGAATAATGGGGAAAGCGTAGCAAGGACCACCTCCCACCACAACATCCTAACAACACTGGAGCACTGTTGTAGAAGCTTTTCTTGGCTCTGACCATAAAAAGCTGCATCTCAGCTGTGGGTTTGTGTTTTTCTGCGTATCAATGATATCACTTACACTACAGTCCCACAGAAGTGTCTTACCACTATGTGCTTAAATAAATGCCTCTTGTTCTTTTCTTCAGTAAATCAGCCAGCTACCATGTCTTAGTAACAACTACTTAGCCTCCTCTTTCCTTCTGCCTCTAGGTCATTTTCTTCAGCTGAAAAAGGTAGGCAAATTCAGGGGAACTGAAAAAGGTGCAGGGTACCCTTTCTGCTTCTTTCTGAAGAGAGTGGCAAGTCACTTCTCATGGCTGCCTCTGCACCTGCTCCTCATCCATGTTTAGGGCTGAGATGCTACAGAGACTCCAAAGCACCATCCAGGTTTCCAAATGGTGTGCCATCTGAAAGGCATCCACGCAAATGCCGCTGCTGACTTCTTGCTTAGGATACCACAGCAGTGCAAACTGCCCTGAGGAAAAGCTACTAGGATAGTGGGAGAAGGACTTTAAACAGGCCCATTGGAGGATACATCTGCACTACAGCTGGCAGTGGTTCAACTGCAGAATAGCAAATAACGTTAAAATTGCTAGTGAGAGGGGGATGGTACTTACTGCAGCTATGAGACACCAGGGCTTTGGCTATTTAGGTGCTTCCAGCAGTACTCCACTACTACCAGGACCTGAGATTAACTCTAGTTCTAGTATATTTACATACTTCTGATTGCGACATGGACAGTAAGTAAATGGCAGGAACTTAATGCGGCTTAGCACCAGTCTAACTGCTGTCTGAATATCTCTGTAGAAAAACGGAACCAGCAAGATTTCTGTGGAGATTATAGTGGAAGACAGTGAGATTTTCCACCATCTAGATCTATGCAGAAGGATCTTTAGCCTAATTTACCTTAAACAGTCAAGTTAACCCTTAAGATCTCACAGTATTTAACATCCGTACTTAAGTCTTGCAAAGAGCTAAAAATCAGAGCCTCGCAAGAAACACCACATGATCACTTTGTGTATAAGTGAATGTATAAGAATATAAGCAAAGCATTTTTAATAGTAGCTTAAATACTAATATGTAGATTTAAGACTTGAGTCTAGACTATAAGAATATCAATATAATCCCTCTATGTGTGACTTTGCATTTCAGTTGCTGCTTATCCAATACACATTTGTGGGATGTAAATACAATCTGAAACATCTGCATCACACTTGTGGAGGGTCAGAAGGACACTTACACTTTTCTGTATGCAGTTCATAAGTTTTCCCCTACAGCCTCTTCCTTGGATCATCTTTAAGTCAGAAGGTGAAGGGGAGAATATAGTAGCTTCCAAAAGAGTTAGGAATGGCTGCCTTAGCCCAGAGCATAACAAGAAGCAGCTTAAAATACAGTTCTTTAGAAACAGAAACATCCCTCACTCACCCACAACCTCTCTGCAAGACAAATCAAAATTTCCTTTTGCTTTGTCCCTCATCCAAATCAGTCATCTTTTTGACAAAAGAGATGTTATTACTGAAGTATAAGCTTTCCCAGCACAACAACAGATTTTCAGATGTTCTTTTTCAGGTTCATGAAGCTGGGTAGAGCGTTGCATGGTAGTTCTCCTCTGCCTTCAGTACACATTCTCATTGTGGTTTGATGTGCTAAGCTGGCATCACCTCCTGTTTGCTCTCCTTTGCCCCACTCCTTCCACTGTCTGTTCCTCTGCCACTTTCTTTCCTTGTCTCTTACCTTCCTTCCACTCTTGCCCTGTGGTGGAGTCCATTAGCTGAAAGATTTAACTCACCAAGCCAGAAGACAATTGCCCATGCTTTTGCTGCCTTTCCCATCAGTATGGGGAGCTGAGCTGGCTCACAGAAGGGGTCCCAAAATGAAATGGTGGGCGAACATGGCAGGGAATGGGCATGGAGGGAGATTTGTGAAGGAGGAGCAGGACCTTTCTCCATGGTAGTGGTGAGAAGTTTTCACCTAACTCCATGCCTTCAGGTCTGCCTCCACCAGATGCAGCAACTGTGATGGAATCACGTCTCTGATGGATTTTACATACTTTATGCTCTAATTCATTAACCAAGACAAGATCTCAGTTTCAACAAGGAGCTGCAAAGTAAAGTTACCATCTAAGTGCCCAGAAAGCAACAAAATTTCCTTTTTTTTCAGTGTTTTCTCTAGAGTCATTAAGTATTTCACACTGCCTTCATGGAGTAATAACTGCATCTAGACAAAACATCACAGATTTTTAAATGCACCCTTGAGAGCAATTATGTCAACCTTCCCTTCTAAGTTCCCTCAACATCCCAAGCCTTTCTAGATGTATTGCTGCTAGCTGCCAGTATCACAAGCAGCTAACAGAACCATAGGCATCACATGGCATGTGAAGAACTTACCATTACATCTTGTTTTGGAAATTCAAAATGTTCATCATCATTACTGAATGTAATTTGGGAAGCCAGTGCACAGTAAACTGAAGTAATTAATCAAGTCTGTGGTAAAACAAGAAATCTAAGCCTGCGTCATCCAGAATTCTAATTATATGTTTAACTATACAAGTGCAGACGGCACAAGTGTAGATAACAGATTATAAGGCATATATTCATAAATTCCAAACCTAACCCTAAACCATAGTTATGCTTGCTCTTGCAAAATATAAGCTTAGAATGATTATGCTTTTTGTTATCTTCCTTGCAAGCTATGAGATACTTTAGAAAAGAAAGTAGTAAATTAAATAAAATAATTTTATTCTACTTAAAATGCACCATATAGTGCCATAAATACTTACTAGGAGAAAATTCCAAGTGGAGAAAAACTAACTTAGAAATCTTTTGTAATGGGATTTGTTAGAGAAGTGTAAAAAGATTGCCATTTAAGAGCTCTCAGTTGTAAAAATATGATAGGTTAAAGTTTGGTAGTCAGCTGCAAAGTGACTTCATTGCTTTTGGAAGCCTGGCAGTCCATAAATATGATGCGTAAATGCTTAGGCACTCCAGTAACTCCAGGTACTCTCTGATTGTCTAAAGGACCCGTTTCACGGAAGATGACTTTTTCCCTGTTAGACAAACTTACTGTCTTTCTGCAGCTCAGAACCAGCTTTCTGGTTTTCAAGGCCGCTGGATATTTGGAGATCCTGTTGACATCTTCGGCTCTTCAGCACTGCCTGTCACCACATCTTACTCCCATTGTGGAGCTGTCAGAATGACTCTGACCTTCTGTCAAATAACTTAGAGTAACCACAGGCTAAGTGGGAAGCACTGACAGATATGCATTGATGTGGATCTCACTGGCAAATTCAAGAATTATTTTTGGGTTTTCTTTTTTAATAGTCACAAATCAGCAAGAAGTGAACTGGAAAGCAAATAGCCTTCTCCAGTAACATTAAGAGGTTATACTCCTTAAAATGTTTTCTTTTTGGAAATGTGAGTACATGATGCCTTAGCTCGTAATACCCCATATGTTAGCTCAAAGTTCAGAGCATCGATAAAACCATTGTCCATTAAAACTGCCTAAGTGCTTTCTTGCTTATTTTGGCATCTGTCCTACAATAAATTTCCTTACCTCAAAAAAATCTCCTTTTACTCATGTGGACCACCACATTGACTGGGAGGATGGAGTCATTCAGTGGAAGAGAAAGCAGTGCCAGAGCCTATGGCCATCTTAAGCATATTTATAAATCTGCATATTTAGACAGAGAAAGGAATGGAAAGCATTCCTATGCCCCCTTTTTCAGCAGCTGTCATTTTGAGCATGGCTAGAGGTAGGATGAGGTTAAAAGTTCAGGAGAGAGAACACAGAACAACATCCGATGCACTCACTCCAACTTGCAACAAGGGGTTTAAAACCCTTCCCACATATTGCCATATACAGTACTCACCGCAAGTGGTCCCCTATACCGCCTGGCTGTGATTACAGTTCATTCCTCAGCCAGGAGCAGGGTAGGACAGTCCTGAGCCTGGGCAGGCGACTGTGCTTTCAGCACGCTTTGCTGGATGGATAAGACCTGGCACTCCCAATTAGGCCATTCACACAATGCAGCGACCAGGCTGTGGCATTGCCATGCAGCTGGGCTCCTCGGTGCAAGCTCCCCCCCGCAACCCCGCTCCGCCAGCATGGCAGCTCCGAGGTAAGGATTGTGCTCCCTGCCCTCTGTTTGGGTGCAATAGCCACAAGAAAATTTACACTTATTTTCTGTACGTGCTCTCCTCCTCCTCACAGGGAAGTAAAGATCGAGATTTCTGTACAGCACCATATTAAAAGGATAAGGAAGGACTGCTGGTTTCTCTCAGGCTTGTGAACTGCCTTTGGGAAGCTGCATTTCAAAATGGAAGGAGCAAGTAACACCCATCAGCTGACAGCAAGCAGACCACCCCGGGGAGGCAGGGAGATGGCTGCCTGGAGAGGCAACAGGTATTTGAGAGTTCTTGTAGTGGAAAAGGGATCCACTTTGACTTTGTTTGGTGCAGACTCATCCTTATTCTGACATGGCCAGAGTAGATTTAATAGTGCTCATCATAAATGACAAATTATTCACGCAGCAAATTTTGTTTGTGGCTGAATTACACTGAAACACAGGATCAGAAAATTAGTTTGCCCCAGTTTTGTTAGTCTCAAGTTTCTGAGGTTAAAAATAAAACATTTAGCATACATTGGCAGTGAGGGAGACCAGAGCATAAACTTTATGTATTCCTGTATTTCACTATTTCCACTTCCAACAGCCCAAACAATAACCCCAGAGACTCCTGCCTTTTATTTCTGCTTAATCTGTACGGGAAGGAACCATGCCTGCTTCCAGTTGTTGTTGGGACTTTGTATAGTATCTTAACTCACTGGCTGAATCTGGTCCTTATCTCAAAACTTTGCACGGTGGTATGTCAAAGCCTTCTTGCAGCAATGAAGAAAACTGCTCTGGGCTCATGAATATCACCAGCTTTGTCGATAATTTTGAGGAGGCTCATAGTCCAGAGAAATCTGTTAAAAATAATTTGATCAGTTTCATCTCCTGATCTCCACCCACAACCTGCCACATTTTAGTGGGCACTTTATCTGTTACACTGCTCCCCAGCTTCTTTACTGCAGTAGGGAATCTGCCATTTTCAGTCAATATTATTGAGATGTTTGTTCATTGATAAGAGGAGATTTGCTGTACTGAAATAACAACAGAAAGCTTCTAACAGGTGCTGTAATAATTGTTCCTTGTAGTAAAGATCTAATTCATATGATAATCCGTCATCATCTGGCATTTCAACCTAACTGATTTTTAATGCTATATTGATCTCAGCTTCCATAATTGGCCTCTTCAAATAGTTCACTTTCTTCTTCTCAGAGAAAGAGGAATTGCATGTTTTGTTTCTTTTAGGCTCTATTACTAACTGGTATACACTGCCATGGACTTTAATTATATTTTTTTTTTAGAAGAAACATAATCTCTATTTCTGGAGCCTAAATATAATATAGCCAGCTTGCATTTGATCTTGAAATCCTAATGTAAGCCTAGATTTCTTACTTGAGAAATTTTAAGTAACAAAATTCAATGGTCATAATTTGCCTATCTTTAAAAAGCAATGATTTGATTATTTCACACAAAGGTGTCACTCCTCAAAATATCTGAGCTGGAAAAAAAAAAAAAAGAAGACCTGCCAATAAAATAAAAGAAGAAGAGATGCTTTCAGGCTTTTGTGAACACTGTTATGCTAACAAAGACGTATGGTGCTCTGTGACCCTCATCATCCCTGTGCATCTGAAAACAGAACTTAGAGTGATAAGGTTACTGCAAATGTGGAAAATGGCAAGCAGTCAGCTCTTTCACCAGACTTAGCTAAATCATAAGGATAATCGAGAAGAAAAGTAAAAACATGGAACCAGTTCTTTGCACAGGGTTAGGGGAGAATTTTAGGTCATCTAACAGCTAATGTAAACTACAGAGTGGATTCCTTCCAGAGTTGAACTTGAGATTACGTTAATCATACACACTAGAGCTAATGCTATACATTACACTTCCAGGATTTCAGTAGTGAATTAGGGCTATAAAAGAGGGAAACAGTCCCCAATATTGGGCACACCATTAAAAGAAATAAAGAACAGGAAAATAATTGCTGAAACAGCTAGTTGGCTGAATACTGAGGAAACCGGGAGTGAGCAATTATCAGTTTGTAATCGATGTGACCATTACCCTCTTCTACAGTCTCTTTTTAAGCACATCTTTTGCACCTGGCACTTCAGCAAAACAGCAGCTGAAAGAAGACTGTGTAACATGTCTATAATAGACTGCTCCCCTGCCTTGAAGAGCAAGTGGCCATTTCAATGGCTGCAGATGTTAATGTAAGAATAGACACTGCTAGGTACCATTCTTTAGTCATAATGCTGGAGTCCTTGTAGTCAACAGCTTGAGTTCTTTAATTCATGATACGTTCTTTATGCTAAAAAGTCTCAAGGAAACACTGATAGCTTCTGCTTCAAATGTTCTCAGCAGACTGTGTAAATGATGCGTTGGTTTAGAAGGGCACATAGATGTCCCATATTTACTTACAGTAATGGCCTTCATTGTATTTTTCTGATGCTGTCTGCCTAAATCGATATGCATGTCAGCTGTGCAGCTTGCTGAATTCTGAACACAGGAAAAAAACCAACTATGTTATAACTGGTTCTCATTAAACTGCTAAATAGAATACTAAAAGGTAGCTTAAAATCAGGTGCATTTAATAAAGCTCTATTTGAATTGGCACACATACAGGTCCCAAGTGTTCTTCCCTTTGTTAGTGTTGCAAGTTCATCATCTGTATTACCTATGCTTAAATTTTACTTAACTCCAATAAAAACAGGCATCATTTACAATTTCTATCAAACATCGCTAAGGAAGTCCATGACCAGATTCATTAGCTAATCATTTGAGGCAGCGTAACACATCCATTGAATTTATTGAATCTTGGAAAATGATTTATGCCTTTAGATTAGATATAAGTTTGGAGGATTAAAAAAACCAAACCCACAAACATGGGCATGAAGAGGGGATTTTCAGTAGAAAATATATTTTTAGTTTGAACAGAACTATACAGAGCACTCATTCACCCACAGTTCACTTTCCGTGCAGGAGTTCTAGAGAATAAATCTCCAGGAAAGAGTTTAATCAGTGCAGTTATATAAACAAAACAAGTTGAAGAAAGCTGTGTGACAGAAAGCTGTGTGGGAAAGAGTGTTTTCTTGATTCTTCACCAAAGTTTCTTTGCAGAGAGAGAGCACAGAGGCCTCTGCAGCAAGTCTCTCCTGTGAGGGCTCCCAACCCAGCCCAGAAGGGTGGCTGACACCCTTCCAGGTCTGGCTGCTTCTCTCTCTTCAGTTCTGCTGTTATGACTCAGGCAAGGGCAAGTCCCAACTCTGACACAGATCCCAAAACATATCAGTATCCCGGCAAGACTGTCTGATATACATTCATAGTCAGAGTGCCAAAACTAACCTTGGCCATAAGAATTTGGTCCTTGCAACTCTGGAGGTATTGCATTCCTCAGATATGATAGCTCTGTTGAAATATGAATAGTAGTTTTACAGATTTGCCTGAAACTGCCTTTCACATTCACAGTCATAAAAGCCACTCCTCTGATCTGGGACTCTACAATAGCTCCATAGTACTTTGTCTGGTTGCTTACATGGAAACACAACAGTAGGAAACAATTTTATGTAATTTAGCAGAGAGAAAGAGAGCAAAGGAGCCAGCACTATATGATCATCCAGCTCCCTGGACTAACATCAGCAGTGTCTAGAATAAAGTTTGGTCATCTCTGCTTTACAAGAGCAGTAAAAAACACCAGTTTTCTACCTTTCCGTTTTCAGATTATGAAGCTGAAATAGCTTCTTAGAAAAAAAAGTGAATTTTAATTAGTATTCATGCCCACGGTAAGATAAATTCATGCTTGCAAAGGCTTCAACAGATGTTTCTCATTGTAATGGCTGAGATCCAGAATACTTTTACATTCTTATTTTCTTTTCTCAAACTGATACAAGACCAGAGGTCACTCCTTCACTCCTTTTTTTTTCTGGGAGGGGGGAAGAAAGTGGACACATAGGAAAAAAAAGAGCCTTCTAAACAGGAAAAAGTAAACCCGAAGTACCACAAACCAGGGTAAACTCAGATTTTCTGAGTGATGCAGGCATTTGGAAATAAAAGTCATCTGAAACAGTAATTTAAACAACATCACAACTTCTTTTGAAGTGAGATTTCTCAATGAGGAAAGCAACTTCTTTGGCTCAAGGAAGGTGCAGTGGCACCACGAAGCTCATGCAACTTTCCCAAATACTTCAGAAACCCATATAAACTTATCCAAACCAAAAAGGAAAACATAAAACAAGATATTTGACTCACTAACTAGCCACTAAAATATCAACTGGTTACAGAATGCTCCACCTGCCAAGGCTGAAATCTAGGACAAAGATCCCAGAGGGGTCAAAATCCCATAATCCCTACTCAGACCAAAGTCCTGTTAACTCTGAAACTTCCCTGTATTATACAATGAGACTAGAGTTAAATGTTTTTTTCTGAAAAAAAAGCATGCTTGTGGAGGGTGCCAGGCTGCTAGTCCCAGAAAACAGAAGGTAGCTGTAGGTGAGGCAGAAGCAGGACTTGCTTGTTCATCAACCTGCCATGACTCAAGACCAGGACAAAGAGTTCAGTCTCCCTGCCTGCTTAAATCCCCAGCTTGGGAGCTTTTGTAGCCAGCAAGGGTGCTAATTAGAGTCAACTGTGGTGTTGACACACGTGTACTGGCACCTGGGAGGAGACCAACCTCATTTTTACAACAGCATTGCATAGAAATAAGTTTGGGTTGGTTTGGTTTAATGACTTGATTAGAATTTGAGCTGATACTTTACAAGCTATAGGTGCTGTATCCACTGCTGGTCCTCTAAATCGCACTGCTTTGTACAAGACCAAATTTATGTAACAGTCCAGACTAAGCAGTCACACAAATAAAGGTATAAATTTAATGCCAAGCGTAAATGAGTAATAAAGTAGTTACAAAGTGGTATTCCTGTA
Organism: Tapera naevia; assembly: GCA_033556795.1. Classification (NCBI taxonomy): domain Eukaryota; kingdom Metazoa; phylum Chordata; class Aves; order Cuculiformes; family Neomorphidae; genus Tapera; species Tapera naevia. Next base: position 17,368,709 of record JAUMJJ010000038.1, read on the forward strand.
CACTGAATTTGCATTCCATGTGTGTGCGGAAGCAATCTGGAATGCTGTGGGGACAAAATTCAGCCCTGGCATGAATCAATGGGACTCATATCTATTAAACACCAGAACTGAAATAGGACTCAGAAGAATTTTAGACAGTGTAGGAATTAGTGATGGGAGAGATATGTGAAGCACATATGGATGGGGAACAGCACAGAAGCCAAAATGAGCAGGAAAGAAACAAGGAGAGAGAAGGGTAGAAGGTGAACAGGACCTTCTCTGTTCTTTTTACTGTTCCTTTTCTTCTGCTGGAGTTTTTGTGGGTTTTTTTAATCCAAACTGTGCGATAAATTGGGGAACAGCTTGGAAACACTTAAAAGCCTTTTAATGATCAGTTACACCTGATGAGTAACAATCATTCAGATCATTTCTGAACGAGGTCCAGAGACTTCTGCGGAATTTCCAGCTGCTCGCCGCAAACAGCTTTAGGGGAATTTGGCCGCCAGGTCTGCTTGAATCCACAGTGTTATAGTCAAGGTGAACAGAGCCCAACATATAAAGCTTCTAGACTTAGTTTCCCACAGCAAACAGACCCTGAGTGATAAAACTGCAGTAACACAAACACCCAGACACATGGAATGAAGGGTACTACAAATCTAGGTGAAAATGGTGAACTACTAATATGTAAGACTGGTAGCTGTCAGCAGGCATGGTTTTACCAGGTGGCTAAGGCAGTTCAATTGCAACTCATTTTATCAGGCACACTTGCATCACAAAAAGCAAAGGAGAGCTGCACGTCTCTGCTGCTCCCCTATATAAACTGAAGCATTCATTGCAGTGTTTATTATTGCGCTGTGCAAGCCTAGAGGAGACTAGCGAACAATGGTATATGGTATTGCCTAACAGGTTCCAGATTATCCAAATAGCTTGTAAGTGGGCATGAGGGAGCAACGTAGAAGTTCTGCAAATTGTCACCATACATTTTAGACATTTATAAGCTCTCAGGTGTTGATCACAGTGGTTTATTTATATACTATGTGTGCAGCGCTGAGGTCCTCAGCACTAATAGGGAACAGAAAGTAACTTTTTGTTATTTTATCATTAGATTTTTTTCAGACTGAGCACTTCCTACCAGTTTTAGACAGCAGGTTTTGATATTTTAGTAAAAACTTATACCAATGTCACTTCTGAACAAACTTCCACTATGCAAAGCTCTAGGCATAGGCATTTGTCTCATCATTACACATAAATGCACTTGTATTACTGCAGTACTCTGATACATTTTCTGAGGTTTATCAGAGCAGGAAACAATAAAACTCAAGATAAAGCATGGGTATGTGAAATCTCCACTGTCAGCAAGCTATACGATTTCTGTGCATATCACCTGCATTTTGTCATCAAACTCAGTTCAATCAACTGTATTCAAATCACATCTAAATTAAGTGGCACATTTTCTGAAAATGTTTCTTCTCAACAAACTGAAAAGATGCTTAAAATTGATGTAAGTGTAAATTTATTACAGTTATTCACCTATTTGATCAAAATCCACCCACATAATGTCACTCCTTACTGGAAGTTTCACCGACATATACTTTGAGAAACACATTTAAAACCACAAAAGGTGTCTTTTTTTGCCCCAGTGCAAAAACTCTTTTCTTCTGCATTACTGTAGCAAATTGTAGAATAAATAAAAATTGCTCCTGGGTTCTTAGAAATGCTCAGGCTTCCAAAAGCTGTCAGAAATATAAACAAACACACATCACAGCACACCACCATCACCCACCAAAACACTGGTTGCTGAGAGTTATGAATACTTCCATGGCAACGGGTAAAAATTAATAACAGTGAAATGATGATAAATACTTTCCCATTGGTACATAGGCCCATAAGAATTTTTTTATAGTCTTCCTTGAGAACAGAGGATAGAAACTCTGGGGAAGCTCACCTCTCCTTACCAGAATAAGGTTGATGAGGTTACCTTTGATTAAACTCAGGACATTTCAAAGAGAGCTTCAAATAACACCCAGCATATCTAGCTCTTCGCTAGACTCCATCAGAGGGCAAAGGCTAAGTTAAATGGTAGGTTATCTAAACACCTGCTTGAATTAGACAGATCCAGGTTAAAATGTGCAGTATAGTAATCACAAACATTTAGCTTATCTGAGTCTAGGACAAGCCTTATGCATGGGCATACAGTAAATCGCATTTTCAAAGTCAGGCTAAGAAATTTTGTAGGACTACGTTAACTCCCAGATCACTCCGCATATTCTTAGCCTTTCTGCCATCAAGCAATCTAAGTAGTCACTGTGATTCACAGGGCCAGAGGTAACTGGACAAGAGAAAGATCTGCAGGATCCCTGACTGGCTCAGTTCTGTATAGCACAAGTTCTCCTGTGCAAAAGCAGACACGATTCCCCTGCCAGTCTCACAGGTGGTATTAAAGTCACTAATAACAGACAGAACACGTTATAAGAAGAATTTGATTGACATGTAATTATGTTAAATGTAGTGCCCGTGCACTTCATTCAAGATTGAAGCTCAGTGGTTATATGAATTAGATGTTTGAGAAGAAAAGTATTTGGTGATTAACCTTGAATCTACTGTCCTTATGCAGAGATTTACTTATGAGAAACACACTATCATTTGTTGAAGAATACTGTAAAAGGTGAGAATTCTATATTTTGAAGTACATGTGCAGCATCTTAATAAAATATTCTGCCAATCATGCAGCAGAGTTCAAGCATCCTCTTCAGATCAGACTCGATTTACGCAAGGGTAATGGTCCATCTTCCTTCACCAAACAAATTCATGCACTACGGCTGCCTGGAAGCAACTTCCTGGGTCATCAGCATAGTCACCTGCTCCCTAATCATGAAATTCCTTCGTACACAGATTGTCCCTAAAATCAGAAATAATTTTCCCCTCTGCCCCTCTCTCCCCACCTTACTCTTACTGAAAGTTTGTTCCAGAAGCTGACTGCTCAGGTTTATGTTGGACCTGTCCATATCTGGCAGAGAGCAGTGACAGGGTGCATGTAACAGAGTTAATTCTAATTAGCTTTAGAGCATATAAAGTTATATCACTGGCAACTGGGACTCACCAGATAACACAGACCAATTGTTATGCGTGAAATATCTGTGAAAGTGGTGAAATCCCTTTTCTTGCTACCATCCCCTTGTGAAGGTCACAGTACAAATGAGGTGCAGTATCCACTTTTACATTAACATGATGGGACATGCAGTTTTGAAGTCTCACAGGAATCCCTGACTTAGTTTCCCAGAAACAATCAGTAGCATGTTCCAGAGAAAATCTTTTTATCTACTCCTGGCTAGCTCTAGCACCAAGCTGAGGAACAGATGGTATGATCCTTTAGAAAAATGGAGATAGATGGGCTGAGGAAAATTAGACTATTCGGATCTATTTATCTGATGAGAAATGAAGCCCTGGCATCACCTTTTCTGAAGTGGCAGTGGCAGCAGCAGATGTAAAGATGAGCAGGTGAGACAACAAGATCAGAAGGCACCTGGGGCTGAGATGTGCATCTCCTTTACAGCAAGCTTGCATGACTCTGGCCAGCTGTCTGGCTGAAATTAGCACCTTCTCAAGGTTTAGCTCTCAAAGCAGGAAGACTGGATGATGCTGACAGAAGAGGGAGAAGTCTTCTGTTAGAGTACCGTTCCAGGGATTATCCACTAACAGGGTTTTTTTTAATCTTTTTTTTTGGATTCTTGCCTGTAGCCACAGCAACTGCAAAATCACCGCTTTCTCCTGTAACCAGGCAAAATGCCGTTCACTCTGTTAATAGAGGTCTGGCAACAGCCTTTATGATTTAATTATTTCAGTTCCTACTATCAAGTGATCCAGCCTTCCTGAAAAAACTCCACCGAATGAGCCTGGTTGAAATGTTCCCAAAACCACCTTTGACCTTTGAAGTGCCTGTTCAAGGGGTCTTCAAATACCTCTGCAGAACGGTCCTTAGCACCCACTGGAGGTATTTGTTATACAGAGAGGTTCCTCTCCTGGTTCCTGTCTCTTTTATCCTGGTGAGGCAGAGTGGTATGTGCGAGTACAGGATCAGACCTTGGAAACTGCGCAGCAGCCACGCTCCTTAAGAGTTAAATAGCTGTGTAGAGCCCTGCACTGGCAAAGCTCCTGCCAGTCTGTGATCCAACACGCGTGTCTGGGCTTGGGACCACTGTTTTGTCAGAACCGTCTTCCTTTTGCATTTATATGGATTTAGCTGTGCCCATGAGAAGGCTGACTGGTGGGGTTGGGGGGTGAGAGGGTGGGGGGGGGGGGGTTGAGCATGCTGGATCAAGCCCTGTCGCCTTTGCTTTAGGAGCTTTCCCTTTCTGCCTGCCCAGCTGGGTGAATGGGGAAGGAAAATGCACGGGCAGGAGCAGAGGCAGGTTTCTCCCTAACAGTCTCAGTCCTCTCCTTACTCCTATGGAGAACTAAACCATTTAAAAACGGTTGGAGGGGGAGAAGGAGAAAAAAAGCAGTTCTCTCCGCAGCAGGAATCACACTGTGAACAGCCACTGAGTGACAGAGTAAGAGTAGGAGGTTGGGCTTCGCTGCCTTTATTCCTCAGTGCATGTGGCTCACAACAAAGGCCATATGGCCTGATCCTAGACATCTTTGGTCTTTTAAGCAGTCTTCAGCATGCAAGTAGTTCTATTAAGCAGTATTAATTATTACAGCATATCGCTGTAAATATAAAACCAAAAAATATCCGTATTCTAATTAAAATAGCTGTACAACTAATCACTTAGACAATGTTTGTAGACAGGAAGAAAAGATAAATGAATAGCCTTTTTTGGTGGGTGAGTTATTTGCAAGGCATTCGTGATTTCTGTACAAGCATTCATTCTTCACAGAGATTGAAAAAAAAAGGTTTAGAATAACACCTGTCAAACTATAGGTTATCTGCGAATTGTTCATTTTGACTATTCACTATCAATAACATGCAGTTTGTCCTGTGAAATATATTCTGCTATCTCAATGGGTGAGATAATTTTATAGAAAAAAAACAACTGAAGAAGGCTAGGGCAGGTTTGTGAGTGCCACCGTGCGAATTGCTATTCAACAGAAGACATGAGGCAGATTCTGGTCCTACTGCTCTCGTATTTCTAAGGGACTATTCAATATAAGATTGATCAAGTTGTCAATTACAAATGACATCAAACAAAAACCTATGCCACTTATTGATGAGTTTATTTGCAATGCTGTGCTTTCTGTTCTTTGCATATTTAATTTACTTGACATAATGAAGCTGATTCTTTATCTGCCATATTCTGCTACTGAGCAGTTTTATATACATTTAGAAATAAAGCTCTAAGGTCCCATTTTTCTTCATCAAAGACAGCAGAAGTCTGAATACTTCCTACAATTCAGTTACACCACTGAGCAACAGAAATGTCTGATAGAAACTTTTCCATTTAAAAAAAAATGGAGCAGCTCAAGAAACAAACCCTTGCAGCAGAAAAGTAATTTTATTCCACATATACATTTTGGCACAGACAGCCGAGCTGATTAACAAAATCAACTAAAATAGTAATCTTGTTAGTAAAAACAAAGGAAGCTCTATTACTTCTTATCCTTTCACTTTAACACATGAAGACAGAGACCTGAACAGTGCCATAGAAGCAAATGATAAAAAAGCAAGCCCTATTTTGAAAGGTGCTTCAAATTTTGGAAAGAAAATACAGCTGGGCCCTCTTCAGTCTAGTCTGTTAACTAACCTCATCAGGTTGAAATCCAGCCCTTCCCTATAAGCACACCACTTTTGTAGTATTTTCTCGACCCACAGTCAGCCACCCAGCTCACTAAGTGCTTGCATATGCATAAACAGAACAAGGCATCCTTCCCCTGTCTGCCCCCTGAAAGCCTCAAATGCTGAAGTAATGGGGAATCTTTTAAGCCGGGTTTTAATTAGCACCCATTGTTCCTTGGCTGGCAGGACAGGCAGAAAGGCCCAGTGATTTGAAAACTGCCATCACAGTGGGAATCTAACTTTGCAATTGAATCAATCTGCAAACTCCACAGGACTTGTACGCTGAAAATAAAAATGAGGGAGTAGACCAGGGCATTAATTATAGTGGTGTACTTATACTACTGCATTTAAGGGTCTGTGAGCATTTCTCTCATATATTTTAAAGAGGAAAATGGAATCATATAAATCCACTAGAGAATGAGACCTGGTCATACAAGTCTAAACATAAAAGTGACATTCAGCATTAAATCTACCAATTGATCTTTAACTTGTAGCATCTGTACTACAGATGGTTATTTCTGAAGATGTCTGAAATGGCTAACTGGGAAAAAGGGATTTCAGGAGGAAGATATCCTTTGGCTTTAGAAGGATTGGTATATAATAAGCAGGGGTTTAGGTTTAACAGAAATTCCTCCGCCTTCAGTAGACAGTTGCAAGTGTGATGATGCATGACATGATGCAGCTGTTTCAAGAGAACCAGGCTGCAATCCCTTGACTTGAATACCCCAGATAAGAACTTGTACTGGAGGCTATCTTTTCAAATCTAAACAGGTAAAACCTGACTGACTTCTTTGTGCTTCCGCACCACCTCAGGCAGGGCTCACCCCCAATCACCCTGGCAGGCCATTCACCTCATCATACCAGCTAGTTACTTCTGCAGAGGGCTTCTCCCTGCCTTGCAGGGGCCAAACAGAAGTATACCTTTCACTGTTACATAAAAAAAAGAAGCAGGACCAGTGAAAGCAAACTGTGCTCAAGCTCATTTATCAGTACCACCTATTTTATAGCTATGTGGAGAATACAAAGATTTCTATTTAAATCAAATATGGGAAAGAATGACATGAAGTAACATCTCATCTTGTAATTGTTAAGTTCTTGGATTCTGCATGTTTTTTTTTATTTCTTTGCTATATTTTTGGAACAATATGTCCTCTACTTCACATGAGAAGATGCACCATGAACAGTACTTTTTCCAGGACAATGGACACTATAACTCAGAGACAACAGGACAATCCAAGCAAAAACCTTTAAGTAAAACTTTGGAGTGAATAAAATAATTTAAAATACTAAAATAAAAAGCATGGTGGGGAACAAAAAAGTGTTCTTCAAAAATCTACTTTATGATAATTTAAGCAGTCAGTTCTATGAGGAATTTTATCTATTTTTACTACTAAAAAATACAGTAAGGTTTTCTTATCAGCACAGCTTTTCTTACTGACAGCAGCTGAGATTCCCTGATATCAAGACAGGGGAGGAGTGAAAATGCCTGCTCTGAGGAACAGATATATTTATGGACCCTTTCTGGCTGCCTAGATTCTGATCTGAGTCAAAACATGGATGTAGCCAGGAGCAATGTGGGAGCTACACGCTAAGCAAACCTCCTGCAGATTTGAAGAATGCTCTTTTAATTACATGTTAAAAGTATCTTAAAAGTCCATGAGAGCTGGCAATGAAGGCTTTCAGAAGCTAGAAAGTATAAAAAGTAAAATTGTCTAAGTAAAAGCAAATATCAAAAGTAAAATCAGCTTTGAGTGACTATGCATACTATTCTTTCCTCCTTCCTCTCCTCACATTAAATGCACAGGATGGGCAGAATTCAAATAATGAGCAGCTATGCAATATTCGTGCCTGCAGGCCTTATTTACTATACACAATTCATATCCTGCTCTGAAGACAAAGTTATTAAATTCCCCATGAACTTCTTCATGCTCTACTCACAATATTGTATCTAAGGGCTTTGTGAATAAAATGAATTTATTTTTACAGCTTGTTTCTGAGGACAGGGACACATTGCAAGAGACAAGTGTGATCATCATTTCACAGAGGGGGAACTTAAGGTCAAAAAGCCAAAAGTATTTTAGGTATGTAATTTAAAGAAATAGGACCTGGTATTTTTAAGTACTTCACATCAAGAAGAGTTTCCTCTATTTAAAGCATGAGTAACTTGGTTTACTTCAGATCCAAGAGTGAGTATTTTTAATCTACAAATCTGCCCACATCTCTCCAGAAAGGCATGCCAAAAATGAGTGACCATCTGAAAAATTTTGGCTTCACAGCATGGCCACAAATCACAGAGCAACCCAAAATTTAAATTTAAATTTTCTCCTTCTTGCCATTCCTGCCTGAATTGCCCTTAGTAAACAGAGGAGTCCCACAAATAGCATTGTCTTTGTTAAATAGCTTTGATTATTTCTCAGAAAAAAGTCTAGCTTTCCTATATGGTGAGGATGAGGTTCTGTGGGATAACAGCAGGGTCAAGATCATCTGGATACCTTCACACTTAAGCACTTACCTTACAGTTGGGAACAAACCTTCTGAACACCTCAGTAGGATGGATGGCTAGTGTCAGTTGGTGTGACTCTTCCTCAAACCCCCTATGAGCTCACTGAATCAGAGGAGGATGGGAATGTATAGCCAAAGTGCCAGGGTACAGTGCAGACGAGAAAGAAATTTTGCAGGCAAACTATCTTCTGGTATTTTTCATCTTTCTTTGCTCTGCTTTGCAGCATTTTGTTCTCCCAAGCTCTTATTTACAAAAGAAAATATCTTGGGAATTTACTCACAAAACTCCTGTTTCACAGAATCATTTAGGTTGGAAAAGAGCATTAAGATCATTGAGTCCAACTGTTAACCTAACATTGTCAAGTCCACCATTAAACCATGTTCCTAAGCACCACATCTACATGTTTTTAAATACCTCCAGTGATGGTGATTCAATCATTTCCCTGGGCAACCTGTTCCAACTATTGACAACCCTTTCGATGAAGTAATATTTCCTAGTATCCAGCCTAATTCCCCCCTTGGTGCAACTTGTCACTATTTTGTCACATCCTATTGCCTTTTGCTTGGGGTAGGATACCAACACCTGTCTCACCACAATCTCTTTTCAGGCAGCTGCAGAGAGCAATTAAGTCTCCCCTCAGCTTTCTTTTCTGAGGACAGGAGGCTTCCCTTCTGTTCTCATATCAAAACCTGTGCTGGACATCCCCAGATCTGGAAGGCTTAGTGCCACTGCAATAACTTCTGATACTTGTGGATATGGAAAACTGCTTGCTGGTATGGGATCTGTGCAAGCTAGGGCATGTCCAAACATGGCCAGCTGTGCTGTAGAGTGTAAAAGATCTGTGTCCTGACTGCAGACAAGTATGACTCATAAGCACTGTGATCTTTCTTATCATTAGTGGACACAGGAGAAGCAATGGATGTAATCTATCTGGACTTCTGTAAAGCCTTTGACACAATCCCCACAACATCCTTCTCTCTAAATTGGAGGGATATGGATTTGATGGGTGGACTGTTCAGTGAATAAAGAATTGGTTGGATGGTCACATTCTGAGATTAGTGTTCAATGGCTTGACGTCCAGATGGAGACCCATGACGAGTGGTGTACCTCAGGGATCTGTACTAGGACAAGTGCTGTTCAATATTTTCATTAATGATATTGACAGCAGGATCGAGTGCACCCTCAGCAAGTTTGCCAATGACACTAAGCTGCATGGAGCAGTGGTCACACCAGAAGGACTGGATGTCATCCAGAGGTACCTGAACAAACTGAAGAAGTAGGCCTGTGTGAACCTCATGAGGTTCAACAAGGCCAAGTGAAAGGCCCTATACCTGAGTTAGGGAAATCAGCAGTTTCAATACAGGGTGAGGGATGACGTGATTGAAAGCAGCCCTGTGGAGAAGAACTTACGGGTGCTGATTGATGAGAAGCTTGACATGAGCCAGCAATGTGCACTTGCAGCTCAGAAGGCCAATTGTGTCCTGGGCTGCATCTAAAGAAGCATTGCCAGGAGGTCGAGGAAGGTGATTCTGTTCCACTCTTGTGATACCCCACCTGGAGTATTGTGTGCCCCCCTGCAATGTTGTGTCCAGTTCTGGAATCCTCAACATAAGAAGGACATGGAACTATTGGAATGGGTCCAGAGAAGGGCCACAAAGATGATCAGAGGGCTGGAGCACCTCTGCTATGAGGACAGGCTGAGAGTTGCGGTTGTTCAGCCTGGAGAAGAGAAGGCTCCAGAAGACCTCATAGCAGCCTTCCAGTACCTAAAGAGGACCTATAGAAAAGCTGGAGAGGGACTTCATACAAGGGCATGTAGTCAGAGGAGAAGGGGGAATGACTTAAATTTGAAAGGGGGAAGATAGAGATTAAATATTAGGAAGAAATTTTTCAAGCTGAGGGTGGTGAGACACTGGCACAGGTTGCGCAGGGAAGTTGTGGATGCCCCCGCCCTGGAAGTGTTCAAGGCCAGGCTGGATGAGGCCTTGAGCAGTCTGGTCTAGTGGGAGAGGTCCCTGCCTATGGCAGGGGGGTTAGAAATGGATGATCTTTAACGTCCCTTCCAACCCAATCCATTCTATGATTCACTGAAAGGGTTACCAGGCCCTGGAACTGGCTACCCAGGGAAGAGGCTGAGTCACCATCCCTAGAGGTATATAAAAGACTGATAGACAGGGTGCTCAGATATACAGTTTAGTAGTGGACAGGTATAGTTGGACTCAATGATCTCAAATGCCTTTTCCAACCAAACAATTCTATGGTTTTATGATCTTCTAGAGAAGGATGTGCTGGGGCATGCACAGACCTCTGACTATTCCTCACCATCTCATCTACCCTTCATCCCAGTTACCTTAGGTCTAAATAACACACCAAATCCTCTTGCAGTACTATTTTCCAACCTCTTTCTTTCCCTCTTTAATTCTTGTTGCTATCTCTTTCTGGTTCTCCCGTTGTGGCTCAGCTGTACAAGCCTTGCTTCTTTTTTATTCAAATATAACACTTTCTTTTTCCATGTTGCCAGGACCTGGCAGGAAATCCTTAAGGACATAGTTATATGGATTTGATAACCTGAACAGCCCAAAACTGCCTATTGTAATTACACATCCAACTGAAATGTAAAAATATTCCTCAGAAACTGTTGCCAATAGCTTACAAAGTTTCACTGAGTGTTCAAACTACAATTAAAAAACGCTTAAAAATTGGCCAGATATAGTAGAGCCCTTTTCTGACACTCCTAGCCCGAGCCACTCTCACCATATGTCAGAAATATGCATTCTTTGGTGTTACAGAGGATGTGACTGTTTCATAGAGACAGCTGAGGGGTGTTTACCTCAGAATACTCTATATAAGAAGCATAATTGTGTTAGCAAACTCTAAACATTCCAGCTGAAGAACATCCTGCCTCTCATGTTTGATGGCTGGCACATTGCTCTAGAAAACAGGACATATATATTAAAATCCTCTAGAAGATCAGAAAACTGATTCCAGCTTTTCAGTTCTGGAAGAAAGACCTAACTGGTAGGCTCTCTGGCAAACAAATGGGAAGTTCCCAACCTTCAACTTTGCTAAAAATCCCCTTAACTGACAAAAAAAAATAAAAAATTGTCAATTTTTTACCTTCAGCTCACACTTCAAAGGCTTTTCCTTTCCTTTTCCCCTCTTCCTAGGCAATTTGAATCTTGGGAGTTGCTATGATTTCTTACACAAGGTGACATCTGGCTGAAAATCTGGTTCATAAGGGATACAAGAGACTTGAACAGCAGTTCCAGTGAAGCTGATGTGGAAAATAGATTCTAACTCAGTGCTTGAGAACCCTAAAAAAGAGGGGTGGAGAGATTAGCATAAAAAGGAAATACTCCAGGCACAAAAAAAATTAAAAACCTATTTTCTGTAGAAAAACAGTATCAATAGAAAGTGTTAGAATAATCCCAATAATCAGCCTAGTAAAATATGTCTTACAGAAGAGTGCAATTTTTATAGAATTGTTCTGCAGTTTACAAGACAATCCTTTAAAATGAGAGTATTTTAGGTGGAGATGATGTAATCTATCACTTTTGATTGCCAGTGAAATCTCCTAATAACGTCCCTAAACCTAGCTTGGAATGTGCTTTGACCTGGATAAGTATATCACCAGCTCTTCCTTCTCTGTCCTAGGCCATTCCTGTGGCAATGATTACATCCATTCCTACAGAAGTCTGGATTCAGTGGTTCAAAACTTTCCATCAAAAATCTGGCTGTATTTTTTTAAAAACTAAGCAGCAATGTCACCTCCAAGATTTACCCTTTTTGTAAAGGGAAAGTGGTCCCAGGAAAGAAATATTAGCATTTTTTTGCTGTTAGGTAATGGGAGAAAAATGCAACAACAACAAAAAAATCATCCATAATACTAACATTTTAACAGCTACTTCAGAGTGCAAGTCTGTTTTGCCCAACCACTCTTGAGTCAGAAGTGTTCCCCATCACTCCCATATCCTCCCAGATCCTCACATTTTTTTGCCCCGTCTCCAAGGAGTATGTTCCACCTCTGTGAGTAGGATGACTCCTTCCAACTCCTTTTTGCGCTTTGTTTTGTCCCCTGCTGTTTAACAAACACTGATTTAAGGGGTAATCTGACATGATACCTATGTAGCAGTAAGGTAGGGATAAAGGGATCCTGATTACTGTGAGCACTTCTTAAAAAATTAAACTTCAGTATTCTTTGAGCAAAACAGGGAATAAACAGAGAAAGTGGACTAGAAAAGCAAAAAACAACTTGCAATTTATGATGAGACTGATTCAGAAAATGCTGCTTTCTAATGCAGGCTCACAATTATGCATCTTTATATAGAAGGGTTGAATCCTATGTTTTTCCTGTTTGCAAGGAGTGCCACATCTGACCCATGGCTGTGCAAGAGAAATAACAAAGCTGGTGTTCATATGAATTCTGTGAATATGCAGAGGGACAGTGCAAAGAATAGGTGGATTTAAATGATAACATCTAGTGACCCCAGAACTCCCTCAGCAGAAAAAGAAAACAAGAAAAAGAGAATATTGATTTCTAACAGCAGTGGCAAATTCCTTGTTAATATGTGCAGAAAGCCTCACGTGAAGTAGTGTCTTTGGTGCATTGCTTTCTGACAGCTCACACCAGAGCTATATTGTAATGTTAAAACACTAAGTAGTCAAGAGGAGGGAGAAGGGAGCCAGGCAGACTGTTATAATAATTCATATTAGCCTTGGAATACTTTCTATCATATGCTGTTCATAAATCATAGAGGAAGAATTGTCACATTGTCCTATGTTATATGAACACTCAGAAAGAAACTCTTATCAGACACATGGGTACAGAAGGTAGTCCAATGGCTGCTGCTGCTGGAAACAACTACTATGCATATGTTTTCTGGTTTGAGTATACTGGACATATCAAGAGTCAGGGTCAAGATGCCTTAGGAGCCTTTATTTTGTGACTACTACACGTAACACTGCATAGCTACCTAATTATTTCAAGGTTACAGAAAGTATAGAAAAAAATCTTGTATGCAAAGATAAAAAGAGCCGTGAATTTATTCTAAATTGTAAAAATCACATCTATCTTTATAGTTTTATTATCCTGAAATAATGGCAGAGCAGAGACAGAGAAATCATTACAATTCTGTCCACGTGTTCAGACAAGGGCCCAGATTCTCCAAGGACAATGTACTTCAGGTGTTTAAGTGTAACAAGAGGACATAGCCCTGATATTAATTGCACCTCCAAAGTGACTACTTCTTCCAGCAGCTGCAAAAGGAGATAGTTAAACCTCATTAGCTAAATCCCAGCTCTACTTTGGATGCTAATAAAGGATGTGGTATAGCTGTCAGACAGTAATTCTTCCTCCTTGGAATCAATACAGCATAAATTGCCCAACACTGAGGCTCTGTGCTGAGGGGAAAGTCTTTATAGGTGAAGCATGAGATCAGTGTACAACTTCTAATGTTTCATACCAACAATACCATTTCTATACTGTACTTTCAACTACAGGCAAGAGAAAATATCTCAAAAACATCAAGAGAAACAAGTAAGAGAATTTGTGTTGAAAATGGAGCTCATCAGAAAAGTTTGTGGAGGAGACGAGAACCTGACAACAACATGAGTAATGAATCAGAAAGCATGGGGTAGGGAACATACCTCATGGAGGGACAAGGAGGATTGGGGGAAAAGATGCAGAAACAGTAGCAGATGTATAGGGATTAAATATACACGTGTAAAGAAATCAAACTATGTAACATTCTTGTTCTTAAAGCGGAAATCAAACATATTGATAAAAAATCTTCACTGAATGGACGTGTTTCTTGTCATGTTAGCATAAAGCCTAAATCCAATTTCTGTTTCATTTAATAATTTCCAAATACAAAGTATTGCAGATAAAATTTGCACGTAACACCAGTGTTAGCATATATTAACAGAGGCAGAGCATGAGTATAATGTGATCTCAACTGCTGGATAAGACAATCTTTTAAAAAAAAAATGCTATGAGTTTTGGCTATTGAAGATTTATAAACTTATGTCATGTGTTAGAATGGTATTCTGAAAATTTTTAGAGTAGTATCTTGAAAAGCAACTTTTCTGAAATTATTTAGGGTCAGAGTAGCCAAGCAAGGGTCCACCATGACGCTGTGGCCAAAGGGCTAATATAATCCGTGGTTGTACAAATGTAGGAAAAAAGGGATGATGACTTCATTTTTCTCTGTAGCAAAGGTGAATTCCTTAAAAAGGTAGATATATTCGAAGAAAATGAGCTCTTAAAAGCAGAGTCACAGACTTGTTCAAGAGCCATAGAAAATACCGTACTAGGAGAGACTTAAAAAATTCAACAGATGTAGTCCATTAAAAAGAAAATTGAGAATCACTTGACTGCAGTGCATGGGTACCTTTATGAGAAGAAAAGAAAGGGCCCTTTAACAGTCAAGAAGGCATGATAAAAGTTGAATGCTGAAGTTGAGCATATTTATATAAGAAATTATGCACTTTGGGTTTCCATACAGAATGGCTGATCAACCTCTGACACAAGAAATTTGAGAAACTTCTGTTGTTTGAAATCCTCATGTCAAAACAGGATTATTTCTGAGTGCTATGATTTTGCCGTGTGTGTTATGGACTAAGTCTAGAGCAAAGAAAACAGACATGATGTTTTCACAGATAAACCATAATACAGTACACTTATCCAAAGCTGAAAAACTGGGGAAAATGCTACTTCAATTTTAGTTGTTCTCTATTTTTAAAACTTAAGGAAGGTAGATTTGACCCAAAGCTATAAAGCTGAATTGCATCTTTTGTTTCATGCACTGCTTTACCGATTGTCTGGCTCTATTCAGCTCAAAGGTAATATTGTGATATTTAATGTCTTTGATTTACAGGTCTGAAGAGACAATCAAATTATCTTGCCAGAATTTAAAGTATATCTATCAATTTATTCTTATTAACAAAAGAACCTTGCATGCTGATGTTTATCTACTGCAGTTTAATAACAACTTCTTTTCCTAATGATAATCAATTAATATGCTCCCTCATATATTTTACTTCATTAAAAAAAAGACTATATCTTCTTATCTGAACTGCTGAAAAACACATCCATTCATACATAAACTATTCAACGAATTTGAAAATAAAGCTTTATGTTTAAATTAGCATCCCATAGTCTGCTCCTGATGAGTCCTTGTCTTCCTCATGAGTGACATGAGTTATGATACTGGATAGTGTGCACTAGTCTTTCAACATCACTGCATCCTCTGAAGCAAAAATAGTTGCCGAAACATCATCAGAGTTGAGGGTACACTAGCAACAAATACTGATGATTTTCATGAGAAATTTTCTTAGGAACCTGAAAAGCAACAGGAAGAATTTGAAAGTTGGAGGAGGCAATGCTAAGCACTTGGTAAAGTTCTCTTTTTATACTTAAATTCCGCTTGTCAAGATACCCCTTTGTGAGACAATGCAGGCATCAGACTTCACTCTCTGCTATTGGAAAACAGGGCTGCCTAATCTGTATAGGCAGAGGAGAGGGAAGAGTGAGGGAGTTTCTATGGAGATGGGAATTGGTGAGGAAGTGCATTTTCTCCCGATTGAACCAGTCCTCCTGATCTTATAATGGGCCATTATAGCTATTTATCTCTTGCTGATGAAATGAAGACGTCTTTGGGAACTGTTGCAAAAGCAAGGTTAATTTTGGCCTCAGATGATGGTACCTGGTATATTTTCACCAGGTCCAGCATTTTGAAGTTCAGTTCAACAGTTTTTGGTTCTTAGATCTGACTGTATTTGCCAAATATAGATAAGATAGTAGGCTGATTTTGACAGTCAGTGAGAAGCAACAGAGAATAAGAAGCATGCCTCAAGTTACAGTATATCTCATTAACACTAACCATGCTATCAAACAACTGTATGCTACTCAAACTCTCTGCAGAGCAATCCTATAAGACACCACTGTATATTTGACATGCATGTGTAGATGTCAAAACTGTTTGACTTGGTAGTTAGGACATGCAAGCAGAGAAGTTAGATCTATTTTACATGATCACCTGCACACCTGAGAGATCCCTGGAAAATCTGAGTCAGATTCCTCCATTTTCAGAATACATAGCGTTACTCAAACTCTCCTTATCTCCCTGTCTCCTCTACCTCTTCCGGGGAATTTTTTTTAGGAGGTGAAATTTATAACTGGAAAAGGAAATTATTGGCAGGAAGAAAGAGGTACAAAGCTGGTTTGTTTTTTTTTTAAGGCCACTTTTTGGCTGCTGTTACTTTGCATGGGTTTGAGGCTGCTCCCTTATCTACACATGTATCTTTTGAGAGGCTAAAGGACTCAGGAGAGGAGTTAAAATATACCTTGATGGAGTCATCAAAGAGAAATACACGTCTGGCTTCAATTTAGCTCAGTTCAGGAACATAATGTATGTGGTGGGTGACACTTATTTTCAAGGGCTTGTAAAGAAATATGTTTCCCAATTTGTATTCTTATTTAAAAGTTTTCCTTTCAAATCTGTAAAGACCAGATGTTTTTACAGTCTTTGTAGCATGAGCTGAAGAGGTTGAAGTGAGCCCTTTGCCTTCCTCCCCGTGTGCTTTCCTTCTGTGGTGGCAGCGCATCACGGAGGTACGTGAGGCTGGTCTGTTCCCTGTCCTGCCTCGGAGAGCACTGCTGCTGCCCCATGCACCTGCAGGCTCCTTTATTGGCATTTTGAGCTTTGCGAGTATGTTTTGATACACATTTGAATCTAAGTTTGATTTATTAAATAAAATCAGCTTTCTAGAAGGAAATGTGAAAGTCCTGGGGGAAGGAGGGAGGTGAGGGGAGGAAGCCCACAGAATTTAAAACTTTGGTCCACTGCTCTGAAAATCCTCCTGGGAGCTCAGGGAAGGTAAAGAGCCATCACATGAAACAAGCATGGCATTTCCCTAAAGCAATATAAATTTTTAAGACAGGAATATATATTTGTAAATATATATATATCTCACCAAGACATATAACTTGATTGCAGTAGTTTCTTCTAAGCTTATTTGTAACTTGCAGATCCCATTTTGTTTTAACCTTTTGCAGGTTTGTTTAATTTCCAGTGGAAGCAAGTTTGTAAAATCAGTTTTTAGATAACAAAAAATATCTCATATATATTTTGAAGAATATAATTCCATAACTTAATTCAGTATACATAAAATACAAAAGTATGGAACATTCAGCCCACATTAGTGGCAGTTAATACTTCATTACTATTTTCAGTAAAACAGATCCTTTTGTTAATATAGAGGAGGCACTTTCAAAGGCACACAAGAATATGAGTAGTGATCTTAGTGCTAGTTGAAAGGTTCAGAAGTTATAACTTGCAGTGCAGTATTCTGTGTGGGTTTTAACATACATAATAAATCACCTATTATTTACTTATTTAAATATTTTTCTTTTAGGTTCTACTTACCTCAGTTTTTTAGAATTACTTAAACAGATTTTGAAGCTTTTAAAAAATAGATTACTACTTCTATCTTCTTTTTAGTAACTCAGAGATATTTCCACTGTGGTAAACATACAGTGATTTGTTTGCCAGATCCATTCTGCCTTCCTCTCCTCACAAGCCAATTCCTCAGTTTCCTTGCCAGGACAATCCAGGAGTCACGTTCTCCTTGTGCGAAGTGCATTACCTCATCATTTTCTGGCTATACACATTTTACACTCTGAGCGATGTCAAGCAAAAATACTGATTCACAATTAGATTTTTTTCTACAGGGGCAGTAGGCCTAAACTGATCAAAGGTTATACAAAAATCATCAGGTCAGCACAAAGAAAATAGTATGTAGGAAAATGTGGCCTTTAGTAGATATCTACTGTCGCATTTTTATCTCTTCCAACACAGATATTCACACTAATATCATAACATCTTTAAAGAATAGCATGCTGGGTCTCCTTTAAAGAAAACAAGGTGCCAGAGTGGTCGTCAAACATTGCTTTTGCAACTCACACACCTCACATTTGAGGCAGCTCCAGCTTGCAACATGCACTGTTGAGGGAAGAGCATGGTCTGTTTCCAGACCTGCTCTCTGCTCCTTCTGGAGAGATGCAGATGTGGGATAGCATGGCCCCCAGTTGAGGGCTGAAAGTGGTGGAAGAAGGTAAGGGAAGAGAAGTCTGGATCAGGGAAGAATAAAAGTATTCCAGGTGACAGATTTGTACGATGGTACCTCGTAATCTTGATATCAGATGAAACCATATCCATTTAGAATCACCTTACTGCTCATAATAGGTTTCAATACACAGATGCATACATATGGCTGGCTTCTGGTTTTCATGTGAAATACTGAAAAAAAGACTAATGTTGGATCTTGACACAGCAGTCACAGCCAAAACACCAATCCAAAGTTATAATCAGACTGAAGGAACTGGAGAGTGTAATAATAGTTATTACTGCCAGTAATTTCTTAATGGTGTAACACTAGATAAGCCAAAGCAATAATAATTCTTCTACATGCAGGAACCATCAATGGAAAAAAAATTAAACTAGTCATACTCCAGTCTAATTAAAGATGTGTGACGTGAAAACATACTGTAAATAAGTCAAACTCTTGCTAGGCATGACTGAGTGAAGTAAATTTGATACATCTTAACTATATGTGTAAATATTTCTAACAAGAGCTAAAGGTCATCAAAGTCTGTATTTCTGCTAAGGTGTCAGTTTTAGAGGACAGAGTAACTCATCTTTTCATGATGAACAAACTCTTCAGGCAGCTGCTGACCTTTACACCTTTCTCATCTCCACCAGGCTAGAGGAGGGTTTCAAAGAACCAGCAAAGACCAGCAAGAAGAGTAGATGAAAGGAGAGACTACAGCTCTGAGTGTGGCAGAAGCTGTTTCCGGAGGCCCAGTGAGGTATTTCTGTTACCCACAAGCAAGAGGAGGGCTTTCTGGGTCCTTTTCCAGGAAGGTATCAGAGGAAACTCAGAGAAGAGAAGCCAAAAAGCTGCAGCCAAACATGGAAAGAAGCAGAAGCAGCCCAAGCAAGGGATATGCTCTGTATGGCAACTTTCCACAGCTATGCGCAGGCTTTCCAGTTCCCTTCTGATGGTCTCTTTTTCCCTCTCTTCTTTCTCAGCCAGATCTTTTAACAGATTCCCTATTCACCTCACTTTTCTTCTTTGTCTTTGTTTTTCGGTGCCCTCACACTCCCTCACCTTTCCATTTGTGTATTCTCCTTCACTGCCCCTCCAAAAATGACCAATGAATTTTTCTGTCATCTTTCTGTTTCCTTTCACTTTGCCATTAAATCTCTTCTCTGACAGATCTCTTGTCTGTGCAGCCAGCAAGCCCTTCAGAAGAAGAGACCATATTGCCATGAAAACTTGCAGCAGATCTGTAATCAGTAAAGGTTTGACCCAGAAGAGGTCACACAACTGTGTTTTGGGAGCACCTGGATTTACGCTGACTCTGCGCCAGTGCTGAGAAAACAGGCTGCAGTTGGTTTGGTACAATGTTGGATGGTTGGGGGAAGATGATACTAAATGTGGCAAAAAGCCAACCAATACAAAGCTAAATTACTAACACTTAGAAATAGAGTTGAATTTGCAGAATTATTTCAAATAGCATCAGCATTTTGGCTCATGTCATTTTGCTGCTTTTGATCCAGTAGTAGGAGCCCTGAGGCAGGATTTATTTTGTTTTTGAATGACAGCCCAAAGTTGCAGAGCATCTAGCAAGATGAAGCTTACCTTAGCTTGCTCCTTAGGCACTTTTGGAAGAAGCATTAATTAATATTAATAATAGTAATAGCAGTAATAATGCTAATAATGAACTCTGTGTAGCAAGCCAACAGCCATTTATGTGGTGCCTAAGTTATGGAAAATAACCTGGAAACCTAATCAACTTAAACTACTCTCTGTGCTTCCTGGAGGGGAAGGCTTCTACCTCCAGCATGGTGCTAGGAAAAGTGGAGAAGTCCCTGTGCCTCAGCTGCTTTCATCTACCAATCACTCTTGAGGAGAGAAGGGCCACTCTCATGATGAAATCACCCAGGCCACATACTTGTCCAACATGCCTGGAAATTGTCAGGAAAATGAAGGTAGAAGTTGGCTCTCTGTCTGGATCTGCTTCACCACCCAGCAGTCTGTTTATCAAAATTTCAACATCGTTTCCCTGCAATAAATAATGAAAGGCTATAAAATCCTCTAAACATTGTGTAACAGGAATAAACTTGAACTGAGAGCCCTACAAGATTAGCTGGACTGATGCTGTGCTCAGAAATCCAGCTTCTGACTAGGTGACAGAGCATCCTGTGGTTTCAGCCTGTTGGGATTTGATATTTGTTGTCTGAACATACAACTGACCACCTTGCTAACTGCTTTCAGCATACCCACTTTCTTCTAGACTCCCATACCTCTGCCCAGGGTCACCCACCAGTACTGTACCCACATGTGCCCTGCAAGGTCTACAATGCACCTGTGACATATGTGTTCCTTGCAATCTACAGCTGGTCTGTGATAAGCAATGGTGTTAGTTAAGAGACCCTGACAGAGGGCCAAAGCCTCCTTTTCCCATTCAGACAATATTCCTTAATGCGGGGAGAGGGGTAGATTTTTCTTGGGGTAGCCCTAATTCTATGAATCTAATCTGCTGCTGTGTCAAAGATACCACACAGCATTGAACGCGAATGGGCTTAACTGTGCTCAGAACAAAAACCAGGCCTTTCCTATGACTCAGAAGTGAGTTGCTTAACCACAGATCCCAGAATCCATGACAGTTCAAGCACAGTCAGTTTTTATATGTCTGAGTCCTTAGATGACAGGGACTTGGCTGGGCTGCACTGTGGGTAAAATTAACTGTAGTCCCTCATCATCTTAACTTCGCTGAGGGATAACCTCCTCTTCAGAGGGTGAAACAGCCGATTCAAGAGAATGAGCCGTGGCATAGCTTGGAGCCGCAACAAATTCTTTCTAACCATGGAGCTTTTTCTAGCAGATACCTGCATCTGGACTGTGGTGCAGAATACAATGGGATTTAATAAATGCCTTTAAAACTGGCAGACAGCCCTACTCATAGAGAGGGGCCATATATTTAAGAACTATGCAAAATATTATGCAGTATGCATGTGACCAAATTCTTTGTAGAGGAAAATCCCTAGGACTGTGTTAAATTAAATAGGATTATGGCTTTCACTAATCTGTATCCAGTGTGACCATACAAGGGTATTAGTTTGATAATATTTAAGGACTTAGATTTACAGCAGCAGTAATCAGCTGTCTAAGCTCAGCAACTGTGCTGTCGGTGAAAATGTTAACTATTAAAGAGATTGCTATTTACATTGCCCAAATTAAACATGTGACACTCACCAGCTGGAAAATTAAGCACAAGGAAGTTATGCGTAGGTCAAGACAATTTTTCCTTTTGGAATAAGTAGAATGAGTGAATCGTGGGATGTGACCTCTGTGAGTGGCACTGCTGTGCCCTGCTCTTCTGAAGCCAGCAGTAATGCTTCCACCAGCTTCAGTGAGAGTGAAGGAAAGACTGTGTGATGCTATTAAAACACTCCTCCTTGCACCTGAAGCCTTTCTCCCATGTGGCACAAATGAATTGTTAGATAATTCAGCAACATAGCATGGTACCTAAGTACTCCATATTTAGAGGATTTTATAGCCTTTCTGTATTTATTGCAGAGAAATTATGTTGAAATTTTGATAATGCTGGGAGCATTTCTTCTCAGCCTGGCACTTGTTTACCAGCAGTTACTCAGGTAGTGGTATTATGATGCTACAGCCATCTCCAGTTGCTGCAATCAAAGGGGGCTCTAGGGCATACACGGACAAACACTGACATTTGAATGGCGCTCCCTGAAAAAAAAACGAACAGATAACCCTCTTTGAGCCTATTTCTGCACAGACACACACACATGTGTATAAATACATACATAAGCTCAATGGGAAAACATTTGGAGCCTTCTTAAATGTTGATCCTGGTAATGCAATATGAAAAATAGTCAAAGCAGAAAGAGCATCTAAGCCACAGCTCAGTTTAAAAATGAAAGGCATTTTCCCACTGATTTCAGCGAACCAGAGATTTTCATTATCTGTATTGAAAGCAGCATTATTTCAGTAAAAGGATAACACAATCAGATTATATTTCTATTAATTTTTTAATATATATTATTGTGTTAAAGCTATAAAAAGCCTAATATTACATCTTCAATTAGCTTATGTTCATAGAATTTTTAACAAAAATAAAATAAAACTGATAATCAGCTTGCTTGGAGAGGACTCTTACTCCCAGAATGGATTATATGAAAATTATACCTTTTCTACTATCATTCTATTCTTAATTTGTATATTTTCAATAGAAGGGAAAAACATTTTTAATAATTCAATTGCATGTTCTACAGTCAGCACAGCTGAAATAAAACGATAGGTTTATGCATATTCTCACATTTCTATCATTAGAAGAAGACTCTACCTGAAGGCCACATTCTTAAAAGAGATATTTATGTAAATCCTATTGAGGACAACCACGTTGTACAAGTGTGGCAGAGCATAACGATCTGAAAATAATGTATGACTATAGTGTGGGCTGCAGGATGATCACTCATAAAAATACAGAACATGAGATGTAGTGGGATGATTCTTAGCTCCCAGACAAAGCTTACAGGGCTGCCGGGACAAAATATCCCTTCTGTTTAAATAGAACAGCCATGCACTGGAGGTCAGTCAGGGACACAAGCTTAGGAGATGCCTAGGGCATCCTTCCAGTCCTTCAGATTTGGTCTGTTTTTCACATAGCCCCATCAAGGCAGACCTAATCTGTCCCATCATAGTAAAATCCTCATACAGGAGCAGCTGGCTATGTAATATTTAACAGGAAAGATATGATGCCCAAAGAAGCCTTACTCACTTCAGCACCACAGAACAACTTCTTCGAGATGAAGATTCCCTGCAATGGAGGGTGGTTTCACCTCACTCTCATTATCGCCTCACTTCTAACTGTATGTACATTTAGAAGATTTCATGTGCAAATATATCTATGATCCATCCAGTTACTCTCCACATGCTTCATAAGTTTACAGTGAACTTTTCATGGTTAAAAGCCAAATTCTTCATTTTGTTATTTAATCCACTTTCATTATTATCTTATTTCCTTGACTGAGTTCATTGGTTTGCTATGTGACTGAGTAAAATATCAAGTCAATTTCTTAGGATTCTCCAGCTAATTTTTTTCTGGCTTGGTCAATCAGCCAGCATCGTAAACAAAAAGGGTTAAAGAAGTACAAATGTGAGTTGGAGTCTTACCAAATATCTTCAGAGAGTTTCTCCCAAAACCATCAGGAACACTGCTTAAGCTTTCAGTATGCTTTCCAGATGGATGTTTTGGGATCCCAGCTTTGTAAGCAAAACCATCCAACTGAAATAAATATGTGCCTGGACAGGTTCTTCATCATACCCTCTAGCCACCTGAACTTACGGCAATTCCCAAGGATTCAAACCTCTATGCCGATGCTAGAGCTATTTCCAGAAGACACACAGCTGTGTCTGCTTTTGTCTTATTATTATATTAAAACTCAGGGAAAATTCTAGCCTATTCATCATAATTTTAAGCTAGAAATATTTCACTATCACATCTACAACAACAATATCAAATACTTAAATGATAAACTACATATAATTTGAAATAGGAATAATCAAGCTATTTGGAAACCCATAAAAGTTCATTTCACTACATTTTCAAACACAGAGACATTTTCTAAAGGCCTGAATCTGACTTGCATCACAAAAGCATCTGCCTCCTAAGTAAATTACTACCCTATTGCAATGGCATGACAGTAACAGTAATGAGAGGTGTGTGCTGTGGGTGTGGGAAAGGGCTATGAGCAGGAACACCTCTCTCAGTAAGGAGGGACTCCTACATACTGCAAAATCTTCATGTAGTCCTTGAATACTGCAGTGGTATCAAGGCTTACAGTGGGTCTCAGGGCAAACTGAGACAAGTACCAATCTTTCTTAAGCTCACTGAATTCAGAGGAGAGAATGTGGGTAACTCCAGTTGGTGTTGAACGTCAATCTATATACTCTAGCAACTACCTTATGTGGGGAAACACAGACAAGTCGAAAACTCTCTGCTTCCATTCCTGAGAACCAAACAGAAACAGAAAAACCTATTTACATTAAAAAAAAGTCCCTTTATCAACTCATTTGCAGTGCTGTCACTTACCTTAACAGGAGTAGGGTAGAGGTTATCACTCACTGCATGCCTCTTTGTAATTGTTTTTATACATTGAACATGTTGTCCAAGAACATACCAATATATCAACTTATACTGAGTTTTAAGGTGCAAGTGGAAAAGAGGCTGGTAATCATATTGTTATAGATACAGCCTAAAGGCTAAATTTATCCTTGTTCTAAATTCACTGACCTTTATTTGTATGTCAGATCAATAATAATAAAATATCGGCGAGTAATATAAAATGAGTTTCTCACAACCTTTCAGCAACGCTTTGTCATCCAAGAAGTTAGGTTCAAATTAAAGAGCTTTGAGAAGAATGAGTCCTCTTAAGATGAATAGGTGTGTCAGGATCCAGCTCCTTCAGTACAATATAGTTGTTTCCTTCATTTGTAAAAATACTGCCATAAGCTTTCCTGGTGAAAATTAATTCCCAAGATATTAAAAAAAAATTAATTGCCATGCACAGAGCTTTCTTTCTAGTGATGTTACCTTCTGAAAATTCAATCTGAACCATGGAATTACACAAGGGCTTTTTCTAGATTTCTGGGTGTACCATTTAAAGGTTTTGCAGGTAACCGGTTGCCCAGTCCAACTGAAAACGATGGTACAGAACAGAAACAACCTCTGTAAGCACCGCTTGGGTGTGAAAAAGAAAACGAAGCCCACTTCATTTTTCAATCAATATATTCCTTCCCCGCTGGTACATTTATCGCTCACGTTAGCAGCTGTAGCTCCCCCGAATGGCAAAAAACTCTCTGTTAGAAAGCCATTTGTAAATCACCATTTTTCCAACTTTAATGACATTTTTCTGTGTAATATTCTTATTCTAGTAATGATTTCCCAGCTATCTGAGGATAGCGTTACACCCAAAGTGAATGTCATTTAAAGAGTTTGTTAAATATTCAAAAGACCAAAACTGTCTAACAGTGACTTATAGGCACAATATTTATCACGCAAAATTACACAAAGAAACCACAGAATGAAACATGTTATTGAAACTTCATTCTTTTGCAATGTGACATTGGCTTTTTGGAGGTGCACACAGAAAGCAACTCTTCATTGTGCTATTAGAGCACAAACCAAAAAGATTTCAAATGCTGTGTTAGTTGCAAGTCATTGTAAGTCATTTTTACGTGCACCATGAAGTATAGTTTCACTGAGCTATCTCCACTGCTAGGGCCTCTCTAAACCACAGTGTACTTACTGGCTTTTCCCCCAGTGAAACTAAACAAAGTACCCCCTGTTCCAGTGTGAACATAATTCAATCAGTCGTCTGAGTCTAAGGACACGCTATCAAATCAACACACCAGGAAAATATGAAAAGTTATCAGCAATCACAGTAAACAGCAGTGTTTGTGAAACAGTAAATTCTTCTTTGACAATATTTATAAATAATATATTGTTGTTCTAAATACTTTAGCAGTGACCTAACATTTACAGAACAGAGAGATAAATACCAACTCATCTCTACGCCACATCTCTTTTGACCTTACGCTCTCAGAAGACTATGGATTTAGAAGGATATGGGACAATAATAATGAGTGATTAAACAAAGAAGTAAAAGATGGAAGTTTAAGATAAATGAATTTGGAATTTTGAAGTTTAGGAGTAAAAAAAAAAAAGATGGTTAAGCTGTCAAAAAGCCAAGCCAATTATTAGACACCCAAAGCAATCTTACAAAGTTTCTGTACCACAAGACTGTAATAATTCTACTAACAGTCAACTTAAAACCACTGTAGAGGAGTCTTAGTTGAAACTAAGAGAAAGAATAAAGTACCACCATTACATTATCAAATTCTATTAGAATAGGTAATTTCCCACACTTACAGTGATTTCATAATCTCCCATTATGGCAGCTGCAGGGAGGAGAGAGAGCAGGAGGACATGTGAATTCTTGGCACTGAAATCACGGAATCTGTGTTAAAGGCTTATTACGACTATTTAATCCCTCTCCCTGCTGATTCAGGATTGTCCTCCATTGTACACTTCCTAGTGTTTTGTCTAACCTAGTTTTAAATATCCCAAGTAATGGGGATGTCTTCAGTTCCCTTAGGAGATTACTTCAAGGCTAATAGATTTTACTGGGAGAGATGCTTTTTGATACCCTGCCTGCATTTGCCCTTACTTTATTCCTTTTGATTAAGAAAGTTTCTTGCCTTCTCTTTTTCGTGTGAAAGATATGAGACACCCCATGAATATGAGAAATTCCATCCCTTGCCAGTTTTCAAGTGAGGGATCTAGCCATTTACCATCCAAATAAAGCCAGCAATATTAACCTTCAGTATGGTCATACTTTCTTCTCTGGCTGCTGCCGTGCCACTAGAAGTGGTTTCCATATGCAGCTCTAAGCCAGCGACTTGTCACCACCCTCTTCCTAGAGGTTATGCACACCCTCCCGCTCCTGATTTTCTAGTTGAGCTATTGCTAGAATTGCTGCTTAAAATGAGCCAGTTTAGTTAAAGCCTATTTAAACAGTGAATTACTTCTTAACCATCTCTTTCTGGCTGACAAGAGCCAGACAACCATCCCAGCCACATCTCATCTAGCTTATGGCATAGAGGGGAAGCCCAGAAAGTTAGTGGTAACATTTGCTGCAGCAGAAGGAAAAACGTAAACACCAACATCCACATTTGCCTCCCCTGCTCCTGATGTTCTGCAGAAACTGAGATTGACAGGTGTTAAGAGAGGCCTGCAGAGACAGGCTGAACTTTTTTCTGGAAGAAAGGTATCCAATTAAACCAGGCTTACCTGAGTTTTGCAGAAATGCCACCATGGTTTTATTGCAAAAACAATCTGCTTCTTCTCTTACTTTGACAAGATTATTTGAAGTAAAAGTGCTTTCCTTTGAAAAAGATGTCATTTTGGGTTCACCACAGGTTCTGATCTCGACTCTGAAAAGGAGGACTCACACATCCACTGGAACTGTGGTTGTACACACTGACCTTCCAACCTTCCAGCCTAGCCTGACTAAGGATGGGAAGACCAGATTCCAGTCCAACAGAAGAGGCAAGCAGACACTTAAAGTGTTATGCTTCTGTAGAGCAGCTGAATTGTATTGGCTAGCTTAGACACTAGACACCTTAGCAACAGAATTGCTAAGAATTAGAAAGCAGTGCATTTTTAACCAACCTTAACATTTTGTCCCTCTCACTGAAATCATAATTTCTGTCTCTAAAATATAAGCATTATCAGAAAGTTAAGGATTTAGGACTCTCTAAAGGTTTACAAATGGCTGAGGATGGAGTGATAAATGTTTTTTTTTCTAGGGCTGTTCTAAATTACAATGTTTTGCCAACACAGTTATGTCAGTTCCTGGTGTGAAAAATTCATGTCCCCAGCAGATATTGCTATGTTTGTAGAACTCCTGGTGCGGACGCAGCTTTGCCAGAAGGGGAAAGCTTATATTGGCTCAACTTACATCACTTAGGGAGGTGGTGTAACTATGCCAGAAAAAAATCCTTCTGTCAGTTTGAACAGTATGTACCACAAGGTGCTCTGCCAGCTATAGTGATGGTGCGGTTGTGGAGTAGAGAAGATTACGATCACTGTTGCTTCATGCATTCACTTTTAATTAGCATACTAATCAACATGCCACATTTGAGAAATGCATCTCCTGAAAGGCTGCTGCATTTATTGACGTCCTCAGTCTCCATGTCTGCTAATGTATCAGATGCCTGTCTTAAAACAAGAAACATGTGCTACTCTGATGTCTATTTTTGGAAACCAGACAGCTAAATTATGGCCTCCCTAGGTGTGCTGGCACCTTTGCTGCAGCCATATAATTTTATGTTTTTTTGTTTCCCTGCTTGGCATCTACTAGCCTCCAGATCTGCATTTTGGAAGTATAGCTTATCCAATCTCTACCGACTCTGTCGAAGATATTTTTGGATTTATTGTGATCTAAGTTTAAATGACAAATTTTCTTATTAAAAAAAAATCATTTCAGTAAATTCTCTAAAGTGTCCTTAATTTATCCTTGATGCCCTTTTCTCCAAAATATCACATCAACTGGTTTCACATGACTCTGAATGCTACTCATGCCTGAAATATATATAGATAGATACTGATTTCAGCAGTTGTTTTCAGTATCAGGTGGTTCCTTCCTCCGGCTAGAGCCATGTCTGGCAGTTCTTTCTGGTTCTGTGTGACCTCTGTGTTTATGTCTAATATCCTGTCTCCATTTACCACAGAGATGAATATCATGTACACTTGGTAATATTTGGGAAATGTGGAAACGTTGTTGTATATGTTGTGCTCTATACTAAGAAAACAAAAAATAAAATATTCTTAAATGTGAGGGGGGGTTAAATGAGTGGATATATGCTTTATTTGAATTGTCCTAAAAAGTGAAAATTAAAATTCAGTAAAGCCAGTGAGATAGCTCCCACGCAATACAATCAATAAAAGTTCTGCTTAAAACAATAGAAAGAAAAACTTTCAAAATACTGTCATGGAAATATTAATCCTAAGTTAATTTGTACTAGCTCTATCTTCCATAATTAGTTGGTTTAGCTCTGCTTTCCATAACTGTGACAGAATGAGTTGCCATAATTCAATCTGAAGAGAAATACATTTCTGTCTAGAACAGAGGTGTCAAACTCAATGGCCCATGGGCCGAATCCGGTCCTCCATCTTGCTTCATCTGGCCCAGCACCTTGTTTCTACCCAGCAGCAGTGCCGAATTCCTTGGCCCTATGCTCCTGCCAGAGCACCAATCACGTGTGCAGCATGTGTGACGCGCGTTACGCTGCAGGAGCAGCAGAATTGCAGGAGCCATGAGTTTGACACTCCCGGTCTAGAAAATTGTAGTGGTTCTTGGCCTTTAGGAGAATGGGAGAGACATCTATAATTGTTACTATTATTACTTCATCTTAAAGTCCAACACAAATTTGGACACCACCTTAAGAGCAGGAAAGCTGACACCTACAACAGGAGTGAGAACAGCACCTGGCAAATTCCTAACAGTTAATTTCTCTTTAGACAATGTCTTATCAGTGGTTTTGAACCAGCAGTCTTTCCATTTCCCATGCCTATCTCTTTCTAGCTGTAGTGTCATCCATGTGATGCCACTGGCTGTGTTTGTTTAGAAAAATGTAAAGGAGGACATCACGAACACCAAAAGCATCACTGAATCCCATATGTCTCAGCAGTGTGTGTACTACTGGTGTAGACTGATAATAGACGGAGCATAATTCAGTCGGAGGAAGGAAAATGTGAGGGTAAATGGGCCTTCACAGTTCTGACAGGTCTGTCTCTGGCAAGCAAGCAAGAAAAGGAGTACTACATTAGATACACATGGCAATCACAGTAGCTATTAGAATGCATAAAGACAGCAGTGGATGCACTCAGAATGAACAGAAAAATCCTATATATTTGTGATCAGCTGTCTGAAAAAAGCTAGCTGAGACTTCTTTTCCAGTTTGCAAACTACTCAAGGATCTACTACTGAACAGCATCCGCAAAGCAGCATGTATTTAAATAGCAACTAATTTCCAAATAAATTGTAAAAATATTACAAATTAATGAAGAGAGTAATTCCAGGTTAGAATAAATGCAGAAAAAAACCCATCATGAAAGCAAACTGGGAGGAAACTTCCAGTTATACTGTGTGTGAATATCAGTGAAAGGAGCCTGTAATTTCTTTAGATTATCGAAAGAAACGATCACTGTCCTTCTATTCTTTTACAGACATTTAATTTCCTGAGTGTACAACTTACTTGAAAAGTTTGCTAATAACTTAATTAATTAACAAGCTTAGACTCTGAGGCGCTTATTCCTGCCAGTCTCTGCTTTACACAGATATGGCTGTATTAAATTGGCTTTGTCACAGAGCTGCTCCCTCTCCCCCCCCACCTTGTACACCCCCCCTCCTACCCCCCCCAGTGTGACACAATCAGTTTACAGGCAAACTGGGAAGAGTCATTTAAAACATGGCGATTACATGCCCCTCTATGTCTTAACTATTATGAACCAAAACGCAAAAAAAGATATGAAAAGGGTTTAAGGGCAAAGAAATCTTTTAACCTACATAAAGGCTTCTAACACAGAAAATGAAGTAAATACTAAAATTCTTTCACACACAGAAGAGGTGACAGTGCAGACAGGCCACCACCTTACTGAGCTTTTCTCACTGAACAGGACTACAACATTTCGGAGTACAAGGATATTTGGAGAGAAGAACTAAGATTGATCAGTTTGTCAGCCTTTCTGCTAATATTGCCAATTCTGGTGGTCTTTGTAGTATGAACACCTGTTCAAAAAGGAGCAGAATAGAGACAGCTCCCTTTACATAAACTTTTCCATTTTGTGAACCGTATCTTAAAGGAGACCACATCCGTCCTATACAGACTGTGGACCAACTCCCATTCCACAGTTACCAGCTAATATTTCTGTAATAGCTACAGTAAATGGGTTTATGAACTCTGTAAGAAGTAAACACACTTCCCCCAAACATAAACTGGCAGGTATGGGAATTTTCAACTTCTAATTCTATTTACCATCTGGAAATGAGATAGTCTCTAGCTGTCTGGTGTCCTCTGACTGACAGTTCGCAGAGTGGGAGGTACTCAGTGCACTAGCAGTAACCACTGCCCACAGGAAAAAACACTGAGTCACAAAAGCCAGGCTAGATGTCACCTGAGTGAGAACACCAAACTGCAGTGTCTGTGTTAGGGTGCTGGTTTTCTTTATAACCATGAGAGAGAGAGACATCTTCAGAACTGTATCTGGAGGCAATGAATCAGGGAATGAGTCACACTTGGATTTGTCTGTTGTTTCCATTGACCATCGAGCCACCTAGGCACCTCACTTTTACTCAACTCCTGCATTTGGCATGAGCCAGGTGCCTAAAATCTGGCCAGCTTTACCTATCAGCCAGTACTGCAATCTACGTGGCAGAGGGAAAATACAAGGAACCATAAAAGGTGCCTTTCAAAAACCAAAGATGTTCCGGGGAACTGTCCCAAGGAACTTGCTATGGGGCGGACAGCTCCAGGGATTCCTGCCCCAACACGCAAACAACATATGATTTACTGTATCTGTTGCAGACTTCAGTTTAAAATGTTTACTGCACTCAATGTTTTATCTGCTAAGCA
This sequence comes from Tapera naevia, assembly GCA_033556795.1. Taxonomy (NCBI): domain Eukaryota; kingdom Metazoa; phylum Chordata; class Aves; order Cuculiformes; family Neomorphidae; genus Tapera; species Tapera naevia. The sequence continues at coordinate 17,400,253 of JAUMJJ010000038.1, forward strand.
AAAAAAATATTTTCCAACAGTGTTGAGCTAACTTCATAAAATAACTGCTGGTGACTTACCGGGAAAAAAAACAAATAAACAAACAAAACCAAATGAAAAAAAAAAAAAAAAGAAAGCAGAAACATTTAATTTCCTTGACAATGAACATGAATTCCTCCAATTCTTCCAGACTCCCACGGCACTCCCTCTCCTTCCAATCCCCTCTCTTTTCCCCACAATAAGCATTATTTTAAGCTCATTTTCAGCTGGGCAATTAAAACCGACAAGCCAACAAACATCACCAGGGTTTTATTTTGTTTGTGGGTTTTGCCTTCGAAATTCCTTAAGAAACAGAATAACTGCACGCTGGAACAGTCCCAGGTCGGCTCACAAACAGACGACGTCCCCAGGAGGACCAGGGCTGCTGCTGCTGCTGCTGCGGCAGAAGGGTGCATCCCGTATCCAGCACCGCGGGGGACGCCAAGGAAGGAGCAGGCGGACTCAGCTGGCGGCGGGCAGGGGGGCGGGGGTGGGGAAGGCCGAGGGAAGTGGGGGACGATGGCAACAAAGCCGGTGGCGGCAGCGGAGCAGAGGCGCAGCCCGCACCGCCAAGCTCCGAGCGGGCGAACTTCTGGTCGTTTCCCTCGCTGCGGGCCGTGACCCTCCCGGGGCATCCCGGGAAGGATGGGTGGAGGCAAGAGGGTGCATGGCGGTTCACCAGCGCTCCCGCATTTCTCGGGGCAGAGGAGGCCAGGGAGGCAGGTGCAACCATCAGCCGGACTTGCTGACTTACCCCCAGCCGAGGAGAACCTTCTCACAAAGCCGCAAAGCCAAGCTAGGGAGGGCTCTGCTCATCTCCGGCAAGTTATGGATAAGGTCCACAAGGTCATGCTCTTCCCCTGGCTTCTGCCCTACTCGAAGTGGCATTCTCCAATCGTGTCCTGCCTGCCACCCGCACACCTGCAGCACTGGACAGTCACATTGTGATACTGTTTAAAGCCAACCGTATCCTGGGCTGTATCAAAAGAAGTGTGGACAGCAGAGCACAGGAGGTGATTCTGCCCCTCTAATTCACTTTTGTGAGACCCCATGCTTTGTCGATTTCTTGAATCCCCACCATAAGAAGGATATGGAACTGTTGGAACAGGTCCAGAGGAGGGCTATGCAGATGATTAGAGAGGGCTGGAGCACCTTTGCCATGATGACAGGCTGAGAGACTTGCGGTTGTTCAGCCTGGAGAAGAGAAGGCTCCGGGAAGACCTTAGAGCGGCCTTCCAGTACCTGAAGGGGCTACAGAAAAGCTGAGGAGGGACTTTTTATAAGGGCAAGTAGTAATATGACAAGGGAAAATGACTTAGATTTGAAAGGGGGAAGATAGAGATTAGACATTAGGAAGAAATTTTTCATGCTGAGGGTGGTGAGACATTGGCACAGGTTGCCCAGGGAAGCTGTGGATGGCCCCTCCCTGGAGATGTTCAAGGCCAGGTTGGATGTGGCTGGCCTTGAGCAGCCTGATCTGGTGGGAGGTGTCCCTGCCCATGGCAGGGGAGTTGGAACTGGATGATCTTTAACGTCTCTTCCAACACAAACCATTCTATGACTCTATGATTTCTGAGCCATCAAGGGGGAAGTCATTGAAATTTTGCAAAAAAATGATAGCTTGCCTAAAATCGAGTAATTTCAGAAAAGTTTGTTTAGTCTAAGTGAAATTTTAAATTATTTTCATTTATAAAGCTGTTTTGTCCTGATCACCTTGATGTCATCTTTGGGAAAATCCTTTGGTAAATTTTAAGGCCTACCAACCCCTAATGTATCTCTTCAAAATCATCAGCGTGGTTGATATTGTTGGGTCTACACTTTTAGAAAATGTAAAGGCATTCTTCAGCTTCAGAAGAGAAAACTCTAATTTTCACAGAGCAAGCTGCATGTACGTTACTTCTGGGAGGTTATACCTGTGATGAGGATAGATGTTTTGCTAAGAATTTCAACATACAGCTGCACTATGGAAGCCAGAAATTTTTAGCATATATTTTTTTACAGTTGATTTGCTTTTATAAATAGCTTATATATCTTTCCAACTTCATATTTCCACCAGTCTTGACATTTTATTTCAGCCATTGGAAGGCAATATTCATTAAAAGAACCACAGCTGCTCTACAGGCTGTCTCAACTCATTATTTATAATTAATATCCTTTTATATGCAGACGTATTAAAAAAAAATCATTTCTCTTTGTCCTAGTGTTTATGGCAGTGATATGCCAGACTCCAGTAAATTTCAAACCTGAGGAGTTTGTTTTTAGTCTCCAGTGGAGATCAAAGTTACAACAGTCACTCTCTTAAAACTTTTGCCTCTATCAGGCTTTTTGGGAGTTGTTACTGTTAAGTACTGAGCAATACCTTTTTTTTCATGAAGATTGGACTTCTATAGGAGCAAAATAAATTAATGCTGTCCAAAAATAAACAGAAATTTTTCCCCATACTGGGGACCAATATGCTTCAGCAAACACTGGCTGTAAAACAAAGAAATAGTCTCTTTTGCCAGCTCCCACAGATATGGTTTTCCTCTGATATCTTGGGAGGGAAGCTGAGCTACAGCTATTTCTTGACTTGTAGGACTTAGGAGGAATCATTGACCCTCATTAAGCTAAACTGTTGAGAGGAACATGTATTCCCATAAACAACTCACACATAGTAATTAGCATGATATTTATGCATAACATTGCCTTTGCTGTTAGTGTCACATAGCTAGGGGCTGGATTTTCCACCTACATCAGTGTAACACTGCTGTACTTCAGTAGATCCCTTAATTTTGGGGAAAGCATACAGAAAAAGGCTAGAGATGTTTAGAATATATCCAGTATGAACCATCATCCCTCATTGTGAATGTGTGATCTCAGGAACTGAGTTCAGCATGAATAAAAAAAGAACCCATTTGAAAGGATCCAAGCCACCTTTAGACTTTTTAATCTTTCCTGCCTCATCAAAATAGTTCTAAACCTTCCTCACTTTCTAAAGCTAAAGGAGAAACATGGTTTGGAAGCCTTTCAGATGTATTTATATGATTTTTCTAATGAACATAAGATAATGCTGATTAAAGCATAATAAAGCATCATCCATATGTGCAAGCATCTGCCCTTGTTCTGTGAGTCTTCCCGTCTGAAGATATATGTACTTTCATCTTTAATTTTTTTATGTGGAAGTTTTTGGATAGAAATTAATCAGGTATTTGTGACAGTTTTATATGAAGTTTGACCTATTTCAAAAACAGTCCAGAGGACATCCTACGCTGTTGGGTGAAAATAGCTCGTAGGACTTTTTTTTCCCACCTTAACATTGACAGGCTGCTGATGAATAACAGTAAATCTCCAATTCCGATTTGGCTTACATGTGCAAAGCCTCTTGTCTGTCATGCCTGCCTCCCAGTCACAGCACCTGCTGTAGTACAGTCCTCTGAGCTTCACCAAATTCTTCCCAGTATCGCACCAGGTCATCCCTTGACTCTGAAACACATCTCTGGCACTAGCAGAAGGCCACATTGCTTTTAAAACCCTCTCACTTCTGCCAACCCTGGAAAAAATGTGCTTGAAAAAAATATTAAGGGCTGAGGATTTTTCCATTTTCATTTCAATCAACTCTTAGTCCATACGCTCAATCTCTATTTAAGGGAGTGTGAAATACCCCCAAGTCCATGTCCCTGACAGTTGACTCTTCTTAGATTTCAGTTATGTGATTGGAGACTGTAGGGCTGGGCACAAGGAGGAGCTGAGGAATGACTGAATGAAATGGACCCCCAAATCCTCTTCCAAGGCTGGTGGGAAAGATGTGAAATATCTTGACACACTTTGTCCTCTCCTATTAATCAAAGGACACATAGAGTTCTCTGTTGGTGGCAGCCTTTCCTTCCATAAATCTTATAAAGCCTTTCTTTGGACTCTATTTATTTCAGTACCAGCCTGGTGTCGCAGTGGAAGAAAATTAACTCTATCCTGGCTGAAACTAGGACACCTGGCCATCTTCTCACACTCATGCTGCCAAATAATCCTATGCAATTGCTGGATTTATGTGGTGCTAGAAGAACCTATAAGCAAGATTATCAAATAAAAAGTGCTGCTTATTTTTCAGAATGCCTTTTTTTTTTCTCCAGAGGAACTAGGAAAAGACATGACTATTTATTACTAAATGTAAATAATTTACTTATATGCTGTGGGCAATCTGCCGAATATGACAAGAGCACATTGTATACGGACACAGGCTAAAGACAGCATTTTATAATCCATTCCTGAGAGACATGGGAAATATGTGAAAGCCTTTCCAGTGTGCAGGTTAAGAGGCTGTCCTTGAACTTACTTACTTCACCTATCTGCCATAAAATGGTTCAGGGCACTACAAAGAGTTTTAGTTATTTCTAACTTTTAGCTGTAATTATGGGGTATTTGACAGGGGGAGAAGCCTGGGGGAAATACTGAATCTTGTTTTTTTTCCAAGTGGGTTTAAGGTATGCAGCTATAACATAATGAAAGACAATGTTCTTTATGAGAATCAAACACAGTTTGAAACATGGTGGTGCTGGGTGAGTTTGCACTAATTTATGATAGGAAAACGATTTGTTACTTCATTGTAATGCTTTCTGGATGGATTTTGCAAATTGCAGACATGACACAGCAGAATTTATAAATAAGATTATCTGATTTCACAGGTTCACCTTGTCATTCTTCCACAGAAATATCATCTAGTAGAAATCAACTACAGATGACCAAGTTTCCAGACTTTCTAACTGGAGGCCTTCTAATGTTAGATCTGCAACATCATCAAAATGACCACGGCTGACAATAAGAAAAAAAAGCAATGTGTGTGCCCATGTATGTGTGTGTGTGTATGCATGTCTTATACATGGGTGCATATCTAGGCGTCTGTATATTGCTACTGTAACTTCTCTGTCCTTGGAGCCTTCCTTCAACTCTTGTAAAGTAGCCAGAAGTTAAGAATAATTGTTACTTTGCCTGTGCATGCTGCTCCAAAACATCTTTTTGATTTCTTCTAGTAGTTCTCTTTACCTGTCAATCAAATGCAAGTTTCTCCTTAATTTTAGAGATCTTCTTGATTTGGCCCCTATAAAAACCTGAGCATTTTTGTGCTTTGACATTTGAACCTGTTCTTCCTGTCAATAACTGTTCCATGCACTATCCTATGCCACTGCTGAAAATGGAATACTATACCCTTTAAGCTCCTTCTGCTAAATCCCTACTTATCCTCTGACATTGCTACACTCAAACAACAGTGACAAATTGCCATAAGCATTTTGATTATTTCCCTTTTTTGTTTGTTTTATTTTCTTTTGCCCTTAATGATTTTTCTTCTTTTATGCAACCACAGAACATGCTTAAATGCCACCAGAGCCAATAGGTATTTTACCATCATACCTCCCTGAGAGCATATTTAGCCCACTAGTGACTACCTAAGCTTTGCCTCGAAACAGTCAGAGATGCCCTTTTGGTTCAACTTAGAATACAATAAAAATTTTTCGTTGAGGAAAAGAAGCTGGCCAGTTCTGTTCTTCATTGTGTAGATATTTGCATTTTTAGCTAGCAGTTTCAATACTTAAGAATTACTGTGGGCTGAGTAGAAGGCACAATAAATTGATAACAAGCCCTTATACCAAGGAAACATCTATATAGAGTATGTATTCTTTTGCTTTGTCCCAAGATATTTCTTCTTACATGTAAAACACACTTCTGATTTGTCTCTTAAAGAAATGCAGATCCAAAATTAAAGGACAATATACGATTGTATCATCTTTGCCTACCTTGTTCCATTACAATCACCAGGAATGTTTCCGTCTGTAGTTTTGCAAAAAGGTTCCTAGCTGATCCAAAAGCTATATGTTTTGTCTGTGTTGGTCTCCAAGAGCTTAGCCAGGCAAAGTAGTGCAGCTTGAGTTACTTCATCCACAAAACTTTTGAAGTCTTGCCAGCTGCTTCCTTTTGTTTTGAATGGCTTGGCAGACATTAGGGAAAAATAAATTCTTGACTATGCTGTGAAACATGTCCACCTCTTCTTTGCTGCAAGAATTCTGTCCCTGTCACTTCTGTTGAAGAAAATTGCTAGCACTGTACTTCTTATAAACTTGCTGTGCTGATATTTTCTGGGAAATACTCAGCATTGCATCCATGAGGCACTAGGTAAAAGGAAAATCTACTTACTAGTATTTTAGAGAAACTTAGACTCAGTCTTCAAGAAACTGAGGAAGTACATTGCTCATTGCAACAGTGTGGATTATATCCGTATTTAAATGTAACCCATTTTGTCATGTAAACTTTCCTGTGGGTTAGGACTTCCTTTTGCGATTGTGTACTGTGATTTTGTCTAATTTCTGTGGCTGAACTTCTTCTGTTGATCTTGTATGATCTTGATGAAATAAGTAGTGAAATATTAAAGCCTGATCATAACAGCATTTCTTTTGTTGTGTTTACAAGAAACGCTGATACCAGTAAGAGGGTGAAAGAAAACTGAAATAGGTTAGGATATGAAAACCTCACAGGGATAGCAGACCATACACCCCTCATTTGGAAATGCCATGCTCCAGCAGTTATCTGCTGACTACATCCCCTGTTGAAAACAGAGCTAGTAGGGACAGGAGAGGAGAAGTGGCAATGACTGTACAGACCTCCCAGGTGATCTTCACGGTGGAAAGCAACAAACACCAATGTCACCTATCAAACAGTGATGATACTATGGCAGTTATGAAATAGAAAGAGGAAGATAAAATTTGTCCCTTGATATTAGTTTTATCCCAGTAATTTCAGCACAAAATTGGACTGTGCATGCAAAAGGAGGCAGCAGAGGGTGTCGGATACAGAAGATAAAAGGCAAAATAGGAAATAAAAGTGTAAGCAAAAAAAAAACAAAATATGCACACAGATCAGATGTGTAAGTAAGGATTTTTTAAAAATGGAATTCTTTTTGCCTCATTTTGCAAGCAAGCATCCGGGCAGAAAGTTTAATTCTAGTTTAAATTGCCAGTTCCCTAATTCTCTATTAATAGAAGTGCCTGATAGGAAATGTAAGAGATGCAGAAAAATTTCTGCATGAAGAGTGACTGAAACAGCCTGGGACTTCTTTATTTAGAAAGGAGAGAAATAGGGGAGGCTCTGTTGAAGAGATTGAAAATAATTGGCTAAGTGGAGGCAGGTAGAGCAAAGAGTTCCCATTTCTGTGGAAGAAGGTGACATCCTTTGAAAATAAAGAAAGGAAAGCTCAAAACCAGTGAAAACAATTACATTTCTGCAAGTCAAATTGTCAACTGCTAGAGTTTGTCACTACAAGGTACCATTAAGGAAAAAACTTGGGAGAATTCAAAAGAGAAGGATAGATTAAAGACTTCCTGTCTTAATTAAATGCAAAAGAATGGGAAAAACCCAAACCTACCCATTAGGAAATAAAACTTCTTGAATACAGACACTAAATTTTAACCTAATTTTAAGCCTACAGGAAGAATTTTTTCCTTAAAGCTTTGTTATTTGATAGCTAACTATCTACCACAAGGTCCTTTGTTGCAGACAGCATTCCACATTTACTACTTTTAGAAACAAGGGTCTTGCTCAATAGACCACTGCATAATCTTGCTTGTGTTGCACCTCCCAGGAAGATGAATTAGGTTTTGTAATTCAGAAAAGACTTTTAAAATTTTTTTTCTGGAAACTAGTCATCCCATCTTCACATTGTGCTGGGAAAAGGATGGGTAGTTATATGATACGGGAACAGTTTTCCTGATGGCTGTTCTGGCCAGCTGTTATTTCATCCCAATAAGTCTTATGCCTTTTAAATGTCCCTGTCTTCTTTTCAATCTTTCTGTTGCTCACAGGTAACTTCTTTGCTACTATCTTATTGCTTCTGGATTCTTCCTCCCTCCAAAGACAGCTCAGAAAAAAACATTTCTGGCATGTCTCAGTCTAAAGGATTAATACTGTACTAAACATTGTTTGATCTGTGTTTCATCCCATATTTTAAAAACAAAAAGTTTCCTGCTCTTTCACTTGCTCACCCACTTAGCGAGTAAGTTTCCGTGCAAGCTCAGAATGTCAGCTGGTCGCCAAACAAAACAAATTAAATGTCTCAGTAATGGGTTGAGGGGTGGAGGTGCTTTAAACTTTTGTATTTTGGTAGAGTCCAAAGAAGACATTAAAACTGTTTTAATGTTTTATATCTACAAACCACCGGGATTAAAAGCAAGTGCTCTTCCTAAGCTTTCTTCTTCAGTGAAAATAACCGATGGAGAAGAAAAAAAGAGGAACAGGTCCCTGCTATGTATGAGTAGTTTTCATGCATGTAAAACTCCATCACCTGAAGGGTCACACAAGCACAAGGTAATCACAGATAAATAAATCATCTACTTGCAACTGCAAATGAAATGCAGACTTTGAATTATTAATTATTTGTACTCTATGACTAATTGCACAATGATCGTGACTCTCTTTAGCTTCATGAACACTAAGAATTATGTTTGTTGTCTGAAAATCAGTGCCTGAACATTAGGGAGGTTTTTTTGTAAAGTTAGAGCATATAAAAGATGAAAAACATATTTTCAAATATAATGGAAAATATCAGGATAATAATGTTTTGCAGCAATATTTGTCAAGATGTTTTTCAGTTGAGCACTGGACACAACACTGTGAAGCACCAAGGAAAGCACTGTTTAGAAATTGTTACAGTCAAGGAACAAAATCTTAGATATTTATGAAGCTATATAATTTCCTGTTTCTCATACGTAGTCACTTAATAAATCCATGTCTCTCATTGCATAACATCGCTTTGTTTAGCTCCATTCTGTCTGATATCAATGATTTGCCATAAAAGTGTATGAGCAATCCACCCTTTGCAATGGTAAAAAGTACAGAAAGTTCAATAGTTTACCACTGAGAGAAGAAGTTATTCACATAGAGATTTATTAATTTTTTCTGTTCAGCTATATGGGAGTAACCGTACATCTTCAGCAAAATATAATTAGTAAAGGAGTTATGAAAGCACAATTTAAGCTTTTCTGAAATACCTTTTCCATTATCCCATGAAAGCTGAATCTACTGAACTCTGAAATCATGAGCTGGCTACAGAACGATGTTTGGATGATTGTGAAAACATGTCTTTCTCTTACAGGAAAATGTTAATTAACATATGAATTGTTTATATGGAAATGAATTACCTTTTTTTTTTTTTCCCTAACTTTATCTATTAGTTTTGATTGGGAAGAAAAGGAAACTTAAAAGGAGTTATCTGGAGGTGTACATCTAAGGTTAAAGCACAAAAGGTTGTTAATAAAAAAAAAACAGCAAAAAGAAAAGCATGTGAAAAAAACATTTATCAAGATCCATCTCTCTAAAGAAACTTCTAAAATGTATCCTCTAATAGTTGTAAAAATCACTCAGTTTTTCTAAATACCAGTTTTATGTCCATGAAAGTGGCTGTCATCTACCTATCACCTACTTATAGTGTCATCAACACTAGGTGTTATCAAATATGTTTGCATCTACATCAAAAACTGTGAAAATAGCCACATGTCCTGAAAAAAACCCAAATCACTTAAGATAGGATCATTGGAAGTTAAGGGACAAGAATCCAAGTGTTATTTTGGACAATATATGCTATTTGTTTTGGAGAAGAATTGGAGAAAAATCCTGTTAGCAACAGAATTATATGTCTTATTGGGTTTAGGTAATCTGACACCTCGTGGGGGAAATTTACCGTGTTATAAAGCCAGATTCACTTCTCTCCTCTTAGAGATGTAAAGTACCAAGAGACTACTAGGACTTGTTTATTCCTTTAGGAATTAAAGCTATTATCCCCGAGTTTCCTGGAAGACATTAAGATTCAATAAGATTAAGATATCATGAGCTAACCAAAATACAATTTAATAGTGAGAAGAATCATCATCATCAACAGCAACAAGAAAAGAACTGTGAAGGCCTCAGTTTTAGGCTGCAGCTCTGTACTTTCTTGGCAGGTTGGAGGGTGTTAGAATTTGGCTCTACAGGAATGCAATTAGAAGTGAATTGTATAGGGCTTTTAGCTTGTATCAGTACATAACTTCAAGATGATAAAGATGACTACTTGATTACAATGTGCTGTTGTCGTATGTCAAACATAGGTTGGATTGTGAAAGTAATTAGAATAGGAATTAGAATAATTTTTAACAGCTGGTTTGTAAATACATGGAAAATACCAGTTCTCAAAGAACTTAGTTTAAATGATGTGTCAAGCACACTGTTAAAAGAGAAATACTAGGCAGAAGGGAAGTCATGGATTTCAATAAGGAAGGGACAGTTACAGAAAATCTACCCATGGTTTTCCCAAAATTGTACTTCTTGTCATTTATAATACAGTACCACCTGGAAATCTCAGGTCACTCATGCTTTCTGAATTACTCCTATGCTTATCACATCATGAATCTTCCTATCTTTTTACGTGCAGTATCAGAACTAGTACAATGCTAAATTCTCTATTAAATGTTTAAGTGTTAAAGATTCATGATGTATGACTTTGGACAAGACACAATGAAGTCACTTCTCCAGAGTAATGGGTGAGCACAGTAACAGAATCTGCACTGAACTTCTGAAACATCCCCATTGTAAATGGCTCTACTGGAGAGCAGAACATAATAAACGATTGCAACAGCAGCTTAAATTTTTACATATGAGAAATTGCCAGTTACTTCAAATTATCACAATTTTTTTTTCTTTAAGTGTCAACAACTTTTATTTTTGTGCCAAGACATTTTTCTTTAGTTTTAGCAGAGGACATAGGTTCATTTGGAATTGCCCCAGTGCATAAAAACTCTAACAATTTACGAAGTACCTACATGGTTTAAAGCCAAAAATTAAATGATCAGGGATATTTTTTAAGGAATAACTGACTGTAAAATTTTTGCTTCAATGGTGATTATTTTTATTACCTAAAAGTTTCTATTGTGCTCACTTTTTTTTCTTTTTAAAGTCAATATACATCTCATGAAAAGTGCCAGATTAAGAGGCTGAGACTGAAATTTTGCATTATCCAAGAAATGGGAGCAGTACAGTACAAGACCCCACATGGTGCTTCATCAGTGTGTTTTAAATCTGATTCAAAGTTTGGTAATCCAGACTGCCTCCATGTGCTTTTGGAAGTGAGCATCTCTTTTAAGCAAGATTGCCCTAAAAGGCACTCAAATATTTTAGGAGTTTGCAAAGGGCTATGTACTCTGTCCTTTGAAAAGGCTACATATGTACAGTTACGAAGAAGTTTCACAATGTTGGTGCCTCCTTGGATTCTGTCTCCCTTAATTTGAATTATGTTTCTTATCATCATAAATTGCACTCCAGTATGTTACACCAAACTGTGCTGTTCCTTTCTGAGATCTGCCTACCTTCTACTGTTAAAATAGTAAAAAGTCCTCACAAGATCTGATCCGTTTTGTCTTTCAGCGTATGAGTAGGGACATCTGGAGTGCCTTTTTGTAAGTTGAAGTTATCTATGTCCCTCTTGCAAAGATGAGTTTCTGGTCTTGAGGACTTAATTCGTGCTGATTCAGAAGAATATTCTTGGTAGAAGTGGGCCAAAATATATGCTGAAATTCTTCTCTTATTATGTTATTTTCAGGAAAAATTAACTCAATCTGAAATGTTTGTTAAGTTGTCCCAGTATACTGGATTTTCTGCAATGAAGAAATATCAATTAAATTCCTGAGTCTGATCTCACTGGTTTCTGTTGGTTTTCTTTTTTTTTTTCAGTTTTTCAAGTATAAATTAGTTTTCTTATAGAACTTCCCTTCAGTTCCAATTTTTATCTCAATATTTGACTCAGAGAAAAATGTTTTGTCAGGGAGAAAGCATGCTTAACCAGAACGGAAACACAAAAATTACATGATATAAATAGTAACTACACAGGCAACAATGGAAACTAGCAATATCAAACCAACAACGATTGTCATTTCCAGTTAAGCTAGAAGTAATTTTTTCCTTTATCTGTCAGTGACTTTTATGTGAGCAGCCATAACTCAGTGATTCAGGAACTTCTAATTCTCAATACTGGAACGTAAAGACTAGGATTGCCTCGAACTAACAGTATATCAAAGCCGTACTCACAGCTCTTAAGACACAACTTGGTTGTTCAGGCTGTATTCTTGAAGAATGTAGGAAATTCTCTGGAAACTTGTTCTTACCCCAGAGTCAGAGAGAACATCTGAGACTAATTAGTGCATCAGAAATATGCCCATTGGATAAATCATTTTTGTTTGGAAACATGATGAAAAGGAAATATTTAGTGCTATCCTTAGCAGTAGGATTTTGCTGTCATGAAGTAGCTTTAGATGGAGCGAATTAATTGTAGTTAATTATCTCCCCTTTTACAGTAAATTGTACAGTAATAGTACATTAGCACCACTTTCAGATTTTCTTAAGTAGTTCAGATTTGTAAGTAGTCTATTGTAGTTTTAAATTGCAATAAGGTAACAGAGAATGTGTTAGATCTTTTACTGGTATCTGTGGCACCTCAAAGGTTATTGGACCTGCATAACACTTTGTCATATCATAAATCACAACATTTAAGAATGTTGGTCATGCTTTAAAGGTAAACATGAAATTTTGCTAGCACAAAATGTTTACACTTTCTTAGATTTTAGTTTCACGTGTTTCTGAACCAATGTCTCATTTACACTCACTATTGATCAATTTTTTGAACTGCTTCAATTCAATAGACAGGTAGACTGAAAAAATAGACAATTACATTTTTAGAGTCTGCTTCTAAGCCAGTGAACTTAATGAATGAACTCCCTTTTCCTTAAGATAGGTCTAGGTTGGGCCCTCAAATCCAGTAATAAACAGTACTAAAAAAAATTTAATTTTGTCTAGCGCGTACCTTCTTTTCTCTATGGTCTTTATTGCAGATTAAGTCCCCATATGTCTTCTCACTGCTCTTTAAGCTGTGAGTCTAAGGTAAGTGAAATCAATGGGAAAAAAGGACATTTTGACATGATACTATTCATAATGCTGCCAAAGTAATGAGACAAATCTTGGGAGATAGATACAAAAATATGGGTCTAATAGATCATGGAAGACTCAGTGGACATCTTACACAGGGAAGACAAGACTACGCTGAAGGCACTACACATGGGCCCATAAGGGAAAACCAAGACTATTGTGAGAAGAGGGTGCTGATATGGGAGGCATAGAGAACTGAGCTGAACTCAGACTTCTATCTGAAAAACCCTGGCCTTCTCAGGCACCCTTCTCTGTCATCTGGTCTTCAGTGTTGCTCCTGGAGTCTGTTAGAATTAAGCTGAATTTCTATTTTTGCCTTCAGAATGTATTAAGCATCCAGTCTTACAAATTGATTTGATTAAAACAATAATGCATTATTTAACATAATCTCCCATGCCAATGAACTTCAGTCTGACACAGTTCCCCTTTCATTATGTGAAGGTATTTTTTGAGTGTCCTACCCAACTAGGTGGGCACCTTTATTATATTGTTTGTTAACTGTAAATAAATTTATATGTGCTATGCAAACATGCCTTTTCCTGGCAGACGTAATGGTGGTGCCAAGTTACACTGCCTTTTCATGGTCGTGATCTGTATGTAACTCTAAAACATGGCTTCTGAAATGTCATCACAAAGCATAAATGAGAGCAATGACTGTGACTCATTAGTGTGTCTTAAAATAAATTATGTAAAAAAGATTGCTGCAACTGGGCATATTGTCCTAGGAATATTGGATACAAATCAAATACTTGTAGCTTTACTGACTTCAATGGAATGTGTTTATAGAAGGAAATAAACAAAGTTTCTCTTGGATACACTAAATTCTCATGTCAAGATCATTTAAGGAAATATGGTATTTGGATATTTTCCTTTCTGGATTTTCGTTTGTTCTGCTTATGCAACAAAAACACTGGGGTCCAATATAATGCATTTCACCCACGCACACCTTGTCTTTTCATGCCTGAAAACTAACCAGTGTGAAGGGCACTCTGTGTAGTCCAATAGGAATGAAAGAAGATAGACAATCATAATCCCAGAATGTCTGTTTCATCTATAATGTTCGTGGTAAGGATCAACCAGATGTAGCTGGAATAGCTTCTTGAAGTTTGCACCAAGTTGTTGAACAAGGCAGTTTGTTTCTTAAAGTGGTTAGCAATCTCCCATCTGAAAAACAAAAATGAAATAAAATAAAATAAAGTAAAATAAAACAAACCAAAACATTTTACCTCCTCTGATGCTCTGTATTGGAGCCCATTATAAGCAGCAATTATTATCTACTTCTTTTAGCACCTTCCCAAGAAATACAAACGTAGATGGCAACTCATGTGAAAACTTTGAAATCATATTTAGATTTAATATTTTCATTTAAGAGTTGATGCTGGAACGGAACAGTCAACAAGTACTAAAATAAACATAAACAAATTAAGAAAAACAGGGATGATGAAATACTTATCATTTAAACTTGAGATTCCCTTGAAAGAAGGAACATATACTGTACACAAAAGACAGTGTACTGTGTTATTCTACTACAAATGATTGTATTTTTTTAAGAATTCTCCCATGTCCGCTTGAAATTTGATCAGACAGTGCCTTCACCAGTAAACTATCACAAAATGCATTACAAAAAGGACACAAAGAACTGTGCTTCCTGTAATATTTGAGAGTAACAGAGTAGCTATTGTATGACCTCATTAACAGTTTATGCATAAGCTTGGCCGTTAAAACTTGTTTTAGTAAAAGAGGGAATGTTGGGAGAGTCACTGGACTTCATCCATAAGCTTTTAGCAAATGCACAGTACAAATTCCCATCTTATTCTCTGCTGGACAGTCATCAAGGATAAGTAGAAGAGGCCACAACCTCAATCCTTAACACCAACGACAGACCCTCTAGTACAGATTGCTACTGCAAGTGCGTATGCACAGGAAAAATCTCTGTTTCCAAAGCTACAGGAAGTTTTCATTCATTTTTTTTTTATTTGTCTGCAAACAATGGCAAGCAGATGGCTTGCATTGTTTTATTTGTATCATATTATCTGACAAAAATGTTGATGAGATCAAGTTTCGGGACACTGCTGTGAGTTATGCTCAGTCTGGGTTTAAGGACAGTATTTATTTATATCTCCCTTCATATGCACTTGTGAATAATACTTTAGGATTCCATGATGAGTTATGTAAGTCCCGAATGTGAGCAGTGATCATTAATAAATTACCACGTTTTAAAAAACACCCACCACATTTTCCTGGCTCTGCCCTGTTAGCTGCATCTGTGTTCAGCTGATTGGATGAACTATTAGCTAAGCCATTTACCAGGAAGGTAGATTTATCATGCAGCCCTAAATCATATGCAATAGTCTTTTAGATGAGAGGCAATCAGCCGCACATTGGAAAACACTACAGTGGTGATTAAAAGCGAACATGGACTCAGTCTTAATGGAGTAAGAGTGATGACAGGGTAACACATTGGTATTGCATTCCAGCACTTAGAAATTAAATTATTAAAATTGGCAAGGAGCTGGTAATGCAGCAGCCCCCTTCATGTGTGTGAACAGTTCCACTGTTATCAAATGCTTTAAGCATGATAGAGCACAAGTAGATGTGACATACTCCAGTAAAATAAGAGGAAAATAACAGTGACTGTCTGAGGAGAAGTATCTTTGGGGATAACATCACTGTTATTTTCATTGCTCTTATCTAAAGGAGCACCTGTTTTTTTTTCTGAGTTGGAGAAGGAACAGTGTGTATGAACATTTATTACTAAATGATTATGAGCCATTTATTGTATAGTAATTTCTTTGGGGTTGTATTTCTTTTGGGGCAGTGTTATCATTGGGTAATTGCTGAGGTTTGCTTACTTTAGAATTATAGTTGTTTAAAAAAATTGTCAAGGATGACCAAATCTTGGAGAGAAAGTTATTTCATTTAAGACAGCATGATTAAAATGTCATGATTAAATATGTATTTTTTTAGCAAGTAATTTTTTTTTTCTCCTGGGAGTATTTCAGTTCTCCTTTTGAATATAATTGGTCATGGGTTTATGTTGGCTCAGTGAATTCACTGTAAATATGGCCTTCCATACACCATACTAATCTGAAATTAGGCAACTCATTGAACTAATATTTAGTTTTTCATTGGAATATTTCTAGACTAAATCATTAAACACAGAAAAAATGTATTCTTCCCTTAAAATTATTTTATTTGATTAGGAAGTTGGAATGCATCTTAAAAGATAGCACTTTTTAAACTAAGAAAAAATAAAGCTACAGAGTAGTAAAATATAATCAAATTATCCAGAATGTCAAAAACTCTCCTTTCTGATCAGAGAAAATAACTCTTTCCATTCAGCTCTTCTCTGAGTAAATAAATGGACTTTGTAACATGACCAAAAGTCAACAACATTCAGCCTCTCTCTCAGACTCACAAATGTTTGTGCCTAGGAGGGCATCATTAGGGCAATTACTTGATTAAACAGAGAGTCCATTTTGTTTATTTGTTACACTCCTCAAAGGAACACAGTTCACTCTCACAGGAGCACTTGTGTGTCCAGTAAATAGAAACATGTTAATTATATACCTTAAAATCACAAGGCACTAACCGTGATTCCATTGTTTTGTGCTAAAACACATGCAGCAGCAGAGCTGGAGAAAGCCAAGATGGTTCTTGCGTGCCTGGTTGTAGGCCCTGCATGGCTCCAAAGTTGCATTGCTCTGTTGAGGATGCACAGTTGACGGATTTGCACCATATTTACCACTCTTACTAGTATTTACCCATTTTTTTTCCCCATGGTCTTAGATTAATTTGTCTTAAAAAAAGATTTGCTTTCATTTCAGGTTATTTTGTCCATCTATTTTTGCTTTTAAAAATTCTTTATCATTTAAATCAAATCTCTGGCAATCAGCACCCAGCAGAAATGCTTTCTCTAAAGGGTTTTGGAGGGGTTGTTTTCGGGATCACATTACCAGAGTCTTTGGCTTTGTCAATATCTGTCTCAAAGAGGAGTCTCCAAGGAGCCAGAAACATGGCATATTTCCAGCTCTGTTTGCCTCTGGTTTACACAGGCAGCTCCTAAGCAGCAGGTATAATGATTGCATAAATGCTTGCATGCCTCCTACAGATATGGTATGCATGTTTGCCTGGGAACATCCAAACTGCCTAATGCTGAGCTAATAGCATGTCAACAATACACTGAACCACTAACTATGTTTAAGAAATCATGTCTCATTTTGCTACAGAAGCAATACCTGGAGCTATGTTTCCATGTTCACTATCTGGGCATCTCTCAAAACACAATGTGAAAATGTATGTGGTTTGGGGATTTTTCCCTGTTTTGTTTCTCTAATGTCTCTTATTCTTTCTTTCCTCCTCTCATACATAGCTAGAACATCAGCCAGAAAAGGCCCCTGCCCAAACACTTTTCGCTCCTGAGTAGACTCACGATATGCCTGTATTTCTTGGATATATCTAGACTTGAGATTTTGACAGTAGTATCACTTCTTACATATAAGTGAAATGAGGGTAGCTGTTTGGTTTTGGTTGGTCTTCAACTGTAACAATATTATGATTACTGTTTTATACGAATGTATGAA
The DNA here is from genome assembly GCA_033556795.1 of Tapera naevia. Classification (NCBI taxonomy): domain Eukaryota; kingdom Metazoa; phylum Chordata; class Aves; order Cuculiformes; family Neomorphidae; genus Tapera; species Tapera naevia. The sequence continues at coordinate 17,417,820 of JAUMJJ010000038.1, forward strand.
TAACATCTATAGTCTGAAGTCCTAGAAAAATCAGGTCTTTGTTACTTCGTTTTCCCTAATCTTGCATTAAAGTGATTTGCATCAAAGCTGTTGACAGACAGTGGTAGTAAAATATTGGTATTTATCCAAAATTATACATTACAAAGTCTAAACAGGGTATGATAAGTATAAATACATAAATCATTGGAATATTTGGAAAAAAAGAAGACTTTTTAAACAATTTTATATACAACTGTGATATATTTCTATTTCACTGATCAAAGTTATATTTTCAGAGATACAGAAAAAGGAAGTGCACAATTCCTTCCTTTAGTATAGAAACATTAACTTTGCTGAGTGAGAAAAGAGTGGATCTAGGTGATTAGCAATTTTGATTAGATACATGTCACAATGCTGGAGTTATTCTGTACGATGTGCGTATTAAGTTATATCACAGTCTCACAGCATTCTCTTCTTGTGCTAAGAAAATCTGATTCTTCTGCCTTATTTTTCATATACAGAGTGAGTGGTATATGTATGATATCTGCAATACGTGATCCACCTGTGTTTTGACTGTAGAAGTTCTTTCTAAACAGGGTGTACTGAAGACTACACATTGTTTAGACTTCTTGCTCAACCTGACTGCAAGATAAGAATCAAGGAAGGAAGAAGAAACGATACAGGAGTATTTCTTCATTTAGAAAAATTCTCCCTACCCCAGTGTGCTGCCTATGTTCAAGGGGCTGGAATTTTATTTTTGGTAAACTTAGACCTAGAATGAGACGATTAGGTGTGTACTTCTGCTTATATTTTGCTACTTTGCTGTGAACTACAAGTGTCTTAGATTAACCTACATTTTCTCATTAACACTTTTTCTTTCCATTTTTGTTAGGAAATTGCTCAGCTTTCATTAGCTGAAAGGTGACTTTAATGTATTTCTATCCCAATATTTCTCAACAGGTGCAGTACTCTGGATCCAATAATAATAACTGCTCTTTGTTTCTCTCTGAATTTTAGTGATTTGTTAGTTCTTCGATGTAACTATACAGTTGTCTTAAAAGGGTATGATATCCATCTTTACCACCTGTTCTAAATACTTCATGCTGAAAGTGAATCTTCTACATTATTCATGTAGAACCATAAGTAAACTGGTAGAAGTAAGCTAATGCTCAGGATAAAAAGGAGCAGAAAAACCAGGACCATAGAAACACAGGATCATAGAATTACTTGAGTTGGAAGAGACCCAAAAGGATCACTGAGTCCAACTCCTCTCCCTACATAGGACATTCCCAACATTCACCAATATGATTACATTTTCTGAGTTATTTTTTCCATCCTATGTTCAGCTTCATCATTTTAGAACCTTGAAATTTTTTCTTTCCCTAGTCTTTTCTGCCTTTTCAGTTTATGAGGTATGTTTTTCCCCTGGAAAAGAGTAGAGAGGAAACCAAAATGAATGTCAAGTTTTAAAACAACAAAAAAGTACTGTGAGCTGGCAGACCAGTAACTCTGCAGGACAGCCCTGGATAGCTGCAAAATCTTACCACATCATTGCGTCTCCAGTCATTCAGATTCTTTGATAAAAAGGAGAAAGTCCTCATAGGATGCCTTCTGTTAATAAAAAATGGTTGAACATTAATTGAAAAAAAAAGAATGAACTAAACTAGTAAATTAAAAGTTGCTGGATCTTACTAAGCAGGTATATTCCTATTTAAGTTGTTGGCAGACCATCAATTGCAATACATTTTTTTACCCCAAAGGTAAGACTCTTTGTAGGAGACAAGAGATTTTCTACTCTGGTGCCAGATAGTGAAACAAACTCCCATAGGAACTATGAGCCATCATTGCTTGGACCTTGCTCTATTTAACAGAAGCACATTGCAACCTGTACATATGATGAAGTAAAATCTACCAGACAAAACAATTTTATTTCATGAACAATTTCCACTTTGGGGAGAAGATAAGAATAAAAGAAAATCCACATGGCAGATGCAACTCATGTCTCCTGAAGTATTACTGGCAGGTACTGAGAAACGATGTTAATGAAAGCACAATTGTAATCCATATACATACAAAGGTCTAGACAAGAAATACCTGTCTGGTAATAAAAGCTGCTAGACAGCAAAGTGGCTAATTGCCAATGCCTTAAAAACAAGGCTCTCTCATTAGAGCTTGAAATGATAATTTCTTGCTGTTTCTTGGTCTTTAAGAGAAAGAAAAACCAGCATATTGTGAGTAAAACCTGCTCACTCGAGCCTTCTTCTCCTTTTTGATAGGACCACCAGATTGTTAGTCTTTAGCTGATGCTGCTCTGTATTTTAGTGCACCTATCAAACAGATTTCTTGGATAAAGAAGCTACTGTGATTTAATCTAAAAACTTGGTTTAGTGAACTTCTGTTTCCTATACGGAAGCTGTTGTCCAAGCCAGAACACCTCGAAGACATTTTGGAGCTGGCTTTTGGGTTGCACAGCTTCCCTGGAGATCACATATCTGAAATATTCTGGATGTTTAATAGTAAAAAACTAATCTGCTTGACTATGCCTGCCTGTGGTGCTTTGATACTGTGTAAGGAATGTTGGTAAATCTTCCTGTTCCTCTAGAATCCTTAGTAGTTTGGAGACATGGGAGCAGGTGTACCTTTACACCACTGACCAGTAGGCCAGCCTTTTAGCACTTTTTTCTTTCCCTACAGTCGTGGTAGTTGAATCTCTGTGTTCTCTGTGTTCACTGTTGACATTCTGGCTTCTCCCAGCTGCAGAGAGGTAAAAGGTACTTAAAGCAGAAGAGACCAAGGTGGCAGAAAAGGAGTTAACTTGTGTGCCCAGTTTCTGCAGTATTCCATGTGGCTGTTGGGCTCTATTCTCCAGGTCATGTTTGCTCTGCGGCATTACAAGCATTCCTGACTGTCTTTTTTCTTTCCCATTCAGTTCACTAGTATTAATGACCATCCTGCTATCCCTTGACGTCTTCATGGAAATATTTCATGTCTTTCTTGTGGACAATAAAGTCGTTGAACACAGAAAAAAACCCTCCATCTGTGAGTGGTCTTTGACATTTGCAAACCTGGCAGTAACTAATGTTAAATACTTTTCAGTCTCCATGTTTTCCTTATTACTCCAGAACTCATCTCTCTCCAGTTTGAATTCACTTTAAACTGAATAAAGCTTCTTTTAATTTACTGCTAGCCATATGGTATTCTAGGGAAAGCTGAGGGACAGAAAAGGGACATGTACTACATTCATGATATACACACATATAATAAACAAATTCCAGGAAGCTGAGAGAAATCATGCAAAGTTGACAATTCCATTCCACAGCTGTGAGAAGGATCCTCTAGCTGTGAGAGAATTGTGAATTCTGGATTTCCTAACAGAGAGATAAAAGTCTCATCATCCTAAATCTTCCATAAAATAATGTTTTTAATTCAGATTAAGCAAGCAGACAATCTAAATGTTACAATCCTCAGTACCGGAAGCCAAAAAGAATAAGAAGATTTTCACATATAAGTTACATATGCTATATTTTTTGTGTCTCTTATAGGGTTTTTTATTCTCATTGAGAGCTATCAAATGGACAAATCCTCTCTTACCGCTATACCACTGTAACTGTTTAAATTTGTGAAATTATGAGGTTCTTTGCAATGTGAAGGCTGTATGGATTGTATTTTGTTCCTGTAAGCCTGGCAGAAGGTATTTTGCATGGAAAATTATTTGCTTTTATAGACTTACGTACACATGTACACAACATATACACGTACAACCAGTATTCACCATTAATAAATTTAAACATGGATGTTAACTGTATTTCTGAAGCAAAAGAAGCACCATCTTGGATAGCACTGTTGAAAGATGCTGATTAGTTAATGATTCTTGCTACTTTCAAAGCCTGACTGTTGACTGTCTTCTAAATCTGGTCATTGAAAAATACTTTTAGGAGTAATTCAAGTGCAGTAAAATTGACTGAAATTAAGGTTTTAGCAACAGATAATACTAAGCCCTCAACAGTCTCTGGAAAACTTGATAAATATGAAATGCATTTTATCCAAATATTTTTTTGAAAGTCTTGTAAGTGTGTTGGATTTTTTTACCCTCATCACTGATTTATAAGAAATATATGTGTAAAATGTAAAACCAAATCTGTTTCTTTTCTTGCTTTAGCTGTTTCGTGGTGCTACATTGGCTCTGTTTCATAACAAGCTGTTGATACTGCAAAATCTGGATTGTGGTGTGGAAAATAATTCAGTTACAGAAGCTAAATGATTCAAATATCTCAATACTCAGCAAAGAAGAAGAAACTAAGATACTTGTTTAAAATAAGTTGCTGAAGTTTCGGAAAGTTGGTACTTGTTAAAGTTCCCTTTATTTTTTTCTGAAGATCTGAGTTATTGAGAAGAATTGGTACCTCAGCTTTAAGAAAACATGGGGGTTTATTCAGTTTTTGGAAGTCTTTGAGCTTTTGATGTAGTTATGAAAGACTGGTATTTTAAAAAGAAGTTGTTTTCTTAATAATCTTTTGCTAGGAATATGTTCTCAATGGGAATGGGAAGGTATGCTTTTCACACCATCACTAAGTGCACTACAAGACAGATGGTCTTAGAAAAAGCATGGTGTTCCCCTTGGTAACACTACAATATCACAAAATGAAAACAAAACTAAACTAAAAGGCTACCACAGTTTAGACATTTGGATTAAAAATGCTGCTATGGTAATGGACAGAATTGCCTTCTAGAAAATTTACTGTATTAGGAAGAAGAGACGAAAGCTGTCCTGTGTTTCATAAGAATAGAGCGATTGTCAATACATTTATGACATAAAAGTCAGGAAGAAAAATTAATGGATTTATCTAAATAAAATGAAAGGAAACTTCAATTTCAAAGAAGTAAATTAATTTTGTCTTAGCGATGGCACCAGCTCACAGTGCAGAACAAAAAACATCAAAAATACCTCAATGTCCTTCTTGTACTGAGGGGCCCAGAACTGAACACTGTACTCGAGGTGTGGCCTCACCAGTGCTGAGTACAGGGGAACAATCACCTCTCTTGTCCTGTTGGCCACACGGTTTTTGATGCAGGCCAAGTTGCCATTGGCCTTCTTGGCCACCTGGGCACACTGCTGGCTCATATTCAGCTGGCTGTTAACCAACCCCCCCAGGTCCTTCTCCTCCAGACAATTTTCCAGCCACTCTTCCCCAAGCCTGTAACACTGTAACACTGTGCCCCAAGTGCAGGACTCGGCATTTGGTCTTGTTAAACCTCATCCCGTTGGTCTCAGCCCATGGATCCAGCCTGTCCAGATCTCTTTGCAGGGCCTCCCTTCCTTCAAGCAGATCAACACTGCCACCCAGCTTGGTGTCATCTGCAAACTTGCTAAGGGTGCAATTGATCCCTTTATCCAGATCATTGTTTAAGATATTGAACAGGACTGGACCCAGCACTGAACCCTGGGGAACACCACTTGTGACCGGCCTCCAACTGGTTTTAACTCCATTTATCACCACCCTCTGGGCCCGGCCATCCAGCCAGTTTTTCACCCAGCAGAGGGTGTGCCTGTCCAGGCCAATAGCAGCCAGTTTCTCAAGCAGAATACTGTTAGAAACAGTGTCAAAGGTTTTACTGAAGTCCAGGTACACCACACCTACAGCCAACACATTGCCTAGTTAGGAATATAATTACTCTTATACTATGATATATACTATTTAACTATAGTACCTGCCTTTAATAATTTGATTCTAGGAATTGAAATGTGATTCTTCGTTTTAGCTTTCCCAAGTGATTATGAATTTCTATGTAAGTAAAATACTGTAGTATTTTAGATTTATTTGAATTAGAGTATCCGCATGACACTGTGTGAATCTATTATTTTGGGTCTAGTGAGAGAATTTTATAAGTTAAAACTTGTTAATTAGCTGATAGTTGACTTAATTGTCTCAGACTTTATTACAAAACAAGTCTTCCAAGATAAAATACAGTCAAAACAAGTTTTGTAGAACTTGATAATATAATCAATTCCTTTTTTGTTATTGAACACAATGCTTGCAGAATAACTTTCATCTGGCTGGAATACATATGCACAGCTTCCCAAGGAGAGCAAGGATGCAGCTACCTCTGTTAGTGCTACTGTAATCCTGAAAGACTCTACAGCAACATAATCTAACAAAACACTTTATATTACCACTGGTCTATAATCTGCACCGATTTTTACTTAATATAATCACTGCACTCACCAGCTTGTGCAGGAAGTATCTGTGTACAATCTGGTAGTGAGCAACAGTGGAGCTAAAGAAGAGATGGGTAGAAGATACTGTTCCTTTATGATTGCAACAAATGTCTAATAGGACTGTCCTTATAGTGGCTATGTTCATGCTTTTTAAGTCATAAGTTATTATTGCTCCTGATGCTCAAATGAATAAAATATTTCTGCTAATTAAGATGAGATACAACCACTGAAAAACGTCAACAGTATAGGTTTTGCCTATGTTGATTTCCTCAGATTATTTGTATCATAAACACATGCATTCTTAAGCCAGAATTGTGTACCCACTGGTAACACAGAATCTGTATTAGCCTTTGATATTTGTCATTTATAGGATAAATCATTTGCCTTTGTTGACCTTATCCATGATTTATGCAGCATCTTATTTATAATTAGTGTGATATCTAGAATGACAGAACAAAATGTAGGTATACAAATATTTATGTTTAAAGTGATCGGGAAGTTTGAGATAGCCAGGACTATAGCTCCCAGACTGTGAAAAATACTCTGAGGAAAACTGAATTCAAAGTAAAAATTAGTTTGGTTATTAATTTTCCACTCTTTCAGTTATAATCAAATAGTCTGTTGGTTTGAAGCCCTACTAAGCAAAAAAACTCCTTAGGATCCTCTTTAGTAACTTACTAGCAGAAATGCTGTATCCCTAAACTTCCAACTAGAACAATATGTCCATTGGAAATGCTGTCACTTTGTGTAAGAGGGTTCCTCTCTTGTTACAAAGCACAAAATGACATCTATTTAGCACTAACATAGTTAGAATTAGTGGTAGATCTATACTAAAGATAAAACAAAGAGGAATGTCACAAAAACTGACAGAGGAGATGTCAGAAGCTGATTAATTCTAATCTTAACTGGACAACAACGACAGTATGCAGGGAATATACTGTGGCAAGGATGTAGTTTGCGTGACTGAAACAAGCCTGTGAAGAAAATCATAACTATTTCCACTACCTTTATGTAAAAGTTGTGCTTTACTTTCCTCTACTCACTTCTACATGGTTACTTAGCCCTATTAAAGGGATTATTTTTTAGTTTTCAGAGTAGAGAGAAAATGCAATGCAAAGAATGAGCAGTAATCATACAGGTAGGTCACTCTAATGGCTGTCCCTGTGTGACAACAGAGCCACCCCAACTGAACCTGCTAGCTTTGAGCGTTCATGAGTCAACACCATTTTCCTCTGTACATCAGAAGGAATAGCTCATGTTAATTTAATGTGACTGCAAGTGAAAACAAGGAACAAAGTTTCTAATAGACCTTGATGCAGAAAGGAGCTTTTTAGACAAGCACTAAGCTAACCTCCCAGAAGGAAGATATAGGATGAGTGCCTTGTGAAAAAGCAGAAGACAGTAAATGTAAAATGACCAATATGCACATCAGATTTGTTGTTTACTCTACTTTAAGGACTAGAAATACGAAGCATTCCAGTTTAAAATCAACTGCTGTATTGAAAGGAGCCCTCTGTGACTGTGGACCTCTGTTGGCCTTAAAATGCCCAGGAAAGTAACCTCACAAGGAAATAGACCCATGTGATCTTGTTGTAAAAGCTACCATGAGCACCACGTGTCAGAGCCAGAGACACAGATTTCATCATACTCTGCCACTAAGGTTCGGAAACGATCACAGAAGTCCGTAGCTGGTGATTGAAAGATGAAGGTTTTGATAATTTACTTGGAAATGACATTGGAATGGGATTGTAAGTCATGTTCTTCCCTCTTTCCTTACAATAAAATGGGTTGAAGTGACAGTTCTCTGCACTGCACTGCAATGAGGCCGAAGGACTTGGCCAAAATGCAAACAAGGTGGTTGGATAGAAAAAGACATGTCATTCCCAGAATTTTCCTTCCCTACTTTCCAGCAACTGCAATACAAAGAAAAATTGTACGCTTAGAATTCTTCATGTCTCTAAGCAGTCAGAGAAATATGACAGAACTATAAAATGCCTGAAGCTTAGTCAAGTGCTCAAGAAAGCTCCTTTGCCTCCTGTGTGGAGTAAGAGCACAGCATAAAGCTGCTGTGGCCTTAGAGCCCGGCCAAGAGGAAGAGTAACAAGGTGGACTGAAGTATCTTCAGATGAAGGGAGCTGAATTAGTAGAGACTACAAATCAGCATGAGAACTGGAAACTGGAATTTATGAATATGTGATTAGTTGTAAAGATATGCTAGAGAAGCCTCGGTTTGATTTACCTGGTGAGGCTATCCTGCCCCTAGTGGAAGTTGGGATATTCTCAGAGCTGCTTGGCTTCGTACTCTGTACCTCGTGGGTCCTTTGCAATCAAAGGCCAGTCTGATCACCTATCAATGCAGCTATTATCTGCCACTATGCCACAAGTTGGATTCCAGTCTCGTGCAACTTCTTGCAGTTGCCCTGAGAAAGAAAGCCCACTGCATAAGGGAAAATTGTGGTGGTTATACCTCCTTCAGGCCTCTTTCTCCAGCCAGAATAGTTTAAGAGTAGGAGAGGATGAGACCTGCACCCTTTAATTTTTCTTCCTCATATGTTCTTAATCCTTCTTTTGGGAGTTAAGATTTTATCAATGTAAGACATATGACAGTGTAAGTATGTGAATTTAACAGAGTATGGTTTACACTGGCTGACACTGTCTCCAAATTTAGCCCCAGATCTGATGCCTGTTTTACACTTGATCTCCTCAATATTTACTCCATTCTGGGAAATAAATTACTACAGGAACAACTCCATTTCTCGGTGTTGAGTGACACAGTAGCATGCGTGGTTAATTGAATAAAACAATCTAAATAAATAAATATTGGGAAAGTTCCATTTTGCCCGTAACAAAATAATTTTCAAATCCAAAATAAACTTGTGAAGACAGATAATCTTCTAGGAGTCTCACTTTGGGTGCCTTCCATTGACTTCTCACAAAACAACAGCTTCTTGTTGCTGCTGACCACCAGTATGGGAGAAGCAGGAGCTGAACCAAAGGTGTGAGTAAGATTCAGTTTCTTATTTCTCATAAATGACTGAGTACATCTGTAAGTGATTAAGTCTGCTCTGCATGCATCTCTACAAAGGTGACAGAGAAATAGATGTGTCCCATTCTCTTTTAGGTAAAAGCTAAATATACTAGTTTTCCCATCTTGTGTTTCCCACAGAAATATTTGTTGTCTTTATGAGCTCTTCTAAACACTCCAGCAGAGAAGTCTATTACATGCATTATTTACTAAGTAGATTTGTAACTGCTACCATATTCAGTAAACTGAAATAAGCTGTCTAAAAATGATCAGTAAAATTTTTGCATGAAAAACACCACTCTGCTCAGAATATTATAGGGAAATGGAAAAATATAATTCAGTTTCATGCAGAACACTAAAGTTATGTGCTTGTCAGCTATGTACTTTTTAACTTACTTATTTTTCCAGTGTGAACTTATGTATCATGCTACTTAAACGATCTTTAACAGAGCTTTGTTTTTTAGCCAGAAAAAAATAGCAAAAGGACAATTTAGAGAAACGCAGTGCCATGATGTGTTTCTGTGAATGAAGAACAATTATAATTCTTAGATGTTACACAGTGGATGTAATAAATAAATTATTATGGTCTGGAAATACAATTATTAACATAAAAAAGATTTTTATATAGCTGTCAATTTTAAGTACTTTATCTCTAAATGAGTTCACAGATACGTCTCATACTCCTGTACTGCCTGAATTGTACTATCAATTTTTTTTTTAACTTAAAAGTCTCAATAAAAGCCAATCACACTTGCTTTGTTTAAAGGAAAAATAAAAAGAGTAAAGGTAAGTATCTGCATTGCATATTTCTTTTCAACATGTCAAGAAGGAACGCTACAAGATGTAAAGTTTACTGGTGGGAAGAGCTTTTAATAAATCTGTTAAACATTCAGTGCTTGAAATTAAGTTCTCAAAATCCTTCTCCAGTTAGTCATATCATAGCAGGTTAGACTTTTGTATTACATTATAAGACACATTTATTTCTTTCTTCATTCTTCTGGGAAATACAACATGATGAATACGTTCTGAATAAACTATGTTCATCCTGAATTTGCTGGAATTAAGTTACAGAAGAGCATACGTCTAAACAGGTACAATTCTTTTCCTGTAAAACTCATTAAATAATGGTATTCCTTGATCAATTGTGCACACTATGAATACTTTTCCTGGCCTACCATCTGCCAAAATAGAGTTGAATGTAATTTCCCTGGCTGCAGTGGAATAAGATGAGTATCAGGCAAAAAAAAGAAATTGTGCTAAGTTAAGATATATCTTCCATTGTTGATCACAGATTTGTACCTATAACTGTCAAAGCAGTCTCTGTGCTCTCCAGTAATGTCTATAATACACTGAATAGTAGATCAGTATTCTTGTCGTAGTCCCTGAAAAAAACGTTCTTTAGCTATGACACTGAGATCCAAATAGCGGACATAATTCACGCGCCCCAGTCATATTCATGTGAACTAAGAAAAAAAAGCCCTTTGTACATTTCATCATTAATCTCTGTAAAGAATATAGTGTCTAATGTACCTCTAAAATATCTGTAATATAACTCGGGTAATAGCAATCAATGCCTTGTCTTCCCTTGTCAAGAATACTCAAATACGCTAGTTTTGTACTGTCTGGGATATCTAGAGGCTTTGCATGGGAATAATAAAGAACTAGCAAGCAGTGCTTCCCTCATTCAGCATTATTTACTACAGCTGAGGCCTCTGCACTGATCACTTCTGAACTGAATTCCTAATTAGAAAATAGTCAGAGAAAAGAGTTTCCAAGCAGTATCCCATTAACAGTGAAGAATAGCTGGAGAAGCTTGCCATTTGTTCCTTAGGTCTGGACTGGTTTTGATCTCTAGGTCAGAAATTCACAGTATTTCCTACATTCTAGATGTTTAGGTGCACATTTGGGTTGTTTATTGGGGCATTTCAGAGCCTTGTTCTTCCCCTCTATGGTTTAAATGAAATTCAGGTCCTATGACCAAAAAGCATGTGCAAAAGCAAATAAACTCATCAGAAATTGTAGTTATACCAAATAGAATAAAAAATATGCTTGAGATAAACACTTTCTCCCTGGACTGGTTTTACTTGGTGAAGTCTAATATTATACCCCAAATCAACAGGATTCTGCGCAGATACTTTTAGTTCCTCAGAACGCACAGAAATATTTTAAAAGAAAGTTTAACAGATGATAAAGGGTTTAGATCTTATTATTTTCCAGTTTTTGTGATGTAATTTCATGATGAGACAAATTTACATGTGCTCAGTAACTGCTCGCTCTGAAATGGCTAATAATGTAAGTAAAAAAATATAAAAGATAAGTTTAATGATAATTTCTTAAGTTTGACCTTCAGAAATAAGTGCTTAATAAGATTTTATAAATATATATTGGGTCCAGTATTCCAAAATTGCGTTTTACAATCCAATACTAGAAGCCGACCACATTTGTCAATATGAAAGAACAAGTTTTTCAGCAGTATAAATGGCAGAATCAGTAAATAGCAGGTGGCTAGAGAGGTTCAAAAGAATCATCTTCTTGTGTTTTTGTACTAAAAAACCTGGAGTTTTATCTGGGAACTTTCTTTCCTCTTTTTCCAGGAGAATGTGGTGCAGACCACAGGAAATGAAAAAAAAATGTTTATTAAGATATCTCCAACAGCAATGAGATGCTTCTAAGGAAGATATAATTTCCCATATTCAATGAAGAAGCAGAAAGGTAACACTTTCTATCCTCAGGTAAAGTACAAAAACAATGAGAGAAAAGTCCCTCTTAGGCTATTCCTGATGCAGTGAAGCGATGCACTGGTACCAAAACTGAGTCTGGGTCTGAGTCTGAGTCTTGTCACAGTATCACAGTATCACAGTATTACAAGGTTGGAAAGGACCTCTGAGATCATCAAGTCCAACCTATAACCCTACACTAACACCAACACTAACACCAACCCATCATCTAAACCATGTGCCTCAGTGCCTCATCCAGTCTCCCCTTAAACACCTCCAGGGTTGGTGACTCCACCACCTCCCTGGGCAGCGCATTCCAATGGCCGATCACCCTTTCAGTGAAGAACTTTTTCCTCACATCAAGTCTAAACTTTCCCTGATGAAGCTTAAGACCATGCCCTCTAGTTCTGCCACTGGCCACCTGAGAGAAGAGACCAGCTCCTGCCTGACTACAAATTCCTTTTAGGTAGTTGTAGAGAGCAATGAGGTCTCCCCTGAGCCTCCTCTTCTCTAGACTAAACAGCTCCAACTCCCTCAGTCGCTCCTCATAGGGCTTGTGCTCCAGCCCCTTCACCATCTTCGTTGCCCTCCTCTGAACACATTCCAGTATCCTAACATCTTTCCCAAACTGGGGGGCCCAGAACTGTACACAATATTCAAGATGAGGCCTGAACAGTGCTGAGTACAGGGGGACAATAGCTTCTCTGGTCCTGCTCACTACACTATTCCTGATGCAGGCCAGAATGCCATTGGCCTTCTTGGCCACCTGGGCACACTGCTGGCTCATGTTGAGCTTCCTGTCAACCAGCACTCCCAGGTCCTTTTCTGCCTGGCTACTCTCCAGCCACTCTGTCCCCAGTCTATAGCTCTGCATGGGATTGTTGTGTCCAAAATGAAGTACCCGACATTTGGACTTATTAAACATCATCCCATTAGTATCAGCCCATCTCTCCAATCTGTCCAGGTCCCTCTGCAGGGCCATCCTACCCTCTAACAGATCGACCCTTCCTCCCAGCTTGGTATCATCTGCAAACTTGCTGATGATGGACTCAATCCCCTCATCCAGATCATCAATAAAGATATTAAACAGGACAGGACCCAATACCGATCCCTGGGGGACACCACTAGTGACCGGCCGCCAACTGGATGAAACACCATTGACCACCACTCTCTGGGCCAATTCCTAACCCAGCACAGAGTGTTCCCATCTAAGCCACGGGCTGCCAGCTTCTCTAGGAGTCTACTGTGGGAGACACAACAGGATTGTCAGTACTTTTAGTTCTATCTAAATTTTACACAAAACTGAGTATATTGGCAAAGAGTCATAGTTTCAAGAAAAAATGTCAGGGATGCACTGTGAATCCAAACACAACTCAGTGCCCAATATCCTCTGAGACAGGCTAAGATATTTCTCCAAGCAGTAATTCAACTTCTTTCTGCTATGTACTGGACTCCAGTTCATTTGAAGACAAAGCAGGGTGCTGTGAAATACTTCAGGCAGCTTTTCTGCTCATGAAGAATGCTTTAGAGCTACAGTGAATGGCAAAACCATACAGAGGGATTGGGAATTTGCGTTTAATTGCTGAACTAAACAGTATGACTTGTATACCTAGAGTCCTTAGTCTGGATATATGTAAAAGGAGACCGAGGAGTGAGACCACATTTAGAAGGTGCTGCTTTAAGTATGCCATTGCTTAGTTAGAATTTGCTGGGGGAGGCAAAGGAAGAAGAACTTTGCCTAGCCTGAAATCCAAGTTATGGAAAGATGGAGAATGGGTCAAGCAAAGCTTTGCCTTAGGGCTTTTATGATTTTCCAGAGCCCTCTGACTCATCTATGCCTTTTTAAGAGCAATGTGACTATGGTTAAGAAATTATTTGGCTAACGTTATGTTCATTGCTTGCTTGCCAAATTATGCTTGAAGGTGTTAAGCCAGAGGCCAGATTTCCTTGAGTTGGATGGAAATCAGAGAAAAATATCTGAACTGCTGCAAGACCTGAGAAAGCTGAGGCCCATGTCTGAGCACTCTGGAGTCCTGTGTTCCAAGGAAAAGATTGAAAACTACTACTCTGTTTATTACTCTACAGACCTTGCACTAGAATGAACCCATCTCCACTGTCATATGTGGTTAAGCAATTTGGTACACTTACAGAAGACTGACATCCGTATGGAGAAAAGGTGTCAAGATCCTTACTAAAAAAGGTGGTGGACTAACATGCTTTCTTTTTTTACTGAGAGAAAGAGGTATTCTCTGTCTTTGCTGAGGAAATACCATCAACTCATGAGGCTCCTCCAATGATCATAAGAAAGGGAAGAAAGGGAAGAAAGGAAGAGTTTAAGCTCTGTGTTTATTCTCTCATCCTTCATCCTCTTTCAGTCATTTTCCATCTGCCCAAGAAGCAGGAATTGAAGACAATGCTGTCTTTGGAAAGAGCAGCTACATCTGCTCATTCCCCTTTACAGAGGTCCAATGGGAAGACATCATTTAGTTCTTTGTTTCCTTCTATGACAGATCTGCATTGCAGGGCCCTGCACTTCTGGCAGGAGCAGATCTCTGCTCAGAGCCTTTTAGCCCCAGCTGGAATGAGCAGAGCAGCATCATTCAAACGCAGCGTACAGCCTGCCAGGAACCATCTCTATCTCTCCACCACACTAAGTGACGTTTATTTGAGTCCAAGTCAAGGACTCGCACTAAGGTCGCAAAACCTGCAGCGTGTACTGATTTGTCCCAACTCCTCTATTTGTAACTATTCCACACCAGTGATCTCACAACATATTCTTGCAGCCAGTGGCATACATGACTTTGTCATTTGTAACTGCTGAATTCATTGCATAAATATTAATAAACAGAAGTGTTACAAGACATCAAAGAGATATGTGATTCGCTAAATCATTTTCCTACGAAGTACTTTATAAATGATGCATTAATTCCGTCAGGATGCAGATCTTCAGCATGGCTCATTAAGTCTGGCAGTTGCTTACTTTTCTTTTGATCTTTTGCATCGGGAAAGGAAATAAAAGCCATTTTTATCTCCTCAAGAGCATCCCATACCACCTGTCCTGAAAAAGAACAAACAGCATTTTCCATTTGAAAGGGACTTCTTTCCCTATCACCTGAAAAGTTCTCACATCAGGGTTCACATGAAGTATGTTTATAAATTTATAGGCTTTTTGCATTACTCTTCTTGTAAATCAACCCACGCTGTGAGCCATAATGACAATCTGCAGGCCTAGAGAACACTTTAAGTAATCTCAAACAGGTAGCTGGGATATTTTTTCTGAAATAGAAGTCTGGTTAATGTAAAGCTCTGTGTTCATCTGATAAGTCTTTCACAGCAGGTGAGGACCTGAACTGTCTAATTACAGCTGACTTTTACACTCTTGACAAGAAGAGTAAGCATTTGTAATAGGATATGACTAAATGCAGTTAGTTACTTTTACACAATAAATCAGTTCTAACTGCTGTTGCAGAGACACTCTTAAAATAATAATTTAAAAGTACTTTCCTATCAAATTTGCTGTGTCTGTAGTGATGGTTATTTTTCAGCACTCTGGTTTGATAAGAGCTTAACAAACATTTCTGCAAATGACAGCAGCTGAAAGATACACTGACTTCTGGTTACGTATGGTTAGGCTGAGCCCAGTCGAGTGAAGCATTCCTCCGCTGATGACTAGTGGATGCAAGTGTCAGAAATGCATCAGCATCTCCGAGTCCTTCCCCAGTGGGATGGTTGGGTGTCCTGCAACTGTCTCCACAGTGTCTCATCAAAGCCCCTTTCCATGTAATAGAACGAATAGCAAGGCTAGAAAGTGACATAAAGTTTTATAAACATCTCTCTGTTGTATGGGTGTAGTGCTTCATGACAGTTTGAGAATCACCCTGGGGGATTCCTCTTTCAGTTACACAAACCCAAGTGATGGTGTGTTTGGCTCTGGTGAAGCGAGTCTAGGTACATTGGATTCTATGGTGCAATTACTGGCACATCAAGGATGATGGCATAGGGAGGTAAGTCAAAAGTCAGATTTTAGACTCCCAAAATTGTAAAAGGTAACACAATGGGAATTTCAAAAAAAAAGAAAAGGAAAATTGATGAAACTAGCTTGAGAATGACCAGGTAATGAATGTAAACAGCTAACCCTAGAGTAAGCTAAGTAGAGCCAATCCTAGATTTGAATTGTCAAAATATTATATATGACCAACTTAGTACACTACATTTATAGTATGATTGTTGTAAATATTCACTAAGGGGATGTAAAAAAGAGCAATATTATTGACAAATACATCAGTCTGAAGTACCTCAGTTTCATGCTAAACAGCATGTTTTCAGGGTTACGGTTTCGAATCTCCATTAGATTTTCATTCTCATTTTTGCATTTTTTCCTTTATTTCACACTTATAAGTAGATCCATTTTTATAAATACAAAATAAAATCATAGATGGATCTAAATGAAGAGCTACCTGTAAAACAGATCTAAGAAGTCTGTCCCAATGTTCTCAGAAATGACAAGTGTGTTAAAGAATTTTCAGAACCGGGAATATTAGATATGAGTCATGTTGTGAATTATTCTTGCACAGGTCAATTTAAAGCAGAGTGCTGTTAACTGCCACTCAAGGTTCATTACAGAATGCACAGTTAACCACATTTGCTGAGTTTCAGCTACAGGCAGCAGTGGATTACACTGTGATGAAGAGGAGAGTATTGTCTAACAACTATAACACAGTCATGTGATAAATAATCATGCCTCAGAAGCAATGCCTATGCTGCGTATATGCAACTGTGGTACCCAAATGTATCTCCAGCGCAGTTATCCCGTGTTCAATATATTCATGTTGGAATGCACTGCCATACTTTGTCCACTGTTAACACCACAAGGTTTTTCTACTGTGGACAACCACAGCTGTTCCTTCATAGGTGAAGTAGGGTAATGTGTAGCTTTCATTGGATACCAGTGCAGGCAAAACCCCAAAAATATATTTTAAAATTTTGATAGCTTACCAGATGAAAACACTCATTAAGACAAATCATCAAGTAGGCTCTGTAATCCCAGAATTTTTAATACGTTTATATGGTACTATTAATATAACATCAATTACAGAATACTATCCTGGGAGAAATTTGTAAGTGTCTTAAAACAAATAAATATTTTGCGAAATAACTGCTAAAGGGGATTATAACAATCTTCCAATGTAGTTCAATGTTGGGTTTTTTTTCCCCTAGAGTACGGAAAACCACTTTTCCCAGTCAGGAAAAGACAAATCATGATAAGTCTGTCACATATCATTTGACAATTTGCAATGCTTGAACAGCAGGAGTCCAGAACACGTATTTCAAACGTGGTTATTGATAGAAGAATTTTACAGTAGTCCTAGTTTTGATGCTGGATAAATGTCCCAGTTACAAACAGTTGTATAACACATAGCTATGAAGGCTTGGAGCACTGAAACCAAAAGAGTTGCCTGATTAGTTTTGGTCTTCAAGCTGATAAGTTTTTAAAAAAGGATGGAAAATCATGCTACAAGGATCAATCAAATGCAAAGGTATACATCTTGGCAACTACAAATGGTATGTCGAAAAAGGAGAACCTTTTTGTATAAAATGCCAGCTACGGCTTTAAGTAAATATGTGGCAATCTGTGTCTGATAATTAAAAGCTAAAATAAGGATGCAAAGCTTGCCTCTTCTTTAGAAAATTCTCAAAGGCACTTAACAAAATGTCCTGTCTCCAAGTCTCGGAGATAATGGCCATTTTCTAAGTCAAAACTGTCAAATACTATAGAAACTACATTTATTTGACCTATGGGAAGACATGTCATAAATAAACATCTTCCCACTGAGTCACAATTTTATATTGTTTGATACACAGAAAAGATGAAAAGGAGATAAAGAAGATCAAAACTCTTCCTACCTATCCAGTGCTAAGAAAAACACAAAACAAATCCGAAGTGCATTATAAATTCTATAGCTTAAAATTACTGAGAAAACAGTAAAAGCGTTGCTGTTAAAGTGGATAAGGCAAAAGTATAGTTAGTTTCTCCTAATTGATCAAAATTGTGGTTTTATTCGGAAAACCATGTATGGGATTTCACACTGATTATCTCCCCATAATTTCTAGATAAAGTATGCTCTGCTTGCAAGTAAACAGTTCATTTTTTTTCCTTTCATACAAAGCCCT
Organism: Tapera naevia; assembly: GCA_033556795.1. Lineage (NCBI taxonomy): Eukaryota > Metazoa > Chordata > Aves > Cuculiformes > Neomorphidae > Tapera > Tapera naevia. The sequence goes on from JAUMJJ010000038.1 coordinate 17,435,929, forward strand.
GGAACCACAGGCTGCCCTCTGAAATGCAAGTCTTCTGTTTCTTGAGAATAATCACCAGTTAAAGGTTCAACCTGCTCTGTCACATATATTCACCAGCGTTGCTTGCAAGAAGCTGACTGGAACAATTTTATTTGTAATGAAATAGGAGGGCGAATTAATCCTCCTTCATTTCCTTCCCATTAGGTGCAGTGCAACTCTCTCCTAGCTTGGTTTTAGAATTAGAATTAGAACTGATTCTGCCAGGGAAGGAATCAGCTGAGACGCTAATTCCAATGAGCACATTGGTAAAGGATGCCGGTTGTACAAAGAATGGTGGCATATTGGAGTTAAGAAGAAACCTTGGCTGGTAATTGCTCCAGGCCCTATTAAAACACAATGCAATATTCTCTAGACCAATTTCTGAAATTATTGAAAGAATTTTGAAAAGAGATTGCCTTGTTCGTTTTGTGCTGCATCTTCATGCAGATTCAGCTGGCTGCCAGTGGGGGGGTCAGAAAGGAAATAATCCTTGATTTTCTTGATGAACAGCTTGCAGGAGACTTGTGGTCACACCATCACACAAACTTGTGTGAGTCAGAGAAGAGTGCATTTTCTCTGAAAGCTCCAACACTGAGCTACTCTTTACAGCTTTTAGCAGAATTAATATAAGAATAGAGAAGTATGTCAAAACAAAACTCCACGTTGCCCAGCTAATATTGGCAGTAGTGAAGGCTGGAAAAGTGTAAGATCAGATCAAGCTTCAACAACGCTTTTCCAGACTACTCAGCTCATCTCCAGCAAAAGACATTTTCTGAGATTTTTCTGAGCCAAGCCTGACAGCATCCTGAAGCAAGGAGTTACACAGCTTGACTGCACACTACTGGTAAACCAAACTCCCTCCTTTCTGTGTAGAACCTGTCACACTGTAGTTTCATTTAAGATTCTTTTTCTTTTCTTTGTATTGGAAGAAGCAGTAAGCAGTTGATACCTACTCACCTTCCCTGTATTTCACACGTATCTATGATATCCTTCCTCAGACATCTCTTGACATGCTGAAGGGTTCTAGTCTAATTCATTGCACCTTGCATGGATGGATGCCTTTTGAAATCCCTAAGCATCCTTTCCCATCCTTCCCTTGTTACTACATTATCCTTCTTGACGTGGGGGAGGGGGAAAAATAATGGCACACGAGTGTTCAAAATATGTGTACATCAGGGATTTGTGGTGGCGTAAAAAAAGTCTTTGTTCATTGTCTATTCCTTGTCATCAGAAAGTCTCAGAGGAGAACTGCTTGACTGAAGCCTCTTGGCTCTTCTGACCGTATAGAATTGCCTAGGTTTTGGGGTTTTGTTGTAACACAAATTTAATTCTTAAACCCTGCTGATGGAGTACTGTTATTTTTTTGAGAAATGAGAATTTTATCAGAAATTAAAGTAGGATTGCAGGCCTCAAACTTTGGAAGACATGTTTGAGAACAAAATAGAACAAAGCAAAAGGAAAATATGCTTATAAATATCTAAGGGGCAAGTGTCAAGGCTCTTCTCAACAGTGGCCAGCGACAGAACAAGCGGCAACAGGTACAAACTGGAACACAGGATGTTCCATTTCAGTGTGCGGAAGAAGTTTACTGTGAGAGTGACAGAGTGCTGGAACAGGTTGCCTAGGGAAATTGTGGAGTCTCCTTCTCTGAAGGCATTCAAAATCCATCTGGACATGTTCCTGTGCAACTTGCTGTACAGGAGGGTTGGACTAGATGTTCTCCAGGGGTTCTCCAGGGGTTCCTTCCAACCCTTACTATTCTGTGATTCTGTAAAAGTCATTACATTTTTTCATTAAGTTAAAGGGCTTTTGATTTACAAAGTTTTCGAGGAAATACATTATTGATGGATGAATAATGGATTCCTTTTTTCCAGGTAATATATGTAGACATAATATATACACATATTATTCTCCTTTATACCTTTATACCTTTACCAAGATCCATCTTGAAACCACAGAGGTGTTTTTAAAATCCATTAATGAGAAGACTGAGAAGATTAAGAACCTTCCATTTTACATCATTTACTAGCTATTTTACACCAACATATTTTGATACCGGCTGCATCCTTCAATTCACATAGCTTTTCTCTTTATTGATAGAGAAAATTATGCTTCCTCATCAGTCAGTTTCTTGCACTAAAAAACAAGCCGAGCTCTTTGCCTTCTCTTACGTGCTTTACTTTTCATTACTTTGATCTGCTAATAGCTTTCCTCTATTCCTATTCCAACCTGAATTAATCTAAAGAAACATAAGCAGAATAGTGCACAGCTGCGCCAGACTGGTAGGGTCTTCTGAAATTCTCCTTACTCAAAAAACTCTCTGAAAATGGCATTATTATGTCAGATATACTGGAAGTATTTCACAAGATACTGACTAAGATTACAGCTGCTTTTTAAAAATTTCTTAGCTTCATGAAACTTCATGATAGAGGCACATTTTCATCTTATGATCAACAAGTTCCCCAAGTTTCTTCACCTTCTCGTTTGATATAGACAGTTCATCTCATAGAAGAAATTCCTCTTAGTTCACCAGTGCTCAGTTTTCACTGTTCTACTGTCCCTTTCATTGTGTAGGCATTTTTGTGTGCTCAGGATTATTCAGTCCTTCATAAGATACTTCTGTCCTTCTCTGTATTAACAACATTTTCTAACTTTGTTATTAGAAATCATTGCATATTCATACTTTTTATGTCAAAAAAAACTAATGGAAGCACTCAAGGAATTTTTGAACAAAGGCATTTTGACTGAAGAGTGTCAATGAAGTCTGATAATTTTTAAATTAGTTTGTCTCTATCTTAACTAATTAAATTCTTTACATGAAGTTAAATGAAATTCTTTAGTGGAATTCTTAAGACTTTAGATTTTGATCTCCTTGTCTTAGACAAATAGTCATTTAAAATAGACATTGTATTGTTCTGGTGAATGCAAGAAGGGTGCATTCTGTTTTCATTTACCTCTACATTTTTAATCATTCCTGAAGCATTTTAAAGTTTTACAAATAACTAACACACCATGTAGTTAAGTAGACCATTCTTTATTTTCTATTTTGTAACTGTATATCCCATGTTGTTTTCCAATTACACCTTCCATGATTTAATAGATTTATTAAAAAGTTCTGCTGCTGGATCTGCAGCTTCATCTATGAGTTCATGCAGGAGATTATCTGGCTCCCCTGACCTGAGCACATTAAGTTGTTTGACTTTTGGTTTCCACTTCAGCTGTTGTAGTTTCCTTCTCCATATTTCTACAGCGATCACGCCTCTGTCCCATTTTCGTATTCAGTAGAGTGAAATATCAAATCTGTCCAATAATGCAATTGTATTTCATATGGTCAACTTTGTCACCCTCTACTTTTTTAGGATGACACACTTCTTAATTGAGGGATACAATTTAAGACAATTTTCATTTAAATTTTCAGTAATGGGCTTTTTTCTTATTTGCACATATGATTTTCTATACTTCTCTGACTCTATATTAGATACCTTCACAACATTCTACTGGTCCTGTAGTGATGTTTAATTGTGCGTACTAAAAGCTGTCACTCTCAGAATTAATTCTGACACAAACTGAGTACATTTGTAAAATTTGAGGGGACTGTGAATGGAAAACAGGTCAGAAAAACAACTCCTTGTGAACAAAGAGGAAAGTAAAAAAACACAAGATTTTTTCAATATCCATGCATTACACTAGGAGTTTGTCTTACAGTGGCCTTGCTATCTGCTCTCACTCCTTTTTCTTCGTGTTTCGAACATCACCTTGATCACTGAATTAAGCTGATTTAATTGGGATTTTATCTCACTTATTTTCTCACTCCTGTTAGGAGCACTTGGTGCTGGCACTTACGGCAATGCATGGTAGTAAAGGCTTATTTTGACAACCTCATTGACTTTTCAGCCTCTCTGTTACCACAGCCATCAAATTCTACTTTACTCTTCTGGGGGGCCTCATCATTCCATAGTCCAAGGTGAGCAAAAGAAAAATAATTTGTTCACTTAACAGTGAGAAAGTCTATACTCCCAAAACAAAACCAGTCAGACAGCTATCTCAAAATTAACAGGCTCTGTTGACTGACTCCTTACCTCTCTGCCCTGATTCCACTTTCCCACTGCCTCCTCTTTCTCCCCCGTGGCCACCATTCTGTGCTTCTCTGGTGGCTTTGCAACAGTTCTTTGACAGAATTGTGTGAATACAGACTAATAAGAGGTCAAACCACCCTTTTTTTTTTCTTGAGGATTATTTTTGCCTACAAGTCAAGAACTGAGGATGGGAAGTAATATTTGAGACCAGATCATAAGAAAATGAGAGGAAGATGAGCAATAAAAACTCATTTTCACAATTTCTCCCTTCTAAAAGGTTAACATGCTCCCTTAACTTATATACTTTGTCTACTGAAAACAAGTACAGAACCAAAGAAACTACCTGGCAACCAAAATTATTAATTCAAATACAAACAGATTAAGTTGACCTGCCATGCTTTGCATAGGTGCATGGTTAATTTCTGTGCATATTTTGGAAGGACATAAAAGTGCAAATGGAACAACAGTTTTTGCTAGGGATGTCATCCAACAGTTTTTGTTAGACAAGAAATAAAATCTCTCTTTTAAAAGACTTGTTTCTGATGTGGTCTTTTTTCAGCCAAGCCCAGACACTCAAGGATAAATTAATCCCCTACTTATCTGTCTTCATAAAACAACTTTCCTTTTAGTTTGCCTATATTATTTTTTGCTTTCTATAAGTGGGAGAAAAATGCACTGCATTTAACTTTTTTCTACCACTGGACAATATTAAGTAGCACTACGTCGATTTTGTTTTCTTATACTAACTATAACAAATACACGGTAGAAAAATAGATCTAAAAATGAATAGTGTTCGTGCTTCAACAGAAAAAAAAATCAGGGAATACAGATTTAAATTTGAATTTTCCTAATCTAAATTGTTGTACTTTAATACCTCATAGGTCTTTGCAAATTTAGGAGATTTAGAAATATCATATGTTAAACGAACTAGGAATTTCACTCATTAATTTTAATAAATTCCTAATTTTGTCTATATAAACCATCCCTAGAGCAGCCATCCTTTAACTTAACATTCACTTAACAAAATTATTAAAAAATACTCCCATTGTTCAAGAAAATAGTCTGCTTTTTCCAGATAAATGCACTTGTCATCTTGTATCTTGCTGGCTTTGTATGATGTGTGATTCCTTTCTATGATGAAAACACACCTTTTAAAAACATTTAAACATATGCATGATAAATTACTGAGCAACTATCTCTCAGAGACATATTTTGGTTTCATGTCATCCTGTCCCATATTAAGAAATTATGGAAAGGAACACTGACTACACCACACATTTTTCCTAATTAAGTGGATCACGGAAGACACTTTATTTGACTCTTTATTTCTGTTTTATGTTTGTGCTATTTATAATCTACCGTGCTGTATATACACACTAAGACAGTAAACTACACATTTAAATTCAATTCCACTAAGAAACAGTTTATTTATGAAAGATTTCTTGGCGATTTCTGTTTCAGAACCATAATTTAACATGGATTGGATGTGTGTTTTAAGAGTCAGCTTTATGTTCCTTCTCTAATATTTTGGGGTTTTCTAATTAACATCTAACATTTTGGTTCTTTCTAGACTCTTCCTTTCTCACTGTTTCAATTTCAGTGTCCTATCTTCTACTTTGTAGTGGTGATTCAATGCAGGATTTGTTATTCACTTGTGCCATTCAGGTAAATTTTACAACCTTTTACTTGTTTTTAGTGTTGTCTACATTCATCCTTTGAAAATATTTGCCAAACGTTCTTATAAAATTTCTTCTGATATCCTCAGACCTTTTCCTGACACAGATAATGAAGTTATGAGTGGATTTTAGTTTGGAGCAGAGTGTACATTGCAACTGATGTCCCAGTTCTCCCCACTTATCATTACTGAGTCATCTTGGAGTGCACAAATTGAATTCCTTTGGATGAAACTAAGCCGAAAGACTAGCAGTAAATTTAATTTGCTCCAGCCACAAATGGCCACTAAATCCACAAGACCAGAATAACACTAGCCCAAAATGAAATCTCTAAATATTATACAGCGGGGTCTTTAGGTCCTCAACCTCATTTCATTCCATTAATCTACTCTGAGCCTCCCTACCCGCCAGGTTAAATCTGAACTATGTCACACAATAAAGGCTAGGAGTAGAGTTGTCTTGCACTCCAATACCATAATCTGGTTTTGAGTAAACATTCATGGTGTCACATAAAGAAAGTATTGTTCTTTGGATTACACATTTGCAGGAAAACCCCAAAATTGCTGTGAGTGAACCATTTAACCAGTGCAAAAAAGAGGAAATAACCCAGCTGGGATTTTGATAACTTCATCTCATGATGTATGGGTTAAGCATTCTAATAAGAAAATAGCAGCATAAGCATTTTGTGGTAGACGTTGCTTAACGCTTAGGAGTTGCCCTGTTGAATTCCCTTGAGTTTATACTATTGGTACCAATGTATCCATAAGCTTCAACCATGTTGACTGTATCTAAATTAGAAAATTAAACAGTGTCAGAGTGCTGATAATCTAAATGTTTAAATCCATAGAGCAGTCACTGCTATTCTTTTTGCTTGAATCTGCTTTTATCCATCCAATTATTTCCCAAGTAGAGCTTAGGAATAAGCCAAGTCCTAGAAGCATTGTCAACTGCAATCGACCACTGCTTCAGGTACCAGAGTATTATTATGCGGTATGACCATGATGAGAATATGCCAGTGGCTAAGAAGAAACGACCCTGGTAGCACATAATTTCCTAATATAGATTAGCTTTTGTGCTTCATCTGGTTCATTGTAATCAAGTGGTTCCAGTGGGATAGGGTATAAGAATTAACTCTTCCAATCACTAGCCGCTATCACTTGAACTGGGAGAACAAATCTGTAATATTACATAATATCTTGGTTAATATAGACCAGTGCAGCATAAAAAGGTCAACATGATTTCACTGACAGTTTATATGAAAAACTAGGCTTTTTATTTTTTTGCTACAAATGAGTTCCTGTGTTTAGAGACTTTAAAATCTGAGAGGAGTTCTGAGTTCAAAATAATGCTACGTGTTATGAGAGTAAAAAACTTGAAACTCAACAGCAAAAGCAATGTGCCATTTACAAAGGAGTATTCTGTCTACGGAAATGGAAACTAGTAAATGCTGTAAATCCATTTCCATATTTAAAAAGAAATTTAGGTATATTTTCAGTCAGGAGCACAGTGAATGCTATTCTGTAAAAATTTTTCTGTCTTTCATCATCTAGGATATTGTGGTTTTAGACTTGTAGTGATGAATGCTATAAAATAATCACTTGATATTTATCAAGTGTAGAAATTATTGATGCTTGTAAAATAAATAGCAAAAATCCAAAACCAAAATACATCCTTATGAGCATATCCACCTGAATGACCAGATATCAATGAAAGCAAAGTGGTTGGACAGCCATGGCAAAAAACTACATTGCTTTAAAATATTAATTAAAAATTAAATGCTAATTTTAAGGATCCAGGCAGTTAAGGAATCTTATATTCCCATAAAGCTGTTTCAATCAATAATATCCAAATGATTTGTTGATCGATAAGTGATTTACTGAACTCTCCAATCTGAGGTACGTTCCAGCTTTACCCCAAGTTTACATTGATGTATACCAGTTTACACATCCTCTGAAAACCTCAGGTTCTACAGGAAGGAGTCAGAGGGCTGATGTGGACATGAGTTGTAGCCTGTTCCTTCAGGATACCAAGGTGCACCACTGGGAAACCAGTAGGTAATTACAGATGCAGGTTCATTCACCCACGCAACACTGCACTGAAAGTCAGTGCTAGAACAAAGATTCGCATGCAGGTATTTTAAGTTCTAGCTTAAGATCCTAAATACTAACCCATTCTAGAAAAATTACATAAATCCATCAGCTTCTCATATTTAAAGAATAATTCTAATAAATATTTTTTTTCCTGAAAATTGTAGTGAGTATGCTGACAGAAATTATGGCATAGCTTATCCAACCTGGGTACTATTCATCTTTGTGGAGAAAACATTGGTAAGATCTTTCTTATCTCAAATTTGCTTTTGGAATCTGTTTATGAGCGCTATGATTATCACTTCTTACTTGTAGATTATTTTGCAGGAAATACTCCCATTCAATCATGAAAATTATTCCAGCCATGCAGTTATAGTGTTGTCAAAACTGCAACATAGGTAACTATCACCTCTTGAATTTCAATGGTGTGAAATAAGTAAAACTGGCGAGAAAAGAAAGTTTTAAGATAATATATCACTTCTTTGAAATGTTGGAGAAATATAGTATGATCAAAACAAGAAACAGAATTATGCTGGTTTTAAACGACAGGAAGAGGAGACTGCATCGCTGCTGGAGTAGATGCAGTATGATAACACGATGTGTAATCTTCCTTTGCTGAAATTGAAGCAGATGCCATTGTATAAAAAACACCCACAACAGATATTAATATGAATAGATCCCTATTCTAGTCATTACTATGCTTGATGTCCACTACACATCTCTTATAAAGAAAGATTTCATAGCTCTGTGTTGCAGGAATGTGCAATGCCTTTGTCTTCTGCTTAGAATATTCCTTCTGATGCTCAGGGATCAAGCATTTAATGAACTTTTCAATAGTATCCATTCACTGTAAGTGGTAGAGTAAAAGCTTCATGGAAAAGAGCCTTTTTGATGTAATAAATATATTATATATGCTATTATGAATTCCATATTATGGCTTTTGATGTAAATTCCCATATGTGGTCCTTATGGAGCCCTTTATAATTATTTCATTATGGTGCAAAATAGTTCCCAATCAACAGATAGGAATTATGATTTTGAAAATGCCATATAGGTATTTGAAAATGCATAGAAGAAAAACGTGAAAACCAAACAGCTATGCTTATTTTGATGCACAATGAATTAGAGACTTTCACAAAAGTGATATTAACATTTAAAAAAAGAGAGGAAAGAATGTAGGTTTTGAACCAGTTGGGGAGTTCAGTACTCATTGTCACTACTTCAAATCAGCTACAATAAGATGCCTTGCTAGTGTAGAACTGAAAATATCTATCTTTGCACTGTAAGCCTGAAGTAATCCAGACTGGTAGAAGTGATTTGTTCAAACATGATTTGAAAATTACAGTTATAGTACCTCTGGTTGTTGTATTTTTTCCTTGCATTAAAAACCACGTAATTAAAATTTTTATTTATAAATTGTATAGTTATTTATTTATACACAAACCAACACATTCAAAGACTGTAACTACTAGGGATTAGTTCAGCTTCTAGGCACAGGTCACTTTGCAATTGTTTGAAATTTATGATTAGGCACTTGCCTAAAACCTGTTCATTTCCTTTACCTAAGAAGTAGATTGATTCCCTGATTAACCTTTAAAGATGAAACTTTGCATCCTCATTTATTATGAGGTGTAATATGTTTTGTAAAAAAGCTGGATCGAAGAAGAACTGTTTGCATTTTCTTCTCTGACACTCCTGTGAGGTCATCAGTGTAAACCTTCCTGCAAGCAGTTTGCCAGAGGGTCCTCAGCACACTGTAGGTCCTCAACATTTTTGTGTTTGATGAAGTTTGAGGAGGGTGGCATTGAATCAGATGATTCCATCAGCCATTTCCATGGAAGTCTTTGAAAATAAAAATGGTCAGTGGTTGTATTTCCTTCATGAAAACACTGATAACATTAGAAAGTAATTTTTGCTTTTCACCAGGCATGGAGTCTGAGAAGGAATGTTTGGCTGTCATAATTTTAGACATTTCTTATCTAAGTAGAGATAATTACCACACTTTCATCCTGGGATGATAGTTGGTCAGCAAATCTAAGACTGAGTCTAGTGTGCAGAGTCATAGAGTGCGGAAAGCAACAATTTTGGCATCTGTGGCAATTTGAACATTCAAGAAACAGAGGTGTTCAAATGGATCTTCTTAAGGAGGTTGTGCTCTTACAGGCTGTAGATGGCAACTTTGTAAACACATTTCATTCTTTCTACCAACATCACCTGAATCATTCCAAAGTTACTTTCATTCATATGTTCTTCTCACAAGTATCGATCGCAATCAAGCATTAGGACAGCTGGGAGTCCGTACTGTTCTCATTGAACCTGAATATATTTAGTGGGAAAATGATTTTGGGATATTGTCGATATTCTAGTCCACAAAGGCTTTTCTACTATAATTTCAAATGAATGTTGAATAAAGAAGAAAAGAGGATTATTCAGTAGAGGAACCTGTGGAGGTATAAGTAGAACCCTGAAAATCTGGGCTCTGTTTTATCTAAATGTCTAAGGCCATCTCTTGTGAGCCTGATAATCTTTCCCATACATTCAAAGAATGTCTGACTGATTGCTAAAAATACTGCATGTAGGCTTAGCACTGGGAATATAAATATGACCATGAGAAATATTACAGATGTGACAGTCTCCTTCGTTTCCTGCACTTGAATAAATAACTGAATGAATGTTTCATGCTTCCATGCCAGTCAGGTCTGGAAAGCATCCAATCGGTTCCAGACTCTAGGCTTTGTACAGATCATTTCTGGTTCCTTGTCTGAGACTTTCAGACTCTATATTTCAGCCTCCTCAACTCCTGAAACATGCACTCTGACCAGCCAACTCTTGTTTCCCATGAGGCCAGAATTTAATATCAAGGAGCAACCTGAATTCCCGTCTAGACCTTTGAGCCCATGAGAAGTGCTTCAGAGGGGATGTTTTTTACATGAATTTTTAAAACTTTTGAGGAAATTATTTTAGTATCATAACCATTTTTAGAGTCCAGGAGAAATCACAAATCTTTCAATGGACACCCTTTCAAACTATAATAATTCTTTCTCTTCTGAGTAATCAGGCATCTCTAATTCATCATTTTCTGCGATCTTTTTGATTTCCTGGCACATTTGTGCCAGAAGAAAGTGCAACAACCTGAGAGCAGAGAGTAAGCATTTAGTATTTTTTTGTGTGACTCATTGAAGAGCTTCACATCTTAGTCAGTCTCCTAGCCACTCTGAAGAGAACCTTAGTTTAATTTAGCTGTTTTCTCTGGTAACTTGGCTTCTGAGTAGTTAGTTTAAGTGTCACTGCATCACATTCCCCTGTTTCTGTGGTAGTGGACCTGGTTCCAGATGAGATACCTCTGTGCTGAAATGTTGCGTTTTATAAACAAATGAACTCTTGGGCATTAGCTTTCTCTGTATTCACAGCCCTAGAAAATTCACTTTAAGAAATCAAAGCTGTTTGTTGATCACACATGGTACACTCCACCCTTTTTGAATTCTGTTTCTTAATATGGGCTCTTAAGCTATCTGTGGAAGACCTGTTTTAATCCAAATGTGCACAGACCTAGTCCTCTCACTAACAGACTTGTCAGTGAATACCGAAAGTCTCTCTGTTAAAGTTTTAATCAGGATGCAGCAACATGGGGGGAGCTGGAGATTACTTGATAAACTTGTTTACTGGGTTGCTTTCATCAGGCCTTTAAGAATTAAATCTTAAGGCTGTAACTTGCTAAATTTGAGAATTGCATATGCATATTCTCTTTTGAATTGACATTTTTCTACCTGTTTATGTCCGATATTATCACTTATTCCTGTAAACTGGAGATTTACATATGTCATCAGAAGTAAAGTATTTCTGAGGGAAAAAAAGTAATCTTCATTTTAAAGTTTAAGGAAAGTTGTCACCTAGGCAGGTCCCTATAACAGTAATGATTGTGAATAAAAGTGTGTACTCAGGACTCTCAGGCTGCAAAGTGTGACTCAAGTTTCTCAATGTCCAAGCTAATGCTTTTTTGTCAGAAATGTAATCTCTTCAGTTCACTCAGGAGTACATAATTGAGCAACATCGTATTGAAATAATTCTATAAAGTTTTTATCCTGTGCATCAATTAACTATTGTGCCTTCAAAATAAACAGGCAGTTCTGAATGATTGATGATACTTCTATTAATCATAAAAGCCTTCCTAGAAATTACCTGTGTATTTTAAATCAAGTAGATAGCTTTAGCTTGCTACAAACGTGGGAAGTATTTGATATACCATTTTCTTTGCAGTACAATACTTCTGCAATGCAGACAATTTACTCTGGAAATTTTTTGAAATTCTGTAATAATTATGTTCGACAGTAAATCCAAGTTAGTTTCTTAAATTTTTATTTATTGAAGTTTTTACTTTAAACATTGCCATGTATTTTTATGGTAAAACTAAGGTAAATACTGTCAACTTTTAAGTGTGTGAACAAGCAAGTAGGGATGTGAGAAGTATTACTTATTGAGTAATAAGTATAATTGAGATTTGAGATGTTCCCTGGAGAATTATGGATGCATAAACCAATGAATGGACTACACTCATCCATACGTGTGCAATTCTTAGGTAACAGTTCAAATGTTTAAAAGTTTAAACAAGGCAAGTTACAACCAATGCTGAAAATGTTGAAAACATTCACCAGTGTTGAAAACATTACTTATTTTATCTGTTTCTCAACAGTCAACCATAACTAAATGGAAGTTGTTCTTTCCAAAGAGAAGGGAGGTTTCCAGAAATTTGCAGCACACCTCGAAGTATTTATGTCTTTATGTAGCCACAAAATGCCTTTCTTATCACTAACCACAGGCTGCATGAAATCCCATCTGGTTCCTTTTGGTACGCCCATTGGTAACTGAGGGAATGAAATGCAGAAACTGTCCTATATTTTGGCATTTTTTTCCATATAGTGTCTGGAATTCTTCAAAGAAGTGGTAGTACACCTGAAAAAAAAAAGGTCATTTTAGTTTTGAGAGGTAAGATAGGTGGACAAGTTTGGAGAAGAGGTGATACAACAATTCTGGGCTACAGCAAAAGCAGAACAGCGTAAGGAGAAAAATCACAATGACTAAAGTATGACTTGATACTAATCCCTCCTGGTCTAGATTACAACTAGCACACAATGCTGTGTGCCAAAATTGGCAGGCCTTGAAACCCATCTGCAAGGGACATTTTACAAGAGGCAATGAGGCAGGAAGCCACCTAACCAACATAGTGCTACCTGCTAGAGTTGGGCATTCCAGAAGAAGCAAGGTGAAGCAGAAGCTACAATGAGGATGACAAGACAAGTTTACCAGGAAAAAGATTTTCATCTCTTTGAAAATATAAAGTTTATATCATGGTTAAAGAAGTGCCATAGGACCTGTTATGTTAATACAGTTGCCACGGTAAACAAACAGACAAATACACCCTTCTAAATCCAGCTTTAAGAATGTCATCTTCCCACCAATATTGAAATGGCACAAAGTCAGTTTTCGCTTTATTTCTGTAGCAGAAATTTGGCCCACCATTAGTTTTTGTGCCTATTGCTCTAACAGTTCAGTAACTGACAATATTGGGAAAAGGAGAAAAGTTGGAACAGATTCCTTGAATTTTAATTTAAAAAACCCTCAATACACCATTAGACTCAAACCAATATCCTGAGTGGAGTTAGTCTTTCATGTGTTCCACCTTCACAGAGTTCACTATAGACTTGGAGATTACATTTGTTGCCTTGGAACAGAATAAGTATTGATTTATCTAGGATGAAATGCATTTTAGCTCTCTAAAACTTACGTAGTTCTCAAAAGTAATCTGGGCCATTCAATCAGTCTGAAGAGATGCAGGTACTTCCAGAGTGCAATTCATTCCATCCTAAGAAAGATTTCTAAAATAAGAAATACATTGCTGTATACAGAGGAAGTCTGAATGCTAAATATCCCTTCATGTTTAAAAAATCTTGTAGAGCCAACCCTGATATTTAACAAATTAATCCTTTTTTTTCTTAAACACAGAAAAAAAGAAAATACAAAGAAAGCAGACATGAGTTACATAAAAATACCTATAGATTTGTTATAAAATGCTTATAGCTTTAGTAGAGTAACTTTGTGTAAACATAGTATGTTTTGTTCTACAAATGCACATTTCACTTTACCTGAAATAGAGGTAAAGTGAACAGTAGCATGTCTGCTTTCATCAATGTATTTCATTTACTACTACAGTACTGTTACTCTTAGAGAGTTATGTTTCATTCCAATTAACAACCAGATCCTACGTCTTCCAAAGTATTTTAGCATGGTGCTCAGCCACAGCATACCCACTCCTCAGTTCTACTCTAATAATCATACAGATTGCACAAGCTCCCAGCACGGAAACTGTTACCCAAATCTACCTCCACTCCTGTAAAACTATTACTCTTAGCCTGTGTCTCCATTAACATGCTTTTCTTGCTTCTTTTGCTTCTGGTTTTACATAATCTCAAATGAAATGTTTTAGTGATGTGGTAGGTAAGCAACCCAAAATGCTTGTTTAAAACATTCACTGCTGTAGTGTGAATCCCTGTGGTTTTTTTTCAGAACCCCCTGGAGGTACTTCTTCCCTGTAACAGTCTTAGATGGCATGCACTCAGGGCCTTGTAACTGAGTTTTCAGGAAAAAAAAAAAAATTTTAAAAAATCTCAATCTGTAGTAATAATCTCAGTGGTTTGTTCTCATTTGTTCTTATAAGGAAACCTTAGGAAAAGTAAATTTGCTACAACCACGCAAATGCAGTGCCCATGTGCACTTGAAAATCTGGGAAAACACATTAGGAGCTGTGTTGCATATTTCTAAAGTTGTGTTGGACAGGCCATTTCAAATAGGATGGCTGTACTAGACTGCAAGAGATGCACGCTCATTGTTTCTGTGACCTTTTTTGAAAAAAAGTATTTTCTGTGAATATATGTGGACCCAGCAGCGTTGTGTGAAACAAATATGCCATGAACATCATTATGACTAATTTCTTTCGTATTATCTCTCTGGAATTTCCAAGCCCCACCAGAAGCTGTAACTTATTAGAGGTACTTTGCATTGTTTTGCAAAAACTATATTCATGGGTTCTCTATCTGGAATGAAGGACCTGTCTTCATGGTCTATGGGACTGCTTCATGTGCTCTTCCAGTTTGTAAATTACAATTTAATGTATTTATTTAGTACTTCTCTTAAATATTAACTATGGAATGCTATTAACAATATTTTTCAAGTCATATGAAAGGGGTTTCTTTTCAAGCACCTTCAAAAAGTTAGATGCACAATCCTGCATACCACTCAGTTATTTTTTACCACAATGCAGTACAAAATTTACTCAAAAGTTTATTACCAGTTTACGTGGCACTGGGAGAATGAATGATTTGTAGTGTAGATGAAACATTCACACTAACAAAAAATGACAACTACTTTTTTTTTTTCTGATGTTTTGTCTAATGGAATAGCAGATTAAGGAAGATTTTCTTGGATATGAGACCAAATCACACAAACTGACATTTCACAGAAATCTCTGATGTCTTAGTGGGTGATGACATCAACGTTGACCTCTGGGCACGCATATTCTCAAGGGTAGTTACAACACTCCTGCATCTTCCAGGAAAGAGATCAGGCACAAAGTGTCAGGGTTTGTTCACACAACAGATAAATGCCCTGCTGACAGCACACAGGAGACACTTGGGCTCCTCCTCAGAGAAGTTTCCTAGGGAGCCAGTGCCAGAGAAGTTCCAGACAGTAATCAGTGTATAAAATTGGTGAATTTTCATGATTTTTTCAATTCCACTAGTTAGACAGCCAATAAAAGGAATACTGTTATTGCTACATTTAATTTGTAACTGATTTCTGGTTCCAGAAGCTCTGCTGTGAAAAAGAAAGTCAGGAAAACTGAAAGGTTAGTTAACATCCATGTAACAAAAATAGGGTATCTACCTGTCACAAAAGAGAACTTACTAGAGATATATTTCAATTCCTTCCTATACAGTATCTTATTGTATGGCAATTTTCCTTTCTATACTTGATTTCTTTTCATACTTTATTCTGTCCTATTTTTAAGGCATTTTTCTATCATCTGTTCACTTTTGCAACTAGACATCACATTTCAGTGAGAGAAAAGCTGAAAATACTTTAAATTCCATCCAAGTTCAGAGAAAACTGATCATCTCAGTTCTCAGAAGAACTAAATAAGCTTAGTCCTGCCTCAGTTTTGAATGCAGTTGAGGGAAAACAAACAAAGTTTTATAATACATTTTACTCACTTGAAGAAACAATGCCTGGCTGAAAACAAGAGCATTTTTATTGAAAGTTCTAAAAAGTAAAGCTGAATTTTCTGGCCTTTCTGTATTAAAGTTTTGGTAAGTAAAATTACAAAACTTCGCTCTTTATATTAATGACCCTGTCCCAGATTTTCCATTATAGTGCCATACTACCTTGCTATGTGGTCAAGTGTTTTATACATACACATACAGTGGTCTGTGTTCATTATCATATCTTTGGAAGCTTTCTCAAATGAAGAAATGCTTAGTTATGCAAACATTCACATTTTCATGTATCTCATCTGACTGTTTCCCATAAGTATATTCTGTCTCTTGCTGAAGACCACACATGAAAAATATCTTACTCAATACTTTTGTTTCTCAAAACTGAGATACAGAAGGGTTTGGATTTTCAAAATCAAATATGAAAGTGGATTATAGTTCTAACCGTGGAATTGCTACCACAGCATCATAAAACAGTATAAAAGACTGTCAAACTTTCAGCAGTTGAAAAGACTTATTTAAAAAGTATTTCCATATGTTAATCAAATGTTCACACTACTTTACACATTTTGATGTTAAATCCTCCCAGAGACAGATAGTATTTTACTCATCCACCTATGAAAGTGGCATCAACTTTCTGGAAAATACTGAAAGGATAACACTAAATGGATTGAGGCACTTTTTTTCTGATAAACATGACACAGCTTCTGGACATGGATTTTTTTGGAGTGTAGGTTTCTGTACTAGAATTCTGTGTTGAAGCTGCCCACTAGTTTAAATTTATTCTTTTCATAGCTCCTTTCTAGTTGCTGCTTTGATTTAAAATTCACTTTTCAAAAAGACATGTAGTCAAGGTCTACAGATAGTGATTTTTGTACACTTTCAAGTACTATAAACCAGCAGAATTTTCATCACACCAGTAGAGTATTCTTCAAGCAGAATAATATATTCATAAGAACCATTCAACAAGAAACACTTGCATCCTCACAATATCAACCCCTCCTTACTACTTTTGAGCAATGCAAGCATTAGAATTCTCTCAGTGTCTTTTTGCTGGGCTCAATTTCTCCACAACATGAAGCCTCCCTCATCTTGGCTTTTTCTCCAGCTTTATTTTGTCCTGAAGTTAGTGGAATCCCTTTGATTTACAATTATGAGTGCTTTTCTTCTCTTTCTGAGTCCAGAGTCCTTTTATGTGTGATAAACTCAGTCAACACGTTTTTAAAGTGCTTTGCTTTCCCATTGAGAAGAATGTAATTGGACCAAAACCTACTCTCCTGAAGACAGCTTACAGAAATATGGGTTCCTGAGGTAAACCTCTGTCTGACATGGGTAGATATGTCTCACATATCCACTAATATCTCTTAGTGACATGAACTACACTCTTCACCTATTTTCATAAGGCAAGGAGTCAATCTCAAATGCAGTTCAAAAGCTGCATGTACATGGATTCTCCAGGCTGAAGCATCATGTGTTACAATTATGAACCCACTGCTGCAATCTTCTATTGTTTGAATGAGGAAAAGGATAACGTTCCATGCTCTCCCTTGTTCAATATTACATGCTTAAAATAGCGGTCTGTGTAGTAGTTTCTCTAGCTTTTCCTCATAGTTATCAGATAGGACTCATGCCATAGAGGAGGATCTAGTGAAGGAGAGGGACATAACACTGAGCAGAGCACTGCTTCCTAAGGAAGTGGGTGTCATGGAGGAACTGAAAACTAAACTTGCTTAAAGACTGGAGCTAGTCTGGCTAAGAATAAAATCCATCAATATCAAAATTATGGTGCAAGATCTATTTCAATTACTGTTAGGAATTAAGAGCCTGGTTTGGGGAAAGCGATGTGTGCTCTCTTGGACTTAAAAGCCTAGTCCAAAGCGAGATGTAGTGTTTAAAAACGTAGATATTGACTACCAGAATACCACACCTCAAACTATTTGTTTGCACTTTGAACCATGACAGAGCAAATGCATGACTTTATGTTGTAGCTTCATGTCATCTCTAGGAAAACTTTCATAAAGTTTATGGATACAGCTGTTACCCTTCGAGACAAAGTGGTCTTCTGAGTTTAGCAGGAAGCCTGCAGCTACTTCATTAGCTTGCGTTCAGATTTTTAGAAGAATTCAAGCATCTGATTCCCAGGTCATTTTTGCTGGACAATGCCATAACAGCAAGTAGAAAACAGCTTCTGGAGTTAATGCCCAGGTATGCACTGTAATAGAGTTAAAAACACAAGGAAACATGAGTGCCAAACCCCAGTAAATCAGGGACAAATCAGTAGACAAACTCTGTGCTGTACATAAGTTAATGATTTCCCTTTATGAATTATGAACTAGAAGTTCATGTTCTGAATGCAGACATTTATTATAAACAATAACTCCAACATTTTGAATGAATATTGTCCATTATAAATCCCGTTTTTTTAGAAAGTTATCAACTTTTTCTTCTTTCTAGTGAGGAAAATCCACTTGAAGAAAATTTGTTAAGTGAGTAGACCTTTTTTGTTGTTGTTCAGCTGGTGTAACATGCAATAGTCCTTCTCAGAAAACCTGCCTCACAACTAAAAGTGTGGATCAAGCAGGCTTATTTACTCACAGCTTCAGAGCTATAGAGACTTTACAAATAAAGCATGATTGGTGCTTTTAACAGAAAGGAGGAACTTCAGTCCACTGGACTTAGCATAGTTAGCAATACTACAGGGAATGGGGAAAAAGAATGAGATTTACCTTGTGACTAACCCCAACATACACAATTACATAATTTTCTACATTTAAATCTCTTTGCAAAGTCTCAAGTTTGGCTTTAGGACTTGCTGCTGTAAGGCTTCTTTTTTCCTAGCGGAATTTCTGATCCATATAAGCACTCAACATTAGTGAGCAAAAGATGTTTCTCCTGAATGGCCCATGCAGATTCACAGCTGTTTTTCAAACTGACAATAAGCAGAAATATGAAATGTTCTCTCTTTTATCTCCTTTATGATCAGAAAGATAAATGAAGGAATAAAGCTCCTTGCCAGTAAAGATGCAGTGGAATATATACATCACCTTGTCCCACAAATCAATTAAAGCCATGTTGTTTGTTTCCTTGTTTGTTTTTTTATGAAAACCCAAAGGTATCAATTTAAAACCAACTAATTCACTCTTCATTTTTGAATTAGCAATAATTTATTTATAAAAAAATAATATTATTCACTTAGTAATTCACTTAAGGTGGATCTGATATAATGAACAAGCAGAGGAATAATGGGTGAGGGAAATGCCATTGACTGGACTGAGCCAGGGTGGAAAAAGGAGCAGGGTGAGAACTGTAATTGTGGAAATGGTGGCTAAATAATACTGACGTACAATTTAACTTGAAAACCCACTCTCTAACACCTCTCATTATTGTGTTCAGTTTTAAAAAATAAATGGGATTTCCAGTTAGAGAATTCCTATCTGATCAGATACAACTACCAACAAAATAACTGTAAGCTGAGCAAATTGACAGCTGCTATTGTGGTTGCTGGAACTTGTGAGCTATTTCTTCTTGTGTGGTAAGGTATTTTCATAACACATAAAGAGAAATTACACACACAAAAAAGAAATGTTCATAGCTCTAAGGAAAGATGATCACACAATTTTGCTTTACATATTTGTGTTTTTTCACTGTGGATTTAACTGTAAGAATTAGGAATACTTACTGGGATTGCATAATCATTTAAATCTATCTGTAACAATAGTGTATTGTATCACAGTGACTAAATTCATGGAGGTCATCTTGCTAATGTAAATCCAATTCCATGCAATGAATCCTACCATGTACTTAAAAGACATCATTAATATAACCTCTTCTAAATCTTCTTTGCATCTACATGGCCTCAGTCTTCTCTTGCTACTCCTCTACTTCTCTTTGGTTTTTTCTGTATTTTTTTTTGCTTAAGTTTTTTATCATTTGGCATTTGGCCCTTCCTTCGATATACGACATCTATGTACACTTGATATTCTTCCTCAAAGTCAACAACAGAAAAAGGCAGCTGCAGATAAAACGACTTACTGAAACATCATCTGTAGCCAGCGGTTCCAGCTTGTTGGAACACCACCACCTATATGCTTGAGAGATTTTCTGTAACTATACAGCACTACAGATGACTGCTAGGGGAGTCACAACATAAGATGTGCAGATGTTCCTGCTTACTCCACTCAGTCCCAGTTTATTTAATACACTGAATTAACTTAAGGAAGCAAGAAATGATAATAAATATTAAAATACCATGGACCACTACTTCATGACATACACTTCTCTGTCAGACAATCAATCCTGATTCCAGAAGAGCAAAAGAACCACCAAAGTCCTATTTCGATGCCACATCTCAAAGAAAGAATATACCTGGGACTTTCTGTCCCTCAGAAAAGGTTTTATATCAAAGGGTTGTTAGAAAACAAGAACAACAATGAATCACTAGCAAGAAACTGTTCACTGAAGTTATAGGAGGCCTGAAAGACCTACGGGAAGTTTTACTAGTTACAGAAGCCCTCTTTTCTTATATATCCTAGCACAACTGAATTGGAATGCACTGATGGGGTAAAACTTGTAAGCTGGATGCATAGGGTGCCTAGATTTTATATATTAAAATAGGAATGCTGGAGCCCTCTCTCCCTCTCCTACTGTGGCACTGTGAATGGTTATGTTCGCAGAACTGAAGCCTGGGAAGAACAGATAAAAGCTAAACAAGAAAAATATGGGAAAAATTATCTCCTCTGTGCTTTTTATACAGTTCATAGATTTTGAAGGCACAAGAGAGAAAATCCAATATTATATGGGAGGTCTGGAAATCCTGTGTCTGTGTGAAATTTGCCTTTTTGCAGTTCCCCATGTTAGTTGATGAACTGTCTAGGCCAGCAGTTCCCAACTTCACCAAAAGTGGGTCAAATGTAAAGCTTTTCAGCTCTATCAGGCTCCTCAACATGACATTGTGCACTGGTCACCAGGAGGGAAGAAAATGCTTTATTGCAACTTCACGTTAGCAAGAGGCCCAAAACCTTTCCCTCTTAGCATTGCTAAAACTCTTGGGAAGACTTGCTCTAATAGAATCTCAGGAATACACAAGCAAAATGCCAAGGATGTGAAACGTCTGAAAGAGTACTCATTTCAGCACAAGACTGACCCACTCACCTCCAGGTATTAAAATGCATCCATTTCCCTTTCAAACATTTCATGCTTCAGGTGGCAGTTGGTACTGCGAACTAGATCTGAAAAAAATCACAACCATCAGAAATAGTGGAAATTGAGTACCAAGAGTCAAAATTGCACCTTGTAACTATTTTGTCAGGTGCTACCTCATCTATCTTAATTTCATGAACACCACCTCATGACCTTAAAGTACTGAGAGGTTCAGAGCTACGGACACCACTTCAGTATCCTAAAAGAACTCTATGGCCTGAGTGTGTTCTCAACAATGCCTTTGTCACAGTCACCTGAAAGCTGTTCAGGAGGTGTGCTCAGAAGGTGTGCCTGTGTTTCTGAAAAGGTCCATGGGGATTTCTTCTTCTCCTCCCTTTTTCACAGAATAGATGAGTGGTAATAAGGGAGCTGAAGTTCAATACCCCACTGTCATGCAGGAAAGTAAACCCACATTTCCCAGGAAATAACAACAAGACTATAAACAGCCAGGCTGTAAACAATGCAGCAGGGTGGTATGGGAAGGGAGGCATCCTCCCTTTGAAGATAAACCATTGTGGAGGCAACAGATCTTCATTCATCATGCAGTTCTCCACAGAGAGAGGGTGACAAGGAGCAGGACCAGGCGCCCAGAATCAGAGAGAAGGGGTCAGGTAGTAGAACTGGGTGTCCAGCTCCAGCACCAGCTCTGCTGTTGTCTAAGGGTCTTACCTGGAGGACAGTTCAGGTAGTACACTTTTTGGAGAGTACCGTGTACACCAGGTTGGAGTTTTATGTAACAAAAAACCAATGATATTCCAGATATGTTTTAACAGAGCTTGATCCTTTTGGAAAGCAGCTATATATGTACATTAAGGATAAAGATTCAACAGCAGATATTAAGTGTCTACAAGCACTTCTTTACAGCACGGGCACACACAAAAGGGTAAGGTCCCAGGCAAACACAGCCGGCCATAGACAGCTACATGATACCCTTTAACTCTTCCCAAGCTGTATGAAAATCCCTCTTGGGACTTAGCGTTAAGAGTCAACTGTTGGACAGGCCTGAATATAAGTGCAAGTTTCACTGACTTTTTGAGTTTTAGTAATACTGTACCAAAATCTGAAATTATTGGTTTTCTTTTCTTGCCTTAACTCCTTCAGTGGCCTCAGTCACTAAAAGGAACCACATGACCTTCTCCTGTTACTGGTCTCTTATTGCGTTACTCTTTTTCAGTGAAGTCTCCACAAAAATGTCTGGAAAACTATCTCTAAGAGCCATCTAATATGTAGTACTCAGTCTATAGATGCAGACTAACACAATGCAGTGTAACTTGGCAGGCTCTGATCTATGAGAATTCACATCATTTTACAAGACTCATACAAGGCCTCAGTTTGAAGACACTTTCCTTGGCAGATGGATCTTTCTTTTTCTTGTGGTTTGAAATGAAAGACGTTCAGCTCCATGTGGCTATGGTCATTCTTTTCGTCTTCTCATCTGGATAGTTTTTAAGGATCAGAACAATGTGACAGTTACTTTTTACATTTTAGTACTACAAATGCACAAGCACCAGAGAATCTCTCTCTTGCAAACTTTTTTCCCTTTCCATGAGCATCTGTACCTGTGTACTCAGTAATGACACTGTGTTTCCACAGCCAGAATACTAACACATTCCAAAAACCATAACTGAAAACACTGGAAAAAGATTTTCTGAACAAAGCTGTAATTTATGTAAACGAAACTTAAGAAGTAATTTTCCCTTTCCCTACTGATTAGTGTTTTTCTCTTGAAGCCTTCTAGCTTTAGGGCTTGCATTCTGATGTCAACATTCTGGGCTCTGAAAACAGCTGAATAGCTTCAGATCTTCAGTCAGCAAAAAAAACCCAAACCAAATGTCAACCCCACGCATATTAAAACAATAAAATCAATGATAATGTAGAAATAAAGTGTTTACAGATTGTTTGCTATATTGCATTGCTAGTCTTAAACATAAGCCTTTAATGAAGAAATGCCACATTAATAGAGCATTGGGAACCACTGAGGAATCAAAATGATGCAAGCCCTCCTGACACGATCAAATATTCCTTTAGAAAATCCCCAGTAGCTTAAATCCTTCCTTTCATAACCTAGCACTGGTTCCATAATAAGCATATACAACTAGCCACATAGCCACAGCAGTGGAGAGACTGTGTAAACTGAAGGAAGAGTTTAGTCTGTTGAGTAGGTTAAATAGATGTCATGAAAACCTCATGAAATCTGTGGGTTTAGTTGACAAAAATGATTTTTTCTATGAACAACGGATTAGAGAATACACAAAAGGAGAAGCAATTCTTGAGTTCATCCTGAGATACATGTGACTTAGTCTAACATGTGGTTGTAAAACTACACTAGACATTTTATTCATGGAAATTTATTTGGAAGAGCCAAAATATAGAGACATTATATGGCAACAGAGGCTTTGAATAAACAGTGTACCAAGCCAAATAAGCTTGAAAGGAACAATATAACAGCATAAAGGTTAAACATCGAAATAAAGGAGTCTAATACAACAGAAATGGAAGCCATGTCCAAGTATTATAGAATAAAAAGAAATTAGCCTTTGCTCTGGCAAGTTGGTCTGTTCAGCCTGGAGGAGACTGAGAGGGGATCTCATAGCTGTTTACTTCCTTCTCATAAGGGAGGGAGGTGAAACAGGTACTGATCTCTTCTCTCTTGCAACCTACGATAAGACTAGAGGTAATGGCAGGGAATACATGTCAGGGAGGTTTAGATTGGATATTAGGAAGAGGTCCTTCACCCAGTGGGTGGTGGAACACTGGAACAGCTCCCGCAGGAAGTAGTGATGGCACTGAGTCTGCCAGCATTCAAGAAGCGTTTGGACAATGTCCTCAGTCACATGATGTGAATTTTGGGAGTGCCTTATGTAGGGATAAGAGTTGGCCTGATGATCCTTTTGGGTCCCTTCCAACTCAGGTCATTCCATGATTCTATGAAGTTAGGTCTAAACCCACAAAAATGAAAAAAGTATTTAAAAGAAGAGAAGTACAGACACTAATAATAAAACTTTAAATCTTCATTCTCCTTTGATATACGTGCTAACTGGTGAGTTTTCATTTTTTCTAACAGTTTTTAAGATGTCTTGAAAGCAGACAGAAGCATAATATGAAGCAAATATATAATTTGCATCGTTGTTCACTCAGCAATGAAACTTTCATACGATACAAAAAAATTCAGATTAGCTCAAAACTATTCTGATGGAAAGTGCTGCAAGAGGAGTTAACGATATTAGACATTAAATAACAGATGATAATTGTTGTGACCATTTGACAGGTCTGCATCTACCCACAGCTCCTGGATTACTGTCTATAACTCCATGGTGAGGTCCAGTCAAAAAAGGCAAATAGACTAGGGTCAAAATGCGACTGAAGGACTAAGGAAGATAGCAGTAAACATCTTTGTGCATTTCATTAATCGTCAGTGCACGATCTCCTGAAAAGCAAAGGTAGCCAATGGTTTCTGTATGAGGAAGGACTTTTCTGTTTGGAAAAGAGAAAACTAACGGAGGGTATGATACAGGTTGATAGGAAAATCCAGTTCAGAAGAGAATTCATGAGGTCTCTAGTCCAACCACCTATTCACCTATAGGATGGATGACCCCTGGAGTTTATCTAGTTGGGTATCGAAAAACTTCCAAAGATGAAAACTGCACAGCCTCTCTGGGCATCCTCTTACTCTGATCCACTGTCATAATATAAAACCTTTTCCTTATATCTCATCTAACGATTTCTTGCTTCAACAGGTGTCCATGATCTCGTTCTCCCATTGTGAAGAGCCTGGCTCCATCTTCTTGAAAACTTCCTCATAAGTATTAGAAGGTTGCTATTTAGAGCTACCTGAAACCTTCTCTTCAGTCTTGGGACAGTAAAATGGTGACATTCATGCAGAAGACAAATAGTGTTTCTTATGACACAAAAGGCAGCAAACAAAATGTTTAAACAAAAAGCTTTTGATGAACCACTTTTTCTCACAAAAAAAAATATAGAGTTGTAGATAATGTATATTTGCAGACAGTTTCATATTTTGCAGAATTAATTGCCAGATGATTTTGTTTCCTAGAAACAGGGTATTCAATGCACAATTCATGAAGAAATTCTATAGCAGGTTTAAACAGGTTTAGGTAGAGACATGAAGATGATCAGAGGGCTGGAGCACCTCTGCTATGACAACAGGCTGAGAGATTTGGCGTTATTCAACCTGGAGAAGATAAGGCTCAGGGGAGACCTTATAGTAGCCTGCTGGTACCTGAAGGGGGTCTAAAAGAAAGCTGGGGAGGGACTTTTTACGAGTACATGTAATGATAGGACAAGGGGCAATAGCGTTAAATTGGAAGGGGCAAGATTTAGATTAAACATTAGGAAGAAATTCCTCACAATGAGGGTGGAAATGTTCAAGGTTAGGTTGGATGGGGCCTTTAGCAGCCTGGTCTAATGGGAGATGTCCTTGGCCATGCAAGCAGGATTGGAACTGGATGATCTTTAAGGTCCCTTCCAATGCAAACCATTCTATGATTCCGTGATTCTATGATTCTATGTAATGTTTCTGCAATATTTCATTTAGGAAATATCTTTTTGAAGAATCTAAGAAGGTATGCAAGAGGAAGTATCACCCTAAACTGCTGTTTTCCATTGTTAAATACAGGGTACTAGTCTAAATCTGGACAGCAGGTCTCATGCCTTTATGCAAAGTGATCAGAGCTGACAGACCTTAGGAAAATTCCCATAGGCTTATGGGTTGGGTGCATGCTCTGCTCTACAGAGTCCCTGCCACTGCCTGTCTGTTACTCACTCTTCCTTCTACTGTAGCAGTTTGTGGCTACTGCTGGATTTTCCCCCAAATATACAATCTGGATGATCTTAATGGGAAAACGGCGAACAACAAGAGCTTGACTGTGTAAATAGAGAAATCAATGTTTAAAGAACACATTACTGCATCAGGTCAACTGCATGAAAATGCAGGAGTGAGCAGGAAATCAGTTTGGTTTATGAGGTTTTGTTGTCATGATGGATGCATACTCAAGTATGCAAAGAGACAGTACTTCTCCAAAAGACATCACATTTCCATATATAGTTATATTTATTCATTTGTCCTTAAGCCACCCACAGGAGGTTTTCAAAACAGAGGTCTGTTTCCATTCATGTTTCAATGTTGTCTGCAGACAGCAGTGGAGTTACACTTCGTGACAGGCAAACTTCAAAAGCATTGGAGGTTCAAAGCTTGTATGGACTTATCTGTATTTCTCAGGTCTGCAGATCTCATGGTATCAGACTACAGCTTGGTACTTCAAGCACTTCCTGGTGAAATCCCAGGTGGAAACAGAGACATAGCTTGACTTCAGAGGGCCTAGGCCAAGATACGCCTTCAAGCTCCTGATAGGTTTAAAAGGGGGTTTGAGATGCAGTGCATGTTGGCAAAACCTGAAGCCAGACACACACTCTTTTTTTGATTCTTTCCCACAGTAGAAAAACATCAAAACTCAATTTCCACACAGCAAAACCAAGGCATTTTATCTTTTTAATTATTCTAATCCACTTAAAATTCAATAGTTTGTACAAATAGCATTTGTAGTATTGCTTTTTTTCACACAAAGAGCAATAAAATCAATAGGAATCTCATGAAATTGAACGCACTGTATCTCCCTTATCAGTGACAAGTCTTCTGGTCTTTTTTCCTTATGCCATGAGCTGCATTTTGCCAAAGGTATCTCTGATTTCTATCTGTCTGCTCATCTATTTTGCAGTTGTTCTGCCGTATGTGCCTACCTGTAGCCTCCAAATCAACATAGCATTACAGTAATGACCTGCTGAAATGCCACTGCTTTAGCTTCTAGGTGCCTTTCAAGACAGTATGAAACTTTCAGAAAAGGAAAACCAATGAGGGTGGGTATTTTGCCAAATGTAATCATTTCCATACTGACAACTCAGCAATGAAATGTGACTGTCTTAAAGTGGTTTACTTTAAGCATTCTCTGTTTAATAGCAACACAGAAAGATTGACTTACTAGTTAATGTAATTTCTGGCTTTGTGTTTTATAATTTTACTTTGTATAATTAACTTGCTGTAGCAACCAAGAAGATAATTTATGTTTGAACTATTTCTAATTGAAAATTAATTGCAATGTATTATCTAACATACCAGCTTCTTTAAGCAGGTCTGATACTTTAAATGATACAGAGCGTTTGGATGAAGCTCGTCCCAAACATCATGATACTCCATTTACTTCAAGTTTTGATAGTTGTGGAGCTGCACGTGATGCAAGTCCTGATCAGTTCAGTAACAGTGTCTGTAAATCCCACAACACAGCCGTTTTGCATCACTTTCATATCACTTTGTGTTAGAAATAATGTTACAGATTTTATTAGTGATTAAAATAATTTTGCTGTGAGGTAGATAAAATGGATGTTTTTCTGCTTAATAACAATTTTTCCTAATATATTTCTGTAGATTCAATTCTGTTGTCGCTAATCATAATTGTAGTTGAAACTCTTTTATTTGTCCTACAATAAGTGCAACAGGAATTTCTCCTGAATATCATATTTTTATCACTTAGTGGGCATCTGGTGGTAAATATGAATTATGTATACCATAAAAACATTTCTGTGGCAGTAAAATGAAGAGGTCATCTGTCTGAAATAGAGGACTAGCATTTGGGTATATGGAAAAAGGCAGAATTTTGGAATACTTGACTACAGAATAACAACTTGAGTAGGACATTCTTGAAAGAAAAATCACATATATCCTCGCAATAAAAATTGTTAGTTCATATATTAACAGAAAAAGTTAA
This sequence comes from Tapera naevia, assembly GCA_033556795.1. Taxonomy (NCBI): domain Eukaryota; kingdom Metazoa; phylum Chordata; class Aves; order Cuculiformes; family Neomorphidae; genus Tapera; species Tapera naevia. The sequence goes on from JAUMJJ010000038.1 coordinate 17,464,022, forward strand.
ATTATTAAGAAATAGAAATATCAGAATTATGCAAAAAAACATCATTAAGACAGCCTATGTCAACAAGCCAAGCCTGCTCAGGTGATTCAGTGTGTTCTTCATACTTCCATAAGAAGTATGACTTAATTTCACAAATTTGTTTGGGGCCATTTTATGCTATGGCTGCTTACCAGCAAATAGAACATCAGAAAACATAGCAGATTCAGTATAAATTTTATCTTAAACTCAGGGACCACCGCACAGAATGCATTCATCTGACTCTCAGTAACACATGATTTTGAGAGTTTGCCAGCTTCAGAATGTTCCTGGGAATAGTTTATCACTGGTGTTCTCCATTTCCTTTCTTGATCCTCTCCTTGAGAATCAGCCAAGCAAATGTTGGATAAATATATCTGATACTTTCTAAAATGTCTCAGCAACTAATCAGAAATAACTGGACGAGCTCTTGCAGAAATAAAGCCCAATGTCTGGCTCTTAATGTGTGGTTTTTAAACATAGAACTTTATCTTTAATAAACAGACCAAGGAAATGTTCATCTAGAGTGCTTTTGTTGTTTTTTATAAATATACATGCAATTAAGAGGCACTATATTTTTTGCCCCCCCCCCCCCCCCCCAATAATTAATATCCTTATACTGTAAAGGAGAAACAGAAACAGATTATAATTTATAATTCTCCAACTTTGAACAACCTTGGGATGATTTGTATTCTAAAAAAATATGCAAATAATGTGTAAAAAAGGTTGAACAAAAAATCCCATTTCTTTTTTAACGCCTTTATAAATCCCAGACTTCGAGTATGCAGGTGAGTTCTTTCTTTTTGTTAAAAATACATAAAAATCCAAATCCAGGTTGTATTTTGTTTTTTTAGTTGACTATCATCATGCTTATCAGTGAGAGCAACATTCCCTAGAAGGCAGGAACTTTTAAACACAAATGTACTCTTCTGAGCTGCATTGGTTATCCTGGAAAGCATAGTGAGTAATTTCTCTAGTTACAGAAGCGTTGGTGGCATCAATAATCACTGTACCTCTACCCTCAAGACCAACAAAACCCAAGAAAGAAATAAAAGGTGTTTTCTGACATTGCTATTCATCTATTAAGCTGTTACAAGACTGAACTTTCTGACACCTCCTAAAGTGAATGGCCTGCACCAAAGACTTCTTTTGTTAAAAACACTGACATAATATTGGAATTTTACTACCTCAGCATCCTTTCTGTCAATCACATTTTATTCCTCACTGGATAAAAACACATACCCTCCAGAATTGATCCTTCAGGTTCAGGGATCCTCTCCTAATGGTAACTGTTCTCTAGAGAAGAGAGAGGAACAAACAGATGTCCTTGTGTTCCCTCTAATAAAACATGTCTGAATGAGCTGCACCTTTCTTTTATTTACATGTGAATAACATAAAACTATAGTAGAGTCATTATCCCCTCGTCCTTCATCTCTCTAGAAGACAACTCATAGAACTTGGAGCTATATTGCCAACTATATTATCCTTTTCCTCACAGTATCCAAAGCCTGTGATTCAGTGCTCAATAGCAATGTCAACAGCTGAGAATAAAGGCATAAGTTTGCATTTCTATGGCTTTTAGTTGGATAAAGTAGATTCTGCCTGGCAGTAACTCCTTACCTAGACGAGACGTTGTCAAGTGCAAAGTCACTGATCCTTTAGGATCCTCTGGCTAGTGTTGGTGGGTTATACAGTTGGTGATAAAAAAATGCAGTATTCTTTGGCTGTCCTTGTTCTACTCTGTCGTTAAACCTCTTGGCCATCCTCCCTTTACGCACTCCCAGCTTATTTTATTTGACAATAAAATGGCCAGGTATTCTCAAGCTTTCTTCTTGGATTGAAACTTGTTTACTAAAACGTATGATGAACTCAGTGTGCTTTTCAAATATTCACATGATAAAAAAACTCAACACAAAAAAATCCCAAAAACATCACTGCATGCCTCTGTGGATTTCCTTGTGGTTGCGTTACACTCAGAGCCCTAGTGGAATTGTGGGCACTATGATAAAACAGAAATTTACTGAAAATAACAACTAAATGTTGAGTATATGCCACTCTCTTGGTAATTTCTGTAGTGTGATTTCTAAATATTTCCTTACTCAGAGTCATTTACAGAGATTTCTATGGAATCTTGTATGGGTCAGAGCAGAAGATCTTCTAAATTAGTAATATTAATATTGGCTGTAGTTTTTCTTTCACTATGTGCTTTTAGTATGTGTGTCAGTTTGATTAAGTCTCTTCTGTTTGGCCTTGAGTAGAATAAGTGACATGAAAAAGTGAAGTTTCAGATCTTTAATTTGAACAGACAGCAAAATAAAAGGAAAATAGAGCTAATACCAGGCATAACGATATTTCATATTACATATTGCCTTGACTGTCCAATCAAGCCATGAAGCGTGAGCAAAATTCCACTGGCTTCCATTGCCCAAGCTAATTTTAACTTCAGTTGTATTCAGAAGTTATTCAATTTTTTGATACAGCATGTGCCTGCTTGCAGGGCTTGTACTACTGTTCTTGAAGCTGGTATTATCATACATTAAAAAGTTGAATGCATGTATGGAAAACAATGTCTCTCACAAGAAGTGCTGCAAGATTTCGATATTTTATGGCAAGTTTCATAACATTTCACTGTTTACCTGAAGAGTCTTGGGGTTCTAGAATAACCTGGCCTTTTTTTTTTAAATGAAATTTTTAGTCTGTAATGATTGCACAGAAAAACTTAAAAATGTGACCTTTTCTTATGAAACAGAGAAGATCAAAAAAACCTCAATCCTAAAACTAAAAATATTTTTAGAAACAAAGTATGCATTTCTTCATTACAACCACTACTGCAGGGATTTCTAAAACAACTTCTAAAGGATTCATATGCAAAAGCAGTAAAAAACAAATGTTATTAAAAAGCTTGTATTTGCCTGAGACTGAAAATATTCAAGCCATTGAAAGACTTGCATTTGGATGATAAGGCTAATTTTTAGCCTATCTTCTTTCAAGACTCTCAAGACTCTTTATTTGCCTTACTGCAATAGAATTCTTCAAGATGAAACTCATAGATTATCCCCACTTCTCTTGTCAGCTCTTCATCAGTACAATCTTTTTACTTTATCAGTTTCAGGTACCACATTTGCTGCTATTTTATGAGTTGATCTCTGCACTATGCTTAATCCTGTGTTTTCAATTGTCTTGCAAATGTACTACTGTCACCTCAGAAACTGTTCATTTTGCTCCTGTTTTCTGTCTACAACTTTCCATTTCTGCACTGAATACCAATGTTGTTACCCACCCAAATGTACTCCCTCATTATCAGTATAATCCTTTCCCATTTTTATCCCTCACAATCTCAACACTACGCAGAACTCCTGATGCAGTATTGTGCCAATATGCTCACCTCTGTGCCCCATTCATCTATCCCTTAATGCATTTTTTAAATGCTGTCAAAGATTATTTATCTGCTTTCCTTCTTTCTCCCTGTCTCCCTTCATCCTTTTCAGATTTTGAGGCACACTTCCTTGTCTGCCTTCTTCCCCTTCCCATTTGCTCATTAGACATTCCTAAATGGAAAGGCATCTTTACAAACTTTATCTCCCTGAGTTCATTTAAATTTGCTTTATGGCTGTGCCATATAATTTGCTGCTTTCATGGCAGTATCTAAACTACTCCAAAGTTACTTTTCTCAGGAATTTTTCTCCCCGCCTTACAATTACCTTAACTCTATCTATTTCAGCTGTTTGGTTATTGTATTCTAACACTTTATTCTCTGAACTGATTAGGCATATCTTCATTTCAGATTGAATGATCAACTATAAAAATCATAAGGCTATTTCTTCTGCCTTTTGTGACCTTGTAATTGGAGAATCATCTTTAGATCTAATACTTGTGCCCACTGCTTAAAAATACCTGGTACCCACTAATTTCTTGGCAGTTAAACTATGTTGTTAACAGTCAAAAAAAGGTGGTAAGATTGGTTGAAGTGAATGACCATCTTAATTTTATGCGTCTATGTCTAATAACACAGACAACAACATGAAATTCATGTGTTGAAAAATAAGGTGAATGTTTAAGTAAAATACTGGCATACTATATCTGAAAGACAAAATGCGATATTAATATAGAGAATGCTGAACAGATGTGAACAATTTCTCAACATAACTTTTAATTCCTCACAGAGGAAGTGACTGTTGCAATTGCTTGGCAATATTATCCTGCCTCATAGTGTTCAGTCACAATGCAACATAAACTATAATTTGGTACTATATTCCAGTGGTTTGCAATTCTATATTTGCCATGAAAGTATTGTATTGCTGTTGCTTCAGATTTGTCTGTCACATTCCATGCTGCTCCATGTCTGTGAGGAGTATTGAGAAGTGAATAGGTTTGCCTCAGCAGTGGAATAAAAACTCACTTTTTAATGATACCAGCATGCTCCAGCTTGGCTTTGTTTGAGAATATTTGAGACCTCCAGATGCATGTTGAAATGACACATGGGATATCAGTTCAGCTGCAAACAAACAGCATGATACAAAAAAAGTTTATCTGACTGTTGTCTGGAAGTTTAGAGAAATAATACTTTGTTAATGGGGGATATCTCTTATAGAACTAGTTAAACTTAAGTCACGTTCCTATTTCATAGACAAGCACAAACTATAGGTGTCCAACAACTCCCCACTTGTAATAAAGTCACTGCTCTGTCAAATAAGCACCAGTCTTCATTAAATTGTTTTTGGGGCATAATAAAACAAGGGATAGAAAAGAATGATCCATGAGTCACCCATGACACATATTTTATGGTAGGATCTGTCTGTCTTCAGAAATATAGTAATGCAAAATGGACACAAAGAAGCACAGTGCTGAGGATGTAACAAACTGCCTAGATACACTGAATGCATAGCTCACTGTCACACTATAGAATACAAGTACATTGTTAAAATGCCTTCAATTTGGATAAATCTCTGTAACCATGTCAGTTAATTCATTGGATCCCTTTCTCAATGAAGTACCAGACAGCTGAAACAGCTCCCATCTTTATTTGCAAATCAAATACAATCAGTAAATCTTTGAGACGCTTATCAGCTAGGGAACTAGGAAAGCCACTCACTTTATCTGACTTAGAGGAATTTGAGATGACCACCAAATGAGAAGCCCAGAGCTCATAAAAACTACCTGGCGTATTGCTTTTGAGAGCTACTCTTGCTCCTCAGAACTAATGCAGTTGAGAGAAGAATACCTAAATGATAACTAAAAAATATTTCTTTCAAAACCATAGAGAGCTACCAACCACCCTATTCACCCCGCAGAAGCATTCCACACTGAGATCTATCCACCCACACAGTCATCATACAGCTTTTAGCCTTCCTTAATACCAAAGGAGAAACACTGAAAGACATTTTTTCAACTTCAGTAGCTTACATCTCTCACAGTCAAGCACCAGACAAGATACAGTCCTGCTGGAATATACAGGCAGCATTTTCTTGGCTTTGAACAAAGAAGAGTTTGTAGGCTGATATTATAAGATATCCTTCCAGGCTTTTTTCCAACAAGTTTGCCATACTGTTGTCACACATGTTAAATCTTATCAGCAAAATGGATTTTCATTCATCTGGATCAACTCACTTAGTAGCGGTCAAAGCCTGTCAAATTACCCAGCATTTCTTGCTCCCAAACTGTATAGCAGCCCAGCAGACTCTCTAGTTCAAAACATGTTCAAAAACGCCTACTTTCCATAACACATTTTAGCTTTTGGAGTGTTCTTCAATAGCCTGGTCTGCTTACAGTTTCCCCTGTTCCATCAACTGCTGGGTTCTGCTAACATGTGTTTAATAACAGCACACTATTACATACTCTGGAACAGAAATACCACAACAATATGATACAACTCAAAATCAAATGGTTCTTTAAGAGGCAATATTGAGTTAAAAGGAGAGGCTTACTGGCCTTTTACTCTCCGCCTACTTGGGTGGCATCTTCCAGAGCCAAGGAAGCAGCCTGCTTTCCATTCAGGTAAAGAAATTCTCTTGCCTGGTTGAAAATTAAGAGATTCTTTGCAGTCTGGGCACCCAAGTGCATGACAGGATTATGACATACCCAACCACCCACATTGTCCCAGAGTTGTTTCTTTTTTTAAAAAAATAGAAACCCTAGGATGAATTTTAAGGTGGAAAATGCTCTTGAAGCACTGTGCATAAATGGAAATGCTCAAGGGATACTTCACACACAGACACATATACTGCCAGAAAAAAGCAATGAAGCAGTGGCAGGTGTATTTTTTTGGTCTCATACAGTACAAATAGTTCCGAAACAAATAACGAATAATTAGTCATCTCCACTCAGCTTCTGAATGTGCTGTCCAGCAGTGATAAGAATATATAGTTAGGATCCCAGAGTCTGCAAGAACTTTCTAGAGAGATGGGGAAGGTATCAAGCCAGCAAGGTTGTTGATTCTCCTCTCATGATATTTTTGCAAACTGACTTTTAGAGCTCCCCATCCTTGCTTAAAAACTGTTGGCAAATTGTGATGAAGTTCCCCTGTACATTTAAATCTACAGAATTTTCTCTGTTGATTTAAATGTTTGTTAAAGGTTAAAAGGTTTATTCTTATTGAGACCTGGGCCTCCAGGAGAGCAGAAGCTCACTCAGAAAACTAGTTACCAACTCTACACACCTCACAGGATCAGGCCCCAGAGAAAATGTGGGACTACAGCACTGCTCAGCAACCACAGGACAGCATGTTTCCCAACAGTACTTGTGCTCCAGCTGCTTCCCAGCATGTGGCTCTATGCTGTGAGCCCCCTTAGCTAACATATAGGAGCAATTTAGTCACAGAGCCATCAATAGGAAGTATCACTTTATCACTTAAGCCAATGCAGGGAGACTCATACATTCAGAAAAAAAATTTGCAATGCTTTGTAAGCTGTTAGGTGAGCCTCTGAACTAGAAAGAAACTTAAAGGTGTAATATGACCTGTTTTACTGGCCAGAGATCCAGGGAGATTCAGACTTCTTTGGGAAGAGAAAATCTTTGGAAGTGGTGTCAAACCTGCTGTCAATGTGGGCACCAAAAAGCAGAAACTTATAGAGAGAGGAATTTTAGCTGGTACAGTCTGAGATAAAAGGTGAAGTATCTCCAATACTTAACTAGTATCTACAATGCTTACTTAAAATCTTCTGAGGACCAGGAAAATAGGAAACCTTACCACACACACAGCCATGCACACATACAAACCCAACTTCAGGAACGAAATCTAGCTGGTAACCTCCAGAAAGAAAGAAATTACCTTGTGTATATGAATTAGAGTTAGCTCCAGGTTCAAGTGGCAGTGCATGTTATCTGTGAGACAATCACAAAGGAGAGAGATAATTGACTTGAGCATGTCAGACTTCTGCTTTGAATTCACTCTTCTGTCTCAGGACTTCTCTGTTTTCCTTGTTTCACTAAACATAAAGCAGCCATTTACTTTCGTGTGTGTGTGTTTGTAGACTAAATGTTCTTTGTTAAATTTATATGTATAGTGTGCTTTTCAGGCTTTCTTCTTTATACATAATCTGGTCGTTAGAGGTAATAATAGTAAAGCACTGCCTCCGAAATTGTGTTACAAGACGTTATTACAAAGCCTGTAACTGTTCTGTTATTTATAGTCTCTAATTTACTGCTTTTGTCTAAGCATCCGTCAACTAACTGCTCTCTTAAATCTTGCTCTTTTTGTGAGATGTTTAGACTACCATTTTTTATTGTTACATGCTTTTTTTCTTCAATTCATTCCACACCAACTGATTAGGTGATTTGTTTCCTGTCTATGTGCACCAACAACCCAGACGTTGAGAGGTGGATTAATAGGAAGTAACTCATGAGATGGTTCTTATGACTGAGAGTCCATAAATGAGATTTTGCTAACACATACAATTAATTGTGCTACACAAAGGAGTAGTTTTACCTGTGATCTGAGATTCAGGACTAAGTGTTCATACTGTCTAAATAACTTGTTACAAAAATTTTTACTTCCAACTTTTCCTTCCACAGTCTTTGGACAAGAGTGCCGAATTTGGGAATCTTTACATAACTGTAGAGCAAACCATTTCTCAAAAGAAAATGAGCAAATACAACTGGAAGGCACAAAACTGAGCCAAAAATTCTCCTTTCATCCTCAAATAGGCACACACGTGAATTGAGCAATTCCAAGGCTATGAAAAAAAGACCAGATCATTGCTAACGTATCATTCTCTGAGTGCCTGTATAATAATTATAAATTATTACGGGTTTTTTTTTAAAAGGAAACAAACAGTTTCCACTTCCAGTGAAGTGACAGCCTTAGTAATCTTCCATGCTGATACTGGTTGATTAAAAACAGACAAAAATTTGTCCTCCCGTGGTCAGCAATAAAAGAAAAATTAACTTAGTAATAAAATATGAGGAAATCCTCCTATTTCACCTTAAATGTCATCCAGTGCTTTGTTCTCCTGTCATGATTTTAAGAATCAATTATGGAAAAAATGTTCTGGAGAAATTGTAAGTACTGAAGTTCTTCTAACAAGAATATGATACCTGGAATTTATAACATTTATGTTTATGAATTTCTGCTGAATTGCTCATTTGCTAGTTAGCTTCCAGAGTCAACAATGGAAGCCTCATTTAAGTGTAACCTAAAACCTATTTGTGGACTGAGAAATGTCAATACAAAGGTTAATTCCTTACAGAAGCTTCTTTTAGAAGTGGAAATAAAAGAATTATAGTCTATAAGGTGAAATGAAGCCTTTCTCTTATTTATAATTTCTATGCACCATTTTCCCACTAATTAATCCTTTAGATTGCTTAGGTATGTCAATAAATAGTTTTTTGTTCAAATTCAATTCAACAAGATTCTCAGTATAATTTCTTCTTTTTAGCACAGAATGAATCAAAATGCAGTATTGTTCTTGCTTATTGGTGCAGGAGCAAACTCAGCAAGCAGCTGTACCATAAAACGCAAATTAGTAAAGTTAGGAAATTACATCTTTCAGAGGAAGTTCTTCAGAAACACTTCAGAAAACCATAAACAGTCGTGAGATGGATTGTCAGTACTAGAACCAGTAACTTCAGTGGAGAGTCACCTAAAAAGCGTGCTTATAAGTAGGGTTTGCTTCTTCTCTTTGTAGTATCTCGTCTGATTCTTTTCTTATTTATCTCTTTAGGGGTCTGAAATAATGTCTAGTTAATTGGTTTTTGCTTGGTTAAGCTGGCCATCATCCAAACATGCCCAGTTAAAATGTAAGTGAGCTCAAAGTGGTATTTATATGAGTAAATTTTCCTGAGGACCATTGATTGTAAAACAATAAATGATGAACAAAGTTATGACACTTCCTAACACATTGATGGAATTGAAGAGAAAACCAAACGGAGACATACACAGTTATATCAGAAAAAGCCCAAACCTGATATGTCTTTCCATTAGCAGGAAGAATTTTAAATATCCATTTTCAAATACATAGGAACTATATTATACTGGTAGTCCTTCTAATATGAGGATTTCCTGATGAAAAATTGAGAAAAGAACTTATCACCAGTAGCAGTTAGTTTGCAGAAACAGGTCTGAGAAGTTTAGTGTAGGTGTACATGCATATCTGCTTAATTTCTCTGATAGTTGTGTAGCAACTTGCCTATAAGAATTTTTTTCCTAAATGCTGCTAACCATAGACTGAGTTATACCCCGACAATTTTTCATATCCCTTTCAAAACTTAAGCATTAAAAAATAATTCATGCAATAACTATGGTTATATTTAACTATATAAACCACAGCTCTCTATATTTCTTTAATCCTGTTAATATCATGGTCTTTTTATTTTCAGAATGTACACAGGAGCTTCTTTTAAGCATTGATAATGTTATATGGCTTTATTAGGTCTCTTCATTTTTTTTCAGTTCAATAGCCCCAGTCAGAGTCTTAAGCTAGGATACGCATTTAATAGTGCAAAAACTTTCTCTTAGATTATAAAAAAAGTTCATCTTTTTTTACTTTTAAAATGAGATAAAACAAAGGAATCCATTATAGCAACCAAGTTAGATGTTAAACATACTGTTTTTCATTATAATGAAATATGAGCATTAAAACCCCACTGCTAAAAGTGCTCTCATTTAACATAAAACCAAAAATCTGTGGACTGGGTTATCACTGACAGTAACTTCTACCCAGCATGTACACTGATGTGCAATTCTTCTCTTATAGAAGGAAAAGTAAAATTAGTTGTTTGGATGGAAGCATAATTTATTGCTCATTAGAAGACATATTTTACATGTATCTAGTAGACTGTCATTCAGATGTATTCTTTTTAAACAAGTCTTTGCTTGTCAACAAACAAATGTAATTTTCTTTTCGCTTTCTCCAATGTAAAATAGCTCACTCCAAAGAGAAGCAATCTAAATGGCTGGAGTAATCATTAGGTTTCTGCTGTGTTTCATGAATGAAACTGAGAAAAATAATTTTAAAAGTAACATGAAGAATTCATTTTCACAGTGAGTATACCATAACTAATTCAGGCAACTGGAAACTCTCAGAAAACAAGAAGAAACTTACAAGGGAAGTTCTTGTGGGAGAAAGAAACAATTTCTCTACAGACGTGTTTCAATAATGGAAATAGCAAGTATAAATTTGATTTATTATAATATATTAGCTTCTTCAAGTCACTACAATTTGAATTATTTTATATGGTGAGTTTACATTCTCCTTGCACTAATTCACACCAAGTGAAATCAAACATCGGTTGTAGAACAACAAAATCTGACTTTCACATAAAGAAAAGTGTTTCAAGCAAAAAAATTTGAATCACAGTTGCATGTAGATTACACTATAGCTGAGTTTGGGTTTCTTTTGGGAGTCACAGTAAGTCAATTGTATATCTATGGTGAGCGTGGAAGCTCTTCAATGACCTTTCATTAGCTTAGCCATGCTAGTAGAACTACCCTGATGAAAGTCATACATAATTACTGCACTTATTTTCAATGGATGTTACACTGTGTTGCATTCATCTCTTCACTGATATGAGAACATTGCAGAAATTCATTTTGTACATGTCTCTGAAATGGAAATGATGGTATTACCTCTTATTATCTGATGGAGAAAAATTGATTTTAAAGCTAAAACCGGAAACTGCTTTGCATGAGCAAGTAGTTTTACAAGTGAAACCATGCTTGGAAAGAGCTAAGTGTGAGGACCATGGACAGATCTTACTCATTTCATGTACTGCCATGAGCTCTGAGTTGAAAAGCTGTTTATCACTAACAAGAGATGTGAGGTCCTTCAGTTTTCAGCAGACATATCTGAGAAGAAGAACGAGAGAATGAGGTAAGTTACCAGGGTTCTGAATGTACACAAAATTAAAACAAGACGTATCACTGATCTTATCATTCTACAGTTCCCTTGTCTTAGGTAGAATGAAGGACATTACTGGTCCAACAAAAAAATATTCTTTCAGTTAACACTTCCTTTGCACAGATCCTGTCTACACAAGAGACAATGATTAATTTTACGAGTGATTTTTCTCACTATATATCTCCCCAAATCTTCAACAACGCTTTTCAATGGTTCTAGCAAAGCCCATGTAGCAGTGGAAGAAGTGAGAGTAGGATCTCCAAGGTGGTACTCACTTTGGAAAAAAGAACAGTAATTTTTCTCTAGAAAGGAAAATTGTACAATTTCTTGAGGAAATTGTACAAGTTTTAAAAAAAAACTATGCATGCTAATTCATCTCAGAATTTCCCCCAACTTTCCAAAAGGTGCCTAGATCACCTCAGGATTACCTCAGAAAAATCTCTTATAGGGCATTGTTGTAAGAGGCTGCACTTTGGAGGAGATATCTCAAAGGCAGATGTTACAAAACAGAAAAGTGGACAGAAGATGGAACAGCCGCACAGCTATACTGAACAACATGTGTTCATTCCTGGTTGCTTTCACTGAAGCAACTCCTGTGCTTCAGTAAAAGCAGTCTAGAAGAGACGTAACTATAACATAAACAAATTACTGCAATCCCCTATTTAGCATGTCATAAGTTTTTTGTTGTTTCTTCTTTAAGTAGATCAAAATACAGCTTTTGTATGTCCACACACCTAATGCACTATGTTTCTTTATGGTCCCAGATATCCCAATCCATACTATCCTATTAATTATACAACATTCATTTTACATGCAAATCCTGCACTAGAAAAGCCGTAAAGAGAACTGACAGAACCACCGTACTACAGTCTCCTTTTCTACAAAATGACATCATCCAATCTGATTGGTCTGGTTCCCACATAATTATAATTTTCAAGAAAGGAGAGCAAGGCAATGGCATTTTTAATGTTTGCAGTTTGCTGGTTTATGAGTTAAGGTAGGTGGCCGGGTCTTATTTCACAGGCTCATCTGTCAGTCTAGTGCTGTATTTGCAATACCATGAGACTAAATGAAAATGTTGTGAGCACTTATTTATGCTGGAAATACAAATGTTTTCTGTTCTGGAAAAGGCTGCTGCCTAGTGTAACAGGAAGTGACCTAATATTTCATGTAATAGCCTTATTATTGCTAAAAGGCATGAATTTAACTTACGTAGTCAGCATCTCATGACATTCACTCCTTCATTGGTAGTATTTGACAGTGTGGTAGAACAGAAGAGGAAGGGAATAATAACTCACTTCAATCACATCTCATTATGTTAAAATACAAGTTGGCAACAGAGCAGCAGATCTGTTTGAATGATGGGGTAAAGATTGAGGAGAGATTTGGCATGAAGGTCTTCTATTTTGAAGATCTAGGATCAAATATCATTTTATTGCTGCGTAATCCACACTTGTATGATGACAAGATGGACAGCTAAACCACAAGTATCATTCAGTGGAGAGGTTAGAATCACATTCTTAACACTTGAAAATATAAAAAATACAATAAACAGAAAAGAAAATCGGTAATTTTTCGATTGTGTAAGTCATAACTTTCAGAGCAGGCCAGGGCTTCAGAAGTTAGGTAGGTAGTCAATTAGATAGAACATAGGTTCCAGTATCACAAAAATTATCTGGAAAAGGAAAACCTAGTTTTAAAAATGACAGTAAAGGCTCTGATTTTCTCCTGAAACTTCTCTCACAGCCAGTTTCTGGAAAGATATCTCTGTGTAAGGAGAAATACTAATTATAATATGCACATGCCTAAATCCAGAGCAAAGTTTCTCTTCAAAGCACTTAAAGCATAGGCAGTTAATCTACTCAGTTTCTGATCAGATGCATTCAATTAACAGAAATCATATAATCATAAAATCATAGAATGTTTTGTGTCGAAACGGACCGTAAAGATCGTTTAGTTCCAACTCTGCCTACCATGGGCAGGGACACCTCCCACTAGATCAGGTTGGTCATAGTCTCATCCAGACTGGCCTTGAATATCTCCAAAGATGGGGCATCCATGACTTCTCTGGATAACTTGTCATGGTGCCTCACATAAAAATTCGTAATACAGTTCCAGATGAAAATAACAGTCCAAGTTTATATGTAAAGGTGTCTTCAGAGGCTGGTTAAATGAGATATTGACAGAAGTGAAGAGCTTTTAAGAAAACCAGTGAGAAACACATGGGACTTAATACTCACGATAGTGAGGAAACACTGAAATAAAGCATAAACCTTGTAAATCATGACAGTGGCATTCCACAGAAAAGAAAGTGAAATTGCGAGCCAATGCATGTCTTTAGAAATTAATCATTACTTTCAAAGTAAAGGAAGAAGGAAGTCTGTCTCCCTAAATTACATTACATGAAGAAGAGATGCATTACATTTTTTAAAAAGTCAGTTGTCGAAAAAGTATTTTAGATAGAAAGTAAGCTGAGACAGCTGTTTAGACAAAGCACAAAGTTTCATTGTCTCTGTGAATCATAGCCAATGGTTTCTTTACGGTTTTCATGAATGTGAGCAAAATTAATTACAGTCATCACTAGGTCACAGTTGTGTGTACCTAACATAAGCAAAATGACAGTTTTTTCAGCAGCTGTGAAGTAAACAGTGTTGATACAAGTGTGGACCCAGATTTTCTGTCTCAAGAGTACCTCAAATTATACTTTTCTGCATAGGAGAACCTCCATCTTTTTACTTAGTATATAATATACGCTTCAAGGAAAAGTTCAAATTTATAGCAGGCTGAAACCTTTCAAATCACAGCACTTTAGATATTGTGGAGAAACAGTTAGCTCAGAAGAGAGCCTCACATTTTGCCTCTGTTTATCAACCAATTGCAGTTTCAACTTTGACTGATGTAGCTTTGCATTATAAGAAGTTCAAAGAATGTCTAGGCAGCTTAAGTTGACAAGTTTTCTCCAAATTACATGACAACAAAAGTAACCACAGACAGTTCAGTAAACTTCCCAAGTCAGTCTGAAATGAAAGTGTGGTCATCACATCTGTGAATTCAATTAACTCTTAAAATGGACGAATTGCAAGATCCTTAATGGATTCCTCCCTCCCCCTCTTGTTTAAGGGAACATTTTGAATTTATTTTTCTACTCAATATATACATTCCTCTGTATCCTGAAAAAAAATTATCCCAGGAAAGAGTATTAAGGAGGCAAGAGGTAGAAGAGTTTTGAATTGTTTCAATGTTATTTCAGTACCTACCCATAACCAAGATGAAACTGCAGTATTTCTTGCATGAATTACTAAATGAACAGAGTTGATAAGTTCTGCTCATTATAATGACTGGGATTTGTCAAAAAAAGCTAGATAATCTTTAAATGTGAAATGCACAAAAAACACTTAAGTGGCCAGAGTCAGCCAAAGATTTCTGAGCTGGTCTTAGAAGTAACAAGCAAGTTATTTGGAGACCTAATTACTTTTGGCACATTGTATCAGTAGACATATCAGGATCTGCTAAGATGCTTTAGACATTCTAGGACTTCATTGTCGTATTATTGCCATACGTTTACTGGTGTAGGCCTGGTGACCTGGCAATCAACAACAAAAAGCTAGACAGAAAGCAGGTATCATTTTCTGGCAGACTCTAACTATGTAACCAGCAATAAATGGATCCCATATGGTCTTCATCAACAGAAAATATGCCATTTGCTTTACTTGGCTGCATTTTGATGCCTTATTTTAGGTGGCAAGGTATGAGGGATCTTGACAGCCTGACGAGAACACCATGAGGTTAAAGAACGGTATAACCATTGCCAGCAGATCACTTTTTCTCTCTGTTCAGCAACTGAGGGATTTCATTTGGAATATTGTGTCCAGTTCTGAGCTCCAGGTAGAAGTCTGGTCAGTCGAAGACCACCAGATAGTTAAGCAACTGCAGAATACAGCATGCAGGGAGAGTCTTAAAAAGAGAAGGCTAAGGTCTTGAAGGTCTTCAGTGACCTAGTGTCTGTAGAAAATACAAAGCCAGACTCTCCTTCTAGGTACACAGTGACAGGACAAAAGGCCACAGGCATAATATACAGCAATGAATACGCGTACCCCTTGATTAGAAGAGGATTCCCAAGGTGCCTACAGTGATTGTGTAATCTTGGAGATATCCAAGACTGAACCAGACATGACTGACAGCAAACTGGAATAACTGACCCTGTTTTGAGCTGAGGGTCTGGTCACAAGATCCAAGAGGTGCCTTCCATCCTTACATATGTGAGAACTCTTATGATGCTGTACTGGCTTCAGTCTGTAGAACTGCCTGCTGCAACGATGTAATGGTTAAACTGTAAGCTTACAAGACTGAAAGGTGGGACTAGTTTAATCAAACAGGAACAGAAAGAAGCTGAGAAAGACCAGAAGTGATATAGTGATCTGTGCTGGTGAGATTGGTGCTCAGAAAGCCTAGCGCTAAATTGTTGGCAGCTGCAGGAGCCACCAACTATTTCACAAGCTTGTTTTAAAGCTCCATTTGAAATACTTGTAAGGTGGCACTGAAAATAAGTGAACCAAAGCCTTGACCCTGGTTTTTAATACCACCTGACAGATGCTTTCTCAGTTTAGCCATCAGCCATCAAGAATTTCCCTACTGCTCTTTTGTTGTATCAAAGTAAGCTTACTAATGCACAGTAGCTGTTTTCAGAGAATTCCGCTCCCCTTCATGTGCACAAATTGCCTGTGAGCTGCTTACAGTTTTGAGGATTTTTTCTTCATTATTCAAAATTATTCATTCCAAAATTTCAGCAAACAAGCAGTGGTCTGTAGTTTGTGAATGAGCTGTTTGTTGCCTGTATGCACTGTGGACTTCGTCCAAAGCCCATTGAAGTTGATGGAAAATCTCCCACTGACTTAAAATAGACTTTGGATTGTCCCTGTTTGAGCGGTAGTGTTCGTTTCGGTTGGAATTGTAGGTCATATAGCATTTTACTCCAATATTTGGTGTTCCTGTGAAATTACTGGACAATAAGAGCATTTGTCTGAATTTTGACACAAAGAAAATACAGAACAGCTATAAACACAGCCAGGATGAATTTGTTAAGAAAACCTCAACTATTCATGGAAAACAAAATGGTAGTATCTGCCCAGATATATTTCTTTTGGATTCACATGAGGGAGAGTTTAATGTGATTAGGAGACTAATGTTTACAGAAAAATGTAGCCACAGTATTTTTGTGCTGAGTACTTGTGTATATAGTGCCTGTCTTGCTGCTTAAAAAATGCTTATGGTCTAACGTAGTGAATTAACATGGATAGAGCTTATTTTGATAAGGAAAATAAAAATGGAGGATTTTTACTTCCATTTTGGTCAATAAACAGCAGTCTTTCAGATTCTGGATAAAAAGATTTAGTGT
The DNA here is from genome assembly GCA_033556795.1 of Tapera naevia. Taxonomy (NCBI): domain Eukaryota; kingdom Metazoa; phylum Chordata; class Aves; order Cuculiformes; family Neomorphidae; genus Tapera; species Tapera naevia. The sequence continues at coordinate 17,480,765 of JAUMJJ010000038.1, forward strand.
ATATCTTCAAATTACTGCACTTGAATATGCTATACAAATAAACTAGATAGCTGGTAAACCTGACCTCTAATATAGGCTGCAATTCCTTAAATATGCAAATGTTATGTGCTTCATTTCTCTTCTAGCTGCTTACATAAAAACCCTGCTGCTTACATACTCAGCTAAGTAAATCACACAACACATCATGTCTTTTTCTCTGTTTCCTGATGACCGAACACACAACTTAAGTCTAACTGCACAACATCAGGTACTTTTACAAAATAATAAAAAAAAAATTAAGAAGTCTTGTCAACTAAAATATTGAATGTTTTGTTCATAATGAAAAGCAATGCTTAAAGTACTATAAAACATACTACAAAATTTGCAATACCTTGTCTGGGAAGACCTTACTTTCTTCAGAAAAAAAATCAGGGATCCAGAACGCTTTGGAACTGGGCTTCCTTATGAAGAATTTAGGCCAAAATTCACAAAAGGCAGACACGTGAAGCTGGTGGTAGGTGACAGGTAGACTTCTGTTTCCTAAAATATCATACTGAAATCCACAAATAAAATCTGGTGTGTTTAAAGGCTGCAGATAGGAGAGGTTTTGACACAAAGTGCCTCAGCTATTGTGTGCATGCTTCAGCAATTTTCCATCCTGGAGGGCAGAGCAGCTGGTTTTCTTTCTCCCATGAAATTCTGATTTGGTGTTGTTCCTCTTGCCTATCTTGTGCAAAAGTTCCATCTGAACTTATGTGTGTATAATTAAGAGCTGCCTGCAAATGTTTATTCCTATCTCTTCTTTCACATGAACACTAGAAGCAAACCAGTTATGGGAAATGATCTGGTTGAAAACTTAAACAGAGATTTTAAGCTTTGGCTGGATTAATTCTCAGAACCAACTCAAGAAGTCACTCAGCTAAGGATCAGTTCAGACATGAAAGAAAGGACAGCATGCATCTCTCAGTAGGTCTCAGAATGAGATGCAGAGGAGGATGAGACCACAGCATCAACAGATTGAACTAGTTGTGCTGCTGAGGAAGTGCAGTTAAGAATAGAGAGAGATAGGTTTTCACTGTATGATTATCAAGACAAGATTTATGTATATTAAAATAAAAATAAAAATCAGAAAAATAGGCAGTGACTCCAAAGGAAGTGTGGTGTCCTCAGTTCACAGGGGTTCAGGTCTGCAGACCTCATTCAAGAGGTTAGAGTTGGCTGGAGACTGTCATGGTGTGTATGTGGAGGGGGAGCCATTTTCTCTTTGTGTGTTGAAAGAAAAAAGAAAAAAAAAAAGAACTGTGACTTTCTTGTTCGAATAAAACCCACCTGCAAGGGAGTAGGTTTCACTTCTGCCTGTGCCAGTAAGCTAACCCATACCAGTGAGGTTTCTGGGGCACCAGTGTTAGAGTGTCCACACTGTTGCACTGTCAGAGCATGGGCTGTGATGATTTCAGCTCTGTTCAATTTATTCTCCTCTAAACAGATCCTGGACATAGTTTGGGAGTTAATGTGTGCCAGGAACAATTCCCACAAGGCAGTTTGGATGTGGCTACACTGTTTTGTAAGGTTAGAATGTTTAGTAGTATGAATATGGGCCATTCTCGTACCATTTGGCTTCTGTGGCAGCAAATATTCCAGACACATCTAATTTCCTAGAATAGACACTGCCTGTGGCTCTTATTTCTGTTCCATGAAATGTTTGTGCATTTTATTTGATGGTCATTTTATTGCAAATTAAACATTAAGAAATCCCTGAAGCCGAGATCAGAAATAAATTCTTCTCCTTATCTGTCAAGTGCCAAATGAAAAATCCAAATTTTCTCACTTTTCAGGCACTGTGAACCTTATGTCTCTTTCTGTATAGTTACAAATATAGAAAACAACCCAACTAAGGAAATAAAATATTTTAAAGGGAAATCTGGGTTTGGATTTGAGTTATCTGTCTGTAACTGGTTTCCAGTGAGCAGTCTTTGAAACTATCAGGTTAAAATCTGCTAGTTCAGTAGCTGACCTTTCTTCAGATAGACAGGCTTGGAAATGATCTTTGGAGTTGAACAAGTGCCTTTTTTTCATCATGCTCCTGAGTGCTCTTACCTCCCAGCTGGAAATTCCAATTGGCTGGACAAAAGAGTAGAGGCCAGAAACCAGCTGGAGCCAGATGAGAAGAGAAGGTCTCACCACACTTTCAGGACAGATCCTCAGCCTCATCTGCCTATATACTCACCCTAAAACTGTCCTCTGAGAGGAGATTCCCAGAGGATGATTCCAGCTGTCAGCGTGGCTGCCACATGCCTACACTTTAGATGTGTGTCATAAAGCTGCACTGCACCAGTATTCCTCTACAGAGCTGACCTTGAGTTTCTAGAGTGACTTCATCTCAGCTATTCTGCCAGCTCCATGAATCTCTCAGCATGATCAGACAAATACGCAATATATTCTATCCTTCCTAAATTAATGAAATAATATGCATTTCTCAGTTTTTTACAGTACAATTTCATGCTTTACTGATACTTGTTCAAACCAAGGTTCTTTCAGGCATTTATTTATACAACATCTCACCTACCAGATGTTCTCTGTTGAGTCACTAGGGACACATTCATCTTCATGTGCTTCTAAACTTCTCTTATGATTCATGCTGCATTTCAATCCAAACCTAATTTTTTTTTTTCTGAAGTATAAACATTCCCTTAGGTGCCCCAGTTCATGTAATTTCAATATAACCATATTAACTGCTATAAATTGTGTGCTGCACAGTTTTAGTATAAATAGCCCATTTCAAAAATGAACTGCCAAAAAAAGCTTAAATTCTATTTTTAAAAGATTTTCTACAAATCAAACATTTTCCAGGTTAGATAATCGGTCAATTTTTCATTAGCATTTCTCAAGCTGGAAATTTTTCAATCTGTAGGTCTCTTTGTCAAAAGGCAGAAATGAAAGAAAAAGAAGGAGAAAAGAAAAGAAAAAGAAGGAGAAAAGAAAAGAAAAAGAAGGAGAAAAGAAAAAGAAGGAGAAAAGAAAAGAAAAGAAAAGAAAAGAAAAGAAAAGAAAAGAAAAGAAAAGAAAAGAAAAGAAAAGAAAAGAAAAGAAAAGAAAAGAAAAGAAAAGAAAAGAAAAGAAAAGAAAAGAAAAGAAAAGAAAAGAAAAGAAAAGAAAAGAAAAGAAAAGAAAAGAAAAGAAAAGAAAAGGAAAGAAAAGGAAAGGAAAGAAAAGAAAAGGAAAGAAAAGGAAAGAAAAGGAAAGGAAAGAAAAGAAAAGGAAAGAAAAGGAAAGGAAAGAAAAGGAAAGGAAAGAAAAGAAAAGAAAAGAAAAGAAAAGGAAAGAAAAGGAAAGAAAAGAAAAGAAAAGAAAAGAAAAGAAAAGAAAAGAAAAGAAAAGAAAAGAAAAGAAAAGAAAAGAAAAGAAAAGAAAAGAAAAGAAAAGAAAAGAAAAGAAAAGAAAAGAAAAGAAAAGAAAAGAAAAGAAAAGAAAAGAAAAGAAAAGAAAAGAAGAGAAAAGAAAAGAAAAGAAAAGAAGAAAAGAAAAGACTTTTTTCATGAGTACAGCACAGTTTATCTTTTAACTAATTGCCCTGTATTTTATTTTCACACCCATAATAGATTTTGTCCACCCAAAAGAAAACCAACTTAAAGCTTTATCTGTTTCTAGCTATGTAAAAATTCCCATTATTTTCTTTCACCTCAACTTGATCTCTAAATATACACAAAAATTATAAGTCTGGTTTCATAGCACAAGTGATACAGAAAGACAGGAGATTTTACACTGGACAAATGTCTAGTATTGGAGAAGGATATCCATCTTAAATAACTCACGGTTTCTTACAACAAGAGAATGTATATCGTTATTGCTTGTTCCTTGCATCTGGAATTTGTGATTTGACGATTTTTCTGGCTCATGAAAGTCAGAACACAGTTTGAAAACATAAGAGAGCAGTTACACCCGCTGTTTCTGTCTTTGCATTTTCTCCCTGGCTCCTCCACTTGAGCAAGCCTTTCTAAGACAATGATGCACTGAGAGAGGCTGCCTCTCAGTGTTACAGGTAGAAGGCAGGTACACTCTTCAGAAGGGTCCTGGCACAGTTAAGTGCTAAACCCACAGTACCCCTAGCCTTTCAGATGGATGGAGGATGCTTCTGTTGCCACCTGGCAAGGTGACCTGCTTGTCCCTGGCTGTGCTCTGAGCAGGAGATGGCAGCAGAGGCAGCTTGAAGGAACTTGGTTGTAAGGAGAAGATAGGATAGAGAGCTGCCTGGTTATCCAAATATTTCACAATGACTTGGTGAAATGCTGTTACTTAGCTGTATAATGCTCTGATTACTCAGTAGTATCAAAAAGATATGGCACATTCATTTGCCTCTTTGTGAATAGCAACACATGAAAACAATCCCTTGCAAATCTTAGAAAGCACAAAAAGCAAGGTTTCTCCCTGGAGAAAGCAGTAAATCATATCAGTTGGCAGTAAAGGGAGCAAAACTGTAGGGGCTGTATTGCTCGCACACCTCTATGCAGTAATCCTTATGACCTTGAAATGTAACTTGTAAAGAAATATTTTATTTTGGAGTTCGAATATGGGATTCATTTTATTGAGAGAAAGCAAAAGGAAGTCTCAACCAACTGTAACAAGCGACTCCAAGACTGAATAAAGAAGTGGAGGAGTGATCAGTACATGGAATCACATCTAATAGAACCTCTTCAATACTTCTACTGAGCCTTGTCTGAGGGAGAGATGCATGTAGCTTTACAACTACATTTTTGATAGATATTGCAAAATAAATTAAGTGAGATAACTTAACACACCAATTCATGTTCCATTTAGACCTCCTAATTAAACACTTTCCAAATTAATGCTAGGGTAAGACATTTGACTGTTGGACAAGCCCTGATAAGTGAACTGGCACTAAAGCACTTCATTCAGATGTCTGAAGTCAGGTTGTTCATTCGCTTAAAACTCCACTAAGGTCATGCAGAACCTATGAATAATACTAGATTAAATGTCCTAAGTCTTAAGATCCATTTAATTTAAAAGACTTCTATGATGGGCATAGCCATTTAATTGTTATATTCTCTGAATAGGAAGGGGTGTCAAGTAGGATAAAAGGGAGAACCAATGCCACAGCAATATGTAAAGCTGTTGACAGAAGAAAGGTGCTGGTAAGCACATCTGACAAGATGACCTGACCACTCACATAAACAATTTCTAGTGCACATTTGTTTGCCAGCCACTCTTGTCTTTAATAACTTCTTATTTCTTCAGAACTAATCTAACTGATGTGAGCTATTAATTTAATAGCATGCCAAGCTCCAGTTCGCTGCAACCATTGCTACCTGTCATCAAGAAGAAGCGCAACTCTGAAACACCTTGCAGGTCAACAGACTTTTTACAACCCACAATTACTCCAGCTATTTGTTGCTTGCACATCACCACATTAACTTGGTGCTTAACCTCTCACCCTCTTCAAGCAGAGCTAAGTCAGGAGGACTTGTCAGTTAGACAATACTCTAATGGGAAGATTTGCACCTTCGAAAAACAAAGAATACATGGGCAACTGAGAAGAATTAAACCTTCTTAGTTTGTAGGAATTAGATTAAAATGGAAGGATTGAGGAACTAAGATAAAGAAAGGTAATATTGGAAGTATAGTGCCTCGATCCTGGCCATTTTGCAAAGGATGCCGTAGCACAAAGGGTAAGGCTGTTTGAGAGGGTTTAAGGAATTAGTGTATTAAAAAAAAACGACACCTCTCCCTTCAAAAAATATTAAAGTTTTCAATAACTATCTGAAAAAAATAATTTCTTTGTTAAAGTAAGAAAGAATTACTTAAACTGTGAGGCATTTTACACAAATTTTACTTGATCACTTTGGACTATGTGAACTTAGCAGAACTTAGGGACAGTAATTGTTTTATTTACTTTTAGTGGTGTTAACAGCCATCACAAACATGTCAATTTTTTAATGCAGCACTAAGTCCTGAATAGAAAACCTAAAAGTGAAAGGCAGAAATATTGACATTTTTACATCTTATCTGTTAGTGTTCGACATCGGTAACATCTGGTAAATGCAGCCTCAGAGGTTAATGTAATAAACAGGCAAGAAAAATGGACTATGTAATTCTTTAAAACCCTTACATCACACTTGAATCACAGCCAAAGTGCTTGCTATTATTATTTTATTGACAGATCAAATGATTTCAATTTATAGATGCACAACCCCATGTATTCACATTTCTAATACACAGCGGAATTCTTCTGACTGACAATTTGTGAAGTGATTAAGAATGCTGCTTACTGCATACATACTGCTCCATACATACTGCTGGCAGGTGAAATGGGAAAAGGGATGATGCCTTCATTTTCTCTGGAAGACACAGAAACCAGAAAAATCTCCTTCTGATTTTTGTACTCAAATAGTGTCTCTATTTAGCAGAAGCGCAGCACAATATATACATTCAGTAGAAAATCAGTCCTTTATAATGGTAACTTTCCACTCTGAAGTAAGATATTTTAATTTGTTAGATAAGAAATAACAGCTGTAAGCTGAGTTGGAGGAGAAAAATGCAGAGTGATATAGTTTGGTTTTACTGCACCAGTTATAAGAAAGGGAAAACATCAAATGATGCCAACTTCTCCTCTCAACTATCTGCAAATGCAAACTGCTACACCAACTCCTAAAAATTAAAATCCTAGAGCTTTTTTTCTAGTAGTTTAATGAGTTATGGTCTCAAAGATGATAAATAAATGAGGTGGTTTTCACAATCCTTAAAAATATATTTTCAGGATTTAACATATGCATGAAATCAACTTGCATTGGATTCCAATGCCCTTCTTAGGATTACTGTGATTTCTATCCGTCATTTTCACAATCTTCCTCTTAATTTAGTAAGTGTTTCTGTTCAGATAAGAGAAGAGGTGCTGTGTTACCTGATGTTAAGTGCTAGACTCAGTGGGAAGCCTTGGAGCCTCACGTTATGCACATGTTTTTTTCAGCCTTCATTATCTCTCTCCTTTCTTCTTTCTTTTTTTAAATGAGGATTATAATTCAGATCTTTGAAAGTCATCATTAACTTAAGAGAATTACAGCATGGCATATGAAATGACACAATCCTTCCTAAATTTTAAAGAAAACACCTCTTCATTGCAGCAATAGTTTCCATTTGCACTCACCAAAGTATTGCATCTGTCCTAAAATCACTGCTTGTTAACACGAACTCTATTCTAAGAACAAGATTTCTAGAAAAAAAAAAGGTTAATTACTGTTGAAGAGTCAGTCATGAAACTGTGAAACTGTAGGGGTGTTTCTTGTTCTTGGGCTAGAAGGGGAATGTAGCATTCCAAGCAGTCCAGATTGTAAAAGAGAAAAGATATTTGAAGTGAACCTTCTAATGAAGCATACAGTTACAGTCAGAGAATAAGGGGAAGCTGAATCAAGACAGAGTGTTCCAGGTCAAATCAAAAAAGAACAATAATTTTCTCAAGAATAAACCAGTGTATATCCCTCCCCCAAACATCGAATTAAGAGTTCCACAATAAAAATTGAAGCAAATGTAAAACACTTCTGCATTAATTTCCTAATGAAATAATCTGATCTTTGTCACCAGGAAGCAAAACAGGGAAGCTGCAAGGTCTCATTTTCTGTGCAGTTTTTCTCAAACTCACCTGCATGCTTTGAGGCAGCACATGTGGAGGTATGTGTTTCTCTCATAGCAGCTCCACAATAAATCAGTGTTATCCCAAAATGTTCTGATATGACTTTTGATTAAATAGCTCTGGATTGTACTGAAGAAGCTGTAGGAGAAAAGAAGAGGTGAAAGTTCAGAATTCCTCATCTTACAATAGGAACATAGGAACAACCAGGTTGGAAAGGACCTGAAGAGGTCTTCAGTTCAACCTTCTGCACAAAGCAGAGTTGGAACTGAATTCAGACAAGGTTGTTCTAGGTGGAAAAAGAAAAGCTCCATGGACAGAAATGCCATGGCCTCCCCAGGTAGCATATTTCAATGACTCTTCATCCTCACAGAGAAAAACTACTTCTATATATACAGCTGTAGTGTTGCCCCATTTTGATTTATGATCATTGCCCCTCATTTTCCCACTTTCTATCACTGTGAAGTGCCTGGCTTTATCTTTTTGATGACATCCACATAGGTCCCAAAACTATCTCTTCCCTAGGTTGAACAAGGTCCCCTTAGCCTCTCATCACAGGGCACAAGATCCAGCCTCCTGGAGCCTTCTGCTGAACATGCTGTCATTTTTTTGTATCTTTCCTATAACTAGGGGACCCAAAACTGGACCCAGTATGCCGGATACAGTCTCACAAGTGCTGGATAGAGAAGAACAATCACCTCCACTCAGGCTATGTTCCTGGTTTACATAGCCCAGTGTGCCTTCACCACTTGCAGGACACAGTCCTGGCTCAGGCTTAAGCTAGCGGTTTATGTCCAACAGGATCCCAGGCTTCTTCTTTAGGGTCCCTGGCCCAAGAGAACTATCATCCAATTAATTGCATGCTTTCTTTGGGAGACTGTACTGTACACTTTTATTATCAAAAGGTATTTGTCAACACTAATTCTGTATTGAAGCCTGATTTCTACTCAGATCGGCTGGTGCAAACTTATTAAATTGCAATTATTAATGGGTTCACCTCATATTTCATTGTCCTGGTGTCAAAAATATATTTTGCAAGCACATATAAAATAACCCCACAAATTCAGTTTTTGATCTTTGTTAGAGGAAAAACAGATTACTGGAAAGAGAGTAAGGCACATGTCAACTAGCATATCATTCTGGATACTTTGTTTTGACAGATCTCCCAGTGGGCATTTATCAATAAGTAAAGGTGTTCAAATCTACGCTTCTGGCAAGAAAAGTCATCATTTCACCCAAACTTAAAAATGTAAAATTCATATTATGAGCCGAAAACAGGCCCCTTTGATGGAACTGTTGGTCATAGATACATTAGATACACCTTACTGTACTGACATGTTATTTAAAGGACAGTATTATTGCACTTCTTTGAATTTTGGGATATTTGAATTTTAATTTCTCCACTTTCTGCAATGTTCAGATATTGGTCAAACCATAAGTATCAGTCCAGAGTAAAATTTTCTGCTTTTCTGGAAAATAACACATTACCAGTGCACAGAACAGACGTGTAAAATGTAGTAAGTGTAAAAGGATATAAAACTATTTGAAAATAAAGAATCTTTCTAAGCTAGAATGTCAGGAACAGCCCAGAGATGTCTGTGTCTCTGATACTAGCTTACCCCTTTGAAATGATATCATACAAGAAAGTGCTCTTCTATTAATATTTAAGCATGCTCTCAAACTATTTATCATGATATTTCATCATGAAATTTTCTCTCCCCTGCCTTTCTGCATCTGTCTCTCTATCCTTGTGCCTCAGTTCTGCACCACAAATCACACATGCATGTATGTTTAGAGGTTATAAATGTTCTGCTGAAAAGTAGGAGGGAAGGGGAGTAAATACTGTGCCTGGAATTGGAGGGAAACATGTCAACATGTAACCATGGCAGGTAGCCACCCCTAGTGAGCTGAAACCAAGCATTCTCAGCATTCAAACATTGAAAAGAAGCAAAGAAAGTATTTATTTCTGCTGCACTGCAGCCACAGGTCCCAGTCAGGATCCAGCATCATTTTACAACCTACCACAGCACAGATACTCCCTGCTACTGATACCATACAACAAAGATGTGGCAAATAAATCTAAATAAAACAGGGAAAGTGGGAAGGATGGAGTGATGATAACAAGTCTTTGTTAACATAAATATCAATCTGCCAGTCCTTGTCATTCCAAAGCATTTGAAAATAGTCAGCAGTGCCCAAATGCCATATTGCCACAAACTAGCCACAAACTCTTGCTTTCTCACTGGAAGGTATCAGATCACAAGTTGGAGTAGTGATCTTTACAGAGAAAGTGAATTGGGAAAGAGAGTCTTGTGCAAAAGAAAAGAAAAAAGGAAAAGATAATAAAATAAAATAAAATAAAATAAAATAAAATAAAATAAAATAAAATAAAATAAAATAAAATAAAATAAAATAATAAAAGGAGGAAAATTGTGAAAGCAAGATAGTTACAATTTTGAATCTAGTTGTTTGTATGTGAGGACAACTAAAGACAAGGATACGAGGAATCTGAAATGGCTAGGGAAATTGAATAACATTAAAAAACTTATGTGTGTGCAGATGAAAGAATCCAGCTGCTATAAATGTGAAAAGAAACAGAAGTTCCCAGCCAGGATACCTAACAACACAGACAATACAGGAGGGTAGGCTTTGGAGCACTGTGTGATTCTGCTTAGAGATGTGCATAAAGAAGAAATGGCTCCAATTAACTACTCAGATTGAGAAAGCAAGATAAAAGAATTGCCAATATCTACAGCATCACCAGAGACATCAGCCTCTCCTGTTCTTAAGGTGAAACTGAGATGCAAGCTACAAGTTTGTCAATGAAGGTAACCTGGCTATACAAAACAAATTACAAAGCAATACAAAACAAATTACTTGAGCCAGTTCAAGTTTTAGGATTCAGGTTTCTCTTTCTTTGTATGTATTACCCTCTGTCAGATTTGCTCAGGAAGATCAGCCATGATTAATATTTCCCAGTAGAAGAAATTTATAAGCCTCCAATTGTAAAAGTACAGAGTGAATTCAATACATACGTTTTATATGTTTCCATATAATTGTTTCATTGTAGAAATACAACCAGTATTTTCAGCTAGCTGGCATTCACTTTTCACTTAATTCTCAGTTTCCTTCCCTCCTATAAAACAAAACACTGCAGAAAATATGTGTTCTGGTTTACACTGGTGGTAGGATTCCATATTTTGTATCTGTCTTCACAGGACACATTTAAGCATGGGTACGAAGAAAAAATCTGCCTGTAAACTAACAGTATTCCAAAATATCACCAAAGGATATGTTTTGGTCAGGTCAGTTACTAATTTACATCAGTAAATTGGGATAAACTCCATGACAGATTGCTAGACACAGACAAACTGCCTTTGAGTGTTTCTGCTTTGTATTCCTGAGAAGACCTGCGGTACTGCCTGCACTCTGCAGATAGTAACTCTCCATTTTTCATCTGTTTAAACATGGTTTTAAATGTGTCATGGACCATTTTCTGGTCATCTCCTTAAATGGGTTGAAACAAGTCTGTGGCCTAACTTATTTTGAATGTTTATTAGTACTGCAAGGGTAGCAGAGGATGTTTGTATTCTCAACGTCTGGCCTTGTGAGTTCAATACGGAAATCCATACTTTTCTTCATGTCCAGGTGAAAGGAGCAATCAATACCAATCAGCAGAAAGACTAGCAGCAAGATTACCCAGGCTTGTTTGTTGGCAGAAACAACCCCAGATGCAACTTGATACAGACTGAAGAGGGGGAAGACAGGAAAGATTATTCTTTGGCTCTATGGGTAGTTCCACTGCCTCTGCATTAAGAATTTCACCTAACACAGCAATATTGTTTAGATTTGTGCATTGTGCTTGATATTGTGCATAAATAACATGCAAAAAAAATTGACATTAACCAGAAATTCAGCAAAGGGAACATTCTCACACAGTCTTTTAGACTTACCAATAAATCTGTTCCTAGTCTAGGGGACTTTGACAGATTTAAAAATCCAGGTGCGTCTGAGACAAATGTTAGGTTAGCAAGAAATTGGCACTCATAGCATAAGAGAATGTTCTCATATAGGTGCTTTTCCACCTAAAGGTGTTGGAGCGCTAACAGAGCTTCAGAGAAGGGTGGTATTGCTCGATTGTGCAGGCAGGATACTGAGGCAAAGTCTAAATAGCTCAAGACAGACCACACAGCAAGATGGGGACACAGGCTATACACAAGGCCAAAGACTCACATCTCAGCTTTTCTGCTCTGCCTCTTAAGTGAACTGGTCTAAACAGTAGTTTATCAGCTGCATAATAAATCCTCTACACTTGAAGAATCCTCACTTCCCCCAAAACAGTCTGTGTATTCAGTCAGTGTAAACTGCCTACATTGAATTTGGAGGTGTTCCGCATCCCACCCAGCTGCAAATCTTTCCACTGACTGAAGCTACACATGGGAAAAAATGACATAGACGTCTGCCCATGACCAGTTCAGATGAAGTTGTTCATAGCAGAAGACAAGTTGTTAAAGTTGCTGCCACTCTGTCATTCTAGCAGGTACACCAGTCATTTCAGGTAGATTTCCTTCTACACTTCCAAAGTAAAAGCAGAAAATACAATTAGACATTTCCACAGCTTTTGCCCAAGATAGGGGTAGCAGCAATGAACAGGATTTGGCCATACCAAAATGGATAGTTACTTCATGATGTAATTCCTCAAGAAGTTTTTTAACCTCAGTTAGTTTTTAAGTGCTCTCAAAAAGAGTCCTAGAAATTTTGGGTTAAATGTAATGAAGTAAAGACATATCTCCCTACCCCAACAATTTGGTAGTATTTTATTAAAGTGCACCTCTTGCACCTGTGTTAACATCTCTTTATGGACAGTTGTGTGTGAATGCCTTTTTGATTTGCGGTATTATTCTGCAGAATATCAGTCCCTCGGTTGCTTTGCTGATCTCCTGCTCTTCATCTTACTTCTTTCTGGTCTTGTGATAGGTATTTGTAACTTTTTGAGGGCCATGTCTAACCAAGCAGTGCTTGTGAGTGCCGCTCAGTCCTTGGTGTTCCCACTGCCATGAAACGTGATGTGAATAGCTGAAAAGGGACTTTTCGTTTACCCACTGCCTTATTCTCAAAAGTTTTCAAAATTTCTATTATATGAGAAAAATTATTTAAACAGTTTCAGTGATGTATTTCAGAGTCTGAATACAGGTTACTTCCTTTTGGCATGTATCAAAATATACTGATACACTTGGATTGTTATAAGAACTTTCTCAGTACTCTGTAACAGTAAAATGGATGGTTGTATACCATTCGTGACACAATATTATTTAATACCATTCATCTCTTACGACCTTTCAGAATATTTTTATATTGTCTTTGTACTATATTTTAAATTTAAATGGTGTTAGTTTCATTTATATTTCTTCCGCTTTGGCCTTCAGATTAGGAACACCATTAGAAAAAAATCAAATGTATAGGGTAGTATTTCCATTTTGTTATGATCAAAGGTAGTTCTGTCTGATTGTATTTGATTCATCCCTCACTAAAGCACATAAATCCCTCACTGGCACAGTGTTTGCCTTGGTGATATAATAAGTCACTTTGTTTTCCGTCCTGAGATAACCTATTAGCATGATAGGAACAACTTTAAAGAGGTTAAAAAGGTCATGTGCTTGCATTCTTGATTCAGTAACATTAAACTTGATGAAGTGCTGCGTTGTGACTGAGTAAACAATAAAGATACATATTTTCCTCAATGTATAATGGACCCATATGTGAATAATGGAGGCACTTACGCTGTCCAGAGCGTGAATAATGAGGGCACTTATCCCATCCACAGAGCACTGCTTCACCGCTGCGCTCCCATCTGGGAATCCTGCGCCTTGAATTGGTGCATACATCATGGGCCTGCCCTCGGCACCGGGCCAGCCCTCAGTCATGCAGGCACTTTGCATTGTTATCCAACAACATCACACCCTGTTAGCCAGGCCAGGGATGCGATGTACCGGTGCTTGAACAGCAGAGGGATGGTCATGGGGAAGGACTGGGTGAAGGTGTGAAATATATAAACATATTTTCTGCTGTGCGATTTCCCACAGTTTAGTTCTCTCATGAGTTTTTGGCTCCAGAAACGTAAAATATGAAAGTTAATGACTTGAAATCACTTTATGTTATGCCGAGAATGAACACAACTGTCAGGTTTACTTGATTGCTTTGCTTACTAATTGTTTCATACATCCAGTCCTACAAAAGTTGCGTGACTCTAGCAGAATGTGGATGTGATAAATGGCCACATATTTCACTGTGCTCTACATAGATCACCATGGTTATTATGTAGTTTTTTTAAAGCTTCCCAGAGCCTTCCAGCATCAGTAAGTCAGCTGGAGTTCTCCAGTGCCTAAAGAAGTTTGCATTTATTGTTTGTGATACAGAATAAAGCACCCTGTTTATAATTTTTAACTTCTCTTTTTCTGATCCATTAACACTCACCACAGTTGCACTATGAAATCAAAAGTAGCCATTGAAAAAAAGTACAAACCTACAACCTGCCAAGTTTCCAGGATTTTTAAGTTTTTGATTCGCTTTGAAGTCCACTTTCAGCTGATGACCAAGAGGTAGGGATGATATGGAAGTTCTGCAGCCTGTGTTTCTGAGCTCATTTTAAAATATAATTAAAAAAAATAACAATTATTATCGTTATTCTTATTATTGTTGTTATTATTATTATTATTATTAAGAACTCCTAGTGGAATTAATTTTTTAAAGTTCTAGTGATTCTAGGGAGAAAATTCTGGGCCTGATTCTTGGTGGTACATGCCTTGAATCAAAAGAGCTTACACAAGAAAAAAAGGAGTAGCATAAGGAATTTCCTACTTCACAGAAAAGAATTTTGTATAATAAAACAATTGTGTGAACAATTTTAAATATGGAAAGAGGTCAGCAAATATTTGGCTTTTTACTCATTCAATTTACCCATGCAAAACTAATGATATTTCAACTTTTTACAGTCAAACCTTTTGCCATTGCTAAGGTTTTTGTGTGTCCAATATTAATCCTTTCTACTAGGCAGTAAAGTAACCGTTAAGTCAGATGCAAAATAAGATCAGATCGAAGGAAAATTCTAACACACACCACCTCATGCCCTATTCTAATAGTTCTTTTTCTGAACTTGGTGGTAAACTGAAACTAAGGAATGAGATTAAGAAGTAAAAAAGAGTAGAAGCAGACCTGCATTTGCACCCCTCCTCAATAGCTATGGCTTTGTTGTAGAGTGAAAAATCACATTTCATATCTGTAGTACCTATATCTTTCATTCATTTTTAAGCTTAAAGTACACAATATTATATTAAACGTTGATCAACACTTTTAGAAGTCTGCATGTAGTTGTTGAATTAGTCTCCAAAACGAAAAACTGAAAGAAGCAGGGTAGGTCTCCAAGACAGATGTCTAATTTTCTGGAATAACTTGCACATTAGGTACCTCTGTTCTCAACATTGAGAACAGAAAAATGCAGATGGCTACCTTGGAAATGACAAGTAAGTTTTTAACTGCTTAAGTTAGAGTCAAAATGTTGATTCCATCCTCAGAGTGAAAATCCACACTGAAAATATCTACTGACTTCAATTCTGCTAAGATTTCATCCCACATATACTCTTAAATTCAAGAAAAGGTAAAAGATCACTAAGAATAGGAAGAGCAAATAAGTTGCAATAGGTTTTATGAGATGCAGCCTTTTGTATCCTTATGGTGCACTGGAGAGGCAGCAGGAAAGCTGCCAAAACCGTTTTTATTTCTCCTTCAGATTGCTGCAAGTCATCTGTCGGGTTTGTAGGGACATATTTTCAAAGGCTGGTTTGTCGGATCCACCTGCCAGTCCTCACCCAGACTATGGTTTTGTATGAAAGGAGTTACACAATTTCCCATCTGTGCAAACTAATAACAAAACTTATAAAATAAAACTTTTTAAAAATAGAACACTTATTCTACTTTTATCTGGCAAAGACCTTCTCTTTATCCTGTTCCTTTGAATGTTGAGTCCAGAAAGGGACCTAAGCCCAGAAGCTGCTGACCACGCCTTGGAAGCCTTCACTAAGATACAGTGCCTGAATATGTGGCATATTTTAGTGGTGTTTACTTAGGCAAATAAGGATTTTGTATATCATTCAAGCATAGCTAAGCATATAGTTGTCCAAATACATGCACAGAAACATTTGCAATAAATGTACAACTTTTGAGTGCTAAAATGAAAACCCCACTGAAAAAACATTCTAAAGGATATATTTTTCATCCAGCACACAAAGCATTCACATCAGAAAGCTAAATTATTTTCTCTAGAGTCTGTATTTGTTGGTTTTCCCTGTCATATGTTGTAGCTGAAATTAGTCATAGATATAAGTTTTTGGAGACTACAATAGTTTTTGTAATATATTACTCAAGTAATATGTCAATTACTACAAACTCGATTTTAAAGCATGATGAAGAATGCACTTACGCATCCACCATTTCCCAAGTCAAGGACACATGCAAAGTCCTGCATCTGGCATAGAATAACTCTTCCTAGCGGGTCAAGAGGTGCCTTTCTTCTATATTCAGCTCTTCTGAGACCACATTTGGAGTAATCCTTCAAGCTGTGGGTTCCTAGTACAAGAAAGTCATTGACAAACTGGAGCAAGTCCAGTGGAGGGCCAGCAAGACAGTGAGGGGCTGCAGCATAAAGTGAAGAGGAGAAGGGTAGAGGTAGGAATATTGCTGTTGCCTTCAACTACTTGCCAAGTGATTACAGAGAAGACAGAGATAAACAGTGATATTGCAAGAGGCAACAAGCTGCAGCAAGGGAAAAACAGCAGGTTGCCTATGAAAGGCTGTGAAATCTCCATTCTTGGAGGTTTTCAAAACTTTGCTGGTTACACCCTGAGAAAACTTATCTAACTGTGAAGTTATATCCTCCAGATGCCCCCAAAATATTCTGCTTTCTCGCTTTCCTCCTGCTCCAAAAAAACCAACCCAAGACAGAAGTTCATTTTATCAGCTCTATACCCTTGTCTTGTAGAGGAAAATATGCCAATTCATGCACATTAGAGCACCTGAAAAGCACTCTTGATCACAAAGATTCCATGAAGTATAGAGATGCTAATGTTTCCATGACACAAAAGAAGAGATAAAACAGAAGCCATGTGACATGCCAATGCCACCACTCACTGAAGTTGATTGGAAAGTTACAATGAAGTTCTGAAAAATATAGTCATCAAAACACTTTGTGATACTAGGCCAGTCAGGCAAATTTTGGTGAAAGATGATTTCTGTAAGAAACTTTGTCTAAATTCTCGCCCAGCTCACCTCCTGGGCTCATCGCATTTCCCTGTCTGCAACAGGAACAATCCTTGTACCCCAAGTGTCCCAGATCTGGGAAGCCTGCTTCAAGCCCCACAGCCGATGATTGCTGAATGTCCTCCTAGGCCACTGCACACCCACTGCTGTGGGAAACAGGGTTAAGTCAATAGCCCAAACTCAGCATTGCTTCAGTTTCACAGAGCAAGATGTTTCCACTGGAAATGGGAAAAAATTCCTTGGCATTCCGCCTAAATAGTAATTGCTACAGAATTCTTCATTAAAAAAAAATCTGACTTTGTGTCAGCTGTCTTTGACTTCAGGCGAAGTGCAAGGTCCTGCACCTGGTTGGGGCAACTCTCAGTATTGATACAGGCTTGGGGATGAAGAAACTGAGAGCAACCCTGCAGAGAAAGACGTGGGGATCCTGATGCACAAGAAGCTGGACATAAGCTGGCAATGTGTGCTTGCAGCCCAGAAGGCCAACTGTATCCTGGGCTGCATCAAAAGAAACAAGACCAGCAGGTCAAGGAAGATGTACTCTGCTCAGATGAGTCCACAACTGGAATACTGCATCCAGTTCTGAAGCCCTCAGCACAGGAAGGACATGGGCCTATTGGAGCAGGTCCAGAGGAGGGCCAAAAAAATGGCACACCTCCTCTATGAAAAGAGACTGAGAGAGCTGGGATTGTTCAGCTTGGAGAAGAGAAGACTCCAAGGAAATCTTACTGTGGCCTTTCAGTCCTTGAAGGGGGCTTATAAGAAAGATGGGGGAAAACTTCTTAGCAGGGCCTGTAGCAATAGGACAAGAGGCAATTGTTTTAAACTAAAAGAGGGCAAGTTTAGACTAGATATTAGTAAAAAATTTTTCACGCTGAGGGTGGTGAAATACTGGAACAGATTTCCCAGAGAGGTGGTAGATGCCCTACCCCTGGAAACATTCAAAGTCAGGTTGGATGGGGCTCTGAGCAACTTGTTACAGTTGAAGATGCGCCTGCTCACTTCAGGGGGATCGAATTAGCTAACCTGCAAAAGTCTCTTCCAACCCAAACTATTGTATGATTCTATGATTCAGACGCGAGCTTACATGGATTTACTATGTGTGTAGTTCCAGGCTCTGAGCATCTCAGCAGCCAGCTGCAGCTGAGAAGGCTGTGAATTACATTGCACGTTAATATAGACTGGTATCTCTCAGACCTTTTATTTGTAGTGTTTTCTCTTTTTTTTTGTGGGAAGCCTTTTAGGAGACTTGATAAGAATCATGATTGGCTGTGTCATTGACACAGCTTGCTATTGCCAGGAAGTGCAAAGGAAAGAAAAAAAAGTTAACATTAGCCTTAGTATTCCCAAGATTCAAAACTGCAAAGACAGTGGGCATAAAGACAAGTGCCTTCACTTGGGATCTGAATTGAAACTCGACATTGCTTTTGTTCGTTTGTCAATAGCATTGCTTTCACATTAAATTTCTTTGTTATTGAAAGATTATCTTTTAGACTGAGGACACGCACAAGTAAATGAAAAATGTCTTCCTTTGCTTTGTGAAATCATTCCCTTGTCTTCATGGACTACAGCCAAGGACTGTTTGTGATAGAGATGATTAATGCAGAAATCAAGTCTAATGTGAAAAGCCCTGGGAACAACTACTTTATCTTTCAGCTTTTACTTTCAGTTGCTTCAGGAAAGGCATACACATATTTCTTTCCATGGGAACCAAAGTCCATAAATTGTTATAGTAGATTCCTTTCTGCTGGGAAGCTTAGATGGACAGTCTCACATAGTGTCATCTGGCTCATTACTCAGAGCTTTCAGCCAACTGTAATTATAATGCCTCAAAAAAGCCCAACTATGGTCTTTTTCTTTCCTTTAGCATCATTCATTTTAAAATGGATGACCATCAGTTTGGTAAGAATTTCTGTTTCACTATACTAGAATAGTGCTTATACTCCCCTTTGTATGGCTTTGGAGAATGCTCTATTACCTTGATCTTGCAGCTTCTTACACTGAAAGCAGTAACTGTTGTAATCATTTATTATTAATGATAATAAAAGCTTTTTTTCTCCTGATGACAGGTAAAAAATAGTTGCACTTGTTCATGACTTTGTCTGTGTTTCTTTTAGCTTCATGGTTCCAAGGAGAATGGGACTTTGGAATCTCAGTCTTTAGGTCAAAGCATAGTTTGTAGGTCTGCTAAAACAAATAATAATTAAAAAATCACTCCTCTGCTGTCCATCACTCCTGGGTACAAAAAGCTTCTGGAAATAGACTGGAAGAACCATGCATCAGGAATTAAAAAAATTAATTTCCTTGTTCTGATCCCACTTTGAAATCCAAATTTTTAACTTTAATCCAAGCACAGTATTTTATTTTTTTTTACTTTTGCAAAACACATTCATTAACTCTGTTATCAAATCAGCAGTTTCTTTCTAACTGCCCAATCCATTGCATTTTATGCTATTTACAGACATGACATTGCCTGTTATTTGAGCAGAGCTAGTTTTTTAAGAGTGGACTGGTGAATCTGAACTTCTGAAACCTAATTGCCACTGGGGTAATTTAAGGTAACCCTTCAAATTTCTGCTCCTTCTTACCACAAAGATTCCACTTGAGGCTGTGTTAATCTTTGACTTCCCCTTTGCAAGAAAAGTAATGCTTCTTTTATTAGGTCATAATAGTAATATTAAAAGACATGTCTCAATGTGCTTTCTTAGGAAACTCAGAATTAGATTTAATACATAAAGTATGTATCTGGCCAATTGAGTAGTTTTGTACAGTGAAATTAATCTGATACTTAATAACTGTATTGAAAACTAAAACACATGACACCACACACATGACCCAGTTTCCATTGCATATTTGCATATGAGGAATATAAACCATTAAGTAGAAAGGCTGAGGCTCATCCACAGTTTCAGACTTACACTGTTGTAGCATTCCTGACTGCAGTTTTGTCAGCACCAAAGAAGACATCTAAGAAATGGGATTTACACCTTCCTGGCTTTTGAACCTATTACCCTAGTCAGTTATAAGAGCTGCAGCACTCATGCCTCTTCAGGAATTATTGGGTAAGAAAGCAATTGCAGTGGAGCTGAAAGAAAAACGTAAACTAAGTCTTTCCTAGGGCTACTGCTAAATATGAAAAATTTGCAGCTCCACACTTAGTCATAAGGAAGCCCATCTGCCATTGAGAAGACATTGATGAACTTTCAATCCTTTGCATTGTAGAAGGGAAAGGACTTGTTAACAGGAATTTTCTCAAAGCCTTATATAAGCAGTTTTAGACATATGTGCATATTCCTTCTCATTGCTACCTTTTCGACAAATGCTTTATTGTGTTAAAACTCTGGATTTGGGTGCTGCTTATTATCCAAGCTTTTTCACTCTGTTTCCTAACCGCTAATTAATGCACTACTAGAAGCTAGTGAAGAGTCCACTATTAGCTAACAGAAGAAAATTTACAGGAAAAAACTTGCTTTGAATTCTTTTTTTTTTAATTTGTTGTCCTTACAGAAATTATGACATTGATGGAACATCCTGAGCAAAAAAAAAAAAAAAAGGACAGTTACTTACAAATTATGTATTTTTCAAACACACTTTAAAACCTCAGACTCGCATTTGCAACATGCCTCTTCAGATGTTTGGTTTGCACAAATATTTTAACAAACCAGTTCACTGTGAGGAATGCTTCATTAAGATGACCTTCAAGAACATTTAAAAAATTATAGAGGAAACTAAATTAAATGGGAAACACTGTCTGTTTCATTACGGTCTCAGTTGAAAATGTTTAGTATTTACTCTTTTCAATGAGGATTAATATTCTGTGCTGCAAGTTCAGTACAACCACTTTGAATCCTCACCTTTCAACTGAGTTTCTTGACAAGAAACTATGTAGCAGATGAGTATCTATCGGCAAAACTTTGGAGGCACGATTGAAAAATCAAGATTAATTTGATCCGTTCAAGAACAAAATGTGAACAGGAAGCGAACAACTTCTGAGTTTTGAGTGAGTCTTTTCCCAGTGATAAATACAGCACAGTTTTAAAAGTTATCATTAGAAAATACCAAACTTTCTAAAGGCAATTATTTTCTCTGCATAATCACAGATTTATTTTCTGAGACAAGATCAGGAATGTTCCATTAGAAATTTGTGCTAAAATAATGTGCTGATTTTGCATATTAAGCAGCATTAAAAACCGCTGAAATTTTAGCGCAGAAATTAGCTCTCTGTGTGTAAAATCCATGCTAAATTAATACTAAATTATTTTCAATGAACAGATGTCTGATATTCATTGTATTGACTAATGTCTACTGTACCTGGGCACCATATAGTGCCAATAAAGGTATTGAAATTTAATTAACTTCACCTTTTCGTAGTAGATTATCCCTTTGATGACTCTTGATTATGGTTTGATGTAATTGCTTCAAGTGATCAGAGAGACTAAAAGGTGATCGGAGTTGAGGAAGACTTTAGAAGGGACATCTGTTAACAAAATACAATCTTCCCTGCCTGAAAGAGCATATTATTTACACATTGAAATTACACGTTCATTTTCAAATAGATACATGGTAGATAGAAGGATGTATGAAGTTCGTATTACAGCAGAATTTAATTTTTTAAATTTCTGTCATGTTAGATGGAACGTATGACCTGAAGTTCAGTGATCCAGTGGGAAGATGACGCCCATTGATTATATACAGGTTTTGACTCTCTAAATCTTTAACAAGTTACAGATTTTTACCTTTCCCGTTCTTGCATGACAGAAGACTACAAATTCATGTTGGCTAGTTCTGTATTTAAGAAGTTTCAGATTAGACTTTTTACTAAGAACTAGTTACTGAGCAGTAAGAAACACATAAAAACGCTGCAGACTTTAATGTGTGCCAAATGTGGCATATGGTATGCAATTAAATAAAATAGTTGCTTAACATTTACAGTTTTAATGGCACTTAATATTTTATTACTCTACAGATATTTTTTTTCTTCGGGGGGGGGGGGGGGAATTCAGTCAAATCCAGCTTTCAACTAACCAACTACTTAGCTAGAAAGTCTCCTGTTTCCTTTGAACTGCATCAGAAAACAAAGGGAGTTGTCTGTATATATGAAATAATCTTGCAGCCTGAAATTATGGGAGGAACAGAGAAACAGCAGTAAAGTACACTTCAGTTAAAAGAGATTGGACAGAGAATACAAAATCTGACGCTCCCTGGCCATGGTCATGTCAGTTTGTGCTGCTGATTGGCAGAAGAGTGCTTGACATGACTTTGGCCTGGACCAATTAGTCTTTTCCCACGCAATTCCCGGGTAGGGCTCAAGAGGTATCGTGAAGCTGGTCCCAGTAGGCAACTTGAATACAGTGGACCAGAGAAGAGTCCCAAGCTTCTTTTATTTACTGGTGCAGTCAAGCAATTGAAATCAGTGATTTTATTCCCACTAAGTTCAGGTTAGCCCGGATTTTATCACAGTATCACAGTATCACAGTATCACAAGGTTGGAAAGGACCTCTGAGATCATAAAGTCCAACCTATAACCCTACACTAACACCAACACTAACACCAACCCATCATCTAAACCATGGCACTCAGTGCCTCATCCAGTCTCCGCTTAAACACCTCCAGGGTCGGCGACTCCACCACCTCCCTGGGCAGCGCATTCCAATGGCCAATCACCCTTTCAATGAAGAACTTTTTCCTCACATCAAGCCTAAACTTTCCCTGACGAAGCTTAAGTCCATGCCCTCTAGTTCTGTCACTGGTCACCTGAGAGAAGAGACCAACCCCTGACTGACTACAACCTCCTTTTAGGTAGTTGTAGAAAGCAATGAGGTCTCCCCTGAGTCTCCTCTTCTTCAGAGTAAACAGCCCCAACTCCCTCAGTCGCTCCTCATAGGGCTTGTGCTCCAGCCCTCTCACCATCTTTGTTGCCCTCCTCTGAACACATTCCAGTATCCCAATATCTTTCCCAAACTGGGGGGCCTAGAACTGGACACAATATTCAAGATGAGGCGTGAACAGTGCCGAGTAGGGGGGACAATAACGTCTCTGGTCCTGCTCACTACACTATTCCTGATGCAGGCCAGAATGCCATTGGCCTTCTTGGCCACCTGGGCACACTGCTGGCTCATGTTGAGCTTCCTGTCAACCAGCACTCCCAGGTCCCTTTCTGCCTGACTACTCTCCAGCCACTCTGTCCCCAGTCTATAGCTCTGCATGGGATTGTTGTGTCCAAAATGAAGTACCTGACATTTGGACCTATTAAACATCATCCCATTAGAATCAGCCCATCTCTCCAATCTGTCCAGGTCCCTCTGTAGGGCCATCCTACCCTCTAACAGATCAACCCTTCCTCCCAGCTTGGTATCATCTGCAAACTTGCTGATGATGGACTCAATCCCCTCATCCAGATCATCAATAAAGATATTAAACAGGACGGGACCCAACACCAATCCCTGGGGCACACCACTGGTGACCAGCCGCCAACTGGATGAAACACCATTCACCACCACTCTCTGGGCTTGGCCATCCAGCCAATTCCTAACCCAGCACAGAGTGCTCCCATCTAAGCCACGGGCTGCCAGCTTCCCTAGGAGTCTACTGTGGGAGACAGTGTCAAAGGCCTTGCTAAAGTCCAGGTATACCACATCCACAGTCTCCCTCTCATCCACCAAGCGAGACACATGGTCATAAAAGGAGATCAGGTTGGTCAGGCAGGACCTAACCCTCCTAAACCCATGCTGGCTGGGCCTGATCTCTTGACCGTTCTGCAAGTGCTGCATGATTTCACCCAGGATTATCTGCTCCATGATTTTACCTGGGACCGAGGTCAGGCTGACAGGTCTGTAATTACCTGGATCATCCTTACGGCCCTTCTTATGGATGGGCGTCACATTGGCCAACTTCCAATCTTCCGGGACCTCTCCAGTGAGCCAGGACTGCTGAAAGATGATGGAGAGCGGCTTAGCAAGCTCATCCGCCAGCTCTCTCATCACCCTAGGATGGATCCTATCCGGCCCCATAGATTTATGAGGGTCCAAGTGGCTCAGCAGGTCTCTAACTTCCTCCTCATGGATTGCAGAAGGGTCATATTTCACCCTGCCCCCATCAACCAGTTCAGAGGGCCAACTGTCAAGCGAGCTGACATCCTTGCTGTTAAAAACTGAGGCAAAGAAGGCATTAAGTACCTCAGCCTTCTCTACATCTTTGGTTACTATATTTCCCTCCACATCCAACAAGGAGTGGAGGTTGCTGCCGCCCTTCTTTCTACCACTGATGTATTTATAAAAACTCAAGCAGGCCAGGTGCCGTAAAGGTTTCCCCATGATCAAAGAACCCAAAATTCCTCTGCCGGCACCAGCCCCTAAGCCATTTATTAAGTGCATATATTCTCTTGTTCCTATCTGTATACATCCCTGCCACCGGAGGAACCGAGCAGAACACCACCTGTGCTCCTGCCCTGTCTATTGACCATCCCAGCTCCTGGAATTCGTTTTTAACTACCCTTGACCCTCTTTTCACTAGCTCATCCCCACCAGCCTGGACCACCAGAAGCAGGTAATAATCTGAGGGTTTAATTAGGTCCGGGAGTCTCTTGGCGATGTCGTGTACCCAGGCTTGGGGAAGGCAGCAGACTTCCCTATGAGTCGGGTCCATCCTACAAATAGGGCCCTCCGTCCCTTTCAGAAGGGAGTCTCCCACTACAATGACCCTCCTTTTTTTTTTTTCTTACTTGAGGTCCTGACCTGTCTGATGGGCAATGTGAGGTTAACAGCCTCCTCGGGTGAGTTCTCTGTAATACTATCCTCCACCTGAGCATCCTCCACCTGAGCATCAAATTCCAGTACCCCAAACCTGTTCTGTAGGGGCAGCTGGAAAGGTGGCATCTTAAAGGCAGGTCTATAACCCCCACGAGAGCAGACCTGCTCCCAGTCCTCCTCACCAACCAGGTCACTCCCTTTGTCCTGTTGATGAGGAATATGGCATTCCTCAGCCACCTGGGGAGGATTACTGGGAGGAGAGAGGGTTCTACTCCGGAACTTCCTTTTTCTAATGAACAAATCTATATGATAGAGCTCATCAGTCTTCATAAATTAATATTTATTTGATGTTAGTCTGTGTAAACTGCAGGATTCATCATATTTACTTCCTTACAGGCCATAGAAAGATATTATAAATTACTGCTTTATTTACTGTCTCTGAACTCCTGAAATTTCAGTGAAAAAATGTCACTGTTTCAAGCCCTAAAACAGCATGATGAGTTGTTGTTGCTTGGTTTTAAGTTTTGCCTTTTTTTTCAAAGCAAATGCTTTACTTCAGAATATAATTATTTTTAATCACTTCAAGAATCATATTTTGGAATGTTTGATTTTTAAAATGTACTATTGAATCTTATTAAGCAGTCAAAAGTATGACTAATATGTTAACAAGTAACATAATATTGCTGTAAATCAGTGTTTCAGAGCAACAGATCTCAGAGCCAGGAGAAGAGGGAACGAAAAACAACTGTTTGCAAACATTTTGCTCTGACATTTCCACAGTACAGTTTATCTCACTGCTCAAAGAGGCATTTTAATGCTTTACAGGCAGTGCAATCTGACCTAGGAAGCTGGACACTGAAGTAAGCAGGGACAAGAAGAATGGGAAAAGTACTTCCAATGTAGCACTTTTGGTTTTCTGGAAATTTCAAACAGGAATCAACATTTTCTATAGGAAACAAGGTGATTTGCAAGAGTCATTCAATCAAAACTCAGTGTTTTCTTATAGGTTTGGCAGAAAGCTTCCAGTAAATCTTGAAATGAAGTTAAATGATATCAGGAGGGATGAACTTATATCAAGATTAAAGCTTTCACCATCAAACATTTAGAGGCATTCATTGCTGGAAGGAACACAGGAGAGTATTCTTTGACTACAGAAAGAATCACAGTTGAATTTTTGTTCAAAATAGGAAAAGAATCTCAGGTTTATTTTCATTAGAATTGAAATTTCTTTTCAGGTATATTAAGATAGAATATGGGGTCATACTTACATATGTTATTTTTATCAATCAAATGACCTATCTTCCATTTGTTCATGTATTCCTGACGGGAAAGAACAACTAACATCTGGAACAGTTTTCAAACTATTTGATGTAACTGTTTTCAAAAGAAAACTGGCTGAATAAAATAATTATTCAATCAATTGAAATCGGAGTTTATTAGTAACAGCTGACTCTCGTATTTCTGGCTTAGCTGAAAGTAGTTCTGTGATCCTTGCCACCTAATGATTTTCAATGGGTGCTATAAACACAAAACATATATTATTTGTAAACAGTGTGCCCTTTACTGATTTGAATATGTAAATAATGTTACTGCTAACAGGTCTTCTAAAGGTTATCCTACTCCTTTTCTTGTTTTATGCCCCTATATCTCTCCAGGAAGTTTTATAGGGAGTAAGCACAGTTGATAATTATGGCAGCACCTAGACTGAGTGAGTCATGATATGGCTTACTATCCAGAGTCCTTCTAGTCAGACTCTATGAGTTTTCTTTCACCAGAAACCCTGGAGTAGGCTGGTACACAATAGGGTCTCACTGAGGACTCAGGAGCCTGGAAGATCCCCTCATCAGCTGTTCAGATGTAGACATCAATATTCCCTTAACTTACAGGGCTGCTATTAAACAGAGGCACGAAAGACTTGTTCGGATGCTACAGGGAGATCAGACAGGTAAGAATTGAAAGGGAACATGTACACGTTAGCGGGGAAATGACTTTTTGATATTTTCTACTCCTACCATTCGAAGCACTTTAAGCAATTTATTTCTAAAAGTAGAAAAATAATAATCCTGAACAACTTCATGTGAATAATCTTCAAATTATTGCTTGAGGTTTTCTCACAGGGACCTCCCAGACGTACACAGAAATTATAGACAGTACCAGTTCCTTCCTCTAGCCAACCTATTCATCATACTCAGCCAAGCACATCAGGGTAGTTTGGGGTCTTGGCTACATAAAGGAAAATGAAGCTGGATGCTTCATATAAATGAGTCAGTTTTTCCAACAATTGACTATGTGACTGTCTCCGAAAGTTCTGATTGTGGTTTGTTAACTCTGCAAAATATCTTGTGTGCGTGAATGCCTATTTACCTTTCAAACACTGAGCCAATATCACGAAACCAGATGGAAATTCTTTGAAAACTGAGTACAGAATAGAGTTACTCCCAAGCCTAAGCCCAAAGAGATAGAAGTTCAGGAAAAAGAGATTCAATTGAATTACATATTTCCAGATTTGGTATCCCTCACAAAATTAACTCAATATTTCATCTGATTGGAATATATATCTCCTTTATATTTTCTATTTCTATTAATTAGAAGCAAACAACTAACACATCAGCCCAGTAGTAAAAAAGCCCAACATTTTATGTTGCCTGCTATTTCTTACCATGAAGGTAGTTCTTCATACTCACTCCATTATCAAAACACAACATACAAGGTTCGACTTTGAAAAAGTAAGTACCAGTGCTTAATAATCATAGTATCTCTTTTCCTTAATTCATACTCCAGAATTTTTTGTATTTTCTGATCAAACTGTATTTCCCAAAATTTTTCATGAGGAAACATTTAGCCTGTATAGTTTACTAAATAAGCATTTCATTGACATTATATAATTTTGTGCACACGTTTATTCTTTCCCTTGATACTCTCTACAGCATTTTAATGGAATTAAGATCTGTACAAAAGTATGATCTGTGGCATTAGGTAAACCTCTCTTCTGTTTTCTGTTTAGATTGCTGTGTTCATGTCTGTGTTTCTAATATAAACCAAAGCTAGCTTAAATATGAGATATGTGTTTTCTGATGTCTGTATATAAAATCCAGAGCTATATGAAATCACTAGATTTATAGCTATTCTAGTAGATGCATTATCAGGCAAAAGAAACTAGCTTATTAATAACAGGCAAGTCTGCCTCCATGGTCTATTAGAACACATGACCAAGTGCTTGTTTTTGTGCACTGAACACAACGAATAAGCAGGAAGCCAAAAATAAAACTCATGGCAGTACTATGATCCTTCTGCCGGAAGAAATTCTAAATTTGAACTTCAGGTACGGGCAATAGGCATTATGGACCATATACAAAGATTGTCTTCATATACATTACTGCTGTATGTAGGAAAGTTAAGAAGCACAACAACCACCTGTGCTAAGAAAAATGACTTAATAGAAAAAACACGTCACTAAGCAGTATACTTAATCAGCACTGCCGTTCTGTAGGGCAATTCAGAGCTGAACTCAAAGTATTCCAAACTGAATTTTACAGGAGATAATGCAGGCCTTTATCCTACCTAGTCTGCAGCTGGCCTTTGTGAATACATTCCTCCCTCTTCATTAAATTAATATGTTTTCCAGATCATCTTGCAACTTTATCAGCATCGTTCATTCTAGCCACTGGAGTGCATTTGTGGCCATCTCAAATGGACTTCCCTTCGCTTCTGAAGTAGATATATAACATGTACTGATGATGTGCATATAAAACCTGCAACTAACTTGTGACTTTTGGCAACAGTACTAGTGTGTAAACATTATAAATCTGTGTGCTAGACTTTACAGAACAGAACATTCAAAAATGATCACAGTAATGTGTGCCAATTTTAGCTATGGTTTTGATTAAAAGTTTGATAGAAACCTCAGAAAAATGACAACATGCTTCCATAGATAAGGTCTGCGACATTCATATTCCACTTCACTGTACTGAGTTGATTCAGAATGTATTTGCTTTTCCTGGACACAGTTTAAGCGCCCAATAAAGTTACATCCTATTATTAAGTGCTGACCCTTTTCACTAGATTAATGGGTTTTGGTTGTCCAGAGACATGAGGTCTTTTGAAGAGGATGAAATATACTGAAATGAGTAACGTCACAGATACTGGACTTTTTCCCTCTTATGGTTTAAAGAATGCCAAAAAGGAAAGTGTTTTCCAGATCAGTGGCCTAAGATTATTTCATGATTTTTGCAATATCTTATGAGTCTCTAAGAAAAATTAGAGAATTTTTCCTAACAAATATTGTTAAATGTGCCTTTTATGAATGCCTGTGAAGTAACTTGACCTAATAATGAAAATGAAAGGCGAGCTTGCAGTCTTCTGTGATGACAAAGAGCTAAACAAATTCAAATTTCCTTACCCTATCATTTAGCAAATTTTGTGATTTCTAAATGATTAAATAATCTTGTGTATTCATTCTGTAGTGTTTAACTGGTCATTTATCATTATCAAACTATGAATAAAACATGTAAAAGATATAGCTATTTATCGACATCACCACTGTAGCAGGATTCTGAGAAGTGCATTGCATATTAAATAGCTTGAGAGCAGGCTAGTTAAATGCCCAATTGCTATTTACTTCCATTACAGGACTATCTTAGTGTCACCTGAACATATTAGAAATGGTAGCATAGCAACATTATACCCAAGGCTTCATTACTGTATGCTCCTTGCATATTTATTTATCATTTACCCATCTGAAACCTGGATAAAGTCAATATCCCCGTTGTACATTTCAACCAGACACTGGCCATTATGCTTTTCTTACTTTCTTTACAAAAGGAATTGCACATAAATATGAAACAGACTCTACTGCAAGAATATTGGCAGAACAGCAAATATGATTCCATATTTGGAGAAACTCTCAAAAAGGAAAAATTCATGTTGGCAATACTGTTTGATCTACATTTTAAGGCCAGGCTGGTGGATTCAGTCAGTGTAAACATAACCATCGTGCAGGAATGTTCTCGGAAATAAATCTGTAGGTCATGCCCTATTCTCCTCTCTCAATATTTCCAGAAAGCAGAGTGCATACACAACAAACACCTCCTAAAAGGCTAAAAAACTAAGGATAAGTATTTCAGGTACACATAGCTAGAAGTATTAGCAAGAAAATATCAGTCACTGATCAATTGGGTTGCTTCTGACTCTGGCTCAGCCTTAGTCTAAAGTAACTGCATTTTCTGAAAAACTAACTGCATGTTTTTCAGTTTCTCTCTAGCAGTGGTAATATGGAACACTGGCATGCAAAGAGGCCAATGTTTATACTTATTCCTCTAGTAATCAAGGCCATCCTCAAGCTAGTGAAAAACACCCGCACCTGCAGAGAGGAACGGACAGGACATGTGACCCCAAGATGACCCACAAAAGTATTCCATCCTATATACATCATATTTGGTAAAAAAATGAGAAATTATGAGGGTCTCAGTCTCTTCTACAATGGCCGATGTCTAATGAGGACCTCGTTTGTCTGATTGTTCCTTATCCTGGATTCATGTGTTCCTGAATCCAGTTCTTGAGTTCAACACCCTCCTAGATGTGGACCTATTCCCTCATGTCTGCTCTACAGCAGTTGTGGTGATGTATAGTCATCGGGGGGTGAGGTGAGG
Source organism: Tapera naevia (assembly GCA_033556795.1). Taxonomy (NCBI): domain Eukaryota; kingdom Metazoa; phylum Chordata; class Aves; order Cuculiformes; family Neomorphidae; genus Tapera; species Tapera naevia. Next base: position 17,511,091 of record JAUMJJ010000038.1, read on the forward strand.
GTGAGATCTTCGATATTCGTACGTATTTTCATTACTTTCTGATTATTTTAATCATTATTTCATTAAAGCTGCATCTTTAATTTCCAATTTGCAAGCCTCTTTCCTCTCATTTTCCTCAGGTTTTGTCTGAGGGTGTGGTGTGGTGGAATTTGGGAGTCCAGCTGCACTAGTTTAGCCAAGAATTAGCCAGATTGAGGCTAAACCGTGACAGATACAACATGAGAAATTTTTCAGCACCTGCCTAACAGTCAGAGGACTAAACAGTTGCAAGTTGATACTGAAGAGGAGTATAAGGACATCCTACCTATACAGGTGGATAAACACATAATGCAATGGGTGAACAACTGGCTGATGGGTCAGGCCCAAAGGGTCATAATAAATAGGGTCACACAGGGCTAGTAACCAGTCACTAGCAGGGTTCTGCAGGGATCCATCTTAGGGACAGCACTCTTTAGTATCTTCATAAATTACCCAGATGCAGGACTTGAAGGTTTACTAACCGAGTTTACTGATGACATGAAACTGAGGGGAGCTGTTGACACTCTTGAGGGCAAAGAGGGCCTGCAGGGATATCTAGACAAATTGGAGAGCTGGACAATTGCTAATAGCATGAAGTTTAACAATTGCTCAATTTTGCACCAGGAAACCCTGAATATACAAACAGACTGGGGAGTGAGAGGCTGGAGAGCAGCCCTGCAGAAAGGAACCTGGGCCTTCTGGTTGACGGAAAATTGAATATGGGCCAACAGTGTGCCCTGACAGCCAAGAGGGCAAAGTGTCCTGGAGTGCATCAAGCACAGCATTGTCAGCCAGTCAATAGAAGATATTGCCCCACTCTACTGCACACTGGTGCAGCCCCACCTCAAGTACTGTGTGCTGATTTGGGAATCATAGTGTAAAAAGGATATCAAGTGTGTCCGGAGGAGGACCACAAAGCTCGTGAAGGATTTAGATGGGAAGTTGTATGAGGAGCAGCTAAAGTCAGTTGGTCTGTTCAGGCTGGGGAAGAGGAGACTGAGATGTGCCAGGAGAGGTTTAAGCTGAGTATTAGGAAAAGGTTCTTTACACAGAGAGTAATGGACCATTGGAAAAGGCTGAGGGAATTTGCAGCTCAGAGCTGTCAAAGGGGCATACACCTAGATCATTTGCAGTGTAATGGGGGACTTAACCAGTAGCCAGCAACTGTGAGATCAAACCGTCTTGTAAAAAAGTCCACAGATTGGCAGGAGCAGAATTAGAGCACGTTGCACTTTGGATTTCCAATTCAGAAAGAATTTGTAGGCTGGGAAATGGGGTGAGTGTGAAAGGCTCTGCCAGTTGGAGGGCATACAAATTCCAGCTCAAACAGCTGCACTCATATGCATACACCAGCGATGTTTCAATACTAGGAAGCACTATATGGTAATGACTTTCCTTCAGAGTGGGAAGAGGACCTCATTAACAGAAATCTGTAGCAACAGCCAGCAGCATTTCTTTGTCTCCTTACCTTGTTGTCGTGTCTTGAAAGGCAGCTGAAAGCATGAAGAACTGAAAGTAGCTTAATCTAGGGGGAAAAGACACTGCATAAGAAGAGGCAGTGCTTCTCCACATTCTTGTCAATGCAGTTGATTGTTTTAAGTCTCCTTTCTTCAGCCTTGGCTTTTCCAGTGCAGAGTAAAGGAAGGAGCCGTTCACAGCTCAGTCCTCAGATGGTTGCTAGACTGTTTCATTGGATAATTTCTAGTTTGGATCCTCCCATTACATGTGTTTCTGCTGTTTGGGGGCTAGCAAGTTTGATCCTCAACAGTCATTGCTTTTGCCAGATTGCCTTTACCCCAGGGGTTTGACTCCATCGAATGGAGACCTGCTGAAAAGTATTCTGTCCCTACAAAAGGAATCAGTGTTTCTTCTACAAATCAAAGCTAGAACTCCTGTCAGCACAGCCTCTCCTAGAAGGTGCAGGCAGTATGTCTATAATCCATCCTCACACAGACACTTTCATGCAAAGCAGATCCCACAACAGTATTTATATGGTCCCTACTTTATCATTATGCAGGAAAAAAATACACCAGTCCAGAGAGAAGACATTCACAAGGATTTTGATCCAAAAATATATATATTTTTGGGGCCATCAGAAAGAGGAATTTAATATCCTGGGGTGTCTGAAAGCTCTCCTCTGAGAAGTATGGGGTGATGTTGGAGAGAGCCTTTGCAGAGCCCAGGCACAACGATGTGTGTCTCAGCAATGGTAAATACTTTAGCTCAAATTCCCCATGGCCTAATATGTCATATTTCTAGTTGAATGACGTGAAACTTGGGTTCATGTTTCTAATCCCCAAATCAAATCTCATTCTGTTTGTCTGGGTCATATCATAACATTTTGGTTTACAACAAAGACACTTCTCAGTAACAGTAAACTTACATCAGACACATTTGTGGGGCCCCAGACTGGCTGAAGAATTGCTCTACAGTTACAGCAAATCTCTGCATTTGCTCCTGTGCAAAGGTTTAACAAGGTGGATTGAAAATGTTATTAGAGAATGTGGGCTGTAATGATTTTTTACCTGGTGGGGAGTTATTCATCCAAATGTTGTTCTATCATTTCAAATGTTACTTGTGGGAAGAGAATGTCACAGCTCGCCAAGAGCTACATTATGTCAGCTGCCACGCTCTATAAACAGATTACACACACCTTAGATAAACAAACTGTGGTTAGCTAATTATCCTGAACAAAAATACACACATAGAGAAGAAAATTTATTTCAAAATGATTAATTATATAAATTTTAGTTCCACTTCAGCAACATATTTCCAATTTCCCATGTGTAGCTGCAGCTTCATAAAGCTCCCTATAAGATTACCACCATTTAGTTGGTTTCACAAGTTCAGATTGTTGTACCAAATCATGCCATGTCGTGAATTCAGTACTAACCACATTGTAAACTATGACCTAACTTGGCGGAGAGGATGTATATATTGTAAATAGATATTATGACAGGTGTGTCAGCTAATGCCAACGATTAACTTTTTAAAAAATATATGGTATCAAATGGTGATGGCCATAAATAAGCTGGAAAGTTGTAAATGGCTTATTAAAATATTCAGGAAAAATGTTTTATTCAGAGGATCATTTCTCATTACCCATATAATCACGTAACAACTTAGAAGTAAAATGCTAAGTCAGGTCAATGCGTTTTATTCCTTTCTTTCCGGCAGTTATATGTAATATAAAGTAACAGGCTCGTGGGGGAGGAGGGGGAAGGGAAAGACTTAAGAGCAGTAGAACTACCTTTTTGTAAAATAAGATGGTTCTTTAAAAAACAGTACATCTCTGCCTTGTGCATGTCTTCCTTTTACGCAAATCTTAAGTTTTCCAAACCTGGTTTGACAGCCAGAGGGTTGAAGCAAATATCACACTAAGGAGGAAAAAAGCCCAAAGCCAGTGACATCGAAGTAACACGGTAGAATTTTCTCTAAAAATAAGTTCAAAACATGGTTGACTGGACAGCAAAATAGTTCCAGGTTCAGAAGGACCAAGACGCTCGAAGGAAGAGATTAACTGGAAAAGTTAATGATTTAAAATGCATATTCCCAATGCTAACTTACAGCACTGAATACAGCAAACAACTTAACTGATGTTGGTATAGCCTACGTATGGTTCCCATATGTGGTTCCTGACTATGTGTATACTGGGTAGTATATTTATTCCAGTGGTAAATAAAATCTTAATTCAGCAACCCAGTGGTTTACCAATGGGGCATGTGTGGATATCCAGCTTTTAAGAAAAACATACTTAGTGGTATTCACAGCCACATTACAAAGCCCTGCAGACAGAAAGTCCCTCATGAATTTCCATTGGAATTCCAGCCTAATACGGAACTCATGGGGTGTAATAAGGATTTGATTTTGTGACATCTAAGGCAAAGTACTAGTGATGAACTGCTAGAAGTGTCGCAAGTAAGTACAGAACTGACATCTTCAGCGTATTCTCCAATATATTAGAAGTACTAATACATACTAGTCAGATATACATACTGGTCAGATACTCCACAAATTTAGTGGGGTTTCATGCACTAAATTTAATTGTAACAAGAAAAGTCCACGTAGCACACTAAAGTCTTATTTTATTCCAGTTATACTTACTAACTGATGCTCTATTCCTACTTGTGCCTTACCTCACGTGAAAGCATTCTGCAAGAGAACTGAAGCACTAAATACAATTACGAGGTAGTGGAGATGTTCTCAGTTCTAAGAGTTTGTTTCATATCATTATGCAAGAAAGTATTTACAAATATGTAAGAAATCATAGGGGAATGAAAACAGAATATTTTCTTTGTCATCCAATCATATTTAGTCTAAAAACTCTCTCAAAAAAGAAAACTGGAGAGCAAAACGCATTTTAAAAGAAACTAAAACTGTCTTCAAGTTATGAGCCTGGCACTAGGTATCCAAAATGAAAAGGCTACTTTAAAAAAAAAGTCACATTAGTATTTTAAAGTTTGGCTCATACTTTCTAGAACATCTTGATAAAATTAATCCTTCATCTCTCAAGAATGGAAAAATATATATTTTAAGTGCTTTTTAAAAGCCCTAGGTGATGAGTCTTACAAAAATCTCCATGAAACTACTAGCAGAGTTTTTATAGCAAGATAGTACACAGAAAGACGAGCAGAGAAACAAAGGGGGGGAAAAGATTATGTAGTTGCTTGTTAAAAGAGTACTCTTTGCACCGAATGAGGCTAGGATCTTCCAGAAAAGAAGTAGATGAACACAGAAGTTACAGGTCATCTAAAAGCAAGTCACTAGAGGATTAAATAAATTTTGTATAACAAACAAATAAAGAAACAAGCATCCTTACTTTTGGTTACTTTCTAGCGTGCAGCTGCATAAGTCTCATGTATGTGATTTTCCCACTGGGGGTGGGGGAAGCTGTAAATCTACAAAAGAAAAAAATAAAACCTTTTGTGTGCATTCTTAAGAAGCATGTTATCAGAGTAAGAATTCCTCATTCCCAGTATGAACTGCCTGAGCTGCAGCTGGTAACAGTAGTGGGTTGTCAGTTGTTATGTACAACAAACAGAAGGGACAAGACCCCAAGTTTGGTCAATAAGTGGCTGAGATGTCTATTGTCAGCAGGGGATCCTCAGGTTCTTCCCAGCAACTGGACAAGTCCCCTAGATGTGATAGACCTTTTTGTCCTGCTGCTCCCAAGCCTCCCCCAGCCTTTCGTGTTTGTTCCATGTTCTCTATCTGGATTTCTCCTTTATTTCTACTTTAGCTAACTAGATATTTGTTCTCCCACTTCATCCAAGATTTTCAATAGCTGCTCAAGAGGTTTTTAAACAGAGAAGATTTCCAGATGGTACAAACACAGAATAAAATGGAGGCTCTGGATCTTGTCATTTTGTCCACAGCAGTTTATACAATAAGTGAATTTTGGGTCCAACCCCAGATCTATTGGGGATCCTAGTTTCTCCTTTCCCCTCCTCCTGGTTGTGCACCCTGCAATAACTCCAGTCAGAATCACAAGGCTCTCATACTGCTGGTCCTCAGCCTCTTGCTGCCTGAGGGCAAGGTTTACCATGATGTGCATTGGGCTGAAAGATACCTGAAGCAATCTGTTATATTGATGAAGAGGATCAGAAGAGTGGACTATAAGAAGTGAGAAGATAAGACACATGAGTTACAAGCTTGGGAAGCAGATGAAAAATGGTGAATATACAGTTGAAATTATGTAGATAATGGGCTTGGGGCTTCAACAGGAGAAAAGGAGAGTTAGGTGTTTCATATGTGGTTAAAGATGTGTGACAGAGGGGTGAAGGACATAAGGATGATGATAGAGCAGTGGAATGGTTGTACAGCAAGTTATCTCTAAACTCCTCTCGAGGTCTTGCTTGTGTTTGAATCAATAAATGCCTTCGTGTTAATATATAGAATCAGAAAATCATCTGGTTGGAAAAGACCTCTGAGATGATCAAGTCCAACCGTACCTGTCCCCTTACTAAATTATGACCCTAAGAAACTCATCTACCCGCCTTTTAAACACCTCTAGGGATGGTTACTCAGTCACCTCCCTGGACAGCCTGTTCCAACGCTTCAGCATGCTTCAGCCTACTTCAACACAAAGACAAACACCAACCAATAACTACAACTTACCAGTAGAAATACCAAGTAATCTGATTGTGTTCAGTTGCTCCAGAAAGGCAGGGAGGCAGAGGATATTGTGCCTTGCTTGTCTGAAGAGGCAAAGAGGCAAAGCTCTGCTAGCAGAGGATTTCAGCTCAAGCACACCTGAATCCCAAATAGACTCCTTCTCACCCCACTGTGCTTCTGCTTTTTATTTAGTTTATTTTATGTACTGGGGGGTGTTTCCAACTGAACCATTTCATTATGCATTATCAAGCCAAGCTGATCTGACAGTTGGGCCATGTAACGGTTCACTCCTTTCTGTAAGACAGGACAGGAAAGGCTTGAAATGGATTTCTATGAGAGATAGATATTACTTCATGCTGTGTCAGCATGCTGTATTTTAGTCTGGGCTGCAGCCATTTCTCACCTAACTACTACATATACCCACAGTAGCAATATTTAAATCTATTTAAATTTATTATTTTGTAGGTTTTAAACACAGAGTAGACCAATTTAATTAATGATTGTGACCTCCTCCATATAAGTCCATACCGCACCTAGTATGTGTTCACATTTCTAAATTCTTTGCCTTACTAAAGCATCCTTCCCTTCTCCAACTGTTATACTTCTACTGTACACATGTTGTGTGACTTGTAAGATTACAGGAGCTGTTTAAGTGTTAAACTACAACTTTTTCTTCCACAGGAAAACAAGGAAATCTCTAAGCAATTGACAAAAATCTTCTTAGGAATTGTTATGTTCAGCAGCAACAGCTGAAAGCATTTAGTTTATGAGCCAGTATTCATCTTCAAAGACTTCATTCTGCCCAGAAAAGAAAGAACAAGAGATCAATTAAGATCTCATCCAGCGTGCTAGTAACAGTGGGAAACATACCTCACACAAGTCATATAATCTTGGAATAGATCCTAAGCAAACCAAAGCCTGATTTTGACTTTCTTACCTTTCATAGACTGCACAAATGCTGCTTCAGACTGAGATGATCAGTTTGGGGAAATGTGAACAAAAGACCTTTTGCGAGCTCCGTTCTGAAAAAGGAAATTATATGCGAGGTACCAGGTTCGTCATTCCCATGTAAAATCTGTAGTGTATGGAGCAGCAAAACTGTGTGTGGTACATTTGCCTGTTTAATCCTCAAAGCAACTCCATCAAACTCTCATTTTTATATTAAACATGGAATTCATTATAAGATTATTAGATTTCATAGCAAGCATTATAAAACTACTGTTTATTCATCTGAACATGCTAAGTTAGGTTTATTTATAACAGATTTTCATATTTTGTTTAGAATATTCCATCATGTTCCATGAAGAAATACAGCTCCCTTAGACATGGACCTAAGCATAAGTCTGGGAGCCGTGTTTAAATTTTCCTGAAGATGAAAGCTTCTCAGATCTCAAGCCAGCTTGGCTCTCTACAAAGGTACAGAGGAAGACTCTTACAGTGGTGAGAATTTCCTCTAACTTCTGTAAACAAAGTTTGTGTAAGCGCCTCTAATTTTAATGGTAGTCAGGAGCTAATATTCTACATGGAGAATAATGGGAACAGACTTTCATCCCGATGGTGTTCTACATCAAATTCAGAACATTTGCAAAGGTGGGTTGTATTTTTGGGGGGGTCCAGTTTATGAACACTGCAAATTCTCTGTTTCAAGGTCTTGAGACCAGGACTGATAGAAGCTTGTAACAACGGTCCTTATAAATATCGACTACACACAGAAGTGAAGAAAATAAAGAGACAGTGAACAGACTTTAAGGCCAGGGGAATAGAATAAAGTTCATTTAGAGGAGATTCACTACCAGACTGACTGACTTGAAATGAATGACATTTGTAATCTGTAAAGAGGTCATGTTGTGTGAGTTGAACACAGAATAATATTCCTCAAAGGGGTAGAATACTTTGTAGGACTTCCTTGTAATGCTGAAAGTACTACTGACTGTGGACTAAGACTTGCAGCAAAGAACTACAATTCCAAAAGTGCCTACAATGAGTGAAAGTGAAGAACCCTGAAGAGCAGAATTCACTAATGTGCATATCAGGCAAGTTATGCTTGTTTGCAGATTATTTTATTATTTTGAAGTAGTAAGTAAATTAAGGCCTGCCCTGTCTGGTTCATTTTGAGAGCTCTCACATGCTTTTGCTCAAACAAAAAAGAGGAAAAAAGTGGCTGGAGAAGCCTCTCTTTCAAACCTAACACACTTAGTGAATTCTATCAGCTCAAAATACAGCTCTGGCTACTACAATAATCTCGTTTCGAATTCAGGCTTTACTTTTTCTTTTATGGCAATGATTCAGACACAACATAGTTAATAGGAAGCATAAACGTCTCCATACCGTTTTCAGTCACCATTCCTCCACAGATTTTAGGAGATACCTATATATCTATACTTGAAAGACATTTTAGAATATTCTTTGCAGTTCTCACACTGCAAGCCAGATCCTTCGCAGTAGGTAGTTCAGACAAACTGAAAGAAGCATTTCACAGTATCTCCTTATAGAATAAAGTTATGACCTCATTTTGAAGGAAAAAAAGTGATGTAATTGTGCAAAGGATTGGTTTGAAATTAGTTAACTCCAGAGCCACTGATTTTGCAAATGCACGTAGAGCTAAGTGGTCTTAAAGTCAGGAAACCCATCAACTGTTTCCAGCTGGGCTTAGAAAACAAGGGCACTTTCAAAAGAAACTTTTGCCATGAAAGTGTTGAAAGAAGTGACATCCATAATTCTCGCTTTAGCAAGTCATTTGTAAGAGACCACCATTGCATCTTATTTCTGCGTGGAAGGACATACAAAATTCTGGGTTTTTTACAAACTTGTTTACATAAAGTCATGAAAGTTTTGGTGATTAACAGATGTGAAAGTCTCAGTGCAGGTGTGTTACAATCATACCTTTTCTTTATAGTACCCTGATTCATCTCATTTAAGACACAAAAATGAAGACAAAAACCACAAGCACTGGTGTGCTATATTTCAGTATCCTGTGTATAATCACTACAGGAAGAATGCCTGTGTAGTTTACAAAATGTTCATCTTTTTCATCCATTCTAAACTTCCTGAGTGCAGTTTTATTAAATATGAACAACTCCCAAAGAATTCTTTCCCTGACAGTATACAAACATTTTTTCTTCCCAAAAATAGTAGATTGGTAAGAAATCCTAGTTGCATATACAGGTTCAAAAGCCACCAGGTTTTTCAGCATGTGGTTGGCGGGATGTATTTCATTCTTACTCTAAATTGTAGACAAAGGCAACAGCACCTTGAAATGGACAGACCGTTAATATCTGTTGCAATTATTTGTATGGTATTTCACTATTACATGGTGGGCACAAATTCAAATTACTGACTCTAACAATTTGGTATGTAGATAATGAGAAGTGGTGGTTGGATAATGTAATACAGCAGTGCCAAGAATAAGTATTAATAATGTGTCAGCAGCTTTTTATTGAATGAAAACATGATTTTTAGGTACCAAATGCACTTTCAGTGCTACTGCTTTACACATTGCCTGAGAGCTTTTCATCTCAAAAGATCTAAAAAAAAAAATGAAATAAAAGTGAAATGCAGAATATTCTTACCTCTGGAGTGAAACTGAGCAGCTGCTTAACATTACATGCAACAGCACAGTTTAGGACAGCAGTTGTTAATGTGGAAAAACATACCCAGATGTTGACTTCTTGTCATCTTAGAATCACATCTTGCTTAGATATTCATGCTCAGAAGATTGAACTCTTTCATGCCTTTGAAAATTCTCTTTTCTCCTCAAATTCAAATACGAGAGGAAACCAATGTTTTTTCCCACATACAAAAGCAAGATGTATATATAGTTGTACCGACATTTCTCAAAAGCTCTGGTCTCAAGGCCTTTCTTGGACTTCAGTATTGTGTTGATGCATGCATGAACACTTGTATCTCAAAAGACATTGGGAGGGAGGAGGAGAAAGGACCTATTGTCTTTACTTCCAGATAAGGCTCATGGAAAACCAGAAACAAGGGTCACACAGACATCCCTAAAGTCTGGTAGCTAATTTTGACAGCCACATTAAAGGTTGTCTCAAGATTGGAAACTGATTTTCCAGGCTAAAGCAGTTTCAAATCCCCAGGCTGTTATCTGACTTAAGTCCTTTAAAATTTTATTTTTATGTTCTTTTATGCACAAAGCTCTTTTGAGTCACATAACCATATTTATATATGGAAGGAAGTTCAACGTGTCTGCCTAGGATATATGTGCTGTAATAGGTACCACAATTAAGGGATTCAAAGCAACAAAATGCTCCCAAGTGGTCTGCCTAACTCTGTATACATAAATGTATTTTTATATATATATTTATATGTAAAATATATTTTATATGCTAACCCAGCTGCCATGCATACAGCATGTTCATGAGAGTCCTGAGTTTAAGAAGTGCCACTCTAGAAAAGACAGCAGCTAGCTTGGTCCTTGTCAACAATCAGTTCATTCAGACTGTCCAAAGACGATCTTCAGCTCATGCTGAAGCACTATTCTTAGATTTAAGATTTTTCATATGGGATTGATTCAGAACTCAGTACAATTCTATACAGCTAGGTAGCAACTGGTTTGTTGAATATAAGTCTGTCCATGGGCACACAGGTAATCTCGTGCCTGACTGATCAGGTAAATACAGCTTAGATATGTTCTGTTTTCAATAGGAACCACACAGAAAGCTTAAATATTTTTTCTCTCTGTCATGAGGTTGTGCAAGTACTAAGTGTTACTTAACTTTGATGGGAGGCAGGGAGAGAATTTATTTGAATGTCTACTTTAGACATTAATTTTTAACTTATTTGATGTTGTGCCACACTTCTCCAAAGCCTGAACACTAAATGGTCCGTTTCACATCTATCAGTTTCAGCTAATCTTTTGTCCATGGGTTGGATTAGCAAGGCGACAACATGCCAGTTCATAATGACTTATCAGCAAACTCCCAGAACAGATGTTACAAAGAAATCACTCATTAGGCACGGCTTTGGGAGTTTCCAGTCAGAGAACATAATAGAAGACTGATATCAAGAGCCTGAGAAATGGACGATTATTAATAGGACTTCCATGACAAAGTTTTTGGCTCAGTCCTGTAGAGTTCAAGGGCTGAAATAAACCTGGAAGAAGTTCATCACAAGGACAGCTGCTTGGGGAAAAAGAAAAAACAACAATGATCTTCACTTCATAGTGGAAATGGGTGGAGTTCAGTCAATAGACAAAGTGCAGACACAGAATGAACTGAAAACCCTGCTGCTAAGTAACTGTGAAGTTTTAATACAGACGCGATTCTGAAACTCTAAAAAAGGCGAAACATCCTAGGGAAAACTGGCTGCAGGAACCAAAGGGATATGATGTCCCTATTGACATCCCCCCAAAACGATGCTTTTCTTTATGATAGCAGTTTAAATCGGGGGCCTTGGTGACGATATTTTAACAAAAGTTAATCAGTTAAATACAGATTCAGAGCATATGGAAAACAAGAAACCAAACTTTCAAAGCAGAGTGGCACATCTAACCTGTCCTACTCAGGCAGATGGAAAGGTCTTCAGCCAAAAAAGAAGTGACAAAACTTTTTTGAAGAGTGATTTTTTTAAAATCACATCCATGATTTTATAGTCAACACAGAAACATTTAGAAAACAGTAACAAAAGCAAAGAGTTAACTAAACAAAAGTAAAGCCTGTCAACAATATCAGAGCAGATCCTTCAGGTAGCCAAGGGAGAGAATGTGATCATCCAGAGAGTTTTATTTCTATTCTTCTTGCCGGACCAGCTGGAAGATGGAAAGGAAAGTAATGGGGTTAGAAAGAGGATATCTAACCTTTTTGCTTTACCACCTCTCGAGAAAAGAGCAAAGAATATGGTTAGGGATTAGAAAATACAAATACTGAAAAATAGTTTATGGGCAAAGAAAGGAAAGGTAATAGCATCTTTCAATTACATAAAAGCACTTGTCAAGAAAAAGAAAATCATCTGTTGTGCTTGCTCATGGTGGAAAGAACAAGTAGTGACAGCATCAAAGGTTAAAGAGTAAGAACGAGCTTTGGAACAGATTTTATGGGAAGATCAAGGAATTTCCATCACTGGAAAAGGTCAGACAAACGTCTTTCAGGGAAAAAAAAAGATAGAATCATAGAATGGTTTGGGTTGGACAGGAACTTAAAGATCATCTAGTTCCAACAACCCTGCCATGGTCAGGGACACTTACCACTAGATCAGGCTGCCAAAAAAGCCCCATCCAACATGGCCTTGAAAACTTCCAGGGAGGGAGCATCCACAACTTCCCTGGACAACAAGTTCCAGGGTCTCAACACCCTCATTGTGAGGAATTTCTTCCTAAAGTCTAAACTAAATCTCCCCCCTTCCAATTTAAATCCATTCCCTCTCATCCTATCACTACTTGCCCTTGTAAAAAGTTCTTCCTCAGTTTTCTTTTAACCCCTTCAGGCACTGGAAGGATGCTATAAGTTCTCCCCGGAGTCTTCTCCAGGCTAAAGAACCCCAACTTTCTCAGCCTGTCTTCACAGCAGAGGTTTTCCAGCCTCATCTTTGTAGCCTTCCTCTGGACCCACTCCAACAGTTCCATATCCTTCTTATGTTGAGGATCCCAGAACTGGACACAATACTCCAGGTGGAGTCACACGAGAGCAGAGTGGGAAAATCACCTTCCTCCACCTGCTGGCATTGCTTCTTCTGATGTAGCCCAGGACACATTTGGCCTTCTGGGCTGTGAGAGCACATTGCTGACTCATGTCGAGCTTCTTATCAATCAATACCTGCAAGTCGTTCTCCCCAGGGCTGCTCTCAATCACATCAGACCCCATCCTGTATTGATACCAGTGGTTGCCCTGATCCAGGTGTAGGACCTTGTACTTGGCCTATTTCTCCAGCTTGTCAAGGTCCCTCTGGATGACATCCTATCTTTCTGGTATGACAAATTCACCACTCATCTTGGTGCCATCTGAAAACTTGCTGAGGGTGCACTTGATCTTGCTGTCAATATCATCAATGAAAATATTAAACAGTACTCGTCCCAGTATGGACCCCTGAGGGACATCACTTGTCATGGATCTCCATCACGACATCAAGCCATTGAACACTACCCTCTGAACGCAACCATCCAACCAATTCTTTATCTACCAGACTGTCCACCCATCAAATCCATATGTCTCCAAGTTGGAGAGAAGGATGTTGTAGGTGGCAGTGTCAAAGGCTTTACAGAAGTCCAGGTAGATTACATCCGTTGCTTTTCCCATGTCCACTGATGTGGTCACGCCATCACAGAAAGACACTAGGTTGGTCAGGCAGGACTTGCTCTTGCTGAAGCCATGTTGGCTGTCTTGAATTACCTCCCTGTCTTCCACGTGCTTTAGCATAGATTTTAGAAGGATCCGTTTTATGATCTTCCCAGGCACAGAGGTGAGGCTGACAGGTGGGCAATTCCCAGTGTCATTCATAGAATTGTAGAATCTTCCAGTTGGAAAAGACCTTCGAGATCATTGAGTTCAACTGCACCCATCTTCCGCTAAGCCATGTCCCTCAAAATCTCATCTATGGATTTTTTAAACATCTCCAGATATGGCGACTCAACCACCCCGCTGGGCAGCAGTTCCACTGCCTGACCACCCTTTCGGCAAAGAAATTCTTCCTAACATCCAGTCTGAACATCCCTTGGCTCAACTTATGGCCATTTCCCCTTGTCCTATCACCTGTCGCTTGAGAGAAGAGCTCAACACGGTCTGCCACAGCCTCCTTTCAGGTAGTTGTGGACAGCGATGAGGTCTCCCCCTCAGCCTCCTCCTCTCCAAGCTAATCAACCCCAGTTCCCTCAGCTGCTCCTTGTAGGACTTGTTCTCCAACCCCTTCACCAGCCTTGTCCCCCTTCTCTGGAAGCGTTCCAACACCTCAGTGTCCTTCTTGTACGGAGGGGTCCTGAACTTCCCACAGTATTCAAGGTGTGGCCTCACCAGTGCTGAGTACAGGGGCACAATCACCTCCCTTGTCCTGCTGGCCACATTGTTTTTGATACAGACCAAGATGCCATTGGCCATCTTAGCCACCTGGGCACACTGCTGGATAGTATGCAACTGGTTGTCAACCAGCACCCCCAGGTCCTTCTCCACCAGGCAGATCTCCAGCCAGTCTTCCCCAAACCTATAATTCTGCATGGGGTTGTTGTGTCCCAGGTGAAGGACTCTGCACTTGGTCTTGTTAAACCTCATCCCATTGGTCTCAGCCCATCGATCCAGCCTGTTCAGATCTCTTTGCAAGGCCTCCCTTCCTTCAAGCAGATCAACACTGCCACACAGCTTGGGGTCACCTGCAAACTTGCTAAGGGTATCCACGTCTATTAATAAAGATGTTGAACAGGACTGGACCCAGCACTGAACCCTGGGAGACACCACTCGTGACCGGCCTCCAGCTGGATTTAACTCCATTTTACCACCACCCTCTGGGTCCGGCCATCCAGCCAGTTTTTTAACCAGCAGAGGGTGTGCCTGTCCAGGCCAATGGCAGCCAGTTTCTCAAGCAGAATACCGTGAGAAACGGTGTCAAAGGCTTTACAAAAGTACACCACATTCATAGCCTTTCCTTTGTCCATTAAAAGGGTAACCTTGTCATAGAAGGAGGTCAGATTGGTCTGGCAGGACCTGCCTTTCATAAACCCATGTTGACTGGATCTGATAACCTGACTGTCCTGCGTGTGCTGTGTGATAGCACCCAATATGATCTGTTCTATGACCTGCCCCAGTACCAAGGTCAAGCTGACAGGCTTATAAATCCCTGGATCCTCCCTCTGACCCTTCTTATAAATGGGAGTTACATTTGCCAGTCTCCAGTCAAGCGGCACTTCCCCAGTCAGCCACAACTGTTGATAGATGAGAGAAAGGAGTTTAGCAAGGACCTCCACCAGCTCCCTTAATATCCTGGGGTATATCTCATCCAACCCCATAGACCTATGGACATCTAATTGGCCAAGCAGGTCTCTAACCAAGTCTTCTTGGAACATTGAGGGTTTGCCTTCACAGTCTTCTGGCTCAGGAAGCTTGGAGCCCAGAGAACACCTTACCTTACTATTAAAGCAAAGAAGGCATTAAGTACATCTGCCTTGTCCTCATCCTTTTTACTACCATTCCCCTTGCATCCAGTAAAGGAAGGAAATTTTTCTTGGCCCTCTTGTTGTTAATATACTTGAAGAAACATTTTTTGTTGTCTTTCACTGAATTGGAATTCTAGTTGGACTTCAGTAGTTTTAATTTTTTTGCCTACATGATCTCACCTGCTCCTTGTAGTCCTCCTGACATGCCTGCCCCCTCTTCCAAAGCTCGTATGTTTTTCCTTTTTACTGAGACCTGCACAGACCTCTCTGTTAAGCCAAGCTGACCTTCTTCCTTGCCGATTCATTTTACAGCACACGAGGATGGCCTGCTCTTGCACTGGCAGAATTTCCTTCTTGAGGAGCATCCAGCCCTCTTGGGCTCCTTTGTCATTTAGAACTGTCTCTAAACAGTTTGAAGTCTGCCCTCCACAAGTCCAAGGTGGCAGTTCTGCTGACCCCCCGCCTTACTCCTCCAAGAACTGAGAATTTTATCATCTCATGATCACTGAGCCCCAGGCGCCCTCCAGCAGTCACCTCCCACACAAGGCCTTCTCTGTTCAAGAACAGTAGATCCAGGGGGGCACCTTCTCTAGTTGGTTCACTCATCAGTTGTGTCAGGAAGTTATCTCCCATATACTCCTAGACTGTTTCCTTTCTGCTATGTTATGCTTCCAACAGACATCTGGAAGGTTGAAGTCTCCCACAAGAACGAGGGCCAGCTATTGTGAGACTTCTCCCAGCTGCTCGTAGAAGAGTTCATCAGTTTCCTTGTCCTGGCTGGGCGGCCGATAACAGACTCCCACCACTATGTCTGACTTACTGTGGGTTCCACTGATTTTAACCCACAAGCACTCAACCCTATCTTTAGCATATTTTAGTTCTACACAATCAAAACTTTCTCTAACATAGAGGGCATCCCCACTGCCTCTCCTTCCTAGCCTATCCTATAGCCACCCATGGCAGCACTCCAGTTGTGCAAATCATCCCACCACATTTCCGTGATGGTTATTCTATCATAGTTTTCTAGCCTTACAATGGCTTCCAGCTCCCCTTGTTTGTTGCCCATACTGCGTGCATTAGTGTAAATGCAATTCAGTTGGGCTGTTATTTCCTGACCTTTCATAAGTGGATTAGGATCAAGTCCTGATTGTCTACTAGCGGTGGTTTGTAACCCACCAATACCTTTGCATTCTGGCTGCCACCTGGAGTGCTATTCTCCACTTCCACTGAGGTGGCAGACCAGGGGCTCTCACCAGTACACCATCCTTCAGAGCCTGGGATATCTGCTGGGAACGTAACACTGCTGAGAGGAGGCAGTCCAGGAGGTTCTTAGAGTGGATTGAGGACTGTTTTCTGTCACAGCTGGTGAGTGAGCCCACCAGGGGTGAGGCTCTCCTTGACCTGCTGTTTACAAACAAAGAAGGGCTGGTAGGTGATGCTGTTGTCGGAGGCTGTCTGGGGTGTAGTGATCATGAGATAAGTGAGTTCTCTCTAAACAATGTAACAAGAAAAGCCAGGAACAGAACATCGATGCTGGACTTTCGGCGGGCAGATTTTGGATTATTTAAGGAACTGGTCAGGAAAGTACCCTGGGAAATAGCTCTTAGTGGCAAGGGGGTCCAGGAAGGCTGGATGCACTTCAAGAATGAAATCTTGAAGGCACAGGAGCGGGCTGTCCCCATGTGTTGTAAGAAGAGTCGTAGGGGCAGGCGGCCGACCTAGATGAGTAGGGAGCTACTGAAGGAACTAAGTAAGAAAAAGAGGATGTATCGTCGTTGGAAAGAAGGGGACGTAAGCCAGGTCATGTTCAAAGATGTTAAGTCGTGTAGGAAAAAAATCAGGGAAGCAAAAGCCCAGCTGGAGCTCAAATTGGCCACTTCTGTTAAGGATAATAATAAGAGTTTTTATAAATATATCAATGGTAGAAAGAAGGGCGGCAGCAACCTCCACTCCTTGTTGGATGTGGAGGGAAATATAGTAACCAAAGATGCAGAGAAGGTTGAGGTACTTAATGCCTTCTTTGCCTCAGTTTTTAACAGCAAGGATGTCAGCTCGCTTGACAATTGGCCCTCTGAACTGGTTGATGGGGGCAGGGTGAAATACGGCCCTTCTGCAATCCATGAGGAGGAAGTTAGAGACCTGCTGAGCCACTTGGACCTTCATAAATCTATGGGGCCGGATAGGATCCATCCTAGGGTGATGAGAGAGCTGGCGGATGAGCTTGCTAAGCCGCTCTCCATCATCTTTCAGCAGTCCTTGCTCTCTGGAGAGGTCCCGGAAGACTGGAAGTTGGCCAATGTGACGCCCATCCACAAGAAGAGCCATAAGGATGATCCAGGTAATTACAGACCTGTCAGCCTGACCTCGGTCCCAGGTAAAATCATGGAGCAGATAATCCTGGGTGAAATCATGCAGCACTTGCAGAACGGTCAAGAGATCAGGCCCAGCCAGCATGGGTTTAGGAGGGTTAGGTCCTGCCTGACCAACCTGATCTCCTTTTATGACCATGTGACTCACTTGGTGGATGAGAGGGAGACTGTGGATGTGGTATACCTGGACTTTAGCAAGGCCTTTGACACTGTCTCCCACAGTAGACTCCTAGGGAAGCTGGCAGCCCGTGGCTTAGATGGGAGCACTCTGTGCTGGGTTAGGAATTGGCTGGATGGCCGAGCCCAGAGAGTGGTGGTGAATGGTGTCTCATTCAGTTGGCAGCCGGTCACCAGTGGTGTTCCCCAGGGATCGGTATTGGGTCCCGTCCTGTTTAATATCTTTATTGATGATCTGGATGAGGGGATTGAGTCCATCATCAGCAAGTTTGCAGATGATACCAAGCTGGGAGGAAGGGTTGATCTGCTAGAGGGTAGGATGGCCCTGCAGAGGGACCTGGACAGATTGGAGAGATGGGCTGATTCTAATGGGATGATGTTTAATAGGTCCAAATGTCAGGTACTTCATTTTGGACATAACAATCCCATGCAGAGCTATAGACTGGGGACAGAGTGGCTGGAGAGTAGTCAGGCAGAAAGGGACCTGGGAGTGCTGGTTGACAGGAAGCCCAACATGAGCCAGCAGTGTGCCCAGGTGGCCAAGAAGGCCAATGGCATTCTGGCCTGCATCAGGAATAGTGTTGCGAGCAGGACCAGAGAAGTTATCTTCCCCCTGTACTCGTCACTGGTCAGGTCTCACCTTGAATACTGTGTACAGTTCTGGGCCCCCCAGTTTGGGAAAGATGTTAGGATACTGGGATGTGTTCAGAGGAGGGCAAAAAAGAGGGGGCTGGAGCACAAGCCCTATGAGGAGCGACTGAGGGAGTTGGGGCTGTTTACTCTGAAGAAGAGGAGGCTCAGGAGAGACTTCATTGCTCTCTACAACTACCTAAAAAGAGGTTGTAGTCGGGCAGGGGTTGGTCTCCTCTCTCAGGTGACCAGTGACAGAACTAGAGGGCATGGACTCAAGCTTCATCAGGGAAAGTTTAGGCTTGATGTTAGGAAAAAGTTCTTCACTGAAAGGGTGATTGGCCATTGGAATGCGCTGCCCAGGGAGGTGGTGGAGTCACCGACCCTGGAGGTGTTTAAGCGGAGACTGGATGAGGCACTGAGTGCCATGGTTTAGATGATGGGTTGGTGTTAGTGTTGGTGTTAGTGTTGGGTTATGGGTTGGACTTGATGATCTCAGAGGTCCTTTCCAACCTTATGGTACTGTGATACTGTGATACTGTTATACCATTCCTATGATTTAATGTATTGAGCCCAGTGATGTCCCTCTCCCTTTTCCAATCTAGTTTAAAGCCTTCTTGATTAGTCTGACCAACTTTTTAGAGAGTATTCTTATGACTTTATGTGACAGGTGCGCCCTGTCACGTGCTAACAGGCCTTGCATATAGGCCAATCCATTGTCGAAGAACCCAAAGTTTTGTTCTTCGCACCATGTTTGGAGCCAGTCATTCAATTCCTGGCTCCTCCCAACCCTTCCCTCACCGTTCATTATGATAGAGGAGAATATGACCTGTACTCCTGATCCCTTTACCATTTAACCTAAGGTCCAAAAGTACTTTTTAATTGCTTTGAGGTTTCTAGTTGGATTTTTATTATTACCCACCTGGAAAATGAGTAGTGGGCAATAATCTGTGGAATTGACAAGTTTGGGAAATTGTCTTGCCTCAGGCCCCAGGTAGGCAACAGACTTCCCTATGCAATGGGTCTGGTCTGCATATTGGACTCTCCATATCTTTCAAGAGGGAGTCGCCAATGACAACAACCCTTCTCTTCTTCTTTACAGAGCCATCTTAATTGGTGGCTTTGGTTTGCTTAACCTGGGGGATGTTTCCAGGCTGTGTGAGTTGTCAGCCCTTGGAGTCGGTTCCACTTGCAGCCCGTCGTATTTATTCTGCAGTGGAACCTGCAGGGCCTTGTTAGTAACAGGGGATACGCGCCGCTTTTGACGCCACTTGTGATGAGCAGAAACCTGTTGCCATTCTGCTCCATCTTCCACTTTACTTACCTTAGTTAAGTGGATGTGGGATGGTGGGTCCTCTTTCATACAAGGCTCATCTGCCTGTTGAGGCTGTAACGGGGAGCATAGTAAGTTATTCCAGTAATCACTCTCCCTCTCACATTCCCTGATAGTCCTCAGCCTTGTTACCTCCTCCCTTAGTTCAGTGACAAGTGGAGGAGTTCCTCAACCCAAGCACAGCCCCAACAGATGGCTTCACCACTGGCATCCGATACCAGTGCAGGAGCGGGGCACGTACTGCAACTGGGTACGTGAGTAACAGCGTGTACCCACTGCGGTTCAGTCTGGCAGGTTGCCGCAATCATGGCTGGAGAAGAGCTGTGAGATTTCTTATTTTTCTAGTGGGTGGTCCACTATAGTGTTCTGGCTTTCCTGTTTGTGGTCCAGTGCCCTCTCTTTGCTCACCCTGACTGCCCGCCCTGCCTTCACGAACGGCCTTAGGAAACTGCTGAGCCTTGCCCTTCTGACAAGCCATGCCCCTGTTTGCGTGCTCCTGTTCATGGTGCTCTGGGTTGCAGTGCTCCCTAGGGGGCTATTTAAATCTCCTGATGTTCCTTCCAGGATTCTTCCAACCCTTTTTAAAAATGGGCACAATGTTTCTCTTTTCTCAGTCACGAGGGACTTCCCCTGACTCTTATGACTATTTAAATATCACGGAGAGTGGCCTGGCGATTACATCAGCAATTTCCTCAGGAGTCTGGGATACATCTCATCAGGTCCCAGAGACTTATATATGTTCAGGTTCCTCAGGTGGTCATGAACCCAACCTTCCCCTACAGTGGGAGGCGCTTTATTCCCGTCTTGTTAACCATTGACCCAGAAGGGGTGAGGAGAGCAGTAGCCAGTGAAGACTGGGGCAAAAAAGTTGTTGAGTACCTCAGCCTTCTCCTTATCTGTTGATACAAGGTAGTAATTTTCATTCATTGAAGGAGGCTACGCTTTCTTTAACCTTCTTTTTCTGGTTGGCATGCCCATAGAAGTCCTTCTTCTTGTTGTTATTCTAGGTATGGCTGATCTTAATTCAGAGACTTCATGAGTTCTTGAGGTCTTTTCCAGGGCTATTTTCTATGATTTGACAACTTAAGCAGTGTTGATAAACTTTACAGACTTTTCTTTGAACTCTTCAGATGCCATTAAGGTTATCCAAAACAATTATTCTCACAATT
This sequence comes from Tapera naevia, assembly GCA_033556795.1. Classification (NCBI taxonomy): domain Eukaryota; kingdom Metazoa; phylum Chordata; class Aves; order Cuculiformes; family Neomorphidae; genus Tapera; species Tapera naevia. Next base: position 17,531,992 of record JAUMJJ010000038.1, read on the forward strand.
ACTCAATACAGAGATAACAAAGGTAAGGTTTGTAGGGAGAGATGACATCCTTTACTTTTCCAATTACATCAGTGTAAAAAGATACTGTTTGAGGCATTTGTGCCCTCCTGAGAATAGCAGCCAGCTATGCAATGCATTCCCATTGTTTAAAAGGTCTGAGTTGCTAGCTGAGGAAGATCAGGTGTACTTTGCACGAGATTTTAATATCAGGTCATGATGTTACAACATTCTTATGGAAATAGTAAAAGTTAATATCCTGAAGCATCATGTTTAATACTAGAAACAAATTATAGCCTAGTTAGCATCTTCACTGTTTCAGTTCAAAATAAACGTTTACCTCCACAGTTGCTATACTTCATACTGAGAAGACGTAAGGCTTCAAGGGATAACGTATTAATGTGAGGTAAATTACGATATTTTTTCACCTATAATTAAAAAGTAAATAAGATAATGGTCAAATGGGAATAATGGTGGGAATTCAAGTAACATCCTGTTGTCAAGGACACTAGCGACATGAAGAGACAACCACCAGCCTAGTCTGATCACATGGTTGCTGATCACCCTTCTGTAGGACAACCTCTCACTGTACAAATGTCCTTTTGATTGTGACTATTCCTTGACCGCGCGCATCCCTCAAGAAGAGAATGGCAAGGCCTGGGTTGCAAGAACAATTCTTCCCTCCTATTCAAGTCCCCATCTGAGGCTGTCAATGGAAAGGAGAAAACTAACATTGGGAACCTTTGTTCAAGAAACTATTTTTGGCCTTCTTTGGAAAAAGGATGTCATTAAAGGAGTGTACTTGTGAAAAAATTACTTGTAGGCAATTTTTACAGATGATTATGAATAACCTTTCTGCTTATGCAGAGTATAACCACTTCAGTCATAAGAACAACAGTACTGTTACATGATACTGTACCTCCTACTTCACTCAAAATAAAAATAGATTCTATCAACACAAGCTAATGCACAAAGCTTTCTTTGCAAATTTTGTCTTTCCTTCACATTGTTCATATTAAATACTCAGCATGCTGTTCAGCCCAGTTTCTCTTTACCTCTATAACAAAAAACATTCAGGAGACCTTGCTGGAAACTGTAGCCTGCAAACTTTACGCATTGAGGCTGAATTTCTCTTATTCCTCCTAGAATAAGTTTTCCAGATATTTTCTTCCTTTCAGGAAAATTTCTATTCTATTCTATTCTATTCTATTCTATTCTATTCTATTCTATTCTATTCTATTCTATTCCAGCCTTTACCAGCTTGCATATGAACACACCAGACAGTTTTAGCAACATCACGTTAACCAATATCTACACCACAAAACACCAATTATATGGTATCATTGCAGGCCAGCCTATTACACCAAAATTTCACCAGCCTTTTTCTCCCACTGCAAGTCCCATGAAGAAACCGATAGTGCCATTGAATTCCCTTTCATATGCAAATCAACAAGTCTGTCTAACACACAAACAAATGCAATTTGAGTTGTTAGTTATAGCCTGGAGACTGTTTGCAACATTTGGACAAACAGAAGCAGCAACTTCTCCCTGGTGATCTCTTTTAAATAGATCAAAGACTTTCTAGTCTTTTATTGCAGCCAATTTAGGAATTAAAAGATGAGTTGTTCTTGTTCAAACATTAAACTTCCATAATACTTGGAATGGAATTAGAAAGCCTTAATAAAGCCTATGGTTTAGAATTTGCACTTCTCCTTTAAGCTTAGAATGGAATCATATTTTCAATGCTAACTATGTTTAAAAATACAGCCTCTCCTCCAGCTAATAAAAAAATTGCAGACATCTTAGCTGTACAGTCTCTAGAAGTTTGTCTCTTTGAAGGCGCTAGGCCCTTATTTCCACATGGATTGAGTTCAGCACTTATTAAAATCAAACCAAGCCAGTTCATAGAAGAGATATTGTGTCCTTAATTATTAACCAAGTATTTTAATCTACTGCTTGTAAATATGTGAGGTCAACTGTACCTTTGTAAAAAATAAATAAGAAAAATTCAAAGTGATAGTACATGTAAAAAAATTTCCAGATAAGCAGGGAAAGTAATTTATGGAAGGAAAGCTGCAAAACTTCTCAAAAGGCATTGCTGTGTAAAGTGTTTATATATTGACATACTACAGCAGCACCTGACTCTTTACGAATGTCTGAAAGACAACAGTGGTCTTGGGCACCCCTGTAATCCTCTTGCACTTCAACTCATCATCCTGAGCCGTTGTACTGCAACTGACAGAAGTGGGAAGTGCAGAACAAGCCATACAAAACCACCATGAAGCAAAATATGTCTAGAATGTATACTGCTGTGAAACACAACTTGTCTCCAACTCTGAAAGCGGATTGATTGTGCGTGTTCCAAGGTCAGAAACGGACTTCTCAGTTTCTGAAAGTAGAACAGTCTTTTGAGCTTCTAGCACCCAATTAATTTTTGTTTATACTATTTAAAGCAACATCTACTTACTAGACAAAAGTGACTGAAGGAAAAAAGCAAATGTTTGTTAAACAAAATAAGAAGTAATTATTGAGACAAGGTACCACTACATGGCAGTATGTCACTACTGGAAAAAAATGCACAAGCTATTCTGTCGCAAAGCTATACGATAGGCATTATATTTTTAATTTTCTTTTTCCCTTTTAATATCACATTAAAAGCATCCTATTAACTTAGATTTCTTCAGGGAAAAGGGATAAGACTGAAAGTTGTCATTGGACAGTTTTTCTGTTGGTTATGCACAGTAAATAAGATTCACATTTCTGTACTTTCTACATAATAAGGCTTGGTAAAATTTTGACGCAGAGAAAATATATTAATATTACAACAGCATCAATACTAATAATTTTCGATCATTTCCAGTCATTTCCTGATTTTGAGAAGCAATTTAAAAAAATATCAATTACTGTTTATATCTAGCCAAATATTACTCTACATTTACCACTTATTTTTTTCCATATTTCATCAAGTATCAATAAGTCTGGTATATTTTTTTACCAGAAGCTTGTTATAAAATATCCTTATTTATTACATGCTATACCTCTGCCTACTAAAAAAGATTACAAAAGCTCTGAGAGAAGACAGGAAGATAAAAGAAAAGCAGAAGAAAGAACAATATTCTTTTAATCTTCTGTGAACCCTTTGTAATGTCAGTTACAAATAGATCTCCTTTCTCAAGCAACTGGCATGCAACTTGTTCCAAAGATAGATCAACAGAGCACCATGCACAGCGGAGAGGGGAAAAAAACCCCAGTATCAATCTGAGAAGGTATTCCCAACAAAGCCAAAATCCTGGTTTATAAAGTCCACAGGGTTGATCATCCATTTAGCCATCTGCAGACCAAACCACAGAATGTCCTTTCTTCCTAAAAAGCAAAATTCATGTGAAGTCAGATGTGCAGGGAAAACAAAATCTTCTGTTCCCAAAAGCTTATGCAAACAAAAAGGATTTGCAGGCTCCACATCCCATGAATTTTTTGTTCTGCTGTAGTTTTATCTACTGGAAATAATGAACACAGGGCTAAATAACTAACCGTTAGTTCACAGAAGTTCTTCAGAGTGCAGTGCAGTAAGATACCATTCTGTTGTTTGTCATGTTTTAAATGAACATTTCAGAAAATGAATAGTAAATTATACATAAACAGCTTTGCCTTCAACCACTCAAAAATCTATGGTTGATAGATACACACAATTTAAAACTTCATAAATCCAGCACTGTCTGAGACAAAACAGACTAGTGAATTTACACAAAGACAAGCAGAGTGACATTCATGTTGCTGGTTTGTGCTCTAAAATGGTCTTCTGGAGGCAGAGTTCCCTTAACCTTGGGATTCTGGACAGCAACTCCCTCAGCAGCCTTCCTCTCTTTGAAAATGCAGAAGGGCAAGCTCACCCCTCCATTCAGCTGGTACCGTGAAAGAGGAGGCCTGTCCATAGAATAACAGAGCTAGAAAGGATCAGAGGAAGCTATGTGAGAAATTCCTGATTGCTATGCGGGACCTGTTATGCTATGCTGATCAAGGCAAATTCAGAGTGTGCCTTCTTCTACGGGGAATGGTATTCCTGGAATCATAGCGAACAGTCACAATATGCAGCATCAACAGTGTTTGTTGTCAATGGCTCTGGTGCTTCATGGGTGCAAGGGCTGAACACGCCAACAGACAGGAATTAAGCTGAATTAAAGGAAATTGCCCAGTCTCTAAGTCAATTTTTATAATGTATAACAACATCATTTAGTCTGATGGAAGCAAATGAGCCCATATCACTTTCTATCACTCCCTCTCCCACAAAAACATCTCACTTATTTTGGTGCTAATGACTATCACTCTCTTCCCTCTTTTTGCTAAATTCTCTTCTTCAATGGTCATTCCTGTGATTTAGATATTAGAATTGCAAATATTGATAAGTACCTCACTTTTCTATCATGCTCTGTAAGTACAACACTTTTAAACTAATAATTTTCATTTTTCATTTTTTTAAATAGTTTTATTGCTGATAATGGGAGTTCCTCTACTTATTCATTAAATTTACCAAGGCCCTTCCTTATGAATTGATTTTGAATTTATACTACAGTATGCTCTGGATTAATATTAATGTGTGATTCTAAGCCACTTTTGTCTTGTCTTAGTGGATTTATTTAATAGCTTTTTAAAGACACAGCTCTCTGTGACATCATTACACTACCAGATTTATAACAACCAATGAAGTCACCATTATAGCTTCTCATAATTTTCTTCTTTTACCAATGGTCTAATACACCATTAGTCCTACTTTTCAATTATGAATCTAGCTTCTGGACAGGTAACCTTTGCCTAGAATACAATATTTAACTCAGAATGATGGTAGGAATTACTTTACAGTGTCATTTTGATTAATAAACTATAAATCAATATTACCAAATTTCAATATATTTCAGATGCAGTAGTTATGGGAAACAGTATTAAAATATAAGGGTTAACATTGAAAACCTTGCCAATGTTTCTGAAAGGACTATAGTTCTTTCCACTTTTTAATCCTAGTTCAAAACCTTGTTATTTGTCCTGTTTACACCTACTTGTAAGACAGAAAGTTCTTTGTATGAGAACACACATATGAAATTACATTCAGAATTATAGGAAAAATACATATTGCATATGGTCTTGTGTTTCTCCTGCCCCTGTTAATGACTGTTTCGATATGGTTTTAGTCTAACATCACTAGCACACAGTGTAGGGGTGAAATTAATAACTTTCTGTAAAACATTAATTTTGGCAGTTCAAATGTTTTCAGCTATAATCTGTACCTTAGGCAGGCTGTACATTTATGTCTGCATGCTTACCTTAAGCTCAGTCACATTTTTTCCCTCTGTTTTCTCTTAGTTTCAGGGTCTCTTGGATGACAAGGATGACAAGGATGACAGCATAGTGTTTGAGGCTCGAAGTACTTATTCTCACTTATTAACTTGTAGACTTCTGCATGTCTGTGTGTGTTGAATGATGTCACATTTTTAATTAATGACAAAACATTTATGTCACAAAAAGGTAGTAGATCAATAGTTGGCCATGGCTGTCAGATAGGACTAGCTTTTCCCCAAGAAGAGGATTCTTTATTGCAACAAAAACTAACAAACTAACAACCCTGTCTACACAGAAAATTTGAATAAATATACCTCCATTTTTTCTGAAATTATTTTCAGATCAACAGTCATAGTTTGGATGCTCTGGACTAGTACAGTTGCAGGAGATAGATTTATGTTATCATAATTGTATAATATTCTTTTAAATGAGGGAAAATAGCTTATTGACAATCTAATCATGTGAACAGTATTCTTGTCCCAAACTTCAGATGTCTTTAAAAAATACATACTTCCTTGTGGTCTTTCTTCCCTTTCTGTCCTCAGCAATGATGCTGTTTCTCCAGGGACAGAAAAATGAAAATGCTGGAATATGGTGTCCTGGAGAAATAGCAGTTCAGAATAGTAGAAAGAGGGAAGAAATGCATAATGGGCAAATCAAAATGAGTACTAATCTTCAGACAGGTTTCCCTGGATTTTACTACATCAGTTATACTACTATGCACAGTTTTCATTTATCAGACCTCCATTTTGATGATTCAGCTATCATCTCTATACCTTTAACTATTCAAAGACTGTTACAGATCTCCAATGAGAAATAAAGATGCAGAGCTTGCTTTTTTGTAACATCCAAAGTATTTATGAGCATAATTTTCCTACAGAATTATCACTCTTCCATTCCCCACAGGGCAAACAGTTCCCCCTAATCAGTTTTTAACAGTCAATGTGAAGAAGAAATAACAGTTTTGATTTTACATTTGAAGTTTTCAATCTGGGATTAAATTTAAAAATTTCCACCATATATAAATTTTCTTCCCTACTTACTTTTCAGGAAAAAATAAGATAGAAAGAGAGATGAAAAATAATTTTAAAAGACACTACCAGTCCTAAAACAAAAGTTGAGTATCAATCACTGGTTTGGCTATATTTTGCATGAAAGGATCAAATGTCCCTATCCTTGACAACTAAAGATAATGAAGAAATACAAACATGAGCTTTGTCCTTTGTTGCAGGGTCAGGAGATACAATCACTCACTTAAACTATTAAATGTAATGCATACAGGCATAGGGAGATGAAAAGTGCCAGTTTAAATTAGCTTGACCTGCAGTGTTGACTCCTGGACAGATGGCATAATATACCGTGACTTCATTGCTGAGGCATTAGAAGTACACAGCAAGGGCCTATTGTGATATTAAGAAAAAGCTCAGAAGCAAACTCAGAGTGAGAATCAAAAACCTGCTGGCCCCCTGTGAGGCTCTTGGCTTCCTTTTGCCAGACCTATTACAATATAGAATGAAGTCTTCTCAGTTTTAGCTAAAGCAATTCAGTGCTTAGGCAGTGAACACTCATTTTCTACTTTGCTGTCTACAGAGCAGACTTTAGGATGAAATTCAGAGTCCTAAAAACCAGGCTGACAAAGGGCAAACCAGTCAAAGTCAATGTATTCTTTCCAGAAGAAGGAAAAGCTAACCCGAATCTCACTGTTTGACAAAGCTGGCAATCCTTTTAAGGAGGAGTGTGCAGGCATAAAAATTAGGTAGATCTGTAAATCCACATTTAGTATTTCTCATGAGACAGCAAGAGTCATCTTAAGAAGTCTTTCTCCCAATAAATCTTTCAACTATTAGCAGAAACTGAAGGATCTCCCCCACATACACCAACCCACACATGATTTTTATTTAGTAGATTTTAAATTAGAAGAGAAACAACGTGCTTATCCAACTTCCCTTTTGCATTAATTCTTGAAATCAGGAGGGATGTCTGTGAAGTGAATAGATAATTCACTGTCTAACATCCTGAGAAGCAGGGGTATAGCATGTGGAGCACTAACAAAATAGCTGGGTATATAAAAACAAAGCACAAAAGGCTAATGGCATCTCAGTGATTAAAAGGCAGTTAGGAAAGAAAAGTAATTAGGGATTTTTACAATGCATGAAAATTGGCATCGTGAAAATGGTAGTGTACAAATATCAATGATTTATGTCCATCTGTTTCTTAACCAGCACAGGTTTCATCTATGCACCTTGGGAATTTAGATTTTATGGACTCTAAGTGGAAAGGAGACATCACAATATGAGCACCCAGCATCCATCAAACAGGGTCACTCACATCTCTAAAAGTCATTTGCGTTCTGTTTTGTTATCTGGTCTCTTTATGAAACTAGAGAAAATCATATCCTTGAAATCTCCTCTTGCTTCCTGCTCCTGCAAAGGCAGCAAGCATAACAAAGGGCAAAGTAAGGAAAAAAGTTGTTGGCATTGGATGAGTCTTGCAGGGAAAGGAGTTGTGGGATGCTCTGTATGCCATGTTTGCATTACTCTGAATGGTCCTGCCTAAGTTTCTCATTCTCTTCAGTCACTTTTATATACCGAGATAATCCTACAAGAAGCCAGATCATGATTTATTCCATAAAATGCATCCGATTCAAATTGTTCCTGCCAGTGACCACACTTTCCATTTCGTTTTGGGGCCATAGCACAAGGTTTTTCTTTTCCACCGCCCCCCAGAAACTTTATTGTTTTACAGATCATAAACTTAGGGAAGCTCTCATTTTAAAGGAATAACAGAATTAAAAGATTGGAAAACATTTTGTCACCTTCAAACCAGCTCAACATGAAACTTCAATGATTCAACTTCAAAGCTTGTCAACAATCTATGGCTTTCAATACTGGCTTCACTACATTTTGCATCTTCTCCAGGCATTTGCTTTTAAAATTGTGTTCTGCATTTGCTAAATGGCTTGCAGAATGTCTGCAAATCAAGAAATTAAGCATAAAGTGTGGTTTATTTTCAGCACAGAACATGTCTGAAAGTGTGAATGATTTCTCCAAAATTTTAAGTGCATAAGGAGAATTGTCTCCCCTTGTCAATTTTTTACTAAATATTTAGTCTAATAACAGATATTTAATCCTACACTACCTTGCATTGTATCAGGCATCTGAGTGTTTGGATTTAGCCTTCACCTAGCTAAAGCATCGTGGTACCTGCCTTATTAACTTAAAGCTCCCTCTTAAATTTAAAAATATTTAAGCACCAACACCAAATGTGTTGGGCAGTTTCCATAAATTTCTGAGGAAAAAGGAAAACTAAACAGACATTTTTCTCCTGTCTAAATTTAATAATCCATATTAAAAACAGTGGTTTTTATGACTGATGGAAAGTCAAAACACTTTCTCAGTGTATTCTTTTAAAGGATTTGCAACACAGTGGAGCTTTCTGCGCAATCACAACACTGTACATATGCATCCCACTTCTTATTTATACCCTGATAGTACTGAGATGGTGGACAATGGCTCTACTGTTGTAGTTACTGTACAGACAAAACTTTTGCAGCAACCTTTGCCAAATGTACAGTTTGGGCTAATACTGAGCTGGAGCTGAAGGTCTAATCTGAGACCACTCAGAGCAAATAAGGGAATATTAAAAGTTCTCTTGCAGTTCAGAGCAAAGAGAGGCCTCTAAGTAGGGCAGATCTCCACTCCTGGCTGTCAGAAGGCTGAGTTGTAACATGAGCTGGGCTCCATTTGCTTTTCCATTTATATAAAAACCTTTTTGTTTCTTTTGTTCTAAACTTAGACCTCCAGAATAAAGCCTGGAAGAAGTGGAAGGGCGGGGGGGGGGAGTGAGAAACTCTTGCTGACTGAAAGATGTAGTTTGTTTTTCGACCACCTTATGCAGCATACAGTTCTCAGCCATCTCCTGAGCTTGCAGCACTATGCCAGGTATTATCTCTCAAAACATAAAGTATTTGTCTACGTCCAGAGAAACCAACCCAGTCCCTGCCCCCAGGGACTCTACACTGCAGAGGAAAGACTAAAGCACACCGGGAAAGAAGAGCAAGAAAAAATTGTTTCATTTAACAATACTTATATAGTAAGTCAGTCTTTAGGAGAGATTTTAAGACAGGAAGACCTTTGCAAATCAAGACTTCAAAAGCAGCTCATGGCAGACAGGAAGAAATCTGTAGGATGGGGATAGGGTAAGCATATTAAGAAACCTTTGCATTTGGCATTGTTGATGACAAAGGGAGCAAACCTAGGACAGAAGATAAAGCTGGGAGAGGCTGTGGGAATTTGTCTCCAGGGGCAGCTATATCTGTTAAGCACGCAAAGGGGAAGTGGGTTTGTAATAAACAAGAATACTGTACTGATCATTCAAGAACAGCATGTATTGCCACGTTGCTATATTTCAGAGATTAGAACAAGACAAGTAGTAGGGCATTACAAGAGTTCATGTGGAAGATGAAGTGTGAAAGCACAAATAAAAGTGTTCCAGTTTTCTGTAAGAGAAAACGTATTTACCTGTTAGTCATGTAGAGAGGAAGCAACACAAGATGTGTGGGTGTATTGTTTAAAGGAACTGTAAAGAAATTGAAAGATTTTACTAAGCTGAAACTTATGAGTAGTAATCAACAACAGCAAGGATATAAAATCAGTTTTCATCATTGCTTTTATGAACAAATTTTATCACCGCTTCCATTTTAAAGAAGAAGGAAAAATTACATGTAACTGTGTGATACAAATCACCCAAAGCTGCCAAGAGTGGCGGTATGGGAGTAAGAACAGAAGCACAGTGCTTAAAAAACACACAGCATTTCACCTGTGAAACTGCATTCCCACTGAAGCCAAATGCAGCCATGGCTAAAGGGAATGCAAAGGGAAAATGCTTTTGCAAGAGCTATGTGAGATGTACAAGCAGAGAAAATGAACCTCTAGGTGAGACTTTACTCCTCTCCATTGAGTAGGCTGAGTACTATACACAGGGACTAAAAAAAAAAATCCATTCTCACTCCAAATGTAAATTGAAGTATTCTTTAGGTATTCAGTTATTCTTGTTGGTTTATCTCAGGCCTGTAAAGTAAACAAAGTCTTAAAAAAGATTGATTTGCAACAAATAATCAACTACTAAATCATTATTTAGTGCTGAACAAGTTTTACTCTGCTGCATTTAAACTGAAGGAAGGGAAGATGGATCTCAAAGCAGAGCAAATCCAGTTTGGAAAAAAGTGATATGATTACCTCTCTGTGTTATGTATGACTCTATGACTTAAGCTGCTGAAGGAACCAAGCAAAACTTGCAAAAGATAAATAGCGAACAAATTTCAGAGATCTGCTGAGTGATATATTTCCCTTACATCTGCGCTCACACGTGCCTTCTCATTTAAAAACTACAGAGGAGAGTTCCTCATCACAAAAATTTCAGTCATTATCTATACCACAGATTTTTGAAGCTACATATTTAAAGGAGAGAAGAAAGAAACTAGTGATCTGGGAAACAGCTACCATATTTAATATCACTGAAGGTAATAGTTCTTCAGGGATTACACTCACCTCTGCCATATAAAACGGCAAGTTGTTTATTATTGCACACGCCAATGAAAAATCTATTCAGAAAGGCGTGAAAAGTAGAGTAAACACATATATCTACATTGGGGAAGCTAGTGAAAATACAAAGGTGAACACAAAGGAAGAGCTCTATTGCTCAGACTCTGAAAACTGTGCGACATCTCATACAGGCGCCCACTGCTTATGGAAAATACAAGAGCAGAGCGCTCATAAGGTTTGGCTGTGGTGAAGATAACAATTGGATGATCTGGCATTTGACGTAGTCTGCTCCATGTGAACCTCTCTGCTTCCCCCACGACTGGAGCAGGAAGACATAGGGCTGGGGGGTGCAGTAGTCTGAGGTGAAAGGAAAAAACAATAGGAGAAACTCTTTTCTTTTTCTTCTCTTCTACAAATCCCATAGGGGCCTAGAAACCACATTTTATATCAGATTTTGAGGGCTGAGTTCTCAGCCAGTGTTCTGTAAAACATGTTTTTTCATGTTATAAAATCAGACAGAAAAAGCCAACAGCTTTAACATTTTTAGTTCTATTCTGTTAAAACAGGCTTATTTCCATTTTCCCCTTAGTTCCTTCTGTTATTTTTAATGGTTCAAAAGCCTATAGTGGTAAATTTGACATTTGGCCAAGTTTCAGTATGACATTTTATAGCTGAGATAATATAAACCGCTGAAAAATGAAGTAGCAAAATGCTGCCAATTAGCTTTAACAATAACTGGAAAGGGGAATATTGCTTCTGAAATGAGCCCCTTTCCTCTACTTCTTATTAACAAGTGCTGAAAGAGATTACTACTCCGTAAGTGCACTTTATCTTCTGCTTTTCCTTGCTATTGATATATAAACACATAAATAACATATAAAACAAATCTAATTAAAGTATTTAACAGCACAGACACAAGCAGAGTAAAGTCTCAGAGTCCACTCACATACTGCTTTTCAGTAGCACAATTCCACTCATTTAATTGACCTATTCCTGATTTATAAGCCACAGTAGTAGAGCAGAATCTGATCCACAGAGCAATAGGATCTTTCTCTGTAAAATTTGGTTTTAAATGTTAAATAGTCAGTGCTGTAATGATCAAAAGATACCACAACAGTAGCAGCATCTCTGTTATTCTGAAATTTTCTTGCTTGTAAACTTCAGACAAAACCTCTTTTGTTTGTTGATGTGAGCATTTTAACAGGAAACAGGAGTTCAGCTACTAGAAAGCACTTTTTTTCTGACACAAATTTCACCATTGTACTGTGATTGACAGCCATCCCAATGTCTATAAACAACCTACAAGCCTCCCAAATTGACCATTCAGTTCCTGCGTCCAACATTTAAACACTGAGCGGTTTTTGCGCTCAATAAAATTCCTTTTCATTTCACCCTGGGTTGCCATGTCTCTTCAAACAGAGACAGAAAAGCAGTGCTCTGTGTCAGACAGATTTTAATTTTCAGTCCTCATCTATTTGTACAATGTAGACACAAGCAAACAAACCCTACCCAAAGCCTAGCAACGCACAGTTTAAACAGTCAATGCATATGAGCTACGGGATGAAGGCCTGGACCTGTTCACACATGAATAAAGAAGATTAAGATTTTCTTTCAAAGACATGAAGCCTTTTTGACAGCCTGTGTCAACAGCGGTGTCTGCCTCTCAATGTGAAACAGTCTCCTATCACAGGTTCCCACAGGGAGGTCTTGCTTATTAGCATGCTTTACACTTCCATTCCTTGTCAGTATTTAATTTAAGAATAAGGGTGCAAAGTTTTGCAAACTCTTACTTACCCACAATGAAAGGATATCTTACTAGAGACGCTGAAAGGAAATACCAGCTAACATGAACACCTACAGGGTACAGTTTTAAAAGAGGATAGCCTAGAAGGAATAATAAAAAAAAAACAACCAAACCTGTGGATACAGTTGTGTTCTCTGTTCACCACTGCAGGAATATAACAGTAAATTTGTAATCACAGAATATGTTTTTGAATGGCTTACTTTTGTAGAATTCCTGCCAGCCTGCCTTTTAATTGTTACACGAGCTGCTGTGCAGGATAATATTTCAACTGAAATTTAGGACATAAAATCAAGTAAGTCCCCATTCAAAGAGAAACAATAATACTGACTACGCTCATGTAGAAGACTGGAAGGGATCTCAGTGTCATCAAACTGAGTCCACTACTAACAGGCAATATGGCATATGATCCTTCTCAAAAAGTGGACAAGAGCCCTCCTAAAACAACACTGTGTACAACAAAAAGCCAAAGCCATGGTTTTCATTGAAGATAAAGATTATCCCTGACTGAAACGATTCAGATTCCATTTTTCTGAATGAACAAGAGCACCGAGTCACCATTACGTACTGATGGTATTGTATTGTTTAAAATCAAAATGTCTAATGCTCCAATCTTGCAAACACACTTAGGGAGCTGTTTAGATAAAGAAGTGAGTGGTCCCAGTGAAGGTAATTGCATCATACAGATGTAGAGCACATGCAGCTTTCAGCATTACAGTTTAAATTTCTGGAACTAAAAGTAATAGGAAAAAAACATACCTCCTTCAATGCTGGTATAAATTTGGTTTCAAAAACAAATGAAAATGCTGAGTGCCGTATTACCTCATTGCTTGGGTAAGACCACAATTTTTTTATCAATTTGATAATTTATCTTAACATTAAGAATTTATTTTGAAATTATCACATGAGAAAGTTAGACTGTTCAGGGCAAAAAACTGTTTCAACAAGAACTGATTATATCTCAGTGAAGTAAATGGGAAAAGTTCCAAATTTATTTCAATATTGGACTAAAAACAACACGATTAAATGAAAACGATCCTGAAAGCCAAGTTTCAATCTGTATCATGCGAAACAAGATCTCAAGCAGGAAAATTATAAAGATTTTTTTTCAAAATTGCTAAGATTTTTCTTAAGGTTTTTGCATGTGTACTTTTATGGATTTTTTTTTTTTTTAAATCCTGCAGCTAAAATAAAAGGAAATTAATGTTTCATGGCTCTAATGTAAAATTGAATGTGAGATGCAGAAAACAGGTGAATGACCCTGTAACTAGAAATAAACAGCTGAGACAAGGAAGTATAACTAGGATTACATGGATCAACTTTTAATGCATCAAAAATCTTCCTTTAAAGCTATGTGTGATTCATAGTCTTTCACAAGTGTCTGCATAACAGATGCTTTATAATAGTATTCCTGTTTTCTTTCCTTCTGTCTAAAAGTCATAATCAAGTGTGTGAAAGCTAATACAATTACACCAAAGATGCACTTCCTTTTGTCCTCTTTCAGTACATCTGAAAGAAATATTGTAGGTTTTGTTTAGTCATTTTTAAAGTAGTACACTTTGAATTCTACAATTTTCTTCTAGCCAACACTTTTGTCTGTCAAGCATGTGACTTAGTGCACTGCACTTGTAATTCGTAATGTAGTTATGTTCTCAAAGCTACATATTTACCAGAAATAAACGTCATTTTAAGTTTTAATTTGCTAAAGTTAAATTTGTCTAGATATCTAGAGAAAAAAATATATAGGTCAAAACACAAAGATAAATAAATAAAGAAAATGTAGAAATACAGTATGTGTACAAGGGTCTGGACTTTATTCTCTCCAATGTCAGTTATTTATAGGTATTAATTTTGAGAAGGAATATGAGGTTTTAGCAACATTTAGTGTCAGGCCCATAAATAAAGCATAATTTCCACCATAAAAGCAAAAATAAACCCCAACAAATAAAACTGTTGATTTTCATTTTTTGATCCGTTCTTTTAAGGTTATAACTTCATAAAAATGAAAGCATAAATCCATGTCTTTGCATCTTCCCCCTCCCCCCCAAAAAAAATAATTTATTCATTGCCTCTCAGGGTCTCAGGATGCAGTCTTTTGTTTTGTTTTGTATTATTTGAGACAGATGCATAACTTGGAATCAAATGCATTTTTTAATTTCAGATGTACAGTGCATACCACTTGCAAGAAATACTGTCAAAGCAATTTGGGAAATACTGTCAAAGCAATTTGGGGACCCTTGCATAGTTTCACTCACAGGCAGGGACTCATCAGAGCCACCATATTTGCTTAAAAAAAAAAAAAACAACAGAGTACTAAAACACTCTATGAATTATTGTCAGGTTTTGAAAAAAGGAACATTTTTGTTGTAATTTTCATCACGAAGTGAACTGCATAATGAGCGTCATCAGCAGAGAAATTTCACAAAGCCTTTTAAAGTCCCTTTTCAACATGGCTGCCCGGTCCCTTATTCTTTCCTTATCAATCTCCCTGTGCTATGTTTTTTCCAATGGTATTTCTTACACATTGTTCTTCATGTGATTCTCTTGCCTCCATCTCCTAACTAGAGAGGCGGTCATCCTTCCCCCTGTAACTTCCAGTTACAACTGACAGGAGTAAACGTGAACAAGTATAAAAATTACTTCTCAGAAGTCCTCACACACACTAGATTCACTTGATAGAGCAGGCAGGAAAGAAGAAGAAAATTGTTTTGAGTGTGTGTTTGAGTGACGGAAAGGAAAACTTAAGAATGCGTGTGGGGGCATGGGGAGTGGAGAAGGACAGGGCAAAGGCTGTGGTAGATGGGAGTGGGGGGAAGTATGGGTGTTGCTTAACTGTGAGCAGCTACTCCCACTCATTTTAGCTGGAGTGTGTTTGGGAGATACTAGTATAACACATGGGCAGAACTGGTAGCTGCCAAAGGCAGCTAAAATTTGTGTAAAACTGATATGCCCTGGCAGTTTCAAACGGTTTGGAATTCAGAGAGAAATCCAAGCCCCAGTCACATATCAAGAGTGTGCCCTCGTACTCCAGCTCTTAAACTCAGAGGCAGCACTCTCCCACAGGCGTGCCCACAGCAGAAGTTTACAAACATGTCAATTGTCCCACAGACACTGAGGTTCCACAATCAATCCAATTGCTACTGTACGGCACACACAGGACAAAGTTAGGGTGAACTGCATGTTCAAATTTTGTCTTTCTTTAGCTTAACATTTGTAAAGAGACTGGCTCACACAGACCACAGGGTTTCTTTTTACTTTAATCCACATGTGGTACACTCATGCATGCTCAGGAAAGAAAATAAAAATACACATCCTAATTAAGGTTTTGGTTTTCTTAATGGTTTATCAGAGTAGTGAAGTGTTTAAACTGAAAAACAAAATAATGTATTTATATATATATTAGTGCTATTTCAGTACCTCACATCTTTTTTCATTCACAGAATCCCCTGCTCAGGCCACCACCTCCACTGGAGTCCCTTAAGTTCTTCCCTTGTCACGTAGACTATGAGACCATAACACCCCTCGGCAGCTTCTAAGGAAAATTTGGGTTGGGGAATGAAACGTTTCTGTAACCTCAAAAGGCATATTATAGGCAATCATCAGGTTTCAAAGCCCTCATGACATCAAGGTGATGAGGATTCATGCCTGTCAGAGATAGAGCTCCCACAGTTCATGAACAGTATTTCACTGTCTGCTCTCCGTGAATACTTTTACAAGCAATCATATTCCAAACATAATTGAAGCTATGTCTCTCTGCATCAGCGATGAATTGTGTAGCATCACCAGAGTGCCCAGCTACAGGAACACAGTATGAAATGTGAGTCTCCCGTGATCAATTTATGATCGCATCACAATCCTCGAACCTTACTTGGTGGCATTGGGAGCATGGTCCTTGTTCTTGTCTTGTTCGGGCTTGCTCAGAGTGTGAACATGTCACAAAGGATTAGATCCTCTAGCAGGTATCTCGGGTAAGCAAGTGGATAAGGATCAGTCAGGCTGAAATTAAGAAAGAGAAGCTCTCCACCCTTGTTAGTGTAAGGTTGTTTGACCATACTTGTGAGGGACAATAAATTTCTTCTGAATATTTTGGTGCAATTATGAACAGCCTTCTCAGGGCTGAAATGATGGCACCTGTAGAACAATGATTTTGTAGAATGAATTGTATGTTGGACCCAATTCAGTGTTGGGCCTTAATCCATAATATTTCAAAATTCTATGGCAGGTTATGTTCTGCAGTCAAACAGATTCCCATTTGTCCTGGTACTTGTTACCCTCACCACAAAAGGAAACAAGGCTAAAAGCAGTTGCCTAATATTTTGCCAATATATGGTGTGTTCAACATTCATTCAGTTTACTCATCTTGTTCCTAATCCTAAAATACCCAGCTTTAAAACAGGCTATTTTACACATTTTTACAACTTTATAACATCTGCACCAAATATTGTCGGAATGCTTTAACCCAAGTTCCAAAATTAAACATGATTTAATAAGAGAGTTGTTTATGTTGGTTAAACAACAGTCAGCTATTGAAAACAGATTCATGGAGGATAAACCACTCTAGTATGTGAATTGTTTAGGTTTATTGCACTGTTCTTAAGTATATTTAAATATAAGTTTTTAAATTAGTTTACTAAGCTAGCTTAGCCTTTCAAGTCTATGTCTGGGGACTCTGTATAGCATTTGGTGGCACAGTGCTAAGCCACCTAATAGCATCTGCAAATTAACCTGCTTGAAGACTAACTAACAAATAGGAACAGCATCAGCAAGAAAGGTTAAAAAGTTTATATGAGAAGTTTTCTTGTTTGTAAATACAATTATTTTCAAAATTGCCACTGATGACGCATTTAAAGCTTTTGTAATTGTGGCTCCATTTAACACATATGATCACATGTTTATGCTAAATTTTGCAGTACAACCTAGATTTGATCAGTTTAGTACCAGAAAACATGCTTAAAGTCTCCAAAGAAATATAGTACAATCTCACTTTGTCAAATAAAATATTTATCTCTTTGTCTCTCTTCTGTCCTGCTCCGTATAAACTGCTTTCTCTGTATTTTCGATATAGTCTTAAAAAGCCATAGTAAAATGATGTTCCTGCTCCACAGGCCAACAATCTAAATTATCAGAAATGTGTTGGATAAAATACGTATGCAGAAGATAGGACTAGTTAATATTGAGGTATTAACAGTTAATTAACCTTTTACACACTGCTCTTTTCCACGCACTTTTCTGCAAGAAGCTCATCTGTAGACAACTGTGCACATAGATCACCTTTACAAAACATTGCCAGTAGACGAAAAATAAGTAGTAGAAAGGGGGGAGGAGAGAAAAAAAATATGTGCATGCATTAGTAAGGCATCTCTTGCTTAGAGAATAGGTAAGAGAGCAGATGTCATGCATTTGCTGAAGCGTATTTCTACCTCTTCGCTATTCACCATTTTCACATCCTCATCCACTGCTCTGCATTCCTTCACCAGGGCAAAGGAGAGCTTAGCTGTGTTGGGAATTTCCCATTGGTGTTCATTTTTCTATGAGACAACATACTTCTTTCTCTTTCAGCAACACTTGGCTCACTAACAGAAGAATGTGACAAAATTTGGGTAAGAAGGCACAGAGCCAGCTCTTCCCACCTTTCTCTGCCAGCCTCCTAGCAGATGTCCAACTGCTCCTCCTGTTAGAAAAGGCCATTTGGCTCACCTGCTATAGACAGCAGCTTTGCTATGACTACTTCTTCTGCCAGCTCATTTACTCTAACTAGAACAATCCAATCTCTCCCTCTGGGTTAAAGGGCCCAGGACCATAGGAGACGCAGATGCCTTACTGGATAATTGAGACCTGAGCATGGCTAGGCATGAATTGCAACTACCTGGTTTGCACACAGACACAGCTTTTCTCCTGACAGGGAGGCAGGCTCAATTCAGGCTTCTGAGAAAACATCATTTCATGAAGTGCCAGACCCAGCGGTGACACGCTTCCTTCTTTGTTCTCTGCAATACAAAGCCAATGGTCTGGTTTCTGCCTCTCCAGAGACAAGGCTAATTGTCTCTCAATGAATCTGTAGAGAAGCAACAAAACAATATATGTTCAGAATAGATATCAGACAAGGTAAGAGCAAAAAGAGGCACATTAACTTTGCTTCCTCTGCAGCCATCAGTAGGCATGGAGATTTGAGCAGTTGTCTCCCAGAACAAGTGAAGTTTACATAGCATGGCCACATCAAGCCATAAAAGTGGTGAATGGTGAACCAAGCCTCATCCAAACCCATAAAAATAGAATAATAACAAGTAATTAGGTCCCAGATTAGTACCACTAAAATCTTTGGCAGTACCACTAAAATCTTTGGCACTACCACTTATCATAGCTCCTTGTACACCATGCACAAGTTTTGGTTTAATACTGACTCACACAAAAGTGTATTTTATATTTAAACAACAACACAAACCCTTCTCCACAGTTCTGAAGTTCTCTCCTTCCCAGTTCCAGTAAGACTTTATGAGAAATTATCAGAGAGGATGGAATCACAGTGTGACTGACAACAGTCATGAGAAATCTGAAGTTGTTTAGTAGTTTTAGCAGAATAGGAACAGAAGACAGCTGAAGAATACAGTAACCAGTAACACAATTATAAAGCCTTATTGTCAGTATGGAAAAAATCAACTTTTATGTGATTAGCCCCACCTTTAACAAAACATTAACTTTTTCCACAAGTGAAATATTGGGTGATTCGGTTGTTGGGAGTGGGCTGAGGTCTGATATGCCTGGTTAGTCTTTGGTGGGTAATTCATTTGGATCCCGAACACCTAAACCAGATGTTTGTATTTAATAGGTCAGTGAGTCTCATAAGCAAGTCATTATTTAATAGTAGAACTGGGTATTTCAACATCTCTCTCTCCTTTTCCACTACCAAGCAGACATGGTGTCACACATACATAATTTTATCCCTTGTGTGCAGCATACTGTAGGCATTTAATAGCTTTAAGACCTGTATGTAGAAGACTGATGTAATTTCTTGCAATTTATGAGAGCTCTAACTGTAGGTTTATAGGATACAAAGGTTTAAGTATTCTCTATCTGGGGCAGATATGGAGGTGAAGCAGAAAAAGAAAGTCATGTTTGGAATATAATACAAGTGTGACACAAATACCACAACAGTCACCTGTTAAGTCCTCCTGACTAATTTGAGTTACAGTTGTATTCATTAAATTGCATTCACAGCTAGGTACTTTACTGAGCCTTTCTTTAAAGTCAATATGGAGTGAATTTATTAGGGTAAGTCTGTGTTCCAGGTCTTTTTTCTCCACTGAATTATTTTGGATTTACTCCAGTGTAAGAGGGCTTTGGCCAATCATGCTCTGTTTCAAAGATTACAGCATTTTCAAACACTGGGCTGCAAGTGAACCTGTGACATCCAACATTTATGAAAAAAATCTATTTACCAACTGAATTCAGATCTGCATAAAAATAAGCAGAAAACAGTCAACAAGAGTGAATTTTATCAAATGTAAATCTTCTCAAATCTATCTTGCCTCTTTTTCTCCATTCTAGAAGCTACCAACTCATATCAAAGCAGAGTTTCCAAAGTAACAGAGTAGAATCTGGCACCAAAACAGCCACAAAGACAAAATAATCACTATTGTTCATACCAGATTTATTTATTTATAAATGCTACATGGTAAAATGAATTTTTCAATGATATATTTATTCAAAAAGATATCTTTGTATAAACCAGAAGTTTGTAACAGAATAACCTCCTGCTGAAATGACATTTAGAAGGGTTTTAGAACAAAGGAATTATCCATTAATATGAAAGAATAGATCCTTATAGATAAATAATTTCACGAAAATTAGATATTTCAATCTAGTAATAAAACTGTAATAGATAAACATTGTCACATAGTATCAATAAATAGTTAAATGTTGAAACAAATATTAAAGTAAATATGGAATTAATTCATTGGAATCTCCAACTTAGAATCATAGAATCATAGAATTATCTGGTTTGGAAGAGACCTCCAAGATCACCAAGTCCAACCCTTAATCCAACACTATCATGATTACTAGATCATGGTACTAAGTGCCACATCCAGTGTTATTTTAAAAACCTCCAGGGATGGTGAATCCACCACCTCTCTGGGCAGGCCATTCCAAAGCCTGATTACTTGCTCTGTGAAGAACCTTTTTCTGATACTCAGCCTAAACCTTCCCTGGCAGAGTCTAAGCTCGTGTCCTCTTGTTCTGTTGCTGGATGCCTGGGAGAAGACTCCGACCGCCACCTGTCTACAGCCTCCTTTCAGATAGTTGTAGAGAGCGATGAGGTCACCCCTGAGCCTCCTCCAGGCTAAACAGCCCCAGCTCCCTCAGCCTCTCTTCATAGGACTTGTGCTCAAGTCGCTTCACCAGTTTTGTTGCTCTTCTCTGGACCTGCTCCAGCACCTCAATATCTTTCTTGAACTGAGGGGCCCAGGACTGAACACAATACTCAAGGTGTGGCCTCACCAATGCCGAGTACAGGGGAAGGATCACTTCCCTTGTCCTGCCAGACACACTATTCTTGGTACAGGCCAGGATGCCATTGGCCTTCTTGGCCACCTGGGCACACTGCTGGCTCATTGCCTCCCGTCAATCAGTACCCCCAGGTCCCTTTCCACCTGACTGCTCTCCAGCCACTCTGTCCCCAGAGTGTAGCACTGCATGAGGCTGTTGTGGCCAAAGTGCAGGACCCGGCACTTCACTGCATACTAAGCATGAGTGGTAAAAATGCCTGATTTCCCAACCCTTTTTCCCCAGTAAGTTTCTACTTTTGAGTTGCTCAGAACTTTGCCATATTTCAAGTGTTCTTACTGAAGTATGTGCTCTTTATTTGCTTCAGGCTGAGCTCTTCTAGTGAGTATTTTCCTAAATGGTTTCCCCATTTCCAGGGTACTGTCCACGTAAAAATGCTTCCAGTTCCCTCATGAAGGAGATCCAGTATTCTTGCCACTTAGACCGAGGGCATGAATCTGCTCAGTAGGTATTTCCCTACAAAAACCTGTGGCAATTACAAAGTTGATGGAGACAGCTCTGGGAAGCACATTGTTACGTACTCAGCATAGTCAGCTAGAGTGTGACAGCTAATTTCTCCAAGCATCCTCTGGGCCTTCAGCATGTCTTGTGCACACACACCTCCCGTGTGCTGGCCAAGGGGCAGAGCTGACAGTGCTTCTGGTTCTAGCATATGTGTTGCACAATATTATGTTTTTCTTAAAATGCCAACTTCTGAAGTCCTGCTGAGCTTAAGAGAATATCTACTGCCAACATTTATTTGAAATGTTCCAGCACTCACTATTACAATGAAAAGCTTGAAAACGTGGTATGACATGCTGAAGTCTCAAAAAAAATTTGCACAAAACCTCAACAACCAAAAGTCTAGTAAAAAGAACAACAGAAGAGTTTAAAAAAAAAAAAAAACACAACAAAAAAAAAACCAGAGTGTTACAACTGTTAATGCGGTTTCATGGTATGTTGTGGTCTGCCTCCTGATTTTTTTAAATGGTTGTGGCTAAGAATACAGGAAACATGCACACACTTCCCTGGGAAGTGCAATTACTCCAGAACTGAAGACAGAAAACCAGTTTCTATCCAAACAACCTGCTACAAGGGAAAAGAGAGACAAGGAACCAAAAAGGCATGTTGAGAGAAGTCAGAATCAGAAGCTGGGGGATTGGATCAAAGTAAAAGAGAGTAAGAAGGGGCAGGGAGGCAGATATGGACATGTCTACCCTCAGTGGTGAAATAACTGCCTTCGGAAATTTGGGAAGAAAAGCAGCAGTCCTGAGTCGCTCTGTGGACAAATGAAACCCACTGCTGTGCAAATCACCTCTAAAATGCATGCTAGGTAACAGCCTACCACTGCAACAATGGACAAGTTAGATGGTTGAGATCTCTGCTGAGTTTTGAAGTTTCTAATCTTCTTATTGGCCCTGCAGTTGTAGACAGACATTCCCTCCCTGCTCCTTCCCTCAGTTTGATGTGTTAAAAAAAACCATACATAAACAGAAACCAGAAAAAGAAAGAATCTCCTTCAAAGGTAAAATACCTCAGAATTAAGGTTATTGCAAATCAATCATTTGTACAGATTCATTTTGGCCATCTCTAATGACAGTATTGCCTATTTTTTTCTGCAGCCTCCTTCATGTAATTGTGGAATATAAAATGGCTGCTACATGGCTAACTTCTATTCTTTTCCTCAGATCAATATATTTAATACTGGAAAAGTATTTGTTCTGGCCTTTAAGTTCAGTACTAATGTTAGGACTATCATAATGCTTCACAAATAAGTATGATTTTCCTAAAGAAGTTCTTGTTCAAGTTTTTACAGCTGGTGCTAGGTTTGGCACTAGGCAGCTGTGAGAAAGTTAGTTAATAGCATTTCATCATCATCGTGTGAAGAACTCTGTGGCAGAAAAAGAGATAAGCACCAGTTCAGTATTGGAGTGTTTTCAGCTTCTCGTAGTACTAATATTGTTCTTTCTCTTCTTGAAAGCCTCTGTTTCATTCACTGACACCTTTCAGCTTCTGTAAAAACATATCAACTGTTCCCACAAGCAGACTCATGCAATAAATCAGGTAGTCAAGACTCTATAGATGCAGGGCTATCTCCTGCTCTTGGGATTTCTTTTTGTAGGTTATGTTGGCACCATGACTTTTGGCTCCAAGCCCAGCCACACAGAGAGACATGTGCCTCCCACCTTCCCCTCTCAGAAGGAAGTCGTCGAGGTGATCCTGCAAGGTTCAAGCATCTGGCCATATGCAAGAACAGCAATTGACTGGATAGAAATGGTCAAGCCAGAGCTGGACTGACATTTGGATCTTGCCCTCATAAGTACACTACATTCTGTGCACTTAACAGTTATTGCAATTATCATGTAATTAAATTACACTATAAGCCTTAGACACAGGTTGAATTAATATTACCTAGGCAACCTTAACCCCAGAAATTTTTGACTTCTGAGTGCTTGACTTACAATCTTAGCATTCCTGTAGCGAGGCTTTCTGGATGCAACAGTCTCTATGTATCTGACAATATGTTTCATGGTTCATTTGCCAGAAATGTTATGAGCTTTGAGTCAACATATTAGGAGTATGTCTCTGTTTTCAGTGGCAATAGGCCAACTTTTAATTTCACTTATTTGCCACTGGCTAAACTATGTCATTTCCTAAACATTTCTTAATTTTAAAAATAAACATCTCACCAGTTCTGCAATAGACTAAAATATACTGTTCAAACAACTGTAAGGGAGACTAGAAATATGCAGGTAAGGGATTATGTATGGGAGAACTAGAGGTTTATACTCCATTTTTATTTTGACAGGGAAAATTTTTGTATATATTCCTCTGTGTTTCAATTTAAATGTTATTTTGGGTTTGCGCCTACTTTGCTATGAGTAGGAGTCTATTTAATTGGCTTTACAGTTTCATATTCATTATATAAAATGTTACATAATAAAACAGCAGTGCACCCTACAAGGTAGTTTTGGTGTTCCTAGAAAAATATAGGTAATACGGATTAACAAGATTTGGTTGTGCTTAATAAAACATTTTGGCAAAGACAGCTTACAAGGATTAAAAAGACTCCAGCACTGTTTCAGCAGTGGCTGTCGTCTACATTCCCTATGTATGCCACAGATGTTAGCTTATGGAGCATCTTTTCATTTTTGGGAGAAAAGCTGCCCTAACACATTTCAAATTTTTACCATATTCTCTGCAATATTGAGAGTGTATTGACACCAATGTGCATTTGCTGACAACAGTACAGTCTATGGTTGATAGACCTGGTTACAGTAGAGTTAACCTATCTAGAAGAACCAGAGATAGTTTTGATAAGAAGTATAAAAAGAACTAAATGTCCTCTGTAATCAGACTGTAAATGTAAATCAGATGGTAACTGTAATCTGTAAGCAGAATTTATTTAGAGCAGTGAGGAAAACATTATTCTTGTACACGCACCAGATTTACACTGAGGGTTTTAACATTCATCTGAATGTTACAGCTTTGAGAAATGGACTTTTCCTTCTTCATGACTGAAGGGCTGGTTTGTTACTGACTTTGATTGCTCAGGTATTGGCACCACCACCTGAGCAGACTTCACACCCAGAAATCACTCCCAATAAAAAACAGGTCTGTTTGACTTTCTCTGAGCTGACTTTTTAATTAATTCTAAGACTTTGATATTCTTAATTAAGTATTCAATGTCTTAACAAATATTGAATATCATTAAGGAAGATCCATTTTGGCCATTTAAGAAAAAAAAGCATTACCCTCCTACAGATAAGGAACATTGAAAATAACTGGAGGAATCATCTTTTGTTTCCAGCATGGTAGGTAGCTCAGAGCTACTAAGCATCATGGTATTAAGGTATTAATAAAAGTGTTCAAGACAGCAAATAACCATAATAAGTGGTGTCAGCAATTCTTCATGACCTTCCAATTTTATCGCCTTTTATTTGAAATACATTAATAAAAGAACCCATAAATCAAGTCCTGGCAGGTTATTAACATGCCCCTGTATTAAAAAGGCTATTTCATATTTCCATTGAAATTTTCATTTCATCTCTTTAAATATCCATTGTATTAGTTCAGACATAGACCTAATGTTTCCATGCTATGGTAGAGACACAATCTACTTTAAATATCCATTACAAATATTTTAAGATTCTATTCAAAACCCCAGGGAAATGTATATGATATACACTTGAACACCAATTTAACTTCTTAAGATAAGCACAGTTTTGTTAGTGTTAAATCAATTTCTAGTAAAAGACTGCTTTTTTGTGCCGATAATTTATGAAAAGATTTGACTGTTATAGCTCCCAGCAAATCCTTACTAGTGTGTCTGTAATCTTGCTATGCTGAAAATATTATATAGTAAAAAAAGATGCTTAGGCATCATTTTTAAAGAATGTATTGTACCTTAAGGCATTGTGGAATCTTCTTCCTGAAGAATGTAATTTTTCACTTTAGGGAACTTCCAAAACAGTACAAGGCTTTTTTAGCCTTTTCCTAGTGCTCTCTTGTCATGGTGTAATGTGACTTTTCCACTCACAGGAAGAAGGGCTAAGAGGGATATGAAGCAGGGACAAGGTTTCATTAAAAGAGTGGGGTGATTTTTAAGAATTGTGTCACAATTCATTGCATTAACTTGTACAATCCAAATTCTGTAGCAGTTCATACTGAATATGGAGTGAATGCTTTCTGAAATATGCACCACATAAGATTTTTTACTTAAATTTTACAGACCATTGTTCAATGACTGTTAACTAGTGACATTCTGTTTGCCTGCAGCTTCAGTGTAGGATAAACCAATCTAAGTCTAAATTGTTGTGGTCCAGGCTTCATCCCTACTCCTGTCCTTGTTCCAATGCCATCGCTGCCATAGCAGTGTTGCTGAGAAATGGCAGGGCAAGCTGCCACAGGTAGGTGACTGGCTGAAAACAA
The DNA here is from genome assembly GCA_033556795.1 of Tapera naevia. NCBI lineage: Eukaryota > Metazoa > Chordata > Aves > Cuculiformes > Neomorphidae > Tapera > Tapera naevia. The sequence goes on from JAUMJJ010000038.1 coordinate 17,558,137, forward strand.
GTCCACCGCAAACAAACATTTCATGGGGATGTTCCCTGAACTATTCCTTTGTGCAGGCACTTGGACAGATCAGGGTGGCCTAAGGCCACAGTACAAGCTTAGCAGGGACAGCCTGGATTTCAATTAGCTCAAGCTACTGTGGGACTGCACCTTTGACATATGCCACTGAAACTTAGCAGCTGAGAAGACTAAATTGTGATGGTTATGGTAAAATGAACCTTACCACCATAGGAATGGTAAGTGTTTTTCAAATAATGTGCAATTTGTCTGTAAAAGACTGAGGACGTGGTAGCTTGACGCACTGACTGATCAGGGCAGATAGACGCAACAAACCTTTTCATGAAATTACTTTTGGTAACAGAAAATGATAACTCCAGTTTCAAGATTCCCTGATGGAAGTTTTTTTTTAAAAAGCACACATCTTCATGGCACAGATGTGCAGCAGACATGTGCATTAGTTGCTGAGGCTGCAGTTACAGTCTGCTTTGTAATAGGATCATGAGGAACATGATATGTGGTTGTATCTACCCTGGCGAGTCATATGGCCCAACACGAGCGGATCTGGAGAATGATCCGGCGCCAAGGACCTGGCTTCCAAATTATCTGTGTTTGTGGAGATGGGGTCTGGTTCAGATGAGCTTTATTCTGGCCATGTGGAACAAATGCCAGTGAGCAGTGGGAGTGCAGCTCTTTGAGCACATTTTCTGGCTTGGCTTAGCCCAAAAGGCAGCCAGTCTGTGTGCTGGGAGAGCACTCTGCAAGGCTGACTGATGGTAAGTGGGGATGAGTCTTCTCAGGAGTGCTTGCTCTCATGGTCCAAGTAAAATGCTCGTAAAGATATGCCCATGTATGTGGATGACTACCTGTTGTGATAGAGCAGATTACTCTTTCTGGAAATATGGAGTCCATCAAGGAAACTGGTGAAAGTTGTATGTGTGGAGTAAGTCATAGTGTATCTTGATTATCACTCCTTCACTTTTAGATACAAGACAAAGCTCAGCTTTGACACCTGTAATTGCTTTTGCTAATGGCGTTTTTTTCTTCATAGCCAAATGTTATATGAAGCCTTATATATCCTCTGGTTTATTTCAGGCATTTTGCCTGAGTAAAGACTTTAGGATCAGACTTAGAGAGTCTAAATTCTTAAGATCCTTTGGGAGACATAAATCATGACAGCATATAACTTGGCTGATTTAAGTGAAAGAAAATACATGTAAGAATGTGTGTTTGTTAGAAAAATATGTTTAAAGATATATTGGAAAATGAAGTCCTGTTGCACTCATGTCATCTACAAAGGTGGGGCACTGCCTGTGAGGTACTTCAATGTTTTGTGGGTTCCTGTAAAACTTGGCCAACGAGTAAAGGAATTTCAATTTAACAAGCTAATAAATAGTTTTGAATAACCCACCTTGTGTCTCATAACTTTTGGAATTAAAACATAAAGTAAAGTCAAGGAGGATAGAAAATAAAGAAACGCAAGGCTGCCCTCTGTCTCTTGCACTGGAAGAAATGTATTGATAGAGATGGAAACTTTTGATGGATGTGATGCATCGGCTTTTCTGTTTTCTACCCCCCACCTCAGTAAATGAGGCAATATATTCTATAACATAAAATTAAAAAGATATTCTGACATGAATTGAAGATCTATTAAACAAAAATGTTCTGTATATAACATATTTCAGGGAATTACAAGGTCTCCACAGGTATCTCAAGACATTCAAACACCGCAAAGGGAAATCATACTCTGTCTTGAGATCTAGCCTGGAACTGATAGAGATGGTTTGCATTTAACATTTTGGGTGGAGCAGGCCCTTTTCTAGGATTTTTTTAAATGTTGTTTTGGAACTGCAAGAAAGTCACCTTGTGTCAGCATTACAGAGTCCCCAGCTGTCAGATAACCTGTCAACACTGTTGTGATATAACCAGATGTTTCTAAAGTAAGAGAGAAAGTAAAAGAGGAGGAAAAAGGCCACATTCCTGTAGTATGAAGACATTTCAGTGGACAGACTCTTCATTTTACTCCTGGCAGTTGCTATTAAATTCAATGAAGTGATTTAGCCATAGAACAAAAATAACTAAAAGGAGCAATATCATCAAAATTTTGTTGTTGCTATAAGCTACACCATTATGATTGATAGTCCAGTGTTTAAGCTGACAAGTTAGAGGTTTTAACCTGTATTTGAGAAGCAATGTTTATTTGTGGCTGGTGTCTAGTATAGGAGGAATAAAAGAAGTAGATGATGAGGATAACATAATTCAATGGTAGCCCTAATTATACTGCAATTACTTTGATCTTTAATGACTTGTTTTAGCTACTTCTGAGGAAAACCCTTAGGCTTTTGTATGTGGAATACCAGAAATAAATTAAAAAGACTACATTTTAAATATTAATTTTATACATGAAGTATCATGCCATGGATAACACCTGCTTTTAATCTTCAAAAGACACAAGGCTGAATCAATGCATAAAATGTCAACCAGTTCTTCAGGTAGTTCATATAAGAGCACATGAGCACTATGTGAAAACTGTGGGGCCATTATACAGGTTAAACTTACAAATCTTTAGGTGTCTGCCATCTTCAGTAATACCTGAGTGCCCAAATTCAAGGTATGGAATTAAACATGTAGCAAATGAGAATCACATGGGTTACATTTGGAAAATAATTGCAAAATGTATGTTGATGGAAAACATCCAAGAAAAGCTTTGGCAAAATGAGCCCTGAAGTACATTTCATCTGTGTTTACATTTTTAACACTAAATTACAAAGTTTATATTGTTTCCCTTCAGCCCACCTGGGAAATGAGGGATATCTCTCTTCTATGTTTCAAAAAAAAAAAAAAAAAAAATTGGAAAAAAATGTTAAACTGCTAGCTTAAGGGCATAATTTCATCCTGTTTGGAGCAATAATTTTTAATAGCATTAATAAGAGTCATACATATTGGGAGAATAATTCCACCTGGGCTTGTGTGTCAGACAGAAGTAGGTGAGCTGAACTGTACACATGTCTTCGTTTACGAGGAGCTGAGCCAACCATATTTAATATCTGATAAGCCCAAGAACCTCAGTCATAGCCTTCACCTTGCCAGTTAGTTTCTGCATGCATAATTAAGATTTTTCTCTTACTTAACTATATAGTACTTCAGAAATACGTAATATTGATTTATTAAATTTTTCAGGTTAATTTTCACAGTGAAAAACATGGAAAAATAGTACTTACCAAAGCCCACTGATGTTACTATATTAAAATAAAAAATAATAGAAGAGTATGAGAACTAAGATGAAGGTGTTATTATTTGTATTTAAGTTTCAAACAAGGATAAGGGCCTTATTGTAGTAAGCTCTGCGCATAGTCCCAGACTTTTCCCTGGAGAGACTTCTAGGTCTTCCATGTGTCCCAGACACTCACTAGTGCCTTCCAGTGACTATTCAAACGCCATCCAGTCAGCTTCCCTACTGTGGCTGTCCAAGTAAATATAAATAATGTCAAGTGAACAATGGGCAACTTTAGCTGGCGAAATAACGTAAGGTAGCTCCTTAGCCAGAATAAACAGAGATTTGAAGGTCTGTATAGCTGACGAGTTTAGATGAACTGTTGGTTTTTTGAGTGATGTCTTGCTTAGTAAAGAACACTGCAGCAGAGCAGCAGGGATTTAAGCAGAATAGGTGGATGCCTGGAGTTTTTCTATGAATACGTAAATGAGTGTAAATGACAGCAGATGATGGTTACTGAGTTTGGCAAGGCTGGCTTAGCCAAGTCAGAGGTCAGACTTAGCAGAGCCTAAGTGGTGCAGGTAGGCAGTTGTGTCCACCACAAAAGTCAGTACACTTATCAATACAAAGTGGAAGGAGATGATTGACAAACTAGAAAGAAGACCCTAGAGGTAGCATTTTGAGGTTATGGTAGCTGAGGTTATGACTTTACCAACTAACCACCTGAAACAAATTAAACAGTATTTCTCCTGTGACCTAAGCAGATATAACTTACACCTTCAGGAGGTAGAACTACTAAGATACATGCAGACATGGCTTTAATTACATGTACTACTAAATAGCTGTAATTTAAAACATCAGAAGGAGTTGCACTGAGGTTAGTAAGCACAGACCAAGAGGCAACAGCATGGATGACATAATTCAAATAAATTAGAAGGAAAATAAACAGAAGTAATTTAATTTTGTAAATCAGCAGCGGCATTAGCTCTTACAGCAAGTGCACCCTTAATGTTAAAACACAGCTAATATTTAGGTAAAATAATTAAAGCTCGGTAACCAACAGTCTACCCTTGAGTATTTTACTACAATAATTAAGACAAAGTAGAGTCTTCACAAAAAGGACACAATTTTATTCCACAAGAGCAATCACCTTCTAATGAACACTTAACTTCTGAATACAATTTAGAAACTTCTCAAAAGTCTCCCTGCCTTTAATTCTTCAAATCATGCTATGGCTGATCCCACTCACACTGAAGTACAAAAAAATTCAGAAAAGGGTCTGGAAGGTTCACTCGCGTATCCTAGAACTAAATACAATCACAATCGCTACGGCTGTCAGCACATGAAAACTTCCTCCAGTGTCAGCAGTGGAAAAACTTTATTATGTATAAATGAAACATAGAATTTGCAAACTGATAGCAGTTGATTAGACTCGTAGCCCTCATGTTAACTTGGTTTCAGGTCTGCATGCATCCAAAGTACCAAATTGTCAGACAAAGAATCTGCTCCTAATCTTCGTGGCTCAGCATTCTGAGAAAGACATCAGTCTATGTGCACCCCTACTTCCAAAGTCTCCCAGTACAAACCTGAAGATTCGTTCATTCATTTTACAGAGTTTCTGGGACATGAAGTGGCAGGACTGCCACCTCTGCACATGGAAAAGGAAAGAGAGTCTCATGATTCCACCAGAAAATAGGACTCCTACTAAGATAAAGAAAATGTTATCTTTCTTATTTTTAGGCAGAAAAATTCACTGGAAAAGGCCTGTTCATAGCAAACTTTCCTGTAAATCTTGGTGCACACCACCAGTAGAAAGAAGCACTTTAAATTAGTTTTCTGGATACTCTGTGAAAAGTTTTGGCAAACCTTATTGATAAAAACCCTGAGGATCCTGGGCTACCCGCATAGCCTATAGCCACATTTGTAGTTGGCTTGTGAGTGTATCCTGAAAACTGCTGGAATTTTTGGGACTTCACTGTACCAACAGCCACACTAAGCAGTAAATCCATCCACACCAAGAGCTATGTTGAACTATTCTCATTTAGTGTTCCTACCCAAAGACCATTTCTAAAGGACATCCAGAAGAACATTTAAAAAAAATTTGGTTCTATTTTATGCTCCAGCATTCCTCATATTTTGCTCCTTCATCTAGAGTGCTTACCTTGCAAAGTAGCATGGTAAGCATGTTCTGTTAAGGCTGTCCTGTCTGTTCTTTCTCAAACTTTTTAAAGTTTTCCCTTTTGTTACAACTAATCTGGAATGTTAGGCCAACCAGAAACTCATCTTGGAGGACGTGGTGCACGGTAAGGGTTTTTTCTTTTTTTTTAAATTAAGATCATATCAGTGCTGACGATAAATATCAGCATGAGAGACATACATGAAATTAAGTCTCTCTACTTTTGTCATCCTCTGGGACAATAAGAGGACAGCAAGGTCATGCCCCTCAAATAATTCACAGCTTTTTGGCACTTTTTGAAGTGATCTATTACTTAGTAAATTGATTTTCTCCTACTATCAATTCTGACCAACAGACATTTTGTGGGATCTTACCCATATTTCAGGAAAGAAGCTTATTTTCATCTTTATGCTGTGAGCGTGTAATAAGAATCTCTGTGACAGAAAAAACAGATAGATTCACACTATGTGAGATAGATGCTATGTTTAAAAGCCCTTTGAAGCAGATTTCTGTCATAAATTTTCCCACTGGGCTAAATGTTACATGCACATGTATAATACTTCAGAAATAAAAAGAAGAACCTCACAGGCTCTCTTAAGGATTGATGAGAACACTTTTATTTACTCTGTACATGTTTTGTAGGAAAGTCAACAGGAACAAAAATGTATTTTTAAATTGTCAATTGCTGATATGACTTTGTGCTTAACAGTGAATCACAATCTCCATTATAAATTAAAAGATCACAGATAATTTATATAACACACTTGCCAAACTTTTTCTTTCTGTCAGTTTACACTTAGTATTAAAAATCAATTTGAAATATTAGAATCTTATATAAAAAGCAGCTACTATCTGTTCTATATTTCTATTTTTAAGTAAATGTGTGCCAAAAGGAAAGCTCACGTAGAGCCAGAAAGTCTGTATGAAATAATTTTCTACTCCCCAAAAATGCACTGAAGAGAAATTAAGTTCTGAACTTTCACTAATGTGTAATAGTGCTCCCTACAAGAAGTTTATTGTTTATGGGCCAACAATGAAATTGTGATTAATTTCAATTTGTAAAATATTCTTTGATCATAGTTGTTACATCTATGAATGAATGATTTAAAAAAACACTCTCGTTTGAGATGGGATTGCAAGTAGACTGTTCTACCGTAAGGTATAAGTGGTTGGAGAGAAAAGAGAAGCAGTAGGTAACAAGAAAACAAAACAGGATTGTGTGACATTGCATGCTCCAACACTGATTGTAAATCTTCTCTATTTCAAATCAGACATTCCAGTGCTCTATTACTGATCAAATTCAGTTCTCAAAAGGCTGCATCCAGGAAGCCTGTTTTCAATCCGCAATTGGAATGGGGGCATGGGTGAAGGGAGGGAAAATATGAACTAAACTGAAGATGATGAGATCAGCTTTAAGAGTGTGTTTTAATTGTGGTTTAGAATATATTAATGTATAAATTCAGGATGTCAACTGTCACATTCAGAGAGACAGTTATGAGGTTATTCCAAGCCTGGTTAGTGAAAGTGAAACTCTATCTCAATAATGTAATGGAAATCTAGGGATTTGGAGTCAAGTTATATATATAAAAAAAAAGAAAGATGGGATTGACTCATTATATTTTGAAAAAAATTCAGAAAATACCAAACAGTCTTCAGATTGTTCCTCCCAGAGTCCAAAAAAAAAGCAAAGGCTACAAAATTTCCGTGAAGCTGCAGAAAATTTCAGTTTCTTCATCATTGGCATGTTGGCAGAGTACAAATGCAGGTGGGTACGTCTTTGTCCATAGGGCACTCGGAGAGAGTGCTGAATAGTGCTGTTTTGGCGGTAGTTGCACAGTAGTGATTGTCCAAGATACATAATTCATTTAAATAAGATATGAACTATGTAAACATTATTACATTAACTATTACATGTCTGAGTTTAACAGTCAAGTGATACGAGGATATTACAAAACTAATGTAAAGTAAGATGGTCCAAAATACACAGCTTTGATGATTTCAGTGTTAAAGGAGTTGGGATTAGCATTCAGATCCTAAATTAGATGGGAATTTGAATAGTTGACAAAGTTTTAGCCAATATCTTCCACCCATGTGTCAGCCTCCATTAACCAATTCAAAGGACAGGGACCTGGAAAAATAAAAAAGATCTCCAAAATTCTCTTCAAGCCCAAGAAAATATTACTCTGAGACCAACATTATCAAGACCAGCAGACTCCCACGAGCATGCAATAACTACTACCCTCTCAAAACTAAAATTGTAAAACCATTAAAAAGTGATGAGATGTTGTTTAACTCATTTTGTTTGGACATGTTCAAGTACTTATGAATGTAACTAATGACAGTTTTATATAGTGACTGATTAAGGCCAAGACCCATTTAGTAGCTGCAAATTCCACAGTAACAGCATCCTAAATAACCATTGTCAAAGCAGTAGGTTTACTGTTATTTACTCTCCTCCTTTGAGTGCATGCTTCCCAGTTCAGGCATTGTTGTGAAGTGTAAGCAAACTTCACAACTTCTTTCGGTTTTCTCCCTGTCCTGGCTTCTGAATCTGGAAGATGGGTGCTCTCTCATCCATGCCAGCTCATTACAGAGTAACAGGTAGCAACAAGGTTAAGGAGAACAAGACTTGGAATCTTCTTTCTTTTTCAGAAAAAGAGAGGCTGTTTCCATAATAAAAGGTACTAAGAAGTGAGGAGGAAGGAGAGGAAAGTAGAGAAATTAAGAAGAAAGAAAAGAATCTCAGAGGCTTTGGAGCCAAAAGGATATTTGTTTTGATGGCCTGGGCAGGTGTTTTGGAAGACCCTGACATTTTGCTCAACCCAGGTGTTTTGGATTTAGTTTGTGAGTGAACTTCTATCTATCACAAAACTCTTCCTGTTGTTAATCACCGACTAAGTCAGGAGAGATTTTTAAAAACTTGACAGAGAGACTGTAAGAAAACATGTAGAAAACATGGCAGAGAAGGCAAGGTAGAAGATAGTCAAGGAAAAACAAACCCAGAATAAACCAAGCAGTAGTGTTCTCTTCATTAATTGCAAAACTATATAAAAAGAACAATTTACAAACATATAGATTTAAGTCACTGCTATAACTGTAGTCTATGAGGAGTGCTGTACCACTGTGATGGGTACAACTTTAAGATTCAGCCAAAAAAGAGCCTAGTTGCAGCATTACTTAGGAAAAATACAGTGTTCAGCACCCATTAAATCTTGCAAATAATGCAGCAGTCCATCACAACTAACACATATTTCTGAAGAAGTCGAGTGGAAAGAAGTTTGAAATAAAAGCTGAAAGCCATTTCTACCCAAGCATAGCTCAGTTTATTATTAGTAAAATTTCTCTTGAAATTGTATGTCTTCAATAACAGATTAAACATATCTCTTCTCAATCCGTCTCACTGTTCACTCATTAACCCACACTTCCTGAGCTTACCTGTGAGGATGTTATGGGAGACAGTGTCAAAACTCTTGGTGAAGGCAAAGCAGACAACAACCACTGCTCTCCCCGCATCTACCCAAAGTCTTACGCCATCATAGAATGGTATCAGATTGGTCAAGTATGATTTCCCCTTGGTGAATCCATGTTGGCCACTCCTGGTAACCTTTTCTTCCAGATACTTGGAGCTGACATCCAGAATGAGCTGTTCCATCACCTTTCCAGGGATGGAGGTGGGGGCTGACTAGCCTGCAGTTTCCTGGGTCCTTCTTCTTGCCCTTCTTGAAGACTTGAATTAATTCTGGCTTTTCTCCATTCCTCAGGCACTTTTCCTGTTGTCCGTAATCTTTCAAAGATAATGGAGAGTGTCTTAGCAATAATATCTGCCAGGTCCCTCAGCACTAAAGGGTGTATCCCACAAAATCAGGTATGTGGATAAACTCATTATGTGTTGGGTATGAAAATCTCTTAGTGCTGGGATAATTTATGCACTCATTTAGTGGCATTCCATTAAAAGAATCCTGAATTCTGTACATTTCATTGCTTCAGTGCCCATGTGTAGTTAGAAACTCACCTAGCAGATTTTATTCCTTTTTGCCTGAAAAGACAGGAGTGGAAAAAAAAGAAAAAAAGAAAACAAAAGAAGAATAAGCGGTTTTCCTTAAATTGCAGGGCTGTATGAAAAAGTACGTGAAAAATCTTCTTACATAAGGTTTGATCCGACATCCAGATCTCTCATTGATCTCAGTGGAAGCAGGAATAGTTACTGCAGCGATGTAAAAGATAAAAGACAAAACTTTATGTTAGCATAGTTCAAATACAAGCAGTAATTTTGCTGTGATGACTACAGTTTCATTTGGCAAATGCTAATATTCATGTCAAAATTGAGAAATAGCAGTTTCAACGCTGGTGTGTGTTTCTAAAGTTCCAGTTTTGATAAAATGCCTGTATTCTGTACAGAAAAGTGCCTGAACCATTAAACTTTGTTATTTCATAATACCATGTAAGTACGAATGAAGGCGCTTGAACAGGTTATTTAACAAATGACCACATCAGACTTTTTTTAATTAGCTGTCAAGTTAAAATAGATATAGCTACGATGGTTTTACATGGAAAGGTCATTAAAAATCTACCACAATCTCTGTGGGATTTTATTGATAATGGTTAGGAAAAGAAGTAGTGCTGTAATCCAGCCAGGTACATGGGGAATTCAGTTACATGGTATCCAAAAATATTCCATACAGTGATTCATAGTATAGCTAATTTCCGTGGCTTTTAGATAAACAACAATAGAGAGGTCACAACTATGTTGGCTTGGCTTAAGAACAAATTTCTATCTACTCTATTATTTACTATTCAGACATTGTTATTTAATGAAAGTTTAAATCACTAAAAAGTTTAACATGAACAATGCGAAGGATGGTATAGTCTATATAATATATATAGTACCTTCTTTAAGAGCAAACAGGAATGTACAAACGCCTTGCTGTGAAGCTTGTTGCTGCTGTCAGCATATTTTAAGTTTAGACTCTGAATAGGAAAGTATATTTGAAACAGATCTCATTTAGGTCACAAATACTTTCAAATTTTGACATTTGAAGGGATTGATTGGACGCTGCTACAATGTTGACTTAATGTAATCAGAAGTATATATCAATCAGGAGTATACAGCAAACTAACCGTAAGGCTCATCCTTTTGTTAGGGTACAAAAATACAATTTAGTTTAGTTTGGAGTTATTCTATTTTATGCCCCATGGACCAAGGAAGCCCTTAAAATGAGGCAGGCTAAAACCACAAACTATTCTGCATTGTTTAAATCTCACGACATTCATCTAGCGGTTATCCTTTTGGAATCAGCCAGCATCAGTTGAGCCAACACCACATGTGGTATCAGCTGATTTGACCTGTCAAATATATACAAAAAAAGATTAAAATCTAATCATTAGCCCTAAGGGGATTTAATTCAGCAATTTGAAATCCATATTTAACTGGAGTAATATACTAAGATAAAACTTTTTTAAAGTATTATTACTTTTAGCATGGAAATTATTTTAAATGTTCATGTAAATGTTTTAAATATTTTTTAAAATTCACTTTCAACCATTAATTTTTACATACTTTTTAGCAAGGTACATATCAAAAAGTGTTTTGTTTCAATTGATACAGAAAGATGTCAATGGAGGAGACTGCTGTGAATTGCAATAGCACACCCAGCTGGACTTCAACTTTAATTATTATTGAAGTTACATGACATTCTGTATTTATTTGATTATACTTTTATTATCGGCCACCTAAAGCCAGAAGTTTTCTAATATAAAAGTAAACAGTTGGGAGCTACTATGATGGATGCCTATCAGATCTACTAAAACTAGATTTCAACAGGACCTGACTTTCTAGTGATGCACACTGGCTAAAATCAGAGCAGATTAACTGGGTCGTGTACTCGCAAGAAACTAAAAAGGCCATATCATTAAATATATTTACGTTAACAGATGCGGAGAAAAAGCATAAGTGAATTTTGACAGACATTCTTGAAATATGGTTATGACAAGAAAATACTATTGCTACTGTGTATTTAAGATAACCTTTATTCGGTCTTGAGTTCTACTCATTTACAATGTTTAAAATCCATCAGCGTATGCACATGAAAACAAAGGAACGCATCCATCGGGGTAAATAAGGTTAATACTGGATCCCTGATAAAAAGCAATCTCATCAGATCACAACCTGTTTTCTCTGGATGTTCTTGAATAATATCCAGCTTCATACAAGATAACACAGTGTCATGCTGTGTCTGTTCAATAACATGTTCTTGTACAAGTGCTACTGGTAACCAAAGTCAAACCAGGCTGGGAAGGGTTCCAAGATGAGTAATTATTCTTATCATCATGTCACAATTTGTTATTCCTTCAGTTTACTCCCTTGCTGCGGAAGAAGAATTACTATTAAGCCCAGGATCTGAGCAGTCGCGTGTGGAGATCGGGTACGTACCCAATAGCCACACCGCACTAACATGGGTGTTTCTGGAATTGCACCATGAATCAGATCAGTGTGAAAAAAAAATCTCCACCTTTTGTTTGCTGCTTTTTCCTCGATCTTGGAAAAAAATTTCTTCAGTTCCAACCTGGCTCACATCACAATTGCCACCAACTGCTTTGTTAACAAAACTGGGAGCACAACAGACAACCTCTCATGAGGAGACAAGGGGAAGCAATATTTCAAACAGAATATCCGTAATAACTTCTTAATCTCAAACCAAAGTGATTGTAAGAAAAGTCACATTTGATTCTTGCAATAGCAGGAGAGTCTACAGAAAGCTTGTGGATGAAACTGTGTCCAGCTCACAATTTACTTATATGACAGTGGTCCTTGTTTCATGTGCAGGGAAGCTGCACTAACTGCAGTAAGTGGTAGGAACAGACTAAAAAGAGTAATCTTTTTCTTCATTTCCATGTTTGTTTTTCCCAAGCACACAGCCAACAGTGTCACTTCGATATAAGGTCCTTGGACTGAGCTCCCATTGGGTGCCAGTGGAACTCCTGTAAACCAGAAGTGCTAATCACATTCATCTGGCACACTTTTGAAGCAGTGCATTTGAAGTGCAGAAATGTCAATACAAGTGGAGAATGAGCAAAAGGTTCAATCTGAGGATTTTACATGAAGCAAGACCCCTCTTAGAATGCAATGTATCTGATAGTTTTTAAGAATCATTCTGCAAAATGATTTTGCAGCTCCTGAAGGATTATTTCAAAACACTTCTCACAAGGGGTGCAATGCACTTAATGCTTTTACATGTGAGAAAATCTGTTCTCAGTGTATCTGTTAACATTAGGGCAGAAGCCTTTTATCACAGCAACTTCTGAATTCTCTTCGACTTTAATCTGACCATGGGCATGAGAAACGAAAGTATCTCCTGGAGCAGGAACATTAATTGGTACGAGGCAATGTAATGAGGAATAGTAAATGAAAAAAATGAAAATTCTGCATGTAAAATTACAGACCACAAGAATGGTCGAAGATCAACACCTGAAGGCATGGCAATGGATGTAATTATAATGCATTCATTACAGAGAAAAGAAATTACTCAAACAAGTGACTTCTTTTTGACTTACATATATTTTTTGCATCCTCTCCACCATAGACAGTCAGCATATTAGTAATTAATTTTGACCACAGTTATTTCCTATTCTACAATCACAATTGATAAAGCACCCATCATCCCCTATCAAATAGCTTGGAAAAAATCTTGTTTACAACCTCCTCTGGTAATAGCAAACTGGTGGCTGAAGGGGTCAGAGACTCCTTCCCATCAGGGAAGCACAAACAAAACAGCTGCTTTTCTTACTTGTTAATTGTAAAGAAAATAGGGCCATGCCAAAATGTATTAAAAATAGATGGCATTAGCTTAAAGAAAAACACCTGGAGATTTTCCAGAGACCCTTTTAGTTAATCTTGCAGTGCACTGAGTGGTTGTAGAGCTAAGTTATTCAGCTAATGGGCAAATAGGTAAAGTAACTTCTCCCTCTCTGCATAAATAATTTTGGGAAGTCTGTAAGTGTTCAGTGAAACACACATTATATGTGACTTCAGATGCTCAACTTAAAAGATCTAAACTTCTTATTCTACTAAAAAGAGACATCAGTGTGCTGTTGCTATAATTATAAATGCCACAACACAATTATTAAATTTAAGGGATTATATGCTGTGAACAAATTGGCAAAAATTGTACTAATAATTTTGTATACCTTTGATTAGGTGGTATTATGATCAACTCTCTTGGTATCTAAAATAAGCCTCTCCCTTTTCAATTAGTCCCAGGCCTCTAATGAAACCTGAAAGCAAAAGGTGTGAAATCCTCCTCCTGTAAAATTAGTATCAAAACACTTAAAGTTTTAGCGGTATTGGTCCACAGCTGTAGTTTGAAGTTTCTCGTCCCTTCAGTCTAAGAACTGTTTTACTCTAATCAGTCAAGTTTCCTTTTTAGTCTACTTTCATCAAAACCAGTGAAAAGTGGCCCTATCTGATTGTGAAGGATAGATGATTGCAAAGAACTAAAAATAAAAAACAAGTTACTTTATTTGTTCCTTTTCATCACAGCGTTGCCTATTTCTGCAGCCAGTAAACGCTGCTGTTCAACATAGAGGAAGACAGTATATGTTACATTTATAGGGGCATGTCTGGCATAGTTGGGTAGAATTTAAGATTCTTTTTCCAAAAATAAATTATTCAGTATTATCATCACTAGCAGCAGCAGTATTATTTACCTTCACGACAAATTATACTGGAAAACCTAGACAAGTCAAGGGCTTGCCAGTGACAAAACTGTTGTAGCTACACTGACTTCTTACAAATGTGGCTAGTTTTCTTTTATTTACAGACACAAGGAATGCACCTCAAATCCAACCTCCCAAAATATGAGCTGAACTCCTTAAAAATCTGTGTAACATATATGAAATAAAGCATGAGTACCCCTTTAAACACTACACATCTACAGGTCATATGTTTAGGAGTCTAAGGATACTGACAAGTCCATGACAGGACTGAGGTACTTTTAATGAAAGTGCTCCATCCTTATAAATTTACTGAAGTTTCACACTTACTGGTAGTATTAGAGCAAATCATTATGATTTGATGTAGCTGAAACAAATACACAAACTGTGTCTAAACAAAGTACTTCACTGTGTTAATCAAAAAACACCACCACTACAGAGGTGAATCCACAGACATCAAACACATAATGTTCTGGAGAGTTAAGGGGCAGGAGTCCAGGCAGGTGCTTCTCACATGACCTACTGTTAAACAGTCATAAGTATATTCCCTCTGTGACATCCTGTAGAGGCATTCAGTAAGTTTTGATAAGACCTATCTGAAAAGATACCGCAAATGCCAGCCCCTCCTGCATACGTAAATACGTTAATAGGTAGCTCAATTATTTGGCAAATAATTGAATGGCTGAAAATGCCAGAGTAAGTCTCACTGAGACCTAAGCAGTATGCAATCAATTTTTATTAGCATTCTTGAGGCAGAAGGAGCTCAACATAATCTTCTTCTATCATGTTATTTTCATTCTCCTTACTTACAAAATTTATGGCTTATGTCCTTCCTAGAACTTATTTTTTCTCCAGCTCTATCATCACAGCAATCTATTCTCACCACAGATACAGTAAAGGCATTTTGATCTCTCTCTCCCTTATCATGTAATTCCATTTTCCATTATAGAAGCAATTGTGAGATCAGACTTGACTGAACTCCTAGTAAAGTCAACAGAAGTTCATAATTGATTGCAAAAGGAGTTGGGACCAGACAAGAAGTTGCAGTTTTAGAGAATGTGTATTGGCCATTTGGTTCACATTTGGTTTTATTCTTTATTTATATGCACTGTCTGTTTACACTGGATCAGCATTTCTCCCTGTCACTCCTCATCCCCCACCTTCCCACCCCACCTCCAAATGCCTGTAGTGCAATAATGAAGTCTTTATCTTGGATCTAAGATGGGACTGAGGTTTATGGAAACTTTCAGTGATTACAAATGCAAACAGCATTAGGTCCAGGAACCGATCTGGCTGAAGGTGACTGACAAAAGCCAGTGGTTTGTTTTTGCGTCATCAAAGAGCCAGTGATACATTAGCTCTGGCAGAAGGGAAGGATTTCACATCAGTAGCTGTTGTAGACCCGGTATCAACAGAACAGCCCCTGATGACTTAAGGATGTACATACTGGCCATTAGGTAGTCAAACTGCAGAGCCAGACGCTATCCAGCTGCAGTGAAACTGTCATGACTAGCTCAAAAAGGTTTGGGCATTCAATAAATCACCCTGAATCAGTCAACTGAAGGTGGAGTTCTACATACTGTTGGCAAAAAAAAAGTCGCCAAATGGGGACAAATAGCAGCATGGCCGTATACAGAGATGTCTGACATGTCTGGTGGTACTGTCAGTAGATGGAAAAAAGAACTTTTGATCTAGTCACACAGAAACAGTATGTAAATTATGTGGGTATAGCAAGGTACAAAACTGAGGTCTCTTTTCTTGTACGACAATGCCCTCCTCCAGTCCTGCGTAATAGCAAAGTCACTGACCTCAATGAACTTCAATAATGGGTATTTCCACAAATAATAATAAAAAAGTTCCCTCTACAAATTCTAGGTTAATTGTTCCTATATTCAGTTTTGTTCCAATAGGTAGCACAGCAATTAAAACTGCAAAAAAATAAAGAGAAATTACTCAGAGGAACATTTTCATTGTAAAAGATATGGATTGTTCTCATCAGAAGATGTGAGCTACAGCATCAAGGATTCCCAACAATAATATTCCCTCTTATTTCTTGCATAAATTAACACTATCTATTAATACAAATTAAATAAGACTGTGGGTTATATTACATAAACTTGTTCCATGACACCTTTTTGTCACCCTGTATTTCCAAAACATACTTTGAAAACAAGCTGGCGTATTTGATAATTCAATAGTGTCAAACTAACGCAATAAGATTCAAAAGCCCACAGCCTGCTTATAAAGGATTCAGAGAAATCTAATTATGACTGCTTTGTGCTATCAATCAATATGCAACATCCTCTGTCTTAGTCAAATTGCCTGGGAATAAGGTTCACTACTTTGTGTGCTATTGACATAGGTCCCGGACAATGTAGGCAGTGAAAATTGCCATATGGTCAATATTAAATGAAAGTTGTGCTGCTATAAATCAAAGAATGGTGCTGACTGTCATCAATGGAATCACACAACCACTTTTCAGAAGAGCTAAAGGCCGCTACTTGTTTTGTTTTTACACTGGGCTACAGCTCAAAAACTAATTTCCTAACTGTCACACAAAAAATATGTTAACTTGTACAGTGGTAGATAAAACACTGTATCTATCTACTTATTCTACTTTTTTCCACAGTCCTGTTTGTTGCTCTAAATCTCACTCCTCTAAAATATGCCAGTGTACCACTCATAGAAAGTTATTCTATAGAACATTAAACTTCATAATGACATGTAAAGAAAGGAAATATTTCATTAGATCAACAACTTCAAGTCAATATGACCAACAAGAAAAACCTTAATAGCCAAATATTTCACCATAGGAACCTTAAATCTTATTAAGAAGGAGATTTTAGAATGTAAAAATTCGAAGTGTATTATACTTTTAGAATCCCATATACTGTATTGGTGAGTGTTCCTCCTCTAGTGACATAAATATTGCTTTCCACTGCCATCGATAAAGCAATTTCCTCATATGGTAAAGTTACAGGATCCCTCACCATGTGAATGACTGTGCCTTCCCTCACAAAAGAAAAAAATGGTACCGGCAGATTTGAAAGTTCTGCAGGTAAAAATTGGATTACAGTACATATTTTCTGTAAGTCAGGTTTCTGCAGTGTTTCAGCACATCAGCACCAAGTAGATGGCTTTCAGAGATGATTTTTAAATGCCCTCTCACAGCCCTGCCCAGAAACAGAAAGCAGCTAGGCAGCGGCATATGTTCGAAGGATAGGAGCAACACCCTTCACTAGTGGATTTAAGCTTGTTCTCAAACCTGAGACAGAACCATTCACCTCTGGACAGTACCAGGGATCCTTCCTGGAACATCAGTGCTGGATGACCACAGAAGCCTCAAAATGCTTCCAAGTGGGCAAGGGAACTGTGAGAAGACAGAGGATTTGGGGTTCATCAGAGGATATCAATAGGGATCTCGATTTCCAAAAGTGATCTAGGAATCTCCTTCTGTTCAGAGTGATGAAATAGGCTAGTAGTAGTGGATGGGCCCTTCAGACACATATGACCAAGCACTTGAGAAAGACTGGATATTCATTGTGAGAAACACGGAGGCCTTTTATGGTGATACACAGAGATGCCCACCCTGTTCCACTTGTTAAAAAAGATAGCAACAGAAATGTACAGAAAAATCCATATACACACACAACCCATATAGCAGTACAGAAACACCAGTGCAAAAACTCCCTTCACTTCTTAATGTACACACACTTTTCTCTACACATCTGAGGTTGTTCCCATACTCCGCCAAAGGAGAGCTACAATGGCAACAGAGCAGCCCAGCGTACACGCAAAAGGAAGAAGATCATGTGGCAAGCCAGAAAATGAAGACAGAGCAGGAAGAGGACAAAAAAAGGGGCAACATACTGTCATTATAGTAGCTTTAAAGGAGAGGAAATTTAAGGGCTTGATGCACTGGAATGAAGGAAAACTCAGAACCTTGTGCAGCTCAGAACGGAGTTCACTGCCCTTCAACCCTGCACACTTGGCAAACAACCACAGTTGCTTCTACCTAAAGACACTGTAGGCCTGCTGAAAACTATTAAACACTTTGAGGTTGTCATAATGTTAGCTCACACTCAGCTACACATTCTGTGTGGCTAAATGCCATGTCATTCACCCAACTAATGAAAAAACCAAACAAATGATACAAAGAAGAAAAGCCGAGAAAAGTCCTCTTATCTGGCAGCATGTGATTTCTTCTTTGAGAAATACGACCTAATGTGAATATAAGCAAGACTAATAATTTTTCATAGAAGAATGAAATAGAACAGTCCATAAAAATTCACACTAGTGTGTGAGTGTTAAATGTTAGTTTTCTATGGAGAAAACAAAATTTGACAGTAAAGAGAACTATGATCGAACTTCTCCAACAGTGAAAAAGCATGAAGGACATAAAACAGAACACTACAGTATTCGTATGACATCATAGTGTTTGAAATTAAAATGTAGGCAAAATTGTTGGCAAACTAAATGGAGAAATGAGAGATTTTTTAATTGGCAGATCTTATGAATGTGTTTCATATACAAAAAAATCAGTTTTTACAAAGAATATATCAAGAAAGTATTAAAAATCAGAGATGCTATGGAGTCCAATATGCTAAAAGACAAAGTTTGCTTCTCATGTGGCTCATTCCTTCAATGTTAATATAAAGACATAGATAGACAGGCACATCATGATAAAACTCATAGTTACAAGTGAACCCTACCAAACAGGCAAAATTTTCCTAAAAGGCACCACATTTCCTTGAAAAGCTTTTGCTAAAATTGTATAAATATAATACCATGAGTAAAATTCAACAATTCATGACTTTATCATATTGTATCAAAAAAGAAATTTGGAAAAGTCAAGCCATTTATATTTGAATAGTAGTTCATTCATAGAACTCCCATAATCATATTCTTATTTTCATGGGAATTGGTTTTCTCTGATACAAAAACGAAACTGTGTTTTCTTCACCGACATTTATTAAAACATAAACAAAAGTCATAGAATCATAGAATCATAGAATTATAAGGTTGGAAGAGACCTCTGAGATCATCGAGTCCAACTGTGCCTGTCTCCCTACTAAACCATGTCCCTAAGAAACTCATCAACCCGTCTTTTAAACACCTCCAGGGACAGAGACTCCACCACCTCCCTGGGCAATCTGTTCCAATACCTGACCACTCTCTCAGTGAAGAAATTCTTCCTAATGTGCAGTCTAAACCTGTCCTGGCACAACTTGCGGCTGTTCCCTCTCGTCCTGTTGCTTGTCACTTGTGAGAAGAGAGCAGCACCCACTCTGTCACAACCTCCTTTCAGGTAGTTGTAAACAGTGATGAGGTCTCCCCTCAGCCTCCTCTTCTCTAACCTAAACAACCCCAATTCCCTCAGTCTCTCCTCACAGGGCTTATTCTACAGCCCCCTCACCAGCCTCGTTGCCCTTCTTTGCACACTGTCCAGCACCTCAATGTCTTTCTTGTACTGAGGGGTCCAGAACTTAACACAGTACTCGAGGTGTAGCCTCACCAGTATCGAGTACAGGGGCACAATCACCTCCCTGGTCCTGCTGGCCACACTGTTTTTGATACATTGGCTCTTGGCCACCTGGGCACACTGCTGGCTCATATTCAGCCGGCAGTCAACCAGCACCCCCAGGTCCTTCTCCTCCAGGCAGCTCTCCAACCATTCTTCCCCAGGCCTGTAATGCTACGTGGGATTGTTGTGACCCAAATGGAGGACTCTGCACTTGGCCCTGTTGAACCTCATCCTGTTGGTCTCAGCCCATTGATCCAGCCTGTCCAGATCTCTTCGCAGAGCCTCCCTTCCTTCAAGCAGATCCACACTTGCACTCAGCTTGGTGTCATCCGCAACTTGCTAAGGCTACACTCAATGCCTTCATCGAGATCATTGATAAAGATGCTAAACAAGACTGGACCCAGCATTGAACCCTGGGCAACACCGCTTGTGACCATGCCATCACACACCTGTTATTCACATGGTTCTATCCCAACACCTACACTTCAGAACTGAAATAGTGGCATTACCTGGCATCCCCTTGTTATTCAAAAGAGGATTTACTCCACATTCTGGCAATGAACATATTAAAATCACCAATTAGACTCTTCAGGATTGGAAAGGCATGGAAGGAGAAATATTAGGACTCTATTATGTCAATTTTGTTTAGGCAATCACTGACCTATGACAGTAGTATGATAGTTCAAATCTTTAAACAAAATATTTTAAACTGTCACAGCCCTTAATAGCTGCATTCAGACCAAAAAGTAAAATGGGAAAGAAGGTTTTCAGCTTCCTTTTGGGAAAAAATACCCTGGGAGGGTGAAGGCAGAGCATACCCACATTCTCTGTAGAGCTCCTTTCTTAGTATTGATAATATCTCATTTTACCTGTCTATAGAGATAAAAAAATACTGTGAATGACACTTATCACCATTTTCAGATTTCTGAATCACTAGTGAAGACATAAATAATATTAAAATTATTACGAAAGGTTGTTGAAGTCTTATTATATCTACCTGAATGCAGTTCCAATGGAATGGAACAGAGAAGCAGATACTGTGTATTTTTAACATTGAGTTAAATTATGCCCTAAATAAAATATTCTACACTTCTTCCAGATACAAAAAAAAAAAAAAAATCTACATTTTTGAATTCATTCTCATAAACTTTTAAAATCTACAAAGTACAGCGTTTATTTTTCTTAACTGAGTTAATCTTCTTCTGACGTGGCTGAAAGCTGAAAAATCAGTCTT
Source organism: Tapera naevia (assembly GCA_033556795.1). Classification (NCBI taxonomy): domain Eukaryota; kingdom Metazoa; phylum Chordata; class Aves; order Cuculiformes; family Neomorphidae; genus Tapera; species Tapera naevia. Next base: position 17,578,991 of record JAUMJJ010000038.1, read on the forward strand.
CCAGCTTTTGTACATGGTATTGCTCTCTGCAAATGTTTAGCATACAGAACAATTATCAGAAGATATTTATTTGTGAATTAATTGTTTTAAAGGGAAATAGTAAGCTTACATCTCTATCTTGAACTTTGGTTATGTTTTTACCTGAAGAGCTTTAAATTGCTTACTGTCTTTGCACAGAGCAGACACAGAATTATGGATGAGGTTGATGCTGCAGTGTCTCTCGGAAGGCCTTTGCATCACAGTACCCCAGACAAGAACATCAGATGTTTTCAACACATCCTCATAGGAAAATATTTTAAATTCCGTAAGATCTGTGTCCAGATGAAAAATCAGTAACAGCTAATGTGTTCTGGACACAGAAATGTAGCATCACCTGGGGGGACAGGAAGTATAAGTTGCTTTGGAATCTCAGCGAGAGGGCCCCTCACTTTATTAAACCTGGAGCTGTGAGTGTGTAGGTGTTGGATTACACACATCAATAGGAAGAGAACGATTTCTGGAGGCACTTATGGAGAGATTTTGAATTATGGTACTTATCAGGCCCCAGGGAATATTTTGGCAAGTTTCTGAAATGCACTCACGAGTTCCTCATGTGCTTTTTGGAGACAGCTACAATGACTGAAGTATGGAGACTGGAACGAACCTTTGGTGTTTCATCACACGTGATTTCTAGTACAAAACCAGAGCTGCTCAGAGCAACAACATATGCTCCCTGCAGAACACAAGTCCTTGCTGTCAGTGCCTGACACATCTCATGCTCTGTAATAATGCCTCTTCAGTAACTGCAACTCTGGGGTGGAGCGCTGGCTACACTTAAATCATTCAAAAATTCAAAAGGTTTTACAGGACCGGTATTGCATTCTCTTGCTTTGGGTTGCATCTGAATTCAATGTTATCTGAGCTGAAACAAGATGCAAACAATTAAGATGTAAAGAATGTATTCAAGTAGAAATAATCTTGTTCTGTGAAATAACTGTCAGGCAAAAGTACAAGGACGGATACATGATTTTCTAAAGATAAGGAGAGGGATTCTCCATCTCCAGACATTCACAGGACAGATTAAACAAACATCTGTCAGAAATGCTTTAGCTGCAGTTATGCTGCCTCAGGGTCAACAACTAAGTGATATCTGGAGGCCCTTTTCAGCCCCATTTCCCGTTACTCTCCCTCTGTAGGCAAACACATGCGTAGCAGTTTAGCACTCCCAAAAATCACAAGAGGAACTGTTTATGTTTGTTCTCCCGTGGTGTCTCTTTAGAGCTATGTTGTAGCTGGTCTTACTGGGCAAAAAGAAGTTCTCCTGTCTCACAATTTAGAATGATATTCCAACACTAAGGACTCAAAAGAAGGTCCACAAATCTACTGAAGACATTGGTTCAATGATTCTTATTGTTTCATAACCAGAAGCATTCTCCAGGATTGGCTGATAATTAGTTACAAGAAAAATAATGTGCAGATCAAATACAATGCAGATACTACTCATACAGTAAAGATACACTAGATGGAGAGTGCCAAATTCTACAGTGGAACATGTTCTTAGCAGCTGTTGGGTTGAATATTAATCACCAAAGCTCCTCCATCCTCTAGCAACAGAGATTTCCATCCTCCAGCAACACAGATTATGAATCTAGCTTTGTAGATTAAATTCCAGTTCCGTTTTTAAATCCAAATTTATACACTTGTACTATATTTTGTAAGTGAAAACACAAGATTTCTTTGCTGATTGAACTGAACTTAAGGTCCAGTATAGTGTTTTCTGTTGGCAGTGCATTTTAATAGGTTTAAAGCTATCATAGAGGAAACTTCTACTGACAGTACAATTTAAAATTTGTTGCACGTTCTCTTCAGCAGACAATCCATAGAAAAGAGTATCTGACTGCACTGCCCAAAGGAAAAAAAAGCTATCAAATTCCAAATTCTATTTGCTATGCTTTAGTTTTACAGAAAATGTCAGGAAAGAAAGCAGCAATCAAAGGCAGGACAGAATTCTAACTAATAAAAATGTGTCTTCTTTGCAACAGCAACGAGGTGATTAAAAGCAATTAAAACTAGTTTGACTAATATTTCAGCAATATACCATTAAGTAAGCTAATACTGTCAAATCAGTGGTCAGTTTAAACTTTACTGTATCAACCCCAAGCTTTTGCAGTTTCAGCTAAAGCTCTAAAGAGCAGAAGCAGAACAAATTACTGGTGTTGCTTAACTAGCTACTGCCTAATCTAAACAAAGAGGAAGCCAGGGCCAAGAGCAAAGGGGCACCAAACTTCAACAGTCCCAGGAAGTGCTGTTAGCCTCTGAACATGGATTTTTGCACAATACCTTTTTTGTTGGGAAGCAGCCTGAAACTAGCCATAGAAATCTACTAAAAGCATGGTAACTGCATGGGTAGGGTACTTGCTATAGAGAAGTCCAGGTTGCTGTATTCTACCCCAGAGACCTTTTCTGTATTTTAAATTAATAATTCATTGGATTAAATGTAAAGCAAGTTGACATTTAGCCAGAGTAATGAAACAATAGTGTCACATACATGCGTGTGAGTCAACTTTCATTTAGTTCATGTACCTCTACATGTTTAGTTGTTGCCATCTACAATTTGTCTTGCTCTTAGCTAGTTACCTCTCTAAGTGAAATGTAGGCAAATCTCAAGCAATACTTCAGGAAGAGGTGTGGAGGTCTTAAAAGGAAGCTGCAGAAACTCATCTGACAATAGAAAGTATTTTATTGGCATTTGAAAGAAAGACAGCTTATTAGACAAGCTACATGCATTTTTATGTACTCAGATACATTTGTATACTTTTCATTAACAAGTACTGTTGACAATTCTATGTCCCTACATAATTGCATTAGTAAATGCTTCTAAAATATAAGATGTAAACATATGGCTAGGAAAAAAATTATCTGTTTATCATGGCTCTTTAGCCATCAAAAAGCAGTAACTGAATAGCATCAGCAATGACTCATGAAATATCTTTCTGAAAAGTGCTAAATCTACTTTGTTCCATGCAACTAGAGAGAAACACATTTCCACATAGCTTACACTGAACTTGCAGCGATTACTTTGAAGTGCCTTGTGTAAAGCCAGAAAGAAAACCAAAAAAAACCCCTCCCCACCTTGCTAGTCTTGCTAAACTAACTAGAGCAGCATCAACAAGAACTTCCACAGCTGACTCTCAATTCAATTACGCACCATGGAGGCAGAGTTTATTCCATAAGCAATTGACAAATGGAAACTGCTTCCTGAAGCCAAAAAAAGGTCAAACAGAAAATGAGTAAGGCTTTCCACAGCTCAAAGGTGAAAACAAGTTTATTACACATGCTTTCTGCATGGCCTTCCCAGGCTGTTTATACTCCCCAGCCCCCTAAGCCCAGCTGCTTGTTGCCTATTAAGCGCATCTCAGCTCCTCCTTGGAGTTCCCCTGACTTGTTACGCTTCATTGCCAGCTTGTTCACAGTCAGGGTACCACGTGGCTGCTTCTCCTCTACAATGCCAGCAGTGGCTGCTGGGCTGAGTGCTAGTATCAGCCAAGACTGCTTGCCATAAGCTTTAGGGAAGTAGTGACAACTACAAATGTTAAAAAATCATGAGATCACATCAAAATCATGAGAATCAAAACAAAAAAAAAATGACACGGTATTTTCTGTTATGTTTTAGAGTGAAAATAAAGTAATACTTTCCATGGTTTTATCCTCTACCCTTCAGCTTAGAAAGTCTCCCAGAAAAATACCACTGTCCTGGCTAGCCCAAAGAAGCACCATATCTCAAGCGCCCATAATTTCACAGCTTTTACTGTGACCACTCAAGAGCTAAGGCATCCTATCGCGCTTTGAGACGCTTGTGTACATTTCACACTTGCTAAATTATGGCACCCAGTAATTGTAAAAGTTTTTTGTTCTCTGAAGACCAGAAGCAAGATTTAAATTCTGCCTTTTTGCATAAACCTTGTCTTGTGTTTCTTCATATGTAATCAAAACATAAAACCAGAAAGGTCCCTGATCAAATCTCTCTGCACTACCCAGCCCAAACTGTCTTCAAGTTCCCAGACATACAAGAACATGCAATAATGCACCACTACAGGTTCACGGTTGACCTGCTGAAAAGCAGCAATGCGGAGAAGGACCTGGGAGTCCTGTGGACAAGTCAACCATGAGCCAGCAATATTATGCCCTTGTGACCAAGAATGCCAATGGTAACTCAGGGTGCATTACAACAAACGCGTCCAGCAGAGACATCAAGGGAGGTTATCATCCCCCTCTAGTCTGTCCTAATGAGGCCCCATCTGGAATACTGTGTCCAGTTCTGGACTCCCCAGCTCAAGAAACACAGAACTACTGGGAGGAGTCCAGCAGAGGGCCATGAAGATGGTAGGGAACTGGAGCATCTCTTTTATGAAGAAAAACTGAGAGACTTGGGTCTTTTAATCTGGGAAAGACTGAACGGGGATCTTATCAGTGCTCATAAAAATCTAAAGGGCAGGTGTCAGAAGGATGGGGTCAGACTCTTTTCAGCGGTGTCCAGCTACAGGACAAGGGGCAATGAGTATAAACTGGAGTACAGGAAGTTCCATCTGAACATGTGGAAAATCTTCTTTACTTTGAGGGTGATGGAACACTGGAGCAGACTGCATAGAGAGGTTGTGGAATCTCCTCCTCTAGGATATTCAAAACCATCCTGGACACCTTCCTGTGCAACCTGCTGTAGGTGACCCTGCTTTAGCAGGGAGGTAGGACTGGTTGATCTCCAGAAATTTCTTCCAACACTGACCATTCTGTGAGTCTGTGATTCTGTGCAGCCAAATTTTAATTTCTTTCTCAACTTGTTGTGGGCAATCTTAGCTCAACTGAAGTCAATTAGTTTTTTCCTAGGGATTAAATATGCTCATAATTTCACCCAGTAATAGCATCAAGCAGAAAGAATGGAGCTTAACAGATGTGCAGTGAAGCAACTGGAAGATGGAAGGAAAGACAATCCTACTTTACATTTTTCAGTAGTATCAAGCTAAAATATGAAATGCAAGCCAATTAGGAAGAATAAAACCCATGAAAAGGAGATATTCGTTTCAGAAGAACGCTTTACTGAACACAACTCACTAAATATAGCATATCAGTGATAATATGCTCTCCTATATGCAAATGAGTCTTCAAGTATATTGCAAATACACACAGCATAACAGATTTTCTTTATGGATGACAAATTAATGAAGGCCCTTCCTGAAATGAAGTTCAAGTTACTATTTCCATGGGGTTCCAGTATGCTAAACGTTTTACGTATAGGAAGTCTACACTATGATGACACATATAGCAAGCAAGTCACTTTCCATTTTAGGTGTTCATGACTCAGACAGACCATACACTGTGTATTTAGCACTGCATGCTTGTGAGACAGGAGAAAAGTTCACACTTTGAAACATTCATGACAGACAATTTATTTTTATTTCTTAAACAAATAGATGGTTTGTTATACTGTAAGTTTTAATAGTTGCAAGCAATTTCTTTATATCATTATGTCTAAGATACAGGAACCCAGCGAACATAATTGAAGACAAAGGAAATTGAAAAGACACTTGACAGAAATAACAGATAAATGAAATTAGTAAATACAACTGCCACGTCCCTTCATTTGATGTCTGTGCAAAAGCATCTTCTAAAGTTCCAAGCATACACAGTACACCAGTTAGCTTATTTTAAGCAGCAAATTGTTTCAGTAATCCATAAGGGTAACTAATATTTTATCATATATAAGAAATTTCTTTAGGTGCTTTGTTTTTCCATGCATGCTCCATTCCTTATTGATATGTTCCTTTTTTAACAGAGTCGTTATTTAGTTTAAAGATCAAAGTAGATAAATTCAATGCAAAGCTATGTAGCACGGGCAACACCTGTTTCTGCCACCCACACCCCACATATATGTTCTTTCATTCCCTCCCCCTTCTGACCTCTCTCTGCAGGTGACTATGAGTGAACAGCTAGTTCTCTGAGAGACCTGAATGGGAGACACACATTGGCACATGTGGGCGAATACTTTAATGTTTATTAATCTAAAAAAGAGTAAAGATTACAAAAATACAAGGAGTAGAAAATCTTAAACAAGTTAAAATACATAAAATCTCTAGGTAAAGTTGATTTTGGTCAGTCAGAGTTTAGTTTATGAAATGTCAATCCAAAATAACAGGGGTACAAACTAAACAAAAACATTATACTAAGTTTATACTGAGGCAGCAGTTACCTTTCTTTCCTAAGGCCACTGTACCACAGCAAAAAGTGTGATTCAGTGCATTACAGCATCCACATATCAGAGATGTTCCACTTCTGTACTGCTGATAACAGAAAAAATAACTATTTAAAATCATTATGTATAAACTAAAGTGAATTTGTATGTATAGTTTTCATCACCATAATTTTGTTCTAATTAAATTGTTCTTCAACAATCCCACTGATTTCACAAACCTGTGAAATCAAACAGAAAAACACTGAAATTAAAAAAATTAATGTACAAAAAAAAAGATAAAAGGGAAAATTAGTTCTTCATTTTGTTTGTATTTTGTAAAAGTTTTCCATAATGCCAAATTCACAGTTCAATAAGTAACACTGACCAGTACTTTGATTAATCTTGATTCTTTTTTATTTACAAAATACTCAGAAGCAAATCACAGCTTCTTTAGTTACATTATTTGTTTCAAACATTCAGTGTTTCGGAGGGCTTTTCATTTTCAATAGTAGTAACAGATTACACAAGAAAATGACTGGTGGTTCGAAAAGCCTTAAATATAACAGGCAACTGCAACGAATTAGATAAGCTGGAATAGCAATGTTTTCATTTCTCATTGTGTTCAGGTTGAAAGCCTTCCCCAAAGCAAAATGGAAATGTAGTTTTACAAATATTTACATATGCATTATGAATTAGATTATTTCACAAATATTGCTGACTGTAGCACAGCCTGCCTGTTCTCCCCACCTCCCCCCGCCAATTACAGTTGTAATGCTGCAAGTGGACCTATTACATGGATCCAGTTAGAGAACCAGGGTTATAAAAGGGAAATAAACACCCAAACCATATTTAATAACATCACTGAACACATAAAAGTTTGACTGTTTCCATAGAAGCTTTTACCTTGCCATTTTTAAACACTGAAGGAAATCAGGCACAGCAGCTTTGCATTTATTCACTCCTTTTGTATACATCAATATGCAACCCCTCTTTGGGAGATTAAAGAACCTTGGCAGGAACAAACTATTCCCATTACCTCTAGCAAATCAATTAAATACAATTGGAAAAAGATCTTTATTTCACTTTGCCAACTAGTAAGCCTAGATTTTGTATCGGGTGCTGTACTGATATTCAACAGAGTACAGTACATATGAAGGAACACTGAAAAAAATAATAAATAAAGCATTGGGAAATCTTAGCAACAGTTCTTATCCTTTATTAAGCTTATATGTATTTTTTTTGTCTTTTATGCTTTATGTTTAACAACTGTTTTCCTTGGAGGCACTTCATTTAGCAGAGATTCGAACATTGTCACAGCTTGATCTTTAAGTAACAAATTTGTCTTGGGGGAGGAAGCAAATCTATGTAAACCTGTTTCATTTGCAAAATCTTCTTATGACTGTTGCCCACAAAAACTCCAGGGACTGTGGTCTTAGATGCGGAAAGAAATGGGATGCCAGCAAGAAAATATATTCTGTGCTGCCTCATAACTGTTATGGAATTCTTGACTGATGAGAAATGATTTTAGCAAGATCAAATAAACTTTCAGCTGACATGAGATAGAGCAGCATCAAGGTGGAGTTACAAGAGATGAAGGACATTCTGAAAAGGTGAAGGGATTCAGTGCACCTGCCTCAGACCCCCAAAGACTGATCTTTAGCTGACCTTTGAGTCCCTTTGTTTCTGTGAGTACTTCAGAGAAAAAATAGCTTGGACTAGACTCTCACTTACATAGCTGAAGGTAGGTGGATGAGTCATATCCTGACATGCTGATTTCTCCAATATAAAAGGGAATGGCAATAATTTAAAAGTAGTTCATAGACACAGGAAGCCACCACTGACTTACTTGGGGAAAAAAACTGAAAACCTACAGGCATTTTAAACTTATTGAAAGAACACGATAAATACAGATAGACACTAGAACTGGGGCCCAGACTCAATGACACATTTTAGGAAGATTAACTGGTGATTTCTTATAGCTTTGCTGTCAGTTATCACATTTGATCATCCTACTTCACAGATTAGGGAAACAAGATATGGAAAAATATGTGTTACCCAGATCCTGCTGTAACACTTGCACTGGCACTACGCATTGCCAAACAACATTTAACCAAAATGAACAGAAATCACATTTCAAGGATCAACCCTCCTCTCTTCTCCTTCTCCCTTGTCTCCACATTCAAGGATTTTCTCCCTGACAAGGTCAAGAAGAGTCATCCTAATTATGTCACAAAATCTTAACCTTTCCCATTACTGAGCTTTTTCTACTTTATTTTGAAATAGTTCCTTTTCATGATAAAAGGGGAATCTCTAAAGGTTTGGCTTAGAATAAATCTCAGCCTTGTAAAACACACAGCAATAAGATAATAAGGAGCATTAATTTTTTTTTTAGAGCTTGGAGAATACTGGGCAAAGGAAAGGAAACATTTTTTCATAGATCCTTCACCTTCAGGTTAGTTTTGCACCCTGGGATGACAATCAAACACTGTACATTTGTTCTAGTTTCTGCAGAAATCTGGCCCCTCTGCTGAATCTACTACTCAGCTATGGACCCAAAAGTCATTCCAAGGCCTTATTTAATGCAAAGGGATGAACTCCCTGCTTGCTGCTCCCTGGGGTCTTGTACTTCATGGAGTCATTTGTGTTGAAACAAACAGAGAAAAGAAGGTGCAGAACATGACTAATGTGCTCTGGTACTACTTCAGGGCTACCTTGTGTTCTTTCTTCACTGCTGTAAATGACTACACAAGGTACTGGTGAAAAATGACTGGTTTCGATAGCTCTTGAAAAATACTGAGTTAATTAAATGGAATAAACGCACACGTATCTTTGAAGAAAGCTCTTCTTTGCCTGTAGTAAAAGCACTCAGACAGCATGTCAAACAAAGGAATCAAGAAATATAAAAGGATGAGACCATTAATTTGGTCCTTTGTTCTTTCCAATGCTCTGTACTAGGATGACCATAAGAAATGGCCAGTTCCTTCCAACTGGAAAGCCTGGACAGCAGTCCCTAGTCAAATACAATATTGATACACCCCTCTAAGGCCAGATGCAGTTCTGTAGGATGACTACATCTCATAGTTTTCACAGGGTTATAGTGATTTGTCTTTACTAAAACCCTAGGGGTATTGCTTCATGAGCATTTTTTGGTTGAAAGGCCAGCTGAAGCAGTTCTAGCTCACCACTGTCAGATTCACACATTCTCCACAGCTCCTCCTCCTCATTCACACAGCACAAACACTGGACAGCCACAGGGATGAGCAACAACACAGGACTGAATCACCTGAGCAAAGTCAGTCTTTTTATTCAGTGATTTAGCAATGAGATGAGTTCTCAGTTCAGAATATGCCTTCACAAAGACCTACATTTCAGTTGGCTTTATTCAACAAGTGTTTTGGAAGAGCAAAGTCAAAAAGGGGATGGATTAATCTGATATTATCAAAACCAAACCGAGTCATTTAATTAAAGTTCCTTCATCAACATTCAGCAAATCAGGCAGCATTCCATTAAAAAGTTACATTTCTTTGCCATAATGGCTAGCCTTATTAACTGGTTGTCAGTAAAAGTTTATAGTTTAAACTTTATATTAACTATAGCTTGTAATTGAGTTTATTCTCTGAAATTCTTTAATATCAGAGAAGAGTTTTAATTTCCTAGAAATTTATTATTTTTGTTATGTCCATTTAGACTGATCTTTTAACAGTACAATATTAAACAACCTGTGTTTCAACACATACAACCTACTTTGTGATTCAAATCAAAGTTCTTGTATCAATACATAGCCTGTTATATCACTATACAGCTAGTGGAGTATTTTTATTGTGATGTATGTAAATCAATATATGTTTACATACTTATTTGGCACAAAATTCTCATAAAGCTTAGTACAGATTTTTAGTTATAAGCACAGGTGACTACCTGTTGAACATACCTGTGTATCTATCCAGAGTGGTTTATGCAAGACATAGAACTCAGTGGAATTAAAATACTAATATTTTCCTGAAAGTTTAGAACCCACTTGCAAATATTTTTTTAATTTGAAAAAAAAAAGCAAAATATTTATATCACTGTTATTGTATACACTGCTGTTTAATAGTGGACATTCACATAGATAAAATTAGTATGGGTATAATTTGTGCTTTGAAATCTACAGACTTCTATGACCATCTAGAGCAAAGTAAAGTTTAACAGTATTTTATTAGTATCTTTGTTATGGTTAATATTAATCCAAACTGTCACTTCTTATATTTCTCATGTGTATATTTTTAGATCATTAAGGACAGCCATTACACTATTCAGAGGCACCCTGCCTTCTCAAGCAAATGATTTTTATCTTCCAAGGACTAAATTATAATACTAAAAACAACTGGAGGGAACTTTGCAGTTTAAAATTACTAGAATAAACCCTAGTATAAAAATCACAAAAATGTGTTCACATGTACATATGGTTATGTATATTTTCATGGGTTTGTAAGAAAACAAGTTGCGTAAACGTAAACTCATGATCATTACATCATGCATAGCTTTATCAATGCCTATCAGGTAGTGTCGAGGAAATCAACCAAAACTGCACATCCAGACTGCTCTTTATGAGTAAGCATATTCATAGACACTAAGGCAAAAAACCCTGCTGTGATAAACTAGTTTGACCTCCCATGTACCTATATAGAGTCCACGGAATTTCCCACTATCATTTGCTATTTAGAAAGCCCTATCACCTTGTGTTAATGATGTTAATGACTTCAAGTTCATTGCCTCTCTTAACTTTTGCTTAAAATGCTTAAGGCTCCTGGTTGCTAGTTCCTTCATCATAATTTGACAAGTTGAAGCTTTTTTATTTAAATATCTACCTACAGATAACAAGTAATCTCTGAGGTTCATAGTTGAATGCCTTTAGGTGAGGTGAAGTCATGACCAAACCCTGGGTCATTTTTGATCATCTTCTGAAATCGCTCAAGTAATTCGAATCTTTTTTAATGGCAAGAAACTAAAGCAAATTTTTTTTACTGATATTATGTGAAATAATTACTTTGCTACTTAACTTTTGGGGCAGTCAAGGAATAGTCTTCCCTTCTTTGTTGACAGCATTATGCAGAGAACTCAGACCGAGAAGGTCTTCTATGATCATCCTAAATCCATTAGGTCAATGCTTTCCAGGACAAAGCTTCATTACTCTGCAACAGAGACAGATATGTTTCTCTGGTGCCAGATACATTTAATTTGGTTCAAATATATTTCATCTGGTTATAATAAAGTGCATTTTACTGGAATGTGGTCATTATACCAGGGGATTCATATCAGTTAATAACTTCAGCTTCAACTTCCCACCAATTATCCAAATCTATCAGACCCTAATGAGCCCCATTCATCTACATCTTCCCATTAGAAACTCTATGTTTTGACTCCTCAGTGAGCCAGCTTTTAATTTACCTATTGTGCGCCTTGATAATTCTCTATGTCATTTTTAAATTACAGTGTCATTTTTTTATTACATTAAATGTCTTTAGGAACACAAATTTACCATAATAATGCAAGTTGCAGAAAATAGACCCTTAGGTTTGGAAGCTGTACTGAAAACAACTTTCTGCAGTCAGACAGAAAATGAGAATTTTTTTCCTCACTGCAATGGAAAATTCCCTCCTCCTCCCAAATAGTTCAATGCAAACTTTTACAAGGTGAAACCAAGTATTAGTCAGTAGAAACAAACTGACATAAGCCTCAATAGCATAAGGAGGTAATGGCAGCTTTGGATTTAAGCACATCCATTAAAAAAAATAGGAATCTTTAGTCTAGTTCCAACTTTCCCCTCCCCTCACTATCTAACAGTCACGTAATTTCTGGTAGAAATAGTGGCAATCTCTACATTTGTTTCATTATATACAAATAATTAAATTCAACAGGGCAACTTTCCATACCAGAAAACTGTTTTCTCTTATTTTCAGACTCAAAAAGTAGTTCTATGAAATGGTGCAGCTTCAGCTATAGGTGTTACAAGACATCCAGCCAAGACCATCCAACAGGCCTGAAGAAACTCTGTTTACAGGACCACAATCCTGACTAGCAGCCCATTTCTGAAGTGGACATAAAACTGTCCCAACCTAAAACATCTAGCTAGACACTGGGTAGGGAGAATGAGACACAACATATCTTCTTTAACTTATGAAAGTGTGCACTAGAAAGACTTGGAAAACTACTCATACCTCAAGGACATAAAAACTTCATGATGCACCCTAAAAACGTTACATGAGATGGGGAGATGTGACTTTTTCTACTGCAATTTATATTACCACTCTTGATGTATTAAATGAAAGAAAGATACCCATAATTTCCTCCAGAAGATTCATTAATCTGGAATTTAAACTTCCCAGAAATTCAACCAAGATTCACTTTGGGGACGAAATCCCACGTATTTACAGTGAAGTTACTATTCATTGGGAAAAACTTCCAACCAGAAATATTATGTTCTTATTCACCAGACATATAAACGACTACATTTGAAAAATGCCTCATTACTACCATACTCCCTAGAGAAACCAAACCTAGCCTTGCCCTAAACGCATACCCACTGAAAGGGATCTTTTCAGCACTGCTATACTCCTTCAGAGCAGAACACGAAGACAAACAGCTGAATTTGACTTACAGAAATGGAATTTGTTTGTACTAATGTCATAAAGGTTGCAATCAACAGTTGCTGCTCTAAGCTTGATTCTGTCACTCATACGACTAATACCTGTCTAGCAAAAGGAAATTTTCACAGCAAAAACATAGTCCAGCAGTAAACTCCTCCTCATTATAAATTCTGATCAAGCAGTTTTCCAAATCTTAGGAGCACTTATTTCCATAATTAAGGAAAACTGCTTAGTGAACATGTGAATTTGCTCAGTGTAAGGAATTTTACCCATGTACAAATACTGTACCATTTGAATTTTACTGGAACACAGTTTGAATTTCTTGATTTTACGAAAAAAATGTCCTTCATTCTTGGGGCTTTCTCCTAGGTGGCTGTTTGAGCAGAATGGGAAAATTAAGGTTTTCTTCAATACCTGCTGAAATCATCAGCAGAGCATATTTGACTGCAGAGTTTCAAGGCCAGAACAAGATTGAATGGAAATCACATTCTTTTTCCCAAAAATCAGCTTTGCTTTATCAGCAGTAGACCTTCCACTGTAAACTTAGAAAAGAGTTTGTAGCTGTATTAGTGGCAAAACATTTAAGTTTCTTGCCACAAGTCAGTAGAAATGAGCGTCTAATGCTCCTGTCGGCAAGCTGAAGTTAGAGTGAAGTGATAGCAGCCACGCTACTGAGTTTGCCTTTGGCCACAGAAACTGATACACCTTAAGTAGATTAGGGGACAGGAATGTATATACACTGCCCTGGTTTGGGCTGGGATAGAGTTAACATTCTTCCTAGCAGCTGCTATAGTGTAACGGTTTGAATTAAGAATGAGAATAATGATGATAATACACTGATATTTTAGTTGTTGCTAAACAGTCAAGGACTTTTCAGCTTATACTCGAAGGGGTATTTGATACCATATGATGTCATGCTCAGTATATAAACTGAGGGAAGCTGCCTGTAGGAACTGTGGCTCAAGAATTAGCTGGGCACCGGTCAGCAGGCAGTGAGAAATTATGCTGTGCATCACTTGTTCTGTATATTCTTTTAGCATTATAATTATTATTACTGTCTTCCTTTTCCCAGCTTTTAAACTGTTTTTATCTCAACCCACAAGTTTCACCTTTTTTTTCCAATTCTCTCCTCCATCCAATTCTGGAGCCAGTGAGCAAACAGATGCATGGTTGAGTTAGCTGCCTGCTGGGTTAAACCACAACATACACATATGTATATATTTAATATCGATTAACCAAGTAGCAAGTTTGCTGAGTCTACATTATTCACCTATCATGCACATCTGCCAAATGGACTGACTGCAGAGAGCGATCCTTTGCTTCCAAAGCTGTGAGATCTGGGGAAATCTGCTGTGCAGGTTACATCTTGAGTCAGGCACCCAACAAAGTAGACTTGGCCTTTTAGGAAGTAAGTGCATGCCTGGACTATACATAGTAGGTCAAATTACACCCAAAGACTGTCTTTGTCTTTTCAGTGTTATGCATTAGAAATTTCCAACTAGCAGTATTTGTAGGACCTTTTCTCAAGGGAAAATTCAAACCGACTCTTGCTAGTTCCCCAAAACGCTGAATTCCTTCTTATAAAAACTGTCTTAGAAATGTTCTGGTGGTTGTAGGTGCAGCTCTTCTGTTTCTTTGCATCAGTATCCCACCAAGAAGAAAATTATTTTCAGTTTGGTGAGAGTTCTTTGAGCTGCTGAAGTATTGTGAAGTGGTAAATATTTTTTCCAGATCCCTCCTTTTTCCAAGAATGATCTTTACGCATCCTCTGAAAACTGTCTGTAGAGAACCAGCAGAGAAGTAAACTACTACAGGTAGCAATGGGGAACTGTCTTCGGAACAACAACTGAGGAGGAAGACACAAGGCCTTTTCTACAGGTGTTTTAATGATACTAAAATCATAGAAGTACCATTAACCCTTGATTTTGGATAATATTGTCGCAGTCATTTTCACTCCACTTTGCTCAGTGTGTACAGAGCATTAAAGGCAGAAGAGATTTAGTTACTAAATGACAGTAGTTCTTTTAAAAGCATGTTTTGGTTCCTATTTTTAATAACAAAATTTACATTACAAAAGCAAAAATTATACATCTGTACCTCTCTGACATGTGGTCACAAACTTAATTAAGCACATAAAGAGAAAGGTTACGTGAAAAAGAATCAACAGTTCTTAACAATTATTTTCTTCCCCTTTTTTAACAAATATTTTAAGCTGTAATCACCATTCTTTTATATGAGTACCTATTTGTTTCCAAATTTTGTCATAATTGGTATGAAGTTTTAAAAATTATTGTCTTCCAGTTATCTTTGGATCTTGTTGATGAGGATGAATTTTTAAAAATGCTATGAGAGAACCTGAAGGACTTAGAAAGTAAAGCATGATTTACAAGAACTGAGAACCTAGATCTCATTTCCAAAAGACAAGATGTATGCTGCCATATCTGTTTTGCAAATGACGTTTGTTGGGAGATGTTGAGATGCCAAAATGACCCAATTCTGGTCAGCTATCATTGGCTTTGAAAACAGCCTCTTTAAATACCTGTATCTCACTACATTGGAAACTGCTACCCCCAAACTTTTTCATTCATTTTATAGTAGAATACTAACCAAATTAATTTAAAGTAACTCAAGGTGACTCACATAGCTTCTCTTTTTGTGTTGTTAGTTTTCCTACTGCTGAAAACTAGTTTTACACCTGGCTGCTATTAACACAAAGTAGTCAAAGAATGTGGTAAATACTATCTACGTAGAATTTATTAAAAGCTGAGTCAAAGAACAGGTGTTGCTATTGTAAAGACAAATTTTGGAGCTCTTCTGCTCTGGCTCACAAATTATGAACTCTTGGGTCCCCTCAGCACTAAAGGACACACAAAACATCCACACAGATTTATTAACTTTAGGGTGAAAAATGATGTGTGATCATGCCAGCTGCTCTGCCTACAAGCACTGGCATCAACAAGTAGGCCAAGTCGCTCACTGACTCTCCACTTTACAACTGGGAGCTGCCAGCAGTGGCAGTTCTGTACTTTTTACTTGCCAATGACACTAGCATATAGCCTCAGATGGGGATGATAATATTATTACTTTTAATAACATTTATCATTATTAGATTTCAGACACAGAAAATATTGCCTTGATAAAACATTTTTGTTCTACTATTTTAGTTATTAGTAGTAAGACTGACCTGCTATAAAATGTGCAGCAGTTAACTATGCAGGCTCACAGACAGTCTCAAAACAGCTGCAAATCCCTCTTTGCTACAGAAACTACAGCTTACAGCTACCTTCTTTCCCTTCTCCATTCTCTGTGCCATCAAAGCCAGGAAAAATAATTGTCATTAGTTAGGCAACTATCATCTCTATTGATCTGGTGGTAGGATCAACACTTCTACCTATAATTCACCAGTCTCTCACACTGGGCAGTGACAATGATCTGTTAGGATTCTTGGAAACCTGCAGCACAGGGTCTTAGATGCTCGTAAGTCCTCCTCTGTCATTTAGGTTACGATCCTTAGACTTGATGTTAGGAAAAAGTTCTTCACTGAAAAGGTGATTGGCCATTGGAATGCGCTGCCCAGGGAGGTGGTGGAGTCGCTGACCCTGGAGGTGTTCAAGGGGAGACTGGATGAGGCACTGAGTGCCATGGTTTAGATGCTGGTGTTAGTGTTGGTGTTAGTGTTGGGTTATAGGTTGGACTCGATGATCTCGGACGTCCTTTCCAACCTTATGATACTATGATGCTGCTGACATTTACTTTCATGATTAGACAATGGTTTCAAAGACTGTAGGATATTAAGGATTATTTGTGTCTTTAAGAACTTTTATTCATTCAGAGGAATTTAAAAGAATGCAGGCAAAATAGAGATAATGGAGTCACAGGCTGGAGAAGGCAGGCTCCACCTTTTAGAGCTACTGGGCGTTTGTGGGTTTTTTGCCAGTCAATACATATCTACTAAACAGACTATTTCAGCTTCATGCTACTTCTCTGGAACAGCTACTTTAAACACATCAGAACAAATTGCTTCACTTAGCAAAGTAAACTGTAGTGATGATTCTGCCAGTGCTCAGTGACTGCAGAAAAGTTTACGTAAAGCGATTCCATGAAGTTCAGCCCTCAAACAAATGAGTTATTGGTACTTGTGAGAAGGGCTCCTATGAGAGGCATGACATCTTCATGATATCTGATGATCCGAAAAAGGGAAGTTAAAAGTTTGAGGGGTTTGATCTGGTCCTAACAAAGATACTTACATTTGTCTTGGTCAGCTTCCACTCCTTCACTTTCTGTGTCACTCGGCAATATCCAAGGTTGATGAGCAAGCTGAAGCTGTAGTAAGAATTCATCCTGCCACAAACAGATCTATTTTAGACAAAATGACAGAGAATGGTTCTATATAAATGCAGACTGTAGCAAACACTCTAGCCTCAATTCGTTAGGGAGGAGAAAGCCTTTAATTAAAAAAATCTTGTGAAATAAAACTAGAATGTAAGGAATATGCAGGCTCCCTAGAATTTACTTTTTATTGAATTCTTATTTATTTATCTATCCTGAAAAAGTAAAAAGAGGTCTCTATCTATCTATCTATCTATCTATCTATCTATCTATCTATCTATCTATCTATCTATCTGCCATAGCTACAGATACATACATCCTCATCTTAGAAATGCGGCGACATGAAAGAAAATGCAGATATTCCATGTCCCTGAAGTTTTTGGACTACACCTAGACATAACATGCATGACTTGCTTAAGTAAGGCTTTGACTTTTCAAAACTTTCACTGTCTCCAGTCTAGTAAGAACGAGGACCTGAAACTTGAAAGCCTAGGAAGGAAAACTGTTACGGAAATTTCTGTTTCCAAGGTATCCTAAACTTCTAAGCATCAAAATACAAATGCTTTACACAGCCAAAAATCTATATGAGCTGAATACATGCTTTTCAAAATGTTTTACAATTGCCTCCTTTTTAATATAATGCATGCATGTATATACAAACATTTTTCCACACACTCACACATATGTATGCGAGCATAAACACACACATACATATAAAATACTGACAGGCTCCTTTGCAGTATTCAAGGTGAGAGATGAGACTGGAATGCATAGTTTTATTTTCAAAAGCAGTTCAAACATGCAAGCCCTGTCTCTAAAATAGAACTTGGCCAGATATCATAAAATTACTGGCCACATTCTTACAAGCACCTGAAAGAAAAGGGGGTAACAGCCCTCTCTCCTTTTACACCAGCTGAAAACTAGAATCGACACATTTAAAGTTAAACTGTATTGCATAGCACTACATCATAATTTTTACTGTTAGGCCATCTGGTTTAAAAACAGAAACCAGCCTTCTTTAAGTCCATTATTGGAAATCTAATGCTGTTTAATCACTGGGAGTAAATTATTAATTCTGTTAGTAATCTATTAAAAATCCACAAAACCTGCTGCAATGGCTCAACACAAAGCTCAGGCAGGAGCCTCGGGCCTTATGCAAGTATTGCCATCTCAAATGTGCTCAGTGTTTGTGTAGGATGCTGACTACGGCATCGAATTGGGCAAAATGTTTTGATTCTTGGAATAGGATTCTTGCAGTAGGAGCAAGTGTCTCTCTCACTGATCAGCATATTTTTTAATCTACCAAAAACACAGAGAAAAATAACTGAGCCAAGCAGCAGAACAGAACAGAAGTATCTGACTAAAAAGAGAGTCCTCTCTTGACATTGAGCTTTGCTCTGTACTCCAGTAATTAGGAAGAAAATTTGTGTTAATGCTATATACAAATAAGCTGAAATATCCTGCCGTTGACAATGACAGACCAATAAAGATTACTGAATACCACATAAAGCTATCTGGATAAATAAAGTGATTGTAAAATTCCAAGGGAGTCAGAAGTATTTTCATCTCAACAGTTATTGATAACCACCGTAGAATTGTGTCACTTTAACAGAATCCATCCTAAAGTGATAAGCAGATTTCAACAGTCCTTGGCCAATTTACATAAAACACCAAAGAATAAGGTAAATGGAAAAAAGTACCTCTGCCAAAGAATTTGGAACCCTGATTTATTAGTTTTATAGAGATAATAAAACTATTTCTCTAGGTAGCATTTCTTCACTATAATTCAATTCTGCCTCGAACAAAGCTGACAATAAAACACACCTGTTAGAACTTTGTGATATTATGTGTGCCAAGAGGTAGAAACTCATCCACAAAATCTCAGCTCATTATAAGTCTCGAGCATTAAAAAACCCCAAATCATTCTCAACAGCCAACATGTTAAGTACTTGCCAAATTATTTAAGATTTGCGCTATAACAAGATTTAACCACCCTGAGATACTGTGTGAACTTTACTAAAACTTAAGACGAAACTCTGAATTGTATTTATCAGTAGTTTTTTTGTATTTTAGACTTATGTTACTTTGAAACACATTACAAACTAGGAAGAATCCATAAGTTATAGAGACATATGTTGTTTCCTTATAAATAAATGACAGCACTCACATTGTGAACCCATACAGATTCTGAATTCTTTAATTCGAGCTCCTTATGCTACAACATGCTTCTGGTACCCAGTAACTACATCCTCTTCAACTAACTTATTCTCATCAAATATTTATCAGCGTTGTTCTGGTTAATTCCATTAACACCACATAAGAGTAAGGAAACAGAAATATTTGCAAAATCTTATCATAGTATCTTCTACAGGACCGGCAATGCAACCACAGCGTATTTGCATCTATTGGAAATTCCTGGTTCACATCATAAGTCTAAGAAGAATAAAAGTAATTTCCTTTCTTTTATTTTACTATTTTTATACAGAAAAAGGATACAAAACCTACAGTGAAATTTGCAAAACAATTTACAGTATCAGTCTCAAGTTTTATATGCTTGTGATCTGTAAAAGTACAAAGAAATACAGAACTTAACTTGTTCTTCTCCCACCCTAGGCCACCTTTGACTTTTAAAAATTTGTCTCAATTGTCAGAGAGAGGCTGTGACACAAGATAAAAAAATCACATAGCCCCAAACAGGAAAACCTCTAACATGGAAAAAAAATGTCACTGAACAGAGATAGTTCCTGGGTATGTTCTGCCTAAGCCCATCTCTCTTAGAGACCAGGAACTTCAGTGGGCAAAGATAGCTTAAAAGAGCTCCCAGAGTTTCCAGTACAGCACTGCAAACACAGGACTGGGAGCAGCAGATTGGCCAGACCTCTGTCAGCTACTTTCCCACATTCGAGGGCCTTTACAGCTTGACTGAGGAAGGTCTTCAGTATGAACGCGTCATATTAGCAGTTTTCCCGTTGAAAGCAGAGCTAGTTCCAAGATGAGTTTCCATTATGTCAAAGGTCACTTGTGCATGTCAGGAAAGGATAAATAGGGTTTGAGCTGGGTCACTAGCAGCCAACGTGCTATTGTACCCAGTGAGCAAAGAGGAAGACAAGAATTTGTCACTTGTAGAAGGGATTATAACAGAGGATAAGATGCTGCATAGAAATGCTGAGATGTCATATCAGCTTTGCAGTGGGCTTGCTGAATGAAACTGGGCATGCTATTCTAACTGTAAAACAGGGTAATAATATTGCTCATTTCTTAAAGTACTTGAGATATACATACACACACATATGTTTAAAGTATAACAGGACACTTTCTGTAAGACCTATCAGGAAAGCTTGGAATTTGGCAAACAGATAGTCACAGAAAATGAAATGGGAATCATGGTTATTACACCTCTAACTACAAACAGGCTGCGTAAGGAGCATTTTAAATTGCCTCTCTTGTTACAGGAAAGATCAAAAGTGATGGACAGACTGGATGAACCTTGGTGGCGATACAGTGCTCATTACATAGCACTTTCAGAAGTCTATAAAATAATTTCAGCTGGCATCACATAACTATGTATCAGTTAAGAACAGAACTGCTTAAAAAGAAAGAAATAAAAAGAGGAGTGAAGTATTTAGTGGGAAACAATGAACCCTTTCATTTTCTCTGAACATTTTTAATTAAAATTTAATTTCAATTCTCATTTTCTAATATGTGAGAGATTTCCAACACATGAACACATCAGCCCCTCAAAAGAAAAGACAAAGGGGCTTCGTCTGTCAAAAAAGAAATTTGTTACAATTACATATTTTTTTCCATGGAAAACTTCTGGTATATCAACTGTCAATGAAGTCACTTTCAATAGAACTGTAGTCACCTTCAGTCCTTGAGTCTTTAAGTTGGAGACCCAATTCTAGGTGAAGCAGTAACTCGAGTGATGGGATTAGTGCACTGCCATTTAAGCACCAAAATGAGGATTTTTTTCCACCACCAAATTTAAGTAAGATTTCCTTCCCAAATTCTTAAGGGTTATCTGTGCCTCATTTCCTTTCTTTCATAATAATGGAGGCCATATACTTAATTGCAAGATTATACAAAGTATCAAATCTCTACTTTTCCCACAAGCACCTGTAAGCAATATGATTATACACGTAATTTTTTTTAAAAAAACCCTCATTACACTGATAATACATTGTGTCACGTGTCATATCCAATGGATTCTTAAAACAAATAATAATTCTCAGAAACAATTATCTAAAGGTGTTATATTTTTTCAGTCTCAGAAAAAGCTCTCCAGTCTTTGACAAATGAACTACAAAGAGAAACTACAAAGAACTACTAAATGGTGGGAACCAACTTATTCCACCATTAAAAAATTAGCAATCTAGACATATAGGTATTTCTCAAATCATTATAGAAAGACTGGCATTTCCTGAGGAAAAAACTCACCCTTGTAAGGCATGTATCTGAGATAGACACCAGAGCTGTTCTTTCACAGGTGTTTTTATTTTCACTGCCAACACACTAAAGTTATCTTTAAGGCAGGTAAGGTTAGCAGAGAAGAATTCCACTCAAAATTTACAAGGTACTTCACGATTTTGTTTTGTTTTAAACGAAGACTAATCCTGTAAAAGCCATTAATATGCGACAGGAAGTGTTTATGCTCTGAATCGGCCTAGTTAACACACATATAGTACTGGATTGATTCAACAATGCTGGATATTTTCTCATTGCAGTTTAGTTTTGTGTTTCGGAAAACTGGTTCATTCAGCAATGCCTAAATAATCATTCCAATGGGTCCAAAAAATGAAAGAAAAAGCAGACCAAGGAATACTATGCACTGCCAGAGCAGCAGGAAAAATACCCTGGAACCATAAAGGTAAGATAAAGTTTTGTTTAATATTCTCTAATTATGCTTCTATTAGAAACTGTAAGGCTAATAAAACTGCTATGCATCATGCAGGCAAAACCCTACAGAGCTCATAGAAAATTTTGGGGGGTACGAGCGTTTCAGTAGGATTTCTGTAAAAATCCTGACATTTTCTAATCAGTACCTCTCAAAGCTGAGCAGTCATTTCCTTGCCAATTTTCTCATCATTATAATTCAAGTTCTTTTCAGAGTAGTAAGTTACATTAGATATGCTGATGTTACTTCAACACAAAACACAATCTAGTCTTCACGTTACTGTAGCTCTTAAACATAGCAAAAACATTAAATTGAAAATCTTACTTCTGATAAACTGCTTCTCTGAGTAGTGACAGTTCCAACAATGTCTCCACTCATTTGTACAGGGAGCCCTGAAGCAGCACTGTGGGTCCTCCCCATTTGGCTCTTAGATGTCAAAGATCTGCTTCTTTGCATACTAATGATGCCTTCCCTGCTTCCTTGGTTGCTAGGAGTAAGAGGCCGTGACAGTAAGCTATTTGGGGTCACAGGTCTGCTCCCTGGAGTTGATGGAGTTGGTGGCCTGTTGGTTTGTGTACCTGGCGTTGGAGGCCTACTGTTTGCAACACTGGAGATCTGTGTTCTGCTACTAGAGGGCAGCGGTGGTGATTTGTTTCCTTGGAGCTGAATGTTTTTCCCAGTCTCAGTCGGCACCTGAGGCCTCGGATTTTGGCCCTGTGTAGCTTGAAGATTGCCTTGATGGTCAGATGAAACTAAACTGTGATGTTGGATACTGGTGCTTCTTGAGAGCCTTGCTTCTTCCCACAGTGCTAGGTCCTTCTCGATATCTGTTCACACACACAAAAAAAAAAAGAAAAGAAATAAATAAATTTAGATTATGTTTCTCTAGTTTAAATCTCTTACTGATCTTTTTCAAATGTAAGTGACAACCAGAAGCTGTGCAGAGGAAAATCTATTCACCCTCAAAACATACAACTGAAAGTTCAAATGTTTGACAAGCATTTCTTCAAAGTTTTTTACATTTAATATACTGCAAATGCACCTATTCCACAGAAAAAAAAAAACATTACCACAACCTATAAAAATCCCTCTCATTTCAGTTTCTCATTAGCATCAAACCAAAATAGAGCAGCAACCTAGACTTGCCATCCTCAGCTGCAGTGAAGGGCAATCCAAAACTTGTTCAAGGCAACAGTTTTGCTCCTGGCATTGCTGTCTATTGCCCAAGCAAAACTCTGGGGGAAATAACCCTTGAACTCTGGTACGTCTGGATCTGTGATTCTGCTTGAATCTGCATTTCGTGCTCTGACCTGCCATAAATGCCACAAGAGGTGAGAAGGTCACCAACATGTAGAATCCAAGCAGAAAATGTGGCTAACATTGGGTGGCTCAGTCCCTACCCACCCACCCCCCCCCAGCCATAAGAAATAAAATCCTATTTAAAAACAGAACAGTTTGGGGTAGTGATGAAAAATGTGCTCTGAATTAAGTTAGATCATATTAATGCTTCTAATGAATTAAATCAGATACACCCAACAAAGACAGGTGAGGGTAGTTGGCAACCTATTCCACTGTTTCACCACCCTCAGTAAAAAAAATTTCTTCCTAATATCTAGTCTAAATTTGTCTCGGTACCATTACGCCTTGTCCTATTGCTACAGGTCCTGCTAAAAAGATTTTCCCCATCTTTTTTATAAGCCCCCTTTAAATATTGAAAGGTTACAATAAGGTCTTCTTGGAGTCTTCTCCTAGCTGAACAACCCCAATTCTCTCAGCTTCTCTTCACAGGGGAGTTATTCCAGGACTTTGAACATTTTGGTGGCCCTCCTCTGGACCCACTCCAACAGGTCTGTTTTCCTGTGCTCAGAGCTGGATGCAGCATTCCAGGTGTGGTCTCACCAGAGAAGAGTAGAGGAGCAGAATCACCTCCCTCAACATGCTGGTAATTTTTATTCTGATGCATCCCAGGACATAGTTGGCCTTCTGGGCTGCAAGCGCACACTGCCAGCTCACGTCCAGCTTCTCATCCACCAAGACCTGCAAGTTCTTCTCTGCAAGGCTGCTCTCAATCTCTTCATCCCCTAGTTTGTATTGATACTGAGAGTTGCCCTAACCCAGATACAGGACCTTGCACTTTGTTTTGTTGAACCTCACAAGGTTTTCACAAGCCCGCTTCTCCAGCTTGTCAAGGTCCCTCTGGATGGCACCACATCCTTCAGGTGTGTCAACCTCAATGCTCAACTTGGTGTCATCTGCAAACTTGCTGAGAGTGCACTCAATCACATTGTCTATGTCATTGATTAAGATATTAACACCAGTCCCAGAACAGAACCCTGAGGGACACTGCTCATCATTGATTTCCAGCTGGACATTGAGCTGTTGACCTCTAATATGTAGCAGGAATGCTGTATGAAAAATAAATTGCTGCCTTTAGCATCAACTTAATTTATAACATCACCTTGAAAACATAAAACGAACCTATGTTACTTTCATGTTACTAGTCTAATACAATATATTCCACACATCTCACACGCTATTACTAAAAAGCTGGTAAAACTGAAATAGTTGTGAAAGTCTCAGATAAAAGTGTCTTTCCACTCTTTAAACATTAAATGTTTTGCTGTTATCAAATCTCAAAACATAGTTATTCTTTCTAACACACAGCTAAGAATATTTCTAATGGTTAACTTGCTGACATCTTAAGACTAATTACTTCCATTTAGAAATAATTATATCTTGAAGTAATCTTCCATTATATTTTTTAAACAATCAATACATATTACTTTGGAATCTGTATGGTGTCTGGCAAAAATTCAGGGGGCAATAAATGATAATTGGGGCTACCTATATATATTCTTTTAAAGATTCATCTTAGCCTATGGCTTTGCAAAATCACAGACCTTCCACAAGATGATTTCAGTGCGCTAGGAAATTATCTGAATATTGAATGATTTAGTAAGAGTTAAATAAACACTTAATTCTGGTTTATGTTTCCTTAATCCCATATAAGTAAACAAGCCTGCAGAGAAACTAATTACTCTAATAATTTATCCAAATAGAATTAACACGTTTACATAGTGTAATTATTCAGTTTTATTTAGTATGAATTCTCTTTTTCATTTTGCTTCAATGTAAGCTGTTCAACCAGAAAAAAACCCATACATCTCTAGCCTTACAATATTATCTGATCTATAAAAAATACCAGAACTGAATTGTGACTTAGGATTTTTTTAAACCCCCTGTCAATGTTATTTAAAGGAAAATAAAACACAGGCAACAGAGCAACATAAAGGCATTTTACTTTCATATCATAAATACCAAAATAGGGATGAGTCATAATGAGCTTACAAACTGTTTATGCATTTAACAGTTCCTCTTGGGATAAAATATATTTCAGAAGTATCCGATTACCACAGAATCAGTATAACAAACAAATTGGCAAGATACTGGAATTCACTACTGAAAAAATATATATTATCTGCTTATGTGTGATATAAAGCAGCCACAGAAACGTAAGAGACTGAATCTGAGGCAAATATATCACTGAGCCATACGTAGAGAGGGAAAAGAAAACTGATTGCTTCAATATCTGATTTTGTAAAAATGCTGCTTTCAAATATCAAGGTACCGAGGCAGTTGCTGGCAGTTGGTGCTAGTCCCTAATTTAGATACGGGCATCACATTGTGCTTTATTTTAGGAGTGAGTTTTAGCCAGCCCATAGTCCATAAAGAGAAAGCCAGGCTCCTTAAGAAGGTGTATCTGAGACAGGGGACCACATTTCATCATTACACAGGTGACCCAAGATACAATTCAGTCACTGCCTAGTATTAGGTGGATTTAATAGGTTCCAGAGTGCTCCCTATGAGAACTGAAACAAGGAGACTTGCTGATATCAGAGACACCTGAACTTTTGCAAATGTATGAGACAAATAAGGCTAAGCAAAAACACAGCATTATTAATCTGAGCTGATTCTTCAAGGAAATTTTTATGCTTGTCTGTGAGGGAATAATTGTCTCAGACAGCACTGATGGTATTATAGGACGAGAATTATTAGGAATACAAGAATCCAACATCTAATAATTGGGCTGTTTTCTTGTGAGTTTCTCGGGCAAACAAAAACAACTGAACAGTAGAATGACTGAAGCCCATGATGCAGTGGTACTGAAATAATGGGCCCAAAACCAAATTATAACAGGAGCATTAACATGAGAGAGATCTTGTAGGCCACACAACAGTAGACTGAATCTAAGAGACTAAGTGGATGTAGCTAGTTGGATGGTTAGATGACAGTCAATTAAGTATTTAAAATTCCATATTCTGATAAATATGGTAGTTATTACTTCCAGCTTTGTCAAGGGAGTTCTAAAGGAACTGTACATTTCAGAGCATACTGCATACGAGAACAGCTTGTACAAGCACAGAAGTGTGACCAGTTAGGACATAAATCAAAGTAGGGAGATCTCCAGCAGACGCATCCTGAGTGACAATTGCAGCAACACATGGGAAGGTGAGTGCTACCTCAGTGGTAGAGGCCCCTGGGGTACTCAGGTTCCTGACCACAGTTTCATTTTGGAGAGACGACTCATGGATTTTCAGTCTAGTTTGGCAGTGGCTACTTCTTTAATGTCTACTACGACTTAAATTTGTCCGAAAAAAAAAGAATGACAGTATCTCCATTGTTAGAAACAAACACCATCTAAAATTTCTTCATGTGTAGACATCATAGTTTTTAGTTCTTTTTCCATTCCAAGCAAAACCTTTCTTTAAAGTGCTTCCCTCCTTGTGCTCATAGCTTTGTCTTCTGGCTTGACTTCAGCTGCAGCAGCCCTTAGACACAAGTACAGCAGATGTACCTCTTTCTACAGAGGATACAGCTCCCGAGCCTTTCACACCGGTAGTATTGGTAGGATAAATGACCAAAGTCTTTTAGAAAATC
This sequence comes from Tapera naevia, assembly GCA_033556795.1. Classification (NCBI taxonomy): domain Eukaryota; kingdom Metazoa; phylum Chordata; class Aves; order Cuculiformes; family Neomorphidae; genus Tapera; species Tapera naevia. The sequence continues at coordinate 17,605,986 of JAUMJJ010000038.1, forward strand.
ACACTGAAAGTCTGTCTCACTGTGAATTACTTGAAAGAAGGGTCAGATAAATTTCATTTCTCCCTTCACCTTATGTACACAGTCTTTATGTTCAGTTCTGCATTCCTAGGGTTGGCCCACAAAGTGCAGCTTTCATCGTATGACAAATAGCGTGCATAATGCAGGACTACTGTACACAAGTTAACAGACTTCACCTAGCCAGAATTCTCATGAACAAATTGGGGTTTTCCTGCAATACAATCTATTCTCAAACTAAAGGTCCACTGCAGCCTTTTCTAAAGAATACTGAACTGTAGGTGAAGCATCAGCACCTCCTTATTACATGTCGGTGAAATGTGAAAACAAAAAAAAAGTAAGTTATTAATCTGTCAGACTGCAGCATATTTAACACAGTTTAATTACTGTTTAATTACTATATTTACTGTAATTACAGCGAAGTTCATTATATCTACAAACACAACTGAATTTTTTCTCTGTTTTCATCAGCACACGAGATAGATCATTTTTTCCTTCGTCTAAAATATTGGCAAAGCTAGATGGGTGAGTGTTGCTAGGCATTTATGATTCCTTGCTACCATACATACCAGCCAGGTGTTTTTCCATGGTCTGAAGCTCTTTTGCTGCTAAGGAGTCCTTTAGGAGTTTCTGCCTTGGGGAACCTCCAGGTCTGATGCCTGTGGCATCCAGGGTCCAAACTGCTTGAGACTTAGAAACATGAAAAGCAAAGGGAATACTTTTAATCTAGTTTCACATTTACACATGAAACACTTAAAAAGATAATATCCTCATTTAAAATAGTCAGTCTGGTGCTTTTTATGCAGAATACATAACACTTTATGCAAAACATTATGAAATATGTCTTACCTTTTGAAACATAAATAGTAGGCATTACATAAAATTAACAGTTCTAAAGTAATGCAAATATACAGCTTCACACAAGCTCTTGTTCCACTTTGAGACATGATAATAGGACAAATTCTTCAATGATTTACATTCCGTGCAGTTCTGGTTCCTTAGTGGGGGTTGCACTTACTTTGAATTGCCATAACATTTGGCACTGTATTTCTGCAAAGCAGCACTTGTGGGAACATCACCAAATTTCCTCATCAAAGTTACCAGTGCCTTTTTTCACTGCAAGAAGTATTCCCTTCAGGAACAGCATCTAAATCATCAAGACAATGTAGCAGTTTGGAAGGGATGTCTGCAAACAGACCACCTCCCCAGACAATCCGTTTGCAAGCGACCCTTCTGATCGAACCACGCAGCTCCCAAGGGCAGTTATTCATGTAATGGAACTTTTTGTGCAATATTTTGTTCGAAGATTCCTAACAAAGCATACATTCACCAAAACGTTTACTCTTCACCAAACGTTTACTCTTTCAGCATCCGTAGTCTATTCAAGGACATAAAGTGAGCTAGTCAACATGTTTTCTTGGTCCTGTAAAAATAATAAACCTTCTTAGGACCCTGTTGCAATATTGGCAGCCACCTCTAATCCCCACCTTCTACATTAGGGCCTGTTCTACTTGAAATGCCATGTAATTGAAATTGCAAGCTTTTAGATTCCCATGGCAGTCAGCCAGTACATTATACACTAGACATTACACTGAAAAAATGGTAGTTAGAGTTAACTTATATATAGCTTTTCTGTTTACAGGCAAAAGGGAAGGAGAAATTATGAAAGCATCTGGGAATCATATTTATTTCAGTTTCTGAAATGTAACCAGAATAATTTTTTTCTAAGCTTCAGTCCTGTTTTATTTCCTGTCATTTGGACTAACATTCTTTAATTTGTCACGCTCAAGAATCCAAAATTTTACGCAGGTAAAAACAAGGCAATTGATTTTTTATTTTTTACATATATTTTTTTAAAGTTCAGAAAAGTCTTTCAGTTTGAAATTACATTTTAGAGGATTACATATTTTTAAATGGGTATTTTAACCCCAGAACACATTGGCCCTTCTGTCTGCCCCATGAAAGGTCTCCTTGGAATAACTAAACGCCAACTAAGCGCATTGCCTGCCAGTGGGGTTGATGAGCTGAACCTCCGGGGAGCAGGGGTGTTTCTGGAAGCAGTCCTTACCCCTGGGGGTCCAAGCAGGGAGACAGGGCAGTCCCATCATACATCACAGGGGTCAGGCAGGAACCTAGGGAGCTCAAGTTTTGCAATATGCAACACGATATCAGGAAAAAAATACCAGCAGGTAAGAAGTGGAAAAAATCTTAAGTACTTCAGGTGGTCTCCAAACTAAGAGAAATTTAAAGGTAAGAAATAATTATTTTGCAGCTTTATGTACAAAATGCTATATCTATTTTATGGAATTTGTTTCACAGTGGGGAAGTCTCAAAGAGGTTCAAGGTATGTAATTCAAACTACTTGCTTATACACTGGCACCAAGTAATACTTATTTTCCCCAGAGCCTTGGTATTATGTTCTTCTGCTATCTAGTATTATTAATTTAGGTAATACAAATTAAACTTACACATTTTCAGGCATTTTTTGCTAGCTGCGGAGGAGTTGTACTAATCTAATACTATCTGTTATTATTGTTTTACAGAAGATCTAAAATTTAAAGTTAAAATTAAAAATTTTAACTTTCTATCCCTGAATTTCCACATGCTTACAAAATTTGCCTTGGATTTGAAAGCTTTTGTGTCCAAACACACTAGGTTTGTGTGTATATATATTATATATACAAATATGGCCTTCATAGTTCATACCACCACACAGGCACACTGCTGTTGTCCCTGATGCAGCAGTGGAACATTAAAGTATTTATTTTAATGACTAACCTGCTAAATGCTAAACTGTGTCCCCAATGCAGCAAAGAATTTATAGATTTAGTTAAATACTGAAGTTTTGGTGATTTAGAATGCTCAATCATACTCAAATTTGTACAAGTAATTAATTTATTTCTCAGCACTGTTTGCAGGGAAAACACTGGGAAAAGCTTAGAAAATTTCTAACAATTACAATTTAAATCCTGTATCACCAGAATATAGCTGAATTCAACATATATTGACAGCAAGAATTAAAAGCTTTATTTTTCTTTGTGCATTTCTTTGTCATTTAACAAACTGAATTGCCATTAAGGAACTTTGGTATTTATCACAGAAAATCCATGTGTGTATTTCTTCTAGGAAAGCGAATCAAAAGTTCCAAATCAGTAGGAAAACAGGAGAAAACTTATTTAAAACAGAACACCTTCATAAAACAATTCATTAGAGTATTTTTCCCACAGTAATAAAGGCAAAAACCCAAGACAAATTCATGCAGAAATGCCTTTCACACTTGGATAATTTTTTTTTCCTACAGTTTCTGTCACACTTGGATTGGTTTCCTTACATGGATAATTCGGAAAGAAAAATATACCTTTTTATGTGCACACGCAAGGCAAGATGAGTGAATGCAAAGATTCACTTAAAACAATAAGTATGGGTTCTGTTAGATCCAGGTGGTAAAAGCAGCAACTCAGAGGGAAGGAAAAGGCTACTCAATGTGAACTGCCCACTGCACGTGCCCTCTTTCTTTCTGTTATTCACTATAAATTTAGTAACTTCCCCTGATACCTTACTCTTCCACTTCTGTCAGAACTCCAGCCCACCTAATTTTTTCTTAGTATCACTGCAGTGTTTTCTTAAAGCTTGCTAGCCATATGTTTTAAAAACTCATTTACAGAAACCTAAAATAAAATAGGAGTCTGAGTTCACCACACTGCAAAAAGCACAAGAAAAATCTTTGAATTGTGCCTAGCACAATTCAGAAAATGAGTCCTGAGGTAAATTAGGATCTCTAAGGAAATCTGAATTCTTGCAAAGCACTTGGGAAGAGTGCTGATTCCTCTAAATACTTCAGACTAGTTTTTGCTAGCATCACTCATTTATTCACTCAGTACACCTTTTCTCGGACTGTGCAGCACTGAAAATGTAAGTTCTCAATTTCTCAAATATCAATTGTCTTAGTGAAAATTAAAGCATAGCAAAAGTTTTTATTAAAGAGGTTTAAGGGAAAAATTTGTATAAACTTCCAGATTCTTAAATAGAACAGTAAATACATACAATGTTATAGGAAAATCAATCAAAACGTAACCACAGTATAAATTACATGAACCATGTTGTAGACATAGATGTTGCCTCTCTCTCTGGCATCCAGATCGCTTTAGTCTCTACATCAAAGATCTTACATGTGGACTTAAACATAGGACATGAAAAAAGAATCCACACAGCTCTCTTCTAAAGATCCTTATACATAATTCTTGCTGCCTTATCCCACAATTTTCCTTAAAACACTTCTCCTCTGAAGGTCAAGGTACTTCTAAAGAAAATTTGTGAAATATACATGAGTAGAGAGAAATTTCTGATAACAAACCATTTAACTTGCAACAGACTCAAATTACCCTATTGGAATGCAATGCCGGTATTAAACATGGCACACCTTGAACTAGACCAGGAATTTTAACATGTAATATCCACATCTAAGTAAATGTCATGAACCAATTTTTCCAATTTATGAGAAGTGCCTGATCAACATCATATTTATTCTATTTTTCCAGCATCTCATATAGCATCTCATATATCATATAATATCTGAAAACCATTCCAAGTCATGAGAATGTGTTTTTGGTATCAATTATGAAGTAATTTTACAGGCTTGAGTCTTACTATTTTGAAGGATTTGTGAGAACTCATTGCAAGAATGCATTTACCTTCCCAGCCTTCCTATAAGAAACCTCAGTTTTACCTCTATATTTTGTATGACAAGATTTTCAAAGAATAAATCTCATTGGAAGTTATTATGGGATCACGCAACAGATTCCTTCAGAGTCCTAAACATTAACAGTTCAATCTTTTTTTTTTTTTAAGGACATACAGTTGCAGGCAAACATACAGTGTTGGATAGTTGAATTTTATTCTGAATTACAAGCCATTATAAAGAGATAAAAGTACACAATCAGCTAGCTACATAATATTTAACCAAGAGCTTTAAGATTAAAAATAAAACAAAAAAAAAACCAAAAAGAAACCCAAAAGCAAACTAACTAACACTGCTTTATGGCTCCTCAGTTAACTAGGCAAAGGAATTTTCCAAGAGCTTAGGAAAATGAGCTAGTTGCCTTTGCCTTAGGGAGAGGACAGGCAGACAGAGTAACAGCTGAAGCTGCTCTTCTTGCCTTCTCTTTGCAGTACCAGCAATAACAATAGCCAGTGTGGCTTTCAGGGATTCAGCTCAGGCTACCTTGCCACCTCTGGCAACATCACCTATGCCTAAAACTAGTACAACTTTAAATGACACATGTGTACATTGCTCGTCCCTTCGCACACACAGATCATATTTCTAAAAATAGTTTCTGTAGCAAGATTTTGCTAATAAACATAATGATCTTTTTTTCTCATTGTACCTTTATTTTTCAGTGCAATTCAATTTATTTGTTGCTCTTTCCCTGTGCTACCTGTCTGCAGAACTGATAAATCAAAGCCAGTAGCTGCAGGTCCAAATCAATATAAAAAATGTGGGTTCAGAGACTGCTGCAAAATTTACTATACCTCTCTGGTCGCTGGTGGAAAGCAGAAAGGAGGCTTGGAACAGAAGCTCAAAGCAATGGCACCTAAGGTTGTGCTCCTTACTCCTTTTGCACAATATCTGCAAATGCTCTGTGAGGTTCTTGCACTCCAACTTCTCAAAGAGCTTTAGGAATTGATCTGGAACTCCTTATGTGTCAATTGGTTTTATAACTCTGGTTGGAAATATATGTTCAGTATTATTTAGCTTTATTATCAGTACTTAAACAGCTGCTTGAAAGAGTGCAGGATCAGTCAGCACTGTCATTTTTCTTTTTTTCTTTAATACTGCTCTTTTTTCTTAGCTACCAAACACCGACCCCTACTTTTCACTCACTTTATCAACACTAAAGTGTACTATAAACGAGTATTGCTATGGTTGAAAAGGAACTAATGTGCCCTCTAACAGCTGCCAAAAATTTTGCAAAAAAGAACTGCTGTCAAATTATTTACCTTAGAATAAAGAAATACCTTCTTTAACCTACATTCAAATATCTGATGCAGTACAACTAGTGCCAAAATTCTGATTATATAATTTTTAAAAAAATATTTTAGTATTCATCATATTTTCTGAAAACTGCAAATCTCCAAAGATTTTCTTGAATTTCAAAATAAAAGATCTGATGAAAATACTACCAAGCATAATATTGCATTCTTTAAAAAAAATATCTAAATTAGCCACACTTTTTAAATGGACCCCTCTTGTTTAATAGTTTCCTATCAAATTTTACCGAAAAGCTAAATGATAGCTGAAACACGATAATTTCATATTTCATACTGAAATTTAAAGTTTTAATTATTTTGTTCTATTAAATTTGTAAAATTTAATATTATGTGGTAAAATGAACATTTGAGTAATATTTAAGGAAATATATAGTATAAAATGACTGCATTTTCAATGAAAGCTATACATGTAAGTCAAACAACATATGGGTTTTGTATGAGATTATAATAATTTATTTCAAAATATCATTCATCTTTGAACAAAAAAATTTAAACAGTTAGAGAACTAAAAATTCAGAAGGGTTAGGCACATGAAGTTTTTTTCTCTCTAGAATGACAGTGCTGGCAAGCACAACTTTTATCTTTATGCAAAATCTAATTTTTATCAAACCATTTTAAAAAATTACAGGATTATCCATAAGGGAAGATACTTACAGATCCTGCCACTTGAGAGGCACTCTGAAATTCATCAATAGCTTCTGTAAGTGTTTCAACCTCGGGGACCTGAGCTGTTGCAAAGAGGCAGAAGTAATTAAGTAAGCATTAGTCATTTTGAAAATAAAATGCCTATAAATTAACTACTGAGAAGTTAAATGTGGCTTCTGTAAATGCATTGCTTTTCAGTTACACTTCAATGAATTTTAATTTATGTCTGATTTTAATTTATATCTGATTTTATGTTTGATTTTAATTCATAAGCTTAATGCAATGTAGAATAGTCTCTTTAACACGATTAGAGTGACAAGTAAGCTTCCTTCAGTTGCCAAGGTGTCTCGTAGGCTATTTATTAATTTTACTATTAAAACTTAATAGTGCTTGTCCTTTACACAAGCGAGTAGTGGATCTTCAGCTTTAATAAAATCAACAAAATTAAATGTAATTAATTGTTACACTAATTCAACAATAGTTAAAATCCTTGAAGTAAGAAGTGCTGGTCACATTAGGCAACATATAAAAGCCATGCGAGCTGTAATTTTTGCCCATACCACCACATTTCTAAAAGAACGTGACTTCGTGAGAAGTCTAGAACTCTTTCACACACACATAATGGCTTAAAATAGAATTTATGTACTTATGTCAGAGAAAAACAATTTCAAGTAACACGCTATGTAGTTTCACTCTGCCTGATATTCTTCTAGGCATTTAGATGCTGTTCACAAGCAGCCTAAGAAAACAACTGCCTTGATCTCTCTTAGGTTCTGCTGTTATCCAGACACTTACCAGGCAGGTCCTTATGTTTCCACAGTACCCTGATTTCTTAAAACTCTCAGACCATGCTTTCTATAAAACAGAACTATACTGAAGGATGGCAACTATGGCTACCACATTCATTGCAAACACAAACGAAAGTGGAGGAAGAAGAGGTGATGACAATGCATAGATGTGGTCAGAGAGGGCTTGGGAATTGGGAGATGGTGTCACGTTTTTGTCACTGCCCTATCTAGTTCTCAGCTCTAATTGCCACATATTTGCATCCTTATTAATCTTTTACCCTGGTCATGCAGTTCCAGCTGGAATAGCACTGTATGTGTTTCACGCAATGCTATTACTATTGAACATCCCCAATTTCAAACTTTCCCTGTACTTCCAAATGCCTCTTTCGAACTTTCTATTATATTGGCACTTTAAAGGAAAGAAAAAATTACAGAGGCTACACATTCTATTCTTTTCAAGTTTCTTCTAGTAAAAACTTTTTAGAAACAAGAGCTGGCCAACTGCAAATAAAAAAAAACAAAACAGTGACTCCTCCTGTTTAATAGGAAATTAACTACTTAAGTGAAATTTGCAGAGTAAAATTTATTTAGAAAATTAAATATTATGTATCACAGCATATTCTGTAGATCTAATAATATGATAGAATAGGAAAGACACATGTACACATTGTGGCATAGTACCATGTAATCTATCATTTTCAGTCCAAGTATATTATTCCAGGTAGAGCCACCAAAGGATCAAGTCTTTGCCCACACCTTAGAAACATGTGGAGTTGCATACTACATTGCATATTAACTCACTTTAGAAAGAGCTTTTCTCAGACAAATTGAAGAGTGGTTTAGAAGTTTAGAAGGGCTACACTTTTTATTTATCCAATATGAAGTTTAATCCTCAATAAATTATTGTATTTTAAGCTTCCTTCTACGAGACTGCACTGACTGCAAAGATCTTATTGCAATAATGTCACTTAAAGACACTTAAGCTTCAGTGATGCTATTCTTAATATCCAACTTTTTTTTTTTTTCATACACATTAGTAGATGACCCCTACAGTCCTCCCAATCTGGAAAACAGACTGGGGAGTCACAGATGCAAATTTTTACTGGATCAGTCCTGTTGCAGTGTCTGTCTTTTGAAGCCTCAGCCGTTTCCCCCGTCTATCTGTACAGAACAAGAATAAGGGTTAATGGAGGATTGATCCAAGAGACAAACCTGACAGGTCTGGCATCTACAGAAGTTCGCTGTGCGGTCACTGAAGCTGCTGCTTCTAATCAAAGTCAAGAACATAACCATTAAAGTCTTCCTTTAGTTCTTTCTTGTGAAGTGGTCCAATGGGATAGACAAACAGTTTTGAGAGGTATAGCTTAGGACAGTAAAAAGAAACTGCAGCATCTTGTGTTCTCCAATCTTGAGACTTGATTCCCATCTCTCATTTTTACTACTTAGATCAAACACAACTCTGTCCGATTCAGCAGGATTATACAAGAGGGAAATCAGTGTAGTGGTTAATCAGAACCAGATTCAAACTGCCAGTGGAGTCAGTATAGTGCCTGATACAGCAGATGATCTTTATACATAAGCTATTGCCATCGACTTTATCAGGTGGGATTGCTTTAGTAAGGCTCATTTATCAGGGCTGTTAGATCAGACGTGCTGCCAAATACTTCTGAACCTAGTTAATCTAAAATCTACGAGAGATGCTCCAGATCTAACAATTTAACTTCCCACTAACCCAGAAAGAGATCATTATCTGAAGAAATCTACCCTTAACTTTGCTCTGCATCAGCACCTTGCTTGCACATTCTTGAACAAATGGTTTCCATCAGCACTTCCCATTGCATAGTTTTCTCTCAGTAAGGTCATTTGTACTGATAAGTCAGAGCAGAAATCAAATTCAAGTAAATCCTGCAAGTGAAACTTGTTAGTGACTTTTTCATGATATAATACATTTTTAAGAGGACATAACTAAAAATTTTGTTCAACATGCTGCCTTGGTTACTTAAAATTTTCTAACAATATGTTTAGAAGTCTCTTTTATCACCTTCACATACACAATATTCATAGTAAAAAAATGCACAGAAAACAAGTAATGTGTTGCATTTATAGGAAATATTGAAAGAATGGCCAGCTGCCTGTTCATAGTCTGTGCCTACTCATAAAATCCAGCTGTGCTTTTTTCAAATCAAAGTGTGTTACTAGCCAATATTTTAGGAAAAAAAAATATTTTGAAAGATTGAACATTTCTGAGAGCGCCTCGACAGAAATTTGGCAGTACCTCACAGCTGACCTCAGTCCTTTTACTCTAGGAGTTCTGCTGTTTTCTAGCTATGTGACTAACGGGTTCATGTATATGCACAGACATGAGATAGATGTGTTTATAACAACATGAATGTCATTGTCCCATCTATGCATTTAAGTTTTACTCCATATATTTTTATTGGACATATTATTTTAGGGGAAATGCTCTTGATCTTCTTTACATCCATACTGACTATAGATTATTCGGAAGCATATAAAGTGGTCCACATTACAATGGCTATGGCACACTTGCAGTCCATACTCCTCAACCATGAAAGATCATTCATTATTACACAGAATCCAGCACTGATAGTTTCACCTTCTTTAGTCCTAATGCTTCTACCCCTTAATAAGAGCTTACTATTTTATTGAAGCCTACAGTATCAGCAGATGGTATGGCAAAGTGGGCGTATTTCCACTTCAAGAACAAGGACACACAGAGAAGAAAAAGGAAAGCAGAGATTTGTTCAAAACAAATTGTTTCAGGAACTGTAGCACGTTTTCCTACACGTATGTCTTACCCCTTTACTTGTTTCTGCTGCAATGATCTCATGCCTTCGTACCCCTTTCCCATTTGAAACAAGCCACCACCACCTCCCTTCCTGGGGACAACTATCATAACAGAAGAATTTTGTCTTCCTTTCACAGGGCTTGAGTGCAGTCACCAGATTGGGTCTCTCATGCTGACAATCCACAACTTTTTAAGAACAACTGCAGGAGGCCATGCATTCTCACAACAGCAGTTTGAAAAACTTATCTTTAAAGACATCCTAGTTACTAATGCTGACATACATTCATTTACAAATGAAGGAAGAGAAATGATCAAAAGCTCAGGTTGCCATTGTATCTGATAGAACACCTAATAGCACTAAACACCAGACAGTTAGTAGGATAATTAAAACCAACAAAAGTTAGTTCTAATCTGTTTTGCATTAATTAACCAACACAGCTAACTTGTTTGTGGCTACTGAAGACTAAACCCTAAATCAAACCCTCCAATTAACAGACTTGGCTGGTTCTGCTCAACGGTAAGAGAATGGACTGAAAGATTTATCTTAGCAGATTCTGTTTTCAAACCTCTATTCATTTCTGTCTCCATACCAGTGACAGCTAACATAAAGTTAACCTTCATCAACTTAATCTTTCATAGGAAAGGATGGGTTCTCTGGCAAGATATCCCTTAAGGAATTCCCTTTTCCATTAGATTTCATGTCTTGACTGCAGATTAGCTCAATGTATGATTATGTTTGTACAAGGAGAAAAATCGTTCTTCAGATCTATTGTATAAACCTTTTTTTTGTTGTACTTTAATTCTAGTCAGTGATGCTTGGAGAGATCAGAGAAGCATTCCTGATACTTCATTTAAAAACAAGGAAGAAATTCAGTAACACTTTTTATTTTTACTGTATATTACTTGAATCCTGTGGATGCATTTGTAGTATTAAATAAAATATTTCAAAGATCATTCTTTGGCATAGAGGCCAGCTGGCAATAAAAAGCCCATGTTAATGCTATTAGGCTATTTTACATCCAAAATAGAGTGCTAGCATACAGTCTCTTCAGAATGAATCCCGGTTCAAGGCAGCTCCTAGAAATTATTCTGGAGTGATAACTGCCCATGACAAAAACCATGCTAGGGTGCTTTCTAACAGATTTGAAGTGCAATGATTTGAGTTCAAAAGCCCAAGAACACACTCTGGAAGTGTTTAATCTCTTACAGACATGATCTCTACTCTTAAATTCAACATGTTGGGGTTTAGGCTTTTTTTTTTTATGAGCAGCAAATATTTATATAACTTACCATCAGATTCTGACACCGCTGGCTCAGACCCATTTGTTTGAGGTACCATGGAGACATCTTCTGGCCTTTCTGGCAAATTATCTCCTTGCAATCTAAATTGTGGGAAAATGGAATGAAAACATTTGCAATCATACCCCACGAATAAGACATAGAAAAGTGTTTTCTCTGACTACATACTCATGTCCTTGAATCCCGGTTCAAGGCATGTCCTAATTAAAAGGGTAGCCAACATCCATGGCTCAATCATATAATCCTAGATTGTCTAGTAACCAAAAGTAGCCTCTAATTAACAGTCAACCAAATCCTAGCTGAGATATTTTTGTAAGTCTTATTTTAACAATAGTGCAGTTTTGATGGTATCGTGCATATATTCCTGAGCTGACAGATAATTCTGGGATGACTGCAACATAAATTTCTATTAAAGTTTAAATAGGTTACATTTGAGCACATTACCACCTGAGCTAAAGTTTCTTCACTACATTAGAGTATTTTAATTGAATTTAATTGTGCCAGACACAGGTGGTTCCATCTGACTCCAAAAGAGCTACGGCAGGACACAGCTGAGCCCTTCAGCCAAAATGGTGGGGTTTTAGGGAGAACATAGTTAAGACCAAACAATGCCACATAGGCAGAAGAGCAGGGAACAGAAAGAGTGGGAAACAGTAGTGGTAACACCAAGGGCAGAGAAGTAGGTGCTCCATGTCCTGGAGTAGATACTCTCCTGCACCTCATGTAGACGAACACGCCAGAGCTGACATCCACTGCAGCCCATGAAGGTCTCAGGTGCATAAGTCCTGGAGGGACCATGGCCCATGGAGAATCCACAAGGGAGCAGTTTTTTTTTCCTGAAGAACTACAGCCCGTTGCAATAGCCTATGCTGGAGCAAGGGAAAAGTATGAGGAGGAAGGAGCACCAGAGAGGAGCTGTTACGGACTGTCCACAGCACCCCATTCCCTGTTCCCTCTGGGCCATTCAGGAGGCGGGGAGCGAGGTCTGGAGTGAAGCTGGGCCTGGGAAACGGGGGGGAAAGGTGTAGGTTTCATGTTTGTGGGTTTCTCATTTACCTAAATCTATTTTTATTGGCAATACATTCAACTAATTTTCCCCATGTCAAGTCTGTTTTGCCCAAGACAGTAGCTGGCAAGCAATTTCTCTGCCTTATCTCAACCCATAAGATTTTTCATCCTCTTCTCCCCCACGTCATTCTGTTGAGGGGAGTGGATCAATGGAGGACTGGCCCTTAGCCAAGGTTAACCCACCCTAGGGAAATACGTGCAAGAACATTTCCTTCTCCTTTTTTACTTAAAAGTACAATAATTACAGCAGGCTTCATCTTCAGGCTTTCCTACTGCATCAGCCGACTGAATGCCTTGACAGCAATTTAAATGAGCATCTCAAGAGTCCCACCATCCTTCTTCAGGCTCTTATGAATACTGAGCAGAGATTCTGCTCTGAACAAAGGGTTTGTAGCTCTTACCACAATATAAGTTCGATTTACATAAAGTTTATCTTAACGTGAATTTATTCAGATATGAAAAGAATAAGGAAAATGTAATTCAATTTTGCAAAGCCCAGAAACCATAAAAATGCACTGAAGTAAAACTTTGGGGAAATAAATAACTTATCTCTTAAAAATAGTCCCTTTTACTCTGTATTCTCACTCTCTGCAGCTGCTTTACACCAAACTTTGTATTAGCCTTTGAAACCAAGCAGAACCCCCATATCTACCCTATCTGAATTTCACATTTTATGACTCCCAGTGTTATTTAATATATTTGGATCTTAACTCATTTATTTGTTTGTACCTTCTGAAAACCATTCCCTCCACTATTACTTTGGTTCCTTTTATAGCCCCTGGAACAGTTTATTTACAATGGAAAGCTCAATGCAAATTCATAATTATTTTGACAAGGCAACAAAAGTGTAAAACTTAGAAGCTGTAAACCTAATTTTGAAAACTACTTCTATGAATCTTATACCTGGTTTGTAAAGCTCTAGTAACTAAGTCTTTAAAAGCCTACTTTGTCAAACAGACTCTTTTAAAGAAAAGAGTTAAACAGAAGTAAATAACTTTGTATCATTATCATAAAGATATTCAAATAGGAAGAAAACAAATTGCAAATGAAATAACCATGCAAAACAGGAAGATATCAAAATCACATCATCTTTCCTTGCATTAAAACTGGCCTGTCCTCCTTCATCACATACATATGAGTGCTTACCGCAAGCACGCATTCAAGCTCATAAGGATATGCATGTAATGTACTATTCTCCATAGCCATGTTAAAAGGAAAATTACTCCTACCTTCTCTCTATGTTGCAGTCATTTAAAAATTATCTCTACAAGCAGGAGCTACTTCTTTTATCCCACTAGAATTTTCAATATTTTGTAATACATTCCTATCTGAACTTTCATAAATTCAAAACAGACATGAAAAATTGCAATTAATCTTATTCTAGAAATTATGCATATTTAAGTGGCCCATTACCTCACGAAAAATATGTACGAAGTCTTTTCTTCAGACATAAAAGCAATTTGTATTATTTCTCTTCTTTAGGAGGAAAAGGTTGGGTGAACTGGGAGGGTCGTTGGATGGGTCGTTGGATGGGTGAATAAGATGTCTGACATATCTTGGCCTCATTTTTACATTTGGTTTTCAATTTATTTATACATGTCTTATATGCAGACTTGTATTGGAATATATTCTCATGTGACTCAGGCAACAAAAAACGTCACAAACTATTGCTCATGAAAAGAATTCTGTTACTTGAACTACTCTGATTTATTTTTCAATATTAATACTACTCATAAGACACCTCCACAGTAAAATGAAAACACTTATGAATTCATACACAATAGATAAGAAAGAAGCATATTTCTAGAAGAGCTTCTGAATGTTTCAGATGTAGTTTCTCATCTGTCCTTATTTATGCTACTTTTTTCCATGGTTCTTTCTTGAATGTCTTCCAGGAAAACTGTGTTGCACCGTGCTGCAAGTATCATTAATGTTGGAAGGCCTAAAGTATGAGATCCACTTATCTGGTCCCTGGTACTACAAAAACATTTTCATCTCTAACTCTTTATTTCAGACTATTTATACATAAAAGTGTAAACTCTAAAGTAGACTTGACTCTTTATTGCCAGGTATTGGACAAAAATTCCTGTAGCAATAAAACATAAAATTATGGTCAAAATATTGTGTTCGAACTTTTCAACTTTTGCTTTGGAAAAGGCAATTATAAAAAGAGGAACGTATAAGAGAGTCATGTCCCTGTTTGCAAATCCGAAATGAGTTGAGCTTTTCCAAATTGGTGGCAAGCTTTGAAAATCTTAGCTGCACTTTTGAATGTATGTTCTTAATAAATAAACAAAAAAAAAACCTAAACAAAAAAAAGAATTCTAAATTTGATACCTGATAGTCAACTCTTTTTTCTATACGCATTCTGTTTATAGTGTGATCTCTTCCTTAGAGGCCATTGTAGGACTTGTTCCAAGAAAACTGCCAACTACTTCAGGACCAAAGACATGCTAAGTTCTACAGGAAGCATGCAGCACCATTATACCAGGTCTATCACTAAAAGCTTGTGGGCGAGTGAAACACAGTCATATTGCCAGGACGATTTAGAAAATATGATACATTAAAATCATGCAAAAGGAGGACAAAATGATTTCATCTATGTTCCTTGAATGCATCACAGCATAACAAAATGCTATATTTCATTATCAGTCGAAGGAAACAGCAAACAGGAAAAATAGCGACCAAATTGAAATTACAGATTTTTTTTTTTCACCCACTACTTTGAAAATGTCTTTTCATACTTCTGAACAATTTATAAGCATACACAGCATTATCTAAGAAATGGCAGAGACTAAAGTCATCAAAAAGAAAACATACTGATTCCTTTAGGATTCAGACTAGTGAAATATTTTCTTTTGACTTGATACCTGAAAAAGCAACATTTTCTACAAACGTTTAAAATTTCTCACCTTACCAAATATTTCAGATTATTTCCATGTAAATAGCCTTCATCTACTATGTTAATTATTCTATTATTGTTGTTGTAGTATCTGGAGGTAGGAGCAACCTACCCCAAAAAATACCCAACCTGTTTTTTTCTTGTCTAAAAGTTGTGCCATCTTAAATTTTCATCAGAAAAAAAAAGAAATTACTTTAGCACACACAAAGGAGATATGAAACAAATCTTGAAGTTTTGATTCAGTAACATCTATCTAAATAGATTACTTTTTTTTTTTAAATTCATGCCCATTGCTGAACTGGAGCATTTAGGACATTTTTATTACTTCAAACATAGATTGTTGGAGAATGGGACATGTCATTGAGATGAGGATACTACAATTTGAGACTTCAGTAGAATTAACCTATTTTACTAAATGAAAAAATACTAAGATGAAACTATTATTTGAATCCCAGTTGCTAAACTGAAATGAAAATTAGGCTACCTCCATGATTTATGTTGCATAGCCTACCAATGATGGAAATAACCTACAGAAAATCCCATTTTGACTAACATGACAACCTCCTTTTGAACATCTTCGATATTTCCCTGGCAAGTTTCACTGCCCAATAACACCTCAGAACACAATGTTCTGTGGTATCACAATTACTAAGAGTCTTAACTGAAACACTTGCAAATTCCAGTGATCACAGAGGTTGAAAATAACTCACTGACTCATTGATTTCATCCTACAGGCAGTGCAAGAAGCAATACCCTGGGGAAGTATCAGATACTTGTTCCTACTCTAGTTCCATTTGTTGCAAAAAAAAAAAGTAAAATAAAGCAGACAAATGGCTATAAACATTTCAACTTATTTCCATTCTCAAGATGACAGAGCATTCCAAGGGAATTTTACAGGGATTAAATATGCAGTATGTAAGTATCTGTAACGTGAATTTAGTGACAGAAACTTTGTACACCATGCAGGCAGGCCAAGGATTCAGTACAGATCTGCATTTCCTGCCTGGTAGAGAAGCTCTGTCAAGTGTAGTTCAGCTGGAAGAGACTGATCGAGTGCCACAAAATCTGAAGTTTCTCTTGTGCCTGACCTTTCCGAAAGACCCATCCTAGCACTCAAAAACAGACTCTTGGTCTTTTCTGACAGCACAATTTAAGGTGGAAATGCTGTATGGACTAACTTTATTTCCCTTCATAGCAACCTTCTCATCCTCCCATTCTGTTTTCAAAGGCATAATAATATCTCTGTGTCAATCAGATCATTGCTATCAAGAGAAAACACTGAGTGCATCGTGATCTTTCTTCTATCACTACTTAGCAGACAGAAATAAATTGGCATCATATGAGCAGTCATTCTGCAAGACCAGCATTGCTTTGAACTTGAACAGTCACCCAGCATTTCATTTGTTTCTAGATTGTGCTGTCTGTTTGAATTATAGAGTCACATTCTTCCATGTATTTGCATAAAGCAAAGAGCATTCTGTTGGTACTATAGAAAGAACGGATGAGTTGTATGAATAAATACATTCCGTAAGGCTTATTTAAAGACATATTTCTCACTGATCTTTTCTTCTAACCAAACTGATGTTACTTAAGCAGACTGTGTGGTGAAACTTGTCACTAGTATCTGAAAGTTAGTCTTTCCCAGAACTTGACATATTTGACAAGAAAATAAATGTTGATGGTATCGTAATTCCAGATTATTTTACTGCTATTCATTATTGTACATGGCAGGCCATTACAATTCCACAGGCTTTCTGTGACATGTGACAGAATTCGCAGTCTTGTTTCAAATCTCTCTGATATCCATCAATATCCAATGTACATGAGCTATTAAGAGCACAGCTTCTTGACATGCTGTGTTAGAAAGATGTTAGACCTCACTCAGAAGCTGAAGAGATAAGATGATACTACAAACCAGCTAAGCCCAAAACCAAACAAAAAACTCCTAACAGAAGGAGGGTTATCATTTTTGGACAAACTCTCCATTAATTCCCAAATAAAGAACTACAGGCATGAGCTATATAATTACTGTGTATGTGCCTGTCCTTCAAACACTGGTACACAACTATGGAACTTCTTTTTTTCTGTTTAAACACAGCAAGCTAGAGCTGCTATATTTGCTCAATTTCTGATGTTCCTCACAGGTGAAGAACAATAAAAACTTTGAAATTCCACTTGAGAATAAATTCTGAAGAAGTTTTATTTCAAGAAAATACAAATGCTTTGGCTAGCTTTTTATTAATAAAGACAAATTCCTCCAGGGGCTCCAAGACAGTAAAGGGCAATGCCCAAGGAATAAGTGGGAAATGACATGCCTGAGAATTGCAGCTCCAGCCATTCTCTGCTCTGCCCTGTTTCAGCTAAATTTTGTTGAATCTGGATAATTTCTGTAAAACATTTTGGTTTCTGTGAATCATTATTTCCTAAAGAACACATATTTCATTGGAAAATTCCTGATCTGCTTTGCTGAAGACTCACCTGACTTCTTTTAGATAAACACAGTGAGAAGTAGGGGAAAGTTCAGAAAAGAATCCTTGGACCTTTCAGCAAGAAAAGCAGCAAAGCTGCTTTTATGTTCACCCAAGATCAGTGTATATTTTTAAGTCTACAACCGCAAAGAAAAGTTCTCAACAAAACCAGAGGCAGTGTCATGTTTATATTAGAATCTTAATTAGGGAGGTTTTGGCCTGTTGAGTCAATGTTTTTGCTTATATTATTTCAAAGTACATTAACTATGCTCTTGAAAAAATTCTAAAAGTTATTAACTCAGACCAAAACCTATAACATACATTTTGCAAGATAAATGAATATAATGAACACAATAACAAAAAAAAAAAAAATAAATTAAAAATATAGCATGATTATTATTCTTTAGCAACCAAAGGGAATTTCAGTCAGAGATGAGTAGAACAATAAACTGGACCTAGACTTCCTTTTTTTCCCCCTCTTTCAAATCATGTGCTTCCTTTCTGTAATTTAAAACATTAAGCCTGCATCTAACATCTTGCTCTGATATCACTGCAATACTGAAGTATAATTTCTCTAGAACAAATCCATAACTCCAGGGAAATTACATCAACAGAGATCGGACAACAGAAGTCCTGAAAGTTTTTAAAAAACTTTTAAGTTACACTGAATGGTTTTTTGCCCCTTTCCCTAGCAACCTCAACAATCACACCAGTAACACTACTCCAAATTTTATAACCATTTTCCTGACTTAGCTAAAATACGGTAAGTTTATTTCATTCTTTGTTCTCAAACATATTGACCCAAATTCTGATCTCATGTACCTTGACTTACTGTCTCCACAAGTTCTGCACTCCTTCACAGTGGCGTAAAATCTACAGTTTCTCCAGCATATAAATATAAAGCCAGGGATTTCTGACCTACTCCATTTGTTCTACTAATGACTTTTACAAAAATGAGAATGTCAAAAATGTGCCAGCAAAATTCTTAGTGTATTCACAAGTACAGAGACAAAAAGATGTCAGTTTTCCATTATAGACTATGCCAGTTAGTGTAATGATAAAGTTATATTAAATAAATACTATTAAACAATATACAGGCAAAAATACTCTTTTGCTGGTAAAACTCTCCATCTGCTTTAGCTACATACTCTAACTTCTTAATGAACACTAGATTTTAAAAGAAGTTTATACAAGTTTCTGATCAGTAAACTATAGAAGAAAAATGTCTTAGATCTATGAGGCGAACAACAGAGAATTTTTAATTCAGTGAGAAATGAGACCTCTCAAGTCTCAAGTAATAATGGAAAGCTCTGTAGCACATCACTAAAAAGTCAGTGTCATAGCTTCTGTTTTCACCATAGGAAAAAAACACAGGATGCATATGCACTGAAGAGGAATGAATCATGACAACTACTGCATTATCCCGCAGAACATTATCCAGGAAGGCAGTTGTTTCGAAAATTAAACTGTAAGACTACACAAATAAATACAGATATGTACCAAAATTTCTGAACAAAATGTGGGAATATCAGCTTAGTGACATATTCAGCATGATCCTCAACTGAGATTTATAATTTCTTTATATCCATTTCAAAGAAGTGGTGCAAAGCTCTCAGGCATAAGTATGCTGTTACTAACATCAATTCTATTTATGTGAGATATACACATTGTATTTTTTGATATAAGCAAGAGTAAATCTAAAATAACTGTTTTCACGGCTACTATTCAAATTGCAGTCTGTTTCTTATTTATGCACTCACTTCCTCAGTCCTTCACACTAAAACATAGCAAATGATTTGAAAATTCATAAAAACTTGTTAAGAAAGGATTTTGGTTGAAGTACATTCTATTTCTGCAAATTAAAAGCATTATTTTTCAGTCGCTCTTGAAGATTTTTGTGGAAAGTTTGCACATTGGCATAATATTTTTCAGCTGGTAAAATCAGAATATCTACTTGCTAAGCAAAACTTACACATTGGCACAGCCTGCAAAATAATCTTTTCTGTGTGCTGTTTGCCTTTTCAAAATGTCTGAATGCAGGTCTTTGTGCATTTAAATAAGTACACTCTGCAGCTATTTCTGAGGAGAACCCAAAGTGGAAATATATTTCCCAGAGTAAGGAATCCATAAAGAGACTGAATTATCTAATCCTTTTACAAGATGGGGAATTAAGCCATTCTTATGTCAATCTTTTATCTGCTGCTGGCTTCAAAACATTATCTCACAGGAGAAAAATTACAGTCTTTGTCAGTCTTTTCAGACTTAATACTCTTTCTTCCCCTGTGAACCATTATTTCTAGGACTTGTGAGAGAGTTTTGTGTGTGTGTGTGTGTGCATGTGTGTCTTTAAGAGCTATATTAAACTGTTATCCAGAGCCTCAAATTATGATTAACAAGCTTCCCAAGCTCATGATCTCCTGGCTTCCTCCCTATATCGTTTGCACCCAGGAGCAACTGCTATTGCTGATATACATCATAGCGTAGCACCAAAAAGAAAGAACCTATGAACACTGCAATAAAGAATTAGCTTGCAAAGCACACATCAAAGAGAGCAAGGGAAAAGAAAGGAGAAAGGCTTGGGAAAGCACTTGTCTTTTTCAATTATTGAGGAGGTTAGATGTGTTTTGTAGGCAAGAAGACAAAGAGATGCCTTGACAAGATCTACAAATGAAGGACGGGTTGAAACGGATGTTACCCTCTATTGAACTGAGAGACAATACAATAATTTTCAGGACTAGACAAAATAATATTAATTTCATTTTTAAAGATGCTACTACTGCTTTCATTATTAGAAATCAAGAGTAGTACATTCAAAAGAAGTAAAAACTCCTTTAATTCTACACTTCTTAGAGTTTCTCAACAGCATTTTTAAATGCTTACAAGTGCCCTAGCCTCCTCATACCAGTGCTATCTTTCTACAACCAGAGATAAAAAAAGTATAGCTGCTGTTGAACAATCGTTTTTAGAAAAGATGTTCTAGTGACACATCATTCATTCACAGCATCTTATACTATATTCTTCCTTCATAACCACAACCAGACACTACTTCCTCGTCAGTAAAGTTACATCAGGGCTTTCTCCAGATGAACTTGAGGCACTAAGTGCTATATTTCCAAAAGTAGTCCTATCATGAGAACAGTAATTTAGTATGTATGTATAAGATGCAATCCACATGCAAATTTTAGGTACCTAGTGTATACATGAACATTTATTTCTTCAAACAGAGTTCTTCCATTTCTCTTGCGTTGACTGGCAGTGATTTAGACCAAAACCAACAAGACTACCTGACATGTGCAATCTTTAGGGAAATAAAATAGCTGTTAAAACAAACTCAGAGATAAATGCTTTGTCTCTGAAAAAAATGTGCAATGCAAGGCCACAGACACATACTGTTCCTTTTAAAGATACATATGCTTCATCTAAAAACACTGATTTCTTCACAATTTAAATAATTTTTGATAAAAGATGATTTTTTCTATCACGGTATTTTGTGGAACTTCTGATAGATCTGAAATTACTGCTTGGTGGATTTGACTAGTGGGAAATTCTGTAAAAAAAAAAAGAGGGGAAAGAAGTCTGTTCCTCCTGGGACTTCTGTCTGAGCACTTGATATAAATCTCCTGTCTTACATTGTTCCCTTCCCAAGACACAGTTAAGATTTTGAAAATAGAGAGACCTTGGCAATTGTTTTAAAAAACACGTTCCTTGGGAGTTTGCCATAAAATCAATTAAAGTTTGTAATTAAATATTATAATATCTTGTGTATTTTAGAGGTCAATGTTAGATCTATGAACTAAAAAAAAACCGAAACATTTGAAAGGACACAGATATTCTGTATTTTGGATATAATAGGATGTTCAAAAGAAACAAGAGTCAGTGAAAGAAAAGGCAAGCCAGTGTGTTACTCTGACAACTTAGCAAATCAACCTACTAACACATAAAAATTCATTTACGTTGTCTGTTTCTGATAGCCTTAAGATAAGTAGAAATATTTTCTGGATTATGTGTTTCTTTAGTGTTTTCCTATTTTTTTGAAAGAACATGTAAGATACCTGAGTGGCATGCCACTTCAAAAAAGGAAAGATAAAGTGATTTACTTAGCTGGTTTTAACACTTACAAAATCAAAAGAAGACAAGGAAGACACTATTGTGGTTATTTATGCATCAAAGCTGGGCAAATTAGTCACTGCCCAGATTCAACTTAGCCAAAAAGCTAAACGAAAATTCTTTGACTTTTTTTTCTGTCACATTTATTTCTCTTTTTTGTAATTCTTTTATTTTTTCTACCTTACAAAAAGTTCTAAGTAGCAAAAGGAAAAACACAGGTTTTCTCCACAATTTGATGAAGTGAAAGGAAATTTCTATATAGTATAGGAATTACTATATTGTTTCACTTGCTTGCTTGCTTGCCAGTCTTAAAAGAAAAAAGATGTAAATAAGGACAAGGTCTGTGAAACTAGTATAAACATGAGGAAAATTCAGCTCTTTGAAACAAGAGGTCCAATAAAATGAAGGTTACAAACAAAAAAAAAAAAGGCAAAACAAATGTAAAAGAGCATCACAAGCCATCTGGAATGTTTAGTACTTTCTCTTCTGTAAGAATAGCCACTTAGAAATAGTACAAAGAGAGAAAGCTAATATGAAATACAAGATAGGAAAGAAAATAATTTGTATATATCATCAAAATGCTTGGTAACATTTGAAGACATAAACTTCCTAACATTCTGTGCTTGAACTCAACTCTGAGAATTTTCCCCAAAAAATTATTTCTCTACCAACCACTTTAGTTTGGAAACAACTTTTCCCCTCGATACTCTGATGTCAGTTATTCCCGAATTTTAGGGGTATTAACAAACCAGAAGTTTCTGCCAGAAACTGAGTCATTAAGCTGGCCTTACCACTACTGAGCAGGCATACAGAGACTGTTCTTTATGCAAATATACGTACCAAACCATATTTATACCTGTATTCATTCCCCAGTATTACATCATACAGTACAGATCCCAAGCAGGGGTTATATAGGGGATTTGAGAGGTTATTCTTTCTGACACATATGTATATTATTGATTAGAAATATAACTTGTGTAACAGCATAATATCATGTTTCCTATCTTTCCGTTGCATGATTAGACAGAAATTCCTTTAAAAGATTACATGTTTCAAAGGTATTTTCCCACAAAAAAGATTAAACTTTTATAAAACCCACAAATAAGCAAAATACAAATCCTGTCATATTTCTGTGTAAAAGGTTGCATACTAGACAAATCAAAACTCATTCAAATGTATGAAAGGATAAATTTACCTCAAATTCACCTGAATTCACCTGGAGAATAGAGCTAGCAGGGAAAAGGGGGTCACAATGATTCAAAATCAAGAGGTCAATAAAAAACAAAAAAAAATTTGAAACTATTAGGGAATACAAAAAAAAGACTCAGATGCAAGTCATCTGGATGCTCTATACCTTCTGCTCTGACAGAATATTTACTATGCATTTACACAGACCTTTGAGGAGCAACAAAGTAAGCCAGAAAAAATTAGAATCAAAACTATCAGCCAGGTCTAAAGAGGAAATGACCAAACAGATGTATCATGTTATATCATGATTTCGGTATCAAAAATTCCAGTTTATTCTCCTTAAATACAAATTTCTAGTCACATGCATCCCACGATCCATCATTCATAGGTTGCTCCCCACAAAAAAAAATCAATCACAAATAAAGTTAAACTTATCAAGTCAAATGGGGATTTAAAAACATCCTTTGAAGACTCATATTCATTGCTCCACTAACTCTGTCTAGAACAAATAATTTTATATTCCAAAGTTCTATCCAATTCCATCCCTTATCTTTGTTTACAGTAACTGTGATTATAGTTCATGTAAACAATCTCTGACACCTTCCTGTCCCCAGTTGTGGAATCAGACTGGAATCTCCTGGACAAGACAGGAGAATGCATCCCATTTCAGAAAAACAAGTCAGTCATCCCAATGTTTTTCTGACCATTCTGAAGGGACTGAGTGCACAGCTAAAGCTGAGAAAGCTCAGTAGGCTTCCTGGCTTCCTTCACCTGAGAAAATCTTCCAGGAGCCATCATCTTTAATTGCTTTTTAAATGTAGTCTTATGTCAGTATTTATGATCTTCCTCACAGGGGTAAATGATTTCATTAATTTTTCCCCTTGTTGCCTGAAGCAGTAGTAGTGTTGTCTGTGGACCGTATATACAGTAACAGTAGCTTTTTGTCTATTTACAGTCATCAGCTTTTCTGCTTTTGATAGGCGAGATCCACTTGTCATGCTTCAGATGCTATTTTCTGCACAGTTCATTATCAAATTTTCCACCAAATGCTTCTTAATGGCCTCAGATCTCATTAGTAATGTTATAGCTTGGCGATATTCAAATAAAGAATCTCCATACAAACTCTTACTCTGTAAAAATCTGAAATGGGGGAAGGTAGAACAACATCAGAGAATTCCCCAACCAAACAATTCCTGTTCTTTTCTAGAGAGATATATCATGGCCAATTCAGACAACACTTCTATTCTTTCTAGCATTATTCTTAAACTTATAACAAATTATATCTGGTTCCTTCAGTTCTCTTGTCTCCTCTCCAACACATTCGCGGTCCTCATGGCTCTATGTCATGAAGATTTGCTTGAAGTCCAACAGTGCATTTCAGAGAATCTAGACATGATTCTTAAAATTCACATTGTGCAAGCCAGTTTATATGACTGTCCCAGGTATGCATGGAAGTGTTGGAGACCACATAGTAGAAAACTAAACATACTAAAACATTGCAAAAAATGCAGATGATGATAAAAGGAAAGTTAACTGGCCTTGGCAAATAAGGAAGCTAACTTTAAGACTGTTTGGAGGACAAGACATCTTAAAGAAGTCAAAGACACAGGTGGTGAGGTGGGCAACAACAAAGAACTCACAGGCAAGGCAAACTGACATGAGAACTTTTGAGTATTTTTTCCAAATTAAGTTTTCAGAGAGCATCTGTAAATGGTAGCATGCACAAAGCATCTCATTTATTCAGCTTAAGCACACAAGTTACTACCCTTGAACTGTACCTCACATCCCAATGGTGATAGTTAAAAAAGCCACATTTACTTTTTTAATATATCGATCTACTTTGCTATACCTACACATTTGCTTCCTCTAATATGCTAGAAGGCCTTAGGACGCCTAACGCTTTTGCTGGTGTTAATACTGAAATATTAAATAAAATACTGACTTTCAAACTACATTTGTATGCGACTAGTGCACCTTCCCAACATTCTTGTTCAGGAGCCTTCAAGCTTGTGGCACAGTATGTTTTCTATAATCCCATTTCTTTTTTAATCACATGCAACCCCCTTTTTTGTATTCTATTGATGTTAAGAAGAATGAATGCAGCCCTTGCACTATTAAAAACAAAAAGCTTCTTACTTCCAGGAATGCATTGGCAAGACTCCACAAGAACAAGATTTAACTTTTGAGCATGGCAGTGGGCATACAAGGCTAATGGGTGGTCCTTACAAAAAAAAAAAAAAAAAAAAAAAGACCTCCTAAAATTCATTCAATAGTACATTAATATTATCTTATACCTTATGCCTGATTAAATTCTGGCAAAATGCCTGATGTGCAAGTCACAGAACATGAGGAAATATTGAAGTGTTTTCTGGCTCTGACAAACTTCCATTTAGATCTTTATTTAACCCATGTGAGTTTTGCTTATGGGTGAGGGTGTCTTACGATTCATCAGCCAAACCCGAAATTCATTTTTTTTGCCTGTATGTGAGAAAAGATTCACAAAATCATGTTATAGGAAAAGTCAGTCTATTATCCAAGTCAGTCAGAACAGTTATGCCCTTAGATGAAAAATGATTTTTTTATTATAAAAATTTTGCTCAAATGATCTAAATCCAGATGAGTTGTAATAGAAGTGTGTTTGTAAATTTTTCAGACTAAATAGTAAAAAGCAAACCTTCCAAATACAGAACTTTTTGTAGCCTTTTTTTCTTTATCTATAAACCTTGTTTTGTTCCACCTTGTGAATGATGTCACCCCTTCATTTAGATGACTTAATATGCTGCTTAACTTTCACTGTAGTCCAAGAGCAGCTATGGGAATAACATTGTTCTGTAGCTACTTTCTCATTTGAAAAACCTCTTAAAGCTGTTATCCATCTGTATTTCGCTCACTGTGTGTGAAACACCCAAACAGAAAACAGTAAGCTCTCTGTTTCTTACAGCTATATTCCAGTCTACAAACTAATTTATACTCCAGGAGATTTAAACCCTCTTTTTATTTCTCTTTTTCTCTCTCTGTTTTTTGGTTTGTTGGGTTTTGGGGTTTCTTTTGTGGGAGGGGGGTGGAAAGGAAGGAGGTTGTTTAGTTGGTTTTGGGAGGATTTTTTTTTATTTTTTTTTATTGCAGGCTGTAAAATCCACCTTGGAGTGATAACTTGAAAGAATCCTCAGTTTTTACATCCTAGATGTCTGAGTGGAGAACTTCACATTTTATTAAGATCACTGACCTGGGCACTATTTATCTACTACTTGAAGATGGTTGGTGGAATTATCAGCATTGAATAATAGGAATCAGTTTCTAAAAGAAACGTAAATATTTGGGGATTTTATTCTAGTTCAAATTGTATCCATTCTCAGTCTCATTTCCTATGATTCATAAAACACCTCTTACTTTTGCCTAAGAGACCTAAGGCAAGAGAGAATGCTTTGCCAAATGCAACACCTCGACAGCATTGCAGGTTTCCCCCACAACATAAACTGGGTTTAATCTCTAACTATAGTCACTCCCATGTGGCGTTCTTTTTTAAGATCTTCCTCTGACACCGTGTTAAACACTGCATCATAAATAGAACAGGGGAGTCTGAAAGGAAGACCTGTTACTGTGCAAAGTAACAGCCTCGTGACAGTCAGAGAAAACCAGCTACACAGAACATTTGAGACTAGCTTGAACTACATGCCATTTCCTAGCAAAGGAATAAAGCTCTACTGACACAGAAAAGAAGGAGCCAGATACTGCTAGTATTGACCTCCCATTGGTACATTCTAGAATCCAAGACCTGATTTTCTCAGATATTTGAGTGGTATAAAGAGAAGGAGCTAAATTGGAGCTAAACAAGTCAAATGACAAATATCTCAGAATGGAGGAAACTGTTGGTTCAGTTCATTCTTCTCACAAATTACTCCTGTGATTAGCCCGTTTCTAGGAACCTATAGAAGCCACAGAGAGCTAAGACGTATTGCTCCACTGTACCCTACTGCAGGGCCTCTCAGCAGGCATACAGTATTAAAAGAGTACTCCTCTCAGGCTAAAGCAACCTACACATAGCCACAGACCTGTTCTCTAATTCTGAAATAATGAGAGAGCTCTAATGGTCTAGGGAAGAATTGAGTACTATGTAATTCTTTCAACTGTTCAAATAAAACCTTATCAGAAGAGATCCAACATGTCTAAGGAAGTAGGGAACCATCTAGAGGAGATAAGACAGAAAGTAAATTGACTGGAAAGTAATCATAGCAGAGCATTTTTGAAAAAAACACAGCAAGGTGAAAGCACTAGATTATGCAAATGCAAGAGTAAAATTTTTGTCTGAGCCAAAAAGCACGTTTCCTAACACCTGGAATTCCGTCAACCAAATTTCAAGTAAAAAGCCATATTCCTTCAGCATACAGCCAAAATACCTTCAGTAAACCTGACTGGCAAGCTGATTTGACAAGGCCTATTATCTACAGAATATCCACTGCTGTTAATAGCTCCATTCATTTCAGATCACTTTATACAGCCAAAAAATAGGTAATATTAAGAGGAAAGACACCTGTTTAACTGTAACCAAAATATGCACAACAACTATACTGACATCTTTTTCAACTATATATGAAAGTGCCTACCATCAAATCTCACAGTATTTATATACAAACTGTACAGCACTTAGAGAAGAGAATAACATTTCTAAAACAAATTATCTTAATAGATTCTGTATTATGACTTTACAATAAATACTAAGCTTTGTCATAACGATTAAGATAAATGCAAATACTGAGAAGCTTCCACAGACATGACCCAAACACTCAAGCTGTGATTATACAGTAGGTAAAACTCCCTATCTTTGCGTCCTTGAAGCCACTCACTTCATGCAACTCTATCCACTACTTCAGCTGCTGTGAGAAGATACTGGTCAAATCTGCTGTGGAGGTATCGAAAGAGAGAGCTAACTGCAGAAATAACTGTCTTGAAGTAAGAGAGAAAAGGTGTCCTCAGAGGCGGTAAAAAAGAAGGAACATTCTAAAAGGACACACCTCATCTTCTTGTAGAACAAATGCTAGTTGCCTCACTACTGAATACAACAGCAATACTCAGTTACCTTTTTGATTTTCCTTCCTACTGATCAGATGGTATATTTTTTAAACTCCAAAGTTTAAAGAAACTGCTGAACTGCAATGAAAGTAGTCAAGTAGGGATCATCTAGTTCCTCATGGAACAGGACAGGGAATGAAACAAAGGTCCTCTGCGTTCTTTTATACATGAAGTGACAAGACAGGATATTATGTGATTTTCTCTCCAAACTCATATTTTAGATTGCAGAGTCATGTAGTACAGCCAGCTAAAGGACAATAGTAATAGCCAGAGTTGCTGGGTTTGGCTCAAGATTTGAGCTCTTTGTTCCCTAGTGTGTAGGAGTGAGAGATTAAATAGTATCTTGGCACCTGTTGTTAGCGGCTACTTCAGAGAATTTAAAATTTAATTAACCTTCATAGTAATCTATGTAAGATTTTATGTAAGTTCAAAAAGATGATATAGAAAACTTAAAAGATGCCACACTTGCATGTAGCTAGTTATTTAGAAACATTTTACAACATAAGCAATTTGTTTCTATTGAACAGGGAAGAATCCCATTACTAATACACTTCCTCTTTTCTTAAAGCATAAGGCCACACCGTGAACAGAACTTCCTAGAATTACAAGTCCATACAGTCACTGCTGCTCTGACAGCACTGTGAGTCAAAATTCCCTGAGGCTCCACAACCCTGCTAAAGAGATGCTGTTGCATGGTTGATTCAGTGTGCCTGCAGTTATGCTCCCAGACCATCAAAAAATGTTTTGAAGCCCCTCTTCCTCCATAAGTGCCTTTTAAAAGTAGTAATTTACAAGCAAAATGGGAAAAAAAGAAGAAAGGTAGGGTGGCATATGGCCAAACTTTTGACTTAATTTCACCACAGGTTGCTTTTTATTTACAAGGGGTTAATCCCTTCTCAAACAACACAATGGAGCAGCCATTGGCAAAGGCAGGCAGATAAAATTGGCATGCCCCTATATTGTTCTTGCTAATCTGAACCATTAACAGAAGGGTGAGAATGCAAGTTTTGTCATTTAAACAGGCTTAAATCCTTTCTCCAAATGAGCTTTTGTCTACATAGAAGAATGCATCTAGGAAATTTGAGAGGTTTCTGTTAGTGTTGCATTCTCAAGTTGACTGGCTACAGGAACATCAGCCTGTTTATTTGGGCCTCATACTGTAAATGCAAGAATTATTTCCAGGTGTCAAAACCAAAAGGGGTTCAACCTGGTTAAATTATTTCTTGAAGGTGAAACAGGATGAGATTATAAAGTGCTAGGAAGCAGCTATCTGACATCCTGAACTGCACCTGTGCAACTAAACCTCCATTTATACAGGTGCTTTTCAAATTGGATTTGAACCTTTAAATTCCCTGATTCATTCCCTGAAAAAAGCTCAAATAACTAATGAAATTCAGAGACAGAAAGACTTAAAATAGTTTCAAGCTGTGAAGTAAGGCCTAAGACTATGTTCTTTGATTCATTGTTGATGCAACATATCAAGAATAAACAGAAGTTGCACACACCAAATGCCAGAGGTCATAGGGTAGCCAGTAGCTAAGTAATTATTTTTTCTTAGCACAGGAGAGGTCATCACCTGGCCCATAAGCACAACACATAGCTGAATACCTAGGGAAAAGAATGTATTGGTTAGCATGATCTAGCTTTGTTTTGCTTTTTACCTGGCACATCTTGCACAGATATTCAATGTGACCTTTGCTTGAGGCTCAGCCACATGAGCACTTCGACTTTGATTGAATTTGCTCCCAGAAGACATCACACTTGTTACTCCTTCCATTCTTAGATCATCAAGATCCTCTGCAACAAGACAGAACGACTGGATGAACACACGATTGAATTTTGTAGCAATAAACGTTCTTCACCTGTAGAGTCACTAAGGAATGGAACAACTCAAAAATCAGGAAGAAAACACACATAGTTACTTATACAACAGTAGGAAAAGATATTTAAGAGTAATTTATCTATATATATTATCACTCAGTTACAAGGGGTTACTTCAGAGATATTCAGTATCATTTCCACTTCAAACACTGCCGCATATTTTTCCAATCTTTAGTTCTCTGATTCATTTATAAAAAAATGTCAGTTGCTTTATCAAGAGATGCTGTCCAATATCTCCTTTGACATAGGGATCCATATTGAAGAGAAAAATCTTTTTTCTTTCAAGTGTATGCTTCTCTGATTTTTTTGTATCTATTCACTCAGCAATGAAAAAATATTATTAAAATAAAAGTGCTTTGCTAAACCTACAAAATGTGAAGCAGAAATACATATCACAATGAAAGAGACCATAATGTGCACTTATATCCACAATATTACCGTAATATATGGGCGATTCATAGTAACAACTGGATTTTCTAATACTGTAAAATCATTTCCATTTTGCAGGGAGACTGCTGAGGTTCTCATAAAATTTTGCACAAGATCATACTGGAATAGTGTAGCTGAGTCAAGATTGTAAATGAATTCTGGTTTACAGTCAAGACATTCTTTAGGGATAATTTGTAAATTTTTTGCTAACATAAAACAAAATTTTCAGTTGTTTATGATTTGGTTTGGTTCTAGTTAAAAGGTAAACAAGCAACACTCTGGGTAGCTGCTACTGAACGAGCACCAACCATTCCATGTACTGACTGATGCCTGGGATACAGTATGTGATCATCTAATTAAAATGTCTTTCAGATAATGCATGTACATTTATTTTCATTTATTTATGTTTACAAAAGAAACCTGATGTTAAAGGATCTGAGTGGAGTAGAAAGTACATAAAGGCTCCTCTTCATACATAAAAGAGTGAGATGCAACCCCCTGAATAATAACCTGAAAAGATTTCTGGTTGTGCTCTATAGTTCATAGACACTACTCTTACCTCTGTGCTTCAAACTCCAGGCAGTATGGTCAGATTATCAGGGTTATGCCGTGTTAGTAACGCCCTTTTTGGGAGACACCCATTTTAATAATCAGCATTCAAGAAACAGCAAAGCTAAACTTAAAATGAAACTTCTGTGACAGAAGACCTTGAACTACATTTTACGTGTAATGTTTTATTTTCATCGCTTAAGAAAACTCTCCTCTCTCTCAAAATTCATTGGCTTGGTGGTATAAACTGACAGTTTCACTCAAATTTTTGGCATCAACTTACACCATTTCCAGTCTTTTCCTTTAAATTTCATCTATGGTTAATATACAAACTAATTCAAAGGATTTGGAAGGCTATATGATAAAGAATTATGAAATCAATCAAGTATGAGTCATTTCAGAAAAGGTATTACATATTTGGAAAACATTATGCATTAAAATAAATACAGTTTAATTCTGCTTTAAAGAGGTGTGAAAAGTTCCATATTTTTTTAACAGATGTAAAACACTGGAAGGATTATAGTTTAAATGAAATCAAAACATATGCCACAGGTTTTTTCCCTTAAAGAGACGCGATTTCTTTAAATTAGGTTTTCAATTGTTCTCTCGTTAATTAACTTTTGGCTCTCTCATGACTCAAACTGTTTCAATAGAGTAATGACATAGGCTACACTATCATACATTTTATATTTGAATTTGTGTATAAAAAACATTTTTCATTTTTAGCCAACTACCAACATTTTTCTCTCAAGAGAAAATAAAGAGAAACTGTGCAAGAAACATGGATTTTAGAGATGTCTATAGTTGTAGTTAACAGACAAGTAAGCAGAATATCATGCAGTACTGGTTTATTGTCAGATACTTTTAGACCAATAGCAGCAATGTGCATACTAAAACTCAGATTCAAAATTAAAACCCTATATCAAACACACTCCTTTATTTTTCTCAAGTAATTTTCATTGATCTAATTCAGCACTAGACGGAATTCATCCATGGCAACCCAGAACAAGCTATTAACATTCCAACTTGACAAATGAATTATAACCCCATCTACCAATTCCAAAGAATAACTGCAGCATTTGACTTAACTTTGATTCCTATATTTCTGCCTCAGTATTGAATGATTCCAGTTTCTTCTGGATGCCTCAAATTTACAGAGCAGGTACTGCACGTTCTTCTCGCTAAAATTACTGGGCTATGAGAGCTGCTTCGTTCCCAATACCCATAAATTTGGATGGGAATTTTTGACTTGTGAGCAAGTTTACATGCCATCTGGCAATGTTCCTAACTGACTACATTCATTACTGAAGACCCTTCACTAAAAAAAAAACAAAATAAGCAGTAATTTTAGTACTAAACTCTGTGTGTATGTATTGTTTAAACAATTGATGCATGTTTTGCAAAGAATGTGTTCATAAATAAGCATGTTATTAAAATAAATATAAACAAGGAGTGTAATAACGCATTTTAAAAATAAAAAAAAGGTTTCCAAGAGTTCAGATGTTTCTATGTAACATCGGAAAGAATCAGGTTTAGCGAGAAAGGATTTCATTGAGAAGTCAATTCAGTTACAGGGTCTGGAACACTGAATCTTTTCTCTTTCTTTGTATTCTTTGCTAGACCAACTAGTGATGATACAGCTGAGCAGTTCAGTGATTTTATCGAGCATCAATGAAGTAATTCACTGAGAAAAGAGAGAAGGAAAACTTGTTTATATGATGGAAGACTAGGATACTGTGAAATTTTCAAATCCTTAGAAAATTATTGAATAGCGGTAGTCTGGAAGTTCACATAAATGAAGCAATCTCACTTATGCTAATCAAAGTTTGCTGTTTTAATGTACGACTGTGCACTGTATTTCCTCAATTTACTGTTAATTCTCTGCTACCCTTTATATGAACAGGGTACGTAGAGAACCTACCTTAGTCCTATAGCAGTCCCCATTATGTTCTGCATAGTAAAAAAAAAAACCTACAAACCAAACAAAAGCTTTACATTTTTCTCAGATCAGCAATTCACCATAATAAATTCCCACAGCTGTAATCTTCAAGTATTGTCGTAACAATGATACATGAAAATATTTAAAACCGAGAAAAAGATCACAAGCATAATATAGCATAGCACCGTACCAGATGTTTTCTATATTAATAATAATGCTGCACTAAGCTAAATTCTTCATGATTTTTGTATAGACAAGTTTCACCAAAAAGGGGAAGGTGAAAAAGGGTATCTATTTCAGCTAAACGACAACACAACCCAGAAACAAGGCATTTTTAAATACGACATGGTTTGTAATTATTTGTTTCCTTTCTTTTTGGGAAGGAAGGGCCAGGGAGAGGGAAAGGGTCTCCAGAAACTGTGCAAGATTTCCGAACATCTTGGGATGAGAGGGTTTGGAATCATCTTACAAATATCTCCTACAAGGCTCACATATGATTCATTTTAAGGACAGAGCTATTCTTACACAAAACTCCTATTAAATGCAGTGAAAGTTCAGTTGCACAGAAAGTTTACATAATCAGGTTATGTGCTACATTGTTTGATAGGGTCCTGTCATTATAATGTAATTTCCCAGAAGTAAATCAAGAAGTATAAGGTGCAAAGCTGGAAAAAGTCCTCGTTCATCTTTAGAGAGGTTATGACAGCTCAGAGATTGCCTGTTAAGTCTGATGCTAAGAAAAGCACTAAATGTTTTCATGTGAGAACAAAAATTCAGATAATGAATTCTGATGCACGAATAAAATAATGTCTCTTCTTATAAGTAGTGAATTTCTCAAAGCAGCATTCTTATATGATAATATACATTGATGTACTCCATGTACTAAGTGTTGATTTGTCAAGGATTGTTGACTGATGCACTGACTCTTAATACACTCTACTACTCTCATTAAAAAATAGCTCAACAAAATAAACTCAAAAAAACCCCTCAAAAAATCAACGCCAAAGAAACAAACCAACAAAATCCTACTGCCGATCACAGTTCTGCTTGTGTTCCAGGAATTTATGCTGCTTTATATATCGTATTTGTATGTTTCTTATTATGTTAACCAATCCTCTCTGGTTTAGATACATTTTCTTGCCAATATCAAGAGAGTCTGTTAAAAATCCCACCTTATTTACAAAAGAACTGCTGGGACCAGACAAAGAAGAGCCATTAAGCTAGAACACCTGATGCTCCACTCCTCAAAAATGCTGTTTAATCACTTATTTCAACAGAAGCAAAACTGGAGTTATCTTCTGCAATGCACTAGCTACAGGACATCACATTTTGTTTAATCTTATTTATCTATGACTTCAATGTCATGGAGTAAACAATGTCGTTATTCTGATAGGTATTCTACATATTGATAATGTATAAGTTTCCAGATGATACTAAGTTGGGTGGGAGTGTTGATCTGCTGAAGGGTAGACAGGCTCTACAGAGGGACCTGGACAGGCTGGATCAATGGGCTGAGGTAAGTTGCATGAGGTTCAATGAGGCCAATTGCCAGGTCCTGCTCTTGGGTCACAAAAACCCCCACAATACTACAGACTTGGAGAGCATTGGCTGGAGAGCTACCTGGAAGAGAAGACCCGGGGGTGCTGACTGACAACTGAAAATGAGCCAGCAGTGTGCCCAGGTGGCCAAGAAGACCAACGGCATCCTGGCCTGCATCAGGAATATTGTGGCCAGCAGGACCAGGGCAGTGATCCTTGCCCTGCACTTGGTGCTGGTGAGGCCGCACCTCGAACACCGTGTTCAGTTTTGGGCTCCTCACTACAAGAAGGACATCGAGATGCTGGAGCATGTGCAGAGAAAGGCAACAAAGCACAAGCCCTATAAGGAGTGGCTGAGGGAGCTGGGGTTCTTTAGTCTGGAGAAAAGTAGACTGAGGGAAGACCTTATCCCTCTCTACAACTGCCTGAAAGGAGGATGTAGCAAGGTGGGGGTTGGTTTCTTCTCCCTAGTAGCTAGTGAAAGAACAAGGGGAAATGGCCTCAAGATGCAACAGAGGATATTTAAGTCGGATATTAGGAGGAATTTCTTTACTGAAAGGGTTGTCAAGCATTGGAATAGGCTGCCCTGGGAGGTGATAAGTGTCACCATCCCTGGAGGTGTTTAAAAGGTGAGTAGGTGTCATACTTGAGGATATGGTCTAGTGGTGGACTAGAGGATGGATGGATGGTTTGACTTGATGATCTTAAAGGTCTTTTCCAACCAAAACCATTCTATGATTCCATATGTTCTAATATGTCTTTCTATCTTCAAATATAAGAATTTGACCCAGTTCAGACCCATGCCATACACTGTTGATGCAAATATCATCCTAACTAATCCATCAAGAGACTTTCACTCCTTAGAGTCATTTTAGATGCCTGAATGTTCTGAAGACATCTTACTTTCTAAGCATCTCAAGGTGAGAAAAAATTACCTAAATGTTTGTGCTTCCACTGATGGACGCCCGCGAAGCCAATTGAAACATGATGCTGCTGAGTCTTTGAGTTTGCCTACCTCTATCTGCAACATTTGTCAGAGCCAATCTAGAAGAATCCCACCCCACAGTTAAAACCACAAAACCAGCATGCGACTACAGAAAGCAGCAACGTCTGCAGATACTGAATCAGACAATGAATCATTGACTAGAGCTCTCACTTTTAATCAGCAAGAGAGTAATTTTCAGTTTCTCCATCTTCATATTTTAAACTGGAACTGGAATAAACACAGGAGGTAGCCTTTTCTGATGAAGATGTTCTAGTTTCATTATAGCACACTTTAGTGTCTTAAGACAACTAAACTAACCACTGGTCCAACAGGGTTCCTGCTTATCCGCCCTTTTTCCACTAGGTGGGATATTAGTTTACTATAGAAAACAAATTAGTTGCAGGCAAGACTAATGAAGCACTGACATAGGGGATGAGAATGTCACTAAGATGCAGTGTCAGGGCTTCAAACCAGGCAGATGAAGTTTAAAAAATGGTTCGGATATTTCAACTACCCAAACCACTCACTGAATGTGACATTACAGTCTCATTTTATTTAAATCTGAAAGTCCATAACCACAGTAGAAAAGGACCGGCATCATGACCTCTTATCATTCCCTATCAGTAATCCTAGGACAAATGGTCTAATATCACCAAACAACCACGTCTCACCCACTAGTTTGGCAAGAATAAATGACTATAAAACCACTGTTGCTCCACAACAATGGTGATTTTCAAATACATTGGTCTAAAGTATCAACTGGGGAGTTTCATTCAGTGCTAAAGAATTATTTCACAAACTTTTTTCGGTTTTGTATTGTTTTTACAATAATGGGAATCTACTATTGATTGGAGCACATTAATCTGCATTTCAAATAAAACAAAATTTAGAATATTTCCCTTGTTACACCACATTCTGTATTTCGTTACTGCCACTGCCGTAACTGTACAAAAGTATTTGCACTATGATAATAAAACAGAATTGCAAAAAAGGTCATAATGAGAAAAAACACAAACCAACCATAAATTTTGGATTTCAGAAGGTATCTAAAGGAATGCCTTTTATTGTTTCTCCTGGGCAAACTTTTTTGCACTTTAGCTTTAAGTAAAACAACTTCTAAAATTAAAAGCAAATTTTGATCAATATTTCTAATAAGTTCCAATTCTGATGTAATTTATTTATCCAACCATTATATTTATTTGAATACGCAATTCAGACCTCAGTCCAACTCTGCATTCTTAAAGAAAACCGCCAGGAAAAGCTTTGTCATAATAATAGAATAAGCCATGTTTAAATCGGTAAGTTTTTTTTCAATCCTATCAAAAATATCAAAGCATTAGAAAGGAATGTATATTTAAAAGGTTTCATTTTGGTTTTAATTTCAGTTTGGTTTTTTATTTTCTAACAAAAAGGAGCCAGCCATACTTCTCGAGTGTATTTGGCTAATGTAGTACAGATGTTTCTTACAACACATACCCAAAATATTGAATTCCACATTACAATGTTGCTTATGTTTCTCTTTATTAAATCTATTTTGAATGAAAATGATAATTTGCATGCTGTTTATATGAAGTTTTACAAAAATGAGCTAAGATGAATAATAAGTCATTAATTCAGCAGTAAAACTCACTAAATATAAAGTAACTATAGTGAATTTCCAGCCAGTTAGAGAAGAGACTAAAATGTTTAGCTTTGTATGAATCAATTTTTTGCACTGAGGACTATATTCATATCTGTATTCATCTAATTTACTCTACCAGTCCCTTGGCAGGATTAAGCTTAACTGGCTTGTCAAGAGGCCAGTGGAAATTCATACAACTTTTATTGAAATGAAAGTGAGACTAAGCATAAAAATTACAAATAATCTTATGCCATATATTTCCAGTAACACTGAATCTTCCAACAGCTTTCTTTTGAAAAATTATTAGTACAAGCATTTCTGGAGTGCCAGTTACTAAAGCATCTGTATGCTTTCTTCCATGAATTTATCTAGATCAAGGATTCCTGCAGTGGAAATCTCTCTCTTTCCCCAACATCTTTTTTTTCTTTCTTTTAATAAAAATGATCACATTCAAAATGTAATCAAACACCTTATTTGTCCATCAAAGAATCTTCTTTATGAAGAGAGAAACACACTAAGTGAGCAAGATCCTTGTATAGCTTAACTTTTCTACTGAGAAACTAACACATCTCCCAGTTTAAAAAAAGTGCTTTTCAGTGAAGCACTATACCCTGGCTGCAGACCAACTTGTTGTGTTAGAAAAGTTCCAGTTAATTTAAGGACTCCTACATGATTGATCTCAGACTGCACAGTTTGGGCAGGCAGAGAGAAGCAAAAGAAATCTAAACTCTCTCTGTAGCCAGGCACATTTAGCAAAAGATAGTATGCTGTATGTGACTGTTCATAATAAGCTCTAGGCACATTAAAGCCCTGACTGAGACAGTAATCAGTAATTTCATGATAACCACCAAACTCTTAGGTAATAAGCTAGAATAAACAAATTGTGGATGCTTGTTTTGCTCTTCATACTGCAAAGGGACAACTGCCCTCCTTGATACCTCAGCTAACAGTGAAACAAAGATAAGAATGATGGCATCCAACAACTGAAGCTTTGCCGTTTCTTCCAGTTCCATCCCTCTATCAGCTCCCATCAACTCTGCTTTGTCCTGAGAGAACATCATCTGTTTTGTATCACTACCCCTTATTTTGGCCAGACACTGGGACATCTGGACGACTGCATTGTCTACACTCAGAGAAGCAGACACTGAGCTGGATACCATCAGCATACCAACGGCGTCACAGCTGACAGTACATGCTCTTCCTCACTCATTGATTAAATTCACACAACTGACAGAGGGTAGAACAAAATTTTTAAATATAATTTTATGTCTCCAGCTGGGTGAAGCAGATAAACCAGCAGGTATGTTAAAACCATCCCACTTATCCAACAGATTGGCCAGGTAATAAAGTTCCAAATAAACCACTCAGTTTTACAATTTTTTTTTTTTACTGAAGAGAAATAAATGCTTTTTAAAGAAACTCTTTGGTTACTGAGAACGTCTGTACTTGGGTGTGTTGTTTAATTGTTGATTATTCTGTGTAATTTTTTTGTGTAACCTAACAGTCCAATGCACTATTGGGTTATGTTTGCTCATGTTTTTGGTTTGTGTAAGAGAAAATTAGAAGGGTTTTGGCTTTCCCACAATGCTTGAACAAGCATACTGCAATATACAACAGAGAGCTGTTTGAAGTGGAAGATAATCTAGTGCTACATATAATACATGCAGTTGCTACTCTTCCATTGAATGTTGCAGGTCAAGATTATTGCCTAAATAATCAATCAGGCATTGCAGCATTCTAGTTCATGTAGTGTTAGTTCATTGCCTTCTACCTCATACGTCACACAGATAGCCCTGATTTTATTAAGCACTACTTTATCTTCTGGGTATAAATTAGAGCCACATATTTCTTCAGAAAATCTCATTTCATAACTATAAAACCATCTTATAAACCAATCAGAGAATGTTATCTGACAACTCTGCTTCTCAAGACATCACGTTTATCATAACTCCATTTAAGTTGCCATTGCCTCCACAATCTGCAGGACTCAGGGGAATAAGGTCCAAAGTCGCAACACTCACACTATTGCATCCAAATAAGGAACAAGCCAGGCCAACCAGAGCAACAACAAAGGTTTCTTAACTGCCTCCCAAGATGAGAACCAGAATACCAACCATCTCAAGTATATGTACACCAGTGCACGCAGCAATGCAGTTCCGCACCCAATCAGAAAGTCATGATATCATAGGAATAAGGAAACATGGTGGGACAACTCACAAGACTGGAGGATCACAATGGATGGCTACAGGCTGTTTCATAAAGACAGAAAATTATAAATCTATCAGTCTTACTTTAGTCCCTGGCAAAGTTATGGAACCAAATCTCCTGGAGGCTAACACAAGTCAAATGAAGTACATGATTGGGAAAAGCCAGCACGGATTCAGCAAGAGCAAATCATGCTTGACAAACCTGAATAGTCTCTATTACAGAGTAACCTGCTCGGCTGATGTGGGGCAAATGGTACACATTTTCTATTTGGATTTCTCCAAGGCTTTTGATACAGTTTCCCACAGCCTCCTCCTAGAGAAACTGATGAATTATGGTCTAGGCAAGTGGTCTGTGCAGTGAGTGGGGAACTGGCTGATAGGCTGCACCCAGAGGGTGGTGGTAAATAGCTCCTTTTCAAACTGGCAAACTGTCACAAGTGGCAGGCCCCAGGGATCAACATGGGGCCCAACACTGTTTAGCATCTTCATAAGTGATCTGGACTATGGGATCAAGTGTACCCTGTTAAAATTTGCAAAAGATACTAAATTGAGTGGGGAAAAGGACACTTTGGAAGAGAGAGCCACCTTGCAGGAAGACGCGGATAGGCTGGAAGAGTGAGTAACAAAAACCTTATGAAGTTCAGCAAGGACAAATGCAAGGTCTTGCACCTGGGAAAACATAATCCAGGAGTGCAGAACAGGCTGGGTTCTACTCAGTTGAGGAGCAGCTCTGTGGAAAGGGACCTGCAGGTCCTGGTGGACAGAAGCTAAATACGAACCAATAGTGTGATGCTGTGGCAAAGAAAGCCAGCATGATGCTAGGTGGCATCAGCAAAGTTGTCACCAGCAGAGATAAAGTCATTATCCCACTTTACGCTGAGCTTGTCAAGCCACACCTGGAATACTGTGTTCAGTTTTGGCCCCTGCTATGTGAAAAAGATGTGGACAGGCTGGAGAGGGCGTAGAGAAGGGCCACAAAGACCATCGAAGGACTGGGAAGTCTGCCGTATGAGGAAAAACTGAGAGAAGTGGGTTTGTTCAGCCTGGAGAAAGAAAGCTTCGGGGACACCTCATCACCATGTTACAGTATTTAAAGGGTGGCTGCAAAGAAGAAAGAGACTCCCATTTGACAAGCAGCCACACGGAAAACACAAGGGGTAATGGGTACAAGTTACTCCCGGGGAGATTCCAATAGCAGATAAGAGAAAAATTTTTCACAGTGAGGTCAATCAGCCATTGGAATAAATCTCCCCAGGGAAGTGATGGATACCCTAACATTGGACACTTCTAAGATTCAGCTGGACAGGGTGCTAGGCCATCTTGTCTAGACCATGCTTTTGCCAGGAAAGGTTGGACCAGATGTTCCTTGAGGTCCTTTCGATGGTTCTATGGCATTTTATCCAAAATATTGTAAGTTCCTTTTGCGCTTTAAGCTGCTTAACACGAGAGCTGTGAAACTCCCCTACATCTTGAGACAGCAATGGAACAGAATGTGAACGACATCCCCTGGTGGCCACTGTGTGCCATCCTCTGCGTCGTACAAAAACTGCAGGCTAAGCATTCAAAATTATTCTGTCAATTGAGAAGGAGGCAGAGATCCTCGGATGAAATGCCAACGCAACATTAGACTGCAAATGCCCCTCAAAAAGTTGTAAAAATACAGTCACTCAGGGTGCAGTTCCGTAATCCAGTAGTTTGGTCCTAATAATAAAGTCCCACTTATTTCTGTGCTCTTTCTCCTTTCTACCATTCCCAGCGATACTGGTGCTTGATTTCTATGAGAGTCTGTAGAGAGCTGAATCACGGGGAAAACATTCTGTTATTGCTGGCATCTTTTGCATCTGGCTTAGTGAGCTACATTATCACACTTTGGGGTCGTACAAGCATTACAATCAGTTTAAAGGAAACAATAGGAGCATACAGCCCTATGTGGAGGATCAGCAGCAGAATTAGGACCCCCTTCTTTAATGAAAGAAATCTATCATTTTCAATTAGGCTCAGCACATCTCCCAGAGCCCTACCCTAAGGGATAAAAGCATTAGGTATTTAAGCAACAATGACAATTCAGAACATGGTCATCTTGCTACAGAACTAAAACATCAGAAGAAAAAGAAATAGATGTTTATCAATTTATCAGAAATAAACATAAGCAAGACATTGTCTTTACATGGATAGAAGGACACATCATCTGCCACTCAACACTGCAGCTTTTAAGGACCTTAAAACGTAGCGTAATTTTCTTCTCTCTATACACAAGATCAAAGTTTTTCAAAACTGTTATTACATCATAATAATCAATTATGTATTCAGAAAAGCCCTCCTAATATATTATCAAAATATCATTCTTAATAGTATGTTATCCCATTAAATATATGATTTTGTATTTTTTAAAAAAAATGCATTTCATTTGCCAAGTAATCACTGCCTTTCTGGTTTTTTCTTACTTCACTAAGTAGTGTCAAGCTGATATAATCTAATATGAGTGAACTTTTAAAAAGCTTGAACGTAAGAAGCAGGTTAAGATCTCTTGCTTTCAACACAATACTTTACCTTCTCCTCAGCTTTTCTTCATGTTTATTAGAATTCCTGAAATATGGTAATGTCCATGAATTAAATTAACTCTGCTATTATGGTATGACTGTACAAAGATTTTCTAAAGTGACTGAAGACTTAATATTGTTCTACCAATAGATGAAAGAAAAACC
Organism: Tapera naevia; assembly: GCA_033556795.1. Classification (NCBI taxonomy): domain Eukaryota; kingdom Metazoa; phylum Chordata; class Aves; order Cuculiformes; family Neomorphidae; genus Tapera; species Tapera naevia. The sequence goes on from JAUMJJ010000038.1 coordinate 17,648,247, forward strand.
ACCAAAAAGTTGCAGCTACTTTAAAAGTTATGACACACGAGAGGTCATCAATGTGCTCAAAGAAAGTTTCTAAACTTCGCAATTTATAAGATTCATTCATCATGGATAAAAATATTATTCTGAAACAAACATACGAACACATTTACTAATCCATAAAACAACATCAGCAATTCAACTGCATTCCTCTGAATGCAACGCCTCTTCAGTTTCCCAAAATATAAGAAACAGTTTGTAACACTTGATATTACCTCAGCCAATCCATAGAAATACTTTTTTCAGCTCTCAAATGACCTTCTCAATTCTCTATGTACACTCAAATTTCCATTTCAAATGAGTACTCCGAAAGAGTCCTGAGCAAGAAGCTCTCCATGCTGTCAAAACTTCTTTCTATTCCCTATCACCTTAGCAGCTTAATTTGTAGACCTCCTCGTAACTCTTTCAATAAGCACCCTGAAAAAATACCCATAGCAGCCAACACAACTTCCCACCACACCAGTGTAATCTCTCACCTGTTCAATGTTCTGTTTCAGGTATCACCTACTTATGAAACTTTTATCTACAGAAGATTTAATATAATGTGAAAGATTGCCAATTATTGCTCATTAACAAGTTAGAAATCATGTCCAATAATGCACCAAACCAATATAATCTAAATAAATTCTAAAGAACAGGTCATTAGAATTCCCAACGCACTGGTGCTGTAAGTGTGATGTTTACAGGATTTGGAAATTTCAACAGCAGAGTTTTGATTCCTTTCTCAAGCCTTTTCACCAATGTTTGTGAACATATCAATAGACAATGAATATTCAAAGATGAAAAAATAACTACTGCTTAGCAGCTAGACCTTGACAATATTTTGCCTCCAGTAAACAGACACACATTTAGAGCAAAGTTCATGAAATGAGTATTATTTTTATCAGATCATTATTTGAGTATTCATTAAAAAAACTACGATAAATCCAACCTGATTATTTGTGACTTACATAACCCAGTTGTTACCCGTTTCCTGAAAAAATGACTGGAAAATTAGTTCCTCTCAGAAACAATCAAACATGTCAAAAAGATTTTTCTCTCCCTCTACAAGCATCCAAGTAACCATGAAAAACATTTGATAAAATCCTCTGCAAAGCTACATTTCCCCATAGAGCCAAATGGAGAAATAGGTCTGCAAATTATTGTCAGACACCTTGCCAAGTCTCCTCTATCCCAAACATTACTCAGAGTACTTCTGCAGTTAGGTGATAGTGATTGAATAATTAAATCTGTGACATTCTGAGGAATTGTCTTTCCACAGGCATTAATCCACATTTGTCTATGACCATATACCCTTACTAACTAAGAGTCAAAACCAGAAATTAAATGATAGATGATGTTCATTTGTATATGTAAAAATGACAAGCATCCAGTCAGCTTCTGAGTAACCTAAATAAAATATAGAGCAATCCATACATCAAGAAAAAGCCTTTGACTTTGATGGGCTGGAGTAATATTTCAGAGATGTGGCAGGTGAGCAAGAAGAATCAATTCCACAAGTAATATATTCATTCCTAATTAATGATTTTTCTAGGTGTATCAGAGAAATGAGGACTCTGGTCCACAATTCAATGTTTGAAGAAGGAAACACATGTTCAGTTATAGTTACTTTGATCTTGTAACAGGGAACTACTACAAAAAATGGTAACTTCCCTGTAAGGCATACGTAGGACATGTACCCATCTCCAGTGTTTTGCAGATGAAACCAACTGATTTGTCTTCAGGTACTCAGAAATCTACAAGCAAAATAGGAACGCTTCTACATAAAAACTGTAAAAACTGCACGTGGCAATTATGGTTTACCTTCTCAACCTTGAAGCTTTATGTTTTCAATCGAGTTTAGACAAGCAAAAGTTTATGCATTAGAACAAAATTAGTTATCCTTCACTTGCATTTCACATAAACCATAAATAGTTATTTATTAACAATAAAAACAAATGCAAATTTTATATAATACAACTGTTACTTTTCCCAGCTACCTGGACAATAATTTCCTGAACAATCTTTAAGCTAAAATTTCACATCAGAAGAGACTCGAAGGAAGACTAAGAAATGATTGTATGCAACATTACTTTGGTACTTCAACGTAAACGTTTACAGTTTCAAGACCAGGAAAAAAATTAGAAGTCAGTAACTTTTAAAATTTCTGCAATAACGGAGGAATGTTTTGGAGAAAAAAGAAATTATGTTCTTCATCTTTGTTGGAAGGGACAAACATGCGACTATCACTTTTTTATTATGAACTATGCCTTTAAGAATAATTTTTTATTCTTATTGTTTAATTTACAACATCAAGTTTTTATTCTCATCATATTGAAAAGAAAACAATCTCTTTATAACTTCTGGTTTTAATAAAACAAGTGGAGAAATCTTTTTGAAGCCACAATTGGATTTGTCTCTTTTTGCATCTGGTTAAAAATCAAACCTGAAAAATCCTGTTATTTGCATATTTATTTATATTTAATTATTCGCAGGACTGTAAACTTTCTCTGAAGAAAATTGAAAACAATGGAATGACTTTATTCCTTTTAATTTCTATTTTATTCCTTCATTATTGCATACTTAAAAGAGACATCATTTCTTTACAGAGGAGAAACTTGGGCTACATCAATGTTACCCAGAAAAAGTAACACTTTTTGTGTTCAAAGTTCTTCCCTCTGTCACAAAAGCACTTTGTAACCTCAACTGTTCAGTCCTTAAGTATATGAACTTCATGTATTTAACATAACATACACCCATACATATTCTTTTAAATTTTCATTTCTTTTTCAACTGGTTAATATCTCAGCATTTCGCTAACCATTTCCATCGTCATTCTCATATATTCTTCCAAAGGCTGACTCAACATCTCTCTTCCCAGGATCCCTCCCAGCAGACCCTTGGCTTTACATGCATCAGCAGCCCAACTCATATTTCACTGCAGAGCAGCAAGGATTTAAGTCTTCTAAGTGCACTTCCTGTGCACCTTATCGTTCCAAGATAGTGATGATTTAAGGAGTAGTTTCACATTCAGTTTAAGCTAAACTAAGTCTGCTCTGCCACTGAAAGACTCAGACTTGTCTGTCTCCGATTTCAACCAACTAACACTTCCCATCCTCATGCCAGCAGTAGTGCTTGTGTGGTCCGCAATGAGCAGGGCCAGGAAGCAACTCCGTCTGAACGTTACCTCTTTTTTGCTGGGTTCATCTTTGGCATAGCTCAGTTTCACTCGTAAATATGTTCTTCAAGGCTTCCTGCTCTGACACAAGCTGTTTTAAACAGGCAATCAGAAGAGCTGATTTTAAAATAGAGGTTCATATTTTTTCAGTTCAATGTCTGGTGATGTAAAACCAGTTAGATCAAACCACAGTTCACGGCCAATTATTGAAGTTAAAATAGATGATACCACCAGGAAGGATCCTCATAGAAAATAACAACAGTACATCACCTTGAACTATCATTTTCATTTTGCTTGGAATGTGAAGCTGAAATCCTGCAGGCTACAATTTGAGAAAATATCAAACAGATATTAGAAATGAGCTTCTGGAGTTATTTTAAGATCTCTTGTTTTAGATTTAGTTGATGCAAAAAACATTACATCCATTATCTTGAGATCATTGCAGTAGTAGGTAAGTACAAAGACAATGTACTGGAATTGCCAAAATTTTCACAACTCCAAAGCTAATGGTTAAAAGATAAATTTGCTCCAAAAATAGATAAGCTTAAAGGAACACTCCTTCTGACTATAGAACACACACACCCCAATTACGTGTAATGAGGAAAGGATTCAATACAGAATTACATACAACAGCTTCCAATATCAACTCATATTTACTATAACTCTGTAGGCTTCAGATGATTTAATATCAAAGACAACTCAGATTCTTCTATTTAAATCTAGTATCTCTCCTCTTTCTTGCCTCATCTTTCACCAGGACCACACACTATTTTTTTTTTAGATTTGGTATTTGGATGTATTCTTACTGTACTTGCCTCTCCCTTGCCCTTCCAGTCCTCACTCATTATGCACAGGTAGCAGCTATTTGTGATATGGACAAGACCGCCTTCAGCTGAAATGCTCCTTTATGTTCTTTTTTATTTATTTTCCAGAATTCTTGTTGTGTGATGGTAGTAACTGATGATTACCCCCGATTTATCTTCTTATTAATTCTTGTGATTTGGAAATTCTCATTTGGTTCTGGGCCCCTCACGACAAGAAGGACCTTGAGGTGTTGGAGTGTGTCCAGACAAGGGCAACGAGGCTGGTGAAGGGCCTGGAGAACCTGAGGAACAGCTGAGGGAACTGGCATTGTTTAGCTTGGAGAAGAGAAAGCTGAGGGAAGCCCTCATCATTTTCTACAACTCCCTCGAAGGAGGTCATAGCAAGGTGAGGTTTAGTCTCTTCTCGCAAGTGACAAATGACAGGACAAGAAGTAAAGGCGACAAGTTGCACCAGGGCAGGTTTAGACAGTATATGAGGAAAAATTTCTTCACTGAAAGGGCAGTCAGGCGGTGGGAAAGGCTGCCCAGGGAGGTGGTTGAGTCACCATTCCTGGAGGTGTTTAAAAGACAGGTTGATGAGCTTCTTAGGGACATGGTTTAGTAGCGGACAGATATGGTTGGACTCAATGATTTCAAAGATCTTTTCCATGATTCTATATGCTGAATTCTTTTCAGTCTATGTAGACTCCCACTCTGCCACATCTCTGGCAATAAAGCCTTTGCCACGTTTTGCTTCTCTCTTATGTTTGCTACATTAATAGTAAAAAAATCCTACATATAATAACACTAACTGCCAGCATATTCTCATACAAAGAGTTATGTCTTCATGAATGCTGGGTCATTAAAGAAAACGCAAGAAGAGAAGCTGGCAGCACTACTTTTGATGTCAGCAGGTGCGCTGCAGTTACTACAGTGATGTGTTTAAGCTTGCACTGAACTTGCAAATTCAAAGTATTGTGTGCCGCAGTAACCTGTGAATCATTGCAATGGTTAATGAGCTTCTTGGTCTACTCAAAACTGCTACATACACACTACAAATGCTGGCACTGCCAGTAGTATCTGGCTTAGATTGTTCGAAGTTATCTTTTGTTTGCAGGGCAGTCACAGAATTTACTCCTGTATTCATAATTTTACCTGATGAAAGTTCTGTCATATAATTTGGCAGCAATCAAAGTAGACTAATAGGACAATTAAAATTGTAGGTGGGCTGAGGAGTGCATAGAAAATCAGCCTCATAGGAAACCAGGGACTGAAACGTTAGAGAGGGGGGACATGACATACAGGGGATATTACTACTGATCTGCATCACACTAAGCTTATGGTTTCACAACTATGCTATTTTGAACATTTCCACCAATTAAATACACACTGGATAAAACAAGCATTTCCCCTTTTACCAGATATCAGTAGTAGCAGTTCTATAAGCTACTATAAAATATTGAATATATAAAGTCTCTGGCAGACTCGCTCTGCCTGATATTACTACCAACCAAAACCATCTTTCCCTCCTCTTACAGACATTGCTACCCTCCTAGGCAAAACCAGGCTTCCTTAATGCACTGGGCAGAAAACAATGATTCACAAACTGATCTACAAGCAGATCAGATGTCTCTACCGTGAGGGCTTCCATATCTATTAAAGGTGCAGGGCAAGGCAGTTAGCTGAGGGTGGCAATAACATAAGCCAACAACCTCCTGCTACAAGTCTGTCAGAACCTGAACTGAAACCAATTTGTACTCCCTAATGATTTTCTATGCCCTTCCTTTTCATTCCTTTTCTCAACTGACATGTATAAAACTCTCAACTTCTCTCTGTCTACAGTCATTTCCCTCTCCCATTTTCCAATCTCTTTCCCTTCTGCTAAATCTACTCTTGAGATCAGGGCGTCTCGAATGGAAAGCAGTTCATTGGATATACACAAGGACAACTGAAAGAGACTTGAAAGAAATCAAGCAGCATAGGCAGTGCAGACAATGTTACCTTTTGACCTAATAGCCTGGGCCAAACCTGCTTGGCTCAGTTTACATCTACAGCAGTAATGGGCCTGCAAAGACCTTATCACAACTGTTGACATTAATTTAGTAGTCTGAAAATCGTACCTGTAGTTCAAACCATTCTTTCTCATATGTTCCCTGATGTTTCTGAACCATAAAATTCACCCACAGTTTACAGAAAATTCTTCACTTGTTTCTGGTCTTGACCAACTTGGACATTTTTGTACTTTTGTTATAAATGTTATAAATATCATTTTAGTTATTACCAACCTCCCAGTGGGGAACAATAATATATTCCAACATAATATACTAACAGACATACTCCACTGCTACTGGATTGCTAAAATACTAGAAAGTATCCTGTATTTTTTTTAATTATTATTATTTTCCCATATGGGCAGCCTCTAATCCATGAAAGCACTTTATTTCTCATGTTCTGGATAGTTTCTTTCCATCGGATCCATTTGTGAGAAGCTTTGACAAACGTTTTTTTAGGAAAGTCCAACTAACTCATACCTACTGGCACCCCTTAGCCAATATTTTGCTAACACCTTCCTAGAATCGCAAGTACATACACAAAAAAAGGAAAAGACATCTGCACTCAAGTCTAGTCACTAGAACAGTCCCTGTTTTATAGCATTCTAGGGAGAAAAAAAAGGTTGGCATCACTATGCATGTCCACCTTTAAAAAAGGGGTAAAAATCCTCCGTGATAAAATGACTGATTTACTAAATATGGAGAGAAAGAGAAAGGAATGATTAAGTATTTTGTGTTTAAGCCCAAGATTAACCTCAGAAGCAATGTTATAGCTCACATCCTAGCCACCCATTTCTTATCAGAAGCTGTGAAATATTCATACACAAACCCCTCCGATATATGCTTTCTGAAAACTGTACCTAATAACCAGCTAACTAAAAATTAATCAAACTGCATAAGTAAACTCTTAGAAAAAAATAAATACTGATTTTTTAACTGAGTCATATCACTTGAATGAAATTTTCTAATTAATTCATAGATTTTAAAAAGTTTGAAATAAGTATTTACTTTAAAAAGGGTATTTTCTATTTTTATTACACAAGATATTGGTTAATAGATAAGCACTGGGCTCTGCAATATTTCAAAAAGTTATTTGTAGAAAGATATTCAGTGGGAGTTAGTGACACTGGGACATTACATACCAGCTTACAAACAGACCTGTAATTTTCCATGTTGCTAAATACTTATATATTTATAATTCTTGACAATTCTTGGAATGGCAGGGTGCAATAGAAGTGTTCTGATATATGCTGATAAAACGTGTGGGTCAGCAGAGGTTAACAAGCAAACAAAATAGAACTTAACTCACTATTTTCAATGAGAAACTGAACATGCTTATAAGCTCCTGAATACTGCTATAACACAATCACAACTAATCTTCCCATACAGGTGACTTGAAATACTGCATAAATGTGATGTTACACCACTAAGAGACAAAGGTACAAACTTTCTGAAATTTAATACCATGGCAAAGATACAAGTAAAGAAATGTGATTTTGCCTTGCATTCACAGTTCTGTCAGCGCAATTCTTCTTTGTATTAAACTGTTTTGTAAATCCTGGCAGTCTCCCCACTGATGCAGCATGATTACATGATTACATCAAGAAAACATTATCTATTTCACAGCCAAGACCCATTTATTTTGTATTGCCTCTAAAGAAAATGCAGTGCCTAGGGGACACATACACTATTTACTCTCTATCTAAATTTCAGGTCATTTTGTTAACTGAGCACCCAAACCAACAATAGCTGAGAGTCCATCCTGATGAAATAGGTAAAGGCACAGACAGAAGTATTTGATATACTGTTAGTTAAGAAATGCTTAGGGGTGAAAGAAGTACAACCTTTTCAGAATTGAGCAACTGTTCTGGACCACTAAAAACAGAAACGTAGTTTGATGATCACCAACAATATTCCAGTTACTCACCCTTCCTTTTATGAAAAGCAAATCTGAGCTGATAATGAAAAGATAAGTTTGTTGCCACCAGTTCTGTATTTCTCACATTTTATAATAGTGTCTTTTCTAATTGAATGTCACCAAAAGTATCTCAGTGATAGGTGTTCTCACACTAACAGTGGATGACTCATGCTCAGAAGCCCACGTTAATCCTTTTATCTATATTCAAAACTATTGTTTTATTAAGTTTAAATGTATTTCTTTCCAAAGCACCAGCCTTTCTTTACTTCTACCAGATTTACTCCAGGTTTTCTACCCAGGAGCCATCATCTTGGTAGGTCTATCTCAGAGATAGTAACGTTGGAATGTGCTTGTTGCTATCACACAAGCCTTAGAAAGCCTATCTGGCACCAGTCAGCATCTGCCTCTCAGAGTACAGGGTCTAGCAGTTTTCAAGGAGCTGGAAGCCTGCAGTTTAAACCAGCTCTATCTCTAACCAAAGATCAGGTTTACATGCTGCACACTTAAATCAAAATGCCATTATAACTGCCTTCTAATTGCAGAGTCTGGGCATACACCACGCTTGTTAATTCTGAGATAGCTGGCCCAGGTCAGTAATTGTACAACCCACACAGGGGCTCCCCTGAGCCACAGATCTTGCCAGTCCCATGTGGCTCCTCCATGAAATCGACATTGTTGTCAATTTCACAGTTACTGTTAGCAGGGAAACTGACAAGAACGTCAATTTCACCCGCCTGCAAAGACCAAATTTTAGAATTCCTGTTCCAATCTTACTTGGAACGAAACATTTTAAAAAATAATTCAAAGACCTGCAATCTAATATTCACGCTTTTTCTTTAAAGTATGTCTAAATAGTTATGTGAATTATAAATGCTACCATTTCAAAACTAAAGTGCATTATAAAAAAAAAAAATCTGCCTCTTTCAGCAATTCCCAGGGTAGAGGGAAACACAGAAGAAAGATTTAACTATTCATCAGGGGAAATGCCCTACCCTTTCATTAGGGGCAAATCACAGGAATGTTGCAACATTCATTCTTAAACTGTAAATCCTGACTTCAAATTTAAAATCCTAGAGCAAACCTCCCCTTCAGGCCAATGTCTTAGGACTTATACACTATTGTCAGTAATGATGAATAGTAAAATCATATTGTCATAGAAAATACTATATATGTGTATATATATGCGCATTACAGACCATTCTGATTGAATATTATTTGAGGTCATTCGTCTAAGTATATTGAACTTCAGGTGGAAAAAGTGACGCATGTTTTCTCAACAATAGAGAGAATGATTCTGCAGATTACTTCAGAAAACTAATTATATCCAGATCACCACTCATATCCTTGAAAAAGTTATTTAAAACAGAGACATTTGTGATGAGTACATTTTTCAATGTTGAACAATTTCCAGTGTACAATAATTTTTCAGTTTCATATAATATTAACAAAAAATTGCAATTTTTGCTCATTTTTTTTTTTTGTTACTTCCTGTACCTCTTCAAAGGATTTTTATTTTAACTTATTGAATTAAATTGTTTTATCTATTTCTAAGGGTTAGGAACATAACAGTATGTTTGCCCTTGTTAAGAAAATTAACTATTTCACTAAAGAGTTCTTAGACTTCAGATATTGCAGCAGGAATCCAAAATTTTGTGGCAAGTCATGAGAAATTCATTGCTATCGGGCATCTTATTCATACTTCTATAGAAAACCCAGCCAGTGTGGCCTCATTATAAGCACCTCTAAAGTTCAAACTCATCTACATTTAGTAAAAGCTCTTAAGGTTAACACTATTTCTACAGTATAGGAATATGGACAGGTGAATCCTATCTGGCGAATATCCCATCTCCACATAATATATTCTTCCCAAACGTTTCACTATTGGACAATAAACCAATTTTTATGCTGGATGCTTGTCAGCATTGTTCTACCAGGCATCAGTATGTGCCAGTCAGCACAGAAAAAAGAAAAGATGAACTGCAACTAAAATTGAGAGAAAAGTGAAGGATGTTCTTGGCTGGAAACAGGCACAGATAACAAGAAAAAAATACAATCATATATTTATAAAATTACCTTGTAACATATATGTACAAAAAGTTCAAATGACATGCAACAGAACCCTATGCTATTATTTCTCAATTTCTGATTAAATATCCTGCTGTTTGATTTATATACATATATTTCTATTGGTTTTGCTTATGTTTGATAACTCACTTACTAAAGGTAGAGCACAGAGAGTCAGTAATCCCCCAGGTGTAGTTTTGTCACAAATGAAATTACCTATAAATGTACTTTACTTTTTGCCTGTTAAACTATAATCATGCCTTTCTTTTCTCTTGTGTTCTTTTCTTGCCCATTCCAACTCACTTCAGTTAATATATAGAGTGCCTTGACTAAATAACTCACACTGTTCTTCGTTCTGCACTCTTCTCTCCAGGGAATTACAGTTGCAGCAACAGATTTGGGTAAATACTTTATTCTCTATAGCAAAGTTTATGTCAAGCTATGTATGGTTTTCAGTAGGATTTTCCATGCAAGCTTGCACCTGTTTATAATGAACATCTTAGCTTATTATGAATAATCTCATTGAAGGGAAGATGACCAGTACCTGTGCCCCAGAAACAGGTATTATTTAGAAGCATATTTTTAATAGTATTAGATTGTTCTTTCCTCTAATATTTCATAAAGAGTTGCCAACCACGGGAACAAGTTGCCCAGGAAAGTGGTTGTGTCACTGTCCCTGAAGGCATTTAAAAAAACATGTAGATGTGGTAATTACAAACACGGTTTAGTGGTGGAGTTAGGGGTAGACTTGATGATCTTGAAGGTAGACAGATCCCCTTAAAACATAGATTATTATATCTCAGTTCTAAATTTCCTTTTATAAAATAATATGCAAAACAAACTATTTTTTTCCTTACAAGTAAAAGGAAGGCATTAGTTTTCTTTTTCATTAAAACCACAAGTTCTCTGAACACTACCTTCTTCCTTCTTATGACATTATCTAACTCAGCCAATTATTTAAGAAAAGCTTTTGTATGAACAAATCAAACAAGAAAAAAACCAAAAGCTAAAACAATCACACCTTAAACAACAGAATATCGTGACAGGATTAGAAACATTTAAAGTTCAATTTTTCCACATGATTCTAACAAAAGACCAGATGTGCTACAAAAAAGCATGAAGTAAAGTCTGAAAAGAGAAAGCAATACATGTACAATGAAAAATTTGCTTTGCTAAAGAGATGGAAGTGCTCTAAGGTCATTTAACCTGCAACATCTTAGAAAAAAATTACATGATTGGTTCAGCAAGAATAGATTTGACAGCAGTTGTATCAGTAACTTCTTAGTTTTTACAGCGATCAACATGCACTTCTTAAGTTAATCACAAAAGATGCAGGTACATGACTACTTTTAATCAAAATTAAAACAAAATGAAACTAACTGCACTAGTATTCCAAGGCAGTATGTCTTTTGAACACATCAATTGAGCAGAAATTCTCTTACCAACAAAAAATATTTTATTTTCATGAGAGAGTACCACAGAATCATAGAATCATAGCATGGTTTGGGCTGGAAGGGACCTTGAAGATCATCCAGTTCCAACCCCCCTGCCATAGGCCAGGACACCTCACACCAGACCAGGCTGCTCAAGACTTCATTTGGTCAAAATTCTGAACAGCTGGAGAGGGAGATAGTGAACCAATTTTTTTATTTCTATACATCTACATTATCTTTCAAAGAGTTCATTTTTCTGGTCTCTACACAGAAACTGTTTTAAACATTATTCTGTGATAAGCATTTTATAGAGATATCCATTTCATACCCTTGAAAAGAATATCATAGTCACTGTAGCTAAACATGGATGAATTCAATAAATTTTGTGGTAGAAGGATGAACTAAAGATCTTTGTATTCCACAACTCCTTTGGTCCCACCTAAATCAGTTCATTTAGATACAATTAACTGTAGTTTTGTGTTACATACTAATACATGTTTGATTAAGCACACGTTCCATCATATACTAGTTCAGGATTTAGGTCTGTAAAAATTTTGTGGCAGTACCTAAATGTCACAATCAGTAAATCTAGCATTAACTACGTGCTAAGTTAACAAGAAATGTTAGCAAATTAAATTAAGTTCAAATGTATCACAACAACAAAGTTCATCCTTGCAAAAATTTAAACTCATCATCCATAGCTGAATACCAGTATTTTTGCTTTTCCTTACATATTTATTCATATGCTTAAGCATGTTTACAAAATTTGGTATAAATTACAAACATAAGTGGGCAGCAGCAGCCTTCATGAACAACAATTGCTGATATCATTTTGCCATATTTTGACACGCATTGCTGTCTGATTTCACTCGCTTCTACATTAATCAAGATGACATCAGCCAGATATTCACAATTTGTACAATTAGATGAGTCATGCGACACACAGGATAACTGGCCTAGACTTTGAAAATTTGGCACAAAGGAACACATTTTGTTAAAATGGAAGAACCTGGGCATTTTCAAAGATAGCCTCTATAATATAGGCTACAATAGATGTTTGTAGAGCCTAATTTTTTGCTCCACATTTCGGTATTTCTTGATTATACAGAGGAATAAGATGTTTGCTACTTCATATGAAATGTTGCTGTTTAATTTCAAGGAGAAAAAAATTGTTTCTCATCTCTTCTGCATGTTTCTTTTAAATTATGTACTCTTATCTACAATCACATTTAAAATTCATGTTTATTGCAAAAAGAAGAAAAACAGATTTTGTCAGTTTACAACAGTGAGCTACAGAACAGTTAAAAACTGCTTTTCACTGCTTGCAGTCGCATGTACTCCAGTGTGAATTTGCATGTCTAACTACAATAAAGTACCTATTTATAACCAGTGAAAAAAAAATCCACAGATTTATACTATACCGATTTTTTCCATTTTCTTGTACATATCGTATTGTTTTCCTGCAACATTAAGCACTTTGTTCGCCTTTTAAATAGATTAAATCTAATCTACATTTAGATTAATCAGCCCATAAAGAAAAGCGTCAGCGCCCCCTAGTGGGTACAGAGTCCTTCTGGAAGTACAGTCTCCACTATCCAGGAATTATTTATTCTAGCCATAAAACAATCAGTTCATCGATAAACATATTAAATTCCCTTGCTTGATATCCATATTTTCTAGTCATCCAGTATCCCGTGGAACTAGATCTGTAAACTGGAGAAGTATTCTCTTGTTTACTCCAAACATTCACATTTTTTGTCTATTTTTGCTATAAAATACATGAGACAGGTTTATAATCTGCAAGTAATTTAGCTCTTTAGTTTAGCTTCAGGTTTAAAAGATGATCTCTTCTTAAATTAATCCAAATCACATTTATTATGTTGCATAGTTATTCTAAAATAAGCAGAAAACTGTTGCAAACTCAAAATTAAACAGAGGACACAAGAATGACAGGCTGAACCTATAGGATCCAATCCTATTGCAAATGGACATAGCAGTCCATACAATGTACAGGAGAATTAATGCACTAAGGGACAGTCTCTTTGTGTGAGTAAGGCTGCTGCAGGGTCAAAGCCTAACTTTGTTCACAACAAAGTAAATTGTTTTGCATGGCTTTAAGCACTGAAGATTCATACAGAATATAAGATTATCAGACCAAAGTCTCACCTGAACATAATTGCCACTGATACCACTGGAATTTCAGGGTAAACAGCAATCACAGTATCATGATTATGATGTCTCCAGAGTACAAAATATCCAGTGCAGAATAAAGGTATCATTGCAGCACCAATGAGATTCAGAGTTGCAAATGTAGAGCAGCACCTGAAACCAGTATGCCAAAAGCAGTTACCTCTAATTCAGAAACTTATCAGTCCACTCTGGAATTGTGTTCATCTCTGCACACAGAAAGCATCTGAGGCCACATCCCAGGGCTCTTAGTGATGCATAAGCCAAGTCATTCTACCTATTATCTCCAGTGTATTGCAGGAATCTCCTTTCTGGAACTGGAAAGAAACTCTTGAAAGGTGTCATAGGTGACAATGGCATTAGTCTGAGTAAGTATTGAAGAGGACTGCAGAAGATTAAGCCTATACCAATCATCTTCAGAGAAAACCCTGTTTCTTTTTGAGTAATGATTTTTGTGTATATCCAAATATCTGTGCTAGGGTTATACTCAAGTTATGAGATAGATTTGCATCCAAAGACAAACCTTTAAACAAGCTTCCACTGAATTCATTGTACTGGATAAGATTAATGGGAACTTGTTTCTGAAAGAGATCAGTGCAAACCAAGTAAAAATCTTTATGTTTGACCAATACATAAATAGAAGATTTCATTACTGTCCCCTGTTCACGTAGCTTGTTCATCACTGATTTAATATTACTTATCCATCAGAAGTTTCCTTTGCCTTTGGGTTATTTCTTTTCTTAAACAATATTAAACTTGGCAAATTTGAACAAAAATGTATATGTTTAAAAAACCCTGATCCAAACATGCTGTTTCCATTTGCTTTCAATTGAAACAAATAATTGAAAGCCCTAGTAATATTACAACAATGTTAATGAATTTTGTAGAACATGAAACAGAAAATTTAAACTGAGGTAGAGGCTCCAAAGTATCCTGATGAGGCTGTGCAGTACTCAAAACGGACAAGGTGTTTCTGGCTCTCAGGATCCCACATGCCTTTCCTAGCACTAGTCTTGCTAGTTCTGTATCTTCCTCTCCTCACTTCCCAAGATGTTAGTGCTGCACTTACTCTGCAGATTGCAGCAGTGAGTAACGTGACTGTGCATCTGTCTGTGAAGACAACTGTCCGTTAGATGCTACTGTAAGACATTATCTCTCACACATTCAATAACAAGGACTGCTTTGTATGGATGACAACAACATCTCTTTTTAAAATTATTACATAAATTTCACTTTAAATAACATTGCCTTGTTGCCTGTATCATGGTTAAGTGCACTATTCATAGTCTGCTTCGGGGATTTTGGAGACAGAAGCTTGTTGCTGATTGTCTGTAGAGATTCTACCAGCCTGCGTTTTGTGATGCTTCTTTCCATCGAATACACTCCTATTTTATCACCTCACATTCTACTAGATAGTTTCCAGTTCTGTCTAAATAAATCTATATGCTCTCTACTGGTTATTCACTGCAGGTTTTTTTTTAATTCTCCATCAGAATTATTCTATCTATACTAGATCCCAGGCATTAGTACTACACTTTAATTTAACCTATAAGAAGTGTTCGCTTCTTCTAGCTAAATACACAGTCTGGGATATCTACAAATTTATGCTCAGAGGACTGACTTTTCCATCTACTTACCATTCTCCTGTCCCCCCCAAAACCTGTTACCCAGATGTGTTTTCAGAGTTAAGTGGGTCAAACTTATTTGTGCTACTTTTACTCACAGCACTTTACCGCCTCATTTTAACTTCATTTTATTGCTCCCGCATCTACCAATCTACTTTTTAACCTTTAAAACTTCCTATTTTTTTTTTAGTTACTTGTTCTGAAGAGAAATCAAAAATTTTAAGCAGCTCACTAGCATTCATATAGATAATTTCACCATTTCAGCTCACATTTAAGGGTTCAGAAAGGGCAACAACTCTAATGGGCCATAATTACTTGTCTAGGTAGCTTTATATTAACTTTCTATCTGTATAGTTTTAATATTAATTACTTCAGCATATCAACTTGAAAAATATATAAAATATATTTTATTCTGAGTGTTTACTTTGACACGATTCTTCAATGTTCTTTCTCCCCTCATTCTTTCTTCTGTTTTTCTTTCTAAGCACAAATCAACATTTTGGGTTTGAATCAGCTTACAGCTGCTTTTTTTCCCCCACATTCTGGAGATAACCCTGAAGTTTCACAGCATTTTGGAAGTACTAATGAGCTAATACAATTTCAACAGTAAATTAATCTCCCCTCTGGATGACCAAGCTTCTTGTCAACTACTGTGAGTTAACAACTCAGCTTGCAACAATAACACCAGATTTGAAACTGGCTTTTTATGTTAAGTAATATAGATATGCCACGAGAGGAAAAAGAAAACAGAGTAATCATTTGTGCATGTTTGTAGGACAGATATAAACCATCTAATATTTTAAACCCCTGCATGTCTTCTAATCACACAGAAGGTATCCTATTTCATTACCCATTTCACTTTCCTTCTGAAGTCCACGTCTAATGTCTTTGTCTTGGTCTGTATGTTCTGTTTGTTAAAACATTGATTTGCACAGTAGTTTACTCAGAAATAGACAAACATTTACTTTCTAATGGTTTCATTTTCAGTATTTTACAAGTAAAGTACAAAATTATTACATTTCAGGAGCCCATGGCCCTCCCTACAGTAGCAATTCATAGAATCATTCAGGCTCAGAGGGACCTCAGGAGGTGTCTGGCTCACTTTCCTGCTCGAATCGGGTCAGCCAAGTTGCCTAGGCTTTTATTCAATTGAGTCTTGAAAACCTTCAAGGTCAGTGACTCCACAACCTCCCTAGGCAATTTGTTCCAGCAGTTAAACATCCACGCATTGAATCTCACACACACACGTTCCCCCCCTGCTTCTTTATACCTCCTCTGCCCCTCTTTAATCAGAACCTTGCCTGTTTCAATTTACACACAGTGTTGCTTAACATCCTGCTGTGCACCTCGGTAAAGAGTATGGCTCCTTCTTAGCAAGAGTCTTCACCCACTTGGGCACTGGAAGGCCCACTTGGGTCCCCTTAAGGCCTTCTCTTTTCCATCCTAAACAGAGCTCCCTCAGCTTCAACCCACAGGCAGAACCTCTACGTTATGAATTCTGGACAGGTTGGACAGTCTTAAAAGGGATCTCACTTGCTCTTAGCTGCTAGACTTCCTACAGCATAACGTCTGCAATCTCTTTACTATCACAATTTGTAACATATACAGCACTCCACACTTTCAACTCTTTTTGGGTTGCTTTTTGGTTTTGTTTTTTTTTCCAGAAGGTCTACAAAAAAACACAAGCTGTAAGAACAGGGTGAACTTCCCCATGGAAAAGGCAACACCTCTGCTTCTTTACTATTATTTTATCTCAAAAGTGCTATAGCCCATCATATTAAAGTAGATAGATCTGCTGCAGCAGTTGTAAAATTAGGAAAGTTGAACCTCCCATTTCTGTTCATGAGGTTTTGACATGGTGGGTTTGGGTTTTTTTACAGCCTAGAGAAAAAAGCAATTTACCAGTTTTTCAGTTCATACTCCTAACTATAGTATCACTTTTTCCCGAAATCATGGATACTTTCTCTAATGTCATTATTTTAGCCTCAGACAATATTACACTTACATGCGATACCAAATGTTTAAGTAGCAGTTCATTATAGTGTCTACTGAGAATACTAGTCATCTGAAATATCCACGCTTCTACAGAGAAATGTGTTACTGAAGCTCTAATATTATTCTCTTGTGCTTTATATTACTTGTCAACTCTAATGTCATTATGCTAGGACTCATACTAATAGGAATATCCCAATTCTCGGTATGAGCACAAGGACAGAGCAAGTATATAACAATAATTTACTAGCATAATCCTCAGTCCCAGCTCATTCATGGCCAGGGACTTTGTAAAGTAGAGGTAGTATCTATATCTTGCAGCTCTTGATGTATTTTTCTTCCATTAACCTTCCCAGCTGATTTTCAGCATATGTAAATTTTTGGCATCCACAACACCATTACCAAATCCATAGATCCAAGTCCATAGATTAACAGCACAGTACATTAAAATACATGAGTAGATCCTTTTATTTGTTTTGAATTTGTCTACAGGTATTTCCAACCAAGGCTCCACATTTCTTATAAAGAAAAAATCCGTAATCAGTCATACCTTGTTCACCCTAACTCTAGTAAGCTATTGTTTTAACTCCAGTAACTAACTTCATTTAAGCCCTGGTTCAACACATTAAAGCAACTGTTTACCTTCTATATATAAGGAACATGCGAGCTTTCTACTTGCTACCGAACACATTGTCTGACTTAGGTAGTTCACTAGTACAGCTCATCTGATGTTTTTCCAATAAAATATGCTTTTATTTGGAAAAAAAACCCATAATACACTATGGAATGATTTGCCTCATTCAAAAACCCACAGAGCATATAACAAAGCAGGATATGTGATGCTAAAGACAATCACTAGGAATGTAGAAGATGAGGGAGGTTGAAGTCTATGCCTTGCCCTTCTCACATATGCAAATAAACTTCTATCAGACCTATCATTTTTCCTATCCCAGCTCTTCCATTCTGTAAAAATAAGCAATATTTATTGAAAATATTTGACTATTTTCACCCTCTAAAATTTCAAGAAAGAATGAGGATTATACAGTATGCAGTCCTCAGATATATAGGTTCAGATTATGGGACACACCAAGGTACACGAAGTATTAATGCTTCATCAGACGTGAGGAGCAGCTAGCATAGTGTCCTGATTGAAAATAGCCAGCAGCATATAGACAGTAAGTAAAGATCCTCTCAATTACCTGCAATGCACCAGAACAAATATATTTAATAAAGTAGTATTGATTTATCATCCATGAATTTATCTGTTTTTCTATATTTACACTTGCAGTCACCACAATTTTCTGTGGTAATGCAATCCACAAAACAACTATGGCGAACCCATTAAAAGATGCTTCCTTAAATTTCATAGCTTAAAATGTTATCTAAAACATTCCACCAGACTCAACCTATTTACTGCTGCACTTGGCATATCTGGATATGGGCAGGGAAATAAGAACAGGGAACAATGTTGACTACTGAGAATCAGCTACCTGACTTTCTTGTAAATGGTGTTGTGGTGGGAGGAAGTTTCTGCCTATAAATTCTCTAAAGGGACATTTATACACCAGAGAGCCATTAAACACCAGAACTGCAAGCATTTACAAGTGTAAAAGTGTATCAGTCTGATCCAGTGACACACGGATCAACACTGCATCACAATGAGTGATACATACCATGGTGCTGTGTCACCTTGCCTCCCTTAAGAGGAAATCTCAAGCATACAAGCTATAAAAAGAATATATTAGAACAGAGATGTAGGTCTCTGATCTGGACAGTCAGAGGACTATGATTAGTGTCCCTGCTCAGTTCTTCAGGTATAAGCTTAAAATAAGCTTTGGTTCCTTGTGTGAACTGTAAACAAATGACATTTTAGGCTCTTACACATTATCATATTCAGTACACATCTATTTCTTGAAAATGAATCATTCTTTTGAAGCTTTTTTTTAGCTCATATAACTCATTTCAACTCAAGAGAAGCTAGTATTGAATCATATTTTTCTTCCATTTTTCCTTTAGAATTATGAAGTAAAATCAAGTTAATTTTTAACCTATTTTATACTCATCAAACAAGAAATAACTATATAACAGTTGCCATAAGTGAATAATTTGATTCAGAATTTATTCCAAACTTACAAACACTCTCTTAACCAAACTGTAGAACTTACTAAGCTTAGTAGAAGTTACCGTCAGTCTAAAAAAAAAATCTGTGTAAACATCAAACACCTGTAGTAAAACTGACAGTAAAATTCATGAGCAGGATTGCATTATTTTAAGACTTTAAACACTAAATCTGACTTCCCTGAATAACAATTTAGAGCTTTGCTTAAACCCATGTGAACTGAAAGATTCTGTCTTTTAGCACAGGACTACAAAATAAACTGAATCAATGCACTCCATGACAATGCACAGACCTGTGCATCTTTCTTGCTTCAGTGACTTTATATATTGGCCAAAAGAAAAAAAAATACTGAATATGGCATTTTTAAAATTTTACACAGGTGTTCAGAGATCAGTATAATGCATGGGCACATTGCTTTAAAATTAGTAGATTTCAGGTTTATGGTTCTTCTCTCTGGTCCTGGAGATCAAGGAATCTGGTATCTGCAATAATGCTGCAGTTAAAATTTCAGTGAAAAATCATTAAAATATTAAAAAATATTTTTGAGGTTATTTCTTACCTTAGCTGTGTTGTAAAAATGATTGCTGCAACTGATTTAACAATCCTGGCATTATTTCTATTCTACATTTGCATAAAAAAATATCAGGATTTACTTTCTTAATTGTTTAAGGAACAGCAAAAAAACCATATATTGCACTAAAAGCTAAAAAACTCCAAAGATTTCATGAACCTTACTAGAGTTAGAGCAAGCTAATCCCTGCAGCCTGAAAATAAAAATGATAAAAATACAAGTTATACTCAATCGCCTATTTTTAAAAGAGAAACTCCTTGGTGGTTTCTTTGCTTCTCTTTCTCCCTTACACTTTGAACTAGACTTCAATAATTATTACACATTCTCAAGATCAAATCCTGCACATGGATCTCTCCAGGTAACCCCACCTAACCAAATACAGAAAAGAAATAACATAATACATAGATTAAAAGTGAAGACTGAAAGGAGAAGTTACTGCAAATACGACCTCCTAAAGGCAAGAATGTTTATTAGATAAATAAATAAGTCCATAGAATAGCAACAGTTCTCTGAAAAGTAACTATCAGGCTCTCTATTGAGCTCCATAGGTTTTACAGTCTATCACTTATGGTACACTTATGAAATAGCATAAGAACCCCAGCTGGATAGCATTACTTAGAAACCATATACCCTGTGACAACTATGGTCGCTTCTCAACTGTGCTAAGGCCTTTGTGCACAGCAAAGTCCAATTAAGAAGCAAAGAATACAAGAGACATGGGGCAGCCGTGAAAGACATTCTGGAGTCCATAACTATGGTCTAAAACACCCATAGAGAAAATAGAATCAGTTGTAAGTGAAAGGCAACATAAAACCGGGGAATAGCTGCAAGAGATCTACTGTACACTGATCAGACTATCTCAGGAGAAGAAGGGAAGCCTTTACCTAAAAGAAATGAGAACTATGCCCCTGGAGATGCCAGAAAGAGCAGAAGAAATCTTCCATCATGTTACTAAAACTGCTCATTCTTCAAAAAGACAGTAATGACTTCAAAAAAATATCTTAAAGAAATGCTCTGAGCCTGGATGGGATGGAAGCAATTTTCTTCATAGCAGCCCACACGGTGCTGCGTTTTACCTTTGCGACCAAGACAGTGTTGATAACACACCAACCTTATAGCTGTTGCTGAACAGGGCTTGCAGAGAGTCGAGGATTTCTCTGTTTCTCACTCTGCCCCACAGAGAGCAGGTGAAAGGTTCGATGGGAGACAGCTGGGATAGCTGACCTGGACTGACGAAAGGGATATTCCAGGCTATAATGTCAAGGTCAGCAATAAAAACTAAGGGGTGCTTTCTTCCAAAGTAGGTGTTTCTTGGCGACTGGCTAGGCATCAGTCTGCTTGTGGGAAATGATGAGTGATTATTTGGCATCACTTCTTTTAGATTTGAGGGGTTTCTTTCCTTCTTTTTTCTTTCTCCTTCTTCTTCCTTTCAATTATTAAACCATCTTTATCTCAACTCATGACTTTTCTCACTTTTGGACTTCCTATTCTCTTCCCCTTATTACTGTGGGGCAGTGAATGAGTGAGGGGCTCTGTGGTCCTTAGGCTCCTTGCTGGGTTCAACACATAAAGAGGGAAAAAACTTTTGGAACTTTTGCCTTCAGTTGTTCATTTTCTACCCAAATTTTAAATCTTGCAGAAGTTCCCAAGTACCTGGTAATCAAGATTATCAGAAATTGCCAGATAGAAGAAGACTGAAGATAAATGGAAGATAAACAGAAGACTGAAGATCAGACCTTTTAGAAACTGTGATATCAATAAATTGCATTTATTGATATTTTTTCCTAGAATAAAATAGTCCATTCAAATTGAGATGAACAGATCAGATTAAAGAAAAAGTCACTGAATTTCAAGTACCTATCACATTGAAAGTCAACTACATCCCACAAAAGTAAAGCTTAAGATCTTTGATTCATACTGGCCATAGCATTCATAAAGCAGTAAGTCATGACTGTTCATGTGCTAATCCTGGTCCACATAATACAATTCTTTTTTTTTTTATCCAGTAATAACCATCAAGGAACACAAAAGTATGTGATGCTTTACACACTTTGGAAGGTAATCCAAGTGAAAAAAAAAAACAATAAACCAGAATTTTTTTTCTTTCTCTTTTAGATAGAGAGTATGCCTCCTCTTTCCAACTGTTGAAATATGACAAAACAGAAAACTCAGAATCATAGAATGGTTAGTTGGAAAACACCTTTAAGATCATCAAGTCCAACCACTGATCCAGCCCTGCTAAGGCCATCACTAGACCATGTCCTTAAGTACAACATCTACTCATTTTTAAAAACGTCCAGGGAGGGTGACTCAACCACCTACCTGGGCAGCCTGTTCCAATGCTTGACAACCCTTTCTGTAAAGAAATTCTTCCCAATATCCAAACTACATTTCCCCTGGTGCATCTTGATATGATTCCCCCTTGTTCTTTCACTAGCTACTAGGGAGAAGTGACCAGTCCCCACCTTCTACAACCTCCTTTCAGGCAGTTGTAGAGAGGGATGAGGTCTCCCCTCAGTCTCCTTTTCTTCAGACTAAACAACCCCAGTTCCCTCAGATGCTCCTCATAAGGCTTGTGCTCTAAACCCTTCAACAGCCCCCCTATTGCCCTTCTCTGCACACGCTCCAGCATCTCAATGTCCTTGTAGTGAGAGGCCCAAAACTGAACACGGTATTTGAGGGGCGGCCTCACCAGTGTCAAGTACAGAGGAAATGCTGAATTAAATTCTTTACTTATAAGAAAAATTCAACTAAATTATTTACTCCTAAGAGCTCTAAGGACTGTAATACTGGTGAACCTTCGCACATCAGGATCTGTGCAGTGTACTGTGCTGTGACTAAAGATGTGCCCAATGTTGCGCAGCTTAGGGCTCCCAGCATCTGAAGGGATGTAAGATTATCTATGCTATACTCTTTTTCCACCTCAAAAAGGTATTTAATCCCACACCTTACAGAGTCTGAGTGCCCTTCTAATGGAGGTCTGTAACACACAATTTCACCAGTACATTACATCTGCCAATGAAAGTTTTGTACAGTCAGTCTCTGCACACAGAAGAGGCCGATTGTCTCCCAGTGGTGTCAACTTCTGTGTACACACCACACTGCTCACTGGTAATATTGCTGATTTGTCAATAACTTCCAAAAAGAAGAGTCAGCAGAAAGGGACAGGATGAACAATTCACACAGCTTTCTTCCATGCAACCATTCTCCTTAAATCCCAAGAAAACAGGCTGCAGGCCAGAAAACTGTTTTGAAGATGTAGTACAAGTCACATACCATGTTTCCCAGGGCTTATGGCCTCTCTTCTAGTAAATGATATATTCTAGTCCACAGACTTCTAGGAAACAGAGATATCAGGAATGTCAACTGAAAAAGAGAAAATGTACTGGAAGCACTGCAGATTGGACACTCTTTCATTAAAGCACACAGAGACTTATTAGGAAAGCAGTATAGACTATATAAGGGTAGACCACCAGACACTGAGTTATTCTCTCATCCTACAGGCAAAGGCAATCTCAACTAAATTCTCTTTATCTCCTCCTGTTATAAAATGTAACTACACCACCAGACAATCTTTCAGGGGTGTTACAATGATTAAGTAATTAATATTTGGAAAGCTCTTGAGGAAAAAAGGAATTCCAACTATTAGAATAAGAGTTATTAAAGCAAACGGAAGACATCGGACACAACAAACATGAGGCAGAAGTCACTGGACTTTCATTTAAGATTTCTACATTGACCAAAACCCCACTATTACTGTGAAACCAGTTCTGAATGAAAAATGAGATGGTTTTACAAAACCTTCTGCTGCAAACACTTAAATTCAGCTCAGATACATGATCATTTGCATTGAAATCATGGAAGGTTTCCAGAGTCATACAGACTAGCATATGCATTATTGTACCCACAGGAAATGGACTTCAATTATTACCACTTTTCACTTCAGCCACACCTGTGTGAGCTCCCTGGGTACACTTATCTTTGGAGTGGTGCTTCATAACTGAATATTGCATAGCATTTATTAACATATGGTAACATTTTTAATATTGTGAGTATGCATAAAGATTGGAAAACAAGAAAAGAGGTGATTGAGCTTTATGACTAAATATGAATACTGTGTAAAACAACACAGAATCTCTTTTTCATCTTCCTTACTTGTAAAAAGCCTGAGAATGCATATTTAAGACCAAGAGTGCAACAAAAAAACTTATGCTTTTACCATGTGTGTGTTTATGCATAGCAATATGTTTAAACAATGATATTCTTACATTTAATCAAGCAGTTGATTTTTTAAAACCAAATCAGTCATGCTTTGGTGACTGTTCAATCCATACTCCCAGCAATTTCAGGGAAAATATAGTTCAGTGCTCTCCAATGGACATCAGTGAGATACTGAGGAAATAACACGATATCAAAGTCTCAGTGAACTTCAGTTAAATGTGAAATACAGCTTAAGCCCAAGTGCCTTGGAATTCCAAAAGGACTGCAGAGTTTTCTTCAGCTCACAATTACATTTACAAAACACAATACCTTGGCATTATTATACAAAATGAGCCTCTTGATATCATTTTCAATCACAGACCACAGCTGCATTACCCTTTCACGTTTACAAATACATGTGATTTTACAGTTACAGTTGTCAGCTTTTTAAAGTCAGAAGAATCCTTTCCACACAAATGTTATCTGCCAGGAATCCACTTCAGCCACCTGTGTAACTGAACACACTTAGAGTGTTACCAGTGTGTTAACAGTATTCCTATGCATCTTCTGCTACACATAAAGAATGACAACTGAAACCAGAATATAGCCCCATAATACTCTTTTTCATCTTTGTACATACATTTCTTTTGAAATGAATTCTTCATAAGTATAAGACTTTAATTGTTTCTTCTGTATTTCATTCTATTTAAACCTTCATTGACAATTCTGATGTGAGTACTAGGAGGTTTTTTAATTAAAAATATACCAGTCACTTCCATGCTTTTAAATAATACTCTGAAAAGAATTCCTTTGAACACACAAAGATGGAAGTCTGTGTTCTGCAAAAAACTGGATTATAAGTAGGTTACGCAGTAAAATCATCTGCTATAAATAGTAGAATTTGTTTTCGCAGAATCAAGACTTAGGAGTGTGAGTTTTTGTAATTTTTGAAGGAAGGGCTGAATAGGCACCAAATACTGAACTTCAAAAAGAACAAGTAGCTATATGCAACAATGCCTTGCAATTCAGTAGTGGCAGAAAGCCATGATTTGAAATTAGCTATACTGCATATAGTCAGTGTAAAAAGCATCAAAGAAGTTAATGGATTAATGTAGAACATAATAAAAAAAATCAATCCCATGTATCATCACTAGCGATCTGGAAAATACAGCAATCAAAAACACCTATGTTTGCCAACAGAAACCTAAGTTCTTTATGTTATCTTCAAAAGAAGGTACACCTTTCCTGTGCAACACTTTGACATATCCTCAAGTTCTAAGCAGTTCTGCAGGATGCAACCTAACAGTTATATCAAATATAAATCACATACTGTCAGCAAATTGCAAAATGAGGTAAAAATAAAAGCCAGTCTTCCAGAGGCACAGCACTTTCAACACCAAGACATACATTTACAACTTCCTATCAGTGGTAGTTACTATAACATGGCTGTATTACAATCACTAAACTATGGTTATTCATGAAATATGCCATGATTTTGCTTCAGAATCTTGGAATCACTTATATAACAGGGGTCCTGTTTATGACTTTTCCTAACTTTAAGTTGATTTTGTATAAACTTTGCCAGCTTCGATGAAATGCATGATTGAAAAATGTTCCAAGATTTGCACGGCACAAAAGCAGAACAGATTCTTACAATCAGGTTCTTACCAAAAAGAAACCAAAACACTTGTTTGTACGCAGATACAGTGCCCGAACATCAAGGCACTAGAAAGCAAAATTTCCTTTATAGCGTCTTTCTGGTTCTGGATACCTTGAGGGATTCAAGTGTCCAGAAGGAAAGACATACACATCTATTGGATACTTCTTCCTCACAATCTCCACAGAAACTAACAAAAGATTCTATTCTGTATGTGACACATAATGATGTCAAAAACATCACACACACACTCACACACACACTTACCTACTTTAATTTCCAGATGCCACAGAATACTAAGTCCTGTGTTTTATGTCAGCATAAGATACCCATTCAGCTTTCTCTTTCTGTCACACTGATAAAGTTGGAAAGATCTGTAAATTGCAGGAGGAAATAAGGAGACAACGCAGCTGCAGTCTAATTATAAAATAGCCTTCACTGGAATCCACGGATTAGTTCTGGAAATACCAGCTGATTCCATGAAGAATGCAAACCTATATTCACAACCATTGTGACTTCCTTGAAACCCAAAGAACTAACTGACCCACTGTGACATCCTGAGTGACACAGCTCACTACCTGTTCTTTTCTGTAGAAACAAATGCATGCATCAAACTTAAAACTACCGAAAAAAAAGAAAGCATGTATCAATTCATAAATATTTCAGCATAACAAAAAAATTATTTACCATGAGGATGGTCAAGCATTGGAACAGGTTTCCCAGAGACACTGTCCCCATCTTTGGAGATAATCAAAACCCAACAGAACAATGTCCAGAGCAACCTGCTCTAGCTGATTATTTGAGCAAGGGGTTGGACTAGATATCTCCAGCAGCTCCCCCCCAATCTCAACTATTCTGTGATTCTATGAAGACTGTAGTAAGGAAGAAGCAGAAATATAACAGAAACAGCAGAGCACCATGTGTTTTTGTGATTGTTAGAATAAGGTCCAAGCTGAAACAAATAATTTGTGAAAGAACTTGTAAATCTAAGTATGCTCAGCTATCCTGAAATTGCGTATTTCCCATGCTTTGATCCTACACAAAGTTCTACAAAGCACAAAAATCAGGAAAAAAAAATTGAAATCCATGACTAACTTTAAAGCATCTTACATTGAAGCCTTAAAATAATTACAGACTATTAACTATCTTTTTTCAACTATTTCCTTCCTTTCAGAACTAGTAATTCTAGGAAAGGGAGGAAGTAGTGAGCAGAGAGCCTTCTAGAGTGCAATTTAACATAGAACGCAGTCTACTGGAAAATTACAATCAAATTCTCTGGAGAATTTACAATTTACATTGTGTAAGCTATGTGTAGCTAATAAGTCTCAAACAAAACCCACTGAAGTTATTCCAGTGATTCAGCTAAGAAAAGAAAGAATCAGATGAAAGTCAGTGAAGCTGATTCTGCTCCTTGTACATAAATGCATTCTCCAAGTAGAACCTGTAAATTATTTACGCAAGAAATCCAATTAATTACTTTGAGCACCTGAAGTGCTTGATATTTCAGGGGATTTTGATGCAGCTAGCAGTTTATTCACACACATAGACAGTCTTTATTACATTCATTCCTGAAAATTGTAAGTTAAACCCTACAAACTTTCACATAGCTGTAACTTCAAACACAGGGAGCAGAGTCAAACTAATCTATATTTGATAGGATATACACTTCTAGATTAATCTACGATTTTAAAAGTATCAGAAAATGCACATAATTTTTTGCAGTTACCCAGCAGTTCCATTGCATCATCTTCATTGTCAATATCTTCTTCGGTTACAGATGGAGCTGTGCTGTGAGCAGAATCAAAGGAGTCCTGAGAAAGCATGGCAGCCAGCAGTTTCTTATGTTGCTGCTGTTGTTGTTTTAGCCCTTTAGTCTTTGGCTCCATTTTTAAGCTGTGAAGAAGGAAAGCACAACTTTCTCTTACTGGTGTTCTCTATAAAATAGGTCACACATTTGTCAAATTGCTGTAGCCCATGATGTCCTCCATATGTGAAGATTAACGACATCAGATCACACATAAACCAGGCGGTTATCACTAACTCCCTGAACACTAGATGTCATAAGACAGCTTGTGTTTTCAGTTCCTATCTAAAGTTTTGACTGAACGATGATGGGAAAGTTCCCATTGCCTTTATGGGCATTAATCAAGTCTAAATAAGTCACTAAGGAATTGATATAATATAATAATGCTAAGGCATTGATTGCACACCAGCAAAGCTGAGAACAAAGAACTGCTCCCTTGAGTCATTACGTCAACCATACAGGACTAAGGACTATACAGTTATAATAGTTCTCATGGCTTGTTGACTTGTGTTTCTAACCTAAGTAACACATAACTGTAACTGCACAGAAGTTAGCAGAAGGGTCTAAGGCAGGACTTGCTGCAGTTGGCAATTTCTGATTCCTTACAACATCAAGATAAAGACAACAGCATAGATGGTTAGTGCCCCACATGAGTGTATCAGCAGCACTTCAGACTGTCATACAGCCTGATGCAGGAAGGCAGATCTGTTGCAAATGTATAAAATTTCGTGTAATCAACGACAGCTCATTTCCCACTGCAAAGATGAACACCAATAATACAAAGTGGACCTTGGTGATGGAGAACAGGCTTTGAGTTTAGGACATCAGTTTACGAATGGGGCCTCTGCAAGTTCTAGTTCATTTCAGGCTCAAAGAAGCAAAAGCATCATATTAAAAATCACCCAAATTCCCAACTGTTTACATTATCCCTTGAGGAAGTTTCCCAAGAGCATTGCTGCTTCTCAGAATTTCTCCAGGAAACTTTTCATGTAGAAAACTGCTAACAATTACTTGGAAATAAGTTTAATCCTATTTTCACAGTGTTTGAATATCTGAAACATGAGGCTGGTACCAGCAGAATTGGCATCAACATTTCTATACGATTTCTTATCACATAGTAATATCTTGTTTTGCCCTCTTACAGCAGCAACAGAGAGCTGTACAAAACCAGTGACAAATACAATCTTTCCTCTGTAGCAATCCAGAACATTAATGGCAAAAAGGCGACCCTTCATCAGTTTGACAAGACATCACTAATATAGCTACCTTAGTCTGACTACACTATCTTTCACAGTTAAAGTAGTATTGAAACATGTCCTTTCAGTTGCTCAAAAGCAATTCCTCCTTTTTTTTTTTTTCCAAAAAAAGTAACTGGGTCTGGCTTTCAGATATACAGCAATGCGTGGTAATTTGCTCATCGTCACAGGAATGTATGGTTTGGGTTTTTTAAGGAGGAAATAGTTGTTCTTTCCCACTGTCCACTACTGAATGGAGGATAACTCTGTTGTTGCAAAGGCTGAAGAAGCTGACAACTCATAGATTTCCAAATACCACATACTACGTATACTCACTATGATCTGCTTTATGCTGCAAAAAACAATATTGAAATTGGGCATATTATCAGCAGACCAGTGTCTGTAGGAATATGCTGTTCCCTACAGCCTATTCAGTCCCATATGGAAGGCTGTGAATGTGTATTTCTCCTGCCACCAAACAGAAAAAGAACTTGTATGCTATGGTCTGTGAAAACAACAAAGAGAGTGGGAGTCATATGAAACTGATGGCTACTACTCCAACTCTGATCTGTCAATGTTTAATCCTCTGGTTATATATAGAGTATCTCATTTATGTAACATTTCCTTATGTTTAATGATAGGTGAAAGAAAACATATTACCTGGAAATAATGGGACTATTATATTTTTCACTTTCCTGTATGCTGTAACTAAAGATTAACATTTAGTTTTCAGAGTTTGCTGAGTTATCACATATATCTTGATAATTAGTCATCAATAATAGATCACTTTTTATTAAAAGTGTTGCTAAATCAAAATTAACAAGGTATAATTGAAACATTCAATATTAATTTGCTCCCTCTTTCAGTTACCAGGTAAAAATGTAACTATATTATTTTAGGCCACATTAATGATGAAGTAGATGAATGAAATACAGATGAGGTAGTCAAAAATTCCTTACAAATGTTAATAAATGTACTTTTCTGAGAATTTAATTTAATTTCATAAAACCCACACTATTCCCATTACATTTGGATGTACTGAGTATAAGCTACATTAAAACTAAATTATTATTAACTATTACTTGTCTCATGCATTTGGTGTATAGTCAGTTCCAAATTCTGTTAATAGTACCTTAATTCCCCATAACACTGAATAAGACCTTGAAGAATCTGCCTGTTAGTAGTGAACTATTGCTGAACATTCAGTTTAACCTTGATTAAAACGGGTCTTTTAAACTTTCATATATAAGTGGTATCAATTAGTATCCCCATTATCTTGAAGTTCTGCAATTTTAGGATTATTTTGCAGGACTGCAAACATGCTTTTGATAAATGCCTTACAGAAACTGATGAAATGCTAACAAAGAAAAGAATTAACACAGACATAAAACCAGTCATCCAAATGTAAATCCATATGCTCCATGTAATTTAGTAGTAGTTCATTTCCACTGAAAATCAGTATTCTTACTTAATTACTCATATTTTTCAACATATCTTCAGCACTTGCTGCACCTAAAAACTAGATATCAGTTGCTCATGAGTCTTTCCTGGCACCAAGTACTCCTCATTCTCCTTAATTCATACACCAGGCAACACGCTTTTGTCATGATAATCAAAAATACTTCTCAAATACTACTCTAAAAGCTATTAATCATATTTTGAAATTATACCATTAGCTGTGCAGTTTCTCACAGTTTGTACTACCTTCTACAAAGAAAAAAATACGGTGCTCTGAAACAACCTTTTTACTCAGAAGTAAAGCTCTTTGCTCCATTCTAGAGATCAGACAGACACGCTTATTTTTTCTCCTTCCTATTGAGAGAAGGAATACAATATCCTCAATTTGCTCTGCAACGTGGAACAGAACTGCTGAATATGGAAAAAGAAACCCAGGCCCTCACAATTAAGTTGCAAGGCCAGTGGCTGACTCCATTACTTTCCCAGAAACTGCACTGTGGATGTAGAGACCCAGTGTCTGAGTTCTGTTGGTTCCAGTCCAGTGTCTGGCTGAAGGAGCACTATTACACGCGGCTACTTCTTTGAAATAGCAATACTTGCAGCTTTTCCCAAAATAATCTAATTAAAAGAAGAAAGAAGTGCTTATAGATAACAAACATTCCCAACACGTGAGGAAAGTTAATGAATGCAGCCTGTAAGAGTACAGCAAGTGACAGACTAGTTTTCTTGTGAAAGGGAGCTGAATTCCAATGTAGATGGCACATGGAGGACATAGAGAAGAATACCTTAGATCTTTTCAAAAGGAAAGCAAGAGTTTCTGCCTTCTTAGAACAGGAAGAAAAAGTTGTTGCTGAAGTCAAAGTACTAGCTGTAACCAAAGAAAAAAGGCTGAGGGAGAACTGTAGGTGTTTAAGCCAATTAACAGATGCAATGCACCAGCTTTAGACTTTTAAGAAAAAAATCCACGAATCCCTTTTAAAGAAAGTTTGTGAACACTTCACTTTCTGTGACAAACAGGTTTCTTTAAATCACGGAAAACGGACTCCTTGTAAAAATTTTAATCTCCTCCATGTAGCTGAAGCACATTAACAAATGAACATACTCCTCTACCCTCAGTCAAGCACAATAAATCAACAGATAATACAATTTTCTCTTTCAGAAAGAACTGTTATTAACAACAAGATGCTAAGTATAAGAACTGAAGATGAATTTAGGAAGTCCTGTCCATAATAACACAGATAGCATTTCCACTGCCTATTTTTCCTTTAAACAAGAAAATCAAATTTATCACTAAAGCATCAAAAAGGTGAACAAACAGCTATTACCAACTGCTGAAAGACAGAAGGGGCTGAAGTGTCTGAATGAAGCTATACATCACAACATTTTTACACAATGGGCCCCAATCTTGCCAACATTCTCTTAGTTTTATACATGCGAATCAAACCGTGGGATTGCAAATGAGTATGAAGTTAATCACATCTAACAGCATGAGAAGAAACCAGTCACATATTAATGTCTCCCATTTATCCTGCATGCTGCCACACTATAGTACGGGAATTAAAAAGCCCTGCCCTCTACTCTCAGAAACAACGTGTTACAAAGGTAGTTCCATTTCACAAATTATAAAATTTCTAGGCAGAAGCAAAATCCCACCTTCCTCCAGGACTGCTGCTATCCTCACTGTCCCACTGATCATTTTTATTTCTTGGTATTGGTGGCTGCAGCATCTCAGCAGCCAGTGGGTCTGCATCATTCTCTTCACGGCCAATCCACTCTCCAATCACACGAGGTCTGAGAAGGGGAGTGTTAAAATCTGTTGTGTCCTGAAGAGAAAAAAAACAAAACAAACACTGAGCTGCTTGTTCTCACCCATGCACAGCAATAAGAAAAGAAAAGAAGAAACAGAAAACAAAACTATTTATTAAATAAGTACAAAAGCATTAGAGTACATTATAATTTCCACGGACTACAAAATACCCCGAAACAATCGTGGACTAATGAAAAGATTCCCATTGACAATTCCAGGAGAATTGCCTACCCAATGCCTCAAATCTCCACTATCTCTCACTTTCCAATAGCAACTGTACAAATCTAGGCTATCATTTTGAAATACATACATATATGGTTTTAAAATGCACAACTCTTAAAACCAGCACTGCATCAGTTCTGCTGAGTAATAGATGAGATTGCTTGTAAAATGAATACATCAGCCAAAAGACTGTTGCAGAGCAACAGCCTTATTCTTATTTACAATACAAATTAATGCAACACTAATAAATGCATCTGCATTTGGCATTTTAAAAATAACCCTGCTGGGATTTACATAATGTATCTTTCAAATCTGAAAATAGCATTAACATTTCAAATAAAGGCATTTCTGAAACTACTACTCACATTTTTAACCACTTACTGAAAGAAGATAGCTGGAGAGGATTACAAACAAGCAAAATGCTACTTGAATATTCAAAACAACAGTGATGATTTGCATCATTACATTAGGAACTAGATTAAAGAAACAAAATTGTATGAAAAAGCTGTTCTGAAGTGGTGAGTAATTCTGTTCTCAATGTTCCTAGAACCACTGTAGATAAAGGGTCATGTACAAAAGCGGGGTCAAAAAAAACAAGCACGTATGCAAAAAAACAGATACAGAATGATTGGATAGGAATATTTATTTTGCTTTAATTAAATTCTATCAAAGACTATCAAAGACATTTCAAATACAGTGTTCATAATTAGGAGAGATATATTCTATCCCTGTCCTTTAACAAGTGAAAATTTGAGAAAAAGAAATGCTTGGCTGTTACCTAGCTCAGGATCTCAATAAATGCTCATCCCATGAAACAATACTTTCCAAACAAAGAGCATCTGGAAAAAGTATCAATGATGATTTAGCCTAGCAACCATATTTTCTCATCTTCTTAAAGTCAAACCATTCTTGAAGTTTCTCCTCATCGATGTAGATCTGGTAAAAGCACAATTTGAAGCAGAGGTCTCTAATGAAATGAAACAAACAAACCAAAAAATTCTGCAAACCTTTTTCAAATTAATATCTTTGTCCTGCTCTGACTAGACACTGTAATTTTGCTCAGCAGAAATCCAAAAGCTTCTGGTTTTGACAGACCAAATATGACTTAGGCCCTGGATGAGACTCATTCCCTCTTGTTCAATCCTTCTGCTTTCTGAAACACACCTGTGAGTGCATTACTGCACTCCACTCTCCATATTTCTGTCCAGAGTTCTCCTTCACTTCACTAATTCACGTTTTACAAAATGTCTGTTTTCTTTGAAGAGGCTGACGTGACACAGAAAATAGAATGGAGGCAATACAGAAGAGAGAAAATTGAGAAAAACACCATGGCTTCAGGGGTTTTAGAATACCTAACCACTAGTGTCCTTCTTTTATATACTTACAGTTACACATTTTTTGCATTTGTATGGTGTCATGTCATCGTCAGCTACTGTAGACTAGATGAAAAGGGCCTCTGGTCACTTGACAGCTGTAAGCTGTTACAGCTGTGACTACTATCATATGCCTAAGAGCTAGGAAAAAAGATTATTCCACTGCCCACAATGTCTTCATTATACAATGTGCTTCTATTAGTTCCTTTACATAAGTACCATTTGGCCACTCGTTATGTTTATTTCTGCTACTGTAGCCATTTTCTCCCTTCCCTTTCTTGCTAGGATCATTTCTAATAATTAATAAAAAAAAGTTTCTGGAGCTAGTTAAACTTGCAACAACTTGCAGTGTCAATCTTGCTAAAAGCTTTCACTCCCTAAACGAAACCTAAAATGAAAAGCATCTAAAAATTTGCCCTTTTATCAGTACCACAACTTTTTCGTAACCCTGTACACTGCACCATCAGCATATGAATAAGTAAACTACGAATGCTGTGCCCATCCTTGTTACGCTGAATTCTTTTCTAAACATTTTAGGGATTCAAGTAGCACTTTCATACCCTACTTAATAGAAATGCAATTTACATTACATCATCGTGCTTTGCTTCACTTGATGATCACCTTGTTTCCTTTTAATCTTGTTACATTAGTATACCACAGTTTCAGTGACCTAGTTCATTTTCCTCCTTTCAACTATATAAGCAACCACAGTGAAAAGAGTAAATGAAGAATCAGAGACAGCTCTATTGAGAACACCAGAGTGTTTACTTGGCACCTTATTTCAAAGGCTTCAACAAATTCAAATGAAGTATTCTGTTCTCAAACAAATTTTTATAGGTTTGGGAGTTTTTCAAATCTTAACTGATTTCCAATTCATATTCCCCCGTAAATAACAGAAGAGATTGACAGTGACATGAGTGCACAGCAATATCATCAGGACAGGTAGGTATTTAAATATGCACTAAATGAACCTAGAGGATTATTTATGGTCCAGTCCAGGTGCCATTCACTTTTTATATGCATCAGTGTCTACCAGCTTGACACACTTGACCTTCTTTACGTGGAGACCAGAAGATGAAGGGAAAGACTGGAAAACAGCTGAATCTCATCTTCATGTTGGGCTGAGATGTGGTTGCAGTATGTAGCCAGGGAACACAACAATATTTCTGTATCTATTCATTTAGCAAACTTTACAAACCTCAGTATTTCTAATTTCTGATATGGATTTTGCAGGAACCTCCACAGTCAAAAATACTTCTGGGTGAGCATAAATTTGTTTATTTTTATGACTTAGAGTATTTGTTTCCACTGTTTTATTAATTATAACCTCTATTCATTGTAATAATACTACATGTAAGGAGAAAGTATACCCTAGACAGAAAAAAATGTTTTAATATCAGTCCTGAGGGTCAAATTCTGTTATGAATTATCAGTCCATCTTCACTCAAGTCTGATTTTGGATTTCTAACATTTCGATGCCTCCCTTTATTAATGTTTAAAGTGACCTAAACATATTGTTGGGAAGCCTGGACAAATGTTATAACAGGTCTCATGCTGTCTGTGAGAGCTCCACTACATGTATTTAAGTAAAGCACCAGTCCATGGAATACTGAGATTATATGAAAATTTCATCTATTTAAAGAAAATATTTCTAGTCTTAGTATTTGCAGTAGAGGGGGGGAAAAAAGCTTGGAAAACATTCACTAAGTGTTCTTTACCAAGTCAAAAGCCAGAAGAAAAATAATCCTTATTCTGCATAGCCTAGTTCAGAAATATTGCTGAAATGCACGCAGTCATATAAATCCCTTTTAAATCTACTTCTGCATTGTAGTATCCTGGTTACATTCTGACTCAATGTATCTTACAATGAAGACACGCTACAGTGCAACATACAGAAGAGTTTATTTTATGACAAATACAAACAGGGTCTTTCAGCAGCTGCAAATCCTAGAGGAGATGTATCATCAGTATCCCCATGGTCAGAGCATTCACATAGGACACCAGAGTATGGCTAGTCTATACTTCCAAATGAATTCGAATTTCCACTTTCCTGGGAAGTCCCAACAGATTTAGGAAAAACCCTGGAACTCAAAGTGAATTCAGTGTTTTTTCCTCTATAAATTTTTAACCAAACTAGAACTCTGTGAATTTAATTGGAAGGTTAACATCCTGGTTCAACATCTTTGTCCCTGTACTAGCTCTAGAAATCACACTTTCATGCATAGTTTCTGTGCAGTTGTAAGGAGAGTGAGCCAATTCCAAAATGTGTATTTTATTAACTCAGCACTTCAGCCTTAAAATCTGTAAGTCTCAAGGCATCTCTTCTCATTTTATTTCCTAAAACAAGCAGTGCTAGTTGCTGATTTTACATAGCTTCCATGGCCTAGAGACACAGTCTCAATTATTAAGAGAGACTGAACACCAAACTCTGCAAGTCTGAATTAAATGAGATGAAAAAGGAGGGATTCTATACCATAACTCTGTCTTAATTTCAGTAAACTTTCTTAGGATTTTTTTTTTGCAATTACATCAGTGGACTCTGAAATTTTATTAGACTATGTCAAACTGAAAGTTTCCATTTTTACTGTCCATGTCTGCCTGTGTTTTCTCTGCTTGTCTTGGACTGAAGCCCTACATACTGAGACAAAGCTAATTATAACAGACATTTGACAAGAATCCATTTAAATAAACACCCCTCCACAAAAGTGATTGTAATTCAGAGCAAACTGGCTCTCCAAAGCCAAATGCTCAAGTATCTAAGCAACTAAGTAATTAACTGGTTTACTTGCAGGAGAAGTTATATCGATCAATAATACTTATCAAGGACTCCCCTGACAAAGGGAGCCAGAGGTTACTGCAACCAGAAGGAACAAGTCTTCAAAAAATACATAATGAAAAACAAAGAAACATGCATATGCATTCTCTGTTTTCTCTGGGTTCATAATCTAAACCACAGATAAAACAGCACAATTATGGGCTCTGTCCTAATCCCCAAGAATGTTCCTGATAATCAGGAAAATAAACCAAGGAACAGCATTTAGAAGAATTTATTACTGCTTTTAATGTCTCTCTGTGTAATGCCAACGTATTAGGGTAGATGAGTTTCTTAGGGATATGTTTGAGTAGGGAGACAGGCACGGTTGGACTCGATGATCTCAGAGGTCTTTTCCAACCTTATGATTTAATGATTCTATGATTTCATAATAGAATTCAATGCCAAGTTCGGGCGTGCTGTTCTAGATCCATGACATGTATCTGAAGGGTTAAATGTTTAACCCAAACCACAGTCTAGATAAGGAATGCTACAGTCTAGATAAGGAAGCTGCCATATCAGCATGTATTTCCAGGAACAGAATTACAATGAACTTGACTACACTTTTACCTGAAAAATAAACATCACGAAGGAACATGCTCAGGTGAAGTGGACTACCAGGTAGTCTTTGGTTGGTTTTGGCCCAAGCCAAATAATACACTTAGAAACAAGTCACAGGAATATTTCAGGAATTATCTTAGTGTAAGGGATCATTCCTTGAAGGCAGGATTCCACAGAATGATCCTGGCTATGCTGAATTTCTTAACACAGAACTAGCCTTTATGTCCATGAAAATCTCTTAAAGAGGATAAACAAGAAATAGAAGTGAAGTTTGCTAAAGCCCATGTAAACAAAAAATTGTGCTGCTTCTGTAAATCTATCCTGAAAGCCTGTTGAGCAATGCTGAAGAAAGGAAGCATGTTAAAAGCTTTAGAGTTTGTTTTTTTTTATTTGTTTTCCAAATAACTTTTGATTTCAAGGACATTCAATTTACTTGCCTTTATGAGAAATAGATGTTAAAAGCAGATGCAGTGTTATATAGGTGTCAGGTAATGAATGCTATTGAATGTTCATAACATAATTTAGCAAAAAAACCACCACCTTTAATTTTAAATCATAAACAATGAAGTATTGTTTTAAAAATAAAGAGAAAGTTCATTCTTCTCTCAGACTGGATCCTGAGGAAATTTACCAATGACGTTCCCCACTTCAATTTTCACACTACATACTTAAATTTTTAAAAATGAATGTTTTTTGAATTATGATCTATCATTATTTAAAAGAAAATTAACACAGTAGTATCTCCTAAAAAACCATAAAAAATACATGTGATAGCAGGCTCTAGTCCAAAATGTCTTTTTCCTTACACACACAGTATTTCACAGTTTTTTTTCAACAAACCAAATGAAGGGGAGTTCTTCATAAGTATTCTTAAAGTTAAGGGTTCTAATGGAAGGACTTCGTATTTCTCATTACTTCTGAGCACAGTTAAGGAAATAGAAGAAAGGAAGACTTACATACAGTTATACACTTAATATGGAGGAAATAAAGCAAGATCAAGGGCAAAATTAAAAGTAAAAGTCATGATTTTGAAACCACAGCCCCATATGCACATGACTGCATGGTAACAATGATCAATCTTGTAAAACTGGCCTTTCCTGCAGAACCCAGTAAAAGCATTTCATATGGACTTGCGTCAGAAAGGTTGATGCCCTCATTTTATCAGGAAAAAAGAAAAATATTTAAAAAATTGTTTCCTGTATTACGCATTACTCTTGTGTCTTATGTATCTTTTGAGCCTATTGCGCTGATAGTAATGGTTTCTAACATCAAGAACACAATCCAAAATTCTTGGCACTAGAAGCATACTGCTGTTCCCTGGTGAGACTAAAGAAGGTAAAGGAGTTCTGTTCTCACTGGAACTTTAAAAAATTAGCTTGGCTACTCTTTCGGCATAAAGTTCATTACAGCTAAAACTAAAATTCATGTTTAATGCATAATATATCAAAAGGGCAAACCAGATGAGATCATTGTTGCATTCAGCATGGAAAAAAAGACTGATCTTTATGCCCTATGCGTTCCTGATCAAATCTTGGGATCAAAAATTATTCCTAAATATTCTCACAAATCACATCTGAGGACCTAGAATTCATGATTTCACCAATAAAAGCTAGATGCTTCCAAAAGCACAGAAAGTACCCGAATAGACTATATTAAGCAAAGATAGGATCAAGATCAAAAGCATTTCCATGGCCTCATTAACAGCCTCTTAAACCCAGTGAGATTCTTTTTCCATAGCTGACAGCCCATCCTGGATTAAGCTCGTAATGTATCAACACACATTGTACTTACCCATATAGTTTTCCATACTCAAACTTCCTTTGAACCCAACAAAACTGAAGTGTGCATGCTGGGACAGGGAGGTGGAGCTCTCATTGCTTAAAGCTATCATGACCACCTGTCTTGTTATACTGTTCATTAGGTATACAGTAAATCTTACCTTATCAAGTTCATCAGAAATAGCAATGCCTGAAAATACAGACAAAAAAAAAAAGGATTTAGACACATTCTTTCTATAAAAATGCCTTTTACTACAGTAAGCAAAAGTAAGGTTATTCTGAAAAGTTCACATATTCTTCTCCGCACACTGCCATACCACACAATGTATAATACTTTGTTCCATTAGTGAAATTGCCTGGAAACAATGTACTATTAACTTTCCTCAGCTGCAATACTACCAAAACATTTTTCAAAAAACTATGGAAATGGAAACAGCAGACGTACCACTAAAGTGTCGATGAGCTTAAGTACACTTCTACCTGCTTTCTAAAATTAAATCAGCAACATAATATTTATATATGGACATATTATTATGCAAATCTCGCCCTGACCAGCCCGCGTAACATAATGCTGCAATTACAGGGCAACACGGACATGACTCTTCTCTCTCTCTCCATGGTTCAATGTAGAAATGATTCTATGAAAACAGATAGAATATAAAGAGAGGAAAATCTCAAATACCACAATAAAATCCAAACCAGCTTCTCTAAACCCTCTGAATGAGAATTTGCTTCTTTGTGTCATGTTCCTTCTGCCTTGCTCGAAGCTTTCCTATGCTTGCTTCCATAATGTCATCCAACTCTTTCAATTACGACAATCCTGTAGCACATTAAATATTCACAGCTGGTCTCTGATAACACATCTTCACACTTCAGTCATATCACAGAGAGAGATGAAGTAATCACACATTTAACGTCATCATGTTGAAAATTCGGATATATTGAAAGCAAAGTGTTTACCAGGTTCCTATGAGATTTGTAAGAAACATTTCCAGGTCAGAACGTCAATTCAAAAACAAAACAAAATCATCTCCTGGTGGTGAAAACAAAGTGGATGACTACCTATGCATAGGAAGAACACACACTTGAAGGCTGTTTTCTAATTCATATGATGTTATCAAGACATCTTCCAAGGAATGCAACAGATGTTACTGCAAAATGTACAGTATCACCTGAGTGGAGAGTTATTATTTCTAAAATCATACTAAGCATTGCATCAGTATAAGCTTATCGCCATGACTTCATTATTTGTTACTATTTGGTATACCATAACTACCTGACTTCTTTGAGATTTTAACGTGCTTTTAATAATTAACTCTATATGGTTAATTCTCAGTTTAGGTAACCTCCTTATATAGATTTTAATTTTAAAATCAGTGAAGAGAACAAGACCTGATCAACACATAAAAAATATCCCATGAGTCAACATCATAATTGTAGTCATTTAATAGTTATAATATAAAGTAGATTATATTGCAAAAGATCTATTTTGCTTACTCCTTCTATCCCTCATAGCAATTAACCCATTTTAGTAACTTCTGATTTCATTTAGCCCAAAAACTACACTAATGTCCATACAATAGGTTACACCAACCTGAACCATTCAACAGGACTTTAATGTGTTACGTATTTCTTTAAACCCAAATGATCATTTACTAGAGAGAAGATAACTGCAGTCTTGGAGGTATTAAAAACATAATTCAATGTTCTCTTTATCGAAGCTTTGAAAACCTGATTTCCATCAACCAGCTCTCCATCACGTTGGATGTAATTTTACATACTCAAGGTCAATCATTTTTACCACCACAAATGCTCTAACCAAATAAACTACCTTTTCTCAGCAATTTGCCATAATGTTAAGATGGTTCATTATTTTTGCTAAGCATTTATTTCCTCAGGCTGGTGGATGGTCCTCTTTTTTTTCTGCTTTCACAGATGCTCTGTGAATGGGTCTTCAAAAACACAGAGTGTATGGAAGATCCATCCCTGTTCCATATGCTGACTTACTTGTTAAAAATATTTATTCTAAAGGTTGGCAAAAGAACTTCAAAAGCTAACCCTGCCATTTCCAGACTCCATTCCAGAAAACGCCAAATTATTTTATTTACTCAACTGTCTAAGTAGCTAATCAAATATCAAAACTGAAAGCACAAAATAGGAAATGGGAAAAATTGTACATACAACTATATGCCTCAGACATAATGCTCTACTAACTTCACCAATTAAGTTACATATAAGTATATAAAACTGCAAATAGCCACAACTGAAAGGAGAGGTTTTACGTTTTGGTTTTTAATTTTTTTTTGTGTAAGTCTCATTGATTCCACAGAATTTACTCTGAATTTTAGAGAAGACTGAGTACTTGTATTGACCAGAATGCCTCAAATATATTCTTTACTAGATTGTAAACAGAACCAAGACACCAATACTAACTGTATTTCTTAGATAAGCATGTAGAAAGATAGCAGTTTCTGAGGACATCTTGCCAAAACAATATTGGTCATGCTCTCTGTACCTTGTATGGTTATTTTCATTTTTTTCTGTGTGGTTTTCATGCAACGTGAAAGATGAAATACAAATTTTACTTTTCATATATTCTAAATAGGGAACTGTCAATGTAAAATCACAGGGTACTAGAAACAAAGGGGCAGCCCATTCCAAGAAACTACTTTAAATGGTAACATCTATGTCCCAGGTTTAGGCAAAACAATCATTGCCGTAGCCAAAACATCCAGATACTAAAAACATCTTACTAAACAACTCAGTCACTTCTTCAAACTGTAGCCTTTTTTTCATCACAACTTAATCCTAATCATCAAAAATCTCTAATACCAGAAGAACTGACACACCTAGTTTGTTCAAGCTTGAACACAACGGCTTTCTTTGAATAGAAGTTATTAAGAACAACTGTTTCTGACTTCCTTCAGTTCAAAACATTTAAACCTTGATCCTGCATGACAGTGAACATAGAGAATGGAAGATTTAGGGCTCCTACATCATTGATCTGCCTGAAGTTACTGAGTAGCAAATAAGAAGGGGAATGTTGAAAGTTCTCCGGCCTTTGCTGGGGAAGGTGTTCTGATGCAAAAGGCAAATACTCCAGAAATAAGGGTGTATGGCTTTACCCATTCTCTCACAGCAGCTGTTTCTCACAGACAACATTTGCTATAGTTTTATATCATGATTGACAAATATACAATAGTCCCACCATTCTTCCTTTTTGCAATGAGAAAGTGCAGTGTTCCAGCAAATAGGGTGAGAGGTTTGTTTGCCACCATCAGCTAAGCCTCACAGACACGTTTACAGCGGGAATCATTTAGGCACCTAACTGCCAATTTCACGTCTTTAAAAATCTGCCCTTTTACAAGTAACTAAGGGTGCTGAATTTTGATCAGGCATCACAAGGTACCCAGCCCACTCAGCTGTCTGGTGAATTACAGAGACAGATTCAAGGCACTTTTTTGTACTTTTGAGTGTAATGACCCTCTGTGCTGTAAGGGTGCTGGAACAATAAAGTAATTCGTATGATTATGCTTTCACAGTCCTTCAGTAATGCTTGGCAGCCACAACTACTGCCACCTGCAGCAACAAATCTGGAGTGGGGCTGTTCATTCTAGCACAGCCTCTCTCAGCTGTAACACTTTCATCTTGTCATTAGCTTGGTTTTTGAAGAGAACGAAAAAGGTACTCTGCAGAAAAGTTCTTGTACACTAGGATTAAATGAAACATGACCACAAGACAATGTAAGAACAAAGCGACTTATTACTTATAATATTTCAATTACTCTTATCATGCCTACATTAAGCAGATTCCCCCAAAGCATACCTCACTGTATTAGCCACATAACTTATAGTTTTCTTAGACTTGAAACATTAAACCAGTCCTTTGCCATGCTTTTTTTAAAAAAAAAGTACATGTTATTAAACTGTTCATACATACACAAAATCATTCTCTACACAGTTATCTTAGATTCCTGTTTCCAACCTTCTATCCCTTCAGCAATCTGCAGCAACACAAAGGTAAGAACGTAGAAAAAAAATCATGATCATTACAACACTATAACATCATCTTTGATGAAAATGGCACCTCCCAAAGTGTGTCTGCACCAGGTTTTAAACAAATAAAATCCCTTTTTGAGTCTATAACGACTATCTTCCACAGTAAAGGAAAGACTTTCTGCTTAGGAAATTCTGCTTAATTTCTGTCTTACCAGGAAATGAAATTTCTTTCAAAAGAAAAATGAACATTGTCAGTAAAAATTCCGTGAGTCTTAAAAATGCCCAGCTCCTTTATATGCAGTTCATAGAAGAGTTTTATTTGTTGCTGCTCCCTTGCAACAAGTACAATTAATACAATACCTAATGCATCTCCACTCAGTGGTATTATTCCTCTTTGAAGAGTGACTTTTTGACTTCAATACACTTAATTCAACAGCAGAAAATTAATGTTCAAAACATAGGTACCACATGAGCTTAGTCCTTTGAAATGGCAACTCATAAAATCCCTGCCCGCTGCATTATTCCTGATAAGCTTCACAGTAGCTTAAAATTTTGCGATATTTCGATACGTTATACACACCTGAAATTATAGAACAGATATTCTGATAAGAATGAAATTTGAGAGGTTTTGCTTTTATTTGTGTTACTTAAAAAAATACAGGAAGAAATAACACAAAACAAAAATTACTTGA
This sequence comes from Tapera naevia, assembly GCA_033556795.1. NCBI lineage: Eukaryota > Metazoa > Chordata > Aves > Cuculiformes > Neomorphidae > Tapera > Tapera naevia. The sequence continues at coordinate 17,691,797 of JAUMJJ010000038.1, forward strand.
GATTTTTTTAAGACATACTTTTCTAAGTGCACAATGTACATCTGACAAGTGTAACTAGTTATAAGAAAATAAAATGCTATTACTTTAATGTATGCCAGATTACCATTACTCAGCTCAACGGGAGGAAATAGTTTATGCATTTTCCTGAACATCCAGAAGATGGCCACAGAGCTCCCAATAGCCAGTTTTCCTACTTGCCAAACAAAGCCTCTGGAATTGACACACAGGTTTGACAAACAGAGTTTAGACATACTGAGACAACACCAATGCAACTCTGATTAACTTGATAAAATTCATTCTCAAGATCAGTCTAGGCCAAAAAACTTGTGGATGGCTGGACTGCCAAACTCACAGTGCATCACAGGTTCTGTAACAAACTCCAGGATAGAAACAGCATTATTATACTATTATTAATCCTGCTGCTTAGAGAATTAACACAGTAAGACCATATAAACTGCCTGGCAGTTAACTGTCCTAATGCATTCTCCTATTCAGTACCAATCAGAGGAAGCAATGTTCCCTCACTGGTGGGACAGCCCATCTCAGACATACTTGCATTTCCCACAAGAAAACCTTATGCCATACTGCAGCTGGCAGCACACTAAATTCTAGCCCTTGTGCCTGTTTGCATCATGTATTAAATACAAAGTAAACTGAAATTATTTATTTCACACCATCCGTGGATTATGAAGGACATAAAATCGTTGCTCTGGTTATACCGAACAAAGCATTTCCCCCTCAAAAATGTGTACACAAGAACAAAACCATCTCAGTCATTTCTGTATAGGAACTATATAATAAATTTGTCACCGTCTATCGTAGGCATATATCAATAGACATTCTTACATGATTTCTTTTACTTATACTGAGTCATTTTACAACTTTCAAAATTAGACATGTTTCCTCCAGTAGTAACTCAGAGATTTTCTGTGACAGCATATTGAATCGAAACCTCAGAGGTCTTGCCAAAGAGGTGCATATGTCCCTGTATCATGAAACAACTACGTATCAAGTCTCTGTAGTGGCACTCATCTTGAATTAGGATAATATTCCACTTAACATCTAGCTGTATAAGAATAAGGGAAAGAGTGTCATTTACAACTTACCACATATTAACATATCAGCATACTGTCTCTATTGAGAATACAGGTTTCAGAATTAAGTGTGATGAGTAATAAATTTGGGAAACAGACAGAAACAAAACACGAAATGCTCACCAAAAATTAAGTTCCAGAAACTCTCCTAGGCCAAGTTCACCTTGGAAGAGAATAATCAACACTGTAGAACCTTTTAAAACTCTTCATTTTAGGGAAATGTGTACACCACAGCAGTTTGGTTAAGGTGGATAACCCACTACAGCCATTAGCTAATGACCGGCTCATAGCTCACCCTTCTACTTCCCCTGAATGCCAACTCCCTCCTTCTAAAAATTAGGAAGTACCATATCTGAGATGACAGTTACACAAACACCAGTTCTGCAACAGCAGGGAAACTTTTAGCAAGCCAACACTGTTCCAGAAAAGGACACTGTAACTCAAAAGATACTCTAGTCCTGGAAATTACTGTAGTCTAGACCAGAATGGCAAATACCTCCACAAAAGTAATTAAATATTTAACATCTGTAGGAAAAAAATACTTATAACTGAAGTAACAGCGATCTCCCAGCCATATAAGCTCTACTTTATAATTGAATGGCAATAATTTTGTTCACTTCCTTCCTGTTACAATTTCAAAATTATCATTATTTTGTATTATTACTCACATATTGCACTAAAAGCAAAAGGATTTTATGAGCAAAGGCAGTATCAGATAACAGCTGCAGTACTGAGATAAAATTATCTTCCTTAAAGGTTTGATTGAGCTTATCTAAAAATGTCGATCTCAAAATATATCACAAATATTGATTTGACACAAGAATAACATGATTTTAAACTTCAGCCTTGAGCAGAAGAAAGGAAAAATCCTCTACAGAATACTGATGACTAGTTACGTGGTTCAATTAGTAGAACATATTTAGGGCAAGATGCTCAACTGATCATGGGTACATTATTTTTACAGATTAAAGCCGATTTCAGATCAACAACTGCATATGACTAAAAAAAATACTGAAATATTACATCTTACAACAATGACCCTCATGAGTCGATTCATAAAAGTCTGGTTACATGCCATGCAGGTGTGCATGTGCAGTTATATCACCATCATCATAAATACCTGGTTTTAATGGGAAAGTTCAGAACATAAAAGTTATTGCCATTCCAGTCAAGTATATTTTCCGTAACTGGAATGTAAATCATTAATAGTTTTCCATAGTATAGATGTTTCTAAATAAAACCCCATTCTAATGCATTTCAGAGACTGCTAAATGCACTGAAGTAGTTTACGATGTATATATTAAGCTTCTCACATCCCACGTGTTCACAGGTTCATCCACAAAACCGAGGACATAATTTTAGCAGTTTGTTAACATACTGTGATCTTTTTCTGAACTAGTTCTACCCTTATTGTTATGAGAGTTTTACTCTTGTTGCTTATCTTCCTCCTGAAAAAGATAAACAGAACACAGGCTTTTATGTTTCACTATTTTATCTTTTTCTTAAAGGGGCAAAATCATGCTTGTCTTTCTCAAGCTATGCATACACAACATCAAGGGATCCTAACTTTATGAGAAATAACTATTTGAGATACTCCAGAGGCACTTGGAGATCTTCCATTCTTGGAGATATTCAAGTGCCATGGATATGGTCCTGGGCAAATAGGCTGTAGCTGGCCCTGCTTGAGCAGGGCGATGGACCAGATGACCTCCAGAGGTCCCATCCAACCTAAAACATTCTCTAATTCTACGATTCTTTACAGTTTCCATCAATAGATTGAAGATGACTTTCCTGTTTAATGATTATTTATTGATTGATCACTTCCAAGTTAAGAAGTAAAAGTTTGTTCTTCCTACTAGCTACAGCTAGATACCATTATTTCTGGGATTCTCTCTACCTAACTAACTTAGATTTGTTCCCAAACAGCTTTGGTTTATGTTAACTTACTACCACTTTCTGACCTTAGAATGTCTGTTGAATTCAAAACATGATAAATTTGTTTCTTTCCCTCTGATTTGTATATACACCTGGCCTGAACAAGGATTAAAACATTACTAAGAAAATGTTGGTTATCTCTGTTGAAAGGCTATGTGTAATTATGAAAATGTACCTATCTCACAGTAGAACACATTAAGTGTCATCACATGCTGTTACCATGTGCAAACTGAAACATCCAATATGCACACATTTTCAATATGCACTCCAATCCTTAACTGTTCATATATAAGATGTAAAGTTATTCACAAAGCAGGCAGACTTCATATCTACTTTGCAGCAAGCTCTTGAGGATTTAGTCTTCATTTTCCCCACTCAAAACATTCATTATTCACTGGTTTCCATTTCTTGTTATCTATTTTTCCATCCTCAGAAGATGAGGGGTGAAGTCAAGTATATTCATGAACAAGATCCTTAGCTATACAGGAGATTTTTTGGAGCACGGCAAGCAGGAGCGGGCAAACAGGGTCACAGTACACAGGGTCACGGTATAGGCAGTTCACGCAGGCAGGGCAAGAAGGCTCTCTCTGACAGGTGTTTGACTTCCCACTCCCCTGCAGCAATGGTGATCAGGCGTGGTAAAGCCTCTGCCACCAGGAGTGTAGGCATCCAAACGGAACCAGTATTACGGGACGCAGCTGCCCAGACTCGAGACTGCAGGGAATGTCTCAGCCTACTTGTGGTTCCTGAGGACCATACCAAAAATGCTTGTCTGAGGTGCGAACAGATTCAAGATCTGCTCCTTATGGTTCCAGATCTTAAGGATCAGGTGGAGAGGTTGAGAAGTATTCGTGAAAGTGAAAGGGAGATAGACTGGTGGAGTAGAACCCTCTCTCCTCCCAGTAATCCTCCCCAGGAGGCTGAGGAATGCCATATTCCTCATCAACAGGATAAGGGGAGTGACCTGGTTGGTGAGGAGGACTGGGAGCAGGTTATAGACCTCCCTTTCAAATGCCGTCTTTCCAGCTGCCCCTACAAAACAGGTTTGGGGTGTTGGAATTTGATGCTCAGGTGGAGGACAGTATGACAGAGAACTCACCTGAGGGGGCTATTAACCTCACATTGCCCATCAGACAGGTCAGGACTTCAAGTAAGAAAAAGAAAAGGAGGGTCATTGTAGTGGGAGACTCCCTTCTGAAAGGGACGGAGGGCCCTATTTGTGGGATAGATCCAACTCATAGGGAAGTCTGCTGCCTTCCCCAAGCCCGGGTAGGCGACATCGCTAGGAGACTCCCGGACCTAATTAAACCCTCAGATTATTACCCGCTTCTGGTGGTCCAGGCTGGTCGGGATGAGCTAGTGAAAAGAGGGTCAAGGGTAGTTAAAAAGGAATTCCAGGAGCTGGGACGGTCAATGGATAGGGCAGGAGCACAGGTGGTGTTCTGCTCGGTTCCTCCAGTGGCAGGGATGTATACAGATAGGAACAAGAGAATATATGCACTTAATAAAAGGCTTAGGGACTGATGCCGGCAGAGGAATTTTGGGTTCTTTGATCATGGGGAAACCTTTACGGCACCTGGCCTGCTTGACCCAGATGGGTCTCGTCTAACTCCAAAGGGTAAGAGGATTCTAGCTCAGGAGCTGGCAGGGCTTGTTGAGAGGGTTTTAAACTAGGCATGAAGGAGGCAGGGGGAGTTACTGGGATCACCAAAGATGTTCCTGTGGAGGATGAGCCATCTCAAAGGGTGTTGTCAGTAACCCAACTGAAGTGCATGTACACAAACACACGCAGTATGGGAAACAAGCAGGAGGAGCTGGAAGTCCTGGCCCAGCGGGAGAACTATGATATAGTTGCTATCACGGAAACGTGGTGGAACGACTCTCGTAACTGGAGTGCTGCCATGCAGTTAGGTCTGACCTCCTGGTTGGAGTGTGTTACAGACTGCCTGACCAGGAGGAGGATCTTCTATTGTTTAAACAACTGGAGGCTGCCTCTAGATCGGCTGCCCTTGTTCTTTTAGGAGACTTTATCCTTCCGGATATCTGCTGGGAACTTAACGCTGCTGAGAGGAGGCAGTCCAGGAGGTCCTTAGAGTGTATTGAGGACTGCTTTCTGTCACAGCTGGTGAGTGAGCCCACCAGGGGTGAGGCTCTTCTTGACCTGCTGTTTACAAACAAAGAAGGGCTGGTACGTGATGTTGTTGTCAGAGGCTGTCTGGGGTCTAGTGATCATGAGATAATTGAGTTCTCTCTAAACAATGTAAAGCCAGGAACAGAACATCGATGCTGGACTTTTGGCGGGCAGATTTTGGATTATTTAAGGAACTGGTCAGGAAAGTACCCTGGGAAATAGCTCTTAGTGGCAAGGGGGTCCAGGAAGGCTGGATGCACTTCAAGAACAAAATCTTGAAGGCGCAGGAGCGGGCTGTCCCCATGTGTTGTAAGAAGACTCGTAGGGGCAGACGGCCGGCCTAGATGAGTAGGGAGCTACTGAAGGAGCTAAGTAAGAAAAAGAGGATGTATCACCATTGGAAAGAAGGGGACGTAAGCCAGGTCATGTTCAAAGATATTGTTAAGTCGTGGAGGAGGAATATCAGGGAAGCAAAAGCCCAGCTGGAGCTCAAATTGGCCACTTCTGTTAAGGATAATAATAAGAGTTTTTATAAATATATCAATGGTAGAAAGAAGGGCGGCAGCGACCTCCACTCCTTTTTGGATGTGGAGGGAAATATAGTAACCAAAGATGCAGAGAAGGTTGAGGTACTTAATGCCTTCTTTGCCTCAGTTTTTAACAGCAAGGATGTCAGCTCGCTTGACAGTTGGCCCTCTGAAGTGGTTGATGGGGGCAGGGTGAGATATGGCCCTTCTGCAATCCATGAGGAGGAAGTTAGAGACCTGCTGAGCCACTTGGACCCTCATAAGTCTACGGGGCCGGATGGGATCCATCCTAGGGTGTTGAGAGAGCTGGCGGATGAGCTTGCTAAGCCGCTCTCCATCATCTTTCAGCAGTCCTGGCTCACTGGAGAGGACCCAGAAGACTGGAAGTTGGCCAATGTGACGCCCATCCACAGGAAGGGCTGTAAGGATGATCCAGGTAATTACAGACCTGTCAGCCTGACCTCGGTCCCAGGTAAAATCACGGAGCAGATAATCCTGGGTGAAATCATGCGGCACTTGCAGAACGGTCAAGAGATCAGGCCCAGCCAGCATGGGTTTAGGAGGGGTAGGTCCTGCCTGACCAACCTGATCTTTTATGACCACGTGACTTGTCTGGTGGATGAGAGGAAGGCTGTGGATGTGGTATACCTGGACTTTAGCAAGGCCTTTGACACTTTCTCCCACATTAGACTCCTAGGGAAGCTGGCAGCCCGTGGCCTAGATGGGAGCACTCTGTGCTGGATTAGGAATTGGCTGGATGGCCGAGCCCAAAGAGTGGTGGTGAATGGTGTCTCATCCAGTTGGCAGCCGGTCACCAGTGGTGTCCCCCAGGGATCGGTATTGGGTCCAGTCCTGTTTAATATCTTTATTGATGATCTGGATGAGGGGATTGAGTCCATCATCAGCAAGTTTGCAGATGATACCAAGCTGGGAGGAAGGGTTGATCTGCTAGAGGGTAGGATGGCCCTGCAGAGGGACCTGGACAGATTGGAGAGATGGGCTGATTCTAATGGGATGATGTTTAATAAGTCCAAATGTCGGGTACTTCATTTTGGACACAACAATCCCATGCAGAGCTACAGACTGGGGACAGAGTGGCTGGAGAGTAGTCAGGCAGAAAAGGACCTGGGAGTGCTGGTTGACAGGAAGCTCAACATGAGCCAGCAGTGTGCCCAGGTGGCCAAGAAGGCCAATGGCATTCTGGCCTGCATCAGGAATAGTGTAGTGAGCAGGACCAGAGAAGTTATTGTCCCCCTGTACTCGGCACTGGTCAGGCCTCATCTTGAATATTGTGTCCAGTTCTGGGCCCCCCAGTTTGGGAAAGATGTTAGGATACTGGAATGTGTTCAGAGGAGGGCAACGAAGATGGTGAAGGGGATGGAGCACAAGCCCTATGAGGAGCGACTGAGGGAGTTGGGGCTGTTTAGTCTAGAGAAGAGGAGGCTCAGGGGAGACCTCATTGCTCTCTACAACTACCTAAAAGGAGGTTGTAGTCAGGCAGGGATTGGTCTCTTCTCTCAGGTGTCCAGTGGCAGAACTAGAGGGCATGGACTTAAGCTTCATCAGGGAAGGTTTAGGCTTGATATGAGGAAGAAGTTCTTCACTGAAAGGGTGATTGGTCATTGGAATGCGCTGCCCAGGGAGGTGGTGGAGTCGCTGACCCTGGAGGTGTTTAAGGGGAGACTGGATGAGGCACTGAGGCACATGGTTTAGATGATGGTTGGTGTTAGTGTTGGTGTTAGTGTTGGGTTATAGGTTGGACTTGATGATCTCAGAGGTCCTTTCCAACCTTGTGATACTGTGATACTGTGTGATACTTTAACTCACTTTAAAAAAGGCAAAACAGCCAGAAGGGGAAATACAAGAGTATACAGTTGAAACAACATGGAACTGTTCTTACTTAGGATCATCTGAGGAAGAAGGATGGCGACAATAAAGCTGAGATACCTTATGATTGCTACCAATCAAGATTAGTATCAAATGTAGCACGACTTGTTGACTTTACAGATGTGCTTGCAGAAACAAAACCACCGTCTAGGCTGCCCAAAACAAGCATCAGCACTGGAGATGGGGCCTTGTCACGGCTTTTGTAAAATTTATCACATGGGTTATTTCTTTGGGTACATCACAAAATGTTTCACATATCATATACTATTAAAGTTCTAGACGTGTCTACTCATTGAAATCCTCTAATCTATGTTCTACATTTCTGAGAACAACAAAACCCTGTTTATTTTCAAAATTATAACTTTTCACATTTTTCATTTGGAAATTTTATATCATCCTAACATATAAGAAATAACATCAATTAACAGATTTATTTCATTAAATGATCTGAAAATCAGGAGTACAACAACTAGAAACAAGGACATAAAGCTTTGGTTTAATCTGATTCAAGTGTTTAAATGACAGAACCAAAAAGGCTAAAGTGCAAAATGAGTAACAATTATTAAAGAACAAAAAAAGCCACAAGAAAGGATACTATAAATATACCAGGAAAGAAGGACAAAGTAAAATACAAAACTATTTCATTGAAGAGAAGGAAAGCAAATAACTGATGATACAAAGAAAACTCAGAGTCCAGTACTTTCACTACTTCGGTCTTTATTATAAAGCAATTAATTGTGGGCAGATGCTTAACACTAGTGATTTTAAGAGAAAAAAATGCAAGCCAGAAGATGGAAAGCTGAAAGGACTTCAATACATTCAAGTTGGCAGAATCTTGTGAAGTTCACTCTAGAGCACTTAAATAACTAGCTGAAGAAACCACTAATCTATTAGCAACTGTCTTGGAGCAATGGAAAGGACAGAAAGGGGCAAGCACCATATCTTTCTTCAGAAAAGAAAAAGGGAAGATGTGGGGAATTAATAACCAGCAAACCTAAATCTGAGAGCAGCAAAAATTGCTAAACAAAGAATTTATCAACAACTAATGGACAGAAAAGATGATAAGAACCAACTGACATGAATTTATGAAGAATGAATCACATCAAATCGGTTTAATTGCTTTCTCAACAGGGAAATTTGCCTAGTGGATAAGGGAAGGAAGTAGATGTAAAATACTTCAGCTATAATAAGAATTTGTTTACTGTCCTAGGTGATACTCCAGTAAAAAAAAAAAAAAGAGAACTACATTCTAGGGGAAATCACTGAAAGTAGAGAAAAATCTGATGGGAAAAAACCCCACACTTACTGAGTAGATTTCAAGTGCTGATTGTCAGACCTGAAATGGAATCACAAAGAGGTCTGACAATATTTTTGTTAATGATCTGGATGAAGAAATAAAGAGCACATTCATGAAAGTGAACTTAGTATCAGGCTGCAAGTGATTTAAAGCATCCTGGGGGATAGGAATGAAATTCCATATTATCTTGAGAAATCATCAGAAAACATTAAGTACTAGCAAGAAACACTGAAGAAAGTTTCATTTGTGAAATAACTCTATGAAAACCTGATTCCAACAACACTAACCAGGTACATTCATCTCCAGTCCAAGTGTAGGACCCAGAAGAGCTGCAGTGTTTTGGATTCCAGTTTGGATTCCAGCACCAAAGAGAGGTACAGAATGCTGCAAACTGTATCTTAGGTATAAGGAAGCCCAGGCATCAGTGGAACCTACGCAATATTCACAAGGAAAGACAAAGATGTAGGATTGAAGAGTGGATTTAGTCCTTTATTACTGAACTCTCACATCCGATTGGTTTGTTTGAAGAACCCTTTCTTAAATTTAAAATAAATTGTTTCTGTATGTGTGTTAAGCTTGGTTACAAATCTTCAAAGCAGAAAGGCTTTCAAATTACACTCGCACTCAACACAGTAACATGGTCAGGCAATAGTGTGGCCGCACATCAGAGGTGGTTTAGCTCCTTAGAGGCAGACAGATCAATTTACTAAAAATGTATTTGAAAAGAGCCCTGTGAGTACACTATTGTAATGAATATAAATACAAAAATTGCTCAGAATATAATTGTTGTGATTGACCTAAAATATTTAGGAGAGAGGGAGTTTGGGCAACCTACTTTTGGGTATTTGACACAATTTGGAAAAACAGAGAATCTCAAAGTTCTCCACAAAACACATCTTCCATTCTTAATCCAGCTCTTTTTCTGACCTCACCATCTGCAATTTCTCCAGTGGTTCAGGAAGTGCCATAGATAAAATTTAATGAGATGAGAAAGAAAATATTTCTCATTCAAACGTGTCCCTGATCATGCCATTTTTCAGGTACCATTACAGAGAATACTTTTCATACTTTGATAGTTGTCAGTAGTGTTTCCTCCCACCAATGTATTCCAGAATTTTCTTCTACAGGAAAGAAAAAAAAAAAGTGCTAACTCACATCATACCCAATAACTCTCAGAGCTACTCCTTACATAAGCATGCTATTTTTAAACACTGTTCCTGCTTTACTATATCTTTTAAAGGATAATACACGGGGTTTGTTATAATTGGTTACCATGTTTTTGAGTATTTACTTGAGTTGTTTCGAAATATTTAGTTGAACTGGTTTTGAAAACTGGAAGGAATTACTTGTGGTCAAGGATACAAAACACCTAATTGTTTTTCAATGACAGGTCTGATCTCCATCTATGAGATTCAGGTTTCACAAAGTCTAATCCAATCTAACTGCTACCACTACCACCCAGAGGAGCAGCTGCATGTTCCCACCATCTTCCTTAAACCAGTCTCTTGTGTTGATCTCTTCATGAGCTAATTCAGCTCACTAAAGTGGCAGAAAATTAATGTAACAAAATGGAGGTGCAGGGAAGTGGTTTCAGTAATCAGACCTGCTAAATTATCTCACATTCCATAAACCTCAGCAACAGAAATGTTACTGCTCATGTCAATGAACTTGGTATTCATTGAACAGAGGACCACCTTCTTGATGTATGCTTCCAAATTACAATTCAGGCTGCAAGGTTACATTAAAAAACTGAAATCAATCAACTTACTGCGAGACAGATTCTCAAGGGCTTTTCCAAGTTTTTTGCTCTCTTGAAGAATATGACTTAGTTCATCAAAATCATGGTTCTCCGCTTTTGTCCTCCAATCCCATTTAGGATGCTCTATTGACCTTGGCACTAAATATACACAGATATATAGATGAAGTTTAGATTTGGTAGTTCAGACTCCTACAGTAGAAAAAAAGCTGCACAACGAGTTTACAAGCTCAAGTACCTTGAGTGGAAATTATTTAACTATCCTCCTATTTTAACAGCTGGAAATATTTTCTTTGGTCAATGTGAAGTAAAAATGAAAACACCTATGAACAAACGCATACTAGGGATGAACCTTGTGACTGAATTAATCAGGAATAATTAATATCAGCACTTAAAAATAAAAAAAATAATGCAATAACAGTAAAATGTCAAACGTATATGAAAGTACTTCATTTACATCAAAATAGAATTGTGTGTCTAGAGGTCAATAAGGAAAAATGTCAAAATGAAAATGAGTGAGAGGTACTTTTGGTTCTGCTAATCATTTCATCAAAAAGAAAAAAGAAATATTTTAGCCAAAGCTGTTAAAACAACATGTATATATATTTTTTAAAAAAAATAAAGCATATATAACAGTTTATAAAAGCAGTGAAGAAAAATATGTCCCTGTTGTTCATGCTGTAAAGCCATAATCTTTCTTCTGATACTTAAACAATCCTGATCTTTGGGAAGCACAGTCCTTAGCTTACAGTCTCCTACTCGTTATATATTACCAAAAATTTCAATTTCATTTTAAAATATATTTTTCAGCTGCTGAGCTAATTTTACCTACAACTGTAGGTAAGAAGAGAAGTTTCTGAGATATGGGACCCACAATGAACAGAGCTACATTGACCGATGTGAACATTTTGAACAAGTTGTAGAAATTAAAGCAAAAACAATGCTGTCTCTGTAACTGCTGTTTAACATGAAGATGATGATGTCTAGTCCACATTCCCATCAGAAAGAAACCAGCTGCATTTATCAGTGGATTATAAATACTCACTGAAATGTAACTTCAAAAACGCCTATAATGTCCAATATATCCTGGCCAGCTTTGAAATTTTCATTTACTATTTTGACAGCTGTCAACTAATTTATGCTTTAAACCTCATTTTCATTATATGCTAAGAAGGAAACCTGCAGACTCCTACAGATCGTGAAAAAAGGGGGTACCTTATGATCATCTGGAATTTCAAAGCGCTTTTACGATGTTATGGGGAAATTATGCTCAGATTTCAAGTTCTGGTAGCTATGACAAAAATGTGTTAAACAACTGTTGCTATCAAAATTTGCCTTATTGCTGACTGCGCTCTATGTGAATATAGAATCTGCTCCTATTTGGATCAATTGCACAAAGGAAAGCTGAAGTTAAGTCAACAATCATCTTTTCCAGGTAAAGAAATGGAATAATAGTACGTTTAAGTCCTTCTGTCACAAAGAATATGATTCCATCTCCCATTAGGCATAAAGCGATTCATCTTCAAACTGGCCACCTATACAGAGTCTGACAACCCAGATTATATTCTCATTTGTAAAACCCACTCAGGAACGTGGGAAAGTATTAGGAAATTTAATAAAATAGACTGCAATTACAGGTATTCTCAAAGACAGAAGACAAAGGAGAGATAATCAACCTACACAGATAAGAGTAGAAGGAAAGAGACCTCAATAAAGAGAAAGGAAGAGAGTGGCAAGTTGCAGTGTCAGAGTCCAGTTTGGTTTGTATTCAAAAAAGATGTCACGTCATTTCCTTCTGAGGACAATGGAAATAGTGACCTACGGCAGTTTCTAGTGAATAAAGGCCTTAAGGTATTAGGGTACGACTAACCTTTATTCAAATGGACAGTTTATAATTTTTGCTGATACTTTTAAATGCTGATCATTTAATTCATAATTCCGTGGCTTAGGAGCCAGTTATCTAAATTTTTGGGTGATCAAAAATTATCTAGCATAATTAACTTAAATAGCACAACTTCAGTGTTTCTCATATTTTTCTTATTTACAGAAAATAAAATGTTCCATGCAGTATTTTTTCTAACTTTTTACCAACTTTAAATGTAAAAATTTAGTAACCTAGAAAAGACATTCTATAATGAGGTCTCTCCATTTTTCTCGCCTTTATTTTATATTGAGATCACATCCTCCTCTACTGCCTGCTTCTTCAGCAATTTCATCTTCTCCCTTCAGTGTACCAACATTATACTCTACAGCATCATTTCCTCTAGTCTACTAGCAGTCTGACAGACTATTTTTCCATGTTTCTACTGAACTCATCAGACCAAAGAAATCTCACAGTACCACCAAATACAAACAGATAATTATTTGATATACTAAAACCATGTACAAAGATGGCCAAAACTTAAAGCTTCCAGTTTGCAGAAAATCTCAACAACCTGGAATTTAGTATCAGGTGAATTTGAAACAAATCTCATTCTTAAAAATACCAAAGGACAGAATTTTTGAGAAACATAAAATTTGGAAATAAAATTTGTCATGCAACAGAACTTGAATAAAATTAATATAAGTTCTACTTAACTGCTGTGTAGCTTCCAGGACCAGTAATTACCTAGCATATGCACCAGCCTGCATCAGGAAAATGAGAGTATCAAGAAACTTGCTCAATAGATAACGGTCTGGTCTCTAGTTTCAAAGAAATGTCCCACAAACACAGGAAGCTTGGACTCCATCTCACTAGATGGATGATTGGAAAACAGTCAAAAACATGGTGGAAATGTGCTCTGCATGCAGGTGTACTACAATCTGTGTTTCAGCAAACTATTTTGTACTTGGGTAAAAATGTACGTAAACAGATGTGCTGTCATGGAACATTTCTAAGTTTCAATAGAATTTGTTTCAGTGAAGATTTTGGCTCATTCTTTTGAACCAGAAGTGAGGGGTCTAGGTTTCCTGAGGCAGAGTCTCCAACACTAAGTACCTCAGGATAATTTATTGATGGTGTAGCATCAGGTTACAGCTCGAGTTGGGTGCAAAGAAATCCCTGGGTAATTATAACCTTACACCATAAATCCCCACCTACCATGCATTCTTCACACACTGTACACATGACAGGTGGTCCAGTGGTGCTTTAGGGGATGACTCTTAAAGGTTTGGCTGATTATATTTCAGACTAAAACGATTCATATTCTTTAACAATATAAAGCTGTATCTTGACAACTCTAGGATCAACAAGCACTCTTTTTCAATGGATGGCTTTGTGTGAAGCATGCAGAACTGTATAAAGACCACAGGACTCTTCCTTGAGATCACTTGAAATACATAATCTTCTGTATGGATCAAGTCCATCACATATCATTTCCATGCATATGCCACTGCACTCTTAGCAAAATCCTTTTATTATATTCTGACCTTCTTTCTTTTACTCACGCATGTCTCAAAATTATCATACCAGAAATTGTAAACCCCTCATCAAGTTACCTGCCTCAACCTCATCTCTGTTATTTGAGAATTATATAATGCATTCTCTTAAAATTATTTGCCTGCAATTCAGCAGATCTATTACATCTACATCACAGAATTTGTATAGAAATATTTAGGTTTTCCCTTTATTGACCTGAGATTTCGCCATCTCAGAAGACTGCAAAAACACACTTTCCAGTATTTCTGATTTTCTGAAAGTATGCCCCCCAACAAATGCCTATCAGATTAATTTGTAGTTGTGTTATGAATTCTTGCACAAATCAGCACACTTTTATATTCTACTGGATGATGATACATGATCAGTACTAGTTTTATCTACACATATGTTTTTTCAAGACATAGTTTGCATATAGAATCAGACCAGTTGCTCCTTAAATCCTAAATTTCATTAATACATTGTATGACCACCTCACAACTCAAAGAACAAAAATATTTATTACTATTCAGCATAAAATTACTAATGTATTTAAACCTCACAACAGCACTCAGATTAGAGTTCTTCGGTAATATAGCCAAACTTATTTATACAGTACTTGTATATTTAAAGGCTAAGAAAACGATGACCTACAGTCTTAGACTGACCATGGGCAATTAGAAGCACAGAACACTGTAAATGTAAATGGGATATGGTGACAATGTTGAACTGAAGCAGACTCAAAGGATAATCCGTGATCTGATTGAACGTGGAGGTGCTGAAGAGATTAACCGACTATGACTAAAAGTAGCTAGCTGGGAAGCAAGGATTCTGCCTCATAAACTATTTAGAAACTTCCAAATTTGTTCTTTTTCAAACAGGGAATACGATCACCTTACAATTACATTAAATATATTCTTATATATAAACACACAGACACGGAGCCCTGGCTTCAAGACTCTTTTTTTGCCAAACAACAGCAGCAGATTCTGCTTAATTATGTTTTTGCACACACCAAACAAGTGGTCAGATCTCTTAGATATAAGGGTTTCTTGTTTGTGTGTTTCTTCCAGATATTACTGAGATCATAACAGGCAGGTGGTGGAACCGTAAGAATCTTTCAAGTAAAAAAATTGAACGCATAAGAAAGAGAAATTTGTGCAGGAATAACATACACACCGCAGTAAACATCAGCTCTCCTGAGAGACAGAAAAAAAAATCCTAATTAAATAAATCAATTCTCTTGATGTTTCCAAAGATCTCTACGAAATCACAATTCTGAGTCCTGAATAAATTTACAGGGTCAAGATTATTTCAACAAGATACTCAGAAGACAAAAGTTCTGCAACAGAACATATTACAGCTGATAGAGTCCATTAAACTTTGTATCTGGTTTGGCAGTTTGGGGCAATTTTTTAGGTTGCTGAAGGTGGGTGCTGGTGTTTTTTTAAACACAAATCTGAGAGCAAATCTTTAGGTCTCAGAAGGCCTAAAACACTGTGTTTCTCAGGTAAGTCCTAGTATCTCTTTGGAGAGGCTTTGGAAAAAAAGTACAGTGACACTCAAAAATGTTTTGAGATATAAGCTAAAGGCATGAAACAAATGGAATACGCTATGCATGTATGGACAAAGTAATAGATGAGTTCTGACCATGATTGCTTTCTGCTGAACTGAGTGGTTGAAGCAACATACGGTACGCACTGATTTTGGCATAAACCCAGCAAAAAATGTCAAAAAAATTCGGCATTAATTTGATGTTGGCAGAAAAAAAAGAGAAGCAAGATATGGCAAAAAGGCATATGGCTGAAACCAGCCTCTGTGATACCAATTAAAAAACATGTAGTTTAAATAAACAAGGTATTTTCAAAACGTTGCAGAGACAAATATTTGCAGGGGTGAGTAAGCTAGGAAAATAAAAGCAGGAATCGAGGTTTTAAACAATGGTACAAACAAAAAAATAAGCAAGGGTGTAAACAGAAAAGCATGAAATCAGAGGATTAGGCTGGAAAGGACCTCTGGAAGTCATCTAGTCCAACTTGCTGCTCAAAACCAGTCCACTGAGGGCAGGTTGCTTAGACTATCCAGCTGAGGTTAGCGTATCTCCCACGATGGGGATTCCACATCCTCTCTCGACAACCTGTTGCAGTGCTCGAGCATGCTCACAGTATTGCTTTTGTTGCCTCTTGTCCTTTCACCACACACCTTCAAAAAGAATCTGGCTACGTCTTCTCTACCATCCTCCAGAGTAATAATTGATGGCGACAACAAAATATCCCCTTAGCTTTAATCTCTCCAGAAAAAACAAATCAATTTCCTTCAGCTTTTCCTTCCCCATCACATGGTCTAGCCCTCTCATCATCTTGGTGGCTCTCCACTGGACTCGCACCATTGTTTACCATGACGCATTCCAGATGCCATCTCAAAGGTCTTCTGCAAACTAAATAATTCAATAGTGTAAAATAAACACTGCTGGCTATACTTTTGCTAATGCAGCCTAGTAAACAGCTCACCCTCAGCGCTGCAAGAGCACACAGCCACAG
This sequence comes from Tapera naevia, assembly GCA_033556795.1. Taxonomy (NCBI): domain Eukaryota; kingdom Metazoa; phylum Chordata; class Aves; order Cuculiformes; family Neomorphidae; genus Tapera; species Tapera naevia. Next base: position 17,708,358 of record JAUMJJ010000038.1, read on the forward strand.
CTGGTTCCCATTCAGGTTATTGTCTATCAGGACCCCTGGTCTTTTTCTGCAAAGCTACTTTCTAGCCATTCAGACGCCAGTTTATACTATTGCTCAGAGTTATCCAAGATACAAAATTTTACATGTGCCTGTGTTGAACTTCATGAGGTTCCTCTCAGCCCATTCCTTAATCCCATTGAGGACCTTCTGAATAGTGGCCTTGCTACCCAGAACACCAAGCACTTTCCACAATTTGGTCTCACCTGCAAACTTGCGAAGAGAACATTCTACCTCATTATCCAGGACATTAAAAAAGATTTTTAACTGGTATTGGTCTCAGTACCAGTCCTATGAACATGCCACTTCTGATAGGTTTTCCAACTGGACTTTGCACTGCCAGTCACAGCACCTTGAATCCAACAGTTGAGTCAACTTTCCCCACAACTTTTTGTCCACTTATCTAGCCCATATCTGGTATATATGGTATACCATACCAATTGGTATATCCATACCAATTGAGTTATAAGGATACTATGGAAAACTAGCAAAGGTTTTGCTAAAGTCAAAGTATTAAACATCCACCACTCGCTCTTTGCTTTCAGGGCCATTTATTTCATCTAAGGGGGTGATCATGTTGATCTGATGAGGCACGTATGGTCTCATAAATCCACACTTGCTGTTCCCAGTCACATTTTCCTCCTTCTTGTGTCTGGAAACACCTTCCAGGAAAATTTGATCAATAAACTTGCCAGAGAGTGAGGTTTGGCTGATCAGCTTGTAGTCCCCAAAGTCTTCTTCTCGTTCTTCCTCAAAATCAATGTGATATTTGCCTTTTTCCAGCCATCATGAACCTCCCACAATCACCATGACCTTTCAGTGATGACCGAATAGCCTTGCAATGACATTAGTCTCCTCTCTAAGCATGCCCAGAATGAATCCCATTTAGTGTCATGTATTTATGTATGTCCAATTGCCTTAAGTACATCCTAATTCTGTCTTTCTTTGTTGTGAGTAAAGCTGCACTCTCATAAAATCTGCTGCAAGACTTAAAGACTGGAGAGGAATCCAGTTGAAGAGTATTATTAGATGCCCTTCAGTCCACAAGGACAGATCCTTGAGTCCAATCTTATTAAGGATGTATAAATTATTTCACTGCTACAAATGTTAACTGGTAGTTTACAGTGTCCAGCCTCCTCTTTGTCCTTCTCCTCGAACAACCTAAGGACCAGCAAGTATGAAACTTGTAGTAGGCATACAAATGAAGGGAGTGACATGATGTCACACCCCTATGTGGGATAAAGACAGAGAATACGAGATCTTTAAGGGATATCATGGAATCTACTTGATATATACCACAGAGTCTGAAATGCAAGCACTGGAAGGGAGGAGAACATAGTAAGATGACACAACACCATGGGCCACTGTTTCTAACAGCGTATCTCCATAAATTGGTGTTACACAGCAAAGACTGTTAGATTATGAGTGACTATGGTCATTTACTCTTCAAAGCAAAATAAAATCCACATAATTTTAGACTGACCTAAAAATTCACGTGCCCATAGAGAGGTACAGTGGAATTGATAATCAAATCTAAGTCTTCTTGAAGCAGAGAATGTGCTCCATGAAGAAGAAAGAGACACACATACTTCAATTCCAGAAAATTACACCACAGATCCTGCTAGAACAATACAGTCCTGAGAAAAGCTGTGATATAGGATACAGTTACCTGTAGAGTTATTTTTGGCTTGTTACAGTTACTTATTCTCAATCAAAAAGATTTCATAGACATACAAGATTGTTAATTACCCAAAAGCACAGTGTCTCTACTGCATAAATGTATCATTATTTACTTTACCTATTGCTGTGCTATATTTTGATCTACTGAGGTTACTGGGAGATTTTTCTTTGACTCCACTGGAGTCTTGAGTTCCCCCTTGCTACTGGAGGAAAGACAGCGAGACTTCTACTGCAACATACTATATATCTCTGTTCTCATCTGGTCCACATAATCACACTCTGAGTTATTAAAAAGATTTGGCTATTACAAAGCTTTCAAAAACCTACAACAGTCAGCAGAATAAAATATAATTTTGCAATTTATCCTGGAGAACATATCTTGTATACACACTTGTGTGTGCGTGCACCTATAAGTTTATATTGTACAGTTCTTTGTGTAAAAAAAACAATTAAAAATGAAGCTTAAAAATTAAACTTATTCAATAGCTAGTATACAGGAAGCACTATATTTCATTAAGGCTTGTTGTCTCTATTTTTACTACCTCTGTTTTACAAGTCTTTGCCAATATTCTTTTCAGTCACTCTATTTCTAGACTGCCTTTTCTTTCAGCATACCTTTGGATTCCTTCAGCAACTCTCAGAGCAGTACACCTGTTCTGTTGACACTGTCCCTCACCCACTAAATATCTGCCATTAGGATCAATAGCAACAGAACAGATTTTACACATGCAAAATGGCAAAACAAAACACCAAAACATAACTGGTATCAAAACATAAAATTGTGCATGACATCCAAATACTATTCTGGGGTTTTATCTAGCAATCCATAATCTATTTTATCTATAAATGACACAACAGGGTATTATTAAATATTCGTAACTGAAGTGAAAGAAAAGCAAGAATCAAACTCTTCTAACATATATATCTAGCCACTTCAACTGCTCATAACTTGCTTTTCACTTTAATCCTAATTCAACAGAAAAATATACTATGGGTTTAGAAGTATGCATGAATTAATAATGTAAAGAAGCTTTCTTACATGACTTGGACTCCGGTGATGGTGGAGAAATGTTGGACACAGCAAGGTCGCTCTTTGACTTTTTAGGCTTTTTTGCATTTACCTGCCAAGGTTTATCATAACTTCTAAAATCTCTCCTTGTTCCTTTGTTTTCTGTTAAAAGAATCGCAGTCAATTATAACATTTGTAGGGCCGTTTTTCAAAGACAATTAATCCAAAAAACCCAAAAAGCTATCAATTCAAACCAAAATCAGCTCTTTTTCTCTCCTATTTCCAATTTATGCTAAATTTCATATTCCTTAAATTTACTAAACATCAAAATTTAGAAATTCATTAATATGTTTTTCATTAAAAACATAATGTCTTATTTTTTGTTATGAAAGTCCTTAACCTCCATTTTTTTCTCTTACATGTTTGACTGCCTATGCTTAAAACTTTACATTTGTTATAAATAAAAAGTTGATTTGTCAGGCAACTAACATTTTCACTATCAGCAACTATTTGAAACCTATTATAGTCTGAAACAGATCATCAGTTAATTTTGAAATACAAAGCCAACACTCCCACAGCAGCTTGTATACCACAATATCAAAGCTAAAATTTTGACTTTATAATCAGAGTAAATAGTATTTCAAATTTTTTTTATGCTTCTGAAGATTTACAACCACAAATTATTCACACTGAAGTAGTAATAGCATCTTCTCATTACGTATTGATGGGTTGTTAAAAATGTCTATTATTAAAGAAAATACCTCAGCAGAGGCTACTCTCAGGCAAAAATACATCACAGGAGGGAAAATGAAAACAAAGAGAAAAGGAAAGCAAAGAGGATAGGAGGAGAATCAAAGGACCTTTATATGCACCTTCTTTCTCATTGAGACTGGGATTGTTTCCACACTGTAACTCTGTCCCATACTCACATGATATGTACACCACCTGAACCAATAGTCAAAAACATATATTAAATTCAGCATCTCCTGCTCAAGCAGGATTTATTGTGCATGTTCATAACCATAAGCAGTATCTGTTCAGTAGGTATACGTGCATCCAGGAAATCATGAACAAAACTGTGGGAAGATTATACTAGACACTAGCCCTTTCCAGCATACAGAACATACCTGAGGTTTCACTCTCTGCCCAAAGGGCAGCAGAGCCAGACAACGTTCTCTGAAGCTGACCACGGTTCCCCTGTTTGGACTGAAGATGATCAATTAGAAATGGGATTGGTTGGTCAGGTGTCTCTGTTATCAGCTTGGTCATCAACTCCTTTAGGAAACCAAAACAAAACAAAAAATTAGTGGGATATTTCATCTAAACTAATCTTGTATTTACCAAAAGTAAAGGAGCATTTACAAAGGAAAAGTCTGTTTTCAACTTCAAAGAAAACAGCTGAAAACACTCATCTCCTCAAACTACTGCTGGCTTTGCCCTATTAAGTGTTCATGTCTGAAGTGCTATTATGCAATAGAGTCACTTATCTACTCGCATTTATGTTAAACAACCCAATCCCTGCTACCTCCTCAAATTTACACAAAACAATCTGAATTACTGTTCATTTAACCATTCAGAACAAGCACCTTTTCAAAGTAGCAAGTAGGTCTTCTCGGACCCATACATTCAAGTTTCTTCTCATTGCAAATTGGTGTATCAGGAAGATTGGTCCATTTTTTATCTCACCCAGACACAGAGCAATGATCTGATTAGAAAATGCATTCATATCTGGTCCTCAAACAGGCAGACATTTTTTAAAGTAAGTCCTTCTTATTGTATAGGCAAACATTTTAAAATATAGCAAATATTGCAGACCTGGATACAAAACCAAGGCCAATAGGAAACCACTTCCTATGCCAAGCACTGATACTATCTAATTGCTGTTACACACCCCAGCCTTGCACAGCTGCAAAAAGAGAAGTATTTTACATATTGCTGTGATGTACTTCCTGGCACCCTACATGTTAAACACAGGTTAGGAATTAAGAAAGAAGCTGTTGCTCTGTGCTGGGCATGTGTCCTGAGAAGAAATCAATGACTAACATGGGAGGTGACCCTGAAATCCACATAGTTCCACAGGAAATCTGTGGCTGCCACTGTGAATCAAAAAAAGCTCCACGGAGGTAAAAAATCACAGGAATGTACAACAAAATCAGGACAAAAAACTTGGCTAAATTATTAAAAGCATTTATTCTCTCTTCATCTACCCCCAAGCATAACTAATGCTCTTACCATAACTTCCACACACTTGAGTCTATCTCTGCTTCATGTTTTCTATACACCTACATTTAATAAATAATTTTTGAAATACCAGCACTTATTTGAAATTATCATCAGTTAATTGTGCTGGAAAAGACACTTAAAAAGAGGGAGTGTATCAAGTAACAGTAAACATGAGCAGCAGCATGCAGAATTATTAAGACACAACAAGTTATCTTTTTCCACTTCTAAACTTTCCATTCTTTTTGTTCAAGTGATGGTATAAACAATTAAGTGTTAGTGCAAATGAGACAGAAACAACCTTTCCATTTCAGAAAGAGAAATTTCACTTCAGAAAATAAAAAGGAGAAAACATGCCCAATCTCATATCTTGTGACAATAAAATCGTCTGTGACGTGAAAATTACCCACAGGTTACCAAGAAAAAAAAAAAAAAAGCCTCTTTGGTTTTAAAACGTAACTCCACAGGGAGAAATTAAGCTACTAAATAATCTTTGAAATGGTAAAGCTATAGAGCATAACTTCAACCAGTCTGTCTCGCACCAAGGTTGGAGAAACTCTCTGATATACATCACACACGAAAAATCCAGAAATTGGAGTAATTCAGATTTTGGTTGCTTGGTAACAGTCTAACAGAAAATCTTTCTTTTTTTCCCTTTCCAAATGCAGAATTAGTGACAATTGAAAAGATGTGACCTTCTGCTTGTTATGGATGGCAATAGCTGTAGAATTTCCTCTGCATAGAATTCTGTTACCAAAGGAAAAGTGTTTATCTGTAATAGTTGACTTGTAATTTCAATGTTTCTTTTCTGAATTGTGGTTTAAAAAATATTTTGCTGTCTTAGACTAATAAAAACAAGTTGATGAGTACTGAGATACGTGCATTGATACTCTTAATATTTTAAAGACATGAATGGTTACAAACTATTAAAAAGGCATTAAAATACTGTAGAATTAAAAAAAGATAATACAGATATTAAATATTTTGAATATCTAGGTGTTAATGTAAGAAAAATGCTACTTGATTGCTGCCATCACTGACTTTTTTGTCACAGAGAGAAATGGCCTTTAATTAACAGAAACAGGTGTAATAAAATAAAACTGATTATAGTATTCTTTACCTTATTCTGAGACATAATAATAAAACTAAAGAACATAATAGCAAAAAGAAAAAAAAAAAAGCGCTATTCCAGGTTGACGTGGAATTAGCTACTATTCAAAAGGTCCAGCACTTCAGCTACTGTTAAGATATGGATGATAAGGCCTGAGTGATACAGAGATCTGTGCTGTCCCAGAGCATAATCCATTCTATTCTGAGACAGCAATCAGAAAAGTTAAAAGAACTACAGATATAGGCTACTTTTATCTATCTGGAGTAACAAGTGAGTTGAACCAATCCTGTACACCTAAAGCAAATAAATAATACTGCTGGACTCCTCATAAACTGAAAAACAGTATGCAGTTCAAAAAACACTACTTATTTATGCAATAAGCCTCAAACTGATATGCCTCCAGCACTTTCAGAGATGTCATTAAAATTAAATACAGTTTCAAATCAACACAAAGGCGTTGACTCAGATGGCGAAGCCTGCCATTTCAGAAAGACAAAACTCTTTAATATGACTATTCCATTGCAAAAGGGGAGAGAAGAAGCTCTTAAGAGATTTGCTTCTCAAGCTGCTCCAAGCGAGGTGTGATAATGGTCTCCAACTTACACAGCTGGGTTCCTGATTCCACAGAATCTGCCTCAACCAGTGATAACATTAGCAGTCATAGCTTCAGACTTATGCTCTGTGTAAATCTACATTCACATGCACAAGGTGTTATCTCTTTCCATATCCTCCTGCCACAAACATTTTCAGAATCCCAGAAGTAGGATCATAACTCCATAATCCTCAGTGCCTTTGCCCTCCTACCAAATTCTGCCACCCAGTCCACCAAGGGACCTAGCTCCATCCGCTCAGCCCCTAACCCATGCTCTTAAGGCTCATGCTTCCCTTGAGGCTCTTGTCATCCCAGCAAACTGGCAATTACAAGGAAATGTTTTATCTGCCTGTATTGAGTTGTTTGGCTCCAAATGCAGTGGAGAGGTGGAAGTGGCAACAGAAACAGTAAAAAAAAAAAACAAAATCACCCAACAAAAAAAAGCAAAAAGCTTCACACAGGCAGAAACTGTACTTAGTGAGCACTCAGCTCAATTTTTAAGTAAAACATATGCTTCACTGAAGGTGAAAAGACATTACAGATTAGGAATGCCTATTAGGGTTAGTCTCATTTTAGCACCATTCTCTAGTAAAACTATCTTAAACTCCTGATGAAAGTATTCAAAGTTTATTTGATGCTCTCTGTTGCTCAGATGACATCTTAACTGACAGCAGGAATAACATACTACATGGTACTCTAAATATACTCTTGCAAGTTTGAAATGTTTCAAAAAAAAGATGACAAAAGTGAAGGTATTAAATAAGGAAAGCTGAAGTGTACAACAAGTTACAAAAATAACATTCCTTTTTGGTTAGCAGCAGTCTCATCTGACTCACAATGTGCTAAGTAGGCAAGGTTTCACCAGAAAAAGAAAAGGAAAAAGACCAACTAGTCTCAATGAAGCCGCCTCTGCATTAGAAGCAGAATAAAAATGGAACAAGAACATTGAAATTGAGATTCATTTCTTGAAGAAAAATTCAACAGATAAGTTTCAACTAGGCATGAAAATAGAAATGCACGTCTCTTAAAATATTAACTATATTTTTTGCCTTTCTAACCCAAATTTCTAAGTTTTCTAATTGCTCCCCATTTCACTTAATTCAAATAAGAAAAAGTCTTGTCTACCTTTGCAACATGTTATTTCATGCACAGTATGCCTTGTAATACAAAAAGACACAGTAGATTGGGTCTCCATGCTGCCAAATGAATTGTTCACTACCAGTAGTCTCTCTCCTCCTATCTTCTTTCCACTACTATGTCTTCCTTTCACTCTGTGTCCTTTTGATCTTACTATGAGTAGGACTCCTCTCAGTCTCTCCCTTCCAGCTGTATAACAAGTGAAGAAGCCTCTTCAAGTGTCAGCAGCTGCATCCACAAGAGACGCTTCTGCACAGGAAAGGGGTGAGAGGGAACTTCTATGATTACTACAGACCAGAGCACCACATTTGCATTTGTTTCTGCTGCTTACCCACTGTATTTCCCCAAATAAGGTTCTGTCCTGACAAGAACAAAAATGAAAGGTGATACAAGCTCCAGAAAAGAAATGGCAGTTAAATTCTCCAAGGACTTTACCTTGCACTGCTCAAACCAGAAATTAAACCCGTTATTTCTACCCTCTTCTACAATGGTATCTCCATGTGCTTTTACATTCACTAGTTTTATTAAACTATGTATGATAGACTGCTTTAAGAGAAACGTGCAAAAGTTCACCTGCAGATGTTTCAAAGATTCATGAACTTATTGAAAAGGCTGCAAAAGATCTTGAAAAAAAACAGGTCTAATCTAGCAACTTAATATTAATTCTTTATAAAGAGAATAATCTTCCATTATTTCACCGTCCTGAGGTCCTCTATTAGTTATTCAATGCAGATCAAATTTTAATTTCCTTGTGACCATCCACGCATTTTAATACAAACGAAACAGTCTTTACAGTCTATTAATCATAGGCCCAATTACAAGAAAGCTCTAATTAGCTATGTCTAAACCTACCTATCAGGTTATTAAGTTAATTAAGAGACATTCTATCTTGCCCTGTAATTGATAACACAATACTATGCAATAATCACAGGTTTTGTTTTTAACTGTATAGACTTCTACAGACTATGGCACAGCATGTACAGATTTTGGCTCTATTATGCTCTCTTTTCATGGTTTTAATTAGATATTTAAAGCAGATGATAGAGAGAATTTCCTTCCAAAGATGTCTATGTCTCTCATGACCAAAGAGGCTAAGTGGCTTAGCCCATCCTACAAGGTTTTGATGGGATGTGGTTCCAAATTAAGACAATTAACTACAGCAGTCTTCACATCGATATCAATGGTCATCTTCTCAATGAAGAAGCCAAGGAAGCCTAGAAAGCTCCCAGCTGACTTAGGATAAGAAGAATTGCACTCCAGATTCCACCGACCGCATTGGCTATATATCCACTGACTACAATGGACATCAGATACTCAGAAGACAGGCAGACATTTAATTTGCTAATCACTTCATACAGGCTGTACTGAAGAAAAAAGATGTAAAACTGAGTGAAAACATTCGGAAAGAAAGTAAGTTTAATAAACTTTTTAGTGATTGACAGTTTATTTTCTTTAGAATTCCTTTCTAATTTCTGCAGTAAGAAAGCAAGGAAATTAAAAATATATATATATATTTCAACAATATTCTCACTGGCTAAATAAAAGTCTGGAATTCTTAATGAAAGCAGAAAGGTTAACATCACTGCTTCTACCACAAAAGATTATTTTCTATGGAAATCAAGGAAAAATACCAGCAACCTTCTTTTGGATAATGGACTTTAAATCTTCTGGAGTAATTCATATTTAAAAGAAGTAAATCACATTATAGACTATAATCAAAATGGACTTCAACATAGTTTAAGCATTCATGAAATTATTACCACATCTTCCTATGGCATAAATTATTCAACACAAGGCAAATCTCCACATAGACACAATTCACATGTCTTCACCATACCAGTTGTTTCAAACTAAGGTAGAAAAACAGTTCAGAGCAAACATCTACAGGATTAGAAGTAAGTCCTATTCAGCTTGTTTGTAAGAATATTTAGACTTTTATCTGAAATTTACTAAAAACCTTTCAAAAACTCTTTTTTTTTTTGTTCACAGACTCAACAGCAGTCATTCCCACTGTTTCAGCTGTGCAGCTCAATCTAATATCACTAAACTGCACTACTCAGCATGGAATACACCACACAAAGAAATTACTTTGGACACACGACTAAAGAGAAAGTACAAAGCAGATATGGTGGCCCTGGTATTATGACGCAAACAGAATTACTGGAAAGGTGGCACTCATAAGAAAATCTACAATATGGGACTAGTGATGTAGGTAACATTTTCAGATTCAGACTACTAGCATTACAAGTCTCCAACTGCTTTTTTCACATCTCAAACCAGTGCAATAATCCTGATATACGGAAGTGGTAAACTTTTGGTTTGTACAATGAGAATAATACGAGAGTCTGAAAACAATCACTGTCTAATTAACAGTCCTCCTTAAATGTTCATCTATTAAATATCTGTACCAATTCAATAACAGAAGACTAATTTGGGGGGCTATGTTACCAACGAGATGTTTAGGGAGGCTCTGGAGAGCAGAATGGAAACAACACAGTCTTTGCACTACAACCCATTTGCAAATCACATAATCAGTTCCCTGAGTGGGATGAACTAGCCCTATCTGATATGAATCCAACTCATGCGTAATAGTTGATAAAATACGCATCATTGACCTTACTTAGTGATCCAAAACCAAAAAACCTCTTGAACAGATGAGATCTGATAGACAATGTCAAAGTTTTACTGAGTAAAACTTCATAACACGCAACATCTACCTGAACCTCATGCTCTATTTTTTCATTTATGTATCCCTCAAGTGTTTTTTTCTCTTATCTTATTCTTGATATTTCGAATATCATTGTTCCAAATGTATTATACCACTTCTGAGTCCAGAAAACAGCTTCAAACAGCTTTGCTCTTTGGCTTTATTACTAAAAGATCTCCTTTCTCTCATTCAATTATTTCAGACAAGAATGCTGTGAAAACAGAGGTCACTGGTACTAGGTACTCCAAAACATTAACTACTTCTCAGTAAAAGAACAAAAGGTTAAAGACATGCTCTCAGATATGTCAAGTATGTCAACAGTTATCATGTTTTCTCCCACGGTTTTCAAATCATGAAGATTTTCTTCGATAGCTTACACTGCTTTCAGTATTCCTGTATCTCTGCCTAACAATCTCACACTTGTGGAATTATGCCAACCATATCATTATCTGAACTCAGCAAGGATTTATCAAACGAGGGTAGTTCATGTTATGGCAGAAACACTCTTAAGGTCTCTCTAAAGCATAAATTAGAAACCTTCCTCAGTTTCCACCTACTCTATCAAGCAGTGGAAATTCTACCCTGGAGGCGAGGCACTTCACAGTTCAGCCATGAGAAAATGAAAACTACTGCTTTTCTTAAAGTTCTATAGGATTTTTATCTAAAGGAATACTCATAGATAAAGACTAAGAAAGACTAATACAACCCAGACTGATTTTCTGAAATTACAGCTATAAAACAACACTGACTGCATATCACTGGGTTTCCTAAAAGATAACTCATCGACAGGCTAGAGCTGATCTTTCTCTGATCAGCTGAAATAATCTTATTCCAAATTCAAACTCTAAGGTGAAGCCACTTATTCCTCTGTGTTCAACTATTAATTACTGCAACTGTTAAAAAAATTGAATCACGTTTCCAGTTTAAACTTCACTAACTTAGCTTCTACCTACCTTGCACAAATTTTTTTTTCTGGGGAAGGATGATACTAGGAACTAAAGCAATAGGTATTTTTGTGGTTACCTCTGGTGTCTTGACTCCAGCCAACACCTAAGCACCCACCAGCCACTCACTCACTCCCACCCTCAGTGGGTGGGGGAGAGAATGAGAAGAGCGTAACCATGAAAACCCATGGGTAAAAATAAAGACAGTTTAATAACCAAAGAGAAGAGGAAAACAAAACCTAAAGAAGTGATGCAAAGGCAATTACTCACCATCTCCCACTGCCCAGTCAATCTCCAAGCAACGTCTGCTTCAGAAAATTTACCCCTCAGCTTTTATTGCTGGGCATGACGTTATACGCTAAGGAATCTCTCTTTGCTCAGGCCAGGTCAGCTGTCCCAGCTGTGTCCCCTCCCAGCTTCTTGCTCACCCTCATCCAGCTTACTGGTGGGAGGAGTGAAGAACAGAGGCTTTGACCCTGTGCAAGCACTTCTCAGCAATAGCTAAAAGACACATATACCAACACCAGTAACAAATCTGAAACAAAGCACTATACGGGCTTTTATGAAGAAAACGAACTCCATCCCAGCAAGACCCGGTAACGTACCACTAGAGTAATGGTTATTAAGGCTTTATGAGTAGCGATTAGAAGGAGAAGGCTGTACATGAAAAAAACAATTGGTGTATTAAGGGATTGATTCAGCAAAGCACTTAAGCTTGCATATTTTTTATGCATGAGAAGTAAATAATTGTAAAGGCAGGTGAATGCCTAAAATGCCTTGATAAATTAGATCACTGCTCTGTGACTGCAGAATTGCAACGATTTCCTTCCTTCCAGGAACCCAAGAAATCATTAGGTCTTTTTTAGAATCTAACAACAAAAATGTTTTGAAGATTGATGGAAATCAATCCCATGGCAAACTTGGACAATACGTATTTTCAAAATGTGTGCAGAAACCAACCACATCTGCCAGGTGCTCTTCTTTCTCCCACAACGCCCCGATGACTAATCCCAATAACATTAAAAAATGTAAATACATGTTTCCAAATTAGATCACACATTACATACAGTACTGATATACTACCAGAAGAAAAACTTATCATAAATACATGTTGCATATCTACCAGTTCTCGTTCTTTTGATAAATTCGGTCTAGGAACTAAGAGTCCCAATTTCTTACTACTTAATACCCCAGATTTCAAGACGGTTACATATAATTTTTCGAGCAGAAGACAGAAGGACCTAAATCTGGAGTTGGACAACAAGTAAGGACTTAGTGTAAAGCTGGTGAAAGACCCAGTCTGGAAGAGAAAAGATCAGCTTTGAAAAAGATTTGGGCTCGGCCACACCCCAAATAAATTCACACAGTAAGTAAAGACTATTTTCTAACACCAAGTGTTTTCGGCACTGCTGGATTTCACAGTATTAAATTTTACTAATGCTGAAAGTATCAAGTTAACTCAGAAAATGAAATATTTCAAAGCAATCTGAAACAGATAACGTAAAAACGGGGCTTAAATACAATAACTGAAATTCTTTATAGGAATCGAATTTCTGGTCTTGTGCAGAAAATATACATACATACGGGGATTAAACTTGCATAGCTGGAAATACTGAATATATTCAACATATTATTATCATTATTATTATTACATAGGTAAAAGAAAGTGAAAAAGATTTTTCCAATGTTTTGCACTTATTCAAGAGAATACATATGCAAAAGAGAGTGAAAAATTCCTTCTGTTTGTAAAAGACTTATTTGCTGTAAAATTATGATAATATAAATCTGATTACAGGCTATGATGTATCTTGGAAATGCACGCAGTCTGTGAATTGTCCATGAGCCAGTCAAATTTACATTACTTATACGCAAAAATATAACTCTTCATATACATGAAATATTGACATTCAAAATGAAAAATCTAATTTTCTCCACTTCAACTTTCACCCTTTTAAAAGCCTGTCCAAACATTGCTAGCTGTATAACAAAATCTGGTGGTGAGCAGTCACATTAAAAGGCCTCATATTATACTCAGACAGCTTCCCCTATGGATAGCACTATTGAAGTGAAGAAAAAAAAAGATACACCATTTACATATCAACAGTTAATGTTAAAAATTTTGTTTAAAATATTTTTTTCTAAGATTGTTTTTTTACACTTCCATTTTAAAAGCTACTAACTGTATGCAAAACCATGGCACCTGAGGCAGAACAACACCAAGTAGCAGGGCTCTTCCAAACGGTGACTTCCAGAAGAAGTCACTGCAAGTCATCTAATAGCATGTACCACTAGAGAAATCTCCACTCAGAACTGCTTGGCAATCACCCACACACAGGAGAGAAGGAAAGAAAAACATACTCAGGATTCTTGGGTGAGCTACGAACACAAGTTTCCAAATCCTAGATCCTTCACTCAAGTCACTCATGCGGTTTTGCCTGCTTATTGCTTTCAGCATAGCAGGTATGCTATCAGCCAGCACGTGCTCATTTATTCTCAGGATAATTTACCAGCAGGCACGAGGAAGCCTTCTGAGGCTGATTGCACACATGGATGAAGGAGAAAACAGAACAACAGAAAACCAAACCAGCAATAATGCATTTAACACAAGCATATTGCCATAAATATAAATATTTGGAAGTGTAAGTAAAAAAAAAATTACCTCCAAGGTCACAGAACTAAGGCTTTGAAACAGTCGATCTGGCCAGTAATCACTCATAGGTGTATGTCTATATATATACATACATGCAGAGATTTCCAGAATGTAAGTAATTTGCTGGTCTAGAAATTCTAGTTTTATTGGAATGCCCATAGTACAGATTTCAGCATACCAAGTCAGACCTTCTGGGCCACTTTGAAGCTGTCACTCAGTTTAGACCTTGGACTGAAGTTCAAAATCAATAACTTTCATAGTGCTACAGTTAGGCAGTGGCTTTACTACACAAACAGTTTTGATATAACCCATTGAATGAAAATACTAGAATCATACACTGGACACAAATTTAGAGTGAAAAATAATGTTTCTGTTCACTTAAATATCCACTTTCTTCAATGAGGTCCCTCATAAGAAATTTAATTCTGAAGTATGAGCACAATCTAATGGATGGTTTTAATCTAATGTATTTTTTTTTAAAGTATGGTTTATTACAAAAAAGAGTGAATGAATCTGTTTAATTTTCAGTTCAATTGTTTAAAATTAAATTTCGAGTTCTTATTACTAGAGTTCAAATAATAATTTCACTGACTGTAGGGTTATGCATGACTGTACTAGGAGCACTATGGGCCAATAAAAGATTTCAGTATCTAAACCGAGCGTTACAGAAGTTACCCCAAACTAAAATTGCATCTTGACTATATCTGTAGTATTGATACTATCAGTTTGACTAGAAAATACTCTAGATATACATAAACAGTGACTCAGTCTTTGTGATCTGATGTACCTAAGGGTCAAACCTATTTTACACAAAAACTGCAGGATCAAGCAAAGCCAGCCATGGGGAAGCGACCACAATCCAGGATTACTTTTCCAAGGTAGCTGCCTGAATAGCTATGCTATAGCCTGCTGACACTCGAGGTGGGAAATGTGAGCCTAACCCCTGCAGGCTGAACAGATTACTGAAAACAGGACCTCACAGTCCCTGAGCAAGAGAATATAAGAGAGATTGAGGCCATCACATGAGGAGGTCACATGAGGAGGTCACATGACCGCCTCTTCTGAACATATTTCAAATTCAAGATGCAAACCTTGATCAGCATGTTTTAGAAAGACAGCAGACTCCAATCTTTTAAAATATACTGAGTGCTCTAAAAATAAAACAATCTGGCTAAACAGGGGTTTGCCTTCTTAATTAAGGCTTTGGGTGGTGCTTTCACATGCAAATATCATGTGATACCTAGGGAAAATGCTATGAAGTATAATAAAACAAATGAGAATAGGTAATGTTGGACTGTATGAGACTGCAGGTAGGAATTACCTATGAACACTAGGATGACATGAACGAAGCCCATACCTCTGTTGCACACAAAGATGTGGCAAATAGTTCCAATTATAAGAAGAGAGGTGATAACGAAACTGAATTTCAGGTTTCTGAATAGGATTGGATTCACACAGATTAGTTAGAGATCTATTTGGCATAAAAGATTATAATCTGTAAAGATTTACAAAACACATTTACCATGTTTAAATCTCACATTTAAAGTTAAAGATGACACACAAAATAATTTAGAATGTTGGTTTTATAAGGCTACGATAGCATCATATATATGTAGTAGCCTTTGGATGTGAACAGTTGTGGAGATCAGTAACTCAGGCGCTAGTGAAGACCACAGGAGATTCCGAAGAAAATCACAGAACCTTCTCAGCCATGAGTCTCTCAGATCCTGCAAAACCTGATGAAGACTAAATAGACTGGCACTTACGATTCCTGAGAGGTCTGATAGAACTCGTGTTCTCTGACGACGCCTAACACATGACCAACATTATACCTCTCACAAATATAACAAAACCAATACCTGCCAGCTGCATACAGGTTCTGGTGCTTGAATTCTGGACACTGAAACCTATATGCAATAGAAGGTTACCATCAGCCTGAGGAGAATTTAAACCCATATTCCACACCACACAGGATACTGCCTTAAACACAAGGCTATGCTGTAGCACGGGAAAGAAACTTTGTAAGCTGCCTGCTATGCCCGTGCTACTGCAATGTAAGAGGTAGACAGAGAGGCTGGCAGGCAGATAATTCAGGTAGTGACATAACAGGGAGCCCGATTTGACAATACAGTGGCAAGTACTAAACAGCAGGTAAAATGCAGACACAGTCCTTTTACACTGAGGAGAATTGCTTCACTTGACACCACACTTGAGGAGCAAAGAGGGGAACTGTTACCTCTGAAACACTGTAGAGCAACACCTGCTCTAAACTGCAGCTTGATGTTCTAAACGTAGCTAATATTTCCGACCTTGCTATGTGCATTGGCATTTAGTGCTATGGGTGAGTTCTTGCCTAGTATGTGGGGTTTCTGGATCACCATTTTGAGACACCCACACAGTTTTCATACCTAGCAGTGTGACTAACAAATCCCGGATTCCAATGAAATTCTAGCAGTTTGGCTTGTAACTAGATGCACATCACTCCTTCGATCACACCCTCAATGATTTTTGCTTTGTTGGCTTTATTTTAAAAAGCAGTTCTTGAAAAATCCCATAACTGCAATGATAGAAATATGAAAGTTAGCGAACCTCTTTAAGTCAGCATCACCTTTACACACCAAAATCCCCTTCAGACATCAAAGCCTTATTTTCAATAGAGCCTTGGCCTGACGCTCATTCCACAATTTGAAATTTGCTTCTGGAAACCACCCCACAGATGTCTTTCAGGGGTTTCACCAGTGTGTGCAACTAACATGTAACATACAAACCACAGCATAACGGACACAGTGAAGCTGCAGAGAGTGAGGTCCCTGGCAGTAGAAAAAATAAAACTCAGAGCTATCAGGTGCCCATTAACAACCACTCTGCTCTCACAGCTTTTGGAACAAGGCACTGTAGTTCTTGCATTATCTGTAAAATCTGTAAAATGCAAATCAATATTCTCCTGTGGAAAAAGGATACAACTAACGTTGCATTACTACATTACATTTAATCAAGATAGATATAAAGATAAATGTAAGATGATGTTTTTAAAAGCTCTGCTGCCCAGTGTATGTAGTCTAAGTTGTTAAATACTCTGTATAAGTTCTATGCATTAAAATAATTATGAAAATTGCTTTCATATCTTTTAATCTTGACTAAGACTTTTTAAACAATTCACATGGAAGTCTAAATAATAACCAGCAAATATGGTGACACAAAAAGGAGAATGTGAGTCACCAGAATCCAGGGAAGGGAAGTTCTACCTTAGATTTAATTATCCTGGCTTTAGCTGCCTACATAAATTAACCCTAAAATTGCCCAAGTAATGCTCACTAAACAAATTCCAATGAAGTTAACAGATGCTCCCTGATTGTTAAAATTTATTTAAATCATGTCATTTGGAGATGTTCCTTTGGTATGGCAGCTGAACAATCGTTGGTAATAATCTAATTACAAGTTTTATTCATACATTTTGGATAGATGAATATCTATTCAGATGTGCATCTTAATTTCCTTTTATTTACCTGTGAGAGCTTGACTTGGTCTCATAAGACTTCATACCAATGTTGTAATCAGCCTTTTAAATAGAACTAAATGTTTAATATGCACCAATACAACTGAGATTTCTGAATTGGAAAGGTCAGAATTTGTTGCCATAGAGAAGCTGAAAATTCATTTTCACTACATCAAAACACAAAGGGTTCTTTTATATCTGCAGAATTTATATACCAGAAATGTTTCCGGAATTCCTTAAATAAGACTGATGAGTAGTTTTATATAGCATTTTAAGAAGACAAAAGGTTACTTCACATATAAGCAGCTGCTTGATTGACTTAAAGCTACTTCTATCCTTTTCTTCTCCCCACAGCAAAGGTCACACTGATTTGCCTTTTACAAGTAACACAAGATGCACAACATCTTGTCAGAATAATCACCAAAGCCACTCTAGACTATCTGTAAGCGGATACCTGGTACGTGTTTGAGAGCACACAGTCACGTACACTTTAGTTCAACGCAGCTCATACTCAGGTGGCACTTTTCTAACTGCAAGTGGAAATTATAAGGATCTCCTTGATTACTTCTACAAGTAACACTTTTATATTAACAGTTATTTTAACCTTATTCATTTGGGGGTAGACGAAGTTTTGAACTTTGCCATTTTTTTTTTAAAAAATGCATAATCCAAAATGAAACCAG
Organism: Tapera naevia; assembly: GCA_033556795.1. Taxonomy (NCBI): domain Eukaryota; kingdom Metazoa; phylum Chordata; class Aves; order Cuculiformes; family Neomorphidae; genus Tapera; species Tapera naevia. The sequence continues at coordinate 17,726,623 of JAUMJJ010000038.1, forward strand.
AATGAAAAGAATTGGTCTCCTTAAATGCAAGAATACAGGAATCTTTTAACATGCAGAAGCCATCAGCCCCTGGATACAATAATAAAATTTGATTATAAATATATGCATGAATGATACTCTAAGTAGCAGCTTAGTAACTATGTTGACTAATAAAAAACAATATTGACCAATTTTTTTCTCTAGTGGGTCTTTCAGCATTTGGTGTACTACCATCTCTTATATGCTTCCACAAGATACTGGCAACTATTGTATTTCTGTTGGATACCTGAATTTATCTTCAGCCCCAACTTCGAAGATACATTAATAACTACTGTTATTATGAATCCTTGTTCACTTTAGTTGAAACTAAAATTCACCATATACATTTTTATCACCCATCAGCTAAGCCAAAATTACTTGTATGATTTTCCCCATCAGCAAACAACATGATAAACTCCTTTAATGATATCTTTTTTTTCTTAATATTATTTTCAGTGTTCTGACAGATTTCTAACATGCTTTGCCTTCATGGATAATCTTATTTCAAGTCAAATCAAAATAGATACTGCTGCTGCTCAAATCAGAGAAACTTCTGAGAATGACTATCCCATTCTCATTTGCAATATATCTGGACAATTCGTAGCACAATAAGGTACCTTTTCCTTTGTCCAGCCAGCACATGAAAATATAACAGAAAGATGAAAATATAACAGAAAGATAATGGAGTGTTTCAGCAGATAATTGATTTAACTACATATAGGAAGGATAAGCTAATACATTGTTTTTGCACATCTTCAAATACATCCAGAAAAAAACCCACCAACACATTCCTTAAAAGGCATAGAAAAATAGAAAATGGCAGGCATATTCACTAGTCATATTAAGAACAGCACTGATATCTAAGGAGATTTAGTTTTGTTCATTTAAGAAATATTGTGTTTTATTTCAGTCCTGGAGAATGTATTGTCAAAGATTGAATCTAAACATTTGTATTAGGACAGTTCTGCACATCCAAACATCAATTCCCTATGCTGAAACACAACTACAACATTTTGTGTGGACTGTAACTTGAATAACTTGTTTGCTACTGGAATCACAGAGACAAAAAAATACCTTTAACCAGAGCAAAACTGCTTTTACATAGATGATCTTACAAATCGGAGAGAGACCTGATCTCCATCAGAAGAGACAGAAGCCTCTCACTCTACTCCCATGCCTTCCAAACTTGATGTATTGCAAAGCATGTCACTTCCTCTGTAGCAGCATAAGGAAGAGCAGATCCCCATAAAACTTCAGTAAAGAAAGAGTCACTGGAAGACTCGCCTTAGACAAAGACACCCTCCTCAGAGGCTGGAAGTCCTACAATCATGCCCAGAAAAGGGTGCCTCAGAAAATGACTCTTGAGCAAAACTGATTCACAGAAGTGAATGAAGTGTTGTCCATTGTGCACTACAAAAGAAAATATCAAACTTTGCTGGCAATACACAACTGATACTAGATATGATGGGTTACAACCAGGTACATATTTAACAGAAGAGATGGTCCAACGCCAAATGCATGTTGCTAAATAATCTGCACAACACCACTGTATGAATGCTGCTGCCTCCGCATCAGGCTGGGGCTGTAACTGTTGCTGGACTATTTAACAGTGTTTGTATAAAATACAAAATTAATGCTCAAGTGCTGGATCAAATGTAAAAATCATCCAACTGGTGGGAGGCATAGGAAGCATTCCCTTTTCCTACAAATATACATACACATATATTATATTATTGGTATACATCAGGCTTATAAAATATTTTGGTATCATGGAAAAGTAGCAGAAATAAACTCAATGTTCTACTGAATGTAGGGCAAAAAGGTGCTATGAGAATAGCTTCTTGATTATTATCATGGTACATATTATTATAAGGATTTAGGAGAATGGTAAGGTCCCATTTTATGTAACACTAGGGTAAATTTTCATATGCTTAAATATTAGACAAAACCACTGTATAAAGTAGTCATGGAAAAAAAAAAATCAAGCACTTTTGCAGTATAATCATATAGAGTCATAGAATCACAGAATACCAGGTTGGAAGGAACCTCAAGGATCACCTGGTCCAACCTTTCTTGGCCAAAGCACGGTCTGGACAAGATGGCCCAGCACCCCGATCCAGCCACACCTTTAAAAGCCCAATGTTGGCAAGTCCAGCTCTTCCCTGGGGAGATTATTCCAGTGACCGATTGCCCACGTTGTGAAAAATTTTCTTATTGTGTCCAATCAGAATCTCTCCAGGATTAACTTGTACCCATGACGCCTCATCTTTTCCAAGTGACTCCTTATAAAAAGGGAGTCTCCATCTTCTTCATAGCCATTCTTTAAATACATGAACCTGGTAACAAGCTCTCCCCTAAGCCTTCTTGTCTCCAGGCTGAACAAACCCAGTTCTCTCAGACTTTCCTCACATGGAAGGCTTCCCAGTCCTTTGATCAGCTCCTGGTACTACACTGAGAGATACAAACGAAAGAGATCCACAAATATGATTAACAGTACTTGGGTCGTTTATACTTTAGTTTAAGTCTTCATAGATATCGTATTTGTGTTTCTCCTCAGGAAGCATGGTATGCTACCTTAAATTTCTTCATAATGATGCATTAATAAGCAGATGCGAGCAGGTCTGAAAACGTGAAATTTATAATACCACTACTTATGGATGAAAATGTTTCTTTCAAATACATACTCATGTGTCATACTAATGGAAAAGAAGCTGAATCATGTATATAGTTTACCTTCATGATTTGTTACATTGATTACTCATTCTTTGTTCCATTAAGAAGTTACTTGCATCCCCAAGTCCTTATAGAATCCTTACCTAAGTAATGTGAAAAACCTCCCTCACACTAACTTTAAAGAGCAGTTGAGAGCTAAGAACTATGACAATACTGAGCTCAGAAAAAGTCTCTGAAATGAAAGGATGTTGGACACTTCTGTTTGGCCTCTGGGAGGACAAGTGCTTTGGCTGCACAGGCTTAAGGCTGACATCATATCATGCCCACAAATAAAGTAGGTCTGAGATAATGGGGACAGCTAAATAAATATCAGCTTACATAAGCAGGATACACTTTCCACTCTGTAAGTTATAGATCAGCTAAGTTACACATATGATTGCAATATTAAAGCTATTTTTACATTATGCAGAGCATAAGTATGAAATAAGAAAAAATTAATATTGGTTTCTATATAACAAAAATATGAGCTAATGAATAAATAATTTTTCCAAGATAAAAAGTTACAGGAGAAATGGATTTAAAAGAAGTCATCAAAAAACACGAGTTCTAATAATTGCATCATATGGATCAACTTATTAAAATCACTATTCTAGCCCAAATAAGGCATCTTCAACATATACACAAAACTGGTATATTTCTAAAAACTGCAATTTGCACCAGACTGTCTCCTCCTTATAAACTGCCACCACGGATTTAGTCACCATGCCCTTGCTAACCTACATGGGACATGACCTGAAATACGCACAAGCTGTCTTCTGGCTTAGGTTTTCAAACAAAGGACTAAAGGAGTATATTTCACAAGAAAGCTAGAGCCTTAAGTGAATATTTAAATAACTACTACTCTACTAACAGCTGAAAGCTTTAAATGGGCAGCAATGGTGATTTTTAAGGACAGATAACTGAATTGTACCTAGAACTGCAGTTAGGTCCATCATTTCTTATCAGCCACTTCTACCATGAAGACTGCAATGGCTTAGGCAACTAAAAATCACTTCATTTCTAGAAACTGAGATATGGGTAATTTTAGAAGATGTGACAGGGTTTTTTTGTTTGTAGAGCTATTTTTAATGACAGCCAAAGCATTATTAATCTTATTTTCTAATGTTTTTTATTTAGAAAACAATGCCTGCCAATCATGTGTATATTTTTGTTTGTTTCTGACACAGCAAAGTAACTTCCCAACCATGACAGTGATTGCCCAATTAAAGCTTTCTGATTATTTGAGTGCTATTAATTTAATGCTAGACTAAATCTGCCCGGTTACAAATGAAGATCTTCCTCTTGGAAATCAGGGCCATGCCAAATGCAGCAGGGCTCCCTGCGGGAACACAACGTGCTCACACAGACTGCACTGCAGCCTTGAGACTCGTCAGTGCTCTCAATCGCCACAGTAAGCAGCGGAGAAGAGAGGAAAAATCAATTTTTTTGAATATATGGCACCAATTAATGGGATTAATAGCACTACCAGGCACTGAGGCAGCACAAAGGAAGAAGCAGCAGAAGGACCATAATGAACTCAGGGCCTTGCTGTGAAAACTCCTAAACCACATGAAGACCATGAGAACCAGAGGGGTTTGCAGTCTCTGTGCAAACAAACAACACAGACAAAGCAAGGGGAAAGACAAGCACAGAATAATACATGATAATGCAGCAGGACAGCAGTTGCAGGAACAGCAGCCAGATAACTGGTCACCATTTCAACACCCTAGCTACTGTATATTTTATTTCCTCTCCTGACTTCTTTTCTGAAGTTTTTCTTCAGTGCTTAAGTAAATGTTAAGTGGATCTTCATTTTGGCCAACTTCATTCTTCTGGTCTTTATTCTATTATCATACGAAAACACAGAATAAAATAATTTCTTATTTACCTTTGTTCCTTTTTCCCCCCACTGCTATCTTTTTCTTTCAGGTATTCACGCTTCACAGGATAAAAAAATTCTAGATTAAATCTGTTGCTCTAACAATTTAGTCTTCTCCTTGTGTATCCCTTCTTTGCTCCACATTGGCAAGTCTCCATTCAGTCTTTGTCTCCAAACAGCTTCACTATCATATACACTTGGTATTAGATCACACGCATTTTTATCCGCTGACATTATTCTGAACCAGGGCACTCTTAGGAGGAGCTCTGAAACACCTTTTTCTTTCCAGGGTCTCTGCATCACACAAAAGGATGTGTTTTAAAAGGATACTCAGCAAGTGAGTTGCAGCCTGCCTTCTCTCCAAGTTAACAGTAGCGCTAAGAAAACCCTTAACTCCCTGGCAAATCTATACCCAAGCAGTATTGCCAAGATCAAGTACTAGAAGTATGAGTCAGACACTGCAAAATACGCACGTTTCTTTAGATGATAAGAAGTTACATTTTCTTTTATTTGCCCTGTGTTTCTCACCCTTTAGTCATGCTCTCGGCAACCACAAGCACTAGAATCTCTCTTTAAAAAAAATAGTACAGATCTCAGGTAACTATTTGACTGTGGGAACTGAGATTATAAGAAAAAATGTAAAAGAAAAATAATGTATTTGCAATGTAGCATTAATCTTTGTCATCCCATTCCCTTCCATTTCCTATCCATTCTCACTTCCACACTCAGTGTATTCATATGGTTCATTTCCTCCTAATTCATTAGACCATCCTCCCAAATTATTCAATTCCCTCTTCTGCTTCTTCACAGAAAGGACTGGGCTGGGTTCCACGACATTCTCCCGACCTGGGGGGAATGGCACGTTCAAAAGGCAAGATCCATACGAAGCTAGCTTAAGCACACGAGCTCCTCCTATGCAGGGTTAAGCAGTTAGTTAGAACTCATGAAGTGATTTGGAGATCACTTATGCCCATCTAGCAGCTTGCGACTGGAGAAGGCGGCAGCTGTGCTCCTCTCCATCCCCGCACCCTCTGGCCACCTACAATTTCCCTCTTGAGTCAATGCCATGCTCCTCATCAGACTACCAAGCTAAGCAAACTGAACACTGTTCACTTCTTTGCAGACTTCCTTTTCTTCTATTTCATCTTCCCAAACTGTCTAATCGTAGTATGAGACAACCATCAGTTCTGCGGCAAGGACAGCAGGAATGGGCAGCTAGCAATGAAGATGAACAGGACCTGCAGTAACTGACTATTGGATCAGCCTCATATCCTGCAATTGTGAGTACTAAAGCACCAAAGTGTCTGGAACAAAACAAGCTATGAGGGGGGGGAAATGATTCAATTAAAAGGGCTTCAACACAGCCAAAAGACCAAAACTCTCATGATTCCTGATTACTGCCTCAGAAAACAGCTCCTCTAGAATCAAACAAAAGAGCTTGATAAACACATTGTTCCAGCTACTATAGAGAAATCTGGTTTGTGAATAGAGTGATTTCACTCATTGAATACTGCAGGGAGCTGGCAAAATGAAAAGAGAGAAATAATGCTTCATGTAAATACACAAAAAGGTAACAACTTCCAATCTTCATATGGACAGAAATTTTAGAAGAGCCGTCTAATGTAAAATAGCCTTCTACTTAACATGCATGGGTGTATTGGGTTTGCGTGGCAAGGTTTTGGGCTACAGAGTTGGCTTCTGCGAGAAGCTGCTAGAAGCTTCCTTTGTCTGGCAGAGCCAATGCCAGTCAGCTCCAAGATGGACCCGCTGCTGGCCAAGGCCAAGCAAATCAGTGACAATGGTAGAGCCTCTGGGATACCATATTTAAGAAGGGGAAAAATACTGCACAACAGCAATTGCAGCCAGAGATAGTAGTGAGAAAATGTGTGAGGAAAAACCCTGCAGACACCAAGGTCAGTGCAGAAGGAGGTGGTCCAGGCACTAGAGCAGAGATTCCTCTGCAGCCCATGGTGAAGACCACTGTGAGACAGGCTGTCCCTCACAACCCATGGAGGTAAACAATGCAGCAGATATCCACCTGCAGCCCATGGATGACCCCACATCAAAGCAGATGGATGTGTGACCCCCCCATGAAGACCCTGGGCTGGAACAGGCTCCTGCCAGAGTCTGTGGCTCTGTGGAGAGAGGAGCCCACGCTGGAGCAGGTTTGCTGGCAGGACTTGTGACCCCACAGGGGACCCATGCTGGAGCAGTCTGTTCCAGAAGGTCTGCACTCTGTGGAAAGAAACCATGGTGGAGCAGTTCATAGACAAATGTTGTCCGTGGGAGGGATCTCACACTGGAGCAGGGAAAAAAGACTGAGAAGTCCTCCCCCCGAGGAAGGAGCAGTACAGGCAACATGTGATCAACTGACCACAACCCACATTCCTCCCACCCCCAGTACCACTTTGCAGAAGGAGGTAGAAAATTCAGGAGTAAAACTGACCCTGGGAAGAAGGGAGGGGTGAAGGTAAGGTGTTTTAAGATTTAATTTTTAATTCTCATTATCCTACCCTGATTTGATTGGTAATTAACTAAACTAACTTTCCCCAAGTCAAGTCTGTTTTGCCCATGATGGTAACTAGTGAGTGATCTCCCTGTCCTTATCTCAAGCCTTTAGTTCTATTTTCTCTCACCTGTCCGGCTGAGGAGATGAGTGATAGAGTGTCTCTGGTAAGCACCTGGCATCCAGCCAGGGTCAACCCACCACTATAGGTAAGCAAGTTGATATGCATTTTTCATTTTGTAAGGGCATTTCTCTTAAATGTAACATAGTGTAGTGTGTCACACTGTCACAGTGCTATGAAGTTATGTTCAGAACTGTGGTGTTTCATTGGAAACTCTGTGTTTAATTTGAAGATGATACCTGAATTTTGTGAATAGGGAAAGAAAATTGCCCAAACCAACAGAGGAGCAAAACCAGAGGGCATTATGACTTCAGCCTGACAAATCTGCCTGAAAACTTTTGGATGGAACTAAAAACAGGCATCCAGTGAAACTGAGTAGCCAAAGGAGAAATTAACACAGCATAGCATATGGTACCTGACATAAAAGTTAAGGCCATCAAAAACGGTACCTGTTGCAGTCTTTTTAAAAGGACATTACCCTCTGTACGAAGAGCAGATATGAATGTTGGGTTGTCTTGGCAAAGGCAAAGGTCTGCATTTCAAGGGATCATGCTCTTTACCTACATACTAGAATTCAACTCACGAATTCTTGTTCCTCCTACCAAATGAGAGCTGGTTTTCATCACCTTCAGTAATGTCTGAAACAGCACACTGCCGTAGTTAGAAGGCCAACAGTTTCCTAACAATTCTATTTGAAAATTAATTTTGCTTTCAGCTGGGATTTAACTGTTTCTGATAGTTTCAGACAGAGAAGTATCTTCTCATAACATAGAACACATCCTTTTTTCATACTTCTCATACTTCACAGCTAGAGGAATAAGGAAGTGTGCATCTGTGCCATGTGGATAACACAATATCCAGTCAATAACTCCTCATTTTAATATCATTTTCATCTGGATATTACATTAATGGGTTGTTCTAAAAGCTGATGAATATAAAAATGCCTGAAGCCACCTCTCAAGTCCAGAGGTAACAAAATATACCAATTACAAAAGCCCCAGAAAAACACAAAAAAAAATAAAAATCACAGGATAAATGAAAATAAGAAATTATCAGTCCCCATCTGTTTATTAAACAAGACAGAAAATGGAAATGAACAAGTGGGAAGAAAACACACTAAAAAACAAGGGAAAGATTAGAAGCATTAGAAGCAAACTGTAGAAGAACATAATATTAAAATGCTCTTAAATATTATGTTTCTAATTCAATTTTTTTAATGCTTCTGTTTATAAAGTAACAATTTTAAAGAAGCAAGCACTAAAAGCAGCTGCCTTTCTAGGTGTGTCTTTTTAGTCAATGCCAAGATGAAGACACTAAGCTTGCTCCAGAAGAGTAAAATAGAAATGTCAGTTAAGGTACTAGCTGCCCCCTTCCCCCTCAGAAGCTCCAAAGCAAGCAGAAGGCTGAGACTGTTCTGACTCTGGGGTATGGAAAGCATCCAGCCTACCTGGAAAAACATAAATCAGTAACAACAAAGAACACATTAAAAAAAAATTAAAGACTGAGTTAAAACAATTAAAGATTTTTATTTAATATTTGACATTTAAATTTGTCCTTTGTAACAAAAGATTGGATTAATCAAAAGAAATAAAACAGCTGAAGAGCTTAAGCTTACTTCAAGTTTAATTAACACCATGCATTAAATATTATCCAAAACTTGGAAGAGACTACATAACGCGATAAAACCCAAAGAAAAAAGGGCAGTAGTAATGGGCTGATTTTGATCCAGACTGATTCATTATCACTGGAGCTGCCAGGCAAAAAATCAAAATCATCATCATTGTTCCAGTGCACGTCCTAGAGCAAAGGTATTAGACTCATGGCATTTTACTTTATTCTATCTTAAACAGGAACATCTGTTGGCTCTAGACCTTAGCATCAAGCAGCCAGGTTCTGCTGGCACATGGCACTGAGAGCAATTCAATTGAGAACTACGTCTGATTTTCCCAGCTATGTTTTATGGCAAGCTACTTATGTCTTCTGCTCCCCCTCTCCAGAAACAAAGCAAATGTTGTTTTGAGAATTTAAAACATTTAAAGTTAATGTAACAAGAGGAAGTTATTATGATAGCTTCAATTTATCATTCCATATTTTAGGTAAAATTCTTCAAATTAATTATCACTATTCAACAAAGAATATAACTTGGATTTTTATTTCTTTTTGTGTCTTGTGCCCAGAAGGATTTTTTTTTTTTTAAAAAAAAAAAAAGGAAATTAAGAAAGCGCACATTTTCCTTTCAGTAAAGCAATGTTTGTGGAAACAAGGTTTTGTGATTATTGCCTATGTTTGTGTCCACACAAATGCATACTTGTATCTCTGATCTCTTACGTTGTCTCTTTCCAATATTTTTTAAAGCTTCCACTAATTTCAGACAAATTCCCAGAGGAGCAGATATCACAAAAATCCAAGTTCTTTCAAATATTGAGAGATTAACTAGTCAGGTTAGCAAGACAAAAACTTGATTTTCCTCATTCAGGAACAACCTCTTCTCTTAAACCCTGATTCCACAGGAGAGAATTATGAATGGCTCATCTAGAGAGAAACTTCCGACAACTTTTTCATCTTGTTGGTCACCATGAAACCCAAGCAAAAATCATAAACCTATAGCTTCAAGCTCATGGAATTACTTGTCCTGTCTATAGTTTTAATGAGAGTTTTCTACCTCTTTTCCCTTAAAGACAACTTTATCAAGGCAACCACCACAACACACAGAGAATTCTCCAAAAAACAAATCACGCCTCTGCACCATTTTTGCCATTTGACTTTCACTCCCCTTAAGTAGGTCTTTTACTTCAGTGCACATCAAGGCTATCAAAAAGTCCTACTGTAGTGGGTAACAAAAAAAAAAATAGAACTTACATATGATTCCCAACCCCACACTGTGTAACACTGGATTACTGCTGGTTTCCACATATCCTTTGAAAAACAGCTAGTGTTGCATCCTCTGTAAGAGGGACTGCCAGGCTGAAACATCGTTGGGTACTGAAAAACATCCAAGTACTGAAAAAACTGGTCTTTCAAATGCTCCATCTAGCTGCCTGAAATTAAACGCTTCGCTACATAAATTCACATCATCCAGAATACAGACACTTTGATGCTAGCAAGAGAATCTAACCAACTGACCATAATACTAAAATAAAATAAAAGATTATTTGAGGAAGCTCAAAAGAAAACAACACTTTGAGAGCATCCCTATCATTCACTTTGCAGTTACTGCAACTTAAAACATAATTTGAAACTGTAGGGAATCTTAAACTCGTAAATGAGACTCTAAAGTTGACTGTGTCTGCTTTTGTGTATTTAAGAACTGAGGGCAAACTTTACTTCAGATGACAGTCCGAACTCCAAAAATTCACTCCCGAATTTTGATTAACTCAGTCATAAGGTGCACTATAAATACTGTTAGTCACCAAAGAGGTGCATTAGGATGTGTTAAGGTTTAAGTTAGAAGCGCAGTTATTTTATTTAAATTAAATAATGGAAGTATGGACATAATACACACCAATAATGACACTACATTCAGAAAAAAAATTATAAATTTAAAAGAACAAAATTAGATTCCTATTATATTTGCTTCAGAAATTTTGTCTGCTAAAAGAAAACAAGGTAAATGTGATAATACGAGCACAGTCTTTCTGCGGTTCAAAATAAAAATTACAATTATAAACCCACATTACTACACAGAAAATTCTCAGGTAACCAGGGTTTTGCTATTCTTATTTTGAGAAGAGTTATTTTGGCTTTTTAGAACTAAACAAAACTATAGTCTTCTGGTTTTGCATAACAACAACGTACCTGCCGGATACTTTTTAGCTGCAGGTCTATAAATAAGAAAATTCCAAAACACTATATTTATCTCAGAGCTCTTGAAGATTTATTACAATCTGTTCTTAAGAATGCTGATCCAGCTTTCAAATTCACAGAAATTAACTGTCAAGTTGTTCAAATGAGAACACAACTGTATGCTGAAGAGCTACAGTCCTACAGAAGTCTAGAGGTATGGATATCGCACAGGCATTAGGATTACTCATTGACATTACTAGCAGACCAAAAGAATTTGTTGGATCGGATGCTTGAAATGCAAAGTGGGTCAATACTTCACTCAGACAGAAATGAGTGGGTGCTCATTCTGAATACTCTGTCCCAGGCAATTTTAGGCATACACCTCCTGTTCACATTTTAGAAAGACAGAAAAAAACAACAGTGAAGCTTCATCACAGAAGTAATTCATATTTAGAATTCTTGTTACATTCCAAGTTAAATGTAAAAAAGAAAAAAAATCAGGTAGTGCTATGCTACGTGTTACCATAAAAAGCCCAGAAGAGAGGCGTTTCTAAAGGGCATTCCTCAAATCTAAACTAGGTGTCTTACCACACTATGCTCAGATGCCAATAATCTCTTACAGGAAGATGCCTAAGCTTTCAAAAGCAAACGGAATAAAAAACCCCAAACCACAGCACACAAACCCAACATAAAAGAGGACAAGCCAGCTGATGAAAGCTGACAAAATTTAAGGGGTTAACTTAAGACCTTACTGTCAGCACTAACAACATCTGCATGGCCTGGGGCATTTGGACATTTACCTATAGGTTCACAAGAATTTACCTGTAAAAACCTTAGGCAACTGGAAAATGAAACAGCAGAAAAGTAACGACTTTGAAAAACCATGACTTGAGGACTTTGATTCAATAGGGGGAAATGAGGCTGAAGTATCAATGTTGCTTTGCAGTCTGCCTTAGGTCTCAAAATTGACACAGTCTCAGATGTACGCACTAATTCCCACCCACCCTCCTTCCCACCTTTAAGCTACAAATAATAATTTAACTCATAAAAACGTTTGGAATTAAGTGAATCTCTGTGTTACTATTTATAGCTGAGGGGGTAGGACTTCCTACTATCCAGGTACTGGTAGTCCATAAAAGACTGATGCCTGCTGAGTCACCCTAAGCTTGTTTTTTTTTACTTCAGAAGATTACTCCTACCTTTCTTTATAGATATGGAAACAACTCCTTAACCAAGGGAGGGCCTGCAGTCTTCCTGCATCTCACACATCAGCATTTCTCTTGAATGCTTCTCTTTTAAACGAATTAGAAAGATAACCAAGTGTCACACCATACAAAACTTCAGCAAAGAAATAAAACTGAACTCATTTGCATATGCAGCATGTGCTGAAGGTAAAAAAAAAATAAATCCAAAAGAACAGGTGTTCTCAGGTAGATACTGCTGGCTAATGAAGTAAAAAAGCCCTAACCACAGTAACATAAGGCCACAAATACAGGAGAGAACGGAGAAGAGACACTACCAGATTAACTGCAAGCAACTGGGACAGAATGACCAGCTAGCAACTAATAGCATAGACTGCTCTTGACTGTAACACAAGGGAATCATACTTCATCATCAGGAAACCACCAACTGTTTCAGCCATCAGCTAACTGTGCCTGCCTAATTGTCTAAGATCTATGGTGCAAAGTCCTCCTGATCTCTGATCTTTCACTATGAAAGGATGCAATACAATCTATTTATGCATTACCATCCCTGGCAGCTTCATCTCAAAAAGCCTCCATGTCCAGTCTCCACTTTCTTCTTTCATGTGACTGCCTTCAATTACCCAAGGCTATTTTATGCACTCCCTAAAATGCTGGCTTGAAGCATATATTGAGCAATTACAGTCACAACCTGCTCAGCAAGTAACACTGCAGAAAATTGAATCCAAGTCTACACTGTTCTGAGTTGGTATTAGAAAATTAGCACTCACTGCAAAAAAAAAAGATGGCTGTCATACATGACAAGAGATGATTAATTAGCATCAAAAACAGAAGTGGTATAAGAAAATGCTAGCTGTTCCTGAATGAAATAGGAAGCACAGGTCTCTCTTCTCAATGTGTCAGAACTTTTAGAGACAGGAAAAACTGATGCGTTAGTGAGTATGTCTACTGTGAACACATGGCATTCTTGATACACCACAATGCATACCTAATAGGAATGCTAGAATAAAGCATAAGCTTCACTGTATGTATAGTCTTTGATCAATTCCAATCAACTTCAAATACATGTCTTCCCCTTACTAAGGACTACAAGATCAAGCATATATTGTAGAATTTCAACAAACTGTTTAGAACAAAAAATACATCATCAAACTGAAATATATAAGTAGATTTTAAATGGCTAATGAGGAAGTAGAGATAAGAATTACAATCCCCTTGCTCTCAGTGTTATGGATTAAAATAACTTTAAACAGCTGCATGAATGCTACAGCCCTATATCTTAAATCCACTCCTTAGTATTCAGGTTTAAGTGGCTTTCACACAAAAATCCTTCCTGGTATACAGGAGTGCACTAGCAACCAGTAGACAGCCTGCAAGGTTATGTGAAGAGTCTTCCATAGACTCTACTATGATGAAATAGCAACATTCTAGTAATTAGTGAAATATTTAGTGATATATGAAACACACTAACAAATACTTCCTCATTTTTTCTCCACTACTGGCAACTAAAGCATCCTGCTTGAAACAGAGATGAGCATCGTAGACTACTGAGAATCTAGGTTAGAGACTCAGAACAGTTAGTTTGAATTTTAATGTGTAAAACAATGGGCTAAGAAAACTTCGAAGAAAATGACAGCTGTCAAGGGCCTAACTTCTCACAGCCCCAAGGAACTTAATTCTCATTGAAATATACAGGAGTCAGTTACTTTATAGCCCTAGTGATTGCGCTGATTAACAGCCTTTTATTCAGAAAGTGAACTGCACAAATGTTTCAGTCTCTATGAACCCTAGAACTAGAAAAATCGCCTGCTGTTCCCTAGTACCCAGTTACTGTTCCATCAAATGAGGTTTTATTTATTGCAGAATGAATATATCTAACACCTCTGACACTGAGGCAACATAAATTTATTACAACCCCTTCAGCCCATGCAAAATATAAAAACTGACCTTTAGCAAACAGTTTTCTAACAAAATTAAAGCCTTTCTTATGAGTTGGCAAATGTTACCCAAAACATGCACGGAAGACAAGGCATCCTCCACACTAGATTAAAAGAGATTTCATACATAGTAAGATTGATTGAGAACAAGTTAAATACTGTAAAAGGGAGATTTGTATCTTGGGATAATTCTGCCAGAGTCTAATATATGTGCATTTAGATGTAAAAACTGTATGAGAAGCAGGATGATAAAATGGCAATCATCACGAATGCTCTAGTACCCTTTTAAATTCTAAGTATTCATAGCTTATGCCCAGAAATAGTAAAATATGCACATCTGCGCATCTACAAATCCAAGCAAGCGCATCTTTTAAGAACCAAGGAAAACCTACAGCAAAAACACAGTTCCCAAGTGTATGACTGCAGATAACAATTTCAGAAAATACCATCAACACAGACTTTTTGCAGGACAAATTTCATCCCAAGTGCCTGGTTCTGAGGGCAGGTTTCACAGTGGGGAGGCATCCCCCTCTCTCTCCACATCAGCTGGTGACAGAGGGCGAGCACTTGCCTGCACACCGGGCACTGTGGCAGGGGCAACACCAGGGACCAGGGCCATGGGTGGGAGAGCAACGGGGGCACCTGTTTCACAGCCTGGGTATGAAGGAGAAGGCAGTGGGAAGCAGCGGGGCACACAGAATCAGAGAATGACCAATCCAAGAGTCAGCGGACACAGATGAAAAGGGACAAGTGACAGTTTTCTTTTGCTAGAAAGACATGTTAGGAAAGATCCCCAACTTGTGTAATTGCTCCCTTGAAGTGAATTGAATCTTATGTGCAATTGAGGATCTACTCCAATAAGAAAAGTTCTGGCTTTATTGAAGTAACTGGAAATTTTGCTATTTAATAAATGCAAATCCCAGTTCCTCAGGGCATAGGAAGACTGCAACATGAGAGGTGTATTTTTCTCACTGCAGGTAGGTCTGAGATAGATGTACGAACAAGGTAACAGGGCAAGGTGGAAGGAGGAGATGTCATTCTTTCAATAGTTTAGACTGTGAGATATGCGCTATGCTTACCAAACCCTTGCTGTACCTTACAGGATAAACCTTACAGCTGGTTGCAAATACTCTTCCTCCTGAAAACAAACCACTACAGCAATGATACAGGATGTAGTGTACGCTGGTTTTATAGAATCACAGAATGATCTGAGTTAGAAGGGACCCACGAGGACCACTGAGCCCAGCTCCTGTCTCTGCATAAGACAAACGCAACATTCACACCGTGTGTCTGAGGGCATTGTTCAAACGCTTCGTGAGTATTGTCAGGGGAGAATATTCCCTACTTTCCTGGGAAGCTGTTGCAGTGCTCCACCACCCTCTAAGAGAAGAACCTTTTCCTAATATCCAACCCCTGGCACATCTTCCTGCCATTCCCTCGGGTCCCGGCCGGGAAGCGCTGCGCGGAGCTCGGAGCGGGGACAGGCGGGCGCACGTGCGGTGCGGGGCGGGGCGGCAGGGCAGGGGATGCCGGCTCTGCCCCTGCGGGGCGGCAGGGCAGGGGATGCCGGCTCTGCCCCGCCTTCCCCGGCCGGGCAGGCACCGAAGCAGCGACTGAACCCGGTCCTCGCCCCTGCGCTCACCTGCGCTACGCGGGGAGCACCGCGGGGGCATCGCCAGGGCCGCGGAGGAGCCCGGCCGGCGAGGGCGCACCTTACCTCGAAGAGGGGACCGATCTTATTCTTCTCCAGGTAAGCTTGGATCCTGGTCTGCTGATGAGACGCCATGGAGAGCTCCGGAGGCGGCGGCTGGAGCCCCGCTCCCCCGGCGGCGGCCGCGGTCCCTCCGGCTGCGGAGCCCCAGGTGCCCGGGACGGAGCCAACTCAGCAACCCGGGGGAGCACAAGGGGGAGTCGGGTGCCAGTCGCCCGCTCGAGTGGTCGCGGAGGGCAGCGGGGCTGCCTGCCCTCAGAATGTTTTGGGTTGGAAGGGACCTTAAAGCTCATCCAGTTCCAAACCCCTGCCACGGGCAGGGACAGCTCCCGCTAGACCCGGCTGCTCAAGGCAGCGGGCGGGTGCTGCCGGGAGCGGAGCATGGTGCAGGGAGGAGAGGAGCTGCAAAGGCGGACCCCAGAGCTGTGTCTGTGTGTGTGTGCGTGTGTCTGTGTGTGTCTGTGTGTGTCTGTGTGCGTGTGTGTGTGCGCGCGCCCGTGTGCCTGGCAGCGCCTTGGTTACGGGAGCAGCCGCGGCTGGAGCTGCCGCCCTCGCCTCAGCCCCGCTCCCTGAGCCAATGGCCACGGGCTCCGGCGCACGAAAGGCGGGAGCGAGGGAAGGGGGAGGAGAGCGAGCGGGAGGCGGGGGCTTATCTGCCTCCTTCTCTTCGCTGCCCTGCCCTCTGGGGAAAGGGGGTTTGTCTCCCGGTGGAGCCGAGTTTGCGTTCTTCCCTGCTCACTGACCCTACCCGGCTCCACTCCCCCGGGGCGGTACTGGGAAACTTCAGCTGTTGGGGGTCGCGGGGAGTGGAACTGGGATCAGGGAATGAGATGCAGGGGCTGCAGCCAGCACTTCTCCTTAATATTTTGAACATTATTGTTGAATCTCAAAATCCTTTCTTATGATACTGTTGGTCTCTTCTCCCAAGTGACAAGTGATAGGACGAGAGGTGATGGCCTCAAATTCAGGCTAGAGGAGGTTCAAATTAGACATTAGGAAAAGATTCTTCTCCAAAAGGGTTGTCGGGCACTGGAACAGCTGCCCAGGGAGATGGTTGAGTCCCTGTCTTTGGAATTATTTAAAAGACATGTAGATGAAGTGCTTAAGGATATGGTTTAGTAGTGGACAGGTACAGTTGGACTCGATCATCTCAAAAGTCATTCTCAACCAAGCATCTCAATACAATGATTTGAGTAGCTGTGTAGGTGCACCCTAGTTGCAGGCTGAGTTCCCTCCAACAGCCAAGGGCTCTCGTCCAAAATCCAGTGGACAAAATGAGAAATTCCGATCTGGCTTCAGGGAGCAGTGAGTTAACAGCTACATCAAAGAAGCAGTATTTATTCTTCCTCCATTTAAAGTAATTAGCTCCCCACTTTTTCTGGAAGCAGGGTCATAACCAGCTCTTTTTTTTTCTGCTTCTCTTTAGAGAACAAACAAAAAGGTTCTTCTCAGGATTTGACTCTTCTGTTCTTCTGTAATAACTGATTCTGCTGTACCAGCATTCCCCTGTTAAGAAAAAAAAAGCAAAGCCACAAAACAGTAAAAGACATCCTATTTTTTCACAGGTTTTTTTTTTAAAGCACAAGACAGCTTTGAAGAATGCTCAGGTACTGAGAACATTCAGCACATCTGCTGAATCAGGCTGCCTGCTCCCAATCAAGCAATGTTTGACAAATGCAAGAGTACAAGCCTCTCCTGATTCCGAAACCATTAAAGAAAAGGATGAATTTGTTAGGAGTAAAAAGATCTTGAGTTCTGCTTCCATGGCCATTGAGTGTTGTTTGATTTCAAAGTCCTCTTTACTGACCTAAAACTCATGCATCTACCTACAAAGAGGTCAGGTGTAAGTGTTTTGTAAAGAGAGTTAGCAGAGCAATCTGTAATGTAAGCAATAGCTTGCAGAGCTCTTTAATGGCTTTGTTGTAACACGCTCAGTTTCGCTATTTATCTCAGTGAGGCACAGTGTTTATTTTCCATAGCAGCCACTAAAAAATGGCCTTTATTAGTTAGATTTTTAATGTGTTATTAGTCTTCTAAAATTCATATCAACTCAGTTTTAGCATATCGTCTCCAGCAAAGTACAGCTGCTTTGCCTGGTGCCACTTAAATAATATGTTGCTAAGCTAGTTCAATCAGCCAAATGAGGATCATACAATCATAAGGGTAATTGCCGGTGATGCTGGTTCTCTATAGTGGCTCTAATGATTCCCATCAGAGGAGGATCTTTGTAAAATTTCACAAATCTCACTAGAACCCATACTGCTCCAACAGATAAAATTCTCCCACTTTGCAAAATGATGCTTCCCCCCCATGATCCAAAAATGAGAACATATGCTTCCATAGCCCTACACAGCCTGACTTTTCAAAGCAGTAGTACTTCAGGCCTGCTGGGACCTGACCACGCCAGGACCTGCAAACTGTCACTGCTCTATATAGCATCAATAGAGGAGTGAAAAAAAAGGAAATAAGACTATCAGCAATACAAATAAAAAAAAGAAACCTTATTATATGAGATTTTAAAGATAGCATAACTGTCTATGGTTGCGCATTGTGCAATTAGCTAGATCCTAAAATCTCACTGATAAAACCTTGGAGTTTTGGGGGTTTGTTGTGGAGTTTTTTTCTCCCACAGAATCACAGAATGGTTGAGGTTGGAAGGGACCAATCCAACCCCTCTGCTACGGCAGGGTTACCTAGAGGTGGTTGCCCAGGACTATTTTGAGATGGCTTTTGAATATTTGCAAGGGTACTGGATCTTGCTGATATCTGTTGTTATTTTTGCTTCCTATTGCCCTAGTCCTTCTTTTCCCTCTCTTAGTTCTCACCCAGACATATAATCTAGAATTTCCAATTGACTTGGGAGACACATTAGCAATCCTGCTGTGACTGGGAAAGCTTCCAAGGCCAAATGCAGATTAGCTTGCTAAACAGACAAACCTTGTAATCCCACAGCTCCCATAACACTTAATTGACAGATTATCCATTGATATGGATTAGGCACCTCAGGGAGACATGGACACAGACAGTTCCTTACCAGGAGCTTCATATTAACGTTCCGTAGCTGAAGGTCTCCAGCAGTTCTCTGACAGAAAGCTCTCTGGGTTCTGTGCTAAAGGAGTACAGGTGTCTCCTGCAGAAATCATAGATTAGGTGACCTGGTAGGGTAGGAAAAGAAACTTGTCTGTTAGCATTTTTTCTTTTTCCAAGAAAGCACAAAAACTTTTGCTGGATTTAAGATAAGCCACATTAAGATAGCTATAAACAAGTATCTGTGATTTGCAAGTAAGCAGAAAGAGCTGGGTGTGTGCCTTTTGTCCTCTCAGTTGTTAAGGGAAAAATATTTTTTAATTAAGATATTTTAAATTATGTTTTCAAATTTGTATAAATGGAGGTCTTTTTAAATGAACTTTCATTTTAATAGTGAAGGATCACATATTTTAAAAAATATTTTGGATTAAAATTACTGTTTGGGACATGCATAAATCTGTATTACAGCATATTTTCTATAAGCAACAGAACACTAAGTTACTTTATAATACAAATATATAGTCTCTGTATTGTGCTGTGCTATGATCGTTTCATTTGTAGGTATTTTTCTTTACAGTGTATAGCACGCACCTCTACTAACACTCAGAACTGAACTGCAAGAACTGCAAGAACAGAAATGACTGCAAGAATTTACACACAGGCATCAAAAAGTGAAAGATATCCTAATTTCAACCTCATGTGTACCACACAAAGTAAAAACCATAAGATATAAAAGAAAAACAACAAGGAGAGGGAGAAAAGTACAGAGCTAATTTTAAGATACTTTTGACCACACTCTTCAGTGCTTATCCTGTGTCCACACCTGTGATATTTGAGTGCCATGCTTATTACCATCATATGTTGGTGGTTTTCTTATCCTTCACCTTTACCACCAAGAGAAGAAGAATGTGCATGTTTCAGTAGGTTTTTTTCTGTTTTGACTTATTTAATTCAAGGACTTTACTAGAGTAGGGGCGTGTTAAGTAATTCCTTAGTATTGTACATAATTTCAGTCCTGTCATCCATTTTTCAGGAGTAAGATTGCTGCAGTTCCAATGCTGAGCACCAAATCTTCAAAGTTGTGTGTGGTTGCAATGCCCATTCGTCATTGGTGGGGTTAAAATACCCAGACGTTACACGCAAAGAAGGTGTTCTTCAGTAGTTAGAGCTGCCACTGCCTGGCAGAAAAGGATACTGATGACTTGGCTGGCTGGCTGTGAAGGTACTCTGTGGGTCACAAATAGCTGGTGCCAAGTCAACAGTTTTCTCCCTGCTGGCTAAAATTTGATCCATATGCTCTGTAGGAAGTTTATTTTTTGAGATGACATCTGGAGTGCAAAAGAAACTCTTGAGATCTAAGAGAAAGCTATACTGGCAACATATGGATTTATTATAGGCCTTTACATGGCTTTCTAGCTCCCATTAAGTGCTTTATGTTTCAGCTATCAAAAATCATCAGAAATTCCTTAATGAAACTTTAAAAACCGATTAGGGGGTGGGAAAGAACAACTAGTAGACACATTAAAAGAGGTAGCATTCATCAAAACTTGGCCATATTGTCTTTATAAAGCTTTCAATTTTGTCGATGTTTCCTTTAAAGTAATAACTTTAAAATAAAGAATTCTTCTTCCATTACTGTGGTCTCTTTCTATTGAATTTGATATTCTATGCAAAGTCATTATGTACTTTGTGAAGATGTAAGAGAGCCATTAGTCAACAGCTGACTAAATGCATTTCTTACACTATGCTTGTACTTTAAAAAAATGCAACTGAAGTTACCCTCAGGAAAACAAGAACTCTGTGTTCCTGCACTTTGTACATGAGGCCCAATTTTTTATTGCTAAAATGCATCATTGGAACTTTACAAACTCCTGTTGTAAAGTTTTCTAAAAAGACACACACATTCACACAAACTGACTGAATATTGCAGTGCTTCAAGCTGTTGAAAATAATGGAGGTCTAGCAGCTTCTGACCTAGAAAGCTGCCATCTAGCTTTTTATTTAGTATTCCCTTAAAAATGGATCTGCTCAAATAGCATGTTTTCAAAAGAAATTGAAACATCTTAGTTCATTGTCTTGAAATATCCAGTTTTCCTTTTATACCATATCAAGTTAGCAGACAGAATGCAGAACAGCATCACTGAAGGGCTCAAATCATTATTTGGTATGCTTCATTTTGTTTGGTGGGTTTTTTTAAACCTACTCAGTAAAGAATAATATGCCCCACAAGCATCAGCTTGAGTTTAGACAACATTGAATATCCTTTGCACGGTTTTCTATTCGCACCTTACAGCTTCAAAATCTGGGCTAGCCTGAGACTTGTTGTAAAAAGCAAGAATTCCTTTGCATCATCATTCTACTAGAGAATACAAATTTTAATAGTTTGTCCTTTATGCATTATGATCTTGGCCACAAACACTCAGTTGCTGTGGTGAAACATTTCCTGTTCCCTATAGAGTAGGAACCCTTGGAAACTTAAAAGCTTGCCTTATCCTCAGGCTCTCGAGAAGGACAAGAACAAATCACTAGAAAATCCAAGATTCATAAACCACACTGTGCTTAAGGAGGATGAGTGACTACCTCTTTGACTCTTCTTATTCTCAGATGTATTGTGTAATTTGTTTTCATTCATCATGTTCACTTTCCTGCTTCCAATAGTTTGTTCAGGAATGCTTTTCTCTCATGCTACTCAGAGAAAAATCCATCTAAACTTGAAAAATTTGGTTAATAACATATTACAAATCTAGCCATTAATAGAAATTACTACTCTTTCAAGATTTTATTGCTGCTTATGTCCATTTTTAGCACTTTCATTAGTTGTTTTCTTTCTGTTTGGCTACACTTAAACATAATATATTAGTAAAAGGAAAAGTAGCAGTACTTATGAGCACACTGAAAATAGAGCAGGACCTGACTGTGTACGTTAAATGCAGTTCAAGGACAAATCTGCTCTGAGATTTCACCATTTAAGTGTAGCACAGAAGACTACAGGCAGGCACTATTAGGAAAATGGCTAAGGCTAGACTGAAGCTTGCTAAGCAGAGCTCTGAGTACCCTCCCAGACACGGGCAGGTCAGATTCCTATTCAGCTTCACTGAAAACCAGGGACTCAAATAATTAAATAAAGACTTACCACACTAGCTGACAGTTACACTCTTGTTCCTTCCTAGTTTAGTTATTTGATAGTCACTAACAGCATAAAAATGCAAGCCTTCAGAAGCCATTCTTTCCCCCTCCCTCTGTAGCACTGCCAGACCACAGGAGCATTTGTCTGTGCACTCTTAGTATTCTGTTAGCTGCATGGCAGCAGGGACTGAACCTTTGGGCATGTATTGGCATCCCGAGAGTCCGGTCTAGTTCTCCTAGCCTGTGACTGGTAACTCTAATATTGTGCAGGCCAGCCACTAGAGGGGAATAGAGTCATACTCGGCTAGTACGGGTTATTGCATCGTGAACTGCTCTATACGAGCGTCACAGACATGGCCATGAACAAGCGCTCTGCTTGAGTCAGCTGGCAGCCCTGGTTCATGCTGTACCCCAATTACATTTGTGCATGCACATTGCAAGGTTTTTTTATGGGTCTGTAAACCTAGAATATGTTTGTATACTCACTGCGTAATTATTATAAATGTTTGTACTGCTGGCTGTGTCCTGATTACTTGCAGTGGTAAAGTCACATAGGCTCTGAACCACCAAGAATTTCAGCATGGTTTTTAACTAAAAGCATACATGTCAGTTAGGCTATCAGGTACTTAAACATTTAAAAGGCATTCCCAGATGATGACCATTTCAAGGGGGAGGCAATGGGGACAGCAGAAAAGATCAGTCTCAGTTAACTCTAGCCTAGGAGGGCTGCTAAGCCATAGCTGCCTATAAGCTACTTCTCTGGGAAGCTACTGAAAGCAGATAACGTTACTAAAGCTACTAAAAAGAGTGAATCAATACCGAAGCCAATCACGATAGAGGAAGTTTAGGACAAATGGTTTTCAGAAGCTGGAGTTAGCTTTTGTGCAAAAAACTTGGCTCTTGGGCTCCTCTGCTCTTAACAAGACATGCTAATAATAGTCAAGAATTCTCCATATTCATCAGGAACCCCCAAAATGGAGGCTGTTTTCCAGGTTGCCTTTTATTACTAGAACATACCTAAGAATGAACAGGATTTTGCTCAATGAGCATACTGGTAATGCCAACTTCTAACATTCAAAAAGGAAAAACAAATAAATATGTATCTAAGCAAAAACCATCAAGAAGGACCGTAAAATAGATTTTAAATCTTCAAATTTCACAGTTTCAAGGCCTCTGAGCACCTCCTTTCCCGTGCCACAAAGCTGTGAACTCTTTTTTTTATAGGGAAAGCAAAGATGCTGTTGTAGCCATTTGACTGCAGAATCTAGAGGTGGGAAAAAAAATAACACTAACCATAAAAGGAGTAATGGTAAAAAATATATGAGTTGGCAACACTACTGTATCTTCTTTTCCAGGCTTAATGGAGCTGGATTTGAAGACAATACCCAGGGACAAGAGCTTAAAAATTGAAAATTTATTAATGTAAAGATTGCTATCTTCACACAAAAATCCAGGAAAGGAGGTATGTATCGTTCTTTAGTGAGAGGGAGGCTAACAATGATTTAATTTCCTGTAGCAGGAAGCTTAACAACTGTTCAGTAATAATATCTCCTTAGGTGATTACTGCTTATACTTGGAGGGATGTGAAATTAGAGGAAGTCCTTGAAATATTTATGCCAATGCCCATTACAGTCCTTGAAGAGGAGGACAATGACCTTGGGCTGAATGTGCCATTGAATGCTTGCCCTTGGCAGCATTGCAGCCATCACACACACATCTGATTCTTTCTACAGGGGAAAAATTCTTGGCTTGGGACCTGTCCTTTTGGGTTTGTTTCTCATGGAAAATGCTGGGCACAAGGCTACTTCATCATGGCTGATTTGCTTAGTTGGAAAGAGGGATTAGTATTTCTGCTATGAAAGTAACTGGAGTTTAATGTTTTTGCATCTATCTGCTTTCATAAAGTTTTAAATGGTTTTCCTAAAGCAGCATACTTGCAGGTCTTCATAGGCTGCTGCCTTGATAATGAGTTGCATTTTCTACCTGATACACCAAATCTTAGCATACGGCTGTCTCCCACTAGCGGTTGTGAACTTGAAGCATTTGAAAAAATACGCATTACAATAAGAACATAGATCAGACAATTGGCAAAAGGTAATTGAATTTGTCTCCTGTCCCAAAACAGAGGGAAAGGCTTGGCTTCTTATTAGTAACATGACATCCTTGATAACATTTTAAAATGTATTTTTAATCTAGGATTAATTTTCTAGCACTTGCTAAAGCAATTTACATTTCATAAGCCTCATTGTCCTAAACGATTTTGAAGGATTATCTTCTGTAGCAAAGATGAAAGGCTCATTTGGAGACTAGTTTACCTATGTGCCTGAGTTGTTTTATGAAAATTTGTAGACAGTTATTTTGCTGGCAACTTTTTTCATGCAGATTGCGGAATGTATCGTCTGTGTTACAGAAATATTTTAGGTTAAGTCATGTTCTTATCAGGAAATTTAAACTCCAGACTCTACGCCTGAAAAATAATATGCAGGGTAATACCAACTTCCCTTCAACAGAACAAAGCATGCAAATATAGGCATGTATAATATACATATAGTATAGAGATGCTAATTCAGTGCTTATAAACAACACTGCAGTTAACTATTAATTGTGGTTTTAAGTGTTCTACAAGTCAAGATTTTAATGGTTTGGCAATCATTGGCTAATCTGCTTTAAATCTTCTTACTACTGTGTTTCCATGAGTTGGACCACAGTTGTTCTGTTCCAGTTAGATTTGTAGGCTGAGTCTTGAATGTTCTGTTCTGTGGGAAATATTCGTGCCAACTGACCCATGTAGAATTATGCTGTGTTTTTCATAATATGCTATAGACATTCAGCATAGTGGCTTTCATTTTCAGGTAAGTGTTAATACTTTACCTGAAGGACTGATTTATGGACTTCAGTATATTATCGAAGATAAGCGTAAGAATTCTTTTACATTTGTCTGGCTATTAAGGTTTGTTTTTTTTTTTGGCAAATGCTGTAGGGGAGGGATTTTTTAAAAGAAATGAAGATTCTTGTAAATTTACATAAGGGTGTTTTGATGATGTCTAAACAATGGCATGGAAGCTGAAAAAGCATGGAGAGAAGCACAGGGGCTAAGTGACTGGAAAACCATTAAGAGAGGAAACTGTGTGAGTATCTGCATAACTAACATAAATAATGGGAGAGAGCAAAGTAGTAGATTCATACAGTGTACAACATTAATTCTCTGGAGAATGCAGAAAGCATCATAGACCAGGTATGATGGCTCATTAGCAAATGGTATCTATCAAGCTCACTATGCTATGCTATGCTGGCAGTTTTGTCAAAATGATGAAGTAAACAATACATTTGTGTACTTAAGAAGAGAGGAAAAAGTTCCAAGAGGTTTGGAATCAAACCTGCAAGATGGAGTCTATGCCTCTGTATTTAGTAGGATCAGTATCAGGTCCATCATAAGGATACAGGGTAAAAAAAGAACACAAAGCCTGAAGCTTTGAAAGGAATTTTGAAATCTTGTATTTCAGAAAACAGAAATACATTGATCTGCCAGATTTGTTGGTGCAGCCTTTTTCTCAAGTAGCAACATGCTGCACTTGAGAAAAAAAATGCATGAATGAACAGTCTGTTCAAAACAGAGAAAATGTAAGAAAGATAACAGCATTGTTGGTATCACCAAGAGATTGTGAGCATGTATACAGGTTGCTATTAACTGAGCTTTAGATAAAGCACTCTGGTATTTGAAACATTTCAAAATTTTTGGAAAATCAATGTGCATAGTTATCAGAGATTAAGTTGGTAGTGAAAATTCTCCTAAACCATTAACTCACAGTCCCATTCGGGAATGCAGTATCCTCTTACTGCATGTTTTTTTCCATTTCTTTCTCCCCCTGTTCACTTCCTATTTATCATTTATGATTATTATGAAAAGGTATTCAAACCAGATGAGAATATCCAAGTAGATAAGCGTATTATCTACTTAATTATTTAGTGTTAGTAAGGATTCTCTGCATATTTAATATGAGTGTAGGAAAATAATAAAAAAAAAAAAAAGCAAAGGTGTCTGGGATTTGATCTCCGGTATCTAAGCACATCACACGGAACAATACAGATGTTCACTAACAATGCATTTTCCTGCCTTAAATGAGTATTTTTGTCTTTTTCTGCTTTTCACTGAATTTTGTCTGTCTAGTCTGTAAACGACCCTTAAAACATCCCACTTTCCCTTCTGCCCCTTTCTTTGTCAGAGATGAAGCATTCCTGCCATTGAAAAAAATCTTTATCCCAGGATCTGCGCTAATTACTCTCACCTCAGGTGATAAAATGGGTTCCAAGGATGGGAATCTCAGATTTTGTTACTTTAGGCTTTGTTTTGCCCTTCTCATCTGCCTATGCTGAAATGTTTGTAGCCTTTACTTCTGTTTAAGGTTGCAAATCTGATATTTCAGTTGAATTATAAAGAAAGTAACCAGCCTCAGTAGAGCTTTGTTTCAGTGACGGTAAGAAATTGTACCTCGGGATTTAGTTTTCCGTCTCCACCAGCAGTAAAGACTTGCTTTGAGAAATCAACATTTTAATCTTCTACTCAAGGTCCTTAGGACAGAAAAATAACTGTAGTTATCTAACACCAGCTCTATAGAAAGAATTATTTCATTGCAGATGATCTCCTCGATCATCAAGTTACCTGCACCTCTGCACTGATATTGAAGTTGCACTGATTTTCAGAATTCTTCAATCCCCTTTCCACCCAGCTTTCTTGACAAGAATTATTCAGTCTTAGTCACTGCTCTTAGGCACTGTTGGTGTTCTCTCTTAGCTGATCCATAGTCTGCAACGATAAAAAATTACGTTCTGGGTCATTTATTGGAATATTAAAATTCAGAATATTTTTCCAAATTATTTACTAGCATCACAACAAAGTATTTTCTCCTTTTTAATTTAAAATTGTGTACCCATTTGAGTCATTATGTATGACAGCAATGAAGCTATGTACAAATATATTTTCTTTATAGAGTTACAACTAGCTGCTCCGAATTGATGAGCTATTTTCTACTGCATTGCATTTTAACAGAAATTCAAGTAGGATATACACTGGTATGAGTTAACAAGTTATAAGTCTTTTCATGACAAAATTAACTCATGGAAATGAAATATCCTTCTTAGTTTAAAGTCTGACTGTTTCTCATTATCTGAATAAAATGATGTTTCAAATATGATTTCCCATTCCATTATAACCATCACCAGTAAATTCCACTCAGAAGCTGGATAGCATATGGGCAACCTTCTAAAATTTTCATTCAATAAATAATAAAAAAAATACATAATATTAAAAAAATATCTGGTTCTGGTTTCTGAAAGATGTTTAAATCGCTTGTGCATCCCTTGAGGATATTATCTAAGGAGAGCAGGAGAGAAGCTGTCGCCTGAGAATTAATTTTTAAACATTGTAAAGGTATCTTTAAAGTGTTTTAAAGGTAGTTTTAAATCTTCAAAGAAAGCTTTGCATGGGCAAAGAAAGGAAATTAAAGTACTACAAGAACACATTTTCCTTACAAGTACGGAACAGTGTAATTCAGTCCACATTCAAGAAGCTTGAAAAAAACAACAGATCAGAAATGCAAATGTATACAGTATGTTTAAAGACAAATATAATATAATTGGTCTTGGTAGTAGCTAAATCAGGAAATTGACTGTAATTGTCATTTATTTTATGAGAATATAATATAATTACAAGGCTGTTGAAAGAGAATATTATATACATCACAATTACTGGGTGAAGACATTATGTTCTTTATATGAAATTCTACCCTCAGACTCTGAGGCAAAGGATAAAGTGGAAGAGAGTGTGGTAACAGAATTAGGAGCCCCACAGAGCACTAGAGAAAGATGTACTGCCAGCAAAGTTCAGAGGGGATGCAGGGAGAGAATCAGAACATCATTTCAAAATGAAGTGACACAGGACAGTGGGGTAAAGGAAATGCTCAGGCCGCAGAATGCGCCCTTTCGTTTTACAGGTATCAGATCAGCCCACTCCTGCACCCACAGAGTATGAGGACACATGTAGCCTTCAGTGTCCAGCCTGGCCGGACGGTTAAGTTACCAATGGGCAAATGCTGATCTCCCAGCTGATTTGAAGCTTGGAGATGCAAAAGTAAGGCTGTTAGTGCTCAACTAGGGCAAGATTTGCCACCATGTATTAACAAAAAACTAATACTGATCCCTGAGAGCAAGAAAAGTGATGCATGTAGATTTGCTTGGACATTAAAGTGACCTGTTAAAGGATTAGGTCCTAACTCCAACAGAGCTACCATTAGATTTGTAGTGTAAGTGAAGTATAAATTCCAGCATGACTAAGAAAATTTATGTACAATACAATGGTGTTGATGAGCTGTGGGATAAGATCAAATGCGTTTTCTCATATGGACTACTGCACAATAAGCTCAGAGACCATTTTGGCTATAGTCCAAGGAGCATGCCAAGCAGAACAAAAAAGATATGAGCTGGAGGAACATTAGGAAATTAGTGATTACAGTAAAATCAGATATAAGATGTGTGCAAAATGAATGCTGCAAGACGAGGTAGTGTATTTTTAAGAGGTGGACTTGATCTGGAGTTTGGGAAGATGTGAATCTATCCTATCAGCAAAAGTAATGTCACTGTGGATAAAAAAAAGAATGAGAGATTATGCCATATAAAATGCTATAGTGGCAGACTAGGAATCAAATAGGTTTCATATTCATTCTGTTCAGTTAAGTTTTCCCAAAGCAAGTGGGCTATTATTGTAATTTGTGTTCTGCTATTAATATACCACCCAAAAGATTCTTAAAATTCTACCCAACACTTTGGCAAGGTGACAACCACAGCAGAATCACTATTAAAACATTCGCAAAACCTTTCAAAAGCACAATCCAGGTAAAAAAAAAAAATTACTTGTTACAAAGTCATTTCTATGGTAGTGTATTTTCTATCAGTAATTTTCCTGTGTTTACCTGAACTTTATTTTTCTCCTGGATAACATAGGGGGGCTTCTCAGTTGCAAGAAATTGCAAATTTCTTAGGCCAGGATGCTAGAAAGAACAGTTTTACTGTTCTTTATTAGACTAGGCCACAGACTGCCAGGCATGAAGTCTTTATCAGGTGAAAGAGGAGCTTTTCCTTATAGATATGTTACTTTCTACCAAAAGTTGGAAAAGGTGTTCCATTTTCCATCTCAGAATTTCTAGCAAGTGGGCTTATTAGAACTCTCCCAGTAAGCTATAATGTACTGGGGGAGGGAGGCAGAAGTGACGATCTCTGGTATACACATTTCTCCTTGTACAAAAAATGTGAAATGATGCATCTTAGTACATTACGAAGAGGTTTGTGAACCTTTCATATGCCCCTAAATATTAGCTCTTCTTTTAAGTTAATATAGAATGATCGTGGATTTGTATCTATGTAGGCTTAGCAAAGATACGGATGTTCTGTTTGCTTGGATTAGCCTTGTCTTACCTAGTTCTGCAATGGAGATGTACGTTATCACCTGCAATAAAAATATGCAAAAAACCCTATTAAGTTTCAATTAGAGACAGCCTAAAAATCCAAGAGTTTGCAGGGAATCCCTTTAGCAATAACCCTTTTTGTCTATGCATGAGGACACTTACATGCTCATTTCACAGACTGCAGCAGATGCTAGCCCATAGGTAGGAAAGCATCTGGCCTTCACAGGTATAGCTATCACTGGATAAAAAATACCCTCTGCTCTACCTCTCCCTCTTCTCTCTCCTCCAGCTGGCAATCAGCATGAACTTTCCATGCCACAGTAAACAGCTGCAACCAACAATTTGTCATAGTTTTCTACTCCAAATGAGTGCTTTATTTTACAGCCTTTAACTATTTAGATGCTATTGTGCATATGTTCATATTGAATTGTTTTATGTAATTAGCACATCCTTATAGCTGTCCTTTGTATACTATGGTCATTGTATTCACTCTTTTTTTAAGTGATGGCAGAAACAAACAGCAGTTCACATTGTTCTGCAATCTCCTCAGCTCACTCAATTTAGGTCAGGCTGCATCAGGTCTGGATGCTCTTCCAAAATACATAAAGGGACTTTAGAAGGTTGAATTAGTGATTTGCAACTTGACAATTAATCTGGTGTGATTTAATGCCAGATGGGCTTGAAGACACTGATTGCCACAGAAACTATTTGTGTGCTCCTGCCTAAATTCAGCTTTCTTCTTCAGAAGAGTTTTATCCAAGTAATATCATTACAATTAACATATATAATGAAACTCTCCACATATATCAAGAATACTTGTGGACAGAGGTGCTATCTGACATGAATAAGGGTAACAGTATTTGTTCCAGAGCAGAACTGGTATATGAAATTTGGTGAAAGATTATTCAGAAATTATCAGAACTGGGAGAGTGAACTGTAAGACAAAAAAAAAGAATTCTATCGAGTGAAATCAAACCTGCTACCACAATGTGTGCTAAATAGTCTCAGTGTCTCATTTGTGATATTGTTTCAACAGGTAATATGGACCAGGAAATCTTAACTATTTCTATTCTTTAACTTCACTGGGCATTTACACATTTCTTTTAATGTGTATATAAGTTAATTTAAAATCATTGAAAAACTTTTGACATAAGTTCTCTCTGCACAAGGAGAACATATTGTTAAAAGAAATATAAATGTAAGTATACAAGTATGACATCTTTCAACAAAACTAATTCTTTTAGTGGCAGTTAGATTTTTGGGTTGGTAAGCTTGTTATGAAGCAAAGCCAAACAAATCCTGCATCCTGAGAGCAAGTGATACTTGGAAAAAAAGTCCACATCACAGGACATGGTAAAATCTTAAGCATATGTGCAAATGAGAGGTAAAACTCAGTAATTAGAACTCATGATGACTAATGAAACAAATTTTCTTAGAAAAAGATTCATATAGAATTCAGCATGGCAAGAAACTCCTGGGCAAAGAGAGGCAAGTCAAAACAGTAAGGAACATGGATAAAAATTCCTTACAACTCAGTGAAAATTCACAAAGACTGGAAAATGTACTGTGTAAGTATTCCCAATATCTAATAAGGCAGCCAGGGCCAGTAGGAGCACATAGACAATTAGGTCAGCCTTGTTTTAATAGAAGTCATAGAAACTATAAGATCAAATAGAAGCAATATCCAGATGTTTAAATATAGGCATCTAGAGATGGCTGAGGAAGTATTTGTACGTATGCTTAACTTTACAGATCTTAATAGCTTCATGAGCCCAGAGTCAACAGGAGCTGAGTGGTCTGTCTCAGGAAATGTGAGACCAGTCCACAGAGGCAGACAGGATAAATGGAAAACAAAAAAAATGCAGGGTAATTGCAAAAAGAACAGAACAGATGTAAATATGTGCATGCATACATACACACACACGTGTGTATGTACCCAGACATACGTATATGTGTATATATGTCTATATGTTTGTATAAATATTCATGTAACACCCAAGGAATGAAGTAGAAATAAGTACAAGATTGTATGTTTGGTTTTAAGTGCCATGAAAAAACCACCGAAGTACAGTTCATTTGAAAATTCTCCATATGCCACAGGCTAGGTCAACTATTAGTGTTTGCTATAGAGTGCAGAATATCTTTTTCAGTTCCTTTTGGTCCCAATTCCAGTTTTTGCAGAGGTAGAGTTCCCATACTTTTGTTCTGCTCCGCATGTTGCTGGATTTAGATCTTACATACTACTCAATTTAGTCAAAATCCTGGTAGGTAAAATAGCAGTATTCTTCCCAAAAGCCGTGGCACAGAGTCATGTAGTAAAACACTTATGATCAGATAACATTTTGGAGCAGGCAGAAATTGTTAAATTTATTTCTATAAAGCCATTCTTATTCACAGCAGCTGAAAGTGGGTATCTTCATGCTTAACTTCTATTTTGCATAACTTACATTAGCACAAAATAAAATAACTTCGCTCAAGTTTAAAATAGAAATTTTATGGTAATGGTTGCTTTTAAAGTGGTTTTGTGTTTGTTCTAAATGCCCAGATGCTATCAGTTCAAAAATGTGACTTTGAACATTCAAAGAGCTTTTTTCTGTTGATGCCAGCAGATGTGCAAAACCACAAACGATATAAAATGAACATTGTATTTCATTATCAGCCTGTGGGTCAGGGCAAGCTCAGGTTCATACTATAACCCTGTAAAATATTGAAAATTAGAGCTAGAAGTGTCCTTTATGCCATTCTTTGGTCCAAAGACAAAATCAGCTACATCTATGTCACTTGTGACATATGTTTGTCAAATATATTCCTTAACACCTGCAGTGTGAGAGACTGCACACATTTCCAGTGTGAGATACTGCACGTCTTTCTTTTTCCAGCTCTCTACACCATGAGAGAAAGCATTTCTAATTTTCACTTGGTTTCCTTTGAGATCTTTCACCCAGAGACATAGAGGGTAAAAAAATTTCCATCCTCTTTGAAGCAGCATTCAATATACAGGAAACTAAGTTCTAGTTAAAAAAAAAACCACAGAAATAGTTTGGATTTTCATGGTTCAAGTGACTACTGTAGGCAGCTCTTTGATGGCACTTGACTGTAGTCAGCAGTCTGGGAGTTCCTGTTCCTCTTACTTTTGCTTTTTGTAATAGTTTTTCTAAGTCTCTTTACTACAGAAAGTGAAAACTCTTAACTCCCGTGCAAGTGTCCATGGCTATTTGAAAAGGACTGAAAACGTGTTATTAGTTTAAAAATTGCATTCATCTTTCTACTGTATTTTATCATCAAATAGTTTTGTGCAGACACGATGCAGCATTTGATCTTTATCGTTCTCTGCCTTTCATTTGGCAGTCTAATGAAATTGTTGACACATGCACCACATATTTGAAGTCAATAGTAATAATTGGGTAAGTGGTATATAATCACATTCTTAGCATGTGTGGAACTATAAATATGTGTCTCCATTATCTCCGAGATCTATAAAAGGCCGAAGAGGCCAACTACGTATGGTAAAGTTGAGTTCAAGTCCAGTGCTTTCTTGTGCACAGCAACTTTATCCACACTGCCAAGTGGCTGCAGTGCTGCTTGGCACATCACTTACCCTGCATCTCTTCACACATGCACAGAGGCCTCTCGTGTGACACTTGGTGAACCATCATGCAGTAGGCACAGCCAAAGGTATCCACAGCTGCCAGCCTAAGTTCAACAGTAACCGCTGCCTGCTGTTGCCCCTCTTGATCTTCCTGCTCAACAGTCTGTGCCATCTGAGGTGTAACTGGCTCAGTATTCTCCAGTATTGCAAAACATGACCAATTGCTGTGTAGATAGTCAACTGTCTGAAAGAACTGGTATTTGAAAGCTCACAGTGCATAGAGGAGGCATTTCCATCAGCAGCTCAGGTTTCTAACAACTGAACTGTTTAACACCATTCTAGCCAGGCTCCCCATCACAGAGGAAGTTTCAATCCAGGAGATCAATGCCACTTGTTGAGGACACATGGTTCAACATTCCTGGTGTGACTAGGAAGGGTGTCCAGAATTTTCTGAAGGAGACAGCCACATTTAAGAATGTGGCTCACCACATCTAGCACTTTCAGGAAGCCTCTGGAACCTACAGGCATTAGCTAGTACTGAACATCTGGGAGCCAGTCTGGGGTCAGCATGTCTGGAAGGAACATACTGGTGGATGAGGCCTTCTTCTAGTGGCAATTGATTCAGCAGCCACAATAATTTAGGTCAAAGGGAACATGAAGCCATGTTAACTTCAAAGTTAGATCAGATTGTTTAGGGTGCTTTCCAGCCAAGTGTTCAAAGGATGAAGATGAATTTCACAGCCTATCTGGGGCAAACTTTGCCAGTGACAAATGTTCTTTCCTTTAACAGTGGTTAGGGAGCATTTCCTGTGTTTTATCTTGTGACCATCACATCTTGTGCTCTGGCTCTGTATTTCTCAGAAAAATGTGACTTTATTTCTCCTTCTCTCCTGGCTAAGCAAGCTCAGATCCTTCAACTTCAGCTTGTGTGCCATGTGCTTCAGTCCTGTCTTCCCTCTCCTATACTCTACAGTTTTTAGACATCTCTTGTACTGGAATAGTGGGAGCATTCAAAACTGAACAGAGTACTCCAGCTATGGCCTCCTGAGTACCAAGTAAGTGGGAATACTCACTTGATCTGCTCTTTACACATTAAGAGAGCACAATATGTGGTTAGTTTTCATTGCAATTGCTGTCTTGTGACCAGCTTCTTCACTGTAGTTCCCAAGCCCTTGGCTCCAGAGCTGTCACCCAGCCAATTAGCTACCCCAGCCTGGACTGCATAAAGGACTTAACATTTGAAGTCATTGAATTCTTTGAGGTTATTATGGGACCACTCCTCCAGCTCATCAAGGCCTCTCTCAATGGCACCTCATCCTTCAGCGCATCTACCGCTCACTGCCTTTGGGTGCCATCCACAGCTGTGCTGTGAAGGTACACAGCATCCCATTGGTCAGCCCAGTGTCAGCATTGAGCCCTGTCTCAACTCTAAGTAAACAAGGTGAGGTGTGAGGGCAATGGCTTCTCCAAAAGGAAGAATGGTAATTGTGTCACCATGGTAACACAATGGTCAGGTATGAGATTAAAGCTATTAAGGCCCGAGAAGCATTTTTACACTTGTTCTAATGTCCCTTGCCTCTTGCCCTCATATTGCACACAGAGATCCTCTGATAGTCACTGCCTCTGTGTCCAGTCACTGTGCTATGGCAGGCCCAGAACTTCAGTGTTTCTGACTGTGAATTTGCTCCGGGATGATCTCCAGTACCCACTGCCTGGACAACCTGAATTTCACAACCTTGGACCTGATGATTGGTCTGTCTGGAGCTAGTCTTCTCCTTTTCTCCACTTGTTCCTGGAAAAGTAAAGATTTGAAGAATGTATATTCTTTCTTATTTCTAGGAATGCACGATATTCTAAATTATAGCATGTACCAGCTGCTTAGGAAACCAATATTCTGGCTTTTCAGCTGTTATGAGCATGAATGGGGAGAGATCTTTCCTTAGAAAATACAACTTGCATCAAAGCCTTAAGATATGGAACTTAAAGTACAGGTTTTCACAGCCTCCTCTGAAGACTGCCATCACTTATCATATGAAGTCATGCAAAGTTTGAAAATGCCAAGGTATTTAAAAAGAAAACAAAAAAAAAAACAAAATTCAAAACAAAGCAAAATACTTTACGGAAGTGTTTTCCTTGTTTTTAAGTTTCACAAAAACAGCTTAAATCCTAGGTTGATTCTGTCCCATTTTTGACCTCAAACGTATAAGGCAGCAGTTTGCTTCATGAATGGTTTGTAGAAGGCTTGGAACTAAGTTTGGCAATATATATAAAAAAAAGTTAGGGCTGATTTTTTACATGATAAATGTTTTCTATAAAGCTGACCTTGCTTGAAATAACTGCAATAACAGCTTATTCAGGTTTGTTCTAGAATAATCTTATTTTGGAGGAGAGGATGAGTTTCTGTGATTGCTTGATAGTAGGCTTCATTATTTGGATTTATTCTTCTATTGCACTTTTTTTTTTTTAATAATTCAATTTCATTACTTGAAAAAATTTCTTCCTGTATCAATTCAATTTTGAAGTCTCTCTATGAGCCCATAAACCTTATTTTTTCATGTCCAGTGTTTTACCATGATGGAACGGTTTACTTCAGTGAGCACATGGAAAATTTGCTGAAATCAGTGGAAATTAGTACTGCTGAAAATCTAGTCAGAGTGAGCATGTGCAGTGGTCAGGTGAGACCTTTGTAATCTGTGAAGTTGCTCCAGAAAAGAGTATCAGCCATAATGGAACTCATAAGCATTATTTTTTTTTTTTTTTTACTACTATGCATATTTTGTAGAAAAGGAAACTTTCAAATGACAGCAGGTTTTGCTTAAGTACAAAATAGAAATCTTCTCTGTCTTCTCAGTGTCACAGATCTAACTAAATATTAGAGTATCAAAGAAAATTCTCCCTCCTATCTGGCAAATAGAGCCTTCAAAAGGTGTTTTACATTATACACAACGGAACACAGATGCGAGATGCGATATTGACAGTGCCACTTTTTACCAGAAAAATCTTGTAGAAATAGTTGCAGTTTGGTTTTACATTCGTACCCATCATGCTACATAAAGCCTTTCATGAGAAAGTTTTCTGCTATAGGCCTAAACATGCAGGCTTATAGTAAAATATTCTGGAATCCTTAAAACATAGCCCTGCAGAGACTCACAAACTCAGCTGATATGTCCTGCTTTCAAAACTAACTTAACCATTCAAGGGCCTAAATCTTATTGTTCTTCACATAAGGCTTAAGTAGCTTTTGATCCAGTGCTCGATTTATACATGGAAAGCCATGCATGGTATTTCTGCATCCAGTAAGAGGCTGCGGGGGACCATGCTGAAATCCAAATTCAGTTCTGTATCATAACTTCCATCCGAAAGAAACATCCTGACCGTCTGCATAAGTACCATCACTGGTATTTTAAAAAGATGGAAGAATATGGGAGTCTTTTGTTGAAACATCTCTGAGCTTAATGCACTTAGATTTAAACTAACTCTCCCTTTCTCCACTGTTTCAATATAGCCAAGTAGAGGTATCCTTGCTAACATATACTGCAAATGGAATGAGAGGCAGATCCATCCAAGGATGGTGTTTATACCTCTGGAACCACTGGACCAGGAAATTTCTAGTCTATTGAGGTTCCAAATGCACTCTTTTCTTTTTTTCCTTTCTGAAGGCAGTAACACCAATCTAATTCAGATGCAAGTAGCTGTCTACTGCAAAGAACAAAGACCTAGTTTCATTAACCAATGTTCAGCTCTAGAAGACACTCCCAAATGGAGTCTGAAAAACTGGAATGATTGATGCAGTTCCCATCTCATATTTATGTAATTGCTGAGCAGGTCTTCTCGACTGACAAGTCACAATGATTTTTTAACCATTTCACAGCTTATAAAATGCCAGCCTTCAGCTGTTTCTGAGACAGGTAGCAAGAAAGCTAGTGCCACTCACTTGAACATGGTTTCCTTCAAAATCCTCTAGGGATAAGGAGACATGACAGCTCAGTAGCTTCCATTGGAATGAATTCCTTTTGTAACCACTGAAATGAAAAATGGCAAGAAGCAGATTTTTATCCCTGTGTTTGTTTTAATTTAAGTTTGAAGTTTGAGCCCTGAAATGTCTCCAGGGAATAGAATCTATAGGAGCAGACATGTCGGAGAATCTTGAAAATACTGTGCAACAATGAAAAAGCATCTTTAATTTTTTTCCTAGAAGGAAAAAATATCATAATATCATAAAAATATCATGATATCATAAATGCTCACTAAAAATACAGGAATTCACTCCAAATGATCAATACCAGTCCTATGGACAATTTTAGTGATTTCAGTCCCATGTACTTAGTAATTCAATTTTTTCAGTAGTTAATCGCCCTTCTCTACTAAGGCGATTCTTAATATCCTCTTTATCTCAGGGAAAAATAAAAAGTTGTCTTGTTTTTTTTTCCACAGCAGATAAAGCTTTTTGGTGTTGCATAAATTCCAGGGGAAAAAAATATCAGAACAGCAGACATTTTCCTGGAATTTAAGTTTCATTCATCACACAGAAGCTCCCTGTTCTTCACATTTCTATGGTGCTTCATTTGCATTTGCTTACTGTAATTCAATCATACAGAATTTTCTGGCTAAGTGTTGGAGGGGAGGGCTAGGGGTGGTTTTGTTCATATATCGTTTCCTCAGGCATGTGCCTTTCTACCTCGCTTTTCTCATTGGAAGTTCTGAAGAATTGTTGGAAATTAAATGCCAAATTGTTCTTTCTTTGGATACCAAACAGATGTGCCAAGAAAATTCCAGGAAGAATGAATGTAAACAGTCTGAAGAAATCCTCAGGATTATTCTAGAAATAAGAAGTAACTATTGCATTAATGCATTACTTTCCTAGTAAGTATTCTGCAGTGACATAAAAGCAAACACATATTAGCAATAAAGTCTTTTTACTGATTCCTGTTCTGAATAATCTTTCTTTGGCATTCAATATGAAAGGGTTTTTTTCCTGTTTCACAATTTTTATGGACCCTCACCGTGTGTGCATCTAAAGAGCCCTAAATAAAAAGTAGAGAGAATGTTTTGTTCCAGGTACACGTCCTAGAGACTTTTCCCGAACAAATCAAAGCAACCATGCAATTGAAGAGTCAGTCAAATCTAAATTTAAACCACTGTCAATTTGGCCACCCGAGCTCGGAAGACGCTTCTGCACGTTAAGTATCCTCCAGGGCGCTTCAAAACGCTTGCTACCAAGAAAAAGTGGGCAGAAATTCTGAAACACATTTTCTTCTTTTACGACTGTAGGTGCATTCCTGCTCCCAGAAACCCCTTCAGCATTAACAACACTACAGCGATCAGTTATGTATGTTTAATGTAGCTTCTGAGCAATATCAACAGCTAAAACCTCCATATGCTTCTTTGCAGGATTACAGAACTACAATTTATACAGCTTACTCAGCCCAAATCATAAGGCTACAAAGTTATGTCATTATCTGAGCAAATTTTATGAAGAAAAAAACAAAATTACCCTCAATGCAATCCAAATCTATGGATACATAAAAGATGAATCTGCTGATGTAATTCTTCCATGGTTGTTTTTCCTTCATGTAATAGTAATGTACATCGTAATATAAATTATAGGCCGTATTTTTTCTGAATATACACTAGCCCAGCTTCCAATCTCCGTGTAATGTGAGAAGTCAGCTTTGAAATGTTTTATGCTGCCATTCTGATCATTCTTTTAGTTCCATCTGTAGCAGTGAGAGAGCTTTCTCTCATCTTCTTGTTCAAATGAAGGCTCCTTCAAAGCCATCTGAGACCAAAGACGTTTTGCCATTAATATTGCTGGGTTTTGAGCACAGCTTCTGTCTGAAGAGTTTGCTCATCTTACCAGTTTACTTATCTCCCCTTCCTCCTCAGCTGCTCTCTTCTTCCTCACCGAGTTAGGTAATTTAGAGGATTTGCAAAAAAAAAAAAAAGATTCTATATGCTTAGAGAATGAGAACGTGCTAAATAATTAATACACTGATGTAAAACACTCGTCTTGCTCACTATGTATACAGAATACAGAAATATCACTGAACATATTTTGTTGCAAATGACCCATTTGTTAGAACATTTAGGGCAAAGCAGAGCTAATTATCAGCAGCAGAATTATAGACTTGGCAAATTGCATAGCTTCTCTTTTGATAGGTTCAGAATAAAACCCATCCTCGTTAGCCTGAAGAGCACTGACGAGGGCCTGACTTGGCACGTCTGGCCCAAGTAAGCCTTTATTATAGGAATCATCTATAGTTATTTGGTGAAATAATTATGGTTTAGCTGTTCCTGGAAGCCTCTGCCAGAAGAACTGAGTGATTCAGCAGTGCATCTCCTCTCTTGGTTGGCGCTCTGAAAAGTTACAAATTCTCCAGAAATTCCAAAGGACACGAATCTTCTTCTCCCACTTTCATGCAATGGTATATAGTGCATTCCTGCCTGTAAAATCCATAAACACAGGTGGACTTCTATGTTCTTGAGGATTATCTAACTATACCACATCCCTCTCAAGAGTATGCAAGAGAATATCTACTTTGCATTTCCAAAAAAGGTTAAATAATTTACTAGATAAAGACAATATTGGGGATGCCCTAAAGCAGGCAGGCAGACAGTTGACTATGGAATTTTAGTGGTGCAAATATCATGACCTTAAAGGTTGGCTGGCATTAAGAGTATCAAAATCTTTGATACAGATGCTTGTAAGCAGCATTTGCATGCTTTTATATGGAGAGAAAAGGAGAGAATAAAGAGAAAGACCTTGAAGATTGAAGGAAAACTATTATTCACATTTTACAGATGTTGAAGCAGAAAAGATTCCATGCATTAAGCCTTTACCTAATTTAAATTCCTAAGTGCATGTTAGTAATTGGAAAATTCCTTGTCATGGGCATGAACTGTCTTTTCCCAACTTAGTTAAAATTATGCAATAGGACAGGGAGACTACCTGTAACATTTCCACATGAATCTAAGAATGATGTGGTATCTAGAGCACTCAACAATAGCATGAATACAATGACTGTATAAGAATCCTCAAGAGTTATTATGGTGCCTCTCATTCTTCTCAGGGAATACTTGTTGGGTATTAGTTCTATCCCTGCTGTTTCAAAATAAGCACTGTCTTTAGTTCCAATTTTCCAGGTTATGCATGATTTCAAAAAAATCTTTGGATAGGTGAGATACCTGGAAAACTGTGGTGATTACGATGTGAATAATAAGACTCACAGTGGTTGGGAGGCAGCCAGAGAGCCTGTCATTAGATGCTTAGCTGAGACATTTATATATTCAAGGACATTTGGAAAAGAAATTAGAGAAGAGGATGCTGTGACTATAAGCCAGAATCTCTGAATCATTTTGCCAGTAAGAATTTAAATGTAACTTGCCATACACTGGGACTGGCAGTTATGGGGAAAGGTCTCTAAGGCAATGACTCACACCAAATTAGACAAATACGTAGAGAATTGAACTACAAGCTAAAGGCTGTTGCTTTGACAATATTAAATGATGCAAATTCATGTGAGTATGAAAAAATGTGCACTGCTCTTATCACTGGAAAATCATAAATGAAAGATCAATCTTGTTTATAAGAACTGGTATTTCACTTCTGTTCTGAACAAGTTTATGACACCATGAATATTACCTCCTTCATCTTACATTTTATATGTATCTAGATGAGGCTCTCAAAGCTACCTCTTTACCAATGGTATAGATAGCCTGGTGGGCTTTTCAAAAGCATTTTGATGCCTAACTGCCGTGGGAATAATTTGGACTTGGCTTTATTGTCTTCATTGTTAGGTATCCAAATACAAATGTCTCATAAAAAGGACTTAAGACTTCTCTTGCTGTAAGTCAGAAGAACTTAGGTGTTCACTGTGAAATTATCAGAGCTGGCTAATGAAACGGGAGTATTAGTTCTGGTCTCAGAAGTGACTGATATGACTGGACATTTAGCATTTGTTGACACCAGTGACTAAATGAATAGAAGCCAGGTTGCACGTCAGAATCTAAGTCCAAAGATAGATTAGTTCCTTTAATCCATATCTTAGTGCCAGTTGAATATAAATCAATATGTATTCTCATAACCGAGCCCTGAGTCACTTTTGAAAAATATGACATAATTTCTGATTTTACTTTTAAATAACTACTGCTTCAGCACGTGTACCATGATGTCAGTCGATAAGTCTACAGATGTTTCTCGAAATGGCTTGTGAGTCTGCTGAAACTCTCCAGATGCTTCCCTCCTGGCTGAAGCAAAAAAATCCCTTGAGTGACTGACCATAGCTCTACTCTGGGTACACCTAGGGCTGACAGGCCAATGGGTTGGAGCCTGACTTTCATCTAAGGGCCTTCAGGATTCAGAGACAAACCAGGCCTTATCCTCAGAGTTTTTGGCCTGGCAATCAAAAAAGTTTTCTAGGTCAAGCTAAACATCATACTCCCTGAAAACAGGTGAACATGCTTATCCAGGGACTGCACACCAGCAGCCTGACTGTGCTCTAGAAGACAAACAATTCTTTATCTCTCCTGCAAAAGTTACACAAGATGCACTGGACTAACAAGAGTGCCAGCCAGAGAAACCATGACATCGTCTCTTGTCTGTCCTCTCATGTGTTCATGCTGTTATCCATTAGCTCAGAGACTACACAACTGTCACTTCAGGTTGCGGATAGGAGATCATCAGCAGACTGTTAACATTCCAGTTGACAAAGTCTTATTTCCCATAGCAGCATATCTGAACAGTCCTGTATGTGATCCAAATAGCAAATTTCACAAGAAGAGGAATCACCTTTCTTCCATTTCACCCCACCTTATTCAAAGCAGACTTACTTACACGTATCACAACTTGGAAATAATCTGGCAGAGCTTGTATTTCTGCACTTCCCCAACAGCCCTGCCCAGTGACATCCATCCAACCAATGCTTAAAAAAAACCCCAGAACATGGTCATGGCTCAGCACATTTGAAAAGTCTTCGGCACCTGTGATTTTCTTGCCTTTGAACACCAACAGAGTCCGTTTTCCATGGCAGTTTACTCTTTGGCCTCTTTTGACTTTGCTCTAAAGAAGATCCACAGGTTCACTGGTGTTTGGAAACAGAGAAATAGGAGTTGGAGAGTGGAATTTTCTATTTCAGAGAAAATTTTGAACTGCTTTGAATTCTCTTGAAATCATGATTATAATGAGGGATACATCCTCACTCTTTTGATCTAATATAGCCTGCAGCAAATTTAAATATTAAGGATACCTAGGGACAAAGTAAGGATTTCCACTGTTTTTTCTTCCCTTCTCATTCAAACTTTATTACCATTCTAAGACATGATATAAGGGGTTGTCCCACTTTTATTCTAACTGTTGCGGAATATCTGTTTCCTGTTTTTCTAGCAATCAGATATATGAAAGACTCATCAGTAAGGCTCATATCCTACTTTCACTATACTGAACTGGGTTGTTTTTGTTATAAGCTTATTTAGATTACAGTTAAACTCCAATGGAAACAGGGTGTATTTTTACCACAAACTCAACAGAAAGCACTTTGGTCACACCTCCATCTCAGAGTCCTCTCTTTGCCTGGCTACTCACCACCAGGACAAGTGCTCCAGCAGGAAGCTCCAAACAGACCACAACCTTCCACAGAGGTGTGGAAGGAACAACAAGCCTATAACATCAATCTGACTGGAATCTTAACATTTACTGTTCCTCTGAATGGCAGCTGCCTCACGTGAAAAAAATATTTTATTAAATGAAAGAAAAAAAACAGAAATCATTATTAAA
Source organism: Tapera naevia (assembly GCA_033556795.1). Lineage (NCBI taxonomy): Eukaryota > Metazoa > Chordata > Aves > Cuculiformes > Neomorphidae > Tapera > Tapera naevia. The sequence continues at coordinate 17,769,463 of JAUMJJ010000038.1, forward strand.
ACGTCATTTAAAACATTTTTACTGTTTTGTTACTGAGGACAGTAGAGAGACACCAATTATTTCTCACATTAGAAATCAAAATAGGCATTATGATTACGTAGGGAATTGGTATTTCTTTAAATATAAGGATTAGGACTAAAGGAGTTCCTCTTTCTCCTCATGACTATGGTGTGACAAGTATCCAGATAATGTCATTTAGTCCCACACTACAGTTTCAGGTGTTAGTGCTTTCTCTCAAAGTCTTGGCAATAATCCAGAATTGAAATCTTGACTGTTCTGTCTGTATCAGGCCCACAAGTGTGCTTCAAAATTGGCACATGATTATACTTATTTCCCTATGTTTCCCAAGCTGCCAGTTTTCCAGGGTGTGCTGTCAAAATTCCAAACACCTACCGACCTTCTTAATATGTCAAAGCTTTATGTATTTTCATATTTTGGAACAGCATCTAATGTGTATTGTTAAACATTCAATCAAGCTTCACTTTGTCTCAAATTTGAATTTAACTGTCTCTCAACATATTTTGAAATGTATGACAATACGAGCAAGTAGCACCGATCATGATCAGACGCTATTTCTGTCTTAATCTGGGTGATAGGCTGTCACTAACTTTTGTGATGAGGCACTGACTTCAGCTAATGCAGTACGGACGTTTGCAATCATGCCCTGTATTGGTTTGATTAGACCTGCTGTATGGCTTCTTGATGACAAAACCCCATTGATTCCATGTGGTCTGCCTCTCGTTTCCAGTCAAGCTTGTTGTCTTGAGACATCAATAATTTCATTCATTAGGTGAACTAAACGCATTGACAAGCATTCAAGCCAGTCCGGTTCTGGCATGACAGTCCCAGTATTATAAATTCATTCTCTGTAGTCGATGAAAATTTTGTTATTCATTTAAATGAAATCAGAATCAAAACCTATCGGTGTTCCTTTTACTTGATTATGCTCCCAGAATATATCCAGTACAATTTCCTCCTACTTTCAGAGGTTGTTTGCTTCACAGGCAAAGACAGCAATTATTTATTCCAGATGTTAAAATCCCTCCTACCCCGATAAAGAAATCTATTAACCCACTAATATGCTTTAATGCAACACAAACCAGCAATATGTTAGGCGTGGCAGAGCCTGTGTAAGCACTGGAGGAGGGAGCAGCAAGAGCAGGTCCACTCTTTGAAGGAGCACAGGCCAGGACCTGCAGGTGAACACAGCCCTCCCCCAAGCAGGACCAGGACAAGAATGGGCTCTGCTGACAGACCAAGACAAGTCAAAATATTGAATTGGGTGCAGGGTCTATCCAGAAAGTCCATTCAGAAACAGAAGACAGGACTAGAGAAAAAACCTTAACACAGGTTTCAAGGACCACTAAGGAGATAAGGCTGGAAAAAGACCTTCTCAGGCCTGAGCCTGCCCCAGATGCACGGCCAGGGGGTTCAGGGATGAGGCTGGTTGAAGCCTTTTATTTCCCTCAGGATCCTAGCAGCTCCACAGAGGAAAATGTATGCAGAAATGAGTGAGGAAAAACATAATCAAGTACTAGCCAGGAAAATAGTTTCCTAGAATTAAGATTTTTTACAAGCAAGAATGAAGTAATTGTTAACAATTCCACTTCACTAGTATAAGCAAAGTATAAGCATCATTTATCCTGTTTCTGTATGACATAATGAGCCGTAAAAAAAGCAATCAGATACATAGTAAAAGCAAGGTTATGAGTAACATTTAAAAGGAAGTATCTGAACTTTCAAAAGATTAGCTGACACATACTTTGATGTAAGACAAGGATATATTACCTTTTTTGAATCGTGGACTCAGGCTGTGCCTCATAAAACCTCTAACATGTACGTGTAGCAGGTCCCTTTGCAGACATTTTGACTTTCAAATCATGACAATAGCAATACTTACTCATGAAAGATGAGAAATTAATGGACACCCAAGTGCTATCGTGGTATAATTGGTATCTTTCTCAGAAGTTTTTTTAAAGTGCTATTTATTCCCATTGCGGACACTGTAAGTAATTTATCTTACACTGTAAAGTAATTTATCCTTTGAAATCTGACCATCCAGAAATACTTATATCCTCAACCTCCTCATGGCTAGCAGAATATGGAAAACAAAAGGGATTTTATAAAGTTATTGTAGCTGCTTTTGGTCCTGCCTCCACTGTTACTCTTGATCTTGATCACAGCCACTATGGAGAAATCAGAAATTCCTCCATATAAAAGCTAATTTTGCATCAGCTTTCAGTCCTGTGAAAGAAACATTCAATGCAACTCCTCATGGACCCCTGGCATCCCAAGAGTAGCTAGGAGCTAGTTCCCAGTTCTCTAAAGGATCAGTCATTCATAGGTGTGTTTTAGCACATGGAGTGTTGCACTCCATGTTATGCTTATCAGATTATCCTTGTGCACAGCAATGGACAAATGATGTCTGCTTCACACTTCAGTCTTCACACAAGAGAATACCAGAAAGGGTAGACTTTGGACCTTTGTGGGGCAGTAATGGCACCATGGGGCCAGCGATGAATTTTCATGCCCGTGTCTCTTCCAGCCTTCATAAAATAAAAGTGCCCAAAGATAGGGGCCTGCTGAGGCAGGCTTCATTTTTCACTGGTTATAAAGATGTACTTTAATTATTCGCAATGAACCTGGACTGGGCCTGGGTTCTCAGTAGAGCTTCTTGCTCTAAAGCACTTATTTCTAGAAATTTATAATTTCTGCTCTCCTGCAGCAGAACTCCTTGGGCAGCCATACCAAAATGGTTAAAGAAATACAGACACACGCTAACCCCTCCACACCCCCCCCCTTATTTCTTGCTTACAAATAAGGAGATTTGCAGTGGCCATATTATGAATGGTTTTATTGCTGTCTGACAGTTTGTGATACACTGTTACCATTCCAGTCTTTAATATGTAGACTAAAAAAATAAACCATAGATCTAAAAGTACACAGTATTAGTTTAATCCATAATCAATATAGCAAAGGATTCAAAGTATGCTACACAGGCACTTTACAAAAAAAAAGGAAAAAGCGATTTCAATCCATGTTTCAAGGATATTTAACATTAAATTCGAAAGGTTACTTCTAACAAACTCAACTACCCACAGACCTGCTAGTATGACTGTTTCCAAACAAAAGCTCACTGAGAAATTCTGTGCATGGCTGTACTTATACATACTATTTCAAAGCAGTAATGCCGTCTTGTGCTTAATGAGACATTACAAACAATAAATTCTTTATTTGGAAACGAGTGCAATATTCAATGCAGAAATTAAGTTCATTTTTAATGTGTAACACGAGTATAACCAAATACATACACTATATACAGGGTGTTAAAAAGTTAATAAGGCTGCTTAAGTCTTTTGAATCTGGTGCATTGTACAGATGGGACATGAACATACACACAAAATATTGTGGACATTCCCATTAAAGTCAAAATCTTAAGTATTTGAAGGAATGTCCTAGGTACTTGGAACACTACTGGACTTTCAAACTGAAGCAGAAGTTATTTCTAAAGTAGTCCCACTCAAGCCACATAGGATTTATAGCATGAAGATGTTATTTCTGGAGAAGAATGTAAGAAATAATTACTTGATTTGCCTCTGGACAATCTGAAATTTCTCACTGGTGTTAACATCTGCGTAACTGTGCATGCTGTATTTTCACTTATACATACATAACAAGACAACATAAACCCACATCTTCTAGCAGGACAAGGAAAACAATCCTAATAATACATATTCTTTAGGAAAATTTGTTTGTTATATACAGTATATAAAAAACCCTACACAATTGTCAGCATAGAAAAATATGAGTTCAGTATCTTTTTATACTTCAAAACCTAATTATGAAAAATCCTAGTATCCTGAGACAGGTATTTACTGTGCATCTAATTTACCAATGCCAGTGTGTACTGCTGGAGTACAATTAGAAAAGCACTACCAGCATTTATCAAAAAGTACAGAGATAAAATATACACGACAATGCATTAGCTTGAGGAACTCTCCTCTTTTCATAATGTTAAACAAAACGGTGCAAAATATGCGTAAAATGCTGGCAGACATATCCATGAAGTAGCTGTAAATAATATGGAACAATATGTATATATACTACAGTTACTGATTTCACAATTTAAATGAAAATAGATGAAAGATACTTGACTTTTTTGAGCATCATGCTTAACCATGATGTGTATACTCACATTCAGGCAATTGCCTTAAATATATACATATACACACTCCATCTGACAATGAATTAATAAAACAAAAAAAATCACTGTTGTTTGCACTGAACTTTGCTGGGTAGAAACAGATCAATAAAAGTGGTTCATTTTTTTTCCATTAAGGATTCTAAGAAATGAAATGAAGTATGATTACTATAAATTCTCATCAACTTCAATTTAATTGTTTTGGCTCTAAACCAGCAGAAGAGCAGTTCTGGCCACTACTGACTACATTTACACAAACAAATAAGAAACAACCTGAAAATCTGATGCATTTGCTAAAACCCAGTGAAAATTATCTAAAAAGTCAGTAGAGACTGCATCTTTCAGTGAAGAAAAGACTGGTTTGTTGGTTCAGCTGATAGCAGTAATATGTACTTTAAAATAGAGCCCTAAACACAAAAATATTTGACATTGAGAAACTGGAATATATACATTTTTGTATTAATTTGCATTTACAACATAAAAGGAAAAGAAGTATTATGAAATACTTCATTTGGGAAATTAAACTGAATTGATACTCTTTTCATAAAGACAGTTTACCATCCTATTATTCATAGAAGATAGTTACAAAAACAGGCCAGCTCTCATTAGCTCTACTTTAAAATCAAAATCTAAGTTTTCTCCAAGTATGAACCCTATTTCAATTTAACTGTTGCTTGGCCCTTAACCCTCCCTTCCCAGCTGCTAAATCTCTCCTACATCTCAGACTACCAGTGAACCGCGGTAGTCAATATTTCATAATGCCTGTCTCTAGACCCTTGAATTTATTCCCAGAAAAATTACACTTGTCTTGGATGAAAAAGTAAAGCTTAAATACAGAATGCTTTCCCTAAACTAGCACAACACATTGTTGTAAAAATAGGCTGCATAATCTGTTGCGACAGAAGCAAAGACTTAACAAGCTCTGGATGTTACAGTTCTTGTAAATCACCCCTCTTGGTCATCTCATCATCTGTAACTCTAAAAAATTTATGAGAGGATAAACATACTGTGATGAGAATGGATTTTTTTTCACTCTGCAAGTGTACTTTGCATAAGAAACAAACACACCCTCTACATATTTACCAAACATGATAAATAGCTTTAATAATGAACATATGTAAATTTGTAATTTAAAAATAGATGAACCTTAAAGAAGCCCAAGTTTATTAGAAGCCAGACGTGAGAATGCACAGTGTGCTCTGGAAAGAGAGGGACAAGTAAAGCCGTTTGAGAAAATGCACAATGTTTCAAGCAAACACTGTCTTTTGAGGGAAACTGAGAAATTAGGCACCCACTTCGAGTAGACAGTCAGTGGGACATCTATGCCCAGTTTCCTCTGGAAATCTCATCTTAGCTTTCCATGTGCTATCTCAGAAAACCAAGGCCTAAGTTTCTCAGTCCCTCTGATACCAGGCTAAGCAGATACTGGATTTTGCAGTGTAGGTCATCAATGCACTGAACAAGTTTTTGAAAAAAATTAGATACAAAAACCAAGAGGTCAAGTTTTCTGATGCACACTCATGAAACAATAGCTAAAGATTTTGGTCCACTGACTGGCTCATAATATTTGTCCATCAGTGTTTACAAATGTCTATTATCCCATGGTTTCAACACCAAAATGAATTAGACAATTACTGTATTATACAGAAGGAAGGGAGACTATTTTGGCATAGCCGCACGCCTACCATTTTCAATACAATAAAAAAAGTGATGAATATTTACAGCCAAGTGTGTGCACGCAAAAGATGTTGTCCTTCAGGTTAGGTTACACTATGCTGGATTAGCAGCTCCACGCAACTGGCAGCTGACTAAACTAAAGACCAAACCTGGCACAGGCAAATCTCCCAGCAAGATGTGAGCTCACAGCCAGGGCTGACACCAGCACCATCCTTAATGTGAGGAGGTTATGGCTCCTCTGTATTCCTAAGGTCTGAACAAGCAGAAACTGAACCATTTTTGGTGCTTTTGCGTGCAGCAGGAATTACCCAAGCCAACACTGCCTCTCTGAACATCACACAATGTAAAAAAATATGAGATTATGACTAGAATAGCAACTACAGAAATTGTGCCTCATTCTGAGGGACAAGCATTAGGTCATCCTCCACAAAGAGTAAATTTCTGAAGAGTAAGACTTCATGGGTTTGTCTTTCTTTTTGAATCAAAAAGATTATAGTGCCACAGCTTGCAGTTACTATGAAAGAGAGTAAACTTAAAAGCAAAAAGGAGACATTGTTACTGTAGTGTTCATTATTGCATGTCTTCGTCACAGCTTAAGGCAAATATTCTATATTTAAGGTTGGACCAGTAACTGATATGACTATATAAATATATACGCAGTAAAACTCACACATATGTGCAGACATATATATATCTGTGGATATATAAAAATATTCATTTTCTTAGCAACGTTAAAGTCTGTAAAAACATTAAGAATAGTGAAAAAGGTAGGAGCCCTAATTCCTCCTTCGGAGAAAAGTAAAAAGTCCCCTAGATATCCTGCATAACGAACAAGAGTACACGTTGTTTTGACTTGTCATGTATCTCATTGTAGATTAATATATATGTTGAAGATTGCATAAATAATTAGACAATAAGCAAATATTACATTGTGAGGTTTGATGGCTACAGCATAACTATAGGCCACTGTTGTACAAAAAATAAATTCTATTCAGACAGTTTATGTCCTGCTCCAATAAAACATAGCTACTGCTACAAGTAGAACTATATCACTGTATAGTTTTTGTTTTAACGTGTTTGCAGATGAAACCTCATTTGTGGGCATTTTCTCTGAAAATACTTTGGCCCGAAGAGAAGACAAACATAGATACGTTTTCCCTGGGCCCTCCAAATACTCAGAACAATTTTCAATATAAATCTGTAACAATTACCACTCTAAAGAAATGAAATGCTATACAAAACAATTCTGACAAAATATGGGAAATGGTAGCATAAAAAAGGAAACCCTCAAGCTATGCTTCAACTTAAACCCCAGACATTTCCAGTTAAGCATAACACTGCCTTGTCCTCACCTTATCTAGATTTGTTAGTGTAGTACTATACAAGAATATAAAAAACTCTGAAAAACTCTGAAATGCAGAGGTGCAGTAATGCAAAATGTGCATCAGACAGCCTGAAATTCAGTGTAACTATGGATGAAGATCAGACTGACCCTTCTCCTTCATTATAATGGCAACTGAAAAAGGGCAAATCTTCACCTTATATGCCACATAGATACCCTTTCTAAAGGGGTATGACAATGGACTGCTTAAGACATAGCTGAGTTCACTGATTGCAAGCACATGTTCATAGCAGCAGTTTTCCTACAGCCATTAAACACAATTTCGAGATGAGTTTTCCATCTTTCAACTTCAGTTACATTTTATCCTTGAAACAGTAACGTCATCATTCTGAGAAATTATGATGACAGGAAAAAAGGGATTATCAGTGCAAAGGGCCCAATATGAAGTGCATGCTTATTATCGAGCCTAGTTATCTAGGCTTTTATTCCTTCCACAAGAACGCATTCTGTAGAGTGTACAAGTGAAGTCACTCTCTCTGAACAAGACATTTGTTTTCAACCTGCTGGCTACACCCATTGTGTAGCTGAACAAGACAGACCGAATGAATCCAATTCCAGTGTAAAATTCCCAAGGAAGATTCCTGTTCTACTCGAGTAAAGCCGGAGTGCATTTTTTTTTAATGCCAATAGAGAATATTTAGGGTATTTCTTTATCCTGAGTAAAGAGGTTTCTTATTTATCGAAGCCCCAGGCACACACTGCTATAGTTTAATTAGATTTTGTCATATAGTCCTGGTATCCCGAAGGCCATTATTGGATTATTCTCTGGAGCAGCTCTCCTTATTCTTCTCCAACAGGTGGTGGTGGCTGGCACAGCTTGTATAATCTGACAATGACAAGAAACAAAAAACTATTAGAGTCTGGTCATTATTAAAATGGGTAAATTTAAGGAACACAAACTAAATCTGTCTCCTGCACTGCAAAACCAAAAGTACTGAATTCAGTTTAATAACATTGATGTAAAACAATTAAAATCTTGCTCAAGAGTGTAAATGTTTACATTGAAAGTAGTATCATTAAAACGCACACCTGTGAATAATCTGATATAGACATTCCAGTTTAGTCAAGTTTTGATATTTTTGCAATGAAGAGCCCATTCTGGAGAAACCTAAGTCTCTGTTAATCCCATTACCAATTGTTGCTTTAAATTTCTGAATTGGGAAAGCTGATTGGTGAATGAAATTGTCCTCACTTTTGTTTTGTTTTCGCGCATAGTCAAACCTTGTTCTAACACAGTTCCCTAGAAGAACCTAAGACAGATGTCAGGCACGTGACATGCCAGCATGAAGATTCTAAACACCCTTCCCCCATTTCTACATGCATAAAGTCAAGACCAGTAAGGTTTGGTTCAAATAACTACCTCAGCACAGACTGAAATAGCCACCTCTTTGTTCATAAAGGCTTTGGATTTTCTATTAAACCTTTTTATATGGACTCAGTTATTAGCAAGTGTCTGAAACTCCACCCAAACATTAGGAATACTGAAAACAAAAGGCAATCATTCTGCCCTCGGGCTCTCTGTTCTGTAAGTATGTCCAGCATACAGTATCTCCTCTGCAACCACAGCAACTAGAACAGCAATAGACGTGATCTCATTTGGAGATTACGTATTTTCCTTAGGGAAAGTGCATCACTGAAGGAATAGCAAAGAGAAGAGACCGAGTATGGCATGGCAGGGAGAAAAAGCAGCCAAAGCCACAAGAGACAATCATACACATGTGCATTAATGCTTAACATGAAGAATCTCTGATATTGAAATACTAAAGCAATAGAAACAGCAGGTTTGGTAGGTCTGGCTATAGGCAAGGTAGTGAATCATCCAGTGGCTTGGGGGCTAAGCATATTTAAAATCCTCAGGGTATCCAAATTTTCCAAATATATTTTGCAAATTTTCCTGCTGAACATCAAATTAATTTATATGATTCCATTTTAACTCTCCATAAATTTCAAACTCATACAACACCTCAATACAGAAAATAAAAATCTGTACACAGGGCTGGGCTCCAAAACCAGTTCAAGATCAAGGGGCTGGTGCCTTCTTGGCATGGTAATCTGCTACTGAAATTATGGCTGTCCCCGTGAGTCCTGAAAGCCTCTTCAACATCTAGGCACATCTTGTCAGAAAAAGCATCCTGTAACTGTGCAAGAGCAGGGCAGGGTAGCTGCTCTTCTTAGATTTCAGTTCCTTCAGGAGTTAAAATTCATGGGACACTGACAATACCCACACAGTGTTCATGGGTTAAATAAATTTTCTCTGAATCTCACGGGAATCCATCATCACAAAGTATCGTTTTTGGATGGTAAGAACCAGGAGCATCAGTTCTGTCAATCAAACAGAAATTGCAAATCTGCTTTCAAACCTCCACCATAACGTATTCTGAAGATTATTGGGCTCCTTCACAGACTCAGAGCTGCCATCATTTAAGGTCACATTGTGCAGACGCCAGTGTATTTGTTAGGAGCCATATATAAGTTAATACAGGTATATCTCACATTTGTACAGCAATGATAGAATCAGATGGCCTGATCTTTATACAGACAAGTATGCAGAGAGAAATAAACAGGGGTTATTTGAGTTATTTGATTCTGCTGCTGTAATAAAGTAGTAATATTCAAAGTTGGCAAAAGACAAAATTACCATCAGAATTCTATCTAAGTAAATTGCAGTGGGGTTATTTCTTCATGATGTTTCAGCAAAATCTAATTTATATGGAACAATGTGCAGGAAAGCTCAGCCCCAAGTACCACGGTCTGGGTATTCTTCAGGTTAAAATGGTAATTTTTACTTGTCTTCAGAGCAAGTGATGTAGGGGAATTTTGAAGCAACTGAACAGCAGCTGCTACTGAGATACACAAATATTACACACCTTGTTCACTTAAGGTACGCTCCTTTTCTAGAATCGTATTGAGTGCAGGCGTGGAACAATGTGCAGTGATTTCTTACAAGTTACGAGCAATAGCCTATTCTCCTACTGAGCTGAGAACAGGGAAGCAAATGACCCAAGAAAAAATTCCTTCATATTAATTGTCAGGACCCAGAAGCCAGTCTTTCTGTGAGGCTATGGATCACATGTGTGTTTATTCACATGGTTTCCTCTATCAGGTATGACTAATTCACTGTTTCCTTACTGAAACTTAAACACCACACTGGGTCTGTTTATGTATTCTATTTATCTGTTTAGCTTGTTCAATGTGTTATCATCCATCAGCAAAAAATTTATGTTTTAAATTGGTAAAAAAAGGTTTAATTAGAGCTGCATTAACAAACCACCTTTAAGATTATACTAAGGACATTGTTGTTCGGTTATTTTCGTAAGTATTGTGCTTGTCAAGAAACACTTCAGGTACCTGCAATCCACCACAGCATTAAAAAAGCTGCATAAATATAGAATAGTCACATTTTTCATTCTAGTGGATGTTTCAGAAAGAGACAAATAAAGACTACATCATCTCTAAAAGCAACTAGAACATGATTTTGCTGAGATACTGCAGTACAGCATTTCATTAAAATGAGGTTATGGATTTAGTTATGAATATTTCCCCAAAACCACTAAACATCACAAGTGATGAAGGATTTACTCCAGTGTTTTCATAATTAACATGAGTTAGGTTTCATTTTTCAAAAATGGGCACATATTTAAAAGAGCTACATAGTCTGAACTTCTGCAACTAATTACTTTAAGTAAAACTGTATGACTAAGAATTGATTTTATATATGTTAAAATTCAATTCTTACCAGTTAGTGCATAATACAGTCAATGTTTACTGTTAGATTTTGAGTGGCTAGGACATAATTTGGCACAAACTAGACAAAATCATGGTCTAGGACACAAACAATCAGTTACCTTGGGACAGCCTGTGGCGTTCGATCCCTCACTCCTAAATTCTTGGCTGTGTTTTGTACTCTTGCACCCTATAAAGGAAAAAACAACAATTTTGCTTCATTTATTCCAGGACAAGTTAGAAAGTTTGCTGAATTTTCTACGTGAACATAACTATTGCTTACAATCAGTTAATACATCTGTTCCATGTCCCAAAACAACTCTCAGACTTTTCTAAGGTGGGGAACAAGTTAAAGTACTATATTAATTCTCAACATAGAGAAATATGTGGGTAAGAGACAAGATCTCAGCACTTGTCATTAAGTAAATGTATACATATATATCTTACTAGCATAAAAGACCTAGTTAAAAATTACCATTTAAGGTTTAAAACAATCCAAACACATCTTGTTTCAATTCCTTTGATTTTTGTCACCATTTTTTGTAGAAGGCATGGATAACAAAGTTATTTTCTGAAATGTCACTTATTTTCTATGAACTTCTGAATGTATACTACACGTTCTTTCCTATGAATAGCTTTCCGGTTGAATCTAGAAAAATGGCCTAAATTGAGGCATTAAATTAAGACTAGAAAAAAATCAGGTCCTAATCTTCTTTTATAATCACAGAATCACAAAATATTGGCTTGGAAGGGAGCTCTTATTTAGACGAACAACCCTGATTAAAGCAGGGTCAAGTCAAAAAGCTGGTCTTGATAAAACCTACACAATGTTCAAATGCCCTGATGGTAAAAAAATGCGGACTCTTCTGCAAACAAACTAGCTTAGACATATCAAATAACTTCATAAATATTTGGTTTTAAATGATGAGGTCTAGCTTTTAAAGTGCAATTTTATTCATGTGAAGTAGTCACCATAAAGAAACACATCTGTTAGATTTACAGTCTCTCTATGTTTTCTAATATTTTAAAGGAGATGGAAACTACTTGCTCTGTCTGTAATACATACACTGACTCTCCCTTTATTTCTGCTTCCATACTACTTAAACTCAGGACAAAATAACAGAGAACAAAAACATACTCTCAAAATTCTTGGTGAGATCTTAGATTGGTGTGAAACAAAAAAAAATAATTTACATTCCAAATAGAGCTGCAATGGCAGCTACACATGATGTAAAAATGAAGTATAATCATTGATTCCATTTGTAGAATAAGACCAGACCTTGCACTTGACTGATATCCGGTACTCAGGTAACCGAAAAGGTATTTCACTGTTACAGTCTCAAACAAAAGATGATGGTTACATGCAGGTAGGTTCCCAGAGTTTATGCCAAACACATGCCACAAAAAATAGTGTCTTTACATTTCTTGTCGAAAAAAAACAGTGGTAAAGATAGAGAAAATAACTAGAGTACATACAAAACTGAAGGCAGAATATAAATGTGATTTTACTAGCTTTAGATCTAGCTCAGTAAGCTTGTCTCCAAGTGTTGCAAAAGACACGACTGAAGACCACGACAAACATATGTCTTTGCCCAGAACCTCCTCCAGAATGCAGTCATTAGTCACACAATACTTCCTCTGTTCAGCAGCAAGTATGTATTCAATCTTTCCCATCTCATCTTGAACCCAGAACTTCACTAACCTCCTTGAAGAAGGGAGTCCACATCTTGGGTACAATCTTATCTTGCAGTATCAAGAACCACTGTTTGAACTTAGTTTGAATCTGCCAATTTCATTTGATGCCTTTAGTTCTGCGCTGGTAGGGGCAATGGTCAGGGCATACCCATGCCTCATGTTCTTTAGACCTCTGCCACATTCTCCTTCACTCATAAAGCTGAACAATCCTAGATTGTTTTGTCTGTCTGTCCTGTCTATAAACCATTCCCAATTCTTCACCATTTTTCCTGACCTTCTCTGAACCTTTTCCATTATTCTATATCCTTATGGAAGAGATCAGAACAGAGTGTTCAAAATAAAGCATCATGACAGCATGATTTCTACTTTGTCATCTATCCTTGCCTAAACCTTTTTAACTTCTGATTTGCTTTACTGATAGCTACTGAGAATTGAGTTGATTTTTTCTGTCATACCCTGAGGTCTTGAACGTGAGATGCAATGGCAAGCTCACAGTCAATTATTTTGAATGTGAATTTACGGTTTGCTTTTTTTTTCCCCCTGTGTGCATCACTTAAGAATTATCTACACTGATTTTCATCTGCCATTTTATTGCTCAATCACGAAGTCCTGTAAAATCCTTTTGTAATTCTTCACACTTACTTCTCATCTTTAATGAAAACTTGAGAAGAGTTCAGAGGAGAATAGGGAGAATGATTAGGTAAGAAAACACAAATGGAAAAAGAAAGATCAGATGAACTGATGTTCTTCTGTCTACAGAAGTGCTGGCTTATCACAGAAACGATAATCAAATTCAGCATAGACTTTTTAGCAGGGCCTGTAGCAACAGGACAAGGGGTAATGGTTTTAAACTAAAAGAGGGTAGATTCAAACTACATATGGATTTTTTTAAGATAAGGGTGGTGAAACACTGGAACAAGGTTGTGCAGAGAGATAGTGCCCCATCTCTGGAAACATTCAAAATACTAGAAGTTTACTGCTACAAAGGGAATAAAATATAGTCTCTACAGTATCCTGGACAGAAAAGGGAGATAAAAAAAAAAAAAAAAGAAAAGAAAAAAAAGACTCAAATGAGGTACTAAGTAAAACACCCTAATGAAAAGGTTATGAAAACTCTGTAGCGGACCACTTGGGAAGCACTGAGCTATGGGAGGTTCAAGAACAGATATGACAAGTGTCTGTCATGTATCACATAAGGACAGCTGATCTGGTGCTGGTCACAAAGTTAGACACGTTGAGTCCAGACCTTCATCTCCTTCGGTGTCCTTTCCTCAGTGCCATCTTCTAAAATTTTACCATAATAAACCCCACTATGACAGTCTGCTGAGACTGACGTATGATTAACATAACTGAGAGTCAAAATACACATACCCATGGGAAAAACTATCTAAATTAATCACACCTAGATCCTGAAAGTCAGCGCTATGACTACCTCTGAGAAAACCAGCCTATTTTTACTTGCATCACTCACTACACAAATTAATTTTAGTATCTTGCTCACATAATAAATCAAATGCATTGATTTAAAAAGGAGTCTAGCTTTATACAACCATGTAATTTATTGTTTAGCAGGAGAACAAATTAGATCTTACTTACAACCACCAGATTGTTATTTCCTTGGAGGAAAAGCACCCACGAATTACTACCTACTTGCTATGGGTCATCTCTTTTTGTCTCCACTGAGCACCATTATACCATTTCTATTTCAATATACTTTAATTTTTACTTCTCCAATGTTATTTTTAAAGCTAAAGCAATGTAAATATTGACACTGTTTGTCTCACATAGGCATAAGGGACAGCCAGCCATGCGTCTGCAGATTGCTTCCCTCTGCATACCAGTACTGCCAGAGTGAAAGATGTGGGCAGCTCTGAGGAGACATCACCATCAATCTGGACTCTTATATGTGAAATAGTATTCTCATTGCCATGAGAAAAAATGATACGCTTCTTTTCAAGCTATACACTAATTTAAGGATAGCAAGAACCAGTCACATAAAGAAAACAGATTCTCTTTATGCCCTGCTCAGAGACCTCTAAATCAGTACAACTCTTATGAAAATTATTCAAAATGTAGTGATATTATTATACTCATGAAAAGGCATGGCAAAATGATTACTCACTTAAAAGACAACACAGGTTCTCTCCTATCCTTTTCTGTTTATCAGCTTTCTGGTTACCTTTTTTCCTTACAGCCCTGTGGCCTCCTGTAGGCTCCTTTCCTAGGCCTCTGTCCTCTCCATACTTTGCTGCACCCTGAAGACACACTCCTATCAGGATGCCTACATAGCATTTTGCAGGTACAGATGTTCACATGAATAAACATTCATGAGTAAATAAAGTTACTAAAAGATAGTTGAGACGTTTTGTCAAAATTTGTATTTTAAAAATCAGTCTAGACTGGATTAGCAGATGAAAAGTAGAAAACACTTAACTAAAACCATCCCACACACTTGAGTTTGTACCATCTCTCACAAATTGGTAACTTTAGTTCTCACAGAGCAGATGCTTGTGAGTACCTAACTATGACAGGGTAGTTATGAAAATTGTTACAACAATACAGTCAGGGCTGTTATGAATCTTGTTACACATGATCACAACCTCATTCAATTTAAAAGAAAAAAAACTTCCTGAGGTCACCCATTCAACCAGGTGTCTCCAGTTATTCAGTACTGGTGCCCCAAGCTGGAAGAGGCATCAGCTTCAAGTAGAGACTATTTCCCCTTGTGGAAAGCTGATAGCAGTAGGCACTAATATCGCTTGCTTCTCCACAATAACAGATGGAAAAGATGTCCTTCCATTTGTGCTCCCTATGGCTAATCTCTTTATTCCACAAAAGATTCTGGGTTTATTTGGGCTAACGAAGATTTTGTTTGGTTGGAGGTTTTGGGGTTTTGTGGTTTTGTTTTTTTTTTTTTTTATATTTAGCCAGCTAAAGGACACATGAATTGCCCTTAACCAAATGTTCTGCATGAAACCTCAAGAAGCTTTCCCTCCCCCCCTAAGTTTTATGACCTGCACTATGCTCCTGACAGTTAAATCCTATAGGAAATTTAAACATTAGATCTGGAACAGGTTTCTAGAAAACACCATAATGAGTTGTTGAAATTACTCCAAAATATTTAGAATTTAATAGAGGGTTATATTTCTACTACAGAACTCCAAGACTGATTTAAAATTACAACAAAAGATTATTATTCTATTAAATGCCATAGTGGTTTCCTGCAAGAGGAATAATGTGTGAAAAAAGTCTGGCTTGATTTACTAGCAGACTTTTTTGCAGTGTCTGTGGGTGGTATTGAGATATTGGCATCTTTAACAGCTATTGATCACCTACTGTTTTACTTCAGAGAATGTAGCCTCATTGGCGGCTTCTTTCTACATCTCTATTTCAGCGAGTACAGTTACAGCTGCTCAAAACCATGCAAGTTACTTTCATTTTGTCTTTAATTTTAATTTAATAAACTGCAGAAGATCCACAAATTAATCAGCATTTCTGTAAATGGTCTAGAACTGTATATCTAGAATGTGCCCTTTGACAGAATATATCCTGCAAGCACATATACGCAAAACTCTACATCCACGTTTTTAGATCTGCCTTTTGTCTAGAACTTCAGCAGCAGACACATCAACCTATACATGCAAGCTTATCCTCATACAGCAGTAGCTTTCTTTTCAAATCAAGTTAAAGCTGTAATTCCTGAGCTGACCTACACAATCTGATTCAAGAACCCTGAGAGTATTCACTAGAGAAATTTAATTTATGCACCAAATAAATTGGAAGTCCAATATGAAAAGGAGTAAGTCTACTCTGATATATGACAGTTACACACATCAGTTAACTTACTACACAGCAGCACTTATATATAATTGATCAGAATCTATGGCTTGAGAATATCTACACAATTGCTTTACCAGACTAAAAGTTTGATCTAGCATGTGTGTATTTTTGTCTACAGTAAGTAATAGCTTAATCATTCCCATAACTCAACTGTGATTCCTGCACAGAATACAGCAGCATTAATGAAAATAATAAAATTAGATGCAAATTAAACCCCAGAAATTATGCATCTTTCTTACCAGTGATTAGTTGTCCCACTATCTAATTATCTTTTTGTTCACTTCAAGACTGAGTGCATCTGTATCTTATTCATGCTTTTGTCATAAGGTTGAAAACTACCACAGGATGGGATATATGTTCCATGTGCACACAGAGTGATTAAGCCCCCACTCAACCTCCCTTTGATCAACTGAATAGATTAAGCTCTTTAATCTTCACTTTATAAGCCTTGGCTAACCACCTCTGGATCACTCACGTTCCTCCTTTGAACTGCTTCCAAGATTCAAAACATCCTTTTGAAAATATTTATCTGATAACAAGATCTTCCAGGAAAAAAATGTGCCAGTACAGTACAGCATAGCCCCCATTCTACATCGATATTGCCTTTTAATCCAGCTTTATTGTCATACCTTAGCACTAAAAGTTCACATTGATGTGGTTATCTATCCACAACAGCCTCTAAATCCTACTATTCTATTAGGAACAAAGATTGAAAAATGGTATTTTGAAATAAGCACATGGTCCTCAGGAATCTTTCCTGGAAAGTTAATTACCACACAATTTATTTCTCCCCTTCCCTCCTACACCTCTTCTTCATTCAATATATGAATAACCTTTTATTAACAATAATTAATAACCTTAAGTTATTTTTATGGATAGTATATATTAAAATAAAGGCTGTCTTACTCAACAGACTATTCTGATGTAAGGTGATGCCACAGCAGTTCCTATACAAAAATCATTATGTAAAATCATAACTCTAAAAATTATGATCCATATACACATACAGAAAAAGCAAGCTGTTCAAAACCAGCCTGTTCCAGTATTTTAAAAAATGAAGCTTTCAGTCAACAATAAAGGAAGAGAATTAAAACAAACAAACAAACAACAAAATAACCGAACTAAGAAAACTCACACAGACGTTAGACAATGCGAAGATGGAGGTTAAGAAATGCTTGGTCAGTCACTCTTGTTCACGCATTCTTGTGTACACATCTCAGGAAACACCCAGATCTCACCCACAAGGAGCACCCTACCTGTTTGCGCATGACATCAGTAGCTTGCATGATATAGCGAGGAGGTAGCCCATGGCTCCGAGCCAGAATGATCGCCTGCTCCAGGGTAACGCTCAGAGTGCAGCTGCAATGGAAGACAGAAGTCAGCTATCTGCTAGCAGTAGTTTCCTTAAAATAACTGATTTTAGATCAAATATATTTTTTTTGAATACTTATCAATAAAAAGATTACACAGAAGATCTGCCCCCTATCCCTCCTCCATCCATTAGCCTTAACACCAAAATCTTTCTTAAAAGGAAAGACTTGGAGTGTAACAAGTGTTCCTGTTGACTTAGAACCAAATAATTTGTCTTATTTTGCTTGTTTAAAAATAAAAAACGTAATAAAAAACAATACTGCTATGGCTTGGCAAATGCATGAGAGTGTGACAACCCAAGGAGAAAAAATTTTTGCAATTGTATAAATCCCTTTCCAGGTTGCTACTGTACATGTTCTCTCTTGTCCTCCGCTGTTGATGCCATCCTTAGCTTTGATACCAGGATCCTGACCTCTTGCCATTAGCTTAGCTTGCTTATTCTTACGGTACGTTACTGCTGTTCAGTCACGTTACTTGCTGTTCAGTCCAAAATTAAGAGACATTTATCCCTTGCAAAAAAAAAGTAAATAGGCAAGGCATTCATTCAAATAAACTGTCTTCTCCTACTTCATCAATCTTTTTCAAGTAAACATTTGAGGACAAAAACTGATCATGGTATTGCATCCTAATGAAAAGGCTGTAATTGCTTTGTCAGAGCAACCATGTACGTTTCAGAGCTAAAGAACTTGCCGTAGGACAACCTGTCATAAAATCAGACAAGAAGCAGTAAGGTAAGTAATTTTGGACACGTCATCCCATTTCAGTTGTGATGGTGAGGACAAGGACTAATACTTGGTTTCTCATACAATCAAAATCAAAGCTGTAGAAGACTCACAGTTAAATGCAACAAAACTACATAGAAACAGGAGCATTTTGGAAAGCACAACATGTTTGAGGGTTGCTGTCATCCAAGAGGTGACAGTGGCTTCATTCTGCACCAATAAGCTGCTTGATATTTTTTTCTGTTAACAACCAAAGTACTGTAATAATCAAAACTCTTCAACCAGAAAGATGAGGTGCACAGAAAGCTATCCTCACCAGAACCTGACAAAAGCTGCATATTTCAAGTTCAAATAATAAAACTAAGATCCACGGTTAAAAAATAATTTGAGTATACTTTTGGCAAAATCCTGACTGAAAGATTCTGCATAGTTTATATTACGCACACAGAACAGACAATATGTTTCAATCAAACACTCATCTTGCTGAGCAGAAGATCTGTAGGAGGAAGAATGTGTCTGCACTTATTTTCTTACTGAAAAAAATCTTGACACGTTTTAAATACCGCTTAAGTAAATTTATGGACAGTAAAGTTCCACAGTAGTGAGTGCAAAAGATATTAAATTTGATCCGTAGCTTTAATTAATGGCTTTTCATTAAAAATTTATAAGCAAAGTGATTTTCCTTGGTAATGAAATAATTTTTATTCCCCAGTTTCTTGTATACCCCAACCTCAAAGTGAACCTGAAGCAAAAATCTATTGATCTTTGTGTTAGATGTTTGATTAAGGTGCACAATAGTTAAATATTAGACTAGAAATTCTAAACACTGCATTTTCATCTTGTCTTTGAAAGGTGAAACATTGCACAAATTAAGTACAAGTTGACAATACTTGCCATCATCAAAATTTAATCATATAACCTTTAAGACCAGACTGCAAAGGAAGCTTTGGTCCATTGACAACAGGGAAAGCAAAATCATCTGAAATCTAATTTGACAAGTGTAATCTAAGCCAGAGAAAAAGGGTAAAAAGTCTCTCTGTAGGTATAATAGAGGTTAATGGGCTCAAAGTACAGCTTTCAACCAACCAGTTACTGAGCCAACTTGCCCATAAATCGCAAATTCCTGGAGCCCAAAAGACTGAAAAAGAACAGGAAAATCATATTCTGATGCGTGAATCAAATCTAACAGAAAAACCTCCTAAATGAAGGCCAAGTTGAAGAATTAGGTGCAAACACTACCTTGTGGTTGGAAAAGACTGCCACTCTAGTCCCTATCCAAAGCCGGATGATATAGCTGGTGATCATGGACATTATAAGTCGTCTGACAATGCCAACCGTGACTCAGAAATAAGGTTGCCAAGTGCATAAAGACATGTTCACATTGGGAAAGGCAGAGACAAAGATTAAAATAGTACAGTGATGATTTCTTTAATAGGCTACTATGGAGAAAAGCAACAACTACAGTACAACCCCAAAACATAGGCTAAAATCGAAGATCTTGCCTCAAGGCAAAAAAGAATAGCAACTTTAAGGATGATATTTTTAAAATATCCTAGGAAATCAGTAGTGAAGATACTGAAGACACTGAAGACAACAGCAGTGATGATGTTCATTATTATCATACCTCTCTAGCAAAACATTTTACATATGAGGTGAATTCCTACAGTAATGCTGGTTAGATACATGCAGTGTTTCTTTTAAAAAACACCATTAGCATATGTTAAATAGCATCAGTGGCATGATTTCGTTTCAATATACTACTTCATTAGAGATGCAATTTAATATTGCTAGATTTTGTGTTTCACTTAAGGCATGTACAAGGTCTTACTAATGGCAGAATTAAATATAAATTGTCAGTTATGGCTTTTGTCGTGTAATTACGAAACAGCATTACTGCTTTCTAGAAACAAAAAACAACAACACTCAAATAGCTTAATTTTAGTTGAATCGTGAATCAATGAAATGACATCCTCTAATAAAATTGATCATATAAACATTCCACAGTGCTATGCTGAACTGACTCCCTATTAAACATGTATTTACATGCTGGTTCTTTCTCCCAGCTCTTCAATTACAGTTTTTTGAATTACTACATATCCATTATCACAAATCAAATTGCTCTGGAGAACCAGCTGTGAAAGAAAAAAAATGCACACACAAAATATCAGACAGTAATATGGAAAAGCTGTAACTGTAAGAACTTCAGCAATGTGGCTGCCAACCACAGAGATATCAAGCAAACACAAATTTAAAACAATATAACTTGTGCAATTTTATGAAACAATACGAAAGCTGGGAATTCCTCATACAGTAAGACTGTTCTGGTGATTTGAGCAAGGTTCAATATCAATGATTGTCATCAAATACGTGCAATATGTAATAATCCACCCTTCTCCCCCATTTTGAGAGTTGGTAAGCAGATGGTACTGAAGTTTATAAAGCAGTTCTGACCACTGAAAGTATCTGGTCATTTTGGAAGCAATCAGCCCAGACAAACTGAACAAGGAAAAAACTCCTTCAGTGATTTTGTAACATTCTGTTAAGGGAAGTAAAAATCCCAAATCCATATATTTTACAGTGTAAACAAATCAAAATCTGTTCTCACTCCCTCTGCTTTCCTCTCATCCCTTCTTTGATGCCAGAAAAACAAAAGACCCAAATTCATCATCTCAGAATTTATGACAGTTAGAATCACAAATTCCTTGCCTTGACAGATTACAGCAGCAAGGCAGCACAGACATTTGGCTTTTCCAGCACAACCAGGCAGGGAATTCCTCATTTCATCCATTTGGTTTCCAAGAAACAGAAGGGGCTGCAGATGCTCCCAGCCCCTGCCTGCTATCCCCACTCTTCCATCAGTCATGACATAATTGATGCGAAGATTAAATACAAACTTTCAAACACCTTCTAGATCAGAACATCCTGAACAAAAAGGGTTAAATCATTTCCTATCATCAACAGTCCATTTGTTTCTGACTGGATGTGATTTTTACTGAAGGGCAGCAAATCAGCTGGACAGACATCCATCCACACCGAAAAACAGATATGTAAAACAGGGAAACATTGAAATTTCCTAAGAAATGGATTTTTCATGACAGCTTATTTTATGTTACCTGGAAGAAAACTTATTGGAGTTCATGTACACTGCCTATAGAGCTGGAACTCAGCAAACTGTGTATCTGTTACCTGAGCAAAGTAATCTAAATAATTCAATTCATTCTCAGGATTCAATTATGATTCCAGCCATCCTACATCCAAAGATGCATCAAAACATCCCTTAGAAAAATGCTCTGAATAGAAAAGATAAGGTGAAACAGGTTGGTTTAGTAGTTACCACAGTCACAGACATCAAAATGAATTATGTTCTGGCTATGTGAATAGGAAAAAAAAATTCTAAAATTTCATATGCATGCTTAACCTAATTGAAATCTAACACTTCCACTAAATATGTAATTTAATGTCATTGTTATTATTTTAATTACTTCTATTTCCATACATTGTAAGCTAACCATACCTACATGTGACCAAATTTTAAACCAATTGCACTATTAAGTATTCATTTGATTCTGCTGTCATTTAAATTAATGCTTATAGAGCAGCTATTATTTATGTCAAAGTATGTAGCAACTAAAAACTTAGTATTAAAGTAAGTCACTTTGGGATAAAAGCTCTTGAGGGTATTTCTTTATAATTACTAGTGATGGCTAGGTAATATCTATTGATTCTGATGAGTAACCCAAAGAAGAAAACAGGCCATGATAAACTTAAAAAATAAGGGGGAAACGTTGTTCAGGACTATAAGAAATACGCATTAAAAGCATAAAAAGGCCTCAGTCAAGACTCTCCCAGAAATTTAAGTTGTTCTCATCATGGGAATACGTCTCCAGGCAAGTGAAATTGAAGTTTGCATTCTCTGTGTTTGTATACTAAAACTGAACAGAATCTCATCTTGCAGGGAGCAGGAAGTTCAGCCAACCAATAGGTATTAGCAAGAAAATGAGCAAGAAGTTCATGAATTAAACTACAATATTGTATATTACAACTACAATAAAATGCTACTGGAGTTCAGGACTTAGATTTAGTCCATTTATGAACCTTTGTGAAGCTGAGATGTTCCTGGTGTGGAAAGACCACTACACTTTAAAATCAGCCTCAGACTGAACCCATCCACTGAATGCTAATCCAAAACCTCTGTTATTTTTGCCAACATACAGCAAGCCTTTACTGTGCATGTGAAATATATTTATTCCATTATCATGGTTCAGTTGTCATAAACAACAGTTCCCAAAGTGACTATCTGTGGAAGATATTACAACACCATACAGAAAGAAACGGTCCATGGTGAAGGGGACTTCTGCCTTTTATCCACTAACCATCAGCATGCACAGTCTTCCTTCACAAGAGGCAGCACTTCGATTATGTAGTTGTGTAAACCTCAAATAAATATAATATATAAATAAATATACCCAACTCCTATCAGGCATACATCCACCATCCCGCAACAGGATACTCAAACCCAGCTATGCCAGGTATTTTTGGCCATTACCTCATTCTGTGAAGAAAATCTTTTGCATTAAAAGCTTCTTCCCATGCAAGCAACCAGGTAAATCTGCTGGAAAACTACAAGCTACTTCCTGTCTTGTAATAGTTCAGGTTATTCTGTTAACACTCTTCCACCTCAGAATTTAAAGATTTGGATAAGATTTTAATGTTAGATTTTTTTTAGGTGGAACCATTCTATTTCTGTTGTACTGTAGCAGGTTTTGTAAGGAAGAATCTGATTCTTCCAAAGATCTGGACTGCAGCTAAGTTATTGATGCAAGAACTGAAACGTGAGAGGATGATTCTACAGAGCAAGCTGTCAACCCTGCTACCAAATGTCTATCCTAGTCCATTATGTTAAAAAGAATCTACATAAGAAAAAAAAAAATCCACCTTGAAATCTGTACCAGTAACGAGTTAGATCCATCTTATCTGTCTCAGTGTACTTTACACACTCGTCTGCAGTTTCAGATTGCATTTTAAGCAAAATAGTTTCTCAAAATTTAAAACCTGCAAGGCAATGCTTAAGATTATAGTCTTTCACATACATATTAGAGATGAACAATGCAAAAATGTACCAGATTGCCTATGAAAGACAAATATAGAACAAAATAAAATGATCATAACTGTAGAAATGACCTTTTTATGCTAAAAATCTTGTTTATCATACTTAACAGTTACATCACTGCTTTCAAATAGTAACCAGCATAGATTGAAATAAAATCATAGACTCGTAGAATGGTTAGAGTTGGAAAAGGACCTTAAGGATCATCCAGTTCCAACCCTCGCCCAGCCATGGGCAGGGAGACCTTCCACTACGTCAGGTTGCTCAAAGCCCATCCAACCCAGCCTTGAACATGTCCAGGGATGTCACTTCTCTGGACAACCTGTGCCAGTGCCTCACCACCCTTACAGTATAATATTTCTTCCTAATGCCTAATCTAAATCTATCCTTTTCAGCTAAAAGTTACCCCTTGCCCTATCACTATTCTCCCAGATAAAAAGCCCCTCCCCAGCTTTCCTGTGAGCTCCCTTTATGTACTGGAAGGCTGCTCTAAGATCTCTCCCAAGCTTTCTCTTCTTTAGGCTGAACACACCCAACTCTCTTGGCCTGTCCGCATAGCAGAGGTGCTCCAGCCCTCTGATCATCTTCGTGGCTTCCTCTGGACTCGATCTAACAAATCCATGTCTTTCCTGTGCTGAGGCCTCCAGACTGAATGCAGTACTCCAGGCGGGGTCTCACAAGAGCAGAGCAGAGGGGAACAATCACTTCCCTCAACCTGCTGGCCGTAATTCTTTAGATGCAGCCCAGGATATGGTTGGCCTTCTGGGCTTGAAAGCACACACTGCCAGCTCATGTTGAGCTTCTCATCCACCAGCACCTCCAAGTCCTTCTCTTCAAGGCTACTCTCAATCCATTCTCCATCCAATCTCCAATAGTGCTTGGGATTGCCCTATCTTAAATTCTTTTATGAAAGCAAGTTTGTTTATGCCTCAGTCAGTAAGGTATCGTAAAAACACGCTAATTGTAGTCAGACATAACAAAAGTGCCATTTAAAAAAAGAAAGGAATCTTAATTAAATGGGAAAGCAGTAGGACTGACAGTTTAGACTGGTTTAGGCCAGAAGGCTGGAGCAGACCTAGGGTTAGTGCTGGCCTGCCCCCTAAAAGTAGTCCTATTGATCCCAGAAAGTTTTCTTGCTGTGGAGTTAATAGCCTAAATATAGCTGCAAATCTTCAAGGAGACTTTTTTTTACTAACACTGAGCTCAGAACAAAATTCCTACAGAAAAAATTTTTAAAATAATCTAAAATGAAGAATTCTTATGATAGAATGTCTTAAATATAAAGACATAGTCTCTATTTTTCACCTTGTTTTATTCAATTCACAGAAAAGCAGCTGGCCATGATGGACAGCTTATGGTGTTACTCTGCTTTGCTATGTGGAAGACAGAGCAGGTTTAGCTGGATTGAAGGAGCTGTGCCAGCTACAGGAGACAGAATAAACTACCCTTGGCAAAACCCACCTCATCATTCAGCCGAGCGCCTGCCAGGCAGAACCCCACTGCTTGAAGGATGGTAACACTAAGGAGAGACTTTTTGAAGAGGAAATTAAAATTCAGGAAAGAAAAGACATTGGTTTTTCTGGAGTTCATCAAGATTATAAAAGACTTTTTTGCTCTCAATCCTCCAGGAAATGCAAAATTTTATATAAACTTAGGATTTGTTTCATTTGGATGCTTTAAATTATTCCTTTGAGCCTATAAGGCCGATGGTCCCTGAATAGACTTCTGCAGCTGCTGCACCTAATTTCATTTTGGCATGGAAAGATGCTATGGCATGTCTGTGTAGTGCAGTCGCGCTCTTCTCCCTCAAGCAGGAGCAAACATCATGATTCAATAAAATTTAAAAGGGCCTTTCATCACCTACATTTGTGCAGAGTGATTACAACTTCAAACAGAATGAATACAAGTAAAGAAAGCAGAGCATTGTTTACAGGGGGACAGCTGACTGGCAGGCAGAAATATAATCATGGATGATAAAAAAGGGAAAACAGAAATGCAAACTATTGATTTCTCGGACTAATTTAGAGCTCTGTTCCTGAAGCTGGTCAACAAGGCATATTCATTTATGATAATCCAAGGGGAGTTTGTAGAATTCACACGTCACTTAGGACAGTGAAGGTTAAAGGGACTTAGTTTTCACCATCCTTGTTTTTCTGGTGATTGAAATATATTTGAAGAGAACTGCTGTCTGAAATAGATATAGGATTTTAGGCTCTGATGTAAATTGGTAAACATATTGTCATAATAAAAATCAAAGCAAAGCAATAACCAGCAATTCAAAATCCCCAGCATTATCTTGGATATAGGGATGAAAATATGAACTCTGTCAAGCTGTTTTAGCCTACTGCAGTGTAAAAAGCAATTTAATATGGATCACAGAGAAGTCAGAAACCAAGACATTGCTGATCCAGAGATCAGCAATCACTGTCAAAACAGACAAAGCTGCCGTTTCATAGTTCTTGGCCTCTTCTGCATTGGACTGCCACCTGGCACCTCCCTCCCAAGTTATCTGGGATGCATTTCTGGTTAAAAGGAGGGGTAGCAGAACAAACACAACCGCCCACATCTGGTAAATCCAGGACACCCAAGTTGCAAAAATATAGAAAGGGCTCTCCAGTCAGTTCAGGAAGAGACAGATAAATCGAGTGAGGGAATGTTCATATAGAATTTATTTGAAGTCTATTAAACATAGCTAAATTCTGACAGAGTAAGAGCATGCTCAGTTTCCACTCCCCATGAGCATAAAATGCTGACTGGCCAAGTACCCTGCACTTGTCCACAGACTCACAGAAATTCTCTCCCACGGAAGATCAATTGTAGAAATTCAGCTAAAATGAGGTTTTTTTAAAAAGAAAGCATACCGGAACCTTCCTCCGTTTTGATTATTCTTAATTTTTAAGCTGGCAAGGCTGGTAAATGAAGAATATACTTTTGAAGTTTAATTTGCAAGGACAATTCACACCTTTCCCCTATCTTCTTGCCTAGTAGCATCTGTAGATTATACTAGTTTTCAACTTATTTAATACCTGCAGCATAGTCGTAAAAAAATAGTGGAGAGTCCTTGGTCTAGGCCTACGAAATGGGGATTTCTGCAACTGATCATAATCAAGCACTTCACAGCATTTAGTTTCTAAGAACACAGATACATTGCTGAATAAAACCAGATATAAATACCCTCTCTCATTGAAAATCAGTAGTTTGAACTCTGAAGAACTAGCTTACAACTTAAAGAGCATTATTTTGCAATATTATTTGTCCTCATTAAATAATATTTCAATAAACAGAAGAACTGAACCTTCAACATTGCAGGCAATAAGCAAAATGATCTACGTCTACGAGACTCGATCACATCCAGCATCCTAATGTTTCCTCTTCTCCTTGCAGGATTTCATGGTTCTGCAAGGCAGTTGCACTGTGCAGAGCACGAAGGGGAGCAGGTTGTCAAAGACAGCAGAATTTAGCAGTAGAAACGTCTGGAACAAAATTCACCCAATAGACCTAGCTGGAGGCAAAACAATCTCTCTATCTTGGCAAAGGCAATTTCAGAATGCCAAAAAGCAGAGCCTACCTAGTGTTGGGCTATCGAGGTGTGGCCTAGGGAGGTCAGAAAGAAAACAGCACACAAAGTCACTGTATATGACATCAAATTCTAAGGAAAAACTTTGACAGCCATGAAGTTTGTATGCACAATAGTAACTTCAGGAAACTGTTGGTAAAAGAACTACCTCAACTTTTACCCCTTTAAAAACCCTTCTAATCTCTAAATACATGAGCCTTCTTCTGAACTTTTGGAAATTCAGGGCAAAATCTCTTTGGGTACCTATAAAATCTCAAGTAATGCATCTTAAAATGTCTCTGATAATGCCAAGAGCTGATGTTTTCTTTCTCTGAACAGATGGTAGCCACAAAGGTAGTATTAATGCACAAGTGAAGTAACAGGATCTTGTACAAGAGCTCAAATGTACTAGCTGTAAAGACGAACTTGTCATGCTTTACAGAAAAGTGTTCTGCATCTTCACTTTATGTAAATAGGTGCTCATGAATCCTTCAACAGCTAGATGGAAATCCACCCATATTTCAACCCTACTCCCACTGCTCATCATGACAGAATGGTAGGGGATGGAAGATACCTCTGCAGATCAACCAGTCCAACCTCCCTACTAAAGCAGGTTCACCTAGAGCAGGTCGCACAGGAATGTGTCCAAGCAGGTCTCAAATATCTCCAGAGGAGGAGACTCCACAACTTCCCTAGGCAGCGTGATTCAGTGCTCTGTCACCCTCAAAGGAAAGGAGTTCTTCCTCATGTTCAGGTGGAATTTCCTGTGTTCCAGTTTGTAGGTGTTGCCCCTTTATCCTGCCTCTGGGCACCACCGAGAAGACTCTGGCCCCATCTTCTGCCCCTTAGATATTTATAAGCATTGATAAGGTCCCCTCTCAGACTTCTCTTTTCCAGGCTAAACAGACTGAGCTCACTCAGCCTCTTCTTATAATAGTCTTGAAATCCAATATGTCAGTTTTCTCGTATTTTGAGTTTTTTAAATATACTTAAATAGACACTTACTAGTTTATACCTTTGAATTAGCCCTAGTTTTGAGCAAAAGTTTGATGAATAATTTATTTTCATCTAAGACAGATCATGTTTGGAATCAAGCATATCACCTCTTATTCAGTCACCAAACTGTTTTGAATAATTCGTGACCCAGACACTGTGGGGTGGGTCTTTTATTGGGGCTATTAAAGTTGCTCTGACTTTATTCTTATAGTATAAGACTTTTTGGCACAAATATCTTGGCAAATTCAGACCTTAATCCATGAAATCATAATGAAAAACAGAGGTAATCTTTTTTAGCTTTATAAAAAAATGGCAGAATTAAGCCTAAGGTCTTTTCTGATCACATAAGACATGAAACGAAGCTTAAAAAGAAACAGAGAAAACCTCTATAGCTTCATGGACTTCTGAAATGACAACTTCATGTCAGTCCATGCTATATAGTATTTCTATCTTTATCTCATACAGTGACTAACGTTAAATAATACAGTCTTTTCCTGTTATTGCCTAAAATCAAGTGCAGCATACAGTATGCTATAAACAATTGTGTCAGTGACCAAGAGTAATATAGTCTCTTGCAAACTCCGTTAAAAGAAATGGCAAGCACTGTTCTTATACAAGTTAATTCCATAGGCTATATACGGAGCTCTCCCTGGTTTTCATGCTCAATAATCTGCATTGCAGCTCTGCTGCTTCCTTTTTTTTTTCTCCTCAAAGCTCTTTTAAAGAAAGGACAGTATTTGAAAGGAAGAGAAGGGAATACTCATTCTAACACAATGTGCTTGTAACCAAGTCTGCTAAAACAAGGCTTTTCATAGATCAGAAACAAAGGAGAATATTTTTAACATATTGGTACCTGTAATCTACAGTTTGGAACTCTTATAAACAGAGCAGCTATTTAGCATCATATTCTTCATTATGTTTGGGGGGTTTGTTTGTTGGGGTTTTCCATCCCCCCCAGTTGTAGTTTTTACTTTTTTGGTATAACGTACAAAAAAATGGCAATCTGCCCAGCTGGAACATAAACATATTGCTGCTATTGATTAAATCATTAAGTATTAGAGAGTTCTACAATGATGCTATTGTCATATATAAATACGCCTACTAAAATCTCTTAGTGTTGATAACAAAGATCAGTTAATTATAGCTCAATTCATTTTTGGTGTTGTATTAATGACAACAACTGTTCTATAGCCTGAGCTTATAGTTATCATAAGGCACACCTGCAAACATGTCTCTCTCTTCTGTTTTGGTCTTTTCCTTGGATCAAGCTCTACTATAGTACCCCCTAGCTTACAAAGCAAACAGAAATTTCAGCATTCCTTGCCTGTATTGAGTTTAATATGGTATGCGTGATTCACCTAGGAAACGTTCACTTTTCTGCTTTAGCAATTAAGATTTCTGTCTTTTTCTGACATGAATGAGGAGCAATCCACTACAGCTGCACAAACCAAAATTGTACTGCTCATTTCTGCCAATCACTGCAAGTACAATCCTAGAATTTCACCATAGATACTCCAAGTGTGTTAGACACTTGGTCTAATACATTAGATATTTTGTGTAAGATGTCGACAGGAATAAAACCCAACAGTCTCCAACCTGCAATGACTGAACAACTGACTGGTACAAAGGGAGAAAAAGGAATTGTCGTACCGGTGAACTCCACTGTTGCACATAATGATGTGACAAGCTCCAAGCCTGCTACAGAGTTCGGAAGACACTGAAAGCAGTCCGACTCCAGAAGCACTGCACGCCGTGTACGCACAGGCAGCGGTGCGCTTGGACCGGATAAAGGAACCTATCAGTCGGTAAAGTTCATCCACACAATTGAGAGGCCTCATCAGCTGCAAGAGAGGAAGAGAGAGTGATATAAATATTTGCTACTGAGAGCACATAAAATGCTCTTTTAGAGCAGGTCAACACAGATGCACATGAAACAGCAGGGCTGGCTGAGAAAGGCAAAGCTGAATTCCATAACAAATATAGAGCACACAGTCTCCTGTTACTTGACCTATGACAACTTTTTCAAACTTTTAAATTCTTCCTGTCACTGTTTCATTCCCAGTCCTGCCTACAGAATTGTTTTTCGCTTCAGTAGACTGAGCAGACCCATCAATGTTATTTCCATTAACGATTCTGGCAAAGAAGGGAAGCCATGAAGAGACAACCTACAACCTTACACATATACACAGAAGGGATGCCAAGACTAGTTAATTGACACGATGAGAAAAATCAGCTTACAATTGAGACAATACTGTCCTTTATTTATGCAAATGTCTAGGTTCCTAACCCTGACTAACATCATGGAATAATAAAAGTAACAAAATTGACAAAAACCTACTGTGAAACACAAACGATTAACTCTGTAGTGGGACTTAAAATAACCTCAGGATTATCATATGGAAAATAAATGATCCGCCTAGTAAAAAAGCCAGTTTGAGTGGAAGGCTGCTCTCAGAAGGTGAACCTTCAAGAGTGGTCTAGCAATGAAAAATACCACTTCATGGCACTTTGTGTAAAGGAGACATTCACAAGATAGTTTTGCAGACCTCATAATTCCAAATTCTTATTCTCTTATTTCCAGAAACACAAAAAGATGCCAGCAAACCTGTCAGCTACCCAAAGAATGCATCTTTTGAAAGATAGATTCATTCCGTAAAGACAGTTTTAATTCATGAGGGAAAGGGCAGCCTCACTTGCTCCTCTATGAAGGTTACTTAATTGGAAAGCACAGAGGTTAAGTCAATCAATTGTAACAACCAGCATATTTAAACCTGGCCACAAATACATTTGACTTGGTTTAGGTCCTATTTTTGTAACTTGTATCCATGTAAATTGGTTTTAGCTGGTGCCATTTACTAATGCAGAGCTATGGAAAACAGAGCAAAAGGCACAGCCACAAACAGATCACGTGCTCACCCTTAGCTTGCTCCAAATGCAAAATAAACACATTAGTTTAACCAAGCATTCCTTGGTCAGACTAGATTATGAGATGCTCTTATCTTGCCCTTGAACTTTTCTCTGACATAGAAAGGGAACAAGTTTAGCAGTAACAAGAGCTCCACATACAGCCAAATGTCTCCTGGTGCACCTTTGCTTAGAAAGTTAAGTTGCTGGCCCACCAGGGAAGGAGAGGCACAGACACATGTCCTTATCCCTATCCATGCAGTCCAGCAGGGATCCAAAAACCAGAAACTATCAGTCTGTTAACACCCACGATGGATGATACTGACATAAAACTGTAGCCTGTCACAGGGTTCAGCTGGTGATCACTGTATTTCTCACATCACAGTCAGTCAATCACTTTCAAAGTCTGTGTAGGCAAAGACTTAGGAACATTCTTCCCCCTACTGGGCTGCAATATGGGCATTAACTCTCCAACAACAGGAGAGTGCATTAAATGAACTTTCATAGCCCCTGGGATCTCTCGGTCACAGACGTTTAAAGGCAGATGAAGGCATTTGAAGAAATCCTAAACGAGGAGGTTCAGAAGAAAGCCTTCATAGCAGGATGCTGACAGACTATTTAATTTGGAACAGTGCTTCCAGTTTTCAGAACAAAGAATTTTTGCCTGCTCCTACTCTCCCCCAGGATGCTCCTGGAGAAATTGTATTGCTCTGAAAGCACAGTGGAAAAGGAAAGCTATGATTCCCCTTCTAAAATACACTGATGCCCTCCAGCCACACCTTTTGATACAGGATCACATGGCACCGCATAATGCCTAAGATACAGGTGGGACAAAATGCTGCAAGAGAGCTCTGCCTTTCCTGGCCCCATCCCCCTAGCTTTAAATAATTACGTTTTTCAATGGAATTAAGAAAGTCTCAGGAAAGGATTAAAATTACACAGTGTCTAACTTGTAAAGTTTAATTGTGCACTTAACATTTTTATTTACCTTATCTATATAAGCCGCTTTAGATGTTGAATTTGGAGGCAGGTTGGACTTGTCCAGGTAGAATGCCCTGAGAAAACATACAGAATAAGGCAAAAAACATTAATTACTTAAACTCCTGAACAAAATGTATGCAAGTGACTATTCTTAGACATCATTCTAAGGTTGAATTTCTTTCTTAAATTTCATGATAAGAAAAGATCAAGGAATAATACGTGTGTAAACACACAGTACTGCTCTTTCTTTTAAAGTAATGAGGAACATTTTTCTTGTTCTGGAGACCCTCTGCCATACGAAAATAGAGTGTAAAATTTTAATCTCTGGTTAGTAGAAAAACTGGATCTGAAAACAATTTTCACCAAAGGTTTGTGGCAACTGTCAAGATTTTAATAGAGACTGGGAAACTTGGTATCTGAACAGTGCCTGAGCCTCATGCACTACAAACTTTTTTTATATTGGCTGTGTCTAATTGCAATAATATCATAACAGAATTCCAAACATGAAAGATGTTGAATAATGTGGAAAAACTGAGTTGATTAAAAAATACAGCCACCTTTACTTCTAGCAGATTTTGCTTCCTGTAGCTCTGCAGTTTTGAAGAGCATCTTCTCCCACATTTAAGGTTTGAATTAATCCCCTTAGAAAGCGCAGCAATGCTAATCTAGTTCTGTTATTCCATTAAGTCTGTTGCACAATCCAGAATGTACTCTGTGTCAAAGGAAGCTGGAAACTATTGGAAGGAAGAGGTTTGCAGAGAAAATTACTCATAAATCACTCTGAGTGGCCACAGCACATAAAGGTATCTCAGCAGCAACAGACCAACCTTTTCTTTGCTTGCAAAGCTAAAAAACAAAGCATAAGCCTGAAAGCCTAATACTGTTTTTTCTTGCTTGCCACAGGAAAATCTGCTTCATTCAGAGTCTGTTCAGCACTCTCATTCTCTTTGGGCTGTTATTTCAGCAGATTCAGCTTCACTAAGTGAGACCAGAAACCAAATATAGAACAGTACACACATTAATAGAGTACATGGAAAATAATCAGCTCAGGGCACAAAATGAAGCGAAACGGACACTAGAATGGGATATACAATTATAGGAATTACTTCATTAATTCAGTCAATTATTCATTAGCCTAAAGAACAAACAAAAATCAACTATACACAACATTAATTTTAAATATCAAAATATCCTGTTACAAACTCAACTGTTCCCCCCCCAAATCAGATAACACGCCGAGATGTTTCTCAAGTGCTTTATTTTTATTGCTTTTCATAAAAACTGTCTTCAGTATTTTACAGAACATGACAAACTGTGGACAGGATATAAATTTCCAAAGCACTTCACTTAATTACTAAATGCTTGTTAAGGTCCTTAATCATATTTTATGGGAAAAGTTAATGGCAATCTTGGCATGGTGCCCAATTTGTACAATATTTTCTAATCCATTTGAAATGAGCAAGAATGAAATCATAGTTCTTTGTCTGCATATCTGATGCTGGTTTTGCTTCTAAAAGCCTTACAATTACTGTAAGCTGTAGCAGAAAAGGCTTTCTTTAAAAAAAAGGTAGACCATCCAGTAGGCATTAAAACTACAGGGGATTACTGCTGTGTTTCCTGTTTGTAAGATACTCCCTACGTAACAACCTCAAATAATGGGACAAGTACCTCAGGGAAAACTTATAATACAGTGAGGTAACAAACATCTTGGGGTTCAAAAAGAAAAACTATCACAAGATAAATGTTTTCTCAAGATGTTTTCCCAGAACCTGAGTACACAGGAGATGCAGAAGCATTGATGTTTTCCTAGTAAAGTATTTTACAGAGCACCCTCCTGACTGACCCAGACATGTAAAATCCTGCAAATTTGAAATCTTGTGAATTGAACCCTAAGCAGGCTCCAAACCTGTAGAGACACGGATTTTTGAGTACCTTTTTACATGCACATAATTCAAGCAAAGCCAAGTACTCTCCCAGTTTGTTGTTCCAGGGAGCCCACAGGATTATCCTAGATGGTGATCACCTTTTCCTTAAAATATAAGGAGAGTAAAGATGTGATTGGATGTATTTTAATTGTACTTGATTTTCAGTCCTTTGGTCACAAGATACTCAAGATCATGTAGATAAGCATGTGTAATGTAGCAAAGGACACATCTTACCCACATGATCCTTTATGGATGTTAAGAGAAACAGCTGAGGGAACTGGAGAGAACAGGAGGTTGAGGGGAGACATCACACTCTACAACTACCTGAAAGGAGGTTGTAGCGAGGTGGGGGTTGGTGTCTTCTCCTAAGTAACAAGTGACAGAATGATAGGAAACGGCCTCAAGTTGCACCCAAAGAGGTTTAGATTGGCTGTTAGGAAAAATTTCTTCACCAAAAGGGTTGTCAATTATTGCAGCAGGCTGCCCAGGGAAGTGGTTGAGTCACCACCCCGGAGGTATTTAAAAGAAGTGTAGATGTGGTGCTTAGGGACATGGTTTAGTGACGGACTTGGTAATGCTAGGTTAATGGTTGGACTCAATGATCTTTAAGGTCTTTTCCAAGCTAAATGACTCAATGATTCCTGGCTTAGTCCATGCACAACGTGAGAAACCAATCTTTGCCAGTCTCTACTGCAAGCATAAGCAAACAGAACTGTGGGGAACAGCAGGCTATGGGGAGAAGGATGTGACAATAACATGAGACAAGCAAAATACACAGAGAAGAGGATAATAATTAGATTTGGTTAGGCAGAGAAATATCTAGAAATGGGAAGGTTGTTCAGAAAATTTCAAGAAATGAAATTTATGGGCTTTCTTGGCAACTGCCTGCTTTAATGGAATAGACTAGGAGCATAGCTGGGACACAGACTTCCAACCCTGGAAAACTTAATTCCTAAGAAACTGGACTTTCAAACAGAGGGGATGATTCTTCATAGTGCTCCTCATTTTCTCGCAAGCCTGCAACACCTGGCTAAACTACTGGTCTCCTACAATTTAATCTTTCTCCAGTCAGTGAAGAGAACATGTTGAGAAATTGGCATTAGGATAAGTACAAGTATCCAAGGTGCAAACTAAGGAGGACGCTTGCAAAGGAACGGTCCATAGCACTATCCCAGCAGGCACATCACAACCCTACTCTCAAACCTTTATAAACACATATGCAAGGGATCATAGATATAGGCATGGAACTGTGATGACAGAAAGTCATGGAAAACAAAAGATGGATAAACATCCCACTATTTGCTCTATGCAACAGTGCCCACTGTTTGTACGCTAGATTTTAACTCCTATTTTTTCTAGGAATCTAGTCTTTAGCACCTCTACTTTCTTTCAAGATCATTTGAAACCATCCTACTTATTAGGTAAAAGAGAAGTTCTTGGGGCACAGACCAGTTGTAGCTGCTGTCCTACTTCTATCGTTACCCAAACACCCAAATCCACACTGAATCCATTAGCACTAACTAATTATTTCCATATTTGTCTTTCAGACAGTAGATATCTCCTTTTTGGCTCCTGATATTCCAGACATGGATTACACTGTTAGACTACATGCCAAATAGTCATTGGGTGGTCAGGGTTTCTACTACAGCCTTGAGCTGCACAAGCTGCAGGCTGGGGCTTGATTCCTATCAGTGACCAGGAATGAAAGAAAAGGTTCCATCTCTGTATTTGCAGAGAATAAAGCAAGCAGAATGCACCAGGTGTCCACCTCAGTGAGAAAAGACTCAGTATATGGGCCACTTTGAGGCTTTTTAGCATAATCTACACATAATTTTCAGTTCCAGACCACTATATATAACAAATACTGATTATACTTTGTCAAAAGAAACAATGAATTTATACTCCCAGAAAAAAACATAGCACTGGAAGAGAAAAAAAAAATTAAGCTAAATTCAAGCCATCTGGCAATATATTTTAGTCCAGCTAGACAAATTTAATTTACTTTGTCCAGGATCTCTCTATTCTCTCTCTGGTCTTGCTTCACTTAGATGCAATGAATCTTAATTTCTGTTCTACCTAAAATGCTTCTCATTAAGTTCATTAGGAGACAAATTTAGCTATTATTTCCTTGTTATGTCCTTCAGAGTGAATACTTAATTTTCAATCTCTCCTTCACAAAGATTTGCATTTAGAGAGAGTTTAGCCACAAGTATCTAGTTCATTTGGAACTGCATCTTAAAAATCTAAAAGACATTAGATTTACAGTTTTTACAGTTATATAAATTATATGATAAATTTGTGAATTAAGTAATGCAGTCTAGTTTTAACGTTTTTTTAAAAAATAAGCAATGTGTCAAATACCTGGAATTGAAACAAGAAAAAGAGTTTTTCATCTATTTTATACATATGACATGGCACTGAAAAGAAAATATTTCTACAGAATCACTCTCTGAAACCTATAACTCTCCTAAGGTTACTTTTTTCTGAGTTTGATGGCAATGACAAAAACTGTTAATGTTGCTCATTAACATGTTGCTCACTGAAGTGGATAGATAGGGAAAGAAGAATAAGACCAAAATCACAGGGCAACAGTAACACGAGGACAAACAGCATAAGCTTCTTAATCAAAAGAGCAATTTGGTTTTAAAAAACTTTCCAATGGAAACAGTGGGGAAATGAATCTGCCAGTTTTAAGGCAGATTTTAAAGCATTTATTACAGGAATTGATATATGATCTGGTCTTTCTTTCATAATAACTAACTATCTCTAAATGGGTATGTCCCTTATGTCAGTGTATCTCATTTATACCAATGGAACTATTAGAGAATTTTAGTCCAGCCTGAAGCCATGAGTGCCATCACATCTATTTTCTGCCTTGACTAAATTATACAGGATACGGAAAACATCAGCCTGCCAAGAAGCCTGCAGCTTGAGAAGCTGCTGTGCGTGTATAAAAAAAAAAAGATGTTGAAGTCCTCAGACAGATTTTGTTCCATGCTGGTACAAACTGTAGGGGCAGAAATAGTTTCCTTCTCTTGTCTTTTTAAAAATTAAAAAAAAAAACAAATAACCAAGAAAACCCAACAACTTGAAAGCCTCATGGATTATAAACAAGATATCCCTGAAAAAAAGAATAAAATTAAATTTGCCATCATTCTGCAGAGGGCTACTTATACCATACAATAAATACAGGAGTCTTCAGACAGAGAAACTGTTTGAAGTTAACATTGTAAATTAAATACTTTCAAGTGACAAATACTAAATTCAGCATCATCAGATGTTCAATGTAATGAGGGTAGTTAGCTAAATCATTTGTCATTAGATTTACTGATTATAATTGCTTCTTTAGCATAACAGACTTCCATTTACCTCCTAAAATGATATCCAAGAAAGAAACAACCTTGGGGAAAAAAAACCCTACAAAAAAAAGGCCTTTTCACTTTACTTCTACTGTGGCTTTACAATAAGCTGCAAAAGTAGCTGCCAGTAACCTTGGACACAGCTGATTTCAAATAACAGTTCCAAATCAGACAGAATGGCAGGCAGGAAGGAAAGAACATTTTTTTTTCAGACCTTCTTTGTCTACTGATGCACAGGCAAGCTAATTACTACACAGTGGCAATTAGCACCCACACCAGTGGCAGGGATGGATAGCAACCCTCAGCTGTCTTTCCCACAGCATGATCCTATCTTTGGAGTGAAGAATTGGGTTATCCTATAGTCAGGGGTGTCACAAGAAGTACTGTGCTGGGGATAAAAGTTAAGTTACATAAAGGTAGAGTTCTCCAACCTCACCTTCATGTATTATTTTGTTTATTTCACTCTGAATGTTCCCAATCCAAGCCACCATAACATTGGGAACAAAATTTTAAAGATGTTGAGATATCTAAATGTAAGCGTAGGTGTTGAAGAGGAATTAAAAATGCTTATTCATCTAAAAGGTAGTGATTTCAGTAATTACTTATTGGTTAAAAATTAGCGGCATAGATAGCATTGGAAACCAAACAAGTATATTAATGTGCAGTTTTAGGTACCTGTAACGCACCATAGTTTGCTTTTGCATCAAAGCACACTGCAGAGACCCAGCAGCTGGAGGCATAGTTGGTTCAGTCACAGCTCTGTATCCACTGAATGGCCTGTGCCCTGAACAACCTCTCTGCCTTTGAGACACTTCCCTTGTGTGCACAGATGCGTCCAGGAAAAAACTCTTTAGAGCACATCTGCACAAACTTTTTTCATTAAGGAGTTTACCAGAAGAACCTACAGAAAGCTGCATTTTAGTAGAATGTCATAGGAGGGACAATTTTTTCCCCAGAAAGAGAACTCAGACCAAAAAAAAACCCTAATCCAATAAACTATCAAATATTCATAGAGAAAGGAAGTCTAGAAGAGCAATCTTCTTTACTACTGTATCCTGAAAGTCTAATCTTGGGCCATGAAATCCAAAGCTCTGATAATTTGTACATACATTACAGAAGATGTTATTCCTGCACTCATCAAGTAGCATTTTTAAAAATGGCTTACATTTTGCCAGAAGCTAATGCAAAACCTGATTTCTCTGAGGATAAAACCTGTTCTCATATCCAATTAAATATTTTACCTTTAAGTCACTATTCAGTCCAAGGACTGGCTGAGTTATGGCCATTCAGCTAACCTGCCTGTCAGAGTCTGTCCCAGCTTCCATTGCCTGCACTGTGATCAATCTTTTGATCATAGGAATGATCATAAGATTTATTTCTATGCTATGGAATAACTACCACATTGAATCTCACTCTGCAGGAAAGAGACCTTCACCCAATATAAAAAAATCATATTCAAATGACAGAATGTATTTTAACTAAATAATTCTTAAAGCACTAATGCGTCAAAAATTACAATTAGTTTACCCTCATGCGTTTACAATTAAATGACTCAATATTTGCAAGAGAATACTTAAAATCAATCAAGCAGTCCAAATGAATGAAGTGCATTTGTGAGTTTTCATTATTCCTATCAGCATCTATAGTACTTATGGATCCAGACACTGCTAAGCAAAACAGCCTCTGGTATCTGTAAAAGCAAAAGGACTTATTCAGAATGGAAAAAGCCTATTTGAATGCAAGGACTACCAAAGGAGGAAGATGGGGAAAAGAGGGAGGAAGCAAGAGAACAGAGAATGGGTTCACTTAACATCAGCCTCTGCATAGGGCAGATAAACAGGTTCTTTCTGGTCTTCCTCTAAATTAGAAGACAACTGCTGAGCTATCAAACACGTAGTAATAAAGAACTTTAAAAATCTTTGCTGATCTAATTACTTTTACTTGGTTGTACTGCGTGTTTCTCATTAGCAAACAATCTGATGAGGTTAAATACACATTGCTGGCAACTACCAGCACCAGCTCAACCTTCAAAGAAAATTTCAGTATAACTTTCTTCTTATCAGTATCAGAGAAACAGAATTGGTGAACTAAAAAAATAAGTGGAATTTGGCTGACTCTGAAAAAGAAATCCAGCACAATTAAGGGACCAGATGCTGAAGACTTCCCAGTCGTTTCAGAAATTTCATAAACTAGGTACTGTTGTTTGTTTGTTTTTAAATAACATCTTTACTCCAATAAAGGACTTCCTATGTATTGCTGGGGTAGGAGATGTCTCAGGAGTTGTAGAAGAACTCAATTTTAGCTGGCCTTAGAAAAAAATTACCTTACATATATTAGATTCAAATAGCTATAGGGTTAAGTCTGTTACAGAAGATGGACGGCCACTCTCTCCATTCCATATAAGCATGAAATTCTATAACCAATTTCAACTGTCTTTCATGCATCCTCATAAAAATGATAATCTTATCATTACTATTTCATAGTTGAGGTAGTATTCGCAAAAACCTGACAGCAAGAAACATGAAAGACAGAAGCTCTTATATGATGCTCAGATCAGTGTCAAGAAGGACAATTTTGCACCTGGATTTATTTTATCATTTCTGACACTGTGGAAAAGCTGCTCACAGTTATATTGTTACGAATGAATTTTGCAACAAAAGCAAGGATTCAGCTTCTTGACTTTATATGATAGATAAAGGTTAAACTTCCTGAAATTCACTAAAAATTTACTAACATATCTTTTTAATTTTACTGCATCCCAAATTAGGCCAACACCTCCGTAAGCGGGACCATACACGAACAAAGTGGTCTCATCTGTTTCACATTATTTCAGCATTATTATCTAAATGTGTCAGGAATAAGAGAAGCTGAACTTGGATCAGGAGTTCTCATCGAGGGATGGCCTGGTTGCAGTGTCACAGCTAACCAGTGATGTCATTCCCACTGGTTCCCATCCTCTTTTTCCACTGCTTTTTCCTTTGCTGTTGTTCCCATTTGTTCTCCACTGCCACAGCAATGGGGAGATTACAAGATGGTCATCAGATAGTCATTTCACAAGCAAGCAATGCACTCCTTTTAAGTGGAGAAAGATGGTTTATTGATTGTCTTGAATGACTTACTTTATTATTCACTAGCTTATTCTGCACAGAGGATTTCTTCCACATGGAGAGTTTAAAATGGTATTACTACACTCAAGTATGCTTCCAGAGAATATTCAATTTCACTTATTTTTTCTTCTTTAGAGCAATTATCCAAATGTTAATATCTTTTGCTGCTGTAGTTAATCTATTAGATTCTCCTGGCCAAACACCTACATGGAGTAGCAAATGGCAGAATAAGAACAAAACATCTGCTTGTTTTTCCTCTTCACATTGTCAGCAAATTCCAGAAGCTGTTTGTACCTCATTTAAGAAATGGGCAGAGTTCACCAGAAAATAAACAAAAAAAAAAATCAGTTACTGAATTTTCTCTTTAGATATTACATGGCTGAACCCCCCCCCCCCCTAAAATTTTCTTATTCTTGTGACTGGGCAGAGCTACCCATGACAATTTTGGTTCAATGCTAACTTTATCATAGTAACTTCTTGCAAAACTAGGCCTTGGAAGTTAGTAACTGATCAGAGTTGTGAGTCACAACACCATAAGAGGAATGTACCTCATTACAGCCACAGCATGACTGAAGCTCTTGCCACATGAGGTAAGCAAGGTCAGGGAACACTGGAGCATAAAGTCAGGAAGAATTTCTTTTAAGGATATTCATGGGAACTAAATTGGGCCTGTTATACAAAAAACAGCACAAAAAGCCTTGCCTTGTCCAACTGACAGGAATCTCTTTCCAACACAATTGACTTCATCTAGGACAAATACTGGCATGACCAAAGCTTTCTGTAAAATTGATTTATAACATAACTTTTGTCAAATACTCAGGAAGATCTTTTTTTCCAAGTACAAAGTACTAATACAGTCAGGTGGGAAACAGACTAAATAAATAGTACATTTCTCATTAACATAGAAGTGCACTGACAGCTCACAAAAATATGAAATATACATTACTTACTGAGTACAATTGGCTTTAAAATCACTTTAGCTTTAGCACTGCTTAGATTAAAACAGAATCTATCGAGTCCACTGTTTCAATAATACAGTAGAGAATACTATTGCAAGATCCATGAAGAAAATCTTCCACAGAGGAGTGGGCCAACAAGTGAAGGATTTGGAAAAAGAGACCCTCATTTATCCTCTTTCCTCTTCTCTTCTGTCCTTAACCTCATTTTTTTAACTCCTGTTCTCTGCTGCTTTTAAAAGCTGCCTAACAGTTCTAGTAAAATGACAGTGTTTCCATGTGATTCAAGAATTTTAGAAGTGAATAAATATGATTTTACTGCAGTCCTTTGCACTCTTTTTTTCAACTCATGTAAATGAGGGTACTCAAACAAGTGGTTTTTACCCGTTTTACCATGAGATGCAAAAGTAGTCTATGTACACATCTTCATTATTTTACTTCATAACTAATAGAATATTTGTAAACCAGAAATTCTGGCTTTATGTGCAACTTTGTACTAAAATATTTACTGAAATACACAGCTGCCTAATCTTCACATACTAGCAAGTAACCCATACCTGAAGCTGATGCAACTATCCCAATATGTTTACATTCCCATTATGGTGAAGGGCAGAGAGGAAGATGCTCAACTTTGATGAAAACAACACTATTTTTCAAGTCCTATTCTGTAGAAATTAGGTAAATATGGTCTGCAAAATCAGATCATAATGTTTAGCTATTCTGATACTCCATTTGTGATCAAGTAGACATTTCCTTTTCCATACGCATTAGTATAGCAACTTGGAGGCAATTACAGCTATATCTTCCATAGGAAAACACCTTTTTAAAAGGCAACTTAACTGTGCAGAAATCAGAAAAGTTAGAACCATGAATCTTGGATCTCATTCCACCATGCACCATAAAACAACCACCATACAACACACTTCAGCTTAAAGATGTGTCATAGAAACTGAGTCGAAAAGCAAAAGTGGTATACCAGTCTCAGGAACGTTCGTTCACTACCCACCGTAGTTTCTGGTTATACTGCTTCACTTTTTCTAGCGAGGCTGCGTTAATCTGAGCTTGAAATTCTTCTACTGAGACACTGTCTCTGTAATAATATCCTTCCATGCTCTCCAGTGCTGTGAAAAGAGAAAGGAGAATTGAGAAGAGAAAAATCAGTATTAAATATTTAGTGTTTGCCTTCTTTGGGGTCAAAACCTCGAGGTTAAAAAGTAACTCACATGTGTGTGAACAAAGCTATAATGTGGATTGCTGAGCTGTTTCTGTATGTCATGAAATTAATACAGATCGCTCTTTAAGATTTCATTTCCAATAAAAATTAAATTTCTTGCCCTGT
This sequence comes from Tapera naevia, assembly GCA_033556795.1. Lineage (NCBI taxonomy): Eukaryota > Metazoa > Chordata > Aves > Cuculiformes > Neomorphidae > Tapera > Tapera naevia. The sequence continues at coordinate 17,812,324 of JAUMJJ010000038.1, forward strand.
GGAAAACATAAAGGAGAGCACTAGTTTGAGTTCTGTTGCTCTAATTAAAGTACTCCTGCTCTGTGAATGTAAATGTGGGTTTTAGCTCCGATATGAGCTGGGGTAGAGGAAAGAAAGGATTAATGTACCAGCTACTTTCACAGAGGGAGGCCTAACAACTTCTTACAAATCCTGATTTCAGATGATGTGGAACACTTGAACCTCTACTATTCCCACTGATAATGTGAATGCCACCTTCTGAATCAAGTAAAGTAAACTTTACTGAATCTCCAAAACCACCCTATAAGCTCCTTTTCAGGGATCAGGTAAGCTTCTGAAGACAAATATTTGACTATATCCACCGTTACTGTATTGCGTTCACTTTCTCACACAAACATTGCACAGAAATTAGGAGGAAAAAATTAACACATTACCGTTCCATTTTGGGATGTTCTTCTGAGCAATAGCTTACAAAAAAAATTAAAAAAAGAACATTCCTCCAGTCTCTTTAATTTAGATACTCGGGGAAGTTCAACTGTCTCCTTAGCCAAGACAAATCAAGTGTTTGAAAGGTTCTCAAGAAAATTTGGACTGGACAAATCAAGATCTTCACATTAAAAGGTTAACCTTATTATAACAGAAAACACAGGTTCTTAGCAAAATAAGGTTTTTTTGAGGAGAAGTATTAAAGCTTTTACAATTGCAAATCTTGCCACTTTAATAATCCATACACATTCTAAGAATTCATCACTCTACTAGAAAATGCAAGCTATAAGCAGAGTTGTGATGGAAACATGCTGCCATCTTACAGCTTCAGCTGCACACGGAATATTAATTCTGCTTGTACTGCTTAATATGACCAGTTAATAAATAATTCATTCATTGTGAAAGAACATGCAAATTGCACTCCTCTTCTGTGCTTTCAGAATTTGTTAATTCTTCTGTGTGGAAAGTATTAAATTTCAGCAGTCAGACTTGCTTCTTTACTTCCTTGATGATAAGGCACACCAGAAAGCCCACACAAAAATATCCGCTGAACTCCGTCTATAATAGCATGTTAGTGCAAACAGAGTTGATAATCCATACTGCTTATTTTACTGGCATAAAGTTGGTTTTATCCAATTAGATTACCCAACCGGGAAGCTCAGTCATCTGTCAGGACTGGCTCCAGCAAACAGTTCTGCCTCTGCAGACACTGCTGGGGCCACACTCAGAAGTGCTGGCAGGGAATCCCACAATGTGTGCTTTTGCTCTTCCCTTTTTGAAAGGTTTAACATTTTTCCATCTAATATATTAGAAAGCTCTTTTGTAAGGAAGCTTTCCTTACAGACGTCTTCTATGGCATTCCTGAAGTCAAATTAGGATATCATGGTCAGAATGCATAGACAACTGAACAGTAAAAAAACCTGGAAGGATGGGTAGGCTCAAAGGATAGTAGCTAATGGGACATGGTCTAGCTAGGGGCCCATTACAAGCAGAATGCCACAGGGGTCTATACTGTTCCACATATTTCTCACTAATCTGGAGGAGGTCAGTCAAGTTTGCAGCTAATACCAAATTGTGAAGAAGCAGTGGATATACTCAAGTGCAGGGCCACCTACACCTGGAGGAACGGGTCAGCGAGAACCTTGTGAAACTCAACAAGGACAAATGTCAAGTCCTGCAACTGGGAAAGAAGAGCATGAATGGCATCTCTGAGAAGGACCTTGGGGTCATGTTAGACAGCAAGCGGAACGTGAGCCTAGAGTGTTCTCTGGCAGCCAAGAAGGCCAAGAGCATCCTAAACTGTATCAATATAAACATGGCCAGTAGAGCGAAAGACGTGCTTGTCCTCATTTTACTCAGCACTTCACTAGACAGCATCTTGAACACTGTGTCTAGTTTTGGGTCTCACAGTCCAGGGAAGTTGTTGATCAGCTGGGAAGAGCCAAGTAGAGGGCCACCAAGCCAGTCATGGGGTGGAGCACATGCTCTCTGAGGAGACACTGAGGGGCTTGAGATTGTTCAGCCTATACAAGTGATGGCTTTGCAGGGCACCTACTAGCCACGTGCCATCAGCTGGCAAGGGTCAAAGAGAGGACAAAGACAGGCTCTTCACAACTGTGCCTGCGGGCAGGACAAGAGGCAATGGACAAATTGAAACAAGAGATGCTTCAACTCGATAGAAAGAAAACACTTTTCCACCATTAGAGAAGTCAAGCAGAGAAACAGGTTACCCAAGAAATGGTGCAGTTTCTGACCTTGGATGTTTTGAAAGCTAACTTGATAAACATCCAAGCAACCTGGTCTGATATCACAGCTGATGCTGCTATGAGCAGGACGTTGGACTAGAGACCTCTTGAGGTCCTTTCCAATCTGGATTATTCTAGGATTCTATGGAAAACTAAAAAATTTAAAACCCCTACATAATCAAGATCTTAAGTAGCAATTTAAGATAAATTGAATTTCTACAGTGTCTATTAATCATACAATACCAAGTTGGAAAGGACCTCAAGGACCATCTGCCCCAACCCTTCTTGGCAAAAGCACGGTCTAGACAAGATGGCCCAGTACCCCATCCAGCCAAATCTGAAAAGTGTCCAATGTTGGGGAAGCCACCACTTCACTGATGAGATTATTCCACTGGTTGATTGCTCTCATTGTGAAAAGATTTCCTCTTATCTCCAATCAGAATGTCCCCAAAGAGTATCTGGTACCGACGTCCCTTCATCTTTTCCATGTCAATCCTTGTATAAAACGAGTCTCTACCTTCTTTGTAGTAACCTTTTAAATATGGGACATGGTGATAAGGTCTCCCCTAAGACTTCTTTTATCCAGGCTAAACAAACCCATTTCTCTCAGCCCGTCCTCACATGGCAGGCTTCCCAGTCCTTTGATCATGACTGTGGCCCTTCTGTATACTCCCCCTCCAGCCTGTCCACATCATCTTTTGTAGAGCAGGGACCAAAACTAAACGCAGTATTCCAGGAGTGGCCTGACAAGTGCTGAGTAGAGTAGGATAACAACTTCTTTATCTCTGCTGGTGCAATTCTAATGTAGGAAATAGAGAAATCTGAATTCCGAGAGCAATATCTCAACATTCTTATAACCTACCTCTGCAAATCAGGATCCTTCTGAATGTATACACTTAAACACAAAACCGTTTTTGCAAGTGCAAGGGATACATGATATAGCCTGGGCAAACATTTAAAAACTTCTTAAAAAGTCTATAGTCCCAATCCTGCAAATACATAGACTCGTAATTTTAGGCATGGAGTTATGCAACACAGAATAGAGTAACACAGAAATACAGTCTGACGTGCACTGACTTGTGCCCTTGATGAAGTATTCCAAAATCATTAGTTTCTAAATGTTCGATTTGAAAACAGCATAAACCGTTGTATTTTAGGCAGGAAACAGCTTATCTCTGTTAAGCTTGGGAAGCAAGAATTCACAGAAGAACTTACAGAAGATTTATAAACTTGCAGCTAATAAGTTTCAGTTAAAGATGGAGATGTACTGAGTCAGTTTGATAGCAGCTCAGAAAAACCTCACAGGAAAGAAGTAAAAAATAGAATCCCAATTCACTCATTAATGAGGGGAAAAAAAAAATCCCCCAAATAACGATTTAAACACTGGGATTTAACTTCTTATCCAGGACTTCTTATTCTTGGAGTCTAATGGATTATTTTGGAAGGGTATCCTTGAAAATTAACGACATTTGGTACAAGAAAGAAAGGAAAAAAGTCTTCTCTATTACTGAAAATAATTAAGCAGCTGTAACACTTGGATGAATCTTTGTAGTCAGCTATAGGAAAGGGGCAAAGATGACTATCCTAATACTCAAATATTTTGGGCTTCTGGAAACAGAAAAAACCTACAAAATAAATTCTGCAGCATACTCAATCCCCTCCTAAATCTGGGAAAAAAAAAAAAAAGGATTTCCAGAATTTCCTCTGAACAAAGGTATTTCCTATTCTCTTTCATGTGCCTTTTTGTCTGCTGTACTGAAATGCTTCTGCTGCTCAGTGTTCTCATTTTCCCCTAATCAATCTGTTCAAAAGAAATGCACCGAAGTCTGTCTTTAAAAATCAGACTTCAGGGATCTTATTTTTGAAAAAAAAACCCCAAACCTGCGTGTTTTATGTTCACAGTAAGTTTGGCTATTTCTTCACGTGTCTTACCATTTTCTATTTCCTTTTACACCCTCCTCACCTATGAGAGACTAAACCCTCTTCAAAACCTTCATTTGTATGCCTGACTTCTGCCTATTCCACATAGACCCTGGAATTACTTTCAGCTCCCTCTGAAATCAAAGGCAGCTCAAGGCAATCAGCACCTCACATTCACCATTTCAGTGAATCAAACTCCACGCTCCTCATGACTGTAATGGCACTGCAGCTAATGCAGTCTGCCTGCAATTTATGAACAGTCTGAGCATAAGCTCCACCATTCATCACTTCAGTAATATTTGCAGTGTCATAACTACAAAAGCCTGAACACGTTATTTAAGTCTTAAGAACATTTTAAAGAGACAGACTTCTCGAGGGATAACAATTTTGTTCTTAAATTTGAAGTAACAGGAAAAGGTTGTGATAGCATCTGGAATGCAAAACGCTTTTAAAGGCAAATTTCATGGTCTGACTATTGGCCTCTAATGTCTGCAAAGAACAAAACAATATTGACGAAAGTGGATTCATTCTTTGGTGCTGGAATGAAATAAATATAAACTCAGAAATGTGTACTCACACTTCTTTTTTATCATAAATCTCAGTATTTCTTAAATTCACATTTTAATTCAAAGTTCTCACATTAATAAACATCCACATTAAACAACATATTTAAATATAAGCATTGTGCCCTTATAGTTACAAAGGTTTTAAATCAGAATGGATAAGTATGATTTTGAAGAGCTAAACATTATGAGAAAGAATTGTGGGAGGGGAGAATTAAAACTTATCTTACCTTGTGAAAAAAGCACTGGGTGGATTTTGAATCCCCCACCATTCTTCAGCCTTTGAGGGAGCTGTTCAAAATGGTAACTATCAAGGTAGAAGTAAACCTTCAGGGTTTGCCGGCTTCCTTCTGCTTGGTATGTGATCGGTACATCTAAGAATACAGTGTTAGTGTATTCTTAATCAGTGTTACAATTTCATTAAAAGCAACGACACGCCCTTTTCCAGAAATTGTTGCCCCCAAAGTCCACACAGTTAGATAAAAATCACTGCAGACACAAACATAATACATGCAGTATTTTATGTAATACTCAGTATTACTGTGGTCATACTACTGGCCTATCCGTTATCAGGAAGCAGATAAACAGAAAAGCAATGACTGTCATCCTTGCCAGCCTGTCAGTGACAGCAAAAATACTAATCAAATAATGTTGTTGGCAATATTCGACTTGTACTCCCTGTAAATCTGAAGAAACAGCTCTGTACAGCACATAGTTTTAAATCATTGGAAGGATATCTTTAGCCCTATTTCACATGCCTTTCTCAGGTGCACGATGTGTAAGGTCAGTGTGACATACAGAGTCAGATTCTCCTCAGATTTGTGTGGCATGGAACACAAGTTAATATATAGTACCTCCCAGTATATTAATTGATTTATTATTTTAAAAAATCAGGACTCAACTGAGAAAACAAATGTATGGAAGAATATACAAAACTGTAAGGGCACATTTCATTACACTTTGGTAAACTAAATGTCAGTTAGTGTAGAGTTCAGGGCAAGTAGCAGCATCACCTTGCACTTAACAGTGATTCTGCAACATACATTGTGTGTATTACACAAGATGATTACCATGTAAATACCATTAGCAAAAGCTGATGAAAATTTTCCATTTAGCTAAATCTCTCAGAGGAAATCAGTTTAATTCAATTTAAGCTTTGTATGTTTTTCCTGTTTAAGAATCATTTCCACACATAAGTTGCCCAGTTGAATGCAGTAGCAATAAAAATCAGTGATTATTATTATTATTTATTATAATAATAATATATTATTTATTTTTTACACTGTGTGCATAAATGTTTCTGCACCTAAATGGAAAAGACTCCAAATGAACATTTTTCACTATTTTTGGTAATAAGAAAAAGACTTGATTTTCTTTTATTGATTACGCAGAAATATACATGGAAAAAAAAATTTGCTAGTTTCTTGTCTTCTGAGAGACAAGTACTTAAACAAAAAGGAGCTAGAGAATTCATTACAATCCTAGAACACATGGAGTTTTGATTTATGTCTGCTTTAGCTCAGACATCTCATCTGGAAGACATAGCAACTTGAACAGCTCTTGACATAGGCACAGGGTAACACACCATCAGGCAGCCTTCCTGTTCCGGTTACAGATTGTTACCTGGCTTGGAAGGACTTCTTTTTAAGACAAGCATAAGCAAACTCTGAATAGAGTCCTTACTTGAATTATACAGAAATTATTATGGTCTCATTTAGGCAAATCCCTACCTGACTACCAGCCCTGCATTACTGAATTCAGCAGAGTCTGGGCAGCTTTGTGGAGGAGCTCTGTCTATTCTGGTTTTGGTTATTGCAGAAGTTCTCCTCATGTGTGGTCTCAATTCGGCAAGAGACTTGCTTTAGAAAAGCTTGATGTGAAGCAGACATGCTTTCCTCCCTCCCAGGGGAGTTATAAGACTTAAGAAAAAAATGAGGGCTTTTTGCTCACTAAAGTTCACTGCAGGAAAATTTTTACTGGCTGCAAATGTATTACTAAAGCAGTGGCTGACAAATGAGTGAAGGGTAAAAACAGCAGACTCTGAAGACAGTCCCTCCCTACAAGCTGGGCACATACTGGGAAGAAGGGTTCAGGACCCTGATTGTCTGTGCCAGCAGGTCTCGGAGGAAATTTCTTTCCTAATTGTGTTTGCCATCTCCTTTCACGGAACTCTTCCAAGATCTACCTTTGTCTTTCAGATGATGAAATTATATGTTTTTTCTACTTCTCCATCGCGTTTCAGTTGCATTTCTCTATGAAGACCTTCAACTTTATTTTACACAACTCTTCAATAACAACTAGATCTTCCAGAGACTTTCCTGACGCAGTCACATACTCCCAAAGGGAAATGCAGTTAAACAAACAGTTCTGCCCCCAAAATTACTGACATTGCCAGTGACATTCTGCACTGTCACTGATGTTAGCTGTATTTCAGGAAATCTAGGAATATTAGGAGAGTTACAGATTTACTAATTCTCCATAATCCCAAATTATATAATGTTCCCTGCAGGAGGTAATGGTCTAGGAGAGAAAAATGTTACATATACAGAAAATGTTTCTGAAGAATAAAGCCCAGATATCACTTATAATTACTCACTTGCAACTAGTGGTTCTGGCTCTGATTGTCTGAAGTAAAAAGTAACTTTTTCCAAGTCAAACAGTGCAACTAACGTATCTTCTAGCATGGCTTGCTCATCAGCCTAAAAAAGGCAAAAGAAAAGTGAAGTGGTCATTTCAGCCAGATGTTTCCCTACCAGAAATAAAATGAGAGAAGGACATAAAAGTAACTAAAGAATGTTGCACAACATTTCACTGATGGAGTGTATGACCTAATTAACTTTTAGATAACGTAAATATCTTTGTTTCTATTGGCACTTTCCCTTTTACTACAAGTCCAATATTATTAAAATTAATGTTCTGGTTTCACACAGTAAATTAATAAGTAATTTACAGCTACTATCACTTCTCATGACTTTTAATCAAACTATACTGTAATTATTCTTTATGTAACATAACAGAATTCAACAGCTTGTCTTAACGCCAGGTCTAGCCTATAAATTCACACAGAGGAAATGTGAAAAATAAATTCTTTTTAGTAATTTTGTTTCTAAAATGCCCTAACTTCAGCATTTCATTTATAAACAACAGATGATCGTTCTCTGTGTGCACTCTAAGCACCAATAATGGAATCAGTAGCTCCAAACAAGGACAGTTTAGTGATTTGCACCTTCACCTACAAAACTCCAGATGCAAATCAGGTATGTAGAAATGCCAACATTCTGATTTTCACCTATAGTTCACTCTGTGTACTCCTGAGCTAAAGAGATATCTAAAGAAATCTACACTTATTTACCAAAACAGCTTCAGGAGGAAAATTCCTAACTTCTCAGGACAATCTACTGGACCTTTAAAAAGGAAAACAGTAATCTGCAGGTATGGTTATCATGAGTGAAATATGCAGAGCACTTACAGGAGAAATCAATAATCACTCAAAGTAATTCTATTCTTTATATAACCCTCCCCTAGCAACTTAACTTAGCAAGAGCCAAATGGAAATGTGACACATGCGTTTTTCCTCCTCTAAGAATTGAAACAGCAGGAAGGCAAGGAACAATAAACTAGCTGCCTATAAAATGAGAATGAACTACAGCCTACTGAATTATAGAAAGGAAAAAAAACCCTCCATGATTTTACCTGATCTATACAGTGAAATAGCATTCCCCCTTGTATTTATGAAAAAAGCAAACTGATAGAAATATTTTGTCTCCTGGTTCAGTTTATGAAGTCTCTATGGATAGAGCAATTTTATCAGCAGAACAGTCTGAAAATCATTCAGTGACATGGGAAATCTTCGTACAACTGTTCATTCTTTACTGAACTCTGGCCATAATGAGTGCAATTTCCTTCAAATACCCTTGTTTAAAATAACACAGCTCATTTCTAAGCAAAAAGTGCTGAGAAAGTATTAAAAACGTTGCCTTTAAATACTTTTCCCTTGGTTTGGAATAGTTCAACAAAAGAGACTGCATTTAATTCTATTTTCAGTTCGACAACGCGTACTGCTGGTATCTGATTACGTGAAAATAGCTAAGCAGCATGCATTTTCACTACAGAAGAAATCTTTACAATCTTGAAAGAAAAAAAACAGAAGTATTTAGTGCTGTAAAGACAACAGTAAGTGTGATAAAATGACAATTACACACATGGAAAAATGTAAGACAGGCACCAACTGAATCTACTCTTAGATTCTGAGGACTCCAGCACCAGGACACATTGGTGCTGTATGGTGCTAAAAAACACACAAGACTCAAGAAATGAGCCTAAGCTCTTCTGACCACGCTTTCCTCACACGGTCCTCATGGGTAAAGAGCCCTCGTGTTTCTCTCAGGCATCAGCTTCATTTGGTTTTAAGCTGCGCATCTTGTCCTGACAGACCCTGTCCATGCAAGCCCACAGAGTTACCAAAGCTACCTGTGAGGGAGTTGCTCTGACTAGCTCATCAATACTCTCCAACAATACCACAGACTAATACTTTATGACTGTGATTTAGAAATATCTTCATTTTCATTCATCTCTTCCGCTTCTCAAGTGTACTAGGACAATCTGACAGCAATTTTCTGCTGAGATAGACAAAGCAAGGGAAGAAGACATTTGATACTGGGAACATCATCTGTTATTTGCATGGATGTTTACACAAGATGATGTACCAAATCAGCTATTTTCAGTGAGCAGCTCCAGAGGTAGAGGGGACTGCCATGGAGCAGGTCAGGCAGACTGCTTCACAGTTCTTCAGGTTAGAGGGAATCTGTCTAGCCTGAGAATCTGCTTAAATAGCTGAAGGATGACTTTGGATAACTGGGAATTAGAGGACTAAAAAAAGCCATGTCCCTTTTTTTTAGCTGTTTCTTACACCATGGCTCTTTGCCAAGCCTTTTGAAGAAATACAAGATTTCCAATTGCCCTGACAGGCTACGAGGATTTGCCCTATGACTGGAGCAAAACAAACTAGCATGTCTACTCCTTCAACTACTATTTTGAGGGGGGAAAGGGTTACAACATTATCCAAACCAGGTATTTTCTTTATCTTGCATTGCTGCCTATTGCAAACCAAAGTTCTTTTTATCACCTAATACTACATTGCCTCTAGAGAACAGCTAGGATAGTGGTGGAGAGTCAAGGGTAAACTCACTATCTGCTAACTCAAAACAAACATAGTACTGTCTTTTGGAAAACATATTTCCCATATCATAAAAAAACATTTTGCACATCTGTAACTATCTAAATCACAATTTTTTCAACTAACAATTACAGAAGTAACAAGCTAATCACAGAAAATCACATTTATAACTAAGATTGTTTAACTGTGCCCCTAGTTCAGAGAACAAACATGGGCTTGACCAAGCTTGCTGCATGAACAGTCTTACCAGGTTAGGTGAGAGCAGCGACTGGAAATGAAGGAGAAGACCCGCACTGGCTATCTGGTCCAACCACCTTCTGCTGGCCTCCAGTGTCTCCATTTCATATTCTTTGTTGTTGTCAAACATCTGATTTAAGGCCACCATCAATTGCTCCGAAAAAGCGCAGACTGTGGCCACTAGGCTCTGGCAGAAGACCATGTCTCGCCTCAATTGTATATCACTATCTGTAATGGGTAAAAAACAAAAAAAGGAAAAGCAGAAGTGGAGCAGGAGATTAATTAACAGCAAAGGAACTGGACGGGAACTTTTTGTCTAAAAAAATAAGTAATTTTAAAGTAAAGTAAATTACAAGTTTACAGCCTAATGTTATTCCCAGTAAGCAACACTCCATGACCACAACTGTCATTTTGTACATTAAAGGTTATTTCACACTTCTAACATTATACAGAAATATATTTAAATCTGGAATTTAAAGTAGTTCTTCATACACAATGTGTGTTTATCTTGTAGGTTTTAATGAACATGCCATCAACTCTATGTACTTTCGACGTTACAAGGCAATGGATATGAGTCAGATCTCCTTGCTGCAATGTGTGAACTCGCTGGCTACAAACATATTTACTTTGCACATGAAAGCAAGGCTAGGCAGAAGCTCTTAATATGACTGCATCTTGTCAACTCCACAGCTACCAGCTGCATAGGCCAGATGACGACTGCCTGCTGTGAAGTGCAGACAGGGCATATAGGAGTGTTGCCATCAGAACACAAACTATCCTGAATAGGAATTCTATAAAATAAGCTCATAGCAGCATCACATAACCAGTAAGCAGCAGAGATTTATCATGTCAGGAAAGTCCAGGACAGGCCCCTAGGTAGAAATCTATGGAACTATTAGCAGCTGATTTAAATTAGGGACTAGCTAACCTACCAATTGATTTTAGAGGGCACAGGCATTAGATTAGCTAAAGGTCAAAAGTGCCAGAGAGGGAAATATGTTCTCAATAAAGCACAAAACTGTGGCGATAAATATCCAGTGCTTCCTTCTCCTCTTTTCTGAAGGTCCTCATGTATTTTTATCATTATAAGCTGTTAGGCAAACATCAATCACAAATGGTACTGGTAGACCTAATCTTTCTCAGAGAAAGGTCTTTCCAAAGCCTAAAATCTTTGTCCTCACTTTTAGATTCCTCTGTATCTAAGAGGCTTAGTTCCTTTTCCACCTTCTCTATGGAGCTAGCAAGACTTCTGATGACTGGATAACACAGCAGAAATAATTTCCTACTCACAGAATTAATATTGACCTTAAAAATATGCTTTGCTTGGACTCCAAGTATTTCTCAAAGTTACTCCATTTTGTCTGTTTTCCTTCTGAAATCTTCTTCAATCTTTTCTTTGACAATGGATAATAGTGACCGCTCTTTTACTGTATTTTTTTATTACAAACACCAGCCACTCAGGACCTTAGGAATGTTTTCCATAAATGGTCTAATCACTACTGATTCTGCACTGTGACTCATGGCTTTGTTTTGTAAAAATTACCTTCCCTCCCTAATCTCACAAGTTGTGCAAAATCCAGTACAGACGGAATTTTCATCTTTAAAAACTCCAGACATCCTGAGCTTCAAAAATCCTATTGGCTTCTCCATCACCAAAAACTTCCCATAGTCACAGCAGCACTCAGGGACTGGAGCCCAACACGCATTCTCTCTCCTTGCTTTGCTCAGTTTTGTCTCTGCCTAACAGCAGCTGCCTTTCAGTGCCTTCCTCTGTACTGCCTGCTTCTGAAGCAGCCCTCTTGTGTCGCCAACATCTCATTTCCAAAACTCATTTAATAATACTTGAACAATACTTCATACAAGAGCATTTTGGGCTCTTTTTACAAAAATATTTTTAAACAAAATATACTATAGAATTTATGAAGTTATGAAACCATGTAAATAAGGCAAACTGCTTTAAAAAAATGAAGTCTGAGCTATTTTCTCAGGTCACTTCTAATTTAAAGCACCTGAGGAATTGCTAAAAACTTTTACAAAATTTGGAAGAAATCTGACAACAAAGAAATGTCATATTCCTCTTTATAAAACTGCTGTTATATGTCATAACAATATCATTAAACAGTAACACATTTAAATAGTGTTGGAAGATGTTTAAAATAATCAGTTTTTACAGTCAAATGTGACCGCTTACTTGAACATGTACATGTACAAGCCATAGAGCATCTTCTGCCACAAGTATTATTCCCTAAATACTGATTTATCAACACTTATTTTGCAGCCACACATGCCTATTCTGTGTATTTGAAGTTGTATGTGGTGCTGGCAGAATAATACACAGAATAATCAGACCCCTTCCAAAAAAAGAGAGACTTAAAAAAGGCATTCTGTAAAAAAGGATAAAAGGAAAGGTAGGGTTAGAACAGTAGAGTAAGTCTAGAAATAAATGGGAGTAAAAGAAAAGAAAAAAGAGCAAATAAGAAAATAAGCCCAAAAGAAGAAAGGCAGAAGAAGTCCTGTGCACAAACTCAGTGACTGAGTAGTTACTTCATCTGCCAAGATCCAAAGTAAACAACCAGAGAAGGTATTTTGCATTAAAAAAAGAAGAATGTGCAATATTTGTTAGAAATGTCTTTGAAATTATGTTATGTTCTTCAGGAGTCCTCACTCTAAACACTGCTGCTCATTATCAGGTTATCTTCTCCAAGATTCTTCCCCTTTCTCTAAACACAGTATTCTGCCCAAAAGCAAAAATCCCAAACCATCAACATCCACTTCCCCCACTCCCCAAACAAGCAATATTACCTGTATACTCAAGAAGTGCCAAGAGTATCCGGGCCTTCACCTCTTAAAGAAAAAATAAAATATATTAAGATCATGGTTAAAGTGTTTTCATCAACTTAATAATGCGTTCGGTTTCTCATTTTATACCAGCTTAACTCCCAACTTTTTGCATAGGCAATGCTGATTTATACCTACAAAACGGTAACGAGCCTCAGCTTCACTTAATTTTACAGATGAATTGATAAAATGGATAATAAAAAGTACCAACACTGAGAAAGACATATGAAGACGCAGCTGCTATCTCGAAGTACACGTGTACCAGCTGGCCAGTGCCAAGTCCACATATGAAAAATTCCAATCTTAGAACATCAACAAACAAGACCAGCTCTCCCTGATCCCTACACTACACCAAATCTTTATTTCTTTTCCCTCTCTCATTCCATACTTTAAGATCTCCAATTACCCTCATTATAATGTATACTAAAGCACCCAGGAAAAATCCAACAGCATTTTCACTTTATTGTCAGCCTTCAGGATTTTATTTTACTTCAAATATATATTTTCACTTAATCTATGAAGTAAAAAGTACAGATTAAAAAAAAAAGAGGTTTTAATTTACACTGAAAATTTTGTTTTATATGTCTACACTGTTGGATTGGTTTTCTTTTTTTTTTTTTTTTTTTTTTTTTTTTGACAGGGGGCTTTTCAAGGTTTGAAGGCTGAAGGAAGTGATCCTTCCCCTCTACCAAATACCAGAGCACAAATTTAAATGTGTCAACCACCACTGCAAGGAATAGGCAGGTTAAAAGGCTGCAATAACCTTAGGGATTGCCAAACTTCCAGCACATCAGTTGTCCTACAGCAACTGCCTGTAGGAATATGCCACTACTTCCAAAGCTTTCACATATATCCCAACTCTCTTTCACACACCCAGTTTTCTGTGCAGTCCTGTTCCAAACCCTGCTCAGTGGGTCAGCAGAGCTGCTATGGGGTATATGGAGAACAGGGCAATACGGGAATACACTGCTCCCTAACAAAACTAACCTAATGAGTTTGAAATTTTTGGATTCTGGGTGTACTTGAACATATCTACGAAAAGCCAGAATTTTCCCCAAAGAGGACTATGCTTAAAAAAAGAAAACCTCTCAAGTTGGATCTTCATCCGTGCTGTACAGACATTGCAAAAAGAACTGGCAGTGCCTACGCTTCTGAAGTTCGTGCCCACGGTATCTCAAACTCAAGCATCAAAACACTCAAAATTACAGGTTATTTTTGATAATTGCCTGGTGTTAGATCCCTGCCTTCGCCTTCTGTCTTTTGGAAAAAAACCTTATAAGACTGGTAACTTGGCATCTTGGAGTCTGAACACAGCTTAGGAACTGAAAATACAATATAGGGAAATAATGTCTTTAGCTGAAGAATTTTGATACATTGAGGCTATTACTTCCAGCTTGTTTTATATGAAATTTGTTGGATCTCTGAATTCAAAAGCATTTCAGGTACCTATAAATAATTATTTCCTGATTATGGGAAAATTACAGGACACTGCATCTCTATCATTACTGTACATCTTCTGCATTTCAAAAGATACCCACAGGCAAGAGAGTATTTTTAGGTTATTTATATAAGTAGACTTACTGGGGCTTCAAAGTGAACCATGGATATTAACCATTTGCTTTCCCACAAATTCCAAATGCTATGGAAGTTTTCACCCCTTCTTGCTATATAGTGTATGGAAGGAAATAACTCCCTAGCGATTTCCCTTTAGATTACATGATTGGTAATGCAAAATTACTTCAATTTCTTTTACTCTTAAATGTTCTTTTGTATTTTATTATGCTACTCTGCCATTCTGATATTTGCCAGTAAAAGCTAGATATCAGTTTTGTTTTGTTTCTTGCATCTGAAAAAAGTTTTGACATATGACTTAGATTTGCACTGCATGTTTCATGGCATTTTTATCTTTCATACATTTAATGACTGATAGTCTCCTTCTCTCCTCAATTCTAATTTAAATTAAACATGAACTTTCTCAAATGTGTAGCGTCTCCCATTTAAACTTGAAATTACTGTGCTAGGCAAACAACTGCACTTCCTAATGCAGTTATGTGACTAGTTGTCTAGAAATCTGACTTGTTTTAAACCATTTCTTCCACTGAACAAAAATCTTACCTTTTTTCCTTTAGGAAAAAAGCTGCTACAGAAATATCTCCTGCTCTTTGTTCTCTTTAAACCTTTCTGTTGTTATGCTGGCCAGTTTTGATTTTACTTTCTTTCTGAAGGGTCCTTTTCATTCAACTTGTTGATTTTCCTGTTTCCTACTCAAGCCATTCCTTAGCTTTTCCACTCGTACTTTCTGACTCTCATGTTAATCATTTTGCATATATCCAGAATCTTGAACCTACATTATTCTTTCTTTACTCAGTGAACACTGGATTCCTGCCCTGACTACTGCTCTCTCGTGTACCAAAATCAAGCACTTCATCGTCAAAGATCTGTCTTTAGTTACTTAGCTCCAGAGAAATCCTCCTACAATCTCTATACTACTTCAAAGAACTCTTCAACCACATCAACTTCATTAGCCTACTAGGGTTGACTTTTACTGTAAGTATTGACAATTTTCCTTTTTCTAATGATATGGTAGGACAAATGAAATGAGACAAAGCAATCTCCACGTTTAAAATTTACTGACAATGAAGACTTTGTTGGGTTTCTTTGTTTTTTATAAATCTGTGCACACCTTCAGAGTTTTAAAAAATTGTTCTCCCAAATCCAATACTAATAAAAATAAAACTGATAGACCAGAACCATCATCCCTCAAGGCATTCTGAGTCTTCCCATTTCTTCATATTTATTAAACAAAGTAAATAAAAATAAACCTAAAATCTAGGACTTAAAACTCCTCATTTGTGGGGCTCCCATGTCTCCTTCTCCTTTAAAGTATTAATCAGTCTAATCTAACACAACACATTCTTCAATGCAACAGAAGAATGAGTAAACAATTAAAATAGCCTGTGATATTCTTATGAAAATAAAAAGTGTTATTTTTCAATAAGGAGATGCATTTACTGAAACATTCATCCTTCTTTAGCATTCATCAATAATGGTGAACTATGTTTACAATAATTGGAGGCATTAATTACAATAATTTTTTTATCCATGGTGAACAATTGTATCTGTGGTCTTCTTTGACTACTTCCTCTAGCACCTGCTAGGAGAGACAAATATATCTGCTTTCCTCTATTATTAAAATACTGGCTTTTACTTATAAACAAACATGAAGATTCTTCTAAAATTCCAAGACTTTGTTCAACTTGATCTCATAAGCCGAACTAAATAGTCAAATTGGGAGACATCTCCTGTTTTGTAATGAATCAGGTGAGTAAGACAGAAAATGGGGAAGTGAATCTCTGCACAACGTGGTTTTCTGCAAGAAATAGCTCAGGGCAGTACTAGTGGTTCTTCTCAGTATCCTGATGATTCATGAACATGATGCATAAAGCCAAGATTGGAAAGGAGAAAACAAGAAATGAAGATATGAAGGGAAAATTTAGCTGCTAAAGCATTTTTAACCCTGCTTCATGCTCATATGAATTTAGTTAGATTCAGCTGCTGTTTGTGTCTCAACTTTAACGTATACAGGCTTAAGCCTGTCTAAATCACAGCAGCCTCCCAAAACTGCCTGAGGAACATATTTCTGCCCTCAATCTTTTCAATACTGGTTATATATACTTGTCCAGACATGCCTTGGAAACTAAGGCTTGAGAAGTAATTATTCATGTCCATTCTCCCTTTTTTTTTTTCCCTTCCTGCTATTTGTGCCAGGGAAGACACAAGAACTGACACTTTCAGGTATCCATTAATTTCTTGGTCCCATAGTCAAATGAAAATCGTGATGAAGATGTCGATCATAATTCTCCAGAGTACTTCTCAGGAACAAGTACTAGTGATATGAGTTTGGGAGGGTGGTTATGGTGGAACAGGAATCAAAGAAAAAAATACTACAACAGAATAGAAAGATGTAAAGACTAATGGTGAATAAATAACCTAAGATGACAATTTCACACGTAAACCCTTGTACTGGGCTAAAAAGACTGCACAGAAGCCAGTTGTTGAAAATCTCTAACAAAAGCTCAGACCCTGTGGATGGAAAGGGAGAGCAAAGAATACTGAAAATTGGCAGACAACTTGAGATACAGTGATGAGAGAAGGTAACGCAGAGTGCATGCTGCCCTTGTATAGTACAAAAAGAATGCATTTTACTGTTTAGCTCTCTGAACTATACACCATTCATAAGCGTAACAGTTGCAATAAAGTTAGGTTTTTTAACTTATTAAGAGAAAGTCTTCTTTAATCCTACTTTACAAACCCACTATAAAATGCCAAAAGTTTTATTGTTCAATAAACATCAAGATTTCTTCTGATAAATATCACCATCACAATACAGTGATTATTACAAAAAGAGATTCGTATTAGAGAGGAAACAAGTCATTTAGACCTTGCTGAACTCTACCACAAAATTTTATGGTAGATTTAGAACTGAATTTATCTGAATAACTTGATCAATATTGAGGGTATATATGACCAATATTGAATTTGTTTTAGTCTATTAATTCTACTTGGGTGCAAACAAGTCTGTTAGGCTTGGTGTCAGAAAGGGGACAATAAGGACTGTTAAAGACAGATTTCCATCCCTCTTTAACTGTGAAAGAAATGATGAATAATACTTGAATATCATTTGGTTTAGGTTGAAGATAGATCTGTAGAAAAAAGCATCCAAAAATATTTATTCATTTTTCACTTCATGATAGCCACCATCAAACTAAAAGAATTAGGCTTAGTATTGCAGAATCAACCCACGGTGATGGGCTCCTAAAATAGCAGGGGTTTTTGTGGTTGTTTTTATGATTTTTCTAACCCAGGGTCTGAAAACATGGTTGTATCTGAAATGAGAAACACCATAAGTCAGAGGAGGAGGAGTTTGTTTGATTTGGCAGGTTGGTTTTAGGAGACTTATCTTACCAAAACTTCTTTTCTAGTGATCTGAAATCTAGCAGTTTCTTTATTGGACACCGTGGAAGTTAGCCAACAAACCAAAAAAAGCTAAGCACACACAAAAAATTATTTAAAGCTAGACCTGACACAATTTCTTGTTCCCATGTAGACTCCGAGCGCAAGTAGCTTTATAGAAATAATTGTGCTTATTATTTCTGTTTCTCTATTGAACAGCACAAGAAATAAAGCAGAAGCTACAGGCAAGATTTTCTGGAGAGGAAATCTCAGTTACTTTACGAAGCCAAAGGAGAGAGCAGAAAATCCCAATTCATATTGTCAACTTGGTCATGAAGAAGAGCAGTGAAGTAGGTAAATATTAGACAATGGTGGGAGAGAGGTGGAGGAAGAGAAGTGGTAAGATCAGTTGTGATGGAGTAAGTGAACATCAGTGGAAGAGCTCTGGTTTCATGGCAGAAGAGGGAGCATGATTTTAGTGGGATAATGGTTTCAAAACAATGACAGGTAAGAGCAAGATATAGGTCAAAAGTTGTCCTGCAGAGTCTTTCCATTTAAGATTGTAGAAAAAAAGGGATTTTAATTTCAAGGAAAGCCCTATTTTAGCATATCCCATGAAGTCTTGCAATGAATCAGTCAATTCCCCTGGACTTCAGCAGCAACTGAAATAACCTAGGATAGCCACCATATGGTTCATTTGTATTCACTTGTCAGAAGAGATAATTTTCAATATTTGAAGCAAATATGGAGAGCATATGACAGCTGAGATTACCTTGTGACTAAGAATACAAGAAGTCATGAAATTCAGGCATTTCCCATAGACTACACTGTGTTCAGCAAACCTTGCCTAGCAGCAACAGGAAGCCATTGTATCCTTCCACTTCCCTTCCCCAGTCTCCCTGTCATTAATGAAGTGTTTATTTATGGTCACGTTGCTCTTACTAACCTTCAACAAATTTTCTGATATTCTGGGCAAGACTCCGGACACTGCTGGGGAGGTTCCAAGGGTCTTGCTTGATGTGGAGTCGTAGCCTCTTCGGACAGTTAAGCTTTGGTTCCATTTCCTGCTGAAACTCTAAGCAAGGACAAAAGTATTTTTCTGCTTAAACCTCCCGAGAAGCCACGGTACGACATTATTTCTTCCTAAATATTTTCACAGCTCAAGGAGTTGTCCACTTACTTAACTCTAGTTAAAACTAGGGTCTAAAAGTCACCTAAGCTCCCTACTTAGTCAAGGAGAGAGAGAGCAGGATTCCCAAATATAATTCTTTCTGAACCAGGCACATGAGACTGAAAGCATCTGTCTCCATGAGAAGGACCATGGAACTCTTAGAGGCAAAATTAATTCCATCAGAAAAGTAAACTTAAAGCAAAATTATTTATTGCTTAACCTAGTCTATATCTTTCAAATCACTACAATGCTCCTTGTAAAGTTGATGAAGATGGTGCAGATAGTGAAAAAAATCTGACACAACCATACCTTCTGTCTAACTGAGCATTTATTATACTATTGAAAGGATAACGTTTTGTCGTGTGAGCCTATCAGCTACTCAATCTGAAACACTGAGATACATAAGAGAACAGAAATGCTCTATCCCCATTATCTTGGTCTCAAAATAGGAAACCAAAAAAAGAAAAAAACTGAAAAAGAGAGACACGGTTATGTGTCTTCCAAGCAAAAAGGGGGAAGTATTTCAGCCTCTGCAAAAACCAGGTAATTGGGACACGGTAATTATGCCCTATTAATTTAATGGGATCTTGGTGATTCATAAAAGCCAAAGATTCATCCCCTCTGGCCATCTAAAATTAGTTTTCATTGCCAAAAGACATGCAGGATCAATAAAATCATAATCAAACCTACTGCACATATTAATACAACATTCATTCACTCTCCCATTAACCTTTTTTCTCCTTTTTTTTGAACTTGGTTCATTGAAAGAAGTTCTTTGCATTTTTCATCACAATTTAATGGCTACCAACAGATATCAACTTATACACTTAGACTTGAGAAACTATGTGCATATTAGAAGAGTAAGTGAAATTACATAAAGGGTGGAGTTTTTTGAAACAATAATACTTATATAAGCACATATTTGGCATAAATATTACTGGGACTATAAATTTACATTTGCAAATTATTTATAAATCAACTTCACAAATCACATATCTACAGAAACAAAAAAAAAACCAGGAATTAGTAAAAAAATAGAACAGAAATGGCTTCAGTAGTTGAGACAAAAATGTAATAAAAAGACCTGCAATATACAAAACCTGTGTCTTGCTTCAAAAACCTTAACAATTCTAAAGTCAGCTCAGAGTCTACAAATTAGAGCTGACTTTCCAACAAACCTACATTTCCTACATTGTGCAATAAAAGTGTAAGAAGACAGTTTTCAACTATGAATAAGGCCTAGCAAGAATTTCAACCATCAGGTACTGCTGAATACACAAAGATTAAGCAAAATCAGTTCTTTAACAACCAGCTCAGGGACTAGGTAGACATATCCATGTACCCTTCAAGCTGTCTTTTCATTGTCATACATGGAATTAAACATTACCTTGGAGGCCTCGACCTGGTGTAAAGTATTTTGTCTGCTCAAAGGCTCTCATCACAGCTGGCCCTTTCAGAAGGCTGACAATTGAATCGACCTGTTGGGATCAAGGTTCTGTGAGAAAGATGTTTTTTACAGCAACAATTAAAAAATCTTTTAAGAAATACGGACTGGAGAAAAGCAAATTTAGATTCTTTCTTACCTAATAGCTCCAGTTAAAGTAACAAGCTAGGGAATGTTAGACTAAATATAAGGACCTGTTTAATTCATAGTTTTGAACTATTTACAGAAAAATGAAGGAGAATGAGTAAATACATACCATCCCAATAAACAGTGGAAAGCAAAAGTAAAAAGAAAAAAAGAAGTATTTGCTACAGACATCTTAGCTCAAATATGAACATGAGTATCAAAGCCACGAAAAATAATCTCTTACTTGACCAAAGAGATGCTCCAAACAGCTATGGAGCTTGTCCTGTTTATCATGGGAAATTCGAACACTTATGGGAAGTTCATCACCTGAAAAATATTTTTAAATGAAAAATTGTTTACAAGTAGCATATTTTCCAAAATTTTTGTACCTCAGATAATCTGCTTTGCACACAGACTGCTGCTTAAGATCTCAGAATTATAGTAACTGTTCTTCTTACGTATTTTGCATTTAATAGTCACCCAATAATACAAAAAATGATTAAGTGGTGTGAACCTAATATAGTAGACCATAAAGTCACTGAAATGCATTCACCAAATTTTTATAAGGACTGTACTGACAATTCACAATCTTAATGTTCTTACTAACTAAATGGTTCTGAGACTTTAATAATACAACAAAAATATAGCATCCAAGTCTTGTATTTGATGTGAAGCTTTTAGTAGTACATACTACATCATTTCCTAAGAGAGTACAAAGGAGAAGGACTATGCTAGGTCACTGCCTTCAGTCAGTCACTCCCTCTCTCAGACAATGGGTGACGCAACCTGAACTCTTAAAAGCTGTGAAAAACTGAGCTTAAAACTGCCTTTCCTCCTTTCTGTTGCAGTGACAGATAAGAAGTAGCCACTTGTTAATTTATAATCCAAAATTATTCATGGGCAATCTAGACTCATTTTTCTTACGTCAGTGAAATACTTAAATAGCACTTTTCTCTCCTTGATTTTTTTTCAGCTCGTTTAGATGTCCTTATAGGCAGTAGTTACAACCCTTCACAGGATTTTAATTGCAACAGATGGAGCATGGTGCCAAAGAGCCCTGATTTGCAGTTAACCAGGTTAGCTTTGGAACTAGGAGAAAATCAAGTCATCAGGAGACTAGGAGTTTCACTGAGCATCAGTATTTCAACTTTAACACTGTATCCATGCTTGGCTAGCACAGACATATTCTTTTAGGCACCTCAGCTGGTACTTCAGCTCGATCCTGCAAAAGTGCCTATCAGCTCAGCTATAATTTAAGTTGAAGACACACACCCTGGGTATCCTCTTTTATTAAGAGTATTTTATGTCCTTTATCCTCTGTATCTGCTCAGATCTGTAAGCATGTATAGTTTCTGGAAAGCAACTGCCTAGAATTGCATTATTAACAAGGTATGTCAGTACCTTGCATAATGTCATTAATACTTTCCTGTCCCAACTGAAAATACCTCTCCTGGTACAGCCCGCAATAAAATTTGCCTTCTTTACAGTCAAGTCTCACTGGTAGCTCATATTCAACTAATATACACAGTTCGTTCTTTCCCTAAATCATTCCCAAATGATAAACTCTCAACTTAGACCAAATATTTTTTATTATTAGTCCCTGAGTATATGACCTTGTACTCCATGCAGTTAAATCCCACCATCTCATTCCTACTAGCAGCTGCATTTATTTAAATTCAATTTTTCATGGCATAAACAAGAATGTGCTTCTATGTGGTCTCACATTCCTTCCTACAAACATACACAACCATATCCTGCTGTCTGGGTCCTGACACAGGCTGGGACAGCATTCTACACTCACCTAAAATGCTCCTTACTCTGTGCAACTTAAAACATTGTCAAAGTTAAGGTATGAAAGTAGTGAAAAACTCACTCCAAGAGCACTAACTAATTCCATCTATTCACAGAGATGCTGGAATGTTTGCTCTGCTTCACAGGAGGACTCTTTAATGCAGCAGTAGCTAGGCAGAAGCAAATTACACACTCCTATCACCAAGGAGGATGCAATTTTTAAAACAAAGACAAAAAAACCTGCCAGGCAAATGAAAAGAATAAAATCGAATAAAAGGAAAAAAATGAAAGACTCATAGCTGACTTTACTAAACATACCTGAATCCATTTCATCACTGTGAAAATAAGAACTGCATTGACTGCTACAAATGCTGGTGAATGAGGCAATAGAGTTCCTGTTACTGTTGCAATCACTTGGAAAAAAAAACAACAAAAATGAGAAATAAAGTCATGACTTTTAACACAGGCTCTGTATCAGTTATGGAAATTGTCTTCCTTGTCCCCTTTTAAATTTAATGATGAGATTGTCGGTACAATTCTTTATCGACAATAAAGATCCCTATACTTGATTTGCAAACCCTGGTAGGACTCCCAAGGACCAGATTCTCAAATAGATGATTCAATTGTCTCCCTTCACCTTGCGTGTAAGCAAGTACTTGCAGAATGATAATATACACTTTCAGTGCAAAACAACTAACTTTTTTTACATGAGTGACAGCTTTTGAAACTGTGGCCTCAAATGTTTTAGTAACTCCACGCCTAAGTTCAGTACTCCTAGTCCACAGCTAATACAAATGATGAAGTACTACAGTTTATGATTTGCTAAGTAGAGACCCTAATGGGTTTAGAAGAGATTTGATCCATTCGAGTAGCACCAAAACTCATGTTACGTATTTTTCCCTGCCAGCCAAAATATAGCTTATGATCCTATCTCTTCTACCTGTTCTTTGTTAGGGATGTATAGACATTTACATCTAACTTCAGAGAAAACTTCTATGCATACAAAATGTCACATGCAATGGTCTAGTAAGGAGATTTAAGGACTAAAATGTGAGGGGGGTTTCCTGCTCTTTTCTCTCAAAAAAAAATTGTTCTGTACAGAAAATAGATGGAGAAAATACCTACTTCAGCAGCATAAACAGAGTAAATAAAAATCCCATGACTATAAATTTTAATTTAAAGACTTCAGAGTTCTTTAGGCAAATGAAGATCATTCTGTTTCAATGCAGTAAATGCTTAAGTAATTACCCAGCAGAGGGAGTCTTAAAAACCCAAGTGAATATAAGAGAACGTAAAGGTGTACCTAAAGGATATTTATATATAATGATCTAGTTTTTGTTTGTACCCATTCACCAAGACATATTTATATATAATGCTGCAATTATACATGTACCCATGTGCTCCATGCTTGTTTTCTTTATATTTGTAAATACAGAACTGGTCTTTTACTAGTTTTGGCATACTGACTTATATTTCCAGGCTTATGCATATGTTTTGGACCTGTAGGCAACCAGGTAAAAGAATGGGGAAAGATTTAAATGAAGCAATATTATATGATTACAAACCATTACATTCCATTAAGTAGATGGAAAGACATCAGTAACAACATGTTCCTTACAGAGGAAGAATAGTCCCGAGGAGTATTAAGGATTTCTGGCTGGATATTAAGAAATGTTTCCTAACTGTATTTACTTATCGAAGTCTCCAAAGGGAAGGCAGAAGGTTATTTAAAACTGGACTGTGCAAAGCACAAGAAAATAAAACAAAGGAAAATGAGAAATAGATTGGATGTATTAGGTATATAATTTTCCATTTTTATTGTGTTTTATTGTAAGGTTTAGAATAAGACTCTATAACACAAAATGAGATCATTCTAATGGTTGAAATCAGCATACACTAGTTCTAACAATAACCACAGTGGAATTATGGGATCTGGAGATTTAAAGTACTGTCTAGCGTAATTATTTAAGCAAAGAAACAAAAAAAATCTAAACTCATTCCAACACTTGTTCTAAACTCTAAAGAGTTTACAATTATTCTGCATATAGAACCCTAGATTGTATCATTCCTAAATAGGCACAATGGACTACAAATTACTGGAATCAGAATAAAGCAAATACTTTAAATGAAGAGACATTCTTCTCCTAAGACACACCTTCTCTCTCCACATACAAATCTTGTGCCAACTGGGGAACTTCCCAATTGGAGCAAGTGAAGGCCACTGAGGCAGCTCCATCATGGTCAGTTTGATACATCATGGCTATGCAGAAACCCCTAAACACACCAGCTGGAACAGCATTTTGCTTGTGTTTTCACCATGGTTACAGCAAGATGAACTTGATCTGTGCAAATTCTCTACATTTATTTCTGTTCAAAGCTATCCATATATTTCTGTGTTTCTACTCTTGACAAAGAGTTCTTATCTACCATGCTTCAGTAATCAAATATTCGCATATGAAAGAGACTCTGCATTCTGAGCATAATAATGAACCGTGATAATGAACAAATAATGAACTCTTAATTTTACTTGCAGCTAAAATTTTTATTTAGACTTTATGTCATGTAGTTAACCAATTCTCTCTAAACAACAGAAAATAATCTTTATAACACCTATGCTTGCTATAATTACTCCTTCCTTTTCAAAATTCTTTGCGCTTTCATTCACAGTAAGTGTTATATATTATGAATTCTAAAGATGAGATGATGCTACAATATTTAGAGTGGAAGAAGGTGAGGAATATATGTCGAGAAACAGATATTTTTTCTTTAGATCAGCAAGAGTGGTAGCTCTGGCATCTTGCTTTCCATGGCGAGATGGAAATTCCATTCCCCATTTGTTGTTTGGGAACATAGTAACAGAAATTATTTCTGGTTTTTATAAGACAGGTAACTAAAGTAAAGCTTTAAAGCTCAGGCTGTGACATCTCAAAGATTAGGGACATCAAGATCTGACAACTGATCTGTACTCAGCAAAAAGTTTATTTTACACATCTTGTAACATGACTTGATGCTAGCTATCCATCTGTTAGAAATGTCAGAATCATATTGACAGTCTACAAAACCACAGGTCTGATGCAGCTGACAAAATAAAAGTACTATTAGTAAAGTTACCTGTAAGAATCCCTGTTGCTGATGGTATCATGACCAGAATCTTCTTGTTCATCACCTGTCACACTGAAACAGACTTTCTTCCCATTCCTTTCCCCCTTTTCATTATCACTGTCTGCCGGTACTAAAGGCTCAGGCGTTTTACGTTCTGATTTGGGAGAATACGTTATTGAAGAAAGAAGGCTGTGAGACAAAGGAAAAGAAAGATAAATTCATGTTTCTCAAAAGTGAGGTGAAAACAGGGTAACATTTCTGGTCAATGTCCTCCAACTATTATTCTGTAACACACAAAGGGAACACGAAGTCCCTATCTACTTGAAGCAAGAGAAGAAACTGACACATTCTGCTGTTGAAAAGTGTAACAGTGAAGGCCATTAGCATCACTAAATACTCAATCTTGTATGAAGGCAGCAATTTCAGCTGGGGAAGAAAAACAGAACAATCTTGAATGCTTGGGGTCAGATTTTATATTAACATAACTATTCTATTTTTAAACACAAACCATGTACTTCTCAGCACAAATCAAGAAAACAAAACAAAGAAAATATATCCCTGTGAAAAGCATCTATTTTCTCAATTGCTACTGCACCAGACAAGCCAGCCTGCACCACAAGCTATTTTACTAAGGCATTTTAAGAGTCTGTACTAACATATCTGTGTATTTCCCAACGCTCAAAGTGTCTAAGCCCTTATCACTAGCAAAACAGACAATTAATCAACAAGCTTCTGTGACAAGCACAAAAGTCACATGCAGTCGAGAGATCAGTGCAGACTGCTACATTTAAAACATGCACAAATACAGGAAGCAAATGATTCCTATTCTTGGATAATTAACTCATATTTAGATGCTCTTATTTCCGTCCAAGATCAGAACAGCTATAATGACCAAATGTCCTTAAATTCCTATTACTCAAAGACTCCATTAGAATGATGTTTTCAAACTAATATTTGGATTTGAAAGGCAGAGTTTTTCTTTCAAAAACTACTTTCCAATACCTGAAATCAGAAGACACCGAATTAAGCTTCTCTTCCTGCAAAGTATTTAGACACAGTAGCAAGGTTTTATTGTAGGAGCTGTCAGAATGGTCAACTCTCAAACTATGAAATACAGAGCAGGATTCAAACGTATGTTAGATCTTCTTGTTACATGTAGTTCTTACTTCTGAAGGAAACTATGGGAGATGCATATCTCTTGCGAACAAAAAAGCTGCTCTAATTGTTACTAAGGAGTAGCATTAAAAATTCCTTCCTTTACTCTTACCTCTTGCCACACATTGTTACTCTACCGTAAAAGGGGTATTCTGATTGTAAGCGGTTTAGAGCTCCATTTTAATTTTCTGAGGCTCTTAATTGTAACATAGTTAAGTTTATTTAGCTACAGCCACATCAGTACTGAACTACTGGTTTCTTTACTCCTTTGACAAAGATACTCTCCTAGAAAACAACCTGATTGTAAGCTGTTCCTGAAAGTTCTGAAGTTTCTGGATTCAGAGTAGTGACTTTTTATGTACAAAACGCAGACCATGTGCTCAACACCATGTTCAGCTATAATGTTTTTGAGTAGACACAATTAATTTCCTGACTCCCAGGAAAGGACGGAGTTTTAAGAAAGAAATTAAGAAACCACATACTTCAGAAATGCAATAGGGTAGATTAACCTTTTAATGCTGTTTGTTGACTGTATAGCTTTGAATACATAACTCAAGGGTATATCAAGCTTGGTCTCATCGAAATCATGACCTGATACATGTTAATATAAGGCTTGACATTAACTTTAGAGAAACAAGGAGCATAAGTAAAGCTTTTCTAGCAAATTATTTCATCATTTCTGCATAACTTTCTCTGGCTAAGAGTTAATAAGAAATAGACAGATTATTACCCTACCTATAGGAAAAGGTACTGATCCAAACTGTAAATGAAATACAGAATACCAAATAAAAGGTGTCATTTTACTGGACATTAAACTCACCCAATTGCTATATAGACATCTTTTGGGCTACACAATACCTTAATACTTCGTATCAGTGGGAAATCACTACTCAGTTCTTCCCTATAACTTAAGTCACTGATTAGCAGGATTCCATGAGGATGGGAAGAAAGATGGGGACCATATTTTACAGCAATGTTCAGTCTCGATCTACCCGTGAGAGCATACATGTTCTTGAACATGTCCTAAAATAAATGTTATGAAAACAAAGATCTTAGAAAATCAGTTCTTCATACTTGTAAAACTTATTTTCTGAACATGAAAATACAAGAACGGTTCAAAAAGGGACTAGACAAATTCATGGCAGTCCATTTTAGTACTGTTCTTAAAACAAAAGGACCATTCCAAGAAGATCTTGTAGCACTATCTACTAGAAGAGGAGATAAGGACAAGTATTAATATATTATGCTTTTTCATGTGTTCCTGTTATGATCCACTTCTGGAAAAAAAAATGGGATTTGGGCAGACCCATTCTAGTAACTTCTTGCCTATTTTGTTGTTGCAAGAAAATAATCAAGGGTAAGAAACAAGCACAATGAACTGCAATTTCAGCTCCTGAAAATATCTTCCCCGAGTAATTATTTGTCAGGACACAGACCGACTATTATATCCTCGTCTTTTACGTGGTTGTTTAGTCAGTGCTGCCAAGATCTCAGTAAAAGACTGATGAAGATAACTGGAGCTTTTCCTGAGGGAGCTTTTCACTTCTCTCAGCAGGCAAGCTCTTTTTCTATGGAAAATTTTTTTGCTGAACTGCCATGAACGAAAGCTGGAACTTGGGATAACAGAGTTATGGAGCTGGTAGTTCTGAGATCACTGAAGTGCTCTTAGAAACCTAATTCACGGAGCCTAAAACATACAAACCCAAACCTGCACGCAAGAAAACTGCAATATTCATGCTTAAACAGACTTTTTCCTTTTTTTTTTAAAGAATGTTATTTTTTTCTTCTTAAACACAGCACACACACGTTATGTTTGCTTTGGACATAGGGCTACCTCAAACAAAATTATCTTAGATGCCTATCACTCACAGGAGAAATACATGAATAAGTAGCAACTAAAGGCTAGAAAGCCTCTGTAACTATGAATAAAATTTCCCCTGAAACAGAGAAATTTGAGTCTTGACCAAAAAATTGGGTCACATATGGAATTAATCCTATATGCAACAAAAATCAAAACAAATTTAAAAGGATGTCAGGAACAAACAAACTGCTATGGTCAGTCAAAGTTACTGCAGTCGTCACCAGCAGTAACAAAACACCTATGCAACCTGTGAGCTGCTTTGCCTTTTCCACACTCCCTGAAGGCCTGGAAAAACGTTCAAGCCTCTTTGTCTACTTCCAACAGAGATCTTCGCAAAAAACAGCTGGGATCAGGGGAGTACACTGAATAGATGTGAACCAAGAACACAGAGTTAACTTACAGAAAACAACTTGAGGAAGGACTTATTTCTTCAGAACATCTAGTATCAATGGTGGGTATCTGGTAATGGTTCTAAAGAAGTGCTGGGATACTATTAACTGAATATGAACAAGGACTTAGCGGAACTTTGAAAGTCTGTGGAAAGGGGATATGTGTCTTTTTGCGTACATCTCTCTCTCTCTCTCCTCATAAGTACAGTATTTCTTTGGCAACCCAATCTCCTCAACAAGCCATGACAAAAGTCATTATTAAGACAACTCTAGGAGTATATGACCTTCTCTTAGATATTCCCTTCCCATAATCCATAAGCGCTCACAGACCTGCTCTTCGGGTGAAACACCTGTTTTCCAGTACACCTTAATTCACTAATGGATAGGAGAGGTTGAGCAGATAATGCTGCCTCAAAATTTTAGGAGTTGAGAGAGAGACCATTACTGACCTCAACACAGAGCAGAGACATCTAGGAAAATGAAAGAGAAGCAGATTTTCAACAGTTCTGTTATAAAAGTGCACCGAAGAGTCATTTAGTCACCCAATTTTTCTATAATTTAGTAACATATAATTTTAGAACTGCAACACCATATTCATGATTTCTGTCCCGAGAAAACGAGGATTGCTTATAATAATAAGCAATTCATTAAAGACATCCATTTTATTGTTGCTAAGTCGTAACAGAAGGCAGTTAGAGAAGCTCAGTCTTTATAAGTTCAAGGATCAGTACATTCAAGCACGTCCTCATAGCTGCTGATGCATGAACGTTTCTAATGAAAATACAGCTGTTTGATTGCCCTATCTTATTACTCTATCTTTTGTTTCTTAGTAGTCCTAACTTTTCTCTCAAGAGTTAGTTAGTAGCTTAACTATGTTTTGAGATAATGCGCCACATACTGCTGAACTGCTCACACCCAGATAGTTAAGCTCTTCCCTGCTCAGCACTTTTAGGTAGGTCCTTTGGTTATCCTGTTTCCTGTACAGAAACACTTTCCTCCACAGTGATTACACAGCAGCAGTTCACTCAAACTCCACAAGGAATAAAGCGTGAAAAGCCTCAGTCTTATAAATAGCAAAAGGTAAAATTTGCTAAACAAATCTAAATCTGTGCATCTTATACTACATCTGCTACAAGGTCAGCTTACAGGAAACTTATGAAGGTATAAAACTGAACACTTGTGTTCACTGTCACAACCACATAACCCAAAAGGAATGCGTGTGTGTGTATATCTGTATACACGGATATACCTGTACACATAATATATATATAGGTGTGTGCGTGTATTTATATATACATGTGTATGAAAGAAAGGGTCAGAAGTTCCTGTGCTTTTGCATCATGAGCTCAAGGGAATGGAACAGAAAGGTGCGGCTGTCTGGTAACTGGAGCTTCCTGAAATATTGACTGAACTTCCATATATATAATTTTCTGACTTCCTTGAGGAAGAGTGACCACTCAGACTTTAGAGACAGTCATTTTTAAGCATACCCAAGTACTGAAATTATCTTGAATTTAATTCACTACATCTTCAGCATGATAATTAGCAGAATTACATAAAGGCACAGAAATCAATGTTTTCTTTAAAAAAATTGAGGCTACATTTACTTTTATTCCTGTTGCAGTACATACTACATCAAAATTACTTAATACTATGTAACTACAGCATTGCATTACTATTAGAACAGTACAAAAAGATTCCCAGTCTGAAACAATTATGAAACAACAGATCATCGTAATATTGTTTAAAATAACAAAAGCAATGATACACCACTTTTCCAAACTGGAGATCACGAAAGACTGGCTTTAAAATCCCCAAAATTATGTTATATTTTCCAAATGAATAATATCTGACATTTGCATTACATATGGGATCCTTCAAAACCAACAGAAAACTAACCTTCAAAACTATCATACTTCTTAACCCTCATCCCAAGATAGTAGATAGACTACCAGTTAACACACCCCACAAATGGAAAAGCAAGTTTCAAATCCTTGCCTGAAATTAGGACAAACTGTGACAAGACTCTGGGTCTCCCACATTCAAGCCAAGTGTCTGAATCACTCAAGAGTGGCTGTCCCTAGATCCACAGTTCTTCATTAAGGCCAATTCGTTTTTGGAAAATGTCTAACAAATCAATCATCTTCCTACAGGTAAAAAATGCTTTACCTACAAAGCCATCTTTGGCACTATTCAGCAATACCTAAAGAGTTCAGTATAAGCTATTTTTGTATCTCTGTCCTTTGTTCCCATTCCTAATGAAAGTTTAGATTACATACAGGCCTCACATTTCTCTCCTCTCAAAATACATTTCCACATTCCAGAGAAAAGCTACAAGCTGAAGTGGGAAAAAAAAAATCAGGGATGTTGGGAAAAAGCAGAAAATATAATACTATGTATACTTACATTCTTTGCCATAATTCAATTCCATGGGAGATCAACAGCGACCCTACACTACACAGAAAGGATACCCAGATTTACCATTATCTTCGATAGAAAAATTAAAGGCAAGTACTTACTCATCTATTTGACAGACGCATGTTTCCACTTCTTTCAGTGCAGCTTGTAATTTGAACAGCAATTTTTGGTAGACATCTTGTGTTTCCAGATCTTCTTCTTTTAAGAGGTACCTCAGCCCATGGCCCTCTTGCTGACCAAGAGACTGTCCTGAAGGGGCAGCCATAGTAGTAATGGTATGTTGGACATAAATCATGGGATTCAGTTTACCTGGGAATAATCCAATGAAGTTACATCACAATCTTTTTTTCAACTTACTAATTGAAGATAGTAAAATAACTAACAGGCAATGAAATATTTTCCTGCTTAAAGCTTCATGTAATTATTTGATTTTGGTTTTTACTTTGCATATCAAAGTCAAGCTATTTAAGGAACAAGCCTTTATTACATTTTAAAATAAGCCTAAGTATAGAAAACAGTAAACCTAAGTACAGATTTCACAAAGGCTTGTCCTTAACTTAAGTAATTGGGACTTAATCCAGTTACCTTTTAAGACTCTATATCAGAAGAATGGAAGCAGTTCCTTCAAGCTCAACTGACTTACCTTGATCAGTGTTTTTATTTTCCCTTTCATGGGAAGGATGTTTTCTGCTGTCTAACTGTACACCAAATGCACTGCCAAGGGAAGTTGAGGTTTTAGGGTAAGACACTTCCATCACATTGATATGGCAATTGGTTGGACAGAAATCACTGCTGTGGAGTGGTGAAATCTTTGACTTAGCTTGCTTGAAAGTAGGCCAAGCTCTGTTTTTTAATACTCTTGAAAACTAGAAGTGGGAAAGAAAACAAAATTTTTATTATCAGCTTTTGATGTCTCAGTACTTGCCTGAAAAAAATTGTGTACCTGACTAGAAAACAAAAGTTTAAAATATTTCAGGCATCCTTGACTTCATAATTTCCATCTTTCTCTAAAGAAAAGAAGATATATCTTTTGCTTTGTATGTTTGAGGGGTTGGGTTTTGAAGTAAATGGTATTTACAAATGTAAGTAGCCTTGTAACAAGGAGACAGAATTTATTTTCCTTGCAACATAATATTGTCTTCCTGGGGAGAAAGTCTGGAAATGCTCTATGATCCAGTGCTGTGCTGCACATGACATTTTATAAACACCAGCTGACATGGATGTTTTCAATTCAATGTCTTGTTAAAATGCATTGATTTTTTTTGCCTGAAGCTATAATAAAGACACAACTGGAAGCAATTAATTATGAATTTCATACTCAGGAAGAATCAATTCCTCCCTAATGGTTTCATGGGCCACATTAGGAGAGGCATTGTCAGCAGGTGGAGGGAGGTGATCCTGCCCATCTGGCTCAGAACTGGTACAGCCACATCTGGAGTACCATGTCCATGTCTGGGCTGCCCAGTATAAGGCAGACATGGGCATGCTGGAGACATACCAGTAACAGGCCACAAGAGGCCAACAGGCACAAACCAAAACAACAGGGGTTGCCTCTGAACATCAGGAGAGACATTTTCATTGTGAAGGTGACTGAAAACTGGCACAGGTTGCCCAGAGAGGTTGTTGGATCTCCCTTCTTGGAAGTAAAAGCCACCTGGACACTGTCCTGGGCAGCCATCTCTAGGTGGCTCTGCTTTAGCAGGGGGCGCTGGACCAGGTGACCTCCAGAGGTCCCTTCCACCCTCAACCATTCTGTGGTTTTGAGTTAATTCTGTGAAGCTGATAAATATTACACCATGAAAATTGAAAACACTATGTTTTACAGACTTTGCTAGTCCACCACCTCTTCTCTCTCCCATATATCAGCTCAGTAATGATAGAACTTTTTCATTACTCCTGTTTTATGATCTAATTCTAATCCAGTGCTTCACCACATCTCCTTCACCAACACATGACATTTTGTGCACACTAACAGGCTTAGAGATATTCGTTCTTCAAGATGAGATGATGTCAACACAAAATGGCTAAGATTCAATTGTACTAAATTTGGACAGTAAGAAAATACACCTACTTCAGAATCATAAAAGTCATGAGATCAAGTTCTCCCATTGGAAAGGGGACTTGTCAGTCACAAGTAGGATTTTTGTCAAAATGTGTCCTTTTCAGTGCATTTTGTTGTTAGGGGAAAAAATGTTATCAGTTCCAAGTCCCTGGTATTTTAATCACAGTATTTCTCTAGTCAAAATATTGCACATATCTACGTCAGCTATGAAGCTTAAATTATGCATAAGAATGTTTTCAAAGTTAAATTGCAAAATTCCTTCCCTAATAAATGACAGTGCAAATTCAATCAGTTGAATTTTGACTAACACTTCAGTTGAACAAAGGTATATCCCTTCTGAGTAAAACCAGGCTTCTGTGCAGAGATTTAAATTTGTGATTATTTTGGTGTCATATTACTTCAGTCTGATGAGTGTTTGACTGATTAATTACATTTAAATCGTCATATCAGAACAAGATCTGGAAGGTTACAAGAAATCCAATTATGGACTTGTTTGAAGGCCGAAGAACGCACACATAGTTAAGAGGGGCACTAAGGACATTCAGCAACGAAAACGTTCCTGCAAGCAGTACATATTTCACATCTCAATCTCCCACACATCCTGCTCCAGAGAGACCAAATGCCTGGCTATGACTTAATCAGGTCATAAGTCAGGCCCAAAATTCTTTTCATATATGTGTTGAGAAACATCTGGGACTCATGGCACCGTACTCAACATCTATTATGAGCAAAATGTTCTGATAATAATAATAATAGTAGGAACTGCTATATGGTTTCTATTTATAGAATTCAAACTTTCACAGTGAAACCAGGAGCGAAGCTGGGCTCAGGCATTCCAAAAGATTCCTGTAACTATGGTTACCTTCACCTTGCCAAGAAAACAACATATCTATTCCTGAAATTCATGGCATTACTAATTGTCATTAAAAGCTGCAACTCTGAAACTACTGATTTTTGAGCAAATGAGCTCAGAAGTGCAGTTTATATCAGCAATATCTGCTTCTAGACAGTATAAGAACTATGAAAACTTCCCTAACGTTCTTTGTTTCATATCTGGCATAACACAATAAAATTTTATTTATTGTCTTTGCCTCCTGTAAAGAGACTGTACATCACACTCAAGTTTTTTGGCTATAGGAAAGGCATAAACCACCTACATGTTACTCGAACTCTAAATGTACTATTATTAATGTCAAATCAAATGAATGTTTTTTAAAAAAGATATTGAGTTTTAATCAATATTTGAACTAATTCAAAAATATTGAGGTTTATAATTCAGGCAAACAACTGAGAGATTGGACGTTTGGTAATTAAGAGTCAGAATCCTTTTGATGTCTCCTTCTGTGACTCAAACTCCATTTTTTTCTCAGAAAGCACCCTGAAAAGTCCTTGGAAAGCTGTTTTTTGGCCTTCATCCTACTGAAGCTACAGGTTTTTCTTACAGTTTTCCCTCCTTTGAAAAAACAGAAAACATTATCTGTTCTTTTTCATGCAACTTTTAGAAATGTGTGAAGCTTCTACATGGCATTTTTTTTTTCAATTTCTTGCACATTTACTCTCAGAAGAAAACAGTCTGCAAATGTCACAACTCAGATCCCCAACTGAGATAAGACAGGGCAGAGCCACTTCCATATAGCAATTTGGGCCTGCTTCCAACCAGTCCCAGGCCCCCAAGAACTAGGCTGCATGCAAGCGGAACCAGAAGCCAGGATCAAAAAAATAAGTTTGCACTAACAAATTGGCAAATGGTTAATTCATTTATGCACTGCTTAGCTAAACAATTATAGAGAAATACACTGACAGCAACTAGAGGTTGAACTCCAGGTTATGTATTCATTTTCATTAATTTAGATCCCAAGTATATGAAAATCAGTATCTTTTCCTTTTATTTCTCTGTGCTGTAATGTTTTATTAAGAAAGTTAATCTAACAATTTATATTGTTATTAATAGTCATGTTAGAAAGTCATACCAATTTGAAGGACAAAAAAGATGAATAAAAGGGCAACAGTTTGGTATTCAAAATGAAGATTTTAAAAGTAAAATTTTTTAAAAAAAGTAAAAGCATGTCTGCTATTATTGCTTCATTTTTTGGTTAATATCTCCAAATTCACTAGAGTGTTGCTTTAAGGCATTTAGAAGAATGCTGGGTCTTTTGTGGGAAAAATGCAGTCAATTGTATCTACAACTGAACATAGAAGTAAGAAAGGCTACTATCTACCCAGTGTCTAAAAAAGGGATAATAAAGAGCACTGTTTGAAAACTATTTATGCCATTACTCAGTTTAGGCATTCGTACCTCAAAATAGCTAAACTTTCAGTCATATTTTTGTCATTGCAATACACATATTGAAGAGTTATTCAAACTATACCACATGCCCATTTTTTCCCTTAAAAGATAAATATCATCACATTTAGGATATGCCAGTCATACCTTTTTATAACTAGAGATCCTTCGGTAGATATGGTCAATTTTCTCACTGCAAATGACACTGAATTTACTTTGAAGCTCAGTGGGGATCACTTCATTTAAGGAATTGAGGCTGTTGCAATTCTGCACAAAATGTTCATCGCTTTTTGCCAGTGCTTCGAGAATCTATGATTATAAAAACAAGAGCAATATATTATGAAAGAAGATGACTAAGATAACCCCTTACTTAACCCATTACTTATCATCCCTTATAAATAAAGCTGAAAAGCCTGATAAACAGCTGCCTTTTAATATTACAGGCAATGTTGTGTAACAACAATTAATGAAACTTGGGAATCAGACAGTTTTCTTTAGATCTATCCCCTGCATAAGTTATACCCATAATATGTACTTTTATTTAACCTCTCATGACATTGTCTGATAATCAATTTACTACTAATTTCCTACTAATGTGACCACTATGGCTTCTGTGATACACATTATCTGTCGTATTTACTTGAACAGAACATATTATTCAAAGCTGATGAATTAATTCACTACTTGTAAGCAAAAATTTGGACTGGCAATATAAGTGAGACTTACACACTAAAAAAGCAAACAAGAAAACTGAGTGCTGTCCTCTGGTCTATTCTGCACATATAAACAGAAAAAAAAAAAAGGAATTGTATAAGCTACTGCCCAGCAAAGACTGAAATTTTGCTATAATGGAAAATGCACCAGCAAATGACATTGATTGAAAACCAGTCATATTGAAGAGAGAATGGCAGTATATGGCTCTTTTTTTTCCAAGTTAGAGTTACATTTCAGGCATTGAAATTCACTGTATTATGGAATCTGGGAGATGTCTACTGCTGGTTGGGTTCAATTCTGAAGATGTATTTGAAAGGCACACCCATAATAACTTTCTAACAAAGGCACGCAAAACTCACATTAAGGCACCTAAATAAGAGAAGGCTCACATTTTAGAGATACTCAAAGAAGTCTGGATAAATGACACAAACAGCATTAATCCATCATAGGACTTAAGCCTGTAATTCACTTCTGCTACAGTTTATTTGTGTATCAACCACCATCTTAGATGTGATGGCCAAGGAGTTTAGAAAAAAAATTACAATGTACAGAAATGTTTGAGTGCAAAATCTAAAGGTTTTTAACAATTTACAGATTATAAACGAGTAAATCTGGAGAGATTTTTTTCTCAGGTCTTCAGCAGGATAAATCAAGGAAAGCCTTTACCTCTTCTGCCACAGTCTTTGGTTACTGTTTAAAAACATTTCAGTCACACTTTCAAGCTTCCTTCATGTCAGGTTTAATTAATACTACAAGTTTAAATAATTCAAGTGGGGGGTTTTGCAACTGTGTATTAAAGTAAGTGCATTCAAAACCAGTAACTGTTGCAACGGAATTCTAAATACTTTATCATTGTAAAAATTAACCCAAAGATTTGCACAATATAGGAAAGCAGTCCAGGGTTATTCTACTCCTCTACTACATAAGGTGCCAAATATAAATGTTTAAAAATGCAAGGTAACAATAAACACACAGCAAAGTGAGAAAGAAGCATAAGATCCCACTGAACACACAGTGAAGCTTATGTTTAGGGTATTTAGAAACATTTGCAGTTATATTTGACAATATGCCAAGACAATTATTATTGCCTTTAAGTTAAGGGAACTGATCTTTTTACTGGTGGACCTTTGGTACTCTTTCAGACCACTAAAGATGTAAACTTTATATTAGTCTAACACAGTCACATTACCTCTCCTTACTGTTTTTTTAATTCCTAAATATTTAATCAGCCAACCTAAACACTAAGGGTCATGACACTACATTATTTAAGGCCAGAATCAGTGTGCTGAAAACACTATTTTACTATTTCTTACACAAAAATGGAAAAATATTTCTTGAGCAGCTAGGAAATAATCCCTTTAACATTTCATGTGAAATTGTAATTACAGCAAGAAATAACATCTTTCAGGCCAATGACTTCAAGCACTGACTAGATCAGCTCTAGCAAATCTCATGATGTTGGTGCAAGAAGTTACTCGCCTGCCTGTCAACCTGACCTGCTTCAAAATGAATCAGGGAACAGAAATACACGCCTCATACATTTCAGTAACAGATCACTACTTCAGTTTACACTTCTGATGGAAAGAGCAATAGAAAAGCAAATTTTCAGATATCAATACACTTCCCAAAAGTTTGGGCTTTCCTACTTCTACTAAGTGCACTTTTTTAGCATGCATATGCATGTTAAAAGATAAAAACAAACTTACTAAAAGTGTTGTATTAGTACATTATTTGTCAGTTTGATCAAACAAAACTATATAAACAATTTCACATCCTCTTGGTAGCAATCATATTTTACCATTTGGAGATATTCACAAAGTAAAAAGGAAAATGTAATCTCTAAAGCTGCATTTGTTTTTTTTCCCTGCTCTGCAATTTTGCACATGGGTGCACCTATAGATTAACAGTTTTGTTTTACTTTCAGACATAGAAAGATGTTGTGCAACTAATCTTACTGAAACAGTTTAAAAGTTGCACGTGCAGTTCTGACAAAATTAAATAACTTTTGGAAACTACAGCCTACCTTCACCAAGTTTCGACATTTCAGTGAGTCTTTTGTCTTTCTTTCAATCTTTATTTGAAAATTAAGAAAAAAGGGAGAAGGGCAGGAGGAATTCAAGACTTCAGCTCTTTAACATTTTTTTTCAGTTTACAAGCTCAATTTATAACCACATCATAACTTCCTGAGCACTCAATCACCCTCCAAAATGTCAGAGGGATGAGGGTGACCAATTCCAAGATAATAAATGAAATATATATAATCTTAAGAA
The DNA here is from genome assembly GCA_033556795.1 of Tapera naevia. Lineage (NCBI taxonomy): Eukaryota > Metazoa > Chordata > Aves > Cuculiformes > Neomorphidae > Tapera > Tapera naevia. Next base: position 17,851,008 of record JAUMJJ010000038.1, read on the forward strand.
TAAGTAAAAGAGAAATCAGATATTCCTCCACTGGTATTAAGCATAGTAAAAATTAATACATACAAAAATGTCTTCATACCTTTGCAGTTAAGCTGAAAAATCCCTTTGGTTCAATCATTTTTTCTAACACATGGCACTTTATTCCAGCTGTGCTGTCATACTCATAAACCACTCCATACTCCAGATGAACATTGTCAACAGTCAAACTCACGTGGTCTTTCTTCCCATCAAGGATTGCCATGGTGTTAAATTTGTCAATTACCTCTACAAGTAAACAACACAAAACAGTTGAGGAGAATCGTCCATTAAGCAAATTAAAAAAGGACATCGGCAAACATTCTAGAAACAGGTATTCTCTTTAAAAACATTCATCAAACCCCCAGCTACAAGCTGAATGAGTTAGAAAAATCACGATATGAGTAGGTTTATGGATTCTAGAATACTAGATTGCTAGAGGCATGAACAGAGAAGTCACAGTAGTCTCTCCTTACAAACATTTATTGAAGGGAACTAATTCAACTTCATTTATAATTCAGAGACATAAAGAAGCAACAAAAAGGGGGAAACTAAGAACTTATAAAGAAACTAGAAGAATACGATCATGAAAAGTGTCAGCATTCAGAAATTAAACCACAATATAAGCATTCAGCCAGAGAACATAAATAGAGTTGACATGTTAACTGGCTCTTTAATTACTATGATGCATATGAATGCAGCTTTATTTAAATGTTAATTGCCTGAAAATAATCTGAAGGACAGCCGATTTGTTATTTCTCATGCAGCAATGACTAATGCATCTAATCTAGCCTTAAATGATTAGTAGTGGAGAAAAAGAAATCAGGTAATTCCTAGGATTATGTACCCTATGAATGAAAATTGAATCGATTTTCCTTAAAGTATTCACAGAAGCTTTATCTCTGAATAGGAAATATAATAATTGTCAGAGAATACTATATTGAATTTACATGTTTAGAATACACAAAAAAAGCAAATACGCGTGTAAAACGCATCTTACATCTGCCTGCACTTTCCTCTCTGAAAACAAAACCTGCTATGGTTTTGTATTTTCCTTGGTACTACACCAATGTTCTGAGCAGGAACAAAATAAAAAAAAAAAAAGCACCACATACCTTCCACTTTGCAGTCAAAGGCATCTCCTCCATCATCTCCAGAGGGCTTAGTGTTTGTTTTCTGAAGATCTTCCTGTGCACTTTCAATGCTGTTGTAAACCCACTGTATAGAATCTTGCTAAAAAAGAACAAAAGGACAGCAAGGAAAAGCTTTTCAAGTGCAATTGACAGCAACTTATTTCACTGCTCTCAAACATGAAATAGTTACTTTAATTCCCTGATTATTAGCAGCTTTCTTGCCTTCTGAGCACCAACTTAAAAATATTTTGAAAATTACAGATAAATTTGGGTTTGCTTAAAACCATCTGAAGCGTTTTGTCAACTTATCTTTTATTTCAGAGTATACTGTCATGAGGCACTACAAAATCTGTGAACAGCATGACATCCATCAGTTTCATAGCTCTGCCAAAATTAAGACATTTCAAATTAAACTGCAGATTGAAAAACATTTGACACAAGAAATTGTGAAAAATTAGAGAAATTGCTTTTGTCTTGCTAAATCTGCCATGTGCTCACAAATGTGCAGTAAAATATTATGGAACTACCAAAGATACAGTATGTCCAATTAATCTATCATCCGTGTGCCCCTGGCAAAAAGAATACACAGTACGGCCTTCATAACCTATATTTGCCTTTACTACAGTTAGGCAGATGTTTATTTTTCCCCTAGATTAGTAAAACCTTCCAAAAAGGACAGATTCACAGGCCTCAAAAGTTCAGCACCTTAAGTGACTGAGTGACAACTGAGCACACGAATGGTGGCTTGGTTGAAGAGCCTATGAAGAAGCCACGTGGACATCTTTATACCTCCTCCTATCCCCTCACTTACTCAGCCACATGTCCATCACATCATTGTGGCAGGGCCTATCAAGTACAGCATCTCTAGACTACTCTTCCTCTTGCACTTCAAAAAAAAGCTTGACAGTCAGTTAATCACTCCCTCTCCAACAGCTACAGCAGAATAAATGACACAATTACGACTAATCTGAATTCACAGACTTGAAAAAGAAGTTTGGGGAAAGAATTTAAAAGCTAAGTAAGGACAGTAAAAGTTTAAGCTGAAGGTTAAGATTTTCATACAAAATGCCAAGAACATCCAATTACGCTTTGCTAATATACAATACTCAGCTGTGATCTTTATCCTATTAACGACAGATAACTAAATTTTTGTATTATTTGGGTACTATTTCTCTCTACATTTCCTACATTCATCCATGCCTTAGTTTTCACTCAAATTTTAATAAAGAAGCTTAACTTTCAGGGCTCTTTCTTGGTTGTTGGAAGACACCTGTATACAAGCTGACCAACAGAAACACTTCTGAAACACACATTTTGTGGGTACACCGGAAAGCTTGCAGCTTATTTAGGGAGTCTTACATGTTTGTCTGGCAGCATTAACTCTGCCATGCCAATGGAGATTCACATTATGTCAAAGGGTTTCTTCATTATTTGATTTTAATATGGCTTAATGCAAGGACTAACTGCTTAAAACCTAAGTCCCTCTTTCCAAAGCTAACATAAGATATAAAGCAATATGATTTGGAGGAATATTCTCCAAAAGCATTACAGAGGCTTATCCTAAGCATAAATCTGTCACATCAAGATAAGTATCACTGAAAAGAAATTGTAATTCCAAGAACTAAAATCTGCTTTCAATTTTCTTTACCCAGACAAGACAGAAAGAATATAAATATTGTCCAACAGAAGTTACACAGCTATTTACACTGCAAAAATCTGAAATAAAAGGTCACACTCCAGGCAAGCAGGGAGACTCCTTACCCTGAGAAGTGTAATATACAGTAAATAGAAGAAGATCCCTTTCAATTACACAATTACCAACCACAGGAGAGACTGCAATACTCGTGTTAATTAAATGATAGGCTAATGCACTGTACTTATAAAGTAGGAGAAATCCATAGTCAACTTCCAAATAATTAAACCCCCAAATTTCTGAATAGGAAATCAATTTTTAGTTGCCTTGACACCAGTGGGAATACCGCCATTTATTTCAGTCTAGACAGTTCTCCCATAGCATTTGATAGCACTACATCCTAAATGCAGTTTTTCTTGTCCGTCTGGGGAATTTTAGTTATTTGTGATTTTTTGAATTATGAACAGCTACTTTTTAAGACTGAAATAAAACCTGTATAGGAAAAACAGTTATGCACTTCAACAAATTACACAAGTGGGAACGAAAACAGAGCAATCTTGCATATCAAGGCATTTATGCCAGCCATCATGAATCAATCCTCCTCAGGTGCCCCTGATCTCTACAGGAACTCTACATCTATGCACAGAGCAAACACATCTGTTATAAAGAATATACTATCTTTTATTCTAGCAATTTTTCCTACTAGTGCACAAAGCATCCTCTCTTTACTAGAACATGTCTTCCTTTAACAAACAGGTGAGCTTGATCTTGATATGCTACGTAACAACTTCAATTCTGGTGTTAAGAGTTTAAACACAAACATCCAATCAAACATTTTCAAAAAGACTGTATTTACAGAACGCTAACTCTTCTAATTAACTCTTACTTGTAATTCTTTTCTCATATCTATGCAGTAGGCGTGGGAGAAGATTTGCTCTTGATTTTAATTGGATTTTTCCTCTCAATTAACATGCAGTGGAACAGTTTGTGAAGTTAATTAATGATATTGGTTCACGGTTCATTAAAAATTTGCAGGGACTTGGAAAATTTACATTATAGGATGCAACTATTTTGGGGTGTCTCCCTTAAATTTGGGTTTTGGAAGGCTTTTTTCTCCCAAACGAATGTGAAAAAGATAGCAAAAACTGCATGCTCATTATTAAAAAAAACGGAAGTTTTAAGTGCTTCAGTGTATGTTTATTCCCAAGATTGGAATGCAATGGGAACACAGAGACTTTTATAGATGGAGTATGTGCACTCTGCTCTCTGTGTGCTTGTGTTACAAAAATCTGAAAGATCAGCTTCTTGCATTGCCTTCTCCAGCGAGCTGTATAAATCCCTCTTCATCGTGAGAACGTACCCTGTAATGCTTAGATTTATTTCAATTCAGAAATTTAAGAGACCTTGAACATCACCAATACATGGAGTAATCTTCAGCTTCTATAATTCAGCTGGTTTCCCTTCATTTTTATTCACCATGCCTTTCATAGAATCACAGAATAGTTTGGGTTGGAAGGAACCTTGAAGATCATCTAGTTCCGACCTCTCCCCCCAGTCATGGGCAGGGACACCTCCCACCAGACCAGGCTGCTCAAGGCCCCACTCAACCTGGCCTTGAACAGCTTTAGGGATGGGCATCCACAGCTTCCCTGGGCAAGCTGTGCCAGGGTCTCACCATCCTCACAGTAAAACATTTCTTCCTAATACATAATCTAAATCTAACCCCTTTCTGCTTCAAACCATTACCCCTCAGCCTTTCACTGCACTCCCTGACAAAGAGCCCCTCCCCATCATTCCTATAGCCCCCATGAGTACTGGAAGGCTGCTGTAGGTCTGCCCAGAGCCTTCTCTTCTCCAGGCTAATCAAGCCCAGTTCTCTCAGCCTGACCTCATATGGGCAGGGCTCCAGCCTTTTAATGATTCTTCGTGGCACTTCTCGGGATTCATTCTAACAGATCACGTCCTTCCCGTGCTGAGGACTCCAGAATTGAATGCAGTACTCCAGACAGAGTCTCACAACAGTGGAGCAGAAAGGAGAATCACCTCCCCCAACCTGCTTGTCACTATTTTTCATGCAGGCCCAGGATACAGTTGGCCTTCATTGCTGGCTCATATTGAGTTTCTCACCCACCACCACCCTTCTCTTCACGGCTACTCTCAATCTACTTCCCCTCATTCCAGTCAAACACAACAGGTATGCAGACTAAGATACATAGTGTTTACTTGGACAAAAAAAAATTTATAGACAAAAATGTGTATGGTTACCAAGAGAGTGGTACCTGCATTGGCCGCCTGTACTTCCTGCATGCCGTGACATGAGCTATAACACTTGCATGAGTCTCTTTGCTGACATTAATTCCATTCACTTTGATTATGCATTGGCCAGGGTGGAGACCTGCCACAGCTGCCACGGTTCCTGTTAAAAAACCCACATAGTTAACAGACCTATTTTCCCAAACATCTCCTTTAAAGCTTACAGACCCAAAGCCTCATTTTTTAATCAGAATCTGCTCTTACATATTTCCCCTAACCACAGGGTGCTTCTGCAGTCAGCTGGACTTCAAGAAAATGGAAAATGGAGTTCCACAGCAGATGATTCCGTAAAGAGAGACAAGATTACTTTCTAAAGGCTGCCTTATAAAACAAATGTTGACTAGTAATAAGAAAATGTGGAAAATTTGTCTTAAAGATTTTTAAAGTCTGAAAAGGCTCTAGCCTGAAACTCACTAATTATAATTTAGACCACTTATAATCTGAGCTGTTTTATATGCCCCAAGCTCATGAGTTTCTTGATTGCTTCAAGTGTCTCTATTTCACATAAAAAGCAGAAGCTTTCTGACAAGTCATAAAGAAGTATCAGAGCATAGTAGAGTTTCTTGTTAAACATTAAGTGAAATATCCAAATCCAAAGACATTTAAAATACACTTGCTCTTATTTTAAACTTTTTACCAACTCAGTTATAACAAAGGGCCTTGCGGTTTTAATCAAAATACTCAAAGATAAGCAAGTAAGAAATCTGAAAGTTCATTTTTTTGGGAGGGAGGGAAGAAAACAAAGTAAAACATTCTCTTTGAGTAACAAAATACATGGTTTGTCAATTTATTTTCACAATGGAACAACCACCTTGGGAAAAATCTTCTATCAGTTGAATACGTCCTATGAAAATAGCAGCTGTCTCCAAGTCTTTTCAGTGTGACTCAAGATCACCCCCCAAAAAACAGCCTGCTGGAGTATGACCTTAGTTACAGCTACCTGAACATTTGCCTTTTTACATCTCTCTTGATGCTGCCACAAAGGGGCTATGGAAGCTGAAATCTATTGCATAGAGACTGCAAGTTTGAGGTGCAGAAGCTAGCTATAAAATAAAAAAGACTGAATCTGCAGGGCTGACAAATATGTCATGACTTGTCAGCTGAGCAAATTTGACAACGAAATAACATAAAGAATATATCCAGATTTCCCTCATTTTAAACTAATATCAAAAATTTTTTGGAAATCGCACTGTTACCACCTATTGCAATTAAAAAGGGGAGGTGGGGTGGTGTAAAAAAAATATTTAAATAGGCTTCATTAAATAACTCTCTTCCCCCCGCCCCCCCCAAAAAAAATTTCTCCTCAAAAAACCCCAAGTCCCAACTAAGCAAAGTATTTAAGCATATGCTAAAAATCTTTCAGGTTTATCAAACCACACAAGCAAGCATTTACACACTATTGAGGCTAATTGGAATAAAGTATGTGATTAATGAATAAGGATAGGCAGTTGAAATGAGATCCAGGTGCAGAAATAATTATCACATCAGTTCAACTGTCTGTAGTTTATTAGGACTTTCCCTTGAAAATCTAATTTCTGGCACCACAGCCTAAAAAAAAACACCCTATGAATTCTGTTCAAATCAGGTGGCTTTGCAGATCAGTTCACTTTAAATCCCTCAATTACCAAGCGCAGGAGTGGAGGAAAGGACACAATTGCCCAACAGTAACTAAAAAAAACATATTAGCTGGCTCTATCATTAATAAAGATGCAACGGCAACAAAGAATGCTTCAACTTTTTATCACCAGTGCACCAGTCAATAATATATTGAGTTAAGCATGGTAAACACTTGACAACCACATCATAAAATAGACAAAACAGTATTTAGAGGAATCATCTGAAAGTACTAAGATATAGTTTATAGTTTCAAGGGTCACTAGCACCCTTGAAAAGATTTATGAAAAGAGCATTTTCTGTAAAATGCTTTCAGAACATTGCAGAACCACATGGCCATGTAACAAATTAACAATCGAGAAGTGAGTAATTCCCAACACCCATCTGCTGGAGAAGGTGATTTTGCATCCATCAGCTATTCCTCAGTCTGTAAAGAAAGCACGGCCTTAACTTTCCTACAGTCATATAAATACATACCAAAAAAAGACCCCCCCAAAAAAAGCCGGAAAATTTATCCAAAGCCATTATATTTGAAACAAAGCAGAATCATTTTTCTGACATCCAGCTAAGCCTCATTGAAGTAACTTCACTTCCTGGAAGTTAACTGCATGTTTTTCAGACAGTGTTTCTCTCTAGAAGTGGCAACACTGGGCACTGGTGTGCAGAAAGGCCAACACTTATACTTATTCCTATAGTGACCAAGGCCACCTCGAGCTGGCAAAAAAAGGCCACACCTGCAGGGAGGGGTGGACAGGACAGGTGACCCCAAACTGACCAACAGAGTATTCCATCCCATAAATGTCACACAATATAAAACTGAGAGATCACAAAGGTCTCAACCTCTTCTTCAACGACCAATGTCCAGTGAGGACCTCGTCTGTCTGTTTACCCCTGATCTCAGGTCCATGTACTCTTGAATCCACAGTCCCTGAGCCCAGGTCTCAGCCTTGGGTCTTCTCCTTCATGTCTGCTCTGCAGCATTTGTGGTGAGGTATAGTCTTTGAGGGGTAGGGGCACGATCTCAGATACCTATATATATTTTATTACTTTCTTATTATTACTAATATTTCATTAAAACTGTAGTTTTAATTTCCAACCTGCAAAACCTTTCCCAGGGGTGGGGTGCAGGAAGGTTGGGAACTATGAGCTCAACTGCTCCGTTTCAACTGCCAAAATTGGCTGGGCCAGGGCTAACCCGTGACAAAAGTTTAAAGTATAAGAAAACAAAATAATCTTAGTTGGTGTTATTTATTATTCTTTATTACTTGGGGGGGTGGGGTGAGGTGTGGAAATATAAGCTGAATCACTGAAGCTATTATCTGATTTACCTCCACCAGGCCATTTAGATATTACTTGTCTATTTACCACTACCGTTAACAGCTCTTACAGCTTACCTCTCCCAACAGCATGGACAACTGATGGGCCAAAGCCCCGGATTTGGAATCCAAGTCCATCTGCAGAGTCAGGAATCTTCACTGTCCTATACAAGCACAGATTCAATATGAATGTAGCAAAATGTAGCATTTTGTTTTTCAAGATAAAAGGGGACAACAATAAGCAGATTACAAGGGTGTAAGACTCCACACTTCCATTCAGTTCACGGTTTCAGATTCAGCACTATTCATGCTCCAGATCCTTTGCACCGTAAGAGCAAGCCGAGATAGCGAAACAAATCAAAGGAAGGCAATGCTCTTTCACAGGAAAACACAATATGCCAAAGGAGCACCATAGCTCTGAAATTCCTCCAAAGAGATTGCATTTTGAGCAATACCGAAAGCCCTGGGAAAGCAGGCAGTCTCTCAGCCAAGAGGACAGAGCCTGAGGACCACAGATCACAGCATCCCTTATCAGATGAGCTGCAGAAGACTGTGGAGACTAGATTCGTATTACAATTTGTTAACATCTGTCTATCTGGCGAGTTTTATTGAAAACCATACTTTGCTTCAGTTTTTCTGAACAGTTTTGCAAAGCACTGAGTTTTGTAAAGCAAGAATTACCTACTACCGTTCATGTAATTTGTAAGCACATCTTGTTACACTCTTGCTTGCTCTAAGTGCAATTGTAATAAATCTACCGACAAACACAACTAAAAAAAACCACAGTTCTGAGAATCAAAATTCACATCTAGTCCTTAAAATGAAACCCTGATCTTACCCAATGTAAGCTAATATATCCACATGATATCAGCTCAGGTTCCAGGAAAAACAACACAGCTGCATAAGCCCTTATCAGAGCTAGTTAGGTCATGCGTAACACCACACTGATTTAACCTCACAATTTTTATTTCCAGAGCCAGGTCTGTTCTTATGTAAGGCATCTTTGCCTTCAGCTCCATTTGCCAGTGCAAAATCAGACAAATCCAAATTGATTCTGAAAAGTTATTTCAAAATATATTTGGACTGTAATAGACTTGATTAATATATAGTTTTGAATAACATCATTGCATCCTTTCTTGTACAATTTTTTTTTTATGGTACACGTAAAGTTTAGCATTTGAAGAGGATTATCAGCAGAGCTGAGATACAAAACCCACCAAAATCTGAATTTTTTTTAGAAAATATTAGAATATTCTTGATAATAATAAATATCCATTTGAAATATTTTCAATAAGTATAGCATATTTACTTATATATTAACTAAGGTTGATACAATCTATATTGTTTCATTTTGAAAATGCTTTGTGAATATGCTATTGAGCTATGAAAGACCATCACTGATAGCTTAGCCTAATTAGGAGAGAATTGTCTCTTCTGCCAACACAGTTGTGCTAGCAGCAGTTCTGGACAAAAGCCAGCCAGCAAACAATTTCTTCAACTCCTCTGAACTCCTCATTCACTAGATCATCTCTGTCAACTTTGAAATTCACCTACATTTTCACTGGCAAGTTCGGTCAGAAATTAAACCAAGATCTATACTAAAGAAAGGCCAAGCTAATGCCTTTTATGCTTGCTAAAACATCATCTACTGGTTTTGGGAATTCTTTTGTTGTTGCTTTTATTTGTTCAGGGGGTTTTGTTGTTGCTTTTTTGTTTGTACCATTCCAGATAATCATCTTTATGCCATATTTCTTTCTTTGTTCTTTTCTCATTTCTGGGAGCCACTGTATTTCTCAAGACAACTTTGCTTATTAACAGGAGAAATACAACTCCATCCTACTGCTGAACCAGAACCATTTCCACGGTACGATGTGTGTGCTATCTGGTAACAGAGAATAGTTCCTCCTTACCCTGAAATCTCACCAAAAATTACTCCTGACCATTATTTCTCACTCTCCTCTTTCTTCAGTATATAACTAGCAACAACTGCATTAATTTCATTAACAGATCTATGCTCATTTACACACTTACTAAAATAGCCATTAGACCTTACTTTGTACTTCTAGAATCATAGAATCTTCCAGTTGGAAAAAACTTTTGAGATCATCGAGACCAACCGCACCCATCTTCTGCTAAACCAGGCTCTTCAAAAACTCATCTACCTGTTTTTAAAACACCTCCAGGGATGGTGACTCAACCACCTCCCTGGGCAGCTGTTCCACTGCCTGACCACCCTTTCGGTAAAGAAATTCTTCCCAATATCTAGTCTGAACCTCCTCTTGCGCAACTTACGGCCATTTCCCCTTGTCCTAGCCCTGTCACTTGAGAGAATAGATCAACACTCACTCTGACACACCCTCCTTTCAGGTAGTTATGTACAGCGATGAGGTCTCCCCTCAGACTACTCTTCTCCAAGCTAAACAACCCCAGTTCCCTGAGCCGCTTCTCACAGGACTTATTCTTCAGACCCTTCACCAACCTCGTCACCCTTCTCTGGACACACTCCTCTATGTCCTTCTTGTAGTGAGGAGCCCAAAACTGATTTTGTTATGTAACAAAAATTGCATTCAGGTAGAACAGTCAAAACTGTGTACAGAAATGCATCTGTTACACAAAAAGAGAGCTCTTTACTTGCTCTTGCTGTTTACACAATCGGCATACAAGCTGAAGAGTCACCGAGTCAAACTTCTGCCAAACCAGCAACTAATCCCTGGACACAGAAACTTGTTTAATAAACACAGCAAGAGGTAAGTGATCAAAACTGTCCATATAGTCAAGGAAATTTCATTTACACTTGCCGTTCCTGCATATATTTAATGTGGCAGAGCTAATGATCTAAAGCACTTGTGTTTGAATTTTTCTGACTGACAAATATAATACAGCAAAACTAAAGCAGATAAAATTGTAGTCAGATTAGATATAGCATTTAAAATAACTATAGTAGTGCTGCCTGAAGACTGACTGGTCTTTTAAAACTCACTTTTGATTGTAGTTTGTAAAAATTCACCTAAAGGAATGACAACTTACTCCCGTGGTTTAGTGCTCACAAGAACCCGCAGGGGCTTTCTGCTGTTTAAACATGCTTTCAGGAAGCAGTCCACTTCACTGAAGGGTCGCAGAAAAACCAGGTCACCATTAATGGCAAAGATTTTTTTCCCAACTTCCAAGCCTGCCATCTAGAAAACAATAACAGTTGTGTATATATTTGTCTTTTCACAGCCATTAACATTATGTTTACTTCTGTGGGCATGCAACCCCAATGACACGCAGGTTTCTCTTACATTCTTTATGCCTCCATCACATACCACGCACAAATGACTTAAACATCACAAAATGCTTCCAGAACTAGTTAAATTGACATGAAGGGTACAGTAAACATTCATTCTGAAGAGACCTAAATACAAGACCTAGTCTTAATCAAGATTTTAAGTCAGCATTACGATAACAGCTAATATTTGCATTAACAGAACAGCTTTCACTGAGCCAGTTTGTTTCTTCTATGACAACCCAATTTGTCTATCCATCATTCTCCAAAGGAACTAAAGCTTCTTCACATAAGGAAAGACTTGATTCATGTTTTAGTAAGTGAATATTTATTAAGTTCCAAAACGAAACAATATTCTTAAATATTTCATGGCCTTTGAGTCCAAGGTACGGCAAGCCAAATTGCATATATTTTTTAAATTCTGGTCTAACAAGAAAGGAACCGTAAGCAGTTGGACAGCAGGAGTGGACAACAGCTCAGGGCACCTTAGCACCACCTGAGATCATGGCCTTGGATACACCTCTGTGGCTTTACTATATTATTGATTTGCTATACCTATTTTTATCATAAATTTCTATTCTGCCACAAGATTTAGAAAGGCTTGAAACCTAGGTCTTTATTTTTTCTCTTGTGGAAGAGATTTATTCTTTATCTTTACACATATAGAGAGTCCCATGAAGTTCAGTAGAATATAAATTTACCCAAAGAGCATCTAAAGCAACACTAACTAACAGAAAGGTTGTAATTTATTCATTCAGATACTCAAATCTGAGACTTGATCCAAAGCTCGATACATCCTTTATTATGAAGTATACCAATTGCAACTCACAGACTAGCTTTATGCTTATTTCATATTCTACCAAAAATTTTTGTTCCACTCATGGTTAATGTCATCACTGAAATACTGTAAAATGTATAAAAATAAAATGATAACTTTTCTATCACCATTCAAAATGACAATTTTCTTGAGCAGAAAATGAGTGTTGATAATGGTCAGAGCAGTATTTTAGCCCCTCGTCCCCCAGAAAATAAAAACAAGAAAAAAGCAGAAAAAAAATATTTATAACCACAGCTTTCAGGGAAAGTTATCCTTGTTAATCCCTACTGCTATAGATTTTCTTAAATACTGTACAAAACATACATCTGTGATCAAGTGATAAAACAGGGAAGATAATTTATAATACTCGATACCTCAGCATTTGATCCCTTCTCCACCACTTTAATAATTGGCACCTTATTTTTATCTTCTAAACCAAAGCCATAGGTGCCTTCATTAGATTTAATCTGAAAAATAAAATTGTTCAAAACATTGTTCAGAAAGGCATTAAGAAAAGCTGAAGTATACCGCCATTAAGTAACACAGTGCTGATTCATTGTCACTACAATCATTTTTTTACTGAAAGAATATAATAATTGGGTTTCACTCACGAGTAATGACTTGGCTATGACATTTTCCACTACTTTCAGATCATGTTTCATGAGTCTGTGCTTCATATTTGACCCTTCCATTTCTTCATCCGCATAAAAACGGAACAGCAGCGGTTCATCTTTAAATTCGCTTTTCTCTAAAACTGCGTGATAAAAAAACCACACATATGAATCCTTCTTCTTCTTTTGAACTTCTGAATATCATGTCTTTCATGAACCATAAAATACTGAACATTCATATATATATTAAATGGTAGCAGAGTATTTTGGTGTATGAATCTAGTGAAATAATTTTTAACATAGACAGTTATTTAATTTGGATCCATTACAGATAGGTATCACCAAACTCATTTTCAGCGACAATATTTCAATTCCACCAAACTGACAAAGACATATTAACCTGAACTGCTTTTAGTGAAAATGCTAAGGACAAGATTTTGAAAAGTTCTGCTGCTTTCTGCTCACCACCAAGTTCTGGCACTCTCCAGGCGGCAAAGCATGCCAGGTTCAGTATTAGAAATGGGTTTGGTGGGGACGCAGAAGCAACTAGAATAGCAAATGGATGCAGTCTGCATGTTTAAAAGTCAAAGCAAAAAGAATGAACAGCACCAGAGAGGAAGTTAGTTCTCTCTCCTCTAAACAACCTGATGAAAAAAATCATTTCTTTCTCTTTTCATTTCAGTAAATGACCTACTGCTTCACTCCTTTCACTGAAATCTTTCCTCTTGATGGTATTAAATGTGACCTTGTTCACCTCATTTTGGTACTGCACATATCTCTGCTCTCCTCTCTCCTATTTTGTTTGCTGCTTGTCCTTATGATTTTCTCATTTTTCTACAGTCTACCTTCTCCTATTGTCACCACTTTTTTAATGTCACAGTCCTCCATAACTTTATTCATTCCCCTCAAATGTCTCCTTTCCTTCCTACCTACTTCCTAATTTTTTTTTATCCGTACAAACATGTATTACCTGCTTCAGAAATTTCTTTCAAAGTGGCTAATTAAACTGCCCCCCCGACTCTCTAGAGGATGAAATTGTCAGTACATGCTATAACACTGACTGAAAAAAATTTGCAGACTATACAAATATTATTTTTTTCTTGACAACTGTAATACAATGAACCAAATTTCTGTCCCTTCTGTAATATCTTTAGTAGTTCCCTGCATTTCCTTCCAACAATGCAGATACCATTAAACAAAAGGTAACCATAGCTTGTACAGAATATGTTAACTTACCGTGGTGCATAAACCCATTATCACAAAGAGCAACACCAAATATCATAGCTTCCTCCCTTGTTCGGCAATCCCCCTGTTAAACCATAGCATATTTTTATTTACATATTTTAATATGGCAGCAACATGAATTCTATGCACAACTGTGTAACCTCAAAGGGCTGGCAATGGTTGTAGGTTACATTTACTGCTGCCACCCTTATGTATACATTTATAGCACACTTATAGAACAGTATACACATTTATCGTAGACTCAGAATAGTTTGGGATGGAAGAGACCTCTGTACAGTATGCCTCTTTGTAGTTACAAATAAATACATAAAAATTTTAGTAACAATACATTCTTTATAAAAATTGAATATAATAGAATCTATGTGTGTTGTTTTATTTTATAAAACTTGTGCACATTGACTGAGTGAACAGAATACCCTGCTCTTGTTCCTAGCGTGCTTAAAATAAAACAGAACTGATGACAGCAAATTGGTACTGACTTTTATCCATCTAGTTAGTAATTTAGAGTTTTTCAGAGCCTATCTGCTTCATTCTAAGCCCAGAGCAATGTTACATGCTGAATCACAAAACTAAGTCTTATTAAAACATATAAAGTTCAATTGCAAATAAGAAAGATAAGCACAAAAGGGATGAACAGCGTGGCTGCTGACAGCTGATTTCTGTTACTTGACTAATTTAAGAGGATTACACTCAACACATGCTGTTCTAATAACCTTTATACAAAGTGTTTACATGTTATTCTGCTTAATAAATCATTCCCTTTCAAATTAGAATTTAAATGCAAAATGTACATAAATCCAAACGCATATACTTGCCTGTGCAATCAACCAGTCTATGAGTTTGTTAGCCATGACAACGGATTTGTAGGTTCTCAAGTGATAATCTTTATCCCTGTTCAAAACAAAACAGTTTAAAAAAAATCAAACAAAACCTCAAAAGAACCTAGCAGATAAAAACTTGTATTTTACAAACGTGTTAGTGCAAGCATGAATTGAGTGTTTTGTAATGGTTCAAAAGTCGCTTCTGGAGTAAAAAAAAAAGTAAGCTAAGCCTTTCTGTGTAGATAGAAAGGAGGGGGCTGACCGTATCTACTTGGGTGATAATGTCACTGGAGTATAAAAGCAGTTTTTCTGTTACAGCTGGGACTCTCTAAATGAGATAATGGAGTAAAGGAGTAAATCTACTAAAGGAGTAGATTATTACACTCAGTAAGCATACAAGCACATCCATCAGGACTTAGAAGGCTCTAAAATTCTGTTAAAAAAGGTCT
Source organism: Tapera naevia (assembly GCA_033556795.1). Classification (NCBI taxonomy): domain Eukaryota; kingdom Metazoa; phylum Chordata; class Aves; order Cuculiformes; family Neomorphidae; genus Tapera; species Tapera naevia. Next base: position 17,866,240 of record JAUMJJ010000038.1, read on the forward strand.
TATTGAAAAGAGTTTGCAGTCATTTAATGATTCAGTTATGCTTTTTGTCTTGATAGCCCTTCAATCTTGTTTGATTGCTCCCAAGAGACCAATCTGGAAAGGATGTGTTAGGTTCCTACATTCAAACACAGTACCTCCAGATTATATATTTCTTCTGAATGACTCTCTAAGGATTTCCCCATTGGACTCACCTAATTACTGGGGTAAACAGACTGTGAAGGCGACAGTACAGTCGTACACCCTATTACAGAGAAAAATGAGGTTACTTAACCACACGTGCACATCACAGAGAACATAAGATGAACGAACACAATAAGGAAGTGATAGAAAAAAGTCATTCAAATTTCTACATATTTTCATGTGCCAAAACTTAATGTTTCCAGACAAAAATATTGATGAATAAATTATGAGAAAGAAAACATTTCCAATCTCATCTAAGCTTCACTGAGACACATGCAAAACCAACTAAGTTTAAGGCAACATTAAACAATTCTGAAGGTCTAGTACTTTGAAAGTAAAACATACAAATCCTGAAAGATAATGGGATGTTTCCACGCATTATAATTTTCCCAATCACCGGTTGCTATTCTACACACAAAGTGAGTAATTAAAGTAAAAAACCTTGCATTTGATTATGTGCATCAATACTTTACTTACAAATGGAAATTATAACTAACTAATAAACTTTAAAAAATGCAAAGAGATTCAAAGACTGAAAATATATTAAAAGCAAAAAATAAAATGTTTGAAGGAGTTGAAAAAAATACCAAAAGAAAAGGTTATTTAAAAGAAGAAGTCATATTAGTATTCCTTAGCATACTATCAAAACACAATTATGTTTATAACATGCAAGAAGAACTACACATAACAATTAAAAGTTGTGTCAAATTAGATTCCAAACTACTTTGCCGTGCCTGGTACTTCAGTATTGAAGATTTTTCTACATATACCCTACATTAACAAATGCCAGCAGAAAAGTGAATGACAATGAAGTAATACATAAATGCTGACATTTTCTACCACCTCAAAATGACAAAAAATATTAATATTAATGCATTTAAAGGCAACTTTTTTCAATCATTTTGTTATGTTCAGTAGTGTAGATGAACAGCACTTCCTGTGTTTAAACACCTGTGTGACTGCAGACTTTACTGCCTTGTTAAGGCACTAATAAAACAATCTCAGATTTAAGAGAAAATAAAAAATAAGTTTCTGCCTACAGCCTGATATCTATTAAAACGACTGAAAAAGACAGACTGAAATGTCAGTTTTGGAATCACCCAGAAACACAGGCAATGTGTCCTGCAGATGAAACTATTAAATAATAAAAATAACTAAAAAATAGCAAACTTTAATTTTTTATTTAAAATGTGTAACAACAAGCCAAAATCTTCCTTTTAAAAAATGGAAAACTTCATTCACATAAATAGACAGGCAAGTACAAGGAGAAGTTATTTACCCTAGCATAATATTTTACATATTTTTTCTAGCAGAACCTCAATCTCTGATGCATTCTTCCTAATTATAGAAACTATTCTACCCTGTACCTTAGAGATCACATCCTGCATCTCATTTCGGGGATAGTAAGTTCCATCATCATATCGGAATCTGTACAGCATGTGTTCAGGTTTGAATTGGTGCTTATCTGTAACTAAATCAAAAGAAAAAAAATAATGCATTGTTAGGTGACTTTCTGAAGAAATCAAGAGAAAAGAGGACTGGCATAATTTCTTCTAATAACAGCCTATTGCACAGTAATAGGGAGATTTCAGACGGGGACGGCAGGAAGCCCAATTAGATCATTAGCCTGGAGTTCCTTTATCTCACTGGTGACAATATTTTTCACAATGTTCAAGTAATCCAGAAGAAATCAAACCATCTCAAATCACAAGGCAAAATAAAGGCAAACAGGGAGGGAATAGACTGAAAAATTAGGTACTCAAATCTGTTCTAGCTTTAAGTGTTTTTATGCAAAGCTTATTGACCAAATAGCCAAAAAAACCTTCTTCTGCAACTATTTGTACTATTGTTTCACATTGTTCTCTGTTCTAATTCTTGCAGAGGTCAATCTCAGGAGCATCAGCAAAGACACGAACCCTCTACAACACATCTAACCAGTCTTGCACCAAGGAGGGAAGGGAAAGGGAACATCTTCCTTTAAAGCTGCAGCTAAAGGTCTTGTAATCATTACAAAGGTGTTGATAAACCATTTCCCCAAAGACCCACGAATAGATTTCCAGAATTTCACAGGATTCCAACAACCACCTCACAACTTTGTTTTGTCGAAACAGTCATATCATATGATACAAAACTTCTCCTGAAAACAGTACTACAGCAAGCCTTTCTGAAAGGCAGCTGATTCATGTGATGGCTGAGGACAGCATTAGGCACTAGCACCACCCAAGGATAAACGTCTTGTATTAATTATTGTTTTGCTTTCAGGTGAAAGCTTTAATTTTTAAACTAAATTTGCATGTCAACAGCTGATAAAGGAAGCCACTGTAATGTCATCATTGACCAGAGTAAGAGACACGACAATGTTAGGTTTAAACCATCATCTCTTATTCTCTTCAAAAAGTGTAGTAAGGCACCATAAACTCTGGATAAGGTGCCTTCTGTCTGCATCATTTTTCATGCCCCTTCAAGCTTTTCGGTACCTTCACACATCATTTGATACATGGACATAAAAACTGGACTTCATATATTACATGGTTTCACCAGCGTCATGTGCGAGATCAAAATAACTTCTATTCCTATATTTGATAGATCTACTAATAGTAAAGCCCAAGACACCGTTCCAACTGCCTTGAACTGATGTCTTATGCTACACTGATTATCCAAAATAACCCCTAAGCTCTTTTACATATCATTGCTTTTCAATACATCAAATATAGGCTACAAAATGTTCACATACTATGCCTAGTAAGTAAAACCATGCAAATGCATTTTAATCTATTATGAGCATTTAACTCAAAAAAAATGATACCTTCTAGTTATCTAATTAAAAATTTACTAATATTGGTGCAAAAAATATATTACACTAAATGAGCATATGTTAAGAGCTTTTCAAAACAGAAAAAAAACCCCACCAGGAGAGTATTGCTTAAGGTCAAATTGTTCCTCACTGTAACAGAGATACATAGGGAGGGAATCAAGACTACAAAGCACCTCTGCATCTTTGCACATCCATGAGAAACAGAGCAGGTTCGGCCCTCTGAGGAACACAAGCACTGCTTTGCAGCCTCTACTTACACATAATGCACCAGAAACTAAGGGAGAAGGTCCACAGAGCTGGCACATCCAGAACTCTGGAAAGCAAGGCAACCAGCCAAGGATGCTTCCAGCTACAGTATTGTGTAAAATACTACATATATTCAGGCAATACCATAAGAGAAGTTGTAAATCACTTTGTTTTTCTGAGGGGGGTTGTATTCTATGATATAGATGTTACTTAGCTTCTTCTCAAAAGAAAGCACAGATGATCTATCAGCTACTGTATTAACATGAACAACTTAAAAAATTATGAAAACATTTAGCTTATTGTATAGCTTTCCCTTTAACTAGAAACAGCTATATATTTGCAAGGCCATAGTTTTAAATATTTAAAGCTGATAAAACAATGCCACTAAAATAAGGAACTCCAAGTTGTTTTGTATGTCAGTCCCAACAACTTACCTATATTTTGTGTGGAGATAGATATTACTTAGACACTAAGAAAAGGGAACTGATCCAGATTTAAACCAGTCTTTACTTCTATTGCCACTGTAATTTTGACTCAGATCAGCACATCATTCCAGGAAACTGCACAGCCATTAATTTACCTATTAATTTTAAAACTATCTGATATTCAGATATTATTTTGGTAACTACAAAGCTCTTACTGCCTTGAGAGGAAGCTTCCAACTCTAATCATAATCAGAAAATGGCTGGACAAAGTATCTCAGCACACAGGTTGATGCAAGTCATTTCAGGTATTCCAGAATGCCACCAGGTGAAATTAAAATAGCAACTTAAAGATAGATTTTTCCCTTTTGCAAAATTGGAGAGGGGAAAAAAAAAAAAAAAGGAAAATAACTAAGTAACTCTTCTATTTGTGAGAGTTCAAACAGCAGGAAGTAAAACAATATGCATCACAACATGGGTCTGGCATTGCTCGAATGAAGCCCAACACACTGAAAATAATGTCCGGCACAGTAAATATGCAAACCCTAACAAACCCTCTACAGCATTTGCAATGTTCACAACAGCTTTCAAACTTCCTTTCTCCCTTGCTCCCTCTGTGAAAACAGATGGTTCATTCAACTTTATTTTAAGAATTCTATTTTCACTGAACCACAGCTGGATCCACTATTCGAAGCAGCATGTCTGGCTCACATTTCTATGCTCTAATGTAATTACCCTTTTATCTCATGAAATTACACAATATTCATTTGACTCTATTATTGAGAAAGTCTGTGAGTATATTTGGGATATAAATTCAAGATCAGGAGAAGAAACTTAGGCAACAGAATCACTCCTTTGAAAACAACTTTGTGCGTGTAGTAAACATAATAGCATCTGACATTTGAATAATGGTGGAGGAAAATCATGTAGGCTGACATTAAAGAATTAAAGATGACACAACTACTGATGAAAAACCTTAATGTTTTTCCTCCTACTCTGCATATGTTTAAATTGCATACAGCTAAGTAGCACTCTGTTAGTCCCACTTTCTTTCCAGACAAGGACACCGAAAACCTCGTAGCAAAGAACTTATAAAGTATTAAATTACTTTCTGTTGGAAGCATAAGTATTATAAATATTAAAATGTATATTATTCTATCTACTTATACACCTTGGATCTATGTTAGAACAGTAGCTAACTTGACAGCTGTTTTATTATTTTTTTAAGTGACTGTACCTATTTTAAGCCAAACATGCCTTCAAAACGAGAATCTTCTCCAGTCTACTTACATGGTCCTGTTGGACTTTGTAATACAAAGAGACTGAGATGAGGACCTGCTCTGGTAAGATAAAAATATTACCCATGCAAATTACCTCCATAAATCAAACCTTCTTATTGGCTCAAAAGCTGAACCATTTCAGCAAAAGTTCTTTCCAGAAGAAGCTAAACACAGATAGTTGACTGAAAGTTTCACCATAAAAATATCAATTGTAGTAACTATACAATGTAGTGAAAACAAGGCCTTGACAGTCAAGAGATTAAGCTCTGGGATTCTAGGCTGGATTCCACCAGCTACACTTGTAATACCGAACAGATGAGAAGGCACATTTATCAACAGCCAACTGTGACTCACTCTCCTACAATTCTTACTTGAACATGTATCCCTAAAAAACCTGGCCTTAATAAAAGGTTTAAATTCTTATAAGTATTCTACCATTCTCCATTTCCCCAGAATTTGTTTTTGCTTACAAGATAACAGCAATGTTTCTCTAGGTCCCTGTTCACAATGTAGTGATCCCAACAGCACAAATGTAATCTGATTAAATCAATGGAGCCTCTCCCACTAAATCTGCTAGGCATGGACAATGGCCCCATGAGGTCCCTGCAAGGATAAAATGCAGATTCAACAAGCTGTCTTGCATTAACAAGGCCATCTTTTTGTCAAATAAAATTAAGTCCGCTCTAATTACAACAATTACCTTGAAAGCAATTAAGTTAAAACGAATTATGTTTACCATGATGGATAATGCCATTCTCTAATAAAGCTTGGCCAAGATGAACACCTTCTTCCGATTTGTGTATCTCTCCAATTTCCAACAACCAGGACACAAATTCACTGAAACAGAAACAGATAGAAAACAAAAACTTGAAATGTCATACCATCAGATCTACTATTAATACATTTCCCTCTCAGTTACTAGAGTTTCTTACCAACCTAGTAAGTGATTCTTAAGCCTATTTATCTTCAGAATGTCATACTACCTTTTAAAAAAACACTCATTTCAATTTTTTTATTATTTCAACATAAATACATAGGGTTTCCCTTGAGATGTCTTTTTTTCTGCCTTGAAGTTTTACCTGCATAAAGCTTACTTTGCACATGGTGAAGACTTTCCAAGTTTTCTGGGATTTTCTAAACTAGCATAGTCACATTTGACCAGGCAGTGAAATATTACATGAGGCAATCCCAGGCACAGTTTTCTGCACCTGCTCAATGCCTGACAGAACAGCAGGCCTGTTACTTCCAAAGTGTGTTAGACACATTGTCATCCTGAGCATACACACAAAGTACACAATGCAGGTGCAGGAAATGCCTGGTTTGTATCACAATAAACCTGATGCACTTCAGAGACATTGAATTTACAGCACATAAGATATTTGCACGTGTGTTACAAATCGAAAGAACAGCACAGTGAGGTAATGTGACTTTCGTATTCAAGGGTTTTAACCAGTAACCCAGGGACCAGTAAAAGCATAATCCAAAAGGGTCCACTTTGGGGTTAGCCTAGCGAAGGAGACATTTGATGGCAGGTTTAAATGTTTCACACATGGCTCCTCACAATAAGTGTGCTCTTTACCCCCTTCCAACAGCTTCGCTGAGGGAACATGATTCAACCAAACTCAATCATTAAACTTAATCCTGTCTTCAGTTTTCATCAGCTACATGACTTCTGACAGCACACGAAAATCTCCCAAATTTCACTTCCACCTTTGAACCCAGTGGTATCTTCACTACAACATCTTTGTGTAAAATGGTCACTGTACTCTATAAAATTGCTCTCCATACTTAACTGTTACAGTCAAATGAAATAAGTGATAATCCCTCCATCCTGGACAATATAATTTTCTGTCATATACACATTTTTATGGTGCCTATTGCTTTCTCTATTTCTTGCATTCTGTCTTCTTTATCCATAGGTGTAATAATATGGTGTTATAAAGATCCTCCTAATAAGAGGAGTAAACTTTTAAATACGTAAACTTTATTTAGTAAGTCTTTCTGTCCTCCTCTTGCCTGAATATCAGGGACACAGTTTTAGAGACAGATTTTCTAGGTGGAATAAAGAAAATTTGATACTCTACAGTAGGCATTTCAGAGACAAAATACATTAAACAAGTTTGGAATTATTTTATAAAGAAACCATTTTATTTGATGCATTTTCATATTTTCAACATGCCTTTACAGCCTTGTCCCTTTAATGAAACTAAATTGGAATACAAATATATATCCATAAATTTCAGGGAGACCAATTTACATTTTGGCTAAATTCTGGGAGGTAAAAAGGCCTAACAGACATTATAAATAAAGCATGCTCTCCACAGAATCCCAAAGAAGTTTTAAAATGTCTTTTTAGCTGGTTCAAATTCATGCTATAAATTGCATATAATACCTTCCAAGAAAGCATTTGGGGAAAGTGGTTAATTTCCTCTTCCTGTCTTTGATGAGATTCCCTTGTTTGCACATCATTTTGTACAGTCTTTCTCCTTGCTCAGAGATCATCACCCAAGTGTCCTGTTCCATGCCCAATTTTAAACCTGCCAAAAAGCATTAAAATTCTATGAAGTGATGTTGCCATTACCTTTCAGTATCCTCCCCAAAACGGAGGAGCAATACCAATATTTTTATTTACATACAAAATTTATTTACATACAAAAAAAGATAAAGAAACCATAATCCATTATTTTTCTCACAATCATGTTAAACCACGAACATCTGACCTTCATGAAGTATAATCAAATGATATGTTTACATTCCTTATAGTGAAGTTAAACTTTTGCAATATCGACATCATCACTGATATACTAACACTGATTTTCAGACTTCAGTATATGAACATTTGCAAGGGAACAGCCATGTCTTCATGAGTTTAAAAGAAAAAAAGCCTTGGTTTTGCTCTTACCATGTGATAATTAAAACCTTTTCACTTGAAGGAAATTCTGTCAAATTTCTAATTATAGTGACTAGATATTTGTCATATATTTGTTAGTTTCCCATGAGTTTAATTCATCTCGTTTCCACAAAAGCATATACTCGACTTTATTTTTATTTGTTTCAGAATTCTTTCCAGCAACGGAAAGCTATCAAGGGGTTTATTTTAATATTTCCTACTGGTTTATTTTTCCCTGTTTATCTTCTTGAGAAAATCATTATTTTTTCTGCTTAAGAGATAACAAAAAACAGTCTTTGTTGAATCATGCATCCTACTCGCCTCTTACAGAAGCTTGTGCTTCCAAGGAATACCACAGAACTTCATATCCCATGTGCTCTCCTTATAAACAATTATCAACTCTAGACAAGACCACACATTTCTGAAATGTCTTGTGCAAGTGTTCTCAGTTTCTGTTCAGATTTTTACATTTTCACATTTTTAAAACTATAACTGTACACATTCAATCTGAGTAATAGTTTGCCACTTCTTTAATTCTGAAAATATTGCCAGAAAAGATATACCTGTCATGAGAAGAAGCTAACAATGGTACTAGACACAGATACAGGAGAGTCTCTCATTATTCATGAGCTAGACAGTGTTCATGAACAGAAAAAAACTGATGCATTCCCAGGAAAAGAAAACTGATGATCACCTTTTAAAGAAATTTCTAACTTACTGAAAAAATCAGGTCATCACAGGAAAGCCCCAAAACTGACAGAAAGACTTCCTAGCATAACATTTCCAATTCAGCTTGATTTCTTCTGCCAAGAAAACACAACCTATGAAGTGGTCCTAGTTGATAATTCAACCACAAACACTGAAATCTCTGCTAAAATACTTCAAGACATTCTTTCCCTTCCACTCAGCTTCTGCTATATGGATTCAAAATAAAAGTGCAGGTTGAGTTTCTCTAAGTACACTGATTCTCTGAGTCTCCCAACACAAACAGCCCATGGCACTCAAGCCGTGTTTCCATGCCTCACTCCTGCTCTACATACTCTATTTACCTTGTCTGGAGATCACTGCAATCTGCCATTTTGTGCAAGATGTGGGGCCTACAGCACCACTACAAACAGATGCGTGGACATGCACAGCACAATCAAGAGAGAGCCACCCACATGAGCCTCACTCCTAGCCCAAGACGTCTGGGAAATGTGTTCATTTGATTTGTTAGGTTGGTGCAAAAATAAATGCTGGTTTTGTTGTCATAAACTGATGCTTATTTAGGATTAAACCTTTATTTAACTCTGTTCACATAGTATACCATTTTAAAGCACAATATTTCCTCTCCTTATTTATGTTAATGGTTTTGCTCTAGTTTGTTTTTTTATGTATATATTATGCTCCCAAAGATGGAAAAGAAGCCAATTTGAGCTATTTTATTGTATGAGTTCAAAAGGGGACATAAAGCAGTGCAAACTGCTAGCAATATCAACAAAATATTTGGCCACAGGATTGTCAACAAATGTACAGCTCAGCATTAGTTCCAAAAATTTTGTAACCAAAATGACAGCCTGGAAGATGAAAAGGGTCATAAACGTCCTCCCACATTAGACAACAACCAATTGAGGGCCAATACTGAATCAGGCCCCCACAAAACAACTCAAGAGGTTGCAGAAGAATTAAATGTTGATCATCACAGTATCACAAGGTTGGAAAGGACCTCTGAGATCATCAAGTCCAACCTATAACCTAACACTAACACCAACACTAACACCAACCATCATCTAAACCATGGCACTCAGTGCCTCATCCAGTCTCCCTTTAAACACCTCCAGGGTCAGTGACTCCACCACCTCCCTGGGCAGCCCATTCCAATGACCAATCACCCTTTCAGTGAAGAATTTTTTCCTCATATCAAGTCTAAACTTTCCCTGACGAAGCTTAAGACCATGCCCTCTAGTTCTGTCACTGGTCACCTGAGAGAAGAGACCAACCCCTGCCCGACTACAACCTCCTTTTAGGTAGTTATAGAGAGCAATGAGGTCTCCCCTGAGCCTCCTCTTCTCCAGACTAAACAGCCCCAATTCAGGCCTCTCTCCCACTGATTACCACATTTTCAAGTATCTTGACAACTTCCCACAAGAGAAATTTTTCCATGATCAAGCAGCAGCTCAAAAAACCTTTAAAGAATTCATCAGTTCCAGGACTCCAGAATAATAATGTCAGTAGAAAAGACTTATTTCTTGTAAAAAAGACATAGATTCTAAAGGTTTTTATTTTGATTAAAATAAGAATAAAATTTATTATTCTAAGTTGAGATGTACTGCTTTAAAGTTCATGGCTTAAAACGACAATAATTTTCATAGAATCATACAATCATGTGGTTGAAAAAGACCTCCAAGATCAAGTACAACCGTACCTGTCCCCTTACTAAACCATGTTCTTCAAAAACTCATCTACCCGACTTTTAAACACTTCCAGGGATGGTGACTCTACCACCTCCCTGGCCAGCAGTTCCAATGCCTGACCACCCTTTGAGTGAAAAAATTTTTCCTGATGTCTAACCTGAACCTCCCCTGGGTGCAACTTATGGCCATTTCTGCTCATCGTATCACTTGCCACTTGTGAGAAGAGACCAGCACCCACCTCGCCACAACCTCCTTTCAGGCTGTTGTAGACAGCAATGAGGTCTCCCCTCAGCCTCCTCCTCTCCAAGCTAAACAATCCCAGTTCCCTAAGCTGCTCCTCGTAGGACTTGTTCTCCAGCCCCTTCACCAGCCTCATTACCCTTCTCAGGACGCGCTCCAGCACCTCAATGTCCTTCTTGTAGTGAGGGGCCCAAAACTGAACACAGTACGCGAGGTGTGGCAGATCTAATAGTTTGTCTCAGACTTGCAAAGGAGATAAAACACTGTTCTCACATGTGCAGTCACTCAGACCTCAGTACTAAATATACACACATGAACAGCCTCCATGATATCAAGTAAACATAGAATTAAGGCATCTTTAAGTACACAGTGAATGGGAAAATGTATCTAAATGCAGCTGTAACACTATGCAAAATCTAAAATGATAACTGCTTGGTTCTCAACTCATTTGGCAACTTAACTGCAATTAAGTTTATGCATCCTACTTTGCAAGAGATGTTTATACAGATATTTTGGTAAAAATCACTGTGCAAGAGGATGTGAATAAATCTTTAAGTTGACAGAGTAACAGATATTTAAGAAATATTTTTGAAGATTCTGTGTTTCAAACTGAATCTAAGTGTGTACCAAATCCTCTCCTCTTTCTTTCATAGTTGTCTCCTTGCTGTTAAATCCACAGAGGTCACCAGGAGCTGAAAAATCTACCCAAATCATAGGATGCTAAAGTCCTAAGACACGGCTTGACTTTGGGATGGCTATCTCAGACCTCATGGTTGGCAAGGTTTAGCTCAAACTCACCTCTATTACCAGCTGCTCAATAATATAGTGAGAAATAGAAGGACATCAACATAAAATATTCCTACTTACTTTCAGGTAAGGAATAAAACAGTATCAAGAATCTAAGGGTGTTGAGAAACTTAACAGTGAAGTGGGACTTTTCACAAACATTTTTAGTCAATTCCAGACCAGGTCCTATACAGAAGCAGACAAACCTGTTTTTTGTTTTATTTGACACCATTTCTGCCACATTGCTTTTCCATTTTTTTTTTAAACTGTTGAGCTTCAGACCTTTAAGGCATCTTTTTAGCTTTTCTACTGTTAATTCCAGATGCCACTACTAATTAGCCAGTGCTCAGGCACCCAAGTTGAAACTCTGGTCCTACAGAAGATGTTCTACAAACATCCAGTATTCAACTTTAGAAGACCAAAGAAAGTATTGTTAGTCTCCATTTACAATGGAGGCACAAAACAACGGCTACTGCAACAGGCAACAGGAAAATCTACATAGACCAGGAAAAGAATCACAGATCTAACTACAAGGTCATATTTTCTTTCAATACCAACACTCCAAACACAGCTACTGATTAGGATATTTTAGCTTGCAAATGAAATTATCTTCAGAAGAAGATGATGATGCATCGTCCTTCTCAGGTTCTACTTTGTGCTGAGTTGACCTTGAATACACAAGGTTATTCGTGGTCACATTTGAGATCAGGATTATATTTCATTTAAGTATTCTTCCACCTTAACTCAGTTACTCAAAAATATGGTTTGCTAATGATGATTGCTTACTTTCTTGGGAAGGTTAAAACACAAAGATGGGGTTGGAGGTATATTCTGTACTATCCCATGCTGGATCATCTACGTGATCCAACACAGAAAACCTGCTCGTTTCAGTGATTCAAATGGTCAGTCACGAATGGGAATCAATGCATACAAATCCCACACAGCATTTAGGATAGAACCTCATATAACACAAACCATAATAGTATGCAGGCCTCAATGAAATGATGATAATTTATACTGGTTGAGGATAAACTATAAAATTACAGATTAAATCATCTCCACATTTTCAAAACAGCATCCACTACCAGCATACATGATTCAAGCCATCATGTCCTTCCCAGCACGAGTTTGATTTATTTTTGCCAGGCTGCTGTTCATAAACCTTCAACTGAACCTGACACCACAAGTTTCCTGAGCAGCTGGCTTTGCCTGATACCTCAATAAAAAAATACAGTATGGCTTTCTGACAGTGCAATACAAGGAAGTTTATTAACCTACCTTTTCTTCTCTCTCTCTCTTTCAAAATAGCTTCCAGCCATTCTTGCTTCTCTTCAGGGGTTTTTGCCATGCATACAAACCATTTGTTCTTTGCTGTGTTGTGGATCTTCCAGCCATTAACAACAGTGTGGCCACTGCTGTGATAGTCAGCTGGGAATAGACAAAAATGGCTTAGAGAGCACCAATTCTTAAAAAAAGTAGTTCTTACAATTACTAAGACTTCTATCATTACACATAAAAATATAGAAGATTAAAATGAATTTAAAGTTATCTGAGTCACCTGTGAGCTATGTTACAAGTTAATAAGCTGTACTTTTAACTTCTAGTAAGTAATATCCTATTTAAAACGTAACAGAATTGCAAAAAGTATAAACTCAACATTAAAACAGAGTCCTATTAAAAGAACAGATCATGGTACTTGCAGCACTTGTGTATGCATTACACTGTAATAAATTTTTTTAAAACCCAGCATTGTGGTTTCTCCCCTTAAAATAGCAAGAGATGCTGTGCTGATTGAATGATTTACCATTAAATTTAAGAAATTACAAAATATACAAGGAGAAAATACAATTTCTATTTGACAAGTAAGCAAATCAAATATATTTGATTTGACTTTACTGGTTACCTGAATGAAGAAATATCTACACTTATTTAAACAAACTGAAATGTAAGATTTACTCTGACTTTAAAGAAAAGCATTAGGCAAATCAATAATTTCTGAAATATGTTCCTAACAACCATACATTTGGTGCACACACTATAGAAGAGATGTAACAAATGCTGATGTTCTTACGCATCTTGAACTTTTGACTCTAAAAAAAAATCAGACAATTTGCTATTTATTACTCTTCCTTTACTTCTATGATATTTGATTTTAACATGCTAGTCTTTGCTCAGAAATTAGCTAACCAGGCTTCCTCTCCAAAGCTAACATCCTTGAATATCCTTCACTAGGATTACATGCATCTCCTGGGGGAAATTTCTAGGTACAAATGCCTCATGACAACAAATACATATTTTTTTGCATAAAGTACAGATTAAAACTAGAACTAGAACTTACCGTACAAAAATATCAAGAAAATCCAAGGTCAACATTTTTGCACCACAAACTTTCATTAGGAGGCAAGAAAGTCCTAGGGCCAGCCCTGAACTACTGTAATAACTATAGAGTTTTTTATTACGTAAATACTTTTTTCATCACTCAGTCCTGTTTTGTATCATGAGACAGGATTTTCTGAAACTGAAACTCTTGCTGAAATGCTTGCTAAGATTTATCATAAGTCTCAGTAGACATGCTAGTTTCCTTTCAATAACTCTGCATTTTAATTAGATGGAAAGCAGCCAAGCTTTGTATATTGGGCCGGGAATTGTCAGGAACTACTAGAAAATCATGAGACTGATGGCTGATTTCTAAACCATCAAAACTTTCTACTACTCAAAGCATACAAGAACGTGTAAGCAAGTTTATGATGGGGAAAAAATGAAGTTATATTCACAACATCACAGTTACACCATGTACCTGTTTATCACCTTTTTATTCACATAACCTATGCATAATATCCCTTGTCCCTTTAAAAACACCATTTCTTGAAACCTCATCATTATGATCATTCACACACTGTCAGAAATTCAGAGTTAAAAGTCAGGGGAAAGAAGGAATCCTTAAAGAGAAGCTCTCAGCTGACAGATTGCAGCTCTTTGGAGGTCAGAGGCAAGAGTACTACTGGAAGAAGGAAGGTTAAGGTCCCTCTGTATTATTTAAGCATATATTTATAAGCCTTACAATTAGGCACTAGGTGCACCTTTTTGTTTGTTTATTTAGAGGTTAAGACACATAAAACTACAAGTTGGTATCTTTCCTGTGGTCTTTGTAACAAAGATGATGATGATCTATGACCACAACACCCATGTTATGTAGGGAAATCTTTTGACCTCTAAATCCAGTGAAGTGTAGCAGCTAAAACCGTGGCAAAAACATTTAAAAATTATGGCTCAGACCCACAAATCGATTTAGACCCTCCTATTTCACTCTGGACAGAAATTTTGTGTCAACTTAGTAGTTTAATTCAGAAAAAATGGCTGACTCAGCCACCTGAATATCTCAACATAGAGATGACATTTTAAACATGCATCTTCCTTGGCATCTGAAGGTCTGTAACTGCAGGGCCAAGAACGCAGTTTGACCTGATTTACCTCATGGTACCACAAATCCACTGAATTCTGTGAAAAGCCCCATCACCTAGCTAGGTACTAAGACTGCCTAATATATACAGATAGCAATGAGTTCAGATGGAGGAAAATGGGTACCTATCGCCCCAATTTTGCAACAGTAACTCACTCCTGCAATGCCCAGCTTGACTCCGACCTCTTCTTTTAACCGCAACTCCCTTGCTTTTTCTTGTGCTCCCCATGCTCCTCATCACTACAGCCCTCCAAGGTGCCAGTCTGCAATTTGTTCTCCCAAATACACTCATGCCCAATAGTCTCCTTAAGAGCATTTCAGTCCATATAAAATCCTACATTTTGGACTGGCTATTACAGATGCAGACATGGTGGCCAGACAGAAGTTATGAGTGTTCTGGCTGGTCAGCTGTAAAAAATATATGCACACCCTTCACACCAAGGTAACCACTGATGCCAGACAGGCTACACAAATGATTTGCAAAGTTGACATAATAGCTACAGTGAGATTTCAAGTTCAGTAAAAACTGAATACAGGAAAAACAACACCATCACAATAAATCCACTTCTCTAATACTTGCAAGGGGTTGTGTAGCCACATTGTTTTAAGAACAGAAATAGTCTGCCCTCAATCAGTGCAATCAAAAAAAGACAAAGTGCTTCATGATGCTGAAACATAAAAGAAAGCTTATATCAACTGTACCGTTCAGCCAAGGCCTAATTTCATGAAAGAAAAATTGCTTTTCAGAAAAAGCTTTGTTAATTTTTTGTAGGCATGTAATTAGCATGACAATAAACCACACTGTTTCTATGCTTCTACTTACAAAACAACGAAGATCACATTCCTACATCTATCAATGCTGAGAGCAAAGACTCTCACGGTTACCCTGTTCTCTGGAGCCCTTATACCAAATGAGCAGAGGATCCCAAAATCTGCAGTAAAGAACAGAAGTATCACCTAGACCAAAGGTCTAAAATGTCTATGAAGAGACTTATGAAGAACACATGAGAGATTCACACACAGGTAAGAAAACATAAGCACTCTGCACTCGGATTTTCCACTGTAAATTAACAATTACAGAAACAGATAGGTAATAGTTGATTTAGGAAAATAAATAATATAATACAGTACCAAAAAAGCACAGGCAAAAATAACATGAATGAGGTTCTGATAACCAAATTACACTTGGGAATTAGATGAGACAAAAAGAATGCAGCAGAACAGTACTGGGTCACAGTGCAAATGCGAATGAGTACATGGGCTGAGAAACAAAACATCTGGGTGCAACAAATGAGAACAGCACAGAAACCAAGACAGAGGAAGGTTACACAAGGGCATCATGATCTGAGTGCAAAAAAGTATCAATGTGAGGAGAGGGAATGCAATTTTGACTACAAGGAAGAAAACCAGTTTACTTTTGTGGCTTTTGGGTTGGGGGTTTTTGTGGTTTTTTTTATGTATTTATTTTTTATTGTTTTAAAGGGGAGGGGGTAGCAAGAAACGGGCAGGAAGTGCCACAGGCCAGGGAAAACAACAGAGACGTTTCCATATTTCAAAGAGAACCATTGATAGGTAACTACAAGAAATAACTATTTTAGGATACCAGACAAATGGAAACCAAGAAGGTGAAAAATGTGGGGATATGGAGGACAAAAAGAGGTAAGAATATCTAGAAATCAAAATAACCAAACCATTAATTGATGGCTCAGAAGTGTGGGAAGGAGGACATATTTTACAAACGCTGCATGCATAAAAGTACCAAGATTCAATATGTCTCAGCACAGCAAGCAGGAAGGAAGCACGATAGCCTCCAATACTGTGTGCAGGACTATAGGAAATGGGAATGGCAGTAAAATTGCCTGTGGCTGGAGGAAATAAGACAACTGGTGTCTGGAGTGGAGAGGAAGACTATTTGTGCTTAGCAAAATTATACCTGAAAGTTAACTGAGGAAGAAAACAATCAGGCAGGAAGGAAAACGAACAGTGTAAAACATCAAGGACTGCATAGCTGGGACAGATCTGAGAAACACAGGATAGCCACGGAAGAAGGAAGAAATATTTGCTAAAGCCAACACTAAAAACGTGGCAATATGTGGGATCAGAATCAGTGAAAGAAAACTGTTACAGAACTCTTGGAACGTTCATCAAGAACCCAGCAGTGGGTATAAGCCTCTGCAGTCACAGTAGCATCAAGAGTTACAAGTAAAGAGATGCCATTTTAGAAAGTGACATAATGGAAAAAGGAAAAATCTCTTTTACTTCTGAAGCACATAAAGAAGACAAAAAAAAATAATTTGAAATGTATTCAAATAATATATTATATAACAGACTGAAGCACTCAACTCTTTTTTTGCATAAACGAAGCAATAACTGAGATTTCATACAAATAATTCAAACAATTGGGCAGGAATAAAGGCCAGAAAAGGGAAATAGCAGGAAATAGCAGGAAATAGACTACTGGATAAATTACACTCTAGCCAATGAGGCTCGATGCAATTCACTATAGTGTACCCATAGAGATCACTAAACCACTAACTAAATCAGTAGGTCTTGTGAAGGACATAGCCTGAAACAGATGTCAAGCAGTTCTTATAAAAAAATGGCTAGTAAACAGAGAATGAATTAAGTGTGACACCACAGTACTCTACCTTATGATTTTCAACTACTTCTATCAAGAGCTTAAATGGTTCAGTAATAGTATTGTTCTTACAAGGCAAGAAGCATTGTAAAAGCTTTGGGGACCAAGACATGAAATCTGAATGCTTAATAAATTGTGGAAATAGTTAGACAAACTTCAGTACAGAAAAAGTAAATAGGATCCACTCTCAGACATTAACACAATATAAGACATAATGGGATAGACAACCGTACCGCACAAAAGGATCTGGTGTGGTATTCTGGAATACAAACTAAAAAAATGAAAAATAATGCTCTGCAAAAAGCCAAACAATCCTGGGATTAGTAACAAAACATCCCACATGCAACATTAGAGTAATAATTCTGTTTAACTTGGCACAAGCAAAGTTTTCAGCTCTGGACACCTCATAATCCAAAAGATACAAACAAACTGTGAAAAAAACCCTGAAATTCCAAAGGATGCAGAAAGTAATAAAAATTTGGAAAACACAACCCTTGACAAAAGGTTGAAAGACTTAAAAAGAAGAGATGAAAAAGAGACAACAGCTTACTAATAAATTAGATTTTGGCAACAGGAACAATAGTTGAACCGTTCTCCAAGTCTACCCAGTAGAACAAGCAGTGAACTTGCTTTGCAAACAAGGAACTCCAGATTAGAAGAAAATATTAATTTTTACAAAATATTTAATATCTACAAAACTTACTTAAGCTGTACAAGCCTTCTCAATAATGCTCAATTTTAGAAATAAATTACACAAAGAAATGCTTGAAATCCATAGTAGATGAAGGGCAAACGTACTGCTATTTTAACACCAGGATAATTAATAAGTAACTTACAGAAATTTCCTACAAGCATACACAATTGCAATGTCACTGTAATTTGGTGTGGTTTTTGTTGAGTTTTGGTCTTTTTTGTTTTGGCTATACACTAAAAAACCCAAAATGTTTCAGGAATTTTAAGGAAATAATAATTGTTAACCTCAAAGATTAAACTCAAGTTTCTAAAATGAAAATTGACATTTGTAGGAAGACTTCAGGCGTTTGCTTTCTAATGTATGTCAGGAAAATTTCAAGGAATCCTATGGATTGCATCCCTAAAGGTATAAAACTTATAAAACTTTTTAATTTTTTTCTTAAACACTTACATTACAATTTCAGCGTTCATAGTGTTTGAGGTTTCATTCCAATACAGGTAACATCCATTGGAGTGGGAAGAACCACAAACTAAATACCTGGCTCAGAACCTAGCGAGAAGAACAAACCTTCGGGTTCTTCGACAATGGACTGGCCTACACGCCAGGCCTGCTGGCAAACAATGGGCTACACTTGTCCCCAAAGGGCAGAAGGATGCTTTCCAAGAATCTGGTAGGGCTAATCAAGAAAGCTTTAAATTAGACTGGAAGGGGGAGGGGAACAACACAAGGCTTGATAGAATAAAGCACAGGAATGGCACCTCAGGTTCTGAGGAACAATGTACTAGTGAGGGCCCCTGAGCTGCCACCTCAGTAGAAGCGGGGGATGGTGCTCCAGCTGGCAGCCAGAATTCAAAGGGAATTCTTGGGTTACAAACCACAGCTAGAAGACACTTAGGACTTACAGCTGTTCCATTCAGGGAACAGGTGGAAACAACAGCCCAACTAATGCACACAGCATGGGCAACAAACAAGGGGAGCTGGAAGCCACTGCAAGTCTAGAAAACTATGATGTAATTGCCATTAGGGAAACACAGTGGGATGATACAAGGGATAGGTTAGGAAAGAGAGGTGGTGGGGTTGCCCTCTGTGTTAGAGAAAGTTTTGAGTGCATGGAACTCAATATTAGTAATGATAGGGTTAAGTGCTTATGGGTTAAAATCAGTGGAACCCACAGTAAGTCAGACATAGTGGTGGGAGTCTGTTATCGGCCGCCCAGCCAGGACAAGGAAACCGATGAGCTCTTCTATGAACAACTGGGAGAAGTCTCGCAATCGCTGGCCCTCATTCTTGTGGGAGAATTCAACGTTCCAGATGTCTGCTGGAAGTATCACACAGCAGAATGGAAACAGTCTAGGAGGTTCATCAAGTGTGTGAAGATAACTTACTCACACAACTGGTGAGTGAACCAAATAGAAAAGGTGCCCCACTGGATCTGCTGTTTGTGAACAGAGAGGGCCTTGTGTGGGAGGTGACTGTTGGAGAACGCTGGGGGCTCAGTGAATACAAGATGATAGAATTCTCAGTTCTTGGAGGAGTAAGGAGGGGGCTCAGCAGAACTGTCACTTTGGGCTTCCAGGGGGCAGACTTTGAACTGTTTAGAAGTCTGTTTGATAAAGTTCATTGGGAGGCAGTTCTAAATGACAAAGGAGCCCAAGAGGGCTGGATGCTCCTCAAGAAGGAAATTCTGGTGGTGCAAGAGTAGGTCACCCCCATGTGCCGTAAAATGAGTCAGAGGGGAAGAAAATCAGCTTGGCCAAGTAGAGAGCTCTGTATTAGTCTCAAGAAGAAGAAAGTTTTTGAACCTTGGAAGAGAGGGCGGGCATCCCAAGAAGACAACAAGGGTGAGGTAAGATCATGTAGAGAAAAAAAAATTAGAAGTGCTAAAGCCCAACTGGAATTCCAGCTGACCAGTTTGGTGAAAGACAATAAAAAATGTTTCTTCAAATATATTAACAACAACAGGAGGACCAAGAAGACTCTCCCTCCTTTACTGGACGCAGGAGGGACAGTAGTGATGAGGGATGAGGACAAGGCAGAGGTACTTAACGCCTTCTTTGCCTACGTCTTTAATAGTAAGGTGAGATGTTCTCAGGATACTCAGCCCCCTGAGCCAGGAGATGGTGAGAATGAAGATCCAATCATGCAGGAGGATTTGGTTAGAGACCTGCTTGGCCAATTAGACACACACAAGTCTATGGGGCCAGATGGGATCCACTCAAGGATATTGAGGAAGCTGGCACAGGTCCTCTCCAAACCCCTTTCCCTCATCTATCAGCACCTCCTGCTGACTGAGGAAGTTCCACTTGACTGGAGACTGGCAAATGTTACATCCATTTACAAGAAGGTTCAGAGAGAGGATCTGGGGAACTACAGACCTGTCAGTCTGACCTTGGTACTGGGGAAGGTTATCTTGAGTGCTATCACACAGCACACGCAGGACAGCCAGGTGATCAGACCTAGTCAACACGTGTTTATGAAAGGCAGGTCCTGTCAGACCAACCTGATCTCCTTCTATGACAAGGTTACACGGTTAATGGACGAGGGAAAGGCTGTGGATGTGGTGTACCTGGAATATTGTAAAGCCTTTGACACCGTTGCTCACAGTATTCTGATCGAGAAACTGGCTGCCATTGGCCTAAACAGGCACAACCTCTGCTGGGTGAAAAACTGGCTGGATAGCCAGGCCCAGAGGGTGGTGGTAAATGGAATTAAATCCAGTTGGAGGTTGGTCACAACTGGTGTTCCCCAGGGTTCAGTGTTGGGTCCAGTCCCGTTCAATACCTTTATCAATGATCTGGACGAAGGGTTTGAGCACACCCTTAGCAAGTTTGCAGATAACACCAAGCTGGGTGGCAGTGTTGATCTTCTTGAAGGAAGGGAGCCTCTGCAGAGGGATCTGGATAAGCTGGATCGATGGGCTGAGACCAGCGGGATGAGGTTCATCTAGACCAAGTGCCAAGTCCTGCACCTGGGACACAATAACTAAGAATGGCTGGAGAGTGGTCTGGCAGAGAAGAACCTGGGTGTGTTGTTTGACAACCAGCTGAATATGAGCCAGCAGTGTGCCTAGGTGGCCAAGAAGGTCAATGGCATCTTGGCCTGTATCAGAAACAGTGAGGCCAGCAGGACCAGGGAAGTGATTGTGCCCCTGTACTCGGCACAGGTGAGGCCGCACCTCAAGTACTGTGTTCAGTTTTGGGCCCCCCGCTATAAGAAGAACATTGAGGTGCTGGAGCACGTTCAGAGAAGAACAACGAGGCTGGTGAAGGGGCTGGAGAACAAGTCCTACACGGAACGGCTGAGAGAAGTGGGGTTGTTTAGCCTAGAAAAGAGGAGGCTGAGGGAAGACCTAATTGCTGTCTACAACGGCCTGCAAGGAGATTTTGGCGATATGAGTGCTGGTCTCTTCTGGCAAGCGACAAGCAATAGGACGAGAGGAAATGGCCATAAGTTGCACCCGCAGAAGTTCAGATTAGACATCAGGAAAAACTTCTTCACTGAAGGGGTTGTCAGGCATTGGAACTGCTGCCCAGTGAGGTGGTGGAGTCCCCATCCCTGAAAGTGTTTAAAAGTTGGGTAGATGAGTTTCTTAAGGACATGGTTTACTAAGGGGACAGGTACAGTTGGACTTGATGATCTCGGAGGCCTTTTCCAACCAGATCATTCTATGATGATTTCCTTTTACAAATAAATCACACACAAAGGGATAATCTCTTTAACAGTTCTAGAATGCTGTAAAGTTAAATATATGATTTTAGTTAAGCAATAAATGTCACTTTACTACTCTGTTCAAGTTAGCATAAAGAAGTCATCTGTAACCGACCAGCTAGTAACATATGAAAGCAATAATGTTTCACAGAAGTATAGTTTCACTATGAGCAGAGAGTATCTTTAAAGTAGCATCTCACCCTTTCTTTCTAAGGACAAGGAGCGGCTCCATTCTCAAAGAAATAATGAAGCTGCATTTAATTTCAGCACCTCAAAAGAACGCTTGGTAGATGAGCAACACAAATACACTCACCTGTTCCATCATCCACATTCTCTACTTCCATCACTTCTGTGTTTATTCTGCCCCGGAAAAGGTAACGGTGGCCATCTGTGGATCCTTTACTGTTCTTCAATCGCCTGATGAAAGAAAGACCAGATGAGCATGTCATCTACCACCTCTTTCTATGTTTCTGCACCACTACTTGTACAAGTAGCATTTAAAGATTATTGTAAGAATCACCATACATTTATACGTGTGCAATTGAACTATGTAAACCATTGCTGAAAGGGACACTGCTGATGAGAATGCAAAGATGCTACCTCTGGTAAGAGAAAGCTAAAAAATCGCTGGCTGACACAAGAGTTTATCAGGAAAGCCTCACTGTGTAAGAGCTCTGTTCTGACACTTTGGTACCCATATGCCATTGCTGCAATCGAACAAAATATTACATCAGGATTGAAAAATATCTTTTCTCCTAACCGATGTAGCTTCCTTATGCTAGTCAAGAAATTCAACAGAATGGTAAAATGACTGAAAAAATGAAATAAGACTACCTTTGGATATAAATCTTTACCTACACACATCAGCCTCAAATAGGATTTATTCATGGAAGAACAAAGACAATGTTTTTCCTTCCTCACAAAAGGGTTAATCAAGAATTATAAATTATAAAAATTACTGAAATTTTGTGAGATATTCCAAAGTAGTTTTCATAGATACAAGTGTTGCCAGAAAAATCAATGTCCTTTGAGAATCCCAGTTTTAGTCAGCATTTCCCACCTCAGATAAGTCAGGGATGGGTTTCTGTCTTTTCTTGCCTGTAATGATATTTAATACTGTATATCAAACAAGATCTGTTCCTGAGAATTAATGATCATCTGAATTCTGACCTTCACTCATTCCAGAAAGGTAATCATCTTCAGAAAATTACCTGCCTCTCAATCATTACTGTCTAATGAGTAAACTCCACTATACTAGAAGTTTCTTATTAAAAACCTGATTAATATATTAAAAAAAGACAAAAAACCCAAACCAAAACAGCAGCAAGCATAAAAGCTCAGTATTACATATTTTTTCTTTACAAAGTGAGGTAAATCCAATAACTCTAATGACCTCTGTACTTTTGCACCTAAATTTAGCAATCCATGTTTATACAACTCCATAGCTTAAAACGATGCATAAATTACATAAAATATCTCATATCATAAAATTGGGACTATTTTTGTAAAACCTCCAAAATAGAAACCTCCTGTGAGCAACATTCTCTACCTACTTGCCAATCAACACCTGAAGTATCTTGCTAGCATACAATCAAATAATTTCTCCATCATAAAATATGTTCTAAATTGAGCATTCTCATATCTACACAGATAGTACCATAGTACCACCCAATGACATACAGGATGAGATTGCTCAAAACTAAAGAAGTCACAGACCTTTCAAGAACTTTGAGTTTTTCATCCAGTAGTGCTAGGATAGGGCTACAAAAATATGTAAATTTGTACTGGACAAGTGAAAAGATACTATGAAATCAATAATTTAAGTGCCAGACAACACAATATATCAAAAATTAGAGCATGAGTTTATATTTAACCAGTCTGCATAAAAATGAAATGGAACAGAAGGATGTCCTTGAAAGAAATTCAGTATTCAACACCCAATATAATCATAAGGTTCTTAAAGGGTTCGTATTCAACTGTTCCAAAAGTTCTGCAACCTAAGCAAGAGTTCAAATAAAAACAAAGGACTGATTCACTATAGCTAATGAAGCACAAATTACCTATCTTCTTATACATAAAAGCTTTCCCATTAACAGAGTAATCTATAGAAGGAAAGAATGTTCACTGGGGAAGAAAATTCTTTAAAACTCCCTCAGTGTTAGCCAGCAGGTTCTTCAGTAGTAACCTACTGGAAAAAAACCAGCACTTCCAGTCCAGTCTGAATAGGGTTCTGGTAGAACAAGCTAAGTAGCTTTAGAACATAAAGAGGTTCTTATAAAACATTCTTGACAAACAGGGTCCATGGCTACTTTCTACTACTACTACTTTCTGCATTCTATGCCACAAGCTGATGAGTCTGAACTTCCCCACATACTGGGGGGGGCATGAAGCTCTACAGATTCTGCAGTGAACATAACCACAAGACTATTATAGAGTCACAGAAAAACTCAGCTTGGAAAAGACTCGTAAGATCATCAAGTCCAACTGTTAACTTAATGCTATCAAATCCACCAGAAATCCACGTCCTTTAGTGCCATGTCTACAAATCTTTTAAGTACCTCCTGGGATGGTAACTCAACCAATTCCCTGTGCAGCCTGTTCTGATGCCTAACCACTCTTTCAGTAAAGAATTTTTTCCTAACACCCCATCTAAACCTCTGCTGGTGCAACTTCAGGCCACTTTCTCTTGTCCTATCACTTGTTACCTCAGACAAGAGACCAACCTGGCTGCAATCTCCCTGCAGATAGTTAGAAAGCGCGATATGGTCTTCCCTGAGTCTCCTTTTCTCCAGACTACACAACCTCAGTTCCCTCAGCTGCTCCTCACAGGACTTGTTCTCCAGACCCCTTTGTCAGCTTCACTGCCCTCCTCTGGACACAGTCCAGCACCTCAATGCCTTTCTGGCCGTGAGGAACCCAAAATGGAACACAGGTGTGGTCTCACCAGTGCTGAGGAGGGCGACTATCCCAGGAAGAGGAGAACTTCGCTACAAGTAGCACAGAAGGTCAGAAAAAGGATAATAATCCCCTAGCCACCTGTTGTTACCTATGACAAAATGAGTATGAGTATAAACTTACTTGGAAAACTGATTTTTAAAACATTTAAAGTAATACTTTTGAATGATGAGTCCTATGCAAAAACTGTTGCAAAAAAAAACATATACAAATTACACACAACAGCAGACAACAACAGTTGCTAATAAGGTTTGATAGTCTCAATTAAAAACTGGTCTCAAGATTCATGGATTTCCATTTACTTTGCTGGTTGTAGTTGTATATATACATCTGAGATTGTAACTAGACTACGAAACACATGGATATTGCGGTGCACCTATAGAGACCAGAGTTCTGGTCTCTATTACTCAACACTCTTACCTCCTTCCCTCTCATCTGACCCCAACAAAACCAGGCTGCAAAAAGACAACAAAGAGCAAACGCTATTCCCCAGACACAGCAAAAGCATTCGGGGAGAGGGAAATCATGACATCAGGCTACCTGATCAG
This sequence comes from Tapera naevia, assembly GCA_033556795.1. NCBI lineage: Eukaryota > Metazoa > Chordata > Aves > Cuculiformes > Neomorphidae > Tapera > Tapera naevia. Next base: position 17,891,495 of record JAUMJJ010000038.1, read on the forward strand.
CCTTTTCATCCTGAAGTTGATGGTGCTGAACGCTCCCACACATTGGACTGCACAGTCATCTACCTTCACCAAGGTGCACCTCTTACATACAGCCTTCAAAAGCAGCTGGGCCAGAATGTATCCTTTAACAGGCATGTGACCAAAGCCAAGCCAGAGCTAGATGCATGTTACAGGTGCAGAAAAAGACATCTTTCACCTGGACGCTACAAGACAATCCAAGGCTCTGGTAAAACATAGTTAGAAAAACAACGTGAATGTTGGCTATGCAGTCTGGAGCTACCTTTGAAAATCTTACAGCGCTCACACTGACCTAACGGACATGGCTGTGGTGATGACAGTAGAACCTGCATATATAAAGCAAAAGTCACTGCAGCTGCAGACTGTTTCCTCAACAGGACACTGAGGTCAATCGGGGAGTTTCCTCTGACGCTATCCAAAAGTGGGCAGAGGCAGAGGTGAAGAGAATGGTATTCAGCAGTGCTATTACAGAGCATGCTCAAGTCTATCACGTATCCAGGAACCTATCAAGACGTTACCAGTAATATGTATTTAGTAGCTACCCGAAACCAGGATCAAAGAGGAAAAACTTAAGCAGTTTCATAGGAAAACCTTTATTTCTCAGAAGCATAATAGCACCAAATGCTAACTGCAGAAGCTTGCTGCTGAAATAAGGAATTGCTCCTTGCAATGCAGAAAGGAGCAGCGTTCTGGCAGTTTTCCCTGATTACAGATACAAAGCTTGCAACTCTTGAATCCGTAGAGACTTGTTTCACAGCATAAGCTACAATAATAATTTGTATGAACTGAAAATTCAGTCTGTTTACCATTCCTAGAAGAGTGAGGCCATCACATATAACCTGTTGCAGAACACTGACAAAACAGATTCTTTTGTCCCTGCTTTTTACCATTTGGATTCTGCATTCATATAACATTTCTCCAGTGTTTTAATTAAACACAATTCTCTTTGAATAATAGGTGTCCTCTAAATATGCTGGCTTTTATATTGCAATTAACAGCAGTAAATATTTCAGTGTTGTTCAAATATTCTTACGTAACGGCACATAGACGATTAGCTCTACTGTGAGAAAATACACTGGTTTTGAAAGTATAAATCAATCATTTACCTGTGCTTTTTTTTGCAGTAGACCAAAAGGTTATCAAAAAGAAAAAATATCCTCTCTTGGATATTTCCTGCTGAAATTTTCAGTAGTAGTCCACTTCGCAGCATTTCTGTGCATGTGTCTGTGATGTTGGACCCCTGAAATCAAATGGAAACAGATTATTTTTTATTCTGTGATAACTGAAGGACTCTGCAGAAATTAAAAGTTTCTTATACAAACTCACAACCATAACTATTATTTGGAAACACCAAGAATAAAACTCATGGTAATTTATTATATTGTAATTAAATAATAATTTCTTTGTATTCATTTTGTATTGCCATGAAGGAGGGAAGGGAGGGGCAGGAACATTTGCGGCTTTTTTGAATGGATAACCACCGAATTTCCCAACTCATATTACATCAGCGTATGACAACTCTCTTGAAAAATTAGTCCAACTACACAACAACTCTTATCCTCAGTAACTTTACTATTTATTCAGAAATGTCTGTAAATGCGACTGTATGAGACATAACCTATGCCAAGATGAACCTGGAAGCTGTAGCAACCTGGAACTTGAACATCATTAAGGGTACAAACTTTGCACTAACTTAAGCTAAACACAAGATCAAAACCAAAAACCAGCAAGATTTAAAACTCAGGCAAAGCTAACAGTGGCACATACAACTATGACCGTCTAGTACACTTCCTCCTAATATACTCTGAAGATACCAGAATTTTGCTAAGCTTTAAGCCTTTGAGATGAAACTTCCCATGCTTCATTTTCGCTTCAAGGCAGATCACTCTTTCATGTGAACAGGCAGGCATTTTCGTAAAGGTTAATGAAAAAGAAGCAACTTTAATGAAGGGTAACATTTTCCCCGAAGTATTTCTATGAAAAATTCATGGCATTTTTATGCCTTGTAAAGAGAAATTTCCTCTCAAGGAAGCCTGCCTTGAGTTCAGAGGTGTATTTTGCTGTTCTGAAAATCCATGTTCCCATAGGACAGAGCTGCTGTGCATGTGTTGCATGCATCCAGCCATGCAATCCTTTTGAGAATTATACATGCTGGCTGTGCTAAGCATACACCCTAGGCTCAAGGAGTTTCCTAACTTGAGGCAGGCAGGCAGTTTCGAAAACCTGCAGAAGCCAGGACTTCCCTTTCGTCTACACATTCTGAATGACTTATGCCTGCAATAGCTGTAGTTACGTCCTCTTATTTATCTAACTACAGTAGCCCAAAGAAAAATGCATTCAATTAAAACCCAAGAAGCAATCATGGGTTCTGCTCTCATCTTACCCTTCATCCTTTGTACGTCATGACACAGAATATTGAGCAATAGCTCAGACACTGTTCTAAAGAGAACACAGTCTGTTTACAGTGATGATAAGAGAGATTGCACAACCATCACATTGAAACACAATTTAGGTGTCTAAATAAAGGCGTTTCAGTATCAGTATTAACTAATCACTCTAGTTTCTATTTAGTAATGAATAATCCTAAAATTAATGTCATGTATAATGACTAGACTGTTCTTCTCTCCCAAAGACAGAAGAAGCACCATAAGCTGGCATACTAGTTTTCAAGTTTAATTTGAATCCAAACACTAAAGTGCCTTGAAAACACTTTATAAAATACTTAATTAAGCACTTAATTTTTATTAAGCATAAATTCGGCTGCACTTAATGTTTGCTGACTACAGCTACAGAAAAGCAGGTCATTTCTTTCCATTATATTTCATTGCTTTCATGTATTAAAAAGAATAACCAATACCTTACACTGCTTTTAAAATTTGCTGGAACAGTACTTATGAATAATTTGCATTTTTTAAAGCTGGATATTTTTTAAAGGTTTTTTTGGTTGTTTTTACAGAAAACTGCAGCTTTGCTGGAAAACTGAAATGTTTTGTAAGGAAGACAAAAAAAATTCAGCTTAAGACTTCAAAACCATTTCATCAGTTTCAGTTTTCTACAAAAGGATGTATTTTTTCATAGCAAGGGTTTTAAGAAAACATTTTGTATCTTTTTATTGAAAAATTTAATTTTCACCATAGAAAATTATAATCTTTTCCCAACATCTTAGTAATATCTGTCACTGTGCCAGCCTACTTGTCATAAACCACCATATTTTATATATATTTTAAATTTATATAATTCAGGCAAGCTGAATTATATAAATTTAATATATATCTATTTTATAACTCAGGCAAGCTGAATTATCGAGATTTACTTTGTTCATGGTTCTATGTTGCAATACAACAGTATTATCTGTATTACATTACTACCCTTTGCTATTGTTTTCCTCTTCATTTTTCTCCTTTTCTAATATAAACTGCTAGATGACGAAAAAAGCATTCTAGAGACTTTTTTTCCCCCTTGGAGACCTCTCGTCCAAATACTGAACAGTGTTAACTTCACTTATCGGATACCTTTTGACAAGATCACAACCCATGCTGGTGTGGCCGCAGGTCAGTGAATTTTGTTACTGCTGTTTTATTTGCTGAAGTCCAAGGGAATAAGGTAACAGGATCAGAAGTCACATCTGGCTGTCCTACATAACACTGCCAGAGCAGAAAAATCCCCCACCATTCCCTTGGCTATGCAACACTGGTTAGGGTCAGCCTGTTCCTAGAATTTGAGTGGGCGTGGATCTGAAAGGGACAAAAGAAGAAGGGCATATTATGGGAAAGTACTGTTGTCTCTACACCTGGGATGGGCACTCCTTTCCACCACATCCCTTAGGGATGAAAAACACGGCCAAAAAAAGGATAAAGCAGAGAGCACCCAAGAACTGCCATATCCACTACGCAATCCAAAAAAGGACTGACAACTGTAACACTTCCATGAAGGATGTGGCTATGCGCCTTGAACCTCCACAGCAGGAATGCCAAGCTGCAGCACAATAGGATAATTCATTTATCCAACTGCAAACTGAACCTTCCCCCCTGTCAGAGGGACAAGGTAATGGATGAGAGGTCACACTTGTCCCAGAAGCAGGTGACACTATCAACTGTACAACTAAAACTGAACTACACTGTCTCTGGGCAATACTTTTGGAATAAGTATTACCAAACCTTTTAAGACAAACATGTTTTCGTTAAATGTTTTAATGGAAACTACCAGGGAAACCTCAAATACAAGCAAAATGAACCTGAAAAGTAATTTGCTATTTCAAAGTTTTCATGAATACATAAACTTACATTCACTGCTTACAAGTCGCTCAACCTAAATGTAAGAGCACTACTACTATGCTCTAATTCATATTTCTATACATTTAACATACCTGCAATTAGAGCTGATGGCATTTTCAGTGAAAGCAGTATTTTTGTAACATGTAAATTTGAAAATGCCATGCATTGTAGAAACAAATGTTTTAATCATCTTCACAAAAAAAATACAGGATTCAGTTGGAAAAAAAATTACTTTTAAAGTAGGCTTATACAGTGAACCTAAATTAATTTTTCCTCCACCTAGCCTACTGAGTCATTGAAGATTCTAAACATCTAACTATAAAGCAGTTCTCTCCTACGGGCTAAGGACTCAGTGGTTTCTCAGGATAACTGGTGTGGTAATTGGAAGCCCATAACATCTCTAAGTATGCAGGCTATGTAGATAAAACCAGTTCTTAACAATCTTGTGCTGTCAGTCACCTATCACGCTACTAAGACAATAGCTTAGGCAAGAGGACTAAAATGTGGGCTACAGTGACCATATCACAAAATAAACGCATTTAAAATGAATTGGAGGGAGAGAGATTATATGCAAGAAACTTAAAACAATATACCCTCGTCCTTAAGTCATTAAATACCCACCTCTGACTTTAAGAAATTTTCACTACCTTGAGATGAAAAGCAACATTTATTGCTTTTATTTCTTAAAAATAAAAGCTACTTTCCTACACATTCTGGGCAAATTTCAGTCAAACAGAGGTCTGATCATACCGATTCAGCGGGCAGCATATTAGCAGTGACACAGAGCAGAAATGACAGATATTAACTTATTGTTCAGTAGTTGCACATAGGCATAGGAAACAAAATAAAAGAGAGGAAAGGGCTACAAATTCTGGAGTTTAAACCAGAAATTTCTATTAAAATATTACTCCATGATACAGTAGAATAGGAAGTAACAGAATAGCCCATGCTATTATCACTAAGTTGGCCTGTGACTCAGACTGGGTTGTTATGTTCCCAGCTTACAAAAAAATGCAACAATTCTATTTTTTATTTTCTCACTGAAACATCCACAGAAATTCTACTGACAGACTCCCTCAGCTGCTAAGCCATTCTCCAGCTGAGACAGCCACCTACACAAGTTCTGAATTCAGGCCAATAAATTCAACCACTTAGGAAATTGAGAAAGTCATTTTACTCAAAATCTTCTTTCTTGAAACAGATGTTCCGTTTTTCCATGAATCTGTATTTTTATCATAATAAACACCAGTTTGATTTCATGACACTTAAGTATAGGAATTCAAGTCATGCTTTGATCAGATTCTAAAAATAGCCTTTATTTTTTTCCCTTTCCTTCTAGTTGGGGCCAAGCAATGTGCTAAGCATTTCCTTCTGGAAGGAAATCTCCAACAAATTTGCCTCTTTATTTTTAGGCAATGCAGAAAACCAGATGTTTGTTTAATTAAATCCACTCCCATACATGGCACTCAGAGATTTTTTTTTTTACAGTTGTCGTTGGAAATCATTCAAAATACTGTTAGCTCCTGAACATGCTCTGAAATTCTACCATCTCAAGGACTAATCATATATTATGCTTGAAAAGGATGCGCATATTAAGATCAGGGCAATTCTGCCAGACTGGGCACCCTGTGGTTGCCATATGATAACATCAAACTTGATCAGCTAAGCTACAGTGAACACCATATAATTCTACTGAAAACATACTATTTTAAGACAACAGCACTATTTCAGAGTTTTAAAACAAGTGAAAACCTAAAAGTAAACTGGATGGAGGACACTAAGGTTGGCCGGAATTAGTATGTAACAGTTCACAGAATGCATTCTGCACACAGAGAGAGTCTGGTTTGCATGTTTCTGTCTGTATCGTTACCCTTCCTTATTGTGACTTCTGCACATTAATCTATTTTGAATAGCAAACATATTTACTACTGCATGTTTTGTTAAGAATTCAGAAGAACTTTAATGCAGGAAAGTGGATTCCCTTTTAAGGCTTAGAAGTTTGTTAGTTCTTAATCAAATTACATTGAGTTAATAATATTGTAACTTTATACTTCAGCATGTTCATTAAGATGTATTTGAATAACATCTGTAAAATTCAGGCACTGAAAGCCAGTAAGAAGAATTTTAATTATTTTAGTGCAGTAGAGGAGTTAATTGAAAAGTTGAAGATAATGGAAAGAATAAAGATGGTGCTAGGCAGAAAAGATTAAGTGCCAAATTTCCTGGCCATAAAATAGTTAGCAACGTAAGCACTTAACTTGCTATTGTTTCTACCATGAAGTCATTGCGCAAGCACATCTAATGCTTTTTAATGTTCACATACACTAATCTTTCCAAGTTATTGTTGATGACAGCAAGTTCTAGCTAATTACAAAAAGAAACTTATTTTCACCTAGTGTAAACAAGCAGCTGTTAGGATATTTACTTCTTTTGGAAAATGTTGGTTCTCTCAGGTACAACACAGAATCATGGAATGGTTTGGGTTTAAAGGGATCTTAAAGCCCATTCAGTTCCAACCCCGCCTTGTCATGGGCAGGGACACCTTCCACCAGACCAGGCTGCTCAAGACCCCATCCAACCTGGCCTTGAACACTTCTGGGAAGGAGACATCCAGAGTTTCCCTGGACAACCTGTGCCAGTGCCTCACCACCCTCATTGTGAAGAATTTCTTCCTAATGTCTAATCTAAATATTTCCCCTTCCAATTCAAAGCTTTGTACTTGCTAAAATTCCTTCTCACGAGGCACAGTGAATTTTAGTGGACTGTGTCATAGTCACAGTCCTGTACCACTAGGATTTCTCTGCTCTAAATTACACCTATCTCAATCACAGAAATGGAAAAGCAGTTCACGAAAATGCTGCTACACAGGAAAAGGAAAAATTACCTCAGATGACACATTTCAAATTCCACAATCCTCTGAAGAAATGAAGGATTTTGATTAAAGTAAAATTAGTTCATTAATTCACATTTAGAATGAATCAAATCCTCCCACACTACTCAATTAACAGCAAATGAAAGGTTTGCACAAGTCCACATATCAGGAGATTTCACGTGGAGCAGACAGGAAATAATTCTGCAGTGTCATGGGCAGTACTTAGGGGGTTCTTTGTTCAGTGTAATTTTTATGCTTCTTGCAGATTATGGCTTGTTCCACTAAACATTTCTGGAAGGCAGAGGAGACCGAATCCACTGCTGCTGAAGCAGAGCACATACTTAGGCACAGCAAGTTCAAGAAACAGCAGGTGTGGTAGCAGCAGGACACACAGGGAGAGAACAGAGCTGCATAGAAACTATTTATTTCTGCTGTTATCTATTACTATGAATATCTCCTCAAACATTGACTCTTCCAGTCAATATTCTAATTTTTAGTCGCCAGACTTCTTGGGGATCTCTGTCAGCTAAAGTTCAGGCAGGTCATTCTCAAAACTTTCTCTGATTCAGCGTCACTAATCTTTTTCCTCTCCCACTATGTAGCTGAAAGATCAGGTCTCTGTCTACCAGACTAATAGGCAAAAAATACACTTTTCTCAGGACCTTTTCCAGACAGCAGGCCTTCCACAAGGCTTAAAGGGATAAAAATCTCTTCCTCAAGCAGGTCTCAGAACAGAAGTTGTAGAAGTATTGAAAAAAGCAAAGAACTACTACTGTCGAAATTCTTATCTTAAAACTCCTACATATTACCCTCAAAACTCAATGCTTAAAAAAATCCATGTGTACATTACTTGCTTTATATTTCTTTTACTGGGAAGTGTTCCCCTCCCACCCCAGTGCAGGCAGTTCAGACGCTTCCATACAAAACACCCAAAGCAATTTAAAGACACACTGGTAGCTACCTCTGTCTTGCTGTATAAAACAATCATAGTGCCCAAAGCAATACAAAAGGACGATTTTGGTGGTACAACTAGTTGATCTTGTTATTTTTTTCAACCAGATAAAAAGCTGTTAGGCAAGCAGGTGTTGACATCACTTAAATTGCAATTTACAGTTAAATTACAAATTAATTAAATGGATGTGTGCATGCACGTATGTTGTGTAAATGATCAATATTCTAAGTCAAACACTAAACATCTACCCGCTTTCCTAGAGTCCGCTATCTTATACAGTGATGCTTAAGTGATGGACAAACAATCTACAGAGTAGATCCCAAGTAAAAGCTGTGATTTCATAGAGCTGAGGAGTCTGACAGTACCTCCAGTTCACAAAAAAACAGTGCAATATATGCCTGTTGAAATACAGAATATACAGAAAATGACAAATCTTATGACGGTACCTCCCATCCTTCAACATGAGACTGCCATTCTTCCAAAAATTCTAATTTTTCCATCTGTCTCTTGGCCTCATTTATGTTGGAACAGACAGCTTTCATGGCCTGGAGGGCTTCCATTAGCGCTGCGTAGTCACTGTGCTTCCTTGGAGTCCGCTTCAGTAACTCCTATTTGGGTATGTTAAAAAGAAAAAGAAAAAAGAAATCTCTCTTAAACTCTAAGTGTACATTACAGGAGACTTAAATCAACTTAAATCAAAAAGTAGCTAGACTTCTCTTTTACTAGGTGGAAAAGGAATAAACCCTCCAGCATCATGTCCTAGTAGGACACTAAAACTCAGATAAACAAATTACTAAGAATAAAAACAATCACTACTTAGGGAAAAAAAATTGTTTCAGGTACACTTTCTCCCCAACAATGTTTCCTCATGTTGAACTTCGGGGTTTTGCGTTTTTGAGTATTTTTTTGTTTCACATAGTGGAACTGTTCAACAGCACGGCTAAGAATTCTGTCTAAAACTATTAATTTACACTTGACTTTCCTGAAACTCACGGCAAAACCCATGTTCCTTTAGCTTCACAGTATTGCTTACTCTACTGCAATACACCAAAGCACTGAACAATATCTTAAGTGACTCAACGATTTCAGATAGTTACAGGTAACAGCAGCCATACTAAAAAACAAAAGTGAAGTTGCCAGTATTCATCTGAGACTTCCCATCTTAAATTATCAACTACTTATTTACAGCTAGACTGACTACAGACAGCCTTCAGTGCATATAGCGACTGAGGTATGGACACACTCCTCTGGGAGCTCTAACTCTGCTACCACCACACTCTGGATTTAAATTTATTTAATATAAATGTATTCATTTCATTGCTCCCTAGAGTAATTCATCAGTCATTTTCCCTTATTTTGTCTGTAGATCCTTCATTCAAAAATAGAATATAAAAATTATTTTAAAACAGACCAAGGGAACTGTAAAACCACAGATATCTGGGATGACTCAAGCCTCATTGCAATTATTATCTTCTTTTAAAAACTTTTATTTTAACATGTTTCCTTCTCGTGTTTTATGTCAGTGCAATGAAATGCATACGCCTCGTAACCAGTAATGTTTCATAACAAAATTCATACAAGCATTGTGGAAAAATACTGTCCAATAACCATGTTTTAAGTAGCTTCTAGAGCAGAATCTGCTCTGGCTTTTCTCTCACAGTTTGAAACAACAAACAGTATTAAATCTTACTTTGTTAAGCATAAATTAGCTTTAAATATTTACTTTCCCAATGATTGCATTGTTTTATTTCCTAACGTGCAAAAAAAATGTCATTCATGGGTTTGACTATTTACTGTTTATCAGCATATTTAACATTTTTCATCGTTTCAAGTTGTAATAATAAGATAAGAATAAATATATAAAAGTGCATAGAAACACATAGAATATCCTTCTCTTACTCTACAGTTTGTCTTATAAGTCATTTTCATAAGTATTTTTCATTTACAGTTAGCCAATAGTAAAGGAGAACCGAGTATGTGCAATCCCAACCATTTTAAGCAAGGATATGGTCAAACCCAGATGAAATCAGTCTCATTAAACTCCCTTAAATGGCTCACTTCCACTCAACAATGGAGAGGCAACCTTAAGACCAGATGCAGAAGAGAGCTAATTATCTTGACCCAGCCAAACTCCTCAGTCTTTCAACGCTTATTTCAGAAGACCTGCCACTGGTTTTAATGAGAGCAAGTCTGGATCCAATATCCAATAAAGAGATTATTCACAGGGTAGAGAGATTGTTCCTGCAGTTCGGAAATACGCTTAGCAACCAGTTTTATAGAGAAGTATAAAGTCCTAGATAAAAATCTTGTCAGTACCTTCAAAAGGAGGGGATACTTGCATATTCTCTGTATTGGCGTTACTAGATATCCCTCCAATGGTACATCTGTGTTCTTGCGTCCTCCAAGGAGCATGCAATTCTAGAGTGGGAACAGTTTCACAATTAATTAAATAATCCTGAGAAAATTATCAGAAATAGAGACAAGGGCATATAGACACACAACAATATTGGCTAAGCTCTCCATAAATTATATATGTATATATTAAATATGTGATGAGGGAGGTTTGCAAGAGCGTTAAAAGAACAGGCTTGAACACATGCAGAGACAGATATATTGATTATCACATGTGACAAGGAAGCTGCAATAGCATTATGCAGGCATCTCCCCTAGTCATCCCCTTCAACCAGCCTGATTGTGTGGCCTTTTTATAAAGTAAAAAAAAAACAAACCAGCAAATAAAATGCTAAAAAGATGCTTTCACACTTCAACAAACAAAAATAAGATCAATACAGGGTGACCACTACAGCTGCTGTTGGCTCCAAACACTGTGCTTGCAACAGTATGTAGCATCAGACACTTCAAAAATGTTTAAGACAGCCATCCTAATACAAACACACAAAATGTCTTCTGTTTACATGCATCTATATTTAAACAAAATACGCAATGAATAAAATATCCTTAGTCATGGGCTAAAGAATATGTGAGTTTTGACATGACATACAACTGTGGAAGTAGAGAATACATGAAATACTGGGTAGAAACATCCACTAAAAAGTAACCAAGATGGAAAGAGCACTATTTGAGATAAAGTATTCAAGAGACATCACAGCAAATGTTTGAAATTGCTGAAATCACAGTGTGAGTACAAAAAGACCTAAAGTAATGATGGATATTACTCTATGGAGAGATCAGAAGGAGTTGTGATGCAATAGTATGAGATAATCTACAGCTTCAAAGAGCACAATGTCTAAACTGAGAACACTAAAGTAGTTTAATACCCAGATAGTATGTTGATGCAGGCCACAAATCTGGAGGGAGACGCACTGTTGATGGAACAAAGACTACACAACCGGGTGGCTGCTCTGCTCAGCATGTAATTCAACACATGTACCCCATAACCAGTGCTGCTGTCAGGATCTCCATACCCACCCTTAAGCCTGCGCTTTGTACAGGTCAACCAGCTTCTGTCTTATCCTAAACCATCCTTTATCCTTAAGGATCTTACCCGGCCTGACAGCAAAACAAGCTTTACTGACAAAGACCAAGAAAGCTAATATCAATATACACTTACATGTTTATGTAACAATTATCTCTACACTTAAAAGGAGTAAAAGGTCTGGTTTCAACTACTGATTACTTATAATCACATCTCTAATGATCTGAACTGTTCTGTCTGGCTAGAAGGCTTCAAATGTACTTTCAAATCAGTCAGGTCTCCTGTTGGCTAGGTTAGACTGCTACCATTTATTGTACAGACAAGTCCTGAGCCTACAAAGAACTCAAAGCGAGATATGAAAGCCCTGTGTGCACGCACCCACAATTACATGACACTGACACATCATGAACCGCCACAACTGCACACTTCACTTCCTTTCTCACAAAACAAGCTCTTCACAATCTTTCTCTACAGTATTGTCTCTGTAGTCAGCATACACCCCTTTTCTTGAGTCTGGCTATGCTGCTCTGAACACAAGAGCCGTGTGTGAAGCTCCTCAGTTTGGGGATAAGGTGAAGGATATTGTATTAATCACGGAGGAAAAACAGGATAACTCTGAAGCTGTTTTTAACTATGAATGTCATACTGCTGAAAAAGAGACTCAGCAAAAAAGACAGATGGCCCTTCATATCACTCAGTATTCCCCCCTACAATAAGGAAATTCACACACTGTGCATTAACTTGGCTGTAAGTAAATGCAGCTAAGAAGGGAACCAGATCCAGTACCTTTCAAAAATGTAGCGAGCTGCAATAGGATAACTCCACCAAGAACTCTGTCCATAGCACTAGTGAAAGCCTACTGCATGCTAAAAATAATTAATAAAATTAAATAAAACTTGTGATACCGCCAGCATTGGCATCATCTTTTTCTTTTTTCTATATCTGTGATGCTTTGCTGATACTGTCATTTTCTCTCCAGTCCCAAAAAGAAATAATCAGATCTGGTCACTCTGAAATTTGATACAACATCCAAGGGTATCTTCTCAGATATTTGAGTTCCAATATTCAAAGTTCCACATTTCAAAGCTGATCTTGTTATCACAGGGCACCATTAAGGAAAATACAAAACACTGCATACTGAATCCTTTGTTTAACAGCTAAGTCAACTACTAGGAAACTCATTATTCACATAGAAACTGGGTTTGCTTTGGGAACATCAGGAGGACTGTCATACTTAATACTTTTAACCCTCTCATTCTTTTTATAAAGTTTAAGACTAATTATATAGCTGTTTCTTTTGATCTCAGATTAAATCAGCATCTAAGAACAAGATGGCTACTCTATGATCCGTAATAAAACACTTTTGCACCTGCGACAGATGTGGCTACAGTACCAGAAGGTTTACTTTCTCTACAGAGGTTCCGATAAGTCCTTCAGCTCCCTTTCCAGAATTTCTTCTTCAATAGTATTCTTCTTCCTTTCCACAGACAGGGCTGGATTCACACCCTTGTTTCTTGGCCAGCAATTCAAGGCACACTGCCTAATCCTGTATTATGTATTACCCTCCTTCATATGGAAACACCACCCCCAGCTGAAACTGCCTGCTAACTGCCTGCAGGTGTGCTTAGAGTTGTTACATGGTGGAGATGACAGTGCTAACAATTCACTGTCAGACAAAAAACATTAAGTTAGATCACCAGTTCAAAGTTTATTTACCAAAAGAAACGCCCGCACTGTTCTTATTTTGTTAAGGTCAAGGAGGACTTTCTGTGCCTTCTCATGGTTACTGCAGTATTCATCATAGATACGGAATTTCTCTTTCTGAAAAAAAACAAAGAACTACATTGTTATTCACTTGCCTTTTTGATGTCTTTTAATTAATAAAACATGGAATTAACACTGTTCAAAGCTGAATAGCTAATACAGTCTTTATTTTGGAAGGTCAGCTCTTCCTCCTACGTTTATTAGTTGAGGTCCAGCCTCAAATTAGAATTATGAGTAGTCTTGAACGCATCACTTGGGAATTTCAACCATAGAATCACAAAACACCAGGTACTCTAAGGAAAAAGAAAAAGCACAATCTAGACAAGATAGCCCAGTACCCCTTCTAACCAAATCTTGAAAGTGTCCAACACTGGGGAATGCGCCACTTCCCTGGGGAGATTATTCCAATGATTGATTATTCTTATTGTAAAATATTTTCCTGGTCTCCAACCAGAATCTCCCCAGCAGTAACTGGTACACATTACCACTCATCTTTTCCATGTGTTTTCTTTTAAAAATCTTTGTAGACACCCTTTAAATACTGGAACATCATGATAAGGTCTCCTCTTAAGCCTTTTCCTCTCAAGGCTGCACAGACCCAGTTCTCTCAGCATTTTCGCATATGGCAGGCTTTCCAGTCCTTTGATTATCTTTGTAGTCCTTCTCTGCAAACTCTTCAGCCTCTCCACATTTTTTGCATAGTGGGGAACAAAACTGAACACAGTATTCCAGGTGTGTGGCTTGAGAAGCGCTAAGTAGACCGGGATAATGACTTCTTTCATCTCTGCTGGTGATGCCCTTGTCGGTGCAGCCCAGCATCTTACTGGCTTTCTTTGCTGCAGCAGCAAACTGTTCAGTCATATTGAGCTTCTGGCCCACCAGGACCCTCAGGCCTCTATCTACAGAGCTGCTCCCCACCGAGGTAGCACCCAGCTTGTGCTGCACCTCCTAGATTATGTTTTCCTTATATTTGTCTTTGTTGAACTTCAAAACACACGATTAAAAACACACGATTAAAAAAAAACAGGAAGAAAATGCACAAACAGCTTATTTGCTGACATTATTACCTATGCAGAGTCAAAAGCTGTTAACTTCTGTATACTCTTTCCATGAACATTAATAATTTTACTCTCTCACAATGAATAAACAAAGACTTAGCAAGCAAACAGGACTCCAATCAGAGAAAACAATGAAATCTAGACTTTTTGTCAGGCTTACCACTGAAAGCAAACTAACTTTTCCTGATTCTGCAGAGCTCTGTAACAGTGGCATCTTTGTTTTGCTCCAACAGGAAAAATAATACTCCTATAAAACAATTACTCCAGGACATACACACATACTTGTAGAGGTGCTGTAGTTGTAAGAAATAAAGTATATTCCAAGCACGGAAGACATCCTCATGACTATGTACACTCATCACCATGACAGTAATTAATAAAGACAATCAATAAAGGAAAAAAAGTTAAATAAGGCTGTAATAAAAGATAGCGTACATAATGAAGAAAGCAGGTTCCAACTTCATGCTGCGCATTAGGTTCCGGCTGTAAGCACTCCTCCACCAGAGACAGGAAGTTTTTGTGAACTGCAAGAATATCTTCAATATTTGAAAACAACATCTGCAAAAGAATAAAGCAGATGTAAATAAAACATCAGATACAAAACAGAAAACATATGCAATGAGGAGACCAACCTTGACTGTCTCTTCTGTGACATTTTTATCCACTTTGGCTATTGCACATTGGATCATTCGGTGAAGGAACGCCTGCGTGAAAGACAACAAATAAAGTAAGAGTTATTTCAGGAAGACTTGAACAACTTTTGGCATTTTATGCTTCTATTTTTTTTTCCCAAATTTCTTATGCTTTGGATATAGAGTCACATCAGAATATTATTTGGAATCTAAGGCAAGTATTCTATTTATAAAGCATTTAGTAGCCCTGTTATCCTAACATGATATAAAGTGATACCTATGCAGTGTTAAAAAGAGCTAAACAGTGAAATATTAATGAAGCTGAGAAACTGAACATCCTCTGATGTACCACTACCACCCTGCACTCATATTGCAATAAAGCAAGAGCAAAATGAATCATTTTCAAAATCTCGCTCTAGCACTTCACAAACTGACTACAAGACAAAAAGAAGCCTCTAATTTCTAAATTCAAACAAGTCAAGAGATACTATTATGACATGTAACTTTTACCATAGCAACCACAAGTAAGATTTCTGATGTATTCACAATCAAACACATTGTAAAGTAAATTGGCTAAAACAATGATCAGTTGCACCTGGTTTTGCTTAATGTAAACGTTCACTCTTCCTTCCCCTAGAACCTCACCCTGGGGGATCAAATGAGAAGCTAGTAATAACACTAATGAAATACCTAAAGAGCAAGTTTTATATTTCACATTCAAGAACGGGAAACAACAAGAAGAGATGTACAGTAAGTCATTCCAAAAGAAATAAATCACATTTCTGGTGGAAAGGATATAATTAACTTTTATTAATTCACTCCATTACAAAGACTGGGTATGTTCTGAAAGTATCTACACACTGTAGACTAAATTCTTACATTGATAATTCTTCACATAGAAACATGTATTCCTTAATCATTAAAACTGGCACAACAAGCACACAAATGTCATGTCTTTCATAACCATTTAACTCCAAGTCACTGTGCATTGTACACTGTACACAAACTCATCTAAATTCTGGCACGGTGCAAATTCCATAGAGGAGGAAATAAATAACCCCTGTGTGGAAAGAGAGAAGTCACAGCATTTCTTTTTTTTTCCCAAGCAGTGATCCTTTCTGTGCTGAAAAGTGCTATGTAACTGGCATTACACATTTTTTATTTCTGAAGAGACAAATCTAGTTATCCAGGATAAAAATAAAATTAAGTTTGGAATATTGTCAGTGTATTTTTTGTTTCACATTACTCTCTACAGTGACGTAAGATTTTCTACTTCTTTAAACTAAACTCTCTGTTTCCTGATTATTTATGCCTTCTCTCTGATGTTTCAATGATAGTAGAAAGTGTCATTAATTCATTTGCAGTAGTTAACTGTAGGTGGACCAGAGCCCTTTATATCCTTTCTTGCTATGAATACCAATAAGGGGTTATGTCAAACCTGCTGTGCACATGGCCTATACAGTGTACAAAACAGTCCTACACAAAGCAAAAGCCTGTTCAACTGTATGACTCTAAATGCATTTTTGAAAGTTTCCACTAAACAGTATTAAACATACTTTATAATTGAGATGGGGGAAAAAAAAAATCACAAGAACTACCTCTGAAATGCATGTCTGGTTTACTATCTGTAATCTCTATCTGTTCACAATATTTCCCCATAGACCAAACACACTTGTCATCCGCACTCGTGTTATCCCAGAAGACCTTCACTTCCTGTAAGTGTGAAGGAAGGTGAACATTCCATTGACTGAAGGCAAAACAGTAAACTATCTGGGAGCTGGGGCATTAGTTATTCTCGAGTGATTCAAGACACTAGCTGAGAGTCATGAGGTCAAGAACAGTATATATCAGCTGCAATAAACAGAGTCCTTATTTGTCCAAGCACCACTGCCTCAGAACCCCACATCTGCAGAGGTTATCAGAAACTGAACCCAGGAAAATCCAACCTCTCACAGAACCCGGACACAAGTTGCTAGTTAAGGTAGGGAGGCCTGGGATTACTTCATTCCCTTCCAGCAACTTGGCACAAGTCTGTATGTTATTTTGCAGCAGTAATGTAATGATAATGCCAGTTTTTCCTAAAGATTTGCCAGCTGTTGTCCCCATCAATACATATTTGCTTCCTGAAAAGATCGTAACACTATGCCCCACAAAGCAATGGCTGTGAACATTTGAACCTTTCAGAATACTTACATGAGAGGACTATGAAACCCACATACCTCAAAGTAACTAGAATAATCTCACATTTTCTTGAAGAGCAGTGAAAGAGAAACCACTGGAGCGCAGTGGTTTCTTAGAAATTAGAAATAAAGGTGCCTACGTCCATCTATCTACTACCCAGGCACATCCTGGGTGAGTTTTACCTGCTGTGGAGTAAGCAATGCAAAGCAATTTTGAAACCTCTGGCTTCTCCCCCGATGCCAAATCACCTTCACAGCTCCATTCCTGGAACGCAGAGACACTGCTCACTCCATACACACAACACCTCTACCTTGGGACTTTGCTAGGGAAAAGAGACCCAGGCAGGAGGACAGAGAAGCAATTGCCCCTGTTACAGTGTAAAACAACCTTAATCCAGCACTGTGGCTATGGAAAAACAAATGTCTCTGAACTTTTATGAACCCACAGCAGGTCTGAGGGAGAGATAACTATTTAAAAGACTCCACAATTATTTGAATATCAACTGAGGACAACCAAGAACAGTTCTTCAGGAATTAGTAAACAAAGAAAAAGCAGGTCATTTGCAGACACAGCTTAAAAGAGGACCCCACCATAGAAATAACAGACCTTAATAGGAAAATACATAAGGATGCCCAGAAACTACCCAGGAGCTGACAGCTGCTGAGCTAACAGATAACAGTTTATAGAAGGTTTTGAAGATACACTACTGCTGAACACAGAAAAAACACACCTGTAAAAAAAGAACTAGACATACAAAAAAGTCAGAAACTCCTCTGAAATAGCACTGGGTGGTTTCTAAAAATTCTACCATAACTCCACTCAAAGCAGACTCATTACTGCACATCACATTACACAAAGGAGCAAAGCATTACAAATTGCAAGGACACAGATAAATAGTCTCTGCTCCTGAACAGAGCTAACAACTCTAGCAATCAATTGGCTTACATGGTTTCCATGCTCATCAAAAGAAACAAAACAATCCACCAAAGTTCAAACTTAAGGCAATTACATCTATCATGCACACACGTCAGTAATTCACGACTAATTCTTCTTTCCTGGAGTATACTGCACATCTTGCTAAGGTTACATCAGGATTCATCTACCTCAGTGTACATGTTTCTTAACACAACATGAGGCGCAGAGAACACCACATATTCCTATGGACTCGAGGATTCCAGTCCTTCGTCACTTAGACAGTGATCCTCAACTTTCTCAAGGCTTTTCAAATGGATTGCAGAGTTTCCCTTAACTTACCCTTAATTCTTCATTTTCTCAAGTAACAGCAAAGCCATATGGTCAAAATATAACACAATCTTCCAAATTTTCATCTTGTGCTACCAGTATTCTAACTACATTGCTATAGTAAAGAGATTCACCACGGCAGCACTGCAAATGGAGATCCACTGCTCCCAGCACTCTCTAGAAGCCAGACTCTTGCTGGTTTCCTGAATTGAGAGTTGAAAAGAGGTCTCCACGAAACATTCCAGAGGAGTAAGTTGGCTGAGTATCACAAAGAGCAGTCTAAATTTAAAAGATCAGATGAAGAGGAAAGATAAAAGAGAGGATGTTTTTTATTTACATTAACACATAAATAATCCTGGTTTGTTTGCTGAATTTTAGATTTGCCTATGGAAAACTTTGTCATTCTAGGACTATCTTTGAGTCATTTGCTAGAACTTCTGCCTCCAAGAAGCTTGAAATTCAAATTACAAACCTAAACTTCCTCAGGTATCCTTCTAGAACTTTGTTAGCACAGAATGGCATCTAAATAATCAGTGTAAACCTGCTTTGGAGAAGAAATGCCCAAAGCTGCTGAGAAAATCCTAAACATGCAAAGGCACATCTTTAGAAGTTTTACAAACTTGCAGATCAAAACTTGGGGTGTCAACTGAGCCTTTTGGAATAGGAGAGCAGCTAGACATGAAGTATATAAGGTAACAGTTTAAGGTTGAGGTGCCCTAACTCCACTCACGTCCTACTGAGGACAGAAAAACTTTCTGGCTATAACTCAGTCTTTGTGCCATGCTGTTACAGAGGAGGGTAATTCAACTCTACCTTAAAGAAATGTGACAAAAATTACACCAACCATTTAGAGACGATTCCACACTAATATCATCAGTGAAGATACAAAATCCTTTTTTTCACAGTTGTGTATTTATTACCTCCAACGTATTCTGACACAATTTCTGCACTGGTCCCTGTTCTTTTACCTTTTGCCTGACGCTGCTGTAACGCACTACAGGAAACATTGGGACTGCAAAATCAAACATCAAGAATGAAAATCCAAATTCAAAGAACTATAAAAGAATCTGCTTGTTATGCCAAATAAACACTCATGTTTCCGCCTGTCTGTTGACCCACTGCCATTCTGGGCAGCAGTGTGCTTCACTGAGAACACACACTGAGTCCCTGTTAAGGAGATTTTACTTCTGCTCTTATCAAAATAGGAGTAGCATTGTTGGGTTGTTTGGTGAGCCTTTTTTTCCATAGTTGCTGTGTGTTGTTGAAAAAAAATGAAAAACATCACCCCTACAGACAGCACAAGAAGCTGCCAGCAGCCAAATGACTTCTCTGACATCTGGAATGAAACCAGGGAAGACAAAGAAGTCTGCCTGCAGAAGATTGCCAGGGCACAAAGGGTTTTTGCCTTTTCGACAGATGAGAAATTAAGTCCTGAAATTATATCAGAGCACCTGGCACACAAAAAAATACGTAACTATTTTTCTGAGAGCAATCATCCTGCTTTTGTGAGCCTAGAAAGAAGTCTTTTTCATTTGAAAAAAGAATTATTTATTTTTTTCCCCTTGGACTTCTAACATTGTTTCTAGTCTTAAATCTATACAGTCATAAACAAAATGACAGTGGACTGCCAAAAAATAGGTATTTTTAAGGTCAGTCCCTGTATAATTTCGCTTTAGGAAAACCAGTTTAACTGAAGAGACCAATCCATCATATTGAAGCCTGCGGAATAAAGTTATCAAGATGTTTTGCACTTTAAAACTAAGTAAAATTTTATTTTGCATACTGTCAAAAGACAAAATCCTGAAAGAAATCCACAAGGAAAATTTTCATATATTCCAATTTTATAAGCATCTATGACAATAGATTTATCTTCACAAATTTAGAAACACAAAGTTGAAATATTTGTGGGGTTTGTGTCTTCTCTTTACATTCTTACTGCATAGACATCTGGATGGCAGATAATATTTTGCTCTTTTCACAATATTCTCGATGATCCTAGCAAGAACACGAAGAACTAAACTTGGGAAAAAAAAAATTATAGGTGACTTGTCAAATGTATTTTCTTACCACGGTTAATTCAGCTCACAAATAACAAGGTAGTATTCTGCACATTAATTTGATTATTTGCACACAGTAATTAATGTATGTATGATTCCAGGTCCCAGGAAAACACCACGCTCGTTTTGTTGAAGCACTTTTGCTTGATTTTGCCACAAAAAACACCCCGATTTCAACAGAGAACACTCCAGCAGCAACAGCAGCTGTGTTTAAGCACTGTATGCTTTCTCTCCTCTTCCCATCAACCTGTGCCAGCAGCAGTGGCAGTAGCTGCTCATGCTGGCTTCTGCTACTGAACAAAAGACACTTCTTCTCTCTCCAGTAATTCACCAGCTGAGGCACCACCTGTTTCTCCTATCTTGCCTGCAGGACTGGATGAATCACAAGCAGCAGAGGGAGCATCAGACAAGGTCAGATATATTCCTTCTCCCTACTGTACCTAAAGCCACTTTCAAAGCTTGCTTCAGATCCTGCTGTCTGCAAGGATAGGCGAATAGACAGACCACATGTGCAATACTTCCCATTCTAGTACTAACTTCCTTTCACAACTGACCAAACAATTACCTTCTCCATTCACTTGACCCAAAGGGACATCAGTCTGTCTGAAAGAGCATCCCTGACTTCTTTCCTTAAAGCAAGCATGAACCCAGAAGTAAACATACACACACACACAAATGATTGCATTGAAGAAACACGGATCTTCATAACCTTCTCAAATGTGATGAGTATGCTGCCACATTTTGGGATAATCTTAATCCTTTCTCCATCATATATAATCTTTTACTTTCTGCTATTTTTTTCTATCATATCAGAAAACCTCCAAGACAAGAGGAAGAAAACCCCTTCTCACTCTGTTCTGTATCTCAGTCCTAATTTCTGCATTTTCCTACACACTGACAGTATTTCTCACCTTTGCACCTCACAGCTTGTTCACCTTTTCATGCCCACTGAGACTGAACTCAGTTTCCTCCTTGGATGAAGAAGCATCCCCTACACTGATCTTCCGCACCTCTAAAATCACCTGAGCTATGACTGGGCTTTCACTTTTGATCCCCTCCTTCCTGTCAGCTCTACAGCAGATGAAAACAACAGATTTATAGTCAAAGTCCAGTTCCTCTCAGCCAGGAGGGAAGTCAGATGTCTCCACCCTCTTCCTTGTACAGAAGCCGTTCTCCAAAAGATTTAGTACAACCTTTTCCTGTCCCAAATCATAAGGTATCTGTTCCCTTGTCTTCCCAGATATCAAGAACTCTGTCATCCATAAGCAATATCTGCTTGGGGGAAACTGGTTTTGTGAAGACTGGCTATGCCCTTGCTGGTCAGTACAAGTTTGGCTGATGCATAAAGATGGAGTTACTCATAGGCATGATCTTAACTGTGAGTGCAAGTGAATTGCCAGATCAGGGGCTGGTGTCTAGCTGGCTCACAAACACTACTGCTATCTGAAGCCATGTGCAGAAAGCTGCTAGAATATCATCTAATTTTATTCAAGATTAAAATACAGCTTAACTAGAGCTTTAGAGAACAGCCATAGACTGGCATAAGGAATGAATGCCCATCTGTAAGCTGAGTGGAAGGCAGTCTGTCTAATATTTTTGGAAAATGTTTTATGCAGCATTGGTTGCTGGTAACAGGGCTTTTATCCCATTAAAAAAGCAAACAAGTTAGACTCCTGTCTCAGCATCATCAATGGACAGTTTTTGGAAGGGTAAGGTAAAAAGAGGGATCTGCCTCTCCTACATGAATTTCTGAGTAGACTGCTGGAATTGCAACAGGTAAACCAACCAAGAGGTATCAATGAACAACATATTTCCAGTATGTTTGTGAAGAAGTACCAGATTAACCTTTATTGTATTCTGAAGATTTCCTGTTAACAAAAAAGATATTCTGGATTTAAAAATGTTCACATGTATGTGAAATTCCCTCTGGTAATACATCAGATGGTCCTGTTGGTGCGTGTTACAAAGTGAATAATATACTGCTCATCATTCAACCAATCTTGTATCACTCAAGTGGGAATGGAAAAGAAATGACGTCTACAAACAAACTTTACCTCTCATAAAAGTCAGCAGTTTCCTGAATTTACAGAACACTTGATTCTGACTGGGAAATCTCAGTTAATTCAGCTGTGTTCAACACAGCAAATCAAAACAAAAAACTAGGAAACCTCAGAGCAATTGTAGACCTGGAAGTAACAGTATGTTCCCATTAAACTGCAATCAGAAAACAAATCTTACATTTGAAATCTTTTTACTTCACAGTACAGTTTTTAATTCTTTTATGCAGACATCTCTGCTTATTCTAATAATTAAAAAGTCTTGGGTTTTCTACTAATTTTTACTCCCAAAATGATGATTTTTCTGAACTTTTTTGTCTTTAAAGTAGGAAAACACTGATTTGGAAGAAACATTTCCAAAATGTTTTTGAGTCAACTTTTTAATTCATAAAATCAAATTTTATTTCTTTTAGAAACTCATGAGTTTCAGCAAGTGTAAAACGGCTAAGACAAGAAATAAATTTCTCAGAAATGATGGCTTTGAAAGAATCTTTTAGATTTTCTGACTCAATTTGAGAAATAAGTTAGACCTCAACAATATTACAAGGAGTCGTTGTCTGCTAATCTTCTCCCTTCTTCAGCTGTGTTTGGAAAAAAGTTTGAGTCTTTACTGACTTAAAAATCTCCACCAGAATTGAGAACCATAAAGTTTATCACCACTTATGAGAAAAACCTGAAATAACACATCACATCTCCATTTTCAGAAATAAAATTTAAAGCGTAATTCCTAGTGCATCTGAATAAGGGAGAAAAGCTGACTCAGCACCAATAAAAATGAAATATTAAGTCTTAAATGATTAAGACAGCTAATTAAAAAAAAATCATTTACCTATCAACAGAGAAAACTTAAAACTGCTGACAGCCCATCATAACGGAGGCCCACCAAACCCTTTTCAAATGCTCTAATGTTGGTAGATGTTAATCAGGAATAAGAGTTTTTGAGAGATCTACAATTTTTATTGCCAGAGTCGAATAAACACTATTCAGCACCAATTCTGGCTGCATTTATATTTCCGTACTTAAGCCAAGAAAAATACAAAGCAGGGAAGAGTATGAAACAGCAGTTTTCTATCCCAACTTTAATTCTTCACAAATCCTACAGGGAAGCTGTAGCAAGTATAGCATTTCTAAAAAATGCATTCTGATGTCAGTAAAAAAGCAGGAACATTCCATTTAAGTTCTTTTCCAATCAGTAGAAATCATAACACTTCCCTATATAAGAAAATCTCTCACATCTGGGATACATATCCCTAATTCCTATCACTTCTCACACAAATAGGTAGGTCCTGGATAATCAAACGGTACAAAATTAACAGGCTTATAAGTAGATAGGTCCTGGGATAATCAAACGGTACAAAATTAACAGGCTTATAAGCAACAATGCCTCATTTCATGCAACAATCACATGCCACATTTCTGAGTCTCAAGACAATAGCCTTATTTTAAAAACACTCCCAGAGAATGACATATACTAAGGTTTCTCCTACAAATACACTGAATTGAGAATGCGCACAATCCAAAGACTTCTGGGTCTATACTATGATGATGTTACTGTTTAAACGCATTGCAAAACAACTTTTATCTTGAAGGTAAAATTAGGTTTTAAGAAAACTGCATTAATTTAAATTCCTTATTTCACCAAGAATTAAGATGCTCTTGGTTTCCGAACTCATTTCAGCCACTAATTTAGCAACATAGACAGTACTGCAGAATTATTAAATAAATATGAACCGTAAGCCATAAAAAGGTCTTGAAAACACAGCAAATAATCCCAGACCAAACACAAGGCTTTACTATTGTCAACAAAAGCGAGGGTAAACAAAAAAAAAAAAAACAAAAAAAAGAGTGAGCTCCCAAGAAAAACAACAAAATTAAAGCAAATCCACACTTGTAAAGTTACTCCAAGCACACTTACCTCTTCCCAGTAACGACAACATATGCAGATAATTATTTCATCATTTAAGAATACTAAAATTTGCATTTTCAGATTCACTTCAAATAATTTCACTGGAGCAGTTTTCATATCTTCAATTACCTTGGCTGCACTTACATGCTTTCATGTTCTGCAAACTATGGGTAAGAACCACCCTACAATTTCATGTATAATAAACCAGAGTTTATTCAAACTCCAGTAGAATACTAACATGGAACTTTTCCACTGGCTTTGGAAGTGCAACATTAACTACAAACCAGTTCAATTACAACTTTGAAGAAGCAGTGTACAGAACAGCCAAAGCAGCCACTAAAGTCACCTTAAATGATAGCCCCCATGAACAAAGTGGCTAAAGCATCTCCATTAATGTCATCCTTAATTTGAAATCCAAGATTATATGCCCCACACTTTTGTATTAGGAAAACTATTCTGCAGAACATCCGTATGCTTGCCCTGTAAAATTAATTGGGTTTGCAGTTTTAAATGTCCTCTTTTTTTGTCCCCTTTTGTAAGACTGTGAGGTTCTCAAAATTCCATTGGAAACATGGATCTTCTTCACAAGAGAATTCAAACACAGAGAGCAGGATCTTTGTAAATACGTCAGAAAGCTCTATAGTATTTCTCTATCCAGCAATAAATTTAGTGACAGACTACTTTTGAATACAGTATTAGTGACAGTGGCAGGTATTAAACATAGAAACACGAGTGCTTACTTTTATGTAAAAGAACAATTTACAGAGAGAATTATATATAGTCTTGCTATACCGTTATGTAACACAAAATGTCATCAGACAAATACAGTCTTATGGCACTTGTCTAAAACAACTTTAAATCTTTAGTATTTTTTTAAACTCAAAGCTCCTACTGTAACTCCCCATTTTCACACTTTAAAACTTTACATTAAACCTAATACTGTGATAAGAATGCCTCCCCACCATCCAAATCCAGCAAACAGCCAGGCTACAATACCCAAGCTACATTAACTGCTACCAACAGCAGCCTATATAGCACCTACTCCTTATAACACATTTGTCGGATGTTGAAAATTAAACCAAATTAAAGGATTTCTCAACAGTAATGGGATCTTCTTGACAATTAATCAATGAGCTCTTCCCAGGGTGGCACACAACACTGAATTCACTCATATCTGGTAAATAAGGCTGACCAGAGCCATAGTAATTACTTAAGGCAAGAATACCCGAAAAAAAAAAATTGTTTCAAAGGAAAAATACACAACTTTATTATAAGAAGCAGACAAACTCTGCTTCTCTTCTTGGAATATTATGCCTAAAGTTTAATTCTTCTTGGGAAATGATCAATAGTTAGGTTGAACAAACTAAGCAGTTAGCCTACACTGAGAAATCAAACTGGCTGCAGCAGTAAACTGAAGTTCATAATTACTGCTCATACTGGCACATACCCTGGCCCTAGATTTGCAGGGGCAGACCCCCAGCACTTGTAATTCAGAATCCCACAAGGTGACATCCAGGGAAAGAACAAGACCCCATTCAACTGGATCTTACTGCAGTGTTAAACGATTAAACAACAACCACGACTGATTGTCCAAAGATATTCTAAGGGCAAGAAATGGACTTAAAATTCACCTTGCAAAACTAGAAGTATTTCAATTAAAATACCTTTATTTATATTGAAGTATTTAATAAACATTGCAGTGGCACATGTATACCTACATGATTTTTTACTTCAAACTCCAATTTCAAAACAAGTATTTTCAAGTGTTGGGTGAAAAAGATCTTGTATCATCAATGGAAAAACATGATTATAGGTATGCAAGTCTTGCAACCTGGCTTGAAAAAACTATTTTTAACTTCAAACCAGAACATAAGTATCAAGAATAAAAATCAGGAAATGAGGAAACTACTGGCTTCTGAAGATTAAATGCTAATGTTAGTTTTATTAACTCAATTCCAACAAGAATACAATCATGCTAAAATTATTTTATTTTACACACAGCTTCATACAAACAAAAGATTGTTACATGCCCCTGTTTCCTGCCATGATCCGGCCTCATGAATTTGCTTCTGCCTATATGGTTTTGAGACAATTTCCATGGAAAAGCAACCATTAATAATATTTTTTTCTGTCTTATATTTGATTCATGAGACACTACAACTGTGCAAATGCATGAGTAGTTCTTTTATTTCTTTGTCTTGATAACAACCAGAAAGAGTATATGACAAAAAAACAGGTCTCTGACTTTTTTTTCTTTATGCTACCACCTAAACATCTGCTGATTACATCACAGAATATTTGCATGCTAATCTCAGTTTACTTCCATGAAAGTAGATTCATTTCTTGAAGGATATAATGAGAGCCAAGGACATGGTTTTAGAAAAACAAATGGGAGCTACAGGAATAAAGCCATACCCTTTGAATTTATCCACATTAGTAGAATTGTCTTACTGTAAAATAAACTCATAATTTCAAGAAATATGGACCTGGATTCAATGTGTATGGTGGGGAGAAACAACCACACACACTTACAGTCTTCTCTCACAAACTCTTTTTTTTTCCATGTGTTAAGTAGGTCTTCGGCTTCAATACATTCCCAAGCATAATTTCACTGAACTATCTGTGAAGTATGTTTTCTTCAGGAACACATAGACTTCATGGCTGTTCTTGCTCTTTTCATTAATTTTTGTAAGGGAACAGAAGACTAAACTTGACTGCAGTACAATTTTCTTTGCCTTCTTAATGAATTTTTTTGTTTGAATGGTGGGACTTTAAGACAAGAGAGCTTATTATTACCTTTTCCTGAAGCAAGAGCCTCATTCTTTTAGGTTGTAATCAAAACCTTTAAATTATCCTCCCATTGAAGCAGATATGATTGATGATTTCATTAGATATTAAATCTGTATAAAATGGTTCAAGAAAAACTGCCACTCCCAATCAGACCACAGAGAAAGTTTGTAAGAGCACTACTTACATTAAAAAAGAGAATGTTCAGCTGTAATAGTATCATGTAAATAACCCTCCTCACCAAACTACCTGCACTGTTACTGCGGAGAAGTATAAGCAGAGCACACTGGTGGCAACTGCCATCTGTTAATACTCAACTAGAGTTTGACACCAACTAAACACTGCTCGTACTAGGACATACTACTGCCTAACAAAACACCCACACTGATTACACAGATTGAAGTCTCACTGAGACATAAGGTTACACAAGGATATGGAACTTTTTTTTTATTTCCCTCATGAATTTGCTGTGAGAAACTTTCAGTTTCTCACCTCCAAAGAAAAAAAAACACTTGCCTGAACCATTCAAAACCAGATACCAGACTTCTAAGAACAACACAAGGGAACAATGGTGTTAGTGGGGCCAGGAAATCAAGAAACTGTAAATAAACAAATAAAGTATTGTTTTCCAGCATCTTCAATAGTTTTGGGTAATGCAGTCCTTCCTCTGGGTGAGGAAGTGACTCCTCCATCTCTTTTCCTCATGTCCATAATAGGCCACTCTAGTTTGCCATGCCTGTGCAAACTGAAGGCCTTCAACTTGCAAGACAGTGAGCCACACACAGGCCCATCTCCTGAAGAATAAAAGCCATTGCGACCACAAATTCATTTCTGGGCTACAAGGTGCTGCTCCTCCACTACAAAGCCTGATTTCCCCCTTTTAAGGAACGGAGTATGGCTATCTCAGAGAGGACCAATGTATTTGAGTCACAGCACTATACTGTACTGTGTAGAGATAGCTTGTAAATGCAGGCAAAATAGCTTCAGGAGCAATATCATGGATAGGGACCAACTTTAGGAGGAGAGCCGATGCCAAGATCAAGTCCGAGAGTCTTCAAGTCCATACATGATCTTGGTAGAAACCTCTTCATCTTCCTTCTTCACATAGATCCTGCTTGCAGGAAGGACCAGTGGCAATGAGGCAAGCGGGGCAGCAAGGCCAGGGCAAGTTCTCCACTAACATCATTCCAGATGTGTAGTATTAGAATCATAGAATCGTTTGGTTGGAAAAGACCTTTGAGATCATCGAGTCCAACCATACCTGTCCACTACTGAACCATATCCCTAAACACTTCATCTACCTGACTTTTAAATACCTCCAGGGATGGCGACTCAACCATCTCACCGAGCAGCCTGTGCCAGTGCCTGACCACCCTTTCAGTGAAGAAATTTTTCCTAATGTCGAATCTAAACCTTCGACAACCTGAGGCTGTTTCATCTTGTTCTATCGCTTGTTACTTGGGAGAACAGACCAACATTCACCTGGTTAAAACCTCCTTTCAGGTAATTATACCTCAGCCAATTATACCAAAAAAAAAAAATGGAAAACCAGCAAAACTTGTGGGAAGACAGGTTCTCTTTAAATAAGGAAGCACAAGCCCAGAAGAAGAATTAATGCTTTACACACAGAAAAGTGGACACTAACAGGCTGAAATCCTGTTACAAGGAAGCAAACAGCAGATTGCTTGGTCTTTCAGGCTTTACCTTACCTTCCCCAAACTGCCTAGTAAAAAGTTACTAATTGCTAGACTTTGATTTTTGCAAGTGGCATGTGAAAGAAACTGCGATAAGTACAGAGTAAAGTTGCCAAATTCACAGTTCGAAACTTTCCACAAGCATTTTTTTTTTTACAAGAGACGGCATTTTGTTTCAAAATATTTTTCTAGCCTCTTCTACTGTGAAGACTGCAGAGCAATGATTTACAGAAGGGATGCTATCTCTATAGACAAACAAAACCATCACTCCCAAGAGATTTGACCTTCACCTTCCATCCTAAAATAGCAATTACATAGCAACAGCAGCCCATGTCCTTAAAATATGTTTGACTGAATTACAAAACTAAGTGCTAGTCTTGATTTCTTATGTTTGCTATGGACTGCAACTAATGAGAAGAATAAAACCTACAACTAAAGCAAACAGTTACGTTAGTCAGAAAATATACTCCAGCAACTAAACGGTGATGCAGTAGTTTGTACTGATGAATTTGTTTCTTCAAAAGAAGAGCTCAAGTAATGCACAAACTGACTTATCTTTATATCAACAAGCTTCCAGGAAGTTTATCATCCTGTTTGCTGACTATAATTTGGCTTGCTGTGTTTTTATACCATGTTCCTGTTCCTTCAACTCACATCCTCCAAACTGGGTAAGCACTGGAGTCTCACTGCCTGTACCCCAGACACTTCACCCTCACTTCTCATCCCAAAGATGCTGTAGAGCGTTTCGTAGAGCAGAAACAGCTACACACCATCTCTCAAATCTGAGGGAATGAGCAGAACTGTGGCTCATCTGCCTATGGAAGACTAACAAAAAACCTCTATGAAAAGCATACTGAATATATATTAATAACTATATTAAACCAACAGTATATCAACTGTATAAACCAATAGTATATTAACCAACAGTATATTAAACCAAAACTATCCTAAATATACTGGATATTAAATATACTGACCCACCACAGTGCAAATATTTAGGTAACAGGATGTTAATCTGATAAATTGTCATTTAAAGAGAAAACCACTGCAGGTCCAACAAACAGGAGTTAAAGTTTACAATTAAGCCTCTGTTTGTTAGATGTTATTGTATATTTGTATCCTATATTTAACATTATTTTTATGGAATTTCCTTTGCATTCCAGCAGTACATTACTTCACCAGCATTACCAGCAACAAATGGCAGAAGAAAAGCACAAATCCACAACACAGTCTCAACTCTAATACTGCCACTATAATCTCTGCCACAAGCGTAACTCTGATGACTAGCATGGGATAGTGGTCACTACATAACTGATATTTTTCTATCATTTAAATTATTTTCTGCAAATTCTGTTCTAAGTATGGGATAATGGGATTAACTCTACTACGCAAGAGCTTCCAAAAAAATTAAATCCATGATTCTGTAAGCCCTTTCTTGATGACCAACTCAAAAGCAACAACTTTTGAGATACAATAGTTACCACAGAAAACTCAGCTCCCTTTATAAATATAAGTTGAGCAACATGAGTTCAAACATTAGCATGACAGAAAAAAATAATTGAGTATTAGGGAACACCTCCTTAACTCCTTTTAGTCTCTGCCATTACCTATAAAGCACAACAAGCACACACCACTTTTTACTCTCTGTGTATAGAAACTCAGCATCCAGGACTAAGACAACTGAACAGAAATAAAATTTCAATGAAGTTTGACAGCATGACAAAGACTGCACACTTTCCTTCTGAACCCTGAGTGGACAAGCATCCTGGTCTTATATAATACAAGAAATACAACATCCATTGCTACATTAAAAGCCTTCTAGAGATGCGTTCATTTAGTGTTAAGGACAATGTGGCAAGGTACATTGTGGCACAGAGCTGTCATACAAGAGGGTGGAAATTTTCATATCGGAAAAGTTTTAAGGAGCTCACAGACATAGGATTCCTTCTGGAAGCACCAGAAGGCTTGTCTCATTTTCCTAAGGGATGGGTGGCATCCAGATATTGTTTTTCAACTATCCTTTTTGTCATCCAAAGAAACAGACCAAAGGAAAAGAGTACAATTTCCTGCCTATTTTGAAAAAAAAAGCAGAATTCACCTAAGGAACAAAGGAGGGTGGAGGACCACACTATTGAGTCCTTCTGGACCAGAGTAACTACTCGGAAACAGGCAACCCTCATAGTACATCAACTTAGAGCAACCAGATCACACTCAAATAAAGATGATATAAAAATCGGAAATCAAAAAAGAAAAAAAAAAGCCTCCATGAAAAGGTGGGCCAAACCAAAGACAAACCCCCTGCGAAAGTAAGAGCTGCTCTTGGCTGAGCTACCCCTAAGCAGCTTAATACATCAGCACATTTTGCAAGGCAAAAGCATGGAAGATTTATTGGCCAACATAGTTTTCCTGGCCATGTGATATTATCTAGCATTGGACCACGCTTTTTCAGACAGGAAGGGTCCTTGGCTGTGGGCCTTTTCTCAGGGGCTAAAACAGGAAAAGCATCAGATTAGCAGATAGACTGAACTGAGACGTCCACCAAAAGTACATAACCTGTTGATCACACAGCTGGTATGTAAACAGGCAACACTGAAAAGCACGGCTTTACCCAAATACCTATGTATACAACTATGTTCAAGAAAGGAGACTAAATCATTCTGTAAGTACACAACATGTTGTATTTTTATTTTCTCTTCTAAAACCAGACACTGATTTGAAAAGATAAACATAACATGTTCCCATTCAGAAAACAGACAATAACACCATAATTGCACAACCAGCTTCTCTCACAGTATCCATTTTCATCAAATTTCTTCTGCACCTGAAAAATTCCACCAGCAAAGTTCTGGAGCGCAGAACACTGTGAAACCAGAGGGGTTTCTGAATACACCTTGCACAAGACTCCACAATGCTGCCAGTCTGGCATCCATCCCAATAGCTACACACCATTCTTCATTAGAGTAGCATGCAAAGATCTGGCAGTTTCCCAAACTAAAGAACAAGAAAAGTTGTCAACAGACCTAAGCCTCCCGATTCCTACATGACCAAATTCTTACATGGTCCTCCCAGATTATCGTATCAGGGAATCCTGTAAGAAAAAAACAACAAAACAAAACAAAACCTCTCTTCTACCCGAAATGTTCAGCACGTGAACTGAGTGCATATTTCCCCCTACCACAAGGGAGAAAAAAGGACCTTCTTGCTTATTCCACTTGCCCTGTTTTTTTCATGCCCTAGACAATGGAGGAACTGAGGTGAAGTTCTGGTCTTAGTTCTGAAAAAGCACTTTTTCCAGCGTTCTCCATAAATTCCACAATCTAGGTCAAACTCTTAAAGTTCAAATCTTGTTCCGAAAGCCTTCCTCTTAGCAACCAACCAGATCACTGGCTTTCTACTGGATCACACAATATAGTGTAAGACAGGCAGGTGGAGCCTTCCTGAAGTCCAAAACACTCTCCGTGTCCAGTTGGCAATCAGTGCTCAGTGTTGCTTTTGAGAGAGGTGTTCCTGGTAATTTGTAGACAGGTAATGTTAGCTATGGGTTATTTAAAGCTTTTTTAGCTTAGGTACCAGAATTTGTACAATTCCGATAGCAGTACTGGAGCCTGAATGAGCTTGGCTCTCAGTACTGGACCAGGGGGTGCAATGTTCATGTCACCACCATTAAGAAAAATATCGGCAGTTCCTTCAGACGATTTGGTCTTGCAGTTTCAAGTCCTGTGAAAAAATGCACAAATGTCTGATGTGTCTAGTTTATGAGATTCCTCACCACCAGAGACAAGCCTAGTAGACACAATCCTCCCAGCTCCTATGTTTAGACTATGTATGTGCTTTGCAATCCCCTGAACGCCAATGGATTAATTTTTGACCACAGGAAAATATCCTTGGATTTACTGCTTGCCTCTGTTTGGAGCGAGTGCAAAACTGCAACAACTTTCATAGGAAGGAGGACCTTCACTAATCTGCTTTTCCGTAAATTCATGAACCAAGTCTTATTCTCAGCAAAGTCCTACTTGCTTAGTCATTGATTTCAGTGAAAAAAATTACTTTGAAAAGATTAATTTTGTCATGACTTTGCAATGTTTATCCTGAGCTGACAAATTTTCTTTATTGACAACTTTTATTAATAACTTCAATCAGATTTTGCTGAAAGCTGACTCTTACTTGTGCCTCAGAGTATGCACACATTAAGATCGCTCCAAAGTGCTTTGCTAGCATTCTTCACAGAAGCCAGAAAGTCAAATGTATCAACTGTTACCAGATCCACTACCATGGTAAATAAAATCAACACATTCTAAACATAAAATAACAATAGGTTTTCTAGTAATTTAAAACTAACCTGGGACACATCAGAAAGACAAGTAGCCAGGTAACAACTACTAAG
This sequence comes from Tapera naevia, assembly GCA_033556795.1. Taxonomy (NCBI): domain Eukaryota; kingdom Metazoa; phylum Chordata; class Aves; order Cuculiformes; family Neomorphidae; genus Tapera; species Tapera naevia. The sequence goes on from JAUMJJ010000038.1 coordinate 17,924,809, forward strand.
CCTTCAGAAGCCCACAGTAGATTTCCTGCCTAGTCAGTGATGTAAATCCAAGAAATAATAATCATTAAGCAATTTCTTTACCTCTATACAAGGTCCTACACAAGACTAAGCCCACAGCTTGGGAACCAAGAGTGTGAGGGGAAAGACAAAGAGATTTTTGTAGAACATGTTCTAACCTGTCACAGTGAGGCCAGGCTCACCTCAGGTACTTTACTCAGAAGAAGGTGATATGTGTTCAAATATAGGCATTTCCTTACCCTTGGTTGGAAAACATCAGTACGCAAGAGTGAACAGCAGGTTAACATCAAGTTCCTTGTGAAACAGAAGAAATTCGCAACAGGAAGTTTTCAGTTATCAACTTAGGCTTACAGAAGAGTTCTCAAAGATCAAGTTGGTGCTCAAAGGAACCCATTTTTGTTGGTATAAGATGTGAAAGCAAAACCAACAGATTCTCAACAGCCTTTCAGAAAATCATTTGCGGAATTGCTTTGAACGCTGGCAGCATTGTATGCAGCTGTGAGTCATGTCAGAAGGGAACTATTTTGAAGGTGCTTGTAGCTGGTTTTCTTAATTTGTCAAACAGAGAGTTACAGGCACAGTCTGAGCGTTTTTGTGTTGGACCTCATTCCTCATCAATCACTTTGAATAAGCTTTCCAAAGCACATAGTACAGAGGGTAAGAGCAAAAGCTGATAGATGGGACATTCAGATCTTAGTGTAATAGTGTATGTTAAGGTACCCTGAAACACCAGATTTGGTACTAAGTGGAATAACTTCTCACTGGCTAAAGCCACCCTGCACGGAAGCTAGACTGTCAGATTATACAGATTCACAAATGTACATTCCCATATGAGGAGGCCCTACAGGTGAATCCAGTCAGGGTATGATTAAAACAATGTATAATCAAGAGGATATTCTGTTCCGGGTTCTTCAGTTTTGGCTTTGTGGTACTGCTGCCATTGTAGATCGCGGGTTTTTCCCTTGTTTGGCCTTCCTAATGAATGACGTGTTCCACCTGTACTATCAAGTCCTGCTCCTCTAATTCTCACGTCCATAAGGTAAACCTTACGGGAAAACAACCAAATTCAGCCACCTATTTTCAATTAATATATTATGTTACCCATTTGAAGTACGATACCTGTATGATGCTTAACTAGGCTTTTCTAGGCAAAAAAATAAAGTAAAACGTCAGTGCTGGATTTAGTCAGTGAGACTTTCTTACTGCAACATATTCTTCAAACTTGAACTTCCAGCCAAAGCCTATGCAATGCAAAATCCAGTATCAATGATCTACAGTTCCATAGATAAGCTAAGAAGTAGAGTATACAAAACATATCAGATTCAGATTCAGATCTCAAAACCTCATAGGAGTGCTGGTTAATTAGATATTTGGGATGCATAAAGAACTGTCTTTCCACAGAACTTAATGTAGTATTTTGGAAAAAGAGTAATCCTTGACACAGTGTATTAATTTAACCTGCAACCACTGGTACATTCCTGACTCCTTCTTTTCTCCAACACATAGTCTGACTGTAGAATTTTCATGGTCCAACATTTTCTTCTAAGCTCTCCGAAAACAAAGCCCTGAAGAACATTTCACTCAGCTTCACTCACAGAAGCTGATGCAAGCAGGAACTCAACCCTTTTTATGTGTTAGAGGAACACCCTTCTCAAAGAGGCATTAGGTCAAGAGACCTCAAAGGCAAGAGGCTGGTAGCTAACTCTGGGCTGAAACGTCAAGGACAGTCTCTCCTTACTGTGCCACACCAAAGCACACCCAATGCTAGTGATGCAACAGAGAATTACCATAGTACTTCTGTCTCCTTTCACACATTAGCCAGTTATGTCTGCAGTTTACAGAAATGTAGAGTTCTGGATTAAGTCTTACAAAATATCCAGGTTACACCTTAAAAGAAAAATACCAACTAAAACCAACTTTCAGCTAAAAGTGAAAAAGGGATGCTACTACCCATTTGCAACAAAGCACAACTTCAATACATGTAATCAACTGGTATTCTTTGCAAAGAAAAGTGAGTTCTGAAAAGATGCAATTAAAGGCTTAATTTCCATGAAGGACAATCAAAACAGAGGTGTAAAGCCATATAATTCATTAAATCCACTTATGTTCAGCTGGAATACTTATTAAGGTCCATATTCCCATAAAAGATCTGTGTAACTGTGTATGTACCCTGGAACGAAGCCTTCAGTGCCTAATAACTCCAATTAGTGCAGAACACAGACACAACTCTGCAGCAAAATAAACTGGAAACATCACACCTATGCACCTTCCCTACAGACTTTTAATATGGATTCAAGAAAATACACAGATAGGTCCTTGATGATGTAATAGATCGTCAGACTTCAGCACAATGGTTATGAAGGACATTTCTGCTCCCTAGGCTCCATGTAGATCTCTGAAAGTAATGGTGTAATTAATTCATATAAAAAGAAGAAGCGTAGAGCATAATCAGTACTGTAAAAGAAACATTTCCTGATGTTCTTACAGGAAATAAGGCACATCGCTGTCTCGGTCACCTTCTGCTTCCAGTGTGGAAGACATTCCTTTGATTTCATCTCCCCTTAACAAAAACATAGCAAAAAGAGTATTTAAACAAAAAAAAAAAAAAAAAAACCCACAACCCTCCTGAAACAAAATGCTCAACCGCACATGATTTTCCTCCCTTGCAGAGAAAACGAGAAAGCAAAGACGATATGACAAGTGTTAGTCACATCACTTAGTATATAAACGGAAGACATCACAACGTCCATGATACAAGAATTCACATGGGGCAAAAAGCTTGTGCAACTCTTACTATTCTAGATAGATATTTTTCAGCAAACAGTTTTACAACTGATGCACATACTGAATTTCCACTGGTATCCAAGGTTTTCAGAAGCATACAGCTTTGAAATCTTCTTTCAAAACTTGCATTTAGGTTGTATGTATGTGGCTTTTCCAGAACTTGCAGCAAGTCTAAAATGCCAGTCCACTTCTTACCAATTGCTAACTTATTTCTTTAAATTGCATAGAAGACACAAAAATGAAACATCCATGACTTCAAAAAAATCTGTGAGGTTTAAAAGTGAATCTTTATATGGAGTTTTTTGCTTTAGAAATGAAGAGATTCCTTACTGAGATTTTGAGCTATAGCAATTCTTACGTCATTAACTTGGAGAAATCATTGTCTTCCTATTTTTTTTTTAAATAATTACTAAAGTACAACAGAAAGCCACAGTTAAAAAAAAAGGTCCCAGAGTCACGAACCTAAACCACACTACCAGTTAACTGCTTCCGTGGGACCACAGGAGCACTGAGCAGAATGGTGGGCCCTTCCTCAATTTACCGATCCCAGTTCTACAGACACCACACCACTGTGGATTGCATTTAACATACATATATAGCAGAGAATGACGTTCCGTAAACCTAAAAAGAAAACCATGGCAATAATTTTCTCCCATGTATAACACATTTGACGTAACATGACACTAAAGTCCTTCCTTTCATCTCTCTCCATCCATTCATAATCTTAAGACCACAAGGGTTGTGAAACACCTTTTTGGAGATAGTGCGTAAGAGAAGAATTTCTGAGACTCCTGCTGAAGCTTATCTTCCTCCTATGAACTATTCACTCAAAGTCTCTAGAAAAATAAAATTTTATCACAATAGTAAGTGAGACTGAGATCTGAAGAGTTTTCTTTCCTTAAAGTCAGTGAAAAATCTGAAGAAAAACTAAGTGCATCTATTCACAGAAAAGCCCCCCAGGTAAGAATGTGTGGGAAAATTGTTGCCTTTGCAGCAGCAAGCTTCACTATTGGACTTCACCATACAATGAAGGAATTCAATGCCCTGAGAGAAAAGCATGGGTAGTTTAGGCTTGAACTCTAACACCAACCACTCACAGCAACTCTAAAATCAGAACCAGGGAGCGAGGCATCAGGCCAGTCTCACTCATCATATAAAAATCAAGGAACTCTACAGTGGATTATTATAGGGTGGGTTTTTTTTTCACTCCCAAAACACCAGTATAAATCAAATGGAATTGGTGCAGAAGTAAGGACTTGGTTTCAAAGGCCTTCTTAACCTGCACAAAGCTAAATGATGACCAGTATCTATCATCATCTGCCATATAAAGGGTCAGTATTTAATTCTGTCAATCTGCTCCACAAAACTGAGATTTCTGACCTGCATAAAACAACCCCTTCAATACACATTGAAGACCAGGCTAAAAAAGGTTGTTAGTTTACTACAGATGATCTCTAAGGTCTGAAGCTAACAGCAGTTGCTTCATGTTTTCTCAAAAGCACCACAGCTAGTACCCATGTTTGACTTTATTATTTATTCATTAACATGTTCTCAGGTACTAATAGTTCCTCCTTTCTTCCAATAATAATATGATCTTTTGCTATATGGTATTATTTCACGTATACTCCTCTACAGGAGAGCCCACTGGCTGACACAAGACATCTTCATAAAGGGGCTACGACTGCTACCTGTCACATTTTCTAGTAGCAATTGGGGAGGTTGGTCTAATAAAAGGTGGAGCTGAAGACATATTACTGTTGCTTGTTTATAGTTACAGTAAGAGAAGTTTTAATTACTTCTTTTCTTATTAAACTATCATTTTCATATTGCCTTGTGAGACAAAGAATGAAAACATTCTAAATTCTTACCACTGCAGAACTACACAGAATTTATAAAAGCAAATATGGTTAAAGAACATTTTTATCACCACCTACTACGTAAAAGGCTTGTTTCCTAAAATCACCATCACCTGCAGTATCTACAGTTAATTGTTAATTAGCAAGCAAATATAAGCCAGAAATTTCAGAGCTAGGAACACACAACAAATGCCTGGACGAGGCTACAACAGTAAGCATATCACTCAATTTAATGAGCTATGTGAAGGAATTTACCCACTGATCAATATATTTAAGAGCACTTCTACTAAAAAAAAAAAAAACACAGTAAGAGAAGTTACAGAAAGATTAGGATTAGGACAGGAAATAAATACTTACAAATGTTAGTATTCTGCCTACAGACCAAATTCCAAAGATTATTAAGTTTAACCATAAATTTGGACTTCCTTCATTTACTGTAGCACAAACTGATCCTTGAAATAAAAATATAAATTCCTTTCTTTGAGTTGTTTTTCAATTAACTGCATTAATTACAGTATTTCATTATAGAAATATTTTTGCCTGTGTGCATTGCTTTAAATCCTCAGAATCTGAACACTGAAAACCTTTCCCAGTTTTTACTTCTCTGTAATCTAATACAAAAAACAGTGACATAAAACAACAACTTAAACCCAATGAAGACACCCCTACTACTGGCAAACTTTGTTTGGTAACAAAACTATGACAAGGAGAGTTTTTCATTGTTTAAAATCAACTTAAAGCACAGATAGTGCATCATTCTATCCCTGTATTGGACAGTACAGGGTAAACTTAAGGGCATCTGCATGTCATCAAGACATCACATCTCAGATTTCTACAATTTAATTACTTTTTAGTATAACCTAAGTATAATATTTGAAGTATAACTTCCCATTTGATTTTTTTAATAAATCCTTGCAGTAGTAAAACAAAATTTCAGCACATTAAAGCACTGTAGTATTCTTAGCCTTTCCTCCATTTTCACAGGTATTTACAGTGCTGTGGAGCAGGATGAAAAAGAAACATTTCAGGCTTTAGATTGTCTGGAAATATCATTACAGCGAAGCCTGTAACTCAGACCACTGAGGTAGGGTGCTGGCAAAGAGCATGAAGATCAGGATCAGACTAATTACACCAACTGTAGAGCACAGGACCTCTGCACTCGAGTAATTCGTTAAAAATTTGTTTAGATAAGACAAGTATGCCTGGAAGTCTTCCTGTTAGAAATATCAGACACATAATAGATCATATCGCTAACTCACATTGCGTTTCATTGAGATATAGTCTTCAGACTCCCTTGATCATCTTCAAAAAATCCCCAGGCTTCATTCAGAAGCAATGAAACTACAATCTTCATTTCATAAAATAAGAAATACGGTGGCATCATCAAGAATAATTAATATATTCTCTTCCTCAAATTCTTGGGTGCTCCGTTGAATAAATACTTCATGGGTTGAAAAATTTTACCAATATTGAAAATAGACAATTTTGTTCCCCAATTTATAAGTAAGAAGCCAGGCTATCTGTGCAGCACTGGAGAAGTATCACTAGGAAAAAATGTTGTATCAGAAGCTGTTTTCCTTTACTTTACCTGTCAAACTATACATAAGGAAACAAAGGAAATAATTCTCTGCATAAAAGGAAGCAATGGAAAAAATCCTAAAACAATTCTGGGCTTATGTAGCCTAGTCTTTTGAAAATGAAAAAAATGGTGAAATTCTGCAACTGCCTGATGGATTTCACAGAGATAAAAAACTCAAGAAATTTAACTATCGCATTGAGCTTCATAAGTAAATGTATGTGGTTGCTGAAATCTTTGACCTGCAATTCAAGACTCATGGAATATGAGGTATAATGCATTTCATTTCAAATATTAACGTATTAACATGTTGGAGACATCCTTAACGCATCACATCTGAAAAAAATACCAGAAATTTCTATTCAATTCATATCCTAAACTTCAAGGGAGAGAACAGAGAAGCACTGAAGCCCAAATTGTCTCAGAAAGGAAAATGCCAGAGCATAATTATTTTTAATTGGGTCCCACTAACAATGAGAACACTTCTTACTGCTTGAAAAACAAGGCAGAAATATTAGTCTAATCATCATCATCATCCAGGGCCCTGCTGTAACTACTGTTTTATTTTCATACATTTTTTGGAATCTTTTTTCCTGAACATCTTTTCTATTGGGCCCAAATAATATAAATACCACCTCCCAACTCTGCTTTAGTACAGCTGAGTATTCCTAAGGACTAAACATCTAAATAAAATAGCTACACAAATATTTCAGCTACAAAGACTTATTTCCATTTTTAGTCATCATAAGAAAGCGCAGACAGCTTAGTGCAATAGAGGGGAAGAAGAATGTCCTCAGATGGCAATAATAAACAAACACTCTTTTATTCTGGTCAGACCTACTAACGATTGGGCACGACAGTACTCATGCTATGAATTTAGATCACTAAGATCTTTTATTCTGATTCACCATCATCTTTAATTCCTTGGAATATTTAAACTTTTCACATGCTCTGAACCCATAACTGCATGTTTCCATAACTGATGTTTCCAGCTGTGGGTTTGGAGTTTTATGACCCTTTACCTACCAGTCAGTAGCAAGGTCCAGGCTCATTTCATACACAAAAATAAATATACCACGGTTTTAATTTCATTTTACAAAGCACCTTAGACCTAAACTAACCCCAAACCTGCCTATATATATCACATTGATGATGTAAAACAAGCCACAAAACTAGAAGACAGCATTTCAAAAGTGACTGTTATTCAAGCATCTAAGTAACAATAGCTAAAAAAAAAAAAACTACTTATATTTCTAGCTCTGCAGACGTCAAATTCGGCAAAGCTATGACAGTGCAGAAGATTATTTGCTCCACATATTTCAAAAGCTTGCAAGCAAACTCATTTTCTAAGGCATACAGACTACCTGCATCTTTAGAGCATTAACAGCTAGTGAGTAGGTATGCTTTCTGTAGTTTTTTCATCTACTCACAGAATTCTTTGTCCTTACTGGAAACAGTTTTGTCTTCCAATTAACAGTTTTCATTCATTAACATAACCTGAGGGGGTAGGGGAGAGAGGGGAACAATCAACCCACATATTAAAAATTATATATACAGTTCTATTTAGAGATGTATGCAACGGCATTAGATGTGAAAAAAGGTATGGATAGTTTTCAAGTTTAAAAAAATCATTGACAAAATATGATTATAGTCATACCAATCATTACAGCTTTATTCTATATTCTCCACAGAGTTTATTTCTTTACAAAAACAACAGCATCACCACCCACCCTCCAAACTGAAACCACATTAATTAGCTAGGCAGCAAAGTTTCAAAGCATACCAAATGCTTACTAGATCTCACTCTGCTATTGTGTTTAACTTTGAAAACAAGTCATGATGAGGGAAATCTACATGGTAAGCATACTTCAGCTACAGCAAAAAGGTTTTAATCTGCCTAGAAACTGGCAACCGCTCACTGTTTTCTATGCTTCATGTTATGTTTCTCTGCTCGCTGGAACGAATTGGCTGCTGTGAATAAAAAGAAACTTTGCATCTAATCAGTGGCATGAATCTAGGCTCAAAGCTGCTATGCAGGACTTCTATGAAGAGTCTGGGCCCTCTGCCATCCTTCTGCTTGTGAATGAAGCGGCGTGAGCCACATGCCCTACTCCTCCCCCACCCAGCTGGGGCCTTCACCCTTCCCTTTGCTGGGGTCCTGGGGAACCAACCCTTTGCTGGTGAAACGACCATGACCCAGAAAGGCATTCAGTGCCATCAATGCACTCGCTTGAGAGATCGCAGCTGTGCTTTCCATCCTGCGGCTCTCACTTCTGGTTTCTAAATCAACTCATGAACCAATAGCGAGGCAGCCCTCCGGACTCATTCCCTTGATAAATAGGCCCCTACACTGATCTCTGACCTCTCTGCATACTCTTCCTAAGTTACTGCTGACCCCAGAGACTCTGCACCCCGCTGCCTGGAAAGGCTGGACTTTGTTTTTGTATCAGGACATACTGATCGAGAAGAAAAACCAAACAAACCAAAAAAACTTAATTACCTTACAATGACTCTAACAGCAAAGTCCCTATTCTTCTATTCACTCGTAGAAACTACCATATGTTTTTGATTAAAGTACTAAAGCCAGTGAGTTTTCAGGAGATATAAAATTATACAAAATCTATTTATGCCAATGAAATTTCACATTTGTTTCAAAATTAGTGATAGTTGTCGTACTTAACCAAAGAAGTTCATAATCAGCTAAATTTTAAATATAAAATAATTCTGAATCTGGATAAAGAACCAGCTTCTGTCAAGTAATTCATTTAACTTAAGAGCTGAGCCAGACTTGGAGAACAGGCTATTAAAAATTTCAAAGAACAAACAGAACGTCTGTTTCAGATGCATGTTTGTTTATCTCTCTTCTATAGTCTACTATGTTCAAATATTACTTAGAACAACTTCAACAATGCACTTCTCAAAACAATTTTCCATATATACATGTAAACAGCAGAGCTATGAAATACCACCATTTCCCCTAGAATCCTACATTAATGGTTTTCTCCCATTTGAAACATGGATTTACTGAACTTCCTCGCACATAATTCCAAGCTTAGTACTTAAGTTTCAGAAACTTCTTGATGTAATAGCCAAGTTTTCTCATTCCAGAAGAAAAGTTCTTTTTATTTATCTACTCAAAGAATTTATGCACTCAAATAGTATTACTAAACCTTTTGCGGTTACTAAACCGCTTTTGCGGTTTTCATTAACGAACACTTCTGCTTTGCTAAACTACTTAAAAAAAATCCCATTTTACTGAAAAAAGTATACTCTAGTGCATCTCAAGTTACGTACAGTAATATACAAAGACCACAACAGATCAATTCCAAATCATCAAGGAAGCTTCTGGCTTCTAGTGCCAAGAAGGTTACTGATCTCCACCACATGCAAGAAACCCTTCCCAAGCATAGGACCAGTAAGACTCCAGAGGCAGCTCTCCTTATCATCTCTCTCCATCCAACACACATGGCATCTCTTTGTCCTACAGTCAAAGATATAATAGACAGCAAAACTGCAGATGCTTTGTCAAAAGACAGGATTCAAAGCAGTCTTCAGAGGAACATTTCATAACAGAGGATACACTGTAAAAGAATGAATTTCTACTGTGATCCCTCCAATTGTATCACATAATAGAGCCTCAATAAAACATATGCCCTAGCTGTTGAAAAAAAAAAAAAAAAGGTTTGGTCAAGCAAAGAGATGATCATGACAGGAAGCAGAGTGAGGATTAAAATTCTGGCTAACTGAATGAGTAGGAGCTGGCCTAGTTGTCCCCGATGTCCTAACACTGTTGCACAAATCAGGTCTTTATCTACAACATCAAGTAGATCCCATATGAAAAAAAAAAAAAAGTAATTCATATGGTAACAGTGAAAACAACCAAGACAAGGAGTAATAGAGTTAGCACAACTTCAACAGACACCAGCCACAGGCACTGGAACAAAAACTGACCTTGCCCTGTCCCTCTCTGTCCAACTGAGTTAACATGAGCAGTGATGTATGCTAACCTCTAGTAAGCGTTCTAGAATTTTATTTAAGATGAAAAACATACATTCTGCCATGTAAACTGATACTCACCTCTGTATAACTCATTAGCCTTCACATCCAGAGCAGAAATCTCTACTGCTTCAATAGAATAACCGGTAATAATAATAGATAATGTAATCCTCAGAGTTTACCACAGCAAGAAGTCACAATTCTCTAGTGTTTCACAACTATTTCTAAATAGCCAACGAGCATACAGGACAACCCAGCAACCCAGAATTTCAGTCCAAGTTTTTTATGCAGAGTGCACTCAAATGTACTGATTTCTGCCTACAATTTATTGGTTTCTCCTGTTTGTGCTCCCTTGCTTGCCATCATCCATTCCTAGGTCATAATTCTGTTGATTTTTGCTTTTATACTCCTCCTCCCCTGATCCTGCATTTATTGACACATTCATCAAGTAGAAGAAGAGGCACAAAGTCTTTCCCAACCCAGCTTTAAGGTTTGGGACTGAAAGGGTCCAGGCTATCAGAGATGTAACTGCTCAGATAATCCCACTCAGGCCAGTAGCTCTGGACTAGAGTAGGCTCAGTGGCTGTAGGAGATGGTAGATGAAGAGTGAAGTCAGTGCAGCGGTGTGCAGGGTGCCAAGAACACTGAGTGCGAACAGATTCTGTGGGGAGCAAAACTGGAAGTTTCTAATTAGCCTCCACTGAGTGCTTCCGAGCTTTTCACTTGGTTGAACTGACTGGATTTGCACACAAGAGTAAAAGCCAATTCTCCAACATTAGGAAAATAGCCCCACCACTTCCTTCACTTTACCCCTTTCCCTCATGTTTAATTAAGTTCTACAAAAAATGAAGGTGCCAGTTTCCGGACTAGACACAAACAGAACTCTGTTCTTGCATCTTATCTCTTTATTAAAAGAAAATGTACTGTGCTTAACTAACTTGGCCATAAAACAAGAAAGATAAGCTTCTAATTTGTGCTGAGTACTTAAATACATGCAGAATGAAGTTATTACAGTGTGCCATACAAAGGCTCATCATGTTTTTTCATATTTAAAAATTATTAATATAAAAACTTAAACGACCTCTTTTCACCTTAAAATCTTTAAACATTACATCACGAGATCAAATGAGTGGGTTTTTTTCCAATTAAAATGAATAAAGCACTATCCAGCTACCTTTTGGCTAACACAGAGCACATACCTATCACTGAAAGGAACTATTTTATATTTAACTATTGTTAACATACGAAGCACTGTGTTTTCTCTTATCCCATTGCTATGTTTTCCCCGCAGCATCTTCAAATTAACCAGCCCTTTCCTTTATCTGTTTTCAAAACAGTTATCTCTGCCAGGTTCCCAAAGCCTGCTGCTCTTTCCCCCAGCAGTATCAATGGCTACTCTCTCTACCAGTGATCCTGTTCAGCAGGATGGTGGATCAGCTTTTCACACTGTGTTTTCTGGCACCATGGCAAGCCAATCTACTTTAGACAGAAGCAGCTAGAAGTTCAGTATTTCAGACACATCACTAGCAGACAGCTAAATTCACACTTCATTCTATCTCCTTAGCCAATCCAGAAGACCCATAGAAGACTTCCAGCACCCACGGACTTAAAATTACCCGTAATTATTAAAATGCTTGAGCTAAGAAAATAAAATTCCAGACACTCAAGTCTCCTCTTTTGCAATTTGTTATTGGCAGCACTAGCAGTTGCCGAAGCATTCATCAGTCTCGGTGTCTGGTCCTCCCAGCAACGGCTCCAGATGCCAGTTGTCAGAATACCCATCCACAGCAAGAAGTGGCAACGCTGACAGGAACAGCAGGGCTTGAGTTCCAGTTGTTCCAAATAATGAAAGCCTAAATGTACCATAAATAACCTGCAAATCTAAGAATAACTGTGGCATTCGGAGATCACTTATCCATTATGTGCTATCCAGCATTTTTATCAGAATACACAATCTACAGTACACACCAACAGTCTTTTTTTGGCTAATGTAAATTTGGACTTTCAAAGTAAACATTTATTTAAACTAAGACAAAGCACATCCATTACAATACTAGAGTTCCAGTAGAATGTTAACTTCTTAATGTTTTTTTGAGCTAGAAGTACATACAGTAGCTCCTGTAAGAGCCTTTAGAAACACAGACACTAAGTACACTTCTGGAAATTTAAATATTTTATTCACAGTCAATTAGTCACTTATAAATTCATTCTTGTGGTTACCAAAGAGAAGTGATAAAATCCGTCACCTTTTTACGCATACCAGGGACAGACAGAAAACACTAAAAGTGAAAAACAGAATACAAATTAAGTAATTCTTCACAGCATAAAAACAGTTTTCCAGGGAAACCTAAAGCTAAAAAGTTATAGGCAAATCTGATGGAAATTTTTGCTGCTGAACTAATACAATTATAGAAAAATGGATCATGTAAAGAAAAAAAGAAATCTACCCATCAGCATTTAGAAAGAGCACTTAACTGCTAACTGAAAGGAAAAAAAATTAACAGCCTGCTAACCTCGAATTAGTCCTTGAGGCAATTCCTCTTTGCACATTAATTGCCTAGATAAATGGCTCCTAAAACAGGTACCTCTAGTAGATGTCTCAGTTTAGGACAGACACCTCTTCATATCTCCATAGACACATATCACACACAGTTCTTTAACTATTCTCACACATTATTTAGCTTTGTCTGCCTTTACCTGAACAAAAAAAAAACAAACCTGGAAATAAATCTGGTATTAGACAGACTGGGATCAGCATCCAATTCCCTTCCTCATTCAGGATTTAAGTTTGTTTTCCCATGATTTCCAATTAACAGAACATTCATAAGTATGAGCACACAAATTGAGAAGTTTATTGGGCAAAAGTTTGTTTACAGAAGATTACAGGCAATCAAAATGTATTTTCATTCTGGCATCATCAAAGCACTTATCACTGAAACCATTCTTTCTCATTAAGGGGAAAAACCAGACATAGACATTCCAACTAAAAAATCTGAACCTATGTGGGGCACGAGTAGGAGAATCTAATTCCCTGAGGCCAAGTGACAAATTCCTGAATAGCAGTCATTAAAAGAGCATTAAAAAAGAGAAAAATATCAAATATAAGTACACACGGAGCTGGGATGAAGTCCCTGGCCTAAGTCCTTCCCTCTGTGAATAGGTGAGAGCAGCCTGAGCACTGGCAGCCAAACTGCTTTCACTCTGCACCAGAAGTGCTGGACGTCTGAGGACAACTGCAATTTAACCAGCAGACTGGTTCCTCAGGTCTTTATCTTAGCCTGGGCACAGCATCAGGATAATAATTTACATTAATTATCCATTTTTTATCAGGATATTAATCATCCCCTAGAAATAGCAGATTCACATGGACACTCTTCTTTCTCTGCACCCAGTGCACACACCGCTACAGAAAGTCAGAGGTGTAAGGACCAGCAGTGACAGGTTGATGCCTGCTGTGGAAGCACCCATTTACAAGGAGCTACTACTTAGAGATTTCACAAAGATTTTGGAACCTCTTTAAACCATTTATCGCAGAATACTCTTCCGGGACTGGCTATAGTCCTTAAATATTCTGAAGCACTGTTCTGAGCTTTCAAGTTTAAATATCAGTTACTGTTGATCTATAGTGCTTTTTGAACAATTTTATTGTACACTTCTAATCAAAAAAGAGCAAAATGATACAGTAACACATTCGATCCATGGATACAAAATATGGGACCTAAATTCAAAAAATCAATGAGATGGTATTAAACTCCACACACGAAACTTTAAGAAAAAAAAAAAAACTTCCAGAGAAGAAAATATGCATATAATATACAACAGAAACAAAATAAAGGCAGAAAATGAAAGGTCTAAAATTTGTTTTGAGATATGTTTCTACAAAAATTAAATGTGATAAACAACTGCACTCGTGAGGTCTGGTCATGACTCATGATGGCTTATCAATGCACATAATATTCTGTGATGCAGGAAAATTAGAGACACACTGGGAACAATGGGTTACATTTATCTGTATTGAGAGTCTACTGAAGTAGAAACCGATTTATAAAGTGATATGAAAAGCTTTTACATACAAGGTAGAGTTTTAATAACACCTGTACTAGCCACATTTCCAAACTGTGAAAATTCAGGAAGACAGTAATTTCCTAAAATCTTGGGGTTTATTGTATCGGTACAGGCTTTTTAAAGGCCAAAAATACTATTCCAAGGTCATCTCTGCACCAGTTATGCTTTTCTCTCAAAGTCTTAGAGAAGTGAACAGAGTCAAAATCTGGTTGCATGTCACAAGTCTGCAGTTTATTTACATTTTTCATTAAGCATAAAGAACCTCAAATCTTTCACTGTACAAGGCTTTATACCACAACAGGAATATTGAATATGCAAATATTTGCTTCCCACCCATGCAAAGTAAAGCTATAGCTCCCCTACTGCCACGGAATGTTGCACCTATCTTTTGAGTCAAGTTACCTATCAAGAACATCACTATCTCCCGCCAGACAAAAAGAAGTAACTAAAATTTGAATTAATGGGAGAAATAAAGGGTCAATAACCAGAACTGCTGTAATCTACCAGTAAATTCCTTTTGAAATCCCATGGGATAACCATAGCGACTGCTTCTTCTGTTACCACTAACAAGCATATGAGAAATGTTTACTCTGTGAAATTAAAAGGTTTAGAAATAAACGGGAAAGTCAGACTGTGATGCTCTGTATTAGCCCAGAGCTGTCTGGTGGCTACAAAACAGGAAATGGAATGGAATAGCCATTACAACCTTTATTGCCTCGGCACATTAAGACAGACAACAGCATACAAAGAACAAACACTTTGGACATAAAATAACATTTTGCCAAAATCCTGTTTTACATATAATAGTTCTTGCAGTCAAAAGCCAAATTATACTTGGCAAGCAAGTATGGGGAACTTTTCAGTTGTATGCAAATGCATAATAGTAGCTGTGGTACTATATTTTTTTTATATATATTGCAATACCATTTGGTCCAAATCTAGCTATTCATTTTCTTTTATTAGTAAAAGCTACAAGCAAGAAAATTCATTGTTACTTTCTGTGCTAGAAGCTGCTGTAATGCAGATGAAAACTAATTAATCCAGTATATTTCCAGCACACATTTCTCACAAGATGTCCAAATTAACTTCATTTTTCATGATACAGTAATTGCTACCAGAAAGCAACACTTGTTTACACAGCCCATACATAAAAAACCTTCATAAAATCAGTTTAAATGTCAGGAGAACTGAATATTTTATGTAACACTGTCATTGATAACTGTTGTAAAGTGGCATTTGTATACAAAATAGGTTTGACAGAGAAGTAGGAGAAGATTCAGAAGATAAAAGGCAATTCCTTTTTGCCAATTCACTGGAGAATTTTTACTCAGACCCAAGAAAATGTCTGCAAGGATGCCATTATCAAAACCATTTCTCAGTGAACAAGTACCTTGCAAATGAATTTGGAAAACCTATGTTTTACTGGACTGAACACATTAAAGACCGCATTACAAAATCTAAGGTAAGAACTTACCACGACTGAGTAGTAACTAGTCAACTTAATGACTTAAAAATGTGACAGAATAGCAGATGATAAACTACCATAACTATAAAATAGAATTCTACCTTTTTAAAACACAGTTTTTAACTTAGCAAAAGTTTCCTCACTTGGCCTACTGAATGAAACGATGAATTAATTGCATCAGAACTAGAGCTCCTGTTAAACTTTTATCTTCATGTATTCCAGCTAGAATAACCTTTAACATTGGCTTGCAGGAGTGTTCTGTAATATGTGTATAGGAAATGCAAAGCCGAGCAGTCTCTTACAAACTCATCAAGCTGAATCTTGACTGAAGGGGGTTTTACGGTTGGGTTTTCGGGAGGGTCAGATCCTGTATTTGCCGAGACACTGATTTACCAGCTTTCCCCAATTTTGTTCTGGCACAGTATACTGAAGACACAAAATCAAAGCATGATTCTTTTTTACACTTCACATCCTTATTATTCTCAAAATCTTCTGAGTCCACTATATTCATATTGTCCTTTGCCTCCCTTTTAAGGATGCCAGACTCAGACCCACAGTAGGTACATAAATGTGATTATTTAATGTAATTTTATTTCATGATCTATACAAAAGCAACCTAACCATAGCACAATATATTTGAGAATTTATAAACAGGGAATTTTAAGCCTTCCCTGCTGTAATCTACTGTTTATAGATGCAAATACTGAAATGTAATCAAGACAGGTGGAACACCTAAGAGAATAAACCACTTCTTTCCACAGAGATCACAGCAACTTCATACACTAATGAAAACCAGTACTTTGCGCACTCACAGACAGACTGAAGAAAGCTTTACCTTCCTTGGGGCCAAAGACCCCTTCAATATCTGCAGAAAACAGGAAAGTTTCCTTCCCATTGTTTCTGTCTGCTCTGACTATTGTAACAGTTCAGTATAACTAAACATGGGAAAAAGTCCCTTTATTTCCTGTGAGGACAACCTCATAGCATATGGGAAGAAATTAACATGCTCATACAGAATATAATTGTCAACTTCCAGGCATTATTCTTAATAAACAGGATCTCACGCATTGTCAAAGAGATAAATGAATGAGGAGTAACCTTAAAGTAAACGAAAACAGAAGTTATTGCTATCAGGTCTTCACTCTTGTGCCCCTGTCCACATAATGAATGCTTCCAGGTACATTACAACGTATTTAAATGTGGTAACCACATCCAATTAACTTTGTAATTTCCATTCTTTAATTCCAATAATATTATTATTAATGGTAGTTACGTGTTGGTTTGTGTAACTGAACTATAGAATCAACATCTTAATAGAAAACAAACCTTTCTACTTTGAGCAGATACAATTTTTCTATTGAAGAGGTCTCCACTGTAATACTAACCAGAAGAACAAATTGCCGAAAATACTTGCACCCTTACAAAGCAATCTGCAACTTGTTACTTTCAAAATGTTAAATCAGTCACGTTATCTTGAAAAAGAGAAAAGTAAGCTTGAGATCAGCTAAAGACAGCTCATGTTTTGCTGTTTAATTGCAAAATTCTCAATTATCTCTTGATAAACATCGAAACTTCATATTTTATCACACAATAAATGAAAATAAGCAGACTATAACCAAATGCAAAGGTAATGGTATTTTCACACCTCAAGCTGACTGTATTTGAAGGTATCTAAGAAACTGCATTTCTACCTTATTGCTAGCCACACTCACTTCAACCATCCAACACTGTTAACTTCTGGGACCAGGAGTGGTATCTAATTTAAAACTGCAAAAGTCAGTGATGCCTGTTCTATTAACACAAATACGACAACACGAGAAAATCTCATGCTTCACATTTCAAAGGCATTTTTGGTGTGCTTTTTTATTTTGAGAAGAACCAGTAACCATTCCCTCTTCTTCTTCTACCTTGCTCATTATTTTTTTCTTCATTTCAAGCATTTTCCCCCTCTTAATTCCAGAGCAGTTTCTCCTATAACCTCATCCCTCTCATTCTTCATATCTATTCCTGGTGTTGACTCCTTTTGTCCTTCGCTGAGCTCTCTTTCCACACCTTTTCCCCACACACAGTGCAAAACAGAACAGTGAGAAGGAGAGCAAAGAGCAGCTACAATTCATACTTCAAGCACCTTCCCCAAACAGCAAAAATATCACTTTCAATATATAAAAGCACATGAGGAAAGCAAGACCTAAGTAAGGTGCTGACTGCACCCTGCAATAGCAGAATTGTTTAACATCTTTCTTTACAAGAAAATTATTAATTCAGTACCTCAAACATCTATTACATCGCACTCAGGGGTTTCAATTTTTACCCTAAGAACAAAGCCAGGATGAAGATCAACGATACTGACACCAGCAGAATTCATTCCAACAGAGTTTGAAAGATGAGGGCTTTCATAACACAAGTAATTAGATTTGGACTTCTAACAAGAAAAATAGCAATGCAAGCACTTAGTGAATTTTTCAGGCTGGACATTTAAAATGAGCAAAAGAAATTATTTTTTGGGAAACACGTTCAAAAGTTACTGATGCCAAGAAAATGCAAACTGTAAAAATAAAGTAGGTAAATTCAGAGATTACTGAGTTTACATCCAGGCTCTACATCCACAATCTCAGGTACAGGCTGCTTCGAAATCACTGGTGCCTAAAGCTGGGAAGGATGCACCTTCTTTAAGCAATGCTACTCACTACCAATCTAAAAAAAATTACTGTGACTGATTTTTATTATATCTATCACAGCAATTCACAGGCTCATTCAAACACCTCTCATTTTAGGTCTTTATCTTATACTGCATGTTCATTTTTAAGTGGTATTTTATAAGCTTTAAGGAACAAAATCATCAGGCACTAGAAGGAAGGAAGCAGCTATCATTATAGATTTGGGGTGGCCATTTTTACAAAGCCATTCTACGAATCTGGACTTATTTACTGTCTTCCTGCTTTATATGGCTTCTGCAAAATAACTGTCCTCTACAGGAAATAAAAGAATAAATAGGAAGTAACCAGCGATTAACATTGTACAAGTAACAGAACAGGAACTCTACAGGTTATGTCCCACTCTTTCCCTTCCCCTCTACCTTGTAAGCTTTGGTATTTTTTTAATGAAAACAGTGCTTTTACAGTGCAGAGCTTCAGCTGCTTCCATGCCTGTTTAAGCTTCAAATGCCTCTGTGACTCTTAAAGCCAAGTGCTTTTACCAAGCTCACACTACAGAATCCAAATACATTGTCTCACAGCTATCATATGCTATTTCTTCCAGGCATTTGGATACACCATATGCTTAAATTCCTTCAGTAAGGTAACTTAGCACATTGTAAGCAATAAAATGAAGTGGTTTTCCAGTCTTGTTACACAAATTCATAGCATCCCAGAGATCAATCATTTTGCTATACAGCACATAATTTCAACTTTATAACTCTGTGCTTTTAGTGAATAGTTTTTTTCAAAATGTCCCAGTAGGGACTAAGAGGTAAAAACATGTCCCATTAAGAAACCTGAGAACATCCTGGAAGTGTATTCAAGGCCAGGGAAGAGAAATCTTGCTTACCATTCTTCCATTTTGTATCTAATGCTTTCTATATTATTTCAATAATATAAAATGGGAATTTCACGCTTCTTCTGGTAGCTTCTGTTAAAGAAAATTCAAACTAATGAATTCTTTCAGGTGTTGATCAACTTCTGTGCTGTCACCTAGTAATCAGTATTGAAGCTAATCCCCAATATAGATTATTCAGCCAAGTATTAACATAAAACCAGATTTGTTTTAGATACATATTCATTGTGGTTTGAATTTTCATGTTCTTGGGTGTGGCAGGCAGACAAATGAAATTATAAAACGGTTTGGGTTGGAAAAGACCTTTAAGATCATACAATGCAACCATATATTCAGCCCTAATACACATTATCCATGGTTTGCCACAGGATGTATCTCATCTACTTCACCAGTTTGCGCCCATTACAAAGTCATGTCTCCAGTACAAATATTTGGCTATCAAGCTTGCCCTCCATTGCTTGCCAGCAAACTCTTCCTAAACAAGCCCCAAGATAAAGGTCTCTGAAGGTTTTCTGTTAGCACAACTTCATGAAGTAAGGCAAAGAAATTCGGCTTCTAAAAACCCTGTACATTTACCAGTACAAACACAATTCTAGCCCAAGTGAGAAACACTTGTAGTTTAGCCTTTCTGATTTAGTTCCTGAAACATGATCCAGCCATTCCAGGTAGGGACTCAGAGGTCACAGCCACACATATGTTTCAAGTGCTACCTTCAGATTTGTTTCTCAGACTGCCGAGTACGTACACAAGTCACTGTCAGCCACTCAGACCTGGCAAGCCTCTAAGCTCCGAGTAGCCACTACCCAATTATATTTTCTCTACTTTTTTGTGATGCAAACAAAAACAGCCTTATTATCTACCAACAGGGCCAAGTACAGAGAACTTCCCACGGCCCAGCTCACACCTAACCAGCTACAATGAGGATTAACTGCATAAATATCACAGCTAACTCTTCCTGGCCTAGAGATTCTCCATTTTTTGAAGCCTGTTTCTCCTTTTCTATTCAGTCTGCCACCTGATTGCTTCTGCCTAATCCACAATATCCAAATTGATTTATATCTCTCATGGAGCTCTTAACACCTCATCTTTAAATACTCCAGGACACACCATGCACACCCCTCAAGCAAGTCAGCTCTCCACTACATTATCATGTTCCTGTTGAGATCACCTGGAACGTGTTTCTAACACGGATATCCAATGGTGAAACAAGTTATTTTCTGAGAATCGTCTTAAGAGCGCTCTGTTTCCACTGGAACTCCTCTGTCACATCATGTTTGACTTAGGCATGAGGCTGGGATGGCTAAATCAACATGTAGGAATACATTTATCCCCTCACTCTAGGAATGACTCCATTTAAGCACCCTGAGAACGAACTTATTTCAAGGGCAAATTATAAAAAGCTTATTTAGTGTAAATATAACTATGAATTGATACCGGTTACTTGCCCTAGCTGTTATAATAGACAAAACTCTACTTACAAAACAAACGTATCAATACGTATTATGTATTTAAACTTCAGGTACAAACAGCAGCAACTACAGTCAAATTTCATTTTAAAGCAAGAAGGCATAGAAAACTTTGCTATGAAAGACAAGGAGCAGATTATTTACTCTGCTCCATTCAGCACTGTTATTACCAATTTGTCAGGGAACCTGCATCACACAAATTACACTGAAATAAAGAAAGACATCCTACTACATCGTATTACTGTTTGCTCTACTGCTCTTCAGTTCAAGCTGTTTCCCCTACCCATTCCCCTGCACTAAAATGCTCTTTGGCCTTGAACTTGAAAAGTATAGAAAGCTCATGAGATACACCAGATGACTTGGTAGTCAGGCTGCCAAAAGCACCAAGGAGAACAAGGAGGTCTCATGAGACCTTAAGCAAATGTCAACCCCTAATATCTCAGGTCTGTCCCTACAACTAGGTAATTTCAGCTGTGAACAGTCTATGTGAGAATCACAGGAGCAATAAAGCTGACACAAAATTAAGCTGGCTTTGAAGAATTATCCTTGCAGTTTCTCAGCAGACACCCATCCTTCCACCATCAATTACATACAAAGGACTGTTTTGCTGTCAGAGTCTTGAAATGGGAATCAATATATCAGATCATATTTCTGGCTCTGCAACAAACTTCCACTGAGACCCAAAAAATCAGGATCTGTCTCCAAGTTTCCCATTTGTAGCACTACACAGATCTGATTTATTAATGACAGCAATGCACTGAGAGATCTCTAAACAGAAAATACTACAGAAATGCCAGGTTATCTGTTTCTTGAGCAAATATAATACAGTAGAAAGAAACACCTGTGTATCTGAGTTTCCTCTTAGATTTTGAATATTTGTTTGCTGAACCATTTGCATTGCAATTTCAGAGGACAAAGGAAATAAAGAAGAGGTGCGATCCTGAAAAATTTACTCTCCCAAAGAGCTGAAACTTCAAGACAGCATGCCTTTTCCCCCATCACATCAATAAATTGCAAAATTAATGAATCATGTAGGTTGGAAGGGACCTCCATAGATCATCAACCTCAGTCACTCAAGCAAAGCAGCGTCAACTAGAACAGGTTGCTCAGTCTTGCCCAGTTCAGCTTTGAACAGAATACAGATATTCCATAGCCTCTGGGAAATCTGTTCCAGTTTTTGACCATCCGCAGAGTAAATATTTTCCCCCTCTGACACTGAGCTGGAATTTCCCATTGCTTCTTCCCCTTCTACTGTGTATCTCCTAGGAGGAGTGTGGCTCCACATTCTCCACAGCCACACATTAGGGAGCCGTAGACAAAAATATGAAGAGAAGTTTCAATGGAATTTTTAAGGTCAAAGAAAGCTTGTTCTGTCAGCCTCTCTTTGCAATATGCCCTCATCACCTTGCTGGACATCCACTAGACTTGCTCCAGTAGGCAAATGTTTTTCTTCAAGTAGGGAGTCCAAAATTTTAAATCACAAAGGTCTCAACTGTAAAGTAGCAGGGGGGGTGGCGGTGGAATTCAATTCCTTTGACCTACTGGCAACATCCTTGCTAAAACAGCTTGGGATGCTGATTATTTTCTGCATTGCAAGGGTGCACTGTTGACTCATGCTCCAGTTCTTGTCCACAAGCACTCCCAGGGCTCTTTTGTAAAGCTCCTTCCTAGCCCCCAGCCTGTACTGGTGCACAGGGTTATTCCACCCCAGGTCAGGACTCTTTGTTTGCCTTCACTGAACTTAACAAGGTTTGCTGTCAGTACTATCAGCACTGCAGCCTATTGAGATCCCTCTGACTGCTCAAAGTGCACTTTCCTGTCCCACCATCCAGGACACTACTGAAGACACGATACAGTACTGGTTCTTGAGGGACACCATTCATAATTGTCTGTCACTTGTATTTTGTGCTGTTGGCAACTGCCCTTTGAGTCTGATAGTCCCACCAGTTTCCCAAACATTTTACTGTCTATTCACCCAGTCCAAATTAATAAGATCTGGATATAAGGAAACTATGTAAGACCATAACAAAGGTTTTGGTTAAAATAAGTTAAACAATATTCGTAGCTCTGAAGTTCACTAAGTCAGTTTTCTCCTCATAGAAGGCAATAAGGTTGATCAGGCACCATTAACCCTTGGTAACTCCACAGAGACTGCTTCCAGTCACCTTCTTTTCCATCAGCTGCATGGAAGCAACTTTGAAGATGAGTCACTGCATCACCTCCCGAAAGACTGAGGAGAGGCTGACTAGCTCACACTTCCCCAAATCCTCTTCCTTGACCTTCCCAAAGCTATGTTTGACATTTGTGTTTTCCCACTCATCAGAAACTTCCCACAGTCACCATGACCAATCAAAGACCTCACATGGACATCACCCAGCTTCCACAGACGTATCCCACCTAGTCTCAGACTTGTGTACATCCTATTGCCATAAGTACTTCATAACTGTGCCTTCTACTGTAGGCAATGACACAGTCTCACAAAACTTGTAAGCAGACTTTGAAAAGCCTAAGGGAAATCCTTATCAGTGAAAGCTCCATGAAAAAAAGCATGGAATACTCAGCCTTGTCTATATTACCTTTTTATAAGGTTCCACTCTCCACTGAACAGTGCGCACACGTTTTCCTTAGCCTTCCTATGCTACCAATGTACATACGGAAGTCCCTTCTGCTACCCTTCTCATCCCTAATTTCAGTGCCAGCTGAGTTTTGGCTTGCTATCTCCATTCTTGCATGTCTTTCTACTCCTCCTGAGCAGCTTGTTCCCAACTGAGCAGCTTGAGTCCCACACCAATGCACACTATTCACCAAAGACAAGGACTCATGTAAAAAGTTAGATGCTAAATTATTCTAATTATTAACCTAAATCATTATCTTATTCAAGCCTATCCTTCATTCACGGATAGCACAACCTCAGGCGTGGGAGTTACAAAGAAATAAGCAGTTTTAAGCAGTTACCTTCACTCCAATACAGACCACAGGTGGTGCTGTTGATATAGCAAAGTAAAGCCAAATAAGAATAGAATACCACATTCAGGCTTTTGGTAACACTTAAGCAAGTTAAAAACAGCAGAAATTGGAAGTGAATGGAAAAGATATTGCCTTTCTATGGTAATTGTGTTTGCACTTCCTTTAGACTTCTTATGATGAAGTAGCCATAGAATGTTGTTTTTCTTTTCCTGAAGAGAAAGGAAATCACATAACCTTATCAAAAAATGCAGCCAGCTAAACCCCTTCCCTTCCATTCCATTCATTTAAATCCTTGTTATAAAACCTAAATGCAATTATGCAAGCCATTATGAAGTCACTAATCATTACTGTAATTGAGACATACATATAGCATGTTTAGAGAGCTGGACTACATCCTATGGGTCCCTTCAACTTGAGGTATTCTATGATAAATACATATACACATAAAAACAACACACACATTGTTATTGTATCAAACTACAGCCATAAAAGATCATTTTAAAGTGGTCTTTTTTGAAAGTCCCAACAGCTAATTTCATCATCTAGCGTAACTATTTGAGGAGTTTCAATCCAGCATACAAATGCTCTATTGCTGATAAAACACTGAATTTTACAAAGTTTACCTGGAGTCTCAATTACTATTAATTACTTGTCCAACTAATTAGTCTGCTCAACAATCAGAAAATACCTATTGAGCCAAGAGAAAGAAAAGGCTCAGTGTGGCAGGGAAATACAGATCCTGAGGACTCACACAGCCAGTGAGGAGACCTGGCAATAAACCTTATAAACAAAATCTCTATGCCCACAGAAAAGCAAGGATTGGGCTTCCCTTAACAGGGCACACGTTTAAAGAAAACTAACACTTTTATCCACTTCAGTGCAAGCAGAAGAGAGAAGATAGCACAGTTGAATTTAATGGCATTAAACTGAGATTTGACAGTAAACTGGCAGAAATACATACATTCAAAGAAGAGACTCTGTGAACCATACTACACTCTACATAGTAAACTAGCTTTTTTTTTTTTTTCACCAGCTGCTTCAGGCTCTAGCTAGTCACCCCAGCTGAGACTGTGGAGTTTTGGAAGGCTTACACAAGCGCCAACATCTGCTTCTATTGCCATCAACATCAAATTTGTCAGAACATGAAACCACACCAGAAAAACAATCTCTGTCATAGAAAAATAAACTCTATTTCCATGGCTATTGCCTGAACTACCAAGTGTAGCAGATATATTATAATTCCAGTTTTTATTCTAAAATAACATTTCTTCACCCCTCCCCAAAAAGTATATATATATAAATATGTACATATATAAATATATTTACCTACTATCATATCTAGCCTATTTCCCTGCAGTATATCAGCATCCTAAAGTTCTTCAAGACTTGGTCTGCCTTTACTGGCGAAACAGTCAGTCTAAAGCATAAAAACTAAGCCTTATACCATGTTACAAGGTGACAAATTAAACCAGCCACTTTTTGGAAACTCTACTTCTTATTAAATACTTGAATTTCTCAGCAACTTCTACCCACAGTTTTACTGGTCTCTTTACTACTGCTATGTTGAGGGTTCAGGTGAGTACCCTGATTTATACAGTAAAAATCTTTATATGAAAACAAGTAAAATTAAAAAAACTGTTGGGTTTTGGTTTTTTTTGAAACATTCATTAAAAAGTCAACTATATTCCCCAGTGTAAAATCATGAACCAATGAGAATCTTGGAAAAGTTTATGTAGTTTTAGTTGAGTCACCTAATTGTGATTATAGAGCAAAATTGGAAATTTTCATTATATTTACATAGAGCACAGTAAGCATACACACTTTGTCATTTGCTGTAAAGAATGGTATACATTGATGAAGTCACAAAGTATTTTCTAAAAGTATTTTTACCATGAACACTCAAGGTAATATTGACTATTCAGTTACACAGTTGGATGACATTATTATTCGGTAACTGTTGCTTTCTCTCCCCTCCAGAAAGTGCATTTTAGCAAAAAAACGAAAGAAAATTCTCCTCGATCCTAGCTTCTCTTTCATTGGAAAACAAAGACGTTGCTATAGGAAAATTATATGATCAACTCAGAGATGACCCAGAAGCAGAAAAATCCCAACTACTAATTTAGACAGTAAAGAATCAATAATTTGTAACGAAAACACCATACTGTAGCTTATAAAAAAGAATAAAATCTGTAAATACAGTTTTCAAACATGTTTTAGCACCTTGGGTAAATTCTTATGTCACTGGATTTATTTTTTTAAGAAATGCTAAATGCTAACGAGTACAAAATCTCTGGTATTGCAATGGCACTCCAAACGTTATAATGAAATATCTGAAGGAAAAGTGCAAGCCTTT
Organism: Tapera naevia; assembly: GCA_033556795.1. Taxonomy (NCBI): domain Eukaryota; kingdom Metazoa; phylum Chordata; class Aves; order Cuculiformes; family Neomorphidae; genus Tapera; species Tapera naevia. The sequence goes on from JAUMJJ010000038.1 coordinate 17,950,907, forward strand.
CTTCATAACTTCCTGTGCTTGCCTCCTCCCTCAGACATTGCTGCTACTACTATGTAGACTTCACCAGTTTATCCAACTCACATTTACATACCTAACTCAAACAGGCCCAAAACTGTTATTGCTCAGTGTCACTGATGTCTCAGTAGGCTGCGCTACTATAGTTTATTACTGGAAGATTCAGGAGATCTGAGAGAAATAGATTAATATGACTAGACCTTTCCACTCAGATTTGATCTGTGATGAGTGCAGATTAGAAACAATATATATTATATTTACACAGCCGAAAGCCAAAAATAAGTGGTGAACGAACTCACATAACAATGGCTACTCTGCTACATCCATCTAATAATACAATGAACATACTAATTAAGTACAAAGCAGAAGATTTAAGTCTTGTAGGCTTTTGACAGAATCCACAAGCTGCTTCTCACTACACTGATAAGAACTGTAGGATGAAGTATCACAGAGTAGTCAAGGAACAAAACCAATTTAAATAACCAGAAATTTGTTCTCAGTGAGACGCTCTTTAATTCCAGTGTAAACTGAAGAACCTGAATAAATCTAACATATAATAGACATGTTTCCAGTGTAGGTAAACCAGCAAAGCATTTCCCATGTGGACACACACCAGCAAAGTCATTCCTCCATCTAATCTCTTCATTCTACAACCGGCCACAAGTTGTACCAGGCAAAGCCCCATTTCCCCAACATGGCTGCATCAGCAACAGGAGTCACCTCCTCCCATCGCTCGGATAAATCAGGCTTACGCTTACACTCTGTCTGTGTTACACACTGCCCATCATGACAGTGTATTTTCGCCTCAGCCAAAGCAGTTGTGCACATTATCAATCTGCAAGATCTCATGAAGTACTCAGGAAAATGAGTTAGGTGTGGTATGAAATATGCAATCTTCCACACAAATCCTGCTCACATACTGCTCCTTTTCTACACAAGAGCAATCATTGAAGATAACTGAATTCTCCATTCCTTAACTGAATTACCTCATCAACAAGGCATATACACAAAATGGAAACTGCAGTCCAAATGGGTGAAAAGTTAGCTCTCTTGCCCACCACTACTACACAAGTGCTAACATATTTTTCCATATGAACCATTCACATCATAAAAGATTACATTCTGTAACCTCAAAGAAGAAATGGGCTCCAACCCTGGGCGATTTTTAATTCACCTAAGTGAATACTCTGTTCCTATTAACCACAGTGAAAACTGCAGTTACTCCACGCAAACTGTTGGGAAGACTATAAATTACTGCGGCTATTCAATCATAAAGGAAACATGGTTTCTACCAAAATGAGCTCCACTGACAGCGTTGAGGCGACCTGGAAGCCTAACTCTTAACTTTTATTGAAACTTCAACCCCTCGGGCTGCCTCTGCTTTAACAAGACATCCTGGAAAACAGGATAGGGTTTGGACAGAGAAATAGTCAGTGCTGAGACTCCAAACTGTTGCCAGGAGGAGGTCACTTCAGACTAACTCTAGTCTAGTCCCTGGACCTGTACACTCATTAGCCGTTGGATGTGTTCCTACCGAAAACCTTCCAGTTCACTTGCACCCAAAAGAAACCCAGGCTGTGTGCCCCAAGACTACCTCAAGATGCAAAACAAAGTTAGCTTGGTTGATGTTTGTATCTCAGAAGGGCTGGTCCTAGTAATGCTAATGGGTTTAAGAAAAAGAAAGCAAACCACAGGCCTAGGACACCTAAATGAGCACCTCCAGGTCAAGAAGTAACCATAGGAACAAGTACAATGATAGTTTTGATGGCTTGCGTTAAATGCACGTGACTGGCTCCACACTGGCTGTTAGTCCAATGGCCCTCAATAAATCCACCACCACAACAGCTCTCAACAGCAGTCCTGGCAGTTAGGCCAAAGAGAAGTTCGGAAGTTGTTTCCTCAGACCAAGGCTGAGGTACAGTTAAAACACATGACATTGCCCTGAGAACGATTTACATCTCTGAACTGTCACTTGAACATTCACAACCATTAATGAATACGAAAAACTTGACATAAATCAGGTATTTAACTCAAGCCCTCCTTTCTTTCTCCATATGATTTATTTAGTTTACCTTGATCCAAACTTCAAAAAGACTTACAACTGAATTCAATATTTGGATGCAACTTGAAATAGGTAGTCTGCACCCTAGAAGGAACTAAGCACTTACTGCTTGAACACCAATATCTGTTATGCCTTAAACTGCAGAGTCCAAAATTAAAGATATTACAAATTCTTTAAATTTGCTGAAATAATCCAAGACTCTGACATACACCAAATTTGGGGTTTAAGATAAAATACTGAAGAACATTCCCTTAGGATATTTTTTTACAGTAGGTAAAATGTGATTGTTAGATGGAAGCATACAAAACAATCACTCAGCCACTTTCTCAAACATATACGTTAAAATTCTTAAAAAACCCCACAAACCACACATTGGACCATTTACCATTTTTCATGGTTCTGCTGAGGATAAGCATATGAGAAAATAAGTTACTCTGTAGATCTTATTTCACTCGAGTGTCTGTGCTTTTATTCTCCCTGTTACAGCCAAGTTGAGAATTTCCTCTTTCATGATAATAAGCAGAAAGTTCACAGCTCTCAAGGCAGCAAAGCAGGAAGTCTGCAGTTTGAAGGATTTCCCCTCTTCAGTGGGACAGGGGCGGAGAGAAAGTATGAGGGGTCTACTGTGACATCTTTTGCAAACTTAAGCACATGATTTGTACCTACTTGTCTCAACAGGGCCCTGAAGTGATGCTACCAAGAGCATGGCAAATGAAACACTGCCCATATCTGTTCTGTAGTCACTTTGACTTTTTGCGAGTATGAAAACTCCTGCTTCTCCGATTAGGGTATTACCTGGCACAAATAATTCTATCAACAGCGATAGTCAGAGATAGAAGGAAGCTAAAACAGCTGCAACACAGCTCTAACCAGAACGTGTTACCTTCCCAGCTGACCCTGTATCACAAGACAGGAGTGAATGCCACATGTGGCTTTAATGCCAAGCAGCTGCTGCACACCAGCCCCCCTTTGTCCCTCTCCTCAACCCCTGCACCACTGTGTTTCAGGCTTATCCAAACGGACTCAGTAATGGAACTGTGGCACCCTGTAATGAACACAAGCTCACACACCCAAGGCAGACCTGAACCCAAACACATTACCCCCTTAGCCTCCATGCCTGGAGAAGTGAGATCACCGGTGCTTAAGTGAGATCACCAGTGTAGGCTCTCCAAGCAGGGGCAGCCAGGGGTGAGGGGGGACACAGACAACACAACACCACCAGACCCCTTCCAAGCCATTTCAAACACTGTTCCTCTCCCTCTCTTTCAAGCAAAAGAGGCCAACCCACAAGGGTTGGAGTGGAAGCTCCTCTCCCAGCAGTGAGTCCTACTGTCCCACGGCAGCTGCCCTGCCTCCTATGATACAAGAAGTAGTTACTATTACAAAAAGTGGAATATTTTGATTTAAGCTAAAGTAGAGCTAAGTTTCACCTAAGTAGCTGTATTATTTGAAAGTGACACAGAATGTCCCTCTGAGAGCATGTTTTCTTTATAGCATGTTTTTTTCCAAATAGTGTTTTTCCAAACACTATTCAGAGAGAAATAACGACTTGTGTTAAGTACGCTATGTGCTGAACAGATGTGTCTCCTATAATCACCTCTGTTTGCAGTCTTTCCCTCTCTAAAACGCAAGGTCAGACAGAGCCACTTGCAAAGTTCCAATCAGCCGCACATCTGGCTGTTGGCATTTTCGCTGTCCCCCGCCCGCTCCCCCCTGCCCAGCTCGGGACAGGCGAGGAGAGACGCCCCCAGCCCCGCTCACCGACACCAGGAATTCCAGCGTGCCCACGTAGTCCCGCTCGGTCTTGAGCAGCTCGTTGAGCACGCAGACCCTCAAGCGAAGCTGCTTCTCCAAGTCCTTCCCGCTTTCCCCCTTGGCTTCCCCTTTGCTCTCCTCTGTCATGGTGCAGCGAGAAGGAACAGCGCTGCCTTCCCGTTGCCTGAGCGCTGCGGACAAGGACGACAAAAGACCCCGCAAAGTTACATAGCGGGGCCGGGTCTGGCCGGTCCCCAGCGTGCAGCAGCCTCAGCCCCTCCTCACCCAGCTCCAGCAGCTGCCCGAGCTCCGGAGGCGAGGAGCCACCCCGCTGCGCGCTCCTTTCCCGTCAGGAAGGGGACACAGCCTGGAGGAAACGAGCGGTCACTGGTTCCCAGCTCGCCCTGTTAGCTGAGAGGTTGGAAAGCCTCCGCAGCAGCACAGGCTTGGACATTAATCAAAAGCTTTGTATCCATGTGACTCCAGCCCCTTCCCCCCCTTCGCTAAATCTCAGGAAAAAGGAAAGGAAACAACTTCAGGGCAGATTGCGTGCCAGCAGCTGCCTGTTTCACACACAGTCTGCGAGCTCCAGTTTGAGGCTAATTGGAGATCTCCAACAACAGAGCACAGGAATTATAAAAATGTCCCGGCAAGCTGGCCGGCCGGGGAATCAGCAGTTGTTTTTGTTTGGGATTAATCATCAGCAAAAGAGCCATTTCAACTTCCACGCCTTCCCACGGGACGTGTATTATAATGTATAGCAAAACTGATGCGCATTTCAAATACGTCCTTTGATGTTCTTCTGAACAAACACACACAGCTAAGCATGTGCATGTGCTAAGCAGGTACAAGCAGTACATTCTACAATAGGTACAGAAAAGTTCTTCCAAGACAGGGATTTTCTGTTCATTGAAACAAGGTGCTATGAAATCCCCAGGCTATACAGTTTTCCTGTCTTCACTGGAAGTTCAGATCTGCATGGTACATTAAAAGAGTAAAAAAGAACTCAGTAACATTTTCAAACAGTTAGCAAAAAGTGTATAGCTACTTTATATTACACAAGAGGAACTGATTTCTTGAAAACTGAAATATTTCAGGACGCTACCATGTGAATTTTGAGATCACCAAGTAAAGCTGAAGGTTTTCCTGGCTAGCGTTTCCATCTGTGACTGGAAAGAAAATTCAGGTCTTCAACTTAAAGATCCCATATAAAAGTATCTTTCTAAATCTATAACATCCTAAAAGAAAGAAATAAAATGAAAGCCAGAGTTTAAAACTCTTCTGCTACAGTACAAGCTCAGGCAGTTGAAGAGTCCTTACTGGGAGAGAAGAAGCAAAGGCATTTGTGTTCTGATAACTAGACATCATCTAGCTGTCTGCCTCAGACACCTTTTGGGAAATAGAGAAAACACTTCCCATAAGATGTTTCTCCAAAAGAAGAAATAAGAAAGCCTGTTTCTTTGAATGTGCCCTACTTTGCTGTGTTCTTCCCTTCCCAAACACACATAGCACTGTTGCATAAAACCTAGGCAAGAAGCAGCAATTGCTCAGACTGATTCTGCTACATCTATCCTGCTTGGTCATTAATGTCTTTACAGACTAGCCTGGCAACCTGCTTGATGACCTCAGTGTAGCTCTTCAATGGGACACTAGCCCATTCCAAAACCAGATACCAATTTTCATGAAACTTTGTGTTTTTAAGGTACTCACTCCTCTGCCAAATTTCGTTCAGTTGGACTGATGAGTTGAAAACAGACTGGGGCAATAAAAAGCCCACACAGTTCAATCACTGAAGCTTGTTTTCCTAGGAAGCCTGTCTAAAATGGAAAATGTGTGTGAGACTAGCTCAAAATTTTGTCATATTCTCAGGTGAGCTTCACCAGTGAGAGACAGAACCAAAGTTCCAAAACTCAGTGCCATCTGCCCTGTCCTTTGGAGGTGATTAAATGCTTCACACTTGCACAAGCACCAAAAGGGCTGATGCTATGGTGTAAAAGCAAAAAGAGAGTGATTTACTGAACTTCATGATGAACTCTTCTCAAGTGATAACCAGCAAAAGGATCCAAAACCACTGGGGTAGAACATGCTATTGCTTTCCCACTCCTAAACACATGTGGGTGCCTTTCTCAGCAAGATTCCTCAAACTAGTTCAATTTCTGGTAAGCAAAGACCCTCTTTCCTTTAGGACAGCAGAAGTAACGGACTACTGCAGTTTCTGATTTTGGACATTCCCCTTTGCTTTTGGCTTCACCTTGTGTGCCATTAGTTGCCACAACACACATGCACACTCACAGACCAATGTGAAGGCTAAGAGGCACAAGCAGCAGCTTACTTCTTCTTCCCCATCATCTGTACCAGTAAGAATTCCCTCCCTTCACATTTTTGTCATCTCATTGCCGAAAGACCTTAAAGCTAAAGTGATCCTCGTCCCATTTTACACTCCTCCTGCCTACACTTAACTGATTCTTGCTCCTTCATTCAGGCAGGCAGCTCCAGCTATTTGGGCCAGCAGAAGCATTACTGACAACACAAAAGAGATTTTTATGACTCAGTTAAGGCCACTGAACCCAGCAAAGCCCATAGCAGATGTGCAATGAGAGGAAAAGTAGTTCTAAATACTAGACATAATCTATGGAAAACACACGTGCATACAAGCTTAGCTAATTTTCCTGACAACTTGCTCAAAGTACTAAAGACAAGGGCAAATTACGCTTTTCCCCTAGATTCAGTAAAAAGCTGAGTTGCTCCAATTGTAGTTTTCACTGTCAAAATTGGGAGAAAAAAGAATGAAAAGGAAAAAAAAGGTAGAGCATACACACAGGTTAAAAAATGTCAGCCCGAACAAAACATTTTAAGCAGATAAAGAGCAGATTTTACACTGTGATGTATCAGGGGACCTGACTAGTAGGTAGTAGTACCTGTCTTAACTACAGAAACAAGTTATGTAAAACAGTATATTGATTATGCTAGCATGTGACAGACAGCAATGCTTGCTCCCTATGGAGAAAGCCACAGGCCTGGAGAAACTGCAAAAATCAGATTGTTCCCATGAGATGCTATAACACTGGAATGCAACAAGAACTATTTCAGGCCCAAGTTTGAACCCTATTTAAAGAGTCCTGTTGAAAAAATATGCACTACACAACTTATGGCCTATTCACAAAAATACGTAATTGAGGGTGGATGTGACTTCTCAAGATCACCTAGTCCAACTCCCCTGCTCAAGCAGGGTTACTTACAGCAGGCTGCCCAGAGCAACAGGACAGATTCACCAGCCAGGTTTTGAGTATCTCCACAGATGGAGACTCCACAGCATCTCTGGGAAACCTGTGCCAGTGTTTGACCAATGTTCTACAGCAAAAATAAATATAGTCTTCTCTTGTGTTCGAACAGAATTTAATGTTTTTTAATGCGTTCCCATGCCTCTTGTCCTTTTAGGAGCACTACTGAGAAGAGTCTGGCTCCCTCTTCTTCATTCCCTCCCATCAAGCACTTAGAAACACTGATAAGATTGCCCTTGAACCTTCTCCTCTACAGGCTGAACAGTCCCAATTCTCTCCATCTCTCCTCATATGCAGGATCCATTCCATTAATCATCTTCATGGTCCTATCGGATGACTTGAAACATGTTTCCAGGTATAAAACCCCTTCTTCATGTCAGACAATAATTAAACTTCAAGAATCTGCCATGACACTTATAAACTCTATAGGAAAACCACATGGATTTGCTACTGCATTGCTACTGAATGATGTATACCAGTGCAAAACAACTCCAGTATCACAAGTGAGTGAAATCAAACATTCTGCAAGGCTTATTATCTTGTATCACAGCAATGTAAAGGAGTCTTCAGTCCAGTTGGGAATTTAGAACTGTCATTTCAGAGAAAGCTGTATCAATAGACCAGATAGCTTTCTTTGCAGGCTACTCACCAACATTGAAGACTTTTCTCTCTACAAGGTTAGTTTCCTGAAGTACAAAAAACAGGGACAGACTAACACAAGCCAGTCATTTCTCCTCCTCTTGCAGTAAACACTACTGGGGGTCCCCTTGCTCTAGGTAATTTCTTCAACTCTAACCTGCCTAAACAGTCCACCCAATGCAAAAATGGCTATGAAAGCTAAAACTAGCCATTTTCTTGTAGCAATATCTTCCCTACCAGAACTTACCAGAATTTAAAAAAAAAAAAACACATCAAAATTCTTAAGAGACCCATCCAAGAAATGTGATTAGCAAACAACAATAAAAAAGTTCACCTGAATAAAACCCAGTTTGTTTACAGGTGGCTCTAATACCATACTGAGCAATGGAAACATTAATACATACGGGACTAACTGTAAACTGTTATGAAGTAAGTGTTGGAGGGCAAGTAAATCGAGTTCACTTTTGACACATTGCTTTCTGTTCATTCACCACAGAGTTTACACTAAACCAGCTTTGCAGCCACAGGTTTTAAAGAGAGGTCATTATTTTTACTGAATGAACTGAATTAATCAGTTCTGCAATCTTCCTTTATGGCATTTTTGAAGGATGATGGAGGTATTTTAACTACAAAGACATTTAAATGGCCCCAAGCACTGGAATTTTGTGGAGGCAATGTAATATAATCATCAGTATAATGCTTACAGTGAGCTCATATAATCAAAGGATTTCTGCAGGTATTCCAAATACCAGCTGAACAGTCTCCCCCCAAACCCAGACTTTACTCCAAACTGTTACAATATTACTTTCCAAGTATGAATGCACTGGTCTTAACTAAAGTTCTTCCACAAGCCTGTGCTGATGGTGCTTATCTATCTGCAAGGCTTTCAGCCATTTAATTCCCACCAGCACAAGGGACGCAGCAAACATCTGTAGCAAACAAAAGCTTACATTCAGCTTTACTTAGCATGTAAAGAACTACTGCATGATCCAAATCTGATTTATTTTGTTTTATATCTAGATTATAACTCTTAAGAAAAGGAGTGACTAGTAATTCACTTAAAGGAATGTTATTGACTTTTACCAGTAAGAATCAATTACACCTTTAAGAAATCCCGCAGCAAGAAGCCACCTAAGTCGCATAATGGCAAGTGACCACTACAGGTGTTTTTGCTTCAGAAGCCTATGTAGCGTGAGCCAGCATGTCTCCAGAACCTCAAGACAGTGGCGCAGTTCTTCACATACCTTTTGAATTTAAATTGGTATTAAAAGGACATTAACTAACACAAAAGCATGGCAGTATCTCCTCAGGAAACTCTTAATTAGCTCAGGAAGAAATTGATCTTACACGGAGCCAGCATGACAAAAGTAAAAATGGTCTTTGCAAGGTTCAACAGCTTAGTGTACCTTGATGAAAGCTATTTTAACTAAAACCTCGCCTTATGTAGTATCTAGGCAGAAGGAGAAAATGGACAGCTGCAGAAAATTATTCCATCTCAATTTCAAAAAAACATCTGATTACAGCTTCTTCACACCAGACATTTAGCAACCTTCTTGGAAGCTGGTAGGAAACTGAAACAGAATTAGTTATTAACCATGCAAGCTGAAATAAGCTTAATACAATTTACACAAGTAATCTCAAAAACCCTCCCACATCTTGGTGAGAAAAAAAAAACAAACTGACTGCAGAGTATACAAGGTCATTCATGTTGCTAGCCAGATTTATATCACTCTGGATTCCCCATGGAAAAGAAACCATAACTGATCAATTAAAGCACCTTTTTTGATCTGCTCTTGGGAGCTCTGCAGAACAACTAAACACAGATCAAGCAAGGCTTTATGTGGAAACAGTGACGGAAAATAACTCAACCACTTCTTTAACTTTTGTGTAACAGACAGTAAACCAAAATCTGGTATGAAGGAAAGCATATGAATTTTCATTTAGTTTACTTCAAAATAAAAACAAAAACAATCTTCTAATAAGAAAAAAATAATTATGAGCTTTCAGGAGAAATGTTAGCTGATATACAGCAAGTTCTCCAAAGACAATAGCTCATTTGTTTGTAGTTAATCGGAGGACAGTAACTCATCAAAAAGTTTCCAGCACTAGTGGTTGAACTATTACAAAAACATGCCCAACTATTCTGCAGTATTTAGAAGATGGAAGGAATATTAGACTCATCAGCTGGTACAAGCTATAAATAAACAAACACAATTGCATCTGACTTCCACAGGCATCCTTTATACCTTGGCGAGTCCATGACATGTAGGCCCACCTAAAGGCACTCTCTCACTCAACTTTAAATACCTTTGACACTAAATGTAATTTTATCACATCCAAGTAAGGAACTTTTGTCCCTCAAAGTGCAAAGACTCAATACTGTTATTCAGAGGCTAATACATTAAATATTTTATTTAAAGAAATCTTTGTTTTCCCATTCAAAACCTTATTTTTTTTCTCAAGTATTTGAATGTTCTTACTCTTGTACAATGATTTAGAAGAGAGTTTTTTAATCTTTTTTCGAAGGGTAAAATTGATCAGTAATCTCTCCAGTCATTGTATGTGCAGTGTAGGGTACTGTCAATATTTGCTGGAAATCTTAAATTAATCTTAAATTAAGCAAGGCTACCAATTAGGTTAAAAAATTTCTATCTTGCTTTAATTACTGGGTGAATTGATACAGGAGCCTCATGTATCAAACAACTGAAAGCCAAGACAAAACACCACCAAAACCTCAGTTCCTATTTTGTCAGAAATTTTTTTATGCTTGCAAATGAGTGTTTGAGAGAGAGAGTGGTGAGCCAGCAAGGAGAGGTAACATAAAGCAGATGTCCAGAAGCAAGCTAAACATACATGTAAGCAGAACACAAGTCACACTGGTACTACCAGGACAAAACAAAGAGTGTTTGATTTCCATTTTAAGTAACCAATACTTGCACTGCATCTCTTTGTCTCTACCGACGCAAAAGTGAATACAGACTCTTCAAATTATGATGTGCTACAAGGTACATGGCTGCTAGGCTGCTTTTTTTTTCCTAGTTTCTTTTAACATGCAACAACTTGCATAGATAATAAAAAACATCTGAGATACTGTGTTCACTGGTTAAAGTCGAAAGTACAGAACAAACTGCCATTATACCCCAGAGATTTAATGTTGATGATACCCAAAGCAGATATTTTGTATTTCCAGCCCTTCTGAAAGTGTAAGAGCAGAGAGAGTGAAACAGTCCTGAATTTGGGGTTCTAGTAAGACCTATCAGAGAAAAGATAAACTTTAAACTAAAATGAAAAATTAATTTGAATTTGATTATAGTTGACCTGTTTTCTTTATTAAGGAGCTGAAAGAATGATAACTAGTACAGAGAAATCTAAATATGTTCTTCCCTAGGTAAGATTGTTACTGTCAGAAGATGAAGCTTCTGCCAAAATTACTCCTTTAGAAATCTTTTTCTATTAGAGGTTATTACCAGAAAAGCAGAGTAAGACCAGGCATGCCCAGAGAGCATGACTAAGTACAGCAAAGAATTACAATATTCATTTGATAGAAGGTTTTTATACAAAGAATGGAAACCATTCCATTTATAAAAGCAGGATTAAAAAAAAAAAACAACCTGAATGTTAAGTTTACTGCAGTGGCAGCTTACTATTTTATAGCAAGGTATTTCATAGACAAACTATGATTTGTATGTTCTGATGTTCTGTGATCATTTGTCCAAACAGGGAAAAAGCCAAGGCTCCACAGTCTAAACCATGTGCTTTATCCATGAAAAAACATGACACAAGTTTAGATCATCAGCTGACATAAATCACCATAATTCCATTAATTTCACTGACCATTAAAGACTCAAATGAAATATAAACTAGCAGTCTAACCCTACTTGAACTATCACCCATTTATTTTAGCTTGAAAAAGACCAAACATTACTGTGGAGTTGCAGTAGTTATTCGGAGGCAGAAATGTTGCTGTTTTACAGCATGTTCCTAATATGCTTTTCTCTGGGGAGGCAAAGGAAGGATAGATAACATTAAAAACAAAATAGAAAATTATTACCAAAAAATCTATGAACTAAACAACAACACAGATTCCTTCATAAATATACTTAGTTTTTCAACCATAAAAGGGTTAATATTAAATGTTTGTAGAATACTTTAAATAAAACACAATTATTTGCTCTGAGTTGCTTTCTTTTTAACTTTCCTTTCCACTGCTCAAATAACATATATGACATTATCAATATATTCACAACATTTGTGAGCTATAAAATGTCAACTATTACCACTACAAATTTCTTTCAGACCGATTCAACAAGGATGTATACATTCTCTTTAAAAAAGACAAAGTTCTTCATTCAGCTCTTCTGTTTTCCCGTATTTTGTTTCCATACCACAACAATTTGGGTATTCAGAAACTGACAATTTACTGACAAAAATGAAGATTCAAGCTGGAAACACTAAACTAATTTTATACAGTAAAAAGTGAAAAGATTCAGTATTATGCTTCTACCTGAGCTTCACCTAAAAACATCTGGATCATGCAGTCAAGTCATACTGACTAAACTCCAAAGTTTCTTCAGATTTTTTTTTCCCACTTTGTTCATATGTGGCACTACAAAACTAGGTTACATTGTGGGTAGAAGGACTGCAGCTTCTGAAAAATCACAGCTTTCCTCCTTGGCAGATGTTCCTCCAGAAGCCTCTGATGCACATAACTATTATCTTTTGACCTTAGTTTTTTTCCATTTTTAACAATTTTCTGCACTGCCTACAAACTTCTGAAACTACTGTGTTTATTTTTTAAAATCATCTTCTATGTAGATTTTTACCTGATCTTTGTTGTATGATCCCAGTGACTATCACTCAGGTATAAAGCAATATGACTAGGATCTGGTACATGTTTATTCTCCTATCCTTCTTTAAGGGAAAACATTTTTTCTCTGAAGTGTTAAGGTTGGGATTAAAAAAAAAAAAAGAAATCACATACCAACACACAAATATTACTATTTATAGGAAAGACAGTCAAAGTAACACTCTTTACACTTCAGGCAGAAACTGGTTAAGACAACAATCCCCAACTGTTGGGTAAGTTAATTGCAGCTCTTGGAGACTATTAGAAAGTTTTTGTTTCACATGTACAACTAATAATACAAGTGCTTAAGAGATACTTTGGCTACAGTTACTTCTCTAATCTGCATGGTTTTATTTCTAAAAACCCTTTTTCCTGGTCTCTGTATTCCAGGGATCTGGAAGGAAGCACAGAACTCCTGCAGTAACATGTATCCATAAAATCATATAGGTGGAAGGGACCTCTCTACATCAAATATCCTGCCCAAAGCACGTGACAGTTAGAGCAGGTTGTGCAGTTGAGTACTACTCTGGGCAGCCGGCCCCAGTGTTTCAGCGCTCCTATGGGGTTTTTTCCCCTTGTAGAGTTAGCTTTTTCCATGTTCTAACTTGTGTCTGTTACTCCTTGTCCTTCCAATGTACAACTGTTAGAGATTCTGGCTCTTTCTACCTCTTGCCATTTAGGGAGCACCACCACCTGCTCTTCTAAAGGCTGGACAAAACCAGTTGGTTATCTCTGCCCTTCCTCATACATCGTGTTGTCCAGCCCTATAAGCTTCCTGTTGGTCTTTGCTGGACTTATCCAAATATATTTCTCTCTGGTATACTGGGAAGCCCCAAACTGGGTACCAGTGCTCCAGCAGCAGTCTCCAAAGCGTGGGACACAGGAAAAATCACTTCCCCCAGCCTGCTGGCTACACTCTTGTTCTTATTCTAGGCCCAGTATGACATCCATCATGAATAACTTCTCCTTATGAAGGAAATGCAGGACTTGCTGACTGTGCTGATTTTAAAACACTTTCGCTCTGCCAAGAAGCAATGCAACCCAAACCAGAGCCAAGTGGTATCTCAATATTAATCTCCTCTTGGTTATTAGCCAAGTTTAGCATCATTCTATGGCAAACAGAAGTGCCAAAGGTCAGCAGTGGTATAATGCTTACTAGATGCAGGATATAAACACACCTGCCAGTGAGAGCACACTGATTTATGAGTGCTGAAAAAGCATTCATTTGAGTGAAAGCTAGGTTTGGAACAGCAACCATTTATGGCCATCCATAAAGGCTGCTTAGCAATAAGTGCAGTAAGGCAGCCATGGGAATGGATGATTGGGAATTTCCTGTGGAAGTAGCATTTTTATTTTCCACAGTAAGAATTCCCACTCAGCCGCTATGACATTGTTTGGAATCTAGAAAGTTTCCTGTACAGGTGCTCCACGAATGCTGGAAGGAACTGCAAAAACGTTTGTATGGCCAAACAGCAGACAAACATGTTCAGTCAACAACACAAAATGACAATTAAAAACATGTTTTAATATACTGATGAAGACACATGGCTTACTGGCCATGAAGCAGCAAACTAAGAAAATCTGGAGTTTACCACTAATTTGTTGGGGAAGCACCATTAAGTCATTCCATCACATGCACCTCTGGGTCCTTACCAGCTGTTACCTCCGTTTACACAGTTGACTACCACTAACACTAAAATCAAGATTTTTTTCTTTTGGCAGCTGTTATGTTTTCACAGGCCTAGTAACTCACACTTCCTTGCTCACATAGCGTCAAAAATACCTGGCAGCGTTTCCACAAAGTACCTCCCACTGAAAAGAGACACAAATTTGCTGCTGTTGTAAACTGTAAGTATCAGTGAAGGGCAGCTCTCTTACACTAGCAGGAATTTCACCATAGGAGACTTAACAGTAACACCTATGCAAGTCAGTGTTAATTGTAGTATCTGATAGGTTTTCCCTTCTTGGACAACAGATCTTTTTCTGTTAAAGTAATGTTTTCTCAGTATTTATCATGTCCATTATTTTTCAAATGACTGCAATACTTAAGATTTTATTTTTACTTTACAAAGGAGTTTATATACAACAGCTGTAAGATCTGCTGCCCCAGTGAGTTATCACAGATTTGCACACCACTTGCTAGTGTAGTTGGCCTCCCTCGGAGACAGTGGCATACAGCTCCGGTACTTCAGTCCATGAATGCTTGATAATGCTGGATGCAGGATTTGGACTTCTGGCAAGGACTGATGAACTCAAGTTTATCCAACAAATGACAAGAATGATTGCAAAGTTTGATTTGAGGATCTCAGCAGTATCTTTATATTGAAAAATCTTTTTTAGATTCAGAGTAACAAGCCCAGGATGGTCATGTTGCTTTTAGGATGAAGAAGTTGAGCCACTTCCAATGTACAGCTTCAAAACATAAGGCTTGCACTCCTTTTGGTGGAAAATATCCTTTTTATGGAGTCATTCTTTGATTACCCATGACACATTTGATAACACAGGAACTTTACCTGGTATTATTACTATTTATATCTAGGACTGTTTAGCCTAGACTGGAACTTTGTAGCCTGGAGAAGAGAAGGTTTAGGTTAGGGCAAGGGGAAGATCTCATCATCTCTTTTCAGTGGTGCCCAGTGACAGGACCAGAGGTAATGGGCACAAACTGAAACACAGGAAGTTCCCTCTGAACATCAGGAAACACTTTTTTGCTGTAAGGCTGACCAAGCAGTGGCACTGGTTGCCCAGAGAGGTTATGGATTCTCCATCCTTGGAGATACTCAAAAGTTGTCTAAACATGGTCCTGGGCAAATGGCTCTGGATGGCCTTGCTTGAGCATGGGGCTTGGACCAGATGACCTGCAGAGGTCCCTTCCCACCTCAGCCATTTTGTGGTTCTGTGAACTGACAGGCTTAGAGCATTTTGAGCACTGGCATGAAGTCCAGATGGAGGTGAGTTAATAGGGCCATACCTGGGCCTTGGTACTGGGTCTAATACTGTTCAACCACTTCATTAATGATCTGGATGATGGGACAGAGTGAATCCTGAGCAAGTTCATATATGACATAAAACGAGGAGGCGTAGCTGATACACAAGATCATTCTGGTGCCATTCAGATTGGCCTCAACAGGCTGGAGAAAAAGGCAGGGAAGAACACATGAATTTCAACAAAAGGGAATAAGAAGTCCTACACTGGGGAAGAATTACTCCATGCATTATCATACAATAGCTGCTTACCAACTAGAAAGCAGCTTTGCAGAGAAGGACCTGGGGGTTTTGATGGATAAGATTAACATGGGACAACAGTGCACTGCAGCCCCATGAGTAAGAGCAGCACAGAGCAGAGGAAAAATATAAGGAGCAAAAGAAAAGAAGGAGCAGCAGAAGGAAACTACTACACACAAACCCCATCTGTCTGTGCTACCCATCACCTCACAAAAGGGACTAGGAGTAACCCACAGTGATAAAAGGGGAATAAAGATACAGAAGATGGAAGGAGAGCTGTCTGGAGTGAAGTCAAGCCTCAGAAAAAGGAAGGAAAGGTATTTTCCAAGCCTTTCAAGGTTTGACTGCCCTTTGACTCCTACACAGCCGTACCCCACCACCGCTGAAGAGTACCTCTCACCTTGCTGTTCCCTACAGACCCTCAAAACTTCTCTTTGACCTGAACCCAAAGTGCACCAGCATCCCAACAACTAACAAACCCACCACAAGTCTATGCCACCAGCGGTGTCCCTGATATCAAACACTAACCAAGTATACCAGTCTCTCTAATCAGGAAACATTTTCTGCTTTTTAGGTCATTATGTGTGGAATTTAGTCTCAGGTTCTTATCCAAGTGTGTAAAAGTTGCTTTCTTATCTCAGTCTTGTTTCACCTCTGTGCTGCCTTGTAGGCTGGTGTGGCCCATCCTGCAGTTAGCTCTGTGGAGCTGGAGCAAGGCTATTCCTCCAGGTTATATCAGCTTCACTGTCCTCACCCTCCCTGTTTTCTCCATAACCCACAAAAGAAAGCAAAATCAATAAGATAACATCAGCAAGCCACTAAAACCTAAATATACTTGCTTTGATTTTTCACCCAGAATTTACTATGTTAACTGCAGCACTTCTGCAACCAAAACCCTAGAGCTTCTGCTCAGGTTTTCGCACAGTATCTCAAAAACTAAATACTACACAGCTGCTGTGTGATTTACCAGTATGTCACCTAAATGAACATATTCCCAATTTAAAGCAATGAGAGAAAAACTTCTGAAGCAACTTTACAATGAAAGTAATCACTGGCCTTTATAATAAAGTACAACGTCTAATATCTTCCCCTTAAATTGCATATGAATAATAAAAGTAGCTGTGTTGAGGATTAAAAACAAAAATATATGTACAATATAACCTATTCCACAGGAAAAAAAAATATCTATATAGCAGGAAATCAATAATCTGATTTATATCAGAGATACATAGTACGCAGTAACTGAAATAAGGAAATGTCTGAAATACAAAATGATGTCTCACTCCTTGAAAACATCCCACTTAGTGACTTTAGTGAGCTTAGGATATCTGAGTCAAGACAAAACCTCATCTAATTTTTCTTTCTTATTTGCAGGTGAAAAAAAATTATAGAATCCTCTACTAGGGATTAGATATCTGGATATGGTTCTGGGCAGCTGGCTGTGGATGGCCCTGCTTGAGCAGAGGCATTGGACCTGGGAACCTCCAGAGGTCCCTTCCCACCTCAACCACTCTGTGACTCTGTGTGATTGCCTTTGTACAACTCATGATGATGATCCTTCTTTGCCTTTTAAATCTTAAAAAAAAGATCACAGACAGCAACTTTGTGTTAAAAGCATTAAAACAGGTACCTTTTCTGTCAAGTATGAATACAGAGACATCTGTACTTCGTCAGGGCCCTGAGGGCACTTCGACCTTAACAGCCTTGTCCTGCCTTCCCTAGGGCTCCCCCACCCTGCTCACAGCAGAGGAGGCCATTTCAGTTCCACAGGCTCCCCTGACCCTGCACACAGCACAGGACCAGGTGTCTGCTCATGTCTGCTCCTTTGGGACCATCAGCCCTGGCCCGAGTGATGCAGCCACAGGGCTGGTCTCCAGCTGTGTGGTTTTGTTTCTGTACTATCAAAACATTGGTGATTCTGCCACTGCAATGTGTTTTTCATGTGTGGGTCCACATTTACTTGAAAAGCAATCACTTCTGTCTTTTTATTCTGTCCTAATTAATTTGTGTGCTTAACAGCACTAGACCAGATCACAGCAATTAACGTAGAGACTTTTTAGAAGCTCAAAGTAATGAACAACATGGGAAAGACTGCCTGAGTTGAAAGGCTCATAATATGGACTCCTGGTCTAACCCAGTTTTTTGCTTTGGAAGTGACATTTCTTTATCACTTTATCCCAGCCTAATTTTACCTGAAGACTCTCCATTGCTGTTAACCATATTTTGTTTTCTAGACAATATTTTTTTTCATAATCATTGTTTCCCCTTCTACTCATACATCTGCTAAAATAATCACAATTTCCCACTCTAAAATAATGTAATTATACCAAGTATACCTTGTATTTATAAACAAGGGCTATTGCTTTGCTTGTCAAATGAAGATTTTTCCCTTATGCACTGCACTACTGCTATCATGTGTACTACTCAGCTCATCCTCCAATCTCAATTTTTGTTTAAAATACTTAATAAAAAAGATAAAAATAACTCAAACCATATTAAAAAGAAACATGCAACTTACAAATCAATGGTTCACTTGTGTAATCTACCTAAATGTGATTCTCTAAAGCTGGTAGAATCCAGTCACACAACCCTTTTTCCAAGACAGTGAAGTCAAGAATGCTTTAAGTTAGATAAATATCATTCATCCACCATCATAATACATGTAAGTACTTTCCTAAATAAATTAATATTAAATATATCCTTGAATGTTTAGTTAGTATCACTGGAGTAAAATTTTAAGCATTGATATAAGTGTTTAGAGTCACGACTTTCAGGAGAGAAGAAATTATATATATATTATATGTAATATATTATATATTATATATTATATATTGTATATTGTATATTATATATTATATATTATATATTATATATTATATATTATATATTATATATTATATATTATATATTATATATTATATATTATATATTATATATTATATATTATATATACACCTTTGTTAGAGCATAACTGTAGAGTATTTATTAAGAGAAACAATGGGGGGGATTAAGACATTATAATGATAAATTTTTGACTCATCTTAGGGTTCCAGAGATTTTACCTATGTAACCCACACAGTATCACAGTATCACAAGGTTGGAAAAGACCTCTGAGATCATCTAGTCCAGCCTGTGACCCAACACCAACACCTACTCGTCGTTTAAACCATATACTGAGGATATTTTGCGGGGAGAAGCATAATTCAATTCAAACACTGAATGGTATTATGTAATTTAAAGCTACATAAATTGGTTTGTATTGTTATAAAAGGGTGGTCTATATCATCACTGAATTACGCTGAATACACTCACTTGGATTTTTATAGAGTTTTTGTTTGGTTTGAATTTGGGGTGTGTCTGGAGGGGAAGTATACTTTCACAGAACGGCTGAGGTTAGACAGGACCTCTGGAGCTCATCTGGTCTAACCCTGCTGATCAAGCAGGGCCGCCAACAGACTGTTGCCTTGTACCATGCCCAGATGGCTTTGGAATATCTGCAGGGATGGAGACTCCATAACCACTCTGGGCAACCTGTGCCAGTACTCAGTCCCCCTCACAATAAAGAGGTTTTCATATGGTAGACCACAGAATTATTCTCTCTACCCAAGTACCATTCCATCAGTATATGTCCTTTTTTTAATATATATTCTGGTTCTTTATCAGCTAACTGGCAAAGAGCACATCTGATAATGCAATTATTTTTATGCTTATTGAAAGATTTAAATATGACTCCCTTGTGTGCAAAAAAATGGCTCGAAAAAAAATGGGAGCTCAGAGATTCTAATGTGGCACCAGAGAGTGAGAAAAGAGTAGCTCTGAAGCAGAAGCAGTTGTCATGATCACCAGCACAGTTCACAGAACTAAAAATACATGAGAACTATGAAAAATGTTCATGAGGAACATTTGAGTTAAGCACAGAACAAGTTGAGTCATTTTGTGGAACACAACTGAAGGAACAAGAGCTCATTGATATGCCACTGGAAAATATGTCTTAAATGTAGCTGATCCACTGCCAATATTGTAGTATTGTCGTAGCGACTGTAATTAGGACAGAATAACATTTAAAAGAGTCTTAAGTACTGAAAGTGAAGTGATGGCGGTGTCCCTCTCTAGTAATTAGCTATGTACCAGGTGCTATTGGATCACATTTTTCATAGCTTCCAAACTGATATACACTGTGTAAGAACTTAACCCACAACATTTTAGATATCAATCACAGTTCTTCAAAATGTATTTTAACATTGTTTGATTTCCCAGTAGAGGAACAGACATGTCCAGTGTATTTATAGATCTTCCAGCACTGTCTAGTCTGGGAAATGAACCATCTATTTAAAAAAATGTATTTGTTTTGTTATATTTCCAAACTGATGACTAAAACAGTTTAAATATCTAAATAACAAATAAGCATTTTTTGACATTTTCTCACCAAAGAAAACCCTCTCCAAGTTGTGTATGAACAAAAATTGATAGCACCAACAGCTGAAAAGTAAGTAAGAATCAACATGCAGATAAGAAATTACAACTGCCCGAATACCGTTTGCCATATTCTTCTGTATTCACTACAGAGTATGGATTTTTATCTGTGATCTTGAATTGAGTCTCTGTGTCCACACTCTTCATTATAGATATTCATTATAGATAGCAGTCAAGTTTTCAACATAAATGCAAAATAAAAGCATGAGCTCACATCTTCTCATTTATTTTGTTTTTAAATAGCTAGGCCATAGATTCCTTATTAAGCATGGAAATATACATTGTGTTGACAGGTCTTTCAGCTTTTACAGGTGTACTGGGTCTGGCTAGGATGGAGTTAATTTTCATCATGGCAGCCCATATTGTGCTGTGTTTTACATTGGGGACCAAAACAGTGTTGATAACACACCAGTGCTCTAGCTATTGCTGAGCAGCGCTTGCACAGCATCAAGGCTTTCTCTGTTTCTCACTTGAGCAGGCTGAGGGTGACCAAGAGGTTTGGAAGCAACACTCAGGACAGCTGACCCCAACTGAGGAAAGAGATTCCATACCAGAAAATACCATGCTCAGCAATAAAAATGATGAGGAGTTTTTCCAAAGCTCCTGCTCAGAGACTGTCTGGGCATCCATCTGCACGACAAGTGAATGGTTTTGCACCACTTGTTTTCTTTTTGTCTTCTCCTTTTTCCCTTTCACTTAGTATGCTGTCTTTATCACAACACATGAGTATTTTTCTCAGCTTTGCTATTCCTGTTCTCTCTCCCATCTCACTGTGTGGGAAAGTAAGCAAGTGACTGGGCGGGGGCTTGCCTGCCAGTTGAGGTCAATCCACCACGACATTTCACAATATGTAATTTTATTTCTTTTTTTGTTGTCCAATGTATCTACTGATGGAAGAATTCCAATTTGCACTTACATAGTACAAGGGGCGTTCTTAAGTCTCGAAAACCCCACATATTTAGTTAAATACTAAGTTTTTCCCAGCACTTCAGTTTACAGAGGCCTTCACTTGCTAGTTCCTCACTGTTCAGATACTACAGTATTATGTCATGCAACACTGTCTTTCCAAGTTCATTTTCAGTCTAAGTTAGAGGAATGAACTTTTTCTATGGTTTTAAACTGCCTTGTGTTGCCCTAGGTTTAGAGAACAGCTGGAGACTGAGGCTCTGACTTTGGGCATCCATAGTTTTATGTACCTCAAACAGTAGCATCACTGATTTTAGAAAAGTACTATGCACATCAATAAAGTTCAGCAGATACATAATGAGTAACAGAAAAGATATGCTCAAAACAATTTGCAGTAAGGTATTTTTCTGACTGGATAGCTCAGACAGCTAACTGTGTTCTTATGCAAAGTAAATATACAGTGTTACTTCTGAAAACATTCAAAGACATCAATATATGTTTTCCAGTACAGCATCTCAAGGAGAAAAAAAAAAAAAAAAGATAATTTTCTTTTGCAAAAAGTCTAAAATTATTGAGAGTGGAGCGCTGGCAAGTATGTGATTCTCCATCACTAATGAATGAGAAAAAGATATTATTCTCCAGCAGTTTTGATCACCCTGTATCTTATAAGCATTTGATTAGTTACGTTTGGGTTTTCCCACTTAAAATTTCAAATAAGAGAAAAGAGCAGTGTAAGCCTTGTAAATGTATGCTTTCTAAAAGTCATTTTTTTTCTAAAAAAAATCTTCAAGAAAAGAAAAACTCCAGGAAAGGGAAACAAACCAATGAAAACAGTGAAGGCCAAACAATCTATAACAAAACTCAGTTTTAATAACTGTAGATAGTCACTATATTTAATACATTTTAATTATGCTTTTTAACATGTACCCTTTAAATTTCAAGGGCACCAAGGAAAGAGAAAGAACGTCAGGTTAGTTCGGCTTGCATACTTTCAAGTTAGACTCTCCACTCTTAAGACTGTTTAAAAGAATATTAAAACTAACATTCTTTGGCCAAGGATGACATTCTACTCTCAGATTGACCCTAAATTTTTATCTTTTTTTTTCCTTTGAACTACTTTTCTTAGTATTCTGAAATGAAGTCCTGGAAACTTATGAAACAATGCAGATTCAAACCTGACCACATAGGCTGTTTTTCTGTGTGCTGAACTGCTAGCCATTAAAATGTTTTTAATAGTTTTTACTGCTTTTGGGAAAGCACACTACTTGACTAACCAACTATTGTGCATATCTGTAAACATAGAGAACACATAGTATTCACCAAGTTCTCTAACTACTTTATGTACTTGTAATTAGCATTCATCTACTACAAAAAAATAATCAGACTTTATCCAATAAGACATAAAGCTCCAGACTGTGCACCTACCCGCGCTAGCAGACTCAGTTATTTTATAGCCACTAGATACATCTGTACCATATGATACTGTGTCACCTGAGGTCCTCATACAGATTTACAACTTCTTTCAATCCAACATCTCTTACCTCAAGTGAAAAGGGTTCAAATTTAAATCACAAAAATAATACCTAGAGTTTGATTTGTCATGCCATTTTAAAACACCTCCAGAGCAAGCTATAGAAACCTACACTCCTGATGCCCTGAAAGGCACACACAGATATCTATATATCTGGAAAGACAGCTCTATCCAGGAGAGAAACATCGTCCTTTCACACACAGCTGCTATAGAAATGATTTGTGCTATAAATCTGAAGAGAAGGGTCCTCCTTGTTGAGAAGGGAAAAAAAAAATAAAAACTAACAAAAACCCAACCTTCAATGTAACATTTACTACAAGGGCCCATAAGTAAAATTTCTCACTTATATTGGTCTGTACCTAGAAGTGAATGGACTTAATAGTTCACTGCTGTAATCAAGGTTTTTATCTAGCGGTGCTGTTCCTTCACCACAGAACAAGATAGGCTGAAAAAAGCTTAGTGTGCCTTAGTGTGATTATAAGTATATACACTTTCTTTTTAGCCATTGCTTCGTGATAGCCTTAACAGTCACGGATGCAAAAGATGAAGAGTATGGCTTCACGAGGTTATGGTCTCCTCCTCTCCTGTCCTTTCTCCCAACTCCACAAACAAGATCTACCTTGATTTCTTCTGGTTATTCTGTTCTTTTGCCTTGCTCAACTGATCTTTTCCACATACAGAAACTATGATAAAAACAACACTGCGACCTCAACACATTCACCCCCAGATACTAATTACTTTACTCACTTCAAATAGGAGTGACTCAAAAGACTGTTTTTCTTCAGGAACATGTTCCATCCATTCTACTTGCGCTGGCAATAATAATTAGGAGAATGACTTCTATCAACAGTCTGTAGTTTAAACTACATGTATCAAACAATCAATATCCTACTTTCACTTCTTCTAGCTAATTTTCATTAGGACTTCTTATATTAACTTATTTCTCCCTTATTGATAAAAATGTCAATTAATGTCACTTGCATAGTTATTGAGGAAAAGGGGACAAAAAAGTAAGCGTCATACATAATTTACCATTTCTTTTGATTAATCATCTTCTGTTGGCAGAACTGCTCATCTTTCATGTAAAAAGCTTGGGTACATTGGGTAGTTCTACTGGGCTAACACCATATAAAAGCTACTGATCAATTATTCATGTACAGATTAAAGTGAATTAAAATTGTAATCTTGGAACATCAGGAAAATATAAAATGACCAAGAATTATTAACATAAAAGCCTTCAAAGAAGTTTTGAAAGTCAAATTCTGAGCTGCAGGCCTACTGTTACCTTTTTGGTCCAAAAAAAAATTAAAGGAAAATTTTCTTTTTTTTTATACAGTCATTCATTTTTTCACAATTTCAATTAATTCTTCCAAAGATTTCAGAGAATCTTGTTCTTATTAAAGGAGTCCATTTAAAGGAAAAATTGCAAAAGTAGTTCACAGGATCAATTCACAGCTTTATGCTGACCTCAACCCTATGTAGTCCTATGCAGACTCATGGCTAAAAAGGGCAATCTGGAGCTAAACACTTCCTCCTCTGCCCATGATGTCTAGAAGTTGTAACATTATGTCTTCGGTTCTGTCACCAACTGGGACCACAAGAAAAAATGAACTTACCATTGTGGAGCAACAATAAGAGCTACAAAGAGTTCTCAGAGGGTCAAGTCTTGCTTTTTCCAACTCACCATTAAATTTTGGCATTTGCTTCAGTGAGGCTGAGGATATCATTCAGAAAATTCAGGTAATATATATAGCCTATGTCTCAACTTGACACCTTGTTTTGCACTGAGTTGTTGGTCTGTTACTATCCCAGTAAGAATGGCACTCAGACTCTGTCAGACATCATTTAAAATGCTATTTATTAGAGATAATACTATAAGGAGAAGAAAGTGAAGATAATCTTACGTCTCTCTAGATGCTGGGAACTCCAAGTGGTGTAGCATCAAATGAGCCTCTGATCCACCAGTAGCACATCATGTAGACCCCATCTGTAGAATTTTGGTCATTTGAGCAATTGTAAGATTTTATTACAAGAAACCAACTCTACTCATCATTTCTACTGTCAAATGGAAAGGATGCTCATGTGGGACCTTTTTGCTGAGCTTTTTGATAAAGGCAAGGCCATGCAGGTGACGTAATTGCCAGTACCCAGTGGGAGCTGCCTGCAGGCTCTCGTTTTACAATGAGCTGGCTGAGTGTCCCAAAGTCAAGGGACCTATGCAGCACAGCACCAGCTTAAAAGCAAAGCTGCATGCACAGCACAGCACAAACCATCCTTGACTCTGCTCAGCTTGGCCATGTTGTGAATCACTAACTCCTTGATGTACAATGGTCTTCTGGTCATGCATCCTTCAGTCTGTTTTCCCTGGAATATTTGTGTGGCTCATGCAGTAGTTTTTTTCAGAAAGACAATATACTTCTAAGAGCAACTATGTTTCTCTCTGCAAGTTTAACATACCCATCCTGAAGGCTCCAACTCTCACAACATCTGTCCCACTGCAGAGAAAACAGGTTTCCTCACATGCAAACAAAAAAAACCTGCTTCCACCGTCCCTTCTCCTTTCCTTTAACTGTGTACCATTAAATATGCTATGCATAAATTACCATGAAATAAATCTATTTGCAGAAACACACAGCTAATTTTTCCACCACCTACTTGTTAAGTTGCACTC
Organism: Tapera naevia; assembly: GCA_033556795.1. NCBI lineage: Eukaryota > Metazoa > Chordata > Aves > Cuculiformes > Neomorphidae > Tapera > Tapera naevia. Next base: position 17,976,311 of record JAUMJJ010000038.1, read on the forward strand.
AGCAGTTACACTTCCTGTGGCTTTTTGCTCGTTTTTAGCTTTTCCATTTATTCCTTGTGCAAACAAAAGGCACTCCTTTTTTCCACCATTGAGTTCTACTTGCATTCACCTCCGTTCATCCCAGCTACACAGCAACAGGGGTTTGCATGCATGCACATTTCACGTGCTCACAGCCCCTCTCTCTCTGAACACCTATTCTCCTTCAATTCTATATGCAAGACAATAGAGAGAGGGAATACGACATTGTAGGAATGTGTGTGTATCAATGTGTTTGTGTGTGCTTTGGTGTGTATTTATCCACAGACATACACATGCATTTGGATTGATCTAGGAGTGGAAAGGGACGCAGGCAAGCTCAGTGAGACACAGAGCCACATCCCCACAGGGAGTGAAAGAAACAAGAGTTGTTTCCCTACCTGCAGGCTGCGATATGTAGGATCTTTAACACTGCTGCTCTCAAGGCTGAGGAGAGCTCAAATGCAACGATAAATTAAACCTTCTAACAGCGTAACCAAAGTCTGGAAATCAGGCAGTCCTGAAGTCCTGCACCCAGAACTCCCTGTACCTGACCCCCAAGGAGGTTTCATTTGATGTCTGCCTGTACAAGTCACTGTCTTCTGTACCAACATTCAAACTGTGGTGCACCAGAAGTAGCTTCTTAGTGCTGCTTACTTCTGTGCAGAGCATATATAAACAACTGGGGCCACACTGCAACTTGCCCTACACTGGACAATTAATGCAGTCATTGTGCCTATCGCGGCGTTTGCAGACAGGAGTTTACCACCCCGTTTAATCTGGCTGCTGCACAAGGCAGCCACATCTTGGTCAGCGCACAGACAGAAGCTGTCAAAAAGACTAAGGTTCAGAACCTCTGGTAGGTATCTACAGAAACATTTCTGTACCGGTTCTCACTGAAGGTAAACGTCAAGCCTAGGTTGTGACAAATGAGGTATGGCATCTTCTACCATGGGAAAGAAAATTGAGAGGGGCACAAAAAATACCTATTATGTCTGCAAAATGCTTAAAGGACCACCTGCCATTTTGGCTTAATTTTCTGTTTAGTTTCATTAGCTCCCTAAGTAATATTCTGAAAGTTAACTTCTATTAGGAAAGACAAATTTCACTCCATTAATACTGAGAATTAAAATAATTCAATCACAAAGGTATGCTGAATTTTTATCATACATCAGGTGAATCCTTTTTCATCAGCACCACGCTGCAAAGCCAATGTACTATTGTCACAAGCACAGCTGATTTAATCACTAATTAATGAAATGCTGCAATCAGAAATACAGCATACCAAGCCTTTGGGTCTAAATGAGAAATTCTAATCAGATCTAAATAGATCAGTTGTTCCAGTTTCTGCAACAATCTTTGAATTCATGGGGTCTTTAATAGGATGAGACAATCTGAATGTGTCAAAAATGCCATTGCCCAAGTACAAAACTATGTATCCTGTAGGCACTTCTCAGTTCCCTAATTCGATTTCAAGCCTTGAAATAGCTGTTGGATTTGTTGTGATAATTCATTATCACTAATTTTCACTGGTTTATTTCACTAATTTTTTTTTTCCATTATGGCCACAGCACATTTAGTATCATGATTATTTTCTAAATCCAGATTGGCTCCTCTTTTCAATAAATATACAGAACTGGCAGTTGTGAAAACAGGAACCAAGATATATAATAACAGAATCCAATGTCAGAAGATTAAGTTCACCTAAAATTACACTAAATATCATTTTCACAGACTCAACATTTTATTTAATACTGCAAGTGAGCAACTTTCTTATTCTTTCTGATTGTTTGGGTGCTCTTTGAAGAAACTTGCAGTAAAATGCATCTGCCATTACTCTTGCTGTGTAGTGCCCTCTCGTGGATTTGTGTCAGAAAAGAAATCCAAAAAGAAATCCAACAGTAAGAATACACATCCACTAGATTTTTTTCCCAAGCCCTATAAAGACTCCGTATATGTTTTAATTCCATCACAGAACTGCACATAAATTCACATTTAGGCACCTATATATGTATTTCTAGTGCAACTAAGCAGGAATAAATATATTAACACCACTTTGCATTGTGTATATTTTAAATTCAAACTACAGCTCTTCATGTCTTCAGGGAATACCTATTTTTTTTATATACATGAAAATATCTCATATATATTGGAACTTGATAATTTCAGCTACAAAACTTTCTCTTTGTATCCATTATAATTGAAAAACACTTTAATTAATGGAGGTCTTAAGCTACTTCATAATCAAGTATTTGTAAATTAAAGCAAAATTTACAGAGGTTTTAATAAGCATTTATAAGTAATGTATATAATTTAGAACTCATGTAAATTTATGATTTACATCTTTTTAGGCTAAGACTAGTGAAGTATATGAATTTTGACTCCCAGAAGCAACTTTATACAAGCTGCAGAAAGGAGAGTCACTTCAATACAGCTGACACATTAAGCAAGACTGAACTGCAAATATTCTCAAAAAAAATCCTTTAAGCATCAATACTGTTGCTCACTCCAACTGAAAATATGAGTTTTCTTTACAATTCAGTCTGCTTTTGCAATTCACAAATTCCTGGCTTTTTTTTCTAATCATCCAAGCTAGGTAACTAATTTATTTCTGAATTTGGGGTTTAGTATTTGTCTGGTTTCTTTTTTAAAGGCAAAATCCAATGTACTCAAAGGCATGCAGGAAGGATGCCTCAGTCTGTGAAGTGTATGGCTAAAAGTCTGTGCCAATAATTACATTCAGCCTAGTCAAAAAAAAAGAAGCCACATTCCCTTCCACCTCCCTCAACAATTAACTGATTTGCAACTAATTCTGAGAATCACGGCGAAGAAGATCAGAAGCTCTTAATTAGCATGGTTTACTATAGCACAACGAAACAAGCCTGCCACTGATCAAGGAACATAATATAATACATACATTGTTTCCACCACATTTTAAATCAAGACTTCTGGGTAAATTATTCTTTGTTTTCCTCTACAAAAAAATCTGCATCCTACAATGCCTTCATAACGTGGACATTTGACAGGAAAATCAAATCCCAATAGTCTCGGGTTTTAATCCATAGTCAACTCTGTTATCACTCAAATCAAGGGATCTTGGCCAACAACTCTGATGGGAAGTAAAATCAAGCCTCTATTAGAGATGAACAGTTACACTGCGTGACAATCTCCAGACGTGATAAGGGATAACTCAGTTCAGAGTTCAATGCTGTAGTGAAAGTGAAGATTCAGCACACAGTCTGAATTCATAGGGGCATACTAGGAGTAGAAATTGCTGCTAGCCAGCAGCCCATCTTTCCTACAGTGCTGGAAAAGGCCCCACCAGAGCCCTTCTGCTACCCAGCTGAGCCTGTGCTTTTTTCTTTCCCAGGAACCAGAATATGCAGCGCTTCATTCAGGATTTAGCTTTTGTGGCATTGCCCATTTTTAAATACACATTAGGGAACAGATGGATAGGACAACAATTGTGCATGTCTGTGCAATATAATTCTTTATGGAGCAAGCTGCCAGATTTTACTATTTCTAATTTACAAGAATGCTTTTATACCTTTTATCAGCATCAGACACTAAAGTTAACTTTCAGAAGCAGCTAGAAGTAAATAGCTATAGATTTTAGAATGAGTAGAAGAGGAATGCACTTCAGGGAATTTCAGATTCAACAGAACTCTATTTGTGCTTTCAGTTCTTTTATCTAGGCACCTTTTACAGCCAACTAAGAACACTACAGAATGAGCTCAGGAAAACTTTCATTGTATCAAAATGAATAGGTCAGCTTTAGAAGGGAAACTGTTCTTCTTTTTCCCCTTGAGACTCATATTCGTGTATTGATGTGATATTCTGGTTTGCACCTATTCTCTACTATTCTATTAGCACAGGAGGCCCCAGACTCAAGAACACTAGTGGGTTTTTTTGATCTCTCTCACAGTAGTAAAATCAGAGCAAAATCGGGATTTAGCATAAGAAAGGGTCCATAAAGAGGTTCAGAGACTTGTGGATTCCACTGATTTCCATGGCAGTAGCAGAAAACAAGATCGGCCTTATACAATTTCCTTCTACGGTGCATTGCTTCCTTCCTATGGTAGATGGCACTAGCAGCACCTATTATCAAGTTTGCTGCTTTCCACCTAAAATTTTGGGTTTACTGTTTATAGCTTTGCCAAGTGTCATCAGCTTGTCCTTAGATTTTGTTTCCAGTCCAAGTATTGTCAGCTTGAAATCTGGGGGAGGAGAGGCAAGAGAAGGAAAGGAACAGATTTCAATTAAAACAGTTCAGCTGGGTAGTCAGAACTGTCTGAGGCTGGGTCTGCCTGTGTTAAAAAAAGTAATCTTGTTTTGTTAAAAGTTATACCCACTTGTTCTTTGAAGTAGGGACTTGAATTTCACATGTGCAAGGACACGAAGGGAAGAATGTCAGCCACTGTATCAAGAAGGTGGCTTTTTCATCCTTTTGAAAAATCCACACAAATTTGTGTAGGTGTTAAGTTCACAAAGAACTATGGTATGAAGATCCTTGGAAGACGCTGAGATCCTAGCAGTATATTTTGCCATCCAGTCCATCTGTACCCAGGCGTGTTTCAACTCCATCTGAGAAAAAGCATTTTTGGACTGGCAGCAGTTGGCTGCTGAGGTCTGTGTTTGGTCTCATTTCAGGTGCGTGAACAGAGGCCAAGACATCTATCAGCTGTGTGCTTCCAGCAGCACCCATCCTGGAATCATTTTCTGCAGACAAGGAACACGCAAACACACACAAATTACGAACAGAATCCAGACATGCTCTCAGCAACAGGTTTGAAGGAGCTATCTGAGAATGAGGGGGAAACCCAGAGACAAATGGAAGTGCAAAAGGATAATGAGGTGACCTATCTGCAGACGAGAAGAAATTTGAATTCTGAGACCCAGACGGGTCTGAAAGCAGGATTTAAACAATCACAGGCTGCTAAGTACAGCAGTACACACGCAAATCTTGGGATATTTGGACAGCTGTCACAGCATTAGAGAGTTAGAAAAGATCATTTAGTTATCAAAATGCTTGCTGCTTTAGTAGAGCAGTGAACAAATAAGAGCCTTTTAACCCTGTTTTGATACATGGACAATGTCATCATCACCCTTTCTCCAGAAGTATCCTGTTACTGACAAGCTAACACCTTCACAGTCAGGAAACTTTTCCTCTGAAGGAAAGCAAAGATTGGCAAGGTGCACCCACCTCAAGCCTGTAGGCAAACATCAGGGCACGTTGTTATCAAGAAAAAAACAAGTATCTGCCATAAAACTTGAGATGTATGAGAGCCACATAGGACAGCTAAGTAATTTCTGTTAAGTTTAATATGGCATCAAGGTGAGGTGCCATTCTTGAAAGCAGTTGTTCTTTTAATTTCAGTCACACAGCTGAAGAAAAACTTCAAATCCTCTTTCCAAGCACATGCTACTTATCAATACTACTCACACCAATTGTAAGAAAGTTCTCGTGCTTGGAAGTTGGTTTTCAAACAGTACAGTCACTAGTACTATGAATTAATAATTCATTTTGACAAGGAAAACTAGGAACATCTTCAGGGAAGGTTGTATTAGTTAGATTCAGTAACAGTGTAAATCTGACACATTATTTATTTCATTGAAAAATACACACCATATTATGTCCTGCTGACATTAAAAAAAATAATGGGGCTCCCCTTTTAAAGAGCTGATGATCCTCTCTTGTAAACATAAGCAAGCCCTCCATATTTGTCTGGCAATACTGCTCAGAGCAATAAGCTTTGCAGTCTTTCAGGGAAACACTAAGTCTCACTGAAGAGAAAATATGGCAGGGTAAAAATAACTGCACGAGCACCAGTAAATCAGCACCTATAAATGACTCTCTGAGAAGTAAAGTATATTCAAAGGGGAAATTCCACAAAAGTGATGGAATGGAGATCAGAACAGCATATGATGTTCCCAGGAGTTTTGAGAAAAGCAGGCTGTGATGAAAATCTTGAGGCTTTTGCACAGATGAGAGCTCCAAGCAATTTGTAAAAATGACAACCAAAATATGGAAAACTATTACTAAGCTATTTTCTATGAACAGAAACAAACAAGTGCATCAGAAAAATGAGGTCTACAGATTCACTGAAACTCTCTGCATTGCTGATTCTCTATTTCATGACATAGACAGCTCTCCACTGCTCTGAAATGCTAACTGCAAAGTTCTTTAACAGTACTGTTAAAACAAAGAAAAGGGTTCATACTGATGGCTATTGAAACTCAGGTAAAACTATCTAAGAAAACTGCTGTCAGGTTCACAGAATCAGAGAATGGTTGAGGTAGGAGGAGACCTCTGGAGGTCACTGGTTCCAATCCCTCCGCTCAAGCAAGGCTACTCAGAGCCAGTTGCCCAGACAGCTTTTGAGTATCTCCAAGGATGGAGACTCCATAACTTCTCCAGGCAACCTGTGCTCAGTCACCCACACAGTGAAAAAGCGTTTCCTAATGTTCATAGGGAACTTGAACTGTTTGTGCCTCTTGCCTCTGGTCCTGTCACTGGGCACCACTGAAAAGAGCCTGGCTCTGCCCACTTTGCACCATCCCTTAAGGTATTTATACAGACATTGATAAGATGCCCCCGAGCCTTCTCTTCTGCAGGCTGAACACTCCCAGCCTCTCCTCAAACGAGAGATGCTCCAGGCCCTTAATCATCTTAATGGCCCTTAGCTGGACTCTCTCCAGGATGTCCATGTTTTTCTTGTACTGGGGAACAGACTTGAACACAGTATTCCAGGTATGGCCTCACCAGTGCTGAGCAAAGGGGCAAGATCATCCTCCTCCACAACTGGCAACACTCCTCTAACACAGACCAGGACACAATTAGCCTTTTCTGCCACAGGAGCACTTCGCTGGCTCATGGTCAACTTGGCATCCACCAGGACCCCAAGAGCTTTTTCTGAAGGTTAAGTTTCTGTTGGTTTCTCCCAGTAACACTTCTGCTATGCTCCCTTTCACTAACTGCCTACTGCTACACCACTCCCTTCCCTGCCTTAAATAAGAGGTTTCTGGGATTTCCACTAGGTCTTCAGAGAGAAGACAGGAAAATAACCATAGGTTGTCTGAGGAGGCATCAGTTTTCTAAAGCTGTATTTTCAAAGAACAGAATATCTAGATGAGTTTGGTTAACATGTAATGTAAGTTTTATACATTAACATACAGGAGGAGAAATTTAAACACGACCCAAGTCATAGTTCAGCAGCTGAAGATGTGTGTTGAATTGGGATGTTTAGTAGTCATCATAGTGGTAAACACAGATGCTACATTATTTACAGTCTGTTCTGTAACCATGCATGCTTAAATTTTCCACACCTTTCTGTTCTTTTTCTGCGCATCTGACACGAATCCTACTCAAAAGTACCATGCCAAAGTCACAGCTTTAGCTTTAGGCAGACGTTCCAAAGGAAGGAAAAAGCACAGCAGTAAGACAGGGCCCTGACTCCCTCCCCTTCAATAATGCTGGGGCAGGGAACTGCAGTGCACTCCCCAACACAGGGGCTCCCCTGCTGGCCCCGTTGCCCTTCTGTCTTTCTTCCTCCCAGGGTCAAGGACCATGGGCCAGTGAGACCTGGTGCCAGTCCCAGGCCAGATGTCCATTTTGTCTTGGCCCGGAAAGCCCCATCTTCCCGTGACTGCTGGTACAGACTTGCTGTGAAGCAGCCTTCATCTCCAGCTCTGCCCAGTCATATTACATATTATTCCTCCAAACATAACTCAGCAATGTTGGTCTGCACTGCACAAGGATTAGGGAGAATGATGGCTACCCTGTATGTGTATCACAGAATCACAGAACGGCTGAGATTGCCGAGTCCAAAAAAGACAGCTAATACTGTGTATTTTTTCCTAGTGTTGATAGTTCATCTATAAATCTTGGCAGTATTGGGGCAAAAAACCAGCAAAACAACAACAAAAATTATAAATTTGTAGTTCAGCTTAAGTGTTAGAAAAAAGGTAATAGCAAATATTTACGTTCTTTCAACTTTTGGAGCAGGGTGTTCAAGCAGAACCTAGTGAGATAGAGGAATTGAAATTAAAAAACAGCACGATGTACATTTGCACATATTCTGCAGGGATTTAGAGCCTATACAACCGGAGATATCAATGATTCAGCACACAGTGTGAATTAAAAAGAGATCTTTGCCCAAAACATACAAATAAGATACTCTTACAAGGAGCATTGCAGTTTAGTATATATCCCAGCTTATGCTGTATTCTCCAGGCGCTTAAGTCTACAAAGTCAATGCTTCAGATACTGCCAGAAATCTCCCTTGTGAGAAGTCACCTTGTTCCCAGATGTTTATGCAACAAGAGCATTGGCACTCTGTCTCAAATCTGTTGGGTATTTTCTTTCTCAATTGATAACTGATTTTTATGTCCATAATGACTATTATTTGCATCTCTACTAGTATCTTTTTAAAGACAGCTCAGGGAGCTATTCCTAGCAAGGTGTTGAGGCCTTGATATTAGTAGATAAATTATTTCATAAAGCAATTCAAACAGCAGGAAGAAATCCAAAGGGATTGCCTAAAACCTAAAATTATCCTGCCAAGACTACTGTCTCCAAGTTCCCTTGTTGTTCAGCAGTGAAAGATAAGTTTTCTTGGGCACAGTTCAACACAAGACCAACTTTAGTCAACCTGCATCCCCCTCTAGAAGAGTGCAAGTGGAAGCCCAGGGTTATTTGCTTTATGAGGCTTAAGTTAAGAGGATGTAGAAGATTCTTTAAGAGATACTGTGTATGGTAACATCAATAGGGGCTTTAAGGGATTTTTTTTTGTTGTTTTTTACATTATTTTTGACCGCTCAAAAAATTCTGCATTTCCGTAGATACATAAAATTTTAATTTTCAATGAATAACACTGTCAAATTTCTTACTGGATACATTTTTAGGAAAAGATGGGTATGATATTCCTGTAACTTCTCCTAGGTTTCTGTTTTTTCCCCAGACCTACCCGACAACAACTGCCATTTCGGTCTGACATCTGCAGCAGGGAGATGCAACAAGAGTCAGAGAACAAGATGGCACCTATTTCAACAGGATTACCATATTCTAAAAAAATAAAAAGATCTGATGCCTGGTTATGGGCATATGAGATATATGACTAGGTAAACTGAAGTCTTAGGTGGGGAACAAGAGAAAAGAGGAAGGAAAAGTACTGCCTTGCTTGTACTCACTAATTCCTCAATGGTACTGCAAGGCATTCTTGGAATCCCCTGCTGCGGAGACCCACAGTTTCTTTGTAGCACTTTACTCGCTTGCACTGTCACTTATTCACAATAAACCTTATATTAGGTTGCAACAGCTTAGTCATTACAATATTTTGACTCAAATAGTATAACAAAATTCTAGTAATAGAACTAATATTCTTAGACCATCAGGATTACAGTGTGGAAATCAACACATATTTTGAGGGGGAAAAACAAAAAAACAATTTAGAAATCAGTTTGAGTTGCGTTTAAAGAAATTGTATTGTCTATAAAAAGCTTTTCAATAAATGCTTTACATTACTAAAGCAAAATATGCTAATTAAACCTCTCAGTGGCCATTTCATAATTAGATATATATATTATTCATAGTGTTGTGGTTATGGTAACTACCTGAAATACATTCCCCAAGCCTTACAATATCTTTTTTCATATTATCAAACCGTATATTTCTAGTGCAAGTGCTCAGCAATAAAGCAATAGATTACAGAAAACAAAATGGATATATTGATTTTCAAACAGAAGTTCTTCTGATACATAGGTGACAAAACTGAATGGAAATAAAACAATGTGGTTAAACATTGGTTAAAACATAGTAGACCAGATCCTGATCTCACACACATTATCCACAGGAGCGGACCCATACAAGCCTGGATGGCATGCTAGCACATCCTGATGCTCAGAACCATGCACACACATCTAAAGGCACCTTAAATGCTTCCCATGAAGAAACCTGTAGTGATACTGCAAAGTAAGCAGTGCAAGATATGTATGTACACATGATTTAATAGTCCGCCATGGAATGTAAGAATTTTTAGAGGCAGTGATTTTTATGATTCACAGGAATATAAAATGGTTACATCTAGGGGATTTTCTTAAAATATTTCTGTGATGCTTAGAATTCATCCCACATCTGATATACAGAGTCAAGTTATACTGCAGTTGTCAAGTAGTTGAAATTACAGCCCACTATACACTACAGACTGAGAAACAAGTTTAATTGATTCCTTATAAAGAGGCAATCTTGGCCTTACATTTGGGTAATAATTCACACTTGTGAAGCAACCAAAAGGGGATTTTCTGTTATTTTAATCACCACGAGTTCATGCAGACAACCTCTTCTTTTAGATTAAATTAATAATCATATCTATTAATAGTCCATGCTTTTCCTCTAAACTTTCTAGACAACAGGCTAGCTACAGGAGAATGGAAATTTGTCATGCCATTGCAGTCTTCTCCACAGCCACACCAGAATGTAAAGCAAATTGCACACCTTTGACAACTTTTCCTCATTTGGATTCCTGCTTATACTATTCATACAACAAGTTGATTCTTAAGGTCTCTTACACTGATTAATTTTTTCTTTCTGATAAGCACTCAGCATGCGATAACATGTAGCTGTTCACTAGTTTGTTCTCTTTGTCAGATCCTTTGAACTGATTAAACAGCTTAGCAAACTGATTTTTCATCACGTTCAAAGCTGAAACAGGCTCCATCAGTTTCTATCAAAGAAGATAAGATTACAGAGGTGTACACATTAGTGACCTCTGAAAAATTTCGTCCATTCCTACCTTTCTCTGCTATTGCATTTCACATCTTCTAAGTCCCTTAACTTCAGTGGTAGGGACATTTATTTGGGAAAAAAATTACATGCAACCAATTATACAGTCTAAATTGGTGATAAGAAACACTGAGGTGTTTCACTGTGGTGAAACAATTGTTTCAAACAACCAGCAGGAGCTAAGTCCGGTTCCAATATCACTTGATATTCCTTAAGTTCAAATTTCAAGGTCCACAGTTCCTGTCGAAGTCGTGCTGAAGTAACCCAAATATCATGCTTAGAGACTACACACTTCTATTAAACGATGTTTCCCATAAAATGATAAGCCAAAGGCCTAGCCCTAGAGTACCAACTCATTTTTCACGTGTTAAAAGCTGAAAGTAGCAAATAAATTGCATGTATATACACATATGAAGAGAGGTAAAACTAGTCTTCTGCTTTAAATTAACCAGGGACTTAATCATACATCGGCTAAATTAGGTGCTAAGTACTCTCATTTGCCATCCTCTGCCTGCTTGGGAATTAACCAAATGTTCTAGTGGTGCCACATCAAAAGCTAACTATGCCTTTTCTGTGGAATTTATCCAAGAGCCATATTGTGTTTCTAAATGCCAGACATTATATATATAGTTAATTGATTGCCATGAATTTTAGGTTGGGCAGAACACGCAGAAGGTATCAGAGTATAGTCTGCCTGCTGCTAGTCTGAGGGAATGTACCAAGGGAGAGCTCATCCTACTTCCATTTTCAATGGACTTCGTGATTGACTTTTAGTTTGAACATACTTGGGTTTATCTATTAGTAGCTCAGTTCAAAGAACAGCAATGTGACAAGTAGAGGATAAAGAGCACCTAAAAGAGTCACGGGCTAGAAATATCATTCAATGGTGATCTTGGTTTTGCTACAGTGCTGCTCCTCATCTGTCCTTAGCCTTGAATAGGCAATAAACATGAAATACCTTGTCTAACAGCAGCCTGGAAAAGACTCTCTGGCTTCATCTAGACAAACCTATTCCAGTTTCCCTGGGGAAAGGAGTAATTTGTGGGTGATCTTTGCCTATTATATAATCCTTCCACCACAAGTGTTGGGAAGATCTGTGGCTCTATCAATTCTCTAACTTCTTTCCCACATTGCTTCCTTGACACAAAAGCACACTGACATCTGCCTACTCATCACAAGTGTCTTACTGACTGGGATAAGTGTTAAAATGTAGTCTTAATCTACACATGTATTAGTTTGTATGTATAAACCTGCAAAGTTCAAAGGGAGGTAAATTTTTAAGGGGAGTAAATGATATGGTATTTGCCAGCGCTACAAGAGTTTATCAATGCAGTAAGACTGTGTTTATGGGAGTCTGTCAAAACTTTATCTCACCACTATGGCACCACTTACACCAAAACTAAAGTACATTCCTCAGGTCAACGTAGTATCCTGTTTTGACCTGGGACCCTGTAAGCTCAAATGAAAGTGAAACAGTGGCAGCAGATTTAAAAAGACAGTCTGAAGAACTGTCATCTTAGGGAAGATGGAATAATCCCCTGCCAGTAACTATGAGACCACCGCTGAAAAGACAAAGTCAGGCTAATACAGCAGTGCATGGCAGAAGCACAAGAAACAGGCACACTGAAGCAAGAAAAGTCCAAACGACATAAAAACTTCTTCTCTTTGAGGACAGTGACATTGAAAGAGGTTGCCCAGAGAGGAAGCAGAGTCTCTGTTCCAAGAGGGTTTCAAGATCTGACCACATAAAGCCCAGGTCTGATTTCATATATATGCCTCTTTTGACCAGAAGTTTGGGTTAGAAACCTCCTGAAATTTCTTCCAACCTAAATTTTCCCATGATCTTATGCATACTCTTAAGAGAAGGGTGATTAATCCAGTTGACTGTCCTCTGTAAACTTACTCAGGACATGAATTTTGTGCTGCTAAACTCAATATCCTTTTATCAGTTTCATTAGTGAGGAGTATGAACTAAAACAATCATACTATTGAGATCTTAGTGTTGCACAGACATGCCACCACTAATCAACTGCTTCAGGTCACAGTCATATTCTGGCTCAAGTCTGCGGTGAGGGATGGCAGGGGGTAAGCAGAAATTTTGACAACATCAGGTTTAACAACAAAATGGTATGAAAACAGTAACTTTACATATAGGTACAGTGGGAATAGTTCAGAAGGCTCCACAGACAACATTTTTCCCCCAACAAGTTTCTTAATCTAACCTGTAAATCCTTGTACAATTTATCCCTCTTACCCTCTTCACTGTACTTGCAGTATAATTGCACAACACATCCCAGACAGGATCAATACCCATTGCACCAGCACATGTATCAATAAATATTAAAATAGTTTGGGGAAGAAAAACAGTGGAGACATTATCATTCATACATTGTTTTCCTCACATTGTTTCCCATTATGAAATATTATATTGACACATTACCACCCTCCCCACTTAATAACTTCCTTGCACAGCCATTTATGGACTTGGATGGAGCCTCCAGATGAACAAACTCCTCCTGAATAAAAAAAGAACGAAGACCAGTAACTGCCAGTAATCACTGAGATACAGTTCACTTCACTCTGAAAGAAGCACTGGTCATACCAAAGCATCTCAGGAAGGCACTAACTGCCTGCCGTTCTTTATAAGCCCAGTCTTTCAGTGAGGGAGCCAGTCTATTAAGAGCTGATGCAGAAGCCTTCCTAAAAAACTCAACCTAGTCTGCTGCAACGACAGACTGCCTCAAGACACCACTAAGCCAGTGAAGAAGTTAACAAAGTATGTTTTACTCACCACTGCTTAATATACTTTCTATTAATTGCCCCCAAAAATATATGAAAACATGCACGCTTACTTGATTGATCATATAGGGTTTTCTTAAACTATGCTATGCTCTGATATACCCCTTGTTTCAATGCCAAAGAGATGCCACAGATCAAAGCAAAACTTTAGCACATACATCAGAACCAATAAATACAGAAAAACTCTTTTGTCATATATACACTTATTTTTATCGTGCTAAGGTGTTAACACTCAGATATTTTAGCTTTTATCACGCACAGTTTAAAGCTGCAAAAGCATGTTTTGGCTGTAGGAGGTGCAAATGTATTATTTCTACACTAGATGGCAGGAGATGGAAGTAAATTATTTCCAGTGGGTCAGAGTAAAATTCTTAATAAATCAGTTTAAAAAACAAATGCCTGTCATTTTGTAAATTGAGTAATAAAATACAACTGAAAGCTGTAGTGAGGATTCTGAAATAAAGCAGAACACACTTTCATGGTTTTAAAGCTAAGATTTTTTTGTGGAATGACTTAAACTACACACATATAATCTCAGTAAGTAGATGGAGTTCCTCAGGGGTTAAAAAATGGTGGGACCAATTCTACAAATTTCAAACCCCAGTGATTTTTTCCTAGATGTGATTAGAAGCCAATGATGTATTTGGAAACTAAGTTATATGCAAGGAAGTTTTGAAACCTCAAACCTCAGAATCTGTTTGTTAGAAAGAGAGATCAGGACAAAAGCCAAGAAAGACTATTCCACAACAACTAAAGGCATTTTGTATCTTGTACTTACACGATACTTGGCACAGTTAGAGGAACTAAGCCGGCCTAGATGGACTAAGATTCTCATCCACATTTTGCTCTGGGCTAAAAGTTTATTCTTTGTAATCCCTGACTTAAACCTAATTAGCTTTGGACAGGAATATTCAGTACTATCGATACAAAGGGGTTTCCTAATTCAATTCTTACAAGTCTCCCTCATGATTTGTCACACAGCATCATATTGCCTGAGAGGGACAGAGGTGATTCTGTACTCAGCCTTCCTACAGAGCTGCTGGGTTTTTTGGGCTGCAGGGAGCCGCCCACCGCCTGCAGCAGCTCTTGCTTTAGCACTTGCCTTGCAAACAGGCAGTGCCCCCTGCAGCTCTTCAAGCCTAGGAGGCTGATGTGCTGCAGGAAAGCTGGAAAATGAGAAATATCAGGTATGCCTTATGGATGAAGGATCTTTTTTATGGGTTTATTCTTTTAAAAATAATTCTTGGTAGGATTGTCTCTGCCAATTTTTATGATTTTCTACAGGCACTACTGTCACTGGTAATTGAGGCGGGAAAGGTGCCTATCCACATGTTTAGTGTAAAGAAAATTGTAAAGAAGGGAACATGGCACATTTACTGAGAAGCCTTGATGGTCAGAGTGAGAAGTTCCTGGTCAGATACCAAAAAAAAGATCCTGAAGCTTGGTCTGCAATTCCCTACCTCACTCCACAAGTGATCTACACAGATTGAATGACAGCGTGTCTCCACAGTTGTACAGGGCTACTCTGCAAAAAAATCAGCACAGTGAGCTGTGGTGACACATGGCCATACTGATTCCTTGGTTTTAACAATTTTGAATATCATTGAATTCTTGGAATGATATAAGACCCCAAAAGACATTCTCACTTTCGCATTCATTAAGTGTTTTGCCAGTTTTAGAGCAGTTACTAGCTATATTCATCGTACAAGGCTGTAGTTAGGACAATACAGAGCCAGTAAGACTAGCTGATACCCTTCATGAAGTGCTCTCTAAAGAAAATGGTATTGTTTTACTTCTTTTCTAGATAGGGAAACTTCAGCTGAGAAAGATGACGTAATTTGTGCAGGATCATCAGAAGGGTAGCAGGAAGGTCCAGTCAAAAAGACCCTCAGGCTCCTGGTCTCAGATTCTAGCCACTGTCTTCCTACATCATGGTAAATATTCATAAACAGGTTTTGGTTTCATTATCTGGTAACTTTTGCTTTAATATTGGTATTTTATATGTAGTGGGTGAGCAGGAGGTCAGCTACCCCCTGGCAGTGGAAAAATACCAATTTCCTACTAAACCACCTCACCTGATGGTTCCTTCCACATTTAATGTGGATCCTATCATATACAGGACACTTGTCTCAGATGTTATAAAATATCCATCCACAAACAGGAAAAGCAGGTCATACTGAACTTAAACCACCCAAATGATTCTTTGTAACGCATTGCTCCTTCTCTTATTGCACTGATTGAATCTTGTTTTTAAGGAAATTATTTCAAGTAGTGACTTTACATTTACTTCCAAATCACAAACTAATGTCCTATATGGAACTCTGCTTATAAGGTTCATATTAATTACTATTTCCTAGTAACCACCACTTCTTGGGTTTATCTGCCAGCTAATTCTTAAACTATGAATTTACACTTTACCAATATCACTCAGAGCTATTTTTGATCTGTCCCAATAAGAACACCAGGCAGTTACTGTACTTCTCTAAAGTCTGAATGTATTCTACCTATATGGCAATCAACCCAGCTCCCAGAAGAGTAGCTTATACTTTGAGAACAAACATCAAGCATACCTGATTTAAATCTTTTGAGGTAGCTTGTTTTCACAAACCATACTAACTGGCATTACTTCCACTCCAATCCTCAGATTTTCCCTAATTGCACCTTGTAGAAACCAATTGTCTTCCCTAGGACTTGTGTCAGACCAACAAGTTTAGGCTTACCTGCATCAGCCAGTTTGCCTGTGTAATATAGAACAGTATTTGACTTTTCTGGAAACCTTTCATTTAGCCTTACTGGGCTTTGTTAACGTGCTGATGTGTAAGCATTCAAGATCCAGCAACGCCTTCTTAGCCAACTTTCAAACAGGTAACAGTATATTTGATGTGAAAGACCTTACCCTTATATGCTTTTTACTCTCTCCTCCCTTGCTACATGAGTTAAAAGGAGTTTTCCTGCTGTAGGCTAACTGGTCTTTTTGAAGTGTTAGAGGAACACAGTATTACAGCTGCTCTACAAAGGGATGCTATCAATGATCTGTATTTCTGGCAGGTAACTAAACCACCCGATAGCATTTTGAACACCAAAGATGTGTGGAATTGAAGGAAATATCATGGCACTTCTCTTGCTCTGGAGGATAAGAATATGTTCCAGTGCTGGGATGCTACAGCCTTCAGATAGCTGGGTGGCAATTTCCTCTTAAGTTTTGACCTTCCCAGCTGTTACAGAAAGCTCTGATTCCTTGGATTTAATCCAGAGACAACTGTCTCTGAGCAGAGATTTTTCACTATGGAAACAGTTTCCATGGTGCATGAAGAGTCTAATTTTGACTATCAGATGTGTCAACCAATTTGACAAAATGCAATCAAAGTACACATAGACTCATTTTCAATTTTCTTGGAAACAACAGCATTCTCAGCTGCAGTCTCTAGTTTATTCCCAGTAACAACTGCGTCACAGTAAGCAAAATGGGATTCTTCCACATTAATAAAGATGTTTCTTGGATAGACTATCCCTGAGTTCATATGGATCTTTACAACTAAACTTTGCACTTAGAGAGGGCAGCAAACTCTTATCCATTACCAGGGAAAAGGCTCCACAGCTCTTTTTACTTCGTGTCTTAGAATAAGCAGAGTTCACTTTGTGGAGCCCAGGTTCAAAAATCTTCATTGCTTGTCTAGTACGTCAGGCATACACAACACCTTTTAAAGTTTAGCAAAATAGTTGAATTAATAATTGAATCAGAATTGAGTTTTTCACCTGGAGAACTTAACTACTAACTTAAGCTTCACATATACATGGGTTAAACGTTAACATAAAGGTTTATCCCACTTCTACAGTCACACAGAGACTGAAGGATAATATGTGGAAGACTTAATAGTGTTGAGAAACAGCAGAGAAAGGCATCACTTACAGAGGTAAGAAGTTGCTGTTCACTGACTGACTACTCAGAGAAGTGAAAGATGGTTTAACGAGCTCCTAAGGGGTAAAGGTATCTTCCAATCTTCCACTCTGTTTGGCTGTTACTGTTTAGTGTTTTCATGTGTTTACATTCATGAACAGTAATGTAGCAGCTGATTTTTTTTTTATAATTTATTGCTTTCAGGCTTTTTTCTCGATCCTCCAACAGTGAAACAGCCTACCGAGAGACAAATGCATTCTCACATTTGTGGGAAAGAGGGGTGTCATTTGCTTATGCAGGGAGTTTTATCAATCCAAGTAAAAATAAAGTAAAAAAAAATTGCACTCCTGTGTCCCAGCCACTTGCTGTCATCTCCGAAATCACCATGTTTAAGAAAGCAATGAGTGATGAAGTCTGCCTGCTACCCAAGTTATAAAACACTAGGTACTTTACCTAAGGAAGAAAGAGAGATACTGTTTTCAGATCATGTACTATAAGGTCTAGCTTAGACACTAAGATGACTCTTCCCATCAACAGCAAAGAGAAAAAAAGCTAAAACATCATCTACAATATTCTTTAATTGTATTATGTGTCCTTCCTGCACTGTAACAATGTGTGAAACAGCCTTACCAGCAAGGGTGTCTGGTGAAAACAACTCTTACTCTGCCCTGAAGGAAAATATAAATGATCCTAGAATCATAGAATGGCTTGGGTTGGAAGGGAACGTAAAGCCCATCCAGTTCCAACCCCGCTGCCATGGGCAGGGACACCTCCCACCAGACCAGGCTGCTCAAGGCCCCATCTAACCTGGCCTTGAAGACCTCCAAGGAGGGGGCATCCACTGGACTCAATATTCCAGATGGGGGTCTCACAAGCAGACCTGGACGCAAAGTGGAGACTGAGCATGTGTGGGACCACTGACCCATTCTAGGTGACCCCGGCCCAGAGCAACAGAGTACCAAAAAAGAACATTCCAGATCAACTCACAGCATATGCACAGGGTCTCTTGTCAATCGCTGCCCTGGGGTGCCTGCTGCCTCAGGGAGCCCCTGGTGGTTCCAGCCCACAGGCAGTTGCTGACTCTTGCTGCTCTCTGACATTAACTCGATGCTCACCATCTTCTCCATCTTGGTAGCTGAAGCAGTTAACACACACTCAAGCCTTGCAGTTGATATTGGAGTTGAGTACTTGCAAACCCACAAAAGGCACAGTGGCAGAAACTTTTGGGTAGCAGAAGTTGCAGTGCAGTCATAAATATGAAAACACTATGCCAAAAAAATAATAATGTCAACTCACCCCTCCCATTCAGAGCCTGCTCCAGCTGGGACTTTCGTCTCAGACAATTCCAATGGTGACAGTTGTTGGTTGCTGAGCGGAGTGGTGGGAAATTGTGCTTGATGGCATTGGGTGCCTGAAACCACATTGCAGTTTGATGTCTTCTGACCTCAATTTCCGACTGGTGGAGGGTGCACAACACAGTCCCTCTGTAGCCTCTGCAGGGACTCTGAGCGACCTGGAGGGGAAAGGCTCATAGAATGATTCTTCAAATCAGAATGACAAAGTCATAGAATCATAGAATGGTTTAAGTTGGAAGGGACCATAAAGATCATCTAGTTCAAACAAGATGCAATTACTAATACTGGTATTTTTCACCACTCATATTTTCCAGTCTTTGCAGCATTTTACAATATTCGAGTTGCATAAAGCTCTGAAATATGTGCTACCTAATTATTTACAGTTTCAAGCTATTGAGGCATCCAAATTTGAAGGAGGACAATCAAAATATCGTTCCAGGCACAGATGGTAAAATGACCAGATAATTATCAGTCAATGTTAAGGGTGATAAAGGGAGGAGGAGGAAAGACATTTGTCATTCCAGTGCAGCTGACAGATATATTAACAACTCTGTAGTTTCTGTTTCACCTACCTCCAGTATGATATTCTGCACAATATTTCCTTTCCTCCCAGAACATATGACAGTCCACTGTGGAACATCTGCAGCTGGGAGTTGTCTGGGGAGTCGCACACCACACTACTGCATTGAACTTACTCTTTCCAAAATATCTTTTCTTTCTAATTTTCAAATGTGTACATATGACATCTTTTGTTGTGCAGTGGCTGCTATAGAGCAGTTATGAACACAGCTCGCTTGTTCAGAAGTCAGATTTCTCACAGTGTTTCAAAATAAACATTATTATTTTTCCCTTCTTTCCAACATTATAAAAAAAACATTAGTGGCTATCAAATAATTGCCAACAACATATAATCATAAAATGATATAGGTTGGAAGAGACCTTACAGATCGTCTAGTTCCAACCCCTCTGCAGGGATAGACACGGGGCAGGGACACCTCCCGCTAGACCAGGCTGCTCAAGGCCCCATCCAACCTGGCCTTGAACACTTCCACCGAACATGAAAGTGCCACTCACCTTAGAGAAAAAGAAGTGAAACTGTACCTAAGCCTAAGTATGTTCATACAGTTTTGAGACTGTGGGAATTAGTATGTTTGCCTTTTACATTAGAAATACAATCTAATCAAATTCACTAATGGTGTTCCAGTGGTTACTGTCAAGAGACCCAAATGCTAGCCTTTGAGTTGCCACTGATTTGCTATTTCACCTGGAACAAATATTTCAGCACCCTACATTTCTTAGTATCCTTATCTGCAAAACAGGTCAAAAATACTGGTTACGTGAAGTTAGAGGAAGGCTGACATCTTAATGACTTCAAAGCACAGAAGTTCAGAGCGGGCTAGATGAATGTACAGTACAAGTTCAATGTGCTACTAGACACGAATCATTTGTACAGAAAGTAAATACATAGTTTGTGTAGGAGGTGCACAAAAATTTTAAATTGCCATCCTCATATTTCCCGGTGTGAAATGTGCATCAGGACAGAAAAGATAGAGAAACCGCTTGCCTTTGGAAGACTGACTTTTCAGTCAAAAGAAAATCCTTTATGTTCACGTATAGGAAATCTTTTTAATGTTGTTTCTCAATGAGCTAGCAAGGGTAAAGAGACATCTGAGACAAACTCTACATACAGGCACACTGCAATTGGTCTATGCAGTTATATTTATCTCTTAAAAAAGAGAAAGATTTAAGAACTGTCATCATCTGTGCTTTTTTTTCAGAACCCTTGGCCAAATGTTAAAACCAAGTGGCCGCATGTGTCTTAAGGCAGACTCTTAAGAAAGAACAAGCTTTCCTTCACAATGTTCCCTGCCATAGATCCTTCAAAAATTTTTTTTTTCACATAGACAGTTATAACAAGGAATTCCATACGCATAAGGAAAACTGAATGCAAGTTCATAGTAGTCTTTCTAAGACTAAAACCATGCTAAGGAACAGAATTCACCAGGTGATGTAATACTGTCATCTGATGTTGTCTGTCAGTATGTTTTTTAAAGACTCTTGGGAAGGTGATCTGTTGATGGTTTGTCTGTTACATCTCTGCTGCTTCTACAGCACACCCATGTTTAAATATTTCTATTTCCTGCAAAACAGAAAAGAATATTTAACCTGCATTTCTGTCCTTCTGCAGGATAACAGAATAAAAGCAGAACAGAAGATGGAAATAATTATACTTTAAGTAAAGGGTTCCATTCTTTTACTTAATTGAACCATTTTATAACAGTTGAGTGTTAGCGACACAAGTCCAAATAAAATGACTCAGTTATAGTAATGCAGCATCCCCAATTAAGCTGAAGACAGCATATCCAGATTCTTTAACTGCAAAACTCATCCCTTTCAAAGACACTTGTAACTCATTTTAGAAAGCTAATTACATCTGAATGCCCTCCAAGGCAATACTCAGTACTGGTTCATTGTTACAAAACTAGCTGATCATTTATTCTTTCCTGTGCTGCCATGTCTTAGGCCACAGTGAGGGCAGGGTGATGGAGACCCCTCCCAAGCACCAAGTTGTCAGCAGACCCAGAAGGAAGGACCACAGAGCTGTGGTACCAGGCTAAGCAGGAGGTCAAAGCAATTTACAGGAGATCCAAGTGGGGACTGGGACAGGGAAAAACGTGCTTCTGTATGTAGGTAGCACTACTACACAAGGGAGTGTAGACACCCTAAGTGTCTTGTCCCTGTAGTGGTCTATGTCCCCAGCTAACTTTCACAGAATCATAGAATCTTCCAGTTGGAAAAGACCTTTGAGATCATCAAGTTCAACTGCACCCATCCTCCACTTAACTATGTCCCTCAAAAACTCATCTATCTTTTTAAACACCTCCAGGGATGGTGACTCAACCACCTCCCTGGGCAGCCTGTTCCAGAGCCTGACCACCCTTTCAGTGAAGAAAATCTTCCTAATATCAAGTCTGAACCTCCCCTGGAGCAACTTATGGCCATTTCCCCTTGTCCTATCATCTGTCACTTGAGAGAAGAGATCAACACTCGCTCTCCCACAGCCCCCTTTCAGGAAGCTGTAGACAGAGATGAGGTGTCCCCTCAGCCTCCTCTTCTCCAAGCTAAACAACCCCAGTTCCCTCAGCCGTTCCTCGTAGGACTTGTTTTCCAGCCTTGTCGCCCTTCTCTGGACGCTCTCCAACACCTCAATGTCCTTCTTGTAGTAAGGGGCCCAGAACTGAACGCAGTACTCAAGGTGTGGCCTCACCTGTGCCGAGTACAGGGGCACAATCACCTCACTGGTCCTGCTGGCCACACTGTTTCTGATACAGGCCAAGATGCCACTGGCCTTCTTGGCCACCTGAGCACACTGCTGGCTCATATTCAGCTGGTTGTCAACCAACACCCCCAGGTCCTTCTCCACCAGGCAGCTCTCCAGCCACTCTTCCCCAAGCCTGTAATGCTGCATGGGGTTTTTGTGTCCCAGGTGCAGGACTTGGCATTTGGTCTTGTTAAACCTCATCCCGTTGGTCTCAGCCCATGGATCCAGCCTGTCCAGATCTCTTTGCAGCACCTCCCTTCCCTCAAGCAGATCAACACTGCCACCCAGCTTGGTGTCATCTGCAAACTTGCTAAGGGTGCACTCAATCTCTTCGTCTAGATCACTAATAAAGATATTGAACAGGACTGGACCAAGCACTGAACCCTGGGGAACACCACTCGTGATCGGCCTCAACTGGATTTAACTCCATTTACCACTACCCTCTGGGCCTGGCCATACAGCCAGTTTTTCACTCAGCAGAGGTTGTGCCTGTCCAGGCCAATGGCTGCCAGTTTCTCGATCAGAATACTGTGAGAAACGGTGTCAAAGGCTTTACAAAAGACCAGGTACACCACATCCACAGCCTTTTCCTCATCCATTAACCGTGTAACCTTGTCACAGAAGGAGATCAGGTTGGTCTGGCAGGACCTGCCCATGTTGACTGGATCTGATAACCTGGCTGTCCTGCGTGTGCTGTGTGATAGCATTCAGTATGATCTGCTCCATGACCTTCCCCGGTACCAAGGTCAAGCTGACAGGCCTGTAATTCCCGGGATCCTCCTTCCGACCCTTCTTGTAAATGGGAGTTACACTTGCCAGTCTCCAGTCAAGCGACACTTCCCCAGTCAACCAGGACTGCTGATAGATGAGGGAAAGGGGTTTGGCAAGGACCTCCGCCAGCTCCCTTAATATCCTTGGGTGTATCCTATCCAGCCCCATAGACTTGTGGACATCTAATTGGCCAAGCAGGTCTTTAACCAAGTCTTCTTGGAACATTAAGGGTTCATCTTCACAGTCTTCTGGCTCAGGAGGCTCGGAGCCTTTAGACTAGCTTAGGTTCCAACAGCAGCTAGTCCTAAGGCTACCAGCTCTCTGCTGCTATAGCAACACTCCTGACTATGCAAAGTGATTACTTAAAGTTAACACAGCCATGGCACTCATGCATGGATTATATCACTTTCATGTTCTTCTACACCCAAACTAGATCTTGCACAGAATTGTCAGGGCCACTTTCACTCTCATCCCTTGAGGTCTCGGTGTGAGTTAAAAGAAACAGAGACCAGATCTTGAAAAGGACATTGCACTCAATAGCTACAGCAGTGCAAATCCCAGCATGAACACATTTATTCCAATTTATTATTAACCAATATAATTTAAACTAGAGCAATGTAAACATTTTTTTAAACTCCTGTTTCTGAATCCTTATGGCTTCAACAAATGTACAGTAAGGATTATTTATTCAAGCTACTGCATCCTTCTCATGAACATGAGAGTTGGGACAGCTCAAAGGTATAAAACATGCTTTAAGAAATTCTTTCGCTTTTTCTGCTCTTCTGTGCAATTAGAGGCTTCTCAATAAATGCCATGTTCTCAAGTTCAGGTACCAAACGTAGGCTGCCTGCCCACTTTACATGAAGCTTTTCTTGTTTGCATGCCTCATAGAATTGCCTCTGTTTTGGCAGCCTCTGTTCCTTGTAAAGTGTGGGATGCTGTCATAAATTCCACATTTTGATTCATTAAGACGGAAACCATCTTAGTCTTCTCTCTCCTGTTCCTTGACATGCTCTCATCACCTCTAAGTCAAGGCTGCACACCAGAACCCTGGTGTTGGCAATTCCTCTCTTCAGCTCCAAGAAGTGGAGGAAAAGAAACTCTTACTTCCTTCCTCCCTTAGCTGAGTGCGAGTTTTACACCTCTATCTTGTCAAGAAAGTAGGCTTACCACATGCATAACTTCCAGATTTGACTACAGTATTCTAATCCTTTCCTAGCTGCCAGCATGACAGAGTTCCAGCCTTCCCTCCAGTCTGCCCAGTCACCTACTATGATTTAAACTGATGGACCAGAGAGACATCAAGAGATTGTTATCCCCTTCACTATCTCCATCTCTGTTAAAGCCGTTTTTTATATTTTTGAGCTATTTCTCTCTCCAGCTTCTCCACAGCTATAAATGTGTATTTTTAAACTCATTTTAAACAGGCAGGAGTAGTACACGTTAACAAAGATAGTGATACCTTTCTTTGAGTGTTTATTCCACATTCTGTTATTTATTTTTATTATTTGGTTTTGATGCTTGAACTCCCTTTCTTTCTCATATCTTCTTGTATTTTACTTTCAAGGAACGTTGCAGAAAGGCAGGTTTTAAGACTGAAATTTAGAGCCCCAGAAGCACATAATAAAATTCTAACTCCAGTGGAGTAAAGTTTTCCTCTTGAAAGCCAAAATTTTAGAATAATAGCCAAACTATTTTGCAAAGAGAAGCCAATAGCAAAATTCTAATTCCAATGGAGCTAGGTTTACCTCCTGAAAGTAAATATATATTTTAGAACAATAGCTAAAGCATATTCTGCAAACATTTCAATAAATTGGTGTATTGCCTGATGCAGTTCAGGTACAGCAAGGATACATAGTAAAACAAGTAACCACAAACAGCATGTGAAATAAAGCAGTGGAATGTGCTCAAATTTCATACTCAGGCCCTCCAAAAGTCAGTTACTCAACTTCATGACAGCTGACTTTTTACCTTTGAAGTTGCCTCTGAACATACAGTAGAGCTTCTATTAAATAGGTTTATGTAAAGTTAAAGCAGCATTTATTATGAGACTGATGATTTGCAGAAAGGTTTTGGGGGTTTGCCTGTAGAACACAGAAAGTGTTTTCAACAAGTCATGTACAACATCTCATGTTGAATGCACATCTGTGCACAAGTGCACACACACACACAAAATCACCTCTGCGCAGCCTCACCAGAACTGAATTTGAGATTTTAAGCAGGGTATATTGGGGGAGGGGGGACAGACACAAGGACATGGACACATGGGACACGGACAGCAGGCAGGTCAAGGGAGATAAAACCGGTACCCAAGCAGAACTGAATAATCCTGCCCTGGACCGAATCCTTTCCACCTAGAGACTCTATCACACAACCAGTACCAGATTCGGTGCCAGCATGGAAAACAGACAAAGAAAAACATTCACTTGCCTTTCAGCCATAGAATATGAAGTGTGCGTGGTTTAATACAGTCCTCTTTCTGAAAGCTACCTATATCTCTGAAACATTACCAGGGATTTACAGTAGCTCTCATATAAGTCCAAATATCAGCTGGTTTTATTTGTCTGCAGCCCACTTGTTCTTTTTGCTCTCAGAGAGGCTGAGAATCAATTGGTTTTGAAGCACATTTTGCTCCTTCTTATGAAAGTCAACATAAAAGTATCAAAGGGGCTATCAATTTATTCCACATTGGCATTATGGTTTTATGTTTTTCTATAACAAGTACTCCATCTGTTTTCCATAAACTACAAATATTTGCACCAATATTCTTCCAATTTTCCTTGCTATTCCCAGTGCTCCAGTGACTTACCTTTGTGCTTTTGTGTGGGTCTGTCACCCTCACCAGTGTGGAAAAGAGAGAGGAAAGCGCCAATTTAAAAAAAAAAAAAAAAGTCAAGTTTTTGTTGTATTTTAATACAGCAGTCTCTCTTCCCTTTCCTGTTGCTCAGGCTGAAGAGTTTTGGCAATTCTGCTAACTTGAGATCCCACTTTCTCCCCCAGTCATGGTTGCCAATGGGCTCCCCACCGCTGATGATTTATCATATAATCATAGAGTGGTTTGGATTGGAAGGGACCTTAAAAATCATCTAGTCCCAACCCCTTGCCATGGGCAGGGACACCTCCCACCAGACCAGGCTGCTCAAGACCCCATCCAATCTGGCCTTGAACACTTTCAGGGAGGGGCATCCACAGCTTCCCTGCGGAACCTGTGCCAGTGCCTCACCATCCTCAGCGTGAATAATTTCTTTCTAAAATCTTCTTCCTTCCAATTTAAAGCCACTCCCCTCTGTCCTATCACTACAAGCCCTTGCAAAAAGTCCCTCCCCAGATTTCTTACAGGCCCCCTTCAGGTACTGGAAGGCCATTATAAGGTCTCCCCGAAGCCTTCTCCAGACTGAACAACCCCAACTCTCTCAGCCTCTCCTCGTTTCAGAGGTACTCCAGTCCTCGGAACATCTTCGTGGCCTCCTCTGGACCCGTTCCAGCACTTCCATATCCTCCTTGTGTTGGGGATTCCAGAACTGGACACATTACTCCAGGTGGCGTCTCACGAGAAAGGAGTAGAGGGGGAGAATCCCCTCCCTCGCCCTGCTGCTGATGCAGCCCCGAATGCATTTGGCTTTCTGGGCTGCGAGCGCACATTGTATTTTCTGTAGGCGTTATCTCTGCTTTCTCATCAGACTCTTCTGCTCAGCCAGGAAAATCTGGGCGACAATCCCTTCCCGATGCCACTTTTTGCCTGTTTCCCGGCCCTAAGCACCTGCCGGTGAGGGCCATCCCGCCGCTCCCGGCCGTGCCGGGGTGGGGGCTGAGGGGCTGGTGGCCGGCGCCAGGCACTTAGAAGCGTGGAATCGCTTGGTTGGAAAAGACCTTTGAGATCATCGAGTCCAACTGTACCTGTCCACTACTAAACCACATCCCTGAGCATCACATCTACCTTTTAAATCCCTCTAGGGACGGTGACTCAATTACCTATCTGGGCAGCCCCTTCGGTGAAGAAATTTTTATTAATATCCAATCTAAAACTCCCTTGATGCAACTTGAGGCCACTTTCTCTCGTCCCATCGCCTGTCACCTGGGAGAACAGACCAACACCCACCTCACTACATCCTCCTCTCGGGCAGTTGTAGACAGCGATGAGGTCTCCCCTCAGCCTCCTCCAGGCTAAACAACCCAGTTCCCTCAGCCGCTCCTCATAACACTTGGTCTCCAGCCCCTTCACCAGCGTCATTGCCCTTCCCTGGACGCACTCCAGCACCTCTACGTCCTCCTTGGAGGTCAAACTGAGCGGAGCGTTCGAGGTGTGGCCAGCCCGGCTCCCCCCGGGGCAGGGAGGCGGCGGTGGAGCCGCGCACCCCCAGCCCTCCCAGCCGAGCGGCCGTCTCCCCGCCCCATCCCATCCCACCCCATCCCCGTTCCCAGACGCGGCGGGGCTGGCGGGCGCCGTACCTCCCGCAACTTTTCTCCCTTCGCCGCTGGCGCCCAGCGACAGCTCCGGCCGCTCCTGCCGCCGCTCTGCCGCCTGCCTCCCTCCTCCGCCCGGCTTTGTG
Organism: Tapera naevia; assembly: GCA_033556795.1. Classification (NCBI taxonomy): domain Eukaryota; kingdom Metazoa; phylum Chordata; class Aves; order Cuculiformes; family Neomorphidae; genus Tapera; species Tapera naevia. The sequence continues at coordinate 18,003,801 of JAUMJJ010000038.1, forward strand.
TGCGCGGCCGCACGATGCCGCCCCGCGCGCTCCTGCCCCTTTGTCTGCTCTGCCTCCAGGCTGCGCTGCCGCTCCGCGCCCGCTACGCTGGGTGAGTCCGCCCGCCGGCAGCTCCTCCGGGGCAAGAAGTAGCTACTGTTTTACAGAAAGTGGGGCATTTTGATTTAAGCTGGAGTAAAGTTTCTTCTAAGTAACTGTATTTTTTCTAAAGTTAGGCAGAATGTCCCTCCATAGCACGTTTTCTTTATAGCATATTTTCCTTATTTAAACAGGGTTTTTCGGGACACTGTTCTTTGAGAAGTAATTGCGTCTTGTGTTAAGTACAGTATGTGCTGAACAGATGTGTCTTCTATAATCACGACTGTTTGCAGTCTTTCCCTATCTAAAATGCACGGTCGGACAGAGCTGGCTCCAAAGCTCCAGTTGAGCAGCCTGGTCTGGTGGGAGGTGTCCCTGCCCATGGCAGGAGGCTTGGAATTGGGTGATCTTTAAAGTCGCTTCCAACCCAAACCGTTCCATGGTTCTATGATTAGCAAGAGATTAGGCTGTTGTGAAGCTCAGAATAACATTAAAATTGGTCCTTGGAAAGTAACAGAATATGCATAAGATTTCTGGGAAAATTTACCCACTCGCATGTAAGTGGGAAATATACTCTGGCCCCTGCTCTTCTCTCGTTAGGCATGGTTGATGGAAATAATTCCCTCGTGCGGCCAGTGCTGAATGAAACGATGCTGCTTTCTGAAACTCCAGAAAGAGACTTGGACAGTTTATTTGCCAGCATTTTCAGTACCACCTCTACTAACTTTCCCAACGCCACTAGTAGGACCCGGCTCGTACGAACGTCTTCAGGCTTTCCTTCCCATTGCTGAACTGTTTTTTCGCTTGTCTCCATTCAGTTGTAGCATTCATGCCACTTCCTTGCCATAGACACTGCAAGTCTCTCCTAGTAGGAAGGATGCTACCTTGGAAGGAAAAAAAATTTAGTGCCCTTGTAGAGAGAGAAGTTTTAATTATACAAAGGAAAAAAAAGTTTTAGAGGCTTCACCACGCTGTGAAATGGATGAAAGTTTAGGGAATTGTCCCCCCTTTAGGGGACAGTTTCAATGGAACTTAAAATTATTTTCTAAAAAAGTTGAACCATGTGCAGTCTTACTGAATGCCTAAAAACAATAACGTTACTGTAACCAAGTGAAAACTTCTAGACCTTTGTCCTTTTTTTTCTCATTTGAAGTTCAAATCTGTGTTAGAAAGGAAAAGATTGAACTGAGGTAGCAGTAAATGGTGATTGTGGTATTTATTGCTAGGATTTGCCTTCAAAGCATGTGTTCTTTTTGCCTGGTTCAAAGACTTTGTTTTCCACAAGTGTTTAACAAAATAGATAGACTTGGCATGCAAATGAATAGAGAGTCAAATACAGGAGCATTAGAAGCCGGCAGCACCTTTTCACATACAATATAAAAGTCATTCAAACTGAACAGCAAATTCTTCAGGATAAGCACACCTCCCTGTGGAAGTAGGAACTGTGGGTTTTTTTGTTGTTTTATTAAAGTAGCAAAGCCAGGCATGGAAGTTCCACTACTAAAATGAAGTTTAAAAAAACTCTCCCTGGGTTCAAGGATTTGGTAATGTGATATGAAGCCATTCACCCCTGGGTCACTATTAGTGATAGAAAGTAGTTAAACAATTGACAGCTGTTTCACCATCTCTGTCCAGTTCCTAGGGTACCAGGATTTTTCTGCACTGTGAAACCAAACTGGCCACCACTGTCAGGAGCCCTCCTGGCAGTGCCAGAAAGGAACAGGACAGAAAACTAAATTGTTCCTTAAAGTCAGGTCCAGTCTTATGTTCGGTGAAGCAGCACTATTCTCTCTGTCTGGAGCCAGTTGCACAGTCATAGTGTCAGTAAGACCCAGTTTTTTTGCACTCGAGATTATATTCAGTTTGATTGCAGATAACATTGAGATGAATAACACATTCCCAGAGCTGTTACATAACTTCTTCTGAATATGAGTTGCATGAGCTATCTATTGATCTCTATGTGAGATGTCGAAATACACATTTTAATATCCTCCAGGTTTAAGTGAGATTGTCAGTCTATAATCAAGTTGGTTAAAATAGAAAAAAAGTACAGGCAGATTCAAGTACTGTAACTCTGCTTATTTATGTGATTCACCAATTTTGTTAAACTTTTAAAAATAATTTTCTTGTTAAGCATTTTAGGTGCCTTGGGTGATGTGTGAAAGATCCACCCAAACTCCCTATTGTTCCCTACCCTAGAAGCTTTTGTATAGAGAGAAATCCAAAAAAACCTGAGATTTCTCATCATCTTCCAGAATTTGGGAAAGCACAACAAAAATCACTACTCACAAAAAAGTAGAGGTCATTAAAAAAAACTCTTGGTCAACAGGTAATTGTAGTAGGGGTCGAGATACATTTACAAGCCTTACTGAAAATGTGGTCACATTTGTAATGCAAACCAGAATGAGTACCACATGAGTAATGCAAACTGGAAAAATAACCTGGTAGTTTTCCACTCTACTAATCTTTTCTACTTCTACTATCCTGGCATTATTTGAGTCAATAAAAGATGATGAAAAAATTAGTTTGAAGCGGGATGAAAATTTCTTCAGAATTACGAATATGTGTTGTCCTTCTGAGGTTATCTGTCATTAGCCCAGTGTCCTGTGCAGTGTCATTTAGTTTCCTCTGAATGTGCAGTTGTTTAGAAACAATTGAGCAAGTATTGCCATCGCTATTGAAGTTGGTCATCACCCAAGAGGAGAAAGGCAGTCAGCAGGTGAATATATTTTTTAATGTTTGTTATTAAAAGAGGTGTTCCAACCATCTGACTTTATTTTGTGCTAAAAAATGGTGTTCAATCCTGATACTTTCTGTTGTGTCAGAAGTTGTACCATATAGGGGAAAGGCATAATTATAATTAGGGCAAAAGGATGAGAGAGAAAAGAAAGAAGAAAAAAAGCAATGGAAAACTTCTCTCATAAGGTCAGGCCAGCACCAGGAGGCACAGAGCAATTGCAGTTCTTCAGCTCTGCCCTAAGATAATTAATTGGTATTGCACATGTTTCTCCAAACTAACTTCTCCAGTCTGTGTTCAGAGCAGGCCAGGTTGTCCACATGGACACATCTTTATTAAGCAAATGCATTCCAGATACCTTTGTGAAGCCAACAAATATTTGGGAAGTCTCAGCAAAGAGACAGCATCTCATGCCAACTGAGTTCTTGCAAAGACTGAGGTAAGGGCATATTTGCCTTCTGCTGCCTTACACAACACACAGGAGTTCAATCTACTTCTGTGCTCTTTTGCCTACAGGAACTCAAGAGGAGCTTGGAGCTGTTTCCTTTCCCTCTAAAAGACACTGCTAATCAGCTGCCTCAGTTCAGACTCAAAAATACAGTCTCACATGCACATTTTTGCTTCTCCCATTTGATGTTCTTTTCAAAGGTTCCAGGGGAGATAGTCAAGGGGGACACCCATCAGCTTTGGAGAGAGTAGCTGCAGGGTATTCAAGAGGATTTTCCAGGAGGCCATTGACAGAGATTCAGATAGGGGGAACAAGGATAATCAAATGTATGGAATGGTTTAAGTACCTGAAGTAACTGAGTAAGCTAGGACTGTTTGGTTTCTAATAGAAACAATACAGGACATAACAGATGGCTACAAGCTTTGACTGACATGGAGGTGTTGGATAGAGATCAGTTGTTCACTATTTATTCCACTTCTAAGAAGCCAGAGACATAAAACAAATCTAGTAGGAACCGGGTTGAAAAGAAACTTCCTTATCCCACAGGTGTGAGACCTGCGGAAATCCTTGCTGTAGGATGTGAAATGTTTACAGGGATTCAAGGGGGCCTGACAGGTCCATGAAAAGGAGAGTTACTGACATCCAGCCCAGGAGATGACTGCATTGAAAGTAACTGTAGGTTGGGAGAGTACTGAGTGGTAATACACATTTTTGCCTCATTTTAACTTGCCTTCTGGCAGTTTTCTGATAGAGTACAAGAGCAGATGGACTTTTTGTGGGGTTTTTGACAAAATGCAGCAATCTTCCTACTCTTAGGAATCCTGTGAGGAACAAGATAGCTTCCCATTAGCAGGTCAAAATTTCTTAGGACAAAAAACACCTCTCTCACTTGTTCTTAAAAAATCACTAGTAAGATGTTTTTACTCCAGCTCATCTCCTTCCTGCTGCACATGTGGTTGGGCATGTTCCCTCCATTTTCTACCTCACTTTGTGGTCTTCCAGAGCCATTCCAGAAGCGTGCCTCATCTCACCTCTGCTTTCATCTCAAATAACCAAATTCAGGCAAACATTGAAAAAAAAAACTTGGACATTTCTTCTCCAGGTTTTGCTGGAGGTTTTGGAGTCTTTTAAAATATTAGATTGAGGTGTTGACTCATTCAAATGTTATTCTTCTGTGGGTTGCAATGCTGCATATAATTGTCATTTCTCTTGGTCAGGTGAAGTTTATGATGCATTCTTACATTATTGTGTAAAAACTGCATAAAATAATCTGGGAGTGATGCTGAAGTGGATAACAAGGAAAATGAAAACAGTAAAGAAATGTTCTGTAATCCAAGGTACAATATGCTGCAATTACTGGGACATCGCATCCTGAAAATTACATAAACCAGCTGTTCATGTAGATAAGGACAGACAGCAAATCTGAGAGCATTGAGCAAATTTCAGGTATTTTAATGCCCATTAATATCCCTACATACCATAGCTAAGTGCCTCTGCTTAGTCCCACAATACCTTACACACAATAGCTGGCAATTGTTCTGTCTCTTGGAAAAAACACATGGGAATGTGATGAGAATGAGTTACTGAGGGAATTGAGAACTGGAAAGGAACTCCTTCTGTGCTATTCCCCTCTGCAGATTTTTTCCAAATGTTTAAATCAGGGACTAAAAGATCTGCTTTGCTGGGTAAAAAATGTTCTTTCTCTCTGCCGCTCAGCTGGCTAAAAAAAGCATTTGGAAATGCTTTTGATGGAAGTTAATCATATTAATTCAGATGAAAACCACACTTGGTGCTTCTCTGGATGGTGTCAGGGAGCTTCTAAAAGGTGAAAAGCTATGAGATCTCTGCACAAAAAATCTTAAGTATCCTGTCTTCAAGTAGCCAATAATTCTGTAATCAAAGCACCACTGAAAAAGAGCACAGCCTAGGGAAATCCACAGCTCTGGGACCTCTATATCCGTCCTTGTCCCAACATCGCAAGTCTAATTTTGTGCTTTCTCCTCACCTGATATTCCCCCTGCACAATAACATTTATGTTCTCATGGAGGAAAAAAAATACTGCCAAGTTTTGATTCTTTTTCTCCTCCTGTAAGTCCAGGAATGATAAATTTACTTTTTAAAGCCTCTCTGCCCTCCTCATTATAACTGAGAAATATGAAGTGTCTTGGTTGCTCGCCCTTTCTGGTTTTTACTCTTTTTTTCTTTATAATTGGAACAACATTTCACATCCACATTACCCAGGTGAAATGAATGCCAGACAAGGAGGCTCCCAGTTCATTTTGTCTGTGTCTAAACTGATCTCCAGGTTCATTGTCTCCATGTGAGCCTGATCCCATACTTGTCTAAATTAGGACTCCATTGGATGGTGGTGTGTTCCTGTCTGGCCTCAGCAGAGAGAGAGGGTCAGAGAATATGGGGAGTAAGGAAAGGTCTAAAATATCAGGACATGAGGAAAGCTTGCAGAGATCTGAATCTTTTCTAAATTCGCTACATTAGATAAAACTTATGGTCTTTCAGTAAGAATGATTCTTAAGGAAGTGTAAGACAAATTCCAGAAAACATTTGCAGTTTCCACATTTTTAAAAGTATGTGTTATGAATAAGGATCAAGTATATTTTGAAAGAAAATTCATGTTCAGGCTTGGGTTTGAATTCAGCAATTAGGTTCTGCAGAAAAAAAACCTGGATACATGTAAGGTGGACTTAGACAAAGATGATTATTTTAAAAAGATAATTCACTTGTTAAATCTAACTTGATCCTCGGTCTAAAGTGTTCACTTTGAATCCATCAACTTCCATTGTCTCATGGAAATAAGCAGTCAAAAGAAATGCAGCTTTTCCCAGAGCTTCTAGTACTAATTGCAGTGAACTCCAAAGCTCCCTCTTCTACCTTATACCCACTCCCTTCCAGCTGCCACTGCTGTGAATGCACTCTCCCAGAGTCCCTCGTGATGTTCTTCACCCTGAATGTTTCATACAGGACTTTCACAAGCACTGAGCAGGGGACGCATACTGTATAAATAATCTTCATACTGATTTTTTTATTTAAAAAATTGGAACCTTAACATATGTGAGCAAGTCACATGAAAGACCAATGGAACTTACTTGTAGTTGAGGAGAATCACAGATTTGGAAGGAGCAAATCTAGAAAAGGAGTACATTGCTAATAATTTGAACTCTAGCTGCATACACTGCATAGGACTGTTTCCCACACTGTACAATAAACAGGATCCTAAGTTCTCCTGAAATTCTAGTATCTGTAAAAATATCATCCATATGTCTGAAATGGCCTTATGTGGTCAGCATACCGTAGGAAACATTTATTGCTCTATCCAGTTGAAGGTGAATGGCCTCCATTAGTCATTCCTCACTATCTCCAGGAGGTAAACTCCCCGTCATCTCTGTTTTGCAGAACTGTCCTTCACTTACTTTTTCTCCTTAATTTTACTTCTGAATACATAATAGAAACTGTACTTCCTCTTCTGCTGTAGAAGGTAATTATTTTAATGAGTGTACTGTATGTATAACATTCATGCAAAAGTCAAGAAAGAAACATATTTTGATCATATATTGGGTGTCTGTTCAGTAGTCCTGTAAGCAAAATCTGCTAGGAGTATGCACATAGCAGTAACAACTGAAACCATTCAGTATTTTTACTGTTCAAGCAGTATGATTTGTTTTGCTGCCAGGCAGGAGATAAAGAGAATTTTCCTGCAGTTTGATGCTCTACACCAAAAAAATTTAAAATAAACAGTATTTTTGCTGTCTGCTGCCCACTTAGCGTACATATTTATGCTATCAGTATTGTTTTTCATGCAGAAAACAACTTTCAGTGAATCCTGTACTCTCCGTTCTACTTACAATGATAAGAAAGTTTGGTTGGAAAATGAGAACCAATAATTATAATTGCACCTTAAATCTCTCTCAGACCTGATGCAGGCATAACTCCTTACAGACCTTAGCAGGGCTTGTGCTGGTTTCAGATTTGCAGGAACAGACTTACAGTCAGCAAATTTCTGGAGACAATTAAGCTTGATCGTATTTTTTTTCTCAGGAAATTTTGATTCTGATTTAAAGGCTTAGTTCACATGGTTGAGTACAAAGATGTAGTTCTGACTTGATACTGGTGTTGCAGCAAAAGTGCATGGATTTTAAGGGTGCTACTAATTTACATCTCAGCACATCAAATCAGAATCAGACCTTAGATACTGATTTGTAAGAAAAGCATCTGCAAAGTAAAGTCTAAAACTTTTTTGTTTGAGGCACCTGAGGTTGGTTGACTCAAAGTACTCTGAATTGAAAAGGTATTCAGAACAACAAGTGGATGGAGACAATGCAGTCCATTCTTTCTAATAGTTTGCACCTTTTGAGGTTGCTGGATGAGGAGGACCTCACTGCCTTCTTGTGAAATTAAAAGCCAGGTATTGCATATCACCCAGGGGACACAGGGTGGCTGGGTTTTGGGGTAGGTGCTGAAACAGGCTAGCATATAGCAGCAGGCAGAGAGCACAAACCCGTTCCTTCTGCCTGCATCTACTCTGTGCAGGCTGCATGGTCTGGAGAACAAGGCTTTGCCAAGCCCTGTCTTCCCCTGGGGAATGATGAGACTTGTAGGTGTGCTTATTACAAGAGAAGCCACACCGTAAAATAGGCAAAGCAATACACTGAACAGTACTTGCTAAGGAGAAGATGTTCTAGACAGCTGAAATACAGCCATGAAAAAAACAGAAGTATCTTATCAAATCAAAACATAATTTCTTTTCTTTCTCTTTGGCAGCTCACTTAACGCCTCTGTATAGGGGAGGCTACCAAAGCAGGACATTGAAAGTGCTGTTTGTGGAAGATTTACTACAGTAAGGTTGTTCTAAGGAAAACTTACTCTTTGTTATATCATGCCAAATTTCAGGTACCTTTAGGAGAGTAGTGATACAGTTTTCAGCACCTCATTGTTGACTCAGAGGAGAAAAAGGCTCTTTTAATTTTTAATTTAGATTTTTGTGTTGCATTTGGATAATAACTCAGGATTACAGTATTGTACAGGTTTGGAAGCCTCAGGTAAGCAGCATAAAAGATACCTTTTTTTTTTAGGGACAGGTAGCATACATGATAAAACTGTAGTCTGTTGATGGATTTTGAATGGGAATGTTTTGGCCATTTTCCATTTTTTTTTCTTCCAAAACACTGAAGCTGTTAATTTAGTTGAAATAAATGAACAGATTAATCCATTGAAGTCAGGCTTTGGATTATATCAGTATGGGATAGGACTCAAAAGTCAGTGCTTGAGGACAGATGTGAGAAATTACTTCAGTACAAATGATGAAAAACTAGTGCACTTTGATATACTGCTCCGTACTCCTGCAAGATTACCAGCAGATGCTACAGTGCAGTGACAGAGCCAACCTGCTAATGGCCAACTGCCAGGGCAGGCAGTTGTGCTCCAGCTGTTCCAGATGTGCAGCGCCTGCTGTGGGACTGGCATTCTTCTGCCCACAGTGAGCCAATTCCAGGAGCAAAAAGAGCAAAGAAGCACTTTTCTCCTTTTTTTATTTTTCCCCTGAACTAACTTTCACCTTGTCAGACTGTAATCTGGCTGCTGCAGAGCCTTTGGGTGTCCATTTTAGCACAGAGAAGGGGCGGAAGTGGCTGGTTTTTTTCTGTTACCTACCTCAAGTCTCTCAATCTCTCTGTGCACATATGCTCTGGAGACAGTTGTCTGCAACCAGTTAATTCTATGCATGAAGTCCAAGGAGAACACCATGGTTTTACCTTGGCAGTATTTGACCTCTTGGTCAGTCCCGAGTGCCGGATTCCTCTCCAGACTGATATCAGTGGAGGTGATAGTGGGGTGCTTATTTTCAAATACGCACCTTCCTACAAGTGCAAAACCAGAGAAAAGTTAACTGTGATACTATTATTGGCACATGCAGGTTTAAGAAGCAAGGGGACTCCATCGTTCCTAATGTCTGAAGTTGTGAGTCCTTCTTTACCTAACAGACAAGGCTGATGTGATAGTGTCTACAAAAAAAAAACAAAACTTCTGTGTTTGTTAACTAGGTTGATGATAAGCAAATGCTAGTTGTATTTGTCAAGGAAACAGAGAAGACTTGAATAAGGACGTTTTGTTAAGAGCTCTGCCGTTTTTGTCACAGTGCAGTTTCAACAGAGAAGTAAACCGTGGGCTCACTTGAACTGTGTAGGACAGGCAGCCAAGAACATAGTCTGCCTAAAATTTGTACCAAATAACAAGAGTCACCATGTAAGCACGCTGCCAAGACTGGGCTAGTAAGCAGAGTGTCTCAGCAGAATGAGCTTGTGTCTTTGCCGGCAGAACATAGTGTGAGCATACCCTGAGCAACAAAGACAGCACATCCTGTCTTTGTCCTACACCGATATCAACAGGCTGCACCCCTGATCTGTCTGCCTGTGGCAGTGACAATGCTAAAAAATACGTGTGGAGATAGTTAATAGAACATAAAGTCTAAGTAATTTGCTTTCTTTGTTAAAAATTATATAGTTTCACCTTCAGGCTGTTCAGTTGAGGTCTTTTGTTTTGCTTTTACCAAAAGCAGTTATCTTAGTTTTGATATAATCTTAAAATCATGACTTATTAAAAAAAAATCAGAGGAAATCAAAGCACTGGAGTATAAAGTGTAAAAGCTTTTATATTCGCTATCCAACAGCATAAAAAGAATTCCTGATGTATTTTCTGAGGCCTACCTAGAATTGTAACTGCAGTGAAATATTCAGTGATGCAGATTTTGATCCCTACTGCAAGAGTTGTTTCTGTTCAATGCTAAGTTGTCCTGAGGGAGTGGTGGTTCTCCCTCCAAAGCAGCTACAGGGAGCAGGAAGCACAGTAACCCAGGGCTCCTCTCACCAACAGAAGGGTGACCATGTCTTGTGAGGAACGCTGTGTGCTTGGCATGGGCTGTGCAGTGTCAGAACATGTTTTGGTGTATTGTATCTCTTAGAAGCCCTAGGCAGAGAAACATCACCTGGTCAACATCATCAGGCTCTGTCAGACAGACACATGACAAAGGCACTGATATACTCTGGCCAGATTGTTCTGGGCCGACATGGAGACAGAAACATGGTCTTTGAGGCTCAGATTTCATAAGGGAGGACCCACGGGCTTCAGCTTTTCCTCCCATCTACAATATATGCTGTTTGTCACTTGAGGTAGTTATGTCTTTCAAGGCCTTGTATCTAGCTTTACCTGACAAAAATGTATAACATTAGGAAATAGATACCCAGTGATTTCAATGCTTTTGCAGTTTGGGAGCAGGTCAGAAGGTGTCAACAGACCTGGAGATGTTAGGACTATCAGTGTCTCAGTCTAGTATGCAGGCCCTCCATGTATGCTTCATCCTTAGCTAATGGGTGCCATGCAGCCCACCGGTGTTATTTTTCCTATGTCCATCCCTTTTTCCTTGGACCTATTATCTCTTCTCCATAAGATAACTGGCATTTTTTGTCTATATGATGAGTGATGGACAAAAAGCACCCAAAAAATCTGATAATCGGCACAGGCTGTCCCTACCTGACCAAATTAGAGAATCATATTTAAGGATTAGCATGCATCACCCACAAACAGATGGCAAAACAGTGCAAAACCATAGAATGATTAATAAGCTTAAGCCTATGGGAGACAATGGAAAAGTGAAGTAAAGTAAGTTTCCTACATGGTAAGGAGTCAGTATAGACCAGTGCTCAAGATGAGTTAAGCCTTATGTCTCCTTTTTATGAGGGGTGACCTCTCCAAATGTGCTCTAAAAACCTCACCGAGGAATGGTAAGTGAAGGGGTCTAGGGACCAGGAAAACCTGATCTTTTGCTTCTGATGAGTGAAACTTTAAGAGTGAGGAGCAAACCTGCAGATTTTACCTTGTCAAACCAAATCAGTCCTACCAAATTGCAGATGGCAAGACAGTGCCATGAAACAATTCAGGGTATGGAATTATAGAGAATAAGGCATCCACACTGTGCTCTGTGAAATCTGATCTTTTTGTGTTGTTTTTCTTTAACCCAGCATCCATTATGTCTGCTGAAAATACACACGTGAGCTTTTACATATGGAAACTGCACTGAGGGTGGTCTTTGAATTAGAAGGTATTTGCTCATGGAGCCTGCAGCAAGGCACGCCGACTGCACGGTTATACTGGGGGAAAAAAAGCAAACAAGAGACACAAAGCATTCTCATGAATGGTTAAAGAGGACAGGTCTGTGAAAACTAGGGGATCTGAGGAAAGAAGTTTCTACTATTCAGGTGTGTTTACTGTGAAGTGACATTAACCGAGGGAAGCAAAATACAACATTTTAAAGGTTTATTCTGTGGGTAATGGATGTACCAGTATTCAGTTATCTTGTTATAGAAATGAAATGCAGTCTTAGTAATGGAGTAGCTAACAGTTGGCCAATAAAAATGCTAAATAATCATTCTGTTAAAACATAGGAAATAACAGAACAAAAAAAAGGACTTTGTGTGTGAGGAAAATACAGGGATCTCACTGGGAGGATCAGTTTCACAGCAGCCAATGGAAAGCATAATTATTAGGGTGTATTTAGCAACCAACAGTCCCTCTGCCCCACTGGAAAATATTACTGATTTTCAGGAGAAAAAATAACACTACCTTCAAGCACACAGAATAACATTTCAAATTAGTTGTATAAAGAATTTTGCTGCTTACAGGAGTAAATAAATGGGCAAATTTAAAGTAGTCTTTCTAAAATTATCAAATTGCATGCAGAATTTTATTTTTAAACTGCATGACTATAAAACACCAGATGTTGTACAATGAAGTAATGTCAGAAAAAGACTGGAATCTGTTGTCTGTGAGGAACAGGCAGATGCTTGCTTTTAGCAGCAACGTCTTGCTCATAAAACAAGAAAGATTGCTTTCAGTGCAAGAACACCAAACACTCCTCACTGCATTCAAGACTTGTGTCCCCATTGCCTGTGGGGTTTGAGGTTTTTTAAGCTTAATTATTACTCATGTGAAACAAAGAAGGCAGAGTTGGAATTAGTTTATGGTGGAAGAAGTAAGAGTTGTTTTATCTTATGGTAGGTATTAACCGAAGGAAGCATTGCGTCTTAGATGAGCGTGGCAGCCAAGGCCTAGAGGCCTTTCGTGTTTTGGCCACACATTGGTTTAGGTCACTCCACTCTCTATTTTACAAAAGGAAAATGATGTACAACAAAACAATATATTTTTCATTTGAGATGGAAAATACAGAATTCTGATACAAACGTAAAGAATCACCTCATATGTTGTGCTGCTTCTTGCATGGTACAAGTTTTTGGCAGCTCGCTTATAGCCATGGAGCATGCCAGCTCCATTTTCCATAAAACTTTACATAAGGATAACTAGGCACAGAAAGAAGCTGTAGAAATATGGAGCTGATAGTTGAATGGTTTTGTACAGCTCTAAATTTGTGTGGTATTAGTTCACATAATATACCAAATGTAGTTCAGCGTGCACATGTTTTGCACATCACATCTTTTTAGACTGAAATAAGTGAGAAATTTCTCAGCATGCAGTGTAAGACAATTTGATTTTTAAGTGTATGTTCATATAAAAGCAGAGAATGTTATTTTAGCTGGATCTTTAAAAATTAACCTAACAACAAAAAATAAACACAGCTGTGTGTCTAGGTTCTGGTTTTAGTGTTTAGTGGATGTGTACTGTTGCTGCTAATTTAAAAAAAAAAGTCAGTTTATGATTTTGCTAAACACCATTCCTTCAGCCATTTCAAAGCAGCTGTCCTCTTCTATGACAAAATATAGAGCAAGACTAAGGTTCAATATTGATCACAGATTTCAAAATTTGTGCACCCAAGGTAGCATAAGACAGTACAAACAGTACATGTTTATTCATCTGAAATTTCATTTCACTCTTCTAGTCAAATTGAGCTACATCTTATTTACCTACCAAAAACTCAGCAAAAAACTAAATAGATCAACCCCTCCCTCGCTCCCGCATTTCACCTTTAGATGGGAAGCAAGTAGATTAGAAGCTCTGTCTGCTAAAATCACTGAATGCTATAGCAGCAGAATCAGAGCTGAAATGAAAATTCTCCTTGGGGGACATATCTTGGCAAGCAGCAGCTCCCTGATGGAAATAGCGTTTGGCATCAAAAGTTCTTGCACAGAAGGCCTAGGTACGTAGTTTCTCAGTTGTCATTTTCAAAGGCCCTTTCCTTTTGCTGGCTGTGCAGGTGCTGAGATGAGATTACAGCCTGCTGTGTGAAAACCTGCTCTTTTTCCTTGTACCTGCCTCTCAGTTCTCACCCCCTGTGTCTACATCATTGTCTTTGGATCTCGTTGTAAACAGGCTGCAGCAGTGTTCTTGGTAGGGACTGGCATTTTACCACCTGCTGGATCAGCAGACAGGTAGCTCCAGGTCTTTGTTGTCTTGTGTCTGTAGTATAACCGAGTAATAGTAGTTTCAGCTCTAACGCAGTTCTCTCGGACAGTGGATCCAGTCAGTCTGACAAACAGCAGTCTTATACTGGTGAGAAAAGCTTAACAATTTTTTTATTAATATAAATGCTTTCAATTTAGGGGTTTTTTTTTTAAGTTAGACAAAAGGCAACAAATGCTGAACAAAATTGCTTGTAAGCATGGAGGTGGTTTGTTTAAGGGGCTAACAGCTCTCTTTTTGGCATTTTGTTAATTTTTAGTGTATTATAGTAGCAGGAAAGAACCTAAATTGCATTTATGTAATAAATTCATAGAGTACATCATGCATTAGCAGACAAAGCTCCATTTCTTAACATGTTGAGTTGACCAGTGGCAGAATTAGAGGGCATGGACTTAAGCTTCATCAGGGAAAGTTTAGGCTTGATGTGAGGAAGAAGTTCTTCACTGAAAGGGTGATTGGCCATTGGAATGGGCTGCCCAGGAAGGTGGTGGAGTCACCTACCCTGGAGGTGTTTAAAGGGAGACTGGATGAGGCACTGAGTGCCATGGTCTAGATGATGGTTGGTGTTAGTGTTAGGTTATAGGTTGGACTTGATGATCTCAGAGGTCCTTTCCAACCTTATGATACTGTGATACTGTGATACTGTGTGATAAATATGAGCAAGGCTGAGAAATAGCTGATACCTGAGTGCAAGACTGCTCACACCCCTGAACTCAGTATCTTCTATATCCCTTTGGAATTTCTTGGCTTATGTGCTTGGGTTTTGTAGTTTTCTGGATGTGAGAGTTGGAAGTTGTGATCAATTAAGAGACAAGTCATAAACAATAGCACTAAGAGACATTATTATTTTTGTTTTAGCCTAAAGTAACTCACATCATGAATAAAGTTGAGAGCAAAGTACTTTTTCACTAAAAATTATGTGTAGTTTTACACATTCACACAAATATGTGCATCACATTTTCTGAAATGGGAAAGGCTTCCATTATACTTCCAAACCTGTTAATCAAAACAACACAGAAAGGTAACTGTCTTGTACAGGATGCATGAGTAGTATGATGTCATTCAGTAAGGTAGACTAAACAATCTGTCTTTTTTTAGATAAAGACTATAAAACCTTTAGAAACATTTACTGTATCAGATATCTGATGAAAATTGCAGTAATAAATCTGGGATGTTTTAGAAACCATTTTCCCAGGACAATTACAGAATGCCCTAGGCATTTGCTGTCTGCCTGCCGTTAGGCAGAACATGTTTGCACCATGTTTCATAAATTCAGCTTCTGCAGCATAGAGTGTTTTCTTCTAAGAGCACAGCAGTGAATTGTCTAAACAAAATGAATGACATAAAATCTCAAATCGAGAGTGAGTTTGGTATTTCAATGACAAAGACATAATACTTAGAGAAGATCTCTTCATTTGTGATTTTTCTTGGTTGAGCAAACTAGGTTCCTGATTGATGTTTAACAAATAGTCAGTGCCATAAATGCTTTTTAACAATCCTGTAAGAAACAGATGTAAAGGCATATCTCAGGAAATCAGCTGTAGGTTGTTAGAACAGTGTCTGTGATGTCTCTTTGCTACCACAGACACCACAGGTCTCCAGCACTGAGAATGGTGCTTGGCAGATTATTGGGATTTGCTGTGCTTTGTCAGTGGGCTGAGTCTTTCAAAGTAGCCCCTTCACCATCTTCTCCTAACGGAAGAGCCAAACACATCACATAACATTTAGTTTGAATAGTCCAAAGCCATAACTCAGTTATAACCACATCTTGAACTTTGAAAACCAGAATTGCTGCTTTGCCAGTTAGAATTTTGGGAGGGCAGCCAAGGTACTGCAAGGCGATTTTGATGGAGTTACACCAATGGATTGAGATTCCAGCCAAAAATGAACGCTCCTTAATTTAAGGAAAAAGTGATTACCAGGCAAATAGGTGAGATTTTCACAACTTTAAGTTCAGAGCATTAAGACTTTTTTTTTTAACCTGGCTGGAAACAAAAACGTTACCATCTAATAAGAGCTCTGTTTTTTTTGTTTAGTAAAACTCCGAAAAAGTAGATTGCATTTCTTTTCTTGGTAAAATGACTCCCAGACCCTACCGTGTTAATTCTTTCCTCAAACAATGTTTTTCAAGTCACATATTTCCTTCAAACTTACAGCTTTGTTGTTCCTTTGGGTAAAATGAATCACACTGCCACCTTATTTTCTGATTTTTTAGTTACCTTTTGAATTACTGGGGGAAAATGTAAACACTGATTCAGGAACCTGAATAATTCTGGGGAATATTGGCTCAGGAAGTAGTTCATGTTTTGGACAGTTCATAGTAAACAAGCTGTTTCTCTAAAATTTACAAAATTCTCCAAAGTGAACGAAACTAAAATGTATTTTAATTTATGTTACAGCTGCAATTTCCTAACCTCACTTCACATTTCTGCACAGATATTTGTATTATCTAGCCATAAACCGACTTTATTAAATTAAATAAGAAACACCATACTCCATCTTACAATCATTTCTCCATAAATTGTCATATTGGTAACAGATTCTGAGCCCAAATAAGTCTAAAGCACATGAAATTGTAAGAGAAACTATTTAAAGGGTGATTTTCCTTGTTTTAAATTGGTAGAAGATTTTCAACCTTTTGTTTAAAAAAAAAAAATTAAAAAGGAACAGCTCTTAGTTGTGCCAGTGGCCACAGTACCTCACATCAGATTACGAATATTTTATGCTGTCCTTTTGGGATATCAATCACAGGACCCATAAACAGGGAGTCAGTGAAGGAAAGAGAGTCTTCCAGGCATGAGACATCTGGTTCTTTGGCAGCATACACAGACTTTATATTGCCAGCTTTAAATTGAGCCTTTGAGTTTGCCACATGCTTTAGCTGACAATGGGCTGTCAGCTGTGTTCCGTGTGTTCCTGGTTGCTGCAGCTTTAACTTTTAATGTTTAGGCCTGTTCCCCTCCTTCTCTCTCTTGAGGATCTCCACATAGGTAAAGCTTCATGCTCAGCCCTAGTATTTCTGGTTGACAACACTGATCCTCTAAATATCTGTTTATAATTGGTTTTCCGTGGACTGGAATGAATTTACAGTATTTTAAGCATTATGTTCCCGAATTTCCTTTACATCACCCGAAGTTCTACACTCGCAGACGTTCAAAAGAAATAATTAGAAGAAGATTTCTCAACCACAAGACCATTAATATATACATTGAAGACTTAGAACAGGGAGAAAGAATTCTGATTATTATCTCTTGGATATTAAACCCTAAGGAAAACATAAAATTGCTGAAAGAAGAGCATCAGTAGTTTCTAAGTGAGCTGGGAAACAGAGGAATCAAGATAGTTCATTCTTAATCTGTTCCATTTGTGCATTGATTACAACATCTCAGTAATCTTGCCCCTATATCTGACACTTCAGTCTGTATATGACATAGCTGCTTTAATGAGTGGTCGTAGGCGATTGTATCATCCGGCCTTCTGAAACCATGGAACCAGTTATATTCGTACTGTTTTTAAGAGTTACTATTTGGTTTTCTTTTCTGTAAGATAATGCAATCAAAAATACCTAGTAATCTGAAATATTATGGAAAATAGTTCTCCACTGTGACCCTGTATGCTCAAAACCAGAAGATAAATAGCCTAATGCTTTTGTTTTCCTGTGCTCTTTAATTTTTTAAACTTCTTTTAGAGTTTGGAAGCTGTTAGAATACTCAAAGTCAGCACTGACTGGGGAAGCAGAGAAGCATGAGGCAGTTTGGACACCTCTGTGGCTCTGCATGCTATTTATCATAAGTGTCACTGACTGCTCTTGAATCCCAGAAAATTATTGATTGCCAGTTTGTTGTGCTGAGTGGCAGTCAAGTGTTTTCATACAGATGCCTTTTAACCTCTACAGATAGACCTTCTCCAGTTGTATTTGCTATAAAGGTGCAGAATCTTCTGTCTTTGTGTCAGTCCCTCTGACTGCCCACCTCTTCATGTTCAGATTACCATTTTCTGCTTCTTGATGTCTGTTCTTGCTGAGCCCTGCCCCCAGCCTTTCCCCTCACTGCCTCCATCTTTAGTGCCCTGTGTGGTAATGACACTCCCACTTCTCTTCCAATTTAGTGCTCATTTAGAAATTGCTACTGCCCTTTAACTTTGGACCAGTGATGGGCCACACAATGATTTATGAATCTTTCATAATCTGATATAAAAACATTGTAGTGTGATGTTACTAAGTATACTGTTAAACTGATTTGGAAACCATTAAAATAGTTCCACTTAATTAATATTGGTATCAAAGTGAGCATAAATAAAAGAACTTCTGCTTCTTCCCCTGTTTTCACTGTGAACAACAGCGGGACAAGGGAAGTCAGCAGCTACTCTGCTCTTTATCAGATGCCCACAAGCATGTTTTAAGTGTTGCTTATTAAATGTGAGCAATAGCATCACAGATCTTCACTTTCGCATCCAAAGTGACAGAAAATGCCAAGCTAGCAGCCACTCTGCCCTGCTCCTTAAAACAGCCATGGGTCTGTCTGGTGCATTTCTGTATTGCACTGTGTTTGTCTGGTCATGTGTCATAGCATGGTCATTTATGACAGTAATAACACTGCACCAGGATGGCACTCACTACTGTGGCAAACTGTATAAAGCAGATTACCAGACTTCCTGTGGACAAATAGCACCCAAATACTCATCTACCCAGAGAATTAGGCATCTGTTCCCTTTTCTACCAAACTGATAGCCTCTTTGTTACACAGTTCATTGTCTTGGCAGTTGACCTTCAGAATAAATATGAAACGCAAACCTTGGAGCATATAAAGAGCTTTTAAAATCTACTAAATCATGGAGTAAAATCTATCACTTTTGGCTCAGACAAAGTACTTCCTAATTTAAGGCTGAAATTTGTATGTTGTTCAGAAATAGCTAAACACAAAGACTGAAAATAGGAAAGAAGCTTGAAGCATCAGAACTAGCAGTTAAACTTTCACAGCACTTAATTTTAAAGTTAGGCTAATGGCATGAGACTCTAAAATCTGTAAAAACAAAGAATTTATGGTTTTGCAAAAGACTTTTAGAAAGCTGTGTTCATGTGTAGCTGGATCATTAACGCATTTTATGGAGAGGTTTTGAAGAATGCTTTGGTTTCATTAACACTTGCTCAGAACTGTAATAGTTCACATAAGAGTCTAATGTGGAACTGAGAAAGCTTATTTAACACATTTTAGTATGTACTGACTTTGATAACATTCAGATCTCAACACTTGTGTAACATGGTGCCCCTGTAGGCAGAAAACATCTGTCAAGTAGAGCTGGTAAAAACAAGTTACAATGGGTGGGTTTTGATTGCATTTCTGTAAGAGTTTTTCCATGCTTTCACTGATCCCAAGAAGAGGCAGGAGAGGTATTTAAAATATATTTTAATGAAAATCTTATGGATGCTAAATAGATTGACTTCCTTATTTCTCTGTAAATAAATAAATTTCCTGAGTAGTCATTGGCAAATCCAGGTCTACCTCAATTATGACAAAAGTCTGAGGGTGAAACTTTTCTCACCAGAAGGCAGGATGACTTGTAGCTCGTGTTAATGACAAGGATTTGATTGGGGACAAAACATTTTCTGCAAGCATCCACATTCTCAAACACACTGATTTTCTATAGGAAAAAAATGCCCTCCAGTATTTATACTACCTTTATTACATTTGAAGGGTGGTGACTTTTGGCTACATTAAAACCTAAGCAAAGATCTACTTATAAGTCTTGGCATATTGGGTCAAAATAACAATCCTATCGGGTTATGTCTATATTAGCAAGTAGTGCTGTGTAGACATGCTGATGCAAATGGATCAGTTGGTGCTGAGGACCATAACTTCTCCACACTGTATGAATCTGGTTGAGTTTTGCATTGAACTGGCTGATCTGATCCTGCAGGCTGAAGGCCTGTTTGTGATTGGGTCACATTATCACAGTATCACAGTATCACAAGGTTGGAAAGGACTTCTGAGATCAAGTCCAACCTATAACCCAACACTAACACCAACACTAACACCAACCATCATCTAAACCACGGCACTCAGTGCCTCATCCAGTCTCCCCTTAAACACCTCCAGGGTCGGCAACTCCACCACCTCCCTGGGCAGCCCATTTCAATGGCCAATCACCCTTTCAGTGAAGAACTTCTTCCTCACATCAAGCCTAAACTTTCCCTGATGAAGCTTAAGTCCATGCCCTCTAATTCTGCCACTGGTCACTTGAGAGAAGAGACCAATCCCTGCCCGACTACAACCTCCTTTTAGGTAGTTGTAGAGAGCAATGAGGTCTCCCCTGAGCCTCCTCTTCTTTAGACTAAACAGCCCCAACTCCCTCAGTCACTCCTCATAGGGCTTATGCTCCAGCCCCTTCACCATCTTCGTTGCCCTCCTCTGAACACATTCCAGTATCCTAACATCTTTCCCAAACTGGGGGGCCCAGAACTGGACACAATATTCAAGATGAGGCCTGACCAGTGATGAGTACAAGGGGACAATAACGTCTCTGGTCCTGCTCACTACACTATTCCTGATGCAGGCCAGAATGCCATTGGCCTTCTTGGCCACCTGGGCACACTGCTGGCTCATGTTGAGCTTCCTGTCAACCAGCACTCCCAGGTCCTTTTCTGCCTGACTACTCTCGAGCCACTCTGTCCCCAGTCTATAGCTCTGCATGGGATTGTTGTGTCCAAAATGAAGTACCTGACATTTGGACTTATTAAACATCATCCCATTAGAATCAGCCCATCTCTCCAGTCTGTCCAGGTCCCTCTGCAGGGCCATCCTACCCTCTAAGAGAAGAGATCAACCCTTCCTCCCAGCTTAGTATCATCTGCAAACTTGCTGATGATGGACTCAATCCCCTCATCCAGATCATCAATAAAGATATTAAACAGGACAGGACCCAACACCGATCCCTGGGGGACACCGCTGGTGACCGGCTGCCAGCTGGATGAAACACCATTGTCCACCACTCTCTGGGCTCGGCCATCCAGCCAATTCCTAACCCAGCAGAGTGCTCCCATCTAAGCCACGGGCTGCCAGCTTCCCTAGGAGTCTACTGTAGGAGACAGTGTCAAAGGCCTTGCTAAAGTCCAGGCTTTGCACAGCCTTCCTCTCATCCACCAGGCGAGTCACATGGTCATAAAAGGAGATCAGGTTGGTCAGGCAGGACCTGCTCCTCCTAAACCCATGCTGGCTGTCCCTGATCTCTTGGCCGTTCTGCAGGTGCCACATGATTTCACCCAGGATTATCTGCTCCATGATTTTACCCGGGACCGAGGTCAGGCTGACAGGTCTGTAATTACCTGGATCATCCTTACGGCCCTTCTTGTGGATGGGTGTCACATTGGCCAACTTCCAGTCTTCCGGGACCTCTCCAGTGAGCCAGGACTGTTGAAAGATGATGGAGAGTGGCTTAGCAAGCTCATCCGCCAGCTCTCTCATCACCCTAGGATGGATCCCATCCAGCCCCATAGACTTATGAGGGTCCAAGCAGCTCAGCAGGTCTCTAACTTCCTCCTCATGGATTGCAGGAGGGCCATATTTCACTCTGCCCCCATCAACCAGTTCAGAGGGCCAACTGTCAAGCGAGCTGACATCCTTGCTGTTAAAAACTGAGGCAAAGAAGGCATTAAGTACCTCAGCCTTCTCTGCATCTTTGGTTACTGTATTTCCCTCCACATCCAACAAGGAGTGGAGGTCGCTGCCGCCCTTCTTTCTACCGTTGATATATTTATAAAAACTCTTCTTATTATCCTTAACAGAAGTGGCCAATTTGAGCTCCAGCTATATGCACCCCAAGTACATCTCTCAGTTTGTGTTCAGTCCAGTTCATTAACCCTGCTGCTGGTCAATTGTGTGACACATGCCTTGAGGCTGCTTTGTAGTGTGAATCACACGGTAAGAAGGGACACCCAGATTCACTTCTGATTTGAATTAAAATGCTCATGTAGCTTCTTTCTCCTAACACTAAGCCCTAAAGAATAAGATGTCTCATACGCTGCAGCTGTTAAATAGCATGCCTCCAGAAGAGGTTTCTTCCTAATCTACACTGTTCATCATTGATAGAGAGATTGAAATCTCTGAGAGATGTCTTGGAGGACGGAACAAAATTGCTGTATTTGTGATTAATTTTTTTTTTTAATTTGTGGATGTAATGGGGAATAGATTCTCTCCAGAACAATCCACAATGTTTTTTTCTAAAAGCTTTACTCAGCCGTTGGCTGCTTTTTCAGAAGATTGCTTTCCCATTGTAATCAGATTTGTGTTGCCTAAAAATTAAGTCACACCTGCTCTGTACCAGGAATGTATTTAAACTGGCAACATTTTTCCTCTTTGGCTTTGTGGCCCAGACTTGATAACTACATTAAGCAAATGTAGTCAATATAAAGCATTACCACATACCATTGATTTGTTGGGAAGTGTATGCTGAGAGATGTTGTATCATTAATTACCCACATCACCTCAAATCATTGTCCTCAGATATTAGAAGTCAGCTGGCTGAGTAACTACTGAAGCAGTTCAGTATCATTTGTACCATTTCTTTTGTTAGCTGAGGGCCGAAGCGCGTCATACTTAGTGAATAATATTTGTCCTTTAGTAAATAATTATACTCGGGGAAGAAAAATGTTTACCTGTGTGTACATGAGCCACCCGTCTGAATGGACTTTGGAGAAACACTCTGCCAAGCTTGGCCTGTGCACCAGGTCTTTTTTGCATGGGTGGGAGGGCCATGCAGTGCACTGCTGTCTGCGGCTGTGACCACACCGTGGTGCCCACCTGTCACTGTTGCACTCAGTGCCCTCTGCCTTCTCAGCTCCTTCTGTGAGACAACTGTGCACCACCATAAACCAGCACCATGTATGTTAGCCGTGTATACACCACACCCAACACAAAAATAGCAGAGCATGAACTCTTAGTATCCTTTTTTTTTTTTGCCTTGAATTCACTTGGAAAAGGTGCCTTTTGAACCTTCCTTTACGGAAACCAAGAAATTGGTAACAAGAAATACGAATTCTCCTATAACAAAAGTGGTTAATACCAGGCTTTCACTTTTGAAGTTGCTATAAGTGGAGCCATATTGCCATGAGCGGAATTAACAAATGTAGGGTAAGTCCCAGCAGCCACGGAGAGGGACTGAGGTTGGGCTGAAGTTTTAAGACAAAACACAAACTTGTCTGGCATGGGCAACTCCCCTTGTAGTAAACTGAGCACAACTGTTCACAGTTTCCTGCTTGAGTGCAGAGGGAGAAAATAGCCCCTTAGACACCACAATGTTGTTCTCCACGTTATTTTGGTTTTATGATTTACTGTAGAAGGTGAACAGATTCTTCAAAGACAATTTGAAGTACTTCATCATCACACTGCTGTTCCGTGTGCAGGTGACACTGTACAGCTGAGCATCCTGCCTGCTGTCACCTATGGCAGGTACGTCCTCCTGACTTTGGCCTAGAAGACGGGTCCAAAATTGAGAGCATCTCCTAGAGATGCTTTGATAAAGGTAACCACCTATTGACCAACGCTAGCATTCAGAAAATCTCAAAGCAGTTTTATTTTGTGGATGCCTTCCAGAAGCACATCCAGAGGTATTTAAGGATAATTAAGTACTCGAGGTATTAAGGAAAGGAAAAGGGAAGTGTCCTGCTGTAGACACCATGGCAGAAATGGTGGAGGCAGCAAACTGGTTCTGGTCAGAGGAAGTGAGATTGCTGCAGGTGTCTGAGGCTGCTGCAGTGTGTTCCTTCATACAGCAATGCTGGATTCTTCACTGGATCTGTGGTATGGTAATCGCTCATTTGATACTTATTTGTACATTCAGTTGTCCACTATGTGTTTTGTAGTGTTTGAGACTGTACTTCTTGAGCTAAAATGCTACCTCAGAACTTCCTGTTCATAAAAGCAAACAGAAAATTTCATTGCTCTTCTTGTGTTTCTTTTACTTTTTTCAACAGCTCCTTATTGCTGTGCAGAAACTGCTTTACTTGGCTTTTACTAGACATCATTTTGGTACAAACATTTCAATTTACTATTTCTTTGCATTGTTCACTTTTACTTTGTGGTATTTCCCAGTTGAGTGGTGTTAAAAAGTTTGGAAATCTACTATAGTAGTTTATATAATAGTTTAAAATATTGGTTAATTTTAATATTGATATTACATTGGTGCTATTTACAGTGTTAATAAGTTTTAATAACATCACTTTCACTGTTTCTATGAAAAGAAAATAAAAGGCAGATGGTCTGGAATTCGTTTTCTTGTATATCTTGCAAAGATCTGTCCTCACCAGAAAAGTGTTTTAAAAAGACTAGCTTGACTCTTCACCATTTGCACAAAATCAAAATGCTAAGTGTGCTGGATGAGCTAAATGTAAAGTAAGAGGTCTAAAAGTAGACTTTTTTTTTTTGCTCTGGCAAATGGGCAGATCTGAACAGCTTTATTGTAGCACTTACTACAAGCAGTTTGTGCCTATGTTAACAGACGGTATAAAATACATGATTGCCATATTAAGCACAGCTATATGGATCTGTTAGGAACAGGCTACAAAGTGATTTGCATTAACTCAACATTCATAGTATACCCTAATCATCACTAGTTGTCACTAGTCTTGCTACAGCCTCTTTTATGAGGTCAGAATTCTGTTATTCCTTATTTCATGCAGACTGCGTTGCAATGCATGATTCCCAATCCTAGACACCCTTCCTGCCATAGAGGAACAGAGCAGCCTGTAGACGTTTCAAACTAAAACTGAACAAAAAAAAAAATCCTTAAAATACACTGTACGTAGGATGTTTCTATGATGAGATAAACTACCTTCACTATGTCATTAAGATCAGGCCCCTGAACAGTCTTCTCATGCTGTACGAATTATATCCATGCTGTTCTGGGCCACTGAGTCTTTCTCTTGGATTTAAAATACCAAAGTTTTAGTTTTCTTTCTAAGCAGAAAGGAGAAGTTTCTGGAACCTACCAACATTTCCAATTCACCTGAAATTCTCACCATTGTCAAATGATGTTTCAGGTGTAGCTATTATTCCAATGTGTATCAGCTCAGTGAGCCTTCTGGTATCATGCAGAGAACCTCAGTGTTAGCAGCTTTGTTGGGTATTGCTTATAACTCACTCTATGATCAGGATGTTTTTAAACATGAAAAAAAATGAAAGCCTTCAGGTTTGAAAATGCTACTCAGCTGTACTGCAGAAAGGTATATTTGCCCATGTAAGGTAGGTATCTTTCAAAAGAGTACCAATAATTAACTTAGAAATTGCAGGGCAATAAACATTTTGCCCTAACACCTACACATCACGGGTGTCAGCAGATACGAAAACCCAGGACCAGATTCTCAGTTTATGCAAACAGGCATAACTCCACTGACTTGATTAAAACAGTGTATATTAACACCAACAAAAGAAGAAAATAACACCTTAAGAAACAATTTATTATTTAAGTATGCAATATCAATCTTGCTCCTTGCAGTCATAAACACAGATTTCCAAGAAGTTAAATATCACAACACAGCAATAATATACAGGCTGCATTTATTCCTTGCTGAAATACCTTACCTCACTTTGGTTAGATAAATAACCTCACCAAGACCTGTTAATAGATTCATTGCTTGTTAATCCTTATCAGTCACCCTCATTTTAAAAATTCTTTTATACTTTTATCTTGTGCTAGTGCGGAACAGGAATAAAAGCCATTCTCAGCTAATTCAAGGAAGCATGTCAGAATGTGTGGAGTAGTTAGGTTAGTGTGTAAAGCTCAAAACAAAACACTCAAAGCAATCATAACTCTAATCAGAGAACAGCAAGTTTGGGTTCCTTTAAGGGAGGAGAAAGGCAATAAAATGGATAGCCCAAGGTAAAGCTGCCGGAGGAGGAAAATATAAAATACCCTAAATATATTTTTTTCTATATTGGTTCTTCTGCAAATATTTCACTGTGTAAACAATGAAGAAGGGACTTCCAGAGGGTGATTCATATCTTCAGCAGTCTGAATAGCCTTGAAATGCTAGTCTCTTAGTCCTTCCTCTCAGCAATTCAGAATTTGGTTTTGTGGCTGGTCTGTCTGTTCATGAACTTGTCTTGGTAGAAAGGGATATTTTATTAGATACCTACAAACATCATCTCCAATGTATCTTCAGACTGTCACAATATGACAAAATTATCCTGTTTACTCACAGCACTCTGCTAGAAGTCACGGGTGTGTTACGGTACTGCTCAGGCCAACTGTGGATTTGGCCTCATTGTAACTTGTATTGACATTTCCACAAGCTAGAAAGGTGCAGTTAAGCTAAACATTATTATCTTAACCACAGCCAGAGTTAACGCTTACTTACTTAGGGAAATCTTGCTATGGTATCCTCTAAGTTCACAATATTAGCAAAATAAGAGGCAAAGAAGTTTCTGTAGGATTCCAAGTCATCCTGCTGAAACGATTATTAATACAATAAAGAAGTAAATCCCAAGAGTTTAGTTCCATAATTATCCAGCGTGTATCTCTAATATTCCTTTAAGTCAGAAGTGATTTTGTGAACTGACACAGCATTAATCTAATGGAGAAAAATTATTTCTTAAGCAGCTTATAAAAATGGCAAAATATAATTGCCTTAATGGCTGATGCAGCTGCCTTACAGGAACTGTCTTCAGAGAATAAATAATTTCATTGCCACTGAAATATTGATGACCCTCCCCAAGCCTTCAGTTTGATTTTGGGTTTTTTTAAGTAGTAGTTTGCATTTGGTGTGCTTTGATTTTTTTAAGCACTATATTTTCAGCACTGGATTTTTCAATGATAGGATAGCAGGTCCATTTTTTGTAAGATACTCTGGACCGGTTTGTGCTATGAGGAGAAAGAAGAAAATAATTAGTTTTAGAAAATCTAGATCAAAGGAGAGTTGGATTGCGCATATATATATCTCAAGACTAAGTTCAAAGATTTAGATGCATCAAATTATGCATAGCTATCTTGTTTATATGTGTGACGGTGTTATACACTTCCCATTCATTGCTTGCTGTTAAGTGAGATTGAAAACTTGTGAACTGCTATAAACATGTTTAAATTTAGCACCCTGAGGTCTTTTTTATCGAGACAAATAGGTAAGTATGTGCAGGAACTGTGATGTATGTATTACAATATCGTTAGGGCTTAAGACTGTCTTAGTTGCCTCTCACAAGAAAATACTAAATACCATTTGAAGAAATGCACTGCCCTGAGAAGCAGCTGCAGTCACATCATGGGCAGAGCTCTCTTGAGTCACCTTTCATTTTCTGAAATGAGCCTGGCCAGGAACCCTCTCCACTCTAATTCTAATCCACAACTTGCCCTGCATTACTGTTCAGATTTGTTTGGGGTTTTTTTGAAGCTTATGACACTGAAAACCAAAACATACTGGATCCATGTGAATGGACAATAAAAGGTACAGTAGCTCATCTTAACAAATAACTGGCAAGCATAAATGTCAGCAGTACTCATTGCACTGTTGTATGAGTAGTCTTCCCCTGAAAAAACTTGTGCTGGGTTGGTGCCTAAATTTATGGCAATAAAAATGCATGGGAATGATAAAATATAGTATCCCAGTGGACTAGACAGATGCAAAGGCATTGGGAGTCTTGCACAGCCTTTATGAAGGGAGCCCCATGTCCAACAAAGTGACTCTGGGTGGCTGTCACAGCCCAGCGTCTAAATGCAGCTGACCTTAGACTCTCCATGGGTGCATCTGAATGGCCCCTACTGATATGTAAAATCGTTTTACCTTATAAACAAACTAACAAACACCCTGCTTTCCACCTCCTCTAAATAAAACATCAACCAATATCCAGTGTGTTAAAAATGGAGGTATCAGAACAAAGGTGCTTCTACATGGCTGTTGTGCTGATTTTCACAGCCTATAAAATAAGTAATGAAGAAAATATTTATGCTGATCATATTAAACACACTTTTTGCTTGTTGTTTTTTTAATCTACTGACAAATACAAATACCTTCTAATATTCAAATCCTGCAAGCAATTAGGGTACTGTTAAATCTACTGATTTGTAAGGTGACGTATATTTACATGCAGGTCCTAGATTTGGTTCCACTGAAATATCAGCAAATATTTCCTATCGTTGTTCTTATCTCTCTTATGTGTGTTTTTGGCGAAATATTGGTAGAAGTGCTGCAAGCAGTCACCTATGTAGCTCCTGGCCTGTGAGCAGTAACTGTGGCAGGGAGGACTGCCTGCATCCCCCCAAACTTGCAGCACCAATACAGTGTGAGAAACAAATGGGATAATCTATAAAAGAATGTAAAATGTGTCTTTCCAAACAAAAGGCCCAGGCAATAAGTTATAGAGCTCTAGACTAGCTTGAATGGATGCATAAACAAAAAGACTATATGCATCCATAAAGCTGTGTGGAGAAGTTGAATGGGTGTTTTCTTGTTTGTATGCTAAAAATGTACTACCATGGAAAGTTTCTAAACCTCATCTATAAATTCATCATCATGAATAAATGACTCTCAAGAGATGACATGCTGTGAATGATGAGGTTTCTCTTTGTAGTACTATATCTAGCTCCAAAATGTTGGTTTCAACTCTCAGGTTAAAAAAAAATCTGTTCTTTATCTGAAAATTATTAAAAAATGAACATTAAAAATCTGTTATTATTAAAATAACATGTCGTACTGCAGGCACCTGCACACCTAATTTGCCATCACAGGTAATTGGATTGATTTCAATAAGGAAAGATGATTCAGTAAATGCACTGCAATTTGAAGTATATGTAGTGCAGAATTGAGTTACACTTTTCAGTGTATAATTCTTTAAAGCTCTACATTTCTGTGATATGACTGATTAGAAACCAATAAATTTTATAAAAATTATTCCTCTCTCCTACTGCCTCACACGTTTGATTTCCATGTTCATAGAAAGTATAATTAATCACTTTTATTTTCATATTTATTTCAAAAATCTTTTTGAAAGTTGACCTAAAGGAACCCATTGCATAATTAAACATCCAAAAACATGCCCAAATTCTTAAAAACATTTTATTGCACAAAATATGGCAATGCTAAATGAAAAGTGCTTTTAGTAGGATTTGTATATATTGGTTCCCCATCAACAATATGCAGCTTGCATCCCTTCACAAGGAAATGATTGTAGAATCATAGAATGGGTTGAAAGGGACCTTAAAAATCATCCAGTTCCAGCCCCCCTGCCATGGCAGGGACACCTTCCACCAGACCAGGCTGCTCAAGACCCCATCCAACCTGGCCTTGAGCACTTCCAGGGATGGGACATCCACTTCTTCTCTGGGCAACCTGTGCCAGTGTCTCACCACCCTCATCATGAAGAATTTCTTCCTAATATCTAATCTAAATCTTCCCCCTTCCAATTTAAAGCCATTCCCCCTCATCCTATCACTACTTGTCGTTGTAGGCTCCCCCCTCGAGGTATGGGAAGGCTGCTTTAAGGTTTCCCTGGAGCCTTTTCTTCTCCAGGATGAACAACCCCAACTCTCAGCCTGTCCTCACAGCAGAGGCGCTTCAGCTCTCTGATCATCTTCGTAGCCCTCCTCTGGAACCATTCCAACAGTTCCATATCCTTTATTCATACCAGACATCGTTCATCCATGTCAAACGATGGTTGAACGCAGTGCAGCGCAGTCATTTGGGATTCAGCTTGAAGCCTAAATACATCCAGGTTGTGTATTAAACTGGGAAGTACTCCCAGGTATAGCTGCAACTTTTGCAGGAAGCTTGACATGTTGCCAGGTTTGTTTATCTCATTGACCTCTTTATTCAAGGGAATCGGTAGAGGGCAAAAATGGCACTGTGTACCAGGGATCATGGAGACCAACAGTCTGGCATTTTGAATTCAAAGGCTGTCTTAGATTTCTTCTTTATATAAATTTAATCCACTCCTTTCCTACAGTATCTTTGTCAACCGATGAGAAGATATTCTGCCATATAGAATGTTTGGGGACGAATTTTCAATTAGAGTTTCACCTCAGTCTTGACCTGCTTCAGGTCAGCATCATCACCTTGTTCTTATCCCTGTGGGGAAAATTAAGAGAACTCCCTGTGAGACTCTGTCATCTGTTGTTGTACAGTTTAGCAGTTAACATAATGTATAATTGTTCCTGGGCTTAGTGTGTGCAGAGTGACAATTTCTTCTTTGAAATAGCATACTGATTTAATGAATAGTTCAGTGCCCAAGTCTCTGTTATCCTTATCTGAAATACAGGAATAACTGATTGTCTTGTCATGGAAAAAAGCCTGCTGCATTTTTCCTGCTTAACACATCAAGAATGAAGAGGTAACTCCATTGAAATCTGTGAAATTACACCAGTAACGCTGACAGAAAGAGTAGACCCAGGATTTTCCTTATTACACTCAGTTAATTTGATGTATTCCCTAGCTTTGAAATTTATGGATCCTGGCCTCTTGCGAGACCGTGGAGGCATGTCTTGGTTGTCCTTCGTTTCTACAATGACATTATAGGTGTGTTTTCCATGAGTTAAAATACAAAATCACTCCATGGATAGGTAAGAAGGCACGGCAGAATAGTTTGGGGAACTTAACATGCTGCAGATGTCTCAATGCAACAGTATTTCATACTGTAACTTTTTTTGGTTTTACTCCATAAATATTTTCATCCTTCTTGCTGTAACTTGCATAAATGAATAAATACATAGAAAACACTAATGATAAGTCCTAAATTAAAACTAAGCTCAACATCTTGACATTTACTTTTTGAAATATGTATGAGACAATTCCTCTGATCTCTTTTTTATACACTTGCAAACTCACACACTTATCAGTTATTTGTGTTTCTGTGCCAAGTACAGTAAGGAGTACAGACTTCCTCCTGCTAATGCTGAACGCCTTTGTACATTCATGAGAGCTTGAGAATCAAGAGATTGCTTGTCAGGAATAGCCAAATACTTCCAGACTTTGTCCCATTCATCAACAGGATTTGTTTCATGCTTTTATCCCCGATTTTCTGATTTGCCTTGAGTTATCATTAGCCACAAAAATGCACAAAGTTTTTCTTTATGCCTAAATAATTTATTCAAGGAAGCTTCTAGGCATGTATTAAAATTGATGGACTTAATGACTGAATTAAAAGAACTAGGATGAAATTTAATAGTTCAGATTTAATGTTCGTACACACAGGATTTTCTCCTGTAACTGCAAATACTTGGATTGGATTAAGGAGAAATAAAAATAGCAATGTAGTATTCAGCCATAGATTGACTGTGAGCTCCAATGTGTTGGGCCGTAAAATTGAGTTTGTAGGAGTGGAGGCTTTTCAAAGGAGTTGTGAAGTTTACAAAGCACTTCTGGTCCATGTTCAAAAGTAGGAAAAACTGGAACAGGTCCAAAGAAGAGCTATAAGGGTATCTGATGACATGATCTTCAGATATCCATCAACCAAGATTATTCTGTCTCTCTATGAAATTACTTCTCCAAAGA
Organism: Tapera naevia; assembly: GCA_033556795.1. Lineage (NCBI taxonomy): Eukaryota > Metazoa > Chordata > Aves > Cuculiformes > Neomorphidae > Tapera > Tapera naevia. The sequence continues at coordinate 18,034,950 of JAUMJJ010000038.1, forward strand.
TGAGAATAATCTTGGGTTGAATTCAGTACAAACAATGAGAGGAACAGAGTACTAGGAAAGACCTGCTGATTGTAAGATCTTCCTCTTTACTATTAAAGGAAACTATGTAATAAATCTGCCAAGATTTTATGGGCCACCTATAAAAATTCTGTTTAAAATAGTTAAGAAAAGGAAAAATAAATGCAAATTTAAGAGTATGCCTCATGAAAATAAAAGTATGCATTTGTTTGTTTCTGTTTTTCAAAGACTGAAATATTATCTGATCCTTGAGAAAAATTCATCAATGCAGGTGAATTACATACCCCATTCAGAGTTTGTGACAGAGTTGAAACTGTGCAGGTATTTGGCTGAAAGGTTCCCTTCTTCAGTTGTGGCAGGTCAAGTAAAACCATAGCTCATAAAAAGTGAAGTCCACATAGTTTGTGTTGTATAAATTAAGGATTTTCCATGAACTTCAAATGTTCCAAAAGAAAATTTTAGACCTTACATTTGTGTGGTTAGCTATTTATTAGTATCAGAAGCAGTAGTTATTTTACTTAGCATCTGCATATATGAGAATTTTGATATAAACACTTTTTAAAGTAGTACATGGGAAATCAATTTCACCATGTTTTTTCCATGGTAAAATATTAATGTTTAGTATGCAGTGGTGACAACTTACACAAATTTTATCAGAAAAACACCAATATTATAATTTTTTTTAAAGACTGTAGAATACTCCTTTTATTGAAAATCTAGTACTTCGTATTTTCCAGCTTTGCAGCTTGCCTGCTCAACCAAAAACAGTTGTTATTTCCAACCTTTGAGTGCATTTCACAATTTGATAGCAGTATCCAGAGCAAGAGAGAGTGGACATCTCTTGTTCGGACTCTTTGCTATTTCTTATTTTACAAGTATAGATTTATTGCCTGTAGAAAATCATAAAAGGAAAGAAGTACAGCACCTACTGATTTTCCACAGAACTTCGGGATCCTCTGCACACCTGGTCCTCTCTTTGCGCAAAGAAAAATCTGGCAAATTATCTGTGTTATCGGGAGACTCAGATGTATGGGAAAAACTCAAGATGTGGAAAATACTAGATTAGTTGTAAAAAAGCTTTTATAGGATATTGAAAAAGTTGAAAAAGTGTGCAAAGGAGTAGCACAAAGTAATGAAGCATCAATTCTTAGGTGACCAGCCAGAAATGCGGATTTTTATTTCCCTGCCATGAGTGAATCATGAACAATGGCATTTACTGAATTTCTGAGGCATTACATGACCTGTTGGGCAATTGACACCTTTGTCCACTTTCGTACAGTACAGTCTTCGATAACTGTAGGGGAAAATATAACCATTAGAAAAAATAAAGTGCTCTTCTGCCCTGTGTGCGTGTGTGTTTATGTGTATATGTGTCTAATAGAAATAGGGCTTGAAGAAACCTGGCCCATTTCTTGCCGCTGTACATGTCTGAGTGTATCTGCTTCTCTCTGTTAAGATCAAAGTCAAGCTGAGGAGACTGAGAACCACATGGCAAGTAGGATCTATGGGCCATCGGAGACGATATCTTTCTAGGCTTAGAGATGACCTCTTACAGTGGTTGTGACACCATGGAAGTCTATCAGGTAAATACACAATATGTCAAGACTTATAAATAACTGTAGAATTTAGTTCTTTACCATCCATAAAATGTGTATTTACTGGTTTCCATCAGTGATCCGTGCATTAATCCCATTACAGTAGCCATCTGAAAGCTAAAAAGTCGTGAGTTTATTTATTTTCTCAGTAGTCCCACAAGTTGAAAAGAAGCTATCAATGCCCATTTATAATAGAGTTGAGGAGCTGTGCCATGTTTACACTGTCAGCTAAGCACAGCTCTAAGCCTAAGCTTGTCCATCACGCTTTACAGGCAAGTGTGCACTTCTCTACAGAGTCAGGCTGAGTGCCAGGTTTCTTGCAAGTGCTTAGGCTTCAAGCACACTCGCCAGGAGAGAGGCGTTGAAACATAGGGCAGAGAGGGACCAGACAAACCAGTCCACTAGTAAATGTGTCTGCAAGCAATGTGGATATAAAGCATATGGAGCTCAGTGTAAGAAGCTTTCTACCAAGCCTGCACTTAGCCTCACTTGTAGATAACCTGTGATGGTTTGCTCAAGGTCTTAAAGGAAGTTGGAGCATAGGAAGTCTAATTTAGACCTCTAGCACTGAACCATTTGCCCCTTCAGCCTTCTGCTCTTGATATCTAAATCCTCTAACAACCTTCTTTCAGACTTGATATTCTTTCTTTAATTTCACTTAGGTCAAAACCAAATCTGCTGTGTAAAGTCCCAATATGCTTAATTTGGAAATAGATGCTGCAGTTGTCGGAAAATGTATATGGGGTTTAGGATGAAGTGAAGCAATTTTGAAGTTCAGAAAAGCATGAGAACTTCTATGTGGACTTTTAGCATGGATGAGGGCTGAGCCTGCAAGCACATGCTGGCTGTGGACTACGCTCTGGCCTGAGATTAGGCTAACTGATCAGTACCATGGCTAAACTGTGGGATGTGACATGAGAAATTGCTGGATATGACAATGTGAGAAGCTGACAAAAATTTCAGATAGCACTGTGCAGGACAGCTGGACCTTGCAGGAGGTAAAGGAGGAGTTATGTGAGAAATGGTAATTGAAGGGAAGTACTGAGTATGTTTTGCATGCGACAATAGCTGAGTAACCCTATCGGTAATACCACATGAGCCTGAGATTAGCTACAAATACCAAATTTGAGTACAGATGTGGCGAAGCTGGGACCAATTGGGAAAAAGTAACTACGGCTGAGTTGTTTATTTGAGGGGAGATGGACAGAGAAAGCAAGGTACAAGGGAGGGTCAAAAATGGAAAAAGGGATAAAAATATGTGCAGCTGATGTAATCAAGTCTGTCCTGGTGCACTGACTGGGCAGCCCTGTTCTTGATTGCCACAGCCTAGTTAGGGCAGTAAACCAAGCTTGTCTGGCCACACCACACAACTCCAACATGCCTCTGCAGTCAGGGTGGAGAGGGAGGATGTGGGGAATCTTTCCTGTTTGGGAAAAGGACAGGCAGCATCGCCATGTACTCATCACTTACTACAAAGCACAGAGCAACTCTAGAGAAATATATGAGCCATGAGAATAAAGAAGGGGCTGGGGTTGTAGGAGAACCTTCTTTCAGTCATCTCTGTTACTGGACTGATAATTGTCCTTTCTTTAAAAGTAGCTGTGCTTGATATAATATATCATTGGAAGGATTACATCTAAGCTAAACAATCATCAGCTATTTCATGCAAATGTGATTACAGTATGTTTCTTAGGAAGTGAATTCAAATGTATATATGTGGTCTTTCATTTAAGCAGACTACTGCAGCCTCCTCCTTGGGTCACAATCGTCATCTCCCAAATTTTTGCATACTTTGGTCCTGCACAGTTAGCACCATTTCTCCTTGTAGTCTGCTTTCTCACTTTGGCCTTCTTCTCTCTTCTGCTTGCATACGGCTGGATGACATTTGGTGATGCAAAATGGTACATTACCATACACACACTTTTCTTTTTGTTGTTCTGAGAGAAAGACATGCACTGAAGCAACTGGTTCCCACTCTCTGTGTTTGAGGTAGACGGCTGCAAATTCGATGTTCATGAGTCACTGGAGGCCAGCTTGTCATGAGAAAGCATTGTTCCTTAGTTGAAACTGAAACTGGAATTTCTGCAGACATTCAGCTGTCCAGGCCAACTGTCTCTGGAATGAAGCTGTTTAAAGGAAGAGTGCTAGTAATATAGCATTGATTTAGTCCATAAAGTTTCTCATTTGGATAAAGTAGGAATATCTTTTTGCACCTCAAAATATCTGCCAAACACAGATATACCGTGTCTGGGAATTAGCAGGCAACTTGCATATAAATTCGGTTTTCACAGAAGTTATCTGTGCTATACTGATAAATATGGTGCAGTAACATATTTTGCCTCCTCAGCATTTCTGCCTAAGTTACCCAAGCAAATCTTTTGTATTCAAAATTATAGATAAGATAGCTCTTCCTTATCCCAGGAGTACCATCAGTTTTTCTACCTTAATAACGAAAAGGCAGAAACTAAATATAATGCGGTCTAAAAAAAAACAAATGATGCTCTCCTCTGTTTGGATCAGCATCTGCTGTAATACAGAAAACCATGCAGAAAGGCTCAGGAAGTTTCGTAGATTCCCCTTTCCAGATGTCTCTATCAGGTCTCAAACTGGAGCCTACCCTTATTTAAGTAAGTTGATTTTCTAACAATATTAAGTCCCCCGTTAAAACTCTCAATCCCAGTAACAGAGAAAGATGAAAAAAAAAAAAAGTTTTAATATTTCTTAACATTTTGACTAGTAGAAGAGTTTAACAGAGAAAAGGGAATGAAGCAATCAGTATTTCTTCACAAATATCTGATGGCATATTGGGAGTTGATGAGAGACTTCCATGTTGTAGCTTTTTTCAGATGTGTCTCTAAGTGTGTAACTAGTTCCCAGACATTAATGAACCACTTAAATGCAGCAGCTATGGTAGCTTGTTCTTGAGAACCTCCTCTACCATTAGGCATGGTTGCTTGTAAGTGGGGATTTATTTGGTTTCAGATTTTTTACTATAGGTATTTGATTTATAACATATCGTTCCTTAAAGTGTGTTTAAAATACTTGTAAAGCCTTTGTAAACATACTTTTATTGAATTGTGTATGAGGAGAGAGGTGATGAAGTTTAACATTAGTTAGGAAAATAAAGCAATAAAACAGATTTTCCTCAAGGAAATGAGTTACATAAATGCAGTTTGTGCCATGTGACTTCAGTGGGGCAATTTCATGAGAAAGAACTACTAATTCCATCCTTAAGGAAGTTGTGTATGCACAGCAGAATGGTTTTATTAAATCCATCTGGTTAGTTGGTAGACGAGTAAAACTATCAAGTAAATGGGAAAAGGTGAATTAAAAGAGCCAAGGCAATAGACCAATAGGTTTGAGTCCCTATTGGCAACAGAGAATATCACCCTTCCCAGGCCCATGTAGCGTATTCTGTGTTTCAAAATCAGCTGTGTCATTTTTCTGCTATTCTTGAAAATATAAGGGGGTAATGAAGATTAAAAAAAGGCACTGCATGTCAAATACTAGCCAACAGCATCCATTTTACTCAGACACAAGGCTGTCCGTGGGAGTGCTCGTGGTTTGACTTCTCCTCTTTGGTCACCAATCTTCTCTGGTCAATTCATTTCATAAAGCTGGTGTATTGCTCTTTGCAAAGGCTTTGAACTGTATATACATGCAATTCAAATAATCTCACAAAGTCCTAGCTTTAAATTCCACTAGCCTTGGTGCTAGGGGTAAATTGACAGTTCATCCTGATTAAAGTTCTATATTCATTTCTACAAAATATATCACATTTTGCTGTTTGTTTAGAAATTTTTAAAAATAGACTTTAAAAACAAGAGGTTGGAGTTGTGGTTAGAAAAATAACCTTGCCTGTGTAAATGAGCAAAGTGCCGACAGGTGTCTGCAAGTAAGACAAAATGGATCAGCTTTCCCTAGAAGTATACATCATCATTTGCTTCTTTCTCTTCAACAGGGAGCTTCACCAGGGCAGGGGGATGATTCTGAGTATTTGGAGTACAACTGCCATTAGTCTGTGACCTGGTAGATTTTTGTTGTTGGCTCTTAAGTACTGGGTAGTGTGCTGGATCTCTACCCTAAATTCATTGGGTATTGCATAGTGCTTAAGGTAATCATTTTTGAAATGTAATTAGAAAATCTGTAAAGCTAAAAAATAACTTTAGGGTTATGTTGCTTGTCTGGCAGATATCAAACTAAAGCTGGATTTGGTATCTGTGCTTTTCTGAAGAATGATTATCCACCTGCTGGCTACCTGCAGAAGTGGGTGTTAGCAGATTGGCCTCAGGAATTCAGTGCACTCCTTCATCCTGCATGCAGAAAAAAATGAAATTCCCTGTTAAAATGGCTTAACCGTCTTTTCATAAAATAGTAACAGTACCAGGTATGCTAAACTGCTTGCTTTGTGCTGTCTAGCGTTGGACCCAGTCACAGCTTGAGGCATTTCCCAAAAATGTGTCAAGTGATCAATCTGTCACACCACCAATATCTTCCTCTTTAAGGCAGGTCTTTTATCACATTGGAAATGACAGAGTTGCTGAGCTAATCCAAGACAGTTTAAACTGTGCCTAAGTGATATCCGTTCTTCGAAATTCTATTACAGCTGCATAGCACATGCTTAGCTACTTATTTCACTACGGATGTGGTTTCTATAAGGGTCTTCCCAGCCCTTCCAGAAATATCAAGGAATCTTTATTAGTTACTTCAATTTCACACCGTCTGGGCAATCATTACTTCTTTTTACCCATTTCCTTCTTAACAGCAATTTAATACTCTGAAAGAAATGAATAATGGGAAAGAATATTACTGTTATATGTGTGATGAATTGAAAGCATGTATTTTCCTTGAAAAGATGCAGTAGTTGTAGTACTTCAGGAGTCTTATTCCTTTCTGGGTAAGTTCCTGTGCAGGAGGTTAAACTTGGCACAGAAGCCTAGTAATTTCCCCTAAAATTTTAGAGCTGCTGAAGTATAACAAAGGTGATTTCAGAAATCTTCCCCCTTAGGCATAGACCATTTGTCAAGTAAGGTGGCAACTGAGCAGAATGGGCTAAGATCCTCTTCCTTGGGTACATCACTGTTATTGCAGCCATAACCCGAAGTCTTAACTGGACCAAAATCACTTGAGTTATGAGTTTCAGGGATTGGGACTTGTCTACAGGGAAAGCTCAGCAGGTTTAAGAACCAAAACTGGGAAGTTCAGACAGAAAGAAGGATCAAAGGCTCACCAAGGGGAGCAAAAGAAAAGTCTAAAGCAGAATGGGGGAAGGAGAAAGGGAAAGAAAGAGGCACAATAAGCCATTTCAGAATTCAGTATTTATTGCTAGTACTGAATCAAACATCCAGTGCATTCTTCTCAGCCACTTACTGACAATATTTGATGCTGGCCATTAAGAATTCTTGCAACAATGGTGAGTCCTACTAGAGCTGCAGCTGCAGTACACCAGAGGCAAGACCTGGTGCGTGCTTGCTGAGAACAGCAGAAGTTTGGGAGCTTTCTTAAAACAGTGAGGCCAACGAGGGCATGCTTACCAGTGTTGCTTTTAGTTAGCCATGCGTCTTCTGAACAGACTCAGAAGCTTCAGGAAGGTAAGAGAATTCATAATATATTTAAGGGACAAACTTCCTCTCAATGTCAAGGGAAGTTCTACTGTTTAAAATTACCAGATAATGAGGAAGATGGAAGTACAGAAGTTTTTTTAAAGGGGATTCTGGCTAGTGGACAGAACTATAGAAATAAAGATTTGCATGACCTCCCAGGGCTCTTGGAGAAGGAGAAGTACTGATTATCAACAGTACAAAGTTGAAACTCAAAATGTAGGAAAGTACCAGAATTAGCATCAGCTATTTAAATTGTTTCATCTCTTGTGTATGGATTATGATGATGATGTTTTAGTTGCATGATAACCCCTTCTATTTTCTATGGTCTCCAGCCTCCTATAGTTCATGACACGAATGGTGGCCATTCAATTGACAGCTCTTCAGTTTCTTGTTTCCTCTTTGCAAAGTTATGTTCATTCAGACCTGCTAAAGAAATTGCATAAAATGAGTTGCTGTTATCTAGAATCTTCTGAGATTGTATGAACAGCTGTTTACTTCACAAAATTTGTGCAAACTTTAATGCATAAAGCAAACGGCATGCCCCTGATATGAAGGCAACATCTCTTATAAAGTCGTCTGCTCTTTAGTGCATGAAAACACTGCACTCTTCAAACCCCATTAAATGTTGAAGCATACCAAAGCAATGTACCTTACCTAATCTTGTCCTCAGAAACAAATTATCTGTTTTGGAAAAAAAAAAAATATTTTAATCTGGGGCAGATATTTGGTATGGAAGATTTCAGCCTGAGTGGTTTAAATTAGAAGGAATGAACAAAAGCATTTACATAGAAATGAAGGGTCAGGCTGACACCCTGATCTGTAAAGAGCAAATCACTTCTATGGAAGTACATAATCCAGGGAGCAAGTTTAGAGACAGAGCTCTAGTTCACCTGACATTTTGCAAGTGCTGAAAAAGAGCACAGTGTGGTAGCTGTCTGAACCTCTTTACTGTTGCATTGTGCTGCTATAGAGAGCCTTAAAGTGTCAATTTGATGTTCTGTTATTGGCAGGGATAAAGTCATACGAGTTGTTCCTGAGAGTGAGAGGGAAGCACAGATCCTGAAAGCTGCGTTTAACAGGCTTAAGGTGAGTTTGATTATATTCATCTTCTTTGTCTAATCTTTATTGAAGATTGTAGTGAGTTAACTGACATGCCTTTCATTTGGCGCTTTGCTTCAAGCTATTTTATACTCTAGAAGGCAGCTTTTGCCTATTAAGTTTCTAATTTCCCAATAAAAGAGTGTAGGAATTAGATTCACCATGCCTGACAATTCTAACAAGAAACATTTACTGTCTTAAAATAATATAGGTGCCACGCTTGCTAATTTGCTTTACTTGCTCTTCCAGTTCTTGCTAGTATACATAGTTGCGTGCTTCATTATCTGGCTGGTGGTTTTATTCAAAACACTGAGTTCACGATGTGAACGCACAGAGGAGTAGGAAAAAGAAGTGTGTTAAGTCTGAGAATCTCTCTGGCGGAATAATTTTCTAGAGGCAGTAGAGAGAGAGTCTGCGAGACTCACTAGCAAGCCAGATGGCCTTTTCCTGCAGATATGAATGAAGAGCAGTGGTGCCACTGTAGCAGCACAGTGCTCTACAGCGTGCTGCTTTGCCAGAATGGCTAATGAAGACACAAGCAATCTTTCCACAACAGGGTGGCCCATAATCTCAGAGGATAATGGAGAGTACCCATAAGCCACGTCTGTAGCGTGGAGAGGACTGCACCACACAGGTCCACTGACCTCAGGCACTGGCGTAGGGACTGACGACATTAATAGTCTCCAAAATATAGCCTAACCAAAGCAGACCCAGGGAGGTAACAACTTGATCACTATGTTGAGTTTATTCCAGGAGCTGAACATGAGTCCCAGATTCTGCTGCTTCACCTACATTAGCTCATTCTCTGCTTGAGCTCAGCAGGCAGCGGTTAACTTCTCCCTGTACCTATGAAGGTAAAGGAGTTTGATGGGCAGCCATAGAGGCAGCATGGACACGAGCTAAAGTTGCTTGGCACCATGAACTCAAGCCTTTGTTGTGTCTGGTTGAAAAGAGCTATATGGATTTATACAAAGGAACATGCTGGTAACTTTGACAGTCCTATGACTCACAGTTTTGGGTCACAGCAGAACACCAGTGGTACCAAAATGCTGGGAGCATGTGCAAAACCTCTGGGCTGCTCACCAGCAAACTATTAGGCAGTCTGTGATGTACCTTTGTCTCCCTTGTTGAAACCTCATGTAAATGTTTTTACACTTACTGAGGCAAAGAATGAAGATGCATATAATTTTCTAGTCCAATAGTTAACATCTGGGATACAAGTGAATCAAATCTCAGTCAGCACACCAAATGAAACAAAATGAAAATCTTAGATGAGCTCTTACACCCTCCTGAAAAGCACTCAGTCTTTCAGTTATGATGAAGCTTTCTCGCTACTGTTTTTTAAGAAAGTAGACAGAGCTATCTTGGTTACCTCAGTCCAGGAGAAGGCTTACTGTTATGAATCCTCCATCAGTCAAGACATCAATGTCTTCCTGTCTGTAAGTAGGAAGTCTGCGGCTGTCTTCATCACCTCTGTGTTTCTTAATGGAATGATCTATTAGTTCTCCACTCCAGATGCTCTTTTATAAATCCCATTCTCAAAATATCCAACCTATGCACATGTTGCATGAGGAATTTCAATGTTGAACAGAGGTTATGTCTCAATGCTTTATATCACAGCACTTTGTACGGTAGTGCCCAGCTTTCCTAAAGAATATGGTAGTGTGTTTGTTTCTGTAGTTCTTCCTAAGGGTCTGACCTTACCTATGATAACCTGTTACTGTAATGCCCCAAAAAGGATAATTGGTTTACCCCCAATTAGGAAAAGAAAACCTAACCATAAACCTGAAAAATACATGTGGAAGCTGGTTTTTGCATTATTTTTTTCCCCCTGGATGCTGGAACATAAAGAGGGAGCACGTGTTTTTTCCTTTCTCCTCATATTGCAAACCCTGAGAAGCAAAAGAGTTATTCATCTTCCTGCAACTGTTTCTCGTTACAGAGCTCCCTTAGGCTTCTAGAGGTTCCTTCACCCAATTCCATCAAAGTGGGAGCAGTAGAAATTTAAATAATTGTGTGCTATAAATCTGAGACCAGAATAATAAAATTTTGCCGAACTGCATTGGAATCTCACTAGTTAATTAGAATTGGTTTTGATGAAGTAGTTAGCAGAAGTTGAGGGTAAGATGCAAAGAGAGAGAGAGAGTGTTGACACCCAGTTTCGTGAAAACAGGCTGGTTTTCAGGTCTTGGGGCTCTTCCATCTACAGCTGCTTCATTGCCCATCTACATGGGGTCAGACAGAAAGAGACACAGGGGGGCCAACAGATAATGGATATGTTAAACATTAACTTATCATTAGCTCCCTGAAAAAAATAAGTGGATTAACAATGGCATTTCTCAGAAGTGTCAAGTACTCAGGTGCCCACAGTACCAGCCAAAGTCAGAAGCAGCTGCAAGTCATCAACCCCTCTGAAGAACTATGTATTTAGAGTTGTGCAATGTTTAAGTCTTAATATCGGTCTCTCCAATCCTTCCCCTGTCTCCAAACTTCCAGAGTTGGAAACTGAAATGACAGTGGACTTCACTTAACATTCAATTTTTTAAAAATGAGTCTTTAAGCTGAGAAGAAAATAGAAGACACTGCACCAAAAAAAACCCAATACTGAAAAAAACCTACAAAGCCCAGATGTAGTCCTGTTGCTGTCTTCACACAGTATGCCTGACAACAAAACAGAGATGTGAACAGAAAGATCAAAAGGGATACACAAGTTGCTATAATTACAAGTATTGGGCTTTAGATTTTAACATTTTAGAGTCAGAAAAGCAGAACTGGTTGAAGACACCTCTCCTTTGAATCCATTTTGTTTTGGGCAGTAAATTAATACCAACCTGTTATTTTACTCACATGTTCTGTTTCTCAAGGGAAAAAGTAAAACTGGAACCAGAATCCTTTCATGACACAAAAAAATTGTACCTAAATAACCATCAAATAGCACCAATTTCACCTTTTTTTTAGATAAATTATTTGGGGTTTAACTGCAAGTAGTTGGTCTGTTGAAGAGGGTTGTAGAGAGTAATAGGTTGTAGATTTTAGTAATAGGTTGTTGAGAGCAATAAGGACTCTCCTCAGCCTCCTCCAGGCTCAACAACCTCAGTTCCCTCAGCCACTTCTCATGACACTTGTGCTCCAGGCCCTTCGTCAGCTTCTTTGCCCTTCTCTGGATGCACTCCAGCACCTCAATGTCCTTCTTCTAGTGAGGGGCCCAAAACTGAGCACAGTATCTGAGGTGGAGCCTCAAAAATGCCAAGTACAGGGGGGCAATCACTTCCTTAGTCCTGCCTCGCAATGCTGTTTCTGATCCGAGCAAGGAGCTGTTGGCCTTCTTGGCCACCTGGGCACACTGGTGGCTCATATTCAGCCAGCTGTCAACCAACACCCCCAGGTGATTTTCTGCCAGGCAGTTTTTCAGCCATTCTTGCCCAAGCCTGTAGCACTGCATGGGCTTGTTGTGACTGAAGTGCGGGACCCGGCACTTGGCCTTGTTAAACCTCATACAGTTGACCTTGGCTCATCAATCCAGCCTGTCCAGATTCCTCTGCAGAGCCTTCCTATCCTCTAGCATAACAACACTCCAGGCCAGTTTAGTGTCATCTGCAATCTTACTGAATGAGAACTCAATTCCCTCATCCAGATTATTGATAAAAATATTAAACAAGACTGGCCTCAAAACTGAGCCCTAGGAAACACCATTTGTGAATGGCCTCCAGCTGTATTTAACTCAATTCACTACAACTCTCTGGACTTGGCCATCCAGTCAGTTTTTTACCCAGCGAAAAGCACACCTGTCCAAGCCATGAGTAGCCAGCTTCTTTAGGAGAGTGCGGTGGGAGGCCTTTGCTAAAGTCCAGGTAGATAGCATCAACCTGCCTTTCATGAAACCATGCTATCATCTGACCTGGTCACTTGGTTGTCCTGCACATACCTGATGAGTGCACTCAAGATGAACTGCTCCATAATCTTCCTCTGTACCAATGTCAGGCTGACAGGCCTGTAGTTCCCTGGATCCTCCTTGCAGCCCTTCTTGTAGATGGGTGTCCTGCTGGCAAGCCTCCAATTGTTTGAAACCTTCCCTGATAACCAGGATTGCTAATAAATGATGGAGAGTGGCTTGGCAAGTTCCTTCGCCAGCTCCCTCAGTACTCTTGGGTGGATCCCAACTGGCCTCATGGAGAGTCCAGATGGTATAGCAGGTTGTTAACTGCTTCCTCCTTGATTATAGGGGATTTATTCTGCTCTCCATCCCCGTCTTCCACTTCAGGGGGTCCAGCTATTTGGGAAGAGGATCAGACACAAAAGAAGTCATTTATTGAATGGAAGTTTACAGAAAACTACACTGACACATCCTTGAAGGCTCATCTGGGAATTAGCTTTATGCCTTGCTGTATTGGAAGGATCTTAGAATATATACCCAGTAATTACCTTGGGCAGCAGTGGCACTCTAGCCACAGCCTAAGAGATAAAACTCACAGAAGTGAGATGAATACCCAGAGGCTTTAGTCCACATGGAAACCTCTAGATCTCAAACAAGACTGCTCTGCTACCAATATCTGACCTATAAGGCTAACTCATTCACATTTACAGAAGATGTAGTCCCTTCAGACTTTTTTAAACTTAGCATCGGGAGCTCCTTAGGAGAGATATTTGTCTGGGGTTAAGGAAAAAAACCTACCATATATATTATACTGTGTAATAAACCCCGGAAAACCTGCCTGAAGTGTATAGGCTCTGCTACAATACAAGTGCCATTGCCTATACTGAGTGAATGATGGATAATGAGTGTTTCATTCCACACATTTAACTTCTGGTTCATGAATTCCCCAGAGGCAAATCACATTAGTCATAATCACTTGCTGAGTAATTTCCACAAATTAGTTTCAGTCTGTAGCTCCATTGCCCACAGTTCTTTGTTATTAATCATTATTATAAATTGATTCCTTCGTTGACTGGTTCAGTTAACTTGTAGGTGACATAATATTGCTTTTTCCCTGATGGGGCAAACCACGTAGACCTGCACTGCCTGTAAAAGCAGCCAGCCTTAGAGGTAAAAATTTGTCTACTGTGCATTCTGTGAAGTTCTTTAAACTTGTGTGTCTGCAACCCATAGACTCATCCACAGTAACCGAGCAAAAGGAAGCTGGTCAGCCACTATCCCAGCTTGCAAAACAGCTTCCTTTGACTCTTCTTGTCCCAGCTGGGCAGAGCAGAGTCCCCTGCTGAGACCACAGTGCCACCAGGCCTTCAGAGGATGTTCTCAGAAGCTGTTAGGCATTGCGCACTGCCACGTCTGCAACTGTATCTTAGGGCATAAGAAATGAGGCAGGTGGGGAACCGAGAGTCTTGCTGTCATTCATGGCAGGAAATGCCAGCTCCTGGTTTTCGCTAAGTGACAAAAGCAGTGGCAGCTGAGAGATGCCATCAGTGTGTACACAGCACTATGTATCGCTTGTCTTCAGCATGCTCCTGTATCAAGTTTCTTCCAGTTTCTCTGGGGAAGAAAAATAAAGGCCTGGTAACTCTGCTTCCTGCCAGCAGCACCAGCCCACACCCTTGAACACGTTTTGCACTGTCCCTGTGCCACAGACCACTGGAGCAGGTATGATGGTGAGTATGACAGGGACACCTCCCACCAGACCAGGCTGCTCAAGGCCCCATCCAACCTAGCCGTGAACACCTGCAAGGAGGGGACATCCACAACCTCCCTGGGAATCTGTTCCAGTGCCTCACCACCCTCATTGTGAAGAATTTCTTCCTAATGTCTAACCTAAATCTTCCCTCTTCCAGTTTATAGGCATTCCTCCTTGTCCTATCACTACCAACCCTTGTAAGAAGTCTCCCCCCGGCTCTCCTGTAGGCACCCTTCAGGTTCTGGAAGGCTTCTGTGAGGTCCCCCTGAAGACACCTCTTCTCCAGGCTGAACAAGCCCAATTCTCTCAGCCTGTCTTCATAGCAGAGGTTCTCCAGCCCTTTGATCATCTTCAGTCTTCTTTGTAGCCCTGTGCACTCACAGGCACCAATCTTAAATCTTAGGTGTTGCACTGCAGCCATTTGCTCTAATAAATACTGTCTCATTTTATAGATAGGGTACAAATATTTATTCCTGACCCGGTGTTTAAGACCAGAAATACCTTTTTGCAAGTTCAGTGTTTTCACACGAATCATTTGCAGGTTGTTACAGTAATTACTAAAGGAAAGATAATTATTCAGGATGGTAGTACCACAGTGACCTGAGTATTGCAAAGCTGCCATTCACTGTCCCCCAGGGCTCCTCTTCTCTGTCTGTTTTTACTGTGCCTCAAACACCTCTCCAATGCCTGGCTGTTGTCTCCTGCTCTTTCTTGTTTAGGAGAAGATTTGAGGAGCCTGTTGCTGATTTATAGCCTTTTTGTGGCTTTAATTCTGTTGGACCTGGCTGACCGAAGCAAATGTCACATTCCCAAGTGCTTTGCAAAGAAACTAGGATTTGCTCAGGTACTGAGACGCTGCAGATCCTGTTTATCTGCTCTGGAATTTTCCTTTGTAAGTGTTATTTTTGAAGTGCCACTTCATTTGAACGTTCACTGATAGCTTCTACTCCATTTGTGGTCTACAAGCCCTTTTTATCACATATGCCTGGCTGGTTGCATAGGTAGCAAAGAAGTCACTGCTCTGTGAACGTTCCTGGCATAATAGTTAGACCACTCATTCTTCAGTAGCTTTTACAAAAGAAATTCCTGGGCACAGCTGGACACTTCTTTAACTTTGGGAGCCAGCCTAGCAGGCCTTGAAGCCACAACTCCATTCCCTTTTGTTTGTTTTCTAGCTCCAACAGCAGCTGCTTATCCATTGTAATCCCTGAATTGATGTTGTCATTGCCATTCAGGGAATCAGAAAAATATCTCATAGGGGAGAAGGATCACTTGGCTATAAATCTGATGGTTTACAGCTCCATAGGCAAATGCTGAAAAAGGCTTCAGAGAACAAAAGCTCATCAGAAAATGCAGTCAAAAAGCTTGTCAGCCCAAATGGCGCTATTGCAACTTTGCAGAAGGAAAGTATTAGCTCAGTAGCCAGGACTGCGTGCATTTTACTTTGCACGCACAGTAAATGTGTCTATATAGCCAGATGCTTTAGTCATCAGTCCAGACTTTACCTTAACTCATGCTTAAGGTTCCAAACAGATGTGTTTAGAATAATTCAGATATACAGGGAACATCAGGTGACAATAGAGCTTATTCATCAATATATCAGAATACATGTCTGTAAACCACTTGCCAGGCTCAGAAGGAAAATCTTGTTCCAGGAAAACTTGGAACAGGAAGATGCAAAATAAAACAGGAGAGCCCAGGTAGTGAGTGTATTGTTCTCATAAAACACAGAAAAGCTTGGTCTTTCTGAGATGGGAGGAATCTGCTCTGTCTTTTAAGGCGAGGGACCCCGACTCCAAGCTCAGCAAAGTTATCAGCTCAGCCCCACTGCTTCAGTGAGAGCAGGCTCAGACCCAGGGCTTACTATTCCATTTCACACGCAGCACAGCAACAACTACAAAATGAACCAAGCCATAAATAGTTTAATAAGAAATGAAATAGGCATTTGGCTAGGGTTTTTTTATATAGACTATTTCACATCTTTCAAATATACTTAGCCCAGTGGCATCTATACATGTAAGAATGGATATTCCCTTACCATATAATTGTGTATGATTTTTTTCCTCAGTGACTCTCTGGAGTAATAGCATATGAGTTCTTTTCTGCAGTGTAAAATTATGCCAGTGTAAGTAGAGTGGTAAGACTATTACTGTGTTATAGTTCCACAAGCAAAACTCAAAATTTCAAGCTGTGCATTGTTCGCATTCTCTTCCTGCCAGTGTTATGGCTGCTACAATCCTGTGAATGAATCCCAATTTATTGGCATAATTATTCTTATCAGCCTCAATGAAAAGCAAATAAATACTGAAAAGTTAGAGACAGTTAAATGTCTAGTGTGCTTAACCAAAATCTTATGTTATTTTGCACCAGCAACTCGGACTACCTTGTAAATCCTTCTAGAAGGCACAGGAAATCCCATGCTTAATTGCCACTGGACTTTTTTGCTCCACATAAAGGGCAGCTGAAGATCTGCAATCAAAACTGTCATTAATTGGCAGGAGCAAGTGAGGATGAAATCAGTCCTCCTCCTGAAAATATTTGCAAGGATGAAGACATTAGAGAGGAGAAGTTTTTCTCTTTCCGGGTGAACTACTGCACAGCTATAATTATCCACCAGTGTCAGCATCAACAGATGTCTTTGCAAATGTAGAAAAAGAAGCAAAAAAATGTTATTTTGATGCACACTATATGTACATGTGAGGGGTGTTTGTGTATGTACATGGCTGTTTCTCATCTGTTATGTGATGAACCCTCTGATAGTCAGACTTCTGACAACATTATTGTGACTAAAAGGGTTTATAATTCTCTGTCTTCTCCTATCAGACTTCTAATTGAAAACATATCTAGTAAGTTCCAGCACCACTTAGGGTGCTCATGTGTTTATACACAGGCATATGGACGTAAATGGAAAACACATACACTCTGAGAAAGCCCATGACACGCTGATAGAGCCCAAGAGCAAAGAGCATCACTGCTTGCATTAATGACTGCACATTCCCTTTTATAAGAGGCTCAGAAATGCCAAGCCATTTCAACTGATGGCATCATAACAATAATTATATTCTGAACAACACTTCTCAAAGAAATCTGTTCATGGGGCTGTTAATTATAAAGCCAGCTTTGGCACATGTATTGCTGTATACAACTCAGTAAGTATAAAAACTGGAATTGCTAGGTATATAAGCTTAACAAAATTATTGTCTTCATGGGGCTTAACAGAGATAAATCATATAAACAATTTTGCCCAGATACTAAATGTAAATTATGGCAGAGTTATTGTAGTTATTTTCATTTATATTGATATGTGATTGCAGACCTGATGAGAACACTAAGCATCTTCCTTTCAGGCTAAATAGAAGAAGAAATTAAACACCTGTTTATGAAAGGATAATGAGGAACAACCAGAGGCTACTGCACAAGAAAATGACTTTAATTACAAAGCATGAACCGGGCTAAGCCCTCTGGTCTTAAGGAGCTGAGTATTTCTTTCAATGACTTGAAGGAAGGAAAGAAGTGTGCAGTTTATACAGCCATGAGTGTATTCCTGGGGAAAAGCAAGGAGACTCCTTTCCTCTCAGGCTCCTTTCCACAGGCACAGAATGAGCTATAGGAAAATCTGGAACTAGTGAAGAAATAACTCCCTGCTCTGGTTTCTGTCTTGGCAGGACAACAGATCTTTGTATACACCATTTGTGATATGTGGGATTACACCAATGAAATGTTTGTCTTCTTCAAAAATTATCTGCGTAATTTTTAATTTTGTAAAAAATCCTGAATTCTCTCAGCACAGGATTCCAAATATTTTAAAAACGGTTTTCCCTTTGCTTTGTGCTGACTTTTCATCACCATGCTGACCAAAACCTAGAGACATGACTAATGAGTTCAGGGTTTCTTTAGCTTGGAAGGTGTCCAGGCAAGAGCCGATACCTTTATACTCTTCGGCTGCCATTTTAACAACTCCGTTTAAAGAGAAAGTGCCGACAAGGAAACCCAAAGAATGTTGGCTTTCCTAGGCACAACTTGATTTCCAGGGACTTCATGGGACAAGAGAAGCTGAAAGAAGAATGTGGAGTTAAAAAAAGAATTCTTATTGTGGAGTCATAATTAATAATCTCTTATACACTCATTGTTAAATAAAGCAATAATGTGTTTACAGGGAGCTGTCTTTATGCTTTTACATACTATTTATTCTCATAGAAAGCGAGTCTGGATGCTCGTGCCCCCTGTGAGATTCTGAGAAAGAGCATTTGCTGGGCCTCAGCAGAGCCACTGCATTCCCTAAGAACAGGTACCCAGAGTCACACCTGAGTGCAGCAGCAGGTACCAAATAATCTACAGGTCTGAAGTCTGAGCCTACAGAAAAATCCTGCCTGGGATCTGCTTACTGTCCAGAGGCTTAAAACACACCAAGACCCTCTAAAGACAACCTGCTGCCTGACAGATAGGAAAAGAAAGATGTCAAAAGGAGAGAGTTCTGAAAGGCCCGGTCAAAGAAGATGAGAATATTTAGATTTGCAGACATCCTCTAAAGCATATCTCTTTTTCTCTACCTTAAAGATTGCAGGTAAATTTTGCAGTTCAGATGTTTGGTGCTGTGTTCAGAGTGTTCTGTAGGATTTCTGCATCCTCTAATTTTGGTAGCTGGAGAATCTTCCTCCCACATAGCAAATCCCACCACCCACACAGCAAATAAATGTCTTTTGGTACTGACTGGTACACAGTCCGTAATACTGTACAATAGCTAAAGTGTAATGTGCAGTGATAACAGCATCCCATCACAGATAGTAAAGAGAATAGGAGTATCACTACCACTTGCTGAGCCTGGTATGGAAATCCACAGCATGCTTGCCAGAGGAATGATGCTGAGAGAAGAGCTTTTATGGAGCCCTCCCATGGGGGAGATGCGATGATGAAGTCTCGTAAAGTTGACAGTGAGTAAGGGACAGCTGAGCTTGTTCAGTCCAAACGTGCCTGCTCTGAAATCCATCTCCCGTTTGTCAGTTTTCATGTCCTGTCTCTGTGTCAAGCCAAGGACAAACTGAAAGCTGCAATATAAATAAGACATGTATTAGAGAAATGTTTTTCTTGTTATATGTTTTAAAAAGCAAAATCAAGTCTAGCAATCAAAGTGATGCTCTGGACAGCACAGGTAACATCTCACAGATGAGCACTGAATGCTTCATTTACATTGCAAAGGATGAGAAGTTGGAGTCGAAATGAAACCAAACCACCAAAATAGGGAAGTGAGCTGAAGAGGAGTGATTTGCATTCTAAAAATGGGATTTTTTTTGTCTCACCTCCAGGGCAATGCCAGAAGTGAAATATTGCATTTTCGCCAAAAGAGGATAGCAATGTGCAATATGCCACTGATTTCCTTAGCTTAAAGAAGATTGCTTCTGCTTTTGATATTCCTTTGCAACCAGTAATGTGAGTGAGCTGGTTTGAGCTAGCTTTCCCAAGCTCTCCAACCACTCAGTCTGCCTCTCTCCCAAAACTTCCTCCCTTTCAAAGGGAAAAAAAAAAACTATGGAAGAAACCAAAATCACACTAAATATATGTATTTCTCTATTTTCTAAATACAAACAGCCACACCACAAGGATATGCAAAGGAGCAAGGGAAGAGGGGAAGTGAAATGGGTAAAAGGACAAAAAGGATCTATATAACACCTGGCATACAACTGTAACACCCAGTAACTAACAAAGTAAAGAATTAATGAAATCTTACCACGCCACCTCCCCCGTGGAGAGCCAGACCAAATCCGACCTGTTAAAAAATTTTCTGCAGGCTCGGCAGCAGACAAGACCAACGCAGGGACCTTCTGCTCCCCAGCCTGGCCAGAAGAAGAAGAAGAGCGTACTTTCTTATCTACACCCTATTTATATATTGGGTTACGTTAAAGGAAGATATGGAATACTTCCATGGGTCAAAAGTCAATCCACTACAGTGAGGGACAATTAGAATACCTCAGAAATTAAAAAGCTTGCTGATGTAACCAACGGGATGAATATTGGTTGATTTATCCCCACCACAATGATGGAGAAATTCCCCAAAATTCATCTGGCGTAACTATCAAGAACACAGACAAGTTTCATGTGTATCTGAATTGCCTTTTTTTTTTAATTTTTGTAACTTCTCTTTTCGGTTTTGTGCGTTTAGATATTACAGTTGGCCAGGAGATATTTCACTTCAGTTCCTCTTAGCTTGTGTATTACAACTTGTTGTTATTTTTATAAGGATGGCTCAAATTGAGCTGATTGATAAGCTCTTACTCCAAGAGCCACAAATTTACCCGCTGTGATATGTATTTTTAGGCATAAATCTTAAAACTCAAATACACACTTCTAGATAACCATGTGTGAAATCAGCCATGTTGAATTAGGGAGGAATAACACTGGATACTTGTAATTAATGAAAATATGAAAGACATATAAACTAACAAACATAAGGTGTTACCGCAGTGATAGGATCTTTATTCATAAGCATCATTTAGCACCGTTTAATTCATGAGTTCTGTTTCTACTGACCATCTGTCATAGCTGCTGTCAGCTTCACAAGCCTCATGAACTTTGCCAGTCCTGGTGTTAGACTTCAAAAGATGCGGCGCCTACTCACCAGTACCACACAGATCCATCGACCATATTGTGGCAGTGTGAAACAAAGAGTGCTTTTGGCAGGAATAGAAGAGGCTAGCCCCATGTTTTAGTTTTTCTCCTTCCAAAGTAGCAGGCATTTAATTGGATTAGCTGAACTAAAGTCACTACTACTTGAAGAGTAGCATCAGGTTCAGCATCAGATGCTTTCTTGGTAATCAGAATATTCTTGCAGAGGGCTAGTTAGGAAATGGTGGTAACTAAAAACTAAACCCCTGTTGCAAGATTGTACTCTATTCTCAAATGAGGTTTGTGGCAAGACTAGGTGAAATGCATTGGATATTTCCAGAATAACTTGTATGGCTTAGAAAAAGGCAGGAGCTTCTAAAACCTAGACTATAAAAACTTCAGAAATCTGAAAAGCAAGTAAGGCAAGGGGCACTCCTGAGCTGTATCCATGACTTCCATCCATGCAGCCTAGCACAACTGATTGGAGTTAACTTCAAAAGATAGTTATCAGGTGTTAATTCCTTTGAAATTCTCTTTAAGAAATGTGAGGACATGGTAGTTCCTATCAATTCCCCACTTTGTATTCAGCTCTCAAACATATTTTTAAGGCTTGTGGATCTTGACATGCCTATTTGTCACATTGACATAGAGATTGTTGCTAACACTCTTTTCCATAGTCTCCCATGACTACCCAGCAGTTCTGAGCAGAGGTTTATTAACTCATGCTCTGGTGGCCTGTGATCCACACTGGCTGAGGAGGAACTGTTCTCACTTGTGTTTAGGAGTCTGCCCATCTGGTATGGCTGAGCAGTGTGACTCCTTTTTGCTACAGGGTGCAGAACATTGAGTTTCAAATCCCTTTTTGCAAACTTTATTTATTTCTTGAAAATTTCTCTTCTGGGCTACAATTTCCAAGTGTTTCAGATTTGGCCACAAAAGAAGGTAAAATGGCCAAGAAGCATCCCTTAGGTATGCTCAGATATAGATAGCACATTAATAGTTGTGGTATCATTTAGTAGCTATCGGGTTTTTACATGATTGTAATAATTTGATTATCTTAATCCTGTTATTTTGATATTTCCTATAAAATTATTGGGTAAATCACAACTTCCTTAACAATATTGGTGACCTTCTGTTACTGACCTCTGATCTGTTTTTTATTCAAGAAAACACTTGGGTACACTTTGTGAACAGCCCTGGTATATGCTTTACTTCCCTACTTCTCTTTAGTGTTCTTTTCTTTCACTGCCCTAGTGTACGTAGAAAATACCTTGTGGAATAAAAAAGGTTCATGTGCTCCATAGAAGCTAATATGTAAGAAGTGCATAGTAGTCCGAGGAGGCGCAGGAAGTTGGAGGGAGCTTTTGTTTTGAGCCATTTGAGGAGGAACTTCCCTGAGATCTTTCTCTCTTCAAATTTCCGACAAGAGCTGTAACTTGAACACAATGATTTCTTAAATATGATCCATACCATATACATCGAGCTGGACCAGCTAATAGACTTTTCACTGTCTATGCCATGCTTAGACTGTTTTCCTAGATCGCTTCAAGCATGCCATCTCCTGGATTTCCCCACCTACACTGAATACATGTGAATTACAGGTTAGTTCCTGCACTACAGGTGGACCTCTGGCAGCCCAGCAGCACCTTCCACATTGTTGAAGGTATGGTCACCGACGTGCGAGTAACACAGAACACATCCCGAAGTCTGCTGCCCTACCTCCAGCAAGCAAACATCCAGTACACGTAAGCCTGTGCTTTGTTTTCTGTGACTTGCTCCAGAGATCTACCTCCAGGGTAGGTCTGTATCTACCAGGCCAAGTGCATCTGAAAATGCGTTCCACATCATAGCAATTAGCCTGGCAGACAGCTAGACATTGCCAAGAAAACAACCATTTTACTGGGAGAACAGAAAATCTCCCACAGGCAGGCAGTTTTAATTAAACATCCTCCTTTGGAGTCAAGCTGAACTGTTTTCAATGTATATGAAATCACATCTGTTAAGAAAGGGATGGTAATTGCTAATTCTACAGCCTGCTTTTCCCCTCTCGGTATTGCATTGGCGTAAGGTTTATTTACAAGTGCAAATGTGGAGTCAAGGCTTCATCATGAATTATAAAGGAATGTACTGGTTCTGGTTTATAACCCTCCATTCCTCCTGAGCCGATGCAAGTCATACAGAACAAATACAAACTAAGGATCACATATTGTTTATAGGATTTCTTAAAAGCATTTGGGACAGTTCTGGGGTGTACTTATCATTTCATATTTATCAATATGATATACTAGACAAGAGTCATGATCTTATCATTAAAGCCTTTTCAGTGAGATGCCTAAGCATCTGAATAGTCAACTGATGAGTTATTTGAAACATTTGCTGAATAAAGCCCTGTGTGAGGCTATTTATACTTATTTCTGAGTGAGCAAAAGATGGCACAAATCATCATATATTATATGTGCTCTTATCAGAATTCTTATTTTGTTATAACAATTTTTTCTTATTAATTTGTTGTTCTAAAATACAGAAACTTAAGGAAATTATTGCGCAGGCCCAGTAGCTGAAGTTCAGAATGACTGTGATGTGGGTTCAACACTAGTTCAGTTTTATTTGTGTTTAAAGATGAGATGGGGATTTCTGCGATTGTTTTCCTATGCGTATACAAAAAATATCCCCTAGTTACTGTGCCTTGGTATTTGTATTCACGTCTACTGCTGCTCCTGCTCACAGTAATAACCTTTAATGAAATGACAGAAGGCCATTTGTATGAGTCATAAACATTCCCTCTACTTGAAGAACTTTACTTAGGTTGCAGAGCAGAGCAATAGTCTCTTCAGTTTACCTGAAATGACTTGCTACAAATACTAGGACAACATTACATTGATTTTCCACAGGAAAACCTCCTCTGACATTTAGCACACAAGATGTGTGCACTTGGAAGGAAGCCAGGCAGCATTCTGCCAGCTCCAGGCTGTTTCTTTGCTCTCCCAGCTGCCTATTTCGGACTCCTTGCCTGCTGGGTTCCAGCCATCAGAAGCAAAACTCTGCAAAGCCCCAGGAGAGCATGTGCTTGTCCTGACAAGCCTCCTGAGATCTGTAACTCCACAAGAGCCAGCAGGATGAGAGCAACAACCGATATAGTCAGGGAGTGGCAGGAGCAGGGCTCCTGGGGCGGCTGGGTGCAGCCATGCCCACAGCGGAGCTGGGATGAAAACCAAAGCCCTGAGCTGAAGTGCAGCTCCACATCCAAGGGGCTGATGCGCCAAGCAAGGATTCGTACAGTTCCTCTTCTCATGGCTGGTTTTCACAATATTTTGTTTTGTTTTATTTTTGATGCCCTGTTTGCAAAAGAGTTCGATTGCAACATCGCTTTTGGAACTGGAGAATCTGAGGCAAGCAACATGTAAAACTTTGGCCTGATGGAGTGACACTTGCCTAAATTATGACAAATTTCTAAAGGCAGGAAGCATTAAGCAGCCCTAATAATGAGCAAGGTGACCAGCCTTTGCCTGTAAGACAGGTCTAGCTGTTGCAGTGTTTGACTTTATGGCAAAAAAAATGGTCATGAAAACAAGCTAGGCATCAGATAAGCTCTTACTGCACTAGGTTGACTCAGTTATAAATTCTCTGGCAACAAAGCACTTTTAGGTTGTTTTCAAACCTGAGGGACTTAAGAGCCTTTGTGTTATAATCACACACAGTACACAGGCATTTAAAGTCCAGAAATATTATCAAATCTTATTTGGGATCCACACACATAAACAATCAGAAGCTGTGAAGTTAAATTTCCTTAATGATGAATAATACTGGCTTATTTGATTTACAGTACTGATGTTAGGTGTATAGCACTTTGCAAGATTATAAGTGCTTGGTTTGTTTAATAAGAGTTCATAGAATCATAGAATCATTAAAGTTGGAAAAGGCGTCTAAGATCATCCAGTTCAACCATCAGCCCAACACCACTTTGTCTGTTAAACCACGTCCCGAATGCCACATCTACGGGTTTTTTGAACACCTCCATGGATGGGGATTCTACCACTTCCCTGGGCAGCCTGTTCCAGTGCTTTACTATGCCATCAGTAAAGAATTTTCCCCTGATACCCAGTCTAAACTTCCCTTAGTGTAACTTAAGGTCTGTCACTTGTTATTTGGGAGATCAACACCCACCTCACTACAACCTTCTTTCAGGTAGTTGTAGAGAGCAGTAAGGCATCCCCTTAGCTTGCTCTTCTCCAGACTAAACAACCCCAGTTCCCTCACCCACTGGTCATAAGACTTAAGCTCCAGCCCCTTCAACAGCTTCATTGCCATTCTCTGGATGCTCTCCAACACCTCAATGTCTTTCTTGTACTGAGGGGCCCAAAACTGAACACAGTGTTCGAGGTGCGGCCTCACCAGTGCCGAGTACAAGCACATGATCATTTCCCTAGTCCTGCTGCCATGCTGTTTCTGATCCAAGCCAGGATGCTGTTGGCCTTCTTGGCCACCTGGGAACACTTCTGGCTCATATTCAGCTGGCTGTCAACCACCACTCCCATATCCTCTTCCACCAGGCAACTTTCCAGTTGCTGGTATAGAACGATGTAATTCCTGTATACAAGTACTTCCCTAATAAATTTGAAGAATGTGGCTAATATTTATCTTCATACATATGTGCACATAGAGCTATTACCTGTCAGGTATCTGCTGCACAGTTGAGTTGGGATCAGAGGGAATGCAGTTTCTTTCCATCTCTTTCCAGTCATGCCAGCTAATGCCTATAAGACTTCAAAAGTTTGAATGTGACCATTGTTTCACAGGAATGGTGCGTGGTATGGTGGTTTCACGTTGCCATGTGTCAGGAGAAGGTGGTATACAAGGATGGCCCTCATTTCTATAGTGATGTTCTTCCTGACATCAGTGACACTGTTCCCAGCTCCTACTGCTGTGTGATGGCAGGAACATATATTCTAGCCTCTTAGATGTTTTCTGTATTATCTTTTTATATTTGCATCATTATTTGGATTTGCCACAAAACAGGAGAGCTTTCAGCTTGAACCACTGTTCCTGTGTTTTGCTTGTAAGGCAAAGAACTCTCACTTTTTTATGCAAGCTTATTTAAGTTACATATAGTGTTGTTTCATGTTTTCCCTGAGTTAGTTTAAAATAACTGGTAACCACTACTGCGAAGTAGGTAGTTGTGAGCAACAAATTACACTTAACGTTTTTTCTTTGTTGTTGTGTTTCAAACAGAACGATAATGCCACCAAGTTCTTGATTTTTCTTGTTTTGCCTCTGCAACTTGCAGGAGTCTGTAATGTTCCGTGCTAGTATAATACTCCCAAGACAAATTGTGTGCCTGTTTTCCTAAGCCTAAAGATACATTTTTATGTTTTTGAAATCAGTTTTTGAAGATCCATGATTATGTACTATAATTGGATTATATAAGAAGAAAACAAATGCTCCTCCATAAACAAATAAAGGTGGCTTCTTCTTCACATTGGCTACATTATTTATATCATTTTGTTTTGCTTGCTTAACAAGCTCGTGTTTTTTGAAAGCACTGTTACATTTCAAAGCAGCTTGAGTATTTATTTGGCATCATACATTCAAATAAGCTTGAAACACTCTTATTTTCAAAATATAACAGATGAAGTAACATCAGCATGGTTTAACTATATTTCTTCAAAATGTGATTGTTGATCTGCTTTACCCTGTGTGTTCTGCTGTTTCTCAGTAATACTGCTGTCTTTTTTTTTACCTAGGATTCTCATATCAGACCTACAGAAGGCAATAGAAAATCAAACTGGATTGAGGTCACACAGATATCGACGATCTATCTCTGGGTATAACTATGAAGTGTATCACTCCCTGGAAGAAGTATGTGGTAATTCATATTGTTCCTCTTATCTGCTGCACCAGTGTCTTTAATGAGGCAAAGACCTCACTATCTCTGTAAGTTATGGTTGCCTGTTCATCTTCAGAAGTAATGAAAATGTTTCTTCTTCAAAAATGGGCATCTTAAAGATATTTTATTTTTATTTTTTTGTATTCAAGGCTTACATGTAACTGCAAAAGCTTCAGAGTTTTGTTTCTAAAGTAGGTCTTTGATGGAATAAGAGATTTCAATGAATAGTTAGTCTCAATGAGTCATTTAAGTAAGCAGTATGAGCAAATGTTTAAATATTTAAAGGGTTAATGGCTTTAAACTGAAGGAGGGTATTAGGAAGAAATTCTTCACTATGAGGATGGTTAGATACGGGCACAGGTTGCCCAGGGAAGCTGTGGATACACTATCCCTGGAAGTGTTCAAAGCCAGGCTGGGTGAGGCTTTAAGGATCATGGTCCAGTGGAAGATGTCCCTGACCATGACAGGGGGGGTGGAACTGGATGATGTTGAAGGTCCATTCTACTCTACTCTGCTCTACTCTAGTCTAGTCTAGTCTAGTCTAGTCTAGTCTATTCACATAAGAGGCCTGATGGCACTTAGATATGAATTCATTTATGAGGGATACTGTCCTGGAAGACAACTGGGGAAATGATTTCTCTTGATTTTAGTGTGCTAACATACACAGTTTTGGTTTTCACCAAAACAAAGTCCCTAGGCTGAGCGTGAAGGGTACTGCACCTCAACGAGATCCGGTGCCTGTGAAACAAATACTCTAAGCAGGATTGAGTCCTGCAGATCAATCTATTTTGCCATTCTGTGTCCTGTCAGGCGGAGTCATAGGATCATAGAATGGTTTGGGTTGGAAGGGACCTTAAAGATCATCTAGTTCCACCCCCCTGCTACGAACCTTCTTTCCTTATTCCTGTAATGTTTAGTAGGAGTGATGGATCAGCCCCATCCCCAGATTTCTGATGAACAGCTAATGGTTTCCAACAGGAAAAGGGAAAGAATAATCCCATGTAACTGAATGCTGCATTCACCCTCTGGCAACAGCGCTGTGAGGGTCCAGTGATAATTCAAGTGTGAAAACAAAAAACAAAAAAGCACGCAAAGAAAAAGACAGAAACTACAGGGAAATGAAAAAAAAACCCAGGACCGAGAGCTGAGATTAATAAATGTGTTACAGTTGCTTTCTATGAAATGCAAAGATTGAAGCAACATTTTTATTTCTGTATTTGCAGATCCAGGATTGGATGCATCATCTGAATAAAACTCATTCAGATCTTGTTCACATGTTCTCTGTTGGAAAATCCTACGAAGGCAGACCACTGTTTGTACTCAAGGTAAAGGTTATAGTCATTAACCAGACTAAAGTCTGGAAACAGTGACAGATGCTTTATTACTTATCTGACAGCATGTGCGCTGGAGATCCAGGTTATCAGTGTTTCCTAAGGATAAGTTGTTAAGATCTTAAGTATCTCCCTGAATGTCATCTTTAATGAACAAAACGATAAAAACTGAAAAACTAAAAGCCAAATCCTATTTACTTGGATTGGATATGGATGAAGATAAGATTGCAGGACAAATTCAAGTGTCAGAATTTGGATTTAAGGGAACTGGTAATTTTTGTGGTTTTAGACAACTTGGAAAATAGCTATGCTGGAGCAGGACCCCAGAGGACTCTAGAGCCCTTCTCAGCACATGCAGCATACACCTCCTCCTAGCTGCTGACAAAATTTCAGGGCTCTGTGCTCTTAACTCACATTATTAGGGCAAGAAATTACAGGATGTCAGCAGATGCAAAAAAAAAAATTACTTTCCATGTAGTTTCTTCTAATCTGCTTGCTGCAGAGTTCTGGGAATTTGCGTCTGCATCAGTCTGTTCCTGTAACATTGTTTTTCCTCACCATGCTCCATGTGCTGTTTCAGATTTTCTTTTCTCATAAAAGAAGAATTGACATACCTCACTTTTCCATTGATCAGCTTCATTATCTTGACATATCTGCATATGATTATCCTGGCCATACCTTTGAAAACAATAAATTTGTGTTCCTTTACATGAGGAAATTTAAATGCTTTACTGTTTCTAATATTCTGTTATTTTCTCATTATTGTGTCGCATTAATGTCATGAGACCTATTGATGTTTCTATGAATAATCACACTTCAAGTTAGGGAAAAGATCACGACCTTACAAGAAAGCTGTCTGGATAGACTGCGGAATTCATGCAAGAGAGTGGATTGGCCCTGCCTTTTGCCAGTGGTTTGTGAAAGAAGTAAGTGTTTAATGATTTACAGTCATGCAGCTTCTTCTGTTCAATATACATTGTATACTTCCTATAACAGATCTAACATATTATTAATAAGAGTAGCTATCATACCAGGGTTTTTTTATTTGCTTATAGAACACTTAAGCACTTGATAAATGAAGCTGATAGCAACAGCCAGACACAGCTAGGCACAGGGCAAAAATATGCCAGACACGTATTGGCAGAGATATGAAGTAGGAATTTATTCCAAGACCTAAAAATGAGGAGATTGTAATTCTGGTAATGATCCAGGTAAGTGAGTGCCAGTGTGTACTGCTTCAGATCAGTTCAGCAGTATCTTTGCTTTAAGAATTAAGAAAGACATTTCTCTTGTGTGTAATTCCGTAGGAATGGGAAACTAAAATCCTAGACAGACTTCACCCAAAATTATGGATTTCGCATTCTCTGAATATCAAGTAGTTCCTCCAATGTTTCTTTGATCCTGTCTTATTGGATTCATGCTCCCTTTATTTTTGATACGTGGGGTCTAGCTTTCATATCCATCCCTTTGCCATTTTTCAAATGATCAGTGAAATCAAACGAAATTGGAATTTTGCTTTCCAATTTTCCAGTACGTCTGATTTGGAGTTTTTAATGTACATCAGCATTTCATCTCTTCTAATTTGGGATTCATTTCACACACACAATATGTTTGTAGGATTTTCACATTTTCCCTTAACCAAGAAACTTTTGTTCGAGACAGGATATTAGCTGCACAGTGGAGGCTGTTTAGCAATGCAATTTACAGAAGTCAAAGAAGGCTTCAAAAAAACCAACAGATGTGCTTTGAGTATTTTGCATACCATTTTTCTTTCTCAAATTAAGTGATGCAAAATCTTTGTTTGCAAGATTCCTCCTACAAACACACAATTTTCTCAGTTCTTTCCTACCCCATCACTGTGGAATTCTACAATGTATTAATACCTTTTCTGATTTAAAGGATCTGTCTTTCGTTTTCTGGCATCTCTCCACTCAGCAGAAAGATCATGGTCCTGTAAGTCACTTCATGAGAGTAAACCTCTACCTTATGCAACCCAATGCATTAGCTAAGAGGGTCATGTAACCATGCGTGGACTTCACTCATATCACAGCAGCATATAGGGCAAGTACAGAAGTAATGAGGCCATCACAGTTTGGGTGTGCCTGTGAGCATGGCGGCTGATACATGGACAGGCTGAATAGAACAAGGAGGTCTTCTCTGGAGTTCACTGTTCTTATTAGGACTGCTGCTTGTATAAAGATGAACAAACTTGTAGCTCGTTCTGAGTGGCTTCTATCCAGAACAGGAGAGGAGAGATTTGGGACAGACAAGCACTGGTGGAAAGGCCCCTACTGCTCAAGTGCATCTTTCTCACCAAGGTTTTGCCATAAAGCACTACAATGTCGCAGCAAGGTAAAAACCACAAGGTTTCTCTGTAGAGCTTATGATGGAATATAGGTTGTATATCACAGTATCACAGTGTCATAAGGTTGGAAAGGACCTCTGAGATTATCAAGTTCAACCTATAACCCAACACTAACACCAAAACCCACACTAACACCAACCATCATCTAAACCATGGCACTCAGTGCCTCATCCAGTCTCCCCTTAAACACCTCCAGGGTCCGTGACTCCACCACCTCCCTGGGCAGCCCATTCCAATGGCCAATCACCCTTTCAGTGAAGAACTTTTTCCTCACAACAAGCCTAAACTTTCCCTGATGAAGCTTGAGTCCATGCCCTCTAGTTCTGTCACTGGTCACCCGAGAGAAGAGACCAACCCCTGCCCGACTACAACCTCCTTTTAGGTAGTTGTAGAGAACAATGAGGTCTCCCCTGAGCCTCCTCTTCTTTAGACTAAACAGCCCCAACTCCCTCAGTCGCTCCTCATAGGGCTTGTGCTCCATCCCCTTCACCATCTTCGTTGCCCTCCTCTGAACACATTCCAGTATCCTAACATCTTTCCCAAACTGGGGGGCCCAGAACTGTACACAATATTCAAGATGAGGCCTGACCAGTGATGAGTACAGGGGGACAATAACGTCTCTGGTCCTGCTCACTACACTATTCCTGATGCAGGCCAGAATGCCATTGGCCTTCTTGGCCACCTGGGCACACTGCTGGCTCATGTTGAGCTTCCTGTCAACCAGCACTCCCAGGTCCTTTTCTGCCTGACTACTCTCCAGCCACTCTGTCCCCAGTCTATAGCTCTGCATGGGATTGTTGTGTCCAAAATGAAGTACCTGACATTTGGACTTATTAAACATCATCCCATTGGAATCAGCCCATCTCTCCAGTCTGTCCAGGTCCCTCTGCAGGGCCATCCTACCCTCTAAGAGATCAACCCTTCCTCCCAGCTTAGTATCATCTGCAAACTTGCTGATGATGGACTCAATCCCCTCATCCAGATCATCAATAAAGATATTAAACTGGACGGGACCCAACATCGATCCCTGGGGGACACCACTGGTGACCGGCTGCCAACTGGATGAAACACCGTTCACCATCACTCTTTGGGCTCGGCCATCCAGCCAATTCCTAATCCAGCACAGAGTGCTCCCATCTAAGCCACGGGCTGCCAGCTTCCCTCGGAGTCTACTGTAGGAGACAGTGTCAAAGGCCTTGCTAAAGTCCAGGTATACCACATCCACAGCCTTCCTCTCATCCACCAGGTGAGTCACGTGGTCATAAAAGGAGATCAGGTTGGTCAGGCAGGACCTACCCCTCCTAAACCCATGCTGGCTGGGCCTGATCTCTTGGCCATTCTGCAGGTACCACATGATTTCACCCAGAATTATCTGCTCCATGATTTTACCTGGGACCGAGGTCAGGCTGACAGGTCTGTAATTACCTGGATCATCCTTATGGCCCTTCTTGTGGATGGGTGTCACATTGGCCAACTTCCAGTCTTCTGGGACCTCTCCAGTGAGACAGGATTGCTGAAAGATGATGGAGAGCGGCTTAGCAAGCTCATCCGCCAGCTCTCTCATCACCCTAGGATGGATCCCATCTGGCCCCATAGACTTATGAGGGTCCAAGTGGCTCAGCAGGTCTCTAACTTCCTCCTCATGGATTGCAGGAGGGCCATATTTCACTCTGCCCCCATCAACCAGTTCAGAGGGCCAACTGTCAAGCGAGCTGACATCTTTGTTGTTAAAAACTGAGGCAAAGAAGGCATTAAGTACCTCAGCCTTCTCTGCGTCTTTGGTTACTATATTTCCCTTCACATCCAACAAGGAGTGGAGGTCGCTGCCGCCCTTCTTTCTACCATTGATATATTTATAAAAAACTCTTCTTATTATCCTTAACAGAAGTGGCCAATTTGAGCTCCAGCTGGGCTTTTGCTTCCCCGATTTTCCTCCTCCGTGACTTAACAACATCTTTGAACATGACGTTGCTTACGTCCCCTTCTTTCCAATGGTGATACATCCTCTTTTTCTTACTTAGCTCCTTCAGAAGCTCCCTACTCATCCAGGCCGGCCATCTGCCCCTACGACTCTTCTTTCAACACATGGGGACAGCCCGCTCCTGCGCCTTCAAGATTTCATTCTTGAAGTGCATCCAGCCTTCCTGGACCCCCTTGCCACTAAGAGCTATTTCCCAGGGTACTTTCCTGACCAGTTCCTTAAATAATCCAAAATCTGCCCGCCGAAAGTCCAGCATCGATGTTCTGTTCCTGGCTTTTCTTGCTACATTGTTTAGAGAGAACTCAATTATCTCATGATCACTACACTCCAGACAGCCTCCGACAACAACATCACCTACCAGCCCTTCTTTGTTTGTAAACAGCAGGTCAAGAAGAGCCTCACCCCTGGTGGGCTCACTCACCAGCTGTGACAGAAAGCAGTCCTCAATACACTCTAAGAACCTCCTGGACTGCCTCCTCTCAGCAGTGTTAAGTTCCCAGCAGATATCTGGAAGGTTAAAGTCTCCTAAGAGAACAAGGGCAGCCGATCTAGAGGCAGCCTCCAGCTGTTTAAACAATAGAAGATCCAAATCCTCCTCCTGGTCGGGCGGTCTGTAACACACTCCAACCAGGAGGTCAGACCTGACTGCCCCTCTGACCCTTACCCATAGGCACTCAACCTGGTCATCACCGATCTCTACTTCAACAGCATCCAGGGTTTCCCTAGTGTAGAGGGCCACCCCTCCACCCCTCTTCTCACGCCTGTCTCTCCTGAAGAGCCTGTAGCACTCCAGTTATGAGAGTCGTTCCACCACGTTTCCGTGATAGCGACTATGTGTACGTAAAAGCCTTTTGGATGTTACTTGAAGTCCTTGGAGAGTAGCCTGCTAGCAAGACTGTTTCACTAGCCATGTAAAAGCATTTTCGTTGATCAAAGAAAATTTCTGGACCATTCCTTGAGACTACAAAAAGGTACCACCTTTGTCTGCCAGTCTCAGTTGTGCATTGCATTTGTTCACAGATGACATATTTTCTTCTTTCCTTAGAGCAATATTTCAATCTAGCATTAAAGCAAAAGCATCAGAATAATTCATTATGCTCAGAGTCTCCATCACTGCATTAAAAATGGCTGGGAGGCCAGGAGAGACAAGACGATTAGATTGTTTGGTTTAAGGTATTGCTTTTCTCATTTTAAGAATTAGACATTTTGGGTCATAACTCTGGGAAAACTGAAGGTCTCTTTGTGCTTCAAACTCTGCAGTTCTCCTTTGCTGGCAAAACCCTCCCTTGAGCACCTCTGCAGCTCAGCAGCCCGCTTTCCATCCTCCCTGGTGTTTATGGGCAGTTCTGAGAAAGGGCAGTCAGCCTGGAAACAAATTTTTCCTGGCATGTTTCTTGACTCTAAGGAATAGCACCACAAGTCCATTGATTTAAGGCAAGGAAAAGGAAGGGTTGGATTTATGTGATGTTAGCTTATTTTTTAGCAGAAACAGAATCTTTGCATCCCTTTACTGTGCAGGCAATCTGAAATAGTTGTTGAACTTTCACTTCAGCCGGTGATTTCTCTCACCTGTTTTTATTGTAGTATCCATACTCCTGTGTACAGCTAGGCTTTTCAAGAGATTTAGCTTAAAAAAACAACCTCTATGTATTAATTTCACTTTACATTCAAGCTCAAAACTCGATGCTGCAGACTTGACCAGATATTCCCATCCATTTCAGGAGCCCTCAGTATCTTGCTTGCACCTGTGGAAGTGGCAGCTTCTGAGTGCCAGTGAATTTTCTGCAAGGATGGAAGACCCCACCTCTGGTAGTGGGGAGGTGCCACTGAGCAGTTGGCTGCTACTGTGTTTTGCCAGGGAAGGGGCAGCAGCTCTCCACTTTGTACAAAGTATCTGCAGTTGTTGAGCCACGCAGGGTCCAGCTCCCATCTATCTGGAAATGCAAAGCAGATTAAGACAGATCAGACTTGGGAAGTGAGAATGTGAGGCTAGAGCATGGGAAGGGAAGAGGCTGCCACCTACGCAGGCTTGGTCTGTACTCAGGCAGACACAATAGAGAAAAAAAGCAGATGAACTAGTGAAAAAAAGGAGAAAAATATAGAAGTAGAGGTTAAAGATTAAAAAGAGAAAAAGAATGCACAGGAAAGAGTTTTACGTTATGTGATAGTATAATTGGAAACACAAAACCAGCCTACTCGCTTTTTGAAATCAACAAAAAGAGAGTGAAGGCTATTGTTTGGTTTTGAGGGTTGTTTTTTTTGTTTGGGAGAGTTTTCATGTTTAGTTTTAATGTACTCCAGGATGAACTCTAACTTTGCCTCTGTATTCCATAGGTCTTGTGTTAATAACAGCATCACTCGTTTGTTTCTATAAAGGCGGTCCTGGATGCCTGTTAGTGTATCAGATAAAGATAATCAGATGTTCTACAGCGGTTAACAACACTGGTGGCCTCTGACAAACTCTACCTCTTAGTCACTGAATTTCAACTGGAAAAAACACAGGATCAGAGCTTTTGGTACCGTCTAGTGAGCCACAGAAAAGTATCTGTGCCTGTATTGTAATGGAACACCAGTGAAGTTACAGTGGAGTCCCTCTACCTTCAAGCCTTACTTGAAGGTGGAAATGGGCAGAAAAAAAGGCCATGACCAGGAAAGGAAATGGAACTGATTACAAGTGGACTACTTTAAAGGCAACCCGCAAAGATAAATGAATCTAATGCAACCCAGAATTCATTTCCACTGCAAAAATTTTTGGATAAACCATAAAATGTTTTTTAGCCTAAATGTTTAAAAAAACCACATGGCATCTAATCGTACTTTAAAATGGGTTAATAAATATTACAGAATGGAAAGAAAGGGACTGTATTTTGTGTAATTGCTTTGTAGAAAGCATTAGACTTTAGACACAAAATGTATTTGTCAGACATAACATGTATTATCCTGAGTTAAATAGTTCTCATAGAAACAAAGAAGCAAAAACTATAGGATTTTTTCAAAAGTAGAAATATATATGTATATATTAACTAAGAACACTCAGATCCTCTTCACTGGTTCTGCAGTTGTAAGAGGAGGAACAGGATTCATATATCACCTTATCCAGACCTCAAATTTAGGACTTTACAGTTGTTTTAAAAACCTGAAATATGGTTCACAACCTGCTATTCAAATTAACATTGAAACTAGGTTCTCTTTCAGTTTTAGTGGAAGCAGATGAGAATTCCCATTACATCTGGCTTGGCTTTCTTCCCTGTAATAAGTGCTGCCATTTGATCCATGTCAATGATGTATAACTTCGAAATGTCATTCATACATTTTCAGAAAACAACACAAGAGATGTGACTTTAAGAGGCACTGTTCTTTCCTTCTGATGCAGAAATTTTTCTTTAAACCTCAAGATTATAAAATCCAAGAAATGTAATTAAAAACTTCCAAGAAGAAAGCACTGATTTTACTGCCTCTGAGGAAAATATTCTACTTAGAACAACTGTGAGAGAGGTGCCCATTGAGATGAAGTGCATTCACCTAAGAGAGGGGCCTCATCAGGGTCTCAAATTGAGGTGCAAATAGCTTCACACTTTGGATATGCAGTAACTTCCGCCAACATATTATTCTCCCATCCTCAAAAGTGGGCATTTTTAGTCTCAAATATGAACTGTGGTGTGCTTTCCCATAGACTCCCTAGGCTCTTATATTTTTCAAATGTTTAATTATGAGGACTTTCCTCAAAAGATATTATTAAGCTTTGAATATGGATCAACTTGCACTGCATTGCACATAGCCACTTTTCTTTAATGTGAGACTATTGTGGGTTTTTCCTGGATGAGCAGTGCTACTGTCTGCCTCTTCTGAGACAGAAACTAGCCAATATCTAAGGTCTTTGCTGAAAAAATATCAGTTAAACATGGGCCATCATAGCTTTCTTCTCCCAGAAGAATGCCAAATCTGAAAAGAGTATCAGTGTGTTCCATATAGTTTAATTTGTGAGATGCGTGGCTGAAAGTCCAAAATCTATGTCCTATGTATGACCTAGGATCCCAATTATATGAGTTTCCAGATTACCCAAGATGATGTGTTTTTGCTTCATCGCGTACCTAGGGAGCAGACAGGCAATCCCAGAAAAAGAAGTTAAAGGCTGGGGGCAGAGGGGTTTTTTTTAATTAATTTATTTTTTAATGCTGACATTGCTATTGATTGCTGCCAAAACCAGGCCTGATTCTCATCTTTTCAGTCCATAATAATGAGCTAAGAGAGACACACAGACAGTCCAGGGTGCAAAGTGACAACACTTGCCTCCCTCATTCTAAGCTTGAGACTGATTTATGAGTCACCTATTGCGATGCACATTGGACGCGTGCTGCCAGTTGGCCAGTTGTTGAGCTTGTGGACCAGGCCCTAGAGATCAATCTTTACCAGGAAACTGGCAGGGTTCAAGACCTCAAATTCTTCCTCAGGAATGTTTATGAAGTGCTTGACTGTAAAGACAGGATCCCTAAAATACCGGCATATACACATGTACAGAACTGAATAAGGACAACTGTGCGATCAGATACAGGCCCAAGCAGGAAACCCAGACAGTGTCAGTAGTAAAAAGCATTGGCTTTTCTTCCGTGCCATACAGGCCATGTGGTGAGAAGGCCATAAAGCTACAACTATTCCTACTTTAAGATCTTCTGAAAGCCAGTATAGCACTTGTGCTCATTCTGCAATATTTCATACTCTGTCCTGATGGACAAAACATCTGCAATATGCTGCATCAATAGTCAGAGCAGCACACAATCATCCATTCCAGCACTGAAGTCCACACTGTCAGGAAAACAGCTTCACATGCTTGATCATTTCTGGGTCTTGCTGAACTCCATCAAAACTGGTAACACATTGGGAGCTAGAAAATTTGTTTACCCTTGCTATCCATACCTACCAGAGCCTGAAAATACTGGCTGATTATGTACAAGAAGGCCAGCAGTATCCTGGCTTGTATCAGAAATAGTGTGGCCAGCAGGGCTAGGGAAGTGATTGTCCCCCCAAGGTGGGTATGGGTCTCTTCTCCGAAGTAACAAGTGACAGAGCAAAAGGAAATGGCCTCAGGTTGCACCAAGGGATGTTAAGATTGGATATTAGGAAAATTTGTTCGCCAAAACAATTGTCAAGTGTTGGAACAGACTGCCCAGAGTCCCCATTGCTGGAGTTATTTATAAGACATGTAGATATGATGCTTAGGAATATGGTTTAGTGGTGGTCTTGGCAGTGGTAGGCTAAGGGTTGGATTTGATGATCTTAAAAGGACTTTTCCAACCTAAATGATTCTATGGTATGTTTTCCATCTCAGTTTCCTGGAGTTTTCTAATCCGAAGCTTTGAGCCATACAGAAAATAAAGCAAGGACCTGTCTGCCTCTCCCTATAAGCCATAAATTTATGCCACTCTGTTTCCTGGGGACAGAGGCGCCACTGCCCTTAACATATCTTTGAATGCTGGTTCTAAGAAACCTGAAGAGCTTTTGAAATATTTTGAAATATTCTGAAGTGAATTAGAAGCATGAAAGGCCAAAACAAATAAGGTACTTCTGTCTTCTTCTGTTCACCCTTTAGCTGGATACATTCCTTCTTCATGAGGTCCATTCCCTTCGGCTAAAGCTCTTCAGCTGATGTTAGTTTGACTTAATTTTTTTTTGCCGTTTAAACCATTGCATCTTCTTGCTCTATGAAATCTTCCTATCTGGGTTTTTTTCCTGTTCATCTGTCTTTAGTTAACTCTTGTTTTGGGAAAGCCAGAAGCTTCTCAGGGCTGCATCTTGGCCCCCTGGACCCTCCTTCCTAGCTGCCAGTGATTATGGCATCATGAAGACTGGGGTCTTTTCACATCAGAGGACCACTCACCTGGTGACTGATCTCTCCACAAACTCTGCACTTCTTTCCGTAAATTCAATACAGTCATTGGAGCTTAATTTTTATTGTTTTCCAGACTCTACTCTCCCCAGCTGTCTTTTTGTCTGCCTAACCTTAGAAAATAATTGACTTCTCTGAGTGCTCCCTATATATCTATTATCTGGAGGAAAAATCCATCTGTTCATCATGCAGCATCTATATTTGAAACACTCAGCCTTACTTATCTTCAGCTAAACCATTCGTCTCTGTCAGGAGCTTCTGCCTGAAACACTATTTATTTTTCCTCCATCAGAGAGATCACCTCTTCCAGCCTCTTCACTCAGCACTTCATTCATCAGCCTTTCAACAGGAAGAGGTGCTGGCACAAATGCAGAATCTGTTTTATCCTCATAATTTTTTTTCATTCTCCAAATGCTGTTCCTGCCATGAAGTTTCTTTGTGGTAGTCACACCTATCTGTATGTAGTTGCTGCTTCTACTCAACTTCTGCCCTCTGCTCCACATCTGGTTCTGTTCTGAATGAATTCAGTTATTTTGGCAACCACTTCGCTCTGTGTATCTGAATTCCTCCAGCACATCCTTGCTACTGAAAACCGAGGTTACTGATGTGTACTCCTTCTGAGGGAAAGGAAATAAAGTTGCAGAGAACACTACCAAAAAGAGTTTCCCGAACTGGGCCCTCAGTTGTGATGCTTTATTTTTTAAAAAATCTAAGCCAATGCCAAAAAGATGGAGTGCAGTACCGTGGTATCACCACAACGAGGCATGTGATGCATTGTTTTAAAAGCAGCTGTGGCAAACCATTCTTATACTGTGCAGTATTTCTTTCTCTTTTGGTCCATGGTGGATATTCCCAGGTTCTATTCAACAGTAAGACAGTTTAGAGAAGGTGCTTTCCTTTGCCATGATATTTTTTACAGCGGCAAGAAAACCAGTTAAAATTGTTTCCAGTTTTTTCTCTCCCAAAAGAAAATGAATACTCCATTATGTCTCTTGTGCACTTTCAACTACTTAGCTGCATCCTCCTGCCTACCTATGATCTTCAGAAGGTAAAAATTACTTTCATTTTGTGTGCAGCTATTCATTTTTCACAATGTGAATACATCTTGAGACAATAAAGGTAACCCTGCAGCTGTGTTGTACCTGTAGTAGGAATTCTTCAGTGACACTTGCTATGCAAACTCATATGTACGTATGAATCACTAGGACATTCAAATTCTACTCTGTGAAGGCTTTTAAGCTGTTGGGTATGTTGTGCTTCAGGGCATGAAGATAATTCACATTGTTGCACCAATGCCTAGGGAAGAAATTCTGCTTTATATAGATGCAGTATTCTCCTGTATGATGATGCTGAGCAATTAGGTCCTCAGTAAAATTACTGATATGCAGAAGCACCATGGAGCACGAGAAAGGAATGTGAAGGAAAATTCTGTGTGTTGGACAATTTAGTCATTCCAGAAATGGAATTTCAAGCAATAATTTGCGTCTTAATTATTTAACTTGTCTCAACAATTTAATTAAACAGGGTATTCAAGTGAGTTCTGCTGGGTTGCCCTCAATATGTACTACCCTGGACTAACATAACTACAACGTAAAATTCAAGAGTTACATTTTTGTGTGGTAGACATTTCAGGGGGTCTCCACCAGCTTGGTGGGGTTTAGTTTCATACATTTATATTGCCCCTTTCAGGGTATTCACAGTTTCATAATAAATCAGGCCTTTCTTTTCCCTGCTAGGCAGTCCTTGGCTTATATGGTACATATGATTTATTTGTGTACTACCTCTCAGAGTGGAACCAAGCAGTTGTATCTCATTTCCGGTAAAATCTGTGTAACTCTGTCCAGCTTCTTCCCCACGGGATCCTGCATTTACTTGAATGGGCCCAGCTTCCCCCAAGCTTCCTGAAACTGCTGTTTGCTTCTCTAACATCAAACGCGCCATCATCCCTCTGCCTCTTCTCTGCTTCAGCATTTTCTCCATTTGCATCCTTAAGTACCAACGTAAGCAACCTTTTGGGATCCTGCAAGTCCTTCTTTTCAGGCTCGTTTTGTGGGTTCTCTTCTGAGCGTTGCAGAGTAGTCACAGCACACTGTCATCTTTCTCATCTATTGTTTCTGGGTTCCTCCTGTGGGAAATGATCCCAAAGAGGAAGGACAATTTTGCTTGGCAGAGAAAAAAACTTGGACACTGTTCAAGCTTCAGCCTTGAAAATTTGACCCTTTGTTTTTTGCCATTTGTTTTTAGATGCTCAATTCTATCTTACCTATAATAATGGGCTTACAACTCTGCTTGTGGTTTGAGTGTCAAAGCAAGACACTCACAGTAAAAGGGAAAATGGAGATAAAAAGATGTACAGAGACAAAGCTAACTACTGGCTTGACGACTGCTAAAGTGGCAATGAAGTCCCAAGTGTCAGATCATCGTTTCACCCTGCTAAAGTGTAAGCTATACAGATGATAGTAAAACATTTATGTTGCCATCAGAAAGGATGTTTTAACTGGTATCTTAATTGCATGGAAGAGTTAATCTTGTTTTTGTCAGAAGCAGTTTTATGTGATTTCTGGAAGAACAGCAATGGACTTGATTCCCTGTGCTGAAACAGTAACTGTTAAATTTGATGTGATTGTTTAATTCAAGAACAGAAACAACAAAAGGTGATTGTTATCTTAAATTTGACAATAATTAATTGTGGGGCAGCAAATCATTATTAGGCTCAGCTGCAGTATCAGAGTTTCTCTCAGTTCTGTCTCCTTGCTTTGTCCTTCTCAGTCAATCCCCTTATTTTATGAAAAGCTCAACTGCATCCTAAATCCATTTTAAACTCTTGCCTTTTACTGCCTTGGCAGTTTCCAATGCATCTCTTTTGTCCGCTTCTCCCCCAAATTAAATTTTCTATGGACCAAATCCTCAGCCAGCCTAAGCTGGCATGGCTCTATCAACAACCACCACTCTGGTGATCCAGATGATTGAGCCCCCTCCTATTAATCATTGGTCTTAGTCCCCATCCCCCAGGCAGATTGCTCACACAGTGTTGGCAGAGTTCCTGTATCATCTGTTCGTTCACTAATAACACTATTCAGCATTTATGGGGCCAGTCTGGCTCTCTGCACCTTCAGCAGCAAAGCTGCAATTGATTACACGATGGGGAAGCAGAGTCAAGCCATATAAAGTCACATTGCATTGTAATCTGAGAGCTCTGTGCAAGCTACAATGCAGTTAATTCACTAATGATTTATATTTTGTCTTGCTTGTGTCATAGTGAAGAGAAAATGTTTCAGCGCTGCCATTGGAGGGGAGGGTTTTGCATGATCCTTATTCAGAGGATATGAGAGTCACGTCACAAAAGGCAAGTTGTGGGCTATGCTTCAGTAATGACACACTTTAGTAACAGAGGCACATGCCAAAGATCTCCCTGTTAAGGGAGGTTGCATGACTGCACATTATCAAATAAAATTGCCAGATAAAAACGATATGAAGGACCAAATATTTTCAGCAGAAAGAATGAATATAATCTCACTT
The DNA here is from genome assembly GCA_033556795.1 of Tapera naevia. Classification (NCBI taxonomy): domain Eukaryota; kingdom Metazoa; phylum Chordata; class Aves; order Cuculiformes; family Neomorphidae; genus Tapera; species Tapera naevia. The sequence continues at coordinate 18,076,455 of JAUMJJ010000038.1, forward strand.
ACACCAGGTTACACCTTCTATAGCCTTGCTTTCCATGAAGAGGAAAATCACACCAGGTCCATTATGTTTTGAATTAAATGGTACTCTAAAACAGTAACCAAATTATTAAGATAAACTGTACACAGGCTTTAAAGAACACAATTGATGATTGACATATTTGGCTCTAAATGAGCTTTAAGACTTAAAGTTTTGCAGAGTATTACTGGCAACTGTAATGGTTTCCAAAGTCTCTCATAGTATTTTGTCAAAGACAGCAGGTGTTAAAATAACAGATTAGCTTTAAAAAATGAAGGAGTACTTGACGTTTTGCAGTCCATGTTTTGTTTCGGTTTTTAAATGGTGGTGCTTTTACCTAGCAAGAAAAATATATTCTCAACTGGATTTAAAACATATTGAACATTAAAAAGTATTAATTCAGATATTTTCATTATGTCATTTTTTGCTGGTTTGGAAAGATTCTTAACAATTTGCAAAGCTCATCCATGGCATTTTTAAGGATCCTATTACCTTAATAATTATCTGTAGGTATTTTAAGGAGATAACTTTAAAAGTGTTTAAAAGATTTTAATCTTATAGCATTGCAATTTGAAATACAGTATATAGCCCCACTGTAGCAAAATGCATAGTTACAGCTGTAACTGGCAGCAAAAGAATGGCATACATAAATACAGACACAAGCAAATATGGCCATCTCATTACCACTAATATGTAAATACCTACCATGGAGACACAACCTGACCTTAATTTGTTAATACTGTCTAAAAAGAGAAAAGCATCAAAAGTCAAGGAAGTGGTGTATGGTGCCTTATTTCCTCCCAGCCAAATGGCTTCTCCCTGCAGTAAGCATGATAAAAATGTTCATTTTCCTCGGCTCATATTTTGGAGCACAACTTGGAACCTGTAATTTCTGCATTGCCCAGGGACTTTTTCCCACGCAGCCCACAGCTCCACAAAGCTTCTCCTCAAAAGCCCACTAACACTTCTCCCCTGCAATAACCCTGTGCTCTTTCGGCATCTTATCCCACCCTGCAGTGCTCCATGTGATGCTGTCCCAGCTGCTGCCTAAGCCTTGTTTCATTCTGTGCTCTGCCCCCTTTGCCCTCTTGCTCACTTTCCTGTCCTCTTGCCTGGCTGAAACAGAAGAGCTCAGTGGGGAGAAACCCTGGCTGACTTCTTGGCTTTGCACAGGGATGATGCACTGCTTTGGATCCACAAAAGAGGCTTAAGGACCTGCAAGTGCAGAGCACTGCTGTGGGGGAGAAACTGAGAGTGAGGAGAAAGCACTGCATGACAGAGAGTGGTTAATGAACAGTTTAGAAAAAGCATTAAGAAGTCTCACTCAGTCCTCAATAAAGAAAAAACAATGTTAATACTCCTCTGTGATTAAATTTGGGCCCCAGACGTGTGCAATGTTATGGGTATTTCTTATAGGTATTCCACAGAAAGTATCCATCAGCTCCTGTCACAGCTTCAATAATCCAAACAGCTGCTTGCTTCGGAGCCCAGAAGTTTTGGAGCCCTGTATGTCTTGCTGTCCCCTGACATTTGTCAATTGAAAATCTTTTAGCTTAGTTTATTTCAGAGGCAGTGTTTCCCTTTGTGTTCCCCATCCCCCCACAAACGTGTTACGTCCTGGATCTGGAGGCAGAAATACTGCAGAGCACAGGGTTGTAATCACAGCACTGGGAGGAGAGGAACCAGCCTCAGGCATCTCTCTGAACCCAGCACCAGTGTGATGCTTTCCGCCTGCCAGTTGAAGCACTTGATTCCTCACCTTACAGAATCAAGACTTAAACTTTGAAGGATGAAAGTTTGATGCCCATCTATGTAGATTTTGCTACAGCACTTGGAGTCCAAGCTTCCTGAAACTGGTAAAGGACCATCTCTGGTACTAGAAAACTGAACTGTTGAGGACCCTCTGGTTTGCTGTGGTTTTCTAAGTAGTAGAATGGAAAAAAAAAAATACTTTCCCTGCCTAGACTTCCTCTACTAACTCTTTATACTTGAGGTTCTCCAAAAACAGAGGGTTTTCTAAATCATAAAGGAGTAAGATGCTGGTACTGGTGATTATACATACAGTAAATTACTTTGGATACAACAAAAGGTTTAAGACATGCACTGACCTCACCAAATCATCACCTGGTGGAAGCAACTGCACTCCGTTGTCTTACAGGAGCTAAACATGTTTCCTCAACTAAGAATCTGTTCCGCTGACTTTCAGCTCCTGTGTCAAGAAACACTTTTTATGCATTTGCTTCTCTATAGCGTGAGTTGAATTTTCTTGGCTATTGAAAGTGACTGAGAAGCAGAGGGAATAGAATACGGTCTTTTAAACACCTTTGTTGCATGTTCACATGCTGTCTTTAATCAGGTTTGCAGGACGACATCAGCCTTTCAAGTACAGCTCTGAGAATACCAGTGGTGCCTAAGGCCACATGGCTGTCTTAGCCTGTCACAATACTCAATTGAAAAGTCATTTTTGTTATGGAAGCTACTTTATTTGGCTTTTCTGCTTCAGGCTCTTCAGACATACCAGACCGACCCTGCCATGAGAAAGATGCTAACTCAGCTGTATTTCTATGTCATGCCTGTATTTAATGTGGATGGATATCATTTTAGCTGGACAAATGTAAGTAGTATCAGCAGTATTACTCAAAATATTGTTCAGACAGGAGAGACTGAATGGTGGTTACATCATTCAAATCTGTACAATCTGGTCCATCACTTTGTGGCATGCAAAATGGAAGTAAACTACTTCAGTTAAAATATAATGCTGAATATATTTACCAGAGTTAGTTGGGTTTGTGTACAAATATATTTTTGCTAAAATATAGGAATATTGCTATTTAACTATTTTATAACTCATGTTAGGATCGATTTTGGAGAAAAACAAGATCAAAGAACACAAGGTTTCGGTGTCATGGTGTTGATGCTAATCGCAACTGGAAAGTGAAATGGTGTGGTAAGTCTGGAGATGCTTCGGTCCACTAGTTCGGATTACCCTGTATTTAATTATCCAACAGAGTAAGTAGGTTAGGTCACATCCATTGTGAAGTGTCCTCTTTTCCATAGTTGAAGTTGAAGCTACTTTCCCATAAAGCCACAAGCCAGGGCTCAAATCTTCCTTCTAGCTTATAAAAAGATAGAAGTCCTGAACTTTAGAAAGACACATCTCATCGCAGGTAAAAAGTTTTCATAGCAAGTGTGGCGTAAGTCAAAAAAAAAGGCACATTCAGATACTCTGTGTTTCTGCAATCATGTTAATAATTTGAAGCACAATCTTGAGTCTGGCCCATCACATATCAGAATTTACCTGCTTGCAGCTTCAGGAAACATTTCAAACCTCATTTTATTTAATTCATCATTTCACTGAAATGGCTTTAGCTTTGGAAATGTCAGACTTGCTTTGTTTGCCTCACAGAGAAATGTCTGGGAATATTTTAAGCCCATTATTATTAGTGATTTAATAAAGAAAGAAGGTGCCTCTAAATGCATGGAGATCCAATTTTAAAATCCCAGCACTTCTGTAAATACTTTCATAAAAATTGACCTCAGTTTTGCATCAAGATTGCAGCAGTAATGAAATACTAGCTGAAGATTTGGAATGAGTCCACTAAAGAAGAAATGATATTTTATTAAATCTTAGAGGAAGCCAGTGCAGCTCACACAGGAGTAAGCAGCCATACATGTTCTGGTGTGGCAGAAAATAATAGCACTTTATTGTGAAAATGCCTGGTTCTTCTGCAGACCTGCCCTCCCTTCTTGAACAACTTCCTTTACCTCCCTGTGCAGCTGTTTTCTCCTCCAGCATTTGTCTGTCTTCCTTATTTACAATGTAAACTTGTAAAGACAGAAATTGTGTTTGCATAGCACTAATGCAACATCCCTCCTTTCAGCCCATCCCTCTTCCACTGGAAATCTGTTTCCACAGTGCTCCAGCTCCTTGCAGTAGGAGTAAGCACTGTGCAGTCTGGCTTGCAGCAACTGGAATGTTCAAGTACATTTTTTGAGAACTGTGAGGCTAAAAGTGAGTGTAAATAATCTGCCTAGAGCGAGTACAAGTGAGTTGAGAGTGAACAAGAGAATACATTCAATAGAATATGTACTTGTGAAATATGCTTCCAGTTTTTTTCTGCTTTGCTCACAGTCAGGAGAGGAGTGACACAAAAGCAGCTGCAGAGAGCTGGGAATCCCTCCACTGCAGAACATAGTCCCAGGGCTGCTGTCATGACCTTTAAGGCAATTTTATGCTGCAAAAGTAATTTAAAAATGAACCAAAGTTCTGCATCACTGCTACAATCTTTTACTTAAGTGTTTAAGTTACAACTGCACGTATTCTGGGGACATGAAATAGCCGCCGGCACCGTTGGAATGAACAATTCTCTTGTAAATCTTAAGAGCTACATTACAGTTACCTATCAGTGCAACAATAACACACCGTGCGTTTTCTTTCTAGTCCTAATGAATCTTTCTTGGGTTCAAATCACCCTGCTCCTCCCTCTTCTTACTCCTCAGCTGCTGTATTAAAATCCAGTTATTTTACTCAGTCCTGAAAATGTTTCCTTAGTTTTCAGTAAGAAGCTTTCTTTCTAGACTGATTGAATTGATAATAATACACACACAGCACTGTGTGTTGTACGTCACTGCTTTTTGCATTTCTCCTCTGCACTGAACATTAAAGACAGGTCCCCACCCCAATTTCAAAATACAAAAATGCATTTGAAGCTGCTCGTCATCCCACCAAGCACATGCTCTGCTTCCCACACTAGAGCCCAAACTCTATCTGATTCTCTGTTTGCCAGAGAATAAAGATCTCTTTCATGAACCGAGCTGACTGGTGCTCAGAAGATCCTCACCCAGTGCCCGATGTTCTCATTAATCTGACACTAAATGAGACAGAGAAGAATCTGGACCATATCACCCTTTGAGGCTTGTATAATCACGATGTGTTTAACATTTAAGACTGTGTATGTTTGTAAAAACCTTTTAATTCAGTTCAGTCACAATTACAGTTTGCAGACAAGGCGCGAACTTCACTGTGGGGCTTCCAAGCAGGTGTGTTATGGCAGAATGCAGCCCCAGCAAAGCCCCTGAATGTTAGCTACAGTGAGCTAGTTGGTAAAGGTAACACAGCATCCCTTCTGCTTCCTGTTCCCTTTCAGCATAGGACTTTGATGTAAGCTTTATGATTTTGCTTCTGTGTTCTCTAGAGACTGAGAAAAGGGCTGCATCACCGATTGTGGCAGATTCGGCTTTGCAGCAACCTGTGCCTAAAATAATGCACAGATATTGCACATAGACCCAGGTGAATACTGACTACAAGACCTCTGGGTAGAAATGCTCCTTACAATATATATTTATGAGCAACAACTAGCATCATGGTTTAATGTTCTTGAAATACGTAACTTTAAAGTTAATAATGAGGTGCTTGCTTAGAATTAAATTATGCCACAGGACAAATGCAGTCAAAGAGGTTAGATCTCAAGCCCATAAGACAACATTATTGGGTGTTAAAATTTCCAGTGCATTCCAATTTCCACTCCATTGCTCACTGATAATAGTACCCCATACTGGCAGAAGTGACTGCAAGGAAGTTTGAAAATTGTGCTGCTGCTTATCCATCCTCCCAGTCTTCCTTCTATACCAAAGCATTAGTTTTATCAGTCTGCACGTATTTCTATTGTACATTTGATCTCGTGGTGGATGTTGGAAGATCCTTGTCCTCCTCTGGCATGCTATCAGGTACAAAAATAAGGCAGTATGGTGACATTTTATGCAATTCCATTTTCTTCTCATGACTGTAACTCAGAAATTTTGCAGAAGCTGATACTTGCTGTATTATTTTTTCCTTCCTGTGTTACTTTAAAAGAACTTCCAGTATGAAAATTGAGGATATTCTTACATTATCAAAGGTCACCGTGGAAAACCTGTCTTTTTACAACCAACCAGCTTTGCTTAAGGAAAAGCATTAACTACAGCTGGGGTTGCAAGTTGCTCACGACAGGAGGCTGGACAGTTTAGAGGGTCTTTTCTTTACTACAAGTCACTAAACCGAGTCATATTTTACCATTGGGTCATTTTGCTGTTAACTTGTAGGATTCTGATGTTTATTAACAGTGATGTCAATTTTCAGGATTCAATATACAACACTGTTACAGTGAAAAGCAGAGAATCCAGAGTCTCTGTTAAATAGCTGTCCTTTAGCTATATTATCTGACGAGACATTGAGGCAGAGTGCTCTTGGGATCTGGACGACTTGGCAGCCATCTGCTCTGCAGGGAGGAGACCATCTGCCCTCTGTGTAACTCTTCCTTATCCACTGCAATCTAAGCACTAATACTTTTTTGAAATCCCCACCTGTGGCCATTGAATGGTAGCCCCAATTTTCATATTACAAATGAAGCTGCAGCATGAAGTTTTGGCATTCGGTTGATTGCATAACCCTGTTTTAGGTCATATTATTATGCCTTCTCACACACTGCTCTTTTCTTATCATTTGAAGATGGCAGTACTTACTATACAAAGGAAAGCTAATAAAACACAGCCATTTAAAGTCCCTGATGACACCAGGGAATGTCACAAACAAACTGTTTTGTTCTGTGGATCAGTGTAAAACATGGCAGTTTGAAATCACAGTGGATAAAAGAGCAGAGTGGATTTGCATAAATATTGGGTTTTAGGTCCAGGCCCTCAGCTTTAGATGTGATGGTGGCTTAGGTCCAGAATTGCTCAATGATAAAGGAGGCACTGCCACATCTCCTTTTCTGAGTTTCATCTTTCAGTACCTCATGGGATACTGCATGCAGGCTACAATTTCGTAGCTTACTGCCACCTAAGCAGGTTGATGTAGTGAAAGGTATCCTCACAACTGAACCCCTGCCCCAAACTTGAAGGAAAATTAAGCTCTGTGCAAACAGAGATGGTTTCTGCTCTAGCTAACTGAGCAATCATCCCATGTGGCTTGTCATTTTATTCCCATAAGGTTTAGAAGAGTAAAAATAGGCAGTAGTTATGGACAATTCTCATGTTTTAAACCAGCCCCTAAGATAATGCCTGTTGATGTTACTTACCTACCATTGTAACCATTGCTGTAGTAGCTAGTGGGTTGAAATGCTTTTAAAGGCTAGATTTGTCTAGGCAGTGACTAGTAAAAGAGATATAGCACTCTGATTTCAAGTAGATCGACTGAGACCCTTCAATAGTTTTAATACTGGAGTGCTATCATGAAATGTGCCACTCACATGGAAAGACAGGGAAGGAAACACAATGAAGTCAGGCTCTCCTTTTTCTGTGGGGTTAAAAATGTGTCCTCTGGGGAGTACTCCATGTAGTTGGCCAATTGGCAACTTGGTGTGTCTCCTAGGTAATCGAGCAGATAACTGTACTGAGGTCCAACTGGCTTAAGCCCATCAGTGGCAAAGAAAGCAGTTTGGTTAGTGCTGTTCACATTTCTGCACGCAGGCCCACACAGACTGATCCAGAGGCTGACCCTTTGAAATTCTCTGTGATCACTTACCGCCCATTTTCTCTTTCAATTTCTAGATGAAGGTGCTTCATTTCACCCGTGTGATGACACCTACTGTGGGCCTTTTCCTGAGTCTGAGCCTGAAGTAAAGGCTGTCGCTCATTTTCTCCGTAAACATCGGAAACAAATAAAAGCTTATTTGTCCTTCCATGCATATGCACAGATGCTGCTCTACCCTTACTCTTACAAATATGCAACTATTCCAAACTTCAGCTGCGTGGTAGGTACTTTAAAATTTGGGAGGGTGTGCTTCTCTGTATAGTATTTTTGGTAGGTTTGTTTTGAGAGGAGACTTGTTTCTTCAATACTTTGCACATATTTAATATTGAGTGGTATTTATTCTGGATCTGCTTTCAGTCTCATTTCTGGTTATATAACCTTCACTCAAAGTGAGTCAGCAGTAATTTGATTACAATGGTATAGAGCCTTCCATCCGTCAGCCCCTTTATATTATTTTATGGGATAAATCCCTGGGTTTTAATTAAAGTTATTATAATTTTATTGAATTAACTCTAATGGGAATTATGTAGTTAAGTCCTTGGGCATCTAGCTGAAATTCTGTCACTTCATGCTCAGAACTTAAATGCTAGAAGTACAGAGAAGATCATCCTCCATTTTATGTACAAAATAAAATTGAAATTGTTTGTGTATATCAGTTAGAGGAGAAATCTCATACATTTCACCAAAAGTAAAGCTTCTATTGCTTTATGTATCATTCTGCTCATATGTAGTAGTTTTACTCCTCTAAGACAAGCAGTTAATTAACATCAGGTGGGTCTGAGTTTTTGTCTATTAGAAGAATGAATTAATAAGGATACAGTTTTTGATGCAAGCCTATTAATTTACAAATATGTATATTTCATGTATTCCATGCTTACCCAAATGCAGGACAACTGTTCCCTCTGCTTACAGTTTGAGGTCTGTTTTTAGACAGCCTCCTGTACATAAAACTCTCCTTATGGCTTATTCTGTTAGGGAAATGTAGCTTAAGCTTCCACTTTCTGTTTGCTCCTGCTCACAGACCCACATTGCATCAACCAGTAGCAAACCTCTTTCTTTTGTCGCCAGTCCCTGGTAAAATTACCTTGTCCGTATATCTCCCATTTTGGCCTTGAAGGTTGCAGTGACATTTAACTTACTAGTTTAAGCCAGTTGACTCCAAAAGGAGCTTAACTGCACCTTAGGTTTATCTTGTGCAGAATAAATTAAGTTTTTAGTCCCTGGAGCTTCGCTGAAATTTTACTCAGCTGCCCTCTCAGGAGGCTGAGCAGCCAGCACTCCACAAACTGAACTCTCTTCGTGGGTTTATTTCTGTTAAGACACTTAATTTCAGCAGCTACTAAAAAAATCTCCCGTCAGATGTCATTCTTGGGAATCAGAGCAAATTAGACATTAACTAAGCAGCCAGGGGACTGGAACCTAACTTTGCATTTAATGTGAACAACTCTGTGAGCCTTCTTTAACTCTACCTTTGCCACCCTCTTTTGGGACATGGCAAAGGGAAAGAAGAGCTCCCGAAGTGAATTGGTGGCTGTTACTTGCAAAAACATAGACTGGGAATTCAAAACGCACAGGATCTCATTCCTTTGAAGATCTGCGGGTGCAAGCACATTTTTTTAAGAACAGGCAAGACAGCAAAAATTAAAGATGTGGTGTTAGGAAGAATTAGCATCAGCTCTGCAACAAGATAACTGTTGAATATCTTGATGAAAGTACCCAGAGTAACCTAAGGCAATAGCAGGAAATACCTTGTAGGGAAAAGGAGTCTCCAAGAGTTTTCACACATGCCAGTAAATCTATAGTACATGTTGTTCTTGTTGTTCAAGGGCTATTTTTGTTCTGAGACAGGGAGTAACTGCCCCTTAGCAGTTTGCTGCCTTTCCACTCTGCCTTTCCATCCACAGCTTTTAGATCAAATGAACCCATTTTTTTGGATGAGCAGTAGGTGTTCCCCAGGTTTGTGAGAGCTTGGATTGGTCTTCTCATCAGAGGAAGTGGAGCTTAGACCTAGAGGACAAAGTCAGACACTGTTTTGGACAACAGCCCTGGACAAACATTTTGCCAATAACAGGTTTCAATAATTCTTGCTGCTGCAGTGGGTCAAAAAGAACAGGGAGGTTGGAATAAGAAACTGAAGTAAATTCATGTTATTTAGAAAGCTCATAATGGGGAACATAGTGAAAATTAATGGACTACTGTTTCTTATTTATTTGTGGGTTTTAATATTTGCCTGTGGCCAAAGGCTCCATCCCCTGGTGGCTGTGAAATGAATAGTCTTTAATATTTGAAGTGTCTAAAATGGTGACTTAGGGTGAGGTTTCAGATACTCCAGTTCTCTTGGAGAATTACAGTGAGCTGGAAAGCATCAGATCTCTGTTTCCCTGCTGCTGATGGAACAAGCTTTGTTGATCTACACGGACTGTGTACAGTGGACAACTGTAAGACTACATGTGCATAGCAGATAAATAACATTCGGTGCTAACAGGGGGCACAATTAATCCTGAGCAGAAGAAAGGATGTTTCTGTCTGGGTCGTCTCATTCTAGTGAGCTGTCAGTTACCATTTCGATTAAAGTGTTCAATTATTCAGAGTTGCTTTGAAACTGGAGAGCTGTGTACTGATCACAACATGCATATTCTGTTCTAATTTAGGCACAACTCTCTTATTGACCATCTCCTGAAATCTGTTATTTTAAGATGCTTAAAATGAAAGTGCTCTTTTAGAATGAAAAATACAGCAGAAGCATTCATTCACCTTGAGAGTTTTAAATTTCACCAACTTTTCATCTCTTTTCTTCCTCTATAGTTGTTTGCCTTAGCGTTTGCAGTGAGCTTACATGGCATGACTGAGTTTGTGTGTAGCTCTGTAAAAATCTGTTAATTTCGTGTGAAGCTTTCTCCTTGAGGATGTTCAAAGACTACTTGCCTGGATATATTCACGATCCAGCTTGCATGGTGTGATGCAGTTGAGAACTGTCTCCTTCTTTGGGCATATATCTCCCAACAGTGGAGGCAAGCAGCACCCCTCAATACTAAGAGCGTCAAGCACTGGGTCACTCCCAGCCTGGCCTTCAGACAGTTGCTGCCTCTGCACAGAACCACCAACAGTGGTGTTGTGCTGTTTTAAAATGGGCATTGCCAAATTATTTTTGCAGGAAGATTTCAACCAGGTTTGCTTCTGTTGTCTCATTGCTGTACAATGAGACTCTCATGCACAGAGAGTCTTCTCCTTTGTGCCTATGTGTCACGCCTGTTGCCAGGCCATCTCAGGTCCACGCCACAGCCCTGGGATGGTAACTGCAGGGCAGGCACAGCTGCTTCCCAAATTTCTGTTGAGCAGCTGAGCCTGGTACTTGGGGCTGCCATGTTGCTTGGTGCCTGCTAGACAACAGCCTTGGGCTGCAGCTGGAGCACCCCACTCCCTGGAGCCTTGCTAGGCCTCACTGTCACTTTGCCACCTTCATGGGTCCAACACCTCCAGTCCTGTCATGGGTCTTGTGTGTCATGACTCACAGAAGTTGAGGCATCTGTAAGAGGAGGAAGAGTCCCAAGTGACCACATTTCCCTCTCCCTCGGACCTCCTCCCACCTCCTCATCTTTGGTGTTAGGGTGAGTCAGACGTTACCCCTCATGCTGGTGACCTCATCCTAACCCAGCAGCACTGACTTCAGCAGTGCTTGCCTCCACACACTCTCTTGTGGAGGTACCAAGAGGAAGAAAAGGGGCAAACTGAAAATGTCAGACCCTCTGGCACTGTCATCCCTGTGCTGAGAAACAAACAAAAAATGTAGTTGTGCCTATGGACTTTTGTAATCGAGTGAAAACCTGATCTTCCATTTTCTAAGAGCAGTTTTCAGTATAACATAAACTCTCCAAAGCCCTGCTTGCTGGCCAGTCAGTGAAAATGAACCTTTTTTTTTTTTTTTTTTAATGATATTTTAAAACAGTTTTCTCTGGCTTCTCTACTTGGGCAGGCAAAGACCCACAGCAGGAATGCCTGCATGGGTCTGTCTGAGAATTAAGCCAGAATCCCAATTCCTGACAATGACAAATAGAGAAACCCTTCCCCAGTGCATTCATCTAGTGCCTGATGAATAACAAGGTAAGGACCGAGTTCATGAAGACTTGAATAAATTGAAGTCTGCAGCTCTTCAGTTCACGGAAATAAAACAACCATTGCAGTTTTACCCAGTGGTTCAAAGTCCAGGAGTTTCTAGCTCCAAAGATTTTAATTTCCTCCTATCTATAGGGCAGTGGCTCTGTGTTTTCCATTATATTCCCAGCCTTCACTGTACATTCTCCAGGTTCCTTTTCTTTGAGATTATAATGTTCCTTTTTCTTTTGAATATATGTGTCCTTTCTCTCTGTTTGGATGCACTGTCCACATGTGACTCTCAGAATTTGCCATGGGCCAGGCCTTCTGCACCCAGTTTCACAGCATTCCATGAACCTGCTTATCAGACTGCAACCTCCTTATGGATATTGAATTGTAGGTGCTGATTTCCCCATACAGTACTGAAATCACATTTCTACCACAGTTGAAATAGTTCTCCAAGCCTACATCATCTGGCCCCAGAGAAGGTTAGACCAGCAGGGAACATTTACCTGTCCATCAGAGATGCAGGAGTGGAATTTGCCTCCTTCCTTCTTCCCACTCTGCTCACTGAACCACTGTGGAGTGTCACCAAGAGATCATTTCTCCTTCAGAAATTCTGCAGAGATGAGATTTAGTGGGCTGGGAAATGCATCTACAGGTACTGGCAGAAAATGCATATATGACTTTTAAACTGCATAAAGAAGAGATTATTTTGTCTCATGGTCTCACATGTTGCCTAAATTTGTTGTGTCACTGAATTGGCATATATACCTATAATTACAAATGTGTAATGGCTGATCATTCACTATGCACTGAGCTTCTTTATGCCATAAAAATCAAGTTTTTCAGGGAACTGGGGAACTGCTGTCAGTAAAAATACATAATGCATTTATCCTTTAAAATAGCTTTAGATTAGCTGCCATGGACTTATGGAACACAGCATTGTGCTGTAAGACAATGATTCATAGCTCAGGTTCCAATCTCATTACAGGATTTAATTCAAAGTCTAATTTATGTGTTTGTTTTTCTCCCGCTCACAGGAATCAGCAGCCTATAATGCTGTTAATGCCCTTCAGTCAGCCTACGGTATAAGATACAGATACGGTCCTGCATCTAGCACTTTGTGTAAGTTTTCCTCTGGCACAGGTTTGTGACTTGGACCTACTTATAATAAGAAAGAGATTACTTTTATTACAACAAGGAAAGCAAACACTGTTTGAAGTGCACTTTGTTCCAGTTGTGGATGTTGAGGAAATCGGAAGATTAAGTTTTGTAACGGATTCAGTCAGTTGATGGCAGTAAGATTAATTCAATTGATGCAATTAAAGAGATTAAAAGGGAATGCATTTAGGAGGTGAAAGCCAGCAAATATCATGTTCAGATCATATTAAAACATTTTAAAAAAAAAAAAAATGAAACAAGATCTTAAAAAAATATATCTTTATCAGCCTAAATGCACTACTAAGTTATAAAATATCTGGGTAAAAAAAATTCAAAGTAGGTTTTATTTTCCACCACCCCTTTGCCTCTCCTGTGAAATTGTGATAGATAACAGCTATTCATAGAGGTCATTGTGAAATTTAGGATGACGTCTTTAAATAAGCAATAGTATCTTTATCTGGACAGCTTCCATTTTTCAGAGAATGATTTCAAATGCATTTTTCCCTATAACAAAATATCTTTAAAGTATGCCTTTTAAATATATAATATTTGTCAGGCAATCTCTCCATGTAGACAGGTAAGAGAAGTTCAGTAGGTTTCAACGTGACACTTCATTTTTTTTACTGAAACTATGAGGCCTGAATGCTCTCAATAATGATAACAGACATTGAAAAAGTGAGAAGCTTAAGTAAATAGTAAGATTTTTCACAAGTAACCTCCTGCATCTCTTCTGCTGTTGCTATGTTTTGGCTAGAGCCTCCATCGCACAGCACGGTCATCGTCTTGTGCTCATTGCAGTGCAGTCAGTCACTATGTCGAAGGAAGAGCAGTGTGGATTAATGCCAGAATTGCACAGAAGACAGCAGACCACATGAAAGATGGATCTTTGTATAAATATAGTGTCTTGGGTAATCAACATATGGAGATAACAAAAGCATAAGAAGCACACTTCCTTGGGAGGGTTTGTTAATATTGGACACCACCTATGCAAACACTCCCGTGCTGTAAGGAAATGGTGAGAAAACAGGACAGAAATGAAGATAAAAGAATTTTAAAAGCACTTTGAAGAGGAGAGCGTCAATTACTTTATCAGTTTTCTCCCTTCTTCCTGCAAAGGAGTTGCCTAAAAACCTCAAGTTAAACTGAGGAGCTTGCAGAGCTCCAGTCTAGATGGGAGATCTTTGTGGAAGCAAAGCTTTAGACTGCGCTTATTTGCGGACAAGAACAGTTCGAGGCTTTATTCAGAATGTTCTCTTTTAGTAAAGTTTTGCTTTACACAAAAAAGTCAGTTATTTTATTTTCTGTGAAAATCAAGAGTCTAATCCTGTGTTGTGCTGAGCAGCCATGCTCTTCTCTGAAGGGTGTAGGGTGTTCAGTATCAAGGCAAGCAGCAGCTGGAATTGCAAATATATTCACTGAGCCTTGAACTCAAAATGCCACATGAACACTCTGGTGCTTTCAACATGACCTGTATTTAACATGCTCTAAAATTTTCTCTGAATTCACTCTTTCAGATGTGAGTTCTGGTAGCTCCATGGATTGGGCCTACAAGAATGGCATCCCCTACGCATTTGCGTTTGAGCTGCGTGACACTGGCCATTTTGGATTTCTGCTTCCCGAGATGCTGATCAAACCAACCTGCACAGAGACCATGCTTGCAGTTAAAAATATAACTCTTCATCTGCTGAAGAAATGTCATTGAGAACTATTTCTAGGAGCTAGGACTGAGCATTTTACTCTCAGTGCTGATGCCTTTCAGTGTGTTCAGTTGCCATTCTAAGCTTGGCCACTTCAAAATTGTAGAAACTAATGGGAAATGCGGTATTGTTTCTACCAGATTTACTGGATAGGAAATGGGAAAAAAAACATTTAATATCAGCTCTGCAGAAGTCCATAGAGTTGATATGCTAACTTAGTTACTGGATTGGTGTAAGGTAGTCTGCAATAAAGCTTTGATTCTGCAACTTCAGTGGGGCAATCCAGGTTCAGATATAGGTGCCTGAAACAAAATTCCGCTTCTAGACAATCTATGGCCTTACACCTTTCCCTAACAGAAAGCTTCCCTTAATGGAGTCTCTAGAACCAAGGGATAAAGTTTACATTCATGTATATGTACTCTGTGTTCCAGCATAGGACTGAGTTCATAGCAGTAAGTGACATATAGTTGCAGCTGGCCATGCTGCAAGTGGCAGCATGGCTTCCTTCTGCATGTGTACGTACCTATGTATATGCACTTTTGTGATTTTTTTTTTCATGTAATGCAAGAATTTGACTCAAGGTTTCCTTTAACCATTCAGAGAAACCTATTTTCAAATGTATATATTGGAGTGGACTCAAAATCAACATATTGCCTTTGAAAATGTGACTTTCTTAGAGATGTGTAAGAACTCTAATGAAATATCATTAAGATATAAAATACTGTGCTTTATGGAGAGCCAAAGTAGCTTGCCATGCATGACTTGGAACTTGGAAGCTGGCAACCAACTGGTGCACCTGGGTTCCGCTGTAGTCAGGGTCTGCCCGTTTCTACCAGCCAAGGATCTAGCCTTAAACTGTAATTATTTGATGTTAACGGATGTTTTATTTATCTGTATTCTTGCAGTGAGTTCTGTAGCTCTATGGCTATATGGCTGATCTTCTTGGAAGTCGTATTTTTTGCATGTTTTTAAGGAATTAATAATACATTTTTAAGCGAGCAGGAGGTGAAAGCAGAAGCTTTACAGCTGAAATACAGTGAATAAGTACCATGTTTGAAAGAATAATAATGAAAGCACAGAGGATGCAACAACTTGTTGAGAGGTTTTTGGTACTTTTAAAGTAGTAATTTTTTTATCTTATTATATCTGCAAAATCGTATATTTTACTTTATTAATTTTACTTTATTAAGTTTAATCTTATGCCATCACATATTAAATAAAACATATTTGTTAATAAAATAATCAAATACTTTTGAAGTATTCATCATATTTCATTTACTTGTTAAAGCTTTAATTCAGGGATGTGGCAGTTTTACCTGTCTGCAAAACATTACTGACACCATGGAGGCAATATTTTAAAAAGCCTACATCCTCTCAAAATAAATACATGAATTTAGCAAATAGGTAACCTTCATTAGATTAGGAAGTACTGTATTTAATTAAGTAAATCATTGTTTTCAGGACTGCAAAAGGCAGTCAGTGAGCAAAGATGACAGAATTGCATTCTATTTGTTTTGACATTTTGTTAATAAAAAGTATTTATTTTAAACAAGGTTTCTGAAAGCTTGTTCAGATTTGATTGGTTCAGACTTGTTTGAGTAACATAAGATTCTCTTCTGGTTTCATAAAAATATAGGGGACAGAAGCTCTCAAAATAGCTATCCACTAGTCATTTAAAATTGGTTATGACCATAATCTTTTGAGGTTTTGAAGTCAGCAATAACATTTTTTGCTATGTACATATTCTTGACAAACTGCCTTGATAGTGGTGTAAATTAAATATTAGCACCAATTGTTGTGCGTTATTCTGGATTTAGGTGACAAGATTGAAATACTACAAGAACAAAGGAGACTGAAGAGAAGGACAGAAGGTGTGAGAGATGCTTCATCAGCATAAGGCAAATTTATGTCTGGATTGCTATAATGCAAACCTTTCCAAGTATGGGCCAGGAGAAACCAGTTTCAGAGGAGATGGTTTGATTCCTGCTCTTACTGCAACAGTTCACCATATCATACATTTCAGCTTTATCTTCATACCATCACATCTCCTGGTACTGAAAAGCAACTGAACTCTTGGAGCAAGAAAAAAAAACAAACAAAAAAACCCCTAAATCCCCTCTTTTAGTTACGAAAAGTACCTAACATTGTAGATCTAGTTAACCATCTTGGACAGGAATAATTGCAAGTATTCTTGCATTTATCTGAGAAGCATAGATTTTAGAAGAACTTGATATCAAAAACAGTCCATGAATAAAGCTACATTCTGGTATCTGGATGAATGTGGCCTGAATACTATGTGTTATGTGCGACTGAAAGCTCTGAGCTGAGTTTTGAAAATCTGTGCAGGTAATTTAGTGCCCCATGGCTGAATACAAGCCTATTCGAATAGGATATTCGAATTAAAGGGTCACTAAAGCTGATCAGAAAGACAGTCGCTAGAAGTGAACAAACCCTATTTCCTGAATTAAGAATTTGGAAGATGATTTATAAGCAAGAGTGGTTCTAAATGGAGTGGCCTACCCTTAGGAAAGAACTACTGGAAATAAGCTATTTGGATATGGAACAATAACCTTTGTGACTTACAGCTGTTCTCTGAACAGCTCTTTTTCATCTCCGTAACTGCTTACTTCTCTTCCCTTTGTACTTCTCTTCAGCAGTCTTGATAGATTACAGAACAGCAGAACTGATAACTGGGTTTGAGAAAAGTGAATTTATTTTATGATTGTAGATATAGTTTATAAAATTAAAAACAATAAAAATTACATGAACAACAAAACACTGGTTGTTAACCCAGCAGTTAAAATCACATGTGTAATGATTTTGTGAAATCCAGGAGTTACGCTTCCATCGATTATTGGTAGAGTAATTATAACCGCTTCCATAACCTGGCAAAGAGCTCAGACGAGCTTTTGGGAACATCTGTACCTTTTTTTTGATAGCTTTTGTTTTGGATAAAAAAACGCTGAGATTATTTAACATGAATGAAACGAGCTTATGCCTCTTCAATTCACCCTTCCCAACAACAAAATAATTATCCCAAAGTGTCTTGAATCATCATTCATAAATTGATAAAAGTGGACTTTTAGAGGTCAAAGAAAGGTACCAAGTTTGGTTGCAAACCTTGAAGAAAGAGCAGAGCTGATAGGTGAAGATCCCCATGTCTTTTTCAGAAGCTGCTGCAAAAAATGTACTTGCTCACTCGTGGAACAAGGAAAGCCTATGGAAAACTGCAATTCTTTTCTAAAATTTCTGAAATTTGAATAGAAAGGGTCCAAATGACCTTGAATGCCAACATGCATTTACTTCAAAACATCCAGTGCCATGCCTGCTTGTCTGTAACAAACTGCAGTGTGCAGATTGCACTACCTACTGTGCAAAATAACTATTGAAAATGCTGCATCTAATTGTTAAGTTTGGGAAGAAAGTATTAGATTTCCTACCAAAAATAGGTTGCTACTCAGCTATTCTCATTTATTCATCTTAAACAATCCCTTCCCTTCTTATGTTTACATTCACTTTAATGGTACTACTCAAACAAAAAGACAATTTGGTAGCATGGGTAGAGTAATAAGTATTGTTGCAAGTCCTTTGACCTTTCCTTTGGCTCTGCGAAACTGCTATGTCATTTCCATAGTTCACTGTTATATAGAAGTCACATTCAATGTTAGAAAATGTTAGTCTCACACATAATAATTTCATGTTTTTTCACTTCTGTGCCTAGAAGCCAGATATTACCATTTTCATGCCATTCTTAAGTGATGGTAAAATACTGGAATAAGAGATGTGTAGAGACACAACTACCCCTCAGCTGTAGTAAACAGGATGAAAACAGGAATTCAAATAAATTAGAGAAAGTATTTTTTTAAATATAAACCCTGTGGCATTAGTTGTACTGCTTTAAAAACATTTTTAAATGATCACCACACAAAATATGTTTTCTGAGTTGTAAGTTTTAAAGCTTTCTGTCCACTGAAATTGTAGACCATTTGACATGCTTAACGTATGCCTGATTCTCATCGTAATTCAGTATAAAAAATAAGGTCCAGAGAGCAGTAATTGCTTCCTCTCTCAGCTGTGTAGGAGGAAAGCCGGGTGCGGAGGGAGCTGCCTTCTGGCTGATGGCAGCAAAAGTCTTTCGTGTCAGCACCATGAAGTCAGGAGTACTGATGCTGCTGGTGGCTCTGTCTCAGACGAAGGCGAACTGCTCCAGAGTGGTTTTCACAGTCCTCAGCTGAACGCGCCTGTCGCCCTAAGCGTGATGCACTGGTTGAGCAGCTTGTTGGAAATTCACAGCCTTAGGCTGCACGTGGTGTCAAAAGGGCCTGCTTTAACAACATGGCCTTCTGTTAATGTCTGAAAATTTGGGATAACTACAGTTACTCCGGAGCAGTGAGCTAACATCTTGTTCTCCTTAGTAAATGATGTCTGGGGCAAGGACATTTAGAACAGGCAAACCTTTAGCCCCTGAATGCTCATCCTTGCCTGACAGGCAGAAGCGGTCAAGCAGAAAGTCTCGTCTCTCTTTGCTTGCAGATCCTTTTGAGCTCTCTCCTGAGAGACCGAGTCAAGCACGGCAGGGCTTACCCTTGGATTTAGACATCAGGGAATGCACTCGTAAATAATAGATTCAAATGTTAATTAAAAAAAATCTGCCACTGTCCCCAGCCATGCAGAAATTGCACTTTGCCTGCAACAAAGAAAATCCATCCATTGCCATAAAGGCATGGGGTAATATATTTCATGCATCTTGCCCGCTCTGAGAGTTCAGCCACCTTAGCGCCGCTCAGCGTTATTGAGAAAGACATGCGGCAGAATAGCCATAACAATGAAATATTTTTATCTACTCTCAGGTCTGTGGGAGCATATACTTTATCTCAAATAATAGATAATGCTCCTGAAAAAGTAGTGTGGTACAACTGCAAGTTTTAGTCTTTTGTGCTGACTACTATGTGCCGGGCTATTCCTCTGCATACCAGGATGGTTTGATGCTGGGGGAGCTACCTTTTTTTTTTAACCAAATAATAAATCCTTTTTTTTCTAACCAATTCTGAACAGATTATCAAGCTAGTTCTGAAGATATATAGACACATATATATGTATACAAAAGAGTATGATAAAGTTTCATTTTATAACAGAATATCCAATTATCTTGAAAATAATGCTTCTGTTAAAATCACAGGCAGAGTTTTCAAGTGGCTTATTGTTTTCAGCATGTCCTAACTGAAAAAAACAGCATAGCGTCCTGAAAAGCTGAGCAGAGATGACCAATATCTCTTGTTTCGTTTCACTTTGTTTCTAGATTGAGAATATCTCATTGGGCTGAATTGAAAGAGGGCAGTCAAAAAGCGAAGTGTCAAGGGTTCTTCTTGCTTAATGAGCTAGAAATAGCTACTTTTAAAAGAAAAGCAACTTGTTATATTTTTTTCTTTATACAGACTAATTGCTTTACTGTTTGAATTAAATTACCACATTCACAGAAATTAGTATGGTTTGGAATAACATATTGTTATGTTTCTGGAAGGCAACCAGTTTTCTAAGGGTTAAATGAGTGAAATGCCTGCTAGTGTGGCAGCAGAACTAGAGCTGCTCCTTGACCTTGTTAGCACAGCATCTATTGAAAAGGCAAAATGTACTTGAGCCTTCTCTGACAGGATAAATTTGCTATATCATGCTGCATGCGTCTCCATTTCTCTTCCACCATTGCAAAAAAAGAAGTGAGTACTGTCTGTCGGTGACAACTTCAGGCTATAAAAGAACCTAAGTTTTGGTACTAAATTTAAATCATGAACCTGTTAAAATGTGTGATCTTCCCCACATACCTACGCAGATCCATTCACACACAAACAAGATGTCTGCACATTGTGTACTGTGCGATGGTTTACGTAATGGCGTAGTTGCAGTTCTTGGCAAGCACAGGGCTGCTGATAGCAGGCAGCATGTGTTCCGCATCGCCCCTCTGCCCGCTGTAGGGACAAGCAAGTTCAGCTCATTTGGCCAGTTCCCTAAAAGCCCCCGACATTGTTTCACTGGTGCAACACAAGAAGCTCTCCTCCTGGTGCTGCTGCAGCCTATTTCTGTGGGTTATCCTCTGCTACAGTTAACACACCACCTAAAAGCTCAGATCATAGGCCAAGTCGTGTGTTGCACCATACAGAGCTAAGAGGTTGGGGTTTGCTATTGTGAGCACTTCGGGCAGAAGGTGTTATGCCCTCAACTCCCAATACTGACCGCATCCCAGAAAGCCTTCATTACCTCATGGGTTATGAAGAAGCCTGTATGCCATTGCCCAGAGCGTCCCAAAGTGTTTCTCGGGCTGTTCCCTGTGAAGTCTGGTAACACCAAGGAGGGCACTGGAAAGCCTGCAGGCCCATACCAGCTGCAACCAGGATTTTTGGACTGCTTCAGCCCATGAACAGTTCTTCTATATATGAGCCATTTACAGGAATACATTTGTAAAATTATCATTTTAGACAAAAAAAACCCACAACCTTTTCTTATACATTTCAAAGATCTTCTATTAATGCCACTGGGATTATTTTAATGAGGTTTCTTTGTTGAGAAATGAGGCTCTTTTTCGGAGAAGCTGAGGTAGAAATAACCTGAAGTTGCTGTCATGCTGAAGGCCATTTAGGGAGTCAGTGGATACAGTCCACTACCTGTCAAACAGACACCTACCAACGCTGTGGATAATAAGTGCAACCTTCAGGAAATGTCTCAGCAGAGACATCGCAGCAAACATTCCTGAAGACCAGGCTACTCTTTAGAAAGCAGTTTTGATGCAGACTGGCTAATGAATGTTGGGAAGCTCATTTACACCTCTCTCCTTTTGAGCTGAGAGTAGGAACATCACGTTTCTGCAGCTGTCAGGATTGCACTTTTCAAAAAAACATTCAAGTCTGGATCAGAGTTTTAACAGAGAAAGGAAGGTCCCTGCTCATTTCACGGTCCTCTGCACGGCACCAGGGAAGGGCTCCTTTGCTGATATGCCTGGTTGCAGATCCATTGGCACCCAGTCCCTCAGAAACAGCGTTATGTAAAATTGCTGGCATAATCATTTTGCTTTTGCCTCTTTGAGAATCTTAAAACAACCCATCAGCGTTAAAGCTTAAGTATGTGCAAGAATGGCTCCTCCCCATTTAGGTGTCTATTGAAGGATAATCAAAAAGCCGATTTCTTAAAAATTCCTTTTTTTATTCAGTGATTTCCATTCTGCTGAAATCTAACAGTTTATATGTATGGAGGCAGGGAATAATTCTAGAAGACATGATTTACGAAAATGTTTTGTCCAAAACCATACTGAGTGCAGTATGCATCATCTTCATACTCTAATTCTGAATGCACAGACCAAAGGTGGAACATTTGGAGTATGTTTTCCATTTTCACTCAGTATCAGGACTAAAAAATAGAATCAAAGGTCTAAGGTGGAGTAGAAGAAAAAGTCCAAGTTAAATAGCAAGAGATCACTTATACTAGTATAAAAACGCATTTTTATTTTTAACCGGGAATAAAATCACTGAAGCCCTATCTTTAAGAAAGATGAAAGGAAATAATGTTGAATGAGGTTAATGTGTTGAATAGTTAGAGGACTGCTGGGTCAGATGGCCTACTGGGAGAATGAATGGCTATCTGTGACTAAGCAAACAGTTGGAAGAACAAAAGTTAGGAGAAAAATGGCAAACAATTGGTAATCATTTCAGATCGAATGACGCTTTCTGAGAAGTATAAAAATACCTTCATGCTGCGTATGTAAGGTAAACAGGCATTGCTGGGATTAGTTCTAGAAGTAACAAGTACAGAAGACTAAATGAACATTAAAATCAGGAGAATCAATTCTCCTTTCTTCTGATGGTGTCAGAGCCCACAATCGTGCTTCTCTTACCTAAAAAATTACCTGCCTTTAGAGTACTCACATGGGGATAGTGTTCATTTATATTCAGAATCTCTTTCACAAAATTAATTTTTAATGTATGTGGATATTAGCAAAGAGGTAAAGGTATCTCGTAATGCTCACTGCCTTTCCTGGCAATTAGTGTTTCCCACTCCATGCAAGTTGGCACCTTATCGCCACCTCTCCAGCTGTATGTGTGGATAAAGCCTAACACAGCAAAACCAGATGGGTATCTGCTGCGAGAAGAAGCAGAGCAGCAGATCCCGTTCAGAGGTAGCAGAAGTCACATCTGCATTACATTTGGGCTGTATTTCCACAAAGGAATGTGTGTAACTGTAAAAATTACCATGTATCTGCTGCAAGATACTGCAGACCTAAAGATAAAGAGGGTTAAGATCAGCTTCCTTTATGGAAACCCTCACTTGTCATAAAATTCATCAAAACATTGATCCCAATCTGCTTCCACTTTTCATTAGACACCCAAAATTCCACGCAAGAATGATTTTTCTCTATTCTTCTATATTGCAATTCATTTCATAAGTACACAGCTTTCCAAGAATAGATTGATACCACAGCTGAAAAGGATGAAGCTGCAGTACCACCAATATACAGTATGACAATCCATAAATTCCAAGCAAAAAGCAGTACTCGAACCCAGGAGATGAGTCTTAATATAGGAATGTTTCCAAGGAAGGCTCTCCTAGGCTTCACTAAGTCTTGACAATGTATATCTATTTAAACCACACTTTTATGTTCAAATTCACTGGAGTACATAAGTCAAGGCTGCAATTAAAGGGAAAACTATCAGATATGTAGCATTTTACTTGCCATTTAGTGTGGGGAATTATTTTAACACTGCCAGAGTCAGTCTGTTTGCCTAGTATGGATCTTTTAAAAAAAGGAACAATAAATATATAATAATCCTGAAACTCTGCAAATTTTTTACTATACAAAAGAGTATTACTTATGAAGGCTCACACACATCTGTTACAAGTCTCTCTGCACTTCACCTTAGATGTTCTCTGACAATTATATTCACTACCATGAAAAAGACCCAAACCTTTAACAGCCCAATTGCTATTATTTAGCATATTGACAACAACTGGTAATAATCCTACAGCCAAAAGCACTACCTGAGATTTCTGCGATATCCCACTAAATCCCCCCGTTTTTTCACATCTGGAATAAAAAGACAGGCAGGCCTTGTACCTCTTCCTGGGGAGAGCAATGCAGGATACTAAGCAACAAGGAGGTGTTAAGAGTTACAGGCTTACCAATGCCACCATTCACCTTCTGTTTTTTTCTGTATTCATCCCCTAGGGTGACAGGCCTCAACTTTCACGTGTCTGGGAGGAGAATTTCACAGTCCTTCTGCTCTGAACTTGAGATTTAACTCATCTGACTTCAACCATACGAAAGCTATTCATGTAAACTAAATTGACTTGCTTCCCTCTGTAGTCAGCAGAGATAAATAAAGGATGTAGAAGATCCTAATACATCAACCATGCTTACCTACCAGTTCTGGCTGAATGCATGTGCCTGAAGTTCTTTCTCTCAGATCTGCCCATGGCACATGGGACATTAAGGGAAAGAGCCTTCTTAAAAATAGATGATATTTATTTTAGCCACAAATATTTGTACACGTAATCAGCAAAATGTCTGCATATATTTCTGTCATGTAACTTCAACTATAATTCAGACAGACCTAATTTCTTCATCCACCACCAGTGAAGCCTGGCATCTTTCCCAGGTTGTAGACCATGAATGCTTCTCCTTTTTGGTCCCTCTCTCTCTTGTCCCTTTAATCCAACAGTTATTTTTGTTACTCTACATTCATATTTCTTTTCTTGTCCTTGTATTTGGTGGAGAGGAAGCCAAAAATGTAAGAGCCTCCATTAATAAAAATTAGCTGTCTCACTTTGGCTTAGCTGCTTGATGCATTCTTTTTCTTCTTTATTTCTGCACAGATTTTTGACAAGTTAAACAAATGCTACTACACAGCATGCAGAAAATACCAAATACACACAACATACGAGTACATGAATAATCAAGCATAGTGTTCAAAATCTATCATGAGGCAGTTTCAAATCTGTGACCAAAAATAGCAAATTCCAGGGCTGGTGAGACCCTGTGGATTTTACTCCAGCAGCTGACTGCCAGCTGCCTGCTGAATCCATAAGCGACGCGCCTTCAAGCAGCCAGTCTCTTCCCTTAATTATCGCTTTTTTCAGCTTCTAGTAGGCATTATATGATATTTAAAGGCTACTGAATTTAAAGCGTGCCCTGAATTTGAAGTGAAAATGTTATCTTACTTTTATAAGAATGTATAAGAACTTCATGTTTGATGCAAGTGATCAGTAATTGAGACCATAAACAAATATTCAAAGTAAGCCAGAGTCTCTTCAGCCTCCCACTGCAGAAACCAATCTTGATCTTGTAAAAGCCAACACGTTCATTAGAAAGAAAATCAGTTCTGAGATTTTTATGACCCAGAAAAACAAAACGCAGTCATAGCCTCATGTTAAAACATTTATTAGAATTCTATGAGTGAACTAAATGCTTTCTAGTAAATGACATAGTAAAAATAATCTCAGAATTTATGCATAGAAATAATGACTACAGATTTCTGTGTTCTGCGATTTTTAAAAATAAATGAATGTTTGCAATGATTGCAACACCATTTAGGTTTGTAAACATTCCAGAATGTTTTAATCTTACATTTCACATGGAGATCACATTTACCAAATGTGCACACATAAGCAAAGCCTCCTTAGAAGTCATTACCTCCTGGATTTTTAAAACAGAGCACAGTCAACTTCAATAGAGAGCTCAATATCTATTTTGAAGGACACAACCTCATTCTAATATGGTGCACTGTAAATTTAAAGTCAATTTGGATTTTAATCTTCTACCTTTGATCCAGTACTCCGCTGAAAATAAGTGAAACCATTAATTTAAATCTCCACAAACTTGGGGAAAATTCTGGTGGGGTCTCACGTACCGTGACATGAATGCCTCAGATCACTATTTTAAATTTATCATAGAATCATAGAATGGTTTGGGTTGGAAGGGACCTTAAAGATCACCCAGTTCCAACCCCCATGCCATGGGCAGGGACACCTCCCACCAGACCAGGCTGCACAAGGCCCCATCCAACCTGGCCTTGAACACTTCCAGGGAGGGGGCATCCACAGTGACCCTGGGCACCCTGTGCCAGTGCCTCATTGCCCTCATGGTAAAGAATTGCTTCCTAAAGTCTAATCTCAGTCTTCCCTCTTCCAGTTTAAAGCCGATCCCCTTCATCCTATCATTACAAGCCCTTGTAAGAAGTCCCTCCCCAGCTTTCCTGTAGCCCCTTTAGGTACTGGAAGGCTGCTCTAAGGTCTCCCCAGAGCCGTCTCTTCTCCAGGCTGAACAACCCCAACTCTCTCAGCCTGTCCTGATAGCAGAGGCGCTCCAGCCCTCTGATCATCTTTGTGGCCTCCTCTGGACCCGTTCCAATAATTATATATCCTTCTTATGTTGGGGATTCCAGAACTGGACTCATCGCTCCAGGTGGGGTCTCACAAGAGCGGAGTAGAGGGGGAGAATCACCTTCCCCAACCTCCTGGCAATGCTTCTTTTGATGCAGCTCAGGACACAGTTGGCTTTTTGGGCCGTGAGTGCACATCACTGGCTCATGTCGAGCTTCTCATCAAGCAGCACCCCCAAGTCCTTCTCCCCACGGCTGCTCTCAATCACATCGTCCCTCATCCTGTATTGATACTGGGGGTTTCCCCAACCCAGGTGTAGGACCTTACATTTGGCCTTGTTGAACCTCATGAAGTACACACAGGCCCACTTCTCCAGCTTGTGCAGGTAATTTATGAACAATTGTCCATCCTCTTCTACATATTCCTCCATGAACTATTACGCCTTGAGATTAAGGAAGCTATCTCGCAGGTGCCATCCATACTGCTGCACCAAAAAACGCAGAAATCCCAGTTGTCTTTGCAGAGTGTTCTGGTTTCCAAGTACCCAGATTTGAGTTGACCTCATCTGTGTGAGAGAGCTTACTGCCAGCATAATTCATTTTGAAAAACCCTATCATATTGTTTCCTTCTAACATCTGTGTTCATGCTATTTGCGAGTGATAATATTCCACTTGTTATTTCTGTTCTCAAATGATGAGTGAAGGGATAGCAATGTGCTGACAAGAGCTTAATCCAGGAAGAGTTAGAGAACAAACTACTGAATAGAAGTGGTTTGTCAAGTGAGCATTTTAAGGATGACACGTGCAGCTATCCAGAGGTGTGACCCCGATCCCCTGCATACACAAGTAAACCAATACAAGCTGCACCGCCATAACCTGCTATTAAATTCATGTAAGCAAGCTTTTATTGCAAAATGTATGTAGTCCCAGTGCAAGCCAAGGAAGCCAGTTTGGTCCAAGCAGATAGAAAAAAACATAAAAATTGTCATTAGTGTTGATATGTATCATTATGTATCTCTTATAAGGACCCTGTGTAAAACCTCCTCTTTTACAGACCCTTATTTATGCAAGGGTTGCAGTACTCATAAGCACAGCTTAACCCAAATCACATTTCTCAGGGAGAAGCAGTCACAAAAACCAGTAGTGACTCTATAGATTCAGAGGCACTTGGCTCTGTGGAATTATGTGCTGCACGTCTCGCAAACTACAATATATGAGATATTTACCAGCCCAACAACATTTGCTTGACCTTCTCAGCATAAAAATTAAAAATAGATCTTCAACAGTCCCACCAGTGGCACAGCAACATTTTCTAATAGCCACTGTCCCTACTCGTATATAACGAGATCTAAAATTATAAAGCATTTAGCAAGAAACAGCACACAATACACCCTTTCAGATATTGAAACTAAACACTCCAGGTCTGCCTGGATCTGAACCCAGGCAGCAGCAGCTTTCAATGTCATGAGAAACCATCCATTGTACATGCTGTAAACCAGTCAAACCAGTTTTTAATGATCCAGATTGTACATCAGCTCTGACACTTGACTTGAAACTAGAAACATCTTGGAAGTCTTATCAGAACTGTCTTAAGTATTTCAAAAGGTCTTGTAAAGATACTTGAGCGAATACACATCTAGTAAATACTTAGTGAGTTAAATGAGATACTAAAATCAATCACTACAGTGCTTCTTTAGTGTCTTTCTTCTAGGCAAGAATATCCTTAACTCCCATTCAATTTTATCTTTCTAGTTATTCGTATACAAAATCTTTCATTCCTGCCACGAAGTCTGCAGTTTATAACGTATATGCTGAATTATTAGTTACTGCATTTTTGACAGGAAATAACCCACTGCAGTTGCTGGAGGAAACAATCAGACAGATTCAAAGATCACTTTATGGCAGTTAAAAGTGGTTATTGCTCCAGTCTCATTGCTTCTCACCTTAATTCACATGACTTTTATGACCTCCCTGTCTAAGCTTTTCAACAGGGATATTAAAATACTTGGAAACCATCCCTGTTATTCATTTGACTTACCCTACCCACAGATTAAAGGGATATTTTTCTCCAGCTGAATTCCATTCAACTTTTCTCAGTTCCTTTTCATTTTCAACCCTTCTTTTGTTATTATCAGCTTATTGAAAGAGATCTACATAAACCTTTGAAAACGCACAAGTTCTAAAGTGATACACTGGGTTCAGCTCAGATCAAGGGCAAGAGACTCATTCAGTGTGAAAAAATTAGGTTAAAATTAATACTTCATGCTCCAAATATCTATGCTATTCAACGCCTCATCTGTGAGACTACTCAGCACACATTGCAGTAGTCATGTCACATCAGTTACAAAGACCTGCAGGAGACTAAAGCTAGGATTTAAAGGTAGAAGAGTCATCATTTTCAGTAAATTTGTTACCTTTAAAAATTTGTTACAAGACAGAATGTTCCCATTTCATAAACTGAAACCAGAGTTTAAGAATTCAGGATAACTACATACTGTGGTAGTCCTTCCTATTACAAGTGTTTGGGGAGAAAACTAATTAATAAGGCTCACACCCACAGAATAACCTAGAAAAGCTGTAACAGTAGGGGCAGCACCTGCCAAGAAAGAAGGCAATCATGTTGTGGTTCCCCCCCCTTCAATCATTTATCTCTAAAATCCAATAATAGTTCTTTTTATCTGCTGGAGTTGGCTAGAAGAAGCAATAAATCAGTAGATCTTATTGCTACCTTTACCATACACCCTCCATATATCTTCTTTTGCAGTGCAAGGCTCTCAGGAAATTGCCAGAAGTTTGTATTCTTCGTATTCAGAGACAGAAATCCGTGCCATTATGAAGGAGTCACCATACTACCTCGGATTTACCTTTGCATTTGAATAGCATCACATACAACAACAACTACACAGGAGGTTCCTGGTTCAGGGTGAAGGTGTGCTATTCATTTCTGTGTTCCCCAAAATGAACACTCTCATCTTTTCTCAAACAAAGTATCTCAGAAAAACATCTCAGCTATGGCAGATATATCCATAATCAGGTCCTCTACTTTGAAAAACAACTAAAGAAACTTTTTTTTAAAAACCCTAAATAAACAATTAAGAAAAACCCTATTCGGTTCTGTCCTTAAGATGGATATTCATAATGCTTCTTCATTGACAACATTAGGGAATGATATACTGAGGTGCCATGGCAGCTGTGAATACAATTATTTATCTATTAGCAAGAGCCAAATGCTGAAGAAAGAAGTTGAAAACTCCTATAGGTAGGTTAGAGGAAAAATTCCTAGCAAAAAGGGATGACATTCCAGCAAATGCAGCGGTATAAGCACATAAATATAAGCTACAGCCAGGAACATTTGACACCCTCCACAGTTTCCAAGCACAATTCAAAACTTTATTCCATTAGCCACAAGAGGTTTATGTTTTTTCTTCACTGCTATCTGACATTTTTCCTGCAGCTGTCACAAACTGACAAATATCATACTTTACTAGGAGTATGCATCCTCACTTAACTGTAGTATTGAGACTGTATTTCAATACAGCAAAAGCCTGCACTTTTTAGCTTTCAGGAATAAATTTGTCACCTTGCAAGAGCCTCCTCGAAGTGATGGATGTTTATTTCATTATTGGTCACTCCAGGGTGTCATAGTCTCTGTACATATGTTTTTAAGTAGCCTAGGAATTACCTATTGATTAATAGTCCCTGTGCTAATAAACATTTGCTATTTGTCCTTTTAGTGCAACAGTGGATATATTGCAGCCTGTTTTAGCCTCTTAGCATAATCACTCTATGAACAAACTATGCATTCTTATTTTCGGCTTCCGAATTTATTTTAAAAAAACCACACCTCTTAAAAATATTAAAGCACAATTATAGCGAGCATTTCCTGCAGATTGTGAACCTTTGCATAATGGATACCATGGCTATTTGAAATTATGCTTCACTTATTTTGACATGGGTGGCAGGTCTAGGACTCCACAGAGGGATAGAGAGAAATTCCTTCTTTGTAGCTCAGTATTCCATGACAGAACACCACCAGCAGACCTGTTAAATCTTAATGCATTTAATAAGAGTCTTGGAAACTTCTCTACTAAGGTTCCTGTAAGTGCAGAACAGAATCACACCTTCTCTCCTGTTTCAGGTTCCCAACTCCAGGATTCATCTGGACCCTGATCCATCACGCATTGATCATCTGCTTCTGGTACATGAAAACAGAACAGGAGCAAATGCAAAGTACTATATCGCATCTAAAGAAAGTTCCAATAAGTGAACCACCACAATCGGAGGATCATCTACACTAACGCTAATACGCCGGCCCTAGACATTGTCCCTAGCATTCCTATATATGGGGTCACATAGACAGGGCTGAGCGGTCTCTTGCATAACCGAAATAATGAAGAATATTTATATTAAAAGCAGTGGTTTAAACAATACTTTTAAGTTGGCACAAGCTGGTACCATTGCCAAAATTGCAAGCCTGCCCTCTTCTAGCTTATTTTCTTGTTCCTGTCCTTGCGTTATCCTCTCCCCTGTGATAACACAAGCATTTGTGAGGTTGCCTGGTGAATCAGGATATGGAATACATCTGGTTTAAAAACACTCTGTTTCTTGTCAGGTTAATTTCAACCTAATTAAATTCTGAATGTAATTCAGCATGTAATTCATAACATGACAATGCTTACGCTGATCAAGGAAGCAAGAAACTTATAGGGAGGAGCAGGAAGAAGGTTTGCTTCTTTTAGTGGCAGTTCTGTCTTATTCTATCTTAAAGTGATCACAGACTGATTATTGCTGTGTTGTTTCAAAGGCCATCAAGATGATTTAAGAAGACTTGTGCCACCATGAGCAGCCAAACGGCCCTCCTCATCACCCTGACCACATTTTCCCACTCCCTTTCTTGTGTAAGAATTAGTGAATATGCAGGTAAATCTGACCAATTCATTGATCCTACCGAAAACTAACATTCTTGTAAGGCTGATTTTTTGGCTGGACTCACTGCACAGTTGCACAACTGCACCAACACAAGAAAGAGGGCGAGAGCTCATGGAGGTGAAAGAATTCCCTTCAGAAGGCAATACAGCTACAAATCATCAGCTTGTTCCAAGCACAGAACTGCACTCTTACTAAAACCTTTTATTGTCTGTTGGAAGCAAAGGCTTAAAAGTCCTGGCTTTTCAGCATTTTCAGACAAGCAATACATACAATTGTTGCACATAAAACCATCAGGAGCAGGTGTTAATTGTTCTTTCTCACACAGAAAGTTCTCTACATTTTTTTTTTACTGAACAAGTATCTAATACTCACTGGAAACATTTTAAATACACAAAACAAAGTAAATGGCCTTTAGAATACTCCTATTAATGTAAAAAAAGTTCTAGATCATAATTTTGTGCGTATTTCTCAAATACATTTTTTCTCTTGTGCTGTTTTATGTTTAAACATAAAGGATCCAATCAAGCAGTGATGCTTTTGCACTTTAGCAAATGCCTATCAAAGTTTCTTTTAAGTTTTGCAGAAAGCATTTCTCAGGTTTGATAGCACAACTGTAATATTTCATACACAATGCGTGCAGACTTAGTGGTTTGAGCAGAAAAAAGCCTCAATCATCAATCCTTTTCCACATCTTCAGGACTTCACCAGCCAGCAAATATGGATCTCTGCAGCTACAATGATTGTAGTCCTTGGGTCAGCCATTGACAGATGCCAATTAACAGTAAAGCAGGAACCTGCATGCTGAAACCAAAACAATACAGACATTAAAATCACTGTGCCTAACAGGTGTTCTGGAATTCTTTGCAAGGCTCTGCTGTTGTATGGCACAATCTGTTCCCCAGGGCTCATTATTGGGTTCTGATCAGTTTTATATCTTTACCAATGATCTGTTCAAAGAGGAATTAGGTGCACCCTCAGTAAATTTGCAGATGAGACCAAGGTGGGTGCGAGTGTTGTTCTGACTGAGAGTAGAAAGGCTCTACAGAGGGGTCTGGACAGGCTGCATTGATGGGTTGAAGCCAGCTGTAGCGGATTCCACAAGGACAAGTGCCAGGACCTGCACTTTGGTTAAAACAACCCCATCTAATGCTAAACGCTTGGGGAAGAGTGGCTGGAAAGCTCCCCAGTGGAAACAGATCTGAGGGTACTGGTCAGCAGCTGGCTGGATTAGCTAGCAGTGTTTCCACAGCCCAAGGTGGAAACAAGGTGGCCAAGAAGGCCACTAGGATACTGGCTTGTATCAGAAATAGTGTGGCCAGCAGGACTACGGAAGTAATTGTCCCCAGTATTTGACACTGGTGAGGCCGCATCTTGAATCCTGTTGAATCCTGTGTTAAGTTTTGGGCCCCTCACTACAACAAACACAATGAGTTGCTGGTGTGTGTCCAAAGAAGGACAACAAAGCTGGCAAAGGGTCTGGAGCACAAGTCTTGTAAGGAACAGCTGAGGGAACAGGGGCTGTTTAGCCTGGAGGTTGAGGGGAGACCTTATCACTCTCTACAACTGCCTGAAAGGAGGCTGTAGTGAGGTGGGTGCTGATCTCTTCTCCCAAGTAAAAAATGATAGGAAGAGCGGAAATTACCTAAAGTTGGGTCAGGGAAAGTTTAGACAGGATTTTAGGAAAAAATCCTTCAAGGAAAGGGCTGTCAATAACTGCAACAGGCTGCCCATGGAAATGGTGGAGTCACTATCTCTGGAGGTATTTAAAAGGTGTGTAGATCTTTAGTGGTGGGCTTGGCAGTGTTAGGTTAAGAGTCAGACTTGATCTTAAAGGTCTTTTCCAACCTAAATGATTCTATGATTCTGTCTTTACTTAGGAACCCGCGTAAGACAGAAATAGTCTAAATCTTCACCCTTTCTTTCTTGTGAAACATTTTACTCTCCCTTCAACAAACCCCTCACTCTTAAAGTAACCAGCAAGGAGCTAAACATGTTCCTTATGGTCTGTAGTTTCTGTAACAAAATCTGCCCTCAAAATCGCTAACACTCTTCATAACTGACCAATGACTATTTTAATACATGGCTTCCCTAGTAAATAAAGCTGATACAACTGTCTCTGTTCAAAGCACTGGGACCCAGCACACAAGTGGACAACTCTTCCCATCTTGACCCTAAAGAAGGGCATTGGACTGACTTTTTCTCTCCTGCGCTTGTATCATAGCTCCCCTGTGATTTCCATCCTTATTGCCTCATCTTTTAGAAAAAAACTGGATGCTAACTTCCTATGCAGATGGCTCACAATAAATCTTCCTGTGCAATCTCAGAAGTAGTCCTTCAATAACACAGAGACTCTACGCTGTTGCGGGATTTAGGCAGAAGCTGCCTTGTGATGAGCACACAGATGTAGAGTACCTGCTGCATCAAGCCATAAACTTGGTGAACTGAGCACCAGTGGTTTGAACCTGAGAACAGAAATTGAAGACTCAAACCACATTAAAAAAATCCCAAACCCCAAAAAGACAAACAAAGAAGTTTAATCTATTCATACAGGAATGAAAGACAGGGAACTGTCTTTTTGACAGGTCTTTTCCTCCAGTAGCTTCATGTTTCAGCAGCAATTCTATATGCTCAACCAAAATATAATAATCTTGTGTGCAGCACATGAAAATAAACATAAATATGAACAAAGCAGATAACTGCGGCCCTCAGGGTGCTTTACAAACAGATATTCATTGTCTTCATGATATTACGATTGCAAGTTTATTTCTGCCAAATGGACTGTGAAAATCAATAGCAAACTCCATTTGCTAAATAACACTTGCAAGCTCTGACTTGGCTAAGGAAATCTGGACTCGGGTTGTCTGTGCAAAACTACTAGCAAGGATTCCATAGGAATTCTTATTCCTGCCATGTGGTCACTAGTGCGCAGCTTTGAAAGACTTAAGTAATTTTGACATCGGAATTTCTGAATTTGCACCTCTAAATGATAAAAAATTGATAAAAATGTAAATGATAAAAAATGATTTATTCCCCGAAATAAATTACAAGCATTCAATCATGCTTCATAGCTGTGTTGCTGAAGATGCAGTCCTCTGAATAAACCAACCCAACCTCAATACTATCATTAGAAAAACCTTGTCTATTTTTTTTCAAGAACCAATGTGCTTGGTGATGTGACTCCTAACTTGCTCCCAAAGCTGTTATAAGGCTAAAATCAGGCCTATCCTCTTAATATTTTCAGTATTGTTTATGAGTTGAGTAATAAAGTAGCCTGTGAGTTCTAACTGTGACTAGAAAAAGCCCCTGGTGCGGATGAAGTAATTTCAGCAAACTATGTGTTTTCCTTTAACAGTCAGGCCTGGCATACACTTACAGCTTTAGTGGAATTCCCCATGCCAGGGCATTCCTTAAGAAATCCAAATACAGGTAACTACAAGATAATAAGTAATTTTGGCACAGGTGATTTTTCATTTTGGAAATTGGTTAAAGCAGTACTAGGCAGCATTAGCTGCGCCTTCATTAGGGGGCTGGGATTACCGTATCTTTACCAATGCAGAGGAACAACCACTCCGCTGCAGACAAAGAAACAGAGATGTTCAAATAAACTGCTCAGTCAAGAACATGAGGCTGCTTGCAAGGCCTCAGCGTAGTGGTAAGATAGGCTGGGCAGGCTCTCTTGTCTACTTCTCCATGAGGAAAGGATCAGGATTAACTTTGGAAGGCTGTTGTCCTGACCGATGCAGCGGGACCAGATGAACACAGGGCAGACAGGAATTAGCTGGGGATACCTCCTTCCTGTGAGCCTGCTCTCCGTCCTCTGAGGTTGCCCAGGGAAGCTGTGGATGCCCCCTCCCTGGAGGTGTTCAAGGCCAGATTGGATGGGGCCTTGAGCAGCCTGGTCTGGTGGGAGGTGTCCCTGCCCATGGCAGGGGGGTTGGAACTGGATAGGCTTTACAGTCCCTTCCAACCCAAACCATTCTATGGTTTAATGACTTCCACGGAGAGGGGCACGCAGAACTTCCGCGGGCAACCTGTTCCAGTATCCCACCACCCTCATCTTTAAGAATTTCTTCCTAGTATCCAATCTAAATCTTCCCCCTTCCAGTTTAAAGCCATTCCCCCTCGTCCTATCACTACTTGCCCTTGTGAAAAGGCCCTCCCCAGCTTTCCTGGGGATGCTGCAGAGAGGGGGAAGAGGCGCGGCAGGGGCTGCGGGAGCGGCCCCGGGGCGGGGCGGGCACCGCGCTCCCATCGCTCCGATAAGGGGCGCGGGGGAGCTCGGCTCCCTCCCGCACCCCAGCGCGCTCCTTCCCCTGCCGAGGGCGCTGCTCCCCCCTCGCTCCTCCCGGGGGTGGCTCCTCGGGAGAGGCGGCGGCCAGGAAGTGCCAGCGCCTCCGCTCCGGGAGAGCCCCCGCACAGGGGCGGGCGGCGCTTCCCGGGGGAGCGTTCCTGCCCCTCCGCGCTGGTGGCCCGGAAGGGAAGCCCTGCCCCTCCTCCTCCGGCTCCCAGGAGGCAGCGGCCATCTCCGCACCTCCTCCCAGCCGCTGCCTCCCGCGGGTCCTGCCCCACCTGTAGCGCCCGCGGGGCGGGCAGAAGCCGAGCCGCCCCTGCTCCGTCCCCTCCCGCTTCCCTCCCTCCCGGGGCACGGCAGCCGCTCCCTCCCGCCCCGCAGCCGCCCGGCAGCGGCCCTGACGTCGTTTCCTTCCAACATGGCGAGGGCAGGTTGTTGTTGCTGCCGCCGCTGCTGCTGCTGCCGTTGCCACCGCTGATGGAGGCGGCTGCGGGGGACTGAGCGCATCCGTGCACGCACGCAGCGGGGTGGGGTGGGACAAGGAGAAAGGCAGGAGAAGGCTCCGTCCTCCCTCAGTCGCGGGGGATTGGCTGTACTCACCCCAGCCTCCCCTCGGGGGCAGCCTCCGAGCGGGGCGCTCCCTCTGCGGGAGCCCTTCCTTCATCTCTCCCTCCCTCTCTCCTTCTCTCTCTTCCTCCTTCCCTCTCTCTCTCTCCATCTTTCCCTCCCCCCCGTCTTCCTCCATCCCTCCCTCCCTTTCACCCTCCCTCCCTTCCTTCACCCCTTTCTCCAACCCTCTCTCTCCATCCTTCCGTCCTTCTTTCTCCCTTCATACCTCCCTCTCCTTCCCTTCCTTCAGCTGCCCCAGCTCCGCGGGAGTAGCCGGCGCCCCCTGCCCTCCGTTCCCGTCCCATCCCCTCTTTCCCCCGCCTGGATCGCGCCCATGCATGAAGGGAAGAAGACGAAAAACATGTTCCTGACGCGGGCCCTGGAGAAGATCCTGGCTGACAAGGAGGTGAAGAAGGCGCATCACTCCCAGCTGCGCAAAGCCTGCGAGGTGGCCCTGGGTGAGGAACAGAGGGGTCGGGGGGTGCCCCCCTTCCGCAGTGCCCAGGAGGGAGAGAGGGGCCTGGAGGGTTCTTTGGGGAGTTGTGGGGGAAAAGAGAGGGAAGAAGAGAGAGGCTTTGGGGGCACTTTGGAGGTGCTGGGGGCGGTAGGGCTGCAAGCTGAGCGTAGCATGGAGTGGGGGATCTCCAGTGGCATCTTGGCTGTATCGGGAGCAACGTGGCCAGCAGGAGCAGGGAAGTGATTGTCCTCCTTGTGCTCCGTGCTGGGGAGGCCACACCTTGAACACTGTGTTCAGTTTTGGGCTCCTCACTACGAGGAGGACGTTGAGATGCTGGAGCGCGTCCAGAGAAGGGCAATGAAGCTGGTGAAGGGGCTGGAGCACAAGCCTTATGATAAGCGGCTGAGAGAGCTGAGGTTGTTTAGCCTAGAGAAGAGGAGGCTCAGGGGAAACCTTATCGCTGCCTACAGCTACCTGAAAGGAGGTTGTAGCGAAGTGGGGATTGGTCTCTTCTCCCAAGTGACGGGTGATGGGATGAGAGGAAATGGCCTCAAGTTGCACCAAGGGAGGTTCAGATTAGACATCAGGAAAAATTTCTTCACCGAAAGAGTTGTCAGGCACTGCAACGGCTGCCCAGGGAGGTGGTTGAGTCCCCATCCCTGGAGGGATTTAAAAGGTAGATGAGGTGCTCAGGGATGTGGTGTAGTGGTGGACATGTACGGTTAGACTCGGTGATCTCAAAGGTCTTTTCCAACCAGGTGATCCTGTGAGATTCAGTGATTCTGTGGATCTTTGATCTGGTGAGTTGTGGGTGCGCAGAGAGGTACCCTGTAGACCCCAGGCTGAAGGAACTCCTGGCAGGGCCCGGCAGCTCTGCTCCCGACATGAATAGGCAGGGAGGCGGGGGCGCCGCGCCGGGCTGACCTGGAAGCAGACGGGGAGGGAGCAGGTGACAGCCAGGAAGCGGGGGTGGCAGAAAGCGAGAGACAATGACACCAGGCCACGTCGCGAGCTGGTGGCCCTTTAGGCAGGGCTGGAGAGGGAGGGGATGGTCCAGGAGAAGTGTCCTTACTGTTGAAGAAAAAGCTGATGGGGAAAGGGGCTTCCTTCGTGTGGCACAGGAAAACAGAATGGTGGAACCATAGAATGAATGATAGAATCATAGAACCACAGAATGATAGAATCATGGAAGTGTTTGGGTTGGAAGGAACCTTAATGATCACCCCATTCCACACCCCCTTCCCTACTCCCTCCCTCACCCCCGCTGCCATGGGCAGATGTGGGAATGTTTGCCTTCTTCCAGATGAAAAAAGAGGGGTGTTTGGTTTGTAGAGGAGTTGTGTCAACAC
Source organism: Tapera naevia (assembly GCA_033556795.1). Classification (NCBI taxonomy): domain Eukaryota; kingdom Metazoa; phylum Chordata; class Aves; order Cuculiformes; family Neomorphidae; genus Tapera; species Tapera naevia. Next base: position 18,113,928 of record JAUMJJ010000038.1, read on the forward strand.
CACCGCCTCATCAAGAAGTACCATGGCTGGATAGTACAAAGCATACGTACACACATGATAACAGGCAATGTAAAAGGAGAATTCAGGCTTTAAAATTCTGGCGTGATGAGCGCAGGCAGGGTTTTGAACCTATGTGGCAGAATATTAATGTGTTTACTGAAAAAGACTTCTGGAGAAAGGCCTGCTTTATTTAAATAATACATAAACGGATTATGTCCCTCCCATTCTTGTGTAATTGTTTCTGGTTTTGGAGATAATTATCTTGATTTTGTACAGTAATAATGTCTGTTTAAAGGGGTTTTTTTAAGAGATATTAACCCAAAACTTGCTTGCTTTAAAAATGAGTATGAGTAATTTCAGGCTGTTCTTTTGTCATTCTATTAATTTGTCTTTTGTAATATTTTCAATGTTTATAAAAAAAAGAACCATCCTTGTCTTGTTTTCTTTGTGAAAGACCCCAACAAATAGAGGGTGAGAAATGGCAGTAGTTCAGCTATTTATTTCTTAATAATCCAAATAGTTTGGAAAGAGTTTTTACCTGTGTTTCTCATTTATCACCAGAATAATTAGTAATAATCTTATGGTTTAGGTGGATGGGATTAAACTGATAACCTTTGGCCTTTCCATTGATGTTAGGCTGTGTGTTTGAGTTAGAAATAAAACAAAGAAATGATTTCTCATTATTAAACTGAATTTATATCCAGCCTGTATGTCATCCAGAAATTGGATACTGATATTGATCCTAGGTTTCTGCTGTACTTAATTTCAGTAGCTTTATCTAAGTATCATCCAGATCCCTCCAAGTATGGCTCCATTGTGTTATGCAGATTATAAAGCAAGCCCTCTAGGCTGTATGATCTGTATCTTTTATCTTGTAAACTGATTTGTTCAAGGAGACCCCCAAGCATGCATCCCAGTGATTTCTATGATACAGGCCCATTGTAACCTTCTCCAGTGGATCTGATTGTGTGATTAGGGCTTAGATAGGATGAAAATACAGTGTGTGGGTATAAAATCCAGTGAAGCAGAAAAAAAAGAAATACAAGATGATGTGTATTAGTTAATGTATATAGAAGGGCTTCATGAACTTAAAAAATATCAGACATGGTGTTAATTATAAAAGAATCTTACTTAGGCACACAATTAAATATAGTTGGTGATTGTAAATGTAGGATGGTCCATTTTCTGTTTTTTTCTGTGATAGACTCAATTCAAAAGCAGTAATATATAACTTTTATAAAGTGTAGGCCTCATGCCTAACTATAAAAAGCTTCTCAGAGAAAAGTAAATATCTTCCTTATTTCACATATGGAGGAACTGAATGTTAAAGGTGAGCTGTGATTTTCGTAGCAGAACTGGAAATGGGATGCACTTTTTGTGCTCTCTCAATCTAGGTTGTCATCTGTTGGAGAGTACCCTTCAACTGGGTGCTTCTTTGCCACCTTAAGCCAGGAGTACAGACTTCTTATTCCGGAGAAGTTGCTTTATTTAGGAGAACAATGATGTTAATGATAAAATATGAGTAAAATAGTAACTTAGAGTTAAGTTAAATTTGAAATTAACTTTGACAAAGTCTGACTTTAAAGTTTTATTGGATTTTTTTATGATGTTTGTTAGATAAATCTTTTTTTTTTTTCCAGCTGCCTAACTGTAGTAACATGTTGCTTACTATTAGTATATCAAATATTCTAGTTATTCAGTGTTACTAATCAGGACTTTTTGTTCGTTTGATTTTTTCAAATGTTTTTATTTTTTGTTAATTTTTTTTAATTCACTATTTACACAGTTTTTACAATGGTTGTATAAGATGCGTTGCTGTTCACGTATTTCAGAAACAAGCAAGCAATGACCAGAAATATGGTATTCCTTTACAACAGGCAAACAAAACTCTGCTTTTTAGATTGAGATTGACAAGCAATATTTTAAGGCTCTTTTAAGAATATCCCTTTGTCATTTTTAATCCTTATGTGTTTTCTTATAAACTTGTGCTGTTGCGTTCCGTTAAGTTTATAACCTTGATTCGTGAATTCTGAGGGAGAAAAGCTCCACAAAATTCCTATTATATGGTACTGTGATAGCCTGACCTCTGAACAGGTGTTAAGATGAGGTCCTTCTAGTATGACCAATTTTATGGGCTGTTAGAAGATAAGAAAGCAAAATATGAATTAAATACTGCAACTGGAATTTTAGGTGTTCTTTGTTTTTTTAACAGGGAAGATATTATGCCTGGTATTTGCATTCCTTATCTAATGTTTCATCTGGTTGTGTCTGGATTAATACAGAATAGCTGGCTCCAAGTTTTATCTATTTTTTTCATGTAACACTGTCCCTTCAGGAAGACATTCTCTGTATGTGAAAAATGTAACATTTATTTCTCTAGTCATCTCATAAAGTATAGCTAATTGGAATTTCATATTGTTTTACTTGCATAGCAGCCGCTCTTCATCTATGTAGGAAGGAGTTTATCTTTAAAAATGTTTACTTGCAGAGACCGTCAGGCAGCAGCCTGACAGCAGGATTAGATTTAGAGGTTCCTTTCCTAGCCAGTTCTCTGCACTGCTGTTTTTGTATTGGTTCTGAGCCATATTACAGTCTAGGAAGCTTGACGGTAAGCACACTGCATTATGCATGGTCCATAAAAGGTCTTGTGGAAAAAAATCTCAGTTGAATGTGAAGTTTTAATAGACAGAATGAAAATTCTTAGTGCTTTGGGTCAGCATCTGGGGTGTTGATTTATCTGCCTGGAAATGTGGTTTATAGAAGGACCAAGTGGGAGGTATCCCTGCCCATGGCAGGGTGGTTGGAACTGGATGATCTTTATGGTCCCTGCCAACCCAAACCATTCTATTTTTCTCTGATAGATCAGGAGTCAGACAACTCTTCTGTAAAACTCCAAACCCCAAATAATTTAAAATGATATAAATACATACCCAGCATGTAAAGAAAAGCATGTGTGTGCTGCTTGGAATTCTCTAAGTACTGACTGAAGAGGGCTGAAACTCAGTTTTAAAGTGTTCTTCGGTGCTTCTTGGATTGTTTAGTCTGTCATTCAAAGATTCTGCTGGGTGATGTAGGTCTCATGCAATGTGAAAGTATCAGCTCTATTAGTTTGTGCTGCCATTACATGCACATGTAGGATGATGAAGCAGCAGGATATAATTAAGCAGTGAATATTATTTTTGCTGGAAACAGGTGATGTTTGAAGTAGAACTTACCTCATAGGTGGGAAGGTTCATGTGTATCTTTACCTACATGGATTTGTAAATGGCCAGGGAAAGTCTTGCCTGCATGATTTCTTCTGTCTCGCTTTTTACCCTTCCTGGTTACCTTTTCTCATGTCCTTTGGTTCTGTGGATAGTCATGTTGTATTGTCAGAGTAAGATAGATTAGCAGTCAATACAGAAATGCATGTACACATTGCAAATGATTGGTGCATTGGAAAGAAAGCTTCCTAAACTAGAACAAACAGTTAAAAATGCATTTTGAATACCATTACTGTATTATTGCTCTGGAATTAATTTTACTGGACGAGTTGGACCAGCTAAATTCCTGTTTGTTTTTTGGATAATGTTGTCTCTGTAGACTACCTTCCATCTTTCATCAAAATTAGTTGTCCTTTTTTTAGAAGCCAAAGCCCAGAATTTTTGGAGTCCTTTCTATGCTGAACACAAAGCGATTTCTATTGTACCATTGTCTGTTGTGTGCATGTGCTATGGACATTTATTTTCACAATATACAAGTCACCATTGTCTGTACAGAATTTGTTTCCTGGTTGTAATTGTTGTGAAACACTTATCCTGCTTGCTTACTTCAAAATAAGTAGAGGTGGTTTTGCTAGTACACACCAAGATGTATATTTAAAAAAAAAAAAAACCCAAGCTATCTCTAAAAGTTGCTTGCTTTGCTAAGCTTGGGCTTTAGCCAGCAGGGTTTCAGTGTGGTTAAGATCTCATCTACTTTTGCAAAGGTTTAGGACTTGGTTCGGTAACAGTAAGGTTTGGTTGGCCTTGTGAACTGCTTTACAGTTTGTCTTTTGCATTTGAGGTGTGAAGTCAAATTTATGGGGCTAATTTAAAAGAAGTTGTATATAGTGGGGAATTTTTATTATTTTAAATCTAATCAGTTCTTGCCTGTGTAGAATGGCAATGCTGACGAGCTTTATTCTCCATTAAGAAATGATCTGATTAGCAAGGTGCACATAAAAACACTTTTTAGAAAGTAAGGAGGACTGTATTTGGGTTGGAAAGATGTGAACAGAGAATAAGTATCAAATATTTGCATTTTATATTGGAAGGGAAAAAATGGTATTTTTTTTTTTTGGATGGAACTCCTGCTTTATCCTAGGATACGTATTCAGTTAAAACCTTTGATATTTTGAAAGTTTTAACGTGGATTTTCAGTATCTTTTAAAAATCTGATATTGAAATACTTCAACACGTTTGTGACACAGGACAGCTTTTATATACCTCTTCTATGCTGCATGTTTTAAAATGCTAATTACAATGTTGAAGCTTAAAATCAAAAGTTGCCTTTTGACCAGTGTGCATCTGTTTCTTATAATGAAATCTTCCCTGTTTTGTGGGGTTTTGTTCTTATTGATCTTTTCTGTACCCTCTTCCAGAATATCATTCCTTTAATTGTTGTTTCCTTGTTCTTGTCTCCAGTTAACCAGTTTCATTTGTTTCAGGATGTTTTTCAGGATTTCAGTGTTCGTTCTTGTGTGTCTTCATATACAATTTATAAAAAAATTAGCTTAGCCATTGACATCAGATGTACATTCCAGACCTTTTCTAGAATTCTTCAGAGAATAATGGGTATTGAGGTGATATTTTGATAATATGTTGTTAAATATGCTAACTCATTTAGTTGTCAGGGAGGATTGTCACATGGGTGTGAGAGGGAAGCGTTGGCCACTAATGTTCTAATCAGCCTGTCTTCCATTCTTGGCGAAATTCTAGCTGAAATCATGGGCTCACGAAAAAGTTACATGAGGAAGCCTTGTGTTCTTTTGGGGCACTTACCTGACAGTTTGGAGTTTTTCATTTGCCTTGGTATTTTTATCAAGTTGTTGATTCGTTAGTACTTTGAAGTAAACAAATACCAGAAGCAAGACTAGTAAACTTGTACATGACTCTTACTTGTTCCTGCAACAGCCAGCAGTAGATGGGTGACTCGAATAGGCAGGGGGAAGGGAGCTTCATGTTTTCTGCATCAAGTCAGAGAGCTTTCCTGTGTGATGTGTAAATTGGTGGTTTGATGGGAGAAAATATTTTTGTCTGGGAGAGGCAGCTACTGTCAGTGGAGTATCAGAGGCTGAAATGACTTGGGAAACATTGCAGATATCAAAGAAGGAGGGGAGGTATCAAGGAAACAGACAGAATTGAGCAAGAACCTTGACAGTTTTTATCTGTTAGAGGAGGCAGAACTCTATTGTGTGTGTCTGAAAGTCAAAAATACGTGATCTAGCTGTGCTAGTCAGATGGATACAGACCAAGAACTATTCTGTGCATAGTTGGCAGTTATTACCATGTCCTTTCCATGTGTAGAAGGTAGAAGAAACTGCAGGTTACTGTTAGGCAAGCCAAATCTTTAAGAAAAATCATATATATACAAAATGTCTCCCCCAAAACAGGTAAACCATAAAATATTTCTGTGAGATTTTATAGAAAGAGACTATTGTACAAGGACATTTGAACAAATGGTATGTGGTGTATTTTGCTTCTAAGAAAAGCACCTGGTGTCAGAACGTAAGAAAAAAGCAAACTCCCAACCCCTCAAAAACCTCAGCCTATATATTTTATAGATATCTTAATGGAATGCAGGGTAGTGTTAAATAAAAATATCTGTTTTGAGGGATAAGGTAATGACACTTGTTATATGATACTTCCCATTTTCAGTATAAATATAAAAGGACTGCTAAAAATAGACCTGTCAAGTTCCAGAAGTTTGAAATACTTGGCAGAACTCCGTTATTGATTTTTAATCAATTTTAGGACACTGAGAAAATTCTAAAGGACTGGAAGACGTCTGCTTCTGTGCCAATATTGTTAGAAGGATGAATAGGATGACCTAGGTAATTACTGATGTATTGGCCTAATGTTGATCCAAGAGAAGGTAGTGGAGTAGCCGATAGATGATGTGAGTGAGAACAAAAATTCTGGCTGACAGGGATTTGAGAAAGCAAGTCCTCTGCCAGTTTAAGTTTGTGGATAGATTATAAGGCACTTATAATCTATTTTGTAATCTTTGTCTTTGGTAACTCCTGGGTTCTTCTCTTGTTAATTTTGCACAATTAGAAATAAGTCTGTCAAACTGGGAGGAAGAGTGTAATAAAATTTCATTTGAGTTGATAAATGTTGACAAATTTGGGGATTTTTTTTTCCCTCATTTTTCATGTTGCTTCATTCCACTTTATCGATGGTCTTAGCTTTATGGTATTCTTGGTGTTGGGGATTTTGCTTTGGTTTCTTTGAGGATTTCTGTGTTTGATTTTGTTTGTTGATTGTCTTAAATTTGAAGTTGTACATTTTAGTTTTCAGTGTAGACATATTAGCAGACGATGTGGTTTTAGTTGGGAGGGATCTGAGCTCATAGTACGGTGCTGTAGTCATGAGTAGCTTTGAAGCTTGGGTAGAGACTTTGGAGGTTATATTAACTCTGTACCTGATACAGCTTTTAGAGTAGTGTTACCACTGCTTTCAGTAGTGCCCGAGTTTTATTACCGGTGAGATATACTTGAAAATCTGTGCAAATCAGAGAATGAAAAAAAACCAGCACAAGAATGAAGATTAACTGTATAGACACAGGCAGGAAAACAGAGGGCTGGTTTCACTCTCTGATGTTGCCAGTTTTTGCCATTCCTGTTCCAAAAATGTGCTTTAATTCAAGCAAAAAAAAAGGTATCTGATATCTGGCTTTGCCTTTCAGGCATTTGTAAAAGGCAGTTACACTTTACACTGAGTGCTTCCTCTTAAACTGCAAAAAGGATGACTTTATTTTGGAAATCCCTTTCTCGTTAATAAAAGATTCACACTTGATTTTATAGGAATTATAAGTGAAAGTATGCTTGTACTTTTAAATGTTACACCAAGAAGCTTGTGTACTTTGTGTGTTGTGGAAGTGCTCTGTGTCTCTGTGTGTGTGTGTGAAACCCAAAAATGACAAATAGAGCTTTCTTTTTGAGAGGAAATTCAACTTCCTCCGCCTTGGTCACCTGCTCACTGTTTTTTGGCTTCTTCAGGAATGCCATCGCCAAAACTTCCTGAACTGAGGGACCATTGCTGCTTTCTGATGTTTTTTCTCTGAAGGGGCCATTTGTACCTTTTTTCTAAGCTGTGTTCAAATGTACTCTTGCTAGTGAAGGATCTTAAAGCAGTAATGTATTTGGTTGCAACATTTGATTAGATCCCCAAAATAAATCTTTCTGCTTTAATTTTTTTCTTGTGTGATTTTTTTTTTTTTGAGATGGAACAATCAACAATTTTTCAGTTAAGTTTTAAAGTACAGAAAAACCCAGCCCTGAAAAGCAGATTTATGCTTGACCAAAGCTGTGGGCAGTAGCCCCTGTCTAATTTGATAAACTCCCATGGCTGCCTGGTTCAATGGTTTTTTGCAGGTGTGCTCTTTTTGTTCTGTTCTAGTATTGCTTAATTTTTCTGGTAAACAGGTTTCATTCTAATTGTATTATCCAGCTAACTGTTTTGTCATGCTTAGGTGTGGTTTTGTCTGTTATGCCAGCTTTTTATTTTATAATATAATTGTTTCTGCACACTCTTTAACAGCTTAACTACATTTTACCCAAACCAAGAGAGTCTTTTATTAAGACATCTAGGGCATGATTTTTTTAACTGTTGATTTTAGTTGAGAAGGTTTTACCTCTATTCCACTTCCTTCCCCTCCCCCATATATTGTACTCTGTGCCACATATGGTGATGTGGTACGAGATTACGTGGTTATTGATGCTACCCTATTTAATACCTGATTTTGTTTGAATGGGTAATCTGCTGTCCAGTGCTCCTCAGTCTTTTTTCATTTCATGTAAATGAAGATATTTTTAGGATAACTGAAAATACTGACCCTTGACATAAATGGGAGTTTATTCAAGCCCGCTTTTGGTCTGCTCTTAAACACAGAGGGATAGGTTTGAAAAAGGTGATCCATTACTAATACAGATTCTGCTGTAGATGTCTTCTTCAGCACTTGCTGTTCTAATAATCTTAACAGGTTTTTGTAATGTTATTCCTGCTTTTCATTTAGAATTAAAAGCATAATTAGCTTTGTAAATATTTCATGTCAGGAGATTTTAGTCAGTGCTGGATACAGGGGTGTTTTACTGCTTTGTGTGTTTATTGGATGCAATTGTGGGACTGTTGCGTGTCGGTTTGCAATCAGGAATGTTTGAATGACCAGTGTGCTTCAGCATATTGCAATGTGCAGCTTTGCAGTTTAAGAGAAGCTAAAGAGAAGATATTTTTAGACTTTCAAATTGAGTTGAAAATGTTGGGGTTTACTCAAGTTGTTCAATAGTATTTTATATTGCAGGGCTCAGCTGTCCAGTTGAATAGCACAAAACGCACTTAGAGTAGTTTCCAATCTGTAAATTAAATAAAAATAGTGCAGCTTTGATCTGAATTCCTTGGTAGCTTCCCATACTATTTTAATTCTAAAACTGCTACAAATTAACACAACTATTTTTGCACAAAGCAGTGTACTTCTAATCCAGGTAATAATTGTAAACTAATGGAAATGCCCTTTCAAAATAAAGCCGGTTTTTGCGAAGGTGTGGTTCTGTTGTGTGTAAAACTAACCCACCTGTACACCTGGCGAACAGCCTTGCAGGTTACAGCAGTGTGTATAAAGGTCTGGGGGTTACCATTGCATGTACTGAGAGTGCAGCAGCTGGTATAGAATCACAGTTATTTTCTGCAACTCGGGAAAGATGGAAAATGCAGAGTCTTAACTTGGCTTGCTTCGTTTGGCTAATAGACTGTGACGTCTGCAAGAATATTGGATCTTGTGCAGTGTATGAGAAAGTGGATAGGAATAAATTAACCTCTGTTTTCATTATCCTGAAATGGAAACAGGGCTTTATAACTGCTGTAAGTAAAATTGCTAGAACTGGACAATTGCATTTGCATAGAAGTTTGAAAGCTGGATAAAGTCTGCCTAAGTGTCTGAGAACTATGATTAAAATTTTCTTCACCTTCAGTGAAATGAGACACTTAGATCTGTTTTCCACTTGTGATTTTAGACATGACACTTCATTTTGTCTGATTATATGTGCATAATTGTGTATATAAATAGATCTTGAATATTTAGAAATTTTGCTGTAAAGAGAAATAGTTGTCTTCTTTGAAACTGTTTCTTAACACTGCGGGGGGCAAAGGCTGATGGTTAACTATGTTTGGAGTAGTCTTAGGTTTGTGTCTTCAGTGCAGAAAGAAAGAGGGGATAAGTTTGACCTCCATCCTGGAGTCGTGCACCTGGAGGCAAAATTCTGCATTTGAATTATTACCTCTGTGTTTTAAAAAGCAAAAGAGCATTTAGGCCATTCTTTCCTTGATCTCCTGCTTTTGACATAAAAGCAGAAGCTGCTGTATGTCTGCTTGGTTGCTTTCAGGGCCTTCCAAGGATATACACTTGAGACAGGTGGCAGGGAGCTAAGGCTTTGTTATGCTTCTGTGTAGGCGTTCATCTTAGTAACATCCCCCACCTCCCCCTCCAAATCAAAAATCCCCCTTCCCTCTGCCCAAAGCTGCTTTCTGAAACTGGGCCCGAGGGAGGACAGGGCCAGAATAAAGTACCCTCACAGGGAAAGGAAGGGTTTAAAATTCCTTTTTTAAAGATTTAAAGGACAATAAAGTGTAATTTTGAGTGCCTTCTAAAACAAAGTTACTCTTCTACTGTTTATTGACAATATCTATGTGTAACTTTAGAGATTTGTTTTCATAAACGGCTTGTGCCTGTGGCAGTGCGTGCACTAACGATGCATTGCACTAACTGTTAGGGATTAAAGTAAGTTTACTTATAGAATACTAGAATTATTTGAGTGATTGCTTAGAGATAAGTTAAATTAGAATCAAGTGCGTGTTTGCTTAATGCCTAGCATGAGTAGGTCTTGTTTAAAATTTAGTGTAATTGAACTTTAAATTATCTCTGTTTTGTTAGCATGGGTAGCTAAGCAGGGGAGGAGATTTACAACTGATGGATATTTGAGAGGATGGACTTGCATTTAACTTCTGCTGAGTCGCAGAAAGGGGCCCCAGGGACTAGTTGAGGCTAGAAAATAAGGGATTGCAACCAGCTGCATACCTTGAAGAGCAGAAGAGGAGTGGCTTGCCTAGAAATAGGAAGGAAACCAAATAGGGAATAGAAGACCTCAGCTCTGAAATAAAATTGGATCGACGTGTGGGGGGTAGGGACTTAAATTGTAAAAGGTGTAATTGCTCAGGAGTGCCTTTGTTCTGCCTCTCTGCAAGGAGACCTTCAGCCTGGTCTGTAATAAATGGACTCTTTTGGAACCTGGGGTTTGAATTTTTTTTAATGCTAACTTATGTAAAAGATTTCTGACTCTGACCTCCATAAAGGTAGATATGGCCAAAATAGCTTTATATACTAATGACCTAGATAAAAGTACTAATAATTTTAAAAAAAAACCCTTGAATAGCACAGATTAGATGTATTAGATATAATCTGATAGATACCTGATGAGCACTGTGTGGTGGTGGAAGATGTTGGCGTTTGATTAAAAATGGATTGCCTAGAGTTCTGCCTGGGCTTCTGATAGGTGAAGAAACTTCCATTATTTTGATAACAATCAATACTTAGAAAGGCCAGTTATGCTTTTATAACAAAGAAGGAGATTTTGAAAGTTCTTTGACTGCTGTGGTTTATAACAGCATTTGTCCTAAAATGCTCTTAAAGAACAAGTGGGATGGGCACAATCTTAGTGCAAAGGGAAGTGGAAGTAATTACTGTTAGATAAAAATTGTGTGTATATATAAAACATTTGTGTAGTACACTTTGCTATAATAGTTAATTATGAACTTGTGAATTCTGTAAATATGGAGATGAATACCTTAATTTCCTTGTTCTTCACAGCTTTGGTATGTAATGGTAAATGAAGCACTTCCTTGTAACACCACGTGCAACGTGGGTGGAGTTAATGAAATTGTGTAATGTTGACCTTTTTAGTCTTCTGGTGGTCTTCTGATCAGCATCTGAGAAAAGAACGAGTAGTTGTCATATGAGTAGTTGTCTTAATTTAGGCAGTCTGAACTTAAAAAATATTTATTTTCCATCTCCTATATCTGATTTATATCCAAAATAAAGACGTTAGATTATTATAATGAAATCTGTGTGCTGAAATCAGCCACACTGGAGCTTTCAGAGAATTGTACTTACATTCTTCTTTCTTGTGTTCTTTCAAACATCTTCATCTGCGCTTCTTCCTATATCAGAATCTAAAGATCTCTCATCAGGACTTTTGATTTAAAGTTTGAGCTTTCACTCAAAAATTTATATTTGTAATAGAAAAGTACAAAGTTGATATAGTTGTAACCTTTTTGGGGGCATACCATAGACTTAAAAATAAAGTTCATACTTTTTTGTTTTCCAGGGTTGTTTTTTTTTACCTCTGTAAATTGTAGCTCAGTGAATTTTAGACTAATTAAGTTGAAGCCTCCTGCCTATCTTCTTGTATCTTGAAAAGATGGTGACTTTCTTATGATTCAAAGCTATGGCAAGAGGGAAGCGGCACAGTGCTTTTTTAATTGGAAGGTTACCAGTGGTATCATTCATACATAGACTTATATGTCACCTTTAAAGTTTTAGTGCTTGAAATGGGTAAGAATCTTGCAGTGTCATGTGGTTTTGCTGCTTGTATTTTTTATCCAAATTTGGCACATTGCTTTTGAAGTTACTATAGTGAGCAGGCTACTTAATGGGAATATAAGGAGGGGGTTGCCATTTCTCCAGGTATCGTGAAATTACAAGGATCTCCTATTTAAGTCTGAAATAAAGCTTAGTAATTTCCAACTTCTAAATTACCTTTTAAACTACTGATTTTCAAAAGGACAGAAAATAATTGGAGTCAGGTAGCTACAGCAAGGATAGACAAAATGTAGATATTTCCCATGTTATGAAGGGATCTTTTAATTTGATTGTAGCTGTTCTTAGAACTTCGCACTGCACAAAAGCTTATTGTCCTCGATTGTGTCTAGTCTGTGACAATTCTCAGCACTGATTGGTTGACAGCTGTATGAGACCTTTTCATAGACATTGAATATTTCATAGCAAGTTATTACCCCTGTTGGTGGGATGATAATCAAAAAGCATGAAGATTCCCTTTTTGCAGGTTGTAGGAAGGGTTATTACATACGTAGTTCAATCAGTTTTAACTATGGATTTTATTTCAAGGTAAACACGTACTTCAAGGTAAATATGCTCAGAATAAATCATCATTATATACCAGAATTTATTTGATTCCACGAGTGTGTTCTGTATGACATCTATGTAATATATTGTGTGCTTGTGTTCATGGAGGGGACAGCAGGTGTCATTGCTTTTCTTACCTTGTGTAAACCGCAAAATTTGAGTGACTTCAGTCTGTGTAATAGTGGTTTGTAGTAGCTGGTTACATTTTTAAAAGTATGGAATAAGGATGCATCATCATTGCTATGCAGGTGTGCTTACTCTTGAAAACAGACTTTTATGAAAAAATAAGAATGTTTGAAGGATCATATTATCTGACAAAACATTACTGAAGAGGTGGGCAGTTTAAAAAGTGGACATGTAGCTTTTGTTCATGCTGCCAAATGATCCAGAAACATGATTGAGAGCCATAATGATAGTCTTGTTCTGCAGTCTGTCCTTGCCAGAATAAATATACTGCATTAGTGAAACCTCTATTTCAGTCTTCAGTTGTCACCAAGCAAATGGGCAAGTAGAAAATAATAAGTCTCAAGAAGTACCTTCATCCTTAGGTAACTGTGTCAAAAAGGACTGTATGTTTGCTTGTACATGAATACCAGAAGTCTTCAGAAATGATCAGCTGAAGTGTGAGTGGTTTTAAAAATTGGATGCTCTCTTAACAGGCCGGGAATGAGGAGGGATAATCTGTGGAAAAGTCTTAATTCCATAGCATTAATTATGTAGGTAGAAATGTTTAATGTGCTGTGCTCTACTGTAAAGTTAGTCATGTTAGGTAAATAAATGAAGCGTGCTGGTGGTAACATTCAATTAAGGTGTATTGAGCAGCTCTTGAGTCCATCTAGAGCACTACACAGGAATTGGTTTAAGGTATAGCAACTGAAGAGCTTATCTGTAATATTGAGCGTTCTCATCATTACATGCTCAGATGTGCTAAAATATGCTCGAATAAATTCAACTTTGTAGTAGTCATGAAAAAGACTTCATCAAAGCACATTTTTTTGTTTCAAAAAAAGTAATACACGATTGAGGATGATTTGAAGGGAGTAAAATCTTAGAGCTAACCTGGTGATTTTTTGTCATGTGTTCTATTAACACTTAGTGTATACCAGCTACTGATAAAAGCTTATGAAAAGTCTGTGATAAAGTCAGTATGAACAGATAGCAGACAAGAAAACACCCATATGTTGGCTTGCAGCGGCTGAAGATGTGGACACGCTGGAGAGTGTCTAGAGAAAGAGTCGCAAATATGATGAGAGGACTGGGAAGCCTGCCACGTGAGGAAAGGCTGAGAGAAATTTTTGTTCAGCCTGGAGAAAGAAGGCTTAGGGGAGACCTTATCACTGTGTTCCAATATTTAAATGGTGGCTACGAAGAAGATGGAAACTTCTCTTTTACAGGGAGTTACATGGAAAAGTCTAAGGGTAGTGGGGTACAAATTAACGCCTGGAATATTCTGATTGGAGACAAGAGGAAACTTTTTCATGATGAGAGCAATCAGCTATTGGAATAATCTCCCCAGGGAAGTGGTGGTTTTACCAACACTGGATGCATTTCAGATTCAGCTGGATAAAGGTGCTGGGCCATCTTGTCTAGACCATGCTTTTGCCGGGAGAAGTTGGTCCGGGTGATGCTTGAGGTCCCCTCCACCCTGATATTCTGTGATTCTACAGTATCACAGAAATATTTGGAGAATATAAAAAAACTGAAGGGCACCAAAATGTTTTATTTTCCTTGATGTATGTGGAAATTGAGGAGGCTTCTTTTAGTGGAATTGCAATTAATGAGTCAGAAAAAAATTCCCCATTTGAAGTTTAAACCAAAGTTCGTATTAACTCAGGTTTAGGATTTTTTAAAGGGTCACTAATCTGAAATTGTTGAACCATCGTAAAGTATGTAATATTAAAGTATGTAATATTAAAGTTTCATTATATGCTAAAAGAGGAATGAGATACTGAATGTGAGTAGCAGTCATTTTGTGGGTTTGTTGTTTGGTTTTTTGGGTTTTTTTTTTTTAAAGGAAAGTATCGAGGATGCAAGGGATAGAGAAATCTTGAACTTTAGACTGGCAAGTCTGAATTGTAGCAAAGAATGAAGGTGGAAGAGAACAGTATGGACACGTGTGCTGTGGTGAAGAGGAATTGGTGCAGGCTTTGCAGAGGGGAAACTTAGAATCACAAATCTGTAAGGCAGTGTCAATGAGTATGCAGATAAGTGTGTGGTAGTCCAGTCTTATGCTAAACCTCAACAAGGGTGCTCGCTTAAGGTTCCTGCAGGTACTGAGTTGTCAAGGAGTAAACATTCTATTTTCCCAACCCAGTCGTATTATAGTTCGGTAGAGGTCTGTGGTGTTTGGGGGTGAATAGTGAGGTGGCAAAGGCTGACGAAAGAAAGTATTTAAAAGAGTGAAAGCAACGTGTTAAAAACCCTGCAGTTGTTGATAAAATGGCAGAAGTTAAATGTTGATAAATGCAAGCTAATCCATATGGGTGGAAAGGGGGTAGTGGAGGATGAAACTGGTTTAAATTGTGCATGCACAGACGTGGGCTTTAGATTTTATCCATCAGGAGGAGGGAAAAGTTGGGAGTTGCTGTGGCAAATAGGAAAGCAATAGAGGGGAAAAAAAGGAAGCTGTTACACCACTTTATAAAGACTTCATGTATTTCATGTGTAGTTCTGCTCCCTGCTGCCTCAGAAGGAGACAGTGGACTTAGAAATGGTACTTTGGAAGTTAACAACGATGATTAAAAGTATGGAATAACTTCCAGAAGAGATCAAGCAGACTATGCCATGTATTCCCTGGGGGGTTGAAGGAGGGAGAGAGGAAGATGGATGGCAAAGAAAGTTTGTGAGCTTATAAATGGCATAGACACGAAGAGAGAGTAACTGATTGTAATTACTTGTAATGCAGATCCAGTGATCCTGTAAGGAGCTCAGCTTATTTAAAATAAAGAAAAAAAGTTGTCTTGCACCTTTTAATTACATTGATCCTGAAAATTAAAATGGTTTAAAAAGTGATTAAGTGAAAGTTTAGCAATAGTTGTTAAACCTGCAGGAACAGTATTTGTGCAGGAAAGCCACAGATGGCTGGGTGCTGGTAGGAGTGGACTACTGCAGCATTCTTGCCCTGCTTTTATAATCAGCATTTATTTAGTTGTGTGCTGTTGGGCACTCATGGAAGCAAAATACAGGCTAGATATTAAGTGTTTAAGAAAAAATTTACATTCTTGTATCTTTTTGTCAATGCTGTTAGATTTGCATCTTTGGACTCTCATCTGCTTATGTATTTTATGAGATGTTCTTTGTGAAGCTTGAGTAGTTGCCTTCATGCCTCTTCTTTGAAATTTATTTTCACTTGGTTCCGTTATGTCTGCAGTCTGTGGAGAAATAGATTTTCAGCTGGGTAGTGCAAAAGTCAAAAAATGTTTATCGTGAATTATCTTGGTTATTTTTTATTTTCATTTATGTGCTAAAATGCTTGTTTAACCTCAAAGAAGAAATTTGTTTTCTTAACTAAATGGGCTGGAGCTAATGAATGCAAATCCCTGTCTTATGGCATGAAATGATGATGAAAATACTGGTTTTCTGGGAATGGCATCATGAACTGAAGATACACTAATTCTGGAATTAAGCTTTGCATGTAGGTGTAAAAAGCTGTGTTGTATCTGAAGCAGGAAGAACAGAATGCTTGTATAACACAGGAAGAGATGAATTGCTGCAAAATATGCTGCAGCTTGATTTTCCAATTGATATTTGGTTAGGTCTTAAAAATTTGATTCATAAATAAGCCAAGTGCATGAGCAAAAATATAGTAGTAATTTTTTCTTTTGAGTTTCTATCATAATTTATAGAAATACAGTACTTTATGTTTACAACTGTAATACTGATGTTAATATATGAGAGTATTGGTGATGGGGAAAAATTGAGAAGCTGTCTTTGTGACTTAAATTAATGTTTTATGTTGCTTGTCTAGGTTGTTGATTCTGTCATGGAAGCGTGAGCTCTTGAACAGGATTCAGTTAAAAAGTAAGATGTCCAAGGTTAGAGGCTTCATACACATCAGATCTCTAATATTCCACTGATGATGTTGATCAGTTCTCTGCTGGCTTTGGGAGAATGCTTGGGCAGGTCCCGAAGCACAGCAGCTCCTGAATGGTACAGCTTCTTCAGCGGCTGACAACTTGCACTTACAAGAAGTTAGGCAGGTAACACGGATGAAAACATGCAGGTTGAAATATCTTAATATCAAACCAAATCCTGCCTTCAATGTGGCAATTTGTGTTTCTAGATGCATTGAATATTTGGGCTCCTTTTTCAGTTGTCAATGCAAACAATTACAGTATCACAGTATTGTAAGGTTGGAAAGGACCTCTGAGATCATTGAGTCCAACCTATAACCCAACGCTAACACCAAAACCCACACTAACACCAACCATCATCTAAACCATGGCACTCAGTGCCTCATCCAGTCTCCCCTTAAAAACCTCCAGGGTCGGCGACTCCACCACCTCCCTGGGCAGCCCATTCCAATGACCAATCACCCTTTCAGTGAAGACTTTCTTCCTCACATCAAGCCTAAACTTTCCCTGACGAAGCTTGAGTCCATGCCCTCTAGTTCTGTCACTGGTCACCTGAGAGAAGAGACCAACCCCTGCCTGACTACAACATCCTTTTAGGTAGTTGTAGAGAGCAATGAGGTCTCCCCTGAGCCTCCTCTTCTCTAGACTAAACAGCCCCAACTCCCTCAGTCGCTCCTCATAGGGCTTGTGCTCCAGCCCCTTCACCATCTTTGTTGCCCTCCTCTGGACACACTCCAGCATTCTGACATCTTTCCCAAACTGGGGAGCCCAGAACTGTACACAATATTCAAGATGAGGCCTGACCAGTGCCGAATACAGGGGGACAATAACGTCTCTGGTCCTGCTTACTACACTATTCCTGATGCAGGCCAGAATGCCATTGGCCTTCTTGGCCACCTGGGCACACTGGTGGCTCATTTTGAGCTTCCTGTTAACCAGCACTCCCAGGTCCCTTTCTGCCTGACTACTCTCCAGCCACTCTGTCCCCAGTCTGTAGCTCTGCATGGGATTGTTGTGTCCAAAATGAAGTACCCGACATTTGGACTTATTTAAACATCATCCCATTAGAATCTGCTCATCTCTCCAGTCTGTCCAGGTCCCTCTGTAGGGCCATCCTACTATCTAACAGATCAACCCTTCCTCCCAGCTTGGTATCCATCTGCAAACTTGCTGATAAAATTAAAACATTAATTAAAATTCAAGAATTACTCAGCTGCTTAAGAGACTTGTTTCTATTAAGCCTTTTAGTTATTGCATTGTTTTGCAAATGCTGAAGAGATGTTCTTGTGTACGAGAAGTCTTTTGGAAATTTAGGGAGTCAACTTACAGAGAAGTCTAGTTAGAAGGGGACCTGTGGAGATCATGTGTTGAAGGCAAGGCCTTAGGTTAGGTTGAGAGTCCTGTCAGCAGTAGGGTGAGTAATTCCAGCAGAGCAGGCCATGCCACTTCTCTGGACAGCCTGTTTGCTGTTTACATAGTACTAAAGTTAATAAATACTCAGCAGCACATCAGGCTCTGCAGAAACATCTCTCTTACAGGAATGGATGTGGTGGAAGAATCCAGCAACTGTAATGGCAGAGGGATGAGGTAATTTCTTACTGTCAGGTGTTTAGTTTTTTGAGTGGGGCTCCTCATGTTTGTCTGCTTTGAATATAAAGATCAGACTTAGAGATGATCTTCAGAAAGAAGCTGATTGTGCCCTTTTATATGAGTTAATTTGCAAGATTTTGTGCTGGATATGTTTAATTTCAGATATGCTTCTTCCAACAGGTGGAAATGGTTTGGTTGAAAATGCTTTCCCTATTTCAATTGTACTTCTGGGCCTGCAATTTTTTTTTCCGTCATCTTTGTGTTTTAGCAAAAACACACTTTTTCCAAGCAGTTTGTGAGGGATATGCTTGAGTTTCTGATTCTAAAAATGAGGGTAACTAACTTTCTCTGTCAGGGGAATGGGAGGGAAGCCCAGCTTGATGAGAAGAGACACAATGTGCACTACCACGAGCTTCCTTTCTTTGTAAGAGATGATGTTCCACTTCTTTCATATCTGACAGTTTTCACCAGAAGTATCACACATAATCAATTCTGTAATTTGCAATGTTAATTAGTATCATTTTTAACTTAAAAATAAAAAAGAATCTATGTTGTTTGTGTGGATAGAAGTACTTTTCATAAGAAGCTTGTTAGGGTGTCTGAACCGTGTGGAGGCTGGAAATGTATTGGTATGCTCATCGCAGTTTCTGTCATGACCTGCCTTATGATTCAAACTATTAGGTAAAGTCCTGTGGTGTTTCCTATGGTCTGCTGTGTTAAAACTTCCTCTTCAAGTTATAGATTAGATCTGGGGAGCAAAAATCACATTATATATGGAGACAGGGGGTATGTGCGGATACTTATATAAATAAAAATTTTTGAGAGAAACAGTCTTAAATTTCTATTTACTACTCTGAATCCAAAATTGCTCTATTATATTCAGTGCTCAAAGGAAAAAATATAAAGACATAGAGCCAAGTTAATTTCTTAAAGGTCGCAGAGGAAGAACTGAGGCTGCTTTTGACCTCTCTAAATTTCAGAGGGCAGCGTATCAAGCTGCTGTGGCAAATTAAGCGTTATTGATGATTCACCCTCTCTAGACCTAAGCAAACACATTTCACAATGTTAAGCAACAGAGCTACTGGTCTCCCTGTGGTTTTGAGGAAACGTAAACCCACCATACTTGGAGAGTGTCTTCAGTCCCACTCTGCAACAATTCTGCTGACTGAAGCAGGTATTCAGTTAAATGAACTAGTGAATATTTGAGAAAATTGAAAGAGAGGAGGACTGAATGTATTGAGTCTCTCCTCAACACGTCCTCTTGAGAATTTTTGGCTGACTGTTCTCTCCATGGTGTTTTCTCTTTGATGAATGTGCTGAGAAACCAAAGTGTCCCATCCGTTGAATCAGGTAAGCAGTGACACAGGAATAAGTCCAGTCATCTTTCAGAAACTATTCTAGAGAAACCAAAGGAGTTACGTATTATTTCAAACCATGAAATCCTGTCATCTCCCAAGGCTTACCTTCCTCTCCTCACTGAAATTTGAAACATAGTTGAATGAGTAGATTCCTGACTCTTCCTAGTGGAGTTACGGTTGCTTCCAGGAACTTCACACACGTAAAAGTGCTTTGTAATGTTGTCGTACAATGACAGAGGGGATATAATTTAAAGAATTATGCTGATTTTAATCCCTATTTTGCAGAGCTTGTATTTGGTATTTAGTTACTTTTACCTTGCAATGGGTTACTGAGATAGCAGTTACGATTCTTGGCAAGAATATTAGAAAAATCAAAAATCAATTATTGAGGCAGGATAGCTGGGAATATTTTGTATCCAAATATATCCAAATATGATGCTTTTCTTCACAGTATCACACAGTATCACAGTATTACAAGGTTGGAAAGGACCTCTGAGATCATCAAGTCCAACCTATAACCCTACAGTAACACCAACACTAACACCAACCCATCGTCTAAACCATGGCACTCAGTGCCTCATCCAGTCTCCCCTTAAACACCTCCAGGGTCGGCGACTCCACCACCTCCCTGGGCAGCCCATTCCAATGGCCAATCACCCTTTCAGTGAAGACTTTCTTCCTCACATCAAGCCTAAACTTTCCCTGACGAAGCTTGAGACCATGCCCTCTAGTTCTGCCACTGGCCACCTGAGAGAAGAGACCAATCCCTGCCTGACTACAACCTCCTTTTAGGTAGTTGTAGAGAGCAATGAGGTCTCCCCTGAGCCTCCTCTTCTCCAGACTAAACAGCCCCAACTCCCTCAGTCGCTCCTCGTAGGGCTTGTGCTCCAGCCCCTTCACCATCTTTGTTGCCCTCCTCTGAACACACTCCAGCATTCTGACATCTTTCCCAAACTGGGGGGCCCTGAACTGTACACAATATTCAAGATGAGGCCTGACCAGTGCTGAGTACAGGGGGACAATAACGTCTCTGGTCCTGCTCACTACACTATTCCTGATGCAGGCCAGAATGCCATTGGCCTTCTTGGCCACCTCGGCACACTGGTGGCTCATGTTGAGCTTCCTGTCAACCAGCACTCCCAGGTCCTTTTCTGCCTGACTACTCTCCAGCCACTCTGTCCCCAGTCTATAGCTCTGCATGGGATTGTTGTGTCCAAAATGAAGTACCCGACATTTGGACTTATTAAGCATCATCCCATTAGAATCTGCTCATCTCTCCAGTCTGTCCAGGTCCCTCTGCAGGGCCATCCTACCCTCTAGCAGATCAACCCTTCCTCCCAGCTTGGTATCATCTGCAAACTTGCTGATGATGGACTCAATCCCCTCATCCAGATCATCAATAAAGATACTAAACAGGACAGGACCCAATATCGATCCCTGGGGGACACCACTGGTGACCGGCTACCAACTGGATGAAACATCATTGACCACCACTCTGGGCTCGGCCATCCAGCCAATTCCTAATCCAGCACAGAGTGAGTGCTCCCATCTAAGCCACGGGCTGCCAGCTTCCCTAGGAGTCTACTGTAGGAGACAGTGTCAAAGGCCTTGCTGAAGTCCAGGTATACCACATCCGCAGCCTTCCTCTCATCCACCAGGCAAGTCACATGGTCATAAAAGGAGATCAGGTTGGTCAGGCAGGACCTACCCCTCCTAAACCCATGCTGGCTGTCCCTGATCTCTTTACCGTTCTGCAAGTGCCACATGATATCACCCAGAATTATCTGTTCCATGATTTTACCTGGGACCGAGGTCAGGCTGACAGGTCTGTAATTACCTGGATCATCCTTACGGCCCTTCTTATGGATGGGTGTCACATTGGCCAACTTCCAGTCTTCCGGGACCTCTCCAGTGAGCCAGGACTGCTGAAAGATGATGGAGAGTGGCTTAGCAAGCTCATCTGCCAGCTCTCTCATCACCCTAGGATGGATCCCATCCAGCCCCTTATAAGGGTCCAAGTGGCTCAGCAGGTCTCTAACTTCCTCCTCATGCATTGTAGGAGGGCCATATTTCACACTGCCCCCATCAACCACTTCAGAGGGCCAACTGTCAAGCGAGCTGACATCCTTGCTGTTGAAAACTGAGGCAAAGAAGGCATTAAGTACCACAGCCTTCTCTGCATCTTTGGTTACTATATTTTCCTCCACATCCAACAATGAGTGAAGGTCGCTGCTGCCCTTCTTTCTACCATTGATATATTTATAAAAACTCTTATTATCCTTGAGAGAAGTGGCTAATTTGAGCTCCAGCTGGGCTTTTGCTTCCCTGATTTTCCTCCTACACGACTTAGCAACATCTTTGAACATGACGTGGCTTACGTCCCCTTCTTTCCAATGGTGATACATCCTCTTTTTCTTACTTAGTTCCTTCAGTAGCTCCCTACTCATCCAGGCCGGCCGTCTGCCCCTACGACTCTTCTTACAACACATGGGGACAGCCCACTCCCACGCCTTCAAGATTTCATTCTTGAAGTGCATCCAGCCTTCCTGGACCCCCTTGTCACTAAGAGCTATTTCCCAGGGTACTTTCCTGACCAGTTCCTTAAATAATCCAAAATATGCCCGCCGAAAGTCCAGCATTGATGTTCTGTTCCTGGCTTTTCTTATTACATTGTTTAGAGAGAACTTAATTATCTCATGATCACTGCACCCCAGACAACCTTCGACAGTAACATCACCCACCAGCCCTTCTTTGTTTGTAAACAGCAGGTCAAGAAGTCACACCTGTTGATATTTTCATGAAAGACGGTTGGTAACAACTGGTTTTTGTACTCATCTGTGTACTGTATGCCGTTGCACTCAGTTGGCAAAATTGCTTTTTCTGTAAATTACAGCTATTCTGATCTGAATAATTGTAGTATATCCTTTCATCAGACTCTTGTAGGGGGGCTGTCTTAATTTGGTTGTTTGTCTGCAGTGCTTTGTCCTCCCATATTCTTTAGTCAAGAAATAAGTGACCTCCCTCAACACGCATTTTCATGTTCCCATGTTGAATTTAATTTTCTGTTCTTTCTGTGCTTCCAGTCTGTTATAATTAACACCACATATTTCCCCAGCAGTAGCCGTAATCCAGGCTAAAGCATTTTTCTTCTCCATCCTGCTGTTACCATGTGGTAAAAACAGATGAAGGAACTGATCCATATTTTTTTTAAAAAACAATGTTTAAAGTTGAAGTTAAAAACTTCACTTTGTTCTGAGTAGTAGTTGACTCATCTGTCTGCATGGGGATGTAAATGCTGCTTACTTTCTTTAAGCAGCAAAAAAATACAAAAAAGCAATAAAAATACCTGAGTGACGTTAGCTTGTACTGTTTTCAAAATGTTGTGCTACCTGCCTGTTTGGATAGCTGTTGCTATGTTGTGATGGAATTGTAATCAGGATTTGCACAGCTCACAAGTATTTTAACATAGGACATGAGAAAGAAGGGTCAGAAAACACGATACACATAGTGAATTTAAAGAGGAATATGCAGTTGCAGGCTTCCCTCCCCCCTTTACTTGACAAAGAAATATTACTGTCCTTGCAAAACTTATTTCAATTACAGAAAATACTCATGCTGATGAAACACAGTGGGTAAACTTCATATGGTTTTGCAGGGTGTTTGTTCCAGTGGAGCTGTGGGCTCTTCCGTCCTGAAATATGATACACATGAGGTGTAGCAAATCATGATCTTGCAGCTCTGCAGTGAGTTGAAATAGCTCACTGACCCAAGGAAGACTAAAATTATCAATCTGTTTAAGCTGCCTAGTCTTGGTGGTTATTGTGCAAATAAACGTGAAGTGACACGTGGAAGAGGAAGAATCACTGCATTCGGTGGTACCCTCAATTGGATTAAAGCATATTGGAAAACTATGTCTCCAGCAAGATTGTTTCTATAATGTGGTTAGGTGACTGTGTATTTAGTAAGCAACCAAATTACCTGTATATTAATGCATCTTCTCGGTGGCTTGTGCCATGAATTCTGAATGTGAAACCAATATACGGGGGTAGTGGGAGAAGGTCTCAGAAAAGCCTGGAGCAAAGTATTTGAGAGATATGTCCTGTTTGATTAAAATAAATGTACATGGCTGTCCTCTCTGTGTAACTGTGTTTAAAGTTGTAAAGTCTATTTCCATTCTTTTGTTTTGAACTAAGTATAAGGAATTTCTTTAAGGAGTAAAGACATGAGTTTGGGTACTGCAGGGTGTTTGCTGTAGATTTAATAAAGGATGGAGATCCTTGTAATCTTGAAGGAAAGCAGAGAGATTTACTGCTGCAGAAAACGAGCTTTTCACCCACATGTTAGAATACAAATGCTACTAATAAGACTACAATTCCGTTATCCTTGGCAGTGTGTGGCCTGTATGTGTGTCAAGCCTCCTTCTTCCCAAGTAGTCAGTAAAGTAACTTGACAGTTGTCTTGACTTGATTTAGCCAGTAGAAAGGATTATTATGGAAAACCCAGTCATAAAATCTCATTGGACTGAATGATTCTGAATTAATTTTAAGCAGAACAAGGCCACCAAAGCATAATAGTTTATTCTTTTTGAGTAGATTTGCCAGTTATTCTCTGTGTGAAAATGTCATACCTAACGAGCTGAAGGAGCAGATAGTGAGGTTGGTTCAGTGGAGACAGGTTGTGCTGTCAAACTTCTGAATTTGCACCAGAGTTGCGTATTCCCAAATGATATTATGTTGTTAGCAGGGGTGGGGAGAAGCTGTAGTTCTGTATTAATGATTGTATAAAAAGGAAAACTAAGAATAAGTAAGAAGATTTCTTCACAGATAAAAAGCCCAATAAAGACTTAGACATACCGTTACTGTCTTTTGAATTGCAGTTGTAAAAGTGGAGCAATATTTCAATAGGATTTGCTGCAAACCTTTAATGCAGAAAAATTATGGCATGGGAAGTAACGTGTAATGTTCCTCTCTTATATTAGCACTCTCTTCAGAGGATTAGTGTCTTCTAAAGTTGAAGCACCTCACCTATACAAAGTTCATATTCATAGCTTTTTTTTACTTTGTATGTGTGTACACCTAAATACTCCTCTACATGTTTCAAAGATTACTACTCCATATCCTTCTAAACTAATGAGATATAACTTTGTATTTAAGTTAATTGGTGGGTTTCAGGATTTTGTAGATGACAACAAGAAGGATCTACACAGTATATCATCAAGAGTTGTCAGACTCAAAATATAGCTGCTGTTTGTTTGGAATGCTGCTTCTTAAATAGCATGATTAATCTGTGCTTTGTTAGTTACTCCTTCAGTACCTGTAAACATCATGTTGCAGCAGTGTAATACATTGGAGTTGAAAGCAAGTGGAAATGTTCAGGTATACGCGAGGTTCTTTGGTTTGTCTGTACAAGATTTACTTGCTGTGTGAAGGTCACAGCAGTGACTGTCTTAAATCTGCACAGAGTTGTACTCTTTTCTGTCCATGTGCCATAGCTGTCTGAGCTGTAATCTTGCATATAGAGGAAACTAAGTAGAATAAAAGGTTAATTGACAGCAGGTAACAGCAGCTGGAAGAACAGATGTGTAAATAAACTTAGGGTCTGTGCTGAAGTCTGGGCTCAGGAATTTTGAGGGGAGGAAACAATTGTGGTATCCTACATTGGGGACAATGTACACAGGTGCAATTCACACTTTTAATGTTTTAAGTGCTTGTGTTTATATTTCTTCCAACCTTGTTTCTCTTTAGGTTAGCTTCCTGGATTAAATTAAAGAACACTGCCCTAGAGGCCCACTGCTGCTATCAGCCTCTTTTGGGACTTCCACAACTAGGATTTTTTTGTCCATCTTACAGTCACTGTGTTAAGGAGGATTTGAGGGAAGGGAGGGGGTATCTCTGTGCTTCCTATAAGGTATGATGGAGAAAGCTGTTTATAGGATTTATTGGAAAACATGGTGCTGTAATACTCATCTAGAGAGTTCCATTTAAGGAATAAGTTCAGTTTTTATAATGAGTGTTTTCTTCTTCAGGCTACCTAAAGTACTGATAATTTCTATAATGTCTTCCTATAATGAATCCGCATGCACTATTACCAGTTTTAGTCCAGTCAACCTGATTTGATAATCTAGGGGAATAACAATATTGGACTGAACTGTTTAATTATTCTATGGTAATTTCAGATCCTAGTGAGGCTTTTTATAAAGCTTTAGGTTTTTGTCTGCTTGCTATTTACACACAGAGATACTGAAAAAAAGAAATGGGAGAGGAAAATACCATAGTATAAGCTTGCTAGTTAGTCTTCTTCATACGTCTTCAGCGGAAGACAACATTGAAGCTGGGGTAGTTCAAAGCTTAGAGGTAGTGAGGCAGAGGCTTTGTGAGAGCAGGAAGAGTGATCTGCTGGAAGCCTGGAGAAGAGTTCTATGCAGTGTGTGTACTTGACAGTGTTTGTCTCTTAGAAAATCCTCAGCTTTGCGGAAGACCCATGAGGGGTTTAGATGTTAGGAACAAGGTGCCAAGAGCAAGTGACAGATTTGCAGCATGTATTTTTACATAAGCTTGCTGTTTTTTCTTAGGCTTAACGACTTGGCAGAAGTTGCCCACAGAGATCATCTCTGTATCATCATTGTGTGAATGCAATGGGCCTTGAGTTGAAAGAGGCTGCATTATTCTGCAGTTCTGTTTTTTGGTCTCTTTAAACCTAATTGTTTTAGTTTTTTTCTGAAGTCAGTTACTGACTTTTGGATAATACTTCCTTTAGCTATAGGGAAGAGACTCCTTGACACTGCTTGAAGCTGATGGACGGGAGATAGCAAGAAAAGAAATTTTGGATTTTTTTTAGAAATATATTCTAATACCCACCCACCCCACCCCACCCCCCCCCCCCCCGAGGTAAAACTTAGTGTGATCTGATTGGAATTTTATCTCTTTCAGGGAGAGAGTGGTTTGGGAACATTTTTTATTCCCGTTGTGTTTATGTGGCTTTACTACTGTGAGTTCATACTTGGTAAATTCTTCTTAAATTAACTATCATGATATATGTAATAATCTTATTACATGGTTGGTAATATAGTTAATGAAAGTTATCTTCAAATAAGTATTGAATTTCCGATTGTATAATACTTACAGTCCAGCTAATGTCATCTTATGGTTTTATATTGACAAATACGTTTAAACTGCTAGGTCTTTGAGATTTTCCATATATATTGACATGGAGAAGGACCGTTTCAGTGTTGTAAATGATGAAAATTGCAGGTATTTTAATGCCTTGGCTGCCACAATATTTTTGTATTTATTGGAGACAGTCACTAGAATACTTGGATGGAGGGAAGCACGCTAAGTCAATTCGTGCAAAGCCTTTAATGTTTTAATAGGATTTCATTTTTTTAATATAAATATCGATATAATTTAAGTTCCTCTTCACTGCACATTCCTTGGATCTCATCCACCTGATTTGAGTTGACCTGAATTCAAATTGCTTGCTTCTCACAGTAGTCTTCTATGGTAATAAGTAATTAGAGTCATAGAATGTTTTGGGCTGAAAGGGGCCTTAAAGCCCATTCAGTTCCAACTCCCCTACCATGGGCAGGGACACCTCCCACCAGACTAGGCTGTTCAAGACCCCACCCAACCTGGCCTTGGATGCTTCCAGGGAGGAGGCATCTGCAGCTTCTCTGGACAACCTGTGCCAGTACCTCACCACCCTCATAGGAAAACATTTCTTCTAATGTCTAATCTAAATCTCCCCTCTTTTGGCTTAAAACCATTACCCCTCATCCTATCACTGCAGTCCCTGATAAAGTGCCTCTCGCCAGCCTTCCTGTAGCCCCTTTAAGTATTGGAAGGCTGCTGTAAGGTCTCCCAGGAGCTTTCTCCTCTTTAGGCTGAGCAAGCTTGTCTGTCTCAGCCTGTCCTCGTATGGGAGGTGCTCCAGCTCTTCATGGCCCTTCTCTGGACTCAGTTGACCAGATCCATGTTCTTCCTGTGCTGAGGTCTCCAGAGCTGACTTTCAAGTGAGGTCTCATCAGAGCAGAGTAGGGGGGAAGAAAATGACCTCTCTTGTCCTGCTGGTCACACTTCTTTTGATGCAGCTCAGGATATGGTTGGCTTTCTGGCCTGCAAGCGAACATTGTCAGCTTATGTTGCGCTTCTCATCCACCTGCACCCCCAAACCCTTCTCTTCAGGGCTACTTTCAATCCGTATCGTGAGCTCCAGACGTTGACTTGTTTTGTTGGAGTGTTCTGCCTGTTCTGCTTTGTTTTTTTCTACCTTATGATTACCCAGAATGGTTACATTTCTTTAAAATGCCACTGCTTACTATCTTGAATTCATTATATATGTGATACCCTCTGGTTTTTTAATTGTAATATCGTTATGATTTTTAGCCCTCTGTATACGTTTTTGGCATTAAGAAGAGGTTTTCTCCAATACTACATGGAAGAGTAACTGCTTCTGCTTTTCTCCCAGTGAGCAGAGGAACAGGCTTATCTATTTTGGATGTAGTTTTTATGAGGTAATTTTTTTTCCCTCAATGAAAATGCAGGATGTTTTCTGTTCCAATAGATTTACTTTCAGTTAGGTGAATAAACTTTAGTTTTGATGCCTACACTGAGTACTTTAGATGTGGAGATCCTTGTAGAGTTGAGACATGCATGCTTCTCTGGCAACAATGTCAGTTGTTTGGAATACAGTGTTGGAGGAATGTCGTATGTTTGTGGTTTTAAATACAATTCTGATGCAAGAATGGAGAAATAATGAGATGTCTATGAAATGCTTTAAAATGTGGGATGTTCCTAGCATCATACTTTGTAATGTAATTGTAAAGTATTTTTCCTTTTTATGGAAAATAGTTTCCCTTTATCCGACACAAGTTCCATAAGAATTCTTTTTCCCTGTAATCTAATGTACAGCTTGATGTTGAGCTGACACTACAGAGCTTAGCTCTCTGTACCATTCCTGAAGGTAACCATTTAGTCCTTACTTGATGGCAACGTTATCCTTGACTTCTGTCAAAGTATAGCCATAGAGTATTTATATTTTATGTGATATTACAGTGTATTTAGGTAAGCAGAAGGAAATGTTACCTAAAGGTAAGCTAGAGGAGAGGGTCTATTTCATATGCGGGAGGGATGTTGGAATGGGAAGCAAGGGAATAATCCAGTCATAAACAAATTCAGACTGGAGTTAGAGATGCCCTTCAGTTTAACTAAGGTTTAAATAATCCTTTTAATCGTATTAACAGGGCAAACTGAATTATTTCTAAGTTGGAGTTTGATCAGCATTACAGACCTGTTAAGACAGTATTGCCTGCAGCACCTGCTTGGCTTACATGGCCTGTTTTGACCTTGCTGATTAGGTGTTACCAACTGTCATTACAGAGAGACTTGTTAATTTTATAGTTGCAAAGGCAATTAGCTGTTTAGAAGGTGTTCAAAGAAGAAAAAGGAATAGAAGCTATGAGCAGTCTGAAGAGGGTAAGGAAAAGTGTTCAAATGAGGTGCTGAAATAGTGAATTAAAGTTTGAGTGTTGAGAATGGAATTACAGATACCCATTGTGGTTGTTTACTGCCTCTGGCCAGCAGCCACCTTGGTGACTGGTATCAAGGAGAGAATGGGAAAGGTAAAAGTACAAGAACTCTGGATTAGCATAAAGACAGTTTAATGAGGAAAAAAAAGAGAGAGAGGCAAGAACAAAGAGAAAACAAACTTAGGAAACACAGGTGATGCAAAAATAAACAATAGCTCACTATGAGGCAACTTATGCTCAGCCACTCCCCAGGCAGTGGCAGGTGAACTCACTTTCCCCCCTTCCAGGTTTTTATTGTTCAACATGGCATTATATAGTGTGAAATATCCCTTTGGTCAGTTGAGATCAGCTGTTCCAGCTCTGGTCCCCTCCCCTCTAATGTACCTGGAGTCCACTTGCTGATGGAGTGGGGTGAGAAGCAGAAAAGGCCTTGACTCTGTGCAAGCATTGCTTAGCAGTAATTAAAACAATCCCTGTTTTATCAAGGCTGTTTCCAACACAAATCTGAAACACAGCCCCATGCAAGCTACCATGAAGAAAATTAACTTTATCCCTGTCCAAACCAGTATACCTGTTTAACAAAGGTCTTAGACCTTTTCAGAGATTTTTTTTTTAACTAATCACGGTCTGGACAGGTGTAGATGAATGGAGATTATGTTGGAACTAATGTACTTGACTCATTTTACATGCTTTATGAAACAGTTGATGCATTCTATTGCAAAATTGCAAATTGTAATGCATCTCATTGATCAGCTTTATTTTCTCTAGGCGAAAGCCACATATATTTCCATTATTTGTGTGATAAGAGCTTTGTAAAGAGGTGGTCTTCTGGAAATGTGTATGAAGGGTGAGAGTTCAGAAGGAGGGTTTTTTTTTTATTATTTATGATGCACTTTATTTAAGAGTACTGAATTTACCCTGATTATTAAGAACTGCAGTTTAGGACACATCATCCTTTTGGTGCCATGGAATTATCTGACCTATTTTCCACATAATTCTGTGTTTGCCTCCCAGATAAAGCAGAAAAAGACTCTGTAAGCCGTAGTCCTTTTTTCCAGTCTTCTTGTCCTGTTCCAGCATCTTGCATCCTTTCTTACTCTTCCTTCCCCAAATGAATTGCGATGGTGAGATAATAAGCTTTTCCAGCTCTCAGATCCTCTCCTTTGTGGTTTTGGGTGTGTTTTGTAGAGGGGTAGAGCAAAACAAGGAAGCAGCCATATGTTCAAACCTGGCTTCGTCTCCCTTTTCTAGCTAATCTTTAGTTTTGCAGGGGTTACTTTTTCCCATTTAAAAAAACATATCAGCCAGTGTTTTGGTTCATCTGTCTTTAATTGATTATTTATCTGGCATGACAATTGTTGGTTACTCTGATTTTCTGATGATGATGTCTCTTGAATTTTTACTGTGCTTCCTACTGAATGTGGTTGTCAATGACGAAGAAATTGTACTGTGATTAACGTGTTTTGACATCGAGAGCAGAGGAAGCAATCAGACAGTACAGAAAATGGGTTTTCTCTGTTCTCAAGGGTAAAAAGTAAAGTTTGCTTTTACAGTAATTTGCTGTCTGCCTCATTCATAGTAATGGTACTGTACTGTGTGCTTATCTGCCATTTAAAATATTTTGATATCCTAAAATACTGGTCAGTTACTATAAGAAGCTTTCTTTTTGTTTAACAAAGGTTATAAAATCTGCACTTTCACATTGATGGACTGATGCGATGCTGTTAAGAACAGCATTGTAGTAGTAACATTTAATTAGATTGACGCTTGCATAAACTGTTTCCTTGTAATTCCAGTTTGCTTCCTTCAGTTACAAAAATTTCTGTTTTCTGATACAGATTGCTGTAGCCTGTTCTGAATGTGTTCCCTTGTATTTTAGGGAAGAGTAGTGATTATTTGTTAGGATATCGACATCGTGAGGAGGGCTCTAAACAGCTCTGATAGAATTTTTTCATTATTTTGGTCATCTTTGCAAGTACTGTTGTAGCTTACAAAGCAGGGAATAAATTCAGAGATGATGTGATGCAGCGCCAAGGTGACAGGTGGATTTGATGCATTCTTTTAGGTCGGAATAAAATGAGTTACTGCAAGGTGGACCCACTGTTTCTGATCTTCCTTATCCTGAAAGTTGTTTTATGTTCATCTGATTGTCAGGGACTGTCTTGGTTCATGCAGTGCTTCCAGCTCAAGAAGTTTGCTTAAACATACAGTTTAACCACTGTTTTGGAATTCGTAAAACTAAGTAGAGTGCCTGAATGCTCACCCGCCATCACATCTGGTTTAAATAGTGCCGGAAGAGTATTTGCACTTAGGACATGTGCTGTCTTTTACTGGAAAAATGTGTTGGGGTAAGGAGGAGGGCGGGAAGCTAGAGAACTGCCTTACTTGTACTTGCTTAAACAATTTTTACTCTAATTCAATAATCTTAACCATTTCTGTTCTAAATGATGAACAAGTTCTGCTATAATTTGCCCCTTCCCATGGGGTTCAGTTAGCCTCGGGGTTTTAGTGTCCCAAGTGGCATGGTGGCAGTGGAGAAAGGCAGCCAGAATTGGACATGAAGTGGAGCTTCACATTCTGATGTTTTTTAAAAGAATGAAAAGCACTTGTTTTCTTGTGAGCATTTTTTTATTTATCCCTTTAAAATGGTTTAGCTTTTCTGTCTGTATTTTTCCTGATTGCTTTTTTTTCAGAAGAGAAGCGGTAAGATGAGAGGAGAGAAAGTTTCGCAAGCTTTTGTTTTCTGAAGAAGATCATAAAGGTGTTTTTTTCCCAACTTAAGGACTTTATCACTGGCACTTGATACATGGGAGGGTGGGTCCAGAGAGAAATTCTGACAATGGTTGTTCTCCAGTATCAGCATTTGGAGTGGGGGATTGTCCAAGTGTCAGGCTTTATTCTTTTTTTATAGCGATAGTCTGAATTGATTTTTATTCTAGATTTGTTTTTTTCTTTTTTTTCTCTCTAGCCAAAGTATAAAATAATTTGTAAATGGACGAATCTTTGTATTATCAGTAGAGTAATAGACTCCTGTATTTTAGTAATCTTAAGTAAAACTGTTAAACTATTGTGTTTGTTTCAGGTTATTAAGATCTGATTAAATTGTAATCTGAAATTTGTGTTATAATGAGTTGACAATGATTCTTTTATCTTCAATTGAAATATCATATTTCTTTCTATTAAATACCATAAAATGGGTTATAATATTGGACTATAACTTGAATATAAAATGTTTGTTAGCATGACTTAAGTTCAAATTATGTAACTGATTTCTAAGTTTGTGTGTTAATCATTTTGAACAAGAACTTAGTACGAAACAAGAAGGTTTAAACAAGTCACTGAAAGTCAAGTTCAGAAAGATGTGGTTTCTCCTTCTGTATTGAATGTCTGCTCCCCACGTTTTTAATGCCACAAATTTCACACCTTGTGTTATTTTACTGGAAAAATTGTTAATGTCAGTGCCATTGGGGTTACTATCCAAGCAAAGACTTACAGAATTCCATTAGTTTCTGTAGTCTGCTGTGTCTCATTCTGTGGTCAGAATAATTGTGTATTGGGTGAAAATCTGCTCAATTTTGCCACTTTAGTTGGAAACTTTGAACTCAGAAGCCATTCTGCAGTCTCATCTGTTGGTTGGTGATGTTGTTTGTTGGACAGACTTCAGAGCGTCTTGGGGAGGTCAGTTCCTGGCTATGAATGCTAAAGGTGAAAGTAAAATAATGAGAGGTATGAAGATGCTGCAAGGGAGGAAGAGAGTTTCCTCTCCTTCCTGTTGGTCGGAAATTTGTCTTCAAGTGGGTGCATGGGTCAAGCACTAGAAGGCATATTTTGCTGAAACGTAACTAATTGTTGTTACTATTGTTACTTAGTGAGGAATATTGAA
This sequence comes from Tapera naevia, assembly GCA_033556795.1. NCBI lineage: Eukaryota > Metazoa > Chordata > Aves > Cuculiformes > Neomorphidae > Tapera > Tapera naevia. Next base: position 18,146,790 of record JAUMJJ010000038.1, read on the forward strand.
TAGCTAGAATATACAATTATTTTCATGTTTTATCTAGTCATGGATAACGCAGATGTGAACTGCTTTTGGACTGGCTGTTCCTTGGACAAAGCACTGACCTGCTAACCACAGGGAGTGAACAGGGGTATAAGTCATATCAGAAATAATACTTAGAATTTTCCCTCTTGGGCTCTCCTTATGTTCACTTTATGTCGAGCAAGTCTATTAGTAAACATATGTGGTAGTAGTGATTTGAGGTGGAATACCAAATGTAGGTGAGTTATTATGGCTGTGTGAAATGGTAAATGAGGGGTGGGACACAGAGCAAATGTGCTTTTGCTGCATAGGAGCTCAGTTAGAAATATTCAGGGTATTTTTTTTTTGTCAGAATTGATTCATGCCACTAGTTGAAAGCTTATATGCAACAATCTTAAGTGCTGGGTTTTGTTGACTGTGGGTTTGCATCTTTGAGCAGGACTTCATGTTAGAATAGATTTCCTGAGATGATTTCTTAAAACATATATATCTCTCTCCATACTTGATCATGGACCTTTTGTTTCAAGAATGTGTCCCTACAATTAGGGATATCCTATTTGGAAATCCTAGTCTCTATGGCGTTATTTCTTGTGATTTAAGTGTGCTAAATAAGTGGAGAATATAGACAAAAATAACCTTGAAATTGAAGATGCATCCTAAAATTAGTTTTAGTAGTTTAAAATTAGTCAGAATGTCTTGTCAATATCATTAAAATATTAGTCTCTCCTTTTTAATATATTTTAAAATCATATAAACTAGAGGTGCTGCAGACTTTTTTTTTGCCTTCCCTCTAGTCATTGGTGTGATGTCTTAACAGTGTTTAAAACCAAAGATAATTATTAGTCATCAACGTTTTGTGTAAGAATTGACAATAGTGGTTTCTTTATTGTTTTTCTGTATAATCCACATTTAACAAGCAATATATCCTTTATGGATAGATAAATAGTTTTAATAATATTTGTGTTTTCCTCATTATTTCTGTATGCATAAGCTATAAAAAGAGCTTGCCCCAGTGTTGTCGCAGAAACATTCAAGGGATGTGGTGTTTAGTTAGCATGCTTGGGTGCAAATTTAAGTAGTAAGTATTAAATATATATTTGTAAAGTAATTTTGTTACAGTTTGCGACCACTGCAGGTATAGAGTAGAAGCTGTTATGAAACTGCTGATAAACATGTATTTTCTGTTTTGAACTAATCCTAGTTTCAAACAGTTTTGCTTTCCAGTAATAGAAAATTATTTAATTTTATATTTGTGGTTATGATACTGTTTCCATAACACTGCCTTTGTTTCATTTTACAGATGAAATAAAGGCTGAAACAGAAAAGCAAAGGTATGTGATAGTTCATCGTATTAAGAAATAGTGCTTTACCTTCTTAAAATGTGTACCATACTTATTCTGCAGTGGGAGTATGGGCTCTCTCTGAAAAGCATTTTCAATGTATTTTGTAATGTTGGTGGTATCTGAAAATGTGCTGCGCGTGTTGCTTGTGTGACTTGACTGTGAGTGCAAGGCATGGGGCCTGGGAGTAGAGGCAGAAGACAGCTCACGGGGAGCAGGTAGAGACTGGATAAGGAGGGTACGAGTGGGCATCAGGTTCAGAAGAGGACTTTGAGCAGTGCGGAAAGTATTGGTGGAGGAGCCTGAGCCTAAAAGCATTCTGAAATGGATTCGAAGGAGGGGGAAGAACCTGAAATGCAAATCATAAAGTTTGGAAAAGATCTCAAAGGTCATCAGTTCAAACTGTCAGCCCAGCACAACCATGCCTACTAAACTGTGTCCCACAGTGTCACGTTTTTGAACACCTTCAGGGATAAAATACTTAAAGTGAGTTAGCAAAGGGAAGAGGCCTGGGGTGAGGAAGTGGAAATGAGTGGGAAAGACTAGTATGACTAGCTATAGGTTTCTGGAGGCAGTTCCTCTACAAGGGAAAGCAGAAGCCAAGATTGACATTCAGCACTCTCCCCCATCAACAAATAATTTTTTAAGTATTGGTAAACAGTGGAGTCCATCATTTGTATTTAATTACATATTCCACAGGATTTTCTTCCTCCTTCGGTGTGCATTATTAACCATGAGTCGGGGTTTTGTGGTGAAGCCTGTTTATACTACTTGTTGAATGAATTGGATCAGTGGGTGAAACTGATGATGAAATTGCTCTTACGGCTTAAGCAGATGAGTGCTGTTTGGAGACTTGCTTCTGCCCTATAAACTGAATTTCTGGTTTAGGCAAATCATTCAAACCACAGCTGTCAAAATTGGCTGCTAATGACTTTTGCTTCCTCTCCTGGGTGCTTGAGCTGAAATCTACAAGTTTTGGTTTTGAAAATATAAACACTTCTATCAGGGAAGAAAGGCAGTGGGAACTTTGTTTCAGAAGTTGTAAAGGATAATTTAATATCAAATAAGCTGAACAACTTAGTCTTGCAGTTTATCAGATTGGACAGGTAAGAATTAATGGATGCATCTGACTGAATCGCTGTGCTTTGGTTCGCACCAGTAAAATAAAGTCAGTACCACCAGCTCATAGTAAGGTTGCAAAAATAAAGTTAGTATTTGTGTAGTGGTCAGAAAATGTTGTACCAAGCAGCACAAGACAGTAGTAATGTGGTTTTAGAAGAGGTTTTGCTTAGGGTAGTATAAAGTAGAAGTCCACATTGTAAAGCATTGTAAGAAAAGTGTTGAATACTAAATATTCAGTGATGGATATTTGTTCTGGGTACTGAATAAGGAGAAGTACTATCTAATCATATAGTTAAATATCATGGTAAAACTGAGAGCACTGAATTACGATGATTTACGCAGGATGGTTCAACCATTTCTGCACTTTGGGTGCTTGAATTCTGTCCTATGATTTTTTGGGAGTATCATGTGTCTGTTTTACCTGTCTAGATGCATTTTCTAAATAAGATTTTGATTTTTCTTCACTGCTGTCTTTATTTTGGCAGTAGCCATTTGCTGCTATGAAGGCATTGCTGAGCGTGGAAACTGTGAATGGATTTGCCCTATTCTTACTGTAGAGCCAAATTTTTTAGATGCAGTAGAATATACTGATTTTCTATGGCTATGCTTAGAGAAACTTACTAGTTTATGAAATTACTTTTTGTTCCTTATTTCTGTAATTGGTATTTGAATATCCTAACAAGGAACTTCTAATGATAATTGTTTAATTTTTACGGTCTCTGTTCAAGGAAGCTGATCGCACAGTTAACCTGCAATGCATTGAAAATTAAATCATTTCCACCTTGCAGGAATTTTTCATGGAAAACTGCTTCTTTAGTCTTGTTGTTTGTTTTTAAACAGAACTAGAGTTTGATAGTGAGGCAAAGGGCAATGGAATAGAAAAGGGCAGGCTGATTTATGTAACCCTTAAGTGACAAATGTTGCCAAAATAATTTTTAAGATTCATTGTTTGATACATACCTGAGCCTTTTTCTGTGGCTGATATGTAAATATCAGCGTATTTTATAATTCTTATGTTTGGTAGATCCCTTGGTGGAAGAAGGTTTGTTAGGCACGGTTTCTGATTTCAGAGTGTGCGGGAGAAAAAAAACAACTGAATTAATTTCTTTACAGGCATTAGGAAAAAAAAGACCTTTTGGGTTTCTCTTCTCCCTTCCCCCGCTATCGCCTTCCCTTCCGTGATCAGCAAAGTGATGAGCTTATTGAGTTATCTTCCATATTTATTGACTTGGACTTTTTAATAGCTTTCTAATTAAGAGAAGCTTCAGGCTTCGGCAGTTACTTGCTGTGGCACAGGTTCTTCGTTTTTGGAATCTCATCATGGGCTGCTCCTTGTTTCTGAGAAATTCTGGCTTTATTTCCTGATTTTTTTTTTTACCTTAATTTTAATGGTTTTGGTAAACATAATCTCTAGATGAAGAGCAGTCTTGTCATAAGACATGAGCAAGAGATACCACCCTTCTATTCCTCAGACAAAATCTTTTATAGGAATTTCAGAAAGGTTTAAGAACATAGAAGAATCATGTACTTTCTCTGCAACTTATCTGATTTGTGTTTTGTCCAAAAGAGCTCTGTTTCCAGCAAAACAATACTGGGCAGTAAATGAAGTTGTGCAGCCAACAGAAAAACTGCTGTTCTTCACAAAAAAAAATATGTAGAGATAAATCCTTAAACCTTCAAAAGAGAAGTTACTTAGTAGAAAGTAGAATCTTATCATTAATTCTTGACTATTAAGACTTAGAATTGAAGTGCCTTTTTAAGCAGCCTAAACAAGGAGGGCTGTTTCAGTGTGAAGCCGGGCATCTTCTCAAAGACAGTCCAGCTTTCTCCTTGAAAAGTTGAAATGGATATTTCATCATATTGGTTCGTTTAGGGCTCTCTCCATGATGTGTGAGATTAGATTTATTCTTTAGATTTATAATAAACTTTTAGCAGTTCGTTCTTCTGCTTCCGCCACATGAAAATATATTTTCTACTGTCTGCATTTCTTGAAGCATCTGATTTAAGTTGCAACAAATACATGGGGCCTGGTTATGAAATTCCTTGTTCTGTGAAGATGTATTTGAATTTTGTAATCCTTTACCACAGAATACCGGGTTATGTTCTCTTTTTTATAGACCACTTACCAAGTTTTAGGTAAGACAGTATGGTTTACATTTTATGTAAAGATGTGTATGTGGGCAAAAAAAAGGTCAGGAATGCTTTTTATAAAGGTGGTGAGTTGTTTTGTGAAATGAAAAACACAAACATCTTGCTTTGAGTCAAAGGCAAACTTCATTGATGCACAGGAATTAGTGGAAAATTGCCCATTCTTAATTGTCCTTTTCAACTAAGTATTAATGAGCAAGCCCTTTCTAAAGGTGCTGTAAGAAATAAGCCTTGAACAGCTAATACATTTCTCAAATCTTGTACAGTTAGCCATTTAAGATACGTTACCCACTGAACTTTTAAATTGTGTGGTATCATCTGAAGCATGGATGAAGCAAAGGTGTTTTTTGGAGGGGGGAGGGGGGGGAGGGTGTTGGTGGTGTTTGATTTTCACTGAGTATGTCCAGGATTGAAGTTCAGATATGATTTAATCTCCAACATAGACATACTTTCTCTGAAGCACTGAACCAAAGTCACATCATAATACAGTGCTTGAATAATTCTTAACTTTTGGGTCATTCAGATTTTTGGCAGATTGTATTTTTATCTGTTCTAGTAGTAACAGACTAGACTTCTCTGTGTTATCATTTAATGTGGAAATGATAATAAATAGATTTTTCTCCTTCTCCTCTGCCTTTACCAACCAAGTAAAGGGGATCTTTTCCTGTTTTCAGAGGAAACAAGCCTTTATGCCTTCAAACCAGCAGGGACCACCGAATACCTTCTTAATATGCAAATGGGCTGATTTGCCTGATCCGTGAAGGAGTCAGATGAAGTATAAAAGCTGTTAAGAATACTTATGCAACCAGATTACCGTTGTGTTAACTTCATAGAAGTTACTCTTTCCTAATGTCAATTTTCTTGGGTTTTAATTTCATTCATAAACGTTGTGGTGGTGGGAACTATATGTGAGACCACTTACAGCATTCTAATACAGTCATTCTGTTTAGTCCCCCTCATGGAGAAGCGAAGGCTGGTTCAAGCACTCTTCCACCTGTAAAATCAAAGACAAGCTTCATTGAAGCGGACAAATACTTCCTACCGTTTGAATTGGCATGCCAGTCCAAGTGCCCCAGGATTGTCAGCACATCTCTAGATTGTTTACAGGTCTGTATCAAGCTGAGCTTTAACTGTCAACTTTGAAATTCTTTTGGTTTGGAGGGAGAGTAGAGTTGCATCTAATAAATAATGTGATAGTTTTTCTGTTATTTTACTTTATTGCAAATTACATTTCCCACGAAACATGGACTATTTATTATGTAATGTGTGTGAGTATTTATTCGTGTAGATACGTATTGCCACAGTTACATATTCGGATTGGTTGTGTTATGTTAGTGTACAGCTACCTATTTTCATGTATATATTTATGTGTTGAATTTACACAGCAGGTATAGCATTACCAAATTAATTTTATTCTGTTTCTAATTGCTGTAAAATATTTCAGTTTGAGATCCCTAGTCTCTCGAAACTCAAGAGGCTCTTGTAGTATTTTCCAAACAAATTCTACAGCATGGAAATTAGTCGTTTGCTTTTCTTTAGTAGCCCAACAGTGAACTTTTTTTATAGACTGATAGAATCATAGAATTACCTGAGTTGGAGAGAATCCAAAAGGATCACTGAGTCCAACTCTTATGCCTGCGTAGGACGCTCCCAACATTCACACCGTGTGACTGGGGGCATTGTCCAAATGATTCTTGAATATTGGCAGACTCGGTGCCATCAACTCAGTTAATACATTTACATTGACAGGTACATGCATGCCTGTCATGCTGCTGCACTATCATACCTTGTTACTCTATTTTTAAGTAGATGACCCATGTAGTTTTACAAATACTTTCATTCTGAAGTGTTCAGAAGAGGATTTTGTTAATTTTGAGTTAAATCCATTTTCAAAGCATTGAAGACCTAGAGACAGAAGGGGATAATAACAGACCTAAAAAGAAAGGACCAGCTAGTGGCTTAAATAGGAAGCTTTGTAGCTGGTTTATCTGGTAGTAAAAACATTTGTGTGCTGACTACATATGAAGACTTGTGTAGTATGGGTCAGTTTCTAGATTCCTGATTGTTTTAAAACATTGTTAAGTGATGAACAAAAGCTTCAATGGTAAGCTTGCTGGCAAACTTTGTATTGCAGTTGCTGAGTGAAAATGGGATAAATCTGGAAGACATTTTAAAAAGAATTCTTGATGTTTTATGCGACTTCGGGTAAAATGTACTGTTTTAATTATTCTGTGCAAGTTAGAATGTAAGTTATTTATTCTGTGCAAGTGAAATAATTTATTGTAATGGAAAGCTGACTTATTTATTAAGCTCTTATTTGTGTTTTTTTTCTTCTCTCCAGAAACTTATAGCATATGGCCACTTGACAGGGAATGCTCCAGACAGTACAGCTCCAGGCAAAAAATTAATTGATAGAATTATTGAGACAATATGTGGCTGTTTTCAAGGCCCTCAAACGGACGAAGGGGTGCAGCTACAAATAATAAAGGTAAAATGTTTGATTCTTCCAATATTCATAGTATGACAGCAGGAAGAGGTTTATTGCTTCAGAGTTCAAAAGGAGAAGTGTTTCATTTGTGAGTGTAATGATAACCTTAAAATGTTTTCTTAATCTTGTTTGTTTGAGATGGAAACTCCCTGTCTTGAGCTCCTTTGCCTACTCTCCCATTTTATTCTGGGTAAACTCATGGTTGTGACCTGAAATCTTGTGCACAGGCCACTGGGTGAAATTTCATTCACAGCAGATCTGCAGAGCTCTCTAATTGTGAGGAATTACTGTCAAATAATCCTGCACTCCCAGTGGGGAACACTGTAATTAAGCAGCAGATTTTGAAATCCGTTTTGGAATTATTTTATGAAATGCTATTAGACCTGGCAGTCAGTTGTTACCAGGGCAGCTTTGTGCTGCTTTGTCACAGACTTTTGCTCAAAGGAGGCCTAGGGTTTCTTTCCATAGCTTATGTAAAGGCCAGGTGTGGAGTTTGTACAAATGTTTCTGGGAAATCTTAGCAGTTTTCTGATTGCACCCATTAATTATGTCTGTTTATTATGGGAAATTATTATGCCAAATAACAGAATGACTGAGTGGAAATACCATACCCTACTCCTGTAGCAGTTGTCTTTGAATGGTTGTGATGATGAGGAGTACTGAAAAATATAATTCAAGTTAGTTCTGGGGAATGGAGCACTTGTTACCTCATATTCTTGTGCATATGTGCCCTGAGGTGTTGATATTTCTTGCAGATTGTATTTACTTGTTCTACTTCAAAGAAGGCACTTTGTTCTCATGCTCCTTTTCATAGTTCAAATCTTCTTCTGTCTTGACACTTCACTTCTTGTTTTGTGATGCTCTTGTCTAGATTTGTTGTATTGTTTTGCCCAAGCATTTGAGACGTTTTTCATCTTGCAAAGGAAAGGTTTTCTTGCTTTTAACTTTCAGTGGCTGAAACCATTACATCCCCCTTTCACTGTAATATCTTCTCTCCCAATGCTTTCTTATTTCTTGTCCTCCCATCTCAAAGGAGTTATCTCTGAGCTGATACTTGTTCTGTCCAAGATAAGTTGAAAATTCAATTCTTCAACAATTGTAAAATGCTTTAAGTATGTAAATTCATTTAATGCCATCATTTTTTGACTGTTTATACTTAGCTAATTGCCATGTTAGAATGCCTGGGAAAGTGGAGAGTACTATTTTGGCTTTGACTCCATGTTTACCTGGTACAGTGGGCACTACAAAAAGCATCAAAATTGGGAATTACCTTGGCAAGGACTGGAACTTTTGACTTCCTGTAGGTCAGGGGTGTCAAACTCACAGCCTGCGGGATAAATCTGGCCCTCCACCTTGTTTTATCCAGCCCAGCACCTTGTTTCTACCTGGTGGCAGCACCAAGCTCCTTGCCCCTATGCTCCTGCTAGCGCTGGTCACGTGTGCAGTGTGTGTGACGCGTGTTACTCTGCAGGAGCAGGAGAATGGTGGGAACCGTGAGTTTTACACCTTTACTTTAGGGCAATAATGAAACTGCCAAGTCAGTCGTATTCACTTAGGCTTCATAACTGTTCTGTTCTGGGCTGAGTGTGGAGCATGCTTCTCCAGTGTGATTTGAAGGATGGATCACATGTCTTTCTGGACTCTTCCGTGGTCCTTGTGATTTGTATGTTCTCTAAAGAATTTTAGCTCTGTAGGGAGACAGAAGGCAGGGGACCTTGGTCTCCTTCTTTCTGTGCTGGCATGCCCTGGCTTTTACTCACAAAACAAGCAGTGCTCCTGCAGGACAGCTGCATCACCAACACCATGGTAAAATCTGAGAACCTTGATCTCGCAGGCACCTTCTTCCCCCTGAGGCTTATCTGGGTTTTACATGCCCAATGGACAGCCCTTACATGGCGTGCTGCGCTCAGTCTTAGATCTGGGAGATGGAGGTGGGTAGGAATTCACGTGCAGTGTTGTTTGCTAGTTACTAGGTTGATTTCCAGTGGTGGGATCATTTAAACAACCAACAACCAGAGTTGCACAGACGTTCTGAAAATACCTTTCTGTTGCCTACCAAGGAAATAGCGTTACTGAGACTGGGTAGTGTAGTTTGCCTCTTTTTAGGTACCTAAGGTTAGAGGTATGTCTGGCAGTAGTTCTGAGAGTTGGTGGCTGGTTTATCTTTTCTGCCCATGTTTCTACTTGCATATTTTCAGCTCTCTAATCTCATTATTCTTCATCTGCAAACTCTGTGATGAACTGGACTGGGAAATTGGCCTTTTCCTTCCTCTTGTAGTTTTGTCTGATTTGGTGTAATTTTGATGGGAAGCCATGCATATTCTTATTCAGTTGTTATGGTGCAATGGCTGAAGCAGAAGGGAAGCCAGTAATTAGGCTAGTGCTGCCATTGAATATTGTTTATCCAAATTATGTTTCAGGCAGCCTCCCTTGATTGATCCTTTTTACCTTTGGGCTTACTCTGCTAGGGCTAGAAGTGAGATTTGTGGTGTGTGTGCAGACTTCCTGTTGGCACCTGCAGAAGTTTTAGTCAAAGTTCTGTTTACATTCCTGTCCGGCCTTTTCATTCCTGAAGAACTACAATTTATGACAAAAATTATATTAACTTTTTAAAAAAATCTATAAAGAAGAAGGATGAGGAAGAAGGATGGGGCATGAGATCAACTGTTTATCCTCTTCTGTGTTTTCTTTCCTTGCTCTGCTGTGTAGTAAGCATTTGTTATTATCTAGATACTTCTTCAGCTTGACTTGCTTGTGCTTGGCAAAGAAAAATTTTTGTGTGCTTGATAGTAGTAGTTTGAAAAGTTGAATGTCATGTGAGTGACCTCTTTCTGTGCCTCACGTGCAATAAACTGTTCATAAGGCCAACTCCTCAAATATGTCTTTTTACAACTCATCACGATAGCAGTATAATCAATGTGCATGGAGGAAGGAAAGTTGAATCAAACATTGCTTGCACAAATCGCCTTTGGATACTAAAAATAAAGGACAGCTCATTGCTAGCTTTTCTTTAGAATGAGAAAACTGTAAAAGCTGACTAATTCTGAGAATAAGGAGAATGATGACAGGTTTGAAAGAATTTTAACAGAAGTTGTTCGAAAACAGATTCCAAATTGAGGACACTATTAGAAAAAAATTCTTTAATTCCATATCCTGTTGTATTTCACTAGCATGGAACACTGTCTAAGTAATTTAATGATCTACAGTATCATGTAGTGGTGTGGTTATTTTTTCTATAAAAAGGCTCATGGAAAACTTGATTTCTCCTGCTGAGATTAAAAGGAACTGTGGGTTATGGAATGATTTGAGAATTGAAATAATGATGCAGGAGGTTTTGTTCCTGAGTCTTTGTATTTTGAGACTTTCATCTTAAGTTAATGGCTAGGACTGGTTACTTAACCTGAAAATGCTCTCCTGTCAGTTTGCAGTTTTATTTTGTAGAGAAGGATTATGTTTTTAGAGTTGGACATGAAATACTTCCATTTTGCAAAATATGTATCCACTTAATTCCATATTAGATTCTAGTTAATTTTGATCACCTTTCTGGTAATAAAGCTAAATAAAACTTTATATTATTATATAGTTTATATTCAGCATATTCTCTTCCATAGGAGAAACTGAAACAGTTCTCTTCTTTTGGCAACCTCCACAGTCATAACCTTTCAGTGTGTTTTGGGGCTGGTAACTGACAACATGCTTGTGAATATGGATCGTTTTTTCTTACAATTGGTGTTGAATTGAAGAAAACACACTGGTTTTAATTAAATACATTCATTAATGATCATTATTACTAAAATCTAGTGTAGAATCTAGGATATGACACTTCATCTAAATTGCTGTCTTCACTGTGAAAGAACACCAGAAGCAAACACTGTACTTATCTGGTTTTCATACCCTTATAGTGTATTTCCATAGGTCTTCAAAGTTGGTGTAAGCTAAGTTAGGTAAACGTAGGTCTTTTAAAGTTGTGGTAAATGTATAACATAAGTGACTTGAGTAATTTGGAAACGAGAAAAAGCAGGAGATAATCTTATCACTTGCTTACAAAGAAAATGTCGTGTGGAGAACTATAATACTGCATTGAATATGGGTGTGCGTATCACTGCATTCTATATGTCTTCACAGAAGAATGGTTTATCTGTGAAGGTTATTTGATGTACTTGTTGCTTTGTGGTCTGAGGAATTAAGTCTCCCCTAGTTTTCCAAAAGCCAGTCCATAGTAACACCTGATTTTGTGATAAGTTATTTAATGTTTGGACTTCAAGTTGACTTTTAAAAAAAAGTTATTATTGAAAATAACACTGTAGCCCTTCTCAAAGAAAACTGAATTTTGTAGTTCCTGTAGCTGACAGACTGCAGAGAGGGGCTAAGGCCACTGTCTGAAGTGGAAGTGCTCAGTAGTTTCCAGGCAACCGAGTCATGGGTATTTTACCCAAACGAAGCCTGTGCAGATCAGATGACGGCTGTACGGCGTCATAAATCTTCCAAAGATTAGATGATCCGAGTTGGCTGGCAGGAAGAAAAGAATGACCGTGAGTTGAAAACCAGGCTTCCTAGCAGTCTGTGTGTAGGTGCATCTGCCTCTCGTGTGTTCTTAAATTATTTCTCCTGTTTGTAGTTACTTTCTTGTACCATAACCGTTCTGTTCTTGCAAAATATTCAGTGTGAGAGAAATGAAAAGTTTATAGGTACAGATAGAGGCTGGATGATTCTAGTAGAGGATTAATGTTAGTTTACTTGTATAACTACATTAATTTTGCGTTACAAATGACAATCTGTCCTGTGCTGTTCTAATACGCTCATTTTGCATAATAGGAAAGTCACTAAATATGCAAACGTGCTGCAGGCTAAAGAAAAAAAAAAGATGTCATACAAAAGCAGGATAATGTTTAACTCAAGAAATGATCCTGAAGATTATTATCCTTTCCCAAACCCATCTGGTGGTTGTTTATAAAAAAGAACAAGCTCTATTTATAGTAACTAGGTAGAGGCAAGGAACAGTATGGTCTTTCTCAAATATGGAACAGTAGGTGTGAACAGTTGAAAGGAAAGCGTAAGAAAAGAAGTCTCTCAGTCAGGATCATAGCCAGTAGTTTCAGGACACCAAGAGCTTTAGGGCTGCTGGTGGGTTTGCAGGTTTTGTGACAAAGAAAGCTTTTGTGGAAGGACCTGAAGTGTAATGAGGTAATGTTAACAATGGTTGTATGGCGATTTCCTTCCACGCCCAAAGAACAACAAAGGGGAAGAGTACGGTAAAGTACGCTTTTTTTTTTTCCTTTCTAAGTCATCTCTCCTAAGCTCACACTGAAGATATTTGGTTGAAAACAGATGAGCTAAGTGTGACCAGAAGGAGTGGGAGCTCAGCTGCAAAAAGCCTTGAGTAGAAAATCTTTACCGTGATACAAAAGAGCAACCTTATGCTGCAGCTTCGTAGTCAGCAGAGCCACTGCAGTAGCTTTGCTGTTCTGATCTCTGCAGAGGGGTGTTGTTCTGTACCGGCTTTGCTCCCATCCCTTGTCTTAACCCATCCCTTGTCCTGGCATGCATTCAATATTCTAAATCAACTAAAATCACTTTTCAAACAAACAGAAAACCCAAAACCAAACACCAGAAAAGCACCTGGGGGGGATTTTTTGTTCTCTTTTGGTTTAAACTGTATTAATGTGTTACCGTTAAAATAACACAAGTGACTTCATGCCCTAGACCTGTTGCTAAATAAGCCGTAAGCGTATAAGGCTGGGAGGAAGACATAGCTGTTCTACCTCTCAAGGACATATGTTGCTGTGTAGCAGTTTGAGATTTTGAGTAATCCTTCTTAACTGGGGACTGTTACTGAGGCAGTTGTTTCCTACTCATCTGTCTCACCTCTCTTCCTCCTTGCTTTGGCCCTAGTAGCTATTTGGCCACGGAGTGCAGCTGGGGAGTAATCTGACAAAAACTGATAAAGTGAGAAAGGGAAGGATTACTTTTCTGAAATCAGAGTTGGCAGTGCTTTCAGAGGAGCAGGACTGCTGCTCCTGCTTGTAACCTGTGGATACTTAGGGTTAGTTGTCACACTGGTTGTGGTAGTGATGTGCTCTTTTGTGGTACAGAATGAGGTGACATTGTTTAGAGCGTGCACTCAAATTGAGCCCTAAATGAAAGCCACTGAGAGGGAAGGATGTCAGAAGGCAATTGTACAATGCTTCTCATATTTCTGCTAGATTGTGATAGCAAGGGAAGAGAAATGGCATAGGGACATGAAGTAAGCATGACTGATAGCCTGAGGATGGCTCAAAATTGGAAGGAATATGAAAGATATTAGCAAAAGGTTAAAGTTAAAAATGCTAATCAATTTACAAATATGTGTAATACTCCTTAGGGTTCATTGTCTCTAGTGCCTGAGAAGGATAGTAACCCAAAGAAGTGACTGTTGGGTCCTGTGTACCCAAGTTGAACTCTATCATAGTGAGGTATGCCCTGCTGGAAAGCCCGAGTTCTCAGTCTGCATGGAAGATGTAGTTATATAGAGAATTTGCTTTAATATGTTAGGGGATGTGTCTTTGTGTGTGTAAACACTCCTTTGCCTCCACACTACCTTATTTGGCGGTGTGAAGAGAACCAAGCTCGAGCAGTCATAACAAGCATACTAAAGAAATTCATGAAATTCAGGCCGTTAAGCCAATTAAAACAAAAGAGCACATAATCCATCTGTAGCCTTGTCACCTTTTTCTACTAGCAGGCATGGTCTCTTGTTATTAAAAGTTGGGAAGAAAACTGACAAGACTTTACTGAACTGAGATGGAGTTGTTCTGGTTTGAGCTAAAGTAGAATCAGTTTTCTAACTTTTAAGCTAAGCCTTGTCTAAGTAACTTCATTTTTCTGAAAGTTAACTGCATGTTTTTCAGACAGGGTTTCTCTCTAGAAGTGATAACAGGCAGAAAGGCCATTGCTTATACTTATTCCTATAGAAACCAAAGCCATTGAGTTGACAGAGTGCCGTAAATGAAAGGGTTACACCTGCAGGGAGGAGCAGACACGAGAGGTGACCCAAAACCAACCAAAAGAGCATTCAGTTCCATATATAAAATTGAGGGGTCACAAGGGTCAAGGTCTCTACTTTGGTGGCTGGTATCCAATATGGACCTCGTCTGTCTCTTTGCCCCTGATTCCGGATTTGTGTGTTCCTGAATCTCGTTCCTGGGTCTAGCTCTTTCCTGCTTCCGAGTCCAGCCCAGGACCTTTCCTGTGTCTTCCCTGCAGCATCGGTGGTGACGTAGTCATTGTGGGAGAGTGGTGATGATGTGCGATTTCATATATTTGTATGTATTTTATTATTTTCTTATTATTATTTTTTCTCTTCCTCTCATTTCCCTTTTCCTTTTTTGCTGGAGGGGCTGGGTTTGGGATCACAACTGCTTGCATTTAGCTGCCAGTCAAATCGCCCAGGACTAAACCATGACAGAAATAAAATGGGACTTTCAAATATCAAGTTCTTAACCACCTGACTTTAACAAGGCGATGAAAAATGACACAAGCAACTAACTTTATGAATGAAATGGCTAGAACAAAAGTATGGCGACTTAATCTCCCTGGCCCCCTGCACCGTTTTTTTTCATGTCCTGATTTCTGGCAGAAAGAGACCTTATCTTCCAACTGAGAAATGGTATGTGGTTCCTACACACACTTACAATGCATCGGTTTATCTCCATGTGATCTTTTAAAATTGGGTGAAAGAAATCCTAACTAAGTCTACATACTTACTGTATTGGGCCAAACAGTAGTAATTTGGAAAAAATAGTTGTTTGTTGATGCCTGGGCTACACTTGTTTGGCTTGTTTTCAAGAGTTGCTGATTTTATTTTTTTAATTAGCGTAGAGGAAGTTCTTCAAGGTTAATTCTGTTACAGAATTGTTAGTGAATGATTAACGGAGCTTTCTGTTTTGTCCTCTCAGGACTTTAAGGCACAAAAAACTTGAATAAGTAGAAAATGTACGTGTGCAGCCATTCCAGATCAGAGAGTGTAGAAAATAATCACTGGAAGTTACCTGCCTTGAGGATGATCACGTTTGCTCCTGAAACATGTAGGGAGAAGTGGGAGAAGTCCACAGAGCCATGACTGAAATGTGTAATTTTGAAGATAGATTTTGGAATGTGAGTGTGCTGTGTTGTAGGGGATGTAGATATGTTACCTGGTGGATATATTACCTTATCAGAAGAGATGTGCAGGCATAATTAACGGGAATCAGCATGTTTTAACTCAGTACCTGCAAGTCTCATAAAATCGCAGGAATTCCTACCAGTAAGTTGGAAGTGGAGCAGTACAATGCTTAGTGAAAGATAAGTGAATACATGACATGCAGAACTGTGTGTGTTTGGTGCTGTAGAAGGTGTTTGTGTAAGGGATTAGGGGAAGGACAGGTGGTGAACGGTTTAAATGTATAAACAGGTTTTGGTAGCGAACTCATTGATACAGAGATCAGAGAATAGAATCATAGAATGGTTTGGATTTGACCTCTAAAGGTCATCTCTTCCAACCTGCATGCAATTATCAGTGACACTGGATCAGTTTGCTCAGAGCCCCACCCAACTATATTATGAATGTTTAAGGGAGAAGGCATCTCCCACCTCTCTGGGCAACCTGTTCCAGCATTTCACTACCCTTATCATTACACTTAGTCTGAATCTTCCCTCTTTTCATTTAAAACTATTACTCCTTGTCCCAACAGGCTCTGCTAAAAAATTTGTCTGCATCCTTGTTGTAGGCTGCCTTTAAGTATTGTAACTCTACAATGAAGTTCCGCTGGAGCCTTCTCTTCTCCAAGCTGAACACCACCAACTCTCTCAGCCTTTTTTTCAGAGCAAAGGTGCTCCAGCCCTCTGATCATTTTTGTGGGTCCATGTCTTTCCTGTGTCGAGAGCTCCAGAGGTGGATGCAGTACTCCGGCAAAGGTCTCACCAGAATGGAGTAGAGGGGCAGAATCACCTCTCTTGAACTGCTGGCCACGCTTCTTTTGATGCAACCCAGGATGCATTTGGGCTTTCTGGGCTGCGAGCACACTTTGACAGCTCATGTTTTGCCTCTCATCCACCAGCACCCCAAGTCCTTCTTGGCAGAGCTGCTCTCAATCCCTTCATCCCCCAGCCTGTGCTGATACTGGATGTTGCCGTGACCCATGTGCAGGATCTTACACTTTGCCTTGTTGAACCTTGTGAGGTTCATATGGGCCCACTTCTTGAGCTTGTCCAAGTCCCTTTGGGTGGCATCCCATCCCTCAAGTGTGTCAACTGCACCACTCAGCTTGGTGTTATCGGCAAACTTCCTGAGGGTGCCCTGGATCCCACTGTCTCTCTCATTCATGAAGGTATTGAACAGTCCCAATCCGGTCCCCTGAGAGGCACCACTTGTCACTGATCATCCAGTTAAGGCACTGGATTTTGTTACGGCTGCTGTATGTCCTCTTCCCTGAATGATGTTTCCGTTAGCAGAAGACAGGGTATTGGTAAGTTGTGGAGGTATTGAATCATTGCACAGAAAGGGTAAGAATTAAGGGTAGTGGTATGAATTTCTACTTCAGGCTTGATTTTTAGAAGGCTGGTGATGTGTAAACTGATTTTTTGGATGGAAAAAGGGAATATGACCAGTGCTCAGAGATTTAAGTTATTTTAGCGAAGTCATTGTCTGCCCCTGTGGTTTCTTTTGATTGGGTGGGTTTTGAATATTTTTTTCTATTGATTTTTTGATAAAAAAGACTTGTAGTGGTCATTTAGGAAGAAATTTTTCACAGTGAGGGTGGTGAGGCACTGGCACATGCTGCCCAGGAAAGCTGTGGATGCCCTCTTCCTGGAAGTGTTTGAGGCCAGGTTGGATGGGATCTGCTCAAGGTTATTGTCTGGTGGAAGGTGTCCCTGCCTGTTGCAGGGGATTGGAATTGGACGGACTCTAAAGTCCCTGCCAACCCAAACCATTCTATGATTTTATGATTTAGGCAGCATTACTTTGTAGATCATAGCTTGAGGTGCTGCGTAGTGATCATGCAGGCAAGAATGTATAAAAGTAAGTACAGTCATCCATATATATACCTCCCTGTGTGCCCTCATGAGAGAACTGAAGCACCATGGGTAGAGTAAGAAGAGACCTTAAGCAGATTGCTATTCTGGGAGTAGAGTTCAGGTCTTTTCAGCAGCAGCTCAGTGAGGTAGATCTTTGGTTTTCTTTTTGCTTGTTAGGCTGTACAGTGATTTTTTAATTTTTTGAGTAAGCAATGAATAGTCCTTGTCAGCTTATTTGTGCGATGCTTGGACAAAGGTGCTGACAATGTCAGTAAGAGAAATGAGGCATGATTTGATGTGATAAGCTTACAAAAGCATGAACTTTCCAGTGCTTCCAGTTCATTCTTACTTTCCCTAAACATCCTGTTAAATCATTAACTCTGTCAAAGTCTTTAATGCATAAAATTCCCTGATTTTTTTCTACTGGAGTACCATGATCAGTATGTAAAAGTTTGTTCTCTTGTGGACCAAGTTCTTCCCATTTTCTTCCACTCTCCATGACACATCTCTGACAATGTCTTTACATCTTGTCCTCAAATTTCATCTGCCTCCATTTCTGCTCTCTAATCCAGCCTGCCTCTGCCTTCCATAAAGGTGATTTCTTCCTTACTTCTGTATTACTTGATCTTTGATAGGCTTATTTGCCTATTTTTTTGTGAAAAAAGAGAAGCAGATGGTATCTCAAATGGAAAGAGTGTATTTCTACAGAGAGCGCAACACAATATTGTAGTATTTACCTGAGTAGAGTGTATAGAAAGGGGAGTTTCTCCCACTTAAAACTGCCTAATCTCATACTCTTTGTTCTTCATGTTTACATTTATTTGTAAAACAACTTTTGGACTCTTAGAGTTGTTTTTCGTATTTTAGCAGGTAGTCTGTTCATGTTTTGAGTCTAGAAAATTCTAGGATGGCTTTTATTAACTACTTGTTGGTTACTCCATTGGTGACTTCTTGCTGTTCTGTGCTATGAAACATGTATTTCCTAAGTATGTTGATTAAAAACCACTCAATTTACTGTAACTGGTATGTACGTTCTGATATGGCTAGAAGAGTAGGTGGGAGAACTTAAACTGCAGTTCAATGTATGTACTTAGTTATGTTTTAAAATTAATCCAACTTTGATGGTTATTCATTTGCTAATGGTTTGATTGACAAGAAGAGTTTTGACTGGTGTGTGTTTATTTGTTTAGGCTTTGCTCACTGCAGTAACATCTCAACACATAGAAATCCACGAAGGAACAGTGCTACAGGCTGTAAGAACATGTTACAATATCTACCTAGCAAGCAAAAATCTCATAAATCAAACCACAGCCAAGGCCACTTTAACACAAATGCTGAATGTCATTTTTGCACGTATGGAAAATCAAGCAGTGAGTATCTCAGTATCTATATAAAAACTAGCTCTTGAAAGCTAACCACCTTGAGGCATTTGTTCTGTCGTTGTTATTAAAGTTTTTTTGCTTTCCTAACTTAGTTACTTTGGAAAAAAAAAATATCTGGTATTTTGCATTGTTCTTTTTGTGGTTTGTGCTCTGAAATAGGTGTGAAATGTGGTTTGGGATGTGGGGGTAGTGTATGGAATTTAAACTTCTCATAGTGGCCTTCTGTATTTAATGGGTGTATTCAAATTCTGTTTCTGTTGTTGGGCTGTCAGGAGGTGCCACACTACCTGTGTAACAGTGCAAGTGAAGCAATTTAGTGTTACTGGAACACTCCAGTGTTGTTGTAATGGTAAACACCGAATAAGTAATCCATGGTCAAAATCAAACAAACAAACAAAACTCCAAAACCAAACAAAAAACCCTTCCCTGTCATGTGATTATTTACATTTTTTTAACATTTTAATGTGTAGCTGTCACCAACAGATACATGTCACCGAAGCTGCTATTGTTAGTTGTCAGCAGGGACTCTAGCACACGCTCTGTGCCTTCCATTGCTGATATTATAAGATCAAGCAAGGTAACTGTCTAATTCCTATGTAGAAAAAACAAAACCAGAAGAAACACCTAAAACCCAAACAAAAAAGCAGATGCCTAGATTTGAGAAATGGCTGAATTCCTAGCTACTTCTAGAAGTAATTCTGCTGTATTATTGCAAACTCCTAAGTTTTCTTTAAGAATATGTAGTACTGTCTTTCTTACTTCCCTCTCAGAAGCAACTGCATTGGTGTATTTGGTAACATCACAGTCAAATATTTATAAGGCATCATATTTATGATGAATCACAGCAAAAGTCACGCAATACCTGAGTACTTTGATAAATCTGTGCAGTTACTGTCCTTTTAAGCAACTTAATGTGGAACATGGTTATTGTTATTGTTGTTATTATTATTGTTATTTATTATATGGAAGTCTTCATTTTTACCAGACTGTAAGTCCATTCTTTACACAGGTTGATGTGCAGTTCTGCTTGTTTTGCACACTCAGGGCAGTTATTTTAATTCAATAGCTAACAAATTATAGAAGGAATTATTTGAGTTGTAATTAGAAGGGAGTGTCTACTTGGGAATCTGTAGCACCCGAAAAGATGCAGCATAGAAAGCTTTAAGTGGAAAAGTAAAGGACTGAGATCATAACAGCAAAAATAACAGTATAAAAATCTACAAAAGTTTTGGTGAACTCAAGGGTTTGCAGGGATAGAAAGTCAGTCCATAGAGCATCACTTCAAAGGACACCCTGCTTTGATTTGACTTTAATGACTGTTTATTTATCTATTACACAAATAATCTTCCGGTTTTGGGAATTCCAGATCAAGGAATCATGTAAAGAAAGTAGTCTTTGTCTTACAGTTTTAAGTATGATCATTTGTTCTTGAGGATGTTGTCTTCTGTAGTGTTTTGGGGGTGCTGCTTGTCTTCAGTTTTTTTCTCCCAGATGTTTGTCAGTTTTCCCCCTCGTTTTGGTTTTTTTTTGAGTCTTTACCAAATGCCTTGATGTTTCTCCATCTACTGGCTGAACTTTCTTGTGGGGCAGGCAGACAACTCTTGGTTCTGTACTATGTGTGGTTTAGTCATCTCTCTTCCAAAGTTAAGGAATGGTTGTGTCGTGTACGTAGTTGGGAAGCAGTGCTCTTGCAAAGATTTATTCTGTGATATTAACATTATTTATAATAACAGAAAGGATGCATTTTCTTATACTGTTACAGCTTTATGAAGGTACATGCAAGCATGTTTATAAAGTAATGTATATGATATATATACAACTCATTGTTTTGTTTTGATAGTGAAATTCTTGTGTGACTACAATGTTTTTGTAGCTTCAGGAAGCCAAACAGATGGAAAAGGAAAGGCACAGACAGCAACACCATCTACAGCAATCTCCAGTAAGCCATCATGAGCCTGAGTCACCTCAGTTGCAACATATTCCAACACAGACTGATCAGCTGTCCAAAGAACATGAGAGAGAGCTTGATCACAGCACAAATGATGTGGACAAGAGCCTTCAAGAAGATACAGAGGCTGAAAATGGATCTGATATTTCTAGCGCTGAAAATGAACAGACAGAAGCCGACCAAGCCACAGCAGCAGAAAGTAATCAGTGTGTATTTCTATTTCATGGAGGGAGGGAAAGGGTCTGTAAAAAGAAAGGCTTGAGGACTGTCTTTTTTTCCCCCTCTCATAAATTTGGAGTCAGGCATGTATTTTCAAATAGCTGACTAATGCAAAATGCCTGTAGTCCTTATTACAGCTGTTGAACTTTATCATGAGTCCCACATTCTGTTGAAGTCACTGTAGCAAAGATTCCTCTTTGCAGCTATATAATATTATGGAAGTTTTTGAGACTAACATCTCAAAACAAGTAAATTTCAATGTTTAATGTGCGTGAAAATATAAAATTGATGTCTTTATTGGCATAGGCCTGTGGATTAATTACTGTTTACAGGTAAACACTGGAATGCTTATGTTCTGCAAATACTATTTTTAAAGCATCCAAACATAGCTGTTTTAAACATATTAATAGATTTGTAACCAAATTTTTAAATATTAAATGCCATTAAAATACTTCCTTAATTGCTGAGTTTCTCATTAATATTTGTTTGTGTTTGTTTTTCTTTTTAAAGATCTTTCTAAAGCTGATGGAGGAGCATATGATGGTGAAAGCAATGAGTATGAAGAGAAGGCACAAGAAATTGTAGAAAGTATTGTGCAGGAAATGGTGAACATAGTAGTTGGAGGTATTATATTAGTATCTGTCTAGTCAGTAGCAGCTGCAGTCTGAATTCTGCATTAAGAATTATCTTAACACTTCTGAATATTTAACTAAAACATGTCATTGTTTAAATAACAGTTAACGCTGAAGAAAACATTTTCAGTTGTCTGACCTTAGGTGGGCCTTATTTAACAGGAAAATGAACAAGATTGCATACATTTATTTATACTGTCTGCTTTGGGGACTAATGTTTTTTTTTTTTAAATAGAAATTCTTTTTTTTTTCTGTTTTGTTTCCACATAAACTTTTCACAAATGGGTCTTTCTCTGTAGTAGCAGTGTGGCACTACATTTTTCAGTTTGTTGGAAAGTGTGTGTCAAATCAGTGACTTTTTTTTGCCCAGTACTTCTTACAAATTTGGTAGAATGGTGAACATGGCAATGTAACATTATCAGTTATTTTTTTAATTGTAGCTTTCATTAGTGGGAATTAAGAGTATTTGGAATTGTTTTAGTTATATTATACTATGTAAATTTTCCTTAAGCTGCTCCGTATGATACTTCGCTTATGATTGTTTTATATTAGGTGTAAAAACTGTGTAATTTGCATTCTTATGTTACATTTGTTTTTACATCTTTTCTGATAGATATGGAAGGGACTACTGAAAGTGCTGGTGGTGATGGCACAATGGAAGATGGCAGCGACAGTGAAAACATTCAGGCAAATGGAATTCCAGGGACTCCAATTTCTGTTGCTTATACACCATCTTTACCCGATGACAGACTATCTGTCTCTTCCAATGATACTCAGGTACAGGCAGTTATAAATTGGGAAATACTGAAAAAAAAATAGGATGTTTTAAGTGTTGCCCAACACTTGTGCGGAAAACATATAATATAATTCCATAAAAAAAGTTACTCAGGTGAATGTCATGGCATTCTAAGCATTTTTCTATTTTAATGTACTATTTACATTATTTTGTAGGTAAATTTTAGATGTGATGATTTTTTATCCTAGCATAGGATAAATAGAAATTTCAAGCCTATATCGTGCATGGCCTTACTGCAATGATTACGGATAGGAAGTTTCATGGCTGAGAGGATTTGATTTTCATTAACAAAAAGATGTGAAAATATACTCCTCCTGTTGTATCAGATATCAGCATGTTTGCACTATCAGCTGACAGAGCTATCTGCTATCTACATGTACAGAGTAATTGCAATTGAGAATAATAGATTTTAAGCTTAAAAAGCTACAGTCACAAATACCATACAAGTAGAAGGAAAGCATTCAATACCTTGCTTGTGTAGGGGACAACAATACAAAATTGCAATACAAAGTAGTAATAAGGGTGACTATTTTACCATGCAAATTCACCAGGTGTATTTTGCCACAGGCATGTAATCTCTGACACTGTCAAGTTAAGTTTGGGGTTTTTTAGACTAGTTATCTCCTGAAAATGGCTGAAGACAAATTACTGCAAGTTACTTTACTTAAACCTGACCTACCGGATTTCATGGCAGTCTTTAACTCTGAGTTTTTACTGAGGTGGTAGTTCTTATTAGGTGAGTTTTTCCATTTTAACTCCGTTGCAGAATATTTTGGTTTAGTTTAGTCTTGAGACTGTAAAGCTATAGTGAATTGGTTATATTTGTATAATATGTTAACTTCTTGTTGCTAGAAGGTGGGGATTTTCCTACACACCCTGCTAATGCAAAATGGAATTCTGAAATATGTTAACTTCTTTAGGAATCTGGAAATTCTTCAGGACCTACCCCTGGTGCTAAGTTTTCCCACATTTTACAAAAGGATGCCTTCCTTGTATTCAGGTCACTGTGTAAACTCTCCATGAAGCCCCTGTCAGATGGACCACCAGATCCAAAGTAAGTAGGAGTTCTCACATTTTTTTTTATTTTGAAATAAAAATATAATATTTAAATATTTTTGAGAGTCCTTAATTATTGAGAAAACAGTGGTATGGTAAAAAGAACCTAGAAACTTTGAAAATGTACTTCTGTGTTTTAATGCATGTTTTGTATGTTAAATGAAAGCAACTGCTGCCACCCATCTGCCTGTTTAGAAGTTTAACAATGTACTTCCTGTAAGTATATCTTTTTCTACTAGTTGCTCTTTTCAACACTTTTCAGAAGTGTATGTAAAGAAAGACTTCAGGTATTTTTTATCTCAGCTAATGTTTATGCCCTCTGATTAAAAAATCATTCATATCTGCTGTCCAGTACACAAACCCAACGCTACTTCGTCTTAATATAAGCTCCTGACTTTGAACTAATACTGGTTATGATAAATTCTTGATATAGTGTTTCATTCTTTTGCTCAGGTTGGACGTTTTTGACAGCTCCCTTAATCAAAACAGAAATGTTTTTAAACAGTCTTTATTTGGCTGTTTTGGAAATCTTGTCCTCTCTGAAGATACTGTGTTTTCCGTTTTGCTTGGAGAATTGTTCACTGTAAAGCAAAGAGAAATATTCTCTCTCTAGTTAGCTTTTAAGTGTTGGCAAAGAACTTTTCTGATCTTGGATAGAATTTATATGCATCTTTTTTTGTCCATTAAGCACGATTGGTAATAATTTTCGAGGGGAATACTTCTTTGTTCCTAATATACTAAAACTGTAGTATGACTTTTGATGACAGTCAGAGACCTGATATTCTTCAAAACAAAAACAGCTTTACTGTTCCAAAGTTTAACTTTTAAAGCAGGTAACTTTAAGACATTTTAATTTTATCGCTGATACGTGTCATGGTTTTAATAAGCTGGGGAAAAAATGATGTAGTCTAGAGGGTTTTGAAAGGTTAATGTAGAGCCATTTTTGATTTGTTATATAGCAATGCACTACGGAAAGTCAGGACATTAAAAAATGAAAACTTAAGCATGAGTTTCTCCCTTGCTATTTTTGAGAATTGTCTTCCAGGAAATGCCATGAAAATCCTCCGGGTTTAGTCAGTTCTCTGAAACTAAGACTGTACATTTATTGAAAGCTTTAATGGATTAACTCCCACTGGAAGAGCAGCAGTAGCTATTGAGGCACTTGGAGCATCTCATGTGACTCCATGGAGTCTTTGACGTTTGTATTAGAACTCATTAAGCTCTTCATATATTAAAAACTGGAGGAAGCGGCAGTTAGGGCAACAAGAATTAACTGCAAAGGCATTTGAAGACGTCCTGTGTTTGGAGAAGTGCCTAGAATTTATTAGTAGTTCTGAGGCACTGGTGGCTTTTTGAACTATTACAAACATGCTGTAAATGGAAAAAGAGGCATAGGATATCTACAGCATTTTAAAAAAAGGCTTATCTGCCTCTTTAAAAATCATCTTTCCAGTGAAATTAGCTATGAAGTCTTTACTGAAAATATTTTAAAAATTTAAGTAACTGGACATGGAGCTTTAGCTTAAAATCACGGTTGTGCTTCCTGGAAACCTGTTTAATGTCTTTATCTCCTTTTTTCCTGGAATAAAATAAGATGGGGGAGAAATGTCTTGCAGGCTCACTTATTAGATTTTAATCCTTAAACGTGTTTTAAATTAACTGGGCTTTACACATCATATAGAATTGGTAAAGCCAGCAAGCGAGGACTTCAGTTCTAAGCCGACACTTGCTGGAAGTAGGCAATATTTAATATTTTATATATGGTTGAAATTCTCTTCATAATTAAATTTTTATGTTTCATAGTAAAGTATGGTCTGGTCATGTGCTTGTCTGCACACTTGATACAAGGTGTTGCAAAAATCAGGCCTTCCGCATCAAAGGAGATTGTTATGGTGGGTTCCATGCAACTACGTGGTGTCCAGAGCCAGGCATTTTCTTGAAGAACTCCTCCTGAGACCTGTTTTGAGGCATTTACTTTGACCTGAGGAGTAGGAGGAACAATTACCTTATTCAGTTTGACTGGCTATGTTTCGCTTCTCAGAAGTGTCTTCAGACAAGAAGTCTACGCTTGGGTTTATATTCTATGCGTTTGAAATGTTTGCGGGTTGCTTCCCCATAACCCCCTCACCCACTTTGTTTTCCAGTATGCAGAAGTCATTGTGTTGTTTTTCAACATACTTGTTATTAATTTGCATTTTTGTTCTTAGCTAGACAGGAATTACTTTTTTTTTTTTTTTCATTGAGCTTGTATTTTTGCAGCATAGAGCAAATGTCCAGCTATTGTGTGTGTCATGTGTTGTCTTGAAGTGCTCCTTACCATGTCTGGGCTCTTTATTTGTATGAAAAATTTCCTGTCATTGTTCCTTGTGTTTCGTAACTGTCCTCTGTCAGTGGGTGGATGTTCAATGAAAGCTGCAGACTGTCTTGTTGGGGAAACCTTTTATGTCTATGCTTTCTTTTCAGAAGAGCTACAGCCTTTTCTGAGGTGTTCAGAGGTGGGAAGGAGCATCAGGAATCTGAGGAGAGAATGCTTTCATCCAGAATGCTATTTAAATAGCACTATGTTTTCATAGAATCATAGAATCATCTGGTTGGAAGAGACCTCTGAGATCAAGTCCAGCCGTACCTGTCCCCTTAATAAACCATGTCCTTGAGAAATTAATCTACAAAGATGCAGATTTTCTTTACACTTTTTTGTGTGTGTATTGGTGGGGTTTTTTGTTTGGTGTTTTGGTGGGTTTTTTTAAGCATATATAGTAGCACTGCTCTGACATAAATTCTAGCTTACTTCAGCCTGTAAGAAGCACGATGTTACTGTGGAGCACTTGACAACACTGCACTTGCCTGACTTTGCTATTGCCATGCTTAAAATAGGTGTGTTATGTATCTTAGCTGCTCTTGGAGTTGAATGGGGCCAGTGACTGTTAAACAATATGAAGTACTGTAGTTGAGAAAAAGATCTTTTAGTGCTGGTAGGAAGTAGGTCAGGCAGCACAGCTGTTGTCTTTATGGTCCTTTAGCTCTCTTTCCATACTTGGTGAAATACAGGAGGAGGAGGAGAAGGCATTTCCACCTTTTGGTAGTGGACATTCTGTAAATGTGCTGGATATTTTAGATGAGATCTTCCAAAAATCCATTAAAAGGAAAGAATGCTCCCTTCATCCTCTGGCTAAGATTGGGCATTGCTTGCTGTTGCTACAGTCCTTCTGCTCATGAGGAAGTGGCTGAATAGTAATGGAGAGAAAGAGTAACTGAGAAAGGTTATTCTTGCTTACCTTCTTGGCTGAAGAGTGACCAATGCCACAAAAAAGATCAACTTATCTTAATGGCTTTTCTACAGCAAATTGTATCAAATTTGAGTTTGTTTGATGAACATTCCACGTACAAAATCATTGTGGTGTGTATTGACTTTTCAAGAGAACGTTTATTTTTTATGACTTACTCTGAGCTGATGTACTGCGTTGTTTCATTCCAGATCTCATGAACTGCGGTCAAAGATTCTTTCACTACAGTTGCTTCTGTCCATTCTGCAAAATGCAGGACCTGTCTTCAGGACAAATGAGATGTTTATTAATGCTATTAAGCAGTACCTTTGTGTTGCACTGTCGAAAAATGGAGTCTCATCAGTTCCAGAAGTTTTTGAACTTTCACTTTCCATATTTCTTACCCTCCTCTCAAACTTTAAGACTCATCTAAAGATGCAGATCGAGGTATGTTACATTAATTTCTAATTTATGGGGCAAGGGGTGTTGAGTGAATGTTTGTTGATATTTGTGTGTAGCTTGGTCTTGCTTAGATAAATTTGTTTTCCTTTCTGAATCTCAGCTCTTGCATAAGACTTTATAGATGTTCCCAAGCATAGAAGCTATTTTTTACTCCTTGTCAATGGACTTGCTTTGGACAGTGCCTTTGAAACCCCCTTTGAACAAAATAGCACCATTTTCTTTGAAATACTTATGGGTTAAAATTTGCCCTGTAACATCAGAAGTAGTGTGACACTTTGGGTAGTGTGGTTCGGTGCAGTGGAAGGTAATTGTAAAACGTTTGTAGGGCTGCTTAAAAATATTTCCATCATATTTTAAGTAGAACTTGAAATGAAGTCCCTAATAAAGAAGTAGGTAATTTCATCACTTAACAGTAAACATTAACATAAAGAGATCTTTTACAGTGTGAAACACTTCGATTTATGCTGTGGTTGAGATGAAATTTTACAGTCGTAACATATTATGCCCTGATGAGTTTATTTCCTTTATTTAAAACCTGAGCCTTCTCTTGGCTGTGACATGGTGTTATCACAGAACGATGCAGGGAAACCAGTGCCCAATAATGTGATTAGGAAGTTTCAGCTCTGCACTGCCTAGTGCAAATTAAGAAAATGAGTATGCTTATGAAGAGGCTATGTAATGTATGGCTTTGCAAAGAATAAAAGTGAATGACTTGAAATGTATTGTGGGTTCTCTCTGAGGTCACTTGAACAGATGTATTTCTCTAGGGGAAATCTCAGCTATTTGATTATTATAGCCACTTCCCTTTGTATATCAGGGCCTACATCAATACATGTCCTGAATGAGATAATCTCATTTCCTCAGGTCTCAAAAGGTGTTTCCACGATGTAAGTCCTTGGACCATAAATATAAATAAATCCATGTTCTTTGCAGTAAGAGTTATCTGAGTTGTGGCAGGTATTGCAGGTTTTCTCCCTGGATGAATATTTTCTAAGTCACAGGAGAAAGCAAGACATATGTAGAGGCTTTGGTTTTGACTTCCGCTCCTTGTACCATAGGGTACGAGCAGCTTCTTGGAACTATTCTGCCAGTTTGACCCACATGGATATCCTTTTGTGTGTCCCATGTATTAAAGATCTTAATACCATTGTGAATGAAGCAGTAGTGTGCGCAGTGTGTTCTTGGCATTCATTTTGGTGGTTTGTATTTTGAGAGTTGATGTGAAAGCTGAAACCTACAGATTGCCTCTAAGTGTGGAGGTTCAGTACATGAAATGATGCTGAGAAATGTTGATAATGTCGCTGTTTCAAGGACCTTGAATTCAGGAATTTCTTCATCTATGGTTGTCATTGAATAAGTTGATATCTTGTGGCAACTTTGGAGGAAGAACCTCATTTTGCCAGTACCATATCAGAAGGATATTGTGTTCTGATCACTTACCAGGCTATTTTGATGCCTTTTAGGGTAAGAAATAATAGAATTTCCAGTATTTTATTGAGCATAGCTTGGATAGAAATTAAGGTTTGTTGATTGATTGAATATGCCTTGAAAATGTGATGCATTTTGAAGACTTTTAGAACAAACTGTGTGTGTTCAACAAGGCTTGTGCGTGTGCAGTCAGCACATCAGACACACTGGGCTGAGCTGCTCGTCAGTCACACAGGCTGCTTAGAAAGTGTTGGACTTGCTATGTGTTCACAGAGCTTACAAGTCAACGTGTAGGTGTTAAATTCATTGCAATCCAGCTTCCCTGACAGAAGTTTGATGAGCTTACATCACTGCCATCCTTTCCCCGAATTACAAACAAATAATGAAAACATATCTGAGGAAAATAAGGTATAGGATACCCTGCACTATTATAGCAGCTTCTAGAATATGCTAAATCACCACATAGCAGGGCTGCATTTCCTCCTCACTAATATGAAAGCCAAAAGCTTGATGCTGCCTAAGTATCCATTTATTACAAAGTATGTGGGACAGCAGTTTCTAGAAACTGAATTCTTTTTCCTGGTTGTGAGCTAGGAATTCCTCTTCTTTCAGCTACTGATCCTAAAGGTTATTCAGAAGATGTGGGTAGACAAGTAGATAACTTTACATTCAGTTTGTGTCTTGAAGCTGTAAGGAGAGCCATATGCTGTGATTTATAATATGCAAAATCTATATATTTTGGGATTGAGGCTTCATTCTTCATCTGTGTGAGAATTTTTTTTGGCATATTTTAAAATAATAGTTTCAGATTCTGTTGAAAGTGACCGTCTCTTGATCCTTTGACTTAAATATTCAGCTAACACTGCCTTCTGACAGTTAAAGTAGTTTCAGTCGTTCCTTTATTGTATTGAATCTGTATTTCTACATGGGTCAACGAATATACTTGCAGCAAGTCAAGTCCTAGATATCAGGGGGGTTGGGGTGTCGTTTAGCTGTGCTTCCCATTACCACCATTATGTAACTGTGAATAAATTGTCTTAAAGCTCTTACTTTCAGTTGAGGAAAAAAATAAATAGCTCTTTCCTGGTTTACTTTTCCAGTATGCCAGGAATAAAGTCTTAACCCTTTAACATGAATTGCAGTAAGTAACGTAGCAATAGATAGCATGTTTAAACATCCAAAATTTAAATAATCAGCACAATTTTGAGAAGCTGGTCATTTCAAGCTATGCTTGTCCAAAGTTAATACCAGAAGCAAGAGATACTCTTAGGTTTAGGGTTAGGGTTAGGGGTTAATACCAGAAGTAAGAGATACTCTTGATGTTGATGCTCAGAATTGCAGAGATCTAAAGTGTCTTCATAATATGCAGATCTTCCAGCTAATTTCTAGCTTAAATTAGGATTTAGTTTTATACTTGAAACTTTTTTCTCTGCTCCATCAGTGACTTTTTAAAAATTTTCTAGGAGAAAAAGCCCTATTTTCCTGATTCCAGTATATAGCTTTACTGTCTTTCAGTAAACATTCTGAAAAAAGCAAATATGTAACTAAAGATTGTTCATGGCATGACCTGTATTAAAATTTTATGTCTTCCTCTGTTTAGATTTCATAAAGTTGTGGCTGAGATCGGTCTAGTACTTTTGAGTATATTTAAGCTCTTGGAAGTCTTTGATCTGTTATGTGTTGAACTACTTACGTTTTGTAGGGATGGTTTCCTTATTAGGACTGGTAACTGGAATTGTGCTGTGTGCCTCTTTTTCTCTGAAGACGCCACTAAAATGGAAACAATTGTTAGTGTGTTTGCTCAAGGAAATAGCTTCCATCAAAGTGGCTTAAAAATTAAAGTGGCTTTTTCTCCCCAGACATGTGACTTAAAGCGAAATTAGCCTTGTGCCTTTCTCCACCTGGTTAACAGCATAAAAATCTCTGTAAAAATTCTGTGGTATAAGGAAATATCTGATACTAAAACCAAGGGTAGTTATGCATTTGGGTATTTACATGCTGCTGTCGGAGAAGAGGAGGCTGATGGCTTGAGACAATCAGCAGTGTCCTAGAAAAAAACTTATGTTGGTGGATTCAGTAGCCACAGCTGGCTGGGAAGAGGTGAGCTCTCAGGAGCAGAGAACGGTGATGTCATGCTGTGTAGGATGGTGATGTAATGCCGTGTGGCAGTCAGCATTTTGAGTTCATATGCTGTTACAGCAGTTGCTGCTGCTTAGATAAGAAGTGAGAAAAAGGCTGTCCTAGTTGCTAAGCATGCTCAGCTGAAATAGTCAGCCTGTAAGGCTAATGGATCTGGTGAGGAGCTAATTGGGAGTGGATAAAATAGTCTTGTTTTCCAGACAAAAGCGTCTGTACTAAAGCAATTCCATGAAAAACTAATATCAGTTTTAGGGAAGAGTAACTTTCCTATTAATGGACCTGCTGCATTTTTTATGTTGTGCCTGACCAGTGCCCTTCTTCCAATAATCTGATATCATAAAGCGATTCTTTTGTGTCAGGATGTTTCCCTTCTAATAAAAGTCTGATACTTTAAATTGGCTTAATTGGCTTTTTATTATGTTTGTGTGTAATACCATCGTCTCACAGAGAAACTCTTTTGTAGTGAGGTAATACCTCTCCTTTCAGAATCCCAAATGAACTCTTAACAGCAGCTTATACTTCTTGTTAGGTTAAATTGTCCTTTAGGACTTCACATCATTCCTAGTTCTTCTGGTTTTGAGTGATCAGAATATAAATCAAATTTTTCAGCTGGACAAAGATCCAGAATTAAATAAGTAGTAATTCTAATTTCTAATTTGAATGTATGAAGCATAAGTTGTACTTCTTCTTTTTCTCCTTTTCTTACTTATCTCTTGTACCTCTAAAGTACTGCTTTCAGAACTCTGTCAGAATACTGGCCATCAAAGTTAGTGACTGTGTTTGTAATAGATTTTTTTTTCCTTTCTTTTCTTGGAATATTTGTTAGGTTTTCTTCAAAGAAATTTTCCTGTATATCTTGGAAACTTCTACTAGCTCATTTGATCATAAATGGATGGTTATACAAACGCTGACAAGGATATGTGCAGGTATTAAGGACCATTTGGTTCTGGTTTTTATGGTTTTATGCTAAAGAACAAATCTGTACTTGCCTTTCATTGAATGATCTTTTTTGTTCCAAGTTTGACCATGTCACTTTGTTTATAGATGCCCAGAGCGTGGTGGACATCTACGTGAACTATGATTGTGATTTAAATGCAGCAAATATATTTGAAAGGCTGGTTAATGACCTATCAAAGATAGCTCAAGGAAGGGGCAGCCAAGAGCTTGGCATGTCCAATGTTCAGGTAAAACTTCCACCGAACTTTATGAAACTTCAGATATCTTGGCGTGATAGGTTAAGACTAAACTCTCCATTCCTCTAATGTATTGCTTTTGAAATCTTTCCTAGGAATTAAGTTTGAGAAAAAAAGGATTGGAATGCTTAGTGTCAATCTTGAAGTGCATGGTGGAGTGGAGTAAGGATCAATATGTAAACCCCAATTCTCAGACGACACTTGGTAAGACACGGCATGGCTTTAGTAGAGAGGTGTTGCAGGAGTTTAGTGCATTTTTACAGTGTTTTGGTACTGGTAGTGTCTAGATTGGTAAAACCTCTTGGCATTAGACATAAAGAGAAGGAATAAACTCATATTTTTCTTTGGTAGAAATATTGGTAAGTTTGGATTGGTGTCATTTGAACAAGTTGTCTAAGTTGTCTTTTCTTAACTGTATGAATCCTAGAAAGCTACTACACTGAAAATAACTAAATCCTGTTATTTTTTTATATTTCTAATTTTAAAATGATCACAAAGCCTATTTTGAAGCTTGCCTAATTTCATCTAACTGCATATTGATTAAATTACTACTGAAGCAAGCTGGAATGGGAGCATTCTTTAAATTATTAACATATAGCTATAGAACTTTCAGTGTAAGCAGGGAAGTAACTAAATCATTACTTGTTTAAATCTTGTTTCCATCTGACACGAGGTGAAAAGTTAAAATGTTATGCCAGGTTTTTCAGATTAAGCACTTCAAATTGGCAGGTGAAGTACTAACTTGTATGTGTAGAATTGGTTAGCACAGCTGTCTCTGAACTGAGAGGACCAGCTCCTTGGCACGTCTGGTCATAAACACTTCTAGACACTGTTTCAAAAACTTAGATCAGTGTGATTTGCTTCAGGTCAGAAGTAACATCAGACTTGAAAACAGAAGAAACATCTGTAATTGGGTTTATAAAGTGTCGTATATTTTTTTCCAAGTGCCTGTAAATTATTGTTGAAATTTAAGGCTTAATTTCAGATATGTCATAGACTGAAAGAATCCTCCTTGATAGCTTGTAATAATGTTATTTTTCCAACCAAAACAAAAGCAGAATATTTATATAAAAATAAATAGGTCATTGAAGGTAACCCTAGTAAGTTTTAGAAGCCTTCAAACAGAACTGGAAGAATAACCTGTGATTTTAATTTCTTTTCGCTGTGTACATTTTGTATGTGTGTAACCCTTTCCAATCTATAGGCCAAGAAAAACCCACAGAACAGGACAGCAATGAAACCAAACACCCTGAGACAATTAACAGATATGGAAGCTTAAATTCTTTGGATTCTACGGCTTCATCAGGAATTGGCAGTTACAGCACACAGATGTCTGGCACTGACAACCCAGAGCAGTTTGAGGTCCTAAAGCAACAAAAGGAAATAATAGAACAAGGAATTGACTTGTGAGTGCCCTTTTGTCACCCATGGGAGGGTGGATTCTTTTGGAGCTATGAAGATTCCTGGGTTTTTCTTCCTTCTCCTCATAGATACTCATCTTGTGTTAGGAAAAATACTCTGGATGTAACAGCACTTCCTCTGGTGAAAGAGTGCTGAATGGTGTCCCCTTTGGAGCCTGTCAACAGTGTTTTGTGTTAACCTAATTCCTCACAGCTAGAAGATGAGTACTCTGAATGTTTGTTATTTTTTCTCCAGACCTGCTTGTCTAAAAATGAGATTTTTATATTTGGATGAAAAGAAGGTTGAACTCGTGATCAGTTGAATACGACCCATTTTTAATATGCACATTACTGATGAAGGTGCCTATATGGTTAAGCTTGATGCTTCCTTCTGATTAATTAACTTGTCATAATTAGAACCGGAGGATGGTGTAATTTCTCAGTGCAATCTGACGTGAATCTTCTGTGTGCTTTCAGCCTTGTCACTTCCTCCTCAATGGGGTTGCTTTATGCAAAAATAAGTTTTCAGTAGTGCAATTCTCAGACCCCAAACAAACACGCCTTAGTCCTTTAGAGTTTCAGTTTATTTCAGTTACCTGGTTCCTTGTCTTGTGTATTTCCATACTTACAGGCAACTCGTGGATTTCTTGGTTCTTTCATATAGATTAAAAGAAAAAGCAACAAAGCGTAATTGTTCCTTTCCAAGCCAAGACGTTGCTATTTCCGTATTTTTTTTTCCTTCATGAATGCCAGAGTAAATGGTAGTATTTAGCTTTCTCCACTGGGAGCTGCTTGGGTGCCATGCTGGCAGTTGTGTGGCAAAGAGGAAGAGGAGGCTGTTTAGAAGGGGGAGAAACAACCATAAAATCATCCAGTGACAAAGGGAGTAATCATAGAAGGGAATATCGCTTTCCTATCTAATGCAGAGTTTGATAAAGGAAAAGTATTTAATACTGAGATTTTCAATACCTCATCCAAAATTATTGAATCTTTTTACTTAAGCTGGTAAGTCTTTTTGCATGGCTAAAAGGTTAACTCTCGTTCCATCCTGATCTTGACTATACAGATTCAATAAGAAACCAAAGAGGGGGATTCAGTACCTGCAAGAGCAAGGAATGCTTGGCACTACCCCTGAAGATATTGCTCAGTTCTTGCATCAAGAGGAAAGATTAGATTCAGTAAGAAAACTGTTTTCCTGATGATTGCTTTTGCTCATGCTGATGTTTTTATACTATTTACAAATCACATATAGTGTTTTAAAGTGTGTAATGTTATTGTACAACAAAGAAAAAGGAAATTTCTTTCTTCTAGAATTTGCAAACTCAAGGAATTTGAATTGGTGTATGCATTAGACTGGTATCCTGTGGGTAGCAAAGCATGAAGGGAAAGACTGACCTACTTAAACTGACTCAAAACTTGCACTTAGTTCCTAGTATAGCTGGAAGCAACTTAGTTCTCTGTATGTACTTTAGTCCAATAAGGGACTGCCAGAAGTAACTGTCCTTCAGAAATGGCTAAAAAATAGCACAGTGCCACAACATGAAAGGCATTTTTTGCTGCCTCCCAAAAGGAGGTTATTTAATCTAGATTAGATATTTGATTTTATTTACAGCTAGCAGCTGTTGCTGGATTTGGAAGGATACTGCAATATCTGGCAGAGGAGGGTGGATGTATCGTGTTGGCATTGGCATGAAAAACTTTGCTTTCTGAAAGACCAGTCTGCTAAGTAGCCACGCCCATTGTTTTCTGAGGAGAGGCTTGCATAAGTCCGTGCTTGCAGATGTGACTGAAGTCACAAAGTTCAATATTAGAACTTACAGTCAGCCCTCAAAACAAATTTTAGCCAGGGTTTACATATACAGGCATCTTCATCTGAATGCACAGTATTTTTCACTATACTGTGTTATGTTGACAGTAATCAACTTGCATGTATTTCAGTACCAGCTATTTATAGAAGACCATCGCTTGCATCTATTTGAGATCTGTACTCTTACGGGAATGAAGTTGAATTTTGTAGGCTTTTCATTCTGTAGTAAGTTTCCAAGTACAAAAATCATTCCAGTACAAAATCATTACATTGGTGCTATTAACTTTGTCTCATGCACATGTGGAATTCATCTACTAGAAAAAATTGGTACATAAGTAAAACCAGAGAAGGAGGAAGGTAGGCATGTATAAGCGTGTGAGAGCATTATGGTGGAATGTATGCCCAAAATACTTTGCTTTAGAGAGTAGAGGAGAAACAGGCATATATTGTATTTAACTGCAGACAGACCTCTCGTTTTGTGAGACATATGGGCAGCTCTGTTGTTCCTACTTACTATTATTTTTCAGTGTAAATGCACTAGTTTGTCTTTTCTGTTCTTACTTTAGACTCAAGTTGGGGAGTTCCTGGGAGACAATGATAAATTTAACAAAGAAGTCATGTATGCCTATGTGGACCAACACGACTTTTCAGGAAAGGATTTTGTTTCAGCTCTGCGCATGTTTCTAGAGGGATTTCGTCTTCCAGGAGAGGCTCAAAAAATAGATCGCTTAATGGAGAAATTTGCTGCTAGATATTTAGAATGTAACCAAGGGTAAGCCACATTTTGGCTTCACAGTTTTGGAAAGCTGAATAAGAAGTTAAATATCCGGATATATTAACTTGCTGTTCTTTTTCTCCTTTCTCTCTTCAGTCAAACTCTTTTTGCTAGTGCAGATACTGCCTATGTGTTAGCATACTCAATTATCATGTTGACGACAGATCTTCATAGTCCCCAGGTATGTTACTAGAAAATTATGTGTATAATCCATAGACATCTAAATTTCAGCCTTTGTGGCAATGTGGTTATAAAAACTTGGTGTTCAATTTAACACCAGTATGTGTGTAAGAAATACAGTAGCTTAAGTTTGTGCATCTCCTAAGTATCAGTACTGTATTTCATGGGTGTTGCGATTTTTAAGTTGGTTTGGTTAGACCTTTCAGTGAAGTATCACTTCTCTGCTCTGTGTTGGATAGGAATTGTATGTATTTGCTTTCATATCACAGCATTCACAGTAGTGATCTAACCTATAGTCAAAGCTAGATTTTATATAATTCCTTACCCATTGATTTTAATGCAACTCTGCTCCTGATTTCAGTCTGAAATCAGAATGCAGCTTTACTTTGATAAATGTAACTCGCTTCTGCTGTGCACGGTATTCAAAGTTGTGATGATTAGCTGTCATCATTTATTTAAGCAAAATACAGAGAGATTATTGAACTCTTATGAGATTACATTTAAAACAGATAGCTTTGTCTGTATGACGAGATAAAACACTTTTAATGTAATGTGTCTAATTGATCTGCTGGTCCTACTGAAGGTTTGTATTGCAATGTCCACATGGCCTTGTTTTGTAGATTTGAAGTGGAGTCTCGCATATGTTGCGTAGTTAAAAATGTTTTTTGAATCAGCAGGTTTGTCCTTGATGGTAACTTTTCATCTGTTTGGCTGCTTTATAGGCAGCATTGTAACTGTCTTGAACTTGACTCCCTTGTTGATACTAATAGCTACTTTCTGGTTTTCAGGTTAAGAATAAAATGACAAAGGAACAATATATTAAAATGAATAGAGGTATCAATGATAGCAAAGATCTCCCTGAAGAGTATTTGTCTGCTATCTATAATGAAATAGCTGGGAAGAAGATTTCAATGAAAGAAACAAAAGAGTTAACAATACCCACAAAGTCCAGTAAACAAAGTAAGTAGTTGTGATGTTAGCTTTTTTCCAAGTGTTGGCTCTCCAATTCCATGAATGTATCTCCTTTTTAAAATCAGAGATGAATGAACCAAGCACCACTAAACTCAAAATGAGTCCAAGCTTCTAATTTCCTATCCTTTTCCTTTTAACATAAATGCATGATGCTGCTTTCAAATCTGTGTTAAATGCAACTGCTTATTGTCACTTCCCTTTACATATGAATTCCTGGTGTTCAGTGCATTGACTATGGAGAACGCATAGCATTGATCAACAGCAACATAGGGAAATGAGGGAAATGCATTTGAGGACTTTATGAGAGTGTTGCTGATAGGCGTAGTGCAGAACAAACACAGCAGTCGTACCTTCTGTTTCTAAGAAAACAGTTTCACTTTCCTGCAATAATAACCAGTCTATCGTCTTCAAAAATTTTGCATTATTTGGTTTGTAGGGACCTAATTTATGCACTTCTTAAAATTAATTTTCTTTTCTATGTTTTGCACAATACAAAGATTCAGATACTATTCATTCTAACTTTTCTACAGAGAAAGTTGAGAGTCCTGGATTTTTTCCAACATAGTCAAATTTGTATGCTTTTAAGTCCTAGGTTAGCCTTATGAACAGATTGCTTACAGGAAATTTGCATATGGAAAAAAAATACCTCTTATTTTCAATATTTGT
The DNA here is from genome assembly GCA_033556795.1 of Tapera naevia. Classification (NCBI taxonomy): domain Eukaryota; kingdom Metazoa; phylum Chordata; class Aves; order Cuculiformes; family Neomorphidae; genus Tapera; species Tapera naevia. The sequence goes on from JAUMJJ010000038.1 coordinate 18,184,253, forward strand.
TCAATTGAAATAATGTTTTATTGTAATTATGGCATTCTACTTCAATTTTACTTTCTTTATGAGATGGAGATTCCATTACTGAAACGAACTAGCGGTTAAGGTAGTTCTCCCTCAGAAAAAGGATGTCCACTTTTTATTGTTATTTTCTGTGCTGATGGATTGCTATGGAAGTTCAGTTCACTTTGAATTTAACTTAGCGCATGTGATGGTTATGCTGTCAGGTGACGTCATGAAGAAGAAACATTTGTTGTACAAATCTTAAAATTCTGTAAAGGTTTAAAATTAGATTACATTTAATACATAAGTTTGCCTTAAGCTTTGTCTGTATTGTAAAAGAAATATCTTGCCGGTGTGCTAATTTCATAAAGTGAAGATAATACAAAAAAGATGCATCTGAGTATGGTGCTTAAAATTATTTTGTTCCTGATGACACCACTGCTAAAGATACACAAATGAAAGACAAAAATGTGTTTACAGATGTTGCTAGTGAGAAGCAGAGAAGACTCCTGTATAATCTGGAAATGGAACAAATGGCTAAAACAGCTAAAGCACTTATGGAGGCAGTGAGCCACGTTCAGGCACCTTTTACCAGTGCAACACACCTGGAGCATGTGAGACCCATGTTTAAGGTGAGATACATGTTAAGATATTTACCTAGAACATCACATAGTTTCTTAATAGAAAATACCAACTGACAGGACTTATTGAAAATGCTGAATAGTTGTCTGCTATGCTTTGGTCATTTTGTAAGTTATTTAACTTGCTACAAGAAAAAAAGGGTTTTGACCCTTGTACTCCAGTCATCTGCCCTGGTATTTAAGAAGTTCCTATGTTGGTAGGAGCAGCATCTTGATGTAATAAAGGAGTTATGATATTCAGAGGGTATAAAGACTAGTTAAAAACTTGAAATGATAGGATTTTTATTTTAGGTATAAAAGTGTAGTCAAAACAGCAGATTTATAAATGTGAGAAATAGTTAATCCCAGATCAATGTTTGAGTCCTTCCTGCTGCTTCTGAGGGACATCGCTTCATTGCATTTTGAGAGCAGTTATCCAAACAATCTTCTGTGTACTGTTGTCTGTTACAAATTAAGATTTCAGAAAGGCTAGGACAACTGATTTGGGAGGAGTTGGCAGGACTTGCGTTATCCTAAACACCTGTCTTCGCTGTTGTGTAGGTCCAAAGCTATCTGCATACCAACTGCCTTTTTCATACCAGTGATTTAGATTCGTAAATAGAGTACGTTTAGAGCTGTATTGTGTCTGAGTGTGCTATTGGGTATGGTCTTTTGCATAACTAACTCACTACTATTAACTGCCACTGAAATAAGTTGTTGTGTCCTTGCAGTGCACTCTCATTTGCTGCCCTTGTGTGAGTAGTAGTCCTTGTATGACCCCTTTGTGAGCTACTCTAGGGAGGTAAACTCAAAACAACTACCATTACAATAAACAAGTGCTTCCCTGGAGTGATGGAGCTGTGAGGTCAGGTTGAGCTCCAGGTTCAGGCTCAAGAGTCATGAAAGTCATCAAATGATTTATGTTGGAAATGACCCTTAAGATCATCAAGTCCAACTGTAAAAGGAACACCGCCAAGTCCACCACTAAACCATATTCCTAAGCACTACATCTACATGTCTTCTAAACACTTCCAGGTATGATGACTCCAACGCTTCCCTGGGCAGCCTGTTCCAATGCTTGACAACCCTTTTGGTGAAGAAATTTTTCCTAATATGCCATCTAAACCTCCCTTAATGGAACTTTAGGCCACTTCCTCTTTTCCTATCACTTGTTACTTGGGAGAAGAGACTGACACCCACCTGGCTGTGACCTCCTTTCATGTACATGTGGAGAGCAAGGTCTCCTCCTCTCCAGACTAAACAGCCCCAGTTCCCTCAGATGCTTCTCATAAGACTTGTGCTCCATACCCTTTATTAGTCTCGTTGCCCTTCTCTGGGCATGCTCCAAGGCTTGATGTCTTTCTTGTACTGAGAGGCCCCAAACTGAATACAGTATTTGAGGTATGGCCTCACCAGTGCTGAGTACAGGGCATCGATCACTTCCCTGGTTATGTTGGCCACACCATTTTTATATAAGCCAGGATATTGTTGGCCTTTGTAGCCAGCTGGGCAAACTGAGGATCTAGTGGTAAGATTGCTGTCCGAGAGGAATACTTCTAATTTATTTATTGCTATTTTAATAGAAGTAGGATAGTACTCTGTTTATACAGAGTAATGCTAAATGAATCCCTGGGTTAAGATCTACTTTCAGGGCATCACTTAGCAGGGGTGTACTGTACATAATTTCTGTATGCTGACTTCTTTAAGGCTGAAATGAAATAACTTGCATGCAGGCATCTGTAAAAATCGTACATTATTTTTCCTTAAGATACCAGCCCTATTACTCTACAACATTCTGAACTTTTAGTATATGAAAATTCATATCTGAAGTATGATATGTATCCAGTATCCTTTGAATATTGACATTTGCAAAGTCCTTATTCAAAGGAGCAAAATATGAAGCATCAGGGAAAATTAACACCCTAAAAGGTGTTAAGGTGAAGGTGCTAAGAATTAGAAGTCTTCTTGAGTGTATTCATAAACTAGTTAAACTATCAGAGGTAATGTTGAACAGAGAGGTGCTGTTTCAAAAAAGTGAGAACTGTGGAATTTTAATACTTAATTTCACATTTTTTATTTAGACTTTTTTATTTCAGCAAAACTTTATAAATTTCCAGGCATCTCTTTCAGCCATTGACGCCAGTGTAGAATTTATCACAGAAGTTTGCTTCATGCACTCATCTAAGCAGCCCAGAAGTGATTATCGAGTTTAGAGGCTTAATTTTCACCTTTAATGGTGAAACAATCTATTATAAGTAACAGTTTAAATCTAGTTGTAAAGCATACTATACAGATCTCTAGATAGTTCTTAAGGAAGTATTTCATTTTTTCTATTTTCAAGATTAGTTTTGGTTTCAATAGGAGTGATAAATTAGAAGGAGATGAGGAGAGTAAAATACACTTCTGGAGCATAGAATCATAAAATAGTTTGTTGGAAGGGACCTTTAAAGGTCATGCAATAGGGAATTAAGTCCTGGATTTAGGAATTCATCTGATGCTTTAATACTGTCCCAGAGTTACAGCTTGGCATGTGCAAGTGTTAAATATTTTGCTGAGATAGGACTTTTGGAATTACTGGCTTAAAAGAAACCAGAGCTCTGTGGTGCATCATTTTATTATGAAATCAGGCCTGAAATCTGTTGTTCCCTGCTGTTCCTATTGACTCTTATTTCATCTGGGGTGACTTCAGGTAAAATTATTTCTAAAATCGTTCTGGGTACCCTGAGGTTTCCTCTCCATAACCACGTGTAGTTACAGCAAGATCCTCTGCATCTTTCGATTGTTTTTTTCTGCCTGTGGGAGAGAGAACCATGACCAAGGACAGGACAGGACCATGTGCACTCTGCTGCAGTAACTTCTACTTGAGTGTATTACCCTCTCAGTCCCACCTAAGGCAAGGAGAATGGGAAATACCAGCAGTGGCTTAGATGCAAAGAAATGGAGGGATGAGGGCAACAAAATTAAAGCAGTGCAATCAAAGAAAGAGTTATGTCTTGTCTCTTATTGTTCTTTTATTATCAGATTTGGTGGAATTAGTGAAATTTGCTGCCCTGTGGTACCCTAGAAAAACTTGTCTTATTTAAGTACATACTTTTCATCATAAAGGAGCCTGTTATACACTGTGATTCTTGCAACAACTATTGACTCTGTCTTTATTTCTCCCTGTTATCCTGACAATACCAAAACTGCAGTAGACACCTAACTGACATAGCTTTGGGGTTTGTTTTTTTCCCAGCTGTCTGAAAATTGATTGTGTGTGTTGGTTGCTTAGGGAGCAGGGGAAGTGCTTCTGAGGGGAACATCAATCTGCAGAACTTCTATCCTGTTCTATTGTCTCATATCTGTTCTATTCCATTTCCTTTCTAGCAAAAAGCAACTTCCAGGGTAATGATGTGGATTAACAACAGGATTTACACTTCAGCAAGATTTTGAAACTGTAACATTCCCTTCAAGTACTTAGAGTTGCTAATCTAACTTTTATTTTGTGTATATTCCAGTTGGCATGGACACCTTTTCTAGCTGCATTCAGTGTGGGTCTACAGGACTGCGATGACACAGAAGTTGCCTCTCTTTGTTTGGAGGGTATACGGTGTGCGATCAGGATTGCTTGCATTTTCAACATTCAGGTAAAAAAAAATTATTAAGATTGAGATAATACTTTGGTTTATGTACCAGGCAAATGTTAGTAGGACTCTGTGTTCTTTTGCTGAGACTGTGCACTACAATGCCTAGAGGCTGGCTGCTTCTGCAATTACTACTATCTGGTATTTGACTGGAAGTGACCTTTATTTTTCCTGGTGTTTTGTGGTAGGTGCTGTCACGCCTATGTACTTAATTTTTGTTTCCCCACAAGCTTACTACTTTTTTGTCTAAGCACTTTCTTTCTGGCTTTGTTGCAAAGCCATTTAGCTTTGTTATGATGTTTTGTAAAATAAGTCTTTCTGTGCTGTTTCATCAGTAAAATAGTGTCTCTGTGAACTGTGTTTGGAATAACGTTCTCAACTTCAGAGAGATAATACTGATTTGAGGCTTCTGTAATTGGATAACGTTTTAACCGTTGTGGCACTGGAAATGTCATTCCTGATGTAATGCCTGAATGTATCTTGCATTTAGCACAATGCCAAGAATTCCAGGCTCTCTGTCTCCAGAAGGTGATTCTGATTAAACTCGAGTGCTATTTTTAGCCTTTTCTTTTTTCCTTCGCATTTTAAAATAATCAGTAGTGAGTGTACTGTTGTTCTTGTGGACTGTTACTTAATAAATGGAGTACTGGTCCACTCTTAAGCCTGTTGTAGGCATGGCTGGAGAGAGAGGCAAAGCAAAACTCATGTTTGACGTTGGATTGTTTCATGTGTACACTGAAAACATTTAAGAAAAAAACACATGTAAAAAACCCACCAACCTTGTAAGACTAACTTTTAAGTAAAAGCTGCTGAGCTATGACATAATAGTAAATCCTTTGCTTCCTTCTCCCCTTGCACCTGTATTTAGCAAATTGCTAATACGCTAATACGGAAAGGCACATTGAGACCTCTGATACAGCTGCTTAGAAAAGCCTGTTTGAGATCATGTAAGGTTTCCTTCCTCTGTCTTCCCACTTCATTCCCCTTCCCATCTCCTCAACTGAACAGACTTGAAAATTTGATTAACAAAGCCTTCCCTGGAGCCTCCATTCATGTTCCTGTTATTTTTGTTTCTAATCTGCAAAAGTGGAACTGGTACAGATACCGGTTTCAGCAGCTGTGGAAGTTAGCTCCCAGTCCTGCAGTGGTCAGCATCGGAGGGGAAGGACAAGGACTCATTTGCTCTAAGACCTCCATGCTCCAAGGATGTACCAAAATCAGTCATATCCTTCTGTTGGCTTGGGACAAACTTGATTGAACTGTTTCAAAAACAACGCTTCTCATTTGCTGAAATTTAAAGACTTGGTTTTGTGTTTTCAATATAAGTGATATTGCTTCTTGGCTTCTTATGGGAATTCTGTTTGCTATCATTAAAAACAATACTGGTTTGTTGATGATTTCAGTACGTTACGGAAGGATTTCATTGCACAAGGTCCTGTTTAGGTGACAGTGTTGTCTGACTTCAGACGCCAGATAGCTCCAGTGGTTTGAAGGAGACTAGCAGATCCTTTCTTGAGCTGACCTTGGGATCTTTTCTGTTGGAAGCGGGTTTTCCTTTGGAGCTTAAGTGGTGCTGGTAACTTTTCCATTTCATTGAATAAAAATACAGAAGTTAAGATTGGTGTCTAAGAACAATTGACATTACTTTACAAACACTGACAGGTAACAGAGAGAGTGGAGGCTTTTCTTTTTAAGAAAATTCCTGAAATGCACAGTGTAGTTTAAACTATGTATGTTCTCCTCTAAAACCTCAATTAAAGATTCTGGTTTTAATTATTTATACTTTTAATCTTAAACTGTGACACAGTCTGGCTTTTGTCTTTAAGTGTCTGGGACAAGATATATGTCAAAAGGATGGACTTGCGTATATCATCAGTTTTTACTTTCTCGTTGTTGGATGCATTGTTTAGTTGTTTTTCTTCTACTTTGATGGCTTAGAAAAAAGGGCAAAGTGGGAATATCTGTATGGAACAGAGAGGGAAGATAGGACTGGAAACATTTTCTTTTACAGAAGATACACAGTTCATAGACTCTAAAGCTCCTTTTCTTCGTACACTTTCCAGGAAACTTCCATTTTTCTGTGCTTATGCATCAATTGCTGTGCCCTTGCCCATGCACCCTGTAGCAGTAGTTGGCTTTGAACATGGCAGCCATGTTTGTGACTCTGAGAACCTGTCCCTTCTATCATTGCCCACTGTTGTGGCATTCATGTTTTCTCTATGAAACACACATTCTTCCTGGGATAATTATTTTTTTTTAATATTTTATAGTTGGTTTTATTATATACTCAATGATTTTATTAATTTAAAAATAGTCTTAAACATCCAAACAGTGAAGTATATGTCATAGCTGTCATTTGTTTCTCTGATGTTCAACCATTTCACTTGTATGTCCTTTGGATCATACACAACAGTAAAGTGCAGCTGTAATCCCCCTTATACCGTTGTAACTGGTTCATGTGAGAGCTGAGGAGTTTCCTTTGCTGTTTATAGATAACCTATATATAAAAATTGGTTACCTACATGTGGAACATTGGTTTTTGTGATAGCGATTTCATCTGCCTGGATTATAGGTCATTTGCTGTTTACTCACCCATGACAGTCTCACCCACGTGCTTCTCAGGCCCTCCATGCAGTGTAGGTTAAATCAAATTTGTTTTGAGCAGTTTTGTGGAACTGCAAGAACATGCCTTTTGGATAACTTATTTGGATTCTGTTGCCAAAAATATGTCCTACAACTTGAGAGAGGCAGCATTTTCAAAGTCCAGGTATAATAAAGAGGTTGGATGGGGGTCTTGAGCAGCCTGGTCTGGTGGGAGCTGTCCCTGCCCATGGCAGGGGAGTTGGAGCTGGATGATCTTTAAGGTCTCTTCCAACCCAAACCACTTTATGATTCGATGAATATTAGAAGTTTAGCAAATAAACTATATTTCTCAAACAGCATCCTGTTTTCCCAAAAAGCCCGCTCCCCAGCTAAAATCCCAGTAGACCAAACCCAGAAAAGTAAGAACAACCTATGTATTCTGTACTGTCAGACATTACACTACATGTTCCTAAATAGAGGAGGCCTGGGTTTATCCTAAAGCTTTCTACAGAAGTACATGAGATATTTTTGCTATTCAGAATGCTTTGAAAATTCAGTTCTAGGAATAGAAAGGTAAATGATACAGTGCTGGAATCACACTGATTGTACTAAGAACAAGAAACTGAGGAAATACTTACAAGACAATTTTATTTATGGGTTTTTTTTTTCCCATTTATAGCTTGAAAGAGATGCCTATGTCCAAGCATTAGCAAGATTTACGTTACTCACAGTGAGTTCTGGTATTACTGAAATGAAGCAGAAGAATATTGACACAATTAAAACTCTCATCACGGTGGCTCATACGGATGGAAACTATTTAGGAAATTCCTGGCATGAGGTACAAGAGCCATTTGTACTTACACTGCGAGAAAGTGGTTGTACTGATTTTGAACACAGTAGTGGTCTTGTTTGTGCATAAATACAGTGGGGGTTTTTTTCAGATAACTGCCAAATATATACTTTTGTACATGTGCTATGTAGAATTGCACATTATGCATCCAATTAAAGTAGCAAAACATGTCCAAGTGAAAAATAAAATTGTGAGAGACTGAAACAAAAGTATTGAAATTAATATGCATTTTAGACAGAAGAGCAGAAATACTTGTCTGACCTTGTCTGACCTTGACTTAGATCTGCTTGAAGGTTTTTTTTTAAATTTATTTATTGCTGTTTCAAACTGCTTTTTGTTGAGAAACAACTTCTTTATTCTCTGGAATAGATTCTCAAATGCATCAGTCAACTGGAACTGGCACAGTTAATAGGAACTGGAGTAAAACCTCGCTACATCTCAGGGACAGTGCGTGGCAGGGAAGGTTCTTTTACTGGAACAAAAGATCAGGCACCTGATGAGTTTGTGGGGCTGGGACTGGGTAAGTAATGCAAATATGAAGTATTTGTTCAGACAGATTTGTCCTTTGTTTTGCCAAAGTTTGTCCTTTGTTTTCGTTATTGTTGACTGTGAGATTTGGACATGACACCATGATGTAGTCCTTGTAAAACTGCCTTAGGCTTTGAAAAGACCTGTTCCTATTTCTGAGTGGTTTGGGGTTTTGGTTTTTTTTTTACTCTGATAATTATTATTGCTAGGTTGGGAGAGCGGGAAATACAAGAAAATAATACGTAATTCGTTTCTAATAAAATATATTTCACTGGATTGCTGATGGTATGACCAGATTTAATAGTGCTGCAATGTTAGTGCACAGAGCATTTTACCCTGCAGGCAAGTTACCATGTGTAGGTTAAGCATCCTCTTATGAAACTTCATAAGAAATACGCAGTATTCAAACCAAGTGGGAGATGAGATTAGCTCAAATCCTGAAATTCTATTTCCCCCTCTTATGGTTACTTTGGTACTGAATAAGTGCCTTTTTTAGGTTGGCCTGAGAGCCAAAATCTACTCTATAAATGAGCTGTTGTTTCCTATCATCCTAGAAAAAGTAGAACAATCTTACCTTAAATTTTTTAACCTTTAAAAGGTTGATTGATTGATTTACTTGAATTGTAAAACCCTTAAAGACATAGAGGTGTAGGGTAATGGAAAATTTGGAAGTGTTGACTGTTAGAAAGTTTCAATTTTATTATGATGCTTAGCATCTCCTGTGTTTTGAACAACTTTACCCACAGCTGAGCAAAAGCTTTGTGTTCTCTCAATTTTTTGTGTACCTAATGCACCTTTTTTTTTTGAGGGTTAATGATTATTTTACTCATTTCCCTGATCTTAGCGCTCTATTAGTCCTAATCATCTGGCTTTGTGTTTTCCTCAGACAGTTTTTCTGCAGTCAGTCCTTTTCTTTCTATTGTGCTCTCTTGTGGCTCTCCTGTCTCTGTGTACTCCCCTCACCTTGCCAAGAGCTGCTGAGGGGCAGCCTTATGCCTGGAAATCAACACGTCTGCAAGCATCTCATACTGAGCTTCTTCCTGCCGTTCTAATACACATCCTCCAGTTTGGTGTTCCCCAATGACCTGTCCAGCTTTGCTATTTCCAAATACTGACAGTTTCTCTATGCTGAAGTGACTGGCCTTTAAAAATTTTAAGTCCTAATAGCTCAAGAATGTAAACTGTAGTCAGGCATCTCTAAATCATGCTGGCTGGTTGCTGGTGTAGATGCAGTTCATAAAGACTTTTTTCCCCTCTGTCAACCATGTTTTGAAGGAAAAGAGTCTATGCCCAAATGCATAAAATGCTTCACTCTGAATTAAACTTCTGGAATGCTTTTTACAGTGCACATATGGAAACTTAACGATTTTCTTTTTATTTTTATTTATCTTTGTCTTTTTCTTCTTTTTAGCTTTTTCTTCTCTTTTCTTTTTTCTTTTTTTATAGTATCACTTCAGTCTTCTAAGAAGATGCCTAACTCAAAAGAATTTGGTTTTCGTGCACTTTGGGGCTGGTACAACACAGCCATTTGCACGACTTCCCCACAAATCCTGTGTTGCAGATAGTTTAATTTTATTTCTGTGATTACTCTGAAGTATCCTTTGGAACTATGGCTTTCAAGCAACCTTCTATAAACCTAAATTCCTGTGAAGAACCCGTAGTGCGTATGTCCGTATATACAGACACGTTTTACAGGAAAACAGGTGTTTAATTAGAAGTTGCAGCCTGCTGACACAGAAGCTTCATCTTTCAAACCTGCTTGCAAAATCAGACAAGCATAAGCAGCAGCACTCTTCTTGCTGAGGTTAAAAGTGTGTGCTTTTAAAAATTTAAAACCAGACCAAACCCCCAAAAAACCTTTGCTCGTTTAGTGCCTGAAAAAGGATTCAGCTGTACAGTCTTCCAGCATCTACATTTGAATTCCATCACTCTTGCATTATCTTCCTGCTGCAGCCTTCTTTGTTTTACTTGAAAATTCAAAGTATCACAAGCATGTGGGTTGTAGAAGTAAACAAATCAACATCAGTTCCTCTGCTTCTTTGTTTGGACTGTTGTCTTGCTTGGACTTGTAACTGTGAAGTTCAGCTTTCTTCTACCCTAGTTCCTATTCACAAAGTTGGAAGACAAAGCCTGCTGCTGTGAGTACATCATAGACAAAGTGTACTTCTTAGGTAACCAGGAATTCTTTTTGGACAATGGGAACCTGAGGAATCTGGTTTTTTATAAAGCAGTTTTATATAGATGACTCTGTGTTTCACTGTGAAAGATTTCATAACTATTGGAATATAAATCTGCTGTCTGTTTAAGTTTTCCAACATTATGAATCCTGTGATAATAATGAATTCTCGTTTAAACTGGCTAAGTTGGTGTGGTTTAACTGATTTCTTGGAAATAGCCCTTCAAATTGACTTCACGCAGCTGCTCATTTAATGTTTGTTAGCTGACGTGTCACCAAGATTCAGTTTAATTGATGGTGGCAGCTTTTGTGCTTACAAGAGAGGCCTTGATTAAACCAGACAGCATTATAAGTTGCTAAAATGCTGGTATAAGGTTACGTACATATGTACAGAAAGATTACTCCGTAAATACCCTGGAAAAAATGCTCCTTACGGGTCATTTTATCTAGATTTGACAGCCAGTCATCTCCAGCCACCTCAAAGTGTGGAGCGCAGCAAGTCTCAGAGGCAGTCTGAAACCTGAGAGCTTAGTATCTCTGCAGAGCTCTGAGAACTGAACTGCTGGCCTCTTTCAGTCTGCTGTTCTCAGAATACAGAATACAGAATACCTGAATACAGACCCAGAGTGGCTGAAAGATTCCCGCTCTTTTTTTGATAGGGGTGGAGAGGGGTTTAGAGATTGACAGAAATTTGATATTTGCTCGCTGTGAAGTTAACATTTTCTTAACATGGACTTTCCCAGGTGTGAGTTACAGTTTCTAGCCTCCAAAATAAACATTACTATTTTTATTTACAGATCTTTCTCGCTATTGTTAGGTGATAATTTTGTCGTACTTGAGATGTAGGTTTAAGATGCGGTTTTGATGAGCGTTTATGAGTGGTTTAAAAGAAAACCTGTAACGATGGGTTTACTCACTGCTAATACAGTGTGAAAAGTTCTCCTCTGTGTGATAATTATATCACATATTGTGTATTTTCAGTAGCAGAATTACCAAAAAATCCATTGAAGGATGGGGAGGAAAAGGTAGTTCTTCCACTTTTGATTTTTTTTTTTTTTATTCATGAAGTTTTTCCTAATGTGGACAATTTTCTGGGACTAAAATAGTTTATACATGTATAGAGAATCTAGAGAATTAGGACTTATACCAGCAGGCAGCTGTTCACTGAGACACTGAGATGCGCAGGTGATGCAGGGGAAATCAATAACGTGCGTCTTTTTTGTGAATTAAAAATGTATTTAATTGTGGTGGCGCGACTGCTCTCCCTCTTTCTTTCCAGCCCTTTCTATATTGTCGCTTACCCGTTTTTCATGTTTTCTTCTCTGTAGTTGGTGGAAACGTGGATTGGAAGCAGATAGCAAGTATTCAGGAATCCATTGGTGAAACTAGTTCCCAAAGTGTTGTCGTTGCTGTAGACAGGTATTGTATTGATTTTACTGTTGTCACCTCAAGCTTGTTAAGCAGTATTTGAACATCCTGTGCTAATAATAGGATACTATTAGTTCACCCCTACTTGGAAAAAGCTACATAAATATTACCATATTAAAGTGCTTTTTGGTTTTGTGGATTTTTTCATTTTTATGTAGAAGTATTTTTTGCAAGAAGGAACAGAAGAAAGATTAGGCAAGACGCCTTTTTACTGACATAAAAGTATTACAGGAGAGTTGCAGAATGAAGACTGCTGTACTGTCCGGTGAATCTTGATTTGCTATGTATAATAACATATAGCAAATCTCATTTTGCATTAGTGCCAGGAGTGTTATTGACATAACCTTTTTCTTCTAAATGTAATTACTGACTCCCTGCTTTCCTCTAGGTTATGTAGATGTTGCCTGAAATCACCAAAATTATTATTCAAGTCTTCCTTTCTGTGAATTGTATTTGTCATAAGTGGATTTGATCAGGCATAATACATAAACGTTCCCTGTTTATATTGTAAAGTACTCATCGTGCTGGAATGTTAATGGATCTTACTCTCTTAGCATATAAATCAGAAAACATCATTTTCTTAATGGTTGTCAAAATTGACAGCTTTCAGAATGATACACCTTTGTTACAAGCATTTCTGTGATGAGCACAAGCAGCAAGATTGATGTCAGTTTGGTGAAAGTTGCCTTGCGGTAAAATCACATAAAGCAAATTGTAGGTTTAATGTCAAACACTTAGTAGCTCTTGAGGTTTGCCGTATTTCTCCTCACTTCATAATGGGAAGTATGTCAAGTATCTGTTCCTCATGGCAAATAGGAATTGTGTAGTCTGGTGGAATTTGACTTCTGTATTTGGAGTAGGGCTGAATAGTTTATAAACTACTGACATGATTCATCAGTCACTGTCAGTGAACAGGCAGCATCAGAAACAATGCTCACCTCCCGGTCTCCACACATCCTTGTGGGAGTTATTTTTAAATATAAGAAATAATTGAAATATCTGATGATTTTATTGTCAAAAATTCAATATTTTTTCACAATTACTAATTTTTTTATAATAATTAGAAGTAGTCAGAAGGTGTCCATATGTTTAAAAGAAACTTGAATACTTGTTTAATAGATGCTTGATGCTTTTTTAAGAAATGGTAACAATGCCTTAAACTGTACTTTACAGAATATTTACGGGATCTACAAGGTTGGATGGAAATGCTATTGGTAGGTTTTATCTTTTCTCCACTGCCCCTACAAACTATGATAAACAGCTTTGTCTTAAACCTTGGAAAAATGCTGCATTAAAATCTGCTCATTTAACAGTGGATTTCGTGCGGTGGCTTTGTGCTGTATCCATGGATGAACTGCTGTCTGCTACCCACCCTCGAATGTTCAGTCTGCAGAAGATAGTAGAGATTTCTTACTACAACATGGGCCGAATAAGGCTACAGTGGTCTAGGATCTGGGAAGTTATTGGAGATCATTTTAATAAGGTACCCCTCTTAATGATTATACTGCACATTCCTTGCATTATCAATCCATATAAATTTTATTTAGGTATTTGTAGGAAAGTCATGTGCTCATCTGAATTCTGCTGGGTTTTCTGTCATTCTGTGTAAGTAGCTAAAAACACAACAAAAATTATAAAACTGAAAAGGCCCATGAGAAGCCAGAGGTACGCAATATAATAAATGGTCAAAGCAGGAATAAGTTATTTTTAATGACCTGGGTCTAGACTGGTTGCCTGTGGTTATGTGTTCAATTTTTGGGGGTGTTCTGTGAAGCTTGGGATAAGAGGCTGTGTTCTGTTCAAGTCTATTTTGACTGTTTATCAGATGAATGTTTGACATGCATTTTTAATACAGCTTGCCGAAGTCTTTCTGGACAGCTTGCTTATTTTTAGGAGTTTTTAAATGATAGGCTATATAAAGTAGAAAGTAGTTGGAATTCGTTAAGGGCTATTGTACTGCATTAACAATGTGGTTTATTGGAATCATCTGCTGTTTAGTTCTTTAATTTTCTAGTACTGCTTAGTTCTCCATTACCAATGTAAAGGCAGCTTGGGCTGAATCTGTAAGAATTCTGATGTAAGCTTACTTTGCATTTCTGTTCTACATCACCAGGTTGGCTGCAATCCCAATGAAGATGTAGCTATTTTTGCAGTAGACTCATTAAGGCAATTATCAATGAAGTTCTTAGAAAAAGGAGAACTTGCTAATTTCCGATTCCAGAAGGACTTCCTAAGACCATTTGAACATATTATGAAGAGAAACAGGTAATAACATACAATTAACTGAATCTTCTGGGATCGTAAGCACCAACTTTTGCAATTAATATGTCAGATTTCTTTTGTAAAATCAGTTGCTGGCGAGCTATGCTGTTCTACCTAATTATGTAATTTAGTTTAAACAATTGTTGTTTATTATCTTAATGTAGGTCTCCTACTATTCGAGACATGGTTGTACGGTGTATTGCACAGATGGTAAATTCCCAGGCTGCCAACATTCGCTCTGGCTGGAAAAACATTTTTTCAGTGTTTCATCTGGCAGCCTCAGATCAGGATGAAAGTATAGTGGAACTTGCATTCCAGACTACAGGACACATTGTCAGTGAGTATTGACAGTATTCAGGCGTCATGAAAGTGGACACGACCCCAGAGACTGAGAGGCTTTGTTTATCTGTTGGCCTTACAGCCCTGTCCATGCTTTAGACCAGGGGCATCATACTCACGGTTCCCACCATTCTCCTGCTCCTGCAGAGTAACACGCGTCACACACACTGCACACGTGACCAGCGCTGGCAGGAGGACAGGGGCAAGGAGCTCAGCGCTGCCACCGGGTAGAAACAAGGTGCTGGGCTGGATAAAACAAGGTGGAGGGCTGTATTTATCCCGTGGGCAATGTTTTTGACACCCCTGCTTTAGAACCAATGTTTCACACATTTCAGCCAATCCTCTGAGAAGATATGAAAATAACCCAGTGAGATTATAGTTATCTGCCTTTCTTTGTGCATTTTTTTTTTAAAAAGAAAACATGTTTGGAGCGTTCTGTAGTAAAACAAGTTGAACCTTAGGTAATTTGCTTAATGTGTACCTTTTCATTTAAGTGAAGAATTTTTAATTTTTTTTCCACCAGAAAAAAAAATGTATAGTGATTTTACTGTTATGTTGTTTGCTTATCTCTTTCTTTGTTTCTGAGTTCTGCTTCTCTATGTCCTTGTTTAGGAGAAGTCTGTATCCCAGGGTTTAAGTGTTCTTTATTCTGTCTAAACCTCTGCAAGTTCCTAAAATTTTTCATCATTGAAGAATGCTTCTTTCCTCAAAAGTGACTATTTAAAATCAAGGCAACAGGACTGTATTTCTGAGAGAAGTCCTTTTGTAGATGCAGCTCTGTGCTTTACGTAGCCCTCTTAAGCTCTGATCACATGGCTTACTGCTTTACAGTAGTCTTATTGCTCTTTTCTTTCCTAGACTGTTATATTTCCCTCCTTTAGACAAGGTTCTAACTTGATGTATTTTAGACACTTGTTTACTGTGAAAACAGAAGGTCCTCTAGGTGATTGGGTTTTTTTGGTTGAGCATTTATTTTTTACTACTTAAGCATTTGCCAACACAATCAATGAACCAGTCTCTCATGAGTTCTGTTACAATCAGTGCCTATTAGAATTAATAGATTTTAAAGCATAACACTTTTTTTCTTTTGTTCACACTTCTCTCCCAGCAATTGTGTTTGAAAAACATTTCCCAGCAACCATAGATTCTTTCCAGGATGCAGTAAAGTGCTTGTCTGAATTTGCCTGCAATGCAGCGTTTCCAGATACCAGTATGGAAGCGATCCGCCTCATTCGCCACTGTGCAAAATATGTATCTGATAGACCTCAGGTATAGTCTGTATTAACTAAATTATAAATCTTTTAATCAAAAATGCTTTTGTAAAGAAGAAATGCTCACTTAAACCTTATTGGCTTCCTTTCAAGTTTCAGACATAAGGGACTAATGCAATTTATTCAGGAACAGTAGGGGTATAGAATGCTACAGGTTTTGAAAATAATCAGCATTTTTTTTATTCCTCCCACCTGCCCCATCTACCCAGTTCAGGTGGTCACTGGCTTTCCTGAGAGCTGCTGGAGACCAACTTATCTCAGTATCTGCTCTCTACTGAGAAATGTGTGAAGAATGGATAGTGGCATAAGTAAACATGCTAGGTATCCTTAAAATGTTTCGGTAGATCCTCACTATCAGTGCTGTCTCTGTAAAAATATAGTAAGAGATTCAGTCTAAACTGTGGGCAAGAACTAACACTTGAATGTATCATCTTGTTTATGTTTTGAGTTTATTTTTTCTAGTATACTAAGCATTACTTTGAAGAACACTTAGCATTTTCGGTACTATTATTTTGATTGCCAACCTGCCTGAAGTATCAGGGCATAATACTAGTACAGTAGACATTATTTCCAATACGATTTTTTTGTTTTGAAGAAACTAACTCTTATGACTCTGTTTAACCTTGTGTTTGCTTCCAAAGGCATTCAAGGAATACACAAGTGATGATATGAATGTCGCTCCTGAAGACAGAGTGTGGGTGCGAGGATGGTTCCCAATTCTGTTTGAGTTGTCCTGTATCATCAATAGATGCAAATTAGATGTAAGAACCAGGTAACAGTCAGTATTTGTAATTCAAATTTTAAAAGGCTTCCTTTACGCTTTAGAAATGCAAACAACTCTCTAAGTAAAAATAACCAGTCTAAAATAATTTACACATTTAATTGAGGTGATATCACTGTGGGAACACCAGGCTTTTTCAAAACACCTTTTAAATAGATGTTGAGATGTAGAAATTAGACCTATGTTCTTTACATGTGAATTTTCTCTTACATAATAAAGTTATGTATTAAATAGATAAGTATTAAATTTTCTTGAAGTTGAATATTCCAATTATCATGACCAAATCTGGGCAGTCCAGGAGCTGCAGAGGTAAGGCCTACGGTCTCCCTGTAAATGAGGAGCAAAAATCCAGTCTCTGACAATATGTCAGTGTATATTTAGGAACAGTGGCCATGAAATCACAAAGATAAAGAACCATTTCAATAGTTCACTTGAAAATAAATTAAAGCGTAAGTAAATTAAAATATAGTGGCCGTTTTCTGTTTATTGTAGAACCTGTAAACAGCTCAGCTCAACTTACAGTCAGATGGAGTGGAGGCAGTTTATGCAGACACAGTAAAATGTGAAAGTCAGCTTTTAACTTTCCTAACATATAAAAAACAAACAAGCATTTATTTTAACATGGAAGATCAACTCTAAATGGTCAATAGGCATTAAATCTTTTTCTTTTTTAAATAATTGGATTAATATCCAATATTTTTCCAATAGCAATACCGATCATCTCTAGTCATTAGTAAATATAAATGTGTGGTGTTTGATTCCATGATATATGCCCCTGTTACTTAATTCCATATTAGTGATTTGTCATACTTGACCTGACAAAGCCTCATATTGCGTTTCTGGTTTTGCTCTGTTTAAGACAAATGTAAAATGCTCCATGGAATGAGTGGGTTCATTTTAAATAGATCCCCAACAGCAAAATTCTGTTGGAATCTTTCTTTGGTTGTAACTGAACTCATGACCCCAGTCCTGCCTGCCCTCCTGCGTTTTGCCAGTCATACTTGCCTTGAGGATTTTAAAACTGTTCTTATACTAAGATTCATTAACTGATTGAGATTGCAGAAACAATTAAAAAAGCAAAGCTGCGCTCTTGACTTATTTTCCTTGTTTATGGCTTTTCCCTTATAAAGTGTATCCTGTTGCAGTTCTTGTGCTAAATATGAGAGGCTGTATAGAGGTCATTTTAAATTTACACATCTATGTGCGAGCTGTATATCTGGACTCCCTTTATAACCAGTGAAGATGAGCACTCGTTTGTAGACCTCTGACTCTTATTTGGAAATACTTGTGCCTTTATTTTTGTGATCCATTGTAAAGAAGTTACTTTCCTACTTTATTTGAAATTACTACAGTTACCAAAAGTATTTTCTGGCTATGGCCTGTGATTTTTAAGAGCTTTCGAAGCAAGCTGATTTTCCGCTTAATTTTAGTGTAATGGTGTGACTGATGTGCACGTTTACCAGATCAGTGTGTAGTGTTCTTAACAGCATTTGAGTTTGTTGTGTTGCAGTTGGACGTATTTGGTCTTGTGTGTCTCTTTTCTTATAACCCTTAATATATGTTGTTTGTTCTTCATTTCAGGGGCTTAACAGTAATGTTTGAAATAATGAAGACATATGGCCATACTTATGAAAAACACTGGTGGCAGGATTTATTTCGGATTGTCTTTAGGATATTTGACAACATGAAACTACCAGAACAGCAGACTGAGGTGAAAAAAAAGTGGGGGAAGAGCATTTACATGAAATCTATAGTTACAGTAGAAAACCTCATTAGTAGTAGAACTCATCACGTAATGCAAGGCAAACCTCGAAGTTTGCAAGACTGACCTGTGGTTCTAGTAGCCTTATTTTGGTTTATTAGCCTTCTGTTGAAGGTATTGCCACTCTTGTCATCTTCTAAGCCATGTATTTAAGAGGACTAGCAGTTTGCACTATGAACAATAGAATAAAATGCCAATATATTTAGGGTTTGTAAGGAGAACCACAGCCTTTACCAGATGATGTCTTGAAACTGATACATCATTTCCTGGCAACAAACTCAATGGAGTGAAGCTTGTTATTGGGATGAAGTCACAATTGGAAGAAAATAAGCTCTGCTAGTTCAAAACTTCTTGAGGGCTGGGAAAAAAAAAAAAAGGCGACCAAGAACCCCAGGACTCTGCTTTCACTGCACCCTTTTGTCCAGCCAAACCCAGTACAGATACTGTCCTAACAAGGAAACCAAACAGAAATAATTATGTGTAAATTATTAGCATTAGAAGTTTAACCGAATTGCGAGGTGTTTGGGAGGCTCTGTCTGACTCTTTGTAGGGCGACATGTCTCACTTTCTAAACCTTTATTCTCTGGAGAATATTTTGAAGATACACAGCAAACATAGCTTGGTGTTAAACTATCGAGCGAGTGTAGACAGCTTAATTTCAAACTCAGCATCACATATGGTGGTAAGTACTTGTCAGTCCTATAATCTGGTCTCTGGGAAGCGTTGATTGTTTCTGTAGTTTTCTAAATTTGCCATGTAGCAAAGCAAAAATTGGGGCTCCAAGTTTTGGGAGTTCTGAGATCTAGAAAGGAATTCCATATCACTGTAAAGCAATTCAGATTGAGTAAATATATGTGTATATACATATCCTCTGTCTTCAGGGATTTATATCCTGAAAGTTTCACCTTAAACAAATCTTTCACTTCTATTTTTTTCTTTCTTCCTAGAAAGCTGAATGGATGACAACTACTTGCAACCATGCACTTTATGCAATATGTGATGTATTCACGCAGTATTTAGAAGTGCTTAGTGATGTTCTTTTGGATGATATATTTGCACAGCTGTACTGGTGTGTGCAGCAAGGTAGGACTGTGCCAAATTGTGTTAAACAATGTTAACATTTTGCTACCTTGAGTGTGAATAAACAAATGCACTGCTTGTCTTTTCCAGACAATGAACAACTGGCACGATCCGGTACAAACTGTTTGGAGAATGTCGTCATCCTAAATGGTGAAAAGTTTACCCTAGAAATCTGGGATAAAACTTGTACTTGCATGCTGGATATTTTCAAAACTACAATCCCTCATGCGTAAGACGACATATTTATGCTTTGTGAAATAGTTTAGCGAGCTGACTTCCTGATTTCAAACTCTTAGATATCTGATTGGTGGGGTAAACAAAAAGCTGTTATGTTATGCTTTTTCAGGCTTTTTAGTTAATAGTGGACTAAACAGAAGCAGTCTTGTCTTCAAACATCATCATAAATCAGGTGCTAGATGTACTTGTCCTTGAGTTGTAAATGGTAAACTGTTAAAAACTAGAAATACCCTCTAGGGATAAGCAAAAAGAACACAAATCTGTAACTTGATTCAGTTTTAAACTGTTGAAAAGTGCTGCCTGACATTTTGATCATTTTCTTTTTGACCTAGAAGAATGCTATAGATAGGCAGACTTTGCAGTTAGTGATCAGATGCAAAGCTTTTTCCACAGCATATGAGGTAAAATACTGCAGCAGTCGTACAGATTTTTAAGTCTCTGCAGTTGTTGGTTAACGTCTGTCGTATTTCTATGAATCCTAATCTTCCAGTGAAAATTATCTTGTATATTTCATAACTGCCTTTTCCTTCATGTTGAAACTCTGAAGTTTCTGGGAACAAGACCATACTGTTCCAAGTTGTGTGTTATGCACCATAAAACAGAATAACAAAAAAACACATCCAGCATTATACCAAAGGCAAGGGGTTTTTCTACTACCCTACTAATACTGAGGTGCAACATTGCTTGTTTTCAAATCTCATAGGCTTAATGTCAAACTCTTTTATTAGTACTTGTCCAGTGTCTGTCAGCTAGTTCCTAGCATTTTCTTCTGAGTATCACCTAGTACAGACCTGAAGATACCTGAAGCAAAAGGGAACCTTCTGCACATCAGTTTTTTCTTAGTTTTAGAGTTATCTGTCGAATACCACTGTAAGAGAGCTTCATTCATGCTTAAAAGTTAAGTTAATCCGTAAGCCACTACCTCACCTACTTTTCTATATGAGTAGGTATGAATTTATCACATACAAAAAAATACTAAAAGCTGAAGGGCCTGGGAGCTAGCAGGATTTTTTTTTTTTTGCACGTTGGTAACTGCCGAAAAATAAAATTTGAAACCAGATCTCTGGATGTAAAAATGCAGTTGAATTAACCCTATCTTACTATGTCTCATACTTAGAAAGATTTTGAAGTGAATGCTCACTAGCAAAACTTTTGCTTTGGTTTCCATTTATAATCAAAACTTAGATCTCTGGTTATTCTTACAACTGAATATTAGAAAGCATTTCTAATAGAAATTAGAAATTAGAGCAGCATATTGGATAGCTTAACCTGCAGACACATTTAAAGTACTCTTGTTGCCTTTAGCTAGATCTGCTTTGAAATATGAGCATTATTATTCCCTTTGCTTATGGCACTTCTGCTTTTCAAATGGGTTATTTATCCTAGAAGACTATCTAGTACCTTCCATAGATTTCCATTCTTTACTTTCTGTTCCTTTTTTTTTTAGTCTTTCTAAGCCTTCTTTGAGAGCTTCATTATATTATTCTTTCTTATATTTCTGGGAGGTTCCCAACTTTTACAGGACAAAGTAAATCCTACTTGGATTTTATACATGTGTAATCATTTGAGCATATGCAATTGGTCTCCTTTCCCATCATGAAAGTACACCTGCTCTTCTCCCAGCAATTGTTGGGTGTCACAAAACTGTTTGAAACAGTCTTTCCACTTTGACCATATCTGGTTAAAACTGAAGCTTTTTAGATGGGTAAGAAAAAATTACGAGCAATGTACAGGTGTTTGTTCATATTTTTATTGGAGACTTTGCATGCATTTTTCCTTCTCTTTCTGAGCCCTGGGAGGATAATTCTTTCTCCTTCTGTAAAGCTCCCCGCTTTTTTCCCTCTATTTATGTGGGATCTGGTTCTTCTTCTGTGACTCCTGGTATGACTGGCATGTCGTATTTGCATTTCTCAGTTGAAAGCATTGAAATGGAGACAGAGACAAATCGCACAGTGGTGTAAATGAAAGTTTAATGAGCAAGTGCTTTATTGCTAATTGTCTTGAAATAGTCAGATGCTATGAATCTCTGGAGTGTAAAGTATCTTCTGGTGGAGGTTTTTATTAACCTGATCAGGTAGGATAGCATCTGTTCTTTTTTAGCATTCATATAAAACATCTTCTAGGTATTGTGTAACTTCTTCAGTCTGAGAGTAAGAGCATTGGCTGCAGGATTTCTTAGTTGCAGTACTAACCTCTGCTGCTTCTTGTCAAGTTACCTTTTGGCAAAGAGAGATGATCATATTATTCCCTTCTTTGGAAAACTAAAATATTAGTACTAGAGTATTTACTCAGCTACCAATTTCAGTAAGGTTCATGTACTAGAAAAGCCCAAGCTGTACTCCTGCCAAGCTTCCACAAAATCATTGAGGTGTTGATAGCTGAAGATACTAGTGCAGAATCGCACAGAATGGCTGAAGTTGGAAGGGGCTTTTTGGGTTGTCTGGTCCAACATCCCTGTTGAACCATGGCCACCCAGAACGATTTCCTCAGGACCGTGTCCTGTTTTTTTTAGTATCTCCAAGGAGGGAAGCTGCACTTCATCCCTGGCCAACCTGTGCTCAGTCACTCTCAGTGAAAAAGTGTCTCCTGATATTCAGAGGGAACCTCTTATGTTTCAGTTTGTGCCTGTTGCCTCTGGTCCTGTCACTGGGCACCACTGAAAAGAGCCTGGCTCCATCCTCTTTGTACCCTCCCTTCAGGTATTTATGGACATTGATGAGACACACCCCCACCCCCCCCCCCAACCCCACCACCGCCCCCCCGAGGCCTTCTCCAGGCTTAACAGTCCCAGCTCTCTCAGCCTTTCCTCATAGCAGAGGTCCTCCAGTGCCTCAGGCCTTTTGCCTGGACTCTGTCCAATATGTCCATGTCTCTCTTATACTGGGAAGCCTAGATCTGGACACAGTGGTGAGCAGAGGGGCAGGATCACCTCTCTCCACCTGCTGACAACTGTCTTAGTGCAGCCCAAGATACCACTTGCTCCTTTGCAGCAAGGAGTGCATTAATGACTCATGGCCAACTTGGTGTCCACCAGGACATCCAAGGCTGCCTCTGCAAAGCTGCTTTCCAACTGGGTGGCTCCCAGCATGTACTGGTACCTGGGAGCGTTCCTCCCCAGGTGAAGAACTTTGCACTTCCCTTGTTGAACTGCATGAGGTTCCTGTCAGCCCATTTCTCCAGCCTATCAGCGGCCCTTTGGCTGGCAGTGTGACCCTCAGGTGCCACTGTCAGCCATTCCTCCCACTTCTGTGTCATCAACAGACGTGCTGAGGGACTACTCTGCCCCATCATCTAGATCATTAATGAAGATGTTGAGCAGACTAGTTACTGGCCCTCAACTAGACTTCACGCCACTGATAACCAGCCTGTTCAGCTAGTTTTCAGTCCACCTCGTTGTTTGCTCACCCAACCTATACTTTTAGCTCATTTTAATTGTTTCTTTGATTTTTACTCTTACTTAACTTGTGTTTATATTTTTTTTTAATTGACATTTTCTGAAACTTCATGAGGTAGAAGATTTGGCTCACTGGTGCTGAGAAAATCTGGGTGAATGCCCTCTTGACCTCAGGAAATTCAAGAATTACAATTTGTTCCTTGCACAAATCACAATGATCTGGCCTCTGCTGGCTCATAGTGGCTCATTATTCCAGTACCTCCTTTTGCAGATGAAAGTTTAAGAATTAAAAGCCCAGAAAATATTACACTGTATTTAACAGCCTCTAATCCAGAATAATCTGTAATTTGTGTCCTGGTAGCCTTCAAGAATCATTTAAGTTCTTTACTCTGCTCTATTTGTTGTCTCACGACGTACCTCAGGATTTTGTTTTCTTATGTCCGATTTGTCTTTCTAGTTATATGGTCTTTAGTTGTATGTAGGTCAGTGATTTATTAATTTAAGATCCTTAACACAATAGAAAAAAATTTCATTTAAGAGACACAGACACAAATGTCTATCAAGCATTGTCTCACACAGATCGAGACTAAATAGTTTGAGGTCTTAACAATGACAAATAACTTTAATCTTGCTTTGTAGCAATAGATTTGATAGAACAAGAGGTGATGGGACCACTTAGGTTATTTCATCTGATTTCCCTCAGTTCTTGGCAGGCACAGACAGCTGCAATAAGTTACAATTAACGTAGAAATTTTTTAGTGCCAAAGGTGAAGATTGTGAAGATTGCAATGTGCTATAGGAAAACAGCAGGGAAGAGACTTGATACCTCAGTGACTTGATACCTCATAGCAGCAATGAATCCCAAGTAGAAGTGTTGGATCCTGGGTGGAAATAGAACCCCAATGCTGGAACATATGCCAAACAGAGAATGCAGAACATCCAGACTTTCGTGCTGATTTGTCCTAGGGTACATTCATTCCTTATTCCAGGTAAAGCTTAAGGCAGTGTGAGAGAACAAGACCCACTACAGCACTACCTAAAGCCAAATTCAATATTTCTGAGAAAAATTAATCCATCTCCACATAATACATTTGTTTGTCCAAGGCAATGGGTGGAGACGTTGCGTTTCATAAAGCACGATACTTATATTTTTTTCAGTATGTGTGGAAGAGTAAAATGTATATTTAAAAGTTAGTTTATTCATTTATGGAAGTATCTATATCCAACTCTTGTTCTGTTTAGCTTCTGTTGATTTAAATCAAACAAGCAGAAACCCCCGCCATATCGAAGTGGACTTTTTAGAGTATTGATTCTGGTTTGTATCTCAAATTTATTAATTTGGTACTGGTTTTGTGTTTTCAAGGCTGCTGACTTGGCGACCAGTCAGTGGGGAGTTTGGCTCTGGATCTCCCTCTGATGCAAAAGAAAAACTGGTAAGCTGTTGAAATGAAAAAATATTTTAAAAGCTTGCAAAAGTTTGGTACAAATGTGTTGTGATGTAGAATAAGTGAAAAGTACACTTAGTTTAAACCCATTTTTCAATTTTGATTTACTTTTAAAAGGGTTTTTTTTTCAGAGAAAGTGCTATTTAATGCTTAGAAATGGCAAGGAATTAATTGAGAAAGAGAAGTATGTATTTGTTTGCAGTAAAACTGACTTTTAGAAGTTGACTGTAGATCCTTCTCCGTGTATGTTTAGATAATGTCCTGGGTCTGGTCGATCTCTGTAATATTTAAGGATTGTTTTCTGTTTTGCAGCATGTTTTTTGTTTCATTTTGCTCAGTGTTCTCTTTGACCTGTTGGGGAATGAAGAGAAAATGCTGGAGGTGGAAAGATTGCCAGTTAGATTGACTTTTTTTTTTTCCTTTAGATTTTCTCTGGTAATAAGAATTTAAACACCTGTGTTTAGAAAATAGAAATAGAGATTTCACACCACTGATTGAATAAACTGATAGAAAATTTGTATTTGCTTACAAGTTGTAGCCCTGCAGCTATTTTACTGCTGATGAGATTTTTGGACTTGTCATTTAAGAGCTGTGTGCTCATTTTCACCAGTTATAAAAGGAATGCAAATTCTTACAGAAGCTGTTAGAGGTTTTCGTTGTAGATTAAGGTATATACTGAATTTCCCAGTATGAGAACCTTGTGGCAAACCTCATACACTTAATCTGGTGAAAGTCAAACTAACTCTTGGCTCATCTTTTTAGTACATCGTTCTGGAATGCTAATATCAAATAGGACTAAAGTGAGTGAGAAAGTGCAGTGTTGAAACAGCAAACGTCTTAAGCTGTGAAGAGCACAACACTATTAATGGTTAGCTCGCAGCAGTTATGTGCAAGTTAATTTTGGGGGGCTTTGGTATTTTTTCAGGATACAATCTCACAGAAGTCAGTAGATATTCATGACTCTGTTCAGCCCAGACCTTCAGATGGACGTCCGTACCAGCCCAGCGCAGGGCCCACAGTAGGTGAAGAAATGAGTAAAGCCAGGCCAACTGCAAGTGCGTGTTTCTTAGTGGTTTGATATTTTATATCTTTTAAGAGTAATATTCAGCAGATGTTTGATGTATTTAATTGTAGTCCCAACCATAACTTTAGAAATATCATGTGGAGGAAGTTGTGTGGGTTAAATTTTTGTCTTTGTTGAATGACAGAATTCTGTTGGCCTCTGGTGGGTCCACATTTTTTATCTGTGCTGTAAAAACCCAGAATTCAGCTGCTAACTTGCAGGCTTTTTATCCAAAGCAAAATGTTAAAAATGGTGTTCTCCTTACAATGTCCTGTAAATTAGTTGGGTTTTTTCTTAAGAACAGAGTTCTTTCCATGCAGGATACAACAGAAGCAATAGCTGGAAACAGAAGTCTGTTTAGACTTGATTGGAAGAGAGTGTATCTAACTCTTAAAGTGCTTGTGAAGTTATGTGTTGGTTATGGTCATGTGTGGTATTTGGTACTTGCAAGAAGTACGAACAAGCATCAGTGGTACCAGTGCTATCTGAAGCCTCCTCTGCAGAGGACAGCCTCCTGGCCTCTGGTTCTCACTACTGCACTGATGCTAATGAAAAGATCACTAATTTTGGTCATTTTTATGTAACAATGTGTTGTCCAGTATATGGCAGGTGACTTCAAAGTCAAGAAATTTAAAATTTTTTAATTAATTTTTTTTAAATGTTGAATTTTAATATTTTAAAACCTGCCAAGTGTTGACATGGTGATCAGTCCTGGTTTTAGAATAGTAATTTGGATGGGGGATTCTAGGTTTGCTTTACGAATGTGCTTGAAGGGAAGCTGTTCTTCAACACACCCCAAAAATAGCTCAAAAAAAAAAAAAAGTGTTGCAGTTCTCTAATTAACAAGCAATTTTCTTCTTTTTCCTGTAAAGAATTTCCAGAACAGAAGTTATTTGCTGCTCTTTTGATCAAATGTGTTGTACAACTGGAACTCATTCAGACTATCGACAATATTGTGTTCTTCCCAGCAACTAGCAAAAAAGAGGATGCAGAGAATCTAGCAGCAGCACAAGTAAGTAGAAATTGATGAGAATTGCTTTTCAACAGCTTTTTCTGTAGTGAATAAAGTTTCACAAACTCCTGTAACGTCTTCTGATTTACAGTATTTAGAAGCGCTCGAGAACTTCCATCAGACACCTTTTACGTGTTGGATTAAATTGCGTTTGCTGGGCTGGGGCAGCTCTCTGTGGAGACTGAAACGTGTATTGTTCAAAGGGATTTATGTAACTGGGATGCGGATACAACTTGTAATACAGTTTTCGCTTTAACCAGAAGTACAGATGAAAACCGGGTAGGATCGAGTTATCATAGGAGCTTGCTGAGAACAGTTGTGAATTTTTACTTGAAATTTTTTTTTGTTTTGTTTTTTATTTTTTTTTTAATAGAGAGATGCAGTAGACTTTGATGTTCGTGTGGATACACAAGATCAAGGGATGTATCGTTTTCTAACATCACAGCAGCTTTTCAAACTTCTTGATTGTCTACTGGAATCTCACAGATTTGCTAAAGCATTTAATTCAAACAATGAGCAAAGAACTGCTCTCTGGAAAGCAGGTGAGTCAGTCACCTTGGAGAAATAACTTGGCGAGAACGTCTTGCTGTGCTTTGAACTGACCCAAAAGCTGTAAGTTTATAACCCTGGAATCCGTAAGGGAATGAGGCCTCAGCTGTACAACTTTTCGTTTTCCTGAAATTTAAGGTTTCACTGCTGCCAAGCTCATCCCTGGCTGTAGGTGTGAGTCCTGTGCTTGGAAGCTGCAGGCACAAAACCTCAAACTTCGTTAGAGAGGGTTGTTTTATCTACCAGTGCGTAGGTGAAATATATGTCATTTTCTGAAATGGATGGAAAATGGACTCTCTGTAGCATTGTGTTTAATCTGTTCCTTGCACCAAAGTCAGCCATATTAATGTTTTTAATCATGAATGCGTACTGTGAATACGCAGCAAGCTGTCTCGTGCGGCAGTGCCTGCATACACGGACCCACTTCAGCTTGAGTGAGGCGGTATTAATGTTCGTGGGTGTGCTTTTTGCTCGTACAGATCTCCATTTGCAAATGAGGGAGACCTCATCACTCTCTACAACTGCCTGAAAGGAGGTTGTAGCGAGGTGGGTGCTGATCTCTTCTCCTAAGTGACAGGTGATGGGACGAGAGGAAATGGCCTCGAGTTGCACCAGGGGAGATTCAGATTAGACATCAGGAAAAATTTCTTCACCAAAAGAGTTGTCAGGCACTGGAACGGCTGCCCAGGGAGGTGGCTGAGTCCCTGTCCCTGGGGGTGTTCAGAAGACAGGTAGATGAAGTGCTTAGTAGTGGACAGGTACAGTTGGACTCAGTGATCTCAAAGGTCTTTTCCACCCAAGTGATTCTATGAAATTGAGTTTAATATACTGTAACAACTTTGGAAACACTAGCATTATAGACATTTTTATCAAAACCAAGCAATAAAACAGTATACACTATAGATACATGGTTGAGACAAAATGGTCTGTTGTCCAGGTGCCTAGAATGCACCTCAGCGTACACCCAGGTTTCACACCTGCTAGGAAGCTTATGTAAAAATGGGTGCCAAACACACCTGTGCTGTCGCTACACAGGTTAAGTTTTAGCAGTACTCCATTGTACTAAATGTCATGAGGAATTAATTACGTAAGGTGGTTCTGGCTGTGTACCTGCAGGAAGCTTCTACTTAGAAGTGAGAGACTGAGAGAAAATGTCAGATGAAACAAAAAAAAATTCTGAATGGATGCTTGGAATTTCTCTAGGTTTCAAGGGCAAATCCAAACCTAATCTCCTGAAACAGGAGACAAGTAGTCTTGCCTGTGGGTTGCGCATTCTGTTCCGGATGTACATGGATGAAAGCCGTACCAGTGCGTGGGAGGAAGTCCAGCAAAGACTCCTAAAGTAAGATCCTTGCAACTGAACCTGTTGATGTTATTTCTGTTAAAGTATGTTTATTTTTGTTGAAAAGGATAGACTTCCTCTGTTTATAGTAAACTTCCTAGAGCCAGCACAGTATGGTGGCGGTCACGGCTGGTATTAAGAGTTTTTAGGTCACGTGGCAAATGCTGTGCCTCCAGCTGCTAAAGCTGCCTCTATTTTTTGTTCTCATTGACATGTTTTGCAAGAGAGAACAAAGGTTTGTCACCTTGTGGGGTTTTTTTTGTAGCATGTTGGGTAGGTGGGGATTGTTATAGCTCATCTTAAAACAAAACAGTCACCTAAAATCCTGCTCTTTTCTTTCAATAACCTCAGATTTTAGGGAACAAATGCTGTTTGTTCTTACCTGTAGAAGTGAGCACTGGGTACAGTGTACCTATAGGTACACAGAAGCTTTTGGCTTTTTCATTATTCATTACTGTGAATACTGAGGTTCACCTGACTGCTTTTTAGTTTACAAAATCATTTAAGCAAGTGTTGGAATAGGAGAGGGCTTAAAACTGTGGCAGTAACACAGTGAGTATTTTAAGGTTTATAGACCAAGGAGCAAAGCATCCACATGAGATTAATTTTTAAAATGTACATATCATTTTGTCACATGTATTTTAATACCCCTCAAAGACACCTGATACACTTCAAATATATGCACAAACAGTGCAGTTAAGTTTTGCCAGCATATTTAGTGCTGAAGTCATAGGACTTTGGTTTTGAGCTGAATAAAATCACTGCTTTCTATTACTAAGCAGGTTTTCAAGATGCTGTTCTGCTGATGTAGCTGCAAAGCCAAAGCTTTCTCTGTGCCACGGAGCTCAAAAGAAAACATTAGTTCCTAGTTTTTGTGTCTTTTCTTTCTAGTGTCTGCAGTGAGGCACTGAGTTATTTCCTCACTCTTACATCAGAAAGTCATCGGGAAGCCTGGACTAATCTATTACTCTTATTTTTGACTAAAGTACTGAAGATAAGTGATGAAAGGGTAAGTAACTGTTTGGAATGGCATTGAAGAGCATTTCTGGGTAATAAGTAGTTCCAAACCAGTTTTTGTCACACAGTTAAATAGACTTGGCTGTAAAAGCTCCTGCTGCTCTCTAGACTGTCTTTATTGAGGGACTGTCCATCAAAAGTGCACTTGTCACATACTGACAGTTCTGGAATCGCCAACATAAGAAGGATATGGAACTGTTGGAGTAGGTCTAGAATAGGCTACAAAGGTGATCAAGAGGACTGGATCACCTCCGCTACGAGGACAGGCTGAGAAAGTTTGAATTGTTCAGCTTGGAGAAGAGAAGGCTCTGGGGAGACATAACAGCCTTCGAGTACCTGAAAGGGCTACAGGAAAGCTGGGGAGGGAGGGACTTTTTGCAAGGGCAGGTAATGATAGGATGAGGGAGAATGGCTTTAAATTGGAAGGGGGGAGGTTTAGATTAGACTTCAGGAAGAAATTCCTTCACCATGAGGATGTTAAAAGACTAGCACAGGTTGCCTGGGAAAGCTGTGGATGCCTCCTCCTGGCCCTGAGACCAGGTTGGATGGGGCCTTGAGCAGCCTGGTCTAGTGCGAGGTGTCCCTGCAAATGGCAGGGGGGTTGGAACTACATGATCTTTAAGATCCCTTCCAACCCAAACCATTCTATGATTCCATGGCAACAGTAATGCAGAGTGGGGGTGCATCAAGTGATAAAATAAAATGTGTCTGGGAAGTTCTAAAAGATGCTAAAATCCTTTAGAATTGTGTGTTATGTTGCTTTTACTCCTCTCCTGCTCAGGAAGATTTATGTCTAATATTTTATTCAAAGGACTAACTCCTGTTTCTGGTTCCAGTGCTACGTGTGGGTCACCTTGACCTTCTCCAAGGCAGTTCTGCAGAAAATAAATCCATATTTAGATCTCCCTCTATTTCTAACAGACTTTGGCTGAAATACTAGGTGACAAGGGCCAACTACTCCAAAAAACTCACCTGATCCAGGAATGATTCTTCCTCTTGAAGAATAAGCATTAGGAGGCAGCTGTGGGTAGCTGGCAAGCATCTGTCAGAGTACATCACGGCTCTCTTAGCCTTATTCTTAGCTTCAGTTGTAAAGGTGTTTCTGCACTTTGTGAGTTTTTCACCTTGACTTTGGGAGAGCATTTAAAATTCTTCACTTTCAACACGCTTTCTGAGTCATATTGATGCATAATAGTGTAATTTCTTCTGGTTTTCTCCTCAGTTCAAGGCTCACGCCTCGTTCTACTACCCTCTGTTGTGCGAAATTATGCAGTTTGACCTTATTCCTGAACTTCGAGCTGTTCTGCGAAGGTTTTTCCTGCGGATTGGTGTGGTTTTCCAAATATCCCAACCACCAGAACAAGAGCCTGGAATAAGCAAGCAGTAGCAGATAGTGACTGAATATTGCTCTGTTGAAAAGTTGATACTCCTCAGCTAAATAAAAGGACCAGGTAGCTGAGCCATTCTGTCTGGATATCCATAAAAATGGTTTCTTTGTATGGCAATGCGTATCCAAGGGTTAATGGTACAGATGCTTAAAACTGTAATTAAGGCTTGCAACACTCCAGTCCCTTTATTTCCTGATGGATTATCTCTATCAGTTTCTCCTGCCTGTCTCGTGCCGAGCAGGGAGCCCAGTTCTTAGCACAGTCCTCTTGTCAGCGGGGGCTGCGAGGGCCCTCACTGCCCAAGGCAGCAGTGTGGCAGCAGAGGGTTGTGGCAGGAGTGAAGGAAAACGTACCCAAAGAACTATGTTTGTAAAGGTTTGAGCTTCTGCAAGAAGTACAACTCAGGAGAGCTGTATTTTGAAGGATAAAATGTTTATAGTGAAAAGAAAATGGAGATTATTGTGTGTCTGATATTCTAAGATTTTTGCACACTCAGGCTGTCTGAGAAATCGGGAAATCATCCTCCTGTGAAAAATGTACAGAGATGCAGGTCTGTAATATAAACTCTTTAAAACTATACAGTTCTTCATCAATTGTTTTATTTCTGTGTTATTGATTTGCTGGAAACCCATAACACTTCATTGTTTACCGAATGCACTAGAAGGTTGGGGTTTTTTTTGGGGGGTTGTGATTTTTCTTTTCATTTTCCTTTTGGTTTCATTGTAGCCCAGCAGTTCCTGTTGCTGACTTTTGTCAAGAACAGAGGTAGAAATATCACGACTGACATAACTACCTGTAATATGTTTGGTTTAGGGCTTTTCAATATAACGAGCCATTGAAACGATGATCCTTCAAGGACTGGAACTTGAATCACTGCAAACAAGTCTAGGTTGTGTCTGCTGTCACGTTTTTTTGTTTGATGTAGATTTCACTCTTATGTACAGAATTTAATGTTGAATATATTCAAGTAACAAATCTGGCATGGTTTGGGGATGGTTAAATTTATTGGAAATGTATTCATACTGTGAATTGTGCTCTGATGGTTAAAAGACAAGATTGTCAAGCATTCTGTATTACAATGGATGTAGAAATTTTTTTCAGATGGGCAAAATGTATATGGTACAGATATGTAAAGTTTTCTATGTAAAAAAAATTCTGTACAACTTTCTGTACAATATTTGGTTCTCATCTGGCATATTCTAATCAGGTTATAGGTCAATAAAGTTTTTGAACTCTTTCATTAGTGCAATCAAAGCCAGTCTAATCTACAGCTACTTGTTTTACAGTTCTCTTTGCCTCTCATGGTCTTGTTTCAAAGGAGTGAACCCCAGCCCTAGGGGCAGGAAGGTGGGTGCCCTTTGGGGGATGAGGATGTGTCTTATCAGGGTTAAGGGCTGACACGATGAGAGTGTCAAGTTTTATTCTTCCTTTTCCTATTAAAGTGCTTATAAGTGGACTGGGCAGATGAAACCTGTAGTGCTGCACAGATAGAAATGCCAATACTGTGTTTTGTTTTCTGGGAATTGAAATAGAAATACGCAACAGCTTGTGGGATGGGGTTGGATGGAAAGGAAAGGCTGGGGATACAGTTCATCTGGCTGCTGACTTGCAACCTGGTCAGCATATTTGGGTTTTTAAGTAAAACTGGGATTGGATTCATAGAATCATAGAATCATCGAATAATCTGGTTGGAAAAGACCTCTGAGATCATCAAGTCCAACCGTACCTGTCTCCTTACTAAACCGTGTCCCTCAGGAACTCATCTACCCGCCTTTTAAACACATCCAGGGGTGGTGACTCAACCACCTCCCTGGGCAGCTGTGCCAGTGTGTGACAGCCCTTTCGGTGAAGAAATTTTTTCTTGATGTCTAGTCTGAACTTCCCCTGGTGCAACTTGAGGCCATTTCCTCTCATCCTATGACCTGTCTCTTGCGAGAAGAGACCAGCACCCACCTTGACACATCCTCCTTTTCAGGCAGCTGTAGACAGTGATGAGATCTCCCCTCAGCCTCCTCCAAGCTAAACAACCCCAGTTCTCTCAACTACTCCTCCAGGACTTGTTCTCCAGCCCCTTCACCAGTCTCGTTGCCCTTCTCTGGACACACTCCAGCACCTCAACGTCTTTCTTGTACTTGAGGGGCCCAGAACTGAACACAGTACTCAAGGTGTGGCCTCACCAGGGCCGAGTACAGGGGCACAATCGCTTCCCTTGTCCTGCTGGTCACACTGTTTCTGATACAGCCCAAGATGCCATTGGCCTTCTTGGCCACCTGGGCACACTGCTGGCTCATATTCAGCTGGTTGTCAACCAACACCCCCAGGTCCTTCTCCACCAGGCAGATCTCCAGCCAGTCTTCCCCAAGCCTGTAACACTGCATAGGGTTGTTGTGTCCCAGGTGCAGGACATAATCTGTTTGGTCTCCGCCCATGGATCCAGCCTGTCCAGATCTCTTTGCAGGGCCTCCCTTCCTTCAAGCAGATCAACACTGCCACCCAGCTTGGGGTCATCTGCAAACTTGCTAAGGGTGCACTTGATCCCTTCATCCAGATCATTGATAAA
Source organism: Tapera naevia (assembly GCA_033556795.1). NCBI lineage: Eukaryota > Metazoa > Chordata > Aves > Cuculiformes > Neomorphidae > Tapera > Tapera naevia. Next base: position 18,217,560 of record JAUMJJ010000038.1, read on the forward strand.
GATATTGAACAGGACTGGACCCAGCACTGAACCCTGGGGAGCACCACTCCTGACTGACCTCCAACTGGATTTAACTCCATTTACCACCACCCTCTGGGCCTGGCTATACAGACAGTTTTTTACCCAGCAGAGGGTGTGCCTGTCCAGGCCAATGGCAGCCAGCTTCTCAATCTGTGAGAAACAGTGTCAAAGGCTTTACAAAAGTCCAGGTACACCACATCCACAGCTTTCCCCTCGTCCATTAACCGGGTAACCTTGTCACAGAAGGAGATCAGGTTGGTCTGGCAGGGCCTGCCTTTCATAAACACGTGTTGACTGGATCTGATAACCTGGCTGTCCTGCGTGTGCTGTGTGATAGCATTCAGTATGATCTGCTCTATGACCTTCCCCAGTACCGAGGTCAAGCTGACAGGCCTGTAATTCCCTGGATCCTCCTTCCAACCTTTCTTTTAAATGGGGCTTATTACATTTGCCAGTCTCCAGTCAAGTGGCACTTCCCCAGTCAGCAGGAGGTGCTGATAGATGAGGGAAAGGGGTTTGGAGAGGACCTGTGCCAGCTCCCTCAGTACCCTTGAGTGGATCCCATCTGGCCCCATAGACTTGTGTCTAATTTGCCAAGCAGGTCTCTAACCAAATCCTTCTGCATCATTGGATCTTCATTCTCACCATCTCCTGGCTCAGAGGACCGAGTATCCTGAGAACATCTCACTTCACTATTAAAGACTGAGGCAAAGAAGGCATTAACTGTCTCTGCCTTGGTCTCATCCCTCATCACTACTGTCCCTCCTGCATCCAGTAAAGGAGGGAGATTCTCCTTTGTCCTCCTGTTGTTAATATACTTGAAGAACCTTTTTTTTTTTAAATTATCTTTCACCGAACTGGCCAGTTGGGCTTTAGCTCTTCTAATTTTCTCTCTATATGATCTCACCTCACCCTTGTAGTCCTCCTGGGATGCCTGCCCCCTCTTCCAAAGCTCAAAAACTTTCCTCCTCTTCCTGAGATCAATACAAACAAAGATTGTTCTCCAGTGTGTTCTCATAGAACTCAGGACTAGCAAAGGAGTGAAGCGTGAAGACTGACAAAGTGGAAGAGGCAGCCTGATCTCAGAGATGGATGAATCTGCCTCTCCCCAGTGAACTGGGAGATGAGTGAAACATAGCTGATCCCAGTAGTTCCATAAGTGTAAGCAGCTCAATGAAACAGCTATGGAAAAGCCCAGTGAAGGGAATTAAAAGGCCTGATCTGTGACTGGGAGATTTCTCATCATAATGTTAATTGAGGTAGAGCAAAAGCAAATTGCATTTATTGTAGTCAGAGGGGAGAATTGAAGTTATTTTAATTAATTGCAGTTGTACAGCCTTTCCTCTTGGGCTGTGTTTTATTTTTTTTTCAGTTTGCTGAGTAACATTTAAATCTTTAAACCACTGTTGCTGAGCCAGACCTGAGGTCTGTCCTGTCCGTTTGACAGCGATGAGCAGTAATTCTGTAACTGTAAGGTGACCCATCTCCCCCCTGCCCTTAGCAAATGGTGTTCCTGACACTGTCATCCAGAGCACTGTTCTAATGGCCATTTGTGTCTCTGCTCTCTCTGGGTCTCTGCCCAACTCCTTTTCAAATTTCAGTGCTCAAGACTCAGCATTCAGTAGCAATGAGTACAAGAGATGATTATCTAAAAATTTTGTTGGCTCAGGGGGCTTATGGGGTGTGAGTTTTGCCTTAAACCTGCCTGTTCCGCTGTTCTGTTGTGTACTTGTATTTATTAATGACTTTTGGTATAGCATCGCCTTCTCCTGCCCTTCCTTATTTATTGCTTGGGTGGAAAAGGCCTGATAGCTGTTCAGTCTTGGTTCATTGGAGACTGAGCTCCTGTATCATCGTCACTCTTCCCTGTACCTCTCCTTAGTGCCAAGGCTACACCAGCTGTGCTCTGAGTATCATCATCCACCTGCAGCTCTCCAAAAATTAATGTCATAGAATCATAGAATGGTTTGGGTTGGAAAGGACCTTAAAACCCATCCAGTTCCAACCCACCTTGCCATGGGCAGGGACACCTCCCACCAAACCAGGCTGCTCAAGGCCCCATCCAACCTGGCCCTGAATACTTCCAGGGAGGGGGCATCCACAACTATCTTAAGAAGATTTGTCTGCTTTCACATTTTTAGTAACAAAATAATTTATTGACTCTCTTTAATCAGAACCATAAGTTAAATATATTCAACAATATCTCTATTTCCAGCTGATGGTTGTTTTTTCCATGAAACATTTTGCTTTCATGCAGGACAACACTCAGCACTGTATGAAAAGCAAGTTCCCTTTTCCAAGTTATTGTAAAAGCTGTTGGGTTGCTCCCTTTCCAGACAGTTTGGGAGTCTGGTTATAAACAAAGCTAAAAATTAACTTTAATTTAATATCAAATTCATACACAGACACACACACACACTGGTTCTGTGGTAAGTCCAGCTCTGTGGCTGAAACTTAACTTATGGAAAAAGTGCAAAAAACAGCCAAGCTCTTCCTCTATTTCCACATCTAAAACATCCCCTCTCTACAGCTCCATTACATTGCAGCTTTTGTGGCTTTATTATTGCTATTTTCAGTTATAGGTACAGCTCCACACTATAGACAAGGAAGAGAACAACCCTAAGTGAGACCCTGGAAAGTGCAGGGGTGCTGAGCAGTCCCTGCCCTGCTGAAGGCACAGCTGGTTGACGGGGGCTCGGCTCAGCAATGCGCGGTCGAGAGGCCTTGCCAGCCCAGCGGCAGCGGGGTTTCAGGCGAAAGCTTTGCTGGGCTTGACTGTTCGTCCATGAACCTTTGGAGCGTCTCCGATGTTCCTGGTCGCAGCCAGGGCTCTGTTGCAACTGTGTCAACAGAACTGGGCCGTCTGCCAGCGTTGGATGGCGCGTGCTTCAAAAGGTCGTCCGCTTCTCCTAAGGAAATGGCATCACCTGAGAGAGAAGGAGAGCAACGTACACACATTAAAGGGAATAAAAAGCTTCTCAGGGGAGCTTTCAGTTGGATATTAGGAAGAGGTTCTTCACCCAGAAGGTGGTGAAGCACTGCAGCAGCTCCCAGGGAAGCAGTGTCAGCGCCAAGCCTGACCCTAAGAAGCTTTTGGACAAAGCCCTCAGACACACGGTGTGAATGCTGGGGTTGTCCTATGCAGGGACAGGAGTTGACTCGATGAACCTTGTGGGTCCCTTATAACTCGGGTCATTCTATGATCTTAAAACAACAGTTTGTGATATTGAACAGGGTTGATATTCTGAAAAAATGCATAAATAATGCTGTTAAAATACATTTGTTTCTATTTAAAAAGACATTTTTGATGTTCTGGGGAACTGGGCCCATCTCAAGTCAACAGCAAAAGTCTCCAAGTCTTCGATGTCCAATGCCAACGGGTCTTGAAGCCGCTCTTGTTTACACAATTGGGAACACGCACACATTCTGTGCTGGAGAAAGTAGGTGCTGGTTTGCAGAGACTTTGATGCCCAAAATACACACCAAGCCTACATTGATAGGAATAGGGTTTTTGGATGGGTGAAAACAGAAGAGGCCTGGCTTCAGTATGTACTAATTTTTCAATTAAGATAACAATTCTGGGGTGGCTTTAGGATTCCCACACTGATCCCATAAAGGAAAGCGAACTGCTGTGAACAGAGCCTCCTTCCTGTGCCAACAGGATCGGCTCTTAAAATTTATCAAAGCCTGTAAGTTGCCATGTCCTGGCCTTTGAGAGGGAAGAGAACCAGTTAAGAGTTCCTTAGGTATAGATTTGACAGAGTTGTTTTCACCCAGCAGTGTCTTTAAGGATGGAGGAAGAAATAACAGTCCTAGCTGTTAGGAAAGCAAGGGATGCCACAAGGGTTCTATCAAAGTGCTAGGGAAAAGGAACAAAACCATATGGCTTCACTAATTGTTGTTTATAACGTCACCGAGTCTGAGGAGGGAACAGGAGAGCAGGCAGCACTGCAGCCCTAACGGCCATGGCTGAGCAAAAGGATCTCTTGTTCCATTTCTGAGGCACACCTGCTAAGGATGAGCGATGGCCCCCATGTGTTCTGAAGAGCAGGCTACATACAGATATATAAATATGTAAATACATACACATATATAATTTTTGTGTGTGCATCTCTAAGGGCAGAAAATCTGGAGACCACAAGAAACAGAAGGCAAATGAAATCAAAAGTGCAGTTCACACGATATGAGGCAAAATTATAAAAGAGGTGAGACAGATCAAGGGCAGAGAAGTAAAAGGAGTTCACACAACAAAAATCTTTTGAGCAGAGTAAAATTAGTAAAGCATTTGTTTAGACTATAGAAAAAAGGAATATGAATAGGTGGGTGGGGTTTTTTTAGTGACAAAAATCACAGTGAGATGGTTAAAACAAACAATATAAGGATGAAGAGTACCCATAGCAATAGAAGCCAAAAAAACATCAGCATCTGGACTCCCATTAAGTTTCTAAAAAGGATACTGATAACTGCAATTGCCCAGACAGCACAGCAACTGCCTCCTAAAAAAGGGAGATTTCAGACTCATATGAAAGAATCATCAGCACAAAGTGTAGCAACTGGGGCCATAACATATGAGAAATCAAAGGTTGTTAACAGTTGCCATAATTGGTACCTCATACACAAAGTGGATCTACATCAGGCAGTCAAACTATGGAAAAGCTCCAAGATAACTCCCAGAGTTTGAGGTATTTTATGGCCACAAGGCATACGGGATCAGTTCAAGTGTATGTATCATGAAAGAGGGATCAGTATCAACCTCAGATACACAATGATCATTTACATTAACAAACCAATAAAACCCCCAAATTAACTAGAAATTTAAGTACTTCTTTATGCACAGATTTTTGGCATCTCCTCCTGCTGGCTGGACCACAGACATCCGATTCCTAGGAACGCCAATAAGCTCACCCAGGCACCACACCAACATTCATCAGTCAGGAGTCTGATTTCTTTCCACTAACATTGCAGCTGTGCAGCTGATACCCACATCTATCCAGCAGCAGCGACGCATCGCCATTCTGAAAGTGCTACAGGCAGGAGAAGTAGGAGTGGCTGATTAGACAGGAATTAAGAGTACGTTTTCCCCATTGCCCTCGTCTAAACGTACTCTAAGAAGCTGTGTTGCTGGGGAATCTTTTGGAACAGCTACAGAACTCCATAAATAATTCCAATATTTGAGACAGTTGCTCACTGTTCAGTTCCAGGCAGTCTATTAGTATTTGTTCCTTTAATTACTGTAATTACTTAGTATTGACTGCACCATCTGCACTGCACAGAGCGTACCTAAGTAAGCCGATTTCTGCTGGAGCTCCGTCAGCCTGCGCAGTCGTTCTTCATTCTTGGCTTTCAACTGATCAACATCGAGGCTGAAGTTTGAATGCAAAGAAAAGCTGTCAGGCGGCAGCAACGGTGCCTGGCCCGGTGGAACCTCCTCCTGCAGAAAATTCCAGAAAGCACAAATCCTTCAGTTAACCAGCATCCTTTATTAGGTGGGCAAAGAGCTATGCGTGTAAACTGTCACTATCCCTATCTTCTTGTCACTTAGGAACCACAGGAACTGCCCCACACTACACCTGTGGCCCACCTTCATACTCAAACCAATCCATTATCATACATACAGCACACTCCAAAGCTTTCTGCTTTATTCGTCTCCTCTCCCTTGCGGAAGGTGGAAGCCGTGGTGGTAAATTAACTTCTCCTAAGGCAGGAAACATTTCCCCATTAGCACCTGGAAAAACAGAGGTGAAGTCACTTGCAAAGAAATCAAACAGGTTCAAACCTGTTTATGTTTTGAAATGAGCCAATATGCTGTACTTGATTTAATCACAGAAATCAATGGAATTCAAGTAGGACATCTTGCATGAAGCCAGTGCTAACCAGATGCAGACAAACAAAGAAGATACCACAAAAGCAGCAACAGCTAAACTGGAAGCAAAGGCAAGGAATATCTTGAGAAATATACTGAAATATCTCTTATCGAGACCAGGCATCCCATGCCCACAAAGCCACCTTCCTTCCTTCACCATATCTTGTTTAGACCTGAACCTTTAAAGAAAACAATTAGTACTCAAGTGAGAATAGTGTCTCTGCCTGAAACCAGGCAAACTGGAGGCATAAAAAGATACAAAGAAGTAATAAATTATGTATGTGAATATGTAAATGGAGGATAATATTACATGGAATATATGATCGCCTTACCAATGCCTTTATCACCTCTTAGTCATAGCTCAGCCTCTTCATGTGTTAAAATATGTTCATACAAAAACAGATAAATTTTTCATCATACTTCTATCACATTACAATGTGTTAACTACAGTGGGTTAAACTATTTTCAAAATATAAGCTAACTCTAAGCTGAAGTCACTGCTTCAGACTTGCTTTGTGTATTTCCCCTTCCTACCCTGATTCTGAAAACTACTTAAAATATAAACTATTTCAAACAGGTACTTTTTTTCCTCACTAGGACCAGCAGCCACTGCCTGGCGCTGGTTTGTGGCTTTGCTGCTGGCTTGGTGCATACAGTGGGCTCAGTTTTCAACTTCAGTCCCTCCAGTACCTCCAAGGAGCAGAGCTTCCCAGAAAAGGAAAGGACTCTGCTTAACAAAACCAACACAGAATCCATTACCACCAATTACTCTTTATGACAACGAATCGTGAGAATGGTTTGGGTTGGAAGGGACATTAAAGATCATCCAGTCCCACCCCCCCAGCTCTTAGTCCAGTACAACACAGTAAGTTAAAAGAAAAAAGCAATGAGTAAATGCACAAACACACAGAGCACTGAATAATTCTGCAGCATGAGCCTGAAATTATTTGGTTTGCTAAGGGACATCCTCGGACATTGAAAATGGGTTTTCATTGCCTAGCAATTTGAAAATAAAATGTAATTAAATGTTTTGTATGATATTCACAAGTTTCAAAGATCCTCCAAACAAAATTTTAGAAATAACAATTTTTTTTGTTATAAATTGAAATACTTAGGTTTGAAAAACAAATGTGATTTCACACTGACATCAAGGAAGTTCAGAAAAACAGATTTTTTAAAAAGTCTTTCATATTACCAGTTGTTTTTTCCCTAGAAATAAAAATGTTGGCTCCCTCTCCACTTTTCCCTCCTCTAGTTCTGCCACAACTACTCATACATTCATCACAAATGTTTCAAGTAAAAACATCAAAGCATCATTCTGAAAAGGTACATGGCTAACAATACCCTTATCTGAATTCTAGTTCCAAGACCAGCTGAACTTCATTATATTCAAAACAGTGCTATTACTGAGAACACAAAAATGTGTCTATTCATGTGAATTTATCCCAACAGAAACAAAGTACAAGCTATGGAAGAATTTACATGCACCTTTAGCGTTCCATTAGTACAAGATGCTCCCTGTACCTTTAAGTATCCATCATTCAGATTTTATGTAGATCATTGAATCATGGAATGGTTTGGGTTGGAAGGGACCATAAAGATCATCCAGTTCCAACCCCCCTGCCATGGGCAGGGACACCTCCCACCAGACCAGGCTGTTCAAGGCCCCATCCAACCTGGCCTTGAACAACTCCAGGGACAGGGCATCCACAGCTTCCCCGGGGAACCTGTACCAGTGTCTCACCACCCTCATGGTGAAGAATTTCTTCCTAATGTCCAATTTAAATCTTCCCCCTTCCATTTAAAGCCATTCCCCCTTCTCCTATCACTACTTGCCCTTGTAAAAAGTGCTTCCAAAATCACTGCATTAACACTAACGAATTCCTGGGTTCCGAGAGAGGCAAAACAAAGAGAAAAAGAAATTGATAGACTTCTTATTACTGACTGCCTCAATTTTCTGAACCCTAGCAGATAAAGGTAAATGCATTTATAATGCTGACATCTATTACAAAATTGAGTTAGAATTTAAACCCGTGTCAAAAACAAAACCCAGGGGGTAGTGTTATGCTCTTCTTCAGAAATGAAAAACATTGTTCAAATGTATTTCACAACAGTATTTCACAAAAGACCTTCAGACAACACGAGCAGCACAATTCACAGAGGAGGTAGCCCACAGATAATGAGAATTTTTAGTTTGCATTTCAGGGATGCAAAACAACCAGATTGATATTCAGAATTTCAACAGCTATTTATAAAGCCCAAATAATGCAAAGGGTAACAAAGTTTTGGCAAGTGCCTACAGCTCAGTATTTTCATCACAGTCATAAATTACCTGGGGAAAAAAGCAAAGGAAAATGAATAGTATCATAATTTAACTCCATCTCCACACTAAACTCCAAGAATGAGCTGCTGTGGGAAAAGAAGGAAATAGGAGAGGTGACTGTAGATATCATGAACCTTGTGAAAGTGGTGAATAAAACCAAGGAGCACCCCATTCTCCAGATGGCAGATTCAGAGCAGATGAAAGGAAATTAAAGTTCACAGAAGGCATAGAATCATTTGACTGGAAAAGACCTTGCAGAGAAGAACTTGGGGTGCTGGTTGGTGAGCTCGCAGCCTGGAAGGCCAACAGTGTCCTGGGCTGCAGCAGCAGCAGCGCAGCCAGCAGGGCGAGGAGGGGATCCTCCCCCTCTACTCTGCTCTCGTGAGACCCCACCTCGAGTATTGTGTCCAGTTCTGGAATCCACAACATGAGGATATGGAACTGTTGGAATAGGTCCAGAGGAGGTCACAAAGATGATCAGAGGGCTGGAGCTATGAGCTTGTTCGGCTATGAGGACAGACTGAGAGAGTTGGGCTTGTTCAGCCCGGAGAGACCTCACAGCAGCCTGAGGAGGGCCTACAGGAAAGCTAGGGAGGGACTGTTTACAAGTGCAAGTAGTGATAAGACGAGGGGGAACGGCTTCAGATTGAAAGGGGGGAGATTCAGATTAGACATTAGGAAGAAATTCTTCACGCTGAATACAGTACTCGAGGTGTGGCCTCACCAGTGCCCAGTACAGGGGCACAATCACTGCCCTGGTCCTGCTGGCCACACTGTTTCTGATACAAAGATTATTTCCCATAGATAACTGAAGAGAATTTTGAGGTACTTTAATGCCTACTAATGAAAAAACTAATGCTCAGAGGCCTGAAGGGTTGGGTTTTTTAAAAAAAGATAGGTACTAGCTTTATTATTTCTGGTGACTTTTACATACATAGATATAAAGGTTGAATGAGGAAACACGAGAGGATGTGAGACATAGTCTTCTATATAAATATCTTAACATAACTAAAAATCACCTACTTCAGATGATTAAGTGACAATGTTTCCAAGCACGATGTTGTAAGTCATGTGAAATGAAGTAATGTGTGAAGTACAGAAAAAGAAGTTATTTATAAAAGACAGTCATACTTAAAATTGAGCATGCTTGTAAAACAAAAGAATAAAAAGAATCACTGGCTGCCCAGCACCTTTATATTTCACTATGGACAGCTCATAATTGTAAGTTGTGATTGCTAATAAGTTCTTTGATTCACTGCAAAACAATAGAAAAGCAACTTTTAAAACAGTAAGAATAATTTTAGAGAAGCATCATTAGATTAAATGATATGTTTGTGCACTTATAGACGTGGTTAAGGGCAGGTATAAACTCACCGATAAAAGCACTGTCCGACTCCAACAGCGAATTTTTCAAGAATTCATTAGATTCATTCCTGACCTACAAAAGTGAAACAGAAGACATGCAAATTCAGACGTCCCAATAGTTTCTGGGGCCAAACTATACTTTCCTTACTTTATGGCTATTAAAAAAATACATTTTTAAATAATTCATGTTCTCTTTAGGCATTAGGGGTTTTTCACATTTCTGTAGTATTCCCATTTGCTGAAATCACCTACACATGGCAAGTACTGTGGTGATTTGTGTGACACAGCCACTTCCTTTGGGAAATACATCCGCTTGAGTTGCAGGACAATTCCCACTACAAGTGTGCTTTGCATCTAAGGTTTGTATGAAGTATTGATAAAATAAAGAATCATGGAAGGGACCTTAAAGATCATCCAGTGCCAAACCACCTGCCATGGGCAGGGACACCTTCCTCAAGATCAGGAATGATTCCTTAGATTTCTCTTATGGCACCACATACAATCTTTGGTATTAAAGGATTAAATTAACAAATTTCTTCACAGTATTAACAAGCACTAGGAGTAATACTATAGTTCACTGCACAGTTGCAATCGTTGGTTACAGAAATTCTACCATGGAATAATTTATGTTGAAAAACACTCTGAAATCCAAGCATTAGAAACTATCAGGGGAAATAGCGTAAGAGAAATATTTCTTAACGCAAAGCATTGCTCTGAAGAAGATTTTCAGGCAATAAATTACAACTATAAAATACATTAGGGTGATTTTTTTTTAAATAAAAAAATGTTTCACTTCTGTGTGTAGTTACAGTATTATCCTTGAGGGTAATGGCTTTGTTCTTTCACAGTCTTCCATTTTCTACGGTTTTGCCTTCCCATGAGACACAATTGAACTCTGTTATCCTGTAGGTCAGGTTTGTGCAGAACACCAATTTGATAACTCTTTTATTTTGCTCTTTTCACCAAGTCAGAAAATAAATGTCCCATTTGGGACAATGGATCTAATTACTGACTGCCATGTGCATCACTCAAGCCCCCTGAATTCAGAGCAACTGCTTCTGACTTCACTTTTTCTACTAATTCCCACCCCTAGCAGCAATCTAACATCATATGAATTGAAAATAAATACCAATGAATATAAAAAAGGAGAAAGTCAAAGAGTCAAACTATTTCTATAAACAGAGATTAAATTTCACATTCAGGTTGTTTAAAAGGCTGTTACTCAATGTATTGACAAACAAGAGAAGTAAATAAGCTTGCTTTCTGAATACTTAAGCGTAACTCCTTTCTCCAAATCAGTGAAAGGCAGTATTTCTCACATCTGAAAAAGGCAAAATCATATAAATAAAAAAAAAATTATTCTTACCAATCCCATGGTTTGTGGGTTATTGTCAGAAGTAGAATCATCTTGATCAGCAAGAGCCATGTAGACAATGGAAAAACAACAGTCAATACTAAAATATATTAAATTTTTTATCAGTATATTATTATAAAAATTAAGACCACTAGGCATGACTTCTTTAAAATTACGAACATTTCAATGAATATTTTTAAAACATTTGCATGCAATGTTTATTTCAGTTTCCTTACAACAATTCAAGTAGAATCAGAGAAATCTAACAGAATGTAGCAGTATATTATTTCTAAGAATGCTGAGCATGTGGCAAGTCCTTCTCAAGGCTGGATTAATCAGTCTCTCCCAAAGACCAAAGATACTTTTCATATTAGAACTATTGTTCATCACTAATAAAAACCTTGTTCTAACGCTGATTTGTCATCGAACAAAAGGGAGCATGACTATTTTTGTGGCTATTGAAAACCATTTTTTTAACAAGATATAATCACACTTAATTAAATGCTAAAATTGCACTAAATTGTGCTGAATTCTGAAAAAATTCTCTATATTGCAACAGTCAGAACTACTTCTGTGCTATTTTACAATACTGTAAACCCTTGTTATAGAAAGGTCATGCCCGTGTGTTTATTGAACAACGTGAAAAACATCAGTTTGCGGGAAGGCACTATGGTTTAAGCCATTAAGTAACACATTAGGGCGCAAAAGGTTGCTACAAGAATCTTTCGTTTACCCTCTTATGTTTTGTTTGTTGATACCCTAAAGCCTTTGCTATTTTAATGACTGCATCTTAAAAAATACCCAGTCATACAGCTAGCAAGAAATATATTTGTCATCTTACGCCCTGTACACCGCTGAATCCTAATGCAAGGGGAACGTGGTACTGAGAAAATACACCAGGGTAAGTAACTTCAGACGGAAAAGCATTTCAACAAAAACCTACTTGCCAAAGTATACCCAAGAACTTGAAGTCAATGGCCTTCCTACCATAATAAAGATTATCCGCCCTTCCCTAGCATGAGTAAGTATTTTGGTTTTCTTGCCATCATCTCCACATATTAAATTTTATATATGTCACGTATTTTTCTTATACTAAAAATATTCATAAATTACAAAATAAAAAGGGTGCAGGAAAGAGGTGGTTTTGATATTTGTCTTTTTGTCTTCCACAACTCAGTGATTTAAACAGTAATTTAATATTTATTTAAATTGATAATAAATCAGGTTAATCTTTCCCAGTTTGAGTCTGTTCTGCCTGAAACAGCAACTGGTCAGCAATATCCCTGCCTGTACTTTGGCCAGGAAGCCTTCTCCTTCCTCTTTCCCCCTGTCTCGCCAAGGGGCACAAGAGAGGGGAGATGAGCAGGCAAGCAGGAGTCTGACTGCTAGACAAGGCTGAACCAGCACAGAAATCAAGTTACTTTCTCTTCAAAAACATTGTCAAGCCAGTCTGAATTACAGAAACCCACACTTTTCTTGAGAAATTGTTATCTTTCAATCAAAACTGAGGTTAGTTGAAACTGTTGAAATAGTTGAAATTGTAACTTTTGGAAAGGTTGAAGCAACTCTCATGATACTTTTTAAATAACATCTAAAACAACTTGAGTTACTGCTCTTTCATGATTGCTCATAAAAGGTATTTGAATGAACATTACATTTGGAGTTAAGTGCAACATAGAAAAAAGGGGTATTATGTTTACTTTTCCCTGCTGCTGCAATATACAGCCACAATATTTTACTAATTAGGATGTTTACTGGATGATGTCTGTCAAGTGATAGAAGGAACATTCCATTCTAGAACCTCAAACTAGTTATGATATCTTACATCTGGTTTCTAAAGCAAAGACTGTTTATGGCTACAGACTTCTGAAACTTACAGTCAGCCCAAGACTATGGAAATAAAAGAAATCTAATCCATTACAAGGAGCCCAAGGTGCAGACACACTGGCTGCTTTTTAATCAATTCAGTTTCACAGCTATCTACTTCCTTAGCAAGACCTGAAGAAATGCCACAAGGAATTCATCTGCTAACACTTATATCACAAATCAGCTGAAGAGTTCTACTGCTCTGTAGTTTTGTTTAAGAAACAGCAACCAAACTACTTTTCTCTGGCATTTTTCTGAAGTATGAGGCACTTGTTAAGTTACTTTAGGGCACAAAAGAGACCGAATTTCAGTATTCTGGTTGTTTTACTCTTGTACTGCAGTGCTGATACTGAACCTGAAAGGAATAAAAGTAGAGCTGGTGTTCTTTAATTCTTATGAAACAAATAAACAAAAAATCATTGAAATTATCTCAGACTATTTGTTCCTTACCTTCTGTTCCTCTCCTCATTCTCATTCTGTCAAGTTTCTTCTGCTGCGCTCTCATCAGTGCCTGCTGTTGAATCTCTAGAGTCTGGTCATCTTTTGGGGGATCAGGATACATGTGCCTCAAGCCCATACGCGTTTCTAAATCTACAGCAAAGATACGAAATCTGAATTTTTCCCTAAACCAACATTTCTGAAAAACATTTTTAAAGAATTACCTACAGAAACAAAAAATAAATGGTGACAATGAGTCACTTAGCAATTCTTTTACAATTGTACAATATTCAAAATATATTTTCTGCTAAAGAAGAAACAGAAAGTTACACAGAATCATGTTTTTGTTGGTGGGTAAATAAAATCAAATTGACTCTACTTTCACTAACATCATAATATCAAATGCATAAGTTTAAAAAGCAAGGACTGGAAGCTGGGTGAGTGCTCTGATTCAGCATTACAATGTAGTGAATTGTGTGCACCTCTAGAAATGGCCACACAGAAAAATACACTTACAGAACACTGTCCACAGAGTCTGCTCTGTATGGGCAGCAGCTGTGAAGATGGTGATTTTTACTTCTGTCTTTAAATCATGGGTGGCTTGGAAGATGGAGGAGAAGACCAGATGTTTCACTACCTTTTCTTAATCAACAACAAAAAGATCTACCTGCCTTTGTATTTCAGTTCATTAAATTCCCAGATATTCTGTATATTGACAGGATCTTGTGTCTCCTTTGATGAAGGTCGCCTTACTGGAGCCTGCAGGCGAAGTCTGGCCATCTCAAATACATCCTTTGGGTTTTTCTCTCTCCTCCTGCTTGCAAAGTTTGTAAAATAAGCAGAATATACTTTAACATTGTAATATGAATGGGTTGCATGGAAACACAATATTGATAAAACTCACATCTTTCATCCTTAAATAAAGCTATCAAAATAGGAAAAGAAATTTTGAAGTAATGACACAGTTAAGTAAAGGGATGAGATAACCTACTTAAAAATCAAAAACCCTTATACTTTATGGAGTGGAACTAAGATGAGTCTTTCCCAACTAATTGGTATGACTAACTAGTACATTTTGGAAGTAAACCTATTTTTTTAATTAAAAAAAAGGCATGACTTTCAATAAAAAAGAAAGTATTTCCACAGCAGTGTGCTATTCATGAGTATAATCACCAGCAGTAGTACTGCAGTTTACGGGCACAAATTATGCCCTAGGAAAAAAAGGTAATCAGATAAAATTCTGCCTCAGACATCTGTTTTGGAGCACTCTTCAGGACAGAGTACTGTAAAGCCAATCTTACCAGTAGCCACTCTTGCCATACTTTAAGTTACTTGGAAAAAAACATACTTGTTAGAAAAAATGAAAATAATTTTATATACAAATTTTATCATTACGTTTTTGTTTCACTCATATTACTAAGGCTCTAAGCTCCTGTGCAAAACCTAATTCTTTAAAACAGAAGATGAAATTCTTACCGTGTAATCGGTACATCATCATCACTGGCCATATTCAGCAACTGTTCCTGCAGTCGCCTCTCCTCACTACGAAGCTGCTTCCTCATCTCTGATAATTCATTAATCACATTCTTTCTTTCCTCTGGAATTTAACACAAATAATTTAAAAATAAAGAGTGTCAGAGACACTTTTCTGCCTACCTCATAAGGTTAAACAAAAAAAGATATAATGAACTGTTAATTAGAACAAGGAATACACAAACACAAGAATCGCAGCATTTCATACACCAGAAACTAGGTCAGAGCTTGTATTTTGAGGCAGCACAAGGACCAGATCTGGTGAACAGCACAAAACATCTAAACTTCAGTGGAAATATTTGATGTTTTTAAAAAAGGAAAAGCTATGAAATATCAGCAAGTGGACACTACCAGAAGATAGTCTTATTTTGAAATTAGCAAATCTATACAGTTCTCAAAGTCAGAGGCCAGTGACAGGAATCAGGTGGTATCAGCAAGGGCACAACCTCTTTTCTCTTTCCTGACTCAGAAATGGGATATGTGACTGCTCAGTGCTCAAGTGTTCTAATTTCAACACTTACTTTTAGTATGTGCTTATGTTGACTTTTCAGGCCTCCTTTGAGCCTGAGCTGTTTTTTGTGGTCAGGACAGCATTCCTCCACAAGTTAAAACAATTTTGTAAATCCCTTATTTTCCAAATAACACGCTTAAAAATTTGATATTATACTGCCTTTTAGTTTGGGTCCAGAACCCAGCAGGGAAGCACATTTTACTAGCTTAAATCCTCAAAAATCAGAGCTAATCCCTATATCCTGATTTCTCTCAAGACAGATGGTCTGAGCCAATCCACTTCCAAGAGCTGCATTAAGAACCACTCTGCCTTCCGTTTAGTGGAAGGGCCACAGCTCCCCAGAATGGACCCAGGTACCAACTGCTGGGGGTCAGCATTTGTAGGACATCATCCACTGTTACATTCCAGGTGTTGTTTCTTTTATATTTGTAAAAAAAGAATCAGAAGAAAAATTACTACTTTACACACACATATTGCCAAGACAAATAACATCTGAAGGGCCAAGGAGACCCTCCCAGCACTTCCGATGTCAAAACCACTGGTGAAAGCAACAAGGAACGAACAGAGAATTAGGAAGATTAACAAAGGAAAGTAGAATTTAAGAGTTAGCACTGCAGTGCTCTACACGTTGTTGGTCTAATCCATTACTCGGATGATCCAAAACTCTCCCATTTCGCAACGTTCCGGCCACACGATAACCACTGTCCTGACTGAAAGGTCCAGCTCTTCCCATGCAGACTATTCCATTATCAGAGCTCTTAGGAAAAATATTTCCTGATGAAGACACATACTAAATGCATTTATATTTTCTACTACTACTTCAGACATAGTATTATCAGTATAATAGTATAGTAAGACAGACAGAACATCAACACAGAAATGGAAACTCTATAAGACAACTCCTTTGCAGGCAAGAAAGAGAACTGTGACTGTGAACAATTTCATTGTAACATAAAGTGAGCTTGCAATAAAAACAATACCTACCAAATGCACGCAATTGGTTTCTTCTAGCAGGGACAGGTGGAGAAGGAACCCTTGGTTGTGGAGGATCCTAGTGATCACAGTGAATATGAAATGTTAATATGCCAAAGGAAGAAATTACAGCAGACATAAGTGCATTTTATTTCATTGGTTTATGTCCAATTTAATTACGACTACTACTGGAATACAGAATAGTAACCTTACAGGTTTTTAAAGCCCAAGGTTAAAATCTGATCTTTAAATGCTTCATGCAAATTACTATAATACCTATTACTATTCAGAGATCTAGGCAAAGCTCTACTAAGTACTGCAAAGACACAGAAATAAACTGATCTTCCTCAGCATTTTTAACATTTAGTGAAGGCAAAATTTCTAAATAAATTTTGAAGTCTTTCATTTTCTCAAACTGTACCATGACGTATTTCGCCAAATTATCATTTTCATGGCGAATTAATTTTTTTAAATTTTTAGCCCAGTTCATACATACAGCTGGTTATAAAAACATTTCCAATAAAAAGTCAGAAGTGTCTGTGATATTTGAATCTCAGGGTACAATTATCTAATCTGGTCTTCACAAGAAAACTTGATTAAAAAAAATTGTCCTAAGGAAGACAAAATCAGATGAAAGAAATGAGTGGTCTCACAACCACTACTGTATCTCATTTGTGATGCAAAGAGGAAAGTGAAGTGTATTAGGAATTATAACCTTTTTGTACCTTCAGAAACCTTGTCTGCAGCTAGGAATTAACATTAGACTTCATGCCTGAGCCAAGTTCTTCTCTGAGTGAACACTATGATTTTCTAGATTAGATGTAAACTTTCTTACCCTAAACCTCAAGATCATTAGACCCTTGGCAAGGGTCTGGAAAGACTGTGTTTGCTCAAAAACGAAGTGCTCAGCTCTACAGAAAAGGCACACACAGAAAAAAAAATAAAATAAGACACCCCCAAAAAATTTCAATACTTTGAAGTAAGCAGGAAGTACTACTTACTTCAATACTTTGAAGAAAGTATTCTTCAATACCTTTTTCCTTCAATACTTTTTGAATAACTTTCAAAGCTCCAAGACTGGCTAACATAAAGACTGTCTCCAGTTATTTGCGGTATTCCAGTAATAACTTGCAAACATTAAAAATCTGGTAGAATTTCACACACTCTACTGTCTTAAATAAATCAGTAGAAATTGACTATAAAAATCATACTTGTGTGTAGTAAGATATAGGGCTCTCAGCAGAGGGAATCCTTTCTTCTTTTCTTATTGATTTGTTCTGAAGAGCAGGTATGATGGGAGAAGGCTGCCTTGAAAACTGCAAGGAGGAAAGCAAGACAAACTATTACACAGTCCTACAGATTCTGACTAAAGTATTATTTTGGACAGGAAGAGTTTTAATTTTTTATTTCACAGAATTTTTTTTTTTATCTTAAACTAGTTTTTTATTTAATTTGCTTTGATCTCAATTGGAAATTAATTGTAAAAAATTATTTAATAGGATTTTTTTTCTGCTATGTAGTTTTTTAAATTTCTGGTTAAGTTACCGATTTTTTTTCCTCTAGACACGTCCATCTTATCTGTCCATTTTAGAGAAATGACATGTAGAAATTTTTAGAAGAGAAACAGTTCTAGAATTGGTTTAGATTTTGTCAATCAGAATTCTATGTGACAGATTTCTTACATCATCCAGGCCAAAGGAAAATAAACAACAAAGAACATAACTATTAAAGATGAACAGTCCTCTATATTACGTAACTTTATTTGTACTTGGACCTCAGCAAAAGCCGGCCACAGCAGATATAAAAATCAACTACAGAGTGCAGCTTGTTCTTATTTCTATTTTTTTTTTTTACTATTTCTTTAACACCAATTTTATCAGCAAGATGTTTCCACTGCAGTATGTCTGATTTTTAAATTAGCTGATCTCTGTGTCCACTAAATGTCATGCAGCTTGATAACCTAAGAGGGGAATTATACTGAAGGTAGAGGTGTAAGAAATCATGCCATTTCCTTAAAATTCAGTTATTTTTAGAAGTTAGGAAGAAGTATTTGTCACAGAAGCATACCACCTTCTTTTCTTCTTCCATCTTTTCTTTCTCAAAATATTGTCTAAGTTGTTCATCTTGCTTTTCTTCTTTTTCTTTTCTTCTCCTTTCTGTTTCTTTTTTCCTCTCTTCATCTAATCGAATTATTTCCTTATTTTTTAGTCTTCGCTGTTACATCATAAACATTATTAGTACACAAAAGACTCAATATTATTCAAGTTTTGTTTTTTTTTTCTTTGAGAAGTTAAAACTCCACATGAAAGAGATTAGTATGACAAGAAAAGCTATTTCATTAGGCTGACATCAAGCATTCAAATCAAAAACAATGTCATGCAAATATTAAACATCTGCAGACCTGGCTCTGCTACCATCGTTTAACAAAATTCTTAATATAAACACTAGTTTGTGTTTATCTGCTGCCAGTTAAGGTTCAACTGTAGGAGTCATCTCAAAAAAATTCAGAGTAAAACAAAGCATACTGTAAACGTGCACTACCCTTTCACAAGCCCACAGAGAAAGCTTTCATCCAGTCTCAGTTTTAGTCTTGTGTCTGTAAAAAGCAATTATGAGTTAGCTTCCCACTTTATACTAGACCAGCTCTATTATCCAGAAGGCAAGACTCATCCAACTAAATTGCTCATTCTAGGAAAGAGAACCTAGAATATAATCTAAGTGTTCTATTTTAGAAATCTTGAAGTCCTACATCCTGAACTGATCTTCCATAATCCTGCAGGGTACTGAAAGATTCTTCTATTTCTGATGGCCTTTTCCTATAATTATTTATGAGATGCTGAATTATGCAAATTCATTCAGTTTTAACAAACATTATAAATAAAGCTTTTGGGTCTGAATGAAATCACAAGTTTACTTCCATGAAAATTATTCATTAGATTTGCCTGGCATTGTTCCAAAACAAGCAGTATTCTTATCTCAAAGATATATCCTGGCCAATTCAAAAATATGAATTCTTCCTGTATAGTTACATTCAGAATACAAATAATTCCATGAGAGCTAGATTTCAGAGGTTAACAAAAAAAAAAAAAGATGCTGTGGGGTTTTTTTAATTTACCAATTTGACAGGTTTATTTGCGTCACAAACATTTTCTTTAGATGGTGAGAGCACCATCAACTATAAAACCATACAACTTCTGTCAGAAGAATTAACAGTACTTCAAGTTGGTAGCATACCATAAAAAGAGAAGAATATGCTACTTAATACTGACAACTTCTACCTCTCCTCTGGCTAATACAGGCTCATTTAAAAACAAAGACCAATTCACAAGACACTTCTGAGTTTACCTACTTAATCTAGAGGACAAATATTACAAAAAGTTAGCTTAGGATGTAAAAAAAAAATTCAAGGTATCAAAATACTACACCTCCTCTTTCTTTCTTTCCTCTTCTTGTTCATCTTCATATGCTTTCTGAATTCTCATCCTCTGCTCCGCTATTCGTTTTTCTTCTTTTTCTTCTTCCATTCTAAGTTTTTCTCGCTCTGCTTCTTCCCTACGTCTCTTTTCTTCAATCTAGAAAATAAGGCAAAAAAGTATTCAACTGTCAATAGTCAGCAGCAATCTGAAGAACAACATTTACCATCATGATCTTCTATGGACTTTTACAGTACCTACTTGTGCAATCAAAGATTGTACGGAGCAACTGCAAAATTTCCAGGGCCAGTCTTACATTTCAGCCTCACAATTCCTTTAAAATGAGCCAATATTTTACTATTCCTTTTTGGCCACTCTTTACTGAACCACTCTTCAGTAAGAGCACTAATTATAAATGCTACTAATAAAACCTGAAAATTTCCTAAAGCTTGCTCTATTCCAGACGTGCTGAAACAACTCTTTTCTTCACTGATTAAACAATGGAAGATGGAAAACCAAAACAAAAAAGATGTAACAATTATCTTTTTCCTTTCCACAGTTGTAATATTTTTAGATAGAGCACTGACTTACTGAAGCCAAAGGTTTGCCCTTTCTTTTCTTTTTTGGCAGAAAAAAATGAATATACATATATTCTTTTCAATATACATGGAAAAAGTCTTGATCTTTTCCTTTTATGAGCTCCATAAAATATCGTAAGACATGCAAACCCTTTGAAATTACCAAGCATTTCCTTGATATTGGTATTTAAAGACACTGATATTTAATTCTTGTGACATAAGATCACATGCAAAGAAATACATATAGAAACTCATAGAAGAACAATCGTTTTATATAGCCATCAATAAGTAACTACATTATTGTTTCACTGATCACCATTTCATTCTGATGAATATGCATTTGTATCGCATAGCCTTCCAATGGCAAATGTCTGTCTTTACATATTTATGCAAACTTGTACAGTATGCACCATTTAAGAGCTCAATATTCTATTTAGGGAGCTGCACTTGCGGAAAAAAAAAACAAACTAATCTAGATTAATGAAGCCAGCTTTTAACAGCCTCACTTTTATAGGCGATGCTTTTGTAAGGCAAAAATCTGGGATGCAATAGTATATAGCTCTTAGTACAGCTCTTGTGTACAGAATTTGGCTATGATTGGATAAGGTCGTTGGTGAGAAGTATCTGATTATTTACTTTGACTGTAATCCATCTTTTTAAAATTTATCTAACAAGATGATAACTGTTGTGTCTGTTCACCTGTAGACGAAGAAAGTTCTTGTACGACTCTTGTTGCTTAAGCTGCTGTGGAGATGGTGGTTCACCAAACACATTCCCTCGAGCAAAAGGAGAGGTTTGTGCAAATGGAAAACCTAGGAGGTGAGAAGTGAAAAAAGTTACAGGTAAAAATGAAAGCAAATTTAAGAAAGCGAGCCACAGTGAAGAAACGTGAATCAGAAACACTTGTTTCAAAAGGCAGTTTATGGCAGCCATCATTCAAGGCTATGGCTGAAAAAAACAGCTGTTATTAAAAGCTCTTGCACTGACTCTGGAACACTTCTTTTTTTTTGAGTTGAGCTCAGCAAATAGCTGAGCAGGTTTTAACTGCTCAACTAACAATATCTAAGCCAGTTGTCTTTTTACAAAATAATACCTCTTAAAGTAATATATTCCACTGTCCAAACTACAGTCTAATATCTAAAAATGTTACCTGTAAGTTCATTAGATTTTGCATCTCGTAACTCCTTGCAATTACTCTGATTCAGCAGAGTATTTGTGTTCCTTAGATTTATTGACTCTTTAAAACAAAACGTCCTTAATGAACAAACGTTTAAGTAAAATAGCAATAGATGCCTCAAAATGACAAAGCCAAAAACTGGCAAATAAAGTTCCGAGCAGTCAGAAAACTGAATACTGCCACTCTAAGGTGCCTTTCATACTACAAAGTGTCAGGACTCTTCCAGCTCAACAACCTCTTCCCCTGTACTGGGAGCAACTCCACTGGGGAGAAGTTACTGACTTACTCTCAGCCCTGAGGTATGAAAGCATCATAAACATACATTTCCAAAAGCTCTAAAAAGGAGGATTAACTCAGATACTACACAGAACAGGTTTTGCAGAACAAGATCCCTACGGAAAGCAGAAGAGAAGGAAGGAAGGAAAGGAAAAGTAGAGTAAGTTGTGTTAACTTTTCAGCTGACACAGCATGTTCTTCACTCATATCATGTCTGCTCCAAAGGACAGTGCCTCAAGGATGTGCAGGAGCCATAGCTCCACTGAGCTGAGAGGAAACACAGCTGTAGCTGTTCTCATGTTTCCCCTTTATGTACCACCCAAGCCTGATGAAAGCAGACACATAACAGTTATTCCCACAGGAATACAAAGGCTTACTGCTACAGCCTAGCCTTAGGAGCGTGTGCCTGCACAACCAACACTTTGAGGTTCGTACTGTTTTTCTTTGCACAAAATCCCTGTTTGAATATTCCCAAAACATAACTTTACACGTGGCTCTTTCAGGATACATTCCACGCAGAAAGTCAGAATAAAGTTTATATAGCATTTAAAAGGCATGGACACAAGACAGACAAGTCACTACAGAATGTATAGAGCAATGAACTTGCAGCTACCATGCTGCAAGTTCCTCTTTAAGGGGATGGTGTCAAAAACCCAACCAGACAATCACTAAAACTTGCACAAAACCACTTTATTGCCTGACTAATCAACTGGAAGGTGCAGGACTATGAAGCTCCCATTGCTGATCTGCACCACCTTCCAATCCAAAAAAAAAAGAGATCTAATCAGAGGGCTCTTTGCATCCTGCATTATTGCTTTATCAGCCTTGCCATTTCACAGAAGCAGATCCATGCCCTGAATACCATGTAATTCTTTGCACAGAAGTGCAACAATTCAGACAAGAGAAATAAAAGCTAAACCAATTTGAGGAGACTACCACCTGTCCTGATCCTGAGTCTTGCCCATCACAGATGGGGGACAGCTCTGGAGTACCTGATTCTGACTGTTTATTGTTAAAATAGTTATTATTTATCATTACTCAGAAGACAGAGAAGAAAACACATTTTCAGTGCACACAGTGACAGCATTGAAGTAGTCTGGGAAAGAAGCGTGATACTGACTTCACAAGTAGAAAGGAGTAAGACTATCATAAGACTATAAGGAAGAGGTAAAAAAATAGAGATTTCTGATCACTACAACCTATAAATAATTAGAGCTATAATACAGTATTCTTAAAAACCTGCTATTTTATTTGTAGATGCTTCTGTGTTCTCAGGTCTCGGGGAAGCCAAACTTAGGTCAACAGATACAATAGCCCTTTTATCTTCATATAGTCTTGCCTCTGGATTACGAAATGCTTCTTCATTTTGCTTGTGCATCACATTCAAGTCCGCTAAAGGAAAGGGGAAATAACCATTTATGACATATTATTCTCACAAAAGGCACCCTAGATTCTCAAAAATACAGGTATTTTTGAGCAAGTTCTACTTTACCTGGGCATACCAACTACAGGAACAAAATATTCAAGCAAATACAAGACCTTAAAAGCTACATGTAAAATACTTGTCATCAGTAATCCACTGATCAAAGATTTATTTTGTTGGTTTTCTTTCGTCAGGAATGATTCTTCACAGCAATAATTCTCCGCTCCTCCCCACCCAAAAATGTTATTGAAGTGGAAATACAAAGAGGCCAAAGACAAAAAAAGACTGAAAATTCTGTGTTGACAAGTATGGATTTAGAAGCCACATCACCTTCTATCGCCTTAAAGCTCCAAAATACTTTTTATTTTTAGTATTGGTATTTTAAGTACTGAATCTCTATTTGATTACCATTAAGTAGACAATGCATCATTAAAGTGTATTTTGGTCTTCATGCCAAATTGGAGAGACATAGATTTGACTGATGGACCACTCAGTAGATAAGGAACTGGCTGGTTGGTTGCACTCAAAAGACTTGCATTTAATGTTTCAACATCCAAATGGAGATTGGTGATGAGTGATGTTCCTCAGGGGTCCATATGGGGTCTGGCAATGTTCAAGATCTTTGTCAGCAACATGGACAGTGGGATTGAGAGCACCCTCAGCAAGTTTGATAACAACATCAATCTGTGTGGCCATTGACACACTGGAAGGAAGGGATGCCATTCAGAGAAACCTTGACAGGCTTAAGAGGTGGGACCATGCAAACCTCATGAAGTTCAACATGGCCAAGTGCAAGGTCCTGCATGTGGGAGGGGCAATCCCAAGAACAAATACAGACTGGGTGGGGAACAGATTGAGATCAGCCCTGGGAAGAAGGACTTGGGGTGCTGGTTGATGAGAAGCTCATGACCTGGCATTGTGCACCAACCATATCCTGGGCTACATCAAAAGCAGCATGTGCAGCAGGTCAAGGGAGGCAATTCTGCCCCTGTACTCAGCTCTCATGAGACCTCATCTGGAATACAAATTGAGCTCTGGGATCCCCAGCACAGGAAGGGCATAGACCAGAGGAGGTCCTGAAGATGATCAGAGAGCTGGAGGCCCTCTCCTGTGAAGACAAGCTGAGAGTTGGGGCTGTTCAGCCCAGAGAAGAGAAGGCTCCGGGGAGACACTACAGCAGCATTCCAGTACCTAAAGGGGATCTGCAAGAAAGTTGGAGAGGGACTTTTTACAAGAGAATGTGAGAATGTAGTGATAGGGCAAAGGGCAATGCCTTTAAACTGAAAGAGGGTGAACTAAAATTAGACACAAGGAAGATTTTTTTTTATTGTGAGGTTGGTGAGGCACTGGACCAGGCAGCCCAGAGAAGCTGTAGATGTCCTGTCTTTGGAAGTGTTCAAAGCCAGCTTGGATGGGGCTTTGAGCAATGTGGTCTGGTGGGAGATGGCCCTGCCCATGGCAGGGGGGTTGGAACTACATGATCTTTAAGGTCCCTTCCAACCCAGACTATTCTAAGATTCCATGCATCTCCTTCTATTTTTTAATAAAAGACTACCAGTGTAGGTATAATAGCAAGAAATAACTTATCTGACTAGAGCTGGAGCAAGAACACATCACTCTCAGAAAGATAACACATAATTTTGGAAAACGTACTTATCAGATTCCCTTTTGCATCTCTGAGAGGAGCACCACCGCCACCTTTTCCCCAGGGGTTGTAATTCCTCATTTCTGCTTCTAACTTGGCTTCATAACGTTCCTTCTCCTCTCTCTCTTGTCTGCGTCGTTCCTCCCTCTCTCTTATCTAAAACCAAAAAAAGCAAAGTCAGATGCATGAAAACATTGTATTAAGTATAATTTTAATGAAAGTTAATGAAGCAAGCTGAAGGCTAGCACTGCCCATTCCCCCCATCAATACCAAGCAAACTGCAAACATTCCACTGCCTGTGCTGCAGACAGCGCATCGAATACTGATGTCAAAACATGCACACACAGTTGTGCATAACAACAGAGAAACATACAGATACACCCTTCCAAGTTCCAGAAATGTTCCCATCAGACACTTGCAGTAGATCAAGAGTCCCATATCCTTGGAACTCATGATATAAAAATTTATACTGTCTGAAAACTGAACAGGCAAAATTCTACAGTATTATAGCACTTGCTTCTCTCAAGCTCGTGTATCTTGTTTAACTAAAAATTAGACTAGAGATGACAAAAGATAGACTCTTAACAATAAATGCCTTAGTAGAATGCTACACAATTCAACTATCCATGAAAGTTTTCTGCAATAATATGCGAAGAAGTATGCAAATAACACACAAGTGCTCACAAGGTTTGCTCTGCCTTTTCTTCAAAATAAAGTTAAATTTATATAACTACGTCTCCTAATAATTTAATGCAGCATTTAAAAAGAGAATAGATGTTAAAAAAGCCCAACTTCTTCAAAGCTTTTAAAACATTCACTGCTTATTTATGTAGCTGAAATACACAAATATAAATTTAAGTTTATTTCTTCTGTGTCTTAGATAAATGTTTCCCTTTAACAAGCAGTCAGACAGTTTTGTAAGAGAGATAATGAGTTAACACAAAGACCCATCTTGACCTTTGGACTGTTTACAAAATTGTCAGTCAGCTTTGTCTATAGGGAAATAAAAAGCAGGATAAATTCTGTTCACTTTCAACCATAAGCAGCATAAAAACTTTGAAAGACCGTATCGTGCCATGATTATTAGACCTTTGTGTCAACTTGTGCAGCCTCTCATACAAAAAGATAAAATTTACTTTTTAAGACTATCATGCAAAAATGCATAAGTGCAGTATCAGGGAGCTCTCCTAAATGTTTATTTTGTTATTAATTTGACCTTGATTGGCAGCCTCTCCTTTATCCCTATGCACAATCATAAATAGAATTGGAATATTTTTATATCAATTACTTACTTCCACTGAAGAAGTATATAAAGAAGAAAAAGAGAAGAAAAAGTGCCACCGAATTGGGTTCTAGGAAAATCTCTTCTGAAATAAAATGTCTTAGCATATATATTTTATAAACTCTCACAAGGTGCAGCAGCAAAAGGCCACTAAAATGAGTAGGGGACTAGAACCTCTACTGGAAGAAAAAAGACTCCCCAAATTTGCCAGTTTTCACATTCTCTCTGCCTCTGACAAGTAAAAATGGAAGAGTTTACTGTCTAACTGAAGAGCTAAATGAGCTAAAGTAGGGTCAGAGGAATGTGAGGAAGGAAGTGATGAAAGGAAGGAGAGTTAAGAAAGCTTTTACTTGTAAAATAAATAAATATATTTAAAAGAGTACCCAAAAAAAGTAAAAAAGGAAGTGTCAGAAACTTTATCATTCAGTACCTGCTGTTGTAATTCTTGTTGATAAGACAATGTTGACTCTTTGGAAGGCTTTGTTTTTTCTTCAGAAAATACTCCTATGCTTCTTTGTCTGCCTTCTGTATTCCTCTGTCCAATGTTACTTCTGAATTAGAAAATCAGACATAACAAAACATCATTAAGTCCAAAGAGGGAGGAATAAAAAAAAATTAAAAAACCCAACACCTGTCTGAAACATTTAAGAGTTCTGTTTTCCACAGCCTGGCTGTTTATAATCTTAAATAGTTTCATAAATACATATAAAGACAGGAGTTCACTGAATTATTGTGTAGATAGAAACTCTTAATTAGAATTTGGAAGAGTAGTCTTTTACATGCTTTATTTCAAAGGCGTATCTGTTGTCAGAAAAACACTCCCAACATGAACAGTGTGTCAATACAGATAAATCCAAAGAACATAAATACATATAATACTTACACAGATCGCTCTTCCGGGGCTTGGCCTAAAGGAGGATCCAGATTAGGTGTGGGTTGCATTCCCATGATACCTGTACCATCTACACAGTAAGAAAATTACTATTTTAAATTTTAAATGCTCAAATATAAACATTTACCGCTACTTATAAGAACGAACTCATTGCTCAAACTCTGTGACTACAGAA
Source organism: Tapera naevia (assembly GCA_033556795.1). Classification (NCBI taxonomy): domain Eukaryota; kingdom Metazoa; phylum Chordata; class Aves; order Cuculiformes; family Neomorphidae; genus Tapera; species Tapera naevia. Next base: position 18,244,667 of record JAUMJJ010000038.1, read on the forward strand.
TTAAAAACAGACTCAACTTCTACTAACTTAGCTAATGCTTAATGCCCTCTGAAAGCACGAAACACAATGCCAAGGTACAAATCTATTTCTTAAATAGATCAAAATTAAATATTTCTTTAAAATTTACAAAGTTCTTCATTAACGTATTCGACAATGAAGTGACAAAAAGAAATAACTCGCTTAATGTGACACCTGTCTTCATGCTTTCTAAATGTCTCCTTTCTTGGAGGGAGAACCCCATTGCCTCTTGCAGAAATGCAATACATTTGGCATCTTACTCAAAGAGGTCCCACAGCGCTCTGCCACAGCAGGGCTTGACCTTACTGTGCATACTACTGCCTGCCTTCAAGACAGTAAGAGATGCATCTCTCAAACAATGACATGCTTTCAAATCTTAAGCATTAGCAATATTCCAGTTTGTGACAACAAGCTTTAAAACAACCCCTCAATGTGAATTTTAAGTATTAGTTCCTTTAATACTGTAAGCCATCTTAGCCTAGACATTATATTGATGCAAAACAATCAAAAACCAAAACACTAAACCAAAACACACAAAAACCCAGCCACATCAAACAACCTCCCCACCCACAAAACCTTCTGTGAGTTAAAACTGTGGTCTGAACAACAACAACAACAAATAAAACTAAACCCCCATGTCACCCTCAAAAAAACCTCATCTTTCTCAAGCCATTAACTATTACACTTCAAGATAACAAGAAATTTACAATGGAAAAAAAAATCTAAATCTCTAGTATTTCTGAAATTCCCCAGGGAATAAAAATATCACTCAAATCAACCAGTAAAAGAATTATTACTGAAAGGGGTTTTCTCTCCTTTAACTATTTTATCAAGGTATCAGAACAACATTTTAAAATTATTTCTGTTTTTTCTCATAAAGTAAGCAAAAGAATTTTAAAAACATCCAGTCCCTCCCCACATGACAACAGTCATGAAATCATCATGAAGCAGCCAAAGGGTGGCCAAAAAAAAGAGTTCCTTGCAAAATATTTTAAATTTTATCTGAAATTTTTAGGAAATATCAAAACTATAAAGAAAATTCTCTGGGAGGAGTAATGGCTAAGTAGCTGAGACTAGAGCTTGTTCAAGTGATGAATGAGATTTCTGGAAGCCATAGACTCTTTTGTAGTTGGAGAAAACTACTTCATTCAAAAATAGTTTTTAAAAAAAGCCTAATTTTCATTCAATACACATTTAAGAAACGAGTTTAAATTGCTGTTACTGCTTCTACATCGTTCATCATTTAGTAAGATTTAAAGCAGTCATCTGAATCACTCTAACAACCAGTCCACCTAAAACCCACTTACAATATGCAAGATTGGGATCCAAAGGATTCCTAGCTCCGTAAAAGTAATATGCATCATCATAAGGTGTTCTATAGTTGTCTGTCAAAACTGGTGGTGGAGGAGGTGGCATCGGTGCAAGCCTTAAAGAAACAAAGGAACACAATTTTTTGTTTCGTTGTACATTGAAAAGAGATATCACCAAAAAAAAAAAAAAGAAAAACAAAAAGAGAGAATTCACTATGGGAAACTCTCCAGATTTAGCTCAGCCCAAGACCTCTCATTAGTGCCATGCAGGAACAAGATACAATAAGCCTTGGCAGGGAATTAACCTTCCCTTCGGGCGCAGTACATGAGCCCACACTGTTTCAGAGATCTAAGAACATAACACAAACACGCCTTCTCTAACTGGTTCAGTTAATGACACTTACTGGTTACATCAGCAACAGTAAATAAAACAAGCCAAGGATTAGTCCCTGGTCAAAGAGCAAGCAGCACAGCATAACTTCAGCCACATGTCTAAACTCCTTCTTGCTCCCAAAAGTTTAGATGCTCCATCACGGCATCTAGTGGAAGCTGTCCTTGCCTATGCTGCATTCCTGAGCTTAGCCCTGGGAGATCACTCAATATGGACCAAAATGACACCATACCAGCCTTTTAACAATACGGACACTGCCAGGCATGTGCCCAAGCATCCTTGCAATGTGGTTCCATGCCCAAGTATCCTCACAAGGACATCTTTTCTATAGCACGATCCTTATTCTACACAAGCATCCACTGAGAGCTGCATTCACATATAACCCAGCCTCCCCACATTTTTCAAAACAAACTGTGAAGATAGGCAATAAAAGGGTTTTTTCAGTGCAAAAGTAATTCACTTTTCTGTTATTTTTTTGTTAAATGCCTAAATATCATTCCTATCTCCAGAGGAGGGCTACAAAGATGATCACAGGGCTGGAGCACCTCTGCTATGAGGACAGGGTGAGAGAGTCAGGCTTGTTCAGCCTGGAGAAGAGAAGGCTCCGGGGAGACCTTAGAGCAGCCTTCCAGTACCCAAAGGGGCTACAGGAAATCTGGAAAGGGACTTTTTACAAGGGCAAGTATTGATGGGACGAGGGGGAATGGCTTTAAACTGGAAGGGGGAAGATTTAGATTAGACTTTAGGAAGAAAGTTTTCATGCTGAGGGTGGTGAGACACTGGCACAGGTTGCCCAGGGAAGCTGTGAATGCCCCCTCCCTGGAAGCGTTCAAGGCCAAGTTGGATGAGCAGCCTGGTCTGGTGGGAGGTGTCCCTGCCCATGGCAGGGAGGGTGGAACTGGATGATCTTCATGGTCTCTTCCAACCCAAACCATTCTACGATTCTGCTTCCTTGCAGAACGATCAAATCCACCACTGAGCTGTACCTTTCTAAGCAGTAATAATGTGCTTAACACCAAGCTTATTTAAATGCAAAATGAACGTGAAGTTGAAGCACCTGGGTACTGCTATTTCACCAAGAGTGCTGGCCAGACCCCTGTGGAAATCTTCATTTACTGGAGAGGTTGAAGGGACGGGCACCGGAGTTTGGAATGCCACACGAGGCCTTTCAGGAGGTACTTTCTCTTCAGAAGCTTTTGCTGTCAAACCAAACTGCTTCAACCTATCTGGCTGAAGGAGAAAGAAAAAAAAAGTAGAAAAAAAATAGGGGAAAAAAGCAGTTCCTTTGTCTCTACTTAGGAAACACTCTGAACCTCAAAAGTTAGGTTGCATTAATACCTCCCTGGGTCCCAACTAGCCATTCAGATTTCTAGTAACTGCATTTTTTTCTCCCAAGGCATTAGCGGCAAGGAAATCCAGTATGTTTATCCCAGACTTACAAAATCCAGCACCTATGGCAGGCTTCAGGAAGTACATGGTTCTAGTTATTATCCAGGGGGAAAAAAAAGCATTTACACAATTGTCTGTAGTACAGGTTTTCTACAGTCACCACTTTCCCACACTGATAGCATTCTCATAGTACGCATAGGAGAAGTTTCTAAAATACATCCTCCCCCCTTACCAAAAACTAAAACAGCTTATGATCAGTAAAAAGAAAAACAAACACACACTGAGACTTTTTCCAATAAACATTTCCTGCAATATTATTTCTTTTTTTTATTCCTTTGTATTAGCTTTTGCAACCGTAACAATTACAAAATTTTGCTTTTTATTTTTTTTAAATAAAAATATCAAATGTTTATTGATAATTGGCAGCCTCAGGAGAAAGTTAGGGACAACATGCAAGTAACACAAAGGCATGCAATCAGTTTCAGAACCATCCTATCACATCTAGAAAGCCCTTACACCAGCTGCTACACAAATATTTTAATGCTTGTTTAAATGAGTCAATAGAAGATCAGAAAAAAAAAAAATCACACATTGTATAAGTAAACCAGATTTTGTTTCTGAATTTTCTGGTCTAAAATAGTAGTGCTTCAACTAACATGCATCCAGATAGTAAAACCAGCAACCAGTTAAATATTAAATATCTAACAGCAAACCATATACCCTACTACATGAACTATTTCAGCAAAATATTAAATCTTTACCTCCTCATCACTTAGCTGCAAGACAGTACATACAAAGCAGTTAGTACTCACCAATCATCAACTACGTCATTAAGATTAAAATTCTCAAAATCTACTAGAACTGAATATTTCTTTGTAACTTTCAACTTTGAATTTCCGGATGTGAATACAAAACAAGATAAGATATATGAGCTACAGCAATTGAAAATTATAGAGCAGTCTACAGACTTTTTTTCTTAACTTTTCTATTCAAATCCAGTGTCTTGAGCAGAACATTTAGAACAGCCTTCCTCACCAACAAGTTTGATGTGAATGTTCCCAAAGTGCCCCAGATTTCAGCTCTGTAGCTAATTTCGGATGTGACTATGGTGCTCAGTTCATCCAGGGGATTGTTTTCTTTTAAAAAGCAGTACATGCAATAGTCTACATTTATAGATTCTTAATCGGGTATTGCTATTTAACCAACCTGTAATTAATCAACAAATCCATCTACTTAGAAACCCTCCTTGAGAGGCAATTTAAAGCTAACTGTGACTGTTGCTTAATGAATGTAGCAATTCTACTTAATTGAAGGCTTTCAGCTAAATTAATGGTTTTAAAACATTATGCTTGCCCTGTACTTGCTCTGGATATAATTTTGTTCCTACAGCAGGCACTTTTCAGTCTCTGGCTGAGATGCATACGGTATATAGAGTGCTTTGGCACAGCATGCTCCTGCGCAGTCAGTTTTGATTAGGCAAAACTGTTTACACTGACCTTACAGCCTGCTGTGCCAAATGAGCCAGCATCCTCTGCTCAGCTTTCCCTCTTTTCCTTCGTGGCGCCCAGCGTATGCCCCAACCCTCTCCCTTTCATCATCTGAAGCCCTGATCAGCCAACTGACCTCTGTAAGCCAACTAAATCAGAAATGAAGATTCAGATACTTGCCAGCTAACCAAGCTGAATCTGTTCACAAAAGAGATCAAACAAGCACCACAGATACTCGAAGGAGAGAGGGCAGGAACCTACAGCCAGACCACTGGTCAGTGTTCCCTCTCCTCATTTAGGAGTCAGAATTTTGACTCAGTTTCATTGCTTATCTATGAGCATGGTCAGTCTCCTGCCTCACATGCTGACTAACAGCAACTCACAGCTATTCATACACCTTCATCTCCTAGAAAATGAGAGCGCCTTTCACCTTGGCTGAATGCTCCAGAAATGGCACAAGTTTGAGTTGCAGCCACCTCCAAAAAACAGCACCATCAATAATTTAAGCTGGTAATCAGTTAAATTAATAACCATTTTTTTTTTCTTGCTTGAGAAAGTTACCCATTCTGCATGTCCAACAGCAGATCTCTCCTGCACCCAAGATGTTATGGCTTTGGGCACGGGGCAAACACATAGATAAATCGTAATAGTTTTGTGACAAGCAGCCTGCTACTAACTTTACTAGTACTGGCTAGATTCTACTCCTTCATATATGCTAATCAATCAATCATCACCTTACTATGGAAGCAGAGACAGAAGTAACTCTGCATTAAGTCTTGCAAGCAACACAATACTAAACATCTTGTTTTTGCAAAATCCTATAAAAATGCTTGTAATCCTGAACACTACATTTGACAGTTTAAAAAATAATTGCAAACTTGAAATTAAAAATTGCTACAACGAGATCAACTCAGATGCAAAACAACTAGTTTTTTTAATAGAAAAGAGTAAGAAACTTTTCTGCAGCATATTTTACATCTGCACAGAAAGGTATACATGCTACCACTGGACACATAAGTATTCTTTCCATGACACCCACTACTTGTACAAAATTTAAACATGGTCACAGCACAAGAATGTGTTCCATAACTTCCCTGAAAATATCTTCCTCTTAAGCTGAAAGCATATGTAATGAGTTACAGTCTTATCATCCTGGGCTTCGATTTTATTCTATGCTAATGCCTTATTAGAAAAGAACGACATAATTTAACACTCTATAAAAGCCTTACAGAGTTTTCTGACTGAGCAATCACAGTGTACATGTAATAAAAAAAAAGTCTATAGGGGTGAAAGAAAATCCAAGTTCCTTGCCTTCTTTTCTGGGTCTTGAGCTCCAGAAGCAGCAACTAAGAGCTCAAGTTCCTTCTCACTGTTTTTGTTTAAAAAAAAAAAAAGAAAAAGAAAAAAAGGATCAAATCAGAAAGCAGTAACAACTATGCTCACTCTTTCAAAACACACACCTTTCAACTTAAATTAACTCTGAAAATACATGATAAAGAAGACATGATTTCACTTGATATCTTCTGGAGCCAGGGAAGAAGGGTATTGTATACTATTTATAAAAAAACAGAACTCTCCAGAAGTATCTGGCTATCATCTATTCCACCTAATAAAAATCCAACTACTACAAAATGACAAATCACCACCTTGCTTTTTTACTATAATCTTTCAGGACACTTCTTAAATCATTTTTATTCATGTTACAGCAAAAAGTTTATTCTAAACATACTGAAATGAATGATTCAAAAGGACAGCAATAAGTACTATATTGTAATTTCATCGCTCAGCCTTGTTCAGCATGCACTATTTTTCAGCATGGTGAAACCATCAATAGTAAGTTATTTTTAATTCTTTATCCTTCGCTAATATCACTGTGTGGTTTTAGGCATCCATACTATCATTCAGCAAGCAGCCCCTAAGAAGTAAAGAAGAAATTTATTTTTCATTATTCTATATAAACCAGATATTCAAGTGCTTTGAAAAGTGAAAGTTTACTTTGCAATGTAATTAGATATTTCCCTACTAGCAAAAAAAGATAGCTTGCATTAGAACTTTTTTACCCTTAAGAAACCAAAAACGATCTTTTAAAAAAAGAATGAAATTTGGTTTTTCCTTTGTTCCATTGAAAGCTTGTGACCTTGTTTATTAAAAACTAAATCTCTCATGCCAATGAGTTTAACTGCATGCGATATTACCTAACTAGCTGGAATTCCTTAATTACGACAATTATTCTTACCACATTGAATTCATGCAATCCCTTTAAATTTTAGACCTTATCTTTTAAAAAATATAGTAACTTTCTATTACCGTCTCTTATTTCGCTGTTGCTCAGCCATCTGTTCTATCAGTTCTTGCCTATATTTTTCTTTTTTTCTTTGGAGAAGTTCTCTGTTTAGACCACCTAATGGAAATGACCACACATTTATGTACATAAAATACACAAAAGGTACCCGGCAAAAACATCAGAGTTCAGTCTACCTAAAATACAGCAGAGGATATAACCTGGGAATGTGCATAAGAACACTGGATCTTCACCGATCAAAAAAATCTAGTGTTAATACCCAGTCTGTTTGGAGTATGATAATCCACTCTATAATTCTCATTATTTTCCTAGTTTGCCTGTTCTTGTATAGTTTTGAAATTTGTAGCTTCCTGACTATGTGATATGATACAACAGCAACTAAAAAAGCTACTTAAATTGTGTTCTTTCTTTCCCTAATGCTGATCTAGGAAGATATACTATGGCATTGCAAAATTATGAGGCACTGTTCTGAATAAAAATGAAAGTTAAGGTGGAAGAGAGTCAAACTCGCAGGAGGAAACCACATTGCTTCACTTTTAGGATGGTTCCCATGACTACTAAGAATTAGCAAAATATCGGCAGATAGGTAAAAAGAAACAGTGATATCTCACAGGGATTTTAAGGAACCCAAAAAACTTTCAACTTGTGGTAGTTCTCCCACAAGAAGCATGGAGTATCTGGGTTTTAAACTGTTAATGGAACCTAAGAAGAAACTTGGGTTCCTCAAAATTAATTAGAAAGCCCTGCTACCTTAAAAGAAAAACACGTTCCTTTTCCCATTTATTCTTTTCTCTATGTAAATAATATTTATTTCTCAGCCTTAGGGACAACTAGCACAGAAAAAAAGCTGATTTTTCTAGTTTTTATTTATTCCCAGAGAAAAATAAAGTATGCAAAGAAAGGCTAACTCAGTGTCATGATCTAGGTTTTTATACATACCAAGAACAAGACCTGTTGCATACGGCATTTCAGCTGCAGACTTGACCTGTGCATTAGCTAAAGAACTAATCTTCACCTGATTTCTGGCAAAGACAAAACAGAAAATGGAAAGATGAAACTCAAGAATTTACTTGCAGTCTGTGTGAAACACAATAGATGCACTTACATCACTATGCGACATATTTATGACAAACAGCTTTCCTAAAATCCAATTACCAAAACAAAAAGGAAAAACTGCCTGGCAAAAAGGCGTTTCTACAGTTCTCATTTGCCCGCAATTTCTGAAGCCATCAGAAACACTAACTCAGGTAAGCACTTCAACAATGTTGGCAGACTGAGTGGTGTCAGTAAAGAGTTCATGTCAGGGCTTTACACGTGTTCTGCTTCTGCTTCATCCACTTAGATCACTTCAGGACTTGCAAAAGCAGGACAAGAGGAAACAGTGAACTTAAAAACTACTACCAAAAAAGGGCTTCATGTTAGTCTAATCATTAAAAGTCTTCAGTTGCAGAATAGGTGGTCTATTTTTTCAAAAAAGAACACTGACACGCAAGCTTCAGTAGCTGTTCCCAAAGGAAACACATCTTTCTTGTTCTACTACATCCTAGCTGCAGGAAAACCATCAGCCATTTCAGACAACGCACTAGGGATTTTAAGTAAACATTGTCCTTTCACCATGATTTTGCAGTGTAGTGTAATTATAAGAAAAATACACTGTATACCACACCTAGAATTTCCAGTTCTTGAGATCTGCTGCACATGTGCTCTATCGTTTATTTCATCTTCATAATCTGCAGGTAGATCTCTTACTGTTCCATCCAGATAGGGCCTTAAAGAAATAGAATATATTCAGCTATGCTTGCCTAAAAGCTTCCAATCTGAGACAGATGGTCCAGCAGCCTCACGCAAATGGATACTCAGCCTGACTGTGCACTGGACAGCAAAACCACTTCTGAATATATCACCCAAATTTCTAGAAATAATTTACTTTACTAGCATTATTATGGCTGCTCTCTGTCTGGCATCTGCATTCTCAAGACTGCTTTCATGCAACCTTTATTTATCAAGCCTTGTTAAGAGTTTTGAGAGGTAAAGAGCATTCAGCTCTCACACTACATTAATTGAAACAGATCTCACTGCTCTTAATCCCCAGGGGCCAGAGTCAAAAACAGTTTTCTGCACATAGGGCACATTGCGCAAGTCTGTTGAACCAGTTAATTCAGATATGAAAAGCTTCCTCGATGACAAGCTACACTTCACTATGTGCCTGGTATCATTTAAAAGAGAGAGGTGACTTTTGATCAAGATAAAAGACAGATAGCGTCGTGAACGTAAAAATTCAGGAGCTAAAATTTGAATTATCTACATACGAGGTAATACAATTGAAGCTTCAAATAATTCCAAAGATGCCATGTGTATGGACACAAGGCATCTTGAAAAGATCTAGGATAGTTGAACATACATGCTTTTCTTACATTAAGAGTAACTACTCTCTAGCAAGGACTTCAAGTTATCTTGATAAAATAAGACAAGAATAGATACTCAATGAAACAAATGCTAACAAAGTTACATATTTTCCAGAGCTGAACAAAGCCATGGACTTACTATTAAGCAAACAAACAAAAAATCCTAGGTAAACACAGAAAAAACCCCATCTTATTGTATTATGTTAAAAGATCCAGAGATCTGCTCATGTCTGTAAATTTAAATAAAAGCCAGTAATCAAACGTCAAAGGATGCAAGCAGATTATTAAACATTGATTTGGCATCTTAACAACCTGCAAGAAGAATGTGAAAGGACAACATCCATCCTCTTGGCATAACATAATCTTCTTTCATGATAAAAATCATCTTTTTGATAATGATTGATCCGCTACTCAGAAGGCTGGACACAGACTGAAACACTGCCAGGGAACAGAAAGCCTAGTCTATAGCATGATGAAAGGATGCAGAGAAGAAGCAAAGAAACAAACCCTTGGATTCAATAACCAACCTTTTTTGTAAAAAGCAGCAAGCTTAGCATGGCAGGCCCAGACATGTTGGCCCAGTTCAGTCAAGAAGCTGTTGTATCTTGTTTTAGGACAGCCTTTGTGGCTGAGGATGGACTAAAGCATTCCACTTGAAGAACCAAAACATTTTGCACTTCTTCTCTCTCCTGTCATCATTTCTGTTTGTTGAAATATGCCACAGTCCTTGTGACTCCGTCAAAACAGAAACCTTTCTGAGAAGTCCCATTTCAATCACTCAAACTAATAAAGCCATTTTAAAAACATAAAAAAATTAGTGCCCAAATAAAAATATTCCTCCTTACAAATTTAGCTTCTGTCATGATTCAAATGTGTTCTGAAAAAAATGACTTTACCTGAAATGTATATAAAAAAATGCTAACGCTTCAGAAGCTGAGCTCTCAGTAACTAATAGATGCATTTCTCCTTCTTGAAGAGAGACTAAATACAGTTCATAAAAGCTTAAGTGGAATTCCTTGTGAAGGAGAAAAAAAGTACTGGATTACAAAACACATCTAATTTTTACTTTTAAAATAAAGCAATTTTCCGTAAAAATTTAGCAAATTAGAAAATGCACACCAAAAAACCCAAACCTTAATTTTACGTCCAAATTTAAGTTCACACAATTCAGGTCCAGCAACTTCTTTTTAAGAAGATACACCAAGTTTGCCAATAGCAAAGTTAAGAACATCTTCTGCACTTCCTTTTAAAAGACAAGTTGAACTAAAACTCTTTCAGAGGCCTCTCCAAAGAAACAGTGAATTGCCTAGTGACATAATGGTCACAGTCATTACATGAGCACCATCAGTGTTTCTGGAGTAACTAAGAACTAGTACACTTCTTGTTCAACATGGTACTGTCTATTATTGGTTCATACATCACTCTTGCGGATATTTTACATATATAATTCTGTATGTATTCTTTGAGAAATAAAGTAAACCCTTAGACTTTACCAAATGGTCATTTTTACTGAAATATTAGGCTCTGTGTCCAGTTGCATTAGACAATGGCAAACAGCTACCTAGGAAAAAGAGGACATTCATCTTTCCGGGTCTCAATTAAAAGAGGATCAATGTTGCTGTTGACCAAAATGTCCACATTGTTTAGACTATCCTTGTTAGGCACCAAGTTGAGATTCTAATATTTTTCTTTCTGAGAAGCTGTAGGACAAGAAGACTCTACCCTAAAACCTCCTTTGCTCATTTCTACCAATATTGCACTACAGGATTGAATAATTTCGTATTTTGTAACCTCTGAATCTCATTCAGCTGGAAACAAGCAATCTTGCTCCTGCCATCTATTTAATAACTGTTCCCATTTGCAAGTCTTTTTCAAAAACATTGCATGAATAAACACATGCTTTCAGAAGCACATCTGAACATACAATTTGGAACTCTTAAGTAATCCATTTATTTAGTCTGCATCTCCCAAATGCTTCCAGATATTTTATTTTCTCTGTAGTTACTTAATTCCTTTATGTTTTTTTAAAAAAAAAAAAAAAGATGAGAAAGAATATCAACATCTATTTTTGCACAGAAGTTATTTTAACTCTATTGGTATTTGAAACTGGAAAAGAAGCATGACTTCACTCAATTTATAAATTGCTTTTGCAGCAGTGGGCATTTTAGGGTTTGTTTTCACAAGTCATTAACTTGCAGTACTCTCCAGAAAATTATCCATGTAAACAATGACTCAAATGATCATTTAACCAGTGCACCAGCAATTAACAACAAAATACGATCCTAATAATTAACACTGTTGAGAGTGGTACAATTTGCCTTCTGCTTTTTCTAGAAGTGTTAATTCTAGGAAAAAAAAATGTCATTCTTTTGCCTAACAAGGTAAAGACAGTGGTGTTTCCACTGCAGTAAAATAATTCTGGCAACAGAAAAAAAAATGGCACATATAACACTCATGTTTCCAAGATCTCTAAGGTGAACAAATGAACACTCTTCGAGCATCTTTTTAGAATTTACTTACAAGAAATTTTACTGCTTTATTTCATTTGAATTTAGCTGTATAAAATACATCTGTCTGAAGTCGTGGTACTGTTTCACACCAGAACCCATCTGGTTATGAAAGCAACTGGTTCTTGCAATAGAATAACCAAATGTGGCCAGACTGCCAAACCCTGGACAACTGGGAAGGTTATACTTTTTTCTTTTAAATGAGTGAGCTAGAAGAGAAACATTAACAATTTATATCAAAGTAACCAATCTGATTTATCAGTTAACACAGTAAAGGCTATTTAATAATGAACACTACAAAATATCAGTTTTCCTCCTGAATGATTTATCTAAAACATCCTCTTTGGTTTGGGTTTTCATAAATGCATATTCAAATTGAATAGTTATTACGGAGATTAGTATCTATTTACACTATCAGGACTTGGTTCAATTATGCATATGTTTAAAGTCTGCCATTTAGCAAGTCATGAAGTAAAAAAGAATATTTTCAATAATAAAAAATACCTTTTACATTTCTAACATGTACAAAAAATTGATATTCAAATCAATTTTGGAATCTGAATTGAAAATTGACTTGCTATAACTAGTACTGACTACGAAAATACATGTAATTTGTGTTCCCAGTGCAGCCATTCACTCTCAAATACTAACATGTTTTACAGCAAACTACTCTTCATAAAAATGAATTGCGGGCTTCTTATTCTGAGGTAATATCTCTAGTATCCTTGGTTTGCCATAATATATAAAATGCTCCCTAGCAGTCTTAGATACTGGTCCGATTTTGAAATATTTTTTCTAAAAATTATTGCAAAGTTCATTTTTAAAGTACAAAAATCCTGCTTTCACATGTGAATCTCGTATGATTTTCAATGACAGCAAAACATGGCTGTCAACAACCACTACATAAATAAAGAAGCAAATGGAATTAAGAATACCTTTCAGCATATATAACACGGGGAGTTTTTCTGTCATAAGCACTTTCACATCTACATCTAGGATCCATTTCTTCACTCATCTCAGGATCGTGGTCCATTCTGTAGCATCTTATACCAAAATCATGATCTTCATCACGCCTGTGATGTTTCCTAATAGGCATTACAGATTGGCCAGCAAATCCACGATGTCTTTGACTGGGAACATCCAAATCTCCAACAAGTCTTTTATTTAATAGTCGACTTCTTAATTCAATGTCATCCTCTAGTCTATGATACCTGTCTTGCTCCAGCCATCTCTTATTTAGCAGCTCTTCGTAACCTTCTGTAGAAGTAAAGGCATCCTTCCTGGGAGGTTCTGCACCTGTATTGCATGGTTGTACTTCTGTATGTAGTTCCGGCTGGAGCCTCGTAACAGCAATAGGTTTTTTATTCCTGTCCACCTCATTCTGTTTGGTGGAAAAAAATATTAAAAGATCTGAATACGAACAAATGACATTGAGTAAAAACGTGAGATTTTATTTCTTTAAATTCCTTTTTTATTTCTTTTTAGGGTAAAAAGGTACTGGAGAAAAGGTATGACGTGAGCAAGAAAAACACTTCTAAGGAGGGCTTAAAAACTAGGGTGATTTTTTTTTTGAGGGATGAAAAAAGCACTCTTTCATCTGATATTTTTCAGAAACATGGCTATCAATCCTAGACAGGTCTTTTATGAACTTCAATTTGACCTTCAGATTCAGAGGGGCAAAGAATCAAAAAGCACTTCGAACTTTACACCTGATCAAGAAACTAGATATCTTTATCCCGATTCAGGCAAGTCTATAATAATTCTTACCTATGAGCACAACCTTTTAACCTGACCATTTCTTAATCTATTTCTTTGCTTTCCAGAAGATATCACTATGGGAAAGGATAGTTTAGCAGATAAAAAACAACCCTGTGACACCCTGGACCACTGTTCAATACACAATTCTAGCAAACAACATGGTTATTATTTCTGTATTATTTCTGTCCTTTACACTTTCATCTGTGGAATAAAGACAACAGTAACTCATACTTCTCAAAACATAATGAAAAATAAATAAAAGACGCAAATGACACCAAACTGGGAAGGAATCAATACACTAGAGGGTATGACTGCCAGAAGGATCTTGCCAAATGAGAGAAATATGCTAACAAAAAGCTCATGAAGATCAACAAATGCAAATGCAAAACTCTGTATCTGAAACAAAATAACACCATACACCAGTACAGGAAGGGTACTGACCATCTAGAAAGCAGTTTTACAGAAAAAGGTCTAGGTTAGTGGCAGGCAATTAGTTGAACATGAGTCAGCAGTGCATCCTTGCAGTCATAACAGCCAGCTGCACCCTGGGCTGAATTAGCAAGAGTGTTGACAGCAGGTCAAGGGAAGTGATCCTTCTCCTCTGCTCAGTATTTGTACGGTATTTAGGTTCTGGTGTTGTGTGCCTTGTTTTGCCCCCTCCCCATCAATACTGACAAACTGGAGAAAGTGCAGAGGATGGATACTGAGATGGTTAAGGTACCTGAGCTCATACAGGAGAGGCTGACAGAGATGGGTTTGTTCAGCCTGGAAAAAGAAGGTTAAGGAGGGTATGTATGGGAGCAGCAGGAACCAGTTATTGCAGTGTCTACCTAACTTGTGGTTACAGAGATGCCGGAATCATGGTTTTCAAAGAACCAGCAGTCACCAATTGCGTCAGAGGAAACTCTGACGTGATACAGATGGAAACAAGTTCAGATCAAGTGGGTAAGCAGTGGAACAGTTTGCCCAGAGGAACTGTGAATTCTCCATTCTTCCAAAACTCAACCAGATAAGGTCTGATCCACATGATCTAACTGTCTAGTTAACCCTGCTCTGAGGAGAGGATTGTACTACATGACTTCCAGGGGTTCCTAGCAAAAGAAGTTTATCCTGTGATTATCTAAACTATTGAATCAAACTTTTGAGGTTACGTATGTTAATCATGAGACTCATGCATTTGACTCTTACTCCAAGCCAAATATCCATCAGAGATAGAAGAACCTCAACAAATTCTCACCAGATTATTTTTCCTGTTTGTTTTTTTTATGGCAGCAAAATTGTTTCTACACAAGAATAATAGAAATATAATGTAAAGGTCCAACAGGACAACAAACAAAGCAGAAAAAAAATAACTTCAACTCTATAAATAGATTTGATCTGATATGTCAGCTGAGGAAACATAAATGCCTAAACATGTAGAAAAATCTTTATAGACTCAGTTACACACACGAGCTGTAATTTTGCTACGTATTTCCAAGGGACCACTGCTGTGTAGCACTCCAGCCCTTGAAGTAGGCACTAAGACTCAGATACTGAATTGCAACTTCTAAAGGATGCCTGAATGTTGCCTTAGAGCTATCTTCACAGATTAAAATAGTTTTCAACTATAAGACATGTCAATGTACTTGGAGGAAAAGGTCTTTCCCATAACAATAAGACATCTTTCTAGAGACAGACAAGAAACCTTCTAGATAGAACTTATAAATAGATAAGCATTAGCACTTGCTGACTGCTGTAAAAAAGACAGCAGCTTGTGAATACACCTATTGTCAGTATAAATACAAGTCCTTTCACAGAACTAACTAGCTCTCACAGTACTGTAAAATTAAGAATCTCCATATTAAAAAAAAAGTTGAAGGCCTTCTTAAAACAAACCTGCCTTAGATGAGAGTTCCAAATTATTGTAGTCCATCACTGAAGTAAGACAAAAATCAAAAAAAGAAAATTTACCCATTCTACTCAAGATTTTACAGTTAAGAAGCAGCAGAGAGGCTTTCTCAGATCAATATATTGCTTCCAGATTACTAAAACAAAGGGTCTCACAAGAATGCTAATTAGACCTAAAAATACCCTGCTGACCGTTGTACTGGTTTTGGCTGGGTTAGAGGCAAATTTCTTCATGGAGGCTTGTAAGGGGCAAAGTTTCAGATTTGTGATGAAAACAGCATTGATAACATAGGGATATTTTAGTTATCACTGAACAGTGCTAACACAATGCCAAAGGGTTTTTCTGCTTCTCACACTGTCCTGACAGCCAGCAGGCAGGGGGACACAGCCAGAACAGCTGACCAAAGGTGCACCCCATACCACATGACATCACACTCAGCAATAAAGGCTGGGGAAAGAAGGAAGCAGGGAATGTTTGGGATTATGGCAGTTGTCTTCCCAAGCAGTCATCATATGGGATAGAGCCCTATTTTCTTGCAGATGGCTGAACACTCAACTGCTGGTGAGAAGTAGTGAACAAATTCCTCGTTTTGCTTTACCTATGAAACTGTACTTACCTCAACCCACAATTTTCCTCACTTTCACCCTTCCAGTTCTCTCCTTGATCCCACTGGGGGCGGAGGAGGAGCCAGCAAACAGCTATGTGGTGCTTAGTTGCACAGAACCACAAAACCAAAGGCCTCAGCTCAGAATATGAGTTCAATTATGCATAAGTCTAGCTCATTTTCAGTAGAAAAATATTTTTCTTTATTCACAGTTGCACAGCACCATATACTGGACAGCTGGCACTTGCCTTGCTTTCTCATGAACTGGAGAGAGACTGAGGAAAAAGCAGCTACAAATAAAAGCTAAGGAACATCGTGTGGACCTCAACATTTTGTCCAAAGAGATAGCTTTTTTTGCTATCAATTTTGCCACCAAGAACAATCCAATGACTTGCTTCAGACACACACAAGAATGAAAGCATCCATCTACCAGACAGACATGACAGAAGTAGAAATCAAGAACTGTGCTATATGACTCGTAACCTCAACTTGCTACACATATTAATAGATGCATGGACTAACTGAATGGAATTCTTTGCTTATTTTGTCTAACTTTGTATGTCTTAGTCAATAATAAAACAATGGATAAGATCATTTATGTTGCTCTTTGTATCAGCTTCAGTAAAACTGTATTACCTCTGTGCTTTTCTTCCCTAATTTCCTTAGCCTTTCATTCCATTCTTCTTTATCCCTGAGATACTGATTGTACTCCTTGTTTCTTTCAATTCGTAGTTTCTCCTAAAACAGGCATTGAAAAGGCCATCATAATTTTGCATTTTTGAGGCATAGCTTTTAACTTCATGGAACTGCAGCAGTAAACAAATATAAGCAAGCCGTGTGCTTCCCCCCTCTTCTTTGTGATGCAGAAATAGGGTTTGCACCGCTTTGAGGTTTTTTGTTCATTCTTGAACATAATACTTTCTCTTAATCTGAAATCTTTAAGTAGAAGTCAGCTTCTTGGGCATGAAGTCTAGTCCCCAGTAACACCACTGTATAACAAGTTCCATTTTAAAACCAGGTTTCTTCCTGCTAAATCTATTCCAAAATTGTTCCAAAGCCTAACTCCTGTGACAATTAGAAATTGCCTTCTATTTCAGACCTGAATGTACTTACAGATGATTTTTAAACATACTTTTTTGTGCATATGTATGCTAAAGTTAGTTGTGACTTTCTCCAGTCAGAATTAAAACAGAACAACAAATACATACATAGACAAGAAGCGTCAATTATAGCTCAGGACATAGCCTGACCTGTCAAATTTGAATGAGCAGTTAAGCTGACTGCAAAAAGAGTCAAAAGCACAAAGAATGCAAGGAAAACTAGCAAAAACATGATCTATTCACCTTGTCCTAGCTGATTTTGCAAGGTCACAACATTCATAACCTGTACATCAGCAGCCTAAAAATATACCACAAAGTACCTGCAGGTAAAGTAAATTCCAATTTGCCTTTTTTCCTGGTATTTGTACCTTATGTTTAGAGCATGTGGCATCTCTTATACTGTCTCATGTCAACCATCATATAAATGAAAAAACAGAATTATATTACAATTTTACAAATCATGCTTTTCTCCACTGTGATATTTTCCAATTAAAAAAATAGCAAAAGGTTTTTAAAAATGTGAACATTATACATGTATTTACTTTCCCATGAACAAATTTTGAACAAAAACAATTTTTTATAATAATATATAATCACCTTGAAATACTGGCTTAGCAATAGCTTTGCAAATGAGACCAACGCTCCCCAAAATTGATTTTTTTCCCAAAATTTGTGACTATAGGTTTTTCTGACAGTGTCAAAATAAAACCTGCAGACAGCTATGAAAGCTGCCTGAGGGGTATTTTCCAATTCTAAGAAACGAGCCTTGTCTTTAACAAGTGGCAAAACACTCAACAGAAAATTCACATGCTGTGTGACTGTACATTTTGCCTAACTCAGGAAACCAAAATGCAAATGTTAACCTCTAATCCTTATCTGCCCAGAGGCTATCCCTTTAGCAGGGCACAGTGTGACATCTTCTGGCAGCTTTTAGGTTCTACAACAGCAATAAATAAATGGGTAAAAAAAGATACAACACACTTGTACAGAAAACCTCAACAAATGTTGAGCTGCTGTGGTATGAACTCATCCATGATCAGACATGTTCCCTGTCCAGATGCATCTTTAATTCCCACAGAACTAAAGATACTTTATTTTTCACTGTTTCAGCACACATACTTGCAAGGGCTAACACAAAGTTCATGAGAACTTGAAACTAACATACACTCTGCACAAACACATGCTGCCACAGGGCAGTCTTTTCCCCTTCCACGGCACTTCATTCCTGCTGCCTCCCTTGTTTAATGTGAGTAAAATTTAGAGTTTGGGGCTGTTTCATAGCAGCAATTTTTGCTTACTTGAGCTCTCACCTGGCTCTCATATGGCTAACCATTACTGCCAGCACAAGAAACAGAAAGCACAAGCACAGCAAGGGCAAGACCAATACCCTCCATAGCAGAAGCCTTGCACCTGATTACAGTGACAGCATGACCCCAGATACAGAGTAACAATGCAAAACAAATAAAACCCCCAAGACTGGAATAGTCCAGTCCTCTTCCAACACCAGTTTCTTTTTCTCCCTTGCATCTCTGCTGGGGTTTGATGGACCCTAACAACCAACCAGTGGTGTTAGCTGAGTCAGAAAAAATATTTACTAAATTACAATGTTTCTGCTGATTCAACTGCCTGTATCAATTTAGAACCAAACCAAACCAAACAAAACAAAACAAAAAGAACTGGGAATGGAAGACCAACAGTGGGAGGGTAGGAGGAGACGTGACCGCTATAAGACTGGTTTAGGCTTTCATAAAATCATACTATGCATCAGAGGAATGGATCAGAGGTTAAGAAAATCCAGATAAGCACGTTACAACTTCATATTCTAAAAAGGTATACATAACTATAAGAAAAACAATGTTCTTTATTAGACCCATATTTATCACTGAACAACACCCAAGCACAACCACTGGAGCTTTTGTACATACCAAGTGCCCTGTACGTGTAGCAAACCTCAAACAAGTATCCGTATAGAGTTACACATCTAATTACCTATTAATTAAGAGTACAAGCAGCCTAGAATTAAAAACTTAAAAAACAAAAAAAATTCAAAGACTCTACTTTTCTAAAAATTATTATAAATGTCTAACTCCAAAAACATCCATTTTTAAACAGTGTAGAAAAAAAAAAAAAACAAAAAAAAAAGTGGAAATAACTTCTCTAGAACAGTTCAAACATCCAGGTTAATTTTCAAGTTATACACCACTTACTTAATTTCCTCCAGATTTACCTTGGCAGACTTTCGCTCATCAATAGGAAGAGATAATCCCTGAGTATATGGATCTACTTCACCAGTAGTCAGGTAATTTTTCTACATTAGAAAAGGAAAAAAAAAATATATTTTAAAATCCCAACTCTTACTTGCTAAATGCTTGCTAAGAATTATATTTTCTGAAATAAATCTGATCAATGAAAGAGGTCAAAGACAACCTTCATATTTTGAAAATGTAGGATGTTCTTGGAACACATGAATGAAGTGAATTCAAAGTATGTGGAAAGAGCTTTGTGAATCTTTAAGCTTGCACTATTTCAAGTAGCACATGTAAGTTAGTCTCTGTTATTATTAAAAAAATATATTTTTATTCAAAAATCATTACTCAATTCTTCTGTAAGCAAGAAGCACAAGCATAAGCATTTGTACAAGCATAAGAGGACATCTCCAGGACACTAGCTTACTTACAATTAAAAAAAAAAACCTGCTTTTTGTACCTGCAAAAAATAAATGTCTATCTCTTATTTTACCAGATGGAATTCACACTAACACTGGCACAGGAGCCACTCTGCATTACCACACTATTATTTTCTACAAGTGTAGTCCCCAAATTTTACAGGATAATGACCAAATCTTGTCATTCCTTACAGACCTTTAGACACTTTCAGAATAGAACTGAGCACTGAAAACACTACATTGTTGCTCCATGGGCTGCAGCTTGGGAATGGGGCTGCACAGCAACTCAAAGGATCAACCTTTCAAATCAAACACCACTGCCGGAACACGTCCTTAGCTTCCAGATCTAGTTCCTTCAAACATCGCTCATTAAAAGCATCCCCAGGCCATTCTCAGTGAATCAACCATGCTTTATAAATCTTTAATAAAACAATCACCCATTCGTGTGGCATGGGCTGCTGAGGGGACTGGGTCAGATACAGTATTTCACTAGCATTATATTTCACAACCACACATCAAAAGATTTAAGGGATTTAATAATGATACTAAAATTTAAGCACTGAGACAACTGGATTAACGTGGAGAAGCAGGTTATTTTTACTAGCAGAAGTAAATTGTAATCCTCATTATTATGTAATGCTTTTCACACTTCGCACACATCTGTAGAGACTACCTCTGATCTTAAAAAGATATTGGCCAAAAATTAGAAGCTGATATGGAAATTGCATTTTCTACATAAGCAAGACTAAACAATTTATTAAACAAAATATTATCACTACGAGAGCTGCTAAAAGTTGCTCTCTCCTTATGTAGGGAAAAGTAATTGAAGATTGTTACCCTATCTCTCCCCTGGACCTTACAAGCTTTATATAACTAACTAGTATTACATTAAAAAAAACCCTGTAAACCTAACTTTGTAAAACTGAAGTTCAATTGAGAATAAAACCCTAGAAGTTAATATAAAATTATATTATTCCAGTACTTTGGTGAGAATTATGAAATATTACATTTTAAGACAATATTATAACTTTGAAATTAATCTGAAGATTAAAATTAAACAAGAGGCAACTATTACATGAACATTATTTTGTTTGGAGTTTAAGAAGCCAGTCAATTCTGCCTTTGCTATTGTTATTCAGGACTTCTAGTGCATGCTAATACAATTAGTTTGTATCATATGTATGTTATTCATAGCCTCACAAAAACCAGAATGTTGTGTTTCCACCATGTTACTTCCCAGCCTAAGCAACTAAAGCTGCTTAATTTGAACAATCTGGGTGGACAGCATTAAATCTGGAAACTATATATACCTAACAGTATAATGATATAAATAATTTAAAATTACTATATTTGAACAAAGATTGTAAAAATGTCTCTCCAGTATTATTTTTCCTCAAAATATTTGTATTCCTGCATTTTGGTCACTAGGGGCTGATCAGCTCGACTGCTTTCCTAAGCACCTCTGATGAGATTTCACAGTGATAGGGGAGGAACCCTGACTCTGGTTCCAATTATATGTTCTGATATTTCACAGTTTACTATTTTATTCTAGCTTTATAAAGTATATGCACCAAAAAAAAAAAAAATCTCAATCATAACATTTATGTAAGTGGTAAGCCTTGAAGAAAATGCCTACTAAAGGAAAACCTTTTGTAGAGAAAGCATTAGATAGCAACAGCAAAGGAAAAAAGAAATCAGTAAGTGCTTTAAAATCTTATTAATGGAAAATAATAAATATAAGTAATCATTCTGCACAAAGCAAATAATGCCAATCACAACTAATCACTACTGCATGCACAAACACACAAAGCACAAAAATGTAATGATTTTTTTTAAATCAAAGAGCACAAAGCTTCCATACAAGGCAAAAAGCAACTAATTTGAAGGGGAAAAAAAATGATATTGCAGGCACCCTACCTTTCTTTTTGCCTGTGAAATACCCTAAAAGCCAGGGAAAAGATACTATTCAAAAAGAGTCTTTAATTCAAAAATATCTGACTTGAACAAAAAAGACTTCTCTTCTTAAAGCAAATCCATTCTTTTACTTCAAGAACTAAAGACACTGATAATCAGCATTTTCAGACAACAGAAAACATTTGGTTCCAAATTTTTTTTCTGTTTGACTAAGAAGGGATACACAATATTCCCAAGATTGTGATGCTTCATACATACCATTTCAATTTTAAATTTACTGACATTTAATAAATCATGCCAAGCAGATCAGTTCTATTATTTCTAAAATTGAAAAGAAGCTGTTAACTGGAGTCACACAGGAATAATTTTACCTGGATTACAGACCATAGAATATCTAAGTACTTAAGGAAGTAAAAGACTATATTTTAAATTAAGAAGAAACTAAGAAAATACACTAAGAAAATACTAAAGAAATACACAGAATTACTCAGAATAAAATGTACTAAGTAATATGTAGTCCCATGGCAACGAGATATGTAGAAGCCTGAAATATCTAACCCTTCCTAGTGGTGACATTTTGAAATTACTTTTACTTGAGCCTTCAAAGTACACCATCATTCATAACGAAAGCCTCCTCATTAAGATTTTCCACAGATTTTATTAATTTTCATTCAATTAAAATGAGAGTCATTTTAAAAGACTCAGTAAACCCCAGCAACGAGTCAAGGAGCTTTACCTGAGAAAGATATCGCCTATAATCTTGTCGAAGTTCCTCTTTGAGTTTATGTTTTTTTCGTTCATATTCTTCTCCAAGAGGTAAACTTAAGCCGTAATCACCTGAAAGTTTAATGCAATTAAATATTATTATCCTACTATTTTGTATTAATACAAAGCACGTCCTGCAAAAGCTACATCTAGATTTTTATTAGACATCAATAATAAAAAAGATAATTATGCAACCAGTAATTACAAAACAGCAAAAATAAAAACCACTTTCTTTATGAGTAGTTGGGTGGAAAGCACTCTAGAAAAATGGGTTGATTTGGGGATGTTAATTTTTTCTTTAGTCCTTGCACTTTTTCTCTCAGCTAGAAAAAAAATGCAGCGTAAGCTGAATTTATTAGGATATGTTGACAAATACAATATGTGGGTTATTTTATACTATTTCTTCTGTTAATATCTGTTTCAAAAGAAGTCTCCTTTCACACATTACGTTCTAAATTACTCTGATATTCTAAGCTGTGCTTACCACACAACAGAAAACAAACTTTGCAACTAGAAAGCAACAAGCTATTTGTTTAGCATGAAGCATGTGAAAAAAAGTTGGCTTCCATACAACTAGACAGTAACAATCATTTTTCCTTCTACCCCAGTGTTTTTAATTATAGTAGACCCAACACACACATTTAGTACTTTTTCAAGCCTACTGTCAGGTCTCGTAACAGCTGCACTATTAAAATATAATACTCTGCAAGTTGTTTGTTGTTCCCAAAACACATTTTAAAGCAAGAAATGTCCTTTACCCTAGAAGCCTATCTCTGTAGACATTTTCACCACTCCCCACAAATTCCACAAAAGCACATGACAAGAGACATAGATGGCAACTGTTTGGGTTTTCTATTTCTAATTGTTTCTCTGAAAGTATTTATACATTTTGGGGGCTGTGTAAAATGAGTAAAAAGGATTAAGAGGAAGGAGAGGGATCATGAAGATTTACTATTACATCAGTCCAAATTTACTGCAGGTAATTTGTTTCACTCCAGTATTTTAAATATTTAGGGCATCAGTCAGTGTCTGTACAGTAAAAATGACATCATATAAACACTGAAATTTGCTAGCGTGGCAATCATTCTGCTACTGAAACTGATAAAAGGTTGAAAAATACTTAGTAAAAAACACTTAGCAGGCTTGGCTTGAGATAGTTTCAGCTAAGTCACAAGCCAAAACAGGAGCCAGCCTGCTGTTCTGTAGAAACCCAAGGACCTAATGCCTGCTTAAATATGTCATATGCTATTTTGAAAGAGTTTGCAGAGTTCAACTGCTACCCAAAACCTGCACAGGAGCTTCTTCTCCAAACTGCAAGTTACTTTTCTCATAATTTTGTACATAAGGTAAGTGCGAGTTCTGTTAAAAAAATAATGTGCCATTTCAACCCTCAAAAAAGGGGGAAGCGTAAAGAAGAATACAAAACAGAAGAGGAAATGGTTGGTTTCAGCTACTTGCTCGTCTTTTATTTCCACATGAAATTAATTTTAGATTGACTACAGGAAACCAAGAAAAAAATAAAAGCAACTAAAAAGTCAGAGTGAAGATTCATTCACAGAAGTCAGCAACATTCAGCACAGAAAAGAAAAATCAGTGGGAACCAAATGCTTTGATGCAAATACACAAAATATTCAAACAGAAGAGTGTTTAAAGTTAATTTTATTACATAAGACCTTTTTTGACCACCAGAAAAGTACTGAAAAATAATTATGGGTAGCGATTTAGAAGATGTTTGAAAACTACCTACTTTAGGAGAGCCTAGCATGGCAAAAATACTCCAGTTAATATACATTCATGCTCATTTTGTGCACAATTTGTCTGAATTCCTCTGTCAGAATAAGACGTATAATTTCTTTTCACTGGTTTTCTGCTTCTGTTTATCATGTATTTGTTACATTTGTCTGCCATTTCCTAATCTGTTAACCACACAAAATCACACCGACAAATTTTTTTTCTAGGAAAAATTAAGATTTTAAATGCATTTTTACACACGAGTCTGCATGTATTTAGTATGTTGAGAAATAACTGTAACTTACTTCAGCCTGATTCTCAGCACTACTGAGACTATAGAACATACTAAGCAGCTACTATGGAACAAGTTCCCATCTAATTTAACCCAGAAGAAATTATATTGCTTCAAGGCAGAAACAGTAAATCATATCAACAGACATCCACTAAGAGCCAAATGTGTTCAGCACGCAAAATATTGTTACAGAATGTGCTGGGTTTGGCTGGGATAGCGTTAATTTTCTTCATAGTATGTAGTACAGAGCTATGTTTTGTATTTGTGCTGGAAACAGAGATAACATGGGATGTTCTGCACCCCTGGAAACATTCAAGGTCAGGTTGGATGGGGCTCTGAGCAACACAATCTAGTTGAAGATGACCCTGCTCACTGCAGGGGGAGTAGGACTTTATGACCCTTCATAGTCCCTTACAATCCAAACCAGTCTATGATTCTATGTTTTTGTTATTGCTGAGCAGTTGCATACACAGCATCAAGGCCTTTTCTGCTCCTCACACCACTCCACCAGCAAACAGACCGGGGGTGCACAAGAAGCTGGGAGGGCACACAGTTAGGACACTGACCAAATGGATATTCCACAACATATGACATTACACACAGATGATTCTATGATTCTTAGAATTAATGAAAACAAAGCAGTAACTTCCTCCCAAAAATTACCAAAGGTCATTAAAAGCCACTTATATACAGGAAAACAGAAGGAAAAAAAAACCTATACCTAAAGGATAGTTCTGTTGACTATTTGGAGGTATATTTTCTTTAGCCATGGAGATTAACATTTTGCTAGTGTCAGAAAGCTTCTCTGTCTCCTTGATCTGAAAAAAAAAAAACAAAACAAAATGCTTTGCTGCATCAAAAGGTGAAAGAAATATCCTGTATTAGAACGTTACTACGGTAATTATTAGCACTGAAGGATAGAGAGACTGAAAGCTGGATTAACACATTAAGCAGATTATACTTTTCATTAATACTACAAAAAAAATAGTTCACCTCTCCAACATGGGAATTACTAGTTCGACACACTTCATGCCAAATTTCACAATATATATGGTCAATATATTTTGTGTCATAGTCTACATTTTTTCACAGTATACACATATCCTCTCTGTTTTTTATGGGGGCTGGTTTTTTGTACTACACCCTGCTTGAAACTGAAAGAATTAAAGGGTACTACAGGGCAAGTGTAATACAGTTGTTCCCTGTAACTACACTTTCACCATACAGCTTAAGGCTTTATTGAACTAAGGCTGGAAACATTCTCCTTCTCTTTAAACTTGCTCTGAGCAGAGCAGGCAAAACCAAAAGTCAATCTCCTCAATTTTCTGGAGTGAAATTAATAAAACTTTCTGGAAAGAATTATTATAACTAGGTAAACAATACTTATATCACCTATGGAAGGGGAAAGATGAATTCCCATAACCTTCTGATGAAACAAAAAAGGGAGTGAAAACACAATATTATAATTACTGTTAAAAAGCTCAAGCTGCTTGGGTGTTTGTAAGTCAAGCAACAGACAAACCAAACGCCCTTTTTTTTTAATGAGGATTTTATTTTGATACCATAATACTTAGCGAGCACAAATTATTTAGATACAGCTTTTTGCCATGTACTAGCACTATTAAATTATTTAATATTGATCTGCAGATTCTAAAATCTTTATATCTTTAGAATTAGGTACTAAAATTTCTATTAGGAAAACTGATAAGAACAGATTTTGCTTAACCAACTGGGATAAGTGATTTGCCTTTTATATTTCCCAGTTTCTGTACCAGAAATTTTGAAGATATTTACACTTGCTATCCCCACCCCAACACCCATGCTCAGGAGTGGGCAGATAGCAGATCCTTGCTCCTCAGCCTCCCTAGGGAGGGAGGAAGGAATTACCATGTTCAAGAGTTTCTCACTTGAAAACCACAAATGTTACTGTGTATGTCTAGTGGCAAACAGGCTTTTAAAAATGTACATAAATATAGATACAAAGTATTTAAGTTAAAAATTACTTTTAATAAATACATCTTTAATTTATAGTTTGACAACAAATACAGTTTCACACACACAGTAAAAGCAAGCTTAAATCAAGACCCTCACAGTAGAAGCGTTCAAAATCAGGAAAACTATTTAACATTCTTACCCTCATTTCCATATAAGGTGGATCGTTTTCAAGTTCTGCCTTATCTTGTGCCAACTTGGCCTTCTGGTCTTCAATAAATTTGTCTAAATCATCCGCCATCATTTCTAAGGTGACAAAAAGACATAGAACACTGCCTTTACATCAGAACAGCAAAAAATTAAAGCTCAGTAACAGTTGCTTAAGACAGTAGTTAAGTAAGTTTCTCCCTCCGAACCACAAACCTTAAAATGTTTGCTGGGTCAAAGAAAAACCTGGCTCACGAAGATCATCCTCAGAGTGCTTCCTAAAGGAGGACATTGCTTGATGTTTCACCACAGAGAAAATTCAAAGATTTCAGATGATAAGACTGAAGATATTTCTCTTTTTTTTTTTAACTTGGTTAAACTGTATTGCAGTTGGTTTTCTAACTGCAAGTCTACCAATAGCCCTTCACTACACTAACACAATCACTACATGCTAACACAAGCTGATTGTTAGTGAACTACAAAATCAAAATCAGACATTAAAAAAATTAACAGGATAAAGAAATTTTTAGAAAAAAACTACAAAAAGCAAAATAAACGTACCCTCTATAATAAGGACCAATTCATGCAATCAATTCTGTGCTCAACTTACTATCACAAGAAGTCTGAAAAATCATCAACCTTATTTAAAAAAAAAAATCACAGAAACAACAAAGCAAAAACATTAACAAACATAAAACACAAAATACATGCATAGTGTTTCCAGAGCTGAAGCCAACAATATATCAATGAAATAGCAGAGGCAATAAGAACAGCTACCATTCTGCGATAATTGTAAGATTATGGATATGAGGCAGCACTGACTTACGATGACACAATCCATTCATCTGCAAGAAAACATGTATGGGAGAAGACCTAATTACCTCTCTTCCATTAGATGTTCATCTTGCCTATTTACCTGAAAGCCCTGCAGAACAGAAATTTTAACATCTTATTTCTGCAATTTATTGTATATTGCTGCTCCCAGATAGCCTCATAATAAAAGTTAAGGTGAATTAAATCCACAGCAATGAATCTGTGCAGAAGTTAAGGCACACACACAGACTTTGAACTAAAAATACCTGCAAAGCAGCATACTGAGTAACCATGGAAAGAAGACAAAAACAAGAATGACTGAATACAAGCCTACTCATCCTCATCTCCACCGCATTTTACCAGCTCCACTGGAGGAGAAGTTTTGCAAAACCAAGCCTACAGACAAAAAAATCCACGTTATACTCTGCGCTTAAAGGAAGTGTGAAACTGAGTAGAAAATTATGACCCTCAAATCCCTCTCACACTACCCACAGAACTTAAGCAATAGGATTGCTCATGCATGTTCTGAGCAATCCCCTCACACCTGGTATCTAAATTCAGATTGTCCAGCAGTTTCGTTGAGGCTAATTCAGTATCTTTCTAAAGCCTACAGGTTGTATGAAGTAAATAATATGTCAATGATAAAGTATATTAGGAAACACTTTCAAGAAGAGGATCAAAAAACTTTAAAAACAAAATAAAAACCCCAAAATAAACAAACAAACCTACCACACAAACACCAGCAGAATGAAATAGTACATAGGTTAATATAAAATGTGTCCAGAGAGACTGAGCTAAATACTTACTAGAAGTAAGATGGAGAGGAAAAAATGTCAATACTCCATCACATAAATTCAAGCAATTGCATGCTAACTTAAAGTAAGGAATACATTTGCTTGATGTATTCCTTAAAATGCAAACCTTTAAACTTCTTCTCTTACGATAATGTTATATTTTGATTCATAATGTAAAATTATTTTTACAAAGAACTAGGACAACCTATTTACAACTCCTAGTGGTAATACAGGACAACCAATTCCAAAAATAAATTCCCCCATCTGATTTGTCCTAAATCTTTAATCTCATTAGTTTTACACATTGATAAAGGATAAGAGAAATCTAAAGAGGGCAAGTTTCCAGGCACTGAAAAAATTTATTTAGCCTATTACGTTGCACAATAACAACACTGAAAAAAACCTGTTCTGAACAGATGAACAACTTGTCATACTGAAGAATTTAAAAACTGGTCTTATCACTTATCCAGTGCTGCATACCCACCAACAGCCAAATTACCGCATGAAAAGGAAGCAGTGAGAGCCTTCCCAAAAGCTCACTGACTGCAACATCTGCATTTCTTACCTCTATTTACAATAACATTCAGAAACTCTGGAACTGTTTCCAAATCACTGCATTGGAATGGTACCAAACCCATTCTGAGAGACTGATAAGGGAAGGAATATTTGCAGAATATTTTCTATCTAGCATGAGGAACAATATCCTAATATTCTGCACTCCTATCATACTGCTCAAAAGAGCAATATAATAAATTAAAAAACAAAGACAAAAACTGAACAACACAGGGAATTCAATTAGTGTGAAGAAAGCTCAAAACCCCAGACTCTGGAGAACACGAAGACGACTAATATCACAACACTGTTGATTGACTTTAATAGATATTTAACTTTAATAGAGTTAAATAGCCAAGACAAGAGGCCTCTTAGAAAATAGCTAGACATTTTGTCTTACACCTTTCCTGCTTGAATTGATCTTCTTAAACATGCATGAGTGCAAACTTTGTAAGTGAAAAGTGTATATATACTGTAAGAGAATTAACAATAAAGAAAAAAGATCAACAATTCTTACACACTCAAAGCAAAGACTGACAGTTTGAATGTGATGTGCACACTGCTAAGAGCAGATGTATATACCAGTATGTAAGCAAATACCTTACTGAATATTAATCAATTCTCTTATCTACTGTATCAAGTGAAGAGATTGTGACTACTGACAATTTAAAATAGACAAAAGGAACAATACATTTCTATCTGAAAAGGGTGCTACTGTAGTCCTCAGTTACACGGTGAATGAACTCTCTCAGAGGTGTCAGCACCAAACTCACAGCAAACCATTAACTCCAAACTGGCTTCACATGACTGCACAAACATACCGAAGTAAAGCTTGTCACTATAAAACCACTTCAAAATAAAATACTCTACGTTCAGTTTGGCAATGTGTCTGAATGCATTTTGCGCATTTCTAAAGCATTACCATTATTACTAGTAAAAGTAACAGATTTAAAACTAAGCCTGGAGACCATGGGCAAATGCATGGAGCAAAATCGAAAGTCAGAACTTGCTGTAAACATTTGAAAACCTGAAGATAAACCATATGCCCTGAAAACTACATGGTGCAAACAATATATTTTTCATGTTTTTTTTGCAAACACGTTATTATGTAAGTATTATTTGTAAAAAATATTTGATGGCATAAATCTATCAGGTCTTCCATCTTTAAATATTGGATGTATTTGCGTTCCTAAAGAAATGCATTATTAAAAGTGATTTACATTGAGCCTACTGCTGCTATACACTCAACTCCTGTCTGAAAGCATCCCAGAAAAAAATATATTTAATGTATTTTTACTTTCAAGACTTTATTTTTAATACCTTTTTTTTCTCAAACTTGAAGTTTTCACAAAAG
This sequence comes from Tapera naevia, assembly GCA_033556795.1. NCBI lineage: Eukaryota > Metazoa > Chordata > Aves > Cuculiformes > Neomorphidae > Tapera > Tapera naevia. Next base: position 18,274,845 of record JAUMJJ010000038.1, read on the forward strand.
GAACTCTGAATACAGAGAAAAAAAACTTATGAGCAGCAGCTGGGGGAACTGAGGTTGTTTAGTCTGTTTAGTCTGGAGGAGGCTGAGGTGAAACCTTACCGCTCTCTACAACCGCCTGAATGGAGGTTGTAGCGAGGGGAGTGTTGGTCTCTTCTCATAAGTAACAAGTGATAGGATGACATGCCATGGACTCAAGTTGCGCTAGGGGACGTTTAGATTGGATATTAGAAAAAACTTCTGTGCTGAAAGGGTGGTGAAGCATTGCAACAGGCTGCCCAGAGAAGTGGTGGAGTCACCATCCCTGGAGGTGTTAAAAAAATGCACTGATGTGGCACTTTGGAACATGGTTTAGTAGGTATAGGGTGCTGGGCTGATGGTTGGACTAGATGATCTTAGAGTTCTTTTCCCAACCTTAATGATTCTATGATTCCTGCACTTTTCAACTTCGTTTCTTGCAAGTTCCTACCTGAAAAAGCACATAAAATTCCAGGGTCCGGATGTACACGATTAATAAATACTGATGAAGACAACACCTCTTGATCTTAACTGCGAAGGCATCCAGTCAACAAGTACGGCGAATTCCCTCCCCGCAAGGGCTTATCTGCTTCTCCAGAGCTCTGATCCAAGAACACATTAATCCAGGAACACCTCCGGAGCCATCAGATCTGATCGGTTTCTCCAAGCGTGACAGCTGGGGGAGGTCTCTCTCCCCCGGCTCCGGGCCGTCCCAGCCCCCCCTTTCCGGGCGGCATTCCCACGGGAAGCACCGACCCCTGGAGCGGGGAGGCGGCTCCCTGGGCTCGGCTCCTTTAAGGACCGCAGCACCGTTGTCAGGCAACGGCAGCACAACAAGCGGCTCCAACCAGTAGGGCTGGAGAAGCCCGGCCGCCCCCCAGGGGACATCCAGACCCAGCACTGGGTCCTGGTCCCGGCTTCCTCACCCTCCCCGCCCCATCCTCTCGCCCCATTCCCCCGCCCACGCCGCCCACGCCCCTCCTGGCGTGTGAACGGGACGACGGCCCCTCGGCCTGCATGCGGCGGGGCCGACAGACCGGGCGGCGGGGGGGAACACGGGTCCCGGAGCGCTGCCGCGACTACAACGCCCCCCACCGCCCCGCTCACCGGTACCGGTGCCTGCAGCTGCCTCCGCGTCCCGCGCGCGCCACCACCACCCCGGAAACCAACGGGCAGCGCCGAGCAGCGACCCCTACCGCGCCGGAGGGCGGTGCGGCCACGCCCTCGCCTCTGGCCGTGCCCCTCGCCTGCGGCCGCGCCCCCTGCTCCGCCGGGCCCGGCTCCCCGCCTCCGGCCACGCCCCCTACCGGCACCGTGCCCGGCTCCCCGGCCACGCCCACGCCAAGCCCCGCCCCCTCTCGCCTCCTCCCCTCCCTCGGCATAGGACACGCCCCGGGTCAGCTCCCCCAGTGCCGGTCCCTTATTCCTGGCCACGCCTCTCCGCCTCCGGCCCCAGCTCCTCTTCCCCGCTCCTCCGGCACCGCCCCCTCTCCCCGGCCACGCCTCCCCAGGGGAGAAGAATGTCGTCACGAGGAGGGTGGTGAGGCGCTGGCACAGGCTGCCCAGAGAAGCCAAGGGTGCCCCCTCCTGGAAGTGGTCAAGGCTAGGCTGAATGGGGCCCTGAGCAGCCTGGTCTGGTGGTAGCAGCGGGGGTAGAAAAGCATTGCGCTTTAAGGGTCCCTCCAACCCAAATCATTCTACGGCTCTATGGCCCCCACTCTTCCGCGGGCCCGCCCCACGCTGTAAGCAGCGCGCTCTATGCAAGCCCGGCCCCGCCCCGCGCTGTAACCCTGCACGAGCCCCGCCCCGCACAGCCCCGGCCGCAGCGCAGAGTCCGGCGGCTCCGCTGGGGGGCGTGCGCAGCGCAGCGCCCACCGCGTCACCGCCCCCTCTCCCGCCCCCCCTGCGTCGGGAGGCGCCGGTGGCGTCCGGTGGGACCGGGCCTGGGCGATGGCGGCGGCGGGGAGCGGCGGGGCCGGGATGGCGCAGAAGACGTGGGAGCTGGCGAACAACATGCAGGAGGCGCAGAGCATCGACGAGATCTACAAGTACGACCGCAAGCAGCAGCAGGAGATCCTGGCGGCCAAGCCCTGGACTAAGGAGTGAGCGCGGGACGGGACAGGGCGGGGGAGGGGCTGGACCTGGGGCTGAGGTCTGAGCCTGGGACGGAGCCTGAGGCTAAGCCAGAGGCCTGAGCCTGAGCCAGAGGGAGGATGATGCTGAGGCCTGAGCCTGTGAGGCTGAACCTATGAGGCCTGAACCTCTGGGGCTGAGCCTGAACCCTGAGCCCAAACCTGAGGCCTGAGCCTGGCCCTTGAGGCTGAGGCTGGGGGCAAGGCACCCAGGCCTTTGCTTGAGCTTGAGGTCGAGCCCCAAACCTTTGCTTACTGTAGATTCATAGAATGACCTGAGTTGGAAGGGACTCACAAGGAGTCAACTCCTATCCCTACACAGGACAACCCCAGCGTTCACAGTGTGTCTGAGGGCTTCTTCAATGGTGTCAGGCTTAGTGCTATGACTGCTTTCCCGGAGAGCTGTTGCAGTGCTCCATCACCCTCTGGGTGAAGAACATTTTCCATATATCTAACTTAAACCTTCCCTGGCACATCTTCCTGCTAGTTCCCTCGAGTCCTATGACTGGTCACCAGAGAGAAGAGATTAGCGCCTGTTCCTCCTCTTTCCCTTGTGAGGAAACAGTAAATGGCTATGAGGTCCCCCCTCAGTCTCTTCCAGGCTGAAAAGACCAAGTGACTTTAGCCTCTCTTCATATGATTTCTCCTTCAAATCCTTCACCAGCTTTGTGGCCTCCTCTGGGCACTCCCTGGTAGCTTGATGTTCTTTTTATACTGTGGCGTCCAAACCCGAACACAGTATTTGAGGTGGTGTCTCACCAGTGCAGAGTAGAGCAGGACAGTCACCTCCCTCAACTGGGTGGCAATGCTGCGCTTGAGCCTGAGGCTGAGCCCAAGCCTGAGGTCTAAGTCGCAGAGCAGGCGGTGGGGCTAACCCTGACGTCCCCTATCCATTGCAGCCACCATTACTTCAAGTACTGCAAGATCTCAGCGCTGGCACTGCTGAAGATGGTGATGCATGCCAGGTCAGGGGGCAACCTGGAGGTGATGGGGCTCATGCTGGGCAAGGTGGACGGCGAAACCATGATCATCATGGACAGCTTTGCCCTGCCTGTAGAGGGCACCGAGACACGAGTCAACGCGCAGGCGGCTGCCTATGAGTACATGGCTGCATACATCGAGAACGCAAAGCAGGTGAGAAGGGGCAGGGGGAAGGTTTCTCTCCCTCCATGGTGCGCTAATTGCACAGAAACATCCCCCAGGGTTTACAGGGTTACCTGCCTCCCACAGCAATAAAGTGGCCGCTTCAGTTGCCTTGTTTCATAGAATCATTAAGGTTGGAAAAGAGCTCTAAGATCATCCAGTCCAACCGTCAGCCCTGTATCCCATGCCTACTACAACACGTCCTGAAGTGCTATGTCTACACATTTTTTGAACACTCCAGCAAAGGAGAACTGTATCGGAAGCGAAGAACACAGGGCCCTCTAAGCATTTTCACATATATATTTCCATGCCTTACAGTAGGTCATCAGCTCCTTTCCATCATAAATGATATTCATTGCTCTGAAAGTGGTTTTGAGGCTGTAGCTGGTGGCTTATGGCTGGAACAAGGAGAGAGTGTGTTTCTAAAATAACTAATATAATACATGCTTCTAAAACCACTATGCAAAATTAAATTTAAAAGATATATCTGTTAGAGATACTTAGTATTTGTAGGTCAGGAATACGACATTTATTCTTACCTTCTTTTCTGAAGTCTTACTGCATAGCCATGCTGCTCTTTTCCGTAAAAATAAACAAAAGACATTTGCAAAGAAAATAGGAAGGAATAAGTAAGTTTAAGTGCAACTTAATTATTCATATTTATATATGGAAATTTAGATGAACTGATTCAGATGTCTGTTCCCCCTCTTCATCACCCTGTGTTCAGAGATCCATGTCATATTAAGCCTGTCTATGCAGTACAATTCTTGCATGCAGAGAGATAATGGAAATATTGTGTAGAGAACAGCATGACACATCACAGGACCTGCTGACATGCTTCTTCCAATGCAGAGTAATCCTATACCACAAATAACTCTTAACTCTCCAAGCTCAAATAGTTTTGAGGCATAGTTTACTATTTGATTTGTCTTTAATCAGCTAAAATTAGAGGTACCTTACTTATTCACTAGAAATAACAGAGCAGTATTTGGGTTATTTTGCAAAGTTGTACTTACATGCACAGCCTTATATATAATAAAGAGATATTTACATAGATGTGAATTAGGCTGGATCATAATGTCAGAAAAGAGTAAACATAATCCAGAAGCGGATACATTCCTTTTTTATTAATTTGTCCTTGTTTATGAGAAAAATTTAGAAATAATTTATTTAATCTAGTTATTTTACATGGAAACTATTTAATGTCATGATGCTAATACTGTTGTTGCAAAAAAGTTCTTAGGTAGAAATAATGGTAAAATATAGTTAGTTTATAGCATAAAATTTAGGGTATTTTTATATACTGTTAGTTCATTTTATATTTAAAACAGTCCACGTTTATGCAGGAATACTTGTATGATAGGAAACATTTTTTTACAGTTGTGTACATTGTATGGTTTTGTCTATAGTTGGTTTCACAATTTTAAAATTGAACTTGTGTGCAAATTTAATAACTCAGATTTACTGGTGCTTTGACAGAGTTTACATGCTGGCTGTTCCACATTTGATTTTGGCAAGCGGTTATTCCTGGAATAACTATTTTCAATCTTAGATTGCAAGTTGTTACATTCCCCTGCATAGGAACTTTGCAGGTGCCAATGTTCCAGTTATTTGCTTCGCCATGGACAGGATCTGGTGTGAATACAGTCAGAATGTGTTATTTGGCTTTGAAAAATAACACGTGTTCTTTATGATTTTGTTAGTCTCTCCTTCTCTTATTAAGGGAGATGTAAAGAAAACATAAATAAATACTCCATTCAGTAGGCTCTTTGTGTGTTCTTTGTCCTTTTAACATCTTTCTTATTTAGCCTTTCTGACATATTCAGTATTTGGCAAAACCAAGCAGGTGATGCATCCAAACACACAATTCTCAGTTAAGAGCTGGCATATCGGGTGGTACCAAAATTATTCAATTCGGTGTGGAGCAGCCAATAAAGAATTCTTGAGAGAGGATTACAAAGTTATGTGTAATGGGTGTTTGTTCTCCTGAGGATTTTTTGGTTTTGTTTTTCTTCCAGTGTTTGTAGAGATAGACAGAGCTATTATTTTTCTGATCCTAAAAATCTCAAAAATTCATCTTTTGGCTTTCACAGCATGCTCTGGCAATAAGTTCTGTCATTTCTGGCGTTCAAAACCACGCCTCTCAAATTATTTTTTAAACCTAGCAATAATCTCTCTATATGCTTCTGAGATGTGTTACTGTACTAAATAATGAATATTCATTCTCTACTAACCATACACGATATGAGATTATATATACTTACATCCTAAGAAATTTCCCTTCTACACTGAAGAGTCCCTGCTTGTTTACCATCTCACCATGTGGACCTCTCTTCTGTACTTCAGCTGTCGTTGAAGAATAGCTCCTGGTTCTTTGAAGTTCTTTGTTGCGTGGTAGCATCTGTAACACAGAATACTAATACTACAGATTGTATAGTTTCTAGAAAATAGTTTAGCAAAATAAGGTGTTTATGTTTAGCATTCAGTTTGGTACCTTAAGTTAATGTCGCAAGCTGCGTGTGTGTTCTTGTTACCCTCCCGCCGTGCTGCAGTGTGCTGGGAGGCCCAACAGAGGGCAGCTCGTGCTTTAGGAATGATGGTTAACGCTGGGTTTGTTTTCCTTCACGGCTGTTAGGTTGGTCGCCTAGAAAATGCAATTGGCTGGTATCACAGTCACCCAGGCTACGGCTGCTGGCTCTCTGGGATCGACGTCAGCACTCAGATGCTCAATCAGCAATTTCAAGAGCCCTTTGTAGCAGTGGTTGTAAGTACTAAGACAGCTGATAAAACTGCATAGCAAAATATGTTGAGAGGGGAATAATTTTTAGATTTCTGTCTATTAACATTCTAGGAGTGTGTATTTTGCATTCAATCCAAGTTTTAAATTGCTGTCGCTCCTTTTGCCTTGTTGCCCACCTGTCATGCCAGTTGTATTGCTTACTCAGGCCGTTTTCCCTGCTTTATTCCAGGTGTAGTAACTCTGTACAAATCCATATGTTATGCTCAACTTAAAATTTTTGCAAAAAATTAAACTATTGAGCAATCCAGATTCAACCTCCTGCAATAGAACAAAAAATATGTTTCTTTTGTTCTCTTTGTTGCTGTTTCTGTTGAAATAGAGCAAAGCATGCTCACAGAGTTCTGTTGCTTGGCATCTAGAATGCCTTTTAAATTAAATGAGTGGCATAGTGCAAGGTAGAAGACACTAGGAAGTCTGTCTTTGAAGAAAAAGTCTGAATAAACTCTTCAGGCCCTTCAGGGTCTTCCAAGCTTCAGATCACATTTGAAATTGAAACCAAACCTTAATTTAGATACTACTTGTATATAACCATTGCTGCTGAAGGAAATAAAGGAAAAAAGATTGAAATGAGTTTGAAAGAGGGAATATAGCTCTGATGGAAGAATTACATTAGGAAAGGATAAATCACCCTTAAGTGTTTCTACCGTGTGTTCTTTTATAACGTAATTTCACAGATTCAGAACCCTTTCCTCGGGACTGCTTTTTTCTTTCTTTTTTTTCCTTTCTATTTCTTTTAAAATAAAACACAACATTGATAATGTTCACAAGGAGATTCCCTCATTAGCTTCCTGTATTTTCTGCTAAAATTCACATAATACCATTTCTTACCTCTAGTGGTTATAAGACTAAAATGCAGATTTTTTATTATTATTATGGTTTATTGTTTGCTCTTAATTGAGATTTCTTTAAAGTATTTGGGAAATGAGGAAAATCGGTTTGAAAAAATGGTCCATAAAAGACTATTGTTATTCCCATCTTTTTAGAGTCTCATACCAACAGATGTCAACTGAAAAAGTACTATTTATGACAAAACTAATACAATTTGCAATAATTACATTTCAGAAACACAACTGTAAAGTTAGTTTATGCCTGTAATAATTTATGAACTGCACTGTAAGTATCCAGAAATGCTTACCTGTATTTCTACAGATTGATCCAACAAGAACAATTTCTGCTGGAAAAGTAAACCTTGGAGCATTTAGGACATATCCAAAGGTAAACTTATCTAGTCTGTGGTCACCAACTGTCTTTAGAACCAATCTATTACTCATTTAAAGATGACTGCAGTTTAATCAGCTGGCCGTTCGATCTGCTGTGCTGTACTGCGTGTCATTGCTCATTCTGAAACAAAGACATGCTGATACACTGGTTATTGCCTGTCTTTAGATATTGATTACATTTACAAAAGCTGACTTCTAGTTTGGTTTTCATAGGTTTATGGCAGTGTTAAATCAAATAGACTCTCTAGATAGTGGAGCTGTCCTAAAATTATATAGCTCAATATAGCCATTTTTAATGGATATAATTGTAGGTAGCATTCATCACAATAGATTTATGTTACTTCTTCTCTATCATTCTTTAGACCTAAAACCAAATGTTAGTATGGTGGGGTTTATGTTGTAATCTGCATTTCATTTTAGAAAAACAAGATTCAAAACTATCCACTTGACTATTTCAAATAAATACTATGAATCTTTGCAAAATAATGTACATAAGAGATCTCTAAAAAATGTGAAAAGTTTAGGCTAAAAACTAGGAAATCACATAGATTTGGAGATCTAGATATCCTTTATTTCTTTTGTTTATACTTCTAGCAGAGATATAACTGTGCTATTGAATTTCAGTCTAATAAACTTCAGGTATATCTTTCAAAATCCTAGTTATTATTGACCCATGAAGAATTTCAGCCTGACATCCAGTAAAACTGTAATTAGCAAAGATGTATGTCAGAAGTTCCCAGTTGCATTCAAGTATTATTTTTGTGTTGACAAATAGACAGGAGGTCTTCTTAGAACAATTTGTGATTCAGAATATTTACTTCTGTAGGCAAAACCACTTCATAAATTCTTTCAAAATTTTGAGCAGGGAGGAGAATCCTGCACCTAAAAAACAAATCGTATCTAGAAAATGCCCGTTAGAAGTGTATTTTCAGGGAGTCCTTATAGTAGTCTGCGGGCAGTTCTTGCCTAGTCAGTAGCTGTGTGTGACACCATCTTAGTTAAATAAGTAACTGAAGTTTTAAGTATCCCTAAGGCATATCCAAGGCATGGATGTTTCTTCCCTCTTCTCACACCTCCTTGTCTTCCCTCAAAAGAGACTTGAAATCACTTCCAAGAAGAGGTAGAGAAATATTATCTTAGAAGAAGCTTGCTCTTTTTTGATCTGAGAAATGATCTAATCATAGTTTGCCATCTTGTTTGAAAAATCTCAACTGTGACCACCAGTGTGCTTCCAACATGCTTTTTGATAGACCTGCCAATGTAATGACTGCAAGTAAAGTCAAATGTAAGTCTGAGATCCAAGAAAATTTCAAATTTCAGGCTACTGAGGAAAATTTCATTTTCCGTAGGAAAAACAGTTGCATCAACTATAATTTTTGTGAAATGTTTTCAAAGAGTGAAAGTATTTTGAAAAGTCCCACTACTGTGTCATCTTTGCTCTTTGTTGCATTTTTAGGGCTATAAACCTCCAGATGAAGGTCCTTCTGAGTACCAGACTATTCCGCTTAATAAAATAGAAGACTTTGGTGTACATTGTAAACAGTAAGTAGCATAAAAACTACTAACTTTAGTTGTCCATTTTTGTGTTAGCTTAGTGAATTTGTACAGAATATACATTTCTTGGAGTGCTTTGAATCTTCGAGTTCTTTGTTTCTTTAGCACTGTTGGCTTTGTGAAAAACTGTTATCAGGAATAGCTGTTACAAAGATGAAGGTGAACCTGGTTAAAAGCTTTAGTGATGCTTTCTCAGGGAAAGGAGGGAGGAAAGGGTCAGGCGCAGATCTAGCAGCAAGGTTAGGGAGACTGTAATCTGTCTGCTCTTCTGAGTGGTGGCAAGTGCTGTGCCTCTTTTTACCCTGCGTCACTGGGCATGTTAAATTGTTTCTGTCTTTGGTAGTATTGGAAAGTGGAGCTGCTTCAAGGACAACACCAGCAACAGGAAGAATAACTGCTTTTTCTCTCCTAGTTTTACTTTCCATGAATTAAAAGGGTTGTGCAGTTTTAACCATTCTTTCTTTAACTGTTCTGTCCCAGCCACATGTTCCTCACTTCATGCTTACATTTACTTATTTGGTTAAACATTTGTTTTGCCAGGTCACTCCCCTGATCCAGTCCAACTTGTGGCAGTGCACACGTTCTTGCTGGTTAAGCCAACGTGGGTTAGAAAGTAGAGGCAGATGTTGGAGACAAAGTCTTTGCAAAGAACAGCTAAGGAAAGTTGGGACCGCTTTTTCAGTTAAGGAAAGATGGGACTTCTTTTTGAATAACAGCCTGGTTTCAATTCTACTGTTGTATGTTTAACAATCACTAAAGCATCTGTGTACAGAGAACTTGAAGGTCTCCTTGACACCAGTGTGTTCTTTAGGCTGTTGTTTGGTTTATTCATGGGTTTGGTGGATGGATTATCTATTCTTTGGTGTATTTATAGTTGCATGCAAAATCTGACCCTGAAGAGCTGAAGAAATTAAAACAATTGGGGATTGGTCTTCCTGTTTGAGGAAGAAAATCCAGAACAGTAGCTACACTGAAATCTTCGTAGAACTGTGATGCTCTTGTCATTTCAGAGTAGTCCTTATAATTCTGGCATTGGTCATAAAACTCATGCTTTTAAGCACGAAAGGAGAAAGCACGTTCTCCTTTCTTTTTTGGAGGAGGTCAGTTTGACAGAGTTCATTTGGTGGTGTTTTTAGAAGTTGGAAGTGTTTAATAGTTACCATTATAATCTCTGTCTCAGGAAGTTGGCTCCTTGTACCAGCCATTTCTTTCCATCCAAACCACAGCAATGTTTTCCAGTCTATCCAGAAGGAAACAGAGTTAGGCAAAGAGGGAGAATTGAAACTGGAACTTTGTCATGTTGCTGAATTACTGATAATACAAAAGACTAGAGTGGTGGTGTCCTCTCACTAGTATGGGTAGTCTGACTAAGAATTAAAATTTAGAGAACTTGAATGATGATTCTAGAACCATAGAATCATCATTTAGGTTGGGAAAAAACTTAAGATCATCAAATCCAATCACAAACCTAACAGTGCCAAGTCTAGCACTAAACCATGTCCCTAAGCGCCATGTGTGCACATCTTTTACACACCTCCAGGGATGGCAGCTTAACCTGGGCAGTCTGTTTGACAACCCAGTGCTTGACAACCCTTTCGGTGAAGTAATATTTCCTAATATCCAATATAAACCTCCCCTAGTTCAACTTGAGGCCGTTTCCTCTTGTCCTTTCACTTCTTACTTGAGAGAAGAGACCAATGCCCATCTTGCTACAACCTCTTTTGAGGTAGTTGTAGAGAACAATAAGGTCTCCCATCAACTCCTTTTCTGCAGACTAAACAACCCCAGTTCCTTCAGCTACTCCTCATCAGACTTGTGCTCTAGACCCTTAATGATCCTGTCCATTTGAAATGCTAGTGGCTACTCAATGCTTCATAGTAGCAGTCTAGATAATCTTAGTCAAACTTCTCTCCTTTAATTGGTGTTCAACACACAATGTGATACTTTTTCCTTTTAATATTTTTAAGTATTCCTCAATTTGGATTTCTGGTTTTGAATCTGCCACATATCTCTTCGAAGAACTGACTTAGTACATCAATTTGCTTAGCATATGCGAAGTAAGGGTATTTGTTGTATCACAAATATTAAAGTGTGGTGTGTGGGTGGATTTTAAAGCATTGTTATCGTGGATGGAATTTCTTACAGAAACGCCAAGCAAAATAATTTTCCAGAGAAATCAAGAGATAATAGGATTACTGATAACCTCCTTAAGAACTTCCTGATCAAAGTAAAGTTTAATATGGCTCTTTAACGTTACTATAATTCACCTACACTAATGACTTTGCATAGCTTAGCTTTCTATCTGCTTTATCATCTCTTGTGAATTCTGTAGCACCTCCTGGATTTCAAATATGTGTGGTAGAATGTAAGATTGTTTGCGACTTTTACTACCATTAGATACTCCTAATTGAATTAGAGGCGATACATACACAACTGCAGTCATCTACCAGTTATTACAGTATTGAAGATGCCAAGCATGGATTAGGGCACCATTGTATTGCACAAGAAGTTTCTAAGAGGATAATTAAGAAAACCTTGCAATCTCACTAAATAGAACAGAGCAATATGAGTGGGGTTTATGTGTACCTGTATTAAAGCTATGTACAAAGTAGTTATGGAAATCTTTTAGTGTTAGAATTGGAGGTAACTTTTTTGTTATTCAGTGCTTTGAATTTTTGAATGTATTTGCCATTGACAAGGATTTTTTGAGATGTAGGTAGTTTGTGTGAAACAGCTGGACAAGACCTATGTAGATAGAAGCTTTGTTTGTTTGTATGTTTGTTTTTAAAGGTATTATGCTTTAGAAGTCTCATACTTTAAATCATCTTTGGATCGCAAATTGCTGGAGCTTCTGTGGAACAAGTACTGGGTGAACACTCTCAGTTCTTCTAGTTTGCTTACTGTAAGTACTGTAGTATCCTATCATGTGCATATATTAATTCATTAGTGCTGAAAGGCAGGCTCTCCACTGTAAAACACTTAATGGGACACTGATAGATAGACATCCCACATTAAGAATCTGTGAGATTAAACAAGAAAGGAAGGTTTTCCGAATCATAAATACTGAAATGTTCCTTATATCTGCTCTTTAGAAGTAGAAGGTGGAAAAAACTTACGCTTAATTTTATTGAGTTCTCTGTATGCTTAGATTTTGTCTTAAACACCTTTTAACCTTATATCTCTTTACAGCACTGTAATGAACAGTGTACAATACAGTAATGGCATTGAATAAGTAAACACTTAAAAAAAACAAAATAAAAACCTAAAACCTAGTGGAAATGTTTAAATGAGGTTGCAACAGAAATACTGCAGGTGGACCTTCAATGTAACAGCTCAGCATCATTCCTCGTACAAAAGGCGATTTTATACCTCTCTCATGGCCAAAAGCAACGGAGTTTTAATTACTATTTCATAACTAGAAAGTAATGAAGAGTGCCCATTTCAGGCTTTAGGTGTTGAGCCTTTGGTGTTCAGCTTCTGTTCTCTCAACCACCCCTCGTGTGCCATACATGTTCTGTATCACTTCAATTACAGACATGTATTAAAATGTGCAGTGCTGAAGTCTTTAAGGTTATTTTCAGATCTGGTTTAATTTTGTATGTAAATGCTTGAATTTATAGCTTAGAATTCAATATGTTTATTGACTTCTTTCTGTTAAGAATGCAGACTACACCACTGGCCAAGTCTTTGATTTGTCTGAGAAATTAGAACAGTCAGAAGCTCAGCTTGGAAGAGGCAGTTTCATGCTGGGCTTAGAGACTCATGATAAGAAATCAGAAGACAAACTTGCAAAAGCAACAAGAGACAGGTAAGACAATGCATACTTGTGTTATTTTGTTTTGAACTTTTATCAGGCCTTTAATTGTAACCTACCAATTAAATTGTAACCTACCAAGATTATAGATAAGAATGATTAGAGTACAGATAGGAATGAGAGACTCCAACTACCACTAGTTATTTTTGATAGTTTAAGAAAATCTTGCCTCTATTAAACCTACAATGGCTTTTCAGTCTTTGTTTCTGGAATAAATTCAACTCTGATTTATAGCTTATTAAACAAAAAAAATCCCTGTTAAATTCAATCAGTATTAGCAAACCAAACAGATATTTTCCATCAAATGCAAAATGGTAACATTGCTAGAAAATAGCACATTCGGTGTAGTTAATCAGGTCTAATCTAACAGTAAAACTATTATATAGAACATGATTTTAAGAACTACTGCGAACAGTCCAGTAAGTTTAGTTTACACTTGTGTAATGTTTTTGTTCACTTAAAAATTAAGAACTGCCTTTTTTCATATTTCTTAATTAGTACCTCCTTTTTCCACAAATGAAGGACTGTTTTTTTTGTTTTTTAAAGGTAGATTACAGACATTCTGACCTTTGTATTTAGCTACCCTGCCTGATAGCAAATACGTGCTATTATCAGGTAAATAACTTTTCATCACAGGATGTATAGCATTATTTCAAAGAAGTTGCAGCATTCAGTGTTCCTTATGTTTGTTGGTATCAGCTCTTTTTTTTTTTTTTTTTTTGAGCTTTGAGATGCAAAAGTTGCTTCTCACTAATACTCACCTTTCTCCCAGTAGTCTTAGAAATGGCAGGTGTGCTTAGACTGTCTGTATAAGGTTATATGTTATATATATTATATATAATGTTATATATAATGTAATGTATAATGTCACCATTTTTCCAAGTAAAATCTTTAACAAGGGTAATAGTGTCCAACAAAACCTACAGCACCTTGGGCTGTTCAAGAACATTGTATCTGGCAAATTCCAGACTTCGAAAACCAAGAAGTACTGCACTGTACATGCCAGTACAATCTTGAGTCCATCTGTGGAGAAGACAGGGCTCACTTGTACACATATTAGGAGTGTCCAGAGTGAGATATAATTCTATTTAATAAGGAATGATTTGGTATAATCCCTTGGAACAGACTGCAAAAATTGAATAAAGGGATATTCTGCTTTACAGATTTGGAGGGTTTCTGTCCCTCCTTGTCATTTTATCATGATATGTAGAACAGTTTTCTTGTATTCTCTGCCCCCCATGTCAGCAATATACGGCATAGTGCAGACTTTACTGAGGAACAGATTTTTGAGATGCCAGATGAATGATGAGTCAAGAGACGAAAAGGAGGCCTTGTGCGAAGAGACAATTTATAAAAAAATTTATTTCCATCTTACTTAGTATGACTCAGGTGAACATGAACTTTGCCTTAATAATGGGAGGAGTCAGCTTGTGTTGGACAAGCCTTTGTTTCACAGTACGCAGTGGGGGAATACCTGCAGATGTAATATGGTCATTGCTAAATAGAATCCAATTGCTGTTGTGCTAGTGTCTTGTGAGCATTTGTTTCCTTGTTAAGGAAAGTTAACAGCTTTTACAAAACTGATCGAGTTGGGGAGTTGATTTTGTTGATTAGTACTAATTTAGAGGCTTTTAGTTGCTGAATACATTTGCAGTGGGGTTAACTCTGTTGCTAACTCAGAAAAGCCAGGTTAAGTGATACCTCCCAGTTCCTGTAGTGCAACAGTTAGAACAGCAATGCTTTAAAGACTTTAGAAGGACGGCATTTCTGGCAAATTTACTTTGATTTTGTTCCCTGTTCAGTGTCCCATAATACTGACCACATTTTATTTTCACATTGCTCTGCATGTGTACAGTTATTCTAAGAAATAACTCTTCCTCTGATCATCCTACTATATTATTTCTTGCAGGGTTTCTAGAGATTTTTATTTTCTGTTTTTATTCAGTCATCATCAGTTTATAAGTTGTGAGACTCGAAGGGATTGTTGTCATCAGTTACACTTTCCTGTGTAACAGAGGCTACTGTAGTTCCCAAACTGGATTGTAACACTTGCATCTTTGTCTTCCAACTAGGAATCTTCCCAAAGAAAAGAGAAAAAGACAGTAGAAAGCTTGTGCAGCCACCAGCACAATTGATTCAGTGGCACCTAAATTACTTGCAAGTAATAAGGTTGCAAAGTTTTGCTAAAGGGTTATTGGATGTGCCTGCTGTAGAAAAAATTGCTGTAAGACATCAGCATAAAGGTGCTTGGCTGTATGAGATCTTTTACTGTACATACACATCCGTAAGAGCCATTTTCTAGGAGTATGGATGCGTGAGCCAAACTGTCCTCCAAGCCAACTTCCTTTGCCTAGGATTCCTGTATCCATGTAGTAGGAATTTGTCCCTATTCTCCAAGCCTTCAAGGCTGATACATCTTTTGAGTTTGTATATTCTGTTTTGAGACATTTTTATCTGTTAGTTTGACACTCCACCCCCCTAAGCCAGGAACACTAGATGAAACTTGGATAAGTAGGAAAATCCTCTCAACTGTCTGGGGCTTTTGCACTTTACATATTTTGACTAACAAACTGATAAGCTCTTACTTTAATATTCTCTGTAAAGTTTCTCAGAGTATCTATGATTGCTGTGCACTACTGGCCTGGGGTTGGGCAAAGGAGATAAGGGAGAGAACAGTGAGAGCCTTCAGGTATTGATAACGGCTGAGAGCTCCATTTCACCAGGGATTCTTTTCTTTTTAATTTATTTTTTTTTGGCTCAGATTACCACAGAGGCTCACTTGCTATTGTAAATGTAAGATGTCCTAGGTTGCCAGACAAAGTTTTCTGGAATTGGTCTTTGTGTGTATAGTACTCCTCAGTTTGCTTTTTAAGTAACAAAAAGCTATTGGCAACAATGGCTAAATTGCTGTGTGTGAGTTTTCCTTTCTGGACAGTTGTTAAGATTCATGGGGTTATGGGCACCCTGAACTTCCAAAACAGCTGAATATCTTCAAATAAAATGACAGTTGAGTTCAGTGTTTGGCCAATGTTGAATTTATGCTTGTTTTTCAGCTGCAAGACCACCATAGAAGCTATACATGGGTTGATGTCTCAGGTTATTAAGGATAAACTTTTTAATCAAATTAATATAGCTTGAAGTGCATCACCAGCTGATATACATCTCCAGACCAGAAAAAGTCATGGTTTCTTTCGCTTGGACTTGTTCAATTTGGGAAACGAAACTTGAGTGGAAAATTATTCATTTAAATTGTAGTACTTTAATATTTCCCACCTGTCTGACCAGTTTTAAAGAACAACGTGTTCTGAAATGCAATGCAACTTCTTGTTCTTTATCATAAAACACAACCACTTCGCAGAATTGCTCCAGAAGAAAAATAAATGTGACTTACTGGATTTTCTCTTAGATATTTATCTGTATTATCCAACTGCAATAAAAAAATTTTGAAAATGAATGAGTGTTTTGGGGTTTGGATTTTTTGGCAAATATTCATCTCCTCTTTCTCTTTTCCTTATTGTTCCTTAGAAAAGTTCTGTCCACTCTGTTAGCTTAGATAAATCACCTATGCAGTGTAAGAAGTTTGTTTCTCAGATTTTCATTTTTGTATTTCATTTTAAGAATCAAAATCCCACTTGGTTATCTTTTAGCAAGTTATTAAATCTAATGGAGCCTTTCCTGATTTAGTTTTACTGGTCCAACTGGAAATGGTTTCTTCTCACAGTGATGAAACATTCATGCATGATACAACAGTGTTTTGTTGTAGCTTCACACTTAACGAGGGATATTTTATGTTTTTAACTAATTAAGTAACAATCAGATCTGGTGTGCAACTAATGGTATCAATATGGATATATATATATGAATATATACCATTATTTGTGTCGTGCTCATCTTCTCTTGCTTGTCATACTTATTGCATGCAAAGGAACAAAATGAAAAATCATCTCTGAAATATGCATTAGGCTAATTTAGGGCCACAGATACCAAAACGCATTTATCATAATTACAGACTTAAAATGTGGTGCTGCTGCAGGGCTGATCTAAGTTTGTTTTGGAGGCTTTCATACTGCATTTCAATAATTCAAGATGTTTGGATTTCTTTTAAGGTTTTTATCCTTAATTCTGAGTTTCCTGGGGCTTTTGGAATGTTTACTTTTGGGATAATTTATAACATGCTTTATACAATATGCCATTGCACTTTATACCTTAAGTAACTGATACTCCTTTTCAGCCCTAACTCTGCCTTGATGTGGGTTTTGGTTTTGTTTTGGTCTGGAAATTTTAATAGCTATTACTCATTTGGGGCTTTAAAATCCAAATGGATTTGAAGCTAAGAGGCAAATTATACAATGGAAACTTATCATTCAGCAGGGAAATGAAGATACCCTGAAGCAGAAATTCACCAAGAGTTTTAAAGCATCATCATCTAACTACAGGAAAAATACTGGACCTAGTAAAGGTTAGATAATAATCAGATGTGAAGTTTGATAGGAGAACAATTTTATGCTTCTTCCAGCATGGCTGTGGTGGTGGTGAGCCAGGAGAAGAAAGTTGTGGTATTTTAATGTTCAAAGCTATCAGTTTTCATGGGAAGGCCAGTTACGCAGAGCTGCACAAGCAAGCACAGTACCTAAGCCCATAGCAGTGCCTTGTAAACCCAAAGAAGACACAGCAAATATACCTAGCCAGTAACTTTTTCTATTTTCCTCCAGAGATGTCTGTGAGACTTTAGCATGCAACCATTATCCCAATCAATATCATAGAATCATGGAATGGTTTGGGTTGGAAGGGATTTTATAGGTCATCTAGCAACCCCACTGCCATGGTCAGGGACATGACTTCAACTGGATCAGGTTGCTCAGAGACCCATCCAGCCTGACCTTGACAGGAACATGTTCCCAGGGACAGGACATCTACCGCCTCTCTGGGCAACCTGTTGCAGTGTTTCACCACCTTCATTGTAAAAAAATTCTTCCTTGTACCTGAATTTTCCCTCTTCTAGTTTAAAACCATTACCCCTTGACCTATTTCAACAGGCCCTGCTAAAACCCTGTTGCCATCTTCCTTATAAGCCCCCTTTAAGTACTGAAAGGCTGCAGTAAGGTGACCCCAGACCCATCCAGGCTCAACAACCCCAACTCTCTCAGCCGGTACTCAGAGCAAAGGTGTTCTACCCCTCTGATCATCTTTGTGGCCCTCCCCTGGACCTGCTGTAATAGATCCGTGTCTTTCCTGTGCTGAGGGCTCCAGAGCTGGACGCAGTACTCCAGGAAGGGTCTCACCAGAGTGGAGTAGAGGGGCAGAATCACCTCCCTTGACCTGCTGGCCACACTTCTTTTTGTGCAACCCAGAATACGGTTGGCCTTCTGGGCTGTGAGTGCACTTTGCTGGTTCATGTCAAGCTTTTCATCCACTGGTACCCCCAAATCCTTCTCCACAGGGATGCTCTTTCCTGCTCTCAATCCCTTTGTCTCCTAGCCAATATTGGGTGTTGGCCTGCCCCATGTGCAGGACCTTGCACTTGGCTTTGTTGAACCTCATGAGGTTCACATGGGCCCACTTCTCAAGCTTGTCCAGGTGCCTCTGGATGGCATCCCATCCCTCACGTGTGTTAGCACCTCCACTTGGCTTGATGTCATCTGCAAACTTGGTGAGGGTGCACTGGATCCCATCATCTGTGTCACTGATGAAGATATTAAACAGCACTGGTCCCAATATGGACCCCTGAAGGACACAATTTGTTGTTGACCACTGTCCTCTCCATGCAACTATCCAACTAATTCCTTATCTGTCAAGAGTCCATCTATCAAATCCATATCTCCCCAATTCAGAGAGAGGGATGTCGTGGGCGGCTGTGTCAAATGCTGTAGAGAAGTCCTGATAGATGACACCCATAGCTCTTCCCTTGTCCATTGATGTAGTGACTCCATCATAGAACACCACTAGGCTGGTCATACAAGAATTGCCCTTGGTGAAGCCATGCTGGCTGTCTTGAATAATACGTGTTTACACAAAGAACTATGCAGCTTTTTTGGGCCCCTCACTACAAGAAAGATACTGAGGTGGTGGAGTGGTCCAGAAAAGGGCAACAAAGCTGGTGAGGGAGCTGGAGCACAAGTCCTGTGAGGACCAGCTGAGGGAACTGGAGTTATTTAGTCTGGAGAAAAGGAGGCTGAGGGGAAACATTGCTTTCTACAACCACCTGAAAGGAGGTTGCAGCGAGCTGGATGTCAGTCTCTTTTCACAAGTCACAAGTAATAGGACAAGAGGAAATGGCCTCAAGTTGCACCAGGGGAGGTTCAGATTGGATATTATGAAAAAGTTCTTCACATAAACGGTTGTCAAGCATTGGAACAGGCTGCCCAGGGAAGTGGTGGAGTCACCATCCCTGGAGGGGTTTAAAGGATGTGTAGATGTGATGCTTAGGGACATGGTTTAATGGTGGCTTGGCAGTGTTAGGTTAAGGGTTGGACTTGATCTTAAAGGTCTTTTCCAGCCTAAATGATTCTGTGATTCTACGATTTCATGAGATAAATATATATTAGGTATATGTGTATGTTACCACTTCATAGAATTCTCTTTGCATAACAGAATCTGAAAGTTTTGGACATCTTGTATCTACTTGAAACATAAAATAGTAGTTTAATCTCATATCAGTCTATTTAGCCTATTTAAACTGTTCTCATTTGTGATAGCAATGAGTTGCAATGTCAGCCATGTAGGCTCAGCCAATGCTTTTGGTCTCAGTTGGCTTTAAAATACCAAGTTGTTTTATAAACTATAGCAATATTAACTCCTTGAATGATGATGTAAACAATTGTCCAATGAGTTACGTGTGTTGTTGCTTGCTGAGTATATAGTGTTATAACAATTTAAAATAATACCTGCAGGGTGACTCTGGTTGGGGCTATGTAGGATCCTTTCTGCAGTGTTCAGGAACCAAAATAACAATGCCCTGGACTTTGATCAACCATTTGTAATGGTAGCATTATTCCAAATTCTGCCTTAACTGGGATCAAAATTCTGTGCATTGAGGATGGGTACGACAGATGAGTCATCCAATATGTACATGTAGGCACAAAAGTGTATCCTAAACAATGGAGAATCGGTATGGGATAGAATGTATGTCTTATTTCTAGAAATAGTTTTCAGGCTTTAAAAATATTAGGAATGAAGGTAATCTTGAGAGCAATACATGTTGTATATGTGAATTTATTCTTCCATGTGTGCTCTCACTTTTTATTTATAAATTAGTGCCAGTGAGTGCCACATATCAGGTAATTACTTTGACAGCTAAACTAATTCAGTACATACTAAAGCATATGCAGATAGGTTCTCTTTATTTAGATTTGTGAGACAAGAATGTATACAAAAATTCTGAGTGCTTTTGACATTTTAAATTACATTTAGATTTAAATTAAAAATACAATTCAATGACCACAATTAATTTCTTCATCTAACAGTATTTGCCAATAGATATAAAATTGGAATGTTGAAAAAGCTGAATTGTGTTTGAACTTCTTCTTTCTCCTTTGTTCTCCTGTTTTAATTCATTCCAGACATCAGGTTATCCTGTATGCTCACCTTTCCCATCTATGCAAGCAGCATTTTAAAACAATTTATACATCCTAGTCTCAAAAAAATCCAAAGAAATATATGCATATTTGTAACAATAGAATATCGAGAACTAAATTTGAATTCATGTTCCAGTTTGCCTTTATTGCACACAGGCTTTATGCAGAGCTTTTCAGGTTTATTTATCATTTATCTTGCATTTGCCTGCACTGTATCTGACTGCCACATACGAAACTGAACATAAGCACTTCAGAAACTGGCAAAATTGTATTCCCCAATTATTTTTAAAGTAGAAACATTTCAAATTTATGTTTATATGGTGTATTTGAGGTATCTAGTCATATAAAACAGGAATACTTCTATTTATCAGATTTTATATGAATCCAAGACACTTATGGCAGTGTAATTTTTTTTTTAAGTCCCACATAAACTATTAAATTATCTACTCAGTAGATATAATCTTAATCTGTAAAATGTAACATATTTAGTCTGGTTGCATTTACTTTAGCAATATTGGTGTATAGTGTTTAACAAAATTGTAAAAAGCTAAATTAGGTGATCAGGCTATAAGGGCCGATTTTTTTCCCAGTAATTCTGCACTCAGCAGCCCCCATTTGTACCACTAAGCACCCAGATTTTCAAAAACTCAGCATTTATTTAGAGAGAAAATGGTAGTTACAAGGTGTTAAGTGTTTCCCTAGGTCTCTTACATTAGATGTCTACTGGAGACTGAGCCTTTCTGAAGGATTGGCCTGAATTGGGAGTTTTAACCAATAAGAAAGAAGAAAGCCAAAGTATAGAAAATGTTTTGGTCCCAAAAGCTCTCTCTGCCAGTGTTAGCCACCAGTACCCAGATTTCGTTACAAACTCTGTAATCTCTACTCCTACAAGCAACATTTGTATGAACAACCTCACTGAAGAAATATTTTTCCTTTAGAAAGAGCTAATAAAAAGGCTAACTTTAATTTTCGCTTTTGAGCAGCGTCACAAGGTCGTCCCTTACGTCACATTCACACCAGGCCAGAAGAAATATTCCTTGAGCTTTTCATAAATTGACTTTGATTCTAGCACTGGAATAATGGGCAGCTGTGAGCTGGCATACAGCTCTGTCTATCTGTGACATCCCTGTCTATCTTTGACATCCCTTGGAAAACTCCACTCGCCCCACCATGTCTCTGTCCAGACCCTGTTCTCCTTGTGTTATTGGTGGCAGTTTGTGCACTGAACACAAGCTCATATTAAATAGAATGAGCTCTTTTAAACTTGCTATTTAGTAAATGGAGCATAATTTTCTTGCATTTCTATCACTTGTGCCTTTATAAAGCTTCAACTGCATCTGCTTTTGGAAATTCTGTTTTTACCTTAACCTGCCTTGTATTTCATTAATTTCAGTGCAGCAGGCTATTCCTGCAGACACAGTAGTTTTAGAAGGTTTGAAGTTACCCTGAACTAGGGGTACTGCATCACTCCCATATGACATAGTAGCTTGCCCAAGGCATACAGTATTTCTACAGTACTCCTCCATTTATTGTGAACTTTAATGCTAGTTGATTATTTAATGTTGATTATTAAAAATGCAAGAATCCAAGGTTTAAAGCTCATTCCTGACTATTTTGTTTCAAAGGTTAAAAATATACTGAATTAATTAAACATTAATTATCTTACTTCTTTGCTCTCCTTTGCTAAATACTGGTGATTTTTTTATTTCAGGTCAGTGTTTTAAAATAAATTTGGCATGTTACTTTCTCTTTGATAAGCACACTATTTATTTAATCTGTTTTTATTGATGTGCCCCAAAAAGTCCAAATCAGAATTGGACTCTCATTATGCTACTAATATACAAGTAAAAGAACTTATTTATATTCAATAATTGAAGTGTGTATTGAAATCTCAATATAGAACGATATTTACATCATACCATAAACTAGGTTAAGATAAGATTATAACAACAAATCAAAGCCAGATTCAATTTAAATGCTACACAGTTGCGCTAGCATAATTTTAAGGGTGTATGTCCCTAAGAGGTGAAAATTATTAATATATGGGGTGATAATACATAAGATTAATTGCATACACATAGAACTTTTTTCTTGTGTCAAGTCTTGAAGAACTGATGTCACAGAGTCTCCAGTTAGTTGAAGGATTTTTCTGGAGTTAAATACAATTATGCTTAACCTTTAAGAAATTAATGAAGTATCTTGTTCCTTGGGGTGTATTTTTTACAGGCTGTAGTTTTACTTTTCAGAACCTAGCAATAATATCCATGAGGAAATATGTAATTTAGGAAGGTTAATTTCAACCCTCAGATGAAACTTCTAACATATGAAATATTTGCTGTGACGTTTGGTTTGTTTTCAATTATGAAAAATTGCTTCATACAGGGCTTTCTGAAAACTACAGTATTTGGGGAAGTAGCATGGTCCAGTGGATAGGTCATAGGACTGCATCTCGGGAGAATTGGGTTTTCTTCCCAACTTCTCACAAACCAGGAGTGCATAAACTTTAGCTAAGTCATTTTTGCCAGATCCAGTGTCCGTTTTCCTCTATGAAATAGTAAGATTGATCATTAGCCTTTTAAAAATACAGATAAAAAGGATATATAAGTATTACCATTTTTATGTGCTAAAGGTCTTCACCACATCTCCAGTTTGTCCAACATTGCCACCTTAAGTAACAATTATTAATAATGACATTAGCAAAGAATGTTTACTCTGTTTTGCATAATTTCACTCTAGATCATCACAGATAGGAAATGCCTAAGCCCTTGGAGGGGATTATAAATATATTGTTTTAGGAACTCTTCATTGACAGCTGAAATGTGCATTCAGCTCCTATGTAATTTGTTCATCATTTCCTGTGTGATTTTCTGTTTGGTTTAGAACCGATTACCTTAGGGCTTGTACAGAACCGCAGTGGCATTACTTTATTATACAAGGAAATTAATTTGTGTGCCTGCATCTAATGGCATGCAATCTTTAGTAATTACAACCATCTGAACTTTCTTCTCCAGCTGAAGAAAGTTGCAGTCACTTCCTGTATCATTTGAAGTTAGATTTAAGCTTATATTTTTAATGTTTCTATGGGAGGCACTTTCAGTGTGAGTTCCACAAAGCTGGAGACATAACTGGAGAAACCTAGAGGTACTAAAGTGGCAGATATTCTTCCAAGTTAAATATGTGTTCTATATGATGATACAAACTCCAAACTAGACCTTCATTATACCAAGTTTTTGTGGACCATCTTCCTTTTCCACTTTAAAAGTTATTCATATGACAACTAGGTAAAATTCTGAAAGTGGCAAAAATGGTTAAACACAAACATTTATGTAAACCATCACCCAGGGACAAATAACATGTAAATAACATTTTACATCTGTCTAACAACAAAGAAGAATCACTGAATGACTACAGAGATTTACTCTCCATATAGTGTTTGATAAAATAATTCTGAGATACTAGAATGTCTTCTGACTGTTTCTGAATAATAGCAGCATATCATAATTTATACTTTCACTTTTACTTTTTTTACTTTCTTGGTTCATCTGTCAAATTTCATTACATTATTTGGAAAGCTGTTATCTTTAATATGGTGTGAATTGTAAAACTGTGTTTTACATTATTTCTTACCACTCCTCTTTGAAGACAGAATGTTGCATTTCCCAAACCAGCGCTGTAGTCTCTGCTGGAGGTAAGATACAGTGTTCACAAAAAACATTATAAACACTACAAAGATAAAATGTTCATCCTAACAAATGTATAACTTCACTTTTACTTGCGGGCTCTAACAGATTTTTGATGCTGGGAGATGCAGAAAGGCTGTTTCACTTTTTAGCATCTGCTGGTAATATCAACGATGATCACAGTTTTGTATTAATAACAGATCGTAAAGTTTTATAATAGTAATTATCCATACTGGGATTCAGGCCTTCTCTGGTATTGGACATATTTAACTTTATTTTAGTTGTATTTGCGGAAATAATTTTAGGAACTTTTGTAACAGCCAGCCTGTTACCTATCTCATGTTAATCATCTTAGTGGTTTTCTGCCTCAGCTTCAGTTTTGCTTAGTCTCGCACAGTTCTGTCGCTATCGGTAGTCAGTATAAGCAGAAGTGTTAATCCAATCATGGAAGAAGTGATTAGGTATAACCAGTGAAACAGCATTAGCTGAGATATGAACCGTACATGGTCAGTACAAGGAGAAGGCAGCATTGCAGGGACAGAATTTCAGCACAAGGAAGAAAAAGTAGCTCAGCTTTGAACATATAATCTGTTACTCATGCATGCATGAGATCCTACTCAAATAAATCAAGAATCAAGACGTGCTGTCGTGAGTTGTTATGCAACAGAGCAAGTCTAAGAACTTGAAGCATTGCATACAAGGTTAGGATTTTACATAAATAATTATTTTAGGAACCTGTCTCACCTGAACATCATATAGGATAGAAATGTAAACGTGTGGAGTTATGTTGCCATATGCCTATTTCAGAATAGGTTTGACGTGGACAGAACTGAAAAACTACATATTCACCAGAATTATTATTCACGAGCAGCAAAAACAACAATGCCCTGTCTCCTACAGTGTCTTATTCCCTGTTGACTGGAACTAAAAGGTCAGTGGGTCATGGCTCGAGTTCCCACCCCCACTTCTGTAACAGGCCCTCCACACTGCTCCACTCTCCTTTCTGCCTACCAGGCTGTGGCTGAATGAAGGCTGCCAGATTTCTGACAGAGGCAGGCTCATGCCCACCCACCAGAAAAACAGGAGACTATTCAGGTCATACTTCAACCCCTCACTCAAATAAAGGCAGTAGGCCAGGAATACTTTTTTTTTAGCCAGTTGCTGAATTTTATAAAAACTAGTAGAATTTATCACCCTATGCCTATCCCCCTCTGCCAGTTTTACCTGGAGCTGGTTTGGTGGGTTTAAAAGTTATATACAGGCAGAGACATCAAGAACGGATAAGCACCATCTCCTTAAGAAACCAGGTCAACATCAGACTTAATGAATTACAGTTTTACTTTTCAAAGACATTTCAGTACAGTTCTCTGCAAGTTTATTGATATTAAAGGACTATTTGCTTTGCCTTATGTTTTTGAGAACCTTGTATTCACTGCCTTTGAAAACATAAAAAACAATCCAAATTTAACTTCAATATAAAAAGTTGTTTCAGACATATTTTAAGTATTAAAACCACCATACTGAACAACTGTGTTCATTCCATTTATATAGCTGTTTAGCCACAAAAGAGATACCCAAGGAAAAAGTCTGACTAAATAAAAAGTTCAAAGGCTGACCCTGAAAAAGTTTTTCAGAAATGTTTAGGCTTGAATTTAATATTTTACAACTGAAAGTGTGACTATCTCTCAAGCATATTTGTCTTATTCATTATAAGACACTCCACACAAAGAGTCCATATATGCAGAAAGAGCTCTATGCAAAATGCGTGGTGGTGCTTATCCAAGGGAGGCTCTTCAGGTGGTTTATGTCCTTAGGAGTAAATTTCAGTTCAAAGTTCCACTCTGGAACTGTGAGAAATATAGCCATCAATGATTTTACACAAGTATTTCCAAAAGCTCTTTTGAAGATAAGGACTTTTTGTACTCAGCCAAATTACTGCCATCCTGGAGAGTACACAGATCATTGTTTAATACTCTGTGCCACCAGATGAGAATCCTATTTCAAATCTTAATGAATAAATATTCTCTTTGAATCTTATAGCTTTTTCTGCCTTTAAATCAAATTACAGACAGCCCTAGACACCTGAAAAATCTACAGCCACAAGGGAGAAAAAAATAAGTTCAAAATTAACTTTCAGAACATTAACATACTTTTTTTTTTTACAGAAACATTTCCCAGAACAAGCAGCTCCAAGGCACGCTCAGTTTTGATTCCACCACAGAAATATGATTCCATGATAAAGACATCTTAGGATCTTTCATATCGTCGGTAAGAAG
The DNA here is from genome assembly GCA_033556795.1 of Tapera naevia. NCBI lineage: Eukaryota > Metazoa > Chordata > Aves > Cuculiformes > Neomorphidae > Tapera > Tapera naevia. The sequence goes on from JAUMJJ010000038.1 coordinate 18,301,053, forward strand.
GACATAAGAAATGTGACGTTGGAAGGATGGGATTCTTTATACCTCATCTGCATTTCAAAGTGCAGCATTCTTGCTGGTGACATTTTGTGACATTTTTCCTATAAGAGAAATAAAGAATAATCTTGGTTTCACTGGAAGCAATATAATTTGTCACTGACCAGCTGATGCACTTTTATGTTCCAACACAGCAAGCACATAATGCATGTAAAGTTTTATTGACTTCAGTGAATTACTCATATGCTTAACTGATAGAACCACAGAATGGTTGAGGTGGGAAGGGACCTCTGGAAGTCACCTGCTCCAATGTGCCCACTCAAACGGGGTCCCCTAGAGTGGGTTGCCTAGGACCATGTCCAGATGACTTTTGAAAATGTCAAGTAAGGGAGACTCCAGCACCTCTTTGAGCAATCTGTGCCAGTGCTGAATCACCCTCGTACTGAAGAAATGTCTCCTGAAGTCCAGAGAGATCCTACTGTGTTTCAGTTTGTGTCCGTTGCCTCTGGTCTTGTCACTGGGCATCACTGGAAAGATCCTAGGCTCTATCGTCTTCATTCCCTCTCTCCCAGTATTTATAGACATTGATGAGATCCCCCCAACCTTCTCTTCTCCGGGCTGACTGTGTTCAAATTGCATTTGCACTAGCAGGTCTCAAAGTTTGTTCTGGGAAATAATCCCTCTTGAATTTCCTCTTCTGCAGACCCCTAAGGAGTGGTGGCAGGCCGCAGATAGACAAGGGGCCACCTTTGCCGCAGGACATGCCTGGTTTTGTGACAGTGTCATGACATGTGTCTTGCACAGCAACACTTTCTGCCTCAGGGGCGTAGCCAGACTCACAAGTCCAGGCTAACAAGCAACACCCAGTCCCCCACCCCAGCAGGTGCAGGCACATTGATACCAAATATGCCAGTAAATAAACTCTCTAAGATTCATTTTGGAGTTTTAGAAAGCAGCATCCTTTACTTCAGCACTGGACGTATAAGGGAATGTTTTCTATCACACTTAATGAAACGAGCTGGGGGCAGAATGTATTACCTCTTACATGCACGTGTGTAAATTTTCCCAGAAATCTTATGCATGTTCTGTTACTTCCCAAGAACTAATTTTAATATTATTAACTTCACAGCAGCCAAATCTCTAACAGGAGCCAGTTCTCTGTCTGACCTTGCATTTTTTAGATAAGACTGCTCAGAGAGGTGATTAAAGATGAGGACACATCTGTTCAGCACATTCCATACTTAATGCAAGACATTATTATTTCTCAAAGAACAGTGTCTGGAACAACACTGTTTGAAAAAAACATGCTATAAGAAAACATGCTCTCAGAGGGACATTCTGTCTGACTTTTAAAATGTACAGTTACTTAGATGAAACAAGCAATTCTGTAGAAAACTAATTCTGCAGAAAACTAACTCTACTTCAGCTTATATCAAAATATTCCCCTTTTTTGCAGTAGTAACTACTTGTATCATAAGAGCCCTTTGCCCTTAAGAGCGCCACCACGGAGCCCCAGCATCCCCTTGCCCACAGGGCGCCCCACACCCGACGCCCTCGCGGGGAGAGCCCCGCCCGCGCGCCCTCTCTGTTCCACGCTGATTGGGTAGGGCGGGTCGCGCGCCCTCTCTGCTCCGCGCTGATTGGGTGGGGTGGGGGCAGGGGAGGGGAGGTGCGCGCCGCGGGCCGTGGCGGGAAGGCCCCTCCTGCCCTGGCTGTTGGGGTGCGGTTGCCGCAGCAGCCGCGGGGCGGAGGCGCAGGGGGCTGGGCGCGCCTGCTGCCGGGAGGTGAGGGGGGCAGCGGGAAGCGGGGCTTGGGGCGGTTATCTTCGGGGATGGACGCTGGGAACAGGTCTCGTGAGACCCCACCTGGAGTACCGTGTCCCGTTCTGGAATCCCCAGCGTAAGAAGGACATGGTACTGTTGCACTGGGTCCAGAGGAGGCCACGAAGAGGATCAGAGGGCTGGAGCCCCTCTGCTGTGAGGACGGGCTGAGAGAGCTGGGGTTGCTCAGCCTGGAGAAGAGAAGGCTTCAGAGAAACCTTAGAGCAGCCTTCCAGTCCTGAAGGGGCTACAGGAAAGCTGGGGAGGGACTTTTTATAAGGGCAAGTAGTGATAGGACAAGGGGGAACGGCTCTAAATTGGAAAGGAATTATTTAGGTTGGACATTAGGAGGAAATTCTTCATGCTGGTGAGACATTGGCATAGGTTGCCCAGAGAAGCTGTGGATGCCTCCTCGCTGGAAGTGTTCAAGGCAAGGCTGGATGCGATCTTGAGCAGCCTGGTCTGGTGGCAGGTGTCCCTACCCATGGCAGCGGGTTTGGGACTGGATGATCTTTAAGTTCCCTTCCAACCCAAACCATTGTATAATTCTATGACATGGAAGCAAACTTTCTTGTGCTGGGTGTGCATCAGTCCCTGGTGCCACCAGGCTTCCTGCTGTGTGCAGGGAGAACAGGACGGGGCATGGAGGGATGGTATGAAATCAGGACTGTGGGAGCTGTGGGTGAGTGAGCTGCCTCCTGGAAAGTCCAGAGCCAGGAGCCCGGTGTTCCTGCTGCTGTTTTAAGGTGTGAGTGGAAGGAGGCCTAAGAAAGAGCTCTGAAAGGTAGTTTGGTTTGAAAAACCAAAAACCCCACACTTCTTAGTAAAACAAAACGAAACAAAAACCCAAAAAGCAAACAAACCACCAAAAAAAAACCAAGCCTCCCAAAATTATGTCCTTTCAGTTTTCCTTCTTCCCCCGCCTTTAAAATAAAAAGCACAAAACAAATCCCATGTGGATAAGGGGTAATTAACTAAGCCTCATTCTCACTTAGTAAGTAAGGAAGGTTCTTTTCATGGTTTCAGTCTTAGCTTTTCCTCAGTTTTTCATAAATGGAATACTGGCCAGGAAGATTCTTTGTGCCTCGGTTTATGTGGCTGCATGAGTTTTAGTACTGGGATGCTTTTTGCTGTCTCCTCTGTTGTTTGATGCACTGATGTGGGAAATTATGTATTGGCTAACATACATAATGCACATTGTATTATGTGCTGGCTAAAAAAAGCAACCTTTTTATTCGAAGTTCTGAAATTATATTTGTTAGGGCATTTTTATCCCCAGGCTGTTTACACATCCAGTTCAAAATATGTTCTTGCGTTCTTCCCTCCCCCCTATTCCCAGATATACAAGCTGACTTGGAACAATGGCCAGAGTTTAAAAAAGAAAGTTGTTGTGAGAGCCTCTACAGTACACTGCAGTGCAAAAAACTTAAAATTGACACAAGGGCTATGCTGATGTATAAAGTGTACTGTGGCTTTATACCAATTCTCATAGCCTGTAAGACCTGCTATAAAGAGCAATTTGTTTTCTAACTAATAATGAGGTTATGAGCTGCTGTTAATTAGTTTTTTATGTATGTGAATTACTTCTGCTGTTCATACTTCTACGTGAAAAAGACAATGACTAGAGTACAACCTTCTTAACCACACTGAAACAACAAATCAAATGTAACAATGTATTTTAAATGTTATTTAATAAATTAAAAGTTTGATTAAGTGGTAGCACGAAAGGGGTAGGTTTTTATAAGTAGCAACAACTATACATAAATGTGACACTGGAATTGGTGGGGAAACATCAGATTTGAGGTATATATGTAAGCTTTGAAGATTTGGGGTACAAGTAGTATAACATTCGTTCTTTTTTGTTTTGAGGCATTTTACAAAACTACTTACAAGAGCACATGGAATACGCCATTAAAAGAAGCAGCAGAGCAGTTTGGCCCATTACAGAATTTACAGAATTATGGTTCGACTAACAGTAGACCTTATTGCTAAAAGCATCAGTCAGAAAAATCGCAATGAAGAGGACTTGAAACAACATTTGCGAAAAATAACTCACCTGAATTTGTCAGATAAAAATATAGATACAATTGTAAGGTTTATTTTTCTTTATTCCTTTTAACCCAGATACTCAAATGTTTTGTAGTTACTGTTACAATGAGTTGTTTATAGCTGGGGAAACAAACCAGCAAAGCCAAGTTTCTATTTTATAACAGCTATATTACGTTTTGACATTTATATTGACTTGCAATTAATCCTTAATAATATGTCTTCAGCATTCACTGCTGTTGTAATGCAGAACACTGCTTGTATGTAGAAGTGTTTAAATGTATTTTAAATGTGTGGTATTTGAAATGTAAAATAGTCTTGCAGCTGCAGCTTTTCATGTAAAACATTGAAGAGGATGATTGTAACTCCAGCAGTCTGCAGGGTTTCATATTATCAACCTGACACTTTTTTATTCATGTGGCAAATTGTTTTTCAAGTGTTTTAGTTACCTGAAGCTGTGGAAATGGATATCATCTCTGCAGCAGGCAAGAAGGATATTATTGGTACACTAGCTATTTTGGCCATTATTTAATTAAAATAGAAAATTCTTGTGAGCAATTACACAAGAGAAATGAACTGAAGCATTAGTGAAGTATTTTTTACAGTTTTTCACACAACCATTATAGAAACCTGCAGCTCAGAAAAAGAAGTCAAACTAATTGGCTATTTTGATTATTTTGTACAGTTGCTGCATTGTAGAAGAGCTTTCATGAAGTCACCAGAATGGAAGTGATAACTCTACTTACTTACCTCTTTAGGCATTTAAGAAAGAGAATATTTTGAATTAATCATTTAGAGCGACACTTTTCTTGTAGAATACAGCCAGGCTGTTGTGATTGGATCAGGAGGTTTAGGTCTCTGATGGCAGTGCTCCAGCCCTATTGAAATCTGGCTACAGTGTGCTTGGAGACCTTAAGTTTGGGGTTAAAAACCAAGTTAATGTTTTCAGCAATTGTTTGTATTTTTTATTTAAAGACTTGCATTTTTTAATGGTTACCTTTATAAATATGTGAATTCTAGAGTGGAAGATGATGTAAGGAACTAGAAATTGTGCAGATCAGGTTTTATTTTAAATGAAGTCATAATGATCTTACATACTATTAAGTGCAACACGTCTTTTGTTCTTGCTAATGCCACATTTTTTCTAGTCTTGGGAATTTTACAAAGACTTGTTAACTTGGAGCACAGTCTTTTCAATCTATCTGTGATTTATTCCTTAGATTTCAGAGGAGGTCTGAGAAAGGAAAGGGGAGTTCAGGAACAGGACAAAAGCCACGTGAGGGTAACAAGTTTGGACTGGTGTAGTGGCTTTTTTTAATTAGTCAGGTTAAAATCTACATATTTTTTTAAATTGTTCCCTGGGGCTTATTCATTTAAAAAGTAATCCATGACCTTTTTGTTTTCAAAGACCGAACTTGCAAACTTAACCCAGTCCTCCTTCCTTTGAGTTTAATAATAGGAAATTTATACATGTTTCACTAAGTCCTTAGTTAATTCAAATCCCCTCAAGATACTGAGCACATTTGGAAACTGCTGAACATTGTTGTGTATGGTGTATTTCTGCTTTAGAAGTGTGATTTCAGTCAAGAAGATTAAATAGCTTGTCCGATGTGAACAGATCCATGTGAGCAAATGGGTTTATTCAGCCTACTCCTAGGAGTATACACAGCCATCAAATGACTAATTTGACCAGTCCATTTGTTTAGGACTGGTTCATCAGATGCCATGGTGCAGTTTTACAGAAGCCCTCCTAAGAACGTGGGGCGTTTTTGTTATTTAAGAAGAATACATCCAAAGAAACTTGAAGTTGAGTGGAATATTAGCCTCAGAGGTGTATTATAATACATCAATGTGCAAGTTTTTGTCTAAGTCAGTATTCTTTTTGCCAAGAACTGATTTCCATTGCATCAATGAGGTTTGATGGAGACAACTACACTAACCGTTGTGCTTTGCCAAAATTTTCCTGGTGAAGGCAGGGAGGGGAATGAAGTCACACAGGATGTCGTGTACCCACCTGTGATGGCTGTAGTCCTCCGCTTGTGTACAGCAGAGTAGTAATGACAGATTTCAGTCTTCAGTCCAATTATTACTAACACTGACTCAGTTTTTGTAGGAAAGATAGTCGTTAAAAGTGTTTGTTAAAGGAAAAAATGTATGAGTTGTGCAGCAGAACTTAAATCTAAAAGCAATCAATCAACAGCATCCAGAGGCAGGCAGTGAGTGAACTCTATGCAGCATTAATTTGTTATTATTTGTTTCAGGGTGACCTCTCTTTGTGTAAAAATCTGAGAGTTCTATATTTATATGATAACCGAATCAGTCAAATCCAGAACTTGGATTTTGCTTCGAATATAACGCACCTCTACCTTCAGAACAATTGTATTTCACGTATAGAAAATCTCTCATCGCTGAAAAACCTTGAAAAACTGTAAGTTGAAAATAACGTCTTTATTTTACTCGTAAAAGAATAATTATTGCACTAAGAAATTAAAAGAATATGTAGCTATTAAGATCCTTTCAGCTCTTAAATTTTGCTTTTCAAATAAAAGTAATTGCTTATGATTTTTTGGATTAAGTGTTCTATGATATAAGAAGTGATAAGTAATATCATCCTAAGATATTTATTTACATTTAAATTATTTTCTTTTTCAGTCATTTAATAGTAATTAATAATAATAATGGAAATATATAAAACAGCTAAAAAAAAACTTGTTAGCTCTATGTTCTACTCGCATGCTGGGTTATTTACTTTTTCTGTTACAATTTCCAGGTAGTGTTCAACAATAGGTTAATTTTTTTTTTTCTCTTACTGAGGCCTTGTATTTGCTTTTATTTTTTAAGGGTATTGAATTTATATTGTTTGCCGTTCTGCAGGTATTTAGGGGGCAACTATATCACTATAGTAGAGGGTTTGGATGGATCAGAAGATATAAGGGAGCTACATATTGAAAGTCAACATCTCCCTTTTGGTGAGAGGCTTCTGTTTGACCCCAGATCTCTTAGGGCCCTAGCAGTAAGTACATTTTGAGAATTTAAAATGAGTCATGAGACCAATATTTTTAAGAGAAGTGATTAAGAGTTGGTCACTGTGTTTTCGTCTTCTGTTAACTGGTAGCATTCTTTCAGATTCTACCAAGGGACTCCCATCCAAATTCCCGTATAAGCAAAGAGTCCAGCAGATTCTATTTCTTCATTTATTTTTCTGTGAAGGATGGAAATGAGAATAAAGAGAGGGAGAAAATAAGGAAATGGGCAGATGCCCTACACCAACACAATGTGAACAAACTAAAAAAGGAGCAGGAATTTATTGCTGTTATTTATCTTAGTCTACTTAATTTGTAGTGAATTAGTTTGTTGGTATTTCTCTGATTTGATTGTTACATTTGTTCATTTACTGCCTTTTGTATTTCTGTAGAAAATGCAATGGCAAAAAAAAGTGCAAACAGCTTTTTTCTGGTTATTAAGAGTAATGCAAAAGCATTCCTTTTTAGTTCTGCATTTTTTCTATATTGCGTTGTATCAAGAATTCAGGAAAAGCAGCTTTTGAAGTTTTCTTTCAACATATTAATTGCTCTGTAAACATCAAATGTATTATTGAAGTCATTAAAATATATATACTTTATTTATTAATGACTCTAGTTGTATACTAAAAAAATTCATCTTGCTGCCAGGGCTTGATGAGCTTTTTTTTGTGTAGATGAAAAACTCACTGAAAACTGGGTTCTTTTGTTCACCTCATAAACATTTGACCTAGCTCTAATTCTTTATGGTTTGAGATTAAATAATCCAAGACATGTATTGTCATTTTCCTTTATTAGAAATGAAAAATTACTGTGAGTGCACTTTTACTTTGTTCCTTCTGTATTGGTGAAATGATGAAAGTAGAGGGAGGTTATATGGCTATAATCTTCCCAGGATGATAACTCATATACTTCAGTGTTTTACAGCATCCTAGCCTGGAGTCACTAGCATTTTGTTCTTTGTGGCTTTTATTTTAGGTGGTTTGGTGTGGATTTTGTTTCATTTTGTAAGAAACACTTTGTGTTCTTGACCACGTAACATCTTTGTGGAAGCTACATGTGAGAACATGTTATTTTTATCCTTCGAGTGCTGTTTGGTCCCTCTTTAAGATATCACTTCTTACTTCAGCTTCTTCTGTCTGTTTCTGGCTCTTAATGCTGTCAGAGACTGAAGAGGCAAAAAACTGGGACCGTTTAATTCTCTGTGTACCACAAGCAAATGTTTTGATGATGACCATATCATGAGTCTTTTGACTGAGGAGATTAAGTTTATGCACTACTTGTGACAGGATGATGTTGATAATTCCTGCCTGCAATGTAGATCCTGGTCAGATTTTAAGAGGGTTACATTTCCTGTATGCACTGCTGGAATAGACACTTCCTAACTAGGGATAAGTCCCATATCTGGGATAATTTTAAACTTGCTAGATTGGGTGTCCTTTTCATCTTCTAAAGATATGAGTCTTGTTATTTTTATGTGAAACTACAGTAAGTATTTCCTGAGATAAATACCTGAAACACTTTTGCTTTTTATCTGGAATATAAAGATCTCTCTAACTATCGGCTGTTACAAAAGGCAAAATACATTACGTGACTCACTATTGTCCCAAAGAAGGGGCAAGGAACAGAGGTAGATAGGATCAAGCCTGAAAGAAAACCAGCAATTAAATGAGACTATGTAGGCATCAGATAGGGATTTCAGCTCTGTGCATCTCGGATGGAACTTTGGAAAAGGCACTCAATTTCTGTGTCTGTTTCATATGTCAAATGCAGAGTTAGTAGCCCTTGCAGAGCTATGGAAAGCATTTGACCATGTGTAGAGAGAAATAAAAATACTGTATTTACTAAGGATTCCTTAAAAATAACTGAGAAATAATCCTTCTTTAGTTTGACTTCAAAACCGAAATAAACAGCATTTTAGGACAAAATGGAAAGCCTCCATAAAACAATGTGTGAGGTACATGGTAGCTGTATTTACATGTTTCTGCTCCATGTGCTTATTAGTCCTTTAAGAGAATTTTGTGTGAGAATTTTGCGTAAGAATTTAGAACTTGACTCATGCATGGCATGAAAAAAAAAAAAAATCTGCTTTTCTTCCTCCAGAAATCTTTGTCTGTGTTGAATATCAGCAATAACAACATTAATGAATTAGAAGAACTGGCAGTTTTGGAAAATCTTACTTATCTTAGAGCAGTTCACAATCAACTACAAGACGTGAAGGTATTAAAATAGATACTTGTTCTGTTTAGTATGCATGGTAAGAAATTAGTTAAATTCATCTTTATCACTAAAGAGATTAGTAAAAATAACCTTTACTTCTACAGTTACCAAATCTCTGACTTTCCAAGCATGCTATATTTTCTCATCCAAAAATCTTGTTGAGATTGAAATGGAGAACTGTTTATCCAGAATGTCCAAATGTTCTTTAATCCTACTTAAAGTGGCAATTGTGCATGCTTCGTCATCTGAGTAGTAAATGTACAGATGTTCTAACTATAATATGTCCAAAATGTAGAGTTAATGTGTATGTTTTGGCCATCGAAGTGACTGTCAGTGGCTTAGTCTGCAAAGATGAGATAGACATTGATTGTTAATTACTTTGCAATGTTTTGCCATATTACAATTTTTAATTCACTCTTTGTAAATAAAAAACACTTTTTGAATATCAGATCATCTTGTTGCTTTTGCAACCATTCTCATATTGAAATGACTTTTTGACTGTTGTTGCTGGAGTAGCGTAAGAAGTATTAGTCATGAAAATATGCGTTGAATTTCTTTCATGTTCTGCTAAGGAAAGGCTTATCTTCATAAGCAAGAGCTCTAAATTCCACAGTAGCAGCTAAACCAAATTAAATAAATAGAAGCTTTTTTGCTCTTCCTTTTGCAGTAATGAATGGGATTCAAAGAGAAAGTTATAGACTTAATATTTCCAGTCTATCTTCTTGAAAATAAACAGGAATATTGGCCCTGTTGCTTCTCATTATATTTGAAATTTGTGATGTCTTCTACTTCTTGACATAAACAGCAGTTGAAAAATTCATTTTATTGTCATGCTAGTAACCAAATATCAAATTTATGTTAAACAGTATTCTGATACCATTATTGCACAGTAGAGACATGGAACAAAATTTATAAATTAATTACTAAATGCTGTTGTAATTTAATATAAGCCATAGGCATTAGTGTTCTGATTTTTTTGAAATTTATACTTTTATTAATAAATACCAAAATTAATTGACCTAAGTCATAACCCTAAGCACCAAAACAAAGCCTTTATTAAAATAAACTCTTTCATTACTGGTTTGCGTGTGCATTCAGTTTCCTTAGAAAAAGTAACTTTCATTGGTTAGTAATTATTAAAATAATGATTCTTACTACTTAGTAGAACATCTATTATCTTTTACATTAAATTTGGTAGTTCTGTTTACTAATTAGGAGATTCCAGTATTTTAAGTGCATAATCTACCAATTAGCCAGGTCAATATACTTTATGTGGGCTCTTAATTTTTTTACATTTTAATATTAAAAATTATGATGATGAATGGTGCATTTCTTTTTTGCTAGAGGATTATTAATGTATTGTATTTCAAGCTGTGTTTCTGTCTGGCAGTTGTGATTGAATTCATATTGAAATACAATTCATGTAGGCTTTGGCTAGGTAATTAAAACCATATTGAATGTGTTGGCTCCATCAAAATAATAGTAAACTCTTTTTTCACTAGGTAGTCTCTCCAAACCTTCCCTTCAGAAAAGGATTCTTTTTCTAAATAAAACACATCACAGTGATTTTTTTTATTTTTTTCTTTCTTATAACTACAAAAGACTTAAGGTGTGATGTGATGATCTTAAAAGAAGATTGTCTTTAACAAAGAACAAATTATTTTTCAGAATGACAATGCCAGTTCAGAGACAGCATTTTCAGTGTCTCAGAGGAAAAAACAGTATCTTCTGAAACAGAATAAGGAGAGGACAAAAAGACTACATTATTCAGTAACTGTGTATATATTATTTAATCATTATTAAATGTCATTATTTCATCATCAGGAAGACCAGAACTCATATTTACCCAAAGCAATTAAACATTTAGATTTCCATGTTGCACAGTCACAGCTTTTGAAAAATTATTTAGTTAGCATTTGAGTTAGCTGCTGCTGCTGCTATCAGTTACACTTGGATCGAGCTCTGGTAAATGTTGAAAGTGACTGTCCTGTGTGTTTTCTAAACAATCTCCAAGTTTTGAAATGTGGAGTAGATAGGGTATTTCTATTCATGTCTTTGCAGGCCTGTAAAATTAATGACCATGCTGAATATGTCCAACATAGAGTGTAATGCAGCTGGATATCCAACATTACAGCTACAATTACTACATTATAGAGATTACATTTTAATAGGTTCTACTTGCCACTAATATAAATTCTTACTTAAATGAAAAAAACCCCACACTGTTGAAAAAGCAGTAGGCCATGCAAAGTATAAAAAAAGTCAGTTGTAGCTGTTTAAGAGGCTCTAACTTGCAGTGAATATCTAGCAGGAAAATAAGCTTATACGTTCACTAACTGTTTAAAAAAATAGCTGAGGGAAGTTCTGAGTATGTTTCAATTCTTTTGCAAGTTCGGATTTTGTGATTCCATGGCTTACCATATTCTATGACTGTGATAGCTTAGAGCAGGGGTGTCAAACTCATTTTCACCAGGGGCTACATCAGCCTCCTGCAGCATAATACGCGTCACACACCCTGGACACGTGACCAGGGCTGGCAGAGGCGTAGGGGCAAGGAGCTCCGCGCTGCCATCAGGTAGAAACAAGGGGCCAGGCTGGATTTGGCCCGCAGGTCTTGTGATTTTAGGGGCCATACAATTGTACTACATATATTCAATTGCTTCTGCTGGCTAAACTTGTTACATACAGCAAAGACAAGCTGCCTCTATTCTCCTCCCTCTTGCCCCCTCTGTTTTCAAAACTTTGATTTATACCTCTATTTCATGCCAAAAGCTCTGTGTCCCCTGTTTTCCCATTCATGCTTCTCCATCACTGCCATCAAGAGCATCCCTAGGAATGTCTGGCCTTGATCAGAGACTGTGACAATGGTGCATGAGAGAGAAGTGTCAGAGAGCTGTATACCCAGCTCTGCTTCACCCAGTGGGAAGAGAAGCTGTGGAAGAGCCATCCACGTCTTAACAGGGCTTGTCAATGGCAGGGGTAGATGGCAGCAGGAATAATGGAATCTTTGCAGAAGAGGGAAATGTGAAAGGCAGACAAAATGCATGAAGTACAATCTTCTCAGGTAGACTTTTCTCACTTTTGTATAACTTTTATATCTAAACATTTATCTCTTTTTTTCACATTATTATGAAAACCATACTCCCTTGCTTTTCAACAATGCCACGTTTATTTCAGCATAGTTGAAAATCAGGGCTGGTAAATTCAAGCACTTACAGTTCTGGCTAATTCAGGGCATTGTTAGCATAATTAACAGACATCAAGGCATATGACCTTGTTTCACATGACTGAAGTTTATATAACGCAGGTTGAGCAGTGGACAGAACAAAATTAAGTAATTTTTCTCAGTTCATGCAAAATAACTTACTGTGACTGGCTACCACATGCAAAAAGCACGTCTGAGTTCAGTTACCAAGAATATAATTGGCTTTAATAGAATTGACTTGTATTTGTTTTCTGTTTCTTGCTACTTCATTTATCTATCCTATAGAGCTCCTGGTTTACTTTAGTCAGGTTCACAAGGATTTCCAGACTGCGGTGTATTTGGGCTGGAAAATTAAGGAAATTTTTTTAAAACGCTATTCCTACTAAAATATCCCACAACTACTCCTGCTTGCAGAAAGCCAGAATATCATTTATTAATTACATTAGTTTGGGGAAGATTATGACTGGTGCGACTGTTTGGCTCTATAGAGAAAATATAGCTAGAAATGCCTGTAAAAATCTGTATTTCCTAAGTCTTTAATTTATTCAACCTCTGCCCAGTATTGATTGTGACAAGAGGATATCACAAAAGATGAATTCATTCGCTTCAGAATTGAGTCAGGAACAAGAGAAAAATTATAGATTTTCTCCAATAGATTATGACAGGTAGTCAAAATGGTGACAAATTGCTGTCTGCAGATGTAGTTAGGGCACTTGGACTCGACGTTTCCAATAAAAACTGAAGCACACCGGTCAAATACCAATTCTTAAATGGCCATCGTTAATTGGTAAGAAAGTTACTACCAGGGCTACAGCTGCCTACTAAGGTACTTGCCCTTCCCCCTTTCCCACCCCCCCAATGGAATACAATTTGCTCGTCAGTATTTTTTAGCAGACCTCAAAGTGATAGCATGACATGATCATTTATCAAATGGAGACTGCCCATAAGAGTGTCTGGTCCCTTTAGTACAGCTTATTGAAAGGCTGGGAAGTGAAAGCACTTTATTAGAGACAGGAAGGCAATGAACAACTAGAGCGTATCGAAAGGGTAATCATATTTCAGCACAGGATTAGTGTGCTCTTTAGATAAACATATACTGGAGTAAGCACGTTCTGGGTCATTTATCAAGTAAGTAACAGCTAACAAAAATCTACAGGACTCTATACATTCATCAAAGTTAAACTGGATACTTTTTTTTCAATAATAGACAATTTTCTGTTGCAAAACTATTACTTGAGAAAAGTCTTCCTAGTGAAATCTAGAACACAATACTGATTTCAGTGACAATGTCTGAATGCTCAGGTTAAGAATAAATACATGCACTTACTAAATGCTTTTTTTTTTTAATAAGCCTAGCCTAAAATATTTTTCGCCTGAATTGTTGTGTTTGTGATTGTTAGCACCTAAGTTGTGAGGGTTATCATATTGCTATTCTGATACATGCTGGTAAAGCATTGCTATGTAGCATTATGAGATTCATCAACATTTCTTCATGTAAACTGGTCCTCAGATTTTCTTGCATTGCTTTATCAGTCTTGCTCCTCATAGAACCAGACATGTGCTCTTTATTTTTCTGAAAAGATGTTATCATCACCAGATAACAATACATGATAGATGATGATCATCATCATCAATAGATGAAAAATTATATGGTTTGGAGGAGTGAGGCTGTGCTTCCTCTTCCATGTGATTTTTCTAAACATTTATTATATAACCCATAGAAAATTCCCAGGAGGATTTTCTACAAGGGAGCAGAGCCTGCAAAAACAGAATTCTCCCTGCTTGTGTTACCCATGTGATTTTCTAAATCTGGAGGAGCTAAGAGATGCCTGCATTGCTAGGTACTTTATTGGCATCAAGCTACAAAATTCTACAGACTTTGCAGTTTAGACCTGTCACATCATGATTAGTAGATTTTTTGCAAATGATTACGACTGTAGAACATAAATTCCTCTCTCCTGTTGTACTTATATTGTTGTTTTGAATCCCTGCTTAAGCTATTCACAAATACAAGGAAGCCTATAAAGAATGACAGTTAAGTGAAATCTTGAAAAGAAGGTATTTCAGAAAGTAGAGTATCTGAGCAGAAAGGGACAATTTGCTACACTTTGCATCCTTTTAACTTGAATTTATTGTATTTAACAGACAGAAGTTGTTCTATCTAGGTCATACTGCCCCTGGGTAACCAGACAGAAACCCAGATGGAGAAAGGTATATTTCAAAAATTTCACAATTGGGGCCAGTACTATAAATGACCACCCACCGTTATGCAGGGAGCAATTACTGTTTCTCCTGTAAAATGCAGTTTCACATATATATGAGGAGAGAAGTGGTCTGCTAGGGTTTGTACAATTTTAGCTTTTTTTTAAACTCTGTTCATTCTCTGTAGCATATTTATTCTTCCACAAAATTTTCAACATCTAAATAAACACGAATACACTAAGGGGATACATTAACGGACATTACGTGTCATACACAATTTTTTGACTGATAATTCCTCAACTGTAGGTGCTTATTAGTGGGATTGTAGTGGTAATTTTCCATAGCTGGTATTAGTGTATCCTTAAAAATGCGAAGTTTTCCAACTACATCACCATTTCTTCTGTGTAATTATGATATATTCCGGAAATGCTGTACACCACTCTGTTTGAAAATGCACATTCTTAACATGCATATTAATACATGAATAGTCTCATTGAGGTTATTTCTGTGTGCAGGATTTGGGCCTGGATGAACAAGTCGTGTTACTATTGAATTTTACTCTGAGGAGTTGAAAAGTAATCACAGTGTTCTGGTTTTGTATCAATTTTAGGATCTGGAGGTTGTGTTAAACAAATGGACAAAGCTACGCAGAATGGACATTACAGGAAATCCCATCTGCCAAAAACCAAAGTACAGGGACAGGATTGTCGTACAGTCACAAAGTCTAGGTAAAAAATAATATCAGTAGCCAGCCCTAAACCCTACCCTACCTCAGTGTTTCAGAAAATAACTCATGCTTTGATTGTTCTTGAATTTCACTGTGTAGGTAAACACAATTATTGCCATATTTATGTCAAAGGATGAGCTAAAACTGCTTATATAACCAACTGCAGAAACTCTGTTCCCCAGCTTTCTCTATTAGTAGTATTAATCATTAGTTTTAGTAACTGTTGTTTAGCAAGATTCTTATAAGACAATAAGACCTTTCTGTGTCCATATTCCAGATGTTGTAAAACTGATTTTCAGAGATAAGTTTTGTCTACTACCCATCATCCTGTAGTACTTGTTTCAATGTTTTAATTGTACAGTTACAGTTGTACAGTTCCTTACCGCGTTTGTACTTCTTATATATTTGTCCTTAAACATAAAAGCAGTTTACATTTATGTTCTGAATGTATTTGCTGATCTTGACTTTACTGCTATTATTTTGAGATAATTTTACAATAGGAAGCAACTTAATCTTCTGTATGCACATATTCCTACCAGAGAAACAAGTAGAAAACACTTGCTCATTTTTACTTTTTTTTGTATAAATGTGACAGTTATATTAGATGTTGTAATTACAAAATTTGGGGTTTTGTTATCTGAGAGTACATAATATTGGCCATTAAGAGAAAGAAAAAGTCCTGCCTACACAATAAAGATAATAGGGTCTTAGGAAAATTCCAGTACAATCTAAATTTGTGGTGAAATGAGGTATTTTAATTGGTCTGACTCAAAAATGCAGATGCAGCCAAGCCAGCATAGAGGATAACCCATATGGAATCAAAATGAGTAAAGTTAATCTTACAGAACCAACTATGTCTGTCTGTCTATGTGATCAGTAGTGTTCCTTGGTGGCTAAACCATGCAGATGCCTTTCTGCATCTATATATACATTTTGTGAGAGTATACCTTTTCTTCAGAACTGTCTGCAAGGTGTTGCATGTTAACTGAATGTGAATATATGTATGTATTTCCCTTGAAAGCTGCAAAAAATAGTAGATACTTTCTTTTGTAATTGAGATCTAACTCACTTTTGCAGCTAATTAAAATATGAATAACGAAGTATATTTGGCATGGTTTTGACAAAAGACTAAAAAGAGAAAGAAAGGATTGGAAGAGAACAAATCAGACCAGTACACTTTATATACAGCTTTCTGTCGCCTTTTAGTTAACTTTGTGTATCACAGGAAATGTTCTTTTCTCTTTGACAGAATCCCTCAATGGCAGAGAAATTAAAGAAATGGAAAGACAGTTCCTAGTGAACTGGAAAGCCTCCAAAGCTGCCAGGAAAAAAAGCAAAGAAAGAATGACAGATGAACATGCATTATATCAACATTTTTGTAAGCAAACTAATCAATTACTTCATGGCTATTTAAAACTCTATAGAAACAATAAAATAGCAGCTAATAGTAAATATACTGGGAATGAGACTTGTCCTGGTTGTGAGATCAAAGTGCAAGAGTAGAAACTGGACTTTTCCAATATAAAATTTAATTTTAGCACTAGTTCATGTGGTGGTTTTTTCCTCCCATCCCAATCTCCCAGAATTATGGGAAGGAATAGCTCGTACATTTTCAATGTTTGTAAGTATTAATGATTACTTTCCATATATTAAGAAGAAAAAATGTTGGGCATTCTAGAATAAATTTGCATGAAATGTATCAGACTTTTAGATTCTATTTGTTGATACTTATTTGATGTGTATAAATTGCCTGTCCTTTTAAAGGCCTTCACAAGATACACGTCTGGCTGAAGTAAAAGTTTTAAACTTAGGAAGAAATAAAAAAAGCCTTTGAGGAAAAACCTCTGAGGAAAAAAAAGCCCCAAACCTGAAAGAAAAAGGAACAGACTCTTGAAGAGAGAAAACTAATTAGTTTTGAAGCTCAAGCAAAACCTGAAATAGACTTTGAGTTGGTGGGCTGGCAGTTGTGGTTGCTGTAGAGTTGACTCAAAATCAAAGCATAAATTACTTAGCAGCACGTCTCGCTGTTTTGCAGATTTGGAACCAGACATTAGACTCCAAATTACTTAAAGTGGTTTGAATAACCATATTTATTTTAAGCTGTTGTTTTCCGAAGATAAACTGTGATAAGTAACTTGGGGGAGCGAGCATGTGCTTTGTAGCCATACTATCTCAAACTGTTAATTCATGAAATCTCATGAAGATCAGTTATTTTTGAAGCCATGAAGTGAAAAGCACTCAGCCTGTCAGTCTCAGCCCCAAGGAAGTTGTATTTTGCTCAGTGTTTGGAAGCCGTATGTGAATGGCAGAGGTTCTGAAAGTAATGTTTTGTCTTCTGAATAACTACTGATATAAGGAGGTACTATGTAATTGAATTTACTCTCTTTCAAATAACTCTGCCTGAATGGGAATACCTGCTTTAATGTTCCATCACTGTTTGCAGCACTTTCTATAATTTAATACAAAGTGTTCCATTCTCAATTATCAAATTTGAGGCATTTTACCCTAAGGCTGATTATGCTCTTTCCTATAACAAGATATATTGGAACCTGTGATCAATCATACAGAATATTAAAATAGATATGACTTGGATTGATCCTTTTTTTTTTTTGTTTTCTGCAGATGACTTTGAAAGACCTTATCCTGTTCTTCCTGTTCACCAAAGTCCATCTGTGAAAGAAAAAACAGATTTTTTATTTGTGTCCGAGATGCACAAAGTTAAAAGAAATCCTCTGCCGGGAATCCTGGAAAAAAACATGTCAGATGAAAAGTCAGGTATGTTCCTCAGACATCTTCGTTTTAGTTCTGTTGCTTATTGCTTGTAGAACTCTTCCTGAATCAGTTGGAAAATGAGAACACGAAGGTAGAATTTAATATGAAATAATTTTCAGGGGGTTTTTAACTGTATTATGTTTGTTATCCATATTTCTTTGAAAGACATAATAATAGATTCCTGTTTCTGATTATAAATGAGTAGACTAGCTAATAGTAATAACTTTACTGCAGTGTTACTAGTTTCTGTCACGTGCATTTGATTGTAATCTTCCTCAAAAGTAAAATAATATCAAAGTTAATTTTTGGAAGTAAAGTTACTGTCAACACCATCACTGAAGGCTGATCCCGTGCACGCAGTAATATGCAGAAGGTAATTAAGATAATCAAGAAAGAAAATCTGATGTGTGTGCCTTATGGGCATTTAGGCATCAGATGAATTCAAACAATTTAGAGTTTAGAGTATGTATTCCTTACTTGCATAAGCAACTGGTTGTGGAAATAAAATCTGCTCATAGGGATTTGCAGTTTGGGACCTATCATTTTTTCCAGTTTTACATGGAGTAATATTTTAGTTCAGTATTTAGGACCTAATATCACTCCTTACAGATTTTTAATGCTACTTTTAAACTAGCTGTTCTATTATTTACCAGCTCTACTGGCAAACAAAAAAGTCATGATTTCTGCAATGCTGCAGATAAAATAAGTTCAACTGACACAGGTATTCTTTTATTACTAAGTTACTAAATATAGTGTTTTGGTTTACATTCAAATCAGAATTTATTAGTATGTTTGAAAATTTAACTGAGCAACATTTAACATTACTTTATTCTTGACAATTTACCACTTTCCATTCCATCAGTTCTGTTCCTACCAGTTATTTGTTCTGATTAAAAATAGCTGCTTTCCCTTGAAAAGGAAAGAAGAATTACAAATCACAGAGCCGCTCTCTTCCAAAGTATCATTTTTGTTCTTCATAGATATATTCTGGCTTGAAAAGAAACTGAACTTGTCATATATGTGCCCTTTCTTGACTTTTTTTCCTGCTGCAGAAGGCACATAGCAGTGGAGAAGCTTAAACCCAAGAACTGCATGTCAGAGGAACACAGCTGAGTTTTCCTGTGCCCTATTTTTTCCAGTGCATAGTCCAGGCTTGTGAAATTTAGAAGAGTAGAGCCTAATACTCATGCCATGGAAACGTGTTTTTTTCTTTTAATTCCATTGTAGAATGAGTTTATCCACATGTTCAGTGTTCTGTCAGCTTCCATTTCACCTTTATTAGCATTCTACCTTTTGGTCCAGGCCAAATAAAACTACACATTTCATTCACCAGTCCCTTTATTTCTAACAAAGGACGCAACATGTGTGCACAGCACCTCCCAGGAAATTTTTCTGAGTGTAAAAACTTCTGTTATCGTCTTTGAAATAAAGCCCTCTGATTCTACTCTACTATGGTAAAACCTGTCCGATTTTTGAGCTGCTTTGCTTGACAAAAATTTTCCCAGTATTAACAATCCTGGCCCTGTTGAAATTCCTTTTGACCCTAGAAAGGCAAAGATTGCATCTTCCACACTTGATTGGAATAAAATGTCTATATTTGCATTACTTTACATTTGCAAATTAAACAGTTTGAATTATTTTTTCTTTTTCTACTATTAGTCTAGAAGATTTCACTCTTCTTCACATAAAAGTTAGAATAAATGACAGTCAGATGACTTGCATTTAATATTGTCAGAAAACTTTTAAGCAAGACTTGGGTGCTGAGGATTGCTGTACTTTGCAATTTCATGTGTAATCGTTGATCTTGAGATATATTCTTGTTACTAGAGGAATTCCATGGAAACTAAAGAGTCTTGGGAATTAGTTAAAGTTTTGGGTTTTTAGATCTTTTTTAGGGGGAAAAAAACCTCAAAATACAGAAATTTTCATGCTCAGAGTCTATGCAGATATGAAATAATGACACATCACAATATTCCCTTGCCAGATGCAGCAATTAAGGACGTGCATAAATGTGGCCACATGTAAAGCAAGGAAATTCTGTCAAACTGAACAAATACCTCTATTGTTTAATTGAAATTCAGTATCGGACCAAAGAAATTAGTGAATTTTAATCCTGCCCTCTGTGTTAGTCAAATAAATTATTTCAACAGATGTTTCCTCTTTCCCTATACATGCTAGGTGATGTTTGACCTTGGCAACTGAAAAATAGGCATTAGATACCTTTTTAAACTACATCTAAGATCCACTGAGGATTACATACAGCTTGAACAATTAAAAAGACCAGTTATTACTAGATTACTGAAATATGTAATTAGTCTTCCTTTTTGGATGATATAAAAACAATAGCAATTTTATATTGGATTTTAAGTTAGTTTTGAACATTTAGAGAGAATTATGGATATTGGCAGGAAGTAATTAAAAGAAAACAAATCACTTAACTATTCTAAAGATACTTAATACCTTCCAGTGGGATACACTATTATTATTTTTTCCTGAGTAGAAAAGTTGTTGAAATTTTGATGTTGTAAACCTAAACTGCAACCAGCAGTTTCTGCTCACGGTTCCTTACTCGGGAACTTAAATATCACAGAAGGTTTCCAGTATAGAGTTTGGTGGGAAAGTCACCTTTTGTGTCTCCAGTGTATGTCATGTAATTGGGAGTATGGTAATACCTTTAAATTACATTCTCAGCATAGCACAAGTACACTGGATTGTGCTGACTAATCATAAGCCACTCTTATGGCCACCATGCACATCCTGTGTAGTTCAAGGTCTACCTCAAATGGAAGAAACTTGCAGTGGGCAATGTTAATTCTCCTTCTTCTTAGCTCTTTGGCAGGTGTTCTCATCAACATTTTATTTATTCATTTATTTATTTAATATTTATAAATATCTTGAGATGATCTGTGTGGCCTGAAATCTATATAGAGTACGCCTCTTTGGTAACAGGTAAAAATGTGCATGTTCTGTCTGTGTTTATCTGAATCTAACTGGCATTATAATAAAAAGCATTATTAAGGCCTATTTTTGACAGTTTTTTGGGGAGGGCTGTATAACCAAAACATAACTTTTACAATCCTATGTTTATTTCATATTACAGAATATAGTTCTCTTATTTGAGAGGGCGGTGGGGGAATGCATTACCTCCAGCATTACATGTTGTTCTCTTTACTGAATATCAATTTCAGCAAACTTCTGAAAATTAAAAAATAAAATTTTCAGCCTTGGCTTCAGATAAAGGAGAAATGCAGAGTTAAGGTACAGACCAGTGCAGTGTTAGCTGTGCACCCTAGAGCTGGTTTTAGCCACTGAGTAGCCTACAGACACCCCACCTGCATTTGAAATTAGGTGCGTTAAATATTGTATTTGGAGATATCAGCTGGAGCACTTTGGCAGAGCTGAGAACATGTTTTGAACAGACCTGGAGTGCCTTTTCTTGCAGCTATAGCCCATCTCACTGCCTTTTCTTGGGGTGTTGAAAGAAAAATGCAAACATCTCAGTGAGGTCTAGAAAGTATCAATCAGCAATTAGTGATGACAGCTGTGGAAGAGAAATGTAAGGAGTTTCCTTGCCATTGAATTATTCATCCATAATGTGGGATATGAGAGGAGTCACTGTGATGCTAGGTAAAGCATACGGATGAAGAGATGAAGTTCTGAAATTAAATAATGTTGCTGAGGCAGAGCTATTTGAATGGAGATCAGGCATGAGCAGTTCCTGGTTACTGTGGTCCATATAAGGTTTCAGCAGACAATTCAGCCAGTTTAATGGTTGGTTCTCTTTTTTTCTGGAGCTTATGCTCTATGTGCAAAGGTGAGTGTCAGCGCTCTTGTAGAACTATAAATAAGGTTACAGTTTTGTGTACCTCCAAGGTATTTTCTGTATCCATGTTTACAGCTGTGCTGAATGTGATGCTGAATGATTCTGCCCGTGATAATTCATAATCTGTTTAGAAGGAAAAATAGAACTGTCAATACAAACAGGCATTATCTTTTGTCTAGGCTTACATTTCAGTAGTATTAACTAAAAAAAAAATTGTTTTAGTATATGCCAAATCTGTAGTACTTGAGACTGCCACCTCATTCAGTACCTTAAAGACAGGCCTAAAAGTCATCCATTTTGGCCATGGCCATGCCTCCCCACTCCAGTTCTTTGGGATGCTGGCTCTGCCCAAATCTGGGATAGACAAAGGGTCTAAAATACAGTACCAGAACACAGGCCCACAGTGCCCTAAAAAGGAATAAATGCTTTTTCAAATCACTGAGAAAGAGCTCGTATCTCCTCATGAGCAAGACTGCCAGCTACACCACATGTACCTCTGTGTGTCTGAATGAGCCCCTATCATACACATTCTGATCGGGAGATAGATGCCTGCTGACTGGATTGCTGGCAGGAGCACATTTGCCTCCATCAGTCTGCTACCTCTTCCAGGAGATATGTGCTATTTCCTAGACCTTTAGAAGACCAAACGGAGCGTGGCACTTGTCAGCCATTAGTTGGTCAAAAAATTACTAGGACATGTCTGAGTCTGCAGGCTGTGATACACCTTCAAGAATATTGAAACCTTGACTATTCAAAACCTCCTACATAAAATACATGAATATGTAGAGTCATTGAGGTTGGAAAGGCCCTTCAGATTGTGTCCAGCCATAGGTCAGGAACATTTTAAACAGAATCCATACATATAGAAGGCTATTCATAGACTTTAGAGTGACTTACGACTTGTAAGTGGCTCTATCAGAATTGCATCAGAAATGAAGAAATTCTTCAGGATGGCCAAATAAACAAAAAGCAAACTCAAATCTTTGCTTATCTATTTTTCAGGTGTTACATGCTCATTGCAATAGATGTTAGATAACTGAAACAAACATCCAGTGTGCAGTGTTTACTTTTTTCATATCCTTAAATCTTTTGCCAACTACTTGAGATAAAAACTCAAAACTTGGTAATATGCTTAGTCCGCTGCATTGGGATTGCACATTTTTCATTCTGTAACTGGTTTACAAAATTGTAAAAAACACTTTTAAATACACAAAGCGTTAACAAAGTAAAGTAATAATTATGTGTTTTCAGGTTTTTAAAACAGATACCTGCATGGGAGATTTAAAAACTAATTTGATGTGAATAGGGATGTGTAAATAAATTCTGTAGTATTTCAGTATAATTCTGGAAGCTATTCAGTTGAAGTCAGTTCCAATAAACTCATTTACTGCAGTGATACAAGCACTGTTCACTGTTTGCCTTCCCGTATCATACCACACATGCTGTAGGCACACTCCCATATCTGAAAAGCTGAAAGCAGCTGCTTTAACCATCTTGAGGTGAAAAAATCATTTTGCCCTCATCTGGACAGATGAGATGCTACATTTTGGAGGGCAACGTTACAACCACTAGTTACTTAGTAACAGCTATAACTCCTCAAATTCACTTCCAGCACCCTGAGATGCATCCCATCCATTTGCAAAGCCTTGGGAACATCAGATTTGCCTTAGTGGTTCCTAACATGATCATCGTCTACTGTTGGTGGTATTTCTTCCCACCAAAAACTGTTCCTAGGACCTAAGAGATGTGAGACCAGGCCTTGACAGTAAAGAGTCTGATGCTTTCAGAGCAATCCACAGTACTGTTGTAGCTTTTTGGGGTGTTAGGAGTAGCAAAAGTGAAAAAAAATAAGGTGTCAGTGCCTGAACACCTCCCTTTGGTACTGCTCTGGCCATAATCAGAATACATCTAGCGATATGTAAGTTGGGTAATCACTGTGTACACATAGTGTTTGAGTTGCTGACCTAAAGTTCACATTTGAACTTCAGATCAGTAACCAATGAAAAATCCCTTTTTATTTTAAATGTCACATTAAAAACAGTGCAAGGTGCAAGTTAATTTAATGCAATTTTGTTTCTTTATATATGCAGGTATAAAGTAGTGCATAGAACTGCCTGTGATATGGCTATGAAAGCCACACAATCCCAAAGTTCTGAGATTGGGGCAGAAAGGGAAAAAAATAGCCAAAATAACTGAGTCAAACCTTCAGTATGTGTCCATTGATTTTTTAGGATGAGTGTTCAGACACGTGATCTGTTAATATGGGAAAGTATATCATGGTAATTCAGAGTATAACTGATAAAAATAAGGGCATCTGAAAGGCTCTTCTTCAGTTTTCTTACGATTTATCTCAGTGTATTTTGCAAAATATTTATCCTGACTAACAGAGCTCCGAGGGGCATCAATTAATATGTGAACCTGCTTATTTACAGTCATTAAATCATAAATGTTTTACATTGTGACTGTAATAAATCAATTTTACTTCGCTAGGAGAAAAAAAGTGTGTTTTTACTTTGTCACGTGGCCTAGAAGGATTCTAGGAGTTCACTGCTAAAAAAATATGTATTTGAACTTTACCTCTTCAATCAAATAACACTGTAACCAGAGATTGCAGAAATGACTGACTGCTTCTTTCTGTTCTCTTAATTCTGAGCAGAATTAATTGCTGCATCAAAACCAAGATAAATCAGAACCAGCTGTGAAATGATCCATGTAATAGACTAATGCTTTAATTCAAAAAGAAATTTGAAGCAATAAGTTCTTCCTTTCTTGGAGAGCTAATAGGTTAGACTGTCTTGACAACCACTAATTACGTGTCCAGTAAAACTGGGTATAATCAGTTACACAGTTTGTAGAAAAATGTTTTGGAATAAAAGGCTAAGTCTTCTCTGATTTCATTTTCTTCAAAAATCGTGTTGCTTATTACTAAGGTTTTGTTTCATGTGGAACTTGAAGATTATCACTATTTGATACAAATTTAAGAGGCAAAATTGTTAGCTGTCACCAATTTTGTATGTGGAAAAAGCTGGTCAGTTTTATGATAAGGGTATATGTAATACCCCAGGTTGTCAGCTCATGTCATTTCAGATTAGACTGCCCTCAGGTTTGGCATTGGAGGGAAAAAAAAAAAGAGTTTTCACTGCATCGGTTGATAACCTCACAATAGGTAAAGATTTATTTTTTTTCATCTGCAGTTTTTGGTAACAGATTATAAACTTCACAGAATGTTGTGTGATCCTGGGAAGGGTTAATGAAGACAGGAGCATTAGAGGCTTTGGTTTGGTTCTGATGTGAAGATGTCATTCCTCTTCTCTGCTCTCTGATATAGGTTGAGGAGGAAACTGAAGTAATGACAGAAGTTGAATTCTAAAAGCCAGAAGTTACAAGATTTGAAGACTTGGCCATTATTTGTTTTTTTTTTTTCCCCCTCTCAAAGGTTGCAGATAAAGGTATTGACATCTCTTTGGATGTGTTATATGCATCTTTGTGATCTCAAAAGTAGACAGAATGAAGTACATTGACTTTAACATCACCTTTTAAGAATACTCAGAAAAATATGGGGACTGCCTATTTATTTAGAAGTAATGAAAAAGCATGTAAAAGTATCAGCACATGGTAGGCTAAACCGAGTGCCTACTTCTTAAACTTCCCCAAGAAAGAAATTGTTTTAACTAGTGTCTTCCGTAATTTGTGACATAAATACCCAAGTAGCTGCTTCTTTCCATAAGTGATGCTCATAGCAATTACTCAGAGGCACACTTAGAGTCTCATACTTCAGGAAGAAAGGAGCTATTGGCACATGATTTTTGAGATCTGTAGTCCTAAAAAATAATTTCCATCATTTGGTCTTTTCCAAGTTCTGCTGAACAATGTTGAATAGTTAGGAGAGAAGGCACGAGAAGATTGATGATGTCTGTGCTGATTAATTTTTGGATTGGGAGTATTGCGCATTAATTTTACTTCAAATTCTACTTTAAGTAACTGGGACCTGAGTTTGGCTGTTTTGCACTAGTCTGAGTAATTAGATGAATGCTCAACACTTCAGGTATAGGAAAATTCCAAACATATACATGAGGAAAGTCCAGGTGGTAAATTGCCTGTGGAATAAAGCTTTTCCTAATGGAGCTTCTCTGTAGGAACGTCACCTCAGCATCTCATGCTTGAGACCCTCTCTGAGATAAGAAAGGAATTTTTCCTAAATAAGAAATGTCTTTTTGCATTCAGTGTGTATTTTGTTATTGTTTATATTTTATTGCCTTTTCATAGAGATAATTCAAATAAATTTAACTCCTGCATGCATTCTCCCCTTGAATAACAAGACTTTTATCTTCATTATGAAAGAAGTAGGTTTCCAAAACTGAGGTAGTAAGCAAGGGGTGCTATATCCTTGAGGCTTCCACTTGCTTCTGTTGAAGCTGTTGAGTGATTTGATATCAGAATAAGAAAATACAAAACAACAAATAAAGCTCTGATGCATAGCTGCCATTATTAATCCATTATCGGAATTAGTGTTGACTGAGCACAATGCTTTTTGTTTTGGCTGCTCTCATCAGTGATATACAGGTTGAGGAAGACAGAAAAGCATACATTTAAAAAGTTGCTTCTTGTTTAGACAATTCCCGGAGAAGAATGTCAATCCTTTTGGCGAATGTATTTGAAGTGGCAGCTGCTGGGTTACTGACTCTGTGCCTCCTGGTTTTTATAGCACGGTGCTACCCGAGGAACCCTTCTCACCCTTACACTTCCCTCTGCCTTGCACACACCCACTTAAAAGTGCCTAATGGATTTTTAGTATTTCTCACTGTGTGCTATGCCAGTGAGCCACCTGACTGTTTATAGTAGAGCCTGACTGTTTGTAGGTTCTGACTCTTTCCAGCTTTAAGATTTTAGTTTATTGGCCATTATATAAAATATTTAAGACCCAAATTAATTATTCACTGTACAGCGTTTCACACAGAGATTCCTGCAGCCAAGCAGCTCATGTCTACCTAAAGCAAAATCCTATCAAAGTCTTCCATTGGTAAGAATGCAAGGTGGATTTTAGTTTCTCTGGATCCAATCTCCCTCACTTCTTACACTCTGTAAGAGCTTGGCTGCATCCCAGCTGCACACATGCAGGTTCAGTCCCAGGCTTTGGCCTGCTCTAAAGCCCTGCAGTTTAAGTCTGCGATTCCCCTCGAGTGCAATCTTTCACGCTGTCATTTGGTGCGTAAGTATTCATGCTTTTCCGTCTCCAGCAAAGCCAGCCCTTACCCTGCTCGGCTCTCACTGGCTTCAACTCTGTGCTTCCGATGTGGCTGCCAGCAAGGGGAAACTGCGAGCCAGGACCCCAGAGGGACTTAGCCTTCACCCTGGTTTTCCTTTCTCTTTTCCTGGAGTGAGCACGGCTGAGCAGACCTTCTAAATCAGACACCCTTCTTGTGACCTAGAATGGGATAGTTTTGAAATATTTCCTTAAATATCTGTGGCTGTGAGATGGAATTGTGGCAGGGTCTCAGTATCCAAGTCTTTAAAAATAATTAAGTCTTTTTAAATAATACAAGACTAAGTCTCAATGTTATGCTCTAGCATTTAGGTACACACGCACATTGGAATGGAGCCCTTCTAATCTGTATGTCAGATATATTTTAAAAGCAGTTATTACTGAGAAAGGGAGATATCTTCTTCTTGGTGGTAGCTAGGAGAATGGAATATTAAACTCTCTGAAGCGTCCTGTTTGCAACTCGCCTCTGAGAATTTTGTGATTAAAAAAAACCCACCATATTTATCTTGAAATATTTAGATTTATTATTCTGGATGGAAGAAATCTAGAAAAAGGACAATTTTAAAAGGGAGTAGGACTGCAAGTTTGTCACGGTTTAGCCCCAGGCCTGACAGTTTCAGCAGCTAAAACCGAGCAGTTGCACTCAGGGAGGCTGAACCCAAGAACTGGATTCAGAAACTCAAGGACCTGGGATCAGGGTGCAAACAGACAGACGAGATCCTTGCTGGATGTCAGCCATCACAGAAGAGAGTGAGACCCTCATGATCTCTCAGTTTTATACCAAGCATGATATATATAGCATGGAATATTCAGTTGATCAGTTTGAGGTCACCTGTCCATCCTTTCCTGCAGGTCAGCCTTTTTTGCCTCTTTGACTTAGGGCAGTCCACCAGCTCGAGGTGGCCTTGGTCGCTATAGGAATAAGTATAAGCACTGGCCTTTCTGCACACCGGTGCCCAGTGTTGCCACTTCTAGAGAGGAGCACTGTCTGAAATACACGCAGTTAACTTTTAGAAAATGAAGTTACTTAGATGAGACTTAGCTAAAGTTAGAAAACTGATTTTGCTTTAGCTCAAACCCGAACAAAATTTTAAACTTTTTTATTGTTTTAGGGTTGTTAATAAAAATGTTCCTCAAAAGACTTTGTAATGTAGAATGGAATTTTGCTTAAGACAAGATATTTGGAAACAAAACTACTTTGACCAGCAAATTTGGAAGAAGAGACAGCATTAAAAATATTTGTCCCACTTTCTTTTTCAGTGTTAAACTCTTTCTTCCTGCACACTGGAGAGATGCTGATGTGTTCTAGTGTTCCAATGTTAAGAACCAGCTCTCCCTTTAGTAATTTAGAAAATACAATAACAACTATTTAGCTGTAATACAACATATTTAAAATAACTACAGAAAATGCTGTGGTCTCACAATACACCAACACAGCTTGTGAAGCAAGGGGAAAAAGAAAGTATTTAATCGGAAATTTTCAAAATATCTGTCTGGGTTTGTAATGCACTCCCACTGTGAAATATTGAGCTTTCCCCATGAAGCAGAAGTTCTGAATTTGAACCTATTTCCACTCTTCTGTGGCTGTGTCTTGCCTTGGATTTGCTCCCAAGTTATAGAATCATAGAATGGGTTGGGTTGGAAGGAACCTTAAAGCCCATCCAATTCCAACCCCCCTGCCACGGGCAGGGACACCTCCCACCAGACCAGGCTGCTCAAGGGCCCATCAGACCTGGCCTTGACCACTTCCAGGGAAGGGGCATCCACAGCTTCCCTGGGCAGCCTGTGCCAGTGCCTCACCACCTTCTCTGTGAAATGTTTCTTCCTTAATGTCTAATCTAAATCTTCCCCCTTCCAGTTTAAAGCCATTCCCCCGTGAGCGGCTGGAATCAGTGGGACCTGACCAGATACAGCCTGTGTGTGGCTTTGTGCCGTAGCTGTCTTAGACAAGTGACATTCCTGCTGGTCCATCAGTAGTACCTGTGTCCACACTTCACCAGCTGACAAACTTGTGGAGTCCTTATACAGCCATGTGAACAGGAGAAAATGAACAAATTGGGAAGAAATAGCACGAATGTTCAGGCTGAATTGTAGCTGTAAAACCAGAACATCATTTGACGTGAAAGGAGCAAAGTGTACCTGGAATAAACATCATTCTGTCTCTGGTACAACTTTTCTTACCTAAATCACACTGGAAATCTGGCTCTTCTGTGACTCTGGTGTTTCTCAAATTTGAAATATACTGTGGAAGGTAGGGCAGAGAAGCTATTCTCAGACACTTATCTGGGAAAGAAGAAGAAGAAACAGCTGCAGCAGCTTGCTACAGCTTTTAGACTTAAATAGTGGGTTGATGCAAGAAAATAATAGCCGGATCTCTGGGGTTACAACAGAGGAGGACTTCTTGTGGGAAAAAGCCTTGGTGGGGTAAAGAGCATCTATCTCTACCTTTGTATCTGCTTGGGTTTGTTTTTTAATATAGGTACAGCACCTCTTCTTTGTCAACGGTGTTAGCACTGAGGCTGAATACAGTGGGTGTACAATGGGAAAGTTAAAAGAATACTTCATTTTGTGTCATTCATTGCATTCATTGCAGGGAAGAAGAGCAGAACACTCATCATCTGCTAATTTAGGGCAGCTGGGAAATCTCAGGCAGTTAAGGCACCCACTGTTAAGTCCTCTGTCTGTCAGTGACCCAAATTAACACTACTCAGGATCCCAGGGCCTGATTAAAAGGCCCTTTGGAGTAGGCATTTCTTGGGCAGGCAGACCCAGTACACCTCCATGGGATATGGGAGCGCTGATCCCCAGTCTGGACCTACTCAGCACACATTTGGCAATTACAGAATGAAAGAGAAGTCCCAGAGGAACTGGAACTGGAAAGCAAGTCTCCCGGCTTCCCAGGGAGGCCAGGAATGGTTCTCCCACTTCATGCCATGGCATCAGCAAGGATATTTACAGTGCCAGTTTAAGGGTGTGTTCAAGAACTGCTTGTTTGATCCCTAAAGGCTGGCTGAGTGGATTTCTAAGAGGTTTTAGCTGCAGAAAAGTTTTGGCAAAGCTCACTTGCACTAGAAGCAGACCTGGAAACCTTGGAGGTAAAGCGTGAGCGAGGATGGGAGGCTGGCTCAGCAGGGCTGCTTGGAGGTTCCTCCACCACCCTCCAGGGAGCTGCAGCCTTCTTCCTTCAGGGCACCAGGCGGCTGAAGAATGGATTGTAGTGTGGGTGATGCCCATAACCATGGCCTTGTAAATACTGACAGCATAGCATTTGTCAAGAGTAACTCCTGGTGGAAGAAAGGAAACCTCTACCCAGGCAGCCAGCACCAGGGCAAAGGCAAATGCTGAGGCACAGTTTTAGTAATTAAAATCATAGAATCATTAAGGTTGGAAAAAACCTTTAAGATTATCAGCCCAACACCACTGTGCCTACCAAACCATGTCCCAAAGTGCCCCATCTACGTGTTCTTTGAACACCTCCAGGGATGGGGACTCCACCGCTTCCCTGGGCAACTTGTTCCACTGCTTCACCAGCAAAGAAAAAATTTCAGCAAAGAAATTCTTCCTAATATCCAATCTAAACCTCCCCAGCGCCATTGAGGCCATTTTCTCTCATTCTATCACTTGTTAATTGGCAAAAGAGACGAACCTCCACCTGGTTACAACTTCCTTGCAGGCAGTTGTCTACCTTAAAATCATCTCCCTTAATTAAAACAGCTCCACAGCATCCCCTGCCCTCCAGCCCTCTCCATCCTGGCGTAAGCGACTCCGCGGGGCTGCGGATGCCACCGGGGTACGAGAAAGTCCGTGGGACTTGGGATCGGGGCTTCTCCTCGTCCCCCTCGGCGTGGGTTGGGAAATTCTCGGACATTGCGGGAACGGGAGCGGCGCAGGCTGCAGCATCTCCGGGCTGGAGGCTCGTACCTGCCGCCCCGAAAACGTCTCTTCCTGGGGCTTCCAGTTATCGGCGAAGATTCCTTAATTTTCTCGCCTGCAAAGTCGCTAATGAACCGCCTGGACTTTGTTTCCCCACTGCGCCCGGGGGGTGATGGATGGTGTCCCCGGCATCGCATAATCGGGGCTCGTTCAAAACGTGGTTTTTTTGGCTAATCCTGCAACCCCGCTATTTATTTTGTCTGTCCCTTCTCATTAACGGTACTGACTTTTGTTTGTTCCACTTCTCAGCCATCCCTCTGCCCGCTGGTTCTCGCCTCCCATCCTGGTCAGGAATCCGTGTCCTGGGCTGCAGCAGCAGCAGCGCGGCCAGCGGGAAGAGGGGGGGGGGGGTGGGTCTGTCCCTCTGCCCCGCTCTCCTGAGTCCCCACCTGCAGTGCTGTGTCCAGTTCTGGGATCCCCAACATAGGAAGGATATGGAACTGTTGGAATAGGTCCAGAGGAGGCCACGAAGATGATCAGAGGGCTGGAGCCCCTCTGCTGTGAGGACGGGCTGAGAGAGTTGGGCTTGTTCAGCCTGGAGAAGTCTTCAGGAGGACCTTATAGCGACTTTGCAGTACCTGAAGGGGCTACAGGAAAGCTGGAAAGGGACTTTTTACAAGGGGAAGTAATGATAGGATGAGGGGGAATGGCTTCAAATTGGAAGGGGGAAGATTTATATCAGAATTTCTTCAGACTGAGGATGGTGAGGCACTGGCACAGGTTGCCCAGGGAAGGTGTGGATGCCCCCTCCCTGACACCGCTCGAGGCCAGGTTGAATGAGACCTTGAGCAGCCTGGTCTGGTGGGAGGTGTCCCTGCCCATGGCAGGGGGGTTGGAATTGGATGGGCTTTCAGGTTTCTTAGGTTTCTTCCAACCCAAATCCTTCCATGACTCCATGACTCGCTGTTCAGGAGCCCCGCCCGCGCTCCCAGCCCAGCGATTGAGTTACTCTCCTTCAGCGAAGCCGTTACTTTATCCCAAGGAAAACAGGGGAGCGCCGTGGGGGCGGCGGGACCCACACCGACCTGCGGGAGCCCCAGGGGGGAGCGGGGGGGGCGATGTGGCCTCCGACAGCTCCGTGATTAATGGCCCGCCCGGGAGGGGGGGGGCGGCGCGGGGAAGCGGGTTGACAGGAGGAAGCCGGGGTGGTGGGGGAAGCCGAGATGGCGGGATGACACCGAAAATGCCCGTCTCGCTTTGGAGTTTTAAAAAGCGCCATCCTTTATTTCAGCGCTGGGCGCGTGAGGGAATGATTTCCATCTCTCACCCGTAATGAAATGAGCTGGGGACAGAATATTTTTCCCACTTACATGCATGTGTGTAAATTTTCCCAGAAGTCTTATGCATGTTCTGTTACTTTCCAAGGACTAATTTTAATGTTATTATTTCACAACAGCCAAACCTCTGCTAGTCGGAGCTTTGGAGCCAGCTCTGTCTGACCTTGCATTCTTAGATAAGGAAAAACATTGGGAAGAAATTTTTCACAATGCGGGTGGTGTTGCACTTTCGCAGGTTGCCCAGGGAAGCTGTGGATGCCCCCTCCCTGGAATTGTTCAAGGCCAGGCTGGGTGGGACCTTGAGCAGCCTGATCTGGTGAGAGGTGTCCCTGCCCATGGCAGGGGGGTTGGAACTGGCTGGGCTTTGAGGTCCCTTCCATTCCAATCCATTTCATGATTCTATGAAAGACAGTCTGGGAACAGCCCTACTTATCTAAAAGAACACACTATCAGAAGGACAGCCTGCGTCTGTCTAACTTTCAAAAAAATCCCCACTTAGATGGCCCTTAGCTGAAATCGGTTAGAAAACTAATTCTATAAAAACTTAACTCTACTTGAGCTTAAGTCAAAATATTTTACTTTTTGTAATCGTAACTAATTCTGGTACCAGGAGGAGCCCGGGACGGGGCGGGACGGGGGGGCTGCTGGATGGCGGGAGGAGCCGGGATGGAGAGGGGGACTGGGTTGGCGGGGGGGGGAGGGAGGGGGGGAGGGGGCGGTGCTGGGATAGCGGGAGGAGCCCGGGATGGCGAGGGGTGCCCGGCCGGCAGGTACATCCCAGGTCCTTAAAAGCGGCGCGGCGGATCCGGAGGCGGCGGGAGGGGATCTGCTCCGCTCCAGGCGGGAAGGGTGAGTTCATCGCGGGCACCGAGGGATCTTCCCCCAGGTCGTGGCGACGGGGACTCGGGCTGCGCCCTCGGGGGTGCGGGGTGGAGCGGCTGGGGTAGTTTTCCACGGAAATTTTTTCGTTACTGGCCGCCAGAGCCAGGCAAAATCTTCTTAAAACGATGCAAAACAATCTAGATATTTCCTGTATTCCCCCCCCCCCCCCCCCCCCCGCAAGGAACAACTGAAAATGCTGCCAACCAGTCTATCGGAGGCATCCACCAATTCTGTTCCAGTTTGCGTTCTCTTCTCTAGCGTTTTCCATCTTTTCCTTGTCCTTGTGGGGAGTTTGCCTTCATCGTTGTTTTATTCACGTGGAATATAGACCTAAAATAACTGGTGTGCTGCTTTGTTTCGTAAAATAATTAGGTTTCAAACTTAATTATCTTTGTAATGTCACATCAAAGCGCGAGCGCACCTGCCAGCGTTTGAAATACGGCAATAGGAGTGCTTTAAAAATACTATAATATAAATACTCTGACTTACTCTACCATAGAATGTCCTGAACTGTAAGGAACCCACAAGGACTATCAAGTCCAACTCCTATTTTTTTCACCCCTGTCTCTGCACAGCAGGCTGCAAGTGGCGGCTGGCAAAAAGTATTACAATTATCCTAAAAAACAATCCTCTTTACTATAAAAACTTAAAGGATGTTACATGGAAACTGAGCGTTACCCAGAGGCATTTCATTTACACTGGTTTTCAGCAACAGGTTTTGGACCCCAAGGTTTGGGTGAGTCCTCAGCACCCAGAGTGCAGCACCCAGAGTGTTCATCCTGAGCGGAGCAGTGTGAGCAATGACGCTGCTCAGCCCCAGCACATAACAAATGCAATCTTGGCTAAGGATCTGCCATGTTTTGGCTGCACAAAAGTTATCTACCTACCCTGTGTTTCTGTGTGGGAGACTTTCCTGGGCTGTTGGGTATTGCTGCATCTACGTGATGAGGAAATCTAATAGCAAAGAAACTACTCCAGAGTGAAACCTCTCATTTCTGCAGCTAAAATTTTGCCTTTTTCCTCCCCCCCTCCCCCCCCCCCCGTAGGCCCAGGATTTCATCCGATGTAGATGTGAAGCTGCTTACACCAGGAAATCCTACTTCAAAGGGTGCCCAAGGAAATGAAGCTTTCAGGTCTGTGTGCTTCTACATGCTGCATGCCATGCAAAGTCATTCTAGTTCTAAATTTTGCTAAATACCAACACAGTGAAACCAAAAGTGCACGTACACCAGCTTCAGTCCTGGGTTTCAGGAGATGAACAGGTATTTATGCTAACTCAGCCTGTCTGTATCCTTGTGTAGTTCGGACTTTTCTAGTAAACAGGGAAGACTTCTAATTTTTGGGATCTCGATAGGACTGAAAATGAGAAATCCTGCCAATAAACCTGAAACGCTAGACTCTTTTGCCAGGTTTCATGATTGTTCTGACTGCAGTAGCAATAATGATGGTGGATTTTTCCCACTAAAATGCATCCATATACAACTGTGACTTAACACAATGAGAAAATATCAAGATAAAAAAGTACATGGGACCTTTTTTTTATTTTAAGTTAAAGGGAAAAAAAAATTAAGGACCGTTTTTCAGCCCTCTCTCAAGACAAGCTCATGTAGAATTTAATGTTTTATTTTATATAGGCCACCGGTTATCCCAATAAAAAAGAACAGTGCGATTTTTTTCCTTTGATTTACAGTTACAATGCACAGAGTATTTCACAAATAATTTCAGTCTAAACTGTGCTACTATTGAAAAGATCATTACCTGATAAAGCTCTGTGAGCCAGCAAATTAATCAATTAAACACTCCCATAATAATGTCTTCGCATTAGAGCATTGCAAAAAGTATTATTTAGAAACCTTTCCTTGTCTCTGATAGAAATCGTTGGCTTGGTTCATTTTCTGGTTTTTTTTTTTTTGCCATTATCAGCCACAGCTACACGGGGAGTTCAGGTGGACTTCAGCGGGTGGCTGAAATGCTTTGCAAAATAAGGCCTGCTTTTTTGTAAATGCAGATCTTCAGTCATTCACGTACATCAATTTTATTTATTTTTTTTAATTTACGCTGTGTTCAGATGTAATTAAAAATTTTAATTCTTGTCCTTGTTGCCTAGCTGGGACATCACCAGAAAAGCAGCTCCCAACACGTGAAAGCTGGGATCTGTCTGAGACATCTAGAAGGGCTGCTTGACCAAGGACAGCAGAATCAGGTATTAGTCTAGCTAAGAAGTGCTGTGCTTTGGGAGTATTGATTGAATTGCATTTTACTGTGGAATTGAAGGAATTAACAGGCTGAGTTCTATTGCAGGCAGAGCTGACTGACCTTTTTTTTCTGAAAGTTGGAAAGTAGTTATTTTCAGCTCTGCTGAAAAGTTTTTTTGCTGTTGTTTTGAAAGGTTTTTTTGCCCCCCAATGGCTAAAATCCATTTGAAATTGTAGAAGCGACAGAATAAGCACGGACATTCCTGAGGAGTGTTAGGGGTGGGAGGACAGAAGTTGGTTCCTGATCCTTTAAAATCATCGACCAAGCTTCGCCCTTTCAAAACCTCAGTACTGTGCTCCGTGGCTCCATTAATTGCTGCATCTGAAAATGGAGCTTTTTCTTTCTATAATCCATGGAGCACTGATCTCTTAAACGTCAATAAAGTGATGGCAGATAAATAGAAATATGCACACAGTCCCACATCCCAAATTATACAAATAATATGTTTTAAAAGTCTGATTTAGCCTAATTTTTAGTTGGTTGTAAATGGAAACCACTGTGGCAGTGCTGCTCAGTGTTGCCTGTTGGGTTTTCTCAGAAGAGCCGGGTGATCTTTGGGCTACGAGTGATTCAAAGGAATTACCCTGTGCAATACTGTCCCCCCAGAATTAAATATTTGGAAAGAGTTTAACTTCCGTTACTGTACCGGTGCGTGATACCAAATTTATAAGCAGTGAGCAGAAAAAGCAGTTCACACAGCTGTATAGCAGCATCCTGGCTTTTTCTGGCACGGGCAGCACTTGTATTTCAGGTAATACTTGCTTTTAGAAGGCATGACAGCCGGATTTAGAGATGGTCTTGGTTGCAGGACCTTCCCCGCCAGAGAAGTCACCAATGGACTGTGGACACTTACCTGAGAGCAGCGAGGAGATCTCCAGCCCGAGAGCAGAGCCCGATTCCCTGCTGCCTTCTGCTGCCGGCAGCAATTCCTGCCCGCCCTTGTCGGCTGGGCAGCGCTTTGGGGCACCTCCCGGCAGACCTGCGGCCGCCAACGCTGCTCGAGAGCGCAGTCGGGTTCAAACCCTGCGCCACGCCTTTCTCGAGCTGCAGAAGACTCTCCCCTCTGTGCCGCCCGACACTAAGCTCTCCAAGCTGGATGTACTCCTCCTGGCCACCACCTATATCGCACACCTCACTCGCAGCCTTCAGGATGAGGAAGAGTCACCGGGAGAGGGTTTGGGTACCCTTCGAGGGGATGGATACCTCCACCCTGTCAAGGTAGGAGAGCTGAGGAGCAGCTAGCACCTTCTCACAGTGAAGTAGTAAATAGGCATTAAAGATACTTAGATGAAACTAATGATTTCAAGCTTATTTGCATTACCAGAGTTAATGCATGAAAAGACTGCCTGGACTGACCGTTGAATCTAGTGCCAGGGGCCTGATTGATGGAAATGTCCTGGAGCTTTGTCCTTCCAGCTTCAAGGTCTTTACACAAAAATATCAAATATAGTGTAGAGCCAGACCTAGTAGGACTTCGGCTCTTGGAAATGAAGGCAGAGGGCACCACCAGAGGAGTGCCAGCACCTCCTCAGTCCCTGTGTGGAAACCTTGATGATCTCCCACCAACCCCTTTGAAACTGCTGCAGGGGATGTGTGTATTTGAGGTGATCACTGTCCCACAGCAGTGGCCCTGGCCACAGCTGGCGCTCCTCTGGCTCTCCTGTTGAGGCAACCAGGGTGTGGGAAGTGAGGTTGATTACTGGACACATGTTAATTGCATCTCTGAAAGTGCTTTTCCAACACATTTATTTTGTCTAGTTGTTATATGCTGTTGTTTCTCTTCCCTTTGTCCAAAAAAAAAAAATCACGGCGATACAGAGGGGACAGGAAAGGGGAACTGCTCCTGGAAAGAACCTAGGGATGGAAACTGTTCTCTAAGGCATTGCTCAGTGACTGACGGGATGCTTAAATACCATGGGGTATTTTCTTTGGCTCTGGTCTCAGGGAGTGAGTTAGAGCAATGGAGTGGGTTTTTTTTAAAGTCTGATGAATTCAGGATGATTTAATTAAGATTAATTTGTGAAGTAATCTGTAATTCCTATCAAATGACTAATTCACAGAGAGTTTCTTGTTCACAGTGTTGGTCGCTGTAAAAAGCATGATGTGAATGCAGGCTTCTGAGGCCATTTAAATGATTAGCAGGCTCATTAGGAAAGCAAAACCTTTCTATCAATTAAAAGATGGCTATAATTTAAGGAAAGAAATATTTTTATGCGTTTCGAAATAAGTTTGAAGTAGCTTCTGTGAATTCCCTTGGCCAGAGTGAAAGGACTCAGGTCCCTTACAGTACTTTTTATCAGCTGCCAACTATTGCTGGCAGAAAAGTACTTTTGACTATTTACTGCAGCAGTTAAATGATCCAGATGCACTTTTCCCAGGCTACTGGAATACAGCAATACTGGATTCATCTAGTAATTATTTTTTTATAATCTTATAAATGTACCATTTACCTGTATTTAGTTTTGTAAAGATTCTATGAGTCTAACCAAGCTCTCTAATATTCCTGGTAGTAAATTAATTTTTCAGTTGGCACTAGAAAAAAACTGTCACAGATAAATCATGGCACACGCTTCACACACCCCAGAGAGCAGGGTCCAAGACAACCACTACAGATAAAGACTTTAACTACACTCATATCACGCACAGTGAATACAAATAGTGAGGAAAGTAAAATACCTAAGGACAGTTGTGTGTACGCCGAACAAAAAATACAGTTAATGACTTTAAACTCGGGTGTGTTCTTGGTGATGAATTCATAACATCACACTTGAAATAAAAATGCTGAATGAGATCTTATGAACTTTCCAAGTGAGAATGTGCTGCTGTTTTATGTCTTTAAATGGAAGAGCTGAGATGTAAGTGCAGTATAAGCCCCTCTAGTTTTTAGAGCTCTCTTGTCACCTGTAGGAAAGGTGCCGGCCTGTTCCCATAAGAGTCTTTAAAAAATTGTCTTCTTTTGGAACAACATGTTGGTTGTGATTCAGGTATTTTTTGCATCCAACTGTGTATGATGAGTTGTCTTTAATGTCCACCTCTCTGAAAAAAAACTCAGCACATCAAATTGGAGCTGAATTGTTCCTTCCCAGAGAAGGGCACCCAGCTGCAGTTTCCCTTACAGCAGGGCCATTCGCAATACCTCACTCACTAGAGTTAAAAAACCTCAAGCTGTAAGAATGGATATTTAACACAAATGTAACTGATTATTCCAATGATCAATGAATGGAAAGATGAATTGTCTCATCTGAAATTGTTGGGGCTGGAAAAGAACAAGAAGGTGTCAGTGCTGAAGACTGCCCAGAAGGAATTGCATTAAATTTCCTTTAACTCACAGCCTGCAGCAGTCCCTGCGCTGCAGTTGCTGTTGTCAGGGCCAGCTGGCACAAATGGGTATGTGCACAGGGCTGCAGTCTCTGCAGGTGTGGGTGTAGCCCCATGGTATCCCTGGCACTGGAAAGAGGAATGTGTTGGTTTACTTTCCCAGCAGAGCATGTGCTGTACAAACCATGGTATAATGGCTCATCAGCACAGCCTGTTCCTGTCTGGTGGGCTCTGGGGCAGAGGGTTAGGAGATGTGCCTCATAATTTGCCACCAAAGAAAATGCTCCGACTGAGGGTCCCTTACCCAGCTTCTAACCAACAAATGACAAAATGGGAAATTTTTGGTGATAGCAACAGATTCTTATTTTCTCATATTGTGATTCCATCAATATTTAAAGCTTTGCCAAGAATGGCATTCAGGTTGCAGAGACCCTGGGTGTCTCAGCACTGTGCTTGTCTCTTCTCTTGCAGAAGTGGCCAATGCGTTCCAGGTTATACATTGGAGCTACAGGACAGTTTCTGACTCACTCGGCACAAGGAGACAGCACAAACCAAGGAGAAACATCAACAGCTTCACAAATCTAATCTCCCTTCTTGCTTTAAGAAGTTATTTATTACACCTTATATATATATATTTAAGTTAAAATTACTATCTACAGACAAACTATAATTCCTTAAGTACTGTTTGTAGAAGAAAAGGAATTGATTCTTAAATGTAATACCTCATTAACTTCATGTAGCGCATGATTGATTTCTATCATAGAGGACATTGCTGGGATCTGAACTGGGGGATCAGGAGATGGTGATTGCAGCCAGCACCAATGCAAGGGGCAGGCACAGAGGCAGAGCTGCTAGCAGGATGGGAAACCTTGTTCCTTCTGGGACACACGGTGAATAGGTATGCTGTGGGAAAGTGGGGAGAAGGAGCGATGAGTGGAAAGCAGAGAGAAAGTTTAAAAATAGCAACAGAATTACCACCTGCGTCTTCTTCACTGCATGAATCTGGTGGCAGAAATCCCCCTGACCACCAGGTCAGGGCTTCATCCTTTGGATCGTCTTAAATGTATGTAGGTATTCTTGAAAACGTGGATGCATGTTCACCTTGAGTAACACTGTGCTGAAATCTATGCTATGTATGGGCAGCGCTACGTACAACACACACGAGCTGCCCGGTATGTCACGTAGTGCTTGTATTGATCCTTATGGTTGTGTTGCATGTTACAGGGTTTAAAATGTGTTCAAGCCTTAAGAGTTGGCTTGTTCACAGCACATTTTTCACTTAAGCATCTTCTGTATTTAGGCAAGACAAGCTGAAACAAAATGCACAAATGCCATCTAAAGTATCTGTTGTGTAGAGCACTGTACTTCCCATACTTTGTAATTGCCAAGGTAAACATTTTATTAAATATTATTCAGTGGACATCATGTATTTATTGAGTTGCAGAGTCTGTAACAGTTTCTCATTGTACAGTTCTGGTATTTCTTAACAGTAATGTGTCCTGCATTTATAGTAATTTCTCTCTGAAGACTTCTTCACAGCTTGCATTTTAAAATGACATTTGGCAGAAAAGGAAAATACAAATACTAGTAAGAACAACCTTTATAAAACTGATCTTACTGCTTTTGTTCTTGAGGTGAGGTCTTTCAGTGGTGCTAAGCATATAACTGCGAACTGCATGTCCAGTATCCCAGAAACCCAGGCCTCTGATGAAATGACTTTATGAAAAATTAGCAGAGCTGTTTAAAAAGAGTTGGACAAACCACCCTGGATAGGTGAGAGTTGTAAAGCACGGTAAAACCTGGAATTCCCCTCCACTCTTGCAGCAATCTGAGCTTTTAATAAGATTATTATTTTAAATAGTAAAAGTAGCTTAAATATATGCATTAAATGTATAAATTTAAACTTTTTTAGGCTTGTATTTTTTATTTACCATTTTAAGTGGTTTAGTATGAGAATTCCATAGCCAGAGCACCACTCAATCACACAAACTACTGTATTTTCTGAAAAAAATATGTACAAAAGGGCAGTTTTGCATAGACCAGTATCTACTTGTGTGTAAATACAAGTCGGACTTTTTACAGAACTATACTCACTTTCCATAGCAGTGAAGAGCGGGTTAGCACAGCTTCTTGTTGTTGGGACAGCTGTTTGTGTTCTGAGATGATTTGAGGAGATGCAAAGGAGCTGTAAAGGTGGCAGTAATGAGATGAAAGAGTGAACGAACAGCAAGGAGTTCTTCAATGTACAA
Source organism: Tapera naevia (assembly GCA_033556795.1). Lineage (NCBI taxonomy): Eukaryota > Metazoa > Chordata > Aves > Cuculiformes > Neomorphidae > Tapera > Tapera naevia. Next base: position 18,342,060 of record JAUMJJ010000038.1, read on the forward strand.
GGTGAAGACGTAAAACAGCTTATGCTTTGGACTGATACAATGCCAAGTAGCAACATAAGCACAGAGAATTCAATCTGGTTTTGTATGTAACAGAGACCTAAATGAACGGTACCAGGTCAGGGGAAAAAAAAGGGGAAGTGAAATCTCAACCAGAAGTCAACGTAAAGCCTCGAGCTACCACTGTGTAGGAGTAGTCTGATAATAAACCCAGAACACACATGAATCGTGAATACAAAATAGCATGGGGAAAACAAAAATGTGGTGATGTTTTGCATCAATTGTACGCTCTTACCTAGCACAGAGGTGCTGGTTATTTCACAGGCTCTTAAATAATACACCTAGGAGGGACAGAATTCAAGAACGAAAAAAAAGGTAAAAAAAGACACACAGTTTTTAAAGCCTCCTTCCATTAAAAGATGAAGTAAGCATGAAAAATGGATGGGAGCAAGGGTTATAAACATGGGAAGCTATGAATGGATGGCATGGAGAAAATATGTCTACTCAGACTTTTACTATAATAAAGGTGTAGTACTTACAATATTCAGAAGACAAAGAAATGGAACAGCAAACACCAGAGCTACTGTTGTACAGATTGTGGCCACATATATTGCAATGCCAGGACCCCAGCGGCATTTTATGGATGTATTAAAGGGCAGTAAGAATATGCAGAATTACAACAGCAGTTTTCCACTCCCCATATTGATGAGTTCAGTTGGTTTGTTGTTTTTTTTTTTTTTTTTCCCCCTGAGACAGATTATTCTGCATCAGCTGCAAATTTTTATGCCTTTTCTTCTAGAATCAGGACAGCAGGGAATCCACTTCCCTCGATCAGGGCAAGAGTTCTTGTCTTCCAAAAATTTACACCATGATCAAAACAGATCCCCTGAAGTTGTTTTCTTCAAGCGCAATGTTTGGATCAAGCATTACATTTTTTGGGAACAGTTCCTATCCTTGTAACAGTCTGGCATTTGGCATTGGAAGTATGCATGCATTTAGGAATACAATTCCACAATGTTCACACATTGCTATCAAAAGGAACCATTTTTCACGGAGTAACTTTAAGAACCTAGCAAACCTCAGTTATTGTGGTCACAGCTTTTCCTTCAAAAAGGTTGGGACTGGTAAACTTCACACAGCCACATGCAAATAACCAGCCTACACAAAACTGGCTGCAGGCGGATCTTTCCTCCCTCATACACACAGCTGTAACTACAATACCTTGCCCTCCAGCCACATATTGCTTTCACTTAACACATATCCTGCCAATCACTCCTTTTTCCCTTAGAGACCTTTACGACAAAGTATTCATTGTGTCTGTGTAAAGGACAACACCACAGAGACGAATTTTCCATGACTTCTAAAAGACTGATTATTTCACGAGAATGAAGCATTTTAAGGATGAATGCTGGGGTTTATTAAGAATGCTGTTGTAGATAAAAGTGCAAAAGGAAAGTGACTGTGCTTTCATCCCTGGAAGTCTTTCTTAACCCACCTGGAATAAACTCTTCAGTTTTCCATAGTACACCCCACAAACTGTCCCACAAATGTTACACAAGGGGATAAGGAGAATGTATTTTGCTCCTCGTTTACCTCATTTATTTACTATAGACATCCTGATCCCTGAGATGAAGACACTTTTTATCTTCTATAAACAACCTAACATCTACCCAGAGATGCAGAGACTTCTATAAACATTCTGGCCTCTGCTCAGGGATGACACTTGGTCCTAAGAAAACAACGAACTCCACAGTTAATCGACTGCAGGTTGAAAACACGTGATGAAACAAGGAAAGGGATATCAGACGGGGAGATTTTGTGCTTGTTTAAGGATTATAGAATCAGAGACTCATAAAATGGTTTGGGTTGCAAGGGACCTAGAGGATCATCCAGTTCCAACTCCCTTCCACGGCAAGGGACACCTCCCCCCAAATTACCTGAAGGATATTCTTATCCTAATTAAGGATGAGAAAAGTAAACAAGCGACTTTGCGTTGAAGCAGCATTGTGTAACCTAATGGACGTACGCGCGTTAGATAACTGTTTAACTAGGTGGGTTTTTGAGCTTCGGTTTCGAAGGAACAGGGCTCTGGGGTCTCCAGCTTTGAGGAGGATCTTCCACCCGGCACCCTGCGCAGAACAAAAGCCACGCCTGTTTTCTGAACGCCACACTTCGTTTCGGGAGGTGCTCTCCATGGTTCCGGGTCGCACAAACGCGCGGCACTGGGCCCGCCTCAGGGCGCACGGACCGCACGGCCAGGGCGGGCACCGCGGCGCCCCCGAGCGCGCACGGCGGCCCCGCCCGGGTCCCGCCCGAGGCCCCGCCCCTTCCCGCCGCAAAGCGTTGCCGCGCGCCCGCCCCGCCCCCGGCGCGCGCCGTATTTTAGCGGTGGCTCGGGGCGGCCCCGCCCTTTCCGCGCGCGCCCCGCGGCCACGAGGAGCCCGGCGGGACCCGAGGCGGGGGAAGGCGCGGGTACGCGGCCTTTGCGGTGTCCGTGCTGCGGGACCCACGCTCAGGTGCGGCTCCCGTGAAGGTGCGAGCGGCTGGGGGTCGGGTCGGGTCGCCGCGGGAGCTGCCGGTGGGCTCGGTGGTTTGGGACCCGCTCCGTGCCCAGCGCGGCAGCCCGGGCCGCCCATCCCGGCCGTGCGGGCCTTGCGGCGGCACTGGCTGCATTCCCACGGGGCGCCCGGAGCGGCCGGGCCCCCCCCCAGACCCGCGGCACTGGGGGCGACGCCGCCGTGCGAGCACGCGCTCCTCTGAGCATCCCGGGTGATCCGTGGGATCATGGAACGGTTCGGGTTGGAAGTGGCCTTAAAGCCCGTCCAGTCCCAGCCCCCCCGCCATGGGCAGGGACACCTCCCACCAGACCAGGCTGCTCAAGACCCCATCCAACCTGGCCTCGAACACTTCCAGGGAGGGGGCATCCACAGCTTCCCTGGGCAACCTGTGCCAGTGCCTCACCACCGTCAGCATGAAGAATTTCTTCCTGAAGTCTAATATAAATTTTCCCTATTCTAGTTTAAAGCCGTTCCCCCTCGTGCTATCACTACTTGCCCTTGTAAAAAGTTCCTCCCCAGCTTTCCTGTAGCTCCTTTGGGTACTGGAAGGCTGCTCTGAGGTCTCCCCGGAGCCTTCTCTTCTCCAGGCTGAACAAGCCCTGTTCTCTCAGCCTGTCCTCACAGCAGAGGGGCTCCAGCCCTCTGATCATCTTCGTGGCCTCCTCTGGACCTGCTCTAAGAGTTCTGTATCCTTCTTATGTTGGGGATTCCAGAATTGGACACAGCACTACAGGTAGGGTCTCGCAAGAGCAGAGCAGAGGGGCAGAATCCCCTCCCTTGCTCCACTGGCCGTGCTGATTCTGATGAAGCCAATGATACAGATTTCTGAGCTTTTCTTTTCAGAGGGGTTAGAAGTATCTGTTACTGTTTGATGTGAGAAATCTAGTTCTGACCGTTCAAAACAAGAAATATGATCTCAGGAATCCAAGGGATGGCCTGCAGGCACTGTTTTCTGAACAGCATAAGCCATTGCTTGAAAGATGAGTGGTTGCCATGCTGTTGTACCTGTATCTTCGCGGTGGCATTGTGTGTAAACAGCTATGCTAACAGCTGACCTGGTCTGGGTGCTGAAGTTGGATCAGTTCAAGTTGATGCTCACTGGCATCTTGGCCTTTCCAGGGTCCTGTGTGTGTCTGGTGAGACTGGGATGGACCTAATTAGTATGTGTTGCTCCCCTAGCAAGCTGTGGTGGTTACTTTGAGTTACAATAGAATTATGGAATGGGTTGAGTTGGAAGGGACCTTAAAGATCATACAGTTCCAACCCCCCTGCCTTGGGCAGGGATACCTCCCATCAGACCAGGCTGCTCATCTCTTGCTTCTTCAAAGAAATGACAGATTGGACATCCAAGGAGACTTGGTTTTGCTGATAAATCTTTGTCATCACCAAATGCATGTCCTAATGCTAAAGCTAAAATAAGTTTTTTTTCCATTGGGGGAATTCGGCAGGTGTTGTGTGGTGACCCTGATGGTGCCCCTTTCTGGATTGTATGCACTGGTTTAAACTGGTGGGTTCTGGCAGGGACTGGACCTCAGGAGTCTCTGCAGTGTAACGCTTCCCTACCAAGACTATGCACGAGTGTCAATAGATTCCCTGGAGCACAGTACATGAACTGGGGTTAAAGGCTGTACCATGCTGGGGTGCTGCTATCCCCAGCGATGGTGGTTCGTTAGGAGCAGCATAATTACCCTGCAATTTGTCATTCCTCCTACTGGAGCTCACTTTAGGTGAAACAGTTGTGCCTCTGTTTAGCCTTGATCTGTGCTAATGCTGTCTGTGCTTTCCTCCCTATGTACTGATAAAACCAGCACTGAGGCTGCCCAGGAGGCTGGTATTTCTTTCTTTGGCTTATTTTCCCCAAGGCAATGTTGATGTTTTCTGCTGCCGGCTCAGCAGTGCAGTTCTGAATTGGACATCTTTTATGTCTTTGTCATTGTTTCAGGCAGCAAGTGACGTTGAGATGAGTTTGTTATGGGCTTCAAGAATCTTCAGTCTGGACTCTGCCGTGCTATTCCCTTGCAAACAGAAAGATGTCACCTGAATTCTGGAGCTACACAAGTAATTATTTCTTACTGTACTGAAAAATGTTGGGCAAAGCCTCCTGATATCTACATTTCTGAAGCTATTCTTTATGGCCTGTAAATTCTGTTACAGGTGGAACAAGGAAGAATGCAACTGGTTGCAGATAGTTAAGAGGTTGAAGTTCTAACAAAAGGTATTATGACAGCTATAAAACCTCAAAGACTTGCAATCCAAGAATCCTGAAGGAAGGGGGAGGTTTGTAATAGTACTAGAGCATCTGTTTTTTAACTGGGGAGAGAAAAGACTTCTGCTTGGAAGAATTAACAGATGCTGGTTTGAAGTGAGAGACTGAAGTGAAGAACAGTGTGTTCATATCGCCATCCCTGCTGGCACCCAGCCATATCAGTCTGTTGGGATATATTCCAAAGGGGAAAGTGGCTATAGCAGTGAACTTTACCTCTAGAAAGATACTTGGCATCTGGGGCTTGAATGTAACAAGAGGGAGGGGCCTGCTTTTTTGTGCCCAAAGAGAGCTTTTTTTTCTCTCCTGTTCCTGGTTTTACTGAATCCGTTCCATGCTTAACACTTAAGAACAAGTTTCTACTTTGATTTGTGGAAGCGCAGTTGTTGAGAGAAATTTAACAAATCCCCTTGTGTTTGATACTCGGGGAAAAAATTACACTGGTCTTAACATGGGCAGGAAGCTGTTTGCAGGCACCATGATGATAACCCTTTGCCGTTTACCCAGCTGAGTTTGGTGATGTGCAGTGTTGGTTCTGATGTGCCTGCTAATCAGTAGAACTTCCCCAGTTTGATTTGCTGCTATCATTTCTGATTTTACTTATTTTTCTAAAGGTGCTGTGACATCCGATCGCCTTCTGCACTGTCTCTGAGCCTTATATATGCACATGCAGCCAACAGTGGAGTCATCCGCTTCTGGAAGTGCAGGTGTTTCAGAAGGTGAGTTGCTTTTTCACTGTGGCACTGCAGTACTTGGGCTCCAGTGAGCTGTGCTGCTTGCTGGTGAAGGCCTGTGCTGGCCACATTTGCTGCTGGCTGGAGCTGTGCTGGCTGGCAGCAGCTACAGGTGTGGCCTGTTTGTTAGTTAAGGACACTTTTGTACTACTGACTGTGCTGCTGTCTTTTATGGGGTAGTGCTACCAGTCTTCTCATTTTTGCTTAGAGCATTCTGGGAGAAGCTGGACAGAGGTAAAGATAAAAAGTTGTGCTGCTGTTGCAGGATTTTTTTCTAAGGTTTTGCATCCCTTAATATGGTTTGTCAAAAATAGGGATTTATAAAGGAATTCTACTGATGTCTCTTATTCTAGAAGTAATTTTTCTGGCATTAATGATGAAACCTTTGCCGTTTACCCATCTGACTGGTTTTTGATGCGAGTCTTTGACTCTGAAATGCCAGTTAATAACTTTGTATGAGATTGATTCGGTGTACAGAAAACTAACTTATTTTGAAACTTTTTATTTAGCTTGAATGCAGCAGCCTGAAGTGTGGAGTTCTGATACTTGGGGAAATGCTTTCACAGCCCTTCCAGCTCCTCAGAAATACTGCTCGATTCAACAGTAAAGCAGGACTAGCTTAAAATGTGCAAATCCTTGAAAGAAGCTCAGGTGAGAAAGTCACTCTACAAAGGGAAGCAGCCTTGGGGACATGCTTAGAACTTAGTATGAGTATTCAAGTGTACCAAATAAACTGAACAAAATTGAATAAATCAGGGGTTAAAACATAAAGGAAAACTTGTGTTATCTTATTTCAGTGAGAGTGTTTGCAGTGTTAGTGGTGGCAGCTTTTCTGCTTTCTGCTGATCTCCAAGGCAGTGTCTGTATGAATAAAATCTTGGATTTGTTTTCAGTGACTGTATCTTTTTCTTGAAGCCGTGTGAGCCATGGCACCACTATCCTGTTGGATGACATCCTGGATAGGAGTCACACCAAGACTTTGGTATTCAGCTTGTGCAGATTTGATAAGGAGTCTGAACATTTTTTCTGCTGTCTTTTTTTATTTTAATATGGGCACCTTGCATGTAAATCTTGCTCATCAAGTCCACTGCCGTATCCTTATCAGGAAGATAAAATACAGGGAAGGCTGCATTTGGAGAAGCTCACTGTAGCTCAGAGACCTCATCTTCCGTTCTTTACACTTGCTTTTTGCAATGAGGTACAGTTAAACAAACCAAGCTGCCTGCCTACCAAATAGTCTGATAACATTTTTTTTCACTGTAGTGTTCTGCTGTCTCTTGAACTCCATATGAAGTCATGTGGAAATACTGGGGTGGTTTTTCAGATTGCAGGAGCACACTGGCATCCTGTTCTACTATTATATTGCTGTGGTGTAAAACTAATATGTAGAAAATCAAGCAGTATGGTGATGCTTTTATAACTAGTAGTAAAATAGTAATTCAAGAAAGTTGGCTTATAGTAAAAGAGTTTTAATGTTCTTAAAATTATTTAACCCTCATTGGGTGACACATTTGAGAAGAAGCAACCAGAAACACTGCAGAGTTAATGTATTTGAAACAAAACATTAGATACTAAACTCCTGGTTTAACTGTTAGTTGTAGTCTTATTAAAAACCCTGCTTTGCTCCTCTCATTTAACTGTGGATAAACAGTAGCCAGGAAGAGAAGTTCAGGTTGTGATTTTATGCTGAAGCCATAGCCTCCAAGGACATCACTCCTGCCTTCAAACAACACTGTCACAAGACTTGTAATTGAATCTTAGCTGTGCTTTATTCCTTAGCAAAGCATCACTGAACTATCTTACAAAAACATTAATACCCTTTAGTCATATATATCTAACTGCAGTCTCTAAAAAACCTAAAGAGGGAGCTTCAGGCTTTACTCACACATCACAGCTTTCACTCCTCCTTAGCGTTAATGCGAATTCCTGGACCGTATGCACCAATAAACTTAAGGAGTTGATGGTGACACTGCATTAGGTAAATGTCTCTCTGTTGCAGGGAGTTTTCATCGGTGAGGTCAAATGGAAATACAGGATTTGGTGCTATGCATAGTGCAGACTTGCCTAAGCAAAGGAGAAATGACGACAAGCTGAAAGACTTGATAAATTTTGCCAGAATGTTGAAGGTAAAAAAGTTGTAACATGGGCTACTTAATCATAACACATAAGACTGCATTACTAAGTGTTACATCATAGTTTTTGTCACACTGCCAGCTTTCTGTGTGAACAAATGTGACTGCTAGATGAGCAAAAAAAAAAGCTCTCAATGCTTGTCTTCCCTTTTCCCCAGGAAGGGAAATATCTGTAGTTTAACCTGGACCAATGTTAGAGGAGCAATGCCACAAGTAAGCTAGCATATAGGCTAGAAGAGTGGTGCTGGCCTGTGGCCTGATTATGTACAGTACAGAGACCTTCCAACTGAAAGACTTCAACAGTTAAAATTCTGGACTTTGATTTTAAGCAAGCTATTATTGCCATCAATTGATGTAAACTTTTTTAAAACTGGCAAAATATGAAAATGGTGGACCCAAGACTAAAGACTGAGCTACATTATTTACCATGTTTTAAAGTAAGAGATGATTCGAGTAGCAAGATGGCAATCAATGCATCTTCCTCAAGCACTTTCTTTCTTAAACTTAATTTAGTATGAGCTTTAGATAGCGAAATCCTAAGAGATGAATATAAGCATGTCAGAAATATAAAATATTGCAGACATGAATGCATTATGTATTGCGTTTTAAGGAATATAATTTTTTGTTTTTCTAGATAGCTTTAATAGTAATAATTTCTTATATCACTGGCATTTTGCATGGCAAAGTTCTTTAAACTTTTTTTTCAACATCAATATAAAAATAAATGGTATTCATTCATGGTAAATAAGATTCTTTATCCTTGAACTTCTCCAAACTTGAGTCCTGTCTAGATTTTTAATTAACAAGCTCTTGAGCAGGTTAGCATAATTCCTGTTTTAAACATAGGTTTGTTTTCCTTTACTGTGAAAAGCAAGACATACAGAATTTTCAGTGCAGATGCTGATAACGTTGATCCATGAATAGAATCTCTTCTCACTCTGCGACTTGCAATATAGTATCCCTGAATGAGGTTTTCTGCTTCTGAACTTAGTTCAACATGAAGATCCCTAGCAAACAAAATAAACTAGAGAGAGCGTATAGAGTTTAAATTTTGAACTGGAAAATGGAGAATGTACAATTTTCACACCTTTTAACATACTGGCGGCAGAGTTTGGACAATATAATCTACTGGTAGTTTTTATGAAGAGTTTTCACTGTTCAGTTATGCATAAGAAGTTATTCAGGTACTAAGTAGAATCATCTGTTAATGATGCAAGTGCTATTGGTAGTTTATTTAGAATGGAATATTAACTGGAGATCTGTTCTCATATGAATGTTAACCTAGTGTGTTTTCCAGAAACCAGATCAAACAATTTATTACGCTGGCCCTTGTAAAGGATCAAAGCTCATTTTTATCAATGAACCTACTACTGCTACTAGGGAAGGGGTAGACAGGGTGTGTTAGCGTGTTAAAAAATAAACAATGATGTCCAGACAAAACTGTCTGATTCCAGAAAATCTGATATTCCCAAGGAAAATGAGTTTCTAAATTATTGGGTGGTATCTGTTACCTCCTCATAATCTTGTGTTCTGAACTGCTGTGAGACTTTGTATAGCATGGCTTCAGGATTAATGGCTTTTTTCAAGATATGATGCACAAGAGGAGACAATAGTTGACACGATGGAAACTCATTGTATATCAAAAGCCCAAAAACTTCAAGAAGGTTAGGTGGAATCAAACTCAGGTCCTAAAGAGAGGACCCAGAGAAATAACGCAGTTACTTTATTTTGGCCTTTTAACTTATAGACTTCAGTTTTTTTAGTGTGAAATGAGTTAGCCACAATACATGCAGTAAAATTTTGGTTTAGTAGTCGTTTTCAAAAGCTGTTCTGAATAAAATAAATGATACCTACTTTTGGGAACGCTAGCTCGTTTTAGAAGTTACTTAATTTAAAGTCACCTAAGTCATGGCCTTTTTGGAAATAATAATAAATTTGATTTTTACTATTTTATAAGCTGAAACAACCATAACCACAAATGACTGTTATAGTACGGTCAGCATCCTAACAAGGCATGTGCTTTACCATCTGTCCAATTAAAAAGTTCTCCTTTTGTGTATGTCTCTTTGAGGAAGAATCCACATCTACAAAAGACCAAAAATTGGTCTGAATTGAAATAGTAACTTGTTGGTCAGCCTCTTCTCCATACTTCTTCCCAGGAATGAATACTGTTGTTGTTCTGCTCTCTAGCACTAGGATAGGAGAAAATATGTCAAGTATGTTGTTCAACTGATGTAGTTCAACTACAAATTCTAGTCCCTCCCCCCACCATCTGAAACCAGTCATGATTAGGTATTATATGGGATTGTTATGACAATTCAGTGAAATATATAATCCTGACTTTTTTGGATGTCTGGCTTTCCATGCCAGCAGTTGGAAGGACTGCATATATAAATGCCTAAATCCTGGGATTTATGATCTAGCCTTCTAAGGAATTGTGACGAAAGCACTTAAGTTGCTGTCTAGTAATTGTTTTGTCAATCAATGGATACTGTAGTGTAGCAGATGTAAGCTTTTACAACTTTGGCTTTTTTTGTCCTTGTTTCTCACATGGATTCGTTAAAAACAGCTAGTAAATTTTTCCCAGCATTTGATGAAGAAATCTAGCCCTGATTTTGCATGTTTGTTTTGTTCTGTCCCCTCACTGGGTAGTAGGTGTGAGATTACCAGACTGCAGAAGTTCAAGTTTATCCTTTTTATATGAAGATAAGTCTCCTATGTAACAGACACCACCCTTAGCCAGCACCGCACTGCAAGCTTGGATAGTAGCACTTCCAGTTCCGTGTTTATCTTTGGACACAGAAGGAAAAATTTCACTAGAAGGTGGGTGTCGTATGCCACGGGGCAGAAGGCATATGCTGTAGTTCAGAAGCCTAGAAGATTAAATAATTCTGTCAGTCATAAATTGTTAAATTCTTGTTCAGTTAATGTTTTTATATATTAAGACTCACTTGAAAATAGCAACTAAAAAACCTTAACATAAAGTCACTGCCAAAAATAAATGTTTAAAGTAACTTTTAATACAAAGGTAGAAGTCCAAGCTTCCTCTCCAACAGGACTGTGTTTCTTATGGATTTAACATATGAGGTAAATCATGGTTTGTAATAGAAGTAATTCATAGGAAGTCAAAGAAGTGTTACAATTTAACCTCATATCCTTAACTCCTGTTCCTATTTTAGAAGAACTTTTCCAGTGATTTAAAAGGGTAGAGCATTAGCAATCCTGGCCATCTGGGAAACGTGGAAAGGCTGGGAACTTGGAAGTTCTTCCTGCCTGGGCTACCTTCCCCCTCCCTCCCTAATTCTTTTTGAGAAAGTGATATAGAATTTCTTTTTCAGCCCCTGTACCATATTGCTTGGCACAAAGAGGTTGCAAGTTGTCTGCCTGGTTCCACAATCAAAGCCTCCTAATGGTTTTAAGATGTCATAGCACAATTTATCCTACTATTAATAACTGAGATAAAATTATTAATTAAAATTAATAAGTATTAATAGATAGTCTACCATACCAATATAAATATGATGTAGGAGGTGTCTGTTCTGACAGGCTACTGATGATAAAATACTATGTGCACATGCAAGACAGTACAAATGACAGTACTGACAAGATTTACAGTGTGCAATGTTTTTTATATTAACCAGATTTTTTTGATTCTCAAAACACCCCCAGTTCCTAGGATTTTTCTTATAAAATCTTACTTTACCCATGGAAAAAAAATCTTGCAGCCCATATTTTTTCAAATTGGAACTTCTTTCTACAGATAAATTTTGAAATTCATGCCATTTTCAAAGATCTTTTTCAATGATAAAGATGAAGCCCTGTTTTGAGTTGGGAAGGAGAAAGTAATTTTGTTCAATTTAATGGGAATTTAAAGCTGAGTATATGGTACTTCTCTGCAGTGTATGTGAAAGTGCGTTAACAGTTTATAGTTGTGGGAAGAGGTAAATACATAAGATGCATGAATACAGGAAAACATTTTGCTAAAGGCAATAACAGCCAGATTTATGAACTATCTGTGAGGATGTACATGACTTGATACCTTATCAGTATAGTTTTAATGAAAAATAGTGATAAAAATATAAGTATCTATTTACACACTGCTTATTAACTAAAGGTGCTGACTGATAGCTGGGAAGTGGTGATGAAAAGGCTTTAAGTGACACAAGATTTGAAAAGCAGGGCCCTTTGCTTTTATCATTACCAGCTTCAGGGACAGTCTTCAGTTTTGATTTAAGAAGAACTTTTTTTGAGTTCTGCTAAACCGTGATAGTGTTGAAATCTTACTGAAATCATTGCAAGAGCATTAAGGAGTTTTATTATTAATGAAGTTGTGTTCTAGATTTATCAACTTGGAATAATAGTGTCCCAGAGGCAAAAATTGGACATTTTTACTAAGTCAGAGCCCTGTCTGTTGTTTCAAAATACAGTCTCTTTAGCCTTTCTCCTAAGACTGATCCTATTGTCTTTAAAAATACTCATGTTTTTAATTCTAATTTACATGAAAAATAAGGAATCTCTTTACCTATCAATTACTAGTGTGTCGCTTGTCACAATCAACAGATCCAGGTAATCTGCAGTTTCTTTTTCACATGTCTGTACTAGACTCAGCAGTATTGCAAGCTTAAGAGTAGTGTAAGTGCCTGGTGGGACAACTTCAGAAGCAAAGATGTTTGCAAGGATGGCAGTAAACCTCCAGTATGAACTTGAAGTCAGTGACAGCAGGTACTTAAAATTGACGCTGACAGAAGAAGGACCTAATTAAAACAAAGTACAGGTTAACAAATACTTCATAACAGAGCTATGGAGATATATTAGAACAAATTGCCATTACAGTCTTGATACAAAGCTTACATAGAACAGATGTACTGAGCACAAATTCAGAATGTAAACATCTGATACTTTTAATTTTACTACTAAAAAGGTAGCAAACACAATCTGCTGAAACTGATGGACTAAGAAAGGAATAACAAACTGAAGTATCAGTTTCCTTTAGTGTATGATTTCAAAGTACCTTCCAATGGATGGGAGAAGTTGGAAAGAAATTCTGTAGTTTCCCAATGTATGGAAATGGGCAAAGCAAGATATTCTCACTTAACAGTAAGCATACATTTCAGACTGTAAGAGGAAAGTCCCAGAGTGGTTTCATAATTTGGGCCTCTAGATAACAGGGAAACGATGTCAATTCTCAGTATTTTGTTCTAGAGGGTTTTCCAACTTTTTTAGTCAATTTTTAATGGAAATTCCTTACCATCTGGGTTACAGAGCTGTACACTATTGGCTTCTATACATGCTGTAGCTTGTAAACCGTTTTGCACACAGGCTGGAATTCCTATAATCTGGTAGCAGTTTCCTATTTTCATTTTATTGGCCAGTTCATCTAGAAATTAAAAAAAAAGAGGGCAGTGAGAGGAACCTGCAGATGTGTTAAGACATGCTCAGAAAGCTTTTCTTCACATTCCAAACAGTTTGATTTTATGACTTAATTGCAGAAAACAGCAGTTGGATGCCAGGTTCACCAAAATGGACTGGAGTAAAGTGAAGCATACAGTTCTAATTAGTTAGGGCACAAGGTAAGGAAAGCACAGTGGGTGAGGAAAAGCAGATTTCTGATAAAGAAAATAGATGGTGCATTTAATTCTGCATTGAAAAGAAAATGGACAGTTGTTTGCAAGTAATGTGTTCCTGCTCTGAAACTTGTGGTAATACCACTGTCGGTTACTGTCCTGCAAAACGTCAGAGAAAAAAAATCATAATAAAAAGGAGAACCAAACTAAGCAGATTTCAAAAAGCCACATGAATAGTTTTGGGAACCTTTGTATTTCCGTGCATCTTTAGCAAAAATAATCATATTTTTGGAAATGAGAGTCGGGTCCAACCAGCTCCACGAGTCTCAGCTGTCAGGCCCTGTCCAATCTCATTGGTCACTGAAGCCTATGGAAATTTAATGCATGCATAACTCAGTACCTCACCCATACATTGTTTTATAATATTTTTGTTATTTTTTTTTTCTGTTTAGTTTTTGAGAAATGAACCATATTCCATAGATTTTGGAATGCTATGGGTATTTTTTTTTTAAGAAGAATTAATGGAAGTGTGTTGGCGAGTTGTGATTTTAGTTGGATATTCATGTTAGAAATCATTTATTGTTTGCAGTAGAAGGTACTGGTAGTAGAAGCCAAAAATCCTGATGGAATGCGGGAAACAGCTAGATTGAAGAAGGATGTTAAAAATGCATGAAATGAGTACAAAACAGCATGAGCAAAGGAAGAAGAAAGGAGGGAAAAACAAGGTACAGTTGGAATGTGATACTGCAGAGCTGGCCAGGGGACTTTATGTAAATGAAGGTATAAAAGTGAATACAACAGTTCTGCTACGTACACTCTTCAATCACCTGTGTATACTGTTTAGTCACCTAGCCAATTTTATGTCTTCATTAAAGAACTGAAATACAAATTATGACATTGACCATTTTATCCAGAGAAATAGACCTGTAAGAAAAATGCAAGGGACTGGTAGAGTTCAGTTCTAAAACATTTTTGACAAAACTCCAGAATTTAGCTTACCTCTCAAGAAAACTGTAAATGTCTGAATCCTAAAATGGGATTTATCATTGGAATATCCTTTCAAAGCATTAAGAACTTTTGCATCAATCATTTCAACTATTTGTTTATCTTTCAAAACAAAGGCAAAAAAAAGGTTAGTTATCTTGAAAACAGTACAGTTTGGGGTTTTTTTAATAATTGGTGTGTTTTGGCTTTTTCTACTTAACCATTTTGTTTACTTATTGTGTAGCAGAAGGAGAAAAGTAACATCTAAAAATTAAATTACATGGATCCTACCACCAAGTACTCTAAATTTCATGTCTTCCTGCAGTGGTGAAAAGCACAAACTACACACAAAATCATTCCTCACGGTGGCAGATTCTGTAGCTCCAGGCAGATGCACTCTTATGTACCTGAACCCTAAAAAAAAAATTAAATAACTTACCAAACTTTTAAGATGAGGACATGGCTTTCATTTTAAATTTCCCATTAAGAATAGAAGTGATTAAAATACTAAACAGTGAAATTCCAAATTTATCATGTGTTTCTTCAGATGCATGTAGGTTCCTATACTCTGGCTTCCATTGTATAATTTATCATAGCTTTACCACAAGATGGCAGAATTTCCTATTGCACATTCCCAAGCAGAACAGCTTAGCCTGGCTTTCTGAGCAGCAGGGATGAGCAACCACAGCTTCTGCCTTGCTTGGAAATGACATAGGATAGATATGGATATTCATTATTGGAGGTACATGCCCTCGTAAAGACATCATTATGATTTAATCTGCAGTCTCTGAATCCCCTAACTGTGGGATTTCAATTCTCTCTTATAATTTTATAATATCTGTTACAAGGAGGAGGAAACAAAACAGTTCTAGAAGTGCATAAGGCCTAATCCTGCAATGGCACAAACAATTCAGTGACATTAATCAAAGAAATAGTTCCCCAGAAACCAGTTATTCCTCTACGCCAGAAGCTTCTGTCAGTCACTTAAGCATACTGTTATGTGGTATTTTTATATAAACAGAAACAGTTTCCAAAGAAAAAAAAAGGTACTCTAGAAGTTTAGCTTTTTTTTCTTTCAGCTAATGTATCACATTATATTTGCAATATATCTTTTCTCATATAAACATCTTCAGCATTAGGACGATGGATTGCTGGCATAGCTATGCTCCCAAAACATTTAATAATGCTGAGTAGCCACTGGCAAGGTCTGCTGCTTTCAATCAGTAAAAATTGTGTTGTGCTCTTTACAAAAATGTCTGCATAATAAGACTGCGTAAGAAAATGCCTTTTTCATGCTAAGATTTTAATGTGTTATCAAAAATTGTTAAAAAGGTTTGGAAATAGTACTGATTTTTTTTTTTTACTACCTTCAGAAAAGGGACAGGTGTCCTCAGTACAAAGAAATCTTGCTCCTTGTGTATATTTTGTTACAGTTCCCATTGCAATTGCTATTCCTTCAGACATGTAAAATCTTTGAGATGTGTAATTAAAGGGAAATGCAGAAAGGCTGAGAACATAACTCGGTAAAGGTGGCAAATGTGTTGGTTTCAGCAGTACACTAATCTAACAAGAGACACAATCACATTAACAATGTCAAAAAACTTTTTATTTAAAACTGCTTTACTTACACATGTGATATACAGCTATTAGAAAAAAAAAAACAAACACATGAAGTGTAAACGCAATTCAGTTTCCTATTAATTATCTCAAAATTCTTGCAGTACAGTTGGGTGAAACTTTCAGCTTGTTTTAATTACAAATAATGCTACAACCAAAGGGAAACTGAAAAAGTTAATACAAAAATAGTATTAATACTTCATATCTAAAAGATTTAAGATCTAAACAGAGGAAAATGATGCAGACTCACCTGGGCCTCTGTCTGCAACTGTTCGATTAATGATAATGTCTTAATAGCTATGAAACATACCTGTGATTGAAAAATAACTTCATTTTAGGAAGGAAAATCCAGTTAGAATATAGAAGACTACTTTTGTCTACAAAGAAGTACTTACTGACTGAAAAATCTGCGCAGCTTGTATGGGTTTATGAAGAATGTAGTTTCCAAGAGTTGCATCTAATTCAGCAATATCAGAAGGATTTATTGAAATAATGAAACGATAAACAGCATGACTTTGTTTTGAGTCTGTAGGAACAAAAAGTACCCTAAATAAAAATTAACAGAGATTTGTGTAACATTATGTATCAATTTGACAGAAGATCTATTGAGTAAATACCGTTATATTTTTTGCAATCATGCACAAATTTCTGAAGGCCACCACTTCTGTCCAGGTAAACAAGGGCAATTTCCCTCATTTTCTGTATTTCACGATTCATCTTCCAAGAAAAATCCTTCTACTTTTTATTGAAATGTTGGAGTAAACTGTGAAGAAATTACATTAGAACCAGCCATGCTATGATAATAAAGGTGTGTGTTAACAAAGCCATACAAAATTAAAATAAATACTATTTTTCAAACTCTGCGATGTTTTAAGGATTTTTAAAATGCTACTGTTCTATAGAAAGTTCTTTCTAATGGCTGAAGCATGTTACATTCACAAAGTAAATTCCTGAAGAATATTCTAGTGATTTCTCAGTGAATTGTTTCACTGCCGGCATGAAATTAAAGCTCATATTTAATTTAACTTCCCCTATATATTTTACAGGCATAATCAGCCTATCAGAAGTAAGATTTAAGTATCTCCCCTATCTGAGAAGCTGGCCATAGCTATTAGAAGTGTGAAACTGGGCAACATTTTCCCCTTTTTTAAAAATGACTTTCCCACTTCACTGTTAACCTCCTGTAGCACCTGCTTAAGGCGTTGACCTGGCAAACACCTACTTCCGTGTACACAGAAGATCAATTCTGATTTGGACAGACAGAACGTTAACAACTCCGACTTTGGTTTGGAGGCTGACCGTGCTCTTCGGTGCTGTTTTCATTGTGTGTTATCCACATCTCTGCATTTCTTTTTCTTTTTTTGAGGTAAAATCTCATCCCGTCAGGCACCACTATGCTGAATTTAGATGGAGAATTACTAAGGCCAAAATATGGTATTTTGTGTAAACATATCCGTTTTACAGTCTTACAGATTTTCTCCTACAAAGTGTCCTTTGTCCTATTTGTGGATGATCAATAGGAAATGCCACTTAAAACTTCAAAAATATTAAGCTACCTGTTAAAGGATAAGACACGAGATTATTGGCTGATGAGGAAGCAAAACTCACAGCATATGAAAGATTCCCTCTAAGAGTTCACAGAACTGCATTTGGGAGGACAAAAATCAATATTTGAGAGGAGTAACTGGATTTGAGTGCAACACATGCAGCAACGACTGCACACTGGACTGGTAGCAGTACTTAAGGACCTGAAGTATCGCAGTTTAAGCACAAGTTGAAAGAGAATTTATAGTAGGAATTTTTTTTTCAGTTTCTTGAGGATTACTTGTACAGAATTACTGCTCCACCCCTTAAAATCTTCAAGAAGGGATTAAAATCCAGTTGAAACACACACACACATCCACCATTTTATCCCCTGGACCCTGTGTTCCCTGTGCTAGAAGAAAAGGACACCAGGGAGGTGGTTGAGTCCCTTTCCTTTGAGGTGTTTAAAAGGTGAGTAGAAAAGGTGCTCAGAGATGTGGTTTAGTAGAGGACAAGTACAGTTGGACTTAATGATCTCAAAGGTCTTTTACAACCAAGCGATTCTATGAAACACTAGGGACTAAGCTATGGCCTAGATTGTCATCCACCAAACACTATCATCACCTAAAATTCAAAAAGCAAAGTGACCAGTCCGTGGGGCGTGACCATGTCCATTCCCCAACCACCTGCCAACCCCAGCAGCTGCACTCCAACTCGTGGCACTGCACCATGGCCACCACCCTGGCTTCAGGCTCCTGCCATCAGCAACGATTTTCATAGAATCCTTTGGTTGAAGAAGACCATTGAGTCCAACTGTACGTGTCTACTACTAAACCACATCCCTCAGCACCTCATCCACCCATCTTTTGAACACCTCCAGGCATGGTTACTCAGCCACCTCCCTGGGCAGCCGTTCCAGTGCCTGACAACTCTTTCGGTGAAGACATTTTTCCCGATGTCTGATCTGAACCTCCCCTGGTGCAACTTGAGGCCATTTGCTCTTGTCCCATCACTCTACAGCCTCCTTTCCGGCAGCTGTAGAGAATGATAAGGTCGTCCCCGCCCCGAGCTCCACAAACCCTGCCCCTGCGCTCTCCCCGGAATGTTTCCCAGGCACCCTAAGCTAAGCTCCCCCGCCCCTCAGCACCGCGAGGCCGCTGCTCTTCCCGCCATTTCCGAAGCGGCGCGGCAGCCCCGGCTCGGCGGGAACGCTCGCTCAGCCCGCGGCACCGCCCCTCGGCGCGCTCTCGGCTGGCGGGAAAGGCGCCACAGCGCCCCCTCAGCCCGGGCACCGCGACCCGGGACGGGCAGGGCAGCGCCTGTTTTACACGATCACAGAACCGTTTAGATTGGGAAAGTCCACCCGTACACCCAACACTGCCACATTCCCCACCAAACCATGTTCCTAAGCACCACATCTACACCTCTTTACAACGCCTTCACCACTTCCCTGGGCAGCTGTGCCACTGCTTCACCACTTCCAGTAAAGAACTGGGAGCCTAAAATTACCCTAGCGCAGCTTGTGGCCATTTCCTCTTGCCCCATTACCTGTTACGTAGGAGAACAGACCAACCCCACCGCTCTACAGCCTCCTCGCAGGCAGTTGTAGACAGTGATGAGGTCTCCCCTCAGCTTCCTCTTCTCCAGGCTAAGCAACCCCAGTTCCCTCAGCTGCTCCTCACAGGACTTGTTCTCCAGCCCCTTCACCAGCCTCATTGCCCTTCTCTGGACACCTTTCAGCACCTCAATGCCCTTCTTGTACTGAGGAGCCCAAAACTGAACACAGTACTCCAGGTGCTGCCTCACCAGTGCTGAGTACAGGGACACAACCACTTCCCTGCTCCTGTTGGTCACACTGTTTCTGATACAGGCCAAGATGCCATCGGCCTTCTTGGCTACCTGGACACATTGCTCATCTTCAGTCAGCTGTCAACCAGCACCCCCAGGTGCACCAGGCAACTCTCCAGTCACTCCTCCCCAAGCCTGTAGCACTGCATGGGGCTGTTGTGACCCAGATGCAGGAACCAACACTTGGCTTTGTTGAACCCCCTGCAGTTTGCCTCAGCTCATCGATCCAGCCTATCCAAATCCCTGTTACTACCTTATTTCCCTCTCCCACAACTTAGTGTCATCTGCAAACTCACTGAAGGAGTACTCGATCCTCTCATCCAGATCATTGCTAAATATTTTAAACAGGACCCATCCCCGGGGAATACCACTTGTGATCAGCCACCAGCTGGATTTAACTCCATTCACCACAATTCTCTGAGCCCAGCCATCCAGCCAGTTTTTTATCCAGCAGAGTACACCTCTCCAAGCCATGAGCAGCCACTTTGAAACAACTCCTTCTGTGTCTTAGCAAAAGGCAAAATCCAAGTCCATCCTTTACCCACAGCTGCACAAGCACATCAGCCACCAGCTCTTCTGGGTGTCTCTGTCCCATTGGGCACAGCTACTGCAGTACGCACTGTCTTTTCTTTACTGCAGCCACAGGCCTAGGCAAATCACTAGGAAACGTCATGCACTGACAGCGTAGCAACTACTAAAAGACAACATATTTGTAAAACCATTTTTTTTTTCTCTTTCATGAATAAATATTGCATATTTAACTGCTGCCTTTAGCATGCCAGCCATCTGCTAGCTTACCTCCCAGGATAGCACCTCTAAACTCTCCTTTTCCGTTGTATTTCAGTTCTTGATTTTATGTTTGCTGTACATTTCATTCAGTCCATCTTGTCTCGTCTGTCTGTCTCTCCTCAAAAGACCAGAGAGCACAAAGGCAGCACCGTTCCTTTGCTTCCACAGCACCAGGAGAGAAGGCCTGCTGTTCACAGGGTTCATCTGCACCTTCCTGGAAGGGGAAGAACAACCCCCTTTTGCTACTGACAGGCAAACCCCCCTGCAGTAGTCACAAGAAGACAAATTTTACCTCCCTTTATTACGCATCTGCCAAAGCAGGGAGGGTGTACCACAGGTGGTTCCTGTGCAGGTTGACAATCTCCCATCTTGACTTTACCACAACCAGTCCTTTGGATCTCACTCTTCAGCTCAGCGTGGGTGAGGGGGTTACCACACTCTGAACCAAGCTGTCTTACTCTGAAAACCAGCATCATGAAACGCAGTCAAATGCAGAATGAGAGCACTAGGTATATAAGCACTGTGAAACTCTTCTGCAGAATGACAGAGAGATGAGGCCCAGCCAGCATGAATTTAGGAGGGGCAGGTCCTGCCTGTCCAACCTGATCTCCTTTTATGACTTATGTGCCTAGGCTGGTGGACGAGAGGAAGGCTGTGGATGTGATATACCTGGACTTCAGCAAGGCTTTTGACATCGTTCCTCATAGTAGACTCCTGGAGAAGCTGGCAGCCCGTGGCTTGGACAGGAGCACTCTGTGCTGAGTTAGGAATTGGTGGGATGGCCGAGCCCAGAGAGTGATAGTGAATGGTGCCTCATCCAATTGGCGGTCAGTCACCAGTGGTGTCCCCTAGGGGTCGGTGTTGGGCAGGTCCTGTTTAACATCTTTGTTGATGATCTGGATGAGGCGATTGAGTCCATCATCATCAAGTTCGACAGACGATACTAAGCTGGGAGGAAGTGTCGATCTGCTGGAGGGTAGGATGGCCCTACAGAGGGACCTTGACAGGCTGGAGAGATGGGCTGATTCCAATGGGACGAAGTTTAACAAGTTCAAGTGCCGGGTTCTACACTTTGGACACAACAACCCCATGCAGAGCTATAGGCTGGGGACAGAATGGCTGGAGAGTAGTGAAGTGGAAAGAGACTTGGGAGTGATGGTGGACAGGAAACTCAACATGAGCCAGCAGTATGCCCAAGTGGCTGAGAGGGCCAATGGTATCCTGGCCTGCATCATGTGGTCAGCAGGACTGGAGAAGTTATCATCCCCTTATACTCGGCACTGATCAGGCCGCACCCTGAGTACTGTGTCTGGTTCTGGGCCCCTCAGTTTAAGAGAGATGTTGAGATGCCGGAGTGTGTTCAGAGGAGAGCAATGAAAACGGTGAAGGGGCTGGAGCACAAGCCCTGTGAAGAGAGACTGAGGGAGCTGGGGTTGTTTAGCCTGGAGAAGAGGAGGCTCAGGGGGAGACCTTATTGCTCTCTATAACTGCCTAAAAGGAGGTTGTAGTCCGGCAGGGGTTGGTCTCTTCTCTCAGGCCATCAGTGACAGAACAAGAGGACGTGGTCTCAAGCTTCATCAGGAGAGGTTTAGGCTTGATATTAGGAAAAAATTTTTCACTGAAAGCATGATCGGCCATTGGAATGCACTGCCCAGGGAGGTGGTGGAGTCATCCTCCCTGGAGGTGTTTAAAAACAGACTGGATGAGGCACTGAGTGCCACAGTTTAAATGATGAGTGGGTGCTACTGTTGGGTCATAGGTTGGACTGGATGATCTCTGAGGTCTTTTCTAACCTTGTGATACTGTGATACTGTGCTTGATGTTGCACACAGCCTGTTACGTTCAAGAAGTCCTGGTCTGACCAAGGCATTTCACAACTTGAACTTACAGTAGAAGAAACAAAATGAACTTAAGTATTGCAAGTGTGATGTTTAACATATTCACTCATTCAGCCAGCTGAAGTAAAAAGCTTAATAAGCAATTATTGAGCTGTTCTCCCAGAAATAACTTCCACTTCCACCACTATCTTTTTTTTTTTTCAAATAATAAAAAAAGAAAGAACCCCTAAATTTTTGAGAAAATGCTTCCCCCTCCCCCAGTCAGGCAGCCAGGTACAGTCATCTTGGAAATACAAGAGAAAGAAAATAAAAGAGGTGCCATCTCCCACAGCAGCAACTTCTGAAATATCCCCTCTCCTTCCCATCTCTCCACAGCACTGTGCTTCCTTCCTGGGAGAAGCAAAAGCAGCTACAGGATGTGCGTCCTTGCTGTAAGAAGAGGGCAGTTTCTGTAGCCGACAATCATTTCAGGAGTACACAGAGTAAAAACTCAGTATGAGAACGGATACCTCCTTTCTTACAATCAATTCCTGCTTTCCAGTCCATCAGAAATACATAAATTGAGAAAAAAAAAAGAAGAAAAAAGAGGTTGAGACTATTGCTTCCAGATGATTACAGCTGCAAGAACAGGATTCATGTAGTTGCTGGCTGTCCTGAACACCTGCACAGCCATTTCCAAACCTCTCCAAGCTCCGCAGAGCAGCACTATGGAAAATAAGCACCAAGTCTCCACTGCCACAAACAAGACAGCTCCTTCCTCCCTTCCATGCCAATGTCAATTCCTACCTTCTTTTACCCAGTCACTCCTTCCAACATCTCACTAGCAACTCCTCAGCATCACTCAAGCACAAGTGCAGGAGAGAGTGCTATGGGAGATACTCCTTGAGATAAGCAAGGAATCCTGTTTTAGTTTCCACTTGTCCAATGATTCACTGTTGACACAACATTAATGTCAACAGAATTTTGAGTTGATGCACTCTACTCCCCAGTATTCTCAATTTTTAACTCATCTTGATGCAACACAGATAGTATTTCTCTTACGTAGTTCTTGTCAGAAACAACAGGAATTAAATATTTAAATTTATCTAAGATTGACTCTAGCTACTCATCACTGTCTTACCAGACTTCTCTCAGATCAAGGCATTTAACTAAATGTATTTATGAACAAAAAACACAGAACATTTTTTAAGTAACAGACAAACATAAGTTGTTATTTACAAGTTATATATATATAATAAAACTAATACCATGACAGGCCTTTATACATTGTAACTGCAGTCAATTTTTGCATTGTTAAAAAAAAACTTTCCTTAAACAGAAATTGTTCAGAATTATCAGTTTGTCCATACACATGTATGTTATGAGAAATACACAGCTTTTCACATCTTTAAAATTATCACCATAATTTACATATTTCCCCCCTAATATCAAGTGAAGATTTAAAAATGGTGCAAACTAGAACACAAAGACAAGTAGTGATGACTGTTGAAATACAATCAGTTTGGAACATATTAGTGTTTCAAACTATAAATCCGTGAGAAAAATCCCTAATGTCTGGCATGATCCCCTCACCGCCCACCCACAAAAGGTCAAAGCAAAGTAATAGCCTTTCAAAGTAATAGTCATTATTGCATATTATATCTTTGGAAAAGCAGAGTTTTAACCAAAAATATATTTCTAACGTAGTTGAAATATAGACATATTCATCTCAGGGAGGAAAGAAAACTAGAACACGTGATCAGTGATGTTATCAAATCAATCCAGTTAATTTGTTCCATCCTTGCTTTGAGTAATCCCCCTCACCTCTAATAATTCAGTTGAGTGAATGGGCACTTCAACAAGAGCAACAATCCAGTTTTACGCCACCAATTTCTCATTCTGTATAAGTCCTTTAAGAATCCTGCTCTTTACTTACATTAACCCCTCATTTAAATGCTGGCAGGTAAATTAACATATATTTCAAACTGATATAACAGGGAAAACATTTACCTTTTTTAAACCAGGATATACAAAAGACAATTTGCATAGTTACAATTCAAGCACAAAGTCACTGTAAATAGGTACAAAAGCATTTATAAATTTACTGAACTTGCTGCTGTTTGCGCCAGTCAAATCTTAGATAGGTATGAATGTAAACTTGAAGGGACTGAGGAGAACAGTCAGTGTTTTTGCTTTAAAAAATATGTAGAGAATGCTTTTTAAAGGTTTTAAAAAATATTTTCTGCAGCAGGAACAAACAGTTCAAACACAAAAGAAAGCCATCAAATATGCCCAAATTCCTCCTATACAGCAGAGAAAGTTTGTTCATAGGTTTCAAACCTACATACAAAACGAGGCACTAGTTACACTATTTTGGAATGTGTCCATAACCCATACATTTCTGTTTACCCCAAGACTTCCAAAACTCTGTTGGCTTCTAATTTCCTAGGCAAACATATCGTCAGAAGGTGGTGCGTAAGAAAATCCAACAAATGCATCATCCGCCTCTAAGACACTGGCATTAACAATGTTGTAATCAGAAGAAACACAAACTGAGTATGGGACCATTTCTTCTGTAAACACTGCGTCAAAATTCCCAATATCATCTGGTCCAACCTAGAAAACAGAGATCTATCAGTTGTCATATTAATACTGCATTTTAAACTTGCGCTTGTTCTTTAGATTTCAAATTTAACCCTTGAGGCTACCTACTTTATGCCGTTCTTTCTTATTTAAGCACAGGAAATTTAAGGAAGTGCACCACAGCATCTCTAAAAACAGCTATTAAAAGCCTGCTTGTTTCTTTTCAGCTGGAGTTCAGGCCAAAGGCTATGCACCTTTATGATCTGATAAATCCAGGAAATACGAAGAAACGTCTCTTTCTTAAATGACTGTGTGGGAGATGCAAAAAGGAAAAAAAAAAAAGCAGGCAAACAAGAAAACCCCACAAACAAACAACAACCCCCTCACCAGCCTCACCCCACAAAACAACCCAATCAAGCAAAAACCACCTAAAAGCCAAAATCCACGAAAAAACCCCACCAAACCCCACCAAATTCTCTTTCTGCCTTTTCTATCAATACTACTGTGTTAAACTCTAGCAACGGGCCTGTTGTTACCACAGATCAGCTTCCCAGTAACACACCTAAGAACCAAATGACAGCAATATTTAGTCACAGAGGGAAGACAAGACTGCTAAGGCTTCTTCACCAAACAGATACAGACTCAAAAAAAGGCGATGCTCTGATATAACTTAAGAAAAGACTTCCTCCCCTCTGAGTTTTTGGACAAGCAGTCACAGGTTGACACTGATGGGAAGATAAAGAAAAGCTGCAACTCAGATTTAATAATTACAAATAAAAAGCAGGAAATCAGTCTTTTGGGAAGTCTTCAAAGTTGCCTTCTTTGGTCTTCAGACCTCACAAAAAGTGACAGTACTTTGACAGGAATGAGTAGAGGAAAGTGATGTCTAACTCAAATTTAAGTAAAAAAAAATAAAAAAGACAAGACAGTATCACTGCTCAAAAGTGTGACTGCCCAGAAGTCCAGTCAGCACTGAGGTGTTCCTGTTCTTCACAGTTTTGAAATAAACTTTTTTTGCAAATAGATGAGCCCTCCAAGGTAGAAATTTGGCAGGTATGAACTAAAACAGCACCTACCACATTAGGATTAAACGGTGGCGGAATCTTCTTTTGAAGAAGATCAGTCCAGCTGAGAGATTCAAAGAACGGGTGCTTTTGAATTTCAAGCTGCAGTAAGAAATAAAGATTTTAGATTTTTCAGAAATCCATCCTGTGCCCCACAGTAAAAACTACTTCAGACTGCATACAGATAAGGAAGTCAAGTCCTTCCTCAGTTTGTTTATTCACAGTTTACTTTGCAATAAAAGCTGTAGCTGGTAAAAATTAAAATTTGTTATCCTGCCTCCATAAATGTTTCCTTTTAAGATCGTATTTTCTGCTTTTAAAGCCTTGAAATCAACCGCCCTGAGGTCTACCACACAGCAAGAATGTTTTCTGTTAGTATCTCTCCTCGTGCGGTAAAGCTTTGTTAGTTTTTGTAAAGCAAATCATTGAGAAGTGGCTGCTTCAACAACTCTGCAATGGGCTTACTAGTCAACAAGCAGCAAACAGCTATGCTACATGCTACCATCCTTTCAACTTGCTCCACATTGAGAAAGTACAATGTTGTAGCCTAAATGCTCTGTTGCAAGGTCAACAGCCTACCTAACATTAAGGCTGCAAAAGGAAGACTACGAAGATCTCACAATTAATGGGTGGAAGAAGTCCTCACGGCACAGTTCTGAAGACATCTATGCTTTCTCACATCACATTCTTGCAAACAAAGTTTTTGTTGTTACACCAGGAGAATATTTGCTATGACTTTAAGGCTAAAAAAATGAGCTGGTTTACATCATACTAAGTGTTCCACTTTCTCTGAAGATTGTTTTTCACATAGGTATTAAATCGATATTACCAGAAAACAGCCTTTTCTTTTGATTACTTCCCAGTTTCACTACAAACAGTGACATCTACCTTATTGTTTACACCACCAGGAATTTTGTTTCCTTTGCTGGTAGGTACAGCAACAACCAAGCTCAAAATATTTATACCCCACGACAATCACCTCTCTCCTATTCCCAAGAGCTTTCAGGGACTGACCACATTAGTGTCTTTAATGAAGAAATAAAAAGGAGGAAAAGATACAGACATAACGGAAGCCTCTATCTCCAACTATTAAACCTGTGCTGTGCACATCAATTTGCTACTGTCCCTTTAAACAAAGTAGGGTTTGATAAATTAGGACACTACATACAAAATCTTCCCTTGCTCCAAGTCTGCTCTGCCGATCTTTCTCCAAAAGTTCTTCCAGAATAGACCAGGCTGTAAGACTGATTCCTGGGCGCAAAACTAGGGGTTTATGAAGAATATTCTCATACATCTCAGCAACATCACGGCAGTAGAAAGGAGGCTAAAAAATAAAAGGTATACATTCATTTGATGCTACATGCAACATTGTTAACGTGTATTGAATAACTCCATGGAATAAAAACTGATAGTAGTGAAAAAATCTACTTCTTATGCACTGCTAACTTCTACTTCAGCCATCACCGCTGTCAGATCTTTACACTCAATAGCTTCCCCACCTACCTCCTCTTCTTCTAACATGTTCTTACTCCTAAGTAGCCACAGATGCCAGCCCACTTCAAAGCTCCCACTGAACTAAAAAGAACATGAGACTAGAAAACCAAATCTATCTCCCTATTTAAGGTCTTATGGGAGCTCAAGAAAACTAACAGAACAGATTGATATCAGAGTGACTACGTAAGACTAGAACCAGCTTAGTAAGACTTTCTGTTTTAATGCTGTCTTAGGAAGCTTGGAGGAATTCTGTGAGACATAAGTAAAGAAGAAGGATTTTAATTTTACTTATTCCAGTATTATGTATTATCCCTATTAGTTCTGTTTACTCTCGCATTCCCTCAAAGTGATAACTACTTGTTTTCATCAGAGTTGATGTCCAGCAGTTCACTGCAAAGTCAAAATTTTAGACATCGAGAGACAATGCAAAATGCAAAAGAGAAACCAGGTGTGAT
The DNA here is from genome assembly GCA_033556795.1 of Tapera naevia. Classification (NCBI taxonomy): domain Eukaryota; kingdom Metazoa; phylum Chordata; class Aves; order Cuculiformes; family Neomorphidae; genus Tapera; species Tapera naevia. Next base: position 18,369,483 of record JAUMJJ010000038.1, read on the forward strand.
GTGAAGTATAAGACAAACTGTGCATCCATTTACGTGGAGCATTTCAATATTTCACAAAAGTCAGCATCTTTAACAACACTCCATGGTTACTTCGACACAAAGAGGGAGGTAAGGGGGAAGTGACCCCTGCCCCCCACATATTGAGTACATACCAGCCCATAAAGCATTTCATAAAGAACTGCACCAAGGCACCACCAGTCTACTGTGTTGTCATAGGGCTGCTTTTTAATGACTTCTGGTGCAAGATACTAAAATAAAAAAAAAATAAAACAGTTTTAGAGCATCAGGCTAGCAAGAATTAAAACTAAGTTTTAGTTGCATCACAGTACAAACCTTAAGGAAAAGCTGCTTCATAGCAATTTTAAGTATTGCTAAGTAATTGCTAAGTATTTATCTTGTCCTTCAACAAACCTGGCAAGTACTTACTTCACCACCATCTGGTCATTTACCACGCAGCACAGCTGTTTTCCCAACTGAAACAATACTTCCCCCACAATACTGTTTTGCCAAACTACTTTGCCACCTCTATTATCAAACGTTTTACATTTCAGATAGGTCGCTGCACCGTTGCAGAAGCATCATCTCTCAGCAAGCTGGCTACTCTAGCCACAACCTGTTCTGCCATCCTCAACCTGCATCCTCCCCATCCAGTACACAAAAACGAAAGAACATCTTAATTCTGCCTCAGATCTATCATAACTGAGAAACTGTGTGACCTATATTAAGTTTCATTGTAAATCTCGATGAAGGCATGAGTTGTGAGTTGCTGCATTAGATATTCTTGTCAAATAAGTATTCATTTGACTGATTTGTGATAAACATATGATACCATCAAACCCTGAAAGACAACACTAACTAATCTCCATCTGCCTTGAAATCTACTCAGCATCTCAGAGCTTACTAACACAACGGCACAAGGACAGCCGTTTTATAACACGAGACTATTCTTTGTGAATACGTTCATACAAAATTGCTGCAGCTGGATCACCATCATCTTGGTCCTCAAATACAGGACACACAATTTCTAACCGCTCAAAACAAGAAGATGCTCCCTTCTATCATTCTAGTATTGAAATTCTGAAACTTAATTTAAAAATACAAGATAGCATTATCAGACATGGCACAAACTGAAACCCAGTTTAATTAAATTAGTATTTCTCAAACTTCCTGTATGTGAGTGCCCTGCGACTCATGTGTATGTAGGTGACCCTTCAAGAGCATGAAAAGCAGTTGGAGTATTTCAAACTCATCTACTTAAGCTTTTTTAACCTTTGACAACCTCCTTCAGACCTTTTAGGTGCTGGAATTCACCAAATCATTCATTCAACTCAGTGTTTAGAAACACTGACAACATCATTACACTTTTAGCGGGATTATGAAAGGTTTCAATCTAAATCTTGGATAAGAAAGGCTAATACACAACTGCTATGTATAGCTGTGATATTTTTAAGAACTCATATGAAGCAACAGCACGAGCGCCCTCTTACACTGCAATTCATGCAAGCCCAAGGCAAGTATAGAGACTAAGCCTCTGAACACGAGAAAAACAACCCCACAGATTTTCTCAAACAGATTCAGAATTACCAGTGTTCTATATATGTCCTCTTGGAAGGTTCAAATATCCAACAAATTGTTTCAGTTTGCATTTACCACTTCGCTTTACGGATGCCTTACCCTGATCAGAACTAGGGTAAGCAGTCACATGTTGCCACCTGCCCTTTTTTTTTCTTGAGTTCAAACGTTCCAGCTAAACCCTACTCCTCACTCATCCTTCACTGCCTTCAAAGGCCTTTTCTGTATTTTGAAGAATATTTATCAAATTATCAAAGCCACTGATTCTGGCATTTCAGGAAATCCCTCATACATGTTCACGACTTCCAGATTCTGAGTTTTACAGTGTAGTTTTTTCAGTAAAAAGAGGCAACAGAGTTCAATAAACTTGGTCAGCAAGTTCAAAGTTTCGTGCCTATGCAAAACTTGCTCAAGGCTCACAGATACTAAGTCTTTACAAACCTACTAAAAATCAGTGGCAGGATATGGCAAGTAGATTCATACTGGCAAATCTGTTGTGGCTGTTACACAAGCTGACTGTCCTGTGTCTAGCTAGCAGTTAGGGGACACAGGAAGGAACAATGCTTGAAAACTGATGGGGCGAAGGGAGGAAGGAAGAGATGACTTATGGGGATGTGGGCAGTAAGTAGGAGACACTGTTTATCAGTAAAAATGACAAAGAAGAGATCTGCAGGAAGCTTGTCTCTAGCTTGGTTTCATGGAAGAGCTTGTTAAAAGAATGGAAGTCTCCAACAGTACAAAACAGAGTATTTTATCTTCCAGTTACAGAAATATTATTATTAGTCAACAGTCATTAATTACTAGCCAAAACAGCATGAAAGTTGTCAACATACTTCTGGTGTCCCACAAAAAGTTGCAGTGGTATCAGAACTTGCAATCCCTTCTTTACAAAGTCCAAAGTCTGTCAACACAATGTGGCCCTGTTTGAGAAAGAGTGGAATTTTAAAAAGAGAACATGCTCAACATGCGGATACACCCACGTGTCAATTTTGTGAGAGAACACAGAAAACCAAGAATAACGTTGCATACTTACTAGTGAATCTAGGAGAATGTTCTCTGGCTTTAAATCCCTGTATTAAAAAAAACCCAAACATATATTAACTCAAAAGAGCAATCAACACAAGAGCTTCACAGGCAAGGACTTCTATTCTTCAGCAGAAAGCTCTAAGTTTTGGTGGAATTGTTACATTCAAATTTCACATGAGGTGATTTCAGGCAGCGGCTTTATTCAGCACTTTGTCCTATTTTGAACTTATGCAGGACAAGCATACATTTCAGAATCATAGAATATTCCAGGTGGAAAAGACCTTTGAGATCATCGAGTCCAACCGCACCCATCATCCTCCAATCCATGTCCCTCAAAATCTCATCTACTCATTTTTTAAACACCTCCAGGCTCAACCACCTCCCTGGGCAGCAGTTCCAGTGCCTGACCACCCTTATGGTAAAGAAATTCTTCCTAATATCCAGTCTGAACCTCCCCTGGTGCAACTTATGGCCATTTCCTCTTGTCCTATCCCCTGTCACTTGATAGAAGAGATCAATACTCGCTCTGCCACAGCCCCCTTTCAGGCAGCCGTAGACAGCGATGAGGTCTCCCCTCAGCCTCCTCTTCTCCAAACTAAACAACCCCAGTTCCCTCAGCCGTTCCCTGTAGGATTGTTCTCCAACCCCTTTACCAGCCTTGTCGCCCTTCTCTGGACACGCTCCAACACCTCAATGTCCTTCTTGTAGTGAGGGGTCCAGAACACAGTACCTGATGTGTGGCCTCACCAGTGCTGAGAAACTTACCTGTACACTATATTTATGGAGTGTAAGTAGCCCAGTGCACTGGCTATCTCAGCAGCATAAAATCTGGCTCTGTGCTCAGGAAAGGAACGCTCTCTTTGTAAGTGAAAGAACAGCTGTAAACATGAAAACAGTAAGCAAGAACATTACACACAAAAAATCACTTCAAAAATGTCTAATTTTAACAGTAAACCACAATTTTAGCTGTCCACTAAAAAAAAAACCCATAAAATGTAATAAAACTGTTTTTTGCTGCATGACTTTGTTATTAATTTTCTCTCCTCCTTTCCTCTCTCCTGCAGCTCAGAGATGGACAGGTACCTCAGATACACAAGGACATTCCCCTAAAACCCAGACGAGTCAAAAAGGAACTAGAGTAAACTACTAAGTTGTGAACAGAAGTTGACAAGATTAAATTGCTCAAGAAAGCCTCCTAATAGAATACAACCTGATGTCAAATAAGTAATCTTCCATTTCTGTATATACTCGTACTAAAAATTTTGTATCTAAGTATTTATATAACTGTACTCTGAAACCACCAGCTAAGATCACTTTGGGAGATGAATATTCCAAGCTCATCCACGAATTTTCTCAACTACAGAGAGCTGTCTGGCCTTAAACAGTTTGAGCAGACATGGAAGTCTAGCCAAAGACTAAATCATAACTATACAGATGAAACTGCACTATTCAATTTCTGAAAGTTTTAATAAAACAGAAATTTTCAGTTTTCCACCTACAAACTAGGTGGAAAAAATAAAAAGCCATGAGAACTTTGCAAACACATTCATTCAAATTTGAAAGTTGTTTTGAACTTTATTTAGTTTGTCTGAAAAAGTGTCAAACTAAATTGTGGCCATGAATTCAGAGCACAGCAAACCAGGAATTTGCTAATACCTTCTAAATAAGCTGATAGTACATTAGACAAGAGAAAGGCCCATCTTGTCCCAGCTCTGACACTTACTGAGGTCAGAACACCAGCTCTAGGCACATCATAAACTCTGATAGTAGGTCGTATGAATTTGAAGTAATGCATGAGTATTCCCCAGTTTGTATCTCATCCTTGTTTATTCAGCATACTTTACACTTGTCTGTATGTATCCAGCTGCAGTGACACGATAGGAAGCATTGTGATATGCCAAAATAAATTATTTAAGTTCTACCCCTTCTCCTGTGCTTTTTCAGCTACCAGAGTTTTATGGTCTACAACATATCCTGTCTCATCCTTCTTTCCTGTTCTGCTTTAAGCACCCATAAGACCCCCTGAAAGGTGTACATTTTACATCAATAAACTACCAAAATTAAAACACAGCAAGTGACAAGACATACAGCTCTTCCTTAAAGCATCTACGTTGCATAGTTCCTTTTACACAATAATTTTTCACTTGTTTTCTTCAATCATTCCCTGCATAGGTCCAGTTATTATTAGTTTACAACATGCTTGGTTTTCCACAAAAAACTTTTGAAAGGACTGAAGCAACATTTTACACCCTTCTATTCCACTGGCCTTTCAACCAGTTTATACATGAGTTTCTTGAACACTCCCAGAAGTACCGGACACTTGGAAAAGCAATAGGTCCCTACTGAAGACAAACTGCTCCAGAACACCTTATTTAAATGTATACAGACTTTCTTCATTCCCTTCACAAGTTTGCCCCAAAGTTACTTGCTGGCTCTTCAGATTCAATAGCACCATTTCAAGGAAAGGAATCCCGAGGACAAGGCTATTCAGCAATATTTAATTAGACCATGCAAAACTACAGAATAATCCCAAGGTTCCCAATAGTATCAATGCAGTAAATTCAGTTGCCAGTTTCCTTCCTTCCACTTTTGAAATACTGGCATCTCTGCTAAGGCAGATACAAGAGGAAAAGACAGTTTTACGTGGCAGAAAAATGTCAAAGTAAGATTAATTCATAATAAAGGGTAAATTCACATAACCGTAAAACACAGTATTTGAATCTGACAACCAGGAATAAATTTGTGATTGAAGTTATTGATAAGAAGAGGAACAGGGTCTGAACAGCTATAGAAGTCTGTAGTAACAGCACATAAAGTAATGGGATTTTCAAATTTGGCAGACTACTAATCACAGCCCATTGTAAAGGATTCTTTCCCTCCTTCTACCTGGAATTAGCAAAATGGAGAGACTCAAATCCAAACCCAACCACCACATACCTCTCCTCCATTAATGAAATCCAGGACAAAGTAAAGCTTTTCTGTTGTTTGAAATGAGTAATGTAATCCAACCAAAAATGGATGTTTCACATTTTTCAAAAGCACATTGCGCTCAGCCATAATATGTTTTTGCTGCAAGGAAGTAAAAGATCAACAAGTAAAACAGGAATGATTTTATAATTAAGGGAAAAGGAAGGAAGGTGGGTGGAGAAAAAAATATTTCTCTTCACCTCTTTCCTATTAAGGACAATTTTTTTCTGCAGCACTTTGACAGCATAGTATTTCCCATCCAGTTTTCGTTTTGCAAGAAGAACCTGTGGAATTCAAAACAAATGAGGAAACGTGACTGTTGCAGTTTATGTTCTGTTCGTAATATTTTCATAACTAAAGCATAACTGGAAAGTATTTGTGCTACTTTTTTCACAATGAGGTTTCTTTGCTTTTAATATAGTCATTCAGCAACATTATCACCAATAAAGTGAGCTGACAGTCAGTATCATGACAGATATTTCTGAACATCAATAAAGACTGAATTATAACATTTGTTTTACAGGACCTGCTGAATCTTTATCAAGATTAATTTCAGCTGGTTTTGTAAGTTTAAAGATATTTTAATGAAACGCATCAACTTGAAAAATAACCCAAGGCCAAAGACTTCAAGAAGGATTCTTTGTTGCATCTCTGTAAAATATAAATATTTAAGTCGCTTCCCAATGGGCTGTGGCTCACACTGCTCCATAGCATTAGGGGTCTGGCAAAACAGTCCATGCCAACAAAGGGAAATGCAAGATTCGCACTCAAGCTGCTGCATAAGCACAGGGGTACCTCCCTTCCTCTCTGGGGGAAACAGAGGATCCCTGTTGCTCTTAATGAGAAAGGGAAATGCTCCCTTTTGTTACTCCCAACAAGGGATCCAGGCAGCCAACTGCCACACTGAGGGAAAAATGGCAGGGCTATAAAGAAACATTAACGGGGATCCAATAGACAGTTTACATGCCACCCTAGACAGACTCCACCTCCAAAACCTCTGGTCAAGTCCAGCAACAGTCACTAAGCACAAGACACCAGCTGGCATCCTTGCATCAGGATAAGACACAGCAAGAAGAAAGCTCACCTTGCCAAAGCTGCCTTTCCCAATAACTTTCAGGAAATCAAAGTCTGTTGGTTTAGCGCTGAAAGATATTTAGGAAGGGGACAGGTCACCTGGGCAGAAATCACAAGCTTTACAGTTGTACAGGAATCTAGTGTAGCATTTCAGACATAATGTGAGAACAACAGCCTGTTAGGACCCCTCCTTTCTTCATTCTACCCAACACGTAGACTTCTGCAAACATTCCTTCGGTTTCCATTTCCCTCCAGGGTAAGTGTTCAAGTTACAGAATAAAATAAGCTCAAAGGATGCAAGTTTAAGAGGTAATGGAGGAGCAAGACTGTTCTTTTATTCTCCATTGCATAATTTATTGTAACTTTTAAGCCTTCATTTCCCCATGGGTTTTCCTGGAGCTTATTTCTCATTTCCAGAGGGCCAAATGGATTCTCAAGCTTACACAAGGAAAGGAAGGACCAACTTTGTTACCTAGTCTCTCTTTGCTTATCCCATCCTTCCATCCATTCCTCCCTCAATATAAATCACAGTGAGAGGAGGCAGGCCATAAAACCTCCCTTCTCTGTGTGTGTACGTATGAACTCACTCTCAGTTTTTCCACTTCCCACTCACCACTCCTTTCAGTTATTTCCCTTTTTCCTAAATAAATACAATGCAGAGATATTTTTGACAGCAAAACAATTATCCCTGTTTTCAAACTCCGAAACAATAGTTACATCAACACACACCTCTCCATTTACTGCCCCTGAAGGGAAGTACTCTTAAATTTAATTTCTTACTGCAATTTATCAAGCATTTCCTCCTGTTAGCCCAGAACAAATCTGCGAGAAAGCAAAACCAAAATAGCAGTCATCCAGATGAGAAAAGCACAGATTCACTCAGACCCAAGAGCAGAAACTCTACAGAAGACACCAAACAGAGAAGTGAGCTATGACCACAATACCTGGGTCTGTAGTATCAACAAGGCAAGCTGCTCCTTTGCCCTGCATTAAAACAAATTTGTGGGAACGCTCCCAAGACAGAGAGGCCACCTTTGCTATAGCATCCTTAAATAAAAGGAGAGCAGACTAATAGAATCTGAAGGTGAAAAGAAAGTTTTAAAAGTGGTTGTTTATTTAATGCAGTATTAAATGTTTTGCTTCCTCGCCAGCATTGAAATCAACAAATAAAGGCCAAAGAACTTATCATACTATTAACAGCTACAGTTAATCTAATTTTTTATGTTTTAAAATTAATTTTAATGAAATTTAATTAAAACAAAAAGTTTACATTAAATTGAATTACATTTTAATTCAATTTAATTGAAACCTACTGAGGATTTCCAGACGGTCCCAAGTTGATATTCTGTGAGGTAGAGTTTAACTGTTGGGAGAGACAAAGGGGTTTATTTTTCCTTTTTTATTTTTATTTTTTAAAATTTTCTCTTATATTTAGACCAATATTAATTTCAAAATACTCTACTGATTTTCTCAATCCATACCTTTACACTTGTTACATCAGATTTTTAAAGAAATCTAACATTCAGATTAGGAACTTCGTAAGCTGAAATATCTGGCCATCGTCACCTTGTCAATTTCTACACACTCTAGGATGAAGGTAAAATAATTGTGTCTGGACACAGAGAACAAGATTAGGAACAAAAATTTAAGAGTGTTTCAACAAACAACTTGTTTCTCATCCAGACCTTAACCTTACCAATAAAATAATTTTAGCGAAGGACACTGTGCTTTAAAAAAAAAAAAAAAAAAAAAAAAAAATCACAAAATTGAACATTCTCCCTGCCCCCGAAAAACATTACCCAGCTTTTCTACCCTGACATTAAAAGCTAACTAACACAATTCCAAGAACAGCATGAATCTTACCAGCAGAAACCCACACAGAATTTGTAAGTGACAGGCAAAGGAAGAAAGCGTTGTCATATTGTCATTTAGGTAATTTTCTCCATTTTGTTTTCGATGTAAAAAGCAGTATTTGTACCCTCATTGCGGTTTTGGACTTTATCCGAGAAGGACAAACTGCATTCATACCCGGGCTACCTGCGGACAGTCTAGCAGACATCAAAAAAACAGTATTCCCACAGAAGCAGAGAATGCCCAGACAGCAACTCTGGATGCTGCTATTCACTAACAGGAGCCAATCACACAATGGTACTGGATACTTTTACAATACTACTACCAAAATTTTAAGGTTTGGTTTTATTTCCTCAAGCGTTTGGTTTTGCTCCTCATTGTTCAGCTTCATCATTTACAGTAAGTATAAGAAGGTGAACTTTCTGTCAAAAGTAGTGGTCCAGACCACTATTCATTAGCTGTCTTCCTATTTTGGGACTTCTTGTGGCATGAAACATCATTATTTTTTCACAGAAGTTTAGATCATTCCCCATTACTTAAAAGATAATTCAAAAGAGGAGGAAACTGGTATTTTAAATTTGAATTTCACTGCATGCTCACAGTGCAGACAAGCACTTAAAAAAGACAGCAAAGACTGGCATCTTGGAAATGAAACTTTCAGAAAACACAATGTGCTGTGTTATCACACACAAACCAAAATGACAACTCTTACATCCTGAACAGGAAAAGAAATACCAAGATTACATCTGTATTCCAAGAAGAAAGCCATAGAGAAAACAAGCTTAAATATGGCACTGCTGTATTCCTAGAGATACCCTTTTTTTTCCCCCAAACAGCACTGTTCCTGGAGACTATGAAATCATTTTTAGGGAATTCATCTAGCCATGGTGTTTGTGACAATAGAGGCTTCAGACCTCTCACAGTGTTATACGTGAAATGAAATCAAATCCATGCTTGCTCCAGAGTGACTTTTAGAAAGACCGCGTTTTTTTTCCCCTGAGATAACTATATTTCTCTCCCTCTTTAAAAAAAATCCACACAAGCAAACAAGGAGACAACTAAACATTCAATCTCCCCTGCTCCTTGCTAGATGTTCTTCGCAAGAATCTTTGAAGAGGTTGCAAAAACTGTGACAGCTATGAGCAAGGCTGTTTCTTTAACTCTCACAGAAAGTCGAGAAGAAGCAAGACAAAGCCAGTAACCACTTTTACCCCTCTCTGCAGTTCACATCTCACAGAAAAATATCTTGCAGCCCACAGCGGAACACATTCATCTAAAAGAGCATTGAGAGGATTTATTGCAAAACCAACCAGTAATCTTCAGTAAATAATGCACTTCAGATTGCCCTCAAGTAGCTAAAACTTAGAAGACTGTTCTGCTTTTTTTTATTACCTTCCGACTGCTCCTTTCATCTTCATCTTCAGATGGATCCGACTGATGTTTTGGGTTATCCATCTGAAGAAATGCTCTGACATCTGGGCTAGAAACATAGTTAACTTCATTAGCACACAGATAATCTGCACAATTTTCAGCCATAATCAGAAGCAGCACAGGATTAAACAGCAGCGTACAGAAGAGCTACTCATCACAAAGTTCTGTACTTAAAGTTCTGTGTACAAGAAATACTTTTATAGTGACATTAATTCTACTGCTGACTGTGTTATGCACAGTAAATAAAATTTTCAAAAAACCTGACATATTAAAGAACATGCATGTGAAGACTTTATATAGAAACGCTCTGCAGAACTCCATCAAAAGGTAATTATTAGCAGAACAACTGCTATCCAAAGCATGAGTTCTAACTGGCTAGCAACCACCAGGAAACCAACTTTCTTTCAAAAAAAGAAAAAAAAAGAAGCGTTAATAACTATTTTTGGCTTTCCAAAATTAATGAAATAGTCCAACACAATAAAGAATGAAATACATAGTCTGGATCCCAAAGAGAGATGCATGTCCCAAAGGGTACACAGGAGTAATGTTCCTGTCCCCATCTGCTTTGAAGAGGAAGATGGTGATTTTGTATTCAGAATGCATTCCAGCTGGGCACTGACAAGACAATGTTAAGAAATCTTTCCATCAGCTGCTGGACACAAACACTCTCTGTCAGGAACTCGCAAGAGAGACTACAAGCTTCCCACAGTACCTAAAGATAAGAATTTTAACTTCAGCATTGGTTTCTATCTTCTGTCTTACTGGGGGCTGAGGAGAGAAGCCTGGGAGAAAGGGAAAGTAAGAGGACTCTAAGAACCTGCTCCCAGGAAGCAAGACTTACCCAACAGTAAGTTCAGAGGAACGTACTGTCTCTCTTAACCACAGCACAGTAAGCAAGTAAAGAATAATGTAATACAAGTGATGTAAAATTAATTCCAAAACTAGTGAGTATCACATATACCCCTTGAAAGAAAAGAAGTGAATCTTTCAAGTTCCTTCAGTTCACTAAAAGCCAGCCTGCTTATCAAGAAAGAAATATTACCTAAGTTTCAGTGATAAAGTCCTTTGAGAAGATCTCAGGGCAGTCCTTGATAGGAAACTCTGCATAAGCCTTTCAGTACAAGAAATGCTTTAACTTACTATGGAGCTGCTCTTTTACCATATACCTAGTTCATACAAAATAGTTTTATATGAGAAGTAGATATACTTGCTTTGCTATTTTCAATCCATTTCACCCTCCACACTTCTTGTAAAGTGAGGATCAGAAGCAAGAGATGAGCTGCTTCTGACATTTCTCCAGCTCCTGCGTTTCATACCAACGTTATGGAATTCATGTCCTATGGTATCTGAGGTTCCCAGTCTCTGCTGCTCACACTCACTATTCCTAAATCCTCTTTGAAATCTGTTTCAGTCACCTTCAGCCTTTCAAGTCCAAAGTACAGCAACAAGTCTGTTTACACGATTTCCCACCACCATTTCAGTTTAATTCTTCCTGTCTTACACAAACTCCAAATTCTGATCTATTTCAGGGTCCGTCATGTATCCTGCGTCACAGGAAGACAAACATTACTGTGGTTTGAATATTGCAGTAATATTGGCTCATGATGCAACAATTAGTTTCAAAATCTTTGGATATTGTAACATCAAGAATAAAAAGTTATGGTTAACGCTTTTCACTAGACAGAACACCAAAATCAGACCTGAATTACCTTTCAGCATTAATTATTATGAACAACTGGCTGATTAAATAGAGCATGTTGTAATAAATCTGAAATTGTTACTATAGTAACTCTGGCCATGTCTGAATGCACAGCAGACAAATAAAAGAATGGGAGAAATCCGTTCACAGTAAAAGGCTGCTGTTCAGTTGCAGGGTATTCCACCACCTCTGCAATACCTGGCAGCCAGAAGCCTAACTCATCAATGTTAAGCTGTTCACATTCGTAACCTTAGAAAGCACGGCAAAAAAGTAGCGATTAAAAGTATAAAGCTTAATAAACTGATTTCTTAGCCAAAACTGAGGCATGTTATGCATAATGGTAGATAGGTTGTCAGGACTTCTATGCTACGTTAGCTCAGACATGTTAACTCAATGTATTTTAAAATATAATGAAGTTGTTCCTAAAATAAAAGGATCAAGAAAACAGTTTAGAAAGGGATGCTCGACATGTTTTACATATACTACTGGCCAAAGCTGGTTCTGTCTGCATTTCTATGACTGACTGGATAAATTTAGTTTATGGATTATCTCTGAAATGCACAAAAGGGGCATCAAGCTCTGCCTAAATACGGTTCCTTATGTGATACTCGTTCTGCCTTAGCCTTCCTGCAGGAACATATGAAGCCACACAAAAACTTTTGGATACGTCCACAAATCTGAAAAAAATCAAAAAAGTTACAGAAACTTCAAAACTAAATGTTAAAATTGCCAGTGACAGAACGTTAACATTTAGAACACTTCAAAAAAGTGTTCAGTGTCTCTCTCTTCTCCACATACCTTTAGAAAAAAAAAAAAGGACCCAAAAAAGTAAAACATTGCCATTTTTCCCAGAGAAAAGGCTCAAAAAGGCATAATGCAGAGTAAGATCTTAAAAGAGGCCAACTGATGTAATGACAAGGTTTGTATTAGGTTTTATATTCATCGGACTTTGAAACCAAAAAAATCTGGTCATTTTGAGGGAAGAAATGCAGAACCTGCTTCTCACTTAAAGAACTGATAACTCTCATCCACACAGAAGTTGCAGGGTATTGTCATCCTTGTGTTCTTCAAGTGTTATGCAAATGCCCTCATTTTCATTAAGCAGCTACTTTGCACTATTTAAAAATAACTAAGTTACATCTTTAATGCATCCTCTATTATACATTAGGATTCAAACAGGTTTTCCTTGGACATGTTCTGACAGACAATTAAATGCACTACTTTTCCAGTGAAGATCTACATTTGAGGGGGCGAGCAGCCTGACTTGAATAGCTGCTCTGTGTTTTAGGAAGCCTGATAGTGCTCACAAGTAAGAAACTTCCAGCTTCTATTCAGCCAGCAAGGGGAACACGTTACCAGATCTCGATCCCTCCTGACATTTTCTCTGCAACGCCTGCATTCTACCCATTAGCGCAAGCTCTCTATCAAATACAGTCATCTGAATAAATGCATCTTTAAGATATTCCACTTAATTCACAATTCCACCTAAGCCAATGATTCATCCCCTCCCTGTATTCCACCTGACAGTGATTGCAGGAAAATCCTTATTAATCATTGTAGGGTCTTTCTGATCACTCAAGCATTTCAGTTTTTTGTTGAGTTTATTACTGAGCATAAAGCATCATAGAATCATAGAATGCCAGATTGGAGGGGACCTCAGGGGTCATCTGTTCCACCCATTTCAGGTGATCTGTAGTTTAAATGAGATGGCCCAGCACCCTGTAAAGGTTTGTTTTTGATACAATTCAACAAATATGTTAGACCCAAGAACAACGGTCACTGGTGGAGAAAGAGAACAAAAAGAAAAAAAAAAAGAAAAAATACTGCACATTTCAGAGAATAATGTGAATATTACCATCTTGGACACACTGAACATTCAGAAAGCATTTACGGTTTCCATTTCAGATGTTCAGGTGCCCTCCCTTCCAGAAATGAAGACATCGTCATGAACCATCCTTAAGCTTTTAGGGAAATAGTTTACCTACGTAGGACTTAAAACGACATTTTTTGAATGTTTAAAATTAAAACATTTTTTGAATGTCTGAATGTTTAAAAGTTTTAGTGGAAGGTGGAGTTACTTAAAATTCTGCGAGAATGCACAGCCCCCTAAGATTTCCTTGCATGTTAATAACTTTACCTAAGTTATTTCACCTAATATCAGATTTAATTAGCACATTAAAGCAAAGCAATCTAAGAAAGCAACGATGTGGACTATCTGTGAAGACTCAGTCACCACATATTCCTCAAGTATTTTCTAGAAGGTTTTAAAACACAACAAACCCACCACCAACCAAGGTTAGAGTGTTTTGGTATTTCTTCACCAATATTCTATTATTACACTATTTCTTCACCAATATTCTATTATTACACTATTTCTTCACCAAAAATTCACTGTCACATACAGAAGTGACAGATTATGTAAATATTGCTGCAATGGAGCACTGCAAAAAGTAACAGAGTTCACTCCAGAAAAAACAAAGTACTTTGCAGTTATTAAAAGACATCAGAGAAATTACTACAAAATTAAATGTTTTTGCACTGAATTGTCAATTAATGGCTTCTTCTCCCACATAAAATCACTTACTTCAAGGGTGGGGAGAAGGAGAACAGCACAAGACAAAATTTAGTCTCTATTTTGTTTTTATTTTAGAACTATGCCTAATAAGCTTCTATTTAACACACTTCCAACAGCACCAAAAGTTGACTTTGAGACCTATTTCTTAATATTGGTTTAAGTCAGTTTTACTGGACCAGACAGGCTCAGTGCCATGTTAAGAAACACAGATTCCTCTACAGATGCATATGAGCGTAGAACAATTTTAAAAGCTCACAAAAATTTAAGAAGACAAGTGGATTTCAGGCTTGGCTTGTTTTTGTTGTGTTTTGATTCTTTTTTTTAAGCACACAATTATGTAATATGCATAAAAAAGCACATCATTTTACCTTAGGAGAATAAATATAGTCTGCTTTGAGACAAAGTATTTGGTACTTGGACATACTGACAACCAAACAGGGGAGGGGATTTTCCTAAAACAACAGTGTTCTTTCCTAATGTAACAAAACAGATTAGGTTTCAATAATCAGTTATTTTAAAGTGCTTTCTACTTCTCCCAGAGGAAAGTGCAACTGTGACCACAAACCTCACAGCGTTTGTTCTAGTGGAAAACCATTTCATTGTAAAGATTATTTCAAATTTTTTTCCACTTACCACAAGGAATTATATATAAAATGCTACTTTGTTCCAAAAAAGAAAGAAAGTACATATTTTGAGTTAATGGGACATTAAATATTTGTTGGAAAAAATAATAATGATCTGACTGCACACAGTAAACTGCAGCAATATTCTGCTAGAGATTTTTCTTTCCGTTGTGGGAAACAGGCAGTTTCACAGGTTGTACTGATAGAGTCATTAAACAAAGCATAGGCATCAGAGACATTTACCCAACACTAACACCAAACATAGAGCTTTACCATTTTACCAGCTCAAGCAGCACAGAAAGCTGCATGTATTTAGTATAAACTGATTAGGCACAGACTTAAAGAAAAATGCAGTTTACCCCCTGAAACAGTTCACACACAGAAGTACTGTCCTCCAGACTTAACTGGAGCTGACTATACCATGCCACCATCTCTCAATCAGCACTGTCCCAGGGATGGAGTTTAACACACCTGCAACTCTTCTGATGGAACAGTTCATGTGCAAGCTTTTTCATTTGCTTTAGGCAGGTCAGCTCGGTTATCCCAAACTACCTAACCAAGGTGTTTAAGCTATTTGGTTAACATCCTCAAAACAAGCTGTGGAGTACACACACCCACTGCTCTAACATAAGGACACAGCCAGGGACTGACTCCCAGAAGGACAAACATAGCAGCAAGTGACAGCAGAGTTTTCAAACAGTACAGCTATTGGCAAAACAGGCACCAGCCCAACACATCACAGTTTACATTGGAATCTGTGCCCCTTGAACTAAAATCAGTTAATTGCCTGCAAGTTTATTTGCAGATCAGTTTCTGAAAACAGATATCTTTATACTGTTCATCAGTCTGCAGATTTTCCATAAAGGAATAATTATTATACTTAAGAGCACTGAACAGGCAGAATACGCTTTATGGCTAGAAGACCTTAATTTGCAATTTTATATTTCACATTTCATGTCTTTCAAATAGTCCTTATAAAACAGAAAATAAACTACTTACTGGTTGCATAGCTCTGGCTGTCTAACTAAATTCTGAATAAATTCATTCAGTCCTGCTCTTCTCTGTTTAATGAAATCTGGAAAGGAAAAGAAAAAGATCAATTTATTAAAATGACCAGTCAGCTTGTGAAAAAGGCTTATTTTCAATTTAGGGCTTTTTAGGACTAGAACATGGTTCATGATTGGTTCAGGTTAGGACTAGAGACTGGTTCATGATTGGTTCAGAATGGGACCAGTTCCATATACGAAAATATGTAGAAAAAACATTCAAGTGAGGTGAGTGAACAAATTTCAGTTTCTCTGCAACATTTCCTGAAAATGTAGAAAGCCAAGTGGATTAAGAGTGTCAAGAATGATGTGTAACCACAGTGGGCTAACCTGTGCAGCCTTCGTTGCACAGGTGAACCCTTCAGGACCGGATTCTGCACAGAACAAAGCCACAGGCAAAACTGGACATCAGTTAAGTTGACACAAGTCAAGTTTTTACATGAACGGTCCACTAAGCAGCATATTTCCGTAATATATGTATGGCAGTGGGAAAGTTGCACAATTCATCCAGGCAGTAGGCTCTTGGATGTAACTAACGAAACTAAGTAAAGTGCTTTATCGCCTCTGTTTTGGATATCATCTGTGATGTAACAAATTCCCAAAACCTCAGAATTTCCACCCTCATCCAAAGCTTAACACACACAGACACACACACACAGCTTTTCTTTAACAACATGGCAAGATACTCAAGGAACTTGAAATAGAAAAAGGGCTCTAACACAAAAGAAGGTGTGAAATAGAATAATCTTATCTCTCATTACTCATATCAACAATAGTTCGTATGGGAAAAGAATACTGATCTTGTGTATTAACTTTTAAGGTATTCCAATGACTCTGTCACATAAAGATTAATGACAACTATTAAAATTTTAAATTGAAGTTAAATTTCAATCAAAACCTGTATTTCAAATACTAAGAAAAACACTCACATTGTTTCAGGGATATAATCCCTAAACTCTTGTTAGGTTATTTAATAATTCCAAATTTATGACATCAAACAGGAAGGTAAATTTGCATAACGAATGTTAGAGGAGTCACCAATATCAGCAGTTTCAGTATGGTGGATGTACAATGCAATCAGCCACGTTAAGCATACAGAGCTATCCACGCTGATGAAGATAAAACACATGCATCATGTAAACTCCAAAGTATTCTGTAATTTTCTAGCTCTGTATTCTGACTGGTTTCTATGATTTCCCTCTGCCCCATTTTCAAAGTTCAAACAAGATTAATTTTGAAATTGCCTAAGTGACTGAACACAGTGTTCAGATGACAGTGTATGTCACGACACTGTTTTTGGTAGACTTTGGAAAAAGGGATATGTAAGTTTCACTCTACTGCACTTATGAACTCCCAAGCAATAGTACAATGCTGCATACCCAAGCATGACTTAACACCGGTAAAACACCTTTTCACCATTTGTAAAATGCATGACTTATTTCATAACCCAGCAGAAACATTACATCAAAGCCTCAATAAATCAGTGTTAAGATAAAGAGTTACTTCAATGAGCACCATGGCTCCATCTCCACCCTGCCCCTCAGCAAGAAACATCTTGAGAATTATTTAGTTTCTCATGCTCTAAGGATTTCAAGCATAGTTCGCGGAAATTTAAAACAAGTCTGAGGACCTGTGTTTTACATATGTAGTCTCAATAAAGCTTTAGGGTTTTTTTTTTTCACCCATTTAAACTCCAGTTTCCTAAATCTGACTCCAAGAAACCCATCTGTGTATTTGGCTATACCAAAGACCAGACTGCATGGCAGTACTAGCTCTAGGTCTTCAGCCAGCTCTGAAACCCCTCCAGTCAGAGAAAAGGAAAAAAACCAAACCAAACCAACAAGTTCCTCTACACACAATACATGTAGAGCTTCGGAAAATCATTTACACCTTCATCAGAAGACAATATCAGAGCCTGAATACTTGCATTCGATTATTTCAATAAAAAAGCGAGTTTCATGTCAGGATCCAGATGATTAACTGTAACTGCAGAAAACTAGTATCTTTGAAGGAACTCTAAAAAAGCCAGAATGTTACAACCCAAGAAACTCCACACCTTTGGATCAGCAAAAGAAAAAACAAAATGTTTGAAACAGGTGCAGGAGGACATGAAACTATAAACACAGTTTAATTGCATCAGAAAACCAAGGGAGGGTGGGAGCTTTGCTAGCGACCATCAGCAAAATCCTCAAGCAAAAATGGCCCGAGTGAAAGAGCCAAGGCCTGGCCTCCTATTTGCCTTTTTATTTATTCATCGGTGGTGCCACCCAGGTTAATTTAATGCACTTTACAAGTGATTCTCCATTAGTATTTCGATGTGGGCAAAGCAAGCTTAATTGAGACCTATCACTGCTAACTGGATCACATCACATTTGTATCAAGCAGGCTTCTCTAAGTGGAACAACAGGAAAAGGTTCATTTTCATCTAAACTGTACAAGGAAGCACATTTAGATACAGAGAGTTTGAAAACCTACAAAGATAAATCCTTATTTCATTTTTCAGAGGCGAAAAAAGGAGGCAACACAAAGGAAGTTTACAATTTACTAGGCATTATGTTTAAGAGAAAGAACCCAAACCCAAACTCTTCTACAGAAGAGATCACACTTGACAATTCAAAATCACTCAAAAAAACGGGAGGAGTCCCAGTCTTTGGCACAAGAGAGGCAGGGGGCCACGAAGCAGTACTTTGTTCAAGATCACAAGGTATAATACCCACCTGTGCTGGGACCTGTTCTTGACTGAAGCATGACTAAACTTTGGTTTAGTCACTGTTTTGAGGACTGGTGTAAAACTCATCTGAGACAGCTTCTGGTAGGCTGGAATAGACCAATTTTCATATAAAGAAGCTGACAAAATGAGTAACAAGATGATAACTTACCGGGATCAAAATTATCTCCAAATATTCTTTTAGCTGGAATCTTCAGGTTCATGGTGGGAAATTGTTTCTTTAGCTGAAAACAAAATACATACAATTGGACTGTGCTCAGACATCAAAGTATTTAGAAATAATGGCTTTTTTTTTTTGTTTTCTGACAAACAGTTTGAACATCTGATTATTAGTAATTCTGCTTCTCTCTGCCATCTTCTCTACTTGTACGCTTGGGGGAAAAAAACAATCCAAAACAATCTGTACTCAGCTTGTTTGCTCCAGTCATACGTTTTTCAATTCAAAGGCCATTTGACCTCAGAAACCTATGCATTACTGCAGCTATCTTCTGCAAGGTTGCCAAAATTATGTTCCGCTTCCCCAGAAAAAAAAAATAGGCTACAATTTCAACATTGGTTTTATTCTGCTCTTTACTTCCTTCCTCCATCAACTCTCTATCTGTCTTAGGCTTGTTTTTTTCTCATTTGCTCGCACAGGGGTGTTTGCATGAGGTTTAGGATGGGCTGGGGATACAGGCCTCTGGGTTTTGCCCAAACATTCTTAAAGCTTTAGACCACAGGCGGTCCACACCTAAGTAAAAATTGTAAACAGATAAACAGCCTGTTTTATGACACTGGAAGGGACATGGAGGCAAAGTGCTGGTAATCTTTTCTTATGTGGATCACAAAGGAACTACTTTTGTTAAAGCAAAAAATGTGGGTTCTGAACATGAGAAGCTGGAGAAAAGTAGGGACACAGGATACATAAGGTATCACATGTCATCACATTGGCTGAGACCAATAGGATGAGTCAATAAGGCCAAGTGCTGGGTCCTGCACTTCGGACACAACTGTCCCATGCAGCGCTACAAGCTTCGGGAAGAGTAGTTGGAGAGCTGCCTGGCAAAGAAGGACCTGGGGGTGTTGGCTGACAACCGGCTGAATATGAGCCAGCAGTGTGCCCAGGTGGCCAAGAAGGCCAACAGCATCCTGGCTTGGATCAGAAACAGTGCGGCCAGCAGGACCAGGAAGGTGACTGTGCCCCTGTACTTGGCACAGGTGAGGCCGCACCTCAAATACTGTGTTCAGCTTTGGGCCCCTCGCTACAAAAAAGACATTGAGGTGCTGCAGAGTATCCAGAGAAGGGCAATGAAGTTGGTTGGAGGAGCTGGAGAACAAGTCCTATGAGGAGCAGCTGAGCGAGCTGGGGTTGTTTAGCTTGGAGAAGAGGAGGCTGAGGGGAGACCTCATCGCTGCCTACAGCCGCCTGAAAGGTGGTCTGTTCTTGCATGTGACAGCTGATGAGAGGAAATGCACTCAAGCTGCACCAGGGGAGGTTCAGATTACACATCAGGAAAAATTTCTTCACCAAAAGGGCTGTCAGGCACTGGAACAGCTGCCCAGGGAAGTGGCTGATTCGCCATCCCTGGAGGTGTTCAAAAGATGGGTAGATTAGTTTCTCAGGGACACGGTTTAGTAAGTGGACAGCTACGGCTGGATTCAATGATCTCAAAGGTCTTTTCCAACCACATGACTCTATGACTCTATAACTGACTGCACATCTGAGCAAATACTTGCCCTCCTTGCCCACTATGTAAAAGGAGAAAAATCCTCTTCTAGCAACAAACCCAAGAAATGCCACAACATTTGCCTTGTGAAACTGCAGGTAGCAACTGCCATGGGTGACTTTACCTGAGAGCTTACATTAAGAAACAAAGATTTGTTCATTGCTTTCAGTACTTCAAAACACCTGAAGAGAAATTTATCTATTTAGATGTTTTGCATTGATTTTTACAATCACAAACAAATGCAGACTTCAGATATTATGACAACCACTAAACTGGAGGTTTATCTCATAACGATACGATACCAAGCAACAATAAAAGAAGTGACAAGTGGATTTTAAGTTTGAAATTCAAACAAACCGAAGTTTAAAAAAGCCCACCCTGTCATTTTCTTTCAACAGGCTCCTATGGTTATCAAATGTTTACTCAAACTCCTGAACAAGGGAATTAACTCAAACCATAACACTGCACATAAGTGTTAATTTGCGCTATTTTGGCATTATTTCATAGCTTGCTTTTTGCTTACCGTATTGTAGAGTTTATCAAACTCTGCATACCGTCTGAGAACAAACCATTCATTTCTGCCAACTGAGACCAACACCTTGTAAACCTGTAGTAACAAAGATAAAGTTATTGCCAACAGCAAAGTTTAACAAAATATCCCACGTTTAATCCAGTGGTGGAAATATGGGCAGGTTGTTTAATGTACAGTGCAATGGTACTTGCTAAGCTCTATTTTTCTTACAGCTAAGTAGTCAACAAAGTGATTAAAAGAACAATTAGAAGAGCCTGGTATTTTACAGAAATGTTTTTTTTTCTTACCTGCTGTTTAAAAAAAAAGCACTAAAGCTGATATAATGGAGTTTCATAAATTAGTTCATATCCAACAGAAACACCTGACCACCAGATAACAGTCTGTCAAAAAAAATGCTATGAAATTTGTTAACGACTTGATAATCCATAGTAAAGACTCATATTAAGGAGGTGAAGCATTTAAATACTGAAGATTATCTTCACCGAAACCTAAAGAGAAAGTACATATGGAAGGCAGTTATAAAGACAACTGTTCCTTGCAACATCTTGAATGAATATCATAGAACACTGGCAGATGGTTGGGAGCGTAGATACAATTGTTCAGGGATGGAAAAACGCTGCTGTGGCTGAAATACAGCACAGGTTACATAATGCACAGCACTGGGATCAAGGGAGGCGGAGCCACAGTTCTGGCCATTCAAATCCCACTGCAGCAGAGGACTCCAGTAACTAGATAGACTGTCAATCCCTGGCTTCATAAATCTGGTTGACAGCTGCGTGTCCAGCAGGCTTCTCCTCTCTCTCACACAACCAGCTGACCTTCCTTCTCCACATTCTTGTGCCTTCAGAAGGAGCCTGTCTATTACTTCAAGGGAGATGATGAGCGCAGCAAGGAAATGAGTGCAGAAGGCTGGTAACTCCTGATTAAGCAAACTGGACCAATGCTCCAGTCTCCCTTCTATCCTGCAACAAACAGCAGTTCATGTCTCTATTTGTAACTCTCTAAGAGGAAGTGGTAGCAAACATTATCAATCCCTTAGCCAGAGATTTGTAATCATGCTATGTTAACTGCTGAAATAAGCTGCTCTCGGTCTTCCCTGGGGAACACAGGAGGCTGGATAGAAGCATCCAGTAGGATGCTGATGAAGCTCTACTTGGAAACCTGCTTTCCCTTATACTGCTGAACGAGCATTGGCATAAAACCTACCAACACACCTTTTAGACCAGGGGTGTGAATCTCATGGCTCCCACTGTTCTCCTGCTTCTGCAGCATAATGAGCGTCACACACGCTGCACATGTGACCAGCATGCTGAAAGCAGCACAGGGGCAAGATGCTCAGCACTGCTGCCAGGTAGAAACAAGGTGCCAGGACAGATAAATCAAGGTGGAGAGCTGGATTTGGCCCATGGGCTGTGAGTCTGACAGCCCTGATCTAGAGCATCCCTAGGCTGTAAACAGCAAAAGCTTCAGCTGCAAAGACTTAAGTACTGTCCTCCTAAACTAAATATCTTATACAGCAATCAAGTCCTGCAAATAATGCTCAATCACTTGACATCTTCACTCCCATGACTGCATGGTAGATCAATGCCAACAAGCTTCAGAAGCCGGCCGTGGCCAACTCCTTAAATCAGCTGGGAAAAACACACAGACTGCAAAGTGCACAGGTGAGCATAACTTAAGATATAGATGGTATTCACCTCCTTGGCCACCTCAGAACTAAACAGTTTTGTTCTCAGAGTACCTGGCTGTAGAACAATGACACAGTCAACATTTTTTACACGACAGTATAAAAAAACCCCAAACATACCAGGTCATCCAGTTCATATTATCACCAAAGCAAAGGAGAAACTGCAAGTTCAACAGTTACAGAAGCACTGAACCGTAAGAACACATACGATTATCTACAAAGAATCTGTAAAACTCCCACATCACGTGTCTTTAGGCTGTATTACTACTATCAGAAAGATGTGCAATGCCTGTTTCTAGAAAGGCGTAGGGGGGAGGAGGGGAATTTAGCCTTACTTAGATAATAACCTTTTCAAATCTGGTTACTCCTAAACCAAAACTAGTCTCAGTAAACCCCTAAAGAAAAGATAACATGCATCCAAACCTTGTACATGTGGATAAGTAATGCAAAGCTTTGAGAAAGGTAAAAGGAAGAAAAAGAAACAGAATTCCTGAAAACACCAAATCATCACCCTAAACGACCTTCCCAGATACATCAGGATAGGGTCCAGCTACTTCTATTATGTGATAGGTTTCTTCACGAAAGAAGTCACTGAAATTAAAAGGTTTCAAATCTAGTTTTGTAGCTCATACTCCTGGATTAAATATTCAGCTTGTACTAAATAACGATGAGTAAAAAGGCAGGCTGTTTCCCAATTTCAAGAGAGGCATCATTGAGAAAGTAAGGAAACTATTTATTAGGCGTCAACAACATAAAAAATAAAAACCTCCACAGCTTCCACATGGCTGGAGATTAGTGTTACACATCACAGATCTGAGACAGAGTTTCCAGATTTAATCAGACAAACACCCTTGAAAGAGATTTAGTAACAAGCTTATATATGATGGGGGTGCGAAGGGAGACAAGAACAGGTCAGAAGAGAAAATTAAGCTTCAGACATCAAACAGCATAAGGGATAAAAGCAAGAAAATCAAAACAATGTGAGCTGCAAAACAAGCAAAAGAAAGTGGCCCGCTATGAGGCAAGGGCAGAATAGCAATTAATACAGCCTAGATACGGTACAAAGCAAGCAAGTATTTTGCTCTTTTTATGAGGAAAGTGAATGCTGAATCTTCAGAAAAACGCAGGACAGTGAACTAGAGTGGATTTACATAGAGGGTGGATACCATGAATTAAGCGAAAGCAAAAAAGCTTCCCTGACAGAACATCTGAAAAATTCAAACATGAAATTATTAGTCAAGAAAAAAATTATTGGTAGTAAATATATCACACGTAAGCAATACTTAACAAAAAAACCCCAATCAAATATTCAACAAAAGGTAATGAAAATGCTCAGGAGGAATTAAGAGTTCATTTCCAAAGACAGAATCTATAAAACTAAAAAAGCTTGACTTATTTACCAGAATGAGGACAGCACAGAGACATCAGCATTTTTAAAAAGGCTCCACCAGGGCAAGTGTGCAAGGAAAAAGAACAGCTAGTAAAGTTGCATATACTTGTCTTATTTCCATTCCAGCATTAAGTGAGACGTTGTAGTTTGAGCTGGAATTCCCTGTTTCTGTTCAGACCATGAAGATTCTAGAATAGTCTTAGAAGCAACAGAGATACATTGTCTAAGTGACAGCAAGATGAAGATGATAGAAAACAGCCACCTGAAGTCATAGAATGGTTTCAGTTGGAAGGGAATCTTAAAGCCCATCCAGTTCCAACCCCACTGCCATGGGCAGGGACACCTCCCACCAGACCAGGCTGCTCAAGGCCACATCCAACCTGGCCTTGAACACCTCCAGTGAGGGGGCATCCACAGCTTCCCTGGACAACCTGTGCCAGGGCCTCACCACCCTCAGTGCGAAGAATTTCTTCCTAACGTCTAACCTAAATCTCCCCCCTTCCAGATTAAAGCTATTCCCCCTCATCCTATCACAACTTGCCCTTGTAAAAGATCCCTCCCCAGCTTTCCTGTAGCCCCTTTAGGTACTGGGAGGCCACTATAACGTCTTACCAGAGCCTTCTCTTCTCCAGGCTGAACAACTCCAGCACTCTCAGCCTGTCCTCATAACAGAGGTGCTACAGCCTTTGGATCATCTTTGTGGGCTCTGCTGGACCCACTCCAACAGTTCCATATCCTTCTTATGCTGGGGATTCCAGAACTGGACACAATACTCTAAGTGGGGTCTCATGAGAGCGGAGTAGAGGGGTAGCATCACTTCCCTTGACCTGCTGGCCGTGCTTCTTTGGATGCAGCCCAAGGACATGGTTGGCCTTCTGGGATGCGCGTACGCACTGCTGGCTCATGTTGAGCTTCTCATCAATCAGCACACCAAGTCCTTCATATGAAGTCCTTCACAGCCTTTATCATTTCAACCTTTCCCTTCCCCTGAGATTCTTACTGCTCTTCATGGACATGGCACTAACGTTGCCACCAGAAGCAGACAGCTACACCTATCACAAATTTGTTAGTAACTGTTTTCCCCCATACCTCTTCCTCAAGTCCCTCCAAAAGCAGCACAGACAGTCTCCATGCGTTACAATACAGCTACAAAGGAGGAGACACAGTAAAAGCACCGACAGGCACATGCTGGAATTCACAGTTGCTACCATGAAGCTTAGCATGACCCTCACTGCTGTTATCAAATCCTAAAATATATGTGATAGTACTCAAAAGCCTGGTTGTGAAAGGCAGCTCTTGTCAAGCTGCTAATTATTCCTTGATGCAGAAAGCAGAAGCCGCCAAGACAAAGGGTGCCTCCACACAGTGCAAGCTGGGGTTAGATTCCTTTTTGGCCCCTCTTAGCCCCCAGTTTCTGAAGTTTTCTACTCTTGCTTGTACAGATTTCTAAATGGCACACCCAAAGAAAGTCCTTTTAAGTTGCTAAGGTAGTCACACTCATTTAGGTAAAACCACCTGGAAAGCACAACACTAGCATATACCACAAATGTACCACACTGGCACATTTTAAGAGCAGAACTGCCAGCACTGAGGCAAGAAAACAAACCTGTTTTGCTCACGTTTAGACTTTTATGAAGTTTTTCCTGCTCCTTTGAGTTTCACATGCATGCAGTAATTTAAGTATTAGTAAGGTATCTCTTCTCCTTGTTTCCTTTATCAGTACATTCCTTCCCCAAATGATATTGTGATCCACACTTGTGGAATCAAACAGCATTACTATTCCTTGAAGAAGGGAGGTGAAGAGGAAAGACTGATAGATAACTGAAAGCAAATCTTTGTTTAGCTGTATTCTTCAGACAGCAATTCAGTCCATGGCTGTTTGCATTGCACATTTGAAGAGTGACTAATTCACTCAGAAAAAAAAAGCTTAGAGGAAGTTGCACAAGAGCAATGAAATAGTCTGAGCTTTTAAAAGGAAGTATTACGATGCTGTCTCTATATTCCAGCACACATATAAGCAAAACAAAAACTTATGCCTTACAACTTGATTTTTCAAAGGGCAATGCAAAAGGTTTCCTCACAAAATGGGAAACCTTTTCTGAAAGCAAGTCAAATTGGGAGGTAAAAAAAGAAAGAAGGAGGGATATGACAAGGACTGGAAGTGAGAACAGGGCAGGAAAAAGCCCTCATAGGCATTAGAATCAGAAAACAGGAAGGAAACAGAAAAAGGTCTTCCAAAGTTTTTATTTTTTTCTTTTATGCAAAAAATTATAAAAGTATAATAGGATATCTATGGAAAAAAAACCTAGCCATTTAAAAAAACCCAACCAAAACAAAACAAAAAACAACCAAAACCAAACCTACATTTTACTCCTTCACAAAATAAATGTTTTCATGAAAAATCATGCAGAATGCCACATCTTAGTCTAATTCGGCACCAAACTGCTATTCCTCCATTTGGATGCTTCTATATATTAAATGATAAAAGGCCGCTACTTGGTGGTAAAAATACCAGAAACTTGTAAAGCCAAATTCTTTTTGCACAAAGCAACACAGTTAAACACTATAAACCATTCACAACTTCTCTCATTGGACTATGGCCAGGACTCACAAGAGCAAGTGAACAGACTTCCATAAACCTGTTGAAATTAATACCAAGCTTACTAGTAAAAAATCCAAATAGCACGTCTAAGTACTAAAACCCCACGCATTTGTCTACAGTGCTTAGTCTCTTATATACTTACAGTGAATCTTTTTTTCTTCTCTCTGTGTTCATCAGAGCTGGGAATGCTAACGCTTGGACAGCTTTCTTTGAGATCCATTGTACGTATTCCTTTGAGAAATTTGTTACAGGACCCTCCTTCAGGTGTTGCAATCAGAAGGTATCTTCAACGGTATTGATCCAAGATACACAGCTTTTCTTGAGAAAGTGTGAATTCCATCATGTAATCCTAAAAGGAACATAAATGGAAAATTAAGTACAGAAACTCTTAACTCAGTGCTAAACCTGCGTGACAAGAACTTTTCCTGGCAGGAAATGCATTTTACTATGCATGTATACAGCCATAATCATTATGATTTTGCAAACTGTTTCATACTTGTGGTCCTTTGTTGTTTCATCAAAATCACTCACATTCTCGTAAGAACACATGTACCAAAAAAAAAATAAATCACTGAGTTGTGTAGACATACTAGAAACAGATTTGAGCCCACTGCAGCCAATACTTTAAAGGAACAATGATAAAGCATGGAAAATGACAACCTGGTATCAAACATCTGAGAAAAGCCACCAACACATACATTCACAACAGTTTATTTAAAAAACAAAGGTTTTGAGTCTGCACCAGAGGGCATTTCAGATTTGTCAGAACAGGCTGAGTATATTTAATTATCACATCAGAGATAAAAGGCGACATGAGAAAAAATGTTTTTCATGTGACTTTTAGAAAGGGACACAGGTAGCATCATGTATTACCCTCTCTCTGCCCCCTTTTCTCCCAAACTTGACATACTTTCTGCTTAGCAAAACAGCAAGTTTGCCCATTCCCTTCAGTAGAGCAGTCAGCTTCCTGGCAGAACTTGAGAAGGGCAACGCCATCATAAAGCAGAAAGTTTAGTGTTGACTAGGTGCTTCTTCACTCACTGCTGGACAGTATTCTCCACATCTGCCCCGAGCACAAGCCAATTGTGTGCTGGATGCTACAGCAAACTACAGGAATTCAACAGTGCTTAACAGCAGCCAAAATTAACGCTACATAGCTAACAACCCTCTGCTCAGGCCAGCACAGCCACCAGAAGAGTTTCAGTTTATGCAGCTCAGCTTTCAGAACAGAATGTATCCGACCAACTCAACAAACATGAGAAAAATGTTTTAGAAAGCGGAGACCTCGGTTCTCTTTGAAACACCCAGGGGAAAAAGGAACGCCCAGTTCAACATTTAACTCCCTGTTTTCTTAAAACAGGGAAGTAGAAAATTGAACTGTATATTTCATATCATAAATTTCCAGAAAGCACAAACTAATCCAGTGCAATTCTGCTATGAGAGAGACACCCATATTTATGTTGGCATGAAGACCAAGACCCCTGGAATCCAGCGAAAAGATTTGCTCTTGATAACCAGCTAATCTCAGGCAGTTGACTATTTTTCTTGTTCTCAAAAGACAGATCACCTCCCTGGTTCAAACTTTATGTTATTATTGCTCCTGTAGCCATTTAAAATTAAGTAATTTTCAAAGATCTACCCGGTGACTTTAAACAAAGAGGAGTGTTTGAAACCACTGTAATCACAACTAAGTGATAGGTCGTCCATACAGCCACATATTCAGAGAACTATTTTTAGTTACATATGCATTAACCTTGATTTGATTGTTCCCTATGTCACCGATTAGGAAATTACAGGGTTGAGCAGGGTTAAGCTCCACCCCCACCCTTTGACTATAACACAGTCCATCCAAGGCATTTACACTGACCGAGTTACAAACTGTTTTCCTTTGGCAAACCACTGTTAAAAGCTTTATTACAAGGCACAGTTCCCGTTTTCCACAATTTTATACTAGCATAGGATTGTCACACACTCACCTATTGTCACACACTAAAATTAAGATCTAAAGGTTAACTGTGCTCTTCTCCATCATAAGAGGTCCACTAAAATAGTCAATAGGAACCACTTTCAGTAAGTGTTTCACTGAGCTTAGACTTTACAAAGCACTTAGGTCAATATTTAGCTCCTTCAGGTCTAGCGCCCGGAACTGAGAACAAGTCACTGTGTTTATCAGTCTTCCTGCTCATCACAGAAAAACAAGCAAAGCTTAAAAATGGATTAGGTGTTCCTTGACTCATATCACTCATCATCCTTCCCCTCTTGTAAAGTGACATTCGTTACAAAGGTTCCTAACATGCTTGCACTCATTCTCACAATATAAGCTGTGCTCCTCTCATCTCTTTACTTTTTGTTCTTGTTGTCTCAGTTTTAAATACCAGTACAAGAGCAGTATGGATTAAAAGCTGTAGTCCAAAGAATATCACTTGGATAAACAAGCTTTATTCCAGATCTGAAGTTGTAAGATCTATGGAAAACAAAAGGAGGAAGTATCACTCAGATTAATTCAGGAAGAGTTTATTCATCTTACAACGGAGAAAAAGAATAAATCATCTCAAGGGCTGAAACTGCAGCGGTCATATTTCTTTCTTTAAGCTGCCTAAAAGATCACTGGCTGTGACTATATTTTCTTTCCCTGAGGCTTCTCCTCCAAATTGTGTCTGGGTCAGCGACACTAAGTTGATCCGACAAACTTGGAAGAAATACATTATCAGTTTGCCACTAAGCTTCACAGGATCAGACCTTTCTTTCAATTTCTATTTGCCATGAGCATGTCAGCTCTTGAGAGCTTCCTATATCTGAACTGTAAGGTCTGACTGCAGAATCACAGATAGATTTGCCTTAATCATAAAATGATTTGGGCTGGAAGGGACCTTAAGGGTCATCTAGTTCCACATCCCCTGTCATGGGCACGGACACCGCCCAGCAGATCAGGCTGTTCAAAGCCTCATCTAGCCTGGCCTTGAACACTTCCAGGGATGGGACATCCAAAACTTGTCTGGACAATTTGGTCCAGTGCTTCATCACCCTCATAGTGAACAATTTCTTCTTGTATCTCATCTAAATGTACCCTCTCCCAGTTTAAAGCCGTTACCCCTTCTCCTGTCACTACATGTTCTTGTAAAAAGTCCCTCCCCAGTTTTCTTAAAGGCCATCTTTAGGTACTGGAAGGCTGCTATAAGGTCTCCCTGGAGCCTTCTCTTCTCCAGGCTGAACAAGCCCAACTCTTTTAGCCTACCTTCCCAGGAGAGGTGCTCCAGCCCTCTGATCATCTATGTGGCCTCCTCTGGACCTGCTCCAACAGATCCATGTCTTTTCAGTGGTGAGGGCTCCACAGCCAAACCCAGTACTCCAGGTGAGGTCTCATCAGAGCGGGGTAGAGAGAGTAGAATCACCCCCCTTGACCTGCTGGCCACACTTCTTTTGATGCGACCCAAGATACAGATTCTGGGCTGCAATCGCAAGCTGCCAGGTCATGTTTGAGTCTGTATCTTTGCTATGCTGTAGTTCAGGAACACAGCTGTAGTTTCGCAGATAAAGCCACTGATGCTGTGGTAACTACATGAAGTAATAACAGGGAGTAATCAGTAGACACATTATTTTCATCCACAGCTTCAAAAGTGCAAACTACAGTGTCTTGAGGGTTGCCAGATATGAGTGAATTTAACAGATACTATCAGTTGGGAAGCCTCTGCCTCTTGTTATAGCTTTTCCCGTAACTAAGAACAAGCATCCCCTGGCTCAAATTTGATAACAGGTAGTAAAGAGAAGGAGCTTTAAAAAAACAGGTAGCAAAATAAATATCCCTTAAATTATACTTGGGCAGTAGCAAACGGGTACATAGATAATGCAAGACAGGATAACACTGGCACCAGTGCCGTTCAGAAACAGATAAAACTTTTAAGTTACTGCAGTATCTAGGCCTGGAAAAGGGGAAGGAACACACAAATGAGGAGAACATAAGTTATGCATCCTCCTGACGAAGATTCAAGTCTATCAACAGCTCCACTGTCCATTCTCTCTGTGTTGAATGTCAAAAGGCAAGTGGTATTTTCACTATTTCCTGCAGGAAGCCACAACAATGTCAAATTTCAGGCTGACCCTTGCCTCTGGTGAAATAAAAGCATGGCAGTAACAGCACCCTGACACTATGAGAACATATATATATATATATATCTACTATACCCACAAATGAGGAATTTTCTGAATGTTTTACAGTAAAAATATTTTGTGCAACCTCCTACTAGCTACATGCAACAGGCAAACACGTAGTTTAGTAACGCATGGCAACCTCCTTTTTACTTCTTTCTACAAAAGACAGGCATTAGAAAAAGTTTCTGAAGTTTGATCAGATTATTTTATTCTGTACTGAAACATTTTTTTGTCTTTTTCTAAATTAAAATGGCCTGAAGGTGGTAACACTGCATAACCAAAGACCCTTTTCTGATCACACCGGAGTAATACAAGGGAAGCAAAGACCAGAACAGTCAAAAAACCCTAAAAACAGCCTCCCTGCAAACACGCTTGGACAAAATCACCAGGATTCCCACTCACCCACTGGAACAGAACAAGCGTTTCCCTATACACTTACCATCTGCCTAGAAAGATTTCCGCTAGGACTGAGTCACCAGTAAAACCAGCTGCTGAAAATTCCACCTGAGTGTGATCCCAGTTACATAAGGAACCTGCACATATAGAAACAGAGAGCAAGATACAGGAGACAGTCCTATTATTCACTACAAACATTACTCTATATCCTCTTACTTTAGAGAAAGTAAGATCTTTGGCACACTTTTCATCACTTCCTCAGTCTTCTCCACATATATCCTGCTAATGACTCAACATATCACTGGACATTACACAATCTTTGAGAAAGCCAAGAAAAAGCTGACGTTCTGAACTGCTGTATGATGAAACAGAGAGACCCACTGTCATTACAAAGCAAGCAGCTGACTCAGGAAATAGGAGACAAGATATTCACAATCCAATGCAACAGAAATAAAGGATGAGGAGAGCTGGGGACTGCAGGAGAATTCATGTGCCTCAGAAAGAGTCAAAGGCAGAACACAGATCACTAATCTGTAGAAAGAAGTGGATGACCAGAAGCTAGGTTTTGAATAATAATAACTAGGTTTTAAATAATAACTAGGTTTTGAAGAAAACAGTTTTATATTGGCCATCCTTTTGAATACAAGAACACTAAACACCAGTGGAGACCCCTAGCAGTATTCCAGCTGAAGACAAAAGAGAGCACTAACCAAATTGCTCTGACCAGCCCTTGGCATACATCCACACTCATTTCTAAATACAGTTTGAGAGAAGAATTTAGCCACTGGTACAAAGGAAAAAGCCTGCTCCCTGTTTACACACCCACCCACCACCTTGCATATTTTAAAATCTCTAGTAGCACCACTACCAAAAGCAAATCACTACTCTGCAGCAATGTGGGCGAAGTCCAATTCGACTGATTCTTTCTACTTGCAGAAAAGGATAGCAGGTAAAGTGAAAACTCAACCAAGAGGAACAAATAACTCCTCTTTTTTTTGTCTCAATCAGAACTTCTTTGGACAAGTCAGACAAACATTTACTTCCCACGGCTCTTCTGCACCTAAGAATATCCCTTCTGCCCCACCTCCCAAAATAAGCTCCAGTAAATTACTCCAACTGGCATATAACAAGATTCGTGGCTTGGACTGGATCTATTTGCATTCATGTTTACTACATGACAGAGTACAGGTTCTTTGCTGTGGTAAGCAAACCTTGACTAACAAAATGAGTCTAAAGAATAAATATTGCCAATAAAAGGCAGCTGTCTTTTAATCTTGAACATAGGTCCATAATAATTTCATCTTTAGCCCGTGTCCGTAGTATCTGGAAAGGCCACTATGTGCGCCAGCTAGTATGACCTACACAAACAGCAGAAAAAAACCCAAGTTTGCATTACACTTGCTACTTGCACATTTCTCGGCATGCTTTCTCAGCCTTCCTACACACCAGCTCCTCCTACACACCAGTTCCAAATCAAGTGACATGGAGGTGCCTAAGGAAAGCACAGATCAAAAGTTGCAGCAACAGCACCCAAGGTAATTTGCAGAGGTCTCACAGACAGCTGATATCAGCCACTTGCAAGTTAGTTCATTCTACATAAGAGGGCAGTCAGGCTTCAGTAAACACAAAGCAAATAATCCCACCCTCATTTTGCCCCTCTTGACGAAGATTAAGCAAGAGAACCCGAACTTCAATTCCAGATATAACGCTCATTTTTTCACATGACCTTCAACAAAAGTCACCAACTCTTTTCCCTCTTTTTCTACATAAACACTAGAGAATTCTCATCTATTTAGGACTGATGTTATTGTTAATGCATTGAACACGGAAAAAGTTACTGGATTTTATGTACTACAATTGGCAGAAGGGTGAAATCCACACAACCGAATATATCTGGGCTTTAAAATATGTAAATCCAAGCTACAGTTCACAAACCAGAAAACACATTTTGAAGTCTGTGTTCTACAGAATTCACAGCTGCCTAGAACTATAAAGGTTTCAGACAACAGAAAGGGAGAAACTTAAATACCCAAATATAAAAGTCAGTAAGAGCCTTCAGCATCATGCAAATCACATGCCTAGTTCGGTGCTGCCTGACTCCTTGTGTTACATCAGTGCAGCTACAGCTAATACTTAATGTCCACTCTCCAAAAACAGTTTACAAACTCGTGCAGGTAAGAGCATACATTGACCTCTCACACATATCAGTGCTGCACAGAGAATAAGGAGGTGTTTCAACACTATACGGATTCAGAGAGCAGTTGTTTATGCATGCATAACAGAACTTGGTGCAACAACATCAGATGTGGTGAGGCTGTAATTTATGATCAAAGGTGGGAATTAAGGCTGGAAAGCAATTTTAACACAATTCATCACCATCATGTAACCATTAGTGACCACGTCTTCAGCTTAAAATTGTCAAGGCAGCTAAACAAGCACTACTTCTCACCAACATGTGCAGGTTAAACGTACTGCATTTCCAAGCAAGTATCTCAAAATACCTTTTAAGGAATAGGTTGGGTTTCTAAGCTTTCAGTTATAAGAAATACCATACATGAAGACTACCTTGACAACATTAACAGTGAACTTTCCAAAATGCTTTCCAAAAGCTAATAACATTTTTTCCTGAAATCTGAAGTTATCTTAAAGCCTTCAGGAAAACACTATTCCATACACCTTTCTTTTTTATCATTAGTTCATGGAACAGTCACTGAAGAGCTGGTGAAGATGAAAGGTGATGACTAAAAAAGAATTTAAAAAAAAAATGAAAATCTGAACTATATTTAGACACCCAGACTGAAACACCGCTAACATTAAAAGAACTCAAAATGGAATAACAGCTGCTTTTAAAAAATACAGATTCATTCTGCATGAGTCTATAAACACACTTAATATACGTCTGGAAGAAGTTTTTAAAAACCATAGCTAGAAGAATACTATAGCAAGCAATATTCACAGACATGTTCAGTGCCAAATAACTGGAAGAACCATAAGGGCGTTCAAGTGACATTACTGCCTCAAAACAGAATGTAGCACCAGCATGAAAAGATATCTGAAGTTTAAAGGGGAATAAGAAATGAACATCCCATACTGCAAAGCTACTGCACATCTAGAAGCAGAACTTACACATTTAAGAGGAGGAAAATTCAAGTATATATTAAAAAAATACGAGCTGTCAAAACAGCTTTAGCCTTAGTATTTTGCAACAGCTTTTTAATTACCCTCCACAAAATTAAATTCCTCAAGGGTACCTGAATCCCTGCAAGACAGCACTGACTGAACAGCTGTAGTTTTCCAGGACAATCTCTCAGGTTCGATGCATTCTTCCAAACCACAGCACTGGCTGCAGAGTTCTTGGAGAACAGAGCGGGCACCGGGCATACGATAGCAGGCCGGGACAATACCGGCCCTAGGACAATAGCTACCCTGGGCACACGATAGGATAGCCGCCCTGGGGCTCGTGGGACAATACTGGCCCTTGGGCATGCAACATGACACCTGCCTGGGGCATACCATACCACAGCCATCCTGGGGCACACAACAGCCCCTCAGGGACACATGGGACAATGCCTGCCCTGGGGCACACAATATGATTCCATCCTAGGCATAAGGGATGATGCCCAACCAGGGGCACACAATACCCGCCTTGGGGCACACAGGACAATATGATGCCTGCCTCAGGGCACACGATACAATATACACCCTAGACACATCAGGATATGATCCTCACCCCAAGTCACACCATGATACGATACACTATGGCCTCAGGGCATACAGGTCAGGATGATACCCACCCCAGGGCACAGGATACCTGCTCCAGGACCACAATATCACCCTAAGGGGGCATGGGGCAATACTTGCCCCAGGTCACAAGATACCTGCCTCGGGCACACGATGCCTGCCCTGAGGCATGTGATAGCTGCTCCCGGGGCACATGGGACGAAGTGATGCCCACCCTGGTGACATCGGGCGATTTCTGCCCCAGGCACACGATACTGGCCTGGGAGCACACAATACAGCCCCAAGCACATATTCACCCTGGGCACACGGTACGACACTGCCACGGGCATATGGGATGATACTGGCACCAGGGCACATGGATACCTGCCCTAGGCACACGGTACTCGCCCCGGGGCACACTATACCCGTCCCTGGGCACATGGGACGATTCCCACCTGGAGCACACGGTACTCGCCCCAGGGCACACGTCACGATACCTGTCCCGGGCACACGGTACCCACGCCGGGACACACGACGCGAGCCCAGGGGAACAAGGTACTCGCCCTGGGGTAAACAGGACGACACGACACCCACCCAGGCACGTGATATTTGCCCGGACCACACGGGACGATACCGCTCTGGGCACACGGTACCCGCCCCCGGCAGCCCCCGGTCTCCCGTACCCACCGCACACGCAGGGCAGACCCCACGGGCTTCGCTGCGCTTCCAGCCGCTCGGGAACGGAGCCGCGCTCTGCTCGCCTTCACCCTCGCAGCCTGCTCCTCCTCTCCCCTGATTTCTAGGAAGTTACGGCCGTCTCACATTCCCGGTCCCGCGACTCCCCCCGCGCCGCCCGGCGCGTGAACCACCCGCCCCGCGCCCGCCCCGGAACCCCGCGGTGCCGGCGGGAAAGCGGCCCCGCCCCGGGGGGGGGGGGGGGGGGCGGCTGCTTCGGGTGGTTATTGCGTATCGGTCGTTGTCGGCTCCATTTTGCACATACGTGCATTTCTGGCACCCACCCCGTGTGTTCAGTGACACTGGAATAAACAGCTGGGCTTGTTTTTCTTCTTCTTGGTTTATATATATGTGCAGCTTAAGCCCAGAGGTGGGAGGTCAAAGACTCATGGAGTGGTTTGGGTTTGAAGGGACCTTAAAGGTCATCCGGTTCCACCGCCCCCCACTCCTCCCACCCCCCCCCCCCCCCCGCCATGGGCAGGGACACCTCCCACCAGACCAGGCTGCTCAAGACCACATCCAACCTGGCCTCGAACACTTCAAGGGAGGGGATATCCACAGCTTCCCTGGGCAACCTGTGGCAGTGTCTCACCACCGTCAGTGTGAAGAATTTCTTCCTAATGTCCAATCTAAGTCTTCCCCCTTCCAGTTTAAAGCCATTCCCCCTCGTCCTATCACTACTCGTCCTTGTAAAAAGTCCCAGCTTTCCTGTAGCCCTTTCAGGTACCAGAACGCCGCTATGAGGTGTCCCTGGAGCCTTCTCCAGGCTGAACAACTCTCTCAGCCTGTCCTCACAGCAGAGGGGGTCCAGCCCTCTGATCATCTTCCTGGCCTCCTCTGGACCCATTGCAACAGTTCCATATCCTCCTTATGTTGGAGATTCCAGAATTGGACACAGCACTCCAGGATCTCAGGAGAGGGAGTAGGGAGGGAGAACCCCATTCCTCACCCTGATGGCCATGCTACTTTGGATGCAGCCCAGAACACGGCTGGAAGAGCATATTGCTGGCTCTTGTCAAGCTTTGAATCAACTACTACCCCAAGTCCTTCTCAGCAGCACTACTCTCAATCACATTGTCCCCCACCCTTTACTGAAACCATGGACTGCCCCATCCCAGGTGTGGGACCTTGTACTTGGCCTTGTTGAATCTGAAGGGGTAAGATCGCACCCAATATGACCGCACAACTCCAGAGTAAGTGAGTGGCAGTAACTTGGAGATGGTTTTGGGAAACTCATGGAGTGTTTTCTCCATTTCTGGAAACAATGCATGAAGTTAGAGGGGCGAGAGTTTCCATTGCAGCAGTCTCTTGGTTTAATGCTCATGGATTGTGGGCACCCCTAAAAGCATCAAAGGATCAAACTGAAGCCCCTCTTGTGTGCAGGGTGGTGGTGGTGGGGTGTTTAGGTTTTTTTAGATTATCTTTACCAAAGTGACAGATTTCCTGCAGTTTATGTGGGATATTTTTGCATTCCAGCCTTTCTTCTTTGTTAGCTCTCTGCCAAATCAGCCCTAAATCACCTGCACACCCCACATCCCTGCCTGGGGACCAGATCCCCCCTCCCTGCCCTGGGCAAGGTTCTCCCACAACCCCTTTTTATTATTAAAAATTACAAGTTCCCACTTCCGCTGTCCTGAGGTTTCATTCGCCATCGTATCCCATGTCCTCCACCCAGCCCCTCGAGGCTGCTGGGCAGCTCCTCACAGAAACTGCAGGAAATCCACCACTCTGGTAAAGTTAATCTACAATAATCTAAAAAAAATAAACCCACCCTGCATACAAGAGGGGCTTCAGTTTAACCCTTCAGTGTGTTTAGGGGTGCCCACAATCCACTGGCATTAAAGTGAGCATCTGCTGTAATGGAAGCTTTCCCCCCTCTGTGTTCTAAATCCCTGTTAGTCAGGGTTTGCTTACCACAGCAAAGATACAGGTTTGTCTAATATCTAGCATGACTCAAGAAAGTATTTCTGCACCCTCTGAAATTATAGGGTAAGTTTCGATCTCCTAGTGAAAATTCAACAGAACTTATTAAAACAGTGTAACTTGGTAAGTTTTTCCTGAGCAGACTGAGGCCACAGAACAGTTGTAAAAATACAAATTCCAGAAAAAAACCCGCTTTCAATGGCAGTCTTGACTTCCTCCTTATGCAGTTAACTAGATTTACAAGTGCAGGACAGTCAGGAGTTTTGTATAGATTTAGTTTAACAGAACAGACCACTGCACCCATTAAATTCAAACCTTGTGTTTACTGAGGATCTACTATGGTCTCTAAATGTGTACATGCTCATCATTCAGGCAAGGCTTAAGAAGTAAAGAATATCTAATGCAAACAGTGACACTTGGGGTGAGGTAAGAGCCTATGCCATTTTAGCCTCCTCCATATAAATGCCCAAAATTATTATTTGGATTTCAACTGCTGTGTAAAGAATGAAAAGTGTGAAAACCCCGTAGCCTGTTCCAATACCTTAACAGATGCAATGTCTAGGAGCTCTCCAGACCCCACGAGCTTTCACAAGGAAATTGTTCTGTTGATTATGGAGAAGCCCCATGGCCTACAATCGTGTCTTCACAAGACTTGTATTTGGGCCTGACGAGACAAGACGATGCTCATTTCAACAGTCACAGGTATTGGCAAGTATCTGACAAGTAGTGATTCAGGAGATCCTGTTTCTGGACACTCCTGCTGCAGAAGTATTCCTGCATAATACTACACTCATGTGTCAGACACTGACAGTCATCCAAGCACTCTCCGAAAACAAACCCGAGAAGCAGCCTGGCAGTATTTGAAATACGTCAGTGTTTTGAATAGCGTGTTGTAACTGTGTACACACAAGCTACAAGTCAGCTGGATCGCAAGCTTCCATTTCAGCAGAGTCCAAGCAGGAAGACATGAGGAGTTCTCCCATCCTAACCTGCCCTTTACTGACTTCAAAGTTTAATTTTTTGGGCAGGCACTGCTAGATCCAGAGACTCTGCATTGTAGTAACAGCTGCATTTTGGTTGTTCAGATTGGGCAACGTATTCGCCTTACATTCATAGAGAGGTTTTAAATAAACTGTATTAGCATTTCTTGTTGTGAAACCCAGAGCTTTTGAACTTCAGTCAGTTAAAATAACTTGTTGGCAAATAACTTAATCAGATCATCTGTATTCAATAGCTATTTTACTTTACAGTTGTTTAGCAGTATTCGTTTTTTGTCTAGTTGATAGTTTTCAGTTAATCATTCACTGGTCAGCAGGTCAGCTGAATGGAACCACTGGACCAAATTACAGTAAGTAAAGAGGCCTCAGCCCATGAAAGCAGAGAAGATGACCCTGGCCTAGAGACAATTTAACTCTGTCTACTTGACCACACCATCTAAGCCTTAAACCTTTGAATAGGGAGTTGGCTGTTTGTCCTTCCTCAGTTATAAGCTCCCACAAGACCGGCCTGTCAGCCAGTTAATTTTATGCAGTTCCTCTCACTATTCTGGAGCTGTGCTCAGTCTTAAGTAATTAGAGAACAGCAAGGTGGTACATATCCTTGAATTACAATCTACCTGATTGAACTCCACAGCCTGTTCATCTGTTTAGTGCATCATGCCATGCAGAAAAGCTACTAAGGTCCTAAAATTTGAATAAACTCTAATCTACAGATTTACTTGATGCACTTATAACGGCTAATACTCTAACGTCAGTGTGGATACCTGGTGGTTATGACTGCAGTAACTGCTATAACTGCATAGCACACACAGAAACATACAGAAACACACAGAACTCAACTTGCTTTTGAAGTGAAGTTAAAGGTCAGCACTCCCTCTGGCATTTCTGTCCGTGGGAGCTCACTTGCATTCCCCATTTATGTTTCCTGTGCAAATAATACACACAAAGAATCTCGCTTCTACTGCTTTGCAGTACTTCACCTTCTGAAGAATGTTACAAATCCATGTACTGTGTTGTCATCCCAACTATTTCAAGTCTCTGCTAAAGAATACCAGTGACTGGGTGGTGGGGGTGGAAAAGGAAAAAAGGCAGAGTAATGAAGGACCCATCTCAACCCACTGGAAACGCGAGAGGTCACAGAAATGCAGAGTACCTTTAACATGTTTCTCTAAGCCCATTATGAACAGGTAGCAATAATCTGAGCTATTAGGTTCTGGTTTTACTGAAAATGTCCTTTAACTAGCATGAAAGCCTTGTCCTTGACCAAAGATCAAAAGTCTAATTTTCCAGCATCAAGAGAACTATAAACTATACAGACAAAAATACAACATAAAAAATAGTGCATGACAAAGACAAGCAGGAATGCAGACAACTTGTTTAAACTTAGCAAGGAGCTTTGCTAGTGAGCTCTGTTCCGTATGTATACTCTGTGATACTTCAGTATATATTCAAAGATTCACACAACAATCACAGCCCAAACCACTTGACAAGTACAGTCCTGGCATTTTTAGCTACTGCTAAAACACGGTGTGAGTAACACCTCAAAATCATTACCTCACTTTCAGCTTCAAACACAGACATCAGAGCTTTCAATTTCAGTTCCTGCATCTTCAAAGGAGTACCTTAGCCGATCACTTTTAACACCAAGCTTTGTATCACACTCAGGAACAACACAACCTCC
This sequence comes from Tapera naevia, assembly GCA_033556795.1. Lineage (NCBI taxonomy): Eukaryota > Metazoa > Chordata > Aves > Cuculiformes > Neomorphidae > Tapera > Tapera naevia. The sequence continues at coordinate 18,409,594 of JAUMJJ010000038.1, forward strand.
TTGTCCGAGAACAGACCATTAATAGAGTCATCAGGTTTGGACACTGAGATGAGATGGTGTCTGGGATCAAAAACTCTTCTGTGACAGTGTCTTGCATCCCAGCAACTCCAGTTAAACCAAATGCATGTCTGTTTAAAACCCTCCAAATAACATTAACGTGACACTACAATAGATTTGAAGTGATATTTTAAATAAATATTGTTAGTCTGTAGCCTATAAAGCCATAAACTTAGAATTCACTCAAGAAGCAAGCAAGGGCCATTGTACTTAACTTTGCATGTGCTGACTGTTTTAATCAAAGAACCCAACTCCAAGCAGGTTGTATTCACCTACACAGCATTGAGCAGTCCGAGGGCATCACTCTTTGGAAAGTCTCAGGCTGCAACGGATGCATCTCGTAATGACACAGGTACAACAACTCAGGGCAAATATTGTCTAACACCTAGAATTCCAGCAGCCACAAAAACCCCATAAAATATATGAAGATAGATATGAACCCACCCTATTCTATCAACTACTCTCACACTACTTCCCAGCCTCTTGTTTGCATACACCTAATTAACCTGTGTTCATACCCCACTGCCTGTTTAGGAACAGGAGTTTGAAGAGGCTTGTGAATGGGCCACTTGGGACCAGATGTTCAGCACTGCAAAGCACGACACCCAAGAGTCATGTACTGGAGAAAACAGCCTTCTGATAGACTCCCTGGACACATAAGATTACCACAAAATACAGGCTACCGAGGACAAAATCAAATAAAAGAAGACCCTCAGTAGGAAAGTGATCTAGCTGAAAGTCAGAATTAAAACTGTGGAAAAAATGTGAGCTGGACAAGATTTAAATCTCACAGTGCATGTGCAAGCAACAGTGTCACCAGGTAACTGTTCTTTACCGAAGCTGGTTTTGTGATGCTTAATGCATGTATGCATATTAATAGCTTTCATTTAACTCATTTTCATAGTTGCGTGCCTGTGCTTATTAGAGAAGTCTGAATAGTGGTTCAGTTTTACATCAGCTGTGGGTAGGAAATTTTTTTCTCTATTTTATTTTTGTACTCTAGATCAACTATGAAATGTCTTCAGATTACAGAGACAGTCTTTCAAAGACATTATGAATGTATACTTCAATCCCTTCTCCCAACCCACCTGAAACTACCACAAGCCACCTAAACAAGTACAACTGAAAGATTCGTTATTATCCCTTGACAAAGCAAAACAACTGGGCAAGTAAAGGAAGCTTCCCAACCCTGAATGACATTCACAGTGAGCTGGCAGTTTTGCAGCACTCCAGACACAAAGAAGATCATCCATCTATTTACAGGAAGAGTGTCCTGGAGCACAGAGGCTGGTGGAGATCAAAACCACGACTTACAACACCACCGTATGGACCTCACTTAGCAGAGCAAACACCACAAACTAAAATAATGGAAAACTATAGAAAAACTGCAGTAAACCGCATCATTTCACAAGCATCACAGAGAATGCGTAACATGGACCAGAAGAATGACAGCAGCACCACATCAAAGAAATTCTTCACAGACACTAAGAAGAAAATTGTTTTAAAACAATTCAAGCATACAATAAAGATGAAAACTAACTAGTACACAAGCAAGCATTGTGCCAAAAGCAGCAGTGTCACAGGAATTAAGGAAAAATATATAAAGCTGAAAGATTAAAAAGGCGAGTTTATCCCTACCTAGGGGAACATGTATGCCAAGTACGTTGTTGCGTACCTTGGAAATGCAGATTCCCTGCCAGTGCTATTTAGAGCAATTATGTTTTTTGTTAAAAATACATTAAGCTTTCAGTCTCTTCAGCAATGCATTTGCACATTGGGAAGATGAAGCCAACAGCCGAAAGTTTCTCCAGGCAAGAATAACTGTAGTAAACACTAAATACTCTCAGCTACATGGAAAAGTCCCACTATGGGTTGAGTGGCACCTCTGTCTTAAGTGCAGACATTTGCATTGGTCAGTGCTACAGTACATAAGTCCTTCCTAGAAGCAGTACCTGTGTTCTGAACGTTTGGCAGATCTATACAGGACTTAATATCTAACACTCCAGGATGAATGGTAACTCTTACTTGTCTGCTGGGCATCCAGAGCTCCAAAACAAATGAAAACAGTTCGGGTTCTTTCCTGGTACCACCTCCAGGCAGAAGAGAAGAGGCATCTCTGAAGGAAACTGGATGTATGGCAGGTTTTACAAATCCCATCTTAGTCCAAACATAGCCTTTATTCCTCACACAGTAAGACAGACTTTGCTTAGGGATGCCTTGTTTTCCCCTCACCAAGGCCACTTTGATATCCCACACTGAAAGAATTTTAATTCCTGGAGATGCAGGAATCACTATATTCTGAGCTGCTTTCTTACAAGCCAGGGTCTTCTGGCTGTACTTCATATACTTCATGTTTGGGTATGTCACATTATTTGGTTATGTCTTTTACAATGAGAAAGAATCTGTTTCAAGCAATAACTGTGGGCAAACTATGGACCTAACAATCACCTCCCTGTGGGGAAATACTTGTTATGCATAAATATCTGGGGGCAACAAATGGAGCATAACAGGCTGAGTGGTGGTGGGCAGGAAACCTGCGATTCATTCTTGAGGAAAGGCTGTAATATGTAATACCTCAAATACAGCAGCCATGTCCCTCATGAACTTGATACTAACCTATAAATCATACAATAACCAGTTCCACATTTTATCCAAATACATGAATATTGGAGAACACAGATACATGCAAATGAATTTACTGTCACAAGAATTAGATGGGCTTTTAAAAGATGGAAAGCAAACTGAAAACATTAAGATAAGTAAAGGCATGAGTTACCCTTTTTTCCTTTAATGCAAGAGTTCTTCTTGTTTACATTTTGTGATTACTTGAAGCCTCTGTATATTTTCATAAATGTATTTAGGAAAATTTATTCCTTTTGTACAACACTACGTTGTAATTACACACACACACGTAATTTGATATAGGCAAGCAATTTTTGGTAGAAAATGTATAAATGCATGGTGGGTTTTCAAGATGAAAAAGCAGAATTAGGCAGTGAAGGATCATATCTGCATTTTCAATACATGCGTCTCTGCTTTCTTCACTTAATGCTCCTCAAGTTCTCTACTGCCCTCATGCATAGACCAAAAATTATTATTATTATTGCCATATCAGTCGTTTTGGAGTGCTTTTTTCCAGTCAGGGCAAATTAACAACATATTTTGTCATGAAGCAAACATTGTAAGGTTAGTTTCGAAAAATTGCTTACCGTGCAAGGCATATAAAGTGAATGGTGAAGTGCACATAAACTGTCTGACAAAGCTGACTTCTAACCCAAACCCTGCTGTTTACATCCTGTTCATTTATAGGTGCAATTGCTCGCAGGGTTCCACCAGGAGACGTCATCAGCTATAGCCATGTCATTGTTACGAGAAACACCTCTAGTTAAGGGCACATGGACACATACCTGTATTCATTGCCCACTGGGCCCAGATCTTGTTTTGCTTTGCACCTACCCTCACTTTCCTCACTCACTGCAAGTGTGCAGTCTGGAGCAGGAACTCAAATGAATCTCCATAAACTAGTTCAGGTATCAGAAGCAGAATAATGGTATGAACTCCAGATGGCCTGGTTTACCTTACCTTTCCATTATCTTACAGCTACACGCTGTAGATACTGCTTCAAGCCACCTCCATTTGCTTACATGGAAGCATGAAAGATTTAGATGTTTTTTACATGGGCTCCAAGAATATGAGGAAAAGGAAGTCCTATCACTAAGTCCTACAAGGGTGAATACGTACATGAAAAAGGACAAAACCAACAGATTGCTTTACAGATCTATAGCAAAATATGTGCTTGACATGTCAAATACAGTTTATTGGTAGATGCTACCATGCTCTGGGACTGGTCTCAGCAAACATGCATACAGTGCAATAATAAATTACTGTGTTGTTAAACACTTTGAAGCTGAAGTTATGCAAAACAGATCATGAAGTGTAAGTTGCTAAAAAGCCTCCCAGCTGATAGTACTACAAACCCTGTATTTTGCTCTTAACAAAGACTGTTTGGAATTCAGCTTGTAAATACAATTCTATAAAACAGATTGGGTATCTGAGTCAGCAGGAGATCTGAGCAGCTTGTGCAGGAAGGCACAGACATACCTCAGGTTATCACACTTTCCTTTATTGTGCTTTGTGGATACTGCATTTTTTATTGTGCCATTTTTTAGCAAGAAAGTATTTTTCATTTAAGGTGTAGACATTGTTTTTTTTAGACATAATGCAATTGCACCTTTAATAGACTACAGTATAGTGTAAACACAACTTTTATATGCACTGGGAAACAAAAACATTTGTGTGACTTGCTTCATTGTGGTTTTCACTGTATTGCAGTGGTCTGGAACAGAACCTGCAATATCTCCGAGGTATGACTGTAACCAAAGCTAAGTATAAAAGAAAAAAGGCTCTCGAAGTAGTAGTTCTGTATGGATGTTTCTTAATTCAGCTTCCTGAATCCCAGCTACAGCACGTTCTACTAGAATTTCAAATACAGGCTGGGGTGCACAAACATGCTTTGGTAAACAAATGCTCTGGCACACAGTGTTGTGTAGGTGGAGTCTACCCAAAATGTCAAGAATTTTTCCCCAGAGTGCAGAGATGAGCAAGAACACAAGCACCGTATTTACCTTTTCAGGCTGTTTACTGGTTGCTAATCTGTATGTATTCTATTAAAATCTGTATGTATTCTATTCAAATTAAACTAAACAAGGGCATTGGTTTGGGGAGTGTCCTCTCATCATGTCCATCCCCTCACAAAAGGCTCACAGTGAGTTTCAGCAGCAGATTTATTTAAAGATATATCCTGTCTTCTTGTACCAGGTAAAACCAATACACATAGGATGTCTAAGAACAAGCAGAGACAGAGGACAGATGGTCAATTTTTGGACTCTACTGAATTATATTTTTCTTTAACATATCTTTATTTTTACAATATGACAAATCTAGCAGAAGCCACTTAATGCAATATGGTAAATCTGAGTATGAAGGATAAGCAACAAATAAATAAATCCCTCTAATCTCAATATGAACTCAGGACCACTCTTCCGTTATGCAGTTTCGAAAAGGAATGTGACAGTATTTAATATTTCAAGTCAGCAATTTTTTGATGTTAGCTGTTGTGGTGTTGGGTGGTAAGGACCACAGTGAACAAAGAAAAACTTTGTAGATGGCAGCATGGAACATGAACACTGAGTAGGAGAAGTTATCACAAAATCGTATCTGTTGACATTTAGCTTTGATGTACACACAGCCATTTTAAAGGGACAATAAGAACTATATTATTTAAAAGGCATGGTATTTTCTTGCAGTCATTGTTCAAATGAGTCAAATATTTGATATGAAAATGTTCCTGGCATGAAAGTCCAAGCTACTGTTTTCTTTCTATAAGGCATGAGATCAAGCATGTCTTATTCCAACTGCAGTTTTCTTCAACAATGCTGTACAAATTAAAGTATTTTTTGTGGATGACAGTGCAATTTTAAGCTTGCATAAGAACACAAAAGAACAAAATGCCAAGGTTTTCTAATTACATGGCAATCTTCGTGTCAACCAGATTCTTTACATGTTTTTATTAATCTTTGATTTAAGAGAAGAGAAAAATTTGTCCTAGAAAGAAGATACAGAATTTTGTGAAGCCATGAGAACTCAAGATGTCATACATCTCATGAACTGAAGCACTTAATAAATATGTTGTTATTGGATTAGTAGTAAAATATGGGAGCTGTGCAGAACCTATACAATGTTCAGCAAAGTACCAATAGTCAATCTCTGTTCGAATGCAACTGCAACAGCAATGAGGATACCTAAACTGGAATATGCGCCACGCTAATAGAAGCTAATAGAAGGGTGTGGGAGGAGAGTGCTAATATCTTCCACTCTTGGATTAATTGATGAAAATTTAACTTCAGTCTGAAGCAGATACCATGTAAATGCTCAAAACTCTCCATGCCGCACTGGCTCTGTTTCCTGTCAGGTTTGGGATGAGTCACTAGCAGGTTTCTACACTAAATTGCTTCCAATTCAAATGTACCTTTCATTTATATAAAAAGTGTTGCAGTAACAGCCCTTCAAAATACCCACTTCAGAAATAATGCTTCATCGTTCACCTTTATATAACTGCGGTTCTCCCAGGCCTACGCTGCACATTTTTTTTCTCTGTTTACCACCAATTTCTCCCTACCCGCAGGCAGTTGTCAGCACACCAGAATTGCAGGGAACGCCTGCGCTACTGGTGCGGTCGACTCCCCTGGAGACCCTGGGTGGCAGGCAGATGTCTGACCAAGCAGTCCTCACCACGCACCTCTGTTAAAATAAAGTCAGGGTAGTTACGGGTATTTTCATCCTTCACTCCTCTGCTTCCACTGATTGATTCAGAAGCATCTTCAAAATCAGAAAATATAAGCACTGTTTATATCTAACTCTTATGAGAATGCTGCCTAATTTTGAGAAGAGAAATGCAGAACTACTGAGGGCAAACCCATTTTTTTTATGTGATTCTTTTAAAGTCAGAGCAAGTGAGGTGACCGTTTATACTGTTGACTCCTGGCTCCAGCATTCTTACGTACATAATTGCTCAACAGAGCTTTTCGCATACATTTTATTGCATTCAGCATGAACCTGCACAGCTAAGCTAGTACCGCATTTTTAAATCTGGTTTATGGGAAGGATGTCTCAAGTCACACAAGCCAGAGCATCTTAGCACTTTTATGGAATAACGGAGTGACAGTAGAGTTTCTATCAACTAACAAAAGGACCAGCAATCCAGGGAGATAAAAAGAGAACAAATAAAACATTAAGCTAACACCAAAGAGAAACATATTTTTGGTATTATACATAAATGCACAAATGCATATATTGAAAGCACTAATAGGCCTACTATGGCTGGCAGGCATAGTCAAACTATACTTGTGTGGATGCTATAACTGTGGGAGTATGCAAACAGGAAGATGGTGGGATTAGTTATTTAATTTATATGAAATTATATGAAGTTTTGTTTTACTGCATGTAAAGGAAAGCTGACAGCAGAGCCCATGACTTCTTGTAGTGTCTGGGGAGGGGAGAGGAAAACATGCAGAACCGCCACTCCTTTACTCTAGAACTCTGCCCCCAAAAGAATTATATGGAGATTTTCTTTCATAAAGCTAATAATAATAATAACAACAACAACAATAATAATATATACTCAAGCATACGGGGGGGGGGGCGGGGGGGAACATGTTTACTATGAAGAAAAGTAAATTGGAAGCTAACAAAAAGTTATTTCAGAGAAGACTTTTCAATACCTCTGAATTTGTCTTAACATTTTAAAAGTTTTTAAATACTGCTAGATAATCTGCCCAGACCTGAAAAACTAAGCAGTCAGTTTACTGAAAATAGGTCTGACACTGGTCTGTGGTTAATTCTGTAGTTTGTTGGCACAGAATGTATCACAAATTTGTAAGGAAGTTAGATTAAAGAAACAAACAAAATCCTTGATACTAGCTATGCAGACTAAACAAGTAAACCAGGGTCTGAATCTCTATAAATAAAGCAGTATTTTCTCAGACAGTAGCAGCATTTTCTTGGCCAAGGAATACAGATTCCAATGAGCAATAAAATTAGGACCAGCTACATTGTAAAACTTGAAAACAGCAATAAAAAATGTGCCTGCAACACAGAGTTAAAGAATCAACCAAAACATAAGGAAAGATTTTGCAGTAGAGCAAGGAAAAGATCTTGAGTTGTCCAAACTCCCAGTGTGTCTTAGTCAATTATCCCACAGTGGAGGAACTTCCTTTTAAAAGCCCTCCAGCCCTCATTCTCTAGAGCCACTTCAGATGATTGCTTATCTGTGTAAAGCAACAGCAGAACACCTAGGTTACATACAAATGTTTGGAAGACTACTCACCAGCCCCAGGAAGACCGGAGCTCCCTAGGAGTATCTAGGTTCATGTGTCAATAGGCTCACTGAATTACTTTGCTAAAACTAATCTCTAATTAGGTACAGGATAGGAAGGGCTGCAAATATATTAACATCAAAATCACAGTAAGTCTTACTGTGCTGGAGATCTTAGTGCAAGTGGGAGAAAAGGCACTTTGTTATCAGGACAAACTGGCAGGGCTTTGCCTAATTAATTATTATATTCTGTTGTATCATCTTTCTTGTTTACCTTCACTGCGAGGATAATGTCTGTCTACTGTTCTACATCCTGCCTCTCCACTTGCCCGCTCTCTGTAACGGTCCTCACCAGAGGAAACCCACAGGTTTTCAATGCTTAAGAGGTGCAACTCTGCTCACAACCCCTCTCTTCCTGCTCCCTCCACACTCGAATACCACTATCACCCACTCTGTTCAGAATCCTTTTCATGCTGCAGGTGCAACCTGCCTTATCTTGAATCTTGGTGAGATCATCACAGCAGAGAAGTATTGCCAACAAAATGCACCAAGAACTGCATTTACATCCAACATTAGTCAATCAAAAGGACCAGTTTTTCTCCATGGCAGCGTCTCACAAATGACTCTGCAGAAGCTGCATGAACTGTGCTACGAAACTTCCTCACCCATCTTATTTACCAGACCACATTTTCAAGCATCTCGACAACTTTCTGCAAGAGGTTTTCCACAACCAAGCAGCAGCCTAAAACACCTTTGAAGAATTCATCAGTTCCAGGATTCCGCAATTCTGTGCTACCAGAATAGACTTGTTTCTTGTTGGCAAAAATGCACAGATTCTAATGGTTCTTGTTTTGATTAATAACCAGTATTCTAAGCTGAGATGTACTGCTTTAAAGTTAATAGTTAAAAATGGCAATTATTTTTGCACAAACCTAATATCTAGCAGCAGCAAGGTTATTTGATATCTCAAATCTACATATCAAACAGCTAGCAACTTGGAAATAAAACAGGAAAGGATAATGTGTGCTTGTGCCCTGTGAAAATAAAACAGCAGAAGTTGTAGCACAAGGTTGATTTGTCAAGACAGACATAGAATGTGAATACATGGTCAAATTGCTAGCAATAAGTATAAAATCTGTTTAAGTACATAGATAGGAGAATCAGGTAGAATTATAATGCAAATAAAAAAATCTATCAACAAAAAAAATCCTTATTATCAATGTTCATAGTTTAAAAGCGAGAAGAACCTTGCTGCCCCAGTCAACACAGAGAAAAAGTGATGAGAAATGACATCCAGAAGGCTACCATATTTAGGACATCTGTCTTCACCAAAAGGGTCAAATGTAAGAAGTAATTAGCATAAATAACAATAAACAATGACAGGCATGATTTCAGGGAGCATGTGAGAGAGAGAATGTGAATGAAAGTGTGTGCACATGTGCACAATGGAAAAAACAAACAAGTAAACAAAACAAAGCAACAAAAACGATAGGTAAGAAGATTAGAGACCCAATGGGACAGCATAACTTTGAATTCCTGGGGAAAACAGTCCAGAACAAATTAATGAGCATTACTTGGAAGATAATCTTAACTAGTTGCTAAAAGAGATTTGTTAAATCACATTGCTAACTTTCTTTGACAGGTCTTCCAGACAGGTAGGAGAGAAAGCACAGATGTCACATCTTTCCTTTAGTAAGGCGTTGAAACTGCTTCAAGGTATTTTAACAATCAGACTACAGATGCAGGAAGAATAAGTGTTAGTTCAGGATGTGAGAAACAAAGGTTAAATATATCATTGTCAGGGCAAAGTAGTGATCTGGAAGGACAGAGTGAAATGTAGCAGGTTAGGTACAAGGTACTGCCCACAGACAGGAAACATCAAATATAGAAATACAGGTTAGGAAACAACAAGGCAGCAGGCTACAGCAGATCACAAGAGACAAACACTGTGCTGCTGTAAGAAAGACAAACATTGCTATGAGATATAAAATTGAAAAAACAAGTCTTGGAGTGCAAAGCCTGAGCGTGATCTGCTGAACTCACGGAAATCCTTCTACTTTGTTTGTGTCTGAATACCTAGGAAAGATGTGAACCCACCAGAGCTGGTCTCGGGAACAGTAAGGAGAACGCAATGTAGTCTAGAAAATGTGACATATGGGGAGGTGGGGTGGGCAAGCTAGTTGTTAGTATAGGGTGAGGGGGAAAACACTCAAGGGATAGCTGTTAAAATTGGAAGACTACTACAAAGAGAGAAGATTGTCTCTTCAGTCAGCTATAGAAAGAACAAGTCCTAATAAGCTTTAAAAGAGCATAGGATAGGTTCAGGTTAAACAATGGAGAGGGTGGATGAGAACATTTACAAAAAAAAAGAGAAAGGTCGTGGAGCACTGGAAGAGATTCCACCAGGAAAGAACTTTAAAAGTAGCTGAGACAAACGCTTCCTCATGAAAGACAGATTGCCCTTTGGGGCAAAGACAGGTAAATGACCTCTTGACCCTGAGCCCTTATGGCTGGAAGCAATGTTCTAGAAAAGAGATGGTGACAAACAAGAAGTGAGGAGAGGGAAAAGTGGTTTGAAAGCACAGAGAGGAGAAGCACTGAGGGAAGTCAAAGGACAGGCAGGAAACAGAAAAAGAAAGATGAAAAATGAGACTGCCATTTGCAGGGAGAGCCATTTTAGAGGTGTGTTACACTTTAATGAGCAACTACTTACAAGGCTGCACCTGATGCCAAGAGAAAAGGCAGGTTCCAGGTGCTTGCATCTGCCCTTGGGGTAGTTTTTATTCCAAGGTCTGCCTTAGCAAGTAAGACCATGCAAAAGAAGTACATCCACAGAGAGGAAAACAGTTAATGTTGAGGATGCAGCAACCAAGTTGGCATGGAAGGATTTGTATGGTTTGCTTCAAGCCAGCTCTAGCCTGGTCCTAAGGACAGGACACGTGTTCATGGTCTGTGAGTGTTACAAGCACTCCTGCAGAACATATTCCAGGATGACTTCATCTGGAAGGAAGGAATACAGCTCATGTTTCCCAAGATCTCCCAGCAAAGTGAACCAAAATTGTGGTGAGGGATGTACTTCCAAAGCAGGCTGCTAAACTCAACTGCTACGGTAACACACTCACCCTAAGCCAGAACAGAGGAAGCCAGGGGCCAACAGTGGCATCCACATGGCAGAGAGCAAAGCAGGACAGGTCAATTATAGCAGACCAGAACAACACTCTTGTCTCAACTGTTAAGACAGGTCTAAATATTTTGCAGCGGCAAGCATGACTGTAGTGACAGCGTTGTGTGTCCAGGTACCAGGCACTGTTTTGAGACAGCATATTTACTATTTTAACTGACATATGGATAGCTTTGGTAGGTCTGTAAATAAACTGTAACAAACCATTAAAATATTTTAATTTAACAACTGCATTTGCTTTAAAATAACATTGCTAATAATCTTTCTTTTTCTTTTGTTTCTTTAAATGAGGACCTATGTCTAGGGACTTTCTGACGTATAAATTAAAATAGCAGACACAACCCAAAAGGCTAAGCACCCAAGCCATCAATATTTTCCTGCTGCCAAGACATAAAGCAGTAATTAAGACAAAGAACGTTCCCATTTCTCATTGGTAGTTCCTTATTTCTTACCAACATATTTTCATTTCAGGATGCAACTTTCTTTTCCTAAAGAAAGGTCAAATTGTGCACATGCCTGTGTGTGCATGCCTGTTTAGATTCTGAGCTGCATTATTATCTCTATTCTTTATAAGGCCATTGCTCTGTAGCTTCTGAAATATTCAGCACCTTAAAATTCTTTGTCAAGGACTGTTTTGTTTCTTACTCTGTTCACATCAGGCTTCCAACATAGTTCCCTGAATAATTATCTGGTCTTTGACTGGGTGGTTGACGAAAAAATTTCTTTCAGGTCACTTCAAGCGATGCTCCTATATGGAACAGCAAACTAATTTTTACACACATTGACAAGTTTACAGTTTCATAGAATCACAGAATCCTAGAATGGTTTGGGTTGGAAAGAACATTAAAGATCATCCAGTTCCACATTCCAACACCCCTGCCATGGGCAGGGACACTTTCCATTAGACCACACTGCTCTAAGCTTCATCCAACCTGGCCTTGAACACATACAGGGTGTACATCCACAACTTGTCTGAACAACCTAACCTGGTCCAGTGCTTCATCACCCTCGTAGTGAACAATTTCTTCTTGTATCTCCTCTAAATGTACCCTCTCTCAGTTTAAAGCCGTTATCCCTTCTTCTGTCACTACATGCTCTTGTAAAAAGTCCCTCCCCAGTTTTCTTGCGGGCCCCCTTATAGGTACTGGAAGGCTGCTATAAAGTCTCCCTGGAGCCTTCTCTTCTCCAGGGTGAACAAGCTCAACTCTTTTAGCCTGCCTTCACAGGAGAGGTACTCCAGCCCTCTGATCATCTATGTGGCCTCCTCTGGACCTGCTCCAACAGGTCCATGTCTTTACTGTGCGGAGAGCTCCACAGCTTGATGTGGGATCTCAGGATAGTGGAGCAGAGGGGCAGAATCATCTCCCTTGACCTGCTGGCCACAATTCTTTTGATGTGGCCCAGGATAAGGTTGGCCTTCTGGGCTGCAAGTGCTTATTGCTGGGTCATGTTGAGTTTCTCACCAACCAACAGCTCCAAGTCCTTCTCCTCAGAGCTACTCTCAATTCATTCTCTTCCCAGCCTGTATTTGTCCTTTGGATTCCCTGAGTCAGGTGCAGGACCTTGTCCTTGGTCTCGTTGAGCTTCACAAGGTTGCTATGGGCCCATCTCTCAGACCTGTCAAGGTCCTTCTGGATGGCGTCCCTTCTCTCCAGCATGACTACTATACCTCACAGCTTGGTGTTGTCAACAGAGGCAAAGTGATGACGGTGCACTCAATCCCACTATCCACGCTGCTACCAAAGATGTTAAAGAGCACCAGTCCCCATACCAACCACTCAGCACTGGTGTTCACTTGGACATCAAATCGTTGACTGCAGCTCTTCTGAGTGCAACCACCCAGCCAGTTCCTTATCCACTATATATTATTAACAAAGACACATGAAATATCGTGTGTGTGTGTGTGTGTGTGTGTGTGTGTGTAAAACCAAACAACCTCAACTAGTATCAACAAATACAATTAAAGGTTTTGCACCAAAATTCTAGATGCTTTTTAATACACAAGAGAAGCTATAGAATTTTGGTTTTATTCCTAGATAATTAAACAACAATAAAAATGGCTGAAGGTACCAAACATAAGAATATCCTAGTCAAAGATCCCGGTCAACTCATCTTGCAGAGCTATGTTTGCAACACAGGCATTATTTACATGTTCTGGTGAAGTCCTCCACAAGTTTAGCATTTTAAGGTGGTTTATGAATTTCTCGTAGCCTCTGTCCATGCACCTAAATGTGCTTAAACATCCAGATGCCATAACCAAAACCAAGTGAATCATAAATTTGAAGGTCATCTGAACTGATGAGGTTAAGCCAAGCTCCTAGTTTATATTTACATTGCTTGGATGTGTAAATTAACATCTAAGCAGCGCAATTTACTTTTAATTGGCTTGGATCGTAGATGAACTCTTTCCTTTTCAGTCTGCCTTCTGATTTTAATTGAGTAGAAGACTACTGTAAATATTTTCTTCTTTCTCACCCCTTCTTCCAAAGCTTTTTTCTGAACAAGTGAGGTATTGTTTAGCTGCTATGCGGTATAGCCCACACATCCCAAACCAAAACAGAGAAAAAGTATGCACTCAGATTGCTCCAGAGTACTCAGGGATTTATAGATCTGTTGATCACACACTGCTGAATAATTTTGCATATCTCAAAAAAACCGGACTAGTGCCACTTTTAAAATGTATCTTTTTAGCTTTGCTCTTCATTAACTGCGTAATGAGAGAAAAAAAGGCTTAGAAACTTCAGCAACTGAATCTAGAAAGATTTGCTTAGTGGTCTCAGAATCTCTCGTCAGCAGCTCTGTGCTGTTCAAAGCCCAAGTACAAGTGCATCACTGTTCTCTCATTTAAATGTAGAATAATTCTAGGATTCATGGCAATGCCAGCTTAAATTTAGCTCTAAAGAAACCCTTTGTTTTCAAATAAATCAGTGCCTGGTTTTAGATAATTCTATAAAGAATCCTATTCATCCACCACATAACGTGTTAGTTAACATGAAAAGAGCACCAAAGAGGCAGCCAACCTCCAAAAAATTCTGAAGAAAAGTGAAGTTAAACCAATCTATCTGGCATATGCCTTTAGAGTTACAGATAATGTGTGTGTACACATACACAAGATGTAAAACATTATTGGAAAAAGCACAATTTGTTCTCGATACCAATACTTTACACCAAGGCAGTTGGAAATTTCAGAGCACATTTCTCACACTCTCTCACCAGAGCAATGTAACTACTCAGGTTTTCTGTCACTGCCGCAAGCGTCCCACAGGCCATCAAGGGACACTTTTGTGGTCCACTGACCCCTATCTGTTTTCAGTCAGGGCTGTGAACACAGAAGGGTGGCAGAAAAGAGACCCAACAATTCCAAAGACAACATATTTTCTTTTACCAAGGGTTGATTTGGGAGAGATGGGAGTGGAATTTAAATGTTTTAATATTAAAATGTGGCTTCAGTATTTCTCTGCTATTCTGAAAATCCAGAACCCGTTTTAAGAGGAACTGATCACATTAAATTACTTATTTACAAGAAATTTACCATCAGTACCAGGAGATTAGATTAACACCATTGATGCATTACTTAAAAGAAATACTTAAATGAAAACGGATGGCCTAGTATTTGGGGGAAAAAAAATCAGGAGGCAAATTGGATTCTAGGCTGTCAACAACTACTCTGACTCTGAATAACCCCCCTTCTGTTTCACTCCTTACCTCTCATAAACATTGCTATATACTCTTTAATGTTACATGACCTTCCTAATTACCTTTAATGAAAACATAGTCTTTTTCTTTCTTTTTTTTCCCCCTACAATCAAGAGGCACCATTACTACTGCAAAAAAAGAAACAGAAATCTCTTAGTTCTTTGGTCCCTTGTCTTCAGGTGTTTGACAGTCTAGATACTTTTGCCAGGTAGGTTTTATTTCTGAACTGCTCTAAATTTTGTTGGTTTTGTCATTTTTGGTAGCATTCCAAACGTATAGACTTAATACATCTTGGTTTTGCAAGGTATGGTTAAATCCCACACATAGGGAGCACAAAAGTTATTCTTTTCTTTAACTACCTCCCATCCCTATTCCATGTTCTTCACAACATTAAAGCAAAACACACCCCATGAACTGGAAATGTCAGAGCATTTAAGTAAAAGCATTCATTTTCTGAATGCTCAGTCCTTACTTACTAAACTTAGTACAAAATATATTTTAGGGCTTGACAGTGATCCTATTTCATAAATAACCAACACAAATGCCAAAAAAAACCCCTCTTAAACCTAAACTATAATAATCTAAATACAGGGCTGTTCTGTCAGAGTCCTGCAGACTGAGTAGATTTGCATTTAAATACATATGTCTGACATTCCTGCACTTAAACAGGAACTACATAGGGCATGGAGGAGGGCAGAGGCACATCAAGGGCTGCAGCACAGCTCTTGGAGGTGATTTGGAGGCAACTGGATTCTGAAAAGAGAAGGCTCCAGAGGCACCTAACAGTGGCCTCCCAATGCTTTGAGAAGGTTATTGAGAAGACAAGAGACAGACGCATTGCTGGTATGCACTTGTATGAGAAGGGAAATCACTATGAGGATAACTGACCATCAACATAAGTTGCCTGGAGGGGCTCTGTCTTTGGAGGTTTTCAAAATCCAGCTCGACAAAGCCCTCAGCAACCCTGTTTGAACTCTGGGTTAACCCTGTTTCGAGCAGGAGGTTGCACTCCACACCTCCCAGGGTTTCTTCTAATTGGAATAACTGCATGATTTAAGCCATTTAGCCCTAAGCAGCAATTACTCCTCTAGCCTATCTTCCTAGTTGAATCCAGAAATGTCACTGTGATGCAGCATCACAGGAAAATAATCCTCACAAGTCCCCCAAACACTTACGGTTTCCCATTAAAAATCAATTTCAGCAAAGATTAATGATGCAAAAGCCTGAAATAGCTATCAAGATACTTTCTGAAAAATAAGAACTGTTTCCAACTGATGCCTTAGTTTAGCAGCATAGTTATGAGTTCTCAAAAACTGCCAGACATTTTGCATATATTTAGTTGTCAGATTTTGTATCCTATATTATGTTGATAAATACTTGGAAGTGACTTCAATTCCACTGTTGTTCAGTAAACACTCATATATGACGCATAACCCCATGGGGCACTGCAAATCTATTCTGATGCACCTGCTACATTAGAAACATTGGGTCCAGAATCAGAGGCAAAGCTTTGCAGTCTGATGCCTGTTCCAAAATATTTTGCAATTAACAATACACTGAAAATATTTTAAATAGTTCCGTTTCCTCATTATTTCACAGCAGTGAACAGAAGATCGAGAAGTACTGTTGAAGGAAAACTGATTACAAGAACTGGTAAGGATGGCAGTAGCAAAGCAGCGTGCTGGTGCTGATGGAAAAGAGCAGATGGAGATGTGTTGGTCTTGCTCCTCAGCAGAGGCAAAGGATCAGAAGTTGGTACACCTTTGGATTGCTCCAAGAGAAACTTAACGGCCTGTAAAGTTATGCAACTTCTGCAGTGGCAGTATTTTGCAATAGTATTTGGCAAGGCACTCAGCACTAGCAGCTTGCCAGTCGCCCTCAGAATTTCAAACAAGTCTGCCAAGAAATCAGATGTGATATCTCTTTGGATGAAGGAGCTTTGAAATAAATTCAGAAACCAATCTTGCTTATCCATGCTCTGCCCCAACCAGGTGCTTTCCTGCCCTAAAACAAAGAAACCCTGTAGTTGTAAAGCAAAGCATTTCAGATATGAGGGAATGAGGAATTTCCCTCTCCTTCTCAGATGATGCTCGCAGCGTGTCTGAGAGACCCAAGTGAAAAGGACACATGAAGGATAGACCCTTACTTCTTCCTTTGCTAATGGCTAGGGAGGAAGGCTCTCAATACAGAACTAGGTGAGGGAATGGAGTTACAGGGTAGGTCACAAACACCAAAATCTGTGCTACAGATCAGTTACACCACTACCGAAAAACCTGCATAATACAAACCTGCCAGGGTGACACCTCTCACCACACAGACCCATGGCGAGAGAGAGGTGGCCCAGGATGGAGACTCCTGCACTGGAGACGGGGCTTTTTAGTAGGAAACACTGGATGCTCTCCCCACTTCAGCTTCAGCTCTTAAACTCCTAAGCCAGGACTACAAACAGCTGTCACCACCCACTCCAGATCTCAGAGCCCATTCTTCTCCTAGGCCCAGTTTTTCTCCTAGAGCAACTAGCCAAGTGTTGCTCCTCTCTTGAAACATGGAGGATATCATGGAGATTCTCACCTCAGATAACAGTCTTATCATCAGTAACCAAGCAGTAGAGCCCCAGCCCTCCTCCCAGGGGAACACACAAACTGCGGCAACAGTTCTGGTGCTCTGTCATGTCAGCCTCAGGAACCTGCTGCATCTTTCATGACATGGACCAGGTTAAACACAAGGGGAGAAGCATGCTCTCCCACTTACTTACTTCAGCCTGTGCAAGAGCTGCAGAGGTGGGGAAAGACATGGGCTTGAACCCCTTGGGCACAGGGTCCAAGAACACAGGTTTCAATTACTAGAACAGTCTACTCTTTAGATGACTCCCACCATCACCAGCTCTGCAGAAAAAAGTGAGTACTGGCTCCTCTTCTGGCAATGTTTTAAAAACAAAGCCTGTACAACTGCATTTTAAGACACAACCAATCCTATCAGCACGTGTGTTTACAGTGTGCTTGCCAGGTGTCCTAGTTTCTTGATCTCCTAAGGGCTTTGATGCTCAAGTACGGCAGCTCTAGATAAGGCGCTTAAGAACTTTCTGCTTAAAGAGGGAGATTCAATAAGTTTAAGACACTTTCAGAGTCAGGCAGACACTGTCTTAGGTAGGTGACTTGGGGGGGATAAATTCTGTTCAGTAATTAGGAATGCAAGTAGGAACCTGATTAACATATTTTAAAATGTTCTCACTGTGTGCTGAAGCCCTTCAGTTCTACTTTGGAAAGCGTAAGTGTTTGCTTTGCAGGTTATTTTAGCATATGTATCATCCTTAAACTAGAACAAAATGAAGCCTTCAATATAAACACTCGAAGTGCTAACTTCAAATAAAAACAACATATTGCTTTACTACAGCTCAGGCTATATAAATACGTAGATTACTTATGCCAGTTTCTAGTTCCCCAGTTTCTAGTTCATAGCAGCGTAAGTCTCCAATGACTTACAAACATCCAAAAAATGAAGTCACAAAAACAACCAGTAGTAACCTTCCTTTTGGGAAGTGCCAGCTCCTTAAAAATAACAGTTTTTTAAATCACAAATTAGACAGCCAAAAATAAATATTCATTTACAGCTACAGATATATGTTATCTGATCTTGACTTACATGCAGAAATGCTGGGCATCTGTGTATAAAAGGGCTTGTAGCCATGGGACAGAAATGCCCTCGTCCTTGTATGCAAATTATAAAACCAAAACCATCTGGAAAATGGTCAGGGGTAACCCAGGAGAGAGCTGATGTGTGGATGTGGCTGAAGGATCACAGCTTGTTAGAAGCTTATCCTGTATGGATGGGATGGAAAATAAGATTTGACATACCCTCTGACACAGTGATGATTAACATGAACCTGCAATTAGCATTTAGGCTATATAAAATGACAGGTGATTTCCATCATAAATCTTAGATCCTAGGGGAGACAAAAGTTGCTTTGCATCTATTTTTATTTGCTAACACCTATGACATTTTTTTTAATATACTTGTTTTTGGCTCTCGGCGTACCCTATTGAAATATCTTGTTTCTAGGTCAAGTCAGCTTTGGAGGCTTGCAGCTAGTCCAGCTAGCTAGGCTGAAACAATTCTGCATATTAAAAACTAGCAATCACTATTTTAAACACATGCCATTACAGTCAAATTATCCACCTACTTGTGGATTGACTTTAAACAAGTAAAAAAATGAACAGACTAGTAATTTTAAAATACCCACATCCTGAAACTTGAACTATTGGCTCCCTGCAATGCATTACTCCATGAGCAGAATGGGCTGGGAGCCGCCCAACTCGTGTCCCCCGTAGGTCCTTTTTAGACCTTTGTCGAATGAGACTTGAATACCCAGCTTTGTCAGGCTTCTTAGCTACCTATCCTTAGAGAATGAAAATGCAGAGAGCAATAATGAAAAGCAACAAGTACTGTCACCTATTAATTACCAAAATTAAGATCCCCTCAGAACAACATAACTAATGAATTACAAGTCTTGCAGCCCTCTGGATGTAGCCTATATATACACCAGTCCACATAACACTCCTTCCCCTCAAGGAACGTTTAATCTTCTTTTAAGATAACAATAGATACTGAATTTATTAGATTAGCATGAAAGAAATGAAATGCAAGGGCTGTCAGCATGTATTTTGAGTGTCCAATATAAATGTCATTGCAATGCTTGTAGCATGTAACAATGAGGCTGTAGCACTTACTTACAGAGACTGCTAACTGTGTTTTGCTGCCAAATAGTGCATATACTGCTCTTCATACACTCCCCAAAATTAAGGGAAAGAGCCTAGCAGAATTCAGACAAAAAAAACCCAGCTTTGCAGGAGCATGTAAGTCTCAGCAAAGAGAAGGCAAGAAGGAGAAGAAGGAGAACTGACCAATGTTCACGTAAGAACTGAGCCAGACATCCTGCCAATACAAAGTCTCATAGGTGAATGTTGAGGGACACTCTGAGCGCCACTGTTCTCCCTTAACACAAATTCTCCAAGTCTGTGTCAGAATTTTACCTTCCCTGTAAAAGATCTGTGCAGAAAGTACCAACACCTGGCAACTCTTTCTGCATGGGAGGAGAAAACATTACTTTAATTTTATCCCTGCCTCCAGCTTTCTCTCATATTGAAGGTGTTTAAAGGGTAAAGAGGCAATTACAGCCCTTGCCGCCCCTGGCACAGTAACCACTAGAAAGTGAGATCACAGACCTGAACTGCATTAACAGCCTTTCCTTTGTGAGGACCAAACAAAGTGAACCAAGGTCTCCTCATCCTGCAGGGGCAAAGGGAAAGGGCTCCTTGGGAAAGGGCTCCCTGGAAAAGGGCTCTTTCAGCAGCTCTAAATGTCAATTCCAAGCCATCCCTTACCTCTTAAATGTCAGTTTCCAGCTTAGCATCACTGGAGTTAAGTAGTGAAACTGAAAAGGAGCTTGGTAGTGTCTGTAGAAGCAACCCAGAACTCAAACCCTCACAAACTCAGCCAGCCAAGCAAAATAAAGCATAATATGTAAAACTACACATACATACAGCAATGCATGGAAACATTCGGGCAGGAACGCAGGCAGGAGCAAGTTAACACCACTGGAGAAGGGTGGGAATAAAATAAAAGGCGGGAGGAGAATGGGAAATGCACCATGACTTTGCAACTTCTCTGCAAACAGAGTATCTAAAAACTCTACCAGCTGACAAAAAAACGCAGAAGTCTCTGCGTGTGTGTGTTTATTGCTTTGTCCCAGCCCGTAACAGGATCCTTGCGGCTGGAGCCGAACGCCCGCGCAGATTTCAGTTTCCCTGTGTGAACGGCTTCAGTTGCAGAAGGCTGGGGAGGGCGACATCCAACACACCCCACAGGAGCGAAGGGGGATAGAAGGAAACGACGCGTTACCTTTTCGGGATGCAATAAAAGTGAGGCAAAGCCGGTCCCGTGTCCTGTATCCCACTCCTTGCGCAGTGGCTCTGGATCTCTAAAACACCTGGCTGCCACGGGTGGATCAGGTGCTCAGGGGTGTTGTTTAGTGGTGGACAGGTACGGTTGGACTCAATGATCATAGAATCACAGAATGGTTTGTGTTGGAAGGGACCTTAAGAGCCCAATCAGTTCCAACCCCCCTGCCATGGGCAGGGACACCTCCTACCAGACCAGGCTGCTCAAAGCCCCCATCCAACCGCCTTGAACGCTTCCAGGGAGGGAGCATCCACAGCTTCCCTGAGCAACCCGTGCCAGTGTCTCACCACCCTTATCGTGAAGAATTTCTTCCTAATGTCTAATTTAAATCTTTCCCCTTCCAGTTTAAAGCCATTCCCCCTCGCCCTATCACTACAAGCCCTTGTAAAACGTCCTTCCCCAGCCTTCTTTTCCAACCGAGCGAGTCTATGATCCATTCTAAGCGGCCACCGGTACCCGGACCCCGCGAACCTGCCTTCCTCCCTCCCGCTGGGGAGGGGGTGGGGTGTCCGTCCGTCTGTCTGTCTCTCTGTCCGTATTTCTGCCAGCTGGGCAGGCCGCCTCCTCCCCGCGTCGCTGCTTTCCCTGCCTCCCCCAGCCGCCGCCCCGGCCTGCCGGGCTCCCCCTCCCCGCCTGCAGTTTGACACAAATGAGGTGCCTTGAGGAAGACGTGGTCCTCCTGCACGTGACGGACTGCCTTGCTGGCAGCCTGGGAAAAGGCTTCCAGTCCATATCACAACCTGCAGACGCAGCCCTGGCCCCTCCCATGACAATTTGGTGGTGGTGGAACCCGTGGGTGACTGTAAACTCACATTCTTTCTCAGTTCAGTTCTCTGCACCAGAGAGCCTTTTCTGTGGCTACTCAGCATATCAAGGCCAAGTTTGGTGGGGCTTTAAGCAGCTTGGTGTGGTGAGAGGTGTCTCTGCCCATGGCAGGGGGCTTGAACTGGGTGATCTTTAAGGTCCCTCCCAACCCAAACCATTCCATGATTCTGTGATTCTATGGTTCTATGATATCGCAGTCTTATACAGCCATGGCACAAGACTTAGATATCAGTGAGAATCTTATCCACCTCCCCTCTTCAATATAAGCAAATTTCACCTAAGGTGAAACCCTCTTTAACAAAAAAGGAACAAAGATAAAAACTACTTGCCACTACAGTCAGCCTTTGATTTTCTTCCACTGTAGTTGCCCTGTAAGAACAGTGTATTTTCCTTTCGCTCTGGTGGTTCCCCTGGGAGGACATAAGCACACACTCAAGGTCCCTCATACTATGTCATCCATAATAGGAAGCACTAAACCTAGAAAATCTTTAAAAGGTCAGTCTCAGTCCTGCTGCTGAACAAACACACCTAATACACATGCCTCATTTCTTCCATCATCTCTCCCCTCCCCACTGTGCTGTGGGTACCATGGGCATGGGCAGAGCTCTGCCTGCAGAACCCACAGGATATGGGATACGAGATTTGGTTAGATGGGTATGGTTGGACTTGATGATCTCAAAGGTCTTTTCCAACTGGAAGACTGATTCTATGATTCTGTGATTCAAGGCCAGATTACTGGGCTCCTCCTTTTAAAACCGGCAGATAATCCAAGTCGAGGTGGGCATCTCAGCGGCAGGTTTCAAGGAGAAGACAGGGCTTAGGAGCAGGTTGTGAGGGGGTGACAGGGCTCTGGAGCAGGTTTCAAGGGGGTAACAAGGCTTGGGAGCAGTGGCTGCGGTGCTGGCTGCTCGCAGAGACACACAATGAGTTATTGCTCATCAACTAAATCTGCAGAGCCTACACAGCACCGGATTGCTCTGTCAACTGCAAAGCTGTCATTCCTGGTTAAGAAAATGAGCATGGATTTTTGATCCCAGTATTTCATTCATCTCGCCAGCGAAAGTTTAATGAATTGGGCTGGATGGAGGAAGAGACATCAGCTGGGGTGCAGAAGCATCCCCCTCTTCAGTCTTCTAGGCATTATTTTGCCTTTTTTCTTCAATAGGCTCATTTCTCATAGCAGGATGTGGTAAAAATAGAGTTATCAGCTCGTCTCAAACAATGATTGTTGTCTCTTTTCTGGCTGCTTCGTCTGTGCTTCCTGCCATGCTTGCTTCTCCCCATATTATCACAGGATGCAACACAGAAAAACTCACCTCACCTTTAATTTGCTCAGTCCTGCCTCAAAAACAATTCTGTGTATCGGATTAACAGTTCTGAGCATGGCCAGCTGAGTGGCACACCTAAGAAGATGGTACCAGCCTGGAGGCTTCACAAAACAAGCAGAACTTCAGGAAGGCCTGAGATGGGATGAGAGGCGAGAGAGGTTGTTCCAAGCACAGATGGGACACAGGTGAAATTTTTGAATGGTAAAAAGAGGAAGGGAAGAGAAAGGCAACATTTTTTGCAATCTGAGATGCAAGGAAGAAAACGGAGACTATAGTGTGGGCAAAGTGAGTCCTAGACAAAGAGCTTGATCTGATGGTCTGGTACGATTAATCTGATGTCCTAGTATATCTTAAGAGAGCGATTGCCACATTACAGAATTCCTTCTATAGAGTTTGGGTAGTTCCTTCTTTCCCCATTTCTAATTAGGCAAAGGAGTAAGACAAAAAGGTACAGCTGAAAGCCAACATCTTTGAGGAAAAACATGAATACGCAGTTCTTGCCAAGATAGTATGATTTTGTGCAACCTTCCTCTTTTGCCATCTTCATTTAAGGATTTTGCTAACACATTTTTGATGGAAATGCTGTTTCAGCTCATCATTATACTCAGTGATTTGATTGTACCTGTAATTCACTGCTGACCTTGGTCTTTGTTTAGCCTACCACCACTTGCTGTGTTTATACACTTGAGCTGCTACAGCAATTCCCATTGCATCCTACATTTCTCTTCCTGAATAACAACTTCTTTAAAACCGTGCTTATGGTCCAATACATCCCAAACTTGAAAAACTGCCAGATTACTTAGATCCTTTATCATAGAAAGCTGAAGTATATCATTGTAGCCTTCTGTTTCTCGTAAGTCTTGCATACATTTAACAGTAGGTACACATGGGTGTCCTTGATCCACCTTCCATGTGTAGTTGTTCAGAATGCAGTCGCACAAAAAACTATTTTCAGGACAATTTCAAAAAGGCAGATCTCTAGGCAAAAAGGTTACACAGGTCGACCTATTCAAGAGATCCACCCTTGTTATCCAGAAGAAATATTAAAAAGTGGCAATAGAGATCCTTACTATGTTACATACTTCAAAAAAAAAGTGTTTAACACAGCTAAACCTTTCCTTTAAGGCCTAGATTTTCAGGAATTAATCTTTTAGGATTAGAGCAGTATTTTCACATTGGATTAAATTGGTAGAGACGAGGCTGAATAACAAATATATCCACTCTCTCCTTTCCCTTCTCTCTCAAAGAGCCTGAACGAGGAAAAAGTCTTGGAAGGTTTTCTCCTGTATCAGGACAAAACCAGAAATAGAACAAAAATTGTTCTTTTCCCCTCCCCAAAACCAAAAAAGCTGTTCAGCCCCAGAGCAGCCTGTAACAACATTCTTGTACTTCTTAAGCACTGGATAAAATACCTAGTTTGTTGGTGCTCACCCCATACTGGCATCAGGATTTCTTCTTCCAAAGCTCTAGCAAGGTATTCTTGTATCATTTGTTCCTCATCTGAAATAAAAAATGGTAAATAGCATCCATTCTAAGTGAAACCCATCTCAGTTATCTAACAATAATATGCAGCTCTTTGTAGAGTTTTCTTGCCACTTAAAAAGGATACAGAGATCGTAGGAAGGAAAATAAAAGGACAGTCATAAACAGTAACTTTTATCAGTTGCGGAGGCTGAACCACTTTCAATCTCTAGTCTGCTTTTTTGTGTGTGTATAAAAACACTACAAATCTTTCTTTGACCTGATATAATCCATTTTTTTCCTACTCCACATGCAGATTGACACGAACTAGGTGATTTGGGAAAGGTGTTGTCATGGATTGGCTTGGTGACAGCCTGGGAAAAAGTTTCCAGTACACCACAACCTGCAGATGCAGCCCTGGCCCCACCATGACATTGCTGTGGTGGAGAAGCCCCTGGGCAACTGTAAAACCACACTCTTTCCCAGTTCAATTCTCTGCACCAGAAACTCTTCTGTGGCTAATCAGAATATCATAATCCTATACAACCATGGCACAAGACCTAAATATCAGTGAGAATCTTATCTGTCCCCTCCCTTCAATATAAGCAAATTTCACCTAAGGTGAAATCCTCTTTAAAAAAAAAAAGGAACAAAGATAAAAACTACTTGCCACTACAGTCAGACTTTGATTTTCTTCCACTGTAATTGCTCTGTAAGGACAGCATGTTTTCCTCTCACTCTAGTATTCCCCTGGGAGGACATAAACACACACTCAAGGTCCCTCATACTATGTCATCCACAATAGGAAGCACTAAACCTAGAAAATCTTTAAAAGGTCAGTCTCAGTCCTGCTGCTGAACAAACACACCTAATACATGTGCCTCATTTCTTCCATAATCTGTTTGTTCCACCACTTGTTTTCCTTTCTTACACATATCCTTGCAGACAGGTTGATCTGTTTAACTACACATGGGTTAATGTCTGAATAGCTTACCTAGAAGCACCAGCAACACAGAAAGAGGAAAAGGGAAAAAGACAGGTGATGATGACATACTGCTTTTAAAGCATAACAGAATTGTTAACAACATGAGCATGCTGTCTGATGCACAGACTGAGGTCAAAGTAAATCCTTTCAACGTTACTGTGAGAGATCAAACCACCAAGAAGGGGGGGAAATGTCTTTTGCAAGGTCACCATTACTTCTGCCTTCTTGCTATTCCTTCTTTAATTCTCTTTTTTTGCTTCACCGATTTACATGTAATCACCTTTCTTCCCTTTGCACTCCTTCCCCATAGCAACCCTGCCTCCATACATCCTTCTTTTGTCTCCTCCCACATTAAGAAGCTGCGTAATAATGCGGGCTGAACATTTTAGAAGGGAAAATTGCAAAGACAAAGGGTCATTAGCTGATATAAACTGGTAGCCAGCTTCCGACCTCTGTAGGCTATGAGACAAAGTAGAGAGAAAGGAAACAGAGGTAGACTAAGGACAAGAGGGATGAAAGAAATTAAGGAAGTTTGAAAGTAGAGGGCAGAAAGTTATACAAGGTGATCTTTCACATAAGATTGTCTGTTCAACAGATCTGACAGTACACGCTCAGGCTAGTTGGATCCCCCTCAACCACAAACTAGCAAGGAAGTAAATTAATGATTACATATCATGAGAAAGGCTTGTTGTGACATGGTGTCCATTGACCACTAAATCAATGTTCATGACAAGGTTCCTGTGTTCAGGCACACAAATTCCCATTTATTCAGAGCAAGTTCCTGAAGGAATGACAAAGTTTGTCTTCAAAGGGGCTAGCTAATTACTCGTTATTTCTAATAAGCATACAGCTTTACAAGGTATAGGTATTGCACTTACTTTCCTCCAGTAATGTAATATAACACATGATTTATGAAACATTTGAAACATGGAAAGTTCAATACTAATGTTAAATAAAAAGAAACTTAAGTGCTTTATTGAGTTCCTGGAACTTGTTTGCCAAATCACATCTAGGGATCCCTAACTCCCATTGTGCCTCCGAGGGAAGATCATCTTCTCTGAAGTACTGCCATTAGATTTTCATATCAACCCCCAAATCAGAACAGGTAGAGAAGAGTGGAGGTCACCCTTCTCAAAGCCACTATTTTAAGATGGTTTCACTTGGTTGTATTTCCTATACTGATGCTTGGAGTGCTGTACTTTAGTTTGTATTTGTCAGTGTCAAGAGTAAATCTAGATCAGATTTTGCAGAATTCGAGTCCACCATAGGCAGATATTAAGGTGAAGTTCCCATGTCCAGAGTGTAAACAGAGACACGTTTCCAAGGCTTAGTTGTTATTAAATAATAGTCATTAGCAGTCTAATCCTAAAACATGATGGATACTAATGAATTGAGTAGGAAAAAGATACTGCTGAATTTGTGATATTCCAGGACATGGAAGCAGTAGCCCCTAATTAGGAGCAGCTTTCAAAACAGTAAGTATACTTCTTTTGCTGAAAAGGTAAGAGGTAAGCATTTAAGCATGGGATCCTCTGGTAATCACACTTCATTTTCTCTCCCTCCTTCCAAAAATTAAATTTGTTATTCTTTTATCATATCCTCTTACTCAACTGCTGCAGCACATTATTCTAATGTTAAACGTTTCTATGTAAAATTCAAGGTTAACTAGACCAGAAGGTTCACTGCCCTTCAGCTTTTGTTACTAGATACACAGTAAAGGTTCGTCCATTTACATCATAAGCCTGTTTAATTTTTGCATAAAAAGCAGAACCCATTTGTTGCATTCATGATCCCTGTTGCTCTGATCTATTTGTCATATGAAATGCCAGTTGCATTGGCTACAGCACTTAACAGTCAACCTCTGCAAGCAGAATTGACTAAAATAATGGAAGACAGCATGGCCTTTAAATCTGTGATAAACTTCTTTACAATAACTAAAACTATTTATCTTTAATATTTTAAATAACTATTCTCAAACATCTAGCCAAGAATTAGAAATTATTTCTCTACAAAAACACATAAGAAAATAAAGGCAGTATGGCATGCATTACAAAGGTGCTACATAATCATTATGTCTAGATATCTCCGAATGGAAAACCAGAGGATACTGCAAGGAAAACATGAGAGGACATATAGTCATCTGACTCACTGCAACATGTAATGATTAAGCAGATGATAACATTGGAGGACCGAAGTAAAACCCTAAGTCTACTTTTGCTTCTTAAGATAGTATTATAAAAGGGAACTGAGATTAAATCATAGTGGTATTGGAAATAACCACATCATGTGATATAATAACAAAAGCCTCCAAGAAGTTAAAATTGAATTAAATTACCCAAGTTTCAGTGTAAGCAAACATCCCACTTAGACAATACATTTAGTTAATGAAGTGGGGTTTTGTTTCTTCTCTCTTTTTATTTTCATTCCAGATGTGGTTGCTGTTTTGGGGAACAAGAAAGTCCCTGCCTCAGATGTTTCCCATGAGTTATCAGGAAGTACCAAAGATGAAGCAACAGCTTTCCCAGAAATAAAATCTCAAAACCTAGCACAAATTCATGGAGGTGTTCTTATTTGTCTTAAACTAGGATTTGGGGTGTAAAGTCTTTGAAAGAAGAGAACAAGCTTTTTGAGTGGGCAAGAATAGGAGGCTGTGAGGAAGCTATAAAGTTTATATGTGTGAAGTCTTTCTTATATATGCCTAAATTGGAAGTGGTGTTGCTTAATGCTCACTTTTCATTAACACAGGCATTCTTTTCATCCCTGCTGATAGTGAGAGCACAACTTAAAAATTAAAACAAAAAATTGAAAGTTTTGTTTTCATTTGGTTTTGTTGTTCTGCCTTATCTTTGCTGCCTCTGTTCTATGAACATTTTTGCACTGTAATGCAATTCAGATGAAACCCGATGAAAGAAACCAATGAAGTGTCTTCTGTAGGGTAAACTGGAAAAGACCGTAAGTGTCTCAACTTTTTTTAATAAACTTGCACACAGAAATGAACACGGTGAAACACAATGGCCATACAATGAAAGGACATTGTTGTTGGACACAACAATCCCATGCAGAGCTACAGACTGGGGACAGAGTGGCTGGAGAGTAGTCAGGAAGAAAAGGACCTGGGAGTGCTGGTTGACAGGAAGCTCAACATGAGCCAGCAGTGTGCCCAGGTGGCCAAGAAGGCCAATGGCATCCTGGCCTGCATCAGGAATAGTGTAGTAAGCAGGACCAGAGAAGTTATCGTCCCCCTGTACTCGGCACTGGTCAGGCCTCACCTTGAATACTGTGTCCAGTTCTGGGCCCCCCAGTTTGGGAAAGATGTTAGGATACTGGAATGTGTTCAGAGGAGGGCAACGAAGATGGTGAAGGGGCTGGAGCACAAGCCCTATGAGGAGCGACTGAGGGAGTTGGGGCTGTTTAGTCTGGAGAAGAGGAGGCTCAGGGGAGACCTCATTGCTCTCTACAACTACCTAAAAGGAGGTTGTAGTTGGGCAGGGGTTGGTCTCTTCTCTCAGGTGACCAGTGGCAGAACCAGAGGGCATGGACTTAACCTTCGTCAGGGAAAGTTTAGACTTGATATGAGGAAAAAATTCTTCACTGAAATAGTGATTGGCCATTGGAATGGGCTGCCCAGGGAGGTGGTGGAGTCACCGACCCTGGAGGTGTTTAAAGGGAGACTGGATGAGGCACTGAGTGCCATGGTTTAGATGATGGTTGGTGTTAGTGTTGGTGTTAGTGTTAGGTTATAGGTTGGACTTGATGATCTCAGAGGTCCTTTCCAACCTTGTGATACTGTGATACTGTGACATCTGAACTGAAGGAGAGATATCTGTGTTATTAAGCTCTGGGGTCTGTAACATGCTGTAACTCCATTCTAAAAGTATCTATTTTGGAGTCAACTCTTGAAGAGCTCCAGCAGGAAGAATACGGCGAGTGTCCCAGAAGTGCTAGCCAACTGGTGTATGGATATGTTTTCCGTCGAGCATGTTTCAAAGACCAGTAGCTAGCTGCATCTGAGATAGCTTCTTTGCTGGTGGGAACTGCTGGAAGTTTACAAGAAATCCTTTTGCACACATGATAGGAGATAGCTGCTCACCAAAGGTCTGTTTGGGAAGTGTCTGCGGTCCTAGGAAGTGACTGAGGCACACTATTTAAAGTAGGGATTAGATAAACCTAAACCGATGTTAAACCAGTGGTAAGAATGCCACGTTCTCACTTTAGAATATTTTCAGATCCTACCTGTTTCTAAGGAGTTATTTGAGGGAACTGTCCACTGTCTCTCCTACACCTCTAGACTTAAAGTGCAAAGACTTTCTTTGTTTCTTCAAAGTCATCCTCTAGTTTCTTCTCCATCTTATTGAGACAACTGTAGTAAAAATACCTGCCTGAGGCCTTCTTCCAAGGATCTGGCACTGTGCAACAAGGAAGAGGGATTGCTGGGACTCTCTTTCTATGGAGCTGGAGTTTCCCTCCCTGCCAGAAGCTGCTTATGTTATTTCCCCATACCAGAGGTGCCACGTACATCTCTTTTCCCCTTCCATCAGTTCACATGAATCTCTTTAGTCCCTCAATACTTTAATTCATTTTTCCTTCATAGAAGGAAATGTGTCAGAGCACCAGTGAAGTACTTTGGAAGATCTGAGTTGAGAATAACACTCTAAGGAGGGGTAACAGCTTCAGTCAAATATTATTTGATTTGTAGGTTATCATAAAACTACCTGAAATGTTCAGCTGTGATAACCTAGATACTAGAAGGCAAGTTCTCCATCTCTTTTTCTCAAATTCTCATTTGCTTTTTTCTAGTTTTCAGCATAGTCAGAATGGTTTTTGTTTTTATATTCATCAGGAACATTGCCCCAAATCTTACAGTTCACCTTGAGTGCTGGGCTGGCTTCTCATGATGTAAACAGCAGGCGAATAAAAATAAACTAGCAGAGAGGAGGACTTAGCAGTCATAGACACAAATAGAAACAGAGGAAAGGATTGGGAGTAGATCAGATTATTTATCATGAAGCAATATAATCTCTGACATGCTTTTTTTTGTCATATCCTCTAATTTTGTATCACTTTTCTATACTCTCTCTGGCATCTTGACTCTCACTTCTAGTCTACATGTCATACCAGCCTCAGTTACCCAGATCTTGCATGCTTAGATGAAGACATCCTGAAGACATCCATTCTTTCTCTCAGGTCTTTTTTTTTTTTTTCCTAGACCATGATAATGTTTTGTTCATCCTGCTTGGAGTTTTCCCTGTTGAGTCATGTGCTTCTTGAAATGAGGTACCAACGCACATTGCACTTGCTGCAAGTTGCCTTATTTATTGTTTTGTCTCACCTGTGATGCTCATGCTCTGACTCCTTTGAAAGGCTTTGCTTTTTCATTACAATATGACATGGCTGACTCACGATCAGTTTGTGATTCACCGTATGCTCTGATCCTTTGTGAAGAATGTTTCCAATAAATTTTCTCCCATATCTTGTGATTATAAGTGGGAATAAAGCATTATATATGCTGATTTATAATCCTATTTATTTCACCAGCTTGTCAAGACAATTTCAAACTATAGGTTTCTCCCTCAAAGTGCTTGGAACTCTTCCCAGCTTAGTGTTTCCCACAGGTTTAAGAAGAATAATCTTGCATGTAATTAATGAACAGACTGAGGACAGATGCCTGCATAACCTCATTTTGATATGCTTTTACGGTTTGCTAGTGACCAGCTGCTCTGCATATGCTGTGGTTACATAAGTGTGCTATAATCATGGCTTTTCTATCCAGCACAGCAGTATCCAATCAACGCATTTTCTGGTAGCTCGACTGTAATGTGTAATTTGAGAGGATACCAAAACTCACGAATGCCAAGATAAGGCAGCTATCACTTCTTCTCATGTAAGTGGCCTCCTCTCACTGAGAGAAAACAGGTTACCATACTGGGTTGGTATTGTCAACCATTCCTCATAGTAACAATGTATTCGCTGAATGTCCTCCTTATGTCCTCTTCTTTGTGTCTTACTTGCTGCTTTGGCATTGTTATTTTTTTTTGACCATGTTACTATCTGTTTGGTAAGTTATTTATTTTTTATTTTTAATATGGTTATTCTTGTGTTTGGGGGGTCAAAGTTTAACCAAATTGACTTTTCTGCTCTTTATTATTTCTTGTATCACGCTGATTTGGTTTGGGCACGTTACCTCTCATTTTTTCAGAATTATTTTTGATTTTTACTTTCTTCCCATGAAATCTTATCTAGCAATGTGGAGACTTTCAAACATGCTTTATGAAAGTCTGGGTTCTTCCTTTATGTCTCTTGTCATTTCAAGAACAGTTGTACAACTTGTTTGCTACTTTTGTTCACTCAGCTAGATTTGCTCAGATTCAAATCTAGAAAGGCTTCCCTATAGGATGTCCTACGTCTTCTGTATCAACAGAATTGCTCTCCAACTTTCTACCTGTTAGCTAGCTTTCTCCCACTGCACCCATTTCCCAGCAGATAGTTGTTAATTTGAGTAATGAACTTGGTGGCAATGAAGGACCTTATTATGATTTTATTTTAAATCCTCCCCTTAAAGTTATATTCCCTGAATCTTGTTTATGCAGAACTCTAGATTAAAATCATACCATAGTGAGATCTTTCCTCTGCTTTCTCTTCACCCCCATTTTGTTGTGGTCATTTGAGCAGATTTGCTGATGAGGTCTGGACCTCGGAATAGGAACTCATGTTCTCAACGTGCAAATCAGTTTCCTGTCATTCTCCAGCATGCAATGTTCTTCTGTATCATTGTTTCTTGTGAACTACCCTACCACACTTGCCACGCTCATGAAACCATAGTGCATAAGCAAAGCTTCTCCTGCTTATTTGCTCCGTCATGTACAACCATCCATGATGTTCAGCAGATAGGCCCTCTCTTTTTCTTTATTTGATTAGTCAGATAAAAGTCAATGGAGTGACAAAGCAGTTGTGCCTTTCAGGACTAATGTAGCGTCCCTGTAGCCTGGCAGTTCCTGGTATCAATGGGACGGTTCCCTTGGTTAGCTTCTGCTGACACCTACTGCCAGAGCTGAATGCAGCAAGATGACACAGAAGACTGACACTGTGCCACAAGATTAATGGAATGTACCTTAGAATTCAGACTACCAGTATTGTACTTAAACATATAAATACTACCCATAGTTTTATGGAAGTAATAGAGATCAGAAATGGCAAAGTCTACAGGAGCAACTCAGGAGGTTTTGTTGCTGTTTTTCTAGTAAAATTAATGAAGGACAAGAATTAATTGAAAGTCACTTTGTCCATTTTTCATTACAGAAACGAATGAGTTCATGACTAGAAGTAAATATTTCTCAAAGTCAAAAAAAGATGTAACTTCTTTTTTTTTTACACCAGATTAAAGAAAAAGCTTCTCCTCAAAGCAATTCCTGCCCCATAGTGGGGACCTGTTTTTTTTGTTTTTGCAAACCTCCTTGTTATTTCAATATCTGGAAATCAAATCCAGCACAAAGAAGTGTGGTGGAAGATCCCACTTACTGGAAGGCTGTTAGGTTTAGTGAATTGAAATGAATTCATGCACACAAGAGCTGTAGTTTAGACCTTTATAGGTGTATAATTGACTAAGAATCTTTTGAGCTACCAGAAAATTAGGAACTATTGCAACATCTGTCTGCTGGCGATAAGGGTGTTTGTGCATTTCAGAAGATGGGATACTATGCTCAGTTGTTAAAGGAGAGGGCAACGAACCAGTCTGAATGGCTCATGTAGTTTGTATTTGAATAATGACATCGAGGTTAAAACCCTCAGGAGAAGAATCTGAGGATGGAAAGCCTTTGTTTTTCTTTTTTTCAGGCCCTCAACCCATTCCCACCATTTCATATTTGTATACCAGGTTCTCTCATACATCTTCAGCCTGAAAAACAGAGGCTCTCAACCTGTCAAGTACTTCCAAATTTAAGTGTAATCACAGGCCAGGCATTGCTGCTTAGCGTTCTCTGTAAAAAGCATTCATTGTCACCCATTTATAACCTTGACTTGGGAATCCTTCTGTTCGGGAAATGGCTGCTTGTTCTTTTCTACTAAACCAGATATTTGCAGAGACAATTTCCCTAAGGATCAAACAGTAAATTGGGATGCTTAAATACATGTGAATTTATTTAACAGCTGCAGAGATCAGTGACTGTGCATATGCTGTGAACATACAAATCAATACAGCAGCAAGTGTGTTAGTTGCTCAACCTATTTTATTTTGAGGCATTTGTCTTTAGTGTAATGGGATTGCACCATTCCTTCAATTTGTATTTGACCATGGAAAGCAGATAAATATTCCCAGTAATTGCCATTGAGACTTCCATATAATCAGATTACACATCTTAGCTAATAACACTTAAATTCTTCTCTTAGGTCTGCTGCCCTAAAGATTGATTTTTCTATTGACAGTACTGATGAATCCATTCCAGTCTACTGACTGCACGCTGACAGTTCTGATGAATCCATTTTGTTTGCCAGTTGTGGCAAAGAGATACTCAGAATAAAAAATATAGGGCCTTAATTTTGCAGAGGAGTTTGCTTGTGAAATCAATTAAATTCACTTGCAAGATAGGGACTCAGTACCAGATTCAGAGCCAAGAAATAGAAGGAAAGCATAGGTAAAAAAAACCCCATTGTACCCATTAAGCAGCTTGTCTTGCATGCCGAGATTGTCCCTGCACGGGAGACAGCTGGAGAGCTATTCTTAACAGACAACGTGGTACCTAAACAAATATTGGGAACATTGACTTTGGAGCAGCAAAACCTTTGAGCAGGTTACTTGGACAGCTGTAATTAGTATTAGAACATCTGCCTCGTATGCCGCTTTTCGTGTTGTTTTCCTAACGTGATTATATTTTGCTAACACACATACCACATTTTGAGCTCAAATTGGGTCTTATGTGTAGGAATGTCATTAATGTTAACAAAGTGTGTCTATTAGTGGTGTGGAATGCAGAACCTGTTGCAGTGGCAGCATATCAAGCTCTGACTCTGTGACAGCACTGAAGGAAAACAGTTTTTCATTTTGTAGATCCCTGGAAGGCAGGAGAAGAGGGTTATTGAAGTCATTCAGTTGGATGTAGCCAGGACAAGAGTTACCAGTCCAGATCCTCGAAGTAAGTCATATGTTATTTTCTAACCATCATTGACTAGCTATTAATTAACCCAAAGGTTTATGAAAGCTGAAGTTGCTCAGTGGTGATTCCTGTCCTTCCAGAGCACTGTGCTGGGTGGCACGCTTCCTCTGAGGACAAGGACTCAAAGAGGCCTATGAAAACACTCTTCTGGCACACCACAGTAAGCGTGGTGGTTAGCACTCGGACTTTTAATAATCCTTGTTCAAGTGAAGGGAAACAACATATGTGAAGTTCAGTAGGAGTCTGGAAATGAGTGCAGCATTGGTTTGATGATAGCAATAAATACAAGAGTTCATGCTGCATTGAACTTGATGCTGCTGCGTATGTGAAGCACATTCAGTCGTTGATTCTTTGTAAGATAGGTGGCACTACTAATAGTACTTATGATATCAGAAGTACTATCCAGTCGAAGGCCTACTCATGCTTTCTAGACTCTAGAGAGTCAGATCTAAATAGAAAAAAGTTGGATTCATTGTGGGTTGTGATGATATTGCCATCTTTCCTCCAGCTCATGCTTGTGTTTTCACTCTCCTCTTTCTCAAGTGTAAGGCTGAAGTGTAAGTGTAGAACGCTTTCAGGACCAGGTCAGGCAAAACTGCGAGTCTTGCAAGGATTCAATGAAGATAACACCCGACTATAACCTACATTATTTCTCCATAATGCCAGAAGGGAAAGCAGCTACTGCCTACAGAGTCGTAGTTGAAGGCCGATAATAACTTTCACTTCTTGACAAAATAGAGCAACTTCTAGTTCCTCGTGATCTTTGGCACACTGCACAAGCCTTTTACTTCTGTTTAGCTGGGAACTTCTGTCATTGCTCTTCCAAAGAAACAAGTCCTGTGATAAATAATTGCTTTCACCTGGGAATGACCCATTTCCTGAGGGTGAGTTACAGAGAGAGGGAATAGCACCTGGGTGAAGACCAAACTTAAAATTTTAGACCTTGCATCTTGAGCCTGAAATGAATGCCTGGTATTTTGCCTGACAGTGCTCAGTTCTAATCAATAAAGTATCATGGGTTCGGGTACATCCTGTTAGGGACAAATAATCACTCTTATGACCCATTATAGATTTAATTTTGTAATTGGTGTGATGTTCAAGTATGTGGTAGATTTGAAAGTAATCCTGCTTTCCTGACAGCGACGTTGCTGTTTGTATTGCCTGCAAAAATAGTGGAGCTATTGCCATGATCTCTGCTAGGACTCATTGCTCCACTTTTGCAAGGCATCTCCTAGCAAGGCAGATACTGTATTTCCTGAACTTTCCTTTAAGGCTGCTTAAAAGTTTAGTTAATTGTATGACCTTTATTCAGTGATATAACACAGAACTTCCTTATCCTGTTTGCCAGAAAACAGTGTATAAATCTTGTAAATAGACATGCTTTTAATTTGCATAAATTATTAGCTTGCCAGAGAGTTGTGATTTTTATCAAAGATTCTGTAATGAAAGTTTATTGTCGCAGAAACTACTTGGGCAGTCAATCATGATGATAAGTCTGCATATAGCTAGAATACTTACAAATGTCATTCATCGAAAAGATTCATGTTAATTATGGTCAAGTTACCATAAAAGATAGATTCCTCTATTGAATATCATTTATCAGGGAAATTAAAGTAGATACTAGGAAAGAATACACCCTATTATTTCATACAAATTACTATTGAACAATGACAGAGGTGTTTATTTCCAATATGTGGAGAAATTGATTGTTCCAGAGGCCAGAGATGTTACACAAAACTTCTTTGACACTCCTTCAAAATGCTGGCCGGGTTAGCATAGGATTGTCACCGTCTGATGCCCTGAATGGTGCCCATTCTCAATAGCTGCCACACAGTTTCACAGAGGACAGAGGCTTCCTTATTTGCATTTTTACAGCGTTCCTGCTACTTATGAAAGGAAGACTAAGGGATGAATGGGCATAGACTGCTGATTTATCCCCAAGTACAAGGCACATTGGCAGGATTATGTAGCTGGTGATGCTGTTACCTTACTGTTGTACACTTAAAAAGAATCAGTAGCTGGCAGGAATGAAAATCTGTCTCATAACTTTCACCTTTTCCTCTTCAAACCTGTCCCAGATTTTGAAAGATCATATAAAAGATTATGCTGTGGAATACATATATTTACATAGACACGCATATATTTTCTATCCTTGACAGATTACTGTAATTTAGAGGGAATGAGCATGCACAGCTCCTCTGCTCTTGCTGGAAGTTGGCAGTGCTCAGCCTGTCACTAGGCCAGGCCTGGAGCCAATTTTTTTACCTTAAGCCTATGATAAAGCACACAAAGAGAATTTTTCTGTGTGTATTGATCACCTGAATCTTTATAATTTAAATGTCAGCTGGATAAATTACTTTTCATGGATTAATGACAATGAAATACACTCTTTGTATTGGAAAGTATAAGAACAATACATTCGCTGTGATTTTTGTTCTGATCTTAATTTTTTGGGGTGCCTGTAGAATAGGAAAGACCTTGCTCAGGATGTAAATGCCAGGTGTTTGTTCGGTGGAACAAGGACAGAGGAGGGAGGAAGCGGTCATTTTTGCCCTTGCATTTGTAGGCCTGGGTCGCTCTGGTACTTGGCAATGCCCACTGAG
Organism: Tapera naevia; assembly: GCA_033556795.1. Classification (NCBI taxonomy): domain Eukaryota; kingdom Metazoa; phylum Chordata; class Aves; order Cuculiformes; family Neomorphidae; genus Tapera; species Tapera naevia. Next base: position 18,446,707 of record JAUMJJ010000038.1, read on the forward strand.
GTGCTACTTTGTCCTCCAGAAGTTCAGCTTTTGTTTCCCTTTAGCAAAGAATAAATCTCTGTCTGGAATGGCTTCCAGAGAAAAATACACACACTGACAGTAACCCTCCTTGGGCTCCGTGTGAATATGCTGCCAGCCCACTGTAATTAGGTTGGAAGTCATGAACATTATTCCCTTTAGTTTTTGTGAACTATCATTTCAGATAGCCACTGGAGATAACGTAAGTGGCAGCACCGTTCCCTCATTATCTCCTTATGTCGCACCAGCAGGAGGGATCACAAGTGTTAACAACTTGCTCTCATGTCTCTGAGTGTCTTATTTCAGCACTATCAGCAGCCAGCAGCTGTGGAACACCTTCCTTGAGATAGTTCACCTCATGGAGAAGAAGCCTGGCACAGCTCCTTCGGAAACGAAACTCTGCCAAGGGTGTATCAAGCCTCAGTGAGCCTGGGGAGTTCAAAGAGCATTAAGAGCATGGCTACTGACACCAGCACTGTGTGGGCCAGGCCTGGCTATGGTGGCTTGCACAGGTATACATCTGGGGCCCGAGCCTGTGTGCCCTTGGCCTGAAGGGGACCTCTGCCTGGGAGCACATTGCTTGAGATGCTGTTTGGAAGCCTCAATGCCCAGGAAGCCCTCAGGGCTCTCCCTTGTGTCATGTGGATTAAGATGGCCACTGCCTCGTCCATGCAGTCTTGCGGGCACTAGTTGGCAGGGAACTGTTCTGGCATATTCTGCGAGAGAATCTAAAGAAGCATTTTGAGGAGATTCTGAGTCCCTACAAGGCACTTTTCCATGATTTTATTGATGCAGTGTGGTCTGGGCAATGGCAGTGAGGGGCAGGCTCGTGTCTGGCTGCCATGCTGTGCACTGGCCCCCTTCTGTCCCCACCTAGTTGGGGCAACCTGGTGGAGCTCAGCCAGGCATTGCTTTGAGGAGTTGTAGGCCAAAACCAGGAGACAAGGCCCAGCAACGAGCCTCTCGACTTCAGGCAGCACGAGCAGCCTCCTTCCCTGCGTGTCAGCCTGAAGGGACGGGGGCAGGGGAGGAGCCGCACCTTGGTTTTGTGCTGGGGGCATAAGCAGACACGGTGTCACCCAGTTCCAACCTCACCTGCCATGGGCAGGGACACCTCCCACCTGACCAGGCTGCTCAAGGCCACATCCAACCTGCCCGTGAATACTTCCAGGGAGGGGGCATCCACAGCTTCTCTGGGCAACCTGTGCCAGTGTCTCACCATCCTCAGCATGAAAACTTTCTTCCTAAAATCTAATCTAAATCTTCCCCCTTCTAGTTTAAAGCCATTCCCCCTCGTTCCCATCGCTACTTGCCCTTGTAAAAAGTCCCTCCCCAGCTTTCCTGTAGCCCCTTCAGGTACTGGAAGGCTGCTCTAAGGTCTTCCCGAAGACACCTCTTCTCCAGGCTGAACAAGCCTGACTCTCTCAGCCTGTCCTCACAGCAGAGGGGCTCCAGCCCTCTGATCATCTTCGTGGCCTCCTCTGGACCCGTTCCAACAGTTTCACATCTTTCTTAAGTTGGGGATTCCAGAACTGGACACAGCACTCCAGGTGGGGTCTCAGGAGAGTGGAGCAGACGGGAAGAATCCGCCCCGCCCCGCCCTGCCGGCTGCGGCGCTGCTGCTGCTGCTGCAGGCGAGGAGACGGCTGGCCAGCCCGCCCTTCCCCCGCACCCCGACACAGGGAGCGCAACAACCGCCCGCACCGCCCCCGACGGCCTCCCCGGCACAAAGACCACAAATCCCAGTAGCCCCCGGGGCGGCGCAGCCGGAGCCCCTTCGCTCCGCCCCCGCCCCCCGCCGCTTAGCATCACGGCATTTGCAGTCCTTTCGCCGGTGCCCGCGCCCTTCCCGCCTGGCTGTCGGCACCACAACTCCCGAGCCCCCCTGCGCGGCGCCGCGCATGCGCGGTGGCGGCGAGGGCGCTGCGGGCAGCGGGGCGGCAGCGAGCGGCGGCGGCTTCCGCGTTGGCCGGGGGGCGCGGGCGGGCGCGCGGCGGATGGGCGCGCGGCAGCGGCTCCTCCCGTTGGGCACCGAACGCTGCGCGGGGGATGCGGCCCTGAGCGCGGCGGCGCGCGGGTTCCGGGCAGAGCGATGTCTCAGTCTCAGCCGCCGCCGCCGTCTCCTCCCCAGCCGCCGCCGCCGCCTCCGGGCGCCTCGAAGAAGCGGGACCGGCGCATCTTCTCGGGCACCTGCCCCGAGCCGAAATGCCAGGCGCGGCTGTTCTTCCCGGGCGGCGGCGGCAGCAGCATCGAGTGCACGGACTGCGGGCGGCGGCATGAGCAGCGGCAGCTCCTGGCCGTGGAGGAGGTGACCGACCCCGACCTGGTGCTGCACAGCCTCCTGCGGAGCGCGCTGCTGGGCGTGAGCGGCGCCGGGCCCCCCCGCCGCAGCGCCGAGCTCGCCAAAGTCATGGGCCTCTCCAACTACCACTGCAAGCTGCTCGCCCCCATCCTGGCCCGCTACGGCATGGACAAGCAGACCGGCAAAGCCAAGCTGCTCACCGAGATGAATCAGGGAGACATCTTCGACTGCTCCCTGCTGGGCGACCGCGCCTTCCTCATTGAGCCGGAGCACGTCGAGACCATCGGTTATGGGAAGGACCGCTCCGGCAGCCTCATCTATCTGCATGACACTCTGGAAGACATCAAGAAGGCCAACAACAGCCAGGAGTGCCTCATCCCTGTCCACGTGGATGGAGATGGCCACTGCCTCGTCCACGCGGTCTCACGGGCACTTGTTGGCAGGGAATTGTTCTGGCATGCTCTACGAGAGAACCTCAAGAAGCATTTTGAGGAGAACCTGAGTCACTACAAGGCACTTTTCCATGACTTTATCGATGCAACAGAGTGGGAGGACATTATCAACGAATGTGACCCTTCGTTTGTTCCTCCAGAAGGTGTGCCGATGGGCCTTAGGAATATCCACATCTTTGGTCTGGCCAACGTGCTTCACCGGCCCATCATCCTATTGGACTCCTTGAGCGGCATGCGAAGCTCTGGTGATTATTCAGCGACGTTTCTCCCTGGCCTGGTACCTCTAGAAAAATGCATGGGAAAAGATGGCATGTTGAACAAGCCCATCTGCATTGCATGGAGTAGCTCGGGACGTAACCATTATATTCCTTTAGTTGGAATAAAAGGTGCTGCTTTACCTAAGCTGCCTAGGAAGCTACTGCCTAAAGCCTGGGGAGTTCCTCAAGACCTCATCAAAAAGTACATCAAGCTAGAGGAGGATGGTGGCTGCATTATTGGAGGCGACAGAAGTTTGCAGGATAAGTACTTGATGAGACTTGTTGCTGCAATGGAGGAGGTTTTCATGAGCAAACATGGTATCCATCCCAGTCTTGTTGCTGATGTGCATCAGTATTTCTACAGAAGGACTGGTGTAATAGGAGTCCAGCCTGAAGAAGTCACTGCAGCTGCCAAAAAAGCAGTGATGGACAACCGCCTTCACAGGTGCCTCATCTGTGGGGCTCTTTCAGAGCATCATGTTCCTCCGGAGTGGCTGGCTCCTGGGGGTAAACTGTACAACCTGGCAAAGAGTACCCATGGCCAGCTAAGGCCTGACAAAAATTACAGTTTTCCCCTGAACAGTTTGGTATGTTCTTACAACCCCGCAAAGGATGTGTTGGTACCAGATTATAGCCTGAGTAGTTTGACTGCTTGTAACTGGTGTCACAGTAACTTAGTTCGTCGTGTAAGAGAAGATGGATCTGTTTCATACTTGGATGGAGACAGAACTAATACCAGGTCTACAGGTGGCAAATGTGGCTGTGGATTCAAGCACTACTGGGAGGGTAAAGAATATGATAATCTCCCTGAAGCTTTTCCTATTACTCTGGAGTGGAGTGGAAGAGTGGTGAGGGAGACAGTGTACTGGTTCCAGTATGAAAGCAACACATCTCTGAACAGCAACGTGTATGATGTCGCCATGAAACTTGTTACCAAGCACTTCCCTGGTGAATTCGGTAGCGAGATTCTTGTTCAGAAAGTTGTTAACACGATACTGCATCAAACTGCCAAAAAGAACCCTGATGATTACACCCCTGTAAATATCGATGGTGCTCACGCCCAAAGAGCTGATGATGTACAGCAAGGACAGGAGGTAGAGTCGCAACTTCCAACCAAAATTATTTTGACTGGACAGAAGACAAAAACTTTGCACAAGGAGGAGTTGAATATGAGCAAAACTGAAAGAACTATTCAGCAGAACATCACGGACCAGGCTTCCGTAATGCAAAAACGGAAAAGTGAAAAACTGAAACAAGAGCATAAAGGGCAACCTAGGACTGCTTCTCCTGGGGCTGTTCGTGAGGGGCCATCGTCTGCACCTGCTACACCAACAAAAACGCCGTATTCTCCAACGTCTACAAAAGAAAAGAAAATCCGAATAACCACAAATGATGGGAGGCAGTCAATGCTTACTCTGAAGTGCAGTACCACCTTCTTGGAACTACAGGAAAGCATAGCAAGAGAATTCAATATTCCTCCATATTTGCAATGTATTCGCTATGGCTTTCCTCCTAAAGAGCTTTTGCCTCCCAAAGAAGGCATGGAAAACGAGCCTGTTCCATTGCAACATGGTGACAGGATCGCAATCGAAATCCTGAAAGGTAAGGAAGAGGGCAGGCAGTCTGCTTCGGCACACTCGGCCCATGTTGTGAAGCATGAAGAGGTTGCTGTGACAAGTAAAATCTCATCAAAGGAGCTGCAAGAGCAAGTTGATAAGGAAATGTACTCTCTCTGTCTTCTAGCAACACTAATGGGTAAGAGTGACTTCAAGTTATACTTAAAAATTGTATTTTTAAGTAGGAGATAACATTTTACAAACTATAGTTATGTACGTTTCTTTTTCTTTTCTGTAAGCACAGAACAGGTTGAGTCCTTTATTCCTCTATTAGAAGAACATTTAACGTGCTGCCAGTGGTTTGTTGACTGTCGTGTCTTTTAAAAATGTGTATAGGAGATACTTGTTCTTTCTTTGCTATAAAGTCCTCTTTCTAACATTGCTATTTAGAAGCAGTTGCATTTCCTCTTCTGTCTGTCTCTCTGTTTTCCCTGTCTCCCATTAGGTGCACATCTTACGTGTATGTGTGTGAGCTACACTCTTTTTTCCTACACTTCCCTCAGGTTTCAGGAAATAAATTCAGAGCAGAGGTGAGAAGGGGATGCTGAATGTCTGCTCACTGCAAGTTTGAGGACCAAATTGTCACCTTGATAGTAGGGTAAAATCCTGACATTTCTTCCTACAGGGATTTGTGTTGGTTTAAGCAAATCAATACAGCTCTGTCTCCTTAGCTAATCTGCTGATTTTAACTGAAGATCTGGTCTTTTTAAAGAGCTGTGAAAAATATTTTTTCAGAATGTATGTAAAGGAAAACTTAAAGAAGCTAAGCACTCATTTCAGTCCCAGAGGTGGACCTAAGGTTGAAAAGCTATGCATGTCATGAGTGACTGCTAAAACTTTAAGTAGAAAGGACTTAGGTGCCTGTGGATTTTAGTTTCATATTTGGACTCAAGAGATTTGGACCTTCATTTGTGTAGTTTCTTCATCAGGTTTCACAGTTCTTGCTGCTTACTGGCAGAAAGTAGAGCACTAATTATACATTTAGCTTTATGAATCAGCTGAATAGTAATGTTTACAGGTTTTTCTGTGGGAGCCTTCTCTTTTGCTGGAGGGATTTGGTGTGGCTAAAGCATGTGATGTTTTAGAAACGAAACAATTGCATAATCACAGGGTGATGTGTCAGAAGTTCATCAAGCAGAACTTTGATTCTTTTCTAGTCTGATTGTTTACTCCTGTGTCTCCCACAAGATTCAGTGTGCTGAATCACTACCCACCTTGTCACACTGACATTTACACCACAGTTCCAAAGTGCAGGAAAAGGTTAGATTTAAAAGTTGTCTTAATTTGAGACGAATCTTAAAAGAGTGATATCCTGTTTTCATGAAATACCCCTGAAGATGTAGATATTGGCTTACAGATAACTGAAGTGCTTTGAAAGTGACTCAGAAACTTCAGCATTAAGGTGTCTAATATTTTTTTACAACCATTTATCTATGAACTGTGAGCTGATCTTGTGTTCAAGATGAACTTTTGTTTTTGACTCTCATTGCTATTACACTCTGCTTTCAAAGTGCAGGTTAAAAGAGAATTTGCCTTACCCTTCTTCTGACTTCATGCGTTTTACATTACTAATAGAAGTAGAAGTAGAAGTGTCAGTAAATGATAAACCAATCAATTACAACAACTTATGCAACTACTGAATAAGATGCTATTTTTACATAATCACTTTTCTCATCCAGGGCTTCATTTTTCCTTCAAAGATGTTTGTGGGTAAAGGTCTAGGCAGTTGAATACTTAACATTTGTGATTTTTCAGAAACAAACTCTAAAACTTCTGAAGTCCTTGCACTTTCTTAAGAGTCTTGGGGTGGCAGAACCTCAAGGTGGTACATTCAGCCTTTCTGGGACAAGAAGCCTCAGTGTTTCTCACTTACATTTCTGTACTGCTAAAAAATAATGCTGCAAAGTTCTGCGAGTCAGCTTGTCCTGCCTGCTCTTGCTGTAACTTTGTTCTGCTGAAGCATTCATCTAATACAGTCAGATTAGAACATGTAAAGGGGCATTGCTATTGAAAGAGCTCTCCAGGCCAGACATGCTTTGCTTTTCTGTCACTCAGTGCCCATAGTGAAAGTGTGTCTTCGAACTTACGTACCTAATTCATTCTGGATGCTTCTAAGCTTTTCTTTCACTCAGGGTCTCCTGTTGGCTGACTTGTTGATTCTTTCATGTTTCAGTTACTAGAATTTTTCTTTTCCTGTCTTAGCTAGTTACCTTATTAAAATCTTAGGCCACATTCTTTAATTTTTATGTTTATAACTTAAAAACAAGCCTTGGGAAATCAGATACTGTAATTTCTGGGCTACTTAGCTTTACAAAAAAATCATGCATAATATGTTTTTTCCCTATTTTTGTTTACCTCAAAATACAGAATTCTATAAGGAAATTATTAAAGAAATTTTAGTTTGATATCAGCATTATTTAATATATCATTATATTTTTAAACTGATTTTGTGTACACCTATGCAGCAGCACTCTGGGTACATGCAAGCCAAATATGAATCTATTTTGAGCAATTTGTTTTGCATTGATGAATTTGTCAGTGCACAAGGAATCAAAATAGCCATGTTTTAATTAAATTTATTAATTGATACCAGAATTTGCTTGGATTTAAACAGCTTGGTTTTAAGCCAACTTTATTTCCCTGTATCCAATGTTTATCAACTGGTTTTTCGATTTGTTTTGTGCTTCTGTGTGTCCTCTCTGCTGTATGAAATGATGGTCTTGGACTTCCACTGACAAAGGTTAATCTACAGCTGCTGTTCTTCAGCAGTGCAGGAGGCAGGCCTGTGGGTGGGACAGTCTTCATTTGTTGCCGTAGCTTAATGTTGGGGCTGAGGTCTGCTCTGAGCAAGTCTGTACCGGAGTGGGAATAGTGCAGAGAACGTCATCTCTTTGATAAGTGCAATGTCTTGAGGAGTTTTTAATCTAACTAAGTGATCACCCAAATTAACTTGTGACTCATCAGCATCTTCCTTCCATGGTAACCAAAACCAAAGCAAACAGAAAAATCCAACTAGCAACAAAAATGTGTAAACTTCAAATGTAGTTTAGTTGAATCACACACACTAGTTCCTCTGATCCAGGAAAGCCCACTTGTAATTGTGGGGTTTTTGGTGTTCCAATCTGAGATCTCTTTATCAAAACAGCATAATTAGTTTGTATTTCTTCCAGTGTCTGATGCTTTTGTTTTGTGAGCTCTGCTCTCCATACTTTTATGCATGTAGTCCTTGTTAGTGTTGCATAAAAGGCTATCTAAACAACCATGCTTCTCTGGTGCGAGGCTTGAAAAATCATGCCCAAAGGGAACAGGGAATCTGTCCTTTGAGAATGCTATTAATGTGGGCTTCGTCTTGGCTTCTTCTGAAAGTCTGATGGTTGCCTTGTGGAAGGGAATTCTTCAAATAAGAATGAATTGCTGGATGCAGCAGTGTAGGAGTCTCTTGAATGGAGTGAGCCACCATGTTGCTGCTGGTGGTGGCCTCCTCAAGCTTCAGCAGGACTGAAGACTATTCTAATACTTACCAGTGTAGTGGTTATTTTGATGCCTGTGGGTAGTATTTAAACCACCAGGAAGACTTCAGCTTGCTGCTGCTTAGGGAAAAATGAAAAGCCACAGCAGTGTACAGGGATGCGTATTTCAAAATATAAATGAGAATAGGGATGCAGGGTAGCATTAAGCACCTTTTTAAGTGTGGGGGACTGTTATCGGCAGTAATTGTCCTCCATGTAGCTGTCTGAAGAAGAGCAAAAGTGGTGGCAATAGTGTGGAAAAGAGAGGGCTAGGGCTCCTTTTAAATGTTCTTTTAAAAAAATTTTTTTTTTTTTAGAGGGTCAGTGAGAGCTGGAGAGGAGCTTCAAATTTGTTACCAAGTCAGTTGAGTGGAGTTTTCAGGATAAAGTCAAAAGACAAGACCTCCTTCTTCTGTAGATCATGGAAAATAAGAGAGAAGTATAGAGAGTTTTACCTGGATGTTCTTGCTAGGAAGTGAAGGCCGAATCTGTGAGCTTGATGTGCAAATGAATGTAGTGAAGCAGAGTGTATGTGGTTCAAGGGAATGCTTTTATAATGAATTGAATTATGTAGGTCTCCTGCCTTTAAAATATCTAAAGACAAAACCCAATGAAGGTGCACTGTACCTTTTATAGTGAATGAGGACTTGAATAACACCTGAAGGTGAGTGACAGAATCCTTCTGCATGGCGGGAGAGAGTAGCAGGGGAATACAGAGAATCCTGTGCCTGTCCAGGAAGTGAAACAGAAAGAGTGGCTTGTATGGTTTCTAAGACTGAGGTAGCACATAATGCCACTGTCATAAGCATGAGACATTTTCTCACCTGACTGGATGGGATAAGAGAGCAGCCACAGTTACTGTGTGGGACATGCAATAAAGAGATGCAAGGAGGGATTCAGATGTGCCCTATATTCAACGTGTGGAAACTATTAAAATAACTTTTATTTCGCTCTTAACATCAAGCAAAGTGATATTTGTGGGTAATATTTCACAGCCTCACACATTCCAGCTATCTCTATTCCAAGTTGCAAGTGCATCTAGTTAACTTTAGTTGATGATTTACATTCTCTGATTTTAATGGAAAATTGAGAGACATGGTTATTGAGATTTTGATGCCTAAAGAAGGGTACAATTTCTATTTGAAGTGTCTCAGTATGTTCCCTGAACGTTTAATATAAAGTGGGAAAAGCAATTTTTTTCTGAAAATTTATATGTGCAGTAGTTGTTTCTGCATCAGGAGAATGGCACTTATCAGCACTTTTTGTTTGCACTGCTTTGACAGCTACAGCACACGTCACTTCTCCAAAGCAGGTAAATGGTTAGGTAAAATAAGGAAAAGGAAGCTGTTAGGTCACTGATATTCTGTCATTGTAACGCAGTTTTTCTGTTCTTTATATTCCCTTCCTTACATAGTCTCGTTTTTTTCCTCTCAGTGACATTTACAGTTGTTACATTTTAATGCCATTTTTGGCATCTTTGAAAAATGCCAGTTGCAGAGGACTGCTAGGGCCTCACAGTTGGTATTTTGTTTCTAACTCTCAAGAAAAGCAAGGTACAGACACAGCTTCTATGCAGCTGCGTGTGTGGATGCTTGTATCTCTGCTACAATGTAAAGTCTGCTGTATGGCAACTGAAATAGAGACCTCATTTTTCTGAAGGTGTAGGGATACAGAATTGAGGTTTTAATGTGCAAGGATATGTGCTTGAATTTTGGAAGTGTGCTCCTCATTTCCTAGTTTGATATTGAAAGCAGGAGTCGGAGGGGAATGGAGACTCATGTGCAGTCTTGGCAAAGAACCAAGAGCTGCAGCTTGGATCAAAACAAATTTGGAAACCTCTGTACTGGAACATGTAGGATATTTGACTGCAGACAGTGTGTTTTCCTGAAAGTTTCTCAGTGTCCTGGGCTCCCATTCCGCGAATTTTCAAGAAAAGATCTAATTCTTAATTGTGTAAGAATTCAGGTTTTAATTCAAGGAGTTATATTTTCAAGCCATTGTCTTTAATGTTAAGGTATGACTGTTTAATGATCGTGTTTGATTTTTACAGGAGAAGATGTTTGGTCTTACGCCAAGGGTCTTCCTCAGTTGTTTCAGCAGGGTGGAGTATTCTACAGCATAATGAAGAAAACCACAGGTATTTTTTATTTTTAATCCTTCCTTCCTCTGTTTTCATATCTTTAAAACTGTGAATTGGTAGAGTCGCTTGTAAGCATAAATATAGTTCTATTTTATTACCATAGTACATTTTCCTAATATTGTAGAACACCTTATGTGCCCTCAGAGAGACTAAAACTAGGGATTCTGACTAAGACTGATTCCTTCAACTTAAATCTCTTCTCTTCTGAATTTTTTTCTACAACAATACACCTCGATTTAAGCTTCTTGAACTGTACAAACAACTTCAAAAAGTTAACTGATTATTTTTTTTACTGGAAGTATCTAACGAAGGGACGATCATAGGACCTGTTCCTGTTACATTTTAAATCATTTACTGTATAGGCAGTTAATCTTTCTAGTGTGCTCCTTGCTTCTTAGTAGATATACAGGAGTACTGCATGTGTTAAATTTAAGTAGTTGGCTAAATTTGTCTTTCGTGTTCCTAATATTGTTATTCAAAAGCAAAGCTATCCATCCCCTTCTTGCATCAATAAATGTCAAGTCTTGGACTATGTGGAGAATAACCAAGCAAGTAGTTAAAGTGTATTTGATTTTTAGGTGGCTTTATAAATACTACCTACTAAGAATAACATCTGTTTCTTTAGAGAATAAAGTCATATTCCATTATTTTCCCTCATTTAGAGTTTATTTTCTTATTGAAGTCTCTGCATTCATAGTTTAGCTCTTGTGGTTTTATTTGTAATAATTATTCCATTGCTGCTTTCTTATTGTTTGATTTCTTCTTAGGCAGTTTTATCAACCTTAACTTACTCTTGATTATTTCTGGAAATACATGTTTTGCCATGTTGTTTCTGTTCTGTTTGCAGTACTTAATGCAATAAGTCAATATAACCAGTACCCACTACCTCTCACTGAATTATTAGCCTGGGTAATAGAATTAGCATACACATGTCTTATAGCAGATCTGTTTCCTTTTAGTTTTCTTTCTTTTACGGTCCTTGTACAGTAAAGACTGATGCATTGTTTGTGGCAAGTGAATTAGCTTCAACACTGCCTAATGGAAAGGACATTTTGGATGGATTAATGACTATTTGGAGTTGAAAACCTGAAGTTAATGCAAGGGATTTTAATCGAGCTGATCATTAACTCACTTAAAAGTCATTTTTGCCAACTGACAATGTAATAATGAAGGCTATAGGAGATGATATTCTGTGTGCAGGTATTTTGCACTGCCTTGGTACATAGAATTACTCTTTCAGCATTAACGCATTGCATAATTTTAACATTTTATGAACTATTAAATTTCCACATCACACAATTGCAGCATGCAAGAAACTGTTTTTTTCACTTAAAAAAGCTCCTTACCTATTTGTAATATTTTAGTTAGTGTAATAATGCAACTACTATACTGGACATTTGGAACAAAGCTTGCTATCAAGTATAGGTACTGTTAATTGAAATTCGATTTAGTAGATCTTGTTTAAGATCTTATTTTGAGATTTCAGAATTGCAATTTTAAAGGCAGTTTTGTTCTATCACAGAAACCGTTACGGCACTCTTCTACAAATGAGTGTTGAGCTGATAAGTTATGTAGTTAAAATATGTTCTTCAGGGTAATTTAGACAGATGTTTGGGGTTAAATTGTATTTTGTGTGTGTTTTGGCTGTTTGATTATGGGTTCCCATGAACATGTAGGGATATGAAGGGAGTTACATGTCTGAAGTTCTTGAAATAAAATCTTATTTGTACATTCTCTGCAGCTGTAAAAGTGTGTGAATTGAAATCTGTGGAGGATGAGTGAGATTGGTCAATTGGTTTATCAGTATGAAAAGGGTTTAGTAACATTTCAGGGTGTTTAAGTGACCTTTCTCATTGATGTCCGGAATACTCATTTTGACTCCATTCTCTTTGACAACACAGAAGTAGGATTTGCTTGTTGTGTTTCTTCCCTTGTGCATTTTTTGGTGTTTGTCTTTGAGAATTGTAAGAGAATGTGAGGTAAAATACCATTAATTTATCTATTCCTGGCACTTTTTGAAAACTTTTTTTTCTAATTGTAGCTTTCTTGCGTAGCTGATAGAACTAAAGAGAGTTGTTGTGGCCAAGTTTTCACCTGCATATAGCTCAGAAAGCTGAAGTGACACCTTACTGCCTTTAACACAACTTCTATTGGACAGAATTGAAAGAGTTGTTTTGTATTTTATGGTGATAAACTGGAAAATGAAATCTTGCCCATTTTTGACATAGAGCCCCTTCAGAACTTAAATTTGCCTAGTGAACTCTGAATTTTAGCAGATTGGTCAAATAGTAAGTGGGACAATGAAACAAGCAGCAGATCAAAACTATTATGCCTCATGTTTGTTTTGTAGATGTTAATAGTTATAATCTCCTGTACTACTAAACATAGTAAACATGAAATGCTTCTGTTTATCTAGCCACATTTCCCCTATGAGAAGGTGACAAATAGCAGATTTGTAATGCCTCAGGCCTTAGCAGCAGTTGTGCACTCTGAAATCCTTCTACAATTCTAACTAGTATGGAAGCGGGTTTAAGTAGTACTTTTCCAGATGGAGTGTAATTTGAAATTTGGACTTTGGCAGTTTTCTGGGGTTTGTTGGTTTGGGTTTTTTTGCATGGTTTGGGGGTGACGGTGGTGATAGTGATGCGGTTTGGCTTGCTTTGTGTTGCTGCAAGCATATACTGTTTCTTTAACTTCTGTTGTATTAGAACTGCACATCCCAGCAAAGTAGTTATTTTATCTAGTGGTGCTACAGTCCCATCTCTTCCTTAGAATCAGCATAGAAGGCAGCAGCAATTTAGGGGTATACTGAGATTGCTGTCATATGATGTACCAGCCTAAATTGATTTTCTCCCACGGTAGGAAGTTGCAGTGTGTTTTATTTTTTACATACTTGATGCAATAAGTTTAAATACAATAATTACTGTCTATCCAGAGCATGTCTTAAAATATATTAGCACTTTGAATAACTTTTTCTGTTGTTATAGGTTTGGCTGATGGCAAGCACTGCACTTTTCCACATCTGCCTGGTAAAAACTTTGTGTACAATGCGGCTGAAGACAGATTAGAGCTGTGTGTGGATGCTGCTGGGCACTTTCCTATTGGTCCTGATGTTGAAGAGTTGGTTAAAGAGGCCTTAAGTCAAGTGCGAGCAGAAGCTACTTCAAGAAGCAGAGAGACAAGTCCTTCACACGGAATGCTGAAGCTGGGTAGCGGTGGAGTAGTGAAAAAGAAATCTGAACAGCTACATAACATAACTGCATTTCAAGGAAAGGGCCATTCTCTAGGAACTGCATCTAGTAGTCAACAGCATGATCAAAGAGCCAGGGAAACACCACTTTTAAGAAAGCATAGCACAGAAACGGACTTCAGTCCTTCTGCTAAAATTGAGCCTTCTGTATTCACAGCTGCTTCTGGTAACAGTGAGCTTATCCGAATTGCTCCAGGAGTTGTGACAATGAGAGACAGCAGGCAGCTTGACCCCACTTTGATTGAGGCACAGAGAAAAAAGTTGCAGGAAATGGTATCTTCTATTCAGGCGTCAATGGATAGACATTTGCGGGATCAGAATACAGAGCAGTCAGCATCAGTTGATCTATCTCAAAGAAAAGTAGAGGCAGTGAGTTCGACTGCTAAAACTGGGGGCTTTCAGGCTGGTTTGCCCGAATCGTTTTCTGCACCAGGTGGTACTGAACACTTGAATACTGAATCAGCTGATGGTAACGTGGTGAATTCTGTGGGAACAACATTCCCTGCAAGGTCTAAAGCACAAAAGGGAAATTCTGTTGAGGAGCTTGAGGAGATGGATAGTCAAGATGCAGGAATCACTAATGCAACTGAGCCAATGGATCACTCTTGATAGGGTAGAATCTAATAAAGGTAGAAGAAATTACTGTTCAAATGTAATGTTTATTGGCTGGGCCACACAAAGTCATTAGTTATTAAATCTTGTATGTATGTCAAAGATTATATCATCTTATTCAGTGCATGATAGCAAGTGTGTGATTGGCAATAGCTTTCAATATTTTACCATACTGCTGCCCAGGCTGGCTCTGTTACCTGTAAATTAGTTATTAGGAAATGCACTGAGATGAATATCTGCTGTAAATGTGGGTTCTTGAAAATTCTTTGTAATTTTTAATTCTTTATATGTCTTAAAATTTAAGCCCATGCAAGGTTCTTATCATGTTAGTTTAAGGTTACTGGAAAGGCTAGAACAGACAAAACTAGAAATGTGACAAAGTTAATCCTGTCCCAGGTACTTAATTCCACTCAAAAAATACACTATAAATGTGAATTATACATAAGTTTCAAAAACAACTGAAACTAAACTCTGTGCTAAATCTGATAGTGAAGTATATACAGTACTTCAATTACATTGTGCTGGCACTTCCTCCACTTTCTCCAATTGAAAAACTTTTTCATTAATACGGCTTATACACTTGTCAGAAATCTTGGAGTAAGTGTAACTTTAGTAAACTCTAATTTCTGCTTATTGTCAGTTTAAGCAAGTTAGACATAGGGCTATTTAGTGTATGATGAAGATAAAGTGGATGTGGTGTGGTTATGTCTGAGCCAACATAACCATCTCGATGCTCTGTTAGTAAGCGATAGCATGTTTTTATTTCCTCCCAAGTATTGGGCTGGTCAGATATTGTGCAACTTTTAATACAACTACAGGAGACAAGTTGGCAATTGCAAGAAACATAAATGTTAAATGGCAAAAACTTTGAAAAACTTTGATCACTAGCATTGGTTAGTAATGGCAAAAATTAAATAACAGCTGTCCTTTTCAGAGCAAATTAATAATTCATTGGAAAAAAATTACTCTCTAACATACATTGTCCTCAAGTGTTCAGGGATAGTTGAGCTTTTGGAAGCTCACTGTTAACTCCATGGAAACGAGGAATACATGTGTTTAAATGTCTGTAAAGACTGCCCACCTCTATTAGCCTCATCTCAGTTTGTGATGCAGACTTCCCTGCATCAGTGATAATATAGCTGGTATCCACGTAAGTAGCATGTTCTTCAGACCTGCAGTGCTAGTTCTTAAGAAGCAGCCATTGTGCTTGCTCCCTAAGGATGGAATGTGTATCTGATACTGCACTTTGCTTCCTATCTTCATAGTCATATTTAAGTGTACTATAGTTGCTTCCTCTAATGGTAAAATAACATTGAATGGATGACATGTTAATGCAGCTTCAAAGGAATTAAGAGCAGTCAATTATTGAAGTCTATGTTTGTGCACATGTGGGTTTTTCCAGTTCACAAATGTTGTTTGTATTGCATATGTTTGTATTCAGAAAAAAGTCTCCTCAGTTTTTTACATTTCTAATCACTTAAACAGTTCTAAGCATTAGTATGATAAAATGTCCCATGAGGGAGCATTTATTTTTGTATGTAAAAGTAAACAGAAGGAAGTCACTTAAAGAATAGCCCCTGCTTTGTCTAAGTAAATTAAAATGCCGCTTGGTTAACTTTTTATGTATAGGGAATAAATATTTTATGAATTAGTACATTACTTATAGGTAAAAAAGTAAGAGTCACCTTTTCACAAATAAATGAAAAATGTTAAGATCACAAATTGCTAACCTGTAAGTTGGTGGTTTGGAAACTTGAAATGTATGAAGTAATTTGGCTCACCAGAACTGACCTTGCTGATGTACTGATTAACTGGCAGGGGCTTATTCAATGAGAAACAGGATGCACATGCAGCAGCTGGAAGCCTGCCATAACTTTTGAAAACATTTAGTCTCCTGTGAATTAGTCTGGCTGTCTGAAGGCTATTTCTATATAGAAAAGGTTGAGTACAGGCTTGTGCTTTGTCACAGTGTGAGGTGTAGAAAAGCCTAGCAGTGGCATGTTCCTGGGAAGGAGTTTAAGTCAGGAGAGGCTGAGTGGGAGGAATCGCCTGGATCTCTTGCATTTTAGACAAGATAGCTCTCACTTAGAGGTTTTAGCCTTTTCTTTAGAAGAAGAACTGTTCCTCGGTTGAAAAAAATCTGAGCAGTGTATATGAGAGAATTGTAAGTTTGAAATAAATTTAAATATTTATTGTACATCATCCTTATTTCAAGGGGAGATGCTTGCTTCTTTCATGCCTTTCTGGTAAGACGGGAGAAGTTTGTGTGCCTTTTATTGTGTAAAGAGGAGGACTTGGTTTAATTTTGACATGCTTCCCATTTCAGCAGTAATTCAACATTTTTCTTCTTGTCTAGATGGAAGTAGACACAGATAATAGCTCTCTTTGACTCACGCTTACATTAGCGTCACCTTAGGTCCACTTAAGTCACATAGATCAACACTCTCTAGTTCCTAAAACTAAGTGGTCTCAAAAAGGGATAATAAAATGGTGTCAAAATCACAAGACGCACTGATGTGAATTTCTCTGGTGTAAAGCAGGATTGTGCAGATTTCTGTGCAGTGTTCTTATTTCACATAGCTTTCTCATGCATTTAAATATCAGTGTTTTGGAGAAAGATGGCTTTTGATACTCTCAGGTGAAGCTAAACTTAATCTACATGCCAGTGAGATGTGTAACTGTACAGCAGAAGTGAAATAAAGAACACTGAAGTACAAGTTTGAACAGATGTTTCATTTGATTCCCAGCAGTGGATGTAGATCTAAGCTGAGGCAAAATCTGTGTGCTTGGCTGAGGAGCACCTGTGTGCTTGTTAGATTTCCCTGTTAGAGCCAGGAAGATGGTGGTGGGGTATAAGGGCAGGAAAGACACGGACTTATTGTGGATGTGAAACCCGGTCAACAGGACTTCTTAAAAGGTGTGAAGAGAGTCCCATTCTCACAAACCCCCAACTTCTTGCTACTGAATTGTCTCTGAACTTGGGCTGTTCTAATTCTTTTTGAATTAGGTTCTAAATTCTTTTTGAGTACCTGCCTTGATTGCATTCTGGGCTAGGGGACAGCCATCTTTTTCACAGTTTCTCATGACTTAAATGATTTGAAGATTCTAAACTTTACTATGGCTTAGTACATATAAGCTGAATAAGAGATGATTGCTGAAAATACAGGCCCGGTACCAAAAAAAAACAAACAAACCACCAAACCAAAATTGTTGATAAGCATATAGGAAACCTCCAGAGAACAGATACGTTTTTCAGGCAAATGCAAGATTTTTACTGCTTCAAAGGACTGGCTGCTTAGTAAAGTTGACTTTTTGATACTGCTGTTTCTCTGTGAATTGTTTACAAATCACTGAGGGGAAACACGTAGCAGCTTTTCAAATGAAATAAGAGTATATTCTGGATATCTTCACTGCTGTAGCACAAAACAGCAATGTGTGTTGTTGGTTTTGTGAATCCCGTGTAGTTTACTCATATTCTGGTAGATACAAAATGTGAGCTATAGGGTGCCTCTGACAGAACGCAGTCACAGAGGCACACTGACACAAGGCTGTACGCTGAGTCCTGTACAACAGGTGCACTTTCAAGACCAAAATGCTTAATTTACAGTCTTTCAAAAAGTAGGATCTATAGTCACTGTGATGAGGTTAGCAGAGTTGCTTGCTCCTTTTTCAATGCGCTGAAAATGCCAGGTAATAAAATTTATAGTATGCTTACAATTGAGAGAGTGTTGCTTGATCTGACATGTATGAAAAATGAACCATTTAAGAAGATGCCACAGTTATCTCTACATTTGTTCGGCTCCCATTTTCAAATAGAATTTATGTGCTTTTGTAAAACAGTAATAAAATGAGGTTGGTCTTTACTGTTAAAACAACAGTAAGTGGTTTGTTTTGCTTGTGCATATCAGTTTAGCTTCTTAAAATTGAAGAAGTCGCTTAAGATCTTTAGAATGCAGGATTCGCTCTAAGCCCTTATGCCTGCAGTTGAGCAATAAAAGATTGAAACGAGTGGTGTTTTCAGAATTATTTTGTGTTTAACGAGGATTATTGCCAAGAAATGAAAGAGTGCACTTTTAGGAGGGAATGCTATTTAAAATGTATAAATAAGAATTAAAATAGTGTATATATTTAGAAAGCAAATCTTTTTAAACAATAAGTGCTTTACATGTTGAATTAAAAAGAAATTAGCATAGCAACTATACCATCTTCACAGTACTGGCTGTTTATCCAGCACAGTTTGGTTTGTTTTATTTGTGATTGCTGTACTAATTATGTTTGATTTTTTTATCTGTAATGTAACAATAGTGTATTATAACAGTATATAGTGTACTATACTACACTTCACTGTACAGTATTTGGAATTTTCTTTGATTGCTATATTAAAACTATATGTTAAAACATCTGCTTTGGTTTTATAAGGTGCAACTTTTATCTAGTCTTTCACGTGTTAGTATAATTAACACTGGTTTGGCTACAAAATGGATGAGTTGTAAGTATAGTAACTTCTGCGTTCGACATATAAATTGCATTACACTCGCATACAGGAAATTGAAAAACTGGTACAAATTTTGGGAAAGTAAACTCTGATGTCATCCATTTCGCTTTAGTTATGTTTCTGTTTAAAAGAATCTTTTTTGAAAGAAAAACTCTTTATAGAAAAGGTTTTTTACCTCGTACCTGTTCTAAATATTTCATTAAACACATAGGACCTTTGAATTTGGGAGGTTTTTAAAACAGGTTTTTCTATATTTGAGACCAAAATCTGAGATCCGAATCATTTTTTAAAGCTGTCACCAAGAACAGGGTGTAGAAGAACACTGACCAAGTCATGCATAACATTTAAGGTATCTTGCAATCTATGGTTTCAAACATTGGTCAAAATGTATTTCAAAGCAAAATTTTAAAGCATGTGTGTAGTATGCAAGTATGAACAGGATAATTTGGAGGAACTAAGCTTTTGAAAACTTAGTAATACTCAAAGATGAATATATTAACTACTTAAATTATCTACGTGCTTTTTCCACAAGCTACACGTGGTACTTAGTTTCAAAACTTGGCTGTATTCATAACATTTCAGCCTAAAAAGAAGTCATAAAAACCCATCTGCAAAACTTTGTATTACTTCTTCCTGTATTTATTGAAAGGCTTTAATTCAAAGTGTGCTGACATAAAAGGATTCTTTGAAATGGTGGCTGTAAATATACAGAGTTAACTTTGATTGCATGTCATATCCTGAAGAATTTAACATTATCCTTTGGAAGATTTGTGTTTGAAAGGCTTGAATGCTTAATGCTAAGCTAGAAATTTACTTGTCTTCATTAGTGCAGTGTTTATAATCTAAACGCAAACCAGTTCTGAATGTAGGAAGAAACCAAGTTGAGTACTCTCCAATTTTTTTTTTTTCTGCTAATAATGGTACAGCCTTAATTTCTGTTTAATATTTGGTTTTTTTATATATAGATGGGAGTTGTTGGGATTGTGTGTTTGTTTTGTTCCTTAGGTATATCCACAGCAATTCTATTCTAACATCCCTGTAAAATCCCAGCTTCCTGCCAGAGCAAGACCCCTCACAAGGAGGGGATAAGGATGAGAATGAACCTGGGATGTTTATCAGCAGTGTAGCGAGAAGGTAGAAGGTGCTTTTGGTGTTCAATTTGAACATGTTAATAGAAATTGTATCACTTTGCTTGATATGGAGTTTATTTCATTGAGGCTTTGATATATGTTGGCTTCTACTGATTTGTGATGTTTTGAGTATTTGCAAACTAATGACAGATGATGAAAAAGTAGTAGTGTTTGAATCCATAGTGGACTTGATGGCCAAGCTGACGTTGCAGAAACCTGATTGCTGCAAATGATTTGAAATGGTTTGTTCTGATTTCAGTTACTTAAATTGATGTATGCTGAGTGACTCTGAACACTTACTGTCAAAGTCATTAAGCTTCAGTCTAAGCATGATCTCTGCTGCAGTAACTTGCAGACATTTTAAGAGGCTTCAGAAAAGACTGTTACTCTCTGTTCTGTTAAGGAAAGGCATTGATTTGGTGATTATGAGATAGCTGCATAGACTTGTATTTGGATGTTATCCACCTCTGTTTTTTTTAAATGACTACCTATTTTTTTTTTCTGCTGGAAGTAATATTTCTCGTGGCTTGCCTTGCTGGTAGCGAATCTGATTCCTGTAGATCTGGACTGAATCTGTTTTTGATAAGTGAAAAATTAAAAGAAAGATGGCAGGTGGAAGTACCTTACCAAAAATTAGAAGGAGGTTTTGAAGCTGCTGTGGTTCTTAGTAGCCAGTAGTCTGTGGAGCCTGGCTGCATGAAATGCACAGTCATTTCTTATAAACCTTTAAGCCATAGTTCAAGCAACTTCTTTCTGAATAAGAAACTTGATTTTATAGGCCATTTTATCAACTCTGTATATGAGATTTTCTTTAAAATGAAGCTTCTTTCAGACTGTCTCACTGTTGTATAAATGTAGAGAGATACTTGCCAGAAACTATCTCCTAACCTCTCTTTTCTTTCCCACATGCATTTGTGCAGAATCTGCAAGTCTATAGAGGTCTCTTCTGATGTGCTGGCTTTTCTCTTTGCTTTTCATCTGCCCTTGGAGTTACATACTGAATCATTTTTACCACAAATGTTTTTGTAAGCTTATTGTCCTCTGTTTATACTGCTGCTCTTAGAGGCAGTAAGAGGCAATAGATAATCCAATTCCACACAAATCAGACTAATAGGAATGAAAACCTTGTTTGACTTCCTCTGAGATCCCTGTGTGTGGGACAGAAAAGAATGGAGATTCCTAGGAGAGCAGAGGGCTTGTGGGCATATTCAGGAGAGGGAAGAAGATACATAAAGGTTTATCAATGATTCTGAAAATTACCTAGTGATTCTGTGGGGTGACCCTGTTTCACATTCATGTTGTTTCCTCTCCAGGGGGTTTAGCTTTGGAAGCTGCAATGGCTCACTCTAAATCTGGGAATTTCCCTGAAATCCACCTTTCTTTTCTCCTGGGAGCAAAGGCTGCCAAATACTTCTCTGCTCTGTGAGAGAGAAGGGGTGAGACCTCACCTGTTGTTGACACATGGTGCTGTAGGGCTTGTGGCAGCAAGAAAAAAGTCAAAAACATACAGAAAACACAAGTCTTACATCTGAGCACTGCATGTACAAGAATACTACTTTTCCGCCACTATGTCCTTCTTGGCTTCTGAATATAAATGCTGGAGGCAGTAGAAGAGATGCAGGAAATAAGGGTTAAGAGTACCTGCTTCCTTTTGCTTTCAAATTAAGAAAAGGAAAGGCATGGTACAATGGAAGAAACTAAATGCCAATATTTATGTATTTGCTCCCTCTGTTTCTCCAAACGTCAATTTATTCACTCTGTGATATTCACTAACATATTTTTTTGCCTTCTTCCCTGCATTTGAAATCAGCCAAGTTAGCTCATTCCCTTAGTTTGGAAAATTTGAGCTATCTTGGGTCCATAGTAAATCAGCAGCACTAAACCCCCCAGTTATCTATTATCTACTCTGAAAGTTGTCTTTTGTACATAGTATTTTGGCTTTTTCCAACCCTATCCCTGAGGTTCTACGTCTGAAATTCCTGTATATTCACATCCTTTAGCAAACTCAGAAAAAGACTTGCACTGAGGAAGAAGCTTTCATAGACACCCATTGCTGACTGCAGAAGTGGAACCAGGATGGAGGTGTGCAGTCTTTCATATCTGTAAGCACTCTCCTCTCTCTCTCCATTCCTGCTGGAATTCTGCAGGACATGGGAGCAACGCTGCCTTGGAAAAAGAGGTAAAATGCAGTTGTGCAAGTAGCAAAAGCCAGTGTCTCTGGGACTGCCAGATGTGATACTGGAAGATTTGTCTCTGTGACTCCTGTTGTTGTAATCAATGTTAGGAGTGAAAAGAAGAGAGTCTTGTCACCATTTTGGAAGGCAGGGTATTCTTTCTATAATGTAGTTTTTATTTTGGGGGTAGAAAGTCAAGCCAGTGCTTCCGTTTATCACCAGGTTGCTATCAACTGAGGTCTAGCTCAGACTGCAACTGGGACACTCTTACTGCTGCCTGACTACTGTTTACCCATGTGCGTGTGTGGTTGGCTCAATCTAGCTCTGACTGTTTACAAAGCCTTTGCATTAGGACTAATTGTCTGCTCCTGGGGTAGGCAAAATGTAAGGATTAAGTGTACTTTTTTTGCGTTTGTGATAATGACTTTCTAGGGCATAATTCCAAAACAGCATGGGAAAATATGTACTGCCTAATGCAGGTGCCTCCCAAGTGATCTCTTCAGTCTCCAAAGTTGTACGTATGTTTGGGAAAGAGGCAAATATTTTTTTTAAAAAACATTTGAATGGGTGACTAGAATTAGTGAAATTATCCCTCCATGATTTGCAAAATAAACAATTGACATTTGAGAAATTTGTAAAGCCTGTTAATTGAGATTAATGTTATAGTCTAATCTTGCAGCAATATCATTATTATATATTGGAAGAATTGATAGCAAGATCATAGGTAATGTCTGAGTGTAAATTTGGGAATGTTTTTTCCTGCTTTGATTGATTCAAAGCTGTTCCACCTTTAACCCCTAAAAACTAATCTGTTTGCCTATATAGAGCCTCATATAAATTCAAATCTATGCCATTGAAACTATAGGTGAGGTGGTTACTGATGAGAAATGGTCTCTTCAGAGGAGTGCTGTCAGCGTAGCTGCCACTGTACTTGCATAAGCAGGTGAGGTGCAGCTTAGGACTTGGTTCCTAAATGACAAATGTCCATCAGAGCTGTGCACTGACACTGCTTCCTCACACTCTCTGCAAGAGGCAGTGTGAGATCATGACGTCAGTTTCTTTTCAAGCCAATGCCAGCTGTGGACTGCCAGAAGGAGAGATACAGAGCAGCTCATGAGATCTGAAATATCCCATCCCTGAGAACTACAGTTGTTCAACAGTAACTAACTTGTTCTTCATATACATGCCTGAGCATGTCCTAGTTATTGGGTCCCTGGCAGAGTTATATTCCTGGAGCTGGTTTATTGATATCCTGAAACTGGGAACTGCAGCTATTTTTTTCAGTCCAAGGCCTGATCCAAAGACCACCTCAGAATTCTTTGAGTAGTCATACAGCCTCCTTGAGAAGTTGATACAGGCTACTTTGGGAATGTGGAAGAGGATGTTTCTTGTGCGCAATTGTCACAGAGGTTAATGTACTATATAAATTCTAAGCCCATCCAGATATATTCAATTATTTTGATATGTTTGTGATGTTAGCCTTTAAGACTTGCATTTCCACCCTCCTTATATTAGCATGAATAATGTACATTTGTCAATATAGTAAAGCTAAATTCATGAGATCACATACAATACTTAGGTGTCATGGTTAACAGAACACAGGCTAATTGAGTTAAGCAGAGGTATTTGCACTTTCTCCCTCTCTAAAAGGCTGTATAAATAGATTCCATGAAAGTGCACAGAGCTTGCTAAATCTTCTGGTTGAACTGGTTGATCCTGTAAGACTTAGCATCTCAGGAAAATGTTGTAAGGAGACTTTAGAGAGAATTCCAGCAAGAGCAGATAATTTTAAAAATCGTGAACAAGATATTGCCCTTCAGAAACTTTGATACGAAGAAGTTTGAAAATAAAAAAGACAAAAAAATATTAAATACAATTTTGAAGGCACATAGCAAGTTGAAATTGCTCTGAACTGCAGCTTCACTGAACTGACTGTGACACGACTCAAGTACAAATGACAAGGTGGGTTCTTCAGTACTGAGACACACAGCAGATGCAGATAATAACGTGCTGTCCATATGGAGAACTATTTTAATTTAGAAGAGTTCCTGGTAAATATACTCATGCTTTTCATTGAGAATTTCTCTAAACATGGGTAGGAAGCTCAGCCCCCACAGGGCTGATGCAAGCAAGATCACCTTGGGCACTCAATGAGTGATAAGGTGACATTGAATCTAGACCAAGTCAAGGAATTGGGCTGAAGGTCTGTTTGGTGCATGAGGTTTTGATTGACATGCTTAGTGTTTCTGCCACTGTAGAACTCTATTATAGTCACTAGAGGAACAGATGACAAGGCATTAAAAGCTATTACAAGGAAAATATCTAGTAAAATGTTGTAAACTCTCATCTACATCACTTGACATTAGTGATCATTATGCATTTCTTTGACTTTATAGACCTCAGTTCTGTAAGACAGGCAGCAATTGCTTTTGATTTGGGAAATTGCCGAGGAAATAAGCTACTGTTTTCCACAACTCAAAACAACCAGTTCCGAAGTTTACCTTGTAGGAATTTTGTGGGATTCAAAGCTCTCAGTAGTTATTAGTCTGTTGTGTGCCTTCTTGATTGTATGTGCCAAGAATCATCTTCAAAAAGACTCTGGGTTTCTCCATTGTAACTGTTTCTGAACAACCTACAAAAAGACAATTTACGATAGACTGATTATTGTTAACTTCAAGTCAGTAGTGTTAAGCCTATGCTTTCTGGGAAATATCCTTGTTATCCAGATAAAATTTGAACTGGCTGCCTGAACGCAAAATGAGATTCTGATGAGCATAACAGCAAAGAGTTACAAACTTCTGCACATGACTTCAGAGTTGTCCCCGTCATTTCAATTCTGTGACAATATGAAGTGGGATCATGGCTGATATTTCTTTATTCATTTAAGGCTTTGCCAGGGAATAGATGGAACTGTCACAGAACTGGAGCAGTAACAAATGAGCCCAGTAACACACATGTGGACTTAACATAGACCTAATAGTGCGGTGCAACTGAGGGTGAGTGAAATTTTTTGAAGCATCAGTGGTACACAGAGAGGCTAAGTTGGGGTTTTCTGTTTTTTTTTTTTTTCTCCTCCTGTGCCTTAGCGGCTGTGCCAGGGCCTGAGGTGCCCATGTGCGGGTGCAGGGGTACTGTGAGCCAGGCTTTCCCCGTATCCGGCTCCCCTCACAGGCTCGGGAGAAGCAGCCTGCACAGATAGCATGGGTATAAATGCACACATGTGCATGTATGTACACACTAACACTAGGCATTCAAGGCTTCATTTATATGCATAATGTTGAGCTTAGGACTTTTGTGTAGGGGAATACCTATAAGATGCATAGGTTATGCTAGAGCATAGATTGTACGTTATGGTGATGACAGCTTCAGGAGGTTATTTTCTCTATGGGAGTGGTTAACAATTTTCCTTAAGTAAACTACTTAAAAATGTATTTGAAATAAGAAACCGTATGCTGTTTTGATAGGGTTTTTTGTCCACTAAAGTAAAAATCACTTTAAAGTTTAAGGAAAGACCTGATGGTTTGGCCCTGTGACAGACTTGAATATCCAAGAACTGACCAGACACTGTGGGTGAGTATCTTTAAATGCTAACCCCGGGAATGCCTTTGGCTGCAGGAAGATGCCCTTGCCCTTTTATATTTTGGAGCTCTGTGCCAAACCACATCTTTGTGGCAGGTGCTCGCATCCTTTCCTCCTATGAGCTCCACAGAGTTGATGTGTTTCCCAGTGCTGTCACAAGATGTTGTGACGTGATGTTCAGTATGCTTTTTTTTAAAGTGACAATGTAGTGGCTACAGCAGGTGTCCCATGAGCAGGATGGCAGGGTGCAATGAGACCTGTGTTTCTCACTTCTCAAGCATGTGTGTAACCAGACAGTATCACTGTTTTGGAGAGGGAAAGAAAGTGAAGGAAGAGGGAAGCTGCCTGGTGGAAAAAGACCTGGGGGTACTTGTTTGACAACTGGCTGAATATGAGCCAGCAGTGTGCCCAGGTGGCCAAGAAGGCCAACAGCATCCTGGCTTGTATCAAAAATGGTGTGGCCAGCAGGACCAAGGAAGTGATTGTGCCCTGTACTTGGCTGGTGCTGGTGAGGCCGCACCTCAAACACTGTGTTCAGTTTTGAGCCCCTCAGTACAAGAAGGACATCGAGTTGCTCGGGTGTGTCCAGAGGAGGGCAACGGGGCTGATGACAGATCTGGAGCACTAGTCTTGCGAGAAGTGGCTAAGGGAACCGAGGTTATTTAGTCTGGAGGAAAGTTGGCTGAGAGGAGATCTTAGTGCTCTCTACAGATACGTTGAAAGGAGGTTGTAGCAAGGTGGGTGTTGGTCTCTTCTCCCAAGTAACAAGTGATAGGATGAGAGAAAATGGCCTCAAGTTGTGCCAGGGAGGTTTAGGTTGGGTATGAGGAAAAAATTCTTTACTGAAAGAGTGTTGAAGAACTGGAAGAGGCTGCCTAGGAAACTGGTGGAGTCCCTATCCCTGGAGGTGTTCAAAAAGTGTGTAGAGGACATGGTTTAATAGGCATGGTGGTGCTGGACTAATGGTTGGACTGGGTGATCTTACAGGTCTTTTCTATCATTTTTAACTCTATAATTCGCACCCTTTGTCAGACTGGGTGCAGCGTGAGGGGCTGAGGACACTGTCCTTGCTCCCTGCAGCAGGGAAGTTGCCCCGGGAGCAGGAACCCTCCGCTGGGCGCTCTCCCTGTCGGACTAGTGTCTCCTGCACCTTCAGATCCCGCTTGAAAACAGATCTTTACAATCTGACTTAATCCCAAGGGAAGACATCCTGGCGGCGCGACGAGGCTTTATGCCTCAGAAGGCAACCTTCGCCACAGCTCCCTTCGATAGCTCAGCTGGTAGAGCGGAGGACTGTAGAGGTGCCACTTTGCGGGAATCCTTAGGTCGCTGGTTCGATTCCGGCTCGAAGGAGAAGCTCAATTATTTTTTGCCGCCTTTTTTTTCTCCCCACTCCGCAAGGGCCGTTGCCGCTGCCGTCGCGCGGGCGAGATCCGTGCGCCGGGGGGGCGTTGGCTGCAGCCGGTGCAGCCCCGCCAGCCGGGAACGCCTCCCCCTCGCTGCCCCGTTCGCCTCCCCGCCCGGGTGGTGGGAGTGGGGGCGGTCGCGAGGCCCCGCCCGAGCCGCGTGCGGCGGCGGCCAATGGGGCGCGAGTCCGCCTGCGCAGATTCAAACGGGCGGCGCGGGGGGGAGGCCGCGCGCGAGATTCGGCGGCACCGGCCGAGCCCGCCGCGAGCGGTGGCAACGGCGCCGCAGCCAGGGCGCAGCAGCAGTAACCCCCGGGCGGGAAGGCGCCGGCTGGAGCCCGCGGCGGCTCTGGCAGGAGGAGGGAGGGAGGCACCGCGGGGAGAGAGAGAGAGGAGCAGCCGCGCACCCCGTCCGTGCGGGCTGGGGCGAGGCCGAGCCATGCCTGACGCGGCGGGCGCCGGACCGTGCCGGGGCTGAGGGCGGCGCGGGGAGCGGAGGGGCCGTTGGAGGAGGCGTGCGCGCCTCGAGCCTCCCAGCGACGAGAAGGAGCCCGGGTCAGGGCTCGGGGGCGCCGCGCTGCCGTGGCGGCGCCCCCCTCCTATGCTGCGCCCCGAGGATGGCGAAGAGACCGCGCAGGTGAGACCGTCTCCCCTCCACCCTGCGCCCCAGGAACCCCCCTCCCAGCTCTCCCAACCCCCAGGCAACAAGGTACCCTCCCTCGCCTCCCCGCCTCGCGCCGCCGCTCCTTGCTCCCCGCCTCTCCTTTTCCCTCCGCGCGCCTCGGGACCACTACCAGGTGCACCCACCCCCGCGCCGCTCCCCCGCTCCCAGGTATTCCCTTTCTCCTCCCTCTCCTCTGACTCCTCCCGGGGTCGCTGCCAAGTATCGTGTCCTACCCCCGCCCCCCAGTGTAGTCCCGCGCCTCCTGGAATCGCTGCCAGGTGTGTTTGTCCGTCCCCCCATCCCCCCGCCCTGCTCCGTTCTTCCGCGAGCCCCGGTACCCCCCTTCCCCCTCGCCCCGCACGCCGCAGGCTCGCTGTCGGGTGACACCCCTCCCTCGCGCCACCGCCCCCCCTGCTCTCGGGCAACGCCCACCTACCCGCGTCCTAGGACCGCTGCCAGGTACAACCGCGTCCGCCGCGCACTCCTCGCCCGGGTTCTCCTCCCTGCCCTCCCTCCCCGCACCGCTGCCCCCTCACGCCCAGGTACCTCCCCCCTCCGCACGCCCCGGGATCCCCCCACTTCCCGTACCAGGTATCCCCTTCCTCCCCGCCCTTCCCGCGCGCCCCGGGATCGCTGCCAGGTGGCCTCCCTCAAAGCCGTCGCACCCCCCGTGCCCAGGTCGCGTCCCGCCCGCCCCGTCCCGGGATCGCTGCCCAATGCCACCGCCCCGCCCCTGTCACCCCTCACCCGCCCCCCCACCTGCGGCCGGGATGCTCTGGCGCTGCTCCCAGCCTCTTCCACCTCCCGGGTGTCACTGCCCACCTCTTTCCCTCTTCCCTCCCTCCCCCGGTACCCTCACAGGTATCTCTGCCTCGCTAGCTCGGGTATACTCTCACCTCTCGCTTATTGGCTGCTCTCACTTCTGTGGTTTTGCTCAGCACAGCTTGTTGTGGCTCACCTAGGTGAATCCTTTAGCTTTTTTTTTCCTGTCAGTAAGGACTGTGCGGTCGCCGCAGTTGCTTTTCCCTGCTGGTTTCCTTATTTCTGCTGGAGCAATACTTCTTGCTGTTCTCCTGCCGACTTGCCTTGGCACAGCCTTCGTGCAAGGTTTGAGGCTGCTCTGTTGAAGTTCATGCTTAGGCCTGCTCATTCTTCCAATATCTTAAATGCACCTACTCTCTCTGATTTGGCATATTGTTTGATTGAGGATGTCATAATCTAGCCTGAAACCTTCCTGAGAGAGAATGTTTTCCTGAAGAGCTTCAGCAGCAGCCTCAGATGGCTTTGATACATCTTTTGTTTTATTGATATGAAAATGGGTGTGTCTTTACTTTGTATTCGGAAGGTGGGTCTTGGAGAGCTGTTCTATTGCTATAGCTATTCTTGTCCTAAATAGAAAATCAGTTTCTGAAAAGTGCTGAGAAGGATTAGGATTGAGAAAAGAAAGGATACTCAGTAAGTAATATTAATTTGTGAGTTACCTGTGGCAACAGGGTTTTACCATGACTGCATACTTCCTACGGAATTGGGGATGGCTTCAAAGTTAGAGATATTAAAACTGTTCCTGCGTTTTCCTCTGACATGAAAAGAGTTCATAAGTCAATTTTTTTTTTCTGCAAAACTGGAAGTAAACCAAGAAAGCAATCTCTAGGGTTCTAGCTGTATAAGAACAAAGATTCATTAGGGGCATCGCTTGCAGGGCCTAACTGCTGGGGCTGTCTATACTTATCTGCAAGAAGCAGTTCAGACAGAGAATGTTTCTTGTTACTCCGAATCTGCATTTTGTAACAAGAAAGCTTCAGTTTGTATTATCTCTTACGCTACAGAGTGCTTTGATGTTAAAATTGAAAATACAACTGGTTGTGAGTAGCAAAGGAACATTTGGTTAGAGATCAGCAGCCCTAGTGTCAGTTCATGAGGATGGTATCCAAAACTCACTGTAGTTGTGAGTTTAAAGATGATTTCAAGATTGTTAATATACATGCGGAGTAAGAGAAAGTATTTTTTTACATCGAATGGAGTTAAGTTTGATTTTGTTAAACTGCTCATTTTGTGTTTGGAAGCTCAATTTTTTTCCTTTAATGGTTCTCAGAATTACAAAGACTGCGAGCACAGAGCTCATCAAATACTTTACATTATTGTTCCAGATTTCTTATATTAAAAATAATATTATTTTCTTTGTAATCAAAAACTTCATTTAGTAGTCCCAACTATTCATGTATATTTAATTTATGATCTATTGGTGTACTTATTCTGAACAAGACCGAAGATTGAATGGTTATTTATGTGGAATCAAGCTGCAAGAGAGCTTAGTGCTTGCTTGTCTGGCCCTTGTGCCTGTGAAGCGCACAGACGTGGCTGGCGGTCCTGCTGGTTTGCTTGGCTATGGGATGTGTGTGCTGCTGGAGAACTCCAGGTGCATGATTCTTAACCGCTGCTGCCAGCAGGGACCCCATGTTGCCGAGTGCTGATGCGTTCATCAGCATCGCTGCAGCATGCATGAAGCCCTTCCTCTTTTTTAAAATCCCTATGACTTTTCACATAACTGAAGACTCTGTTCTTGTGGTAGTTTGCTGTGCAGTGAGCAAGAAAGGTGGTCATGTTGACAAACAAGATCAAATTTTAGTTTTAAGTAAATTGCATGGCTTGCTTGATATGAAATAGGATTATAATACCAAAATATCTGACAAACTGTGAAGTTTGTCAAGAAGTTGTCGATAGATAAGACACAAAAAAAGGACACGGTAGGGGGAGGAGAAAACTCTTAGTTACTTGTGAGTTTAAATCCCATTTTCTTAAGTCCTAAGCCACTTAATGGACAACTCTTCCAATCATTGTTTGTAGCTTGTCTTTTTTAACTACTGTGAAGAATGTGCTGCTAACTTTTACACAAGCTTACTGCTTTGTATTTCACGGGCTCTGCAAAGTTTTAATATGTTTACACGTTACTGGCTTTTCTACTGCATCATGAAGCTAAGTAGGAGAAATCCAGATGTGTGGGATGTAGAAGCAGTGCTAAATACATTGGGTCTGGAAGAGTTGTGTACATGCTATCTTGTAGTAATGCTTTCAAGTAAGTAGTGCTCTTCTGGAATGACCCTGTATTCGTGTCGGCCACAGAGAACACACTTTATGGGAAATAACAAATACACATAAATGGTTGATCAGCATGCTGTCTGGGAAAATTGCATATTCTGGAAAATAATGTAGAGATCTGCCGTCTAATCAGTTCTTAGCACACTGGCACGGGTTAATTCCATTACTAGGAAAGGATTTTTTTTTTACCTTTGGTTGAAAAATGGAAGTAAGTTTCAAGTCTGAGCAGAACTAATAAATTTTGTTCTGAACATGAATTTTATATTTAAATTGTGCTTTATACTGATAATAAAATAGAGGAAAAATTAAGAATGCAGTGTGAGACTGCTTCTGGTTAAAGCTGTGTGTTTGGATGAAAGTCCCTTCTTTGTGTCCTTTCTGTTACTAGTGCACAGGAGCTGCTTGTTTATCAAGGCTGTGAAATACTCGTTTCTCCAGTAGATGGAGTGCGATCTACACCGAGTCACAGAGGTTACCTAGCTTCCTGCCCCTCTGACTCTGAACTTAGAAGGTAATACTGTAGTCATTTCTTGCTGGAATGTTTCTATCTTCAAAGATTTGTATCTAATTCCTGCAACATTGAGGCAACACTGTTACTCAAGGTAGGCATCCACTTAAAATCTCAAGATGACAATTTTTGGCGAGCTTTTTACTTCTGTTGTTTGAGTTATGGAGGTGGCACGTGAATGTATCTTGCAGGCTAGCAAACCAGTTTATAGGCTTATTTATGTACAATGAAGATTCATCAGTGTAATAGAAAAACATGATCTTAAACAATAGCTTTTGCTTCAAATTTAAGTATTGAATTGGAATGAATTATCTGTATCCCAGCACGTGGCCTTGAAGTTAAAATGAATTCTGTTCCTTTAACATGGTGAATATAGACCACTGCTAGAGACAGATCTTATGTTCATGCAAACGCCATATGTCATTCTAGAACAACTTGTACCAATTTGGGAAAAAAAGCTACAAGTAGTTAAAATAAAAGTTATTCCGAGTTATTTAAAACTCTATTTCAATCTTCACTCTTCTGTTGTATCCTGCAGTGAGGAAGAGTATGACTTTCAACATGTGGATCATGACTATGAAGTACTACAGCCAAAAA
This sequence comes from Tapera naevia, assembly GCA_033556795.1. Classification (NCBI taxonomy): domain Eukaryota; kingdom Metazoa; phylum Chordata; class Aves; order Cuculiformes; family Neomorphidae; genus Tapera; species Tapera naevia. The sequence continues at coordinate 18,478,512 of JAUMJJ010000038.1, forward strand.
GCTTGAAGAAGGCTCGTAGCAGGATGAAATGGACACGTGATGAGGTAATACTTTTTTGGCTTTAGCTTCATTCCAATATGATAATGATAGTGCGTGAAATATGTTACTATTTAGTATCCTATTGGAATAGCATGTAACATTTATTGGCTGAGGTTATGTCTTTACAGGATGAAAGGCTAAAGAACTTAGTGGAACAAAATGGTGCAGATGATTGGGCTTTCATTGCTAGTCATCTACAAGTAAGTTGAATTTCTGTTTCAGTTCTACTCCCTTTCAGTATTTATTTACTTTGGTCATTTGTTTAGTGTGTGGAAATGAGGTGAAATAGAAATTAGAAACATATAATAGTAAAAAATATTTTAAAGGTTGTTTGTAAATTGGACTTGAGGTCTAGCTCAGACCTTGGAGAACCTTATCAGCTCAGGTAGAGGCTCAAGTGATGGTCTGAAATGATCAAAAATAATTGATGTCCTCTGTTCACACTTGCTATTTGTTTTCATTCTGGAATATTTTAAAACTTCCTGTTGGTTGCACCACTTGCGGTGGTTACAACTACAGTTCACAGGCTGCTTCTGAAGCAGTTAGGAGAGTGGGTTGCATCTGAAAGATTGTTTGAAAGGAACAGGCTCTGTTTCTTAAACATCTTAGGAAAAGGAGGGTGGTGTTTTTTGTGGTGTATGGGGTGGGGTGTTTGTTATTTTTTTTACAGTGATGTCTGCCTCTCTAAGGTATGTAAGTCTTTCCACCCAATGATATTTTTAGTTGCTACAAATGGAACCTTAGCAAGTTTCTTGGAAGTTTCCTTCTGACACTTAAAATATCTTGATCTGTTCAATGATCAGGTGTAATGAATAAAGGAGCTGTTGGTTCAAATGTGAAATGACTCCTCAGCTGTATGAGCTGCACTGGTAGAAAGTACCTACAATTTAATAGATATTTTCTTTCTATTCTGATTAAATATTCTAAAATACCTACTATAAAACCATAGCTAGAATTTAAGGCTGAAATCGCTACCTAGAAGTTGTATTGAATATTCAAATGTTAGAAATAAAAGAATTATACACTACCATTGTACTCCCCTGCATTTGTTGTTCTTGTGATGTTGAGTGTAATATGGGTGTATGAAGTTCCTGTGTAAGTAGGTAAAAATAGACAAATTCTAAAGGCTGAACAACTGTACTTTTCATTGTTATCATCATATTTGTGCAACTGTGGCGTTTCTGATTTCTTTTTTCCAGGTTACATAGTATAGATATCAGTGAATGAACTGAGAGCTTTTAAATTTGAGGACTGCACAAGCAAACACTGTTCCTTACATGTACATTATCCCCTTCAAAAGCAGTGAAATGACTGAATGGCAGAAGAAAAAAACAAACCATCTAAAAGCTTTTATATAAAACCTGCTTTAAAATATAATTTTGGTGATACTCATCTGCAGGTGCAGGATGGAGTTGCATTTAACAGATGTAACAGTTTAATTTCATAAAGTTATCCAGCTGAAAAAAAAACCTTCTGGACATAGAAAGCTGTTGTTCAGCTAGGCCTAAGTGAGGTTAAAAAAAGGCTCCCTTAGCTATCATGGGAAACATGCCGGGAGGATCAGGTTGCCCATTGTTGATGTTAGAAGGAATGTCTCAAGATCATGTAGTCCAAGCCCCCTGTTCAAGAAATGTCAGCTGGAACTGGGTGCCCAGGACAGCATCCAGTTGGGTTTTGACTATCTCCATGCCTCTCTAGGCGACCTATTGCAATGTTCTAATTACAAAGCTAAATAGTAGATAGAGGCTGGCATCATTACCACTTATCTTGTTACTTATGGTCTTTAATGGGAAAGCAAGTGTATCTTGAGTTACTAATGTGTAAAGGCACTCAAAATGCCATGTTTTCAGAACGCAGTTTCACTCTTGGGCTGAGCAGAAGCAAACCTTCCCTCTTTTCTGCCCAAAAAGGTGAAGGTGGCTTAAAGCTGACCCTCAAGAGAGGGAACACAGCTTGTGTTCTCTTTTCAACTTATTGCAGCTAAGGCAGGTCTGAAATAATTTTATTTTTTCATCCCAACATGTTTTGCTCTTCTCCCCAAATACATAATCATTTGAGAAATGTCTGGAAGGTAAAAACACTAAAAGGTCACAATTTCAATTTTTTGCTTTCATTGAAAATGGGAACTGCTGTCCTATTTTGAGTTCTGTCTCTTAACAGCTTGTTCTCCACCAGGAAACAATGATATTTTGTAACAAGCTCTGTACTTTTAATCATAGTGTGTCTACTTATGATTAACTTGAAGGTACCCTGGTAAGTGTAATTTTAGATGTAACAGTGTTTTGAGTGTTTGGTCTTGCAGAGTGGTTGCTAAACTTCATTCTAGCATGGTAATGCCTTTAGTTGCTAGAAAAGCTCAGCAAAATCTTGAAGTCTGAACTTGCTATCCAGTGAATTGCACTGAAGAGAGTGAACCATCATATCCCAGTGTTATAAAAAAGGCAATAGTGTGCTGTGCTGACGCAGGCTGTTATCTGCGTGTTTCTAAGGACTGCACCCACTACCCTCAGACTTCCAAACTTTCCTACAGACAGTTTTTAGAAGGCTAAATGAAAGCTTGCTTCTCTTTCATAACTGGGAACGATATTTCAAAAGAACCTCAGTAAAGCTACAGAAAAGCACCATCTGTCCTGAGCAGAAAAAGCAATGTTGTTCAATTAGTATGTGTTAGCTAAACTTGATATAAATCTGTTTTCCTCGACACTCTAGTAAGGAGCTGAGGCTATATGAATTTGAATCTTAGAAAAAAAAAAATTTCATTCTTTTTTATTTGAAAGTGGAAGTATTTCCTTTAAAAATTTATTTTCTTATGTAGGTTTTTCTTTAAAGAAGTGTGAGTTCTAAAATAGATTATAAAGTAAGAACATTGAGGTAAATAGATTACAGCTTTGTGTAAGGCCATTTTTTCTTTGGCAGATTTTTTTATAAGCAAATGGAAGAAGAAATAGTAATGGAGAATTTAACTATTACACTTAATGAGTCTTTTAATTTGAAATAAGCTATTAAATCTGGCTAGCTAATATTTACAGTTTTATGCATTCAAGAGTTTAACAGCTACACTGGTCTTCTAAAACTATTTCAGAATCGTTCAGAACTTGAATGCCAGCATCGATGGCAGAAGGTACTAAACCCAGAATTGATCAAAGGTCCCTGGACTAAAGAAGAAGATCAGAGGGTAATAAAAACTAATTGATACCGTACTCTTTTACTGTAATAACATGGAATATGACTAAGAATATGTACTTAGGTTTCATCGCCACAAAGATGATGTCTGATGCATCTTGTGATGTGGATTGTTATTACATTGTGCTGTGTCAGAAGGAAAAAAAATGCAGCTGCTTTTAAGTAGATGGATTGTCTGGTCATTTAATTTCCCTTTGCTTAGATTTCTCACTAAACTACTCTAGCTTACCAAGTAGAGGAGATCTCTTTACAGCACTAAAGATCAAAGTTTTGTGTTCCTCATTTCTCAAACCCACCAGATTTAAAAGGACTGGGAATAAGGGAAATTATTTCATGCTCTACTGTTAAGGAAGATAGCAATGGTGTTTTCAGACTCCTTTTCCCCACGTGTTTTAATCCACATGGCAGATTTTGCCTGCAAAACCTAGACTGCCCTGTAGGGAGGCGCACAAATAGCTTTGACATATGATATTTCAAATTGACTGCTTATTCCCACGGTTTAAAAGTGTTTCAAGATGTTTTAAACCATTATTTGTTAAATTGTGAATATCATCTTCCAGATCTGTGTTGTGGGTTTTTTTTGCATTTCTCATCAGTCTTTTAAGAAAAATCTTCTGGTACGTAAAAAATTGTACAAATGACATGAAGGCTGGATGTAGAAATGTGTTTTTTTTCTCATATGTATGTTGTTGAAAAAAGTCAAACCAAGCATCTTTACCAGCTCCTTTTGTAGTCTTTCCTAGTGTCAGCTTATGCAACAGGTGACAAAAAAGGAAACTTCTAAATGAATGTTTCCATCAGTATGTACTTTCATTCTAAACACAATGAATTTGGAGTTAATAAGCACTTTTTTGATTTATTGAAAAATTATTTTTAAACCCCCAGGTCATTGTCTGCCTAGTATCTTATCAAGTTGGCTATTATGATCCTGTTCTAAAATGTGGGTTTATCGATGTTCTGTCTTTGATTAGGAAAATTGGAGTTTGGATTTATAACATGCTTTCATCTGTGTTCCAGGTTATTGAATTAGTTCAGAAGTATGGTCCGAAACGCTGGTCACTAATTGCAAAGCATCTGAAAGGAAGAATAGGAAAGCAATGCAGAGAGAGATGGCATAACCATCTTAATCCTGAGGTAAAAAAGTCTTCGTGGACAGAAGAAGAGGACAGAATAATCTATGAAGCTCACAATCGTTTGGGAAATCGATGGGCTGAAATAGCAAAACTTCTTCCTGGAAGGTGCTTTTCAACTCTATTTGTGTTAAATATTGGAATATGGAAAGTGGTCATCACATGACTCTTTCCAATGCAATTTGTTAGTCAGAGAGCATCCGCTGAAAGTTATGTCACAACATCTGTATCTTGATAGTTATTTAAATGTTTTAAGACATTTTACATTTGATTATGTGTTTTTAGAAAGCCGTAAAACCAATAAAAAGACCTCTAACGCCCTGCAGGTTCCTTCAAAAATCTTCCTGTTCACTTAGAATAAACTATAGTAAAGATGAAGGTTAACTGGAAGTAATAGTGGAAGAGTGCCCTAACATCCCATGATATGATATCAGAGTGCCTTTATTATCATACATTTGGGGGTGACTTTCTTTTTTTGGCTTAAGATCAGAAAATCTTTTTTTAGTTTGTTTTTTGTTAAACCAAACACTTGAAAAAGAGAGTAATCTTCAAGAGCCCAGATGTAGGAGTCATGGATTGCAAAGCTAGTTGGTTACCACGTAGTCTCTAAGTTAAGAATTACTTGTAAGCATTGTTCTCCTTATATTTGTTTCGAGTGTGATTGCCAACTTACATGCTTGTGGAAAACAAAATTTTAGTGTATAAAGAGTTTAATGATTTTTTTTTTGCCTTGTATTGTTAATTGTAATTCAATGTCAAGCTGTCCTTTTTCTGAATTCAGTGTGTGTGTTCAGAAGATGACTATCTAGCTGTGCCTGAGGAATGTCAGCGTTTGTTATATTAGGAGAATGAGTCCTTAGAGATGTGTGTTTAAAAAATTGAAATTTTGGTTAAGTACACAGGAAATCTTTTGAAGTAATGGGAAGAGAATGAATTGCATCATAACAGAAATTCAGAGAGGCAAGATATGTTTGTAAGGATAGAGGCATTCTCATTTCACTAACTTATTTATTGAAAATAAACCCAAGATCAGACTCGGCTAAAGATTGGATCCTAGACCAAGAGGATTTGTACAGAGTCTAATGCCAGTGGGATGAAAAATGGGAATACCTGGAGCTGATCTTAAATAAAGTACTGGACTTGAAGCAATTTTTATTTGTGTACCTCTCTCTATGGCTAGTAATAATAATTCTAGTATTTTTTTAGACTGTAGTGCATTCGCACTCTACTCTTTTTTTAATGCTTCTCTAGTGTTAAAAGTGATTTCAGCCTGCTTATCAAACTGCAGGCCTTTTCTTTCCAAGGGGAGTGACAGTGGATACTGGTCGCGCCATGCCTGTATTTCCCCATACAGTATCAAAGGCACCAAGACATAGTGGGATGTTCTTTCACAAAAATGATAGCAGAACTTTCAGTCCAAGCTGCTGGAGTTTTCTGGGTTTGTGACTTTGGATTGACCTGTTATACAAACCCTGTAAATGATGCTGTATGTTGAACTTTGAGATATGAAAACCAATTGCTGTTGTATACTTTCATTTTAGGACTGATAATTCGATTAAAAATCACTGGAATTCAACAATGCGAAGAAAAGTGGAACAGGAAGGATATTTACAAGATAGTATAAAGTGTGACAGAGCTAGTTCATCCAAAGTTCATTCCCAACTTTGTCGGACTATGGAAAACTTGCACACTCAGAATCAGTTTTACCTACCTGTTCAGACACACGTAAGTTCAAAATCCAGAATAATTAGTATTTCTAGGTCTCAAATAATTTATTTGCTTTGGAACAAGAAACAAATCTGAAAGAATGAAGACCTGTTGAGTATTTTTGGGATATTTTCATAACTTAGGATTTTAAAACCATAACAAGTAGTTTATGCACAAGGAAAAAGAGATTAATTAATAGCGTCCATTTCTTTAAGAGCTGTAAAATGATTTACATCTTTTTAGATTCCAGAATACCAGTATGCCTCACCAGAAGGCCGTTTAGAACATGCTTCAACTTCTTCCAACATAGTTCAGGTAAATTGTTAACAGACATCATAAATGAAGAGAATGTACTGTGTATTATGCTGTAAAATGAAGATCGTGAAAAGCTATAGCTTCAAAATATCTGTAAGTCTTTTGTCATTCACCTAAATTAATGTACGTGTTCCCCTGTAAGTAGGCTTGCTAGATCAGCTGGTAGTTCTAGGTAGGAAGAAAGCTGTTTATATGTCCCAGAAACACAACATTTGTGCTTATTTCTGGCAGAAGTATGGCTTAAAACATAGTCTGTTAGTTAAATCTTCAGGTTAAAATTATGACCTGTTAGAATTACCTGGGAAGTTTAGAAACAAGACTTTAGTATTTTATATATGTAATAAATATGACCCTATCTGAAGGACTCAGTTCAGATAACTTACTGTGATTTACACTTATGGCCATGCTCTTTTATTCTCTATAGGTTTTACTTTTTTCTGACTCATAAAATTCTGTCAGCACCTTCAGCTCATTCTTTTGCAACATTCTAAATGTTGAAGTATTGAGAAACTTTAAAACGGAAAAAATAATTGATATATTTATTTCTTGTTTCTCCTTTGCCCTCACTTAGAATGTGTCTGAAATTCTTCATGTGTTGCAGGCTGAATATAATAGATCTTGGTTTGTAATATGACTTCCTGGAACAACTCTTGTATGTTTGAAATTAGAAAAAAATTATTTTGAAACAGAGAATAAAGCCTATTTTTTTTGTATTAGATATGTTAGAGGTGTTCTGCAGAACTCCGTACGTAACCTCTGGCTTCCCCGTGCAGGTTATCTGTTTTATGTTGCATTTTCTTCCCTGGCCTCATATATAAGAATACAAATCATAACAAAGCCTTGTATGGCCTTTGGCACTTTGGATTGCCCTATACAGAAAAGTAACAGACACTGCTCCTTGAAGTCCCCCCTAAAGTGGGGACCATAACTAGTTTTGAAGCTTGTGGTGTATATCCTCACTTACCTATATTTGTAGCAGTAATAGGAAGCTTTAAGGAGTTTGAAAACAAACCAACCAACCCAACCCTATTAGTTTTATTCTCTGATAGTAGTGGTAGGATCCCTTATGCAGACAGTCAGAAAATACTTATTTGAAACACTTCTTGCATGCTTAGTGAGCAGCAATAACTCAAAATTCTAGAAAGCACATGAAAACACAAACACATCTACCAAGGTGCCAGCTTTTATTAAAGATAGAACTGAGCGACTCTTGAATAAAAAGTAGTATAGCATACTAAGCATTTACAACCATTTAAAACACTAGCTTGTATACCACTTTAACATCAAATCCATTTCCTGGTAATTGCTGGAGGTCTTTCACTTGCAAGTGACTACTCTATTACAAAATATGATGCAGCTTGAATAGCTCTGTCCTTGCCATGTGTAGATTTCTGTTGAAAACATAGCTGTGTTATAATGTAGAATCTTTATTGTGGAGGAGTGGTAAAGGTGGAAAATAGTAACAACTTCTGAATTCTTTCTGATTTTTTTCAGCAGTCATTTATTGATGATGATCCTGATAAAGAAAAGAAAATAAAGCAACTTGAATTGCTACTTATGTCAGCAGAGAATGAAATCAGAAGAAAACAAGTGTCTTCTGTAAGGATTGTAAACTTCTGTAAATATTTGAATATGGTTTACTGAGATTAATCCTCAACAATTTAGAAATGGATGTTTGGTTTGGTGAGGTGTTTTTTTCACTTGACCTTCTAAAATCAAACCTGGGGCTGTTGGGTTGTAAAACAAAGTCTGTATATTAAAATTGACACAAATTATTTTAGTGCATTTTTCTAAACTGTGAGAACAGCAGAAATATGACCTGCCACTTGGCAGTTGTTCCAAAGACCCAGGATTTTAATCCTCTTCAATAGGGAGCACTTTGTTTGATATCACTGCCATTCAGTTTTATAGATCAGCAATGCTGATCATCCATTCAACAGAGAAAGGTGAAAAATATATGGATTTTGTCCTCCTTAATTTCAAAATATTCTGTTGATAAAAATATAATCTAACATTTGTGTGATTTCTTGCAATGCTTAGTATGCACATTTGGACATGACAAACATAGAAATTTACATTGTACGAAACTTACATTACACAATATTTACATGTACTTCAGTGGAATGAGGAAAACTTCCAGATGACAGTCACTTACTTCCTCAGGATCAGAGGGCTGTGAACAAGGTTAGACACCAAACCAACACAACCACATTGATTACTAATTATGGTTACAGGTGAATTTCCATTTTTTTGTGGTGGAGTTATTCCTGATATTCTCTTGAAACAGTGCAGTGTTCTTATTATCTAGTGGAGTCTGCTTTGTTTCTAGCTCTCCAGTGAAAATTAAAATTTGTTTCTTGAGTACTGACCAGTGTAGGAAAATGGGATAACCGTATAGAAGTTAAACTGTCAATGCAGAACCTTCATTAAAAAAAGACAAAACAAAGGGATCAAACAAGAAGTAGTTCACATTCTAGAAACAGTTTCTAATCTTAAAATGTACCTGCCTTCTGTAGTGAATATGACTTAAAACTATTCTGATGTTTAGAAACACAGGAAACTCAGAGGCTTCCATTACAACCCGTAATTATCTGTTTTAAACATGTATAAGATATGAATGAGAAGAAAGATAAGAATCTTACACAAAATGAGAATGTTGAGTACGTTGATGTAAGGGGAAGACTAACTGCATTAATCCACACATGTATTTAATATTCAAAAAAGCAAAAATTAATAGTTGTGCTTGGTATTTCCATATGCTACAATATCTTTTTTTCTTCCCTGTGGTCACAGCTTCTAATTTGAATAAAATCAATGCGTTTCTTCATGCTTTTTAGCAAGCTGGAAACCCACCTTGTTGGTCCGGAAGTTTTGTCATGGAAGATTGTGTCTCTTATGCACTAAATAGTTTTCAGGAACAAACAAGTGAGTTCTACAGCATGGATGAGACCAACGGCACGACTGTTCAGCAGAATTCACAACCCAAGTATTTGACTGAGGAATCAAATGCAATATTATCATCTCTACAAGCCATTCCAGATTTTGCGGAGACACTAGATTTTACTGGATCTGTAAGTCTGCATCTATTCTAAAAAAAGTTTTATTTAGGAACATCAAATCACACAATATGTGTAAAATACAATTAAAATTACATTTTTCTATACTTGTCTGTAGTTTCACCCATATCGAGTGATGTGTTTTATTGCCTGTTTTAAAAGAATTGTGTTTTAAAATATTCAGTCTTTAGGATTGTGTGAAAGATACAGGGAGAACAATCAGTATATGGCTTCTGGAGTAGAGAGGTAGAGAGCTGTTAAAATGTCTTGGACATTGTGAAATAACCTTGGATAAGCCTACTAGTGTTTAAGCGTTTTGCTTCTTTCCTCATAGGATCCCATAGTGTGGAGCGATGCCACCAGTTTTGATCTTTCGGAGGCTGTTGCATCTCCTGTCAAGCAAGCGCCAGTAAAACTAACGCAGGTTCAACACAATGAAGGGGATGCTGAGTGCCAGTATAATATCAATGTCGTGCTCCATGACAAAAAATCCAGTAGCATCAGTGGTGCAGAAGAAGCAGATTTTCCAACAACACCAACCTTAACTAAACCCAGCATTGCACCTACTATCCTAAGAAAGAAGAAGAGATTGCGTGTTGGGCAATCACCGATTAATGAACTGAATGATGGCTTGTGTAATGATGTCATCAATGTTGCACTAAAGCATACACCAGTGAAAACACTACCATTTTCTCCATCACAGGTGAGCGTATTTTTAAATATGGTTGGACACTGCAGTGGGTGGATTACAAATTGCAAGTACTTTATTCCCTAGTCATACATTGTAGCCTAAACAGGTATGTCCAAAAACTTCTTAAAACACATGCAAAAGAGTAGATATATTAAAAAAAAATTGTTAAGACGTATTTCCTCTGCTTTGAAGACTGACTGGGGGGGGGGAGGAGGGTGGTTACTTATGTGCCAGCTCACACTTCCTCTTGCAAATGGTTGTTGGTACAGACCTATTGTCTCTGTGACCTAATTAAGTGGCAGAGATTTTAAGGAGAAAAATCAAGGTTTCTGCAATAAATATTGCACACGTCTTGGAGTATAAGTGAAGAATAGTTGTTGGGGTTTGTTAGTAAAAGCCCTTTAGATATATTTTTTTTTTTTACTTGCTCAGTGCAGTGGTAAAGTTTTGCCCTTTAAGGTCTCTTAGTCTTTTTTTTCTCTTGCCCTCAGTTTTTCAACACTTGCTCTGGGAATGACCAATTTAACCTTGAAAATCCTGCATTTACATCGACTCCAATCTGTGGGCAGAAAGTTCTTATTACAACTCCTCTACACAAGGAAATGACACCAAAAGATCAAAAGGAAAATGTGGGGTAGGATTATTATATTAAGCATTTAGTAGTGTTTCTTGAATAAAACTGGCTGTTTCTACACGTTGAGAAATTAAGTCTACCTGTATGCATATTGGGAGTGAGTTTTAAAGCCTCTAATACTGAATGCTTGTGTACAGACTGGCCTCCTGTTTTCAGCTTAACAGAAAGTGACTTGTACTCAGTTAAAATTTTTCCTTTTTTCAAAACACCCAACAAAATCCAATTAAAATTTAGTATACCTGGAGTAAAGATATGATGATCTTAATACCTTCAGATTCGTGGTGGTGATATCTGTTGTGTAAATTTGGGTATTTTAAAATGTTTCATAGATTAATTTTACTACATTATTGTTGATACAGTAAAATATTAAAATGCATGTGTGAACGCTTTTCTATGCTTCAATAGTTTCAGAACTCCTACAATTAGAAGATCTCTTTTGGGCTCAACACCAAGGACACCAACTCCTTTTAAAAATGCTTTGGCTGCTCAGGAAAAAAAGTATGGCCCCCTCAAACTTATGGTATGTGACGACATTGCTTATTTTCTTTTTCGTTGAAGTCTAAATGCCCTCTTGTTTCTGAGATATCGCAAGCCTTGACATGACCTTAGAAAGCAAGTTCTAACGGTACTGTTGTTTCAGTGACACTCCATAATATTTCAGATTTGTATGTTAGACTGGTATCCTTCAGTGTAATATGGATGCATTGTCTTTTTAGATGGTATTTGGTACCTGTAATCGTTTGATCCATAGTAATCTTAAATGCACTAGTTCTGCATTTGGGAGTGGTTTTAAGTTTGTGTAGCCTTGCTAACACTGTACCTCTTATGAGGTGGTAACACCCTCGTCCAAGATTTTAATACTTTAGCACTCCGCTTTTTCAGAAGAAAAATTATGAGTGCGTGAATGTGTGTGGGTCCTCCAACTGGATAATCTACTAAGAGCAAACTGGTGCAGATGAATGGAGCTGACACTACTATTTTAAGCAGCTTTCGTATTTGGCTTTAAAAACTGCATTGTCTTTGAATCCTCTGGACTATGTAAGAGCCGAGTTGTTTCCTGGTGTTGTTTCTTCTACAGTGCTAGGACTGAAACTAGTTTTTTTACCACAGCATGCTAGTATTCCGAGAATTGTTTGGAAGATGTTTGGAAGTGTTTTATTCTTCCTGGGGGCTTACTTGAGTGGCATCTATAATTTTCTTCCTACTAAACCCCAAAATCTTAATACAGCAATTCATGATTCTTCTGATGCTTCTGTTACAGAGGATTTTTTTGGTTGACTATGGATAGTGTTACTTTTTTTTTCTTGGTTTGTTCCAACTGAATTTAATTTTTGCTTTCTTCGTAGCCTAGCTAAGGTATGTTAAATCTTAATACCTTTTGGAATTCATAGACATATGCTTTTCAAGTTCTGAAAAAAATCCAGCCAATATATATTGACTACTACTTTCCTGCAAACACAGAAGGTAGCTCAGATTCTGCCACAGGGCTTGGCACCATCTGTGTTACCCTATAGATTCTCTCACTATGCAAATGGAGTGGTTTGGCATTCCTGTTTCTGTCCACTATTAACCTCCTGTTCAAAATCAGATTTTGAGGGCTTAAGGGAATTCTTCTCCTGTTGGTACACAAAGGAGCCATCTGTATGGCTTCTGCGAAATTCTGTACTGTACTTGGGACTATCAATGTCTTATTCAAAGGTTTGTGTTGATTGACATAAATTCCTTTCCCAACAACAGTCATACTTTTATAATACAGCTTTTCAGTGTGTTTATGAGCATTTGTGTATACGTATGTGTTTACATATATGTTTAGTATATATAAAGTTTTTTAATCCCTTTTGTCGGTAGATAACCATTGCTAGTAAATGCAAACAAGTAGTTTGCATTTCTTCTTCAATGTTGTCTTGCATGTTTTGAGACACTGTGTGCATGTATGCATTTTATCTGGCTAGAAATATTATGTGTAAAATGAATTAAAAATCTGCATAGCCTTGAAATCCTGGTCTGTAGTTGTTCACTACATAGCTTAAATCCTTCTATCTCGTGCTATGTTTTGCAAGATCTCTTTTCTGGCCTACATTGGCTGAGAGTATAATATGGTAAAAAATAACAACTAATAGACTTCCTGTATTTTCTTCTCCAATTTTAATTAACTTAGGCACAACCACTTGCCTTCTTGGAGGAAGACATTAGGGAAGTTTTAAAAGAGGAAACTGGAACAGATATATTTCTCAGAGAGGAAGACGACACTGTGTATAAAAGCTCCAATCAGGAGGTAACATTACAATAATAATTTAAAATAGGAACTAACTGCTTTTAAATAATGTTTTACAGTTTTTCTCTGTGAAATGTTTATTGCAGCACAACTCTTCTAAAAAGGTCAGAAAATCACTGGTCCTAGATCCATGGGAAAAAGAAGAGGTCGGTGCCCAGCTCCTCATAGAAGATAATAATATAGATGTACAGGTAAGTATTAAACTAATGCTACTTTAAGTACTTAAGATATACTTGAACATTGGGTATGAATCATGCATTAATTCTTCCTTTCAGGCCTTCAGAGTAGGACTGGTAAAGTAATGTGGATAATTTGCAGATTTGCTGTGGTAGCAAAACTGCTTCTGTGATGGTTACCTATAAACAAGAGGATATATGGCACACTGAATCTCCCCGTAACACAGCAGGAAGGCAGCATCTGTCCCTGTGCTTTGCATGCTTAATGGTCTGACAGACATGTTCTGAAGACACTGACATGCACATTAGGCAGCATGTTTTTCCTTTTCCCATTTCTCATAGTAGGGCAATACTTTAAGAAATATCAAATATGTAAAAGATGAGGTTTATGGGCTTCCTCTGCCTGAAGGAATTTGAATACTTTCGCCTCACCAACCAAAACATCAGGAGTTCAGAGCTGAGGCTGGTTTGGTCCCTCATTCCCTTAAAAAATAGCCCGATATTATTCCAGTTTAGTGACAGTACAGATTAAACTTTAGTCTTGTATTTGTAGGTAAACTTTTATCTAGTTCTTAATAAAATGTATGCATGCATTTAGTTCTGAAAGATCAAAAGTCTATGACTCTTGATCAGATATAAAACTGTATTCAAGTTAAAGTCCCTAAAAAAACCCAGACGCTTAAGTCATACCCTGTTTAATTATTTTAGCTGATTGTCTAAATTCCTGTCTTAAATGCTTTGTAGAGCCTGTGCCAAGCCTAGGTGTCTACTCGTTGGGTGTTAACTGTTCTGCCACCTACTGGAAACTCCCTGGTTCCCAAAGAACATCTGTCTTGTGAGGATCAGCATTGCTGCAGCCATGCAAAACAGAAACAAAATGCCCAGTGTTCCCTTAGTAATGTCTTGTTATGACATGGTATATGGTGCACCACTGATATTGGGGCAATGAAATTAAAACCAAGACACACTATGATGTTGTGGTATATTAAAGGCAGTGGATTATGAAAAAAAGTGCTTTTCCCTCCTTAATGAGGGATGCTGGTGCAACAGGAACATTCACTCTTAGCAAGAGAGATACTGGTAGTACCTGATTTAAAAAATGAAAAATGCATCAATCTTTAAGTGGAAATAGTATGCCTGTGAGACGGTAGGTTAGGAGCAAGGTCTGAGGTAGAATAAACATGTAAAAGTAGTTTAACAGTTTAATGGGGTGTACATATGCCTCTTACTCTCAGCTAATTTCGCTAATTTCTTCTGCTGTGTTCTAGTGAAGCTAGATTGATCTATTTCTCTTTCCATAAACATAGTCAGTACATAAAATTCTTCTGGAATGGTCAGTCCAGTGCTTATTTCAGTTCTTAAAGCAACCCCTCTTCCTGATAACTAATGAGATCTTAATTTTTTTTACTCCAGTCTCCTCCTCCTTACTTTCACAAGCGTTGTACTAGAAGTGAATTACAAGTTTTTCTTTAAAATTGTTCTGTAGTCTTATTCTTAACAAAATATTATCAGCTGTAGTATGGCTTTATATGAAAGAAACTGTCTACTTAGAAATGTTCAAATCATGCTAGCATCTACTTAATTTACTGTGCTCAGTAGTGACTATGAATCTCCATGTAGACCAGTTTGTTACTTTTTGTTTTCAGATTGTTTCCTAAGTTTTTTTTTGATATTGTTTACATTTTGGTTTCTGTGATCAAAGCAGTTGAACATTATTTATTTTATTAAATACTAATTATTATTTGTATTCTGTACCCTTTTTTTTTGCCAATAGTCAGAAAATGCCTGTACCACATCTTTATTAACGATACCGTTTTTGGAAACACATGACAACAGATGTAACATGACACCGGAAAACCAAGATACAAATCCAGCAAACAAAGAAAATGCAGTAATTAAGAAAAAAATGAATACATATGCTTCAAGAAATGTCAAAACGGAGAAAGCTCTTCAGGTCTGGGTCCAAAGAAATCTGTTAGTTTTGTTTAACGGTTTAACAAATAATTTCTTTTTTGGTTTCTGTCTTGAACTAATATCTACAATTGTTCAACTTGGTGATCTAGTTTCAGTCAGTCTCTCCGCTTGTAAAAGTTGGTCATGTGTCCACAAAGTTTTTATTTATAGCTAAGTTCATAGAATCATAGGATGGTTTGGTTTGGAAGGGATCTTAAAGCCCATCCAGTTCCAACCCCACTGCCATGGGCAGGGACAACTCCCACCAGACCAGACTGCTCAAGGCCTTGAACAACTCCAGGGAGGGGGCATCCACAACCTCCCTGGGCAACCTCTTCCGGTGTCTCACCACCCTCATTGTGAAGAAATTCTTCCTAATGTCTAATCTACATCTCCCCTCTTCCAATTTAAAGCCATTCCCCCTCGTCCTATCACTACTTGCCCTTGTAAAAAGTCCCTCCCCAGCTTTCCTGTAGCCCCTTCAGTTACTGCAAAGTCGCTATAAGGTCCTCCTGAAGACTTCTCTTCTCCAGGCTGAACAAGCCCAACTCTCTCAGCCTATCCTCATAGCAGAGGTGCTCCAGCCCTCTGATTATCTTTGTAGCCCTCCTCTGGATCCGTTCCAACAGTTCCATACTCTTCTTGTGTTGGGGATTCCAGAACTGGACAATACTCCAGGTGGGGTCTCACAAGAAGAGAGTAGAAGGGAAGAGTCACCTCCCTCATGCTGCTGGCAGTGCTTTTGATGCAGCCCAGGCCACGTATGGCCTTCCGGGCTGCAAGCGCACATTGCTGTCTCGTTTGAAGTTCTTTAAATATAACCCTGATATTGCCCTGAGTGGTGTCTAAGATTTAAATGTGGGGGGAAAAAAATCAGGATAAGGGTATATCTACAGGACAGATTCGGGTACCTGTCTAGCAGCAAGAGAACTTGACTTGGTGTCAACTAAACCTCTGTAGCAACCAAGTTTCTCAAATCTGGCTAGTGCTTACTTCATAACAAGCCCAGTGAGATATGATTAAGCAGAGTTCATCCACAGCTCCTATTTGGTAATTGCTCTTGTAACATTATTATTCTTATACATCTGTGTATTTTCCATTCAGTTAAAACTGTGGAACCTATTTTTTTCTCTGTGTATCTCTTGACCAACTGCATTTAGGGAGAGATTCTCTTTGACTTGACTTGGTACTTGTTGCAGTTTGCAGGGAGTTAATGTACTAACTTTGTCTTCTCAGAATAGCTACAGCTCTGTATTAATTTTTAAAAAAAAGGACGCAGAGCACCTGAAACCTGATCTTCCATGCCCTAATTAACTGCTTTAACGATGATGTGTTTTTAAGTTCAGGGACAACAGTATTACTTTCTGTTCCTTTCTTCTGAGAAGAAAGAACAAACCTTATTTAATTGTGATATTCCGAAAAAAGAATTGACTGCTGTGAATTGCAACAAAGATGGCTACATCTATCTAGCCCAGAACTATCCTCTTGAGAATACTTAAAAGGGGTTCTTGGTCATACTCACAAATATTCACATTGAACATCTTTATCTTTTTACTCTTTCCGTTGAGAAATTCCCTCTCATTTTAGTAGACTCTTTAAGCACGAGTCCCTTCCGTGAATCAAGTCCTGCTAAATTTATAGAGAAACTCGAATGGCTAATTTTCTCTGAGCATCTATTTGTGGATCTGATCCTTTAGATCAATTTCCAGCTCAACAAGGGAGAGAATCTTGCATTCTTCATTATGCTGCAATCTCCTAGTGTCAGGTCCAATTTAGAACTGCTACAAATCAACTTGAGATTCAATAAATCAGAGTTTGCTTCATGGAAGAAGCAGGACTATTGGTTCAATTTATTCTTCCATTCGTTATTTTTATTCCTAATTCATTTGCCACTTTTAAGATATTCCCAAACATCTGACTGTTTTTCCACAGCTGCCACTTTGGGTCAGTGAGCTCCTTCACAGTATCCTTTTTCAGCTGCCAAACTATTTTGCCTTCCTTCGTGTCTCCAGACAGCTACTAATAATGTACTTTTTTCTGCCTGTTGAACTTAGCACATTTAAAAGGGAAGATCTCCAAAGAGAAGATGACTTAATTAACTAGCCTTTTATGTATCAATTGTTGAACTAGTCTCTTTTTAAGAATGTTTTTCACTTTGTGTGTTAGAACTTAAAGCATAACAGATGCACTGCTGGGGAGCTGGATTAAAGGATGGAGAGGGAGCTTTGTCGCAGGTTTTAGGTATTGTATTATATTGTAGAGCTGAATCCTTCTCAGTAAAATAGAGTATTGCTAGACTTTAATTAATTATTAGTCTGAAAGGTCGTTTGAGAATGACTTCAGTGTTTTAGTTAGTTAAAAGAGTGTATTTAACTGAATTTTATTTTATTTTATGCAGCCAAATTGTGAATGGGAAACAGTGGTTTACGGAAAAACAGAAGACCAGCTTGTCATGACTGAACAAGCAAGAATGTATCTGAGCACATACACAGCACCCAGCAGCACTTCAAGGACTCTGATACTGTGATGGTCACTGCAGCTGACAACCATCTCTTTCCATTGAAACTGACACAATGTTGAAGGCGATTCCAGCACAATACTGGTGAATTAAGTCTTTACTTCGAGACAGTCTGCCAAGGGAAACCTTAAAGCTACCTTAAAGCTTCCTTTCTTCTTTTGACTGACAAAGAACAGACACGAAACTCTCATATTCTCTACAAAGGGATAGTATTATACAAACAGTTCTGCAATGAATTTCTTAAATATTAAGAGTAACATCCTAAAATGTGATAAAGAATGGTACAATACATTGCAGCGCTGGCAACGTACAGTTTTTAGGTCTATTTTTCATATTTATTCTGTTGACTCACATTACTTTTTTCTGTTAGTACATTTTCAATATAGAGTAGGTTTATAGGTTGTTACTGGTTTCCAAATGAGCAGCATACAATACTGAATGTGCTTTTGCTTATGTAGCATTTTTCTAGTATATAAAGAAACACAACGGAAAGGAGTATAAAGGAAGGATAGAAAGTTGCACTACTAATTTTTTTTGGTATGCTGCAAAACAATGAAATTAACTACAGTGTTAATATATTTATTTGCAAATGGTACTAGAAGTAGGCAGAGGGGTGAAATAGATTTTAGTGTAAAGCATCAGTATTTTCTTCATAAATCTCAAAATGAGATGATTGTTGAATGTATTGTACAGTACGTAGGAACAGGGAAAATTTTGTAAATTGGAAAGGAGTCTGTTTTTATAATTTATTTTCATTTTAAAGCTTAAATGTAGATATTTATATGTATGCAGGTTGTATAGAAGCCAATGTTGTTTCCTGTTAAAACAGCTAAAAGGAAAAAAAGGACAAATTTAAAGCATGGAACAGCAGAAGAATTACAGTGGTGATGTGGAAAAATCTATATTGTATGTTACATCTATGAAAAGATTGCACTATAACCCTTAAATCATATTGGTCTACAAAATAATCACAAGGTATTATCTGTATTATACAGCAGCTATTTCTCTACCTTGTTTAAATATATTTAGAAATGAATGGTGGGGTCCTTTATGTGGCTCAGGAGTACTTCGTCCTGCATAGGAACTAAAAGCTAATGCATTTTAAATATAGATTATCTTCTTTTTAAAAAAAAGAAACTTGGCACCTTGGATCTCACAACAATTGTATCTGCACTTATGTTTGACCATTATATGCTTACTAAATACCTGAAGAGCAAAGAGAACATTTTTTTTGTTTATGAAAAATCTTTGTCCTTATTTAAAGGTATACAGGTCACAACAGTTGCTCTAGTTGCCTATTTTAGGTATTTGCACTTATGTCTTTTTTTTGAAGGAAAGTTTTGGGTTGCTTTCGTTGTAGAGATTTTTGTAGTTAATTTTGAGCAAGTTATAGTGGTGTGCTATCGACAAATACTGACAGGTAAATAGAATTGTACACTGTAGTTTTAGTTATTTATAATACAAACACTCTTCCTCTCCACTCCCGGGGGTGCTGCTACAGGTAGTGGCAGAATCGGCTTGCTGCTATGAGAGATGGAAAGAGCGAGCATCATATGCACTGTATGTAAAATTACAAAAATGATGTCAGGTTCTCTAGTTAACTTTATGAGATCAACCAGTACTATGCAGGGTGTGGAAAGTATTCATATCACTTTAATAACAAAGATGGTAGAGAACAATTTATTAATGGCGAATTTTAATGTGATGAGTGATACAAGGAAGGTAATGGGTTATTAAACTTTTTTAAACATCTCAAAGCTTATACAATCCTTGTTTTTTTAGGATTTTTTCGATAACAAATATTTGCCTGTCTATGATAGTAGTAGACATAAACATTTTTAGCAATTCTTAATTCACATCAAAATTTTAAGGGGGGATATCCCGTATAAGTGAGGAGATCAGAAAATACCCATCATGCCAGGATTACTCCTCACTTGTGAAAAATGAGAAGAAGCAATTGGGATTCTTGGCAGTACTAGATTTAGGTGTGCATTGCCAAAATGGATTTAACAGCAGCATTTAAGGCTGGAGACAGTGTTTAATTCACAGAGAAACAGATAAACTTTCTCTGTTTCTGGAGAGAGAATGAATATCTGGAATCTGGATGATATATTTCAGCAGAAGTGATACCACCAAAACTGCCTATACCAAGGTTAAGTGTAGATTTATGGTAAGTAGTATTAATTTGTGTTGGTATTGGTTGGATCATTCAGTTAACTCTTACTTTGTTGCTTTAGCAGGAAGGTTTTAATCTTTCATATGTCAGGCATCTTTTATTACTTTCTGAATGTTGCGTGCATTTGCATTTTTTCAGTTTATAAGTAGACTGTACATGCAGCAGCCAAACTTGCATGAAACTTAAATACATATTACTCCAGATTTTTATTCTGAGATTTGACAAAATGTGCAACAAATACCTTGTTTATCTTAGTTTTTGTTGTACTACAAACTTTTCTTTCATATAAGAGAATCTCACATACAATACAGACCATATTAATGTCAGAAATAAAGCATCTATGTACCAGGTTACTGTAAGTGCCTTTTATTTGTGAGTTAAAGAGCCAGTGCTCCTTAAAGCAATATATATGGATGTTTGCATGTGAAACTGCAAGAAGCTTACCTTTTCTGGACCGGACAGAGACAAACAGTAATCATGGGAATCATTGGATTGGATGGAGAGCAGGATGGAGTCCCTTGACAATATGTGCCTCAACCCAACCTACCTGTAAGCCTACTTGTATTTGGTTAACAATTTGTATTTGTCTCTCAAAACTTTAGCACAAATATTTATGTATAGGAGACAGTTTGAGGGGCAAAGAATGCTGCTAGTATAAAGCTTTTCTATGTTCCTTTCACCTCTATGGTAGAAGTGATAATTTAGTATGGGTGCTTGGGTCTTGGGAGGAAAATGCAAGTGTAAACTGTGCAGTGTGACTTTATTTTCCTAAGTAATGCTCACAAACATATATTAATCTGAATAAGTGTTAGACTTGGACTCCATTATTTTGCTAGAAACATTGACATTCAATAGATAATATCTATTGCCTTTCCCAGTTTTGTGACAAAATATAAATGGCAAACAATTAAAATAAGATAATTTATTGAAGGAAAAGGACAAGCCAGTTCTTCAGAAATATGTCCTGGCTTCAAATATGTCCTGTCCTAGCCTCAAGCTGTGTGTGGGGCTCACTGTGACTGTTACTGGGGCTTTGCTGGGGTTCTGGCTGTTATAGCCAGACCACTGCACGAATATCCTGCAGACCTGCTCATATTTGCATGTGTGAAGTTCTCCACTGCCTGGGACAAGCAAGATGGGCTGACTGTAGAGCATTTGTTCTTGTGGCTGGTGATTGACATCTGAAACGGAGACGAAATATAGGTAGATGAAAATGAAGTCTCTAGTGCTGTGACTAGTTAATTTTTTTGACATCAGTTTTACTTAGTGAAAGAAAGTAAAGCAGATGGACAGCTAGTTAGCCAAACTTAGAAGGAACTACAACCCAAAGTTTGATTATATGAAGACTCTGGAATCTTTACTCATGGGCCTGGCTTTTACTTGGATTTTACATAATAGTAACTCTACTAGAGATGCACCAAACAAATTGATTAAGTGTTGTGAGTGAATCAATCTTCATGAAATAAGGATTTGAACACTGGATATTAACCGACCACAGTTGCACTGTAATCGTGACCAAGGCCTTAACACATGGCAAACAACAAAAATTCTGAAACTGAAAATGATTCTTGCATTTGATTTTGTGAAAACCAATCAGATAAATGTTCAGTACCTCAGAAGAAAACACACTGATGTCTTCTAATGCTCGACCTAATTATATTTTTTTAATAAATTTCCTTGACATTGGATAAGCCGAAGCTTTACAGGCTTAAATGCTTATTTTCATGAGGAAGCTGTGGATTAATGTTTCTGTGCCAAAAGATTGTTGCAGCTTCAATAAGGACCATCCTAGTTTGTGTGACTTCCTCTGGTGACAGCCAGCTTATCCCTTGAGTAGGCTGGGTTCGGTCTCTGCAGCTGAAAGGAACAATAGGATTCTTGCAGTTCTGCTAGTGTGATGTGTTGAAAGAACAGGTAAGCTTTAGACATTTAGTCTTAATCTTATATTTTGTATAAAGTAAAAATCTGTAAGCTCTTACCCGCTATATTCCAGCTTAATGATTATGAAGAAACCTCAGTAGTGCAGCTTCTGTTTGCATCTGGACTAAGAGCTGTGCAGTGTGACATTCTTCAGTATCAATTTGTGTTGGTGGTTTGGTTTTCTTTTTTAATCATTTTTTCTGCTGTCTGTGTTTTTTGTGATGTATAGAATGGAAAGGAGTCCTTTGATGCCTGCTGTTGCACTGTGTCACCTCAGTGATAGAGTTCCCTATTGCAAAAGAAATTCTATCTACCTGCTACTGTCTTTAACAGAAATTTGGGGTAGTTCTTTGGGTTTGCTTTTAGAGTCTCCTCTAGATTTTTGCCTGACTTCTGATTTTCTGTGTCATCACACCCTCTGATTGCAGAGAAGATGGATGTTAGAATCATAGAACCATTAAGGTTGGAAAAGATCTCTAAGATCATCCAGTCCAACCACCAGCCCAACATCCTATGCCTCCTAAACCATGTCTCTAAGTGCCATGTGTACATGCTTTTTGAACATTACCACCGCTTCCCTGGGCAGCCTGTGTCACTGCTTCACCACTCTTTCAGTAAAGAAATGTTTCCTAATACCCAATCTAAACCTCCTCTGACCCTGTTAATGGCCTTAGCTCAGGCAAGATGGGGATGGGCTGTGTATTGGCTGGCAGTGATGTATGTCTGCAACTGTCCTGTGTCAGTCTGAGGTTAAAGGGTGCTTTTGTCTCAGGGAGGGAGAATTCTGCTTATTCAGCATTTACTTCCTTGCCGACTGTTGGCTAGTTGCTTGGACTTAGTTATTCTAATAAGTGATATTTGGCGACTGCACAACTAACAATTTCAGAGCACTCCTAAGCACGTGTTGTGTGTTCTGCTTTAAAATGGTCTGTCCCATAGGTTATGAAATATTTGTTCCATTTTCTGAGGGTACCAATTCTTACACTAGTAGGAATTGAAAAATAATTAAAACACCCTCCCATCAATAGCAAAGCCACAGGTCAGACAAAGAAACCCCAGAGAAAACTGCTTGTTGAAAGACCATGCTTATAAGCAGTGATATAAAGTGCCTCAAAAGTCTTTGTAGGAACTATATGGACAAAATGAACTATGCATATACAGCAGATGGAAAGACGGGATTTGGAAAAGAAATCACCTTTGTAAATCAGAGCAGCTGAGGATGTGTTCGCATGTTCGTGTAGGGATGAGGGGGCTTGGTACACTCATCTTAAAGCTGAGTGCCATACAGCAGGGCAATGATCTTGTACTCACACTGGCAAGCGTGTGCTTGCGGCACCTCGGTGCTGGCGAGTCTGTGCCCCAGCGCTGGGGCTGCACCACGCAGCAAAGGGGGAGAGCATTATCTGGGCTGAGCAGGGGGGGGCAAATCACCCGATAAATCAGCCCTGCTGGCAATTTACAAATGAATGCCACGTTCTCCACAGCCATACGGAAAGGAGCGGATCAGTGGTGTCTGGAGGGCCTGTGTCACCAGAAGTGGGCCAGTTTGTGCGTCGTCCTGCGCTGGCAAACGGCCAGGCTTTGTGTGCTCCAGACAGCAGATGGGAAGCAATTATGAGTGTGACAAGTGGGTCATCTGGCAGACACTCTGTGGACCTGCTGCTGCATAATTTTTGGCGGGAAGAGGAGAGCTTTTTCTTTTTTTTTTTTTTTTTTTTTTGTTGTTGTTAATACCACCTTAGCAAACTCTCAGTGGCTGGATATGGAACATCCTGTGTTTGCTGAGTTTATGCTTCTTTTGTGCCCTTGCTGGTGCTTACCAGAATGTGTTTTTCCTTGGCCATCAGTGAGCAATAATTACACTTGTGTTTGTACATCATATAGTTTGCAAATACTGGCCTGCAGTGCTGGCGTAGCTATTTTAGTGACTTGGCAAGCCAGGCTGGGGCAGAAGAACAAGGGAGCCCCGAAACAGCATGGGTCTGGTCACCCAACCAAAAGGGATCCCAAAGGGAGAAACCAACCCAGTGCTCTTCAAAACTTCCCACCTCCCTATAGGGCCAGGTGGAGGGGGTGGACCTTTCAGCAGCTGGGGCCAAGATAGGACCCTGTCAGTTTGTCCTTTGACCATAGTCACTGGCCTGTGAAAGAGGAGTTTTGCGAGCCTGGACAAATCAGCTTAGCTGACTCCAGCTGAGTGTGACAATACAGCCCCCCTACTGAGAGCCTGTCGCTAATTGCTTTGGGCAAATGCGTAAAATGCATTACATCTTCCATTGCTTTTGACTGGCTGGGTGGGGAAAAATGACAAACGTGGCCCAGGCTGCCCGAGGCCATGCTTTCAGGGCACAGCTGGAGATGGTAAATGTGGAAGCCAGGCACAGGGGTTCCATTGGTACTGACCCCTGAGAGGAGCACCAGTGGTGGCTGTGGCACAGGTCTGGCTGGCAGTAAGTGCTTCTGCCCCTTCAGGGCTGCTGAACAGTGCAGTGACAGTGGGTGGCTTCTGACTCCCTCCCTCAGCAGCAGCTCCATAGCAAACACGGATAGAAACACATGGCAGGGGTGAATTTTCCTGTACCTGAGTTTTCTCAGCTCATGCAAATAGTGAATGGCCCTCATCAGCATGACTGTAAATAGCTGCAGAATTTGAATCCACCCCTGGAAATCATGTTCAGAAGAGTTTTATGTCCAGAGCCTCAGTTCAGCTCACAACAGATGCTGTCACTAGCTTTATATCTTATGTTTCCTGCTGGTAAATGTTTGCCCAAAACTCACTGGGGCCCGTGTTTATAATCCAGCCTGCTCCTGCATAGATTTGGCATCATATTCCTTGCCCTTGGGGAAGGTGGGAGTAAGCATGTGTGATGTCTCTCACTTCTAGCTTTAAACAAGCAGGTAAGAGCAAGGTAAGAAGAGAAATGTTGTCCTGAAGGGAATTAGTGTTTGCAAGGGTAATTGCATGGGCAAAACACCTGCAGCCTCTGACTGTGTTTGGCTTCCTGCTTTCCACATTTCAGTGCCAGGCCCTGCAACAAACGCAGCTTGAGCACTCCCCTTCCAGGGCTCCATGGCAGCTCAGTTCTGAGGGTGAAAGAGCTGTGAAAGAGGGTCTGGCTGTAGGCAGCAATCATGATCTAGGTCATCCTCCTACCTCCCTCAAATTCTATTGGTAGACACTGCTTGCCGTCATAGTGAAGGCAAGTTCTGTAAAGATGCTTGGAGCCAGCCCTGCTCAAACACTAAAAAATTTAAATTAAGATGTTGGGAAAATTCGCCCTGAGTGTGTAATGTCTGACTATCATAGGATGGGAGAAAAGCATAATATTCATTTAGTTAAAATCTCTGGAGCTAAACAAGCTGGAATTCTAAAGTGCCAGCATCCCCGTGTGGTTGCCTGGTGATGATATCACCTAAATTGTGGATCTGCCTGTTCAGGAGATGTCTTGAGGTTTGAAGCTAAATCTACATGCACAGAATCCTAAAATTCCAGGTGGTGTCTGGACCAAAGTGCTTGTTACTATACCTTGGTATCTCTCTTTTTCTTAATATTCCCAAGAATTCGCAAGAATTTTTTCCCCCACATCCTCAGAGGGCTTCTGGAGGGGTTGATGCACCCCCAAAAGCTTGATGTGGACCTGGACAACCCAGTGTAGTGACCCAAAGGCTTCTCTGTGTGTCAGTAGCTGTAGGTGGAGACCTCTGCTCCTTGCTGAAATGAGGGGTTGTATTGTAGAGCTGAGCAAATCCATGTGAAGCTGCCCAGATCTCAGAGCCCTGGTCTGGGTCAATATGGTGTTGGTGTCTGGTGGTTGCTCTGATAATTCACACAATCCTGCAGATGCCTACTGGGAGCTGTTGTGCAGTGGTGAGGTTGGTGTAAGCCAGCCAGTTGTGCCGAGAAGCAAGAGTTATGTAAGCTCTTTCTCTTGCTTTTGCAGAAAGGTAATTGTCAGCCTGACCACGTGGTCCTCCTCCTTGCCATACTATCTGTACGGAGCCACTGGTGCCTGCTTTAGTGGCTGCACCAGGTGAGGAAGTGTTTTATTGACCCATCATGGGGACTGAGGCTGCTGAACCCTGTGCTTTTCAGGATTCAAGGGGTTTCTGGTTTCCATCTCTGCTGATCACCCTGGTTGATCTCACATTTATGTCTCCAGCCCAGCAGTGATCACATGCAGTAAGAAGACATTTTTCACCCTGGGAGTTGAAGCTGGGATGATGGTCTGCAGAGAGGACCTTGATGTATCCAGCTGCCACAGCTGCTGTGCAAATTGGGCCAGACCCTATTTTGCATACTCACATTGATGGACACACAAACACTGCATGTACACTTCCTCTCTGGCACAAGGAAGCACATGGGCCTGGATGCGAAACATCTTGGAATGCATTGGCCAGGGATGAAGGCAGCCCTGCATCCTACCACTCCGTGGGGTCCTTGGCAAGGTACTGCATGGCTGGTTCCTGCCTCTGGCTCACAGGGAGGATTGACATGAGACAAAACAGGTGCTGAACTGGTGGCAACCAGACCGTAGCTGTTACATGTAGGGTGACTCCTCTGCCACAGTGGTGGAGTTTTTTTCATTTCTTTAGACGGTAAAGGTCAAGGAATGAAGTAGATCACCTGAGGAACTGTATAGTCAGTGAGCATCTCCGCTTTCCACTTGGAGATCTGAGGTCAAATGAGGGCCTTGTGGCTGGCTGCAAAAGTAACAACTATGTTAACATGTGTCAGTCAAGCATCAGCTCAGATGGGTGCAACAGTCAAAAATAAAGGCTTCCTTGCAAAACCCCAGGCACGACCATGGCACATTGAATTCACACCTCTGCCAGCCCCACAGTGGCTTTGCACAGACCTTTTGCCCTTGCTGTGTGTGGTTGGTGCACGGAGGCACGGGAGCCCTGCACCGACCGCTGGTTGTTCCTGCGTTAAAAGGTCTCTCTCTGGAGGAAATTGACCAGAGGCTTATTTCTATTCCCTCTTTTTCCTAGAAATACTTGTGCCTCTTCCACTAATGGGTTAACCCACTTTGAGCATGTTGTAGACAGATAAATATCTTGATATTTCCAATTATAATGTCAATGTTTGAAAAAATATTTAGCCATACTTGGATTTTTAGATGTTACCTTCATGATTATAAGAATAGACATTGCAAGAGTGTGAGTGCTGATGACCCCCATTTTTAGGAGTTCATTATAGATAAATCATTCTCCACTTTGCCTTCAAATCTGATCAAAAACTCTACTTACATTTTAACTTCCAACTTGCATCATGACTTTCAAGGACAAAAGTCAGATATCCAGTATTATGAGGACTCTGGGACAGACTTATAAAGAGGTAGGGTTGCAGTTTTCACACTGAAGGTTAATATCTTTATTAGAATAAAATCATTTGCAGGACTTTATGTGTAGCCTAGCAGCTAAATACAGTCTCGCTAGGCTTGTCACTGCACTCCCAGGCTAAAGCAGCCTGTAACTTCTGAAGATTTTGCTGTGTGTTTGGTCATCCCAGTTACTCAGCCAACTGCTTTGACGAGGATGCTGTTTCTTCCTGAACCCTCCTTTGCTCTTGCTGGCACAGCACGAGAGCAGATAATGCCTCAGCAGAGCAGCTGGTTTCACACTGTCAGCTCCTGGCACAGCTGCTCCAAGCTCAGGCTTTGCCAAAAAACGCCTCGTCAGTTGTAGGGGGGAAGCACCGTGCGTGCTGTGGGGCCCTTTGCATGTCTCTTCTGCTTTATGGGTCAGTGCTCTTCCCTGGCGAAAAATGAGGGAGCATCAAGCAAATAGATGGGGTGTTGCCCCTTGCTATTTCACCGCTATGCAAACCATGACAGCGCAGTAGGAAAATGTTGGTCTAAAATAAAGCAGAGTGAACTGCTAAGGCAGGTGAATCTGCAGGGCGGGAGGTCTGAAGGGGTGAAACACCTGGGCCTGGGGGCTGTCAGGCAATGTCTGTGCTGATCTCCTGCCACTGGGTCAGATGTGGGGCCCTTGACTGCTCCATAGAGCTTATTAATACAGCTGTTACAAATGATGTATTTTCCTGTAGCAAATCCAACCTGACAGCTAAGCTAAGGCATCACTTACATGTGCTTCCATTTCGTGTTTTCCTTTGAGCTGAGCTCCTTTATCTTTTTCTGGACCTTCATCTAACTTTACTAAGTATTCAGCTCTTTTTTTTTTTTCCTTCTAAATGGTCCACTTTTTATTTTAGTGTGTTAATTCATTTAAATAATGCTACCACTTTAAAAAATTGGGTTTCAATACCGTGTAAGGTTGATTTACTCACTCGTGAGGAATGTATGGAGTGAACACTGAGATTTTAAAAAATATCTCATAAAATATGACTATTTGACATCTGCATTATTTGCAGAGTTCACATAGAGGGTTTCATCTGAGAAAGCTGACTTGTTTAATTTTTATTTGTGTGTGCAAGTCCTGATATTGCAGCTTTTCTGGCCGAGTAACTCTCAGATGTAAAATTATTCTGCAAGCACCAAGATTTGAGTTAAAAATGTTTTCTGCAAAAAGTGTGTGGTATTCCCCCAAATAGCAATGTGTTTGTCATCTGCTCTTCTGGCAAACCTCTTTGCTACAGAATCTGTGAAGGGAGCACAAAAGAGGAAGGAAGGCAGACAAAGCATATCTGAGATTATTGTTTCATGCATCAGTGGGAATTATTTTATACAGTAGGCTAGCTTTAAATTCACTGCAGTTTATTTAAATAAAGTGGTATGCAAAGGAATGATGGGTGTTTTAATTATTAGCTCTATCACAAAGATGTTTTTGAAATGTTGAGAAGAAATTAGAAACCTTTTTTTGGAAATGAAATATAAATTACTTTAAGCATGATGGACTGTCATCATGATGCCTGTGTCAGTCAGATCAGTGCCCTGAGTAGTCTCTAGTTCCAGGGAACCCAAAATTTATAAACTGCATGAGATACATTTGTGAAATGCTTCTGCTCACAGACGTTATAAAGCACGACAACATGCATGTGTCAGGCAGTGCCAGAGGCAAAGCTTTCAGCTGCACAGTTAACTTCTTTTCTGTCTTTGATGGAAAAATGGTGCAGTTCAATTGTTACTCACTATTTCATGTTTTTATGACAGTGCACTAAAATTGCTTTCTGTACATTTTCATCTGGAAAATGTATTGCATATCCACATCCTCTTCCATACTCATGCCAATATTTTTAACAAATGACGAAGGGTTGTTTATTCATAGAGGAGTTGCCAGCAGAGGCCAGGCTGCTACTCCATGTCCATGCCAAGTCCTGAGGTGTGGATGTTAATCGAGAGGGCACTCCCTGGTTGCTCATTTTAAAGGCAGACACTGTCAGTAATAGAAGGACCAGACATGTGGCACCTTTTCACCCGAGAGATGAGGGAGGTACGGGAAGTGCGGCAGCAATAACAAGACATTATTATATTATAATGATGGATGGGCTTTCCAAAGGTCGGGTAGGTGAAGGATGGTGACACCATATATTTTCTTTCCTTGTTACATCCTAAAGTCTTTCCCTGTGCAGTCCTGTGTCAGTTCCCCTAGCCTGGGTTCCCAAGTCCCTGTGTGATCCACCTTGTGCCGAGCTGCGGTTCAGCACACAGTCTCTGAAGATGCTATTGTGCTGAGGCAAGTTAAGTGACTTTGTGGTCAGCTGGTAGGACTGAAGATGGAGAGCGATTGGTTTTATTCTCTACCAGAACCTTAGCTATTCTCAAGGAGACTCTGTCTTGGTGCTCTAATTTGACGGGAGGGAGGTGGCACTGCTGACCTCCCAGGGACACAGTGAGACTAAATGTTGTGTCTCTCATGCACTTAAGGACATGTGTGTAAATGTGTATCCAGTGTCTAACTCCTCCTGGCAGCGCCAGGGCTTTTCTCTGAGTACCTGTTAATAAACAATGATTCTACCACTCATAAAACACTGGACCTGCTCCAATCTACATCTCCAGGCTTTCCCTGTAGAGAGCAAAATTTCGGTTCTTTGCCATCATGTTCTTCAGTATCAATATTTACCTTCCACTAAAATCTTCCCAAAAGCTCTTAAGTCACTGAGATCTCTATGTTACCACATGCTACTTTTTTCTTTTATTTGTTTAATGAATAGGACACACATTTTATTGATTTAAATAAAATATCTACTACCATACAAGAAATTTCGACATCTGTTCCTGGAATACAGAGAAATTAAACATGCTTGTTGTAAATCTCCTCTTGTTGATCCAAATCATAAATTAAATAAATAAGAAAACAATAAATACATATTTCAAGATACATTAATTATTAGGTAGAAACATTAATAATCTCCTCTTCACCCCCTTCTTCTTACTGCTTACAGCTATTAATAATTACAAAATTAAATACTAAGATACTGCTCTATCAACAGACAAAACTTTTGCTGCCTTGGACTCTGTGGTGGGTGCTCTATGGGTCAAATTCAGTATAAGGGCAGGTACCACAAACGCTCACCATCTTAATTACTCCAAATGCAGCAAGTCAGCTTTTTTTTCCCAGTGACTGCTCATCTGTTTTATTTTTGATTTGTTTAGAGAATGAGACCAGAAAAGGGAAGTGGTGATTACTGTTCTGTTTGCTCCTTGAACGTACACATCGCTGTGCAAGAAATTAGTCCCACTGCGTGCACCAGGTTTTCCTATAAGTATAAAATAGCATGTGCATATGAGGCCAAGGCTTCCGGCAGGATTTCTGTGGGCTGGGAAGCAGGGGTGTAATGTAGTAGGTAATACTTGTAAAAGATGTTTCAGGAAGATCTTGTATGTGGTTCCAGCTTGGTTCAGTCATAAAGGACCTGATATTGGCAGGATTGTTGCTCGGACTGGTCATGGCGTCCAGACTGTTACCTAGGTGCAACATGTCAACCTCTAATTCATAGGTGCAGTGGGCCTATGTGTTCTAGTGTTGTTCAGATGTGCAGCCTTTGGTGGGCATCAGCATTACTCTTGCACAACGTGGCTGGCAACATATGGTCCATGCTGGGCCACCATCTCCTCTTCTCCATGCCTTGCCAGCAGCCAGGTCCTTTCAGTGTGTGATTAATGAGAAGCTGTATTCCCCTTCTTTCCCAGTAGGAAGGAAGAAAAACAGGAAAGTAAATCATCCTTCTATCAGGCTGCTGGACCAGAGAAGGACTTCTGCCTTGGGGAAGGAGGAGAGGAGAGTGTGATTTGTAGCTGCAAGGCTGTCCTGCAGGTTCTGTGGAAGAAAGTGTCTCTTGAGGTTATCCAATTGTTCATAGTTTGATCTGGCAGGACACTTTGAAACACCAGTCACTTGTCACATAGCAAGGTTTGATAAATGTGTGTTTGCAAACATCCTCAGTTCTGACTCACATGTTATTTAAAATTCTTATAACTTTTACTCCTTTCTTGGATCATCAACACTGAAGAAAAAAAATGATTGGCATATGTCATCCAACAAGCATATCGTAAGATGGGTTTTTATCTCACAATGTGATAAGAGGACAGGCAGTGGTACACAACGAGCAGACCCTTGGGATTTAATGGCACTCTGTAATCAATCCATTGCCTTGCAGGAATACACAAACTTCTTGGTAGGCTCTTCTTGTTGTGAGTCTGAGCTGATTCAGATAGAACATGTATAATGTTGAAAGGGCCAGCAGTAGTTTCAGCATCGAGTCAAGATGTAACTCTAGTGGGATACTTAGGATTTTAGTCTATCGCAACAAAGAAAGGCCAGTGAGTTGCATCACGTTCACCATTTTCACATTGGCTGTTCTCCCACCATTCTGAGGCAATAGCATCAAGTAATAAAAAGAACAAAATTTTCCTGGATGAGCTGTGCTGTGTTTGTTCCCTCATTGATTCTAGAGTACCTTGTCCTGGCTAAAGGACCTTCTTTCTTTCCAAGTGATGCTGAGCCTTATCAGTCTGCCTCAAAGGCACTGTTTGTTGCCCCCAGGTACTCGGACTTCTTCTTGTGCTTCATCCACATCTTCCTCAGGAGGCTGGGTGTCCCATACAGGTTGCCTCCAGTCAGTGGTAGGGAAGCTTCTGCTCCTGGTGGCAGGGCCAGGTCATACTCTGCTGTCTTCCTCCAGCTGTGCCTGTGGCTGGCAAATAAAACACAGATGTGTAAGGTATTCATCTCCATGGTCCTTCTCCTATGCTTGTGACCACTAGTCATTGAAAACCAGGGGCTGCCTATTTGCGAAGCTATCTCTGTGCCTCATCTGTCCCTGGGGCTGGCAGGTCCAGAGAGAGCAGAGGCTGTACAGGGCAGTGGGCTTAGACATCGCATCTGCCCACTCCCTGCTGGCCCTTGGAGCCGCTTCTGACTTGCTGTCAGGGTGAACACGCACATGAGAGGATGGGCTACAAGGGGGACTGCTACAAGGTGCATCTTCTGTATCATTGTCCACCCGAGAAAAAGCTGGTAGGTGGTCTGGGGGCAGAGCTGAGCCCTTCCACCAAAGCCCTGGGAAACATGCGGCAGTGCCCAGGCCAGGTGAGCTCCACCTGGTTGAGGGGAATTTATGTCTCTGTGTAAAAAGTGCAAGGACACTGTGACAATCAGCTTGTAACTGACCCTCAGGTGGCAATGATGGCATCTAAACATCATCTGGATCCATGTCTTTGTTAAACGTCTGCTCATGAGTGAATTTGTCAAACTGTTCCTTAATTACACTCAAAGACAATAAAACTTTGCTTAAAAAATATTTAATTAAATTTTCTAAACTACCTTCCAGCAAATATGATGGTCTTCTTAAGGGGAAAATATTTAAATTTTGAATTTATATGCTTTTCTTTCTAGCGATAAAACAGAGCTGTAACTGGCACTGGGGCAGCTGTATAAGCAGCCATGGCTGACAATATAATCAGCTGTGATTCAGAGGAGCAGCTGAGCGCTTCTTTGTGTTTCTGGTGAGAGGGTGACCTGTGGTGGTAGTGGCCCATCCCTCTCCCTGCCTGACAGCACCCTACACGCAGCCCCCTGGACTCAGCTGGAGGGTTGGGAAGGGACTTACTCATCTGTAGGAGTGCCGTCACCTGTGGATGAGTCTGTGACAGTTGTTGCTTTTGCTCTGATACGGGCAATAGGTGATGTTGGAAACTGCAGGAGGAAAAAGCACGTGATTAGGGAATGCCACTGATGAGAAGGGACCTCAGGTTTGTCTGAGAAAAGAGGCTGGCTTAGGAAAATTAATAAATACTTTAAATCTCATCAAGAGAAAGGCTGGCTGAGGAATTGACTGCTGAACTCTTACCCACATAAATACTGATTGCTCATGTGAATGTCCTCACTGAGATCAGTGTAGCACTCATACAAGCAAGAATTACACCTGCCATCACAGGAGGGATGTTTGTAGGACTTTTTATTCCCTAGATTTTATGTCTATCTTCCCAAGGAGGCAAGGCTTTGAGCAGACTGAGCAGCCTGCCTCTTGCAGCTCTTCACAAGGCGTCTTTAGTGCTGGCTGGGAACTGGCTGTCCAAGCTATCCCTGTTACTTGAGTGTTAAGAAATGTTTCACTGCTTTGCTGAGTGCTGCTCTGTGGAGAGCCCTGCCTTATGCCCCAGTTCTGCCACAGCCCCATTGACTTCCTCCGTGTCCTACTTGATCATAAATTGCCCACAAGAACATTTTCCCATAAAGAAGCCACTGAGACTGGCATATCCTCCAAGATGGCAAGATTAAATGTGGGTTGCCCAGAAACAGAAGAAAATTGTAAAAGATTGTGACACTCTCTCATCATTTCTGGCAATAAACACACTGACTGATTTTACTGGCAGTACTGAAACATTTCTTCATATTATTGTAACCACTATAACTGGTCTTAAGATGTCTGGAGTTATTCTTCCCAGGATTAATCTGAGACTGGATACACTTAGGTGTGCTCTGCAAGTAAAACAAGACTTAAAGATGTTTGAAATCACTTTTGCAAGCATCCTTGGAAATTTAACCGTGTTAATTAGGTGCAATTAGTTCCATTGCACTGAATGCCATTCATTTTGACCATCCTTCAATACCCAACAGTGATTTTTCTTGAGTGTAGCCCAGCTACACTGAAGCCATAAAATTTGGTCTGATGTTGATCAGAAACTTTCCAAAGGACTTTTTTTTCTATTTCAAAATCTGTTTTTTATAAAATGTAGAGACTGAAAACTGTTTTTCTGGTAAGAAAAAGAAGAGAGGGGAAAACGCTTTAGTAAAGCTGAGTTATTCTTAAAACATTTTGTCTCTCCTTTACAGAAAAAATATTCAGGTTTTGTATGATGATTTTCCCATCTTTTTTTGTTGACAGTTTTGGTTGATCTGATTATCTTGTCAGGATGACATTCTGCAGAATATGAATTATTTGATATTTGTTCCATTTTAGAAATATATTCTTTTCCCAATTTGTGAATTTCTCTGAGAAAAAAGAGGCTAATTTTTCCCAGACCTTGCACAGGTTTCTCCATGCAGGTGGCAGAGCTTCCAGGACTGGAGTCCACTTGTTTCCAGCCTACACCACCTCCTTGGTTCCCTGAGTCCTGTGCCAGTCTCTGCTCCCAGCTAAGGAGCCTCTGCCATAAATCATGTCTCAAAGCCTAAATGAAGACTGTGAAATCTGCACATACTGTGACAGACTGACATGCTGTTCATGTGGGATATGTTGACAGATGATATGCTTTAAGATGCATCAGACAGTGGCCGTTGGTTCGCTGTATTTACTTACCAAAGATTTTCCATCCAACAGGTGATTGCAGGACTTGGATGACTCTCGTTCAGCAATTCCTACTGCAAAGTGTAAGAAACATGGCATTATCAGTAGTTAGCCCACTGGTACAGCTTGTAGCAAAAGCCTTCTTCCATGTAGTTAACCTCAGGCATGAACAGAGCCCACATTCAGATTATGGTCCCATTAGATTTGAATACAGCCTAAAGTGCAGAAGTTTCTTTATTGTGACCATCTATAGGGATGTCAAATGTTAGTGATTTTTTTTGAATTGCTTGTCATTCTGGAAAGTTGCTTAACTGCTTGCTTCTAGACTTTTCAAATGAGATGACGAACTGTCTTTAGCAGACCAGGCTAAGCGGGAGCCCTTCCCCTCTGTGAACACTCAGGTGCATGTACATAAGAAGAGCAGTCCCATCTGCTCCTTCTCAGCAGAGGTTGGGTAACACAGTTTTGAGTGTCTTAGAGCCCCCACTGTCAGGTTTGTCCTGCCTAGGAATTCATTCTCGTTCCTGGATTGCCCAGGGGAGTTGTTCTTACCTTGGCAGCAGTGTGCTACATCCACTCCATCCCAAGGAGGTATCTCAATATTTCTGTCTGCCTGTGACTGAATGGCACCTCTCTCAGCTGTCCTCAAACCTGGAGATTACTTTTCACTTACAAGTGAAAGCTCAGCTGATAACTTATCCATGGGTAAACTCAAACTGACATTCTTCCTAGCTGTGCTGAGAAAATAAATACATGAGGGATTCCCGACTTCTTCCCATGGAGCCAAATACTCTCATTTCACTGTGGGAATGTGGATATCTTTTTTTTTTTAAAACTTGTTTCTTTCTGTTCTTGGCCATTTTCAGTTGTTTGCTGTTTTTTTAAAGGGAATTCAGGTAAGGGAGGAGCAAGGATCTACAGAAGTACCAAGATTAACAAAGACGAAGGGCAGAAGATGGTTCACAGCTGCTGTGATCAATGGAAGACAATGACAGCAAACATCAGAAATAGTCAAGATGCTGCTTATAGTACTATCTCCAGCATGAGCTCACAGTCAGAACTGTCTTTTCGTTTGGGGGCAATATTTGACCATGATAAATATCTTAACCAGCTTGCCTCCTCCCATTCCCCCTTGCCCCAGTAATTCCATTGGGCACCCAACTGTATCCCTCATGTCAAAGTTTAATTCAATTACCTCCTTTCATCTTGCCTATTAGGAACTAACAGTATTCGGCAAGTGGCTCCAGGCATCAGTGTTTCAGCTAATGGCAATATTTATTATTACTCTTTTTTGTTTGTTTGCTCTTATATTACCTGATTCTTCCTTTCAGCCAGCCTCTCTTCTTACTAGATATGGGAAAGGTTCTAGCAAAGATTTAGCAAAACATATAAGAAAAAATAAGTCCTCACCACTCCAGGTTTACAAGTTGTGCTTTCGCGAAGCTGAAGTCTCTTTAATATTCAACAGTGCTTGTCTATGGAGCAAGCACGGAAAATGCTACAGACACAGTCATTTCCAGTAAAAATGTAGAAAGATGTGTTTGAAGGGTGAAATTTATGTAGTGGTCACTTTTGTACAGAGATTAATGAAAATAGATGCTACATATCCATGTTTATACCTTGCTTCATATCACACTATGCTGGCTCTCCAGCTGTTGAGAAACAGCTGGATAAACCTTTCTGGACTCTCTCATGGCACCCTATTCTCTGTACAGGCATTATTAGTGCAGTGCGTACTGAAACCAGAAGGTACAGCACAACATGGCAAAGAGCTATTTTTATTTCAATACTTGAAAATGCTTCTACTTTCCTGCACTTAAAATGCTACATTTGTAAAGCCAGGCACTCAAAAGTTATGAAACACCAGAACTGGACCAAAGTTATTTCATACCCCAAGGATATGGACATTGAGATTCAGTCCCTAATTTGTGATCAGAAACCATTTTTCCACAGACTTTCTGCTTCACTCACATAGACAGCGTTCACTCAGAAAGCAGTTGTTCATCCCCAGCTTTCATTGCTCAGTACAAAATCCCACTTTCCCCACCAGTGAACCTTCTGAGGACATAACTATTCATATTTTCATTGGGTTTTTTTGTATTGTTGATCACTGTGGTCATCATCTGCATCATCTTTTTTTTAAAAAAAAGCAGCTGCATTGCCTCCTGAGAACAAAATATGTTGTCCCAGAGAAAAAGAAGTAGGTACTGAGTTTAACACTGGGAGTTCTTGGGAATTCAGTTTTTCAGCGGCTTGAGCAGGACGTAGCCTGTGTGTAGCCAGCATAGTTTTTAGTGGCTGCAGAAACTGAGAACTCCTGGGAGTCAAAGCCAGAGGTGTGAAGCAGGCATCCAGAAAAGGGGGGCATTCATAAGCTGTGTGAGGTGACCGAGCATCATTAAGGAGCCTGGTGGCAGTAGTGGACAGTCTCTAGGGAGCAATTGCAAGGGATGCCCTGCTGTGGGCCCCGAACATCTTCTTTGCTGGGGGAAACAGGGATCTGACAAGCAGCTGCCCAGGCTTAGGCAGCCCTGCAGTAGCTCTGTTGTTTTGTGCAGATCCTCCTGGTGAATTCTTCCTGTCCCATTCTCCTCCCTCTCTCTGCTCCTCAGACAGTTCCTTTTGTCTCTCTTTTGTTCTCAGTTCTTCCCTTTCACTGTGCACAGTCTAATTTAACCTTAGTTTCTCCCTCTTTTGTATTCAGCATCCCAGTGTCTTTGCTCCTTTTCTCTCCTTACGAGAATGTTTTCCTGCTTTTTGGCTCTTCTTGCTGGATTCCTACATCTTTTCTCCTGTTTGCACCTATCTGTTACATTTTACCTCGTTTCTTCTAGCAGCAGAGACCAACAGTTCTTTCTATCTGCCCTACTGGCTCTCAGCTACCTGCTGTCCCGCAGCCAGTTGCAGTCACTCCTCCTTTCCTCACTCCAGTGCCTAAGCCCCAGCTCTTTGTTCAGCCATTTCTTGGCTCTGGTGCCAGTTTGAGGTCTTTCCCTATGCTCTCAAGCTCAGTTTGTTCCTTCCCAGTTTCCAGGGCCCTGCTCTTGTCTGGTCTGTGTTCAAACAGGATGACTTATGAGCAGTGCAGCTGCAGATCGGTGGTGTGAAGAACACATGCCTTCACTACAGTATCTGTTTTACAGATTTAGTAACTTTTAACAGCTCGGTGCCCAACATCTCTACCAGACGTGTGCCATATGGGATTTTTTTCAAAGGCTTATGACTTGATTGCATCTGGTTGGTTTTTTCAAGAGAGCAAAAATATGCTTTTGATTAAAAAGCCACCCCTTACCAAACTCTATGGCTCAGATGCAGCCTTGACCTTCCATAACACAACAGAGTTGAAGGACCTTGTCCAGTCTGTGTATGTTTACTCGTTTCCTTGGATTTGCATTGAAAAACTCTGGTTTTCCTTCACGGGTCCTTACTAATATGCTGAACAAGTTTTGGTTGAAAAAACAAAGTCAGGTCTGTGGCTGACATCCAGAATCTAAAATTTCTCCCCAAATAATAATATGGCAAGTTCTAAGCAGGGAGCTTATATAATAAGATGACTCAAACTGACTCTAGTAATATGCAATCTATCACCTCTAAAATATTGTCAGCCTTTGAAAAGGGAGCATTTATG
Source organism: Tapera naevia (assembly GCA_033556795.1). NCBI lineage: Eukaryota > Metazoa > Chordata > Aves > Cuculiformes > Neomorphidae > Tapera > Tapera naevia. Next base: position 18,516,607 of record JAUMJJ010000038.1, read on the forward strand.
ACTCTCAATAAACTGAGTTTATGACTGAATAAAACAAAAGCTCTGCAATGCCACAATCATTATTTCATTAATTCCACCGGACATTTTAATTGTGGAAGTATCCTTCAGGTACACAACAAAGCACCTGCTTCACTGCAAACTGGAAGACTGTGGTTTCTAAAAGTGTTCTAAAGCCACAGAGGAACAAAGCCATTTCTGCACACTTACCTTGCTGGGCAGTGCCCTTGGCAGAGCAGGGTCCACGCTGCCCACTCTGCTGGTGGCCCAAGCCCCGCACCTCATCTTCGCTGTACAGCACCTGGAGGAGGTCACCCTGGTGGGACTGCAGCTTCTCTATCCTGTGGGGCCGATGATCGGATACAGCTATCACCTACAGGGAAGAGGCAAAACCATTCCTTTACACCCCCCTTGGAGATCAGGTGATCTGCCAAGGTCACAGTGGAGCAGCATGGCACTTGCTCTTCCTGCTGATTTCCTGTCATCCAAAGGGAATTTTGTAGGGTGGGGACTGTGGGACTTGTTTGGTTTTGTGTGGCTCCTACCTCCATGCATTAGATATATAGAAGTATGGAAAAATCAAGTGTGATCTCACAGCCCGGAAGGCCAGTTGTGTCCTTGGCTGTATCAAAAGAAGCATTGCCAGCAGGGTGAGGGAGGGATTCTCCCCCTCTGCTCCACTCTTGTGAGGCCCCACCTGCAGTATCATGTCCAGTTCTGGAATCCACAACATAAAAAGGATATAGAACTGTTGTAATGGGTCCAGAGGAGGCCACCAAGATGATTAAAGAGCTGGAGTACCTCTGCTATGAGGACAGGCTGAGAGAGTTGGGGTTGTTCAGCCTGGAGAAGAGAAGGCTCTGGGGACATCTCATAGAGGTCATCCAGTACCTGAAGGGTCTACAAGAAAGCTGAGGAGGGACAGTTTACAAGGACAACTAGTGATAGGATGAGGGGGAGTGGTTTTAAATTGGAAGGGGGAAGTTTTAGATTAGACTTTAGGAAGAAATTCTTCAGACCGAGGGTGCTGAGGTACTGGAACGGGTTGCCCAGGGAAGTTGTGGATGTGGCTTTGAGCAGCCTGGTCTGGTGGGAGGTGTCCCTGCCCATGGCAGGGGGGTTGGAACGGCATGGGCTTTAAGGTCCCTTCCAACCCAAACCATCCTATGATTCTATGATCTCTCTGGGACACACCTACTTAGTTCCACTTTTCTGTATTCTCCTTAGGAGACTTAAATGTGGTCCTTTTCAAGATCTACTGAGTTGGCTATGCCTTTGAGATAGCTCAAATATAATTTCTTATTGCATAATAACTTAAGCAATCAGTTAAATTCGTGCAATGTGAATTACAAATGCTATTTATTTATTTTAGCCTAATCCAAAATCTGAGAGGTTTTCTTTTAGTTCTGTAGATTTTGGCACATAGCCTAACACATTCCCTGTTCCATAAGCTGTTTAAGGGGACGCCCAGAGTTAAGTTAAAGGGACTACTTGTGTCCTTGAAGACAAGCATCTGCTAAAGAAGGCTGTAGCCATGGCCCAGCTCTACTGACTATGAATCTGGTGATGCCTGGTGGAGCCAAGCCTCAGTGTTGTTCCAATAATTCAGAAATGAGGGTGCTGCTGGTGGTAAGTCTCCTGTTGCTGCTTAACATTGGCATTGCCTCCCTCACAGCTGCCCCTGGACCAGTTCCAGGATCTACCCATCACTCTGCAGCAGTTCCTGGCAGGCTGAAGGCTCCTATATCCACACACGCCCTGACCACTCGAACCGTGCCAAGCTGTGTGTCAGAGTCTTAACACTCCATCACCACAGCGACATTGGTGGAGACACATCTTCATTACAAATATGAAGCTGTAGTTGGCAGGAGTCTCTCATGACAGCCCTTGGAGTCTGCCTCACATGAATCACGCTCTTCTGGATTTCAAGGAACATTACAAAGCTCACTTTTCCCACCAGCTCTGGATATATGCACAGTACTCTTGGTCGCACTCGGGCTTCTTTGGTGTGTGATAGAAAATGTCCCTCTGCTACTGAGACACCTGAAGGTCGCTTCTTTTGCATGGTCATGGAAAGAACATTTTTTGGTAAGTAGGATGCTGGCTGCAGTCTTCTCTAATCCTGAAAGTGGCTTATTTGATCTGAGTAAAACACTGCTGACTTGATACATAACAATCTGCCTATGTGTTGCAAAGGATGACACATTTTGGGGAAAGGAAGTAGGATTTTTAACTGCATTAGTAGCAGGAACTTAGGCACATTGTCTATGTTTTCGAGACTCCTTGTTACATGTGGTATCAGCAATGCTGAAATGCCTTCAAGCAGAAGAATCTGTATAAATAAGTTCTAGTGCCATTTTCCATTACAACTGTAGACAACAGCACAGTCTCCAGAGAACAGCTTCAGTGAATGTCTTTGTTTGCAGCATTTGGCTGTAGCTCACCTTGGATTTCCTTATCTCTTAATACAAAATTTCACCATGATTTTGGCTACCTCACCCATTACTGTAATATGTAAAGACTTATTTAGGTCAGGAAACTAAACCTGCTGTAGAGCAGTTTTGATCTCAACTGGAGCTGACATTTCTCTAGGGTACCTAGGGTAAAGCAGAAGGATCAGCTGGAAGTCATTTTTCTTTTCCAGACCTACCAGGAAATTTAAATCTGTGTGAATGGCAGACTCAGCCAAACCACTCAAAATTAGTAAACTGCTCCCTAAAATACTACTGGTTTTAGAACTTGTAAGTCCCCTGCCCAGCTCAGTCTGTTTGCAGGACGTTCACTCTGAAATCAGAGCTCAGCAAAGTCTCTGTTTTGTGTACCTCACCATCTGGCATCCTGGCTGTTGGAATTAGCTGTGTTAAGCAGGGGACATGGAGAACACAGGAGGGTTGCAGATCAGTGCAGAGGCTGTGCTAACAGCCCTGCTCCAGGATCCAAATTCCCTCAGCCAAACCAAAAAACAACCAGAAAAGATGACAATTAAACATCTGGCTTTGGATAAAACTTTGAAGATTAGAGGCTGAACAATGAAGTGCCAGATTTGTAAAGTTAAGCTCTTTTTGCTGGTCTAATTCTTAACGTGGCAGTACACAGGGGCATTTGCCATTTTTCTGCCAAGTAGCCAGATACTGGTGTCCAGACTGGTTTTGGAGTTCTAGCTAAAGTGTTGTGGGGCTGGGAGAGCAAGGAAAGAGAATGAAAGAATCTACTGTCCCTGGAAATAACTATTAATAGGGTGATACTAACTGCAAAAAATGCACTTGTGAAACACTCAATTAACAAAAAAGAAGGTGTTCCCCCTTTCTCTCACCCTTCCCCAGTCATGATCATGTTTTTAGGGTGAGTTCTTGAATGTGATGGAAATTACCCCGCAAGTAATACATTTGAATGTTGAATCACTCTAATGCTACTCTGCTTGAGTGTTTCTGCCGTGAAAAAAAAGCCTGGCAGATGTTCACTGTTGCTTGCTATTTTCACCCTTGATGAGGATTAAAGCTGTGCATCCACTGCAATCACCAGAGCAGAAGACCTCATGTTAGCTGAGGCATTTCTGCAGCACTGGCTGCAGGTGCAGAGGTAAAAGTGAAAAAGAAATAATCATTCTGCTACTTTTGCATGGCTCCAGAAATTGGCAATCACAACTTCATCACAGGCACGTATGGTTCAGTACATACTTATCTGAATGCTTGCGCATGAACTGTAAGGAGCTGCATCACACCCGAAGAGGGGAACGCACAAGCCTGAGCTGTCTGTGCCAATTGCTTTGGTTTGAGAGCCTTGCTTGTTTTCTTAGCTGGAGATGCAGGCTGTTCCTCAGGCTCAGTGCTCCCACTGCTAATAGGATGATGCCTGCATCATGACTAAGGGCCAATAAAAGGACAACTTTAATTGGGGTCAGGAAAACCCCAAAGAAAAAAAATCCTCTAAAAATACAGCAGCAAACCAGGGACTTTCTTATCTTACTTTCTTAGACCTTTAAGACTATAATGCTTCTGCAGCAGCTGATCCAAACCAAGTTATATATTAGAGGCTCACACTCAGCAGAAACAATAACTAACTGCTGAGATTCAGAACATGGTAACAGACATAGAGTTACCCTCCATTTCAGTGACAGATAGCTGAAAATTTTGCAGCTGTTGGAAAAGTATCTATTTTTTTCAAAAATCTTGAGAAATTATATGAGCATTCTATTTTGCTAAGGTTTGGAGTTTTCTGCTATTTTAATATTACATGGAAAAAATATACAAAAAGCATAACAAATAAAGAAGCGGTATCTCAAAATGTCTTATTTTGAGTAACACTCTGGCACTCTGACTTCCATCCTTATTTGCAATGAAGAGTCATTTTGAAACCTCAGCCTGAATTATGGGACAAAAATAAGATTTTCACAATTTGAGAAAATATACATATACATAGTTTCTACTCAAATACTACAGGTGTCTATTGACCCTTCCTGGGGAGCACTTTAGGCATCCTGAGAGGTATTTGGATCTTATGATCTGCTTTAATAACCAAGAGAGGAGATAGTAGTAAATGTGGTGAGGTTTATTCCAGTGCATGGGTAAGCAGAGGGTATCATCTATGGTGCTCTGGGGAGATCAGGGAATGAGGAATATGAAGAGGAGGCTATTTACAAATGAGGAAGGGACTGGGAAGTGGAATAAGGCATGGGAAAAGGAAAACCCATGGAAAAAAATACTGCAACAAAGTGCTAGAGAAAAGGCAGATCTGTAGTGAGAAGAAATGCTTTGGCAGGAGAGTTTCAAAGCTTGTAAAAAGTGCTTTGATATGCACAAGAGAAAGAGGCCATAATTCCTGCAAGTTGTAACTACGAGAAAAGGATCATGGAAGGCGTTGTGAATGTATCGAGTGGATTTCAGGAGAGAAAACCATCTCTGAAGACAAGAAACCTCACGAGCACGTGTCAAAGAGTTGACACTTGGAAAAAAAAAAATCCTAGAGCATGAAAAACGTTTAGTTCTTTGAATCTGGGAGGTACCTCACCCGCAGGGAGCAGATGAAGCTCCAGCTGTGTCCTCTGTGCCAGTGCACCACCACTGAGTCACGGACAGGCAAGCACTGCCGGGATCAGGGGACAGGCATTCTCCTGTGGCTCCCTCAGAGCCATCTTTTTGAGTCAAGGTCACAGTCCATTGCTCAATGATTCTCTCCTAAGTTACTTGGGGAATGGGATATGGCTCCCTGACGAACGCAAGTATGTACCAATATGATTTGTTCACTTTGCCTTCCTGCCCGTCCTTCTGTTACTGTTATTAGGGCTTTATGGATAAGAACTAAGTCTGTGATTCCTTCAGATGACCTGTGTTGATAAGCTGTTATGTTCACTTTGATTGATTCTACACAAACAGACCATATTTTCTGAAGTATGAAAACGCTTCTGTAAATAAACCATAGCCTTACAGAAACTCCCCTTTCTATTTCCTGTCCCACTCCCTGCATCAGACACCAATGCAATTCTTTGTTCTGAAAGATCTGCTTCCCATTTATTAATGATATTTTTAAGGATAAGTTTAGCCGACTAGAATTTTAAAAAAAAAGGGAGAAGAATGGAGATTTTTCTTACACTCGTTGTTAGGATGTGCGGCGTACATTTGGCTCGTCTTCGGGCAGGACTACAGGCTGTGAAAAGAAGAAAAGGCATATGTCAGGGTGCAGTGGAAGAAGACAAGACGAGGTTACACATGACTCTCAAAGTCCTCCGTGAGACCACACTGGGGGCACGGTGGGAAGCAGAGGAAGAGGAAAAGGTTTAATGAGGATTCCAGCTGAAACAACCCAAAAGGAAGTCCTTTTTAATGTCGTCTCAGAGACCATGCTCTAGCTATACAACACAGACCTCTGTAAGCACAGTACCACAGCCTTCCCCAAGTTTCTGCACCTCTCCTATAGGCTTTCAGGAGGAACCATACTTCTCCTTCCTGACTTTTGATCTGGCCTGCCACCTGCCAATGATTCGGAAGGAAATGAGCTTCTCTTTCCACCTAGTCACCTTCAAGCATGACTAACATTTGCATCAACTTCAGAGAGGCCTATTATTTTATCTAGGCAGAGACTTTTTCAATAAGCTCAGACTGCTTCATGACATTATTTCAGTTTTAATGCACAATGCCCAAAGCACAACATTTGCGCTAAGTCTGGTCTTTTCTTTTTCAATCCTCAAAATGACTGATTCAGTTCTTAAACTTGGGCTATTTTCCTTGAAGTCTGTTTCTCCATTTTATTTCTTAAACCCTCAAAGACACCGAAATCACAGGCAAAACAGAATCACCAGCCACTGGGCACACGTGATGGTAGGAACATAAGCCAAGCTTTTGACTGGACTGAAGCGATTGGTTTCGGGTGGGACTTTGTTTTGGACGAAGTGAAGATCGTTTAAAGACCTTTTCTTTCAGTTTGACTTGAAACTGGCCAGAAAAACTCAGTGATACTCCCACCTCTCGCTCTCATCATATCTTACCCTTTCTCCCTTCACAATTATTATCCTCTCCTGTGCTCAGGATACAGGAGATATGACTACAGGATTTAGCAGTCAGTGACAGAAAACAGGCCTGCAAAATACTGCCGAATTTGGAGAACCAACTCAAATTCTAAAAGCTAACCCCGAGGGCAAGGCATGTGAATAGGGGTTTCTTACTCAGGCTCCATGAATTGTCCGAAGGCTCCTAAGAGTCAGGAAGATTTGTTACAGGATGATAGCTGACTCCTACTCCCCAGGTTTTTGGCATCCATTCAGCTCCAGGAGTTGCAGTGTTCATTATTGCTATTTATTCATGTTTGTGGAGAGTTTTGGAACTGTAGAAGCAGCTGGAGGTCACTCAAGGCTGCTAATTTCTGCAGCCAAACTCCTTTGATGGTAGGAATAACAAGGGACTGGGCTTTTCAGTGCTCTGGTACAGGCAGAGCTGGCAGTGGGACCGGAGTTACTCTTTCTAGAGAGCTCATATTTGTCTAAAAGCCATTCCTTGACACTCCAGTGAGGATATAATTGTTGAGCATTAGGACCTCACCAGCTAGAAACAAAGTTTTGGCCAATGGTCTGCCTGCTGTGAAACAAGACAGTAACAGGGGAGGTGATCAGTCTTCTGCAGGGTCCCTGCCACAGACCTGTTACAGCACAGGGTGCTTCCGCACGGAACTCATTGTAAGGAAGTTATCTGCCTGTGTAGAGCCTGAGAGTGTGCTAAGCTGTCAGTTTGATTATGGTCTGTTTTGCACAACTTGATATCCTCAGGCATACGCACTACCTTCTCCTGCAGGACACGTTTCATATTTTAAACCATGATGAATGTGGGATGAAAACCAGCCAGACAAATATAATGAAGGAGTTTTTTTTTTTTTTCCTAGGAATATGTTGTAACTTGGTTTTGAAGCTGCTGCAATCACCCTTACTTTTGGAATTTCGCTGTGTGAGGACTAAACTAATTGTGGCAAGCAAAACACTCAAGCGCATAAAAGTTTAGTCATGCAAGCAATCATCTTCATGTCTCTCCACTATTGTATGTATTTTACTGGACAGTTCATATAGATTTCTACCAGAACCAAGTACTGTTGTGCTGTTAGCGATGCCTAAGCCGGTGCTCAAGGAACAACACATAAATGTGCCCAGGTAATAAATTTGCCTGTTTTCAGAGTACGAACAATTCACAGTCCAACTCTCTGCCTGTTGTCTGTCAGTGCGAGTGGCAAATGGCTTTCAGGGGCTGAAGAAAGGCAAAGCATGAAAGGGAAGTCACAGCACCAGCAAACATGCAATTACTTGAATAGCCACTGAATCAAGAGTGAATCACTGAGGTAGCCAGAAGTGACCCTCTCGCACAGGAACACAATGGCAGCAATGCAAACAGTGGGGCTGCAAGGCTCTCCCCACAAACATGATTGGGAGCAGGAAGGGAAGAATGAATCCTTGCAGCTGATATTTCTGGATTTGCCTGCAAAATGATGTTTGTATGTACAGCCCAGCTTTCAGGCAACAAAAACAATTACAGTGATGGTTCACTTTGTCATTTCCACTTATATTCTGAAATTAAGCAGTCGAGAGCTCATGCTTGCAGCTTGCAAGTAAAATCTGATCTGGCCTCACAATTTGTTTTGCCTGCTTTTACCTACTTTCTTTTTCTTGTTGCTGAAGTATGCAGCTATTGAGTTTAAACTAATTTGTTCAATCAAATGCAGACTGGGCTTTGTCCGGTTCTTGCTCTTCATTACAAGCAATTAATGTTAATCATGCATTCATTTCCAGGGCATGGCTTTGGAAATGTTCCACTTATTGAGCCAGCAGACTTAAATTCAACATTCAAGCAGTTCACCCAGTTCATCTGAGCTGCTAACTGCTTGCAGAACTTCATTTTCTTTTCTATTACACAGAATAACCACACAGTTGCAAGCTGTCACTTTAGCAATTACCTCATAGGTATATCAACACTGATTCCAGATCTCCCAATTTTGTCAGCACAAAGATTTTACACAGCCACAATGTCGAAGCACCTGCACAGATTAGCTCCAGAAACAAGCAGCGAGCGCTGGACTGCCAGCAGAGCACTGCACCGCAGAACAGATGAGCCGCTCACTTCAAAGATTTCCCTGATGCTAAACACCCCATCCATCTAAAAGACAACACCATAGCGGTTTGCTGTACTCACATTTGGATGAAATCACAGTGGTGAAAACTTCTAAATTTTCGTCGCTGCAGCTGTAAATCTGGTGCATTTTCCACCTCTCCCTCCTGACTGCCTTTCAGCTTCATGCAACTGCTCTGAACTTCTGGTAAATAGGTTTCACTAATCCAATCTGGCTCTGTGATCATTGTCCAGATCTACAAAGGACAGACTGATGCTGTGATCTCATCTCATTCCATATTCTTCATTGCAACATTTTCCGCTCCCATCTGCCTTTCTATGAATACTATTAATGCAAAGATTTAATTTAGCTGTTACTTAACCCTCTATTCAGGGAAGAGAATTTTATTTTATGCCTCCTTTTACCAGTTTGGAGAATCCTCTGCAATAAGTTGCTAATGATTACAGCCTGTTTTGTGCAGCCAATGTATAAGCAAATAAACATTTACAGAAGTACCACAAGGATTTTTTAATAGAAGTTGGGCTAAGGCTTTGTGTATTTCAAAACATTTATCACAAAAATGTGTTCCTTACATATAATGAGAAGATGATTCTAGATATATTAAGAAAAGCATTTTGTGTTTTTACCTTTAAAATTCATAAACTTGTACTTGAATCCTGAGCACCTCAGTGTAAAATTTCAAATGCACTCATACGTAGGTCTATATGCCCCTGCACTTCAGTAGCTGCAGAGAGGGGGCAGATTCAGTCATAGATGGGATTCTAGATGGCTTCATCGTTCTGGGACCTAATTCCATATTTATGCTCCTCAAGAAAGGGTCTTCTTGCCTAAGCTTTTCATTCCTTAATGGTGCCATCAGAAATTGTTCCTTTCCACATCTACAAAAATCAGCCCCCTCAACTTCTGGTGACTTTGTGCTGCCATGGACACATAAGTTCGAAAATTTTGGCTTGCAGGCTCCAGCAACTGATGTATCAGAAACATTTTCAAGTGTGAACAATGATATTAAATTGTATCAGTCTAATGAATACCCCTCATTACTAGCACGTGTGTGTAAATAACACAAAAACTAGAGCCTTCCTCTCCTATAGACATCTGCCACTAACAGTCCCAGATGGAAAATGCCAGCAAACATGGGCTATGACTGTCATATTCACGCATATTTCTTCTTTGAAATAACAAATATTATTCAAATGCACACACCAAGACTAGAAGCATTTTGGTTGAGTGGAAAGTGTCACTTTTGTAAGAAAGATATGAATGAAGAGAAACTAGTATCACTTGTCACCTCCCGGGGCAGCCTCCTGCTGTCCGGGGGCAGCGAAGCCATTGTGGGGCAAGGGGCATTGTCCCAGGAAACCGTGCCATGTTTGAAATGGGTGGTGGAATGGCAATATGATGGAGCAAAAGTTCAATTAGTTTTTGATTTATTGTGCCACATGTTCTACTTGTATGACTGATGTCATCAACATCAGGCTTGGCTGGCGTGTTCATCTGTCCCTGCCCGGCTCCTTCTGAAGGCGCACACACTCAACAGATGGGGAGCTGCACGGGCACGAATGTAATTGTTTATCCCCCTATTGTTCCTGTGTCAAGCAATCAAACCAAATCCATTACCCACCGAGAAAAAGATCAGCGCACCATCCATTCAGCACTGAATGGAGCAGAGGCGGTTATGCAGGGAAGCTTTAAAGCTTTCAAAAGGATAAAAAAAAATAATGAAGAGTAACACTGAATAGTTGACCATAAAAAAAAAAGAGCTCTAATCAATCCAACCCACCCTTTATTTCACCTTTGGATATTGAGAGTCCTGTGAGAGGAGACACACTTCTGGATCTGAGTCATTGTTTTCCTAGTAATAGGTGTGACTTAAAAATATTTTAACATCAGAGCTTTTCCTTAACATTAGAACAAATATTTGGTATTTCATCATGTCAAGAGGTGGTGGGGATGTGGAAACTGAAGTGAGACTCAAGCTGGTTACTAGCTGGCATTCACTGCATTACAGGTCAGGTTTTAAGTAGGTAGGCTTTGAACACCTATCTTTACAAAGGACATGATGCTCTTGGGGATGAGTCAGCCTGTGCAGGGAGCTGACAAAAGGCTCTCACATCACTTCCAGAGAGAAAAACAGGGCTCAGGAGAGCCAATATGATGTTTAATCTGGGAATGAATTTTCCCTTGTTCATGAAAGCGAGTCTGCTGCTTCATTCTACCCAGATCTTACAGGGTAGTTGAGCCCTATGAATAGCGAGGGTTTTGCAGGATCTTAATGTCGCTTCAGCAAAAGGACTGTACATATTGGACTACTTTTTTTTCTAGCTATTTGAGGGTTATTTTGAACAAATGTCTTGACTTAACTATCTACAAACTAGGTGTGATAATACCTGCCAAGGAAGCTTCAACTGCATACAACCTGCTGAAGAACAGCAGGACAGTGATTTTAGACTTGAGGAAGATGCTCTTCAGAACGCCCATCTCAGGAGCTGCTTGCAGAGCGACATCAGACAATTTCACATAGCATCTTCCTATCAACCTAGCAAGAGTCCTGCCTGGAGTGGAAGCAGAAAACCAAACGTATAGATCCTATGAATCATTTTTTTGTTCCCCAAAATACATAAAATATCTAGAAACAAATTTTCCCTCAGTGCTGAATACAATTAATATGCTATTAATTCAGTTCCTGTGGTGTCACAGCAGCCATGAGAAGACCCCAAAAGTGTTGTGCACTGGGGTATATTTTCGAAGACTCTCAGGCCAACAAGTGGAATCCAAATTCCTCACTGTGGGCTGTGATGTAGCTGTTTACCTGACTCCCTGCATTGCCAGTAAAGAATCAAAACATTTGCTGGTGGAAGAACTTGGTGACCAAAGGCGAATGGGGACAAGTGAGGAGGAGGAGGAGGAGAGCTCAGGACACAAGAACAGACATATGGTGCCTGATAAAAACACCCATCTAACCCGAAGTGCAGGTCTGGTACATGGAAGGTATTTGACTTTTAGGAATGTGGGCAGAAAGGAGGGAGAGGTGGAAAAGGGAAAGAGATTTATGCTGAGGCTGAGATTAAAACAGTCGATCAAAAGAGCATCAGGATCATTGAATCTTGTGAACATGAAAGAAAAATCCTATAAGTCAGCAAAATGTCCCTCTGGGAAGGCAGAGAGGCTGCTTTTCCCATAGTCTGGCTCTCTTCAGTCACATTTGGAAGAATCACGTGTATTTGCTTGTCCTGTTTACCAAGTATGCCTGGGTTGGTATGCTTAAAAGGAATCCAGTAGAAACAAAAGTGAATTATGGTTACAAAAAAATGTAATTAAACTTTGAGTGATTTAAGAGAAATATCAGAAATCTTATTTATCCTGGTCTTGATAAAAAATGCACAATTCCATGCAGCATTCTTCAAGTGAAGTCAGTGGGAAGCATTAGAACTCTCAGCATATGCAAGGAATCTTGCCAAGGGATTCCCTGGCCCGCAGAGAACAGAGCTGTTCCCCACGCAAGTCTCTAGCTTCTCTCTGGATCTCATACTCTGTTGCGTAAGAGGCGAATCTAATCTGTACTGAGCCACTTGAGCCTATTTCTTACTGTTAGCTGGGCAATATGATAAGGATAAATCACAGGTATTTTTGGACTAGGATTGTGTATGCACAATTAACCATTTAAAAATAAGGCAGGATAAAAGTGCACATGCATCCTGCAGACATTTACTCTAAAACATTTCTGTGTGAAGCAATGCAAGTGATGTTTTTTGGAAACAAAATAATTTTTTTTTTTTTCATTTTGGGGCCATAGAATTGGAACTGCCAATGACTGAAAAGTAAAACCAATAGCAAATGCAAAATACAGCGTTTTTCATACCTAGTCCATTAGTTTCCTCTAAATGAAAGAAAGAAACAGATATCCTATCAACAACTTCCCCCCATTCTTATAGCAGTCTGCAAAACTAGCCCAAAATTAAAGTAGCACTGCATGGCTGAAAGGCCTGTGAATAAGGTAACATTTTAATTCCAGCATCTGTTTGAAAGCTGCGGTGAAACATTTTACTCAAATGGGAATAAGATGAAAACATAAAAACATTCTAAACTTTACATTCACTATAAAAGACCGGGAGAGAGGGATGCGTGTTGTGCAGTTTGAAAGGCCTAGAGCACTGACTGCTCTGCTAATCAGGAAAGGAAATACCAGCCAGACCTGGAAGCCAGGCTGAAAGCATCCCCCCACTAGTTATAGAAAGATACTGCAGGTTTCTGAGGAAAAAAACAAGCCTGGTTGGCTCCTCTTAAGAAAAGTTACATATAGATAATTGGACATTCACAAACTTGCCCTAAGCTCGTAAAACACACTTGAGTAAGTCCATACAATGATTAGTGAGAAGCACAATGCCCAGCACTGCAAGGTTCAAGTCCCACAGAGCTTTGCCAGCAGCAGGGATTGCACTGAGCCAGCATTAAAGCGAGGGCCAGGCCGAGCACGTGGAGGCTTAACAAGCTTTCATACACTGGTCATGTACTGGTAATCCACAGATTAAAAATGTCAACAACAGAGCGATATGTCCAAGTTGGGCTTCGACAACAATAGCTTATTAAGATGCCAAATTTAATTACATTTTTCCTTGATTTATTAATTTTTCAAGTGAATTGATCAGTGAGGTCTTTATTCCTCTGACAAAGCACAATCATTTTTGGATGGGGCTTTTTCACTCCCAATTTTTTCCTTTGAAACATTTTAAGATTAACTATTGGATCTTGATGTGCACATAACCATTTTTCGACAAGCAAGCACATGTGGTTCCTGGATTCTTGCACTCGCAGTCCTCTTGCTGCAACTGCATACTGTATCTCACACCATCTGGAGGAAAATCCACTGCTTGGGTAATCAGGCACAAACTACTTAGGGTTCCTCCCATGGATAAGTCTAAAGAACGAGGCAACCTGAACTGTCACCTTACTTGTCTCTAGCGTGTCCTCACAGAGCCACCAAGCTCCTTTTGCTGCATGCAACACACGTGCTCGGCAGGATGAATGTCTTTGCAGGGTATCAGATGGCATTGCCTCCTCTGGCTTAAGTTCTGTGTGAAAATAAGATTACATTTAAAACAAGGACCATCATTATTGGCACTCAGAGAACCCAGAAATTTAGAAAATAGGAACAGAAAGTAGGAGAAGCGGCACTGAAGGCACAGAAGCAGGATCAAAGTTATGAGTCCACTTTTGAACCAGATTTAAGTTATGGTAGCTGTGTGAAGCTGCAAGACAACACAGGAGATGGCTTGGTGACAAAGAAGGTTGTAGGATACAGTGGGAGCACCAGTATGGAATTGTGTCTTGGAAATATGAGACTTTAGAGGTGGCTTTTGTGTGACAAGCATGTTAAATGGCCATACATCATAGAGTTATGAGTTTGGAAGGGGAAACTGGTAGACTCCCTCTGATGCCAATTGTCCTAAAAAAGGTTTTGGAGAGATGAAACAAGTTATCTTATTTCCCTGCTGGTTTGGTCTTCGGCCTCTCTACGGACGCTGCCAGCAGGGGTGTCAAAGATCTTCTCCTTTAAGTACCTGACTTGTTTCTAGGAATCTGATTAAAGTAGATCACCTCAGATAACAACAGGAATTAATGCTGCAAATACATGGGAGAGGATTTCCAAGCTTGCAAGCTACATAGAGGTCAGTGCCTTTCAAGTCACGCATACTCAAAAGCCTTTGGTTTTCGTAGAACTGATGATCCTTACTTGTCTTTTTCCTCTGTCCTATTAGCCTTTACGTTTAAACCTTTATTAATTCAGTTCTGGCTGCAATCTGTTCAGTTGCTCTGTCCACTGCGTGGCACGTAACTGTACAGAGGTAAGCCTGGGAGAGAGAAAACCAAAAGGGAATAGGAAAGAGTTTTCAAGGGCTTTGCAATAAATGTGGCACATTCTCCTTAATAACCACAGTTTTAGAGCCTACATCCTTTGTGTTTTACAATGTTTTGTAAAATGTATATTCTCATCTTAGATGTTCCCCTGAAGTCTGACATTTCTATATCCTCTCACTTTGGTGAGCCAAAAAGAGGTAAACTCCTAGATCCTAGCTCTCCATTTTTTTTATATCTCTAGCATGTAACCATGTTATATACTCAGGCTCAACATCTCAGCTGTAAGCAACTGTACGCTTATGTCTCCACACACCATTTTTTTTCCCCAATGCCTAGTTTGCTATGCACATCCAGATGCCTCCAGTGAAGGACACACTTAGACTTTTAGCATCCATCATCCAGCCCTGCACTGCCTTTGTTCAGCAGGTTGGTGTTTCCAGCTCGGCTCTGTGGGTAGGCCCCGGAATGCTGCTTTACAGTTGGAGACATTATCATTTCTGACACAAGAAGTCACTAGCAGTTACTTTACTATTGAAATCTGCCCCCTAGCTCTATGCTCAGTTTTACCACCTGAGTAGCTCTAATTTTACGGTTCTAATAATTTTAGGGTTCCCATTTAAAACACAAATACCATAGGCACCAAATACATCAGCTTGACCGCACCAGGAACTAAACTTGGGAGATGGTCACATCAAGGCTGTGGGTCGTGTTCTTCTAGGATGTCCTAACTGCCCGAAATGCGAGTGGTGCCACTGTGAGAGCATCTGAATGGAACCTGCCAGCTCCAGAAGTGGGAGCAGAGGAAACACGGAAGTGCCACCGTTCACAGCACAGCACTGACATGGCTTCAACCCTTCCTGGCTTGGAAAGACAACTCTGGAGAAGGACTGATCCACTGAAACAAATGTTACAGGGGCTCTGAGGTTTTAGTAGTGCAAGGCAAATGCGATTCAGGCTCTGTTCATGTTAATTCCCATTTCTCGCTGCTCAGATAAGCACATAGTGACAGCTTTCACGACCTTTCAGGCACAGACCTGTCTGTTGGAAAATGGATTATGACCACCAACTCTTGCACATAAACTACTGAGCAACCATCTAATGGTCACTAGAGAGATACCATGGGTCTGTGCTGGTGACCTAGAGGTGAAAAGACTTTCTTTGTCTGTCTGAATCCCTGAAGCTTTCAAACTCCTGATCAAGGGGGAAGTTCTGATCTAAATGACCATTAATCTTCCTTACGGTGAAAAGGTCAGAAGAGCAAGTTATTCAATGTTAACTGCTTTTTTATGCCAGCAAAAAAGTGTCTTTATTTCCAATGTTGTCTTAAAATACACAGCAACACTTAAGCATCCAAAGTTTCACAGTGATTTTTTGAAAGTGATGTCAGCTTTTACATAGATGACAAAGTCCACACACAGCGTCAGCCCCCTACAGCTGTATCCATAGCCACACCAACAATACCACACAATGGCGTCCTTAAATCCCATAAAGACAAGCGACAATGCCA
Organism: Tapera naevia; assembly: GCA_033556795.1. Taxonomy (NCBI): domain Eukaryota; kingdom Metazoa; phylum Chordata; class Aves; order Cuculiformes; family Neomorphidae; genus Tapera; species Tapera naevia. Next base: position 18,532,568 of record JAUMJJ010000038.1, read on the forward strand.
CAGAATGATGTGATAACACATTGGAGCTGCTGACAATCAGTCCTTAACATGTGTTGTCCATTTGGCTGCAGGTGTAAATCAGCATTTCAATGTCAAGTTGCTAATTTAAGGCTGTACGGTCAAACATCCAAATAGCCAACCCCAGGAAAAGCACAAGTGTATTGTCAAAGTTGGTCAAAGTCACTGCAAATCAGGGAACATAGAGCTCCACATCAATAAACCTGTGTTTGTGCCATGATGTACATATTCCACGATACAGTGGTATTAGATTAAACATTTGCCAAGAGCTCAGACAACAATGTGGGCACAGCCATCACCCTGTTGCCACTCTGCTGACTTTGGTGCACTGCCAGTGTATGCGACTGCAAAACCAAACTCTGTGTCTCTACAGTGATGTGAATTAACACTGCTTTCCAAATAATATGGGCCACATTTCCTCTCCTTTCACTTAACCGTGCCACCTCATGGATGTGTATTTTTCCCCCTTTAATTCCCATGTTTGGAGAAATAAGGAAAATATCTGCTGCCGTTTGTAGTGTTTAATGTTCTCTGAAAACTGAGTATGTGTAATTTTTCAAAAGAAACCAAAGACTGCTATTATTTTTTCATATCCTCTTCTATTACTAGGAAAGTAGTTAACTTAAGACACTGATTGACATTCCACTGAGCTGTGTCAAATAGTTCTTCCTCTTATTGTTATTATTTGGCCGCACAACGTTTTCTACCAACTCGCTTGTGGCAGCTGTTTCAGTTGGGGAAAAAAAGAAAATGAATGACATTTTAGTGGGTTATTTATTGGGAATCTAGAACTGTCAAAATATAAAACTGCATCTAGAAACATTGCATCAAGGGAACTGCAGCCTTGCTAATAATAGCCCAGGTTTTGCATGTTTTTTTTTGTCTCGGGTTTCACTGAGAAATTCAGAGCAACAGTAGAAGCTTCTGCTTATTTTCATGGACAACTACACACAAAAAAATATGCAATAAACATTTTATAACAAACTGAGCATGCGTGATACCTGCACTGCAGGTAGCAGAAAAGTAACTGCCTGTGGGAAATAATGCATGTGCAAAGAGAGCCGAGACCTCTGCAAGTTCAATCACTAACAGTCCTGCCACACCATTGCTTTAAGAGGAACCTCTTTTTTTACATGTGGCCTAGTGATGAGTTAAAGATGGAACCAAGTTTTGAGGTAGGATTAGTAGGGCTAGGTAGGTGTGCAAGACCCTCTTCTCACTGCCCAGGACTGACACTGCAACAGAGAAGCACTCTGTGTACCTCTGCGTGAGCTACAGCTCCTGGAGAGATCAGGAAAATTGTCGCACCCCTTTTTGCATTCATTAGCTGGCATATGAATTCATATTGTTTCTTCTTATTCAGGAAGCACACATGGATAGTTTGAGGAAAAACGGAGACCATACCTTTAGGGCTCCTGCTGCATTGCTTCAGGTTGCCCTTGTCCCTTCTGCACAGACACACTTTAATGCAGTGATGGATTTATTAGGCTGGAGCTGTTGAACCCAAGTCATGCTGCACACATCAAGGAGCACGGTGATACCAGAAGATGACAGCCTTCGCACACTGCCTTGAAGTTAAGATGGTACAATGAGGAAGGAGCATCTACACTAACCTACCTGTGGTTTCTTCCAAGTTTATTCACACAGGATGATGGTGAGAGTTTTTGCAGATTTAGGCACATTGGTTACATATTTTTTACTTCATTCTCTTTTTACTTTAACTGCTGGGAAAATCAGCACTAGAACGGGAAGTTTCAAGGGAAAAGAGGGGCCAGACAAAGTATTGTACCAGCTACCCTAAGTTCTATTGATGCCAAGCAGCAACGCTCTGAGCTTCCAGTACCTTGTGAGGTGAGTGGGCTTCCCGTTTTGTACTCCAGGTAAAACTATACCTGCTGGTAAACTATTCTCACCAGCACTACACGTGCACTGGTTCACACTTGCTCTCCAAAGCTAACCTTATCACTGTAGATGGACTGAGTGAACAACTGCATAAGCCAGGGTTTGCTTTGTGTTTATCTGCACAGAACTCAGAGAACACAGGAATGGGGACGGAAGTAGCAGGTCAACGTCCACAGCAAGAATGATGAACGTGGTATCTCCTACTGTAATAGGAGACCCTAAAACCTCTTCAAACCATTCTTTTGTCATGACTGAATATCTGCCATTTATGCTTACTTAAAACCTATTCAGAAACCATGGTCTAGATAAATCGAGCATTTATTCTTCCTTATAGAAAAACCAACAAATCCTTTTATATAGTTACAGCTGTTTAAGGCAGAAAGTAGGTCTCTGGCTCCACAAGGAAGAGGAGACTCAATCAAGCCCTACTGATAATAAGCATGACATAAAAGGACTGATAGCATTGTTGTCACAAAATATGTAATAATATTTATAACTATGTACTGATTATGCAGAGTAAGGCACGTACAAATGGTCTTAAATGTTCACACAAATACTGTGCAGTAGTTTGGATGCCTTTGTATCTGGAACACCTCTACTGTTGCTCTTGGTTGTCACCCACAATACAATGGTTTTGTCTGCATAGCGTCAAGCTCATCAGGCAAATGACTTTGCAGCAGGAATCACAATGGCCTGCAAAGCTAGTGAAAGCCTGCTTTCTCTGAGTGGTTTTTGTTCATAATTACTTTATAGGATTGAAGTTATCGAGCCAGCACAAACAACTCAAACAACCTTCATAAAAGCTTGTGTTTATAGCAAGTACAATATTATTTGTTATTTGCATTTCAGTTTGCTTTCAGTATCATCTAAAGGCAACAAAAGAATCGTCACAGAGGGCCTGAATAACAGAGCTGTAACAGGAGCCTCAAGGACAAGCCACCAGATTCCACACACACGTCCAACCACTATCAGGCACTCACAATTACAGTGTCACCCCAGCTCCCCATACAAATGCCAGGCTTATGTGCACAGAACAGGCATGTTCAAAGATAGACATATTTGACCAACTAGGTTGTCTCAGAACAGAGCAATTTAGTAAGACAATACATGAAAAACCCCTGTTAAGTCTTGAGTTGTGAACAGAACTACTATTACCCAGGAGCCAGGGTGTGACTCTGTCATACCAACTCTATTTGAAAGGCAGCGCTGTGGGGTGATTTCAGCTCCCTCGAGTTTCCTTCAGAAAAATTCCATTAGTAACTAATAATTGGTGGTGGAAGAACACTTGTGTACCTGATGCCTGTGAGTGAGATTTCACAACCAGTTTGATAGCCAAAGACCCCGATGCTGCGAAAGCGTGGTGGAAAACAGAAATGGCCCTTCTTACAGCACCATCTACTTATGTTGGTTAGGGTTTTTATACTGTTGGGTTAGGTATTACATCAAACCCTTTGTCTTGTCTATAAAATATAGACAAAACCCACTATATTGGGGTGGGGTATGTGTGAGCCTTAATTTAAAAAACAGCAAGGGTTCAGGGTTATCGGGTGTAGGAAGTTAAGTGCGAAGTTCTGTTAGTTGAAAATGCAGCCTGGTCATAACTGCCATACCAGTATAAATGGCAAATAAAAAGTGTGCTGGAAGAAAACACCTTATCTTCCTAACTAGTCCATAAAAGTGCTCTGCTGCAGTGATGAAATCCACACAGTGTTCAGTTCTCCAGAAAGTATGTTCTCCCCAAAGACAGCATGGCTGCCGTGAATTAGGCTCCTGAAGAAAAGGACTCTGCACTGCTACCACAGGCTGGAGAAAGACAGGAGTGGAAAGATAAAACAGGCCAAAAGATTACAAAAATAAGGGTTTGACAAAATCTTTTTTTTCAAAGATGGCAGCTTTGCACAATACAATAAAGTGAATTCCTCACCCCTTGCTACTACAACATCATCGTGGGCAATTTCAGCAGAGGACAAGACTCAGAAGGACATGGAAATCAAACGTGTCCCAGCACAGTTCCTATGGTTCCTACAGCCGCTAAACCCATTTTGTGATTAAAATCAATATCTCCAGCCTTCAACCAGTATCCATCCACCTGTTTTAACAGCATTAGAACAGATTCAATGTCAATACACAAACATAACTGTCCTCACATTCTCGGACAACACTAGCTTTATCAGACAAACATAAGAATGCAAAGGCTTAAGTGTAGAGTCTTCTGTTTCAATAGGTTGACTGAAAAGTGATTCCTCCCTCACAGAAAGAAATAAGCACACCAGAGATTATGGGGTTCTTCTCATGTTTGTCTTCTGTTGTGGTAGCTACACGAATCAGTTTCTGAAAGGGTCCAACACAAAGCAGAACTTAATTTAAATGAACTGTACACAAAACCATGTGCACATTTTAAAAAAGAAAAATACTATTAAAATTTTAGTTTCATTTCTCTCTTTCCCACTTCCCTGTCTCAGTTGACAGTCAACCAGCTGGTTAACAGCTCTGAACATGCACACTCATTCCCCCATTTAGCCAGCGCTCCCAGCGGGGCACTGTGCAGCCATACGCTCCACCACCAACTCTTCATATTGAACCACAGCACACTGCCACTTCCTTAAGCTGGTGGTTGCCCTCTGAGCAACAACACCTGCAGGAGCTCGGCAGAAGCAATTGCTTCACAGAGAAGCAAGATACAGTTGGTAGCTTCTTTCCACAGAACACAGCAGGAAAATGAAGCTGCTGCCTCCACAGAGACAAAACGACCATGATCGATGATGTCTTGCTGTTACACGGGTCCTGTTGAGCATGACCACATTTTATTCTGGTTTTGCTCCTCCTATGAATGCTTTATATAAATCTTACAGGGCAAGATAAATTTCTGACAATACATGTCAAAATTTTAACCCAAAGCAAACTTCCAGGAAGGCTTTTCCAAACATGTATGAAGTGTGTAGTTTTTTTCTGAAGCAAACAACAAAAAGTACTCCAGTTCAATAGCTGCTTTAGTCAAGCCAGGAGGTAAAAAGATGATAAAGTAGAACAGAATACAACAATGTCCCATTTTCCATTAGATAACCTCCCTTCCCTATTTAAAAATGTCCCCAATTATTTCTTAAACAGCATGACTTTAAAAACCAAAATCACAGACAATTTTAATGAAAAACCTCATTTGTAAAATGGTTTGGAATATCCCTTACATCATTTTTCCACCTTTGACCACCTCTAAAGTACAAGAAAGTCTTCAGTAAAGTGAGAAGTCTGCTACAACTTTTATGCAAGTTAATTACTGAGCAAGAAAAAAAAAGCGAGAGCCAAGCCTTCACTTCAGAGAACTATTTATATAAAGATTAATTGCTTGACCTTTTGGCAGTGTATAATGGAACAGAAGTCAAAGACACACAAGTTCTTCCATTCTCTAAACAATTGCAGTCCCATATCTAAAAGAAATTACCTTTGTGTTAGAATAGAGCACACTTTTCGAAACAAATTGTTTAAGCTAATAAAGCTTCATGGAAGCCTCAAAGAGGGCAGATAAGTCTTCCTCTGTTTGGGGACGTGGTGATAGTTTAGTCACTCTCTCCTGCAAGATTAAAAAAAAAATGGAATACAGAAAGTTGCCAATAAAATTAACCAAACAGTACCTGAACTATGTGTCTTTATACTAATGCCTTTCACAGAAAATAATAAGGTTTTGCAAATAAGTAATTGAGTAATTAAGACTGAAGCATCATAAACTGTACACTACTTTCAAAAATATCTTAGTTTAAATTGCCTATAATTAAATACACAGAAGCAAGATTAAAATGCATTTCACTTGCAAAATCAAGCACTTCAAACACAGGTCTTGTCCGTCACAGATATCAGTACTGCTGGGTAGTATCCTGGAGGAACAGTTCATTTTAAAATTCATTTGCTGTCATTGTAATTAGAAGGTCAATTTTTAGGGACGAACATTTTCAAAACACATCTGTCAAAACCCTGGAACTGCCATAGATGGGGAGAGTAAACAATACTTGCAACTCAGACTCAAAAAAAGGGACACAGCAAGGGATGGTACTTAAAATTGCCTTTGAAACAGAATATAAAATAGCTGCGGTTGGTCTTCATTTGGATGGTGATTCAACAGAATTTTTGGGTGATGAAGTCCCACCAGTTGAAAGTCAGGTGCATGCTTCACTACTCTGCTTCACAAAACAACCACAAAGGCAGGGATGGCAATTCAGAAGCCCCACTCTACTAAGGAGGAAGAGCTGTATTATTGTAGGTATTCTGTTACTGCAGAAACACTCAGCTGAAAGGGCTTAACATTAATGTACTTGGACTTATCATGATTAGCACTTTCTTGCTTTCTAAATCAATAATTTTAACACATTGAAAGACAGTCACAAACGTCTGCAAAGGCAGAGGCCAGGCCTACGCTAGGAACACACTATCCTTACATGAATGCACTGTATTTTGGTAAGGCGGCGTCTCTTCTGCTGCAGCCTGTTTTGAGATCTCACTTGTGGATGAGGCTGTCCCAGTAAAAGCTCTAGATTTTTGCCTCCCTTTTTCACATGTAAGACAGTGGATGCTGTTTGCTAGGGACTTTGCCTTGCACATCAAATGGGATGCTGGTGAAAGGGCTCCCCCAGCCCACTGCCCTGGGGGAGGCTCAGCCCAGACACCCTCCTGAGCCAAGCACACACCGCCACCGCAGCACAATGCTGCAGTACAATACTGCAGCCACTCCACTTTCCTCTCAACCCACAGGGCTGCGATTTATGGACAGGCTGGATGTGGTTACACAGGAAGAGAGGCCACCGCATTGTGAATTTACCATGTGAAATATTGGTCTAGTATGGTGAGCAAACCAGCTGTGAGATATTCACATTTCATAATCTTGCTTAGCATGGTTAGTACGGCTTGTGATGAGTCTGAAAAGCCCAGCTTTGTGTGCATAACTTTATATATGTGAGAAGCTTTGCTGGTGCAGCCACAGCAATAAAGTGATACCTCTCTCCCCATTCCTGAGCAGCACTGCTACACACACATATCCAGCCAAAGAACAGCCTAAGATTCTTCTACGCAGTTTTGAGATCAAATGGAAAATTCAAACAGCACTATAGCAAAAGTATGGGGTTTTTTTAAGACTCACAATATGGAAAACATAACAACTAAGTGTTCAAGAACTCAGTCAATTAATCAGGCTTATATTATGACACTCTGGGCCAAATCCCAGTTTTGCAGCCCTGTGCACTAAGAGGTACAGAGTTATCTGTGAAGTCACACAGGGTGACAGGTTGCAGCATTTCCCAGCTATATCAACAGAAGGCTGCAAATGGATGCTCCTCCTGTATGCCCCGACACAGAGGCACCAGCTCCCCTCCTGCACAAGCCTACTGACATTTGCTGGTGCCCAGACAGCAAGGCCACAGCTCACCCAGTCTGACTCAGTGCATTCTGGTATCGTTCCAAAAATGAGCAACTCCCGGCTTGCCAGTGCTTCGGTCTCATTGTAGCTGCCTCTTGGGATGTCTGCAGGGGGTGGGTGGCCTAGAGAACAGCCCTTCCACTGCCTTTTGTTTTCAGTCCTCCCACTCTCCCCTCAAACACCACTGCACAGCTGGCCATCTTAGCCCCTGGGACAGCATCTTCTTTGCTAGTCTCACTGCTCTCTGTAAATGGGATCAACTTCAACAGACTTGCTTAGGAGAATAAAAATCTGTTTTAACTTCAAGTATAAATGTTTGTCCCAGCCCAAATCCTGGCAGTTGGAGTAGATTAGTTTGCTTTCTTGCAGTCTGTACTTCACAGTGTGGAATACACCCTGCACACTTATTAGTGCTATCAGCACTGCACCACAACTGCCTTGTCAACCTGAATGGGCTGCTGCTGTATTCCAAAGAAAATCTACTGCAAGGGGAAAAGAAAAAATATACCAAGGATTAAACTGTATGGACTGCCTATGTGGGTACTAATGGACTATTAAGGAACATTAATACATTCTCATCATGCTACCTCTCATATACAAAAATTAAGTTTGAGAAACTATGAGGTCATCCCATTTTACACAGTACAATCAATCATCAATGCCGTGAGATGACACTAAATGAATTAAAAGTCAATTTGAGCTAAGCTAAAAAAACAAACAAAAAAACCTTCAACATCTTTTGGTGAAGAACCTTCCCTAGATATGCAAAATGTGCCTTCAATGAGGTGTTGTGCTTGTGGTGACCCAAACCCAATTGTTTTAAAGGAACATATTTATCAAAACAAAACTTCATAATGCTCCATGACAATTTACATGCATAACCCATTTGATGGGTGCTCAGAAACCTTAGTTTTCTTCCTGGCTTTGCTACTGCTCTGTTATGTGTGATCCTAAATAGTGACATCTTTGTGTAATTTTCTCAGGTATAAAATAGGAATATTACTTCTTACTCTCTGTTTTAAATGCCTCTGAGATTTATTAATGAGAAGAACCAGACATGGTAACAGGTACTGCTGTAAAAAGTGAATAATCTTTCAGCCTACAAAATTTTCATATTTCCCACGCTACTTGGTGTAAATAAATCCTAAACAGTCAGAACAGTCTACAGCATATGAATCAAACTGTTTATTTACAAGGAAGCTAATAGACTTTGCTTTCGGAATGGTGTGCTGCTTTTTTGCAGTGTCTTTGTGAGCACTGAAACAATAATGGGTATTTACAAGTTTAATCTATATCATCGCAGTGGACCCTATTTCAAATTCTGATGGGGGTCAATAGAACAAAAAAACCATCTGGGAAGAAAAGTGCAACTTCTCAATATGTAAGAGTTTAATGCAAAGCAAGCTTGACCACTCTTAACAGATAGCTCTTGGTATTAAGGCTTTATCTATAACTCATCTTGCATACATAATTAGCAGAGGAAGCTATAAAAAAGCAGCATCTACTACAAAGATCAAAGGTCTATGAAAAACATCCTCTTTTTTGAAAATGTGATGTTAAAAAACCCACCCAAATATCTAGCCATTCTTTCTGAATCTACGCGAAGAACAGACTGCAGAACGCACTCCATCTCACCGAAAAGAAAAGCCTAAACTGTGCAGAGAAACAAAATACAGTTGACTCTCCATAATTTTCTCCATTTTAATTGTTTTCACGTAGGACTAGACATAACTTTTGCTTGGAAAGAAACACTTCTGTTTTTTCAAAAATCTATTTTGTTCGAGAAGAAAAACTGTTTTGCTTTCTGTCTTACCTGAGGCAGAGTGCCTTTGACTAATGCAGGGATGTCTGCTTTAGAATAACCAATTGCAGCTAAGCCATCATCAACATTCAGATCAAACAGGAATTTCCGGAGTGTGTCTGCCAAAATAAATCCCGCGTCTTTGATTCTGGCAGTACGGATGTCAGCTCCTAAAATAAGACATAATGCCTAGACTGTAGGGTGGAGAGAGCAGAGGAAGCCTGTTCTGGACTTAATTTAATCATAATATCAGCTGAATATATATCCATACATAACAGTCACTGCCTGAAAAGCAACATGAAGTAAAAAGAGGAAATGGTCTTCATTTTACAGTTGGAATAGTTTGTAAAAGGTGAAATAAAGACCACGAGAAGCAGGTAACTGCTGCCAGAAAGACTAACTGCCACATGAGGTTAACTTCCTTTTCAGTCTGACTAACTGGAGAAGAAGCAAATGCATGAACGTCAATGGTATTTGTTTTTATGGACAATGTGCCAAACGTTAACTTTATTTTAAGGCCTTGAGTTTGCTGACATCTAGAGGACAGGGAAACCACTGATCATTCTGTTCAATTACACATTCAAACAGAGGACCTAGACCGTGTTGGCTGAGAAAGGGCAGGAGATGGCAGGGCAGCATTCAAAGGGTTAAGTAAATCCTAAACTTAATGCTATTTGGATATGTCCTGACTTGTGTAGAATAACATGGAACCAAAGAGGAGGAACTGGTGTCTTTGAAACATCTACTAAACAGTAATGAAAGCATGAATATAAAATGAAAGATCACCAATATTTCATACCGAACAGCTTGCTTCTCCTTCTTCAATGAATGGTCAGGACTTATTTGAAAGTAATAATAAAATCATGTCCAAATAGAAGACACAGGTTCCTCCACATGATTTCTTTTCGAAGTAATCTGAGCTAAATTTGTTCTCTGTGAAACCTCAATGATGTTACACCAGAAGTATGTTAGGTCTGGATGCCTTACTGGGAGATGAGTAAGAGAACAACATAGCTACAGGAAAAATATTTTGTGTGATCCTCATACAGCTCAGAGTAACATTCAAAGGAGATTAAGTGAACATGAGAACAACAAGCTCATTTGAGGAGCTCAGATATTCAGGTGGTAAGACTAGCAGTACTGTAGTAGATAATGTCAGGTTTGAGAGAATCTTGTACAATGTCTTATGCTGTTGGGATTATGCCGTGCAATTTAAGTTTACCCTGTGTTTTGTTGTAGAGGAGTAACTGGGACATAAATCTAGTTTCTTCAGATAGTAAAGCAAAAGGGAAGAGGGAGGAGGCAAAAAAAGGACAGTAAACATGAAGGACAGTTTTAAAATGTTCCTTTAGTTTTAGTACTTTCTTTTTGCTAACCTAAAAGACACATTGGTCTTTGATCACACTTAGAAAATTTTTAGCCACAAACACATCTATTTCAACTATTTAAGAATCTACCCAGGGAAATATTAAGCTTTTTCTGGCTGTACCCAAATTCACAGCTGTACATACACACAACATAACTATTTAGTAATCTGCTTCATGTCATAAAATACCTCCTTAGTCATTGCATTTGGCAACATGACAGATTTGAATCAGCTACTGTAGTCAGTTGGACTCTGGACTGGAATGAGAAGTAAACACCCCAGCTGGGAGTTAATAAATTCAATCCCACGTGACATGTATTCAGCAGAATCCCTTTACCACAAGACAGACAATAATGTAGTTTAAATTTCTATTGAGAAAATTATCAGAGATTTTAGAGACAGAATTCATGGCACCAGTTCATACCACAAAACCCAGAGGAACCGCTTTTCAACCACTTGTTTTAAAAACAAGGAGCCAGAGTTTGAATTCTCTGATACGCTGTGCTGGCCAGTTATCCAGAAAAATTTTCTTAGTCTACTTCAAGTTTTATGCAATTGCTGTAGGAACACAGACATTTTGTAGCTTAGTATATTATTACAACTAGGTTTATGTTCTGGTTTTGACCAGTCAGGACTGCATACTTCATAGGACGGCTGAACAAACTCATAGCCAACATGTATAAAATAAAGGGAATTTTCCCCAGATGTAGATTTTCTGACCATATTGTTTTACATTCTCTTCAAAATAATGTGATATTTTCATTGTCTATATAAAAGCCTCACTCTTTCTTGAGACCCACAACGCTTTCCAGAGTACTTATTACAAGGAAGTCACACATGTTACTGGAATGCTGTGACTTGCATACAGAAAGCTGACCATACAAGGGACTGAAGACAAATTTTTCAAATGCCCGAAGGGTTGCCCTACACCACTTTCTTTCTACACTGCAGCACAATATGACTGTGACTGCTCATTAGCCAGCATGGGTATTAGATGCAGTTTAGCTACAGCACAGATTCTGGTGCAGACAAAAAAACTTGACCTAAAGTGTATGTCCTAACTAAATTATCCCACTGCAGAGCTGTGCTGTTACAGCTTGACTGTTAACAGCTCCCAGACTACATCACTGAAAACTAGTTTAATACACACAGTCATGCTGGGGGTGCAATGAAGAGGCATCCTTTCTGTAGGACATCTTCCGATGCTGGGATTGCACGGATAACAAAGTCCTATATGAAAAGGTAATCTTTAAACAAGCTGTCAGCTTGCAGCATTTACTTCTATTCCGCTAAAAAGCAGAAAAGGCCACTTTGTTCATTAACCCACTTTTCAGCCATCACAGATGTGTCCATAGAATAGCTACTCCTTGCCTTCCCGTGACACTGGCCATGGAGAAATTCCAGTACCTACAAACAAGCCCAGGCCTATACTAGAAAGACCAAAACCCACAGCTGTGCTCCATGGAAAAAGGGCAGGAGTGATTCAGAACATCACTCTGTCCTAATTCATTGCCACAGCAGGAAATTTGTCAGGTAAAATGCTTCCTTTTAGCTAACAAGATGCACCTGAGTACTGGTTTGTTTTATGGTATCTACTCTAAAGTAACTACTGTCCATAAAGCACCGAGAGAGATGTCAATCATAGCTACTCTCTCCCAATTCCCAATATACCTACAGTTAATTTCAGCTGTCCAGTTTTCCAGCCAAGAAGCAGATTTCTCCAGCTTGTTTCTCTAACTACATCATCCAATATAAAAATTCAGCATTTTTCTGACTAAGTTGGCATTATGTCTAACTCAGCCAGACTCCAGAATCTTGTTTTTTAAACTTAAAATCCCTGCAACAACCAACTAAAATTGCTTGCACGCGTGCCTTTTTCCTCCCCAAAAGACATTTTGGAAAGAACTCCATATATAAGAGTAAGTTGTATCCACAGAGATTCCTACCTAGTATCTCTGCAGCTTCCAGGTGCCGCTCAGGATGTACCTGTGCCGTGAAAGCAAACACTGCTGGGGATGTCAGCACAACAGAAAGGCCATGGGGCTGGGAGGAAAAAAAAAAAGGAAAAAGAAAAAGAGAATAAAATCATATCAATAGGACATACACTTTCAACTTCAACATGCTTTAATGCTCGTTAATGTGAGAAAACAGAGAATTGAAATATATAGTATGAAAACAAAGATAAACCAAGTTTTACCACTAAAGAGTGATCCACATTATAATCCTTTGGTTTGTAAGTTTTCACCAAACCAGAAATAGGGTAAGACATTCCATGGCTGGAACAGAGAGCAGATAGAAAGTGGTTAGGGCAGATCTCCTGGTATTTGAAAAATCTGTGTTCAGTCTCTTGTGTGGTCAGTTTTCTGTGACTGTGCAAGTCTTTGAGGTACAGATACTAAAATGGTATTTAGCTATGGATATGGATATGAGGTACACACAACCCTCACCCCTCTGCAGCTTAGGGACCTCGCAGTAAAAAACTACCATCTTCTTACTTCGTCAGTGTGAAGTTATATTACTCTACCGACTGGAGTCAAAGATGCTCAGTTACTAAAGTGATACAGATGTGCCAAAAATAGCATGGCCTGCATCTCTACCTGATCATACTGCCTGAGAAAAAGAAACACTAATTTTAAAGCATAACTAAAGAGTGAATTTGCTTAAACAAAAGGAATGAAAGGAAAGCCTCTAAAGAGAATGACTGCTAATAACTTCTCCATACAGCTCAGCCTTAGGCCTCTGAGATTTTCACCCATATGAACCTATATTGCCTTGCAATATTAATTACAGCTCATTTCAGCCTGCTGAATGCTTACCCCACAGACAAAATTACAGACAATTGCATCAGTTCAGGAACGGCACAAGATTACCTCATTGCTGCATCAGTGCAAAACAGCTGGCATGAAATCAAACATTTTAATGCCACTAATATTTTATTTTCTAACTATGTTTTTTGCTATCAAAGAAGTTAAAGGCCATGTTGTATAGTTTTCACATGATTGGGTTTGAGTATCACCAATCAGAATACACAATCATCATACACAGAAATGGCAAGAACCTATGAATTTCTCACAACACACTGTTCTCCCTGCATCAAAGGCCGGGCTACAATGTCTCAGTATATATTCAGCAACAAAGGCAGCGATGCCTTTGGCAATCTAAAACAAACACTGGCTAGAAGCTGACCTCGAATGAGGTTAATATTTTTCTGTACTCACCAGAGATGAACACCAGCATTGCCAAAGCCAATACCAGCAAAAGCACTTGCGAGGTGCATGTTGGCTCTTGCTTCACGGTCTTCAGGGTTTCTGATAGCTCTGTGCACCGTAGAGACAAGGTACCAGTTAATTCACAAACAGATTGGTAACTCAGGATGGAGAAGGAAGAGAGGGCTTTCTTTATGGATAGGTATACAAAAACCTCTAAGATAAGCCAAGACAAAAATGCTGGAAATAGGATCAAGCCACTCTTCAGACAATAGAATGATCCTGTTTCTGGATCAGTAAGTAAATCAAATTGGTTCAGTAGAGGGCAAGTTTCCTTTCACTTTTTCAAAACATGAGTTAATAGAGTGAATTCATCCACATTCACCTCATTGGCAGTTTCAACAATTCTACTTAAGAGGTCTGGCAATCATATAGTTAGACTCCATGATCTCAAAGGTCTTTTCCAACCAAATGATTCTATGATATATATAACTCCCAGATGGCTCCAGCTTTCTCACCACTTCAGTAGGTGGTGGTCTGGATCCCACGATCTGTGTGGGGTGAGGACAGGCATCCTTGCCTTCCTACGCAGACTGCTTGTGTGGTCTGATGATATGGAATAAAAGTCTCATGAATAGATTCCTCAGGAATAACAAAAAAATACTTTGACTAGCTAGGTACTGTAAAAAGTCATTCACATAAAAACCCACATTGACCTTTAATAGAAGCACACATGGTATACAAAAGCTGTATACAGACTAAAACTTCATTGTTAGGGATCAAAACCAAGTCCCAGTTAAGTCAAAATGTAATCTAAATTGAAGGTCTTCAAAGTATGAACCAGTCCATAATTTTGCACACTTGTAAGTGCATGTGGTTACCTTCCTGTTGGATGTACAAGCACCTTAATTTACACTGAAGGTTGTAAAAATAACACCAGCAGTATTTCCTTCAGTTTGTTACATATTCCCCTTATAATGCCATAGAAAGAGGATTCTTGAAGAAACATGTGAATGCTGCACATTAACTGAGTAGCTTGAAATACCTTTAACTAAGGACTTATAAAATAGATTCACAAAGGCATTAGAAAGTTAAGTCCTCAAGACAACCTAGTAACCCTAATTTTGCTTTAAATTTTATTTTTGCTTTACTTAAGAGAAATTCAGGGTCAAAACTGAAAGTTTAATGTAGCAAGTTGCCTTATTTTAGCCTAAATTTCAAGTTCTTCTACACATCCCTTCTCGGGCACTGAAGACCAAACATACTGCAAAAGGGGTGGCTGTTAAACATATTACCTTTTCAAATATTTAGCCACAATGCGCAGAGCGTGAAGAGCCCAGACATCGCTGATCGGGTTGCTGCCTTGGTAAGCTGGTCGGTTGATTGGATTTGAAGGACAGGGACTGCGCATGTTGTAAGGAAGAGCTGTGTATGATTCTAGAGCATGGCTAAAAGAAAGAGCAAAAAATAAATTGTTTTAGTGAGAGAGCTCCATTTTATTTTACTGCAGCCCTTTGAATGCTGGATCTTCTTTACTTCCGGTGTTTAATAGTTGCCAAAACTAGAAATACAATCCCATAGACAACTGAGAGAACGCTGGGTGGGCACCTTCAGAGTGCTTCACTCTCCAACAGACACACAGAAGGCAATTCAAACCCAGCTGCAATCTATCAGATCATACCATGCTTGAAGTTAGATTGGATGAACTGGCATCTTGGGGTGTAATGCTTCTCACTGAAGTGCACTGTGCATCTGCAGTGAGTGTGTTTCCTCTCTGTAGGACAGGAACTTTGAGAGGCTCTAGCACTGCAAGCACTGTAAACCACCTTTCTTTTAAAAGTATTGACCTTTAAAAAATTAGGAGTATGATATTTAAGCTAAGTGGAATTGCCAACAGTCTCATCTCCCAGATATTTGTGAATTTGGCTACATAAAGAAGAGGTACTGCCCGCACTTCTACATTTAGATGTACAAAATGACAGAAAAACTATTTTCATTTCCTGACAAATGCCTCAATTCAATTATAGACACTGTAGTTCAGGACACTTTACCAGCCTTGAGAAATCACAAAGTTCCATTATGCATCTATTACTTTAATATACACAGCACTCAGAAGCAAAGAAGGCTCTGGCGCTCTTAATAGCAATATGCATTTTGTGCAGTTAAAACCTGTAGGCAAAAAAAAGGTAAATAAAATGTGTCAAGTGAAAAGCACATTATGAGAGGTTCTGAGGATGGTCATAACTGGGCTAAGATATGTCAGCATCCCACAAGCCTTCACAAATTTTTGTTGACATGTCATGGATTTTATTAGAAAACCTTTGTTCTCTTTTCCCTGACATCTCCGTGGCACGTGCTAATCACTGTCGCAATTGGGATTAATCATTTACTTGATCTCTTGAAAATAGACACTGGAACTCTCTTCCCCAACAACCACCACCCTGGAAGCAAATGTTTTCTCCAGTGCACTCCAAACCCATCAAAATTTCTGCAAACAAGTGATTTGTTTCCATACATTCTGAGTCAGGTAGTGAAATTAAGTAAGAGAAAAGTAATAATGGAGACCACCTTAACAAGAACAGAAAAGAGAGAAAAGAAATATCCCTTTCTGCTCCTAAAATATATATTCTTTTCTATAATCGTGATAGTGAAAATACAAAATTATAACAAATTCAAGTAGCAGCCTACACAGAAAACTCACCAAAGCACATCAAAGCCACTGTTGGCCACTATTCGCTCAGGCATAGACAGTGTGTGTAAAGGGTCAACGATGCCTAATGTTGGCTTAATGGCTCTTGAAGCAATACCTGCAGTATGTGAGGAAAACGAGTTAAAGATTTTTTTGCAACAAAATAGGACAAGACAAGCCTAAGGTTAAACACATATTAATGAGGGGAAATGGTCTGAAAAGACGCAGATAAAAGCAAAGAGAGAGTAGGCAGAGAAAGAAGTATCTATGAATCTGTCTTACTGATGATGAAGTCCCTGTAAGAGAATTAAGAACTGAGAGTGTTGCCTGAAGTGTATTATACCAGACAGTGTTCTTCTTCATTCGTAACCCTTCCTGCGTGACCTATACTTTCAAAACGACTATGCTGAAAGGCATCTGCATCTTGTATCTTCTGTGAACAATCAGAGGGCATGACTGGTTTGCATCTACCATCAATTGCTACTGCTAATTGCTGTCTTCAGTAACTGTAATATGCCTTCCTGTTTGGTTAAGGGGGCACAGATTAGGTTTGACAGGGAGACAGAGACAGACACAGACTGATCAACTTACACATAGACTAGAAAATTCTGAGCTATGGGCAGAGCTCCCTTGCACACCCATTTGGGTCCCAGTTATCATGTGGCACGTAAAATCCACATGTTTAGAACTAAAACCTCAAAACAACTATAAAGCTTAAGATGACATTTTAGCCTAATCTTTGTTTGGCAGGGATGAGAAGGCCAAAGGAAGACAGCGTCCCTCACTCACACAGCATCTCAGGCCTGAGGTTTCAAAAGTCAGGAACTAAACATTTGGTTGCAATTATACAACAAAGAAAAAGAAGTCTTACAAGCAGAAAGAAAAATACAGAGGAAATAAGGAACAGTTGGTTGACCCTGAATGTAAGAAGAAATTTCCTTTGCAATTAACATTTTCTGCCATTTAAGAACTTGAAAGATTTTAGTTTCCTGTTTTGCCTTCGAACTATAATCCACTGTATTACATAGGCATTTCATTATGCTAATGTTATAAATTTAATTCAAGGAAGAAACCTTTGATCTCTTCAAATTTGCCTGTGGCAGTGGAATCAAACAAAATGACACCTGAAAAGTCATGAGGTATCCTTTTCTTTCAAGGACGGAAATAACAAAGACATTGGAAAAGGAATTGTCTTGAATAACAGATAAAAAAAAAAATCTCACCAGTTTTTACTTTTAATTCTTTGAAGTCAAAAATGGCAACACCAGTGGTTTCACTTCCAGTTCCAGCTGTTGTGGGAACTTAAAAGGAAGAATGGGGATAACAATAAATAATAAACAATACATAATATTGCAAAATAAATAAAAACCCCACAAGTAGCACCACCAAAAATACATGATCCAGGAAATCCCAGAGGTATCCCTGATGAGAAGCCCAAGGTGAAAGAGAAATTGACACTTTGGTCTCTTTTCTCAGTAAAAGGAGAGAAACTAAGCTAAACAAGACAAACTAATGACCAAAACTCTGATTTTACTCCCATTGAAGTAAATTGCAAAATTGCTGCTGAATACAACTAGAGGAGAAGTAAGCCCACAGGAAGGCGACACATGGTGGTAAACTGATTTCAGCAGAAATATCATACAGAGTGCAGAATGACCACCCTTCTCCTAGCCCTCACTCTCCACACACCACTCTCCTGCTTTACCTGCAATGAGTGGCTTGAGGGACACAGTGACAGGCTTCCCCTTCCCAATTGGAGCATTGACATAATCCAAGAAGTCTGATGTAGGGCTGGCCGCATACAGATTGGCAGCTTTACAGGTGTCTATGACAGACCCTCCTCCAACAGCAACATAGGCATCAAACTCTCCCTTTTTAGCAAATTTAATGGCGTCCAGGAAACTTGGAAAAGAAGAAAAGTTTTCCAATTAGTCAGGAGAAGAACAGCACCCAGAGCAACTTACTATAAAGACCAGCGTCCAGGTCACAAGGGGGTGTTTAAATGGCTGTATGGCATGCTGTAAGCACCTCAGCACTGCTTTGAGAAGCACACTGTCAGAAGGAGTACCTTTGGTCTGTTGGTTCCACCCGGACATTATCATACATCTGAAAGTTTATACCATATTTTGCCAAGGAATCCAATACTGCATTTACAGGAGGGAGCTGGGAGAGGTTTTTATCTGTCATCAAACAAACTTTTCTAGCACCAAGATTCTGCAGGTCCTACAATAACAATGAAATTAAAAACAAAACAACTGGTATAAAATCATACACTGAACTACTCAAGTACTGATCCAAATCAACTGAACTATTTACTAATAATAAAACCCCAACCTTAAAACAGTTGATTATTGTAAAATTTTGGAACAGTATCAGCTAAAGAAAAAGAGGATTAACTGCACACATAAAGGATGCAGAAAACAGCATGAAGTGTAATCCTGCCAAACTTACTTAGTTGAAGTCTTCTGATACAAGAAAACTGATAAAGATGCTTAACAACTGAAAACCACAAAGAACAACTAAGACTACAGCAAAAGGCAAAATATTTTTAGAAATATTTTTTTGCTACATAATTCATGTGACATAAAAAGACTTTTTCCACAGCTTAGGTCTCCCCAGCTGCCTAGCAAAGCACGACATTAGAATCTTGAAAATTTACTATTAAATATTTATTGCTGAAAAAAACGTAAGGTGGCAAAAGGAAGAAAAATAATTCTACAGTCTTTGCTAAACTGATTGACAATAGCTATATAACACGTGCAATTCTGAATAACCCTATTGTATTTAAAGACAGAAGTTCTAACTTCATTTACTATCTATTAATTTACTTTGTAAATTATTAAATAAAAAACTGTTAATGCCATAAATGCCCAGAAAGAAGGAATAAATGATAAATGGAAAAACACGGTGAAAAGGAAAATTGGAACAATGTGCTCAGGTGAATCATCTCACACTGTTGAAACAAAAATTCTATACTCTTACTGTGCAAACTCAGAGCTGAATGAATATCCACCCAATTTAATGGAAAGTCTCTCATACATTTTAATGAGCACTAGAAGAGATGAAAGTGATCTTGAGAAAATTCTTGTGAGTCACCAGGATTCAAAACTTTTTGAATTAAATTCCCCATCAGAGAAAAATATTGTCGCATAATCCTTGGCAAATCATCAATGATGTAATTATCCATGAAGCTGCATTTCGTGTAATTACTTGTAACACAGCAACACTGATGTCACATGTGTCTGTTCTTTACCCAACAGTATTTTCTGACCTTTTTACACTGGTATATATGACTACACATAGTGCAATGCAGTGGAGATTCAAACATGCCATATATAAGCTTTCCCTTATAAAATGGATTCATAGCACCAGCAGCTGTTTAGAAAATAACTTTTCACCGGTGATGGACTTATACCATGGAAGCTTACCATGCCAATCTCTTTAGTAACTCCTTCTCCATATCGGATGTTTGAAATGGCCATCTACAAAAAAAAAAAGAACATATATTTTTCTGGAAAAATGGAGAAATGGCATCTAGTCCCAAGCAGTCAAAGTGAAATATAGATATTTACTAATGTAAATTATTTGATAAATGCCATATTTGGAAGTATAAAACCCCTTACTTTTAAAACAAATATATTTTATTACTACATCTACCTCAAATGCATAGTCTGTACCTCCCAGGGTAGGCCGTTCAGGAACTGGAATGGAAATGAAACAATGCAATTAGGGAACAAAAAGTGACTTTGATCTGCATCTCAATACCAGAATTGACAGATTCCTTTAATTTTAAAAATCACTCATACATTTGCACAGATCATCTTGGATTGTCTGGGTAACAGCTACCCATCTTATTACTTGTTGTTTGTGAGATTAAATGATCCAAGTACTTAATTAGATACATATAATTCAGCAAAACAAGTGTGCTTTTTCCTGCCTTCAGGAATTATTTTTTTTCCTATAAAAAATGAGTAAGTTAATAGGAAGTGTGTGCGAGAATCATTTGCAACCTATCCATAGTAAGTAGAACGGAGTCTCTGCAGAGCATGCAGGCTGTCTGCTCACTGGTTGAGAGGTGTTACAAATGTGTAGGGGTTACATGATAACTGCCAGAACAACTTTTAAGACAAATCGTTGAGACATCCTCCATACGCACCCGCGTAGAGAACATCTTGTGCATGTGTGAGAGGACTACTAACAGGTGTTTACACTTCTTTTTGCTTCTGCCTAGTCCTGAATTTGCAGGTCAAACTGAATTGCTTGCTTGAAAATTAAGGAACTGCATGCATTGCCAACAATAAACAGAGTTTTGATAAGAATTGGTGTGTCCCTGTCAATTTTATTTAGTAGAAGAGAAAAGAATATTTACAGGGATATTATTTTGGTCACACCGGCTCTCTGCGATGTCATTCTTGCATGATTTGCCACAAAAACTCTCTATTTCTTGCATATCCTGATTTTGCCACAGTGAAATAAAGTGCATCAACTGAAACAATCCATTCTGCTCCAATAAAAGATCAGATGAGGCATTCTGCTCTTCCTGCTGAAGTCACGCCTTCTGTCTGCTGTATTAATTGAAAATATGCGATTTGGATTCAGATCCAATGAGTGAAACCATGATAATGAGTCTTAGAGACATTCTGGGGTGCACCGAAGCAGTGACCCACAACAGTAAGAGATAGATGTATTAAAATCCTTTATGTGCTTTCTATTCAAGCCCAGGCCAGCTGCTATCAGCTCTTTTATTGCCATCTCTTGCCAGGCTGTACATGTTTGACCTCTCCTGGAGTCCGAGTCCGCTGTACTCTCAGTCATTAATTTGACAGGCTAAGAACATGTCCAAGCCATTTACTCTCTTGCTTTATGATAGCGTAACAGATGCCCTGCTGTTATATCCTTGAGCCAAGCCTAACTTTCAGGAAGAATTTTACTGAGTTTGAAAATTGCACTGTTTCCTTGTACACTGCCAAGAAATGTAATGAATGGGTTTTTTTTCCTGCAGTCACTGTTAAATCAATTCCCACTATTCAGAGACTTACTGAACTGATACCATCTTGCTACATTATAGACTCAATTGCTGCCTAAAACTTACAGAGGGGGTTCTTAACTAAGACATCTACTTAGAAAGGGCTTAGTTTGAATTGATCGAGTAGGTCATTAAGCAGAAGAAGGAGATTTTATTTCTCAGCTGTGCTATTGTCTTGCTGTAAGTTGGTTTTGGGCAATACCAATATCCAAACATATATATGTTTTCCATTTGTAAAACGGTAATTCTTTAAAAAGTGTCTGAAGTAAAACATATGAAACCAAGTCTCACAGAGTTACACGCTGCTGAAATTATGTACAAAATACTATTTTTTTATTGGATCTGGAAACTGTCCAACTCAAAGATAGCTATTCCCATGGCCCCTCGAGAGTCAATGCAAAGAGAAATTCCCCTCAGGGTGACGTGGTCACTCCGTGCAGCAGTCCTGCTCTATAGCCATGACCTAAACAAGCTGTGTACTTGGGACTGACTACATAAAAAGCCTGTGGAGATCACATTCCTGAAGCCAAAGCAAACCTTTGTGAATAGCTCCTTCTAATCCACATTGCTTCCTGTTTCTTTTCTAATGTAACAGATGTGTAATTTTCTCCTCAAAACCAGATCTAAAGTACAGATGACTCGGGATGACAGCAGCAGTAGTAGCCAGAGCAAATTTCTGATTGACGTGATCCGTCATGGAAAAAGAGTGGGGGGACAAGATGCATTAGCTGTGGCTTACAGAGAAACAGCCAGTCTCTCCAGCAATAACCACCACCATTGTGCAGGTGCAAAGTAACAACCTTCCAGTATTTAAAGCAGGCCCTCCAGAAAGTTGGAGAAGGGCTCTTTATCAGGGAGCATAATGACAGGACGAGGGGCAATGGTTTTAAACTGAAAGAGAGGTGATTTAGATTAGATATTAGGAATAATTTTTTTTCTGTGAGGGTGGAGAGGCACTGGAACAAGTTACCCAGATAATCTGGGGATGCCCCATCCCTGGAAGTGTTCAAGGCCAGGTTGGATGAGGCTTTGAGCAACCTGACGTAGTGGAAGGTGTCCCTGCCTGTGGCAGGGGGTTTGGAACTGGATGACCTTTAAGGTGTCTTCCAACTCAAATCACTCGATGAGAAGAAGCCTGCTTACCTTTACCCTTTCAACTGTTCTCTTTACAAACTGCTGCCTGCACAGGCCATGGTCTCCTGCAAGAATCTTTTTGAGACATGAATTAAGCCTTACCTTGGGAGTAAGTGTGGCAATGGCTTGGGCACCGACATCTGGTTAAAAGGCAAAAAGAAAAGGGAGGGTTAAAAGGAAAAACTAAAGGAGAAAACCCATCTGCTCTTGCCTAAATATCCCCTCCATGCGCCCGTTTGTCCATCCTACCCCAACAGCACCTGCCAGCGGCGTGCAGCCCCAGGGAGGTCGTTCCCATTCCCTTTTCCATTCCCACTCCCAGTCCCGGTCCCATTCCCACTTCCGTTCCCATTCCCGTGGCTCCGGGCAGAAGGGGTCACGCCCCTGGAGGAACGGGGGCAGCGCATGGAGAAGGCACGAAGACACCCCGCGGCCCCGGGGAGGGGCGGCCGCTGCTCTACACTCGCCCCCCGCGCTGTCCCGCCGCCCCCGCTCACGCCGCACTCCGCAGCTGCCACAGGAGGAGCAGGGCGCGCTCCCTCCCCGCCGCCATCGCCGCGGGGCCCGGGGGCAGCACCGCCTCCCGGGGCAGCGCCCGCATGCGTCCCCTCCCCCGGTGCGGGGTGACAGACCGGGGCTCGGCCCGGCTGCGGCCGTGACACCTCCGTGTGGCGGTTTGGGTTAAATTAGAGTGAGCTTCTCTAATTCCTCAGTCTGGTCTGAAGTAACTTCACTTTCTGAACGCTCACCACGTGTTTGTCAGGCAGCTCCTCTCTAGAAGTGATAACATCGGTGTGCAGAAAGGCCAGTGCTTATACTTATTCCTCCAGTAACTAAGGCCACCCGTAGCTACTGAAACAATAATGGAACCGTGGAATGGTTTCGGTTGGAAGGGACCTTAAAGCCCATTCAGTTCCAACTGACCTGCCATGGGCAGGGACATCTCCCAATAGAACAGGCTGCTGAAGGCCCATCCAACCTGGCCTTGAACACTTTAGGAAGGGGGTATCCATAGCATCCCATGGGAACCTATTCCAGTGCCTCAACACTCTCAGCACGAAGAATTTCTTCCCAATGTCTAAAAAGGCTGCACCTTCAGGGAGCGAAGGAAACTGAGAGCCCAATGGCATGGTTTTGGCTGCTGAAGTCAGATGGGTTTGGGCTAAACAATGATACTCCAATACAAGAAGTAGTTACTATTACAAAAAGTGTATTATTTTGGTTTAAGCTAAAGTTTCATGTAATTAATTGTATTTTTTAAAAGTCAGACAGAAAGTCCCTCTGACAGCATGTTTTCTTTATAGCATGTTTTTTGAAATAATGCTTCTCCAGACACTGTTCTTTGAGAAATGATAATGTCTTAAGTATGGTAAGTGCTGAACAGATGTGTCTTCTCCTATAATCATGTATATTTGTAGTCTTTCCTTATCTAAAATGCAAGGTTAGACAGAGCTGGCTCCAAAGATCCAGTTGAGCAGCCTGGTCTGGTGGGAGGTATCCCTGACAATGGCAGGGGATTGGCACTATAATCTTTAAGGTCTCTTCCAACCCAAAGCACTCTATGATTAGCAAGAGATTTGGCTGTTGTGAAGTTTATAATAACATTAAGATTAGTCCTTGGAAACTAATGGAACATACATAGATTTCTGGGAAAATTTATTCATATGCATGTAAGTGGGAAATATATTCTGTCTCCAGCTCTTTTCTCATGACGCATGAGTGATGGAAATCATTCCCTCACGTGTCCAGCACTGAAATAAAAGATGCTTTCTTTCTAAAACTGGAGAAACGAATCTAAGAGAAGTTGTTTACCCGCATTTTCAGTATCACCTCCATCCCCTTGGGAGAGCTGGGAAGAGCCCGCACTGCTGCTTGGGTAGCCTCATTGCTGCTGGTAATGCATAAACTGCCAGATTTTAGCAGAGAAAGTTCATCAGTAACACTGTCAGCAGCAATATTTTGATTGGATTCCAGAAGAAAAGTCTTAACCATGAGAACAGTTAAACATTGGAATAATCTCCCCAGGGAAGTGGTAGATTCCTCTTCACTGGAAAATTTAAAGGCTCAGCTTGACAGGAGGCCATCTCATTTAAACTATAGATAACCTAAAAAGGTTGGACCAGATGAACCTTGACGTCCCTTCCAACTTGGATTTTACAGTTCCGTAAACTCATAGTCTATAAACTCATATAAACTGACAGGGTGAGAGAGTTGAGGATTTCAGCTTGGAGAAGAGAAGGCTCCTGGGTGACCTTACAACAGCCTTCTAGTACCTAAAGGGGGCCTACAGGAAAACTCCTCATCATTGAGTGCAGGGACAGGACAAGGGGAAATGGTTCTAAGATGAATGAGGGGAAATTATGATTACATATTAGGAAGAAATTTCTTACTGTGAGGGTGGTGTGGCACTGGCACAGGTTGCCTAGAGAAGTGGTGGATACTCCACCCCGGAAGTGTTCAAGACCAGGCTGGATGGAGCCTTGAGTGTCCCTGCCTGCGGCAGGGGAGTTGGAACTGGATGGGCTTTAAGGTCCCTTACAACCCAAACCAGTCTATGATTCTGCAATTCTAAAAATACTTATTGGGGAAGTGCGCATCTGGAAAAACAGCCATCCTCTCTGCTCGAGCAAGTACCAGACATGCCCTATGGTAACACCATGAAAATCAAAGGCATAGCTCAAAAGTTTTTCCACTTGTCCAAGCGCTTTTTCTGCCTGGTCTGCCTTGCTACTGATGCTGAAACACTTGATATCAGCATGTTGTGACCATTAATAACACTGAGTCGGAAGCAGCTGAGAGTAGTGCAGACTACTCAGCACAGTGGCCAGAAAACATTTAAGAGGCAGAGAACAGATCTTATGCAAAGTCCATAGAGCACAACTGTCACTCCATCAATGCCACCCAAATCCCTTCAGCTCCAAGGTGTACTTACTCCCTCTACCCTCAGCAGCCACCTTACCCGGAGGTTTTGCTTTTTGATGGCTGAAGCTGTCATCCTACTCAACTGTTACAGAATGAGCCAACAGAACTGCCAGAGTCACCTAGCTTTTTCAAAAACTCATTTGCAACAGAATATTACATTATCATCAACCACTTGAAAGTTTGAGAACTTAATTTACTTGAGATTGCTGGACCCTGTTTGACCGCCCCTCTTACCAGGAATGGCTCCAGGCAACAGCACCAGTCCAGTAGCTGAGCTACACACTGGGACAGCAAATCGTATTTTTTTTTTTAAGTGTATAGGAGACACTACAAAGTTCAAAAGAATAACAAGCAGAAGTTGGAAATAATTTTCAGTACCTGCTCTCAAATTGCCTGGGAAAGAAAAACACCATGAAACTATTTCTGAAATGACAGATTACTGTTAATGTAAGAAGAAATTTAGGTTTTAACCTGCTATTCCATACAAACGTTTTTTCTGTTGAATTCAACGGCAAGTCACCAGCTTTGGCCTCTTGATTTAATCAACAGAAGTCTCTAGGAAATCCGTACAATTTCTTAGGCCCTGCAATAAATCTCACAGTAAGTTTTCATGTTTCTTTTGCAACTCAGAATACCACGGAGCTGAGCAGCAGAAGTTGACTTACAAAGCAAGAGCTCCACCACGAGGCCACTTGCCCAGAGCAAAGCCTTCCGACTGCATCTGAGCAGGCTGTTACTCCACCAAAACACAGTCACAGCTGCCATCTGCCCCCAGTCCCAGCCACCCGAGAAAGGAACAGCTTTACTCAGCTTCAGTCCTACCTGGAAATACTGCAGCTGCGGCCAGCCATGATACATTACCTGGCTGCTCCCGTGAAATTCCCAGCCTGGGAAACTGGAGCTCCTGACCCACTCTGATACACCACCAGCTCCCCTTGGATGATGAACACAACCCTCCTTGACTGCCAGCCAAGAGCCAAACGCATGACATTTTAAAAAGGCCAGAGTGTATTTATTGACAAACAAGTGTGGGAATAGAGCAGGGAGCAGGAGGCTGACAGTGACAGTCCATTCCCACACCTCGGTGGGCATCCCCATGCTACACGCAGTTCCTCTGTCCCTCAAGCCTTCTTTCTCTTGCCACTGCCTGTGCTGCTGCTTGCGGGTCGTTGCTGCTGCCGCCAGGCTCCGCTCTTCTTGCCGCTGCGGCCAACCCGTTGCTGCCGGCGGCCGCGTTTCCCCCGCTGCGACTGCTTCTTCTTGCCTTTGGCAGCAGCCGCCTCGGCTTCCTCCTGGCGCAGCTGCTTGTTGACGGCGCGGGTGATGTCCAGGACCGGCTTCTTGCTGCCCATGTCCCGCAGCATCTCCAGCTGCCGGCTGCGCTCGGCTGCCAGGTTGCCCAGGAGTGGCTCGAAGCGGCGCTTCCTTCCGCCGCTGCGGGACGGCGGTTCTGCTGGCTCCTTGGGCAGCCGCGGCTGGAAGCGCCCAAGCGAGGCTGTGGAAACACGGGCGACACGAGAAACGTGGCTCAGCTCCTCGCGGCTCTGGTGGCCGGTGGGGTGCAGTGGCGCGGCGGGGACAGCGGTCCCGGCCCGGTGGGCACGGGCCAGGTTCCGCAGACGGTTGAGCTCGTTGCGCGCCACCCGCTCCCGCTTCTCCCGCCGCAGCCTAGCGAACTGGTCCTCCTCGGGGTCGGCATTCTCCGGCACCTCTGCCAGCCAGGCCCGGGCCGGGTCGCCCCCTGCCCTCTTGTATCCCCAGCGCCGCCGCCACTCCTTGGCTTGCTCGTCCCACACTAGCGAGGTCTTCTTGCGCCGGCGGATCCCCTTAAGCCTGGCGAACTGCTCCCAGCGGGTGGGCGGCCGCGGCCGCGGCGGCGGCTTCTCCCGTGGCAGGCGGAAGGTGGGCTCGGGCAGTAGGGCCACCAGCGGGCCTCCGGCGCCGCCGGCGCGCTCGGCCGGCAGTTCCCAGAGCTGCGCCACCAGCAGCTGCGTGTTGTCGCGGGCCAGGGCCCGCAGTAGTGCCTCCCGCCGCGGTCCGGCACCGCGCAGCGCCGCCGCCGCCGGAGGGTTGCGGTCCAGCGCCAGCAGGTTGCCCAGGTCGAACTCGAGCTCCAGCTCCTTCTCCACCACGACGCTTCGCCGCTTCTCGGCCTCTTGCTCCTCGGCGGCCGCCAGCACGGTCTCCACCCGCACAGCCGCCATGGCGGCACGTGGGCGCCGCTTCCCCCGGAAGCGCCTCTGCACCGAACTTCCGGTTTGGCTCGCACCCTATGGGGCGGGCTGGACGCAAGGGGTGCCGGGAGGTGTAGTCCCGCCCCCGGGGGCGGAGGCGGAGCTCTGGCACTCGCAACAGGCCCTCCCTGCGCTCTCTGCCGGCGTTGATGCATCCTGATGCCTGTCAGGGGGCGCCTCCCACCAGACCAGGCTGCTCAAGGCCCCATTCTACCTGGCCTTGAATACTTCTAGGGAGGGGGCATCCACAGCCTCCCTGGGCAACCTGTGCCAGCGCCTCACCACCCTCATCGTAAAGAATTTCTTCCTGATGTCTAATCTAAATCTTTCCCCTTCCAGCTTAAAGCCATTGTCCCTCATCCCATCACTACTTTCCTTTGTAAAAAGTCCCTTTCCAGCTTTGCTGAAGGCCCTTCAGGTACTGGAAGGCTGCTATGAGGTGTCTCTGGAGCCTTGTTTTCTCCAGGCTGAACAACTGTCTCAGCCTGTCCTCATAGCAGAGGTGCTCTAGCCCTCCGATCATCTTGGTAGACTTCTCTTGCCCCATTCCAACAGTTCTATATCCTTCTCATATTGCCTGGGGCTGTGCGTGGGCCATGACTGCCTGAAACGCATCTTCCACCGCCACTGCAAGTGAGACTGAGGCAGAAAATGGGTGGAAAGAGCCTGTGGGTGAGGGGAGACAAATGCCAAAGTCATAGTCAGAGGTGCAGAGAGATGTGGCCATCGCTGAGCCAATAGGGCCTTGCAGCTTCCCCTGCCTCTGCCTGCATAAGGGGCATGCCATGGCCTTCAACACTGAACAGACCTGAGACTGAGAAGCAGGAAAATACTTTTTCCGTGGTTTTATTTCTTTGGTAGCCTGTTTTTATTGCTCTAGAACAATGCCTGTATGTGCCAGGTGCAGGACCAAAATTCAGGTTTCAGCTACACAAAGACTGACACAGGTCTTGTGGGCAAATCTGGTTGCAGAGAAGGGAGGGCAGGGACAGTGTCTGGAAGGCAATATCACTAGGAGATGTTTCATCAGGCATAATGGTCAGTGAGGTGATTGGGTGGTACTGCATGTACCTAGAGGTCAGCTGGGTCAAAGATACCTCCGTGCTATTTTTAAACAAATGAGCTATGGAAGAATCCTTTTATAGCTATGCAGTGATCCGGCTTGTATAGCCATGACATTTTGAGCTGATCCCTGGCACCCAAAAACCAAGCTCATGACAGCACTTAACTGTAGCCAAGGAAAGTGATGGGATTTTTTATACTAGGTATAATTTTATGCAAAGTTATATCACATCTCTGCCTTTACATTATGTTTGTAGTGGTGGAAATGATTCTGAGTATGATTCCACAGTAGTAATGTTGGAATGAAAGTAAGACGCCAGCCTTGTAAAATGAAGACAAATAACTGATTCTTGGATTCTAATGCCTAGCGTATCACAACTTATACTTGTTAGTCTAATTATGATAAAATCAGCAATTCTGAGCATGACTTTTACATTGTGGAGTAGCAGAGTCTCTGTGCTTTTAAACCCCGGCCGGATGGCACAAGTCAATTTTCCCGTTTACCACAAGATAATTTTCCCGTTTACCACAAGATGGCATCGCGCCGGATAATACTTCATTCTCTTTCTTGCGCAGCTCATACTTTCACCTGGAATTACACATGAATTTGACTTTATAAGACTGTTCTTAGAAGAGATGCGCATGCACTGTTTAGATTTAGGTATAAATTTATACTTTTGAACCTCCAGATCCACTTTTTCAGCAGTCTGGTCAATACCTCTACTTTGATCCCTGTACCCTCCTATTCTATCCTTACAGAGAAAACTCTTTGAGGTTTTTATGGGTGTCATTTCTACAAAGCCCAGCAACCTTCAGGTAAATGTCTAGTACCAAGAGGACTTAATTGGTAATATCTATTACACTTCTAATGTTGCTTTAAGTGCTAATGATTACTGTGTGTCACTGGAATAGGAGCGCATGCCAGGAATAGATTATCTTGTTTTAACTGTTAGCATGAACTTGCTAAGGAAGGGAAAAAAGAATCTCAGAAGGTAAACATTACTTTCTGGCAATGGTTGTGTAGAACTGAATTCCACCCTCTTTATATATATAAAGACAACCAGGTTATAAGACCCAGTCAACATGGGCTTATGAAATCCAGGTCCTGCCAGACCAACCTGATCTCCTTCTATATCAACATTACCTGGTTAATGGATGAGGGAAAGGCTATGGATGTGGTGTACCTGGACTTTTGTATATATATAAAATTTTCAAAACTTGTCAAGTCCACAGATTATTGCCCACTACTTATTTTCCACGTGGGTAATAATGAAAAACCAGCTAGAAACCTCAAAGCGATTAAAAAGGACTTTAGGACCTTAGGTCAAATGGTAAAGGGATCAGGTGCACAGGTAGTATTCTCCTCCCTCATAGGGAACACTGAGGGAAGGAACTGGAGGAGGAAGAATTGAACATGGTGCAAAGAACAAAACTTTGAATTCTTTGACAATGGGTTGGCCTATATGCCAGGCCTGTTGGCAAACGACAGGGCACACCTGTCCCATAAGGGCATTAAGACACTCTCCAAGAAGTTGGTCAAACTAATCAAGAGGGCTTAAACTGGATTGGAAGGGGGAGGGGGAGGGGGACATCACTGGACTCAATATATTAAATTATAGGAATGGCACCTCAGGCTCTGAGAGACAGTCTGGTGGTGAGAGCCCCTGGTCTGCCACCTCAGTGGAAGTAGTCCAGGTGGCACCCAGGATTCTAGGGTTATTGATGGGTTACAAACCACTGCTAGTAGACAATCAGGACTTGAGCCTATTCCACTTATGAAAGAGGTGGAAATAACAGCCCAGCTGAAGTGCGTTTCCACTAATGCACGCAGCATGGGCAGTAAACAAGGGGAGCTGGAAGCCATTGCTAGGCTAGAAATCTATGGAAATGTGGTGGGGTGATTCGCACTACTGGAGTGCTGCCATGGTTGGCTATAAATCCTTCAGGCGGGACAGGCTAGGAAAGAGAGGTGATGGGGTTGCCCTCTATGTTAGAGAAAGTTTTGATTGTGTAGAACTAAAATATACTAATGATAGAGTTGAGTGCTTATGGGTTAAAATCAGTGGAACCCACAGTAAGTCAGACATAGTGTTGGGAGTCTGTTATCGGCCGCCCAGCCAGGATGAGGAAACTGAGGAGTTCTTCTACGAGCAACTGGGAGAAATCTCACAATCACTGGCTCTTGTTCTTGTGGGAGACTTCAACCTTCCAGATGTCTGCTGGAAGTATAACACAGCAGAAAGGAAACTAGGAGGTTCATTGAGTGTATGGAAGATAACTTCCTAACACAACTGGTGAATGAACTGACTAGAGAACGTGCTGCATTGCATCTGCTGTTTGTGAACAGAGAGGGCCTTGTGGGCGAGGTGACTGTTGGAGGATGCCTGGGGCTCAGTAATCACAAGATGATAGAATTCTATCATCTTGTAAGGAGTAAGGAGGGGGTAAGCAGAACTGCCACCTTGGACTTCCGGAGGGCAGACTTTGAATTGCTTAGGAGGCTACTTGATAAAGTCCAGTGGGAGACAGTTCTAAATGACAAAGGAGCCCAAGAGGGATGGATGCTCCTCAAGAAGGAAATTCTGGCAGCGCAAGAGCAGGCCATCCTCGTGTGCCATAAAATGAGTTGGCAGAGAAGAAAGCCAGCTTGGCTTAACAGAGAGCTCTGTGTTGGAAAATATATGGGCTTTGGAAGAGGGGGTAGGCATCTCAGGAGGACTACAAGGAGCAGGTGAGATCATGTAGGCAAAAAATTAGAAGGACTAAAGCCCAACTGGAACTTCAGCTGGCCAGTTCGGTGAAAGACAATAAGAAATGTTTCTTCAAATATATTAACAACAACAGGAGGACCAAGGATAATCTCCTTCCCTTACTGGATGCAAGGGGAATGGTAGTAACAATGGATGAGGACAAGGCAGAGGTACCTAACGCCTTCTTTGCCTTGGTCTTTAATAGTAAGGTAAGATGTTCTCTGGGCTCTGAGCCTCCTGAGCCAGAAGACTCTGGAGGTGAAACCTCAATATTCCAAGAAGACTTGGTTAGAGACCTACTCAGCCAATTAGATGTTCACAGGTCTATGGGACCGGATGGGATACACCCAAGGGTATTAAGGTCGCTGGCGGAGGTCCTTGCCAAACCCCTTTCCCTCATCTATCAACAGTCCTGGCTGACTGGGGAAGTGCCACTCGACTGGAAACAGGCAAATAAAACTCCCATTTATAAGAAGGGTCGGAAGGAGGATCCAGGGAATTATAGGCCTGTCAGCTTGACCTTGGTACTGGGAAAGGTCATGGAGCAGATGATAGTGAGCGCTATCACACAGCACACACAGGACAGCCAGGTTATCAGATCCAGTCAACATGGGTTTATGAAAGGCAGGTCCTGCCAGACGAACCTGATCTCCTTCTATGACAAGGTTGCCCGGTTAATGGACAAGGGAAAGGCTGTGGATGTGGTGTACCTGGACTTTTGTAAAGCCTTTGACACCGTTTCTCACAGTATTCTGATTGAGAAACTGGCAGCCGTTGGCCTGGACAGGCACAACCTCTGCTGAGTGAAAAACTGGCTGAATGGCCGGGCCCAGAGGGTGGTGGTAAATGGAATTAAATCCAGTTGGAGGCCGGTCATGAGTGGTGTTCCCCAGGGTTCAGTGCTGGTTCCAGTCCTGTTCAATATCTTTATTAATGACCTGGACGAAGGGATCAAGTGCACCCTTAGCAAGTTTGCGGATGACACCAAGCTGGGTGGTAGTGTTGATCTGCTTGAAGGAAGAGAGGTGCTGCAAAGAGTTCTGGACAGGCTGGATCCATGGGCTGAGACCAACTGGATGAGGTTTGACAAGACCAAATGCTGAGTCGTGCACCTGGGACACAACAACCCCATGCAGTGTTACAGGCTTGGGGAAGAATGGCTGGAGAGCTCCCTGATGGAGAAGGACTTGGGGGTGTTGGTTGACAAACAGCTGAATGCGAGCCAGCAGCGTGCCCAGGTGGCCAAGAGGGCCAATGGCATTTTGGCCTGTATCAAAAACAGTGTGGCCAGCAGGACAAGGGAAGTGATTGTGCCCCTGTACTCAGCCCAGGTGAAGTCACACCTTGAGTACTGTGTTCAGTTCTGGGCCCCTCACTATAAGAAGGACATTGAGGTGTTGGAGTGCGCCCAGAGAAGGGCAATGAGGCTGGTGAAGGAGCTGGAGAACAAGTCCTGTGAGAAGTGGCTGAGGGAACTGGGGTTGTTTAGCTTGGAAAAGAAGAGGCTGAGGGGAGACCTCATCGCTGTCTATGTCTGCCTGAAAGGAGTATGTAGCAGAGTGAGTGTTATCTTTTCTCACAAGTGACAGGGGATAGGACAAGGGGAAATGGGCGTAAGTTGCACCAGGAGAGATTCCGACCAGATATTAGGAAGAATTTCTTTTCTGGAAGGGTGGTCAGGCAGTGGAACTTCTGTCCAGGGAGGTGGTTGAGTAACCATTCCTGAGGTGTTTAAGAAACGGGTAGATGAGTTTTTGAGGAACATGTTTTAGCAGAAGATGGCTACCGTTGGACTCAATGATCTCCAAGGTCTTTTCCAACTGGAAGATTCTATGATTCTTTATATTCCAGAAATTGTAATTTACTGTGTGACCAGCCAGTCCCAATGCGGTAAATGGGACTATTTATTTACTCAATTGCTTCAGTGTTACTTTGCGATAGAAGCCTAATAGGGGCACCCATATGATTACTAGATTAGTGACAGGAAATCCTGTACTTCGTCTCAGATGAGTTCAAAAGTGAATTTTTTTAGTGGCCTTTTTTCTCCTTTTATTGATCTTTGTTGTGGATTTCATTGCTGGAAGAAATAAATTGATTCCGTGTATTTAGTCTCTACATACAGAATTGAACAGTAACTATTACGATCAACAGAGGAAATCTGTAAAGGCTTTCACATTGAGTTTTATTTTTTTCTGTTTATGAAATCCCACTTTCAGGAAATTAGAGAAGTTACAAGTAGATGTTACAACACATTATTGAAGTTATTTAAAAAACCCATAGAATTCATCTAAATAACTGTTTACAGAATTATTTTGAAAAGCTTCTTGCATCAGTTCAATGATTCAGGCTTCTAAAGAACATGGGAGAAACCATGACCAGGCTGAAGTCTTGGATGGTTTTTCTGTAGGCCTTGGCAGAACTTATTACAAGGTGAAATTTCATAGTCTTGGTATAGAAGTATCTACTTTGTTTACTGACAACACCAAACTTTTGTCTTGTAAGCATGGTTCATAACTGAAGAAGCAACCGCATTCGTCTGTACTTCAAGTGCCCTCAGCACAATATTGCCTGCTAGTGAAGCCTCGCTGCAAAATCATTACTGCTGTTCATAGTGAGGGTGTATTATTCAGGCAGGACATTTCTGAGTTTGTGATTTCATGGTGTGGTTGGAAAGAAGGTAGTTGGAAGAATATTTTAATGGATTTGTAAACCAAATAATATTTGTAAATAGAGCCATGGATGTTTTGGGAAATTATCCCATTGTGAGAAGTGGCTTCTGAGGGGCTTACCATAGTAATCATAGCCACACTTTGAGCTTCTCTCACTTTAGAGCTGACAATTGCAAGGAGGCACACAACTTCCACTAAGTGAATAGGTGTGCGTGTATTGCTGAAAATTTGGGCTTTTGAATAGATGAAAGAGTGACCTCAATATTGAATTATAGAAATAACTATTAGGAAAGAAACATTTTTATTATCTCGTGTTTGTTCCAGCTTAATAGACTTTCCCAGCAATTTTTTAAAGGGTGAATTCTTAGAGATGTTCATTCATTTAGATCATCTGTGGTTTTGGGTTTCTAGTTTTAGAATCTCGAATATTGCATTTCTCAAACTCTGACTGGATTTGTGAGTGCTCAGCCATAAGACATGAAAGCAGTTATCCCCGAAAGTGGGTACTCGCGATGCATATACACTTAAACAAATTCCATGAGATTCTCTGTCATAAATACATGGTCATGGCATTTGTGTATGTTCTTAATTCCTTAGTGTTTGCTTACTTTCTTCAATGTGAGGTGATCAGTTACGAATTGTATGCTCTTGCAAAGTACAGGCTTTCTTTATGGTGAAGAAGGTTGTAGGGTTTTGCATTGTTTTATTTTCAACCACAGTTAAGGTCTGCAAGAAAAATGTAAGATGACAGAGTGTAATTCGCAGAAACGCTTGTCCAAAAGAAAGAAAAAAAGAAAGAAAAGAAAAGAAAAGAAAGAAAGTATAATGCAGGATATATGTGATGCACCAAAATAACTACACCATCAATGTGATATACTGTTGTTTTTGTTTTTCTGTTCGAAAATAAGAAAGAATTATCCTGCTTAACTTTTATTTACATAGTTTCTGTTCAGCTGGGCTACAGTTTTAAGTTTGTGTTTGATAAGAGCTGTGCTAATATATGGTGTTCATATCTCACTGTTAGTGATACCATTAACTTAGATTTACGCTTCAGACTTTTCATCAATTACCTCTGGATGGCAGTAGATGTAGTTACAAGATGATTCAACCAATTCATAAGCCTGCTGCGAGGATCATTATGAAGAACAATTTCATCAGGAAAACACAAAGTGCCTTTAATTTTGGCAAGTAGTAGAAAGTGCCCTTAAAATAACCACACTGCCTTCAAATAATTCCGTTCCACTGATTTTGTTCAGCACACTTTGATGTGAAAGCCTATGTTATAGGATTTCTTCCTGTAAAGAAGTTGTTTGCTCACTGATGCTAAGTTAAGTACAACATTTTGTGGACCAAATTCTGTTTCCCAATACATTTTTTAACACTGTAAAAAGTATTTTATATATTTTCAGCACGTATTTTATTTCCTGGGACATATAAGAGCTTTTCCAGTCCAAATAATGAAGAACAGGCATGAAAATTTGGCTAAACAAAGACTCTTTCCTATTCACTAGCCCATATAACGTGAACAAACTGTCTGTAAGTAATAAAAAAATTGCAAAGACTTAAGCCACCATCTTTTACCAAATACCAGGACTGACTTCAGCAGTATAGCAAAAATATACCTTGTAGTGACAGATTTTATTATTGAAGAAATGGTTAAATTACTGATTACAGATAATGGGTAGTTCCTTCTCATGGTTTCACCAATGTAAGGCCTTACTGGAAATGCACTAAGGGACATGCTTAATTCTAAGCAAGTTCTATTGATGTTGATGATATTCTCTGTGCTCATATGCTTAGAAACGTTTCTGGTTGGTTTGTAAATGAGCAGGATTAGATTTACTGTCCAAAGTTTAGCACAATGCTATATTCCTGAAAACCCATGAATATGAAACTCAGGGTGCGGTAGCTCGGGTTCCAAAGCCTAAGACTGGGTAATTGGGAATGCAGTTACAAGTGGGTTTTAAGTAGAACTTGATTTTTGGTTTAGAAGCCAGAACATAGATAGCTTGCAAGATACTAAGGAGATCTGAATGGCTGCAGGCACTGTGGCAATAATCTCTTGATTTGGCTGGCTATGACTGTGTGGTTTTACTGAACTGATTTGGGGTAAACAAAAAAAGCTAGGCTAACTTGAGGCCTTCCCAAGTGCTTGATGCTTATCTTGCTATACATTAGGGAATCATGCTGAAAACAGATCGTGATGTGATTTGCTTTTTCATATGCTTTACAGTGGCCTGATTTCTCAGAGAAAGTTTTTTTGTAGCATGATCTTAATATTAGAAATGCCAGCAATGGTGTGGTTTGGTTTTGTTAGGTGTTTTTTAGGAGAATTTTAAGAACAGAGTGATAACTTCATCAGACAGTGATGGAAAGAACGGCAACGTAGTAACATGTTCTTTCTCCAGGGTCAGTCCTTCTTATCACCTGCCTGGAGTAGACCTACTTTTTGGCATAAGAATA
The DNA here is from genome assembly GCA_033556795.1 of Tapera naevia. Classification (NCBI taxonomy): domain Eukaryota; kingdom Metazoa; phylum Chordata; class Aves; order Cuculiformes; family Neomorphidae; genus Tapera; species Tapera naevia. The sequence goes on from JAUMJJ010000038.1 coordinate 18,569,211, forward strand.
CTTCTTCAAGTTTAAAAAAAGGCATGAAACACATTTCATTTTTTTACAAGAAATCTGTTATGCACAGAGATTGTTCTGGTTTTAGTTTACCCTTTGCAACCAGTTAAAAAATGGTTCCTCTGTTCTTGGGTTGGATTCACATTTGGAAATGTGTCTAATGCTGGGAGTGAGATGGAACGTGCCATAGTCACTCCTGATTTTTGACAGAAGGACACAAGGCAAATCAACTCGAATCAAGCATTCAATGCCATGAATCTGTGTCTACGTACAGTGATTGTGCCAGCTCACATATTCTAATGCCTTTGTGAGTCAGAAGGAATCCATCTTCAGCAGTGGTCTTAGAAAAGCCTTCTTGAGCCTCATTTTCAGTAGAAAATCTCAGCCTTTTATGTACATGTAAAAATAATATGATTAAGCCTATCCAGACAACAGCATTCGCATTGGAGAAATTTGAATGTTCATTTTTGCTGAAGGAGACAAATGAGACCTGATCTCAAAGCAAAAAAATGCAATGTGTTTAGGACCATGACTCTTCAGTGACTTCCTGGGGAGCCTTCAGCTTGGGGCTAGGCATAGATCATCATTTCATACACACACTACAACAATTTCACATGCCACAACCGCCTAAATCTTCTCCCAACTGTTGCTGTATGACATGGGCATGTGTGCTGAAATGCTGCTTGCCAAAGATGTCTTGAAAGCCTTAGGACTTCTTGGCAGTCAGCAAGGAAGTGGGTCCCCTAGCCTGATTTGTAATCTGTTACGCTCCACATTTCCATTCATCAGCGAGGCTGATCTGTCCTCAGTGTATTTTCAGACTATTTTGTTCTTAAAACTACCTTTAACATCAGCGTGATGAAACACACATTGAAGGTGGTGGGATGAGGAGTGGGGAATATCGTATATGCAGGTTCTGCCATGAAGCAGCAAAAGCATTTGTGTGCACAGCTGGATAATCTATGTTGTAGGTGTCCAAGTAAAAGATACTAAGAGCGGTGCCTCGAATTTGGTGTTCTGACTACATCGGTGTTGGTCAATGTCTTACTAATACATTTTCAGCTGGCAGTTATCAATGAAAGGGGAAAACACCTTGGTTTATATCTTTTTGTACACAGGAATATGGCACTTTACAGATTCAATCTGAGAATATTAGAGAGGTTTTCAACCACATGTAATGACAAGTGACTAATGTAAGACAGGAATCATCTGTTAACTTGTATGAGCTTGTACCTAGGATGTATGTTGTGGTTCAGAGTAAATTAGGAGTATTTCTGTTAAACAAATGTTTTTCATTTTGAATGTCATACAGACTCAGGTGGTGCCTCTACTCCATTACTCAGTGACAACAGATTTGGTTAAAATAGTTTTTGCACTAAAAAATAAGAGCTAGAGATTAACACAGTAAATTCACAGGTTTTAGACCATACTCACAAGGTAGCTGAACCAGCATGGCCAAGGGAGGTAGCTTCCGACATGGGAGTGTGAATGTGTGGTTAGGTGTTCAAGAGGGAACAGCAATCTCTCAAACTAGCTCGGTCCCTGAGGGCATTAGCCACGAATCTGACTTGCAAGTGGAGATGGCTTCATTTGGAGGAACAATTGTGGTTCATACCTACGGCAACCAAGCCTCTTCTTGAAGAAGTCTGTCTTTTAAAGGTGGAATAACTGCTCCTGTAGCAGCAGAGGTCTCCCATAACTGCTCCGGTACCAACAAGACCTCGCAGCATAATGCATTAAGGGAAACCAACAGCAATTCAGGTTTACCTTATTGTAATATGCGATAAACTAAACCAGTTACTACACAGGTCAATCAGTCATTCCTGCAAAGGGTTTGGGACCATCTCAGAGGAGCTGGGGTGGGGATAACTGGGAGCAGGAATGATGTTGGACCACCACAAGGTAACTTCCCGGCTGCTGCTGAATCAGAACCCTCAGAGATATGGCACGAAATTCTCTGTCCTAATTTGCAATTGGAACTCTTGGGTCCTTGGAGGGAAAGAGTGATTCTCTGAGCTGTTCAGAGCCTCCCTCTGGTTGCTACAAAACCAAATCAGCTGTTTTGCACAGTGCATCCTTATTCTTTCAGTTTTCTGCGGTGTGTCTCTGTTCATCAGCTGCTGCCCTACAGGAGAAGGGTCAAACCTGTGAAATAGGATAGAATCTCAGTTTCCAAAATCCTTCTGCAGGCACTGTGGGAATTGCTACCTCTGTAATTTCCCTGAGTTACTAATGAATTTTTTAGGCAGGGGCAGGGCAATTCTATGGGTAGAAGTAGTTAGGAGCAACAATGAAATGACAATAAAGAAATATTTTCACATACTAAGAGAAAGGGACAAAAGAAAAGATTTGCTTTAGCCAAGGGTGAATGACTGGCTCAATCTACAGTACTGTTAACTCTTGATTTAAAACCTGCATGTCTCATACAACATGTTCAGTCTTTGCTGCCCAGGCTACCTGTTAGCGTAAGGTGCTGTGTGGAAATGGGAATGTTTGCAGGGTGGGGCTATTGCTCTTTGTTGTTCCTTTCTCCATAGCATCTACAGGGCTGAGAATTCATGTTCTGTAGCTATTCGAACATCCCCTACTCTGAGAATGAACACCTTCCTTTTCTCTTGAGGATGATCCTGCACCAGCCTCCTCTCCAGGATTCTCAGTGCTTGTCTTGCTCCCTACAGACCCATGCAGAATGCCTTGGAAGTGCTCCACATAGCCTGTCACCTGGAGTCTTGTTTTATTCTCTTTCTTTTCCTTTTGTAGTTCCTCCTTATTTGCTGTATTATTGCAGACATCTCAGTTACACATCCAAGGCCGGTTATTTCCATTGTGTTTACTTACTCTTGTATCTGAAGTTATTCTTCATAGTCTCTGCTCTATCCTCATCATGTCTCTTAGTATTTCTAATTATTTCTGAGACGTACTGAGCTTGAATTCCTCTGATTTGTAGGGCAACCATGGTCCAGCCATGCTCTGGACTAGTTTGTTGGTGGATAGAAGAGTTGTGTGCTGTGCCAAGGTGTGTCAGTGTTGGTAGCTAGGGTCCGGCGACCGGAAGATCTCGGGATGTACGGAAAGATAGGGCCCCTCTCCCATTAGCCAATGGTGTTTAGTTGATGATGTAAGCAGACGGAAGTGACATCGTAGACCTTGACTATATAAGCCGGTGTTATCTATCAATAAACGCCATTAGCCTTTTGCCTTTAACCATCCACCATATGTGTCTGTGAGCTTTTGGCCCGAGCGGCCGGGTGGGGCCGCCGTACCATTCCTGAACCAGGTCGAGCCTTCGGAAAATGAAGGCAACAGTCAGAGCATGTGTTTCTTGTGCTGGTCTACAGAGCACTCCTGGGGACCTGGAAAAAGTACCTACTAAATTGTGCAAGTAAGCCTGGCTTAGCTTTCCTATAATGCACTGATACAAATGGTGAGATAAGTCTGAATAGTGTGGTAAGTGGGAGAAACAGGTAGTGGTAAGTTTGAGAAAGAGTTGGTAGTAAGTTTGAGAAAGAGTTGAGTTGTGAATTAAGCTTATGACTCAACCGTTATTGATGTTGCCAGTCGTTTAGAGGATCATGGAAAATCCCAGCTCTGCATTTGGTGTGGGCAGCGTTACATACTGGAAAGCAGTTGCTTTTCTCTCACTTGGTAAGGCCTTTCCTGGGCTTTGTATTCTACATCAATGAAAACACAAGCATGTAGAATTGGAGAGAGTAGAAGAAAGAAGAGGAAAGCTAAGTGGAAAAATACTTCATAAAGGAGTTTTAAGGGATCAGTAGGGAAGAAGGAGAGAAACACCTCTTTAAAGGAATAGTTTGAATGACTGCAGCTTTTCCTTCACTCCAGTTTCCTCAGGCTGTGCAAAACTCTCTAGATAAAGCATATTATCTTTATGTTTTCACTGATTAGAGAAAGGCAAAACAACTGCGGGGGGTTTAGGACTGGACTGAGGATATTCACAGATCTTGAGAAATGCTCTTGTTCAGGCTATGGTTTATTATGATGAAAACATCTGATACTAAACCTGTGTTTTCTCAATAAACCCTTTAAACTCAAACAGTATGAAAAATAAAAAAAAAGTAGGCGGCCACTATTAAGCAGCTTATTTGGTAAAAAGGCTAGGTTTAGATTTGAAATTCAAAGGTTTGTGTTCATCATCTCATGTATTCAGCAGTGGTCTTCAAGGTGGCATGAGACCTTTGTTTTACATATAGGAAAAATACATTTTGAATGCAATATTGATTGCTGTACTTAAAAAAAATGAATATTGCATTTACACCTTCATATTTGAGTTTGCATTTTCCACTTAAAGTACACTATTTTAAAATTGCATATATATAGGAATAAAAATGCTTGTAAACCTGTCTTCCTAGCTCACTTCATCTAGGTACGTTTATTTTGCAAGCTAACCACCTGCTTTCTCCTTTGTTTGGATTTTGAAGCTTAAATCCAGATAGATAAATTTAGGCATCAATTTAAGAACCTTATGAACTAGAGCTTCAGTCACTTCCTTTTAGAAACCTACCATTTTTTAAACAGCTTTGCTGAGATGTAATCAAACAGGACACTGGCTATGATTCTGAGTTGGTTTAATTACCATTTTGGAAAATTCAACATGATTGTTGCAAACTTGCTCTTTGCAAAATGTCCAGATTTACAAGTCCCTGAAATCACTTGATATACTTCTTTGTTCTGTTGTCTTTCAGCGTGGTGTCTTTCATTATGATCTGGTGTCTTTCAGCATGTTCTGGTGTCTTTCAGGATGACAATTTTTAAGGAAAAGTTGCTTTCAGATTATCATTCCTTCTAAAAACAAATGCGATGGTAGAGCTTTTGGAATCCAGAAGACACATTTTAACTTTAAATGCTTATCACACTTTCACTGTAGTAGCACTAAAATCATGCCATTACATTGTTTTTGTGTTAGGATTGAGGAAAGCAAAATCTAGCCAGGTTTTCCATGTGTTGTGGGCAGTGCGTGGGGCTTGCCAAGATAATGAGACCAAGACATGTTGGCTGCTACCTTGCTTCATCTCTCAGCTTCTTCCTCAGCTAAACTAGGTGGGAAAACTCCTGTTTTTTGCAGCCTGATTTAGGAAGGTATTCAGACACATGAAGAGTCCTACTGATCTCAGGGTTTGAAGTGAGGTGTGTATTCAACTGCAGATTTTGAATGTAAGATCCTCTGATAGTGTATCTCACTGAGTAAAAATGAAAGGCCCTGCATTCTCAGTGCGAAGGAGTGTATAAACCAATAGACCATGGATTGTTGGATGCATATTTTGTTTTGATGTACATGTCTTATCGGAAGTGCCCCACGAAGAAACTTTCTGTATTTGTATCTGAAGAGATTCTTCACCCAGCGAGTGGTGGAGCACTGGAGTGGGCTCCTCAGGGAAGTCACGGCACCAAGTCTGCCAGCATTCAAGAAGCATTTGGACAATGCCCTCAATCACTTGGTGTGAATGTTGGGAGTGTCCTGTGTAGGGATAAAAGTTGGACTCGATGATCCTTTTGGGTCTCTTCCAACTCGGGTAATTCTATGACTGTATGATTCTATGTATTTATTCTCAGCATGGACCTTAAAGTTGGAAAGAGGAAGTGTGCAAATACCTTCTGTGTTACTTGATAACCCCTCCATGTAACTTTTAGTGTGTCTTGGTGAAATTTTTCTCTGCTAACATAAGTACAACAGAGGCCTTGCATAACTGCTGTCTGTGTGCATCACTTTATACGAACTGACATACGAAAGGCCAAATAATATGTTAATTACCTCTTTTTGAAATGTGCTGTTGTGACCTTTTCTTGTACGGTACAAACTATTTTTCTGCAGTGTCTAAGGGAAATTATTTAAATGTGTTAGGAAAGCTATGCAGGGACTGATCTCAATAGCTACAAACCAAATCTCTTATTGCTGCAGTAGAGGTCTACAGCCTGATCCTTGACAGGTGTAGCTTGGCACTGCCTTGGGTAACATCAGCTTTGCCAGCTATCCAAGCCTGCTTTTGTGCACAGACCATCAGTGGGCCTAATCAGCGGACTACAGCTTTACAGCATCAGGCCAAAGAGTTGCTCTGTGTTGTTTCTTTCTGAGGCCACTGTTAGGGCACAGATAGTTAGGTACAAGGATGCTGATAATTGTCTGAGTGTTTGCAAGGTACAGTTAGGTACCCTGAAGAGGGTACAATTAGGGTAAGCTGTTGGAAACGGTATGTAAAGGGAAAAAATCTTGCACATACTCAGACAATTATTAACATCCTTGTAATGTGCTTTGCATACCCACATGGGCACTGTGAATGAGCCCTCAGCAAGGAAGTGTTTTCTATCTATTCCCACCAGTTCCCTGGGCTCTTTAAAAGTTTCCCCAAAAGAACATGTTGGTGTTTGTGGGCTAGAAGGATTGAGTAAAGAATTCAAAAATCACACATTTGAAGCACTGCAAATGGAAACAATCTCCAGAAATTGCAGTGATTATAATTGTGACTCTAGCTTATCCTTGTCTGTTGCTGGTTCTCCGGATTTTTTGCTCTGGTTGCTTTCCCTTGGAAACTTTCAACTATGCCTATGTATTTCTCAGGCTTTGATACCCCAAAGGAAAATCAGTAGCATACTCCCCAGATCTTGCAAATGGCTATTCGTTTTAGTACCCCAAAGAATAAGACTAGCTTTTGTTTTTCCTCCCCCTCAGCACTGCAGATCGTTGATTCATATTCAGCTCATGAGCCAATATAACATTTTTTTGTGCACAGCCACTGCCTGGTGAGAGTTTCCTCCTTATAGAATACTACACAGTCCACAGTATACTTTAGTACACAACCAGTCCATATTAGATTAAACTGAGAACAGTAAGCTGAGCACCTCAGTAACATATTAACTCTTTGCAGTCCTGACTTGTATGAGGTGACTAAGGCCTCATGGCAATGTTATATTTTCTGATGTCATACTTGCATGTAATATCAGAAGAATATTGAACATGTAGAGCAAGCGAAGAACAAAATAGCAAACAGAGCAGGAGGAACCATCTGAATCCTTCACTCAGAAGTGAAACTGGCAGGGAAGTGGGAGGAATGACTGCAAAGTTTCAGAATTTTCTAGGTTGCTGCCTAGAAATGGCAGGGTGAGCGGTCCCTCTGGCTGCCGCAAACAGTAAGTCCCATAATAGTGGTGGTGATTAACAACACCTTCTTGTGGGAACACGAGTAGACCACAAACTTCTCAACAAAGACATTTAGAAATGTCAAGAATGCTACAATTGACAACAGAATGTCACTTGTAAAAAAGCACATCTTGACACCAAAGCAGATGGCAGATGAGACAATTGAGCATTATGTCACGTAGCTGTACAATAAAGTGAAATTGTATGAATTTGATCAGTTAACAGCCTTATTAGTGACTTAATTATTTATCTTCTAACATATCACCAGGTGAAAAGAGGGTACAGGAAACTCCTCTATCATGAATAGTTGAGGTTGGCAGGACCTAATGAAAAGCTCGGCTCTGCTCATTATAGCAAATTCAGAACTAATACTAGAATTGGCTTTCCATAAGAAGGCCTAAGTTGTCAGAGTTTTAAAAGGGATGCCTGGACAAAATGCTATATATTCTAACTCTACAAAGCATGTGACCATTTAAATATGGAACGCTGCTCATCATCTCCTCTAATTAAGATCTTCCTTACTCTGTTTTCCCATTCATGCAGTCCAGTGGGTTTAAATGGATTTACTTATGATTCACTTTGGTGTAAATGAAATGGGAGTTGGGATACTGAAACAGGATTAAAAACATATGTGTGAGGGCCTGATTCTCATTTAGTCAGACATCACTTTGTACCTCTCTAACTGGGTAACAGAATTATGAAGCAAATATGAATGTAGTCTATGTAGCCAACAAGATCCAAAATAGATTTTGTATCAGAAAGCATCAAGGCTGAAATGGTTTTTCTCCTTAGGATCTGAACATAGATGAATTAATTTCTTCTCACATATGCACTGTTAAAATGAGCCAGATTTTAACTGGGGGATGTTAGAAGTAGAAAGTAGTGTATTTACATACTCAGAAACTTAGTGTGAAAAGAAAACGAGATCCACCTAGTTCGTCATTCATTTCCAGGTGTCTTCATGTTAGTTACCTTTATTTTAGCAAGTACTTTGTAAAATAGGAGTAGTCTTTAAAAAAAATCTGAAATCTCCCTGATTTTTTTTAAAAATGCCTTGAGTTTCTTTTGCACAATACTTCATTAATTGTGAAGCGTTATCAAGAAGCATTTGACATGATCTCCAAATATTTAAAAATATTTAAAATTCAAGTGCTGGAGAGGGTCTCATCACATTAGAAAGCAATCAAACATCTTGAGACAGGTTAATAAAAGCATCTTAAACTCATCACCAAAAAGCACTCTTGACCTCCATTATCAGGCACAGTACTCCTAATGATTCATTGATCACACTTTCTCTGTTCAACAAAAATATCATGAGCCTAAAGGTTTCAAGATATCCAACATGAGATATTTTTTTTTCTTGCCTCACAACTACTTTTGACAGGTGACCTTTAGTCTTTCTTTCCCATTAGTGAGCTATTTAAGAAAGATAATACAGATACATTTTTCACAATCATCTGATACAGAGGCTCACAGAATCCTCTATTTGGCACCACACAGTAAACAGATAAAAGAGTCTTACTTCTGTAAATGCCTTCATTATAAATAAATGCCCTGCTTTCAGCTTTCCTCTTTCACAAAGATCACAAGGTTTAAAAGCCTCTGAGTGATTCCATGACTCTATGATTCTATGAATGCATGTAGTTAACTTGATGCTATTTCACAGGTAGATTGGGTATATTGGTGCGTGTGTAGATACACAGGAGATTTTCAGGATAGATACGTAGTCTGTTTACATCTCCTCCATCTACTGTGTCAATGATTGCACTTTCATTTCCAAAGTACCAAGAGATGCCACGTATTCAGCATTTTGGTTTACACCTTCAGTGTAGTGAAGTTCAAGGGGCGGACTGCGGTTTTCCTTTCCATCCAGAGCTCACTTGAAACTTCCTGGCTCAGGTACAGATAACAAGGGAGCTGTGATGCTGAAGATATCCACAGCCAAGTGCTCACCCAGGGTCCTGGGTAGATTTGCACAATCTGCCCAGAAATGCTTACTATCAGCACCAGAGCTGACAGCTGAAGGTGACTCGTGTACCTAGAAGAGCTGCAGTTACACGTCTGGATCATGGCAATGTTCCGATTTTCACTGCTTCTTCAGCCCTGGCAGGTGTCTCCTGCTTAAACTGCAGGTCAGAGGTGTTGTGGAGGGCACAAGTTTGTACAAAAGTGTTTAAATGGTTATGTCACCCCACAGCTCCTCACTAATATGTTTTATAGGTAAAACCTGAAGTTGTTCCACTGAAATCAATGTTTGAGAAATGTGGTCTTGTTCATCTGAAGACCATTTTCTGCTGGGCAGAACAAGGCAAGGGAAGTTGTCCTGTTGGGATGAGCTGACACCTCTGCACTCTGCAGATGGGAACAGGAAGGGAGATGAGAACTAGGCAGACAGCTTTACAGAGCAGCTGGCAGAACATGATGAGCTCAAGGTCATTTGGCTGTTGGCCCAAATCCATCCAAAAATACTGAAAGCCAGCCCGCAGCCCCCTAAAAAGGGAACAGTTGAGCCATGGCATTGTTCAGCAAGGGTGTGCAAATTCTGCTAGCACCTTTTGGAAGGCTGCTGTGGACGTAAACTGGGACTGTCACCATTCCTGGCCTAGCTCATCAGTGTGATTTTAACTCAGCATCGTTTTACTTGAATGCCTGCCTGAAACCAGATTAAAAAATATGTTCTTGAATGGATCAGGAATTCCTGGACTTTTCAGCTTCCCTTGGGATAAAGAGGTGGATGACTGAAGGCAGCAATGCTTTGATGCAAGATGCCTGCTAGAACAGCAGGTCCAAGCTGCTGAAGCTTGGTCCAGAAGTTTTTCCTGGCATTGAGGTTTTTAGCAAATTCCATCAATTCTGAGACAGTTAAATCTTTCTCCTCTCCTCTATTAATAAACATAAATGTGTGGAAAATTACCCTAATCTTCTACTAAAGAGAATGTGCCTCCAGAATCACTTCCAGTACCAGGAACCTCAGAATTTTGCTGCCAAATTTAGAGGCGATAAAAACAGTCCTTGAATTTCTGACCAAAATCCAAATATAGTCTATTTCTTTCTGCCAGCTGAAAATGTACCTTTTTTATTTCATTCAATTTTATTTAAATCAAACTTTATTCCAAACTTTACATTCTATAAATATCTCTTTCACTATAATTATTTAAATAAAGTGGGAAAGTGCCCAATTTAGTGCACTGAATTAGTCCGTTACTCAATATGCCTGCTATTGTCATTCTACGAGGTCTTGTGTTCTGTTCTTATTACATCTTCTCCTTGACATCAACGGATTTACACAAGAGTTGAACCCAGCCTGTGAACGGCAGATTACCACAGGCAGTCATATTTGATGAATTTGAAGTGCACATAGGTACTCTTTCTACATGACTTACTGATGTCTTCACAGAGGAAGGAATACACTGGTTGCTACTGGGCCAGTCATTGGCTTTATGTTTAGAAATTGGCAGTGCATGGCAGTGATGCCATGAGAAATCTAAGCTTGCTTGTGTGTTGCGGTATGCCAGTTCCTGGTTTCCCAAAGATTCAGCTGATCTCCAGCTTGGCAGTGTGACAGATTTTGTCTGTGATGGGCACGTCTCTCTGAAAAGTGGACAATGAGGAGCTCAAGAGTCCCAGAGAATATCAAGAAGCAAAAGAGACAATGCAGGAGTGTGGGAGATGTTACTGTAGTATTAACATCAACCAACTTAGTCTATACTGTAGGCACCCATGTAGAGTTTGTTGTTTAGGCTTCTTTTAGAGCCAGTTGAGAGAAACAAGAAATATGGAGATATTCTGGATAACTTCTTTGAGACAAGACAAAGCTTACCCTAGAAGTGCTTGTCTCTCTTCAGTAAGCGTAGTGGCAATTTGAGTAGCTCAAGTATAGCCTTCATTATGTAGGTATCACAGGCAGGTGAGATGATCCTGTCTTTCTTGTGTGGGACCTTGACAGGTAGAAACCATTCAAAGTACTGCATACATATTCCCTATCCAGAGTCTTTTTTTACTTCTTCTTATCTCCTTTACTTATTTTTTTTTTTCCCCTCCACTGTCCATTCCTGTTTCTGTTCTTCCCTTGCTTATGTTTTTTTCTCATAGTCTATTTTTCTTCCACACTTTGGTGATGATTCTATATAAATGGATTGGGCAATCAACCTATTTAAGGAATTCCTGGAAAACCTTCACTTGTCTCTTGAGGGTTAAAGGCAGAAAGCAGGCCAGTCAATTGGACGGACTCATTTGACTGCCCTTGCTAAACCTTGCCTTCTTGCCCCATCTTTGTCTCAGCCACTTTCAGGCCTTGACCTGAGCTAATGCAACTGGTCATTCAATTTGCAATCTGGAGAAGGCATAGGGCACAGCAGTGAGACTTGGGTTATCCAGTGGACCCTGTGCTCAGAGAGGTTGCTTCAAGCAATTTTCTGTCCTACCTGCAACCTCTCATTGTATCTTCATGTCTTTCATTAGTGCCAGGAGTCTCGTGTTCTGAGACATTTGGAGTGCAGTGATGATACACCTCACAGGTTTAAGGGCTTAGCACTGCTGAAAGAGCATGGTGGTGCCGTTTTCTGCCCTTGCCTCCCTGTCTGTGAGCCCCTGCTGCTTCCCACGTGCCACTGGTGTCCGCCTGACGTCGGAATGAGTCAGCTCAGGGGATGTACTGGCTGAAAATCACATTGAAAATGAACAAAGTTTTCTTGTGGTGGAAAGAGGAGATGTGGAAATTTCTATTCTTTGTTCTCTTTGAAGCTGCAGTCTTTCGGGTACAGCAGTACTGTGCTCTGAGATACAGTGTAAAACCAGTATATATGGCTTTAAAATGTCTGTGAAGAGGTAGTACACAATGATCCAGTCCAGCTCCATCAGAAATTTCCCATTGGATTCAGTGTTTCAGGATGTAATTTTTTATTCTCTGCTGTGCTTCTGTAGCAATATCCTATTTGTTCTGGATGGTCAGATACAAAGAAACAGTAACTGTTTCTGTACATTAAAAACAGAGGGCTCCCTGTGCTGGAAAACATTTAAACAGCTATCCTTTATGTATTGCTGTCACATCAGTTTCTACTCTGATCTTGCTTATGCTACTGAAGTTCAGGAGTGATTCCCAAAACATCTATAGGTCAGGTCTGTGGATCCAGCCATAAAAGGGGACAAAAAGGAAAAGAAAATAGAAGATCTGCAATATCTTTTGTTTCCTTCTCTTGCAACCTTTGAAGTAGAAATTCAGTGTGGCCTTGCTGAGTGCTGTTGTGCTGCTGAGGAGTGAGGACAGGGACTGTCCTGACATCCTGGACAGAGTGTGTCATTGTCCTCATAGTTGGATCCTGTTATGTGAGAAGTGATGACCAGTGTTAAGGTGGTTGGCCTAAGGCTCATCACTTCTCCCTGGTAGACCTGAGACTGCCCCATGTTTGAAGCACAGTGCTCCATGCTTCTCAGTTGTGGCTGCTTCACATTAGAGAATTAACTAGATTACTTGTTGGAGAAGGACTAGGATTGTAATCCCATTGAATTTGTTAAAAAATGTAAATGAATATTCACAGAAGGTTTTGTTGGTAGGGGGGAGGGGGCAGTAACATTTGTTCACTGTATTCCTTACACTCGAACTATAAAAAGCAGCAAATTAAGGCTCAACATGAAGCCACATAACATACAATCAAAAAGTGACAGCAGAAATGTTTCAGTATCCACCCACCACTTGCACAGGAGAACGAGGAATTGTGTTTTGCTTGTTCCAGAAAGACTGTCATGGTGATCCAGCCTAATAAGCCATAAAGTCCAGTCTTCTTAGAGCCAGTTACAGTTCTGCGAGGCAGAATGCTTGGTTTTTCCTACAATTGTAAAGGAGGATATAAGGTGGTACCAGTTGGTCCACCTTGAAGGGAAAACACTGTGGTTCGTGTCTCCTGCTAACTCTAAAGAAAAACTTCCAGGGTGGTGAAGTAAGCACAAAAGCTTTGCAGAAGTGGATTATCCCAAAAACATGGGAAAATATTATACTTGTCTGCTTAAATGGTAAATTTCTTATACAGTATAAAAAGCCCTACATGCGCATTCAACCATCCTGTTTGCAGATGTGAATGAATGTAGACGATGCATTCAGCACATGCTGTTATTGAAAGCCCCCTTTCTGTCTGTCCCCTTTGTGACAGATGATCTAAGTGCGCACCTTTAGGGATAAAGATCCAGGCCACTCTCTTTAGTCTGCCAGATCTTCTAACACATATCTGGGGAGTGCAGCTGTGAACCAGTCTGCCATTCAGGTGATGTTGGAGCCTGACACACTGGGGCTTTCAGTATCCACCAGCTGGACAGTCTGTCCTGGACTCCGTTCCCTTTCTGGAAAATTGCATACATTTGAGATTTTTCATTCTGTACTATTATAAAACCAATTTCCATATGATCAATATATTTTGTGAATCAGTTATTTTTCCCAGCCCTGACCATGTGATACCTCTCAGAAGAGACATAAAACTGAGATGCAAATCTCTTCAATTTTTACCAGCTCCTCTCATTTCATTAGCATACAGATCTATTCAAAGGTCTTTGGAAGTAATTCCAATCTTCATGCACACATCCTCTTGAAGACTCAATGGAAAAAGCCTTTTGTCTTCATTTTGTGTAGCACAACTGGAGGACAACATTACTGTGTACCAATTACTGCCTTGTGCTGCTCTCTGTGTCTCAGGTGTGTTTCAAGTCAACCTTATAATTCTGTTCCAATTTAGAAATGATCCCATCAGTAGTTATACGTGCTAGGTGGCAAATTATATTCTGCCCTTGCTGCTCCTTAAGAGCCCCCCTATTGGTTGCTGAAGGCAGGTGGAAGGCACTGGTTAAGGCCTCAGTTGCACTGGAGCTCCTGCAGAAAGTGATCTTGCCTGTGTGACCTCCCAGTACAGGAGGAACACGTACCTATAGAAGCTGTGTGGGAAAACATAAATGATGCAAAGATTATCCTCTGTAGAAGCAGCTGTGCTCACAGAAGGTGTTTTTGTAGTGATGTGAACCAAATGGTGAGAACTTAGACCCTGAGCAGATATTGCTCTTTTGGAAATGTTTATAGCAGAGATTTGGAGCAACCTGAAATGTATAGTGCTGCTTCAGTTGTGCAACTGCCTGTTCAGGCAAGTTTTGCAGCTGCTACTGTTACACAGTTTTGTCTCACTCTGCACAAAACTAACTCAAAAAGCAGAGCTGAGTTTGACTGCTTTTAAATTAATAAAGTGCTAGAACAAAAGTTAATGAAGCCCATAACAGTTTGAATTCCTCTTTTTTTGCATATACTTACTTTCATATTTGGTTTATCCTGGTTTGAGAGTCCCTTCTGTCAGTATGGGACTTCAGAAACAGAAGATCTATAAAAATATATATTCCTCTAATAATATTCAAATAAATTAGCTATTTTTTGCTTATTATTATTATAATTTTACATTATATTTTTAATTTTTTTTCAGACCCATGAGAAAAATAAACCTGGAATGTATTTCTGGGAAAAAAATCAAAAATTGGTAGGTCAAATTCTTTATTATTTCACCAGAGAGGGGAAGTAACTGGAGAAACTTCTGATGGCATCATTCACTATAAGGAGAGCAATTGAAAACTTCACAACACAGCAAATTAACTTTGTCTTGGTTATTATGTCTGTACTGTGGTCTGGATCAAAAAAAAAAAAACCAAAACAACCCTCTTTGTCATCGTGTGATTACTTTTGAATTACTTTGGTACTGTCACATCCCTATGCCTTTGCTGTTTTCATTGCTCCTGACAGAACGTTTGGGTAAATGCAAAAAGGGATAGGGGCTAGTATAGTAGTTTCACAGCTCTAATTATGAATATTTAAGAGCTGCTTAAATGTGCTCTCTTTTATCACCTAATTTCCTATCAATGACAGCATTGGAAGCACTTGTCTCATTTTTCAAATCAAAGCTTCCTCAAGCAAAATACTTGGAGACTGAATAGCTTATGCATTCTATTAATCACAGACGGTGGGAAAAGATCCATCAAATGCTTCAGATAGTTTGAGAGTGCTCCATCCTTGTAAAGCTTTCACCTCCCATTTCTCACAGATGAGTGCATTTGCCTCCTGTGAGTGATCTTTGTGATTCTTCCTCATCCAGAAATGGTTTCAGATTTATCTTCCTTCAACAGTGCGTCAAATGATGCCTGAATATTTATAAAAAGAGTAAATTCTAATTGAGGTTAGTCATAGATAGGAGGAAATAATAGTCATCTGTTGTTTTCTTAAAGGAAGATATAGCTGTTATTCTACTTCCAGTGGGTGAAGTTGCATCAAAGAATTGTTACAGTTCTGATGGGAAAGAGTAACCACTCCAACTTTGAAATGAACTTTCTTGATTTGAGCCAGAAACAATATTGTTCCGTGATTACTGTTACTTTCTGCACTTAAGGTTGACTTTGGTCATGATAGTAAAACGATTCCAATTAATTTTATCGGAGTTTTGTTTTTTATGCATATACTCAAGAGTATTGTCCTTACTAGATAACATTAACCAGACTCTCTGCAATAATGACATTTAAATTCTTCAGGATGTGCTTAACTGCTGCAGCTGGAGAGGGGGAATGTCTTCAAAGGTGTGCAGACTGTACCCAGTAAGAGCTAGGCTAGCCCTTTGCCTCCTGCAGGGCTTGTGGCAGCAGAGCAGTGTGATAACTTCCACAACTTTTTGAAGGAGTCTTTGCCTGCAGCGCTTCTTGTTCCCTCCTGTTTTGTCATTGCAACTTGTGAATTTACATTCCATATGTTACTGAAAGATGACATGAGAGAGAAACAAGATGACATGAAACGAAAAAATCAGTATTTCACTGAGCAACATCTTTCCTACTATTACTAAAGTGAGTATCATTCCTCCTTGTCTTACCAAAGTTATGAATTTAGTTGATATAGCAAGGACAGCCAGTCTCCAGCCTGGAGGTGCGTGGATTCAGCAGAGTGATGTCTGTCTTTCTTTGTCAGAAAAGAGGGTGGGAAAAAAGTTTAGACAGGGAAGCAGAGAGAAGGAAGCTGAGAAGAAATGGTCTGAGAAAATGATGAGCAAGCTCAGAACTCCTTCACATACATTGACATGGCTGTGTAATAGTGTCCTTGAGCCTAGAATTACCCAGTCCCCCAACTGCCACTGAGATTAGTAAGATCTGCAGGCAGCTGCCAAAGTGTGAACCTCATACCAAAGATACCCACAGCTGAAAATTCTGGATTTTTGTTTTCATAAAGCGTTTTTTTTATATCCTATATTTAGTCTACATCTTCATAGATCTGAATTTAGAAATATTTTGGTCCAGCTACCAAGCTAGAGGGAGCTACAGAAAAATAAGTCTGCAAACTTTTAAATAGAGTTCTACTATTAACTGTTTCTAACACATATGCCATTGGTTGTATTTCTAATTTTCCAGAAAAATCACATTTTATCCTCTGAATGATTGTTTTACTTTTGGTTCTAATGCACAGTCAGTTTCCAAAGCACAACAATTTATTTCTCACCATTTCTCACTGTTTAAGGAAGAATCTGTGTAAAATTTTATACTCACTGTGCTAGGTACCTTGCTGTTAACACTTTTCTTCAAACTGTCTTTAAAAATACCTTAAAATGAAGCTACGGTTTTAATTATGTGAGATTTTTGTTGTTGTTGTTGTTGAGGAAAGGAAGACCAGCTAACAAAGAAAAAACAGGCTGCCCTTTGTTGGAAGGACAAACTATGCCCTGAAACAACTACCAGGATTGTGAATTTCCCACTGAGTGACAGGTGAGACGTTGTAAGAGGGCAGGTTGCAGCCAAATATTGAATTTGGCCTCAAAGAGAGGAGACAATTCTAATTGTACTTTATGGATTGACAGAAATTAATGGAGACCCTGTGCATTTGGCTGTGAGGGAGAATATGAGTCTGCTTACATTTTTCAGTCAAGATTATTAGTTTTTGTTAATTGAAATGATTAGCAGCCAAGGCGTATTAACTGTGCTGTTCAGCCCAGTGTAAATGAGCTCACTGAATCACGTCCTTTATATAAAGTCTAAAGTGGGTCAAAATTAAATTGAATCAGTGACCTTTTCTAGTAGTTTTCCCTCAGGCAAAGCAGAACTTGTCATGTGCCTGAGTAATCTATTTTCTTTTTACAAGATTCTCTCTTCTGCAGGGGTTTTCAGCAGTCTCTGAACTTTGGTGCCTGAGTTCTGCTGGACACAGCCTGTGAAACATCCTTGAGGCACTTAGATAACTCTACTGACACAAAGCAATTCAGCACTCTTCCAGACCCACTGAATGAAAAAAGCACAAACTCACAGAACAAATGAGGTTGGAAGACACCTCTGGAGGCCACCTGGTCCAACCTCCACGCTCAAGAATGGCCACCCAAAGCCAGATGGAGACACCATGACCTCTCTGGGCAGTGTGTGCCAGTGCTCAGTCACTCTCACAGTGAGAAAACGTTTCCTGATGTTCAGAGGGAACGTCCTGTATTTCAGTTTGTGCTCATTGCCTCTGGTCCTGTCACTGGGCATCACTGAAAAGAACTTGGCTCTGTCCTCATTATGTCCTCCTTTCAGGTATTTAGATACCTGAGGGTATTGATAAGATCAAGTTCATTGTTAAGATCGCCCTGACCCCCCTCTTAACCAGGCTGAAAGATTAAAAGTCCCATCTCTCTCAGCCTTTCCTTACAGAAGAGATACACTAGACCCTGAATCATCTTCACCCTCCACCTTTATACTGGTCTGTGCTGAAAGGCTGTGTTGCTGTATTAATCACCTTAACAAACTTCCATGCCTGATTAGTGGGGATGTGTAGTGCAGGGAGCAGGAGGAAACATTTCAATAGGCTTTTGATGAGTTGATGTATAAAGAGGAAAATGAATTATGTCATTTTACTCATTTATCACTGAAATCCGTAGTTACTTGGGATATAAGAACAAGAACAAAGAACTTTGATACCACAACACTCTGTGCCAATTAATGTTTGTGGTTTATATCAGGCAGCCTTTTGATGAAATAAATAATAGTTGATGCAGAAACTGAAGAGCTGATTTCTCCTCTCTCAGATAAGTGCCCAACAGATCTGATCAGATGCTCTCATTTACTCTTTCTCTGTATGTTATCTTCTTTTCACCTTCAGAGAGGGCTCTGGAGAAGTGGGATGTAGGGCTGAGAGCAAGTCACGCAGCCCAGGTCTCCCACCTGCTGACAGAGCATTGGTTTGCCTAGATTACTGGATTAAAATGAGGAAATTGCCCCTCCTTGTTGTTTTTGTGTGAGTCCTGATGTGTTAGGACACACACAGCTTTGCTTCTTGGGTGACTCAAGTGGTGCAGAGAAAACAGAGAGCGCTCAGTTTGCAGATCTTGAGAAGATGCAGCCAGGAGCCAAGAAGCTAGGAGTTAATGTTGTCAGGGCTGAGGCACTTCTGAGAAGACCTAGGTGCAGAATTTTACAGTGCAGGTGTACATGCAGTGTAGGTGCCTGTAGTGTTAGTGAGTCCTTGTACTAGGAACTTGCACTGAGATCGTGGGCTGTAGTCTTCATTCAGTATCTCTTGCATAGTTGCACCTCCAAAAACAAAGGGTGGGACATATCTTTTCTGATCGGTCATCTGGGTTCCTCTATACAAAGAGAGGGAGGCACCTCTAAAGAGCCATTTATGCAACTTACCTAAAATGAGCTGAACTACCTCTTGAGCTGCTTCTTTCTCACCACTGATGGCAGAGGAAGTGCAGGCAGTTAGCTGAGGCAGGATGCCTGGTGTGGGATTTAGCTGCAGATGACAATTAGGTGTCTACAAATAGTACTCCTTTTGGTGTGGACTGCTGTCTAATCTCCTGTGTATAGCCACTTAAAATCCCTCAGAGAGTCTAAGGCACTTACACAGGGATGACAGCTATGCCTTAAGAACCTACAGGAGACACCAGCCCTTTGGAAGCAGGAGCTGGAGGTCAGGAGGGGTATGCTAGGTCATCCCAAAGGCACAAGATGCCTATCCTTGGGCAGAGGAATCAAACACCTGTTCAGTGCAGATAAAGAAGTTTGGTGTCAGGGACCCGTGTAAATCCCTCTGAATTCTGGGAGTTTGGCAACCTGGTCTCAAGACTAGCTTAGATGTGGTGCAGCTGTCTTTCCCTGAGGATCTTCAGTGTGCTCTGCTCCTCCTTCTATTGGGAGCTATTTTTAAGTGGAGGCTCTTTCCCTTTGTCTCTAATTGAGTTGCAGTGCATGGGTGCCCCTGTGTGGTCTTGCAGTTCCGAGTCTGATTCTGGCTTCCTGACTTGCCTTTCTGGCTGGCCTCAGGTCTTCCTTGCCACTACAGTCTCACTGGGGGATCACAGGGCTCTTGGCTAATGCTGGTTTCCATTGCTACGTCCGCTTGACTCTTCTTGCCTGGATGCTCCGGAAAACCACCCAGTGTCAACGAGGCCAGCGTGCTACCTGCTCCACTGCCACCCTTGGCTCCCACCTCGTCTTTCCTTCCAAAGAAAACCCACTCTCTCTGCTTCCTAACCCTCAAGGTGGTGATTTAGCCCACCAAAAAGTAAATATCTTCTGTTTGGGCAGATCTGTATCTCCCCTGACTGTATTGATTAGAACTCCACTTATCTCCCATGGCAACACCTCTCATAGCTAAATTTAGGTGTCTTAAACTGAAGAGAAATTTCACTTTTACCATATAGACTCTCAGAGCTGTATTCAGTTTCCCTAACTGAGCTGTTCCAAGATGTTCCACCATATGGCAAGGCTGGTGGATATACTGCAGGAGTGGTGGAAAATCTGTGTCCCGCTGGAGTAACGCTGGAGGCCAAGGCGGCAGAGCCTAAGGGACCTTGCATGGTATCAGCTGCTCGCATTCAGGCAGCTGGATTCTGGCCTTAAATTGGCTGAAGTGAATCTCTGAGGAAGAGCCTGATGTTCTTTTGTCTTGAACAAGCATGTGGCATTGCACACCCTGCTGTGTGTCAAAGTCAGAATGACTGCATAGGGCCAAACAGCGGGGAACCAGCCAGGCACAGTCAGGAGCAGGGCAGCTAGGGGAGCACCAGGGCAGCCCC
This sequence comes from Tapera naevia, assembly GCA_033556795.1. Lineage (NCBI taxonomy): Eukaryota > Metazoa > Chordata > Aves > Cuculiformes > Neomorphidae > Tapera > Tapera naevia. The sequence goes on from JAUMJJ010000038.1 coordinate 18,589,404, forward strand.
GGGCACTGGATGCCTCCCTGGAGATGGGCTGAGGGTGGGATGTCAGTGCACGGATGGAGGACAGGATCAGGGCCAGTGAGAGGAACTGGGGCTGAACATAGTCTGGCATGGCTGGGTTTGGTTCTGGCCACGTTCTCCCGTAGGCACGGGGATGTGGGCTGCCCTTGGCTTCATGGGGGCTGAACCCTGAGTCTGGCAGCCAGTGCCCAGAGCAGGGGATGCGCTCGGGGCCCTGCTGCTGTCACCGTGGCTCTTTAGAGCAGTACAGCACCTTTCCAACCACAAATGTGTGCCCACTACCTTCCTTAAAATATCCAATGAGCAAATTTCTGCCTCTAATATGCACCTGTTTCTCCCTTTGAATTCTATAAAGAAGAGAGAAAATTCATAAAGTCTGCTTTCTCAAATGATAAATTTTTTTCAGATACATTTTGTTGTCATTGACAGAAATGATGGTATGCTATAAGGGCATGTAATTAGTTTATGCCCTCTGTGTGTAAAGCAGTGCATAGAATCTGAATTCTGCTGCAGAAAGATTTTTTGTTTTATAGGCAAAAGGAGCACAAAACTCACCATCAGACTGCATTATTCCCTATTGTACTTTTCTGCAAAATTAGTGAGGTTTTGCAACAGCTCTTTGCATGAAGATGTTCCTAAAATAACTGGATGGATTCTGCATCTTAGCCACAGCTGTATTAGGGGATGTGTAGGCGGTGTCAACAAAGCCACTAGGTAAATTTGAATACCTAATTAGTAAAGTGGGAAATATATTAATTATTTGCAAGAATGTAACTATTCTAAAATGTGTTTAAGTTAAAGCTTCCATGTTTAATGTTTGTTACGCTCTTACATAGGAAAAATAACAGCATTTAAGAAGTTATCAGGACACCCACCAAGGGCACTTGCTTGCCTGTAAGTGGATCATTTTCTTATTCTTTTATGTGGAACAAAAGGCAGCTTTTACTTTTTTATTAGAACAATTTCTCTGCCTCAAAATCCTTCTATCCTTCTTGCTTTTACAAAGGAAAGCAAAGAAATTCTTCAACAGAATTTAGGAAATAACAAAGAATCAAAATATTTTGTTATTGGACAGGAGATCATTTCAACATTTGATGTAGTTGTATAAACCTTAAACTGTATTTGTAGTGCAGTGTTTTTCAGTTTTTCTTCAAGATATAGATTTTGAAAAGTAGGCTGATATTTAGCCCTTTTTTAGAATAGGGTAGTTACAGTAGCAGCCAATTCTGTAAAGAGGATAAAGTTGCCTGGTTTTAGGTTAGCAGAGTAAGTGATAAAATCTTTCATATCTATCTTTTCTTTTCCTAATGAATGGGTTTTTAAGTAAATGATTCTGCTGTGTTAGGAATTTTCCTATTAACTGGTTTTTTTTTAGCAGTTTAAACAGAATTTTCCAGATCGAAGGTAGTGCAGTATCTCTTGAAATCATATGACCCTATCAAAACTGGTCTTCAAAAGTCATCTACATTAGTTAATAAGTTTTGCTTGGGAAGTACAGAAGAGGCTATTTTTGGGTTTTTTTTTTGGTAATTGCTAGTTTAAACAGGACTTTTTCAAGTTGATACTCTTTCCAGTTTAGGTTTGAATTTGTATTTAGACTTGATTGGCTTCACATTTTCAATAAGGTCTTGCACTAAGTTATAAAAAAGATTTGTAAGATGACAGTAAGTGAAATGCCTGAAATCTAAAAAGCAAAAGAAGAGGAAGCCTCAACTTTTGCAATGATGGCCACATGGGGGAAGTACAGGCAGAGAAAATCAGAACACGGTTTACGCAGCTTTGGCCAGTGTTTCCTAGCACCTTCAGGAAGCCCTCAACCAAGGAGTGGCCCCATTGGATGCTGTGACCTCAGTTCCATCTCCTACTTTAGAAGGGTGTGGCAGAAAATGAGGACTCATATTTTTTTAATTTTTAAAAAGTAATTTGTGTCAAAAACTCCGGAGAGACCTGAGGTTTCTACCTGTACTTTCAGGTAAGTGAGAATTTATGAGTTCCCAAGTGTTGTGTTTCCTCTTTGTTGATACAGGTTACGTTTCTAAAAGGTTGATTTTCATGGTGTGCTTGGCACTGATATGTAACAGTCATGTTCCATCATGCTATTTATGTTTAATTCAAATTGGATATTCTCTAACTAGCCTAGTTTTATGTGTTTGCTCTTCTTACTGCCTAGGTTTCTACATCTCTAGAGCAAAGGGACTCAGATCCATGCCACATCTCCTCAATAAAACTGCAATCTATATACAGTTCTCTGTTACACTTCACATGTAATTACTTTGTCTAGAAGTATTACCTATGAGTGAGCCTCTGAAACGAGTTTTCTTAGCCTTTTAATTTCTTGATATCCAGTTTTCTTCTTCTGCATTTAGATCACAACCTTTGAGGCACTACTGATAGCATGGCCATTCATGCTCTGACAGCTCCTTTGCCTCCTGGTTCCTTTTCGTATTCTCTGCATGTGGAAAATGCATCCTTTTCCTGTGCTAAAAGACTTTTCTACTTGCCTTACTGTATTTGGCTGGCATCTAATCAATAAACAAATCCCTAACCCAAGATTCAGCTATTCAAACTATCAAGATCCTCCACTCCCCAAAAGAAAACCCAAACCCAACCAACTCCACAACAAGCCACAAGCCCCCAAACCCAAAGCAGGAAACTTATTTAAACAGTCACATAGACTAGGGGAAGGTTAGGAGAAAATAGCAGCTGGGTGAAATACACACAGACTTTCAATAGAAGTTCTGTGTGGAAGGTCTTGTGGGCTCTGTGCATTGGTGGTTTCTCTGTCATGTAATCCAAAGAGCTCTCTCACATGAGCAAAATTGACCAGACCATGTATGTGCAACAGGGTGTAACAGGAATGGGCTGCTGTACTTCAGAAAAAGGAGGCAGCAGGTAACATACTGCTAGTACAACTTCTCTGTCTCTCAATCTGTTCCTGCTGACATTTTGGGGTCTTTTTGGCAGAAGACGGATTAGTCTTCGGGCTGGCTGACTCTAACCCAAAGACTCTAAGTCAAGTGCCTCTGCTATACATCATTGAAGGGTTGATCTGTTAGAGGGTAGGATGGCCCTACAGAGGGACCTGGACAGATTGGAGAGCTGGGCCGATTCTAATGGGATGATGTTTAATAAGTCCAAATGTCGGGTACTTAATTTTGGACACAACAATCCCATGCAGAGCTACAGACTGGGGACAGAGTGGCTAGAGAGTAGTCAGGCAGAAAAGGACCTGGGAGTGCTGGTGGACAGGAAGCTCAACATGAGCCAGCAGTGTGCCCAGGTGGCCAAGAAGGCCAATGGCATCCTGGCCTGCATCAGGAATAGTGTAGTAAGCAGGACCAGAGAAGTTATCGTCCCCACTGGTCAGGCCTCACCTTGAATATTGTGTCCAGTTCTGGGCACCCCAATTTGGGAAAGATGTCAGGATACTGGAATGTGTTCAGAGGAGGGCAACGAAGATGGTGAGGGGGCTGGAGCACAAGCCCTATGAGGAGCGACTGAGGGAATTGGGGCTGTTTAGCCTGGAGAAGAGGAGGCTCAGGGGAGACCTCATTGCTCTCTATAACTACCTAAAAGGAGGTTGTAGTCGGGCAGGAGTTGGTCTCTTCTCTCAGGTGACCAGTGGCAGAACCAGAGGGCATGGACTTAAGCTTCGTCAGGGAAAGTTTAGACTTGATATGAGGAAAAAATTCTTCACTGAAAGGGTGATTGGCCATTGGAATGGGCTGCCCAGGGAGGTGGTGGAGTCACCGACCCTGGAGGTGTTTAAAGGGAGACTGGATGAGGCACTGAGTGCCATGGTTTAGATGATGGTTGGTGTTGGTGTTAGTGTTAGGTTATAGGTTGGACTTGATGATCTCAGAGGTCCTTTCCAACCTTGTGATACTGTGATACTGTGATCTGCAGAGATGGTTGGAAGACCAATTTGGCAGGCCCTTTGGTACCTGTAGTCATAGTCCCTGGTCCCTCATTGCAGCCTCTCATGTTGAGACTGCCCAAGAAAACTTGTTCTGATGTCATGTCAGGGTAGAGAAAGCACAGATCCCTGATGCTAGTGAATCACCTTTGCAGACAGTTAGAGTTAGAAGAACTGTGCTGATTCACAGCACTTGATAATCTCGTGTTCTGTAAACTGGAAAAAGATATGCACGGTGACAGGTCAAGACACAGCAGACATAAGTTATTTCAAGGGAAATTCTGTCTGGATATAAGAAAAAATTCTTCACTCTGAGAACAGTTAAACCTTGGAAGAAGACACCCAGAGAAGCGGTGATATCTCCCTCACTACAAGTGAGGCACTCATACCTTGACTTGGCAAATCCTTTGAAAACCTAATCTGAGGTCCTGTTTTCAAAGGGCAATTGGGTCAGGTTATCTCCAGAGGTCCCATCCCACCTTGGCTTCTGTATGCTTTGCAGTTGTATTATGATCTTCTTGAAGGAGACAGAGAACAGTCTCATTGGAAGGAACAGACCAGGAGGAAATTCGAACACTGAAATTAAAGGGATAGTACTGCTGTGTGCCTACAAGCACGGGATGAAATGTAAGTAGAAAAGAGTTGTAGCTGTGCATGGAGCTGGATTCAGATTTAAATATGTCATTTCATTGGCTGTAATAAAAAATATTACCTGAAGTTAAAGTACAAGCTGGTTGATAGGACTGAGCCTCGTGCATCAGCTAATTAGATTCCATAATATGCTGCTTTTTAGATGCTACCTCTGTCATGGCTTATGTTTGAAGTTGTGGCAAGATCAGACAAAAAATTAGACAATGAAGGAGACACACAAAGAAACATTGTGCAATTTTCCCATATTGAGTATCTATCATAGAAGCCACGTTTGATTGCATTGTCCCATTGCCCATGTTGGGACCAATATCTAAAAATAGAAATCCCATTAATAGTGATAAATAAGGAACATGTTTAATACAATCAAATTAAATGTATAAATCTTAAGCAAAGATTCTTGTAACAATGTTAATTCATTAAACTACAGGTGATCTCACCATGAGGGCATTGTATCATAGTGTCACTCATTAGTAATCTTTTCTTGTCACTTTTGAATTAAATAATTTATAGAGATCCTGTGCATTTCCTCTGCAGATTAACCAACCTGCTATTACATACTACTGTAGGAGGTAAAAGTCCTAAATATTATCAATTCTGAAGTGATTTCTGATTTACCTGAATTGCACCCAGTTCTTCATTTTCACAAGTCCTATTGCTTTGCTAGTAAACTACTGCTGGTAACAGACTTTATAATACATCCTTAGATTGAAACTACAAAGCCATTTTCCTTATAAAAATATGAAAGACTTCAGAATTAGCTCTTTCTTCTAACTGCCAAATCCCAAGGGTAAGATCTCAGGCAGGTCTAAATCTAAGCAACTACTATTTAAGCCAGTAAATCAATGACAACTTACTCCTGCTGAGTGGCTATCCATGCTTAGTTTACAGCTATAGGCACAAGCATGGCATGCAAAGACAATGGGAAGTGAGGTATGATGAGGATCAGAAGCAATTTTTATTTGAAAGTTCAAATGGATTTGTAACAGCCCTAAAATTACACTCTGCTCAAGCTGACGGTCTTAAGGCAGTTTGGAGTTCTGGCATGAAGTCAATGGCAAAACTTCTGTGGCTTTCACCTGTGACCTATTCATTGATGTACAGTTTGGATCCTGCCAACCATCGCTCTCCTGTTGTCTTCCCAGCTATCTGTTCCAGTCTCACTTCCGCGTGCTGTTGGCTCCAGTTTCTCTTGATGTAATATCCTCATTCCAGTTCAAGAATCACTGTCTGTAAGTCTAAGTAACTTCATAGCACCTACTAAAAATACCCTCATTTTTATTTCCAAACAGATGCCTCACACTTTCTCTACCCTTGGCCTGGTCCTTGCCCTCTGCATCTCAGGCAGGAAATTCCTACTCCTTTACACTAAAGAGAGGCTATGGCTGCGTTAACGAATATGATGGCCCAATGGGAGCAGATATTTGAAGTTAAATGGTACGTGTTCAGTACCCAGCATTCACCCCACAAGCATTCCAGGGAATTTCGCTTTGGACAACGTTTCTTGTGCAGGACGCTCCTTTACGTTAGGACCATATTATAATTTAATAATTTCACTTGGTATGAATGCAACCCACACGTTGTGAGACCACTCCACAAAATGAAGAAAAGCATGGTAAGTGGTGGACAGACAGGGGATTTGCTGCAACAATGTTCTACTCATCTGCACATTGGTAGATGAACCTATGGAGATTCAGAGGAGGAAGGTGTCTCCGACAATGACAACATATTGAAACATGGAATCAGAATCATTAAAGTTGGAAAAGACTTCTAAAATCATCAAGCCTAATCATTAGCCCAAAACCACTGTGCCTACTAAACCATGTCCCGAAGTGCCACTTCAACATGTTTTTTGAACACCTCCAGGGATTGTGACTCCACCACTTCCCTAGGCTACCTATTCCAATACTTCACCACTCTTTCAACAAAGCAAAAAACAATGTTAGCAAATATCAGCTAAGACTGCAGAAATCCCACCAGGTTATTTTAACGGTGTGTTGTCTAATGAATTGTGTGGTTTTGTTGGATGGAGACCTGTGAAGGGGTTGTGTCCCAATAGCTTGCTTGCTTTCTCCAACTCTCATGAACTCATTTCATGAGAGTTGTAGTCTTCCTGCCTGTTGGGGTGTTGAGTCGGTCACCTGTTCCAGGGAAGTGGCCTCCAGGCTTAGGGCAGCTTAGTACTTGCACGGCTGAGGGTGGCCCCCCAGCACCTTGGCCATGGGGATGGTGTGGTCAGAAATGAGCCCGACCATCCTGGGCTGTGTCTGACCCTGGGTACCCTCACTGAGTCTGATCCTGGGACACCCCATCACATCCTCAGCCCATTCCTGAAGAGGTACCTGATGCCCAGAGATGGGGCTGCTCCAATGCCTGCAGCTGCTCTCCTCCTGGCTGGGGAGGGGTGGGTTTGGCTGTCAGGGCCTGCCCTGCTGCCCTGGGGGACCTCGTTCCTGCCCCGGGAGCCCACAGTGCCCTGACACTCCCCAGCTGGCATCTCTCATATGAGCTATGTTGGAAATATGCAGGAAGAGGACAATGTACATGAGCCTCTTGGTCCACTTGTGTTGTTAGGAGGAGAGAGGAGAACGAATACAGGAGACACCCTATCATTAGGCAGCCAGGGCAATCCAGGCCTCCCTGCTCCCCCATCAGCCCCACTCAGCTTGGCAGAAGGACCCTGAACTACCGCTGTCAGACTCACGAGGACACTTGTGACTGAAAGGAGATGGGGAAAGATCATCCCTGTCACCTCTTTATCAATAGTGATGACACATTTGAGGAAACTACAGCTGGTCTCCAGTGGGGTAGCAAGAAAGCCATGAATTATTTATTAGTTCAATTAGTTGACATGGACGAAGACTGGTAAGGGCTGTAAAATAATTGCTTATTGATTTGCCTTTTCTTCTTCAAACTGCTTCATGATTTTGGTGTGAGACAGCAAAAGCACAAGGGCTTGGGAGCCCACTTGCTTTCCCTTCTGGTTACACTGGAGCTGGCATTACAAATAACGAGGCTTCTCTCTGGACATGTTCAAATATTGGTGTTGGCACAAAAGATGGAATAACTTTATTTGCTACAGCACAGATGCTGTTACCCCATTATTTTCTACAGGCATGTTAAGCAACAATCAATAGCTGTCTGCTTATGGCATTTGGAAGTCTCTGGAGACTACTTATGACACTCATTTGTTTTTCACGCTTTCCATTAAACCATATTTAAAAAGCCCCAGACCTTCAAAGTTGGGTACTTTTTTGGCATTTTTTTCACATTAAAAGGGGTCTAATTTTTGTGCATATTAATACTAACAACTTCAGAAATGACAGATTATGACACTTTTACAAAGAAGAAGGCAGGGCTAATAACATATTTTTAGATCATTCAGAATTCTGCACAGCTACAGTAAACTTCTACAGTTACTTCATTTTTGTTGCTATGTCAGTAATTAGTAGTGTTGGTTACAGTTTATACCAATGCCTATATCACGAGGTTAAGAGGTAGGGGACAATGTGAGAACAATGCCTGCTACATGCTTGTAGTGGTGTAGATATCACAAAAACTTGTCACCATAGAGCACTGCTCTCGGGTATGGGAGCTCTTCACAGAACCCTCTAATTAACACTTTGAAATTTAAAGTAAATTGCAAAACAAATACAGACCAAATAAGGAGGTATTTCAGGTAAAACAGAAGCTTTAGAAATATTATTGGAAACAAATAAATCAAATTACCTTCTATTCCTGGTGGAAACTCATGTCCTAGGGTACCAGTCTAAGTGAAATATTATATCATGGTTCAGGACTTCTTGTATTTTGAAGCACAACAGCAAACCGCAAGTTAGAACATGACATATATACTGTCATTAGTCATCACAGTCTGTGGTCAGGAAAATATCAGGTCCACTCTAACTTCTCAACACAGAAGAATCTGAAGATATTTCTGTTGTAGGACTAGCCTTTGGCGAGCAAAAGCAGATGTGATAAGCACTGACATTTAAACCTTGAATTGAAGTTACAGGTTTAAAGAGAGAAGCAAGATTTTCTTTAGCTGGTGACTACCATCTGTTCTATTACATAGCTGTTTGTTACTCAAACTCCAAGATTCAGGTAGCACATGGCCATGTGTTTCTCTGTACTGGCCAGAGAAGTGTCCTGATCAGAATCAGAAACTTGTTTGAGTAAGAGTCAGCAAAGTGGATTCTTCTCACTGTCTTTACAGCACCACCAGCATCATTCTTCTGGGTGCCATTGTCGTTGTGGCGCACATGCTAAATGACATCCTTGTATCCAGCACTGACACACGCATTAACCACTGCCAACAAACAGAAAACCAAGCTTAGGGTCTTCTGTGGTGGGTTGATCCTGGGTAGCAATTGAGCCCTCATCCAACAGTTTGCTCATCTGCTCCCGTCAGCAATGCTGGGGAGAGAGCTGGAAGAGCAAAAGTGAGAAAACTGCTGCATTGAGATAAATGCAATTGAGTAAGTGAGGGGAAGACAGGAAAAAAAAAAAGCGTCGGTGCAAAGGCAATAATTCTCAGGATGCCCAGAGAGTCTTTAAGCAATGGTTACTTTGGAAAGTAGCCATTTGAAAACTGGTCTTTCCAGGTTTTAGTGCTGAATGTGGTGTTATCTGGCTCAGAATATCTCTTCCGGTAATTTGAGTCAGCTGTCCTGGCGCTGTCCTCGCCCGACATTTTGCTCATCCCCAACCTGCCCCCTCGGGGGCAGAGTGAGGAACAGAGAAAGCCTCGATGCCATACAATCACTGCTCAGCAATAGCTAAAAGCTTGGCATGTTGTCATTGCAATTTCAGTCATAAAACCATATGGACTGCTATGAAGAAAGCTAACTCCAGCCCAGCCAGACCCAGTACATTTTCATACCTGTGCTTACTTGTGAAATACATGGACTGAGATTCTGATTCACCTTCAGCTCTCTCCATCTTCTGCTCAGGGCTGAATCACAGCTTGACCAAAAAATATAGCTAAGGTGAGTTTGGAAAAGATGAGGTTTCTAGAAATGATGTTTGTTCCTATCTTGTCTGGTGTCACTGTGAAACAACATGAAAACATTTCCATTTGCTTAAAAAAAAAATAATCCCAGAGCTAGGAAATTATGCATAAAACAACTGAGAAGAATGCTGAGTTTGGATGCTTCAGGCACTGAATGATATCAAACGATAAGATTAGGTTGCCTGTACAGTTCCTGTACAGGTGTTTATGGCTTCCCCCTTGTTTGCCCTATGACTGTCTTCAGTTCCACAGTCATACACCACTTTCTCTACAGGCAACTTTAATTTAAGCTTTTTCTTAAGTGCTTGGCTTTCAACATTAATGTTCTCAGCAGTTTCTCTTTAACAGGATGTGGGTGACATATAGGTATTTGCAAGATGTTTTTACGCTTTTTGTTTCTCTCTCTCCCTTTTAAATAAAACATATTTTCAGGAAGCAGAATTGAAAGAGCATTGTGTTAAGCAGGGTCAGAATAAGAAATGTCGAGATCTTATTAAAAAGCATTGGTAGTCTGGGCACTCTGCTCAGTCAGTGGGTCTCCTATGTTTTTTTTTTTCCCACAATCTATTTGGGAAGTGAGCTTCTTCAGCAAATTAATGTTAGGAGGAAATTAGGGGAAAGTTTCCAGCAGTTAAGGATTCTTATGTTCAAGTGCTATTTTGAAAATATTTCTGGTAAAGTGCTAACAATTTTCAAGTGTCGTTTAACAGGTATGACAGCATTTCATGTGGGAGGTGAGCGTACACCAACAACAGCACTGCGCCTTCAGCATGACACATATGTTCATTTTGTGTGCTGAAACAGTGTGGTTTTGCGGGCACCTTGTCAATACCTACATTGACATCATTCACACAATAATCCCAAGGGGATTGTAAATTTAATTACTGTCAAAGTGCTTAGAGGTATTTTTGCACACCAAATCAAATGCATAAATAAATAAATAAAGCAAAGTTCTCTCCCCAGTAAAGTCACTTTCTACCAGCAGTGGCTCCAAGTTCTGCTGTTAGCTGCCTACCAGCTTCTCAGCCCGCACCTGGAGAACTGGATTCAGCAGTAGAGCCCAGACAAATCAGTAGCCACAATAATTTCTGACCACTCTGTGGACACAGCAATTTTTGCCGAATTGCTGGAACAAGGTAAACATAGCTGCCAGTAAATTTGTTTGGTCTGGAAGGGGAGTTCTGACTGGTTGAGGGAAAATGTCAAGAGCAGCCTTCAGCAAGACCATCCATCCAGGTGGATGATTGACAGACTGTAACGTACTCCTGGCAGGGATTACATGGCTTTTGGAGGAGACCTTCCCCTGGGGTCTTTGCTTTGTTTTTCCTACAATGGACAGCCTTTACATCATTCTGCCCAATACCTTTTTGCTCAGTTATACTGGAAGTCCTTTTTGTGTTGACACCATGACCTTTTTCTGCTTGGCAAATTTTTCTTACGCAGTTTCGCATCTGGTAGTAGCGAGATGTCAAAGGTTGGAGCAAATACGTGAGTTTTACCTTCTTCTATTCTGACTATAGGGTTTATCATCTTAGCACTGGCCTACGTGGAATAGCAAAGAGGCAGTAGGTTTGTCCGTCAGCTAGCGAATTTGTGTGCTTTTTTTCTCTACATACATTCTGCTGCTGTTTAGTTAATTATAAATCACAACTATTTTTAGTAAGTTAATATTAACACAGCACTTTGAACAAGCAAACCTTTGTAATGCTGAACACTTCTAGCACACTGTATAAAACAGTATCATAAGTGACACTGGTTAAACATATTTTTCCTATTTTCTTGCTTCTAAATGTCCTTGCTATTTTCTGTGGAGGCAGGGTTCTTGAATAAGGATATTCTAAAAACAGACACATTTGCTAGTATTCAAAATTAAGGCTACATGGCTAAATGATGGCTGGCAAAATGGAGTACAAAATGTGTTCCGGTTGAACCATATGTAATTGCCCTTCCTTTCTTTTCACTGAACTGTAAATCTGAAAGATCTTCATGACCAGTATCTCAGGGGCTAGAGCACTTGCTAGGTAAGCTTTAACCCCTGAAAAGCCCAAATCTCTCACTGTCTCCGAAGGTGTTTTAATCCATGGATTTTGTAAAGCAGAAGGGTAGACATGAGAAGTTGGGAAGAGAAAATATTCTCAGTTACTCCTATTCCTCTTATCCTCCTGAGTGCAAATAAATAAATGCATGCCCAGTCAAGCAGGAGACAAACCCAGATGATCTGCTACCCTATTGGGACAACCTGTCACTTGACTGTCCACCCTGGGACTTTCCTGGCAGTCAGGCTGCCGCCCATTCTCTGCCTCTCTAAACACTAATGCAAAATAGACCAGCCTGAAAAGGAAAAACTATGGGAACGCCCCTTGCCTACTTTCTAGGATGTTTAATAAAAATGCAGTTGAAGGACATACACTGATGACTTTATTCAGGGTAGGGATTTCAAGCAAAGCTTCCCTGTCTCCCAGTGGGCATCGCAGCTGTCTCCAGTAGACTGCTCTCAGCTGGTACAATTCCAGCTGAGAGCTGTATCGGACACTAAGCAAACATATGCAGAAAGTGACTAATGCACCTCATATTTAAGCTCATTAGGAAGGTGAAAACTGTAGGACAACTCCCGCCCCAAATATAAAACTAAGCAATTAAGTCATTAGAACTTTTCTTGCTCTCCTTATCCTCTATTTCTTCCAAGTGAAGCCTGATATTTAGGACACTCTCTGGATTCACCTCCTGTCAGACAAAGGAGATCTCAGTCTAATTGAATAGTGTGCAATCACTATTAATAATTTTAATTTAAAAAATATTGGGATCATTAACCTTTCCCTTCCTAGAAAAAAAAAAAACCAACCCTTATTGTGTTACCTGGTACATTAAAGGTCTCACAGGCTTCTTTCCAAAGACCTAGAAGGGAGCACTGCGCCGTAGAATGAAAGGGGAGAAATTCAATAGACCCTGAGATCAAGAGAGTCTTTCCATCTGTTTTGATGGATTTTGGATCAAGCTACATGATAAGTGATGTTCTTTTGTCACATTTATGAACATTTCACCACTTACTCTACGCCTGAAGGAAATATGTTCAAATCCCAGTTGCTATACAGCAGAGAAAAATATACCAAATTAAATCGGCCTGATTTTTTTTCTCTGTTAGCATAAGTTCTTGCTAGTTATAAGCTTAGTGATGTCACTGGTATTATACACATATATTAATGCTAAAGAATGAGGTTTATGGATTTATTTGTATTAGTTGATGAAAAAAACTGATGTGCTTTATTTTAACAGTAGCACAGAAGTTCCACTTTTTCTTAATTAATGCATTCAAACATTCAACAGAAGAAGTCCTAGAGGAAAATGTTGAACAAATCTGTTATTGTTTCTATATCTTAAATGCATAAACATTTGATGATATAAATTCTTCTGACAATTAGCATATAATAGATGCAACGGTAGTATGATTTAAAAAAAAATCTTAACATTGTTGTTATCTTTTAAGGATTGACCCATTTCTTTTCCTTTTTCATTCTTTTTCCTCCTTCTCTATATTCAGGAGTATCAGAACAGACAAGGCATAAAGACATTTTACTTGCATTTACTTAAATAAAAAAGAACTTAGAGATATTTATCAGTATATTTCAGTGCTTTGCCCAATGATTGGTAGAAGTTCTGTTTTTAAAGGGCAGGGCAGCAAAGTGTAAAACCATCTTGGCGCTGCTGACCTAAACCTACTTTGCATTACATTGTGGTTGCTGTCTGTGTTTTCCTTCTCCTTGTCTTCCCTCCATGATTCAGTTGCTTTTCTTCATGGTGGTCACCAAACGCAGGATTTTAAGAGTGAGACTGCAAGAAGGTGTGGACACTGTAAGACTCAGCATCTTGGAAGAGATGGGCAGCATCAGCAAAATTCTATGTGCTCGCCCCTCAAAGCAATAGAGGACTTGATTTGAGTTTTGTAGGCATTTTTGGCATAATAGTTTGCAAGGACAAGTTTAAGGAGGGTAGTACTCAAGAGTTTATAGGCATGTTAAAAGATCTGGGCGAATAGGATTGCAGAAGACTTCACCTTGGTGTGACTCAGAAATGTTGGCAGGATAAATGAGGATTTCTGACGAGAGGTCAAGAAATATGATCTTAAGAGCTGTACATTGACTTGCAGTCTATAAATGACAATCAAAGTCTCAGTACTGGCGGTCTTTGCAAACACCAATTTCCTGTAATTTCTTTTTCAAGCTTGAAAAATCCCCCTATTTGGAGTAATTTTAGTTCAACTTCCTGATAACATTTCACACATGAGCAGAAACAATACCCTGCGAGCAAAGGATTAAGGCTCAATGAGGCAGAAGGTTTTGAAAGCCTTGATTTTTTTCAACATGTATCTTGAAAAAGCTCATGGGGCTTTCCTATCTGTTGCATGTTCCATGTCTTTACACTGAACAGACAGCAAACAAACAATCTGAACAAGTTACAGATTTAATTTTTTATAAAATGCTATGTGTTGGGAGCTTGTAAATAAAATGTGTTGCTTAAATATCAGGAAGATCACAACATCACAATAAGAAATGTGAAAACAGGTCTGAATAAGGAGTCAACTTGAGAGGGAGTCCCAGAGGATTTATTAACTTCAGGATGCACAGTCACCTGCTTGATCTGCTCAGATTTTCTGTGGGTATGAATGAGAGCAAAATCTCCTGGTATCTTAAAAGGCAGATTAGTGCTGAATGTGCCCAATATATCTGGGAAACTTTGCATCTACATTGGGGGAAAACCAGTAAAGATTTACACAGACTGTAGCAGGTCAGTTCTTCACGCCTCCAGCCCTAGATGGGAAAAGGAAAGCCATCAGATCATTGGAAGATGTTACAGATGCATTTAAAGTAAAGGTCACTGATTTGATTTCTTTCTGTTGAGTAGTAAGCACCTTCTCTTTGAGAAGCAGGTGTTGCAAAAATCATCTTGAATCTTTCAGGCATAGGTATGATGCAACAGTCTGAGAAAGGTCAGAACAAGCAGCAACACTTCTTCTTGAAAACACCCAAGACACAAAAATGTTTCTATTAAGTCTTGTTCTGCAAAGTTATGCTGAGACTTTCAGCAAACTATTTTTGAGGTGTAAACAGAAAACTTTTCCTACAGGAAAACTCTCAGTCTTTCAGGTGTTTTAAGATATGTTGAGCCAGTCTGCTAGACAAGAGCTGTCTGACGATAAAACAACACTTACTTACTACGGTTACATTTATTATTCCACCCGTAAATGAATATTAAACCTAGAATTTTTTTCAAATGGAGGCATCTGAATTAAGAACTAGCAATGCAGGATGTAGTCAATTTGATGTTGTTGGAAGAGATTTTTTACTTCTGCTGTCAATTAAATAAATATTTATTAGCACAATTCGTGAAATATGGAATACTTTGTATGCCAATGGTTACTCTGATTATATAAAGTAATAATTCCAGTACTGGCATTTTGTAATATAAAAAATAATGAGTGTCATTAAAATGGTAAACTGGAAACGTACCCAAGGTTTAGTATATGTATATAGAGAATGTATGAAAATGTGATAGAGAGCTAGAAAAATCAGTTCAAGAGAAACGCATCTGGAAACCAAAAAATGCTTTTTCATGTACAGATTAAGAAATTTTGCACACACCTTACAAACCTGTTGTGAGCTTGTTGCTGTTAACAATATAGCTGTGCTAAATATGTATGATATTTAAGGCCAAATTCAAAGTTTGTCAGGTACATAATTTATAGCCATGCCCCAGCAGGTTGTGAGTACATCCCACCTTGTTTTCTAGATAATTGTGCAAATCCAAGAATAGTTTTAGGAATAGGGTGAAAGTTTCCAAATCTCACTTGTGCATGTATTTACATCAGACAATTATTAAAAAAAATGTTAACAGATTGGAGTAGTAGGGACATAGTCCCATCCATGTGTACGCTGCCACAATTTTACTATGTTGAGGGTTTTCTCTCGCTTGGCTTTGCTTGCATAGAGCCTTTGTACTGGCCCTATAGTCTGCTGCTATAGTCAGCCATTAAGGAACAAAATAGTGAGCTGTTGTTGCTGACAGAATTGTTGAGACAGAGAAATCAACTTTTTTTTTTTCTGTTTGCTTTGGGTTCAAATACACCATTTCTGGCAATATGGACCATAGAGACTCTATGGTATGTCTATGGTATGTATGCGAACTAGACTACTGATTATGGCTTTTAACTGGAAGAAGAGCAAAAGAAGCTTATCTTTGCCTACAGAAATCCATGCAGGTGTATTTGGCTGTTTGATGATCTGCCTCTTGTCTCAGTGGAGTTGATTTCATTAAAGCTGAACTTCCTCTTTGTCACTTCATTCTTTTTCCTTCAGACTAATACACTTGCTGAATGAATGATGCCCAGAGGTGCTATTAGAGTCCACTCAAAGGCAGTTGCTCTGATACAAGATTCATTCTGGTGAGAACTCATCCACTGTGGAAAACTGTAGTTCTTGAGCCATCCCTGTAGAGTTACAGCGACAAGGTTATCCTAGTGTACAGTTGGGCTGATGGAGAAGTGTGGATACCTGGAGAGATTGTTCTGAATCTGGAACAGAAGCAGATCATTCATGGACCAGGTATCTTGACCTGCATCCATGTATAAGGATGGGCTGGTCATGAATCTCCACTCATCAAAAATCCAGCCTCTTGGGGTTTTTTTGCATATTACAGGATAGAGGAGCCTGAAGAACATTATTGCCAGCAGTATTTTAGATCATTCTCTTCCATCAAGCTGTGACACAAAGCTCAGTTTGTCAAATGAAAGGCTGAGTCTTCAGTGGGTGCAAATCAATGCAGCTCCACATAAGCTGATGGGTTCATGCTAATTTACATCACTTAATGGATGTCCTACAGTTTGCTGCTGACCTTTTCAGTCTGCCCAAATCTTCGGCATCTTGTGCCTCTTATAATCACTTAAAGCTGTGCTGAGGGTTTGGGTTAAGATAGAGTGTTTTCCATTTCCTTGGCACTCAGTGGGCACAGGATCAGAAGGAGCTTTGAAATACCTGAGTCCTACTGAATTTCTTTATAAATTGGACAGCTGCCACCCATGAGCTTTTCTGAATATCATTTCCGTAACCTCTCAATCATATGTAAGGGCCAAGAGAACAGAGCCCAGAATTGGCAAAGAATTGCAGTAATAATTTAAGTGACTTGAAGTGAGGTAAATACTAAATATAAATTTCCAATTTGACACAGAATCCACTGACAGCACCATAATCTAAGATCCTTTCAATCATGTATGATTATAAGCACTCATTGGCATGAGGCACCTATCTGTCACATTTATAGTTAGAAGGAGTGGAGGCAGCTGACATCTGACAGGGATGAGGCAGACCTGACAGGCACCCCCATCTTGGCTTGTTTCTCCTCTGCCTTTCATTCCTGTCTTTCAGAGGCTGGTACGACATCTCCTCCCTATGGCACAGGTTCTGCCTGCCCTGGTCTCACAGCCACTGGAGGGAAACATGCCTTTATGGGATGACTTCATGACCTTGCTACTGTCCTGATGGTAGCCATCAGGCCACAGGTCTTTGAAACGGGCGAGTAACTCCTCAGAGTGTAGAAACCCTTTTCAGATAGGGCACATGCACATTCTCTTTCCTCATGACCAGGGACTTGTTCTCAATCTAGGTACCCTTAAAAAACTGAGTGACAGTGGATTCTTCCAGGATAGGGGCTTGGTAATACGGATTGTTGCAGCTGTGTGTATTTAGCAGCTCCAGAATGTGATGATCCTTCCAGACCAAGCAGGCTGCCAGATCTCTGCCACAAGGAACTTGCAGTCTATGAGCTGGTTAGCCTATAGAAATCAGTCCTACATTATCAGAGAAGACAACAAACAATCAAATAGCGACTAAAGAAGTGTTTTAAGCTCTCCTTCCTTTTCATTCCTGGAAGAGGGTAATGTCTGCCTGCCATTTTCCTGGCAAAGCTCACCTCTTTCCTCACACTTGTTTACTGCTGGAAGTCATCGCAGTGGTGGAGGTCATCGTCCATCCACACCCACTCTACAGTGATTCATTCTCTTCCCACCAGCAAATGGAAAAAAGAATCAGCTCAAACGCTGTTGATAGCCTGTTTCCTGAACATGATTAATACGATTATAATAGTTCCTAACTTTGCTCAACACGTGTATAAAATTGTCTATGAAGTAGCTTCAACAAAACAAGGGAACACAGTGAATACAATCAGTAGTGGATGAATGAATGCCCAGATCAAAATTTATCTTATTTCTGGGGTGTCCTTTCATTTTGCTAAATTTTTCATTTTGCTAAAACTTGCTATGAAAATACTAGGATTTTCTAACAAATTATTTCACTGTATTAGACTGATGCTGTCTAAAGTTGAGACGTTTTAATAAAATTTGCCTTTGGTATTTACCAGGCAACTATCTTACTGTTCTGAACTGCTATGCCACAAACATGACACTTTTATGGTCTTCCCGTAGATTAAATAAGGAAACACAGTTTCCTCTTATTTTCTTATATCTGCATAAATCTGAAATAAATCTTTGTTGGAATCAGTGGCAGAACTTGTCCCATCAACATTTTGTGAGTTTTAAAAAGAAGCAAGGAATTGGAAAGGATTCCATTGTCTCCAGCTTTAGTAGAGGAACTTTATCTATCAGGCAGCTGTTGTAGTCTACCTGCAGTTGATTGATGTTAGCTTAATAATGATGATCGATTAGATCATCAGTGTCATCCTTAGAAAGAATGTACTTTAGCTAATGACATCAGTTGACTAATAGATTCCTGTTTAAATGTCAAGGGGCCAGAGAAAGGCACTCTGCTAAGTACTTACATTACACCTATTGAAAAAAATCACATCAAGTCTACCTAACAAAAGACTTTTGTGCCATAGTTATAAACCCTCTATTTCCTCTACTACTGACAAGCAAATTTTGCTTCAAGTTACAACTGTGTATAGCTGAGAGTTACTTCATTTGTCTTGAAAGTTTGGGTCAGTCTTTCTAGAAACCATCAGATATAAATCACTGAGTGTTTACCTGAATGTTTCTTTCCCTGCTGTCATTACAGAGGGCACATCTCCAGCTCTGAAACCAGAGGTGCGGAAGGTGGCTCCTTTGTCTGCTGTGGTCTCAGAAAGAAACATTTTGGGTTGAATTTTCAATTCCAGTGTGTTTGCTTTTGGAGAAACTCGGATTCCCTTCTTCCAACTATACACACTTCCTGTGAACATCTTGAGAATATCTTCCATCGTTATTGATGTAAACAAGCTGCATTTTGTCTTCCCCTCAAGCAGAAGATTCCAAATACATTTTACATTGGCGTTATGCACAAGTTAATGATTCCAGTCAGCTATGTAATGCTATGAAATTTTCAAGTATAATTTTAAGTTGATTTTTAAATTAGCATTCAAGGAATACTTGCCTACTGCAGACAGAGTAGGTAAATAAGAACAGGAATGCCATTCTATTACTACCTTCTTTATGGATTCCTTATGGAGATGTACAATTCATGACGAGATTTGACTAAGGTATTCAGCTAATATAAGGAGGTGGTTGAATGAGGGTCATATTATTCCATGTGCAGATGTACAGATGCACAGTAGACGATAGTTTTATACTTTGAACTTCAATCAAAATATGCAGAACTGTGAGCAGACCAATTAACTTCATTTTAATACTTATCTAAATCTTCTTACACTGAAGTTTAATTACAAGACAGATTTATTTTATTCCTTTTCACACAATCACTGCCAGTGTAAAAATAAGGTACAAAACTGATAAGAGGCAGCATTACAGATACATACATAAATTTCTTTTTTCACAAGCATGTATGCATTAAATCCAGCTTCCCACCTGGCAGCAGTTATTTTTGTATAGTTGGAATTTGAATGTGCTTAAGTGAATGTATTATTTTCATGTTTCTGTCTCACTAAGTCAAAAAACTTCATGGAGGGTTGACCATAGACACTGCCTGAACAAAATAAACAAACAAACCAGAATTACTGAGTGTGGATATTTGCTTAGAGACCATCACAAATGTAATTTCTGCTGTCAGTTCATTTGAACACGTTCCTTCTGAAGCAGGCTGATCAAAGAGTTCTGTCGCGAGTAGAAGAAAGGAAAAAGCGAATTAGCAGAGCTGACCCCCAGAGTGTCAGAGGAGAGTCTCTACTTGAAGAATAATCTTTACCCACCACCGGGCTCTCAAGGAGGTGGAGCACGGTGAGAACTCTGCAAAGGACACTCTTGTTTATCACCATCCAGAGCAAAGGAGGAAGCCAGCTAGGGAGACATGTATGCAGGAAAATATTCCGTCATCCCAGCAAAAATCTGGAGAATGAAACACAGAGGATGCTGTGAGAGTATTTGCAGCATTTAATTTTACACATCCAGCTTAAGTGGCGAAGGTTATTCAATACAGACTTACCCCCAAAGGACTTTTATTGGACTGAACCCTGACTGGCAACAGACAGAGTCTGCTACCTCCTGAATTTATACCAAGGCTTTTCAACTGGCATCTTTGACCCAGAGCCATGCCACCTTGCTCCATCAGCAAAGAGGGCTGTTTGTGATGCATAAGCATCATAGACTGGTGTAAGCTTCTCTTTCCTTGTATCGAACTACCTCACATTGCTGAGAAGACAAACACAAAGGCAGTCCAGGGGTTAATGCAGCCATGACCTTCCTGGATGTAGAGAAGGATTTGGTTTGTTGAGGTGTCTACTTTTCGCAGGGTGTGACATAATCCGGAGAGACGAGAAGAACTTTTAAACGAGCTGGTTCTACTTCCAGAAAAGCCTGGTGGTATGGCAGTATGGCCCTCAGGGTGAAACAAGCTGTAGGAAGACAATCTCTCCTGGATGCAACTCTGCCAGTAGAAGATGTATTGCCCCAGCTTTTCAGTGCTGCCCACATTAGGGACTATTGCTACACTGATCTGTTCATGCAATTACATGTGCGAGTGCTCCCAAACCTACCTCAGTGAAAATTAAAAAGATAAATCTGAATCTATTGTTTAAATTAGTCTGCTTAGATTGGCCTGGATCACACAAGAGTGCACAGTCATAGAAAACCAACTCTGTAAGCTGGGAGGTCAAGGAAAATGGGAAGCTCTAATCTTGGCGGTGGACTTGCAAGGTCTGTTTCTGTTGCTCCACCATCCCCTGTGCAGAGACATGCTGTGGTCCCTGTCAGAGAAGGGCTGCAGCTCTATAAAGATAATTCATGGTAGACTGGAAGCATCCAGGGTCTTGTTTTTAAAAGCATGACATATATCTCATGTATCTGACTTCAGGGAACTTTGAGCTGGGACAAAAACACTGCTTCTTGTTGTTCAAAGAAGCCGAGATGCTCCACCGCACTGAATAGCTAGACGAAACAGCTGTGTACTCCACACTGATCAGGCTCTGCTGTGAGCTCAGGGCACAGAAAATAAAATCCTGCTATGAGGTAACAGCTCAATAACTGATGCGAGTTTGAAATACAACCAGCTATTGTAATGAAAGCTGTAACAATACAGCTTAAAAGAATCAGCATGGACCCATTCTCTTTGCAATTTCGGGTTAAGGAGAAGCATTCATTGTCCCTATGAATGTTGCATAGTTTGCTCACTTCACCTTTATTTTACCTAACGAATAAAAATATATTGAGGATGTATTTTAGCCAGAAGAAAAACAAATTGAATAGAAAATTTTATATCTATCTATTACTGATCAATTTATCTAATAATTTAAGTCTTTAGAAAAGAATGTTATATTACAATCTCCAATCCAGACTTAAACAATATATGAAAAAGGAATTTGGCATTTTTAGCAGTATTTTTTTTTCCTAACAGTTTTCTTTCCCAGGCTGAAAAATTAACTTTTTTGATGGTGGATGTTGCAAAAGCTTCTTTTTAAATTTTCTGCCTCATGATCATGCTGTGACTCATGGCATGGAGTTGTATAGGTCACATCAGACTTCTTTCTTTAAGGAAAATATGTTGTCATATATATGGCCCAGTGCAATGTGTCAGAGCACATGAGAGGTTATGCCTGAAATGTGACAGAAACAGTTCTCGAATTCACTTAAAATGTAAGGACAAACAGCAAAGTGCCAGATAAAGCTGTCTCATGATGTTAATAATATCAACTCTTATGCTTTTCTATAGTATCTTCAATCTTGAAATGTGACCATCTCTGGAACAAAAAAAAAAGGAATCTATTTTAAGTATGGTTTAAGAGGATTTTTTTTTTAAAAAATGTTTTCCTTAAGAAATAACGACTGAAATGGAATCTATTTGAGTGATGTAGGCTAAAAAATAAAATCTTGTGAGATATCGAGACCCTTAGGTTTATAGTTTTGATTTCACTCCATGTCTGAAGTTCTGCTTCGGCAATGGCACGAAAAGAAAGGTATCACTTATGAATCTTCCTTCTTGCAGATGTTCGAAAGACATCTGGACATGGTCCTGGGCAACCATTTCTAGGTTACCCTGCTTGAGAACTGTCGTTCGACCAGGTGACCTCCAGAGGTCCCTTCCCACCTGAAGCATTCCAAGACTGTGATTCTGTGAAATCAACAGCAGTGCATAGACCCACAACTACCAATATACCCTAAGTCTACAACTAAAGACATCTTCTTTTTTTTCAGATTTAGACCCTCTTTGATGACCACCACCTCTATGCAATGCTTCTGTCAGTTAAATACCTGTTGCTGTGGCTTCCCAAGTGGTTTCAGTGATGTGCTTGTCTGCCTTAAGGCTGATTTTGCACAGAGTAGCACCAGTGACAAGAAGGACGTTTGATAAAATAGACTGAGAACTGCAATACTGAGATTAGTCTCCATCTGAAGCCACGAACACATGTAAATACACACATTTTATGAATTAATAAATATTGGGATTTTTTTTCTTTTGAAAAGAGATACATAGTTCATAATATATTTTATAAAAATGGACACAATCATCATACTAATGAGAGTTTACATTTAATATTTAATCACAAAGTCTTTTACAAAAAGAGGAATCTATTTTACAATATCACATTCTGAGAAATCTCTGACTAGGTTTGCTCAAATGTCTGGACAACATTTTCCTTTGTTTGAGCCCAGACCTACCTTGATGCATGGTATAGACTAGTTTCTGTATGTGGTAATTAACTGTTTCTATTTACTCATCTATAAACCATTGCAGCTATTTTTTCTCTCAGTTGTGTTGCACTGCAGCAATATTTTTTCCTCTTTACCTATACTAGGATAAAAAAAAATATGTGCTGTGTCTATGCCATGAGTATACCAAATAAAAGATCTATATTGCATTACTGTATTTATATCTGAAAATTTCAGCCAGGATTTCTAAATATTCCTTAACACAGCAAATGTTAATGGCAATAGTTGTCAGATGAAAATTATTATGTCTAAGTTCTGTACTTATAAACGTTTAGCTACTTCTTTGGAGTAATTAATTGCACTTTCCTATTGAAAATCTTCATTGGTTGGTAAAAGTGCCAGTTTTTTTGAAGTGTGAGACCAAAATTAATTTGATCTCTTTGCCTGAACAAAAATCTTTAATTTCCTGACTCTTCTGTGAGAACAAGTGTCGTTAAAAAGGGCTGATTGCTCTTTTCTAGTACTACCATTGGAGTTATGAAGGGAGATGCAAGTCATCATTTCTTCTCCTAAGCTCTTCTAAAATGTCACTCTTGACATATACTGTATATACACTGCAAAGTGTGCCCAGATCCCAGCTCCAGGCTCTGATCCAAACCCCTGGTCTGGCCAAGTTTTTGTATTTTGTTGTATACGACCCATGCACGTGTCTGTTTTTCTTCTGGTGCATCAGTTCAGAGGGGGTTTGGTGCTAAGGAGTTGCAGGAACATGTCCGAGAGTCCATAATACATAGAGCCACTTGAAGGAGTAGCTCATGGGAGGACCTGTCTGCCCATCAACTACCTCAGCCTGAACCTGTGTCTGTTGGGCCCCAGGATGAACTTGGGCAGGCTTGCGTTTCCAACGGGAGGTGGTTGACTTTGCTCAGCTCCCAGTTGCTTCCAGCTTGCTGATATGAGGAGGTGTTCTCGATCTCTCTTCTCTGAAATGACACCCAGGTTTGGCCCAGCTGAATCCGAAAAGGTGCAGAAAGGGAAAGCCAAGCCCTGCAGAGGCACAGGGATGAGTGTGGCACAGATGGTAGGCAAGGCTGAGAAAGGGAATGTGGTTAGAGTGGGGATCTGTCTCCTCTGCTTAACTGGGCATCGCAAAGCAAGCATAGCATGCTAAATTAGAACTAAATAGATGTTAACAAACAGACATGTTCATACACCTCAATTTTAGTGAGAAAGCACCTGGGCCCGTGCCCAAGGAGCAGCAGCCAGAGCTGTACCCAATTTATAGGCGAAGAAGGACCAGTGCAGGCACATCTAGGCAGGAGGCAAGTAGTTCTTGAGCTGAGTCACTGACACGTTCTGGTCCGACCAGTCTGTCTACCACGGACTTTGCAATTTTATTCAGACAGGTGCAAGAGTCAAAAAAGATTAAATCCCAGGCAAAATACATGCACTCGTCTTCAGAAGTACATCAGGCTTTGTGAATAACTCTCCATCCCAAATTCTTGTTTCAGTTTGTTCCCTGCTCCTATCTGTGTTCAGAAGAAGATGGAAGCTAGCTCCTTAAAAAATTTATAAAGCGTTTTAGTGCAACTAGTCTAAGTTCTAAATTTAACGTTCCCCCTAAAGCCACAAAACATCCTTGGTAATAAATTCTCTCTCTGTTTTTTTTTTTCCTATTTGGGAAGGAAAAGTAATTGTTTATTTTTAACAATTCGGTTCAGAGGAAAAAATCATAACACAGTGAACAGCAAGCAAATTAGCAATTCTCTCTATTATCCAAACCAGCAGGTCTTCTATTAACAAGGGCAGTTTGTGGCCCCTGGATTACAAGATCAATCAGGCAGTTAATTTTCCTATAATTTCAGAGAATTAAGTAATTGTAAATCAGTTAAAGATTGCATGTAGGACTTGTATCTACCTGTGCTGAGCTGATTTAATAGCACTTTCTTATTCCTTCTGATTTATTTTCTGAAGCTGGGGTTTCCGATTTTATGTAATTTATTCCAGATTGAAGGTAGTTATTAAAGAGTTTCTCCAACAAATCTGAAGCAGACAATGCCTTCACTCTTGCTTTAAGAAATGTGCTTAAACAGCCTGACACCCAGCCAAAGTGATGTTAACGATACATAGGTTGGGAAAGTGGAGCTATTCCATCAACTTTGTTTTGTCTGGAATTTTAATGGCAGACTTTTTTTTTGCATGTATGTTGACACATAGAGCAGTTGCTGTGTCAGCTTGCCAAGGCAGTTCAAATGGAACTTAAATACAGGTGTCAAGTTTCATGTCCCCCTTTTGAAGCCAAATTTCATTACGTTGCAGTAGAAATCTCTAGAGTAGTACATCGGAGAAGCTACCATTTTGCACAAAGTGGGATGTGAAGGGAACATCCATCTCCATGTTTTGTCCTTAAAAGGGCAGATGAGACCTAACTGAGTTCTTGTTTACCTGTAGGTCTCTACTGTCTGCAGCCCATACCTAGGGAGCAGGAACCCTTGCAATTTGTTTCTTCTCGATCACTTGACTACTCATAGACATTTGCTTCATGTCAGCCTCCAACTTTATGGTCCAAAGGTAGTAGTAGCTACCTGTGCACATGCACCCCAAGATCTTGTTCTGAGTTAACGCCATTAAGTGGAGTCAGACTCAAATCAATTGATGGTGGGAAGCCTGGAGTCATCCAGGGAGAATAAGAGCATGGATTGATGATATTACAGCTATTGACCTCCTGCAGCCCTACAGGGATGTAGAGCCCAGCAGAACTCAAGACTGATCTGTAACACGGCATGGCCGAAATCAGTTCCTTTGATCCAGAGGTGGACGGATGTAGTACACTAAAGCTGTGCTGGAAAGCTTATGGGTGACTGAAGATCTCTTTTATGACATGCAGACCAGGGACTTTTTTCATAAATTCAAACAGCACTCCACTGTTGGACTGTGTCGTTCTGCCTGTGAAGATTAAATGAATTGGATGGCTGAGATTAAAGCATAGTTTTACTGCGTGAAGGTATGCAGTCCACCTACTCAGAGCATTAGATGAGTCATTCAAAAATTCAGTGCATCAATACCCTATTTTTAAACCCCCCAAAATCTGAATTAATAATGGCAATGAGTTTGAAAATTGTGTGAATGGGCACATATTTGCTTATGAATCTTTAGAAGAAAACATTCATGGTAAGGAGGATGTCAGTTCAAAACAATAAAATGTTTTCCAGAAAGGCTCACATCAGAAGAGAGACAGTAGATGTACTTCTCAAGGGTGGTCCCTGCTGCTGGTTCTGTGCCATGAGGGACAAAATAGATACGAAGATGGATGGTATTTAAGGTCAGAAACACCTTTAGATCATCTAACCTGAAACTCTTCATGCATTACATGCATGTAGGTCATTGTCTCCTCTAGGTTGAATTCAGTGACAGGTTTGATGAAAAAGCTCCTGGAATGGCACTGAGTCCTGTTCTGAAAATACTTGAGAACTAGAGAGCCTTGCTCTTGCCTAGGCAGTCTGTGACAACGGTTACCTTGTGTCATGATAAAGATGGTGTGTCTCTGCTCTGATTTGGGGCTGTTGTGGGGCCTGTTTACCTCCAGCATCCCCATCATCTTAAGCCTTTCTACAATGATTAGAGAGCTCGGTGGAACAGAGCAGTTGACAACAGTGGATCATACGCCTAGATTACAATGCCAGCTGTATGGATGATTCAGGAGAGGAATTTCGCTGGAGCACCAAGGGTTGTGCTATAGGCTAGGACTTCTCTGCTGTTCCTGGGATGTTGCATTACCCTCTGCAGCTGTAAACCTGAAACTGTGCAAAGGTGATTCAGCTTTTCAGCATCCAGTAAAGCATCCTCAGGGAGAATGCTGTGCTCTTTACCATGCCCACATCTTTCCACGGACTGCAGACTGCTCCTCCACTCTTACTGACTAAGGACAGAGTTCAGCTGTAACTTTATAGCAACTGTAAAATGTGTCTGGGTCTGGACTGTACAGTGAAATTTACTCTTTTCAATAACATAAAGGTTCTTTGGTGCTACTGTGGCAATGCAGAGGTACCTTGCAGTGAATAATTATTTTACATTCGATTAGAAGGATCTTTTTATTGCCAAAGTAGCAAAAGGAGACCATACTGAGATACAAGCTGAGTTTTTTGGAGGATACATCTATTACTCAAAGGAACAGAATGCAGAAATTCATGGGTCAGTTTCCCTAACTGGATTAGTACCTCCACAATGTGCACAGCCCTGTGAGGAAGTACTGACTTGTGCCCTCTATAGGAGTTAAGATTCCCGCATCTCAGCAAGGTAGCAGATGTGGATGTAGTACACAGTTGATGCAGTTGGACGGCTACTGGTTCCTGAATGAGCTCAGGGGTTGTGTACCCTCAACAAAACATTTGAGTCAGGATGTCCAAAACCCTGTGCTCAAACTTTTGGACTTGTAAATGTTAGCAGTTTGTCTTTTCTTTTGTGATGAGATATGGATGTGTTCATTTGGAGGCCTTTACAATCCTGTTACCTTTAAGACAGTGTATACATGGACTATGCTGCCTGGGCCTCATGTGGAGAAGAAGAAATTCAGCTGTGCACATTCCAGTGCTCCTTTAGTTCTGCTGCCTCATCCTCGCGATGACGCATGTCACAGGTGATATGATGTTTCCTTCCAGAGCTCAGGAGCAGACTTGTTAGTCACTGGAGAACTCAGCACAACTCAATTAAATTTATTCCACTACCTAATTGACATTTAGTCAGCTAGGAAGAAAATAACACTAACAGAAAACAGGCCTTGCTTTCAGTTAAGATGCTATGAAACCTCATATAATATCCCAACTGCCCAAATGTGAGGAAGAAATGAGAAAAATCTAATTAGACATTGCATGGCCTCTCCTCCAAGATTAAGTGTAATATATTTGTGGTTACAGCTTCCCTTGAGGATCCTCCTACTCATGTCATGCATAAAAAAGTGTTTAAACATCTGTGACAGTGTGGTGCAGAACATAATATGTAATCTGTGGTTGCAAGATTAGGGTTAACTCTTCTGGCCAAAGAAGGTGATATGTCTGTTGAAGGTTGGAGGCTCTGAGCATCTGTGATAATCTCTGAAGGTGAGATGGATATGTAGAGCCACAGTAATGTGAAGCGTGCCTCAGCTTTGGATGTTGCAGCAGATTGACCTTGGAAGCAATGCAGAATGGTGTGCCCATCTTTGGGAACAACACCCTCTTACAATTTCTAGCACTCAGCAACCCTAGCACTACTCATTGAGCTAGTGTGTTTTTTCCTAACAATTCCTGAAATCATATAAGAAAGCATATAGTCCTCAGGATCCTACTGCCTCTTAGCCAAAGTATTTATGACATCGAGACACAAAATGTATGAACCTTCATTTTCCTCCAGAAGCTGGGGAGAAGGTTAATCAAGTAGCAACAGATGAAACTTGACTCCAAT
Source organism: Tapera naevia (assembly GCA_033556795.1). Lineage (NCBI taxonomy): Eukaryota > Metazoa > Chordata > Aves > Cuculiformes > Neomorphidae > Tapera > Tapera naevia. Next base: position 18,617,514 of record JAUMJJ010000038.1, read on the forward strand.
AGACTTTTGGCATGGTCTCAGGGGTAATTTTTTATAAGCAGTATAGAGGAACCTGGTCTAGTTCTAGTTTCTTTCTCGTAGTCTGTGGACTGACCTCTAGGCTTTCGTAAGGTATCAGAGGTGAGTTGCAAAATGTTTGCTAACAACAGTTAAAAACAGTCATCTAGTTTTCACCACACCTAAATCTCATGTGGTGTCATTGCACAAGATGGTCCATGGACTTTTATTTTATTTTTTTCAAAAGGTTTGAGTGGTTCTTGTTGAGTAAGATTGGAGACATTTTCTCTAGATGAAGATGCAACACAGCCAGTGTGAATCTGGTTTTAAAAACCTTGTTCAAAGAGTAGTTACAATTTCTTTCGCAACTGAGGATATGTGTCCAAGGAGTTATAACCTGGGCTTGATATTCAGTATTTTATTAATGGTTTGGGTGATGGAATAGAGAACATACCTGTTAAACCTGCATATGACATCCATCTGGGAGGGGCAGCATAATAGGCAAAGGACTTAAGTTGCTACTGATAATCTGAAAATAAACAACTACTGGTCTAAAATGCTGCAGTCCAGTTGGCAAAGTTTATTATTAGAGAGATGGTGGTTGAGAAGCTCAACATGAACTGGCAATGTGCCCTTGCAGCCCAGAAAACCAACCATATCCTGGGCTGCATCACAAATGTGACCAACATGGTGGGGAAGGTGATTGTCCCACTCTACTCTACTCTGCTCTACTCTACTCTGCTCTGCTCTGCTCTGCTCTGCTCTGCTCTACTCTTGTGAGACTTCACTTGGAGTACTGTGTTGGATTCTGGATTCCTCAGCACAGGAAATACATTGATTTGTTAGAATGGGTCCAGAGGAGGGCCATGAAGATGATCAGAGGGCTGGAGAACCTCCCATGTGAGGAAAGGCTGAGAGAGTGGGGCTTGTTTAATCTAGAGAAGAGAAGGCTCCAGGGACACCTTATAGTAACCTTTCAATACTGCTACAGGAAAGCTGGGGATGCTTTATCAAGGAGTGCAGTGATAAGACAAGGGATAATGGATTTAAGATGAAAAGAGGGAGATTTAGATCAGATATTAGGAAGAAATTTTTTACTTTGAGAGTGGTGAGGTACTCGAACAGGTTGTCCAGAGAAGTTGTGGATGCCCTATCCCTGGAGGTGTTCAAAGCCAGGTTGGATGAGGCTTTGAGCTACTTAGACTACTGGAAGGTGTCCCTGACCATGGCAGAGCAGCTGGAACTGAATGGTCTTCAGGGTCCCTTGTAAACCAAACCATTCTATGATTTTATTCTATGATTCTATGAAAATTGGGGGCAAGTGGTAGACACAGATTTTCTGAAAAGACTCTAGGGATGACAACTGAATTTACATCAACTATGTCACATTGTTTGTATACAAAATCAGATAATATCACTCTAAGATGTATGAAAAGGAGTGGTTTACTTACTACTGATAAGGCTTCACCTTAGCCTTGTGTCCAGTCTTTCATTCACCATCCTGTAAGATAGATGTAGAGTCTAGGAGAAAGTAGTATTGATGATGCTGTCTTAGGAAAAAAAGTATATATGGACAAATGAAAGCAACTTAGAGGGGTTAATACAAAGAAAACTGAGTTAGACACAGTTGCAATTTTGGTAGGCTGAACACTCAAAGACTACGTGGATATTGCAGTTAGATATTAGGAAATCTCAGCAAAAATAAGGAAAGATTGATACAAGAAGATATGGAATCTCTGTGATCCTACCCTGAGGCTAGATGATGGTCTGGTTTATCTTGGCCCTGACATCAGACAGGTGAGGCCATCTGGTTGCACAGTTGCCGGCAGCATGGGTGTCCTAACTACCTTCTACTCTGCCACAGTCAATGAGGAATAATTTGTGTTGTATTTTGTATCTGTTACGTCCTATTTTCACTTGGATTGAGCTTCCCACATCTGAGATGCTGGATTTTCTATTTCACTTTTTCACCGGTTGCCTGTGTTTTTACTGCTTTACATCTTCACAAGAATGTTTTTCTCTGCTAGTTCTTTATGGTTTCACACCAAATAGGAGCTTCTAATGACTTACTCAGCTTCCAAGGCTGAATAAGTAGCAAACAATAAGGGATTCAATCTGGATTAAGCAGAAAGTAAGAGTTGTCCCTTGAAGTAAGTACGTTTATGTTGGTGTAAACCAGATTTGGTTGAGGGGTAAAACGAGCTCAAAGAGACTTGTGTTACATTATCACAAGATCAGCTTCAACCCCCATTGACTTAAGCTTCTCACACTGATTTTGATTAAACTCTTGTCACATGTAATACTGATTTCAACTGAATTATTTCTGTCTGCACAATGTGAAGGAGGCGGTCTGTCCCTACCGATGTAGAAGGTGTGTGTGTCCTTCAGAAAACATATAGAATGTAGTCAGTCCTTCCAGCAGCATTGATTATTGTTTCAATACATGCAAGAACAGGAAAGCATTATGCATGTGCATTTCCCAATGGCCAGTTTCAGCACTGAAGGGAGAAGTAGCATTTGCATTCCTTAAAGAACTGATTGAGATTCTAAAAACAGATTGGAAACTTAATGGTAAGAAAGGCACAGCTTGAAAGTCTTTACTTTTTGGCATGATAGTGTGGACCAGATTGACACAATCTGTGACGTAGTTTCTAATGAAGCATTTGTAATGAGACATTTAAAACAACTCAAGAGGCCTCTCTATCCTGTTGGGAAAGGAACACAAGGAGCACATATTTGAAATTCATTCAGCAATGAATACATAAGCTGATCTTGACATGAATTTAGAGTAGTATTCAATTGTAGATAGGTGCTTGGGGAAGAAGTTGCATAAAAAAAAAAAGGAAAATGAAAAGAGAGAGATACAAATTAAGAGCTAAAATAAGAGCTAAATAGTTGGAGGAAACTCTTGGGAAAATTACCAAGAAGAGAGAGAGGTTTCTGCTTATTGAACTGTTGAATCATGGAACTGATTTCAGTTGGAAAACTTTGTGCTGAAATTTCATGCAGAGACAAATTTGTTTTTTTCAGTAGGTGGGTGGGAAGGGTGGAACCTCCTGATTTCTGCTTCTCATTCATGTCTTGCTTACCCCAGGCAGGGAGATGTCTTTAGTGTTCACTAATATACTGTAACAAGCCCATTTTAAACCTCTTCTGTAGTTGGAAGGAGAGTGATCTATCCATTTTTTTTTCCTAGCGTTTAAATGTTTATTAATTAAGCAACTCAAAGCATCCCACTAGTCCTGACCTTGACACATTATCGTCTGTTAAAATGAGTTTACCTTATTTCTGTGTTGATAAACACCTGTTTCCCTACAGAAAGCCACAACAAATGAGTGACTGTGCTCTGACTACCTGACCTCGCTTCTGTAGCTCTCCTTTCTGATTCTAAAATATTGGTTTTGCTTGCTTCCTTTGATAATTAGTTAGGGATTAATTTTCTACCTAATCTGCTCATGTAGCTCTTTGAATATAAAGTGTTTTTAAGTGCCAAATATTGCTGTTAGTGCTGATTACGTTATTAGGTAATAATCAGTAGCTGAAATAGGACTTCCCAGAATGAGAAACAAGTATGGCACTCTTCCATCCTCTTTCCCGTCTGTGGAATTGCTGTCTCTCTCTGAAGTGCCCGCACAACATACTTGTAACATATGACAGAGCACATACACAGGTACATTTTAACACTTGATCACAAGTTTGACTTTTTGATGCAATGTCTGCTATCACTTTCAATGGCAGGAGTAGCATGTGCCCCTCTGCAGCTGTCATTTAGGACTCATATCTAGTGATGTGAAAATTCAAAAAGACTAATGCCTTAGTTCATGTGGTCTGACTTTTTCCCCAGTTTCTGTGCCTGGTATTTCCTCTTGGCTCACTCTAGGCTTCAGAGGTGCTAATTGAAAACACTAGGCATAAGGAATTAGGTGGAAGTTGGGTTGAGTGAACCTGGGCACAAGCTGTCTCCTGTAGCACATGAACGTCAGAGAAATGGCTGATTACAAAAGCTTTTGTCTTCCTCAGCAGTTGTGGGCTGAAATCTAACACAGGTACAAGGGAAATTCTTGTCCTGGAGACACTTTTTGATTCATTTTGTTGTCAGGAAATGCCAGAAAGAACTCTAGCCTCCAAGACTGGATCTGCAGCATCTTTTAGGCCTGAACTGTTGGTAGTGTGCTGAACTGTGTGATAGAAGGAGCTGGCTTTAAGTTGTCAAGTGTAATAAACCCAAATGTTAGTATGAATTTGCTAACAAATGAAGGTAATTGGTTTCTTTAGGAGGGAATGAGATGACAGCTTTTACTGTACTTCGAATATCAGTCCCAATTACTGTAAATACGATCATGATGCAAAACATTAATTAGGAAAATCTGAACTGTTTGAAATGTAGAGTCCCATATGAATGATTAACTACATGCAAAATATTGTGCTTGATTAGAGGCATTCTACTGAGACATCCATCTGTGAGCTCCAAAATAAACCTGGTAGGAAGAGAGGAAAGATCACAGCACTGAGGGATTGGCATGGTTAAGATGACTTACGAAGCTACTGGGCTGTGCATAATCTAGTGTAGGGTCATAGGGCTTCCAGGACAGTAATGCCTATGTGTCCTGTATTCTTTACCATAAGCATCTTCAAAAAGAATAGTTCAGAGGTAAGGAAGTCAGGCACAGAAACAGTATATGTCTTGCCCCAGGTCACCTAGGATGACAGTAGCAGACAAGGAAACTGAGCATGGGTCTTCCAAGCCTTAACCTAACTCTAGCTCTTGTTTCCTATGCAAGGGTGGAAGTGGCTGTCCGCAAAAAGGTGAGGAAAAAAACTTCTCAAAAAAGACAACAGTGAGCACACAATTGTGGAAAGACCAGGAACTACAACATTACCTGTAGGTCACTCCAGGTGCTCTTTCTGGTGAGGTAAATGCATGTGATAATGTATTGCAAGCATTCATCAATTGCTAATGGAAGAGGCCACTTGGAAATGCTGGCTGCAGGTATTTCCTATGGGATAAACACATCCGTCAATTACCTCCACCGAATCATGGGCAAACCCTAAATGGTGAAGGACATTTTATTGAGGTAAGGCCTTTAGGACGTAACTTGGTAATAGTAGGGAAAAAAAAGGTAAAGAAATAACCTCATATCTTGTGGCTTGGTTTTATTTGCATGTTCTTTGGCACAGAGAGGGATCAAGCGAGCTCAAAATACTTTAGCTGCTGGTTTGTATCTTATTTGAAATGCATTAGTTTTTTCAGTTAATTTAAAATACCAAATAACTATGCTATTGCTGGTTTATTATGAAACTTGGATGTATGTTGCCAAATGGGCTATATTAAGCAAAATATTCTGTTGTAGTCTGAATATACTATTGTTCTCCATTTGGACATGAGTCCGCAGCCACTGAAACATAAATGCTGACAAAATGGCGTTTTTTTGTCAAAAGCTTGTTGAAAGAATTAAGCGATAAAGGATGATTGTTTGTAGATTGGACTCCTTTTTCAGTCAGTTATTAGCCTGAAAGTCTCCTCTCTTTTTTTTTGGTGGTGGTGCCACATTCATTGCTAGTAGAGCTGCTCACCACCAAATCACCCACCAATCCAGCTGCAGCATGAATATATGCTCCCACTTCTGTCAAATTACTCACATCACGTGCTGTGGTATTTATACTGCCTCCGTCTTCTGTGCCAGTTTTAGGGGGAACAGATGATACCCAGAACAGCACAAACCCCATTGGTACAAAATTAACTTGCTTTTGAAGAATTGTGATCCAGCAGTGCTTTGCACCAGCTGGTGCAGCACTTTCAATCCAACACTGGCAGGCACCAGATCAGATTTGCAGTACCGAGTACTTGGAGCTGTTTGCCCAGAGGTGCCTCTGATCTTGCAGCTTTAGTTTTCTCAGCCTCTTTCAGGTGGAGAGCCTTCAAAAACCAGTGTAAAATAAATAGAGGGAAGTTAATGCTAGTGTATGTCTTTGCTGTGTCCCCAGATGTGCACATTTTGGGACATAGAATAGCATCATTTATTGTCCAATTCCCTTGAGTACTATAATTGATACTTACATTTATCCCAAAATGGAAGGTGGCTGTTACATTCATTTGTTCCAAAAAAATTGGTCTAGTGCATAACAATGCAATGTTATGCAAAGTATATAAGAACATAACTATGGCAAATCACGTAATACCCTGGCATTTTAATTTGTTATCTCAGTATGCTGAAATAAACCTAACTTTATTAATGAGCAGCTTATGAAAATTTCACTTCAAGTTCTCTATCAGCTAATTTTTTTAGGAGCTCTTCAAGAGATTCCCCAACCCTTGATCATGGTGCTATGATTTATTAGTTACTCCTTGTTGATTCTGAACAGTCTTTAGTGGTCTGTTTTCTCAGAATAAACGAAGTTGATGAAGGAGGCTTAATTCTCCAGATTTTAATTGAGATAAATATAGAAATCACACCGGAAGCTTTAAGAGAAGGGTTCTTTTGGGGATCTTTTAAAATCAGTTACTAAAGCATAGTGCAGGTAACAAGTGATAAGTACTGTTAGCAGATAATAAAAATGGTTATTCACTATTCTTGTGGTCTCTGCTTAGTTTGATTTTAAAAGGTCTGCACTGCAAAACTAACACTGAAATCTTGCTGTGTGGTTCTCTCAGCAGAGACATAATTTTTCTTCCTTACGTTGCTCAAATTTCCACCAGCAGCACCAAAATTTCCCTTGTGGATGGCTACACAGACGGAACAATTCCTAGGAACTGGTTCCCCAGTTCAGTTATACACCAGTGGTGCAAAAAAATTCTCAGCTATGGCACATGCTCCAGACAGCGATGCTGTAACCATCTCTGGTGTTCTTGCTGTCTTGCTCAAGGCTCTTAACCCAAGATGTAGTGCCATTCACCATCACTGAAAGAGCTTCTTGCAGTTCACTCCCAAAGTAGGACATTTATCACTGATGGAAGGCCTAGTGTTAGCTTAAAGCATGATTTGACTCACATGTATTTGGTGGTGTATTGCTCTTGTGCTCAATACAGGGACAATGAGATGGGATTAACTCATGAATATTTGCATTTGAGGTTTGTTCTCATTGTATTGATAATGACTGCTTCGGGAAGTAGCTGAGGAGCGAACAGTTTCAAGAACTCTAGGAAGCGAGCAGGAAGAATGGAGAATGATTGCTTTCCAGAACAGCTAGCCCCTAAAACTACAAAACAGGTCATACTTTTATTAACAGCACAGGCAGTTGGGAGACATTAAACAACACAGATTTGAAATACTATGAAGCATAGTGAGCGCAGCTGTCTTTTACCTCTTTCCACCTAAAAACAGATGCAGTAGATGTTTGCTGGGCACAAGATAGCTGACTTCTAGCACCACCTCTTGGCTCCCACCTGTAGGTATGGGATGATTTGAGCTAAATTAAATGAATAGTGGGGATTCAGGAAGCTTAGACCTTTTGGATAAAGAGCATTTCATTCTTCTCTTCTTCTTGGACACATGTTATTTTCTCACGACAAAGTAAGCAATCTACCAGCCTTACAAACCACTGCTACAATTTCTGGTGTTTTCACTGGAAATCTGAGCTGAAGGTGATCATTTGTTCTGTTTATGTTGTGGAAGAATTAGGGCTTCCACAATCAGTTAGAAAGTAAATGCCTTCCTTTGCTAGTGAAAGAGAAGCGATACCATACACAAAGACATCTTTACTAGGAAAAGAGGGATCTCAGCTGATTCTATGGGTAGCTTGTATAACTGAAGTTCTTTTTTTCCTATCACACATTACATGTTAGGATCTGTTGTGGGGCTTGTTTATTTTAAATGCAGATGTCATTCACAGCCAGGGCAGACAGATTCATGAGAGGAAATTCTATATTATTCCATTCAAATTCTATTCTACTAAACACAAAACCTGTTGCTGGATCATAAAGTCCCTAAGCTGCAGACTGCTTCCCATCAGAGATCCTGTGCACAGAGCTGCATGATCAAGCCCTGGCACGTGGAGCAGGGGACAGACAGCACTGTTCAACTGAAGGCTCTGGTAAATGAATGAGAGATCCATGCTATATTTGTGAAGAATGGGAAGCAATGTAATAGTTGTCACTTCTTCAGGACTCAAAAGGATAGTAGAGTTGAAGACACAGCTAGTTTATGGCTAGTAAGTAAGGCATCTGTTAGTTCTCAAGCAGAAAAGAACTTGGGATGAGAGCAGTCAGGAGATACAGTCTGAAACTGGCATCCTGGGTATTGGCATGATAGCTATGTGGTGCCTGGCAAATTGAAGAAGGTCAATGTGTCATCTGAAACTGTGCTATTCAAATACTATTTTTCTTTTCCAAAACCACCAGGAATTATACATGCCTCGAGTTCAAAACAGCTCAGTTCCTTCATTGTCAGAAGAGGAAAACCACTGGAAGATGTATTTCTGTTTGGATTCATAAAAGCATCTTAGTCTGTTTCAAGCTACATCCCAGCCATAAATGAAGGATGAAGGATAAGATTATCTGATTTTGGTAATGAACAGAGATTGGTTATCAATAGGTGTAAATAACTGTGAAAAGATTCACCAGACAGTTCTCTGCGACTCCTGTGCAGCTGGCATTGTTGATGTCCAGGTCTTAGAAGACAAAAGTCAAACTGAGTAGGATTTCTGTGTTGCTGTGATGGTAATATTTTTAAATGGAAAATGTGTTCCTTGTGGCTCCAGTCATAGTGACAGATAGCAAGTAAAGATATCTAAGTTATGTTGTTCATTCTTTGGAGTGTGAGGTGGCTCTGCCTCAAGCTCCATGTAGTATGTCAAACAGAATCATGCAGAGACAAGGTTGCACTTCAAGATGGTGTTCAAGGTTTGAAATCTGGCCTGGATCGCAAACCAGGACTTTATTTTGGTTTGCAACAAAGAAGAGTCAAATAATGCCTTGTTTTCTATCAATGGATTTTGACCCTACTTGGTGTTGACTCTAATGGATTTTTGAAGGGATTATCATGTGGCTTGTTTTTTTGAAATGAAAGTCTGTTCTGAGGGGCCAAAATTGGTATATTCACACCTTAGATATGTATCTAGGATGTGCAGTTTATTAGAAGTCTGTCTTCCCACATCAGTAAGCAGCTGAAGGAGGGATTCTAGTCCTGTGCCTGGGGCAAGAGATAGAGTTCCCAGTTACAACAGAATAAAGCATGCTTCAGTTCCTTCACTCTCAGAATGGATTAATACTGCTTTTCTTTGCTCCCTAAAGGACCTTCTAGAGTGTTTCCTGGGTCTAGGCAGAGCTATGCTGGAAATATCTGTCGGTTGTGAAATGTGTAATATTCTTTCTCTCTCATTTCTTCAGTTTGATGTTTTCTAATTGAAATAACAAAAGTATCCAGAGATAAGTTTCCCCTCTTGGGTACAGTCACCATAGTACTGAAATTGGAGGGTATCTTCAGTCACACATATGTACCTACTCTCAATTGTTCTTGCTGACGTGACAAAGACGAGACAGTGTAGTTCAAACACATATTGCTGCGTAGAAGCCAGTTCATCTACCGCTGCCCTTCTTTTCCAGTTTACCAGTTGCCTGTTATTGGCATCTCCTTTCCATTCCTGTTCTACAACAGTCAGCCAGCCTCCATCACACAGCTCTGCCAAGATCTCTGCCAAGACAAATAGGAAGAAAGCATGTCTTGTTCAGTTTGGGGCCAAAACAAATTTTACTATAGTCAATGTCAATATCCTAGATTTCAGGATGTACAATTTAATCCCCTCTGAGTCAAAACTAGTACCTTTTACCCCTCAGGATCATTAATACTGGTAGGACAAGTGATGCACTGGTATGTACTCCCCCATTATACCCTGGGACCATATTCCTTCTCTTTGTTGCAGAGGGAGAGACCTTTCTCAGTCAAGTGTAAGACCAATTCCAACTAAGTTTTAACTGCTTTTGTGTCAGCCTTTTTAGTAGTTGTGTTTCCAGCCTTGTCTGAATCCATCTCACGTGGTAGAGGTCTTTATGTGCAGACTTCCTAGGGGGGCATCCCTTGAAGGTTCAGATGAGTTGTCTGGTTGAGACAAGGATTTTTAAAATCTTCCCTGAGCACAAGATACTCATAGAAAACCGAAGAGAGACAACCTCAGGGAGTTTATTATTATTCACACTGCTGTCTTACAACAACACCCAAAGGTCAATGGCACTCATTGTTAACACCTTAAATTTGGCTGTTCTAAAATTATTTTTCACACAGCTTTCACTGAGGGAACAGAAAAAGCCTTATAGGGACATTCCCAACCTTTGTTTGCCCATATATGTGGCTGCCTCAAGAGAGAGAGTATTAAGACCAGTATCATTTAAAATTAGGATTTATTTACTGATCACAGTTCTGATGCAATTTTTTAAGTTTAAAAAAAGCTTTGGCCCCTCTGGTGGCAGCTGTCTTCTCTTGTTTGAAATTGTCCTAGGACTTGTATCTCCTAATATCTTTGAGGTTACCCTATGACTCTTAGCTTTAGTTATTCACTCCTAAAATCTCAATTTTGTCATTTAATAAAAATTCTATCTGGATGAGCCAGGTTGTGTCAGATGTGGGTGCTGAAGAGATCTTGGCATTTACCCACGTTTTCAGCTAAGTTTCAGTGTATTGTTGATCCAGGGGGATGTACAACAGAGCATAGTGAGGACATGCTGAGCTACTCTTGGTCCAAACCCATGTGTTTGCCCTTGCAAAGAGCAGTAAGGAGTCACCAGCCCTCAGCAGGACTCGTACATGAGGTGTGGCATTCCACTCCCGGCACAGTATGATACAGACTTGGGAGTCTAAGCATCTCTGCATCCATTACATGAGGCAGACCTGCCAGTAACACCCCCATCCTGCAGTGTTGCTTGGATGCAGAATTCATACACATATCCTGGTGCTAGTTTTAGCCCAGTCCATGGGGCTTAATTCTGGGTGATTTTGCACTGTCTTAGCTTTCTATAGCAATGGAGTAGGCTTGGTAGTATATTGGAGTGTTACAAAGCTGCTGTATTTCACTCAGTGCAGAATGTAATTCAATGTTGAAGAAAATTAGTGACATATGGCTGTTAATTAACTTCATTAACTTAAGAGTTAATATTTGCAAAGTAGTTTGAGATCTCCTTCTGATCAAGTGGACTGATGTCAAGCCACTGACACTGCTGTTTCTTGGTGAAGGAGACACCAGAAGCTTAGTGCCTAGGAATATTGGTAGTCCATCTTGGTTTTCATAAATGCTAGCCTGGAATAGAGGGTTTTTAATGATATCCCATCATTCACAGACCTCAGGCTGAAGATGTACCTGCTTCTTAGTTTACTAGAGGCTCCTTGTTGTAGAGAAACAGCTACAAAACCTCCATTCCTACTCACCTTTACTATCCCAGCTTCAGGAGTTAAGAATAAAACCAGTGTTTTCTTCCAGACTAAAGTATTCCTCATTTGCTAGAAGAATGATATATGATGATGAGTGTGTGGCAGTTCTGTCCATGGCCTCTGTCATTACATCTATAATGATGACAAAGCAGAAGAAAGATGAAGGAAACCATCCAGTGAGTAACTTAATTAAGAATATGCTTTGCAACAACACTTACTCATAGTGACAATGCAAATGGCTGAGAAGTCTGGAGATTTTGTCCAGTGGAGACTGATCATTTCTTCCATTTATTGGCTGGCAAGACTTGTGTCTTATTCTGTACTTTGATTTCTTCACCCAATCTTTCATCTTGGCTATATCAAAACACACTCCAATGGTTCCAGACACTGCAGCCCTAAATTAGAGAAACGAGACGAAAAGTCCTGCCAAATTCCTGAGACTAAACTGTAGTCTTGAATCAGCATTGTCTTCTCCTTATAAAAACTAAGTGTTTTCAAATAAAACTCCACTGGCCTCTGGCTTAGAGAAATTTTTGTTGATCCTGTACATCAGAGACGCTGATGAAAACCACCTTCATGTTCCCAGCTAATTTGATACTACTGTTTACTATAATGTACTGCTTGAATCACGGTAGCACTTAGGATTCCTAGTCACAGACGCCACTGTGCTAGACACTAGGCAGACATGGAATAATAAAGAAAGTCCCTTCCTCAGAGAATTTACAGCCCTTGGAATGAGTATGGTCATTATAAAGATAAGAATATTTTTTTCCAAGAAATGCTTCATCTTGTTCATTCTCCCTTGCAATTATTCTCATGGGGCTACACTTCCAGCAACATGTACCTGTCGATAAGTGCAGCCTAGCTGGAGCTTACAGAGACTTTGATTCTTCCATTTTTTAAAGAACAACAAATGGTGCATCAGAGATGTTTTCTCCTTCAAATATGCAGACATTTGAATTTCTAATTGTTTAGCATTAGTCATAACTTAAGTAGGACAGAGCATATTCTATATATAGTCTGTTGCCCAGCCATTTAAGAGAGTGTGTTTGTATTTCTTCCTGCATTTCCTCACTTGAAAGGAGTAAGAAGGCAGTTGCAACATCTCTAGCCTGAAGTATTAAAAAAATTCCCCATCTCCTTCTCCCCCCAGATATTGAGATTGTTTTCAGAACCATGGTATTTTTAAAGAAGATGGCATTCTCAACTCTTCTGGTGTTTTTGGGGGTTCTCAGTCATGACTGTGCAGCTGGGTGGCATCTTTAAGCTTGAAGGCTAAACTTTCTCTTTTTTTAGCAACTATTGAGGTTGTAACAGGATTCTAGTAGCAGAAGTTGCCCTTGGTATCACAAATCTCCTTTAAATTGCACTTCTCAGTTTCCCTCTCTACTCATTTTTCACTTCTCAGTCTCATTCTTATGTTGTATATGCTCTTACACGTGAATGTATCACGTGTCTTACACTACAAAAGAAATCCTTGTTCACAACAAATGCACACAGTGGATGTTTTACCATTGAGTAAGGATTTAGCTTTCTGCAAATTCCAACTCCAACTTTTCTCTCATTATCTTTTTCGCCAGCTGGACAGCAATGGGTTGGCCACTGAAAAAACGTAGCCCAGCAATTTACTCAAATTGCTTCTGCCTGGATGCTGGAAAATGCCACACCAGCCCAGCTGTGCTCGAATGTTTCTCTTGATTGTCATAGTGATGCCCAGATCCATCACTCCAGCAGCATAATTTCCCCCCATGCTTGTAATATGGTTACAACTTTAGAGCTTTACAAACTAAATATTGCTGCTGACTCTAATGGCTAATGGCAGGTCTGGTGCTGCATGTAATGAGAGCAGAGCAAGGTCCCGGATACCAGTGGTGTGCTTGATGGCTCAATCCATTACTGACTTGGTGGCCCTTTCCATTGAGGTGACCTAGCTATACAGATAGGTTGTTGTCTGCTTCTGGCTTTTGGTGGATGGTTTCTGACAGACTCTGTGGAACAAGCCCTCAAATAGTCATCGGCAGCACAGTCAGAGTGTGGTGGGTTCCCCTCTGTGCCCCTCTCCCAGTGCCAATTAGGGGCAGCTATGAGCTCTAACTTCCTAGGGGCAGGAATGTGCCTAGGGAGAGGTGATGTGGGTATTCCCACCTGCCGTTCCCTGCAGGACAATCCTGGTCTCCCGTCTCCCCTTGGCTGGCAGCTTGTGCCAGATGACTGCTCTCCTCTGGCTCAGCATCCCCTGTCCTGCTCATCTGAGCCCCTACCTTGCTGCCCATAGAAGTTGTTTATGTCCTTGTCTCTGCCATTGAGATCTAATGTGAACCTGGTAATTTCAGTGGGTTCTTCCAGATGCGTGCAAGGTGCAAACTCAACGCCTCATCCTTGCACGCATCTGTGCCAAACACAGACAGATCAGACACTCATCTAGACAGCAAAATATCTGTCATGGCAAAGTGTACCCAGGCATCAGGACAACCAGGAATATCAATTGCTCAGTGCTTTCAGTGAGTGTTCGCTTGATGGATTTCCTTGTTGTTCCCAATAATTATGAGATGAGTTCCTGCAGCATTATCATTAGCGACGTAGAGGGATCACATGTGTTCCCACACAGCCTTCTCCTGCCCTTATTCAAGAGCAAGAATAGCAACTGACATGTCTTGTGAGGTAAATATAAAGGTCAGCTGTTGCCTCCCTGGATGAAGGCTGTCAGAAGGAAGGAGGCGCAGACCTTGCTGCCTGCACTCTTCTCCCAGTCTGCATCTGCAACTTCCCTTTGCCGCTCAGAAGGAGAGAGCCAGGCCGTGAGCTCTCCAAAAGTGCTTTTTGGTGATGTCCAAGAGGTTATGTGTACAGCTTCTCTCCGTGTTACATGCCCTAGTGGGAATAACCCCCAGGCATGCAAGGCTTTAGGCACAGGGAAGGCTCTTACTGGGGCAGAAGGTCCATGCTTGAGATTCCTGAGTAGCATGTGCTGGCCTCTGCTCAGCTGGGGGGGTCAGGCTTTGAGATAAAATCCATCCCTACAAATCCACCCATGTGTGAGCAGCTTTGAATGGCTGTATTCTCCCCAGGCATGGTGGAACCGAGAAGATATTCCCAAGGAATTTTTTATTCTGCTGAGACTCCCAGTGCAAAGAAGTGTATCTTGTGGGCAGCCATCTGGGATCAAGAAAATGAACATTAAGTCATGAATGAAAATAGTCCTCTGGTTGAGCTTATAGCTTGGTCTCAGAAAATACAAGATTCACTCCTGCCTCAGCCACAAATCCTTAAGGGAACTCTTCATTGTCTCATGTCGTTTTTCCCCACAGAAGAGTTTAGGAATTGAAGGTACTGCCTACAGGACTGTAGGCAAATCTGTTATAAGCTATAGGTGGAACTCTGATATGATGGTGAGATGTACTACAGAAAATCGCTGTGGCATGAGCATTTGGTTCCCTTCCTGGAGTGAGATTATGGAAAAATTGAAAGAGGAATTAAAACTGAATGAGAGGATTTTGAAAATTACTGGGGTCAGAAGAAAGGGTGGATAGCTGAACTGCTTATGAGTTTTGTTCTTCATCTTGACCTATATTTAATTGATTTAATTTAATTGATTTTTTTTTAATAACTCACTTTAATTGAGGTGCTCTGTGATTGGTCTAGCAAATTCAGTCAGCTGAGAAATAATAGTATTTGGTTCTTAAAATCACTTAGCAACTTTAAGCATAGTAAGATGCCTTGATTTTTTTTCTTTTTCTCTAGATCACCCTAGAATCCATAACATTTATGACTATTAGATTTATATATCTTAGTATCAGGAGTACCAAAGGATGAAATGGAAATATAATATATAGATGTACCAGTGTATGATTGCTGGCACTTCAGACTAGACGAGATGCACTGAGTGCACCTGAAATAGCCACAGAATGCAAGACACACATGTTAAAAAGCTGGTCACAGGGACCAAGTGATGATGGTGATCATACAAAGCGGTCATACAAGATGATGTGAAATGTTTGCTGAATAATGCAACAATACCAGGAATCTTTACCGCCTTCTGACAAAAGCTGAAGTGGTAATGAAACATTGCACTGTGGTAGAAAGCTGATCTACATCTAGTGTGTGTGCTTTCTAACGTCTTCAAAAATACCTGGGGTAAGAGCAGTGCTTTCAGTTTAATATTGTCACTCCTGTATTGCTATTTTTAGGACTATGTGATCTCTGTGCTATGGTCAATTGATGAGGAGAGGATTCTTTTCAACTCACACTAGCTATCTAAAAATTCAGTGACTCAGTTAAGGTAGCTATCTGCACTCCCTTTATAGACAAGGGGATGAAGTGATTTTCTCCAGAAGCCTGAACGTACTATTTTGCAATGGGATGTATCATGCTGTGAGCATGCTTTTACTTCCCATTAGCTACAGCAGAATAGCTATAATTACCTCTCAGTAGGTGCCTGAGTTTGAGATCACTAAGGCTAAAGGGCAGATGCACCCAACCCAAGTCAGCACAAGCAGAAGATGGGCCTTACGAGCACTTTTGATTTCAAGGAGCACTTTTGATTTCAAGATAATGTTATTTTGTGATTCACTGCAAAAATTCTGCTTGCTTCTGATATTTGCAGAATGAGTCAAATGTGAATACTTTTCTTATGAGGGGTATGCTAATCTCAAACTATATCACTAAACATAAAACTCTCATTTGCCTTGTGCCTTCCTTTCACCCCTCTGGTGAGAATCCAGGGTTTCTTCTATTGTAATCTCCTTCAAGAATAACAGCTAAAATTTCACCCAGAGGCTGGTGACTCTTTGGAGAAAGGATCTCTGTGTTACTTGGCAGTCAGTTCTACATTTGAAGTGTTGAGGGAAGTACTTATTGGTTTGTGTATCTGCCATGTTTCTTCATTATCAAGGCATCCAAATGTCTTGCATTGTTCCCTGCATTTGAACTGCTGCAAGCCCTCTCACACATCATTCAGGATCTAGGGAGAAAGTGGGGCAATGTGACCCTGTTGGATTGGAAACAAGTGTGTCTGAGACACTGCAGACCCTGCTCACAACCAGGAGTCAGGAAAAAGGGGAGAAAAGCCTGGCAGGTTGTGTAGCTCTAATGAAAATTGCAGGAGCTCTCCTAGCCTGCTCCTATGCTGTATTTACTATCCCTGTAATTCTTCAAGGGATGAAAGTCTCTGCCTGAAAGGATGTAGATAATATTGCAAATAATGAGAAAAATAAGTAAAAATCTGAGCCATTTCTCATTGACATCAATCTTTTGGAGAGGTGCAGCTCTACGTCTTGTTCAGATCTCACCCATGACAGTAAAAGGTGTGTTTGCATCAGGTTACTTCCTTTTTTACATTTATGAGTACATTCTTTAAAGAGGTTTCATGGTATTTAAAAGGTATATTAAACCTAAAAATGGAGGTACTGTGATAAAACCCACCCCAGAGCACATGTGGAGGATTTGAGTTTAGTAAGTGCCTCTTTATTTTCCGTCAACTGCTTGAACTTAGCTCCGGTTTCTTTGAACCTCTTGTTCTCACAGAAAGCTGTGTTGACATGCTTTAAAAGCATACAAATAGCTTCTGCTGTGACTATCTACACAATATATCCTGTTCTGTTTTCATTGTAATACACATTTGCGTTCATGAGTGCCTGAGTTAACAGAGGTAATGCAGTGATAAATCTCTGGTATTACTACTTTTGTTTTCCATTTGTTTCTTTATGATGCACAAGATCTGATCCTTTGGCACTTCCCCAGCAATGTGTGAGGCTGGAAGTAGGTTTAATAAAAAAGCTAAAGTGTATAGCATTCCTAAGGAGATGCTCAGAGTTGGGGTCTGGCCAATCTCATCTACTAAGTTGTTTGAATTTTGTTATTTTATTAAGGAATAGAATTTCAGATTCATCCCTGATTTAGCATCAGTAGCATTTGACCATCTTCTGTTGTCTGTTGGAACTCCTCACTATGATGGGAGACGTAAGTGCATGACCCAAGAACTTACAGTCTAGCCAGGAGAAAACCAGTAGGTTTTCAGTGCAGTTATACAATTTAAAGGGAAGGACATGGTTAATGTTGCAACCAAGGCAGTGAAGAAGCAAGACTGAGATGCAGTGGCAAGGCTGATGGCCTGCAAAAACTGAAGAATGCACATTGCGCATAGAATAGACTTGGGCTGAAGTTATTTCTGTAGGCAGCACTGCCTCCTGGAAGAGAAGATCTGAGGGTGAGCAACCCAGCTGGAGACACTGGTGGAGTATGTTCTGGAGCCTGCAGACATAATGGAGATGGCAGAGCATTTCAAAGGGAACTCAGTGGGATTAGGACACCCTGGAGTGCAGCAGGGTCTTAGGCTGCGAGGGCAGAGAAACAGATGGACATGGGGGCGAAGAGGTGGGGAAGATCAACAGTTAGAATTGAGGAGGGGAAAAAATGAAAGGAAAAGGAAAAGGAAAAGGAAAAGGGAAAAGGAAAAGGAAAAGGAAAAGGAAAAGGAAAAGGAAAAGGAAAAGGAAAAGGAAAAGGAAAAGGAAAAGGAAAAGGAAAAGGAAAAGGAAAAGGAAAAGGAAAAGGAAAAGGAAAAGGAAAAGGAAAAGGAAAAGGAAAAGGAAAAAAAGAGCAGTTGCTGCCTCTACGCAAGAAGTGGGAAGACAAGAGAAGCAGGGGCCAGAATGAGAGAGTGGGAGCTGGGAAGCACTGCCCCAGGCTGGGCTGGACCCGGGCATGGAACAGAGATGGGATCCTATGGGTGGATGGGGGAGGGACACAACCCCTGGCAGCCCTGGGGAGCACCGGGAATAGGGAAAGGACCCATCCCGAGATGGCAACCCTGGGGAGGACCTGGAAGGACAAAACGATGCATCCCGAAATGACAGCCCTGATCCCGACGCGGGGGTCGGATCCCTTCCCCGCGAGCGGAAAGTTTTCCTGGAGTGACCTCTCAGTAGTACGCGCCCGCTAGGAAATCTCATTCAAGTATTTTTGTCAATGGGGTGGAGGATGGGGGTGGGGGGTGGGGGTGGGGGCACACCGCTCCCCGTCCCCCCAGCCCGGCTGACGTCACCACAGAGGCGATAAATATCTGTTGATATAATTGGACGTGAGATTCGGGGTTGCGATAGAGAAACTCGTCCCATCGCCGCTCTGGCGGGCCCCCATGATTTATTCAGCAGCGGGATCGGGGCACGCAATCGGGCTGTCAGGAGAGCGTCAGCTTATTAGGCAAGTTCTGCGTGATTCCAGGAGAGGGGTCTAAGCTATAAAAATCCCGCGCCCAGGCTCTGGTTAGGACCAAATCTCATCCCAAGTTCGCCAGGAGACGGCTCCGAGGGAGAACGAGAGGAAAAGGGACACCGGGCACCGCCGAGCCTGCCCTGCCCAGCTGTCACCGCCCCAGGTAGGAGCGGGGCTGAGCTCCGCATCCCTTGGGATGCAGGGATCTTCTCCGGCCGGGCAGGGAACCGGGAGGCGCGGGGGAGCCGGGATCTCACAGCTCCTGAGGACAGTCCCCTCCTTCCCCGGGAGTGAATGAATGTTCCACTAGCGTCGGGTCTTCTCAGCAGAAACTCAGCTCAGCCCAACCCAGCCCCGTCCCCGGGAGTTGCTGCCTGCTCCTGCCGGCTGTGCAGCCTCGACGGCGGGGACTGGCGCTGCTGGTGAGTCTGTGATAGATTCTGCTCCTACAGCCTGAGGTTCAGTCACAGTTATTGACTGGGTTGTTATAGAGAACAGACCACAGACAGCTGTCACCAGAGAGGAACCTGGAACTGACCCACGTCTGGGTAGACACTGGTTCCATCTTTTTTTTTCCCCCAATACTTTTATTTTATAAAACTAAACTATGAAATTATGCATAAATATAAAAATAAAAAGGTAATATATTCTAATATATTCTATTCTACATTTACTCTATATGTCTACAACTACCTGAAAGGAGGTTGTAGCGAGGTGGGTGTTGGTCCTTTCTCCCGTGTGGCATGTGATGGGACAAGAGGAAACTGCCCCAAGTTGCAGCACGGGAGGTTCAGATTCAATATTAGGAAAAATTTCTGTGCCGAAAATGTTGTCGGGCACTGGAAGGGGCTGCCCAGAGAGGTGGTTAAGTCCCCATCCCTGAAGGTGTTTAAAAGATGGGTAGATTTAGTGCTGAGGGATCTGGTTTAGTAGTGAACAGGTATGGTTGGGCTTGATCATCTCAAAAGTCTTTTCCAACCAAGTGCTTCTGTGATTCTATGACTCTATATTTAAAAGAATGAAGCTGTGCGGGTCTTGGGGGGGGGGGGGGAGGGGAGGGGGGGGGTTAGGGGGCACGGGGTTTCAGCACCGGGACAGCGGCAGCGGCGGGGGCGCCCCTTGCCCGGCCCCGCGCTGCCCCGCTCTGCTCCCCCCCAACCGCCCCGGCTCGGCTGTGTAACCCCCCACCCCTCCCCGTTCCCAATCTCCCCCCTCAGGTTTGGGCGCCGACCATGAAGATCCCTCTGCTGGTGTCCACGGGAATCCTGCTGGTCGCTCTCCTGCCCTGCCAGGAGTGCAGAGCTCTCAGCAAGAGCCCGGGGGCCGCCCACGGGGCTGTGCACCAGCCAGATTTCTTCCAGCAGCAGCAGCGTCAGCAGCAAACTCTGCCCGTCCTGCTCCGCATGGGAGAAGAGTATTTCCTGCGCCTGGGCAACCTCAACAAGAGACCCGTTGGTTCTTTCTCCGCCTCTTCCAGCAGCACCAGCCACCTACAGCCCGAAGCCTCCGCCAGCAACTTTCTCCAGGCGGCTGTGCCACAGCTGCAGCAGCTGCCCGAGGGCTCGCTGGGGAGCCCCGAGGAAGGCGAAGCCGAGGGGGGTGCCGTGGAGAGGGAGAAGCGATCCGAGGAGCCTCCTATTTCTCTGGATCTGACTTTCCACCTCCTGCGAGAAGTCTTGGAGATGGCCCGAGCCGAGCAGTTGGCGCAGCAAGCTCACAGCAACAGGAAACTGATGGAGATAATCGGGAAGTGAAACGGCCCCTCCCCGCCTTGCCAAAGAGATTCCGCAGTTAGCACAAGAATAATTACACCGTCCGATGTACCATAGTGCTGCTCTGATGTCATCTCTTTATTTTTATATAGCTTTAAACCTAGAAGGGTGTACTCCGAACAGCCTCCTGTCCCTTGACTAGCATGCACAACCGTGTACCAAGTGCAGAAACAAGAGTGTCGTCCGTAACCTCCCCTACCTTTATTTATTTCTCCATTTCCCAGTTATTCTAGTGCCATCGCTATGTAGGGATGTGTGAGCGTTCGAAGAAATGGTGCCAAGAAGACAGATAACTTTTCTGCTGGGGGCAGGGAGGTGGGAGGGGGAATCTCTGTAAGCTACTTTAAATTCACTTTTTTTTTTTTTCCTGTAAACATTTTCACAATAAAACATCTTTTCAGCGCTCGGTCGATTTTGTTGTGTAAGAGAATGTTTAATATTTATATTTTTAATAAAAGCTGCAAAGTAACGATGGTTTGATAGACTTTCTTGCCTAGACACGTAAGGGCTATTCTGCCTCCCTCAGCGCTTACCGGGACCGGGGGCACCCAGAACCACAAGGACCCCTAAACCCTGGAGATGTCTTGTTCTCCTACCTGCCCCAGGAAGTCCCTGTCCTGGGGAGACCCTGTCCCTGCTAGCTCTCCCAGAGGCGCACCCCGACGTGCTGATGGTGCCAGGGTGTTTTTTTCTACCTCTGCTCATCTTCTCCACACTCCAAAACCGCGGGTTCCTCTCTGCTTTGACTCCCTTGTCCTCGTGCCCATGCCCAAGTTGGGTCCCTCCAAGGGGTGCTGGGGAGGTGGCGGTACCTGTGGGGAAACTTCCCCAGGAGGAACTGGGCAAATCCGCCAGGACATCAAGGATAGAATGGGCACTCCCTCAACCCAAACCAGATCCCAGGGAAAAAATCTGCTCCAGCCACTGGAGGTGATGCAGCGCTGCTAGCGCTGCTCACTCTGCTTTGTGTGAGTCACAAAGCTTTGTGCAGACCTCAACTGCACAGTTCTCCAAAGCTTCTCACAGGAACATTTTCCAGGGGAAACAGACGCAGACAAGGTCTTTATGACTCACCCTGTAGCGAGGGATGGCCAGGACTGTGGGTGACCCCTCACTGCCTACTAACTAAGCACTGCCTTATGCCTGCACTGCCAGCTCACTGGTCCTACTGGGGCACAGCACAACCCTATGCTCCAACACAGTTCCCCGCCAAACCGGTGTGTGTTTAGGGCCTGACTCAGGACTCCTGGGAAGTTACACACTTAACCCTAGCACAGAGTTTGACACCTGGTCCCTCATGGCACCGAGCACTCCCAGCAACCTGCCAATCTCTGTTTCACACTGCTGAGTGGTGACATCCTCTCCTCAGTGACAAAATTTGCAGAGCGTCACCTTCAGTAGAGTTTCTTTTAAGACAAATTTGATTTCATTTAATGGCTCAGTATCTGCCATGCATATGGAAGAGGACATTCACATTCACCTTTTCTACAGCGCACAACAGGGCCTTCAAATGAAACCTTGAATGAAAATCTGAGACCACCTCACCGCATCCTGGTTTCATGCAAGAACATGCCCCTTCTCTTACACACACGGATGACTTGGAACACAGATTACAGCTGGGCAGATCCAGGCAGCACTCTGGTGTCTGCCCCACATGCTCAGGCCTGTGTCCTGCGTCCATGCTTGGGGGGTGGCCAGTGCTTTCAGCATGTGCATCTTCCTCATCCCTGGACATCTTTCCTACATATTAATGTGCTTATGTGAGTCATCTGTTGTGGCTTAGCAGTACAAGCAAGTGCAAAGGAAGAAATGGCAGCTTCCCTCTCCCTTCCCGTGTTCAGCTCTGCAGCCGGGGCCACACTGGTACCATGGGCGGGGACACACTGGTACCATGGGAACTATGAGTGACCGCAAGAAGGTGCTTAGACACAGCCATGACTTGGGTGATTGTATTGGAAAAGGATGCTGCTAGTGAGTATCTTACCAGCATTTTAGCTAACAACATTGGTGAAGTGTTTACACCTACATGGGGATGTGCCAAAAAGTGAAACCCGAAACATTAGCAGTGCTCAGCCTACAGCTGCCTACAGCTGTAGTGATGCTATTTTCCCCTTGGAAACCAGGAACTATTGGAAAACACTCTGACTAGAATACAGTATAGCATTTTGTCCCCATGCTCCCATCCCTCTCAGGACTCTGTGGTCTCAAGGGCTCGGTATGATGTGGAGGTCAACTGAGTTCCTGGGAATGAAACCTGCTTGGATGTGCCTTTCCAGGCCAGTTTCTTTGTTGATTGCAGCCAGGCTGCCTGCACTTGAGGTCCCTCTGAGGAGAAGCACACCAGAAGTCAGCCAGAGTGAGTCATTATTCATTCAGTGAGTTCAACCAGGAGAAGGAGAAGACATGACGAGCTGGCTCGTCACGCCTCTCATTGCTCACAGGAGTTTCCTCCACTTTTTCTTGAGGGGACGATTCAGAACCAGTCTGTAAAAGAAGGAAAGATTGTCAAATGGAGGAGGAAAAGAAGAACTGCATTAAAATCCTTAAGAATTCACAGCATGCATAACAACAGAATGAAGTGGAAAGAGGAAAAAGCTGGGGAGCATGAAAATTTGGGAAGGCCAGCCAGACTTCTAATGCCAGAGATGTCAGAGGGACTTCTGCCATTGACAATGGCAGAGGAAGGACTGAGCTAGATTGAGCATCTTGCACACGTGCAAAGGGCTTAGTCCTCATTATTTGGACCTCTGGAATATTATTGCACTGAAGGTGATAACTGCCTGTTTAGAAATGATCCTGAGCCAGCTTGGCTTGTGTAGCTGGGCCTCCAGATTGATGTGGACTGAAGCCAGAAGTTATTGTCAGTGCACTGCCACTCAAAATGATACTTGTTCTGCTGTCATGAAATTTGCCTTGGATGTGTTTTTTTTTTCTTTAAAATATTTTAATATTTATGTCACTTTAATTTTACTCAGCCCAAGAACAGGAAATAAATAGTACAGAAATATAAGTGTCTGCTTTTGTCCCAGGCCAAATTCTTGTAGTACAAAAAAGGAATCTGTACATGATATGCTGTAGCTGCTAATCACATGAATTACTAATGACTTTTAAATTAGCTCAATATTTAACAGGCCAGTATGATATACAGAATATTTTTACTAGTTCCCGTGTTTTCAGATCGCTTTGGCAGATAATGAAGACCAGTTTTGTGATAGTATCAGAAAACCTATTAAAGATAAAATATACAAAAATGGGTGACTTGATAGCTAAGGGATGCCTTGTGTGTTCATCATTAACATGACAATTTAATGTGCAGTATACAGGATTTTTCCCCCCTCTATATTCCTAGATATGCACATACATTATTGTACATTCTCAAAACGAAAATAGCCAATACTGCCAGATTTCTCTGTGTAGGGTTTCACTTACTTTGGGAACTTCAGCATGATCTCAGGAGAATTATTTGTAGTCGAGATACTACTTGGCAGAGGGAAAATGACAGAGCAGTATCCCCTGAATTTTAGCATCTCAATCATTTATAATACTGTCCTAAAATGGAAAGTTACCGAAGCAGTGATGCTAACAGAAATATCCAGGAACAAATAATGAAGCAGGAATGCTTGTGAGGAACTGAAGCATGGGATGGATGACTTTCTTAAGCATTTCGTAAGTGCTTACTGTTAAAATGTACCACAGGAATTAGTAAGAACTAATGCTACATTAAGCATAAATTGGCTACTGGGCTTCATTCCAGTTCCCCTCACCTATGTGAGTGTCATGACAGCAACAGATAAGATAGTATGCAGGTATGAAGAAAGTAGCTCCCTATTACTTTATTTATATCTAATTAGAGTTCATAGCTCCTTTTTTAGACCTAGATCCTCAGTTGCCCTAGACTGGGATAGCCTTACTTGTTCCAATGAAAAACTATCCAAGAACCTGCTTTAATGTTTTAAATGGGGGCTAATCTTTGTCTTAGATTCATATTTTCAAAGCAAGGCACTCAGTGCTACTTGCTGTAAAATAAAGAACTTGGAAAGGATTTTTATGGACAAGGATCTTGCAAAAGAATATAACTTTTGCTTGCTAATTTTATCATGTACTTTAGTTATCGTGGTGAAAAATCTGGGAGAAGCAGCTGCCTGCTTGAATACAGAAGTCCATTTTCAGCAATGTTGGTGCAAAGGGTTGCCTCCCTTACACTTATGCAAAAGTATAGTAAAGAATTGAGGCCACTGGACCAGATCTTCAATGAAAAGGCGTGTAGCTAATTGAGTCCCAATTAGAGTAGATCTGCCTCTCAGGCCAGGAAGGTGCTGAATGCAAACCTTTCAGCTGAAATGTCCCAACCCTGATTACAAAAGTCAGGTATCAGCAGAAAATACATGGCTAGACTTTCTGAGTCATAAGGGATTCTGTGCTTTCTTAGTCTTAGTGAATGCAGGCATGTAGGTGTTTTATTAGTCTTCTGTGATGTTGAAGATTCTGCTTTTTATTTTTGGAAGGACAATTGGAGCACCTGGACTAGCTTAGAAGTCATTTTGAAATTGGTTGTGCAATTTTGAGCACTGAGCCCTCTGTAGTGAGTGTAAGCAAGTACGGGACAGGCCTCCTCACCCTGCAAAAGAATAAGACTGGCAAGAAGTTTAAAAAATAGTTTCCAGCATTGCTATGCTTTTTAATGTAAAATCACACTGATTCCTTGCTATTTCTCTTCCTGTGCAAGACAGGCTTCCTTTAGAACTTCCACTTGCTATTTTGACTAGCCATTATCCAAACCTACACATTAAACTAAGCTTCACTTTGAAGAGAATAAGTATCTATGGACTTCAAGTGAAGTAGCCTATTTCATAGGAATTGGGCCAAACATGTTAGAAGAAGTAATGCACAATGTAATGACTGAGACTGGCCAGGTGACTGCATTACCTTGTTAGCCAACACCGCTGGTACCGCATTTCAAACAAAGCAATCTTGGTCTACATCACTGCCAAAACTGTATTTCATAATGTGTTAACTCCTTCATAGTCTGCTGTGATGATATCTTCCTGTGTCAGCAAAACAATGTTGGCGTTCCAATATATTCCCACTGGGTTTGGCTGGATGAAGCATTTACTGCCTGCACCTTGCTGGACTCTGGCTGCCAATCTGCAGAACCTCAGTGTGCCTTTCCAAGAGCAATCATTTGCCATCAAGCCCAGCCAGGAGTGAAGCAAGCGCAAAACTGACAATAGGGCCATTTCTCGGCGTTTAGCCTTGTGTTTTCACACCTGTGACACTTCAGTATTTGTGCTCTGAGTCATATAGTGACTGAGATATGCTATCCTTGTATGAAGCAAGAGATCATCAAAAGGTGTCAGGAACAACTCTGTCCACATTATTAAGTCCATTCTCCAATTCCAATGGTAGCCCACACAAGTCAGAGTTATACAATGTTGCTGGGATTGTCTGAGACAAAAATTTCAGCTGTTTTGAACCAGGAGGTGATTCTGAAAGGGAGAAAGCAGAAGCAAGTCTCCTCAGTGTCAATGGGATTTGGGCATCTGACCATTCAGTAGGTCCTTGCAAACTCATGCCAGATCATCTCACTGTCGTGTTACCACAGCCCTACTCTGCTGCCAGAGAAAAGCTTTCTGCTGAGCACGGCACAGCCCTTGCCACAAGTCTTTCAGACAGTTCAGATTCAACACTTCTTTGTGTCTGTCCATTGCTATTAGGTAATTATAGTTAAGCTTCTACCCAAGACTTATCTTAGTCTTTGAGATCTCATGGGTAGGGATTGTTTTTCATATTACCTGGAATTATTAACAAGTTCCAGTCCTTAATTTGGGTCCCTAACAGTAATACGGAAAAAAGGTGTTTACCTCAGATTACATTAATTGCACCAGGTCGATGCTGAGAGAGTGCTGAGTACTTACACTTTGAATTATATTTTCCCCTGTGGTGTTGAGTAACATCAGATGATGCTTTCAATAAGCACCAGGAATTTGCACCAGGCCAGCTCATGAAGTGAGGAGGGAAGGACACCCTGAATGACTGATGGTTGCATTTGTTTTTCACAGAAACAAACTCCAGGCTGCAGTTTACATGCCAAATCTCTGGAGGTGCTGAGCAACCACAACTCCCACTCAGCAACCATTCAGCAACCCTCATCACCTGGCACACTAGAATTTGCACAAATAAACAGTATAAGAATACCAGAGTTTAACCTGATGAGTAGTATCAAAGGTGGTCAGCATCTTTCAGCATTTTCTTCCTTAAGCAAGGCACTATTTAAATCTGTATAAGGTTCTTGTAAAGGATGTGGAAGGAAGGAAAGGGGTGAGTGGGATGTCATAATGTTTTTGTTTATTAGGGTCCAGCAGTTACTCTGTGCTGGAAAAAAAATAAGCAGTTGAGACCTTCTAGATATTTGAAATACAATGAAGCCTACACACTGGTTTCTGCTTCACAAACACTAATCTTCATAGCCTTTCAGTACAAAGACTGGGATTCATGTTACCAAATGCAAGCAAATTGCATTCATCCCATCTAATGGGAGTGAAGAGAGAAAGGTATGACCAGAGGATGGTTTGTCCTAAAAGAAGTGTCTATAGGGTGGATTGCTCTTTAGAGGTACCTGTTTCTCTCTACTGACTCTAGAGACACTCGTGGTGACCAGGTGAGACTAGATCTGGCTTTTAAGCAATTACACGAGAAAGATTCCAGCCCAATATTTCAGGACAACTGTTTGATAGGAATTGAGAACATTGACTGCACTATTACTTTTTACAAGGTCGGTGACTCTGACATTTGGGAAGTGGAGAGGAAAGGTGAAGGGTCTTCTTCAGTTTGGTCTTTGTTTTAGCAATTGTTTTGCATAGTTTGATGACCTCTCTAATCTGGGGAAACCATTGTTACAACGGTCCTCTCAGAGGTTTTGTCACAGCAGCTTGCAAGGGGATATGAGAAGTAAGAGAAATAAGGGTTGAAATTTTTGTTTCCTTCAGGGCTGTAGATCACCCACAAGTGCATTTTATCGAGATTGAGCATGACTAAATGATCACAATTTTTTGTTATTAATTAAAACCCTGAAATGGTTGCTAGTTTCATGCTGGCTGCAGAAGAATAGATTATGCCTTTGTTAGCAAAGAAAAAATGACCTCCTTGTATTTTTATCAATAGATATGGTTCTACCTAGTGAGTTGGTACTGGGTGAACATTTTGTGTCACCTGAGTACATTATTTCCGACCTAGTGCTGAATTCTCCAAAACTATATTTACCACTTTGTGGAATCATGGTCTCAGTTTTGACTGCATTAATGAGAGGTCAAAATTTAAGATAACTGAGGAAAGAATGTGCAGCACGTGGCTTATTAGGAGACAGTATGTACTAGAAAAGAGGGTTATTTTTTACATCTATGCACATGGATGCACTGTTTGGTCACAAATAGCCTTCTTCTGCAACTATATGAATGTTTTCTGCAATGACATTGCTAATGAAAGCAGGTCCTGCCCCTTGGCTACCCACCAGTCCCTTCCCGCTTCACCTCCATGGTTTACTGTCCATTTGCATTGCTGCAGCTGTTTGCAGAGTTGTGCTAAGAATGAGAATGTCACTGAAATGACATCATTTTTTGTTGGTTTTTGAGGTGAAGGAAGATATTTTTAAACCTGGATGATTTGAAAGATTTGATTCCAACACAGCCCAACAAACAGCTGCCTCAGCACAAATGCCCTGTGAGTGGTGGCATCTGGGCAGAAATAAGAAGCAGGGCTGTTTGGCAAGAAACTCCTAAATCACCTTTGCTGCCAGAGAAAAAATAGATCTACACCCTTAGAGGCATGTGAATTACCCAGTGCCTTTACTGCCTCCTCTTGATTCAGCAGGAGAGCAAGAGTGTGAATTTGTTAGGAAATGTGAGTCTTGGAGAGACAAGCAGTGAAAATACAAACTTCTTGATTCCATAAAACGAGTGAGAAATTAAAGTTAATTCCCATATTTTAGCTGGCTTGTTTAGAAACAAGCCCCAGTGTTGACAAGAACAGGCATGATTAAAAATGCTAGCTGGTCACAAAGTCTTCACAGAATCCGTAGGCTATGTTTGTCTGCCTCAAATGTCAAGTGTTACACTTCTGGCACTCAACACTTCCAGGCAGCGGAAAGAAAAGGAGCACAACAGGTTATTTTTAAATAGTTTAAACTTTAGTTCAAGCATTTTGTTTTCATATTTTTAGCATAAATATGCCAGCTCCTTCAGCATAACACCTGGCAGCTGTCACATATATCACAACAATATTGTTTGAAGCTAAGAGGCTGCTTATTTGTACAATTTTTTTCTTTTTATTAGTGGGAAATGAAAAAATATTCTCTGAAATAATTGCTACTATTACCTGCCACAGAAATACGTCTGGTGGCAGATAAAATAATATGCACAGACAAGCTTCTTCAGTCACAGTACTATATATAACAATTTCTTAATAGTGGACAGTAATGAATTTTCAGTCATTGAGAGGAAATGCCATTTTTCCCTAGATTTACATTATATTACAATTAACAATATGTGTTTAATGCCTAATTTAATGTCTTACAGAATGTCCTTAAAGAGAACAAATACAGTTCAGAGGAAAATAGCTAGCTTATTTTGGAATAGGCACATCTCCCATGGAATATGCCAATCCAAACACTTGAACCAGTAGTGGAAATAGTATTAGAGAACGGTGTGAGAGAGCAGTTTTTCTTCTAACTGTTACTGAGGACAAAGGAAATAAAATTCTGTTATTTATGTCGCCTATCTTTTTCATAACTGGAACAAAAAAAGCCAGAAATAAGTCGCTTGTTTAATATTTCACTAATTGCATCTCCTCACTGGCAATATTTTTTGTTGAGAGTGATTAACTACAGATCTACATAAAACTTCGTCCCACCACTCTCCAGGAAAACGAAGGAAACCCAGGAAGAGAGTCTCACAAACACAAGAATATTAAGGCTGCATGATCAGAATTGTCTTTTTTGGATCTATCCATACATTCATTCGTTGTTTCTCTCATAGAGCGGTTTTTGAGGACCTCCTGATCAATCAGCAATGTATTCTGTCTGCTCCTCTCCAGCCCAGCTGGAGAACTGTCTAGTAAAGGAAGGATTATCTGGAGAGTCTGTGGGAGTAAATGGTACGCACTGGCCAACAGTGCCAGAAAGATACTCACAGCTACCAGTAGTTCTCCCCTCTTCTTTCTACATCTGCTTTATCAGACAAGTAGATATGACTTCGGATTACCAAGCTAAATGTGAAGTAAAGACCTTCCAAGAACATCTCTGTGGCAGTAACCCTTCAAGTCCATGTCAGAGAAAATTCACTATTAGCTTCCTGAGAGAAGCAGCAAACCTAGTAATGGTTTAATGTCATGTTTGTCTCTGTCATGTAGTCTTTTGTTTGAGTAATACAGTGTTGTAAATGGAAGCTTTTTCTTCCTCTTGCAAATGGTACTTTTGTAAATCCAATGAATGAGACAGAGTGCCAGTTCAGACTGTGACTCACCCCAGACCTCCATTCACAGGATCAGATAAGAGAACCAGCATAGCTGTGAGGTGTGTAGACACATATCATGCTTTGGAAGTTGGAGCACTGCTCATATTGTGCAGGACTGAATTAGTTGGGCTGTTGTAAATACGCAGGGGTAGAATGTGTGAGCTGTGGACACAGCACAGCTTCTCTGAGAGACAAAACCACACTGACGGAGATGAAGCAAGAAAAGGTGTGGCGTCGTCTAACACAACAGGTTACCATTCTTTAAAGCCACGATGTAACAGAAAAAGAAAGTCTTGGCCACAGTTAAACCATCTCCCCCTCATTACCTGTTACTGCTGCCCCTTTTCCTTAGTTTGCTCATCTTTCCATATCTTCATTTGCCTGAATTTTCTCTTTACTATGACCATAACAACTGAAGCTGGTAGACAAGAAATGACTCTGCTCCAACAATACAGCACTGTAACTTCCTGGACAGACTTCTGTCATATCACATCTCACATTGTAATCTCTGCTCACCCATTAGCAATGTTGGATTGCTTGCGCAGCACGCAGCCAGCTGATGAGAAGGATATTAAATCAAGCTTCCTTATGCCCATCTCGCACTGTTCCCAGGTAAAGTCCAAGGAAACTGTGATAAATACTGCTCTTAAAGCCCCAGATTCAATCACAGTTATTGACTGGGTTGTTATGGAGTATAGAGCACAGATCACAGGCAGCTGTCCCCAGAAACAAGCTTGGAACTGCCCGGCGTCTGAGCAGACAAGAGTTCCATCTTTTCTTTTCCCAATAAATTTATTGTATAAAATCAAATTATGAAATTGTGCATAAATATAAGACTTAATATATATTGAAAAATAAATCTGGTGCCAGATGTTGAAAAGGCTCGCCATCACTGATGTGGGAAAAAAGCAGCCTTTCCTCAATAAGACATTTTGAAATAGAATGAGTTAAACAGCAAGTATTTAATAATGAAAAATAGCCACTCCCGTGTGCTGAAGTGCTGAGCCAAGAGTGTTCTAACAGACTGGGTTTGTATTTGATCACCTTCTTCGGTAGCTGAGATAGACTCAGTCAAATTTTACAGGGTGCTCTCTAAATTAAAAAGAACAACAAGAAATTCAGATCACTTAGTCTCCAGGGCTTTGAGATCCTCATTCTCAGGTTGGTCAAAAGAGTGGCATCTATGTCATACATCTGTTTCATGATTTGAACATTGCAGCACATATCAATCTCCATTGGCCAGTACCCTGGGATAACAGGTTTTCTGAATTTGCCACTAGTCTCTTACTCAATGACATGAAAATTATTGTAAAGATGTCAGGAATATATATCACCTGAGAAGGGGATCTAAGACTGAATCTGTACTGTTTGGTATGTTCTTTTCTTTTTTTTTTTTTCTGTCATCCAGCCCATAAATACATTTCAAACACCAAGTAGGT
This sequence comes from Tapera naevia, assembly GCA_033556795.1. Classification (NCBI taxonomy): domain Eukaryota; kingdom Metazoa; phylum Chordata; class Aves; order Cuculiformes; family Neomorphidae; genus Tapera; species Tapera naevia. The sequence continues at coordinate 18,648,797 of JAUMJJ010000038.1, forward strand.
GGGCATTGAATCCTGCAGGGTGCTGTGGTCCAGCCTCTCGCCTGCTTAGAAGTCAGGAAAGCCTAGAAGTGGCATGATGCAATATCCAACCACAAGGATTCACGCCCAGCTTACTAACTGCTGCCAGTGGGACTTACAATCAGATGATCTGTCTCTGATGGTTACAGGATTACAAGTGCTGCTTTCCATGGATGCACATAAGGCTGCACTGAAAGCTTGAACTGTCTCAAGGCAGTAGGATGACAACTAACCAAATATTTTACAAACAGATGGTTTCTGTTGTTGTGACGTAAATCTACCATAACCTGATGTAAAACAGTTCATTCATGATTAAGAAATATTTTTTATTTACACTCTATTTTCCTTTCCAAACTTCTTAACAATGAGAAGAAGGAGCAATGCTTGGAGGAGGAGGTCGAGTGGAGATAAATTTCAGTATTTAGATGAGTTAATCAGAGAAAGACAACATCTAGGTGAATCTGGCTTTGTATTAATTTGAACATGAGAAATAATTTTGTCCATCCTGTCATTGTGGAGGTCCTTCAGCTATTAATGGACTGAAAAAATGAAATATCCATAAATCAGACGGTATCTATGACTCACCAGACAAATCACAGAGCAGACTATTGGAGGTAAAACTTCAGGTGAAGCATTTGCCACTAGTATTAACAACAAGAAACTGTTGTCTGAAAGCCCATCTTACTGCATTGCCCTCACGACTCATCGCTGCTGCCTCTGAATTACTCAGATAATTCTCAGAAGCAAGGGAGAGAGAGGTGTTAAAAGAGGAACAATCAAGACTTTCCTGATTTTCTCTGCATGTATTTGCTAAACTGAGGAGGGGAAAAAATCTCACATGAAGCACAAAGATGCAAAGTGGAAATTTACTAGCAGAATTTGCCACCAACTCATTACCAGCCTGAGTGGCCTCATACCTGGCTGCTGTAACAGAGTCCCAACTCACTAAGTCAATTACAGAGCGGCAAAGGCATAATTTTTGGATTGTTATCTGAGACTTTTGCATCTGGCATTTGCCCTATATTTCAGCTACAGGCTGAACACAATTTTTTTCAAAGTGAAATTAAGAGATGTTTAGGAGGAAGCTTCAAGCAAAATTTAATTTGAGCTTGTCTACCAGCAGATTCATGGATCTCCTACAAAAGACTCAGCTTCACAGAGGACAGAAGACTGATTTTTCATTGAGTCAAAATTTCCAGATTTTTTAATCTGAACATAAATAAACCCATCCATTTTTATGCCTCAGGAAAGATAGAGCACAAGTTACACTGATGGTAAATATCAAGTTGACTTTTGCTCTCTGCATTCCCAGATCATTCATTAGTACTAAACACAGTTGTTGCAGGGAGCAGAGAGCCTTCAGAGCAGCTGCTGGCTTCCTGGGAGAGTGCTGCCCAGGAAGCGCCTGCTGCTGACACAAACAAACAAACATCTTGTCCTGCTCTGGGACAAAAACTGTAGAAAGGCTGTGTTGGATGGCCCAGAGGAAAGGGAGACCCTTGCTTAGCATCTTTCTTGCAAGATCCAGCCTTGCAAGACTGCATTGCCTTGAGAAAGCAATCTCCTCTCTTGGAGCAGTTAGCTTGAAGGGGGTACTTATTTTCCTTACCTGAATAGATCGGCAAGACCAAGTTTCCAATTAGGAGAAGAGAAAGGAAATTATTATTTGCCTGCCACTACCATGCTTGTGTAATCATTCCAGAACAGTGTTGCGCTAAAATGTGGGTCTGTACCTTTTGCAGAGTGGTTGAAAAGCAGAGGTACATGGACAACGAGCACAGTGTTATCTCTCTCGGGCTTATTTTGTTTTTAAATGATATTATTTTGTCCATGTTGTCTGCATATTGACATGACAACCAATCGGCTAAAACTTAGCTAAGTACTGACCTCTCTGACATGATTTAAAGCTGTCTCATAGAAAAATACTTGAAGGATCACCAGCTGAAATTGAAGTATTCAGCAGCAGAGCAAAGAGAACTACTTTACCTGAATACAGAGAGGACTGTCCCTATGGTAATTCTGGCAGATGGCATAAGGTTGCGAGCAAGTAATAGAAAATTTTAAAACTAATGAAACAAGATTAACATAGGCCACTCCATTAATATTTCTCCTCCCAAACAGCTCAGTCCTGATTATATTTTATATCCTCATGGAATTAAAGCACTATACTCACTGGCAGCAAAGGGAAATTAGATCAAAATACTGTTTGTGGATGATTAACTTGCATTTCCTTTCAAACAAAATATATGTCCTTCAGTCCTTTAGAGCCAAAGACAGCCACTTCTCTGATAGGGAATTTGAGGAACAGAATTTAAGGTCTAGTACTTCATCTTAGGTGAAATAAACTGTATAACCAGAGACCCAGAGGAGTACAGGACTTTCATAAACTGTCACAAATCTATATGGTGTCACTGCATGAAAGATGTTGCCTACAAAATTCTGACTAGGGAAAAAATGAACAAACTTTTCCTTACGCATACATTGCCCCCTGTATTTTAACAAGACAGAAATAATTTGAGCATATATAAGGTATTTTGGCATCTGCCTTCTTCTAGTGGCAGTACAAGTAAATGTTATTGCGATTCCTTTAATACAAACCAAGGGCTATAAAAGTATAAATGCAAAGACATTTTTAAGGACTACACATTCCTTGAAAGTGTTTTTACTGTTTTTGATGTGCATGACTATCTTTGGCTATCAGAGGTCTGCACAAGGGAATCGAAGGGCAGAACTCAGGAGCAGCTTTTCATGTTTGGTTGCTTAAAGCTAGGCAGCAAGAAGGGCTTCCATACCTGGCTTGTCAGCTGGGACTATTGAGCATTTGCACTGTTAAAAGCGACAGATGTTCAGCACTCCTGCAAACTAATCTTATTATTAAAGAAAGCTCAAAGCATATTTAAAAGTCAGATTTCCAAGAGCCTGAAGGGCATTATGCAGCTTCAGGTGTGCCAGTCCAACAGTTAGATACCACAAGCACTTACAAAACACACACATCATTCCTCATATGCCTAAATCTCCACACCTGTATGCCATTGGTAGCATCCTTCAGATATAAAGAGCCCAAAACCACATACCTGAGTCCTGAAATGCCAAACAGAGGAATGAGTTTCTGAAGTCTAATGCACAAAATACATATTCTTCTTCCTAGCTCACTTAGCCAGTGTTTAGAGGCCAAACACAAGAAGACAACTCAGCGGAAGGCTTGCTTCACCTCCTTCTGTGACCTGTCACATACACTGTTTCTAAGCTCTTTAAGTTTTTGGTTTGGACTCCAATATCTATTTCTCTCATACACCAGAAAGGCTTACTCGTTAATGTCTATGTCACCCTCCACTGCTGCTTTACTCCCCGTGGTGGCAAGGCAGCTCATTGATGCTATTCCTGGTCCTGTGTTCCAAACATTCGCTCCTGGTTGTCATTCGCAGAGGCTCAGATTCACTTTAACTGGCCCCCAACATTAGACACTGAGCAGAGGCACCTGGGTTAAGAGCAATGTCACCTTCCACTCAGCAGGCAGAGGTGAAGAGGTGCCGGGTGTGAACCAGCATCAATTGGTGAGCTGTCTCTCTTACTGGAGATGCCTCTCATCCTCTGTTGACCTTAGAAGCAGCCTGCGGTGACTATACTTCTGATGTAGCCACTCCCTGAAGTGGGATGCAGCTCTCCAGTCTGGAGTTTCCTATTTTGTTCATGCTGAATCATCTCCTGCTGTCCCTTCTGAGACCAAGCAATCTGCACACCTGTGGGCTGCACCTCCTGTTGCCGTATCCTTGCTGATACACCCTTCTGCACTCTGGAAAAACCTTCTTGACGTATTGATACAATTTCATAGACCGAAGTGTCCCTTAAATAAAGTAAATTTTGGGGGTTAATAGATGGAACTGACATCTTTTTGATGCTGAAAAACAAGGAAATCCCTTCCAGTGCCTTCTATAAAAATACCCTGAAAATAAAATATATGCTGCTTTTATGATGACAGTAATGGAGATTTATATTATCATTACTACAATAAATTATTATTACAGTTATTTCAAGTAATTTTGTTAGTTGGCTTTCAGGGGCATATCACACAAGAAGAAAAAAGGGCAGTGACCTGATATTGTCACATGAAAGCTAAAGACACATAAACTGTCTGAACTGCCAACCTACTACACATGGAGAAGAAAATAATTTTTATGCAAAAAGAGTCTGAGACCAAAATGCTTTTCTCTGTCATCTCCTTTCTATTTTGTGATTAAATAAATCATAAAGCTGTCACTAGAGACCACATAGAAAGAGGTCTCAAATGGTAGAAATGAGAGCTTTCTGCATTTGTCTATTTTTAATTTCAAAAGGTGTTTTGAAGTAAAAAAGAAAGAGAAAGAAAAAAGATCATAATGCTATTCACAAGCCTAATTTCCCAGGAGTACAAACAAGCTCTACGTCCTCTTGTAATAATATAGCAAATTTTCAAAACCAAACACAAATAAATGAAAATTAAACTATGATCCATAAATTTAATTGAGATTCACAGTGTCCGATATTTTTAAATTCAAATTACCACCAGACAGTGCATCTTTTTGCACAATTTATGCAGCAAATGCATCAATGATAGCTCCTTTCCCCTTACTTTTCTTTTTTATTGTACAGATACATTTTAGTCATAGTGTTGGAATTTTTGCACATAAAAGCCAAATAAGAATTTACCATTTGTCATAGATGCACCATATTATGTTATAGAGTGCTTAGAGTGCAGCACCGAATGTGAATAGGGAAGAACAAGCATTTTCATGCTGAAGAACAGATCAAAAATCAAATTCTTCTGTCATTAGAGCAAATAACCAAAGGTAACTCTACTTGTTTTGTATCAGAGGTCTTTGGTGTTCAGTAAATAAGATTAAATGCCTCAGTGGTAACACAGAATTCTTGGCAGATCAGCCATATCACTTTGGAAATTGTATATACACATATGTCTTACCCAAGAGGGGTGTGAATTCAGAACTGGAGGAACTAAATTATGGACAATACCTGCCAAAAAGGAGCTACTCCAGAGAGATATTATGGAATAGTTAAGGTTTCATTTACAATATTTGCATTTAGGGGAACTTCACTGGCTAATGAAGTTCTTAGTCCTTGATTTTGTAAATATTTAAGCTCTTAATTAATGCAATCTAAGAAAATAAAGTCTTTGCCTACAAACCCCCAATTTTTTAAGAACAGATATTTAAAAGCATACACATAGTCTTGGGTTTCTAAGGGTCTGGGGTGCCCCAGCCACATGGGGAAGAATTTCAGGGCAATCATTGGTACCTTACACTCACTGGGAACAGCGGAGAAGTGGCTTTGGATGCCTTTTGGTGGAAAAAGGACCCAAACAGGACTCCCCATGTGCAGAGTGCACTATGTGGGTTAGGGTGTGTGGGGACTTTCAACACAGTGGTGCTCTCTTAGGGGGATGTCTGGACCCCTGCTGCTGGAGGTCCATCCACCTGAGGGAGCACCAGTGGTTTACTTGCAGTGGGAATCCTGTCAGCAGGATTATCCAGAGGATTTTTCTTCCTGACATTTAACCCTTCAATGACAACCATCACTCTCCATTTGATGTACTAAACAAACTCAGGCCTCTTCACATCACCTGTCAACTCACACGTTCTCCATCCTGCTGGTCATCTGAACAGCAACTGAAATATAAGCCTGTGTATCTGAGGGAGTAAATGTCTATTTTCATTTTGAACCAAGCAGTCAATGTTTAACCATGCAGGAGAAAGCTGAAGGGTGGCGTTTCGAAGGTGTGAGAAAGAAATGTTTTAGGCAGTTTGTATTGTAAACTAGCATGATGGTTTTGGATGGGAATAAAGGGAAAAAAATTCCTTTAAAACCATTCAGGAACATCACCAGAGACACTATTCGAACTGTTAGTTAATGGTAAAATGAAATATTTCCTACCCATGAAAGTACAAATCATGTATTGAATCAGTTTCCAAAGACGATGTAGTATGATAAGAAATGCCAAAAGTGATATGCAGAATGCTAACTCCTGTGAGAAAATAAGAAGAGTGCTTCACCAGTGTTGTCTAAACACAAACTAGCCATTATCACCACGTTCAGTGAAAAAGTTTTGTTTCCACAGCACATTTCCATGATATTCTTTAATTGGAGGAAGGGAGTAAGAAATACTGGTATGAGGAACATCAGCCAGGGTTTTACAAAAATAAACAAATACGGCATTTCAGAGTGGGTCATGTAAAAATCACATGCAGGAAAAAAACAAACTTAAAGTTCACATACTTAAAAAATGATCACTGCCACATGACAGAGGCCATTTTGCTCATGACACAGACACATTTCAGCTCAGATCCGCAAATCTAACCACAGCATCATCTCGTGGCATCACCTTTCCCAGCCTGATTACTCTGTTTTTTCTGTTCCTCAGCACACTCTGCACTCTTCTACTTCCCAGAGTTTCCTATCCCTTTCTCTGTTTCCAGCCTAGGGGCAACCCCATCCGCAGCTGCATCCATCCCCAGAACTTTGTGCTGCTCTTCTCAACACCCTCCTTTTCCCAAAATGTCAGTGTCACTCAGGATCTGGGAAAATACTGAAACCCAGCACCTCCAAATTCACATGCCGATGGGAACTGGCATCTTTCCCACATGCCTGTTTTTATTCCTGGTACCCAATGATGAAGAAAGCTGGGTACCATGTTGCTGCTTCGGTGTGACTGAAAACCACTGTCACCGTTTTTTCCAGACAGGTGGCCACATCAAACCTTAGTTTTACTCCTTTACTCGCCTCTGGTAAATTAGGACCCGGGGAAGCAGACCACAGTCAGGCAAGCCCCCAGGGAATTTACACAATAAGGATTTTACCTGCTTATGGTGAGGGTGGCCTGCACAGATGTTAATGAATTAATTTCACTGTGACTTTGCCTGCTTTTGACTGCCTGTTTGGAATATACTTAAGAAGACAAGCTCATAGTAGATTTGGTAATTTTAACACGCTTTTGGTTTTTTTTCTTCCACTCAGCTACTCTTGAATCAAGCCCTGACTTGAAAATCAGCTATTGAAATTTGGGGGTCAAATACTGCTTTTGTTAATACTGAAGCTGGCTAGGATCCTTCCACCAAATTCAAGTGTCACTGACTAAAGCCTCCAACTAAAAGATAGGTGCCTGTATTATAATATCTGTATGAATTCCTCTTCTTCTCAGTTTTTGCCTGCCATGTGATGATTTGTCATAGTAGGGCTGCTTATATATGCCAAATGGTTGACTTCAACTTTAAAGTAAACAACATGAAATACTTGCTACCCACTTGTGCTTTTTCACACATGCACTCATAATGACCTCTCGTTGCACACATACAGGAAACAGCTTTTTTAAAACATATAGTTTAAGCTTTACAAGCTTAAGGATGGTCTAATTTAGAGAGTGTTGTTTATGGGCTGGCAACCAGGTACTAGAGCAGGAGCAGGTGTAGTGTGCAGATCCTTCACACACAACTCCCTAAGCTCTGTCCCTTGTATCTTTGACCCATGAGGAGTTTGTACACATATGCGTAAGAAGGAATATTCAAATTCAGGTTATCCCTACTCTAATGTTGTCACTCTCCCGTAACTCAAAACATCAGCTTTTGTTACCCCATCATGATGCTGGTAGTCTAACACAAAACTGGAATATCGGATCTTCATGCTCTCCTTTAACCAAGCTCCAGCAATCCTCACAGGAAACCCTCTTTTACAGATTTGAACTCAGGAAATCACACTACTTACTAGAGGCAATAAAACACATAAGAGGGCTCCAGGTATTTGCATACCTTTGTGTTCACATAGGGAAGCTGTACACTCCAGATGCAGCCACTGAGCTGTGGAAGGCAAAGCCAAGCCATAGCTGCTCTACCAGTGGTGGTAGGATGACATATATCGCACACTGCCTTTCAACAGGTGACATGAATAATCCCATGCACAGGGTTTGTCTGCTACTAACACATGCAAGTATCTGATTGTGCAGAGGCAAAGCTGGCCTCTCCAACAGCTCCTGAGCATGTGCATGAGCAACTCAGTTAACAGCTTGCACAGGTGAGGTGCACTGGCAGTTAAGCACAAGCAACCATCAGCATGCCACTCTGAAGCTGAAAAGTCGGCCTGTCACATATTGAAACTATCTGCGATTATTGTTATTCTTTAGCATGCATAGAAAAATTAAGTCACATTTTCCTTAACAATTGCCTTTCCCGCCTTGCTGCTGATCACAGCCCTCTGGAGTGACTTTGGTAACACTGACCTTGGATGTTGCTGCAGTGGCATTACTTTCCTTACCACTCCCCGGTGCACTCTCCTCAATTGCTGCTGCTGCCAGCGCTTCTGCCTTCTTTGCACTTGTTTCCAGAGAAACAGGAGGCCCTACTTTCCCCAACCCACTCACAGGGGTTGTGCTTGGACTGCTTGGTTGCCGTGACTGACCCTTATACCAGCTAGGGTAAAACAAGGGATCGATGGTTTCGGCTGTGGCCGGCACTTGAGTGTCAGGCTCTGGGGTCTGTTGAGAACCACTTGGTGTCACAACATCTTCCTTAATTGGGACAGATAAAGAGAAGAACAAGCAGAGTGCACCACATTACCTTCCTGCCACAGCCATGTTGCTCTGAATACCACATTTGTTACATCTCACTGCAAGATATAGATTTGTCCTAATATACAGTTCAAAAGAATTGCAATAAAAATGCAAAGCAAAAGCAACTATTATTTGAATAACCCAGATACAGGAAAGAAGATAAGCTATCCCAAAAAAATGGAATAGGAGGGTAGATTTAGCTGGCAGGTGGATACTAACTGAGAATGAGAAAGAGCTCTTTAATTCAGATAAACATTTCATTCAATCCTAAAAATGTAAGAAATTCTGTATAAGAGCATCACAAACTGGTACCAGCCGAGAGTGATGGGTGCAGGCACATTTGAATGGTTTGTTGGGTTTTGGGTTAAGAACAACATGTTTGACAATAAGTCTGTTAATAAGAACAGTCAGAATAAGGGAAATACAAAGACACTGGAGAAAAACCTTTGTCCACCGGGCTTGCTGTCAATGCTATAAGCCAAGCACATTTGCTCTGCCAGGAAGAGAAGCAGCTGGCTGAACTGCACCTCTTTACCGGCATCAAGCTTTGAAGTCTCACTCACACCGTACCTGCTATCACCAGAGCATTTCTGCTTTGCCTTTCTTGCACAAGCAGGCAAAAGCTGAAATACAGCTATCCCGCACACTCCAACACCCACATGCCATGTCTGACTCTACGTCTGACCATTTCTAATAACACTTTACAACTGCTACAGCAGCATGCTGTACTTCTCCCATTTCAGCCCTGGAATCGGGTGACTTCATGTTAGTGGGCAGGATTGCATATCTGCATAAAACTACATCAGTTAGGTGACACAAATTTACTTCTTAAGTTAGTGCAAATCCTCAAAAGACAAACTTTGGTTAAAGGAATAAAGCCTGATGTAAGAGCATCTTCGCACAAGTGGTGCAAACTCATGTATGCTTTTAAATCAAAGCAAGAATGAATCTATAGTATTTTTTTTTGCTTGTTTCACATGAAGAGCTTTCTGTAATCAAAGATTCTTTATGTACTCTCTTGTTTTCATGCTAACCTCCTTAGAAATCTTCACAGCAGCCTCTACCCGCTCAGCAACTTAACTGGGTAAATTGTATAAGCAGAGAATTTGCTAAGTTCATTGTGTGTAAGGCCAGCTAAAGTAGTACATCAAGTATATTTTTAATGTAGGTCTTTTAGAATATGCAGCAATTATAGTTTCATTCTAATCACATTCCTTAACAACTAGTGCTGGCCCAAATTATTCACACCCTGAATCTGTTTGCTGCCAGGTTGTAAGGTGCAGTTTCCTCTCCTGTTTGGACTGGGATACTCCTGCAGCCACCTAGATGACATCCCTTGGATGACCAGAGCAGAAGAAGGCAAACACCAGTCGCAGAAAACTAATTAGAAGCATGTTCTAAAAATTGGTGGTGGAAAGCTCACTAAATCTAGAGGGAATGCCAAATTCTCTTAGTATAAATATTTTAAGAACTATTTCATTTATAATCGTTAGTCTGAGTTAAATCACAGCAAGCAGAACATCCACTTTAATACAGTTAACTCCCAAACCGAATCTCTTTTATTTATAGCTTATGTATCGTATATATATTCGTACATCAGTCTAACCAGCAGTGTAATATTTTGCCTATCGAGTGACACATACACAGGTTGAGAGGACAGGGTACAGTCGCATGTGTACTGGGGCAATAAATCATTTTGCTCTCCAGTGCATTGGCTTCCTTGGCCATCTTCCTGTCGTACCATGCCTACAGGCCACAGAGGAGCATTTTCTTTCTCTATCAGGGCATATTCAGCATAGCTGGCAGGGCAGTGGAGCACCAGGGGCATTTACCTGACTAGCTGGGGTGGCGGGCTGTGACACTGGAGTGGGTTCAGCCGGGGCATCTCCCACTGTGCTCTGTGGTTCAGGGTCCTGCTGAGGTGGCTGTGATGTTCTCTCAGTCCCTTCCTGCTCCACCTCTTCCTCCTCCTCTCCCGAGGTCTCTGTGTGGACTTCATCCAAATCTTCACCATCCACTGTCACCTCCTCTTCCTCTTCTCCCTCCTCCTCTGATAAGACACACATAAAAGGACAAAGCTGAGCATCATGTGAAGATATCGACAGCTTTTATGTAATTAAAAAGCCATTTACAATTGCATGGCAAAGCTGCTGATAATCTGCTGCCTGGCTCAGGATGCAGGCTGGAGAAGGGGCTTTGGTGAGGAGCCCTCTCTCATCATCCTGGACTGGGCACTGCTAATGGAGCTGCCAGCAGGTGCTTTGCAGCAGGGAGGAGACCAAACCATCATTTTTTAAAACCTTAAGCTGTCCCCTTCCATGGGAAGGAGAATGGAAAGTCCTACCCATGCAGTTATCTTCATGAGAGAAGTACAGCACAGCCTTCACTTTTTGGGAACAGGGTACCTGATCTGGCACAATCTGCCAGGAAGACAGTGTCTCTTGCAATTCTATGTTTATGTTTTTTTCAAACACCATTGAAGCCACATCTTTACCAGGTCAGTGGTAAAGGAGGCTTTGAGCACCAATCTCCCCAAAACCAGGCTGTCAAACATAGTCAAACCATTGCTTTTGCATCATCTGACACATTCTGTTCTCAGCAGTCCTGGTTTGGCTCGTTTCCTGAGGGAACCCTCTAACAATGCTTTTTGTTTTGCATAAATCACACTACCCATCCTCACAAATGTCGGATATTGTTCAGAGCTACCCTAGGACTTCAGAGAAATAAACTCTGATGGATGCATTAACCCAAACTCCAAATAGGCTCTGCATTTTGCACAGGTTATGGTTCTGGCTGAATATGTAGAAGGGATGTAGATCTGCAAAGTAAGTAACGCAGTCCTTGTAACGCAGATATGTTTCTGCAGATAAATACACTCCTATAAGCAGAGCGCTGAATCTCTGCTTCCATATCCCTTGGCTGAAGAGGGCCTCATTGAATGTAGTAGGAGTTTCAAAGACAGGACTGGACTCCCAGTTGCCAAAGCGCTTGCTAGTGCCCTGTCCCCAAGAGGCAGGTATCACATTTCCCATCACATGATGAGGGTGAGTGCCCAGAGCACAAGGTCATGATTTTGGCAGATGCACGTGTGTGGCAGGGATGTAGCAGCTGTGGTTGATCACAGGGATGAACTGGGCACAAGGCTGTGACTAGAGATTGTCTCTCCCTGGACAAATCCCTGGAGGTTCATGGCCCTGCAACATAGCACCTGTTCCTCCGTGGCTGACTGGGGTTGCAGCTGCTCTCTTACTACATGGGTGCCCGTGCCAAGCACAACCAGTCCATGGATCCCAATCTACAGACCAAGATCTGCACAGTGGGCATGCAGAGTCCTTCATACAGAGAACCCACTTTCTCTGAAGTTAGTGTTAGTGGCAAGGGCGTAAGCAATGGGTGGCATCTGCATAAGACTTAACTGGACTGATAAGAGTAAGTGTAAATCTAAATGTACCAGCAGAATCCAGTTAGCAAGAAAATTAAGAGATATGCAGATGACTATTACTGCTGCCTTTTAATAGGAGAGATCTGCTTCTTTGAAATATTTATTTCCATTACCTTCTTGTGCCTTACTTTGTAAGGTAAAGCATAGGTGAGCCTAGGGTACTTTGGAAAATTACAACTTTGTGTTACTATATAGAGATATTAAGCATGTTTAGTCATGTCATGTCAACTGACATGACACAAGATGTTAAATGCATGGAAGAGGACAATTTTTCTTCCCTCTATAACATTGTGATTCTGGATTTTGATTATATTTCTGTTATATTTCTCAGTTATTATAAAAAATAAGAATTGAAAAAAATCTTTCAGTAAACATTCTATTTCATTAATGACTTTCTAGAGCTGACAGGCCCTACAATAATGACACCTTTTAGGAAAAAATTACAGACTGAGACATAACCTTAGTTTTGTGGTTGCTTCACATCAGGAAACAGTAAAGATCATTGGCTTAGGAAAGTATTGAGGCTGTGTAAAAGGTAAGATCAATGGGGCCAACAAGCTATTTGATTTGTTGACTGTGATGGATTTTGCTTTTTATTATAATTGATACAAAATGGTCTAGTTACTCTATGAGACAGACAGAAATACCTGATTCAAATTTTCCTACTCAATATAATCAAGTAAATTACACACAGATGAAATTTAAGAAAGCAATTTAGGTGAAACAAATGGCATACCTCTGTTGAAATCAATTTCTCGTATTATCTTTTCTTCTCTACTGAGATTCACTGTGAATTGGTTCATGATTTCATACCCGTCCTCTATTTTTTCCATTTGAAATCCTTTAGATGCTTCAGTAATTCTAAAAGAGAGAGAAAGGTTATTGGCATTTGAATTTACAGATAGATTTGTAATTTGAAATTCACTGTAGAGAGCAAGAGTCTCAATTTTAGATACTCACTTTTGCAGCAAGGTTTTGGCATTCTGTGAAAACAAAAAGGAAATAACTGACTTCTTAAATGGTTCCATTTTTTCAGAGATTTTATGCATTGAGATCTAATTCTTACATTGGCTGCTTCTGAACACACTAATATGGATCTCATAAATGACAACCATGAGATCTATGAATGAGATCAAATTTAGATGGTAATTAGTATACAGCCAATTAAACCTTTTAGTTCATTGAAGACTTTAATTTAAACCTGACTATGATGGGAAATACATGCAATTTCTACAAAAATGAAATCGAAATATCTTTGCAGTTTTTTTGTGTGTTTCTGGTGAAATGCAGTTGTTCTGTTACCATCTTTAGTCACAGCAACCACGTCTTTGACTTTCCATAAGGGCATAATTCTGGAGCCACAAAATTTTATTTGTCTGCAAAGAATACTGTACTCTTCAAAGGCAATTCTTTGATGAAAATAAGGGGTTTTTAGAAGAAACATCATTCCATCCTTTAATATAGATGAGCTGTAAGCTTTCAGGACAGAAATTCTACACTGATGAATTCAGTGGACAGGTTGCTAATGGTTTCCTAACCAGTTCTCCTAAATTTACAGTAAAAAAAAAAAAAAAGAAAAAAATCAAGTGAAAATATGACTTAGAACATATTTATTTAGTTCTTAGACAGTTAATCACACTGTCAATATGAAAATGAAACTTATAACTCATATACACATATATTATAGTAGTGGGACAACAAAGATACGTTGGAAAATGTTAAGGTTCCTATTTATTCTTTGGGGACCAGAAATTCCTTCACAGAAGAGTATATTTTTTGACAAATAACAAAAATTCATGTTCTTGCTTTGGATACTGTTCACAAGAAGAACTAGTAATTTGTCTGTGCTGATGCAAGTGTTTAAAAAATGATTTGTACAAATGTTCACTCAAAGATGGCCAAAATCTTAATGTGCCTAAAACTGAGAAATGCTTACATAGTATTTTGATAAACCCGTCATTCTTGTTCTATCTCTCTTTATAGACTTTATACCTGCAAAAACACAGCCATTTCCGGCTCTTCCATGAACTGGATTCCTGATTCAACCAGCTTTGACACAGCTTCCAAATGCTCTGCATACTTCTTCATCAGGGAGCGGACGTGTTCCAGCTTCTCCTCTTGGGTTCTAGTTATTATTTGTGTCATCTCATTTTTCCTTTCTTCCAGTACAGAATAGAGATAATCAAATTTTTCACACAGCTGCTCTTTCTGTCGTCTGCAGCATTCCTGTGAATCATTTGGTTTATGTTAAACATGTTATATTCTTAAAAGAGTGCCTATTTTTACAGTTACTTGGAAGCATTTTCATCAAAGAAATTCCTCTTTCTGAACAGTGCAAAGGGTTCTGAATGACCCCAAAGACTTTTATAATTTTCAAAGTTCGACTTATCAGAACAAAAAGTTTTAAAACTGTTCTCAAACTCTGTTTCAAGCCACTGAAAGCCCCCAGACAGGTTATTGTATAACTTGTCAGTCTGCTAAAAAATTGTGAAAGGTATTTATGATGTCTGTAGTGACACATCAAAGTCTGCAGAAAAAGCAAAAACCCCCATCATATTAGCAGCTGGGTTCATTGGCACAAACAGAATGTTTTTTAAAGGAGAGAACACCAGTCCTAGAGAACTTTATTTTTCTACCAGAAAACCTGCAACTGTCCTGGCTGGGTTTGATTTTCACATACGCCCTCTTAAACTGTATTTGGACAATGTGTCCATTATATTCCATTTACTGTGCACTGAAGGAGACAGAGATAACATGAAAAAAAAGGATGTGTGACAAAAGCACAAAGATAAGGAGGAGGAATCAGGTTCCAACCCCACCTTCCGGCACTAATTTTCACACCATTTTTGAGGCACTTTTATTGTCCTTCCAACACACAACATAGCATATTTCACTGATTAAGGAGGATGAGTTTGATGGCTGCTTCATTGAGTGCTCTCTAATAGGAACATGCTGCACTTGCAAAGGAGAATTTATGGGGAGGAAATAGGAGACAGGTTATCTATAATGTCTGAGGTCTACCAAATGAAGTACTTGAGTCATCTCTGTGCCCCAGGGCACAAAGATGGGCATAACCTTATTGTGGTTATATGTGGTTGCAGATGGTGGTGATTATTTAAACCTCTTAGCTAGGAACTGAAGTTGAATCAATTCCTCATCTTTGTCCCTTGAGGTATAATGCTGAGATTGTGGCAGCGCAGGATTATTAACAGTCCCACAGTGCTTTTGGAAGTGCTAAGACTGATTATTCATATCACTTGGCCAGAGAGAATCCCACTTTTTTCTTGACTTTTAGCCAGAATTCTTTCCTACGAGTGATGATGGTCTGCTCTGTATCACTCAAAGGAGAAAGCCTTTCAGAGATGAATGTGTGGCTAAAAATCACTGTCTCTGTTGAGGGGTGGGGAGCAAATACAAATCTTGTTGCATTGACTCAAGTATTCACCTCCGTTTCCCAATGGGGAAGACTAGGTTAAACAGGCACTCCTAGTTTAAAACTCCTTGCAGGGAGGCAGGCTTGTTCTGCCCTTCTGGAGGGCCATGCCACTTCCTAGAAATTCCTGATTAGTGAATTATAGAGTGGGGATAAGGAAGCTTTCAAAACAAATGAGTCACAGTTCCTGGGTGTCGTTCTACTGTTCAGAGCTCAAATAATCTCTGTCTCCTCTTTCAGTCCTCATCTAGCTTTCTCCCAGTGTTTCCTGCACTTCTTCTTGCTCTGGCCTTCTTTTTGGTTTAGTCTACAATGACCTCCTCTGGACTACCATTGAGATCTCTTGTAAAACAACCTTAATTTCAAGACAGATGTGTATTATCTTTGCTATTTGACACAGGACAAGCGTTAGGGGCAGAAGAACAAGAGAGTGATACTGCATTATGTAAAATTTCCTGCTAGCAGATAGCGCAGAGTTATGAAACGTGAGAGTGCAAACCAGGTTCCTAAATGTAATTGCTGCAATATTTCTGAAATATTCTTTCTGTATAAAATGTTCCTGTAGGATGTCTCTGCCGGATGGAATCACCTAAGTCAGATGCTGAGTAATTAAAAAGGTTAACAAATACGTGACTTTCCATTCTAAAAGTTCTCAGCCTTTTTGGTTTTTAAAGCATGACTACAGTAAAAAGAAAGAAGTCCTTGACACTGAGCATGAGTGGCACTTCTTGTTCTGAAGTATCTGTATTGACTGGCCTACACTCTTATTATTTGAAAGAAATACTGTAATTTTTCCTGCATTATTTGAGTCATACTGTTTACAAGGCTAAACAGTACTTGATTTTTCATTATTTCCCCCAGTATTTAGCATTTTATGTTCTCTTTTTTTTTATTATTTTCAGCATAATATGTGAATTTGGTCTACCTTACAAGCAGTGAAAAGCTGTGCAAGTATTAATCATTGTTTGAGTGATTTTTTTGTTTTGTTTTTAGGCTTGGATAGGAGCAATAGCCAAGTATAGAACTGTAGGCTATTGCTTACTCCAGTTAAAAGGAAAATGATTGTGTATATTCTGCTAAAGCAGATATTTATTGCTCTCTGCAAAGTGTTAAACAGAGAGAAGATACAATCTTGGATTATAAGCATTATTTCCACGTGTGCGCATTTCTCAGTTCCAGCTGTAGTTTTCACCTTCAAGGACAAACTGATGTCACTTCAGACAGAGCTCTGGTATCGTAGGAAATGTGATTTGCTTGAAATGTAACATGGAAGTGCCAAAGTAAGCCCTAAGATCTACTTTCTGCAATCTTTGACTTTAAAGGTGAAAAGCCCTTAAAAACATCTGAAAGTAAAATGGCTGCACTTTCTTTGGGCTTTGAGTTTAAAGGTTAGGCTTCAAAATGAGTGGATGACTCGTTTCAGAAACCGTTTTATTTATTAAGGTATTTTTAGCACAGTGTTTCCTCCATATTTCAGGCTAGATGTTTGAAGTTTTCTTTCTGGTTCAGGTAGTTCAACTTAAATGAGTATAAGCTTTTGCTTTTGTATCATTCATAGTTCTGCAGTTAACCTACTTGAAAGGCTTCTTTCTGTCTGCAAAGTCCTGATAGCAGCCAAACTCACCCTTGCAGCGTGAAGTCTTCCTGACTGCAAAGTTCTGACTGCCACTAATGTGCTGTCTCATATATTTGGGCTAATGGTTTTATGTTCTTTGAACCAAACGTGGACATTTTCTCTTCTTCCTTGATCTGAGGATTTAAGACAATTGCCCATGTGGATTGTGGAATCAATTTTTCTTACCAATTAGAATTTACACATCTTGGATTATCTTCTTTTTCTCTGCACTTTCTCTTTTCTTCTCCAGCTCTGAAGGGTGAATAGAATTCTAAGTGATCTGAGAGAGATGGAACTCCTTCACTAGACGCTTCATCAAACTCTGGTCATAGAATCAATTCATAAGAGCTCCTTTCAGCCTGTTGCTTCCTGATGCTCAAATTGGTCAGAGCTCATATTTGTATTTGCTTTTTTAGCGCAAACCTCTTGGAGGAAATGAAAGCCACTTCTGGTACTGAATGACACAAAACTTATTCCAGCTCTGCCAGAGTAAAACCTTTACCTGAAAATTCAGACTCACGGTAAGAACCCAAACTCTTCCCTTCCACGAGCAACAAAACAAGACTCCTTAAAGGGCAATATAAATATGCTAAATAGTTACTTCTGTAGAAGTAACAGGAGGCAAAGCAACCAAATACAGCTCTCATTGACACATTGGGGAGTTATATTGTGGCTATCCTGTGGCTGAGTCTAAGGCTCTTTTCACAGGATGAGTCAGGTCTTTTATAGCTTTATCACCTGATCTTAGATGTTAAATTAACTGGGAGTTGATGCCATTATGTTATATCTGTTTTTAACTTCAGTGATATCCTATGCAACTAAAAGTGCTGAGCAAGACATGCTGATGTGGATTATGCTTCCTCTTTGTCCTCAACCACACTTCTAATGTCAGAGGCAGGATGCCAAGCAGGACGAATCCTTTCACTGAGGCAGTACTGCTGATACCGTACAAAGTCACAGCAAAATGATGTGGGAAGGCCTTTGAGTAAAGTGAGGTCTGTTAAAGAATTATCATTACCAGCAGTTTAAAAGATGTGACTTCACACTGATATGACGGAATTTAAAGCAGTGGTACCTACCTCAACTGTCTTGCAGGTCTCTTCCAGCTGTGTGACTATCCCTTGCACTCTGTCATTGGTCCCCACCAGGACTGCAATGCCATCACTCAGCTCAGACTAGGCAGTAAGGGGAGAACAAGAGGGAGGGAGTTAGACACCATCCCACTTCAGGGTGGCACATCTAACAGTGGGGAGCAGAAGACAAATGAGGCACACCATGGTATTAGCTCTTCTTCCACCAGAACCAAGGGAAAATGGACCTTTACCTGCCCACAAGAACCTTTACCTGCTAGTACGTTGGTACTGGTTTCCTTTCCCAAAACACTATGAAAACATAGACATTTTGAAACTTCTAATGGAGAAGAAGTTGTGGCTTGGAAAGGAGGCAGCACTTTGTTCTAGTAGGATCTTCTATATGCTTTTTTCTGAAGCTTCATTTTTCAAGCGTGGCAAAATAGTACCTTTGGGTTTGTTGAGAGAAAATACTTTCTCTCTGGAGAGGTTGTTATTTTAGCGTCTGGATCTAGCCATGCCACTGTCCTATTTCCCTATGGACCATAGTTCTTATTCTTGGAAAGAAGAGGTGGCCCATGGACCTGGAGGAACCAGGCCATTAAAGAGCCCCTGGCATGAGGGCAGTGGGACTGGGGCTGTGGTAACAGTGGAAGGGAGAAAAGGAGGAGAAGAGTGTGTGGGCTGAGACACCGGCACAAGGGAAGTGAGCGGAGGAAGAAAATGGCCTGAGTGTGAGGACTATGAAGTATCCTTAGACGAGGAAAAACAGAGAAGCAGGTCCTTGGGGAACTTAGTGAGGGTGCTGAGGAGGGAGAGTGCAAATTGAGCACTTGGGGCCATGGACTCGGTCAAGGAAACTTCTCTCCCTTCTCCCTCCTTTTTTGATTGAAAGATATGTTTGTAACTACTTTCCTAAAGCAACTTCTCATTTGTAGTTCACACACACAAGCATCTGTGCAACAAAGTTGGAGATGGGGATTACAAACTTGTCCTGTCTGATTGCTTGCACCACTGGGGCCCTCCAGAAAAAATGAGCTGTTTGTCTCAGGAGGATAACCCAGTGAGTCAGGTTTTAAATTAATACTGTATTAAAAATAAACAAGTCCTTTCCTGGTGACAGCAAGGGGAGAGGATGTTAGGTACATCCTGCGCTGCCAACTAGTGAATATTCCTGCATCACTTCCAAACAGAGGTTTTTCACTTAACTTTTCTTAAAAATGGGATGCTTAAAGGTATTTGATTTGTAATGGTTTGTTCTCTTTCCAGTTCATGTGTTGAAAATCCCATTTGTTCTTCTGATATAAAAGCAGTGAAAAAGAAGTGATGATTGCATCAAATCCCTATCTAAAATGTTTATTCACTATACTAATAAAAATTGGGACACTGTAATACCTTTCTGTGTGATTTCTCATAAATTTATTTCCCTGCATTTCTAAACAATTCCTATTGATCTATGTGAGCTTTTAACTCACACACAGGAATAGCAAAGGCATTCCCAGGCCCCTTTGGAAACTCACAGGAAGCCCATGGGAATACTCTCCTGTCAATGGTCCTGTTAGTTGCTGGGAGGATTCTGAGATACAAAAAGGTATTTACCTTCTGTTGCTGGTAAACGTTTGTGAGTGGAGCAACTTGACAGTCCTTGTGGACACCAAAGACTTTGCATAAGGAGCAGGTGGGCGTTTCACAGTTCAAACAATAGATATTAATTCTCTCGTCTTCGTGCTCTTCACACATCGGGAGGTCACACTTCCTTTCGGGTCTGCTAAAAGAAAACAAATTTAAAACAATCTTGGTGATTGCGAGTTTTTGATGATTGTTTTGCACTATCGGCATGAAATAGGGTACATTTCTATAGCAGTGTCCAAGGCTGACCTGGATAAGCAGTGTAGTCCTGCCACACAGGATTTCTAAACACTGTAGACAGCAGTACAGCTTAACGTCCTGACACAACAGGATGTGATGACAATATAGCGACATGACTTCATATGGGGATTCCAGCTGGGAGTGTGACTGAACCCTCATTCATATTTAAAAATGTAAATAATCTCACCAAGACTGATCTCAGACTACTCGTGTACTTTAATTAGCATGTTATCCAACATCTGTCTGAAATATGAAACATATGTAATTCCTTTAGAGTTCATCATGCAAAATGTTGGGCATCTGGCCTTGATGCAGCAAAGCTCTTATTCAGGGGACTGATTTGAGAGAGTTGTAGGTATTGGTGGACCTTCATGTCCTTAACTCTATATCTCTGCTGATGAGTGTGAAGCTCAGGTCAGGACTATTAATATAAAAGGGAACTGGATCTTTATGGCTTTTATATGAGGCAAGCAACCAAAAGATGCTCTCACACAAATTCATTTTAGCTCGGCAGGTGTCTAGCTTGTATAGTGTTGAACTTCTTAACAGTAGCTACTCAATTGTACCAGCCACCAAGGGCATGGCTTACACAAGGAACATTCATATCCTGTGCTAAGCCAGGAGCTGTCACCAGACCATAGCTCAGTCCTGATCTTCTCTTCACCAAAATTGTTTAGCCAAATACACACAAGTCAATCCCTGCTATTTTAAGAACTAATTCAGTTGCAACTTCCTTTAAATGAGCCACTTAACTGACATTCCCAATGAAAGTGAAAGCCCTGGACCAGTCCACGTGGGCAGGCTGAGGTTCTCCTGAGCCCACCCTTCAGGCTTAGCACCCTGAGTATGTCTGCAGCAAGCAGTGAGAGTGTGAGGATGTGGTATTGGAACACAGAGTTAGTAGATCAATGGAGGGAGTGTGCCTGGGGCCTTAGGGCTCCAAAGGTTGCCACTCTTACTGTGGAAATGTTAAATCTTTCCAATAAAAGCCATTATCTCCTTCTGCTACCATTTGGAAGGAGAACTATGACTATGACCAGTAGCAAGTGGAGCATCATGGAAATACATCTTTTCATCATTAGATAGAAAATATTTTCCAAAACTATAGAACTTAATGGGATTAAATAGTAACAATTTTTTTTAAAAAAAACATTCTACAGAGGTCTGTAGCAAGAAGGCAATCAGCTATTCTATTACAAGTTAAAAAATTAGTCGGAAGATCATTATTTAGATTATATTAAAATAGAGTTTTTCCATATCATTTGGTGGAGTGGAAATGGCAATTATTCTTTAATGACAATGTACAGATTTTCCCCTCTGAAGAGAATAGAATGTAATTGATTAGATGCATTTAAAAAAGATCAAGAACCAAAGAAAATATCTTATGTGTTCATATTTTAGTAATTTCAGGAGGGCACTGAAATTTAAAGGGTTCATAAGGAAAATCCGTGATTTGCAATATAACATGATGTACCAGAATAAAACAAGATGGACATTTCTGAAGGAAACTTGTATAATCTTAGTCAATTTCCAACATGCATTTAAATAAGGCACTCAGAGTGTAAAATACAGCATAATTTCAATGCTAGTTAAAGGAGATGTACCTCCTCTATAAGGAATGCTTTATATTCTTTGCACATGACCACAAAGAGCCTCTAATACATTCATACCATAGTGCACCAGTGGGAGGGCCTGGATGTGAGTGGAATAACAGACAATGAATTTCAAAGTGATTAATTAAGCCTGATATATTTACTTTTCCTGTAAATATTGACAAGATCAGAACTAGAAACTACTAGATCATTATTTGTCATTGGAATGTCATGAGAGACAACATCACACAGGGCAAAAAGTTGACGGTGTCAGTCAAGTTCAACCAGAGGGAGCCAACCTTCAAAGGTGTCACAAAGAGCTGGAAGAAACCTGGCACAACTCTTTCAACTAGACGGGCCCTGAAGACAGTGACAGAAGACTAGGAAGTAAACAGATCCCTAGGTTTTGCAAATGAGATTATACAGCAGAACATTCCCTGACTTTAGAGGAGATTGTCTAGGTCTGTGTAGATGTAGCAAAGCCAAAACACAACCCCCTAACTTTAGAATACTGACTGCTCCTGAAATGGAATAGTAAAGAATAGCCAGTAGGAAAATGGCAGCATGGCTTTAGTAGAAGAAAAGATTCATTATAAATGTGCTTGTGACCAAAAAGTGGCAGGGAGTTAAATGGCCCAATAGCTTTGTGCTCTTGTTCTCTGACTCTGCCCTTTGAGATGCTAAGTCTGTGTTTGACTGCTACAGGTTTATTCTTTTCCATTAACATTGAATTTGGACCTTAATGTGCAGAGTGTCTTGCATATTTTATGGAAAGGAGGATTTTCAGCACTGGTGAGGCCATACCTAAAGTGCTGAGTCCACTTTTGGGCTCTCCAGTACATGGACATATCAGACAGAATTCAACAAAGGCATCTGAAGATGATTTAGGGTCTAGTGCATCTCTCCTGGGAGGAAAGGCTGAGAGAGATGGGACATCTGAGAATTTATCAGCCTGGATAAGAGAGGAGTCAGGGGATCTTAACAATGACCTTGATCTTATCGATACTTTCAGGTATCTAAATACCTGAAAGGAGGGTGGAATGAAGACAGAGCCAGGCTATTTGCAGTGACACCCAGTGACAGGACCAGTGGCAATGGGCACAAGCTGAAATGCTGGAGGTTCTCTACGAGACACTTTTTCACTATGAGGGTGACTGAGCACTGGCACAGGTTGCCCAGGGAGGTTGTAGAGTCTCCTTCCTTAGAGATACTCAAAAGCCGTCTGGACATGGGCCTGGACAAGTGGCTCAGGGTGAAGCACAAAAGTTCATATGAACGTAGGGATTCCTGTAGCTCCATTATGCTAGTACTATCACGAATGCCTGACCCAAGAAAACCATTGGCACAGGTGAACTTGGGGCTTTATCTTTGTGGGGAGTTGGAGAAGATCCAGGTGATCTCTCTCCTCACCTTTTTTTGCTGCACAGTCTGCTGGGTCTGCTGGGCTCCTACAGCCCCATTGCTTGGAAACCTGTGGGCAGGGAGCCTATCTCCCCGGTTCAGCCTGTCCGAGATCCCTAGGCATCCATGCAGCCCATCTTGGAGAGCCATGTCCTCCCTCACAATCTCAGGTTGAGGTCTCTGAGGTCTCAGGGATAGCTGCTCCTGCAGGACGTCATCACTGTTGCAGAGCCCATGCATGCTTCTCTCAGCACAGGGCCTGGTCCCTGCTGTGCACACTGCTGCATGCACTGCTCCATCTGTGATCAGGGCTACAAGGACAGCCTGTACCTAGGGCTATCCCTGGTAGGTGCAAGGGAGAAAGAACACTCGACCCTCTCGGATCAGGATTCAGCTGGTAACAAAGCCCAAAGGACCTTTTGATCAGGAATAGCCTGCCACGCTCATTAGAGGCTGCCAGAGCTTGTGAGAAACCAAAGCCTCCTGTTGCTACCGTTTCCTAGTGGCAGCAGACACCCTGATGTTCCTCAGATAGTTCAGGTAATCAGTGGCCTACAGACTTCCAAACCTGAGTTTAATACTTCAGCCATACTTCCAGCTTGTTCAGTCCTTTGCCCTCCTTTAAAGCTCTGTAGGAGCCACATGCTGCTTGAAGATTTCTTCCTTGTGTTGCGAATAGATTCTAAATTGGGCAATAGGCTATGCTGCCATCAGCTGGAATTTGATGAGCAATGGGATAAAAGACCATATGATGTAATTTTTAGTAATAGGAGGGGCTGCATTTGAGGGCTTGGGCAGACTTTCAAAGCCATGTAGCCCAGCTCCTGTCCCAGCTTTTTTATTTAACAACAATAATTCCTGAATTCAAACAGAAACTCAAATTTAAATATTTTTGAAATTGACTATTTTTGCCTAAGCAGGACACTATACTTCCTAGAATTTCTCTCACTGTCCTAAGTTCATGTGAAATACAGCTGAGAGCTGGCTTCATTCTTGCATACACAGCTATGATGAGGGAAAGAGGCTCGTATCTGGAAATCAGGGGTCTGCCTGAAGAAGGGGTCTGTCTGTTTGAAGAGTTGTCTTGGGAAGAAACAAGGAGGTATAGGTCACTTCTTGCCCTTCCTCTTAGATTCCTCTGCCAGACTTCAGTGTAGAAGATACTGGTACAAAAGGAAGAAGTGGAGAAAACTCGATTTCCCTTGGCTTTTTTGTTTCAGTGGAACAGCACAGGGGTAAAGCTGTGGCAGATCTTGTTTGCGCTTTCGTGGGAGCCTGAGGGACATTAGGCGAAGGGAGATAAGCAGCTGGGGCCTGCTAAGTGCCAAATAGTTTAGATAATGCTGCTATGCATTGCCACTGCTACATAACACTGATAGTAACTTTAATTCTAAGGACATACATGAAGGTTAAATAAGCGCCTTAACAGACTAAAGAAATAAACCTTTTGGGCAAATATCTAGGCAAATATTTGTTCATATTTATATTTTTTCTAGTCTCCTCTTTTATTCATCATGTTGTGTTTTACTTTCTTGTCTTTCACTTTAATCTTTTTTTTAAAAAAAATCTACTAAATCTCTTACATTTCTGTTTAACTGAATTTTGTTCCAATTGCTCATGAAAAGCAGCTGTATGTATTATTTTTTTAAGTTAAATACAACTGTGAGCTGAAAAAAACCCCAAATCAAGAAAGAATCAAGGCTACACATGTCCAGCTTAAATAGTAAAATGCAAAATCCACCACTGTAGATTTGTTGATTCATTTCCTCTGAGATTTTCCTGGCTAAAATAATATTTGGATATCAATGACACACACAGAGGTAGATGACTTTCCTCTGGCACTGAGCGTAGAGGACAACAGAAAGGATAATTTTAAGCCAACTTTGTGTCCTCCAATGCTTTGGAGCTCCAACCTGCATCCAGCTACAGCAGTACCTGACAAGATTCAAAGAGCCAAGAATAGCCAAATCCACTGCTGGGCTCCAAAATGTTCTCTTTGCTGGTGACTGTCCTCCTCTGATGGAGGAGGGTAGAAGTGCTCTAAGCCATCCCAGACACTGGGCTCCCATGGTTGTGTCCACTACCTGCTCCAGTGATACCACTTCATTGTCCCTGTGAAACCCAGCTCCTTGTTCAGGTGGGATGGGAAGACTGTCAGCGAGCACGGTCAGGGTTACACGTTCCTTAATGTGTTCAAAACACCTTGCCATACGAAACCGGCCCTAGAGATTCATGCTGGTGACAACAAGTGGCTTTTCTGGGTGACAGCTGCTTGATGGGAAACCTGGAACCAGGCTTAGCTTCCCCCCTCCTAAGTTCCCCAAGTTGGCACCATGCGCTTGACCCATGTGCAGGCAAGAGGGACAAGAAAAAAACATGTTTATATTACTGGATCTGTTATACATCCAATGAAGACAATTAACATTCAGGAGTTATCTTAGTTTTTTAGGATTAACACGTTCCTCGGCCCTGGGATCCTGATTTTTGTGCACAGCCACACTGATATGTATTACTTCTGACTATTCCTTCTCTTTTATGGAGTCCTAAATAAGAGTTGATTTTATGAATGCACATCCCAAGCTGACAGGAATGGAGATTCGTTTTTATGCTGTTTTGATTTGACATTGTGATGCAAGGTACCTTCTGAGGAAAATTCAGTTTTCTTCTTGCTTGCACTGTCTGTCCCTCAGGATTTTTTAGCAAGATCTGAAATTTCTTTCCTTTCTTTAGCATGAGAATGCACAGATTAAAGGCAAATAAAAATCATCTGAACTGTTTTTAAAATACATGATGTGAACCTAACTACTTTTCAATTATTCATGTGAGTAGCTATGCTGACCTCAAGGGCTTCGCTTTCATGGGTAAGTGTTGCTCATGTGAATTATCATGGCACAATCCTATGCTGTTCTTGGAAGCAGGGAACTTCAGCATCTATTTGAATATGGTTTTCTGTGTTCGGTGAGAACTGACTTCATTGCACAGCAGACAGGCATTCATGGCGGTATGATCCCTTTATGCATTTCCAAGAAAGAAACGACTAAATCAACCTCACATGTGACAAATGGAGATAACAAAGGCCATTAGTCTCCTAAGTAACGTCTGCTTTTGTGCAAAACCTCCTCTGAAGGACACACGTTCACTCATTACCTTGTGGACTCCTGCTTGTAGATGTCGATGATGTTCTCCACCAGCAGGTTCCTCTGCAGCCCATAGACGCCATGCCGGTCGAGGACCACTTCGTGCCTGCAGGAGGGACAGCGAAAGCGGCCTCCCGATGCCACGGTTGTGCCTCCCCTGGTTGGCAGGTAGGGGTTGGAGGCCTGCTCTTGCCAAGCAGCACAGGGAGAGGTGAGTAAGGCCATGCAAAACCCACAAAAATCTCGTTCAAAAGTGCTGGGGAAAAATTGTACTTGTAGCAAAGTATTTGTCAACTAGCCCAAGGAAGGGGTAGGTCCAGCAGTCCATCCCAAGGAAAGCACATGGCGACTGCAGGGTTAGGGGCCAATTCCTCAGCTCACACATGTGACCATGTTCCCCCGGCCACCAGGTGACACTTTAATCTGCTGTGAGCTCAGCCCTGGCCCACAGGGATGTTGAACTTCTACTATAAATCACATCCCCACTTCCCAAGTTTTACCAACTATTAAAGCAGTTTACTGAAACATGTAAAAATCCGCTTTTCCATTCATTTCAGTTAGTGCTGCTTTGGGAGCGGAGCTTTCTGTGGGAAGAAACCTACCTGGAAAATGTCACTGGCACATTTCCGACAGAGGTTGTGCTGACAGGGCAGGATGACCACAGGCTTGGTGAACATCTCCAGGCAGATGGGGCAAATCAGCTGTTTCTCCAGGTTATCCATAGTTTGCTGCTCTTTGGAGAAGGACTTGTAGTTCAGAGAAGTGCTCATCCCTAGCTTTTCCAGGGGCATACGCTCAGGATCACGGCCTCGTGGAGGGGTTTCAGGGTTAATTTCCTTTGAAATACATCCAAGGCTGTGCCGTGATCAGAGACTCCCTGGGTTTCTCTGGCCTGAGGACATTGTTTAAATGAGGGGCTGAAAGAAGCTGGGGCTGTTTTTAGCAGTGCAGCGTCACAAGATTCCATCCTGCCGTGCCCATATAAGCTGTGAGAGAAGGACAGGCTGGGACAGGTGATGGCTAATGGGGGCTGGGTGGGGGTGGCTGGTGGGGCCCTGGCTCTCCTCACTCACACATGGCAGCCTTCACCCCTTGAGGAGGAGAGCGAGTGATAAGGAAACATGATCCCTTTCCTGCTTATCTCTGCACAGCGGTGGAGAGTATAAGGCTGCCCCATCTGCCCAGCCACATGCTACAGCCTAATAAATACTCCGTTTTGAGCAAGGAGTTGTGGCCGTGAGATGCAGGACATAATTTTGCCTGTGTCTTTTGGCAGGCACCAGGATCTTGCCTCTCCAACGAGTGATGCTCACGCCGTTGCTGAAGAAACAATAGGAGTGATGGCTGGGCTGGAGCTTAGACCCTTCAGGGCGTAAACCACCTTCAAAACCAGTAGGAAAAAATTGTCTGTCTATAACTGTGCTTAAGCTTCTTCCAATATGATTTTTTTTTGAGAGTTGCAACATAGGAATCTAACATGACTATTCAAGCTGTAACTCCACAGCAGCTTAAATACGCACCAAAACCATTATTTGAATTTCTTGATGAGAGACAGAAGAAATACTGTATGAAAAACTTTCATTTGTACTGCTAGAGAATAGGTGCTAATTGTATACGCTGTCTCTCCACATAGTTTAATTCAAATATATTTTAATTTTGGGCACTGCTGTGTTTATATCTGTTTATTAGACACTGATATCCCTCTCAGCTTGGCACGTGTTCCAGAGTTATTTTTAAAATGACAATTTCCCAGATAATCTGTGGCATGTGATGCCTGATCTTAAGGGAAAGCCATCTGTGCTTCTACTTGCCAATAATTTACAACACAACTGTACAAGCAATAAATATCTCATCCTCAAATTTAAGTCAGGGTCCCTGCATGTACTGTATAAAACAACTTTGCCATTGTACTGTATATGTAATCAGAATATTGTCTTCTATTTAATCAATAACTGCAATACTTTCCCTGATAAGTGCCTTGTAGAAAGCTTTCCTGTTTCTTCTACCTTATAACTGTAGGGCTGGCATCTAAAATATGCTAAGGAGCAGCTGAGACCTATGTGCTTAGGGATAGACTCTGACTCCAAAGCAGGGCCCTTTATCTGTGTGCAACACCAGTCTGTAAACTGTGCACTTGGGAGAAATATAAAAGCAAAGGTTTTCATTGATGGCTGCATGAAAATGAACAATATTTTCTGCATGCAATGGCAACGAATCACATTACATTAAATGTTTTATTAATGCATCACATACTTTTTAAGAGTTTGGGTAAAATCCTGTACCCATTTGCAGCCCAATGAGCTGGAATTTCCTCTACGTAAATATACATTTTTGTCAGCAGGCACATAAAATAGTCAGATTTTTCTGAAGTCTTGTTTTCATGGGAAATTTATGATAGCTTAGTCAAACCCATTTGAAATCACACCTTTGGTTCAGCTGCCTGGTGGAGACGAGCCTGGAGCCAAGCAGGAGAACTGCTCCAGCAGCTGAGCTGAGGACAGCTGGGGCTTTGGCAGGGCTGGCAGGGAGCCTTTCCTGGCAGCAATGAGAAGGTTTTTCTCTTCTTCCCCTCCCCTCTGTGGCCGAGTCAGAGGTGACTTTTGTGTCTGGAGGAATTTGTATGCCTCATTCCTACTCTCCTAACTCTGAGTCAGCTGCCCCTTGTGCATCAAAACCTGCTTTAATAAAGGGCTTTGAATTAGATGAGGAAAACCATCCTCGCCTGTCATGGCAGG
This sequence comes from Tapera naevia, assembly GCA_033556795.1. Classification (NCBI taxonomy): domain Eukaryota; kingdom Metazoa; phylum Chordata; class Aves; order Cuculiformes; family Neomorphidae; genus Tapera; species Tapera naevia. The sequence continues at coordinate 18,677,699 of JAUMJJ010000038.1, forward strand.
CACTTTGATCTCACTGCACAGACAAAAGAAAAGAAATCCTGGGAGGAAAAGCTAAAAGTTAAATGTCAGAGCCCAGAAACACCTGCTATGGTGATGTAGGAAAGGGGGTGTTCATGACATGGAAAAAAATCTGGGAGATTGTGCCCCTGTGCCAACCCTTTGGACAATGAACTGAGGCACATCTCAGGGTAAAATGTGCCTCTGGGATGCAAGTCTGGTGAATGCTTATAATACTTTCCTTTGGTAGCCCACAAAAGCTTTCTTTTAACAGACTGTATATACCTCCTAATGCATCTGCAGAGGATATCTGATGGCAGCAAGGTAAGGGACAGACTGCTGCTGGTTTTCCCCTTTTCTGTGTGATGAACTATGCTAATATGGAACAGATAATAAACAGTACCACCACTGAAAAGAGCTGAAAAAAAAAAGATAAACTGTCCTTCTGCAGCCAGGCCTAAGCTGAAATATTTTTCTGGCAGGAATATGTAGTTCCGATGTGAAAAATTAGTACAGTTTGTTTCTGTCAAAGTAATTACGACATTGGCTATGTAGAGGAACATGGAACCTCAGCTGTGTTTGTGAAAGCTGGATAAAAAGTGCTAGTAAAGCCACACATTACATGACTGTGTTGCAACAAGGAGAAAGAGAAGAACAAGGCCCAAGAGTCACGGACAATCCTGCAGCTGGTCTTCAGCAGGGATTGCTTAGGCTGGGCTTTGAAAGATCTGCACTGAGAAAGAACCTGGCATCCTCCTGTTTTTCCCTAGCAGCGCTGTTACCCTCCTCTTTCTCTCCTCCCACACCTGCAAAGAAAGACCACCAGCACATGCAGCTGTCCACCTCCACAGTCACCAAGCCATGCCAGGACACCTCTGAAGGGGCTAACAAAGGACAGGAGAACCTGCATTTTTTCTACCTACTGTTGGGCAGAAAATATGGATGTCTGCCAGCCATCACAAAAAAGAAAATATAATTTTTTAATTATTTTTTTCAGTATTGCTTGTCTGGGACTGTTACCTTTATTGACACAACTGGAATACTAGTTCCTAGAAATATGCTTGCTTTTACAGACATTGCTTCTAACTCCTCTATTTTTGCAGCTCAATAACAGCTTGCAAGCAGTGGACTGACAGCCAGGAGAGCCTGGAAGGCTGGCTGCAAAGCAGTGGGTTTAGGAGAGGGATTTGGAGGAGGAAGGAGAGGTTGAGTGATGTCCAGGTTCAGGTTTCAGTGCCATAATGACATCTCTGGGTTTTGCATTCACAGAATGCCCCTCTGCAACCTCTTGTACTAGTGCTGTGAATCTCTCGTGTGCCAGTCACAGAAAATCTGCCCTGTGGCTCTCTGCATGACTGGAAAACAAAGAGAAAAAGCATATTTTTGCCAGAGGATATCCCCCCTGTGACTTTTGTTCCCACCAAGCCCAGCAGAGACAAAACCAAAGCACCAGGCTCCTTGCTCAGGATGTGATGGGTGGCATGGAGCATCTTGGTCCATGGGGTGACAGTACCTCTCCTTCCACCTGTTCCTGGGGACAAGCAAGATCCATGCCACCTCTGCCACACAGCCCAGGGTGGGTAGACCCCTCCACTGGCAGTTGCCTGAAGTAGATGGGCAGCCACCCCCAGCCCTCTGCCTCCAGCAGCTCTCTGCACTCCCAAGGCTGGCAGGTCTCATCTGAGAGCTTAGCACGAGAGCTCAGCTGCTGGAAGAGGACAGGGCAAGAGAAAGAAGCAGCCCCAGACCTACTTGCCTGTCTCCCCGCCAGATTTTCCCTGCCTTGCTTACTTCCAGTGAGAAGTCCTGGCTGCCTGAACAACATCCTAATAAAAATGAGGCTGCTGCTTCCATTTCTGTGAGATTTGGAGTCAAATGACGATGTGGCCTTCCCCTCTCCCCATCCTGCTAATTCTGCTTGTGGTTTTGACTGAAAATATTTGCATTTTTGGCCAAGCATTCCTTGAGGAGGTAGGTAGGAGGCTCTCCATCCATCTCACCTTTCAACTGTGTTCATTTACCCTGTAGTGAGGAGTCTCTCACCAGTGGATGGTGAGCACTGGCATTCCTACCCACAGCTGGCAAATTGCAGAAACTCAAACTTCACTCACATTTGCAGCAACTTACTGGGCCAATGAGCCAGCTCTAAGATGAAACCCTCACCTGATACAAGTGCAAACTCCAAAGGGTATCTTACATTATCTGATTTAATTGTGATCACTAAACATCCCACGATAAACAGAGAAACTACCCTTGTATGTGATTCAATTTATGCAACCAAAGAAAGCCTGTGCTACAGAGACAAGCAGTTTCAAAACCAGTTGCCTTTTGAGACTGGCATTTTTCCACTCAACATATATATTTGTCTTAGTGTGACTCATCTGTGATGACAGGCCATATGCGGTCAGTATTTGGAGTATTCTAAAAACAATCTGAGAGGCAGTTTCAGATCTCCAGGAAAACAAAGACTAGTACAGGCGGTAGAAATATCTTTCAAAATTTCCTTTTGCACATACAAAATCACAGCAGCAGGGGCAAGTTCAAAGATTTTCTAAGGGTGAGTCACTGGGGGTTCATCAAATCGCAGGAGCACAGGATTTCAGGGACAAATTACAAAGAGCAATCAGTGGAATGATGTCTGCCCTTTTCTTTCAAATAGGGGATGGACACTGACCTGAGCTGAATTGTCCTCAAAAGCGGCCTTTTCTGGGCCTATCCATGCTCAAGGAGCTTCCGTGGTTTGCAGCAAACAGACAGAGATGTGGGATAAAAGGGAAGATGAACTAGATTATAATTTCTCTTCCAGATTCATCAGTGTTAACAACACAAATTGTAGCAGACAAGCCTTAAAGATTTGAATTAAAAGACCATGAAACAGGAAGAGTCCGTGGATGAACTTAACCAGGGAGTCACACCCACACATCATGATTCTGTCACTGGCAGAACACTAATCCATGGGGTCGCTGCTCCTGGATCCCAGGCTGGGAGGAGGACGGCCCTGTGTCTTCCTACTGCCCTCCAGCAATGCCAGCAGGCCAGCATGGACCAGAGCGTCACCCAGCTTGAGGGACCACAGGGAAACCCAAAGCGCTCGCAACAAAAAGTCCTGGTTTCCACACAGTCCCTGAGATCAGGATGAGAAATAGTCATCGGGCTATACTCCTTGGGGAGGCAGAGTGTCCTGCACGCTAATTCAGACGAGGCATTTATAACCTTCCCTGCAATTAGCAGTGTTCTCAAAACTCTAAAAACCAGTGAGCCCAAAAGACAGACTACAAGTGCCTTGGAAACACAAACCTGAGATTAGTGGTTCAGGATCTCCCTGAAACATACAGAAGTTTACAAGCCCAGGGGTTCAAAAATCCTCATCCTCTCAACAAATCACTGCTAGAAGGAGACCTGTATTTCACACAAAATGCTTGAAAGTATGTTCAAAGTACCACATGAGGAAGTACTTCATGTGGGGGAGAAACAGCCCTGCTCTAGTGCCTACCTAAAAATAGGTCCTCTCCAGGGCTTAAGGGACAAGTTTCACAGATAACAGGCACAGGCTTGCTTCTGCACATCCCCAAATCTGCCCTGCAGTGAGAATGAGACATGAAGGAAGAAAGGATATAAAACAAAACCAGTTAGAAAAATGTGAGAACTCCACTTCCTCTTGCAAAATACAGTGTCCTATAGGAACCTGTTTATAAATCACCACTAAACATCTCCTCTGTTACCAGAGAGGAAAGAATGCTGTCTCTTCCCCAAGTTTCTGCATTTTATGGAATAATACTGGTCTATATTGCTGAGTTAGCGGTGGAGGAGTCGGTGTCTTGACAGTGGGGCTGGGCACAGGTGGCACAGGGATGGCAGTGCTAGAAGGCCTCTCAAACACATCAGAATTTAAGGACAATCCAATTGCAGAGTTTAACAGGAGGAATTTTGCCAGGAAAAAGGATTTCATTTCTGCTCTGGCCTTAGCAGCCCATAGCTCTCTCTTTAAACCCCACTACTGCAACCCCCAACTCTGTCATTAGGAAAGCAGAGTGATGCTCAATAAAGAAGTGACTTGGGTTTCACAGCACAGACCCAGCTCAGGCTTCCCAGCTGGTGTCAGCTCATCACCTCGCAGAGATACAGCCCTGACCAGTGTCATGTTTCTCCCTAGCCCGCTCAACATCAGCCGCTCTTGGTGCTATTTCAGTACATCCCCTCCATAGCTCATCTGGCAGACCAGAGTAGTGTGAGTATTCTTTTCTCCAGAACAACGCTTAGGTCTGTAGTTCACAGACTAGTTTTAGAGTTACACGCAGCACGTGACTACACCACGTTAGAGACCTGCTGAGACTCCATCCTAGGTCCCTAGGCTGATCTAGGTTTTACTTTCATCCATCCCCATCTTGAGGGTCACTCCTCCAGGACAGGATAGAGATTCAGTGTTGGAAGATAAAGGAGTGAACATTATGGTATTACAGTTAAACAAAAACATTGAGTAGGGGAGGGGCAGGAAAATTTTCAGACACCTGACTTGTTTGAGCCCCTGCATAGCATTTGTGGCAGTAGTGGCACCTCTCTCCTTTAACTTTTTTTCCTCTGCTGTCTTTCAAACTTCTGTTATCCTTTCATATCTTTCTTTGCACTGTAAATGCTTTTTAGGTGTACAGCAAAACCTGCATGATTGTTCACTTCTGAGTGCTAATGCCTTTTTGTTCTTTCAAAAGTCAGATTAGAAGAGCAGATTTGCCTTTTGGACTTTTTCCAGACAAGTTCTTTCCCCAACTACCTCATGTGAGATTCATGTGAGCTTACAAGAGCACATTGCATGACAGAGAGATGCAGGTGTCTGCAAGGACAACAACAGCTGGAAAAAAAATGCCTCCAAGAAGGGCTGGAGTTGAATGAATGGATTTCAAAGTATGAGCAGGCATGCCATCCGCTGTGGCATTGTGTTCACTGTATGAAGCAACAGTCTATCAGATTAACATCCTTCTGAATTATCACTTTAGGAAGCATCTCAAGCAAGCCAGCCCACGTCCACATGAATACTGTTGGAACCCCTCTCCCATTAGGCTGTTCCCCAGGAGTCCGTCTTTCTAATTCTGGTTGAATTTACAGAATGCAAGAGAAGAAAGGGCAGACAGCAAGTCCTTTGGCCACAGAACAAATCAGATTTTGAGTGCCTCTTCAAAGGCTTGGACCTTGCCGTGGAAGGGTCAGCTTTGCAGTAAAATTTGGGTTTTGCCTGGGCTGCCTGAGAATGCTCATCTCTCACTATGAAGTCCTACCTCCCCTGCAGTCAGGGTTGGGCAAGATTAATGAATATTTCATTGTGACAAACTGCATCATAATAATCTGATATCATAATCTGGGGAGAAGTCAAAGAGTTTGGAGCTTTCTTCCTCCCTACCCCAAATTCCCTCCTTGCCTCCACCTCACCAGCCTGTCATTAGCCTGGAGAGTGAATCCTGGTGACCCAGACATCAGCAGTGAGGGGGGCTGCTCTGGCATTATGTGCAAGGGAAGGAATGTTGCTGTGAGTCAGTGACGCCTGACCTCCCTTGTTATACTGCTGTGGTCAAGAAGCAGGGAAATCCGGCACCGCCAACCCTATATCCCACTGCCACAGCCACCCTTTGGAGAAGGGAGCTGGGACTGAGGATGTGCATGTGTGGGTTGCAGGGGAGGGCTGGGATGCGGTGGCAAAGCAGAGTGCAGGATCAGTGTGTGCTTCTGCTGTGTGCTTATGTTGTCACATAGAGCTTCACTGCTAATGAAGCACAAGCCTGACTGCGTATAACCTGCAAGAAAGAAGAGGTGGTGCAAAGTTAGTCCTCTGATGTATCTGCTCATTGCAAGTTTGCCTCCAGATGCCACTTGTTTCTGGTTTTCTAATACTGTGGGGTCAAATCTCCCTCATCCCACTGCAGGTGTGAAGGGAATCTCACTTCAGGGAAACCTTGGGATGTGACAAGCTGGAGCAGTACATAGTGTGTTTCTGCTGCTTTTGATAATCCCAAAGACTGCAATGCAAACATGAGAGGGGTGATAATAGATTTATGGATGTACATGTAGACTACAAATCACATCTCTTCCAGTTACTTACATAGTATGGTCTTGGTGCTATTTCCATCCCTAATCACTGTTCTAAAGCATTTCACAGTGAACTGACAGTTTTCCAGCAGCATCATTTTGTGCAGAAATTTGTATTCAAGGTGCCTTTTAGGCCTTGGTTCCCCATATCCCAGAGTGATGCATCTGCCACTTGCCATCATACTGCTGGGACATGGGCGGCTGTGGGATTCTGCCAGGAGTCTCTCTCAGGACTGCACCTCTCATGCTTTGATAGCTCAGATTTGTCAAGAGTGGAGAGCTATGGTAACTTCAGAGCAATCCTTAGTCACTAGTTCCAACTCCAGCTCAAAGGAGAGGGTTTTTTTTGGATGGGCAGTAAGGTTCCCCTGTCAGACACCTTGAAGAACCTCAGGACTTGAACATTCCACACTAAACAGTGTTTCCAGCTACCTCTACCAGCAGAGGATGCCTCTGCCATCCCTGATCTCCATCAACGGTACTCACTAGAGACCTCAATCCTGCAGCCAAAATAGGGCAGGTATGTCTATCTTTTAGCTCTCTGGAGAATGTGTCAAGGAGCCTGACATGAGTTAGGCGACCACAGTTCACCTAACCATGAGCAAGCAATGCCACTGGGCAACCTGTAACACTGAAATCCCTCTCAGTCCAGGAGAGATGAAACAAAACCACAAATAAAACCATTTATCTATGACAAATCAATGTATATGCATCCAAAATAGATTATATTTATGGAATACTTAAAAAAGCTAAATAGACTCCTGACCTTGCCTGAAAACGATGGCATGTCTGAACATTGAGCCAGTGCCTTTCCCATGACAGTACTCTCTCTAAGCACTCAAGACAGTGTATTGTTAACTGGCCACAAAAAACTAACTGAATGATATCATTTTAAGTTTTGCCTAGAGGAAGGGCCAGCATGTCTCTTGAATAGGAAAGAAATAGGAGGCGCTCCATGCTAAAGTGGTAGACCTTGCTGCAAGGGAAGAATTCGTTTTTTGGGAGGGAACTAGACATGAGAGGTGTTTTGTTCCCTTATGAGGAAATACTTTGTGGTCAACACAGCTTGAGGTGTAAGGTATGGAGGAAGATAGGTTCTCTGCTCCTCGCGTCAAGACTGCCTTCGGCAAAATGCCTGGATAAGAGGGAATAGCCTTGCTGATTTTATCTTCAAAGCCAGTGACTGAAGCCTGATATTCTCTCATTTCTCCACCTACTTCTTTCATAAGTTTATCTATTCTGGCAGCTGTGAGTGAATGTTTTTATTTGCTTTTTGCCTTAACCTGTCTTGAATTAAATATGATTTCAGTGTAATTGGATACTAATGACTTGTTCCTTGCCAAAGGATGTGGTAAATCTCCATGTAGAGCTTGGGGCACCTTACAAGCTCTCTGGATTGCCAGCTTGTTCTCCATAGTATCCAAAGCATTACTTCATTTGCCTTCCTTCAGTGGCAGTCTCTCTCTGGACAGGCAACAGTCAGGAGGGGAGAAGTGTCTTCTAGACATGTATTACTAGTTTATTTCCAGTTTTATTTCCATTTCTTACCTGTATTTGCCCCCTCTGCTTGCCAATAACCTGATTTCCCAGCTCTGGCTCCAGCTTCCTCTAGGCATGAAGATGATTCCCTGCTTGACAAAGGTTTTGCCTCAAACCATTATTCTTGGCTGCAGCCCTCTCATGGATTCAAGCAGAGTCCATGTCTCTGGGACCTTTTTTTTCTGGATTGCAGGGCACTACAATACAGCTGTTCTGACAAGCAGTACTTGCTCCATTAGCCAGAACTGAGTAGCTTTGTTTGGTCAGAGCAGATGTGTTAGAAGTGCATGGAAATCTGAGAAACTACCCTTTTCTAACCCCATCCTTCATCCCATCATTGCAGCAGGGGTAATGTTTCTGCGATCTCTGAGTGAAAGGTGGGAACCCTCTATCCTGCCTGGCCTAGGCACGTGATGGATCACCTCTCTCTTTGCCAATCAGAGTAGTAGGTGTAAGTCCAAGCTGCCCAACTAGGAAAAGGTGTTACCTCCACCCTTGCAGGCTCTTGTTTGCAATTACATTCTTCCTGTTGCTACATGCCCAGCAGCCATTCGGACACACTCACTCTCTTTCATTCACTTTGGTTTTTTTCAAGATTAATTCAGGGAAGAAACCCAAAATTCATCTGCAGAAAAGGAGCTGTTTGCAAGTCTCTGCTTACGAAGGAGCTGCTCCACTCCGTGCCTAACCCTCTGCAGCAGCCTGCAGCAATCAGGAGGAATTTAGGCTTGTCTTCACCACCCACTTTACTAGCGCTTGCAAAAAACCAAAGAGAACAAGAAAGAAAATGAAGAGAAGATGGAAATAACAGATTGAAAGAAAGGTGTCTGTGAACGCAGACAACAGTTCTACCTCTCACCTACTGGATACCTTCTCCACTTCTCACACCTTGCTCCCACTCCATGTGTCCTGCTTCATTGTCTCAGCACATCCCTCCTCCTTCAGGCTGCAGTTAGACAAGCAACAGCAGGCAGCCGAGCTGCTCTGGCTGGTGGAATGGGGCAACCTGTGCCTCTCAAGTGCTTTCCTCATCCTGGCCTTGGCGGCAAGGTTCGTTCCCCTCATTTTTGCACCAGCTGAGCTGATTCACCCCACTGAACATTAGAAACTTACCCACTTCTTTGCTGGATTATCAAATTGACTCAGGTTGTGGGAGTGTCCAGAGGCAACCAGAGCGGGGACAAAGCAAATTGCATAGCTAACCACAGCAAAAAATAGAGAAGGAGAAGTGTGACCTTGTTACATTAGAGCAAGGAGCTGCTAAATTGTCTCACCCTGCTTTCAAACCTCACGCTCAATATCCTCATTGTTTTCCAGAATGTCACACCTTAGGAACCCACAAGATGGTTCATGACTTGAAGCAGTGTGCTCACAAGCAAGTCAAGCCAAAAGCCATCACTTATCACAGTAGTCTGGCAAAATCACTGCTGCTGGGGTTGGTACAGTAGCAATACACATTCACATAGGATTGCGGTGACTAATGTCTGTCCCTAACAGCTCCTGACATTTTCCCTGGCAGCAGGCTATGAGAATCCCATCCTGCTCCCAACAAATGGAAAAAAAAAGCCACTTATGAGTTTTTATGGTCCCTGATGTCCAAAGCTGGCTAACTGGGGTTCTTTGTTTGCCTAATGAAGCTAGGGCTAAATATGCAGAGTTTGTTTTCAGTAGCCAGGTTCTCTCTGGTACAGACTTGTTTAGCAAAGCCTGAATGGACAAATGTCAGGCCAGAGATCAAACAGCAGCCAAAGATCAGAAAGAATCCAACACTGACACCTAGGTTATCATCAGTGATGGGCCAATGTGTTTGACAATCGTTACCTCAGCAAAGGGCTCAGAAAAGCTATTAGCAAGCATCACCAAGAAGTCCTGAGGCTCTATCCAAAATGTAACTTATCTGTGAGGCGTTCCCTGTCTCTCTCTGGAAAAGCAAAACTTACTTTGCATCTGATTGACAAGGAAAAACTGGAAAACAAGTTCTGGGATGTTGTGGTCTTTGCAGGACATACCAAGTGACCAAGACCACAGTTGGTGAGGCATTGATGTCCTTCCTGAAACACCAACATGGTGCTTTGTATGGCTTCAAAGCAAAACCTGTCTTGGCAGTCCAAAGAAAACTTTCTGAGCTGCAGGAAGAAAATATGGAGTATAGATCAAGAGCAACTCAGGGCCTGGGGCAGGAGCCAACATGCAGATGTGAGCAAGGCATGTAATAACAGAAAAGGTATTGGTGTGACAGTGGACTTGTTGCCTTCAGAATTGCCCTTATCCTTCTGAACAGATCGGCTCTGTGCTGCACCATGCAGTCTGTTCCAGCCCTGCAAGCCCTGTCCGTCTGCTGTGGGGTCATTCTGTAGAGGAAGGACCAAACATAGGCTGAAGGCTGCAAGGCTGTTCTGCTACAGCATCATGGAAGCTAAGGCATATACCAGCTCCTCCTCCAAACAAGCTGGCGTTTCTCCTCCAGGCACTATGGGAGCAAAAAGGTTCAGCTAGTGCCAGGGGCTGCTGAGGTGGGGGGAACAGTGCTTATGAGTGAAGGGACATGACACGACTCCTAGCATGCGGGAACTGGATGATATTATGATGTTTTCTTTTGTCCTTTCAGCATAGATACTGCAGCAGGGGACACACTGTAACTTGTTTCCAGCTGGCAAAGCTCTTCATTATAGTGGAGTAACATCAGATTCAGTGTTTGGGCCAAGATGCCAATTGGAAAATGGGATTTCCAATGTGTAACTTCCACCCGCTGCTGGAGAATAACAGTGCAGCAAAAATTAGGGATGTAAACAGCATGGAGACCCCATTACTCAAAAAACAGTGTGCAGGACTGTGCTCCTGCCTAGAAGGGTTGGCAATCTAAGATATGGGGCTAGAGTTCCCGCTAGGGGCCAGTGGCGCAATGGATAACGCGTCTGACTACGGATCAGAAGATTGTAGGTTCGACTCCTGCCTGGCTCGATGGTCTGCTTTTGCACCCCAGCTCACCTAACCTATCTGCAATTCCTCGGAGGTTACCACTTAACCATGCATGGATGGAGGGAAAAATGCGAAACTTGCAAAAAAAAAATGTTGGAAAGCTGGAAGTGCAGATTTCATCATGAAGGGATTCATTTAATTAAGTCAGCGGCCACCTGTCATGCTCAACTGTCATAGGGAGCTTTCAACTGGGTCAACTCCACTTCCGAAGAGATTTACTCTTTAAAAATCTTTTCCAATCCCATTGGAAACCTCCAGCAACTAAGTTTATTCCCAGCACTTTCCAGTTTCTCACTGTCACACTCTGACTCAGCTGACCCTGGATGATGGTTCGCTTATCCAGCTCCTGTGCTGCTAAAACAAGGCAGGTTTGGCTGCTCGGGGGAACATTTTGGGAAGAAAAAAATCATATCTAAGTGCCTAGGATGTCAGTCAAGAGAGCTGCTGTTAGCTGAACACAGAAGCGCGTGCTTACAATATTCAACATAGATACACTGACAAGAGCACCTAAATGAAGAAATAATAAAATTTCAGGTACTAACAGAATCAGGAAAGACACTCTCTCATTTCCTGGGGTTTCTCACCTATGTGATCAGAAAGACAGATCTCTTGTCTGCACACATGCCATATATCTCAGAATGCATCCATCAGCCAAACACCTTGTCATTTGGCAATGTTTTCATCATCTCTTTTTTGAAATCCTCCTGGCAGCCTGAAAAAAGTTATCCTCATACTCTAACTCCTCTGAGATTTATTCTATTTCCCTTTTCTTCAGGAGAAGAGAGAGCTTTTGCTTGAAATGCAAACAAACCTTTTCTTACAACACGGGAGCTGAAAATTTCTGTTTCTTGGAGAAGGTATTCCCTCCTATACCTGACAGGCCATTTAACAACCCCTGATCCATCTGTTTGCCTGCCCACTTTACACTGGTGATCCAGTGTCTTATGAATACGGTTTTTAGAATCTCTAGCACCTTTTATTATTAACTGATACAAATTAAATAGGTACTCGCACACAGCTCATTATTGGCCCTTGCTGGAGACCAGATACAGAAATAATTGAGCACTTGCAGGTGACCAGTCAACTAATAATTTGCTCTTAAATGAAGTATTTAGAAAGGTACACTATCATCCAAGCACTGAATAGATTGTTATTGTAGTAAAAAGCATTTACTACATTTAAATGCATGAGTACATCCTCAAAGAGTGGAAAGCTGAGCCAAGCAATTACATTAACGTAACAGGATCACAGCTCAAGTGGTAGAACTGTTGCTTAGCATGTAGCAAGTCCTGACATTGGTGCCTACATTTTCTGGAGCTTGGGGTCTTTTTCGTGTGTTTTTCCTGGCTTTCACTCTGTTGTATTTTTGTCTTTTTTTTTTTTCTCTGTCTTCATTTTAAATTATAGGTAATACACAGTTACACTGAAACACACCCATGTCAACACTTTCTGGGTGAGTGGGAAGGACAAAATGTCTCGGAGAAGGACTGTGGTCCCTTCTCTAGAAGAAACTCTTGCTGCGCTTTTATGTTATGAGCTTTTCTTTAGGACAAGGAAAAAGGGTGCCACCGAATGAGTGAAAAGGAAAGGAGGAGTTTGCATGAACTTCTGCAAAAAGTAGGAGCAGGAGTAGAGACATTTATACAGAAATGGGTGGATCCTAACCAAGAAAGAAATCAGTCTTGTGGCCCTGAATGGACTGCACCCTGTCCCACACCAGGGAGTGCAAAGGGATGTGCTTGTGGACTGTGGATTCAGATTTGACTGCTAGTGTGTGCAAATATGTATGGATAATGGACATGTAGGGAAATGGAGGCTTTCCCTCAATTTCTGCTCACCACAGTGTCCCCATTCCTTGCCCAGCAGGTTTTCTCATCTGGATTCCTCTCGAGACAGTTGCTGAGAGGGAGGCACTGCACCACGCTGGAAGAGAAAGGAGAAAAGGTTGGTGGAGGGAGTGTGTGTGTCCACAGGCACACACAAAAATGTACTAATTGATAGAGAGGTAGCTGGGGCCATGGACCTAACATCTAACATAAAGTCTGTAACTACAGAGCAGAAGCTTGCTTATCTGACTCCTGCTTAGCTTCACAAATCTGTCTCCCCGCTGATAGTCTTGCTTATAGTGTATTCCCAGAGATAATTGGTCTTCCTTGCTCTCGTAGCTGAAATCTACCCCAGAGGAACACTCTCGCCCAGAGAGGACTCATTCTGGGCTCTTTTGAAAGAGAAAACTTCTGTTCTGCGCCTGCTACGCAGACAGACTGCGGATGACACTAAGCTGGGTGGCAGTGTTGATCTGCTTGAAGGAAGGGAAGCTCTGCAGAGGAATCTGGACAGGCTGGATCGATGGGCTGAGACCAACAGGATGAGGTTCAAGAAGACCAAGTGCCAAGTCCTGCAGCTGGGACACAACTACCCCATGCAGTCCTTACAGGATTGGAGAAGAGTGTCTGGAGAGCTGCCTGGCAGGGAAGGACCTAGGAGTGCTGGTTGACAACCAGCAGAAAATGAGCCAGAAGTGTGCCCAGGTGGCCAAGAAAGCCAATGGCATCTTAGCCTGTATCGGAAAACAGTGTGACCAGCAGGACAAGGGCAGTGATTGTGCCCCTGTACTTGGCATTGGTGAAGCACCTTGAATACTGTGTTCAGTTTTGGTCTCCTCAGTATAAGAAGAACATTGAGGTGTTGGAGCGCGTCCAGAGAAGGACAATGGGACTGATGAAGAGGTTGGAGAAGAAGTCTTATGAGGAGCAGCTGGGAACTGCAACTGCTTAGCCTGGAGAAAAGGAGCTAAGAGACCTCACTCATGACTGTCTAGAACTGCCTGCAAGGAGGTTGTAGTGAGGTGGGTGTTGGTCTGTTCTCCCAAGTGATTTGAAGGGGATGAGAAGGAATGGCTGCAAGTTGCACCAGAGGAGGGTTGGATGAGACATTAGGAAAAAGTTTTCACTGAAGGGGTTGTCAGGCACTGGCAGGGGTTGCCCAGGGAGGTGGTTGTTTTCCCATGTCTGGAGGCATTTAAAAGATGGGTAGATGAGTTTCTGAGGAATCTGGTTTAGTAGTGGGCACGTATGGTTGGACTAGATGTCTCAAAGTTGTTTGCCTCCCAAGCGATTCTATGAGCCTACGATTTAAGAAAAAAACACTCCGCTTCTCCTTCGAGCCGGAATCGAACCAGCGACCTAAGGATTCCCGCGGGGGCGGCGCCTCTACAGTCCTCCGCTCTACCAGCTGAGCTATCGAAGGGAGCTGCGCATCGCCTCCCAGCAGCCACCCAAGGGGCCGCCCCGCTCTGAGCACGCGCCTCGCGGAGGCAGCGGCGCGGGGCGCGCGGGGGGAATGAGTGGCGCACGCGCACAGAGGCGCTTCCGCCCGACGGGGGCTCGGGGAGCGGGCGGCGGGCGCGGAGGCTTGGCGCGTGCGGGGCCAGTGGCGCAATGGATAACGCGTCTGACTACGGATCAGAAGATTGTAGGTTCGACTCCTGCCTGGCTCGATGGATATTTTTGGTGCCGCGGTTCAGCCTTAGGATGCCGCGTTTTCTCTCTCCTGCGGAAGGAAAAAGAAACGGACGTGGCAACGGGTGGGCACCGAAACCCGCAGAATCCCAGACTGGCCTGAGTTGGAAGGGACCCAAAAGGATCATCCAGTCCAGCTTCTATCTCTTGCATAGGACAACCACAACATTCACACCGTGCGTCTGAGCCCATTGCCCAAATGTTTCTGGAATAATGTCAGGCTCTTCCCTGGGGAGCCTTTTCCAATCCTCCACCACCCTCTGAGTGAAGAGCCTATTGCTAATGTCTAGCCTAAACCCCCCCGGCACCTATCCCTCGGGTCCTATCATTGGTCACCAGAGAGAAGAGATCAGCACCTGCTCCTCCTTCTTCCCTGGTGAGGAAGAAGTAAACTGCAATGAGGTCTCATCACACTTGCATAGAAACTTGCAGAGCACAATGCCCTTAGCTGTGCCCATTTTTTCCTTTCTAAATAGACATGTCCCCAGTTAGTTATTTTCCAGAAAGTGTTCCAGATACAACTCCCAGTGACTGGATGAATTCATAGAACCATAGAATTACCCGAGTTGGAAGGGACCCAAAAGGATCACTGAGTCCAATTTCTATCCCTACATAGGACACTCCCAGCATTCACGCCATGTGACTGAGGGCATTGTCCAAAACTTCTTCAATGCTGGCAGACTCGATGCCGTGACTATGTCCCTGCAGAGCTGTTCCAGTGCTCCACAACCTACTGGATGAAGAACCTCTTCCTCATATCCAATCTAAACCTCCCCTGGCACATCTCTGCCATTACTTCTATTCCTATCATAGCTGCAAGACAGAAGAGATCAGCACCTGTTTTGTCTCCCTCCCTTGTGAGAAGACAGTAAACAGCTATGAGATCCCCTCTCAGTCTCCTCCAGTCTGAACAGACCAAGTGGCTTCAGCTGTTCCTCGTAGGACATCCCCTCTAGACCCTTCACCAGACGTGTTGCCCTCCTCTGGACACTCTCTGGTATTTTTATGCCCTTTTTGTACTATGGCACCCAAAATTGCACACAGTAATCGAGGTGGGGCTGCACCAGTGCAGAGTAGAGCGGAACAATCACCTCCCTTGACCGGCTAGCAGTGCCATGCAGGGCATCGCGTGACATGATGGGGTGCCCTTTCCTTATGCCACCTCTCCCTTGTCTGCACACTCTGTATTGAGACAAGGATGGCGATTCCAATTGTCAGCAGCATTAAAAAGCTACCTCGGTTATTTATTCATAAAAACATGAACCACATTTTGAAGTAAACTTGCACTGAATACATAGGCTGTGGTTGCTCTGAAGCTGTGGATTATTCCTGGATCTAATCATCGAATAGAATTATGGAATGGTTTGGGTTGGAAGGGACCTTAAAACCCAACCAGTTCCAACTCTCCTGCCATGGGCAGGGACACTTCCCACCAGACCAGGCTGCTTGAAACCCCATCCAACCTGGCCTTGAAGACTTCCAGGGAGGAGGCATCCACAACCTCCCTGGGCAACCTATGCCAGTGCCTCACCACCCCCAGTGTGAAGAATTTCTTCCTAATGTCCAATCTAAGTCTTCCCCCTTAAAGCTGTTCCCCCCTTGTCCTATCACTACTTGCCCTTGTAAAAAGTCCCTTTCCAGCTTTCCTGTAGCCCCTTCAGGTACTGGAAGGTTGCTCTAAGGTCTCCCCAGAGCCTTCTCTTCTCCAGGCTGAACAACCCCAGCTCTCTGAGCCTGTCACTGGGGATGCCTTCCTGGTCTCTCCTGGTTGCAAGCCACTCTTCATGCACTGCATTGCCTTTGTATATTTCAAAAATGGGTTTCTGCAAAATCGTGTACGTTTCATTTAGCTGCATAACAAGGATGCTCTCACATTTCTCAAGAGTAATGGATAACCACTATAAAAATAAGCCTTAACCGCAGCAGTGTTGCTCGCTGCCTTCAGAGACCTTGTGTGTATTTTATATGATGTAATTTATAGGACTAACCACACTGCATGTTGGCCTATATCAGAAACAGCATGGCCAGCAGGACCAGGGAAGTGACTGTGCCCCTGTACTCAGCACTGGGGAAGTCACATCTCGAGTACTGTGTTCACTTTTAGGCCCCTCACAGGAAAGACATTGAGGTGCTGGAGCATGTCCAGAGAAGGGCAATGAGGCTGGTGAAGGGACTGGAGAAGATGTCTTATGAGGACTGGCTGAGGGAACTGGGGTTGTTTAGCCTAGAGAAGGGGAATGTGAGAGGGACTGTCCACAATTGCCTGCAAGGAGGTTGTAGTGAGGTGGGTGTTGGTCTGTTCTCCCAAGTGACAGGTGATGGGATGAGAGGAAATGGCTCCAAGTTCCTGATCTCTTTTTATGACCATGTGACTCGCCTGGTGGACGAGAGGAAGGCTGTGGATGTGGTATACCTGGACTTCAGCAAGGCCTTCCTAGGGAAGCTGGCAGCCCGTGGCTTAGATGGGAGCACTCTGTGCTGGGTTAGGAATTGGCTGGATGGCCAAGCCCAGAGAGTGGTGGTGAATGGTGTCTCATCCAGTTGGCGACCGGTCACCAGTGGTGTCCCCCAGGGATCGGTGTTGGGTCCAGTCCTGTTTAATATCTTTATTGATGATCTGGATGAGGGGATTGAGTCCATCATCAGCAAGTTTGCAGATTATACCAAGCTGGGAGGAAGGGTTGATCTGCTAGAGGGTAGGATGGCCCTACAGAGGGACGTGGACAGATTGGAGAGATGGGCTGATTCTAATGGGATGATGTTTAATAAGTCCAAATGTCGGGTACTTCATTTTGGACACAACAATCCCATGCAGAGCTATAGACTGGGGACAGAGTGGCTGGAGAGTAGTCAGGCAGAAAGGGACCTGGGAGTGCTGGTTGACAGGAAGCTCAACATGAGCCAGCAGTGTGCCCAGGTGGCCAAGAAGGCCAATGGCATTCTGGCCTGCATCAGGAATAGTGTGGCGAGCATGACCAGAGAAGTTATCATCCCCCTGTACTCGGCACTGGTCAGGCCTCATCTTGAATATTGTGTACAGTTCTGGGCCCCCCAGTTTGGGAAAGATGTCAGGATGCTGGAGTGTGTCCAGAGGAGGGCAACGAAGATGGTGAAGGGGCTGGAGCACAAGCCCTACGAGGAGCGACTGAGGGAGTTGGGGCTGTTTAGTCTGAAGAAGAGGAGGCTCAGGGGAGACCTCATTGCTCTCTACAACTACCTAAAAGGAGGTTGTAGTCGGGCAGGGATTGGTCTCTTCTCTCGGGTGACCAGTGGCAGAACTAGAGGGCATGGACTCAAGCTTCATCAGGGAAAGTTTAGACCTGATGTTAGGAAAAAGTTCTTCACTGAAAGGGTGATTGGTCATTGGAATGGGCTGCCCAGGGAGGTGGTGGAGTTGCCGACCCTGGAGGTGTTTAAGGGGAGACTGGATGAGGCACTGAGTGCCATGGTTTAGATGATGGTGTTGGTGTTGGTGTTAGTGTTGGGTTATAGGTTGGACTCGATGATTTCGGAGGTCCTTTCCAAACTTACGATACTGTGATACTGTGAAGTTGCACCAGGGGAGGTTCAGATTAGATAGGAAGATACAGTTGGACTGAATGATCTCAAAGGTCTTTTCCAGCCAACTGATTCTATGATTCTATAATGGTGAGTGTGTGGCTCCTTTCCTAGGGTCTGAGGCATTTTTCCCCATGCAATGTATTGGTGTTAACTGGGTTAATCTGTTGGCACAGTCCATGCATTTGATGAAGTGCATATTTAAATAATTTGAAAAGTTTAACCCTTGACCCTGCTTTATATTTTCCAGCGTTCTTATTTTTGCTTCGACAGACAATGATCTGGCCTATGCGCCAGGCGCGTGGGGCACTCCCCCCCTCCCGTGCATGCAACCGCAGAGAGAAGTAAAAGCTACATTCGAGCCAGGCAGGAGTCGAACCTACAATCTTCTGATCCGTAGTCAGACGCGTTATCCATTGCGCCACTGGCCCCCCGTCACAACCACTTTCTCTTTCTCCCCTACAGCCCTAAGCCGCCCCGCCGCTCCAGCCCCACCCTCAGCGCTCCCCGCCCCGCTGGACTGTGCGCACTGCACATGCGTCGCGGGAGCTCGGACGAGCCATTGCTGGTTTCTTCTTGGGTGGCGGAAAGTACCATTGCAGCTCCCTTCGATAGCTCAGCTGGTAGAGCGGAGGACTGTAGAGGTATAACCTGCGGAAATCCTTAGGTCGCTGGTTCGATTCCGGCTCGAAGGAGTGGCGTATTTTTTTTTTTTCTTTTCTCTACGCATCGCGCTTTTTAACAGCTTCTTTTAACCCAGTTGCAGATACCTTCCCCGAGACACTCTGCTGCGTTGCAGACCGAACCAGTTCTGCCGTGCCTCGCTGACTTCCAGCCGGAGCTTTTGCTGCGGGAGCAGAGGGCGCGGTGCCTGCCGCGTGACTGCCAACACCTCGTGAATTTTTAAACGAAAACAGACAACAGAATCCAGAACGACCTGAGTTGGAAGAGATCCGCAAGGATCATTCAGTCCAACTCCTAGACCTGCATAGTACAATCCCAACATTAACACCGCACGTCTAACCCCATTGCCCAAATGCTTCTGGAATAGTGTCAGGCTTGGCGCCGTGACTGCTTCCGCGGGGAGCTGTTCCAGTGCTCCATCACCCTCTGGGTGAAGAACCTCTTCCTGATATCCAACCTAAACCTCCCCTGGCACATCTTCATGCCCAGGTCCTGTTACTGGTCACCAGAGAGAAGAGATCAGCGCCTGCTCCTCCTTGCCGTGAGAGGAAGCAGTAAAGGGCTCCAGTAAAGGGCTCCGAGCTCCCCCCTCAGTCTTGTCTTCTCTAGGCTGAGGAGACCAAGTGACTTCAGCAGCTCAACAAACAAGACCTGTGTTGTTCTTACTCCAACTTAACCACCAGCCCTCACAAAGCAAATTAGTGCGGGAAGATGCCTGTCAAAATCTACTCATCATATCAAAATTAATTAGGATGTTGAAATTCTCGGGGAGGGTGGGGTGTGTGTTTGTTAGTCCAAGCCTCCTCTCCTCTCCCCAAATATCTAGACACTATTTTTCCAAAATAAGAAATTATCTGCACATTTACATACTGCCACAATAGTAATATATTTTCAAGTCCAGCCGGGTGGTACTTAGCATGTGTTAACTCTCTCTGCCAGTGGGAAATGTTTTTGTCCGCGTCTTTCTGAGATTATCTGTTAAGTGCTGGCTACTGCACAGTTGTCCCAGCCCTGAGATGGATGACATTGACATGAAGGACTGAGTCTTCCTGCATGAAAACTCTGGGACCATTTGTCCTTCTCAAAATGAAAGGAGATGCTGGATGTGATGATTTAGCCGAGTTCAGTTAATGGAGGGAGGGAAGGGGCTTACTGTTGCCTTTGATCTTTCTGCTTTGTAACATCACGATGAACATTTTCTTTTCTATAGAAAATGATAGCACAGAAAGAGAAATAAGTAATTTTAATTGTGCTCAGTTTTGCATGCTTCATCATGTTTCTTTAATGATTTCATTCTAAAAAGAGGCAGAAGTGTAATTCTTTTTCACGGAATTCATATCCATACCTTGAGTATTCATTCTGAGGAAAGGTAAGTAATGAAATTAAATCACATACAATTACGTTTGATGGTTTTTGGATTAAGCAGAGTGGTTTATTGTACAAACTTGTTGTGGGGAGAAAAGTGCACAAACTACCTAAATAACTGGCTATATTGATGGTAGGCTTAGGTTTTCCATGATGCCTCTTCCTTTTGGTATTTTGAATGAATTGGGGTATGAATTGGTATCTAAACACGCAAAGGGGCAGCTCTTTGAGTATACATCCAGCTAAAACAGTTGCCTTTCTTCCATTTTTCAAATAGTTGTCTTTCTGTGATCATTGAAACTGGATACCATTCTAGTGAGAAATATTCCTGTCCTGTAGCAGGCCCAGATTATCTGGCACTCTGTGCTGGCTCTTGGACAGATGCAAAACCCTTGAGCGAGATGCCGGCACCAAGGAAGTTCACAGGACATCTGCCATTGTCCTCGGCAGCGGCTTCACTCTCTGCTGCACACTTTCCTGGTGAAAATCATTCCGTATAGAAAATGATGCCAGTAAAACTACTGTGCTATATAACTTCATCACATTGCTGATTTTTTTTATGCAAACAAAGATTCTACATGATATAAAGGATTTGCAATGTGTGGCTGAAGCTCTGACTGCTTTGCATAGGTATTGCATCTGCTGCAATCCAAGTCCAAGTTCTTGTTCAGGGAAACCCTGAGTCTGCTTGCTGCTTGTCAAGGTGCAAACCCGTAATTTTGGACAGCTGTCTCAACAGCTTCTCTAGCTGTTACCAGAATGAAATTGTTGACAGCGTGTGAAAGTAAAGAGACTCCTACAATTCATACATACAAACTTTATTAGTCAGAGTGGTTGCCAGCAAAGGTAGATTTGAATATATGGTAGTTTACATATAAATAAATGCAGCAAAACAGAACAAAATTTTGAGGATCCGTACATTTAGAGAAGGTTAATGGGTGTGCAGTTGAACTTTACACAGAGACAGGTGAGATAAGCATAGCTGTGTTCATGTTAAGAACTTTTCTAAAAAGCAAACAAGTGATTAAAATCACATTGAAGACCTAAGGCCTGAAATCCTTATTCATCCTTTCTCCACATGTCCTTAGAAGGGCAATGCTCTGAGACTCTGAAAACTAAACTTCCTCTACTGTAGAGATGCCCATGTCTGTTAAAGGGCTTGCAAACATGTGGCAGCTCGTCCTTCTTTGCATCACACCATGAGATCAACTCATAAATCTTTCACAAGAAAAACCTCTCATTTAGAAAGATTGAATAGGAACCACATGACTTACAGCACATCTCAAGTCCATGGAAATAATTTCCTTGATTTCAGGGAAATTTGTGTCCCATAGAGTGGGGTATGGATGGGCATCTAAGGTTTTGCCTGTGAAAGAATTTCTCAATTGCTTTTGCTAATCTGGGATTTACATTTCCCTTCCTGGCTTTAGGCTTGATCTGTAGCTGTTGTTGAAATAAAGAAACTTAATTCTCAGTGATTTATGTGGGAGCAGGAAGAGAGATTTCACATGGGAAATGATTCAACATATAATGTTCAGCTTTACGCTAGACTTCTCTCTCAATGCCATTTCCATCTGTGCTGGAAATATTCACTACATCGCATGTGCACACTTTCACCTTAAATTTCTCTATGAGACAGTAAAACTTCAGAAATCACTTAGCCTGCAGATTTGTCAGATGCTATGTGATCTCCCTGCTCCTTCATTGGGTGATTACTCTTAGAGCAAAGCAAACAGTGGGCAAAGAGGAATAGTGAAGAAAGTCAAAAGTTGTGTTTATGCTGGGGCGAGTGGGTGCTGCTGTCCCCTGGCATATACCCAGTGGCCCGTGTTCTATCTGTCTCGGAGCACTAGCAGCCCAATGCACATCTGATCCAGCCACCCAGTGGGAAGCTTTGTGGCACTCAGCTGCTTCCTGGAATGTGCCTTCCAGTGTCACATCTCCTCAGCAGCAGGATGCTGTCACCAACCCCTGTCCTCTTGAACCACTGGGGATGGAGGGACACATCCCCCTGGCACTGCTGGACAGGCAGGACAGTTGTCTGGATTTACGTATGTATGGGTGGCCTCCAAAATTATTTGCAACATGCAACTAAGGACATGAGGAACCTAAGAGTAGGAGCGGAGCAAGTGCCTCTGCACAGCCCCAGCCGTACTGGGCCTTCCCTTCTTCTCTGAAGCAGAAAAATAGGGATGTTTCTGAGGGCAATGTGAGCGTTATCTGTCCCCAGTGCCTGCACTTGCAGAACAGATATATAACCTGAACTGTAATTAATGGCTTTTAACACATCTGTGTGTTATGGGAACTTCAAAAAAATGTTAAAAGTACTATTTCTTGGTTTTGGAGTCACAGGTAGTGTGATGAAACACACTCTTTTCCCATATATTTAGCTGCCATTGAATGACATTTGATGTGAAAGGTGAGGATAGAATGAAGACAATAATGTTTCACAGCTATAGGATCCAATTTTAAGGAACAGAATAAGACTTCTGACTAGCTGTGTATTCACTGGTCTGTATAATTCAGTGATATGTTATGTCCCCCTTTGGACCACAGCACTGTGATTAGAGGAGCAAAAATAGCAATTGCACAGAACTGACAATGACTGATGTAACATAATTAATAAAAAGCAATTCAGCTGTCTAAAGATTAAACTACTATGTCAAACCAGTGAACTGCTAAGTTTAAGATCTCAGAGATTTCTTTAACTCTTACAAATTAGAGGCCTAATTTCTTCGGCTTGCTTTAGCCACACCACATGTATCTCTACTGATTTGTGCAGCAGTGCACCTGAACGCACATTTCATCCCTATCTCCTTGTTTAAAATCATGCCATGTGCTCTTAAAGCCCTTGTGCTTTGGGAAGGGGGGAGGACGCAGGCTCACTCCGATGAGCCTGGTTGTGAGGAGGACGCTCTCTCCTCTGCTTGCCTGCCCTGCCAAGTCCTTGCTGCTCCCACACCCCCAGTGGAAGTGCTGGTGTGATGGCTCCCAGCCCAGTGCCAGCAGGGCAGCTGGACCAGCAGCCAGGGGCATGGTGGAATAAGAAAGTTGGCAGAAAGCTGTTGGCTGGGGTGCAATTTCCAGCACATTGCAGCTGCAGCTTGGAGAAGTTGGAGCCGCTGGGCATGGGCAGTAGGCCTGTCCAGACAGGATTGGTGGAGCTTTGCCATGGGGCTGTCACCAGCTAGAGGGAGTAGAGAGATACTCTAGGGCAGCCCAGTGCCAGCCTTTATGGAGTGTTTGCGCACCATCTCGCAGGTTTGCAGCTGATGTGAGAGGAGACACAGGGTCTATGTGTACCTCTGGTACTGGATTAGGCTCTTGGATTTGGAGCGAACTGTGTTGTAAGCACCAGCAGAACGATACCTCATCCCAGTTCAGGTTTAAAATTGCCAGGGCTGGGCCCCAGCAAGCTGCTAGCTGCTTTCCAAAGAGCATTTCCTCTCTGGGAAGGACAGCCCCATCTGTCTTGCCACTAACTTTCCCTCTGAGGTCTGCTGAAGAGCTTTTCCAGGACTTACAGCATTTCACATCCAGTAAAACTGCTGCATGTGAGGAGTATTCCTGGGACAGGGAAAGATAGAGCCAATGTGTTGGAAGGGAACTCTGGACTGTGCCTGGGAGGTGAAACCCCAGCTGAGGACAGGGAGGATAGCAGCTGTAACAAAGGGATTGTTGTTAGAGGGAAAGACAATACCAAGCCTGGCAGTTAGAAGCCATGAGACACCAGTGTCCTGGTCAGTAGAGCTTTGTACTGGCCCTAGATAACTCCTTGTAGAGTGCAGATATCAACCTATTGGAAGTGGCCTAGAGACAAATTCTGCCTTAATAGGAAATTACTCTCAGGTTACTCTTAATTAGCTTAAAGATGACTACAAGTGTGGGCTGCAAAGCTTTTTCTTGCTGTGACACTCAGTGCGAAGCATCGACAGGTCATGTTTGCTCACTCTAGGAGTCTGTGTGATAGTTCCGATGGCTGTCCCCTATTAGCTGTGTCTTCTCTGTTGCATTAGTCGGTTGAAGCATGATAGGAGTTTCTCCATCTAAATTGAGGAGGAAGACAAAAAGCCTTTAAGAATCCTTTGCTTGCTAGCAAAGTCAAATTTTTTTTGTTAGCACCACAACATTTCATCTGCTATTCTGTTTGTGGCTTAATCTTGGCTTCACAGATATCTGTGTATGTACCAAAGAGGCAGCCATGCCCACACTGAGTCTACAAATGCTCTTACTCCCTGTCTATATGTAATAGCAGATTTCTGGGTGACTATTGCTGCTGTTATTAAACTGGACATGAGCTGTACCTGGTGCTTTGCACAGACTGTAAGATGAGGGTCCATGCCTGTTCCAATTGCAAGTGCTTTTTCCTGCAAATGTCTGAATATAATGAGCACTCTCATGAGTCAGCAAGCAGTAACCTTGACAGTGTTTGCAAGAATGGGCCAGAAATGAGTCTTGAAGAAGGCAAAGTTAACAGTAAAGAAAGAATTAAAAGTAAAAAAGGTGTGAGCAGTAATGTTCTTGAGAGGCAAGATATCATATGGCTCCTGAAAGCTGGTTAGATAAATAAAATTTATGAATTGCCTTTTGAAATCTTCTGTAATGTATTTATTATAGGATTTTGAGAATTACTGTTTTAATGAATTTGCAGCTGCCAAAACCTTATTATTATCACTACATAAATCTTTACTGCTTTGTAACTTTCTCATTTCATGCAGCTAATGTGTTTGGTTTCCCGATATATCTGTAAAAAAATGTATTTGTTGTAGAGTGGAGGAAAGTTAAATCTTTACAGAGTTTCCTCATGGCTGTTGTTTTCCCTCTGATAATGAATAAGGCTTGGCTGCCCTTCTCCTGGGCCTCTTTCCAATCCACCATTTTCTGTTGGGGGGAAGAGGGTAGGAGGAGGGTACTCAAGACTCAGAGATTGACTTTTAAAGTTTCAGCCTTTTCAGTGAAGTGCTTTCATATGAAAAGCTCTGGACTATCTATATCTTGATACTAGCACAGCCTTCACAGTAATTGAATACAAACGATGACTTTTTTTTTGCCAAATGACCGAATGTACAGAAAAAAACTCATCTGACATTTCTTCCTGTTTACATGACAGTTGATGGGATGAATCATGGGCAAAATGTACAGGAGTGACTTAACCTAGAGCAAGACTCTAATTGAGTGCCATACGGCTTCCCCTCAGTGGGGGTAGAACAACTTTGACTCTGTCAAGGTGAAAGGCAAGAATGATTAAATGCCAAGCAGCTTCTCTGTATGGGCAATTCTGTATTTAGACACAAGGTCAAAGACAGGCATGTTTCATAACTTCTAAAAGTATATGAGTAATTAATGCTTGGAGCTCAGCTTGGGCACAGATTAATTTGGCAGTCCCAATCCATTGTTAAGTTGCAATGTATTTTCTAGATTTCTGAGCAGCACTCCCTCCCACCCTTTGCTGCCTCCAAGTTGTTCATTTCTGGAAGATTGTTGATGGAGTCTAGCAGTTCATTTTGCTGTGATACCCAGATGTGCAATGAGAGAATAGGGCCCACTGCAAATCTTTCACATTGCTTCCAGCTGCGGACAGTTCTGAGCTGACACCTTCCCCAAGCCCACACCCTTCTAAAATGTACGTTTTTTTGTCAGAATAGGGACCTATGGTATAATAAACTATACAAATATAGCCTGCTAATGGAGAGCTGCAGAGTGGAGGTGCTGCAGAATTCACAGTTTAAACAGTTTTCTATAGATAGCTCTTGCTCACTGTTCGCCTACATTGGTATCAGATGGAGTGCGGAGGAGAGAATGAAGTGCTAAAAAACTTACTGCTTATGAGTTGAGAAAGTATTTTGTTATTCAGGTTCTTTTTTTTTTTTTTTTCCCCAGATCTCATTTTCTGTAAAATGGAAGTTGGTCCAGGAATGACTTGCTTTGTTCTTACGATGATAACCAAACAGGAGAGGAGATTGCATCTGCCAAACTTCTTGAGTGCATCACTACACCCCAAAGCACCAAGGCAATCCAAATTCCAACCGCATCTCCTCTGGGAGTATTACAGTCAACATAAGGTTTGCCATTGACCTCAGTGGAAGCAAAATCTGGCAACCTGAGCTGGGTGTGTGAGTGAAAGCAATGAACCATTCACATGTCCATGCTGCAAACACACAAGTGAATCTTCCCTCTGCCAGAGTGTTTTCACAGATGACCGGTAACATCATGGCATGATACCACAGATTACCCTACTTTACACTTTTCTAATGTCATGTTTGGTTTGAAGTGTTAAAAAAATTCATGTTTAAAATGTAACCATCTAAATATAAGATTTACGTTTTGGTCTTCCATTGTATGTTAGGGCCACAGTTCTTCTGCGGTATGAATGAACAGTCACGAGAATTAATCACTGTAACCTAAGCACAGGCAAATCCCTGAGTTCTTTTACTTCTGATGGTAACGCTTCCCATGGGAGTGCAAGCTGGAAAATTAATCTCTCACAGGGGATATGCAGCTAGCTGAGCACTGGAACTCGTCAAATATATTTGCATAAAAGTTTCATCTAGAAAAATACGCCATTTCATGAATTGAAGCCTTTGACACGATTGAGTTGATTTTAGTGACAGCTCACATTTCTTTTACATTTCAGGGAACGGATCCCTGAATTTTTGGCCTCACAGATTTTTTTTTTCACTAACAAATACGTGGTATGTTAATTTGAGGAAAGAAATCAACTGTGTAACACTTTGATTTTGCTAATGAGAAATGTGGAGGACTCTCAAAATTATTCCTGTTGTGCCAACTCAAAAGATGAAGTCTAAATCTTGACTCCCACAATATGCATATTGCCTCTTCTGCACAGTAGGGCCGGCTGCAAGCAGCTTCCACTGAGCGCAGCAACAACTGATGGAGACTCACCCTCAGAGGTTTTTAGAATGAGGAATAATGATGTCTTATTGATCTTGCTTTCCTCAGAAAAGCAATGGTTGACTACAAAATATTTGGATAAATGGAAGTATGGCCTTAGCTTGAAAATCTACATTTTGAATTTAGTAAAATAGTTCAGGCTAACAATAATATTGATACAGCGGGAAACAAAGAAATTAATTACCAGCTAGAATGTTCAGTCTGTGGGAAGAATTTGGATCCTAATAGGATTTTCTTTTCCAAAATGAATCTGCTGCAGGAGTGATTAGTTTGTTTCTGAATTACCTACAGAAGCATTTCTGCAGGAGGATTTCTGTTATTCGCATAAAGTAACTGCTGAGTTTTAATTTCTATGACCGAACATTTAAAAATGTCTGTTAGAAAAGTCCCATCTATGTTATTCTTAGTCAGCTCCATTTTTTGGCCAGCATCCCGAAAATCTTGAGGTGGGGTGGAAGAAGTACCATTTGAGCTGGTTGATATTAACTTTTTTTTAAATACAATGACTAGTATTTTCCTTTCAGCTGCAGAAAAGATGCTCACATTATGCGCTGACATGAAGTTTTTACTTTTTATTCCTGGTATGTTGCTCTCTTATAATCTAATTTTAAAATATAGGGAGTTCTCCTCTATGGATGCAAGCCACTTTTGATTGTTAGGAAAATCTAGCAAGACCGAAGAGAAGGGTAGGAAAGGCAGAAATATCTACTTTTTTCCCAAGCCCTTCCTACCTATTTAATATTGTCTTAAAAATAATTAGGCACACAATTCCACATTCAATTAATTTTTCAGGCTGGAATTTTGCTAAATGTTTTAAATTATTTCTTAAAATTGATGTCTCAGTGAGACTTGGTGGGAATAAAGGGATGGGAAGGTGGCATAAGGGTACTGAATGCCAATAAATAGCACCTGTGTCAGAAGGAGGGAGACTTTTTTTTTTTCTGACAGTGGGGAATTTTGTGCTGGATATTCCTTGAGAGCAAAATACCTGCCAAATTACAAAAAGAAAAAAAAGAAAAAAAGGCAGAAATAAAAAATTCTTTCCCTTCAAAGTTCCATCTTTATATTTCAAACTTGGCTTTGGTGTCATAGACCCATAACTATCGAGACCCATTTTAGATTTGCTTTTTTCAGGTGCCTAATGTCATAGAGTATATTACATTTATTTCAGATAACTCATTGTGATTATAAAGTTTTCACTAATAGTTTTTTGTTGCTTTTGCAGAGACTGATCAAATAAACTGTATTTACCGTGATGCGCCTCTAGGCAAAACCAATTTAAAACCACCACCACACATTGACATATCCGTTATATAAATAGCATTTGTTCCAACTACTACAAGAGTTTTGTTACGTATTTATGGAAGGGTAAATTTGTGTGAAAAGTTGGGGGGAAAGAAGTATTCTTCTGCTAAGGGAACATGACATGTGCAATCTGGCAGTGCTAATTTAAGCATAATGAACATAAGAATATAACAGTGTAAGACCTTCCATAACAAAGGAAGAGAAAAAAAGTGAGCTGACTGCTTACGCCCTTCCTCATAAAAAAGTGTAATCCTAATCATACTTTACATAAATTTGCAACTGAAAAGTGGCCTAGGTCTTACCCTGACAGCTTGGCCTCTTATTGCTGGAGCAAAGGTCATTGCTTCTCTCAGCCTGTCCTGCAAGGGTCTAAATCTAACCAGTTTGAAGTATTTCTGCTTCTCCTAAAGATGAAGGCACAACTCTGCCCCACTTTGGCAGATTAGAACAGGCCACTTTGTTCAGTATATGTCATCCACTCTAGTGTCAAATTAGGAAATCACCCTCACCACCATCCTTCGGCACAGCCAAAACCTGAGTGTGCAGCTGGAAGATGCAGCAAAGCCAAGAAAAGAGTGTCACCTTCTGCAAAGGGGGTTCTACTGCCCCCAGCAGTGCCCATGTTCCCAGATGGGCACTCTTGCTGCTCTCTTTGAGCTTGGCTTTAGCACTTGGCCTATCCCACTGTGAGGTATGACAGGGAGTTAAATGACCAGGGAACTACACATGTTTTTTGAGAGGGTTAGTTTTCACCTTGATTGTATCCAGGATCTGGTTCCTGGTAAGGCAGCACAATTGCTACTGCCAGTGCAGAAGAGAGTGAGCAGCTTGAGGGCTGGAAGGGAGAGGGGCAGGATGGTGGCAGCGCCCTTGGAAACTCTCTGAAGTTAGTGTGCGACCTTACTGTTGGAAGCACTGCATCCTTTATTGAAGCCTTTTTTTTTTGGATGGGTACATTTGGCCCATCAAAAAGAGAAATAAAGTTTACATGAATAAAACCCAAAAGTCTTCTTATTCAGGCAGATTTATGGCAAGCATCAGTCCAGGCAGAGCCTAACCTATAAGTTCAGGATCTAGGAGCCCTGAGACTTCTAATATTTATGTATCTCATAAGTGATACAGGAGATATTTAATTGCTAGTGCCGTAATAGTTTTTCAGTAACACACAACTTGGGAAGTTCGACAGGTCATGGTGTGAGCTGGAGTGAATTGGCACGTCTCCACTGCTGCCTGCGAGCAGCCTCAGAATTGTGAGCAGAACATCTGGTCTACAAGCTTTAAAGATTGTTTTGAACAGCTTTGCCACACAGTAAGCCCCTATAATACACACCTCTTTCCATGTCATTCTTAATTTGCTCTTCCAAATCTTCAGGAGACACACAAAACTCGTGCTCTTCCCCTTCCAGTGCTTTGGGTTTGCACTTCCCACAACAGCAGTTGAAGCAGCAGCAGAGGCAGCAGCAGAGGTAGCAGCCGGTCAGCAGACCACAGACTGCAAACAGGCCCTGGGTTAAACACAGAGGGAGGAAAACCCCATGAGCAACGACTTTCCTGAAACTCATGGCAGCCTCATCAAAGCAGCTCCATTTCCCAAGTGCCTGGCACTCAGAGGAGTCCAGCTGCCTGCCAAGTGCCTAAACAAGGGAGAGATCTTCCCAAGTCCTCCTAACCCACTAGCTCCTACTTACCACTCAGGACCATGTATACAGACACCAATCAACAGGCCCCTGTATGCTTAACTTTTGAAAATCTGTCTACTGGTGGCCCTCAGAATAAACCTCCAGGTGGTACGCAAAACCCTGCCCACCTTAAAATGACTCATTTCCATTTTAAAAATGACTCATTTGCCCAAGATCATTTTTGCAAACACTTACTTACTGGTAGGTTCTTGTTAATAACAAAGCTGAGAAAAAAAAGAAGCAAAGACCCAGATGTATCCCATGTAATTTTAGGCACTGAACTAAGGCATCCAAATTAGGATGGTAAGCCCCATGGGCTCCCCACACAGTCAATGGGAAGTTAAAAGCCCTTTCCAGAGAGTGATTCAGCACTGGGAGAATTGGAATTGCCCATTGAAGTTGTCTCTGTCTCCATTAGTCTGTGAAGGAGCAAAGAGGTGATAACTACTAAATTAGACTCCTCTGGCTGTGGTTTCTTGATCTGGGTACTCAGGCAGCAAGAATTTCCCACTTGGATTGCCCTCTGCTAACTCCTGTTCCTGTGGCACAAAGCACAGAGGCTTCAGCAGAACCAGCACAGTTGCCTGGAGCTGGGATGGAGATCTTGGGCAGATCCCAGGGGTCCATACTGGGACTAGTGCTGTTTAATATTTTCATTGATGATATAGACAGCGAGATTGAGTGCACCCTCAGCAAGTTTGAAGATGACACCAAGCTGAGTGGGGCAGTTGTCACACCAGAAGGACGGACGGGATGTCATCCAGAGGGACCTGAACAAGCTGGAGAAGTGGGCCTGGGTGAATCTCATGAGGAACAAGAAAGCCAAGTGCAAGGTCCTACACCTGGGTTGGGGCAATCACCAGTATCAATACAGGATGGGGTCAATGTGATTGAGAACAGCCCGGGGGAGATGGTCTTGGGGGTGCTGATTGATGAGAAGCTCAACACGAACTGGAAATGTGCACTTGAAGCCCAGAAAGCCAACCATGTCCTGGGCTGCATCAAAAGCAGTGCAACCAGCAGGTCAAGGGAAGTGATTCTCCCCCTCTACTCCACTCTCATAAGACCCTGCCTGGATTATTGTGTCCAATTCTAGAATCCTCAACATAAGAAGGATATGGAACTGTTGCAATGGGTCCAGAGGAGGGCTACAAAGATGATCAGAGGGCTGGAGCACCTCTGCTATGAGAACAGGCTCAGAGAGTTGGGCTTGTTCAGCCTGGAGAAGAGGAGGCTCCGGGGAGACTTTAGAGCAGCCTTCCAGTACCTGAAGGGGCTACAGGAAAGCTGGAAAGGGACTTTTTACAAGGGGAAGTAGTGATATGATGAGAAGGAATGGCTTTAAATTGAAAGGAGGAAGATTTAGATTGGACATTAGGAAGAAATTTTTCACGCTGAGGGTGGTAAAGCACTGGCACAGGTTGCCCAGGGAAGCTGTGGATGCCCTCTCCCTGGAAGTCTTCAAGGCCAGGTTGGATGGGGCCTTGAGCAGCCTGGTCTGGTGGGAGGTGTCCCTGCCCATGGAGGGGATTTGGAACTGGATGATCTTTAAGGTCCCTTCTGATCTAAACCATTCTATGATTCAACAGCCATAAAACTTTAATTTACAGAAGTTTTCTTCCTCCAGACGAGGTCATTGCATGGGTTCACAGCACAGTTATACAGCTGCTTGCATTGGGAGCTGAGTGCAATATTGCAGCAGTGGGATGGGGGGGCTGCAGGAGGGGAGCTCATTGTCGTGGTATTGACGACCTGTGATCCATGAGTTCATGATGGCAGCGTGGTTCCTGACTGGGGGTGGATCCAGGACTGCACTGAGATGTTCATGGCAGAGAAGAAATCTCCACATCTCTTCAGGGACAGAGTGGTGTAAGAGCAAACAAAAGCCAGTGACATTCCTGAAAAGCGAATCAAAGACAGTGTGTGGAATTTACATGTAAAACCAGCACAGCTTTGTGGCCACTGGGTGTATATGGGTGGGAGACATAGCCAGATTTAGTGTTACAGTTACACAGTTTGCCCTTTGCTATCTATTCCTTATATTCATAAGAAAACATGAAGCTGAAGAATAAAGTAAGTACAGATGTCAGGACATTGTCAGACTTTGACAATGAAGCTATGTAAATAACCCTCAGTTACGTATGAATGTCTCAGGCAATGGTAGCGGGGGCCAACTGGAGCATCTTTGAAGGTAATAACAATATTTACCTTCCTAATATTAGAATATGCATGTATCAAGAGTGAGTGAGGTGCTTTTAAATGAAAAGGACTCTGACTTATTGGTTTAAAATGTTTTCCTTCCAACAGACACCTGGAACTGTTAACAAGTCCCATAACCCCTAAAATAAGTTTTCTGCCTGTTTATAATTTATGTTATAAAGTAGAATAAATTACCACAATAGAATTAAAAAAAAAGACAAACAACCCAGAATAAAAGCATATAGAGGGGAAAATATACGTGAATGCATTCATGTTACCTTAAATGTTTGCAGATTTCTTGTGCTTACATTATCATAGTTGGTAAACAGACATCAGTATTATCAGTGTGATTGATAAATTGTCTTCATGGTAGAGGAAAAATTACTGGGTTTTTGTTAAAACAGTTGAACAAACAACCCCTGCGCCTGCCATTGGAGAACCAGTGAAAGTTCCCATTACCCATATCAGTTTGTTCCCAGTTCAATATGCCTGCTAAGAAGTCTGGCACTCCAAAAGAAAGTAATTTTCACTTTGCATTTCTTCTTTCATTTGAGTTTCCTTACTTCTAATGATACACCTGCTCACAATTGTCAGAGTTTCTCGGTATGAGTATGATAGGGAAGAAGGAAGGAAGATAATGAGCAAAAGCTCATGGTCACTACTATCTTCTACCAGAACTGAGGAAATTAGAGGTCCAGAGGTCATCTGCAGATGATGCCTTAGAATCACAGAATGGTAGGGGTGAAAAGGGATCTCTGGAGTTCATCTAATCTAACAATAGATTCCAATAGTATTATGAAGGCAAATATAAAAGTCTGAAACTGACACAGCACTTGTGCATGTGTTAAGAAGAGATGAGGAATAGTGAGCTCAGCTTGCAAAAAAAAAATGGCCTGTTCATGCTATGGAGGCAGCAAGATTTTGGGTTAGGGAGAGATAGATAGACCTCCTGTGACAATCTTCAAATAAGTCTATTTGCATTTTTCAGGTTTATTTCACAGAGTTCTTAAAAACCGTGAAGCAATGATTACTTTTGCTGGGATATTTGGCATATCTCATCTCACCTCCAGGATACAGCTCTCTTGAAACAATCCAGACATTCCTGCTTTAGCTGTTAGGGATTTACTATCTTCTCTCTGTGCTCTCCACTGCTCTTCTTATGAGTCAAAGCCACAGCCATGATTTCTGTTCCTGATTTTCTAGCCACAGAGGAGTTTATACTTCATAAAATCCCCGTTTGAAGATCGGTAAGTAGAAGAGGAAACAAAAGCTAAAGAAGCAGTAAATAGTGAAGAAAGCCTTGTTTACCAAGACTGTTAAAGGAGTCTGTTCTGCTGGGCCCTCAGCTATATGGCAATGCTTCCTGGCACCTGACCTGTGGCAAAGAGGCTGAAGGAGAGAGTGGACAAGAAAGAAAAGAGAGAGTGATCCAGGAGGAGAAGAAAATGTCTGTGGCGAGGAGTCCAGCCTGCAGCAGGAGTCAGCTACAGGCACCTGCCAGCAGGCAGCCTCCAGCATGCTTCTGAGGGTGCAACTACACCTTTGTAAGTGCAATTTAAGCATCAGTATTTTGTTCATAGTTTCAATCAGTGTTCTGCATTTGAGCAGCTTCCACCTCATCCTGATTCAGCAGACAAATTATGGCGTCTCAGACCCATAGAAGTGCCCAAGGGGACTGCACAGCAGTGAAGCACTGGCCTGATTCATGCTGGATGCAGGAATTCATGTTCTACGGTTCTTACATCAAAGCTGTCATAGTGTGTTTGCTTCACACTGTATGGACAATTTTCCTATGTATTCCAGCATACTCCTTGCTTTCCTGTGCTTCTGTGGCTGGAAACAGGTGGGGGCAGCATTTATTTTGCACATTTGCATTTCTGTTGATTTTTTTTTTACATTTCTGTAACATTTCAATATTCACAGAAGCATCAAATTTGACACCTGCAAACACCAGAGGACTCCAGTGACATGACAGCACATGACCACAACTCCTTTATGA
The DNA here is from genome assembly GCA_033556795.1 of Tapera naevia. Classification (NCBI taxonomy): domain Eukaryota; kingdom Metazoa; phylum Chordata; class Aves; order Cuculiformes; family Neomorphidae; genus Tapera; species Tapera naevia. Next base: position 18,711,511 of record JAUMJJ010000038.1, read on the forward strand.
CCAGAACAGCCCATGATGTGTTTTTCCTTGAGCAACGTACCAAGTTTTGAGGCATAGTTCTCTTCCTTCCCTGCTCTATTCCTCAACTCCACCCTTCTCAACTTTTCTTTTACTTCCTTTCTATCACTTCTTCACAAGCACACAAATATAACGCCATGATCACAGAGTGTTATTTATTATTATTGCTTACTTCTGTTGTGTGCTATATATAGCAAAGAACACCACTAAATTTGTACTATAATAACTTACTAACTGGTTGTCACATAAGTGGGACCTCTCGTTTTTGAACAATGAGTCATTTTTATTTAGTCATTACTGAAAAGAAAGTCAAAATTAATCTGGAGCACTAGATTCAAATCTAATTAATGTCTGAAAGTGTTACAAAACATGCATTCCATTTAACTATTTACCAAGTTAGAAAGAAGAAGAAAATATTCTGTATTAGCACTATTCTGAGCTGATGTTACGTTCTGCCACTGTTGATTTTTCAGATGATGTTTTTTAATAAAACTTTTATTAATGGTTTAGATTCAGATCATATTATTTGTTAAGAGACTACGTAGCGAGACCATGTTTTTCAGGGTGTTCCTTGTGTATGTAATCATCTGTGTGCACTGTAGCATTTCATTTCCAACAGAAAATAACAGCTTACCTTTGCCCACCAGCTTGAGAGCATGAAGTAGGTGTTAACATTTTCCTCACCAAACTGTTCTGCCACATAGAGCCCTAATGATCCATACTTGTTGTATATGTTTCGCTTGGACGGATCAGTCAATGTTGCATGAGCATTGTTGATCTCTTTAAATTTTTCTGCAGCCTCTGGATTGTCTGGATTCTTGTCGGGATGATATTTCAGAGCCAATTTTCTTAAAATGATACAAAAAAACCCAAAAGGAAAATAAATCATCTGTACATGTGCATGTATACAGACACTTACAAAACATTACAAAATATTTTAGTAGAGATGTAATAATTCTGAACAGCATGTCCAGCCTTCTTTTTTCCCAGCTCTGATGTACTCAGTGGAATAAAAGTGACTCAAAGTCATGAATGTTTTGGTAAAGGAGGTGTTCCTATTATGCTGAGCATGAACTTAGTGTGTTGATACCTAGTCAGCTACCATGTTAAAGGACACAGTGATATATGCTGAAAGCACAGATTGCAGCATGATAATAAATCACACACAGTTGATGTATTACGATTGCCAACTGATTTGCATCAGTTAGCGGGTTTCAGACAAAGATAAAGATTTTTTTTAAGATTGTTTAAAAACACGATGATCACACTGCTTATTCCATCAACATTATCTCCTTTATAGCAAAGGAAATGCTGTACTTGATTGCCTATCAGAATTTTGTAAACAGTGTCTATGCAGGAGCCCAGGCAGTGATGATGGAAAACACAGGAGTTGCAGTAGAAAGGAAGCATCTTTATGAAGCACAAGTTGGAAAAGCATAGTGAGTTAGCCCTAGTTTCAAGTGCCTGTCTGTGGGCCAAATTCCCCACTGTCACATTTCTGAGACAGTCCTTAAAGCAATGGGTGCTGACTGGCAGCTGTTTTGGGCTGTTCATGCTGATGGGAAGCCTTTGCTGGGACAGAGTTCAGTGCTGTCTTTTTCCCCTGGCTGCACACAGTGCTACAGCATCTGAGTACATGTATAACTTGAAAGGAACAGTGTGGAACTGTTGGCTCATTGACAGTGCCAGAGAAGCACAGCTTGGAGAAGAAAGAGCTTGCTTCCAACCATTTTGGAGCACTAGCAGTGTAAGCTCACACATACCTGGAAAACTAGCGTAGACAGCCGTGTTTCTTTTAAAAAAATCTTTACTCCATTTGAAGAACTGGCAATAAGATTTTTCCAGGACATTTATTTAATGACTACTGCTGACCTCTAGTGGCATCAAAAATGATTTAGTAGTGTTCTAAATTCTGTGATCCTCAGCTCAGTCAAGCTATGCTTCAATTTGGAAATGTTCTTTCTGAGTGTTTCAGGAGGTAGCCATGACTATTATGCCAAAGAATATTATTTGTGGTGGGAAGGCAGTTTGACCACACTTCTTCTAAGAAATCTATTCTCAAAATAGGGTCTTGCCTGACTTTCCACTGAAGTCCCAGTACAGGTATGTTTCCCTGGTAAAGTCTAACTACTTTGCTCCTGATGACAGTTCTTGCCTTGGAGACATTAAGCCAGTATCATGACTGATATGAGGCTGGGAACAGCCTCTCTTCACCTCTGTATGCTGAACCCAATTCATCTGCTCATAGGTAATAAATAACTCCTTAAATGTATCTTCAAGGGGTAATAGCATGAAGTGGTTCATTTTCAATCATATTTAATATACTGCACCTGTGGTACTTTTGACATAAATTTTCAGTCTTATTTAAAATGTAGTACCTTAAACATAAAAAAAAGATGAATTAGGAGAACTGGAAAAACAAGCTAAGTCTTGCATGACTCAATGACATTATGTGCCATCCAAGTATTTAAGTAGCTTACGCAATCTATCCATTTTCTTAGCTTAACTTTCCCCCCCAGTTAGAATTAAAACAAAAATGGGAGAGGTATTACTTTTAAAATCCATGTTTGGTTTCAGGCATGGGGTGATCACTCTCCAGTCTTTCCTTCCTTTCATACAAAACCAAAGATATCTTCTGCCCTCTCCATATCCCAAACAATCTCATAAAAAAAAATACAGAATTTGAACAAAATGTAGTTTCAAATAGGTGAAAAACATTGCTACCCACTCACTTTACTTAGTATTGTTTTAGAATACTAACAGAATTACTTTCAACATAGTACAGTTAACAAAAGATGAGATACATTCTTATTTTGAATTTGGGAGAACTGTCCTTACCAAAAATAGTATGTTAACAAAACAACTCCCTGCACACAAAGATGATACATACTAATTGGAGGAGACCTATGTACTGGTAACGAAACTCATGAGTGAGAAAAAGGACTCCATTAGTTCCAGCCCATGAAAAAATAAAAGTAAGGACAAGAACTATGTGACATAACACAAGTGTCAGCTATATAGAAGCTTCCCTGTAGGTCCCTGAAAAAGTGACATTCCCAGTTATGTGATCATTGTGTTTCATTATGAGTAGAGAAAAAGGAAGAAGCCAAAAAACACCGGACTTTGCTGGCTACTTTCCATACCAAATACATGGATTTATGTCCATTCGGATTTTTCCCATGATGCATGGCTTTCTGCTTCACCACCTTGGAACCACTGACCACTGCGGCCCTTCAGTCAACACTTTGGAGGCAGGTATAAGGTGAGAGGTGACAGTGCTATGGAACATTCCAGTGTGTCAGATACAGCCCTGCCAGTCCTTCGATAGCTCAGCTGGTAGAGCAAAGGACTGTAGGCTCCTTGCATGGCCATCCTTAGGTTGCTGGTTCAACTCCGGCTCAAAGGAGTGCCCTTTTGACACTGGCCCAGATCCTGCAGTGCCTTTCATTTTGGCCCTTTTTGAGTGATTCCCCATCAACGGCTACCTAGCCTTAAGCACTTTTCCTTTGGTGGGGAAGATGACCAGCCAAGGCAGTTTTGGGTGAACGCTGGTGGTGCTGAGGACTGGGATTGTCAGTGGTCACCTGGGAAATGGAGTCGCTGGGCAAGTGTGACAGCCTGAGTCTGCCCTGAGCCCAAAGACTTAGGCAGGGCAGACTCAATCTGGGGTGGAAGCACGGTAGTGAGGATGACCCCAGTAAGAAGCTGTGGGCTGGGGAACTAGGTCAAGCTGTAGAGCGCTCACTTAGCATATGAGAGGCAGTGGGATTGATGCCCGCATTCTCCAATGCTTTTCATTCCCCTGGACTGAGCAAAGGGCCTTCTGCCCCAGGGCGGGTGTCCTCTGAGGTTGTGGGGAGCTCGTGGTGTACATTGGCTGCTCAGAACAGCTCGGTATTCGGGGCTGCAACAAGGGCAGCATGGGCTCTGGATTGAGAGCAGGCATTCTGCACCTTTGCTCAGCAGCTCACAGCTGGCATCTAAAATACTGTACCCATCTCTGGGTGTCTGTGTATAAGTTTGCTGTGGTGATTGGCAGAGGAATGAGAAACAGTGGCCCATAACTGAAGCAGGACAGCTTCTTTCAGCACACCTGGGCAGGAGAAGAAGGGTGCCTCAGGGTGCAGTTTCCATGCTTGGAGGTTGACACGAGCTAAAGCCTTCAGCAAGCTGGTGTGATTCCCAAGCTCAGAATGTTTGGAGGAATTTTAAGCAGAGATGTCCTGATGCCTCATCCAAGTTGAATTCTTTGACTGCTTTGTCATGGTGGCAGATATGGTACGTGGCCCTGCCATTCCATCAATATCTCTGATGGGAGAGCAGAGGACTGCAGACTCCTGAGCATGGCTGCCCTTACATGTTGTCCAGGGCCTGAGTGCCCTAATGATCCTGAATGGCCATGACCAGACTCATGTGGGAACTCTACCTCTATTCGTGGGTCGAGGAGCTCTACTTATGCTTGGCTTTGGGCCTTCTCTCTTTCCATGCTACACCACAGCACTCCTGGTGTCTAGCTCAGCCGAGCCAAGAGTAATGTCAAGCTGCAGAGACCATTGCTGTAGATGCTGGTGTGCAGATGGATGTTCAGTTTTCACCTCATCCCTGGCTTGTTGGTCTGGACATGCCTGGAACTCATTGGACATAATTAATCCTTTGACCTATGGCAAAGACTTTGTGTCATTGCAGTTGTCCCTGCCTCACTATGACAATGGTGCCTTGCACCTCTTGGTTCTTTCTTAGAGCGAAGCACCATGGCGGCGTCTGTTCTTGTCAAGTGACGGGGCCTCAAAATGTTGTGGACAATGTGGGTCTAAGGCAAGTTTTCCTTTCTTCCTGCTGAAGAGTAATGTGTGGCTGTGCAGGTATGTTGTGAGGGGTGAGAAGCTGGTTGAGTGTGGGCTGAATGGGTGAGGTTCCAAGGCCCCATGCTTCCTTCAATAGCTCAGCTGGTAGAGCGGAGGACTGTAGGCTCCTTGCACGGCCATCCTTAGGTCGCTGGTTCAGCTCTGGCTGGAAGGAGTGAGTGGCCTCTTGGCACTGGCCCAGATCCTGCAGTGCCTTTTATTTTGGCCCTTTTTGAGTGGTTCCCATCAAAGCCTACCCAGTCTTAAGCACTTTTCCTTTGGTGGGGAAGAAAGTCAGCCAAGGCAGTTTTGGGTGAACCCTGGGCATGATCTGGTGGTGCTGAGCACTGAGGTTGTCATGGGACATCTCCACAGGGAAAGGAAGTGATTGGGCGAGAAAGTGCAACTGATGGGAAGTTAAATCTTTGGGTGCAGAGTAGCCTGTGTCAGAGGTAGGAGTCTGTGAGGAGAGGGGAATTAGCTCAAGTGGTAGAGCACTCGCTTAGCATGTGAGAGGCAGCGGGATTGATGCCTGCATTCTCCAATGCTTTTCATTCCTCTGGCCTGCACACAGGGCCTTCTGCCTGGGGTTGGTGTCCTCTGGGGGCTGTCGGGATCTTGCAGAGCACTCACACAGCAAAGAACAGGATGAGATCCAAATGTGTAACAAGAGCAGCACAGGCACTTTAATAGGGGACCTTGTTTTCTCCCTCTTTGCGTGACAAATGCTGAATGCCATCTCGAGAACTGTGTCCAGGTTTGAGATCCCTTGTACAGGAAAGGCACTGATGAAATGGAGCAACTTCAGTGGAGGGCCACCACGAAGCTCAGGGAGTGGAGGGATTTCTATGTGAGGATGGTCTGGGAATACTGGTCATATTCTGCCTGGACAAAGAGATGTTCAGAGGGCTTATGATCTTCTAGCACTTTGGAGGACGTTCTTGAGTGTCACAGATTCATAGAATCATAAGGTTGAAAAGACCTCTGAGATCATCAAGTCCAGCTGTACCTGTCCCTTTCCTAAACCATATCCCTAAGAAGATCATCTACCTGCCTTTTAAACACCTCTAGGGATGGCGACTCAACCACTTCCCTGCGCAGCTGTTCCAATGCCTGGCCAACCTTTCGGTGAAAAATTTTTCCTGACATCCAGTCTAAAACTCCCCTGGCACAACTTGAGGCCATTTCCTCTTGTCCTATCACTTGTCACTTGCGAGAAGAGACCAGCACCCATCTCGCCACAACCTCCTTTCAGGCAGCCGTAGACAGTGATGACATCTCCCCTCAGTCTCCTCTTCTCTAGGCTAAACAACCCCAGTTCCTTCAGCCGCTCCTCACAGGACTTGTTCTCCAGCCACTTCTCCAGCCTCGTTGCTCTTCTCTGGATGCTCTCCAGCACCTCAATGTCCTTCTTGTAGCGAGAGGCCCAAAACTGAGCACAGTACTTGAAGTGTGGCCTCACCAATGCTGAGTAGGAGAAATCTCGTTTTTTGTGGTGCTTGATGAGAGAGCAAAAGACATCACATCAAAACTGTATGGAGTAAAGTTGCAGTGGAAAATGGGAAAGTTTGTTTTGGTGTTGAGTAGAGTCCAGATGTAAAAGACAACATCCAAGGAACTGGTTGGTTTTTCAGTTTGGGGTTTTGAATGATTTGATGGTCGGAAGGGTTGAGCAAGGTGTTGTGATGTAGGAGGTGAGGCTGCTCTGAAGCAGTGTTGGAGAATAGACATCATGAATCCTGGCGCTTCAGCAAAGGCTGTTTAGCCTTGAGTTCTTTCCTTTGGTGGGGAAGATGACAAGCCAAGGCAATTGTGAGTGAACACTGTGCGTGATGTGGTGGTGCTGAGCACTGGGGTTGTAAAAGGGGGCACCTGCATTGGGTGTGGGTGTGACAACCCTGCTGATTGGATAGCTGCAGGGCAGGTTTGGTCAGAGGTGGGAGCCTGTGAGGAGAGGGGACCTCTTCAGAGGCTGTGGGCTGGGGAATTAGCTCAAGTGGTAGAGCGCTCGCTTAGCATGTGAGAGGCAGCGGGATCAATGCCCGCATTCTCCAATGCTTTTCATTCCCCTGGACTGCAAACAGGGCCCTTTGCCTGGGGTCTGTGTGGAGATCATCATGCACCTCAGCTGCTCAGGACAGGGCAGCATATGTGGCTGCAACAAGGCCAGCACAGACTGTGGATAGAATGAATGATTTCTCCACTTCTTTTCAGTGTAGTGACTAATTTGGGTATCCGTGTAGAAGAGAGGCATTGAGGGCAGTGCCTTCAGAATGAGGCCACTGTAATGGCTTGGAGCAAGCTCATTAGAGGAGAGGCATTGACCGAGGGCAGTGCCTTCAGAATGAGGCCACTGTAATGGCTTGGAGCAAGCTCATTTGCCCTTAGAGGAGCGGCCAATGAATGTGGGCTTGTCCAGAGCCTGGAGAATAGAGGGCTTTGGGGGAGATAAGCAGCAGTTTATCACAGTGCCTATTAGGTGTTTGTTGAGTTAAAGGTGATTGGCAGAGGAATGTGAAATAATGGCCCACAACTGAAGCAGGAGAAGTCCAATTTTTTTATCATCAGCACAGCCAGGCAGAAGAAGGTTGCTCCAGGGTGCTGTGCAGTCTCCATGCTTGGAGATTGATGTGAGTTGACTGGCTGAAGACTTGACCAAATCTGCTTGATTCTTGTTCAAGGGGATTTTGGACGAGGATGGTGTAACAGACACGTGCTGAGGTCTCATCCAAGATGATTTTATGTAACAGCTCTGTCCAGGAGTCGGAGCCTGGATGGAGTCCTGCCATTCCATCAATAGAGATGCTCGTAGTGAAGAAGACTGCAGGCTCCATTACATGGCTGCCCTTACATGTCACTCAGACCCTGAGTGCTCTAATAGGGCTCAATGTCCCTTATCATCTTTTGCAGGCCTCCACAACCACTCATGTGTCCAGGAGCTCTATTCATATTTAATTCTGGGCCTCATGCTCTTTCTGTGTTGCACCACAGGAATCTTGCCAAGTACCGCAGCAATGGCCATGGTCATAGGGAGATGTCCAGCCATACAGACCCTTGAATCTGACCCTGACAGCAGACAGATGTTCTGTCTTGTCCTCATCCCTGGCTTGATGGTCTTGAGCTGCCTGGAACTCACTGGATATGATTGTCCCTCTGACCTACAGAGAGAGCTTGTGTCATGGAGTTGTCCCTTCCTCACTATGATAATGTTGCCTTGCACCTCTTGGTTCTTTTTTAGAGCGAAGCACCATGGCTGCATCTGTCCTGGTCAAGTGATGAGGACTCGAAATGTTGTGGACAATGTAGGTCTAAGGCAAGTCTTCCTTTCTTGCTGACAAAAAGTAATGTGTGGCTATGCAGGTATGTTGTGAGAGGTGAGAAGCTGGCTGAATGTGGGCTGGATGGGTGAAATGTCAAGGCCCCACACTTCCTTTGTAGGCTCCTTGCACAGTCATCCTTAGGTTGCTGGCTCAACTCCGTCTCGAAAGAGTGCCCTTTTGGCACTGATCCAAACCCTGCAGTGTCCCTTGTTTTGGCCCTACACTGGGTGACACCAAGAGTCAACTCCAGCACTGTGTCAAACATTGAGATTCCTTGTATAGTAAAGGCATCAATGACATGGAGTGACTTCAATGGAGGGTCAACAAGAACCTCAGGGAAAGGAGGGATTTCTATGTGAAGATGGTTTGAAGGTGACAGGTCATGTTCAGCGTAGAGAAAAAGAAGTTCAGAGGGCTTAATCATAACCTTCCAGCACTTAGGAGGGGGTTACTATTAGGGAAATTATTGTCCTTTGGTATGGTTCTTGGTAAGAGTGCAAAATATATCACAGCAAACTTGAACGGAGAAAAGTTGCAGTGGAAAATGGGAAAGTTCTTTCTGATGCTGAGGAGAGTCCAGGTGTAGAAGACAACATCCAAGGAGCTGATTGGGTTTTTCTCTTTGGGGGTTTGAAAGATTTGGTGGTCTGAAGGGTTGAACAAGATGTTGTGAAGTAGGAGGTGAGGCTGCTTTAAGCAGGATGTTAGAGAACAGACATCATGAATCCTGGTGCTTGGGCAAGTGTTGCATGAGTGTGAGATGGGTGAGGTCAAGGCCCCACACTTCCTTCGATAGCTCAGCTGGTAGAGCGGAGGACTGTAGGCTCCTTGCACGGCCAAACTTAGGTTGCTGGTTCAACTCCAGCTCGAAGGAGTGCCCTTTTGGCACTGGCCCAGACCCTGCAGCATCTCTTATTTTGGCCCTGCCTGGATGGCTCCCTGTCAAGGGCTGCCCAGCCTTGAGCTCTTTCCTTTGGTGGGGAAGATGACCAGCCAAGGCAGTTTTGGATGAACGCTGGTGGTCATGAGAACTGTGATTGTCAGAGGTAACCTATATCAAGAAAGGGAGTGCGTGGGTGTTGTTGTGACAGCCGGGGCAATAGGAGGCCCTTGTTTTAGGTTCAGGACAGACTCAATCTGGGGTGGAAGCTTTGGAGGGAAGAGCAACCCAATAGAGGCTGTGGGCTGGGGAATTAGCTCAAGTGGTAGAGCGCTCGCTTAGCATGTGAGAGGCAGTGGGAGCGATGCCCGCATTCTCCAGTGCTTTTCATTCCCCTGGACTGCACACAGGGCCCTTTCCATGGGATTCATGTCCTCTGGGGACTGTGGAATCTTGCAGTGCTCTCACACACCAAAGAACAGGATAAGATCCCAGTGTATATCAAGAGCAGAACAAGTAGCTTAATAGTGGACCATCTTTTCTCCCTCTTTGTGTGACAGACACTAAAAGTCAACTCAAGCACTGTGTCCAGCTTTGAGATCCCTCGTACAGGAAAGACATCAATGAAATAGAGGAACTTCTGTGGAGGGCCACCAAGAAGCTCAGGGAAAGGAGGGATTCCCAAATGAAAATGGTCTGAGGACACTGGCTATGTTCTGTCTGGACAAAGAGAAGTTCAGAGGGTCTATGCCTGACCTTCCAGCACTTAGGAGGAGGTTACTTATTAGGGGAAACTGTTGTCCTTTGGTGTGGTGCTTGATGAGAGAGCCAAAACCATCACAGAGAAATTGGATGGAAAAAAGTTGCGGCAGAATATGGGAAAGCTCTTTTTGGCACTGAGAAGAGTCCAGGTGTAGAAGTCGACAACCAAGGAGCTGGTTGGGTTTTTCTCTTTGGGGGTTTTAAAGATTTGATGGTCTGAAGTGCTGAACAAGGTGTTGTGATGTAGGAGGTGAGGCTGTTTGAAGCAGGATGATGTATCAGGGGCATCACAAAGCCTGGTGCTTGAGAAAGAGTTGGATGAGTGTGTGGTGGGCGAGGTACTCCCGAGTAGGGCCCCATGCTTCCTTCGATAGCTCAGCTGGTAGAGCGGAGGACTGTAGGCTCCTTGCACGGCCATCCTTAGGTCGCTGGTTCAACTCCGGCTCGAAGGAGTGCCCTTTTGGCACTGGCCCAGACCCTGCGGCATCCCTCATTTTGGCCGTGCCCGGGTGGCTCCCTGTCAAGGGCTGCCCAGCCTTGAGCTCTTTCCTTTGGTGGGGAAGACGACCAGCCAAAGCAGTTCTGGGTGATGACTGCGCATGATGTGGTGGTGCTGAGCACTGGGGTTGTCAAGGCGGCCCCTGCATCGGGTGTGGGTGTGACAACTCAGCCGATCGGATGGATGCAGGGCAGGTTTGATCAGAGGTGGGAGCCTGTGAAGGGAAGGGAACCCCTTCAGAGGCTGTGGGCAGGGGAATTAGCTCAAGTGGTAGAGTGCTCGCTTAGCATGTGAGAGGCAGCGGGATCGATGCCCGCATTCTCCAATGTTTTTCATTCCCCTGGAGTGCAAACAGGGCCCTTTTTCCAGGGGTCCGTCTCATCTGGGGGCTGTGGGGAGCTTGTGGTGTACCTGGGCTGCTCAAGAGAGGACGGCATCTGGGGCTGCAACAGGGGCTACAAGAGGTTCTAGAACAAAGGAATGATATTTCCACTTCTACTCAGCACCTGATTGATGGCATCTAGAATCATGGGATGAATAACTCTACCTATCCACGTAGAAGTGAGATAATCAGCAAGTGCATTGCCTTCAGAACAAGGCCACTGTCATGGCTTGGAGCAGGCACATTTGTCCTTAGAGGACCGGCCAATGAATGTGGGCTTGTCCAGAGCCTGGAAAAGAGAGGGCTTTGGGGGAGATAAGCAGCAGTTTATCATAATGCCTATCAGGTGTTTGTTGAGTCAAGAGTTAGGGTATTTTTGGTTTTCATTTGCAGAGAAATGAGAAAAAATGGCCCGCAACTGAAATAGGACAGGTTCAATTCTGTTCTACCCTCAGCACTGCCAGGCAGAAGAATGGTCCTCCAGAGTGCTGTGCAGTCTCCATGCTTGGAGACTGGCTTGAGTTGATTGGCTGAAGTCTTGAGCAAATCGGTTTGATCCTTGATCAGGGGGGTCTTGGAGAAGGATGGTGGAATAGACATGCTGAAGTCTCTTCCAAGATGATTTTATGTAACATCTCTTTAATGGAGTCAGAGCTTGGATGGAATCCTGCCATTCCATTAATGTGGATGCTGGCAGAGAAGAGTAGTGCAGGCTCATTTACGTAGATACCCTCACGTGTCATCCAAGCCTTGAGTGCTCTAATGAGCATGAGTGGCCCAAACCAGACTGTGGCAGGACCTCCACATCCACTCGTGTCTTGGAGAAATTTTTACTTTCATTTGTAAGCCTTCTCTCTCTTTCTGCGTTGCATCACAGGAATCCTGCCACATAGCTCAGCAGTGACCGCGGTCATGGAGATGTCCAGCCCCATTGGTCCTTGATCTGGAATGCAGACAGACATTCTATCTTGGCCTCATCCCTCGCTTGTTGGTCTGGATCTGCCTGGAACTCACTGGACATGTTTAATCCTTTGACCTATGGCAAAGACTTTGTGTCATTGCAGTTGTCCCTGCCTCACTATGACAATGGTGCCTTGCACCTCTTGGTTCTTTCTTAGAGCGAAGCACCAGGAGGTTTTTAGAGTGTATTGAGGACTGCTATTTGTCACAGCTGGTGAGTGAGCCCACCAGGGGTGAGGCTCTACTTGACTTGCTGTTTACAAACAAAGATGGGTTGGTGAGTGATGTTGTTGTCGGAGGATGTCTAGGGTCTAGTGATCATGAAATAATTGAGTTCTCTCTGAACAATGTAATAGGAAAAGCCAGGAACAGAACATCAATGCTGGACTTCCGGCGGGCAGATTTTGGATTATTTAAGGAACTGGTCAGGAAAGTACCCTGGGAAATAGCTCTTAGTGGCAAGGGGGTCCAGGAAGCTTGGATATACTTCAAGAATGAAGTTTTGCAGGCGCAGGAGCGGGCTGTCCCTGTGTGTTGTAAGAAGAGTCGTAGGGGCAGACGACCGCCCTGGATGAGTAGGGAACTTCTGAAGGAACTAAGTAAAAAAAAGAGGATGTATCATCGTTGGAAGGAAGGGGAGGTATGTCAGGTCATGTTCAAGGATGTTGTTAAGTCGTGTAGGAGAAAAATCAGGGAAGCAAAAGCCCAGCTGGAGCTCAAATTGGCCACTTCTGTTAAGGACAATAAGAAGAGTTTTTATAAATATATCAATGGCAGAAAGAAGGGCGGCAGCGACCTCCACTCCTTGTTGGATGTGGAGGGAAATATAGTAACCAGAGATGCAGAGAAGGCTGAGGTACTTAATGCCTTCTTTGCTTCAGTTTTTAACAACAAGGATGTCAGCTCGCTTGACAGTTGGCCCTCTGAAGTGGTTGATGGGGGCAGGGTGAAATATGGCCCTCCTGCAATCCATGAGGAGGAGGTTAGAGACCTGCTGAGCCGCTTGGACCCTCATAAGTCTATGGTGCCGGATGGGATCCATCCTAGGGTGCTGAGAGAGCTGGTGGATGAGCTTGCTAAGCCGCTCTCCATCATCTTTCAGCAGTCCTGGCTCACTGGAGAGGTCCCGGAAGACTGGAAGTTGGCCAATGTGACGCCCATCCACAAGAAGGGCCGTAAGGATGATCCAGGTAATTACAGACCTGTCAGCCTGACCTCGGTCCCAGGTAAAATCATGGAGAAGATAATCCTGGGTGAAATCATGCACCACCTGCAGAACGGTCAAGAAATCAGGCCCAGCCAGCATGGGTTTAGGAGGGGTAGGTCCTGCCTGACCAACCTGATCTCCTTTTACGATCATGTGACTCGCCTGGTGGATGAGAGGAAGGCTGTGGATGTGGTATACTTGGATTTCAGTAAGGCCTTTGACACGGTCCCCCACAGTAGACTCCTAGGGAAGCTGGCAGCTCGTGGCCTAGATGGGAGCACTTTGTGCTGGGTTAGGAATTGGCTGGATGGCCGAGCCCAAAGAGTGATGGTAAATGGTGTTTCATCCAGTTGGCGGCCGGTCACCAGTGGTGTCCCCCAGGGATCGGTATTGGGTCCCGTCCTGTTTAATATCTTTATTGACGATTTGGATGAGGGGATTGAGTCCATCATCAGCAAATTTGCAGATGATACCAAGCTGGGAGGAAGAGTTGATCTGCTAGAGGGTAGGATGGCCCTACAGAGGGACCTGGACAGATTGGAGAGCTGGGCCGATTCTAATGGGATGATGTTTAATAAGTCCAAATGTCGGGTACTTCATTTTGGACACAACAATCCCATGCAGAGCTACAGACTGGGGACAGAGTGGCTAGAGAGTAGTCAGGTAGAAAAGGACCTGGGAGTGCTGGTGGACAGGAAGCTCAACATGAGCCAGCAGTGTGCCCAGGTGGCCAAGAAGGCTAATGGAATCCTGGCCTGCATCAGGAATAGTGTAGTAAGCAGGACCAGAGAAGTTATTGTCCCCCTGTACTCGGCACTGGTCAGGCCTCACCTTGAATATTGTGTCCAGTTCTGGGCCCCTCAGTATGGGAAAGATGTTAGGATACTGGAATGTGTTCAGAGGAGGGCAACGAAGATGGTGAAGGGGCTGGAGCACAAGCCCTATGAGGAGCGACTGAGGGAATTGGGGCTGTTTAGCCTGGAGAAGAGGAGGCTCAGGGGAGACCTCATTGCTCTCTACAACTACCTAAAAGGAGGTTGTAGTCGGGCAGGGGTTGGTCTCTTCTCTCAGGTGACCAGTGGCAGAACCAGAGGGCATGGACTTAAGCTTCGTCAGGGAAAGTTTAGACTTGATGTGAGGAAAAAATTCTTCACTGAAAGGGTGATTGGCCATTGGAATGGGCTGCCCAGGAAGGTGGTGGAGTCACCTACCCTGGAGGTGTTTAAAGGGAGACTGGATGAGGCACTGAGTGCCATGGTCTAGATGATGGTTGGTGTTAGTGTTAGGTTATAGGTTGGACTTGACGATCTCAGAGGTCCTTTCCAACCTTATGATACTGTGATACTGTGTGATACCATGGCGGCGTCTGTTCTTGTCAAGTGACGGGGCCTCGAAATGTTGTGGACAATATGGGTCTAAGGCAAGTTTTCCTTTCTTCCTGCTGAAGAGTAATGTGTGGCTGTGCAGGTATGTTGTGAGAGGTGAGAAGCTGGTTGAGTGTGGTCTGAATGGGTGAGGTTCCAAGGCCCCATGCTCCCTTTGATAGCTCAGCTGGTAGAGCGGAGGACTGTAGGCTCCTTGCACGGCCATCCTTAGGTCGCTGGTTCAGCTCCGGCTCAAAGGAGTGAGTGGCCTCTTGGCAGTGGCCCAGACGCTGCATTGCCTTTTATTTTGGCCCTTTTTGAGTGGTTTCCCATCAAAGCCTACCCAAACTTAAGCTCTTTCCTTTGGTGGGGAAGATGACCAGCCAAGACAGTTTTGGGTGAACCCTGGGCATGATCTGGTGGTGCTGAGCACTGGGGTTGTCAGGCATCATCTCCATAGGGAAAGGAAGTGATTGGGTGAGAAAGTGCACCTGATGGGAAGTTAAATCTTTGGGTGCAGAGTAGCCTTCTTGATCCTTCCTGGGTTGGCCCCTGTCAAAGGCTGTGCAGCCTTGAGTTCTTCACTGTGGTGGGGAAGAGGAACCAGCTGAGGCAGTGGTAGGTGAACCCTAGTCAGGGTCTGGTGGTTCTGAGTAGTGGGATTGTCAGGGGTCACATGCATCAAGAATGGGAATGGGTGGTGTGGGTGTGACATCCTAGCTGATGACAGGCCATCAGTGGGAATCATAGAATCATAGAATCTTCTGGTTGGAAGAGACCTCTAAGATCATCAAGTCCAACTGCACCCATTATCCGCTAAACCATGTCCCTCAAAAACTCATCTATCCTTTTTTTAAAAACCTCCACCTCCCTGGGCAGCTTGTTCCAGTGCCTGACCACACTTTCAGTAACGAAATTCTTCTTAATTTCTAGTCTGAACCTCCCCTGGCACAATTTACAGCCATTTCCCTTTGTCCTATCACCTGTCACTTGAGAGAAGAGATCAACACTCGCTCTGCCACAGCCTCCTTTCAGGCAGCCGTAGACAGCAATGAGGTCTCCCCTCAGCCTCCTCTTCTCCAAACTAAACAACCCCAGTTCCCTCAGCTGTTCCCTGAAGGACTTGTTTTCCAGCCCCTTCACCAGCCTCATCGCCCTTCTCTGGACGCGCTCCAGCACCTCAATGTCCTTCTTATACTGAGGGGCCCAGAATTGCACACAGTACTCGAGGTGTGGCCTCACCAGTGCTGAGTACAGGGGGACAACCAGTTCCCTAGTCCTGCTGGTCACACTGTTTTTGATACAGGCCAAGATGCCATTGGCCTTCTTGGCCACCTGGGCACACTGCTGGCTCATATTCAGCCTGCTGTCGATCAGCACCCCTAGGTCCCTCTCCACCAGGCAGCTTTCCAGCCAGTCTTCCCCAAGTCTGTAATGCTGCAGGGGGTTGTTGTGCCCCAAGTGAAGGACTCGGCATTTGGTCTTGTTAAACCTCATCCCGTTGGTCTCAGCCCATGGATCCAGCCTGTTCAGATCTCTTTGCAGAGCCTCCCTTCCTTCAAGCAGATGAACACTTGTACCCAGCTTGGTGTCATCTGCAAACTTGCTAAGGGTGCACTCGATCTCTTCATCCAGATCATTAATAAAAATATTGAACAGGACTGGACGCAGCACTGAACCCTGGGTAACGCTACTCGTGACCGGCCTCCAGCTGGATTGAAGTGAGGGTGCATGGCAGCATGGGTCAGGGGTGGGAGCCTATGAGGGGAGGCTGTGGGCAGGGGAATTAGCTCAAGTGGTAGAGCGCTCGCTTAGCATGTGAGAGGCAGTGGGATCGATGCCCACATTCTCCAATGCTTTTCATTCCCCTGGCCTGCCCAAAGGGCCCTTTCCATAGGATTCATGTCCTCTGAGGGCTGTGGGATCTCCAAGAGCACTCACACAGCAAAGAACAGGATAAGACACCAATGTGCAACAAGAGCAGCACAGGCACTTTGGCAGGGGACCTTATTTTCTCTGTCTTTGCGTGACACACAAAAAAAGTCAACTCAGGTTGCCGAGCAGGGGAAAAGTTGTGCTTTAGTGTGGTGCTCGATGAGAGGGCAAAAGATGACAGAGCAAAATTGGATGGAGAAATGTTGCAGCGGAAATTGGGAAAGTTCCTTTTGGTCCTGAGTAGATCCCCCGACATCAAGAAGCTGCTCGTTTTTTTTCTATTTGGGTCTTTGCATGATTTGATGGACTGAAGCATTGAGCCAGGTCTTGTGATGTTCAAGGTGAGGCTGTTTGAAGCAGGATGTTGTATCAGTGGAATCACAAAGCCTGGTGCTTGAGAAAGAGTCGGATGAGTGTGTGGTGGGCGAGGTACTCCCGAGTAGGGCCCCATGCTTCCTTCGATAGCTCAGCTGGTAGAGCGGAGGACTGTAGGCTCCTTGCACGGCCATCCTTAGGTCGCTGGTTCAACTCCGGCTCGAAGGAGTGCCCTTTTGGCACTGTCCCAGACCCTGCAGCATCCCTCATTTTGGATCTGCCTGGGTGGCTCCTGTCAAGGGCTGCCCAATGTTGAGGTCATTCCTTTGGTGGGAAGGAGACGACCAGTCAAGGTAGTTTTGCGTGAAAGCTGAGCAGAGTCTGGTAGAAGCCGTGAGCACTGGTATTTTTCCCCATTGGGAAAGGGAACTGGTGGGTGTGCATGTGACAGCCTGGCTGATGGGAGGCACAGACTTTGGGTGTAGGGTAGCCTGGGTCAGGGGTGGGAGCCTGTGAGGGGAGGGAACCTCTTCAGAGGCTGCGGCCTGGGGAATTAGCTCAAGTGGTAGAGCGCTCGCTTAGCATGTGAGAGGCAGCGCGATCGATGCCTGCATTCTCCAATGCTTTTCATTCCCCTGGACTGCACACAGGGTACTCTGTGTACGCCTGGGGTCCCTGTCCTCTGGGGGCTGTGGGGAGCTTGTGGTATACCTGGGTGGCTCAGAACAGGACAGCATCTGGGACTGCAACAAGGACAGCACTGAGCCTGGATCAAATGAACAAATTCTCCACTTCTACTCAGCACCTGATTGTTAGCATCTAGAATATCATCACTAAGTTGGGTGTCCGTGTAGAAGAGAGGCATTGACCGAGTGCAGTGCCTTCAGAAAAGGCACATTTGCCTCTCAGAGGAGAGGCCAATGAATGTAGGTTTGTCCAGAGCCTGGAGAAAAGAGGGCTTGGGGTGTGATAAGCAGCAGTTTATCGAATGCTTATCATGCTTTTTTGAGTCAAGAGTTAGGCTTCTTACCATGGTGATTGGCAGAGGAATGAGAAACAATGGCCCAAAACTGGAGCAGGACAGATTCAATATTTTTTACCCTCAGCACAGCCAGACAGGAGAAGAAGGGTGCTTCAGGGTGCTGTATTGTTTCCATGCTTGGAGGTTGGCATGAGCTGACTGGCTGAAGCCTTCAGCAAACCAGTGTGATCCTTGATTAGGGGGATCTTGGAGGAGGACTCTGGAAGATATGTGCTGACTTCTCATTGGAGTTGATTTTATGTAATATGTCTGTCACGGAGGCAGAGCTTCAAAGCGGCCCTGCTGTTCCATGAATAGTTCTGCTGATAAAGCAGAAGTCTGCAGGCTCCCCTGCATGGCTGCTCTTATGTTTCATCCAGACCCTGACTGGCCTAGTGGGCCAGAATAGCCTGGCCATCATGTGCAGGACCTTCATCTCCGCCCATGTGTCCAGGAGCTCTATTCGTGTTCAGTCCTGGGCCTTCTCTCTCTTTTTGTTTTGCACCACAGGAGTCCTGCTCTGTAGATCAGCAATTGCCATTGTCATGGAAAGGTCCAGCGCTATTCATCCTTGATCTTGACTCTGAGTGCAGACAGATATTCCTTTTTCATCTCATCCCTAACTTTTTGGTCTGGACCTTCCTGGAAATCACTGGACATGATTTTGACTCTGTCCTGTGCAGTGTCTTCCTGTCATACAGTTTTTCCTTAATGTGGTGATGGTGCCTTCTGGTCTGGGTGCTTGCTTGGAGCGCGCCAACATGGCTGAGTCTGTCCTGGTGATGTGTCATGGGCCTGAGATGTTGTAGACAAGGTAGGTCTAAGGCAAGTCTATCTTTCATCGTACTAAAGAGTTATGTGTGGTTATGCAGAGGTGTTGTGAGAGCTGAATGGTTGGCTGAGTGTGGGCTGGATGGGTGAGGTGTCAAGGCCCCATGCTTCCTTCCGTCATCACAAAGCCTGGTGCTTGAGAAAGAGTTGGATGAGTGTGTGGTGGGCGAGGTTCTCCCGAGTAGGGCCCCATGCTTCCTTCGATAGCTCAGCTGGTAGAGCGGAGGACTGTAGGCTCCTTGCACGGCCATCCTTAGGTCGCTGGTTCAACTCCGGCTCGAAGGAGTGCTCTTTTGGCACTGGCCCAGACCCTGCAGCATCCCTCATTTTGGCCGTGCCCGGGTGGCTCCCTGTCAAGGGCTGCCCAGCCTTGAGCTCTTTCCTTTGGTGGGGAAGACGACCAGCCAAAGCAGTTCTGGGTGATGACTGTGCATGATGTGGTGGTGCTGAGCACTGGGGTTGTCAAGGGGGCCCCTGCATCAGGTGTGGGTGTGACAACCCAGCCGATCGGATGGATGCAGGGCGGGTTTGGTCAGAGGTGGGAGCCTGTGAAGGGAAGGGAACCCCTTCAGAGGCTGTGGGCAGGGGAATTAGCTCAAGTGGTAGAGCGCTCGCTTAGCATGTGAGAGGCAGCGGGATCGATGCCCGCATTCTCCAAAGCTTTTCATTCCCCTGACCTGCACACAGGACCCTCTGCCTGGGGTCTGTGTTCTCTGGGGAGCTCAAGGTGTACATCAGCTGCTCAGAACAGCAAGGTATTTGTGGCTGCAACAAGGCCAGCACAGACTGTGGATAGAAGGAATGATTTCTCCACTTCTCCTAAGCACTTGGTTGACAGCATCTAGAATAAAGTGACTAATTTGGGTCTCGGTGTACAAGAGAGGCATTGATCTGAGGCCTTCAGAATGAGGTCACTATGATGGCTCGGAGCAGGCACATTTGCCCTTTGAGGAGAAGTCAATGAATGTAGGCATATCTAGAGCCTGGAGAAGAGAGGGCTTTGGGCGCAATAAGCAGCAGGTTATCACAATGCCTTTCATGCTTTTTTGAGACAGGAGTTTGTCTATTTACTGTTTTTTTGATTGGCAGAGGAATGAGAAACAATGGCTCACAACTGAAGCAGGACAGGTTTGTTTTTTCTTACCCTCAGCACAGCCAGGCAGGCGAAGAAGGGTGCTCCTTGGTGCTGTGCAGACTCCATGGCTGGAAGCTGGCATTAGCTGACTGGCTCTAGACTTGAGCAAATCAGTTTGATTGTTGATCAGGGGGATCTTGGAGGTGGATGGTGGAACAGACACATGCTGAGGTCTCATCCAAGATTATTTATGTGACAGCTGTGTCATGGAGACAGAGCGGGGATGGAGCCCTGTCATTCCTGCAATAACGATGCGGGTAGAGCAGATTGCAGGCTCCCTTGCATGGCTGCCCTTACGTGTCATCCAGGCCCCGAGTGCTAATATGGGTTTCAATGGCCTTGACTATGCTGTGGCAGGACCTCCACGTCCACTCATGTGTCTTGGCGTGCTATTTACAGTCAGTTTTGGGCCTTCATGCTCTTTCTGTGTTGCAGCACAGGAGTCCTGCAATGAAACTCAGCAATGGTAATGGTCACAGAGATGTCCTGCCATATTGACCCTTAATCCTGACCCTGGTTGCAGACAGATGTTCTGTCCTGACCTCATCCCTGCCTTGTTGATCTGGAGCTGCCTGTAAGTGACTTGACATGATTGTTCTTCTGACCTATGCAGAGACTTGCTGGCATGCAGTTGTTCCTTCCTCACTATGACAATGGTGCCTTGCGCTTCTTGATCATTTCTAAGAGCGAATGACTGCAGCTGGGACTGTCCTGGTCATGGGACGTGGGCCTGAAAAGTTGTGGACAATGTGGGCCAAAGACAAGTCTATCTTTCTTATTGCTGAGGAGAGTTCTGTGGGTCTGTGAGAGAGGTGTAAGACCTGAATGGTAGGATAAGTGCATGTTGAATGGGTGAGGTGCCAAGGCCCCATGCTTCCTTCGATAGCTCAGCTGGTAGAGCGGAGGACTGTAGGCTCCTTGCACGGCCATCCTTAGGTCGCTGGTTCAACTCCGGCTCGAAGGAGTGCCCTTTTGGCACTGGCCCAGACCCTGCGGCATCCCTCATTTTGGCCGTGCCCGGGTGGCTCCCTGTCAAGGGCTGCCCAGCCTTGAGCTCTTTCCTTTGGTGGGGAAGACGACCAGCCAAAGCAGTTCTGGGTGATGACTGCGCATGATGTGGTGGTGCTGAGCACTGGGGTTGTCAAGGCGGCCCCTGCATCGGGTGTGGGTGTGACAACCCAGCCGATCAGATGGATGCAGGGCATGTTTGGTCAGAGGTGGGAGCCTGTGAAGGGAAGGGAACCCCTTCAGAGGCTGTGGGCAGGGGAATTAGCTCAAGTGGTAGAGCGCTCGCTTAGCATGTGAGAGGCAGCGGGATCGATGCCTGCATTCTCCAATGTTTTTCATTCCCCTGGAGTGCAAACAGGGCCCTTTTTCCAGGGGTCCGTCTCATCTGGGGGCTGTGGGGAGCTTGTGGTGTACCTGGGCTGCTCAAGAGAGGACGGCATCTGGGGCTGCAACAGGGGCTACAAGAGGTTCTAGAACAAAGGAATGATATTTCCACTTCTACTCAGCACCTGATTGATGGCATCTAGAATCATGGGATGAATAACTCTACCTATCCACGTAGAAGTGAGATAATCAGCAAGTGCATTGCCTTCAGAACAAGGCCACTGTCATGGCTTGGAGCAGGCACATTTGTCCTTAGAGGACCGGCCAATGAATGTGGGCTTGTCCAGAGCCTGGAAAAGAGAGGGCTTTGGGGGAGATAAGCAGCAGTTTATCATAATGCCTATCAGGTGTTTGTTGAGTCAAGAGTTAGGGTATTTTTGGTTTTCATTTGCAGAGAAATGAGAAAAAATGGCCCGCAACTGAAATAGGACAGGTTCAATTCTGTTCTACCCTCAGCACTGCCAGGCAGAAGAATGGTCCTCCAGAGTGCTGTGCAGTCTCCATGCTTGGAGACTGGCTTGAGTTGATTGGCTGAAGTCTTGAGCAAATCGGTTTGATCCTTGATCAGGGGGGTCTTGGAGAAGGATGGTGGAATAGACATGCTGAAGTCTCTTCCAAGATGATTTTATGTAACATCTCTTTAATGGAGTCAGAGCTTGGATGGAATCCTGCCATTCCATTAACGTGGATGCTGGCAGAGAAGAGTAGTGCAGGCTCATTTACGTAGATACCCTCACGTGTCATCCAAGCCTTGAGTGCTCTAATGAGCATGAGTGGCCCTAACCAGACTGTGGCAGGACCTCCACATCCACTCGTGTCTTGGAGAAATTTTTACTTTCATTTGTAAGCCTTCTCTCTCTTTCTGCGTTGCATCACAGGAATCCTGCCACATAGCTCAGCAGTGACCGCGGTCATGGAGATGTCCAGCCCCATTGGTCCTTGATCTGGAATGCAGACAGACATTCTATCTTGGCCTCATCCCTCGCTTGTTGGTCTGGATCTGCCTGGAACTCACTGGACATGTTTAATCCTTTGACCTATGGCAAAGACTTTGTGTCATTGCAGTTGTCCCTGCCTCACTATGACAATGGTGCCTTGCACCTCTTGGTTCTTTCTTAGAGCGAAGCACCATGGCGGCGTCTGTTCTTGTCAAGTGACGGGGCCTCGAAATGTTGTGGACAATATGGGTCTAAGGCAAGTTTTCCTTTCTTCCTGCTGAAGAGTAATGTGTGGCTGTGCAGGTATGTTGTGAGAGGTGAGAAGCTGGTTGAGTGTGGTCTGAATGGGTGAGGTTCCAAGGCCCCATGCTTCCTTCGATAGCTCAGCTGGTAGAGCGGAGGACTGTAGGCTCCTTGCACGGCCATCCTTAGGTCGCTGGTTCAGCTCCGGCTCGAAGGAGTGAGTGGCCTCTTGGCAGTGGCCCAGACGCTGCATTGCCTTTTATTTTGGCCCTTTTTGAGTGGTTTCCCATCAAAGCCTACCCAACCTTAAGCTCTTTCCTTTGGTGGGGAAGATGACCAGCCAAGACAGTTTTGGGTGAACCCTGGGCATGATCTGGTGGTGCTGAGCACTGGGGTTGTCAGGCATCATCTCCATAGGGAAAGGAAGTGATTGGGTGAGAAAGTGCACCTGATGGGAAGTTAAATCTTTGGGTGCAGAGTAGCCTTCTTGATCCTTCCTGGGTTGGCCCCTGTCAAAGGCTGTGCAGCCTTGAGTTCTTCACTGTGGTGGGGAAGAGGAACCAGCTGAGGCAGTGGTAGGTGAACCCTAGTCAGGGTCTGGTGGTTCTGAGTAGTGGGATTGTCAGGGGTCACATGCATCAAGAATGGGAGTGGGTGGTGTGGGTGTGACATCCTAGCTGATGACAGGCCATCAGTGGGAATCATAGAATCATAGAATCTTCTGGTTGGAAGAGACCTCTAAGATCATCAAGTCCAACTGCACCCATTATCCGCTAAACCATGTCCCTCAAAAACTCATCTATCCTTTTTTTAAAAACCTCCAGGGATGGTGATTCAACCACCTCCCTGGGCAGCTTGTTCCAGTGCCTGACCACACTTTCAGTAACGAAATTCTTCCTAATTTCTAGTCTGAACTTCCCCTGGCACAATTTACGGCCATTTCCCCTTGTCCTATCACCTGTCACTTGAGAGAAGAGATCAACACTCGCTCTGCCACAGCCTCCTTTCAGGCAGCCGTAGACAGCAATGAGGTCTCCCCTCAGCCTCCTCTTCTCCAAACTAAACAACCCCAGTTCCCTCAGCTGTTCCCTGAAGGACTTGTTTTCCAGCCCCTTCACCAGCCTCATCGCCCTTCTCTGGACGCGCTCCAGCACCTCAATGTCCTTCTTATACTGAGGGGCCCAGAATTGCACACAGTACTCGAGGTGTGGCCTCACCAGTGCTGAGTACAGGGGGACAACCAGTTCCCTAGTCCTGCTGGTCACACTGTTTTTGATACAGGCCAAGATGCCATTGGCCTTCTTGGCCACCTGGGCACACTGCTGGCTCATATTCAGCCTGCTGTCGATCAGCACCCCTAGGTCCCTCTCCACCAGGCAGCTTTCCAGCCAGTCTTCCCCAAGTCTGTAATGCTGCAGGGGGTTGTTGTGCCCCAAGTGAAGGACTCGGCATTTGGTCTTGTTAAACCTCATCCCGTTGGTCTCAGCCCATGGATCCAGCCTGTTCAGATCTCTTTGCAGAGCCTCCCTTCCTTCAAGCAGATGAACACTTGCACCCAGCTTGGTGTCATCTGCAAACTTGCTAAGGGTGCACTCGATCTCTTCATCCAGATCATTAATAAAAATATTGAACAGGACTGGACGCAGCACTGAACCCTGGGTAACGCTACTCGTGACCGGCCTCCAGCTGGATTGAAGTGAGGGTGCATGGCAGCATGGGTCAGGGGTGGGAGCCTATGAGGGGAGGCTGTGGGCAGGGGAATTAGCTCAAG
The DNA here is from genome assembly GCA_033556795.1 of Tapera naevia. Taxonomy (NCBI): domain Eukaryota; kingdom Metazoa; phylum Chordata; class Aves; order Cuculiformes; family Neomorphidae; genus Tapera; species Tapera naevia. The sequence continues at coordinate 18,735,328 of JAUMJJ010000038.1, forward strand.
TGGTAGAGCGCTCGCTTAGCATGTGAGAGGCAGTGGGATCGATGCCCACATTCTCCAATGCTTTTCATTCCCCTGGCCTGCCCAAAGGGCCCTTTCCATAGGATTCATGTCCTCTGAGGGCTGTGGGATCTCCAAGAGCACTCACACAGCAAAGAACAGGATAAGACACCAATGTGCAACAAGAGCAGCACAGGCACTTTGGCAGGGGACCTTATTTTCTCTGTCTTTGCGTGACACACAAAAAAAAGTCAACTCAGGTTGCCGAGCAGGGGAAAAGTTGTGCTTTAGTGTGGTGCTCGATGAGAGGGCAAAAGATGACAGAGCAAAATTGGATGGAGAAATGTTGCAGCGGAAATTGGGAAAGTTCCTTTTGGTCCTGAGTAGATCCCCCGACATCAAGAAGCTGCTCGTTTTTTTTCTATTTGGGTCTTTGCATGATTTGATGGACTGAAGCATTGAGCCAGGTCTTGTGATGTTCAAGGTGAGGCTGTTTGAAGCAGGATGTTGTATCAGTGGAATCACAAAGCCTGGTGCTTGAGAAAGAGTCGGATGAGTGTGTGGTGGGTGAGGTACTCCCGAGTAGGGCCCCATGCTTCCTTCGATAGCTCAGCTGGTAGAGCGGAGGACTGTAGGCTCCTTGCACGGCCATCCTTAGGTCGCTGGTTCAACTCCGGCTCGAAGGAGTGCCCTTTTGGCACTGTCCCAGACCCTGCAGCATCCCTCATTTTGGATCTGCCTGGGTGGCTCCTGTCAAGGGCTGCCCAATGTTGAGGTCATTCCTTTGGTGGGAAGGAGACGACCAGTCAAGGTAGTTTTGCGTGAAAGCTGAGCAGAGTCTGGTAGAAGCCGTGAGCACTGGTATTTTTCCCCATTGGGAAAGGGAACTGGTGGGTGTGCATGTGACAGCCTGGCTGATGGGAGGCACAGACTTTGGGGGTAGGGTAGCCTGGGTCAGGGGTGGGAGCCTGTGAGGGGAGGGAACCTCTTCAGAGGCTGCGGCCTGGGGAATTAGCTCAAGTGGTAGAGCGCTCGCTTAGCATGTGAGAGGCAGCGCGATCGATGCCTGCATTCTCCAATGCTTTTCATTCCCCTGGACTGCACACAGGGTACTCTGTGTACGCCTGGGGTCCCTGTCCTCTGGGGGCTGTGGGGAGCTTGTGGTATACCTGGGTGGCTCAGAACAGGACAGCATCTGGGACTGCAACAAGGACAGCACTGAGCCTGGATCAAATGAACAAATTCTCCACTTCTACTCAGCACCTGATTGTTAGCATCTAGAATATCATCACTAAGTTGGGTGTCCGTGTAGAAGAGAGGCATTGACCGAGTGCAGTGCCTTCAGAAAAGGCACATTTGCCTCTCAGAGGAGAGGCCAATGAATGTAGGTTTGTCCAGAGCCTGGAGAAAAGAGGGCTTGGGGTGTGATAAGCAGCAGTTTATCGAATGCTTATCATGCTTTTTTGAGTCAAGAGTTAGGCTTCTTACCATGGTGATTGGCAGAGGAATGAGAAACAATGGCCCAAAACTGGAGCAGGACAGATTCAATATTTTTTACCCTCAGCACAGCCAGACAGGAGAAGAAGGGTGCTTCAGGGTGCTGTATTGTTTCCATGCTTGGAGGTTGGCATGAGCTGACTGGCTGAAGCCTTCAGCAAACCAGTGTGATCCTTGATTAGGGGGATCTTGGAGGAGGACTCTGGAAGATATGTGCTGACTTCTCATTGGAGTTGATTTTATGTAATATGTCTGTCACGGAGGCAGAGCTTCAAAGCGGCCCTGCTGTTCCATGAATAGTTCTGCTGATAAAGCAGAAGTCTGCAGGCTCCCCTGCATGGCTGCTCTTATGTTTCATCCAGACCCTGACTGGCCTAGTGGGCCAGAATAGCCTGGCCATCATGTGCAGGACCTTCATCTCCGCCCATGTGTCCAGGAGCTCTATTCGTGTTCAGTCCTGGGCCTTCTCTCTCTTTTTGTTTTGCACCACAGGAGTCCTGCTCTGTAGATCAGCAATTGCCATTGTCATGGAAAGGTCCAGCGCTATTCATCCTTGATCTTGACTCTGAGTGCAGACAGATATTCCTTTTTCATCTCATCCCTAACTTTTTGGTCTGGACCTTCCTGGAAATCACTGGACATGATTTTGACTCTGTCCTGTGCAGTGTCTTCCTGTCACACAGTTTTCCTTAATGTGGTGATGGTGCCTTCTGGTCTGGGTGCTTGCTTGGAGCGCGGCAACATGGCTGAGTCTGTCCTGGTGATGTGTCATGGGCCTGAGATGTTGTAGACAAGGTAGGTCTAAGGCAAGTCTATCTTTCATCGTACTAAAGAGTTATGTGTGGTTATGCAGAGGTGTTGTGAGAGCTGAATGGTTGGCTGAGTGTGGGCTGGATGGGTGAGGTGACAAGGCCCCATGCTTCCTTCCGTCATCACAAAGCCTGGTGCTTGAGAAAGAGTTGGATGAGTGTGTGGTGGGCGAGGTACTCCCAAGTAGGGCCCCATGCTTCCTTCAATAGCTCAGCTGGTAGAGCGGAGGACTGTAGGCTCCTTGCACGGCCATCCTTAGGTCGCTGGTTCAACTCCAGCTCGAAGGAGTGCCCTTTTGGCACTGTCCCAGACCCTGCAGCATCCCTCATTTTGGCCGTGCCCGGGTGGCTCCCTGTCAAGGGCTGCCCAGCCTTGAGCTCTTTCCTTTGGTGGGAAGAAGACGACCAGCCAAAGCAGTTCTGGGTGATGACTGCGCATGATGTGGTGGTGCTGAGCACTGGGGTTGTCAAGGGGGCCCCTGCATCGGGTGTGGGTGTGACAACCCAGCCGATCGGATGGATGCAGGGCGGGTTTGGTCAGAGGTGGGAGCCTGTGAAGGGAAGGGAACCCCTTCAGAGGCTGTGGGCAGGGGAATTAGCTCAAGTGGTAGAGCGCTCGCTTAGCATGTGAGAGGCAGCGGGATCGATGCCCGCATTCTCCAAAGCTTTTCATTCCCCTGACCTGCACACAGGACCCTCTGCCTGGGAGGTCTGTGTCCTCTGGGGAGCTCAAGGTGTACATCAGCTGCTCAGAACAGCACGGTATTTGTGGCTGCAACAAGGCCAGCACAGACTGTGGATAGAAGGAATGATTTCTCCACTTCTCCTAAGCACTTGGTTGACAGCATCTAGAATAAAGTGACTAATTTGGGTCTCGGTGTACAAGAGAGTCATTGATCTGAGGCCTTCAGAATGAGGTCACTATGATGGCTCGGAGCAGGCACATTTGCCCTTTGAGGAGAAGTCAATGAATGTAGGCATATCTAGAGCCTGGAGAAGAGAGGGCTTTGGGCGCAATAAGCAGCAGGTTATCACAATGCCTTTCATGCTTTTTTGAGACAGGAGTTTGTCTATTTATTGTTTTTTTGATTGGCAGAGGAATGAGAAACAATGGCTCACAACTGAAGCAGGACAGGTTTGTTTTTTCTTACCCTCAGCACAGCCAGGCAGGCGAAGAAGGGTGCTCCTTGGTGCTGTGCAGACTCCATGGCTGGAAGCTGGCATTAGCTGACTGGCTCTAGACTTGAGCAAATCAGTTTGATTGTTGATCAGGGGGATCTTGGAGGTGGATGGTGGAATAGACACATGCTGAGGTCTCATCCAAGATTATTTATGTAACAGCTGTGTAATGGAGACAGAGCGGGGATGGAGCCCTGTCATTCCTGCAATAACGATGCGGGTAGAGCAGATTGCAGTCTCCCTTGCATGGCTGCCCTTACGTGTCATCCAGGCCCCGAGTGCTAATATGGGTTTCAATGGCCTTGACTACGCTGTGGCAGGACCTCCACGTCCACTCATGTGTCTTGGCGTGCTATTTACAGTCAGTTTTGGGCCTTCATGCTCTTTCTGTGTTGCAGCACAGGAGTCCTGCAATGAAACTCAGCAATGGTAATGGTCACAGAGATGTCCTGCCATATTGACCCTTAATCCTGACCCTGGTTGCAGACAGATGTTCTGTCCTGACCTCATCCCTGCCTTGTTGATCTGGAGCTGCCTGTAAGTGACTTGACATGATTGTTCTTCTGACCTATGCAGAGACTTGCTGGCATGCAGTTGTTCCTTCCTCACTATGACAATGGTGCCTTGCGCTTCTTGATCATTTCTAAGAGCGAATGACTGCAGCTGGGCACTGTCCTGGTCATGGGACGTGGGCCTGAAAAGTTGTGGACAATGTGGGCCAAAGACAAGTCTATCTTTCTTATTGCTGAGGAGAGTTCTGTGGGTCTGTGAGAGAGGTGTAAGACCTGAATGGTAGGATAAGTGCATGTTGAATGGGTGAGGTGCCAAGGCCCCATGCTTCCTTCTGTCATCACAAAGCCTGGTGCTTGAGAAAGAGTTGGATGAGTGTGTGGTGGGCGAGTTACTCCCAAGTAGGGCCCCATGCTTCCTTCGATAGCTCAGCTGGTAGAGCGGAGGACTGTAGGCTCCTTGCACGGCCATCCTTAGGTCGCTGGTTCAACTCCGGCTCGAAGGAGTGCCCTTTTGGCACTGTCCCAGACCCTGCGGCATCCCTCATTTTGGCCGTGCCCGGGTGGCTCCCTGTCAAGGGCTGCCCAAGCTTGAGCTCTTTCCTTTGGTGGGGAAGACGACCAGCCAAAGCAGTTCTGGGTGATGACTGCGCATGATGTGGTGGTGCTGAGCACTGGGGTTGTCAAGGCGGCCCCTGCATTGGGTGTGGGTGTGACAACCCAGCCGATCGGATGGATGCACGGCACGTTTGGTCAGAGGTGGGAGCCTGTGAAGGGAAGGGAACCCCTTCAGAGGCTGTGGGCAGGGGAATTAGCTCAAGTGGTAGAGCGCTCGCTTAGCATGTGAGAGGCAGCGGGATCGATGCCCGCATTCTCCAATGTTTTTCATTCCCCTGGAGTGCAAACAGGGCCCTTTTTCCAGGGGTCCGTCTCATCTGGGGGCTGTGGGGAGCTTGTGGTGTACCTGGGCTGCTCAAGAGAGGACGGCATCTGGGGCTGCAACAGGGGCTACAAGAGGTTCTAGAACAAAGGAATGATATTTCCACTTCTACTCAGCACCTGATTGATGGCATCTAGAATCATGGGATGAATAACTCTACCTATCCACGTAGAAGTGAGATAATCAGCAAGTGCATTGCCTTCAGAACAAGGCCACTGTCATGGCTTGGAGCAGGCACATTTGTCCTTAGAGGACCGGCCAATGAATGTGGGCTTGTCCAGAGCCTGGAAAAGAGAGGGCTTTGGGGGAGATAAGCAGCAGTTTATCATAATGCCTATCAGGTGCTTGTTGAGTCAAGAGTTAGGGTATTTTTGGTTTTCATTTGCAGAGAAATGAGAAAAAATGGCCCGCAACTGAAATAGGACAGGTTCAATTCTGTTCTACCCTCAGCACTGCCAGGCAGAAGAATGGTCCTCCAGAGTGCTGTGCAGTCTCCATGCTTGGAGACTGGCTTGAGATGATTGGCTGAAGTCTTGAGCAAATCGGTTTGATCCTTGATCAGGGGGGTCTTGGAGAAGGATGGTGGAATAGACATGCTGAAGTCTCTTCCAAGATGATTTTATGTAACATCTCTTTAATGGAGTCAGAGATTGGATGGAATCCTGCCATTCCATTAACGTGGATGCTGGCAGAGAAGAGTAGTGCAGGCTCATTTACGTAGATACCCTCACGTGTCATCCAAGCCTTGAGTGCTCTAATGAGCATGAGTGGCCCTAACCAGACTGTGGCAGGACCTCCACATCCACTCGTGTCTTGGAGAAATTTTTACTTTCATTTGTAAGCCTTCTCTCTCTTTCTGCGTTGCATCACAGGAATCCTGCCACATAGCTCAGCAGTGACTGCGGTCATGGAGATGTCCAGCCCCATTGGTCCTTGATCTGGAATGCAGACAGACATTCTATCTTGGCCTCATCCCTCGCTTGTTGGTCTGGATCTGCCTGGAACTCACTGGACATGTTTAATCCTTTGACCTATGGCAAAGACTTTGTGTCATTGCAGTTGTCCCTGCCTCACTATGACAATGGTGCCTTGCACCTCTTGGTTCTTTCTTAGAGCGAAGCACCATGGCGGCGTCTGTTCTTGTCAAGTGACGGGGCCTCGAAATGTTGTGGACAATATGGGTCTAAGGCAAGTTTTCCTTTCTTCCTGCTGAAGAGTAATGTGTGGCTGTGCAGGTATGTTGTGAGAGGTGAGAAGATGGTTGAGTGTGGTCTGAATGGGTGAGGTTCCAAGGCCCCATGCTCCCTTTGATAGCTCAGCTGGTAGAGCGGAGGACTGTAGGCTCCTTGCACGGCCATCCTTAGGTCGCTGGTTCAGCTCCGGCTCGAAGGAGTGAGTGGCCTCTTGGCAGTGGCCCAGACGCTGCATTGCCTTTTATTTTGGCCCTTTTTGAGTGGTTTCCCATCAAAGCCTACCCAACCTTAAGCTCTTTCCTTTGGTGGGGAAGATGACCAGCCAAGACAGTTTTGGGTGAACCCTGGGCATGATCTGGTGGTGCTGAGCACTGGGGTTGTCAGGCATCATCTCCATAGGGAAAGGAAGTGATTGGGTGAGAAAGTGCACCTGATGGGAAGTTAAATCTTTGGGTGCAGAGTAGCCTTCTTGATCCTTCCTGGGTTGGCCCCTGTCAAAGGCTGTGCAGCCTTGAGTTCTTCACTGTGGTGGGGAAGAGGACCAGCTGAGGCAGTGGTAGGTGAACCCTAGTCAGGGTCTGGTGGTTCTGAGTAGTGGGATTGTCAGGGGTCACATGCATCAAGAATGGGAATGGGTGGTATGGGTGTGACATCCTAGCTGATGACAGGCCATCAGTGGGAATCATAGAATCATAGAATCTTCTGGTTGGAAGAGACCTCTAAGATCATCAAGTCCAACTGCACCCATTATCCGCTAAACCATGTCCCTCAAAAACTCATCTATCCTTTTTTTAAAAACCTCCACCTCCCTGGGCAGCTTGTTCCAGTGCCTGACCACACTTTCAGTAACGAAATTCTTCTTAATTTCTAGTCTGAACCTCCCCTGGCACAATTTACAGCCATTTCCCCTTGTCCTATCACCTGTCACTTGAGAGAAGAGATCAACACTCGCTCTGCCACAGCCTCCTTTCAGGCAGCCGTAGACAGCAATGAGGTCTCCCCTCAGCCTCCTCTTCTCCAAACTAAACAACCCCAGTTCCCTCAGCTGTTCCCTGAAGGACTTGTTTTCCAGCCCCTTCACCAGCCTCATCGCCCTTCTCTGGACGCGCTCCAGCACCTCAATGTCCTTCTTATACTGAGGGGCCCAGAATTGCACACAGTACTCGAGGTGTGGCCTCACCAGTGCTGAGTACAGGGGGACAACCAGTTCCCTAGTCCTGCTGGTCACACTGTTTTTGATACAGGCCAAGATGCCATTGGCCTTCTTGGCCACCTGGGCACACTGCTGGCTCATATTCAGCCTGCTGTCGATCAGCACCCCTAGGTCCCTCTCCACCAGGCAGCTTTCCAGCCAGTCTTCCCCAAGTCTGTAATGCTGCAGGGGGTTGTTGTGCCCCAAGTGAAGGACTCGGCATTTGGTCTTGTTAAACCTCATCCCGTTGGTCTCAGCCCATGGATCCAGCCTGTTCAGATCTCTTTGCAGAGCCTCCCTTCCTTCAAGCAGATGAACACTTGTACCCAGCTTGGTGTCATCTGCAAACTTGCTAAGGGTGCACTCGATCTCTTCATCCAGATCATTAATAAAAATATTGAACAGGACTGGACGCAGCACTGAACCCTGGGTAACGCTACTCGTGACCGGCCTCCAGCTGGATTGAAGTGAGGGTGCATGGCAGCATGGGTCAGGGGTGGGAGCCTATGAGGGGAGGCTGTGGGCAGGGGAATTAGCTCAAGTGGTAGAGCGCTCGCTTAGCATGTGAGAGGCAGTGGGATCGATGCCCACATTCTCCAATGCTTTTCATTCCCCTGGCCTGCCCAAAGGGCCCTTTCCATAGGATTCACGTCCTCTGAGGGCTGTGGGATCTCCAAGAGCACTCACACAGCAAAGAACAGGATAAGACACCAATGTGCAACAAGAGCAGCACAGGCACTTTGGCAGGGGACCTTATTTTCTCTGTCTTTGCGTGACACACAAAAAAAAGTCAACTCAGGTTGCCGAGCAGGGGAAAAGTTGTGCTTTAGTGTGGTGCTCGATGAGAGGGCAAAAGATGACAGAGCAAACTTGGATGGAGAAATGTTGCAGCGGAAATTGGGAAAGTTCCTTTTGGTCCTGAGTAGATCCCCCGACATCAATAAGCTGCTCGTTTTTTTTCTATTTGGGTCTTTGCATGATTTGATGGACTGAAGCATTGAGCCAGGTCTTGTGATGTTCAAGGTGAGGCTGTTTGAAGCAGGATGTTGTATCAGTGGAATCACAAAGCCTGGTGCTTGAGAAAGAGTCGGATGAGTGTGTGGTGGGCGAGGTACTCCCGAGTAGGGCCCCATGCTTCCTTCGATAGCTCAGCTGGTAGAGCGGAGGACTGTAGGCTCCTTGCACGGCCATCCTTAGGTCGCTGGTTCAACTCCGGCTCGAAGGAGTGCCCTTTTGGCACTGTCCCAGACCCTGCAGCATCCCTCATTTTGGATCTGCCTGGGTGGCTCCTGTCAAGGGCTGCCCAATGTTGAGGTCATTCCTTTGGTGGGAAGGAGACGACCAGTCAAGGTAGTTTTGCGTGAAAGCTGAGCAGAGTCTGGTAGAAGCCGTGAGCACTGGTATTTTTCCCCATTGGGAAAGGGAACTGGTGGGTGTGCATGTGACAGCCTGGCTGATGGGAGGCACAGACTTTGGGTGTAGGGTAGCCTGGGTCAGAGGTGGGAGCCTGTGAGGGGAGGGAACCTCTTCAGAGGCTGCGGCCTGGGGAATTAGCTCAAGTGGTAGAGCGCTCGCTTAGCATGTGAGAGGCAGCGCGATCGATGCCTGCATTCTCCAATGCTTTTCATTCCCCTGGACTGCACACAGGGTACTCTGTGTACGCCTGGGGTCCCTGTCCTCTGGGGGCTGTGGGGAGCTTGTGGTATACCTGGGTGGCTCAGAACAGGACAGCATCTGGGACTGCAACAAGGACAGCACTGAGCCTGGATCAAATGAACAAATTCTCCACTTCTACTCAGCACCTGATTGTTAGCATCTAGAATATCATCACTAAGTTGGGTGTCCGTGTAGAAGAGAGGCATTGACCGAGTGCAGTGCCTTCAGAAAAGGCACATTTGCCTCTCAGAGGAGAGGCCAATGAATGTAGGTTTGTCCAGAGCCTGGAGAAAAGAGGGCTTGGGGTGTGATAAGCAGCAGTTTATCGAATGCTTATCATGCTTTTTTGAGTCAAGAGTTAGGCTTCTTACCATGGTGATTGGCAGAGGAATGAGAAACAATGGCCCAAAACTGGAGCAGGACAGATTCAATATTTTTTACCCTCAGCACAGCCAGACAGGAGAAGAAGGGTGCTTCAGGGTGCTGTATTGTTTCCATGCTTGGAGGTTGGCATGAGCTGACTGGCTGAAGCCTTCAGCAAACCAGTGTGATCCTTGATTAGGGGGATCTTGGAGGAGGACTCTGGAAGATATGTGCTGACTTCTCATTGGAGTTGATTTTATGTAATATGTCTGTCACGGAGGCAGAGCTTCAAAGCGGCCCTGCTGTTCCATGAATAGTTCTGCTGATAAAGCAGAAGTCTACAGGCTCCCCTGCATGGCTGCTCTTATGTTTCATCCAGACCCTGACTGGCCTAGTGGGCCAGAATAGCCTGGCCATCATGTGCAGGACCTTCATCTCCGCCCATGTGTCCAGGAGCTCTATTCGTGTTCAGTCCTGGGCCTTCTCTCTCTTTTTGTTTTGCACCACAGGAGTCCTGCTCTGTAGATCAGCAATTGCCATTGTCATGGAAAGGTCCAGCGCTATTCATCCTTGATCTTGACTCTGAGTGCAGACAGATATTCCTTTTTCATCTCATCCCTAACTTTTTGGTCTGCACCTTCCTGGAAATCACTGGACATGATTTTGACTCTGTCCTGTGCAGTGTCTTCCTGTCATACAGTTTTCCTTAATGTGGTGATGGTGCCTTCTGGTCTGGGTGCTTGCTTGGAGCGCGCCAACATGGCTGAGTCTGTCCTGGTGATGTGTCATGGGCCTGAGATGTTGTAGACAAGGTAGGTCTAAGGCAAGTCTATCTTTCATCGTACTAAAGAGTTATGTGTGGTTATGCAGAGGTGTTGTGAGAGCTGAATGGTTGGCTGAGTGTGGGCTGGATGGGTGAGGTGACAAGGCCCCATGCTTCCTTCCGTCATCACAAAGCCTGGTGCTTGAGAAAGAGTTGGATGAGTGTGTGGTGGGCGAGGTACTCCCAAGTAGGGCCCCATGCTTCCTTCGATAGCTCAGCTGGTAGAGCGGAGGACTGTAGGCTCCTTGCACGGCCATCCTTAGGTCGCTGGTTCAACTCCGGCTCGAAGGAGTGCCCTTTTGGCACTGTCCCAGACCCTGCAGCATCCCTCATTTTGGCCGTGCCCGGGTGGCTCCCTGTCAAGGGCTGCCCAGCCTTGAGCTCTTTCCTTTGGTGGGAAGAAGACAATCAGCCAAAGCAGTTCTGGGTGATGACTGTGCATGATGTGGTGGTGCTGAGCACTGAGGTTGTCAAGGGGGCCCCTGCATCGGGTGTGGGTGTGACAACGCAGCCGATCGGATGGATGCAGGGCGGGTTTGGTCAGAGGTGGGAGCCTGTGAAGGGAAGGGAACCCCTTCAGAGGCTGTGGGCAGGGGAATTAGCTCAAGTGGTAGAGCGCTCGCTTAGCATGTGAGAGGCAGCGGGATCGATGCCCGCATTCTCCACAGCTTTTCATTCCCCTGACCTGCACACAGGACCCTCTGCCTGGGGTCTGTGTCCTCTGGGGAGCTCAAGGTGTACATCAGCTGCTCAGAACAGCACGGTATTTGCGGCTGCAACAAGGCCAGCACAGACTGTGGATAGAAGGAATGATTTCTCCACTTCTCCTAAGCACTTGATTGACAGCATCTAGAATAAAGTGACTAATTTGGGTCTCGGTGTACAAGAGAGGCATTGATCTGAGGCCTTCAGAATGAGGTCACTATGATGGCTCAGAGCAGGCACATTTGCCCTTTGAGGAGAAGTCAATGAATGTAGGCATATCTAGAGCCTGGAGAAGAGAGGGCTTTGGGCGCAATAAGCAGCAGGTTATCACAATGCCTTTCATGCTTTTTTGAGACAGGAGTTTGTCTATTTACTGTTTTTTTGATTGGCAGAGGAATGAGAAACAATGGCTCACAACTGAAGCAGGACAGGTTTGTTTTTTCTTACCCTCAGCACAGCCAGGCAGGCGAAGAAGGGTGCTCCTTGGTGCTGTGCAGACTCCATGGCTTGAAGCTGGCATGAGCTGACTGGCTCTAGACTTGAGCAAATCAGTTTGATTGTTGATCAGGGGGATCTTGGAGGTGGATGGTGGAACAGACACATGCTGAGGTCTCATCCAAGATTATTTATGTAACAGCTGTGTCATGGAGACAGAGCGGGGATGGAGCCCTGTCATTCCTGCAATAACGATGCGGGTAGAGCAGATTGCAGTCTCCCTTGCATGGCTGCCCTTACGTGTCATCCAGGCCCTGAGTGCTAATATGGGTTTCAATGGCCTTGACTACGCTGTGGCAGGACCTCCACGTCCTCTCATGTGTCTTGGCGTGCTATTTACAGTCAGTTTTGGGCCTTCATGCTCTTTCTGTGTTGCAGCACAGGAGTCCTGCAATGAAACTCATCAATGGTAATGGTCACAGAGATGTCCTGCCATATTGACCCTTAATCCTGACCCTGGTTGCAGACAGATGTTCTGTCCTGACCTCATCCCTGCCTTGTTGATCTGGAGCTGCCTGTAAGTGACTTGACATGATTGTTCTTCTGACCTATGCAGAGACTTGCTGGCATGCAGTTGTTCCTTCCTCACTATGACAATGGTGCCTTGCGCTTCTTGATTGTTTCTTAGAGCGAATGACTGCAGCTGGGACTGTCCTGGTCATGGGACGTGGGCCTGAAAAGTTGTGGACAATGTGGGCCAAAGACAAGTCTATCTTTCTTACTGCTGAGGAGAGTTCTGTGGGTCTGTGAGAGAGGTGTAAGACCTGAATGGTAGGATAAGTGCATGTTGAATGGGTGAGGTGCCAAGGCCCCATGCTTCCTTCGATAGCTCAGCTGGTAGAGCGGAGGACTGTAGGCTCCTTGCACGGCCATCCTTAGGTCGCTGGTTCAACTCCGGCTCGAAGGAGTGCCCTTTTGGCACTGTCCCAGACCCTGCAGCATCCCTCATTTTGGCCGTGCCCGGGTGGCTCCCTGTCAAGGGCTGCCCAGCCTTGAGCTCTTTCCTTTGGTGGGGAAGACGACCAGCCAAAGCAGTTCTGGGTGATGACTGTGCATGATGTGGTGGTGCTGAGCACTGGGGTTGTCAAGGGGGCCCCTGCATCAGGTGTGGGTGTGACAACCCAGCCGATCGGATGGATGCAGGGCGGGTTTGGTCAGAGGTGGGAGCCTGTGACAGGAGGGAACCCCTTCAGAGGCTGTGGGCAGGGGAATTAGCTCAAGTGGTAGAGCGCTCGCTTAGCATGTGAGAGGCAGTGGGATCGATGCCCGCATTCTCCACAGCTTTTCATTCCCCTGACCTGCACACAGGACCCTCTGCCTGGGGTCTGTGTCCTCTGGGGAGCTCAAGGTGTACATCAGCTGCTCAGAACAGCACGGTATTTGCGGCTGCAACAAGGCCAGCACAGACTGTGGATAGAAGGAATGATTTCTCCACTTCTCCTAAGCACTTGGTTGACAGCATCTAGAATAAAGTGACTAATTTGGGTCTCGGTGTACAAGACAGGCATTGATCTGAGGCCTTCAGAATGAGGTCACTATGATGGCTCGGAGCAGGCACATTTGCCCTTTGAGGAGAAGTCAATGAATGTAGGCATATCTAGAGCCTGGAGAAGAGAGGGCTTTGGGCGCAATAAGCAGCAGGTTATCACAATGCCTTTCATGCTTTTTTGAGACAGGAGTTTGTCTATTTACTGTTTTTTTGATTGGCAGAGGAATGAGAAACAATGGCTCACAACTGAAGCAGGACAGGTTTGTTTTTTCTTACCCTCAGCACAGCCAGGCAGGCGAAGAAGGGTGCTCCTTGGTGCTGTGCAGACTCCGTGGCTGGAAGCTGGCATTAGCTGACTGGCTCTAGACTTGAGCAAATCAGTTTGATTGTTGATCAGGGGGATCTTGGAGGTGGATGGTGGAACAGACACATGCTGAGGTCTCATTCAAGATTATTTATGTAACAGCTGTGTCATGGAGACAGAGCGGGGATGGAGCCCTGTCATTCCTGCAATAACGATGCGGGTAGAGCAGATTGCAGTCTCCCTTGCATGGCTGCCCTTACGTGTCATCCAGGCCCCGAGTGCTAATATGGGTTTCAATGGCCTTGACTACGCTGTGGCAGGACCTCCACGTCCACTCATGTGTCTTGGCGTGCTATTGCATCGGGTGTGGGTGTGACAACCCAGCCGATCGGATGGATGCAGGGCGGGTTTGGTCAGAGGTGGGAGCCTGTGAAGGGAAGGGAACCCCTTCAGAGGCTGTGGGCAGGGGAATTAGCTCAAGTGGTAGAGCGCTCGCTTAGCATGTGAGAGGCAGCGGGATCGATGCCCGCATTCTCCAATGTTTTTCATTCCCCTGGAGTGCAAACAGGGCCCTTTTTCCAGGGGTCCGTCTCATCTGGGGGCTGTGGGGAGCTTGTGGTGTACCTGGGCTGCTCAAGAGAGGACGGCATCTGGGGCTGCAACAGGGGCTACAAGAGGTTCTAGAACAAAGGAATGATATTTCCACTTCTACTCAGCACCTGATTGATGGCATCTAGAATCATGGGATGAATAACTCTACCTATCCACGTAGAAGTGAGATAATCAGCAAGTGCATTGCCTTCAGAACAAGGCCACTGTCATGGCTTGGAGCAGGCACATTTGTCCTTAGAGGACCGGCCAATGAATGTGGGCTTGTCCAGAGCCTGGAAAAGAGAGGGCTTTGGGGGAGATAAGCAGCAGTTTATCATAATGCCTATCAGGTGCTTGTTGAGTCAAGAGTTAGGGTATTTTTGGTTTTCATTTGCAGAGAAATGAGAAAAAATGGCCCACAACTGAAATAGGACAGGTTCAATTCTGTTCTACCCTCAGCACTGCCAGGCAGAAGAATGGTCCTCCAGAGTGCTGTGCAGTCTCCATGCTTGGAGACTGGCTTGAGTTGATTGGCTGAAGTCTTGAGCAAATCGGTTTGATCCTTGATCAGGGGGGTCTTGGAGAAGGATGGTGGAATAGACATGCTGAAGTTTCTTCCAAGATGATTTTATGTAACATCTCTTTAATGGAGTCAGAGCTTGGATGGAATCCTGCCATTCCATTAACGTGGATGCTGGCAGAGAAGAGTAGTGCAGGCTCATTTACGTAGATACCCTCACGTGTCATCCAAGCCTTGAGTGCTCTAATGAGCATGAGTGGCCCTAACCAGACTGTGGCAGGACCTCCACATCCACTCGTGTCTTGGAGAAATTTTTACTTTCATTTGTAAGCCTTCTCTCTCTTTCTGCGTTGCATCACAGGAATCCTGCCACATAGCTCAGCAGTGACCGCGGTCATGGAGATGTCCAGCCCCATTGGTCCTTGATCTGGAATGCAGACAGACATTCTATCTTGGTCTCATCCCTCGCTTTTTGGTCTGGATCTGCCTGGAACTCACTGGACATGTTTAATCCTTTGACCTATGGCAAAGACTTTGTGTCATTGCAGTTGTCCCTGCCTCACTATGACAATGGTGCCTTGCACCTCTTGGTTCTTTCTTAGAGCGAAGCACCATGGCGGCGTCTGTTCTTGTCAAGTGACGGGGCCTCGAAATGTTGTGGACAATGTGGGTCTAAGGCAAGTTTTCCTTTCTTCCTGCTGAAGAGTAATGTGTGGCTGTGCAGGTATGTTGTGAGAGGTGAGAAGCTGGTTGAGTGTGGTCTGAATGGGTGAGGTTCCAAGGCCCCATGCTCCCTTTGATAGCTCAGCTGGTAGAGCGGAGGACTGTAGGCTCCTTGCACGGCCATCCTTAGGTCGCTGGTTCAGCTCCGGCTCGAAGGAGTGAGTGGCCTCTTGGCAGTGGCCCAGACGCTGCATTGCCTTTTATTTTGGCCCTTTTTGAGTGGTTTCCCATCAAAGCCTACCCAACCTTAAGCTCTTTCCTTTGGTGGGGAAGATGACCAGCCAAGACAGTTTTGGGTGAACCCTGGGCATGATCTGGTGGTGCTGAGATACTGGGGTTGTCAGGCATCATCTCCATAGGGAAAGGAAGTGATTGGGTGAGAAAGTGCACCTGATGGGAAGTTAAATCTTTGGGTGCAGAGTAGCCTTCTTGATCCTTCCTGGGTTGGCCCCTGTCAAAGGCTGTGCAGCCTTGAGTTCTTCACTGTGGTGGGGAAGAGGAACCAGCTGAGGCAGTGGTAGGTGAACCCTAGTCAGGGTCTGGTGGTCCTGAGTAGTGGGATTGTCAGGGGTCACATGCATCAAGAATGGGAGTGGGTGGTGTGGGTGTGACATCCTAGCTGATGACAGGCCATCAGTGGGAATCATAGAATCATAGAATCTTCTGGTTGGAAGAGACCTCTGAGATCATCAAGTCCAACTGCACCCATTATCCGCTAAACCATGTCCCTCAAAAACTCATCTATCCTTTTTTTAAAAACCTCCAGGGATGGTGATTCAACCACCTCCCTGGGCAGCTTGTTCCAGTGCCTGACCACACTTTCAGTAACGAAATTCTTCCTAATTTCTAGTCTGAACTTCCCCTGGCACAATTTACGGCCATTTCCCCTTGTCCTATCACCTGTCACTTGAGAGAAGAGATCAACACTCGCTCTGCCACAGCCTCCTTTCAGGCAGCCGTAGACAGCAATGAGGTCTCCCCTCAGCCTCCTCTTCTCCAAACTAAACAACCCCAGTTCCCTCAGCTGTTCCCTGAAGGACTTGTTTTCCAGCCCCTTCACCAGCCTCATCGCCCTTCTCTGGACGCGCTCCAGCACCTCAATGTCCTTCTTATACTGAGGGGCCCAGAATTGCACACAGTACTCGAGGTGTGGCCTCACCAGTGCTGAGTACAGGGGGACAACCAGTTCCCTAGTCCTGCTGGTCACACTGTTTTTGATACAGGCCAAGATGCCATTGGCCTTCTTGGCCACCTGGGCACACTGCTGGCTCATATTCAGCCTGCTGTCGATCAGCACCCCTAGGTCCCTCTCCACCAGGCAGCTTTCCAGCCAGTCTTCCCCAAGTCTGTAATGCTGCAGGGGGTTGTTGTGCCCCAAGTGAAGGACTCGGCATTTGGTCTTGTTAAACCTCATCCCGTTGGTCTCAGCCCATGGATCCAGCCTGTTCAGATCTCTTTGCAGAGCCTCCCTTCCTTCAAGCAGATCAACACTTGTACCCAGCTTGGTGTCATCTGCAAACTTGCTAAGGGTGCACTCGATCTCTTCATCCAGATCATTAATAAAAATATTGAACAGGACTGGACGCAGCACTGAACCCTGGGTAACGCTACTCGTGACCGGCCTCCAGCTGGATTGAAGTGAGGGTGCATGGCAGCATGGGTCAGGGGTGGGAGCCTATGAGGGGAGGCTGTGGGCAGGGGAATTAGCTCAAGTGGTAGAGCGCTCGCTTAGCATGTGAGAGGCAGTGGGATCGATGCCCACATTCTCCAATGCTTTTCATTCCCCTGGACTGCACACAGGATACTCTGTGTACGCCTGGGGTCCCTGTCCTCTGGGGGCTGTGGGGAGCTTGTGGTATACCTGGGTGGCTCAGAACAGGACAGCATCTGGGACTGCAACAAGGACAGCACTGAGCCTGGATCAAATGAACAAATTCTCCACTTCTACTCAGCACCTGATTGTTATCATCTAGAATATCATCACTAAGTTGGGTGTCCGTGTAGAAGAGAGGCATTGACCGAGTGCAGTGCCTTCAGAAAAGGCACATTTGCCTCTCAGAGGAGAGGCCAATGAATGTAGGTTTGTCCAGAGCCTGGAGAAAAGAGGGCTTGGGGTGTGATAAGCAGCAGTTTATCAGAATGCTTATCATGCTTTTTTGAGTCAAGAGTTAGGCTTCTTACCATGGTGATTGGCAGAGGAATGAGAATCAATGGCCCACAACTGAAGCAGGACAGATTCAATATTTTTTACCCTCAGCACAGCCAGACAGGAGAAGAAGGGTGCTTCAGGGTGCTGTATTGTTTCCATGCTTGGAGGTTGGCATGAGCTGACTGGCTGAAGCCTTCAGCAAACCAGTGTGATCCTTGATTAGGGGGATCTTGGAGGAGGACTCTGGAAGATATGTGCTGACTTCTCATTGGAGTTGATTTTATGTAATATGTCTGTTACGGAGGCAGAGCTTCAAAGCGGCCCTGCTGTTCCATGAATAGTTCTGCTGATAAAGCAGAAGTCTGCAGGCTCCCCTGCATGGCTGCTCTTATGTTTCATCCAGACCCTGACTGGCCTAGTGGGCCAGAATAGCCTGGCCATCATGTGCAGGACCTTCATCTCCGCCCATGTGTCCAGGAGCTCTATTCGTGTTCAGTCCTGGGCCTTCTCTCTCTTTTTGTTTTGCACCACAGGAGTCCTGCTCTGTAGATCAGCAATTGCCATTGTCATGGAAAGGTCCAGCGCTATTCATCCTTGATCTTGACCCTGAGTGCAGACAGATATTCCTTTTTCATCTCATCCCTAACTTTTTGGCCTGGACCTTCCTGGAAATCACTGGACATGATTTTGACTCTGTCCTGTGCAGTGTCTTCCTGTCATACAGTTTTCCTTAATGTGGTGATGGTGCCTTCTGGTCTGGGTGCTTGCTTGGAGCGCGCCAACATGGCTGAGTCTGTCCTGGTGATGTGTCATGGGCCTGAGATGTTGTAGACAAGGTAGGTCTAAGGCAAGTCTATCTTTCATCGTACTAAAGAGTTATGTGTGGTTATGCAGAGGTGTTGTGAGAGCTGAATGGTTGGCTGAGTGTGGGCTGGATGGGTGAGGTGTCAAGGCCCCATGCTTCCTTCCGTCATCACAAAGCCTGGTGCTTGAGAAAGAGTTGGATGAGTGTGTGGTGGGCGAGGTACTCCCAAGTAGGGCCCCATGCTTCCTTTGATAGCTCAGCTGGTAGAGCGGAGGACTGTAGGCTCCTTGCACGGCCATCCTTAGGTCGCTGGTTCAACTCCGGCTCGAAGGAGTGCCCTTTTGGCACTGTCCCAGACCCTGCAGCATCCCTCATTTTGGCCGTGCCCGGGTGGCTCCCTGTCAAGGGCTGCCCAGCCTTGAGCTCTTTCCTTTGGTGGGGAAGACGACCAGCCAAAGCAGTTCTGGGTGATGACTGCGCATGATGTGGTGGTGCTGAGCACTGGGGTTGTCAAGGGGGCCCCTGCAACAGGTGTGGGTGTGACAACCCAGCCGATCGGATGGATTCAGGGCACGTTTGGTCAGAGGTGGGAGCCTGTGAGGGGAGGGAACCTCTTCAGAGGCTGCAGCCTGGGGAATTAGCTCAAGTGGTAGAGCGCTCGCTTAGCATGTGAGAGGCAGCGGGATCGATGCCCGCATTCTCCAATGTTTTTCATTCCCCTGGAGTGCAAACAGGGCCCTTTTTCCAGGGGTCCGTCTCATCTGGGGGCTGTGGGGTGCTTGTGGTGTACCTGGGCTGCTCAAGAGAGGATGGCATCTGGGGCTGCAACAGGGGCTACAAGAGGTTCTAGAACAAAGGAATGATATTTCCACTTCTACTCAGCACCTGATTGATGGCATCTAGAATAATGGGATGAATAACTCTACCTATCCACGTAGAAGTGAGATAATCAGCAAGTGCATTGCCTTCAGAACAAGGCCACTGTCATGGCTTGGAGCAGGCACATTTGTCCTTAGAGGACCGGCCAATGAATGTGGGCTTGTCCAGAGCCTGGAAAAGAGAGGGCTTTGGGGGAGATAAGCAGCAGTTTATCATAATGCCTATCAGGTGCTTGTTGAGTCAAGAGTTAGGGTATTTTTGGTTTTCATTTGCAGAGAAATGAGAAAAAATGGCCCACAACTGAAATAGGACAGGTTCAATTCTGTTCTACCCTCAGCACTGCCAGGCAGAAGAATGGTCCTCCAGAGTGCTGTGCAGTCTCCATGCTTGGAGACTGGCTTGAGTTGATTGGCTGAAGTCTTGAGCAAATCGGTTTGATCCTTGATCAGGGGGGTCTCGGAGAAGGATGGTGGAATAGACATGCTGAAGTCTCTTCCAAGATGATTTTATGTAACATCTCTTTAATGGAGTCAGAGCTTGGATGGAATCCTGCCATTCCATTAACATGGATGCTGGCAGAGAAGAGTAGTGCAGGCTCATTTACGTAGATACCCTCACGTGTCATCCAAGCCTTGAGTGCTCTAATGAGCATGAGTGGCCCTAACCAGACTGTGGCAGGACCTCCACATCCACTCGTGTCTTGGAGAAATTTTTACTTTCATTTGTAAGCCTTCTCTCTCTTTCTGCGTTGCATCACAGGAATCCTGCCACATAACTCAGCAGTGACCGCGGTCATGGAGATGTCCAGCCCCATTGGTCCTTGATCTGGAATGCAGACAGACATTCTATCTTGGTCTCATCCCTCGCTTGTTGGTCTGGATCTGCCTGGAACTCACTGGACATGTTTAATCCTTTGACCTATGGCAAAGACTTTGTGTCATTGCAGTTGTCCCTGCCTCACTATGACAATGGTGCCTTGCACCTCTTGGTTCTTTCTTAGAGCGAAGCACCATGGCGGCGTCTGTTCTTGTCAAGTGACGGGGCCTCGAAATGTTGTGGACAATATGGGTCTAAGGCAAGTTTTCCTTTCTTCCTGCTGAAGAGTAATGTGTGGCTGTGCAGGTATGTTGTGAGAGGTGAGAAGATGGTTGAGTGTGGTCTGAATGGGTGAGGTTCCAAGGCCCCATGCTCCCTTTGATAGCTCAGCTGGTAGAGCGGAGGACTGTAGGCTCCTTGCACGGCCATCCTTAGGTCGCTGGTTCAGCTCCGGCTCGAAGGAGTGAGTGGCCTCTTGGCAGTGGCCCAGACGCTGCATTGCCTTTTATTTTGGCCCTTTTTGAGTGGTTTCCCATCAAAGCCTACCCAACCTTAAGCTCTTTCCTTTGGTGGGGAAGATGACCAGCCAAGACAGTTTTGGGTGAACCCTGGGCATGATCTGGTGGTGCTGAGCACTGGGGTTGTCAGGCATCATCTCCATAGGGAAAGGAAGTGATTGGGTGAGAAAGTGCACCTGATGGGAAGTTAAATCTTTGGGTGCAGAGTAGCCTTCTTGATCCTTCCTGGGTTGGCACCTGTCAAAGGCTGTGCAGCCTTGAGTTCTTCACTGTGGTGGGGAAGAGGACCAGCTGAGGCAGTGGTAGGTGAACCCTAGTCAGGGTCTGGTGGTTCTGAGTAGTGGGATTGTCAGGGGTCACATGCATCAAGAATGGGAGTGGGTGGTGTGGGTGTGACATCCTAGCTGATGACAGGCCATCAGTGGGAATCATAGAATCATAGAATCTTCTGGTTGGAAGAGACCTCTAAGATCATCAAGTCCAACTGCACCCATTATCCGCTAAACCATGTCCCTCAAAAACTCATCTATCCTTTTTTTAAAAACCTCCAGGGATGGTGATTCAACCACCTCCCTGGGCAGCTTGTTCCAGTGCCTGACCACACTTTCAGTAACGAAATTCTTCCTAATTTCTAGTCTGAACTTCCCCTGGCACAATTTACGGCCATTTCCCCTTGTCCTATCACCTGTCACTTGAGAGAAGAGATCAACACTCGCTCTGCCACAGCCTCCTTTCAGGCAGCCGTAGACAGCAATGAGGTCTCCCCTCAGCCTCCTCTTCTCCAAACTAAACAACCCCAGTTCCCTCAGCTGTTCCCTGAAGGACTTGTTTTCCAGCCCCTTCACCAGCCTCATCGCCCTTCTCTGGACGCGCTCCAGCACCTCAATGTCCTTCTTATACTGAGGGGCCCAGAATTGCACACAGTACTCGAGGTGTGGCCTCACCAGTGCTGAGTACAGGGGGACAACCAGTTCCCTAGTCCTGCTGGTCACACTGTTTTTGATACAGGCCAAGATGCCATTGGCCTTCTTGGCCACCTGGGCACACTGCTGGCTCATATTCAGCCTGCTGTCGATCAGCACCCCTAGGTCCCTCTCCACCAGGCAGCTTTCCAGCCAGTCTTCCCCAAGTCTGTAATGCTGCAGGGGGTTGTTGTGCCCCAAGTGAAGGACTCGGCATTTGGTCTTGTTAAACCTCATCCCGTTGGTCTCAGCCCATGGATCCAGCCTGTTCAGATCTCTTTGCAGAGCCTCCCTTCCTTCAAGCAGATGAACACTTGTACCCAGCTTGGTGTCATCTGCAAACTTGCTAAGGGTGCACTCGATCTCTTCATCCAGATCATTAATAAAAATATTGAACAGGACTGGACGCAGCACTGAACCCTGGGTAACGCTACTCGTGACCGGCCTCCAGCTGGATTGAAGTGAGGGTGCATGGCAGCATGGGTCAGGGGTGGGAGCCTATGAGGGGAGGCTGTGGGCAGGGGAATTAGCTCAAGTGGTAGAGCGCTCGCTTAGCATGTGAGAGGCAGTGGGATCGATGCCCACATTCTCCAATGCTTTTCATTCCCCTGGCCTGCCCACGGGGCCCTTTCCATAGGATTCATGTCCTCTGAGGGCTGTGGGATCTCCAAGAGCGCTCACACAGCAAAGAACAGGATAAGACACCAATGTGCAACAAGAGCAGCACAGGCACTTTGGCAGGGGACCTTATTTTCTCTGTCTTTGCGTGACACACAAAAAAAAGTCAACTCAGGTTGCCGAGCAGGGGAAAAGTTGTGCCTTTAGTGTGGTGCTCGATGAGAGGGCAAAAGATGACAGAGCAAACTTGGATGGAGAAATGTTGCAGCGGAAATTGGGAAAGTTCCTTTTGGTCCTGAGTAGATCCCCCGACATCAATAAGCTGCTCGTTTTTTTTCTATTTGGGTCTTTGCATGATTTGATGGACTGAAGCATTGAGCCAGGTCTTGTGATGTTCAAGGTGAGGCTGTTTGAAGCAGGATGTTGTATCAGTGGAATCACAAAGCCTGGTGCTTGAGAAAGAGTCGGATGAGTGTGTGGTGGGCGAGTTACTCCCGAGTAGGGCCCCATGCTTCCTTCGATAGCTCAGCTGGTAGAGCGGAGGACTGTAGGCTCCTTGCACGGCCATCCTTAGGTCGCTGGTTCAACTCCGGCTCGAAGGAGTGCCCTTTTGGCACTGTCCCAGACCCTGCAGCATCCCTCATTTTGGATCTGCCTGGGTGGCTCCTGTCAAGGGCTGCCCAATGTTGAGGTCATTCCTTTGGTGGGAAGGAGACGACCAGTCAAGGTAGTTTTGCGTGAAAGCTGAGCAGAGTCTGGTAGAAGCCGTGAGCACTGGTATTTTTCCCCATTGGGAAAGGGAACTGGTGGGTGTGCATGTGACAGCCTGGCTGATGGGAGGCACAGACTTTGGGTGCAGGGTAGCCTGGGTCAGGGGTGGGAGCCTGTGAGGGGAGGGAACCTCTTCAGAGGCTGCGGCCTGGGGAATTAGCTCAAGTGGTAGAGCGCTCGCTTAGCATGTGAGAGGCAGCGCGATCGATGCCTGCATTCTCCAATGCTTTTCATTCCCCTGGACTGCACACAGGGTACTCTGTGTACGCCTGGGGTCCCTGTCCTCTGGGGGCTGTGGGGAGCTTGTGGTATACCTGGGTGGCTCAGAACAGGACAGCATCTGGGACTGCAACAAGGACAGCACTGAGCCTGGATCAAATGAACAAATTCTCCACTTCTACTCAGCACCTGATTGTTATCATCTAGAATATCATCACTAAGTTGGGTGTCCGTGTAGAAGAGAGGCATTGACCGAGTGCAGTGCCTTCAGAAAAGGCACATTTGCCTCTCAGAGGAGAGGCCAATGAATGTAGGTTTGTCCAGAGCCTGGAGAAAAGAGGGCTTGGGGTGTGATAAGCAGCAGTTTATCAGAATGCTTATCATGCTTTTTTGAGTCAAGAGTTAGGCTTCTTACCATGGTGATTGGCAGAGGAATGAGAATCAATGGCCCACAACTGAAGCAGGACAGATTCAATATTTTTTACCCTCAGCACAGCCAGACAGGAGAAGAAGGGTGCTTCAGGGTGCTGTATTGTTTCCATGCTTGGAGGTTGGCATGAGCTGACTGGCTGAAGCCTTCAGCAAACCAGTGTGATCCTTGATTAGGGGGATCTTGGAGGAGGACTCTGGAAGATATGTGCTGACTTCTCATTGGAGTTGATTTTATGAAATATGTCTGTCACGGAGGCAGAGCTTCAAAGCGGCCCTGCTGTTCCATGAATAGTTCTGCTGATAAAGCAGAAGTCTGCAGGCTCCCCTGCATGGCTGCTCTTATGTTTCATCCAGACCCTGACTGGCCTAGTGGGCCAGAATAGCCTGGCCATCATGTGCAGGACCTTCATCTCCGCCCATGTGTCCAGGAGCTCTATTCGTGTTCAGTCCTGGGCCTTCTCTCTCTTTTTGTTTTGCACCACAGGAGTCCTGCTCTGTAGATCAGCAATTGCCATTGTCATGGAAAGGTCCAGCGCTATTCATCCTTGATCTTGACCCTGAGTGCAGACAGATATTCCTTTTTCATCTCATCCCTAACTTTTTGGCCTGGACCTTCCTGGAAATCACTGGACATGATTTTGACTCTGTCCTGTGCAGTGTCTTCCTGTCATACAGTTTTTCCTTAATGTGGTGATGGTGCCTTCTGGTCTGGGTGCTTGCTTGGAGCGTGCCAACATGGCTGAGTCTGTCCTGGTGATGTGTCATGGGCCTGAGATGTTGTAGACAAGGTAGGTCTAAGGCAAGTCTATCTTTCATCGTACTAAAGAGTTATGTGTGGTTATGCAGAGGTGTTGTGAGAGCTGAATGGTTGGCTGAGTGTGGGCTGGATGGGTGAGGTGTCAAGGCCCCATGCTTCCTTCCGTCATCACAAAGCCTGGTGCTTGAGAAAGAGTTGGATGAGTGTGTGGTGGGCGAGGTACTCCCGAGTAGGGCCCCATGCTTCCTTCGATAGCTCAGCTGGTAGAGCGGAGGACTGTAGGCTCCTTGCACGGCCATCCTTAGGTCGCTGGTTCAACTCCGGCTCGAAGGAGTGCCCTTTTGGCACTGTCACAGACCCTGCAGCATTCCTCATTTTGGCCGTGCCCGGGTGGCTCCCTGTCAAGGGCTGCCCAAGCTTGACCTCTTTCCTTTGGTGGGCAAGAAAGCCAGCTAAGGCAGTTTTGGGTAAACCCAAGGCAGTGTCTGGTGGTACTGAGCACTGAGGTTGTCAGGGGTCATCTCTATTGAGAGGTAGTGGCTGTGTATGAAAGTGAACCTGGGTCTAAGGTAGAAGCCTATGAGGGGAGACATGAGAAGCCATGCGTAGGGAAGTAGCTCAGGTGGTAGAGCTCTTGCTTAGCATGTGAGACGCAAGAGGATTGATGTCTGCATTCTCCAATGCTTTTCATTCCCCTGGCCTGTACACAGGGCCCTTATCCTGTTTCCTGAGCTCACTTAGTGCCAGGAGGATGAGAGCATTCTAGGCTCTATCAGGAGTAGCACAGGTGACTGGCATAAGCATAGGTTAGCAATTATCTCTGTTTGCAAGTGATAAAATTACTTAGGATGAGCACATTTTCTAATGGAATTCTGACTCATCAATGTGTACTTTCTCACAGAGGTGTGGATGTACCTATTTTTTTGTAAGAAGTATATTAAACTGGATCTTTTTAAGCTTCTGAAGGAAACATAAAATACACAGTTTATGTGTGCACATTACTTCACTGTCAGACTGAAAGTCGTAAGTCTAAGTACAGTTTAAGGTATTATGCTAAGAAAAGTTTCTAGAGTTTTTTTTTGAGGGTATTGAACATAAGCAGATCTTCTTTGAAATTCTGCTGATTAGAAGCCTGTTAGCTTAACTCCTTTATAAATTAAACTGTGCCAATCTCCAAATAAAATCACAGAGATGTACCTCTGTTTATTAAAAAGTACATTTTGCCCTGGGCTGTGGCACTATGATTAATACTGACTTAATTAACAATTGCAGGAAACTCAGAACCAAGTATTGCTAGTTTTATACTTTGTACTTAAGAATACCAGTTTAGCAGCAGATTTTTGGATTAGCATAAATTAAAAGATAATTAAAGCCAATCTATGAGACTGACTCATCATTTTACCTTGCAAATATTTACAGCTACTCCATTAACAGTGAATCCCTCTGACATTTCCACTTTAGTCAGAAGCAGCCCATTTTTTCCAATAATTAGTAATAAAGATGGATAAAGCACCAATGTCAGTTTTACCATAGATCACTGTGTAAATCATCCTTCGTCGTGTTCAGCATTAAATATAGTTAATTCCATTCTACATTCTTCCATGACAACTCTCTACTTTGGGGATTAAAGACGGCCTCCTTTCCATAAATTTAAATGTAAAAGCAACAGAAAAACATGAGGTTTGATACAGAAGATGGTTTCTGCAGCCAGGCTATACCACAGGGACACAGAAGGTGCAAGTCATGAATGAATTTGATACTGTAGTGAGTTTATCCTCCAGTGGTATAGTTATGCAAGACAACAGAATCATGAGATGTTAATAGTTTTCCTTCCATTCTGTGAAGAGTTTGAACATAGACTACTCCCACCTCTGTTGAATACATGTCTTTAGGAACAAAAAGCTGGAGAGATGGTATTTGTTCAAAAACACAGAGGACAGAGTCCCAACAAAAGTCGAACTAAACAATGATGCAAGTTGACCTCTTTCATAACTTCTTTTTCAGTTAAAACATATTCTTGCATTTCATAGGAAAAGCAAGCTCTGTTAAAGCTTAACTGGTAATACAGCATAACCAACAACACCCACAATGATGCTGTAATAAAAGTTTTTGCTGTTTTTATTAAACCTGTAAGTATGTTTGGCGTATTTCAATGTCAAGCACATCGATTTCACACATGACATTTATGGTTATGTCTCTTATAATAGCAGCAGAACAGATTTAAGAGCAAAATGACCCATAAAATCTTCTAGTCTTACTTCTAAGTCTTGTTACATTTCAATAATAAAATATTTTTCACCATTTTGAGAATTTTTGTTTGAGTAAAACTTATCTTAAAATCCTCTCTTCTGTTTCAATACAGAACCTACCATTTCCTGTCCCAGTGTGTTTTGGTAGCTGATTATGCTCACTGTTAAAACCATGTTCCTCTTTTTCCATGGCATACTCCTGGATAAACTGGTAGCCCATGACTTGGACAGGTGCACTCTCAGCTGGGTTAAGAACTGGCTGGATGGCTGGGCCCAGAGAGTGCTGGTGAATGGGACTACGTCCAGCTGGCGCCCGGTCACCAGTGGTGTCCCTCAGGGATCAGTGTTGGGCCCAGTTCTATTTAACACCTTCATCACAAACTTGCAGATGACACCAAGTTGGGAGGGAGTGTCGACCCGCCGGAAGGCAGGAGGGCTCTGCAGAGGGACCTTGATAGGCTGGAGAGATGAGCTGAGTCCAACGGGATGAAGTTCAACAAGGTCAAGTGCCGGGTCCTGCACTTTGGACACAACAAATCCATGCAGCGCTACAGGCTGGGGACAGAGTGGCTGGAGAGCAGCCAGGTGGAAAGGGACCTGGGGGTACTGACTGACAGGAGGCTAAACATGAGCCAGCAGTGTGTCCAGGTGGCCAAGAAGGCCAATGGCATCCTGGCCTGTATCAAGAATAGTGTGGCCAGCAGGACGAGGGAAGTGATCCTTCCCCTGTACTCAGCGTTGGTGAGGCCACACCTTGAGTATTGTGTTCAGTTCTGGGCCCCTCAGTTCAAGAAAGATATTGAGGTGCTGGAGCAGGTCCAGAGAAGAGCAACAAAACTGGTGAAGGGACTTGAGCACAAGTCCTATGAAGAGAGGCTGAGGGAGCTGGGGTTGTTTAGCCTGGAGAAGAGGAGGCTCAGGGGTGACCTCATCGCTCTCTACAACTATCTGAAAGGAGGCTGTAGTCAGGTGGGGGTCGGACTCTTCTCCCAGGTAACCAGCAACAGAACAAGAGGGCACGAGCTTAGACTCTGCCAGGGAAGGTTTAGGCTGGGTATCAGAAAAAAGTTCTTCACAGAGCGAGTAATCAGGCATTGGAATGGCCTGCCCAGAGAGGTGGTGGATTCACCATCCCTGGAGGTTTTTAAAATAACACTGGATGTGGCACTTAGTGCCATGATCTAGTAATCATGATAATGTTGGATTAAGGGTTGGACTTGATGATCTTGGAGGTCTCTTCCAACCCAGATAATTCTACGATTCTATGATTCAGGTGAAATTGCTTTTAAATTTGAAGCACTGGTTTTGGTAATGCCTGCCTTCATAAAGTGAAGAACTCTCTCACACTTAGCATTTCCCCCTGTTGAACATATTACACGCTATAGTCAAGTAATCTACTGGTCTTCTTCCTTATGACAAGATAAACCGATTGAACTCCTTGTGTGTTCAAGAACTCTAGTTCTTGAATTGTTATTACAGCGCTTTTCTGCATTGGCTTTGCTTTTCAAACGCTTCAGGAAAATATGGTAATGCAAGAACTAGATGCAGAATTTAAAGACTGGACTTCACCAGCATAGTCTGCATTATTTTATCCTAACAGCCTGACCTCTCATTCAGCCAGATTAAAACATTATAGATGAAGCACACAGACTGTTTGTGAAATGGAATCAATGGATTCACATTGCAACCCCTCTGACTATTTTCAGACCAACAGAGCAAAGAAAAATTCTAACAATGAATGTCCACAGTGCAGGTAATTCAAAAGGTTTTACCATCATAATCATTCCAGACACACAAGAACTTTTAGACATGTTGCAAAGCACATCTTACATACCTGTAGGATCTCTTAATCTCATCATGTGTTGCTCCCTTCTCTAAAGCCAGGATTCCATATAAAGCCTCCCCTGACGTTGACAAAGTACGTTGCCTTTGTTCAGCCATAATAGCATTGCATTAGCAGAGCTGCTAATGTAGAACAGAATTAAAAATATCAGGGACTGCAAGCATATATAGATAATATTTCTTATTGTTCATTTTAATAGATTTTAATCTGGTAGTAAAATGATAAAAATACATGAAAGTGAAACTAGAATAAAATCTCTATCTCCTCCATCCCTTAAGCTATTTTAAAATTATTTGAGAAAATAGAAAAACAGAAACCAAATAACAGAAGCTTTTGTGCTAGGTGTCACTATTCACAGTAAAGGCTTGAGGTTACTCTCAATGGCATGAATGGTTAAATTTCCTACAGCATTAATAACGCACATAGTATTTCCACCTAGTTTTATTTGTGTTTGTTTACCTTTATCTTTTCCAAGTCTTAGAAGAATACTTCTACTATTTGTTAAGGCTATTGGCTTCATGCAGTGCGGTGAGAGATTTGTACCTCCGAGTATATTCTAACGCAACACAGCAGTGAATTTTTGCTTTCTCAACACAAGGATTCACATTCAGACCAGCCAATTTTTGAGACATTAAGTTTGAAACTTAGTCAAACTCCTTATATTGTCAACAGATGGAGATATATACTCAGAGGACAATGGACCAAGCAGTTTCTCCCTATTACCTCTACAAAATGGTCAGGATGACTGCATTCCCAACCCATGTACCCGAGGACAGGTGGAATGAATCTGGAGCTAGGCAATGAGACTGGATAACAAGAATTGACCTCACTATTAGAAAAGCAACCATTTATTGAAAATTTATGTATGAGGAAATACTGACAGGGTCCTATCTGATTTGAGATAGAAGACTTTGGGATGAATTCATGAACTTGTGCATAGATTTAACAAGGTGCCCTTACAGTGTAGTGCAAATGAAGCCTAAACATAGGCTGATAGATCTAGTTCACTTCAGATCTATTGTTCATTCCTTTTTTCATTACAGAGGCAAAGCAGACAAACAAGTGACCCTTCCATGAGTGCCTCTACTACATCCTTAGAATTCATAGTTCATCCTTCTGGATTTAAAGAACCAAACAATTTGAAGCCAGACCTAGCTAATGCTAGGCAATGAATTTATTCTTAAACTCATATAAAGCATAATTTAAAACACCAGGTGTAGATACCTATCATTCATAAGAGAAGGCTGCAGCTCTTTGATGGCAGACTTACCACAACAAAAGTCTCACCACAACCTCTTTATTTCTTTGTATGTTGCACCCTTCTCTAGATGTTGAGAAATGATCACAGAAAAAGCCTAAACCACAGTGATAAGAAAACTTTCTGAGAACCTGTTTTGTTAGGTAAGACTACCCACTCTGCTATTTCACCCTTCTCATTGCTGAGCTAGAAACACTATCTTGCCATTATTCATGTATTATTTACTAGGCCACCTTTTGGTTCAGAACCAGCTATGTGACACTTTCAAGCTCCTCAGCATTGTTTAATACAGAAAAGAAAATCAAATGTCATGTAAGCACACACACAAATATAATAAACTGAGTAATTGTGACACACAATATGTGATTTCTAAATGAACTGAATTTATTCATATTTACTTCAATGTTTTCTTTTTCTAATAAGGTAACACATAATTTAGGGTCTTGTAATCTGCTGAAAAATTATTTCTTTCTACTTTGAACTGTTGTACACAAGCCATCAACAAAATGGACTGAACTTCCATTTTTAAATTAACAATTAAGAATTAAATTAAACACAAGCTTATAGATATTACTTTAACACTTGCAGTAGATGCAATGCTACTTGTTAATAATAGTATATCCAGAGCATATTTAATGTCATCCTAGAATCTATCCTGATCACACTGGGATATGTAAGGCACATCAAGCCCATTAATGCACAAGATAATAGTGGACAACCCTGTGAAGTCACAGATGTACAGCATTATTTAAAATTTTTGTTATGTATGGCTGATTAGCTATATCGCAACCCTGAAGAATAAAAGAAAATTAAAGTTGTGATGAATTTTATTCTGAAGAACTAAAAAAATCAAGTAATTTGTATTTCTCAGAAAATAATTTTAATAACCCAGTCAGCTATGGAAATTTAAACTCACTATCCTCAAGTAGTGATTAATCACCTTGAAGGTCTATTTTTTATTTATTTAAAGCAGTCCTATAAAATACAAAAAGTATAATGAGGTAACACTTTTCTAGAAAAAGTTATTCTCTTCTTATTAAGGAAGATGTAACACTTAGAATGGTATACTAGATCCATTCCTAATGGCTGAAATTGTACTAGAATCCTACTTTCAAACTATGTATTTTTGTTTTGTACAACAGAGTTAAGAAAATATTGTTTTATTCCTTGAATGACAGTAAAATATATTAAAAGACAATCCAAATTCTGATAACAATTCCACATATCCTAAAAGGATGGGACCTCAGTTAACTTTAATTTTTTATGCATACATCTTATAGTATCCAGGATTAACTATCTTATACAGGGGCTGTAATAATATGCCTTTTTTTTCTACCATGTCCATCATTTATTTGGATTTGCACTGAAAAAGATGGCGGGGTGATTCAAGTACGTACCTGCTTCAAAATGTGTGTGATGGGCGCAGTCCAGCATGTATAAACTCACAACATTATCAGTTCAATATCTTGATGTCTTTATGCCGATATAATGCAAAAAGAAAGAAGTAAGTGCCACTAGAAGCCCTGTTCCATGGAAAGTGGCTGCTGCTTTTCATCCTTCACAATCAAGGTTAAACAGGTCAGTGGAGTCTGATTACTCTTTTTGTTTGTTTGTCCAGTATCCAATTGGTTGTCTCTCAGGAAGACCTGTGAAAGAACAAATGAAACATTCATGATCCTAAAGGCTGATATGTCTGACAGTTAATGACATCAAAAAATATGGGACATGTGTATATTTAGTTAGTTGTTCTTCTGTGCTTTACTCTTGATGGGGTCTTCAGTTTGTCTTTTCCACCCACTCAAATGTTCTACATTTATTTAAGGGTAAAGTCTTGCTCAAAACTTCACTTTTTGCACATCAGCCACAGCTTAGGTCTACTTACATAGTCTCTTCCAGAACACAATTAACTGAAGAAGTCCTCCTAGGACTCCTCCTGAGTTCTTGAAAATTTTTGTATCAAAGCAGAAGATGTAGTGTGTACTCTTACTCTGATGAAGCTTCTTCTTTAAGTCATATAATGAAAAACCTGGAGAACCATTCTTTTTCATTTGGAATAGAGGAGACTATAAATGCCAGAGACTTAAAAAAACAATTGCACTCGATATGCCATCCTTGGAACCAAATATTTCATCTTTTGAATCCAAAAATTTCATTTCTCAGATTGCCCAATTCCAAATCATCTGTCTTTGTGGTGGGTTGACCTTGGCTGGCTGCCAGGCCCCTACCCAGTCACTCTCTCGCTCCGCCTATTCAACAAAACAGACAGAGAAAATAAGAGTAAAGCTAAAGGATCAAGATAAGGATAGGGATATCATTTACCAGTTACTGTCACAGGCTCAGCTTGGGGAAAATCAATTTACTTTGTCGCCAACTAAAATAGATTTGGACGGTGAAAAACAAAGACAAAAATTAAAACAACACCTTTCCCTCATCAGCCTGATTCCAGGCTCAATTTCACTCCTTTGCTCCCACCTCTTCTACCCCCCACTGGCAGATGGGGAACAGGAAGTTGCTGTGAGTTCATAACAGCTCTTCTCTGCTGCTCCTTCTCCCTTTACACTTTTCTCCTGCTCCAGCATGAGTCCTTCCCACAGGATGCAGTCCTTCGTGAAGTGTTCCAGTGTGATTCCTCCATAGGCCATATTTCCTGCCAGAAGAACCTGCTGCTGAATGGGCCTCTCTCCATGGATCCTCTCCATGGTTCCACGTTCCTTCAGGAAATATTCATCTCCTCTGGCATGAAGTGGATGGGCTGTAGTGTGGACATCTGCTCTAGTGTGGTTCTCTCCATGGGCAGCAGGGGAATCTTTGATGGGCACCAGGAGGATCTCCTCCTCCTCCTTCTTCTCTGACTTTGGTGTTCACAGGGCTATTTCTGACACTTTTCCCTTGCTCCTCACTACCATGCAGTGTTTTGCTCCTCTTTAAATACATTTTCCCAGAGATGTCTCCAGCCTGGCTGATGGGCTTACCCATGTCCTACAGTAGGTCTGTTGTGGAACCTTGTGTATCCAGCCCCTGACATCCTCTTACAGAGGCCTCCCTACCATGCCTCCACTGCCTAAATCTTGCCATGGACACCTTGTGTAGACTTAAGTGCTGCAAATGGATTTGTGGAGCCCCATAACTCCGTCTGCTTTGGTAAGAGTCAGTGAGTTTGTGTTTGGATTTGATTGCAAGACTAGAATTCTAAATCAATTTTTTTTAAAAAAACCCTAAGCATAATTAATTACACTCACATAAAAACATTTTTTATAAAAAGGAAGCATCAGTGTGACAGCTGATCAAAAAAATGTTAAGTGGATGCTTTTTAAAGTGAAGCATGTAATGTTCACATTTCTCTAGTTCTTAAGCATGTTCTTTAGTTTCAAACACTCCCTCAAATTTCAGCTTTGTATGGAGACAGGGCAATGGCATAGTCAAAATATCTTTTCCAGGACATTAACAACAGAGTAGGTACAGCTAATTCTATTTATTACCTTATATGAATAAAATAAACCAGATAATTCAGTCATCTTGAATTATCTCAGTCTTTGAAATGCCTTTGCCATTATTGCAAAACAAAACAAATGAACCCCCAAAATGCACTTTTTAATGGCAAGAAAAAATTAAGGGGAAAAAATAAAAAAGGAAGAAAATAAAAGTACCTCGATGTTACTCCAGGCCCTTGTACTTGTATGCATCCTGTTATCAAGAAAAACATCTCTGTTCTGCAGTCTCCTCACATACCTAGACCTACAGTTCTGTGTGAATACAGCTCCCTCTGGTGTATTGAGATAACACTACTCTGTAACCTATATTGCCTTTCTTATAAGCACTCTTGTTTTGTTTGAAGGAAATTAACACATTTTCTGCATCTCTATATTTTTGCCTTTATAGATTCTATATTCTAAGCACATTCTAATGAATCTTTAAAAGACTCAAACTTTAATGAATTGTCATAACTCTTTTGCCATTTATATTATTTAGAAGAATAAAACATGTAACTTAATACATATTCACTCTTCTCATTATTTTTTATTTTATGTATTGTAACACATAATAGCACACTACAACCTCACTGTGCCAAGCAATGCAAAACCAGTCCCAAAGGCCCTTATGTGTAAAAAGTCTTACTCACACTTTACATTTCATTTATATGTTGCTTGTATTTCAAAACAGAAAATCAGAACGTGTTTGGAAATGTAAAGTTGTGTATTAGCCTACAAGTATTTGAAACATGACCCAGACAGAACAAGAGGTCCAGGGTTGCTTCAACCCTACACTCACACAGAACCAGAGCTAAAATTTGAAGAACTGAGTCACTCAGGTCTTTCCTCCCGTTGCTCCCTCCTTTTCCTGACTCATAGCAAGTTCAGGAACTAAGAGCTTAGAGCTCTTAGTATACATATATACGTATATGTACGAATGAAAGAACTGGCATCATTACTCAACAATGGTGTGAATTTTTACCTTCCTAGGCAAGGAAAGACAATTTTTAAAAGCTAAATTATACTCTTAGCTGGTTGAATCTCGCAGTGCTAATAATGACATTATCAAAGCACGTAGGAGATAACACGTGGTCAGACAGAGCACTCCAGACCAATATTGGCAGGGAAAGAAATTCTCTGATATTACTCAGAGGCATTTTGGGAGTGAAATAAATAATCTTGCTGACATACTTAGTGAAGCCAGCATGTTAAGGGAGGTGATCCTTCCTCTCTATTCAGCACTGGTGAGGATAAATCTGGAGTATTGTGTCCAGATCAGTGACCCCAGTGCAAGAGAGGCATGGGCATTTGGGAGACTCCAGTAAAAAGCTGTGAAGATGATGAAGGGGTCTGGAGGATCTCTTCTATGAGGAAAGGCTGAGAGAGCTGGGACTGTTCAGCCTGGAGAAAGCTTGAGAAGATCTCATCAATTTCTATAAATATATGAAGGGAAGGTGCAAAGAGGATGGAACCAGGCTCTTTTCAGAGGTGTCCAGTGCCACAATCAGAGGTAATGGGCACAAAATGAAACACAAGAGGTTCCCTCTGAACATCAGGAGACATTTTTCTCTGTGAGACACTGTTTTCACTGGCACAGGTTGCCCTGAGAGGCTGTGGAGTTGCCATCCTTGAAGATCTTCAAAAGCTGCCTGAATATGGTTCTGGACAGCTGGCTTTAGGTAGCACTGCCTCTTTTCCCAAAAAATTCCCTAGCTTGATGACTGTTATCACTAATTTCTGTGCCTTGTTCTGCCAAAAAGGTGGTAAGCACATCAGCAAGGATGTTGAAATTTATATTGGTGACTGACCAGAAGTGAGGAGAGAAATCAGGCAGGTGAGGGCACTGAAACAGAAGCTCTTGCTAGCTGGTGATTCTTCATGGGTGAATGAATGGCAGTCTGAAACAAACAAACCAAAACAAAACAAGGACAGCATATGGATGTGAGTAAAGAACAACGGGCTGATGAGATCAGGAAATGTACACTGAGAAAGGGTAGTGGTAGTGTGAACATTTTTTTCACTCTTTTGGCAAGATCTATCTTTTGTTTTATTTTGAATGGTGTGCTATGGTGAGGTCAACATTAATAACACCCAGCTGAGCAACTAATCAAAGGGGAAAAGACTGAGCAAGTGGAAAAGGATGCTTCTGCCAAGATGTGCTGGGTCTCTGGCTCGGGCAATCAGATTGATTTTTGTTAACAAGGGAAGAGTACTTCTCAGGCAGCTATTTATGAAAATGTTCTTGTCATTTCTTTTCAGCCAGTTCTTCACACACTCCTGGACACCTCGTGCCTTGCCTGAACTGTACTGCATGCTCCCTGTTAGATATTAAACCAGTCTCCTAAAGAAGAGAGGATTGGTTTATGATCCTTTCTTCAGAGCAAGCCTTTTAAGATCTAAGATGAGCCCAACAATTCTACAGCAAGAAATTACATCCCTCTTGCCACATTTCTCTGTCACAGAATAGGTGCTGTCATTATGGCTTCAAAAGTAATAACAGAATTGATTTAAACATGATTGCATTGCATCCGTTTTTAAATACATATAACTATATGGGAAGGAAGGTACTCCATCTGGTAATCCATCTGCAACTCCATCTATACAAGAACTAAGTATTCATAAGAGAACATTCATATATTTGAATTCTGAACATATTGTGACCTTCTGTTACAATTCACATAGAATATCTCAATTTAAATATATGTTAGGTTTTTAATATCTTTCAACAACTGCAGTATTGGGAAAAAATGTAGCAAACTCAAGAAGTATGAACCTTAAATGAACAGTCTGTTGCATATCCAAATTGCTCATGCCTTTATATGGTCAGTCTGACACAGAGAAGCCATACAGAACTGTAACTTCCTACTTCGTTCCAGTAAATGCAGTTCAAAGTCTTGGTGGACTACCTAAGTGATGTGCATAAAAACATTTCTTTTCCCCCTGAAAATTAATTGGAGGCTAAAACCATGAACTTTTAAGTAATAGCAATATACTTAACTTTTTCAACAATATACCAGTGGAACACTGGGAATTTTATTTTCATCTGCAGTTTAGAAGAAAGTTCTGTCTGCCCTACCTAATTTCAAGTGGGTCATAACTATGACATAAGTCATAATAATCTCTCTGGCTTTAATTTAAATATCTTTCTGAAAAGCAAAGGATAGTCTCTGGTTAATATAGCTTTGACAACTCAGAGGTCAGTTATTTAGGACTTGAGGTAAAATTGAAGTAAAAGAGTTCCCTAAATCCTTATTTAGTCAGTGTTTTGGTATTTTATTTTGCAAACAGCCGTAGCACTTTAAGCTGTTATTCTACAGCTTCTTATCTTAAGTTAACAAACCTGTAGTTTTGGTAGCAGTTATTCATTTTAGCACAGCCGAATCAGCTACAGCTAAGACTCAGAAGATTAACCTGAACAGCATAAATGAGTACTTTGAACTATTTTTGAGTTTGTTTTACCAGGAATAGATTAGCAGTACCACATTTTCTCCGTACCTGCTTCTAGGAATCAACAGCTGCTTTCGGTCCTCCTAACTAGGTAAAACCTTTCTCCACTCACTCCTCCTTCACATAGTTTTCTTAAACTATTCTTTGATACCGCCTGCAGTCTTGTCTAAGCAAGGTCTTCTCTGAAATCTTCAACATAATCCTCAGTCCTATCCCGCACCAACCTCCTATCTATTCCATCCCGAATTCCTACAAGCTGGCTCTTTACTTTTATTGTCCCCAGAAGGGAGGAGATACAGCAGGGGAGATGGCAGTCAGTAGCCATTTCTTTTTAAAGCTTCATTAATCCTCACACAGAATTTATTACCCTTTCGTAGAAATGCTCACTTAATTGATGACTGAGAAAAGTAAACTCTTTCTAAAGTGTTGATGAGTAATCTTAACTTATCCAGCTATTTAGACTCAGATAGGAATGTCTGTACAGTGCTTGAGTTAAAAATCAAAGAATTAAAGCAATATGCAATCCTGTGAGTTAGAGGAATTACAGATTAATGGATGAGAAGACAGAAGTCTTGAATAGATACCTTCTTTAAGGATGACACTTACTGGGAGAAAGTAAAAATCCCTAAAAATATATTTTGTTAGAATAAATATTTCACTAATAAAGTAAAGAAACAAGAACTTATATATGAATACTATTCTTCATATAGTAGGCATAGAAAAAGACACTGGAAATAGTTCCAAATAATTCAGCAGATTAACATTTCAGTAAATTAGTAACTTCATTGTTAACCATTTATCACAACTGTTCCTAGTTTTTTTCCCCCTCTTATTATGACAAGACCTTTCAGATAGAAACTGAAACTCGAAGTCTGAACCTGTGGGCTTACAGTTGGCTCAAGTCAATCTGAGGGCTGCTAACAAAGGAGCAGTCCAAACTGTCACTTTTTTATTATTATTATTATTTTTTTTTTTCTTAGTTTTCAGCTAAGTCAGCTTGCTAGCCTGACACACACTCCATGACTGGCATCATTAATAGAGCTGATGCAATGGAAGTGGTGACATCACACCTTTTCAGCAGCAGTGAAGTCTTACATTGTCCTTAGCTCACCACAAAACCACACCTTAAAAAGTAGATGGAAGCCAGAATACCATATAAGTGTGAAGTACAAGTAAATTATGTGGAAAATAGCATAAATCAGGAGAACTGAGATTCCTCCAGACTAGTGTGTGGCTACAGGATAGGCCAAAGTCAGATAGCATATTAAATATTTTGGAGTCTTCTGCTGCCAGTTTTACAGTGCCGTGGGTGCGTGACATAAGGTGCTGTTCCTGTTGAAACACTCTCTGCCAATTCAATTTGTTCAAACAAAACTTTGACAGGTTAACTTTGCCCCGGCGGGATAACTGCTGCAACAGGCAATCGGTTGCCCACACAGCCCTAACCCTCTGTGGTTCCGGCATCGCGTGTTCCTCTGTAACCAGGATAAAAGCAGACAGGCAGCATAAAATCCTCACGAAGCACTCTGCTAATTTGACAAAAATGTAATCATGTGCCCACACCTGATCCAGATCAAATTTGTACTGTTGGGTGATGTGGCATGGCCCAGAGCCAGTGGTAATGATTGTGGAACCACAGCGCTCGGCTAAGGGTTCTCCTGCAGATGAATTGCCCGTACGGGAGACTGTAAATACAGAATGTGGCCTATCACTGTGGAAACAGCCTGTGCAGGCTCTCCAGAACATGCCCTGATCCGCACAAAAGAAACATAGCGTAATGCCTTGCCAAACCACTTTTCTTTCTACCCTTAGGAGGAGGGTGCTGGGTTAGCCTCTGACTGAGAGCATTAAGCAGGGGAGGGAAAAAAGAAAAAGGAAATTACACCTCTGAGGTTTTTCTTTCGGGCAAGTCTCTTATAAAAATAAAGGAGCGTACAAACGTCTTTGTTTCCCTGCCAACTTTTATAAGAACTAATTAAGACCAAGGAGAGCTTCACTTTCCTGTTTATTTCACACTGAGAATAGCGAATGAATTTAACCTATTGATGATTTTGCAGCTGCCTGCTTTAATTTGCTTATGATTGAGAAACAAAAAGTTAGTGTAACAGCAATGAGTTGCCAAAGCTACAGAGCACGGTGTGTGATCCAGCTGTGTGATCAAACTCCAATTAGGCAGCTGGGACAACAGAGCGCGGGCTGTTCTTCTGAGCAAAAAACCAGTATTAAAATTATGGCTGCTGCTTAATAGTTGCTTATTTCCAAGTCAGCTGATTTGTCCAGAATAAGGTCGATCTAATTGCAAAGGTACAGAGAGCTGGCATTAATTCTCTGCTAAAGAACATCATGAACTTTTCAACTTTATGATTTATCCATTGATTGCAACAAAAAATTCAGGCCACAAAATTCAGTGGTAATTGCTATCACTAAATAAAGAATTATGCTTTACCAGAAAACAATCTTTGGGGGTAAACATTCACAGGCCTTAGTATAACTCATATTTCTTACTTCAGGCAAATGGATTACAAGGTATTTATTATCCTGAAGAGTCCTGTGGACTTTATGAAAATCATATAGAATTCAATAATTTTATAGGTGCTATAAAACCTACAAAATAATTTTTAATGTCCTTTTGACTCAGAATGTGAGATCCCAGCCCTTTATCAGTGACAGGACTCCCAATTGAGATTGACAGAAAATGAGCACCCAATCATTTGCAGCTCTTATTTGTAAAATTTTCCATAATTTACTCTATGTGACCAGGGAACCTTATGAGTTGTGTTCACATTAAATTCTACAGGGTTTTTTGTTTGTTTATTTGTTAGTTTGTTTCAAAAATAGGAGAAGGATAATTTAATTTAGGGGACATGAATGCTTTATTTTTTTGCTTTCCATAAAAAACAGCTCTTCTAACTTTTACATGCTATTTCAAAACAATTTACAATTATTAGACAGGGATTCCCCAATGTGGTATCCTAGCACTAGTGTGCCTAAGCTTCTTATTAAGGTATGTGCAGTCCTTGGGAACCACTGGTGACCTGCTGCACCACCAGTCCCCCGGCAGGGTTAAGCCTGCGGCAGCTCATGCATGAAGCTTTGTATAAACAAATGGAAACTAGGATATTGAGTAACAGCTAACTCTCCAACTTTGTACTGTTACATGCTTATTCTATTTCAAAATCACAAACCTGGAGATGTGAAGCTTTCCTGGGAAGCTGGGCAAAAGCCCTCTCCTTATAAGAAGCAGAAACTGGCCACCAGCGCCCTCTGGCTGGAATGAGGCAATATTTATTATCAAGAATTCTAGTGTGTGAATGGAGTCCATGCCATAGAAAGGGTAAATGATTTGCTGATATGTGTGTTAGTATCAGAACAGAACAGAATCCATATCATATATTGCTTGGCAACAGTATGTATATGCTGCTACTATTCATTCACACCACAATCTCCTCTGCTGGTGGTAGGCACCAGACTTTTTAATTTCTCATCATCAACTTTTGATGTCACAATTTAAAACAGATGATTTGCCATAATGGATTTCACCAATGCTTCCTTTCCCTATTTGCATAGTATTTAAAAGTCACATGCAATTTGAATTTATGTATTGTTAAAAATTATGTATTTTTTTTTGAAGTAGTGTTTAGAAAGATCTATTGTTTCTGCAAATGGACATTCATGCACATAGACATGATAAAGTAGCAAGAAAACAAAAAGATATCCAAAAATTGAATTACAAAGCAATTATGCTTTGAGTTCATACACTGTTTGGGAGCACATCTTCAAACTGTACATTTTTTTCCATATCTTGCAATAAACCAGTCACTTGTCAGGCAAATGGTATTGACTTGAATTGTATTAGAATTAGTTATGACTTGTAAAAAATTAAATTAGATTTTCCTATTATCTGGGAAATGATCATCTTGGCTACAGATGCAATGATGTGTAGCTTGCCCACAGATCATCCAGTTCAAGCTCAGCATCAATATAACCAGCCTTTTACTGTATTAAGCTATTTGGGCCTATTAGTTCCCAAATCATTGTGCTCCACAGTGAAGTATCAGGATCTTTCTTTAGAGGCTTTCCACTCCTTTTGTCTTTTTAGACAAATTACAGGTACTGCAGAATAAGTTTCTCTACTTATTTTGTGTAGTTTTGATTTGAGGGCGTAAATACTACCACCTGCATACAACTGAGCAGATGTCATGGCTTTCCCTGGCTTTAGGTATTCTATAAAACATGCTGTCTGGCAGGTTTTGACAATTTGCAAACTGGCATATTTATTCAGATTTTATAGATTTTAACATGAAATTGCTTAGTAAAGAATTATATTAACAAATATTCAGAGTCCAAGTTAAGATTACACATCATAAAAGTTGCTTATTTTCTTAGGCCTATACTTGTAAGCAGTAGTCTACAAACTTCTAGTCATGTAATTTAATCTAGAAAACTGCTGACATGGTATTGATTTATGTAGATTTAACTGGTGTTCTGACACATGACTATGGGGTGTTCTCCATAATCCCAACTCAGCAAAGCATGTAAAAACATGCATAAAATTAGGTATATACTTTGTACCACTAAATACTTTATGCCAACTAACCTGTATTTTTATGGCAAATTCTGCTATGCCTCTTGTATTATAAACAGGTTACATACATATTCCATACATATGTTATATATTTCATATGTTATACATTCCACCTATCTGTTAAATATTTCAATATATGTTACACATATGTTCTAAAAAAATGTGAGATTTTAAAACTAGATTTTCTGAAAAGAACTACTTGAATTATATAGTATCTGAGCAAACTCTTACATAATCCTAATTTACAACATGTGGGTGAGTTTTTATGATACAGACGATGTGGTTTAACTGTGGGCTGACTCCGAAAGGGGCATTCCCACCATCAGTTATACACCTGCACCTTGTAACAGCTGTGTTGTTTGGCTGGTCCCACTTTTTTGCAGGGGGACTAAGGTTTGTTTCCTGCCAGCTTAATGCCCTAAACTCTCTTGGTATACCCTAGAGCTGAGTATCAGTACTGGTAGGAGCAAACAGGCAGGAGTGAGATGGAGGGGCACAGCCCCTCTGCACAGCAGCATCTAGCTTAGCACTGGTGTATTTTAAAACCACATTTCCAGTGTGCTCCACGCCATTAAGAGGCCCAGCCTCTGCTTTTTAATGCACTAACCCCCCCTCTCAGCTTTTAAACAAGAGACTCATCTCTAATCAAATGCAAAGCTGCTTTTAAGAAACTGATCGAAAATTCTCCTAGTACTCAGACTGGTTTTTATCTGAACATAAAAGTCAGTTTATCAGAGTTAATCCTTTTAGTATGCACTCGTCTTACAAGAACAATTTTCTTTCATTTGGTCAAGACAAAGGAACTCAGGAATTTCTGTAAACTAACCCTCCCATCGCTTTGTTGCATTTTTGTTGACATACTGGCAACATTCCTTCCAGTTTTAATTGGATTAAGCACATACATAGAAATTTAGTGAGTTGTAAATTAGACAAGATTCCTTTTTGCTATTGTTAAAAATGAAAGGTCTAGCAAAGAATAAGTCTAAATAAAACCAGAGGCAGTCTCTTGAAAGTAATGAAATCTTGCTGCATTTGCTCAGGTAGTTAATGGGAAGACTGGTAGAATGACAGATGTTTTTCCAGATTTTCAAGGAGAAGGCATGCTAATGTTAACCCTGACACATTCTTTCCTTCACACAGAAATGTCAGGATGCTATATGGGAGGAAAAACATGAGTTGCTGCCAATACTTAATCCTCTCACTTCTAATCACCTGAATGGGACTACCTTCTACTGCTATAGGTTTTGATAGAAGAGCAGTCCTGCCAATTAGCTAAAAAGCAAGAACATAAAGATGAAATATCTGATTAATTTTTGATGCAGGCTCAAATTTAATGGAGAAACTGAAGTAGTAAATTTGAGCAACTTTTGAAAAGGCAGAAAAAATAACTACTTGGAATATAATGGAGTAATTTAATTTGAATACTAATGAGTATACATTTTTACTACTAATGGGATTCTCTGAATGTAATTGTTAATTCTAATCTTTAATATTTATTTCAACTTATGTCTTTTTGTGAGGGAATAATTGCACAAAATGGCACTTCAATAAAAGTAAAATTAGACAGTAAAAAAAAAGCCAAAGGGCAAGAGGGAGGTAGGCATGAGAAAGACTGCTAGGTTCCTGCATGTAGTCATCCAAACCATCAGATGTGCAAATGCCGCAAGTTACTCCAATTCCCATTTCTGAGTTGCTTCATCCGCCAAGGTGAGACGGTTGCTGAAGTGTCCTTTTTTTTCTTGACAGAAATTTCCCAATGATTTTAGCATGTATCAAAAAGCAACACTTCTAAATTTTCACACAAAAAAAGCTTCTGTAACAAGGAAGTGAACTCATCTTTAATTTCACCAGAAATAAAATAAATTAAATTGTTATTTGTCTGAAAATTTCTCACATTATTAAGAAATGTCTCATTTTGGGGCTTTAAAAAATAAAATGCTTTCCTTTAGTTTTTGACAATACGTCACGGAGAGATTAATAAGCCACTGTTACTTCAGTCTAGCTGCCATGGTGAAACTGTAGCACATTATTTCACTTCTCAATTTTAATACTAGAAAACATCTTTACCATCTCCCCATAGGCCAATAAAGAATCAGATAGGACAGCAGGAATTTTTTGGACCTAAACACAACATCCAAATCTTCCTCTCAGTCCCTAATGATGGGACTGCTTGCTTAACTTTTTAAAAAATACAAATCAAAATTGCTTTAAAAAATCCTCTGTAAGACCATTGTGAAAACAGTAATTACTTCTACATGTAAAGAAACCCAAGAAAGGTTGTGCAATTTTAGTGAGATATTGGGAAAACATACAAAACATAAAAACTAGTTACAAAGCCAAATAAAAATAGACCACTATATTTTCTACAGACCAAATGGGTGATTATCATGGAGGCTAACAG
This sequence comes from Tapera naevia, assembly GCA_033556795.1. Lineage (NCBI taxonomy): Eukaryota > Metazoa > Chordata > Aves > Cuculiformes > Neomorphidae > Tapera > Tapera naevia. The sequence goes on from JAUMJJ010000038.1 coordinate 18,778,492, forward strand.
GTACCATACATTGAGTGGCATGTTGAGAAATGATTCAGCTGGCAAATGTGCAATGCATTCGTTAAGTCTGTTCATAGGAGTCCAAACCCACTTCCACTACCAACACAAAAAGCTGTCAATTTTCAGCTTCTAATAACACTGTCAAACTTGTGAGCTGCACCTCTGAAACTGCACCTGGGGTTCTCATATCCTCCCACTCTGATATTAAAAATATTCTGTGCATCAACTGTTGTTATGCATATAAAAATGATACAAAGAGAAGCTTTCTCCACAGGCTTATGCTGACACCAACGCCCTTAGTCATATTAACGCTATTGTAGTATGAAGATTTTTATCCAGACAACCGTAATCTTCAAGAAAACCAGAACTTCAACGGCTGAGACAATTTAAGCTGTATACACTCTAGCCAGGTTTCTAGAAATGCATTTAAGAAAGAATAACAACCTGAAAAAAAATCACCTTTTCATGCAGTTATTCCCAATAAAATCTTCAGTGCAGTTACACTATCAGTGTTTAAACCAATAGTAAACTTTTGGCAGTCAACAGCTGTGTTCAGAACTGACTTTTGTTAGCCTGTTTCCACAGTCAGTCCCTATTTCTGAAGGCTATAACTTGTCAGTAAAACTCCAAGCCTAAATTAAGTATAGAGGGGAACTCTTAGGGCTGCAAGCAATGAAAATGAAATCCCCTGGGGTCAGTCTTTTTAACTTTCTGCTCCAGCTTACTGGTTTTGGCTCAGAATTGGTACGTGTTCATTAGCCAATGTAAGTTCAGTGAAAATGAGGTTATTACCAATATTGAAAATATTCTAAATAGTTTTCAGTGTGATATTTGAAATACCAGAAACTGAGGCAAAAGCAAATGAGCAGTTTGCCCAGGCAAGTCAAAATTACTTAATCTGCCTCTCCAGCAGAGTGACACAATCTGTAGCTAATAGAAACATGGTACACCTGACATAGCTCGTCTTCACAGACACTGTCCTTCTACACAGTCCACCCTGACACTACCGTAAACATAAGCACCTATTCCACTTCATCTGATTGACTTCATGGACACAAACTGAAGCGTCCAAATTAGGAGAAAGGCTGCACCATGTTCCTTCTTTTCAGTGAAGAGAAAGGCAGCTTCAAAGAATAACTTGAGTGGCCTGTTGTCTTTCCCGTAATTATTGACTATGAAATTAGCCTTAGGCATCTGCTCTCTAGGTTAAAACTCTATAGTTAAGAAAGATGAACCTTGGCCACAGAGTAGGTAAAGCTACTGCAATATGGGTGCAAAAATTGGAATTTCGCCGGTGATTGGAAATCATCCCCAGAGGAATTAGCAATAGCTGGTAGGATACATTAAATACCATTATTCAGGGCTCTTCCAGATCTTGGACTCACTCATTGATAGAATTTTCAGTGTTGACCTGGCTGGTTTTGAGGGCATGCTTATTAAATGTGCAGGAGACAGAGAGCCAGGAAAGACTGCAAGTATATTGAAGGACAGGATTGGTATTCAAGCTTGACAAACCGAAAAAAAAATGGGTTGAGGAAATGACAGTGCACCCAGGCAAAAGCAAGTGCAAATTATCCCACTGAGGAAGGACAACTTCTGCAAAAAATTATCTGGGGGTGCAGGGGATGGCAAACTGAACAAGAGTCAAGAATCCTGTATTGCCACAAAAATTCAAACAAGACCGATACAGACCCAGGACAAGACAGAGGGAGGGTACGCACTGAACACGGACAGGCATACACTTCAACTAGACAGCCAGATGTCTGGAAGCCTTATAGAAAAGTATAGTGTTCACTCAGACAGTAACTCGGGGTACAAAAAAAAGGATGTATCTGGGTATGTGCCAGAGAAATAGCACATGCCAAAAACAATGTGTAAATATGCAGTTACTGAGCACATAACATAAGAAAAGACATTATTCCTCTCTATAAACATAAGCCTTCCCTCTATACCAGGTAGGAATGAAAGCTATAAACTCTCTTGTGCTTGTCTTGATCATGTACCTCTATAGATATTTTCTGTATTCTTAGGGTGTTTTCAAAGTACAAACATATTATACCTTTGAGAATCCTTCCCTTCCATGGGAAAAGCATCCTAACTTCTGCTCAGACTGTTCAGTTCTTCCAGTGTTAGATGGCTGTGCCCTGGAGTGGCACTCTGTGCTGTGTAGTTAGCCTGGCTGAATGTCTTGCTGGTGTACCTAAGTGATTTCATCCTCTTTTCATGATCTCCCATCTCTCCGCTTTCACCAGTGCCCCTCTACGTCACAAATCCAGTCATCAGCAATGCTTCTTCCTTGCCAGACAGCACTCTGAAAACGATAGCAATGTGTAAAAGACACTAACTGTAAATGCGTAAAGAACTATTAAATCTTTATTCTCACTCACTATAATTGAAAAAATCCTGATGTGCAGTCTCTGTTAAAGGCTATTATCTGCCATGATAAAGAAGCCACAACACACAGGGCTTACACAGGTGAACTACGGCCCCTCATGATGCCATGTGTAAGCACAGTGGTGCTCACTCCGTGTTTCACAAGGAAAATATCTTAATTCAAACAAAATGCTATGAATGAACACTTTGGTGTTACTACAACTTTATCACAAAATAAATAAAAAAAAAAAATCTTTCCTGTGCCACAACTCTTAACCTGCAGTAAGACCAGACAGCAGACAGGATATGCAGAAGATATAAACATGTATCATTTTCGTAACAAATGTGTTTATGCTGAAAATATACAACTTATGCTGTAATTATAAGGCTTTGTCTGTAATCCTGAGGTGGGATTCTTCTTTGTAAGAAATCATTGCCCGGCTAATATTAATAACTTCTGTATTTATTAAAAATAGTAATTTGTGTCCTGAAAAGCAGAACACTTATGGAATCAGTCACTGCCTGGAAAAATCTATGCTTACTTCGTAAGAATGTATTTCAGATCCCTTAAAGGTGTTTCTGTAATATTAATTAGAGATCAAAGATAATTTGATTATTAGCAACGGAAAAGAAAATGCTAATTATGTTATTTAAGGATGTACTTGCTCAGACTGAGCACTAATATGAGTTTCAAGAACTAGTTTCAACTGGTCAGATGGAAAGTACATAGAGCAGATAGGAACCATAAAACACATTATCACTAATCTTTATTTATAGTTTGTAGGATTGAAATACACTATTTTCAGTGACAGTAAGAATATGCTTTTTTTCCTCCTACAAAACCTGATATATTGTCCATAAGTTAAAATTTGACTGACTAGAGTAAAAATACACCCTACCTGAGTACACAAGACTAATTTGTCATTAGTAGGAAAGAACCAAAAGCAATTTAGAGAAATGAATGGGGGAGGGAAATCCTGACTCCAGTGAAGCTGGTGGAATTCTATCAGCAACTTAAATGCACTGTTGATTTAATGTAAGCAGGTCAAAGATGAGTAAACTGTCAAAGAACGCGGAAGAAAATCTGATTTACTTTAATTACTGAAAAAAAGCTGAGCATGTTATTTTAGTTTGAATTCTATGCAATAATTAAAAATATAAGTGCATGTACATTATAAAAATCATACTGTGAATGCTTGTGACTTTTTTTTCATGAAACAGGAGAAAAACGGCTGAAGAAAGAAAGCTTTTAAGACAAGGCAGATGATTCAGAGCCTTCTCTCATGTGTTCATACGTCCTTATGTCTATCCATGAGACAATGGGGACTGTGGTCCTGCAAAAGAAGGAGGTGCATTTGTTAACTTTGAGTTACAAAGTAAAATGGTCATCAGTCCACTTGTACAAAACTTCTTGTTTCTACAACTATTTTGAACAGATGAAAATCCTTCATGCAAACCACTTATTCTTTCCGAATGGGTTCTTCCAAAGCCATGTCACTGCCTATAAATAACTTTTATCATGTGAAATCTAAACCTTTCTGCCTGTAAGTAAGCACTCAGAAGAACAATGTATTATGCAAAATTAAGTCATATGAATCATTCTGCAAAATCTGATTTTTAAGTGGGTACAGGCACTTCATATATTATTCAAAGAATAGAAGTGTTCCCTTACCTACCATGCTATATTTAGGAATTTTTTTTAGGATAAAGAAAGAAAGGAGATGAAAGGATGAAAGAAAGCAGCTGCAGGGAGAGACAAAGGGAGACAGCCCTAAAAAAAAAGACAAAGTTCAACCATAACTGTCCCAGCTAACATGATGTACATAGCCACAGACCAGATCACCTCATGAATTATCCTATTTCTTCCTTAAAGTCCAGTTCGTGGAATTGTGTGGTTTACCAGGAATCTTATCTTTCACCTTAACAGAAATCACATGGTTTTACCTCTTCATCTTGCAAAAAAGCACCCCTCCACACTCTAAAAAAATCAACAGCAAGGATTCAAATGCAAAATGTTTTTGATATACAATGTAATTTAAACAAAAATGCCTTTATATGCTTGAGTATTGAGGAGCTGCACATATTGGCCGTTCAATGCTCAGCTTCCTGCAGGAGCAGCTGCAGAAGCCACATCTCAGCTGGGCAGGTGCTTCCCTCCCTCAGTGAGGCTCCCCAGGTCCTCATCCTCAGGGAAATGTGTGTGGGGGAATCACGTCAACCCTCTCCCCCACACCCATGACTGCCTTCTCTGACTCTTGCTGCCCCCCAAGCCTGGGCACCTCAGGCCACACAGGGGAACAGCATGCGCTCAAAAGGCCTGGAGAAAAGAGGGAAAGAAGAAGGGAAGGAGGGAAAGAGGGAAACTTCTCTTGCTGCTTGATGAGAAGCTTGACATGAACCTGCAATGTGTGCTTGCAGCCCAGAAGGCCAACCATGTCCTGGGCTGCATCAAAAAAAGCATTGCCAACAGGTTGAGGGAAGTGATTCTCCCTTTCTACTCTGCTCTTTTGAGACCCCACCTGGAGTGGCATGTCCAGTTCTGGAATCCCTAACATAAGAAGGATATGCAACGGTTGGAATGGGTCCAGAGGAGGGCTAAAAAGATGATCAGAGAGGGCTGGAGCATCTCTGCTATGAGAACAGGCTGAGAGAATTGACCTTGTTCAGCCTGGAGGAGGCTCCAGGGAGACCTTAGAGCAGCCTTCCAGTACCTGAAGGGGCTACAGGAAAGCTGGGACTTTCTACAAGGGGAAGTAGTGATGAGAAGGAATGGCTTTAAATTGAAAAGAGGAAGATTTAGATTGGACATTAGGAATAAATTCCTCACAATGAGGGTGGCGAGGCACTGGCGCAGGTTGCCCAAGGAAGTTGTGGTTGCCCCCTCCCCGGAAGTGTTCAAGGCCAGGTTGGATGGGCCTTTGAGCCTGGTGTGGTGGGAGGTGACCCTGCCCACGGCAGTTGGGGTGGAACTAGATGGGCCTTAAGATCCCTTCCATCCCAGACCATCCCGAATTATCACAGAATCATGATTCTATGCAGGACGGAAAGAGAGAGGGAGATGAAGAAGGGAAAAAGGAGGGAGGCAGGTAAAGAGAGGGAGGTGGTGCCTCCCGCCCCTGTACAGCCCTCTCGTTCAACGCGACCCCTCCCGTCCCAGCTCTGGCCACGACTTCGCCGCCACCGAAGGCGCGAAAAGGAAGGCGCATGCGCGCGGGTCCTGCCGAGCCACCCCGTGCTGCCGCTGCCGCGCGCGAGTGAGGAGGAACGGGGGGAGAGTGGGTGGTTACGTGATGACGCGCTGCGTGTCACCCGCCGCGCGACCCACGCAGAGTCCGCCGCGCTCGTGCCTCCCTCCTTGGGCCGGCGCGCTTGGGGCTGTTCCGAGTGGGGGCGGCGGGCGGGGCGGAGGATCCCTCCCTCCCTCCTCCTCCTCCTCCTCCTCCTCCTCCTCTCCCCTCCCTCCTCCTCCCGGGTCCCCTCTCGGAGGGCCCGGCCCCTTTCCCCGCGGCGGAGCGGGGCCGTGCGGCGGCGGCGCCTCCTCCCCCTCCCTCCCTCCCTCCCTCCCTCCCTGCCGGCCGTGCCGGACAATAGGGACGTTCGCGGCGCGTGTCCCGCCCGGCCTCGCCTCCATGCGCGGCGCGGGGAAGCGGCGCTGACAGCGGCTCCCGCCGGCGCCAACGAAACCGAGGGGCTGCGGGTCGGGACCCGCCGCCTCGGGCGCTGACAGAGCCGTCCCGCTTCGCCCGCGGCGCCCGTTCCCGCCAGGCTTTGGCGGCAGCGGAGGAGGCGGAGGACAAAGGCCCGGCGCGGCCACCCCCACCCCCCCCTCACGGGGGGAGCGGGGGCGCTGAGAGGCGCGCCCCGCCCCCCGCTCCATCTCTCGGGGTCCCCCCGAGCCTCCAAGCAGGTGCGGCGGCGCGCGAGGCCGCGTCGCGGCGGGCGGGCTGAGCCGAGGCAGAGGCGGCTTCAATGGAAGTATGTTACCAGCTGCCCGTGCTGCCGCTGGACAGGCCGGTGCCGCAGCACGTCCTCAGCCGCAGGGGGGCCATCAGCTTCAGCTCCAGCTCCGCGCTCTTCGGCTGCCCCAACCCCCGGCAGCTCTCCCAGGTAAGGCACCGCCGCCTCTCCGGTTCCCTGCGGGCAGGGACGGGCGCACACAAACGCGCGCACACACACACGCAAACCCCGCTGGGCGCCAGGGTCTGCCCTGCAGCGCTGGAGGTGCCCGGGGTTGCACGGGGGCCGAGCAGCCCGGAGCGGGGGGCGATGAGGACAACGCACAGCGCTTCATGCGCTTGGTTCTGGTCGCTGTTGAGGTCATCTTCTCAGCATTGGCTGGAGAACGACCGGAGAACGGGTTTTATTCTCGGAGCCGGTGCGTTATTTAGTTCTCCTGTGATTGTTAAGCTGTTAATTGTTAAACAATTGTTAATTCTTCTCTCGCTTTTGCCCCCTCCCTGGAAGTGTTCAAGGCCAGGCTGGATGGGGCCTTGGCAACCTGGTTTGGTGGGAGGGATTGTAACTAGAAGATCTTTAAGGTCCCTTCGAACCCAAACCATTCCATGATTCTATGACTCGGTGACTTTCCTATGGCGTTGCCAAAAGCTGCAGTGACTCTACTGAAACAACGGACATGCACTGCAGTGTTTTATTTGGGATGTGAAGCGATTTCTCCATCCAACTATTAAGACTTGGCAGTCTTGCCTAGAAAGAGACAAAGATTCTTGGCTTCTTCGTTTCCACGGTATTGTTCCCTGCCCGCATTACATCAGTCGCAAGATGAACTATGCTATATTTTGTTTCATCTGATCATGTTGGAAATTCTACAAAAATGACGATCGGGACAAAAGGAGGGGGGTTTCTTGAGAACACTGCCCTGATTTTCTTAGTATGTATTGGTATGGTTTCCTAGCAAATAGTGAAAAAATTATGTTCTGGTGGAAGCCACTGGAGAAGATTTAGAATTATGCCTTGTGTTTTGGTGGGAAATCAACTTCAGTGCTCTGAAGTATTATGTCCTTAGAGAAGATGCTGTCTTCACTCTTTGTATGACTAGTGGTCGTTTTTTGTTGATTTTTGGGGTATCTTATTAAGTTATTCTGCTTTTTCATGACTTGCCTTGCTTCATATATACATATATAGAAAATCTAGAGCTACCAGACTCTTCTGTCTTTGTCCCTGATTTGGTAGCAGCGAAGCTCTGTTTGTGTGTGAGCATTAGGCATGTGTATGTTTGGAAAGGAAGAATCAACAAAATACTACGTTAATGACTGGAAATTTGAATGCATATGGAAATGATTATTAGTAAGCAAATGTAGATGAACGTGTGCTAATGACCCTCTTTTCCCTGAGTATGAATGTAATAATTGACAAAACCTTTTTATTTTTGACAAATTAATTTTCCACGTAGCATTAGGATGTTTTCCATTTGTGCCACTTGATATGAGTTGTACTTGGTGATTGTGAATTTTCTCTACCTACAACTTGTCTTTGAAGTTCAGTCTAATTTACCATATTTTTGTCCTGTGCAAGTGAGAGAAGAGTCTTGTTTGAACCATTCCTAGTCTTCTAGGAAAAGGAATAGGCAACACGGTCAAGGTGATAAATTGTATTTATTCCATGTATTCCTTTTCCAGAGCAGGTGAGGCATGAAGTGTATACAGACTTATCAGATTAATTATGATATTGATATTTAATGATTTTCTTTTCCAGCTTCCAAGTTTCTCCATGGAATCCTTGTTTCTGACCCATATGCTGCAGGTATATTAGAGTGAGTCACTGGGAGAGGTGCTTGAATAAATTGCAGAAAAGTGAAATATAATGTGTGGATATGTATGCTTGACCAAGTAGTATTTTCTCTGTGTAAACGGGAGAAATAGTGTTAGTGTAGGGTTATAGGTTGGACTTGATGATCTCAGAGGTCCTTTCCTTTTTCCTTGTAATACTGTGATACTGTGAAATAAGTTTATGCATTGATAACGTGGAATTAGGATGTTTTTACTGGCCACCTGATTAGAGTACAGCAATATTTTGTTGTCTTTACTTTTTTTTTCTTTTGCTGAAGTCTCCTACAGATAATAGAATGTGAATGCCTACCAGACCTGCAATCACAGGCTGGTTTAAATCATGGGGTAAGAAGCATCACCAGTGAGATTAATGATTCTATGTAACTTCTGAACTTCACCTTACAAATCTCTGGGAAGACTCCTAGTGTTCCAGTTCCATTGCTTTTCAAAGAGGTCTGAACCCTTACCAGTCTGTTGTTTTCAGTCTTCTGCTTAGGCTAGCTTTGAGCAAGATGACTAAAACCAGAGAGGTGTATTAGCAAGCTCAAGAAGCCAGGACGTACAGCCAGCATTTTACAGTTAATACGCATTTGGCAGATTTTCTACCAAAAAAAAGAGTAAGGTCTTGAAAATTGGATTCCCACTTACAGATTAAAAGTGAAATTATTTAGACATAAGACATTACAGGCTTATCGTTTCAGCAAGGAACTATTTTACTTGGGAAACACAAGTTCAAAATGGGCTCTGTGTTGCTTTTTAAAATCTTAAATAAAGCAGTTCTGGAAGTGTCCTCAAGAATTCTGGTCTGCTCCTCTCAGCCCCAGGAAGGATAAATTGTACTTACTGTGTTATTAGCAGATGTTTGTCTAATCTGTTTACTTAATCTGTTTTTTAAGATACAGTGTTATGAGATGCGGTGAGCAGACATAACTCATTATTGCTGAAGGTTATCATGGATTATCACTACTTCCTTTATGCCATCTCTGATGCTTGTCAGGTGGTTGCTGATTCAGTTCGGTAAAACAGCAGAAAACTACCACAAGCAGGAAGATGGGTAGCTGCCTTCTGTCTCTTTGGATAAAATAGGCTTAGCAAAGTTTATTAGAACTGATTTAAAGGGTGGCATGGTACCACTGGGCTTTTGAAACCAATAAAAGCCTCAGATAATAGAAATTATGCAATCTTACTAGGTAACTTAACTGTTGTTAATAGTGCTTAACTGATCTTGTCTTAAGAGAGTTCTTTCCTAATACTGAATTTAGTTCTTCCTTGTGGTGGTTTTCACCTGTTACTATCCCCAGTAAATGTAGAGGAAAGCTTATTCCTTTTCGCTTTGCAGTTTTCTTTTATGTATGAGTTATTTCCCTGTAGTCTTCTTTAATTTAGAAGTATTAACAACAAAAGTGACATCTGTTACCTGGAGGTTGTTTGTGATATTTATTTTTCAAGTCCAGTCAAGTGAAAAGCTGCTGTTGTATGAGTTTATACAATTGTTTTGAGTTAATAATTGCCTTTGAACATGAAATAATTTTAAATGCTGGAGCTAAAAGCTGGTTCTACAGGCGCTTGAATGGGTAACTGTTGAAATGACTTGGACATTTCACACTGATGAGATTGAATTTAGGTTCGCTGCAAGATCAAGTGGATGTTAAGTAGTAGTATCTTGGATCATATGTTTAGAGTGTTCATATAAAATGTTACAAAATGATGTTTTTTTAAATTAAATCTGAGCTTTCAGAGGAAAATTTTGGATTCTCTGCCTTATCTGATTTTTAACTTTGTTGTTAATAGGAGTAAAAAAGAGTTTCTGGAACTGTCTGTACTTATTTAGCGTGAAAATTTTTAGTCTGATTTTTTTTTAATGAATAAGGCTTTATAATGAAAACCACTTTACAAATGTAGCTGTGAGCACTTTTAGATTGTGTCTTGCATTGTACTCTGCCTTCACCTCCCCCACCAAAAGTTGAATTTGCATAAACATATCACAAATGAGTCAGAAAACTTTAACCTAATCTGGTATTTTTGATTCATTTCTGTCCTATGCCTTGTTACTGGTTCTGCAGTCTCTTCAGTGCCTCCAAAAATTGCATCAGTGTTACCTAGTAGCAGAGTCTGAATAGAAGTAAACATCTAGTTTTGCTCTTTCTGTCCTGAAGTGTTTTAAATTGATGGTAAAGAAAGATACCACCTAAGGGTGAAATTGCACAAAGCAGGAATGGAGCAAATAATAGAAGACTCCATTTGAATCTCAGAAATGTAGACGCTAAGTCTCTACGTGAAAGACCAATATTAATGTGAGCAGGTAGTACCTTATATTCCTTCCTACCTGAGATTTGATAGCTTAGTTCATGATTCTGCTTTTTATTGCATCTCCATTTGGTGCATTTAACCAATATAGCGTCATGCTCTGTAACTCTCTGTGTTATATACAACTGAACAGTAGACTTCAGATGATGAACATAGAGTCCTAGATTTGACTTGAGGATATATAGAGGGAAAAGTCAGTAAGAGCAGCTGGAAATGACTCGTACTGGTAGATTTTTCAGTGAAATGTACACACTTCCTCTGGAAAATGTATTCCCTAACGTCAGCCAAGTCCTTTGGCTGCATTTTGCTGTGTAACTTCTCTTTTCACTGTCACCTGATGTGGTTCACACATGTGTTGCTCTGCATGTAGTGTTACAAGTTATAAGGCATAATTAGGAGTTGTATTTTTATGGTCTGAACAGACATTTGCTTTTAATCCCACAGTTGCACCTTTCTGCAGGGAGAAGTGTTGGTGTGACCTATTTTTCCCTTGCAGCTGCTCATTTCTGCTCCTGAATTTTCCTCTTAGTTGTGTCAACTTTTTTTTTTTTTTTTTTTGATAAGGTTATTTTTCAGCCCTGGCTGATTCACAGTACAGTTTCACAAATGATTGTGCCTCTTAGTAAGGAGAAAGCAGCTCGCCACAGTGTTAGACCAGGAGGAGTGAGCAATGGGGAGACGGAGGGAATGCCTTAGGTTAAATGCCCTGTGGCTGAAAGTGGAACCTTCCCCTAAACCCCTTTCTTTCCTCCTCCACATTTTTCAATAATTTTTTTTCTTTTATACCTTTATAATCCTCTCAATCAGTGTTTCTCAATTGCTTCTTTTATTAGCTTTCTCCTGGCATTTCCCATATCTCTGCTGCATGAATAATTAATACGTTCAAATAATGAAATAATTTTCATGGTGTGATTCCTAGCCTCTGGAATTAATTCTGTGTGTTGCTGTTACGCTTGCCATTCCCTTCATCTTGTGTTTATTGTGTCTGGTTGCTGAGATTGCATCTATTCATATTAGAGGCAGAGACTGACTGACTCTACACACAGCATGGACAAGTTCTGATTGGGGATTTCATGCACTACAGTAATTTTATGAGCCAATTCATTTTTAAAATGATGTCCGAGTTTTATGACCAATTAACTTTTTCATATATTGTAGTGCAAAGCAACATTGATACTTTCATTCTGCAAGAGGTCATGGCAGCTTATTTCATAGCTTATAATTGCCTATGTAAGATCTAAGCAGAGAAATAGTTTAAGGTCCCCATTAATTAGATTGTCTTAAATCACCAGAAGTCAATTCTCCTTTGTCCAGATTGTGTAATAGTATGTTTTGTGCTTGGTCTGAACTTCAATTTTCTGATGCTATCTTTAAGGAGAAATCGGTTTGAAAAGAGAGATTGTACCTCTGTGCCCCTTAATTTGCGAAATATTGAATTTTGACCATAAAACAATTTTACAAGAAGTCAGCAGTAGTATAAAAATATTCAGTATTCTAGGTGAACTAATTATGTAGTAATATAATGCAAATATAGATGGTTGGAATTAGAAGTGTTATTGGGATGTCTCTTTCAGCAGCTTTTTGTTAAAAAAACCTGTATATGTTAGGTTTGTTATTTTAGGTTGCTAGGGAAAAGCAAAAGTATCCCTATTTTAGGTTGCTAGGGAAAAGCAAAAGTATCCCTATTAGGTTAATTCTGAGTAAATATGGTAATGTACTCAATTATGAGGCAAAACAAAGTATCATAACAGTCATTATTTTCTGACATCTATGTTTTGGCATGGAAAATAATGTTGAGGACATCTGCGGTCATGTCCTTATTTCTTCAGTTCTTTTGTTTTCCACAAAGCCTATGGGGTAAAAAAGGCCCTGATAATAGAATGTTGGTTTGTTAGAACAGCTCCCCACAAGTTTTCACTTGTTTTTTGCTAAAATTATAGGTTTCTGAGTATACCGAGTCATTTTCAGGCATGAAGGGTCTCAGGTTCATGACTGTATTTCCAGGTACTTCAGGTTATGGCTCACATGCTAGAAACACTTTTTGGATTCAACTAAACATGTTCTTGCCTTTCTTAAAAATTCACTGAATCTACATGGAAATAGTAAGTAATTTGACAAATTAGATTTTTTTTTTTCCAGAAGTATGGAACCAAATCAACTTGGTTGTCCAGTACTGTGTAAATCTTTGTTAACACACATCAGTACTTTCCATGTGTGAATTTGTACAGCTGGATGTCTAAGATAAAAATCTGTGTGTCTCATGATGTGCCTAAAGCAGTGGAGTGTATTTTGTTAGGTAGAATGTCCTTCCCTTATAAATGAAGGCCTGAGGATGGACATGCTAAAAACTTGGAAGTGTTTAGTCTTAGTCTTGGAAATCATACTAAGTAATGCACTTAGTGCAAATAGTCCTTTGTGCGCAATGAAATGTTCCATTCTACTTGAGAAAATTGTTTTGTATAAGCAGATACAAATGTTTGATGTGTGCAAGCTCATGCACGTAGGGCCTTATGGCAAGGATGTGACTGGGACTAGGAATTGAACCTAGACCTCTCAAATCCCAGATCAGTGTTATGCACAGAAGTCCTCATAGGAAATCTTGGGAGAGTTTGTGTTCCATGAGATGTAAGGTTTTCCTCAGTTTGTTCTGATTATGTCATTAACAAGTAACTGCAGTCTAAATAAGCGCCCTGTGTAATCCAACCAGGCAGCCTGCCAGAGACAAAATATTTTATTATAAAAATGCAGTTCTGGAAATCTGGATTTAAGGGTTAGCTGGGGAATTGTTTGTTTGTATGATTGCATCCTAGGTGTGTTGTAAGGATTTTGTAGCCAAGTATTTTGTTTTCTTTCTGGTCGAAAATAAACTTGTGGCTGTTATCTCACCTTCCCTGCCCTTCTCCCTTGAATAGCCTGAGAATTTTTAATTTCTGTTGCAGCAGTTGAACTCCTGTTTTCTTCCCACTTCTCCCCGACTTTGTACACCTGTGATACAGCAGTCTGATTTATTATCTTCCTGACCACACTCCCACAGTAATTATAAATATATTCCTGGAATCTGCTTTGCATTGCAAGGTAGAGGGCAAATTCTTTCCTCAGTTTCTAGCTGAAAGCAGAAGGAGCCAATACTTGCAGCAGGCCCTCCTTTGCGTGCTTGAGCATCAGAGGGAGTACGCTGCAGTGAGAATATGAGGGTAGCTCTGTATTAGTACAAGATTTTACTGTTTCTCCCACTCTTTACTGCCAGATTGTGATATGAGGAAACAGCCTCTTTTCACTACCAGTGACTTTTTTTTTCCCGCATACAGACATAACTGGAAGCTACTCAAGTAATACTGGATATTTATTACATGCAAAATATGATTTGTTGCCCAATATAAGGGGTCAGGTCTATCCCAAGGGGAGAAGAAACACAGGAAAAGATATAGAAACCCATTCCAAGGCGGTGAGGGAAAAGATTGTCATGGGAAGCTTGAAATTTCAGTAGGTGGATCAGCCTTGGTACAGGAAAGGGTTAGGTTCTTTGTGTGCAGTCTCCATCTGATGGTGGTGGTTGTTCTTGTCTTAGAAATTGAGGTATGGGGTTGGGATGTTGACATGCAAGTAGCTTCCTGAGGAACTTGGTTATACATCTAGATAAGAAAATGTTAACGCTCTTAGAAAAAACAGTCTGTTTTTCAGTAGTGTAGGCCGGTAGAAGGGGGACCACCTGTCATGGCAGGAGTGATGCTGGCATATATTATTTCTTGCTTTGTGTTTGTACCTAAAACGTTCCATATATTGATGTTGCAATTGATGCACTGAGGAGGTTTCACATTTAGTCAGGCATTAATTAGCAATTCTGTTTTTTTTGTTGTATATTAAACTTTCCAGTAAAGTTCTTGTGTAAAAGTTCCTGTCTCGTGAAATGGGTATGGGTAGTGGTGGTGTCTTGTCAGTAGTGCCCTGTCTTAGCTTCTCTTTCAGAATGGTCAAGGCGTGTAATCAGTTTTTGAAAAGTCTGGAGTACTTAAATTTCCTTGTTATCTGTTGAATTTTAGACTTCAGCAACTGCAGTCATTAAGCTCTTTCTTGTACTGAATAAAGAAAAATCCATACAGTTTCTTTTACAGCTACAGCCATGGTGTGAAACTGCTAAATTAAATGTTTTGTATGTATGGAAGTAAAGGTGAGGAGTTTTCTTTGTTCTTGCTTTTTATAAGAGATATAGAGAGCAACTTTTGTTCTGTCATTCTGTTGTAAAATCTGAGCTACTTTTCATTTAGTGTAGCGATAATAGGAATTTCTGCACTTTTCGCTGGACTCAAGCAATGTATTTATTCAGCTTTTCCTAGCTTGTTTTCATCTGCACAAAATAAACTGGTTATATCTTTGTCCAGATAAAACTTCCAGTATTTAGCTCACAGATTGACAGGGGAAATGGTAAAATTTTATCTATTGTTTCAATGTAAAAAAAAGCAAACTTGAGATTTTTACCTTGAGAGTTGCGTAATGTCCCAAATACTTAAAAAAGTCATCACCTCAATTGTTTTCCTTCTCCTTTCAAATAGGATACTAGTTTTCTTCTGAATATTTGCCCTACTTATATCTTTGTCACTTTATATTATTGTGTGAATTTTGCAGCTTAACATGAATGAAGACTAGAACTTAGTACCTGAAATTTCCTATGTTTAAATTCCTTAAATTTTTCTTGCAAAGGAATATTAGACTTGTACTCTGATCTGTTTAAATTTTAGGCTTTTTTAAGGAGGAGAAAGGCTTCATCTCCCTAGGAGTGTTGAATGATTGAAGCTGTAGTTACCTTGGTGTTTTTCTTTTTTATGTGATATTATAGTATTACTTTTGTCAGTGTCCTCCAGCATAAGTTGAGGCCTGAAGGGGTGTTTTGTCTTAAAAAAAGGCCCTTGGATAACATTCTTTTGCCTGCTACGTTTTGATACGATAGAGTGAAATAACCTGCTGTGTACTACAAGGCCAATCCATTTTCACAAGCTTTTCAGGACAGATAAATTTGAGAGGATTAGATGAAAAGTTATTATTTGTGATTATTTGACTAACTAGAAAAAACTATCATGACTAATGAAGTTTAGGACTTTCTTTATCCTTAATATTGTTGTAGTCATATGAAAGCATAGGAAAGAGACTGTATACTAAAAGAACTGATTGTATTGAAACCAGTTTGGGAGCTAAAAGGTCAGATTTTACTCTTACACTGAATGTGGCATGGTTAGGGTAGGAGGAGGAGGCAGAGATTGGTAAGTTAAAGACTACATCCTAAGCTAATTTCTGAATGTAACAATACGTTTCAGAAGGTTTTTTTTGTTTCTGAAACTCAAATTAAGATTGTTAAGTACAAGGATTTTTGCATTTAATATGTCATGAAAAATAGGAGGACAATTTCTTTAATTCTATCTTGTTTGACACTCTGTGACACTACACTTAGTGCTTGGAGAGGCATAGTAGTTGATTATTATCGTTGGCTGGAGCCATAGTTTTTATTACTAATATTAATTTAAGAAGAAATTCTTCCTTTTCAGTGATGAGGTTTTTTTAATGTCTGCAGTCATAATTCCAAGGCGCTTTTGGTGTTAAATGTAGTGCTTACATAGTAATTGTTTTGAGCTGCTGCATGTCTTTAGTTCTCCTCTTGTGCTGACATTTGCACTCCTCTGACCCTGCAGAAAGCTGGTTTACTGAGCTAAAGACAGCAGAAAGCCCTTTCCTTTTTGTGGCAGTCGTTTTCTGCTGATTGGCTCTCCTTGGCTTTCTTGCAGGATCTGAGGAGTGTTGGTACAAGTGAAGGAGCAGGGACCTGCAATCAGAGGTGGGCAATGGGTGGCAATGCTGACTCAAGTTGTTTCTACTGCAGTTGGAGGAATGTCCAGAACAGCTGACAACTGCATGGAATTGTTTCACTTTGTTTCCAAACAAGAGTGGGCTGAATAATTCCCTAATGTTATTCAAATTAACTAATGCACAGTATTTTTGAAAGTGTTGCGCACACCATGTCTTCTGTATGTTGTTATTCCCATATCTTCACAATCTCTAATTTCATCTGTATTATATGAGTCCATGCTTCAGTATTTTTCAGATATTTGATAGATTTGACTTAGTAAAAAGAACATTTTAAAAGGATGGCTGTTAACCTTTGAAGAAATGGTAAAGTACATTTCTAAAAAAAATCTCTATTCCCTTGTCCTTTTTTTAAACTGTAAAACATCCACTTTGCAAATGTGGGTTAATAGACTCAGGCTATTTTCCTGTGAAACTAAAAGTGTCATTCTGCATTTTTTTCCTGAAAAGTAGCTATGGTTGTTACAGTTTATAAATGAAATGTGTCAGAACATGAGGATCAGTCCTGTCCTTTGTCTTTGGAGAATTGTTTGGAATACTTAACATGCTTGCAAGCATGTGCATGTGGGTGTATGTGTATATATATGTATATATTATGAAAATAAATATATATATGAAAATGTGGTAAATTAATAAGGGTGTGGTGGATGCTGCATGGATCCAGAAAATGAGAGGGGCAAAAAGAGGTATTCGTTGTGCCATTTGCTACCATGTTGTCCTATGTCCAGCAAGTCACAGGACAAAATCATATCCTAAATACATATGTTTCTGGAAGATCTGTTGCTTTCAGTTGATCTTTCTGAGCAGATCACTAGCCTTTTGAATTTACACTAAAGTTTTAGAAGCTCTTGGACAGAATGAACGATAAAGACACATAGTTTTACACAGTCATAAATGCTTCAGGATGATCTTGGATAACTGTTTGCATTGTGTTTAGACTTTTTTTCTTCTCCTTTCTCCAGGTTCTCCTTCAAACTTTGTTGAACTTGCCTTGCAGCATATCTTAGGCCAAGGACAGTCATGTGATGATAGGTGTTCTCTTTAAGTTACTGAGTTGCCAAGTCAAACAAATTTGAATTGACTGAGTACATGTGTGCACAGATGTTCAGCCACCCATTTCTGCTGAATTTAGTAGAGCACACAACACGCTGATTATGTTGATTGGCAGAATCATTTTGAATCCCAGCCTGAATTGCATCCAGTTCTGTGGAGGTATTTGTGAATGGGTTTATTAGGAGCCTGAGTGGAACCCAGCCCATACCCAAGGAGAAGAACCTTGAGGAAGTTCGGATGCCATATGTTGGTCTGCCCGGTGCAGCACCATGAGAACATTCCTGGGAACTGTTAATGCACAGGGAATATAAGATAGGCTATACTGCTGATCCATTTAATGGATCATAATAGAAGAAAATAAGCTGTGGCACTAAAAGTGCTGGCTTCCATTTCAGGCATGCTGGCATTTTTGAGCAGAGAACTGATCGGTAGCATTTGATTGTTCTACAGATGAAGTAAAATTTGAGGATGGAAAATGCGACGTGCACAGGAATCTTTTTTCAGTAGCTCTCCCGTGTTTGCTGTAGAAGATGCTGTGGAAAGCTCTTACCTGAAGCTTCCTTTGTAATATTTGTGAGAGCAGAGAACGAGGACTTGGCTGAAGGCAGTGTGTGCCTCTGGGATTTGTGCTCCTGGGAAGAAGGTGAAGATCAGATAGTTCATGTGAGGTGCTTGGCGGCAGAGTATTACCTGTGTGTTTGTGAGATTGTTTTGAAAGCAATATGGTTTCATTAAATGCACACGTTGATCCCAATCTGTTTTGTCTGTTGTATTGTCTCACCTTTACTGCATAGTTTATGTTATTCCTACCTGGTGGACCAGCCCCAGATGCAGCCTCTCACACCCTCTGGAAGTTCCATGTGTCTTTATGGGGCCCCCCAGTATTTCGCTTGACTCCAAAAGTGCCGTTGAAAATGAGTTTGGTAAATAAAGGAAATTAATCTATTGCAAATATATGGATTATTTGTTATAGTAATAGGTAATAAAGATTTAAGCAGAACTCTGCTTTTTATGACTTTCACTAATTTTATTGCTTTGGAAAGAAGAAGAAGGAAGCATCTCTGATCAGCAGCAGAAAGCTGTGGACTTCTGGGGCTTCCATGAACACCTGGGCTTTTGTCTGTTGTAGTAGTGTATACTTTCATCCCCAGTGATATTCTTGGCTGGGTCTAGGCTCTGCCACTAATTCTCTGCAGGGAATGAGAGAAAAGATCATGCTGCAGAGAGTAAGGCAGCGCCTACACAACACGGAGAGGCCTCCAGTGAGACAGTAGTTGCTGAGTTACAGTTTCCAGCGTTGAGCTTGCTTTTCAGTCGCTTTTCAGTGTCTGTATCAATCTTCTCATCCTTGTTGAAGCTGTATAGTAGCCTCCAGCACTGCTCAGAGCAGGGAGACAGGTCTTGTTCTTCTGTTGCAGTGGTCTTTGTAAACCTCTCTTGGCACCTCACATCTCAGATAATATAATTATCTGTGCTCCCAGTTTGTGCCCCCTGTGCTGCTTCTTTGCTGTGTAATTCCAGCAGATCCAGGACTGCTGCCTTCTGCTGCTGGGATAAAGGGGCTGCATTTGAGGTGCGCATAGCACCTAATTCACTGACAGCTTTAGTCGCCCTGCCTCTGGATTGCGGGCTGACTTTGAGTGGACACAAGATACAATACTATGTGTTAGAGCTTGTGCTATAACTATGGAGTGACAGTGTCTTTTGGAGCATGGTTGTTACAGTGCTCAGTCTTTGGGGAAGAGAGGGGGCTTTTGGTTGGAAATGAAGTGACTAAACTCCAGAAAGGAAGGGCATAGAGCAAGAGAGAGAATCCTCATTTTGGAAATGAGCCCAATTCTGTTGAGTGTGTATTCCTACATCCTGGTGTTTGAGACAGAAAAGCATTGAGAATAAAGATGTACATAAATATTCTGGGGTCTGATGATGCAAGCTGGGGCCCACAACCAGTAATAAAGAATTTCTGGTGCCGATACTCTAGTAGGCATTAATGTTAAACTCTTTGGTGTTGCTTCCACTTTTATCTGCGGAGTACTCTTCTAGTAGTATATTGCTTTTCCACTGAATTAAATTAATGAATTTATGCGTATTTGTGAAAAATTACTCTGAGATAAGGACATGTCTTTCATGACAGCTTTTTTTATGCTGGATCTCCAAGACTTATTTAAGCCTCCAGCATGAGCCATGGCTTATTCCTGTTACTTGGCGTGTCTTTGTTATAGAGAGTGATGTGATGTTTTCTACCCGTTTAGATTGGAGAAAGAATCTCTGGTTGGTGGTCTTTAAAATGTAATGTTGCCTTACTATTCAGTGGACCTTAAAATGCTGTTGGTCTGTTAAAGGAACTGCATTTATCTTTCATGAATGTTCACCTTCATGAATACATTTCAAGTATTTAAGTGTCAAATTATTTGGTCTGACTGTTTTTAATAGACATTCTGCTAAGGGAAGACTGCAGGACTGCTGAGCTGCTTGTTTTTAAAGTTCTCAAGCCGCGTTTGAATGAAGCCAGACAGTGGACAGACCCATAAGGGCTGTGCTTTGTAATGCGAACCCTTCATCATGCTACTGGAGTCAACTCCAGTTATTGGTCCTTCATACTTGCAAAATGGAGCGCAGAGATGAGACAGCAGAAGATACAAACTTCTAAGAAAAATGTTTTTTTACCTCACAACTTAAACTAGAATTTACCAAGCAAATATGTAGTGTTTAGGAGGAGTGTGAGCTGTGCTTTTTGATGTTAAATACACAGAGGTAAAATTGCAGCAGTATTGGGAAGGAGAAAAAAGCCGTTTGAATGTGTAAAACTAGCAGGAAAGATAGGTAAAATGCATAACAGAGCTTGTAATTTAAAAGGAGTAAAAAAAATAGGAGGGCTGTTCTTGCAGATTTTTCAAATATTGGAGTTCTATATAGTGGTATCTAAGAACTATCCATACTTTGGTCTTGTCCTTTGATTTCTTGTAAGGGTACAAAAAAGTGGTTTGAATGCAGCTGGTTTCTGTTGCCAGTGGTAAAGGGACAGCTTAGATAATTTGTTCTCTGTCAAGTGCACACATGTAGGCACAGACTTCAGTAAGAAATAATGACATTTAAATATGTGTGGATAGACAAGCTTTGGAATTAATAATTTTCAGGTTTGCAGCTTTAAATTGCCCAAACAACAGAACAAAAGGATTCCTTCTTGAAGATGTTTAAGGAGTTTTAAGTATTCTAAGAGGAACTCTTGGGGCTGTGGGGCACAAATTAATTCTCATTAGCCCATGGTGGAATGTGTCATTGAGGTTTTTAAAACTTTCTATTCTATAAGGTAGATATCCTAGCCTGTTTCTCAAGATGTCTCGCCATTTTAAAATCCATACAACACCACCTGGAGGGTTCTTGTTTAGATTGCCAATCTGCTTTGTGATTTGTATCTCCAAAGCCAGCTGACAACTGAAAGCATTTGAACATCTGCAGGGACCACATTACATGAATGTGTTGGCACCAATGTCAGTTCTTCCCACACATTCAAATGAAGCTCGTATGGCTATACTGTATCTTCTTAATCAGCTTTGTCTGGCCATCTAGGTGATTTGTCTTTGGAAATTATGTCAGTTTCCTTAAGAATTTGTGGTACCTCACATATAAGCAAGGAAAGTGTGGTTGTAAGGAACTGAGTTGGAGGAATGGAAGCTGAACACGCTGGTGGTTAAGTTTCCTTCTGGAAGATGAGACCCTACAGAGTTTCTTGGGTTTGGGTCTCTGTCTGCAAACTGGTTTTAGGGTATGCAGATTAAGTGAAAAATAAATATTGTTTTTCTCTAAAGGTGAATTTGGAAAAGTAACTGATTTAATGGGTAATGCTAGCTGCCTTGCTGTTGGCTGGAATATAGACATGACTGTGCATTGAAAGCTTACAGAGCAACACTCTAGAAGGTGTATCTGTACCAACAAAAGTAAACAATTCTAGTTGCAACTTGAGTATTTTTTACTGTCTCGGAGCTTCCAAGTTCACATAAGCTGACTAAATTCTTTCCTTAAACTATTACACAAGTATGATGCATTCATTATAATTTGCAGACAGCATTGATTTAAAATACCTTTTGTGTGTCATGGCAAATAGAAGTTATTTTTTGTATCCTGTTGTTTTCATTCAAATACAATAGGTGAAGCATCATAATTACAGCCATTGGAATACACAAGTTTTTTGTTCCCAGGCTTTTATTTGTATTAGTGGAGGGAATTAAAGTTAAGAGCATGTTCTTATTTTTTAGTCAGCCCCTCTTTTTTTCAGCTGTCATTTAAAGATTGCATATTTTCAGTAACTCTTCAAGGTTTTGGGTGAAATGCTCAGTATCTCTGTAACAATTAACTTCGGTTAGTGTTTTTCTTTTGTTGGCAGAAGGGGAAGTGAAAGTCTTTTACTGTCCTAAGTTACAAACATTGATAGCAGTTGCATCACAAAAATGGTGGGTGACAGTTAAATTTTCAGGTGTTTTAAGTGTTCCAAAATAAGTTTTTGTTTCAGCCATTATATTATAATCAAGTGCATTATTCTGAGTGTATTTTGGCATGGGTTGATGCTATTCCTGAAAGCAGCCTCTTGATAGAGGATGTCTAAGACAATTTGAGCATCTGCTTTTTCGGGGATGGCTGGGGCATGGAAGGAGCCTCACCAGTTAATGCCTGGCTACATTTCTTCTGTACTATTAAATGAAACTTCTTGTGTGGCTTCACGGTTTTGATTTTATCTAAAGGCAGACTTTTTTTTTTTTACCAGCACAATAAAGAAGCTGATGTAAAGTCATCATCACACATTCAGAATCTGGCATCCTTTGTATCTTCGAGACCTTCTTTGTGAAATACAAATTAAGTTGTGGGGTGTTGCTATTCATCAGAAACCTAGAGAGAAGTGCATTGATGGCATACCTGAGGAGGTTTCCGTAGATTTAGAAGGCATCTAAATCTATCTACTGAAGATAGTTTTATAAATTTTGTTAAACATTGAACTGTCTTTTTAGGTAGTAGATTAACCTTTTGTGTCAATATAGTTGTCCTGTTACTTCATTGATAATTACAGAATCGATATGACATTTAGATGTATTGCAGTTCTTGGCTATTTGGAAAACTTAAGATATGTATGAATCTGTGTAATACTTGATGTAATGCATTATTTCTAGTTATTCACTACATTTTTTTTCTCCTGATCTGATGATGCTTCAATGCTTTTAGTGATGGGTACTTTTTGGTAGCTTGCCTATCAGTTTTGACAACAGGTAAAAAAAATGTTTTTCTAGAGAGCCAGATTGCCTTCCTCCCCATTGTCTCCCCCTTCCTCTCCAATGATTTTTTTTCAGGAATTAGATTAATATCAGATATGGCAAGTGATTATTAGCAGAATGATTTTCATTTCAAGGGATGCCACCACTATGATGTTGATTTGGTCTGGTAGAGTTTGAGAATGCCTGCTGTTCAAAAAGAAAAGGAAAAAAAAATCTCTTATTTTACACTGAAATGGTGCATCTACGCGCCAAGGACATGAGTCAACTAGTACTCTCTATTGGAGAAAGTGGTGAGTAGCCTGAGGAGCCCTCTGGACATTGTGTGTGATACCAAGTTGCTCTTTGAAGGATTTCCAGATACCATAGAATCACAGAATGGTTTGTATTGGAAGGGATTATGAAGGTCATCTAGTCCAGCCCCCCTGCAGTGAGCGGGAACATCTTCAACCAGATCAGGTTGCCCCATCCAATATGACCTTGAACATGTCCAGGGATGGGGCATCCATCACCTCTCTGGGGAACCTGTTTCAGTGCTTCACCACCCTTAGTGAAAAAGATTCCTTCCTAATATCTAGTCTAAACTTTTCCTTTAATTTAAAACCATTCACCCATATCCTATTGCTACAGGCCCTGCTGAAAAGTTTTCCCCATCTTTTTTATAAGCCCCCTTTAAGTATTGAAAGGCTACAATAAGGTCTCTGCAGAGTCTTATCTTCTTCAAGCTGAACAACCCCAACTCTCTCAGCCTCTCTTCGTAGGGGAGGTGTTCCAGGCCTTTGGTCATTTTTGTAGGCCTCCTCTGGACCTGCTCCAACAGGTCGATGTCTTTCCTGTGCTGAGAACTCCAGAGCTGGATACAGTACCCCAGGTATGGTCTTACCAGGGTAGAGCAGAGAGGCAGAATCACCTACCTTGACCTGCTGGCCATGCTTCTTTTGAAGCAGCCCAGGATACAGTTGACTTTCTGGGCAGCAAGTAAACATTGTTGGCTCATTATCTGGCAGTCCAGATTGATAAATGTAGGGAAATTGGATAGGTTACTTAAGGACTTTATCCAAACTTCTGCAGTATATAGATCTGCTATTGCATATACATGCTAAAATGAAAACTGTCACGCAGCAGGGAAAAATAGTCTTCTTGCTGCTTGTTGAGAGGGGTAATAGCACGCCTGGCTTCTCTTCTGGTTCCCTGTTTGCATGGACTGTAAAGTGGTGCCCAAGTTTCTTCTGGATTCATCTAGTGGTAGTGGGGTTCAGCTTTTACCTGCAGTTAAAGAAACGCATGTGGATGTTGTCTTCACCTTTCTTAGGGTACACATGCTGGGTACGTTTTATGCATTCATGAATTCAGTCGCTCCTTTTCTCCCAGGTCCCACAAAGAGTTTGGTTATTCTTTTGACTTTGCAGAAAGTTTGCTAATCTTAACTCAGGAGAACCTCTTGTGCCTCGTTACAAGCCTGAGGTGGGCTTCCCCAGCCTACCATTTTCTAAACTCCTGGTTAATAAGCTATTGTACTGTCACATTTCCTGAGCAGTTTGCAGACCTTGTTAAAAAGGTTTCACTGCAACATGAAAGCTATAAAAGGTAAGAGCAACTAAGCGGCACTCTTGGAATAGGTCATCTTTTTTGGGCTCGAGGAACATTCATATATGTCCTTCAGAAATTTGTAAGTTGGTCATACTTTTGCTAGTGCAAGAAAAAAGTAGGAAGTGAAACTGATTGAAGTTTAAGTGGAGTAAACAAACATTTGTTGAACAGATAATGTAACGTGGGGGAGGGGAAACCCCAACCCAAACACAATTCTTTGAAAATTATATTTCTGTCTCAAAAATTTGTTAGATCTCCCCCTCCTCCTATTTTTTTTTTAATCTTAAGATCAAACAAAAATAATAAGCTGTTCTGATGTTGCACTTTTTCACTTGTTTTTAGTTTATTCTGAAGTGCTGCAGGGGTGCTTTCAGTTCAGTTGTTCACTGGGTTTTCTTACATTTCACCCTTTTGTATGTTTGAAATAAAAAAACACTGTCAGAGAAATCACCACCACCCTTGCACTTTTAAAGGGTGATTCTCAAACTGTTGCACGGAGATTAAGCTTAAATGTTAGGAGAAAAAACAATAACCAAAATTATCCATCAGGGAGTTTGTGAGAATATTTTGTATAGTATAAAATATCCAGGAAAAATAAAATAATTGTATTGTGAATAACAGTCAAATTCCTCTTTTGAAGGATTTGTGATATAATTTATATGGAGGGAAACGATTGCGGGCTGATAAGGTACTGTTTAATTTTGCATATAGAATTCCATATGGAGCGACTTTTATGAAAATATTGTGCAAATATCCAACTAATCTCATCTGGCAGTGGAAAATAGCTTTTTGTCCCTTCAACTGGTTTTGTTGGGGATATTTTTGTGACCTTTATAACTTTGCATTCAAAGACATTTTTTAGCTTGTATATGTCTTTTTTTCTACAAGAAAAAGAAAATGCTATAGTATTCACATGAAAATGCACTGGTTTGATGCAAACTGAAATTTATCCTGAGTTTCACAGATATATGCTGTTTTTTAAATGTAACCATATTTTCTCTAATGCAATAGTAGATTTGCCCCTCTAAACCTTGAAATAGTTAAAATTTGGATTTGAAAGCTATTTTTCTGTGATCTGTTCCAACATATGATAATAGATACATGCAAAAAAATAAGGATTTGAATCCAGTGCCTCTTTACAGGAGCACTGCATTTGTATGAGCTTTTCCCACTCCTCAGCATGTCTGGAATCAGGAAGAAGTGGAGTAATCTATATTGCCTTAGGTCACGCTGTGCCTGGGTGGAAGGCTGAGAAGTGTGCAGCTGAAGGGCGTCGAGGCTCCTGTATCGCACCTCCACAGTATGTGGGAGGCTGGAGCCAGGAAAGGAATTCAGCTTATTAGTTGTACTTCTTTCTACTTCTCAAATGTGGAGTGTTGTGCTATTGTTACCTATTTTGCAGAATCAGGGTATAAAAAGAAGATTAACAATGTGAATTCACTGAGGTTCAGGTGAATGCCAGCCCTGCGTGTTGTACCCCTTTCATATGTATGGTAGAGATATTATAGCGATCTCTCTGGAGAACAAGCCTTATGAGAGGTGGCTGAGGAAACCGAGGTTGTTTAGCCTGGAGAAAAGGAGGCTGAGGGGAGACCTTATCACTCTCTACAACTGCCTGAAAGGAAGATGTAGTGAGGTGAGCGCTGGTCTGAGGTGACAGGTGATGGGATGAGAAAATATGGCCTCAAGTTGCACCAGGGGAGGTCCAGATCAGACATCAGGAGAAATTTCTTAACTGAAAAGTTTGTCAGGCGCTGGAACGGCTGCCCAGGGAGGTGGTTGCGTCCCCATCCCTGGAGGTATTTAAAAGATGGGTAGATGCGGTGTTCAGCGATATGGTTTGGTAGTGGATGGGTACGGTTAGACTCAGTGATCTCAAAGGTCTTTTCCAACCGAGTGGTTCTATGATTCTATGATTATTTCAATTCAAGGTGATCTTGAACTACATATGACACTTGTCTTACCAGTAAACACAAGCCATGACCTGACAGTGAGAGGCATCCATTTTTCAGGTAAGCTGCCCTATACCTGTGGATTTTAAAATATTACAGTTATTTTTCTTAAAAAAGGAAACTTAATTATAGTGATGTTTAGTCTTATTGTAATTATTGAGAGCCTCCTGAGAATCTTTACAAGCACTTTGTTGTGCTTTTGTGGTGAACCTGTTAAAAGCTTTGTATAATGTTACATTTTCAGGGTGAAATGCATTTCGGCAGGAACTGTGTATTTGAAAACTTTTCTCATCACTAATGATGCATTTATGGTTAATGTCCTGTCCATGCCTAGCACTGATTACTACACAACTTACAGCTCTAGTAGACAATGTGTGTTGAACTGACCTGCCTGGAGGTAGCCACTTTGGACAAGTTCTAAACCCAGGCTTTTTAAAGATTTTGATGGAATGTTTGGGTTTGTAGAGAATAGAAGTGGCCAATCCAGTGTAGAATGTTTGGTTGTTCAGGGAAAAGTACAAGTGTCTGCTTAGGTCAAGAAGGATAAAAATGGATCTGTGTACCTAAATGCTTTTTTTATTTGTCATACTGCTTTCTGTAAGAAGTTGGTTCTCACTGGTTAAGAATGATTGCTTTAAATTTGTGCATTTGTTTTCCAAATACAGCTTATGACATGTATTACTTGGGATACATTTTTGAGTTTGTTCACTTTTTAAATATATTTTTAATTTGTTGTCTATTCTTAGAACTTCATATGTATTTAGTTAAAACAGCGGAAGTGCCCCCTGAGATGCATCTAGAGTTGGTAACTTGGTTTGGAATTTATGTGGGTAAAGTATGTTTTCAGTAGATAAAATTTCGAAATTTGGTTGTTGGTTTTTGTTTTGTGATTGTTTTGCCTTGTCTTTAAATTGAACAAAAATGGAAAACTGCATATGGTAGTTTTCTCCCCCCCCCATGGTTGGATTTCTAAAGAGAAATACAGCATTTAGGGAATACACATTTGGATTGCCCTTGCCATCCATATTAACAGTTTTATTGTGATTCATTTTGAGGTTTTAAATTTGTTAATATTTTCCAGGAAATCTCTGCCTTGTTATTGCACAAAATGTACTTGCTTGTGTTGTGAGAAGTATTATAACCATTCCTTGTGTTTTTTTTTTCTAAGAAGAATGGAGGATTGTGTGTGCTCGCAAGGCAGTTAAATGTCACTCTGGAGAAAAAGATATTTCTCATGCTTCCAGCTTGTAATTGCTTATTAGTGCAGACATGTAAATCAGGCTTTTCCTAGATCATGGTTGCATGCTTCTCATCTGTTAAGTGCTTGATGTGAGATCTTGCAGCCTGATTTGCCTTTCCTGCCCTCTTCCTCCACTCCACCCACTTCCAACGGAGGAAGAAGCAGCTCAGGCCAGGGAGCTGTGCTTACATGAGGTCTGTATATGATTAAAAAAAATGTAAGAATGCAATGATGTTTGGGCTCTGGTCCCTTTGTGCTGGGCTGGGATAGTGAAGATGAGTTCTTGTGAAGCGCTCTGAAGTTTTTGATGAGTACTTTAGAGAAGCCACTGAGAAAATTAATTCTGCCTTTGGAGTTTGAACATTTGGCAATACATATAAACCTATTGACGCTTCAGACCTTTCAAGTTTCTTTTTAAGTACAGAATTGTGACAATTATGGGAGCAACAACCTATGTGTGTAAATTGACTTCAGAGCTCTATGGAAAAACAGCATGGAATCTTACTTTTGGTCTATTAAAAACCAAAAAGATACATGCTGTAAGAGAATTCAATACAGATGCACCAGTATTCATTTTTCTTTTTTTTTTAATATTTTTTGGGGGGGGGGGGGGGGGGAGATTAAAATTAACAATGTCATAAATACGGATTATAAACAACTGACTGTGTTGGCTAATGATTGATTGCCATCAATACCTTTCAGTGCAGAATATTTTCCAAAATGTCTGTATTGCTTGTCTGGAAGGACATGGCTGGAGTTTTTTGAAAGAACTAGAAATTACTCTATAGAGATACTCCTATCTCTCAAAATAGAATAAAAGTGCAGTGTTGAAAATTGATCTGTTATTGTCAGGATTTTAAAAGTTTTTGCTTTTTACAACTTGGAAAGTAAATGAAAGACCAAGACTTAGGTTTTTCACCAGTGACTTCAGGAGAAATTCTCTGGCATTATATGCAGTAGGACGTTGACCAGGCTGATGGGTCAATCAGAGTACATCCCACCTTTCTTTTACTGTTCTCTTACATTATTATTTGGTGGAATGTAATGCAAAAGAAGGGACAGTAGGACGAGAGTGAGTTTTTTGATTACGTATGGAAAATTTTGGTTAGAGAAATGAGGACAATTTGTACTTTTGTGTAGGAAGCAGTAAAGAAAAGGTTGGGGTAGTTGTGGAGGTAGGCTGATTTATACCATGGAAAGAAGGCTCTCCTACATATGTCACAAGTTGGTTTTCCATGTCGCGTCCTCAAACAACAGGGGTCTTGAACTACAGAGTGGGTTGCATTTCTTCTGTTTTTTTTTGGATAAGTCTTTGGGGCTAGACTCAGTGCTTCCAGCACTGTTCGCTTTTGGAGAATAACATCCATATCCACTAACTACTGTAAAGCAAAAAATTTTTTTACTGTTTTCTGTTATTCTTTTGTTCTGATCTTTAGTTCTACGTGCTCATCTGTGTTTCTATAAATCTTAAAATTTCTTCATAAACTGCAAAAGACTTTAATTGTATTGAGGTTTGTGTTGGTCTTCCATCATATTTGGAGAAGTAACTGACAGCAGATCCTCCTTTACCCTGGAGAACTGGGCAAGTAGTGCTGTACACCTTTTCATCTGTAAATTCACAGCTCTGACAGTGATGAGGAACGTGGATTTTTGCTGAAGTCGTGCAAGTTACTCCTCTCTTTCCCTTCCCTCATTTTCCAAATGTGTTTCGGAGGTTGCTTACGTAGCTTAATTGTTTTGCCATTCTACTTCTTTCCAGAAGTCACTCTGTAAAATTATATCACTGCATTTATAAGGAAATTATGATCCAAAATATTAGACTTTCCCCTTACTGCCTAAGACATATAACATTAATGAAATTAATTGTCTTAGTATTCTTAGTTTGTCACACACAGACAACACAGATTCAGTACTGGAGATAACCTTGTGGCAAGCTGAAATAACTTCTCACAGAACAATGGGATGATTAGTGATGCTGAATTTGAAGACAAAACTGGGATATGGTAGTACAAATTTGTACCTGAAATATTAAATGCTTTCAAATGGTGAACTGAACTACCATTTAGGATTTTCAGTTAAAATGAAAGGTTTTAACAGTAGTTTGTGTGCAGGCAGAAAATACTGCAAGTGGACTAAAATCAAGACTTTAAATAATAAATTCACCCAAAGTAGCTGAGTGTTGCCTTAATTAGATATAGCTTCAAAGCTTATGCTAAGATTTTTCCACTATAGCTTTTTGTCACTTCCACAAGTTCAGCATGCCCTATACAGATGCTTAATTTGTATGCTGGGCCCTGTGATACAGCTATTTCTGTCGATGAGATTCCAAAATTATAGGCACTGATGTCAATGCAGATGAGGTTAGCCTAATTTGGTCAAGAGAGGGCTATGCTATGCAAAATCTTCTTTACATGGGCACATAAAGGCCAGTGCCAAGACTGACAGGTGTCCAGTGGGTGGCAAGGAGCTTCAGAGATAAACATTCTTGTTGGTACTGCTACAGTTCTTGCTTCTTTAAGAAACAATATCATAATTGTATGGCTTTTTTTTTTTTTTTGCATCCCTGCAGGAAAACTAAGTAAAATGGAAATAGAACTTAATTTTATAAATGTAAATCTTTTAAATCCTACTGAAATAACTTCATTAATGCTAGATTCTTAAATTTTATTTCTGTTTAATGGTTAAGTTTGACAATGAAAATAGCATCTTGTTACTTTCAAAAATGGGATATTAAATTCAGAGGTATACTGCTGTGAAATCTCTGCAAGAAAAATTACTTAAATGTTTTTTAATTGTAGGTGGTCTTGGAATGTTATAAATATGATAAAATGCACACTCGGGTTGAATAGTGAGAGGTCTGTACAGGGATAGTGTTTTTGAGAAGGCTACAGAAGGATATTAATTGTGGTTGAAGAAGTCCCTGGACTTCTTTTTCTAGTAGCTTTCCATGTTTTTTCTATGTCAATATGTCAGCTGTGAAGTATGTAAAAAAATGTATTAATCTATTAATAGAACACTTTCTTTATATATGCCGGTTTCCATGCCTCCTTCCATGCTTCCCCCTAATTGGGGTTTGCAGTCATATGGATTTTTTTGCTTGGGAATCTTTTTATATTATTTTCTACCATGTAATTCTTCTGTTCCTTTGCCAGCCCTCTCTTTCTTAGTACTAATGTATTTAAAAAAAAAACAAAACAACAAACAAAACTCATTCTTTGTATCCAGAAGAACCACTTATTCTGACATTTCTGTAATAGAAGGCTGAACCTTTTCACTCTGTTTTTCTCAAACACAGTTGTCTTTTTCAGTTTAACACTTGCATACATAAACCACAACACTACTGAAAAGCTCTCTGTTACTGGGTCAGCTTTATCTATAGTGGGGAAGATGCTGAAGTAAATAGATAAGTTTTTGATAAAAAGCCTTTGGTTGCATGGATTGCCAGCACCCACATGCTAGCAGAATATTAATGGAAGGCAATAACTACATTTCACAAATGTGTAAATGTCTACAAAATATCAGTTTTGCATGAAAATACCTTTAGTAGACTTTATTAGCAAGCTTTTAAAACATTTGCTGTAAGAAAATTGTATCTGCTACAGGTCAGAGAAGAATTTGCAAGTATATAAGACAGGATTGTATCAGTAGTTCAATAAAATAAAAGGTGGGAAGCTGGCAATAATGCAGCCCGGAAGCGACGGAAGGTGTTGCAATGGCAAGTGTTGGATCATGGTGTTTGAAAGGTTATGTTTTTCAGCTTACTGTCTCATTAGAGGCTTTCTGAGTTTAACCAGTTCAGCTGAAATCGGTCTGCTTAACTAGTTCAGTTGAAATTGGTCAGCTTAATGGGCGTAGTTTAATTGGTTCTTGGGAAAACGCATGGAAGACTACAGGCATTTTTGGGTCTGGTGCATAAGCAAGTTCTGAAATTAGTGCAGCTGAGTCTCCAGATGAATTTTCTCGGGAAATAATGTTGTAGCGGACACTGTAACTCTGCTAATGGGTTTTTATTTGCAAGCTTAAAATACTAGAATTTTGGGGTGAAAAAGTTAAATGTAGTTGGCCAATGAAACTTCTCTTACCTTTTTTTGTATTTCAGATGCTATTGTTGCTTCTTAGTTATATGCTTTGTATTTTTGTGCATTCTTGCACACGGCCAGTATGATCTTTCATTGAATCTCTTTAATCTTTATAAACTCTGTGATGACTATTTAAGTTATTTTGATTTGTAATAGTATCATATTATAAATAAGATACTATATTGATTTATGGATTTGACAGCAGATGGTGTAATCAGTTTCAGTGTTTGTCCTGTGTAGTCATTCAGTTATTTTCATGGAAATTATCACAGAATAGGAAAATAACAGCTAGGCTTGATTAATTTCAGATGTTCTGTTGCCATCTCTGATTTCTTAATGTGAAACTTCCAGCTTTCCTCTTGAAATTTATAATTTTTTTGTCAGCGTATTTTCATGTTTTTCTGTAATGGATAGCAAGGAACCAGAAACAAAGATGATTTTATTACTGCCTTTTTCGTTTTTAAGCATATTGTTTGAGCTTCAGCATATGCCTGTGTGCCTAGGGAAAAGGTGAATGTGTGTGTTTTTTCTATGTGAACTCTTAATATTTTTTTTTAAAAAAATTTGGAAATTTATATCTAAAATCCTTGCATGAATACCTGCTTATAGTAAATGGAAGCTGTGTTGCCAGGGGAGTCTCAATAGATGTCAATATTTTAATTTTGTGTAAACTAGTCTTCAAATACTTCCTATGAATTCCAGTGTGTATGAGGGGGTTAAAAGTATCTTTTAACAATGCTGGAGTTGGAAAAACTTGCTGGTCAAGAACCAAGCAGGAAGATGTTTCTGTGTCTCAGAGAGGTGAGGCCTCATAGCTATGGGAGGTTGCCTATCACTTGGGTCCCAAATAGAAGTGCTTAGCTTTCTTGATTCAGTCTATTGATTTCAGATTGTTTTTTATGGCTGAATGAGAGAGAAGCTAGGGAGCAAGACAAAAGCAGCCGCTCACATTGTACCCTGTGCTCCCAAGCCTTCTACTCTTCATTCCTTGCACGGTGTTGCTCTCTTCTTTGCACTCTTGAGCCAGACACATTTGTGTAAATTCATACATACAGCTGCTGTCTGGGGAGGCCCAGTTGCTTCCTGTTCCCCTCCTTTCCACACGTGCCTGTAGGAGCTGTAAAGCCGGTGAGGTGTGAAGCGGGTAGTTTTCATATAACAATAGAAGTTATTGGAGAAACTTCTCTCCAAGGGAAAAAGCTTAAGCCTTGAATTTAGAGGAGAAATTTCTCATCCTTTGCATCTTCTGTAGATAATATTTGAAAGATTATAAGATGCGACTACTGTGACTTAATGATCTGTAATTTCCTTTACTCATGTTGTGATGTGTTGATAATTTTGCAGTGTTGTCCTTTTGCAAGAGTGTGACTTCAGTGTGTTTTATTTAGGTTTCCAGTCAGTAGGATAGGCTTTCACTGGTTTAAGGACGTGCTTTAGAAATAGAATGTAAATGTTTTGTTACAAAGCCTAAAACATTGGTAGCTTTTCTTGTAACATATTGCTGTTTATCTGTTTTCACTTACATAGCTGGGTTACTTGCAATATGTAAAGTACAGGGGAATTGAAATTACCCTTTATTTGCTTCCAATATACCATTCAGTCTTTGTTGAAGGTGTGTTTAATAATGAAACATGGTAACTCAGAGCAGCTAAAATTTGCCTTCATATATCTCACCTTCACAACGGTTTATTTTAGTGAATGGGTTACGGTCTGAGGCCTTTTGCAGTCTGAGGTGCTCAGTCTTGTAACGGTGGTACCATTTTTTAAGTCTTCAAAATCATGGCTTAAGGCATTTGTGTTGAACTCTATAATCAGTCCAGTTTCTTGCTGGGCCACAGACCTTTTGTGAATGAGCACATGATAGTATCTGCAAACTGATGTAGACCAATTCTGGATAAGCATCTGTATGACCATGATAAACCAGTTTTCTGTCCAAGGTAGCGCCTTACTATGTCTGACAGACAATTAAAAAAATAAATGTGTGTAGATTGTCATCTTAACTTTTCAATTACTCTTTTTGCTTCGTCAAAGAGGATTTAGTAAAAGTGTATAGCTTCTTGCCAACATGCCTTCTCCAGACAGAAGCAGATATCCAAGTTCTGTGGATTTAAACAAAGTCCTAAAATGCGATTGTAAGTAAGCAGCCTCGGAAAAATGGTATCTGAAAAACATGAGAAAGAACACTGCAGCAGAGCTTCATTTGTTTGACTATGCATGTTTTCGTAAGAACAAGGGTTCTATATGGTACAAACTGGAACAGTGACAAATGATCTAATTTAGATCCTTTAAATGTATAATGATGTTCTTTGTAGAAACCCTGAAATTTGCTGTTAGGTAAAACAAGTCACCAGCAGATTATCTGAAGATCATTATATGGCAAAGGCACCAAAAGTATTCTACTTTCTATTACAAAAGAAGCATTTTAGAAAGAAGTAATCTGTTTCTTGATGTTTAATCTATGCAAAGAAGTTAAAAATGCGTCCCTTAATTAAAATATGTGCATTTTTGCCAAATCACTTCTTCAGTGTTACACAGCCATTTCTCTTAACCCGCATAAGCATGATGATGAGCAAATAAGATGAAAGATTAAAAAGAGCCATCAGAAAAATGTAATGTTTAATACTGTACTTGCTTTGGGATGGATTTACTTATAAAATACAAAATGAATACCTTACCCCTTATGGAAGTGCAGCGCAAATAGGATGCAAATCTGGAGTTCTAAGCCCATGGTTTAAGATGTCAGCCTTTTGAATTTAGTTGCAAAGAATTAACTAGTAATGATGATTTATATGTAGTAAAGAAGGTGAATTTTGCTAAATTGCTTTCATTTTTCATGTTTGCTTATTGCTTGCTAGCTGATATGTAGCTTTATTAGCAAGCAGCTGGAATAGTTGGAATCTTGTACCTGATTGCAGCGTAAGCTAACATGACAAATGTTTTAAGTAAGAGGCTGAATTGAAAGCAGAGTGTTCAGATAACATTTTAAAATAGTATATAAACAGAAGTAGCATTTGTAAAAGGTGGTCACTGTGTATACATTGTGAAATTCTAAAAGGTCTGTTCTCCATATTGGTAAAAGCAATGATGCATTCCCCTATTTCCCATGAGTGCACTGGTTGGTTTGGGCTGCAGCAGTAGTTACCCATGTTTGTTACAAGAACACTTCTCATAGATTACAATTTAATTCTTTGTTAGTGACGTCTGCTGGAGAGGCAGATCACTCATGATAATGAGACAGGGAGAAAAGTGAAGAAAAGATGGAAATTAGTTTAGAGTTGTGATTATTTTTTTTTCTTTTTTTTTTTCCACTGTGTGCTGATGAATTGGTAAATACAGGCTTATTCCTCTACTGTTTTTACATACTCTTAATGTAAAAGTGATGAAGTTCCCTCATTAGGCCATAACAAGTACTATGCCAGTCTGGAATATATATTGGAAATCAGTGTGCCACAAAACCACTGTTCTGTGCCCATTCTGGAAGGGCAAAGGAGACTCCACAGAGCTCTCATTTCTGGGCCAGATGTACAAGTAAGTGCACGTGTTTGAAATCAGGTCATTCTGGAAAGTAGGAGTGATTAGCAATGTGCTTCAAACTTCTGCATAAAAAATAATGTGGTGGTGGATGTCTGTGAAGCCTTGCTGCATTTAACAGGAACATCATATGAGACCCAGTAATGTCTGTGAAGTTTGAGGCTGTGCTTCAACTCTGGATTTCCTTTAAGTGTTACTGAAATGTTTTTTGGGGACACTTCTGTAGATAAAGTTACTGAGGTTTGTAAGGCAACACTAAGTCATCCTTCAAGATTTCTTAGATTTGTTTCAAAAAAAGGTTTGAAACCACATGAGTATTTAGAAATACACAAGTAAAATTGGGATCCTGTACTTGGTACTTCAAATAACACTGTGTGCTAATAGGAAATAATGGGTTTCCATGTGGAGCCTTGGAGATCGCTAGCAGTGTGTGTGGAAATAAATGGATCCTTGCAGACCACCATGGCATATTAAAGGAGAGCTACTCTGATCCCACATGATGCTGGTTTCATAATGACAGCAAAGAGGTACCTTCAGCAAATTCCTAAATGGAATCTTTGTAATTACTGTTGAAAGACCCCAGGTGATTTCTGCTGTATTGATGGTGAATTATTGTGTTATAAGGAATTAAACAGAAAGGTTTACTCATCACATGCAAAGACTGTAGAAAAACATGCCTTTGCTTAGATGCATCTACAGTGATTCAAGTTTACATTGAAGTGATTGGGGTATAAGACACAGCAGTTGCATGTGTATGAAGTTTCAGCTGGTGGTAAAGAGGGAAGAACTAGATAATGACTTATATGCTACACTTGAGTCTTAAGTACTGGAAATCTTGCCTTATCAAATGTGTCATCTCTGCAGTGCATTGAGAAAATAAATTTTAGAAAAACCTAAAAAGAATCTGCTAGAAAGCAGGGAAAAAAGAGAAGAAGAAAGAAAACAAAACAGCTTTAAGAAGTGCCTATAATTTTTAAAAGACAAAACATGCAGTACATGGTGCGCCTTTTTCAAGATGAAACAGAGACTGATGGTAATGTCTGCAGCCCAAGGGTCCCTGATGACAATCCCAGAACTTAGGTAGTATACTAGGTAGTATGTTATCACAGAGGGAAATTAGTACTCTTATTTTCATGTAGTCTTGTACCTGAGGGTTTACTTTACTTGCTAATGATTGTGAATAATTTCTTATACTTGTAAAACATAATTTATTTTGCCTTCACCTTAAAATTGCTAATGGGGTTTTCCAAAACAGTACTTTCCCCAAAACAGGCACCGTAGTTTCTTTGATTTCTCATACTTCTTACACAAAACAGTGCAATTCTTGGTTTTCCTTTGTCCCCAAATTCAGAATCTTGTTTCTGAAACAGTCCTTCCATTTCCAAGCTGTAGTTAAAACAAAAATGGTGGAGTGGTCCTTGGCAGATGGGCAGATGTTTTTGCTTCTGTGTTCTGGTATTAAACTATGCATGAAACAATAGTTTTTCTTAAAACTTTGAGTAAGAGGAGGCTAATTAATTAAACCACTTGCTATTGGAAGACAAGAGGAAAGGGTTATTACTTTGTATCTCTGTTTTCTAAGATAATATTGTGTTTCAGGTATTGGTGGAAGAAAGGCTTGCTCTGTGCACTCAGGATAACACCTGCCACGTGTTCCAAGAACATCTTTATGTGTTTTAAGGCAGGAAAATGAGAAAACTGATCAGGGATTGAAAATAGTGGTGTCAGAGAGAAATGATTGGTCTTTCAAAGAGTATAAGGCTATTTGTGTTTTACTTCAGGGAGAGCTCAGTCTTGAAGCAAATCACCTCATTGTCCACGTTTGTCATGCCTACCTGCTTGTTTTCCAGGGTGGTTTCAATGCTAACTAGGTTCCTTTTAAAAGGAAATAAGCCATTTTTACTCCTTCCATGCCCCAAATGTACTCTAATACTTGATAGAGTCGTAGAGGTTTGACCTGTTGTTGGCAGCTTTGAATCTCGTGTAGAAGGGTCTGCTTCAGGCAGTTTGAGTGAATGTGGCCTGCAAAAAAAGCACTCCTGGGCTTCATGTAGTATAGGTGCAAAGAACTCAGCATCAGCTGTGTTTTGATCTGCTCCAATTGTGCCAGGTTGTTAATGTAGACTGGTGATGACTAATGGTCTGGGTGTCTTAACCTTGTCAAGTGTTCGGAGATGGCAATTTTTAAATCTACCTCTGTGACAATTTCTATTTTGGATGGAACTTGACAGACCTTTAGATAAGTGTTGTGTTCGTTAAGTGAGATACCAAACAGTCCATTGTGATGTTCATGCCTGTGGGTTTGATCTGACTGATTCTTAGGGGCATGGTGAAGCGAGAGAGCAGAAGATATATGTTTGGAACGTAATGGTGCTGTAGGAATCCACAGCGGGTTCAGAGATCATGCTTATAGCTTAAAAGCCAGCACAAATATTAGGAATCATATTATAAAACAAGAGAGCCCTATCAGTTGCTGAGTCTTCTTCATTCAGTAAATTTCCGCTGTGTTTCCCCTCTTCCTAGAGGAAGCTAACTTTTCAGTGATGAAGTTTTGGTAATCTGTGCTAACTTTTGTATTTTGTGCACATATTTGAATTCTAGGAAGGGCAGACTCTTATATAGTTTTCGTTTCAGTTATTCAATTTCATCCTCTTAAACTCCTCAGTATCCCACACTCTGTTCCTTTTTCCACTCTGTAGCTGCTCTTTTTCTGAACTCATAGAACCATAGAGTGGTTTGTGTTGGAAGGAATCTTAAACCATCCAGTTCCAACCCCCCTGCCATGAGCAGGGAAACCTTCCACTAGGTCAGGCTCCTTGTAGCCTCTTCCAGCCTGGCCCTTAAACACTTCCAGGGATGAGGCTTCCACTACTTCTCTGAGCAACCAGTGCCAGTTCCTCACACCCTTATGGTAAATATTTCTTCCTAATACCTAATCTAAATTTCCTCTCTTTCAGCTTAAAATTGTTACCCCTCATCCTGTCACTGTACTGCCTGATAGAGAGCCCTCTCCAGCTTTCCTGTAGCCCCGTCAGGTACTGGGAGGCCACTGTAAGGGCTCCCCGGAGCCTTCTCTTCTCCAGGCTGAATAACCTGAACTCTTTCAGCCTGTCCTTGTATGGGAGATTCTGCAGCCCTCGGATCATCTTTGTGGCCCTCCTCTGGCCTTGCTCTAACAGATCCATGTCCTTCCTGTGCTGACAACTCCAGAACTGGATGCAGTACCCCAGGTGAGGTCCCACGAGAGCAGAGTACAGGGGCAGAATTGCCTCCTTCACACTGCTGGTTGCACTTTGGATAGAGCCAAGATATGGTTGGCTTTCTGGGCTGCCAGTGCACATTGCCAGTTTATGTTGAACTTCTCATCCACCAGCACCCCAAGTCCTTCTCTTCAGGGCTACTCTCAATCTGTTCTCCACCCAGCCTGTGTGCTTGGCGTTGCCCTGACCCAGGTGCAGGACCTTTTGCACTTGGGCTTATTGAACTTCACGAGGGTAAACTATTTGAGATTTTTTTTGTATTTCTGAAAATAAACATTTTGTCAGTTTAAAATGACAAAAATTAAAGTGAATCTCAAGGCTGCTCCAACTATGTAGAACTGCTTGGCTGCCTCATCAGTGCTCTAGGAGGAAGTTAGTTTGCTTTCCAATCTTGGAAAGTACTGGGCGAGGGATGAGTGGGATTGTAGACAAGTTCAGCCCTTGAAACAGTAAGCTGAAGCAATTTGCCAGTTCAGGCATGAGTATGTGTGGCTAGGAAGGCAATATGAAGAATGGCTTGGTATTTAGTGGGCAAGCAAGCGATTAGAGAACCTTGATTGATTTCAGTGTTTGCTTGTATTCAGTGCATTAACTTTTCTTTCATTAACATGATGTATAGTTAAGTTGCTATAAAATGAACCTTGAAATGTGTTTTGAAGTTCAGTTCATAGCAGTTCTCCAGGTGGCAGAGATGAAAGGAACTTGTTAATATCAGCTATGGTGAAATCTGCTAGAAACAGGCTTTTCATAGTATTTAAAGGCAGTATACTGAATTCGCTGAAGCAGTGCAAGTACTGGAGCATAATCCTGTAGTCCAGCAAGCTTTGCTGTGTTAAAATGTGAGTTATAAAAGCACATAATCACTTGTTTTTGTTTTTTTTTTTCATTTAGTATTTCTGAGGATTTAGTATGGCTTTACTATTTCCTGCATCCTGTGGTTGTAAAACTGTCTCGTGGAGTGCGGCGCTGGCAGCTCGGCGTTCGGGGCAGCACTGCTGCGGCCAGGCAGGTTGCGGGGCTGGCAGCTGACCACAGCCTTCACTCAGCTGCTGCGGCTGGTGGGGCGGGCGGCCGCTGCGGGGCTGCTCCAGCCCTGACACCCTCACTCGGCTTCCAGTGCTGACTGGATCGGGGAGGAGATTATGCGTCGGGGCTTTGGGGTGATCCAATGGGAATTACGTTGGTCTGGTGTTTAGCTCTGATCCTTATCAAATGGATTACTTCTAAGGTAAGCCATTTTATTATTCTGTTTTGAACTAACTAGGTTTGTAAGTAGCCCGAGAGAAAACGAGTCATTAAGAACTTCACGAATACTTATTTTCCTTTTTTATATCTGATCTTTTTTGGAAACACATCATTCGTCATTTAAGATTGTGCTTGAGTGTTCATACATGATTTTGTAGCTCTCAGCTTTTGCCCGCCTTGAAGTGGAAGGAGTGTGTTTGTAGCAGTGCCAATTAGGAGACAGGGAAAAGGGATTCGAAATGGCTTCTGAATGGCAGGGGTGTGGTCGCCTCCTTTACTGACAGGCCTGCAGTTTTAGAGCACTTTAAAGGCTTTGTGAAAATAAGGAAAACTGTTTAAAATATAGTGAGAATAATCTAAATTAGCATATTTTGCTTCCTGGTCAGGATATCCTTTTTGTGTTGTTGATTTCAGCGTTATGGGAGTGGAAATACCAGTTTTGTTTGCTTAGGTGAAATACCAGATACTTCACTTTGTAGCCTTTCAATTTTAGGTGCCTGTGTTTTAAAAAATATGTGCTAATGTTAGACAGAATTAGGAGTTCCTGCTCTCTCATTGTGAAGAATGTAAGTATCTCCGTACTTTATATTGTGGTAGTAAATATAGATGTGATTGGTGCCTGGCGATGAGACCAGGCTCTTCTCGGCACAGCTTGCTGCCTAAACTGGAATTAATTCCAAAAGAAAGAATAACTTTAAGGTTGTGAAGGAGAGCCAGAGTCATTGCAGATAATGAAGGAAACTGGGGAAAAAAGTTAAGAGTTCATGCCTTTATATATAGAACTTTTTATTAGTGCACAATTTTAACATTTTTGTACAATTAAAAGAATAGGAACAAACAAATTTGAATTTGTTGTGAAAATGAGTTTTGCCAAGAATCCATGCCTGCACTTTTCCATCATTGCCAATAATACAATTCTAAATTTACTGAAAGCAAAACCAGTCAAACTTAGTTGCTGGTACTTGTGGTAACTTACGTCACATCGAGAAAAAGACCAGGATACCTTAATGGATGTTCACTTGTTGCTGGATGCTGATTCTAGATGTGAAAGTTTTACAGCTGGTGTCCTGGCCTAATCCATGATTTGCACTTTACTGGTATACTGTCAAATTGCTGGTTTTCTGAACCCTGACATAAAAAGGCTGTTTAAGGATTATGTCTGTAAATTGTTTGGTCAATTTGGTGATTTTGTTAAAATGGGTGAAACAGGAATTCCAGGTAGCTGACATAATACTGTGCTTTTTGTGGCTGTGTTTTTAAATGTGCTGATTGTTGTTTCTTTTCAAGAATATTTTGTTTGTGTTTATCTAATTATCCTATTTTGCTGTTGCTTTTGAGTCCTGATTTAGTTTCTAAAGGTACTATCCCTGTTTGTTTCTGTCCTCATTTAAGTCAATCACTTATGCTGATTTTGACTATGCTTTCTTTTCTGATAAATTTTCAAGGTTTTTGTTTATTCTTGTTAAATCTTGAAGTTTTTGTGTTGATAAAACATTGGATAAATCTTACAATGAGACATGATGTACACCTGAGATGTATGAGGGAAAATACCTTACATATGCTTGTAGATATGTGTATCGCTAACATTGATAACTTATCATTCAAGCGATAGCTAAGTTTATAAATGATTGCCATCTGTCTTGGGAGATGATCCTCTGAAATAGCTTTGTATGGAAGAAAAAAATAAAATTGCCACACTCAGATATTTGAAGGGAGTGTACCTATCTTATTGCTGATTAATATGGCATTCCTGAGATTAACTAAATTTTCTTATTACTGATTTGGCAAACTTTGAAAATTCCACTTCGAAGTCCGGTGAAATATTTAGAAAACAGTAATAGAACCATTCTGCAGTGGCATACTTGAATTCAGCAACAGTTTAAGTGCTTTGAAGGAGCATTTTCCAGGGCTTTAGTGAGTAAAAACTTGGTGATGCCTTGTGGAAAACTGTGGATCTTATGTTAGCATTGACCTTTTAATTACTTGAAACAATTCTAAGAATTTTGATAAATGACAGTCTGCCTTTTGAAATCCAATAATAGTTCGAGAATTCTAGTCTAATTAGTTTATCATTCTAGGGACTTCTATTTGGTAAACTATCTTTTGAATCTTAAAAGTTTCCAAGTGTGTGTATTTGAGGCAGCATATCCAGTAAATTGCAGCTGCTGTGGTATAGCAAATTATCCAAATTTGTTCTCAGTTTCTTTTTCTGAATGTTGGGCAAATAACATAAGCAGGAAAGCCAAGTAGAAGCACCTGGCTGGCTGTGGTGTGCTGTACTGCTGCTTTTCTTTCCTAGCTTTTGAACAAACAGCTAGGTTACATAGTAAAGGTTGTGTACCCCATCAAAAGGCGTTGATATTTTTTTCTGGTGGGAGGTGCTGAACTTCGAAGCAAGCAGCTCTGCCAGGTTCTTTCTGCTGTTGCAGAAAGAGACTGGCAGTTGTTTTGCTTGACAGACCGAAAGCTGGCTTGCTGGTGCTTGCCAGAATGAAGTGCCCAACAGCAATGCTGGTGTTCTGTTTGAACTGGATTGGGAAGTCCTTGTGATAAAACTGATACATCAATGGAAACGTTTCTGTTTGGCACAAACAGCAGCAGGTGCTCCGTTTCCAAGTGTGACATACGTATGCTGTACTCCCTACCATCACTGAAGCAATTTCTCTTTGAAGATATATCGATGTGCTATTTTGGCATGTCGCTCCCATTACATGGCTTTTAATAACTTCCTATACTCAAGTCAGATTTTTCTGAAAACCTTTTCTCAGACCTGTCTTTTGGTATATACTCCCTTTGCCTGTTCTTGTAGAGTCCTTGATTCACTGTTGTTCTTAAAGGATTAATGCTTTAATTTGAACTTCTTCCATTAACTTTCCATAAAGATCTGACAAAAGAGAGAAGTGAAAGCTTTTTGTACTGTATTGCCCCTTGGAAGAATAAATGACACTCTAGTATGAAACTGAAATTTAAGATGAGGTTTTCAAACAAGTCCAATGTAAATAATCCTTCCCAGTTATCTTTCTGACATCTGTATTCACTGCTGAAACAAACCAGCCCACCCCAGTTCAGATGACTGTGCTTGAGTCTGTAAGGGAGTGGAGTGGTTCGGAAACTCACCTAATTGTTTCAGGAATTTGTTGAATCACTTGGAGCCCAGCAGATATTTCTACCAGACCAAGCTGTCCTTGAAAAGGGAACCTGCCTAAACACATGAGGATTGTCTTAGGTTTGAGCACTAGTAATTCTGTCTGCATGTTGGAACAATGCTCATTTGTCTGAAACTTGTACAGAGGGTGAAGGAGTTCAATATGCGTTATGGTTATTAATAGGTAGAGAGCTTCAGGTAGACTCAAAGAGGTAGCAGAGATCTAGAAATAACATTTTATGTTAAATGAGTTAAAAATTTTTAATATGATATTTTGAAGTTCCAGAGGTCAAGATCTGTTCATGAAGTTTTCAGTTGAGGTTTCTGTGTGTGCTACAGTCATCTCGGCCATCTTTAGTATACGTGTAGTCTTGATGCCTTTAGTGTAGGCTGCAGAGAGCTGGGCCTTTGATTAGTGATGAGGGAGGAGGGATCTTTGGAGGTCGACAAGGGTAGAATCCTGCTGATTAAATAGGTTGAGCCGTTCAGTGCTTTACAGAAACTGTAGTTCTCCAAGGGGTATTTGTCGTTCTGCTTACAAATTTGCTGCACGTGACAGTTTGCAGTAGAAGCTGATTCATTAAATCTGGTCTTTCTGTTTTCTGGATTTAAAAACTGGAATCTGGGCAGATTATCTTAAAGAAGCACAGGCAGAGTATGTTATATTACTTCTCTCTTTTTTTTTTTCTGTTTTTCCTTGCATTTTTCTAGACTAATGTAGGAGGTAGTTTAATGAATATGCTGACAGTATTATTTGAAGGGGGAAAACAGGTGATATACCCCAACCTGCAGTACATAGTAATTTACCAGCCTATCACAGGCTGCTAAATAGCTCTGTACCGTTAGCTTCCTCCTCAGTCTTTGACAATGCTCCCAACTATCTCTACCACATCTATTTGCCTGGCCTAAAGGTGCGAGGTCTGACCACTCAATACCCGCCTTGTATCTGTCCCTTAATGTAACGTGCTAATAAATGCTTTCCTCTTATCTCTTTTATTAAATAAATTTGGATGAATGAAGTATCTTTAGGACCTCTACCCTTTTAGCAAAATTAGCTGAAGTTGTTATATTGCTTTTGAAATTTTGTTAAACTGGAAGGGGGAAGATTCAGATTAGACATTAGGAAGAAATTCTTTACAATAAGGGTGGTGAGGCACTGGTACAGGTTGCCCATGGAAACTGT
Source organism: Tapera naevia (assembly GCA_033556795.1). NCBI lineage: Eukaryota > Metazoa > Chordata > Aves > Cuculiformes > Neomorphidae > Tapera > Tapera naevia. The sequence goes on from JAUMJJ010000038.1 coordinate 18,822,350, forward strand.
GGATGCCCCGCTCCCTGGAAGTGTTCAAGACCAGGTTGGATGGGGTCTTGAACAGCCTGGTCTGGTGGGAGGTGTCCCTGCCCATGGCAGGTAGGTTGGAACGGGAAGATCTTTAAAGTCCCTTCCAACCCAAACCATTCCATGATTCCCTGATTAGTAAGGCTTGCACAATAAATTGTCTCTTTTTCCTTAGGAACCCAAACTTTGAAAGGTAATTTTAAATGAATTTGATTGCACAAAGGTTCCTGTGAGGTCTATTAGAGACCTTGCAGAACAAAATCACTTGTGTGTATATAAACAACTGGTTTATGTCTGTGAAAGTCTTCTTTATATTTGATACAGCACATGGATGTACTACTTTATCTAGCAATAGTATTTTAGGTTTTAGAGAGCAAGTTGTATTTTGGAATCAACTTATCAAAAGTATTTATTTTTCGGTAAATTTTTACATATTGTTTTCCTTCTCAGAGACTAGTGCTTCAGTTGAGCATGGTTCCTGTAGCTGCATTTATGCTTAGCTTTCTCCTGTATTAGATTGTGGAACTGTACAGAACATGTCCAGAAATCTGTGATAGGCAGGTGCAAATTGCAGGTTAGCACTAAATTACATCACTGATTGTGCCTAGTCAGTAATATGAAATGTTCCAGGCTACTGAAAATATATACAGGTGAGATTTGCTGAAATTCAAAGGTAGATTCTATGAAGAAATTTGAAAATGTTAGTGAGAAATCGGCATTATTTTCTGGCTGAGTTGTATTGCATTTCCCATCAGGACAAGCACATTTCTATGAGAAATGCTGTACCACGTATTTCAAGGGAAGGATTATTTACATGGTTTATGATCTTCCTAGGAAATACAGAACAAAAGATAAGACAACATAAAAGTTCTACGGGGCGTTCTTGTAGTCTTTACAATGGCTACTAAAATTGGACCCCATTTGGAGCTGGGTCTTCGGTCATTTCTGTGATTAAGTATTGAGTTTACCTTCGGGAGAACTTCTTTTACTTCAAGTATAAGGTTTTATGTATTGTTTTAACATGCAAAATGTTAAAACAATTCTATGTAACTTCTGGATTTGGAGTCTTAGCACATCAGTTGTACAAATCATGCAGATAGAGGTTATTAATCTCTTAGTCTGTCTTTATGTGCATTTAATTTGTTCTTTAGATACATGTATATAAGCAATTTTGCCTTTTCTCAATTCCAAGTAATTTGGTTTTTTTCTCTCTTTTTCTTTTAGAATTCTTTTCAGTAGCTAGCATCTATTTTTCTGTCCTATTTCCTGGCATGGTTTGATTTCTTGTCTTTTGAACTTGCGCATGGCTGGTGCAACGTTTTTCCTGTGTTCATCTCCAGGCTGGCTTTTGTCTGGGATATGAGGACCCTTTGTGGCACCAACTTCACTGTCTTCAGTTGAAATGAGAAGTGTGGTGGACAGGGAAAGGTCATAGGAGTTTTTAATGTGCGCATGCACGTACACACATACATAAACAAATCTTATTTTAAAGAACAAGTGTCGTGAACTGGCATTCTTCACAATCAAGTCTGATTGTGAAGGTGATCCCCCGGTCCTAAGTTTAAGAAATAACATTAATGAAGGCCCTAGAAAATGGCAGAAGATGGAGAAAGCACAGTAAAGGCTAGACATGAGGCTGGATGCTAGATTGTACAGTTTTTGAAGACTACTGGATGCCAGTGTTGAGTAACTATGAGAAAATTCCTCCACTTTTTAGCTGTTAGAGGACCAACCACACCTGTGGGAGACTTCCTGGGTTGTAACTATTATTGCATTCGTTGAATGTGTGTGGAACATATGTCGTTTGTGTGGGCAAGAAATAACAGTCTATATGGGAATATCTCACGGTAATGCACGAAGAGCTTGATGATTCTTTTATAGACTTATATCATCAAATGTGAAATACCACTTGCTTGTTTTCATTAAAATGCATTTATGCATGACATCCTGCTTCAGTGGTATCTTGATTTGCCTACAGGAAGTACTGGGTAGAATGAAAGTAGCATGTGGCAGCCAGGTCCTGCCCTTACAATAATGATGTCATTTGAGTTCTTTTATTTCTTTTAAACCTACTCGTAGTTTTGAAAGATTGAAATAACCCATAGGTAAAAGTAAATAAGCAAATAAACCGGGAACTGCAAGTAGTTAAGTATTGCATTCTAGAAGGCAATGAGGAACACATGATTTTGCCTGCTTAATCTTGTTCTGCATCTTTTTTATTGTGAGAAATAATTGAGAAGCATCTGGAAATAAATTTGGGGGGAGACCTTTTTTCCGCACTGGTCCTGTTTTTCATAATCTCTTTATTAGCAATTCTTGTCCTTCCTTTCTCTGTTCCTAAGACAAAATCCGTGTGTATATATACATATATATATCTGAAAGATGGATGTTCAAATTCCAAAAATTAATTTTGAGAGATAAATTGGAAATGGAGAATTTTCACTTTATTTACATTTCAATTTAAAAATAATTCAGTTCTAACTTGCATACAATATACCTTTTTTTTGACAGAGACGTGGAGCAATTTCCTATGACAGCTCTGATCAGACTGCGTTGTACATTCGTATGCTAGGTAAGCATATCAGTTTCTATATTGCAAAGTTTTAATGTTTATGATGGATTTAAAATAGTTGTGTTTTTTTTTATATTTGAATGTTGAATTTTTAAGTTTATCATTCCCTTTCTCCTGGATAATATTCTGGTTAGATTATTTAGAAAAGTTTTGGGTTCTTTTGTGTTGACTTGGGTTTTTTGGTTGTTTGCCTTTTTTTTTTTTTTTCCCAATTTAACCATTCTGTCAGATGTTTTACTCTTATATTAAAAAAAAACAGAAAGACTGTGTAATTAACATGATGTGTTTGATAGAAGTTAAGTTTTCCATGTGACTTATGATTGACCTTTAATTCTGTGATGGAATTTATCCCTTCTGCATGGTATCCTTCTGGTTAAAACTGTAGCTTAAAAAACTCTTGTGTGAGAGTTGCCACACACTTTTAGACACTTCAATACTGAGGTTATGAAGTATTCAACATGTTCTTAAAATAATGATATGATTTTAAACAATACTTCTCTAACTAATATCAGAAAATTACTTGAAAAGGGAAAGGACTCGTGGCAAGGACCAGTAGTTCAGTCAATTTACTGCAGAACATTTCCAGAGTCACAACTAGATAAAGCCAAATTAAAATGAAACAACAGTATCAGGAGGGGCAAGCATCCGGGAGAGACCCTCTGTGATAGTGGATGCAGGGAAGGAGCTGAGGTCACTCGTTGAGAGGAGAGAGATGCAAACCTCATGCAGATCTGGCTGCTGGGTTCAGTACTTGTCGCACCTCTTCTGGAGGCTGCTTGTGATGCAGATGGCTTGGGGACTCTTAAGTCTGTTTTACTGCAAAATTCTGCCACTTAATTTAAACCATCTTGAGCTATGATTTTGTGTTGAAATGGACTATGAATGCTCACATGATGTCTTGCACTGCTCAGTGAATGTCAACAGCTAGTGCTTACAAATTCTTAATCAGCTCCAACTAAATCAGCCAGAACATGTCTTTTTATGCCCCGAGTCTTTTCAGTTTAATTGTATACTGTATGTATTAAAGTCGCCAGAAATTCATAACTGCATTGTCTGTGAATTTAAAGTTGTATACGTGTACACATGCATAGCTTACAACTTTAAACGTATGTAGGCATATGCATGTGTATATAAAAAGTCCAATTTTGACTTAGCATCTTCATATTTTTGGTTTTCAGTTATTTTGGTTTTGAAGATTGTGAAGTTAATACCATAGCACTGAATGTCTGCTGAAGGGTTTTTGATAAGAGAATGTAATTGCTTTAGAAATTTCTAAGAGCAGGAGGACAGAAGATGCTGGTTTCTAAATATTTATTGAAAAAAGCTCCAGCCTTTTTCTTTGTTGGAAATAGATCTATTTCATTTTAAAGTTAAAATTACTTTTTAATCATCCATTTTTCAGGATGAATGCTAGAATTCTTCAGAATGTGATTTTTATGCTCTAGTCATAATACTAAGAAAGTAAATTCAGGCCTGGGGTAGTTTTGTTTCCTTGATTTTGTGATATTGTCTTTTTAAACTAAATTTATTTTGTGCCTTGTTTAGAAAATACTGCTATTTTGCTTCAGAATCCTACAAATCAAGTACTTTTAATTCCACAACAGCGGTGATATGTATTAATTTATTTTAAAAATGCACTAATATGCTTGAATTGAAGTTAGTGTAAGTGTATGCCTGTGTTTTTATCTCTTGAAAGTTAATCTGTTAGTGATAGAAACTCAGCTTGTAAGAAAATAATTCTTAATTTCTGGGAAGAATAGTAAGCTTTCTTTCACTACTTTGGAAATTTAACTGTGCCGTGAAGTAGTTAGGCCCATTTTTTATGCAGGAGGTTTTTTGGTAAAATTCAAGTAAATCTAGAGGAAATAAAGCATGACTTCTTGTGGTTCTTGGTATATACACCTGAACTGAGGGAAAAATCTTATTTGTTTTGAAATCTTTGATTATTCTCATAGGCAGAACTGGAATCTATTCAGAATATGATGTGAAGTAAATTTAAATTTTCAATTGTTCTCTCATTGGAATTAGTTATTACACTATGTGATTGGTATTTGTTATGAATAATGTAACTCTTGCTGGCATTCGCTGCTGTTCAATGATGCTGTCTATTCAGAGGCAGTGAGGCTTTTAAAGGATTGACCTCTTCTAACTTCTGGGGGTAGGAGGGTACTGACAAGGAAACAAAAAATGCTCATTGGATTTTTGAATCAGTGTGTTAAATTTGTATTACTTGCTCACTTGTTGGTGATCATTTGTTTTTTCCGAATTATGTACACCATACTGTACAATTTTCACAGCTATTTACTGATTTATTACTGTTGCATTCATAAATGGGCTGTAAAAAAAGATCAGCCTGAAAGCTGAACAGTTGGGTGCATCGGTATGTAGAAACATTCATATCAGAGTAGATTGAAGAATTAATATTTCAATTAGAATTTTTTGCAAGAAAGGTAAAGTGTTGGATTTCCCCATGTAGTATTTTGAGGGTTTTGTTTTTTTATTTATCTTAGTACACTTTAACAGAGTAAGCTGTAAGGAATCCTCAACTGTAACTTAATGGGAAGTTAGGCGCAGTCATGAGAGGTTTTGCCTTTTACTTTATTATTTTTCTGAATAGACTATATCTACTAATAAAATGTACCTTGCTAAGGTGTTTATTTTAGAAGACCAAAAATATAAAGCTAAGGGTATCTAGGACATCTCCCTCTGTTTAGTTGAGCTGACCGTGGAGTTGCTTCCTTTAATGTTTCAAGACTGTTCCAGTGGGAATCTAATGGTAATTCGTTTGCACTGAGTAAATAGAAGTTCCTGTGGTATAGCAGTGTTCCAGGTTCAATTTAAAAGATCGACTTTTTGGGGCACACAAACTAAACAACTAACTCCAAAGTGTCGTCGTCGGTGTCGATGTAAACAAACAACATTGACTCTGACTCATCTGTCATGCACTATTCCCAAAATATACACTAAGCCATTCCCGAGTGGCTTATTTACTATTTTAAAATGTAGATACAGATGCAGCATTGTTGAATTTTTCTTCTAAGACCTTGGAAGGGCTAATATATCTGCATCACCTCAGACAGCTACTTCTCTAAGCAGCTATGAGGAATTCTCTGTTTCTTCTAAGCGCTTCTTTGTAGTCTCGACACTTTTCTTGATTTTTCTCTTCTTTGCTTTTCTGGTTTCTTTTTCTTGTTTTGTATTACCTGCAAGTTTTGCTGCTGTGCATGGGATAGAATGAGTGGGGCACGGACTGGTTCTATCAGTGAGCATGCACCTCTCAACTAAAACTGGAGTGCTTTACCCTACTTTAGAGGTCTTGATCACTTCAAATAGGAAACAGTGGAGGCAAGCTGATGTGGAATGCAGGTGCATGCTCTTCTCAGGTAGTGGTTGTTGCATTGTGTTCCTTTCGCTTTAATTCCTGCATATTCAGCTGACCTGTCATCTCTTTCTCCAACAAATTTAATAGGAACTTTTATCTATGAAACTAGTAATTCTTTCTGGAAATCCTGCTCTTCACAACTTCATGGCTTTGACCTGAGTGGTTTACCTTGAGGTGGCTGTCATAATTTCTGCTCCCAGCTGTCCTTCGTGAGCTCTGAGATTTCTGCCCCTGCTCCAGAAGGCCTCAGCTCCCCAAGCAGCTGCTGCATTGTTACTGTGCCACGCTGGAGTATTAGGGTAGCATGAAGTATGTGCTGTGTAACCCTAACACGCAGGGATGTCAGCTATGGCATTTCAGCTGCCTCGTAAGTATCAGAGCTGTCCTTGTGGGGTGAACAGGAATCTGAGAGAGGGGTAGGAACTAAACTATCTGTCTTCAGGTAAGTTTTGTTACAGCCCTCATTCCTTTGTGGCTTTCAGTTGTAGCTGCAAACTTCCTTCTTACGTTTCTTCTTCCAGTATTTGTTCAGTCTTCAATTGGGTTTCTGCCTGTATGGCCTTTGTCTTATTAAAAATGCAAGTTAACCTTGTCAGTTAGAGCTATTCTGGAAAAATATCTAATTAAATACTCAGCCAACAGATATTTTGTCAAGTTCATGCACAAAATCAGATTTTGAAAGGAAAGCTTCACATTTTTTGATTCTTTGGATTCATAGAAACTCTGAGGCAAAAAATTTTTCCTGGAAGTCTGGTGTTATTAAGATGCTGGACTTGAATGTGTTCCCCTCAGGAAACAGAGGAGTCTTTTCAGAGTTGCTAAAGCAGAGACACTTAAAATAACAACTGCCAGATTGCTGCCATTTCTGCCCCAGCAAGGAAACTTACCTGTAAGCAAATGGTGTGATCTGATGGTTTCAAAAGATTTTGTAACCACTTTGACATTTTATTAAAAGACCTAAATAAATGAAAACTATTACTGAGTTATTTTGGTTTAGGTGTTGAATCTTAATTATATTTCATCTACCATAATAATGATTTGCTCTAAGGTTGGACTGCTATTTAAAGGAATTATGTAACAGCATCTTTTTATCTGACAAAAGTAATCTTAAATCTGAAACGTCTTGTGCCTTTTTGTAACTTACCTGATGGTAAACATGGTTCTTCCTTAAAATTAAATTCCATATTATTTCAGACTCATGGGGTTGCAAACAACTTGTTCAGGATTTCCCAAGCAAATCAATGTGAATATATTATGTTGCATGCAAGCACAACGAAGTAGGTGCATTTGGCATGTTGTGGCATCTTTGCAGGTCAGACTAACTGAATAGTGAATCCATAACGGTGGTCCAGTATTTCTGGATGTTTTGGGGCTAATTATACATATGCAGTAGAGATGAGTTTCACTGTGCTAATAGCACGTAATTTCATAATGTTCTAATGTGCAGCCAGTTTGCTATTCCTTTTTATGCTTCTTTATACATGGAAACTTCAGGTAGAATGTATGGTATCTTCAAATTCCACTCATACCAATTTTTTTAAACACCTTGATGGCTCAGAGCTTGAAAAATGCAGTAGCACTGTGCAATGGTAATGGAGACAGCTGTTCTGTCTTCGTTTTGGCCCAATAAGAGTTTATACGTTTGTTTACTGTGATAAATTCCAATCCTGTAGAAGTGATGTCTTTTTCCTGAATAAATCCAAATGTATTCTAAAAAAATTAATTCATCTTTGCGATTTTGATTCTTAACAAAATACCTTCTGCTTCTATCACGATCAAGGAGAAAGGATTTGGTTCAACAACTACTTAATGAAAACTATTTTGCTTTCCTTGCTGGGAATTTCTTATTTCATTTATATGCAAGTAAATACTGTCATTTTGCCTTTATCTTATTACAATTGCCTTTGTAATGGTTTACCTTGTTTAGTATATAATTTCTTCTTTTGGCTAACTTCTGTAAATAGTCATTTTAATAATTCCTGTTAAAAGCACTGTAGTTAGTTGCACTTGTGCATTTCACTCATAGGTGTTTTTCCTTGTTTTCCTGCTCAAAATCCACAACATTGCAGGCATTTCAAGGATAACAGGAATACTGCTATTTTATCTATTTTATTAGACTAGATACTGGTAAATAAAAAAAAGCAGAGAGAAATTTTCTGCATCTAATTTATCAGGTAAACCTGCTTGTTTTGTTATTTACAAAATTCCATGTTAGTTTTCAGGTATTTTTCTGTGAACTTTTCCTGTTCTTGACACTTTGAACAAGTAAATTGTTCACCAAAACCTAGTTGTACAGTGACTGAAACTATTTGCTAATTCATATAAATTTTGAAAGTTTAGCCAAGCCTTGAAAACTAAATGTAATTCACAAAAGCTGTATCACTTTTTCTGTAAGGAAAAAAAAAAGCTCAACTAAAAATTTTATTTTTCTTTTAATTCAGCTGGTGAACTCATTCACACAGCTGTAGCTATGACTGATTTCCCAGATAAATGAGTGAAAGGTAGTGAAAGTTGCATTTTTCTCTGTGTAAGCAGATACTTTTCATACACAGATACTAGTGCATTTTCTTGTCTTCAAAAATTTCCTTCCTTTTTCCTTTTTATTGATTTATTTTGTAAACAAAAATGACAAATTGCTTGTGCTTGACAGAAGAGTTCTAACAATTTGCTGCCTCTGTATTGCTTGGAACAAGGCAAGCCTCCTTTGCACTCTGCTCAGATGAATGCGTAAAACATAAGTAATATATTGTCAGTGGTCTGAAAAATAATATTTACAGGTAATAACTGGGTACCTTTCCCTTGCAGGTCTTTTGAGGTTTTCAATTTCAAAAAAACAATAGCAGTAATAATTGAAACCCGCATGCACTTGACATATTTTTACTGATATGTAAGGCATAGATTCATTATTTGGGAAGCCCTGAGCCTGCTTATCTTTTGTGGTCCTCCAAGGGTGCCTCACAAGATAACATTCTTGTGAAATGTGTCACTATAGATACTTCAGTGTTTATAGATATGTATCTCTAGAAAGATCCTGTTTGAGTTTTAGAAGTACATTGCTGAAGTTTTAGTATCTTCAGCTGTTGTCTGACAAGTTACCTGCTTCAGCATTACAAATTAGCAGGTCAGAGAAGAAAATATAAAAACACATTCAAGGTGATATCAGTTGCTGGAAATTAAATAGGTATATTTTCATTTTGTTCTTATAAAATCAGTCTTAGTTCCTTGGGTTATATACTTAGTTTTGATTCATATGAAAATTGCTGTGTTTGAGGAGAGAATACTACACTTGTAAGATTTTCCTCGTTAGAAACCAGAACATTTTCCCCATCTTAAATTTTGCCTTTTTTTATTAGAATTTGAGGGGAACGCTTCTGCAAACACTATTGCATTTGATCCTCAAAGGTTTGCCCAGATTTGTAATTGCAAAAGGGTTTGTAACTGAATCCAAAGGAAGTACTTCCATTAATGTATACAAATTCCTTACGAAACAATACTAATCAGCTTTCAGTTGGTAAAATGCATAAGTAGACATCAGCTACCATGCTAAAAGATGCAGGTTGAAGCTAATTGCAGTGCAAAATAGTTTGATGAAGTTTTAATACTGAGTTTTGGTATTTTAATAGGCTCTTGTGTAATATTCAAACAGCTGAGCACAAGTAAGTAAATGCTAGTGGGAAAATATTCTATTATGTAATACAAGACTGTATTGTAACTAGCTTATTTGCTGAAAGCTACCATTCCTAGAAGCTGACTCTTTTTTGTATTATACAAAATGTTATCGTCTTATGTGTGTTACTGCGGAGCAAATCGAGTTTTAATGTTCTTGTTTCCTGTCATATTGAGGTGCATTTTTGCCATATTGGTGTAGCAAGCTCTTCCTAATTTCATCTGAATGCTTATCATGTGCTTCTGGCAACCTATGCTTAGGCAGGAGAGATTTTGACAAGAAAGCATGCGATTGCATGTTTAAGGAGTCTTCAAACTTTGTTTTGAATTTCACCTTCAAAAACAAAAAGCATCGAAGTAGGCCTATTGTTTGAATGACCCTCCTCCATTAAGTACATGAATCTTTATCCCTCCAGGCTATGTTCATTTGCATTTTATCTCTGCCACTCTTCCACACTTTTATTTCACTCTTGACCCTGTTTCTAGGAGATGTGCGAGTAAGAAGTCGGGCAGGATTTGAAAAAGAGAGAAGAGGTTCTCATCCATACATTGATTTCCGTATTTTTCACTGTAAGTATTTAAAAGCAGATAAATGACAAATAAACAAAGGCTTCCATTAATTTTAACCACCGAGCCTCTAAAAATAAAGTTAGCAACTTACATAGCAAGAGCATTTTTTATAATTCTTAAGAAAATCTTTTATGCTACTTCATTCCCAAAAATAGAAGAGTCGTATCTTCAGTGCTAAATTTTAATTTTTAAAAGTATAGTTTAACTCATTGAATTTAGACCTGAATCCCTCTAGAACTGAAGGCTGTCTTGTATACAGCTCCTGGTGTGTGTGCCAAGTTCTCACTTGGCAAACACAATCAGTTGAGTAGACTACTTTCTTGCTTTTATAAAGCAGCGAAAGTGCTGAGTCCAGGATGATGTATGAAGAGAATTACAGTAGGTTTAAATATTCTCGACCTCATCATAATCAATTAACTCAATAATTTACACAAACATGTAGCTAGTACTTAAATTTTTTCAACATAGCAAACCTTAAATGATTAAAGTATTATGAGAAAACAGACTAAATTTTTCTTAATTATGTTTTAGGAAGCTTTTTTTTTTCTCAGAAATTTTACAAGAAGATGATTTTGAGACAATTTTTATTTTTTTCTCTACATCTATACTGTTATAACTAAGTATGTCAGTAGTTGTTTTAATATAAAAGCTTCAATAACCACCAAACCAATATGCAGCGGAAGTGCAGGGGATTTAAGTCTTTATTAAATTATGCCAATGATATTAATGTATTAAGTGTCATAAAGTATATGTACCACCATTGTATCAGCACAATTCCAAGTACTGTGAATGCAGTGGAGAGATTTAGAAAAACTTATTTCATGGTAACAAGTGTGGTTGTTGTAGTTACCTTATTAATAGAAAATGAGTGGCAGAAACTGGTCTAATTAATACTCTGTTCTTAACTGAAGTTACTTTTCTTCAAAGTAGATCACTACTTAAATTTAGAACTCTTTAAAACTCTTGCTTCATTCAAAGATTAGTAAAATAGGTGAGAAAACAAAGTTTGAAGAGTGTGCTGTATTGATTTTTTTCAATAGAGGATAAGAATTCTGTCTCAAGTCCTGATAATTCTGTTGAGTGTAATAAAAATTCTGTGTAGAAACAGCATGTGATTTGTGAATTATGTAATCATGCCTTTTTGTGTATAAATGTATGTGCCATTTCTTGCTGATACGGGAAAATGCTAACAGAAGTATTAAAGGAGCTGTATGTTAAAAGGCAGTCATGTATGATACTACTGCTGTTGTCAAGTGAACTGTAGTTTCTGTGGGACTCACGATGCTGTTTCTTTCCATCCTGGTGATTGTGCATCAGGCAGAACATGACTCATCAGGAAAAGGATTTTCACACCCTTTCTTTCTTGCCCCTACTTGTTCAGGCACAGGCACCAACTTTTAGCAACATCAACTGTGGTGTCTAATGACAGCAAAGAATGTTGCTAGGAGGCCCAAAAAATTCTTTGGCTGTAGCTTCCCTCTTGAGTCAGCTGCTGTGGCAATTTTCACAGTTGCCATGTTATAGTCAGATTTTATTCCCCGTCAGGATTGTGGCCTGTTGTAGCGTTGCTCCTTGACTTCAGATTCCTGCTACCTTGTGGAGCTGCTATACTTTCTTTCAAAGTCAGTAAAAACAGCCCCATCTATCACTGTATTACTAGATTATTTATTAATTTACAGATTATTATTTTTTTAAACTACTAAAATGCTTTCTTTTTCTCTGCAACGCTAATCGAGTTAAGATCAGTGCTTCCTTAATTGTTTTAAGCCTAAGAATTTAAGTATTTTACTATGGACTGTGAGTGGGGAGAAGTTGTAGGAATCAGATTTGACCCTTTTTTTTTTTTTAGAATGTTCTCCCCACCTTCTCCTGATAACTCCAGAAGGATTTTGCCACATAGAACTACATGGCTCAAAAAATATGAGCAGTAGACAGCATGTGAGAGGAGCCAGCTGAAGCAGCCAGCTCCCTTTGCTTGGAGCAAAAACTGGACTGAAAAGGGTCTCTTGGGCAGCTGAGGCAAACTAAACCATCTGAATGTTGGCTTCCCCCCCCCCCACCCCGCCCCATGACAGCTGCATACTCAACATCAGTGGTGCATGGATGTGCTTCTTCCTTCATGGTGTTTGTAGAGTTTCACCGTAACTTTATTCTACTATCAACTAACTTTACTTTATTCTACATATTTTACAATGATCATTGCTTACCTGTTTTGCAGGTGACACATACTGGCTGTCATGCACAGTGTTGAAGCATTTTTGCCATTTTTGTATTTTGCTTACCTAGTTTTTGTTGTTTAGAGTTATTTTATTTTTCTGTCAGTGATGTTGTGTGATGAAGTTGAATGTCTTTCTGGAAGTACAGCTAATAATCTGCTGACTGGTTTTCTTTTTCCACTGTTGTATTAATAGGCTCTTAACCCACTGTTTTATTAGTAGGTTTGAGGACTACTGAATTTTAAATGCATTACTCTTTTCTTGAAGCTACTGTTTTTTGTTGCGGTGTTTTTTTTTTTTAAATAGTCACTTTTGTTTCATAACATTATTTTTACTTGCAACTTCAGCTGGTGCTATCAAAGTAATATCTGTTAGCATCTAATTTTCAAGACCACTTCTGTTTCTTACGTACTATAAACTGAGTGTCTGCATCTTCATCACAGAGTTCTGTAACGGGCTCATGAATGTTCAGATTTCTAAATTGGCTAAAAGTATTCTCAGTGGTAACATCTTTCTAGGAAATTCAATTTTAAAGTGGTTTTTGAAAAAATGCCTTTACTGTTGCTAGAGATGGTGGTGTGGGAGTCTCATATGAGGGTTGTTAAATGCATAATTTGACTGATCAAACTGATTTTGGGTGATAGTTTTCCTTCTATGCACGGTGATCTGTGCAGCGTGTTGTAGTGAGGAAAGTAAGCCAAAATGAGTAAAGTGAAGCTGAAGTGAATAATTAACACAGCAGCTAAAATATTACTAAGTATCTTATGCAGATACAACTTAAATTAATGATTTCAAACTTCCTTATTAGGAAGGGACTGTTGGACACAGTCTGGAAGAACTGGATAAAAAACAAATATTTTGGTTTAATGGAGAGGAAATAGTTTTTTTTTTTTGTCTTCTCGCTTTTCTTGTTGTATCTGCACCAGAATAGATAAGATCTTGTCTGTTAGATTTTTAGAATTCTCTCATGCCACTTTAGTCTGACCGTGCTTCTGTGTGGAGATGGTGAAGTTGCCAGTGCATGTGGCTCTATTTTGTGTTTTATGGATAACCAGATATGTCACATCTGTGAGTTAAAATACCTTAGCAAGAAGAAAGCAGTTTTTTGAGTGAATCAGTGTATTTCTGTATTCATTTAGGAATTACTCAATATGAAGAAAATGTATGCTTGCATATAGTATAGTGCTTCACATGGGAGAGAAACTGATGTGATGGGAACTTAAGGCTTCATTGAGGCTTAGACGGTTGTTCTCCTGAATTGTATATGGAGCCTTTTTAATAGAGAAAGGAAGAGTTTATGTGACTTTTATAAGTGATGGATAAAGCTAATTCTCTTTCTTAAGAGTGCAAACAAATGAAGAAACTTGGTGTACAGCTTTCAGCCAGTTTACTTGGAAATTGCAGTTCACAGAGCATTTTATATGCTGGTTTTGAGATCTGGCGTCTACTGTTTGCAATGCTGTTTTGAACTTCCCAGTTTTTCTCTCCCAAATCATTGGAAAAGCTTTACCTTGGACAGACTTCTCTTTGGTAAGAGGCTGGAAGTCAAAGAAGAGAGAAGAGGTCAAATCTGAGTCATTGAGTCTCTTAAACAATTTGGGAAACGTTGGTGTAACAGCACCTGATCATGCTTTCAACAATGCCATCTAGAGGCTGAAATGAGCGTAGTACAGATGAAGTTGAATACCCTTTTTTGTTTCAAGAAAACAGAGCAATTACCTAGCTGAATCTGGTTAAGAGGAATTGTCTGTCTTGTTCAACAATAGAAGGCTGAGTTTCACAATGAATAAAGTTATGCAAGAAGATTTTTCTGTTATCATATTTTGAATGAAGTATTCATTTCCCTGCGAAAGGAGTGAAAAGCTTGTTCTCATGAGATTTCTTTAAAAAACTACTTTCTGTAAAGAATGCATTCTGAAATCGTTATCTAATTATTCACAATCCAGATTATTCAAATAAATTCTTCAATGTGAGAAGAAAGTTTGACCTCAGATTAGTGGAGGATGCAGTCACATATGCGAAAGATGCAGAAATGTCCTAAATACAGCTTTGGCTAGAAAACCCCAAGAAAACAGTGAAGATAAACTTGAAGTGAAAAGTAAGCTTGGATAGGGAAGATTTCGGGGTTGAAACTTTCAGTTGAGAATACAGAACAAGATTTTCTTTTTTTTCCTTTGGTATCCTAGATGGTTATTTTTACCTACAATTTCTTCCTTTCAAGTTTCTGTAAAATAACATGTGTGCTCTGGAATCTTGCACTGGTACGACTCACTCAGTGTTTTGTTGCTGAGGTAAGTTTGACTATAGAAGAAGACACAGCCACGTTCTAGTTTTTTTCTTTTCTTTTGAACCTCTCCCAGCGTATTCCTTCTCCAAGGAGCTTATTTTGAAAGCCCTTTTTTATTTTTTTTTCTTTTTTTGTGCTGGACAGTTTGGCATAAATTATGTGTTTTGTTTTCATCTTTGCTCCCAGTTTGACTTTTTTATTGACAGTCATACAGGCTCTTAACGAATATTGTTATTGTTCTTCTGTCAACTGCGATGTGTTACTTTTGAGTTCTTCTTTCATTTCTGGCAGTGAAAAATAGCCGAAAAGGTTTACTTGTTGGTTCTTGATCATACCATCATACGTGATGGTATGTCATTCCATTGCCATAAAACTGAAGATTTCTAGAATACTGAAGAATGTTGGTTCCTTGGAAGACATCGAGAAAAGTGTATTTTCTGGTGATCGTTATTATTTTGAAAAAAATGTATGAATGTATATATAGAATATATATATGTATGAGACATTAAAAACAAAACAGTCTGGCTTAATTTTTTCTTTTAAGCATAAGAGGGGGTTTAGTGCCTTACAGTGATGCTGAGCAGGGCTACGGAGTGGTTCTAAGGAAAACTGGGAGTATAATAAGGTAATTTATACACCAGTAGTCTTTGTATGTAACTTTGAAATCTTTGCTGAGATTCTATCTTTGAAACAAAATCATAGTTTCATATATGACTTTAGTACTAAACATCTTAAAAATATTTCCAATTCAAATCCTGAGGGGAAAACCTAAGGAAGAGCTAAATAACAAGACTTGGAATATTTTTTTAAAAAAGTGCACAGATCTGATAGAATGCATTTCTTAATGGTTTGATGGGAAAAGGTGTGAAATCAGAATGCTTATGGGTCCCTCTAGTGGTGTGAAATGCTATGTAATGCTTTCACATTTTTTTAAGCAAAAGATTATTTGTATTCTGGAAGGACTGAGATATATGGTTATAACTGACATGTGAAATCGAATATTTCTTTCAAACAAATATATTTATAGGTAGTGGAAGCTTTCACATATTGTGTCAGGTTTGGTGATATGTCAAAATGATAAATGCTATGTAAAAATGATAAATGTGTAGCTTGGTTTTGTTTCATAAGGAAAAATTGTGCGAGACTACGCAGCTCAAATTTCAGATTTCACATTCAAACATAAGATAGATCCATCCTCTCAAATATTTTTTTAAATTTCCTTTTTCTGTTAGTGACAGGGATACCAGAGATCCTCAGTTAAGCTCTTTCTGTGGCACTAGCAAAATTCAATTATTTTTATGATGGATAATTCCCTTTTTTACTTTTTGGGCTGTAGCAGGGAAGAAATGGAGGTATAGTTCTTATACTGGATAGCCTTGTTTTGACCAAGACCTCTTTAGAGGCTCTGAGTCTTGATCTTTGCTTTAAAAGAAAGCTTGAAGCATTTTGCTGGAATTTAAGGTTTCTATTAATAAAAATTAAACCCAACCACAGTGAAGTTGTCATTCTTCCTTTTGTTGTCTATACAAGCAATGCAAAAATTATGAGAATAAATATATTGGTATCTTATGATTTTGTAAGGGATTGTCACTTGTCTTTTCCCTACTTACTTTGTATTTTTATTTCAGCGTGAGAGAAATACTTATCATCCCCGTGAAATGTGATTAATTTTTTTAGGTCTTCATGAAGTTCAACGCATTGAAAAGATTGAGAATGGGAAGAGACATTAAAATAAGTGTCTTGGGATACAGATCAAATCAGTTGCGTGAAGACAACTTGCTTATTTTCTTGCTGTGAATGTATAACATTAACAAAATAACTGATGTTAATAAACAAAATTATTCCTTTTTTCTTTATTTTAGAGAAAGACATTTTTATTGTCCTGGCATCTCATTAAAGATGCTAAATAACTTGGAAGTAATAAATTCTTTGGGTGAGAAGTAACTTTAAGTAGACATGAAGACTGAAGAAGGGAAGAAGAATGTCGTAGGAGAGCTGTATTTGGGCACAAAGTTCTGCAGTTTCAGTCGTCTTGTTCCTTGTATCGAAGGCACTTCTGGATGCTGTAGCTTCCTTCTTAACATGCCCAGCATCCTGACTTTGCTTTCATTCAGTTTCAGTTCTCAAGACTGTCAATGTCATATAGATTTTTCCTTATCTCCTTAATGCGAATGAGCAACATTGCATATTAGAAAGGCATTTAGCACACTGAAAGCTTCAAACAAAGGAATGACTTCTGGGCTAGCAGAAGTGATTTTTGTGCAGCATGCTTTTTCTTGAGCAAATGTATTGCACTCTTCATACTTCTCCTCCTTCTTTCCATTATAAATAAATTATTGAACCTTGCTTAGGTAGGACCTCTGAAATTAGCATCTTGTTTTGTGACTCATGATAGAAGAGGGTGGGTTGACATTCTCTTATTAATCATGCATATAAAGGGAATGAGTTTTCTGCTTGTGTCAGGAGAGTGTTACCAAGTTTCCATTGCTCGACTCTAGTTTAGTTTACCAGTCCTTCCCATGAACTTGTCTTTACTGGTCTGCTAGAACCACAGAGTAGTTGATTTTTTTTTTTATATCCTTCACAATAATTTATATGTGAGGAGCACGAAGCTGCAGGCACGGATGCTATCAGTGTTCCTGCTGCTGAAGAACATTTTTTCCCTTAACCTCTCTTCCCCTCCTTTCCTTGAAAGCTAGCTACCATTTTTTTTCAGCTTCCCTTTTAAATTAATTGCCTGTCAGACCTCCACATCTGACTCCTCTATTCTGAATTGTCCTGTAAGAGAGGAGAGCAATTTACTTTCTGGGTTGGTGTAGTCTCCCTGAGTTAGGTGTTCCGGAACTGCAGAACTGTCGGGGATCAAAGTCTCTTTTCCCATTTGGAAATTATTCTAGTAATTGCATATCTAAATGATAGGATGCTTGGTCAAGGTGTTTCTACTTTACTTGGAGTGTACAACTGGGATTCAAGGGGTAGCGCAAAGCCCTGCCATTGGGGAGGAACAACCTGAGGCACCAGCACAGGCTGGGGGCTGACCAGCTGGAAAACAGCTTGGCAGAAAAGGCCCTGGGGGTCCTGGTGGACACCAAGGTTGAACGTGAGCCAGTGATGGTGTCCTTGAGCTGCATTAGGAGGAGCATTGCTAGCAGGTGGAGGGAGGTGATCCTGCCCCTCTACTGAGGCAACACCTTGACTACTGTGCCGTCCAGGTCTGGGCTCCCCAGTACTTGAGAGATGGACGTGCTAGAGAGAGTCCAACAAAGGTCAGGAAGATGATTTAACGGAGCTAATGAGGAAAGGCTGAGAAAGGTGGGACTGTTCAGCCTGGAGATGAGAAGGGTCAGGGAGGATCTTATCAATGTATACAAATACCTGAAGAGAGAATGCAAAGAAGATGGAGCGAAGCTCTTTTCGGTGGTGCCCAGTGGCAGGACCAGAGGCAATGAGCACAAACTGAAACACAAGAGGTTCTCTTGGAACATCAGGAAATGCTGATTTGAGGGTGACTGAGCACGGGCACGTATTGCCCTGAGAGGCTGTGGATCCTGCCCCTTTGAGATCTTCAGAAGCCACCTGGATGTGGTCCTGGGCAATGTAGTCTGAATTGCCATGCTTGAGCGGAGGAGTTTTACCAGATGAACTCAGGCAGTCCTTTCCTACCTCAGCTGTTCTGTGATTCTGTAATACAGCATTGCTGACAGGAAAGCTGGAATGAAGTAGACTTTGTTTGTTTGCATTGTATTAGTTGGAGCAGTGCTCTGTTTTCTTTTTCTTCACTTTTTTTTTAAATAAGGGTGAGAAAAAGTAGGATTAATGTGTCAGAGTAATGGTTTGCGAACTGTACGAACTGGTGATAATTTAGAATTGAATATTGAATGTCTCAATAGCATATTGCAAAGTAAAGAGTAATGAATGTTCAGCTCCACACAAAAACATTTTGCCTCTGTACTCACATCATCAGAAAAAATACTGAAGCAAAACCATGTGCATCCTCCCTCCCCTGCCGCAATGGCTTATGGACACAAATATAGGTTGAGCACAGGCCCTATACTGCCAAATTATCACGTTTCTGTGTTCCATTATGCACCTTACTGACAAAAGCTGCTGTTTTACGTGTGGTCCCTACATCATACAGTTCCCCTGAAGATTAATGGATGGTATCTGTGGCAGTGAGACTTGTAGCAGGACAACAAAAGTAAGTTTTTGTTAACTATAGATCTGTAAAAGACTACTTATGATCAAGCAAACTCTTGGCACTTCCAGAAGAGTGTTTATTTCTCCAAAGGAAAATATTTTGTTTTGCTGAGATTTAGTGAAGTTCCTGGATTTTGTTTTATTTGTGAACGTTTTATATCATTTCATGACCTAAATATACCTTTTTATTATAATTGCTTCTGAAATTTGGATTTTAAGGAACTGGATCAAGATTGAGGGAGAGAGGCTTTTTGCCCAAAACCTATGCGCTGTTAAAAGGAGCAGCTCTGTTGCTCCATGCTGCTGTTGCTCTGTGCTGCTCTGTTCTGCAGGCTGACAATGCTCGGAGTGTAACCTCATGTTAATGAATGTGGTTAGAAATGCTGGTAAGAGTCACACAGCACAACAGAATCTATTTATAATTTGCCTGCTGTATGCGTGAATGTTGCTTTATAAGCAACCTTTATCATATGTGGTACACCTGCCTACATAATTGGGATGTGTATGTACCAATGTCTTCATAGGAAGTGTCCTTAAGCCTTAAGTAAGATGGTTTGAAGAAAGGTATTTCATGTGAAGTTGGATGTGTTGGCCATTCAAAACTAGTAGGAACTTCAGTATCATAAAGAAGTGTTTCAAGCACGTCTGAGCGAATATTCCAGTTTTGTGAATTTAATCTTTGTTGGTGCAGGCCATGCTGCTGCTTTTTATTAGATATTGTACGTTCGTGCAATCATCAGGTCAGTTTAGAGGGAGTTTTATTAGTTTAGATTGGAAATTAACATATTAACGAGTTAATATAGAACAGAAATTATGCTGAAACTTCTGCAGGATGGATAAAGATTTATGTAGAATTAAACTGCTTTCACTAGAAATCACTAAGGTTTTTAATTGAAGTTGTTAATAAGGTCACACCTCCCTGATTCAATATTTTAGACTAAGAACAAAAATTGTAACTGCTTATTTCTTTTTAAAAATATATGTAATTTTGGATAGAATGAGGGAGTATCAAGATCGTTGACTGTCTATTAGTTATATAAAACTGCTGCTAGGGGGGTATTGCTGAAAAGAAAGGCCGAGCTCAACCTTGCATATTTCAGGATGTAAATATCTGCGTCATGTCAAAGAAACTGTAGTTTGATCTTCAGGTTTCAAAACCACTTCAAGCATTTCAAGTGGAATTGAACATAAGCTAGCATCCGTCATTTGATTAAATCAGTCAACCTAATAAGAATAAAGCAGAATGTTTGGATTCATCTTTGAAAATAGTCTAGAACAATTTTCTGTAGTGTTTTCACTGTATTGGGAAAGGAATTCAATATGCTGTGAAAGTAAATGTGGTACTTGTTTGGCAGAGGAGAGGTACTGAGCATCATTATCTGCATAAGCACCAAAATAACTGGAGTGTGTTTAAAACTTTGCCAGTAAAGTTAAAGAGAATTTCTGAGCTTAAAAATTTGTGTAAAAATTACGTGTAACTGATCAAAACCTACTTGTAACTCCTTGTGCCAACGCACAATTACTGGTACTTTCTTGTTGGTCTGCATATTTTATGTGGTTTGCTAGGGACACGGATTGGGTGAAAACAGTTTGCCAGAAACACTTGTGTGGAATACTGTGTGTGTTTTTACACAATTTCCATAATATTTATGTCCTTTCAATAACAGAGTTCCTCAGAAAGATACATTAAAATTATGACTTAAATATTGTTTTTTCTTCACAGGGTGCTTACATAGAAAACTTTCTTTTCTAAGCCATGGCTGTATACTTCCCATTAATCAAAATCTCGGTGTGTGATTTGATATGCCAATAAAAAAAAATTGCAGTGTCTTTGTGGTATCAGACTTTCCTGAACGATCTTTTTTTTTTTTTTTTGGTAAAGGTTTATTAGAGAGGGTATTTATTTTCTTGGTTTTTTTGTAGCAAACTCTGAAATCGAAGTGTCTGTGTCTGCGAGAAATGTGAGAAGGTTGCTTAGTTTCCAGCGGTATCTGAGATCTTCCCGTTTTTTCCGTGGTATCACTGTTCCAAATTCTTCAAACATTTTAGATGATGATTATAATGGACAAGCAAAGGTTAGTTGCTTAATTTTTTTTTTAGTATGTTTTAAAAATGTTTGCTAGTATATAATTATTTTACATGAAGAGATAGCATAGCCAAATACAGATTTGAAGCATGTCTTTTAATATAGACGTGTGTGTAGATGTATGTTTGTATATCTTATCAAAGTCCAGCCAAATTTTCCTAATTTCTAACAAACTCATTCACCTCCAGCAAGTTTACCGGGATGATTTTTAGAGCAGTCTCTTTAGTAGCTCTAGTGGATGGAGGATGCACTGTAATAACATAAAAAAGTGAAGGAAGGAAAATGTAACTGTATGTAAGATATGGAGCAATTTGGACAACTAGTACCTCTCTCCCCTTTCCATTTTCAGTCTGATCTCATTCATGAACATCTGGAAGAATGACTGACTACTACTGAAAACTCAATAATATGCATAAATTTATCAGAAGATTATTATGCCAAACTGATTTTTTCTTTGGTAGACAATTCTAGAAAAGTAAAGTGTGACAGCTATAACATACCCTCTGCGCAGTGAAGCGTACTGGGAAAGACGGATGGTACTGGAACAAGAGTTGGATGAAGGGCTAGTGAACTGGGGACAGAGGATGAATAGAGCTGAAAGGGGATGAATAGAGCTGAAAGGGAATGAACAGGCAAAGTTTACAATTTTTTCAAGATTCCAGAGGCTGTGTCTTGTTAATGATTGCATGTAAAGCTTCTTGTTTGTAGCCTTGACGCAGAAAAGGAGTGTGCTTATAATGTATCCATACAGCACATAATCAAGCTGCAGCCTAGAAAGAACCTGATAACTTAAGAGGTGCACTACACAAAGATTAACCACTAGCTCATTGCAAAAAATAGAAGTGGAAGAAGTCTGAACCCAGACTGTCATCTCCTTCTAGTTTTAACCTAATTGTTTCAAATTTTATTTCTTTTAAGAAATTAACTAAAGGAAGAGGGAAAAATCTCAAGCCAGTACTGTCAAGGCACTTCATGTAGTTCATTTTTTTTTTCAATTTGCAATACATATTTTAAGGTTTTCCAGTTATCAGACTAAGTTAATTATTATTTTAATACTGGGCTTTGCATATTGAAATTGTAAGACTTGCATCACTCTCTGAAATCCTAAACACTCTTCTGGGCTATGAGAAGGTAGGCATTTACTGAGAAAAAAGTGACAACTTCTATGTTTTCTTTCAGTGTATGCTGGAAAAGGTTGGAAATTGGAATTTTGATATTTTTCTTTTTGATAGACTGACAAACGGTGAGTTTATTTTTGCTGTTTCATTTGTGTTTTGTCTCTTAGCTTCACTGTTACTCCTGTGTTGTTGTATGTGATTGCTTGTTCACTTAAAAGCACAGATTTCATCAAGTACTACTTTTGAATTCAATAGTCTTTAATTTAAATCCTAATTTGCCCGGCTACTCTGTTAAAATGCCATCACTGGCAGTACTGATAGCAATCACTGCTCTGTAGAAGAGGCATTTCTTTTTCTCCCCCTTTTTTATAAGCAATAATTTGGTATAAATTACCAAATGATTTTGCTAATTTAGTACTTCTTTAAAAAATTACAAAATGGTATTAATTTATATGGTTTTGTCCAGAAGGTCAGTTACAATGAACAAGTGTTTTTCTGATAAATTGAATGTTAGGTAGAATAATTCTATTACTTTACAGTACCATGATAAGGCAAGGTTGTATGAATACATTGTAATTATGATATCTCATGGAATACTGAGAATTGGGAGTTAAGCGGACAGAAGCTGGTGTACATGTGTGTAGCTTGCATAAAAATAAAGGAAGAAAAGATCGTGGTTGGTTTTGTGCACTCTTTACAAGTAGCAGTAGGAACTAAAGAAACAGTTGCTTTAAAAAAATCAAATAAAGCATTGGTTACATTATGGACAGACAGTTAGAAAGGATATCTGTAAATGTGCTGGAAAGGAGAGGGAAGGCTGCTGCAGTGAATAGAGTAAAGCTGTATATTATTGTCTGCAGCAATGGAAGGTGACTTTTGAATAGAGTGGAAGGAAAAGGTGAGCAAGTCCAGCACCAGGGCAACGTTTGTGCTGGGGGGCGAAGCGAATGTAGGACAGTTCTGGCAGGTTTTGCATCAGTCAAGTGGAGCTGGTAGCAGAGATGCAGTTAAAATGTTTAAAGTTGCAGAAGGAAAGAGAAATGAAGTTCAGAAAGGAAAATATGGTGCCAAAATGTGATTTTTCTCTCCTGTTTTGTTGATGGGATGCTTGGCTTAATCTAGTGTAAAAATAGTATCCTCACAGTTTTATTTTAATACAGAAAATGTATATAAAAATGTATATAAAAATATATAAAAAATGAGAACAGTGAGGATGTTTACAAATAGATTGTTTATATACATAATGATAAACTTCAGACTTGATAACTGAGTGAGGAAAAAGCTATGTGTGCAAGTTAACTTGTTTGGAAGCATAGCTTATTTCAGATTAATTTCAGATGAGAGTAATGTGAAGTCATCCTTTTTATATGAGATCTTCTCTACCGTTTAAATACGCTTTTTTCAAATATATTTTAGATACTACCAGTACAGCTTCTGTTGTGGAAGCCTTCCTATACCATCCTTTTTGCATCCTAATTTAGTCATTTTAGGAGGACATTTCTTGAAAGGTTCAAAGAGGACAACACTGTATATAAAACTGTGCTTGATAAGCTGCCCTGGATGAGCCTGTAAGAAACGAATTACTCATTTATAAATGTTGGAGCCTTACAATAAAATAGATTTAGCTGAAATTTCTGTCCTTTTGTACCTCAGTTTCTGTCTGTGCTTGGTTCTTTAATTCCTGCAAAACGAAGGTTCTCAGAGTCAGTGTACCAAAACTGAGTTATCTGCAGCTACGTATTGTATGCAAAGTAAATAATGGGCAAGCTATTTCAAGTAAAGCTATTTCCAGGCTATTTCTCTGTCTCATTGTTTTGCTTGTTTTACCACTGCTAGTCATTATAACATTATAGCTATGAGATGAAGTATGTTGTAAGTTTGTAATAGCATACCTTTCCTGGAGAAACTTAAAACATTTTTCTTTGAGTTCTGGGGGAATAAAGGAGTAGTTTAGCAACATATGATGAAAATGAGAGCCTGTGCACAACGTGTGCTAGTCAATAGTGTTGATTGGCCTTTTTTCTATGCCTAGTTATTTCTTTATTCGGTTCTAAGCTATATGTCTGTTTATAAATATCATGATTCAAGATACCACAGAGTTGAATACTGTTGTAACAGGTTTGCGTGTTGAAACCTGTTGCTTTTTTAATAGTAACATTTTCCTCCTATCACTGAATGCATTATATTTATGCAAAAACACTGTTGATGACTAGAGGAGATAGCTAATGGAATCTTGTCATGCAGTAAGGTTTAAATATTTGTCATAAATTGGAGTAGAGAAATTTGCTTATATAGTTTTTGTGACCAGTTTGTTTTAAATAATACATTTATGAAAGAGTCGCTGATTTCATGGCTTCCAATAAATTAGTATTTTTGTCTTATTTTTAGGAAACAGTCTAGTCAGCTTAACCTTTCATCTGTTTAATCTTCATGGACTAATTGAACACTTCCAGTTAGATACGATGAAACTTCGTAGATTTTTGGGTAAATACAGCTTTTTATTATAATAAATCTTGCTGTTTATCTGCATTTTTATACCTTAACTGAAGTGCTGGTTATAGTTTAACAATAAGTTTTGAATAGTGCTGATGCAGTGCAGATTGCGGAGTAATTTAAATTGTGTTGACTGAGACACTCATGGAAACTTTGAGAGACTATAGAAATCGCCATGTTAAATCCAAGCAAATATTAACAAGCTTAGTTTCATAGCAAATGCTGTATTGTATTTATTTAAATGATCAGGAATATATGCGACATTGTGTGACATTTTTATTGGGGAAGGCTAGACAGCTCTTTCCTTGTTTTGATTTTCAGTTCTGTTTTAATTTCTGAAGTTTGTGGTCTAGTTTCCTAACTGTGTGGAATATGCCAGTTTATCCATATTTAATGATGCCAGTTCGATGTAGTCTCTTGCTTGCTCAAACTGTCCTACAAATAAGCACTGTACTGCCGGTGTACTTTCTCCATAGGCAGAACGTAAGACAATTTTACTTGAATATTTGGGCGTGTGGCACTGGAATACTTCAATGGAAAGAACTGTAAATATGAGGTGCAATATTCAAACCAAGTGGTACTTTCACATGACAGCTGAAAGAACTGTCTTCCTGCATCCTCATTCCATGGACACAGATGTTGACGTTGGATGCTTCTTTTTAACTAAGCAGGAGAAACAATTTTCTGGTCCATTTTAGCAGGCTTTCACGTTTTTAGAGAAAAAAATTTTGTGGTTATAAAGCTTGTCATTAGGGGAGAAATCATGTTTGGAAGGCTTTCCCCCCTTTCAAATAAGGGAATGATTTTGTTTTTGTCATTTATTAGTTCTCTTTCAGCTTTAAAAAAGTTCTGTCTTGCATTTCATGTTGTTTTAAAGTGGACTCAATTCCTTTTAGTTTCAAAATGTTAGGTCAGCAGACCTTGAGGACTGATATATTGGAATGTGAAGCAAATGATTATAGAAATCTGGTTTTAGGCTACTCAGGTTGTAATGGGGAGTGTTTTGACTTACTTGCTTATTTCCTGATTAGATGAGGTATTTAGCAGAAGACTGCT
The DNA here is from genome assembly GCA_033556795.1 of Tapera naevia. Classification (NCBI taxonomy): domain Eukaryota; kingdom Metazoa; phylum Chordata; class Aves; order Cuculiformes; family Neomorphidae; genus Tapera; species Tapera naevia. The sequence continues at coordinate 18,848,011 of JAUMJJ010000038.1, forward strand.
TGAAGTGAAAGAGCAGTTAGGTAGGAATGAGTGGATTAGTTAAATGGTATCAAAAGATAACAATCTTAACTACATATGACTACTCAAAACCATAAGTCATTAAAATGAGATTAGACTTGGAAGAATGCAAAAATTCATTCTGCCTTTGAAATTCACTACCTTTCCCTCTTTGTTGATGCCTTCTGCTTAATAGCAGTAAGAAAAACATTTCTTAGCTCTATCCTAGCCCATCTGTCCAATCAAGGAACTTTTCTTCCAAATACAGCTTCTTAGCATGAATTCAATTCATACTTTTCTCTTGCTACATCTTATAGCCTAGTCCAAAGAAATACGAAGGTCAAATTCCAGAAGACTTAGGACAGCTCAAGTGGTGTGTAGTGCCGTCAAATAGTCACTTTATCTGAGAACTTACTGCAGGCTTTCTAAGGAGAGAAATCTGATTTCAGTCCTCAGTAGGATCTCAACATTTTGGTTTTCTGTGTATATCTATCTATCTATCTATTGTATCTGTCATATCTATCATACGTATGTGCACTTGTTTATACACATATGCAATCTTTCTGTGATTTCCAAAGGTTACTTGGCAATCTGTCTCATCCTGCTGTGTGCTTTCAAGTTCTTTTTCCAGACCTGAACAGGGGGAGATAAAATACGAAGTACTACTTTCCTGTAAATATAGGGTTATTGTGCCATTTGAGTTTTGGCAAACCATGGTCAAAATATTATCCTAGGTCTGCTTTATTAAAGTAAATAATTTACGAGTTGTACACTAAATGTAGCTGCACCAACCTATGAAACCACAAAAAATGAGGATTAAGCCAAGGACATCCTAATTCATGCACTGAATGTGAGGAGTAGGTGAAAGGGAGTTCTACTGCAGGTTTAATAGAGCCTGAAGATGCTTATTTTTCTTACTTTCCATATGAGGTGTCAGTGATACGTTGAGTACTATTGAGATTGCACAGTGGTTACAGTATTTTGACTTTTCATGAGCCACAGCTCTGAACAAATACCATGGCGATAACGCTCCAACATTACAGTCACAATTACATCAAGGATACTGGCTTGTGAACTGAGTAGGAAGAGAGGTCATGGGCATGTTTGAATGGGACTGACAGATTGTAGTCAGCCAGGGAAATGTTCCTTTGAGGTTTGCTTGAAAGAGCTAGTGTGTCGTATCAGGCAAAACTTCAGAATATACTTTCATTGCTGTGTTTCAGATCTTCTCTCCATCCTTTTTAATGTTCTAGTTCTTTCAGTCTGCATACTCAAGCTAGCGTGGATGTCCTTTAAAGTATTCTACCCATAATGTTTAATGACAGCCAGGAAGATGGAGGAAAGCAAGGAAAAAGTTAAATAAAAAAATATTAAGTCTAGGAGTGGTTAGTCAGGCCGTCATCTAAAAGAGGTTATCTAAACTGTATATAGGCTTAAATTTGCCTGAGTACAAGTATGGGAAGATACCTAAACTATGTAGAGGTGGCTTCCCATGATCACTTTCCTGAAGGTGAAAGAAAAGCACTTCATATGACAGGAAAGCAGTGCCTAATTCCTCTAATCCTGTCTGTTTTCAAGGCATGATACAAAGTCATCCTGATACATTGGTAAATAGCATCATCTTCATTTTGTATTCCAGGTTGCCTCAACATTAGGACAGGCTAGGTTATCAAAGGGAGCCATTCCTGGGAAGTTCTCAAAGTCGAAGTATCTCAGATTATATATTGATAGCAAGTTGTTTAATTTTTGCTCTGAGATGACTTTACATGGAGTTTATTTCCTTTAGAAAATACTGTTTCTTCACATAAAAGTCTTTTAAACCTGGGTCTTGGTTTAGCTTAAGATTTATTGGCTTTGATACTTTTATGTGTATGTAACTTGTGATATTGCATATTTCTGTGCCTAATAAGGACATAAAAAGGTACTTGAAAAAATTGCAGTTTTATTTAAATTTGGATATTTGTTATTTTCCTGCAGTTATGGTTCAAGAAGATTATCATAGTCAAAACCCTTATCATAATGCAGTTCATGCTGCTGATGTGACTCAGGCCATGCACTGTTACTTAAAAGAGCCCAAGGTAAGGAAGCATTCTCACTTTCACATCACATGTGCACGCAGAAATACATGTACTGGTGTGTGCATATGAATGGAGAGAGTGCATGTATATCCATGTATGTGTATACGCACACACACACACACACACTTTTTATTAAAAATAAACCATCCAACCCCCCCAAAAATACTTTTGAACACATAAAGGCAGGGAATTACTCACTATGCTGCTGAGGCTGTGGGTTCACGCTTAGCTGTATGCTTTTATTTTTTCCCCTCTTCTGAGCTGGCATTGTGACTTCACATTGAACCAGAGTAGGGAACTGATTAAGATTGCAGCTGTTTAACATAGGCCTGTGCCCCAAGGCTTACGCAAAGAATCGCAGCCTGAGTCAGAGCTGGCAATAACAAACCTGTGTGCTTGTGGTTTGCGTGGGGTGGGTTGTTTTTTTTCTTCCAGAAACTACCGTTACCCTTGCTTTGCTCATCTGGGTGCCAGGTGCCAGGCACTGAGTGCTGGTGCTGGCCCTTGGTACTGGCGTTTGGTGCTGAGTGCTGGCCCTGGGTGCTGGTGCTGGGTGTTTTTCGCCGGGCACGGAGTGCTAGCGCTGTCCTATCCATTTTAGCACAAGCTACACTTTGTTACTCAGTTTAAGCCACAAACATCTCAACCGGAAGACGTAACAGGTATGGGCAGGGAAAATAAGTCTCTACGCTTTCGTGCTGAGTTAATCGACATGCATGTACTTCTTGAAAATATTTCTTGGGGGGCAGATTTTCCTCCTTTGGTTCTTTTCCTGGTAGACTTAGAATGTAATTTTGCTTAAGAGCAGAAATGCATTCTGAATGGTTCTAAAGTCTTCCAGAGCATTAATTTATTCCTTTTAAGATGAAAGGTTTTTATGGGTTTTGAAATATACTCTGTATTTAAAGCAGAATTGACACATACGGACAAACCTGGTAAATGAGATGGAGAGCTAATTTTAAGAATCTGCTGCTTTTACAAGATCTGGCTAGAAATAATACTTCATTACCAGCCAGAAAGTAGCATTTTGTGTGCCAGCATTGCTAAAAACTGAACCTTTTCATTCAGGAAGAATACTGCTTAAACCATTGTTGAAATTTTGTGGCATTGGAGGGAATATACTGTGAGAAGTCAGTGGAATATCAGCTTTTTGCATTATTAAAATTTTCTCTGAGCTTCTGTTGGCTGTTAATTACTGAAAGAGAAAACCAAAAATGTGACACCCATGCACTTTTTCTAATGGCATACTTGTGTTGGTAACAGAATTACATTTCTTGTTATTATTTTACAGCTTTCCAAATCTTTAACTCCATGGGATGTTCTGCTCAGTTTAATAGCAGCTGCCACACATGATTTGGATCACCCAGGTGTTAACCAACCTTTCCTAATTAAAACAAACCATTACTTAGCAACTTTATATAAGGTAAGGACAAAATTGGTGGTTTTGTTAAAACTCTGTTTGGAGAATGCTTGAGGAGTACAGAAAAGGTGTATAAATTGAGATGGATTTAGCTAGTGGTACGTTTTAATCCAGACATTGTTTCCATGTCACTGGGATAGAAAAATATGCAAACTAAAAAAGTATTCAGGATTTGTGAGTTTTAACCTCCTTGAAAATAAGAAAGGAAAACTTGAACCCTAAAACCCCATGAAAATGAAAATGTGTGGTGAGACTCTTAGTATGTAGCTCTTTGGTTTAAGAAAAAGTCATTGATTGATACCTGTAATACCCTTTTCATTCACAGAATACCTCAGTATTGGAGAACCATCACTGGAGATCAGCAGTGGGCTTGCTGAGAGAGTCTGGTTTATTTGCACATATGTCATTAGAAAACAGGTGCGTTCATACAATATCGTATCGATTCATTTAAAATGTAAGTAAGCTGTCACTTAAGTAAGACAGCCTTGCAAACCAAGCTGAATTATTGCATGGCAGTTCTGATTACAAAATGTAGATTATAATCTATTTTAAGAATTCCTGGTTACTTTGCTGTTGGAGTAGAGCAGTTCATGGTGCAATGTCATCTTTAGAAAATAATGTTTACTGTGAGCACGCTGAAGAAGTGCATTCATATAGTCGAGAACCCTGCTTAGATCAAACATGTCAGCTTTTTACCATTTTGCCACCACAACTGTAGTTTAAAATAGAGCCTCTTCAAAGTAAGCTTTGAAGTTTGCATTTTAAAGGAAAAAAAAAAGGCGGGGGGGGACACACGCAAAAAGCCTTTTTAGTGTTCCTGAAAGCTGCCACTGAAACGATGTTGTAGGAATTTTTCAGAGGGAAAACAAACAAAAAGAAGAAACAGTGCAGTGAAAATGCTGGTTTTAAAGTTTATGACTTGCATTTGAGTAATGATGAATATGATAAAAGGGCATGTAAATCTAGTGATAGCTACTGTTCTTTATTGTTATGCTTTTTGAATGTTTGGTATTGCTAATTTCAGGCAGTTGATGGAAAGCCAGATAGGTGATCTCATCCTTGCCACAGACATCAGTCAGCAAAATGAGTATTTGTCCATGTTTCGATCCCATTTGGATAGAGGAGACCTATGTTTAGAAAATGCGAACCATCGTCACTTCATTTTACAGGTGATTTTTTTGGTGATATTTTTGAGAACATCATTTTAGCATCAAAAATAATTTCCTTAAAGTGCTATACGCTACTTCTTCCAGGCTATCTCTTACTTTCAAAATGAAGTAGAAATTTCTTGTAGTTGTTTTCTTTCATCTCAAGAAGGTTGTTCCTCCACTTCAGTCTCCTCCCCTTCTAGTGCTTCTCCCAAGTGGTGGTATGTGTTGGTGAGTCTGATAACTTGGCTCCTCCCTGGAAGTGTTCAAGGCCAGGCTGGATGGAGCCTTGAGCAGCCTGGTCTGTTGGGAGGTGTCTCTGCCCATGGCAGGGGGGCTGGAACTGGATGGGCTTTGAGGTCCTTTCCAACCGAAACCATTCTATGATTCTGTGATAACTTAAGAGCTGTTAAATCGAGGAGAGTTGTGTTTCCAAGACAAGGTTTCGTTCTCCTGATGATTTCAGTGCAGTCTCAGAGCTGTGAAATGTTTTGTCAGAACCTATTGCAGGGAAGGAAAGCACTGCTGCTGTGAATCAGTTTGCAACTGTGCTAGAGAGAGATTTAGCAAAGTTTAAAGCTAAAAGCCTTCAGAGTCTCTTTGGGCTTATAAACGTTTTTATTATTAGGTTCACATTGTGGACTATAAAAGAAAGTGGACAAACAGATAAGTTCAGTCCTCTGCAAACCATTATTTAAAATGTGTACTTCAGAGCCAGAAATGTAAAACACTGTTTGCTTCCTTTGCTGTTTCTTTTTTTCTGAATTTATCATTCTCTCCTGTACCAGTGAATATACTAAATATAGTACCCCTGAAATACTTTGATTTGACTGAATTTCCATATTACTCAGAGATGATCATGAGATCTGAGCGTTCTTTAAATATGATTGTAGAACATAACTTTGGAGAGAAGCACAAATGGTAGGTAGGTTTGTTATTCACAAAACTTAAAATAATCCGCTCCTGGGAAATAAATAATTACAGATGCTGTTGGAGAGAAAGACGATCTAACACTGTGTTACTTTACTAGATGGCTTTGAAGTGCGCTGATATTTGTAATCCATGTCGGACGTGGGAGCTGAGTAAGCAGTGGAGTGAAAAAGTAACAGAGGAGTTCTTCCATCAAGGCAAGTACGAGTAGAAATATCTGTTGGTACATACTGTATTTATACTGTGGAGAGAGCAACCATGAGTCATAGCTACTTGGAAAGAAAGGGATTTATATTTAGGACTCTCAGAGATTTACAGTACAGTATGGGGGATTTTTCTTAGTTTCATGGGTTGTACTTCTTACAAAAGGTTGGTGTTACTAAAACCCCGTGAAGAATCTGCTTCAGATCTGAACCTGGAATGTGTGGGTAAATAGATCCTTCAGCCTGAAAGGAGCTTCAGATGAACGATTGTGCTCACTTCACATTTGGTTTCAGCAAATTAGGAAATATTCATCATGTGTCTTCAGCATTTGACCTTGGACTGTGAGGCCTGTCGCTAAGCAGGGAAGAACTAGGAAGGAGGTTTTTAGTTACCATGCAGTTAAGGCTGGTAACTTAGGTGAGCTTTTAATTGCCAAATGGAGTGAATTTTCTCCATTATTACAAAATTGATTTAAGGATAAAATGAAGTGTGCTTCTCCTTTCTTAAGGCTTGTTTAGTTGACTTGAGACACGCTAATTTGTGCATGGATACGACAAATGGGGAACAGACGGCTTTATTTGGTGCTAATCATGCGTAGCTTATTCTTAGGTAAAGGTGATGGGGAAGCAGAACAACAAATTGCTTTCAGTGAGACATTTCTGAAGGCTGAGCAGTCCTCTTCCATATTGCTAAAGGTCTTAATTTGTCATTCTTAAGGATCTTAATTTGTCATTTCTGTGGCAGTCTTGGAGGTTTTGCAAGGAAGTGTACGACTCCTTCAGGAAACCTGTGATTTGATGCTTATTCTTTAATTACTGCCTGATGAAAACCACAAAGTTCTGTTAGTCTCACTGACAGACCTGCTTGTGTTTTGGGGAGATGGAGGAGGGAAGTGAACGCAGTTGGCCAGCTGCAAGGTACTAGCCTTGAGCAATTTGCACAATTTGCCAGTGGTAGGATTTGATGACTCCATTCGGGTCTGGACTTAACAGCTGTATTATACTTTTGTTTCTTTAGGAGATATTGAAAAGAAATATCACTTGGGTGTGAGTCCACTTTGTGACCGACAGACAGAAACTATTGCCAACATCCAGATTGGTAACTGCTGTTCCGTTTATTTCAGTAGATTTCTTTCAGGAAGCCGTTTGACACAAGTACTTTTTAGATGCATTCCCTAGAGATTGTCCCTGCTCTGTGCGTGTGGGGGGGGCAGCGCTTCATTACAAAGAGAAATGTTTTTCAATTTGCTGTGTAATGTTTCTCCCTTGAATTGAGTGTTCACGAGAGGGGCTGCGCTGACCTGGAGACCGAAGCCCCTGTTCCCTCACAGAGCAGGAGCAGCATGGGAAGCAGCTGTCTGACCTTTCCCATGCTGCTGCCCAGACCTTCCCTCATCTGGAGCTGCCAATTTGGGAAAAGGAGCGTTCGCTCACATTGCCTGTGCAATCTCAGATCCCTTTTGCAGCGAGGTTGCCACAGTGGGGTTGCAGGTCTCTGAGTTTGGCTTTCTGGAGTGTTAGCATTCCTTTTCAATGTAGCCTTAAGAAGGGTGGTGAGCAGAGGTTTGATGGAGAACAGGGCATAGCAGTTAACTGTTTAATATTAAAGTAGCTTATGTAGATTGAATGGCACTTAAAGGATTGTAAAGAACAGAATAAATGTAACCACACAGTATGTATTAGTGCTTTAAATTGGAAACAAAACCTGATCTGTTTTTCATTTAGAATGTTATAAAAATCATACATTTCTGTACTTGACAGATTAATTTTTGGTCATCCTACCACTCAATTTTTGGTTGATGGAAATAGACACCATTAATAAGCACACGTGCCCATACACACAAACATGTGTATAAATGTTTCTGTGTCTGTATTTTGTGGCCTTTTTGTTTAAAAATTTCTATAACTTGTATTTTAAAGTATTTTTGTCAGCTTAATAGTGTGGAAAGAATATATATATTTCTTTTTTCCCCCGTGTATTATAATTCAGACTGTCTATGGGAATTTTTATGAAGCCTTTCATTTAGAAATTCAGGTTTTCTACATTAATTTGTGTGACTTGGTTGCTGATGTTTAGATTCTGCCCCCTCCATGCTCCAGTATTTTCCTTTATTTGATCAATGTTGTGAAAGCAAGGAGATTAATTTGTAATCCAGTATAATGCTGGTCTTTTGAAGCAACATCTTTTACATTTTAAGATATTATTTTGTAAAGGTGCCCTAAATATTGAAATGAATTTTTAAATGCACATTGGAGAAGAGTACTGTCTGACACATTGTTTATTTTTTGATACTGAAATTTATTTAAAATATTTAGTTTGACTATGTTTTTCTCATTTTTTTTCACTTGGATATGTTTGCTTGTTTGTTTTTGAAGGCTTTATGACCTACTTAGTGGAACCACTGTTTGGGGAATGGGCCCGGTTTTCCAACACCAGGCTGTCGCAGACAATGCTTGGCCACCTGGGACTGAACAAGGCGAGCTGGAAGGGGGTACAGAGGGAACAGTCTGGCAGCGGTGACGATGCTGACCCTGCTTTTGAAGAAATGGACTCAGACCTATTACCTCAGGAACCTCGATTGTCCTGACCTCAATCTTCATGACAAAACTGCCTCTTCTTTTGATATCTGCATGGTTGGATTAAAGGAGATAACTTGCCAGCCCAAGGTTTTGGTAAAACGGTAAAATGATGCCAGCATTATTTATTTCCAAGTTTTCCTTTGACACAGACTATTGGAACCAGAATTTTTTTAACCTGCAAGATCTGAACATAGAGCAATATGCCTACGCCTCAGTTGGTTTTCGTTTGGAACCTTGAATATGCAAAGCACAGCAGTGACTGAGCCTTGGAAGAACAGTACAGAAGCTTCATTGTGCCACACGGCTTTGTTTTCTTTTGGTGATATTTGGAAAAAATGGTTCTCAAATCCAAGACTTGAGATGAATTGTTCCACTTTCTTGGAATTTAGCAAGACTTGCATAAATGTGTTCAAAGCATACCTTCCACTCAGCCCCTGTTTTAATACGGAAATGTGAAGTGCCCATCCTCTGCTGCCTCTGGCAAGACTTGATGTTTACAAATGTACTCTGAAACTATTGGTTCTAGACTTAACCTTTGTGCATGGCTGTGAAGGAACCACTAACTTGGGGGTGTTTTTTGCTTTTTTAAAAGAAAAAGATCAAATCGGAGACTGCAGCTCTTGTTTCTTTGGATGCCAGAAAAGCCTCCCATTTGCCATAATTTTGTTTGTGCACTGGGAACTGAGCATTCATCATAGAGCACAGCCAAGCTTTACTCCAGTGCTATATGGGAATGCAATTTTTTAACAGCGGAAAAAACACTTCTGAATTTGGGAAGGGAAGGGGTGGGAGGGGGTGGGGGGAAAGCGTCTGAACTGCATTGCGATTCTGCAGTGGAAACATCGCATGTTGTTTTCACTCTTGTACACTTGAACTGCACATGCAAGAAAAAGGTGGAATGTCTAAACACCATAATCAGCTCAGGGTATTTGCCAATCTGAAATAAAAGTGGGATGGGAAGCGTGTCCTTCAGAACAAGGGTACAAATGCCCCTTTCGCTGCAGCGTGTGTGTATGCGTGGGTGTGTGTCTGTTTGGGATGGGGGAGGGCGGGAGGGAACCGGGAAGGGTTTGAACGGCAACATTTTTTTTTTTAATTTTATTTATTCTTTCAGAATGTGACAATTTCATGAACAGCCACATTGGGGAGGAAACTGTAACAAATTGCTACAGATGCCTTAAACTATGCACAAAGCTAAGTGACCAAATTTGTTTTTGATTTGAAAAAATATAATTAAAAAAAAGTGCATTGTTTACGTATTCCTCCCTCTACTGAAACTTTACCCACTGATGGGACAAGGAGAAAAATGTTTTTTAGGAAAAAATTAAAGGACTAATTTTAAACTTAAAACATTCCATTTTTGTAATTTGTTTTACATTGTTTTAAGTACAGTAAGCACAACTGTTATCTAGTTTGAGAAACTGGTGCTTTCTTTTAGTTCATTTGTATTTCCCTGTTATTATTGTAAAAGACTGTTTATTAATTCTGTTTACAGTTTGTTGCAACAGCCATTTTTGGGAGAGAGCTTCAGCGTAAAGCCATTTGTAAAGGCTTTGCCATATCCATTTTAATATGTGCCTGTTGCTGTTAACTTTTAATTAATAAAAAAAATCTTTTCACATGATGCTCCTGTACATTTAAGTTACAACTGAGTCCAGCATTACGGAAAGGTAGCTAAGGTTACAGTCAGCCTCCAGTGTAAAACTAAGCCAACTTTTGGATCTGAAAATACTAGTCCTCATGCCAAAATTTGTTGCCTCTTGGAGCTTGGCCTTTTACTGTTTGAAAAGCAAATCCTGACTTACCTGATTGTTTCCCTTCTAAAATTAAGTTATTATTCTTCCATGTTCCCTGAAGTATCATTAATCTCACCGGCCATGTTTAAAGAAATAAATTTATAATGAAACCTGCGTGAACTTCCTTTGCTGTCAGTGCAAGTTCTTGCTGTTGTCGGACTTCAACAAAGAAGGACCAGATGTGATCCTGAGCTGTGGGTGTAACCTGCAGTAACAGAGAAGCCTTACTTTTAACAGGTTGCCTCTGAAAGGGAGATCCTTGCCAGTGGTGTTTGGAGCTGGCAAGACAAAGGAATGATGGCTGTGTGTGAGTAACTGACTACGGAGCCAGCTGCTAAGCATCCTTACAGCCTGTACAGGTCCGTAGGGTTCAATGTGGAGAAGTATTCATTCCTCTTCCATGTTTCTGAATAAAGCGTGTTCCAAGCCTGCAGCTGTTTTCAAAACAGCCACTAAAATCAGGATCTGATCACATCTCCTGTGACACATATTTTCTTTTAAAAGATGACTTGGTTAAAGATGGGGTCTCCAGGGCAAGATAAATCTTGCTGCTGGTCGCAGGTTATTTATATGGATATTTTAATATGTAAATTTAATTAAAATTAAAGAATTTACAAACATAGCAATATTTCAATGTAATATGTATAAACAACCTGTGATTTTCTTTTTTTTTTTAACGTTGTGCAATCTTGCTGTCTTCTGCTCTGATAGGAACCAGTACCGCTTGTCAAGGTGTGAGAGTAAACAGGAGCAGTTTTGTTCTAAGGTGTCTTTGCTGGAAAGGGGCTTCTGTCTTTTCCTACCAGGCTGGATTTCGAAAGACTGGTTCTAATTCCATCTATTGGTGTACATGGAATTTGACTGAATTTAAAAAAAAAAAAAAAAAAAATTGATGCTCTTTCCTGAACGCGCTGTCTACAAATGCCTTCTACAGCTCTACACTGAACTCCAACATTCCTACAGCTTAAACATTTCATGTGAGAGCATGTGTGCCTGGAGGGCACCCAATGCGTGACAGCCAGTGCCAGGCAGCCCCCTCCAGCCCAGAAACACGTTACAGGAGGGATGCTGGGTCCCCACCACAAAGCGTTTGAACTGCCAGCTCTCCTCCCAGCGGGCCGCACCGTTCCCTCACATACACGGATACAAACAGGCCTCGCACGGCTGAAGTCTCTGCCCAGTGTGCGTCAGTGTCTGTAGTCTGAGCACTTCTGCTTGAGGGGTGTTTCTGTGGGCAGTGGCATTGGGTGCATGAAAGATTTCATTTAGAAAGATACAGATTAAGGTACAGAAAAGTATGAAGTAAATTATTTGACAGCAGCTCCATGATTTTATTATCTTGCGCAGATGACTTTTTTTAACCATAATTTTATGTCACTAAGTAAGATTTGCTACATTTTTTGTATTTCTGGGGTGCTGGATATCTGCACCGCCCATCAGCAGGTCAAACTGTAACTGTCTGGTGTGGTGCTTACCCCATGGTTTAATTTAGTTTAATGGTCAAGAGATATCCTCAGTTTTACAAGTTCATGATGTCACTGGACTGAATTACTTCATTTAAAATAAACTGAAACACTTTGAGCAGAGGTTTTGTTCCTGAAAGAAGATGAAGACTTCAGAAGAGGTTTTCTGGGCCTCCTATTGTGAAGCTTTGGGAGGGGGGAGGTTTTGCCATACCAAGGGACAGTCAGGGAACCCACTGTACTGGGGTCAGAGAGACAGTTAAGCGAGTACCTTCCTCACTAATTCTTTAATACTTGATCTTTTTTTTTCATCATCTCGAGTGTAACTGAATTCACAGGTCTGTGCTGTTCTACAACCAATTCTACTGTTATTCTGCTGTGCAATGCGGTAAGTAGCCCAGTCCTGAAAGAGATGTAAGTTGTCACTTCATTGATTTATAGCCACTGTAACTGAATGTAACCTATACTGGATTGCAGCTGCTGTCAGACTGCTGTTGTTTGCAGAGTACCATAAATCATACATGCTATTTATTTTAACTCCTTTTAATTTTATATAGTGTAAATATAGCATTAAATACAAAACTTGAAACCAAAATTAACTTTCAAAAAGGTGTTTTAAAGGCATTTAAAAGAACACACAGATGTAACAACCTCTCAGTAAGGCTGATGGCAGAGTGTTTTCGAAGGAAGTTACACTGTATTTATTAACACCAAGTTTCACAAGGAAACCATCCTCCTCGATCTGTACAATCTACATTGCAGTTACAAGCAGCAAAGCTTCAGTTATCCTCAGTAACCCCGTCAGAGCCACTCACCTGTCTTTACTTAAAAAGTTCTGGTTTTGGTTTTCCTAGAAAACAGAAGCTCCAAGACGCATTTAGTACTTGGTCCAGCAGCCAGACAAACTTAACACTGAAATACCGAGATTCAACTCACCTACAGTCAGAGCAAACCTTGGCTTCATTTAGTGTGCAGCTCAGTTGTAGCACTCTGGGCCCAAGCCAGCTTTTTTTTCAACCTGAAATTTATTTTCAGCTTCAGCCCTTTCCCTGTCTGTGGCCAGAGACGTAAGCTCGGGTGTTTGGTTAAGGAAAGAGCTCTGTACAGGTCTGGCAGCTACAGCTGCTCTGCGATGACCCCAGAAGGGCTTCCCCTGGGAAACAGGTTATGTGCAATAGCTTACCCACTCTCTGCCCTGCAGGTAGCACCGTGAGGGCTTGTGCAGTCCCCAGTTGGTAGGAACCGGTTTGGGGGCCCAAGACAGCTGGGGATGAAAAGGTGTCTGTGAGCCTCTCTTAGCACAGCTGAGAAGAGCAATATGCTTTTGGCAACTTGCACCCCATGGTACTTTGTACCTGTTTTTCCTATCTACACCACTTCTACACTAGTTAACCTATACTCTGATGTTATTCTACTCTGCTGCTATCATCTACTGGTTATTCCAAATACATGGGAAGCAGGATTTACTCACTTGCCATGCACTCTTGTAGGTTTTGCTCTCTTTCAAAAAAAAAACCAAAACCCACACAGAAATGTGCTGCTACTTCAAATGTCTCATACCAGGTGACCTCTGCAGTTTTTAAGTTTTCAATTTTATTTTTTCAAATCAAGTGAATTAAGTTCTCAGTTCTGTTTTTGAGTAGGAACCAGAATGTCTTCAGGGTTTCTTTGGACTAAAAATTTGCTTAAAATTAAGTTTAAAAGAAAGACATCAAAGTGAAAAATACAGTTGGGAACTAAAGGTTTTAGTGCAAGTTACAGTTAGAGCTCAGACGACTGATATCAACTTAAGGGTGTATCGCTTATTATTACCATAATGTACACACATTTTTAAGTTGGTCAGTTATGCACAAAGAATGTTGCATATATAACTTAGTGTTTAATAAACTAAAACCACCACATTAAGTCTGAATAGAAAGCCAGGCTTGCATACAAAATGAATACCTGAGTATAATGGTCAAATTTATTCCCTTAATAAATCACACGCAAACATGTTTAGTGACTTGATCCTACATTTCACATTAGGTTTTTCCTGTACTGTACGAGACCACTCAGTTTTAGTGCTATTTGCAACATAAACAATTTCAGAAAAAACAGCTTAACAGTCTTTTGTGTATTGATCTTAATACGTTAGTATTTTTCAATTAAAGTCTTCATTTTTCCTGTAGGCTTCAGCATGTGTGGTCCAAACTGAGAAAGAAACCAGAAACATGTTCAGATTGCTTACAACAGAAACCTAATTGAACTATTATCCATTCAAGTAAAACAAGAACTTGGGCAGACACTATTTCATTAATCAATCTGCTTCTCTGCATATGGATTTAGAATCACAGAATCATTAAGGTTGGAAAAGACCTCTTAAGATCATCCAGTCCATCCATCAGCCCAACACCCTATGTCCCGAAGTGCCACGTCTACATTGTTTTTGAACGCCTCTAGGAATGGAGGCTCCACCACTTCCCTGGGCAGCCTGTTGCAGTGCTTCACCACTCTCTTGGTGAAGAAATTTTTCCTAATATCCAACAATTCACCCCCTTCATAGCCGCAAAATAAAGGGACACTTGTGTCAGCACTCAGCTGAAACTCCCCAGATGAGGCAGCTGACTGTCTGCAGGAGCAGCTCTGACTACAGACAGTCTGCTCCACCACAGCAAGATAAGGAGAGAGGCACCGTTCTCTCTAGAAGGTGACACCTCATTGCTCTAGCAGCAGTTTAGCACTATTTCTGTTCTTACTCTACCCTGCAGTTTTTTGCAAGTCCTTTCAAAAACTCATATATGAGTATCATAGGAGGACTGATCTAAGCAGCTGATGACAGATGTTTATTAGCTCATCATGGATCAATGTTCTTTCATTTAATTGATTAAAGGCTTCAACTTTCTTAGCTTTTGAGGACTTGATGATCCTTAACCTAAAAAGAGAGACTGTAGAGGTCAACACTGGAAAGTCATGAAAAGCCATGTGTGAACAAAACATTGCCAACTCACGTACAGTACATTTTTCCTTAAAGCTCCAGAGATGCCAGGAAAAGTAATTGATTCTAGGGAAACGTCTAGCCTTTTAGTTACGAAGAACAGCCTGAACATTACAGGAATATACCTTAAAGGCCTAAACCAAAAGGCAGATAAGTCAACTTTAATAAGCTGAAGTACTCTCAAGTCCTGAGATTTGTGGCTTGGGAATATAATTTATTTTCCTCAGAACTTAACTGAGAGTGCAGCCGGCTCTTTTGGAGTTTTCAGGTGCATTTTTCCAAACACACAAAGGGAAAAATAACTCTTTACTCTTCCTCACTGGTTCTACTGCCCAAGGGTTCAAGGATTGCTTACTAACAAAACTGATCTATACTAGACTTTAAGTAAGTGGATATTGCTAGAAATATGGATTTTGAACATCCACTGCTTAAAAACCCCTTATTTCAATTTCAAACTAATCTGAAATAAACTAGAAGCCATTAACTTGTACCATGATGCGTATTTTAGATGTAATTCCATCTTAGCATTCTCACACTATAAAGAAACTGCTTTCATTTACTCAGCATTTCCAATTCTTAGAAGAAACTCTCTATACCAAGATCCAGCAGACATTCTAAACAGCTGGTTTTCTGCATTCCTAGGAATGGCTGACACATTTCAGGACCTAGCTTCAAAATTTCACACGCACTATCTGAACGGTTATGGTTGGCAATAACAGGCAAACTGAGTTCAGGTTTGATTCTAGTATGAGCCCTTAGGAATCAAGTTTTCAGAATATCACATGCTCATGGCAGCAGAAAATTCTTAAATCCAGGGCAAAAATAATACACTTGACATTAAAACCACGGTGCCACAAATCCCGGCATATAAGCAGTACTTCACAGGGTTTTGTGGACAAGGATCATAGAATCATAGAACCATCTGGGTTGGAAGAGACCTCCAAGATCAAGTCCAACCCTTAATCCAACACTATCATGATTACTAGATCATGGCACTAAGTGCCACATCCAGTGTTATTTTAAAAAGCTCCAGGGATAGTGAATCCACCACCTCTCTGGGCAGGCCATTCCAATGCCTGATTACTCGCTCTGTGAAGAACTTTTTTCTGATATCCAGTCTAAACCTTCCCTGGCAGAGTCTGAGCTCGTAGGCTGGCAGAAAGACATACTTTGGCTTTCATGACAACTATAATTTAGTCCAAGCACTTGTTCAGAATAACTACTCACCAGCACTTCCTCAGTCTTCGTTTCAGTCTTTGGAATCACTGTTTCACTTTGGCTATCATTTTGGTATTGATGAGCAAATTTCCTTCTGATCGCATCTGCTATAAATGCTGCAGGATCTGTTGGGTCAACCACTTTAGACTTTGTGTCTTTTGATGATCTAGAAAAGAAAATGAGAAGTATTAATACAGTCCAAACCAGACCTTTAGAAGCTGTGAGCGCTTCTGCATTCTGTTTGTCAGATGTTACATCAGCATCTGTCTCATCTTTAAATAGTTCTGAGGTATAAAAACAAATTAGTTCAAATGTTAATGCATTGATATTTAATTATATTTATTACGTTTTCACTGAGCGTAGTTTCACGTTGTTCAAGTCTTTGAGGATTTCTAGCATGTTTGGTATTTCAGGCTTCTTCGGTCTATTTTCTGTCAGATTCTGTCCAGAGTTCATTTTTTTGTTTTTCCTTTCCTTAATGAGCTCAATGGCAGATGAGCTCTGTTGTAGACCCAGCAGAGGGAGTGGTGGTGGTGGCGGCGGAGGTGGTGGTGGAGGTGCAACAGGGACAGCAACTGAAGCAGGTAGACTTGACCCAACTACAAATAAAACATGCATAACACGTCAGTTGACTTGTAAATCCCCTTTATATCTAACAACTGCTCAGGGAAGAATATGACTGTAATAGCTTCAATTGCCTCCCCTCTGCCTTCTTCAGATTATCACATAACTTCCTCATTCCTAAGCCACCTAAGCAGTCTCCACTGAAAAGCCATGCAAAAATCTTTCTCAAAGGGTGAGAAGCATTTTTGCACATAGAATTAGAGCTGGAAATTCATTCATATCTTTACTGCACAGAGATGGATGTCACCACAGCTTTTAGTTATGTTTTGCTCCTAGTGTTACCAGTATTTAATTTTCTTCTGAGAGACAGGTGCTGAGCTGGAAGTCACATACAATCTGTCATACGAGCAATGTTTCTTCCTGCTTATCACAAATAAGAAATTACCACACAGGATTTTTAGATGTAGATTTCAGAGCTCAAATAATACTTAAACTGAAACTTCTTCCAGTTCTCTGAGGTTAAGGATTTTTAAGCCACCCAATCATCTGTTTGAAGACAGAGATTCTCACCATAATCTTTCAAGTTCCTTGTACTCTTCAGGTAAAAATTGATGTTATAAATAAAATAACACTAATAACTTGACAAATAAATGAAGAAACCTCTGCTCAAATGTACCCTTGAAGAAATCAGTATAGCCACATCAAAACAGAGTTTTGAGACTTGGAGTATAAAGACTGGTAATACAGAAGAGTCTATCTACTCTGTGTACATGCAGTCATCCACAGTGTCATTGCCATATTCTACCAGAAGAGGGAGGTAAAGATGATAAAATCAAATAAAACTTTAACTTCCCGAATAAAAGTGGTAAAGGGAAAATAATGAAAGATAAATTCTTAGCTATTTCACAAAAATCCCAAAATAGTTACAATTCAAGAGTGGTATCATATAATCATTAAAACTATTTCGTAGTTTTCATTATGAACAGTTAACGGTAACTGCTAATGGGTTCACAAAAACTAAACAAGAGCGTCTGAGGAATGAGAATATGATTTTATACATAAACATAGGAAAAAACCGTACTTGCTAAGTGACCTTAGGAAAGAGTGAAAACCGAATAGTTGTCATCTCCAGTCGACAAGGGTCATCTCCCACTAATCTTTGGAGATGGTAGACTTAGAACTGGAAGGCAGTCAGAGGTGAGAGAAAGAGAAGAAACAAACTCAGAAAAAGAAGCATTCTGTTTACTACCAGAAACAGCTCCATCTGGACAATGTGTTTTTATCACAGAGAAGAATGTAGTAAACAACTAACCTCCTTTTCTGTTATCTATTTCATAAACTTGAGATGTATATTACATATTCCAAAAGCATATTTTGCATCTTGTGTAACTACTTCAAAGAGCCTATTTCATTGCTGGATGGAAAGACTTAAGCGCTAGCAATTAAGTTACATTCTTTTAGCTTGGTTTAAGCCATCGTGTTTATCATGAGCTTTGCTCCAAAAGCTGTTTAATAGTCCTTTACTTGCACACAAATGCAGAATGCTGGCAGAATTTCACACAAACATGAAGACCTTTGGAATACTATGAAATACAGAAAATCTGGCAGGTCTCATCTTCAGGACCTGTTCTGTATCCCTTGGTAAGTACACTGTGTCTGTCTACCAAACCAACCAAAACAATATGGAGTAGTGCTCAGTGCTGCAGTATCTCCAAAAACGAATTAACACATTACTAACTATAAAAGGGACAAATTCATTAACTAACTTTTGCTTAGAGCAGAGCAAATTTAATACCTGCTGTCAGGTTCTGTTGTTCTTGCAAGAGTACAATTTTGGCTATTTGTGCTCTTAAAGTGGCCAGTTCATTTTCTAGAGCACTGATCTTCTGCAGAGCTTCTTCGTTTGCAGTCACCGTGCTCCTGGACACTGGTTCTTCTTCCAGCGGGCTTCGAAAGGGCGTCTGTCTGCATGGGGACTTTCCAGAATGATGCAGTTCACCTGAAAGAGGCTGGGCTGGTTCTGACCAAACTTCTGACCTGTAACAAAAATATCACAAGATCCCTTTTTTAAAGGCTTTGTTACAGATAAAAACTAAAGCAGCATTACAAACAAAGCAGGAATGCAAGCTGAAAGCCTAACTTTAAAACTGGCTTTACAAAATCACTTCCACCAAGATATCATACAGCTTAAAGTAAACAAGAGCTTCGCGTCCTTTCTGTTTGTATCAAGAGATATATTTCTACTCCTCCCCCACCCAGCTTTTTCTGGAATCCTTGACTTCAGAAGAAAAAAGGAATGCATTCCCCTTCACCCCTAATCTATTTCTCCAACTCACATTTTTTGTTGGAAATAAAAAGTTAAAATGTGTTTTGCCCAAATGCTACTGATTTTCCTCCGTGGGCTGGAAATAGTCACTTGTAGTTGATTCCTTCGAAGAAAAAGGAATAGTTTCTTAGTTCCACAGCACATTTTTGTACTTTTTGGACTTCTGATTGACCTCCAACAGTGCTGTAAGTATGGAGTATGTGAAACAGCTTAGGGGTGCAGAGTCTGCTTATCAGTGGGAAAAGGTCTTCTATGTAATTTACTAATACAACAAACAAAAGTATAGAGAAGAAAACTTCACACAGTTTCAAAGAGTTCACAAGCTTCCCTCCTCTTTCTCACAAGTATAAGAAAAGGCAACTCTGTTGCTGTCTTCCATTACTCACCAAAGCTCAAACTATGTTAAACACCGAGGCATCACTGAGCATCTGCAGTCAAACAAGCACTTACAAGAAGTTACATTCACTGAAGACACCAACATTTTTAAACCATTGATCTTGAGTATCTCATCAACCTGATCTAGTTGAAGTTGTCCCTGCTTATTGCAGGGGAATTTGGACTAGATGACCTTCAAATGTCCCTTCCAACCCAAACTGTTCTGTAATTCTATAAGTAGAACTGATAAGGATTAATGACAACAGATTATCATAAACACTGTAACCGCAAAGTATGACCACATACTTAACTCCTCAATCCTCCTTAACTTCAATTCCAAAACTTCTCAGGCAGGTCAGGATTCCTTTATTTATTCAAACATGACAGTAAGAACCGTGGCTACTGAAAGGACTTCAAAACGGGTAGAATGGCTGTAGACTAATACAGCTTAAGAGCCTCTGGATTCATGGGTTAAGCTACTCTGGATGCACATCATGTTAGATCTGCAGTTCTGTTAGATTTAAAGCAAAAGCCAAACCCTGTCTCTGACCACCTCAATCCGGGATTAGATACACATTTTAGAATTCCACGACACTGAGAGAAAACTTCAGCACAACTTGCAGAAATTTGTTCAAGCAGAACTGGGTATTATCAAGAATGTTAAAACTGAGGCGTTGCTACCTACATAGGAATAGAAAGCAACCAAAGCTGAGAAAAGAAGAGGATGCTTCCTACAGCAGCCATCTTCCTGCTCTCCCTAAAGGAAGGAGCTGGTGGTCACATCACTCTTCAAAACCTGCCTTCTGGAAACTCTTTGAAGGAGAACAACTAAACAAAAAAGGGTGTTTTCCACTCAGAGCAGCAATGGTGTTATAAGGAAACGTCCTGACTGGAATATAATATTGTGGAAAAATATTATGCCTGAATTGTCATTACTGTTCTGAGTAAGGGTAGGGGAAAAAATGATCTGTCATTTAGTTGCTTCCCCTGTAAAACTGCATTCACAGACAAAAATGATGCCTGCAAGACTTATACAGTGAATATATATATATATTTAACTATGTGATCTTGTTGAGACAGAGACTTTCAAATTCCTGGAGAACACCTAATGCATGCTAGCTCCACTACATAATACCGCACACAGACGTACCTAATGGTACACATTGAAATACTTGTATTTGCTAAGTAATTCACTACCATGCTTCATCATAAGCTGTTTGCCTTAAGGTCACAATGTATCTGCAAGATTATTTTAGTCCCATCCCACACCCATATGTCCCCCTTTCCCCCGGCACATGCAGACTTCTCAGCAAATATGCAAGTCCTACATCCTTCATAACAGGTTCTTCGAAGCACTGAAGAGCTATTCTCCCTGTTGTGTCCATTAAATGTTAACGGCTTTACAGTTCAATCCTTGCACGAAATGTGTCTGTGCAAGCAAGAGTAGTATTGGCCAGTTAATTTCCTTTGCATCAAACAGACTTTATAAATAGTGCTTCCCAAATAAGTGTTGATTTCTGTGACTCCCATCTGAGTTTGTGAAATTAATGTAGCAGTGCCAGGATGTTTGTTATGCAAAGCTTCACTGTGGCAAGTCACATTGGAGGGCATCTAGGTCATTACCAACCTATTCCACGATTTCAAATTAAGAATAGTATCCTCCAGTAATCTCTAAAGCCAACAATCTGTGCCTTTCCTTGCAAGGTTAAGTTTGTTCAAAAACTTCCTCTGCACTACAGAACTGTACCTAGCTTCTGGCTAGTCTGAGCGGCAATTCGAGTAGGCTGGAATAGAGAACTTCAACCACTTCAGTCCATCTGTTTCATGCAGTTGCAGGGCCATGCAGTGCTTTTCGTCCAACCCAACAGTACCTGTCCCGTCATTCTGGACACAGATGCTCGCAGGCTTCCCTGTCAGTTTTCATTTTGAAGATTAAAGACTAAATAAAACTCAATTTTTTAATTGTCTTCAGCAGACTGCAGAGCCTTAATCAGAAAGTTCAAAAACAATGTGCCAATTATTGGATTGTCAGAATGATCATTGCTGCTAATTAGGAATCTGTACACCACCCCATAATTAATGAAACTCTCAGGAGAGATGGAAAATCAGAGTTAGCAATAGTGGCACACTGCAACAGACATTTTTGTGGGGACAAGATTTCATGAAGCTGTCACACACAATTCTTTGCAATAAATTAGTAAATAAACTTCACAGTCTTCCTTGTATTAAACCAGTCTTTCATCCATAATCCTGTTAGTCTAACCTCTACTACTTCTTTCCAGACCCTACCTTTTCTATCGCTCTTCCCTCTCTCTTCTTCCAGCATTCAAGTGCTGTCCATTAGTTGCAATGCACAGAGGATTATCACTGCAGAGAAGCTAGGCTGCTTCTCCTCAGTTCAGAAATTCTAAGAGAAGATTTGAGGAGCATACCTGAGTCTTGTAGAGACTTCACCTTCTTCTTGAGCAACCCATCCTACATCTGCAAAGGAGGCAACTGCATCTTCTCTAAGATGATTAGGATGGTCTCCCTCTGTGGCATGAGAAGTAAGCTAAATTTTAAAGACAAGATTGAAGGTTTTAGAGTCACTATTCCCAGCCCAAGTCAGTTATTTTACCCAATGTTACCAACAGGTAACTACTAACACATACATGCACAAAACACTTTTGTAGACTTAGCACACTTAATTCTGTCCTAGGCTTGGTCCAGAACCATTTCAATGACATCAAACTATCCATTCTAGTCTGCTGAACACTTTACAGAGGTTCACAGCTAACTACATACACTATCACATGACACTACTGAACGGGAAATTCAATGCAAATTGTTACCTTAGAAATAGACAAACATTAACATTCTCAAGTGGCTTGCTATATTAACTTAAATAATATGCTTCTAAATTGCATTCGTGACCAGTAGTTTAAAACAACATTAAGGCTACCAGTACTTAAGTCTTTTGCTCTGATTCAGGATTGATTTGAAAGTGACATTCTCTTGAAGTGGGTTTCCCTTCCTCTATAATTCCAGAAATTCTGTAAAAAAAATCTGAGCAGGGAGGAGGCATCTCCACTAGCTCAGTAATCAAAAAATCTTTGTGAGAGGTAGGATGCAATCATAACACAATACACTATTTGCTAACCATCTTATTTACAGCATGCCAAACAAACTGACCATTTTCCAACATGCCATTAGGTTTATGGCTGTTTAAAGCCAAAGACCAGCAAGGCTCCAGAAACTAGAACCTTTCTTAAATTTACAGTTAAGTGACCCGAGTGGAGATCGGAAAAACTGTTGGAACCATCAGTACATGCTCTAGAACCACAACAATACAGAATAATTTCAAAAATTCTTTGAAATACTGGCTGCATCCCCGGATTTAACAAGGGTGTGTGCACGCAGTCACTGGACTGCTGAGGAGCCTGGTCTCAAGTATCTGAGCACATAAAAGCTACTGAAACACCTTTCAGTAATTTCTTCTGCTCAGTCTATCACCTTGAGTTACTTATCTCCAGTGCATCGTGCCACAGAACAACCCTGGATATACACACAGACTGGAGCAGGGAGAGGCCGGAAAGCAGCCCTGTGGAAAGGTACCTGGGAGTTCTGGTCGACGGAAAGTTGAACATGGGCCAACAGTGTGCCCTGGCAGCCAAGAGGGCCAACTGTGTCCTGGGGTGCATCAAGCATGGCATTGCCAGCTGGGCAAAGGAGGTGATTGTCCTGCTCTACTCCACACTGGTGTGGTGCCACCTCAAGTACTGTGTGCAGTTTTAGGAACCACGGTGTAAATAGGATATCAAGCTACTAGAGTGTCCAGAGGAGGCCACAAAACTGGTGAAGGTTTTAAGACAAAGTCGTACAAGGAGAGGCTTGTACTTGGTCTGTTCAGCCTGGAGGAGACTGAGGGGAGACCTCATAGCAGTTTACTCCTTCCTCACGAGGGAAGGAGGAGCAGGCACTGATCTCTTCTCTCTGGTAACCAGTGACAGGACCTGAGAGAATGGCAGGAAGATGTGCCAAGGGAGATTCAGGATGGATATTAGGAAAATGTTCTTCACCCAGAGGGTGGTGGAGCACTGGAACAGCTCCCCAGGGAAGCAGTAATGGCATCAAGCCTGACACTATTCCAGAAGCACCTGGACAATGCCCTCAGATACATGGTATGAATGTTGGAGTTGTCCTATACAGGGACACAAGTTGGATCGGATGATCTCTGTGGGTCCCTTCCAACTCAGGTCATTCTATGATTCTGCTTTTATTACATACAATCCACAGGCCAAATTTGCACATGAGTCATTGCAGCTGTTTAAGCTCTGCCTACTGCTGGTACTAGCCAAGAAGCTAGTAATTCTGACGAAGATGGTGCTAGTATCTAACATTCTGTAAAGACAGCTCTGATCCAGCCTGTTAGCCCTAAGGTCAATTTTCAAGGCAACTCACCTCTGTAAGAAGTAACTATTATGTAGCAGCAACTATGAAATGTTTGCATTAACCTGAATTTGTAGCAGACCTATCACTGCAGTCTGGATGAGATGAAACCATTTTTGAAGAACATTGACAGATATTTTAGTCGTAGCCTTTGACATGCAAGTCCCAGGAAAACAGAAGTTGTGGCTTTGGGGTTGTTTTTTTTTTTCCCCAGGAGTTGTTACAAACAGCTTTGGAAATTGAGATTAGTCATCTTCACCTCACATTCTCGCAACTTGTATGTGAGCCTTTATCACAGCTCCCAGGAGTGTGTATTGGCACCATCAGATCATTTGGAAACAACAGGGTTTTTTCCAGGTAGCATCAGCACAGATGGTAATATGTTTATCACATTAACAGTTGTGCCTAATACTATCACAGTCTGCCTCACTTTAGAACAGTCTAGAGAATACTATATTGCATATTACGATTTTCATTGTTTACGTTTCCTTGGCTCTTTCATTTTTTTTAAATAAAAAGAAATTTTCACCACCACAGCCTCTCTATTAATGTTAAAGGCAATTTAAAAAATCCATAATACATTAGCCACTTTTTGCAGGTGATACAGATTTTTCTGATGGTAATGGCCACATGAGGAACTATTACCATGAAAAGACTGAAGGCACGTTTAAATAAAGGCACTACACGTACTGTTGATTTACAACAGTAAGGAATACACTTACCACTGCCAGGTTTCCTGTGTTGCAAGATAAATAACTTCTAATCCAACATTTAGTAGAAAGCCTTCTGTTATATTGTGATGCAAGTTTCTTCCTACTTTTAAAATTGTATTTATATGTAAACAGAATCTGCTTGTTACCCCATTTACAGATGTTTCTTTTCCCTATCTCTAAAAACAACAAAGCCTTCCACAGCAGTGGATTTTTAATTTCAAGTTAATGTAGGATTTTTACTTTAATTTGAAGGTTAAAAGCCAACACCCATTTCTTAAAACCTTGACCTGCCTTCAGAATGATGTTTAAACAACTCTGTGACTACCCTATTGCTCCAGCCAATCTCAGCTGAAAAAAACATGGACAACTGCTCTGCCAGCATGTGAAACGGAGAACAGAGACCTGAAAACAGAGACTCAGTTCTACTGGATGGCAGGAACTGAATGGAACAGTGGAAGCCTGCTTTTCTTTTTCTGGAAACTATGTAGTTGCCTCCCCTGCTTCTTCTTTCACTGGCTCTTTTACCTATTTCAGTATGCCTGTATGCTGCACACACACACACCCCTACAGGTTTCAGACCCCTTACTCTAAGAATTTCTGAAGAAAAGCCTACACACACTGTACTGGTTTGGCTGATGTCATAGAATCATAGAATATCTTCAGCTGGAAGGGACCCATAACGACTTATGGAGTTCAACTCCCAAAGACTCAGCCCTGCCAGTGCTCCCACCTGTCTTCAAACCTGGAACATTTAAGTGTCAGGTGAATATGATAACCACTACACTACGGAAATGCTGCTTAGGAGGATGTCAAAGCAGGATTCCTATTTATTGTTTGCTCTGGGAAGGGGAAAGTAGAACAGATAGTTTTATACATTTAAGGACAGAATAAAACTTGTAATTTCAAATTACTTGTAGTTAGTAGTAAACATTTGGAAATACTTCTTTGTGTAAGAAAAACTTGGTATGATTTTTCAAATTAGCCCAGTTAATTCTGCTGTTTGCTATGTGCAACCAATTCCTTAGGAGTCTTGACCTCAAAACTCAAAATGTTTTGCTACTACTTTTTTTCAGACTAGATGAACAAAAACATCCTAGCAGAGAAGAAGGAATTAACATAACCAAGATATTCTTTCAATATCTCTTATCCATTTACCATAAGGAAAAAGAAGACCTGTGAAAAGTTGGTTGCTCTTAGATGAAGTTAGAAACACTGAAGATATACATGCACCCTCAAATGAGGCAAGTAAGGTTTGCTTTGGTTTTTAAACAAAGTGACTTACAGCAAGGTTCAGTGCATGGTCCTTTCATAATATAGCTAAAGCTGGCAAGAAAGTAAGAGGAAGAGACAGCTATAGGAAAGCATCAGTCGAAACAGCATAAAAACGATTGAGAGCAGTACTGAACTTCACCATATCATGTTAATGCTGAGATAAAGACATAAAAAACAGATGTTAGCATCACATTTTTACACGTTTCGCAGTTTATATATTAAAGTAGATTAAAGTCTGCATAAACCATATAAATTTTAGTGTATTTCAAAGCTCAAATTTTTAGATTCATAGCTCTAATTCAATCAACTCTGAAAACTGTATTTCTATTTTTAGGATTCTTTCCTTTCACCTAATAGATGAATGTTTATACTTAGTGTGCATAAAATCTAAGCAAAGCTGACTGAATGCCTCTTTAATAGGGAAAAAAGGCAAATATTCTATTTATTCTAACACAGAACTCAGACGAAAACTTATACATGTTTTTATTCAACATTAAAAATATTCAGGAACAGATTTCTGAGATAAACCTTACAGCTCTTTGCAAGTCATAAACCAGAAATGTCTTCTTTTATGCACCACATTAACAGAAGGCAGTATTGGGCTACCTACCTGCAAACGAGCATCATCTTCCCTTCTATGGCCATTACAGTACAGAAAATAGACATATTATAGAAAAGACTTCACTTCCTTTCAAATCTGAGGTAGACGGTGCCTTACTGCTGGCATAACTACTACTAATTATATATCCAAAAGTTTAAATCCAGTATGTCACTTTGTTGACCTTCCCACGTGCACAAATCCCCACTCTCACAACATATGTAATTTATTTTCTAAGTTCCACCAAGCTGCTAGTAGTCTGAACTGGTTGGCCCCCTAGTTCCTCAATGTAATTATTTAAGAGAGGCAAATGTTACCAAGGATTTTACAATCACACCAAAAAGGCTTAATCTGAACTGAATTTTGCTACTATAATTTCAACTCTAAACATTTCATACAGTATAAACATATTAGTGAAAAATTTAGCTTTGCAGCAATTACGTTGTCTTAGTGTGGGTGATGATTCCCCAGCTTTCATCTTTATGTTCCCAACTCTCGCTTGGCCCAAGAACATTCATCTCTCATTTTGAGTTTCAAACACTAAATTTCTCCAATACTGTCCCCACCCCCTATCCCTAACACACACAGAGTTGAAGAGATTATGTGTAACAGCTTCTACTTTCCCATCTGTTCCTTAAAGACTCGCTATAAAAAGCAAGGGGTTTCTTCTCCTTAAGCTTTTACCCTCACTATTAACCCTCCCACTAAAAGCAGTTGAATTACAAGCAAACAAGTCAGGAAGCTGCAGAGTATTTATGTTCCCCTTTCACCTGTACAGTGCTAGCCGTGTACTTAAGCAAACAGGGTACTTGTATAAACTTGTTACTGATTTTTTTACTTTCTGGTAAAGTTGCTTATTTTCCCATATATTTTTAAGTAACACTATTCGTCTCTACATGCATCGTAAGCCTAGCTTATAAGTACTGTTTATAGAAATAAGCTTCAAACATTTCTCTCTTTTATGAATATATTTTTTTTCCCGAGAAATACTTTTTCATACTGTATTGCCTCATTTTAGAAGTTCCAATTTCCTTAGGAAAAAAAAATGTTTCAAGTTTCATTTTGTGTGTTGAAGCAACACAGAGTCGGGTTTTAGGCAGTACAGAAGCTGAAGACACCATATTCAGAAAAAATCTGAACTGGAAGTGGAACCAACTGAAGTGAATTAATTCTCCTACATGCCTGGTGTATCTGCTTTTACAAACCACGTAGTCGTTTATTAAAATGAACAGCATACTTGCATAAAATCTTTTGATGCAAGTGAAACGCATATGCTAAACCACTGAGAACACCCACCTGAAAATGAACTCTTGGGCATTGTATAAGAGAGAGATTAGTACCAATTTTTCTTACAATACTTCGAGATGAACCGTAAGGCTTGCTTGACCAAAGCACCTAGATAGGAAGAAAAAAGAAGCCAGCTGTTAGGTAACCGATTTTTATATCACAGTGGAATAGTTTTCCCTTATCCTTCCACACCATGCTTGTGCTAAATGTATTTAAAGTTATTCCTTCCAAGCAAGAAGAGAATATAATATTTATCCACTGAAGTTTGTACCAGTTCTAACTCCTAACATCTATACCCAAATTGGCACAAAGTCTGTGTTTGTCACTATACCAGAGCTAAGGTTGTTTAAGTTCAAGACAGCCTTTGCATCAAGTTTAAATTCCAAGCGATAGATTTGGTTACTCAGAAAGCTTCAAGAGCTGGAAGCAAGTTCAAAAGCATAATTTGTCCATTTTCAAGATAGTAAAGAATCTGCATTGAGTCGTGGACTCTTCTTTTTAAGGAGTTTCAAGATAAGCCTCTCAATCACTAAAAAATCCAAAGTTACCTAATTCTACATTTCCCAAAATATCTTTTTTGGTTTTTTAAGTAATTTCTTTTTTTTCTTCTATTCTAACATTGGAACAGTGTCTACCAGCTTTAATAAGAGTAACTATCAGCTAGCGTAAGCATGAAAATGTAACTGTGAAATTAAAAACCAAAGAAAAGGAAAAGGTGGAAAATAAAAACATGAACATGACACTTTGTGCTAAAAAAAAAATACATTTACCTAGAGAAAATTGCACATAGCACGTCAGCACACCATGCTTCATCAGAACTGTTTCTACTGCAAGTTCATATTTCTTGTACATTGTTACAATGGGGATTGAATTTGTTTTCTTTTGTTGTACTTAAGGACAGAAATGTTTGTTCTACTTTTTATCATAGTTGTGTGACATAAAATGAGGCCTTAATCCTAGGAGAATATTACAAAATGAGCCAAAACACAAACCAAAAAAAAAAAAAAGAGAAGCAGGAAAGATTTCAGCACAGGGAAAGGCACCAAACACAATGCAAAGAAGAAAAAGAATAATGGGAAGACTCTAACACAGAGTATGTTGTTAGTAAACAATGAGAACTCTGTATGATAAAAAAAAATTGGCCAGCGTTTACTTATGGCTATAGATACGAATTTAACACTCAGACCTCAGTTTTTAAAGGCTCATAGCTTCAAGGGAACTCAACATCCTGCTAGAAGGTTGCCCAACAAAGAAAACATGGATAAAATCCAGGCTACTAATACTGAAACAACCTTCATCAGGCATGGCAATACTGGCTGTGTAATGAGATCACTACTCTTAGATTTTGAAGGTTCTATTTCAAAAAAATATATTCCACGGTATTTACCCTCAGATTATATTATCTCAAAAACTTCACACAAACATTTTGCCTATTCCTAAACAAGTATCTTTCCTTCCTCTGGCTTTATTAGAATATATATATATATACAAAATAAATGCGCACTGCACACATGCTATTCAAAATCCTCATACCAGATATGCAACTTTGCCATAAATCCACTAATAAGTCCCATTTTTTTTCATGCTACGAAACACACATCCTCTTGCTTAAATCACTTGAACACCATTTCTTTCAATGCAGAGTACTCTATTAATCCTGTATTTTAGATGCCTTTAACAAAAACATGACATTTGTGACTATTCCATTAGTGTTTGTCTATATGTCTGAACAAATACGAAGTAGATCAAGAGCCTTCAATAAAAAGTCACTGACAAACAGTACCACTATTCACAACAGATTCTGATGCTAGAAGCAGAAGTGTTGGTGACAGCGTGAAAGAAATGCTGCACTGGAAAAAATACTACTAGTCAAGGGGAGGCTTAATTAATTACAGAAATAATACTTCCACAACAGCACAAGAGCCCAGACTACATCCTGCATTGCTAACGTCAGTGCAGTGCATTTTAAACAAGTGGCAAAACTTGTTCAGAGATTGCTCAGACCGCAGACAAGATGTTGATTGGCACCCAGATCCTGAAAAATATTTGGTGCCCAACTGTTGTTGGAGTTATTTAACACAGTGGCTGAGTGCACGAAAACTTTTAATGGCTCAGTTTTCGTAATTCAAGATATGCTGGACAATATTTTCAGAAAACTGTGTGCAAGCTGTGCCACAAGGTATACAAAGTCAGCATGCTGTCCAGCTTAGTTAACAAGTCCCAGCACTGCTCTATCCAAGTCCATACAACCTCTGTTGACTTGAAGCACTGGCAGAGCAAGTCTGCAAAATATTACTTAGTCATACCCTCTTATTGCATCAGTGTTTTGCTGAAGTCCAGAACAGCTGGCATTTGAAATCTAACTGCATTACCACAAGCTTGATACAAGTAGAGAATAGGGACAAACAGATTAAAAACTTGTTTACCCTCCCCTATTTAGGATGAAAAATGTTGCTGACAACAAACACACCACTCATGGCAGTCCAGCATATTCTCTGAATTTTCAAAGTTTCACTGCATGAAATCTCAGATTCGAGTTTGAATAAAATCCTAAAAAACGGATTCTTATTGGCAATTTACAGTGTATAAACATTTTGATCTCCATAAATTCAAGATTGATAAAATGTTCTACCACAAAAACCCAGAGTAAGAACTGCCCTTCTAAGCACTGCACATAGGTGTTAAGGATTTCCCTATTAAAATATTAAAATATTTTGACAGCTTACAAGGGATAGGCTAAGAAAGAGGGGCGGTGGGGTTGCCCTCTAAGTTAGAGAAAGTTTTAATTGTGTTGAACTAAAATATGCTAACGATAGGGTTGAGTGCTTATAGGTTAAAATCAGTGGAACCCACAGTAAGTCAGACATAGTGGTAGGAAACTGTTATCAGTCGCCCAGCAGGACGAGGAAACCGAGTTCTTCTACAAGCAACTAGGAGAAGTCTCACGATCACTGGCCCTCATTCTTGCGGGAGACTTCAGCCTTCCAGGTATCTGCTGCAAGTATAACACAGCAGAAACGAAAATGTCTAGGAGGCTCATCAAGTGTATGGAAGATAACTTCCTAACACAACTGGTGAGTGAACCAATTGTACCCTGCCAGATCTGCTGTTTGTAAACAGAGAGGGCCTTCTGGGGGAGGTGACTGTTGAAGGACACCTGGGGCTCAGTGATCATGAGATGATAGAATTCTCAGTTTCTGGAGGAGTAAGGAGGGGGGTCAGCAGAACTGCCACCTTGGACTTCCGGAGGGCAGACTTTGAACTGTTTCCAAGGCTGTTTGATAGACAGTTCTAAATTGCAAAGGAGCCAAGAGGGCTGGATGCTCCTCAAGAAGGAAATTCTGTTGGCGCAAGAGCAGGCCATCCCCTTGTGCCGTAGAATGAGTCAGCGGGGAAGAAAGCCAGCTTGGCTCTGTGTTGGTCTCAGGAAAAAGAGAAAAATATATGGGCTTTGGAAGAGGGGGCAGGCATCTCAGGAAGACTACAAGGAGCAGGTGAGATCATGCAGGCAAAAAATTAGAAGGGCTAAAGCCCAACTGGAACTTCCAACCGGCCAGTTTGGTGAAAGACAATACGAAATGTTCCTTCAAGTGTACTAACAACAACAGGAGGACCAAGGAGAATCTCCCTCCCCTACTGCATGCAAGGGGAATGGTTGTAATAAAGGAGGTACTTAACACCTTCTTTGCCTCTGTCTTTAATAGGAAGGTAAGATGTTCTCTGGGCTCCCAGCCTCCTGAGCCAGAAGACTGTGATGGTGAACCCTCAATGTTCCAAGAAGACTTGGCTAGAGGCCCAGTAAGCCAAATAGATATCCGCAAGTCTATGGGGTTGGATGGGATACACCCAAGGATATTAAGGGAGCTGGCAGAGGTCCCTCCCAACCCCTTTCCTTCATCTATCAACAGTCCTGGTTGACTGGGGAAGTGCCGCTTGACTGGAGACTGGCAAATGTAACTCCCATTTACAAGAAGGGTCAGAAGGAGGATCTGGGGAATTATAGGCCTGTCAGCTTGACCTTGGTACTGGGGAAGGTCACAGAACAGATCATATTGAGTGCTATCACACAGCACACGCAGGACAGCCAGTTTATCAGATCCAGTCAACATAGGTTTTTGAACAGCAAGTCCTGCCAAACCAACCTGATCTCCTTCTATGACAAGGTTACCTGGTTAATGGACAAGGGAAAGGCTGTGGATGTGGTGTACCTGGACTTTTGTAAAGCCTTTGACACCATTGCTCACAGTATTCTGCTTGAGAAACTGGTAGCCATTGGCCTGAACAGACACAACCTCTGCTGAGTGAAAAACTGGCTGGATGACCAGGCCCAGAGGGTGGTGGTAAATAGAATTAAATCCAGTTGAGGCCGGTCACAAGTGGTGTTCCCCAGGGTTCAGTGCTTGGTCCAGTCCTGTTCAATATCTTTATTAATGATCTAGACAAAGGGATTGAGTGCACCCTTAGCAAGTTTGCAGATGACACCAAGCTGGGTGGCAGTGTTGATCTGCTTGAAGGAAAGGAGGTGCTGCAAAGAGATCTGGACAGGCTGGATCCATGGGCTGAGACCAACGGGATGAGGTTTAACAAGACCGAATGCTGAGTCCTGCACTTGGGACACAACAACCCCATGCAGTGTTACAGGCTTGGGGAAGACTGGCTGGAGAGTTGCCTGGTGGAGAAGGATCTGGGGGTGTTGGTTGACAGCAGGCTGAATATGAGCCAGCAGTGTGCCCAGGTGGCCAAGAGGGCCAACAGCGTCTTGGCCTGTATCAAAAACAGTGTGGCCAGCAGGACAAAGGAAGTGATTGTGCCCCTGTACCCAGCACAGGTGAAGCCACACCTCGAGTATTGTGTTCAGTTCTGGGCCCCTCACTACAAGGACACTGAGGTGTTGGAGTGCGTCCAGAGAAGGGCGACGAGGCTGGTGAAGGGGCTGGAGAACAAGTCCTACGAGGAACGGCTGAGGGAACTGGGGTTGTTTGGCTTGGAGGAGGCTGAGGGGAGACCTCATCGCTGTCTATGGCTGCCTGAAAGGAGAATGTAGCAGAGTGAGTGTTAATCTCTTCTCACAAGTGACAGGACAAGAGGAATTTGCCATAAGTTGTGCCAAGGGAGGTTCAGACTAGATATTAGGAAGATTTTCTTCACTGAAAGGGTGGTCAGGCACTGGCACAGATGCCTGGGGAGGTGGCTGAGTCATCATCCCTGGAGGTGTTTAAAAAACAGGTAGATGAGTTTTTGAAGGACATGGTTTAGCAGAAGATGGGTACCGTTGGACTTGATGATCTCCAAGGTCTTTTCCAACCAGAAGATTCCATGATTACTGCGCTGACGTTAATATTTCTACCAAAAATAGCTTCCTAAATGTGCCAGGGACAAAGCAGTTGATGTGTAGTAGATCACTCTCTCTCGCTCTCTGGGCTAAGCATTCAGAGAAAACTATATATACACTTCCTTCTAAGAGGAGAGCTAGGCATGCACACTCCTGTTTCCCCGGTAGACACAGCTGTGTTTCTCTCATGTACTGTAACACTTTCAGGACAGGTAAATATAGCACAGTTATCACCATTTCAGTTTCATGGGGCTTTTCGTATCTCCAAGATAAGAGCAAAGAAGGAAGGTTATTTAAGAATATCACCATTAAAAATTAGTAGAAAATTTTCCTCCAACTTCAAACAACACACAGACATCCAGCATGAAATCAGTGCCACAATGTAAACAGTTTGTTATTAGAGCTAGAAGGAACCACATGGTATTTTTAACACATATATTACTCAATACTTTAGTGTCCAAGTAGTAAACTTCATACTTTCTCAGCCATGCAGAATCATACAAGTATTGAGCATTCTTCAAGTGTTCTGCTGGAACAGGTAAACAGAAACTAAAACATATGAAGTGCTTTCTGTACTTGATTTTCTGAAAACATAAAACAAGTCTGAAACACTTACTGATTCCATGTTTAATCCAACTTGTTCAAAAGCCATCCTAATTAAGCGCTTAAGCCAGCAAATCATTTGGAATGGAAAAAGCCTTCTCAGACTTGGATTTAAGCCTTCCAAACGTACAGGGCAGCAGAGGTTCCATAGTACTTCTAAAATGAGAAACATAATTTTACATGCATGCCGTGGAACATACACAGAAGTAAAGTGCTACAGGTATGTATTCCTAAAAAAACCCAAGCTTTAGAAACAGTTTCTGAAAACAAGACATGACGTGACAACATTTCCTATTACTACAAAGCACAGGCATTCAGAAGGTATTTACTTAATACAGGTGACAAAGATTTTTAGTAGCATAATTTTTACAAAATCAGAGCTGTTGCAAAGTTAACAATTAAAAAGCTGAGGAAATGATTGCTCACTTGAGCTTGGACAAAAAAACGGTGTTCCACAACTCAAAGTGAGTGCTGAACAGCATGGAATGCCTGCAGCTGGGGACTAGCACTAAGGTTGAAGAGCCATACTCCTATCGAAAACTCCTTTCTATACAGAAACAAATTATAGCAAGCGCATCACCTCTCTTCATTCGCGATCTCCAACAGCTTTGTTGTTTCTCCCTTTTTCCCACAACTGAGGGTAGAAAGGAAACATGGAAACGTGACTAACGCAAGAAAATGACAGGAAATGGCGTACATGTGGGACCTGAAAATATTCAAGTGATTTATCAAGTTGGACAGATTTCAAATTGCGTCTATGTACTATCATTCACTTAAATCAAGATGGTTTTATTACTCCTTCAGTGAAAACAGTATAGCTTTTCTTTGTGTTCTACACCAGTCACAACTTGGATGCCATCAAGAAGCGTATGCCATCAAAAACATAAAGGAAGCCATAGATTTAGGTTTACGTTTGTTTTGTGTATCAGGCTAGAAACAACACTCTGTTGAACCACCCTGAACAACATACTTGTAGTGCGAACAACAGTGTTGCTGAAGCCACTATATACACACAGAGTGATGACTAATGCAACGTAGCAGCAAGGAACTGGTACCAGGAAGTTTCAAAGTTAGGAGATGAAAAAGCTATTCTGTTTGAAAATGCCCACAAGCATTAGTTAAATCATCACTGTTTCCATTATAAATGTTTTTTTTCAACAGTTTACAGTTCCTTAGCAATAACCTGCTCCTTGTGGAAATTTGGCAGGAACAGTGCATCTCGACAGCTATCTTTTTTTAGACAGGCTTAAAAAAACCCTGAAACTTAATATCAGTTTCTCATCATCACAGAAAGCAAGACAATTCTTCTTTTGTTTCTGAGTAAACTAGGAAGAAACTACTAATCTATCAGCTAAAGGAGGACTAATGAAAATGTCATATAAAAGAAGTTATTGAAAAAAGTGAACAAACCACCACAAGATTAGAATGGAAACTGTAATTGTTAGAAGAAAAAAAACAAACAGCCATGAATATAAGCTATGAAATAAATAAGTCATGGACTCATTTACAAAAAGCTGGAAAAGCCTATTAGGGAAGCATTACCTTCTATTTGATCTACTCTTCCTTTAGGCATCTGTTATTCTTCACTTAGACAAGCTACCGTATGCACTGTATAAATCTTTGATCACACTGCACCTGCTGTGTTTTTAAAATAACAAGAATTCAAGTTTTCTACATGCCCTGTACTAGGTTTGGAATCATATCTGGTCCTGTAGACATGCAGTGACGTAAGAGACAGGAATCCTCCTTCAAAAGGGGAAGCTTGTTCTGAAAGTGTGATACATGTGATGCACTCCGCCTCATTCCAAAGTTCAGACTTGTTGAACATGAAGTTAATTTCAAAGCAAAGAAAAATGGAAGCCGTGTTAAGACATTAAAAAAAAAAAAGAGAAAAAAGGTAAGAGAAACAATTGCTGAGCAATTGTGAGGACAGGGCTGTCTGGTAAAAGCAAGTGACAGGGCTATAAAGGGATGACCGTGTCCTGATACATTATCCTTTCAACAGATAGCTATGTCATTAGCTTAAAAATCCCAAGACACAGTGAGAGTCATGCTGTTTCAGGAAGCAAAGAAAAGGTGTATTTTTTTCTGATCAACTGGAAGGGCTAAGTCTTCAATAACATAGAATTTGGACAGAAGTGAAGAGAGTGTGTTGTAACTTCCTCTGAGGAATTCAGAGCAGGTCTAGAAAGCATCTACAAACTCAAGAAAATGAGATGCAAAGAGATAAATGAATGACAAAATCTGTCAATGTAACCAATTAAAGGCACAAAAGCAGGTGCAGAAAGAAGCAGCATAATATTATCATGACAGAACAATACGAATATGAAGAAGTAAGTTTAAAAAGGCTAAGGCACAAAATGGGTTCCAGCTCACGAGAATAAAAAAAAAAAAAACCCACACATGTATTAGGAGTAAGCAAAGACAAGAGTGACAGGCACCTTTTAACAGGAGAGCAAGCAAAGCAATGAGTGGTGTAGATAGGCAATATACTCTGTGTTTTCAGTTGAAGATGGTAGAAAAGAAAGAGACACATTACAATGGGTTACAGACAACTCTGAAAAGCCATAAGCGCCCAGGACAACAGTGTCTAATGAAATTCACCTTGGGATAGCTCAGAACTGAGCCAAAGCAATTTCTGCAATATCAGTGATTACTTTTACGAACTTGTTCAATGACATACAAAAAACCCAGAACAAAAGGAGCATGATGACATAAAGCCTCAGGAATAGTCCAAGATACTTATTCTGTCCAAAAACATTTAGGTGAACATTCCAAGACCTGGATGATCAAACAAAAAAGAGCATTCGCTGAACAAAACAACCACTGTGATTATTTATAGATACACAACATTGTTTCTTCTGTAGTCAAAAGACTTGAAGCACTTAAGACTGGGATCATCATCTCCTTGACCTGTTCTCTGCTTTTGTAGAAGAAAGCAAAAGAGTAAGAGTGAAGAGTACCAATCAGTACCTAGATTAGTTTCCTTGGTTCCTAGCACTAAGGAAAATCGCCATGTTTTAACAACCTCCAGTTCATTTGTTATCTAAAAGTAGATCTAGAAGGAAAATGCTTCTAAGTGTATCAGTTTGATATTTTTATGGGATCTATTATTTTTTCTGAATTATCTCCAGACAAACTTGATACTCATTTCTTCCAGACTATATTGCACTATAACTTTCTTCACAAATCTCAGTTATTTCACAATTGTTTTATGTGCCAAGAAGAGAAAGGGTTCACTCCAAATGAAACTGCTGGACAGCAAGAATGAAGACATTCTCATACTCTATATACATGCTGATTTTGGAAGCAGGAGTTAAACGCTCATTGCTTTTAGTAAACTAGAATAAGACCACTTTTAAAATATTGTTGCTTGCTTTATTTATCCTATCATCTTCTTCATGCCACCTAAACAAAAAATAACAGTAGTTTAATCTCCCTAAAACTTCCACAATTCAATTACTGCAAAAAAATGTGCCCAGTGATAGTATTGCTATGAAACACAGTCCTTCTGCTGTACTTAAACGAAACTATTACAATGATAAGCAGTAGTCATAGGCAAGGTTTCCAAAAGAGGTTAGAAGAGTAATAACACAAAGAATCACATTTGACTGTGGGGGCTGGAATTCCATGGGTTCTTAGTTTACAAAGCTCTATTTACAAGGCAATAAGCAATGCTTAAGAACTTTCTTTCTGATATGGAAATATGCAGGAATTCCTTGGTTCAGTAATGAGATCTGCATTTCTGAGTGTCGGGGTTCTCACCTCAGCCTCCTTGAATTCTCTTTTGTCGCTACTTTTACTAACTTTTACAGGTTTCATTCATACTGTCATATTAAATACCAGTCTATAAAGCTGAGGGATAACACCACTTACAAACCACAAAATGCTCATGAAATAAAGAGGAAGGCTTAGGAGGTTGAACACATAAGGCATACTCCTCTGTAAATATGAAACAGAACCCCTTGCCAGGCTTTCTAGCAAGTCTTACAGATGAAAAATTAAAAGAAAAATCAGATGCAACTGCTTTCAAATTGAAATTTTTCTATATATATTTTCTAATGTTGTATTTGTCCAAGTTCCTCCTTTTCAAACTATGAGCTCTTGCTCTAAAAAGAAATATAATATTCATATTTTTCTTATTGAAGGAACTTTCTTCAATTCATGCAAGATCCACACCAGAATAAAAGAGAATGACTTAATGGGCTTGATGTAGCAGGTCAGCCTGAACAAAGAATGAATAAACACATGAAATCTGAAAAAATGAAAAGTCTAGTTTCTAAATCAAAAGGGTACATATAACATGGAGAAGTACAAAATCTTCAAAGAAGAATTGTTTCAAAGCAATATCAACCACATAAAAAAAAAATACATGCAAAAAGAGGAGGTTCTTCCTTATTTTAGCAGGAAACTAGGGAAATATATTAAAGAATTAATAAAGAAAAATAAAAGCCAACAAAAAAAATTATTACAGCAACAGTGAGCCAAACAGGCAGAAAGAATCTGCCAATAAAGGACTAGACTCTCTCCAAAATCAACACAGACCAGGTATAAGTAATGTAAGTATTTGGCAGGGATCAAACAGTCAGATATAGAGCTCTACGTTTTCGGCTTGCAAGCCACAAACTATGACTATTACTGTCAGAAACTCCTGTTTGGAAAGATATGCCAAGAGTGATAGAAGTCAGTGAATACTACAGAGACAACCAAGGGCTTATGTAAGCTAATACCAGCATGAAATCCAAAGCAAGAATTGAATAATACATACTTGCAAGAGAAGATGTTAAAACTCTCTTAAGGATACAGCTTAGTCATACCTCCAAAGTGCAAAACCATATTCATAACATTTTACTCACCTTACCATACCTTGCAAACCAAGGATGGAAAACAAAAAGCATCCACGTTTAAACACTAGTGTAATCAAAAGCCTTTGGTCAGTGGAGTTTATACCCACACACTGCAACGCAACACCATGGAGGGCTAAGTGAAATCCTTCTGTATCTCTAAACCATGCAAAGCATATTATAGTACACAGACATAACTACACACCTACACTTCCCTGCCAGACATACAGACTTCCCTAGTGATCATTGTGAATGCCAGTCCTTCTGCTACATGAGAAACAAAAGTACGCAAATGTTATTAAGAAATGAGTGTGTTTGTCTGAAAAAAAAAGGACATAAAATGTTCAATTTTTTTTCCACAAAAAAATATCTCTTTGTAACAATGTTGAGTTCCCAAATGCATGACTGGATCTCAGCTAGTGACTTCTTTGGAAAAAATTATTTTGATTCAGTGACAGCTAACTGAAACTTTTAGAGCTGACACGCAGAAAACTCAGCTCTCTTTTTTATCACCTAAGGCAAAAAGCAGTGGGCATTTGAAGACAGAATTATTTCCTTTCCACTTGGTCATTTTCAAGTCTCATCTTCAAGAGCTATAAGAGGATTACAGCTGCCTGAGGACAGCATGTAAATATCAATGAAGTCCTGCTGACACTACCACAGATCAATGCACTAGGGTTGATTCACACTCAATATTTGGAATTTCGACAGCTTGCTAAACAAAATAAGGCCAAGCATCGGGCAAGTTACTCATTTATGACAACTGCAGATGAACCTGAGCACAGCAGCAGCATCACTAAAGGCATACAAAGCAAGCATCAGAAGTTTACAGAAAAGGAAAATAAGCACCAGACTCCTTCAGACTCGGCTCCTCTTCCCTCTAGATACTACTTCGGTATTTACAAGCTTCCATAAAAAAAACTTCCCTGAAACTTTATCTCCAGATTATCTTTTGTTTACACGATTCCCCATGACCTGTCACTCCCTGCCACAGCACGGTAAGAAGGTTTCAGCCTCGGCCAGCCTCCCTGCAGAGCCGAGGGCTCCGACCTCAGCGCCTGGAGCCGTTCCCACACTACCCTCCTCCTCTGGGAAGGCAGCACAAGCGCGGCAAGGCCGCTGCCCGCCCTGCCCTGCTCTGGATGGGCGCCGCCACGCTCACAGCGGGAGGCGGCGGCTTCCAGGGTCACCCGCAGTGGCCTGGACCCACTGCCTGTCCTCATACACAGACAGGCACACGGTCTCACACACAAACACACTCAGACGTCCACTTGCACCCTCACAAACTCACTCACCCTCACTCACTGGCACACGCACTCACACGCTCTCTCACGCGCCCCCCTCCTGGCCCTTAGGAGGCCCCCTCTGGGCCGCCGGAGCGGCGCGAGCGCAGCCCAGGCCTCCTCAGGCACAGTGAACACAGCTACGGCCGCCAGGCCGGGGTCGCGTCACTCCTCACGCACCGCCTCCTCCCCCGGGACCGGCCGCGATGAAAGGAGCCACCCAGGAGACAGCAAAAGCCCACGGGCAGTCCCAGGGAAAGGGCCGCGCTGCCGCGCCCCCCCAGCCCTTGCCTTACCGGCCGCGATCTCTCACCCGCTTTTTTCACCGCGGCTCGTGTTCTTCCTCCCCCTCCTCCCACCCTGAACTTTTCGACAGCCAATCCGCGACCGCCCCGGTACAATCCGACCAATAGCCGCTGGCGCCCCCGCGTGGGGGGCGGGACCTCGACGCCCTCCGCCGGGCGGCGGTGCCGAGACCCTACCCGGCGGCCACCGCGCCCGCACGAGACGGGAGGAACCTCCCCGCCTCCCTGTCGCGAGAGCACCACCGGGTCACGTGACCGGCGCCCCCGCAGGAGGAGGGGGAATCCTGGGGCAGCCAGTGTTGGGCGGGGGAGAATCTTCAGAACTGAGGCGGGAGAGGAGTTCAGGCCTTCAAATAAGATTAAAATCTGCTTAAATTACACTAAATGTGATTGCCCAGGTCTTGGGGTGGGCAGTGATCTGTAGGAGGGGATAGGGTACACCTTTAGCACCTCTGTGGGTGACACTAAGCTGGGTGGTAGTGTTGATCTGCTTGAGGGAAGGAAGGCCCTGCAGAGCGATCTGGGCAGGCTGGAGCCATAGGCTGTGGTCAGTGCCGGGCCCTGCACCTGGGACACAACAACCCCATGCAGCGCTACAGGATTGGGGAAAAATGGCTGGAAAGCTGCCTGGCAGAGAAGGACCTGGGGGTGTTGGTTGTCATCTGGCTGAGTATGAGCCAGCAGTGTGCCCAGGTGGCCAAGAAGGCTAATCCTGGCCTGTAACAGAAATGGTAGGACCAGGGAAATGATGGTCTCCCTGTACTCTGCACTGGTGAGGCTGCATCTCAAATCCTGTGTTCAGTTCTGAGCCCCTCACTGCAAGAAAGACATTGAGATGCTGGAGTGTGTCCACAGAAGTGCCACGGGGCTGGTGAAGGGGCTGGAGAACAAGTCCTATGAGGAATGGCTGAGGGAACTGGATTTGTTTAGCCTAGAGAAGAGGAGGCTGAGGGGAGACCTTGTTACTGCCTACAGCTGCTAGAAAGGAGGCTGTAGCGAGGTGGTTATTGGTCTGTTCTCCCAGGTACAGGTGATGGGATGAAAGCAAATGGCTTTGGCCCAGGGGATTGAGATTGGATATTAGGAAAAATTTCTTCACCCAAAGGGTTTTCAGGCACTGGAACAGCTGCCCAGAGAGGTGGTTGGGTGTCCGTCCCTGGAGGTATTTAAAAGATGGGTAGATGAAGCGCTGAGGGACGTGATTTAGTAGTGGACAGACTCGACTGGATTCAATGATCTCAAAGGTCTTTTCCAAGCAAATATTTCTATGAAATGGGGGTTGGTCGTGTGCCTCCGTGCAGAATCGGGTGCGTTTCACACCACAGTACCCCACACTTTCCTTGAGCAGCAAATTCAAGTTTGAAAGTGATCATTTACTGAATAAAAGTATTACAAAGAAGTGATAAATCTGTGAGCCTCCCGCCCGGCCGGAGCCCCGTGACCCCTCCGAACTACAACTCCCGGCGTGCTCCGCAGCGCCGCAGCCGGGGCGGGGGCAGCCGCCGGCAGCCAATCGCGGCTCGGCAGGGGAACAACGCGCGCCGCGAGTGGCGGAGGGGCGGGGGCGGGTTGAGGCCAATCGGCGTGCGGGGTGGTTCGGGGGTGTCGGGGTCACGGCGGGCCCAGCCTCTCTGCCTCGCCACTCTCCGGAGGCCGTGCCGCCCCCGCGGGTCATGGCGCCGCGGGGCTGAGTCTCCCGGCCCGCTTCGTCTGTTGTGACGGTACGGAGGGGGGTGGAATAAGGGGTGGGGGCACTGAAAGGAGGGCAGGGTGGCCCTCTAAAACAACTCTTGTGGGACCCCCACTTGGAGTAGTGTGTCCAGTTCTGGAATCCCAAACGTAAGGAGAATATGGAACTGTTGGAAGGGGTCCATAGGAGGCCATGAAGCTGGTATTCTGTAGGGAATGGCAGGAAGATGTGCCAGGGGAAGTTTAGGTTAGGTATTACGAAGAGGTTCTTCATCCGGAGGGTGGTGGAACACTCTGTCCCAGGGAAGTAGTCACGGAGCTAAGCCTGGCAGTATTAAAGAAGCATTTAGACAATGCTCTCACACACACACAGTGTGAGTGTTGGGGTTGTCCAACGTGGGGGCAAGAATTGGACTTGATGATCCTTGTGGGCCCCTTCCAACTCAGGTCATTCTGTGATTTTATGGTCAGAGGTCTGTAGCTCCTTTGCTGAGAGAGTTGGGATTGTTCAGCTTGGAGAAGAGAAGGCTTAGGGAAGTCTTTATAGTGGCCTTCCAGTAGGGGCTACAGGAAAGCTGGGGAGGGACTTTTTACAAAGGCAAATAGTGATAGGGTGCAGGGGAATGGCTTTAAACTGTAAGGGAGGAAGTTTAGATTAGACATTAAGAAGAAATTATTCGTGCTGAGGGTGGTGAGGCACTGGCACAGGTTGCCCAGGGAAGCTGTGGATGCCCCCTCCCTGGAAGCGTTTAATGCCAGGTTGGATGGGGCTTTGAGCAGCCTGGTCTGGTGGGAGCTGTCTCTGCGCATGGCAGAGGGGTTGGAACTAGATAGTCTTTAAGGTCCCTTCCAACCTAAACTGTTCTATGATTCTGTGAACTTTTTTTTTTTTTTTTTTTTTTTGAATAGAACAACACCGGGTGTCACAGTTATCAGTTATCATAAAATTGGCTGTTGTAAGACGTAGAGAAGGTCAGGACTTCAGTTGTCTCCATAGTGGTCACTGAGGAGAGAGGGAGGTGGGTCTGGGGAGCACTTGAGTGTGGCCTAATGGAACAGCACTGGGTAGAATTTGCTTTTTCAGGAGATAAGAAGGAAAAAGGCAAAAAGTGATCACGATGGAGAGAGTTGTAGGAATGATTTGGTGCTTGGGATGCAGAACTGGAAATCAGAGTCTGTGGTTAGCAAGAGTTCCACAAGTGACTTAATTTTTAAGTTTTGAATAAGTTCATTTGTCAACTATGAAAAGTAATTAATAGTTCAAGAGGTTTGGGTTTGTTTGTTTTTTTTCAAATTTAGAGTTGTCTGCTTTGGAAATATAAATTATTCTTTATTTTTTGATCTGCTGTGTTTCCCAGTTGATTTCTTATTTCTTACAGTTAGAAAAAATAACCTGGACACGAATTGCTGGCACGCAGTTTTCACCATTGGTCTTTCCTGAAGGAAGGGCCAGTGACTTAAACATCACTTTTTCTATGAGAAAATGTCAAAAATCATCATAACCTATGTGCATATTTGAGTGTTTTTTTGTTTTTGATGAGTATGATTAATTTGTGTTGTTGAAAGGCCTACTTTCAGTA
This sequence comes from Tapera naevia, assembly GCA_033556795.1. Taxonomy (NCBI): domain Eukaryota; kingdom Metazoa; phylum Chordata; class Aves; order Cuculiformes; family Neomorphidae; genus Tapera; species Tapera naevia. Next base: position 18,891,017 of record JAUMJJ010000038.1, read on the forward strand.
AGAAAACATCATACTGCATGTACAATAGTATTTGTTTGGGAAATGATGATGAAAGAATGTGACCACTTAACAAATTTCATTTGTTTTTATGCAGGGAAAAGATGAGAGAACACAAAATAGCAATATATACTTACTCATACTTTTATGCATTAAAAAATTTATTTGCATGAGTTGATACTGGCAACACCAGCATCACAGGTAGCAGTCAGTTGTTTCAGAGGCACATTATCAGTCTTTTGAAAGAAACTGTTTTTATCACCAAGATGTGGCCTTTTCTCTGAGCAAATTTATGCTTTTGTTGCCTGTTAAGTAGTTATTCCTTATTAAACAAGTCTGGAATCTGATACTCTCAAGCTAACATGTGTCTCCTTTGAAATTGATAGGGTGGCTTGGACTGGAGGAAGGTGTGATGTGCTTGCTTTTTTTTCAGTGAGAGGGTACTTGTGAAAAGAAAAAATGGAACCCAAACTCACTCTCTAAAATCCTTTTTGTCCTTGAATGAGTATGGCATTACACTAGTTATTTGATGTGCACATCCATATTAACACTTAATGTTCCCTGTTCTTGATGCAGTATTAATTGTTCACTGGCTTTTCTGCTTCATTTTTGTGTAAAATTTGATTATTGCTAAAGGTACTTAGAAAATACATCTTTTGATTTTTACATGTGTTTACGCAGAAGGATGTTTCTAGAGCTCTGGGGTGCCTTGTGATAAAGCTGTGGATTTCTCAGAAAAATTTCTCAGTACTGTAAAAAGAAACGACACAAACACAATCCTGTAAAGGCTTGACTGGTCTGAAATTATATATAACAGGCAAATGAAAATATTATTAACCAAATGTACTTGTTGACTGCATAGGAAGTTTCGATTTCTAGTTTACAAATTTCAGGACACACATACTTAAAAATTCCTTCCGCATTCCATGAATTCTAGTCCTTGGGGGTTTTATAGTTCTATGCTTATAACAAATCGGTGCCGTTGTGTTGTTGCCTTACCTGTGTTCGAATTGACAATGAACTTTGTGGTATTAGTAATAGAGACTTTTTTTTTCAGTGGGTGTTTTTATATGCATGGTGCAGAAAAAATGAATTCTACTATGAGTGAGGAGCCTGATGCACTCTCTGTAGTTAACCAGCTCAGAGACCTAGCAGCTGACCCATTGAACAGACGGGCCATTGTTCAGGATCAAGGATGCCTGCCGGGGCTTATTCTGTTTTTGGACCATCCTAACCCTCCAGTTGTTCATTCAGCTTTACTAGTAAGTATCTGCAGATAAATTTGTATGTCAGTAGGACACTTTGTAACTTCGTTAATATGCCTTTAAACAAGTGAAAATGTGAAAAACAACGCCTGGGTTTATGTTGATATTCATTATCCGTGTTTTTTTAAAATATATATTTCAGAAATCATCTAGCAATGACACATTATTCCAGGGGAATTTATGGTTTTTATTGAAGAGATTAATTTACTTTGCATTTTTTCCCTAATACAGCTATTTCATTTTTTATGTGGAGGGAGGTAAGCATCCTTAAATCTCTTTCTTAGGATGAAGTTGTGGAGCTTGGTAAGTATACACAGTGATTCAACATTCTTATTAGGCAAACAAAAAAAAAATTGGAAAATTGAGGTTGGAAACGGTCAATCCAATGCTCAGATCAAGTGTAATTATGGGTCAGGTTTGTGTCTGCTTGATTCTTGAACACTTAGGTTATGGAATTGCTATCTTTCAATCTGGCACCCTGTTCCAGCATCTGACCACCTTTATAGATTTAAAACCAACCAAGCAACAAAAAAAACCCAAATGGCCCAAAATCTGTTATTATCTAATATAACTTGTTTCAATTTTTGTAGGTTTCTTCTTGTTCTAAATCATAAGTGCTAAAGTCCTGATCTTTCATCCTGAATCTAAATACTAACATTAAGTGTATTTCTTGGTTAGAAACAGGACAAACAACAGTAAAGATTTTGTTAAAAGTCTAATTCAGTTATTCGAATAAGTTTTTAAGTTGCTAAAATTTGTGTGATGTTTTCCATTTTTATGTCATTATTGAATGGTAAACAATTGGATGCTAAAGAATAAAGAATGTTGGATTTTACATGCAAGTATATGTTATTCTTTATACCCTTAAGACCTATCCGTACCATAATTCTGTATTTTTCATATTTTTACTTTCATTGCGGGTACCAGTGGACTTCTTGGAATTATCTCTGTGCCTCATAAGCTTCTGTGTTCAGGGAACGAGCCAATGTAGTCCAGAGACCTGTGTACTGCTAGTTGTTTTTTAGGTTAGCCTTACCATTGCATTTGCCAGACTATAATGTTCTTCCCTGGAGCAGCTTTGAGTTGAGTTTATGATTCTTCTGAATTCTTGGTTTTCTTTGCAGTACTCAAGTTTCCTTAGGTTGTGATCTTAAAAGATCTTGTTTGGATGTCTTGCTCTCTTTTCCTTCTCATTGTTCCTTTGGGCTGTGTATTCTCACTGCATGCAGGAGATTTGGTAATCGGTTTGTGATCATGCTACAAAAACTAGCTCTACATAAAAAGGACTGACTTTCAGATTTGTAAGGTCTAATCCAGTTTGCACTGTGGTTCCACAGCCTCAGATATTATTCAAGTTATGGTGTAAGGACATCTTGTTGGGTGGTAATGGAGACAGTTGTGTAACTTGTTTTTTGTTTTTGTAGTAACTTACATACAGTTAGAGTGGTTTAAGGACTGTGGTTTAGACAAGACCATGCTATATCTGAGGACCCTGGCTGCAGTCAGAAATGGATCAGCTTACTGTGAAAACACAGTTTTGTCTGCTACTCAGGCTTCTTGTGTTCTTGAGTTTGGAGAGTTTGTTTTGATTTGGTTTTCTAGCCATCCTATTAGTCAAAAAGATGTGAATCATTAAATGTAATGATTTTCCATTAAGTTTTTACCTAATAAAAGGAGGTACAGCGTTGAAATTTCTTATTGTATTATTCGGTGATTCCCATAGCTGAAATTATAAGCAATCTGTATGAATCATAATTATTGTCTATTTAACTTCCCTGGTACATTGTAGAATATTTCAGGGAGCATGTTTTCCTCCCCATGTGCAGTTTCGGTTCAGTCCGTTCTTCTATCTGATCAAGAAGTGGTATATTTTTCTATAGTTTTCTCTAGTTTTGATTTCAGAAATTCTTTACAGTACATTTCAAATGCTGGAAGTTTTGAGTATTTTAAATAAACAATTCATAAGTAACCCAGACAATACTACTAAAATTTTCAAAAAGTCAATTCTGAAATTAAGGAACTACATTAACGTTTCATTTGTAAAACAACAAAGGTGTCTTTTTGTTATTAAGTCTGTCAGCAGCGTATCTTTATGTTCAGGTATGGAGATAGTCCTGTTCTTTGTGATTAAAGTATTTGTGGGCTTGATGCTAATGTAGATAAATGTTTTGCTGAACAGAAGCTGAGCCAAAGTCCATAACTGATCTTCCTTATGCCTTCAGTAGACTATGATTAAATAAGCGTAAATTATCTCACTTCTTTGAAGGTGCAGACCTTTATGTCTCCCATGGGGGTGGGGGAATAGGACTTCCTAGTGTGGAAAAATCAGGTCACTTGAGTTGTTCGGATAACTGTGTCTTTCATCTTATGTTAGTGGAAGTTTCATTTGTCTGTAAAGAGTATCTAACAGATGGAAAAGAGACTGCCTTCATTTTGACTCAAATAATTATCTGTTAAGAGAACAGGTTTTTCTTTGTCCAACAACTTTATGTCCTTACTAATTTGCCTGCACAGAGACTATTAGATATAAGAAACTTTTTTCCACCAAAAAGAATACACTTCCTAACATGAAAGTTAGTAGTTGAGAGCAATTGTTCAGGTATTTTCCCACAGTTGAAAACTGAGAAAATAAATGCATATACAACATCTATTTATTTGTAAACTGCAATTAGTGATACTGATCCACATCAGGAAATGGCAAAGATCACATTTAGAGTTTTTATCATTCCAGACAGTGGCCAGACTTCCTAAAAAGGCAATAAAATGGTCTTGATTTTTATCTAATATGTGCTGAAGATGACTTAGAAAAAAACCCCAGATTAGTTCATTGTCTCTGAAGGTATTAAGGAGCCTGTTATTTTTAAAGCATAGCCATTATATGACTGTATTTAAAAAAAATGATGCAGTTATAAACCTTGCTATTTTATAAACTGTTGTATTTGTTTATTGCAGGATTTTGCAAGTACAATTCTTGTACTTAATAAAACCGGTTAAAGCTCAACGCACAGTACACTTTTTGAAGTTTCTTGTAAGAAAACTTCGTTTGTCAGTACTAACAATAGCGAGGTGTCTCGTGAAAAGAGGGACTGAGATTTTAACTGGAAGAGTATTATATTGGGAGGATCATGCAAATATACACTTGCTGACTGGGGTCAGCAGTGTGAAGTTGTGCAAAGACTCTACCTTGAAAGTCAAATAAACAAAGCCCTGGGCAGCAAATAAATGTAACTTCCCAGTTCAGATAACAGTAATGTAAGCAGGTTGCACCGCTTGTTATTCATGTGTGGAGTGATGAATACTGCATTTAGTCTTCAGAAGCCTATAAACGAGGTAGTCCTCTTTCTATAGACAGTAGAAACTTGGTGGTGGTGAATTTTCTCATACTGGGGGTGGTCCTTAGAATTGATAGAAATTATACGGAAAGCATGGTGTATAAAAATTACTTTAGATCTCAGAACACACAAATGTTTGTTGGAAGGGACTTCTGAAAGTCATTCGCTTCAGCTTCCTGCTTCAATTAGGACTGTCACCAACACTCAGTCAGGTCAGTTGTACCTTTGTCTCGTTGATTCTACAGCCCCATTAGGTCATCTGTTCCAGTGTTGAACGACCTTTATAGTGAGAAAACTTTTTGTAGTAGCTGATTTGAACTTCCCAAGCTGCAATTTGTGGCTGCTCCACCTTGTTGCCTACTGCTGTAGAGGAATGTTTGGCTTAATTGTCTTCATAAAGGCTTTTTGAGTAGTTGTACACAGCTGTTAGGTTATCCATTAGACTCTCTTAGCTGGTGTAAACTAACCCAGTCTCAGCTTTTTGTCATAGATTAGATAATCTATGCTTTCTGTGTATTTATAAAAATGATGTTTTAATGTTCACAGTAGGTGATAATACCCTTTATCTTCTTAGTAGAATTCACATTGTGAGTGTTTTGCAGATGTAGACTGATAAAAATGAATGATATGTACTAGACGTATTGCTGATTTGCTGTGGTCCTCTTTCTTTTAGGCTCTCCGCTATTTGGCAGAGTGCCGTGCCAACAGAGAAAAGATGAAAAGTGAATTGGGCATGATGCTCAGCTTACAGAATGTAATACAAAAGTAAGTGTGCGATGGGTTGTTGGATCCAAAATCAGTGTAAACGTAACATTCTGATGCAAAGTAAAACCTCTACTATTAATCCATGTAGCCAGTTTTTTATGTTGTGTTCTTCCTTGTTGAAGTTAAGTGGCTGCAAGCAATTAATGGTTTTCATTTTCTAAATAGCAAAGTAATGAGACCATAGTCTACAAGAAATATTCATTTACAAGTCATTTCCTAAACGAACAGGTTTTTTTCCCTTGTTACAGATAACTAATTTTGTCTCCTCCCTTTTAGGTTCTTTTACAGTCCTTCTCATCGCTGTATAAGGGTGCCTTGCACTAGTGTATTTAATGAAGTTGGTTGGCATTTGCTGCATTTATTCTTTGAATCCTGCCTTTAGGAAGGGAAATTGTCTGTGCAATGTATTTGTTTTGATGTATTTTTGAAAGTATGTATCTGCAGTTCTGTTGAGGAAACATCGTGCAGGCGAGTAGAAGTTAGTGAGGTTTGTACCAGTCTCTAATCTCTATGTAGTGTCAACTGGGCTATGTCTCTTAAAACTTGCAACTGCTGGATTTTAGGATTGCTAACTGTTAGAGTTTTGAATAGTGGAAGTTGTATGGGTATATGCACATGGGACAAGATGTACATATGCACTTACCAAAACAAATTAATCCTGTGAACTAAAATGAGTCATTACAGGTAAAAAAAAAAAAAAAAAAACCCAAACAAACCAGCCTCCTTCAAAGATTAATCTGAATTTGCTATCAAGTTATCAAAAGGTGATTTTTTTACACGCAGTTTGATAGCGCTCTTGTTAACTGTGAGGGACTGTTCCATGAGGGAGAAGTCATGTGGCTGCACTCAGATACGTGTTACACTCAGGCGAGTGTTTACAACAGTTATTTAGAAAAGGGTGAAACACAAGTAAAATTGTGTATTAAAGATTCAAGTGGAAAACTTTTCAATCTTTAATATGTTGGTTTAATCTCTACTGTATCACTTGTGGTATGAGTTACAAGTTTCTTTTAGAAAAAATCCAAGGCTAGAGATGCCAGATCCTTCATCCCAAAGCCTCTCCAGTTTTTTAGTGGTTTATCTTCTGTTGTATGTCTCTCTCTGACACTGCTTATATAAAGGTGTGAACCTGAAGGATTAAAGTGGAAATTCTGGTCTGTTTACAAGTCCTATATGATATATGATCTAAGAAAGATTAAAACTGTTTACCTTTAAGTACCTCATTAATTTTGTGTAAACTAAAAAGGTGGTATATTGGCGTGAAATTCAGTATTATGCCTAAATATCATCGTATTATTCACCTGTTGCACAAAATTCAAGGATTTTTTAAACTATCGTAAATAGGATGATTAATTAAATGACTAGAATTCAGAAGAGAATAGTTCCCAAATTTTTTGAATAATGAGATACTTATAACTTTTTAAAACGATAGGTGTTTTTAATAGCATATATGGGGGAAAACTGTTTTTAAGGACAAGCACAATTAATTTGCGATATATGGAAGTCTTTGCTTGCTACTTTTATAATAACAAGAACTGAAATGTTTAGATAATAACAGAAGCATATATTTCAGAAAAACTTACTTTAGATTACATGTCTGTTTAGAGCAGAGAGACATCCTTAAGTTGTTGAAAGTTGAATGGTAGTTCGTTATCAGTCTCTGCAGCTTTCAAATATTACTTGGGAAACAGTCATAATTAAAATTTTGTTTAAAGGATTTTGTGGAAATGTCTCCAACAATTTTTTTTTCTGTGTGTCACTTTCAAGGACTGAAAGTCTGAAGTTCAGGAACATGCAGAAAAGGAGAGAAGTCAGTAAAAACTAGAAATCTTTTAGGTGTTCTTTCTAGAAAGCTCTTTGGCAAGAGTAAGAACATACATTTGATTTGTATGCTTGTAACATTTGGAAAGTGTGATATCATGAAAATTTAAATACATAGCATCTTCAAACACAAGACTTTGTCATGTGCTTGTCAGGATTTTAAGCTTTAATGTTGACAGGAAATGCTGAAGCTAAGTTTTGTATTGCCTGCAGAAATATGGAGAAAGATGGTAGAAAGAATGGCTGAGAAGATCAATGTAGAATTATTTTTGTCACAAAAAGCCAATGATTTGGAGTTGTGTTTTTTTGTTAGAAAGTCAGTAAGGGGAGAAAACAAGGTCTCTGCCACATTCTGGTTTACTTTACAAAACGCAGATTCTGGATTTTAGTGTGATTTCAGTCTACCAGAAGATATTGTAGTTCTTTCAACTGAAACTAAACATTAATAACTGCTTTGGTTTTAATGACTTCATGCTGTGTGTTCCAGTGGACTTCCCAGGCTTTGCACATCTGGCTAATTGCTTTATCTAATCTAAATTTTTTTGATTAGTTCCACAATTTACTTTGGTGTTTAGGTTATTTTTTTGGTGATGCGTTATAAAAATCCAAGCAAATTTTACAAAGAGATATGATTTTCTGTCAGTATTCTGCTTTCCCAGTCATTGCGTAGTTCTTTCAAGCAAGACAACCCAACATCTTCTGGACCAGAATTTGTAGTTAGTGGCATTTTGCTTTTGGCAGGTTAAGGCCATTGCAAGGTCTGAATCTTTGCCTTTCATCAAGGATTTTGTAACTCTTCCGGTTTACTTTCATTGACTTCTCAAATAATATCCAGTGGCTTTCGCTGTTCAATACTGAATTATGACAGACCGTATTCTGCCACTGATTAAGCTGTATCATGTCATGAAGCAATGAAATGGAGTTCTTGTGCACAGAGGCAAGTCGCAAACTGATTATTTGTTGTATTTCAGGCTTAAGTCAATGTTCAGCAGGCTGAACTGACACAGTGCTCAGGAAGTCAAGAGTTCATTTAGAATTACGATTCTCTCTTGCTTTATGTAAATGCTGAAATTTGAGGGCTTTTTGTTATCTTGTGAATCTCTGTAGTGGAGACATCAAATTCAGGTGGATTTTCTTGTCATAACCTACCTACAGCTGACCAGTCTGCTAGATCTTTAAGTGGTCAGTGCCATCAACTGGTAAATAATTGGAGTTGATTTGCTACTTATGTTTTCTTGTAATAGTACGTGGTAGCCTCAGACAGAGGCCAAAACTCTTTTGTTACAAGTAATACACAACCAATAGAAGAATATAGTACTTGTTTAAACTCGTTATCATTTCCTTCATAAGACTACCAAGAATGAGAGTTGGAGTGCCATCAGTTCATTCAATGATAAGCGTGAAATTATACTCTCTACTGCGTCGTGGAAAACAGGTAGGAAATATTTGAGAGACATCAGAGTTGAACTGCGGCTCTTTGAGGTACCTTCATGTCTTATTTCATGACTTATCAGTCCCCTCGTATTATCTGATCAGCTTTTTGGTATCTGCTTGTAACAAGCATTATAGTTCACTGTTGAAAATCATTTTGCTGCTTATGGTGAGTGTTTGGCTGACTCCTTAGCTGATACTGCGTTTCACCTAAGGAACAAAGGTGTCAGGTTCACTGTGACAATGATTTTCATGTGGTATGAACACTAGTTTTTGGTAAGAAAAGAGTAACAGATTTTAGGTGTAGAAACTGTGGCTTATACACACTAGAGCGGCAATATGAAATGTCAGCTCTGAGGAGTACAGAATAAAAATTTGAAGGCAGTGAGATATATATTTACGAATTTTTTCAGACTGAACTTGATTTGGAACATGTATGACTTTCTGAGAGACTTCATCTGAAAGATTTTATACAATTCCACATTTTCTAGGATGTATGAGAAGCTGTTCAAGTTTCATGGAGTACTTCAAAACATTTTTTAAATATAAAAAAAATCTAATTTCTGTTGCCCTATTCTATACTTGACGGTTTTCTCCTTAGCAGAGGAGCTTGCTTTTTTGTTCATCCGCATCTGCCTATTTTTAAGTGAAGCTTGATGCATTTTTCCATGTTATAAAGCTATGGGTAGTAACTGTGTTGGAGAGAAGTCAGACATTTAAAATCCCTACCTGCAGGTTTCGCAACTTTTCTTTTTCTGCTTTTATGGCTCATACTGTTTTATTGCTATTACAAACACGTTTGGCTCCCTTGCCAGGTGACTGAGTACCTCCAAGTATAGGTGCAGAAGTGTTCACATAAACAAGTGAAAGGGAGAGGAGAAATTGAGGCTTAATTGGAGAATGGGGTTTTGTTGCATTCCAGCAGTCATCAGCAGTTGGTTAATATTGAAAACTGGTTTAGTTGCTGGCTTTGAGTTGTATGGAAGATTTAATGTGTCCGTATGGACTTTATAAAATGTTATTAGCAGCTTCTAGAATTAAAATTAATTAGGATTTGTAGCCTACAAGGAAATATACTAATTTGTGTTCAGAGTGAAAGTGACTTTTGATGGACAGTGAAGGTCAAAGTTCATAATTTTTCATAATCTTTATGAGCAGCATAATGATACTGTTTAAATATAACTAACGTGTATTTTTTTTAAAAAAAAACTGATGAGTCAATATACTAAATAGCTCTTATTATGGAATAGCGAATTACTGAGAGTAAAAATCCAATTACTTAGCTAAAAGAGCTTTTCAAGATAGTCTTCCTTTGCCAGGGTGTCAGATTTAACAAGCTGAACTAAATCCAGTGCATTAATCAGCTCTTCCAATTTATTACTTGCCTAAGAAGATTAGGGCAATTAATATGTGTTTAATTAGAGTCCCTTGCAGATCTGGTAAAATACATGCAGTCTATAATTGCTGACTTCTTACTCAATTTTAATTTTTAGTAGTCTTCATTACCTATACTTTTTGAAAATTTAATTATTTGTTGAAAACAGCAAAATTTGAATTTATGATGTCTGACAAAAAAGGCACTTAAGTATTTCAGGTAGTATTTGCTGAAATTAAAATAATAGGGATGTAACATCACAATAGTTTTACTTTTTTAGTTTTGTGACATTACTTTCTCTTTCATGAGAAGGGAGGAATGGTTGAGGAAAGACCTCAACCAAAAATGGTTGAGGGCAAAGGTGATGTATTAACTAGTAAGAAAGCAAACTAAACATTTAAAGGGATATCTGATGATGAAAGGGATGTTGCCATATCACAATTGGCTTCAAGATAATACTTTGTGAGAAATTATAGCTAAAAAAATCTGTAAAGTTTTCACATTTACTGCATTTATACATTTATTCTGGTCTGCAAAGGAGAAGGAGTTTGTTTTTTTACAGAGTATAGAGATTTTATTTTTCTGTACCCGTATCACTTAGTCATGTTAGTTTTGTAATCTTTGGTATGTGGAGTTTTTTTACACATCAAAATTGAGAAATAGTTGGCATTGAGTAATGGGAAGCTGTATGATTATTTTCGGACTCTACAATACATGTAATTCTGTACTGAGAAGTGCTCCTTTTAGAGAAAACCATGGTTATCCTGTGTCTTAAATATTCATGTGAGCAGGAGGTTCCAAAAACTTTGGTTTTAGAAATTATTTTCAAATTGCAGTGTATCACCTGGAACAAGAATAATACACACATGTTTCATGTTAACTTTCCTGGCCTTTCCTGTTATTTTCCCATGCCTCCTTGTTTTACCCATTTTATAACATTTTGTCTGGTACAAAGGTAAGCCTTTCTAGAAAATGACACTGTGGCCTCTGCTGCATCTCTTTGGGCTGTGGGACTCTGGTCTATTCAGTGCTGTAGCTATGTGCTTGTTAATAATAGATGGTCATATCCCCCTCCCCCACCCCTAGTTTCTTTAAGGAATATTTTTATTGTATATTTTGTTAATCTTGCAAGTTTCAGAACTAGATTGGGTTTTGAAGTTATTTTTGAAAAAGCGTCCTCTGCCAAAAAAAAAAATCCCAATTAAATATTAGGAAATGTAGTAAACATCAGTATGTACTCTTTAAATATACCATGTTATTTCTTTTAAGTGTCTGAATGCTCTTTTTTGTCTATCACAGCTTCCTGGAATTTGGACGAGATCATTTATAGGACGGAGTGGATGGGCAGAGGAGAGGGTGGTTTTCATACTGTGGGCTATGTAAATCAGTAATGCATGTTCAGTAAACGTTCTCGCTGTTTCTGCTTGTGGGTCATGGCAAACTAAGAAAAATTCAGAATTTCTGCAAGTTCATCAGTTTTTAAATAAATGTTTAAATAAATTCAAGACCTTTTTTTGTATTGCTGTAGTATGAATTATGAAGGATGTAGGAAGTCATGATCTCAACACAGAGGTGCAGGCACGGGATCAAATGGTACCAATAAAAACACAAAAAGCATTAATTAGTGAAATAGTGCAAAATACTATTTCTACACTATTGGTGTTCACCTGGACTTTAGTCATGATATAATGGGCTTTCTGGGAGAATCCTAGGGGTTTTGTGAGATAACAGAATAAGGCTTAAAGGTTTGGACAGATACACGTCATTGGTAAAAATAGTCCAACAATTCAAACAAGCAATTTAACTGTTGAAATATTATTGTGGATTTCTGTTTTGCAGAGTTTAATAGAAATTAGAAGTAAATAACTGCTCTAAAGGTTTATTATGAGGTGCAATTTAGGATGAGTTATTGTTTGTGTGTGTCGCCTTGGTCACTGAGAAAAATATGAAGGCGTGGCCAAGTGGAAGGACTGCCCTATGCCCTACAAGATGTATTTAATGTTCTTGTGATGTCCTTTTGGTGTTCTGTTGTTTTTTTTTTTTTTTAGTCTCGACCTCTGTGTAATCAGAGGTATTACAAACTCATAGTTTCTTCTTGCACACAGTTGACTTGCTTAGTGAGCTCTACACGATCAATACGGTTTCTGTACTCAAAAATTCAGGTGATTGTCAACCTCTAGATGTGGCTTATGAGTGTTTGTATTTTTATTTTCTTCCTTCTGTCGCATGTGTAATTCCTATTTTAATGTTTTTGACTGCATTCAGGAATACTGTTTGGTTCCACTTTTACTCTCCAAACTACTACTTTTACCTTACAACATTCCACTTGGAATCTGGTGCCTGTATCAGGACTGTTAGTTGTGTGACTTTTTGTCATCTGATGTCTGTCTCAGTTTAATTCAGATGCTATAAATCCATAAACTTCTTAGTATACCAATTCAATAGACTAGCTGTAATATACTAATTCAATACTTTTGCTCACTCAGTGAAACAGCTGACCGGCTACTTTCGTTACTGGTTTCTGTGCAGCCCTTGCCATTAATGCAGTTTTCTTGGTATGTTTCTGGCACTACAGTTCTTGCATTTCAACACTTTCTCTTTTAATTTTCTTGGTATTTAGTGAATTCCAAATTAACTAATTGCCAAATAGTGAGGTAACAAAAAAAGTAATGATAAATGCAATGTTTTTAATTGATCATTTACGTAATGTAAGATTTGGAGACTAGATGTAAGTCCTTCAAAATCATGGCCTTCAGCTGGTTTACGGTGACTGACTTAAGAATATGATAACACATAGTGCAAGTTTTGTGCCGTGTTACCTAACATCAAAGTAGTGAAGGTCTACAGTGGTGATTTATGCACAAGATCTGAAAAGCCATGTATTGACAAGGTTCCTAAATGTGGAAAAGTATTTTCAGTACCTGTTACTGAGTGAAAAGGCATTATTCTGGTGTTGCTTTTTTTGGCAGAGAGGGGGCCACAGTCATAATCGCTTTGAGTGCTTTGTGTTTAAATGAGAAGAAGTCAATTGGGAAGTTACAAAATGAACTACTAACTTTTTGTTATAGGCAAGAAATGTTGTAGTGAGCATTGCAGAATAAAAAAGCTCCACTTTGAAACACTGGGAAAAAAAAGGTGTGTGAAGTATAAAATAACTTTGACAAAAATGCATGTATTGGAAAGCCTTTTGTGCTCAATGCCTTAGCCAGTTTCTTCATTATTTAGAAACTGGCTGGAGCAGGGAGTTAAGTATTTTAGAAAGCAGTATAAGTTTAAGGTATTTTTTTCTTTTCAGATTTTATATTAAAACAAATATGGGACCACAAGAAACATTATGATTTTGAGTTTAAAAAATGAAATGGTTTACCAAGTATGGCACAATGTTCTGATATGTTAAAAAGAACTGAATCTGAATTGGCATTTTGCTAATTGCTGACTGTATGATAGGAAAAAAAAAAATACCATCCTGCTGAACTCAGTGCCTGACACGGCAGTTGCCAACAGGCAACTGTCTTCTCTTTTTGTGTGGTGGGGTTCAGTACTGAGATGTAAGGGAAGAGATTTTAAGTAGATTGGCAGAAGAGTAGTAATGGCAACACAGGATGCCTTTAACACTCGATAAACCTTGTTGTCAGCTGATGTTGAAAGCATTTTAGGAATACAGTGACCTTCACTAGTTACTATTGAGTTTACAAGAAAGAAGTGCTGAGGTAGGTTCTAGGATATGCAGAGTTTTTCTGACAGCTTACTCAAAGACCCAAGGAGGCTTAAGATGCTGTGCGATAGAAGTAGCAAGTTGTGAAGTATTTAATACTTACTGCAGGTGCAGATTGACAGTATTGTAGGCTGGAGCCATTTATATTTGAAAAAGGAGTTGTTAGTTACTTAGTACTGTGAGGTTTCTCATTTTTCCATGCCAGTATTATATGTCTGCTTTTGGGTTATGGTGAGCTTGTCCATAGGTGATGTTTGCCCCTGATTTTTGAGCTTCAGGCAAGGTGTCCCCCAAATAGTGAAGACTTTCTTCAATTAAATCATAAGTGTGTAGATTACCTTTTTTTTCCCCTGGATGCCCTTCAATGAGAAACATAGAAAGGTGATGATATGTGATTAGAATTTACATGGTTTCACATGGATATTACGAACAATAAGTGCCAGAAAGGGGAAGTCCTCAGCTATATTAATGATGAAACAGTCTTCATTAACAGTTTTTTGAATGGAGCTGTTATTTCAAAAGCAAGCAAATTTTACTGTGGAACTACTACAAAGTGAATATGTTAATCAGAATTAGATAGGTTTTTATTCAGGAATCTGTTTTTATACTTATTGTAATATGTACTGCAACACAACTATCTTTTTCTGCAAGATTTCATTTGAATTTTGCAGGTAGAAAGTTGTATGTGATAATTTGGGACAAATTAAGATTGTTAGCACACTATCTAATTGTGCAGTACATCAAATTCGCACAATTTTTTTTTTTAAACCTTGATGCAAGCTTCAACAAATTTTGTCTGTTTGGCTTGCAATAAAGCTGCTAATACTGGCTTGCTTTTAAAAATAAATCCATTGCCAACAAATAAGTAGTTCAAGAGCATGAAAACAAGATTTTGAAATAGCCGTTGCTTTCAAGTTTACCTACTTCAAGTCTCTGCTGAATAGATTAATATTAAATGTATTAGCAAGTGAATTAAACACAAAGCTCACAGATAAGCCTACATAGATAAGACCTGCTTTTTTTTTTTTGGTACAGGTTGGTGCTGTAGTTTAATTCTTATTATTTACGCAAGTTTTTAGGGAAGCCTTTATCTGTAAGTTTGAAAACCCTTTCATTTTTTTAACTTGATCCAGTAAATTTCAAATAAAGCTCACTTCTTAAAACAAACTGTTTTTTGAAGACAGAAAAGGAAAATTATATAGTATCATCATATATTATTATGTGATATACTTAATGGTACTAGCATGCTGATAAAACAAGCAGGGGTATTTGGCTTCCTTCAAGGTGTTCTTCAAATGCTTTACCACAGAGTCTAATTCTGGCACTATCAGTGCTTCTGCCTGGTCACTACAGCATTTTTACTGGGAAGGATTGGCTTTTTAATGGTAGTGTTTGGCATCTTCCACTGGAAAGGACAAGAGAGAGTTGTTAACCTTAAGGTTGGGTTTTCTTTTGACCCCGATGCAATTTGTTGAATCCATATAAGAAACATGATTTCTGCCATATTAAGTGCATTAAATTATTACTGTTCATTAGCAGGCAAGATGTTGGAACTAGCTACTGTGAAATTCAACATGGAGTCTGTCTGTTATGCAGACTCTTGTCTAGCTCTAGTTGAGTAACAGGCCTTTTTTTTTTTTTTGAGATGGAGAATATGTCCATATGGTGGATACCAAGCTGTGGAGGATCAAAAGTTGATCTTCCAGTTAGCATATAAATAGCAAGAGTTAAACAAAATTGGATGAATAGCTGGGTTAAACATATGGCATATGTTCAAATTTGTTATCCCATTCTTGAAAGTTCGTTCTTGTGATCAGAGGACAATAGAATGAATCAGGGAAGTGTTCTAAGCACGGGTGATTACTCAGTGTGCTAAATGTGTAAGATTATATCACAGTTACTTTTTGAAGCAGTTAATGGTACTGAACTGTGATTTTACTCAGATTTACATCTTAACTTTAATATTTAGATGGTGGTGTTTTTCAGCTGTCTTCAGGTCATCCATCCCAACATTTACATGCAGTTTCTCTAAATTTCCAAGGTCAGTGGGCATAATCACTTAAATTGATCTGAAAGTGTCCCTGCAAAATCCAATCCTGACTCCTAATTTCAATATAATATCTCACATTCAGTACAAAATCATCTTCAAGATATCAGATTTCCTTGTTCTATTCCAAACTTAATTTGGTGTCTCCTGGACAAATTGTCACAATTAGTAGTGTGAGTAGAGTCTGGAAGACTAGCCAAGTGGCAGACAGCTTTGCACATCTAGAAAGCATTGTAGGGAGTCTGTCTGTCTTGTGATAGCTTTGGAGTAAATAAAAATGACACATCACTAGCACGTGGTGATACCACTGAAGTGCAGTCTCATAACACAACAGCACTCAGGCCGTATGTAGGTTCCTCAAGCAGACCAGTTGCTTAGTTTTTCGATATGGAGATTCATAGTGTTGCAGCTCTGTGTGTGTCACTTCAAACTTGCCCAGTCCTACAGATTCTATTGTTTTTTATTTTCTATGCCTATGAATTATTTTTTTTCTATTGTTAACCTATACTTGATATGTTGTTGGCCAACATAAGGATACTGCTGTCTCTAATTCTTGATGATTTTGACTTCTTTGTTTTAAGAAAGCAGGTGGTAATCTTTTTGTCAGCTGCTGTGTAATATTAGCTGGTCTTTACTTGGTGTTTTGGGGCTGGAGGGAACTGAAGTGTGCTGTGATTGGTAGCATAATAGCACTGTACTGGGACTGTGAGGAAGTGTGCGCTGAAGTAATGCTCTTTTTCAAGTTGTTTTCAGATGACTTGCCTGTTTTCCTGGAATGAGGCAGGAGAACAGCCATATGCTTGTGAGCTCACCGTATCATGGGATGCACTAAAAGCTCACAAGAAAGAGCAGCATTCTTGGAGATGAGAATCAATCTTGCCCTGGCACTGGAGCAGAACAGACAGAAAAACAGCCAGATCAGATAACTGTCTTGAAACAGATTGCTTTTTCCCTAATACCATGCTCTTTCTTTAGGCTTGTCATTCATGCTCAAAGTTTTCATCAAAACCATGTCAATCACTGTGTCTCACTTCCAGAATCAAGGATTAGTGATTTCCCACCTCCCTGTGCAGAATGTAGCAATTCTTTGCAGCTTATTGCTCCCTTTAGTTATTGCTAGGGACAATTTCTGACTTAAAATATCGGAAGAATTGGTTCTGAAAGAAATTTGTAACAAATATATCAATGGACTTAAGGCATTATTGATATGAATATAATTTTTTATCCATTTTTAAGCATAATTAAATCAAATGATAAATCTCTACCAAGTATATACTTTAAGGTTTCTGATACAGCTGCATTTACCCAACAGTGTATTTAGATAGAATTCATGCCAGTCCATTGAATTCTTACTTGTGCTTTTTTGTGTCCCATAGGATACTATTGCAGTGTGAATGAGGTTCATTACAGAAATAAAATGATGGTTGCAAATATCACTACGTAGGATATTAGGGAAAAATATTAGTTCTGCCTTATAGGGGCAGCACGTGCACATATGACAAAGATTGGGATCAAGGGGCAAGATCTGCTTCTATGGTATTGTAAGTCTTCTCAAAATTTTTTGGAAGATGCTTGGGCCTTTCTGGACATGGAGTCTCTTAAACTAGTATTTTGAAGAAAAAGTGATGCATTCAGTCCTTCATTACGTTCACTGGTGTTTTGGAGATTTTTCTGTGATAAGACTATAGGTTAAATCTGAGAGTTGTTTTTACTTTTGATTTATTGAGTAGGTTACTTAATATCATAGAATTGTTTGGTTTGAAAAGACCTTTGAGAACATCGAGACCTATCATACCTGCCCAGTACTCAACCATATCCCTGAGTGTCTCATCTATCCATCTTTTAAATGCATCCAGGCATGGTGATTCAGCCACCTCCCTGGGGAGCCGTTCCAGTGCCTGACAGCCCTTTTGGTGAAGAAATTTTTCTTGATATCTAATCTGAACCTCCCCACCTCAATTTTAAGTGAGTTGCTGAAAGTTTAGTATTGCAGAATAAAAATGGCTTATACTTTTATTGGGGATTGTTTTGCAGTTTAATATTCTTATGTGAATAGTTCTTGCCCTTGTAGTGTAGAGTCTGAGTTTTGTGCTGCTTCTTATCACACATTTGCTTATTTTGGACACAAGATTCTCTTTATATAAGATTATATATAAGATTAAAGTCTTGTCTTTGGGATTTATGTTTTTTTTAATGTAAGAGGGATAACTAGCCTTATCTCTAACTTAGTGGCAGATAGTAGTAATCCTCTGTTTGGAAAAATAGAGGAAATTATCCAAGTAGCTTGTTTAAATGTATGTGTGCATATGCACAACGCTTACTGTATACACTTGTTTGAGGACTATCTTAGAATACTCCTATTGAATAAGTGCTGGCTTAAATTTGTGGTTTCAGATCAACAGATGGTTTCAAGAGTACAGGTAATTTTTGGTCATTAGTTTTCCAAGAACTATGCCAACTAATGTTATAAGGACAAAGTGTGTAAAACTCACTGTTAATTTTTTACTTTTAGGCACTTGCATATTTTGTATTTGCTAACATATTAATAACTTCAAGTTCTCTTTCTTTTGTGTATGTATATGTACATATATAGAGTATGGCTAATATCAAGTATGTTTTACTTGCCATTTTCCTTTCTGAATTTTTTTCAACTCTGGCATGCAATAGTACAAATGTATTCAAGCAAAAACTGAGCATACTGGGTGCTGTAGGTGGGATAGTGACATTTTCAATAGTATGCTTAGTTAACTGTATTTAAACTTACAAAAAAACCCCAGTTCTCTATTGTAAATCATTTCTTATGGACAGGATTTTTGTTGTTGTTGAAACAATTTGCCAAAACAAACAGGTGGGTAAATTTCTTAATAACATGATATCACTTTTGCACAAGCTAATTTATTACTCCTCAGGATATCAGCTTGCACAGCTTTATCGTCTGTTGTATTACTTTATCTAATAAACTATTGAGGGTTGAAGTTAAAATCTTTGTGAGCTCCCAGGACTTGTTTCTGTGAGTTAACATGTTTTTTTTTCACTGTAGGAAAGCAGAACATAGGCATGTATTTAAAACTGAACATATGCTGGGGTGGGGGGGAACTGGGGGGGGTGGAAAGGGCTGTCTGTGACCCTCACAAGTTGAGAACTCCTAGCATGCTTGCTTCAGTGTTCTTTCTTATCCATGTGGTAGGATGGAAAATGCGTTTAACTTATGGTAAAGAAGAAAAATGGAAAAAATCTAAAGGGTATTTGTTACTTAGTGTTTACTGAAGAAAGCAGCAAAGCTGTCATTCATCATTTTAAGATTAATTGCAAGTTGATGCGGTAATAATTCTGTTTCCACACATAGCTTTAAATCACTGGCATAATTAAAACAGGGCTGAATTTGGACAACAGATTTATATTAGTACCTTATTAAAATTAGTGTTAATTAATCATAAGAAATTAATGTATGTTCTGTCTATTATCTACGATTTTTTTAATCTAATGCTATCATGTAGTTCATACCATAAATTTTAACGTAATCATAAATATTGGATTCTGTAAGAAAATCTGGGATTCTGCTTTGGTGTTGACGCTCAGTAACTTTGGAGAAGAAAATGTTTGGAAAGTTTGCAGTTCTACAGAGAAATTATTTTTATAATGTGACAAAGAAAGTGGGAAATGAAACGTTTTACAAGGCAGCTGGAGAGCTTTTTGTTTAAAAGAAAGAAGCTTAACACAAAGTAACAAGCAGTGTACTGAGCATCTACTACCATGTTTTGTTTTTCGGACTGACATAAACTGCATTTGTGTTGTTTGAGAACGCAGACTTGTTAATGTCGACCTATTAATTCTAATATAAAAATTGGAGTATGGGAAACAAAATAGTTTTACGTAATTTCTCCCCTCACCTTTTAAAATTTTTGCTGTGTTAACTGTGTAATTATTCCTGCAGCACGTGGAATATAATAGTTACAAGGACATAGTCAGTAGCCTTTTGGAGCACTAATGCAAAACCAAGTATTTTCTAATCTTTAATCCCTTTTTCCTTAAGGACCACTACACCGGGAGAGACTAAACTTTTAGCTTCTGAAGTCTATGATCTCCTTCAGTCTTCCAACATGTCAGACATGGACAACGTCAATGAGATGAATTATCGTCGACGGAAAGCACAGTTTTTCCTTGGCAGCACAAATAAGCGTGCCAAGACAGTGGTTTTGCATATAGATGGCCTTGATGATTCGGTAAGGAAACCTTCAGCATTTATTTACATAAATGCTGTACTGAGATGTATTTTGCCCACAAAAATAATGTATTCAGGCTACTTGTGTGGCATCATCAATTGTCAGCAATTTCTGTGAATCGTGTTTTAAATCACAAGATATGCATAAGATCTTGCATACATTGAGCTCACTCAGAATATCTAGAGAAGATGTTTTAAGGCAGTTTCCTTGATGGCTTTCTAATTACTCTAAAAAAACTATTGTTTCCACCTCTCCCAATTTTTTTCCCCTTTTCAAGAAAAAATAGAATAGGCATTCCGTTCCACATCCTACCTTCAGCAGTTTCACTCGAAGAATATCCTGCGGTTGTAGGAGTGTTGAACTAAGGTTTCCTTTTGGTTACAACAGCTTTCAAACACATTTTTTTTATTACTCCTCTTAATTTAGAAACGCTGTATTTTCTTTGAGCTGATTTTGCTACATCTTTTCATTGTCTGTGAGATCTTTTCTACTGTAGTGACCAGAATGGCATTTGAGTTAATGAGGTCTCACTAAGTCTTTATGTAATGTCAGAATAACTTCTACGGATTTATCTACCATACCCCTGTAGATAACACCCCAGGGCCATGTTTGCCTTTTTACGGCTGCCAAACAGCATGTAGACTGTTTAAGCATGTTATCCACAAGTGCCCTCCGGACTCTGTATCTTCTGTTTTGTACCCATTTTAAATGATCAAACCTGATCCTTTGCTTTGTTGCGTTACATTTTGCCAAGTAAGCTTGTCCACAGGCCCAGTTTATCAACAGCATACCCATTGTACTGTTTCCCTAAGACCATAGTTAATTCCTTTAGAAATAACATGCTGTTCTAGCTCACTTCATACAAAGTAACTATTTTTTCCAGCACTTGCTGTGTCTGTAAAGGCAGCACTTAGTCAACACCGTTGGCTTTTGTATTCTGAAGGGTTTTTTTAACTCACTGCAATTGGTTGTCTTCAGTTTAAGTTTGTTCTGCTTTGTTTTGAAGCTTGTAGTTGATTTGTTTGTTCAGATAACTCCAAGCAAGAAATTTCATCCACTTCTACTTTGTGAGTTTAGATGTTATATAGTCTGATACTATCTTAAAAGTGTTTGTCTTCTTTGACAGATGGAACTTGGTGAGATTTGATGGAGTTTGTCTTAAATGCTGAGGAAAAGGTATTCTGAAAAAGCCTAGGATATTTAGATATTCAGCTCCAGAGAGCAAAACTGCAGGCTTCTGTATTTGCCTTGAGCATACCAGCATGTTTTCTTAGCTCATTGTTGAAGAAAAGTCTGACTGTGCGCTGGCTGTAAATGGCTAATCTGCATAGCTCTATATTTCATCAGAAGATTAAAAAAATACCCCAGATGCTCACCAAGGAGCTAAACATCCCTATTATGCTGTTTTAAATGTGACAATAAATTGGGACTGGGAGGATAATGAGGGATGTGAACAATAAAAGCAGCTTAGTCTCATTCAAACAGTTTATTCCTGACTTAACTAACAAAGAATATTAGGTGGCACAGTTGAGTGTTTGTTAAAAGGAATAGCACACAGACACTGTTCTCAGTTTTCCTGTGTTTTGTCATTTAGATTTGAGACAAGAAGCTGCTGTTAGGAATGGTTGCAAATCCTACAAATCTGTGGATTTTGAAACCTCAGGTAGAAGATATTGATTATTTCAGGAAGGGAGGTTAAAAGTAATTTTTTGTTTATTGTGGGATTGGATGTTTTTATTTTAAGATCTAATTATCAAATTTTATGATAAGCTTAAAAAACAATAGGAAAAAGGAAGCAATACTGCCAGAGTCTTTGGTATCTTGCTCGGTAAGTTTTCTTGTCTGTACATTTTAGTAGTGTTTGTTAGGGTATGGTAATCAGGGTTTGGTGTGCAAGAAAATAACTTTCACATCTCATACCCTGTGCCCACACTTCAGGAATACCACGCAGAACGATGTTTAGCTGGGGTTTGTGCCTAACTGCCATAGTTAGACATACTTTGCAAAATACATTTGTGTAGCAAGGCCGAAGGCTGCCAAGATTCCAGGTCTTTAAGGAGTCTGTATGGACCTTGGTAAGTTTTGTCTTTAAGAAGTGGTTCACCACTTACCTGATCACTGAAAGCATCATTTCAAATTAAACTGAGGTACCTGTGATTTAACCTGGGACCTCAGGGTAAAAAGCCGGATTCTGTCACAGAATTGCTATACACCCGTGTAAGCATGTTATTTATTCAGGCTTACAAGGTATGAGTGTGTTGTTTTTTGTGTCCAAAAGTAGTTTCAACTTTCATTCATGCAAGACAGCTGGTCATCTTTGCATCAGATATTCCCTGTGTATAGGAAAGGTAGCCTATCCAGCAGAGTTACTTTTGTAAATCTGAAAAAATGATAATTATTTCAGTACATAAACAATTCATTTGTGTAAGTTTCAATATATGTGCTAATCTGCTAAAAAAACCCGCTGCTGTTAGTTCTTCCAGCAATAAAAATAATGTAATTTACTTGTACATGAAACTATGCCAAATATTGGCCAGTTATTATTTGATAACGAATATAAACGTGCTTTGAAATAACTTCATATTAAAACCTTGCAGAAACTTGCAGTAAAATGCATCATTGTTTTGAACCTTTGTAAGACTGTTAGTTCATTTCTTTTCTTCCCCTTCTGTGCTAGCAGTCTCTCTGAGTATATTTTAATTCTTTTTACAACCATCTTGTGCAAATATTAAAAGCAGGAAAAAATACATTCTAAGATAATGTTGAATAGATGCAGCTAATACACGTCAGTGTAATGTTACAGCACAGTAGGTGATGTTATTTGCTTTAAACATAATGTTCTGTGGATTATCAACCAAGTATTTTCCCTTTGAAATAAGAATTAAGCTTATGCTGTGCAGCGATGTCTGTGAGCTGCCACAGATGAAGCAGCTGAAAGATATAACAGCTGCTTTGATGCATTCAGTCAGTATGGAGGCAAGGTGTCTGATAAATAGCAACTTAAACACTAACTACTCATCAATGAGCACTTCAGTCAATCAGAACGTAACCAGAGGGGACTGTTCAGCTGATCATACGAAGAAAAACATTCTTTGCTTTTCAGCACTTTTCTCTAATTATTTACAGTTGATTCCATCCTTCTTTGACTTCTAAAGTGTAAGCAATTTTTTTCTTTCTTTTTTTTTTCCTTGTGTCAAGAGAGTCTAATATTTGTGAACTAAAATGTGAGTCTTAGTTTTTCATTTACAAAATGCAGTTGAGCAACAACCTGCCTGCACATACAGGAGTTCCTTAACAAGTAGTTGTGAGTATTTCCACATGCTGTATTATGAAAGTACTTTAATTGTGGGGTTTTTTTTGTTTTTCAGTCTCGAAGGAATCTTTGTGAAGAAGCCTTATTGAAAATTAAAGGTGTTATTAGTTTTACTTTTCAAATGGCTATTCAAAGGTGCGTGGTCCGAATTCGCTCAGACTTAAAAGCAGAGGTAAGTGCTCAGTAACCCTCCAGATTGTCATGTTATTGCTTTCTGTCACACTAAGCTTTTGGGTTTTTTTCTGTGTATTTGTAGGCATTGGCAACAGCAATAGCGTCAACGAAGGTTATGAAGGCACAGCAAGTTGTGAAGAGTGAAAGTGGTGAGGAGGTAGGATAATGCATCTTTCTAAATACCAATTGTTGTAGCTCAGCTGTGTCTTTAATCTGTGCCCCTAACATCTGATGTCTGGCAAAATTTTGTAAGTGGGAGTGCTACACATACAGTACAAGGAGAATAAAGGGTATCCTATGTCAGGACACGTATCCATAGAACAGTTTGATAGAACTTACTGTTCAGAACAAGGACAAAAATACTGAAATTGTTTCTCTGCTTAATGATATGAAAAGGATCATGGTGAACCTTTTTTTGTTTTGACTGCGGTTGCTGAAGTGTTTTTATTTCATGACAGTAACAGGGCTGTGTCTTTATGTATTTGATATTTTTTCTTCTGTGTCAAGTTAAAGTGCTTTTTGTGTTCCTTGTAATTGTAGTAGATTCCAGATGCATTAGTAGGTTCCATTTATATTCTCACTGTACAAGAGGATGGGGAGGAGTCTCACAATATGCGTGCCTGTCATCCTGAATGTGTACATGTGTGTGACATTCCTTCATTAAGTTACAACATCACTTTAATCTGTTGTATTTTATCAGATGCTGGTTCCGTTCCAAGATACTCCAGTGGAAGTAGAGCAGAATACAGATCTACCTGAATATTTACCAGAAGATGAAAGCCCTACTAAGGAACAGGACAAAGCAGTGTCTCGGGTTGGGTCACACCCAGAAGGTGCAGCAAGTTGGCTCAGCACGGCAGCAAACTTTCTGTCAAGATCTTTCTACTGGTGACTTGTATTTGATGTTAAAAGACTGTGTGAATGAACCAACAGGGGGGCCAGTTTTCCATTGGTGTGGTGAACTGCCAAGTGCAATTTGCAATAAATCATCACAAAAATTTTAGATTAAGCAAATGTATGCTGCATTTTACATTTTATTGGACGATTAGCCTGAGAGGGCAGGGGTCAAAGGACAGAGGCCTCCAATCAAATTGTTTTTTCATTTTTTTTCATGTAGATTTTATTGCTTCACTTTTTAAAAATGGGTCCACTGTTATATACCAAATGTTTCTGTGCATAGAGCTTTAAGTTTGACTTCACGTGAAACACGTGGTAGGGAGAATCCATTCAACTTGAGTCTCAGGCCCTCTGTGAAAGAAAATTCTTAATAGCTCTTGCTGTGCATTATATAAAATGCCTTTTTTATTTCTTCATCCCTTTGGATTAAAATTATTTTGTTTAATTTTCTAGATTTTTGACTCCAGAGAAAATTATAGTCTGCCTTTTTTTGCCTTTATTTTTGCAACCACGTTCACAGCGTGAGCACAATATTTCCCTATTACTAGTAAACTAGAATCACTACAGACTTGAAATTTAGAACCCTCTTTTCCAGCCTGCCCTTAAAATTTGGAGTGCTTGAGATTAAGAAAAAAAGGGATTGAATAAACACAAATATGTATACATTGTACAGTAAATAAACTAGAACATATTTGTAATGATGCGTGTGACTGATATATATATATGTAACTACTAAATGCCACTGACTGCTGTTTAGGCTAGCTGGGAAGACTGTAGCAAAAAAAGCTGTGGTCTAATGTAGTGATGGCGCGTTGCAGCTCTGTCTGCGGAGAATAGAAGAATGTAGACAGTGTTTGGTTAAGAAAGGGTATGCTCTGTTAGCAAGTACTTAATGGTAACTGAAACTTTAAACTTGAAGAATAAAGCAGAACTGAATGCCTCTTTTGCCACAGTGCCACGCTCATAAATTTTGCCCTTTTTATCTTTTTAGTTAACAGAGCTGATATGTAATTACTGTTCCCTTCTAATGTCTTTCATGAAAATCCCATGAAAGTATATCAGCTTGGATAGGATTAAAAACATATACAATTGGCTTTACTTTGTTACTTACAGGCAGTATAGATTTAAAGATGTTTTGGTAATTTCTGTGACCAGAAGCGTTAATAAAAGCAAAACTTCTGTAGGTAGAGAGTAATATATATCTGAGCTGTTAATAAACAGTGTGCCTGAGAGGATTCAATACACAGTGCTTGAAAACTGCAGTGCCACTGCTTTGTTGCACCAGAGAAGTACAGCTGAGAACTTTAAGTAATGTTATAGACCTCATTATACAATGCTTTTTTTGTGGTAATGTATTTGCTATAGTATTAATTATATTTACCACTTGGAGACTCAGAAAAAAAAATTAATGCATTGAGGTTATTCCCCTGTGCCTGTGCACAAGGAATAATAAAAAAAAATTCACAGGCTGTCATAATACAACAGAAAAGCTGAGGAAATGATAATGTAAAATAATAATGCAGGTCAGAGTTCACCCACAGAAGTTAATTGTCATTCTATGATAAAAAGAAACAAAAGCTTGTTGGCAGATTAGATGTGTCATGTTTTTTAATATATCTAGTTTATTTTTGAGTCAGGTTTACACGCACAGATTGAAAATACAGGCTTTTCAGGGCATGTATTGCTTTAAGTATGTAATACTACTCATATTGCTGTCTAGAATGTTACAGTACCAGATGTGTTTGAAAAGTCTTCTGTTCTATAGCCATGAATGCAGAGTTTTATTTTTCTGCATTAACATCTGTTTGCATTTGCATTACTGCACATCTGTTTACTAAAAGACAACACCTTTTGGATATTAATGGTTCAATACCAGTAGGTATTACAGTTTGTTTGTGCATTTGGTCTGTAGGTGTGCTTTTATGACAGTATTGCAGCTCTTGTAGAACAGTTTAAGGCATCTGTAAAAGTTTTTGAAATATATTGTAAAATAATAAAGGATAATATAACTAAACAAAATGACTGGTGCCTTTTTAAATGTTCTGACGTTAAACCATTATTTTAAGCTATTTCTGGTATTAGAAATAAATATTTTTCACCTTTAATTTAACAGAGAAGAATTCAAATGTCCAGTCAGAGCAAAGCCTTTGCTGCACATCTCAACAAGACTTTTGTGTATGTTTAGAACATGCTTGCAGTTTAAACAAAGTTCTTATAAAAACTAGATAAGTAGAAACTACCTAAGGATATCGTCTCCAATTCATTCTTAGGTTTTTTTTTTTAATGTTAGCGTTTGTTTTTAAATAACTTGCTGAGTAGGTCATACTTCCTTAGGGAAATCAAGAAGAATCAATTTTCCTGGAGAAGTTTTTTTTTGTGGAAAATGTGAAAAAAATAAAAAGACACAGCATGCAGTCATTGATTTTATGCTTGTACTTTTTTCAGAGGCTAGATTAAGGATGAAATAAACATTTTACTCTGACCTAAAGACGTGACCAAAAAAATTACTACAAAATTAAAGGCTTCCAAAAGGATGAACTGTGAGAGAGAATGTTGCACTAGTTGCAGAGTACACAGTTGGCAAGGAAACCACTGCATACATCATGGTTTAAGCTCCCAAATTGTCCTAGGGTTGTAGCTACGTACAGCATAATGGAGTAATAACTGCCATGTTTCTTCATAATAAGAGTAAATGCTGATGGGATAGGTAGAGGCAAAATTGAGGCTCCTAACTGTGCCTCTTTGAACAGCTGTCAAAGCACTATAAGCATTCTGAAGTGTTGTGAAATACAATATACTCAAGCTTTTCCACTCCACAATCACCTATGGCTTATTCTGTACAAGAATAGCTGTTGTTGTTGAGTTTTGCCATAGGCTGTGCAAGCTGATGGGGAGAGTACTGTGTGGGGCTAATTCAGAAGAAAACATTGAATACCTAGGCAGATGTGAACTGGCAGGTGTGAAGTACTCCTGTAACTGCCTGCAGTGCGAAATAAAATGTGGGTGCTCCTTTTTGCCTATGAACGATGCTCCAGCTGTCAACTAGTGGAGTTTAAAAACATACCTAATAAAAATTAGCAGCCTCATTCCTTGCCGTATTCATTTTGCAGAAGGCTGGACCATGTAGTCTTTCCTGTTTCTTCATCTGTACTTAATTATTCTGAGTTCCTAAAATGTGAACAAGTCTATTTGTTAAGGATTGAAAATAAATGAAGCTGGAGATAAGAATAACCTCTAAACTCATCTTAGATTCTGACTGTAATTCTTCAGGAACAGTTGAGAAGCACATTATTTGGCGAAAGTGGTGGGGTCACTGGAGACTTCTTCAGGGAGGTACAGTATCTAATTAGCCCCAGGGGTGAGACTGGCTGCTGAGATGCCCGCTCTAAAGCTTAATATAAAGCTGTTAATGAAAAGAAATTGTCCTATTTCTTGTAGTGTTCCCACAGCAGGCAACGCTTTACTTATTTAGCCTGATTTACATGCAAGTTTTGAATAGGGTTCAAATAACTAACTGCTTTAAATTTGCAATACGCTGCAAGTATATTAATTAAAACATGGAAAGCCAGGTCTGCCTCTGTAAGCTGATGCGTGTGCCACATCAGAATTTCCATTATTTTAGCATTTCTTCATGTTATTGTTCATTTCTATGCATCTTGCACTAGGCTTGCTAGTGACTGGAAGAGTTAAAGCTTCCACTGTCAAATAAATTAAGATCCCTTAAAGCAGCTAGAGTTGTTTGGAGATCCAAAAACATCTCTGAGGATATGCACACTCTTACCATATTTTTGTGCCAACTGTCATGGTAGAAGTTTACTGCCTGGATGAAGTTCCAGCAGCTCGTTCTCTTCATGGCATGAACACTGCACAGAACTTAGCAGTTAAATAATTTCCAGCAGTGTTTAATGCTTGCCCAGTGCCTACAGTTCAGGCAGTGCTTGCGCTAATCCGACCAGCATTTCTAAGGAGCTGCATGGAATCACAACTGCAATCAAACTTCTTATGTAAAAAGCACTTCCATGCCAATAGTAGATGGCAATGTGACTGACATAAAAAGGGTCTTCTAAGAAGCAGATATAAGAAACTGAATACCACAAAACCACTGTAAGACTGGATTGTTGCTTTCATTTCCTGTTTAGGAGCCCAGAATTAAGTGTAAATACTGAGAATAAGGGAGTACTGCTGGTTTATTGTAATGCCTTGCAGTTTCATACCTCTTCCATTAAGGTCTTTCAGGGATGTGGATGTGCTAACTGGGAACTGCCACCCTGGGTGTTTGCTGGTGAAAGGGGAGGACAAGCTACCATGGGAGGGCGTGGTGAGCTAGCAGGGAGCAGCTGACACACTGTTTACACCTAACATCCCACAGAAACATAAATGTGCATAACATGAGGTCTTTAGAAAGGTGTTTTCCTACTAGCCTCATTTTACAGACTGCACAAATGAGTTTGTTTACCCAGATTGCTCAGAAATCCTGGGAAGTACAAAATTTTGTTTTCTGTCTCTGATTCTTAGTTCATGCTTCATTACAAAAATAAGCTGAAGTGCCCTCTATTTTAAGAGAGGCCTCTGTCTGAACTCCTGTGGCCTGGAGTAGAAAAGTCAGACTTGCCTTATGCAACTTTCCTTGTGGCGTTACACATCAGACTGTATTGTGAGCCAGGTGTGGTTGAAAAACAATTCTCAAAATACTCTTCACTGCTTTGTTGACGTTCTAGGTTAGAAAGAACTTTTGGTAACAAATGCCCTTTCTAGTTGTTATCCGAAAAAAAATATTTAGCTGTCTTTGCATATGTTATGGTATATTTCAAAACCTTTGCTGATTTATTTCAGCAGTATTACATGCAATATGTGCCTGAGGCATTTACTGTATTCACATATGTTACAGCATCACCCCGACAGTGCTGTTTATGCCTTTTCCAGCAATTAATGTCATTAGTGACTTCCGATCCCTGAACGCATCTCTAAGGTGTGATCTCCTGTATAGACTCCACACATGCACAACCATCGTGTAGCTGATCCAAGTGTGGTATTTCTTCTTAGTTACCTTTCAACAACCTGTTTTAATTAAACTCCCCTCTTCCCCCTGCATCACAGGTTAAAAATGATAGCACAACAAGATGTCCCGTTCGTCGCGTGACCTTTTGGTCATGCTTCCTTCACTGGGGGGAGAATCCAGAGTGAGTTGGTTTGGATTAAACTTTGAAGGTTAGGTAAAAGATCCAGCATGGGGACTCCTTTTTTTGGGGGGGGAGGATGGGAGGGAGGGAAGGGAAGCTGGAAGCTGGTTCCCAGAGAAACAGGGTTTCCACTTGCAAATGATTGCTCTTCCTGGTCAGACCATCAGTACTAATATAGCATTGCACAAGATTGTCTAAAATAATGGTTTAATTTGTATTACTGCAAGATTAATTTTTTACTGAATTAAAATTTAAGTTACCATAATAGGGCTTTTTTTTGTTATAAAACTGTTGTTAATATGGGAATCTCACATTTAATATTGACAAATTTGCGTTCATTATCTTAGTATAAAACTAAAAGCTTATATGTTATCCTTGGTTTTCATGGCTTTACCTCCTTTGCTACAACAAATATGTGCCATAATGTTTTAGCAAATAACCATTATTGTTTATATGCTGTAATTCAGTGGGATGTAGTAAATGGCATATTTTAAGGTGTCTATTTCTTTGCATATAAAATACCTCTAAAGCTTACTGAAGGTGAAGAGTGGCTACTACTTAGCTCTCAATTGTTGGCTGCATTACTGGAACAATGAAGATGTATCACTGACTATAATAGGGAAATAGCAGCCATTTAACTTAGTTGAGCATTAACACTGTCATTTAGGCTGCTGAAGCAATCTTATTATTATAGTCAATGTATTTGGTTTTGTTTTTCCATATGTGGAGATGTTCTGGTGTATGAAATGCATTGCTGTTTGTAACAGTAAATTACATGTGCTCAGAGGCTTCTGTTGCTATTTAAATAAAGTTATATCCACACCCTACAACAGAATAAGCAAAGATAAAGTAAATAATGACTGGTCTTGAAATATTTTTCACTGTAGTGGTTTCAAAAATTAAAATGCTCTGTGCAAAATTTTGTTCTAAGAAAAAAGAATAGTTTTTTAATATAAGTTATCACTGTGAAAACAGATTCCTGAAATCTGACTTTGCAATGCCAAAGAGGTACACGTCACCCATTTCAAAGCTAGGACCCTGTAAATGAAAGCTGGTGATGGCTATTCCTTTACTTGGGATGTCTCAAATGTCTTCACCTCTTTAATATTATATTTGCAGTTTATATTTGTGTGTCTGGGGTAGAGGAACTGAGAATGTCGTAGTGTGTTCTTGTTTTCAGCTTCCAGATACATATACATATACCACCCTCAGTAAAATGGACACTGATGCAGATATCATTAGTGCTATAGCTAAATAGGTAAAATTCAATCAAGGGTCTATAAATTATGAAAAGGAAATGCTAGTTAGTAGGGGAAAACACCAAAAATAGCTTTAGAACTTTTAAATTGTAACATATCTGAATTTTTAAAAAATACTTTCTTGAGACATTGTTCATAATATGGGAGATAATACATAAGGAAGGATGATGTTGATCTCTCTGTACAGTGGAATGACATCTGGCAAACCACAATAAGAGGTAGACCTGACCATTATTTGTAAAGACCCTTATAATATAAAAGTTATCTGCATTATTTAAATTAATTGGTATAAGAAGAGAAAGAAAAATAAACTAATGCCACAAAATTAAGTGAAAGCTCGAATGTAGCCCTGTCCTCCCTGGTACTTTCCTGTTCCTTGTGCAGCACCATCACCATCAGACTGCAGCAGGGCCTGTAAACTGAGAGATGTGTAGAGGAGTAGACCTTTTGCTTGTGCTGTGGGGAGGAATGGATCCTTTACTCATGTGAGACTAGCATTAAATCAAAAAAGACAGGCCCCGCTGGTGGTATTCCCATCAGCTCTGCAGCGATTAGTACTTGAATATTCCAGTAATGATAGCTCATAAAACCCCAAAGTTTGAAAGTGGACTCTTGCCTTTAGAAGCCTTTCTTTGGCCAGCCAAAGCATTAGAGCTCCAAGAACAGTGTTTCTTGTTCAAGGCTGATGTCCTACTATTCTGGCTAAACAGCACTGTGGTTGTCTTTGTTGGAAGATTGTAGGGATACTACAGTCTGCTGTGTGCCTGCCTCTAAAAAGTTTTGTGCTTAAATGCTGTCAGTGGACATTTCATTCGTTTCCTTAAAGATGGGAACACCCAAAGCCAAATACCCCAATGAATGCTGAGGCCCAAGCCACCTCTGTGGGGGCCTGTGAAAGACTTCCTCAGGAAGAAAACACCTCACTTAGCCAAATGGAGCAGCAGTAAAAGCTGTAGCTAAAGCACTTCTGGGGCTTATGGTGGCGGCTGAATGATGGTTTTGGGATCACCTAAATGGACAATAACAGGTATCCAGCACACTTTCAATGTGCAGTCCCAGGAACTGCAGCCCATCTCGAGTACCCACCTACTCCTAGACTGAAACGGCAGCTGGCATCAGCTACTCAACCAATCCAATTTACTTTCAATCACACCATTACTACAACCTCCCTCCTCCATCTGTGTAAACATATGTCTTTGTTAAACACCACCATTTGTACAGGATAAAAATTGTCAATGCTGACAAAAATGCCCCCACATAATGCTGTTGTGATTGCAATGTTGTCCTTAAGCTGATTTTAAAGAAGACGTCTGCGAGCTGATCAGCATCTTCCACTGCTATCAGTGGGAAACGTTCTTCGACATAAATAAATCTTGTAAAAGTTATTTTATTTTGTCCATGGTAATGCTATCTCCCTTTTCTAAGCCTCAGTTCTTATAAGCCATATATTAATTGTTTGCAGTGCCACAGTGTTACCCCAAAAGCCATCGTTGCTTCATGAGTAGTCTTTTATAATATTAGTGTGTTATCTTGGCAAGAACATGGTTCCCTCATACCTTCTGGGGCTGGCCCTTAAATCTGGCAAGGGAAAGAGCTGCAATTCTGAAGAAACTATTTGATTATTAGTGATTGCTCCTTGCACCAGCTTTTCTTCAGAAACGACTACTGCTGGCCTCTGTACTTCTCATTTTGCTCCAGCACCGATCAGTGAATAGTGTGAGATCCTTAAGCAAGTAAGAAGGCATTTTCTATTGGGCAAACCTGCTTCCTCTATGGCACACTTTGCTCCTTTCTCTTGCTCTTATTACAATACTTCCTGTGTTGTTTTCATTGTGCTCTTTCATTCATTCAGTCCTGGTAATACTAAATATGGAATTGTAGTTAACAAAGCCCTGCCATGTACTAGACTTAGATACCCTGGGGACTTAAACCAAATAATTTTGTTTCCTGCTTGTTTTCTCCAGCCATTTGGGTATGATAGAGTGCAGTTCCAAGCTTTTTTCTCACCCTCTCTGCAGCTGTGAGGATTAGGGATGTTTGTTTTTTTTTTTTTAATGAAAATTGAGACTTTGTAGAATTGCTTCCTGTACAAAACAAGGCTTTGCAAAAGCAAGTATCAGAAAAAACAAAACAAAGCAAAACAACCAAACCCTGTAACAAGATTAAAGCAGCTTTCCACCCTTCTTACTTTGCTAACTCACCCACCTCCTTTTTGATGGCTTTTTATTCTGGCATTTTTTTTCTGCTGTGTTCTGCTGCTTTTTCCTGTATCCTTAGCTCAGTGGTTTTGCGAAACATTCAGGGTCTTCTGTGTTTTTTGCCCCTGCTTTGCTTCCCTTTTCAATCAGACAAAGCAGGGCAACAAGCAGAGAGTTTCTGTCTGCTCTTTTGAGATTCAGTCAAGTACTCGCATCAAGTCAGAGGTACTTGACTGAGCAGCATGCATGTAAAGGCTGGAATGTGGAGGGTCTGGTGGCAAATCTTACCCCACATATCTTGTGAAACTGCAGAAAATTGTTTCTGAACATTAAAAACAGAGGCTGTAACACCCCTCCCCCCTGGATTTTTCTTGTATAAACTAAAATGTCAAGAAACTCCTTTATTCTGTCATTCCAGGTATTGGTATGTCCCCTGCTAAGGACCCAGGTGGCTGCTAGTGCAAGCCACCAGTGATAACAGTAAGGACTTCTGCCTCGCACAACTACTAGTTCAGGTATTTTTGGTAGTTGCTGATCTGGCCTTAATCCCCAAGCTACTTAGTGGTTTATGACTGTTTAAATGTTATGAAGTTTCTAAAGAGGCACTTTTTTATGGGCTAATGGCACAGGTATGATGAAAAGAGGGAAGTCCTGCCCTAGTTGTGTGGTGGAGAAAGGGTGATTTCCTTCTCTGTAGGGTCTCTGAGCCTACAGTGCTGCCTGGACATGAGACTTGGTCTCCATTTCACCAGCCATGCTTCTACGAACTGCATGATGAAGCGAAGCAAGGGTGGGATCAGCAAATTTCCCACACAACCAGGTGCTTGCAGCAACAACTTCTCCTGATATGCTCTTACTATGAGTTTTTGATTCAGTTTTGGAGTCCTAATGTGTCTTTTTGCCCTTATTTTGAAATGACTTTTAGTTTCCTGCCTGGCCATGCAGATCTCCTACTGCATGGGAAGAAATTACACTTTTGCTGTACCTCAGGTCTTTGCAGTCCTCTTGGCTGCTGCCGTCTGTGCTCATTCCCATTGCTGTTTATTTAGTCCTGTATTAAATATAGGAACTACAGGCCTAGGCCTTGGCAATGCTATAAAACATGTTTATTCCCTCCTAGGCAGCAGCTGATGCTGTTGTCTTGAATGAGGTTCTTTTAGCTGGTGGGCAAAAAGCTGATCCACACACAGGTTCGAGACGTTTGTTTATTTCATGTCTGCATAGAGATGGGTACTAGGTGGTAACTCCACAAACCTAGCACACCTAGGCTCATAAATGCCACTTGTACTGTAATGTGGAAGATAAACACTTGTTAACACAGAATTGGTTAGAAGTTTTGCAATTTGGTCTAACACACTAGGCATGCTCCTATAGGTTGTGGGTACACCTGTAAACCCTTTATCATATTTAAGGATGCCAGTTTTAACATTATAATTATATTTTAATGAGGATAAGTTTCTTTCAGGCAATTTTTTTTCAGCAATAGGTGATCCAGCAGATGTTTTTGTTACCTCTGTTCCTTATAAGGCTAATGCTTCAAGGCCTCTCTGTCAACGCCCTGTTGCAACATCCTGATACCTCACCTGGAGTACTGCATCCAGTTCCGGGATCCTCAGCACACGAAGGACATAGGTCTGTTACATTGAGTCCAGAGGAGGCCACGAAGATGATCAGAGGGCTGGAGCACCTCTCCTATGAGGACATGCTGAGAGAGTTGGGCTTGTTCAGCGTGGAGAAGTCTCTGGGAGCCCTTACCAGCAGCCTTCCAGTACTTAAACGGGGTCAACAGAAAAGCATGGGAGGAGTTCTTTATCAGGGAGTGCAGGGATAGATGAGGGGTAATGGTTTGAAGCTGAAAGAGGGGAGATTTAAATTAGACATTAGGAAGAAATGCTTTACTGTGAGGGTGGTGAGGCACCGGCACAGGTTGCCCAGAGAAGTTGTGGATGCCCCATCCCTAAAGATGTTCAAGACCAGGTTAGCAGGGCTTTGAGCAACCTAACCTAGTGGAAGGTGGCCCTGTTCATGGCAGGGAAGTTTGAACTGGATGACCTTTAAGGTCCCTTCCAACCCAAGCCTTTCCATGATTCTATGACACCTTCGACAACGCTGCCTGCTTGAAGAAGGTATCACCTCATCACTCTATTGAAAACCCCTCTGCAAATTAGTCATGACGGAAACCTAATTAATTCCTACCACACAAGCTCTTGCTGTTGTTATCGCCCAGATGCATGCAGGGAGGGTCCGCGGCCGGGCGGGAGGGGCGGCGGGGGCAGCGCCGGTGGCAGCGGCGGGACGGGCGCGCTAGGTGGCAGCATGGACGTGGCGATGGGCGGGCGGGAGCGGGGAGGGTGGGCAGGAGTAACAGGGAGGGAGCGGGGAAGGGGGGCCTCCGGGGTGTCCTCCCCGCCTGGGGTGCAAGGCGGTAGATGGACCCCATCTTTAGCGCCTTGTTAAAAAAAAAAAAAATTATTTTTTATTTTTAATTTATTTTTATTTTTATTTTTGTTTTTCTTTTTTTCCTTTTCTTTTCTTTTAAATTTTTATTATTTATTATTTAATTTTTATTTATATTTATGCATTCTTTCACTTGCCTGCTGAATTTTGTGTTGTTCTGAGTGATGGAGTATTGTACTTTCTTTGTTCAAACATGGATCTAACTGTTATGTTTCTTTAACTCGCTTTTTTTTTATTAAAAAAAACCTTCTCATGGAAATGAATACTTTTCTCAGAACTAAAGGCTACCGTTTATTTTGTACAATTAATTTATTCATAGCTGCATACTGTGTTCGCTTTTGAGCCCCTCACTTCAAGAAGGACCTTGAGGTGTTGGAGTGCGTCCAGAGAAGGGCAACGAGGCTGGTGAAGGGGCTGGAGAACAAGTCCTGTGAGGAGTGGCTGAAGGAACAGGTGTTGTTTAGCTTGGAGAAGAGGAGGCTGAGGGGAGATCTCGTCGCTGTCTATGGCTGCCTGAAAGGAGGCTGTGGCAAGGTGGGTGCTAGTCTCTTCTGCCAGGTGACAGGTAATGGGATGAGAGGAAATGGCCTCAAGTTGCACCAGAAAAGACATCAGAAAAAATTTCTTCACCAGAATGGTTGCCAGGCACTGGAATGGCTGCCCAGGGAGGTGGTTGAGTCACCATCACTGGAGGTATTCAAAAGATAGGTAGATGAAACACTTAGGGATATGGGTTATTAGTAGACGGGTATAGTTGGACTCAATGACCTCAAAGGTCTTTTCCAACCAAGCGATTCTATGATGCTGTATACAGCACTACAAATAATCTTAATGACCCATGAAATGGAATTGATCGTGAGGATTGTATGTTCGTGTGTAAATATCTGAATATTTATGCTCTGTACACCACCTGGTGAGTGACAGAAGTCCTCATCTGATCAATGTTACAGCAAGGCAAACACAGGCTAACTTACTCTTAGTTTCATCCTGAATGCAGAGGATGCTGCTGTAACTGAAATCAGAATTTAGCCAAGGCTCTTTGCATTTGCAAATAAGTGCTCCCTTCTAGGTCATGCTTTGGTTATAGAGCAAGAGACGTGCCTTTTGTTCCAACCTCCAGAGCAGCGTTTGTGCACAGGCCCCAGCAATTTGCAGGTATAGTTGGTCTAAGCAGTGACTGAGACTGCTGCTCTACTCTCAGACCTGCAGAGCACATCATTAAGTCTTCTGCAACAGCTCTTCACCCAATGACCCTGGAATCCTCTTGCCACTAGTTGTCTTCAAAACACGGGAATGTGAGTAATGCCCCTCTTCTTCATTTTTTCTGTTGTTTTTCATGGCAGTATGTACCGGAAGAGCATCCACATAAGTAAGAAATCAGTAAAAGCCACAAAAAAGTGTTTCCTGAAAAGCGGTCAAGGTTTAGTCTGTGTGTGTTTGCTCTTATTTTTGACTGACTGGCTCCTGCCTCTTCCCAGGGAGAGGTGATTCACCTGCCATTGATGGCCCAAGCACTACAAATGCCTCCCTGCGGCTGTGGGGCTGTTCCATGGGTAGGTGGAAGGGCAAGTGGGGCGAAAGAGATAAAGGGCCCTTTAACTATGATGGTATAAATAAAGTTAGGTCCCAGATTAATGTAGACAAAATTTGAGGTCCAGATCTCTTCTTCAGAAAAGTGCTACCCTTCCACATGATTGGTCTTAGCCTTCAGAGAATAAAGGAATTAGCTGTGAAATTAGAGATCTTTAACCCCACAGTTACTGATTCAATCAATGTAGAAGAGGTCCAAAAAGGTAGTTTAATTTAGAATCCAGAAGAGATTTTCACAGTCACATATATGCATTTTATTCCAAAAGACAGCAAGTGAAAACAATTACTTTTTCCTCTTGTAGGCCCCATTTAAAATGGTTTGCTGAAAGATCCGTTGACTTAGTGGATGTGGTTGAATATGTGTGTAGTAGGGAGAAATGTTATGGGTGTTAGTTCAAAGAGCCCTTCTTGTTACCTGGGCTTTCCCAGATGGAGAACAATATGTTTATAGACTTCCTGCTGCACAGCCCCCTGCCCCTCAGTGCACGTTCAACAGCCATATTCTATGGAATATATATAAAAGTTAAAATTTGTCAAACTACTACAGCAGTAAATACTTTAATATTCCAGTAGTACACAGGACACATGATCATGGTAATCATTTCCCTCATGGTAATGTTCCAACAGAAGTCAGCTTGGTGTGTGGACAGAGATCCTGACCAAGAAGATTGACCTATAGTAATTTTAGAAATGCCTTTGTCTTATGGTCCTGTCTGGCCTCATGTCAGGCTTGCTGACCCTGGTTGTGTAAGTGCAACTGGAGGTGATGATGCAAAGTCTACTAATGCTTGTAGAGGGATTAAATACCCTTCTCAGGTCTCTATACACTTCCCTGGAAAGGATCTGATAGTTATTGCTAGAATACACTGCTCAAAACTAGAAGCCCCACCACTGAAATAAAAAATAAGGATAGAATAATGCCATATATAAGTGGATGACGATACCAATTTTCCATAGAGAGAAACAATACGTGAAACTTGTGGGTGTTAGTGACTACACTACCAAATATTTTGATACCAATTAAAGTGTAGTGCCACTAGAGATGTTTCCATCACAATATGAGACAGAAGTACAAATACTGACTCAGAGAATGACGGTGGGGATATGAGCTTATTCAACAACAGATGTATAACAGCAGAGAGGCATGTATAGCGGAGTGACTCAGAAAAAAACAGGCATAGGATTGTATGTTAAGGAGATGAAAGAAGTTGAGGTTCCTCATGTAAGGACAGAAAAGAGGTCTTCTCCCAGTAGTGAGGCAGAAAAGAGAGTTCAGTCTCAGCCTTTAGAAATGTCCAGAGTGGAGAGAAGTTTAGATGGTTGCAAGCCAGTGACTTTAATTGGGTTTCATAGTGAAACACTTGTTTGGCTTGTTTTTTTTAATATTTGTTTCCATAGTAAGTCAAACATAATCATTACATTAAAACCTCCAAGATGCCTTACCTAAAGACATAATACTCTAGCGTATCTTGTTCAAAATAAGATCTGTGGTCTGGAGCTCCAGTCTTGGAGAGTCTCATCTGACTTTTGTCAATTTTATATAGACGTAATCAAAACAAGATTTAGGGGATCTGAATTCAATTTGGCTTCAAATAGGTAGATTTCCATGGTACATTGGTATAGGAAAAAATAAGCCCACATCAACATCTATGTTGTCCTCTTCACAGTATGCATCTAACAGTTGGATGCATAAAAACTACTAGTTCTTCGTTTGTGCTTGTTGCTGTCTCACTAGTATGATGAAGAAGCAACAGTGGGAACTGAAAACAAGAATAAACTATTGAACATGAGCATTCAGTGAATCCAGAAGCAAAATGAGCATTTTTTCATTAATATTTTAGCAAAACTGGATCCTTTCCCCAAATAAAAAAGCTATAAAACATCACAGATTCAACATCTGCTGGATCTTCACTAGTTTAAGTGTTATGGTTCAATTTCATGAAATTTTATCAACAACAATTAAAACTGCAGTAAAGAGAGTGCTTTTTTCCTAAAATATCAACACCTTCGTGTAACAGAAACTGTTTGCTGATGGTCTTTGTCTCTTACTGTTTCTTCTCTCTCCAGTTAGAGATGTTGGTTGTTGTGAGGAGTAATTTTTAGTTGGTGATCCCAGGGCTTTGTTCCTTGATCTACTTGGGTGACTTGGGGAAGTCATCAAACCTTTCATGCTGCAGCTCCCACCTGCGAAAATGAAGGCCTTGTTGTTTTTTTCTCTTGGGTGCGGAGGTTAATGACACTGTTCAAGACTGAATGCAGATGCAGTAGGAGTTGGATGGCTTGGTGGATCCTGTGCTGTGCGAACTGATGTACATACTCTAAACACAGAAACGTTATTATGAGGACACAGCCCCTTGCAGCAGTGGGCCCACTAAGAGTGCACATAATAAAACACACATGTACTTGTGCAGCTCTTCAGAATCTTTGTAAATTCCTCACACTTGTGTCTGAGAACTTGTTAAAGGTCAGCCTACAGCTTCTTTTGTTTCTTCCTTAAATCCTCTCTGATTGGATCAGACCAGCGTTCTTTCCAATTGACCTGACAGACGATTAGAGATGTTAGAGACTTCTAGATGACAGCCTCTTCAAGAGACTACAACACTAGAAAATTCTTCTATAGCAAATATCCCTTCATTTATTACCCTAGATAGCTGTTTATTGTCTGGCAGGCACAAAAACGTGATGATCTTTCCACTGAGGAACACAGGTTCCACTGGTATAACTGTATACCCTTCATGCTATGAGCAGAGAAAAAGGAGGATGGTCACACAGCTCTTGAGGTCAGTCAGACATACAACAGCCGCTCCCTCCTTTTTTGTCACTGGTATCTTCCTAGCACCAGAAGTTCCAGAAATAGGGTTTTTCGGAAGTTTTGCGATTTGAGGCAAAACAGTTGGTCTGGGATCTGGAGAGGTCCGACCAAATAAAGGTGCCATGGGAGGGCAGGGAAAAAGGACAAGTAGCTACCACTGGCTTGCTGAAGGTGGCAAAGTCAGTGGAGCAAGGTATACCAAATAATGTCAAAGATGACAGGATGAGGCAGCATATCTGTCAAATCCCAGTGTTATTAAGTCCAGGAATGTCTGGTTAACTTAATATACAGACAGTTGTAACTTGGACAAACAGCAGTCAGAAGTTGTAGGCTTTTCTCTCTAGACACTCTTAATTTCACTAGCAGGATCAACTCTTTTGCTATGGTTTCCTCTTAGCGAGAATACCCCGTGAGGTTCAAAGCTGCTGCTTATGGAGCAGCAAAGTAAATATATGGGAAAGAATATCAAACATAGCCAAAAACAGGGACAGAAGTTCAACCTTAGTAAGCTGTGCGGCAACAGTATACAATTAAAAGTCAGAAATGAAAAAAAGATGGTGCTTTAATGCATTTGTGTTCTGTGTACCACAATCTACTTGCAAATCTGCAACAACTGAAACACACAAACACCTTAAAATAATGAGGAATCAGAAGAAACCTGAACTGGCCTTGGCACCTGGGAGACAAAGCTGAAACTGAGAATAGGATAGCACCATAGAATTTTTAATCCTTTTGCTAACTTCATGCCTGTAATCATTTACTGATAAGCTGTCTGACTGCTTGCTTCTCATTTGGCTCAGAGACAATTAGTTTTTCACTGCCTATCTTGAAACATGGTAGAGATGAAGGTATTGTTTTTTGTCACCAACAAGGTCTTGAATGCCTTCTATTTTCAGAGTCCTCAAAAATACTGGGGCATTGGTTGTGCACTGCCAGGATCAGAGTTTATGAGCTCGCATAGGCACAAGATTTTAAAAAATACTTAATATAGAAAGCAATGCTGGGCTGTCAGTAGGTGGTGTGCCAGCATGAAATTGAGTAAGGCATAACACACGAGTGAAGTCCTTTAGGTAACGTACAGAGTAAAATTGATCCTGCTTATAAGACTAGAGAAACTCTTCAGTACCCCTTGCAAAAGCACAAATAGAATTAATGTCCTGGTTGACAAGGTAGCCCATGAAAGCATGTTGTGTGCACGTGTACGTGTGGTTTCTAGTGTAGTAATCCAGACCTGATCTGCACATTAAAAGCTTTCAGGCAGGCAACACACGCAGATCTCATAGGCATGCCTCTAATAGGTAGAGCATTGGACCACTTGGTTGAAGAGTCCTGTGTATGTGTCATAATCACATAAGTTAAATTCAGCTTGCTGCTTGTAGAGCTGTCAGCCTGAATGCTCTTGAAATTAAGCTTTCACAGTTTGCCATCTGGGTCCTGTATGAAGGCAAAAATGTTTCCCATCTCTAGTACCACGTATTAAGAGACAAAAATTGAAGTTTTCTATACACCTGCCAAACCCACATCTTGGTACCAATTATGGTTGAGAGTTTTCTTGGAAAAACATCCATATAACAAGATTAATCTTTCTGATAGAGTATTGGATGCAATTAGTTTATTTTCAAGTTATGTGTGGCTAGAATTTACTGCTTGTCTTTGTAACCACCGTTCAGATATTTGATCTCTTTACTCAGTTCTTATTCAGGCAAGTTCTGCTCATCTAAGTGGTCTGAGTGGATCTTCAGTACTTAGGATACATTTGCCACTGAGGGTTAATTCAGGCTGGCTTGACCCATAGGGGTGATTTTGAACAACCTTAAGAAAAAAAGCAAGATGGCTTTTGTACACTTTTGACAGTAATGGCCTGCACCTGATAAAATAATAGCATATTTCCTTTTTTGTAGAAATGAGATGATTGACAGGAATTTTGTTCAAGTTGTATATGTTCTCCTGCTTTTAGCATACATTTCCATCTACAGTTGACAGTCTTCAGAAGGTCCCTTTCTCATTCTGTATTTGTACAATAGTGAACAGACCTGTGTTTGGTTTGGTTGTATGACCAGACCCAACTTCATGAGATTTGCAGGGAGATAAAGTCTCATCACAGCTATTCAACAATTCACCCCTGAGGCTTGCGCACAAAGGAAGTGGCTGAAATGAAGCATAGGGCAGAATAATGCAATTGCTACTCCTTTCCATCCTCTTTCTTTGGATGAAAGAAATTGTTAGAAAATTAGTGTTTCATTAACAAAGCTAGTAGTTTGATAGGAAGGTGAACATAGCCATCGGAGAGCATGGATGTAATACATAGCTTTTTCTACATTAATAACGTAGATTTAGCTCATGGGGCTAAGGTGAGGTATGTGCCTTGCTTCACTGCAATTTATTGTAGTCCCCCCTGCAGATCTTACAAAACTGGAAATCCCATAGTCCTGCTAGGGATAGATGGGAGCCAGCTAAAGGGTGGTTAAAATCACTTTGAATTCCTGGTTTTCATTGTCTTATGGATTGGATATTTTGTCTTATGTAGAAGAAGTCACTTTTCTGGGTGCTAGTACACACCATTGACACCTCTCTCCTTCTCTAAAAGAATGCCCCTATGCGGCATCAGGGCCCTTCTAAGGGCTGGAACCCCTCTGCTTCAATTAAATGTCTAAAGATACTGAAAACATGGTGGTTGTTGGGGTGTTACACACTTTATGATTGTAGATAGGAGATATTCTTATATTCCTGCAAGGTTATGGGTTTTTTTTAATTTAAATCTTGATGTTGTCTACCTGAACTGTTGCCCTAATAATTGGTAATATCAGCAAGTCTGTCTTCATGAGAAGAGCTACAGCTCTAGAGGTCTCCAACACATCAGTGATGGTGCTTACAGATATATTTGCATCTGGTTGGAGCCGCATAAGTATTTAGTTGCATATTTGTGTCTTTGCTGGTGACAGCATATTAATAAGCAGTTTTCCATTTATTAACAGGATCCTATTTTAATCAAAAGGAGAGAAAAAGCAACCAAGCAATTCACTTGAACTATAGCAGTAAAGAAACATAATCAGAAAGAAGAATCTGCTTACGAATGAGTCCTTAGTTTTAAAAAGGCAACATGGTTAGATCATTATATTTTTAATTGTTTGGCTAATTATCGACTAATTGGCTATAACATGTGAAGGCAGTGCTAACAAATCATGGCTTTGGGAAGTGTTTACTTCCAGGATCAGTAAAACACATGTTAGTGCAAACAGTGATGCCACATTAAAACATCTACACTGCCTTAAAGCTGGGCATCATTGGTGAAAGTAGGATGTGAATCTCAGTTGATATCTTTAATCAGTTCTTCTGCAAAGTGTAAAGATTAGGAGAAATAACAATTTTGATTTGTAGATGAGTATATGTTTTTTAAGAAATTATTAAGATTTTTTTCCTCACCTATTTCTGTATCTCTTCTAGAATTGTTACTGTAGATGATGTAAGAGATGATAACACTGTATTCTATCTCTTTTGTCTCGTGGAATATTTCACTGGGGTTATTATCACAACTATTTTGCTACGTTCAATGAAATTAACATTGATTCCATTTGTTGAAATCATATGGAGACTGCAACTGCGCTCTGCCTTATTACCAAATGAGTACAGTGTGCCCTTCAATAATTCTCTAAACTCTCAAATGCCTTGGAAATAATATGCTGGCATGTCACTGAACTGTGACTGAAGCATCATTTGTGCGAAGTGTGACAGTGCACGAATGATATTCCACAATAAAAGTTCAAACCACATTAATCTTTCACAGAGGTTCATTGACTGGGAAGATGCTTCAAATACAAACTAAAGGTAGTATGACCACACTTCAATTATTTCTAAGAGTTCACTCTGTATGAGTCCTTTAAAAACACATACATTGATTTCTGTATTTTATACTTAAACCTAGTCAATGATAAATTAAAAAAAATAATAAATTTTGTTATTTCTGCAACCTCATTAGTGAAATCTTTACATCTACATTTAGTGTGGAGAAATTCTCTTGGCAGCGATATCATTAAATATGTAATGGTAGGCAGTGTAATCTACTTATTTTGATTCCTTGTGGATGAAAATGCATAACTAATTTTGTGGGTTTGCTTCCTTCTGCCATCTTGAATTGCAGCTGTTCCTCCATCAAAATAGGGGCAGGATCTTACCACAGTTGTTTTCTCACTCTTCCCATAAGATCCCAGAGCAGGCAAGAGGAAACCATGCTATCTACATGGAGATTTAAATTTTTGTAATTTAAGTTGTATTAGTTTTAGAAACAGAAGGAGTGACCTCTGAGGGACTGTGCA
Source organism: Tapera naevia (assembly GCA_033556795.1). Lineage (NCBI taxonomy): Eukaryota > Metazoa > Chordata > Aves > Cuculiformes > Neomorphidae > Tapera > Tapera naevia. Next base: position 18,935,181 of record JAUMJJ010000038.1, read on the forward strand.
ATTTAGTAGTAGGAATATGGGACTGGAAGCTGGATTTTTAAATTTTCAAGCCCTTCTCTTCTCTTGCTTGCTTGTTTTTTTGGCCCTTTGGTGTGTCCTCTCACATTTTACTTCCCTCCCTGGTGAACTGCAGATAAGATGGGCATTGCCCCCTGTGTCACATAGGCATTTGAGAATTAATTACTCAATATCTGCACAATTCTTGTAGTAAGACTTCCTGAAACTTGACAGTCAGTGTCTAGTTTTTACTCAAAAAACTGAATTACTGGGGAAAATGTAGACCAAAGTGATGTGGCTGAGATCAGTTGGTAAGGATAGCATCAAGGATACTTTACTCCTTTGAAAGTCAAGACTTCATCTAAACTTCTTGTTTTCTTCAGAGGCCAGAATTCACCTTTCGTGGCTTTGACTTTGCTAGGAAGAGGGAGAATAAATGAGAGTCTTGGAAAGAGCACATGCTGTTTGATGCAGCAGTCCCATGCTCAACTCCTCAGTGCTGGAACATGAAAGCAGCCCCTTGGGACCAGTGGAATCCCATCCTTATCTTGGAGTAAAAATTGATTTGCTTTTTCATTTATTAGCAAGAAAATTGCCTTCTTTGGCTGTGATGAGCCAACCTTCTGACATCATGTCAGAGATTAATTGCTAAAGACCAGAAGGGACTGCTATGACTATCTAATCTGCCTTCTTGCATAACGTAGACCTTTGGACATTCACTAAATAACTCACACTTGAAGGCCAGTGTATCCCCAAGGAAAACAGCCAGTCCTTTTTATTGCTAGAGCCCACTGCAAGTCTTAGCACAGTTTTGAATGGAGCTATCAGTTAACTATTTTGAGGTCTTTTCTATGTGTGCTGTGTTAATTGTTTTTTTTTTCCCTTGAATTTTTTGATCAAGTGCTGATGAAAGAGTTTCCTCTGTGCCACCTGTGAGGAGGAGACTCTTTCAAGATAATCTGGTTTCTGCTCCAAGAGGCTTTGTATTTCTCTTTTGAGTTGATGAGGCTCTCTGACTGACAGAAACCATGAGACAGAGCCCTCCTTTTCTTCTGGATGGTGCAGAGAATTCACTCTTTGTTCTCTGGTGCTATGAGCCTTGCACATAAGCATGTAGTGGGACAAGAAGGCACAGTTTCAACAAGGACAGGGAACAAGCCCTCCTCGTGTGTAACCTGAGCAGTGGGGTACTCCTAGGGAAGTGGTAGCCGTGAGGTTGATTCTCCTCATTCTGAAACAGAGTTCAGATTTTGGGTCTCCTCTTCCTGTGTTTGGGAACCTACAACTATGTTGTCATGCAAAGGCAGGTTGTCACTGTTACTACTTTCTCCATCAGAAGAATATTTAAACTGCGGGATCCTCTGTGAGCAGGTGGTGGTGGGAAATCACACCAAGCTCTGGTGTAGACCTTCTAGGAAAGAGTGTTCCTACCAGCTGGAAAGAAGCAGCTACATGTTTGCCATTCAGAGGACCAAGGGGAGAAAAAGACCTTTGATAAGCTGAATCAGATGGTCACAGACTAGCTTGGGAGACTTTGCTCTTATATAGGCAGTCTGAATCATCAGGATGGGGCCAGGTATTTGTTTTTTCAGGAGTTCCAAACCTTACAATTAAGCACCTGTCATGGGTGGTCAGAATACAGCCCATGTCTCCATGGACTCCAGTGGTGTTGGTGTGGTGCTGGAGTAATAATTACAGGATGTATGGATTTGGAGGCTGGAGGGAGGAAATCACAAGGAGGGAAAAAAAGCACAAGAGAATGCAACAATTATGAATCCTTGTCTCCAGGTTTGCCTGTGCAGCTTTTCTTCATGTAGGTAAGTCACTGTTCCTGTCAGGGCTTTTGCTTACCTATGAATCTCAGTCATGGTATTTTATTGGTAAGGACCATCTCTGCCTATACTCTATAGTCAGCTGTATTTGCTGTGACAAAGATTAATAAGATACTGGGAGATGAGTAAATATTTTACAATATTTTTCTTTGCCATGCTTTACATGTAAAATAAATATATTTGCAGAATATTCATTTTCCCTAGTTCTGGCAGCTTCCTAGAGTCTTTCACTTTTGACTTTTAGCAGATATGTTCATATGTTGTATCTAAATGGGTGGTGAGGCAATCTTTATGTTTTGCATATAGCAAACATTATGTTTCATCCCCCTTTGAGAAAATCCCTTTCCGATGTTTAACCTAAATGTGTCCCATCTTCATACTAACTATGTCTCTACTTATGCTGCAGCTTCCAAATTATTCCAGCCCTTGCGTGCCTTTTTTAGTAGGACTTTTTAAGAATTTTCAAGTTCCATTCTGTTCATAGTAAAATTTTCTGATGAGACAAAAGGAGTTCCTTTTAAGATTGAAACAATATTTAGGCACTGGAATAGGCTGACCAGGGAGGTGGTTGAGTCGCCATCCCTGGAGGTGTTTAAAAGACAGGTAGATGAGTTTCTCAGGGACATGGTTTAGTAAGTGGACAGGAATGGTTGGACTCGATGATCTCAGAGATCTTTTCCAACTAGATGATTCTATGATTCTACACTTTTATCTTAGTCAGTCCTCCTTATGCTATAGTCATCAAAACAGATTACACTGCTGAAATCTTTATTCTCTTAGATAAACCTTGTTTCTTCTACTATACCTGATGGACCATAGTCAGGAAGAAGCACACCAAACTATTCTGAAAATGGCTTAAAAAGGTCCTTCATGAGTTATGTGTTCCAACTCTGTGGAAGTTATACCCCAGGACTATATTTGTCCTTACTGGTAACTGGACTTTAATCTTCAACTTCCTTACTACTTGTAAACTTCAACTTTAATCTTCAACTTTTGGATTTGCTGTATGTTTTCTTCTGAGTCTTCTTCAGCAAAATCCTATTGACTAACAAACAACAGGGTGGTATTTTCAAGTCTCAAGAGGTTGAAGAATTATATTGCACAAAATAACATGATAAGAGGTTGTAAAGAAATTTTGCTATCATGGAGAAGTGGTAAAAGACATTGCAAATTAACTCCATTCAGGTAATAACCTAAAAATTTTGAAAAAATTAATGAATGGCTAATCAAAGAGAATTCACCAGTGATGATCTCTCTTCTATGCCTACAAATACTTTAGAATTTCTATTTAATTTTGACAGCAAGAATCCAGGCTGCAGAAGTGATAGAGACAGAACTCCTTTCTCTCACACAGAAAACTAAGAGTAGTTCAAATAAATAGTTTTACTAGTCTCCTGGCATTATTCAGGGAATTAAACACTTCTTCTTTAGAATGAGGAAAAGGGTAGAGAAGGGTAGCCAAACTCAGGCCAGGGCTACATGAACTCTAATATTTGAATGAAAGATTTAATAGTCCCAGTGCAGAAGAGGATTGTATTGATGGAGGAGGGAACCGCCAACAATTTTATGAGTAATGGTGGTGGGGTTCCTGACACCCCCACCCCATAATCAAATAAGAAGATCCTTATCAGCAGTCTTGATTGGCAAATCTAACTAAGAAATCTTGAAATTAATTCTTTTTTTTTTTTTTTTTTTGTCATTGAAATAAAACAGAACTGGACCACATCTATGTCTTTGATTTGACCACAAATTTAAAATTATGCCCATCGTGTCTTTGATAACTATCTTACCTTTATAAAAGCAATTTGCAAGTGTAACATTGAACATCCATCTGATGGTAATAAATGGAATGCAAATAAGTCATATTCTTTGATCCGTAATAACTATATGCCCATTGTGAAAGAGAGTCTTCAGATTTTTCAGAAAGAAAACAGTAGTTCTGGGGGCTCAATGATTCATAGTAGAATACCATTTTTTCACCAACCTTTATCCATAATCTTTCTTAATTCTATCACCAACAGTTTAAACCAGCCTCTGTCCCCTGCAGTTAAATAGTAAGAGCTACTCAACTGAACTGCAACTTTTAATACATGGCAGAGTCATCCTGTTAAGTTCTGCCATTCTTATCAGCTACTTCTTCGTTTTCTAAATCCTTCAGTTATCCTATGTAATCTTAGGGTCACATCAGTAGGGAAGAGGTAGATATGTGGCCCTTTGTTTCTTTCCTCTCCTCTCTCCTCACACTCAATAAGTGTGAGCAATGTGCAGTTACTCCTCAGCAAATCTTATGGACTTAACGCAGAAAGTCTTTGAGCTTCTCAGCTGGAAGGCATGGCAATACATCATGTGCCTAAGTAGCCTGAAGGACTTTTCTGCTCTGAATATTGGTTAGCCGGTTGCAACACATTTTACAAAACACAGAATTACCCCCAAATTACTAACAACTCTCCTACTGTTTCTCAAAGCAGCTCCTCTACATGCATAGTGTGTAGTCAGATCAGATCCCAGTAAAAATAAAACAGTTCACCTTATAAAAATCATACTCTTGGAAAATAAAATGTATGCAGATTGGCTTATAAGTTCTTTGTAAGTATATTAGCACAATAAACTATTTCTCTTGTGGTCTCTTGGCTCAGATTTTCTTACAATTCAAGTGCTTTAATGAGCAATGATTGGAAATACCAATTCTCACTATGATTTTGTTTAAGAATGTGAGAGCCTTGGATTTTTGATCAAAACACCATGGCTCCCAAAATTATATGTACCAGTTTTTCTGTACCACAGCAAAAGGGTAGAAGGGGAGTCTTACAAACATGGAGGTAGCCCCACTTACATAATTCAAGGACTAGGACAGTACTCAGTGCAGCAGCCAGGAAGTTTCAGGTAACTCTGCATGCTCTTCGATGTTTTGAGATCAAATTCTACTCTAAATTACAAATGTAGAGCCTTCATTGAGGCCTGTATGTGCCTTTGTATGGGCAAAAGCGAGACAGACTCTGGTTAGAGGAAATGCTTCCAGTTCCATATTCTGAGTTGCACTCTATGCTTTTTTCCATAACAGTTTAATTGCAGAAAATTTCAGACTACTGGGGAAAGGACAATTAATGGGAACCAGGGTACCCTGCTCTCTTCATTCTCTTCTTTCACTTCCATTCCTCGCTTTTACACTTAACAATCCTTAAGAGTTACATTTAATGCAATGATTTTTGTTCCAATTTTATTTTCTAAGTGTCATACTGAACCCAGGGTTAAGAGATAACCATTGGAAAAGTGACTATATTTGAATTTTGTATAAGTTGATCATCGTTCAATGTGAAAAAATGGAGCTTCCTGTTCCTCATAATTTATCTCAAATTTTATTTGATCAGATTATACACTTTCAAATGGTCGTTTATGACAAACTGTGTTTGATTTGTATGTACACTTTCAAATTTGAAAGGATGTTGTCCAGACATGCTGGATCTTGTTTCTGTTAATCTCAGCTTTTCTGTTAATGACCTGTCTTTATGAAGTGTTTTCCTTCTCTGTTTTCGACTCTTTTTTTCCCAAAAAGGGAACAAAGCAAAATGATTGGTGCTTCAGGTCTCTTGGAAAGAAAACTAAATACCACAGGGAAAGTCTCTACACTAAAGAAGGAGGAGAACAAAGTCTTAGAACAAAAGACTTAAATTCCATCTGTCATTTCCACCCACTACTAAATCCACCAAAGAAAGAACATTTATCCCACTGAGCTGAGTATGCTGGTATCTAACCGTGGTGCTATTGATCACTGCAGAGCATAGACCTGCTTTTTAGATTTTTGAAACTGTTAACATAGATTTAAGTGCAACAGAGGAGGCATGAAGCCATGAATGTTTTATTGGAGTACTTCAGATCATCTCTCAGCAGGTGAGTTCAGTGTTGTCACTTAAAAGATTAACCTCCTATCCCTCCAACAGCAATTATGACAGGAACTACCTTATTAGGTAAAGCATATTAGAGAAATTGAAACTCTAACTCTGTTGATAAATTCACTTAGTAAAGCTGACCTCATGGCTCCCAGGCTGCATGAGAAAATCTGTAGTCTTTGTCCTTTCATACATAGGAATCAACAGGCTAATGAAGAATTAGTGAGTATCCATGTGACTTAAAGAGCATATCAAGAAAGTGTCTGTATTGCAGATATCTAACCTTTCCATACAGTCTTTGGGGGTCACACTTCGAAAGTTACACTCGATAAAACATAATATGTATCCCTTCCCTTTCCTAGAGGGAATCTGTTACGTAGTCATTCCTCCAAGGCAGCTTCTTCCAAGATTCTTACCTTATTTCTAAGCTTTGATTTCAGCTTCATAACACCTTAGTGTGTTGAGTAGGTACAGTATTTTTTTCTTTAGAGGGCAAAACTCAAGAGGAAGGGTTGTTAATATCCAAGTTTTTAAAAGCAGTTGTTGATTTTCATATGTGGCTCTTCCATTCTTTGATCTACTTCAGTCTTCTGAGAACCAGTTCCCAGGGAAACAGGATTTGGCTGTATTTCCAGTCAAAACAGCGTGAGTCTGGAAGTGCTCCATGCATCTGGAGACCAAGTCTATGGTGCCTTAGAATGTAAAATAAGATATCACCATGGAAAACACAGTCCTGCTAGCTTTTGCCAAAGCTGAGAACCTAAATGCTCAGTTACTGTTCTATAGTTGGCTCTATAAGTTTATCTTATCCTATTATCTTCAGACAAAAAAAAATGCAACTAATTTTTCTCTCATTTCTTCTTAGCAGGGTAGAGCATCTCATTTAAAAAAAGTGTCAAGGAGTTGCCAGCCGTTTTCTTTTTAGAATATTGAAGGTTAACACGATGGTTTAGGAGCAGGTGAGCAAAGTGACTGTTTTGAGGATTTCCTTGTTTAAATGAGGCATACGCTATATATTTCCTTTCAGCATTACCTTTAAATAGAAAGGGAGAAGGTGAAGGGACAATTTTTTCCAAAGGAAAAACAAAATAAAGCAACTAAAAGGATAATTGATAAATTAGAGAGATTGGTTTAATTTTAAAAACGTCTAACTTCAATGGTATAGCAGCTGACTAAAGGAAAAGGAAACCCCAGAAAAAAGTAATTACATGTTGTCCAAAGGTTTGTTTTGTTGAATATGTCATGCCTTTCACTGTAGTTAACATACATGAGGACTGAAAAATGAAAATTGTTTATATAGGCTAAGGAAATCATTATTGAACTCTGGAAATAAAATATGAGTTCCTGCCAGAGGTGCACGTCAGCTGAACTCTTGATGGTAGTGGTCTTGGGGCATGGGCCCACTCCAATGGAGAAGATATTGCTGCAGCTGCTCGAGAGTGTGAGGCTAAGAAGGAGTTGGGTGGGTCTCCATACAGACTGAGAAAGTACCTACAGACCTTATAGTGCTTCTGGTTGCAAATTTGGAGCATGCTGTTTTATCCCTCGGCACTCTCCTTTGCTCTCTACCCCCAGAAAGGGAGGATGTGGAATGTCCCCTGCTCCATCTGAGACGTCCGTGGCACTGACTGTCTTCTCTCATGAATGTTTTTCAGATGCACTCAGAGTGTGCCTGTGTCAATGTGTAAACACCTGTGCATAATACTTGTGGAAAAAAGAACAGTTTACTGGAAAAGTCAGAGTGATGGAGTAAGACTTTTGGAAAAAATATGGTCTTGGAAGGTTAAATGACCACAGAGCTGCAAGATTTTAATGAAGTGCACGAGCAAAAAGTGGCAAATATTTTACTTATCTTCCCTTAGCAGACAAACCTACGCATAATAATAGGTGTTTCTAAAATAAAACCCCAATTTTTTATGCTTTCAAAGGAAAACACAAAAGTTGTTACTGCTGGCCCCTCCTCAAGTTTTTGTGTGTGAATTTTCTTTATCTTATGCCTTTAAGGGGATTTGCCTTTGAGTGGATGACATGAGTGTATATGAAGTGCACATTACACCTAGGTCGCACCTGAGCTGTTTATCTTGAGGGAAAACTTCATATGATAAGACTTCTTGGAAAAAAAAATATGTTTAGATGAAATGTGTGGGATTGGGAGACTCCTTGGTGGAGGTCACTGGGGTAGCAAGACCAGAGCAGTGATCGACATCATGACTGGGAGAACGTCCTGATGGAAAGGGGGCAGCAGGACCTAGAGTGAAGACTTATGTGGTGCAATGGCTCAGTCTTTTCATATAAATGATCCATCTCCCCTTAAGAAGAAAAGTGCCTGTCCAACAGTGGGAAGAGGGTCTATGTACAAAGCTGTAAACCTGATGTTGTCATCTGATGAAAAGACTTGTGTGTGCTTGCCCACTCAGGGCCTTACTGGCTCCAGCTTTGCTCTATCAGCTTTAGTGGGCTTAGGTATGAGCAGGTTCCTGAAAACTTTAAAGGAGACTTCAAAATCTCTTTCTGGGTCTGACAGTATCTCACTCTCCCTGTAGTGATAGTAAGTCCTAAAACTCTGACACCTCTCTCTAACTGTGGCATTTCATTATTTGTCTCTTGATTGACATGGAATGTGTTAGGCAGGCATTATGGCTCTAGTGCTGTGTGTTATTATAGCAACCCTTCTCCAGCTTCATTTATTGTTACTGAGTACTAACATCATGGCTTTATAGAGAAAGATTTGAGACATTTGAGACATTTAAATGACTTGCTGAAAGCTACGCGTAAAATTTTCGTTTAAGGAGGCATTTAGGTATTTAAGTTCCATTGAACTTAGTGTCACGGGATACCTACATATAAATGTGAATAGGGCCCGTGAGTTTCAGTAGAAGTGAAAACCAAACCCAGTGCTACCCGACTGGAGTTTCTGCTTTGACTGTGCTACTGTGACTGCAGTATTTTTTTCCACCTTGGCTCTCCAGAGTCCAAAAAATAGTGACATAAATTCTATACGTAATAGCAGAAGGATCAGGAGTCTTTCACAAATGTTCCGCTTCCTCTCAGGAAACGCCAGGTATGACTTTTGTTTAGGGGTTGAAGCTAGTCCTTCAGTGTTTTGCTGGATTTGTGCTAGCATAAATGTCTTTTATAGGGCAGTGAACTTCAAAAATAGAGACATAAGAAGTTAAAGACCAGTCAAGCACTAGACTTCTTCCTCTAATTAATCTGGGAGGTGTGAGAATTTCTGGTTGTGTAGGAAGATGTGTGACAGCCTCTATGTACCATGTGTCAGTCAAACTTATCCATGGTTGGTTTGTCTGTATATCAGAACAACTGAAAGAACATCTCAGAAGAGGTTTAGGCTTGATATTAGGAAAAAATTTTTCACTGAAAGGGTGATTCGCCAATGGAATGCGCTGCCCAGGGAGGTGGTGGAGTCATCATCCCTGGAGGTGTTTAAAAACAGATTGGATGAGGCGCTTAGTGCCATGGTTTAAATGGTGAGTGGGTGCTACTGCTGGGTCATAGGTTGGACTAGATGATCTCAGAGGTCTTTTCCAAACTTGTGATACTGTGATACTGTGATCTGAAAGTTTTTCTAGATACACAGTTCCATTGCATGAATGTATCTTTCACCTTATTGACTCTGTCTCTTTTCAAACCTCATCTTAAAACATATCTTTTCTCCTTTGCCTATGTCTCTTAATTTCTCTCTCACTCTGCCGTTTGCCTTATGACTGAATGGTTTAATTTATTCACTGCACAGTATCTCTATGACTCTGTTTTCTGTAATTTATATCAGATACAAGAGAGTAGACAGTGTTATTTAATTCCATAAAGGAATGTATAAAAGATACTTATGAAATAAAATTGTGAGTCTGAGAAAGACTTATTCACCAAATAGTTACACTGAAATTGCTGGTGCTGCTTGTGTGAAGAAGTTTTCAGGTTGGACCCTAATATTTTATACCTAGATACCTAAGTGTCCAAAGTAGATTATTGTCTCCTGAAAGTCTTCTGACAGTTGGTTAATTTACAGCTGGTTGATTTATAGCATACTGTGAGTCCAAGATGGTGTTATTTTATGGTTATGTTGGGTGCTATTGACCCCATCCAATTTTATATGTCCCAGAAAGGTGTGTAAGTTGGAGGTTGTCACTGTACAGTCAGCTGCCTTCAGGAAGCAAGTCAGAGCATGGACGTTCAAAGCCTATGTTTCTCCATATACTTCATAGCAAGAGTCAACTGAAGTTTGATCTCCTTGCTGGTCAGAAGTAGATGCCTTCTGGAGGCTTACTAAGTCTCAGACTGATCTGGATTAGTGTGGAAGGATTTTCCTATTGCCCCATTAAAAAAACAAACACGCCTTAAGTCTATTCTAAAGCCTCTACTTTACAAATTATAGATTCGTTTGTTCAATGTTAGATAAATTTTTTTTTGAGGGTGGCTTTGTCTCCTGGTTTAGTGGGTTGTTAGCAGACCAGAATTATAGGAAAAAAAACCTCAGAGTTAAAGCAGGATAGAAAACCCCAAGACTGAGTTTTTCTCTGAGTGTTCTTTCCATGTTAGACCAATCTCAGTTGTGTTAAAATATTCCCTGCTGGCATGTTTCTTCTCCCAGAATATCTCCAGTTCACTAGTCTCGAATTATAACATGTATCCCTGAATATGAAAGCTTTTGGCTGAGCCTGAATAAGCTTTCTGGTAAGACAGATGTTCACTCTTTGGATATGTAATAGAAAACCCATCCAATGTCTCATCAGTACAAAACTGATGATGTGATACAACTTTAGGTGCTTTGTCTCCTACAGAAACTTTTATATCTATTGCCTGGAAAATGGCATGATGATTTCAAATTGAATTCTAGAGGTTGATGGAGGCTGAGCTCTCATTCACTGACAACATTGTCTTTCCATTTAGTATATCTCTGTTGGAGGTGAGAGACTGAGGAAAGCAAAAGGGAGAAGGAAACTCATCAGATGCATTTCCTCATACCCCCCCCTTTTTAACCATTCTTTTTCTTAATATTTCCCTTGTCCCCAAGCAGACACCTGATTTTTCACTCTATTGGCTGATGGAGGAGGAACTCCATCCAAGACTCAAAGCATCTCCTTGTCCTGACCCTCACTTCCGTGCCTCTGTTTTCTCACATGTGACTTCCTCTGTCTCAGGACATCTTAATCACACTCATTAATCTGGCCAAAATGCATCAGTATGCTTCAGGGGTTCAGGGCTGGAGAGATAGGAAGAAAAATTTAGCAGCTCAGAATAATAGATCAGACACTGTACAGACTTCCCATTTCCCTGACCAATGAACCAAAGATTTTGTGAACCACTTTTTGGTCATGGCATCAAGTAACCCATTCAGCATCTGGCCTGTTGTCTGAATTTTTTTCCTTTGTAGCTTCCTGTTTTAAGATAACCAGAGCAAAACGTGTTTTGTGAACGTCATAATGTCCCTTAAAAAGGGGACCTCTTCTGCAAACAACAGTGGCATCATGAGGCTCAGAAGGATGCCTTAGATTAGTGGACAGAATTTTAGTCTCTGTTAGGCCTCACATAAGGGTTATATCCAGCCATGACATACAGGTAGTTTTTAGATAACTTCTCATGAATCCTCCTTTTGTAGTCACTTGGCTATGGAAGCTGGGAGAAGAGCCGATTTTTAATCGGCTAGATTTAATAATCTAAGTTATCTGTTAGGTGATTAATTCTAAACTCATTTTGGAAGTGCTATATTTTGGCCCCTTGGAAAAAAAATTGTTTTGAGCAGTTCTGTGTGTGTTTTTCAACACAATCTCATTCAATTATTCCTTAAAATAGCTCACTGAGGCCAGGAAAATAAGAATAATTTCAATTCGGAGATAAAAATTACAGTAATGGAACAGACTAATGTTTATAGTAAATAATGTATTTTCTTTTACAGTCAAACTTGGTTTCAGAGGATAAAGAGATTGGCCAGAATATAAGATTGTAATTTGATTTAGACAACGAGACATTCGAATGCACAAAGGGGACAAAAAACGGCTCTTTTTTTCCAGGGGCAGTTGAGGAGAAAGCAGCCTGAAAAGCAAGAAGGGGTTTATATCCCTTGTGCAGGTGTACCCATGTGGAACAGGGATATTTTTTGCCCTGGCAGTGGGGATGCTGAGCAGTGTGGGTTTGGGAAGAGTGCAGCTATGCAGCTCATTTTAAATGAATGCTAATAAGACTAATATACCACATGTTATCCAAACCATTTTACCGCTGTCTGCCATTCCAAGGAGAGAAGCAAAGTGGAGAAGAGCAAAAGGATGGGAGTGACAGGGAGAAGAAAAGAGGGTTGCTGCTGTAATCAGCATTTCACTGAACTGTGAATTTTAACAGGTTCTCTGTAGTTCAGATGATTATTTTGTCCAATAGGTACCTGTGTGATATAATGAGGACGGTTGACAGAATATTGCAATAGAGCTGAATTCTCATGGACTTTGCAAACAGGTCTCTTGCCCAATATATTTCAACTTGTATGACTGCAGGTTAGTCATATTGCCACGTTGGTTTTGATGCTACATTTAATTTTACGAATAAACTGGTTTTCTAAATTGCTAACCAGTTGTCTGATTGTCTGCCACAGATACCATTTAACCTAAGTGCTCAAGTAAAATGTAACTGCTGTTTTTATGATATTATCAATGCCCCTGTCATGTCTGTCTAGCTGGCATTTATGCAACCTATGCTCATATGATAGAATTCCTTCAGAAATTATTAAAGAAAAGTATGGGCATTTGTGAGTAAAACCAACAGTTATATTCAGTGTTTTGTAAATGGTACATGCTATCCTACAAACTTAATGGCTGGTTGAATATCAGTGCAAAACATGGCAAACTGTGAAGTGTAGGAATGGATCACATATCTTTTGTTCTTTCTCTTCAAATATCTGCTCTTGCCTCCCTGAGAAATCAAGGCTGTATTTTTTTCAGGGCTTATTTTACAGCCCCCAAGAAGTGCTTATTTTAGTATTTGTGGGGTACAATCTGAAAACAGAGGATTCAGCTTGCATTCAAAATGAGTTACTGGAACAAATTTAGATGCTGATTTTCTTGAGATTTGCAATTTGTTGCAAATAATAAATTGTTGCAAATAATATTGCAATTTGCAATATTATGACCACCAGTTATGCCTGTAAAGGGAAAGCTGATCAACTTATAAAGTGCAGCGATACTTGAATCTGGTGAAGTATTTTGTAAATAGAGGCATAGAAATGTGAAGTTGCATTGTGTACTGCGAACGTGGACAAAGCACAGTAACACAAAGATGATGAGCAGGTGCTCATGCTGCCCAAACTAGATGCCTGTGATGTGAATTATTTGCAGTTAATGAAAAGAGGGAGGGTCCTCAGAGAACTACTCAGTGCTAGCCCTGTGAAGTCTGGTAGAATAAATACTTTCCGACCTCATACTCTGTTGGCAGCATTTTCGTACTTTAGTGTTAAGGGACATTGGAGCAAAACACAAGAACCAAAGAGAAGTCATAAGCTATAATAAATACTACAGCTGATCAGTGTGATACAGCCTTGATGGATCTCGGGCAGCATTGCAGGAGGGCAGATGTTCCCCATCACAGGATGTAGAGTGTGTTGTGAACTAGCAAGAGTTAATGTGAAGAACATTCCCTCCCCTGTTTGTGTGTTAAATCTGTGCCTGTCAGCTATTGCATTTCTCAGTTTCTCATTTGTACCTCTGGTCTTGCTTGCTCAAGGTCAAAACATTGTCAACACGAGGTAGTGAACAATGTACGTTAACTTGTACTGTTGTCTGTTGCAGGGCTGTTTGCTTTTTGCATAGCATAAAATGGTTAAACGTGGTGTTTTGCCTACTTACGACCAGAGCTTTTGTACTTGCTTTATATGGTTACCTGAGTTATTTTCTGTTTCCTCACATTACTTTCAACTGGCTTAATCCTATTGTTCGATTGTGGCACCTTCCACAATGCAGTGTAATTAACCACAGGCAACTATTCAACATATTAGAGACGAAAGCAACGTAGCATGGTTTTTTTTTTCTTCTGGCTCTGTGACATATGAAGGCCAAAAGAACAGCTTTATTCTCTCCAACGCTTCTCTACCATTCTTTGGCGTGTGATCAGAATATGCTTAGATGGCCTTGCAGGTATACAGATATGCCTAGGACACCTTGTAATAATATTGCATTAGCCCCATAACCAGCCTCTCCTCACTGAAAAGAAGGGAATGTTGGCAACTGTTTAATATGTAACAGAAGAAATTAAATGCCTCTGACAGTAATTGCCTGAAGAAAATTCAGAAGATGAGATAGCAACAACACAGCAGACACAAAATAACTAGATTAAGAGCACAATAGCCATATGTCAACAATATATTAAGAAAACAGTGCTTAAAATGGTGAGGTCAGAACCCTTGCCAAGAGCCTGACATGTGGTTGCCAAACTGGTTTTGTCGGAGAAAAAGTAGTGTACAGAAAAGGTGCAAAAGCCAACCTCCCCATCAGACCCTACAATTTGAAATCTCAGTGTGTCCAACTGAGATTGATTACTGCAATCAATGAGAAGGGAAATGTTAAAAATGAAAAACAACTCTTTTTACATTTTTCAGTCTACTTAGAACTAAATGATGCTAATAAAGCAAGCCATAGTTGGCTAATAAAGTAATTTTTTCCCCATGTAAATCTTGACTCTCAAAATGTGTGTATTGCATTATGATCTCCCTCTCTCCACAACTAACATGAGTAATAAACTGATAGCTTGCATTAAAAATTTAGCTCATTTTTGGTTGTGGATTTCTGACAAGACTGAGGTTGCTGATATCTAAGGAAGGGATCTAGTTTCAGGCTGCTGACATTTCAAGTAAACATGCTGAATTCCCCTACTCAGTCAAAAATATCCTCTCTAGGGAGTATGAATATGGAGACCACTACCATAATACCATTTTGAGAACAAAGATGTAGACTTTTACTTTTGGTATCACAGAGTGTTATATATACCTATCGGTTAACTTCTCTAAAATTTTAGTGTGTTGTTATGTTTTATTGAATATCTACCCAACCAGATTAATCTTCCTGTAAAGGTTCAATCTGAATATCAGGAAGCAGTTTTTCACTGTGAGGGTAACTGAGCACTGGCACAGGCTGCCTGGGGAGTGTCAAGAACTGGGGTAGAGGGTCTGGACATAACAGGGATTGTGGAGTTTCCCTTCTTGGAGCTATTCAAAAGCCACCTGGACACGGTCCTGGGCAACTAACCTGGGTGGACCTGCTTGAGTAGAGGGGTTGGACCAGATGACCTCTAGAAGTCACTTCCCACCTCAGGCATTCTTTGATTCTGTAAAGAGGTGACTGATGTAAAAGACCTATTAATGATTCTCTCTTTTTTTTTGGGAAATCTCTGGTATATGCCTAGCCTTACATGTCTTCTGCATTATTTTGATATGAACAGATAAATTGACAACCTGCTGTAAGGTGCCAGAGTTATGTAGTTTACCTTTTTAATTCTAGCTGAAAACCAGAAAATATAACCCCTCAGTGAGTATAAGGAATCTGAGTAGAGATTTAACCAGATCTACTTTAGGTCTTTTAAAGGTAAGACTGTCAGCAAAATATCACACCCCAAACTGACACAGTTATACCAGTGTGAATTTTTATATGTAGGCCAACTCTTGCTCTACTCTGTGTAAAATGAATCATAGGCTGTAGTCCAATTCCCTTAACAAAAAATAATTGGCAGAAACCTCTGCTGCCAGATTTGGCAGTGCAGGAGCTGTATGGGCACGCAGGCTGATTTAGTCTCATTTTTAGAGGCATTTCTTCAGAACAAGGTTACCCTGTGTGAGTGAGGCATCATTAGGAAGTTTGCCCTGCTGTTGCCCATTTATTTAGAATATTTCACTCTGTGTACCACTTGGCCATTCTTGTGAGTACTATATACCCTGACACTGGATATTAGTCCATGAGCAGATCAGTAGCACAGGTGATATTCCCTATCCACCCTGTCTTCTTTGCCGGTTCTCCTGCAATGGTACCACCTGGACTACCAGCAGCTACATCTTGGTGTGGCTTCTTACGAAAACATGTGCGATCATATGTTTTTGCCCCCTGTATGACACAAAATATGCATAATTTTGAACCCAGCACTTTTTGTTCTTTTTACCTTTACTGTCTGTTCTCTACGGTGTTTGCTTCATATCAATCTTTTGTAAATGCAACACCTGTGATTGTACCTTTTTGCATTCAGAAGCTTGACATTATTGCAGTGTATGAAAAACCATTTTTGTCATTGGTTAAACTATCACTTACTCAATTTCATCTGTCTTATTAAAAGCTAAGTTGGAACAGCCTGTTGCTTAAATGAACATAACTCCCCATGAATATGTTGTTTTTATGCCATGGTTCTTTTTTTGTTAAATCTGTTTATGAGCTGAAGGAAGTGAAAGACAAGTACAAAAATTAGCAGTTGATATCTCTAATTCTGACTACATACTGCTACATGTTTAATATTTAGTTGATTTTAGATTTACGAATATTCTTGGTATGTATGCAACATTGAAATATTCCCTTGCTGGGTAAGACTCAATAAAAATAACAGCAAATGTAATGTTTAATGGTAGCTATTTTTAAAAATGTTTTCTTGTCTTTTAAATACACAAATGACTACTGGTTTAATAAAGGCTCACTGTAATTAGCGATACACACTTACAAGGAGTCAAAGTATTCAAATTCAAGCCATGTTAAGGCTTTCTCATGTTTAAAATCCATCCATTAGATTAGGTGGAAGGGTCGTAAAGCATTCTGTGAAATCAGGCACTGATATATCACTCTTGAAGGGTGTTAATTTGGTTCTCCAATTCTGATTTGTTTGGAAGAACATATTAATTGCTTGTTAGACAGAATTAAACCATTCTGTGCTGAAAAAAAAAGAAAAAAAAGATAAAATGGGATTGCTGAGAATAAAAGTTGGATCTCAGCAGAGCATTTATTCTGATTGCAGCAGCTTGTTTTGCAAAAGGCAGAACAAGATAATTCTGTCTTTTTGGATCTTTGAACAGCTCTGAGAAACAAAGGCTGAGAGATGAAAAAAGGAAAAATTTTATTCCCTGCCAAAACAATGTTCTTAAGGTCATGATATTACACGGCCTGCCTCAGCATCTCTCATCTCACAACTCAAGCCATTAAGAAAATGACTATAGAAAAAGCTATTTCACTTGAAAGCAAAAGTGCTTGGTTCTGTTGCAGCTGCAGCCTGACAGAGTCCATTTTAAAACTCCATCCATTTCAAGCAGGTACGTAGGTTCATGCTCTGTGTGTGGCACATTCTCTCATGCTGCTACACGAATTTGCTAAAACAATATAGAATTGTACAAAACTGCATAGAATATAACAGATCAATATTGTCACAGCAGAACTGTAAACATTGATTTAAAAATGACAGGGTAAGACTGTCCCTCTACTAATTTGCTTGACATGCTCTCATGAGGGCTACCTCTTCTGCCATGTATTACTCAAGTTTATAAATGCGTAAGAGGTGTATGCTGGAGAAAAGACCTGCCTGTTCACATGAACCTGTCCTGATGCCTGATTGTGTTTGAACAGAAGTCCCAGTGAGATTAGAGCAGTGAGAGACAGCAAGCTTCACAGGCAATCTTAGGGAATACGATGCTTCTTTGAGGCAGATCACATGAATCTAACTAGTGACTTTGGTTAATTTCTGCAATAACAGTTGATTTCTAGAGTATTGTGTCAACATTACACCTACCTTATTGACAGCCAGTAGGGGAAAAAAAAGTAGGTGTGCAACCTGCAAATCTGCCCAGAACCTAACCTTTTTTTTTTTTCCATTGATTGTTGAATTAGCTGTGACATCCAAACTTTGCCATTGCGTTTTTGGGGGAGGTTTTCTATTTGCTTGGTGGTTATTCCTGTGTAGGATCATGTTTTAATTTTTATTTTGTTTGGTTTGGATGTCTGGCTTCTTAAAACATACTGTATTTAAAGCCGAAAATACGCTGATCATCCTATTTTGATAATGTCAGTTGGCAAGGTTTCTCTCAAATGGATGTGAAAATCCACTTGGGAATTTTATGGATTCAGCATTTGTATTTAATGGACTTACAGAGATTGCATATCAACAGGGATGAGGGATTCCTGAAAATCATAGAGACTGAATATCACAGGGTTCCCTTTCAAATCTGAAATACAGGTGCAGATTTAAAACTCACTTTTTACGGTGGCCTCACCCTATCTTAGCTCTCTGCCTTGTCTACTTCCATTCTTATGTCTCAGGCATGAAGAAAGCTTTGATAACTTGGAAACATTAATGGGAGACTTCCTTTATGTAATTTGTGCTTTATTACTAACAAGCGCATGCTTTGCTCTTTCTTCCTTAACTCTTTCCCAGACTACCAGGCCTCTTGTTTTGTCTGCCTGCTTTATCCTCATCCCTGAGCTCTCTGAGCCAGGAGCTGTCGCCTAAGCTTGACATTGTCACTGCCAGTCACTCAATCTTGGCTATGAGTCCATGCATGTTACCAAATGCAAAAAAAACACCCCAAAACCATACATTTCCTTTAGCAGGCCTGGTCTTACCCTTCAGTAAGACAATGTAATTTTTGGGAATGATATGTATTGGCCATAAGGGCTACCTACTAATTTACATCACTAGCTTTAAATTAAAGTGGTTGGCTCAAGCACCAATACTGGAATTTCTCCATTGAAGGAAATAAAATAACTTCTGGCTTTTTCTGAATTTCTGTAACTTTGTTTGTGAGATAAAGGTCATCCAATTTTTCAGATTCACTTGTCTAAACTTGTTTTGTCCATCTGTTTTTGTCCTGGCATGTAAACCAGTAAATCCTTCATGTAAGTACTGCTTCATTGTTCTTCCAGCACAGTGAGGATGAACACTGAGGAATATTATTGGTCTCTAATTAGAATAGAATTGTTCTCATTTTCTCTAAACAGGAAAATATCCATTAGCAAGACAGATAGAAATGTGAAGTTCATAGCAAAATAATAATACTATATTTGGTAGCAATCAAGATAAAATATGGCTTAATTTTTTAAAATTATACCTAAGATCCAATGAAACATCAAAGATGTAAATAATTTAAAATATTTTAACATCGATGTTTGTTCTTTTCAGCTTTTTTTAATTTTTTTTTTAGTTTCTGAGGGACTCATTCCTAACCATCTCCAGATTTGGCCACAATTTAGTGGGCATGCATTTCAGCACTTTGCAGTGAAGGAAATTGCTTCAGATTTTATATATTTATAAAATCCATATGAATTATAAATGTTGTATTCTTTTACACTATGAAAAAATAGTAATCCTTGCTATTGTCACCCCAATGGGTAGGTGAAAATAGTGTAAAATTTATGAAGTTTATATTGATTCAAAGTTTTGGAGTCAGATCCTGATCTGTATTTAGATTTGCTAAATTACTGAAATGTATCAGTGAGGTATGATGGTCAAAGACTTCCATGCTGTTCAAGAGCAAACTGAAAACAGGAATGCTTTAAATTTTTCGAGACTAGTGACAGAGCCAGTGTGGGTGAGCACTGAACAAAGAAAGAGATAAGGCAAAACAAAATGTTTCAGCAATATCGCTCTTTTCTGGCAGCAATGCTTCTTGTGCCTGTGATGGGAAAAGATGGTGAACCTCTTGTTGCGTGAAGTTGTCACCACAGAAGCAGTGACTATGACTTTCGAGCAGGATGGACTAGGTCACGGTTTTACCTGAGGGGGCACATGTGGATGATGAAAAACAGTTCAGCAAGGCATGGCACAGCTGCCATGAAGGTCTTGCCTTCACCTCGCAGCATCCCTGCTGCACTGCAGAGCTTCAGCTAATGCCATGGCACAAGGCATAGCAGACTCTGACTGGAGCTAGTATTGTCAATTCCTTTGGATGAATGCTCATTGGCTTGGAAAGGTATTGCTTTTTTAAATAAATAATTGTCTTATTGAATATGCGGTTGTGTATCGGCATTTGGAGTGATGTGAAGGGAACTCTGTCTCTAGGATGCCCTGTGAATTCTCTTCGCTGGAAAGCAGTCAACTAAGAACCAAAAAGGGCATGTCAAAAACATAGTATTTGCGTGAGATTGAGGTAAAGGCAAGTAAAAGACAAGTAAATGCATCAAAATTATTTGTGCAATGCAGCAGCAACAATTTTACATAATTTCCACAGGAGAAAACATGGCCTGCAAATTTTCCTTTTCCATGTCAATTAGCTTTCCTCATGCTTCACCAAATGCCTTTAGCAGCACCTAGAAATATTGTGATAATGGAAGTTAACTTGGCAAGAGGCAGAGGAACTCAGTTAAGGCCAGAATAATGAAACAAACCCTTCACACTGACAAGGCAGGAAACACCCTTCTTTCTATCTTTGACTTCTGTTTCTGGCATATGAGTATTCCTGCCATTTCCTCATGCAGCACAGTGGCTGTTTGAAGTTTTAAATTGTTTTTTTGTACAGGCTGCACCAGCCTAAACAGATCGTCTTGCAGTCAAACTGAGATATAATTTTCTGGATTCTTGACTGAATGGACAATGCTATTGTATATTGTTTTCCTGGAACATATTTTTTTTCACCTGGTTGGTAGGAAAACGGCACTTTGCCATTTGCTCGGTGGTTTGATTTGGCTGATGCATACTCGCACTACTGGGTCTGACCAAGGTGTACATGCCCTGGGTGGTGGCTGGGCATACAGAGATGAACTCTAAAGGTACAGTGAGCTTCAAGTGCCAGGATATACTGGTATGTCTATATTTGTGTAGTAGATTTAATATAATCCATATGCATCATCTCTTGTGCCTGCATTATAGAAGAAACAGGAGCAGAAATATTATAGTCCTAAACGTGGGCATCAGTTCACATGCTGTTAACTTTTAATTGCTGCACCTAGTGGGACAATTTCCCTGTGTGCTGCTCTTAGTACTACCTTTACACAGTGGCCACAACACAATTTTTCCCAGGTATATGTTTTTGGGTTGCTGTATATGGATTATCACATACCAGGATGAGTTCTGTGGATATTGTACTGGCAAGAAGCCCCAAGGAATAAACCAAAAGTGATAATGAGTCTCATTTTGCTTGTAATGGAACACAGCGCTCAAGCCTTGTCCTGTAAGTACTTTGAACTGAATTCTCAGCGGGTGCAAATTGTTGCCACTCCTCAGAGGAACGGATTTTCTGTGTGCCAGTGCTCCCAGTGGCTTCAACGGGAGCTCTTCATACTGAGCATTTGCAAAAGCGAACCTGCGGCAAGTGAGCCTGACTTCAATATGTTTGTGAACATAGATAGATCTTGCCGTGAACCAGAGAACAAATTTTATTTGAACTCTGTCCCCCCTTGTAACTTTTTCTTTGCAATCCTCAATATGTTTTTGCATTTAGGGACTGGAGAGACCTTCTGTAGCTGTACTAACACATGCCAGTTCCCCTGGGTCAGAATAAAAAGCTGTTTAGCCTGGTAAAATTCCTCACAGCTGTTAACCAAAGATTGTGTTGGATGAGGGGCATGCCCCATATGTCAGAAGGTGCTGAGTTCACATGTTGATAGGGCTTCACATTTTAATTTTGTTCTCTAAACCCACAAATAACAAAGACAAAACTGCAATCCTCCCATGACAGAATGACTGCGAATCAAGCCAACTATGACTGATTTTAGTTAGACAGCTGAGTATTGTTTTGCCTACCAAACCCAGGAGCACATAAATATTCACCAGAGAAATGAATGACCTGACTAATCTTTTGCCTTGTAAAGTCATTTTGGCCACAGTTCTGCAAAGTCAAGTACGTGCTCAGCTTTCAATATTAGGGTTGTGATTAAAATTAGCTTTCTCTCTTCCCAGACAAAGCTGGTTATGTGTGCTTAGCTATGAACACACATCAGAAAACACCATCAAGTTACAACACCTCTACAAGCTATGGCACATCCTCTGCATATTGTAATTGATTGTGTGTGAGTTCTCTAGTTACCCACTGCTTATAAAGTAAAATGCATTATTAAAACTATTTTCGTTAAGACTTAAGTTTCATTACCTCTCAATGCTGTTTTAAACTCTGGTTGCATGGTTTTGCAAAAATTTAAAAAGTCATTTCTCAGGATGCCGATAGATGTTATGAAATAGTTTTGATTTAATTGAAGAGACTTTCTCCCTTTTTTGGGGGCAGTTCTTTTTACAAGTTATTCAGCAAGTTGCTTACCATAAAATGTTAGCAGAAAATCTGAACTGCTGATTTATACCAATTCAAAGGCATTTTAATTAACAAGAAATATATTGTTCAGGGTAAAACAAAATTACAAATGTGTCTGCATAGTACTATAGGAGTCAATTCAGATTGACTTGGAAATGAGGACTATCTTGTGTGAATGAGGAAAGCAGAAGTAAACGTCAAATAAAAGAGAGAGTGGCTGTACTGAACAAACCCTCTTTCAAAAGCCAGCAGTTTCTGTTTCCACTGTGGTCACTTATCCACATACTGACGGCATAGGTTGGTATACAATTGCCTTAGGTTTGAAAGAAAAGTGTAAACACATCCAGCATATTGGAAGTAAATATTCTGAAGGCTGCTCACAGGCTTCGTTGGAACACGTCTAGCTCTCTGCAGTGCGTAAGTACCAACATAGGGGTAGATTTTGAACTTACGGAACTTCCGGCTAAGTGCTGGTTTTCTGAGCGAAGTCATACATGTCGTTACTTTACACTGGCTTACATCTTAGGACCCTTCTCTTAGCTCTACCGATAAATAAGAATAGTGAAGTCGCTCCACTGGGTTTCTAGCAAGTTTTCAAGGTTGTCTTGCAAAATTTTACCTGCAATGTTTTAAATCAAGTATGTCATTACAAATGCAGCAGAGTGCTATACATCCTTTCTCTTAATTCCCTTAAACCTCAGAGTGAACAGTAGTAGTGGCTACACAGGGAAGAACAATTAAAAATGTCTCAGACAGAAGGGGAAAAAAAATCACCATTTTGTCTTTTCCTAACTTTCTTTTTAAGCCTAAGAACACTTACTTGTATAGTTTAATTTAATTTGTGTATCGAACTGTGGTCTCATGGAGTCATCAGAGAGAATCCTGTCAGTAAAATTAAGAGGTTTTATTTCTGGTCTTCTTTTTCCTAATCACAATATTATGTCCAATAAAAAAGAAACAAGATTTTAAATATTTAGGAACTGAGTTTAGACTGGCAATACGCACAAAGTTTATAGGCCAAAGTTTTCAAATATTCTGCCTAAATTTCCATTTTACATTTACCTCTTCCATAAAAAAACCACTATGCCTTTTGTGTCAATGGGAAATACAGGCACTCAGTGGTTTTAAGTCGAACCATTTTTGTGCAAATATCAGGTCCAAATATGATTTTGGTTACTTATTTATTTCTGAGTCTTGCTTTAAATGTCCAAAATGATACCCTTGAACATTCTAGCTGAGGATGTTACTCCAGAACACCTAGCTTTTGGGGTTTAATGACTCCCCAAAGTCTGCAGATCTTCCCTGGATACTGAGAACAATATCCTTCCTGGCACGGCCCACAGAGCTGGTCTGTTCACAGCCCATACTTTGGCATGACAAGGATCCAGTAAGATAATTGTTGGCAATGCTTGGCTCCTTCTCTGTGGCAACAGCAGGTGCCTCCTGAAATGCTGTCAGGCTCCTCCGCACGGGGTGTAACCCCATTTATTGGATGAAAGTTGCGAGACTAAAGTGGGCTTGGGAGCCTGCTGCCAGGCACCGTGTGTGAAAACTTTGGTCCAAACTTTATCAGGTCATTCTGGAATTGCAGATTTCTCGTTCTGCTTTTAAAATGAGTACTCATGTCTTTGTAATACACAAGCTGTGAAATCTTTCTCTAAATTTGTTTTGTTACTTTTATATAAGGTGTAAACTGCAGAATATTTTAGTGTTATTAAATTCTCCAAAGTTAGAATCAGTTGGAATTTAAGCAGGTTGTACTACATTCCCTACATGCATATGAGGTTAAAGTGAAAATTGCTTTTACTGCTGTACACATCCTTAACCTTTTACAATAGTAAGCATAAAAATTCCAATACATTATAGGAAATCAAATGGGGAAGGAACAAGATTTTATGTGATTTACAATAGAGAGTGAAATAACAGCTGAGGCTCAAACATGAGAGCTATGAATTGTTGAATTCTTACCCTGAATTTAAGAATATGGCTTTTGACAGGTTGCTGAGCCAGATTTTTACAAATTCCACGTAATTATTGCCAGATAACTTAGATGCCTAAATGCAGCTGTAAACTGAGAAGGTAAACGCTGATGCACCATATTTTGTGCCTGCAATGTTGCATTGCAGCTGATCATCAGGATTCAGATGGAAGTCATGTTCTCTCTTTTAAGAAGTATTGTAAAGAACCTGTCATGCTTGATATCTTATAAAAGAAAAGGCTAAGTCTGTACACATGCTAATGTTAATGAAGTACTCTGCATTTATTTTAGTGCAAATCCATTGTGTTGCCATTAAAAATAACTATAATTCTGATGTTGTAAACCAGAACTTTCCTTAGGCTGTGATACAAAGGGCTTGGCTCAAATGATTTCCATGTAAACAACACAAACTAAGGTGTTACTAAGGCAACATAATATGTAATAAACAAGAAATAAGAACCACTACAGAATTTAAACAACATGCTAATATCACGTATAGGCTGAAAGCCCTGGAAAACATAAGGAACTATGGTTCAGATCATAAAACATTAAAAACATTATTCAACTTTGATGGATATTGCTGATTTTAGTCCAAGATGGTTCTGGAGATTCTGGGACTGATTGTCTGGAAATATTTACATGGATCTAATTAACTGATTATAGTCTATTGTGTAATTTGTTTATAGTCAGGTACTCATGAGTTTCGTAAAGCAAACTCCCACCATTTACACAACAAAAGGAACAGAGAGGTTTTGATGTTATTATTGCATTTTATCTTATGAACCTTTTAATTGCAACAAATAGTATTAAAAAAATCCTAAAGAAACCACCATATGACATTTGTTTGTAGTGAATATATTTGAAGAACTTCTCATTGATGTGAAGAACGGCAAGTTTAGTGTTTATTTTCATATTGCATTGCATTTTTAATTCCTTACTGATGTTCATGCACAAATTATAACTTTTCAACAGCTAGAAGAACTTCTCCTGAAGTCTATCTAGATATATCTATACTAAGAAGATGATAGTAGTTTTCAGCTGAGTTTCAGAAGGAATTTCACAGTCACTAAGGAAAAGTATTTGGGTCAGAGAGAAAAAAATGGTTATAAAATAGAGTAAACAAAAATAAGTGGCAGTAGCAATTTTAAGGGTGAGAGTGGGGGAGCTAAAATTCCTAGATTCCGTTTTAAACTTTTCTAATTAAATAGTAATTCTCCATTTTTTTGTTTCTTTTACATTAAAATTTTACAATAATTTGAAGTGAATTTTGTCCCTTCCCACCCATCCTCAAACAGAAGCAGCCTGACCCAGCCATCACACTCTCAACCTCGGGCTTGCAGCTCACCAGCCCTCGGGCTTGCAGCTCACTGGCCTTTAATGTGGTGGAGAAAAACATAGAGCTTGCAGTCAGCAGACAGCAGGACCCAGCCTGTGTTCTAGGCAAGTCTTGTGATCCTCAGCTGAATCATGCCAGAATCACTTGGCCTTTTGTCATCTGTGCTGGCCCCAGAGGGCTTGTGGAGCAGGTAGACATGAGGGCTGTGGCAGTGTTTTCCTCCTGTGAGCAACACCTTCCATTAGAGCTCAGGAAAATCTGTGAATGCCCAGAAAATTCCGGCCTGGTTTTGGGATGTTTTTAGATCCTTCTGGCTGAGCTGTCTTTAGTTTTATACTGGGTGTCTTCACCTGTACCTTGCCATAACCACAGTCAATGTAAAGCTCATATGTTAAAGAACCTGAAGACTGCAATGACTTTAATAAAGCTGATGTATAACTGTAACCTGTAAGATGCTAAGCTGGCTGGGACTTCTTCCGCAGGACACTTTTTTTGGGACACACGGATTTACTTAAAGCAAATGGACACCTCCTAGGCTTTAAAAATTGTTGTTTAAGCCATTTTCTGAAGTCTACAGTGGAAACTGTAATCAAAGAAGTGGGGGACATATTTGCCATTTTAAGCTCCTAGACAGTGGTTACTGACCCACAATTTTGAGACTTTATCTCCAAGTCACCCATGTGTCACCCTCTAAAGTAATCCGCAGTACCTTCATGTCAATGCCTAAAGCTGGTGTTACTTACTGTTGATCAGCATTATCTAGCTGGGGAACGTGATCCATCTCTCTTACTCCATAGCTGCTGATTGAACACTGATTGGAAGAATGGGTCCCCTGGAGCTTTGAATTACTGACTTACAAGCCAAAGAGAGACGGAAATTGTTCATAGGACATGAGAAAGCATCTCCCAGTTTGTTTAATGCTGAGTGAATTTAGCTTCTCCTTCAAGTAAAATGCAGTTGAAGATTTCAGCAGCCGTGAGGAGCAGCCTTCTTGCTGCTAAGCCTTTACTTAAAAGAGGAATCTTAATTCATGTGCATCCCAGTGACTTTGATGGAACTGCTCACATGTGTAAGAGTCTGCAGGATCAGCCACCCTTAACTAACAAGGGAGTTACGTAAAACTGAATGGCATCTGTAAATAAACACAACACTACAGACCCTGGTGTGCTGCTCTGCTCCTTTTTGGACACACAATCCTATCTTTGCTGAGGCGAAGTCTTCCCTGCTCTCTTCACATCACACAGATGGGATCAAAAAGCTGAAGAACTGCTTTTACATGACGGAAGTCCATCACAGGAGCATTGCTATTAGTCCTTGCTAGCCATCAATGTCTGGAAATTTCACAGTCAAGTTGCTAGTGACTGTATTGAAAGGGTTTGTGTGTGGGTGGTTGAAAATATGGTGCTTGGCCTCTGGTGCCAAACTCTCAGGCAATATCAGCTGTCTTTACACAAGTGATGAGGCAGAATATGTTACTTCAAGTTTAATATTCAGAACTTTGTCTGTCTTGCTGTCAAAAAATTTTACATGTGGAAGGATTACTGAATACAGAAAGTGCATAATTAAATACCTCAGCAGAGAAGAAGAAATCGTGTAGTTTTGGTAGGGAAAAGTGATGTGAAGTGATTCTTTCATTGTTTACATTTAAATTAGTCTCCTAAAATGTTTATATATATATATAGTAGCAATTTGCAGTTGTATCTGTAGTACTTTAATTTTAGACTCTCGGGATATGTTGTCGACTTTCCTGTGTTTTATTATGTGTACACAGATAATCGGATGTTTGGCTTTTCCCCTCACACTTAATAGGAACTTTCCTATTTGTTTTTTTGTCATTGTACTACGTAGCATTAGTAAAAACACAGGAGAATTGAAACTGCCAAATTGTATCCTTGTTTTTCCTGGTGCTCCTTTTCTGTTATGAAATTAAGCCATTTGTAGCTTAAATGTTGAGAAAAAGGGGAGCAGATTTGAAAAGGAGAAAGGGAAACAAGGGATAATGGAAATCCTGAAGAGAAAGGCAGTATAAAAGGCCTTGAAATCAATTGAGTGTAGCAAAAGAAGGCTAAGGATGAAAATGTGGCATGATGTATGTGTAAACACATGAAAAATGATATAGTCAATGTGAATGTCAAGGAGAGATGGAGAAGAGGGGGAGGAAGTGTTGGGCGCTTTGCAAAACATTGCCTTTGCATCAATGTATGTCTTTAACCATGTGCATTTTGTTATGTCGATTTCTTTTATCAGGTTTTTGAAAGCTGAGAATACCCTGAAAAAGACACTAAACACATGGCTGGCAGGACAGCGTCTTTTGGGCTGCCATTTAACCTTGGATATGGGAAAGAGGTAAAATGTGATTGTTGGTGCATTCTCTAGAAAGGGCTTGTGGCATATTCTACCTGGGAATATCCACCTTTTTGTGCGCCATAATAATGACCCCTAAGCTGCTTATACAAAAAAAACAGGTATTTTTCTTCATATTTTCTTAATTGTTTTAGTTTACTTTCATGAAGTGCTAGAAAAAAAAATTACTGAAAACCATAGCCCTATCCCTTCAGGATTTAGTGTTAGCTTGCAAAAAGTTTAGCAGTGGGTAGTTTGGAAAAAGGGTAATATATATGTATTAAAGATAAGCTGTTCCTTATTTCTCTCTGCAGCAAACCATATTGCTGATTAACCACTGCTTTCATAAACTACAAGTGGGCCATTTAAGTGGTTTCACTGCTGGTTAATGTACTGTATTGTGCTCCCTCTTTCTTCAGTACCTAGCTAGTGTTTTGTTTTTATTAGAAATTCACCTATCCTTGTCTACTGAGGAGAAAAGAAATTACACTACAGAGCCCTGCAACCCATAAAATGGCAGAGATTCCTAAATAAGACTGGTCCGAGACTGAAACCTCTGTGTGCCTGCACTGTAATGAAATGCATGACTACGAGAGATAATAATAATTGCAGCAATAGCTCGTTACAGCTCCCAGATGATTTGGTGCTGTCAGGAGTGCACTGTCCTCTGACATCCCAGGAGACGAGCAGCATCACTGACTGCAGGCCCTGATTGGTGTAGTGAAATATTGCCAGCAAAAATTAAAAGGTCTTGGTGTCAAAATAATTCATGATATGCATATCTTCCATTCTGATGAACCGGCTGATATCCGGATTAGCAAGATAATAAAACTGATCAGGCTACAGTTAAACAATTTAAGCTGGAGAGCTGTTCATTTTGTAGGTGTCACTTGTCAGATCAAGGGGTCAGAGCGGGATGAAAGGCTCTCCCCAGTAACCTTTTGATGATTTGGATCTGGAATGTTCTTCATGATTTGTCCAAAGTTTTCATCATTGTGCTGCCGGGTAGCATTACCGCGGTAGACTGTGTTCTGACATTCAAATCCTGGGAATGACAGGTTATTAGGAGAAGAGAACTGGCTGTACATACATTAAGTCCCGTATCTTTGACCTGTAATTTGAACTGATAGTGATATAGTAATTGAGTGAGTAAAAAAAGGAATTTTTTATTAAAACATAGGAAGATGAAGAAAATGTTTATTTCCAGGAGATTTATGGGTTCATAAAATAAGCTTTTTCGATGGCGATTTATTTTACGGCTCTTGAAATGCTGAGCTGTGTGCTTACTATTTATTTTATGGAACAGTTATTTAAAATAATGCAGTTTCCCATATATTTCCAGCCTGTTCGTCAGTACCCAAGCCTGTGCAGATGGAGAGATATCTGTTTCATATGGGAGCTCATGTATTTGAATAGTCCAAGGTTTATCCCAATAAAATGGACCTAGGAAAATATTGCACCCAGTTAATGCTCATTGCTTCAGAGAACTCTAATGCCCTTTCTTGACACCTTATTGCAGGTTATTATTACGCAACAGATCTTCACTCATATGGTTATTGGGAGTGAGGCTGACCTGGGCTATCAGGGTAATTGACTCTCCTGTGCGGCAGTGTTGCACACTTGAGTAACTAATTTAATGGAATGTGTTTTTGTGTTCTCCCACACAGCCCTGTCCCGGCATAATTCTCCTCTCGGGGCCCCAGCAATTTCAGAGAGGTGAAGAATGGCACAAGGTCTCTTGATTTCTCAAAGATGGGGACAGAGGCTCAGACAGAGCCAGCTCCTGTGGTAAATCTGCTGCCAGCAAAACAGCTCCCTCTGAACCCAGTAAATTAATTGCGGTTACAAAATATTCACTGATCCTGGTGAAACCGCGCCTCCAAGGCTTGCAAGAAACGTTTTGTTGTTGCTAATTAATATTGTTTGTGACTATTGCTTTTTGTTAAACAGTACAGTGATAATGGTTTGGCACAGGTAGATAGTCAGAATCAGGCTGTATGCCTGTTCAGTGGAGAGCTCTGCACCTGTGTGAAAATCCCACTTCCTTGGAACTCAAAGGAGTTTTATGCTATTTCAGTGTGAGCTGGTCCTCGCATAGGCTCAGGCAGAGGCTTTTAATTCTTCTCTGGCATCTGGGAAGAGGCCAGCTCTCTAAACAAGGCAGCTGGATTCTTAAAAGCCAATCACAAAGGACAGTGGTGGTTTGTTGATGTCATGTTTTGCTTCTGAACAGTTCCTTAGAGGTGCAGTGAAGTGAGGATTAAATATCACTGACAATAAGTATTTTTGTTTCCCAACTAATGTACTACAATTGTTATCTAAATGCTTGGTCATTTCATAGATGTTAATACAGTATACTTGATCTCTGTGGGCTTATTCTCTGTTAACTTTCACAAGCAATATTACTAATCACTTAGAAGATATGGATTCACTGCATTGACACAACAGCTCCTTCTGCATAAAGGGACTAGTCACACCAGGTCTTTTAGACACACACCAATTTTATTTTAAATCAGAAGCCAAATCCCACAGACTTGAACAACATAATTTTACATTTTTGCCTGAGAATCATTCTCCTGGATTCATTTAATGTTCAGTTATTAAAGTAGATTCAAAAGAAAGTACTTTACAGAGGACTTTTACTTAATTAACCCCCTTAAGCATAACTGCCTTTTCTTTTACTTGTAGTTACATCACAGTTGTCAAGTGAATATTGATGCTTACATAATTAAAGAATCGATCCTTAAAGCATGATATTGTTATAATAATATTTGCATAATTGTATTGAAAAAAGTTTCCAGAATGTAAATTTTATGGCTCATATTTCAGAGGGATTTGTATATACTTGCCCTTACAGTTGGGTCAAGTACAACAGAAATTTGTGGGCTTACTCCCATAAGCAAAGTTAAATAAATAAGCACTTATTTTCAGGACAAAACATACAGACTCTCCCTAATGCAGTCTCCCTAGACTACAGTGAGTTATACAATGGTCTTTAGCCATAAACTTTTTCGTAGTTTTAGAAGGGCATAGAGTTTAGACCTTGTAAGTAGTTTTGCTTTGCTCTATGTCATTAAGATATATGCACAGTTTGCTTTTATTATGTTTGCTGTCATTTAATTACTGATGCATCAAGATAATCATCCCAATTCAATTAAATTAAAATTAATGGTGATTTTTTTTTTTTCTAAAGTCAGCTTAAGATTTCAGGTTGTTGCCTTCTCCACGCTCCAAGTACCCTCATCATCTAAACTGAAGGACTGTGTGCTTGAGGACTGTTTGATGGATTGCCAGATGTAGCCTCTCTTTTCTCGTTAGTTTAAAAATTGGAGCTTCTGAAATTTAGCAGAGAGTTTGGTTATCTGCTATACAAACCAGTTTAGGAAGGTCTTTAATGAAGCTCAGGGGCAGTTTCACCTGCTTTTTTCTCAGGTGCAGAAAGTCATCATTGGATAGGCCATCACTGGTAAGCCGTTTACTTTCGTGGGAGATTTTGGTGGAGATAGAGTTAACTATTGTGAATGTCTTTAAATTGCCATATAAAAGTAATATCAACTATTCTCTCACACAGATTTTTTCCTTGTTAAGAAACAGGATGCACAGGACTCAAATTTTTCATCATGTGATACAATTCCATTTAAAATCCATGGCTTGTCATGCTCTGATTTTTTACACTTTCATAGGGATGGCCTGGTAGCTGGCTTTCCATAACTTTAAACATAATCAGTAAAAGAGAAGGGCAAATTGCTTTTGAGGAAAGACTGCTGAAAATCTTTGAATTTGTGCAACAATCAAGGAGATATTTTCCCTGTTAGCTTATCACAAACTGCGACAGAAATTCAAGTGCATTCCTGGTGGAGGCCAGATGAAGGGAGAGACTAGGACAGGTCTGGTCTTTGTTGTATTTCCATTTAAAAATAGAGTACAAACTGGATTTAATCTCTTAGATTTCATTTAAATTCGGACTGCTTGATCTCAATAAGCGCATAGTTGATTCAAATTTATTTCTCATACACAGTATGTAAACATAGATGTCAATCTAGTTAGGAAACAGTAGATAGTAAATTTTATATACCTTATATATTTGTTCAGAATAGATGTTTATATTAGTCTCTACTTTGAAATGCAATTCAAACAGCTTGGAAAGAGGACAGATAATTTTTTTCCCCTTTCCGTTATCTTTCCTATGACACAGGCATATATGTGAGTCTATACATACCAGTTATTGTGATGCAAGAAGATATGAAAACCGGGGAGATCAGTTGATTACATACATAAAAAGGTAGGAATTTATTATTTCCACATCAGCTGAACATTTTTGGGGTACCTAAGAAATGACTCAGTAGTTTGACTTATTTGATTCTCTTATAGGTTTTATGTCTTTACCCCATTTTAATTTTTCATTAGACTATAATAATAGCCACAGGAAAAAATGATTTGGTCTGTGATCTATTTCATTATGTTCTCATCATAAGGGAAGAATCTGAAGTAGGAGAGCATCACTAATTTTTCAGCACAGTAATTTATTCTACAGTATTTAAATGTTGTAATTTTCACACTGAGGCACATGCTGCCACATCTATCGTCCCCTGGACCAGTCTCTGTCTTGCTCTTTCCTTTTCATCTGTTTTGTTTTTGCATTTTTTTTCATAAATTCGACAGATGGCCTCTTGATGAATCCTTGATAATACTGTCATGTAATGCAGCTAAGACTAGAAATCATCTCACAACAATTTTTCATTGCAAAGAGAAAATTGAAGGCAGACGAACATCACTAAATCCGTAACAACAGCAACAAAATATCCACTTCATGTAAATAAAGAGGACAAGCTTTCCTTATAATGCTCAAACACTAATGCCAGTATCTTTTAAAGCCTCTGGATTTTTTTATGCTACCTTTAATTCCTCTTTCAAGCCTTGGGTTTGTTTAGTATTTTGTTGGTTTCATATTCAGAAACATTTTCCCGGCTCTTAATGTGTTCTCCCTCCTCCTTAGTCCCCCTCCTTTTAGGTCTTTATAATTGTGGATCAGGTGAAGTTTGCTTCCCCTCATTTCAAGGTCATGCACCACTAGGACCATTTTCCTGACTCAGAGGGCACATAATTTCACAGCCGTGTACTCCTCATTAATCCACCCTGAGTGGGTGCTCAGGAAGTTCCAGATCACAGATTTGTTTTTGTCTTGTTCTCTGACTCAGTGCTTCACAAAAGGATTAGATTAACCCCTTTTGATTGTATTTATATCTTACTGCATCGTGATAGAAATGAAGTGATTTCTTCTTCTCCCCATGTAACCTTCCCGCCCCTTCTACCTCCTCCCTAGGGACCTACAGAATTTACTTTCAAATGGGCTTCAGTTAGTTAAAGCGAAGCTTGTGGCAGACAGAGAGAATTATTTGTTTTCTCTTTCCACTCTTAATACAGCTTTAAAGCATGAATCTCTTTCTTCCTGTTTGCAGAGACTTGTTAATTAACTTTGAATTGTTTCTGTTTAACTGGTAACTGCTGCAGTCCAGTGGCTGTGAACCTGGTCTCATCTGGACCTGAGTTGTCCTGGGTCCAAACAAACAAGAAAACAAAAAAAGACGTCACACTGGCTGCTGGAGGGGATCCATTCTTTCCTTTTTGGTATAGTGCCCAGCCAACTGCACTGGCCAGACCCCTTCACCTGGGAGCTCTCTTCTGCCTCCATTTGTTGGCCAGCTTTACTTTGGCACCTGCTAGTGGAAGGGAACCCCCACTCACTGCTCCTGGTGGGGTGTGCATGCACTGGTATACCCTCTTGAGCAGGAAACCTGGCCTACTGGAGGGCTCTGGAAAATCTTGCATCCCTGTGCCTCTGTTGCCCTATGGGAAAATGCAAAGTGTGTGGGAGCTGTATGAGGTATTTTAAAGTGGTAGTTGCTGCTGTATTTTTCATCTTAAAGCGGAAAGGTTTGGTGTTCAAAGCAACCCACTGGGTGACCCTGAGATGGCACAAACTTTCGCGTAGTTACTTTTGTCCTTCTTTCCTCTTTCTGTAGAAGGAGATGAAGTTTGCAAGTTATGCAAAGCCATTTTTGAATCCTCCGGGTTAGGTTTGTTCTGAGATTAAAATGCATAAATGTACGTGTCTACATGCAAACTTTGTGTCTCAGATGTCATTACAGTCAGTGGAGCCTGTGGGGTTATTGAGCAGACCATCTGTAAATGGGAAGCTCATGATCTTAACTACTTCGCTGTTTTTTTGTAACGGGAGTTTATGTTGCTGTTGCACTTGTAGATACCTAAATTCAGTCGCTTAATCTCTGTATGAGTCAATCCATAGAGTCCTTGTACTGAACCTATCTTAAAAATGTAATCTATATCAGGAATGCATAGACTTAGTTTGTGATATCTCTTATTATTATGATTAATTGAGTTTACTACGGAGATGGCTGTCGGTGAATCAAGAATGAAGCCCCCTAGTGAAAGAAGCCCTCTAGCTATTGGTCAAAATGAAAGTGTCTAGTGGTCCCAGGTTCAACAAGACTATCACTGAAATGGACTAGATTCAACTGGATAATGGGGTAAAGGGATGCTTGTAATTACCATGGGAATTACCAAAGGAACACCGCAGATTCAGGATGGAAGATGGGAAAGAAAGGATGAAGAAAAGATTTCACCAACTAAGAAGAACAGAGAAGAGAAGAAGCTGGTAGGACTCAAACTGAAAGGTAATGCAAAAAAAATTTAAAAGAAGACAAGGAGAGGAAATGGAAATGAATTTGCATTCATTGGTCGGATAAACAAAACTGAACAGCTTGTAAGTTAATGGGCTTTACCCATCAACTAACTGGTGGGAATGGCTGTGTACAGGTTCCTAACTGGCCACAACTAGACCATGCCGGGGAGGACTGGATCATTATGCTTCATTTTGCATTTGTGATGTATTAGGAGTGTACGTGTCATTTGCCCTGTGATAGCCAGGAAGAGGTAATTTATTACATCCTGAGGGTGCAATCACTTATTATTTCATTTCAAAAGCTGCAAAACAGGTGGGAAAATGCCTAGTCAAAACTGTAGAAAGTTCTCAGAATGTCTCTCTGCTGTGGTTTCTTCTGGGTTTCCTCATGGTTTCATTCATGCATCCAGTTTTGGACTCCCCAACATCAGTAAGACATCAATAAACTGGAGCAAATTCAGCAGAAGCCATTGAGATGGTCAGGAGTTGGAGGACTTGTCCTGTGAAGAGAGGCTGAAGGAACTGGGTTTATTTAGCCTTGCAAGGAGACGACTTCTAGGGCACCCAACAAAAATGTGCTAGAATCAATGATAAGTTATCAAGAAGATGACTCCAGACTTACAGAGTGTGTGGTGGAAGAACAAAAGACAATGGGGACAAAGTGAAAGAAGGTAAGTTGTAGCCAAGAGGATACAGGGAAAAACTGTTTCACCATGAGAACAGTGAAGTGATGGAAGGTGGAAGAGGGTACACAGAGAAGGTGTGTGGGAATTTACAGGATCTGTCAGGGTAAAGCTTTGAGCAACATCATGTGATCTCATAGCTGAGCCTGCTTTAAGGAGGATAACCTGTCCAAATAATGTGCTCTCTGATTCATGCTAGTTTGAGGGGAATTCCTACCTTGTTCTGATCTCCTGAAAGCAGCAGAGAGAAGTTTTCTTTTCTGCAGCTTTGAGTCCAAGATGGCATAGGTTGAAGGTATGACCCCAGCTGCATCTCCTTTTTTTTCTTTTACCCTTGAGAGAGCCTGTCTCGGTACTGGTCCTGCAAGATGATGCTCTAAGGAATGATGGCAGAGTGTATCCCTGTGGGCTGTGGCCAGAAGCGGCTTCACTTCTGGAGGCTCCTATCCCCAAAAGGTATGTACCCCAAGATGCTGAAAACAGTTCTGTACAGAGAGTGCAAAAGAAGCTTTATCTGGGAAAAAACTCCTGTGGAAATTTCAGAATAATTTTTGATGGCTTCTCTGCACTTTGTTAAGGGAAGAGAGAAAGTCTCAGATGATATTGAAAGGAAGATTGCTCTGAACTGGGACTTGTATCATGCTGAGTGCCATTCACTGTGGTACGGATAGCTGTTGACTTCTTTCCATGAGGCAGGATAATTTTGGATTACTTGTGGGGTATGCAAGCTTAAGAAAAATTAAAAATACAGTCACTTCTTTTTCATGGGAGGGGACAGTACGCTACAATTACTCTGCTGCTGAGCTGACTGCAGTACATGCAGATACATCCTAGCTAGGTTTAAACTAGCTTGCCTGGATGCTCTTGGTGGCATAAAAGAGAGAGCTCTATGCAAACTGTAAAGCCTTTCTGAGGAATTCAGAAAACACTGGGGCATTTAATCTCTGTGCCACAAGAACTATCATGTCACAAGGACCCATATACTGAATACAGTTACCTCTGCCCATACTGCAACAAATGCAATATAGGTGTACTCTAAAATACCGCTTTCTTTAAAATATGATTTGACAAGGTTCCCTTTGCTATAGGACTGTTTTTTTCTCTCAGGTTTCTCATCCTTATCAGAAGCTCCAGTTTCTTTCTTTGGAATCAGAAAGAGAAGAAATCCATGACAAGAACATGTCCAGCATTTAAATGATGTAATGAGAAAAAGGAGCAGAGCTGTGTAAAGCAACCAGACTTCTCCCTTCCATAAAGCAGCTGCTCAGAACACTGTAATTCTCTTGGAGATACTAAATTGGGATTTTTTTCTAGCATTGCCACTTCTGGGTGCTTTTATTGCTGCCACATTTAATAAGGTTTTTCTCTATGAACAGTGTTTGCTTTTCCAATGGAATGAAATATCAGGAATTGTAGGTAGATAATGCTCTGTAAAGGGACACATCTGTGACTCACAGGTGTGTTTTCCTAAGTCATCATGCCAGTATTTTAGAGATAGGAGAAAATTATAAAATTTCCTAGGGAAGCTTTTCTATTACACTGGCCTAAGCACCAAAGGCACGAAAAGATTTGCAGAAATGTTGATGTGAAGGAACAAAGCAAGAAAAATTCCGAAGTGATCATTAGGCATGGT
Source organism: Tapera naevia (assembly GCA_033556795.1). NCBI lineage: Eukaryota > Metazoa > Chordata > Aves > Cuculiformes > Neomorphidae > Tapera > Tapera naevia. Next base: position 18,971,768 of record JAUMJJ010000038.1, read on the forward strand.
GAAAAACTGAGCTAAACCATTTAAATGTGACTTAGGTGCTGTTTCTATAGTAAATATGATCAGTGTTGATCAGCAGTTCCTCTGATTTAGCAGTTTCACTGAGTTTGCCAGAGCATACAGAATTCCAGCAGGTAGGACTCATACTGGACCAGGCTATGTGCAAATAGAAGGCCAGACTGATAGAGACTGGTACCACTTTCAATCAAAGAACCTAAACTCAAACTTGGGACTCCTTTTCCTTGCACACTTGCCACCCATGTTTCCAGTGCCCTTAATTATCTGCTGTATCTTGTGATCATATGGAATAAGGTACGTAAAATTCCTTATATAGTCCTTTCTGTTAGACTAGACCTAGAGTCAAGTATCTGGTCAAAAGCAGGCAGTGAAGGGACCTGTGTCAGCTCTGGGGAAAAATTACACTAGGCCAGAGCTCCAATGGACCTACAGAGAAAAGGAGGCATTAGCATCTATTCAGTGTTCTGATACTTGTGATTTCCCTTTAGAACTGCCAAACTCTTTTTATGCTTTGCAAGGAGGACACGGCCATCTCTCATAGGGTTCTGGATTTGCAATAAGGCAACTAGAACAGTGTTACAGTTTATAGTCTCCTTTGACAGATTTGGTCCATGAAACATAAATCCATCCATTCTGCTTTGCCCACTGAAACCGTGATTAAAGATGGAGGTGTGGTTGCCATCTAGCTCAAGGTTGGAGATAAATTAGATAATTGGATAAGAGTAGCATACTTTTTACTAACTGGGGATCAATAGCAGAGGCAAAATGGGTATGTCTAGCTTGGACTTCATAAATGATACATCTGCGTAGATGACCATTGAGAATAGGTTATATCCATACTTCTATTGTGTTTAAAGTTCTTGTACTTTAAGTAATAGAATTGAGATTTATGGAGTTTTTTTGCAGTATGATATGTCCAAATGCTAGAAAAATACAGGCAAACAGTATCAGTCAGACAGCTCCCAACTCACAAAAAAAAGATACTGAAGATGCATGAAGAGAATCCTCCAGTCAGTAGTGAAATTGTCTCCAACTGATTTCTTGCTGCACAGGGCAAAGGGGAGCTCAGCAGGGGGCGATGGGGATTAGCAGAATGCAGCACACTTCGAGGAAGGCAGATGAGAGCATCTTGTGTTTCTACCCATTTATACTGGCAGTTTTAGGTTCAAGTCTTGTGATGCATCTGGGAGCTGCTATTAGAAGATATTCCAGCACTTGCTGCTTGCTTATCACCGCTCATACAACGCCTCAATAAAGAGGGCAGATAAGAAAGTGCAGTGCCCAAAAAAGTAATTTCTGTTATTGGTTTTCACGGCAACCCCCCTGCATATAGAAAGACAAAGGTAGTTTGTATTTTCTTCCTCATGGTCCTTTTCAGTTTTCTGCTGTAGTTTTCATGCAGGCATCTTCATGTGGCATTTGCTTCCAGGCTTTTAAGCTACAAACAGGAAGGAACAGACATCATCAGGGGCATCAGTTGCACTTTAGAAAAAAAGAGGTTTTGAGAAAATCCTTTCTCCCGATTGAACAGAAGCGAAGTGGGTAGCATTGCTCGGAGCAGTTTGGGGGGTGAAATAGATTTCTGCTTTGCAGGCTCTCTGGGGGTCACACTCTTTCTGCTATGGGAATGAATGAGCTGCAGGCGTTGCTGCAGTGCAAATCACAGCCACTACTTGGATCTAGTGCTTCTTCACCAGCGCCCAGAGCTCAGCCAGGGCACATATGGAGCAGACTGGACCCTGCTCTGTGGTTGCAGCCATACACAAGGGGTGGCACAGTCGCCTTCTGGCACCCTGAAAAGTTATCTTCCTTCCACTTTTTTTTTTAAGCACTTAAGCCCAACTGCTAATGGAATTTCATGATTTTAAATAATTTACATTTCCATCTGGTTTGAAAAACACCAGGTGGAGATTTCAGATTAGGATGAGTCTAAGTGGAAGGAAATGTTTGTTTAAAATATTAAAGCTAAAACCAAACATTTATGTGAACCACATTTTTGCTGTCCGTTGTGCTGTGTTCTTGTATCTTCTCTACAACCACTTTAAATGTGCAAATAATATTTGGTTTTAATTGGATGTTTTGCACATGTTGCTTATCATTATGATCAGGGGAGAAGAGGCCACAGTGGGGTACAGGAGAGAAGGAGAACCCATACCTGAGGGAATCAGGGACTGAAAGATTTCTTCAGCATGCTCCTTTGTTTTTTTCTACTTTTTTACATTCCTTGCTAACTTGTTTACTTAAGGATGGAAATAAATTTGTAGCTAGGTTACACAAGGGTGATTTTAAGGGAAAATTCGCAACTCTCAAACTCTGATGAGAGTTTTGTTAGGGTAAAAACTAAAGGTTTGCTGGTGCACAGTTCAAACCACCCACAAGTGCAAGAACTTTTCCTCTCTCCCACTTGCCAGTCTACAAGCTTTTGTTTAAAATGGGAGATATTGAACTGTGGTTTGTAATACTGCTTCTTGATGCTTGGCCGCCAGTTCCTTGATACACTTTCCCAAGTACAGCATGCAAACACCAGCGCACATTGAGGAGTTATTCTAACAGCGCTGTTCCTCAAACATTTGTTCCACCCTTCCGCCTGTACTTGAAATACTTTATTTTCTGAAATGACATTTTATGACATCAGACTGTCATCTTAAACCCTGCCCTTTTTTCTTAGCTAAAATGCTTGTAGTTAAGTTCTCTGGAAATGGGATGTTTTTCATTTTGAGTCGATGCTGCAGAGACATGCTGGTGGGTACATGTCTTTGCATGACATGAATCAAAATCACACCTGCATTGTAACGACAACAAGTAAGACTAAAGCTTGTCCTTCTACAAAAGTCCGGGTGCAATACTGCAGAAATCATCGGTGAAAAATATAAGTAACACAGAGTTAAGGTTGCATGAAGAAAGTTATATTTAAACCAAATAAATTAAAAAAAGGCCAAGGTTTCTTATGCTTGCAAATTCCTGGTTCAGAGATGCCAGTGGCTCGGAGAGAACTATCTCCACCAGCCTGTAGTCTAGGCCTGATTTATTCACCACAAGTAAAACAACTACTCCAGCTGTTCCAAACTCTGTTAAAGATGGACTTTCTACTGTAAGTAGGTAGTCCACATTTTCACCATTCAACGTTCTGTTAGGAAGTGAAAACTTTTTGCTGTTTTGATCATATTTGAAAAAAATAGAAACACAACATTGGCTTTTTGTCTGAGTACTGTGAACCCTATTACCCAGGCAGCTGAAGACTAAGGTAGACACTGAAATTTATAAAATCCCTTGGTAAATCCCAGATGTAGTTTGCGGTGACTCTAAGTTGAACTATGACCCAAAGGACCAAAGTCTGTTTTTCATTACATGTGAAATAGCAGAACTTATATTTTTGTGAGGATTTGCTCCAAAATAATCTAGTCTGAAAGTCTCTTGAACAATAAAATTGTTTTTTACTAGAATAAATTAATATTAGAATAGATCTAAATTTTCTGCAGAAAAATTTAGATGGATTTACCAAAGAAGAGGATATATACAGTGAAGAGATTTCAATTTTGTTGAGTTTGTTACAGAGCAAGATGACAAGTATAAAGCAATGGATGTAATCTATTAAGACTTCAAGATTTTCTGTTTGGAGAAGATTCATTTTATACAATGAAAAAGTCAGATGCTTCTCATGAAAGGTTCAATAAAAATAGTTTTGTAGGCGAAAGAAAGATGAAGATGGTAAATGGTTATTTTTCAAATTATGAGGTAATTGTAGAGGGGTGTGTTCTTGGAATTAGTGTTGAGTGACTCTCCATTCTAGTGGCTCCAAAGAAGAAATACTGGTAAATTGTGAAAATTTGTCAGATACAATAAAGTGAAAAGTCTTATTAATACCAAAAGGGGAATGAAGTTACATTTAAGGTGAGGCAAATGTTGAAAGTGGCTTTGGTCATTTAATATCCTGTAGCACTGGAAGCATAATGAGGGTTACTGATTTCAGGGATCAGAAGATGTCAATCACAAATCAAGAAAAGGAACTGATTTTTGTAAAGATCAAGAAGTGTTCATCAAGATATGTTAGTAGTCAAGCCTTGAAAGACAGGTGGCAACCCAACATCTGTAGGAAAACTATAGGGACCTTTTTGTCCTGAAGGGCTACTTGGATATTGCATATTATGGTCAAGTCTAGATTCTCCTTTCATCATTTTGTTCCCTGGCCCAAGAACTCTGCCTCTTGACTGTGAGGTTTTATGAAGGTTATCTTTAAAGATGTTGTTCCTTTTTCTCCCGGATCCATTATTTTCATAAACAGCTTTTACCATACTTCATTAATAGTAATCCCCTGTGCGGTCGTTGCAATCGGAAGCATAGCTGACAGCTCTTCATCTGTACACATGAAAGATCTTGCATTTTGTATATTTGCATCTTAACTTTCTCCAATATTGGAATGTGCAGTAGGTGACTTTAAATGACTTTCTTTTTGTTTCCATCCCATTTGGGAAATATAGTAATCTCACAAAAATACTCTCTAAACAATATCATTAAAGGTAAGTAAACTAATAACACATAGATTTTAGTGTTTGCTGGTTTGTGTCAGTGTCTGGTAATACAATGAATAATTCATATCAAACTAGTAGAATGTAACATTTACATAAAATAATACTTTGCAAATTTATGGTAAGTACTAATTACTTGCCTTATTTGCCATGACTATGATATTAAATATTCATAAAAATGTGATTATTTCTTTGATTTGGCAGGCATTTAGATTTCTCTACAGCTTTTCACACTGCTAATTTTAATCCAGTAAATTATCTGGAAGAAAACAGTATGCAGCCTAAAAACTGTTCAAAATTCACTCCAACATTGAGCACATTATGGACGTAATGATCCATTACAACCAAACTTCAAGAAGGACTTGAAAGAAAACTGAGGATTAAACAAAGAAATATGGAGACTATCATCATCATGTATCAGATATATTTATTAATAGTGTAGGATTTTATATACCTTGAGGAGCTTTTAAATAATTAAATCTACTTTTGTATGTTTTATTTTTGTGAATTTTTTTCTTAGCTTCTTTCTGTGTTAAATCTGTTGCTTGTCATTTTTGGGTGTATTTATAAATTAACTAGTTAAAGAATCTAAATTTTGTCTTTTGAATACAACAGGCATATGCACTTTTTTGAACAGTCACTTAGAAAATAACCCTTGTGACCATTGCTTGGGTTGTATGATATTAACACCACTTTGCACTTAAGAGTGTGCATGAACGGTGTGTGTACGTATGCGCTTCAAAGTTGCCTTCATAGTTACATCTTCATATCTACCTGTGAACATTTAGTACCTATTCCTGTCTCTCTAACTGTGTAATGTGTAAGCATGGAAATCTATGACTTTTTAATTCATTCTAATAAAGTATCTAAGGATATGTAATAGACGTAGATCTCAAATGTGCCCCAAAAAGGAGAGAAGCAACAAGAGGAATCAGAAATGCTGTTTCTTAGACCCCTATGCTTAGATTGTTTCCCTGCATTGTTTGCATCGTCTGTTGTTTCTAGCAGCAGAGGAATAAATGGTTATCTCCAATGAGGCAATATAATCAAATACAATCATTAGAAAAACAAAGAAGCAGGAAATTTGTATGTACAACAATTTCTACAACAGAATACAAAATAATTACGTAATATTGGAGCTATACAGTCTTTATATAATTTGTGTAATATGTGTAATGTGTTATATGCATTATGTAACCGTATCTGTATAATTATCTTTGCAACCTTTATAATCAGTAAAGCCTGTCCTTACTCCCTGTTTTATTTTCCTTACAGATTTTACACTAAAGAAGGTGCATTGTCACCACACCTACTCTCAGCTACCTGTACTTCTCAGCCACTCAATGTCTTGTTACCCAGGGGTTGCCCTGAGGTGTTTCAGGTAGGTGTGCCTCCATCCCTAGACACCTGTTCAATTAAAACTTTGCGCTACTCATTAAGCTTCAGTTAAACGTGTATGAAACTTTCAAAGATATGTAAACCTTCTAAAATCTTTGATTTAAAGTTAAACTGATGACTGATAACTTGCAAACAGTATCACTAACCATATGTAAAAATACAGAGTTCCTGTATCACTGCTTAAAATAAACATTTGGAAAAGGTTTTGAAATAGCAATCTGCTTCTTTGCTGTACAAATGAAGAATGTGAAATGAAATGTAACTTTGTTAAGTCTAAACACAAGAAAACAAACTTTGCCTTTAGTCTTATGCATCTTATGCTCAGCCCTGCATAACACTTCCAGGATTTCAGCAAGGCATGCAGATTACTGAAGCAAGATTTGGGTTCTGGAGCGTCATCTGCAACCATATCCTGCTCAGTAAGGCCCTGAGCTTAGGGTATGTCATTTGAGCACTCCAGCAGTGAATTCTCTTGGGGCATTTCCCTCATGGCAGAAGGTAGGGCAGTGCTGGGGCATGTGGCGTTTGCCCTGTACTGAAGCCAAGTGCCTGCAGGCAGAACTGTTGCTCCTGATTCTGATTGTACTTGGGGCCACAGCTCAGTAAAACTCCCCAGAAACACTTTCTGCTATATTCCCATGGTTACATGCTGCCTGTTTCTCTATAGGAATATTTTGGAGGGCAGTGGCATCTGATGAAATGTTTGCTTAGCAGACTACTTGGTTTTGAGGCATGTTACATAAAGATGACTTTACTCCCCAGATGAATAACCTAATAGATAACATGAACCTGAAAAAAAATAATATATGTATATATATAAACACAACACTGTACTGTCCAGGAAGAGACAGGGATTGTGCAGTTGAATGGACATATTTTACATTTATTCTGCAGTCCTTTCAGTGAATCCAGGGTCCTGTGTGTTCATCTGAGTGGAGTCTTTGACCTTAAGTAAATGTGAGAGGCAGTAGTCCTAATTCTTCTGTGGTGGAGGAAAACAACCTCTGAAAGTTTGGTCAGGTATTTTTTTATATGTACAAACACTAGGATCTTGTCACACATGGATACATCATGTAATTAAACTTCAGAAGTTGTGCGCTTACTGAGATGTCTTTTGTAAGTGAAATAAAATCCTTTGTTTTTACAAGTTTTGACATTGTGAAATGGGGACAAGTGAAACAGAATCTTAAAATCCCCAATGCAGCTCAAATGGAGCCTCTTCAGGTTGCTTTGTACTAATCTCGGGGGTGAAAAGAGAGTTAATTTGAAGAAAAGGTTTCATTTATGTTGAGACGAGAATCTGTTGATTGGTACTTGTATTCTCCAAGAAAAATCAGTGATCCCTTCAAATGGGAAAAGAACCTCTGTGTTGCAATCCTGTGAGCTGTGTAAAAGAGGCCACATGCTCAAAGTCAAAGGGAAGCCAGAGGAAAATGGCATACAGGAGGTCAAAGCAGTTCATATGGCTCATCGGCAGCTGTTTTCACCATATGACAGATCTAAAGGCAACTTTGGAGCTGTCTGTACAATATGTGGAGCTTACCAGAGATATAGAAGCTGCTTCTGTAATGTCATTTCCCCTGAAAAAAAGTTGGTAAAATTGGCACTGTGTTTTACAGACTGCAGTGCTGATGATAACCTTAATTCATTATCTTAGTCCCAACAAAAAGAAACAAGGAAGAAGTGGAACTGGATGTTCACTTTGCAGGAAGTCCTCGGAGAGCTCCTGGAGTCACTTCTGTGCTGCTCAACACTAAGCTGTATCATAGTCTGTTTTACTTTATTTTTCTTGTATCAGAAATACAAGAAGAAAAATTACTGCATGTATTGTTATACTGACTTTCTTTTGTCTGAAAACCATTTGAGTTCCACTGGCTGGAGTCACACAAGCAACAAGTCTGATGACAACCTAAAGTTAGCTGATAAGTGCCAAATAAGGTAGGTGGAAAACCAAAATAAAATTATGTCCACTAGCCACTAGAGTAGGGATTGTAGATGTCACAATGCATATAAAAAAACTCAATAAAATCTTTTCACTCACCATGATTTTATACAATTGCTAGCTAGCTATTTTTCATAATTTCATCATAGCAGGCAGTAAGACTGACAGAGAGAGTGAAATGAGATGAGAAAACTTTGAGGTCTTTGAGAACTTTTCTTTTTTTCTGATTAATTCTGTTAATGTTGAAATATATGATATTTAAAACTGTTGGTTGTTAACAAATAGAAGTAGAATATTCCAGTCTTGCCTAAAGGCCATTCTGCACCGATGTATAAAATTGCATTTCAATGCCTGAATCAAATAATTAATCCCTGATCCTGGAAACTTATTTACACAACCCATAATCACCTGAATAACATTGTTGTTATAAGCAGAACCACCTGAGTTTGTCAGATTTCCTGTGCAAGGTGTGTTCTCAGTACTGAAGATCCTGGCCTGCAAAGCTACCTTGTCTGGCTGTGGAGGTTGATCCTTTTATGCATGGTTGGTGAGGTAGATAGCTCATACAATTCTGAGATAAAAGGTTCTGTATAAATAGTTAATTTATTTCAACGTGCATTACCACTACATCTCAAGATGCATACCAGAGCCCATCTTGTTCTGTCCTGCTGGAAAGACAATCTGCCACAAGTCTGGACTTCAAGGGATCATTTTGAGAAGTGCTGGAATTGCTATACGCAGAAATAGATGTGTTGCAAACTTCAATCACTGTAGGAAACCTGCTAGAAAATGTGGCTGCTCAGTTAATGAATCTGGAGAGTCAGATGGGCATATTGAAAAAAATAGAATGCACAGAAACTGAATTTCCACCTGAGTAGCTCAGCAAGACATATTCCAAGGTTCATGAAACATTATTTAAATGTTTTAATTTTGACTTTCGCCCCCATATCTTCACTTGAGATGTCTTCTTCATCTAGAGTGATCGGATGGAATCAAGTGGATATAGCACTGGCCCTTTCATGGCAATATTTTTTTTGTAGGAACTTCCATCCCTGGAATAATTCATTGGAGTCATTATTATTCCTATTCAGGGAATAAACAGCTTTCAAAATTGCAGTGGACTCCTATGACTGGCTTGACCAGGGTTGTCCTTCCTATGGAGATTGTCTGACTTCATCCACACGGATGGGTATGGGTGAAGATGGAGGTGGGATTTACCAGCTCCAATGACCACGTCCAACTGACAAGAGCAATTTTTCCTCTGCACCCTGATGTCCTCTGCTGGTGAAAATCCTCTTTAGGTATAGATCAGAAGACTGATCTTGACAGATTGGACTTGTTGCCTCCAGCTTCATGAGTTGCAATGATGCTTATTCTTGTACTGCTTACCTGAAGCTCCTCCAGAAAGAGGTATGGATCAGCCTTTTCAGAGACAGGAAGATAATGGCTTATTGTAATTTCTGGCATTGTTTAGTAAAATATTTATAGATGAGAGAGATTTCTGTCATACTAAATACATTTTAAAAGATATGTGGTTGAGAGAGACTTTATCTGAGCCAATTTTCAATACTTAAAAAGTATTTGTTTGGTGCTCTTTGTGATGAAAATCAGGAAACTGGTACAATTTGTCCATGTACATTCGTTTAAGACTTATGAATACAAAGAAGATAGATTTTAGTTCAATAAAGTGAACGCTCTTCTATACATATGTCTAACAACTAAACACAGTGAAAATGGGTTCTGAACATGCCTATTTTTAACTTAATACAACTGTAATACAAATTATTTAAACAACAAAATAGATATGAAAAACCTTTATTGTCTGAGAGAAAATAATGTAGAAACATCATGTAACATGTAAGTGAACATGATCTTAGAGCTCAATTTTATATTTTTGCTTATATCCATGGAAAAATTTATTGAGCCTGAATCCCTCAAAACACGGATATTAAAAATATTAAATTAGTTATACTCAGAAGATTAGCTATGTTGTATGACAGGAGAAAAAAATGTTTATTGAAACATGTAAAAGGAGATGAGGCTTTATACATATAGATGAAGATTTTTTTTGATAATATTTCAGTATGTCTGCTCGTATAGGGTTGCATTAGGAAATGCTGCACAGTGATTGCAATTGATATTCTTTTACACCTTCTGCTAGAAGAAGCTCTAGTATACTCATTTCCTTTTTTTCTGGATGTCTCTAAGTTGTATGGAAAAGATATTTATAATGTAAGTCATTTGAATGACTGGAGGACTTTACTTATAAAGACATAGAGTGCATATTCTGCTGCAAAGGTCTTTATACTGTGGAATTGATGGCTGATTACAAAGCAGCCTGGAGATCTAATTACAATTGGCAACCAGGAGATGAGGGAAGACTGCAGACAATTTTCCTCTATTTTTATACACAGTCCTTGTGGCATTCACATTGCTTTCAATAAGCCTGCTTCTGGCAAAAACTGTCAATGACAGTAATCGTCTGGATGACTGGCTTCAGAGAGGCTGCAAGCCTGACCTTTGCTATTGTAATCATCACCATCATCAGCATGAGGATGCACCCACCCCAAAGCCAGAACAAGTGCTGTAACTAGGTGGTAATTGCAGATTGTTAATGATAATGCTATTGATGATGAGTTTTTGTTTACGTCAATTGAAAATACCTTATGCTGGGCTTAACTCTATGGTAGTGAATGATTAACTCTAAAAGAGAGAGGAAAAGTGTGACTGAAGTAAGAGAGAGAAACATTTGTGTGTGCCATTCTGCTATGTCTACTCCACGTGATCAAAATACATAACACCTTTCTGTTTGAAAAGGAGGGAATAGAACTCAAAGTTTCATTAAAAATTAGATTAAAATTCTAGAGGCAAACTGCTCTTAAGCCTATGCACTAGCCACTGAGTATTACTACAGACGTGTAGCAATATTTACAGCTCATGAGTGACAGAAGATCATGAATGCAGGATAGGGTGAAAATAACAATTTAGATGCTTGCAGAAGGTGTCCTCTGAGAAGACAAGGGAGTGTTACTGGAGTGAGAGCACAGATCGAGGATATATGTTCTCTAGAAAATCTAGGGTCTCGAATTATCTGCTGAAGTTGCAGTAATTTCAGAATGAGTATTTTATTTTCATAACGAGCATAAAGGAGTATATCTCATATTTTCAATTTGTAGGAAAGTTTAACATTTCCATTCTTTATCCTCTAGATTGGTAAAAGTAACATCATGAAAGTTAGAGTAAGACTAACACTTTTGTAAGTTCTTCTTTAGTCATCTTCTTTCTGAAAATTTGAAAATGTAAAGAAAAACAGTTTGTACTGTTCAGCTCTTCACTGAAGGAGTCTCATCACTATTGGAGCTGAATGCTAAATAAAATGGTTTTGAGAAACCAGAACTTTCCATGGAAACAAAACATTTGAGCCCTGAGTGAAGAAGAATCATTCCCCCTGGTAAAAATCCCAGTGGTTGGAAAACTCACCTGCCATGAGGAAGTTTTTCCCCTCAGTTAAATTTGCAAAAAATTTTGTCAAACTTCATACTTAAACGTCAAGCTAGACATGACGCCAGGGAAAGTTTAGACTTGATGTTAGGTAAAAGTTCTTCACTGAAAGGGTGATTGGCCATTGGAATGCACTGCCCAGGGAGGTGGTGGAGTTGCCGACCCTGGAGGTGTTTAAGGGGAGACTGGATGAGGCACTGAGTGCCATGGTTTAGATGATGGTGTTGGTGTTAGTGTTGGGTTATAGGTTGGACTCAATGATCTCGGAGGTCCTTTCCAACCTTACAATACTGTGATACTGTGATACTTACTGCTTCTAGCTTTTGATTTGCCTGCCTAATCTTGGTTGCATTAGCACTAAGCCAAACATATCTACATTTGTCTATTGCACTGTATCATGGGCGTAAACATCAAGCACACACAATGTCAAGTGTATAGACTTGTTGGTCACAAAGTATGCAGTAATTACTCTTGTATATTTCCTTAAAGAGGTATCGGTTAAAAAAATATATCTAATTAAATCAAGGGGTTTCTACCACAAGTTGCACTGAAGACTGAGGGAATATAAACAGAAATAAAATTTCTGCTATAAATCAATATCTATTAAACCTTCATTGCTAGAGGACCAGCCAGTATAGTCTCATTGAAGGGGAGACCTGGTTCAAATTGTGAAGTTTCTAGAAGTTCAAGCTATTCTTCAGAATCTCGCTGCTACGTTGTAGAGGTAGAGCAGGTAGAGTCATGCAAGATGAAGGCAGAAATGTGCTTCTAGCGTGCTCGTGATTTAGTTTAGCTGAGATTCAGTGATTTCTTACATGTGAAAGTCTTTATCGTCTAGCTGTGTTGCAGCAGCCATTTTGAAACAGTTGATCTCATTTTGTTTCTGTGAGCCTAGTCCTACTGCTAGAGAAATGCACTTACAAATGGTGATAGTTCTGCTGGCAAGTCCAGGAAACCCAGAGATGCCAGTGGATGTGATAAATGGGACTCAGATGCTTTCCTTGGAGCCTGTCCCCAGAAACAGACTTAATTGTGCCAGTGAGGAATGCTACTGTCACTCAAATTGTACCCCCTTGGCTTTCATTAATACAGTGTCTTTCAAGAGAAGCATATTCACATTAAAATGACCTGACCAAATTAGTTTCACCTTTAATTCTACTGACTTGTTTAGCTCTTGTCCCTCTTCTGATATTTAAGGGTCTTGTAGGCCTATCAGGACAGCTACTAAAAACTACGTCCTGCATTATGTGATCTTCTGAAATCAAATTAAAGGTGTGTGGCCATTCTTGGCCAAACCTGTGCAGGTAATCCTGATTGTACAGGAGGTCATCTTTACGTGGAAGGTAGAAATAGTGACAGCAGGCAAATGTGAAAGGCTGTTCCTTTTTACCTTGTAGGTATATTCATGTTAGTACCTTATTGCCAAGTCGCACACAACCTGTTTTTCTAAGCAAACCAGTGACACACACTGAGCCCTCTTTTCCTGTCCCCTAGCTCAAACTCTGTCCTAAGGACCAGAGCTTACCTTCACCATCTAAACTGACATAGAGCTTTCCTCTTTTCCGTGGAAATGGTTTTATGACAGCAACACCTAATAGCATACAATGTTGAAACCTCTTCTTTTGCCAGCAGATCCCAGAGAGCTTTCCAAATATAACACAGTGGTAAACAGGAATGAGATAATACAATGCAGTGAACACCCTTAAAAGCCTTGGCTTGTGTTTTCCACATAGCAGAGTCCAAAATTTGGCAGTCATTCATTGTTCTTACTACAGGAAATGTAAATGATTGCAGAACACCTCTCCTACCTTTTGAAATGAGGGTTGGTAAACAGTTTTTGTGGGAGCCACTACTTAAAATGGAACAAGTCCCTGTGAAATATTCCACACACATCCTATGTTAATGAGGCCTTAAAACTTATGAGTACAGGAGACAAGTAAGATGCTGCACTTAGTTAGACCACTGATTAAATCAAGCCACGGAATTACTGCCTATTATGAAAATCGTTTGCTCATTTTACTGTTATCCCTGTTGTTTGTGTATTACATCTGTATGTTGTCTGGTCATAAACCTGGCTTGTAAACTCTCACTAGGAATCTGTCTTTATTACAGTGTGTGTGCACAGCCAGACACAGTTCTGGGCCTTGCACGTCTTCGCAAGAAGGTGATGTAGACCATCAATAATGGATCTCTCAGAATTTATCCTATAACACCGTAAATCTCCTGTCCTTATTCAAATGCTGAACTGCATTTTTTATTGGAAGATGCCTGCTCATCTACCCTGCCCTGAGCTTCTTTTGAACCGTCCGGTTGTCGTACTGGATCATCCTGTTGTTTTGCCATTTGCAGTCATCCCAGGGATAACAAGTGATACTTCAGAAAGAGGCAAATACCTCTCACCATGAAGCTAGGTGACTATGTGCTGCTTTATGCAAAAATGTTTCTTTTCTCTGAGATACCGATGTCATTCAGAGGCAATGATATAGTAAGAAGGCTTTTTTGATTGTTTTTTAAAAAAGCATGTATGTACACACGCATAGTAGAGGTGTAAACTGTACAGCCAGGCCCTTCTTGCAGTGTTGCCCAAGGGGCATTGGAAACAGAACTGTGTTCCTGACATTTTGTTTTTTTTGGTGAGGTTTATTCTTTGCAGTGTTTTTGAATATTCAGCCAACACTTCAGTGCTCCCTACTTTCCTCTGGGTGTTTAGGAAGGCAGGCTCTTCACAAACAGCTGCTCGTTGTGGTGCCGCCAAGGTCTTTCACTGCATTTCCAGTACTGGAATATAGTATTGCCAATAATTTATGTATGTATATCTTCACAAATGTCAAAAATAAACCCTTAAAAATTTGAACCTGCTCTCCAAAGGCTTAAATATTTCAAAATAGCATATAAAAGACTTTCTGTTGTCCTCAATTCCTTAGTATGTTATAAAAGTACTCAATAAACATAAGCATTTGAAAAATACAGTCACATAAGTTCTGCAGGGAGTGAAGAAAATATTTGTTGGCAATGGAAAAAAAACATTCCCCATGAAGAATTTAGGCAAAATAGAATGTTTAAACCCAAATATCAGCAGTGAATCCCCAGCCAAACAGCATGCTACTCTGAGGGATTATCACAATTTAAAAAAAATGTGCTAAATTACTTCCCAACACAATTTGTAAATAGGTAGAAAGAACCGATCGTTTAGATGATTCAGCTCTGTCTTTAGATGGTATAAATTCACAGTCTTATCCAATAACTTCTTTTTAAAAAGTGACTACTTGTTTTTGTTCTCTATGGTATTTTGTCACACATTAGAAAATGTGCAAGTGATGTAAGAAAGATGGTGCAATGATTTAGTTGCCCGACATCACCAATTTCTGTATTGAAGGTTTTGCTTTTCTCATAAAAAGGTCTTCATTTTGTTTTCAAGGTATTTCCTCTGTAATGATTAGTAAATCTAGACAGGCTTTCACATAAAAAAACATATCTAAATGCTTTATTAACAACTGTGTTAATAGCGTAGCAACCACCTTAGTGCTAGGTGACAACCAGTTCTGGTGTTACTCTGGTGTTGTGTTGCGACTGGGAGTGTCCGGAGCATCCTCTCTCACTTTTGTATACCTGTGGTCCCAGAGTGGATGAGGAAGTTTTGAGACCTGCACAGCCGGGCAGAAGAGGAGATGAGGTGGAGAGCAGCAGCAGCCATTGGGCAGCCTAGATATGACACCCAGCTCACTGGAGCTGGGGCATGAAGGGAGGACTGTCCTTTATCAGCAGGAAGCCCTGGTCCCTTGGTCCCACCGCACTGTATGGCATCATCTGGGATGCCAGTTTCACTGGCTGCACAGGACTCATAGAATATCTGCCCTATTTTCTTCAGTAAGCACGAGCTAGAGGTTAATAATGTAGGGATGTTCGATTCCCTGCTGTTTTAAATAATTTCATGGGGAACCTAATGTGATAGGACACCAGTTAGAAAAGCTATTACCCTCATCAAATTACAGCACTTCTTTTCTACTATTTCCTACCAATTTCTCAGCCTCATACCTTCTCTCCCTACATGTACTGCAAATGAGTCTTCTAAAGGACACTTTGAGGTAGGATGGAGGCAGAAAACCTAATCCCTAGCTGGTGCCCCATCAGTGTTGCTGAGAGTGCTGGTGTCCTCTGGCCCTTCTAGAGGGCTGTCGGTGCTCTGACTGTGCCTCCCTTCTGGACTGGACGATGCTTTCAACCCCACGCTCTGAAAGGTTCGGCCAGCAACCCCCAACCTTGAGATCAGTTTTAGGTTGTCTAAACAATGGAGCGTGGTCCACCACATCTGCCGAACAAGAAATCCCCTTGCCTTATGTCTTTCCTCCTTTTCTTTACTTTTAATGACATATAGGGTTTTCTTATCCAGACTATTTAGGTGATTTATCAAGCTAGTTTTTACATTTTTTTCTTTCCTTAAGCTAAATTTCTGCCGAACTTGACCTCTCTTTGTTGCGTTGTTTTTACCCTTAGCCCTTTTCATTCTCTCCCTTCTGCCTTTCTGGTGCTTTGGCTCACCTTTCACCCCTTCTTCACTTTCTTTCTCTAAAAACAATGATATTTTGTATCCTACTCACCTTTTCAATACAGCTCTTGGAAATGTTTTGTTGCGGTTGATAACGGGAGACAGTTTAAAATTATGCTTGCATGGGGCTGCAGTGCCTTGATATAGCTGTTAGACCACAGAAAAAATGGTTTTATACAGTAAAAATGGAGGCTGCAGTTCACATGTAATTACCGAAGAAATTTGTCTACCTTTATGTATAAATAAATATAGAAAAAATATATATGCCACTCCAGATTTTAATAAAAAATATATTTTTAAAAAAATTTCAGGATCTCTCTTGAGACAAAAATACTTTTTATTAAACATAATATTGACTAAAACAAAAAAATCTGCTATTTTTTTTATGGGCTTTGTTTTCAGTTACGGAAGATTTAAACAATTTGTTTTTTTCTTGCTCTTTAACACTCTTGGGAAAGAGTGTTAAAACAGAATAAGAAGTAAAAAATATCTTAAAATCTAGTATAAATATTTTGACAATTATTTTTTAAATCTAACATATCGTTTTTGAAGTAGCAGAGGAAAAATTATTTCAAAACCTTTAAAGAAAAAAAATGTTGTTTTCACTATAGTAACCACATGTTACAGTTCTAAGTCACCAATAATGCTCAAGACAATGCTGTGGTGAAAATACAGTATTAAAGAAAATAATTGTCTGAACTTGAGAAATTTTAACCAAAGCCTGGCCTCACTATGTTTCATTGGCCGCACTGAGCACCTGGGGTCAGCCCTCAAGTACAGGATTTTATTTTATGACACTTTGGCTATGTTGACACAAACCAAAACTGAGCTGGAAAATTATTTCAATTTATTAGAAACCTGCAAAGTGGATTTGAAGAGATGTAAATTTCTTGACAATAAAATCCAGTAACCCTTTGAGGTAAACACTCAGTTCTTAAAAATCTGTTGCATGATTTCATCCTTATGTATTTTTCAAGATCTGCATGGATTTTTAAAGTCAAATTCAAATGTATTTTAGTTTCTTTTCTCCAACCAGCTCAAAAGATGTACAACAAATACAATGTATAAACATAATGTTTACCAAAAAAAAATCCAATATTTTTGGAAGGGATATCATTTTAACGTTTGTCCTTTCCTGTTTTGCCTTTATAAAACTGAATATACTGTGGTTGAAGCACACACGGTCTCTGCGATCTGAGTATAAGCCTGAAATCTGATTACAATTAAACTGCTTGAAGTTATTATGAGTGTCTAGCTGTAGGGGGGAGGTAGGAGTACAGCCAATATAAACAACAATACCCAGGTGATATTAGTGGTAGGAAAATGGGTGAAATACCCCCAGCACATTCTGTCAAAAGACACCTACGTACAGACCATCATGTGTACTAATCAGCAGCTCCCCCAGTAAAGTTTGAATTCACACACACAAGGAAAATACTAAAAGATAGAGATTCAAGCTTTTGCTTGTTCTCAAACACATTATTACCTATGAACCATATTTTAAAATGCATTCTGAGATTTGAGCTAATAATGTGAATGACATTCAGTGAGATTGCCAAATGCTGGTAATTTACTTTCATTTTCACATTAATGTGGGCCCACCTGTGATGAATTGGAAACTAAATAAGCACATCAGTTTTAATTAGATATTTCAGCGGCTGGATCTAGTTAAACAGCAGCATTTATTCTTATCTATTAAACAGTCAAAGAGGCTTCTGTGTTCTTCACAGTTCTTCACAGTAAGTTCTCTCTTCTTTCACCTCACTTCCTTTGTGTTACTTTCCTCCCTCTATCACTGGAATATTTTAGAGGAGATGGTCTAAGCCAGTGCCATCCTACAGAGTTAATAATACAGTTATAACAGAATTGGCTGATCTAGATGATTTTCCAAATTACAGAGAGATTAAGAAGGCTCTCAATATTGTTTTATTCTGCAATGAAAACATAACAAAACCCTGAGCATTTGGAATAAGTTCACCATTCAGGTTTCAAAAAAATGGAAATGTCTTTCTATTGACAGTCATGGACTTGTATCACTGCACGTTTGGGATCTGGTTTCAGTTAACGGGTGACAATTTGGGTACCAGCTGGAACAGTTTCCAGTCCTGGAGGGGTAGGGAGCTGTAAGAGAGATGGAAATATTCAGTATTGTATTGGAATGAATCGGGCTAGCAGCCTGGGAAAGGCTTTTTCTCCCAGGGCAGATGCTGATAGTAGAAACTGCCTCGGGTCTCAGTTTTCCTGCTGACGAGTAACCATTGAGGCTGAAAGGCAGCTTTATCCCACTGAATACTTAGTGTTTCTGTAGAGGCTACCAACAAGCAGTTATTGTTTTCTGCTTCAGGAGACAGTCATCTGCTGAAATAACAGCACTTCATGTTTCAGTCTGAGGAGAATGTGTCTATTTGATGCTTGTGTCATGCAGAGGTTTTTCTCTGTCTCTATTCCAGTCTTGCAATCTGACCCTCCTTTCCAAAGCAGTTTTTGACAGAAAACTGATATCTGACCTGCTATTGTGTCAAGTGCACTTTTCAAAGCAGCCTTATAAGAGAGAAAGGGCACTAGATTAGATTGAATCTTAATCTGTTTGTGTGCAATATTAATTCAGGTAACTATTTCTAGATACATTAATGATTAACAGACATAGCATATATAGATGTAACCTAACAAAAAAGAATTTTGAGCTAGAGTCTTCGTCGTACCTCTGATTTCCTATTCACCTTGCTCTGAGTATTGAGAAATCTGGAGCAGCTTTCAGGAGAGCAGCTGATACTGATAAAGCTGATGTTTTGACTGACAACTATCTGTTTGACTTTACTACCCCTTCATATTTTTCTGATTGATATTTCTGGAGAAAGGGTGAATAGGTAAATAAATACTGAGGATACAGTGCTAATGAAAACTAGCTTTATTTGGAGCCAAGCAAAACACGTGTGAACACCTCAAAAAATATTTGCCCAAGTCCTGGCTTGTTGCACTGACATTTCAGCCTACCTGCTAAGAAATATTTATTTGGGTGTGCATCTTATGAGTAACTGAGTTGTTCAGAAACAACACAGAAAATAGCAGGGAGAGCCCAAAGATAAATTCTTACTTAATTCAGATTTCAGGCAGTTTCATTGAAAAAAATATATGCTCTTATGCAATATTTAGCACTAAAGCTCAAGACTAATGGTCAAGATCTGACCTTGCTCTCTGAGCACAACCCATGACAGTATCTTGGCACATATCCTTGCTACAGTGCTCCAGAACAGAGAGCATAAGAGATTCCCAGGAGAAGATCCCCACAATCTTTCCTTCCTACAGCATCTCTGAAAGGGAGAAACAGTCCTCTAAATAGTCATAACCTGCTGAAAATAAAATTGGGCTGACAGCTTCACAAACCCAAATGTATTGGTTTAAGCATATTCCAAAGAATTTGAATGGACAAACATATTTTGATGAAAATGTTTCACACAATAGCTTTAAAGAAACAGAAAAGATGTGCTAGTTGAACAGAAATACGTAGTGTGGAAAATATATTTTAGCAAATACCAGGTCATGTCTGGTTTTGAACAGCCTCCCTGCTCTTGGATCAAGCAGAGGTTCACAATAAAGCCTTGTTGATGCTGAATTTTTGAAGACTATGGGCAGCTGAAGGGGATTTAAGTTCATTTCTCCAGGTAAGGTTTTGTACTGCAGGTTATTTTGGAGTTGAGAGTCAGATGTGTTTGGGAACTGTCTTCCATTTTTTGGTTTTGTAATATGCACAGCACAGTAGCAGCTCCTGATTTTTCATGTATATGTCCCTGCTATCAGACTTCTACATTTTTCAGACATGCTACTGCAACTCATAAACAGCTGTTCTGTGTTGAGCCTGCACTCCTTTTCTCAAATGTTGCAACGTGACTTCCAAACGTAATTTAATCGCTTTCCCTCATCTGAACTAAACTGAGAGTGGTATCTGACCTGCCTCTGTGCTGCTTTAAAAAACAGGCAGAATTTAGGTCACTATGGAATGGTATTTTTCATAAAATCTGTGACACTCCTTTAATTTGGGTTAGTGCACAGCAACTGTGTAATGAGAAAGAACAGGTGCTCCAGGAGCAGCAGCCTAGCAAGGCTGGTCTGACCTTGCTGAGCATCCCCGTAGCCGGCTGTTCAGAGGACCTGACCCCACGGGTATCCAGCAGAAGTCAGTGAGGTGGTGTGAATGTTGGGAGTGTTCTGCATAGGGATAGAAGTTCAACTCAATGCTCCTTTTGGGTCCCTTCCAACTTGGGCGATTCTATGATTCCGTGAGATATCATAGCTCTTTCCTTATTCTGAAATTGGGGGTAGGGGTATAAAGGTTAGCTTCTAAATTAAAGCTAAATCTGGAAAAGCTAAATCTGGAAAGCACTTTGAATCTTGTGTAGAGCTACTTTATGGAAATGTCGAAGAGTAAGGCACGAGCATGTACAAGTGTTGCATGAAAAGTAAGCATCAAAGGGTATTTTATAATTCAGATAAAAGATTATTCAGAAAAGCAGACATTTCCAGGATAGAGCTCATTCAAAGAGTATGAGAGAGAAAAATGGGTTAAATTTTCTAGGCTGATATTGACTCATCATATCATAACAAAACCTGCTAGATCTGGTTAATGATGTGTCTGATACTTCAGCAAGTGACATAATGTTGAAATTTGGAATCAAAGCTGTCACGAAATTGCTACTTGCTCAAACGCAAGATATTCATGATGAAAACCTGTTGTAATCTCCCTCTCCTGAGCCATTATGCTAAAGGGGCAAGAAGGAGTATTGCCTGGTGACATTTCTTTCTGATCCTTCTTGAAGTGCTGCAGATTTTCAGAGAAGTTTCTAAGCATGGTTTCCTCTGATGACTGCTAATCTGATACGGCAGTCCTTCAAAGGAGAAGAACGCATAGGGCTGCAGCTTTGGGGCTTATTTATGCTATCAGCAAATATGATTTCCACCCCCACCCCCAGCTAAATAGCTAAACATGCAAATAGTAAACTTAAGGGCAAAGTCCTTTCCACACTGCACTCTCAGATTTTCCCTCTTTTTAGGCTAACAGACACACTCTCTGAAGCTGTGGTTCTTTTAGCATGCTGTTTGGAGGTAGAGTGGGATAATGCCAGAAAGGAGTCTGTTGTGGGTTGTGTCTTCCAACAGATGAAACAAGCACTCTCTCGTGTATCTGTGTTTACTGGTCAGCTCCCACAATAACAGTGCTATGGAAGGAATTAATAACTATACCGTGGTGCAAATAATTAAGGAAATGTACTAAAATCTTTACAGCGATTTCCACAACTGATTTACTAAATTCTCAGCCTATGATGTGAAGAGAGGCAGGTAGAAGTTTTAGCTTTGAGACTGACTCCCTTCTAACCTTCTTTAGATCAGCAAATCTGCCTTACATTTTTCTTTTTCTCTTGTTCCAAGAGTAACTGAATGGTTTAACATGGCAGGTAAGTGCCCAGGGATACAGTCCACTCTCTCTATTTTAAAGTCTGAAATAGGGTTACTGATAAATCTATGATGGGAAATAAAATGAATGAATTTGTCCCTACCCATATTCCTTCAATGGACATTGCTATGGCTAAATCAAAGGCATCTGCTCCACTTGTGGATGAGTTTCTGAGCTACCTCTCCCGGTAGGATCTAGAGTGGTGGTACAGTGTCCTGCAGGCAGTGCAGCACTGTGGGCACAGAGTGCCCACTGAACACGTGGGCAGTTGAGCCTCTGAACTCAGGAGCAATTACTAATGTAGTTAAGACCACATTCCAGATTTGGGAAGATTTATGTGGACCTCAGGTGGAATGACTGCTTGATCCTGGATCATGACGAAGTACTTGGTGACGTCCGTTTTTTTTTTTTTTTGGTTGTGTATATGGGATTAGATTTAAGTGCCCAAAGATTCTTAGGCATTTCATTGAAGTGCCTAATGAATTTAAGCATCTAGAAATCTGGGCAAACTGCTCCACATTGATCCCCACAACACGCACTAAATTAGGTCTATGATGAAAATATCAGTTTAGATTAAAGCAGCATTCAGGTTTACGAAACAATCTTAAAATCCTGCTCCAGTATTGCCCTGGGAGGCAGGCATCCACAGACTCCTGAGCCAAAGTCCCCAAACCAGGTGCTGAGCAACATGATGTAGATAGCTGGAGTCCTCACGTTTCAATTTTCTGCTTTTTTTTACTCCAGTCATTTGCACATCCGTTAGCATTTGCCATGCAGCCCCATGGCATTGCCCGCTCAAAGTGGCAATGGAACTCACCTCACTACAACCAGAACCAATTCAGAGGGGGCCCTGTCTACTCTGGGCAATCTCACTGGTACAAACAGTATCAAGGCTGTGTCTAAAACATCACATTCTTTTAATCCAGCCCTACATGTCTCTAACCCATACATTTATTGTGAATGCTTTTTTGGAAGAAGAAAGCAATATTATGTCTGCAACATTTATTTATAGTAGTTGCCAAATGGTACTTTGGGGATTCTCTTTTTTTTTTTTTTTTTTTTCAAATCAGCTAACAAGGGAGCAAATCCTCTATCAAAACTGTGAAATAGCTTCATAGTTCATCTATAAACATTTTGGTGGCACTACCACTCCTGCTTTATCCACTTCTTCCTAAGATAGCTTATTTTATTTTGTTTTATTTTTATTTTATTTTATGACTTGCATTGCAGGGAGACACCAGTAGCAGGGGAACGATTTCTCTATATAAATTTTTGAGACAGCATCTACTTTCAGCCCAAATACTTTATGCCTCCATCTTGGAAAGGGGACTACTTCACGCCTTCCTATTCTGCAGTGTTTTCTTGCTTGTCGCCTGAGGTGGCTCATCATTCCTGAGCTGCTGCCTTCTGTAAATTGCTCTCTGTGCCAATGTTTGGCTGTTCTACCCAAGCTATTGGCTATGGGTTGCCGCTGATAGGGCCTTCTATCCCACTTCTCCCCAAAAGATAAGTTATCTGCCAGATGAGCTCACTGACTTGCCATGGGATGCCTAGATCTGTTGAGAGGTTGGGAGAAAGGAAGAGAAAATGGGGCCAGGAGAAGTGTATAAGCTGCCCCTTTCAGTGGTAACCTGCCCCTACCCTGATGAAAGGACGATGCCAAATTTTCCCCTGTGGCACCATTTTTCCCTCTGCTTGCAGTCTAGGGATTTAGGTGGAGGGCTCTCAGTCCTCCTGCAGCTGTCCTCACAGTGGTGCCCATCAGCCTACAGGACAGATGGCTCAGCCATGCCAGAGCTGTGAGCCACCTCTGGCACCTCAGGGAAGACTGGCACCAGGGCTGGTTTTCCTTGATATATCCCTTTGCCATTTGCAGTGTTTCAGCAGCTGCTCTGGGAGCTGCCCAGCCTTCTGGTTAGCAATGATGGGGCAGGCAGCTGTGACTGGTAAACACTACAGCTGTCCCAGAGCCCCAGCTGCTGGTGGGTAAGTGAGCAGTAGAGCCCAGTCCCCAGGGTACATCTATATAGCTCTGGGCAATAAGGTTCCCTCACAGAATTGTTTGAAGTTTAAGGCTGCCACTTGTATACAAATGCAATGGGAGATCTTTCTGGTAGGAAAGACATTGGTCTACAAGTGCGCTCCTCAACATCGGCTTACATATGTCAGGAGTAGCATCTTGGTGAGAGATTGTATCCAAGGGAAATTGTGGGCCTATTTAATTCAATAAATGCCTTACTGAGATCCTTAGAACAGCTTCAGATCTATAAAGCTACTTCAGTGAGTTCATATCCTGAATAAATATTATGCAGTTAGCTTCTCCCTCGTGTACTAAAGTATGACAATGTGATGCTGTGTTGACAGCAAATGGAGCACAGAGGGGTGAAGCAGATTTTAAAGAAGACAAGAAAAAGCACCCCATTTTTGCTCAAGTTGGTTATCTGGGTTTTCTCAGATTCTTGTGTCTGTGGGTGAAAAGCCTCCTGTGAAGGAGATGTATGTTATTTTCTAGCCATCTTAAATGTCAAAATGAATTTCAGTTTGAAGTGTTTCATATCAAAAATAAATGCATGTTCTCTCAGCAGAAGTATATCATATTTTAGTGCCCGTTGCTCTCAGGTTTTCAATTAGAACTTTGAATCACATTCCTGATTAGTAACAAGCAATCAATCATAATTAATTAGTTAAAATGTTCAACCGTTAAAATCATTACCATTAATTAAAATAATTATCTCTATTTTGGCTGCACTTCATTGCCATTTCAGGGAAATGTGTTGCTTAACTCTACCTTTTACACTCAGTATGGGATTGTGGTGACTAAAATGAATGTGAGGGGTGGGGGCATGTCTTTCAGAAAGCTGGCTTTTGTAGTACAGTTTTAGTTAGCTTTAAATAGATGTATTACTAATATTTTAGTAAGTTATTTCTCCTTAGCTTAAAAATATATGTAAGAGCTAAAGAGATCCAATGTCCAGAGAGCTATTTCCTGAAGAATTTATTATTAATTTATGCATGCTTCATAAGTCTCTTTGTAAGTAAAATATAACACTGATATTTTTGTGATATTATGCTGGATATCCTTGTTCATGGATAGAGACCACTTTTGCGAAGCTGTGTGGTTATGAAAGTAATCTTCCATCAAAGACTCTGGAAAAGGAAAGGTTCTGCTTCTACTGAACAAATAGTTTTTATTCAGGAAGGAGAGCATAAGAAAATCCGCTAACCTTCACAAGAGGGGCACTGATGCACTGGGCATGAAATTCCAGATCATCATTTCTGCACCTGTCCCTTGATTGGGTCAAATATCTCAAGCCCTGCTGTGTTTCCAAAAAATCCGGTAGCCTTTGTGTTTGGTACCAGCCAAGAGATATTATCTTGGCGTAATAAGGAGACATAGGGATTTATTCCATGTGTGTGCTTGTCTCATACATCCATCTTCACATGAAGGCTGATAAAAAATTCAAGGATAATTAGAGTGACCACTAATTACTTTGTCACTACGGAAGTTCCCCAGTTCCATGAAGGACGTTTGTGTCCCCAAAGAAGTGAATATTGTCCCTCAAACAGAAACAACTAGACAAGATTTGAAAACAAATTTGCTGAATTTGCCCTAGATCCCTTGGAGGACTTAAAAAGAACTTATAAATTTAACAATAGAAAGAATGCATATTTTTTTCTGAAATATTCATCCTGGGAAGTAAGATATGCAGGAAAATAATGTATCAAAAAGCAGGTATTTCAGTGTTTGTAAAGGGAAAGGCAAATATTTTGGATTACGTGCAGGCAGGTTAAATATAACGTACTTCCCTCCACATACTTTTATTTATCTGTCTCTTAAATGATTATTTGAAAAAGAACTGCCCATTTTGAATGTTCTGAAAAATGGCTGAGTAAAGACTTTTTTCACTGTAGTTGGATACAAACAGTACATTTGTCACAGGGGGTAGGGTAAATCTCTAAACTGCAGCACTCCAGTACCTCTGTGCACTCCCTGACAGATACAGTCGCTGCAGTGTTGCAAGTAATGGTGTGAGACCTGGAGGAGCAGCACAAGGTGGATGGGGAGCTTAGAGGTCAGCCAAGGCAGAAGCATCTTCTTTGCAACCACTTGTGGTTGTAAACTGGTTGCGTGGCTTTCTGCTATAGCATGGCATGCTCGAATTCTGAGCAGCTGTCTTAGGTATCATTGAATTCTTTGAGCATAAAGTTAATTCTGGAGGCCACCTAGTTCAGCCACCCTGCACAAGCCTTGTCAGCTGGAGCAGGTTGTCCAGGACTGTGTCCAATTATGTTTTGAATATCTCTAAGGATGGAGACTCCACAGCTTCTGGGCAATCTGTGCCAGGGTTTCACCACCCTTACAGCAAAAAAGTTTTCTCTCATGCTTAAACAGAGTTTATTCCATTTCAGTTTGTGTTCATTGCCTCTTGTCATGTCACTGGATACCTTTGAGAAGTGTCTGACTATGTCTTCTTTACCCCCTCTGCTCAAGCTATTATTTCTCCTCTTATTCCTCCATGCTTCAGTTGGCGAAGATTTCCTGTACTTATAAAAATGGTCAGTACACACTTGGGCCACTTTGGTCTGAAATATGGCCTTAATTTCCTGGAACTGTGATTTGGATAGTTGTTCATTTTGGGACCTCTCTGTGCCCACCTGGGACCTTCTGCTGTTTAGCTATTTCTTTAATCCATGTAATATCACCTTACAGGTTTGACACTCTGCAGTGAGGTTGACATACACAAATGTGCCCTTTGAAAGATCTTTTTTATATGGAAGGTGGATGATATCTACCTAAGACACATGAATTGGAATAAGGGCATTTGAGTTCTGCTCTCTGTCACAAATTTTTTGTACGACCTGAGATGTCTCATTAACAACTGACCAAAAGCCTGTTGGGAGTCTTTTCATTTACCTTAATGGGCTTTGAATTAGGTGCTTAACTTTCTCAGACTCACTGACCAATTTAGATAAAGGAGATGGTGTTATTTGCCTATCTCGTTGGGCTGTCACAGAGTGAAATACACTACTATGAAGGATTTTGGGATCACTGAGTAGAGAGTGCTATTCAAGTGCAAAGCATTATATAAACCTTTAGAAGCAGCAATAAAAGTGCTAGCGTTTCCTTGAAAAACTATGATTTCTTTTCACCTTTATATTTCTAGAAAGACTTATCATTTAATGTTTCCCCAAGGAATATAGCATCCTCTGAAGCATGCAGGGTCTGGTCTAGCGTCATATCTCAGTGGCCTTTTCCATAGGACAGAGTGAAGAGAGAGACTGCTTTCATTGTGCTGAATTTAAAATTTTGTGAATTTAAGCTTTCAGACACCAAGGTGACAAGGGTCTGTCATAATGTGTTATGGGAACGTGACGCGGTGTTATAAAGGGAACAGGAAAAACTTTTCTATTTCTGCATTATTTTATAAAAGTGATCTAATAAACAGAAGATTCTGAATATTTTTAGAGTTAAGGGGATACATAAATTTCCCTTTCAGATAACCTGGGGAAAAAAATAGAATGGTTCAGTTTGTATCTGTTACATGTGATATGGAAAAAATAAACATCAGCTCATCTGTGTAAATACAGTTGTAAATGCAATGGATCTCAACTCCATGTTTTTGTATTTCTTTTTTTTCTCCATGTGTTTGTAATAGGATAACTTGGTTAAAAGTCATAATCAACTTTTGTGCATTTGTTTCTGCTTTTGTCTGGGGCTAGATGGTATAAAATAAAACAGGATATTTTCATATATATCATATCTAAGTAAACCCAAGCTTACCTTCTTTAGGCTGACAATTTTTAATCACCAACCAAATGTTTCTCAATATTCTGATGTTTACTCTTATTAAAAAATCAAGTAAATCTGAAGCAAAGCTCTAAACTGCATCAAGTTCAGCTGTTACCATGTGCTCTGCTCTCCTTTTGGTCCACTTCCCGGAACAGTAATTCCAGGCTTCAGAGTGCAGAAGAGGGACTGAGAAGACAGTAACATCTCTTTATTGTGAAGCAGCCATCAATACCAGTTTCCTGTCAAGAGCAGGATTTAAACTTGCACTAGAGTCCAGAAAACTTGGACCTTTTGCTAAACCAAATCTTTCTTGTTCTATTTTGTTTCTGTAAGAATGTGATAATTTGAACAAAAGTGACGAAACTAAAAGCCTCCTCATTACACACAGTTTTTATACAAAGGAGAGAAGAAAAGATTAAATCTGCTGTAACTTTGAATGAAATAACTCTCTCTACATATATTTTTGATTCTTAATATCTTTCTGAGGTTCCTTGCTAACTTTCCCTGCTGGGCTATGTGAATCAGTGTCTTAAATACTAGCATTATAAATGATCTTATTGCCAAAAAAATTATGGTTTTATAATGCTGCTTGAAGGACTTGGTAAGTTGGCAGTAATGAAGAAAGCTACTTGAAGAACGCAAGAACTTGCTAATCAGATTGTTAATTGAGTACACAAGCTTCATATAATACAAAGGCAAATTGTAAAGGTGATGATGATAGGCAGACTTCATCTGTTGAGCTAGAATTAATGATGAGCAAAATTAAGATCCCTTTGTGGTTGATTCTTGTCCAGCTGCAGCCAACTATAAAAGACCCATCAAAGAAATCAACTCATTAGTTGGTAATTCTGTACAACTTCAAAAAGAAATTCTTAACCACTTAAAACAAGCCCCTTAAAAGCTGTGCTTAAAAAAAAAATTAAAAAAAATATTTGCTTCATCAACTCAAAGAAATGACCTGCAGGAACAAAGTATAAACTGGAGCTTTTAAAAACAGATCTATCCATAGGTAGAACAGTCGAAGCACAAATATATTGTGACATGCAAAATCTCCCCCAGTCACCCATGTCACACAGTGTCAATAGCTTGTCTGCTTCACAGAAAAACTATGCCCAGATTTAAATAATATTAATATTGTAACAAAAACTGACAAAAAAAAAGTGAATTCAGAAATAAGGCTGGCACTGTGTCTTTATTGCATTGTCATTTCCTCTGTAACTCTTCCCACTGGGGGAAGTTGCCAAACCAAGGGTGAATTAAGGATCTTGTCTGTATAAAGTTGGAAAATAATGTGCTTTCAGGACAAGATTTCATAGGATTTGAGCAGTCCATTCTGTCATCTCATTGCCATTGCAATATTTCATTTATCTCAGTGGGACTGCTATGATAAAGGCTTGCAGGCCTGGGAATTTACTTTTTATTTTTAAGGTTTGATTTTAAGAGATGGTATTCAACTCGCAAAATGTATTTTATTAAACTGGTAAAAATGCCTGTTAAATCCCTTAAAACTTATATATTGTAGGCTTTAAACAATCTAGAAATTATTAGCTATATGAGTGAAAGATTATCTTCCTAGGAAGCCTTATTTTGGATGGCCTTATATGAATGATGTGATTATATAGATATATTAACTGAGGTGTGTTAATGGAATGTCTATTGTTTCTGTTTTAAGACTCTCTGTGTTAAGTTTTGTGTGCTGCATTAGGGCACTGTCTTAGAAGTAAGTAGTAGTTTCAGAAATTAAATAATTATGGAGAAATATCCTAAAGATGTTACTTTGATCAGCAGTAAGCTATGTATTGAATTGTAGACTGTAATTTAAAAATGCTTTCTTTCCTTTTATTTATCTCCTCAATTATTACAGTTTGTCTTCCAAATAGGTATTTTGTGGTAGGCACTACATAGGTGTTATTTTTTTTTAAATTTAGATAGTAAGTTAAATATTTAGAAGCTTTGGTTGCTGTTTTTTTCAGAGGCAGACAGGTGTAATTGAACATGACTTTTTTTTGGAAGGGGGAAGATTTAGGTTAAGGCATTAGGAAGAAATGATGAGGGTGGTGAGGCACTGTCACAGGTTGCTCAGGGAAGCTGTGGATGCCCCCTCCCTGGAAGTGTTCAAGGCCAAGTTGGATAGGGCCTTGAGCAGCCTGGTCTGGTGAGAGGTGTCTCTGCCCATGGCAGGGGGGATGGAACTGGATGGGCTTTAAGGTCCCTTCCAACCCAAACCATTCTATGAACACTCCTATAAAATGTCTCACCTGTATTCTTCTGGAATGACTACGATACTGCTTAGAAGAGACCCGACAAAAGACGAAAGCAAGAAATCCAGTATACTGGTAGTGGGTTTAGTTCCGCATTCTTAGGCCAATTCACATTTGGCTTCTGACTTTCAAAATCTTTCATTTCCTTTGTGACCAATGCAGGTGACTCCTTCTGTTGTTCACTGTGCAAAGTGGGAAGATGTGAAATTTCACTGTGCTTCTCTTGAATCTGGGATAGGAGGAGACCTTATTTTCTTCCCAGTTTGCTAGCTGCTAAGACATGGCTGAGTCTCTGCATGATGTGTGTGTGACTCCTGTTGGAGAGAGAGCAATGATTGTAATCTCTGCAGAGAAAGAGGGTGCTTAGAAAAATGAGTAATAGTTAAAAAAAAAAAATCAGATTTTTGCAACGCTTCTCATTCTACTTTTTTCCTTCTTTTCAATCTTGCTTTTAGTGAACCTTGTACAGGCCATCAGTGTTTCTAAAATGTGATTTCACTGTGTATTTGATGAAGGAAGACTCTTTTTGTCTTTCAGTCCAGGGCATAAATCTGACACTGAGTTTAAAAATTCAGAAACACTCCTGGCTAAAGTCTCTAGCAGAAGCAGCTGGAAAGGTCTTTGTAAGAGAGTAACTTTAATGCTTATTCTGCAACTAATTATGGCTTCGGTGAATGTATCTTCTGAATAGAGCGGATAGGTAGAATTCTCTGTGACAGCGTGCCTGAAATATTTGAAGTAAGATTTTTCTGTTTTATCTTTGCTGACTAGT
Source organism: Tapera naevia (assembly GCA_033556795.1). Lineage (NCBI taxonomy): Eukaryota > Metazoa > Chordata > Aves > Cuculiformes > Neomorphidae > Tapera > Tapera naevia. Next base: position 19,001,969 of record JAUMJJ010000038.1, read on the forward strand.
CTTGAGGCAAAAATCTGAGGATCTCTTGATTTTAGTGAAGATTTTCTGAGCTGCCTGACCATTTTCTCTCACATTGGAGAACTCGTGGAGTCGAATGTGTCTGAAGGACTAGTTCTGCCATTCAGCTAGCTCTAGTTCCTTAGCACACACAAAGGAGAAGCAGCAATAGTGAGAGACAAATGGAAAGTAATTCAAATGGGAGGAAAATAGGTGGGTGGGCGCATGTTAGTGTGAGGAGAACATTTTGTACTGCAATGTGTTCCTTCCTGCTGGATTCACAACCCGCAAGAAAGTCTCCTATAATTAACACATTTCTATTATCAATAAATGCTATGAAGTGGGACCGGGGAGAACTGGCAAAGCCACCACCGCTCATGCAAAGGCCCCCCTGATCAAAACTGACTTTCACTATTCCAAGGAACCAGCGGGAGCTGAGGAAAAAGACACCAAGAGTTGGTATTCTGGTATGGGCTGTTCCCTCCTGCAGCCCTGCCGTTTCGGTTGGCTCCCATTCAAGCCTCATTGGTATGTGCTGTCTCTTAGCAACTGCTAGCCGGATGCTCCCAGTTGGCCATGCGTGACATACAAATTGGCCACCCTGCTTTCGTGGTGGTGACAATGGTGGTGGAGCCCTGTTTGGCTTCCCCAACTCTTGGAAATTTTCAGTCAGAGATAAACTCTGTTTTCCAGGCAAATACCTTTTGTTTGGTTGGACTACGAGTTTGAGCTGTTCATGGCAACAGACAGACCCTGGCCATGGCTGGAAAGATGTAGCTCTGAAGATGACAGAACATCTTTCATAACTCAGCTGACTACTTCAACCTAATGAAAAGTCTCACTGAACTTTACAGCAGCTTAGTATGTGAGCTGTCACATGTCAGTGCATTGTTTGCATATGTCGAACCAGAACATTTATAAATATTATGTAGGCTATTACAGATATTTATAAAAGTACTTTGGTTAGTTATTTGATTTTTTGTTTGGTTTGGGTTTTGGAATTTTTTTTGGTCCCTCCTGTATTGGCAAAATTTTATCCTTTGACAGTTACTGGTGCTTTATGAAGTTGTTTGGGGTTTTTTTTGTCTCTTATTTTCTCCCCAAATCCTTAATTTTTACAGTGTTAGGTTCAGGTCACAGATCCTCTTGAGAGCTGCTGGGCTACATCTGAAAGCAGTGGTTTCAAAGTGTAGGGCTAGGTCCTTGCCATTTTCTGGGCTTGATCTTCATTGTGCTCCTCAGTATCATCTATCAAAAATGAATGCAGTTGTGCTTATGTAAATGTATTCCTCTAGTTTAACTTTCCAACCTTGAGTAGTATTTTTATAATTGCAATGATGGAGCAATTTAGATATATTCTATTTTGCTATGCAATGTCTTAGAGATTATGTGAGTGCTTTTGCACACAGCATACAAAATGCCATTTTAGTAGTGAAACCAATGATAAAAGCAACATTTTTTTTTTTTTAGAAAGTGAAGTCCTTGGGGAAATAAATGTCTTTTCACCATGCTGTGGCTCAATGCTAAAAGAAATCTAGAGAGTCTATAGACGCTAGGGAGTGCCCCTAAGCATCTGTTTTGCTCTATAATGTCTCTATTATTTCAAGTTCCTGAACAGGGAAAAATTATGATTGAGATCATTGTAATGATCTAGAATTGACTCTTTGGGCCACAGTTTCCCTTAAGTCATGCTTATTACCATATAGTCTTCCTGAAAGCCCAAATAAGAATATTTTCTGGCATCAGTCAACAAAATCTCATTTTTGCTCCCATTGGACCTCTTTACATTTTGATGCAGAAGCTGAAAAGGCTCCCAAAAGCTCTTAGGCTGTTTTCTGCCCATTGGTGGAAACTAAATTACTTAACTCGTTAACAATTTTAAAATTAGATCAGTGATTTTCTTACCTCATTTTCTTGCTGAAAGTGATGAGTATTTAGTAGCACTTGCTATGGCAAGCAGAGTTGAGATAGGTGCAATCTGGACATACGAGACAGAGCTGAAGAATTCTATTTATACCAGGGAGGGGGGGGGAGGGAAATAACACTAGTAACTCGTAAAGCCCTCAGTGAGTCACCAAGGTTTCCTTTATGGGCAGGATAAAGAGAACAGCTGTTCTACTACATTCCATTTGCTTGAGTCAACAGACCCATTCTAATAGTTTGTTGATTATCTTACATTTTGTCAATATTGTGGTATGATTTCAGTGTTTGTTTTATTATTACTCAGATTGACAATGTTTTATTTTGTGAGCTATGATGAGATAGCACTTAGGGTACAATGATAAGAATGATTTATCATGAATTGCCTTTTTTAGCAGATTGTTTTGTAGTAGATACCGCCCTGCTCTAGCTATTTAATGATTTTTGCATTATGCTTCTCTGTTGTGGCCCCCATTCAAAACAATGTTTTTCTTGGCGGACAGCAATGTAAACCATTGTCCCCATCACACACGGTTGGCCCTTCTTCTTAAGGGGCAAACCACACTGTCTCTTGCCTCTTGGCTGAGATCCTTTCCATGCCCTAGAGACAATATTTGAAGTACTCTGATATGAAAGTGATGGTGAGGCTCTCTGTGTCACCACTTCTCCTTTCCTTCATGCCCTGGTCTGAATGATGCTGGAGAAGAACTGAGTAGTGACATGCAAGCACGACGGATCACCACCATAACCAAGCTCCATGATAGAGGCTGCAAATGCTTCTTGAACATATTCAGGCTTGGTGCTGTGACTGCTTCCCTGGAGAGGCTGTTACAGTGTTCCACTACCCTCTGGGTAAATAGCCTCTTCCTAATAACCAACCAAAACCTCCCCTGATACATCTTCTGTAAAATGTGTAACGTGTCTGTTTATGTATTATGGGGCTATGAAGTGCTTAATGGATTCTAGAAAACTGGATATTAAGTACCTGGTAGAATTATAACAGGTTGCATTTTACAAACACTCAAAGAGGCATATGATGCAGAGATAACCTCCCAATAACTGCATTTGGATTTTTATTGCTATCAATGGAAATCCAAACCATGGCATGGAGGGCACATTTATGTGGTCTCCAACCAAATAATTAGTAAGATTCTGGATATGAACCTTACCATATTGTATATCCATCCCTAACATGCTTCATTCTAACTTCTCCCTGCAGACGCACTCTATTGGAACCGTATGAAAAAGTTCCAAACATAAATGGCATGTCCCTAATAAATAAATGATAATGCTGGGAGCGGCAAGAATATTTTTCTCTTTTCTTTCAGCTAGTGTTTTGCAAGTGTTAGCAATTTTCACAACAGTTCAGAATTCCCATACCCATCTGTGGTGATTTCCCTCAGACACCCATAAACCCACTTTCTCAAATTTCTTATGTATTTTTAACTCTGCTAGTAGAAATATTCAGTTCATTTGATGCACGTAAAGCATACTATGTTGTCAAACCATTTTAAAACCTCAGCAGTGAATGCAGTAGCATTAATAATAGTCATGTACCTTGCTCTGCCATTTCAAACTGCCCACTTTATTTATCTAAGATGTTCCAGTATCTTCTATCACTCTAATCATTACCAAATTTGTTACTCTCATAGCTTTTCATGCTTGTCAGGGCAAAATATATAATAATAGTCTGTGATTAAATCTTCCTTAACTTACTGTATAATTGTACATCTCTGTACATTTTCTTCTTTCCACTGTCCATCAGATGGCTTAAATGATGGAAAGGAAAGATACTGCTTGAGCTGCACAAATACTTATATGCAAATTAATCTGAAATTAATCTGGAAGAAAAACCCATGTACATTAAATTAATATTTAATGAAGCTCTCAAGGTTTAGGATGTTTAAAGCTCATTTGGCTGAGATTTGAGTAAAGCTATTGATGTTTAAGTTCTACAGTGACAGTAAGTTTGATTAGGAAATGAAAAGTTTTTAGCTTAAATAGGATAACAAAAAAATTGTGTGTTATGGAGAAGAGTTAGTAACATAGCAATCACAGTGGCATCAAGTTTTCATCTTAGCTCTATTGAAAAATGTTCAAAACAGGTTCAATTCCTTCACTTTATTGTTCTTTAAGCCAAAAGAAAAGCAGTTTTTTTCCCTTCTGCTCTTGATCTCATATTAATCCTTAGTAGTGACCTGAAGCATTGTTAAATTAGTGTAATTTTCTAAAGAAGAACTATGTGACTTAGAAATGGGAAAGATTTCTAGAATTTTGCAGGAATGTGTGATTAGAGACCAGCTACAGCTTCTGGCTTGTGCTCGTAATAAAAGTGAATGTCTTTACTAAAGTATTATCCAGACGATTATGGGGAATGTAACAAGGAAATGTATGGAATTTTCTCTTTATTTCTAATACCTATAATTTAAAAGAATGGAATAAGTGGGTGACATTTTTGCCTCTGTGTTTTTGAGATGTTTTTTTTGTAGTGGGAAGTGGAAGCAGCTAAATGAGAGTTTCTTTACTAGTTAATATTGTATAAAGGAATTTCAATTAGACTTCCACTTAGAGACAAACTTGCAATATGCTATGAACATATGACTGACTCCCTTTGTGGGCTGTTCCAGCCTCAGAAAACTCCTTTGGAACTTCATAAAAAGATAGAGCTAAAAAGTAATCTCACACAAAGTCCTTTTCAGTTCATTATCAAGTAAAAAGGTACCTAAACAACAGAAATTGTCAGTTTTATAAAATATGCAATGGGGATTTTTGAGATTTGCATGAAAGCAAATTAATTAAAAAGGTAACCTTTCTCTCATTTTACTTTCCAGTTTTCACAGCTTTTCCCTATTTTTCTCTACCTCTGTTGAGGCCCTCTGGATTTCTAATTCTACATATGAATTTGGAAGCTTTTCAGAGCTAGTCATGGGTGCCTGGTTCCACTTCTACACTTGTTTGTAGAAGGCTGTAGACAGTTTTTCTGAACGTTTGTGGTTTTCATCCTGACTTTGGTCACTTCCAGTCATTCTCCAGGCACACCAGCAAAATACAATAGATTAGTCTCTGAAAAGACATAAAATCCCACTGTATTCAAGGAAACTCTAATGATTTATAATCTTGGGTGTTGTTAGAGGAAAGAAACAGTTACATGATTTTTATTCAATTTTGGTGATACCACAATGAACTGCATTAAATACAATTTATAATAAAGTGTAAAAGCCTTCCAGTTTCAATCTGATAATTCATATCAACCTTTTTTTTTTTTCCCAGTAAACTGGAGAGGTAATGTGAGGGGTGATATATTTAGGGAAATCTCTTGGAATGAATTTACAAAGTTTGTTATATCCTTGTTGTGTTTAGGAGCCATTCAAAGGATAGTGGCTTTAAAGCAAATGTAAAGCAAATTAAAATCTGAAAGTGTTAACTTGCTTGAAACTGTAGAGCGCTGGAAATCCCTTATTACATATTGAGTTCAGTGCCTCAATATGGGATTTCTTCCTTGAAGTGTCATGTGGTTGTTTCACCAGAGTTTTCCTTGCCTTTTTTGTAGAGTTGAACCTGTGTAGGTACGTCTCTACTCTGAATAAATTTCCTACACAGCTCATTTGAGCAATACAGATGAGTCATTGAGAGTGACAGGTGTAATACTGAAATAAACTTCCTGTCTGAGACAGGGGAAATTGGACTGGAAAGCCCAAACCTCTACATCTGGAAATGTAGTCTCAACATCCAGCAGCAAGTTATTGCTATGATGAACACATTCGAGTAGAATGAGAAGTGGCAGTAAAAGATGACATGATCCGTTATACTTAACACATTCTTTTCCTCACACTCATTCCAGATACAGATGTTTCCCTGTTAAAAGATTTTAGCAAACAAAATTAAACCCATAAATACACAGTGCTTAGGGAGTAAATGGATGGTAGATAACAGAAAATCCACTATCATGGCTGTATCTCTTTATTCGGTAGATAGATACCTGCAACCCATTAGGAAAGTGCTTATGTTCCACTGGGTGATAGCTTGACATTTCCATGCTATCTGCAGCATTTTAGAGGTGATGCCAATGGAGCAGAATGGTCACACATCATATGCCCCACTGTTTTTAATTCTATTTAAGTTTCCTTACGCGTAGGCAGGGGTAGAACCATCCAATTTTTCCTTGAACATCGTTGCAGCTTATACTTGCACAATTTCAGGATAGTGGAAAATAAGAGATTGAATTGCTTTGGCACTGCACAGGTATGCAACAACATCACACTGAGAAATGATGTTCTGTGATACCAGGTGGGATGGTGTCTGTGAGCTGTATTTGTGCAGGTTCATTGCTGTAAAGCATGACATTTCAAGAAGGTTTTGAAAGAAGTGACCACTTGGTCCAAGTTGTATGACATGACCAAGAAGTATAGCAGAAAAAAGACTGTTAAAAGGGTGAAGATAAAAATCAATGGTGTGGTAAGAAAGATGTATCTGGAAACTTAGACAAGATACTTAGAGAAGGAGTGGGGTTTTTAAGCAGTTTTCCTCTACGAAGGAAAAAAACAGAATTCATTTTTCAATGGAGTGGGATTAGTTTGTGAAAAGTTTAAGCTATGTGTTTTTCTGTGACATTGAAGTCTATGTCAACCGTCTAAGGTCTGTCTCAGTGCTGTTTTGTGATCAGATGTTGATTTTCCTCCTTTGAAGTATTGTTTTATGACTGGAAATTGATAAGTATAATACTGCAGGTTCAAGAAATTAGAGGGGCAAACCTGACCATGAACAACATCTTTATAAGCAGAAAATAAAAATGGAACTTCTAACACAGTTAAATACAAATAATGGCAGAATATAAGGAAATATATAGGATTTTTAGCTAGGCTGCAACTCCCAGTCCTGCATTTGCATCACAACACTAAATGGAAGTGTAAGTTTGAGGACCATTTAACAGAGTTCTTATCCCTAATGAATCACAATTAGAGTAACACCTGGATTAATAAATTTGTGCTGATTCACTGGGGAAATTCACCCTGTTTAATAGCCCTCAAATTTCTAAATAAAGTTGTTTATCTGTGGCAGGACAAGCTACTTTCTCCCAGGCTGGGCTGCAGAGCTTTAAACAGAATTATTCAAGACCATTTGAAGGACTTTTCCAGTAAAAATATAAAGTGCTCTCCCTTATAGGCTGGTCATGTTTCCATAGTTCTGATTTTTCAGTAAATGCAAGTAACCTTGTTAGAATCATAGAATTGCTTGGCTGGAAGAGAATGTTGAGGTCATTGAGTCCAACCGTACCTGTTCACTGCTAAACCCTATCCCTGAGCACTTCATGTACTCGTCTTTCAAATACCTCCAGGGATGATGACTCAATCATCTCCCTGGGCAGCCTGTGCCAGTGCCTGATAATCCTTTTGGTGAAGAAATTTTTCCCAATGTCTAATCTGAACCTCCCCTGATGCAACTTGAGACCATATCCTCTCATCCTCTAGCCTGTTACGTGGGAGAAGAGACCAACATCAACTCGCTTATGTTTACAGCGTGATTCAGAAATAGTAAGGTTGAGATTTTGAACAAGCTTCTAGCTCAGAAAATACTTGACATATAGAAGTGTGAGAGTTCCAGCTGCTAGACTGTCCCTGAGGGATTACCAAATATCTAATTTATGTCTTATATGTGACAGTGCCTCAATCACACACAATGAGGTTTTGGTGATGCAAATGTGTTCTTCAGTATTTGTCCATCTTTTGCCACTTTGTGCCTGATGGGTCACCTTTTATACTGCTAGACACTTCTGTTGCTAGGCAGATTGATTTCAGTCTTGCATGTAAAACCAGCTAAATGTAACTGATTTGTGCCACTTGGCCGAGGTTTCATAATCGTCTCTTACTGTTTTTCAGTAGTAAGACAGATATTGTTAATTCTTGAATTATTTTGTCTTGAAAAGCAATCTTTAACATGTTTAGGAGACAGAAGATTTGAGCTAGATTTTCAGTGCTTCTACCAGTTTGCAGACTGGAACCTAACACTAGTAGGAGATTAAGAAATGATATACATAGAGCATGTGAGATTCTGTAGCCACCATGATCTGCGTTGGAGGAGGGTAGAGATGTGACAAATGCAGTGGCAGTTCTCCATGCTCAAAGCTGTACATCACGCAGTGCAAGATGTAGGGAGCAATGCCACTGTCACCTTAGTCACCATCACATCATTTGGCACCTGTTTTACTGTCCTGCCATCATTGAAGAACTGCGCAAAGATTAAAACCATCTTTATACACTCAGGTAAGGATATGCAAATGACATTACAAAAAATCCCCATAAAATCTGAGACTAGTGGCCTGAAGTACTTTGCTCTAAACTACAGTTGAGACTGGAAATATCAGAAATATGATGACTGACACAAGTAATAGGATTTATCCTAAAGAGTTTACCAGCACATTGTTGGAAATTATAAATAAATGAAATTAATTTTATAATTACTACTGAAGTTCCACTTTCCCACCTTTTCTACCTCTGTCAGACATATGTTGTTCTGAATAGGTTCAACCCTCTGCACAATCCCCTTGAATTTTGGTTTAAATAATATCCACCTAGCATTATTTATGTAGCAAATTCCCTGCTTATTCTGCACAAATAAGACACGTCAAGAATAAACAGGCTCTTTGTCAGTGATAAATGGCACTCTACAGGATCTAGGAACATGTATCACTGGGGTTTGTTGATTATTCAGGTGACATACGGTAGCGAGAGTGATTAACACTGTACTGCTCAAATTCATCAGTGAATAAAAGCATTACATTACTGTGGTTCATGCTGAAACAAGCTACTAAATCAGACTCTTCCAAGACAGTGAGCATTCACTTTTCTTAAGTACTAAATAAACCTTGCATCTTTACGTTAGAGGCAATTGGATAGATGAAGAAATCAAGGGTAATGTTATCTTCATAATTTTGAAATGTATTGGGTTTTTGAAGAAGATCCCTAAAATTCGTTGAATTTTGTGGTTGATTGTTAGCATGAAGAAAGAGAAGGATATATTTTTTGAGAAAGCATTGTGAAAATTGTATTTGCTGAGGACATTTATTAATTAGCTTTTAGAAAAACAGAAAGCTGGTAGAAAAGGAGGGCAGAAAGATGCAAAATATGAATTCCTGTTATATTTCAAGTGTTTTTGGTGGGAAAAATTAAAAAAAATTAATGTTACCAAGCATCAGAAATATGAAACCTGAAAAGTTGTGCAGTTTAGCTGCCTGAACTGGATTGACAGAGCTGTTGTCCAAAGACAACACCTGCATAAATGTTGATGACAATTAAACTATTTCATTTATCTGAAGGCTCAACACTTTAATATAGTCAAATATATATTTAGATAGACATAACTTTTATTGATTTTTAGCCAGTCTTATGACTGGAGCTTGAATGCTTGGAGTTGGCAACAATGGGAGATACATCCGTGTTATGAGAGTGCACATATGTGTTCATTCACTCACAAAAGCTTTTGTATGCACAATAGTGCTAGTTCCTTCAACAGCCAGTCTGAAAGGGTTAACAGAAAAATGTTTTTCCTTTTAGCTAGCTTTTTGCACTGAAAAATCAGATTACAGCTCAGAGTAGGAAATACCAATGGGTTTTTTTGGATGGGGTTAGGCCTACTACCATCTTAACAGTCGAAAGTGAAAAAAAACGGCCTTGCTCTGTGTTTTAGAAAGGCAGGAAATCTACTTTCTAAACATAAAAGTCTTATGCGTGGGTTGCTTTGGGAGAGCTCAGGAGAGTGACTGTCACTTTCCTGATGTTTTAAAGAAGGCGTTAGAGACTGTTCTAGTAATTTCTGAAATATACGTTTTCCTCTCCTTAGGAAATGTAAGTATCTGACGTATTTTACAGAAGTGCACTTATCCACTGCCAGTGAAAAACTTCAGAACCAATAAAATCTTTCAGAACCAGCTTTTCCATGGCATGTTGACAAATACTGAATGCAAGAATGAAGTCATGAAAGTTTCATTGACACACATTTGGGCCGACCTACTTATAATCATTGTGCCTTTCTGACAGACAAACTAACATCCTAAGCAAAACTGGTTATCTCACTACAGCCCTGGCTTGCAAAGTGTGAAGAAATAATCCTTTTCCTGTTTTGGGGTTTTTTTTTTTCCTCATCTCAGAACAACAAACTATTAAAAAAATACATAAGTTAGAGTTGCAAACTTACCTCAGGCCTACCGTTTCCGAGTAGCTAGGAAAATAAGCGATGTCTTGATCTTGATTTGTAAGACTAAGGGGAAATGCAACAGTCTTCAAGCTGTTACGCAGCTGAGATGCATGCTGCAGAGTGAATAAATCTTTCTAATGAGAAGAATGGATAAACATGAAACAATTTACATATGGGAAATGTGGTAGCTCCATTTCTGGAGGCTTTTAAGACACATGTCTCTTAGAAGTGGTTTTCCATATAGCTGATCTTGTTTTACACACACAACAGGGTATGGCATGGAGATACCTGTGCTCTGGTGTCCCTGTTCAGACTAAGCTGGCTCCAGATTTGCTGATGTAGCCCAGGTTTGCCAACTGCAGTTCAGTGCCTATTCAGGACTTACGAATTCTTCCTGGGCCAATGTGCCCGGCCCCCATGCACACTCTGAAACACCACAGGGATACACTAGCAGTGTTTGAAGCATAAACATGGTTTATCAGGCACAGGGGAGGCCTGAACACAGGTTTCCCACAACCCAGGCGATTAGTCTAATCACCAGACTAGACTAATAGCTGCCTTCTCTATGATTTATACAGTTACTCACACAAAACAGCTCAATTAAGGATTACTATTCCATTATATTTAAGCATTTAGGACATTAACTCAGTCAAATGAATTTCCTGGGCATTGGCTGATTTGCCCTGAACAGAAATTCTGTCCTGAACCTGAGTAGCCATCCTGATAAAGGTGGAGTTTTTTAATGCAAAAATTGAGAAAAGCATTGTTGTCAATGACCTGAAAATTTCTCATTGTTCTATTTCTTTTAAAAGAGTCTATACCCCCTTTGTACCTCTGATTTCTATGTTTATTAGCTCCTACCCATTTGCTACTGTTATTTTTCCGTCTCTCCAGAAGGCAAGCTGGCAAGGTTTTCCCCTTCTGGTAAATAATGATCACTTCCCAACCTTCATGACATAGAATGTAACTCCACATTTGGGATGGAAAGAGCCCTGCTTACCAAACTGATAGCTACTTGTTATAGGGAAACAGATTTTTAAATGAAATCTTTGCACCTATGTTTCATATTTTAAGTGGAAGAAAACCCCCTATTAAGCAACGCCTCCCAAAGAAAATAAGATTTTTGGGCCATTTTCAGATTCCCTATTATCTTGTCAGGCTTGCATTTTGTTTAGCTTTGTCTTTAGGATCACTCAGTTTTGATTTATAAATACGTCTGCTCCTGTGCTTGTTTCTTTTTAATCTTGCTTTCCCTGCTAGATTTCAGAGATACTATTCAGACCACTATTGGCAAGAGAAGATATGGTAGTTCTCTTTTTCAGGGTCAGAATCTTGTCCCCATGCAGCGTTGGCATATCTGTCTGAGTTGCAAAAAAAAAATTAAAATCTGCTTCTCTCTCTCTTCCTTAATTGGACATTTTCCAAATTTCATCAGACTCCTAGTTTTGTGCAAATTATGTTTGTCTGCTCCTGCCACCAATAATCTGATCTAAACCATCAGGTAATTTTGTCCACCTATGCCATTAAAAAAAGCCTGGAATCTGGCTTTGGCTCTGCTCCCACAGAAAATTTCAGTTCCATTCTATGGCAGCTGGATGAGCCCATTAGCTTGCAAATAAAGGAAAGACTTCGAAGAGTGATATCTCTTCCTAAATGTCTTGGAGATACTTGGGAAATAACTCTGGTGATTGTCTTTGTGCTAGGAAAGATGAAATGTGAATTAGATTAGGAGGAGTCCAGTTAACATTTAGAACAGACAAAAATTGTGGTCCAAATGCCGAAGATGCAGCTGTGGCCTGCTATTAATTAATATACAGAAGAGTTAGGACATAAGAAGTTACTCCTAGAAACAGCCTGTACAGATGCATGTGACACTGCAGATTTTCTCATCCGCACAAACACAAGAAAAGGTAGTGAATCCTAAGAAATAGGGAGCTAGTTATTTACTGGTGACTTGGTGTCTCACCAGCAGACTGTGCCTGCCGCAGGAGGCTGAGCAAGGCTGGGGTGTGCCAGCTCTCTGCTGAGGCTAACGGGTAACGTGAGACCCACCAAATGGGTCTTTCCTTCTTTAACATCACTGTGATATATGCAGGAGAACATTACTTTCTGTTGCTGAAACTAAAAGTTTTCGAAACACTATTTTTTTTTAATTTTCTTTTCTCCCTTCGTGACAGACTGAAGAACTCATTGGTGCTGTAATGAAAGGCAGACTGCGTTCCCTGTCATGTCAAGAACGCTGCATCAGGAAAGTCGACATGATTTCATGGCTAATGATTCACTCACTAATATCAATGTGGGCTGCAGTGAGGATAACCAAGTTGAGCTGTCTTAGATCAAATGATTCAATTAGGCCAGCTGTCCCTATTTGTCATGGCTCAACTCGCTTTCAAATTACCTTTCCAAAGGATGTACGTGCCTTAGCATAGAACTTAACAGCTCAACTGTTTTGCAAAAAGGGGTATTTAGGCATGATGATAACAGGGAAGAAAGACGTCCCTTTTCAGCTGCACTGAATGTTTTTCCTTTAGCATTTACAGTATGTATTTGCCAGGCTAAACTTTAAACATCACAGTCGAGTATGAACCACTCACCTGTCTGGTGACAGTGCTCTTTTGGATATCTAGACTACCTTTCCGCATGTTAATGAAAATAGAAAAGAAAATCTAACAAGGTGTGTATGTGCACAGGGACAACAGATACAGAAAGGAGTAAATGGTTCACAGAAACCAATAAATAAATGCATAGTCCCTCAGAAGTATCCTTTAGGCTTAAACTGAGCTGAAGTCAATAATGGCCAATGATCACCCCTATGATGTCAAGCAAAGAGCTTTTGTGCAGTGTGTTGGTTATCTTGGTTAAGCTTCTTAGTCCTCAGTATGTTACTCACAGGAGAATCATCCTGTCATCCCTTGGTAGCAGCCCTTGATGCCACCGCGGTGACACTCCACGGAGAAGCTGGCGTCTGGCAGTGTCAGTGTGCAGACCCGGGGCTGAATAAGCATGGAAATTCAATTACCCTTGGTGGTGGTCCCTGCAGTGCAGAGCAGGAAGCTTCTCCTGCTGAGGCTGAAGTAGGAAGGAGGCAGTGGCTGTGCTTGCAGAGCTTTCATCCGTGGGCATTGATTGATTTTTTAGCATTGCAGATGTGATAAATGAGGAGATGAACTACCTGGATGTACATGAAACAGATGAAAGTTATCGCAAACATAAAATCACAGTTGTTAATAAAGTCTCACACGTTTCCAGTGGTTGGATTTGGCTGATAATTTGGGCCTTCTCACTTTAAATATTTTAATAAGATTCCAGTGGCGTCTGAAAAATTCTCCCCTGCTGTCTGTATGGCTTATTTAGTAATATATATATTTATTTTGCCTAAGCTCTCTCTGGTAATCACATGAAGTTGGAAAATAACACTAGTATTTCCTATAAAAATAAGACAGTTTCTGCCTGCTCTGGAACTGAATATATTGTAATTTTGTGATCATGCTGTCAAGCAAAATACTGTTGGTTTTGAGAAATGCTATATTAAGGAAATATTTTCAATTTATCTAAGAGGAACAGTTAAAAATGGAACAGGCTGAAAGCTTTTTCTGAAAAATTGTGAAGGTTTTATTTTATTGTCCACATCTTTCACTGAAAACAGAAACATCAGTTTGAGAACTGTAATTGAAATACTAAAAAAAACAGAAAAGTTTGAGGAGCTCTGTTAAGGAGTTGTTCATCTTCTGATGGACTTTGTTGAACAGTGGGCTGTGAAGTCCTTTGAGCTTTTTGGTGGGAGACACTGGGCATGCAATGAATAAGTTAATTGGATGGTAATATAGAGAGATGCAATAAATCCTCATTTGAATTGTATGGCCCAAACCAGCTCTCTGGACTCTTTTATTCAGAGTCACAGTTAGTGTTATGGATCGCTGAGGTGAGTGTCCTAATGTACAGTTAGTAGTCCACAAAGTCTCCAGCAATTGTACTTGAAGATAGTCGTGAAAATGAAGATGCATGGATCCAAAATTTCTTATACTGTGTTTTCTGTTTTCTGGGTTTGTTTTGTCAGAAAACTGGTGAAATTTGCCAGCTTTAAACCTGTACGACTCATCAGGATTATGAGAGAGTAGGTAGAACACTGCTTTTCTTCCTGTCTAGTACAGACATGCTGCTACTTTTTACTCAGGCTCTAACTGTTCTCTGTTGCAGTCTCACAAATTTTCTATTTATCATTCCATTAGTTTTTTTTCAGTCGGAGGTGGGGGCCAAAATGCATCGGCCTCTGGAATCAAGACAATTGCTGGCTTTTTGAATCACACTCAATGCAATCAGCAACATTTTTAAGGAAAGCATGTAAGACTAAATCTGCTTATCCTAGGTTGTCACGTTCATGCAGTGATTATGTTTATGTGGCTAGACTAATTTTATTTGCCCCTCTCTCTTTTCATTTCTGCAGATAATGGAAAGATGAGTACCATGCATTTGCCTCCCTTTAGTTTTAAGGAAAACTGAAGATACTGCTATCAGCTGAAATGTTTCAGACACATGTAAGAGCTCTGCTCCTCTGACCTGCTCTGTGCTCAGCAGAAACGTTCCTCAGACAAAGTCCACCTCCTGGGTGAGATGCACTCTAAGGCAATTCTCCTGCAGCCTCAGTGCTGGCTTGGAAAATTTGTGACACACTAATGGTTTAAAATGCCTAAACTGGCCTTTTGCCTCCTGCTTCTGCCAGGTAAGTCTGTGCTCTAGGCGAAACTCCTTTAGCAGGGTGGGTGGACTAGAGGATCTCCAGAGGTCCCTTCGAACCCTGACCACTCTGTAATTCTGTAAGTCTATGGTGTGGGCATAAAAATAATAACCAAGTAGATATTGCCTGGCTCATACATACCCATTACTAAAGAGAGTCCAAGGGTAACAATGCCATATTAGTTGGATGGAAAATATTGAGTCTCAAGAAGTAGAATGGAGTTTGCCTGCTGTCTATACTAATAAACACAGGTAAACAGATTTACTAGCCTTATGGCTGGTATTTATATTCGTTAATTAACTCCAGTTAATAAACACAATGGTTTTTGCGCTTGAAGTGTCCAGCTTTAATTGTAAAAGACATAGTTATGGATGGGAAGACTGTAGAGACGAAGAAAAAAAGAAAGATTTGATATGGGGTTTAGTGGAAAACCTTTTAGATGGTGAGCTGCAAAGGAACCTGAATCGCTACGGTCAGGAAATGTGACCTGACCAAGCTGGTACATTAGGGTATTCATTCATTTCTGCCTGCTATGTTTTCTTTCTTATTCCTGTTATACAAATCTTGGCAAAGAGGTAAAATTTAAGAAAATGTCATTTGCCTTCCAGAGATTATAAAATGCAAAGAGACTGCTAAGTAGATTTCTGACTACATTCAAAAAATGTGTCCTCCTGAGTTTTGCCTTGAAAAATAGCTTTCAGAGCTTATATTTCAGCCTCCTTCCATTTTTTTCTTCCATTTGGCTATAGTTCAAGGGGGGACATTTCCAGTCTACAGTCTCTGCTCACTTGGAATAATGTTTGTTTGCATGAGTAAACCAGCTAAAGTGGCTACCACTGAAGTCATAACTAGAAGATGAAACCAGTTGGGACTATTCCCATGTGAAGTGAGTCAGGTTGCTGAATCAGGCCCACGTGCAAATTTTTCTGTGTCCCAAAGGTATTTTTCCCATCTCATGAGAAAACAAATGTTCTTCTAGAGCATCAAGCAACAGAGGAGCCTGGGAATATAAGGTACAGGGGGACATAATCATAGAATCATAGAATTACCCGAGTTGGAAGGGACCCAAAAGGATCATCAAGTCCGACTCCTATCCCTACATAGATGTGGCTGAAGGCATTGCCCAAATGCTTCTTGAATGCTAGCAGACTGGGTGCCATGACTGCTTCCCTGGGGGAGCTGTTCCAGCGCTCCACCACTCACTGGGTGAAGAACCTTTTCCTAATATCCAATCTAAACCTCCCCTGGCACTTTTTCCTGTCATTACCTCTAGTCCTATCATAGGTTGCAAGAGAGAAGAGATCAGGAACTCTTTCACCTCCCTTTCTTATGAGAAGGCAGTAAACAGCTACGAGACCCACTCTCAGTCCTCTCCAGGCTGAACAGACCAAGTGACATCAGTCATTCCTCATATGACATCCCCTCTAGACCCTTTACCAGCCTTGTGTTCTTTCAATTTTTCCCTCTCATCTTTCCTTCATTTTTCCTTCCCGCAGTGTGACTAAAAAGGAAACTCTCTGGTGAATTTTATAATTCTAGGCTTTTATCAGTTTGTTATTTTTGTTCCATTCTTGCTTAAGTATAAGTAGGATGTAATTTTTTTTTTAAATCTCAACATCCCCCTTGTGTCTGGTTTTATCTTAAAGACAAAAAGAATTGCAAGGTGTTAATGGTGTCCATTGTGCAGTATATAATCTTAGTTTCCCCTTTTATAACAAAGCAGAGCTGGAGAATGCAAAACCACAAGAAACAGGAAAACTGTAAAGATATTTAATGTGTAAAAAGGACCAACTAATGTGTGTCAGTTCAGCGAGATGCCCAAGGCTAAATCTCTTGATGTGAGATGGTGATTCAGCTGTCAAGGTGCCTGAGTAGACTTGTGGTCATCATAATGATTGGCTATGGATTTTTCTTGTGGGTTTTTAATTTTTTTTTTCCTTTCTTCCTTTTTTTTTTCCAGAAAGGCGATAAACAAAAAAGGTCAAAGTTATTCAAATGAACCAACAGCCTATTTTGGTAGAAATACAGCAGGGCTCGTTAATTCAATTCACATCTTTTGTGTCAGTTTTCTAACATACCATACATCTGGAAAAATGCAGTGATTTGTAAAAGACATAACATGCCTCTTTTCCCCAAAGGTTTTGTTTACAGTATGTAATAAAATATGATATAGTTTTTCATGGAGCTGGGATCTGATAATTTGTTTAGATATAATACGAAAGTATCAGTCTGTGAAATGAACAACATAAAAAGTAAGCAAATGCTCAAGATGTGTCAGATAACAAAATGGCAAGTTCCAAACCATGCATTCAAGTGAAAATCAAAGGCTTCAACAACTGTTTTATTTCCCTTAAAAATCACCCTATTCAGACAGTGTCTAATATTTCGATGTTGAATATCTTCAGCAAGACTGTGTTTTACTCTGACGGACTTCTTCCTACTGTAGGCAAGCCTTACCTCCAGCCAGCTGATTACCCAGATAATGAACACAGAACTCAGGTTTTCAGGTATCCTAAAGTATCAATACTTCATAGGAACATACACACTGAATTAGACTGAAGGTCCCCATCAAGTCTGATGTGCCTGCTGATGTTGTTAACTAACATCGAATATTAGAGGAAAGCATGTCTTAATCTGGAAGAGTGATTAACTCTCTGGCTTAGTTTGTATGGACTTTCTCTCATGATTCTTCGTTGTGCTTCAGATTAGCAGCCTTGAAATCTGTGGTGTTAGCTTTTAATTGTGGAATATTTAATGTGAGTCAGAAGCTTGTGTTTCAACCTCCACTCTTTCCTTTTAGCTTGTGCAGGTGCTCTCAGGTTTTAAAAGCAACTGTTTGGTGGAGTATGCTTTTGCAAACTGTCAGCATGCAAATGACATTTGTGAAAAGCAGGTTTTTCTTTTCTGCTCACAAATTGGAGGCAAATGTGTTTAAGAAGTGTTCAGAACTATGATTTATGCTTTGTCTGTGTCATTCGGTGTGTATGCAAAGATAGACCAAAGAAGCCAATTGAACTGGAACCAATCTGATTTTAAACCAAACAAATGAGAAGCTTTATTCTTTGTAAATAATCCTCTTTGGAATAAACAGCTTCACCTTATAGAGAGTTACTCTGCTTTACAGTCATGCTGACCCATTTCAGAGACCTCTACGTTGTAGCCCATACCCAACTGCTTTTTCTGAATGGAGCCATCCTTGTTAGATGACATCCATTTTGCACAGCTTGTATCTTGTACAATGCAGAAATTAGGCACTAATTTCTCTGGGTCCCCTATATATTTGGCAGAAAGAATCCTCCAGAGTGTGATTCAGAGTGGGAGTAAATTAGCTTGGGCTCATTTACACAACCAAGTTGCTACTTCCAGTGAGACAATGTTAATGCTTCCCCTGCAAGCCCTCTGCAGACCTCAATCTTATTGCTAGGTGCCAAAAAGCCTTAAGAAAATGCAGACTCCCCTTGTTGAACTCAAGTTAATCCTGCTTGTGAGAATTATGAATGGAGCCTTCGTAGTTTATTACCTGGATGGCTAGACAGGGGCTGAGAATTGGCCTGAGTAAAACGAACCAGCTCTGGTGAAGACTCGGGAAAGCTGATGAGATTTCGCCAGGCACTGGAGTCTTTGCAGGCATCCCACTGCAGAGAAGGCCACCATGCACCATGAACGTTATTGCACTGGGTACTATCTGCCCAGAAAGGGGAGAAGCTGATCTGAGTGTTGATATAATGATTAACAAATAAAGTATCTTAAACTGGTGGTGGAAAGTGGACACAGTTCAGTTTCATACAACTAAATTGATACAATTAGTGTAAACGAGTCACATCGATATAAAGTCCCTGGGCATGTGTGACTCAGCTTATGGTGTTGAAATTCAACACCTAAAGAAGCAGCAAGTTAATTGAGTATCAATTCACTGTGTCAATAAGCTTTCATACTTATAGTAGACTGTTTCACCTTAAAAAGAATATGTGGGTAGGGGAGAAGTTTAAAAAGGGCAGAGTAGGTGCAAGCAGGCTGTATACTGAAGGTCTAAACTCTTCCTTGAGTGTTCAACTGAATTCTAACTCCAGCTTTCAAGTATTCAAGAGCTCAATACAGCCTGAGCAGCAAATTCTGTGACTGCAAGGGGTTAACAGACAATTTATGTAAAGTCTTAGTATTCTGCAAAATGAAATGTGCATGCGAAATGGAAAAAAAAGGAAAAGATTATATTTGTCAGCTGTGCTACCATATGTTGCTCTGGCGGAAGCACAGCAAAATGGTGACAATTTCTATTTTATTGAATGAGGATCTGTGTTGATTTCCATTATTTGAGAGCGTCTCTGCACAAACAGAGGTATCTTCATTATCACATAAAGCTGTGCTCACCAGTAACCTAGAATATCCATGGCTACAGGGTGACCTGGGATTGCAGTCTCCTTGAAAATAAAATATCAGAGAACCAGTTCAATCCATCTGCATATTTTAATGGATTTAGCCCTTGGAGGGCATGAGGGAATAGTCTTGTGAAAAGATAAGTGGCAGATACAGGAAATACAGACAAATTTGAAGCTCTTTAAAATCTGAGGAGAACTTATCTCATCAGCATGATTAAAACAAGTGTGTGTAAAGGCTTTGGTGGTTGCGGACTACTATCAGCCATCTGGTCATGCTGGGAGGCAGGGCTTCATGGTTTGGGCGCAGAGCTGCACAAACATAACTAAATTTCTCTTGGACATGGGCTGATACATTTGCTTAGCTCTGCTGTGTCATATGGACTTGCTTGTTGGAGTTTTGCAGGGTGAATGGTATCTATGTCATTCCCTTTTCCATGGTATAGAGATGTCCTAGAAGATGCTGCTTTTGTTATTCTAGGATCACAGCTTTTTCTCGAGATTTTTCTCAGCTTTCCAGGACCTCAACAAGTGAGCTGCAGTGAGCTGGGTGCTAAGTGTTGCTGAGCATCTGGGGCTCTCCTTTACTCCATGTACACCGTGGGTGGACAGTGTCTCTCTGGGCCATATGTCGAATGCAAGGCACAAGAAAACAATTCTATTGAGCACTCAAAATGATGCTTATTTGCTGTCAGGACAGTTGCCTCTCCTGCTTAATATTACTTAGCATCCCTTGAGCGTCTCTTCTTCCACTGACCACAAAGCTTTTTTATGCTCTCCATGCCACCCTGCCTTCTGAAGTGACACGATAATTTTCTGGATAATGACACCACAGGGCATTATAGCACATCTATTTTGCCTCAGCAAATGTGCCA
This sequence comes from Tapera naevia, assembly GCA_033556795.1. NCBI lineage: Eukaryota > Metazoa > Chordata > Aves > Cuculiformes > Neomorphidae > Tapera > Tapera naevia. The sequence goes on from JAUMJJ010000038.1 coordinate 19,022,059, forward strand.
GGCTATTTTCAACTACGTGAATGTCTGGCCTGGGAAGGTAGAGAAGTGTTTGTGCTAGTGTCACATGCACCAGTGGGAATAGGTTGGTAAGGTCTGCGTGGTTCTGTATCCAACCTCTTAAACCTTTCTAAAGACACAGCTAGGAAGCATCCAGGTAGGGCCAAATTTTGACTTGCCACCAGTCCTGAACGTTCCTTCCCCACTTTAGGGTGATCTGTGTTGGATGTCTCAGGCTCCAGGGGCTCCTGCAGGAATCTTTGGAATGCATCCTCCAGACGCTGGAGTGCAGTATCCTAGGAGAGAAGTGCACTTTGTTTTACATGGGTAAGGTTAGCATCACCTGGTTCTTGGTCAGGCAGAAATGTACTGTGGTAGTGAGTGGAGGTGAGGGATTCTTATTTTGATAACACCTGTGGGAACTAAATCATTCAAATCATCTTGGTTTTCATGTGTGCCCAAACAGAAAAGGTATTTGATTATATAAGCTGAGCATTCACTGCCCTAATTGTTGTGTTGGTAGCACAATTATTTGCCAGATACTGACAGTCAGTTGCTAGCACATATGTTAATAGACCACTTGGTAGGGAGAGGTGAGTTTCTGTTTCAAATTCAGGCCATTCTAACTCCTGAAGGGGATTAAAACAGATTGATTGTCTACCCTCTTCCCTCCTGTCTTGCAGCAGGTAGGTTTTGGGCTGCAGAATCACTCACACTTCCCTTGCTGTGATTATAGGCATCAAATCAATACAACTGCATGATACCAAGGTGAGCTGTGCAGCTGCTGAGGAACCACATTTTGGAAGAAGAAGAAAAGTGAAATCTTGATTTATTGCATTCGTGTTGCTTGGTGTCTCCAAGGCCGCTCTACCTTATGCCATTGCAGCAGTTTGTTAGTCGCTGAAATCTCTATTTTCTATAGCTACTGAGAAGTCTCATGAGACAGCGACAGCAATTAGCTTTTAGCATGCTTGGCCCAGAGAGTGACACACACGTGATTCTTACCATTGCAGTAAAGAAAGTTCTTGTGTCTGAACTTAGCAGCTCTCTTTTAGGAATGGTTTGATTCACTGAATCATCTATACTGGGCAGTGGGATACCTTGTACTGAGCAACCATGGAAAAAATTTCCATAGGTTAAGATTTTTTTTGCCTAAATCTGATTATTTAGTTCTGGGGACTATCTATGTATATGACTTTTATGAGATGATCATCCTTCATTGCAAAGGGTAAAATAATTTTTCCTTCCAACAGAAGCCACATCTCACTACTTGGCTTTTAAATTGCCTTCTTAAGGCACATTTGATTTCTGCTGTTTCTTCTTAGCATCATGAGCTTGGAAGAGAATAAATAAGGACAAATCACCTACTGGTAAAGTGAATGATATTTTCTCAGTGTTCCTTTTTCGGTCTTGGTATTTGCCTTCTGGGTTCTTTTGTTCTAAGTAAGAAGTCCACAATATGCTCAAGTTTTGGAAAAAGTGACTACTCTAACCTGAAACGTAAACTTCATAAAATAATTAAATTTAGGAGTTGGCAGTACTGGTAACTATTTTTCAGATAACAGTTTCCAGGACCTCTAAATACCTGGGAAGATGATTTTGTTTTTAATAATTCACTTTAGCCTTACAATGAAACCTTAACAAATAACTAATGTTTTACTGAACTACCTGAGCTGATCTGTAAACTATATATCCTCTTAACTATGTTATCTAGAATATTTTTAGCATCTAGTCTTTCATTAGGGGAGGCTGTCCTACACAATGTGTCTTGCTACAGGTCTCTCCGTACATCACTGTGCATGCACTATTGATTACAAGTCTGAGTCATAACATCTGATGAAGAAGTAGAATAAATTCATCATTTATTTAAGATATATATTTTACTGCAGCTTGACTGTCTTTTGCATACATCTCTCCTTTTAAACGTAAACATATTAAAATTTGAACTTCAAACTATGGCAACATATGTTTAGAAATAAATTCCAGTAATCTATTTAAATAGCTTGTGATGACTAAAATTTAACAACACATCTTTACAGTAATTTAGATTGCTAAAGCAGGATAAATCATTAGTTCAGTTTCTGAAAAGAAAATGGAAATTCTGTGTACTATGGAGAGGTGTACTCTTTTTTTGGACACTATACTAATTTGACTTCAGCGTACTCAGATTTTTTAAGTTATTAAATAAATAAATGAGAACTAAGAAACTATTTGGGAGTGAAAATTTAATAAAAATAGTTTTAGAAAATGTTATGATTCACCCCTTTTTCATACGAATTAAAGATAAGGTTGCAGGTCTAAGAATGTTTAGGTCTCTTATCTTGAAGGACTTTGTAATGACAGACCATCAAGTTTTTTTTATAATAAACCAGTTATTTTGAAATACAAGTTAGCATTGATATTTTTATCCAGCATATTCGAAATAATTTTATTTAACAACCGTAAATCTGCAATGTTAATTTTCTGCATTGTTAATTGAATTTTGATATCCACCCAAAACCAACATAGCACAAATGTAAAGACAAGACACAAACTAGTAAATAAGAAAGGTGGGCTAACATAGTGTTTCATAATAAAATAAAAATAAAGATAATTCACTCACAATAAAAAATATAATTGCTTTCACCATGCATTGTAAATTGTTCATAAAAATTCCACGTTTATTGTAAAAGCTCTTTTACAGCATATTTATTTGCATCCAATATGTGCCAAATGGTGAATCAACATCTTAAAAAAAAAAAAAAAGGAAAAAAGATATTGAAAAAGGCAGCTCCTATTAAAGTTTCTTTATTGTGTTTGGAGTGAATTTCCCGAGTGTCATCATGTTTGTGCTAAAAGCAAAAATCTGTGGCATTAGTGGGGGAAGTATCTGGTAGTATCTGTTCCCCTGTTAGTGTGTCATCTCTGTGTTCGTGCACTTGAGAGAAGATTTTGTTGTTCTCATGTCCGTTGTTAACTGGTGAGTTGGAGACCTGGACACTGGTCCAGAGACTGCAACCCTTCTTAGGATCACTTGGCAGACAGTCTGGAAGAACGTAATGGCTTCTCCTTCGGGTATTTGGAGGGGAGGTGGGTTGCTTGGAAATGTTCCAATAAAAAGAAAGCAAGCAAGCAACTGACCCCGAGTTAAAAGAATTTTATTAACGTTGCAAAGCAGAATTTTGAATGTCAGAATTAAAGCTGTCTGGCCAGCTGTGGCACCTTCAAGGACAGGCATTAATATGCCATCTTTTATTGTATGAATTGCTTTTTTCCCTTGGGTTTCATCCCATGCTTAGGTCAGTCCTGTGGTAAGAATTGAAGACTAAGTGGCATGGTTTGTAAGTAGCATGATGGTATTAATCAAGTATAGACAAGTAATCAAATATAGATTATCTGAGAAGAGTAACAAGAAATAGAACTAAATGTCGATAAATATGAAGTAAGGTATATTGCAAGGAGTAATAAGAATTATAATTTCCATATCCAGGCCCAAATTGTAACAGATTAATGACAATTTCTCTCTGATGTATGATATTGATATACTATTGTAACAAAAGCAAATAGAGTCATATATAAATAATTGTAAGAGGAAAAAGGGGCAACATTTTAAAACTATATATAAATATATATGTCACTTGATACACCTTATCACAAAGGTAGTGGATAAACTTTATAACAAAAAAAAGATGTAAGAGAAAAATAAAAGGTCTTTGGATAAATGAGGAAAATCATTAGATACACATGAAATTTCTATCTGACAAAATAAAGGAATCCTGCATTTGTTCAGAGAAGGTGAATGGATGCAAAAATGTTAGATATCTGTAATTCATGAATGGTTAAGAGAAGACGTTCACATTTCCCTTTCTTCATAATAGCAAAAAAAGGTATTTAACAAATCTGAAAAGTGATGCATTTAAATGTGGCATAAGTGAATAATTTGCACCATTCACAGCTGATCTATGTGCAGGATATTATGAAAGTGCAGTATATCAGTAGGAGTAAGAGTTTAGGATTTTAGATTGTTCATGTTGACAGATATAAACAGTCATAGTTGTATTAAGCATGTAAGCACTTTTTGAGAAATAAAACTCTCATGCTTTTAGGCTTAAACTAGCTCTAGCTCCAAATCTGATGGAGTTTAAAAACAAACTTTCCTTATAATAACATATTCCCTCCTTGCTCACCACAAAAACTTTACTCCATTTTCTGAAACACTTTTGGAGTCCTTTTCTGGAAACTTCATCAAGTAGATATTGTGTCTAATTGAGACTTGGGTCCTAGTCCAGCTGTTTAGCAGAATCACATCTGGAAAGAGGATTCAAATATAGGAATTGAGTCCAGATAAGTCATTGCAAAGGCTGTCTCAGCCTAGAGAATCACTAACTGATTCCGGTTCAACCTTCTGCAATTTTCTTCTGTGCCTTAGAGATGGCATTTCCCAAGCTCAATAGTTCAAGTAAAATGAATGGATGAGTTTTCTGGATCGAGGTTTTGTGTGGTGCACATTAGTAATGCTAGATAAGATTTGTTTTTTAAAAAGCATTTTGGACTATAGTCAAATCTCTGTGAAGATCTTCCATTCTTGAACAAAAGGAATCAAATATTAAATGAGCCTACTGACTTTGCTTCGTATGTGTAGACAAGGCACAGATTTAGTACAGTTTTATTTCTGCGGTGTGAATGCCACTCTAGCTGGACACTGAGGAACCTGAGGAGACATCCATATGGCATCTCTATGGAAACTAAGGATGGCAGAGTCAATGCATCATTGTATCTGATAATCCAAGCCTTATAACATTTATTTTGTATCAGGAACACAACCTAAGAGATTGGCTGGTTGCTGTGACTGACTGAGTCGAAATGATAATCTTCCTCAAGGGGCAATATAACAATTACAACGTGGGCCGGAAAGGTGAATGGAGAGACCAACTAGCACAACAAGTTGCTCTGAGGCAGGATCCAATACAGCTTGGCAAACCCATATATATTGCCTGCATATCTGGAGGTGAAATAGCCTCCCCTAGATACTGATATTTGGGTACTCTAGGGCTGCTAAAAGGACTGAGAGGACAGATTAGAAGAGAAACTTGCTGGAAACCCTCTAAAATCTGGGAAATCATGAAAAGACTACCTTCAGGAAGATGTTAGTCTCCAGAGAAGGCCGCTGCTGAGGCCTCTTTGATCATTAGTTTAGGAAAGGATAAGTAGGCATTTTCATTGAAGTTATTTTGGGAAGATTTTCCTTGCATGTATGAAATGTCTTTCCTTCTGTTATAACATGTGTATATAGTTCAACACTTGTTTGTGTAATTCCCTGTACATATTTAGCCTGTAGTGGTTTATGTTAGACTTCAGAATAAACTTGTTTTGTCATTTTCCACTCACCTTCTGTCTGCTATTTATAACTATATGCAATAGTAATTAAGGAGGGAACAAAACAGCCTAATGTAATTGCCCTTGAAACAGAACTTTGTAATGTAAGGAGGAATAAGAGAACTCATTCAGTTTGTGGGCAAAAATAAAAGTTTACCGACAGATTTTTTTCATCACGTTTTCCTACACAAGTGGTACTGATTTTTTTCGTTAGCCTTAAAAAGACAGGATAGAAAGGGCTAAAACCTGATGTGCAGAATAGCACTCAAAGGAGTTACTGTTCCTTTCTTCAGCCAAGAACAATTTGACGGTGTTTAAATAAAGTGTACAAATAATTTATGTGAAAATGCACTAGTATTTCATAACGAGAAAGAGGAGTGCAAGAAGAATATGTACATTTCTACTGCAGTAAAGCAATCAGGTCCCTGATGTATGCTGTTCATTGTTCAGGGGTTTTTTGGTACACCCACACTCACTAGGTGGTTAGGATGTGCTGGAGCTTCTATTGAATAAAAATCTATGCTTATGGTTTATGATAGAAGAAATTTTAATGTCTTTCAAAACTGCTCTAGTCTTTACCACACCCAGAGCTGTGGTACCTGAGTTTTTCCCTGGAGCATTAAATAACATGAGTAGAGTCTGTCACATGTAGTTTGTTCTCCTTGTATAAATGCAAGGTTAGGTCAAAATCTTCTTTAACTTTCAAAGTTAGACATGCTCCTTACATATGAGCTGATACACCTGTCATTTTTCGGATTATTCTTGGACTTTTTGTTTTACATCAGTCTCCTCTTTAAGTTTGTTAGGTTTTTTTCCCAGTTTGGTATGTGTTACAGTGATGGATATAAAATGTCTGGCTCTCAAAAAGTTATTTTGAACCTCAACACTGGATCAACTATGTGACTGCCTTGGACAATCAAAATTTCCAAAGACACGCAAAATGCAAAATTACTTCCTTTTCTGTACTAAAGCATTGTAAGCATCCCCTTAATGACTTGTTAAAATTTTAAGCTTGTACATTTTTGGAGCAAGGGACATTTTTATGGAGATTATGTGCATGTAGTATTCTGGACTATGAATGCTTGCTTGCAATACAGATAATACCCAAAAAATTAAGACTTAAGATAGTAAATGTTATAAATGTTATAAAATGAACTTTAAGACTCACACAAGTCTGAAAATGAGTCAACTGTGTAGACAGGTACCAGTAAAGCATAGGAAGTTGCTCAGTTTGGTGACTCTTTCTCAGTGTTTACTGCTTATGGCTTGCATTTGGAAATCACAATATTTTTGAGTGTCAGGGTCTACTCCGTATCAGCTGTCATTATTGGCTAATGATAACATTTGATAATCATGCTGGAATCTTATAGATTTTGACAATCTTTTACTGTTGGCTTTGTTATGGCAACATAACTACTACTCCAGCCAATTGATGTGTGAAAGTGCCCAGTAACTTCTCACTTTATCATTCACTCAAGTTCAGACTCTATCTCTTAGTACTAACAGAGCAAGCATTTTGATGGCACACTGAAATCTCTGCAACTGTGATAACATTATATTCTTAGAGCCTCGCAGATTGCTAACTGCCTCATCAAATTCTTTAAGAATAGCTTTTGAACACTGTTTTGCAGACAGTTACACCACTTCACTTCATCTTATATCTTTCAACAGATATCTTGTGCCAGTATGAGTTTGTACTTTCTATATGCCCTGTCTACTTCTTGTGATTGTTTTACAAGTAAAACTTAGGTTTGCTTTTAGTACTGGGAGGTCAATCTTAATTTTGCGTGTGCTTAGAATGATGATAATATATGTAGCTCCAGTGTCTATTTTGAAATTTACTTTGACTGGTTATTTCCATTTTCACAAAGCCAATCTGTTATAGAATCTTGCTTTGATCAACAGACCCAACAAAGACCTCTGTTTTGGTATCAACATCATCCGAGCTTTGCCTTGTTGTGGTGCACTCATGAATATGTTTCCTTTTTATGTGTCTTTGCAACTTGTGCTGAGATTGACACACTTTGGCAAAATTTTATTGGAGATATGAGACAGCCCCCCCCTTACTCTGCATGCTTTTGTGTCTTGTTATGATTGCCTCCATATGGTGAACAAAGAACTTGAAACTCAGCCCAGTAATGTATAGTACTGGCTACCTAAAAGTGTTCAGCCTAGTTAGATCAAAACTTATGGAGACTCAGTGTTACCGTAGCATTGGAGGTTATTTTAGTGAAGATAGGAGGTAGCACGCAAGGGAGAGCTGCTGAGATCTCAGGCAATGGTTTGACTGTCTGGCAGGTTCTTTTTCATTTACTGCTATTGAATGATATCTTTTCAGCACCCTTGGAGAACAAGGTTGTTCCCGGAGGGTTAAACAGGTGGGAGAACACCAGAAATCCAAGGACTTAAGGGGACAGACTAGAGGATAGTTCAGTAAAGCAGTAAGAGACCTTCAATTGGGTTATGATTTCATTTGTACAAACAGGTAAGTCTGCCATGATCAATTGTTGCTTCTTACTACTGAATGAACTAATGCTTCTGCCTGGCGTGCATTGAAAGCTGAGCATAAGAAAGAGTTTGCAGTACCTTCTCATATTTTGTGAATTTTGAAACTTTTTCTATTGGTACAACTGAATTTCTATGTTGAAGCAAGCTCATTGCAGTTCAAAAAAACCACAATTATGTATTTTGTCCAAAGCTCAAGTTTGGTGAAAACTTCACAAAACTATATGACTAATTATTTTTGATAGAAGAGATGAACTCGAATTTCAACAGTTTTGGATTACAAATGTTACAGCAGTTTGCTTGGGTCAGAGGGCACATTCACAAAATTAACAGGAAAATAGCTGTAAAAGAAAGTGAAGTTGCTTAATTAGATTTCATGATATAACATAACTTATAAGTTATAACTTATACCATAAGCCAAAGGATATGTCTAACCTTTTGTGTGGGATGGGATACCAAGCCAAATGACAAACCTCTGACATTTTCTGATGGGGTAAAAACTGTAGGAGTGAATAATCCTGTTACAAGCAGCATGTGTAATGATGAACAACAGGTATCCACTTATTGACAAGGGAGAAGGAATTTATTTGTTTGAAATTTTGACAATTTAAATTTCCCTGTCTACTTACGGAGTTCAATTAAATAGCAATTAGAGAACTTTTTCTTTGCATCAGTGGATGCCAGTAGCTAATGCAGGAGTCATTGTGTTTACACATGGTAAAACCCAGCTGCTCTGGTTTTTGTATTGTTGATGTATGACCTTTTTTCTTGCTATGCTACCTATTTTATTGAGATAATAAATTCTTAAAGGCAAGGTCCTTATTTTTGTACAGGCTTGTGAAACATTTTGCACGATTTCTCTGCAGACATAATGTAGTATAGGTATAAAAATGGGCTAGAGACTTTTATGACTTTCTTTTTCCTCATTGTAGATTCCTTCAGATCCTCTAAGCAGGCTTATATGCCAAGTTAAGTTAAAGTCCTACACCAAAAGAGAAGCTGCATGCTCTTCCACAAAACTCAGCTGAACAGTTTCTGTAAGAGTATATCTCGTTAAAGCCCATCTGTTCATCAGCGTTCAACATGCAAAAAAAAATAATTCTAAATTTACCTAATGTAATGGGCTTGTTATTCCTATAAATTGGTGCTTTTCAAAGAAATAAAAGAGACGCTGAGACATAATTTTTGTTCTCAGTGGTTTAGTACTTTGGAAAATTTATTTCTTTGTATGAGAGCTCTTTTTTTAACAGTGAGTTCCTCTTCAAGGACAGTTCTTGATAGCATCTGATGATAGGCCGGGATGTTATCCTATCAAATGTTAGAAAATCTAACTTTATTTGATAATGCTGTTTTTCCCTAATCTTTTCTGATGTTAACCTTTGTGTAGGCTGCAGGAGTGGCTGAGTGTCTTGTCATGGGATCTATCATCTCTGCCCCTTTCCACTGGTATCTTTGGGTGTCATGATTCTTGATTGCAAATGCTTGTTCAGTTTCCCTAAACTTGAATGTAAAAATCATCCTTTTATAGTTGTTGGAAAGATACTCTTCTCTTGGTAATATACAAGCATTGTAGTCTCCAGAGATTACAGGTGGATTTAATGCTTTTTCCTACTCTCACGCTCTAAACCAAGAGCAGCTAAGTAAAGATTTCATTTAAATATAATACAAGCGGTAATGATTGTCAATTAAATACAGTTGTTGAAACATGCTGTCTAAATCTTTTATACTTATGTCAGACTCTGTGTCACAGAAATGGATACAGGTATTCATGAAATGCATGATCCATACTCAGTTAAATATGTGCTTGTAACGTATCATATCATAAAAAAAAAACAAGGCAGTGGTATTGTTAGGAAGAAACAGCAAATTGTACCTTATATCCCCATGTGCATGGCATTAAATCTGTCCTCTGTATTTTGTGCTTCACATGCATAAGTGAAATGAATTTCTTTGCATCTGACCAACACATAAACTGCGGGGAGATGTTTTTAATAGGATTCATTGTGATTAGGAGCTGTGGAATAGCCCCATAGTCATAGCAATGTTAGAATGCCACAACTATTTGATAGGAGACATTTCAATCTGTCATCATCTTGTGTGCCCTGACCCCGATAATACACCCCATTCAACCTGAGGCACAAACAGAAATGGTGAGGTAGGGTTGCATTTTTTTTTCTTTTAACACAGCACCAGTCACAGCTTTCATAGTTTCCTGAGAGAAGAAAAAGCATCTTTATTTTCTTTGCTGTTCATCCCTTATCTAATAATTTTAAAATATTTTTTTTTCCTGAAACAGAATAAACAAGTGGAAGGGAGAGAAAAATCCTTCCTTAGGTAACCTCAGAACAGAAGAACTTAGTGCATTATGCAGCTCAGGCCATGCCAAAATGCAATTTGGAGGGTGTCCAGCACTTCATTGGAAAGTAATGGTTTTCACTGAACTGAGTTATGACCAGCTGTTTACAGACAGTCTGTGACATACTGATAGAGCAGAACACCGTATGTTGCTTTCCAAATCAAATGATACAAGAAGTGTGACAGAGTGGAGAAACATCTGTCATTAGCAATTTTCAGCACGCTTCACTAATTCTGGACAAAATACGAGTAATGAACTTACCGCAGGAAACTTCAAATACTACCACTGCTGAAACAAGGATATAAACAGCTAGTGCTCCTAATGGCGTCTAATTTAATTCATTTGCAGTAAGAAACAAACAAAGTGGGTTATTTGTTTTTGATCATGGGGTAGTAAATAGTAATGCTGATCACAAACATTCATTTTAATCAAAGAAAAAGGGATCATGGAACTCAACTTTCCTCAAGTTCAGACAGAAGGTAATTATCAGGTGTTTTTTTTCCTTAGTCTTTTTTTCTTTTAATATCAGTGATTCTTTTTTTTTAGTAAGATTTTTTTCAGGACAGACCAAGGAGAAGTTGTTACATTACAGATCTTGTCCTTCTTTGCCTTGGCCCTTTCCCTCGCATTTCCTCCTTGTCACACCCTCCTCCTGAATATTCAGAGAACAAAACTGCAAGTTTTCTGCGTAGTATCCCTCACCAGTGGGCATAAAGACAATGGTGTAAACAGTCCATTGCTGGCTTTTAATCCATTTTCCTGCATTATGGCGCTGCTGCGCTTCAAAATCTCATGGTTCCAGATGTACTTTTTTAAAAGTTGCATTTTAATGTGTACGTGGCCCCTATATATTACTTCAGTATTTTCTGGTTGATTTCTCTATTTTCATCATAACTACAGAACAACCACAGCAATTTTATGATGATTTTCACTTTACATCTCTAAAATCAATGAAGTTGTTCTGCCATTCAGGGGCTTTAGTTTCCCCTTCCCACACACTGCAAATTCCTGAAACTGTTAGGATTAAGTGGCATTCCGCAGGGAAAAGGTGGGGGGGGGGGAGTGAAAGGACAGGTTGTTACTCTTTATATGAACTTTCAACTAATGTTCACACAAAGCTATAATATGAAATGCAGAGGATAGATTTAGTTCAATCCATTGGTGTTCCACCTATGGGACTTCCTTTGGAATGGATCCCAGACCAAGAGAGTGAAAGCCATTCCAAACTGATGACTGTAAAATGAGTGTAGGAGGTCTTTGAGTAGCTGTGTAATTGCAAAATTATTCATGATAAAAAAGCACTAATCCAGAATTCCCAGATTCTTGTAGAATTTTCTGAGTCGCTGCAGGAAAATTATGTAAGTTTTTAACAACTTGGAGAATCCAAACTCGTCCAAGCACAATGTGTTGAAGAGGAAGATAAAATTATGGAAATATTTTTTTATAGTGGGAGTTTATCCTAGAAATATTTTTCCCCTGCTTTAATGCTGAAAAGGAAGGCTACTTAACAGAAAACATTTCAAGACCTACAAATGTGAAGTTCCTCTATGTCTTGTAGACATCTACACAGGAGAGCAAAGCAAAGGAAAAATATAGGTAACATTGACACCCATCATTATGTTTGTGATCTAGATAATAAAGTAAGCAGACCCAAGCAATTCGCTAACACTAACGCTATTCTTTACATAAACAGTAAATGTTTAGATTTTCCTGTTCACTGACTAACAGCACACATATCATAAACACTGAGCTGTTATAGTACGTTTCGTGTGTTGATTCACTTTAACAGTTGTTAGTGTGAAGACAGGAAAAGAAAAGTGGGTGTAATGAGACCATGTGCAGTATGCTGTGAAAACAGAGGCCCTTATTTGGCATAATGGGTTGCACCATAAGGGCCATAAAATTGTGCATGTGTTAGTATCATTTTAATTATTACGGGTGCCACATGTTAAGCAGAATAGCGGAACTACTAAAACAGCTTCAAAATCCTTACTGCTGATCACTGCATTTAATTACAAATAGGAACATTTGGAGATAGGTCACCATAAAACCCTTCTGTTGTCAAATGAGCTCAAATCTGATTTTTATAATTATGTTTTTATACCACAGATCCTGTTGAATAACTATAGGGAATAAAATTTTAATAAGTACTGATTAAATGCAGGTACATCTTGCTTCCTAAGAATATTCATGAATGTTCTTCATCACTTACTTCAAGGCACCACCACTGATTCTGTTTTGGTCAGTGGTGACCATTCAACCTTAATGCAAATAAGTTGAATAACTTTATGTGCCATGAAGCATTGTTTTTTTTCAGTGAAGCATAAAAGCACTGGATTTCAATTATTCATTCTGTTTGCTGGAGTTGTGTACAGTACTCTAATCCTCTAGTACCGAGGTATTTTCGCTGTAACACTATATGTCACAAACATTAGAATACAATAATTTACCTTCCTGAGGCAGAGATTTGGTGGAAAGAATGACAACTTCTATTGATCTGTACCCTTTTCCATTGTAATAACATGTTCCTAGGTTCATATTGATTGTTTGTCAGTATAAAAATGAAAAATATAAATATATCAGATTTGCAGTTTAACAGGTGAAAAAATCAGTAGGATATTAAAAGGTGCTAAAAGAGGTAATATTGGATTTAGACAAGTAAATTTTCATTTTATATAAAGACTGACTATGAAGTTCCCTAAACAGAGATTTATTTTGGAAGGAATGAAAAATTAAAGAGGTATTCAGTAATATAAAAGAGAAGTGGCATTTAAATATGTAAAATTCATCATAGATTGTAGACAGACTCCTGAGTCACACTAAGGACAGCAGCATTGTTTGTAGTTATATTGTTCAAACAAAATTAAAGTCAGAATGCATATACCTGTATATATCTCCACAAATCTGTTTGTTCATGTTCCTTGTTTCCTTTTTTGAGATACAGGAAAACCTGTAACAGGCATGATGTTACGATTTTTCAATTTTAAATATTGCCATTGAACAAAATGTTAGAGAATACTACACGTTATAACGTCCAAGGGAGGAAGTCTGTTTTGCCATTGGACTCATGGGCTAACATCCAGTTCACAACATACTGCAGACCTGCTGCACGCACAGTGCCTCTTGGAAAGAGACTGTTTTAACTTGTAAAACGTTCAGTGGAAGAGAATTACTTTGCTAGTTTTGATGCAGACTGATTGCTCTGCATCATTTATAGCTGCATGGTGAAAACTCTCAATCCACATAGCAATCCAAGTATCTATATCCTGGTTTACAGGAAAAAAGAGGAAAAGTCTTGTTGACTTTCATAACCTTTTCCAAAATGTGATTGAATGAGTGCTAAACAAAGACATCAAGATGTACTGGGTGCCAGGAAAGCAGCCTAGAAGTTTTGGGAATAGCAGTAGGCAAGAAAGTATAAAATAATGAACTCCTCTGTACTAGATGATTTGCAGGTTATGTGCTAATCTGAACCAGTAGAAACATTTGCACCCAGCGGGGTAAAACCACAGATATTGATGAAAGTCTTCCTCCATTCTGATTTCAGATTAATTTATGCACCAGTGGTATTCTACTGGAACTCATATTACTCATATTATTTGTACTCCTCTCTGTGAGGGCAGAATGGATTCCCTCTTTCACTCTGGCTCAATGGTGGAACAATGCGCTATCTGTACGACTAACAAATTGTCTCTCACTAATATGAAATCCTCATCTGACAACGTCACCCTCTTTCTAAAATACAGGTGGCTAAAATCAAATGCTTGTCTTCCATTGCAACCCTGCTCTGCTTTTGATCCTATTTCACCTTGTAAGGCATGCTTGGTGTTGGACAGAATTATGTCTTTGCGGGGAAAAATAATAATAAAGGACTGTGAAGAATAGTCAGCTGTTTAATTGTCTTGCAGTAAAGGAGGAAAAGTAAAATAAAGGAGCATTTTATTGATGGGGTTTGTTGCAGGCTAATTCCATGACCCGATCTTGCTCTGCAATTGCAAGTATACAAATCTCTCAGTATTAGGAGAATGAAGAAGGGGATATCAATATAAATAGCAGATGTTAAAGAATCATAAGACATTATCTTACACAGTAGAAATGCTGAGCCCATAGGATACATTGAACAGTCACTTGAGTTCTATATTGGAAGTAATCTGGAACATAACAGCCCATACTTGTGAGTTTGGGTAGGAAATGCTTTGTCAAGAAAGCAGTACTGTATATAAGGTATATCAGTCCTCACTCCTAGGGTACTTGTATTCTGCTGCCTGTGGGTGAGTTGCTTTGGAATTTTGATTCTATGCAGAAAAACATATTAAGAAATCAGACACAAGTAACTTCTGGAAAAAAATTAATGCACAACTTTACATTTTAACAATTTAATTCTAAATAGCGAGAGTCTTAAACTAACCTAATTACCTGTGTTGTGTCTCAGAAACCATGCCATCCCTCCCTATTGATAAAGAAGATCATGACACTCCTCTCAATAACAGCACAATTGAGACTTTTGCAGGCATTGTGCATCTTGGGAACTACAGCAAAATTTATGATAAAGTTGAACTCTCTCCCTTACTTTTGGACTAGGCCAGTTGCACTTGTGACTTGGGTTCATTCCTCCATGCAGTTGTTTTATGGGTAGTTGAATTTTTGTCACTCCGAGGAACATTGCATATTTCACTACTAAATAATCCTTCTTTCTAGACATCTTTGGCCACTTCTAGAGGAATTTCTTCAACATTTTTTCTTTCATCCATTCTGCAGTCAGAGTCTGCTGACACTTTCATTCATACAGTGGAGTTTACTGAGGTTTGGGTGGTCAAAAACCATATTGTATGTCAACTCAGCTCCACTCTTCAGGCTTAATGCTCTCTTTCCTCTTCTCAGTGATTGGAAGATGAGCTCTAGATTGTGGTAGATGTTGGTTTTTGAAGTTGAACTTGTTGAGAAGGAGGAAAAGGTTAGAAATAGAAAAATAAATGCTATAAACATTCTTTTGTTTTCTGGGAAGCAGACTATTTTACACCATCATTTATTTAACGGTAATGTTTGGCTTCTTCACCCACCAAAACAATCACATCTTCTCTTATCTAATTTGTATCAGTTCTCATTGAATAAAGACCACCAACTGGTCACTGGTTATATTTACAACCCGACAGTATAACTAAATTTTTAGTATAGAAATTCTTTTATTGTTCCAATCAGAGGAAAGATATCCTAAACATTAAGTTTCTATAAATTACAAAGTCTTGTCACAGGTACTTAAAAGTTCAGTGACTGCATTAGATATGCTTTCTGTTCTTACTTCTCCATGGTGCCTTGTAGTCAGTAGAAATATTTGCTGCCAAATTAATTATATTTGATGGAATATACTGCTACCAAACCAGAAAAGTTTGTGGCAACTTCAATTTCATCTCCGAGTCTGTTATGACTGTGAGAGTAAAATGTACATAAATGAAAGTCGTTTGTTATATAGATTTTATTTCATTGTAAACATAGCTGAAGATATTGGTTCTTATTGAATTTCTTTTGCAAAGCATCTTCTGAACTCTTCATCTTTGATCCAGCTGTGGAAGCTTAATTTGAATTCAAAGTGATTGGTGGCCAACAATAGTTGTTGAGCTGGTACACTAGCTCGTGCAGAACTACTTCAAGGATAATAAGAAAGAAGATAAACTTTGCCACCTGAAAAACACAAAGGAGAATTTTTGCAGCTGTCCATGTTTTACAAATTTTAGTGTCCTACAGAATAAGAAAATGGACTGGATATATTCGTGAAAAAATGACAACACCTTATCAGTCACCTGACTGAGTGTTATTAAATAAGGAGTGAATTTTTTTTTGCTCTTATAGTAAGGGGCACTCTTGATAAGATGTGCCAGCTTGGTCACTCTTTTGGCAAGTCTGTTGATGAGGATTGCTCCTTGCAATTGTATGCTTGTAACATTTTCTCTTGCAAGATGGAAACTCACCAATCTGCTACCCTTGCTAATCTATTTATTTAATCTTGAGAATTATTTTCAAAATGCTCGAGAACGTTTTTCATGCTGGGCAAAACCTAGTTTTTATTAACAGCCCTGCTTGCCGTGTCATCCCGTTACTAGGGGTAACTTGACATGTCAATGTCTTTTGTGAGTAATTTTATTACATGCTAAAAATCTAAGCTTTTAATTTTGGATGCCGTCAACAAATACACTTTAGCTCCCAGACTTAATCTGCTCTTTCAGGTGCCGCCTCTGCTCCCTTAGCTTAGGTTTGGTACTTCATGAATGTAGAGAGCAGTTAACGGCCACTGAGCAAACTAGTCCTGCAGAACCCTGTTCTACACCAATGATCTTGATTCATTTTTTCAGATAAGAAACTTTGTACACTGTGGATTGTTATTGGATGATAATTTAAAGGAATCTCTTTTTCGTCTGCATCATGCAAGATGTTCTATCCTTCCAAGGCAAATCATGCCCCAAGAAAAACTATCATTCTGCTTCCATGCAATGTTACTTCTTAACATGTAGAAGTGTTGCCTGTGTGATTTTACAGGGAATCTTTCTGTTCCTCTCAATCGTATTATGATTGATTTGGCTGAGTTGTCTGCAAGTATCAGATTCTCTGCTTGTCTTAGCCAAGATATACTTATCCAGCTCTGTGGTTTTGTTCCATGGTGAAAGTCTATCAATCACTTTATTAAAGGCATTTAAAACTTTCTTTTCATCTAATAGCCTAGATTATGGGATTCACATTACTTCCCTAGTAGTTATACTGATGATGGTCATGAAGAAGTATCTGACTTTCCTTAAGAGGAAACATATCAGATGCACATTAAATACCTGCACGACCCTTTAAAAGACTCAATAAGCAGACAGAAGTGCTAGCATTGGAGCAGGATGTGACAAAAGGCAATTGCTACTGTCCATAATATCATAGAACCAAAAAGTCACTTAGACATTGAAATTCAATTCCCTGGAACTGTTCAAAGGGGTAGAGAGATTCTCTCCTTGCTCAGAATCCTAACTACTTAATTTAAAGAAAGATGCCAAAAGAAGATGGGGGCAGAGTGGGTGGGTGGGTAGGATGGGTTGCTTTTCTTTACTACTGCAATGATAATAAACAGAATAATCTTAAAGTTTCATATATTCACAATCTATTAGTACTAAGTGCTTTTACATATCTGTCAGAAAATGTCAGTGATGTTTCTCTGGCTATTCTTTCTACATTATTTATTCCTTTACGTATACAGTTGAAAAGATGGATAAATTATTGGAATAGGTAAATTATGAGATGACATCCATGCTAAAGCAGCTGAAAATGGAATAAACCAAGAGGATAACTTATGTACTGAAACAGGAGCAGATGTCAAAAGAGACAGCTTGTGTGGTTTGTTTGGATGATGGTTCTCTAGCACGTATTGATGGAGCAAGATTGTCAGACAGCCTGTTTGTGAAGTTCAGTGTTGCCTGTCTTAATCATTCTTTATGGTGAGGTGACATTTTGTTGCAGGCAATTATAGAGTGATTTTTTTTGTGATTGCGTAAAGCAAACCAAAACAGTCCTACCAAATGGCATTCTGTGCAAATATCTAAAGTCCAGTGAGAACAAAATTGCCTTTTTGACTTCTTAAAACCAAATTGGATAGGCTGCCCCTGCCCATGTGTGCACTCTACACCATGTGCAGAGTTCTGTTCGTTTCCTCTGGTATCCAGATGAGGAGGATTCAACTGGCACCAGTAACAAGGAAGGAGGGGTCCATTCTAGACAAAAAGTTGGGTAAAAGGACTTGTTTAGAAAGTAATATACTTCTGCTATATCTAGGAATATGTGCTTGTTTAGGATGCAGCTTGTGCTACGGTGCAGTTTTAAAGGAAAGGAAAATGAGAAATCTGAATATAGGATATTTATTAGTGTCCAGAAAACCAAAATTCTACCTGGATAACCTTGGTTTGTAATCGTATTTTCAACTCTCTGCTACCTTACATACGTAAACTCAAAAAAGGTGAAATATTCAGCTGGAAAACTGATTTTCACTTGCTAAAGGGAATGAAGTTACCCCTCGCGTTTTGTGAATCCCAAGCATTAAGGGTCTTCAGATCAAGGATTAGATCATCAGGGAACACTCCCTCACAGAAGAATAAGGAAGATTGTAAACCCCTGTATTCACAGAGAGAAATTTAGGTTTTAAGCTAACCTGACATGGTCACGTATGCCTACCCACCTCCTACAAATTACTTTATTGAAAGTAAATATGCTTTTCTAGATAGATACCTAACTTTCTTTTTTTTTTGTTTGATATACACAATATTCTGCTCCTCAATTCCCTTTCCTCTTCTCTCAATTTTCTGATGGCCATAAAACACTGACCGTGACTTCATGTTTCTCACTCTTCATTTGAAACCCTTTTCTTTTACAAGAGAAGGATTCTTTATGTCAAAATTACCGGATTCTTCTCTCTCCTCCTGTTTCTGGTTTACTATTAATAATGTGCCTTCTACTTCCTTTCTCCATCCACATACTTCTCCCATCATTCTTTGTGTGTTTTTCCATGTCCTTGAAACAATCTTAATTTTCCTCTATGCCAACCATCATGCCCCTCTTCTTTCAAATCCATCCTTGGCTCCCATTGTTTTTCACCTGCTAGTGATCATTTCTCTGTATCATGGACCAGTAGACTATTCCCTCACCAAGCAAATAACAAAACCCCAAAATCAAGACACAAGACTTGCACATATTACAGTCTGGTTTTGTTAGATACTAATTCACCAGCTCAACATGATGTGCCCTTCCTTTTTGTGTCTTCCATCTTTAAAAGGATGCAAATAAGTAGGCGTTGCCTTTGCTTTTCTCCTTTTCCTTTTGTCTCTACAAATGATCAGTTGGTGTTGATATCAAGATTTATACTAGCGCCATATCAAGGCCTCCAACTGAAAGATCCTGGGGTCAAGGACTTTCTTGTGCTATATCCTTGCTAAGCGAGTTATATTTTTCATTCAATGTACAAATAATAGTAGCAGACTGAATGAAAAGGCCTTCAGAGGTTAAACTTAACACTAGTAGGAAATCTGTGAAAATATAGGTGTTTTAACTACTGGCGTTTCTGTGCCAGCCATGACATATGGAGCAGACAAGAAGGAGATGGAACTGAAGAATATTGTTAGAATACATCATTATTCTCTTGCATTTTGAGCATTGCAATCTAATTTACTAAATCAATTTTTATCAGTGTATGCATGCTTATGCTTAAATACATGATGAAGAAGCCTCATATTTTTAAAAGCTAACATATTTTTTATTTACACTGAATTTTTCACTTCCTAGAATTTTTCTGTCTTTTCAAATTGCCTTATGGTGTGTTGCTTGACTCTCGTTCTCTGTAAGTGTGAAAAGTCAGGAGGAGAGTTCACAGCAGGTTGATGGCCTGGAGATTAAAAGTCTGTCTAAGGACATTTCAAAGTTGTAAAGGTATTATTCTCACATGTACTTATTTCTTGGTGAGTGTGAACAACAGCTACTCACCAAGCTGGTGTAGTGTGAAATAGTTTCCTGTGAAATGATGTGCAGACATATGCAGAAAGCCACATGTACAGCACATGCACAGACTCATCCCTGACTTATGATAGCGAGATTCTTGCTGATAACTGAGTTAGGAATGACCACTGGGGCTACCAATATTTTAATTACCCACACAACTGTGTCAATCTTCCATATTTACCAGACTAAAACTATGATCCTGACCTGATGCTTCGAGGTTGACACTCCGGAAATGTCCTTGACTTCTCAGCAGGAGTTCACTATTACCAGACCAACTGCAGACTGAGAATTTGCTATGTACATGGTTATTCTCCATACATTCCTTCATTTGTCAATGCCTAGTATCAGTTTTTTTCCCATGCTCCATAAAAGTTTTATTCTACTAAGTGCTAAAAGTTAATTCTTAACTCACCCTAAATGTGTCAGCTAAATTGAACAAAAGAAAGTTATTTTTTTGAGCAATTTTGAAAACCTGAGTAATAGTTTGAAATCCAGCTATTACTGGGGTGAATACAGAATATAGTAGAACCGCTACTGCTAATAATTTGCTTTTATCTTTTTTAAGGCAGTGAATAGGACACTGGAGCAGGTGGAGCCAAGGCTTTTGACAAAACCTGCTCAATGTTACCAGAATGAAAGGCCTTTTCAACATGCACAGAAGTGAGATATTCCTGCCCTACTGCTGTACATGAGCACAGCCATACCTTTCTGGCAGGCCAAAAAATTGGTATGACACATGCCAGAAATTACAATATGAAATGAGAAGGCCATATGGAGCCATTGCTGCCTGCTAGTCATTGCAGTAGGTGGCAAGTGGGACAGGAGACATATTGGAGAGGACCCCATGCGTTAGAAAATTGAGAGAGTAATGCAAAACCTGGATAGGATTCCTGGCAAAACTTATATTATTTCCTTCTTTATGTTACTTTGCTTAGTTGTAACATATTTACTACACTAATAACCCTATATTAAGTATATACAGAGTTTTTTCCTGCAAACAGAACTTGGATTTGCTACAACTGCTACGATGACAATTTTTTTGGAATAGCATTTAGTGGATGTTTACTAACATATGCAGATACTTAGTTTCCTGAAAGTCAGGCATTTAATCTTAAATAGTTGTGCACACTTCCTCTGAAGTTGTTGAAGAGAGCTAGATAACTCCAGGAGGAGTATACTCCTATCCTAACAGAAGCAGATCAGGTAAGTTAGTACTCGACCTAGAGACCAGATGAAACATACCCTGGAAAAGATGGATTCTCTTCAATTACTAGAGAGATGGCTCAGGTGTGGGTGCTACTCAGATGAGATTATTCCAACTCCCGGTAAATACTTTCTGATTGGTAATTTAGTGATATGTATCCGCATTGTGACGTGTTCTAAGATAATTCCTGGTTACATGCATAAAAGATAAATTCAGAAATGCGGTGTAGAAACTAATGACATTTAGATGCAAAAATATATTGCAGTAGGAATTTGTATATTGAATTCAAGACACTCACAGGCATATTCTACAGTCTTGTTACTTTGATAAGAATATCTTATTTTCCATTAACATTCAAACAATCTTTGATTTTGATGCGTTGCGTACTTCTATGATGCTGCTTCACTACGGCATTGCCAGATTTCTTTATTCTTTTGGGCTAGTGGCTTAATTAATTTTTCCCTAATTAAGAAATACATTTTTCTGAGAGTTTCTGCGTATTCCCTCATCCCATCTTTGTCTCTGTTCTTATATGTGACCAACTGCCTTTCATTAGCAGAAAATTAAAATAAAAGTTTGGTAACTATTGTCTTGAATATAAGAGTCTAAACATATCGTCTGTATTAATCAGCATGATACATACATATGTTCCTAAATACTAAGTCAAATGTGATGAAAATCAAATCTCAGAGCTTTAGCTGTTTCCTCAAAAACCCAGTGAGGCTATTCTTGAAGTTTTAATGCAGGAATACCTCTGTGCATATAGCAAATCGCAAATAATTTCATTCTAAATGATTTCTTTGACTGCTGCACAGTGCCACACTTGCTGGCCAGACATCCCACCTCAAGCTCTAACCTCACATCTTGTCCTGTGCAGATCAACCTCTGCAAAACAAACTGAGAGTTTCTATATTTTAGAAGATTACTCTGAAAGCAAAAATTATTCAGTATGAATAAGGTTGCAGACTAGAATGAAAGTATTCATTTTTGTTCAGCTGTAACCTGGATGAAGCCAAAGAATACCAGAGAATACCAGAGTTCTTATGTGACAATCAACAGT
Organism: Tapera naevia; assembly: GCA_033556795.1. NCBI lineage: Eukaryota > Metazoa > Chordata > Aves > Cuculiformes > Neomorphidae > Tapera > Tapera naevia. The sequence continues at coordinate 19,044,049 of JAUMJJ010000038.1, forward strand.
CTCCAGACAAATAGCTCCATCCGTGCACATTATCATTACACATTATCAAAGGAGTCAGACTGAAAAAAGGCAAATATGTTTCAGAATAAGGCTTATGCTGGAAACAATCCCAGGAGGAACAATGAGTCATCATCTGGCTCAGGTAACACAACCGTGTATTACTTAAACAGATATTTTGCATTTTAAAGGCATATTAAGGTGTTAAAGTTTGTTAATGTTTATTGACAAAACAAAAAGAGAGGTCCTAAAGTCTTGTATTAGTCCATCTATTTTACATGTTTTTTGCTGTTGAGCAGAATTTCCCTAAAGGAAAATAGAAAGAGAAAAAATAAAGTAAAAGCAGCCCATTTTATGAAATTATCATTAAACATGAATGCCATTATCTGTGATCAGGAACCATTCTCGTAAAAAAATGAATCCCAGAGGTGACCATCATGACTCATGTTTTCCCATCACAGTGTCGCTATGGGTCTATGTGTGCAGAGTGTGATAAATCTCCCTCTCTGGAAAAGAGGGATTTTTTTTTGTATTTCTTTTCTTGCTTTGTATTTAGTCCTCTTTTTATTTCAGATATTATTAGTGAATAATTTGGCTTCATCTTCCTCCTAACTACAATAGACTTTGTGGACATAACCACAGGTTACACGCAGATTACTCCACTCTAAACACCATTTTCATTTGTTTCACAGTGACTGAAGGAAGAGGTGACATTACTGATTTTTTAAGAGAAAATTTATTGTAAATTTAGGGGTAGAACTTTCCTCTTTCCAGCAACTTGCAAGGTAGCTCTATAAAACCATAAAAAGACACAGAGTGATTTAGGAAGGAAATTAACAGACTACCTATCTGGTCCAACCCCCTGCTGAACACAAGGCTACTTACATCAGGTACCTTGCCCAAACAAGTCTGAGAATCTCCAAGGAGAGACGTCCTATGCTTTGTGTATCTTGTTCCAGTGTTTGACCTCCTCCACAGTGTGTGTTTGTTTCCTAGCATCTGATGACAATTTTCCTTGTTGTGACTTGCACCTGTTGCCCATTTGCTGTCTCTGTGCACTGCGAGTATCTGTTCTCCAGGCTCTGTGTGTCTGGCCTTTTCTGTTGGATGGGTGCGGCGCTGACTCATGTGAAACTGTTTGTGTACTTGTCTCATCTCACAAAATATGTGATGAATCGCTACATTTGGAGAAGGAGGGGAACATATTAATTTCTTTTAGTATTTTTCACTTTCATATTTCACTACAAGAAAAGACTAATGCAGCGGAAAAGTTACTCACAAAACCCTCATATATTTCTTTTTTCATGTCACAGAACCTACAGTAAACCTGTTTGAATTCTTCATCATTGAAAACTTTTATTCCAAGGAACTGTTTATTTTCCTGATCAATGAAACTAGGAATTTGAGTCACAGTTTCAGATGGAGTCAATAAAATATTGTATTTCTATGTATAAAATCTGTCGAATTATCAGACAGATATAAACTTTCATACGTAGTTTGGACTCGTTGGAACTGGGAATAAGGAGCTTGTTTCTGGTAAAAACCATCATTGAATTTTAAATAAAAAATTGACAAAAATGTCTTGAACCTCTTTCTGAGCTTCCTACATCATGAGTAAAAGCTGTTCTCAGAAACAGTTTACTTAATTGGGAGAGCCTGTGGAATATGTCAGACCGTAAGCACATTTGTAGAAATTTCTTCTGTACCTGGTTCCTGAAAAATAAAAGAAAAAAGAGAAGGTGGAGAAAAGACGAGAGAGAATGGATTATAGTAGTAATTATCTGCTTTCTGAAAAGTGTATTAAAATTATGGGTGCAAAATTCTACTCAAGCAAAAACAGTGCTATTTTAATTGCAATTACTCTTACAATTTATATTTCTTTAATGGATTTCTAATTAATCAGTTTCTATATACAAACTTGTGTCTTATTTTATGTAAAGAGTTTCACCAAAAAAAAAAAGGTTCTACTATCTATCTGTGGCGAACAGGAAATTAGACCTTGAAGAGAATCAGCTAATCATTATGGAATTAAATTAAGTCTATTGATTAAACCTTCATATTGTGTTTGGGCTTTTTGGAGGCATGAAGTAGTCTCATTTAGTTACATTACAGCAGTGAAAAGAAGTATGTTTAATGGAAAGGAATTGCCTGCTTGCTCCAGAACCATGGAAATATACACAGTTTAATGACTAATAATTTGACGGACACACAGATCTAGCATTCAGAGAGCTTTCATGGTTTATGTATATGACAGTGTGCTGAGTACATTAATATCTCTCCAGACTCCTCTTAGCATCTCTTTTTCTTTTCTCCCCACACCCCTTCCTCCCTCTCTAACACTGCTGCTGCATCTTCTCCTTTCCACTTCCCTCTTTTCACAGGGAAATTTGAGAAATTAAATTGTGTATTAAATATTTATTGCCCAAGAGAGAGCTGAAAAAGAAGCATATCCTTTTACCCGAATATCTGTAACAGTCCCTTTAGTCTTTAAAGTCAAAAGTTACTCCTTTTGTGTGCAATTGCTGTCTACAATTTACGTAACAGGTGAGATACCTTCCTCATAAAACGCACAGTTTTGTGTTATCTGCTGGCTAACACCATGCAGAGCAGAAAGGCGTTCTCCTTATAACTTTGCTGCTGTGGCTGACTCACAAATAACTTTGATATTACAGTCCTCAATGTGCAATGGAAAACACTAGCTAACCTAACATGTCTAATAAGGCTAAACTTCCAGCAAAGCTTAGGAGGAAGCCAAATGTCTCAGGGCCATTTGTGGCCAATGGAAAATTCAGACTCAGGTCTTTCAGAAGTGCAAGGATACTTTTCAACAACAACAGCGATTAGCACCTTTCTTCCATCTTTTTATGCTTTAGCCATGTGGTGGTCTGTGTCAACACAGATTGACAAAGTCGTAGAATTTTATTGGACAATGTGAAAACTCATTTGAAAATTTTATTGCAGTCCATCATTGCGTGCATTCACAGTCCAGAGGCCTTCCATTGTTGTGAATAACAATTGGGAGCAATTTCTGGCTATGGTCAATGTAGAGGTTGCAGTCTTCCACCGACAGGTGTTCTTTCCTAATTACTTCCATTAGTTTCTCTTTATTGCAGGGTTTCATCGCCTGGTGAATGTAGTGCTTCAACAAATACCAGACCAGATCTATCAGCTCCAGTGTGTGTCATGATAATCAATGCATGCTCATGAAGCCTAACCTTAATAAAATGTTCTAGTCAAATGTACAGTACTTATTTCCCAATAAAATAGTTATTATACCTAATGCAATGATTTAAATGTAAAATGCTATTTGTGCAGAATTTGTGGTGAATACAAGTACTTAGCAACATTTATAAATATGCTGACAATAGAAGGTGTGATTCCCATGGGAAGTAAAGAAACTTCTGACCTAATAACTTCACTGCACCATAAAGTTTGATTTCATTCTAGATCAAGAATTTTCTTTTTCATTAAATCTTTGTCTGCTCTGGATCAGAGTCATAGGTATTTAGCAAAAAAGAAAAAGAGTTAATTTTGATTCCTCTTCCTTTCTGTACTCATTTAAGTATTGAAACAGCTATCAGTGCAAATTGGATTTTTGCTTGCATCTTGCATTTTGGATTAGCTGAATTTTATGGTACTGCAGAAAAGTAAATGAAGACAGAATATGCCTTTCAGGCCTTTTGCTCAAACCAGAAATGGTTTGATTTTTTTCAGATCTGAAGTTACATCTGCAGAAATGACATTTAAAATAATGATAAATGCCCAATGTCTTTTTACTTAGGAACAGAAACATTTCAGCTGAGGAATCTTAAGAACAAGAAGCCCTTTATAACTTTTTAGTGTCTTTCCCCAGAACAGAAATGTAGTTTGACCAAAACCATAATTACATAACTCTATAGGTGCAAGGAATTTCTCCAGAATTCTCTTCCTGCTGTGGTATTATCAGTGCCTTCTTTCCATTAAAAACAAAGACTTTATTTTGGGTGTTTACATTGTACCTTCATAGGTAGATATTATCTTTCCTAAAAGCAGTGATTTTTGTTCCTGAAATAAATTGTTCTCTACCACTGTCTTTTTGCATTCATTCTCTCCTTCTGTCTCTTTCTCCATGGTAACTCAGAAGTTAGTAATAACGTACTTACCAACAGAAATATTCAGAAGAGAGAAGCATGATACAGAAGTGTAGAAAACCTCTGCCCAGATCTGCACACAAGCTTTCTAATTCCTGCAGGGAATTCTCATGGGTTTTATCTGTAGTTTACTTTACCACTCTTCTCTTCCCTGTATTGTTTCCTCAAAGTGCAAAACACTTCCTCAAGATTTCCCTTTGAATGTTTCAGTACTGACTGAGAGGAGAGAATAATGTAGCTGCTAACCTGAACTCAAAGGCAAATATCAATACAGCTGATACCAATGGAATCTTGCAGATGGAAACAGAACCTGCAGCATAATCCTGAAAACAATATCCAGTCTCTGACTTGCAAGTGCTTTTTAGGACAAAAAAAAATCTGTCTGGATCAAGTTCATCTGGGCCATATATTGGCTTTCTGGCAAAATCCCAGCTGACCATACATTGACATACTCGTGGCTCTTCTGCCTGAGCCAGACTCTGTTGCTGGGACAACTCTTTGCACTGCAAACAAACAGAAATCAGCTTTTCAGTCAATGTCATTTTGTCTCTTTGCTCTAGAAGTCAAATTACAAAATGGAAGACCTTCCAAATCCTTCATTTGTTTCAGCTAGAGTACATAGAAATAGCCCCAAATCTTCATGAGAATATGCCTTTCCCTGCTATCTGATAAAACCAGGATGCCTCATTCATAGAATTATAGAATTATTAAGGAATTATTTATGGAAAAGACCTCCAAAATCATCAAGTCCAGCCATCAGCCCAGCACCCCGCGCCTACTGAACCATGTCCTGAAGTGCCAAGCCTACATATTTTTTGAACACTTCCAGTGATGGTGACTCCATCACTTCCCTGAACAGCCTGTTCCAATGCTTGACCACTCTTTCAGTAAAGAAATTTATCCTAATATCCAATCTAATTCATCATACTGTTACTGCACCTGTACATTTTTGACCATGTTTCTTGTACCTCAGCATCTCACAACTGTGTTGGCCAAATGCTTAGCCAAAGGAAAGGCCAAATACACCTGGAGGACTCATAAAACACAGTTCATGACTACATTCTCCCTATAAGTGTAGTGAATTCAAATAAATCGTATTTTCTATTGGTGTCCCAGAAAGAACAATTACATGAATTTGTAACATTTTTTATACATACACTCACACACAGAGATGGAGATACAGATACAGACACAGACACAGTCACACACATGCTCTCTTTTGGTTTTGGGCATGCATCCAACAGAACAATATGTGTCACTGAAATTCAGAGCCATTTGCTTAATCCTACCTTCTGGCATGCTTACCTGTGAGCCACAGCCACAGTTACCAATGGGACAGATAGATCCTCCAGAGTGCAAACCCCTGCTTCAAACTTGCTCTCCCACAAACTATCTGGCAGAGACATGAATTTGAAAAAAACTGTTAGGTGCTGAAATACTTTTGGAAAATGGTGGGGGTTGTACACATTTCGTAGTAAGATTTAGGTAAAATGTTGCACTCTGACATTTTCAGTCCAACGTATTTCTATTTTTGGTATCAAAACGAGGTTTTTAGAAACCAATCTTCATTTCAGCTAGTGAAATCAATTATTCATAGACTTTTATTGCTGAGTGAAGTTGTCTAGCTGTGTTTGGGCCTAGTGTTTATAAGCTTGGCTACCTTTGCTCTCACATTTCAATTTTGCTCCTTCGCTTCTCCAGATCTGTGTTCCTTAGAAGCAGCATGTTTTAAGAACAAAGAGTTATTTACTAACAAAGAGTGAAATCAGCAAACAAAACCAACCTAGGACGTAGCACAACACACTGCTCTTCGCGGTTCAAAAGAAAGGGGGATTTGTCACCTGAAGGATCCATTTGTGGGTGCTGCTGGCTTTCATGGATGCAGACCAGGTGCTTTGGGGCAGCGTACAGAGGAGGAGTTGATGCTGGTTTGGAGTTAAATGGACTGCCTATTGGGACAGGGTGGGCGACACCCCCTCCCACCACTGGCAGTCTTACCAGCACAGCTACAAATCTGCCCTTTTTATGTCAGAAGCCATGATCTCGTATTTCCTAGGTATTGGAAGCAGTCAAAGTCAAAAACACTCCTACAGTTTTGAGGACGCGAAGATATTATTCTACTGCTATGATACAGCTAGTTCTGCTGTTCTGCTCTCACTTACTACCTCCTGTGCTGCCACCTGCCAGACCCAGCCCGCCTCATCCAAGCGCCGTCTGGCATTGCTGGAGCGTGAGGGGCATGGCCTCCCCGTGAAGGTGGAGTATGTTGACACCACAGGCCAACAACGCTTCATTCTTCAATATGGCTGGCGCCCAGGGTCAGGACAGGAGAAGGTGGGGTTTTTTTTCTGGTCCAAGTAGCTCAAACAAAAGCCAATTATTGCAAATATGATGGGTCTAACAGAGCTCCCTGAAAGAAGCGCTACGGCTGTATGGCAGATATGTGCAAGTTCCCAGTGCACTGTTGGATTGGGAAATGTCATGTTCACATGGCATTTTAATTTAGACACTGAACCTGTCTGAAGATACAGTATGAATCGAATATCCTGTTATTGAAACCACAGAGCTGCTTCCATGAGGTCTGCATTTACTTCCTTATTTTCAGTATTTACAGCTAGTAACAAATGGTCCAACAGGTCTGAGGATATTTTTGTCCTTTTCTAAGACAAAGACCCTGCCCCCTACCCCGCTGCAGCCAGGATAAAGCAGAGGCATGGCACGGCTCAGGCATGTTCTTCCAAGGAAGAGCAGTGCAGGCGATGGCGTGGCAGCTTGTGGCGTTATGGTATGTAGCCCATACGACTGCAGGGAGGCAGATTGGCTGGTCTCAGCAGAGCCTCTGCTGCCAAGGTGCGCTACCATCGACTCAGTGAAGTGGGGACCTGTCAGCTGTGTCCACTCTTCCATTTGCCCCCATCACCCGCCACCGTGGCCACAGTCCAGATGGACACTGTGTTACACAGGCTGGAGATGAGACTTTGCTCCTGCTGTCAGTATGGTGGAGTCCATTTTTATGAGGAAGAAGCTTTCAGATATTTGGAGTCATGCCACATCCCGATAATCCAGAAAATCCTGAATTTAAGCACATTCCTTAAAAATAGTGTTCCCTGAACCCTGCTGTCCTAGGCTCCAAATGCTGCCCGAAGAGTAAGGATGCCTTGTTTGGCAGAAGTTTTTGTAGATTCATGTATGGTTTTTGTTTTAAAATATATTAAGTTATTATAATGTAAATTCATCTGCCTGGGGGATGTGGGATGTTGTTGGACTACAACCAAGTATTGGCTTGTAGCCTTCTAAACCAGGGTGCTAAGAAATAAATCCTAAATAGGAATGGATGAATGATTTATGTTGAAAATGTGTTCAACAGAATTTACTCTTCTTTTCTAAAGGTTTTCCTCAAAACAGTTGATGTTTTCCAGGTTTGTTCAGCACATGAAATGCTATATACTGATATGTAAAAGTTGTTTTCTTAACTGCAAATTATGTGACACATCTTTTCCGTTCTACTTACATTGCATTATTCCTTCTTTCTGATTAGGTGAGCAAAAAAATTGTAGACAAAAAAGCTATTAATTATAACTAGCTTCATTTAGGTGTTGTCTTAATATGAGTACTCATATATAAAGCAATGGCTGAAAAATGTGGGTAGCTATTGTAAAAAGACTAATTTGAATGTTATGCAAGCAGCACATTCTTTTCCTTCCAAATAATTCTGAAACATATTTTCTACACCTTGCAGTCACTCCTGAACTTTTTAGTCCTCATTCTACTAACACTTTGATACTGATTTCCTGACAGCTTACAAAAATGAGTTAAAAAGATCCCCAGAAAGTGAGAATTTAAAGATTCAAAATTGAGGGGTTTTTTTCATTCCATTGGTGTTTTAGCAAGACAATGCACTGTTCTGCAGCAAGATCATGATGTTGGCTGTGATAGTTATGACCTTTCATATGTTCATTTACAGAATTTGTCAGACTTCTTTAGCATGTTTGATGAATTGTAATGGCTTTTTCCAGTTTGGCTGCTGCCAAGTGAAGTGCAGGTTTGTATAATGCTGTTACATTGCTAATGATTAATTTGCATGTTTGTAACATCAGAAGAACAATGTGGAGAAGGTACCATTGCGCTACCCGCTTTCAAAACTCAAGAACTAAGCACATCCTGATCTTTAACATCACAGAGTTTATAGACCTGTAACACTTCTTCAGTTAGTGGTATTTAAGGCATTTTGCTGCATCTACTGGCAATTCATCGACCTTAAAGGAACACCCCATGGGAATGGCAGTTTTCTCATATTCTGCCAGTTATAAAGTTGTGAGAAAAGACAGAGGGAAGAGACCTGATGCGCAAGTAATATTGATGGATACAGATTAACCCAAGTCAGTTCCATGCAATGTGATTCATTCAACTCTGTACTTAATGTTTTTCACATTGATTGTTCCCTTTGCCACTTCAAACTGGACTTAGAATAGAGTGAAGGAATAGTTAGAAGGATTAGCTTTGACCTTATTAGAATTGTGGAATGATCAAATTTATAGTTACAGGAACACCTTGTTTTTAATTCGAAGCTCTCAGAAGGAATTAATAGATTGAGGTTTGGAAGGATAATCACAGAGTATTGGGTTGAGAATGCTAATATTGCCTCCAAAATGCAGATTTCAACAAAGAACATCATTACCATCTTCTTATCAGCACTCGTTATGCTTGGCGAAAAGCTTCTGTCTAAATTCAGAAATCTGCCACATTATGCTTCTACAGTTTCATCTTTACAATTACTTTTTAACAGAGTGTCAGCTTAAGAATGCCAGTTGACAATGACTAAGCAGAGGGAGAGTAGTCTCTTTTTTACACAGCAAAACATTTTTATTTTTTCATTTCCTCACTTACCCACACTATTTGTCTCTTTCCGTCATCTGTTTCATCTCTTCAGAAATCCAGGCTGTGAGCGGTATTTGGCAGGCAATGATTTTTCATTAACTGTGCAGGTAGTTACTCTTATATAAATAAATCAGTAACAAAAAGTCTTTGTCACTCCTCAGACAATAAAACATTTAGTTGAGACTCCTACCTGTGCGTGAACATGCTAATATTGAGATTCCAGCTACAGATCATTTAGATAGATCTAGAAACTTCAGGAAGAAACTACCTCAGACCTTGTACACACTGAGTTGAAAAACCTACCAAGCTCCCTGTTGTGGATTGTCTGCGGAAAAAAGACAACTACTCCAAGAGGGAAAAAGAAGGACTGTCATGTTCTGATAACACTTATGGTAACAGCATAGTTCCCTGTATGTTTAATGACATTAGAAGGGATTTATAACTTTATCTTTGACTACCTCAAAGATGTTGAAATCTAGGTTGGTAATAAAAAATATTTTGATTGCAAACTTTATCTCCTGAGATGTTACAAGAAATCACTGCATTCATATAATAAGAAACTTTAGCTAGAATAGACTTCTGAGGGATTTGACAGATTACAGGCTGCTAACAAACACTCTCACAATCACTGTAATCTCTTTAACATCTAAGAACTGGAGTCAAACTGAGAAAAACTGAAAAATTATTCGAAAAGATAAATCTTTTTACTATAGCCGTCAGTATGCCCATCAAATATAAGAGGAAATGGAGGAGCACAAGAACATTTCAGAAAAGGTTCATGAAATGAAAGTTGTGGTGAAATACCTCTTGCCTTCCATTCCATCATTTAAAATTGAAGATCCCACATTTACTCCAAACTAATATTACTTAAACATGCTCTGTGATGGGGAGCAGGAGTGTATCAATAAGATGTATAAAAGTAATAACAAAATCAGAGAAACTGAATGGTGGAGCTCATAATTTTCTCCATTGTTAAAAATCCTACATATCTGTCCAATGATTTTCAAATCAAATGACTTGTTTAGTACATTCTTGTTGCTTATGTCAAAATTTCCTAACAGGTTAGAGGCACAAAAGCAGCTTTTTTTGTGTGCTTACATTTTTATCGAAAGTAAAGGAGCTGGTGAGCTTAGCTTATTGTTGGTTTTCCAGACAGAAATGCAAGATTTTTGATGAAGATAATTTTTTTAGGTAGGTTCATGCTGTTTTTTCACCCATGAGTTTTTTACAAGATTTTGTAGATTCACTACTTTACTTGTGGAAAAAAACTCTAGTGTGGAGGTAAAATAAGTAATTTCAGACAAATGATATGCTTCAGATTAAGACTGAGGAAGTCTCTGAGAGGTCATAGATTAGAAACACATGCTTTATATTCACAGCAGAAATGTAACAGCAACATTATTACATACAAGACATGAGTATATTGATACAGTTAATTATGAATGCTGTCACAGAGACAGTAAATTTCTGGTTCCTCATCTATTTAGACTTTTTAAAATCAAGGTCATGTGAAGGTTGAGCAGACAGGGAGAACAGGGTTTCATAGGGCAACCACAGCTGAGGCCTTTGATCAATCATTCCAGAGGATCTCCTGGGCTTAGAGTAGGAACAGCAGAAAAACTGCACAGGCAATATAATCAGCAGGTAGGTTAACAGGACTTCTTTGGGAGAGTTACCAAAACCTACTCTCAAATTTAAAGGAACAAAGATAGACATCTGACTGTTTTGTAGAGAAAATGAGACTGGTAAGCAACCTGCTATATGCAATCTCCTGTCTTAACAGCAGACTGAATATAGTTCAAAGTTTTTGTCTCTCTCAATTGGCTATCAGAATTGAAGATGCTACCACAGCTGTCACTTTTTCAATAATCTTCTGTTTACAGCTATGTATGGGGAGAACAAAACTGGGGCTCCTACTCTGTGCTGAGATATACAGAGATTCATCCTGCAATAGGTTCAAAAAAGAAACCGGATTCCCTGCACCAGGAACTTTGATTTGGTGGACATATACATGGTGGCAAGCTCTTCCAATTCCAAAACCGTATCATACCTGAGGCTTGGTGTGGCTTTGCTCCAAATAAAAGCGGTGATAACAATAGCTCTCATTCATGCTACTAGGGTCTCTGTAGCCTCTGTTACATTGTGACCCATAGGAAGACCAAAGTGAGAATTCCTTCCCTAAATCTGCCTGTACCATGTGTCAAATGCTTCTGGGTCAGTTAGAACACCTGAAGTTATAGGTACTTTCTTTTTGCTCAGGCAGGGGAAGGCTAATAGTCATTACTCCAGCACTGCTGGGTTCAGTTCCTTTAGCTGGGGTGTTAATACACTACAACTGTATCTTCCAGTAGGACACAAAAGCAGTGGCTCTCTGAAAACAATTAAGAAGCATTTTTGAGCAGATGTCAACATGCCTACCATCATGGTGAAGTAGTTGGCCTGTGTTGAGTTTCATTCCTGCTGGTCTGATTCGAAGAGAGAGAGAGAAAAAGAAAAAAATCACTCAAGAACAAAATGGGTCCCACATTTGGATGTACTAAAAGCAAAACATGCATTTTTAAAAATGGAACTGGGCATTATTGAGGCAGTGCTGCACCATTTTGACACACCATGTGGACCTCAGTGTTAAAAAGAAAAAAATGAAAATATAATAATGCATATGTGTGGCAATATTCTGCACATGACTGGTTTCTGTAATGTGCACTGCTGTACTGCCAGCAGGGAAGTGAGTGATTGCCTCTTGCCTACACAATAGATGGCGGCTTTGCTTCACATGGATTTTCAGCAGGAGAACAAATAAGAGGGGGGAAGGAAGGAACAAAAACCACTGCCTGACCCTGTTGTCTCCTGCCCCTTGAGTCTTGATTAAGTAAACAATAAGAAGTCTTCTGATTTTTTAAAAAAATTACGTAGGCTACTGTGCACATGGAACTTGCTAAGCAAGAGATGAAAGGCAGCTACCTTTCTTTTGCTTTGACCTCTGTGTCTTTAGCATAGGTGGCGAGACATATGCCACAAGACCTATGCTCATTGTGAAAGTTTTTACTTGTTTTGCTAGTCTGGTAGCTCATCCAAAGCAGTTTGATATTCAAATGAATCTGTCAGGAACAAGAGTGTGGTGCTTCAGTTCTTGCTTGAGCCTGATGACATTGATTTGTGAGCATACTGCTTGACTACGGGATGTGTGACAGATAAATTTTATCAAAATTAAGGCACAATTAAACATTTCATCTTCCTAATTACTGGCTGTAGATTCAGCCTGATGACCATGTGCTGTAAGAAATCAGCGACCATTACACATTTTAATGGAGCACAGCTGTCTTACAGCTTGGTAATATTTGCACAGTGCCACAGAACTGTAATTTATGATAAAAAGAAAAAATGTGTATTGGCTCTTTTTTGCCAAAATAGATTAAGGATTCATATACTTTAATGAGATTTGGACCTAGCCTTGGATTATCGTTATAAATGATTTATGTGCATGTTGGTGGACTCCTGTAGTTTTGAGTTGATTTGTGTTTTGGTCGACCAATATGTAATTCTGTATTTCCTTGTGTGCCAGTATTTGCTTTCTTTCCCCTCTCTCCATTTAAGTTCTAATAATTTTTTTTGCCTTCTTAGCAAGAAGGGAAAGTGGGAAGGTTAAGAAAGCATTGAGGCATAATATCTAGGAGCCTCCCTCACAGCAAAACCCACTCCTGAAATCCCTCCCTTGCTCTCTTACTCCGCACTCTGAGCACAGAAAGGATAGAAGGGAGGGAGGCAAGGGGAGGTGAGTGACACCGGACTGTATCAGGGTCACTCCTGCAGTCTGGAAATCAGGACACAGGGGAACAGATGCTACCTGAACCCCTGCTCAGGCAGAGACCTGCTTGAACATTGCTGTATCTCAAGGCAGAGCATTAAAATTTTTCCTCCTGCTTGTTTAAAGCATGACCTACAAAAGGGTGTTTGCTACCCCACTTCATATCTTCCTGTTCCAGTCAGTTTCTCCAGAAAAGGTGTTACTTCCCTAAAGGAATAAAAACCACAACAACATATGTACCCAAGTTATAATTTTCAGAACCACCTTTCTTCTGTGTTCTTTTCTTCAGTGGGTTTCTTTCACAGATTATTTAGAGGGTGTGGAGCAGGGAAATGATGAAGATAAAATTAAGTTATTTATATAAAAATGTGCATATATACATACATACATATATGCAACTACTATGCTTTTATTTGTGCATGTTTTATTTTTCTATTAAACTCAGTGAACCAAATTTACACTAAGTTTAACTACCTAGATTTCCAAGGAGTCACACTTAAGTCCAGAGTTTGGCCCCATATGTTGTAAAACCCTGAGATCCATATGTGCAGATGAAAAAAGAAAGTAAATTCTGATTTTCATAATAAAAAAAAAATTCCATCCAAGCTTGATTTACTTCAGTGTTCATATGCTGGAATGTTTCATACTGTACCAGGTTGCATATGCTTGCACACTAATTCTCAATTGCCGTATGCAGTTTGTGACAACCATCTGCTAAGACCTCCCTTAGAGTTCTTTCTCCCACTCAGCCCAGCTGAAATAAAAATATGGACAGAAACAACTTCTGCAGGGAGATGAAAAAGTTAATAGGGGACTTGGAGTTAGACTGCATATCTGATTTGAATTCAATTGCTCCTACAACTTATGCCCTACTTATAAAACATTCCTGAGGTGTAAAACATTAAATATAACTGAAAACTGTAAAATAAAGCCATACTTCTTTTGACAGACTTCACTGTGCTAGAAAGGTAATAATAAAATATGTACACACAGCACACGTGTTAGCTAGCTCTCACTGACCATTCTAAAACAGCAGCTTAGGCTGTGTGTAGCACCTTATCACATTAAAGCACCCTAAAGCAGGAGGAGGATGAGTGGTGAGAACAAGAGGGTGTGAGAGAGAAGGGGCTGAAAAATCTGCTTTCAGTTTCATCATCAGAGAAGTCATTCCATTTAAGCCAATCTCATCAAAATCTGTGAGTGCTGGGTGTCGGCTGCTCTTGTTCAAGCCAGTGGGGCAAGCCAGTGACCAGAGCATCTGAAAATCAGGCACTGTGGGTGAAGGAAATGAGGAGAAAACAAATAATGAACAATGACAAAGGAGGGAGTGATGGGGTACTTTCAAGTATCTAATCATCTCCAGTTTTCCATTTCACCTTATCATGCAGTAGTGGGTTAGATTCCTCATCACATGAGTATTTTTGGACACTCATGATAACAAGGGAGACACAGAAGTCAAAAGGCCAAGTAGTCAGACCCCTGTCCCCAAGCAGGACTGGCTGCACTGAAGCCATGCAGTGCAGATGATAGTAACAGCAAGTCAGTGTTTAGCTAATTTGTTCTTTAAAAATTCCTGATACAACGCAATTGGTCTGGTCAGATTTTTACTAAGTTTAAATCTATTTCTAACATTTAAAGCCTCATGCTTGTTGCTGGAGTGTCAGCTGTCATGGAAAAAGTGGTGATGGATTTCCTTAGCACTGCTCCTCTGTACATTTGCTGAGGTCCTGGAAGTGTGGAGCAGAGGTAAAGATAACTCCAGGTGACTTCTGGACAAGATATTTGTATCTACATGCCAGTATGATGTTCATATAGTTCGTAACAGCATGACAATTTTCTCTCATGTTTGGTTCGTGAAAGGAGACTAAAGCCTTGAGAGAATATTGAAGAATTTTACATTTTGAAGTGGAAATCATGGATCTTGTTCCACATTCTGTGATGACTTTACTTCAGCAAGTTTTCAGTGTAAGTGTGAGTGAAAAATCAGACCCAGCAATGAAGTTTAAGTGTTCAGGATTAAAAGGGGGAGAAGAGAAAAAGGAAGGAGGAATAATTTTAAATCTAATGAAAAAAGCATACCTGGAACACATGTTTTCTTATATTTTTAAAGAAAATCAGGGTATTTGTCAAACACAGTGTTCCTAGGTGAGACGGTCTCAGGTGACATCATGAGTTTTAATGGCTCAGTAAGTCAGAAAAGATTTTCACCCTAGAAATTGTAAGGCTGTACATATGTAAACCTTGACGCTGAAATAGATTTGAAGTATTTTAAGAGCTTTTGAAAGGCTGGCATATTAAGTTACATATCAATCTGTCCCCCATTGGTTATTATCTCAACAACTGCTATAAGTGTAGCCTATCAATTTTAAATATAGGAACAGCAGTAAATAGTACATTATGATATTCCAGATGGAACTCTTAAAATAAATGGAAATATCCATATATTTGAGAGTTTTCTACAGCACCACTATTACATCATCATTTTCTGTAGGTTGTATAACAATCCCTTTTCCCTACAGTATTAAAAAGTTTGAGAACATAGATGAGTGAGGAACAGATGACAACCAAGTACTCAGTAAGACCTTTTGGCTCCAGAAAACATTTCAGAGTTTGATGCAGGAGTGGAAGAGAGGAAGGTGTGTACCAGGTTCCAGGATCTGGTTTCTCTTCTTCTGGGTTCTTTCTATTTATACTGACTGTTGGTACTGTCTATGAGGCCAGGACATCATGAACCATCTATTGCTCTCTTGTAGCATGTGGTGCAAAGGTGCACAAGGAGGCTTGTCTCTCACTGCTGATCTTGTGCACAGTTGAGTTGTCTTTTGAGCACCAGGTTCTTCGGAAGATGCTTGGGAAAGACATTCAGCACGCTCCAGGAAATACTGGGTTTATTTCATGTAGGTACACATTACTTGTTATCCACTTCATTTTTCATCATCTCTTTGAAAGCCACTTCCTGGATATTGCGATCACTTTACAAATAAGAGATAGGCAGCATCTTTAACGTGCAGTCTACAGCACTGTATAAGCAGTATTTGTTACACTTTCCTTACCTCTAAACTCAAGAACCTTACTCTCTAGAAGGTGGTACAGGTGGATGACAACAAAAGACCAATTGCTGATATTCCTTTTGCTTAATTGATTTAGTGTTATCTTATTGCCCAGCAGCTATCTGGGATGTTATATAGGAGTGGATAAATGTGCAGGTTTCCTCTTTCTAATTCATGGAGCTAATAGATCTTCCAATCTGTATACCTGTAGCTTTTCTGAGGTACATTCTACTGCTGTGGCTCCGTGTTTAAACTACTGGAATTAATTGAAATAGTAATTTGACTATAAAACACTCTGAAATTGTGACCAGGCAAGCCCCTATCTCTTGTTAGTCTCATATGTAAAGCACTTTCTGCCCAGTGGTCAACTCCCCTCCATGCCAGCGGAGATATCAAAATGGACTGTTACTCACACTTTATCAGGCACAATGTAAGGGAAAAGAGTCAGCTTACATCTCTCCTGAAAAAAAGGTACTATGGAAATGGGTTATGCAGAGTCACAGAATAACTTACAAGCTCCTTTGTAGTGCTCCTGGTTAGCAGCAAGTATATGTTCTGCTACTACATCTCAACCGGGGACCAGGGATCTTCAGTTTATTGGTGAAAACTTTTTTAACCAGGATTGCACATACTGACTTGATCATGACAAGAGATCTATGGAGGAAACACTTCAGCCTCCAGCAAATTTTCTAGGCAAAGTCAGCTACAAGATGAGCTTCCTTTTGTAAACAAGAAAAAAACCCTCAAAGCTCTCCATCTCCTCAGAGCACAGGCCAATATAGGTCATGGAAGCATAGCTTTCATATGGTCCGTCCTGTTTTTTTAGCTATTGGACTATGTTATAACACAGCCTTATTTCTAGATAATATGCTATTTATTTATAAGTTATCACGCTTAAGCAGTCAACACAAAAGTGACGATAGAATTAATTATAAAACCTTCCTTAGCGCCCACTTCATGAAATTTTGAGTCCTAACTTTGGGTGCAACCATAGCAACCCTGTACTTTTCAATAAAATTTCCATTTATTGACACCAGTGCGAACTGCTGAAACCAATTACCTATATGTTGCTCTGCACGTGCTTGAAAGAAACACATTACAGGATGGCTATAGCCACATAACTCAGCATCAGTGGCAAGTCACTATAGGAGCAACTCTATAAGTGAATGCTGGAAAACCTCTGGTAGATTAGTTCCTCTTACTAGTAGGTGTTACTGTGACAATATATCAATCTTTTTAAAGTAATATATTGCCATTCGTAGGTCTGTGGCCTGCTTTTATTCTTCCATCATCATATCTATGGCCTTCAAAGTTACAGCTGATGGACCTTCTGTCAAGACCCAGATATTTAATCAATGTGACAGCATCCTACATTTTTTGAGCCCCAGAGGCCTTGGAAAAGTTTAATGCAGCTTCCAGGTAAAGTTCAATCCACATGGCTGAGTCCCCTGAAGTATTTTCTGCAGACAACTCCCCTCCCCCACATTTTAACATACTCAACATCCTTTACATTTGAAGAAAGAAAAGACCAAAGTTGGAAGGCAAGGGATTGTTGCAATAGAAATATGTTCTTTACAGAACTCTGCTGCCCACTAAGGAATGAGGTGCAAGACCTATAGTTAACCCTCTCAGTCTGGAAGAAAGTGGACTTTTCCCAAAGATGATTAGTTTCATCCCATCACAATAACCCACCATTAAATGTGTGTTCATGAGCATTTGTAGACTAGAATACGAAGAGGAACATTTTTTGAGGAAAGGAAAACTTATGTTAATATTTGATGGAATCAGCAACAATTTTATTAATAAAGAAACATCCTGATTCTGACCTCAGCTACAATGTGTATGCACTGACACAACCCCACCAGTGATAACAAGTTATTTGATACTGTTATAGCTGTAATCATCAAATGATGCTAGAGAAGCAAGAACGCCTGAGAAGGCCGCTGTTGGCCTGGAAGTCTCTTTGCTTTCCCCAGCTATAACATCTGACCTCAGAAAAGACAATCCCTCTTCTACGTATCTGTCTTTCCCAGCATAAAATTATTTTCTCTTTTTTTCTGTATATACATACACATGCACACTGGATCAGAATCTGTCCCATAGTGGGTTTTTTTTCATGGCACTTACCAACGAGTGCCAGTTATATGTAAAATAAATAAATGCTAGTCACAGTAAAATATTAATATCCTTCAGAAGGGAATGTTCCAGAATACTAATAGCTACGTTTTCTTTGTCTCTTTTACATGCAAGATTATTAAATATAGTCATTAAACAACTTAAACAAATAATAAAGCCTGTAATTATAGCAGAAGCCAGTTCCTTATAGTTAAGTTAAAATGCTCTGTATCACATATGTCAATGTGATCCGTATAATACCAAAAATCTGAACAATGAAAAATAACATTGTCAAACATGAAAATCCATTAATGCTAGTCATTAGATTTTAACTATACTTTTAAGGTTGTTAATGTGGAGAAGGGGAAGACACTTCAGCTGACCATGCTTAATGCTGCAAGCATGCAGCAGAATTAAATTCTTTATTTTCTCAGTACTAAATGAAGAAAACAAGAGCATTGCCTATTAAAATAGAACTCCTTTGCTGAAAAGATTCCTTATTTTTTAGTCCCTTACTATAGCTTCTATCCAGAAATTGTACTGCAGGTACTATATTGCATAAATAAGCTGACCTGTCAGGTTTTTGGCAATTTATGGGGCTGGTCAGCCTGTACATTCATGCAGTTTTTTTGTTGCAATGAGATGTAATGGCTTTTCAGCGCACCATAAGCACAGTTGTGACCACAGGCTCACTAGTGTCATTTTGTGTGCAGTAATGAAGCCTGACGAGTGGTCTCCTGCTTGCAGATAGCCGGCTGTTGTCCTAAAAATGCAAACCATTGCCTCAGGCCATGGAATCAGGAACAAGCAAAGGACAGTGGCACAGGCACGGCTCCCCACTGCTCACCCTCCCTTTAGCACACTGTACTTGGATGCACTAGAATAGACTTTACCCTTGTACATAAGGACACAATGAGAGAAAGTAATAAAAGCAATTGTATGAAGGCCATGTTGGAAATCGGGTTTTGTGAAGTTGCTGAGCTGACATTTTGGAAAAAATATCCATTGCCAATACTTTTTCCCCCATGCACAGTGAGTCCTTTGAGAAAAATGATGCTACTTCATCATCATTTCCTTTCTTGTTTTTCTTTTCTGTATAAATATGTGCAGAAATTTATGTGTGTGCTTATTTATATTTACTTATATTTTGAGAACATGTACTTACACCCACACTAGCGCACACACACACGTATACATATATACAGAGAGACAGAGCTACCAGGCACAGCAAATCCCTGGAACAAGCCTCGCTGGGTTTTTTTGCAGTTCATCAAAATTCAACAGCCCAGGAAGGTCAGGCATGCACAGGGCTTCACAATTTCCATGGCACATTCCACTGCAAACCCCACTCCTCACTTTGTCACCCAAGGGTCACCCGAGAACCACTCTGAGCCAGGCAGCCCAGTACCAGGCAATGGCTTGTTTTCCAGAGAAAAACGAAAAATAAGTCTCTCCTGAGTCAAATAGCAATTAGGCTTCATTCTGGAGTTGTGTGATTTCTGATTTAATTAAGCTCCTTTCTGTACACCAGGCACTGCCAAGCACTCTACAAGTTCGTGGTATGAGACTCTCTAAATCCTGAACCTGAAGGGTAGTTGGTCCTTCAATAGGGTAGGAACTGCTTTTGTGGTTTCTGCACGCACATCCAGTGTTTTTTAAACAACTGCAGGGAAAGGATATTGAACTAAAAGTTACATAACTGTTTCAGTTATAACCTTGTTGCCATACTCCTTCTCACTGTTTCTTAGCTCTCTGGGAGTCATCCTTTCCCCTTAAACTTTTCATGTGGTGGGAAACATCTTTGTAAAATGCCACTTTAGGGGAGAACTGGTTGCACCTTTAAAACTGTGTTCAGTTTTGCACCATTCACTACAAGGAAGACATTGAAGTGCTGGAGTGTGTCCAAAGAAGAGGAATAAAGATGGTGAAGGGTCTGGAGCACAAGCTTTTTGAGGAGCAGCTGAGGGAACTGGGATTGTTCAGTATGGAGAAGACTGAGTGGAGACAACATCACTCTTCAACTACCTGAAAGGAGGTTGTAGCAAGGTGGGTGAGGGTCTCTTCTCCCAAGTAACAAATAACAGGACAAGATAAAAAGGTCTCGGGTTGCTCCAGAGGAGGTTTAGATGAGACATTAAGAAAAGATTTGCCAAAAGAGTTGTCAAGCACTGGAACAGGGTGCCCAGGGAACTGATTGAGTCACCACCCCTGGAGGTATTTAGAAGATGTGTAGGTGTGGTGCTTAAGCAGTTTAGTGGTGAACTTGGCAATGTTAGGTTAAGGGCTGAACTTGATATTAAAGGTCTTTTCCTACCTAAACGTTTTGATGATTTTGTGGAGCCCAAGGTTCTAATGCTTTTCTTGGCTGAGATCTTCCCAATTTCATGCTCAAAATATTTGTCCGTTCATGTCACAAGCTGCAAAAAGCTACAGTTTACTCAGTGTTTCTCATGCAGAGGTAGAGTTGAGTGATGGTTAAGGCTGAGAAGGAGTGAGGTCTGAGGGAGGCAATACAGGGGATTATTTGCAGGACCTGTTCATCAGCTGCATTTTTGTCTTAAAAGTGAGACCCTGGCCCTCAAATATAAACCCTAGACTACCTGTTTTTACACTGCTTCACTTCTGAAATATGAGGAAATATTTGTGAAGAATTAGATCCTCTGCAAACCAGCGCACTTGGCACACAGAGAATTCACCACATATGACACAAAAATGGCAAAAGCAGCAGTTTCCATTGTAACAGCCAGTCATTAATGTGGCTTATAAGCAATGCATTACATTTGTCTTTATTTCTTAAATGTGTATCTTAATATTGATATTTTTGAAATGTTAAATATAACTCAGAAAACGCTCAGAATGTACAGCGTTGCCTTGGGAACCTTTGCTTTCTTTTTTCTTCCATTTGTGAAATTTCATGATAGAAACTCTTCAAAGTTAAGGTAGCATTAACCCAGCCTTTGGGTACGTATAATAGAAAATGCTTGAACTTCTGGGACAGCAGCTATTTCTATGGATACAGTATGTTGAACAGACATGAAACAAAGAAAACCAAAACAGTTGGTTCTCTGCTGTCAAGGAAACAAGCTGCTCTTTCTGCTTAAATATCTCTTACCAAAACTAGGAGGAAAATATCCTCCAAAACTCAAGTTTGCACTTAAAAAGAAGAAATCTGACTTACAGGCACAGAAATGAATGCATTTTCAGATATTTCAGTATGGGATATTGTTATGTCTGATACAGGTAAATCAATGTAACTTCCTGAAAGCTCCTAAAGTTAAGTTTATTCTTAAAGGTAAATATTAAATAATTTTTAAAGAACACTAGAAGTCCAGAAGGAAAGTAAGAAAACACTCTGCAGTGTTCTGTTTCTTGTGCTGCATGCAGATTACTCATTTATATTAAATTCTGTTATTTTTCCTCCTGTAATTCAAACTCCTTTTTTTTCTTTTTCCTATTCAAACCATTAGGAGCTTTTTACTTTAAAATATCAAAACCCAAACCTTATATTTGTTGAAAACTGAAACATTTTAAGGGGTATTTTTCTTTCAGAAGTATTAAAAAAGATGTACTGAATAGAATTACTTCATCTGATATCAGGACAAATGAAGAGCCACAGCTACGTTATATATGACAATTCCAAGGTACAAATGACATGGAAGACAGCAGCTACTCAGAAACCTGGCTAAGGTTACATGAAAGAAAGAGGCTACAGGAAAAAAAAATGAAATGATAACATTATTACAGTCTTGGCGTTAACTCCCGGTGAGTGACATTCAGGTTCTGGTTGCAATAAACTTCATCATGAGCTTTTGCATTTTAATGTAGGATATTGCAAGACTCTTATTGCAAGACTCTCAGGGAAGCACCACATCAGAAAATAGGTCTCTTCTAAGACAGGAAAAATACCCTAAGAAAAAGATAATGATGTCGCACATAAAAAATAAGCTCACAATATTTCTGCCATGTATATGTAGACCCAAAATGCCCACCTAACTTTGAAACAAGTTCATAGACATGAATCCTTGCCTATTTAGAGCATGATTTCTAATTAAAATCAGGGACCAAAAAAGACCTTTGAAGGCAAATGATCCATTGAGTTAAAGTTGGTTTTGTTTATTGGCCATCTAGGCCTTCTCTGGCAGATTTTGTAATACCACTGGTAAGCCTACATGTATAATGCCTGCAAACTGAGAGTCTTCCCAGCAATGGGTATTCTCCATACACATGTTCTTAGCTCCCAGTAATAGAAAATGGCTGCTTATCCAGTACTTTACCCTCTGTAAACATGACTTGAAGTAAACCCCATAACATTGTATTCCTACACAGGGCAAAGGAGCCTGGGTTTATAAAACAATCTTGTGCCTGCAGATAGCATCTGTCTTGGTAGGAACTTACAGGGAAATTCAGTGTATTTGGCCCATCACTTACAAGTGGTTAAGGTTGACTTTTTGTAAGAGTCACCATGAAAATCCCTGCTTCTTATAAAAAGTGGCCAGAAGTAAGCCTTTTGCGTAGGTATTCTTGCTTGCTAAATTAGCTTTGTTTATCTTGAAAGCTAGACTTATTTTTTAGAGTATTTTTCCCGAGAAAAGGTTTTGAAACAATTTAAAAACACAGCCCTCAAGGATCAAGAAACTGATAGATTCAAAAGTCATACTCTGAAATGTCTTTAAGACACAGCCCACTAGAATAAGAATTACTGTTGAAGACCTAGTACTCATCCATAATTAACCTCACAGTGTCTTCTTCACAAGTGCATGGATTATAAAACTATGTACAGTAACCTTCATATCCTTGAATTTCCTCACTTTTCTTACTTTGTTTAGACACTATTGTAGCAGAAAAGAGGAGTGGGTTGGGGGGGCAGGGCTAGTTTGTAAACTTCTGAATATTTGAGCTGTGTTTAATCACTCTCATGTGTGAAATCCTTTATTAAAAAAAAAAATCAGTTTATCTGATACTTGCTCTTTAGTACAGCACAGCTTGGTAGCACTAGGTACGTCTTGTTGAAAGTATGTCCATAAATATGTCCCTTGCAGCACAGAACAGCTTGTTAACTTGGCAATCCTCAGCAATTTGCTTTGAAAAGTTTGCCTCAGTTTTGATAGTCCAAATGTAGGGCAAAAATTCAGAGTAACTTTTTAGCTAATTTTACAATTGACACTTTCAGTTTTAACTGTCTACTTA
This sequence comes from Tapera naevia, assembly GCA_033556795.1. NCBI lineage: Eukaryota > Metazoa > Chordata > Aves > Cuculiformes > Neomorphidae > Tapera > Tapera naevia. Next base: position 19,067,211 of record JAUMJJ010000038.1, read on the forward strand.
CTAGAACAAGGACTACAGTGCTTCAATGTGACTTTCTGCAAGGTTTTTTTTATTTTTAATGGGCTAGGACTACTAATTTTCTGTTTTCCTAATGAACAATCTAAAAAAAAAAGAAGAGGAACATCTTGAGGGAGTATTATTCTACTATGTTAACTGCATGTAAACCTGACGTCACTGTTATATAGGGATGGTATTACTATAAATTTGCAATGCTTTCAGTCTAAAGAGAATTAAAAAAGCGGACAATGTTACCTGTCCCTATGTCACAGGCAGAATAAATGGGGCACAGAGAGGACAAGTAAATTGACCAGTGTCCAAAGGCTACAAAGGATCAGCAGCCTCGAGAAAAGAACAGATTGTTGCATGCCTGCTGCTGTCAAAAATTTCTACACTTCCTTTTTGTTTTAGTAACACTTTCGCCTAGCTTTGTTGGATATCTTTTTTAATGGGAGAATGGAAGTAGAATGTCTGCATTATTTCTACACCGAGTACCTTAGGCTGGCTTATTGGAGAAACCCTGAAATGAACTCTTGAGTCTGTGTTCTAATTCAACCACATGAAGACTGAATGGAGATACTTTAAAGTGGGTTACAATGGTTAACTAAGTGAAAGATAATATCCCTTTGCCATTATTGTCTGGTAGGTTTTATTACTCCTCTGGGCATGCTCCTTAGAATAAATTAAAAGGATCCACTGAGGACCATTTTGCTTTGGGTTATTTTTAATGATTGCCAAAAGGCATTTGCTAGAATAGTACAGAGTGTTTACAGATGCCTTAGGAAGAAAACAGCAGAATGTGGAACTAATTGTGTTTATTCAAGATGATTATGAAACACAAATGACCATTACTTACAAGTCCCCTGACAGCTAGAGTTTGACTCATAGAGCCAGGATCAAACTTAGCAAAGAAAGTTTTTAATGTTAAGTTATACTGCCCATATGGACACCACATATCAGCACTAACTGTTGCAGTTATTGCTCACTCCTCGGTGCTCTTGTACCAAACTAGTGTTCAGTATAGAAGAACCACAGCTGCTGACTTTGAAGAGGAAAAGCAAGTGGAAATGATAAGTGCTTCAGAAGGAAGATCCTGCTGGGATGAGAAGCTCTGAGAAATGCAACCACAAACTTTTCCATCAAGTAAAGTGGAAGTTCTGTTACAGGAAAATGAACCAGCTTTGCTTCACCAGTGATGGCCATTTAATCTCATCACAGAATGGGATTCATAAAGCAGATCTAAAGACATTACCATTAATTCCACCATAAAGAACAATGGTCTACACACTGCATCTGTGTTTATCCAAAAAAATCAGTTTGTCAAGTCATCTCTACATATCCATGTAAAACTGGTATGAATACTCCATTCTCAAATAAGAAGACAAGAGGAATCCAGTGCAGTGTTGGAATTGCATAAAAGTAGATAGAGAAGAAAAACTGAAAACTTTCATACTGAAAAAAAATTAAGTAGGTTTGATGCTAGATTAAGGGATTTGGCATAATCTGATTTCCTGGTTTTGTAAGTAGCATTGAAGTATATTTTTTAATTGATCTGGGTTTTCTGTAATAAGTGGGTCAATATCGCCATTACAGTTTCACTTCCTTTACTTCCTTCTTAGTGTTGCTCTGATTTTTTTTTTGCTTTGGACAAAAAGGAGATATCTAGACTACCAAAAAATGTATTAATATGTGGTTCTCATACACAGAGGTCACTTGTAACCTTAACAGTGGGAAAACATGATGCAGACTGTACTGCTTTTGTTGATTTCATTTTTTTGGGGACATACACAAAATACAAAGCTCGGTATTGTCCCAAGCAAAAAATGGAAATTTCCTTAATTGACCTTGGATCTTTCTTGCCCATGTGGATGAGGCCATTGAATCACTGAAACTTTTGTTGCAATTGTCACTTAACATACCATGCATGTAACTTCTTCCTTTGAATTTTAAAAATAAGCATTCAATGCAGATTTCAGAATTCCAGGGAAATGGATGATTGTTAGAACTGGAGTACTAATACAGAGTTGTTGATGAGGGTTGTAACCCGGTAACAAATATGTTGTGACTGAAAAATGCTGGCAGTTCAAGAAGGCCAGAAATAGCCTCAGTAGATAGGTTGGATCTTAGCAGTCTGCATCCCTGTTAACTAACCTCCCATGTTTCAATCTTAGTGTTTTTCCCTGCGAAAGAAAATGTCCACTTAGCTCAGCATTCAATATGGCCAGAAGAAATTGGACTCAGATCTCAAATTAATTCTCAAAAATCTTACAGATGTTTTATCATGCCTCCTGTGGTTGTCTGATTTCTGAGGTAAGTAATAGTAAGTTCACTCCAGTAATGAGCCTCTTGTTGTCATTGTTTTTCCTTGCCCTTTTCCATACTCTCTTCTCAAGGTACTGCCAAGGCTGCAGGTTGGTGGTGGTACCCCCAATATATGTGTTGATGTTGGGCAGGAGTCACCCACTGTGGGCAAGTGCTACTTCCCCGGGGGGGGAGGAAAACAAAAGGGAATGAACCAAGACCGTGCTCACCCTGGGAAGCAGGTGCAGGCACTATTAAGGTTTTTTGGGCGTAATTGTGGGAGAGCAGCAGAAGAGCTGGCTCCAGCAGCATGGTCCAGGTGCTGCTGGTGTCAGGGAAGCACCCCGCCTTCCACTAGTCTCATGGCAGAAACAGACACTTCTCTGTGCAGAGTGAACAAGGAAAGCAGAGTGTTTGAGGTGGACTGAAATGATTCATCGTGCTGGGTGGAATTTGATGACTTCTTTTTTGTTGTTTGGAAGAGGTGAAGGATTAGAAGATTTCATAAACCTTTCACTGTAATATTTCTGCTTTGACTTTTATCTTTCATATAATGGGTGATCTAGTTGTAAGAAGGGAAAAATATTTTGAAAGGATGTAAGAACCTGAGAATGAGTTTAAACATACAACTGTCAAGCAAAAATATTCATCAGGGCCTGAAAAATTTTCCATGGGTTTTCAGCTACTACCTTTAAACAGTATTTTACTTACACCCAGATATTTCCTCATTGACTTTTCAGTTCAGCCAGCTCAGACTAGAGGGTCAGCCCCTCATGGTGACAGCCCTTTTCCCTGCCTTTTACAAGGGTCAGGCTGTTTTGAATTCACCACTTTCCCAAAACGTATTTTTGGCCAGAAGGAAGCCCTACCTCTGCCTTATGGGGATGTAATATTTTTCTACACTTAATGGTACAGGTTGAAGGGATATGTAAGGGAAAGATGGGGAGAAGCAGAAGGCAAATAGCATCCTGGGGTGAGTAGTTTATACTAGCGAGAGGTCTTTGGGTATCTTGTTCAGTGCATTAGGGTAAGGAAAAGAATGGGAATTAATTTTACAGGAGCTGCAAAACAGTAACAACAACGCAAAAAGAATAGTAAACTTTTCTTTTGGGGGGGGGAGGTGGGGCAGCTTGAATATCCCCTGAAGTACACAGGACCTTTTAGCAAAGCAAAACAAAACCACACCCTGATGAACTTGATGTCTAAGTTCACATTTGAGTGGACTGCCTTCTCAGAGGTGGCTGCAAACAGCTTTTAGTGATGCCAGTCAACTGGGCAGACCTGGAGAGAAAAGGACCTCTACCTGCCTTCTCTTCCTTGATGGTCATACCCAATAAGGACTAATGAACTGCCTGCCAACTTCCAGACCATAACCACCCTGCTCTCTTCTCAGCCACCAGCTGATTCCCCTGACCAAGATGCTGAGGTGAGAGCTCACTGACAGAGGTGGATGAGGTTAAAGATAATAACAGTCTAAACATCCACAGGGAGTTCAGCTCATGTACAAAGTCATAATTACATAAGCTACTACCATTACCAAGAAATTGCTGCGAGCAGGGACAGAAAACATTTGCAAAGACACATTTAATAAGCAAGGATGGAAAATATTGGGCTCTCTCCAGTGGATGCACCGTGGTTTTAGATAGGCTATAAAATGAGGATTGTTTGGTTAGTTGAGTAGAAACCTGTTAACTAGATAACCTTGTTGCAAAAAAAATTTAATTTTTTTAGCAGGTCTGCTCTTTCAACAGGTACTGATTCAAGTAGCCTCTGCTATTTTTATCAAATGCATTTTACAGGCATAGGAAATGCCACTGAGGATTTAAGCCCCCAGTAAGCTGCACAGAGGCAGTGTTTGTAATACACTGCTTGCTGCTTTCACAAGCTGGACAAACCTCATACGTTGTGGGCCAAATTATGCCCTTGGATGAGTACGCCTGATTCCCACTGCTGTCAATGTGGCTGTCATAGAAATCTGTGGGAGACCAGCTTGTGCATCCAAAGAGGAATCTGGCCTAAAATCTATTGTGCTCATATTCCTTGTTACTTAGATATTTCTTGTATCTGTTTTACTCGCTCTCTTTTCCTGTCAAGGTAAAATAAACACATTTAAATATATCCTTAAAAAAAAAAAAGGATAACAGACTTCGAGTACTACAACATTTTGTTTGTGGCTTAGTTTGTGTGTGTGACTAAAATTAATATATATTCTCTATGCAAGTTTCCTTACAAAGTCATTGTATAGAAGGTTTTACTGAGATCTAGTATTTTTGCAGCCTTTTGAGTTTTGGACAGGCCTGGTTGATATCCCCCGCAAGTAAGCAAACGTGGTCCTTTCACCCCAAGTTTTACTTTACCAATCTTCAGTTTCCCATCTGTGTTGCCCTCCCAAAAGAAAATGCCTGAAAAGATTCATTAAGGAAATATTCTATTGCTTCCATGACAGAGTATCAGTGGTTTGTCTGGGAGTAAAGGATGGTCTGGATGAAACAATTTGCAAATATAAAACACCAGGAATAGCGAGTTTGGGGATGAGTAGCCTCCATGAAACTCAGGTTGAATATACCTTGTGCATCCCCCATGGGTACTATTGTGGGGAATGTAGACCTGAGGCCTCGTGGATGATGGCAGGAAGGAGAGAGCTTGAGGGCCAGCTCTTCTGGAGGTATTCCTACTGGCCCCTCTGAATGTCTCCTGGTGTCCTGGCCACCTCTGTGAGCTGGATAGCAGGCTCAAGATTTACTCCTCTATGCACGGTTGCTTTGAATGTATTTTATTCCTAGGCAGCTCGTTGGAGTGGTAAATTTATACATGCATTCAGCATTGTCATAGTCATATCTTGCCTGAGGGCATATTGATCTGTGTTACCATATTGACTTGATGCTTTTACATCTGCCAGCAATAGGTCTACACATTTTTTTTTCTACAAAGATTGCACATTTTCCTTCCCCTGCCCCAAAGATCCTTCTACGCAGTCTCATTATATTAAGGTAAATCACTTTTTTTTTTTCTTTTAGTGCAGCTTTTTAAAATGGATGCATTTGCTCAGGTAAAAGTTGTGCAATGATTTCTAACTCTAATGAAAACAAAAGGTAAAGAGTTGGAAATTAATTGGTAATCAATTCCTTTCTAAATTATACAGAAAATTTGTTTTGTATTTGGCTTTCCAGCGTGCAAGAAACAAAGCAAAGACAAAGTTACCCGTTCATTTATAATTAAGTCACAGAAGAATAGGGGAGCAGTAGCAAGTAGCTAGTCCTTTGTGCCTGATATGCTTGCAGCAGCAGAATTGTCACCACAGGGAATTTCTTATTTTCACCTACGTTCTCCATACAATTTTAACTATAAAGGGCACTAACCAAAGCAGATGCTAGTGAGTCCAAAATAGTTTTTGCTTAACTTTTAGCATTTACTTAACTGATTACTAGTTACAAATCTGACACACAGCAGACATAATGGTGCTCTCAAGGAGATTAAGGGATTAGTCACTCACTAGCTTAATCAGATTAATCAGAGATTTTGAACACAATATATAATTCTATCCACAGAGGGAATGCATGATAGACACATGCTAGCCTTATTTGGGAAGGGATACTAGGGATAGACAGACACAGACAAAAGAGGGTAGAAGAAATTTCTAGTTATCACAACGATTTTTCTATATACTGCACTTGTACTATCACTTTAGACACCTTATACTTTCTAGCAGAATTAGAAATTAACAAAATATAATACCAGCATCAGCTACCAGCCTACACGAACATAATGTCCTGATGCAAGCTAATGATACTGGTATACAGTAAACATGTGTGTGTTTTTCATTATTCAGTTTTGTATTTGAAAAGTTGTTTTTAATTTGTGGGGAGAATTTCTTTTTTTATTCTTTTGGTGCCACAGCATCCAGGATCTGAAACATAAAGTGTGGGGAAGAGCTTTGTAAAATATTAAATCCTTTGCAACAAAACTGGAAGATGCTATTTGATACAGTAAGTTATTCCAGAGTAAGAAAAAGAAAGAAAATATTTTTTCTCATCTATGAGAGGTTTTATCTGTTGGGGAACCTAGTATTTTTTTTTAAAAAGTATTTCTCTTCCACACAATTTGAATAAAAGGAAAACTGGAGGGGAATCGCAGCGTACTGAAACCGAGGTTTTCCCGTACTAGAAGTTACTTAATGACTATAGTTGTTAACAACAATTAATAAGTAGAAATGATAGACAACATTGATATGAGCCGTGTTTTTGCACGGGAAAGAGAAGGGCAAAACCAAGGTAACTGATGTTATCTTAATCTGTTACCGTCTTCTTAATAAAACCCCAGAAAAAATGTCTTCTTTCTGAATGTGGGGTTTTTTTCCATTTTCCTATTTCTTTTCCATTTCTGGAATAATGACCTTAAGAAGTTCACGTGGCATTTCAGAAGGTATTGGTCTCATGCTTGAATCATATCTCCCTGACACCCAGTCTTCAGAAAAGAAGCACTTTTAAGAAAGAAACAAACAAATTAATCTCAATGTGCTTCAGGAAAGACAGTGTAGTTGGAAGTAGGCCAGGTTTTCACTCTGAACGATGCTCTGTGCTTGGCAAAGCCCAGAAATGTGTGTCTGCGATGGTTATTTTGCTAAGATTTTAAGATTTAATAATTACAGTTCTTTAAAGAAGGAAAAACAGCTCAGGGGGAACATAGCAGCTAACAAGGAAAAATCATGTTAGCAGCAATTAAGTGTTTGTTATGCAAAAACTGCAAAAAGAAACTGAACTCTCAGAGAGAAATGCTCAAACTGTGCAATCTGTCAGCCTGTACCCAGGGTCATGCGTGCAGTACATGTATTAAACGAGTAGAGGTGAGCGTCTGTGCTACGTGCAGGCTGCCATCGCTCCTTTCTCTTTCAGCAAAGAGCAATTGGAGGATCACTTTTTGCCGAGAGGATTCAACAACCCTATTTACAGTAGCTCACCCATAAGCTCGACATTTGCTGTCTCCTCTCTGGCAGCTGCCCTGCTCCCTCTCCCCACAACCTGAGCCATAGCGCAGCTCCCCATGGCCAGTTCCTCTTCCTCCAGCCTCAGCAGCCTGATTTCAGACACACAACCCGTGGTAACCAGCATCCCATCACTGCTCTCCGACAGGAGAAACACAGACACAAACACAAAGCTGCCTTTGGAAAGACAGCAATTGTGCACTCAGGCTTTGCTTTAAAGAAAGAACACACTGAATTAAAAATGTGCCAAGAACAACCAGGATGGCATTGCTTTATTTTCACAAAGAAGTCTCTCCTAATTGCACATTAACTGTCTTTTCGCGAACAAACTTGCTTCCACCTAACGTTGACAGTTGCAGGAACTCAAGTGTGTGCCAGTGCCGAGGGGGGGGGGGGGGGGGGGATGCTTTGTGGCAATGTCTGTACGTCTCGTGCCTGCGCTGATGGAATTATTGTTTATTTTTTTAATTTTCAGAGGTAGGCTGATGACAGCTGAAGAAGACTGTATTTGCTGAAGAGCAGCATGATGGTAGAGAGGAGCGGAGCTCCTGAGGGAGATCTAATGGTGCCTCTCCTTCCTGCACAGAGATAAAGACTTATAATAAGCGTGTATGTTCACCATCTGGCTCTGTGCATGTGGTCCTTATGGAGGCGAAAGCAGCACAATCTGTAAATGATCAGGAGCCATCGCACTCTCTCCAGAGAATCCACGATGCAATCAAGGTGACAGATGGCATGGCCGCTGCTGTGGCCTCATGGAGAAGATCAAAATCACCTTCAATAAACTCTGACTGAAATGGGCATGAGCACCTCAAAAAAGTCAGTTTGTCAGTCAAACTGCGACAGCAAGCTGCATTGGGGAAACATAGCGGCCAGCTCTCTGTTTTCAATCGTTTCCGTCTGACTGAGCCTGAACTATGATCTTTCTCAAATTGTCCTTTCTGTTTAGCTGAAGCAGGCCAGCAAATTGCCAGATTCATAGCTTTATTGAAGGAAATTGAAAACATGATGTCCTCAATTCAAGGGACAAACAGCTGGCAGGTGCTTGGACACCCAAGCACATAAAACGGACCCCTAGTCTTTTGGAGAAGTTTGTCCAACTTTTTTCAGAATAAATATAGATATATAATAAAATAGATATAATAAAATTCCAATTTAGGCAGGGTTTATCAGGCATTAGCTGACAGCGATTATATGGCTGCAATGAACCTTGCGCTACATATTAAATGCTGGGTTTTCCCATTTATACTAAAAATGCCACATCTACTGCTAATTATAGTGATTTTTGTTTCCCCATTTTTGCATGAATTTCTTAGTACACCCTTTTTGCCATGATTGCTTATCAAGTATAGGCATTTAGGGCCCATTCTGCAAGATTCCCTATACCTCTAACCAAGTGGTTCAGCACCTTACAGAATCAGCCTGACCTTTCAAAGCACTCAGCTGCTCTCTACCAGCCCAGCCCCTCCACCTCCACACACACTGTCAGCAGCCCCAAATGCCAAATTCCCGACCTCGCACAAGTAAGGAGGGACTTACCAGGCGTCTTCTGTTACTTGTGCAACTGTATGATGAACTAGATGAACTTCCCTGAATGTGGTAGTGAAGAAAAATTTCCTTTCCATTTTTTTCCTTAATTCTTTCTCATTTTTATATTGATTTTTTTCCTGTATTCTTGGCTCGATCATCTTCTTTTTTAACTGAAACTAAAGTAATGTGCTTGTCACTGTATTCAAGCTTGCACATGAGGGCTTCCAGGCTGAAGCTCTATTGCCAGGCTGAAGCAGGAAGCACATGTTGAGAGGTGACAGGAAGAGAAGGACAGCCTTCCTTCTGCCAGCAGGATCCTGCCCTAAGATCTTCCTGGGGCCTACCACAGGTCTGCTTTGGTATGGGAAGTGGATCGACGGCTGCGTCCCCACTCTGTGTGGCAGATGGTCACTGTCTTTCTCGCTTTGCTTGCTTGCATATATGGTTTTCTACCACCACATTTTAAAACATCCCTGTCGCCCTTAGCCTTTCCAACTACTCATTTTTAGCTTTGCTACTTGTGAAATATTCTAGAAAGTCCTTTGGCCTGAATCAAAGTCTGTTAACAGCAGTGAGTCTTTTCATCAACTTCACTGGGTTTGAATAAGTCCTTGGTGCTTCTCTGTAGAACTGAACGTTATGGAAGGCAATCTTAAAGATGTCTTTAATTGTTTTATTTTATTTTATTTTATTTTATTTTGGTTTATTTTATTTTATTGTTTGTTGTAGGGTATGGGTCACATTTTAAACCCAAGATTCCTGTTCCATCTAACTGACGTTCCTCTCTTCTAATATGACGTTTTACATTCATGGAGGAAGAGCTATGCACCCTCTGACCAGTACATAAACACCTAAAGACTGGGACAAAAATTGCTCAGTGTAAGCCCATCTCATTTTCACCCAGCATTTTGCTAGTCCTGTACTCTGGCAGTTAGGTAAAAAGTCAGTAGAAAAATCCTGATCTGACAAACCAAGAAGTGCTGCTAGGAGAACAACAGGGGAATTTTAGAGCTGAATTCCTAAGGGTTTCTGTCCTCTCTGTGGAAGAGTATGATTTGTGATTACAAGGTCTTGCAATGCTTTTTACTTTAATGTAAATGATACAGGGAGATCAGCAGACCAGGTATATTAAGCAATTTATCCCAGAGCTGAACCTTTTCACAGTTGATTGTGCTGTTGATGTTCAGTCCATTCTCAGGGAAGCATCCAAGTTTGGAAGGACATTTCCTCTAGTGCAGTTTCCAAGATGGAGATAATATAATAATGTAAAATATTTATGCACACACAATGATACTGTAAGCTTGAGGTTCCTGCGTGAACCTTGTTAAAACATCTGAATATATGACATCATTATTACAGCAGCCAGCCTGTGTGGTGAGACACTCAGGCATTTGGACACTAAGATTCTTAAACTCAAATATTTGAAAAAATTAATGTACTTGTCACAAGCAACACTGAATTGGGTCTTTAAATTGTAGTTAAACCTTGGTAGTTTTCTGTCTTAGGGTCATCTCGTCACTCCTATTTGCTGTTTGTTTCTCACACTGATCACAAAGGGAGTAACAGGGAAGCCTTCTTTGCTCCTTTGGTAAACAGGCCAAATTACCAGGTCAGGTAATTTGGTTGACAATTCTCAGTCCACAGTTGTGCTGTGGAGAGCCCTTGTTCCACACTATTTTCTCATACCATGATCTTCAGAGATGCCTGAAAGGACTCTGTCTCCTGTCAGAGGACATGCCTGAAGGCGTTTCTGTGTGGGAAGATGAATGTGAAATCACCTTCCCAGACTGTTTTGAGTACAGTGAATATTTTTACTTTTTGTTTAGTGGGTCACATAATATACATCACATAACGAAAGGCAAATTTCAATAAACATGTGAGTTATATCAATGGAGAAAAAGTCAGGCCAAATCAAAAATTGCCACTGCATGGCTGAGAAATCTGGAGCTCTTTCCCCAGTGGAGGGGAGTTTGCATAGAAATTTTATGTCATATATTATGAGAAAGAAAAAAAGATAGGTTTCTAGATAATTGAATGAAGTGAAGGGAAATTTAGGGCCAGAAAAGCTTTTGTCCTTGAATGTTCTTTATCATATTCCAAATAGGGACTCCGTGTCATGGACCTGTGAATACAAAGACTGCTTTTAAATCTCCACTTCTTGCATGACTGACACTTACAATTTAGTAACATCTTTCAAGACATCCTTTGTGCACATTTATTTCAAAATAATGTATTGAACCTGTAAAGTCTTACTAGAATATTTTTGCTGCAATTACACTCCCATATTCTGTGATTAGCATTGAGGTTGATTGTCCCTTGTTTTAATATGACCTTATACCACAATAACATAAATACAGTGACAGTCACTGTCCGAAATTAAACAACTCATATACTGTGTACTGTGGGTATTTTGTAACATTGATGGAGGGGAAAGTTGATTGAAAAAGGAAAATGTTCTATTTTCTGGAAGAAAAGTGCAGAGTTTGGAGCCTAGCAACGTTGCCTGGGGAACATTTAATAATACTGCCATGCCTGCCACATACCAGGGTAATGAACTTCACAGCTATGCCTAGAAACCCAAGATCACTCCTTACCCTCGTTTTGTTCGTTTGCTGGCTTTATCTCTTTGACTCTCATTCTAGTTAGAAAAACATGTTGCTTCAATCTTTCTTAGAAATACTTTAAAATGGAAGAAAATTAGGAGCAGGGGGATATCAGCTTAGAGGAAGTCACTCTCAGGAGTGGAGTCTCTTCCACTAGCAGTTCAGGGCAATTTCCATTCCAGTTCCCTGGACAGCTTTATGGGGAAATGGGATGTTCTACTTCCCTGGTTATCACTGCAGCGAAGGCAATGAAATACCCCCTTAAGAGGAGGTCAAAAGAGTCCAGTATCAAGAGCAGGAGGTTTCAATGAAGAAGAGAGATGAGAAAATTGAAATAAAGGATGGATTTTGAACAACGCCAGTTTTTCGTACATATGACTGTCTTTCATCTACTAAAAGTGCATCATAGAGGAGAAAAAATCATTCATAAACACAGCAGTTATCTTGTATGTGTGAACTAACGTGACTTTCTCATGTTTCTCTTAGCAGCTGTCACAAGAAAGGGGTATGGCTATTATAATATTCTACTATGAATGTTTATTTTAAAATTTCTTGAACGTTTTACACAGTCTGAAAGGTGGTATGCTGGGATCAACAGTATGAACTGAAATATAGAGGAAATCAAACTAGTATTTTACAGCTATTTGGAAGTATTTGGATGTGTGGATTAAGACTGAAAAGTTGATGTGGTCAAAAAGGGGATGTTTTGCATTCAGTTTTTTCTTTTGTGCATGTGGACATAGAATCATCATCACAGAAAGTAGACAGATGCATTTGCGTATGGTATTAAACAGCTACAGAACCCATACTCATATTTAGAAAAGTCCATTTACACAGTGGTCTCAGCCTTATTTCTAATTATTCATGTATCGTTATTTGAACATAAAATCCTGTAATTACTCCTGTGATGGGAGAAAATTAGTGAACTCAGAATGGTCTATCTAAAATCAGAAATCAGGAGCTGAAAATATTCAGCATGACTGTGGTGCATTTCATCTTATGAATGCACCACCGAGCCCTCAGACTTTTATATACTTGCATTACTATATTGACCGCAGCTGCTACTTCTGGGTGGTACTGGGATCTGCTCCTACCTACATGCAGGTCCACCAGAGCCAAAAGAGTAGAAACCTGATAAGAGGAGATGCATTGCTTTGTATGGTAAAAGGTACTTTCTTTGTCTGGCAAACCGCTCCTTTTGTATGCACATCAACCAGATGGCCATTTCAGTTTGTCTCCGGCTGTGAATCAGACAATATGGCAGAATTAAGGGAAAAGCAAAGCCTTCCCCTCCACCCCTCCTTTCTGTACATAAAATTAGAAATCATCAACCTTTAGGGAGATTTAATTTTAATACTTTATTTCTTTGCCCAGACAGCTACTGTGCTCTTTAAGGTGAGGCTAGCTAAATGTTTAAGGATCATAACACAGAAAAAAAGGAAGAAAAACATTAAGTAAGAAAAGAGATGGGCTATTTAAAAAAGGGGGAGGGGGTGTGTAGTTTTGGTGCTTTGATTTGATTCAAGCTACATTTTGCATGGTGAGGTTCCTCATGATGCTTCTTTTTCATATTGCATCAAGAAGTCTGAGGTGTTCTTGTAGGGTTAAACACAGTAAGTTTTTTCTCTCGTCGTCTGTGCTGTTTTATCCTACACTGGATATTCTTCCATGAATTTTTAGCAGTCAGTCTGCAGAATTTGGGGCAAAATAGGAAAATTAGCTTTTCTTGGGACCAGTAGGTAAAAGGCAGCTACTACACTACAGGCAGCTCCAGAGTAGGCGTTATATGCTCTTGTTATCTGAAGGAGAAGTCCTATGAAAAGATGAAACTGGGCCCTCTCAGGATTCTCTTCACAACTGGTAAGAACTCCCACTGTCTTCTATTAAGCCAGAGTTTCAAACCCTGAGTTAATCCTTTGGTTTGTGAACGCTGTAAATGATGCTTAACCGCGAGGATAGTAGAGAAGAGCAGTTTCCCTCGCATTCCTTCTTGGCCACTTGGAATTTATGCCAACAGAGACAACAAGTGATTGTACTTCTTGGCTTCCTTCATGTTACATATACCTGGGTTCAAGTCTAACTTTAACAAAAATCACACAGTATTCCATTTATATGTACAAATTTTGCCAGAAACCATGGGAAAAAAAGAGCAGTAAAAAATATTTGGGAACACCCAATTTAGTAGTGAGTAATAAGGGAATAGATTACAAATATCTCATGTTCAAGAGAATCTGAGATGTTTTACACCTTCAGTCATTTATCCTAAGGCTCTGGAAATTAGATTTCCTGCGGCTGGCTGCTGTTGTAGTGAAAGTAAACACAACAACAGGCAAAAAATGGGACATTCTGGAGTCTTGAAATGATTAGCTGCAATTCTTAGGTATTAATTTGCATTAAGAAAATGTTGTGAGGGTCAACAGACATTTTACTAATGTTTGGTAGGAGATAGATTTTGCCCCAAAAGTTCTTGCCAGTGCAAAGAATGAAAAAGATAGAGGACAAGGTTTTCAAGGCCAGGTTGGAGAAGGCTTTGAGCAACTTGATCTAGGGGAAGGCATCCTTGCCCATGGCAGGGGCTTTGGAACTAGATGATCTTTAAGGTCTCTTCTGACCCAAGCCATTCTATGATTCCATGACTCTATGAAAAAAATTATTCATCACAATTAAGGAGGAATGAAATTTTATTTCATCCAGAGATAGATTAAAAATCTGTACTGGAACTGGGGCTGTGAACGCTGTAATGCCTGGTATATTCTACCAAAGAAATATCAACTACACGATACCAGCCTATAAAATCTCAAGAGTATAAAATTGTGACTAAGGTATTACACATTATCTGCCACTGAGGTAAAAATTCTGGAAAAAAAATGTCATGAGGGTTCATTGAGTACTTTTAGAATTAATTCTCTAGGTTGAGAAAGACAAAATGTAGAAGTGAACTTTCAAGTAGTTAATGAATTTTCTCTCCTTGTCTCAAGACTTGCACTCTGAGATTTAAATGTTTGCAGTAAAGGAGCTTGATTTTCAACAACATTTGATAGCCATTTTTAAGATTTACATTAGATATCTTACACTTTACAAGCTTAAGTTTTATCTGTCCTTTGCTGTGTCTAGGTCAAGTAAGACATCCATTACAGCCTGAATAATGTGAGATCCTTGAAAAATCTGTGAAATTAAAATATCTCAGAGCAAATCTAAGGTCTCTGGGAAATAATTGATTCTGATGAGAAATTTCTTTGTGTGTCAGTGTTACTGTCTGTAGAAATGAGACAGTAATATGTAACTCCTTTGCAAAGTACTTTGAGAGCTGAAATTTTTGAACATAACTATGTAATAATAAGGTTTTGTTATGAGTTAGTAGTGCATTAGTAGTACCAGATATATTAGAGAAAGACAGAAGATTTTGTGCAATGTACAACAGGGAATAAACACCCCAAGGGAAATTCCTTCTTCATCCATGAAATTTTACCTAAAAAAAAAAAAAGAGGAAAAAAAAGAATGGTATTCTGGAAAGACTGCTTTTTTTATCTGAGGAGTGGTACAATGAACATGCTAGCTGGTACATGGTAACTGTTTTACTTGGAGAAAAAAACACATTTGCCAGCCTAATATCTGCATTTTGATAGTCCTGCCATATAAATCTGTTGCACTAAATATGGAATGTAATCACAAGAATCTACATACATATCTTTATCATGATGATTACAATAAAAAGGAGGAAAACTGTTGGCTTGCTTGATAATTAAAAAAAAACCCTCTTAAGGATCAGGAAAATTTCAGCTGTAAGTTTCAGCACATTTCTATTATCAGATGATCCACAATCTTACTCTAAAGTCACTTCAAATCTATGGAAGAAAATCATAAATGTCAACACAAATGTAATTTTTCTTCTTTGAACTGACATGCAATTTTTAATTTAAATAAAATTTGTACCCCTCTATAAACAGATTTCTCAAAAATAGTGTCTTCCTACCTTTATGCAATTATCCTCTCACAATTGTAAATAATCAGAAGTCACAACTTAAGGCATATGAAGACCTGAGTGTTTTATAAGTTGTTATTCCTGAGCATGGCTTCCACAGATCTACAGGTAGCCTGCAGTCCATATATATATGTATCCTCTCTCTAATAACCAGTGAGCTTCTGGAGACAAAGCCATCTCTTGTGCAGATCCTAAGTTCATGAATAATCTTAAGCACATGACTTTGTCTATTGACTGGATGGATATCTCATGCATTTAAAGTTACATAGGTGTTAAAATGCTTTGATGGATCAGGGCCAAAACAAATACGGCCTATAGCACTGTGGGGCTAATAATGCTCTTATAAGCCTCATTATCCCTGCTTTTGCATGAATCTTAGCAAAGCAAAGGGTTTGTGATTAGTGGGAGTTCTTTAAGGCTTATTTTAATTTGTTTGATTTCAATCCATTGAATGGCCCATTTTTATGCCTGTGTTTCCAAGGAAACAGTTGTAAAATGGAATTTGATATGATGTGTTATCAGGTTCCCTGTCAGCAAGTTTCAAGTGATAGTTACGAACTTGACAAATTAAGTTAAAAAAATATGATCTGAGTATTAAGATAGAACTACATGCATAATGTTTGTTGTCATGTGAATTGTGTTCTAATACTTTAATTTGTTTGGGGACAGAAATTGTTCTGATCATTTCAAGAAGGTCATAATATTGATAGCAAGTATTCAATATGTCACTTATGCAATGCTGAAATCAAAGTTTGAGTATGTTGTTGTTTTGATCCCAGTACTACACACTCATGAGGAAGTGCATCGAGCTAAATCAGACAGTATCCGTTCAGGAAGTCTTTTTTTCTTTACTGGATAACTAAAAATAAAATAAAAGTGAAACCCTGTGACCTGTGTTTAAAAAATCCAAGTACAGGCTATACATACAATAAGCCTATGTGGACACAGTACTTTGGATGGTATTTACAATCTGTTAACTTCTGTAAAAGCACAAACACAAATATTTATTCAAAATATTTGCACAAATGCTTGTATTTCAAAGAGCAAAAAACCATCCGAAGTTCTGCTACTCAGCTACTCAGCTGATCCTTATTGCAGTATTGAGGGTCCCTTGAGTAAAGAGACTAGTAAAAAAAAAGGGACTCTGCTGAGAAAAAAAAAAGATGGCTTCATAGAAAATGAGTGTAAACCCATGTTTGTGTCTGTGAGGATTTTCACAGTTACTGACTTTCAGGGAAAAAAAGAACAGGAACCTATAAACTCATACTGAGGACTCCATTTCACATAATTATGGTTATACTCAATGAACTTGAAGGTACTTAAATGATTTTATGATTCTGTAATACAGTTTTTCAATGACACATAGCAATGGAAAATATTTCAGGAATAGTTCAGTATTATATTGAGAACAGCTTTTTGTAAAGTCTGTATGGACCAGTTACATTGACTGAAGCCGGAGGAACTAAGAAAGACCCTGAAAAAACAGAAAGACCTTTGCAAATGATATGAAATCCCTGAATTTAAGGGAAGGAAAATATGGATTTGTCACTGCAGTGTATTCCAGAAGTGCTTCCTTTGAAATTGGCGATATTATTTTGTTTAGATTTAATTCAACCAGTACTTATGTTTCAGATATTCAATAAAAGTCAGATCAGGTCTCACGGAACTCTTAATGTCATGGCTTCTTTGTCTTTTGTGTTCAAACAATGAACTGAGGAGGAACTGAGACATCAGTGCGTGGACCCTGACCTCTGGTACTTAACATGGCTTGCCTTGTGGTCAAGGTTCTCCTTGTTGATAAGATGTAGGACCACATCAAAGCCCACCTCTGCTTCTTTTGGCATCTCAACTCACTTTTTGATGAATCTTAGGGTGCTGGAGAGAACAATCTCCATTGCGGGCTTTTCTCTAACATCAGGATGCAGACAGGACATGCATTTGAACCCACATGATCAGAAGAACTCCTAGGGCCTTGTATGTACCTAGAGTTCAAGTGTGAGAAGTTAATACATTTGAGGAAGAGGAGGTAGTATCTTAATTACAGCCTAAGGAACAGAGTCATGCAGGAAACTTTAGGCTGAGCAGGGAGTCAAACCTGGTTTTCCTCAGGTGTAGGCTATTACCTCAGTGCCTCAGCTGACCTTCCTCCTCCAATTTACAAGTGATACGTAAATAAAAATAAGAGATCTAAATGGTGATTATTGAAGTATTCACATCTTGACATCTTCAGAGTAAAGAAAATTGTCTCTTCTATTTATTGTTCCCAGTATTGCAAATTTAGAAGCTAAGACTCCCTAGCATTTTTTACACATGAGCAAATCCTGCAATGTTCGGATCTTGAACCTTTGCAAGTGTGAACCCAGGAATGTGACTGGAATAGTACTGGAAAAGAAGAAATCATTTCTCTGTGGAATAATGTAAAGTGTTTGGGGCTGCCCAGAAATTTGACATTTTCAAGATTCTTTAAGAGGTGGATTTCTGACCAAGGGCGGGTGACTTGTCATAGGTGAGTTAGCATCAAGCATGACCCTGCAGGAAGAAAGTAGTACTACTCATAAAGCAGTGTGTGCACACACCCAGGCACACACACGTACTGTGTTTTTTTTTTGTTTTTCATATATTAAGCCTAAAAATAATTTATTTTTTTTGCATTAACAATTTGAATTAAGTTAATTTAAAATCAAAGTAGCTGGACTTGGCGAGGCAAGGGTGAACTGTACAGTTTCATTTGTAGGAGCAAGCCATTTCACTAAAAATATTGCATGATTGTAGTTATATTTCTCAGCCTTTTCCCTTTAGTAACAGTTTAACAGAAAGAAAAGGAAAACAATTCATCTTGAAGACAATCAAACTTGACACAAATGACTGTAAAAGCTTGAAAGATGGTCTGATGTGGAAATGCATATTTCAACAATTTGTAAATTGTGCATTATATACTCAATGAATAATTGTGGCCTATTTACCAAATATGATTGTAGACAATTGTTAATGTACTATCATGTCAGTCCATGTGACAGAGTTGTTATATTGTTGACACAAGAATGCACATTGATCTAAGAGTATCAAAGAAGTAAATACTTGCCACTGTTCAAGCATTAATAAAAAAGCTGTTTTAATGTTGTTAGAGTTCAAAGAAGTCTCATTTTGAGACAACAGAAACTTTCAAGGCTCCCTCCCTAAATGTATATTATGAGAGTGCAACACGCATCTGAATATGATGTGTGGTTCTCTTGTCTCTTTTACTCATTCTGTCTTTTGAAGACATTTAAAAGTAGCTAGGGAAGTGTTTTGAAGGCTTCTAAGAAAAAGAAAAGAGCTGCTCTCATTTCCAAGATGAGTCCTCATATGAAGTCTCAGGAATCACTTTGGGTGAGTTATTTCAAATCCTTTAAGAAAATGGGATTACACAGGCGGTAACAGCTCTATTTAAAATAGAAAATCTACTTTGTGTGTGTGTGCAGGCAAACATGGCATTCAGGAGAGTAAAATGAAATGAGCCAGAAACTTCTCACATTTTCCTGGCATCTGTGGCGTGTCGCCATATGAGAACCATATGACTGCTGGCAGATTGGCATGTCAGCTCAAGCATGTACAACTTGACCTCACTGAGCTCTGTGTTTATCAGTTTATAACAGGAATATTGATACAATTTTAGCTGCAGTCTTTCTGTGCAAGGACAATTCATCCTTTCACAGTCCTAATTCTCCTTTGCTAAAGTGACAGCACCTTGTTTTTGAAGTTGCTTCTCCACTTGGGGAAAAAAAAAAGCAAAGGCGGCAGAAGACAGCAGAAAGCTGTTTTGTGTGCCAGAATGATGTTTCATTCATTGTTTTGTTAACTGTGAAGTTCTTAGTGGAGTTTGTCATGGGATTGCCTTGCTGACTTGTACTGCCTTTGTGGTTGAAAACCATGGCAGTATTAAAGACAGAGGTGGAGACAAAAATCTGGACTGTTGTTAAGGCTGAAAGTCGATGCTGAAGTATATTTGCACAGAGCAGACCAGTATTACCCCAGTGTTTAATCACTCTCAAGAAAAATAAAAGGATAATACACAAAAATGGTCAGGTTTTCATCTCAAGCTGGCTTTAGAGGTCCTGATCTCCAAACAGGTAAAATTTAGTTAAGCATATATGTAGTGGCCATAACTCATATCTAAGAGGTGAAATATCAGAATAGTGGACACGATATAAAATCTGAGACGAATAGCTCTCCATCAAGAATGAGAAATTGGGTAGAAGTGTAATCATAAATCTCAGTTTGCTTCAAAAACTTAGACATTATACAAAATTGTCCAGCTGTTTACGGCTAGCTGAGTGTTGATAACAGTAAAATGATGTGGGTACAGCCTGCCCGTGATCTGGATTGCAGACAGGAATAAAAAGTACTTCTGACCATGAAATTTAATTCAAACTGCCTTCATCACCACCATTTCCTTCAAGAATATAAGCATATCTCTGATCCTCAAGCACATAAACATACACTTTTACACTATGACTTGTTCCACTTAACAGTGTGGAAAGATGTTGTAATGAACATGCATTGCTTCACATTAGCATCTGCAACTGTACTCACATCGTCTTTCAGAAATAACGTTATTCATATCTGCTCAAGCTTCCTTGAAGGTTAAGCTTTAAACTGCTGTGATTTTCTAATTTTCTCTACATTGGTAACTTAATTAGAATTTCATCAGGGCAGATTTGAGGACTGAAGTTAAAACTGTCTTCACCAAAAATGAACCACTGTCTTCACCAAAAATGTTATAGAGACAGTACCGTAACAGCTAGGTCCTTTGCAAAGACTAGTGTACACAGAAGAGTAATGAAGAAATAATAAGAAAATGAATTAATGTCCTGAAGATAAAAAAGAAAATGAGAACAGTTTTGCTTGCTCAATGATTTTACAAACTAGTAACTGAAAAAAACGTGAAATCTAAAATTTCAGATCCTCAGAGATGGCCTATGGGAGACTATGAGATACAAACCAACATCCTGCCACGTACAACTGTGTAACCCTATTAGCTCAGATAGGCAATCTGTAGTGATCAAAAGTGCCATTTACAATGTTCTTGAGGGAATTTATTGGAAAGCCTAAAATATTTGGATGTACTTTCTAGAATTTCCTTCAATAGTCTTTTCACATTGATAGATTGGAAGAAAGAGAAAACCAGAAATATAAAACAGAGGAAAAATGGCTCTGTTCTGCTGAAAATGGAGAGCTATTTATTTCCAGTTTGTTTTGGCAGATGATATTGGCCAACAAATCTAATATTGTGCTAAGACCAAGTGTTTTTGAGTTTTTCCACCTGTAAGTTCCACACAAGGGACAAAATTTTAAAAATTCAAAGTTTCAGAATCTTTCATGAATGTCAAACTCTGTTTTAGCTTCCATTAGCATCTGTAGTCTGAATCTCTGCTGATAGCTTGAGAAAACTTGCTATATCAAACTAATGCAATAAATGTCCAAGTCTCTGGAAATGAACAATGAGCAACATCTATTTGACAATATTCTTTTCTGTTACCCAAAACATACTTTGTAAAAAGCACCAGTATGGATTGATGCTGACACCTAAAGGAGCAAAGTGCATGCACAGAAAGACCATGAGAAATCAAATATAATCACAAATTCTCATTAATATGTCAGTTCATTAATTTACACACACATCTGCACTGTTGAATACTCATATTCAGACTTGAGAATCCATTGACATCTATGGGTGGGCTCAACTCTCTCTAGTGAATGTGTGTCTATGATTCTTTTCCATTATTAGGAAAACAATAAATTGCAAACTACAGCGAGACTTTCTTATCATGCTTATTATGTATCTTTAATTTATTATGTTGAATAGTAGCAAAACTCTTTGTGAAACAGTAAGAACTGAAAGTATGCCTGTGGTTCGTGCTGATGCTATGCCTTTTTAAAGAAAGATCCAGCTCTGAGCATTGAGCTGGTCTTAGACAACAGGCACCAAATAATCAAATTATAGTCATCTGGAAAGAAAGATATAGATCTTCATAAAATAATATAACAGATCTTACAGTCGTTAGAGTATAAACTTGACTAAATGGTAGATTTATAAATGAAAAAACAAAGCCCCTCATCATTAAACAGTAAGTGTAAATGGACCAGTCAAGCTGTTTGTGATGTTTTGTTTCTTTTCATAAAAGAGTAGTGGGGGGTGCTTAAGCGTATGATAGAGAAAGGAGGGAAAATCACTTACTGCAGCATGTAGACAGGTTTGAGTGAGAGCAGATTTCCATGCAAGAATGAAATATGAGCCAGGGAAAACAACCATTTTTTAACACATTCATGAGCCCTGATTACATGGCCCACAGCTGGAGTTAAACCAGATTCCTGTTTAATTAAACAGAAGCAGTCATTCTCTGCATTACGTCAAAATGCATTACGTCAAAATGCACAAAGATGACATGGAAGTGAAACACAAAATGTGATATCCCACCTCTCTTCAATTCTACTGAGAAAAGATAAGATTTATTTAAAATCTTTTAATGGAAATCTATTAACTACACAGAATACATTCTATCAGCATAGAGAAATCTATGTGCTAAAGTGCTGGCCTTACTAACATAACTAATTCTGTTACTGAATAAACTCTGTATCAAATAACCTGTGATATGATTTGCTGTGAGAAAATCCATCCTACCTTGGGCACACGTTATCAGGCTGTTTCTGAAAAGGAATAATACAAATGTCTATAACTTCATCACAATAAGAAGGAAAATATCAGCTGAAAGATCTCTATATGAAACAACCAAGAACACTGTCCCATTTTAAAACTGGGCACTTGGTTATCCCCTGTGCAGGACTTATCCTTCGGTGTCTATCTGTAGTTAACTCACAGGTGAGAGTTGGAAATATTCCTTGGTCTTAAGGGACCAGCAACTCATCTGTAACACAAGTTGATTGAGATGTGAAATGCATTATCCAATGTTAAAGGATATGATACAAATAACCAGAGATAGAATTGAAGTTACCAAATACTTTTGTTTTCCTTCTGTCATGAAATATACAGGTTGACTTCACTTTCTTGTTTGACTGAAGTAAACCACAAAGAAAATTGTTTCCAATATACAGCAAAGACGTTCTGGCCCTTAAAAAAAAAGATGACTATTGAGTGGGTAAGCAAAAACTAGAGGTTAGAGGAGCAATGTTTTCCCCACAAACACATGTTGACCCACTCTTTAAAAAAAAAGATATTTTTTCTATACTTTTCCTTAAAATCATAAAATTACAACAATAAATGACACTGAATTGCAGGTGGTTTAACAGTGATCAAAGTTAAACATTATGTTTCTGTAACTTATTAACTGGTGTAGTTCCTTTCACAGATATTACTGAGCCAAAAATCAGCAGGATTCAGCAAATGTGCAAAATCTTTCTGTGGGTATTGAGAGCATTCAGCCACATTAAATTAGAAAAAAATATTTCCTAACAGTATGAGCACTATGAGAAATGCCCCGACTGCCTGCTTATTGTGCCTAGGATATTATTTCCGATGACAATACAGGGTTTTACCCCTTGCTGTGATGTATCAGAGGCCAATTAGATGGACTGTTGGTCTGACCTGGCATTGTTGTTCTTGAATATTTTCTGATGTTGTTTAACTTTGTGTCTATTTTAAAATCAAGGTTTCCTAACATCATAAAAAAAAAAAAAAGAGAAGCATTTCGGAGAAAGAAAAGGGCTACTCTGAATTCTGCTTAACTTGTGTGTTAAAACTAGTTTTCAAATCCAGCTTCAATTTGCCCCTTTTTCTTCTCTTGTTTTGAGATCATCCTCCCCATACAATTAGAAGAAGGTCCTCATAAGTGATGCTTTGCTGCAAGTCTCCTTTCCCAGGCTGCTCATGGAGTCCAGGGTGCAGCTGGTCTAGGCTTGCACTACTCCACAGTGCTGGCTCCCATTTGCCCTCACTGATGTTCCTGGCAATAGAGACATTTTGGAAACATTCTTCTGGACATTGTGCCTGCTACAATACAAACCACAGGTAAATCATGTTCTCTACAAAGCAAAGCCTTTTGATCCAAGAGTAGAGGGATGTCATCTCCATTTTCCTGCCAGCTGTGTAGCAACCTATGCAATACACTTTCTTTATAACACCTAAAAAGAGCAAAGATTTGCTGTCAGAGCTGCTTCATCTATGTATGTTTTGTGTGTGCTCCATGCAGCATCTCCCATGAGAGACAATGGGGTTTCCTGGCATGAGGGGGTGGAAGTCACATCCCTACTGCTGGAAGGCAGGAGAAGGCAGGGGTGCCCCAGACTGGTAAGGTTATGGTCCTACAACTCAGTTGTGTCTCCTGCTGCTGCTTCTTGGGGAAGCCTGGAGTACCCTATCTGGTTCATGGTTTTTCATTGTGTTGTCATTGTTTTGGGATTTTTTTCTCTCTCAATTTGCTTTTGCTTCTTTGGACTTTATTTGAACATTTTTACCCCTTTCTATTTTACCCCTATTTCTTTCTTTTTCCTGCAATGGCATTATTTTTCCAGCTGTTTGTTTCTTCCTGCACTTTTACAGCTCCTTCTCTGCCCAAAGTACAGAACTTAATTTCTTAAGGGAAACAAGCCCTGGTGTGAAATCTAGGCTTTTGGTTCAGCATAATGGAGTTTCAGCAGAATGGAGTTTCCTCTCCTCATGGTAATTTCCCTTCTGCCCCTAAATCCAGTTTTAAAAACTATAGAAACATAAACCAGGCAGGACTAGAAAGAAACCCAGTGTTAATAAAATATCATTGAGGTTTTGAATGGCAGAGTGAGGCTTTACATTGGATGTACTATAAAAAGCCTTAAACACCAGTATATTATGTGAAAAAGTAACTACTATTCTTTGTGAAGATGCCATTTATCAGCATCTGAGGAGGTTATTCAAGTGAATAGATTAACAAACATGAACTAAAGTGTAATGTTTATCAGCTGTCCTGTTTAACTCTAAATAATATATCAGAAGATGGGTCTTAAAAATGAAATGGCCATCAATCAATATGTGTTGCCATTTTACACAAGAGGTTATATATAGCCCTATGGAAACAATGCACATGTGAGGTGTGTCGCTGGGAGTCACTCCACCAGGCAGAGGAGAGAGGCTAAATCACAAATCTTGGGCAGGAACTGACAAGCACTCTGTCATTTTAATAATGCTCTCATTGCAGAAAGTTTCACCAGTTATGGCCATGATGCTTAATTGCTCTCATTTATCTCCCTAATAAATGATGTCATTGGCTTAGAACTGTTGTACAAATATAGCTGGCAAGTCAGTAAGTAAACTTGCTATCTGCACCTATTGATGAGAGTGGGAATAAATGAGAGTAACAAATGCAGCAAAGGACTTAACAATATAAGTAAATGAAATTTAGTACATCAAAACAGATATTTTATTGTCTTCTTTCTATTTGTCTGAGACAAATGGCTAAAAAAAATCACCAAATGCTTTCAGTGCAGAAGTAAGCCTATTTTGTAATGCTGACTTGAGAGTCTGAGGGGTGATAGTCGTCCTTTGGCCCTGTTGCATCTTCACATGTGTGGAAAAAGCTCCAAGGGTGTGTGGTGGATCGTGCACTGTGTGCATGGAAAAAAAGGGGTTTCAGCTCCATATTTTCCTTAGCAGTGAGTTTTTTTTCTTTTATGAAGTGGAAGAATGAAAGTAATAAAGTGAAAAAAGCAAATAAACCAAAAGAAACCAAAAGCCACCCAAATGGCTTTCCTCATTTTGAGTGAACAAACATAAAGAAAATCCCAAATTCATTCTTATCAGTGACTGTGTTTTATCTCCATAGGGTACAAATCACTGCTATTTCCAAGTCTTTATCTCCCTTGCAGAGGTTACCACCTGCTGCATTTCCAGCAGGTTTGTATGGTGTTGCTGTGGCCTGGCCAGGGGCCATCAGGACTACTGTGTGTAGGCAGGGTGATCTATGAGCATGCAGGAGATGTGTTCAAGGTAGCTGGAAGTTTGTTTGCTTACTTGTCTGTTCTCCTCTATTTCTAGAGGAGGAAACTACCTTTAAAAGGAATCTATTCTGACAGAGCTCAGCTTTCAGAGACGTCTGGGTTTCTCGTCTCTGTTCTGCAGTTTAATAGGGAGAAACTTGAGAAGGTTATTAGTGTCCTTCTCCCTAGAAATCCTCCTTTCCGAGGTTCAGGGATTAAGTAGCTGGAGTTTGACAACTAAAAAAAGTTGCCTAATCTTCGTTAACCTTTGTGCCTACAAGGGCAGAAAGCAGCAGGACTTTACAAGTCTGAGCACACTAAAAGTGGCCATGCGAGATGATGAGAGTCTTGGGGCGTCCTGTGCCGCTTCATGCAGGAAATTAGGTGATTACTGGAAATACATTTCCTGGGAATTGCTAAGTTCCTCAACATAGGATAAAAAAGATGAAAGCTCCTTTAAGGAAAGCATAAAGAGAGTGAGAGAGGCAGAGCATGAGCAGAGAAAAGCCAAGGGGTTTCTGCAGGACCAGAAAGAGGTAATCGTCTACACGAGCAAATGAGAGGTAGAGCAGTAAAGGGTCAATGAGCCTGCGGCAAAGCCAGGCTGCTCAGGCTGTTCCTTTCTCAGAACAGTTTGCTTCTCTTTCTTTTATTCCATTGCTTTCCAAGCTGGGAAAAATTATTTTTAAAAGTGCTCCCTGTTTATGGCATGGCTTTAGATTTTTTTTTAAGGTCTTGCGCCTCTATCTGGAGTGCTCAAACTGCCAGTGGGCAGATAGCTTGCCACTGCCGTGCTGAGAGACTTCCTCAGCAGAGTTCACAAGTGCAGCTCACAGTTTGGGTGGTTCTACTAAAAATACATTACACCTGGAGATACTTGATGACTCTTTTCCTAAAGCTGATGAAAATTACTGTTACTTTTTTGAAGGGAATTTTCAGAAAGTGTTAAAAATATCTATAATAAGAGGAGTTGGCTATAAATGTAATATTCACCATAGCTTTGAACTGTTGGTAAATCCAGTTTGCTTCCTACAATTTCCCCACATTTCTTTATGTAAATAACTTCACACAGTTGAGATTTGTGAGGAAAAAAAGGTGATATGGGTCATGAAATGATACCAGGTTTTAATTTCTACTCTATGAAATTCGTAGTGTGCAGGATCTCAAACAGCAGCTAACAAGTTAGATTGTATTCTTAATAGTAATGTCAAACTATTTTATGATTAAATATTGGCTTTTCCTACATGACAGCACAAAGGTTGATGTTGTGTGGGAAGCTCAAGGCACGCAGATTACAAGGTGTAAAAATAAAGAGAAAAAGGATTATTTTTCCATATTGGAGTCCTTTTAACACATTTTAAAAATGCTTCAAGCCATTTCAAAACCAGTATTTTTGAAATGTTAGTAGTATGATAAACTTTTAAAAAATTATGGAATGAAACCTTTGTTTTTAAAGTGGCTTTCACTGGTGTTAAAAAAACTGTAAACCAAGAGGAACGGATTATTACAAATGCACAAATTCAAATTTGTGTTTAAAAATGCGGAGGGAAAAGACTTCTATTTGTTCCACAGTATCTTTAAAGTCTTTCAATCTTTCTAAGTGAACAATTTGGTAAAAATAATCCAGCTTTACAAAATGCTTGTTTTGCAGATACAAAGTCATAAACCTTTCACCTAGGTGCCTGTGATAAGGACAAGTAACTGGTCTGTGAAGGTCTAGGGATCTGCCACAGTAAAACCAGGGTACAGAGACATGAAAGTGAAGAAACTACTTCCTAAGTCAGAGAGCAGAAGAAACCAGAAACACCAAGAAGGTCAGTTACATGAAATAAAACTCAACAACTGAGATGAAAGAGCTATTGAGACTATAAATTGCAAATGGAAAACAAATTCATTGCATTGGCATAGTGACAGAAGCATTAAAAAGCTTTAGGAGAAAGACATTAAGAAGTAAAAGAAGTAGAAGAAAAGAGCATGGAGGGGCACTGGAGATAGAAGATCAGAAAGCAGACTTGCAAGAGAGTGGAGCTGCAAAAGAAGAGAAATACAATATCGAGGTAGTAGAGGTGGTTTGGAATGACAGCTTGCAATGTCTGTGCAAGCCAACTGCCTGTACATGTTCCACAATAACACATATTCATTTATTCACTCTGGGTGAAATCCTGGCTCAGTCACAGACCACAGGAGTTTCGCCATTGACTTCACTAGGGCCAGGATTTGCTGGCTTTGGTTTAGTTCCACAAACAGTGTTTGTCTCATTTGAAGTGCAGAAAGATGTTAAAAAATTAAGAAGAAAATGAAGTTTGCAAATCAACAATGCCATTTATTGAAAGACTGGGCCAGGGCACAGAAACCCCTGGCTCATAAACCAGTTAGGCGGGCAGCTTCTGCATTAATGAATTATCATGCCTGTGCCTAGAACACAAATGCACTACCCACTAGGCATTTTTGTTGTGCTGATGTATGGCTGTGTAATAGGCATAAGGTATATTCTTCCTCTTTCCTCTTTTTTGTGTTCTGCATTAAAATTTACACAAATGTGAGATTTCAATAAAACTTGCAAAGAAATAATTTTATTTTTTTTCTACTCATTGGGTAGAGAACATGTAGTAATAAAGGAGTGAATTTTTAATAACCTGTTTTACGATAAATGAAATATCAAGGTGTATTTTAAACCAAAGGAGTCAAATCCTTATCTTTTGGAAAGCAATGGGTTTTCTTAAACGTGTTTCAGTGAAGTAGTTCTTCTTCTGTCTAAACAGATATCACACGAGACTATTACCACAAACAAGGAGGATATTATTCGATTCAAAATATAGATACATTATATAGCAAATTATATGATGTAAGTAGAGCTGCTTTGGGTGTTATCAGGGTAATGATGTTGTAAAACATTATTCCTGACTGGTAACCTTATATTTCACATGCTTTGCAAAATATCTAAAATGCCATATTAAAAGAGTTTTAAAACTAAATAATTTCTTCCACTTCCTGAAGTGAAGTGCTTTTCATCAGAGCATAAATTCAGTATAAAGACAAAAAGAAAACTTGACATTTTTCTGCAAAATTAAACAATGCTATCTGAATCAATGACAGAAATATATTTACATATTTCAGGCTAAAGATCTTTTTTAAATGTTTAGTTGCCACATTCAAACCTTTCAACACTTCTCCCAAAATCACATTATTACGAAGTTACAACAAGAAGTCAAAGAATAAAACGGAAAAAACATCCACTCAATAATGTGAAGGTTGTGAAAGGAGCTGACAGCAACCAGGAAGTTGGAAGTTAAGGGCTAACAGTCTGTCCTAAACTCCTGCTGTGTGAAAAAAACAAGTGGCACTCAAGCATATTAGCTGAGCTGGAAATTTGAGCCTCCCAGACCAGGCCATCCCTCCTTCTCTATGTGAGTTATGGAAGCTGTTGTTTTGAGGTCTGATTTTCAAACTTGGCTTAAGTGTTGCTGTTAGAATACATGTGTGGCACTTGCACACAAACCAAATCTCTGCTCCAAAACTCCTTTTTGTCCAGGCACGTGCTGTTGAGGCAGTTGGGACGCAAGACATTGATACCTTTCTGCAGCCTTTAAAGGCTTTGGCAAAAGCACAACAGCTTGCTATACACCTATTCAGAAATCATTTGCTTTACCTGCTTATCTGTCTTTTACCCCTGCTATAGTTTATTGGCCTTTTATGTATTTCTAACTTGTTATACTATATACATGCAACACTTAACAAGATAAGTACACCATATGTGTTTAAAACCTCTGGGGAACTCACAGATGTTCTACAGGTCTGAAGTCTATTCCCTTTTAGGAAATGGCTGATGAGAAACTGCAGGGAGAGGACAGAGAACACCTCCTATGACTCCCAAACCTGCCTCTGGGAGTGCTTGGGGAAAATAACTGCATTCCAGCATGGTACGTAGCTAGCTTAAAGGAAGCAGGAAAGACTTCTGCTCATGCCTAGACAATTTTAAGAGTAGAAATAAGTTTCCTGAAAACAGACTAAAGCGATTTTTTCTAGTTCACAGCCTAAGAAATCTCTTCTGCACATCCTAAGACACCACCAAGAACACCATTCTGGTTAAAAAGAAACTCTCAAACTGTTCCTATCCTTATATGTCTTCGAAAAATAGAGTTTAGAGTGTATAAGACAAACAAAAGTCTATGTCTATCTTATAGGATTCCTCTTTTCCAAACTAGTAATCCAACATTTGATACCTGTAAACTATAAATCCAAAGGATTCCCTGTATTTCACTAGAAGAAAAGTGTCTTCAGGATTTTGATATTTACTTTCTTTGAACGCTCCTTTTCTTTAGCTTTGCTTCCCAAGTTACTGTATACTTCTATTTCAGATTAATCTGAGCAGCTTTTGTAAGAGTGACCCTTGACAAAGTTCACCAGTTCTTGTGGCATAAGACTTCTGTGACCGCTATTTGTGAAACCTTCCTGCCCATTCCTGACAATGTCACCGTAATAAATGTGAGCTCAAGAACCAGTGGAAGTTGCTGGTAGCAAAATAATAACAATAAACACAACCAACCAACCAACCAACCCACACCACTACACACATTAGAGGAGGTATTTAAAAAAATTAGACCATTTGAGATAAAAAGGTGTAGAGAACATGACAGTCTGTCAGTAGAAGTCTGAGCTGATAAAGCCAAAAGCCAACAGTTTGTTGAAATGTAATGGCCTTCTACTAAAATGCTATTAGAGTAATAAGGCACCCATGCAAAAAGAAAAAAAAAGAAGAAAAAAAAGAGGTTGAATGAACATTTTAATTAACTCGTGCAGTTTTAATTAAAAACATAATGTGTCAGGAAAATGAATAATGCCTTAGGGCAATAAAATAGCTAGGTTTTCTGTTCAGTCTTCTGCTTCATATCTTTTATGGAAGTAGGAAATTATTGTTAAAGGGAAAAAACACTCCATCAGTCTCATGAGCGTCATATCCTCTCTCCACACATATCCAACCAAGAACATGCCATGTAACAAAAGTCAAAGGTGTGGACAAAAGGAACAGGAGTAAACCAGAATAAGGTACAAGATATTTTGTGTTGCCACCATGTTGGTTGTGACACAACTTTTCCAGCTTTTAACGCAAAAACTTTGACTTTCAACTTAAAAGTCTGATCTTGATAAGGTATGTTCAGATACTCTGGATGCCCTCATTTTTTGGAATGAAAGCTTTAAATGTTTGAGTATCATCAGGCCTTGGTGAAGAAGCAGTGGTCTCCACCCTTTACAGATGAAGCCATTTTAAACCACTGGTATTCCCTGACCTGAGACACCAGAGATCACATGACTTTTTGAATGAGAAAAATAAAGCTTTCAAATGTTATAAAAGAAAAGGAATAAAACAAACCAAGGCGAACAGAAGTAGATGAAAGTTAACTTTTCCCCAAGTGGGAAATGTGGAATGCCCAAACCTATTTATTTATTTTCTTTGCCCAGATAGCACTCAGAACTCACTGAAAGAGATTTGAAATTCTAGCAGCTATAGCATAGCCTGGGGCAAAGGCAGGGTCACAAGCACCATCATGTAACACATTTTAAAGGCTGTCAGAGATGTTTCTTCAGTCTCTGTGTCCTCAGCAGTCCCAGAGTTGCTGGCTTGCTGCAGACACCTGCTACCTGGTCATACCTTTTCTGTGACTCACATCATTTTGACCATAAATCACATCTAAACTGTGAGAAGGCTGTTTTTCCTTAATGCACTCTGAAAGCATATGAAGCTTTGTGTGCAAGCAGTCCTGGGCTACGTCCTGTCTGCAGCAGATTTTGCAGAGCTCTGGTCACCCATTGGTTTCTATGGGCGTTAATAGGAAATGCCGACACCCAGAATCTCCTGTAAATGCCCCTCTATTCATTTAAGACCCCAAACTTAGGTTTCTAACTTTGACATCAGGGTGCCAGTTCTAAGCAAAGTCTCTAGTCTGATTTTCCTTTTGCTTTTGCAAGTAGAAAAGGAAGGTGCAATGCTGTGATGAGCTGGTGCTTGTGGGTGTCCAGGAAAGAAGTGCTGCCTGCAGATGTTACAGTACAAGCAGCACCAGCAATCGCTTGCAGTTTGTGAGCTGTCTGCTGCTTGACTTTGGGCAAACTACTGGTTTGGAAGTGAAGGTAATGATACTGAACTTGGGCAAAGACTTTGAGAGTAAATTTGGTCTCTCAGTATGAAGTACCGCTGCTAGAAATGAATCCCCATGGAAACAGCACATTACAAGCAGATCTTACAGACTTTCTATCAGTATTTGCCTGCACACTCGCAAGCGCAAGGGAAGGCCTAATCCAAAGCCCGCAACTTTTATTCACGTGAGTGACAAATCCCTTCATACCATGGCGCTGCCAAAAGCAACTGCTACATTGACATTAATAACCAGTGTCTGAAACAAAGTGAATGATGACTGTTCAGGCTCCGTAAGGAGCAACACTCACAACCACCCCTGATAGAGTATAACACCAATGCTTGTGTTGGGCCCTGCCAAAAGACATAATGCTTAGCAGTGGTAGGACTTTCTTTTCTGATTTTTTTTTTTTTTATGCAGGATTTATGTAGAAAAATTTTAGGCAATTGGAATTTTAATTTTGGATTCCAGGATAGGATTTTTTGATTTGTTAGGAAAATCTTGTAACAGGGCAGGATTTTTACTTAAAAGAAGTGGGGTCTAAGCTGATCCCTAATTTGTTAAGCACAGTTCACTATGCCCACCAGTTACCTGAACAGATTTTTTGATAGGTTTGCTACAAGAAATGCATTGAATCAGTGGATATTTTAGGCCTGTGACAAGTATTTAGTTATTATTATCACAGTTATTATTGCATCTATGCTGAGTACTTATGCCCTACCCACTGCTAAAATGCTTGAACACTACCTCAGACCAAGCTCTGCAGCCACAATTAGACTTTGTTTCTGCCTTTAAATACTTTTGATTCCTGAGAAGCAGTATGGAAGTCACAGAAGAGCCTTTACCATTTTTCTTCCTATTTTACTTAAGGCTCCCTGGTTAAAGAGAAAACATCTGCAATTTAGCATCAGTAAGTAACCTGTTTGAGGTGATGCCCCTGGATGTTCTTAGCACAGACACCTGGAGGGGCAGTGCCTGTTCTTGCATCCTGCCAAAGCTGTGGCCTTCTTGTGCCGTCCAGTCCTCCAGTCTCACTGTTAGGAAACATGGCCATGACCAACACAGAAATGGTCATATGTTCTCCAGAAGTGATAGACATTTCAAAAGGAGTATGGAAGATTCAGAAGTAAATCAGCTTTTCAACTGTTGTGTCATACAAAAATAAAAAACCCCGTCTTCCATACAGCTCTTAATGTTGAGCTCAAGATTCACAAATAAGTCTCATGTGGCCAGTTTTCTTTTTTATGTGACACCACATTCGTGGATATTCAGACACAGTACCTTCTCCTGCCAAAGCAGATCCCATGGTCCACACCCTATGTAAATAATGGATTTGCTTTAGACTCAAGAAGAAATTTTTGCTAGCTACAGACTCTCTGAAACTCTGGTTATGTGATTCTTTTTCCAGCTCACAAGACTGCTGTGAGAATGGTGCTCACACCCCAGCATGATGGAATCACACAGACACAAAATCCCATGCAGAGCTATAGACTGGGGACAGAGTGGCTGGAGAATAGTCAGGCAGAAAGGGACCTGAGAGTGCTGGTTGACAGGAAGCTCAACATGAGCCAGCAGTGTGCCCAGGTGGCTAAGAAAGCCAATGGCATCCTGGCCTGCATCAGGAATAGTGTGGCGAGCAGGACCAGAGAAGTTATCGTCCCCCTGTACTCGGCACTGGTCAGGCCTCACCTTGAATACTGTGTCCAGTTCTGGGCCTCCCAGTTTGGGAAAGATGTCAGGATGCTGGAGTGTGTCCAGAGGAGGTGAAGGGGCTGGAGCATAAGCCCTACGAGGAGTGACTGAGGGAGTTGGGGCTGTTTAGTCTGAAGAAAAGGAGGCTCAGGGGAGACCTCATTGCTCTCTACAACTACCTAAAAGGAGGTGGTAGTCGGACAGGGGTTGGTCTCTTCTCTCAGGTGACCAGTGACAGAACTAGAGGGCATGGACTCAAGCTTCGTCAGGGAAAGTTTAGACTTCATGCTAGGAAAAAGTTCTTCACTGAAAGAGTGTTTGGCCATTGGAATGCACTGCCCAGGGAGGTGGTGGAGTTGCCGACCCTGGAGGTGTTTAAGGGGAGACTGGATGAGGCACTGAGTGCCATGGTTTAGATGATGGTGTTAGTGTTGGTGTTAGTGTTGGGTTATAGGTTGGACTTGATGATCTCGGAGGTCCTTTCCAACCTTATGATACTGTGATACTGTGATACTGAGGGACACAAATGCTGTGGGGCCACATCTGCCCGAGTCCCCAGATAGCAAACGTGTAAGATCTTCCTGGTCCATTTAATTTTCTCTTCCTAGTTCATGCAGGAAGTGAGATGTTTTCCTGTGCCATGCCTCTGGCTTTCCTCTGTCAGTTTTTTTTCCCAAGGAACTCCCCACACTTGTTGAAGCGTTATGGATCTGCACTCAAGAAACAGCACAAGGATGAACAGTTGCGGTAGGTCACAGGAAGTTTATTCCTTTCCCAGGGCAGGTGCTGGTGGGGAGGCTCATTGCTCAGCCTGCTGCCCACTCTGCAGAAACCTCTCTGCTGTTGGAGCTGCAGCGGTGTCAGCTGCACCCTCAAGCATCATCTCTACATTAACACTGTTCACTGGCCAAACTCAAAGAGCCAAGCTGAGTGGTAGTTTTCGGGCATCCATAAAATAGTGGAGAACTTGCTACAGAAACATGCAGGCTTCAGAAATTCAAGAAACTAATGGGAAGTAAGGATCAGCCTACAAACAAGAGCCTCAGAGGTCACTGCATTTACACTGCATGGTATATGTCTGCATTTACTTAAAACACTGAAATTTTTTGAGGGCAAAATTGTAATATCTGTTTTCCAGTGCCTGAAGGGAAAATCTGAATTGATTTTCACTGTACATTATATTTCCATGCAAGAAATGTCTTTTTAATCCCTCCTCAGACCTGTTACTTGTCTTTTCCCCTTTTTGTTTCTCATCAAATTATAGGCTATAGCACATCTAATAAAGAAAAAGTATAATTCCAGGTTGCATGCTCTGTTGCTGAGCAAATATGTTTTAACAATATGCCTGCCATTTATTTATGTTTACTTTTCATAAATGAGCTCGCTTTTGTCATGGCAGGAGCACCCACAATAAGAATTAATTTTATGCTAATTCTGGAGAATATTCCAGTATAATTCTCTCCCCCGTGTTCCCCCCTCTGAGTAATTTACTGGATTTTAAGACTGTCATTCACTGAAGGAATAGTAGCACACCATTTGATTCAGGAGAGCAATCACAATTAATGTTTCAAATCCTGAATATTCACAATAAACTGAGACAAATTATTGCAGAATTATTCATTAAATTGCTTTGAATAACAAATAAATGCTATGGAATTTCAGTCTGGTTGCAGACACTTCACAAAGGGGCAAATATGGTAAAATGAATTAAATTCGTTGGTGCCAATTACAGTTTAGACTATTATACTTTCGGATCCTTTGAGCAGCAAGTTGCTTGTAACTTATCCCATTAATTTCAATGGGGTGACCTGTACTGTCATGATCTGCAAAATCAAGATTCTGTCACGGAAATACTTAAGCAATATAAAATAAAAATAATTTGATGGCTTGACCCAGTGTCTTTGCTTCTGGCCATGTGCTAGAAGGACCTGAAAACATGTACTTATCTTCATGACCCAGAAAGCAAATTTCTTGGCTTGCCTCTCTGATTCTGTTTACAAATCTACTGCGAGTGTTACGGAGTTGAAGTTTGTCCACTGAATATTGCAGGTCACTCCCATCATTCTCTACTACTGGCCAGCTTCAGAGGTGAAAAACATGTCTTTAGGTCACCTTGGGGGGCTGATCTGCATCTGTGTAAATGAGGGATTTGCTACCTCTGATGACAGCAGGGTTGTGTTCCCTAGCTACAGGGATTTGTAAACCTGAACTGAGCAGGCAGAGACTGAAAAGAGGCTCCAGAAGGCTAATTCAGATACTGGCTGACAGTTATTTTGTCTCAGTTTCTACTTATATCACTTTGGTTAAAATTATTAAAATCATTTATTTATATTTTGCTTAGTAAGGACTTGCCTGCATTGAAACCACAGACAAAGTTCAGTTGGTCACATTTGTTTTGGTACAAGTCCACATGGGGACACTGCGGCAATAAATGTGCCTGCTTTTGAGACAGCTCAGGACTGAAACGAAATGAAAGTACTGCTAGTGGCAAAATCAGAATTTTTCATGGACTTCTTCAAGAAATACAGATATAGCTTACAGTTAAATTAAATAACTTGTTCCCAGGTTCCATAGAGAAGACCTACATTGTTTTGTAGCTTAAATAAAAGACCTCATTTCTAAAAGCATTCCATGAGAAGTGATTGCCCAGTCCTTTAGAGTACCAAACAACACACTTATCTGCCTATGTATCTGCTGAATCACCTGTGCTACTAAGGCCTGACTGGCAGTTAAATGGTAGTTAGCAGAGACTTCCCTCCTGTGCAACAGATCTCTATCCTTCTGTGCCTGCCAGCCACTTGCCTACAGGTCAGGTGTGGGAACGACCGTGAAATACAACTCTCTCCTCTGATTTAGGGGCCCAGAAATTATTCAAACCACTGTTGTATACCAAAACTGCTCATAATAAGATTTTCTTACCCAATTTCTGCTCAAATACTATGAAATGGCTTCTAATATTGATTAAAATATGACTGCATTTGGCCTTTGAGGTTATGTAGTTATTAGTTTTTTGCAAAACATTTATGAACATCACAACTATGAATAGACTTAAACATAAGTGGAAGAGACCCACATATCCTTTACAAGGAAGTTTCATGCTTCTAAGAGAATTCAGATCATCTTGACTCTTCTTCTGCAGATCCCTACAAATGCTTTGTATGACAGTTTAAACTTGTGAGGCTGAAAGTTTTATCTACTTGCATACAGCATCTCATTTTTGTATACAACATTATTAGTCAATAAATATTTATGTGTCTGTACTCAACACTTGCAGACTTTCCATGTAAATTGCATGGGTTTACAATACAATGTCTCTCCCACTTGCAGTTAGATCTGCAGCAAGATGAAAAATAGTGGTCTTGCAGGTTCCAGCGGCAAGCTCTGCCAATTCCTCTTCAATTTCCCTGTAGAATAAATACACGTTGTCAAGAAAAAAAATGAACTTAAATTCAGAGGAATGAGGTTTGTGTCCACCATTAATGTTCTCTGTTGCAGATGCAAAGATAATTAATATAACACATCTTGAGGTAAACTAATGTGTGTACAGATATAAACAATTCCAATCTTTTAAAGAGCATAAATCTGGTGCTTATTAGAACAGTTCATAATCACTCCCATTTCAAGTTCTGCATGAAAATATGCTGTAATGAGGAATTTTAAATCTTCTAATTAGACATGATTTTATAAAACAGACGTAATTAAAATGGTGAGGGTTACACGGAGAAGGATGAGAAAACACTGTAAAACAGACAGAAAGGAAGAAAAAGGGACTTAAAAAAAGAAAACAATAAACAGAAAACATCACTTCTGTATAAAATTTATCCTACAAAATTTGAAATGTAGTGTAGTTTTAGATTTCATAGTGCCAAAAGGTAGTATCAAACATTTTTATAAGGTTACACTAGCACAGGTAGATTTGTACTGACAATTTTATTTGATTTGCTCATTAAGCCTTGGGGGTTATTTTCTTTAGTTTTAGCACTGAAGAATAGGAAATAGTTGTCTAAAGACCACTGCTGTTAAAACTGATCATAATACATGGATAATTGAGGAAAACAGGGCATGGACTCCAAAAACTATTTCAAAATGGAGACGGACTCCAAGAGGTATTTCAAAACGGGGACCTTTATTGTCTAAAAGTGTCTGCTTTTATAACTTGTTAAAAAAAATCACACTCCTTTTTACAACTTGATTGGTTCAAGCAAGCAAGGCACAAGCTGTCTATGGCTTAACTTTTAACACTATTGGTCACTCCTCACTCTCCATGCGTCCACCCCTGAGGTCCTGTTACTGGGTAACATATTTCCGGGTTTTGCTGAACTCAGCAATTCTTTTGTTCAACTTTCTTCTGATAAACTGCTTGGGACTTTCCACTGCTTCAAGGTTAGCCAGTTCTCAGCTCATTATCAAACTGTCAAGGCCTGATCATCGTCATTCTGCAGTAATGTGCTCTTTTTCTAAAAAGAAGCTCTCCACAGATAATAATTCTTAGCTGTACAGCATTGCACAACTGATTTGTACTCAGTGAGACTGGAACAAATAAAAATCAGACTCTATATATTTTAAAGAATGAGGGTGATGCTAGAAGACGGGAAGGAGGAAGAAGTTGGTTCTACAATGAACAATTCTTCCTCTTCCACCACACAGTGTCGGTGCCAGGTGGGATGCTGAAGGCTTGTTTGTTCCCCAGCAACAGCACAGAAAACACTTTACAGAACAATCTCCTTGAGGATGAAGGCAACAAAAGATGACCAACCCTTGTTAGCAGCATACATTTCACCCCAAGAGAAGAGTGGTCCTATTTCTTCCTTTTTATGTTTTAGGAAGACGAGCTCATTTTATCTTCATAGTTTTAATGGAAACATTTTAAAAGGCTTGAGAATGTAACTTTAGCTGGGAGATTCCTTTTGGTTTGTGTTGTCACTGAACCAGCTGATTTTCCTGAAAGGTTTAAGCAATTTCCAGATTGTAATAGGGTTTGCCACACACTAGCTAGACACTGAGCAAGTGCCTATCCAAACAGCCACTGCATTTCCAAATGCTCCATACTAGTAGGAGAAATTCAAGGAAGTACATATGTTACTTCTAGTTTCCACAATATTTTGGGTGTGACTGACTAGACTCATATGTTCCCATATTTCACCAGCAGATATGTATTGGACTCGGAAACAATTCTGCACTATCAATATGAAAGTGATGTGTGAAGCACGTAGTGATATTAATTAAGATCTTGCCAATTACCCTTGATCAATAGATGAAGGTCACCTCACTTAAACACATATATCTATTTCTGATCAACCAGTTCTAGCTACATAGCTGGGAAATTTTTTATCAGTTTGAGCTAATCTGCATATATTAAAAAAGCAGTGTTCTTCTTTACTGATAAATAAATATCCATCAATGATGCAAGTGATAATGCTTATTTTATGAAGAATTATTCAGTCTTGACTAAATCTGTAAGTGATAGCAAAGAGAAGACAGTTTGAAGTTCATGTGAAAGTGAATCTGTTGAGTAAAAGGATCTTAGTATGATGTTTTTATGCAGTTGTTCAGCAGGAAGCAACTAGTATGTCATAGCAAATAAAATCTGGCTTTCTTCTTCCACATTCAAATAAAGCTAAATAATTTCCTTTAAAGGGAAGAATGAAATTTCACTAAAAAGAAAATAACAGCTATGAACCTTTTGAGAGAAATGACTGTCACAGGGGCAAAAGGCTGCTTTCCTTTTCCATACTTTGGCAGATGAAAATTAGGGACGTTTGACATTACAATAATTTTGCTTTTGTCAAGGATACGGCATCTCATGAAGCAAAATCACTAGCAACATAGTTCCCCATTTACAAGTTAGTACTGACTTGCCGTTGTCTTTTTTCTCTTCTCTTTTTGCCTCTACACTGAAATGATGTCGCTCACTCCTGGCACTTTCTTCTTTAGCTTCAACAGGAATAAAATCCCCATGTGTATCTTGTATGATACTGGTTAAAGTGGAAGCAGTGGCAAGGGCTGTAGTATTCTACAGATGAAGTATCATCCAAGGGGTTATTTTATATTCAAAGGTCAGATTTTGTGGACTATCTAGGTGTGTGTGTGCAACTACAACAGATCCATCACAGACAGCAGACGGGCCATGAGTTTCTGCTCCACTATCATCATATCAGGGATGCTTTTTCAGCTAAGCTGTCTTCTTAAGAGGAGGGAAAAAAAGTTGTCGAAGAAAAAAAAATAGGTATTTAAGTTAGCTAGTTCTGCTTGGATCTGCAGATGCTGCAGCAGAGAAGATGGTGGTATCCACATTGTGCTCTTCAGCCCTTGTCCTGTTAGATCTGGGTTTATGTTTTCACACTTCATTTGAAGTCAGTCATGAATGCTGGTGAACAGTGAGACCCACTCAATCCTCAGTATCAGAGGTAGGATTATTTTGAAACAGGGGCTTCCTACAGTTGAAAAAGCATGACTTTTAGGAAATAGTGCCCAAATTTTTCTGACAGCTTGGTGATGGGGCAGCTTTGGCTTTGAAGACATGAAGGTGGAAAGACAGTTGTATACAATTAATTGTATGTGTTTAAACAAAACAGAAGTCACAAAATTGCTCCTTTACATAACCTTCATGATTTTCAGGTTTGTTAAAAGTGTTAAAATTTGTGGATGTTGAAACTCTCCTTATTCCTCTCCTTCTTGTTGAGTTGTATCCACAATGCAAACCAAGCAACTGTTGCAGTGACTTGATATTCCAACATACCTTGGTCTAAAAGCAAGTGACTGAGACCACCCTGCAAGCCACAGTTACCTGCTCTCCAACTTTAAAACCAAACATTGGTGGTTTTAATTTGTAAAACTGAGAGTTGTCTCACTTGAACAGGTGTGCAGGGCTGATGAATGATAGAATTGTCTCTGTTTAGAGAGATGTAAAATATTTTTATATCCAATTGCTAAAAATAGATAATAGAAGCTACCTGTGTCTGCTTAGTTTTTTTTTTTTGACTGCTGGTCCTAGGAAGGAAACAATGTATGTTTGGGAAGAAGAGAAGGCAATCAAAGATGTGTATTAAACTGCAGTTCTCAGAATTTCATGATTTATTATATTATATAGTGTGTGTTTATGTGGTAGGGAGAACAGAAAAATAGGTATCATCTCTAAGTAAAGCATTGTTCTGTGATAGTTTATTTGAGAATTCAGTAAGGCCAGTGAGACCTAAATAAACTCCAAGATACCAACAGCTCATTTGTGGCTTGCACTGGAATATTAAAGTAGTACAAGATTTTACTATTTTTATTTTATTAAGACAGAAGATGAGTGAATTCTTGTTTCTTCTCATCCAAAATACAGAGACCCTCAAATTAAACATTTTTTCAAGGTCTACAATAAAATTAAGAGGTACGTTTCTCCTTAGTGAACATCTGATCTGTTCCTATCAAAATGCATTTTTAAATTGTCTCTTCCTGTGCTTTCCCAGTAGATATTTTAAATTGGAATATGCTCTAAAAGATTTTCCCACTGCAGGTGGGCTACTGGGAGCTTTAGAAGGTAAGACCTGATTATTGAATAGCCATGGAAAATGCATCAGAAGGTAGAGAAGAAGAGGGAAACAAATAGCAAAACCCTCTTATGGAAAAAAATCTTTAGTAGAGACTCTGACAAGGAATATTTAGGAAAGAAAAATGTTTAGTCTTGGATATTGAAAGTCATAATTTCACACCATAACCCCAAATGACTGTGATTTCAGCAGAACTGAGAAGCTGCCTTTCACTATTGCCGTGCTCCCCAGTTACAGAGGTGTGAAATGTTTACTCGGGAAGTTTTTCACAAATGACAATGCAAAAACGTTCATACCTATGAGAAAACCCCATTTCCATATGTGCCTGAGCATATCTAAACCTCCTGGATTATAACCACTGAGTCTGTTGCAGGAAGAACTATTTCCTGGACTGACCTCTTGCCCTGTGTCTCACTGAAGACTTTGTCCCCATGAGTGGTATCTGATGTTGATCCCTGTTGCTTCTGTTCCTGTTGGGGACTGCAGTGATACCCAGTGATAGGAGCTGCTGAGCTTGCAAGCCACTGCATGACAGCACAACCCTTCTTCTCCAGAGGAATTTACCTTGGGTTCATGCTGACTTTCTCCAACTCTGCTTCAAGAAGTTTTAACTGCATGCAAAAACATTATAAAAGGCAAAGTATGGCTCAAGTCTCAGTAAGACCACTGTTCTCTTCACCTATTTGCTTGAGACCTTTGAGAGCAATGACAACCCAACTGGCCTTGGAATACCCATTCATGAGAACATTCCACCTCATAACTGAGTTAAACAACTAGTTATTCCTATAGCCATAAAGCATGAACGGGTTGATAACGGAAGACTGATTTATGACCACTTGGTATCTGAAAGGTGTAGCATTCTATTTAACAAATAGTATTCCTCTAGATTGGAAAACATCATAAACACATTGGAAAACCTTCAACCCAGACCCATAAACTACATGTATTTTTTTAACATTTTAATTTAGTTATCTGTTTTGGATTACATAAATAAAAAAAATGAATTCTATATTTTCTTTCTAAAATAAATCAATTCTGCTACACTAGAATTACCAATTGGATTGAGCATTAGGGAATGTATAAAACTGCATCTTTAACTGACATGACAACATTTCTCAATGAGAATCCAGCAGTTTGCAGTGACCTTCATGTTGATCAGTGGGGGGTCAGTACTGGCATTAAATCATTTTGATTCACAGATGAGATCAACATATTCATATTTGTTTGCCAAATGTGTATTTTAATTTAAGCTTCCTCTGATTGATGCATGTAATTTATGCTGCTTAGAACTAAGGCGTCATATTTTTCTTTTTTCCTAACTAACCGGGGGAGACTTTCTTGGAAACAGATAAAGGAAAGAGTCCAGTAATTTGTAGCAATGTGACTACAGCCACACATGTTCTAGAATTAATGTTCTTCATTAGGGTGAGGAGTATCAGCTGTATATATACATCAGGATTTTAATTAACTTGGTCTCCACAACAGGACACATGATTCAAACTGTTTTTCTTTAATTCCTTATTAGATTAAAAAAAATACTGAACCAACATGATGTAAAGTTAAAACAGAAAAAAAAAAACAAAAAAGCCCCCATGCCCATACAACAGAGAGACAAAATCTAAGAGTTGCAGGCAAGGTCAAGAATATTTCTTTAAGTCAAAATTAATCAGCAGGAGTATCTTGGCACTGACTACTCAGAGAGCTGTGCCCTGATGGAAAGGGTAGCAGTTCTACCTGCCGTACTTAGCACAGTCTGACACAAGGATAGCGACTCATTTGTGGGATAGTTTAAATTCTTTTCATGAATTTTTGGGATGGACCCAATTTCATTAACAAGCTACTTATAATTGGCTACAAAACTTTCAACTGCTGAAAAGAAAATAGGATTTTTACTCTCAGATAGGGTATATTTTGAGAAAAAATTACGAATATCAATGACTACAGCAAATGGTTTCCAAGGCCTGTGAACCTTTTTCATAAGCCACTTTCTCCACATCTCCACAATTTTCACGGATACTTTGTCATGTAGAAGAGGATAGCCACCAAGAAAAGGAAACCTTTCTTAAAGTGATGTGGGCAAGGGCAGTGCAGTGATTTTCACACAGTTGTAGGTGCGATACACATCAGACTCCAGATAAATGTGCACATTCAGGCAGTCAAACATGGAACTGGGCATTGGGTCAGGTAAAACTGGTACTGACTTAATGCAGCTTGGTGTGGGAGTATAGAGAGGGAATTACAGGAGTGGATCCACCACTGTGCTGAGCTGTGACGAATGGGTTGTCCTTTAAGCTAGTGCTGAATACATTATCAAGGGAAAATGGATCTTATGCTGTAAGTGACTGGTCCACACTTCACCTGATCTTTGTGTAACCAACTGATGACCACATTTGAAACCATATTGGCTGAGGCTTTTGTATTTCACTGAGCATGAATTATATGTATGAAAAAACCTGATGGATGAACTTCCATTGACTCAGCATTGTCATGAGTTTGAATATGTAACTAAAGTCTGGTGCTTTTACAAACTCTAGTTGAAAAAACAAGCAGGGATTTAGGCATATGTGGAGCTTCAATAAACATTTTTCAAGATAGGTT
Organism: Tapera naevia; assembly: GCA_033556795.1. Classification (NCBI taxonomy): domain Eukaryota; kingdom Metazoa; phylum Chordata; class Aves; order Cuculiformes; family Neomorphidae; genus Tapera; species Tapera naevia. Next base: position 19,110,509 of record JAUMJJ010000038.1, read on the forward strand.
AAACAGCTGTGGAGAAGGTATTCTTCTTCCAGAAATAAATGCAGCGGACTAGAGACCTTACATAGAACTGTCACTACTTTTCAAAGCCAGACTCCTGATTTTCTGTTGCTTCTTTATACAGTTCATCCTTTAGTTACACAAATAAGGTTGTGAAATTTAGGAGAGTAAATTTAATTATGAAATTTTTTTATACCTTTGACTCTTCTTTCAGGGAAGTAGGAATTCCAAATGAAAGAAAGTATTAAACAAAATTTGTAAGACCTTTGAGGTCTGAAATTTGGAGATTCGTGTATGTTGACTGCAAGTATTACTATCATTTGGTAAAGAGTGAAAAACCCACGGAGTTAAACAGCGAAATTTTTATTATGCTAGAAGACTAATGTTGTCAGCCACTACTATGGAATTCACCTAGTTTATGTAATTTGTGTCATATTGTTAGCCAGGATTCAAGACAAAGTAAGCTGAACTGTTGCATCTTTTATGATGTGTACAAGAGCCCATGTTTTCGTGTAAAGGTCTGTATTGGTGCAGTTGTGATCCTTATTTTAAACAAGAAATGCATAACAACAGTGAGATATAGTTTATTTAATTAAAGAAATTTAAAGAGCTAAAACCTCTGGACTTAGCCTCAGAATAATTTTCGCCTTCTGACACAATTTCAGCTGGAGTCTGACTTTGGTTATATATTTCCTACATCATCTATTTTAAACATTAAAGATGTATTTCATAGCAACTAATACCTGAAATTCTTTATACAATTAATGGAAGAAGTATATTGCTGGAAAGACATAGATTTGGTGCTAAAGGGAGGACAGACTCCTCTAGCTCTGAAACAGTGGAAAATAAATATGCGGTTGAGAATTGTGAAGGATTCTAATATGCTGGCAAAATATCGTAGAAATTTTGGCACAGACTCTTAAACAGCATAAACCTGGTAAAACAACACTAGTCTCTGTTTGCTGTTTTCCAGTAAGCCTTCTTGATTTGTTTCTTGTATCCTAAATTGTCCTGTTAAGCAGAGTAGAAGAAAATATAACTTTTATCAGCCTGGAGCTCCAAGAGCCAGCTGATACTTTGAATGTTTGTATTCCTAGTAAAATAAATTGTATACTTAAAGGACAACAAATTACACAAAATTAAGTTTCATTATGTCATAATAATTTGGAAAACCACTTTGGATTATAAAGTGATTTTTTTAAGACTTAAAAGTAGGCATTTTGCTATTATAGCACACATTTTCAGATAAAATAAGCTATTTTATTTTGATATTCATCTGACAACAGGACACTTGTTTCAGGAGAATAAATTCATGAATTATTTTGAAGATAAGAATAAATCTAACTGGGTGGTTATGCCTGTTATATAATAAATAAGATGTTACAGTAAACCTACTACACATCTAGAAGCAGATCTAGCAGCCAAAATACAGGTTGCATACCCCTTTTGTTTATGAAAATCACAGACTCCATTTCCAATCATCAAAAAATTGCCTATTATCAAAGTCATTTGTCAGCTAATTGTTTCTGTAGCATTACTTCTTACACCATGCCATACTCCAATAATATGGAAATGTTGTCAAATATTTCTTAAAAAAAATGCTCACTCTGTCTCTGCAGGTTGATCAGATGAGCTCTCTCTCATACATTGGAAAGCTGACTACTTTCCAACAACTTGATTTCACAAATGGAAAAACAGCATCTGTTTTCCTGCAGCTCCACATATGGCTCTCACTCTTGCTGCACGGAGCTGAAGCAGGTAGCCCCCGCGAGCATGGCCCTCTGGAGCCCTGCAGCCCCCCGGGACCAGCCAGTGCTCCTCTGCTGCAAGGGCCACCAGCTCCCCAGGTACTTGGAAGCCCGTACTTCATCAGCATATGCAAAGCATCCCTCCCAACATCAGTTTGTAGGGAAAATGATGAAATGTATGTTTAGGGCTCCTGCTCTTGTCTTTTTGGAGTGGCTATTTCAGTATCTCTACTACAAGGCATGATTGCTCAAGGAGTTTAGAAACTGTCTAGCTGTCATCAACAGAGCGTGAAGTGACATCAAATAATTTGCAGACAGAGTGGTGTGCATATACAAAGAAAGGAAACAGAGTATCTATGCTAGAATTAAGATTAAATGCATTTATTTTTTCTCCACAGCACATGATTATTTTTGGCTCTGTAATGTATACTGTCCAGCAGCTCTTGCTGACCCATTTGGAGGAGTTTGAAGCTGAAGTCAAATAAAAATATCCAGGCTTCCCCCTCACCCCCCCTTTTCATACGTTTTGGTAAGCATGTGTGCTTGTGAAGGTCAAGTGACTGGCAGCATCAGAAATTTAATTGCTGAGTATATCCTCAGTCCAGGTATATTTCAGACAGATGCTCTCATTCTCAAACTGCCCTGCCAATGACCTTAACCCTGATTTGGAAGGACAACTCAATCTACTATAAAGAGGCAAGGAGATTTAGTCTCCAGCCATGCTGGCAGAGTCTTGGACCTCTCTGAACACAGTTTGTCATTAGTGCTGAAACTTCAAATCATTTGGTAATGTGAATTATCTCCCACCAGTGATTAAACTGAGACTAATCACTAATCTTTCCCTCTAAAATCTGGCTCTGAGTAATCCCAGTGATAAAGTACTCTATATATTCACTTTGCATAACAAAATGTAATGCATAACTACTTATTTATGCACTTATCTGTACCGTTGTCTCAGGTTTGTTGAAGGCCAAACTCAGGAAAAGACAAGACTATTTTCTGTGGCCATTGTTGGAGACTGTATTATAGCAGCTTATAGTTTGACGAAAATCTGATTTGTTCAAAACGATCATTCTTTTCTTCAAAGCTTTTATCCACATCTTCAAGTCCATCACGTGGGACCCAAAATCCTAAAACAAATTTGCATCAAACCTAACAACACTAAATAACTGGACACTCTGGTGAGGCCGCATCTCAGCTCACAGCATCAAAAGGCTCCATGATCCAGGAGAAACATTGACATGTAGCAGCAGCACAGCATCTTTAAAAGGGAATAGCACAATTCTGAAAAATGCATTCAGTCCACTTTTGAGGCAGGAGGAAGTGAAAAGAACACGCATGGAGGAAGTGAAAAGAACAGTCGTCACAGGGGAGGAACAGTCAGCAGCGCCTCAGAAATTACTTCAGAGAGACAGGGTCAACAGGTGGGTCTGGTGAAGGTATTCAGGGAAGAGGGGAAGAAAGAGTGAACACAAAGAGAAAATGGAAAGAAAAAGGAAAACAGAAGGCAAAAATGGGAGGAACCAGAGGAATTAAAGCTGGTGAGAGGACGGATAAGGGGAAAAAATAGTGCCAAATGTTGTTTTTAGAAAATCAGACATACCCTCTCATGTCTTACATATCAGTTGAAGGAAAACAAAGCTTAATATGACTTCATTGGATGCAGGGAAATAAGAATCTCATTACTGAAATCTGTGATAGAGTAGAGCATCATTCCAATTTCTAGTGTCAGGATAGAGTTGCAAGTGCCTAATCAGCCAGGACAGACATCAGGCTATGAGGAAGAGGAAGAAACAGAAATGCCAGCCTCGCTGCTGGTTCGCAGGATGGTAAATCTCTTCATTTTCAGTAAAGTGAGGAGCTGAGATAAGCTAGGTCTTATCATGGCTCCGTGGCAAAAATCCAGCTTGACTGCTTTGCTTGGCTTCTCACGGTTTTACTCTTGCTCTAACTTTGTGAGTTGTATGTTGTGAAGCAAATGCTCTCTGCATGTTCTGAATACCTGGTGAAATTGAGAAGTCCGCTGATGCCTGGTATCAGAGGGAGAGACAAGTTTGCAGCTTAGGGGTCTCACCTTCATATCTAGGAGCTAGAATAATTTTCCGATCACTATGTGGATAAAATTTGAAAAAATACTGGGACCTACGCTGAAACTGAAAGGCCAGGAGGGAAGCAGAGACTGGGCGTGCTCTGTGCCTGCCACAGACAGGAGTCCTGTAAACGAGCCTCAGGTGTCTGCCTTGCATGGCTGCTGGATATCTTCTCATGTACCAAAAGACTGATATTTGGAAAATCATGTTGGAGTAATTTAATAGTTATCTTCAGTGTTTGGAAAGTCAGTGTGCTGTAAGATAAGTAGAGAAATCCAACACTCCCCAGCAAATTTGCAGAACTGCACAAACAATAACTGTACAGTTGCCCTTTAAGTGCCAAAGTTTCTGCTTGCCTGGTAACCTCAGCTGCAAATATATTAATAAAGATACTTTTTATTTGCCTTGGTGTAGATGCAGCAAAGGGAGATCATTCTTCCTGTGAGCCAAGTTTATCCACAGATAAAGCTCTTTCTTTGAAAGGAATATATCCAAGTCCCGTCAAATGTAACAGCTGTTTATAGAAAAAACACTGTCATATAAATGATGCAAAACCAGGCATTTTGACATAGTAAAAAATCCTTCTTTTAACACCAGGGTCTGTGGTTTTGTGTTGAATCAGCCTTCCACGTACTGCTCCATTTCACTCAGTGAAATACCACGGATGTACTTGAATTGAAAAGCAAAATTCCTCCCTCACAGAGCAGTAAATTTTCCAAGTGTTTGCAGTTTGTTCTTTTCAGATGAATGAAAAAAGGAGGGAATCCACCTCAGAAATTATTAGAATACTGTCACAGTATCATTCATCTTGGCAAAAGTTGACTGAGCAGATGATGAAGATCCACTTAACTTGGACTCAATCAAAGGTTTTGCTATTTTCATTTCACAGGCCAGATGTAGCTCATCACCAGTTGGAGCTGATTTCAGAAGAGGTGTTAGAGTTTGCTGGTCCAAGAGAGGATCTGATCCAGGCATCAAAGGGAGCCACAAGAGAAGTGCTCTTCCCCGTGCTCGCAATTGTCTATGGCGCCGGCTGCTCATTTCTGACAACTGGCCCAGAGCAAGGGCTCCTGTACTCCCTTTCTCAATCCTTCCCTCCCCATCCCAACCTACTGTCCTGCTGACGGCTGTCTAAACAGCCTGGTGCCTGCAGAAAAGTGAGGTGGAATTACTAATAAGCACAAGCGTATGTGCTGAAAAAATTAGGAGCCATTTTCCTGCTATGTGTTCCTTTGACTCATCCATGCCCATAGACTGAGCAAGGAGGTAGCTATCTCCTCACCATGCCTCATTTGTGGCTTGTAATTTTTTTTCAGCTTGTCATGTGGAACACATTCCAAGTTATGTGTGCGGCATTAGTTGCCTGGTCTTTTTGACCTGTGCAAGAAGCTTTGTTAGTCTAAAATGACTGAACCTATATATTGGTGATGCTCACAGCACTCAAGATGCAAAAGGTTAGGTCAGCAATACCCCAGCAGAATGCTAAAAGAGTGTGAATATTTTTCTTACCCTTTCTTATGCCCTTAAAAAAAAGGATTGTGCCTGAAATATTATTGATGCCTATTCTCCCTTACTTCTGTCACTGATTCTAATCAGAGTTCAGTACACCTCTGGAAAACTAAAGCCTTTGCAAGTAGCGATAAATAGATACAGTCAGTTATTGTGCTATTCATGCAGTACAGCTTTGTTTTGTCGGGCTACAATTCAGACTCATACAGAGGTTCTGCCTGAGAACCAGACATGACATTGTGAACTTCAGAACCTAACTGAAATTTCACTAGGTTTTACATTTTTTTCTTGACACTTCATACAGGGTTACTTTTCTCTCTCATAGGTTTTCTGTGACTGAGTCATGGGACTCTCCGATATGTTTATAGAACTTTGTCAGCATTAGCAACTTAAAGCTTTCTATCTGATAATGTTTCTTCTATTTCCAGTCTCTGACTAGATAAAGTGACTAATAAGAAGAACATGAAAACTTCTTAAGGATATTGCGATCAAACCAACTGGTGAAATGGTTGTTTGGGTTTTACAGCACATTTCCAACAGAGGCCTATATTAGGATCAAAAACCGTAGTCCAGTTACAGACTTTTCAAGGTCAAATCTCTGCCTAGTCGTGAAAACAGACTGCATGCTGGTTCCTCGCAATATTCTACTGCAACAAAACCTGTTCAAATTCATCTTCTCCAAGCACACAAGGGGACGAACCAATTGAAAGTCCCATTGTAATCATATATAATAAAATATTAGAATAGTAAATATATTTATAAATGTTAGAGAAGATTGGCTGTCAGTTCTGTGCTTCTCCTTTCACTTTCCTTCATCTCCTTCCTTACCATCATGCCAGTGATATCAACCAATAAAACATTAAAAAAACTAAAAAACCCACCATTGCCCCAGCAACCACCATTTGGAATATTTTCATAAATGTTCTTTTCAAGACGTGCCCTACTCAATGAAATAGATGCCTGAAATCATGCATACTTCAACATATTTCCTTTTCACATTCCTTCTGGACGTCTATTTCTATGCCAACTCATCTTCATAAATTTCATACTGGCCTTATAATAGCACAAATTAATGATGCCACTAGAAAAGAACTCAGCTGCTTTCAAAGGAGCAATAATCATGTCAGAGGTGCAGTTGTTATGAAGATGATTGAGTTGTACCTCTTGTCTGAGATATTTTCAGGAATGAATCATCCCTTACATAACATATAGCAATGGACAATTTTTCCATGTTACTCCAATACCTCACGCCATCACATTTAATTGTGTAATAGTCAATCACTATTGCACAAATTTTCTTCCCCAATGATTTGTTGTAAGACGGTGGTAGATGTGTTTTCTGTAAACTGGTATGAAATTTCAAGAGAAATGTATCTGACACTATACTGAATTGCAGGCACTGCAGGGCAGAAATACAGCTTTCTGGAGACAAACCTTCTTCTGACTTTTTGATGTGAGCTAATTGTAACTCCTCTCTCCAACATTAACTCCTCCATTGTGAACAATTAAAGGGGAAAATTGTAGACAATAAAAAGTCACTTTACTGTAAATAAGAGTACCTTATTACATACTTGGCCTAACAGACTTTATCATATCCTCATATATCAAAAATTTACTTTACTGCTTGTGACATTTTTCAGGTTATGCCTTGCATCTCTCTTTAAGAGAAGTTTAGATTAATTATTCATCTAATATTGCAAGCTAAATATGCTCACTAAGAGCCCCATGTTTTTCCTAATAGTCTGATGTGACACAGACTGTTACCAGGCATTCAAGTTGGTCTTCTGAAGCATTCTTTGGATTACTAAATATTTTAATAAGTCAGAGTTCACGTTAGCACAATGAATATGTTGCTGAAGTTTTTCATTGTGAACTCTCTTGAAGAATGAAATTAAACTGAATTAATTTAAAAACAACAGTTTTATTTTAAATTGTTCTTATTCAGGTGTGTTCCAGACCTGGAAATGCCAGGAATGTTGACCTTCCTCATAAAAAGGCTTTCAGTAGAAAACTACACACCTGGCGCAGTGCATTACATTGTTGTTTCACACAGTGATTCACAGAGTGTGGAATATCTATAAACCACCCACTCTTTAGGGCTGATAACATTTCACATCAGTTCAGTGTATGACACCCCACTGTGCCAGGGAGTGGTGAAGTGGGTTTATATCTATGTTGACATTAACCTGACTAAGAGTGATTCATCCCATTTAACTCTAGACATTTAACTGAAGTGCTGAGTTTGCAATCTAGGTGCCCCATATCTTAGGTTGACTGTTTTGTCAACTCTGTGCTGCCTCTCTTTCTTCTGCAGTAAGCCTAGTTTACCTCAGCAAGGTGCCAAAAGATAAATAAAAGTAAATTAAAATTTAATTACATTCTGAAAAAAGAACCAGAAGACCTTCAACTATTAAAGAACAATCTCTGTAAACAAAAGAAGTTATCAGTTATCTCCTCTGATGAGAAGAATAGTTGATTAGGCTTTTACTAGCATTCATTCAAAATCTTCAACAGATTCCAGGGTCTTCTTATCAGAAGAGGCAGATGCACATGCACACACATTACCAAACATATTCCACCCCAGTTCTAACATATTCCACTTCACATACAGCTCCATAAAAGACCAAGAATGTCATCTGGTACTGATAGATGTGTATTCTTGTGATATTGATTTTAATATAAATCTTTACTGAATGGGTTCTGTATAAAGTTTGTCCAAGAGAGGGTTTGTCTAAGCCAGAATGGTAATTAAGATGGGAAAACTAACCTACATAGCATAGCATGCAGTTAAAGAGACCATAATTTTGGAAAGAAGCCATATGTAGGGTCTTATCCCTCTTACAGAAAATTAAAGCCAGAAGTATTTGAAAACTCAATTAAAACATAATATTGTGAATTCTATTTCAAACCTAAAATCTGCTGGAGTGTATTTCCCTTTCCACCACGAAGTTTCACACTGTGCAATACATTTCTCCTCAGTTATGTATTGTATGCACTCAACATGCAATTTAGTTGCAGCCTATGTGATCTAAGCCTCCATGTTATGCTGTTCTTAACTGGAACTGTATGAAAGGTTATCATATATTTTTTTTTTTTCCCTTGATACACTCCCTTTTCCTGCCAAAAAACTCTATCCAGATGGAATTGAACGATCTTGAAAATCTGCCTAGAAATTCCAGATGTTTGGCAGCCTGGATGGGGGTAACAGCTCTGCCTGGGACACAATGGACATTCAGAAAACCTGAGGGTCACTGTTGTAGACAAGCACATCAATCCTGAAAGACCTATAGGATATGGATGAGATTCTGGGAACACATGCATCAATAGTATTGCTTGTGGTCAGGTGACAAGATGATCAAATTGCATCCCACCTCAGGCCCCAGGACTTCCTCTTATACTTCACACTCAAAACAACTTGTGCAATATACCTTGTCTTAACAACCTTTCCTTGGGTTTGGTTCTTATAACATTGCCTAAGAGAAGTAGTTTGGTTCCCATTAGTTTGGGAAACTCAGGTTACCCATTGCACAGCACGTATGCAAGCCTGTTTTTTTGATTTGTTGCTCTACCATGCTCTGTTGGATTGGCATGTCCAAATTTTTCTGAACACAGATGCCACATCTGACCCTACAAGGGTTTCTGCTCCACTCTGCCCAACTGGGCTTCAGGGGGCACCAGCTGGTGAAGCAGTTCTGGGCACCCTCAGAAGCAGAAAATGTGTAAAATCAGGGTGTTTCTGAATGAAGAGGGAGGTGTCCATCCAACACAGACCTTTCCAATTTAGAAGCTTTGCACAGCAGGCTTTAATATCCACTTTATATCTGCACATCTCAGGTCTTTCTTAACATAGATCTTACAGCAAGGACCTCCAGGGTCTGACAGAGGCGAGAGGAAAGCCTCCTGGGAATGACACTGCTAGTGAAATAAAAGTATTTTGTGTTCATATTTTCTGCAGGATTACTTCTGGGTCAATGAATTTTACCTTTGAGCAAAGGGCCTGAAGAAGGCTCTGGCACCAATTTACTGTCTTGAATTCACTCCTTGTTTGATATTGTGGCAAACCCATGAAAGTCAAAGTTTTTGTGTGAGCCAGAGTGAAATCCAGGATGTGGATGTTCATTTCAGGAGACTGTATACAATTTTCAACTGATTCAGTCAGAAAGATTTTGGATTTGTACACAACATATATGCTACTGTCATAAAGATCCAAACTTACACCTTCACCTACTTTTTCCAGTGCCTCTTTGCAGAGCAGAATATCAAGCTTAATCTTACATTTTTACAAAAGATATTAACAAACCTAAGTTATTCAACATGCACGAGACTACATATCAGATCTCATTTACATATATCTCTGGATAAGCAGAGAGAATCAAGGTGAAATTTTGTTACAACAGACATCTAACAATAAATTGTTCCCTGGGAAGCTGCGTAAAACAAAAAGCAAGCCAATTTCTTCACTTTTAAGATGCTTCCAAATTAATAGACAATTGGCTTGGCTGACCAGAGACAGCTTTGGTAGCTTGCCCACAAAAACAGTCCAAGAACAATTATTGAAAGTAGCTGGGCAATATTTTTCTAAAAATTATTACTTGAGGGAACAGTCATGCTTCTACAAATGACCAACACGACTTTAGACAATGTCGTGTTTATTTCCCTGGTTTTCCTTCTTTCTGAGTGTCCTCCCATGGCAATCTTCTCCCTGCTAACGGAAAACTGATATATTCCAGCACTTCTGTAAACAAAAATAATCTCTCTTTTTTCAATAACAAATTAGGAGAGGATTCTGTATTTTCACTGTAGTGCTTTTGGCTCTGTAGTGATGTAGTGAAACTCAGTTACTTTTTATTTTTGTCTTAGTGGATGTTACTGAGCGCAGAAAACTTCTTCTAGATATTATGGATTTGCTGTATTTTTTTGCATTTTGTGACAAATCTATCAATCTTTCATTGTTTCCTCTTTAGCAAGAATTCATACCATTTAAAGGAAAACAAAAAAAACCGATTTGAGGTCTGGATTCACATACTACTGTCTTTGGGGTAAGGATGAGGAAAGGCAGACCCTGAGTGACAGCTATGTTATCATTTGTGTCAAATGGGCTACTCTCACTATACACCCCCAATGCAAATGTTAACCTCCCATAGCACAGAAATTGAATATTTGTATGTAAACAAAGCATGGGTTATTTGTTCCATGTATCCTCTGTTCTTAGACACTCCATTTCTTTGCTTTTTTATTTCCTGTTGTTCTTTACAGACTGTCAGTTTAACCAATATGTTTAAAGAAATTTGTAATAGTCTCTTTACATACATATGTCAAAACTTCAAGTGCTTTTTCCCTTTATTAAAAACTACTTCATCACAAAGAAAAACTATAAGGCTCTTTGACATTCCAGTCTCCTCACATGGCCTGTGAGATGTCAAGTATTTCTGTGCCCAGTTTGCGGAAGTTTGCACGAGTTTAACCAAGTTTTAAACATTCCAAACTGATTTCAGGTTCTTAAACCAGGAAGGATTGCTCTGATGACCTTTCATCTACACTTATTTAAGCAAGAGTATATACAAAATTTTTACTCAAGAACTGGAAAAAATTAGTTTACATTGAATTTCTAATGTGAATCATATTCAAAAGAGCTGATTTTTTTTCCTCACAGAAATAAAATTTTATCTGAATATTTGTCACATAGTAGATATTTTCCCCTCAAAATTCCAAAATAAAGCTGTTCTTATTAAAATCTTCCTAAAGTAAAAAAAAACCACAAAAAGCATTCAGATTGCTGGGTTTTTTCAACTGAAGGCCAAAACCTAGATACTAGGATGTGAAGATTTTTTAATTACTTTTTTGTTACAGATTGGACTCTAACAGTTAGAGGTCGGGTAGTTAACTACTTAGTTAACTCCTTTTAATCATATTATTCTCACAACTTGTGTCAACATTGCCTAGAGCTACAGAAAGCTCATCAATACTGTAGAGACTGAGATTCAAGTAAACAAAAATCAGTGTAAATTGTGGACAAAATACACCAATGTGCATTTAGACAAAAAGATACGGGCAAGGGTAAACTCTCACTTACACATTGCCTCTTAATGTGCAAATAAGAGGGGGAAATGGATGTAAAAGAAGCAAAGGTGAATGGAGGAGGTGAGGAACAGGGATAGACATGGTAGCAGGGAAGACAAGGAAGCCAGAACCCAGCTGCTGTGTAACCATGGGCAACTATACAAACTCACAGGGAATTTCAAAGGTGCCAACACAACTGTCTTTGGGGTCTGCCAAGGAGCCAGATGCTGGTGTGGAGTGAGTATTTTAGACTCTTTGCCATACTGTTTTCAGAATTCTACCTGATCATCTTCCCATCTCCTTTGGAAAACCCAATGGTGTGTTAATTACCTACTTCATAAAACGAAAAAAAAGTCCACAATGAGCTCAGTGAGTTTACAGAACTTTTGCTGAAATGGAAGACAAACTCTGAAAGACTAGCTGGGAAAAAAGTACATTGTTATAATAAGTATGTTAAAATTAATTGGCGATGTGTAAAATTCATGACCTCTTTGATTAAAAATGAGGTTCCTTCTTTCTGTAACACCCAGGGATTTTCATTAAGCAAAATGAAGATCTTAACTGCAGCTACTAAAAGCTGCAGCTGGTGCTTCTATTGGTAGAGCTATACAGCCTGTGACATGTTCTTTTCTTGCTTCTTGTTCCTGGTGAGGCAACACGTCTATTTCATCTTCCCTTCTTCTGAAAACCCTTAGAACACGGGAGAAATCTGAGAGTCGTGTAGTAATTCATGTTTAAGTCGTTCTGATGAGAAAGGTAAGCTGAAGATAAAGATTTGCAATCAGTAGATGCCTGTATGTTGATTAGATATAACCGTGTTTTTATTTCTGTCTCTTCCAGATTAGAGAATATAAAGGCAGTCACCTGTCAACTCAATCCAGCAACAAAATTCAGCAGCCTATTGTCCCAATCACCGCTTTCAATCACTCTAAACGGTCTCCAGAGACAATCATTATTATAGGACATGTTCCTAAGAGTAGATAAATGGAGCTCAACCTGCCAGCCTGCATAGGGAAAGATGGACAGTCTTGGCCAAAAATATGAAAGGGCCTGGAGCTTTATTGACATTTACATCAAAAATAGTTAGCAATGAAAGCAGCTGTTGTGGAGAGCTTTCACCACAACGTGTTTGGAATATGCTGTGAATTGAAATACAGACCTCCTGACAAGCAATTTACCTTCTGTCATTCTCCATGTGCTTGCAGCATTACTGGGTACTTGCTGTGATAGCCCACTTAAAGCTGCACATGTGTACAGTTTGGATGAAAGATTAACTGCAATTTGAGGCAGGAAGTAACGAATTGTGGAGTGTCATTCATAATGGCCGACATTGTCATCTGCAGGGTGACACCACAGCAAGAAGGTGCCTCTGTTGCAACGAGCTTATAGATTCAGATGTCATTCATCCTAATGAAGATCTGCCTACACTTCTAATAAGCAGAGTGTGAGACAGCTCAGGATTATAAGCATTAATCTGCCTTGTTTGTTGACATTAACACGATGACTAAAATGCCATTATGAAAGAAATTCTTTCGAAAGCTATTAAAAAGAGGCGATCTTAATGTGAGTATTACAGCCCAGAACAAAAGATGTGCCAGAAGTTAATTTCCATGTTTACTCTTGTTATTTTCTACACCATACTGATTTTTTTTCTCCTCTAAATAACTTACGCTGCACAAAAGTTTCTGCTATTTCATGAATATAATGCCACTTACTGTAGCTGAAATACAAGCCACATGCTGGTTTGCCCTAAAGTGGAAGGTAAACCTGTTAACCCCCAGTGCTGATAGCAGATTAAGTCAAATAGAAATAACAATACAACAAATTTTTAGCTGATATTTTGTGAGAACAACAAACTCAAATCATGCCAAACACACTTCAAAGAAAGACTTATGATAATATTTAATTTAAATAATTGACCTAGTACGTAAGTAGATTGGATTTTCTTCTCTGCCACCCAAATAAGCCATTTTCAAGCTGATGTGGTGCTCTTGACTATGGGGGTCAATGGAGAACTGCCAAGGTTGATTTTTCCAAAGAAATCAAGGCTCTTATAAGTCATTATCAACTGGAATTGAAATAAATCTGTGTGTAAATCTCTGTTTAAAGAGAGCTAAAGAAGGATATTGAGGATTTTGATCTTTATCCCTGCAGAAGTGGATGACATAAAAATGGATTTCTGTGCTTGATTTTGCAACTAAGCTTAAATATCTTTCACAATCTAAAAACTGTATTCACTAGAAAATATAAACTGCAATCAAGTATTCTCAGATATGGAACAAACTTTTGTTTCTAGAGGCACCTGAGAGACTCAGGAGACAGATTTTAAAGGAAAGTGATGGAAGAGAGGGATCTCTTTGCACTTGTAAATTCTTTAGTATATTCTTTTTATAATGCCTAAAACCAACTTGAAAGTTCTTAATTCCTAAGTTATATAGGACAGATTTCACCAGGACATAGATATTTTTTCTGTCTGGATGTGGAACAAATTATACCCAGCAGTAAGAGATTTGGGTTGGGGGCAGGTTACTAAAACATCTTCTAAAAAGCTTAACCAAAATCTAGTGGTAGCTGTTATTGTTGTGTCAGTGGAGATCAAGGGGAAAGATTTATCTTTATCTTGACATATGTTTGCCTATATATCAATGGATGCAGGCGAGGCGATTTAAAAACAAGGAGGGCCTGAGACATGCTGAGAGACAAAGAGAATATACACTGCCTCTTCTTATTCTTTTACTTCTCTGCAAAATGGACAACTCTAAATAGTCATATCTACCAGCAAAAAAAGGAGTGGGAAGCAAACCCATGCTGTGGGTGGGATCACTGTAGGCTGTGTCTAATGACAGTCAGGATGTGGGAGCTTTATTGTAATTCTGTAAGTTAGTGGTTGAGAAGTACATGCTGCAGCAAAGCTAGGCATGGACTTTCTTCTTTCTTATCCTAAGGACTCTTTTTTTACTACTGAGCTATGACACCTTTAGAAAAGTTCTTTTGCTGCATTAACCTAAGCACATCTAAAAGGGAAACTAAAATTTCCTAAGGGTGCGTTTATTCCATGGGACATCCAGCTTCCTTCAGGAGATAAAAGAAATACTTAAGGTGAAGGATAAACTACTAACTTATGTCTAGTTTATATTTTTGGCCTACAAGCCAAGTCTACTACTGCAGCTAAAAATGGCAGAGGCCTTCACACTGGGAAGTCACTGGACTCCAAGTGCTGTAAGTGGAGTGACTTAAACACCTTGGAGTGGGGACACTGCTCAAAGTAAGGAGCTGTCAGAAGTCATCAGGGGTATGAAGTGATATTTTAAACTCAAACAAATAATGGAATATCGTTGATAGGAATTATATGAAATACTGAGTTACGGAAATGTCTCATGAGAACAGTGACTTCGTCTCCTTTCAAGTAGTTGAGCAGGGAACAGGTGTATTAAATGACAGGACCTGAAAAATGTGGCACTTCACTTCTCCCCCATTTCTGGGGCAGAGCAGACACTGGCATGTGCGGGGCTCAAATTCATCATATTTCCTCTGTTTGATGGGTCCATAAACTCCCCCCAGGCCCGTTGGTGGGTCAGAGTTTTTGGTGTGGACTCCACGTCTCCCTGTGGATTTATGCTTTTCTTCTTAGCAGCTGAAAGTATCATTTCAATGGAGATGGTTCTGCTCAATGGTCTAACTTGCTGGGCATGAAGCTTTCTGGTGCCAGGACGAAGCAACTGGGTAATGAGGAAAGCCTAGGTGAGACATGGGAATGACCTCTGCCTGCTCTCCGTTGTCTCTGTCTGCTGTGCTCTGAGGATCTGAAGCTCAAGGCTGCTCTCATTCAGGGGCATCCTACACTGCTCATTGTCTTCTCTGCCCCTCCGGCGTGTGACTACCCTGGCAGCACTGCCAGACCATCCCCGCTGGCTGTTTTGATGGAGTGGGAATTCTGGCTCAGCTAGCACTAATTTCCTGACGTATTTCTGACTAGAGATATGCTCAGTCCCAAGGGGAATGTACCTCAGAGAGCAGCTGTTTGCTGCTTGTCCTACCCCCTGTACCAGCTGCACGTCTCCAGAGTACCAGACGTCCACAGAAGCTTTCACAGTGTTTACACGGTTGACTGAAACAGCACACTACTGAACCATTTTCCTGCTCTTTGAACAAGGTCTTAAGCCTTCATCAGGTAGATGAAGACAGCACACAATTACAATTTCAAGTCCTTCTGAGATAAGCTCTTGCAAAACACTGTGCTCCTTCATGGTGGTACTTGGCTGGTGTATGTGGTGTCCTGTAGGTGAGAGTGAAAAGTAAGGGTGCTTCTATACCAGTGGTGTCAAACTCACAGCCACAGGCTGAATCTGGCCCTCCACCTTGTTTTATCCATCCCAGCATCTTGTTTCTACCCAGTTGCAGCACCGAGCTCCTTGCCCCTGTGCTTCTGCCAGTGCTGGTCACGTGTGCAGTGCGTGTGACGCGCGTTACCCTGCAGGAGCAGGAGGACAGAGGAAGCCGTGAGTTTGACAGCACTGTTCTAGCCCTTCTCTATCCCAATTACACAGCCATGAGAGTTATTCCAGCTCACAGAATCCCTACATAGGCTGCATGTAAGCTGATATGTAGATGTATGCCCACACAAGGGTCCAAATCCTCTGAGCAGGGAATGTGCTTGGAAGCACACTGTGTATTTTTCCCAGCCTCTGCACACAGGTAGCATTTCTGTTTAAAAAAAAAGGAGGCTCTGGGATGGCAAGGTAGAGAAGATGAAACCCTTGAATCTTACCCAGACAGAGGCAGCTTGCTCCAGAAAACTGCTGGCATGTCACAGGCTAGGCAGAGGCTTGCTGAGCCCAGATTAGCTATGGGGATCTACCTACATCACTTCACCACATACCTGCTTCAGTCCACACCAAAAAGATTCACTTAATCTCAACTCAGTAGGAACAGTATCTGTAGATTCAAAATCTACCTCTGTGAATATTTTGAGAAACCACATGTTGGAAATAATTTTTTTAATATTATATTACAGCTTTGTAATTAAAAATACTTTTATATATGTATTTTTGTTTGTTTGTTTGTTCATTTGTTTCCAGGGAACAAAATTAAGCATTGCAATAGTCCAAAACCAGCTGAGATTTGGGATGAAACATTTATTTAATAGGAAGAGCTTTTGCTTGTGACGCATTTTTATTTTCTGATAGAATCTAGCTGTCAAGAAATGTCCACAAGCTCTAAGTTTAGAAGGACTGAATCTTCAAGAAGATAATCCTCACCAGTTCTTTAATTCTGGACTCTGAGAGAAAAAAAACCAGCAGATTTATGAGAGATTTCTAGAAATGGAGGCTAATTATTTACAACTAACTATGGATCTTGGTGGCATAAATGTCCCACAGGTCAGACTGAATGAAGAGATATGAACAGGCTAATGGTGTCCAAATTATTGATTACTTTCCATATTTAAAGTAAGAGTGTGGAAAAATTCTGTGAGGCAAAGAAAAGAGATAGCTGAAAGCGTGAGGAGAATTTGAAGGAGAAATAAAAAAAGAAATAAGATAAAAGTAGACAAAAAAAAAAAGTATATGCTATTGCACAGACTCATAGTATTTTTAACTAGAGTTTCAGCTGTTTTGAATTAATTTATTGAATAAAAACATTGACTTTTCTAAGAAAATTCTGATGCACAGTTTTCAGAGAGCTTGGCAAAATTTCCATCAGATCTTTAATTAGACCTTGTGCTGGGAAGAAGCTGACTGTGGCTTTAAGGGTCAAGATGGAACATATTTTTAAGAGAGTATAATAGCGAGTCGTTGAACCCCTGGATTGATGTTTAGAAAGGAGAAGTATTTGACTGTCTATGAAGTTTCTCTTTGGATCTAGGAGCAGATAAGAAAAATTCCATGAGCCTGGATGGAAAATGATGAAAACTCGTTGGAAAGGTTAAGGGAAGCAACCTAGAGAAGTTCTCCTGGTGATCAAACTGATCTGACAAAAATTCTGCAAGGGCATTCAGTCTGTACTTTGACTGTTTCCACATCAGAGAAAAGTACTGGTCTTAATAATGGAAGGGAATAAAACCAAAATTAAAGGCTTTAAAATTGTTTATTTTCCCACAAGTGTTAGGAGAAGCAGCCAAATGAATACACAGGAGGATTACTTTTTTCTCTTTTCAGGCTGCATTAACTTTCAGTCAGAGTTATGTAGGCTTATTTCTAGCTCAGAAGCTGGACCTACTTTTGCCTCCTCTAACGCTGTCATTAAACAGTAACACTATCTGGCAGCAACAAACAGCACAAAATAAGTCTAAGATTATCCAACAGCACACACAGCTGAGAACATTCAAAACCAGCTGGCAAATGTTTGGAGTTACTGCAGATTCTCATAGTTGTCTTCCTTAATGCAGAAAAAGGTAACAAATGTGTAAGAGAGGCCAAAGATACATGGCTTGCTCCCATCCTATGCTTTAGCCGTAAAACTGATTATTGGGTAATGTTTGCTAACAAGGAAACAGTGTAATTTCCATTCCTTAAATCCCTCGAATTTTGTTGAATTTCAGCAAGTGATTGAATAAAGTCAAAAACCCCCAACATCCATGAGCACAGTGTGTGTCACAAAGGAAATATTCTTCCTACTTATCTCATCAAAACCTTGCAAACTGGTTATGTTGTGTATGACTTTTCATTTTACTCAAAGGACCATGTAAGATCAGTCCTCCAAAACTGCAGTCTTGGCTTATTGCCATCAGAAAAATCCAGACTCAGGAAAAAAATCCTTAAGCAAAGGACTTGTCTCTTTCATACAGCTCTTTAAGGAGAAGGGAAGACTTCAGACAGGCATTATCTAACATTAAAACCTGTTCGTCTGCCTAGTGGTAAATCTGTACTTGATACAAAGATACTGGTGTCCGCATGCTTGCCTTTCACTTGAAACTATTCATTGCTTGCAGCTGAAATTTAAACCAGCAAATGGAAGAAAAGCTTGATTGCCTCAAACACACCAACCACTGGCTCAAGTCCCCTTTCTGCAGTATGCTTGTGCTTCTGGAAGCACTTGTCTGCTCCACGTGACACTGTGTGCAAAAGAAAAATTGTGAATGTTATGTTGTGTTATTATGCATTTTTGTTGTTTCTACTATTTCGATTTGTTCTTAAAGTAGACGCATGCATTTGAGCTCAAACACAGCTGCATCTCCCAGATGCATGATAGTGCAGTGGTGGACAAGCTACCCAGCCCTACCAAGTTCCTCTCACAGACTCAGGAGCTGCAGAAATCCCTGTGAAACACTGAGGCTCTTGAGTATTGTGGGGTACTGCCCTTTAGGCAGACATTGTATTTTCTCTGTGAGTAGCTACATGTGTCATAATTTTCTAGCTAAGTTCAGCAGTGAGATGTTAGTAAGTGTACATGAGGTCTTGCAGCTCTTGATCTCCATGCTTTAAAAAGCAGAGGTTAAATGTTCCCTCGTCAGGGAGGCTTTGCTGCTCTGTAAAGAGGTGTCCTTCAGCATGGTTGAAGGATCTTTGTGGAGAATATCTGTCCCCCTTTCTGAAGGCAATCTGATCAGAAGCCACTGAGTCCTGTCACGGGGTTGGGGGGCACAGGGTGGTGGTGAGGTGAAAAAGGCAATGCTGCTTATTTCGATGTGTGCTTTTTTCTAGACTCCAGGTATGATCAGAGGAGCCCTGTCTCAGCATCTCTGTGTATTGCAAGATGAAAGAAAAGTGATGCTGTTGCTTAATATTTACAGTATGGCAGTAACCAGGAGCCTAAGTCAGCCTCATGACTCCCTTGTGCTAACCTTCATTCAAACACTTTTTCTCCTTTGTCCTATTTACCTGCTAATAGGGCTTCTTTCTGCTTTTTAGGTTCTTACAGTTTTTCCCTTTCTCTCCCAGGGGCTTGTCACCTCTTTCTTGCTCTTGTTTCTAAAAATCAGTAGAGAAAGAAGAAAAAATATTTCATTTAATGGACTTCCTAGGTTTCATTTGGTGACTAAGTTACAAAGAACCCCCCTGCTAGGGAAAATTTCCTTTGAGGTCTTCCTTTCTCATAATAGCAACACTTTGATCAGGCACCGTGTTCTTTGTTTCTTTTTAAAGGCATTTTCTGAATAAACAATTTTAGTTGGAATTTTTTTGGCTTGACTCCTTTATGACTTTGGGAGTACCTGCTGCAAAAGTTACTCTCTGACCTAATTAATAACTTATTACTCTATTTCACAAATGTATTTTCATTCCGACCTTGTAACTCGCCTGTCATTAGACTGGTGAGGCCTGCTTCACAGCAGGTATAAACTACCCCAAGTCTGAGTGAGGAACTGAAGGAGATAGAGAGAAATGGGCAAGAAGAGAGGGCTAGTTGTAAATTTGGCTGAGATGCCCAAGGAAACATCATTTCCAGGTTTTTGTTCCATGGTACAGATGCATAAACTGAGAAGAACCTGAGTGCAGTAGAACCAGACAGCTCCACTTCGCTCTAACTTAATTATAGATATAAATTGAGAAACTTTTAGGAACAAAACTTTTTAACATACATCCTATTGAAGGAACAGCTGACAGTCTGTGATGTCAGTTAGACAGTCATGACCAGGGAGCTGTAGATCCCTGTTTTTTGCTCTAGTGAGAAGGAGGTGAAACCACAGTGTTTCCTTCCAGACCTGACCCCCTCCTACCCCAGGGCTGGAGTTTCCGGCTATTTCATGAGTTGAGCAAACAGGCTGAGTAGCAGGTCTGGATGGTAGTGGTCCAGCAGGGACCCAGGCTCCGCAAGAATTGACCTATTGAGTGTCAGAGGACTAGGAAATCCCTTGAGATGTGCCGAGGCCATACTGCTTCAACCAGCAGTGGGATTTCCTCCTTCCTCGCATCTTATCCCGTCCCTCTGCCCATCTGTGCATAAATCCCCACTACCTGTGCCCTCTTTGATCCAGATCACTGGTGTTTAAGGTCCAGGCTGTCTCTGTCCCACATCATCAGACAGAGCCTGTTTCCAGGCATCAGTGACTAATCAGAACAAAAGAGAGGTGGGGCAGGATCTGGGTTTCAAAATCTAAAGTAAACTTCTGAGATAAAGGGAAGTTGTGGTCATTTGAGCAAACAAACCTTGGGCAAGCAAGGAAAGTTCTACGGAAAACAAATGAATGAATAAATAAACAGATAAAGTGCCTGTGTAAAGTTTTAAATAAAGAGTCAGCTGCTCCATAAAAACAGGAAGCCTTTAAAATATGAGGAGAAAGAGGTATTTGTGTTCTTTATGCAGAAAACCAGAGCCTTGCCGAGATAGAGAGAACAGTGGTTTAAGTCTGAGTACTTTCATTTCCACTCACAGTGCACATCAGTGTAGGAGTGGGTTTCTGCTCTAATGAGACTGGACAAGAGAGGGTTTAAGCTCACAGGTTGAGCAAGTCCCTGCAGAGGAAGGGTATAGCTGTGTGTAGGTTAAGATGCAGCCTGAATCAATCCTCAGCATTACTGACATCATCCCTGGTTTCCTTCGTGTCACTTGCTTCTAATTTTTATCTTAACTAACTTTTCTTGAACTGAAATATTTTTTAGCAGCAGGACTGGTTATAAGTGGCTTTGAGTGACCCATTTGAAAGAGTATGAAAAAAGAGAGTTATTTTCATTTATCTACTTTTGTGTTTAACTAGTCTGTTTTTAATTCAACATAATTTCCCAGTTTCTCCTTCATACAGTAGGAGAGTCCTCACATGAAGATATTTCAAATATCTTCTTGATATACATTTGATATAGACATATTGACTTGACATTCTGACATGAAATGACATATTTATTTGCTTATTTATTCACAAGAAGACCATAAAACTTAAACTGTAAAATGTATTCCATTAAGAGGTCCCAAAGAATCTCTTTAGCAACATGCACAAGTGTTTCTCTGTGAAGAAAAGTTTATGAAATACGTTTAAATATTTATGGAATGTTAAAAATGAGGCATTAATTGGCAAACAACTTAATTAAAATACTTTCTCGAGTAATTAGGAGGAAATATTTTCTTCTCTGTTTTGCATGTCATTTGTCTTGTTCTCTGTTTGATAAAGCCTGCCTGTCAGTCAAACTTTGCTGCAGGTAATTTTTTAGCTCTGTGGGGAAAATGTTCAAAAATTACATCTGAATTTAAAATATTTTGATTACCATTTTTGTCTAACAAATTCTCCTTTTTACTTCATCTTCTACATGTCCCAGTGAAGCAGCATCGTGGGAATTTAGGGCCTGAAGATGAGATTCTGCATCAAGGCATTACTGAGTTTCCAAAAACACTCTCCTGAGAACAAACTGAATCAATCTAGAATCAACAAACAGTGCAGTTAATTAATGAGTACACCATAAGGGAGCTTTTTTAAACAATGTTGACTGCTGCTGCCTCAGGACCAATAGCACCAGAAGTTATTGCTGGTTTCAAAGAAGTGATTCTTAGGGTTCCCCCAAGGCACCTTTTGCTATTTACTACAACTTTTCCTCTTATTTACACCCTAGGGAAAGTACACTTATTTGCTAAATTACTTTTTAAGTGATGCTTCTTGATGCCAGTAGCCTGAGGTATGTGAGGAAAGATGTTACAGCATAAACAGTAGCAGAAACTCAGCTGCTTTACAGCAAAGTGTGAGGAAAACCTTTGAGCTGGACACCATTCAAGCAGTGCTTCCAAGCCAAGTTGAACCTGGAGAGCCAGGGAGAGCCCCAGGGACTAACTGAACACCCAGCCAGTGACATGTCTCCAGTTGACACAGACCCCCAGAAGTACGGGGATGCCCAGGAGGAGCAGCCCTGCAGATCACTTTGAAGAATCAAGACAGGATAACTGAGAAAGAAATAATTTCCTGCTACTATGAACCAGGGAAGCCTATCGGTCTTAGAAGAGAGGTGCAAGTTTGAACCAGATGAGATCCCAGTCAGCAGTCTCCAACAATAGCCAAAATGAGTTGAGTATCCAACTACAGCCTTCCATGTAAAAAAGTACAAACAAAAGGATATTAAAAATGTGACTGCATTGTTACACAATGGTTACTCAGTGATTATTTTGCTTGCATAACTTTTGGAATTTCCCTTTCAGGCCACTCTGTGGGAGGAAAAAATATTTAAAGTGGGAGGTCGAGTTTACCCAAAACCCTTCAGAAGATAACTTGGGTTCTTGCATCATGTTCTTGCAAAATGATGTTTTCTTATTACAGCTATACAATAAGAGTTTAAAATTGTTATTAAGTAGGGTCAAACTATCGCTGGCCTGACTTAAAGTTGTATATGTGTGTATTTGTTATTTTTGTAACAAAATTTAGACATTTTATGAATTGTTGAAATACCTTTTTAAAGACCCCAGCTGGCAATAGTCCTTAACTGAGCTGTGCTTTGAACTCTTTTAAATGTAACAGGATCTATCATTCACCCAATGCAGCATGTCCCGTGAAATGAAAATGTAGAACTATTTATCTGAATCTGAATGGCAGCATTATATAATAGTAAGTCCAAGAGAGTGTAGGTATATTGGAGACAGCAATAATCAGTTGGTATTACTGGTTGGTTCTTGCTGGAAGGTATTTCCAGTCTTCCCATGCTTTTAGTAACATTTACTTTCAAATTACCACTACTATAAATATTTCAGTAGAGATTTACTGATATAATGTAATCCCTAAATGTTAGGAATTATTAATGTTCAGATTTGTTCCTTATATAGCGTTGTAGCCAGATTTTTGTAGGACCAAGGAAAGTATGATCACCTTAACATGGAAGGGAAGCTGGGGAAATGTTTGTTTCTAGAGGACTTTCTGTATGAAAGGTTCAGGGAAATCAGAAAATAATCCTGTAAAATTCAGCCTTTGCTGCCAGAGAAGACAGTGAAATCTGCTGCCAGGAGGGCAAGTGCTCTCTACGACCAGGAAGTTAAGCTCAGTCATTTAATTCTCTTATGTTTATGTCTGGTTTTGTTAATTTACTGTAAATTCAAAGGGACTTTACTGCACAGGCACCATGACAGGGTTTGACCCAGGCCACAACCATCTGCTGGGAGGGAAAGACCTCTTGTCACTGAGGCTCGAGCACATGGCGTGAACTTTGTGCAGCCAGCAGCTGAGCGTGAGGGTGCTGTTTCTTTGGAGATCCTCCTGGCATTACCACTATTTATTTATTTTTTGGGATTCAGTTTCCCAAGTGAGCACTGCTGTGTGGTCTATACCACAGGCACCTTCAGAAACTTCACCCAGAAACTGTGACCTGAGGTGGGCTGCAGTCACTCTGGACTTGACATCAAGGATCAACTTCTAACTGTGTTTTTGATGCTAATAAATTACACCTAATAAAAACATAAAGCAAAAGCCATAGATTGCTTAAATATGGAAGAAAAAAGAAACAAAACTGGGTAGTGAGATGGGAAGCTGAAGTACTTCCATTAAAAACAAACAGAAAAACCCCATCAGATTTGTACTGTTACTAGTGATGGTTCTGCTTTCAGCCAGCTCTAAAAGCATGTTTATGAAGTAGCTTGTACATGGTGTTTTAAATTTCTCAGTAATAAATATTCTCTTCCCCAAAAACCTCAAATATAAAGTTTATTGTACTTAAAGGCAATGACTTCAAGTTAGGAGTGTTCATACTAAGCCTTTTTATAAATAAGATTTTTTGGTATCAAATAGAAACAAAGGTAATTCACACTCGCCACTGATACATTGAATACTGCCTCAGTAGAAAAAAAATGGATCATCTCTATATTTATTTGTTCCTTGATATAGTTAAAATCTACCTTGGAGATGTGAATCAGATGGTTGCATGAAAAAGCTGTGGATATTTTTCTGCTTATCTTATGTAATACTCCAGCAATATGAGCCACCAAAATCCTGGGATAGAATTTCTGCTTTGCAAAAATGATTGTCAGTATCTATTTTTACTTGTTTCATTACTCTAACAGGTAAAACAGTATTAGCTGAATATCCTGATAACCAAAACCCAGGACTGAACTAACAAATGATGGTTCTTGTTTCTACAGATTAAATATTGTGACAGGAAAAAAAAATAGGTCTTTTCAGCTCATGGGTATAATTTCACAGAAGCTAATCTAGACAGTGCAACCCTGACAAAGTGAATCAAGATGATGTGGTAAAGTAAATGTTCTGCCATGTTCTGTACTCACACTATACATACAATTTTTGCTATGGACCAGGCAACCACCACTACAAGGCGCTGGGCTTGAACCTTCAACATGAATGTAAAGAAGTCACTATTCAATAATCAAAACACTCAAAATTCCTAGTACGTGTAGAAGATTGTTGAAAACATACTTTGTGGCAACACCTACTGTCCTGCTTAGTCTGCTTATAACTCAACAATCCCACCTCAGCATCTCCAGGCTTCTACAATGAACTTGATCTAGTCACGTTTCCAAATCCTTACATTTTGTCCCAATTTTTGCCTCCTTTATTATAACTATAGTTGATTGACTTGTTCCCAGCTGTGCTTCTGTACTTCTGCTCGTCTGTGTTCTTTGGCATATGCTAATTGTTTAGCCTTGGAAAAGTATTTATCTTATGTGCAACTTGTCCAGCTGATTCAAATTGCTTTGTAGCATATCTGGTTCTCAGAATTACCTGTCTGTTTACAGGGATGTTTTCCTCCCTTGATGACCTTACCAGCAAACTGTCTGTCTACTACCAGCAGACCTTGCCTTCACCATCCACTCCAGATATAAAATGTTTGCTCTTCCCTGTATACAGTAATTCTATCTGGCATGCAAGGTTCATCTAATGTTTCTCAAAGAGTTTGAACTTAGGTGCTGTAATTAACCTGCATAAGTACAGGGAGTATATCTGAGGTTTCCAAAAATACTTTGATATAAATCTTTAGTAGGGCCAAACAACAGGTCTCTCTGTACTTTCCTATATAAAAAACACTTGGAAAAGTCTGACACTCTCCATACCCTCATGGAGAAAATTTCAGGCAGAAAAGGAGAAAAAATGGATTTCTGGCTCTGCAAGTAAGGTACCCAAAAGTTAGGTATGATGTTGGATTTGATGCCTAAGGTGCTATACAAACTTTATGGTGCCTAAATATTTGGTTCTTGACTGAATGAAAATTCTGGATCATCTACAGCTTTAGAAGTGCTGGCCTAGTATGAACTCATTCAACTGGTTCAAACTCTAAAAATTTTTTGAGGAGTTGTCTTTGTACAGAAGGTTTTATGACAAATAAAATGCTGTCTATGCATGCAGCTGTAATTGCTTGCTAAATCAGGCATCACCTAGCCTCCTTCAGCTGACACAGAGTTACATAAAAATATATGGGCAGAATCAAGTCAGCATTCTGACTAATTTGACAGACATTTTTGAATCCATGCTTTACCGGGATCAAGCCTGTATTAGCAGTTGATACATCTCAGTAAACCTCCTTTCCAGAATCCAGGCAATGATGAGATATATTGCAGAAATGTCATGATGGGTCCAGCTAGCTGGGTCAGTTGGACATAATGTAGCAACAAAGTCTGAGACTGCTGACCTCCATGTAGTCCTTCCTTACAATCACTTGGCAAGAAGAGTTCAGGTGGTGCTCCTGCTGCGTAACCATTTCTCTTTTTTTTTTTTTTACCTTGTACAGCATCAGAATCCTTAAATATAATTGCTGCAAGAGTTTGAAATGCTGTTTGTGAGTCAAACTGTTTCAAAGTAGCCCTGAGGGGAAGAAAAACAAATATTCCCTTAGCCTTCATTCTAATTATATCAGTCATTAAAATACAGGGAACAAAGAACAGTGTTTATTAAAATTCCCTTCTGTTGATAGCTCCTCTTTATATTGTGGTTCATATCAGCAGATGGTTAGTGGAAATATCTTCATGGAATGGAGGAAGAGAGTGCCTATGAATTGAGATCAATTAACCAAATATTTTAAAATAATCGGATACTCCCTACAATCTTTTATGCTGTCTGTAGGCAGAGGAATTACTTTAAGAATTAATTTCCATTACAGTTATCTTATGATTGTCTGACATTGCACTTACGTGTACAATCCTGATGAAATGATAGTGTTCGATAATTGTTGACTAAGATCCAGAACTGGCATCATGAGCTCTTCAGATAAGCGAACAGAAGAATAGAAATGGCTGTTACCCTCTGAAGACTTGATTTGCCTTTGCTGTGAGGACTCTTGATTTTTTAATCATAAACTAATTAGGTTAATTCTGAGATTATTGGTACAATTGCCACTTACTTCAAACAACAAAGACAGCCGCTTTTATAGGGGTGTTGGAGAGTTGCAGACCTCTGCTCTAGACAATTTACCTTCTTTGCAGTTCTTCGTATGCTGCAAGTTTCAGAGTGGGCTTCAGAGCAGGTCCAATTATCCTAACTTTGTGACCAAGGTGACTATTGCATTGGGTTCAAAATATTCACACTATGCCTCACGAAAATTGATATCAGGCTCTGTGGTGATCTGTAGAAACTCTCAGAACAGGAACAGTCTTCAGCCAAAATTTGCACCTGAGTGGACACTGCTCTGTAAATTAACTGGCCTTTCACGATGATGACTAGAACAGGATGTTGATCTCAATTTCTTTATTACAGAAGCTAGATATGGAACCCTTTATTGGATTCAGCTTGTTATAATAAAGAGCTTTAAAAGTCCTAAGAACTTCAGTATTTTCTCTAGAGGTAATTTTTATTTACTTGTACTTCTGCTTTCTTAATCCACAGGAATAAATATCTACCACTGTAAAGCTTTAAAAAATACTTAAATCTTTTTAAGCAAATGCTTATCAATGCTTATTTAAATGCTTATTTAAGCAAAATCTGGAAAAAGTGAAGCTTGGTATGGTATATGCTACTAGTCTGATAAAGATAGTCATAGATAATTTTACTTTCTTGGTGTTAGTGTCACAAGGCCTCCAACTGGCTCACAGGATGATTCTGCTATAAGAAAAATGAGGCAACCAGAGCAACCAGCATGGGACTAAGGGGCTCTGGTTCTCAGAGAGGTGCTGTGTTGCACATCTCTGCTGCACAACACCTGTCTACATTTGTTGTATGTACACGTTGCTCTTGAACATGTTACTGAGGCTTGTATGAAATTCAGGTCATACCTGACACACGAAAAACAAGAGAGATGACTTCTGGGAAGCTGCATATCCCAGCAGTAAAAGAGAGAGCAAGAACAAGCTCCTTAAGTTGAGTTCTCGAGACTCGGTGGTATACAAGTGTCAGCTGGTATCTTGAACTCTGTCATGTTTTGTGGCTGTGAGTATGAAGACCATTCAGAGTGAAAAGAGCATAAGAGCACCTAGAGTAGGGCTGATGGTATGAAAACAAATTGTTCAGGGAGCAGGTGGAAAGCAACGGGGGCCAGGCACCTTAACCCCACTTCAAACATGCCTACCGCTGCAGCAGCAGAAGGCAGCTCTAACTGAAGTGGATCCTGATGCAGCTCAGAGCTACTGTGGTGACACATAGATTGCTGCTCACTGGAGCATAGGTGGGGACTGCCAAAGCATTTCTGTTACATTTAAAAATTCTTCTTCATTCAATAAATAGATTACATTATTTCCTTTATTGTGCCTATGATATCAAAATAGGTAAGGAATGGGCTGCTACAACAGAAATTCTGCTGAGCTACCTGCCATAAAAGAATATAGAGACAGAAATGACCAGAAACCAGTACCTAACTTTCCAGAATTTTTCAGTAAGTTTATCATATGGCACTTAAGAGAACAGCATGGAATCATTCAATTTTTTTCTTCATCTGTACCTGGTTTCCTTAGCTAAAAGAAAAACAATATCAGAATCTATATCACTATTCTGAAAATAAAACTGGCAGATCAGTTAGCACTAGTATTATTGATACCTACTGTGTATGTCCCGTGGCTTGCTTCTGCAGATTCTTTTGTTGCCTAGAAAGAGATAATTCTCAATCCTCTGTGAGTAAAGCCACCAGCAAAATCTGCTGATTTGTGGCAGCCTATTCCATGTTCTTCTGGACCCACAACTTTTGTCTCTAAAATCTATCTCTCAGCTTTTTCTGTAAAAGGGAAAGCAGAGGAAAGAATTTGGTTCTGACTAATTTTTATTTTGCTGAAGTGCACAATTATTACATAACATATGGAACCACACAAGTATTTTCCTATCATAATCCATAAAAAGTGCTACATATTTCCAAAAGTCAGGTTCTGACAGAATGGAAGGTGGGAGAAACCTTACAGAAGAATTCAAAACTAAGGAGAAATTGTCATGAAGACGAAATGTTTGAGGTTATTGATGTACAGAACAAGCCTTCAGAAGCGAGCTCTCACAGCTTGTTGAACCACAGATAAAGAATTTTTTTATTAAACAAGTCTCATATTCTCTTAACACTGGCAACAGACACTGGTACGCTCAGCTCTAGATGGAGTAGAATAAATAGCTTTGTTCTGCACATACCAATATAGGCTATAGAGTAACTTGACCTTTCTAAATGAGGGACCGAATTCATTAAAGGCAGATTTCCATATAATTCTGGTAGATGCTTCCCTACCAATGCAAATCTGACGGCTTCCTTAAAAAAAATGCATATTTATTAGTTGTAACTATTTTTTTTTCCCTAAAGACTGTCATGCAAATAAGGTTTTCAACGGGCTACTATTTCATCTGAAACTAAATTCATAAGGGTTGCAAATCAGTGGTTCTGTTAAATGATA
The DNA here is from genome assembly GCA_033556795.1 of Tapera naevia. NCBI lineage: Eukaryota > Metazoa > Chordata > Aves > Cuculiformes > Neomorphidae > Tapera > Tapera naevia. The sequence continues at coordinate 19,139,553 of JAUMJJ010000038.1, forward strand.
CTGTAAATGTATTTAAATTAAAGATAATGCTTCCTAATTAAACTTGTATCAATAAAAAACAACAGAAGGGGTTGCTTATTGATAGATCTTATGCGAGAAAAGTGCAGTAAGTCATATATACTCCATTTTCATTTCTGAGATATCACAGAGAGTATCATCTGCTTGATTCTGCTTGGAGCCTTATCTAAAATAACACTTCAGCTTTTAGAAATTGACAGCAAAACTCAAATAAACCTGTATCACATGCATTGTGGAAGATAAATATAACCTAATTTAAAATATGAAAACAGAGGTAAAGGCACCAGTTGCATTCAGTAATTGCCAGCAGTCAATGTTATTGCATGCAGAAAATTGACTAGTACACCCAATATAAATTATTGATGCACTCATATTGACTTATTCTGACTTTGATGGATAGAAAATGTGACACTATTGTAATATGCATATTGTATTAATAACATAACTAATCAAAGATAATTTTTAACAAACTATGACATAAGGCCTTAAATTATTGATAGAGAACAGTTTAGAGATGGTTAGTGCATTAGCTGAATGTGTTCATTTCACTGACCATTTGGTCTGGTCCCATCTGCCAGAAGTTAGCTTCCTCGTCTCTCTAGTACCCATTCAGGTGCATTTGGAGCAGCTGGGATATTAGTTCTCTATGGAGAAATAAGATACAACCATGACTCGCCAATGCTCCCTGCAGTTCCATGCTCCCCAACAGCCTCTTTAACAATAGGACAAGGCCCTTCTCAGTTCCAGGTCTAATAATTTAATCTCATAAAACAATGTAACCTAGTCCCTCGGAGGGTCGTGCCTTATTAATAAAAAATGCATGCATAAAATTTACATTGTTAAAGTGACATTCCTCATATTGGTTTTTTCTCATCCTGTCAAAAGCTTCTGGAGAAGCCTTAATAAAGAGAGACTTATTCAAGGAAATAATGTGGCCATTTGAGCTGGTCGGCCTAGGTTTACAGCATGAAAGTGAGGAAAAGGTGGGGGCAGAATCATGCGGGATGTGAGATATAGGAGAGTTATTGCATTAAAGGAGACCTATTTCTTTAATTCTTCAGTTTGTCAGTGCTAGAAAAAAAGCGTGGACTGCAAAACAAGAAATGCTCACTTTTGACCTCTCTTTGCAGTTAGACACTGTAAGAGCAAATAGACCATATTTGCTGAAGTACTGTTCTTAATAATAACATCATGTAGCAATCTTGGATAGTGAACCAGGACAATGCACAATGTGGATCAAAGCACTAAAACAAGTGGCTTCCCATGATTTTTAATTAATTTTTGTGGTACAAATTGGCCATCTGTAGCATGCAGTGTTTGCAGGCTGTGTCCATTTCCACAGAGGTTTTAAGTTAGAATTTGTTCTTTGTTGTTAACCCTGAACTAGCATCTCAGGAGGAATGTCAAGAAGAAGAAAAGGGTTGGAAGCTTAAAGAAAACATTATCTGATGCAGACGCCTTTTGAAATAAAATACTTTTCATTGCCAAACTTCACTGAGGGTGGTGGGAAATGATGCTCATTATCAGACAGCTTAGTAGATCTCCCCTAAACTCCCCCTGCAACCTGCTGATTTTCTGCTCTATGTTGACTTCAAAAATATCTACGTTTTCTGAGACCAGTTTTTAGACTAGGCAAGTTCTCTTTATGCTAGAAGATGTGCCATACTCCCACATGGTCTTCTAGATTAGCTTGCCCATCTAAGTAGCACTCTGTGTGCTTACACTGAGTCTCTGCCTTAGTTAATACAGAACTTGCTACATGGGCTTCAGTAATTACCAGCAGCAATCAAAGCATGAGTCAGAGAATGAAACCAGCCTCTGAAAGAACAAAAAGACATGTCAAAGAATTCTTTGATTAATGTTGCTGAAAATGTCCTTACTTTTGAGTTCCCATGGTCAGAGTGTATGGTTTCGCTCATTTTTCCATTAGGTAGGTTGCAATTACTGCACCCACTGGAAGAAAGCGAGGCAAGTCTGAAAAAGCAGAAGAATTTCAGGAAGTATTCACATAGCAAGCTGCTGTTTACTGTAATAACACAGACCTCGGAGCAAGCAATGAAAAAGTACCTGGATTTTCCATGTGGCTCCAGAGAATCAAGGCAGAATTTCTGTCTCCCTCCCCAATTCGCTTGCCTCTTTGATCTTTAAAAACAACTAAGATGGACTTCTCCAGAGCTACATTTCCAGTCCTGGTCATAGGTGAGACATTATTAAGAGCAACTGAGAAATGTCACACCCCCCACTGCGATGTAATTTGCCTTATGTGACATATAACATAGGAAGCTATCATGAAGTTTTCAGATATGGTGTCACATGCTGAATATGTCTGTGGTTCTCCAGCTCAGTCATTCACAAGGGGAATGCTTGGGAACTTCCAAGAGCCTGAGCTGGACTATTTCCCTTTTACTGATGAAAACACCACATTTGTCTTCCCCATCCTTGCCAGAGATGACTAACTCTCGGGACTCATAAAAGCACTTCTGAAGAACTGTTTCCTTAAAAGTATTTCAGATGTATAAAATGAGATGAGCTTTCTTTTTTTTTCCTTTCTTTTTAAATGATATGAGGAGGCTGTGTCCCATGAGATAACAGAAACATCAAATTTTGGCTCAATGTGCTGTTCAAATCTCACAGGTTGAACACGGTTGTGATTTCAGTATGTGATTTTAGGAAACATGGTACAAAGTACAGAAGGGACAAAAAAGTGTTTTCCTACTGCTGCTGGTAAAAGGAATACTTATTTTGGTATTCTAACTGCTAGAGAGCATATGATCTCCAACTGTTTCTCTCAGAAGAATTAAAAATTGTCAAGTGGAATTCTGTCTTCTTCCTGGATTTCATGGAAACAGCTGGTTAAACTTCTGTGCTCCCTCAGCCTTCTGCTGGAACCTAGTGTTTAGCCACTGGCTTACTTTTTTGGCCTTCTATTTAAGCATAGTTTATGCCTTATTAGTGTAGGTGGAGTAAGACATTCTGCAAGGTTTTAAAATTAAGGACAAAAATGGACTGGAGCATTTGCCAAAAAGCACTTGGACAAGGAGTGAGGTCTGACTCTCCTGGTGTAAGTCAAATTGAGTGTAATGTTCCACACGCATTCAGCTGTCTCTCAGTATGTAGATGAAGATTTTCTGTTGCAAATTTTCTCTGTATATTATGTTTATGAAAATATGCATTAGAACCTGATTCCTGTTTTATATGCTATCTGAAAGGCATAATGCTGTCTGTCTTTGGAGGTGGCTTGGAAAACTTTGTATGGAGGACACAAAGCAAAGGTTTAGTTTAGACGACGCAACATCTCAGAGAATGCAGCAGCACAGGTCGTACAGCAACATGACAAAAAATGGTATAGCTTAGGCAATGTCTAGCCTGCATAGAGCATACAATGTAGAGTTAAAAGATATTGTAGGGTGGGATTTATTTACCCATATATACTGTCCAAATTAAAGCAACAGAATCAAATTAGAGACATTGGTCATAGTGCTCTGCCCTGAGGGAATGAGTGATTCAGGCTGTCCACATTTCATTAAAGGTCTCCATTGCCCTTCCCACTCACACAGTAGTGACAAAACTATTGGCCTCCTATCACTTAAGGATAGCACATTAAAATTGCAACTGAAAATCTGCAGTGGCTTTATATGTAGATTTCTGTCTGAGCCTCTCAAACATGTTTTCTGGAGGGACTTGGGTTTCATCAGCTATAGCTATGTTATAATGGATCTGTGCTTAAGCCCGGAGCATATGGGCACAAGTCAGACTGTGTCATGGACATGCAATGAGCTCCAGCGCTTGTGGAGAAAAAGTGTGACCCCCATCTGCGTCCTTAGTGAGAAGCTGTGTCCCTTCTGAAGTGGCTTTGCACCATTGTCCCACCATTGATTGCACTTGGCAGATTTTAGGCAGCAAAGTCAGGCTGGGGTCATTGCAAGAGCTGATACTGTGTATGTTAAGGACTGGAGTGGTGTAACACACAGCCCAGCATGGCTATGGGGAGATGGCAATGGTGCTGTGCCTTTGGTGGTGCTCTGACTCGTGCTCTGCTGAGCAATGCAGTCTCTTTCTCTGGCTTCAGTGGGTATGCGACACCTCATGCTAAAGATATGATAACTTGGCGCCAGGCAGACATGTAAATGCAAGATGAATCTTTAACAGCAGGGAAAGATGTCATGTTTCCTCTTTTGAGGAACTGATAAATACGGTGCTTTCTCCTAGTAAATAACACGCAATTATTTCATTCACTACTTCAAAAGCATTTGGAAATATGAAAGTGTTACCTGATTTATTTGATCAACAGAGGTGCAAACTCTAAGGGAAGCCAAGATATTGTGTATTTTTTCTCAGTTTGCTCATGTAGCAAGGTGATGCTTAGTTATGGAGCATTTGTCTGAGGAATGCTTTCTTTTACACTGCATAAGGAAATATATGGGAACAAGATTATATCTACAGTTACTGCAATCTCCAATTACTAATTTGTTTTTATTAAATTCAACTCCTCCCAAGATTACCCCAGAACTATATAATGATTTGAAGTGCTAATGCTTGCACTGGGATCTTTACATTAGCAAATAAATCTGCGAAAATAAATGTATCCATTTGTCTGCCTTGCAGGGATATTCCTGAGGAGGCAGCTGCACACTGTTTTGTTTCATTGTGTTGTTTTGGTTTTAACCAGTTTGGCTTTCTTTTCAGCCATGCTGCAGGACAGGAAGGCACCATTTCAGCAGTAAAAATGCTTCTTTTTAGCCAAAAAAAATAAATGTGTCAGCTCCGCAAGGGAAGTTCTAAGGCTACACAGTGCAGTTCTATTCACAGTAGGATGGATTATAAAAGTGCACTGCTGAGAGAGCTGGTCTTCTTCACAACTTCATTTCTGAGTTCTGCTGCTGAAAGCGCTCTGTAAGATCAAGGTGGGTTTTATTGTGTTAGCCTTCCTGAAAATGCTAAAACCCCTGCAAAGTTTAAGTTTCCCAGAAATAATAAACACAAGTGACCAATGTGTGTTACATGGATATCAAATCCTCAGAGTCAGCTGAAATTTATCGCTCAAATAAACCACACATGAAAATATAATCGAGGAATTCAACCTTCAAAATTAACAAATAAAAGCATTGGGAAGTCTTAAGTAGATGATGAGATTCATTTGACAGATAAATTAGGTATCCCAAGGAAGGACTAAAGTTCACACTTAAGTGGGGAAACCAGCAGAAAAATATCAGAAATATCTTTAATGAAGTAGAAATTTCTAAACTGGGATAATTTCTTTGAAGTTCTGCAAATCTAGGGGTTGGTCTCATTTAGGAAAAGTTTTACTGATGAATCACGAGGCAAATAAATCAAGAGCTATATGTAGCTGAGAATGTTGTATCTGACCTTGGGAAAGAGGTTCCACAGCTGCAAACACATATGTAACCGTTACACACCTCATCTCTTGACTTTGTCAAGTAATATGTCTTTCTCTCCTATATCAGTCTTCAGAAATGGGGGAAAAAATAAAATTCTTATTTTTCACTTGCAAATTGGAGACTGTCCCCATTCCTCCATGCTTTACGTGAAGATACACTCATCTAAAAATTGTTACATTTTCCTTAAAAGGTATCTATGCTAACAGGTGCCTCATCTAATTTTTATTTCAAAATGTAAGTGGTGAAATATGAGACATATTTCACCCATCCTAAAATCAGTCTCAGCTCTCCAGATGGTGAGAGAGGTATTTCTAGATAGCTAATTTAGATTTAGACATCCAGCTTTTGGTGACTTAGATTAATAGAGATGAATCCCATTCTCAGTGAAGCTGTGCCTAAAATTTCCAGTGTGACAATAAACTGGTATTTGGAGTACTGGTTGGAGTAGGTAGGCTTCTTTCCTATTGTTTCTGCTCACCAAAATAATGGCTGTCACCCTGCAAATACCTTTGTGTGTAACTGCTATTACTGGCTAGCAGGAGATGTACTTGGGTATTGAGAGCAGACTGCCCCAGTTTCAAGTACCTGAATTATTTTTACTCTGCATGGAAATATGATTAGTTGTAATGAGAATTCAGGATTCAATGAAGGTGAGGTAGCTTAATGGTGAGAATTTAGTGCATTTTTACAATCTGATTATCTTAAAATGTCTCAACTTATAGCTTTTTCGAGCAGACATAATGGACCTTATTCAATAAGTTTGCTTAATCAGGTGTTACTTGCATAGAAATATTACCGTTCTTCTAAAAATACAAGATTATGTTTCTATGTGTTACTACTGGGTTTTTTCCTTTTCTTCCTATGAAAGGAATTTCTGATACATCCTTGAAAATCTTTTAATGTCTTCATTTCACTGACATCAAAACAGTTTGTAGAACTGGCTCCCTTGTGTTTAAGTTTTGATATATATCTTATGATAGTAGTAACTCAGGGATACTTTAGCTTCCATAAACATTATTTGATGAAAAATAACTTCATTACCAAACCATAGCTTTGCAGCAACCAGGAAAGCCATGGTATTCAGGGCTGAGGCACTGAAGAACTGGCCTCCTAAACCTGACTTCATCACTAACTCATTGTGTTATTTCGAGCAGCTTGCCACACCTCTGCCTCAGGGTCTTCATCTGTAAAAAGGAGGCAGCAACACCTCCCATATCTCAGGACAAACCAGGAGTGTAGCCAATGTTTTATCTGCCGCTTGAACAAGCTGTATGGAAAAGCTTGGCTAGTATTGGTTTTAAAGTGCACTGCCCGTGCTTTTCCCCACATGAAGGGCTCAACCTCTTTGTTTGGTGTGCATAAATAAGGTGAGGTTTGTGAGAACGGCCTCGATTTGCCTGCCTAAGGTCACAGACTGTGGTCTTCTTTGCTCTTTTGGGAGTCCTGTGCCGAGCGTAAGGCGGCACAGACCAAGCTGGTAACACTCTATTCTGTGATTGTAATAGTTCATTGCTTTCCTAGGTGCAGCTTTGTGCTTATGGTGGGATTAAGCAGTCTCAAGTAAAAAAATGTAGCCTTAGGAAGAACGCAAGTTCAGCTACCCAGAGCCAGGTTTTTTTTCATTTAATATATATTGTCTATGTGTGTATATATATATATATACACGCGTATAAGAAAAGCCTAAGAAAGAAAACATCCTTCATCTTTTTCATGTTTAAACATCAAGACAAATAAGAACTCAATACCTGCCATGTTACCAGAGTAGGAAAATACAAGGAACCAGGAAAGCGTCTTCCACACTTGTTGTCTTGTGGTATGCTGAGTCAAGATGGATACTCACCCGTCTGTGTTAAATAAAGCTGCCCAAACATTAGTTTTCCAGATGAAACCAGATGAACCTGAAAACAGCACTTGCTCTGGTATGAAGATCAGTGTTTGGGAAGGTGTAGTATGTTGTCCTTTGGAAGCATTTATCTTTCCAGTGAGTATATAGGTTCTTAGATGATCATTTTAGTCTAAAATTAAGGAATAAGCTACAGTAGCATTGAGCAAAATGAAACTAGCATTCAAGTTGCTTTAAATATTCAAAGTGTAAAAAGGACATAAGAACTGCAAATATGCAGAACGGTTTAAAATATATTCATAATTCACTTTTGGCCCCATAAAGAACAAGATCATTGATGGATGTTTTTGTATACCTGGTTTTCAATAGGAAGTACAGATATTGCTGGTAAGGGCATGAACCTTACAGATTTCTGGCTGACGGTATAGCGTGAGAAACTCACTATCATTGAACAGACTGGTACTCTGTTCAGAAATACTAGGCCAAACAAATGACTAACATGTTAGGAATGACAAAAATCTGTCATCTCACTCTATCAGCATCTCACGACAGTTTTTCAGTGCTGCTATTTAGTATCAAATAGAAAGCCTATGGAATGTAGAATACTAAAACAAATGAAAAATTTTAAAATTTTGAAAGAATAAAATTATTCAGAAACAATCAGGGCAGAAACAATCAGGCAAACTTAAAATGAAATTTCCCCTCATTTTTCCAAGATGTCATAGAGCTAATTTTGAAAAAGAACAAAAAAAAATGTGAAATTGAAAAAATATGAAAACATTGTAAGTTTCTACTTCTTCTGCATTAACTATACAAAGGATTGGATCCTATAGTCCATATACAGCTATTCAAACTCATTAAACTTTTGTCTGGATAAGTAGGAAATGTCACTTCTTGGCAATAGTTTCCAAGTGGTACTTTTTACTGATGGATATAGGAAATTCATTGTGTCATTTTGGTTTGTCAATTCTCAGTCAATATCTCGGAAAGAAAAACTAATCAAGGACTGAAATGATAAAATAGGTCTGAAATAGGTCTAAAATAGGATTGAAATCCAAAGTAGGTCTAAGTCTTAAAATGCGAAGCAAGTATTGTAGTGATTGCTTTAACTGCAGCAAGGAAGTGTCAAATGGCAATGGGATAGAACTAGTTTAACAATCATTCTATGACTCTTAGTGTTTAAACAAGTTTAGGGCTACTCTGGATTGCAATCCAGAAGGTCATTCCTTATTCATATCTAGAGAAGTCATTTGAACTGTTCTGCCCTAACTAATAACATCACTGGGAAAACAGCATCACCCACATCTTCTAGTTTCCTTTACTCGATGATCCGACTTTTCCTTTGTCTTGTGTGCATATACTGAGAACTCACTTTTATTGCTGCCAACAGTCGTAATTAAAAATGACAGTTTGTGGAGCAGGCATCTTGGGTGACATTTAGGGTACTATTAGGATATTGTTGTCCATTTTGAAGTCTTCCATAGCCTGTGAACATCCATGCACATTCAGAGAAAGTCACTTTTCTGTTGTCTCTGTGCCATACACGTGTAGACACATATATGTTTTTGAAAACTAGAGCTTTTAGTGATTGGCTCAGCTAGCACCATCCGTAACAAGCTTGTTTTAGTCTATTACTTCAAATTAATTTTTCAACTCTAGAGCATTAGAGAGTATGCTGGAGTATGTCTGCTGGAGCTACATTTGGAAAGACAAGTCTAAGGGCTAGAATGTGAAATAAAATCAGAACATAAGGGAAGAAAACTGCCTAAAGGAAACATACTGCTATTAGAATAACAGGTGATAGGTGGGAGGCAATCAGTTGAAATAACCCTTGTTAAAAGAAAATGTAGAAAAAGCAAATCAAAACTGGAAAAAAGGTCTAGATCCTCTTTAATATCTCAAACTCAAAATAAAGCTTTGCCAGTTTTAGCCTATCCTACACATTTTTATCACAGTGCTTGACTTTTGAGTCGTACTGGTAAAAAAACATTGAAAATTGTAAATGCTTTAAGGATTGCACCCTGCCTGCTGACAGATATACATTTAGGGACAGAGGGTGCTGTAGTTGCCTCTTCAGCATTCCTCTGTCTGCTACACTGAGTAAGACACGTGGCAGGTAAATGTCATCTTGTGTACAGCTTTGTGTACCCATTAAACTTTGCAAGTCAAATACTAAGTTCCCAGAACATTCCCAAAAGGCACAGAAGCATTATTCATAAGGTAGAAGAGAATAACAAAGCAGATGTGACAAACAGGAGATCGTTGTAGGCACTCTGAGATTTTATATGCTGGGTTTTTTTCCTTTTCCTCTACTGGGCACATTGACTGCAGTTCTCCAGGGCTTGGTTAAATCTAGTATCTCCAAATCTCAAATTTACACTTGCATCTTCATGCTAAACTTGTTTTATATCTGTAATAAATTTCCCACTAATTTAGCTAATGACTGATGAGTCCTCCTTTAATCACAAACAAATTCTCCTAGAAAAGAAAACCTGTGAAGCTCAACCAAAATATATCATGTAATCCTTTGTGAGAGAACCAGAGGAACTCCAGACCAGCTCACAGTAGGTATGTGCCATGTATATAGAGTCACTTTACGTGTAAATGGGGAATCAGTTGAATTGCTGTCAATTGAGTGATCTTCAAATTTAACTCCTCTATAAACTGACTGTGTTTAAAGCAAGACAGATATATTTATTTTTGCTGATGTGGTGTAAGAAAAAAGTGCTAAAAACTGCTGCTATATCCGTTTTTATTTATGTTTAACAAGATAATTGCTGCTAAACTTCTTCTTCCTCCCCATCCCCAAAAAAGAAGCATATTTGAGGATGCAAAATGTCATTGAAACACTGAGAAAGAAATATTTCAAACTGCTCGGTTGCTAGCATAGTATGGCTATAGCAAAACACATACTAGTGAGTTGGAATCATATCATCCTGAGCATCTGCACTACTCCTCCTTGGAGAGTGCATACTAATCATCTCTCTTCATGGTCAGTAACCACATAAGGACAACACCAGACGATGCCAGTGGTTTTGGTCCTGTAGCATTTATATGCTTTCCTGCAAAGATAGTCATGCCAGATAATATTCGTCAACCTTGTCTTTGGTCTTCTCTCTTGATTGAGGCAGATGTTTATTTTCCATCTGCACTATATGTCAGTGCAACTGCAGCCTTCATCTGGCAAAGGGTGCCTGCAATATTATGAGGCCATCGCATAAGCTGCTGGAAAGATTACTCTTGTGAATAAAATCAGTTTATGGCTAAAAACATTTATTCTTCATTTTGATAAGCCCTTAACAAATGAAAATTTGCTTCCTTACACTTTTGCCAAGCATAGGACCATGTTTATTTCTAGCTATATGGGTCACGAAGGATTCCCAGCTGTTAGATAGAGTCAGTTGTGCATTGCTGCACTCAACAACATCTGTTTCACAAAAACAGTATCCAGCTTTTAGCGCTCAAATGGAGGTTATACCATATGCCAGCAGACCACTTAGTTTTTACCTTGGGAACCAACTTTACACTAGTCAAGGTAACAGAGGAAGTACTGAGTATTTAAATGCTACCAGGCTTCAGTCACATCTTCATGTGCTCTTGTCATTTCCAACTATATATAGTAAAATTAGTTCCAAGCATATACTGCAAGCTGTTCCTCTGTTTAATTATTAACTGGAAGAAAGTTTGTTTGCAAAACAGTTAAAATGTTTTTTGTGATAGACTCTGATGTTGAAAGTGGTGCCATAAGATGCTTCTGCAAATACAGAACCTTGTTAAAATGTCAAATAATATCAGCTATCAACAAAGGCAGATCAGGCTGAATACCCTTTAACTACTGAGCAGGATGTTGAAAAGCCATACTATCGTGGAACTCTTCAGAGCCTCGCAAACCATTCAAAATGTCTGGCGGTGTTATACTACCAGGATGGTTTTGATTATGATTTATGTTGTTCTACCAACTGTCTTCTTTCCTCTCATTTGGTTTTAATCACTTAATGGCTCTCTAGAAATAAAGCTTTAAAAATACGTATCTTTGACAGCAACAGATAAATCAGATTAAAGGAAATGCCTCTGATAGGTGAATCATTCTCTCAGCAGAATACCAAAGAATGTTATGTCCTCACTGGTAGTAGGAGGACAGTTGTCGCTGGTAGCATTGCATGGTGTTACAATGCACTTAGTGATGTAGTAAGTGGATTGGTTTGCCAATGATTCATTTCTATCATAAATGTTTGTTGTAAAATACATTTCTTAATGGCCAGTAGGATATTTTCAATAGTCAGTGGATTAAATTTGGTGTGTACTCCAGAATAGCTGCAAGATTATACTTGATTCTACTGAATTACATCGCTGAAAATGTGGATTATGCCAGTGAAGTGAATGAGTTAGATCCTGTTAACAAGGACAAATTTTACTTGTATGTAATTCAATTGACTGCAGTTAATTTATTCTTCATTGAAATGATGCAAAAAGCCAGTCATGATATTATAGACCAGTTTGCTCCAAATCAGCAAAACCAAAGAAGATGAGTCAAGTTGCACAATGTAATAAATTATATCTGTTTCCATTTCCCTGTCATTATAAAACCAAGTAAGCAACAAGTTCATATCATGAAACAGATTCTGTTCTGTTCCAGGGGAGCAGTAAGAAATTCATTTGGTCCATTGTAATTTTTCTGTGGACATTAGAACGGTACAAGTTGTGTCTGACTTAAGCTGTCCTGTTATACTGGCATAGGGGCTAGATCACCATATCTTCTTCCTGGCTGCTCATGTCTTTTTTTTGGATGAAAATGATGCTCACATGTTGATATGGAGTTCACATCCTGATACGGAGCAAGGTACAGCCAGAAAAGCATCCACCTCCAATAACAGATGTTGTCAGTTCCATATTACAGACATTGCCAGAGCCTTACAAAGCTGTGTTTTTGGGAAACATGTCAACAAATCTAAAAAAGACAAAACAAGATTGTAAGTATACCAAGTCATAAACCTTATTAAGAATTCAGAGGTTTTGTCCTTATAAGGGATACTGACGAGAACAGGGATTCCAGGGACAGATAACATTAGAGGTGACAAATTTCTGAAGAGGATGATATGACCTTATGGTTTGTGTTTTGTATCCTTTGCAGAAAATATATGTTAAAGCTTTGGATAAATTGGGATGGAAAAGAAATAAGATTGCCTAGTTTTTAAATTCAGGTTACGTACCTCATAAATAGAAAAATCATATCAGGTAGATAGGTACAAACATGTTTAACAAAACTTGAGTCAGAGGAGTTACAACGATTTATATTGAATCAGACTTGGCCTCTAACTATGGCTTCTGTGTTGTTTTTTTCATTTTACTTACTATAGTCAGGTATGTAACTGAGCTACTCACTGCAACAACATTTATTCAAATCCAGGATGGAAATTTGAGCTTTCAAACCTGTTTTCTGTCTTCAAATGTTTAAGAAATCATCTAGCTAAGAATAATCTACTTAAAGGGTGATAAGTAATACTTCATGCACTGTAAAAGCCCAAGGAATACTTGAAATTATCCATTGTCTACTTACAATGGGAAAAAAACCCTTCTTTTATTTTCAATATTTTTTTCATATCTTCATCAATATGTTCTTTGGGACATTGATGTCTTTCTGTAAGCATGTATCATGCCTGAGTTTGGTTAATTCTGTATTACAAATAGTAACAGTCTACTTTGTTCTTCCCTTGAGGGCTAAAATTACTGAAGTCTTGAGCCGCCTTTTTTTTACCAGCAATTGCCTGAGAAGTCACACCCTCCACAAACTAAAGCAGGCATTTTATTTAAAAAATAAAGTAACTTTTGCAAAAATGAAGAGAACACTATGACTTTAGAGTTTCATCTTAGAATATACCTTATTTTCCAACGAGGGTGGGAAATGTTATTGTTTCTAATTTTCAGTCTTCAGAAAAGTATAAGTTGCTGGAAAATCTTCCCTTTTTCTCATTATAATTTGGCATCTAGCTCAGTTTCAAACTGTTGAACCTTGCTGTCCTTGGGAAGCAAAAGGATTCATGGGAATAAAAACAATATTGAGGTGGCTAGGGGGCCAGAAATATTTCTGTTTCATATCAAACAACAGCAAAAAAAATGTTCCCACTCAATCCATGACCTAGTGACCAAATATTTTTTGCAATATTTCTGAACAAGCATACTAAACTTATAATAGTAACTATATACACAGAGTATTCAGAGGTTCTCCTGCTCCCGTTGATTTGATGTGAAAGCTGTTATGTACATTCGACTCATTCTGGACTTTAAAAGTTTACTCCAAGTGAATTATTGTCAGGGGCAAAGGACCTTTCAATGCCCCTTTTCAGTGCCTTCATTTCTAGCACGCATCTGAACAGTCTTGCTCCACAGGAGAAGAATTGCATGGGTACTTTGAAAGACCATCTTTGGCCCAGACAATCTATCTACTGCTGAAAAGCCATGTCTCACAGCTGTCAGCTAAAAAGAGCCACTCTTCATTTGTCAGCAGGGCATAAAACGTCAATATTGAATCTATGAGTCTCACTGAACACCTGGTCCCAGACTGTCACTTTTCAGAGCCCAGCATACTTCTGCATGGAATCCCACAGCCTCAGCAGGTTAGCAGGAAGGTAGCAGGCAAGTGTCCTTTCCAGGGAAAAGATGTCAGTCAAATTCTTATTCAACCATTTGGTCATTCCACTAACATATTCTCCACTCTTTATACATTTAATCTACCAAATCAATAATGACTGGTACCATCCATTTCCGACTCCTCATTAACTGTTTGTCATTGAGTCTTTTTATTACAATTTTGTGCTTCTGTTTCATTCCCATTCCCCCTCTCCCCCATTTAAAATTCTCCACTGGTTTTATTTAAGCTCTCCCTAAGCCTAGAACTTTGGTGAGCTTTTCTGAACTAAATCTATTAAAAAACAAGCTGGTTTTCCAGGTGGGTTTTCCCAAGCTCTCACAGCTCTCATTAGAGTAAAGTTTTTACAGTTACATCTGTGCAAACACTGAAAACAAATACAGTCTAACAGCACAGAGCTGAAGGAAGTTAAGTGCACTTCTCCACCTGCCAAGGCCCAGATGTGGGAAATAACAAGGCACAAAGACCCCAAATACTGGGATGCAGCAAAATTATTGCTACAGAAGGCTTTGGTACTACATTAGTTTGATTTCTTGAAGCATAATGTTTTCTGTAACCATTGTTTCCCCCTTCCTGCTGCAAGCAGTTTTACTGCACTAAGCATGAGGTAAGATTTATAGTGTCTCTACAACCAGAAACGAGCAAAATGTTTGTCTGCAATGAAGAATGCCCATCGTTAAGAGAGACCATAAAGAGAGATGTTTGTATGTATTACCAGAGACAGGTAAGACATGCAACTTACAGCAGGACTTACTGTCTCACAGAATTTGAATGTTTATTAAGAGACCATAGACAAGTCTTCTTTCTGAAATTTCCAGTATTTCCTAGCCTCCCTTCAACCCCACAAAGAAGGCCAGTAACACACTGAACCTCTTTCTCTTCATAAACCTGCTTTTTTTTTTCTCTCCGAGTGATGCTGTTTGGCACATAAAGGCAGTGTTGTTCCTTAAAGTTCTTTCTTAAACAGAAAAGCTCTCCGTTAGACACTTGTATCTATCAGACAGGAACAAACTGACACAAGCAAGTGATAACGAAAGCCTGAAAAGTCTCTGAGATGTAGTCCACTGCATAACTGCTCATACTGGATAAGGGCACAGTTCTGTTGCACCCAGTGTCTGATCTTTAATAATAAACAGGACAATGCTAGAGCATGTGCAGTGCAACCCTCCCTTAAACACACTCTCTCCCATTTGTGCAGTCCTACAAACTTTATGGGCTGGGCATGCTAGCCACACCTTTCCATTTAAACAGTCCTTTTTTTACACTCATGTAGGCATTCTATGATACCCTTTGGGTATGAGCTCTACAATTTAGTGACCATGTGAAAAAATAAAGCCTTCTGTTTTGCTGTTTGGTAAGGTAATTGAGTTCTTCTTAATTTTTGGTATTTTTTTAGAGAAACAATTGTTAGTTGTTCCCAGTTCTCTGTCTCCATGCCATTTGCGACTTTACAGACTTGGCCTCAATCTCTCCTTTTTCATGAAGGAAGCCTGTCTTTGTTCTTCTGATCACTGTTTTCACACTCTTCTTCTGCTGTATCCTTCCTAGTACCATGGGGATCAGAACCACATACCATACTGACAGGACACACCGAGGATCCACAAAAGCATAATGATCTTTCTGGTTTGTTTTTTTTATTTCTTTCCCAATAATTTTCATTGCCTCTGAGTTTTGAGCACACAGTTTCACACCCACAATGATTCAAGATCTCTTTGCTGAGTGCTAATAGTTAATTTAAAGTGTGTCACTGTATCTGAACAGTTTACAATTGTTTTTCCCTCTATGCATTATTTGACACTCATGGATACTGAATTTGCTATAATTTTCTTAGTCATCCAGTACTGCAAGATCCTTTTGTAACTCTTTGTACACATCTACTACCACGAATAGTTTTGAATCATCTGCAACCTTGTACACATATACTACCATGAATAGTTTTGAATCATCTGCAACCTTGCCACCCCCCTTTCCAGATTATTTATGATTTGAACACCAGAGGTTCAAAGAATCATAGAATCATGAACCTTCTGGTTGGAAAAAACCTTGGATATCATCTAGTCCAACCGTACCCATCTTCTACTAAATTGTGTCTTCAAAAACTCATCTATCCGTTTTTTCACCCGTTCCAGCCCACAGC
Source organism: Tapera naevia (assembly GCA_033556795.1). Taxonomy (NCBI): domain Eukaryota; kingdom Metazoa; phylum Chordata; class Aves; order Cuculiformes; family Neomorphidae; genus Tapera; species Tapera naevia. Next base: position 19,155,596 of record JAUMJJ010000038.1, read on the forward strand.
ACTTGCAAGACTCTGACAGTATCATCCCTTTGTTATGACAACTGATCACTTCTTTCTACAACTTGTTCTGTGTATAGAAAATTTCCTGTACAAGAACCTGTGTGTCTTCCTTTAGAGCAACTATCAACATTGAGAATTCATCCAGCTTTTCTGCTATGGCATTATGATGCCTGACTGCTCTTTTAACACTTGAGTCACTTCTTTAGCTCTCAAAAGTTGTTTCACACAATTTCTTCTCTGCTATGAAAACTGTAGTTATTATTGTTTTTCTGCTTTTATCAAATTATTTATCAATATTTATTTATTTATTTATTTATTATTGTTTACATTTACAGTGCTGGAAATTGTGCTTTTATTTTTTTCTCTTCTTCAGACACTCGACCAGAAGAGTGTTTCCTGCAACCTTAAGAAAGTTTTTTATTCCTAACTACCTTTCCTATTAATCTGAGTCTTCTTCCCTGATTCTTATCAAGTCCTTCAGGAAAACTAATGTCTTGGTGTGCACAGGTTTGTTTCTAAGTTAACAATTATAACTATATATATAATAATTTAAAGATGCAAGGAATCTATAGAGCAATAGGAAAGTAATTGGCTTCTAAAATCACAAAATTACAGTTGTAATACAATACAGAGTAAGAAGGTACTGCAATACTCAACTTCCTTTTAAATGCTACCAATGTCTCAAATAATTGGGATAAATGGAAAAAGGCAAATGAAAATATAAAAATGCTTTCTATTTACCTTCTGACAATACATCTGAAATCACTATTGGCAATGACGCCAGATAACCTTGGATTTCTGCAGGAAAACTTTGGTTTATCTGATTCCCCCTCCAGATATTTACTATATTTCAAGTATTATCAAAGGGAAATAATTTGTTCATCTAGAAAGAGTGAATTCCCATGTTTAATTGAAATTATTTTAAATCCCAGATTTATCCTTCTTTTGTTAGATTACAGTAGTTGAAAGAATTGGACAAGAAAGGTGTTTAGATTTCAAGTGTAAGGATTTGCTTTCTGTCATGTTACGTCAGTCCTGAGATCTTTTTAAGAGGAGGTATTTATCAAGTTGTAATGCAGGTTTCAATCATCTTTGTCAGTGGACGGTAGAGGAAATTGATGAAATATGAACAGAAATGTGGGAAAAATACAAAAAAGGCCTTCATATAGATACCGAGGTGTCTAAGTTACTTCACTCTTCAGTTAGCCCCAACAGCGGACTTACTATAGTATTTTCCTGTTTTGTTCCTAAACTGACCTATGAAGCTTTTGTTCTTGTGACTGAAGTTTCACATATGACCAGTGTTGTTATTTATGAACAAGATGCTAATAGTCACACAGACTTGACTAATAAGGACCATATTCCAAAATAACCAACTGATACAAGAAATATTATTTATAGAATAGGGTACCACTAAACGTACAATAAAATAAGGTCTTACAGTAGTAAGTGACACAGAGCCAGGCAAGCCTTCTCCATTTGTATTTAGTTCAGAAGATTTGAAAAAGCCAGATTTTTTAGAGTTGAGAAAATATTTGTATACCTAAAAGTTTGTAGCTTTCTCGATAACTACAGCTGTTCTGGTGGTAGATATTACCTCAATCTGCAAACCATGACTTGTGCATGTCCTTAAATCCCTGTGGGTAGTGATCAGCAGTAATTATGTCACTTGTTTTGATGATAATTTCAGAAATTGTTGATCCTCCCGCTGTCAAAAGACTCAAGACTAATGGTAGTTTATTGTCTACACATTCTTTGGAAAGTTTGAGACTGGGTTGTCGTTTCAGTCCTAATATTGTACAGAGCAATAACTGTTGTCAGCTAAATGGACCAGTAAAGACTCTATTTAGTTGGTGAAAACTTTCTGCTTGAGTTTTATTGCCTAATGTTTTCCTGAACCCAGTTTCCCAGAACATTAATGTATAAAGAATTTGGCCCTTGTCCTGGATTTCTTAGCATAGGCTTAAGGAGATGTGATCTCAAAAAAAATGGATGTTTAAAGTGACTGATGACTATATCTGAGATTGTCTCCCTTGGCTTTTTTGGTGGTCAACAAAGAGAAGGAGAATGTATCTGATCTGTTTTATATATCTGCTTTAAGATGGAATGAATCACATCTTGGAAGAGTATGACTTTGCTGCTAACACAGAGGTCAAGGCAAGTAACTCATATATAGAGTCTCCTATGCAGATATCTTCATCTGGTTGAATGAATTCCATCTAGAGTGTGCTGACCCTTTTTCTGAGTTATAAAATTTCATTTACAAAAACAGTTGAAGGAGAATATACATTACTTGAAAATCTGTTCTTTTACCACTGGTTCACTGATTTGAATGCAGACTGAGAGTGCTCACGGTCTAACAGCTATTCAGTGACCTATGTGACATGCTTTGAGTCTTCAGATTTTGGTTTTGCAAAGTCCTAAAAATAACCTTTTTGAAATCTACCTGCGCCGTTGCCACTGACTGCATACTCAGGGTATTTGCTCAGGCACGTTAAATGTGCTTTTTTTGAAATAAGCTCTTTAATTAATTATTATGCCAAATGCAAGAATAAGGAGAAGAATATAGATTTACCTCATCTGGACACCAGATTCTATTGTCTAGAGCTAGTACCAACCAGCAAAGTACCAGTCAGGATATCAGGAGCTAGGGATTTTCTAAGTACAGATTTGCAGTCAAGTCTTCTGCTGCCTTGATACCTTCTTTCAATGTCAAATAAGACCTTTGTCCTAATTTTGAAAATAATTCATAGTTTATCCCTCAGTTGCATCAAACTTGCATCTATGAATCCTGCTGACAGCTCAGCTCTTCAGAGACTGTGCTGACCACAAAGCTAAGAGCAAAGCTGGAGACAGTGTGCTCTGTTCAGGGCACCCGGCTAAGGAACAACAGTCCAGAAGAAAACAGTTCTAGGAAAAGTTGCAAAAGCTGTGAGAAAGCCTTTCAGCCCCAGGAATTACAATGCATAATTTGAATACCTTTCTCTCCATCTCAAATTCTCATGTGTGAAAACCCATACCGCAACAGAGTTTTGCCTTAAGCGTACTAGAGAGTCCCTGAATCCCTCCGCGCATTTTGCTATTGCAAATGCCTTCCTATAGTGCCAGGACTCCTGGCAGCAGTGTAAAACCTCAAAATGTATGGAAGAAATATTGTTATACCTCACATACCTATAGCTATTGAGCGTGCAGTTGTAGAAGGACCTGTAGGTTGAAGCAGAAGTGAGTGAAGATGGAGGCAAGTGCCAGAAAAGTTGGTCACCCATTTTATTTCCTTATGCCAAGAAACCTGCCAGCCCTTGGTGCTTCAGGTTATTTGGGGAAGACAGTAGTCTTACTGCTTGTTCAAGAGATTTACATTAGCCTCTCTTCAATTTCCGGGGGACGTTGCTATGTGCCTAGCAGGACTAGAAGCCAGTAAAAGGATTAAAAATGCAGCTTTCCTTAAAACATTCATGCAAAATCTGTATCTACCTAGTCGAATACCTAAATTACTTTGACTTTCAGAGGATTATATAACTATACATTTTCCATACATAACACTATTTCAAAGAGATTAGCTGAAAAGCTGTCCATCTAGGGCCCACCACTCAGAAGCATTAGTACATTAACAGCATCTGCTACTATAACTTGGAAACAAAGCTGTAGAGAGTTATTCAGTCTAGTGCTACTGGGCAAGTTAGAAAACGCTTGTAATATAATTTTTAAATCTTTTGATTAAAAAAAGTGCTTGTGATGCAATGACAGTGCCATTAAATCCTGGGTACCTGTTCATACCACTTTCATACAGACACCTTGGGGACGTTGCAAGGGTTCAAGAGCTATTTTCTACTGGCAGTGAGACTTCACAGGCAGTTAGAATGACATTGTTTTGTCATGTTGAGAGTGCAACTGATTACTAAGGAGAATGGAAGAGTCTTTACAAAAAAACTCCATTAATGGTGCTGTCCCATTCACCCGAGTTTCTCAGCCCTTTCATTAGAACAGAGCCACAAAGCAGTAGCATAAAGTTTGGAACAGCTGTGGGGGTAGATCCCACAGAGCAAAGGTAGGAAGGATAAAATAAAAACATATAAAATAAAAACGTTTCCAAACATTACCTTAAAATAATAACTATACTGTTCATCAGGCATTCCAGCCAATAGCTCATGCTCTGTCCCATTGCATCATGCACTTGCGTCCCACTGGTAATGGCTTGTTCTTTGAATTGCAATTAACCTATTTAAGACCAATTAAGAAACAGATCTTGAATAGGCCTGCAGTATTACAGCTGAGTACTCAGAGAAGATGACAATGATGTTTTAATTAAATATGGGAGCAAAAGGTCTCAAACTGAAGCTTACAGCTAACTAAGCAGCAGTCATTTGGTTACTGAACAGGCAAGGAGCTTTATGGCCTCCTTCCACATGGTTCAGCCTCCATAGCTCTCAAGTTTGCTTAAGGCTAAATAGCTTTCCTAATCTATTATTGCACAGAAGTCATCCCTCCCGCCCCCATTTTCCAGATTGCAGTTTGGTGTGTTTTAACAAACCATGATAATCCCTTGGTTTTTGCAGGGCAAGAGTATTGCTGATAAAGTGATTTCATTTAGGCAAATTAACTCTGTTAGTTACATGAAAGATTGAACACTGTTATCTTATGCCGGTATGTGCAAAGTCTCATAAGTGCAAAATACACATCAAGGGCCAATTTCACATGAAAAATTCCTGATAGTATAAGAGCTGGTTAATATTTCTGAATTATTAAGTCTGACAGCATAATCATGCTTTTTTTGTTGTTTAGGCTGTTGATACCAGATGTTTAATGCACAGTAAAATGTGATCGTGTAATAGGAAGCATTTTAAGGAAATGTAATTTTGGAAAATGAAGAAACTACTTGGGGTAATTTAAAGCATAAAAACAGATGCTGGAACTTGGAGCTGCTCTAGTTTCAAATGAAGTCGAAGCCTTCCTCTAGAAACCTATGGATAATCAGCATCATTTTCTTTTCTTTCCTGGATGCAGACCTGGGTGGCATTGCTGTGGCCAGCTTAGGCTGAGAAGTGAAGCCGAAGAATTGAGTCTTACTATTATACAGTGCTCAACATTGTGCCTGGCTATAGTCACTGCAAATGTGAAGGAGGGATCGCTCCCACTACATTAGAGCTGATTGTTCTCCCTCTGTTGTTTATTTAGCAAATGATGGCCATAGGAATGCAATAAAATCTTGACTGCAACTCTCTTCCAGTGGAGTATTGGATTCTAAGTCTTGCAGGTATTGTAAGGACACCAGATGTAAACTAAGATGTGTAACCAAGTTAGTTATAAAAGTTGGCTGAATTTAGACCATGTAATGCTTTTTTTAACTATAATAAATTGGTATTATTAAAAATACTACACAAGAGGAAACCCAGTATCTATGATTACCTGTTTGTTTTAAATACATATTTGATAAGCTATATATAAATATGCATAGTGAGTGAGTTGCATGTTCAAGAGTAGTTTTACATGGAATCAACAGACAATAATGAGTGCTGATCAGTATTTTGGGACTGTCGAGTCTAATAAGATAATCAGGCTTATCTTCTCCTTGCCATTTTTTTTGGCACCAGATGTTTAAAGCACAGTAAAATGGAACCTTAATATCCTCTGTAATTAATGGGTAAAAGCACAGAAGTATATACAGGCAGGCTGCATTTCTATTAAGATGTTGTCATATAATTTATGAGAGAAAACAGATGTTCCTTCAAACAATTTCAATTTATGTGCCCAGAATTCCCCTTGAGATTAGAAGTTATGGGAATTTTCATGACAAGAAGGAGTGAATTTCAAACTTAAAAAAATAACCGTTATCATACAGAAATTCTACACAGCTAGAAACAGAAAAATTTGTCACAGGAGTTATTATACATCTCCTTGCATATTACAGAAGTCCAGATCTTAGGCAAGGACCTCACATAGCACAAATGAAGGAGAGAGCCTACCTACAGGAGAAGATTAGGTCTCTCCTGATCTCCAATATTTAACGAGTTGGTTTAGATTTTTTCTTTTTTTCTTTCTTTTTCTTTGTGAAAGTCACTGCTTCTCATTGCCTCAAGTAAGCTCTGTCAGATCCACTTTGACACCCACCTGAACACAATTGGGATTCTGACTGCCTTCAGCAGCTCTGATTTTCAGAAAACAGCTGTTGAGAGATTTCTAATGCTCGGGGTTTTTTTAAGGTGTCACAACTCAACCACCCAAAAGAAAGCACCCGGATAAGCCTTATTTCAAATGGGGTTTGGGTCAATAACCTATGGCACAGTGAATTACATCTTCAAAACACTGCAAGTATTTCTTTAGCACAATACCCTTCACAAATGAAGACATTTTTTTCCACCCATGAAAAAGTGTGGCAGAAATGGAAGAACACAGTAAAAAAAACACATAGGTAAAAGCCAGGCTCAGATTAGAACTCTGAGCTCAAATACTTTCTCAAATTCTTGCAGCTTTGCTATTTATCTCATATCAGCTGAAGAGCAGTAACCATTTGTGAACACACACTTAGTCCATCACAAAGGAAAGGCTAATTAGCCTCAGTCCATGGTGAAAGAAGTGTTGTGTACAGCAATATTCTGACTGTCACTGGGCCCAAATCTCATGCTTAGGCACCTCACTCATGATCTGAATAAATCATAAACAGCTAATCAATGTATTTGCTATAATGTTCTAAATGGGGAGAAATCCTCCACTAACTTGTCTTCTGATCACTAATTTCTCCAAGCTTCAAATAGATGTGACCAGAGGCTGCTGCCATGTGGTCCAGATAGACAGGCAGGAAAGTAGGATACTGAGCATTACCTGCTCAGCACAGATTTGCAGAGCAAAGCCAAGATTCAGGTTCAGATCCTGGGTTTAAGATTGTCCCATTATCTCATTTCAAATTAAAATAATTTTCCCTAATCTTTCATTGCACTATCTGCTAATATTTTTTGAAAACAGATGTGTAGTAGACGGCTGTTTTGTTTAACAATCAACTGAGAAACCTGGGCTCCTGCATGTAGTAAATAAATAGACAAAATATTACATTCAGAATTGCTTCTTTCAGAAATACCAGCCTGAAAATAGTGGCTGGGGCATGGCTATTCATGCCTCTTCTCCTTAGAAATTCACATTCCTCTTCTGAAAAACAGGGCAACTCCTCTGTTGCCAGCACATATGAATGAAAAACAAATGCCATCCACTCTCAGGTTTGTACATTGTTAGTTTGGTTTACACAAATTAAAAAAAACAAAACAAAACAAAACTAAACACAACCCCCCCCTCCACAAAACAAATTCAGGGAGCGTCAGTGCAAAATTGTACTAACGGGCTACTTGTAAACATGGATTTCAGGTGCAAGTACAAATAATAGTATCCTTGTTTGAACCAAGAACATCCACTCCTCAGAATCCTACTGACTCACCACAGGATTTCAAGGGTTTTTCCTCTTTCCAGTTACAGTTTTGTCAGGGCTTCTGAGAATTTTAGTTGATACAATTTGGAAATTCTCTTTTTGATCTTCTCTGAGGGGAAAAGCTTAAAAGAAAAATCTATTTCTATATGGTTTTGTGGATTTGATATTTGCTTCCCTCATTTTTAGTAATCCTGGACTGGTAGAATGTCTGAAACATCATTCCTCTATGCCTCCATATGGCCAAGATTAAAAATGAATACAACTACAGCACATCTGTCAAAAGTAACTTACTCTTTAATGAGGAATCAGAACTCCATGAGAAAAAATCCTTTTTTCTTTTTTCACAATACAGAGTTATTTCTCTTGGCAGACTGGTCAGCAGGGTATTGTTCTCATTAAGTCATATGACTCACTAAGTGTCAACAAATTATTTGATATGCCTAAACCAGAAAGAAATATTTTTTGAGATTTGTACACATACCTATGTGTACATTTATTTACATAGCACAGTAACTACTTAATACGATAAAGATTACCACTTTGAAGTTCAAAATTGCTGGAAATAATTCATGCAGGGCTACTGTATTCAAGAAAATTCTTGAAAAGCATGGATTTTTTTCAAGTGTGTTTCCCTCTTTTTTAAGAAAAATAAAAAGAAAAAACACCTATATCTCACAATGCACTCTATGCAAACCAATGGGTTACAATAGAAACCCCCTCAGGAGGAGCACTAAAAATACTTACCTTGAACCTGAAATCATGATGATTCCTTTGCTTGGAGAAGCATGTCAGTGTAACAGAAGTGTTCTCTACTGCTTTCCTAACCCCAGCTGTACTTTTCAAGGATACAGATGACTATGATGATAAGCCAGGCTGGCTTCACAGAGCACTTTGTTCATTCCCCAAAAGATCTGCTGCTCGAGGACCGGGTGTCAAGATAACTTACCTTGCTTTGCTTGCTATGCCCTGGGAGACTGAAAGAACTCCTGCTCCCAAGAGATTTCATAAGAGCTGTGTTTTTCAAAAGTCTGTTTAAAGTCATGTGTTCTTGTTTGTTTCCCTGCAAGAGGACTGTTCCTGACAGTATTTATTTCCAGAAGGTTTAGGTCAATATGCATACTGTATTGATTATACAGTCAGATCCTGATCTTAGATAGGCTAGATGAAAGTAAATGAAATCACTCCAGATTTAAACCAATGCAATGAAGCTCAGAATATGGCCCATAGTTTTGTATGTGAGCTAGTCATTCCATGTTTGCTCAGAAAGATACATTTTGGGCAACCTGAGGTTTTTCAGTATTGTTGTCATAATTTGTGCACTGAACACATGTTCTACTCTTTTGCTCCTTTATTGTTGCTATGCTGTTCATACAGACACAGTCACAAACCACTGTGGAGAAAAACTTTCACAGAAATCAGGATATAGATTCAGCTTCCACAGCTCCCATTGATTTTAAAGGCTGTTAAAAAATAGCATGCCTGAGGATCAGGCATGTTAACAAGACTGTAGACAGTGTTTGTTTAGAAAAAGATACCTAAAACACTAACTAGTCATGACAAATTCCCTTTTCTTTACAGCACCCTAATTTAATGATGAATCTCTCTCCCTCAGAAAAACAAACAAACAAAAAACAACCAACCAAATGTGTTTGTATGTTAAATATGAAACTGAGGTGAAAGGATAAATGATTTGTGTAAAAGTTAATGTCAGGAGGAGGAAGTCATGCTATCAGAGCGGCAGTTAAACCAGGTATGAACAAAGGTTGTCATTGAAGAGCAGATTTTGAATATATTGCTACAGAAGAAATGATGAAATGAAAGAATAAAACAAGGAATTAATCAAGATGTGCAGAAGCAAGGGGGGCAGAAAAACAACAGAAACGTGGAGGAAAAGCCTGAGTGAGAATTTTTGTGAGAGAGTACTGCTGACAATTAGCCTTCTTTTGTAGGTGTTTACATGTGCTTTAGGCATCCATCTCGCCTTGGTGCTCACTGGAGAGCTCTGCTGCATGGAGCTCAGAACTAATCATGGTAATGCCTGTCCACTCGAGGGTAACTGTCTCTGTTGACCGTAATGGGAGTTTAACTACCTGCCTTATCTGTAGACACCTACATATTCATATTTGCAGATTAAAACACATCTGAGTGTCCTAATCTTGAACATAACAGGCTACGTTGAAATGGAAGGTAATGATATGACAGGAGGCAAGCTGAGAATCTGCCAGTGGAAATCACGTAAACATGACACTAACCAGATCGTGGATGGAGAAGGCAGCTGTAACCTTGAAAATGGCTGTGTGTTGGAACTGTCCCTTCTTTTTCAACTCCCCATCACCACCGTGAATAAATTGGGAGGAAAAATCAGGTGAGGTAGCCTACGCTAAGAAAATTGAAAGTGATATCAAAATGTCCATTTAGTGTGGTTTCAATTTACTGATACAGATCTGTTCCAGTTTATATATATATGGACAGCTTAACCCTTAGAAGCATTTGTGCTGCCAGGTATTGGGGGGAGAAATCTAATCTAATATTATTAATATGGAACAAAAATATAAACACGGTGTGACTTTCAAATCATGTTTATAATATTGCTATTCCTACTTGTTATTTCTCATTTGCAGCAGTGTCTTTGAGAACAAGGGAATGGTAGACTTCCAGAGGTTGATGATAAACAGAGGATAGTCCTTGAGGTTCTTCATTAATGAAGAATACATCACTTTTCCAGATAGCACTTTTACTGAACATGCTAGGCCATCTGCTCATGAGGCTTTTGGTTTCATTTCAGACACAACTGGCTTCAGCCCATCTCTAGCAGTCAATAAAAAGAAAGTTTCTAAAAAATGAATTACCGTCCCAAAACACAAATCACTTTTTGCAAATGTTGTGATAAAGTTTCTGAGCAATGCAAAGTGGGCTACCATATGTGCAAACCTCTGTGGGCTGATGAGGAGGGAAACATTCCCATTGTAGCTCTCTGAGGCCATGTATATTTTGATTTCAATATACCAGTATTAAAATCTATATTTATTCATACTTTCTGTTAGTCACTACTGAACAAAACTTTTGTTCAGTTTAAATATCCAGGTTCAACAACTGTTTTTCTTTATCAAAGCAAAATGTTGCTCCCAAGAATGCAGCAAAAAGGGCAAATAAGTCATGTGGCTGGAAGGAATTTATGGAGATTTTTTTAATGCAGTCTCTCAGCTAAAACAAGCTATCAACTAGAGATAGGGTCAGATATAACATTTTTCAGCCAGCTGCTGAAAATCTCCAAGGGTCAGATAAACCCCGAAATCTCTGGGTAACATCTCCCACTGCTGCATTGCCCTCGGGGTGATGAATTGTTTCCTAATGACCAACCTGAGTATCCCAAGCCATAGTTTGAATTCATTGTTTGCTTTCAATAAAACAGTGTAATGCGGAAGGCCAGCAAAGGCTGTAAGCACAATTTGAGTATCAGATAAACCTGATCAGCAAAAGCAAGGTAAAACCTATGAGGATACAGGTTCTGTCTACACATCATTGACATTAAAGGCTCAGTCTTCCACATGAAGCACTTTATTGTCCACAAGCATTTCCATCTTTTGAGCAATAACAGAAGGGATCAGCAGAGGAAACCAACTATCTGCCTTTTATCTAGTGTTAGCTAGTACTTTTCAAAATGCCAAACATCAAAAAAGAGAGGTTGACGGAGACAGTGAAGGTATTGGGGATCAATAACCTGCTTCTCACAGGAAGGACTGCAAGGAACCACTGGTTCCATTGCTCCTGAGTATTACCAGCAACGTGTTTTAAAAGGCAGGTTTCCTGCATGCTTTGGCAGACTGAGAAGTCATTTTTACAAGCTTACATCAAAAATTTTGACATAGGTGATTTAAATCTCCCATATAGTAATCTGTACATAATTAAGAATGGCATTTGTGGTTCATCAGCGGCCTCCTGACACTGGAAGAGCAGGTGTTTTGTTGACATTTTAAGATCAGGATGGTCTTTGAATTTAAAATTCTCTCTTTGTGCAATAACCTGCTGATTGCCAAGTTGCAGCACTGAGAGTCTTTCAGCAAGGGAGGGTTCCACTGCAAACTCAGCTTTGGGAAGACATTTGATTTGGTTTGATTGTTTCGGGCAGTCTGGAATCTACTGCTGCATTTTGTTGAACCTTCATTACCCTTTGGTCAAAATAAGCGCTATCTGGGCTAGGCAGTGGTTTATGGAGGTATGATGTCAAATAAATAAGTAAACTGCTCAGTGTAAGCTGAGGAATTAAAGGTCTAGGCTCTTTGGATCAAGCCGAATAACCTAATGATTGAAGCACCTTCTCAGGGCTGACAAAATTATTTCTGTGCAGCACTGTTTGCTAAGATGTTTCATAAATCTTGCATTGCTATTGCCCATGTTGTTGCCATTTTGTGAATATACAGGAAACTGAAGCCTTGAGGGCCACTGATTTGGTACCTTTCAAAAGACAACCCTTAAAACATATCAAAGGGACCAGACCCAAAGATTTAAGGCGGTTCTGAGTCACCTAGCCCTCAGGCTGGAGCAACTCTCTGCCAAGATGGTGGAGCCAGAATAGGGATGCACTTTGGACTCATATGCTGAAAGCTAAAGGCAAGTTCAGAACTTTTCAAGATGAAGGCTAAGGGAGAAGTGTTCAGCAAGATCAGACCCTTCTAAAAATAATCATCAGGCATAATACATGAGCAAGACCCATAAACGTGTATGGGGGAATATCAATAGAGTAATGCCTACTATGTTGATAGTTACAATACAAATATTACAGTAAAATCAGGTGTTTTAGAAGGACCGCACATACGTAGTGTTCCAAGCAGAAGAAAAACATCCCTCAGAATTAGAAGGAGACTTATCCTTTACAAAAATCATTCTCTAACAAACTACTGCAAGGACCTTGTTGCTTACACTACTGCCTTTGATGTCAACTACTGCCTAGAAAAAAAAGAGTAAGCTGCTCTTGGCAGCCAGGATGATGATATCTGCTTTTCAGAGCTCTGATGTAACTTGGCGTAGCTGTATTGGAGACAAGAGAGAGACACACTCGTGCTACCGGATCATGAATGACCTATTTGTTGCCTCATTTCATTTGCTGTCATCTAAAGCAATACATCTAGATCAGGAAAGGGAAAAGCTACTTTTGCAAACACTTTGAATACAACTCCTTATTTTCACGTCTGCAATAACTAACACTAATTATTAAACAGTGAACAAGTGAGAGGTACCAGAGTTATTCACATCTTCTGGCTGTCTTTCCGAGCATCTTTTTTCTGGATTGTTCCAGAAGACAAACAGCATATTTGAAACTCAACATGCTACATTGGCAATAAATCACAATGCAAAATTCTTAGTTTTACCATCAGTTAAAATGCTTTTTAAAACAAAAGTGAATTGAGGCATTTTTATTTAGTAGTTTGCCACTGATATAATTCCCTGAGATTTTGCTTACAGAAACACTCTGTGGGAAGATGGATACCATTGTAGTGGGGAAAATATTTCCCTAATACGTGAGGACAAAATTTTAAGATTCAGAAAAGAAAAAATACTTAACATTTCTTGCATATATTTTACTGCTTTCAAAGTTGTTGAGACAAACTTGTAAAGATATCAATTTTATTTTGATATGTGATAGAATAATATGCCATCTTCCAGAAGGTGAATAATTACACTATTACACTTATCTGCCTCATGAAGATTTCCGCTGACTTTGTCGGGAGTTCTAAACATGAAAAACTTATAGGTTCAAGTCCTTGGTGTTGTTTTCAGAGCTGAAATAGTGTCTCTTTCAAACACAAAATTTCCACTAGATGCTCCTCACTATGTCATTGAACTTAAGTAGCCTCTCCTTTTTTTTCAATGAGACAGTTCCAGTTTTTAAAGCTAAGCATGTGCTTAAGTGATATATTAGATGAAGACCATTTTTTTGTAAACAATAATGAAAAATATAACTTAAAATTTTATAGAATGAAATGATTGATACGGATACTTAAGCAAGTAACCTGATATAAAGGATGAGTGGTTTTCAAGGCAAACAACTATTTTCCTTTTTTTAAAATACTTCTTTCCTGCTTTAGGAGTTTCTTCCATTTGCAGTAGCCATTTGTTTGATTGCTGTTGCTGAACTCCATCTTGGCTTTCTTTTGCACTCTCATGTGTGACACAACCAGGAGACCACTGCTTTAAATCACTGTCATCTACATCTGATAATATATTATTTTAGCTTCTCCAGGTTTTACAGAGTATAACTCAAACTACGAAGCAATCATCTGAATTTGAATTAAAACATGGGCAAGTCCACAAATTCAAATACATTTCCTCCACAGGCACAACACTATACTCCTTGCAGTTTGTAACCAGGCCTTGAGTACTGGGCCAGAAGCATACTTATAGAGAATAGTTTTAAAACCAAAACACTTTTCAAAGACAAGGCTTTCTAAGTGCAACCACACTTAACTGATTTTAGAAAGTGTGTTTTATCAGAAAGTGTGTAGCAATAACCAGTGAGAATAACTTTCAAGTGCTCCTTCCATCATTTCAACACTATAAACAGCTCAAAATCCATCGCTTATTTTTGGTTTTAGCATGAGTGTCCATGTACAAATGAACTGCTGAAAGGGTGTTTCTGAGGGTCTTTACTTATCCAAGAGGCTACAAATGCATCCACCTGCTAATCCCTTCCCTTCATCAGCTGCTTACTGTGCCAACCCATAGATCACACTACATGGTGATGTGTGGAGATTTATTAATAGCTTGTGTAGTTAACAGGTAGGTGACCAAAGTGCTGTGGTGCTTGTACCACCGCACTTAGAAATGTTCATATGCTAAAGAGCAATTCCTAATAGTTTTACCTTCTGTTCCTACATCTTCTAAGCGGCATCTGCTGCTGGAGATGACACCCAGGAAAGGGTCACCTCCTTTCTCATTCATTAACCACATTTTGAAGGCCAGCCTATGTAGAGAGGAGCTCCAGTGCCTTCTAATATCATCACAAAGTGTATATGACCTCAGTTTCAGTCTAGCCTGCGACAAGCCTGTAATGTAGCTGTGGGCACATTCTGACTGCATACATACTTCCTGCTGCCCTTTTAAATAATCCGTGCTTGCTCAGCTCTTTATGGAGAAATTAAGATAAAGTAACTTCTGAGACCCTGAAGTTAGTCTTTAACCACCAACAGAAAATTTAACGGAGTGAAAGTATCTATTCAGGATGGAGTCCAAAATAAAGACCCTGCTGCACCCCCTCCCATGTTAATCAAAACACATAGGTGTGCCCCATGCACAACAACGCAAGGTACATATTTAGCAACCCAAATAGCTTTACAGGTCAATTTTAAGCTCTGACAGATTCGCAGCACAAGATTTAAATCAGTTGACTGACATAATGATGGGCCATTAGTGTTTGCCTCAGCCTTGTCATGACATCTCTGGGGCAAGAACATACATGCGCCCATAAATGAGCTGAGCTGACTGTCTGAGCTGAGTGTCACTCATTAAATTACTAAAGACCAATTCAGATTTGGTTTACTTCAATACAAGGAACTGAAAAGAGATGAATCAGGAGCTGATTCATGAGCATATCAAATGTCTTCACCTCAGAAGTGGGAGCATCATAGACAGGTGAAAGAGAATAACTTCAGGTTTCAATCTGCTGGTGCACTGCTGTCAAAACCCTACACTTTGAGGTTCAAAAGACATCTGCATTAGCTTCAAATCAAGAGATTCACAAGGAAAAGAAACACTAAAGGTAATAAACCTAGAGACTAATGGAAAAGAAAGAAGCAGCATACAAGTCATCTTGAAGTACATCTGATTTGTTTTATTAAAAGTCAATCATAAAAAGTGTTGAGCAATCTAGAGTACCTTTGACTTAACTAATTGCACATTAACTCTCTGAACAACTGACTGCTAAGGCAGTTTTGGGGCTCTTCATACACTGTTCGAATTTACTATGTTATGAAGCTTGCTTTTTGTTTTTTTACAGTTAGGGTTAATTCAAATTATTAAGTACAATAAAATACAAACCCAAATCCTTTAAATACCTTAATGCCAGCATGATTGATCAGCAAGAGCACTAACACAAAGTAATATCAGATAAACAAGCGATGCAGTAAGTTAATAAAACCTGAAGAACACCAATTCAAATCATTTAAAGGCATGGTTTAAAAGAGCCGTAGCACTAATGTGTTGATAAACTGGTCCAGACCTGGCTGATAAGAAAGAAAAACTGGTTGTGCAGAAGTATAGTTAGTAACTTGGGAATCACTGTCAGCTCTAGTCTAAGACATAAGTATTTAGAAATCCTGCGACTGAATCATGTTTTTCAAGCTGCATTTCTTGTCTATACGAGTTTTTTTCCTTGAAACCTCATTTGTTAACTGCATTTCTTTTCAGTGTGAATGTAAACAAACAAGCATGCATTCAAAACTTGGTTGTGTCTCTAATTTTTGACATAAAATGTGATTTTAGTTCATAATCAAACTGGTGTTTATTGCTAATTAAATTCCATGTGCACAGTGCCTCCTAGCATTGGTCTTTAAAAATTCTGCACTTTGATCTTTTCAGCACTGCTCCATCTTGTCTGCTCTTGCCAAGAGAGCTCGCAAGTAGTTGAATGCATTGCTGATTTTATTCCAGTTTAGGAGATCTAGTCTCTTTTAAAACATTATCTTCTTATTTCTTTTTAATGTATCTTTGGTATGTATTTGTCCTGTTCTGCAGTGGTTAGCACTCCTTACTTAAGTGGCTAATCTTTAGGAAGATTTCTTTGCTTGTGATCACATTTCACTACGTGAAGTTTCAGAAATGTCTGTGCGTGGATTCCCAGTTGCATTGAAGCTAGTAGTATTATCATCCTCTCCTCTCTTCTTCTTCCTCACTTCTCTTCCAATTTGTGCTATAGCTATGTTCAGTACTTCAGAGAAATGAAAACTGTCCAGATGTTGTTTATATATGTACACCTGCTAGTTAATGAGTTAATATATGATATTTGTTTTTATTGTACTGTAAACACTCTTTAGTTGTCCTAAATATTTGTTGCTATCAAAGACTGCACTATTCCCAAGACATATAAAATTGAATTATATCAATGAAAAGTAAAAAGTACATTTCTAAGGTTACAAAGTCAGCTATAAGAAAGTTTGGAAATCCCAGAATTACAGGCCTTTAACAAATGTAAGCATGATGTAGTTTCTTCTATTTTTCATCATAAATTTCATAAATTCTCTCCACATAATTCTGAGCAGGGAATACAGCATTCTTTAAATTTTTGTGATGCTATCCAGAGCATACTGCTGAGTACCTTACTATATTGTCAAATCAGACTTAGCTCTTACGTTGAGCCTGCAGAAAATCAAGGACTATCAGATAATTAGCCTATAAGCAGTATATGACTTACCACAGGAAGGGGTAGAAAATAACTCTCAAGGAGAGTCTTTATTAACCTAGCCAGGACAGCCACTGTTCTTCCAGTCCATTCCCTGCCTCACCAATTTTCCAGCTACAACATAGAAGAAGCAGCAGCCCTACAGCCTCTTCTCTTCATAATCTAGATTTATCTGAAAAGCTCATTCCTCAATTTCTTCCTTATACGTATGTATACACAGTAAAATATTCTCATATTTTATTCTCATAAAAGACAAAAATTCTCCCATGTGGCATCATCCTATTATTTCTCTGAGCATCACCATGGTGTGGCACAGCTCCCTTTTATTTAACTCCCACAATAGGATGTCTTTTTCCGTAGTCAACACCTTATACCACCACCCAGTTTCCTTGAACAAGCTAATGACTGTATGCCTTCAGGGTGACTTGACTCAACGTCTTATCTGGTGGCACACTATTCCTTCTCCTCCGATAAGCGAGTTTTCTGCCAGATTAGGAAGTAATCAGTTCTCACTGTGACCACATGATCATCTGATAAAACAAAAGGGGAATGACAGGATTGCATGGCTCGTGGCACAGATGGCAGTAAGGAGAAATGTGACTGTGCCTTTTGAGGCTCTTTGCAGTTGTACCATCTTAGATAACATGAATCTGCACCCAGGAAGATGTATCCTCTTCTGTTAGTGCCTTCTTCTCTTGACTCTCTTGTTCCCTTTTATGCTTTTCCAGTAACTATTTTTGACCCAAATCCCTTTCTTCTCTCCCTCTGAGACCCAGCTTGCAAACTGTAGGAAACAGTTCAGTGGTTTTGACCTCAGCCTTCTTGGCTTCTCCTCTCCGATACTGCTAGTCCCACTCATTTACAATTCCACCTCTCCTCTTGGCTTTCACCTTTGAGCCATATAAAAATTCCACATCTTAATCTCTATACTGAGGCAGTGG
Organism: Tapera naevia; assembly: GCA_033556795.1. NCBI lineage: Eukaryota > Metazoa > Chordata > Aves > Cuculiformes > Neomorphidae > Tapera > Tapera naevia. Next base: position 19,173,345 of record JAUMJJ010000038.1, read on the forward strand.
CAGTTCTCTCACACTCCTCCTCAAAATCTTTCCTATTTTTACCCTCCTCCTATCCTTTCCTTTCCTTTGGTTCCCAGATTTCTTCGAGCTCATTCATCCCCAGTTTCCACCCATCTCCTCTTAATCCTCTTTTCTATTTCCCTTCCTGGTACCCTTTCATAATCTCTTTGCTTTTTCAGTTCCTCATCTCTACCAGCTAACCCCACCATTTCTGCCCCTCTAGATGTTTCAGCTTCTTTTTTTTCCCTGGTATGATACAAGTCCATGTGTTGGTGCATGTAAGAAGTACGTGTTTGGCATGTTAGTCCACATGATAGTGGGAAGTGGGTCTACGACATCTGAAGTGTAGAGGCAAATGAATGGGACTTCTCACTGCTCTCTACATGGGGTCTTGTTCAGAGCTCAGGCCAATCTGCTGTGATTGACACAGGAGGTCACAGCACTGCGTGACAAAAGCATTGAAACAAAAATTGATCTATTCACAAAGGAGAGAACACAAAATAAGAATCAAATGTATTAGCCTTAAGTATACTGAGTAAGATCTGAGAGGTCTGTAGCCTTTCTGTCCTTTACTTAAATCACTGTACTTCCCTTTGCCTGTATTCCAGCAGGAAGGGAGACGGGGAGCAGTGAACAAAAAGGCTTTTAGTTTCGTTGCCCTGAATTCAGCCTGATCTTTATTAGCTCACAACTTCACTTTCAAAGAAAACAGCTGCTGAGCTGAGGGCTGGAAACAGACCTGGTTCCAGTGGCGTCTTCATGGAATTAAGCTCCAAAGGTCCAGCAGGTCACTAGACTATACAAAACCTCTCTTGTTGAGGGGCTTATAACCTAAATAAACTTGGACAGATTATCTTTGACACAGAGGTTAATATGTTGACCTCGTTTCAAAGTCTGCCACTGCCGTTTCTCAAGATCACGGGTATTTTTCCTTAGTGCTGTTCACAAAAATACATAGATTGTTTTGGTTTAAACATTTCATGCACAGGAAGGCAAGAATGGACTTGCAGTATTGTAACTGCAATGTTTACAGCAGAGTAAAGAGGTAAGCTGTTGAAAATAGCCTAAAATGAGTAGTGCTGGGCACACAGAAAAATAAGCCTTGTTCCTGCCATCACTTGTAACACATACCTCACTGGTGTTGCAGTAATAGAGAATATGCCCTTGTCAGAGACTGGGAGTTTAAATTCTTGTGCACACAAAAGCTAACCAGTAGAACAGGCATTTGTCCATGTGCAGCATATATCAAAATCACACTGTGATGTGTAACATACAGTACAGATTGCAGTATATACTGTTTGAAGTTTATTTTGAGTCTTCTGCATTTTCATAAGACAAAAAATATGATCTATATCATCTTACAACATTGGCAGTATGAAACATACACACAGTATGCATTTTGAACTGTAGCATATGTACAGAATGTTCACAATTTAAACAGAAATGTAACTGAGTATCTATCTATCTATCTATCTATCTATCTATCTATCTATCTATCTATCTATCTATCTATTTACCTACCTACCTACCCACCTACCTACCTATCCACCTACCTACCTGTCTACCTACCTACCTTATTACCATGGTATTAGGAATCTATCTGAAACCTTCAGTGGAAAAGCCCTTAAAGCCGAGCTTATGAATTCTCCGTCCCTCCCCCCACTACAGTACATCTCTGCAAATGTCTTCACCTCCCTCCAGAGTGCAGTTGTTTCTAGCAGCTTTCTAAGTGTAGGAACTGTGCTTGAAGAAATTTGCCAAGGAGCCAGTTCTAATGTCATGGAGCAAGAGCAATTACACTCCACCAGTAAGGATAACAAATGGACACAGTTGTATCCAGCTGGATAGTAACACTACTCTTTCCCAAATACAACACCACTTGCATTCTTTCTCTCCACTTAAGTCCATGCTGCAGTGAAAGCTCCATAAAGATCTCAAGACAGCTTGAAACTGAAAATCTCTCCAATTCTTAAGGGTCATTTTTCAACATGAGTCCATACGACTACAATACTAGGCTTGCACCTCCTGAAAACAAAATAAATTTCCACTTTCAAGCTACAGCTTTGTTAAAGGGGACTTTTCAGCCTCACTTTATTTCCCCTGTTAGCTGAGATGTCATTATGTACAGACACATCTATTATAACTTTAATTGTGTATGTTATGTGCAAATACCATCCAGCTGCATCTGCATTGAGGCAGTTCAGACTACATATAAGACAACAAACTTCAGCAGGTTTGCGCTGCTAACTCTTTGACATTCCTTGCCTAGCTGAGGAGAAATTAATCCATCTTCTTGGGTTTCTTAAAGGGTTGACACAGAAAAGTACACAGCAATCTTAGGGTACTTAGGACCTTTCAGGTTTTGTTCCCTATAGTTTAAAATAACACAGTCTTGCTCATGGTGTGGTGTTTTTTTTCGGTATGTGGTGCTGTGTCTTTTCATCTGCAATTGATCTGAGACAGTAATTTAAATACAAAGAGTGCAAACGAAAAAAATGTTGTCCTACTCATACCCTCTGCCAGAACTAGTGATCTTTATATTTCGATGTTTTGAATCTGGATGAGGGCTTACTCTAGCTCCCATAACTATTTAGTTGTATGTAAACAGCTATTCCTTACTATACTGAAGGGAAGAACTAAATTTTCACAGGAGAGGTCACTTGTAAATGAGTAATATTTTGTACTGTGTAATGTCTTGCAGTGTGATGTTTTTCAGTTCCAAATTATTACTTTCCCAAGAATTAGCAACATTAGTAGTTAAGAAACCCCTTGGGATTCCCAAGCTGGGGATTTCAAATACAGTTCCCTGCAAAAAACCCTACAGAGATATGAGTAAAACATTAGTTTCTCTTATGGTTTCCCTGTGTGCGTTGTATTGCACAATAAGGGTGTCTGATCTTTTGATCTCAGGAGGGATAGCTGATGGGTTTAAGTAGTAGGGACCGGATTCTGAAACACTTTAATGTGAGGCATATTAATTAGATATTCTCTGATTAATACAATGGAACTTTTGAGTATTTCACTGAAATCAACAGGAGTGTCTGAGGAAGAAGACACACGGTGCTGCCATCTGCAAACCCCCAGATGTGAGTCAGGCTTCTAAAAATGATGCGATCTGCTGAAGTCAATAATGTTTTTTAGATAGCTAACTGACCTTTTTATTTGCTAAGATACAGTTGGGTCTCTACAATTCAGAGAAAACTTAACAGGGCAATTTAGAAAATGGAGTGTTGAACAACTGGTTTCCAAGATGAAAGGAATTTACAAAACACCAAACATTGTGAAACACATAATTGGTAGTACTGCCTACATCTGAGAATGAGTAAGGTACATGACCTTCAGTCCATCAACAACCAAACTGCATTCAGAAGCTACAGCATCTTACTCCATCTTTCAGTGTGAATTTGTGTTCAATGGTATCTCACACCACAGCAGCGTTTCTGAGTGTCCCTTGTACCAAACAAGGTCAGCAGAGCTATAAGGTGCTACTGCAGCCCTGGTATTTTGTCAGCCCCCTGCCCTGCCACGCAGTACTAAACTCCCTGGACCTCTTTCCCCACTCCCCTCAGTCCTGCTTCCTCAAGGGGGAGATCTCTCGATTGCCTCAGCCGGGGCTTTGTCACCTCCTTTCCTCTTGTCCCTCCCTATAACACGCCGTAAGCCCTGGCATGGTGGGACTGGGAGGACTGAGCGTGTGTGCTACGTTGGGGACTGGACCTGGCTTCTTCTCATAAAGCACACCATCAAGGGCCAATCTTCACTGTTCATGTCTGGTTTATCCTACTTCAGGTTAAGTTTTATGAAGGTGGGGGCAGTTGTTTTGCTTCTTAAGCATTGTGTGTTTGAACCAAAACCAACCAGAGGGCTGCTGGAGCTGCTACCTGCCCAAGCCTAGAACCACCAAACTCCCTCGACCACTCCCCCACTCCACCCCATCCAGCTTCCTCAAGCTGGCGATCTCTCCATTGCCTCAGTTGCAGGTTTCTTACCTCCTTCTCTCTTATCCCTCCGTATAACACGTGAGAAGCGCTGGCATCGTGGGACTGGAAGTCCTACCGCGGGGTATGTCATCAAGGGCCAACCTTCACTGTTCATGTCTAGTTTATCCTACTTCAGGTTAAGCTTTATGAAGCTGGAGGGTTGTTCTCTTGCTTCTTAAGCACGGGACATACACTGGGTGTTTATGCCAAAACCAAGCAGAGGTCAAAGGGCTGCTGGAGCCGCTACGTGCCCAAGCCTAGGACACAGCGCACTTTCGCACTGCGGACTCGCCACTGCCACTCCAGCACCCGGGGCTGTGGGGGCACCGAGCCCCTCCCGGGGTACGGAGCAAACTGGGGAGGGTGGGCTCGCAGGGTGGGGCTGCTTTTCGGCGCAGTGGGATGATCCCAGGACTCCCCAGCCTCGGTCTCCGTCCCGGGACCTTGTCCCGTACGCCGGGAGCCGGCGGGGCCGGGCGGCCACGACCCTCCCCGCGCCGGGCGCTCCCCGGGGAGGAGCCGGCCGGGTCGCACCGAGCCCGCTCGACAAGTCTGGCTCCGAGCAGCCAAACCCAGCCCCCGGGCCCGGGGTGGGCGGGGAGGGCTGGCCGGCCGGGCGCCTCTCCTGCAGGGAGCGAGAGGACACGGGGAAACTTTCCTCCGCCAGCGGCCACCGAGGCGCGCTCTGCCGGCGATGGGCTCCGAGGCGCCGCAGCTCGGCGGCTACGGCGGGGCGGCCGCTGCCGCGCTGCTGCTCTGCGCTGTGTGCGTGCTCTGCAGGAGGAAAAGGTACCGGGCGCCGCGGGGGAGGCGGGGGGGGCATTCCTTCACGGCCGCACCGAGGGGAGCGGGGGCTGCGAGGCGGGAGCCGCGCATTGGGCCGCCCTTCCCCTCCGCCCGCCCCCCCCGCGCCGCGAAACCCTATCAGCGCCCGCCCCGCCGGGACGGGGGTGGCGGGGCCCCCCGGTGGGGGAGGGTGGCGGCTGCCCCCCCACGTTGCTGCTGTACGGGCCGCGGGGCCGCGGGATGGGGGGGAGGTCGGCAGCGGCGGCGAGGGATGGGCGGGGGCTACGGGCGGCGGCGGCTCCGCTGCTGCCGGAGGCGGAGGGAGGCGGGGGGGGCGCCGCTCGCACGTGGGTACTCGGGGAGCCCGGTGTCGCCTTGCGTGGAAGCCCCTGCGCACAGCCTGGAGCCCGGCAGTGTGGCGTGAGAGGGGAAGCGACCCTTGGGTTTGGTAAAACCCTGAACGTTACTCGTGCGCCGTATGCAGCGAAAAGAGCTCCAGTGCGGCGCTTCGTAGATCCGTAGAATCACAGAAATCACAGAATCATAAAATCTTAAGAGTCATAGAACGGTTTGGGTTTGGAGGGACCTTAAATCCCATCCAGTTCCACCCCACCCTGCCACGGAGAGGGTCTTTTCACCAGACCAGGCTGCTCAAGATCCCATCTGACCTGGTCTGGAGCACTTCCAGGGATGGGAGATCCGCAGCTTCCCTGGGCAACCTGTGCCAGTGCCTCACCACCCACATCAGGAAGAGTTTCTTCTTCCTAATGTCTAATTGAAATCTTCCCCTGCCTCCCCATAGCAGCACGCTCACCATTGCCCCAGACCTGCTGAGCGTCCTGTGAGCCTGCGGGACATGACGGAATGGCTTTAAATTGGAAGGGGGAAGATTTAGATTAGACATTAGGATGAAATTCTTCAGGATAAGGATGGTGAGGCACTGGCAAAGATTGCTCAAGGAAGCTGTGGATGCCCTGTCCCTTCGAAGCGTTTAGGCCAGGTTGGATTGGGCCTTGAGCAGCTTGGTATAGTGGGAGATGTTCCTGCCCATGGCAGGGGGAGTTGGAACTGGATGGGCTTTGGAGGTCCTTTCCAGTCCAAACCATTCTGTGATTCTGTCACACAGTAACACTGCTGCTGGGTTGCAGCAGTGGCTCACCGCCGCCCCTTCACTGTGCTGTGAGTAGCTGGCAGCAGTATCAGGCACTAGAACTCATGTTGTGGACATTTCAGTGACTTTGTTAATACCTTGCATGGTGTTGCCTTTAGTTTCTTTCAGCTCTGTGATCTAAAGCTTCACAGAAGCTACACACCTATTGTGGGACACATTAAGTGTGTCCAAAGGAGGGCCATGAAAATGGTCTGAGGGCTGGAACATGTCACCTGTGAGGACAAGCTGAGAGATTTGGGCTTGTTCAGTCTGGGGAAGAGAAGGCTCTGAGGAGACCTTAGAGCATCCTTCCAGTATTTAAAGAGGGCCTACAGGAAACCTGGGGGAAGGCTCTTTATCAGGGACTGTAGTGATAGGAGAAGGAGTGATGGTTTTAAACTAAGGGCAGGTAGATTTAGACTGGATAGAAGGAACAAATTTTTTACAGTGGGAATGGTGAAACACTGGAATAGTTTCTCCAGGGAGATAATGGAGGCCCCATCCCTGGAAGTGTTCAAGGTCAGGTTGGATGGGACTCTGAGCAAACTGATGCATTTGAAGATGTCACTGCTCTTGCAGGGGACATGACCTGTAAAGGTCCCTTCCAACCCAAAGCATTCCATGATTCTATGAATACACAATTTTTTGGGGTGCAGAGAAGCACTGTCTAGAATTATGCTTTCTCTTTCTGAACAATACCTCTTTCTTTATATGCTAACCTTTTCCAGGGTATTTTTCACTTGTGTTGCCAGTAGTTGATACTCTACAGTGTCTTGTTCCGCAAGTGATGAACAAATGTGTGTGTAAAATCTTTGTGGATTAGGAGTGAGGAAGGGGAGAGATCGTTATTCACTCTACTGTTTACTTACTTTTTTAAGGCATGTAATGAAATGCATAGCAAATGATGTTTAATTCTAAACAGTAAACAGTTGTTTTTCTAATCATTAAAACTTAGTTTTGGAGGTGTAGCCATGCAAATGCAAAAAAGAAATTGCAGTACTAGACTCTAAAAAAGGGTCAGAAGGTCCATCTGGCAGTTTTTAGATCAATAACTGTAACTTTGGGACTGTATATAAAATTAATCAAATAACGGAGAAAACCAGCAAAAATTCTTGTTTTGGTTCCAGAAGGCATCTGGTCACTGACTTTAAACAGAGATGGATTCTTTCCATGATGTCTTATTTTGGAAACATTATTGATGTGATTTGAGTTAGAGATATGGAGGATACCCATCCCAACGTTCCAACTGCTTGACAGAGTAGCTTAGGATGCAGCTTCGTGTTTAAGCTCAGCTTCCTGAGTGGATAGCTGTTGCTTGACTGGTCACTCCTCCTCCCTTTTCCTTATCTGTCTCTCTGTGTGAGCTGCTTCTGGGAGTTAAACCAGCAAAAAGCTATTTAATTTTTTGATAGTTTCCTGCAAATTTAGCTCCATAAAGGAGGTCAGCATAGAAAACAAAAGGGGAGCAGTGAGAATTTGGTCAAGCCAGATGGGATTGGGTATCATTTTAGGGCTAGAAGCTGTTGTACTGGCTCAGCTATATTATAAAAAATGTGCCTATAATTAGTAGACATTCTAGTAAAACTGCGATAGGTTGAATTTTTGAAAGTGTAAACAGGCAAAGTTCATGCTGTAAAGTTTTCAGACGAATGCAAGTGGTAGGCAAAAAGGATCGAAGAACCCATTTGGGGTTATTTTCATAACCCTTATGGCTGTAGAGCTTTTTAAGTCAGCTCTTTGTAGCGAAATTGTTCAGTCGTTTGAGCCACAGCAGAATGAGATTATACAGGAGGCCTCAGCAAGAAGGCATACTGCCTAACCCAATACCCCAGACCACTGTTCCATTAATAAATCACTTTGTTTAATCCTGTGCAGCTTCTCAAAGAAGTGTACAAAGCACCAGCGTGCAAGCAGCTGGTAACAAAAAGTGGAAAACTCCACCAACCTCTGCATACAGTACAGCTCTCAGTATAAACTGCTGGTGTGGAAATGCTATACTGCACCAGTAAAATGTGCAATTATTATTTCTTGTCTTTTAGCATAAGGGAAGGAGAGAAATTGCACATTGTCTTGAGAGATGCCAGGCAGCAGCCCGACTGCCTTCAGCAGCCATTTTTATCTGCTAGATGAAAAGCCATATTAAGGGTGCAGTGAATTAAAAAATGGGGATAAGGCTTAGTTCGTAACTCTCAGATTTAGTTGAAGATTTTTATCTCCCCTTGCTTTTTTGGCCCTTAGCAGTTTATTCACACCCATGTGTCCTTCACATTTCAGATTTCTTTTCCTTTCTTCTGTTTCAATCTGACAAACCCAACAGCAGTGGGGGCTACCCCCCTCAGGAATCCACAAAAAACATTTGAGAACCTCTTGACATAGGGGCTGTTGGCAAATTACTGCCTGAATAAATGCCAAAGTCAAGGTTGTTCTCCTGATCATGAATGATTAACACTTGGACAGAAACGTGAACAATTCTGTTTTTTCGTGGAGCTTGCCTGTGCTAGGAAAAATGTTGCTACTTCACTTGTGCAGGTGTTCTTATAGAACCCTAATGTTGGTATGCTTGTACCAATGTGCAAGCTCTGTTTAAAGGGAGTGTTTATTATGTTTAAGGTGTCAAGATAAACTTTACCAGAATAATAAAATTTAACATCCTAACCACAACTATGCATGGATCCATCTAGGATAGCAACAGTGGCCAAATGTCTGTATATATAAATGAAGAGTTTAAGTAAGTAAATATACAGCATTAAGTGTTAAGTTACTCTTCAGAGTTCGGTAAGTTTGTTTTGCTGGAAGATGCCTCTATTCAGCTTGACTGAGGTGAAGCAGAACCACCTACGTGGCTCTGAGAGTTACGTGTCCAGGAGCATAAAGAGAGTTTGTATGAAGAAAACTCCCTAAATCCATTCCTGATGTTCCTTAAGCCAGTGTTGCAGGATTTCGCCTTTCTTGATGTGAGGTGCTTCTGCTTTGGTTCCTCTCAGGTTAAGTGCTCATTACTGGAGTAAATATTTCGTCAGAAGAGGTGTTGTATTGACTTGTCTGCTGCTGTCTTTTTCTGTAGTGCACTTCATGTAAACAGATGTTACCAGGTTTCTGGGGGGGGTTCAGTATAGGTTTTCTTATTACAATATTTACATCTACTCTTCGGAGACCACAAAGGAAGAGGAATTTCCTTTTGTATAAATGTTTATCATTTGAGTGCTGGTGGCAGTAATAACACAAAGGAAACTAATTGGAGTCTTTGCCAGGTTTCGTATCACAGATGGTGAAGAAACAGAAGTAGAACAAAAGTTTCCTTAATCACAGAAAATTTTATTTCAAGTTAAACTTCAATGTCAAATGAGGCTCAGTGCCTTCTGCATGCTACAAAAAAATCTCCCTCTTACTGGCTAATGAGGAAAAGCATATCTAGGCTGAGTGCTGGGAAATGTATTTTTTCCAGAGAGAGCTTCATTTATGCCACTGCCCAAAAGTATTTCTGCTATAGCAAAACCTGATGATGACCTAGCCTGGAAATTGTACAGATTATTCTCTTGTGTCTTCATAAAATGTCTAAGTCGGCCCCAGCTTCATGGGTTCTTTTGTTTTCAAACTGTTTTTCCATGAGCTGTGTACAGTCCCACAGAGCAGGAGGTGAGATGGCAAGTGAAGCCAGCTCCTCCTCCTTATCTTCCAGCAGGAATGCTGCCCGAGTCATGGAAGTGCTCTCAAGATCAGCAGGGGTTGGCTCCTCATGATTTCTATAGTTGTGGTATTATTGCACTTTTTCTTGCCTAAATTGTTTCTTATTTTCTGTTGCTAGGGTATATTGCATGTCCATGACTGAAAATGATCCCAAATTGTAACTCACAGTTTTGACGACAAGGTTGGGGTGCTCTCTGCCTCCCTCCTTGTGGGGCAGACACTGCAAATTACCAGGAAAAGGAAGAGGCTCAGGCTGACCACAAATTAAAACCACTGGCTTTGGGGAAAGCGACCGTGGAGAGAAGTGGAGCAAAGATAGTTGCACCCGTATTTATCCATTGAAATTGGATGCTGCTGTCATCGCATTTGCATCCCAAAGTTTTTCAGATACATAAAGAAGATACAGTCCTAACCTGGAAATACTCATGAGAGGTTTGTCTGTTTGGAAAGTTAACACCTGTCCTATGTGAGCAACACTGTTGAAGGAGTTTGTAAGAATTGTTCCCTGTGCAACTCTATAGGTCAGTAAGGGTGGTATTTTATTTATTATGAAATGGTCCTCCCAGTTAAGATGGCTTATGAAGAACGATATGGACTATGCTGCATGTAACCTGTGTGAGTTTTACTGTACAGCAGTATAGGAATTCCCATGCTGGGTTAGATGGGGCACATATGTTCTAATATATTATTTCTGACCAGTTTCTAATGTATCAGAACATTGTCTAAAAAAATGTAAACATATAATTGTAGATTAAAGTCAATATAAGAAGAATTACTTGATAAATTTCACAGAAAGGATTTTGCTATGGCCTGACTTACAGATTTAAAGCCTTGTTGGAGCAAAGAGTCTTTCATTTTTCTCTTCTATTCTGTCCTCTAAAATACCTCCTATCTGTACAACTGCATTAATCTAAGATACTTTTCCAAAAAGTTACTCTTGAACCCAGACAGATATTGTTGAAAAGAATAAAAATTTTATCTTTGCCTTCAAGAACATCTTATCCTTCTCTGTGACAAGCTGTGAGCTTGCTAACAGCTCTCTTACCAAGCGAATTGTAGTTCACAAGATGTCATCAGCCTGTCTTTTTTACCACTTCTGCTAATTTAGGCAATATGTTAAGGTAGTTTTCTGTTGGAGAGAACATCAGGAAGGACATATAGAAGGATACTAGAAAAATCTAGCCTCTCCCTTCATACCTTGGCTTTCTACTGAGGCTTTTCTCCATCCTCTTGGATAGAGTCCTAGGCGATGCATGCATTCTCGTAACCTCCTTTGGTTAAATGTCATTGTCCACTCTTACTCCACTCTGAAAAGATTAGGACTGAAGACTGAAACTGTTTAAGGCAGAAAAGTAACAGTTCTGTTGCTTAAGTAGCCTTACAAATCTCTTTCTCACTACCACACCCAGGTTTTCTGTAAGCTATGCACTGTTATGCCAAGATGTGGTGGAAGCTTATTTCTCTACTTAGTTCTTCTGGTAAGCGCTTAGAAATGGTCAAATAAAGCAAACTAAGTAAAATTATAGTCTTCTCAACGTGTACAAGACTCGTTTCACTAGCTTTTGAGTTCTCTTACAGCACTATTAGAACTTGAGAGCTGTTACATTATGGGTCTTGCACCATAGCGCCTCAAGACAGGTTTTTCTTTACTTTTTTTTGGTGCTCCTTCTCATCCTTTTGATATATAGTCTGGGTATTATGTACATCTTGGGTTCTGCTTCCTACCAAGGCTTTGAAGATAACACAGAAGATGACACCTCTTTTAGCAGAAAACAAAATTTACAATAATCTATGATTTATGGTGTTCTTTGCTTAAGGTACACTGCCACCTAGCAACAGTTTCCCTTCCCTCCCACTTTTCTTGACCTACTTTGTTGGGGGTTGTTCAACTTTATTTTGTACCTGCTGTAGTCTCAGTTAGCATCCAGAACCCATCAGTAGATGCCGTCCTGTTAAATGTATATGTGTGTGAGGTGGGGATACTTTTAGTGACGATAAGAACTACTAGTTTCGGGTTTCTCACTAAAATACAATGTTTTTTACTTTTACAGTGGCTTTTCCTTACAGTGTTTTTGTGAAAGATGCTTGTGATCTTTTTATTTCTTTTCTGTTTTCTTTTTTTTTTATGTTGAAGTACATGGTCTTGCTTTCTTCATTATTTTTTGAGGAAATAAAATTAAAGAGCAAGAATTAAAGGGAATTGCTTTCAGCTCTTTTCCTTGTTCCAGTGCAACATGAAGCATGGAGCATCCACCTAGAGTACTGTACACAAATGCACATAGCTTGCACAAAGTACTCAAAAATTAACACTTCTGTGCCTCCTCCAAGCTGATAGTCCTAAAGGTATGAATGAAGAAAACCAAAGCAAATACACACTGCTTCAAAAATGAGATTCATGCTTAGTACTATATTTAGAGGAGGAAAGCGCGCTAGTTGGCAACTCTTAGCTGAAGTGTTACGAATAAAAACTGGTGTGAAGGAAGAACAAAGGGGCCAGTCTTAATTTTGGTATCCGCTTACAGAAGATATTAATGATTTTCCTTTAAGCCTGATGGTGAAATTTGCCCCGATGTGTTTTAATCTCTGGTGATATAACTAGAGAGCAACATTGTCAGGCAATTGCAGGGCAGACTTGAGTCTCAATCTACAGAGGTACCTGGGCCTCCCACTTTCCCAGGATTTAAGTGGGATGCAGGGACTTGGATGCTTCCTGGCTTGCAGTCTTGCCTGCAGACTCCGCCTCAGTTTGCCTGCTGTAAATTGAAGGTACATGTGGTCTCCTCTTAGTTTACAGATAGTGCAGTGGAATACTTCAGAGGGCACTCAAAGAAGATGAAAACATTTCCTCCAAGGTATGACCACTCAACAGAGGAACTGTTGCCTTCCCATTCCCTTTCTCCTGTGTACTGAAGTACAAGTTCTAGTTACTGTTTTAAGCCAGAAATGCCCATTTTGTCACAATATTCAGATAAGTTGTTGGATCGTGTCAGTCACTTTAGTATTTTGCTCAGTTATGAGAGTTATAGTCCTGTATAAAACTGTTAGGGATTTTTTCAGTCAAGTATTCTGATTAAGAAGTTGGGCAGAGCGTGTTTTGGTGTAATAATATATCTGTTCCCAGTTCTCCATCTAGTCGCTTATTTAGCTTAGAGCAGAGTAATGCCAGGGAGTGAAGGAAATACAGAAGCTAAAAGAAACAGCATAAGTGCAATGTTAATACACTATATGAAGTTAAGGAAAATCTTACAGCTAAGTTGGCAGTCTTTTTCTCTTGTATCCAAGTTTTACAGAACTACTTGTTAGCAGAGCCAGGGTTGGAACTCTTTTTCCTGACTTCTAGTTTTGTGCTTTAATTCGCTGCCTTTCCTTTCCAACACACTTACCATACATGACATTACAGCTGTCTGGTAAACTAACATTTTCAACCATGAAGCGGATTTTGAATTCTGATTTAAAACTTCAGTAGTGTTCTTTTTCTTTCCTTAGCATTCACTGATCCTTCTACAAGATGCATGTAGGTTTTTAGGCTAATACCCATTTGCACGCCGTCTGGGAGAATTTTGGCTGACTGAGAGTCCCATAAAACAAAAGTTTCCTCTTTACAAACCACATGGAGCTTGGCTGTAGATACTCAGTTCCTTTCTCCACAAACTGTTTTTAATGGTGCCAGATTCTTCTGTTTCTTTTCCTTGTTTGGCACATGTCAGGAAAAAAAAAATCTTGGCTCTCGTATAGAACATATCTTGTTTCCTCTTAACTGCTCGTACTTTCTATTCGTAATTCAAATCAGCAGAAAAATGCTATGGTTGTTCTTCTCATTATTTAATCTCGTAGTTTCCTAAGCAATATTCTAATGTTCTTAAAAAACATAATACTTCCTGATATTGTAGGCCTGGTGGTAGGAGGTTCTAGCTGAATGCAGTGGATGCATCTCTGTTGATTTGGGAGAGCATTGCATGATGTCCGAACAGGAGGGACTGCTAAAACTGTGTAGAGGCACGTGAAGGTAGAACAGATGAGCCAAATGAAGCTAAAATGGGAGGTTAGAGGAGTGTCCTTTCCATCACACAGCCACTGCTTCCTGACGCTGCAGTGAAACCCCAGATTGCAAGACTGCACATTGCAGGCTCATGTACATTGCAGGAAATTGAAGAAGCATCTCTTTCCTAGTCTGTGGCATCCCAGGGACCTGTCAGAGAGCCTGTGCGTGTTTGTCACAAGCTACTCATGTTGCTTGCTGACAACCTCACTCTGTACCCATGGAGTCCTTATTTGTATGAGTCAGTCTGCTACTTCTTGTGGCTCCCCAGAAAAATCAGCAAACCGCTTACTGGCCTGTGCTTTCCTCATCACAATTCTTTGCTTTTCAGGAGGCCCATCCACAGATTTTTCCTGAGTAGTTATTACAAATTCTTGTGTCACTTGCCTCACCTGAAAAGACTGAACAAAATGTGAAAATTTTAATGATACATTGAAAGAATGATCATAGAAAGTTGCTACATTTTCATTACTTTTTAAGTAATGTAGTATGTAGAATAAAATAGTCTTATTTCAACACTGTGAGAATGATCAAATTTTTGCAAAACAAAGCCAAAAGGAGCCTGTATATTCCTTAACAAGAGAAACTGCTGCTGTTAAAGCACACTAGACAGAATTGATCGAGAATTAATGATTAAAGTGAAGTTCCTGAGCAGTCAGTTTTTCAGTCTTTTTGTCATGGACTCGTACTGTGGTCTCTGAAGGTTTCAGTGGGATGCTCTCCAACTTTGTAGTAGGGACCCAAGGAAAATCAAAGTGTATTCAGATACTAAGGAAGCAGGATGCTTACTGGAGAAAGGACAGTTGCTGGTATCTCTTCAGAGAGAATTTGAGTGACTTCCACTTCTGGTCCTCTCAACGCATCCTGCTGCAGTGTTTGGTCAATGCTTCACAAGCTGGGAAGTACTGCTCCATGTTTTCCTCTTCATTGCTGACATGTTTTTTTAGGTTTCAAGAACTCCTTTTCAGAGCTTCTGGTGTGTGATAGATCATAGCCATACTGATACTCACTCTCCAGCTGTTTTTTTTAGCATGAGAAGCTCTGGGAGTCTCATTTGGGAAGTTGCTCTGAAAATATCTCAGACAGTGGATTGATGATGAAATATATTTTTTTTCCTTCTGTTCTGTTGTATTTACTCATCTCAGTCTTCTACTTCATTAAGACAGAAGAAGCCTCCCTGGAATGTTTGCTTTTGTTTTGTTAGGTATCGATATTTGTAAAATGTTTCCAGTGGACTATGTTTTTCTTCCTTATTCCTTTTGAAAACTTCTGTTATTTTGTTGGATGGGATTTTTTCAATTTTTTAAAAGATTTTCAGATGTCTACGTTAGTTTTCAGCACAATAATTGTTTTGCTTAAGTAGCAAATTTTCAATCTCTACAGCTGAGGGTGAGACGTGTTGCCAGAGCCCTCTCTGCAGTGCTCGTGTGCGTTTCCCTTTTGAAAAGGAGCAGCTGTGTAGCTGTACGAAAAGTGAAAATGTCTCTCAGTTTAGGTTTCATCCAAAAACAATTTCTAAAACACTAAGAAGCCTCGGAATTGATGTTTGGGCAAAATGGGAAGGAAAAATAAAAGTACTAAGAGGACAGGCTTGTACATGGTGCTCTTTTTAACCCCAAATACAGGCCTGGAAGATTCTGATGTTGAAATTAAGCTTACAGGGCATGGCAGTACACAAAAGATGCTTGGGCTTTCAGTAATAGTTGCCATCATAGCACGCATGACTGATGGAGATTCATTTCAGGCCTTGGAACAAGTGCAACAAACTGGGTTCAGAGCCTGGGCTCCTTCTAAGGACCAAATGAGGGAAATTTGAATTTTGTGTCCTAGTGGCTTGCACATAATACTCTTTAAAGCCAGGTTAAATTATCTGTTGATGCTAAGGATTGACATAGAATTGTTCACAGCAGGACTGGAGAGGTTCCCCCTGTATGTCGTTGTTCAGTGTCTTGGGAAACAACTGCTTGTACAGTATCTAATTTGTAGTTGAACAGACAGCTCAATTTCTGTCATTGCTGCTTTAAGATAAAAAAGGTATAATTAAACTTTAAAGAAATCTTGCGTATGTGGATGAGTCAGAATTATTTTTTTTTCTGTAAGCTGTTAAATTTCTTGCATTCTATGTAGAGAGAATGTTGTTAGATCCTACTTGATATTACTATATTATGAGTGAAGCGATTTTTTTTCATAGCCTATGGACTTCTTCAGACAGATATAATAAATTCAGAGCCTTAAAAACCTATTGTTATTATGACTTTAAAACGAAAATGTGCATGCTGCTCCTGTTTGCTCTATAGTAGTAAGAAGCCAAAACAGATAATACTGAGATTTGCTGAGCTCAAAAGAAAGTTCAGGGTTCCAGGCTTTGTGGTCTCATTTTCAAAAGTCAGACATACCTTAGGAGGACTTCATGTTTTGTCCTTCTAAACAGGTGTCAAGTAAAGTACAGTTGTGACCCATCCAGTCTTATCTCCTGCAGACACTGGACCATTACAGTGTCTCATTAAATCATAATTGAACACAATTGTACTTCAAATTGTGCATGGAAAAATGTCCTGCCTTTGGTTTATTTTTTTCCTTTGAGTGATGAGTAGTCCAGTGCTTATCCCATAGGTCATTCTTACCATTTTCTCTTCACTTGAAGAAGGGGGGTGAATTCATTCTCATTAGTGGATGCGTAAGTCCTTTTAAACTTTGAAAAAACTTTAATTAGAAGTCATGAAAGGTAGCCAAAGATGGCATCCAAAGCTAACAAACAAGACCATTTCTTGTTCAAATATTGAATACTGTTTTTGCAAAGAAATACCTCCTCAAAGGTGCTGGCAAGCTTATTTGGCACGTCTTTAATTGTGCCTTGATCCAAGTTAGTATGGACTCAAGCAACTTGCTGTATATCCTTTCTCCCCATTGCAAGAACATTTGTGTGGACCAATGAGTGTGTACTGCTGCCTGCTGCTCTGTATTACCTTATTTTGGGAAAAGGAGAAGAGCAGCCAGGTTTTTTTTTAACCAAGGCTATAAAACCAGACAATTCAGATGGGACCAGATGAACCAATGCTTCATTTTTTTGCTTAGACATTAAAAATCTTGTTTGTTTACCACACTATTTCAGTGTATCTTGTTATTAATAATACCTCTGAGAATATTATTTAGTAACCAGAAATAAATGTGATCTCATCCTCCAAATTGTGTTTCAGCATTTCTAGAGAATCGAATGCACTGTATGCAATAGAAATGTGAGGGATGAAGTACCTTAAACTGCAGTGATAAAGTTCATTTCATCAAAATGAAAGCCAGGGAAGACTTTTTTGTAACTGTTTTCAGGACAAATATAATGTACTTATTTTAGTACATCAGATGGTTTCTGTCATCAGACCACATGAAACAAACAAACAAACAAACAAACAAACAAACAAACAACCCAGTGTGGTTATAGTTGTAACTTTGTAGGTAATTGGCAGTGTTAGGAATGCCCTCTAGAGATATAGCTTTGGTTCCTCAGCAGTTGTTGAATTAAAGGCTTCACAGTGGGCTCAGTTTTCAGTGAAAGACAACAATATTACAGATGGCAAGAAGATGGAAATTCCTGTGTGGTCTATGACGACAGTGATTTCCAAAGTGAAGGGTCCTCAGATTCCCACGCGTGCATGATATCACCATCCCCTCATACCTTTTCTCAGTGGGAAGGACCCAAGATTCTGGAAGGCAAACTCCCTGCTGCTACCACCCATAACCATTTGTACCTCTAATATCCTATTTAGTCCCAGGCACTGTGTTCAGATATAGCTACAGATTCGGCCCTGCTGTATCAGATGATGCTTTTTACTCAAATATCAAATCATCTCCTTAAAAGCAGCAGGGTAGAAAGTCTTTCCTGTTCATGGCAGTCAAATAATTTCTCAAGATAGTGGAAGGGTGAGATCAGTTAATTGTCTGCTGAAGTATGAATTTCACTGCAAATCAGTACAGAATATGGACATCTCTTTTATTTTCCAAGGTTGGGTTGGTGTAGAAAGCAACCAGCACATTTGGATTCTGTAGTATAAATAAGGTCCCTGGGCCTTACTGCAATTCTGCTTGATTATCGTCATAACCTGACCACAGATTTTCGCTACTGAATACTGCTACATTTATGTCAGTAAACAATAAAATATGTACTTATCACTTTTTGCTCATTTAGCAGGCTTTATATTTTGTATCAGCCTTTTTTTTCTGCTAGATGTTAGAGTGATTTTTTTTTCTGATTTTTTAATTTTTTTTTTACTGTTCACGAAATTTACTGCACTGTACAGGTACTGTCTTCATGAAATCCCACTGCTCTGCTCAGGGTGTAAGCTAGGCTAATGAGATCCTTCTTTGTTTCACGTGAGTGGGTTTTGCTAATTGCTTTCATCACACTGGAACTTGTAAGGGGATTTTTCTGTAGACAAAATGACAATAGAAAAATTTAGTGCTTTTGTTCGGAAGTCACCTGGCAATTCGACCTGGATCCTCAACATAGCTGTCGGCAGATGTGGGTGACTCCTTATTGTCCAGTGCCTCTAATTGCCCTTTATTTCCCCTCTGTTCTCCTTGTGTGGGATTTATTTTTCAATTGATGGGCTGAAACCCAAAAGCAGCTTATGATGGAGTGCATCTCCAGTCAGCATTAGGGAGAATGCAGGAGCAGATTAGGACAGTCAACATACAGCAGGAAGAGAAATTTCATACTTCCTCCTGCCTTGTCCTGTGGTTGCAACTGATCTCTCCCCATCCCAATCTATCCTCATATCATCACTTCCTTACAGCTCAACTCATGCCAGGAGCCTGCTGCTTTTGCAGACCTAAGGGACAGAGACTTCAACACTTTGTCCTTCCCAAAGGCTTGTGGTAGCTCCCCAGGTTATCCATTTGTATCCATTTTCTCCCCCAAGTCTTGCTGAATATACCTGTGCACTCAGCTTTTCCTAGGATCACATCATGATTTTCAGCATGATGATAGTATTAGGTTTTGTGAACTTCCTAAGAAAATATGACTGAATCAATTTCAAGCACCAAGGATGAGAAGGCAGCTGTTAGTCAAATGTCCCTAGGAGTGCACAGCCTCCATGAGTCCCAGGTAGACCTGCGCTCTGACTTTTAAGAAGATTCACATTGAATCCTAATGGAGTTTACCGAACCACTGAATTTGTAAATATTGATGTTTTTTAATTTCACTAGGTTTATGTTAAATCAAGATATATTGTTGGGGTTTTTTTTGTCTAGCTTGAAACTTTGCCCTTGAGTGCCATTATAGTCCTTTCTTATCTTCTGTTTGCTTAAAAGTAGCTTGAAAACTTCTTACCTTTCCTTTAACACCTGCCCTCTGCAGGACTCCTTCCTTCACCCAGGGAAGGGATTAGAGCCATCACTATTCTCTTCATTTATATCATTCTGTCATTGCCCTGACACCAGTGTAATCTTCTTGACTGGCTGATCAAACTGATTTTCAACAGTTTTAGACAGAGTAAAAAATTAGTGCATTTAAGTCTTCCCTGATTTTTCTGGCAGTTTCTCTGTCATTCAGTCTAGTACTTTTCTTTCTTTATCTCAAGTCTCTTTTGGTTTATACTGTGCTTATCTTCCTCCCTATAAAATATCTACTACAGCTGCTGTTTTCTAACCTTTAGGCCTCTGATTCTCCTAATGTCATTTTTAAACCAGTTAGAGTGACAACAGACTCTTATCAGACTTTGTATTATTGCTGTGTTTGACATGACTTTTGGGGCTTCCTTCAGACAGTTGAGATTTTCCATTCATTTCAGCAAGCCCAGGATTTTACTTCAGATATTTGCTGACACTCATAGAGCTTCTATGGTGGCTACAGCTTTATCATATAGACAAATGAGATAATCTCTTCTGTAAGTTGTGCATGTAAATTTAGCAGTTTTGTGATTCATAACGCATCAGTAACAACTAAATACTTTATCTAGGGAAAACTGTCAAAAATCACAGCAAATCCTGATTCTTTGGGCTTTTGAAAAGGGAACAGAGGTCTGGTTTGTAGTCTTGCTTTTACCAAGGAACAGCTTTGGATTTCATTACAAACGGTGATTTGCAATTTTACTCTCTAGGATGAACAAACACAGTAGTTAAGGATGCTTTTGGAGAGTCACAGTCACGCATTTGGCAGTAAACTCATTTTAAACACTAGCAAAGTTTTGCTGACCTGGCCACATCAGACAGGGTTGTGATTTGTCCCTTTTCTCACCATCATAGCTGTGCCTGCAGAAGGCCTCCAGCAGTAGCAGTAGTAGTTAGGAAGCAGGAGGGATTTCCGTGGTAGGCCTTTCTGGTTGAGGAACCAGCTTACTGCATTTGTTCGAGGCATGTTTGCTCACATGGCGTTTACTGACTGTATGGCAGACCAGGTCATACAGGAAGGAGTGGAAATCTTGATGCTAAAGACATGCAGCCTGACCACGCATTAGTTCTTTGCTTATGCTGGAACTTGCCTTCACCATCTCATCATCTTTACATGGTGACTTACCTCACCATGTAATGGATAATACTTGCAGGTTTAATTTGCATTCATAAGAGTACCAATATGTAGTGATTCAGTGAATTCCTGAAGCAATGGCTTCCTTTTAAGCCTTTGAATACCTTCCCATTTCAGCGAGACTTCAGCCTCTAAGTTAAGCAGAAGCTTGATTTTTTTGACAGATCAGCACTTTCTTTCTGAGGCAAATGTGAGTTTCTGGTTTCGTGGTGTGATACAGAATATTCAGTAGTATTTCCTTGGTGTTAGTGCTACTAATCTATAGGAGAAAAAATGTAGTATAAATTTTATGCTTTGAACAGAATGTCAAGGCTCGGTTTCTATACAGTTAAATACCTTTATTCATCAGTTCTTGAAATGTTTACAATTCAGTATCTGGAATGCAATTTTAATCATCTAAAAGTTTGTGGAGAACGAGACCACTTCTTGTTGGTAACTGAGGTTGCTTAAAAATAGAACTTTCACTTCCATCCACATATCCGTGCTGGCTGGCAGCTTAAAAGGCTGGGACTGATTCTAGGCTTCCTTTCATCTGGAATATGGCACATATTTGAATTGTATGGATTGCATGGAATTGTACTGGCCACATGTCCCTGATCGTGAGGCAATCGTTTTTTTCATGCTCGTAACACTGTGAAGTAGTGACTTGTCTCTCAAACGTCTTTCTGGTTCTGTAATGCTAATAGCTGCGTGTGGCAAGCCAGAGTTGGCACACTCACCGTTGTCTGCTAAATCCACCCCTTATTTTTCTTCTCATAAACTGGCACGCTTTTGCTTAACCACATCTGCTGACGAGTTCAATCTGGTGTTTCCCACTGGGATAGTAGCTTTTTTAAAGCAATCTGAAGCTTACTCTCCTTTCATAAAAAAGATGGGGAGGTATAATTCTATTGATTTATACAGATTTATTTGTTTCAGTGGTTGAGCAGATTGAAGCCTTTAGAGCATTTTCATTTTCAAGTAATAAGATGTAGAACACGGTCAAGGGCTACTGCCTTCCAGCAGTGGACCACATCAGCTGTGAATTTTTTGTAACTGTGATGACAAAAATAATCACATACTTGCTAAAAGTGGTGAAGTGGCTTTTGAGCTGCAAAAGCTTTGTGTCATTATGGTATTTTTCATTTGTTTTGGGCATCTAGAAAATGAGATAGTACTTCTTTAACAAAATCCATCCCAAGTTTGTGAGCGAGTTGCCCTGTGAGAAGCTCTGGTGGTATTCAGCTGCACAGAGGTGGTTGCAGTTTGTTATGACTGAATATTGAAGAATTTCTTCTGGTCACTTCGGTATAAGATAGTTCCTTCTAGTATGAGAAAAAAAATGTTTTGTGGGTAGTAGAAATAATGTTTTTTTTCTGTTGTGAAATGTGCTTATGTTCCTTCCCACAGACTCAAGCTGTGAGGGTAGAAGGAAGGGAGGCTAGAGGGAAATCCCAGGCTATACTCGGGGTGTATGTCAGGACATAATACCTGGGAAGTGAACCTTGTCCTGCCCCACAGACAGAGCTATACTGACCTTAACTTTGTTTTCTTTTTAAAGAAAGCACTTTTGCCTCATCAGCTGCCATATTTATGCCATTTCAGTCATGAAGAATGTAAGTTCTCTGTTGTTTCCTTACCATCCAGAGTATCACTTCTTCTAATCCTGATGTTCAATCCTGCATTGGCAGTTTCTACTTCAACTTTAAAATTGTTCATTTTTTTAGCTAGTCATTTTTTTCTAAATTAATGAGGACTGTAGGAAAATGAGAAGATAACTCCTGGGTGTGTGATGGAGAAGGTATAAGGTAGGTAGTGAAATTGGAGCATAATAGGTGATAAAACTTTCGGAAACAAAGAGAGCGCATAAGAAGAGAGTGATAGACTGAAAACCACAACCATCCTTTGATTACTATCAGATTCAAGCATTCCCACAATCTTAGCATACTAAGTAACCACAACTGATATTATTATGGATGCCTGTAAATAAGTAACTTTCCTTTAACCCTGATTTATCTCCTGAAGATGCTATTTTAGGTGCTTATTCTGATGCGACCTTTACTTTCATTTATGTATACTGTTTAGTGTAAAAATTTAAACGTAGCTAAATTGATAAATATTTCATGATGCATACCTTTTAAATAATAGTAGATAGGTCTTGTCAGCCTACAGCTTTATGAAAATCAATAACTTTTAAAAGAAAAAGATCTCTTTTTTGTCCTTAAAATTGGTTTATAGGGATTGCCATTTTCTTTAATATATCAGTTATGATTCATCATCAATTCAGACACCTGGAGATCTTTGCATGAAACTGGAAACAAAACCCCACTCCTTTAAAGTGAGTTTGTTTCCTATAAATATGTTAAAATTAATGTGTTTTCTGAATTCATGTATGATCTTCTGAGCTTCTTTTTTTCCCTTTCCTTTTTTTTGTTAAAAAATTGAAAACAGTGTTAGGGGAACCAAACTATTACCAGTCTTCAGCTTTCTTTACATTTGTGATTTGGCTCCCCAGCATGACTGTGCTGCTGCAGCTATGGGAGAACTGGAAGCCTGCTGTGTGTGTGCTGTATTGATGATCTCTTAAGTCACGTCACCTGTGGTTGACTCTGCTGCTGCTTGGTACCAGTAGGTCATCTTCAGTCTGTGCCACCAGTGATGGAGCCACATTGGGGCTCAAATCATTGTTATTTCAACTGGAATAAAAATGCTGAGGGTTCACTGCTACAGTTAGATTTATTATTGGACAGTCATATAGTGTTGTCAGAAATGTTAACTTCTTTTTACAGGCTCATTAGCCAAGAGTTCAGTGAGGAAATAGTCCAGACTTGGGATTCCTGGTCTGGGTAATCTAGCATCTATCTGTGTTTTGTATATGAGAGCACCTGGCATACACCTCTCCCTAGAAAGCATAGTCCTTGCTATTGTGCCAAGAGTGCTGAGAGCATCCAAACTGTTTTTTGTGCCCTTTGCACCATTTTGGACTGATGGACTTGACTGACTTCATTCAAGTTGACCATTTACAGCAGAGATTCACATGGTACCCAGTGTACCTGGCTCTTGCAGCATGAGAGGCACCTCCTTTGCTCAGCAGGGAGCATCGTATTATATAGGGAGGCTCTGTCCATTTTTTTCTGAGTAATTAGAAAGTTATGTGGGTACTCATGTACAATTAGGTAGTATCACTTGGATTTTCTCATGAATGGGAAGTAAAGCCTCTCTCATAAGCAGGAGTAGTAGAAAATGGTTGATGTAGTATTAAGAATATAGTCATTACATCTTAGCTTATTAAAAGTGGTGACTGCAATAATTAATACATATTTCAAGTAAGAAACACTATGGAACAAGACATGCAGGCAAATTGTTTTTAATTCTCCTAAATCTACTCTGCCTCACAAAAATTTCAACAAGAAGTTGGTAAGTCTTTTTGCTCCACAAAATCAGAAAAAAATTGCTTTCCATTTTTCAACCTGATGCTTCTGCCAGATTTGTTATGTTGGGAACATGATGTGGTGTAAAAAGCATCTGTAACCTCAGGCTCTCGAGAAGAGACCTATGTTTTATACATTATTTTCTTGTTTTCTATGGGTACCTTCTAGGAAATATCTTTGTTAGTTGTTCTTTTTTCCAGTACAGAAATACTGCTTCAACATGTTCTGTGCTGAAATGTCAGCGTTGTGCTGTTGTGTAGGTGGTAGTATGTATTATACACAGTTTTCAAAACCTGAATAATCAGCGATGTGCATGACTTTGCCAGGGAAAACAAATGGCTGTGTCATTTTGATTTCGGTATATCAAGAAAATGTAACCTATAAAAGTTAATTAGCATTCTTCCAGAAGGGGGTTGTTTAACTAACATCTTTGTTTCCATGTTTTCAGTTTTGTCAGAAGTCGGAGGGGAGTGTTTTATTCTGTTGCTAATATATACTCATAGATTTGCCGAGTATTTCATGGAGTTTTAGTTACCATGTATCTGTCCTTCATTTCAGCTAACAGCTAGATTTTCCACTCGCTTGAACAACCACTTAAATCTACTGAAAATTTCTATTCTGGTTTTCATGTAATTTTTTACACAGTTTTTATAAATATAATTCCTTGAGCCGCATGGTGTTCTTTTTATCTATAAAAGTAAAGTTTTGCCAGTGGTTTTAAAAGGAGGAATCCTGCCAGTGTCATTGAAATCCTGACCGTCTGCGTCACTGGGCACTGCAGGGAGCTGGTGGGTCTCCACCTGTTATGAGTTTGGTTCTCTGCTAGGCTCAATTCTTCCCATTCAGCCTAGGTATTCCTGATGTTCAGTTATATCAGATGCAGAAAAGTTTCTGATGTGAAACAAAATGAAAGTTTGAGCACGCATAATACACAATTAAGTAATCTCACTTTATTTTTCTATATAACTCTGCAATTCATTAGCTTTCCTCCACCCTTTTAGAAACTAATTCATAGAAGGCATAGCTGTTTGCACACCAGTGTTACTTTACTGTGTTAAGGTAACTTACAAAAATTAGAGAACTAGCTTCTCATGCACTAACTGGTTTTATAAACTTAGTCTAGAGTGAGGTCTTCCCATGGTTGAAAAGTCAAAAATGAGTAAAATTGTCGTTTCATGGTAAAATTTTAGTGGTAGCTTTAGAAACATTCTAGAAGCAGAGATGAGGTTTTATTATGGTTGTTACTTCTGAATGTTAATATTTACAGAAAGTGTTTAAGAAAAAGCAGAGTAGAGAAGTCTAATATTTATGTTAATGAGGCCCTTATAGAAAAGATAATCCTTAGAGGCCAGGTTTTCAAGCCTGCTAAGCCTGATGAGATGATACAATTGTTGTGTACCAAATCCTTCCTTAAATGCTGAAGTGAAGAAGGTCTTGTAAATAACTTGGCTTCTTTTCCACTGCTCTGTAAATGCACACTTGAGACTTTGATTTGGGATTTAGATTTGATATTATGTTGCTAAGCTGTGTATTGAAATGCTTGGTTGTCCTTTAAAGCAAACCCTGGATGGTGACTAGGACCTACACAGAGACTTCTCCCTCCTGACTGCCTGAGAACCCCCTCTCCCTGCTTGCTGAGCCAAAGTGCAGGGTCTCAGAGGTTCCTAAAGCTGGATGAAAAAGTGATCAGGAGCAAATATTTGAAAGAAAGTGGGATTTATTAAGCACAGTGAGGGAGAACTGAAAAAGTGGTGGACTCCATGGCAGGCAGGGGTAATTTGAGAATTAATTGTAGATAGAGGGCTGTTGTTTCCAAATTACTGTTGTTGAGATGATTCTGTGCTACCTCATTATGATTAGGCCTGTTCTGTGGACGATCCGTTTGATTTTATCATCTCTCTGATTATAAATCCAGGAGCCTGTGAGAGCATCTACTCTGTCCCTTTGCTTGAAGAAAGGTTTAGTGTTTCTCTTGGCAGTGTCATGCCAACATATCTTTGGAGAGTATTTCCAGACCAACATCTTGGCTTTCCTGTTAGCCAATTCCTTTTGTTCTTCATCCTTGTGTTTAAAATACCATATTAATAACCAGAGGTTGTTGTTTCCTTGTCACTGGTGGTTGGTATGTGCTTCTACTCTAAGATGAAACCTGACTAAGGCTCAAATTTTTTCACTTAAGACTTAACTGAGTTTTTGCAAGCTTCTTTGTTTAACTTCTTTCCCTCTTTAAAGTTGGTGTCTTCATGAGAATTTTTGTGGAGCTATTTATATTTGTCAACTGGAATTCAGGCTCCCTCAGGCTGATTGCTATGTTTACTCATTTTTCTAAGCCAATGTGCTTTCTTAGAAAATTCAATTTTCCTTCTTTTCTTAATTTTCACAGTTAATTGTATACTTTTTCTCTGATCTCTCGCCTTTAGTCCTACCAACCACATTCCCATGTTTTTAATTTTTCCTCGTGAGGGCTTCAATTGCCCTTACTCATTTGTAACAGACTAATTGACTAAAGGGTTGAGAGAGGTTTTTACACAGGCTTATTAAATATGGAAAAGTATACCAATTAGAAGTAAAGAGTGGAAATTATAATCTTTAAGGTAAGACTAAATATTTCCATTGTGTCCATAGAGTATCCCTTTATGCCCTTAGTTTTATTTAGTAAGCATTATTTTCAGTTCTTTACTGACTAGTGTAGTTTTACTACTTTGGGGAATTAGACTAATAGAAATCTAAGTCCTCTTAAAGAATTCTAAATCTCATTTGCATGATTTCTTTCTAATTTTGCACTCATTAAATAGTTAAATAGTTAAATTACTAGGCTTTTCTGTAACATTTGGAAACAGTGTTCTTTAAAGCTGTTGACTTTGGGACTGTCTGCTTTGGACATAATCCAGGACATGATTACTGATCACTGCAATAGCAGCTTCCAGCCCAAAGGTTTTTTTTCTCTATGTATATCTGCATAGTTACTCTGTCTTGAACAAGGTATTTCTAATGCTGAAAAGGGGTGGAAACTTCAATGGTATTTTCTGACTGTGTGCTTGGAAACCAAAGAGAAGCCCCTCACAGCAAAATAATTTTATGTCACATACTGGATAGGTGCATGAGGACAAGTGCATCCCTAAACTATGAGAACTTTAATAATGATGCACAGTTTCCTTCTTACCACCCCCAACCACTCGAGCACACAGCTGTAGCTATGAAACTACAAGGAAATTGGGCAATACTGCAGCTTTATTGGGTCGTGGCATCTGCAAACCATAGGCAGCCATGAGCATCCACCCCTCCGTGCTTGTGATGTAGGATTTAGCGTTTGGGAACCTGGCCGGCCAGCCAGGATATGAAGCAAGCAGAGAGATGTCCTTCAGGAGCTCTTAGAGGTGTTGGATTCGTGCTGATTGCTGGATCCTATTCTGAGCCTGTGCTTTGCACTGTGCTGCAGCCTCATTGATCTTAAATCAACTGCCTGAAGTTGAGGTTGTAGTGAGGTGGGTGCTGGTCCCTTCTTGCAAGTGACAGATGATAGGACGAGAGGAAATGGCTGTAAGTTCTGCCAGGGGAGGTTCAGATTAGACTTCAGGAAAAATTTCTTCACTGAAAGGGCGGTCAGGCATTGGAACGGCTGCCCAGGGAGGTGGTGGAGTCTCCATCCCTGGAGGTGTTTAAAAGGCGGGTAGATGAATTTCTTAGGGACATGCTTTGTTAAGGGTCAGGAATGGTTGGTCTTGATGATCTCAGATGTCTTTTCCAACCGGATGATTCTATGATTCTATGAAATGGCTAGGGTAAGGGCGGCTGTAGTTTTTGCCAATGAGACTGCTTATCTGTCAATAATAATGTTAATATGTGCCATTTAACCATTTATTTCAAGCTCTTTTGCTCTTTCAACTCTAAATAGTAGATGACATAGTAAAAATAATCAGAACAGAAGACTCACAGGTTTGGGTTTTTTCTCTGCTGTCTTCATACTGTACTATGCTAATGCCAGATATACTATAATAGTAACAATTATAAGGCAAACTCAGTAATTTCATTTAAGATCTTAAATGAAAGAGAGTGAAAGACTTAGCAAGATCTGGAACTGGGAAGAGTTTTTCCTGCCCAGAACAGTGAGACGTAGAATCATAGAATGGTTGGAAGGAACCTTAAAGCCCATCCAGTTCCAGCCCCCTGCTATGGGCAGGGACACCTCCCACCAGACCAGGCTGCTCAAGGCCCCATCCAACTTGGCCTTGAACACTTTTGCGGGGGGCAGGCATCCACAGCTTCCCTGGGCAACCTGTGCCAATGTCTCACTACTTGCATTGTGAAGAATTTCTTCCTAATGTCTAATCTAGAGACCAGGTGGAAGGATGAGAAACAGGCAAGTGCCAGGACAGAGAGGCAGAATGGGAGTGCAGTGCAGCTTATGGGATGGGCAGGGATGGGTTGGTAAAGATTTGAACAGTAGCAAAGTTGAAAAATACTGTCCCATATGCACAAGCATATCATGGAGGTCGGGTAGACCTGTGTATGAGTCTGGGAGAAAGGGGGGGATCTGAAAGTGGGAGGAAGATGAACACTTCAGTCATGAGGGTGAGTTTTCCTGCAGGCTTGTGTTGTCCAAAAGTACTTCGGAAAAGACAGTTCTTAGTGTGGTGGAGGCATTGGAAGTGGACAGGAAGATGTCCTCAAAGGCCTGAGAAGATTTGTGTTCAGTTTAGTATCCTGTTCCTAAAATGGTGAATTATGCAAAGGAAAGAGCATTAGCAGATGAGGAGATCATGGATGTTTGATTGCTTTTGTGTTAGTGTAGAGCATGTTCAAACTTTCTCTTCCTCTAGACACATTCTCACATTCTTGTTTATCATCATGTCAGAGATGTCAGAGAATAATATGAGATCTTGCTGTATTTGAGTTTGAACCAAAAACTATGAAGAAATTACACAGAGGGAAAAAAAAGAGATTATCAGTAAAACAGCAAACAATTTCTGGTCTAAATGTTCCATCTTTTCTAGTTAGTGTCCTCACCTAAAAGAAACGTAACACTCACATTTCCTTCGCCAAATAGAAAAAAAATACCATCTCTACATAAATAAATATTCATTACAGTATTTTATACAATTCATAATGTCATTTTACCTTAAATAATGATGAAGAATGAAGAGATTATATGTATATTAATACCAAATGACATGAGCTTCCTTTTAAAAAGTTTTTTTGGAAAATACGGTGGAATTCATCCTTCCAGTATTGAACTGGAACTATTGCTATATATAAAAATTAAAAGTGACTATAAAATATGTCTATCTGAATTAACTGCAGAAAATTAATTCCAAGAGAAAGTGTTAATGTCATTATTACAATAATTACAAGTCTTGGACAAAGAAGCATTACTAAGTGAGGAAATAAGTGTTGCATTCAGTTGAAGCTCTCTTTAAGGGGTTGCATTTCTTTTTTTTGAAACTGTTTTGTGCTTTACTTGTGTAGTTTTTACTTCTGTATTTCAGTATGAAGGCAAAAAACATACCTTCCACAATGAGCCCCTCCTGTTACAAGAATTACAGAAATGTGCAATAGTGTCTTTATACTTCTATAGAAGTATAACATTTATTTTTATCTACCTATATATATATAATATTTAAAACTAGTCCTTTCTCTCTTGTCAGTGTGTTGTGCCATATGGTGCCGAGCAACATGCCAGATGATAAAAATATTCCTAGAACATATGATATCATCAGTCAATTCAAGAGGGGTGAAACTTCTTGACCAAAGCATTTGTGGCTTTGATACATTTTCCTAGGTGTAAAGTATATCTTTTGAGATGATGAAGTGTGTCCAAGAGGTCTCCTTTTATGCAAATTCTACAATACCAGCTTAGAACATTTTGCTTGTTAAAAAAGGTTGAAGCTAAAGAAATTTTGTTTTAACAAAGGAATTCATGGCAAAATAGCAGTTCTTTTCATAGCAAGAAATGATTCACCTTCTTGTTTCAATATGTATCGCTGATAGCTGCTCTGGTGTTGGAACCACGCCACAAAGAATGGCATTTTTTTCATCTCCTTTCTACACTTACCGAGAAGGTGGAATATAGTGCTCAGTCAGAGGTTGTTCGTGGTGGGTACAGACAGCTATCTGTACATGCTTGGGAAAAGATTGCGTGTGCCCAGAGAAAAAGAGAAGAAAGAAAAGACAGTGTTAAGTGTTGTTTTCCACTAGAGTAAGTGAAGTTACTCTGGTGTTAATGCTGGGGTTTTCTTGCTTTATTTTGAGCTTCTTTCTTGTTTCTATCTGTTTTCAGCAAATACCAAAAATCAGTAAATTAAGTGTTTTCTGTTGTCAAGGTGACTTGTGGTCAAGTGGCCTGTGCTGGGCGAAGTGTGGGTGTTTCTTCAGAAAATATCACAAGGATGCTACAAAGCAAATGGAAGGGAGACATTACAAGCTGGAGGGGCAATGCTGCAGGAAAAGTGGCCTTTGCGATGGCATTAGCAATTTACACTGTAAATAACAAACTTACACCCTAGAAGTGCCTGACAGCCGGTGTCTTTAGCTGCCTGCCAGTTCTCTGTTCATTTGTGTCTTTGTCATGGGAGGAATATTAAGGAGAAAAGCCTCAACTTTGAGTTAGGCCCTAAAAATTGTGCCGATTGAGTCAATAAGATT
Source organism: Tapera naevia (assembly GCA_033556795.1). Classification (NCBI taxonomy): domain Eukaryota; kingdom Metazoa; phylum Chordata; class Aves; order Cuculiformes; family Neomorphidae; genus Tapera; species Tapera naevia. Next base: position 19,203,556 of record JAUMJJ010000038.1, read on the forward strand.
ATCTCTATGTCACTGGACTCTTTCTTCCTGCTTGTCTTTTTTCATATATTTTTCTTACTGTGTCTGTGTTTTACCTGCGCTCTGTAGTGTCAGGTCTGGAATTTCTGGGTCAGTGTTTTTTAACCTCACTTTAAAACTTAAGTGCATATTGCGAAATTCTCATTCTGTATTCACTGTTTACAGAGTTTGAGTCCTTAAATCGTCCTTGCTTTACCTCCGATCAAATATCCATTAGGGCTTCAACCTACTTATTTATAGTAAAAAAATTGGCTTACGAGAATTCTTGAATATCCCAGGATAGAGGTCTTAGGGATACAAAAAAATGGTTAAAAAAATGGTATCTGCTCTGATTGTTATGTGATTTATATTATAGAATTTATGAATTAACTTGAGCTGAATGAAAAGTAACATTCAGAAGTGTGGTTAAAAATCTATTTTGCACATTGTTCAGTCTCAGACCTCTGATATTACAGTCCCACTAATTCTCCAGTTAGCCATTAAATTCCCAAAGACATAGGATATGTATTTGTAACTAAAAACTATAAAAAAAAAAGTGAGCCAAAAAGCCCAGGGTTTTTTTTACTTGCACAAGGTGAAGAGGGAAAAAGAGGTGCAAAGTACAATTTATAAAACAGGGAACAAAGTGTAAATGCTGTCATAAATTAGTACCTGTACACCAGCATGAGTGCTGTTGATATAATGAAAAGAAAGCAGTCCTAACTTCCAGTTTATGCTTTCCACGCTTTCCTTTGTGCAAGTGCTCTTTTATATTTAACGGTTCTCCCTAACAATCTCTTTCAGTCCATGAACCCATCAGCAATTTGTTTTTACAGGTTAATATACTTACAAATTATTTTGCAATAGAATATCCTCATTAGAGGACAGATTTATTAACAACCCTCCCCCTCCAACTATCGAATTTTTTCTTTGATGCTCAACCATGTACCTAATTTAGTGCTTTTACGGTCCAATTAGTTTGGTGAGGAGTGCCTTGCCTTGTTATTGAACCCTTAACCTCTTGAGTGTCTCCAGAGGTACATCACACCACAGGCACTTAATAACTCAGGTATTGTATGTTTGTTTGGGTTTTGTTTGTTTAATGCAGAACTAGATGGAGTTAGGATCCAGAACCCGTTTGATTATATCACCTTTAGGATTTGTGATTCTCTTCTGAAGACCTGTATTTACCATGCCTGCATCCTCCCTTTATAGCTGCTGCTTGTGTCTGAGTTCTTCCCAGAATCAGACTAGCTCGTGCTCATCATTGGTGCAAGTGGACTTGTTTTTCCAAGTATGTATTTGATAATATAATAATCTACTTAATCAAATTTTGGAAATGCAGCCATCCTTCTTGTACCTCTTCTTCCCCAAATTGAGATCAAATCTACAGGTCTTGTCTAATCCTGTAGTTCAAATATGGATATGAATTTGTCCTTTGCCTGAAACTTTTGAGTAGCACTGCTGAGATCTAGTGATAGAACGAGGGGGAATGGCTTTAAATTGGAAGGGGGAAGATTTAGAATCATAGAATCTTCCAGGTGGAAAAGACCTTTGAGATCACCGAGTCCAACAGCACCCATCATCCGCTAAACCATGTTCCTCAAAAACTCGTTTTTTAAACACCTGGAGGGATAGTGACTCAGCCACCTCCCTGGGCAGCAATTCCACTGCCTCACCACCCTTTTGGTAAACAAATTCTTCCTAATGTCCAGTCTGAACCTCCTCTGGCACAACTTATGGTCATTTCCCCTTGTCCTATCACCTGTCACTTGAGAGAAGAGATCAACACTCGTTCTGCCACAGCTTCTTTTCAGGCAGCCATAGACAACGATGATATCTCCCCTAAGCCTCATCTTCTCCAAGCTAAACAACCCGAGTTCCCTCAGCCGTTCCTCGTAGGACTTGTTCTCCAGCCCCTTCACCAGCCTTGTCGCCCTTCTCTAGATATGCTCCAACACCTCGATGTCATTGTATTGAGGGGCCCTGAACTGAGCACAATGCTCGAGGCGTGGCCTCGCCTGTGCCGAGTACAGGGGCACAATCACTTTGCTTGTCCTGCTAGCCACACTGTTTCTGATACAGGCCAAGATGCCATTGGCCTTCTTGGCCACCTGGGCACGCTGCTGGCTCATATTCAGATGGTTTTCAACCAACACCCCCAGGTCCTTCTCTGTCAGGCAGCTCTCCAGCCATTCTTCCCCAAACCTGTAATGCTTCATGGGGTTGTTGTGCCCCAAGTGCAGGACTCAGCATTTGGTCTTGTTAAACCTTATCCCGTTGGTCTCAGCCCATTGATCCAGCCTGTCCAGATCCCTCTGCAGAACCTCCCTTCCTTCAAGCAGATCAACACTCGCACCTAGTTTGGTGTCATCTGCAAACTTCCTAAAGGTGCATCTGATCCCTTTGTCCAGATCATTAATAAAGATATTGAATAGGACTGGACCCAGCACTGAACACTGGGGAACACCACTCCTGACTGACCTCCAATTGGATTTAACTCCATTTACCACCACCCTCTGAGCCCGGCCATCCAGCCATTTTTTTACCCAGCAGAGGGTGTTCCTGTCCAGGCCAATGGCAGCCAGTTTCTTAATTAGAATGCTGTGAGCAATGGTGTCAAAGGCTTTACAAAAGTCCACATCCACCTCCTTCTCATCCATTAACCGGGTAACATTGTCATAGAAGGAGATCAGGTTGATCTGGCAGGGCCTGCCTTTCATAAACCCATGTTGACTGGATCTGATAACCTGGCTGTCCTGCGTGTGCTGTGTGATAGCACTCAATATGATCTGCTCCATTACCTTCCCCAGTACCAAAGTCAAGCTGACAGGCCTATAATTCCCTGGATCCTCCTTCCGACCGTTCTTGTAAATGGGAGTTATATTTGCCAGTCTCCAGTCCAGTGACACTTCCTCAGTCAGCCAGGACTGCTAATAGATGAGGGAAAGGGGTTTGGCAAGGTTTGGCCAGCTCCCTTAATATCCTTAGGTGTATCCCATCCAGCCCCATAGACTTGCAGACATCTAATTGGCCGAGCAGGTCTTTAATGAAGTCTTCTTGGAACACTGAGGGTTTTCCTTCACAGTCTTCTGGCTCAGGAGGCTTGGAGCCCAGAGAACATCTTTCCTTCCTATTAAAGACCGAAGCAAAAAAGGCGTTAAATACCTCTGCCTTGTCCTCGTCCTTTGTTACTACCATTCCTCTTGCATTCAGTAGAGGAGGGAGATTCTCCTTGGTCCTCCTGTTGTTGTTAATATACTTGAAGAAGCATTTTTTGTTGTCTTTCACTGAACTGGCCAAATGGAGTTCTAGTTGGGCTTTAGCTCTTCTAATTTTTTGCCTACATGATCTCATCTGCTCCTTGTAGTCCTCTTGAGATGCCTACCCCCTCTTCTAAAGCCCATATATTTTCCTGAGACCAATGCAGAGCTCTCTGTTAAGCCAAGCTGGCTTTCTTCCCCACCAGCTCATTCTACAGCACACAGGGACGGACTGCTCTTGTGCCACCAGAATTTCCTTCTTGAGGAGCATCCAACCCTCTTGGGCTCCTTTGTCATGTAGAACCATCTCCCACTGGACTTAATCAAGCAGCCTTCTAAACAGTTCAAAGTCTGCCCTCTGGAAGTCCAAGGTGACAGTTCTGCTGACTCCCCACCTTACTCCTCCAAGAACTTAGAATTCTATCATCTCATGATCACTGAGCCCCAGGCGTCCTCCAACAGTCACCTCGTCCAGAAGGCCCTCTCTGTTTAGAAACAGCAGATCCAACGAGGTGCTTTCTCTAGTCAGTTCATCACCAGTTGTGTTAAGAAGTTATCTTATCTTCCATACACTCGATATAGACCGTTCTGTCATTCTATGATATGCCAGAACAAAAGACATGGATGTGATTAAAGGCTGAAATCACCTCAGCAGATAAAACCTATACTTCCTCTACTTTAAAAAAGTGTAAAGCAGTAATGTTATACAATTGTCTTTCACCTTCTTTTTAAGGATCTTGTCAGTACAGTAATTTTGGGCTGAAGAGCTTTATTGTCCATAACCTGATGAGGGGACTGAGGCACAGGTGAAGATTTTAAAGATGCTTTTAAAGGGAGTTACTGGGTCCTGGGCTGGCACGGGCCTGGGCGGGCCTATGCAGCCAGGGTTAGATGCCATGGGAACTGTGTCTGGTCCTGTGGCAAGGGCATCTCCCATGTATTTGATCGGATAATAGATACTGGCCACTGCAACTGAGCATTTGTTCATTTACTGTCTTAATATTGTAACCTGCGGACCATCTCAATTAATTTGCAATCAAGAAGAAACAACACAGTGGGAACAGAAACATTCTCTAAACAAGTAGGAGCTAGTGAGGCAATGTGATGCTCTGCATAGCTTTGTGGCACTAACCTGCCTCTAAAGTGTCTCAGCAGGTACATTACAGGGCACACTATCTCATGCAGCCTCAGCTGGGCTGCTTCTGGACTCCAGCTTGCTCATTTGCCATGTAACATACCTAAAGAAAGCAAATCAAACAGTTTGCTGTATTATTATTATTTTTTAATATTTATGAAGCAGTTCATAAATCTTATCAACCTGAGCTAACCACACTGTAAACATTTTCACTAGGGCTCTACACTCTCTCCTAAGTGGTGAAGAATGACTAGAAACAGCAAAGTGTAGAACTTATGGGCAGTGGTGAAAGGGATTTGTAGGCTTTTATATTCTTGAATATTCATTCTCATAATCACATTTTCAGAAGATAAAGAAACATAGCTATAAGCACAAAAATATGCATGCTTGTATAGATAAGTGCAGTTGGTTCACTACACATGCAAATGCATATTTCAGCACCTAATTAACCCTTCTGAAGTGTAGTTATGCAGTGTATCCACCCACTTGTTATAAACCTGAATGAAGATATAAGCTGCATATAGGTTGTTTACGTTGCAGATCTCTGCCTCTTTTAGAAAATCCAACTTTTACTCGCTTCATATGAGCAGCTCACAGGAATTTAAGAATTCATCTTAACAGAAAGCAGATGGTTTCAGAAAGCTGAAATGAAGAAGTGAAAAGAAGAAAGTAAAGATCAGAACTAAGAAGGATAGCATTGTGAGAGCTACCATGGTAGACGACTTTTTTAAAGACAAAGGATTACAACAATTAGTCTTGTGTCCTGGCATAGAAGAAGAAAAGGTGCTAAAGATGTTTTTGAAGAGGCAACTGTATTTTTTTTTTTTAATCTGGAAAGTGTTCCACAATAAACTGCAGAGCACAGGTTAGCATTCCTTCTTTAATCATCTGTCTGGTTAGGAGACAGTGTCTAGTGGCACTACCTAAATCTTCCCTAGCACCTCCATGTGCAAACCCCCACATTCCCTCACTGTGCAGGACACTAGCGACTTTTGTCTCAGGGCTAAGGTGAAAGAGGACATCATCTCCCAGGCAAGGGAATGCAAACTTCTCCAGTGTTGACAAGAAAGCCGTGTCTTTCCACTCTGTTCACTTTCTATCTCCAAAGATAGTTCCTGCCTCTCCAAGGCTTTGTTGATTAGGGAAACCTCAAAAAGGCAGTTTAAACAGCCTGTTTTTAATTGGCAGGAGCAACTTCCTCTCGCAATACCAATATTTCCTTATTAAAATGAGAGGATAAGGTTTAAATATAGCATAAAAGTTCCAATACTGTGTAGTATTTCTTGGAGAACTGTGTTTGCTGTGTTTGTTTGCCTCAGGGGTAACACTTTTTTTTGTATATTGTGAGGCTCAATAGTCTGGCAGCGGCAGCGCTCAGAACTGCTTTTCTTGATACTGTGCATCTGTCTCTGTTGTGATGGTATCTATAGCAAAGTTGATAGGGAATAAATTGATAGAGAAAATATCTCTGGAATCACTTTTTCAGTGTTGCTCTATTTTGGTTTTCCAAAAGGTTGTGATTATTTTAGTGTAAGGTAAAATACTAAGCTTTTTTTTTTTTTTGCCTGTGGCTATTCTTAAGGAACGAGTGATGAAAAATTCCTAGACAAATTTTTTGTTGTAAATGCTCTGTCTCCACGTGGATAAGTTATCCTTTTGGGCTTGTGTTAGAAGGATCACCTGGGCTTTAAAAATGATCAGTATTAGGTCAGCGTAATTTTTTTACTATTTGAAACTTATATTCACTCATGAACTATTGGTTTCACCGTAAGAACCAGAGGTAATCAATATGAATATAATCCATGTTGTTCATAATTAAGAATTCCACTATGTCACTACTGTCATTATGGGTTTTTATACTCAAATTTCATCTTTAAATAGCTGATAAAAGCACAGTTGGTGTGTCTTCTCCCTTCCACCTTGGTTTTCACAAGGACTGATTTCCAGTGACTAAGTGATGCTTCTGTTGCCACCTGTGCCGTGTGGATTTCCAGAATGGAGCCTCAGCTTCCTGGTAGAGAAATTTTTCAAAACAGGGCTCTTATAAATTGCAGAGATGGGAGAGTATGTAAATGCTCAGATAGGTGGAGAGTTGATTGTAAAAGCTTTTGCTCTTCACTCATGAAGAGGCAATTTCATTTTAAAAATCCTTGATTCCAAAGAATTTTTTGTTAATCATCTTCATAAATTTGCTGTTTGCAAACTATTTTTGGTTTTCATTAGCAGACAAGCATCAGGCAACTGTGTAGCAGCAGCAGAAGCACCATTATTGTACATCTCTAATTATGTAGCTATTTATTATCCTTATTGAGGGGAAATACATATCTCTACATATTCTTTATATCTTTGCATACCATACGTATAGAGAGAGATTCAGAAAAGGGCAAGCTATCCACATTGCTTATTGAAATGTACAACTTCTGTTGCTTTTCTTCTACTCCTCCTCAGGTTATTTACATAGCAAGTTTAGGATTTACATAGGAAAAGAAAATTATTTCCTCAATGGAATTTAGTGTTAAAATTCTCTACTAATCTACCCTCATGCTATTCATGTTCAGAGTTTTGTGCTTATATCCATTCTACAGTTTCTGAAGATACCAACTCGCTTCTAAAGCCTGATGAAAACATGGACTGGAATGGATCCACTTGCTGGTGAATATAGAAACTTTTATATAGAAAGTCATATCATTAATATAGAAAGTAAGGCATAGTATATTAGTCCTGCATTAGTGCAGGAGTAGACCTCGTGAATAACTGAATTTTCAATGGCAAGAGCAACAGATTAATAATACGTTCTGCCTTTTGCTTTTAGTAGCATTTATGATTTGGTCTGGTCAGGTCTTGTGGAAATCACTACTAAAATCGTGTCATGGATGGAGAGCTGACTCTGAGGTCCTGTTTGTGTGATCAGGTGGTTAACTTTTGCTCTGGATGCTTTCTTGAGTGCTGACTTGGAGAACTGGTTAGGAATAATTGGTCTGTTTGGAGTTTTTAACCCAACCTGTTCATATTGACCGTGCACAGGCAAGCGCTGAAAGCTTTTTAAACAAGCAATAGTTAGTACTGGCTTATCCTGGAGGCAGTACTGGTCCTACCTAGCCCAAAAGAAAGTGTGGTACAATCATTGCCTGGAATGCCATTCATCCCCAGATTCTGAGGGTAAAATCCTGCTGGACTGAACAAACTCTTTCTTCTTGTTCTTTGAAGCAGCTTGTGTGCTTGGATTTGCTAGGAGAAGAGCATTTCTTTTGTTCTTGTTATGTTTGCGTATGGTTAATTTAAATATTAGTACAGAGTACCCTCCTGGAGGTTCATCTGACTGTGTGTATGTTTGAGGGAAGGCAACACTTCTAAAGCATGGTTCATCTCATTTTAAGCAAGTCTAAAACAGATTAGACAAATTGCAACTCAAAAGGAGATGGCTAATGCAGCTGTGTCCTTTTGTGTCTCTGCCAGAACTGACCGTATACATCTAGCCAGGACTTTGTTTTTCTTGTTAGTCTTAAAAATGGTCATTCTGACAGCACATGTGCACAGCATTTCAAACTAGATTAAAAATATCCTGCAACTTTGGTATCCAATGAATTTTGCAAACAGTTTTCTGTTTTTTCTAAGCTCTCCTGAGACTATAACTCATTCTGTGTAAGTGTCCAAAGCACAATTGTTTCTTGATTTTTAACAGCTGCTGCTGCTGCTGCAAAAAGGAGTCTTTCACATTAAGAATTCTGGCCAAACAACCTGATTTTAAACTCGGCTACTCCATTCTCTCTCCCTGATTTTTTGAGGAGACTAGTGAAGCAAAAAGGAAAAAAAACGACCCCAAAACATATAACATGTTGCACAAACTGACAGGCTTTGAGCTTTCTAGGGGTGTACAAAGACAAGAAATCTGATTTGGAGACGTGACATTATGAGACAGTTCAAATGAGGAAAGAAATTAAATTTAAAATTTAATTTGAAATTTTACTGGTGCAAATATTGTTTAAAAAAAAGTTTCTTAGATGGTCAGTAGAGGGCAGGCATATTTTATTTCTGAAGAACTTTAGCCCACTACTGTTCTATCTTCAGATTTCAGGAGTGTAAGTCTACTTTGTCATATTACAGTGATATAAATCAGCAGTTATAATTTAAAAAGACATTGTCAACCCCTTTGAGGAGCTAAATGTCCGTTTTAAAGCAATTGGAGAATATGAGTTATGACTACAGGCATTTAATTTCTGTGTTTAGATTGTAAAAACTGTAGTATAAAACCGTTGAAATATTGCTACTAGTGAGTACTAGAGAAGAATCATTTCTCTGCTGAATTCTGTAAAATGCAGTAGTTCTTTCTGATGTGAACTACTATATCACTAATGGGGTGGAAATACACTCTTGAAAGTCACGATTGTTTAAATCTTCAGCTCAGTAACAGAGATTCTTCTTGAAGATCTGACTAGCCAAGCGACTTTAAACCTAAAAGAGCAATGCCTCTTTTAATTTCTACCTGCCTTCTTCTGTAATTGAAACAGCGTTTGCATTTCAGCTGGACAGAATGCCTAACAGGTTCTGAGTACAGGATAAAATCAGTGTCATATCTGATTAACTCAACAGAAAAAATTAAAGCAGATTTAAAGAAGCATTTATTCTGAATGAGCCCATTCTTCCCAAAATGTATGTATGTAGGTAGAACAAAATGTAGGCAGAATGTTTTCAGGAAACTCATCCTTATAAACACATTTCAAGTATTGTTATGGTATACAGCTTCTAAAGTCTTGTAATGAGATTTATTCTTAAAAGAGAGTGAATGATAAAAACATACATGTTGATGATATAAAAGAGTAGAATTTTTTGTTAACCTGTTTTTCAGTGTGCATAAGCATATACAAACTCTTATTTAGGTATGTATGACCAAGCTTGCTCCTGTGAAGCTACACATGTAAGTAGCAGTAACATGAGACAAGGGTTGTGTCATCTACCATTTGTCTCTATGGCTTGACAGTTCATTTTTTTCTGGCAAGGCTGATGTTCACATAGACACCTTTAATAAGGATCAAAAATAGTTTGAAGATTTGCTGCAAAATATGCAGTTCTCATTCACTTTGACCTCTCAGTATCCATCAAGATAAAGTCTCCATTGCATTTCAGAACTATTTCAGCTAGAAGTGAGTTCTCCGAAAGGTGTTGGTGATCAGCTCGAACTTCATGGGCTTTCAGTTTTTTTAGTTTGGGTGCTGCATTTCTTTCGTTACAACCATGGCTTAGACATGAGTGACTGAGGTGCAGAGGTCCTTGATTTGCACTTGTAACTGAAAATAAAACCAAGTTTATATGTTTACTTTCATTCTTTTTAAAGAACTGGTGTGGCCTTACAGGCAAGGAGCTGAATTTTTATGCTAGTCATGCCTTCCAGATGGTCTCCAGGATTAGTTTCAGTTTTTTGCTCTAGAAATTAATGGACATCCGTATTTTCGTGCAATCCGGATAGATGATGAATCTCTGTAAGAAATGAAAGCTGATTGAAAAGATGAAAATGTTAGAATCTTCAAATGATTTCAATCAAAATTGGACTTGCTATCATGTGGGTACATGTTACTAAATTAACTGCAATTTTGTCTACTTGTATCCTTGTTGTATTCTTCTAGGCAGATGGAAGAACTGACCATATGCAGCCTATATCATATACCAAATTTTGAGGATAAACTTTATTCTAATCTTGTACTTAACCCCTGAATGATCTAGTGTTATGTTTCCTATGAAATGCTAAGTATAAAAACTGAACTTACTGCTTAATGCTTTTAGCTGAGTGAATTTCACAGCGCTTAGGCTGGATAGAAAATCTAGAACTTTTCTATGTATTGTTCTGTTCTGATGACACTGCAGCAAAATATTTGTAGCTATATGGATCTTAATTAAAAAATGATATTTCTATTGATAATGCAATAACCTCCATCAAGCAAATAAATAACCTTAAAAGTTTTAATGCATAAGCTTTTAAAAAGGACTTTTTCCTTTAAAATCTCTGTCTTTGACTCCTGATAGTGAAACTGCTGTAGTGTAAATTTCAAGATTACTTGCACTGACAACATCAACTTGAAACCTAGTCATTTCATAAAAAAAGAGCAGTGGTTTCAGGAAATGTTCCTATTTCTATGCTATCCTGCCAGTTTCTGTAATTCTGCTGTTGTATTTTTGTATTTAATGACTTCTATCTTCTGTGTTGAACTGCAAGGTTGTCACAAAAGCAGGGGGAAATCTATTTATGCAGAGTAACAATGAAACAGACTTTTAAAAAAATGGGGTTTTTTTCAGACAATTTCTGTTTTCACAAAGTAAACAGAAAATCTAATTATGTTACTAGTGTTGCTTTTAAATGCAGACCTATTTATTATTATGATGGTGCTGAGCATGGTAAAAACTAGTAATAATTTCTTCTTCCAGAGAGTCTTGAAAACAAGACAAACAAATGGCCTTGGAGGAAACAAGAGATGAACTTGAATGGTGTGCTCAGTAGCAAGTCAGAGATTTTCATCAAGGAGTACTGGAACAAGTTCTTAGTGAATGTATTCAGTACCGCCTTAAAATAATTTGAACTGTTGTTTTAGTTCACCCTTCTTTTTAAGACTTAGGACCCTGGTGCATGTAGGCCACCATGTAGCATATGTTAGCTGTCTACTATAGCCTCCTTGGAAATGGTGTATGGACCACCTAGGGTCTCCAGAAGTTGCAAAACCACTCATCTAAATAAAACTGAGAAAGAGCCGTGACCACAGTCAAGTGTGAGGTGTCCTTCAGGACTGTTTCTTTCTGGTGAAGCCGTGTTCCTTGCTGTGGATTCTTATGCTCAGTCTTCTCCAGCTACACTCACTCATCTTCAGAGCTGCTGAAATGGCTCTTTCCATTGCCTTTCTTGTCCTGTTTCTCTTTGATGCTCTGGAACCTACCTGATGCAGAAGGTGATGTGTCATAGGAGGCATGAGTGGAAACAACAGTATAGGAAGCTGAATTGAGGTAACCCAGATGTGACTGCAGGATCATGTTCGACTGCTGAATACCTGTATAAAAGCTTTTATGATTAAGAAGACTTGGAGGGTAACTGAGAAATAGTAACTATGTAGCAGGACAGAAAAAAATGCATTGTAGAAGATGAGAGATGAGTCTGGGGGAGGATGAATGCGTTGGAGACTGAGAGAGGTAAAAAGGAAAAGAAGTAAGGGGAAGCATAAGAAGAAGTGATAGAAAGGAGGACAAACAGAATCTCTTGTTTATCTTTTACATAAAAACCTCTGCCTAAGGAAGAGCTTGCTTGAACACTGGCAAAATAAAAGAACCAGGAAGGCTGACCAGGGAAACATTAAACTGGAAGAAAAACAGAGAAGGAAAGGGCTTGCTCTTTTTTTTGGCAACAGAATGTTCCCAGATTGCTGCTTTTTTTGTTGGTTTTGTTTTTTTTGTTTGTTTGGGTTTTTGTTTTTGTGGTTGTTTTTGTTTTTTTCTTCTGGCTAAAAACCTCCTGATTACCGAACTTCTTCTCATTCTGTAAACTGAGGTAAGATTTACCACTTTCCCATGGTATTTATTATTTTTGCAGTATGACCCAAAGTCTTAAATGAGGTCAAAACCTTTCTCCAAGAAAGAGGCTATGAAAAAAAAACTGATAAATTTTCTGCCTTGAAGCTTGGTTCAAAGGCTGTTACAAGCACTGTGAAGACTTCCATTAATGTAAATGAGTGGTTAACATTTTAAATGTGCAAGAAATCTAAGTATGTCTTTGCCTACCGCGGTAATATATCTTTAGGAGATGGAAACCAGTCCTGAGCGTCTGAGCAGCAGAAGTCTCAGATAACTCATCCCAAGATACAAGACCAAAGTCCTGGCCTCACTGGAGAAAGTGGGAGTAGTATTTTAGCACTGCAGCTTCTGGGACAGTGATTAGTTTGACTGTTTCTGAATGGTTCTTGCGCAGTAAATATGGTGCAGCTACAGTAGCTAACTGGAGGATGGCCCTACCATAGAAGTTGGCCAGGTTTTGTTGGTTTGCTATATTTAATGTAAACAGAAGCAGCCTGGCAGGGCTGGAGAAAGTCAGGCGTAGGACTTGTCATTAATTCCCTGGATACTCCTTTTTCCAGCTGCCAGTTCCAGTTTGGTCCTGATTTGATCCCCTAGAGAGATGTTAGAACAATTCATAAGCACCTAGACAGTAATCAGGTGATAAAAAACAGCCAGCATGGATTTGTCAAGAATAAATTGTGTCAAACCAATCTCATTTCCTTCTTTGACAGAGTAACTGGCCTAGTGGATAACAGAGAAGTAGGAGATCTGATGTATTTTGACTTAAGTGAGGCTTTTGACACTGTCCAACATGACATTCTTATAAGCAAGCTTGAAAAATATGGCCTAGATGGAATCGCCATAAGTGGCTACAAAGCAGTTGAAAAAAAGTGTTCTCAAAGAGGAGTTACCAGTGGTGCTCTTTCTATGCAGGGGCAGCTTGGAAAGTTCTGTTTTCTCATCTGTCATTCAAAATGTTAATGAGAAAATACACTTTTATTTTAACAGACACAATGGTTTGCAGGGAGTTGCAACACTTTGGAGGAATGAATCAGTTCAGATGGATCTGTATAAATTAAAGATGCCACGATAAAAATCAACCAGGTGAAATTCGGTAAAGAAAAGCAAAACACATTCCTTGGAAAAGATACAATAAATTTACAAAGACAAAATGCGAAAGTAATTGGAAGGCAGAAAAGTGTCTGGGGTTTTAGGAGATCACAAGTGAAATATAACTCACAAAGGACATGCTATTGCAAATAAAACATCTCTTTTTTGGGGATTCTTTAACAGGAGTGTCATGTGTAAGACATGGGAAGTAATTATTTTGCACCATATGGTGCTGATGAGGCCTCAGCTGGAGTATTGAATCCAGTTTTGGGGACTGCATATAAAGAAAGATGTAGATAAACTGGAGAGTTTCCAAAAGAAATCAGGAGGAAATGAAGTTTTAAAAGCATGGTTTAAAAGGAAAGGTTAAAGGATTTAGCTTTGCATAGAATATTTATTCCCCTTACCCCTTTTTTGCAGCAGGGGGGGTTGAGACAGTCTCCTAAGGTCTCTGAGAGACTGATATTTCTGTAGTCCTAATTGTAATATTGACTGAATGAATGACGTGTTCATCTCAGTCACAGTTAGCTGATGTCATTGCAGAGGCATTGGAAAAGAAAGAGGAAGCAGGTACTTGGAGTGGCTTGAGAAATCTCTCTGTGCTGGCAATAAAGAAGACGAGCTTGTTGGGGAAATAGAGAAGCTAGTGTTCAAAACTGACATCATTAGTAGTGTGGAGAAAAACTACTTAATACACAATGATTATTCTTGTATGTGATAACATGGAGTTTAATATCATTTTGACAGGTTGGTACCATCCTTCAGTACTCTGCAGTTTCCTTCTGTAAAGTTTTCTTCACTGTAGATTTCTGATTGGATCCAGAATATTTTTTGCTGAACTGAAATGCAATAAAGAACGGTGGTTTTAGAAAGTAAAACAATTACAGTAGATGGTCAGAAATCTTTATTTTCCCTTCCTTCCTTCCTTCCTTCCTTCCTTCCTTCCTTCCTTCCTTCCTTCCTTCCTTCCTTCCTTCCTTCCTTCCTTCCTTCCTTCCTTCCTTCCTTCCTTCCTTCCTTCCTTCCTTCCTTCCTTCCTTCCTTCCTTCCTTCCTTCCTTCCTTCCTTCCTTCCTTCCTTCCTTCCTTCCTTCCTTCCTTCCTCTTATTTTTCAATTCCTAGATACATAGATACATGTACTGAATCGTATCATTTAGATATTGAGGCACTGGCAAAAAATGATTGCTGGCCCTTGCTTTCTCTTTCTCTGCTTTTATTTAGAGCTGTATGAGACGTACTGACATACACCTACTAAAAAGTTCCCAGCATTTGCAGGATTCAGTCCCACATGTTCTGCTGAAAGGTGAAGAGTGAGCACATCCAGGTTAACTGTGGAACAGCTTAGCTCAGTGGAGTAGTGCAGAGCCAGGTATGGCATTTATCTTTGGAAAGTTCATATGGTCAACAACAAAATATTAATAGATCAGTAGATAATGAATCTTGGTAAACTGCTAAGTGAGGAATAGTGAATTTAACTCCCTTTTTTCTTAGAAGCCAAATCTTCCTATCCTGCCTCAAGAAGAGAGAGACTTTCCAATGTGGTTTGAGGGAGTTTAACCTTATCTGAAGTTGTAGGGATTTGTGGAACAAGTGGAAATAGTCTTGCATCCCGTGAAGTATAACACTGCCCAAATAGTCCAGAGCATTCATTGTTCCTATGTCTGGCTTTGTGGCCAGTGGAGCTGAGGAGCCGTGGTCATAGCTGTGCTTCAACCTGTTCTTCACATCCTTCCAGATCAAGTTATATATCACAGCGGTCTTCAGGGGAGCAGAGACCCTTGGCTTTGTTGTACAGCAAACTGCAGCTTCTCTGCCTTGGAGGCTGTTAATACCTGTGACTTGGGTGCAAATGATGTGATTGTCTGTAGGTACAAACAGAATTTGTATCACCTCATCCTGTGCCTTTCCTAATACAAAGCTTTTTTGTTCACCTGAAAAAACCCCAAACAATATCTCTGTCTCTCAGATACACATGTACACACACACACATCCCCCCCCCCAAAAAAAAAAGAAACAAAAAAAGCAAGACCTAGTTTAATCCACAGCAAACCCCAGGCAGCGTGAAGTTAAACTCCCATTCAATTACTAATTCATTGTTTTTGTCTGTGGCTATTGCACTATATGTGGTCTGTGAGATTACCTGCTGACTATCATTTTTCATAGCGATGTGACTGTCCCAAAGAAGGGATTAAGAGTGAAGCTTCCTTTAGCACTTGCACTTTTCAGTGTTACAGGGCACGGGGAAGTTGTTTTGCATGTGTGCGAGGGGAGCTGTACGTGGGTGAGAATTAATAGAGTTTTTAAATGTATTTTTAATTTTTATAACCAAGCAATGCTCTATTATCAGCTAGATGATAAAATGTCTTGAATAGTTGACTCTAGGGCTTTCACTAAACTGCCTATGAATGCTGAAACCATCTGTTTTTCTGGACGTTTGTCAGGGTGAGTGTGGCAGAGGCAGCTGTTTGAAAAGGGACGCTTTGGATGATGAACCAGCCCATTGTTTCTGAGTGATTCACTTGCATTCAGAGGCTCTACCCAAGCGTACTACAGAGCAATCAAAATCAAACTATTGTTTGTCCCAATCATATTGATCTGAAAAGAAGGTGGCGGGATGACCGCATTGTGGATGCAAATCGTTGTTTAGAGCAGCTGTATGCTGGCCAGTGTTTACCACAGTAGGAAGCCCACATGGAAGCTAGAGGGCTCCCTGCACCCTACTGGGGAAAGAGAAAAGACGATGCCAGATTGAACTCCAGTCTACAGCAAAAAGGAAGGCTCTGGACTGTTGGTATTGCTAGTAATTTGCTTTTTACAGCAATGGTTGACATTAACCCTGTAGTGCCTTAGTGATTAAAGTCAATTGTTTGGGCTTATTTTTTCCTGCAAGCACATTGCAAAGAGAGTTTATCAAGAAGATAATTACCTAAAGCTACTGCAATGGAATATAGCAGTGATTGGATTGCTTGGATGTCAACTATCAATTTTGTTTTCTATAAAAATTAATTGCATTTTTGTTGTTGTTTTCTATGCAGAATCATTCATGCACTGTTTAAAGTTTTCATAATTTATTTATGATGATGAAAATATAGCAGCTGAATCAAAACATATTGTGGTGCTCGTTTCTGTGTTAAATATAGCTGTCTTATCTCTGCAGAAAGCAGGGGAAAAGATGATCTTTAGTGCATGTAATGAAGATTATCGCTTTTAGTTTAGAGTAACTGAGAAAGCTACACTTCATCCATTAACATTTTAAGCTTTTTAGTTGTCCTTGTCACTTCATTGCATGCATGCTAATATCTCCTCATATAAAATTTAATCTGTCGAACTAAATGAAGGAATTAGTATCTGAAAGACATCTTTCATTAAGCAATTAACGAATCTTTCTAACAAATCTACAAAAGCATATGTGTTTATATTTAATAAGTATTTGTATGATCAGCCAATTACAATACATGGATACATCTTTTTTGTTTATTAGTGATATTAAATAATCTAAACTTACAATTAAGTTGTAATTATGTTTTAGAAAACCTACTGTAATTGTTAACAACTGCAGTTAGGGGACTGCTGTCTTTCAAAATCATCACAATCACATAAAGCTTAATATCTGTTTCTTTGTGTAAGAATCTTTTTTCCTGCACTTTTGTAATTCATGGATGGAAATGATGAGGTAGTAAAGAATCTGCAGAGGGAATACATTCAAGGGTGCGTCTTTTTAAAATTAAGGATGATGTAGATGTGCGTGTAGGGGGAAAGCAAACAAGAAGAGGATGGCAGCCTGGATGAAAAGATGATCACCTGCACTAGCTGCAGTGTGTTTCCTTTCACAGCTTTAGAGTAGCTTTTCAAATGTGTTCTATTTTCAGGCTACTTGCATAATCTCGTGAAGGAACACCCCACCCTACCTAAAAATATTACTAAACTTGAGTCAGCCTCAGTGTAAAAAATAAGTAAAAATAGTGATATCATCCATTTGCCCTTGCACCATTATTAACTTGTTTGGGAGTCATTTTCTTAGTGGTATATATGAATGCTTCCTTCCTAGCCTCCCTTCTTGTCTGAATTACTTTAGTCTTCAGAATGTTTCATCTGATATGTGAATGTCTAGTTGCTGCAGCAGAATGAATTGTCAATTGACTAATAACTCTTTAATAGTAAAAAAATGTTCCTCGAGTTCCTTGAAAAAAGTGGTGTTCTTGTAGTATTTGCTGTCTCATTTGACCTGCTCTGATAGGTTTCTTTTAAATGAAGTTTTCACTTGGCTTATGCAGTTGTTTGGAGAAAAAGACTATGGTAAAGCAGATGAGCAATAAATCATACTAGCTTCAAGTAATAGCCACTTTCCTGAATGAGGAACAAGTTCTGCAATTACATGGTTCAATTTTAAGCACATACATTGTACACAACAGTTCTAAGCATTTCCTTCTACTAAGTAATAAAGAATAATATTCTTTAGAAACTTCTACCCTCTGAGTAGGTCCATGGCAGGAAAATTCCACAGAGAAGCATTGGAAGTGGGTAGAAGGAAAAAACAAGTACCTACAAAATACTGCACCTGCAGTTCTCTCCCTGGGGATGAGAGTTAGTTCCAGACATACCAACCAACGTTAAGACAGACAGTGTAGCATGCTCAATTTGACTCGTATACTTATCTTTTTCATTAGCTGTTTGCTACCTGACTGTTTCAGAGCCAGTTCTCCAAGTGTTAAAATAACTCACCAGCTTGACAGCTATCATATATGTCTGGCAGTATTAACAAGTGCAATCCTTGCCATAAAGTTTGAAAAAAATGTATCAGACACCTACTCGCTGGTTGCCAGAGGACCAAACCTCTGAACAGGAGAGAGACAGAGGGAGATGCTGCACCACCAGTGAAGTTCAGGGATGATGAGGAGCCAAGACACCTGCTGTCTTCACCACCTGGAAAGGGTGGGGTGGAGGAATCCCAGAAATCTTTGTTTGCTCTTGTGTACTTCTCTGTGGCATCTGTGAAAGTCAGTCTAAGGTTTCACCCTTTGTGTCACATTCAGGTTCGTGTTTGTCTCATCTCGTGTTCTGGTGGAGGCCAAAGTCATCTGCTCAAGGATGCTTTCAGTTGTGTGCAGTGCACTACACAAAATACTAATAAGACCCATTCCCATCCTGAAAGAGTCCTGGCTGCACTCAAGCATCAGCAGCATCTTTCTTTTAATCCTTTGTTTGCTGTCACACAGTTTTCTGGACGTAGGCTTTTAGTACACTCCTGTTTTTATATCTCTTCAGCAATGTATTCCAGTGCCTACTTCCAGTGCTATTTGGTTGGTGGCTTAAAATTATAATTCAGTTAAATCCATAGATTTTACCAAATGCAATTCCGGGATCTGCTTTACTTCAAATGGAATTACACAAACATGAGCTATCAGTGTTTGGTTACAGTCCTTCTGATGAAGAACAGTATAGGTAGACAGAAAATCATCTTTAGCATATTGCACTTTAACCTTTCTCCATGGGTAGTTTTCATCAGAAAAATGGTGGAGATGCACTTGAGTATAGATGTGGGGTTGTGGTTTTATGCTGCAGTTGTCTGAGGGAATCATTTAACTCTGTTCTTAGGCTTCATTAGACTCTGCTTGGGTCAACACAGTGTTCCCATTTACATTCCCATTAACATGGGTTTTAAAAGAGGTAGATGCAAATAATTATGTGGAACTATTAGTATCATCTCTCTATATATTAACATTATTTAGCTGTTTTTTTATTAGAGAAGAAAAAGTGGGAGTTGCTTTTCTAGAGAGATGGAAGACATCTTTAAATACTTACAGACAGGAAAACGATAGTCTGATATAAATAATGTTTCTTTGCGGTAGACAGAAGTAAAACCTGTTTCACTTTGTTTCCTTTCGTATTTTAGTCATGTAAGTATGAAAATACATACATCTGAAGACACCTTTTTTCTTTACTTTTTTTTTGTTATAATGTGTATTGTTACAGTCCTCTAAAAGGATTTCTTTTAGGCAGTCACTTTTTCCTGCTGAAAGTTTTCTTCCCAAAGAAGCATTTTGACAACGATACTGATTAACATCCTTTCACAAGGTGAATAATATGTTAAGCAAAAATGTAGTAGAGTTAGAGAATTTGGCACAAATTTGGAATAAGGACAAAACGTTGTCAGAATTGGGTGCTGGAAGCCATATGCTTCTTTTTTGAAGGTGGGTCACGTTTTTAACTGTCAGATTGCTGAGAATCCTCACATTACCCATGGACTTCAGGCAGAGACAGGTTCTCACTATAGTGGGTAGGCAGGCCTGCCTGCTACCCCCAGATTGGCACATACATTCAAGACTGGTTTGTGACGTGGAAGGACTTCTCTTACACAAATTTGATTTCCAGTCTTCCTGTGGCAAACTGTCATTTCAGAAAATGGTGAAGATTTGGTTTGTTGTCTCATGTCTTTCACTAGAAGATTCAACTTATGAAGTGTTAAGTGCTTAAATAGGAATTTTATCTTTATAAGAAAACAAACTTTGTTGAGGACCCAAGCAGGTTTGGGAGAACAGAGAGAGAAAGAGGGGAAAAAAATAAAAAAAAATTAATAAATTAGATTTCTCATCTCAATCCTAAATGAGCTGGTAAGTTAGATACAGACTTTTGTGTCCACGCTTCAATACTAACTTGTACAAGTCTGCTCTTTTCACCTTCCTCTTCTTCTTAGAGCATTTTTAGGAAGCTTTAATTTTACTCTGCTAAATAAGTATATCTCATTGGTCATAGTTTTGTTTTTTTAATAAAACCAGTGTCCACTAAGTTTTCCTTGACATTCCAGATGAGGTTTCATCTGAGATTTTTTGGGCGTGATACAAACATTTCTGTTGACAATATGTGGATTGACAGTACCATTGTATTTCTGCATCTCATTACTAGAAGAAATGAACAGTTCTTGGTCCTTGAGCTTCTCTGTGTTTTCAGCTGTGGAAGCTCAGCATGCAGCAGAAATTCTTGTCTCTGTTCTGAAGCACACGACCTCTCAGCTGAGGCTGATCTCCCATTATTGGTGTCCCACCTTTTTCCTTTGTGATTTCCGGTCCTTTTGGTTGCCAGTGAGTCCCAACTTCATGTTTTCATTAACATCCTTATATGTGCTATTTTGTCGCTGAAAGTATTAAACCTAACTAATCTTGAACCCAGTCCCTGAAGTACTTCACTAGTAAACTCCTTCCCATATCAACCATCTTTTTTTTTTCCTATGTAAACCATGAGCTTCTGCAGCTGGTCCCTGTTCTCCATTAACTGGTTGTAACAACTGGACATGCTCTGCTGAGTTCCAGCTGGATTAAGAATTACTGGTTTTGTTGTTTTAACTTTTAACCTAAAATAGTAGTTCTCCTAGAAAAGAAAGATTTAATGTCTAGCTGGATCCTTTCAAAAGTTATTTCAAAGCCTCAGTATCTCTAAGGTATTTAGGACCTAGGACCTCTTTAGATTCTACGGTATTTTTATTAGAAAGAAATGGACAGAATCATACTGTGCAACTCCTGATTTGTATGAAGGCTGTATTTATTTCAACAAAAATTAGCATGCTATTCTTTTCAAAGCAGACTATTCCTCAGTTTTAATCTTTTTACAGTGTTTGGAAATGAAGTTTAGTTGCACTTTATGGATATTGTATGTTACAAGAAGGGGATTTATGCAGCAATTTAGCATACCGAATTTCCATTTCTGAATAGCTTTTAATCAGAAACTTATTAGTCCTGAAAAGTGTCTTTCCAGCTTTCCAACTATAAAGCGATAGATATGGTCCCATTCACACTGAGAGAAAGAATACCCTGCTTTCTTGCAAATGATTTTTTTAAAAGAGGGGACTGCTTATGGTTATTAGAGATCCTGTAGCAGTCTTGTGTCCTAGCATGCTCATGCATTTCTGCTGTAGATGCTTACCAAGTAACTTATTGCAGTTATCGCAGAAAATACCTTCCCCTGATTAATATTTGCTTTAGGTTTGATTTGACATTGCATTTTTTATTTCATATCTTCAGCAGTCCATGGTTTAATTCCAAACCAGTGAAAGCAGCTTCTGAGTGTCTGCATTGCCGTAGCTCTCATGTATCTGAGTAGTGTCAGCCCTTAAAGCAGAGCTGGTCACCAGCAAAATGGAAGTTATTTCTGTTTTCCTCAAGTGAGGGTGGCTCCCAGGTAGCTCTCAGATGTTTTATTGGGAGGCATCGCTGACTTTTCCATGCCTATGTGAATTTTATATCTTGGAAAGTGGGTGATGTGACATTTCTGAAGACATGGAAACTCTTCGATACGGATTTGTCAAACAGAATTGATGTTCAGTACTCACTGCAGACAAATACCCCACATTCAGTCCTCGATATGCATGCATAATTGTAATCAGTATCAAATGAGGAATGTGTACTCAGCCTTCAACTTGAACTAAAGGCTTTCTTCTCAAATGACACGTTAACTCTCGTTCCAGCAATGAATGAATCGAAGTTTAATGATAGTAATGAGGCTAAATTAACAGAGTTTATGCATGAAATAAATATGAAAGGTTATAAATATCAATTTAGTTCCAGAAGCTTAAGAATATTAGGTCAAAAGCCTTTTGCTAAAATTACTTCGGTTTTAACTAATGGATATTTACATCCATTTCTATTGTGAAGCCAGTTTCTTTCCTGGACTAAACATGCAAGGAATATAAAATACTGATGGAAAATGCTGTGTACTAATGTAGCACAGTGCTAATTCAAATACAGCAATAACTAATAGATTGCTATTTTTTTACATACTTAAAAAAAACCCCAACACTAGTATTTTGTTTAGACTCTTTCAAAACGGCTTAGGAGTAAAATTTGGTTTTTTCTTAATTTTATGAGACATTTCACTTAGAGTTAATCAAGTTTATTTATATTGCCACTATTGGAAAAATATTGAGAGTTTAATTTAAGATTCCCCATGCCCAGCTGAACTAAGATATACTTTTTAATCAGTCTGTATAATTTCCTTTTAGGAGAATCACTGTGTTATTTTGAGAGTTAAAAATGGTTGCCACAGTTGCAGTAACTTATGCTGAAATGGGTATTGACACTCTTTAGATATTGTCAGAAAATGAGTCAAAGTGTTTGCTTTGTTGAAGGGTAAAATCAGTGCTGCCATGTGAGAAAGTAGGACTGCTTTTCTGCTCTACATAAGTCTGTATGTGATGTCCAGTTTTCAGCATGATCCCTGCCTGGAGCTTAGTGGGATGCATGCAGAGACCGCTTATTTGGGTGTGGTGATATTTGTGCCTCGGTGTGTTGAATGCTTTGAGCCTCTGGAGCATCCAAATGAGCATTCAGAGTAATTCCAGTGTGAGTTTATTCTTGTTCTCTCCCTGTTCACATCTCCTGAGATGCTGTTAATGGGTTTGTGGAAATCATTTATGATGCTGGGACATGCTGTAATGAAGACATAAAGGGTACCATTCATTCTCTTAAACAGAGATGTCTGTCCTGCATGGCCTCCAGCTGTGGGTCCAGAAGGATGTAATTCTCCCTCTATGGCAGTGTCAGACGTGCCAGCTCTGTGTGAATGTGGAGTAAATACCGTGGAGCATCTCACAGTACTAGACAGACCCCTGTCTTGAGGCAGCTGAATTGAGCCCTGCTTCTTTACTTCAGGTGAAATAAATCAGTTTGAGCTCCATTGACTGTACTGGTTGCTTTTGGGGATGGGGGAGAGCACAGATGGAGAGTTTTTAAATATCTTCATTCAGGTACCTAAGTTTAATCTGAAACTGGATCCCACGCATGCATCCAAAAGCAGGGTTACTTAGTACCATGTTCCCTGGTACATGGGATGCAGGCTGGAAATTGTTGGCATGCCACTCTCTACTGACCTAAAGCTACCATGGCACATATTCATCTTTAAATAAAATGTTAAATGAAGTGCAACATACAACGACCCATAGTAAGCTGGTGCACCTGACCAGTTTAAGTGGAGACTGTAGCTGGCCCTCTGTAGTCAAGGGAAGTAAGGCAGGTATCTCTATAGAGGAATTCAGATCTTGAGTACCTGAATTGGGACTAGGTGCTAGGAATAATACTTTTCATTAGCTGTATAAGATATGCAGGGTGATTAGGATCTTTTCTAATTGCTTTTATTTAAGGGGAATTAATCTTAACCTAAATTGTTTCATAGTACAGCCTCAGAGAGAGGCTCTAAAATGTAAAACAGGTATAATAAACAGAGTTTGAGGAGTGTGGAGTGATGTCCCAGTAATTTTAGGGAGATAGACAAATAGCAAACAGATTTGGTGGTTGGCTGGCTCAGGTGTTGGGATGGATGTTGAATTTGAGTTAGGAATTATTTTCTTGCTCATTTTCTTTAAAAGCATGGCTTGGTGATTTTGTGTCAGGGGTGGTATTAAAAATGGCTTATTCAAACTGTTACCATGACCTCCAGTCTGTGTCTTCTCCATGGTGAATTTATAAAAGAACAATGGCAGCCAGTTGGCATTATTCCAGTGGAAAGGAAAGGGAAACCACTGATTAATTCCGAGGGGTGGCTGAGGGAACCGGGTCTGTTTAGTCTGGAGGAAAGGAGGCTGAGGGGAGACCTTATTTCTCTCTGTAACTACTTGAAAAGAGGTTGTAGTGAGGTGGGTGTTGGTCTCTTCTCCCAAGTAACAAGTGATAGGATGAGAGGAAATGGCCTCAAGTTGCCCCAGGGGAGGTTTTAACTAAATATCAGGAAATACTACTTCACCAAAGAATTGTCAAGCACTGGAATAGCCTACCCAGGGAAACAGTTGAGTCACCATCCCTGGAGGTATTGAAAAAGATGTGTAGATGTGGCATTTTGGAACATGGTTTAGTAATGGACTTGGCAGTGCTAAGTTAAGGGTTGGACACATGATTTTAATGAAACTTTCCAACCTAAATGGTTCTCTGGTACTGTGAATACTGGAGTGTCCCTAGGATAAACTAATATTCTTTAAGAGAAATTCCTGGTAATTCTTTTTGTCTTCCAAATATGGTTTCTGTTTGAGAGACAAAGCTCTTTTCCTCAGTTAATTATCTTCTCTTTGGAAAACGGAAAGATGAGCTCACTTGGATTTGCACAAAAGCTGCACAAAATGAATAACTCTTCCAGGGATGTAGCTCTGCTTATAAAGAGTCAACTTCAGGCTGAAGGCTTGCTCTTCCACTGTACTTCAGCCCTGTTACAGTGAGTTGCCCACTTTATTACAACGGTGATGAGTGTTTCTAAAGACCAAGAGTCAAAGCTGAAAGGCAGAGGTGGTGGTGGTGTGGATTGACCAAATACGAAGTACTGGCACCCATATTATCCTGTATCTCTCTATGAGGGGTTTTGTAGGGCCTGAGGCTTGGATGATGGTTGGCAGAGAGGCTGAAGCCTCCTGTCTGCCAGCAGCAACCTCCTATCTCGGCAGCTCTGGTTAATACCAGTGATGATCTTGAGGAAAAGTCAATGTAAAAATACCTGTCCGAGCCAGGTTAGTTTCTACCCTTGTTTTGAGGTGGAAACATCCTTGTTTAGGTTTCTGGGATGAATAGCTACAGGCTACTCAACTTCATGATTTAAGCGGTTTCTTCCATCCCCATATTCTGTTGTTGTTTGAGTTGCTGTAACTGTAATTAAAGTTGCCTTCTTATAGTATTTTTAAAAACGTGTTCTTGGAAATGCTGGACTGCTTGTGAGCTTAAAGCAAATTAACAATACTTCTTCGTTTCCCCTCTGTAAAAGCTGTTTTACAATATGTCTCTTGTAAATTTGCAGCTTTCTAAGTTTCTGTATCAGAATGTGAATTGATTATGAAATTTGACGGATTGTATCCCATTAGCTCTTTGGCTTGTAGGAAACAGCCCTTGACCTATTTTTTAAGCTTTATTTCATATGTGTTTTCAAAACTGTCTGAAGATCAAAAAAAGTAGGGTCATTCATTTAAATTTACTTTAAAGACCAGCAGTTCATGGCTAATGAATGTATGGTTTATTAATCAAATGTATGTAGCTGAAAGAAGCCAACTACAATTCACTTACAATTGCGATTTTACCCTATTTTAACATTATTTTAATGAGCTACAGATTTGAATGTGGGCTTTGTTCATCTGTTGCTTCCACTCAATTGCAGTTTCACCCTAAGAAGACACAAGACAGATTGATCAGGCTTCCAGTCATTGTGAGACTTAAATGAAGTGAACAGGGCCTTATGTTTCAAAACCAAATGAGAGGATTAAAGCAACAAGGAAAAAAAATTCTCCTATGTTATCTGTCTGCTGTTCTTAAATTTGATTAAGCTACTTGCCACTAAGCACTTTTGGTTTTACTGTAAATACAGCCTAGAAATAAATTTTCATGGCCGCAGGCACCAATCAGCAAGTGATACCATGAATAATTAGCACTTAGAACACTTGTTCGTGTTAGAATATTTCTTTGATTGCCATTTCCAAAAACACATTCAGATAATAGGACAGTACATTTCTTTAAGGTCTAATTGGGATAAAGCTCCATGCCAGCAGTTACAATAGTAGTATAAGCAAAGTTTTCTGAATATTTATATGTGCGTGTGTGTGTATGTGCAATGTAGGTTTGTGTTTTGTGAGAGCAGGGGAAAAAAGAATAGTCTCAAGTTAAACCATAATAATTTGATGCATTCATATTTTACTTTTTAAAATACAGCATTTAGTTTGGGGCTATAAAAAGCACTTTTGAACCTGAATATGACCGTATCTAATATTGTCTTTGTAAGATGTAAGCAGATTGCAACCACCTGTAAAATAATGAAATGGTCTGTGGAGGAAATGTAACCAAAAATTCTGTATCCTACTTTATTCTTATTCTGCTTTATTCTTAAAGGGTCTTCTTTTTGCTTTAGAATGAGTGATGGGGAGTAGCAATCCTTGTGAGTTATACTGAACATAAACTACAGGAACAGCAGTGTAGAGGCATAGCTCAGTTATATAGGCTTTTGCTTTGGTTTGTATGTTTTACTTTTGACATAAGTGTGTTTGAACTGCGAAGTCCATTAAGAAATACTTTGAAAATATTCATCACGTTTAATTTTTCACATACCTTTAATTTACCTGTTTTATAATCGATGTGATCCCAATTACATATTTCTATATTGGATGCACACCTTTTTTGTTCCAATTTGCCTTTTGAATTTTGCGTGAAAAAATGTGAAGTAACAAAGTAATCTAACATATCTATACTTGATCCCACATTTTTTGTGTACCCAAATTCCCACTCTGCTGTAGGGTGACTTTCTGTGTAAACAAACCCTGTTCTAGTGGCCTGAGTAATGTGGGGTTGTTATCTCAAATGTCTTAAATTTAGATTTTAAATAAGAAATATAGGAAATAAGTTTTGCTAAAGCTGAGATATTTTGCAGGGTTTCAAAATGCTTTTAGAGTGGAAAACAGCCATAGAATCCATTAAAAGAAATGTTTTGAAAGCTGATCTTTATGTAAGGCTTTGACTATGTTAAGAGCGCTGGTTAGTACAAGGACTAACTGATTAGCGCAGTATCTCCATGGGGCTAGCTAAATTTACAGCAGGTGAAACTGAGGCAGAGAAGGAAGAAATGGACTTTCTGGTGTGCTTAAGCATATCTCAAGTGATTGGCATTTCTTTGCAGCAAATGAAGTACAGGCTGCCATAACTGTGTCACTTTTAATCTAGCTAGAGCAAGAGCAACAAAGGGTAGGGAATCTGTGGCAGCATGGTGGTCAGCACATGAACTTGGGGGCAACCTAGGTGCATCTTCACTGATGTTGTCTGTAGTACCAAGATGAAAGCTGATTGGGCCTTGCCTCGCTAGGCTATGATCTGTACCATTCAGTATCCTAAGGACAAACACAATTTAGAAACTGTAAGGTTATGATCCGATTTGGGAGTCCCATACTCCCAGATTTCATGGCTTTTTCTTGAGCATTCAGACTCTCCTTGTCTTGCCTAAGTGTTAGACTAATGTCTATCAGCCTCAGGAATTAAATGTGTGAGAATGAACACATTGATAAGAAAAACTGATTTGTAATCAACACTGAGTCTTTATGCAAAAATTTAGAATAATGCAGGTCTTAAATCTGTCTGATTCCCACACATTGTTTGTTTTTAAATGATGTGCTGCATGAAGTATATTTTTTGTGTTCTAGGGAGATGATCATTAAGACCTTTGTGTTTTCTCAGCCTTTGTGTGGACATAGGTAAACTTGAGGAACTGAGTCCCGTTGTATGCATCTTTACCTAGCTGAAATCAGAGGTGATTAGATTTTTTCACCCAAAACTAGAATTTAGATGAAAAATTATTGGTGGTGAATTTAAAGCACAAACATGTATTTATTTTCTGTATGTTCATTTTTGTGCAAGTTGTATGTTATTATTTAGGAAGAAAGCTTTAAGAAATACTTGCATGTATTTTTAATAGAGTTGGGTTATTTATATTTTGTAAAACTATATAGGAAGACAAAAGCACATATTGTGATGAAATTTTGTAAAGTATTTGTGGGCTCATTTTCTGCAGTGCAGGGTGTTTGTTGGCACAGTCAGTGAATGTTTCTAGATAGCTTCACAGCATTAAACAAATTTCTCTTGACATTCAGTATATGTAAGTAACTGAGAGTATAGTTCATTTCATTTAGTATTCAGTCGTCTAAAATCAAAGCATTTAGAGTGTTATTATTTAGCATTGATATAAATGAGTAATCTACCATGTATTGAGCTTGCTCTGTTTAAACTGAAGTTTCCAGATAGCACAAGTTACCATCTGTATTTTTTTCGCATTATTATTGCCCTCATAATAAGTTCAAGGTGAGGTTTTCAGGCAGTAAGCTGCAAGTCAGTTTTCATATAAACACTTTAGAAAAGCTTTCTTGACATCAACAGCTTATGCAGTCTTCCATCTATAATGTAAATGACTACACCTGCATTATTTTTATTTCTTCATTATTTTGTGGCCGCTCATTTAAAAATGTTCAAAGCATTAAAAACGTCTCTGCAAATATGTGTGAAAAGACATAATTGTTCTTGTAGGAAAGGCCAGGAAAACACACAAAAGAGGCCACAATGAGACGATAAACATAAAGGTCCAGGAGGTATTATGATGAGGTTCACAGATACTGTGTTCCAATAAAGCTCAATAAGCTCTGAATTCCTATTATGTTTCTCAAGCCTCCAAAAAGACATGGGAAGAAACCAAAAGTTTAAGTCAAATAAAAAGCACTTAAGCCAAGAGCACATGAATGTATAGCTGGGTAATGGAGCTTTCATCTCTGAAATAAAAACAGTTCAATTCAATTGGAACTGAAGTTTCTTCTCGCTTTGAAAAAGTTTATTTTAATGAGTTTCCATTTTATGCGTGGGCTGTTCTTTAATCGATGCTGCTCCATTGAAGTTTTACCCAATGAAGACACAAGACAGATTGTCCAGGCTTGCGGCTATTGTTGGGAGTTGATGAAGTGTATGGGCCCTTATGGTTGATAACAGAAGTAGATGGTCAGAGCCAATAAATAAAACTTTAACTCTGATTGTTGGGTGCTTTATGTTGAAAAGCTTTCTATTACCATGAATCTTCAGTTTTGAAGGACTTGTGAACCCAAAGGCAGCTCTTAGCTCTGTCACACAGACTAAGTCGGTCAGACAAGCAGCAATCTGTCCTATCCAATAAACCCAGTTTTGTCTTTTAAATTCTAGACTTCTCTTCAGGAATGAACGTTGTTAATATCTTGACAGACCATTAACTTCATAATACATGTATCTGCTGCCCTGTTGATTTATCACAAGAAGTGTGATGTTTGCAGAAGTTAAATTGTGCTGTCCTTGATCATGATTTTACAAAGCAAATATCAGAAAGAACAATTTTAACAACTGCAAGCCTGTGCTAATGTTCAAAGAAATAGTAAATATTTTTGTGACACTGCTGAGAATCACACGTGCAAAAGAATGGTAAAAAGATTTGTACTCAGTATAACATGAAATTGGAAATGAGATTTATTTTGCAGGTAGAGCAGTCCTACAGCCAGACTGATTTGTTTGTTGTTTGGTCGGAAAAGATCTCAGTGAATAGAAAAGCAAAGACAAATTCAATTAAAATATTTTGTGTATCTACTCAAGAAATGTCTTTTATTTCAATATTAAGGAGAAAATATGTTAAATATTTGTGTTACAACCCATTTTCTCTGAACAGCAATACTTAGTGTGGCAGCTAATGGCTAACTTACTTTGAAGGTGTCGTGCAGGTATGGTGGAAAATATCTTGCCTTAGAGATGCATTTTGTATCCTGGAGTTTCCTGATTCTTAAGGTGAGAGGGAGAGAGAGAACGGGTGAAGAACCCTGACCAGCTGGTACAATGCAAGTAGCGTGGGTGTGGGCACCCTTGGGATGGGTGGCAGGAGGGAGGGGGTAAGATTGCGGGGAAGCAGGAGCGAGGTTTCTCTGGGAATGTGTGTTGTCTACTTGCATGAAGGTCATTGAAAATCCGGCCTTTCTAATCTTCAGATGTTCTTGCTCCTCCTTAATATCTCAGTATCAGAACGTCTTTCAATAGCACGTAAAGTAGCATGGCTGGTAATTGTCATATGTTGTTTGTTCTCTGTTATTCCTTACGTCTGAAGACAAGAAGATATTTTTTACTGTGAGGGTGGCCAAACACTGGAACGTGTTTCTCATACAGGTCATGGAGTCTCCTATCTATTGGTACATGGTACTGGACAACTAGCTGTAAATGACCCTGCTTGAGCGGGTGGATTGGACTATACCACCTCAAAAGGTCCCTCCCAACCTAAATGATGGCACCTTTTTTGTGTACTGTGTAGTATTTTATTCTGGTAGGCATGTTGCTTGGGTTCTTCTAATACTCCATGGTATGTGTTTCAGGAAAGAGAGGAAAGAAAGGTGCAGCTTGGCTGGAGAGTAGTCAGGCAGAAAAGGACCTAGGAGTGCTGGTTGACAGGAAGCTCAACATGAGCCAGCAGTGTGCCCAGGTGGCCAAGAAAGCCAATGGCGTTCTGGCCTGCATCAGGAATAGTGTGGTGAGCAGGACCAGAGAAGTTATTGTTGCCCTGTACTCGGCACTGGTCAGGCCTCACCTTGAATACTGTGTCCAGTTCTGGGCCCCCCAGTTTGGGAAAGATGTCAGGATGCTGGAGTGTGTCCAGAGGAGGTGAAGGGGCTGGAGCACAAGATGGTGAAGGGGCTGGAGCACAAGCCCTACGAAGAGCGACTGAGGGAGTTGGGGCTGTTTAGTCTGAAGAAGAGGAGGCTCAGGGGGACCTCATTGCTCTCTACAACTACCTAAAAGGAGGTTGTAGTCGGGCAGGGGTTGGTCTCTTCTCTCAGGTGACCAGTGACAGAACTAGAGGGCATGGACTCAAGCTTTGTCAGGGAAAGTTTAGACTTGGTGTTAGGAAAAAGTTCTTCACTGAAAGGGTGATTGGCCATTGGATTGTGCTGCCCAGGGAGGTGGTGGAGTCACCGACCCTGGAGGTGTTTAAGGGGAGACTGGATGAGGCACTGAGTGCCATGGTTTAGATGCTGGTGTTAGTGTTGGTGTTAGTGTTAGGTTATAGGTTGGACTCGATCTCAGAGGTCCTTTCCAACCTTATGATACTGTAATACTGTGATATGGAATCGGAAGTCATGCTCAGATTGGCTGCCAAAAAAACTCATCCTGTAGCACAATTAGCTTTTCATCTGCAATGTTAATGAAAACATAAGCTCATATACAATCTGCAATGTTAATGAAACCATAAGCTCATATACAGTACATGGGGAAGGTGGGCAAATCTTTTTGATGGATGCTTATTTATGCCTGAAAAAAAAAATTCTTTATTTAACCTTAATATTTGGTAGAGATGCTTTACTAACTGGCACTGCACTGAGCAATTTTGGTCTTTCTTCACTCAAATATTTGATGGGGATGAAAATACTTTTTATTTTCTTCATGTAAAGAAAATGCACCTGTATTTTGTCCATCTTCTAGAACAAGCTAAAATTGTGAGACGAGGTGGCACAGAAAAAGGAAATGCTGTATAAGGTGTGGGAGGTCAAGTGGATGCATATAGGATATACTAAAGAATCCTGGACTGTAGCTATCTGCTACTGCATCTAAACTGTGCGCTGCTATGTGTTTAAGAATTGACTTTGAAAGAACTATGGAAGCCCTTTATAGTACATGCAATATAGTAGCTACTCAGATTATTCTATGATTTTATAATTCTACTTCTGCAATACAATTTGCCAACCCTATTCCTCATAGCCATAAAGATCTTGTATCATTCATGTGCTAAGTGTGCTGAAATTACCATAGTCTTGCAAACAGTGCTTTAACTCAACGTATGTTATTAATAGATATAGGAATAAAATAAAATGTTGTGTGTACAGCTTTTGGGACGTGTGGGTAGCTAGAAAGGCTGAACTTGGAGCTCTGAAACACCTGGAGAAATGCCAGCTGCTAAAATCTCTGTGAAGAGTGGACACAGATTAAGCCAATCCCATGGCAAATTAAAGGTCAAGCTATTTTAGTGTTGATCAAAGTTGTTTAGCACCCAAAGATGAGTGGCTCAGGCACTTGAGAGAGTGAGTGCACTAATTGCAGCCTCAATCCAAATGACAAGGACTTAACTGTCACTTGTACTGTGCAGGATCTCTTTTGACTCTCTTGGTAGCTAAGCCACTACCTGGAAGGATTCAAGGGCTTGATTCCATTTTACTCCAGCTGATGACATTTTCATCTTTATTACATTTATCCCTCCATTGCTGTTGAAGAATACTGTGTTCTAGGAATTGGTGATAGCATGATCTGTTATTAAGCAGGGGTCATATGTTTCAATGGACTGAATCTTGCTACTGATTTTAGTCTGTCTTTTGTAACGTGCTTAGAGATTTGACCAGGAATAGTGACACAAAACTCTGGATATTATCGTATTTTATTATTGTATTATGTTATGCTGAGTGGCTTTTTGCAAGCATATCTTCTTGCTGGGGAATACATAATGTGAGCTCTTGCAGATGAGATTCTTTCCCTTGCTAATGCCCATCCTTGCACAGAAGCTTCACTATCAGCTCTTTCCCAGAGAGAACTTGTGGCTGTACAGACATCCTAAATAGCAGTAGGCTGTACACCCCAAAGATCCCAGCGAGAGAGGGAAAGGCACAACCAGCAAACAAAATAATTTGGAGACTTCCTTCCCCATTCTTTATTAGCACAGGAATGTACTCTGGGAAGATTCAGATTCCAGAGCTCTCTCTGAGCAGGGAGAGTTGTGCTGCTTCCTGAGGCATCTAATTATGAGACTGTTCCTGGGTATTACCTGGCACGAGGAGGCGTACTTGCCTTTTCCTCATGAGATAAAATTATTCCTTTCCCTCTAATTACATGTGGTAGGAATTTATTCTTTTTACATTTAAATCAGTTTTGTATTAAGCTTCTTTACCTGGTTATACACCTCATGTTACAGGATTCCCTTAATACCTCTACTAATGGAATTAGAGAATCTGGCTGTTGTTCCCGCAAGGATGCCTTGAAGGATTATTATCCATGCTTTGCCTTGAATGAACTAGTTCACCTGTGGTTTTCACCAGTTTCACCAATTACATGTTGGGCAAAGGAGTCCTGGGCTATTAGAGTCTGCTGGCACTCCTACTTACTATCTTCTTAAAAACCATTCTCTCTTCTCTTACACAGCATCAGTAGTGCTTTGGTGACTTTCAAGGAGGAGAAGTGTAGCTAGAGGAGACTCCACTTTGATTTTTTGTGTCCTGGTTTAATGAAAGGGAAGGCTGTTGTAAGTCCTTTTCCACGCACCGCCTGCAGCACATGAGGACCATGGAATGCATTAGGAGTGAGCACTTGGGCTGTAGGAAAGGTCTGGGATGTAGCTCCCTGGTGAGGCAGCACGGCAGGTCCCCCAGCATGATCAGAAATCAGGCTCCATCCAGGATCTGTACAACTGCTCAATAACCAGCTGTGACTTCTCTAGTCAAGCTGTAGCAGTTAATGACTTCAAACTCTGGAAAACCCTGTTGCATGAAGTGTGATGATGGGTTGTCTCAAGTCTGACTTCTAAGTCTTTGGAACATAAAGCAGCATCTGGTAGAACTGTACTTGATAAAGCAAACTTCTTTTGCCAGAAGATAAGAAGCATTAGAATTCAATTTATATGATAAAAGTACTGGCTAGAGGCTGTATCGCTTGCTGTCCCTTATTATAATCCCCCAATTGCCAGATACGGGTCAAAAAGGTAAGATGTACTCTTTTGTACCAAAGCAGTGGAGTAATGAGGACATCTGTTTTCATATGGTACTTGACACACACTACCAGAAATTTGATGTCATGCTGTCCAAACTTGTACATCATTGCAGAATTGCATTAGCTTTTCTGATTGATTCTGACAAGTCACTGACAGTTTTTGAGGTGAAACACAGACATGACAAAGGGCAAGCAGAGGCTGCATATGTCAGCTGGAACACTCCCTTGTTGACTTGAAGGGGTGAAAATCTTTCAGTCTTGTCTTAGTCTGCCCCTTGTTCCTGTTAAACCACCCCACCCTTGCCCCAGTGTGCACAGATTTAGGCATTACTTGGTTACAGGAACTAGTCCTATTGAGTTTTCTCTGCAAAGAAATATAGTGCCAAGGAATCATTTTCTTTTCATGGGTTAATGCATGTGCCCATAAGGTAAAAAAATGTAGTTCAGTAAATTTATTCATCATGAATCATGCAAGGTTGATTTCATTTATCATAACACACCATAAACATAGTATTTTGTGGTTTGTATTTACACATGCATAAACGTAATTTACCCTCACAGTGCCAAGCAAGTCCTTTTTTTCCTTTCCAGAAAGTGTCCATGTGTACTTACTTACACATAGTGTTTTGAAATACATGCTATAGAAAAAAAATAGAATTTTTTAAATATTATACCTTTTTTTAGGAAGTTGGAGGTAGTTGTTTTTTAAGAAAAATAAGGACAAATGGCACTCCAGTGATGATTTACTCAGGTTTACCAGCTCTGAAACAACACAGGATTCCCTCTGGTGCTGCTTGTGGTGAGGTCAAATGCACGATTTGTTCTCAATATATGTTTCGAGGTGCGCTAGCAAAAGGGCAAGTGATGTGCTGTAGCATAGCAAGTCGGGATCACATTTTATTTTACCATTTTACATACTATGTTCTGCTCTAGCCCTTCCCTGTGAGGTGAATGGTCATTTTGGGGCTATGAGTAGTTTTGTCCTTTTCTTGAGAAAAAACTAATCAGCAAATGCAGACCGGTTGTATCACAAGTATTTGCTGCTGAAAATACTCAGTGTTTGATAAAGGTAATAAAAGAAGGACGTAACATAAGTGGAAGAATACTGGACTTGACTTACATACTGATCTCAGAAGGGATCAGATTATGCCTTGGTTTTGCGAACAGGCATGTGTTACAGTCTTTTGGCTGATTTATACTTTTTTAGTAAGGAAACAGAAATTCAGTGATCCATTTTAAGTGAAATACTGAAGTTGGCATTTATGATTTTAATGAAAAGATGACTTCAAACCATATGTTCTTATTGGAAAAAGAAAGCTCCCCTTTCACAAAGTTGTTTAAATTAATGATGAGTCTTTTTATAGAACAGTATTGTAATATTATTGAAGAAGCATACAAAGGAAAAATTTAATAATTAAGGAAAAATATGATTAATTGTAGTCTTAAAATAGTACACAAATATTAAACCACAGATTATATGAATGTTGTTGAGATCTGGCTTTTTCATGAGCATAGAAGTTTCATTCTGAAAGGGTTGTGATCGCTCAGTTGAGTTAGGATAGGCAAACGTAGGTGAACCATGGACAGGATTATCAATTCTTCCCAAAAAGCAGAATGTGTGAATGATGCGTGAAGCAAAGCAACAAGCTTCCCCACCTTGCAAATTCTAAGAGACCACATTATCTTACTGCCTTGACCTCACTGGGCTCTGTAAAATGGAGCAAGTTAGATGCTTTCGAAGTCTTTGATCTGTGGTCACCTATTTTCCTTTTTCTGTGGAGATGCAGACTTCTCCTGGTTGCAAGAGGCCTGCTTTTCTCAGTTAACCATTACAGACATCTGAGATGCGACTCTGATTCTCTTGAGATTCAAGGATTGCACTTTGAAAACTCCTGGCATTTGCAAGGCAGTGGCATGTCATTTGATATGCTCAGACTGTCTGAGCTGCTAAAATTAGGCACTGATCATGCAGTGGTCGTGGTGACCGTTACAGGTGTGGTTTACATTTCTGTGGCTGTAGTGGCTATGATGGTGTAGGGAGACCTACCTGAATCTACCTTGCTGCTCAAGTTCTGTTGTTCAACTGTCAGACCTCATACGGGCAAAGCCAGCCCAAGCAAGTATGTGAACACAACTTCCTCCATCTCCCACTTGGAGGGAGAAGCATAATGCGATCAAATCCATCTTTGATTATTTCAGATGGAAGGCTGAATCAGTCATATTCAAGAATGGTTTTGTTCTGTTTTGGACACCAGAGAGACTCTCATGTGTCATGCTCCCATTTTGGAAGCCTCAGTGTCATTGATTTGAGCTCCATTCCTGCAGAGGAAGACAGCACAAACAGCAATGCAACAGCTGCAATACAAAAAATATTGACGGTGCTGCATTTGACATCCTTAGTGCATCCTTTTGTATTCTTTTTGTATTTATATTGGAAGTTCATATGCAAAACCACTCACTGTTATTAAACTCATGCAGCGTTTAGGACAAATACATGGAGTAAGGTGCTTTCAGCATATTCCTTAAAGCATCTTTTGTTTTACTTAAATGCTGTTGACTTCCCATTTTTTTGTATCACAGTATCACACAGTATCACAGTATCACAAGGTTGGAAAGGACCTCTGAGATCATCAAGTCCAACCTATAACCTAACACTAACACCAACACTAACACCAACCATCATCTAAACCATGGCACTCAGTGCCTCATCCAGTCTCCCTTTAAACACCTCCAGGGTCGGTGACTCCACCACCTCCCTGGGCAGCACAATCCAATGGACAATCACCCTTTCAGTGAAGAATTTTTTCCTCATATCAAGTCTAAACTTTCCCTGACGAAGCTTAAGTCCATGCCCTCTGGTTCTGCCACTGGTCACCTGAGAGAAGAGACCAACCCCTGCCCGACTACAACCTCCTTTTAGGTAGTTGTAGAGAGCAATGAGGTCTCCCCTAAGCCTCCTCTTCTCCAGACTAAACAGCCCCAACTCCCTCAGTCGCTCCTCATAGGGCTTGTGCTCCAGCCCCTTCACCATCTTCGTTGCCCTCCTCTGGACACATTCCAGTATCCTAACATCTTCCCCAAATTGGGGGGCCCAGAACTGGACACAGTATTCAAGGTGAGGCCTGACCAGTGCCGAGTACAGGGGGACGATAACTTTTCTGGTCCTGCTTACTACACTATTCCTGATGCAGGCCAGGATGCCATTGGCCTTCTTGGCCACCTGGGCACACTGCTGGCTCATGTTGAGCTTCCTGTCAACCAGCACTCCTAGGTCCTTTTCTGCCTGACTACTCTCCAGCCACTCTGTCCCCAGTCTGTAGCTCTGCATGGGATTGTTGTGTCCAAAATGAAGTACCCGACATTTGGACTTATTAAACATCATCCCATTAGAATCAGCCCAGCTCTCCAATCTGTCCAGGTCTCTCTGTAGGGCCATCCTACCCTCTAACAGATCAACCCTTCCTCCCAGCTTGGTATCATCTGCAAATTTGCTGATGATGGACTCAATCCCCTCATCCAAATCGTCAATAAAGATATTAAACAGGACGGGACCCAATACCAATCCCTGGGGGACACCACTGGTGACCGGTCGCCAACTGGATGAAACACCATTCACCATCACTCTTTGGGCTCGGCCATCCAGCCAATTCCTAACCCAGCACAGAGTGCTCCCATCTAGGCCACAGGCTGCCAGCTTCCCTAGGAGTCTACTGTGGGAGACGGTGTCAAAGGCCTTACTGAAGTCCAGGTATACCACATCCACAGCCTTCCTCTCATCCACCAGGCGAGTCACGTGGTCGTAAAAGGAGATCAGGTTGGTCAGGCAGGACCTACCCCTCCTAAATCCATGCTGGCTGGGCCTGACCATTCTGCAGGTGGTGCATGATTTCACCCAGGATTATCTTCTCCATGATTTTACCTGGGACCGAGGTCAGGCTGACAGGTCTGTAATTACCTGGATCATCCTTACGGCCCTTCTTATGAATGGGCGTCACATTGGCCAACTTCCAGTCTTCCGGGACCTCTCCAGTGAGCCAGGACTGCTGAAAGATGATGGAGAGCGGCTTAGCAAGCTCATCCGCCAGCTCTCTCATCACCCTAGGATGGATCCCATCCGGCCCCATAGACTTATGAGGGTCCAGGCGGCTCAGCAGGTCTCTAACTTCCTCCTCATGGATTGCAGGAGGGCCATATTTCACCCTGCCCCCATCAACCACTTCAGAGGGCCAACTGTCAAGCGAGCTGACATCCTTGCTGTTAAAAACTGAGGCAAAGAAGGCATTAAGTACCTCAGCCTTCTCTGCATCTCTGGTTACTATATTTCCCTCCACATCCAACAAGGAGTGGAGGTCGCTGCCGCCCTTCTTTCTGCCATTGATGTATTTATAAAAACTCTTCTTATTGTCCTTAACAGAAGTGGCCAATTTGAGCTCCAGCTGGGCTTTTGCTTCCCTGATTTTCTTCCTACACAACTTAACAACATCCTTGAACATGACCTGACTTACATCCCCTTCTTTCCAACGATGATACATCCTCTTTTTCTTACTTAGTTCCTTCAGAAGTTCCCTACTCATCCAGGGCGGTCGTCTGCCCCTACGACTCTTCTTACAACACACAGGGACAGCCCGCTCCTGCGCCTGCAAAATTTCATTCTTGAAGTGTATCCAAGCTTCCTGGACCCCCTTGCCACTAAGAGCTATTTCCCAGGGTACTTTCCTGACCAGTTCCTTAAATAATCCAAAATCTGCCCACCAAAAGTCCAGCATCGATGTTCTGTTCCTGGCTTTTCCTATTACATTGTTCAGAGAGAACTCAATTATCTCATGATCACTAGACCCCAGACAGCCTCCGACAACAACATCACTCACCAGCCCTTCTTTGTTTGTAAACAGCAAGTCAAGCAGAGCCTCACCCCTGGTGGGCTCACTCACCAGCTATGACAAAAAGCAGTCCTCAATACACTCTAAGAACCTCCTGGACTGCCTCCTCTCAGCAGTGTTAAGTTTCCAGCAGATATCTGGAAGGTTAAAGTCTCCTAAAAGAATAAGGGCAGCCGATCTAGAGGCAGCCTCCAGCTGTTTAAACAACAGAAGATCCAAATCCTCCTCCTGGTCGGGCGGTCTGTAACACACT
The DNA here is from genome assembly GCA_033556795.1 of Tapera naevia. Lineage (NCBI taxonomy): Eukaryota > Metazoa > Chordata > Aves > Cuculiformes > Neomorphidae > Tapera > Tapera naevia. The sequence goes on from JAUMJJ010000038.1 coordinate 19,241,958, forward strand.
CCAACCAGGAGGTCAGACTTGACTGCCCCTCTGACTCTTACCCATAGACACTCAACCTGGTCATCACCGATCTCGACTTCAACAGTATCCAGGGTTTCCCTAGTGTAGAGGGCCACCCCTCCACCCCTCTTCTCACGCCTGTCTCTCCTGAAGAGCCTGTAGCCTTCCATGGCAGCACTCCAGTTATGACAGTCGTTCCACCATGTTTCCGTGATGGCAACTATATCATAGCTCTCCCGCTGGACCAGGACTTCTAGCTCCTCCTGTTTGTTTCCCATACTGCGTGCGTTTGTGTACATGCACTTCAGTTGGGTTACTGACAACCCCCTTTGGGATGGCTCATCCTCCACGGGGACATCTTTGGTGAGCCTAGTAACTCCCCCCTGCCCCGTCATGCCTAGTTTAAAGACCTCTCAACAAGCCCTGCCAGCTCCTGAGCTGGAATCCTCCTACCCTTCAGAGTTAAACGAGACCCATCTGGGTCAAACAGGCCAGGTGCCGTAAAGGTTTCCCCATGATCAAAGAACCCAAAATTCCTCTGCCGGCACCAGCCCCTTAGCCATTGTAGTGAAGCTTGGACATGTAAAAAAGTATTCTCTGTTGGTTGTGTTTACATAATTTGAGCTCACCAGCTAGAATCACATGTATATGTAAATGACAGCAGATTAGGGCTCATAATTTTTCAAATTGGCTATGACATTTGTTATGTCAACCCTGTGTTCTCAGTGCTGCCACTTTGATTTCAGTCAAAATCTTGTTAGGCAGAAGTCATGGAAATAACTCCACTCTTTTAAGTTTGTTACTATTTCCTGGTGCAGTATGGAGTTAGTGTACGCTTAAAGAATAACTTCAGCAAATGATAATCTTTTAATAGTTTGGTCTGTGGCATAGTCTTAACAGTTCATATTTTTCAGAGGCTTCCATCAAGTTAGCTTCCAGTACTAATGATGTATATTTTACTTTAATGTATAAATGTAAAACAGAATGCCTTTTTTTTTAAATGTGTTAATATTTTAGCTTCCTTATCTGTGAGGGCATGCTGTAGATATTAATTATTAGGGACAACTGGTAGCTACAATGCCATTTCTGAAATTAGGTTCTACATCACATTGTTCGCTTTACAGACTCTTAACTGTATCTGCAAACCCAATGCAATGAGAACATCCACACATTTCCTTTGGAAGCAGCTGATTAAAGTTACTCAAAACAGAATTTTCAGAGGAAAAGATATTTCTTTCCAAAGCTACCAAGCACATTGGATCAAAAGTTCGCCATGGAAAAAAAAAGAAGGTATATAAAAATACACATTCCTTTCTCTGAATGTGATCTCTCTGGTGTAATTCAGACGGGTCCAGTTTAATCCTCATGTTTGAGTTGGAAGGAGGGGCCTTTTCAGTCCACAACATACTTCTGCTTTCTCGTTTTCATTTTTTTCCAAATTGTTGGTTATTTTACTAACATACCCTCTGATTTGTCTGGCCTGCCTAGAAAAATCCTTCTCCCTTCTCAAGCTTTTGAACATGTCAGGTTTCCATCCATCACAGCCTTGATTCGGGAGCATTGTAGCTTGAAGAAAACCAACTGTGGTTATTTTTCCCTCCTCAGAATTCATGTACCTGTAGCTGTAGTTATTTTTAACCTTTCCTTTACATATTTGTTTTTATAGTTCCTTTGACTCTGAGCACAGATAAGCAGGCATCAAAGGAAAACTAGGCAGGCAAACAGCTACTCTCATCATATTTATGAAAGATAACACCAATAGTTTCTCAGTTCATCACTGTCCTGACTCTTCATGAAAAAGAATTAAAAATGCAGTGCCATCAACCTTAAAATCAGGGAGTGACCAGCACAGAAATATTAACTGATCTGGACTGTCACGAAGTACATTTTGGTGTCTTAGATAGGGCTCGAGTAGAATTGCCGTAAGGCAGAGACCAATTCTGAGCTTTATGCTCAGAAAGCATTTTACAGCCATGATAATGTGTCTGAAATTAAGCATCCTAAGCATGGCTGATTGTCTTTTAGTTAATTTATTGCTATACAGTATCTATAGAGTCACTTACAATGACAGGCTGCAGTATGGACAGTAAACCTTTCCTGCAGGCTTTGTCTAAACCTGTGATACAAATGTTTTCGATGTGCCTTATTTTCCCACCAGATGAGGCTGGTTATTGTCCCTGTTAGGGTGTGGATATGCATGGGAAATGGGGAACCATGCTGAGTAATGCTGAAGCTGCTTCAGGTCCTCCTCACCCACCCCAAACTCCTGTCCTCCAGTGGATCTCGTCAGAGGGCATCTCACAGGTGTACCCAGTGGGTTTGATGGATCAGATCCTGCACAAGACACTCCAGTGTTGAGACGCACATATTATTATCATTGACCTTTTCAGGAAAGAAGTACATTTAGAGTTCTTCAGTGTAAAGATGTGTGTGCATTTCTAACAAGATAGGTGCTTGGTTTTGTTGTCAGCAAAGTCTGAGTTTCATCCAATGGTTGCAAGTCTTACACCTTGGCTGCATTTATCAGCTTTGTTTCTGAGCATCTCATTACTAGGTAACCGTAAGTCTATGGTGTATATCTTAAATTGCCTTTTATGACAGTAATTACTTATTTGGGTGATCATGTTTGAATTTGTATAGTGTCTGTTTATGAGACCCGTGTGTATGTACATCCTGAACTCCACATTTGTGTATCCCATTCAGATTGCAGATTTTGGCTTGATGGATAGCCTGTTAAGATGGAGCATAGCTCCAGTGCCTGCCTGTAACTGGATTTAGTACACTGCTGAAAGGGAAGCAGTACATTCTACTCTATCCCTTCCCACCCAGGTATAATGTGTATTTTTAAAAAATAACTATTTCTGCTGTGGCCTGGATTTCATTGTAAGCTATTTCAGAAACAAATACTAATACATTGTAACATTTAAAAAACATTACTGTACATTTGTCATGCTGGTTGATTATGGCAGCACCATTCCAGCATTAACTTAATTATAAGGAAAGTGCTCCTGGGCATGGCAGCTTGGTTTCTATACAGAGATCCAGATTGCAAAAACTTGCTGATTTATACTCCATTGGATCCAAATATTTTTATGCTATTAAAACATTTGTAAGTACACCTTTTATTTGGAAGCTTGTTAAGGTGTAATTTATAGTTAGTTCTATTAATGTACTGGGGAAAATGAGAAAACTATTTCTCTGGAAAGAATAACTTGGTGAATTTTTGTTTCAAAACATTTCTTTGGCAGGTTTAGAGGAGGAAAAGGTCGGATATGCTGTAAGGAGACCAAAGACAGAAAAAGGATATGAGATTAGAATAGGCAGACACATCCAGTGGTCCAGTGGTGAAAATGAGTTATTCCTCAAAGCTCAGGGAAAATCCCAACTCTCTCGTGTTTTCTTTTTAGAGGGAATGCTTACCTTAAAAGAAGGGCTTAGTTCCTCTATGAAAATTGTGATTTATAGGCAGCACAACCTGTCTCTCAATTTTTTTGTCAGGAAAGTAAAACTGCTTTGATGACGAATAATAAAGCAACATCAGGAATTGCACTGTGTCTTTCAGAAATAAACAAAGCTATTAACATCTTGTAAGTCTTTATTTCATCTAAGCAGAGGCTCTTCTCAGAGGCTGACAGGTAAAGTGATTGGCATCAGGAAGGTAGTTTTCTCTTGTCTTGACACACATCCTGCTCCACGACTCATGCCCTAATACTGTGCAGCACAATTACAGTTGTTCTACTGTGGTTTTCTTCTTGGAGTAGAATCGCATGTTCACATATAGAGTGGAGCTTTAAGTAGAAGTGTAAGTGGATTTGTGTAAAGGCATAACCATTCATCAATTCAAATGCAACAATTGCATAACTGATACGCAAGAGAAATGAGCTCAAAAGCATCAAGACCTTTGAAACTTAGCAAATTCCAAGGTGTTAAAAATAGGATAATGACACTATTGTTTATGATATATCAGCTTTTCTCTTGGAGCCTCTGCTTTCAAGGTACTACAGGTCTGGTTTTAAAAGGGAATTAGTTTCTAAAATTTAGCATACAGGATCTGACTCAGCTGAAATTGATTTACATGTGTTTTGGGGATTTTTGGTTCAATATCAGGAAAACCACACAGGTAAAAATAGGGAAGGGGGAGTTGGTAGGTCTTCACTCATTACTAGGCAGATGTTTCCTGAGATGTTGAAATAAATACATTTGGTTGTAGGTAAGATAATACTTAAAATGCAAACATTCGGTGTAACTGAATGTCTATGGAGCCGTTCTTTCAGCTGTTACTTCTTCAGATTGTTGAAGGTGACAGGATTACTTCTGAATGGCTTCTGAGAGCTGCAGAAGCTCTTTCTCCAAGTTTTGGTATTACTGCCGATTCATAACACTGACTTCCCCACATTTTTGATAGTACTCAAATGGGCTTGTGTGCTAAATAGCTTCCTGGTTACTGGGGCTTGGTAGAAGACTGAACAAGTCAGTGACAAGATTTAACTCCAGCAGACCTCGTATTGTGAACTTTCAGTATGTATTGAAATGATGGTACCAAAATCAAAGTAAGTTTTCGTTCAGAGAAGACAAGATATCTTCCCACTGAGAGAAATTTTCTTGCCAAATGCTGGCTCTCCAACTGTGGCCATCTTGACTAGGGAGCTATTTAAAGCAAGGATGCAATGAGGTTTTTTTCATTATGGCAAGACTTTATTTCACTTCTCATGGATGGTTAAGCTGCTGATGCTCAGGCTTTCCTTAAAAAGTATGTTCAGACAGAAGTCAAGATTAGGAAATTTCAGAAGGAATGTGATAATTGGAAGGAACTGAAAGCAGAATTAAAATGGACAGTATTGGTTTACATATGTGGGTTGTTTCAGGTGCTGTAATAATAATCATTTCCCTTTATCCTTACTTAAGTCAGGGCACTCCCACATGGTTGTTGCATCCACTTGGATGCATATTGTCTCTTCTATTTTCTGACACAATTTATAGCTGTTAAAGAAAGGTCATCATAGGGGTGGTTCAGAAACTGGGCCCAGATATGCCAGTCTCAGTTTGCTGTTGCCTTGGATGAGAAAATTGTCCCTTGTCCACTCAGACACAAAACAGGAATGTGGCAATATATATGCTAGGAAAAGTCTTGCAAAGATTTGTTGTTCGTATGTAGAGTGTGTCCAAAGATGTTTAAAGTTTGTTGAAAAAAGTTTGAGGAAAATAATTTAAATCTACTAAGAGCCTGAAAAGAACAAGGTATCAAGGTAAGCAAGGAACAGCCACTGAGGGGTTAATTTGTAAGCACAAGATTCATTTTTCAGGATGAACTGACTTGTACAGCCTTTTCATGAAATTAACGAAGTCAAGACATGCATACGCTCAGCCTGCCTGGGTACAGATTTTTGACCTTTGTAGTATCTCTTTCACCTTTTTTAAATTTTGTAACTTGGAGATCTCCTTCGGCCAGAGAATGAACAATTCAGATGCTAGTTGATGTTCAGTTGCAGCTTGAGCACCTCCCTGAGAAGGCAGAAAGAAACTTTTTTTATTTTTTTATCTCTTTTTATAAGAATTTATCCTCAGAGCTTGAGGAAACTGTGGCTAATTCCTCACCTCAAGTCACTCAAGTTTGCAAGTCCGGCCTGTGTGTAAGTGAATGTTTTAAATGGCACTTCCATTATTTCCCAAATAGCACCAGCTTCTGGAGAGTGGTGTTCAGTCTCTCACCAGTAGTTGCGAATAGTTTATGAGGAAATCCTGGGTTTGGTTTACTAAGTTCACTGCAAGGTTACATGCCACAGAATAAGTACTTCGTGCTTGAATATTTATTATTGGTCTTATGATGAACAACCGGTATCTTTGTGAGAGTAAAGAATTGATCTTTTTGAAAACCTTGTCAGCAGTTATCATCTAGTTATGTAGACAAATAGAGCTCTTAGCTGCCTAAACATTGGTAATAAACTAGTTTATTTAAAGGCGTAAATATACGCATGCTTGATTTTAATTGAAATACCTAATTTTCTTATTTCTGCTCTTCTTTGTAAGAAACAGATTACATTCTTCTAACCTGCTTTCCAACACCCACTGGTTTTGTCGCACTTTTCTCCATTGCTGTAGCCCCTGGCACCCGTCTTCCTGTGAATCAGGCATGCAATGCAGACGTGAATATCATCTACTCACATCTTCTAACCAGACTGTGCCAAATCTTACCGATTATTTTGCATGACATCTTTAAGAGACCACCTTTCATGTCTGTCTGTATGTCTCCTGCATGTTCAGTTCCCTGCTCTTTTATGCCTCGGTTATTGCACCTCAGCATGTGACCACTAGGGATGAATCCATCAGATGCAACATGGTTAGTCTCATTTTTGCAGTCTCTCGTGATCTCTCATCTCACTGATTCAACCAACCTTTCATACAGCATCCCAGTATTTATGTACACTTCCTTATTAGCCCAGAATGCCAGTTCATGTTTGAGGATGTTAAGGTTATTGCCCTTGAGAAATGATTTTCAGAGCTTGCATTTCCTCATGACGAGACAAAGAAATGGTTTATCTGCTTATGTGCCAGGGTGACTGCTAATTGATGTTAACTTAATGCTTTTCCTATGCTATTTCCTTCTGTCTTTAAACAGCTGTTGTATATTGCCTAAAGCAAGATCTTTGAGGAAAAAAATGCCTTCTTCAATTGCTTTGGCTTTGTGCAGTACCTAATGCAATGGGTTTCTGATCCATGATTTAGGCTATAGACATAGTTCCAAAAATAATGAAGTACAACTTGTTTGTTCTAGTGATTACCTCTAAAAGAAATGTTTATGTCTTGTCTTTTGTATAGTTCTAGTTGCAAGCATTAACTTTTAAATTCCTCTAAATTTCAAAGTTAGAAGAATTCATTCTGAGACAAAAAAGTAAGAGCATCCCTTACTAAAGCCTTCCATAAACATTCAGGACTACTGAACACAAAAATAAAGGTCACCAGCAATTTAAACTGCATTTCTGTAATTATTCCAGGGCAGTTTACTCTCTTGGAAAAAAAAGAATTTTTTTTTTCTCTATTTACTTATGCTTCATAGTACTTTGTTTATAAACTGTTACACTGTTTCCGTGAAGAAAATGGTAAGAATGGATCCAAAGCCTGTTGAAACCAGTGGAGTGTTAGTTAGTTTTGACATTTATTTGTTTGTGCCTTTGATACAGAAAGAGTGTTGGGTGTTTTTTTTTAACAAAAATACACGAATGTGGTTGCAAAGCCATAAAATTGGCAAATTGGCTCGGGGGCAGGTCTGGCCCCTGAAGCTACTTTTAAATCATGTTCTTAATTGACTGAATTTAAAGTTGACTTCTCTTTAAGCAATCTCATATGGACTGTAAGGAAATATCCCAAATCCACTAATTCATGATTGTTTGGTTTTTTTTTTAATTTTACTTCTAATCAATACTCCAGACTTTGTTTGACAAGATAGGCATTGCCAGAATGGTTACCTAGATAATGAGTTCCTAATTTCTTACACACAGGTTTTAGTTTTTGACTCAAAAAAATGTGGCCTCTTTGCCAGAGGCAAATTGTAATCTGGCAGGCACACAGGGCCCTAAAGACTTCAGAGGAGCTAAGCAGAATGGCCCGCATATCTCATTTTAAAGCCTCCTGCAATAGCTTTGAGTCCAATGAGGATCTCTATGTTGGAAAGATCTGGTTTTTGACATGGCAACAGAGGAAGAAAGATTGGACAGGCACTCTGTTCCCTATCTGGAGGCCTAATTTATTTATCAGAAGGACCTCAGCAATGTCCTGTTGGATATGATAAACATGTTTTTACCTAAATCAGGATGATGATGATGGTCTTCACTGTGTCATCATAATTTTGTGCTGTAAGTGATGAAATCCGTGAAGGGGGTATTTTCAAGATACAGTAAGATAAAAGAGAAACTGCATACTATCTGCACGGTTTCTGCATTACCTAAATCTGATGAATGTGCTATGTTTTATGAAACTGTTAATGGCCTGATTATTTTGGGGGGAGACTTAATTAGAGGAGGGGCTTTAACATTTCTGTTGCCTCTCTACTGCTGTGTGCGTTTTGTGTGAGGCGTGGCATTGAATAAATGTCCATATAAAGAGATTGCCTTAGACTCTTTTACGCAGTCACGTGGATGTGCAGTTGAGATAAGTGTGCGCAAAATTTAGGTGCAGAAAGCCGTTAGATAAATAGGATGGGGCTTCTGTTGCTGAAAGCTAGCAGAGAACCTTTGACATCAGGCAGTGTGAATCAGCAGAGCATCTCTGGTGACTGAGCCCATCCTGCCTTAACTCACAGATACCAGTCTTTCATTTTCTGCTAGATAACTGGTGAGTCAATTGAATAAAAAACACTTTCCTTCTGCCCTTGCAGAGGGCGAGTAGTCCCAAGCCATGTCTTGGAATCCCAGCTTCTCTCCAGGTCATGCTGTTTAGCAACACAACCCTCTGGACTGAAATTGCACTTCTCCAGCACTGCTGGGATTTGCTTGCTCAGTGAAGTGATTGTGCTGGATTAAAATGAAGATCCAGAAGGCTCTCATCTCAGGTGTCTCTGACCTTTGTGCAGTAACATCTCTTATGCTATTCCCAGTGCCAGTTGTCCTCAAGATGCCCTGGAAGCCAAGAGCTTGGATGCATTTTGAAGGCATTCCTTTTGCCTTCAGCATGGCCAGAATATCCACTACTGAATTCATTCATCTTCCCAACAATGAAATAAAACCTTGTATCAGAACAGACCACGGGTAGTGTTTAGGGAAAAAGGTGTACTGAAGGCAGATCGGATTATATGTTTGTCCCATATCCATGGCAGGCTGCGGAATGTTTCTTCTGCTGCTTCTAATTACAAAGTTAGGAGCTATTTGGGCTGGTGAAATGACTTATTGGAATGGAGCACAGAGTATTTCGTCATGAGAAATCATCATAATGCCCAGGGAGAAACACAAATCAAAGTATTCCTCCGGATTTCCATACAGCACCCAAGACTATGGTATTAAAACTTGTTGTATAGATATATTATATATATATATTGTGATATAGATATTATATATACATATGTATTGATAGTGATTTAGGTGTACTTTTTAAAAGAAAAAAATAAGACAGTTTGCATCTAAAGAAAAATTACCCTCATAGTTCTTCCCAAAGGAGTAGACTTGACTTTATGTTTTTCCTCTTAGTGTGACTGCTCACAGGTTGTATGTTAGGCTTGTTTTGGAGGAAGTCAGGTACTGAAGGAGCCCTGTTCTGAGAGCACAAGATTCATCCTTCAGGATTCAGAGTTCCCGAGGGGCAGAGCTGTCAGGAATGGTTGACGTTTAAATGAAAGGAGGCTGTCTTCTATAAATGCTGTACAAGTCTTTCAAAGGTTTTGAAAACAAGGAGTAAATGCAGACTGTATATAAATATTTGAAGGTAAGGTTCTTCCAGTAACCTGCGTGACTGCAGATGTGAACTGCTGTGCCACACTCGATTCGGATACAGAGGGTGAAATCTGTTGTTATCCCAGGAACATGGCTGGTGTTGACATCCATTCAGATTCATTTTGCTTACAGAGAAGAAGAGAAGGAACAGAAATCTTCAGTGGTGTTGTTGAATTTGTCAGGATACAAAAGGAAAAAATTACAAAGACAGATTTAAATTAATTTGGAGTCACAGAAGGGATTAGGAGCCATTTCAGTGGTGCAGTAAATTAGTACAGAGATCTTTCACCTCCAGCCACTGGGTTCAAACTCATGCCAAGCTGCAGGCTGATAAAAAATGAGCAATGTAAACTATATCCTTACCGTGGATATGGTTTCTTGTGTGTGCCTGTCTTCAGTTGGAAAGCCTTTCAATTATATTTTATTTCAGTGTGGGATTATTGCTTTGTAAATTTACAAAACTGACATATTTTGAACATTAGTTAGAGTTTTTATAAGAGCTTTGTTGTGACTGAATTAAAATATTTCAAATCACAGCTATTGAAATTAATGCACCTCTTAATATGGGTGTTCTTACAGAAATATGGAAGCTCTTTGTCTCTTATTTATATAAGAAGATTTCATGTATATATGTCTGTATGTGTGTACAGATAGTCTTTTTTATAATAAAAATACTAAGGAAGCGGACTGACTGTTTTTAAAAACCTTAAACCTTTAATCTCTTCTTTTTACATATTAGCTAGACTTGGATGTAGCTAATGTCATTTGGATGTTCAGTAGAATATATACTCTGAAAGCACAGCCAGTTATATTGATAAGATAACCCTACTTCTCCACGTACTATGGGTGCAGATTTGAATTTAACACTGTTAAGCTGTGGATGCAAAATGAGGGATCATGACCATAAAACATATATTCAAATGATACCAAGTCATAAATTCATAAAAGTGAAACAGCTCCAAGTTTATGTTTCTCTCACAATCCATAACTCAGACATTTTGTGTATATGTTTGGTTGTGGCATATGGTCTTCTTCTATCAGAAAGTTACAAAAATCTGAATAATGTTACATAAAAAATGGGAGAAAATCTCTGGTATTTTTCATTCTTGCGATTACGATCTGGTACATGGTATAGGTGACAGACCACCTATATCCTAGACAAGATGAGATACAACTTTCAGTAGGTATCTCTAACTGCGTGAAATAAATATTATTTTATGTATTTATTTTATTTTAGAAATGTATTATCATCTCTCATTGCTGAGGCAATATTTTATTAATCATTGTCTCCTGTAAGAAAAATAACGTTTCACTAGTCAGTCATGAATCCTTACAGTTCTAGAAGCTGCATAAGAAAGCCTTTATGGACAAGAATTAAAGAAGCATAGATGTTTGTTAATAAAAGCCCAAAGGTTCCATTCTTGCTCATTGGAGTAATTCAGTTTACTTCAAGAGAAGGAACAATTCATGTGTCAGTATGAAGCACCTAGTGAAAAATAGGCACCAATTTGTAATTTCTTTAATAATTAATCTCTTGGGATGGATAATGCGTATTAGAGTATTATAATTTCAGTGTATTTTATTTTCAGACCAAGAGCTAGGGTATACAGCAGTTTTCAGCGTTATTGTGTAATGGGTAATGTCTCCGATTAAAGATGATTTATGTTTTGGGGGTTTTATTATTATTTTTATTTACTTCATAGACGTACTTCACAAAATATCATAGGCTGGCATCTCTACAGTAGCTCGGAGCTGCTTTTTAAAATGTCCTTGACTTTAAATAAGTATATAGCCAGAATAGGCATATTCTTGGCTTCAATGTAATTTGCCTTAGTCCAATCTCTGACAAGGCTGTTTAGGAGGGAGGATACCAGTGGTTTCCAACAGGAAAATTTGTACTGGGCGAAATTCAGTGTTTGACAGTAACACAAAAGGACATGAGAGGCAGGTATGAAGGCACCTAACACAAGGGATTCCAAATTTTAATTGGACTTTTATTTGCTTCTACAATACTAACAGTTGGAGAATTTATTAATAATTAAATAAAAACAGTAGAATCCTTCTGACATTATTAGGCTTGGGGGAAGGTACTAATATACTACATTATTTTAACAAAGAGTCGTATTTTCTGCTCAGGCTCTGGACTGGCAAGAGCCTGAATTTGGGAAGAGGAATATCAAAGGACAGCAGACTCCTTCTTCGTTACGTTTCCTTGGGTTTTTCACGCGTTGGAGTTAGGGAATGGGACAGCTAAGAATGTTTATTTTTACCAGGGAAACAAACCCCTATGGTTTGAATATTCTAAGCAGTTCTGATATATAAAGAACCAGAATAGCCTGACTCCTGGCATCCCTTTCCAATAAGGACACAGGGCATCACACATTTGCAGCTTTACTTGTCTGGGCTTTCAAGTTGTCATCTCTAAAATAAACCATCACATCACACGTGGAGCATCCCCTTTCATGTCACATTGAGGACATGCAAGGCTCAGCAAGACTAACAGGTCTAAGGGCACCGGTGAGCCTCCCAAGGCCTTCCTGGCCCTCTTCAATACAGCGCAGATAGTCCTGAAGGTTATATGCAATGCAATAAGCAATAATGCGCTTTTAATTGATGTGTGATAGCCATCTGATTTCTTACTTTTCAGGTAATTTGTTGGTTTGTGGTAGAGGAAGTGAGGGTGGTTTAAAAACTTCTCAAAAATGTGCCTTGCTGCATTAGCAACTGAAATCAACCCAGACTTAGCCGTTTTTTTCCCATGCTTTTCAGCAGAGCATTTTAGAGACCATTAAATGTGATCTTAATTAATCATTATGATTCCTTTGGGAGATAGAAGATTGTTATTAGTCGCATTTTATAAACGAGGAAACTGAGATAGTTTCAGGCAACTCACTTCTATGTGGTAAACCACTGATGGAGCAAAGATGATAGTGTAACTCCTCCTAACTAACTTCTTTATCAGTGATCTGGATGAAGGGATTGAATGCACCCTTAGTAAGTCTGCAGATGACACTAAGCTGGGTGGAAGTGCTGATCTTCTTGAAAGAAGGGAGGCTCTGCAGAGGGGTCTGGACAGGCTGGATCTATAGGCTTAAAACAACAGGATGAGGTTCAACAAGACCAAATGCCGAGTCCTGCACTTGGGATACAACAACCCCATGCAGTGTTACAGGCTTGGGGAAGACTGGCTGGAGAGCTGCCTGGTGGAGAAGGACCTGGGGGTGTTGGTTGACAGCAGGCTGAATATGAGCCAGCAGTGTGCCCAGGTGACCAAGAGCCAATGGTATGTTGGCCTATTTCAGAAGCAATGTGGCCAGCAGGACAAGGGAAGTAGTTGTGCCCCTGTACTCAACACTGGTGAGACCATACCTTGAGTGCTGTGTTCAGTTCTGGGTCCCTCACTACAAGAAGGACATTTAGGTGCTGGAATGTGTCCAGAGAAGAGCAACAAGGCTGGTGAAGGGGCTGGAGAACAAGTCCTATGAGGAGTGGCTGAGGGAACTGGGGTGGTTTAGCCTAGAGGAGAGGAGGCTGAGGGGAGACTTCATCACTGTCTACAGCTGCCTGAAAGGAAGATGTAGCAATGCGGGTGCCGGTCTCTTCTTACAAGTGACAAGTAATAGGATGAGAGGAAATGGTCACAAGTTGTGCCAGGGGAGGTTTAGTGGACATCAGGAAAAATTTTTTTTCCCTGAAAGGGTTGTCAGGCACTGGCACAGCTGCCCAGGGAGGTGCCTGAGTCACCATCCCTGGAAGTATTTAAAAGGCAGGTATCACAGTATCACAGTATCACAAGGTTGGAAAGGACCTCTGAGATCATCAAGTCCAACCTATAACCTAATACTAACACCAACACTAACACCAACCATCATCTAAACCATGGCACTCAGTGCCTCATCCAGTCTCCCTTTAAACACCTCCAGGGTCGGTGACTCCACCACCTCCCTGGGCAGCCCATTCCAATGGCCAATCACCCTTTCAGTGAAGAATTTTTTCCTCATATCAAGTCTAAACTTTCCCTGACGAAGCTTAAGTCCATGCCCTCTGGTTCTGCCACTGGTCACCTGAGAATGACCAGGTAGATGAGTTTCTTAGGGATATGGTTTAGGAAGGGGACAGGTACATTTGGACTTGATGATCTCGGAGGTCTTTTCCAACCTTATGATTCTATGATTCTACCCCTCTACCTCTTCTCCAGTCTGTATTTTACTGACAGACATACTGAATCTCCAAATATTTTTATACCTATACCAGCTGTAAGTGCCTTGAGCCTGCCTAAGTTCAGGCACCACAAATTCTGCATCCAAAGAATGAGATATATAGTAAAGACGTCTGTCAAAATGTTAATTTGAAGGCCTTGCCACACAACATAAGAAATCTGAGAGTGTGAGATATGGGCCTGGGTTTGGTGTGCTTTTCATTTCCCTTGGCCACATGATTTCATTTCCCTCTCTTTTGCTGGAAAATCTCTGATCCTAATAGCGATTTAGAGACAGGGGCTTGGCTGAAAATGGCCTTATTTACTGCATAGTCTTAATTTGCTCCCTGAAAACTATCCTTATGATACACTCAGGGCATGGAAAAACAGAGCATACACAAACCTACAGCCGGTGAGTCGGTCATAAGATATAAAAATTAAGGGAATGGAATACCGGAATGAGGGGCAGCTTTAATTCTAGTACTTCCTAACTTTATGCTTGATAAAGCAACATGCCTTTAATTTGAGATTTGAAGTGTCACTCCTTGAGTTTTCTTGATTCCTTTGTATTCTCAGAAAGCCAAAAGGAACCACATTTCTTGCCATTGCACCAACAACTTCCTACATAGGTGATGATCACCCATCCAACCTCAGGCCCCGTAACTACAACACATGCTGTTTCAGCTTATTAGGGGATTAGCAACTTTAACTGAAAGCGTAATGAGCCTTTTATCCTTTAGGCACTGACTATTACAGGCGTATGCACATCACTTTTGAATGGTGCCTTGTCTAGTGGAATTGAAAAAGAAACAAAGGAAGACTGGAGGACAGTCAGGAGGAGAGTCCACAGTAGCCTGGAACAGGATGTATTGAGCTCCAGTAGTGTTTGCTTTCTGAACGATTTGGCTTTTCATGAGGTTGATGCACAGGCAGCAAAGAAGAGGGTTCTGTTGGGGTAGTGGCTCATGGGGACCCTGTCTCTTGCTGCCTTTAAGCATGCTGTATTTCCTTTTTATTGCACCTGCAAGCAGTACTCAGGAGCAAGGCACTAAATTCTGTATACCGTCTGGATGTCAACAAGCATTGCAAAGAGCAGGGTTGTATTCCAGTTAGGATGCCGGTTTGCCTTAGCAAACTGATGCAAGTGGGATGGAATAGCTCCGGGTTTGTTTTACTCACTCCAGTGCGCTGAGATTGGCTAAAAATCATGTTCATTTTCACTTCATTTCTCAGAGAAAAAAAGTCTCCTGTTATTATTCTCTCCCTGCCTCTGAGAAGCTATTTCGTTTTGTTGAGAACAGACAGAAAAAAACCCTTTCTTTCTAAACTCTTGTTCCTATAAAACTCATCCTGGATGCAAGTGCAGTAGTATTGAGTGCCTTAATAGGTTTTGGGCTGTGCTTTTAATCATCTAAAGTGGACACAGA
Organism: Tapera naevia; assembly: GCA_033556795.1. Lineage (NCBI taxonomy): Eukaryota > Metazoa > Chordata > Aves > Cuculiformes > Neomorphidae > Tapera > Tapera naevia. The sequence continues at coordinate 19,257,002 of JAUMJJ010000038.1, forward strand.
AGTATGCCTTGGGCATTTTTATCCTTTTTTGGTTTTTACCCCACCAGAAATGTAAAATATTTCAGCATAGGTAACATATTGTTAAATTTATACGGCTGGTTGGCAGTATGCTGTTTATGGGCTGAGTTCATGATTTTTTATTTTTTTTTATGTCCATTCATGGACCTAGCCCTGACTTCAATAGAACATTTCACCCTCCTGGCTTTCGCAATCAGCATATGGTAAAAATACAACTTTCAGCAGCCAAAATGCTGTCCTAAGTCTGCTGTTACTCTGAGTCCTGGATAGTTACTTGAAATATGATCATTTAAGGACTCATGTGAGAAAGCAGAGAGCAGGAGAGTGTTGGGACAGGAGCGAGGGGCAGCTGCAGCCATACAGGTGTCAGCGAAGGGAAGAGCAATGCCACATGCTAGAAAATACTGCAACTACCTCTTGCATTTTGTATAAGCAATTTTCCAGTCTGTTGTCTTCTGTCAAATGCAATGTTCTGAGACATTTAAATAAAATAAATATTGCTGTTGAGTTATATTTAGAGCCATGTGAAATTTCTCTAGTGAAACTCCCAGCCAGGCAAAACATGCTGGCTTTCAGGTTTCCGTACTTCTTGAAGATTCGTCTGGGTTTGTCGGAGGGGTTGCTTGTGAAATCTGTCGGCGAACGCGGGCTGCTTTCCAAAGGAGGCTGATAGAGGCTCTGCCTGCCACTACAGATGCTGCCGGCGAGGTTTGGGCACACCAGGGCTGGGTCCAGGTGAGCCTTGGAAGACAGTTGAGTTTCTCACAGATGGAAGGTCAAAAAGGCAAATAATGAGACAGACTACTAATGGAAATTGAAATGAAGGTTTGCATAAACCTCCCACCCCTGCTCGTCATAGTCACTGAGCTTTCACATTTGCCTATCTTCCCAGACATGCGTTGCTTGTCTAATGAGTAAAGGTGTTGGTGTAATGAGACCCAGCAGGCACTGGGGCTGACTGAGTCAACTGCAGGTGCCCAGAGATGGGGCAGGAGCCCAGAGATGGGACAGGAGCCCACTGCATTGAGGCCCTAGGGTAGAGAAGGCTACCCACAGCTTGGGCTGGCTGCCTGCTTCCCTTGTTCTCCTCCACCCAGCACATGGCGGCTCCCAGTACACTACCATGTGAGTCATGATGGGCAACAGGTTAACCATGAGTCAGCAATGTGCCTTCATGGACAAGGAGGCCAATGGGTGCATTAAGAAAGATGTCAAGGTAGCAGGTCAAGGTAGGTCATCTTCCCCCTCTACTCTGCTCAAATGAGGCCTTGTCTGGAGTACTGTGTCCAGTTCTAGGCTCCCTGATTCAGGAAAGATAAGAAACCAGTGTAGACAGTCCAGCGGAGGGCCACAGAGATGGCAGGGGACTGGAGCATCTCTCTTATGAGGAAATGCTGAGAGATCTGGGTATGTTTTCCTTGGAGAAGAACAAGAGGGAATATTATCAGTGCTTATAAATTTCCAAAGGGCAGATGTCAGGAGAATTGAGCCAGAGTCTTTTCAGTGGTGCTCAGTGACAGGGAAAGGGGCAACAGGCACAAATTGGAGCACAGGAAGTTCTACCTCAATGTGAGGAAAACTTCTTTACTGTGATGGTGACAGAGCACTGGAATCACGCTGCCCAGAGAAGTTGTGGAATCTCCTTCTCTCGTGATATTCAAAACCTACCTGGCCACGTTCCTGTGCAATCTGCTCTAGGTGAACATTGCTTTAGCAGAATGGTTGGACTAGGTGACCTCTAGAGGTCCCTTCCAACCCCGACCATTCTGTGATTCTGTGATTCTGTGATTCTGTGATTTTACCCCCTGGGCTGAAGTTGGGTGGAGCATGCCTGCTCAGCTGAAACCCCATTTTGAGGCTCCTTGAGTGAGAATGTGCTAGGTCTGCGCAGCCCTTCAGCTTTGCAGAGGGAGGCCAGCAGTGCAACAGTTTGTCAGGTGGTGCCACACAGGCTCCAGCACACGTTTTACTGCGCTTTTCCCTGATACTAAAATCCAGTCAAATGGATTTTGATAAAGCAGCGAGCACTATGCTCTCTCGGTTTTCCTGGTGTGATGGGGAGGGGAGGCTGAGCATGCCTTTAAATCACTGTCTTTTCTCTTCATAGAGTCCCAAAATAAATTCAAAATATACAGAGACTATATTTTAAAATAGATATTAATGAGGAGTCAGGCAGATTCGTTCACTGCAGTGGTGCTCTAGCTGTGCAGATTGTGTAATAAAACAGAATTTTAAGCAGCATTTAAAATAACAGCATGCATTGTTTAGAAGATTTTTAAACTTATTTTTAACTCAGTAGAACCCTTCTTTTGTTTATTTAAAAGTTAACCTGGTTTGATACTGTGCAAGGAAGGAGCACAGAAACCTTTATTCTTTCAGAGGGTTGAATTCTTTTGTGAGATATGATAGACAAAGCTGACATCCCTTGTACAAGATATGTAAAGCCTGTCTCCAGACATTGTGACATTGCTACAGACAGAGTTTGTCATCCATAAATTTACAGCTTATTTCAGTCTATTCATAAATTGACTAAATTTTTTTTTGAAAGAAAAAAATATATATAGGTGTATAAAATACCCAGTTACAGGTTGTGTTCTATTTAGCCCTTGATTGAAACGTATTGCTCCTCAGTATCTTTTAGCTATGAAAATTATAATATGGAACAGAGATTAGAATGAAATTATCATGGCTAGAAGGCATTTACTCAGTGGTGGCAGCCACATAAACCTGAGCCCTGAGAATGATGATAATGCATTAGGTTCTGCATGCCCGATATTATTGCTGTACATTATGTATGTTTCATTTATACTATTTCGCACACACCAGCAACGCTGACAGATAGGTAATTACTCTCTGCGCCAATGAACACTTATCAGCCCCGCCGCTGTTTATTGCTGGGATGAAGTGCGCTTGTCAGTCAAGGTCACTTGTTTGTGTGTCCTTTTTAATAGTTCTTTCACAGTTGTTGAACTTTGCGGGCGGTTCTTACGGCAGATTTCGGCAGGTTGCTTTACTACATCGCCTGCCTTATCAAAGTCATTTGTATTTGTGACTTTAATTGATAAACAGCTGAGTTGCGGGAAGCAGAACTGGAGAGAGAAAAGAGCATATTTTGCTGGTCAGCTGACCTGCGAGGGTGTTCGGTCATGGATGGCCTCAAAAGCAGTGTTTTGTGGAGTCCCTCAGACTCTGCTGTGCCACCAGAGTAAGCGGTCCCACAAGATTAAACTGGTGAAATCTCTCATCACAAAGATAAACAAGAATTTAATGGCAGTGGATACCAGTGCAATCTGCAGACTGCTGCAGGGCTACTGCTCGTGCTTTTTGGCAGAATATTTGCCATTTCTGAACAGGTCTCTTATTGTTGCACCCTCAGGACCCGCATGCCATAGAGCAGCCACTTTGTTTTCCTCCAATGCAGGGTTTCCTTTTCTGCAAGAAGCCTTGCAGAAACGCTGTATTATTGCATAAAATATGTCTTCTAAGCTTTGTGTGTGGCTCTAAAATTTAAACTTTTCTGTTCTTCAGAATAATAGTTTCAAACGCATAATGGCAAGCCCATGATTTCTTCAGTTACAATGAAAAAAATCACAAGCTTTCTGGTTTTCTTTCTGTCTCTTTCTTTCTTTCTTTCTTTCTTTCTTTCTTTCTTTCTTTCTTTCTTTCTTTCTTTCTTTCTTTCTTTCTTTCTTTCTTTCTTTCTTTCTTTCTTTCTTTCTTTCTTTCTTTCTTTCTTTCTTTCTTTCTTTCTTTCTTTCTTTCTTTCTTTCTTTCTTTCTTTCTTTCTTTCTTTCTCTCTTTTCCTTCCTTCCTACCTTCCTTCCTTCCTTCCTTCCTTCCTTCCTTCCTTCCTTCCTTCCTTCCTTCCTTCCTTCCTTCCTTCCTTCCTTCCTTCCTTCCTTCCTTCCTGTTTGTTGCTGAAGCTTTATTAGAGAAAAACAGAATAACCTCTAGGATATAATAATTTATCCAGTCAAGATAACTGTAGCTATTTCCTTAAGCCTGTAATCAGCCCAAGTTTGTGTGTTGAGAGATTTATACCGCAGTTCCTTATTACCAAAGAAACAGTTAAAAGGGATTTATGTAGTATGTGCAGTGTGTGTGTCTGGAATTTCTCTGTGTGTTACCAACTTCTGCACTCCTGTATCTCCTTGGTCCTTTTAGTAGAGGGCACTATTTTGAAATGGAGACTGAACATTCAATTAAATGCAAATTTTATTCAGGCATTAAAGCAGAATCACATTCATTCATTAAACTCAAATGATGCTTTTATTTAGAAAAATATATCAGCACATGGTTGCACCACATGCTGCTTATAAATAACGGTGGTGATCTGGTTGTGCAAAAGTATATAATTTCATTATTAAAGGATTTAAACTCCTTACAAGGTGCGTGGTGTCCGTGAACGTTTCACTTAATTTGATTACATCCATAGAAAAAGCATTTCACTTACATGAGAGCCAGTGGGTCTCCTGTCTTACAGTGCTGTTCTAATGCATTATGATTCCAATCTCACACTTGAAGGTGCTGACTTGACTGGATGTGTTTAATATTTTGGGTGCATAAATGCAGATTTGAGTAATTCGGTTTGTTTCTGAATCTAGCCTGCCAAGCTTCCACATTTTCAAACCACTTCCTTTTCTTAGTTCTTAGTTACCAGAGTGTTACAAAGAAAGGGTTTTGATCTCATGTAGATAGCATAGCATTAATTACCCTGACACTAATTAAACTGCATCAAACAAATACCACCGTGTTCCTCAGGGGGACAACAGAAGGCAGTTTAAAATAATTACTGGAGCTTCATGCATGTGTGAAGTTTTCATTACTCTTAGGACACAAGCAAAAGAGATTTGATATCATTAAAATCCCCCCCTTTAGTGTTTGCAAAAAATGACTAAAATTTCTTCGGAGCGTCTAAATAGTAGTGATTTCAGTTCTTGCAAATAGTAACTTTTCTTTAAGAATTGTAAGCCTGTGAAGCAGGAACAGGTGTTCCAGTCCACATTCTGGTATGATTATGTATTAGCTTATGTTTGTCAGACCATTTCATTAACCACCCACTGCTATCACATATACATATACTTTGTTCTTTCTGAACCATGAAATGAAATGCATATATCTTCACTAATGCTTGCTATCAATGTAAATGAGAAAAGGAGGCTTATTACCAATCGCTGCTGCTGTGAAGCACACACCTCTGTACAATTACAGGTAATAAACATTTTTTTGTAAGTAGGAAGCAAGATATATTGAGTTCTGCCTACAGTAAGGAGCAGACGTGCCTTCCACCATACCTCCATATTAATAGATTGCATTTCCCAGCCCTGTGTACGCATTCAACAGGACATCCTAAACCACCTTTCTGAACCAGAAGGCACTATTCCTTTTCATGCGCTTTTATATCTTGCAGATGTTTTGAAGCTGGCAAAACTTTGCTGGTCAATGGTTAATGGGCAGCTTCTCTGAGGAAAACTGGAGCGTGTTTGTGCCATTCAGCAAGTGCCAGTTTCTGGATCAATGGTCACTACTGTCAGAGCCTGTAGCAGTGGCAGCAGCAGCTTTATAGGCCCTTTGAAAAAGTGGATGGAAGAGTGGTGTCCCTGCCTTGGGCAGGAAGTTGGACCAGATGGTCTTTGAAAGGTCCCTTCCATCCTAACCCATTCTGTAAGGTTCTACAAAGCACATACCAGCAAGCAAAAATGACACCAGAGACAGTAAATGTGGAAAATCTGGAGTTACAAACTCGATGTAAATGCCGTATTTTGCTAATGCTTACTTGACTATGCATGAAGCACCACTTTCTTTTTTCCAAGTTTGTGTGCATGCATGCTTCATCCTTCCCAATGCTCTAAAAGCTGCCTAAACCACTGTACATGGACATTTAGCCTCTTTATTTCTACAGATATTTATGATATTGATAAACTTCTAATTTAGTACGGGTAGCAATTGCCTATGGCCAAAGGTATGTGAAACAGAAAGTGTTCCTGGATCTGCACTAGTCACAGTGTTTCGAGTATGTGATTCTTTCTCAAAATTTGATTATGTATGATTTGAATGTTTATAGTCATGTATCATAACCCACTTATTTTCTGCCTCCTTTGAGGAACTATTTAAAAGATTTATATGTAGTGGAGGGTCCAGCAATGTTGATTGTGCTTCTTTTTTCTTTTTTTAAATTAAAGTAATGCCTTGATATTACTAAACCTGCTGCCTGGAATAAAACATTGCATTAGGGTTGTGCAATCAACAGACTAAGTACAGATGATCAAAACTGATTGGAGAGGAAATACAAAATTAATCCAGTTGTAGGATTCTGCGAACCAAACAAACATGCACAGCAGAGTACTTTTATTTCTTTGGAGCCAGATGGTTTGTCCTATTTTAAGCTGATACATTCTTCATGCATTTCTTTTGGATGTCATTGGTTTTAACTGCCAGACAGTATCTACTGTTAGAACTTTCCTTATTCCTGGATTATTTAAAGAGTATTTTTGGCACATTCGAATGATCATACTGTACACCAAGCTAATTTTTCCTTACACTTAGCTCATACGTGAAAAAAGTGTTTATATAATGAAAAAAACCCTCTAAAATGAACAGTTCTTTTTTCCTTCTTTTGACATGATGTTGACAGAAGTCGCTTTGATGTAGTTTAGAGTCATGAATTTTCTATCTGTTCTGTTTTTCCTGGGGCTCCATCTATTCAGACATCCTGATCTGTCATTTTGCAACACTTTGTGAAGTGCTTGACAGATAGCGGTTTTGACAAGTGCTGGACATCAGCAGCAATTCGGAATAAGCAGTGTATATTTCTCCAGGTAAAGTGACAAAACGTCTAAAAGCGTAAGAAGAACTGTACAGTCTTCAATCACATTTAATGTTACAAAGCAAGACTTTTTCTGCTTTCTCCATTTGTTCTAGTAGCATACAGTGGATCAGACTTGGGTATCTGCTGGAAATTTGGATTGAGAACTTTCTGTTTTGTTACTGCATTTCCTAATACACAAATAATTTCCCTGTTCTGATTAAAAAATGAAAGGACTTGCTGAGAATGAGATCCAGAAAAGTGCAGCACAACTGATGTTTCATGTAATAATAATTTCCAGGGTCTTCTAATATTTGACATAAACAATATGTATATGGTCAGTTATCTCTGGGGTTTTTTTTTGGTAATGCCATTTTAATTCTACAAATAGAGTGTACAAAGAATATAATTTAGAAAAATCACCATTATAGATGAGTCATTCTGTTTCCTATTCCACTTGTCAATTCCTTCCCTGATGGTGGTCTATGCTGCATCACCCATAGGTACTCATAGATTACATATTTACATTTTATAGTATGTTGAAAATGTAAAACATTTCATATAATTATTTTGCATCTGTATTCACTCAAGAAACAGCTGTTAAAAGTTGAGGGGGATGCAAAATGGCACAGCCTGAAGATGTTCTTGTTCATTCAGCTAAGTCCTTTTTGATGTGATACCTACTGGCAGGGTTGTGTGGTGAATTCAACTTCTTTGACAGCCATCAGCCCCACTGACCAGTAGTTTCAGTTTTTGTAGTTAGGGGAAAGATGAGAAAAAATATTTCCATAATTTAGATTTTTTTTTCAGCTGCTGGATCGAAAGCCCCTGCCAACAGCTATCTAAATCAACACCATGCCAACATGTTCTGTAGTCCGAAGGTCACTCAAACATCTGGCCCCACAGTCTTGTTCTTTAAGGTTTGTCACTGGGCAGCATCTGTTTATAGATTCTTTCTCAACCTCTCTTTGATCACTTTGACAGCAAAAAGAAGCTTCTATCACCCTTGATGTGTTAAGATAAAAATAGCAGGAACATCGGACCGTTGTAAAATTTGGTGCAAATTTGGATGATACTTTATCTGCACTTTCACATTCTCAAGTTTATTTTATTTTTTCTTGGCTGAGTTAGAGGGAATTATGTAGTACTCTCTACTGTTGAGATTTAAAAAAAATATTGTCAGAGCTGATATGTTCAGTAGGAATGTGAAAATGACTACACTAAGCAGGTCTGGCCCAGCTGAGCTTGGTCAGCATTTAGAAAAAAAAAGTTTGGAAAGTGAGCAGAGGCGGCATATTTAGCTCTGGTCTATTTTGAGTAACATGTTATCTAACTCTCTCTAGTATGTCTGTCCTATGTACTCCTACAAAGTGTTACCTATTTCATAAAGTTTTATATATGCTTCTATGTCTTTAGATATTTCTCTCAAATAATCATGGAAAAAAATGGAAATATCATTGCTTCCCTGTTTCCCTTAACTAACTTCCCATTAACTTTTGGATCTATTGTTTCGAAACAATGCAGAACTTCTTGATTTGTTTTAGACAAGAATAAATAGACTCTCTTTACCTTGGTCTTTTGCATTAAAAAAAACCCATCTAGTAGTATTTGACAGTGTTAGAATGATCGTATTTATGAACATTACTGAAGTCTAGTTTGTAGCATGATGGAAAAGAACTTAAGTGACATGTTGTCTTATGGAGTCTTATGGTCCTATCCTCAGCAAAGACACTTTTTTTGAAGATGTATAAACCAGAGACAGACACAATCTGTAATATGAATGCAAAAAATCATTTATATGTGGAATTAATTTTTGTTTACGCACTTGCAGAGTTTGTGGCGAATACTGCAGACAGCCCTAGAGTCTTTTTTTTTACTCCGTGGAATTGATACAGCTTTGTATCAGTTATTCAGGCTTCCACATCTTTAGCAGAGAGAGGTCTCTGCATGAGAGCTTAAGTAATGTACACGTAAAGACCTTAGTCTGTACATCTGCCATGGACAGTCACCTCAGTTCTGTAATGGTGGTTTTATTGATATATATCCATCTGTTAGATAGAAATGAGCCGTGAGCTCATTTGAGCTGAGCTATTGACAGCCAATAGATAGCTGAAACTTTTGACCCTCAGCAGGCAAGCGTGATAAAATAACTGTATGTGAAAACCTGGATTAGACACATCTTAGTTGGGTGCTGTTAGCTTTATAAAAAAGATACAGGAATGCAGATGTCAGATGGCCCAAGTGAGGAGGTTATATCCCCACTGTTCCCTCAGGTGCCATCATCCTGGGTGTTGGGTGCATGGAACAATCTCTTCCCAACCACTTGTAGTGTAACAAGAAAGGGACACCTGAGCAGCGATGGGTGGTACTGTTGGCAGATTGGAGCTTTAGTTTTCCCCAAGAATAGAGCTAAGTCATGAAGAGTCTTAGCAGCAGAGAAGGTAAGTTTGTGCACAACACAGGGGTGAGAAGAAAGCCAAAGGGTAAGTGTGGCCTCCTTTCCCACCAAAACTCTTCACTGCTAAGGTGCTGAGAAGGAAGAAGGAAGGACTTAAAACTTACTGAACCATGTCCAGTAGCTTTGAGGGGTAAGATGATATATGGATACCTGATGAGATTTCTAGTTTAGTGAAAGAGGGCAAAAGTCAATCTTCAGAGATATTTTCAAGAAGAAGTGGCAATGTTTTGTTATAATCTAATATGCAAAGAAGGCCAAGTCTAAGACTGTAGATCTGAAATATACAGAGGGTAGGCGCTTCCATAGTAACTGTGAAAGAGATGTAGGCTTTGAATTTAAATTCCAGCTAGCACATTTAATAGTGTACAAACTGTTTAGGATAGATTACTTTAGGGTAATTCTGCCCAGAATCTTGCTTTTTATTAGAACAAAATGTTGTGAAAATGGATCGATGACATGATGCCACATCTGCTCTGTTCTCCTCTCTGTTACTTGGTGTCATGTTTTTTTCTTTGCAGTTTGTCTTTCTGCATAATTTTTCAAATCCACTTGGAAGTATGATCCATACTCCTTTTCCTGTGCCTTACTGCTTTTAAATGTACATAGCTTAATCCCTGTCTTCTTTTCTTTCCTCTTTTAGCTCTCCTTTTCTTTATACCAATGTTTTGGCTATTCTCTCTGTCTACTTTAATAAAATCTCATTGTTGAAGGGCTGAATTAGTGACAGCAAGTCATAATCCCCTCCATTCATTTACAGATGCTATTTGACTCTGGAAATATCTCAGCTGAAAGAGACAATGTAAGAGAGCAAAGACTGTTGGGGTGGGAATTTTGCCCCATGTTTTCATAGAACAGCTGTAGTCAGTATCACCTGCAAGATTCAGAAGGTTTTGTCGTATTGCTGGTGCTAACATCAGAAAGATGTAGTCACCTTCTGAGAAAAATAAAGCAGATTTGGACACCAAAAAAAGCTGCTGTACCCTCTGAGGTGAGTTGTGGAGAGCCCTTGTTGGAGATGGTACAGGTTTGAGCAGCAGGAAGGCTGCATGTTAGTGCTAATTGCACTGAAAGATCTAGAACTAAGGGTATTTCTTCATATAACGCACAAATTGCTCAGTTTTAAAATGAACAAGTAAATATTTGCACAGAAACTGTCCAGGGATAAAAAAAATGAAAGAAATCAAAGAATTGAGTCTGTCTTATTCCTTGCATGTGGCTCAAATATGATTCAAAGTTCAGTCAATACTTAACTGATGAAATTAAAAGCTAGATATGAATGAGTTTATATGGAAAACGGCATTGTGAGCAGTACAGTGAGCACGCACGTGAAACAGTACGGGTTTTGGCACAATAGCTATGAGATGAGACCTGTCTTTCACTAGTTGAAAACAAAGCATTTATTAGCTTCTGTGTTTTTATCTAGCATTTCTCTTTCATGAGTAGATTTTTACATTGTATTAAAAGAGAACAAGCAAGCTTTTGGCCTGGGGGTATACCTAAATGAAGACTATGTATTCTCTTGGGCCCGTTTTTGGCTTCCTTCTTTCCCTCTCTAAGTCAGAAACTTAATTTTTTAACATTTTGTCTTAATCACTGTATGTTTAATGGAAGGTGAGAATAGTCAAGATGAGACTAGTGGCTTTCCTAGCTGGTTTTCGTGTCTACTCCAGGGCCAGCAGTGTCTGTGTGTGCTCCATGGAGTGCATAAAAGGAGAAGCACACGCAGACACGTCTTTCAGTTTCTGCAAATCTGTGACTCAGGACTTTTCTGATCTATGAGAAGTGTGTTTGTGATTTTCAACTGTCCAGCCATGGATATCACTAATTGTTTAGTTAACATTTCAGACTTTTAGTTTCTGCAGTACAGTTTCCACAGACAGCCTGCCAGGATGATTTGATGCCCTCTGGTTAAAGGACAGTCCTTTAAAACCCATGGGATCTGGACTAAGTTAAGATATTGCCTTTTTGTTCCTGGACTGTGGCATTTTTATTTCTCTTGTTTTCTACCTAGATCATTGGGTGACCCCTGAATCTGTTCCTTTCTGTTTCGTTCTTGAACCTATTCTCCTATCTTTGTCTTCCCTTTCCTTCTTCACTCTCCAGGAACTTACTTCAGGCAGCTCTGCCCAGCTAACAGGTTGGGAACGTGTCTGCTATGCTCTCACATAGTAGAGAGGGAGACTAGCTGAGTGCTGGATGTTGCAGGGACTTTATGGATGGAGCCAATGCCACCACCTATCATGCCTTTGTCAAGCTGGGCAGGGAGGACGAGCATCCTACCAACACAGGACTGAACACATTTTGGTGGTCAAAAAAAAATGGCATTTTAGTGGAATCATCAGATCCGTTTTTGAGTTAAGAAGGGCTTGCAATTAAGAACATGGGCCTCCAGTATGTCAGTAATGTCTTTAAAATGAGGTGCTGACATTGCTGTATGTTGTCTGGGAGCACAAACAGTTTAAAACCCCCAGGAAGATGTCCCTAACTCACTGGCTGCAAGGCAGAGTTGAACTGATAGCTGTTTGTTTACAGTGATGAAACTTCCCATAAATGATACCTAAGGCTGAAGAGTCTTTCCAAGGTAGACTGGAATTTTTTATGTAAACAAATAAGTGGACTGAATGCTGTGCAAAATGGTATATTACAGATGCTATAGTTATTTTGCCACATTTCTTGCACAACCAACCAGGTTTATAACTATTTATGCCACCTGTAACTAAAAAAATTGTATAATCCCAGCAATCTGAGAAAGTCTTATATGGTTGATATCCATTTCCTAGTTACTTGCTGCAGTGAAGAGATTTTTAGAAGAAATACAGTAATCTTCTCTAACCAAAAGCAAATATTTAAAAAAAGTAAGAAAATTGATAATGCAATTAATTATGTGCCTATAACTATACTCTAACTTCCTTGGTAAAAAGTTGGTGCCTATGGACAGTATTATCTACACAATAATTTGAAGTGAACAATAACATTCTCTTTATCATTACAATCGTGGAAATGACAGGTATAACATAGCTGCAGCCCTACGGAGTTGCTTAGATTGAGATTTCATAGCAGTTCTTGAAGATGGCATTCTGTATTCATCGGTAGATATTCATAGAAAGTCTGTATATATCTTAAAAGGATGTTTCAGCTGGAGATTTTAAGACTTACCCTAAATGTATTCATAGGCTTTACATTGTAACAAAGATCCCAGATTTCACAGGTGGATTCCTATCTAGATGAAGCCTTAATGACCTGTGTCCACCTCCTTTCAAGCTTTAACCTGTGTTTTAAGTACATCAGCCCTGTAAGTAAGCATTTGTTTAACACAGATTTTTGTTAACTGTAAACATCATATTTCAAACTTAGCCATAGTATTTTCCAAACAAGCTTTAATGAAGGAAACAATAAACATAAACACTTAATTTTTAAAATGCTGATTTACAAGAAAATAAATAAAAGATATTGTTGATAGTAGACATGGAAAACAATACACAATTACTGCAAGCTGTTGTGCTGAATGTTTTCTTGAAGGACTGTAAACTCTTAACCAATTGCATATATGGTTATAATTTACCTACAGTATTTTGCTAATATTACAGATGGCAGCAGAAGCTCAAGATTAAATTACTTATCTGGTATTCAATTAGACTTCAACAGGTTGCTTATAATAAGAAAATGAGTATTTGAAGTCGTATCAGTTGTAACAGTAAAATGGTAATGCACAAGTCAGTAAAATACAGCACTGGTAGTAAGAAAAATGGCACAAAGTGAATTAGCTCTGTATAGGTTTATGTAAGAATGTATGTATTTTTATATATAATGTGAATGTATGCTTCATTGCTTATTTGTTGTAAAGGAGAGAGGTCAATATCAGCTTTATTAATAAAAATGAAGAAAGTGTATCTGTTGCTGATACTAGGAAAAAGGTTGCATGAAATATAGAGGGGTAGAAGGAAGTTTTTGTGTTTGATGTGTTGGTTCTTGATCTATTTGTATGTATATATACATAGACATATATTTCTCTAATCTTAAGTAGTCTTTACAGCAAACCATGAAGTGTCTGCTGTGTGATTCTCTTTCCTATGGGGATGGGATATGCTGTGCCAGGAGGCGCCCTGTTGTTGGGATGCAGAGCAGCAGAGGCTCAGAAGCTGAAGACAACATGAAGGAGCGGAGATTTATTAGATAGTTGCTCTGTAAGAACTTTGCTATATGAGTTTTGAACTCGCTATCTGATTTCTGCTGCCTTAACAGCTGTCTTCACATTGTGTCACACAGAGTGTCTCGTGGGCTATACCTGGGGCAAATCTGGACTTGCAGGAGGGAGCTCCTGTGGGTTTCAGTGGGTATTTGTCAAGAGAACTTGTGATTTTTCTTGTTATAGTTGAAATGGGGCCCAAACCAAACAAAAAAAAGGGCCATGTTTTACCCTTATTTGGAAACCATCCCAGATTCATGTATTAGGTAAATGACATCAAGCTTATTCTTACTTTCTTTATATATTCTGTAAGTGGCCTGGCCCTGGGCTTGACTCAGGATGGCTCGAGTTAGCAGAGCTGTAGCAAGATGTGTCACTGTGAGCAGACTGCGTGTTTCACACAGCACCATCCGTCAGTTTGATCAGGAGGTCATCACCTGTAGCAGGCAGTTCAGAGGCAGCTACATTTCGTTACATTTTCCTTATAAATGCACTTAGACCTCAAGCCACAGCACAAATACTCTTCAAGCTACCCAAGCATCAAATCACATGAAAATAAAAGCATTGCGCGTAACAACCAAATAAAAAATTTACAAAATCCACCTTTGGATATTTAGATCCATATTCTGTAAATAGCTGTATGCTTAGCTCTGTGGTGTGATTTAAATTAAGCGTTTGCTTACATTCTGCAGGGTTTGGAGCCATATATTGCGTAGTGCTTACATTTGTTGCTGGCACGTTAAGGCCACAGTATTCCAACGTACGTGTCCTGAATTATATAGTGCTACTGAGCACCCTTTCTAATTTTCTTAATGCTGTGAGTCATTCAGCTTCTGGGCATTAGTTAAGTTGTTACATAGATGATTTCCCTCATAATTGTAGACAGTTTTGCTGCCTTGTTTTTCTCTTTTTCTTTGGCAAACAGGATTGTTTCACTAGTGGTAATAGAGTTGCCTGTTGCTATTGTGAGTTTAGCCAGCTGTGAAGCTGCACTTACATTTTGTTATTACCCTGCACTTGCTTATGAAATGCAGCCTATTAATTATTTCACTAAAATATAGCCACTGGGCCTGATCCTGGGGGATATTCCGCTTTCTCCTGCTGCTTTACATTTCCATTTATTTTAATGGCAGTTGAGGCTGTTTCTTTAGGTTTTTGCAAAGTTTCCTTTGGCTATCACTGCCTAGTCCTTCTAGATACTTCAGTCAATATTTTCCCCTGTTGATTCATGTTTCTGCTCAGGAACTCTCATTGTAACTTCTGGTCTCATATTTCTCCCTCGATGCTACAGCTGAGCATGGAGGTGTACAAGGTGGAGGTCAGGGGTACAGTTCTGTGGTTCACTGTAGAGCCACTTTCCAGAATAGTACCCATCTTTAAATGGTAAAACGTTTGACCCATAACCCAACTTGGTTGCTGCCTTTGCCATAATAGCTCCATTTTGGTTTTTTTCCTTTGGCTCTGATTGGTATTGCAGTGGACTTGTTGGGAAGTTAATAGCTATCATGACAGTTTTTATTTTCTAAATGAAACAATGCCCCCTGGTGCTCTAGGATTCGAGAGGTCTGGTTTTACAGTCAAAATAAAAATAAAACCAAATAAAATCTTTTCAGAGAGATACTTCTTGTCCCTAGATCTGCCAGCTACCACTCAAATGCTGTCACTGTCACTCACAGGGGATGGGGAAGAACACTGTCAGTAGTGAGCAACAAAGAGAAGTCACAAGGAGAGTAACAGGGAATAAAACCACACTTGAAAAGAGACACACGTTAGTTAGGCAGGGTATAAGCAAATTACAGAAGAGAAAAATAAAATGAAAGGGTCATGACAAGAAACAGTCTAATGAAAAGAACAGTCAGAGAAAAGTAAAAATTAAAACTGTCTGCTTAATGAAATGTAAAATCTAGATAATGATAGAGAAGAAGCTATAATATTAAAAATGGGAGTGCTTTTTTATAAAAAGATTGAATTTAATAAAGATATTACAGAAGAAAAGGACAAAGAGGGTAAGTGAAAAATACGCAATGGAGAGCATTAAATTAAAATGACAACTCTAAAAAGGAAGAGACTATAGAAGGTATAAATTAGAGTGCATGAATACTACAGAAATTAGTATAATAAATGTAGTTCGATATTTTCTGTGCACTAAGAAAATAGATTATCAATGCAGAAATTAAACCAAAGTCTCTCTGGAGTAAAAATATAAGCAAAGTTGATAAGAAATGAACAGAAACATTTTATCTCTCTTCAGTTAAGTCTGTCACTATCATCTGATTTTTTAAAAATTAAGATGTTAAATTACAAAACAATTCCTGATGAGGACAGCATGCGTGTGAACCATGAGAACATTGCTTGTCCTGTTTGCAAGCAGCAAACTCCAGCAAAGCGTGCTTTCTCACAGCCTTGTGGCTGACAGGAGCCTCTGCTTCTGAAGACCGATCAATAGAGTAGAGACTGCCATGAATCACCATCCGTGATGGAGTGCTGGGCTATGAATGCTACCAGAGCTATCTGTAAAGCCAAAACAGACAGAAGTGAAGGCAGAAGAAAGGCAAAGGAAACTACCCCATTGCTGCAGCTGCAAGATGTGCTAACAGCCGGTGCTCTCAGGGTTTTTTTTCAATTGCAGGCAAAGATGAAATAGCACAGCTCAGAAGCAGGGATGTCTGAAAATGGCTTTAAGGTAGCTTTATGTTCCCACAGTCCTGGAGCAGCAATGAGTCAGTCAAGTCCCCCGATGTAAGTCAGAATAGCCTGCAGGCTGCTCTAAATCATTCTGGCTGCCAGTGACCCTGTAACAGCAGAGAGGGGTTGCTGGGGCATAGCAAAGTCTTGGCTGTACTTCTCTTCCTTTGGCCATGTCCTCTAGCCTGGCCAGAAAAGCTGTCAGGAGGAGAGTGAGGGGGAATTGGGGAGAAGCAGAGAAGGGTAAGCATAGAAAAAGCCGTGATGCCTGTTTTTCTGACTTCTGCCGTGGCTGGCAAAGTGTCCAGTGGCTGGTTGTGGCTCTTGTTGTACCACAGGGATACTGTGATAGGGAACTGATCCCAGCATGAGCAACAGAAGTTCTGTGGCTAAGCAATGGCCAGGTCTGGTGATAGGTTTTGGTTTTTTAATAATCTGCTTTTCAAAGGCATTTTTTGAGAGTTCTTCAGATGACACAGAGTCCATTTTGCCTGGGAATCTCATTGTGATGGTGTCTGTTGTGTAGGTCCTTCACATAGGTGGATGTTCATATTCTGTGACCACTGCGATCAGTTTGGTTGGTGCACCAGTATTAATCAGATACTATTCCTTGCCCAGTATTATTTGGCCTAGCACTAGAAATATTTAAATTAATGCTGCTATGGGAATGCATACCACTAATCTAGCTCATGATTTTAATTTTGTTTTTATTAACCTACTCTTATAAACTAAAAGTATATCCCACATTGGGAGAAAACTATGAACCTGTAATTTGATTTTTTCCTTTCTTTTTTTCCTTTTAATAGCAGCAATATTTTTTTTGTTCAGTAACTCCAGATATTTATGTTTTGCATTTACATAGTTTGATGTTATTGTCAAGTCATCTCTGAGGTGACCCTCAGTCTCATGGAAGCTGCAGTTAAGAGCGTGATGTGTTTCCAAACTCTTCTGTAAGTGTCCTGATCTTGCTGCTTTAGTGGGATCAAAATGTTTGTGCCTTAGAAGATCATGATGCTTTCTGAAACAAAGGACATATACATTCTGAAACCTTCCCTTTCTCCCACAAAGCAGTGCACAGCCCAACCTTACTAGCAGGTAACCATCAGAATTGGAATGCTCAGACTAAGTAATGACAAATAATTGAGCAGCCTTTTAGAGGAGATCCTGGGGCAGAGGAAAAATTATTATCACTTTTAATAATTCCTTAAAAGCAGTTCCCAAAACTTAATTTTCAGTCAACTAGGTATTCCATGGTGTGCAACAGGAGCGATATTTTGAAGTACTGAGCAGGACCACTGGTCTTACAGGTAGTGGACATCTCCTGTCTTGCATAGCTCTGCAGTTATGCAGAGACATATGCATCACCTGTGTATCCAATGCAAAGAATGTAGTTTATACTTCCACATCTATTTTAAGTGGGTTTAAAGTGTCAGGAGGTACCATCCCTGCTGCTGACTAAACCTCCATGAAGGCAGAGATAAAAGCCTTTTTCTAATTTGAGGTAACAGACATTGAACCACTCACTGCTTCTAGTTATGAAAGGATACAATCCTTTGACCAGCCAATGGTGTAAGAATAGTAGTTTGTAACCTCAGGTGCAGTATGTGAGGGAGCACAGATTCTGTAATTAACAATTAAAAATTAATACTGTTGATTCTGTAGCTTATAATGTCTTGTCTTTTTCTGATAAATTAGAACAGAAGTTTTTAAAGGAAAAAAGGTGTATGTGTTGGACGTATGTCAGCACTGGTTGACACCATCAGCAGCTGAGGACTAGATCTTCAAGGTGTAAGTTCATTTAGCTCAGTTGATGCCAGGAGAGCTGTGTCAGTCTGCAATACTTTAAGCTTTGTCATGAGGACACACAGTACCATCTACAGGAACCTCTTAGACAGGATCAGTAGAGTTCCTTGGTAAGGATTCAGTGCTTTCCTGCCAGGAGCTTCAGCACCGGCAGTGGTCCTGAAGATCTGTCTGTTGCCATCTTCTGTCTGTTGTCTTTAATCACAACTGAGGGGAAAACTGGTTTATGTTATCTTTGAGTCTGAAGACTGCTGTCATCCCAAAATATTGAAGATCCTCTATTTCTGTGGGATTTGCCTGCTGCCATCTTCTCCATGGCTTTTTTAGGTTTGAAGCAGATTGAAGCAAGTAATCCTGGCATGTTGGAAATTGTTCCAGACTCTTACCTGTCTCTGTCCAAACACAAAGACCTTCCTACAATGGTGAGCATTTCATCCCATCCACAGTATTGTCTTAAAAATGCCTATCAGTTCACCAAGTTGAGCAGTCACAACAGCCAGTTCTGGTTCACAAAATACTCTGGTTCGCAGGGGAACATTTAAGCTAACTTGGGAGAAGTGGTGAAAACTGGGTATTCCCTGCACTCCCAATTAATGCAAAGAGAATGCTTCCATGTATTCCTTTGCATGGCAAACCGCACTGAGTAAGTATCTTTGATTTAACAGCAGGATAAAGCTGAAATCATGTCCTGACATGCAAGCATTTTGGATTATTTAACAGCTTAATTTTTTCTTGAGGATTGATGGCTTAGTCTGTCATTTATTTGTTTGAGATATTTTATGATCTGATGATTTCTCTGCACGTATTTTAGTCAGATATATTATGTATCATTGTTGCTTTATGTTTTCTATTACTCGGAATAAATTTTTCACAAAGTATCCTCATTTAATTATATGATACAGTCACGTGTGCATTTTGCATGAATAGGAAGAATCTGTTTTAATTTAGTCATTGTACATTTTGCTATGTTGAGTTTTCAGGTTAAAATTCCCAAGTTTTTTGTTTGAGCATAACAATAGTCATATTCATTGCTTCTTATACTATAACAAAAGCACTCAGATGTCAATTCATAGATTGACATAATCAGCTTTGTCTCTTAATTAGAAAAGAGAATAAAGCTGGTTAGGCGTGTCAATAAAATGACAGATGTATCATTAACAGAAGGCTACATTGGATCAGAATGATGCAAATGCTTGGAATTGAAATGTTAGAATTTTTTACTGATAACATTTCATTTCTAATTTTCATTTTCTCGGGATTTTTTTCTAACTGAAAAATAATAGAGACAAAGGTACATAATACAGCATATAAATGGAACTATTATTGGTGCTGGAGAATTCCAATTCCTTCCATAAAGACTCAAGTTTATGACCAAAGTATAGCTATAACTAAGAAAACCTGTTACTCAGGACTCCTGCCTGCCCTCAAAACAAAATCCAGCATGGCCAACGCACACTTTGGAGATAACTTTGATGCACTCCTCGTCATCCTTACAATGTAACCAACTGTTTATGAACAATAGGACAGCTTGTAGATTTTAATATGAAATTCAGGACATACCCCATACCTGATGTCTCGTTGCAGAACACAACATGGAATTTTTCACAATTAGTCAGACTAGTATTGGCTTGAGTGAGTCCATCTTTTGCATATTTCTTCATCAGTTTAAAATGCTGTTGATATCTACCCTTTCACACAACCAAAGCACATTATACTTGTAAGAGACAACAGCTTTCAGTTGGTATACGTAAAAATTGCAGAACCTGACTGAATTCCAATGTTCAAATACTGTGACAATAGGAATTACATGCTTCAGGGTTCAGGCATACAGATGGAAATAAAGTTGCAAGTTGAATCAGCGATCTGTCTGAGGTGGCTGATCCCAGCATGAACTGACATTCAAGGCATTAACAAAACTCAGCATCTCATATCAACTTTACTGGCAACCTCAGCTAGAGGATTTTCAGACTTCTTACAGATCCAACTGTCTTTTGGCAAGCAATATTAAGGTCCTTCTAAGAGGAAATCTAGGCTGTTTTGTCTTTTCATATGACTAAATCCAGCTGCCAGATCAAGTAGCCAGCCACATAAGAGCACACAGTTGAGCGTACTCTAAACCAGCTACACCTATAGCTTTGTGTACCAGACAAGTGGCCATACAGCCAGTCTTGGAGGTGTTTCAGCAAGGAGAACAACGAGTGAGCCACCCGGCCATAGTCCCAAGTTTGCGTCCATATTCTGCACAGTTATAGTAAAATGGATGAGGTATTCTGAATCCTTATCTCTTTCACTGACTGTATCCACTTCCTTTTCATTAGAAGCTGTAAAGCTCATTATCTGCCCAATAGAAATGTTTTACACTTTCAAGATTTCATGAAACATTGATGCTTCTGTTAATGTTGTGTCCCATGTATAAACAGCTGCCTCATTTGCACTTTAGGATTCTACATTTAGTTATGTGGTGCTTCAAACCAGATATAATAGTACTCAGTTGGAATAGCTGGTTGGAAAATATTGAACATTTCTGTAATAAAATTTCTGATTTTCAAATTCTAGCCTTTTACTTGATGGATATTTACTATTTACTGGATGTTACCTGCACCAGGAAGTTTAGATCTGTCCTGTACTCTTGAGCCAAAGCAGGAAATTATGCAATTGCATAGTATCTATTTTTTTTGGGGGGGCGGCGGGGGGGGGAAGGATAATCTATTTCAATAAATCTAGGACAGGCAAGTCTTGGGCTCTTCAGAAAGATGATCCTTTTATAACCCAAGTATTATTTTTTACAGGGAACAATTTAGGAAAACAATAAAATAAGTATTCATTTGCAATTGTAATGTCTCCGATTGCAGTCCCCGAGTTGATATTTACTCAATTTAATTAAAAAAAATGAGAATTGTGTTTATATTTTCTACTCCATCTTTCACAGCAGAGGGATTTAAAACATGTTCAGACCTACAATGTCGCAGTTACTGTTTCATCTTACAATGTTTAAGTAATAATATTCTGACTTTCTATGACTGCAGAATGAAAATGTGTTCTTGATTTACCTAAAATTGGAATTAGTTAGGTTACCTAAAACCAACAAGGATGTTGTACATTCCAGAGAACTCACGCAAATGCAAGGCTAGGAGCTTCATGCAGGTTTAACCCTTGTGCCCTTGAATATAATAGAGTTTACATAAATATTTAAGAAGAGCAGCTGCAGACCAATTAAAGGAATATATTTTCCAAGCATCAAAGCATTGTTTTCAGGCAATACACTGAAGCTCTTAAATTAATACATATTAAATCTGTTACAGACCCAGCAGAGTTTTAGGCTCAAGAGAGGGAAAAGCAGATGAGAGCACCCCACGGGGAAGTCGAGTAGAGATTGCCTGTGAGATGCGCGTCCCACCACCCAGCTCGCAGGGTGTCTGCTTGGGCTGCAAGTGGCTGCAGGCTGTTCCACAAATCCATCCAAGGAGGGGAGGGCACAACTGTCCCTCTCATTAGTCCTTTCAGAATCCTAACTAAAGCTGTGGGCACTCTGAGAAGGCTGCAACTATCTTCATTCTGGTATTTTCTAAATAAATTGAGGAGCAGCTGTTTTGTGGGAAATATATTTAAGATTTTTTTAAAAAAAAATCTTTAAAAATAAAAATGTTTTAAGATACTTCAAAATTTCCCCCATAATGAGAGGTCTAGTTTCAGTCTAGTCTTATTCAGAAATGCTCAGTAGAAGCACTTCGTATTTGCTCGCTTCAGACTAGTTGCTCCATGGGGTTCCTGTTGAACGCGTGCAGCTTGAATTATAGAATGGTGCTACTCATATGCACGATAATGTGAAAAGTATCACTTCACAGCCCTAGGAAAATACATTTGCAAGTAATCGGTTTGTTGCTCCCTAATTGTGTCATCTTATTAAGGCAGGGGCAGGATTTATCCAACTATAAACTATGAGAAAATCTGACATCAAAAAGACCCATGTGAACTATTGCAGGCAGAGGCAGAGCCAGAGCTTGGGGAAGAGGAGAGAAAGGGAAAGAGTGCAAGTGAAATGGATAACAGTGCAGTGAAGTTTTGGAAGAAGAGGAGGAATGTGAGCAAAGAACATATAAGCATGTCTAGGAAGAGAGAAGAAAAGGATATTTGTTGCAACTAGTGAGGAGCAAAAGAAGAAGAGTGCAGACTGCAACATGGTTTCTGCTGAAATAAACCCCCTATAGTCTCTGCTGAAAGAAGTAAAATCAGTTCAGATGGAAAAACTGAGATGTTAGTCTAGGCTAGTGGCAGAAGGAGATGAAGGAGGAGCAAATGGATGTGTAATGCAGAGTCCAATTACAAGACTGTTTCCCTAAACATGTGCAATAGACTTGTAGCACTGGAGGAAAAGAGAAAACAAGGACCTAGGATACAAGTATGTACAATACTTTGAAAGGGAAGAAGACTTACTTACTACATTCATCTTACAAAAATTAAGACTTTTGAAACGTTCACCTAAGTACAGTGTTCAGTTGCTACTTTGCTGCAATATATGCATTAGGGACAGGATTAGTTACTTTTTCCAGTGTATCATTTCAATTTTGAATTGTATTTTTACAAATAAGTGGGCTAAGAAAGGTACTTGGGATATTTTTGTATCTATTCAGCTGTTCAGACTATACTTTGGAATTTTTCAATACATTTTTGACCAAAACATGTATGTCCTGACTGTTAATTCTGTAATATGATTCGTGAAATGTCTGACATCTGAAACTCTAGGGGGAGAGGAAGGAATGTGTTTGCAGATTGCCATGTGCTTCTGCATGCTTCTACTTCAGAATGCATGGCTATAACTGTGGGAGTCATGAAATCATTAATTAAAAACTTCATAGCTGTTGCATGCTTTTTTAAAGATAAAATGCAAAATTTTTTATTCATCTAAAGCTCTATGTGTGCAGATTTTAAGACAGAGTAAGTGGCACCTCTTCTCCAGTTAATTACCTCAATAAATCAGGAGTGGGCTGCTGGTATTTCAAAATCATGTGCGTGGTAGACAGAGCGAGCAAGAGAACAGCTTTCTGCAATGTGCTGTTGTTGGACTGTAAGGGTGTGTAGGTCACTTGGGCCAAAATGGTGGTGTTAATACAATACGACCGTGACTACAGCATCAGAAGTTTACTGTAATAAAACTCAATCTTGAAATAAAAATAAATATTTGTGGTATCCTTGCAAAAAAAAAATGCAAGAATACTCAAATTTTCTCCTGTGCTGAAATTACTGTTTGCATATATGCATATGTGTGTACATTAGAAATAAGTGCACTTATATACACATAGCCTGTGTTCATAAATGCCTGCACATGCACGTGCACACATATACACACACGTGCATTCTGAACGAGTTGTCCTTGCTTCTTGAAGATGGCTGATATTCACTGGAATAGGAAGTAGAGGGAATGATTTTATCACAACTAGTTGATTTCACAAATGAAGATCAGTTTTGCAGTATAC
The DNA here is from genome assembly GCA_033556795.1 of Tapera naevia. Classification (NCBI taxonomy): domain Eukaryota; kingdom Metazoa; phylum Chordata; class Aves; order Cuculiformes; family Neomorphidae; genus Tapera; species Tapera naevia. The sequence goes on from JAUMJJ010000038.1 coordinate 19,280,431, forward strand.
GGTGTAGATGTATTCTGTAGAAAGGCTGTTCCTAGTCTCCATCTAAGACAGGAGGTAACAGATCTGTATAGGAAGGGAGGAGAGCATGGTGGAGATGGACGAGGCTCATCAACAAAACCAGGAAGGCAATATTTGGACTGAGAATATATTGCAGGAGATGAGAGCAGGGGCTCTCCAGATCTGAAGAGAAACTTGGTTTGAGAATGAAGTTAACGGTCGGTGGGCACAAGGACTGAACAGTGGTGGCGGGTCCATGGGGGCACCCAGAGAGGGATGGGCAGCCAGGGTGGGATTACGCAGAGGATCATGGAGGGGAAAAAAAAGTTTACAAATTAGCAAGCTAGGAAAACTGACAAAAGAAATGTGAGGAGAGACATGACATAATCAGGGAAATGGAGGGGAGTCATCCTCTCTTTGCTTCCTAAGTGAGCAACTCCAACCTATCTGTATTGTTAATGAAGACCAACAGTTCCAGAAAGCCTTTTCTCTTTAGTGATTGTAGAGAACTTAAGAGATGTCTGGCTTAACCAACATTCCAAACTTCTGGACAGCTCAGTTATATGAAATGACGGATTTATTTTCATTACCATTTTTGTTCTAATGAACATTCTGCATTATTTGGTATTCGTACAGTTTTATAGTAAATACTATTTGATTTTGCTTTTCTTCTTTACTTCTGAAATTATATACTACATACTCAAAGAAAATATAGTTGTTGCACACAGAAGATGCGATATCTTTCCATTTAACATTCTCCGCTCTTTCCTTGCTACCAGGGCTTTCTAAATGTGATGATGTCTTACCACTGTTTCTGAAATATCCTGAATTTATTTGTTTGCTCTTTATTGCGTAAGGAATGATTTCTGCTTGTTTGAATACATTTTTGTGGGGAGTGCTGACATTCTTATCCACACTTCACTTGTCATTTCTAGGCCAGACGGTTAATATGATTTCCTTCTATGAGCTACTTACTGCACACAGTTTTAACATGCGTTGCAGCAAGGCAGTATATTGAAGTGGAGAAATGGCTCATGAAAGAGATGTATATTAGGTGAGAATCTTTGGGTTCTTTTAGGTAAAGTTAGTTAATGTGTAGCATAAATATGTTCCTAATAGGGGTAAAAGGTAATACTGGTGGACCTCATATTCTGATCTCATCCTTCTCACATGAATACAGGAAAAAATAGTTTATGTTTGTTGATAATATCAAAAGAGGAATGACTGCAAGCCTTCAAAGGAGGAATTAGCGATCCAAATAACGAACTGGAAAACACAGAGGACTAATCAACAGCATATGGACAGGACCGTGATCTTTTTTCTGGGAAAGGGCTGAGGGCTGTAATGGTTCCCAAGCTGGGTTTTTATCAACACAGAGGTTATTTTGCACAGAAAGTCGAGGTTGTGCTAGGAGTCAAAGGCTGGTGCAGTGACCTCAAGATGGGAGACATAATTCTGCTGTGCTCAGTGCAGGACAGTGCTGTAGAGAAGAGCATGTATGAACTTTAGAAAATCAAGAGGGGAATGACACAAGTACGTACAGGTCTAGAACATAGTTATGAATAAATACTGGAAGAACTCAGGTTGTTTAACCTAAAGAAGACTAAGGGAGAACATGCTAAGTACCTTTAAATACATCAAGTGCTCCTGCAGAAGTGAAGGGAATAATTTATTCTCTTCTTTGCAGGCAGAATGAGAAGTAGTGGGCTTGAGGTAAGACATGAAGATAAAGATTAGATGTAAGGAGAAACTTTCTGATAATTACAACAGATTGCTTAGCAAGAAGAGCATAGACAAATATGAGGGAAAGTATTGGTGCAAAGCACCCTACCTGGGATAGGAGGCATGGAATAGGTAACCTCTCAGTGTCCCTTACTGGCCTATTTTTCTTTCATTAAAGCAGAATTAAGAAAAGAAAAGCTCTGGACTGGGCAAGTGATCTCAAGTGTAAAATGTAACAGAATAACCTTGGGCTTGGTCAGGGAAAGTTTGAGTAGTCGTGGCTGCTCTTACCTCATCTGGAGCAGAAACAAAATAGGATTTCAATGGTGGTGCCATAAGCACTGAATTTATATTGATTTTTAATATTGCTGAATTATTGTCACATTGACCAGGTCTTTGCTTCGCCATGACACCTATCTTGGCTGTTATTAAACTTTACATCACATTTTGTGTAGGACCTTTCTGGAAATTTTCAGCCTCTGATAAAATCTGACCCAAAAGGGCTTTTTCACTGGGTTGCCGTTTTCAAACTGTTAAGATAACTTTCCCACAATGGTATTTACCCACCTTTTGGCTTTTTAGGCAATGTCCCAACCAGTTAATACAAGTGGTGGTTGAATTTGTGAATTGCCTGGTACACAGGTTTGAAGTGTAGTAGTAGAATTGGTATTTACAGTATCAACCTACAGTTGTTGAGATAATGTAGCCTAAAAATGGCAACAGAATATGGTTTCCTAGAGAGCAATTTTTTTGAACAACTGGTATTTTTTTTATATCATGACCCAAATGAAATTACTAGAATAGAAGGGAAAAAAAAGGCTCCTGTGATGGACCAATTACAGCACAAGTTAAGAGTTCTTACCAACAAAAAGCTTGTATGCTTTCACAGAAAAAAAAAAAATATATATTTTTATTAAAATCCCAGAAGTTCTTGACATGAAAAACTTTCAACAAAAGGATTGCATTTTTCTGTGGAGGGAAAAAAACCACACTGTAAATATTCACTGATTGGTTGGTTTGTTTTCATCACCATTCTCCCAGTTTGTCTCACATCACCACTAGAGTCTGTCTTTGCTGTGTTGCTCTTTTGGGGAGCACAGGAAAACGATGTATAAAGTATATTTGTAAAAGTGTATTTGTTTGATACTCTTTTCTGAGTTTTTGTTTCGTTTTCTTTAATGAGTAATCTTTATCCTAATGAAAAAAAGGAGGTTATCAGTAATGCAGTGTGAAATCACTTTACCTTGGCAAAAGTATAGGCAGCGGTAGTGTGAGGTTTTTTCTGTCTCAGAGCTCTTGTTTATTCTTGTTCGCTGAGTCAAATCTGTGTCTGCATCTCTCTGTCAAGACTTGGTCTGATGCATCCATTTACTCCACACAAGCCTCCAAATAGCGATCAGATAGGAGCAACACCTAATCCTTAACGCCATAGGAAGTGTTTAAGCCAATAATTCAAATGCAGAACACTGTATATTGCTAAACCTCTCCTCTGTCTTGTACAACAGGGAATACTTTTCCACACTGCATGTATTCATCCTGGAAAATTTAGAGTTCCAGGAGGTCACCGAGGCAGATAATCTAGACAGGATATTTAAGGCATGAATAATTTTGTATCAAAAAATTGTGCTGGGGAAAAATATTTGGAAGATAAGATTTTTTTCTGTCTTCTTCATAGATACAAACCACCTAATGCTATGAGCAGGTCTCGGAGAGAAACTGTAACTGCTGAATTAAAAAAAAATAGGAGGACAGACTTAGTGGCTTCCTCCTGTCCTAAGTTTCCTGTGTTCTTTCTTTCATAATACAAGAAGACACTGCAGACACCACATTTCTGGGGATTACCTTTCTTGGGGTTGAAGCCTTTGGCCTCATTCTTTTCCTCATAGTTATAGTGTTCATAAGCCCCTGGAAAGACACTGTCTGTCATGTCTTGTTGCTTAAATATTGTGATCGAGCCTGTGAATTACCTCAAACGGCTTTGACATGCTCATAATAGCTTTCGTTCTACTTCTGTAGCCATCCATTTCCATTCCTTAAAGTCGCCTGGCATGGTGTGTTCCTGCTTAGATGTGGTGTGTGATGGCTTAACCAGAGGTAGTATGGGAAAATGAGAATAATTCCTTTAATATTTTTGTGGATGGTGAAAACGGTTTGCAAAGTGAAAATGACCCCTTGGTAGAAAACTGTGTTTTTAGACTTTTTTCTCCCTGGCTTGCTGGGTTTTTCACCCTTTGGTGGAAGTCACTGAGAAGTGGTCAGCTGAACCAGCGGTACCCTGCAGAGTGACGTGTTCATGTAGGGCTTTTCAGCTGTGCTGTGAGCAGTGAAGGCTGCGTTAACACCAGATGCCAATCATACACCACCGATGGATTTGCAAGATTACAGGACAGGAAAAAAGATGAAGGTTAAGCACAGGGCACAATAGAGATTACTTATGGTAATGAATTGTATAATTTTTCTAGACAGATCTGGATTAATGTTTATCCCAGGCAAGAGATTACTGTATGTCTGATTCTAGTTGTAAACAGACATTATTAAACAGAAGGTTTATGTTCATGAAATGCGACTATGGGTGTTAAAGCACTTATGATTTATTATGTGCAAAGAGAAAAATTAACCTGTTCATCTGCTTTAGTACAAGATGCACTGTGGATTTTTGCATAATTTGGAAGGCATCTGCTCTTTTGGAATACAAATAACCAGTGAAATGAGAAGCATTCTTCTCTCATTTACACTGATCCTGTGTCTGATACGTCAGAGGAGCTGAAGTGGTGTACCAACAAAAGAATAGTCTTGTATGTTTTTATAATGCAACAATATTTCTATGAGAGGTGATGCTGACAAAGTCTATTTGCTTGTGAATCTTTAGGGTGTTTCCTTTACAATTAAAAAAAAAAAATTAAAGTTCTGAGAGTTTAACAAATTACCTTATTTGGGTTTCCCAAGTAATTCTCTTTCACTAATTGAAAACAATGTTCAGAGATATTGAATTTAAAAAATACTTTTTCTAATCTATTTTTCACGTGATTTGTGTTGCAGCCAATTTTTCTCCTGATTTGGTGCTTCACTGCTCTTTAACAGAAGTGAGACATAAATAGTGCCTCACATCAGTAGCTAAATAATCACACCTGAGTCAGTAATTTCTATGTTCTGGGTGAGCTGAAAAATCTTCTTTAAAGAAACTGGAAACAAACTCCAAAACTTTCCTTCTTTGTTTAAGTAGACATTTCAACTTTATCACTTGCTAACAAGGAAGTATCTTTTCTCTGTGAAAGCAAAGAAAAATTACAGTTATCAAAATCTGATAATTCTATTTACAGGCTGTATTTGTAGCCAGCTGATTTTTGCATAATGCCATTTGAAATTAGCCATTTAACAATGATAGATGATGCAACTGCGTTGCTTCCCTTCCACTTTGTAACTGATCTGTCTACTTATAGATGCTTTATTTGTAAAATTCACTCACATATGTGAGCAATTTGTCTGTTCAGTCTTATAGACTTCGGAGAGGCTTCTCAGGTAAGTAAAGATATTCCTGTATATAAGCAAAACCAATCCAAACTGTAAAAAAAACAGGAATATGGAGGGAAAAGGCCTGGGAATACTATGAGGTGTATTAAGTGAATTATAATTTTAGCAGTTAAATGGGGATTGAATAGAACATAATCTGCTAAGACGTTCTGAATGCTTCAGTTTAAAAAGTTGCGCTCTTAAATTGCCATCAAAACACTTAATATTGCTTTTTTATATTTCTATTCTTATATTTTACATTTTATGCAAATGGATACATTACATAATGAGAAAAAATTAACTTAATTATCAAATTTTACAACAGCTGTGAAAGGTGAATCCAGAGTTAAAGTTTGTCAACAAATTAGGTAACCAGTAAAAGTTCCTGTGAGCTTTGTTAATGGTTCTGTGTAGCATCCGAAAGGTGACAGGAGCTCCTGGAGGTACCCGGAATGCAGGTGGAAGTCCTGAAGGAAGCTGAGGTCAGCTGAGCTGCACTGTTTGTGCAGTGAAGCATTGTATTTTGGGAGGCACTAAAATATACTTGGTGCTCTTTTCTTTGCTGTGTGAAGGCAGACATCGATAAGTCATGAAGATGACCTCCATCTTCCAAAGAGAAGTAAAGCTAGAAATGAAGACACATTTCTGTTATCAGTCTGCTGTGGGTCGTAAGTTGAACTGGTGTTATATTTTCCTCTGAAAACCGCGTAGCCTTGACACAGCGCTTAACAGTGTTAAGCTTATTGCTGCTGAGCTAAACGTGTCTGAAGTGAACGATGACCCTCATGTCTTTGTGATAGCAAAATGTCTCCCTGATGTGATCCCACAGACTTGGAGCATTAAGTTAATTTTCCCCTGGATTTCAGAGCTGCCTCTTTTTTACCCAGCAGAGAGCTTGTGAAGAATACAGCTTCTGACCGAATGACAGAATGTGGAGGGTGAAATTAGATGCATTCAATTAGAAGATGACAAAAAGCCGATCTAAATATTTGTCAGGATGCTACTTATGGGGCGTAGTGTCCAGCCTGGGAAGTGAAAGGCGGCCGCTCTTGGGACTTAATAGTCAGAGGGTGGGGGGAAAATGGGTAAATCGTCCACATTCTTTACAGGCTGGGAAGGGATAATTGAGGGTATCATCGTGTGGACTGTCATGCATCCAGGGCTGGTGATCCCTCCCATGTAATCTCAGATTAGTTCTTTTCTTGTATTCACTTAATACAGAATTAACCATTACAAAGTTTTCTGGACCACTTGAGTAAATAGGGTTGTTAGTTGACTGCTAGAGAATGGAAAACGCAGTGGTTTATGGATGATATTGGAAAAAAAAAGGGGCTCCACCTTCTCCACAATAAAAAAAAAAAATAAACGCCAGAAAATAAAGAAATAAAACCCCAAAGCCGCAAAACCCAATCAAATTAAAAATCCAGGACAAATATGTCAGCTGTGGAATTCTTGGGTTTGGACCAGAAACTTTACTGTTTTTCCAGAGGACAAAAGAGTGTTCTTGGAAACTAACATTCTTCCTTAGTAGTCAGTTAAACAGAAAGAGACCAAGATGTAGGACTTGGCTTGGCCACATCTTTTTATGTGTAAATTAAATTTACAGCAACTTTTTTAAGTAAGAGAGCAAGTCCTTGGCTCGTCATTTCCTGCTCAGAAAGTTTTAATTAGGGAAATTAAAAAGCTAAAAGCAACATTTCACATTTGCCTTTTGTGGTGTTTTTGCATTTTGGTTGTAGCAGTTCAAGGGAAAATATGGCTGTGATAGGGTTAATCCAGCTACATAAAAATCCATGCTGTGTATGATAGCAGTAAAGCTTGTGATCCCTTGATCTTTGATTAGATCCAAGCTAGTAAATATCTTGTGTTTAATCAGAATGAGTTGTTCTGCATGTAGTATAAGTCACCTTCACAGATGGGATATAGCAGCAGAGTTGTTTGTGAATATTTGTTTTAATCCTTTCCACAGCAAGCATGCTTTATGTTTCTTTGTTGTAAATCAGATTTGAGCAACTATAGACCAGCACGAAGGAAAGATATTTACTTGCAGTCAGGAATAGGACAGTATGGGAATCTTTTTTTTCTTTTTAAAGAAAAATGTAACTTACTAGAATATTAAAAGGCATTTTATACTATTCCATAAACATAACTAACATACCACAGCTGCTCTTTTAGAGTGGAATGCAAATATATTTATTTAGAATTTGATGTTAAACTGTTCATACACATTTCTGTCTTAGGAGACTGTAAATATACGGAGACTAAGATTTATTATAGTCTATTATTCTAGATTTTAAAGACATTTAGTTAGAATGGTCGCTCCTCTGTGTGCTGGTAAACTAAAATTGTTAAAATGTTATCTGTAAGGCTAGTTGTTTTGTGTGGTATGTCAGCGTCCTATTTACCTAAATCTGTCGTAATTGCCTTCCGATACATCTTCCTCTGACACGCCAAATATTGAAAATGAGAGGACTTTTTGCAGGGAGATTTTGTACTGAATGTCATTTTTCTGTGTTCATAACTTGATGGTAATAACTGGACGACCTGTAGTTAAATGCATCTCAATTTCTCTCACTTATTTTTCCTAATCACCATACAGAGCCTTCTGTGCTCAGAGGTGTGAGTAGATTTAACCTGCCATCATATCTGAACAACTTTCTGTACCACATGTTATACCTTGCAAGAATTGTATATATACACAGTGAGTCTAAGTATATAAATACGTATTAAGAGGAGTTTCTCTCATGCCAAAGTTAATTCCTGATTTTTTTTCTGTTTTTAACAGGAAGACTGGAGAGCCCCCACTAATAAATGGCTGGATTCCTTACCTGGGGAAGGCTCTGGTTTTTAGAAAAGATACTTACAAATTCTTACTGGATCAACAAAAGAAACTTGGAGATATTTTCACTGTACATATTGCTGGTGAGAAATATTTTAGTATTTCTCTTGATTTTTTCCATCAATGAAGTTAAATACTAATTCAGATGTTTAGTTTAGAAACTTCCTGAACCACAAACATTTTTGTGTAGTATAGGCAATAAAAATTACTTAAATTCACGTGCATTGTATGCATAAGTATTCACGGGATATAATTATAGGCATGTGGATTTATACACAGCTGTAGGTATATATGCGTATTGACAGAATTTGTAGGCATGTAAAGTATGAACATAGAGTTTACCAGCGCATTTAATTGTGTATTGTTTTTTTTCCCTAAAGAAGGGAGAACTAACATCATCTTGATACTGCACAGAAAAATATCAGATTAAATTTAGAAAACACTTAAGAAAAAAAGTGCAGAATATGTTCTCACACATTTTAACAACTGGTTGACAGGAACACAAGGGAATGAATGACACATTGACTCAATGATACAATCAGGACTGGAACACAGAAAGTTCCTGTTGCCAGACTCTTACCCTGATCATGCTTGCTGAAAATAAAAATATATTAAAGTATGATATAACCTTGCTGCTTTCTGTAATTATAGCTGTATTGCTACGCTAGCTCAAATACAAACATTTGAGTGAGTTAACGTAGACACTCAGCTGTGGGAGAAAAACACAGAACAAAACTAGGCTCTTGAATGAAACATCTAAATTGACATTTATATACACACACACAAAGGTGCTCTTTACTAAAATAGTTTTAAAATTCAGTATTTTCTTCTGTTCAGAAAAAGGCAAACTCTTATGAATGTAGGTGAATGTAATGGATCTTTTGCCCCTTTACATGCTGATATCCTTGTTCAAATGATGAGTTAAGTCTGTCGTTTTTATTTATTCCTGTATTTTTAGGGAGTTTTAAATAAAAATGTAAAGTGTAAAGTATAAAGTTCGCTTTGTCATTTCATGGCAGTAGCATTAGCTTTATATTCCCAAGTAAGTAATACTTTACAGTAAAAATAATATTTTTCTCTAAAAAGTCAATTAATTAAATCCAAGTCTTATGTTGAATAAATAAATCTTTTCTTCCACTTGCCAAATCTGTTATTCTTTTTCTTTTTCTCCCTTGGAAGAGCATTTTCACTGGTATTAGATATGTGGCGGTTTTAATCATTTAGTGCTTTTTATTTGGAATTTTTTTTCCATTTTGAAAGTGAGTTTGACATAGTACAAGATCAACTTTTGTTGAAATACAGTCTTTTTTTATTGTTGACACACATTCACTACATACACTATATACCGTTGTGGCTTCTTACAAACACAGATTAATAATTATAATACAGAGACTGTATTAGTACGTTCATAAAACCAGATACAGATGTATGTGTGACTCCTTAATGTGTTTAATCAAATATTTATTTCTCTCTCACCTCTTTATTTTTTCATGTAAGACTATGTTTAGGGATTTGTGTGTTTAAGTGTAAGGAGTGTAATTTAGTTTAATGAATTTCTATTTGCATGGTAAACAAAATTCCATTTCAACTTATCTTCCTGTGTTCAGGTATTTTGAGGATGCTTTCCTTGATAGATACTGAGGTAAATGGAGTGAGTGTCCAATATCGTTTCAGCATTATGCAGGGAAATCTTTAATTCTGTGAATTTGTCGTATCAGAGATATCACTTTCAGTTCTCTTTTTTTCAGTATAAAAATATTGACCATCATGACTTCACTAAGGAAAAACAGTTTGTCATCCACAAATCAAGGAAGAAGCTGAAGATAGTTAGTACCTCCTGTCACGTCCTAATCTGAAGATGTACAGGATTTCTATATGTTTTACTGATTTGACAAAGATGATATTTGTATGTTCAGCAAACATAGCATAGTCTGCTGTATATGGACTATCATTACTTTACCCCCCTGGTGGATGTCTAAAGGTCCTGTCAAAAAATTCTATCAATATATATTGTTCTAATTATTGGTTCTCAAACCAGTTCATTTGGAAAATGCAGAACGATGCTTGGAGTTTCTGGCGTTGCCCCGTACCGGTAATGCGATTTCGCTGATTGTACTTTCCCATGTGATGAGCAAATGATTGTCATCCCTAAAAGTCGCAAGGGACATGGATGTCATCTTAATAAAGAAATTAAAAAGCACATCTTTCTATGAGAAACAATGTAAATTCCTGACCTGTCGCAGAAAATAGTTCTCTAATTGGTTTTGTGTGGTGGTGCAGCAGAATCGTTTTCCCCAAACGTCATGCCGGCGAAGCACCACTGTACATCATTGTCAGCAGTTCAGCAGAATCTCCCTAATAAGAGGACGATTACGTAAATGCAATAGTCTTAAAAAAAAAAAAAAAAAAAAAAAAGAGGGAGAAAAGAAAATAATAAAGAGGGGAAAGAGAGAGCGAGTCTGTGGTGTTGAGATGATCATACTTCCCAAGCCAACCTCTCTGCTTGTTAAGGGTCAGCAGCGTAGGCAGATGGCTAGGTAAGAACTTAAAGAGCTTGAAACAGTTCTGTCATCGTTTCTCGATATTAAACTTCATCTCTTTTTCCTGGCAAGTTCTTTGGAATGATACTGCCGCACCTTACAACATTCTCTCTGAGATTAACTCACCTTTTAATAAAATAATCTTAGGGGTTTTTTTTATCAAGCACATTTGCCTTTTTTGAATACTGCTACTAAGTCATTCTTCTCTTTTAAATCATGATACACCTACAGTAACAGATCACATTTTTCTCTCTTAGGCAAAAGGTAATTTACATTAACTCCTTACCAATCTGAAGCCCGCTGCAAGCATTGCTGAAATAACATCCATCGTGAGACGCCATCTGAAATGCTTGTCTTTCATCATTAGCATTAAAAAGCTCCAGAACGCATTATTAGAGTAATTTCTTAACTATCATAGAAATGCTGGCTACAATGCTCGGATTTACCAAATTTGACAATTTTCATATTTTCCACATCAATCTTCTATTTCTAGGGGACTGTTTAAACTAAAGGGAAATAACCAGGCTATTTGCAGCATGGGTGTAACACAGATTGAAGGATTGGACAGGGAAATATGAATTTTATGTATATATATTAAAAAATAAAAAAATCAGAGGGCTTTTTACAGAAGCAAGCATACATCTCTTATTTTGACTTGTTTCTATAAAGCTAAGTAAAATAGCTCAGTGACTTAAAACTACTGGGATTTGAAGTGTGAGTTTTCCATATGGACACGTTTACTTAGTTTTTTGTGTGTCTACTTATTTTTTTGTTCAGAAGGATTGTTTACAGTCTAACAAGGAAAGGATTGATCCCCAGCAGTTTCTATACAAATGTCTTCAATATTTAAGGGTTCTTGATTTGTGGAGCGTGTGATATGCTTCCACTTTTGGATAATCTGGCATTTACCTGTACCAGTACTCTGATGGTAACCTATAAGCATTAAGATTTTGGTTCAGTTTCAGAAAAGGCTACTTTCAAGAGCTAGTTCTTGGCAGTAGCTGCAATGGAAAGGCATGGGAGGGGATGGGGAAAGCAGCATTTTAAAATACCGATTAATAACTGGTAAATTTAGGAAATATGTTCATTTGTTTACCTCTGTCACCACTAGGGACAATCAGTGGGAAGGGACCTCATCAGGGGCAACAGGATTTAAAAAGCAAAATTAAGAATGATATTGACATAAAATTTAAAATCATAACTTGAGGTGAGAAAGTTTGTTCCAGTTGGATGTTTGCTGCTCAGGGTAGAGGAAGTATTGGGGCATGGTTTTGAAAATAGCAATCTGTTCTGTATGGAGGAGACCGGAGTAACTGGTGTAGCCACATAGTGCCTCTGTGTGTGGGTATGACTGTAATTGCTAAAGGCTCCCATACCCACTCTAACAACAACAACTTACTAACTGCAGTTAATTAGCTCTAGATTTTAGTCTTTTTCTAATTAAAAGATCTAAAATTAGATTCTCAATGACATACCTAAACAAACTGCCTTTGTTATAGAAGGGGTCCATTTTTCTGACTGTACAGACGTTTACTAAATGCAATAACAAAGGTGTTTTGCTTTATGTGTTTATATATATCGTTGACTTGCAGTGGTGTGGTCTGAAGCCTGAACTAATTCTACAAAATTAATTATATTTTGGTACATACTTACTTTTTGCTGTGAGGAACCTTATGAGAATAATAAAAATCAGGAGCTGTGATATTCTGTTTCTCACAGATTTTTTTTTAAGTATACGCTAGTGTTGAGTGAGTTTTGATTTTAAATTATTGCTAAAATAGTTTATCTGAAAACTCATTCGCTGAAAAATCATTTTCTTACTTAAAAAATGAGAAGAATTGATGTGCGTTTGCTAAGTGTCTGATTAAAGATCACAAAGAAACTCATATTTTGCATCAGAAATAAGCAGATGGTGGACAGATGGTTTAAATTAATATTAATTAAAAATCTTAACTTAAATTGTTTACCCTGTAAATGCAAAGTTAGGAAGCCAGCTTTCATCTTTAGGGTTAATAACACTCTAAAGCTATTTATTAAAAATTACTCCAATGGGCATTCTTTCCAAGCTTTGATTGCAAAGATGGTAGCCTCAATAAAAAGCATGGAAGTGGGTGAAAGCTGGAAAGAGAGAACAATTCTAGGAGATCCTGCAGAGGTCGAGACTAAGAATACCTGGCAGTCTCTGTGATCTGGGAAGAAAGAAATGTTCAGAAAATAAGACTCCAGAATTTAGGATCGCTTTTTCATACTGGTTTCTTGATGTATTCTTTAAAAATTAATTTACATCTATGATTGATTATGTTACAGTAAAGAAAACACTACAAGTACCTTCAAAACCTTCACATGCTTTGGACTGAAAAAAGGGGCGGTCAAATTCTGTTGCAATTTATCCCTTGTGTTTCCTTACTGGTTCACTGAATTTGCAGTGGATGTAATTGGGAGGGAAATTATGGCAACTGGTAATGGCAGAAGAAGTCCAGAGTGTGCCCATATTTACCACAGAGCATTGTGTGTACATACAAGTCACAATATGGAATAACTATGGTAATTCAAATATTGCTATATGGTAACCATGGATACTTGTTGACATTTTTAGTGGTAGTGACTACTTTATCTCAGGACACCTGTCAGAGAGCCAGATTTGGTCCTCAGCTAAGCATGTAGTGTTCCCATTAAAATCAAAGGGTGTTCATCCCTTTAGTGAGACAGAGGTAGATTGGAGGTTCTGGAAGCTTTGCTGTTTTCCTGAGCTTGTAACCGGGATACTTCATGAGATATATGTACATTTCAATGGTTACCCTTTTTCCCTCATGCACCTCTCTATTCAAGTTAAGAGTCAGGAACTTTAAATTTAGATTTAACATGGGAATCATCTACAAAGAGTTACGATTTAATTGAGTTTTGGGAATGTTAACATTTTCATTCATGATATTTCATGAAAATACTCTGCTTTGGTAGCTGACTTAAAGCTTAGGAAGAAATTGCAGAAATTGAATCTGGCATGGGCAACTTGAAAAAGCATCAAACTCGCATCAAACTTGATGTAATCCAGTTCCTTTCTAAAGGCAGCGGAAGGTACAGCTGTGTCGCTGCATTATGTACCTCAGGAATTGGTAGGAAGTTGTCAGTGCACTCTGGCACAATGCACTGCATATACCCCAAAATGGCACCCATGTTAAAAAAGGTCTCTTACCCCATTGCAATTAAGCTATGACTTCAAAATCAAATCTGGGGTTAGTCATTTTACATATAGTAAGCACATTCTTAACAAAAAAATTGGCAAAAAAAAATATGTGAGAAGGGCTTTAAATGTTGGGGGTTGCAATGTGCAGTTAAAGATGTAACTGGCACATTTTGAGTCTTTGTGTCATCTGCTTGAAGGAAAGCTGCCTAGGTGGCGTGTTTTTATTCCAACCTCATTGTGCACTTTCCTCCATGCAGGTGAAATATGGTTTACTCCCTTTCTACTACTGAAAAACTACAATTTTCAAATGCTGCTGTGACTCTAAGTTGTATTTTCATGAATTATCCAGAGTTGTCAATATGCTATTGAGTGCCACAATTGCAGGTTGTACCCTACTGTTGACAAAATCAGTAAACCAGTCTAGATAGAAATGGATTAATGGCTTCACATTGATTTTAGAAGAGCTATAAAAGCATACACAGGTGGGCTCTGCATCCTGATAAAGAAAATTTAAATAAAACCTGTTACATCTTTTTTTTTTTTGCTGATTTCTTCATAGGCTTTTGGGATTTTCTGCTTGCTTTTTTCCCAGATATTGCCTTATTTTTGGATACTACTTCTGAAAGTGTCACCAGATTATAAAAGTGCATGTGTCTAATTTTTCTTTTCTTCTATTTAGGTAGATACATTACCTTTATCATGGACCCGTTTCAATATGTCTATGTCATCCGAAATAGCAAGCAACTTGAATTTCATGAATTTGCTGATAAAATGGCTTCCAAAACTTTTGACTACCCAGCCTTGTCAAATGGAAAATTCCCTGATCTCAAGGAAAACCTGCACAGAATCTACCAGTATCTACAAGGCAAGCCTTTGGATATAATTTCTGACCACATGATGAAAAATCTTCAGGATATATTTGAATGGAAATGCTCACAAGCAACAGATTGGGAAACAGAAAAAATGTACAAATTCTGCTGCTCTGTAATGTTTGAAGCCAGTTTTGTAACACTATATGGAAGAGTTCCTGCTGCAGATGGCCACAAAGTTATTAGTGAAATCAGAGACAAATTTATCAAGTTTGATGCCAGCTTTCCCTATTTAGCTGCAAACATACCAATTGAGTTGCTAGGAGCTACCAAGAAGGTTCGGAAGGAGCTTATACATCATTTTTTACTTCAGAACATGACAAAATGGCTGGGAGGGTCAAAAGTGGTCCAAGCCAGACAAGATATATTTGAGAAATATGAGCTGCTTGGAGATTATGACAAAGCAGGTAGGAAACTTATGAATGATTGCTTGTCTAAAATAAAATAATTTACTATAGACCTTTGAAATAAAAAGGCAAAATGGCGACCTTGAAATTTTTTTATGTTCTTTCTAATTGGCTAATGATAAAATGTTTTACTCTGAAACAACCCTCTATGATAATTGATTTTTTTTTTTGTGCTGAGGTGGTAAAACAAGATACTTAATGGTGATAATGAGAAAGATTATAACTGAGCTGCATTTCCTCCCCTTATCCCCCCCCACCCCCCCGACATTACATTTCAAACTATTCTCATTAAGCAGAAAATTAGACTTCAGAAGCCTATTGGTCCTCATTAGCATTCACTGATCCTTGGCTGGGTCTGTGTCCTAACATCTTTTAATTAGCACACTGCAAATCTAATCAGTGTAATAAACGCTATTAATCTTCCTTTTCACTTATTTTCTCCCAGCACATCATTTTGCCTTCCTGTGGGCCTCTGTGGGAAACACGATTCCAGCTACATTCTGGGCCATGTATTATATTCTGCGGCACCCAGAAGCTCTTGCAGCGGTGCGTGACGAGATTGACCATTTGCTGCAGTCAACAGGTCAAAAGAGAGGGCCCACATATAGCATCCACCTCACCAGAGAACAATTGGACAACCTGGTCTACCTAGGTAATTTATTTTTATCTGTTAGGAAGAAAAGAGGGGCTCTCCCGGCAAACTCGATTTATCACTCATTTCTGTTTACTGAGAAGGTGGAGGACACAGCTGCCTAATTGACATAATAACACCCATTTACATCAATTATAAATTATGTAGTTTATAGCTGTAGATACTCTCATTGCATGTAAACATTAAAACCTAGGTAATTAACTATGCAAGGTATGCAAAAGGCTAAATCGAAGCTTTGCAATTATTTGAAAAAAAGTTGATGCCTATTAAGTTGTTTGATTCTGAGCATCTGCCGAATTGTTAATGCATTTCGGATACTTCTGCATGGTACTGCCAAGAAAGACCCTTTCCTGAAATTAAAGTGGGATAATGGATATAAACTGCAAATGTACTTTTTTTTCACAAGCAGTTTCTTTCTTTCTCTCTCTTTAACAAAACAAAAAGACTTGAGAGCAGGCTTCTGTTGAGCAATGCCTCCAAATGAAATTTAAGAACACAAAGCTTTGTAGAGTGGAAAGGATTTTTACACTATTGAAAAAGTACCTTAATTCAAAATAGGGAACTTTAAAGGAGACGCAAGACTTCCAGTTCTGGATCAAGGGTTCAGATGGAGACCCTTGCCAATGGCTATTAGAAATTGTTTGATCTGGGAGCTGGATAGGCTGTCAGAGCGCCAGCTTATGGGTTTGATTCATTTGCTAGTGCACAGGCACTGGTGAGATAAGTGCTAAAATTAACCCAGGGGAGGAGAGAGGGTGTAGGAGGTAGGAATCTAACTTTTAAGCATCTCAAAATCTCCATAGGTAGTGTTAGTAAAGTTGACAACAGCTGAATAAAAGCTTAAAGGTTCAATATTCCTCTCTTTTTAAATACCAAAACCAGTCCTCTGATAAAACTGGATTTGTCTATGTTTTGGTAGCTCGTGACCTGAACTGGTGTTCCACTCTTAAACAAAGCTATGTTATGAGAGGATGGCGGAGCAGTGCAGGCTGTGTCTAGTTTTGATCTAAGCAATAGCTGCCGTTCTTCAGGACCATCCAGTGTGGCATGTTTGAAGAACCTGTGTTCAAACTTTAATTGCTTCTCATAGTAAAAATATAAAATTGAGTTTGTTCCACTTACTTTTTGCGGTTAAGCTTACGTAGTGTGAGTCTAGTAAGTTGATTTCATCTGGCATCATGGCTGTTTTGGTGCAGATTTATCTCTAACCAATGGAGAATTCTTTTAAAGTAGGGGAGATATTGGATGACAAGGACACTTCTGAAGAAAAACATGACATTCTAAACATTTGCTATACTTTTAGGGAACATAAGTAAAACTGCTTCATGTCAGAGTTAGCATCCGCTAAAAAATAAGAGGAAAGTTACCGAGCATCAAGATGATCAAAAGAGAATTTATTTTGTGATTGAAAACTGAGATGGGAAAGGCAAAGAAAAATAAACAAGAGAGGAAAAAGAAAAAAAAAAAAACAAAGAGCACCCCAGAAGTGTAAGAATAAGGAAAATAAAAGCATGTACTTCACTAAAACCATCTGGTGCAAAATGGTATGAAGAGTTTAAAACATTAACTGTGTCATTCCTCTGCTGCTCCTTGAAATCTTGAAGTGCATTGGTAACATTTGATATATGTGTTGAGAAGAAAGTACCACATCCTACTTCATAGTATTCTTGTAGCACTTTTGTTAAATTTTATAATCACGTTAAACGTAATGTGGTATGAACAGAAGCTAGTTTTCAATTCTTCTGGCACTTAAGTCATAAAAGACTGGATACTGCCCCATAAAATAATAATATAGAAAAAAAATCTGTATTATAAGAGAATTAAATTCATGCTTCAGTGGAAAGGGATGTTTTGTTAATAAATGTGTAGGAGGGACAAAGGTCCCAATTCGCATTGGTTGCACATGAAAAATCCCCATGTCCAGGAAGACTGTGGACCAGCACTGCCTTTGCCCTTGCATCTCACTGACCCCAGCCTCTGAGACTGAGCTTCTCCTCTTCCCACTCTCCTTGTGCCAACCCAGAGCACAGAAGACCAAGATTTGTGTCCCTGCTTTCGAGTAAGGCAGACCAGGTGGGATTCTTGTACTTTCATCACCTTGTCATCTCATTCTCCTGTTTTAAATGCTCTGATTCTCCGTCCTCTTTTTTGTCTACTATAACAAGAGCCTTTTTTTGGTTTCCTCATGCTATGGAGAACAAGCAAAAATTGCTATAAAGCCTTTCTCAGGAAGTAACATTGTTATTATGGTCAGATTCTTTGGATCTAGGGAACAACATGGCCCGATTTACTTCTAAATTCAAAGCACAAATATGTGATTTTTTTATTAAAAAAAAATAAATGCTTTCAACCCACAGCAAAGCTAGCAAATTTTGGCCCTGATTATTTTTTTCCAATGGCATTTCTGAGGCAGCACACTTCGTTTTGTCCATGTAAGAATTTTCCCAAAACCCGAATGCGCATGTTTGTGTGTGCAGAGTAACATACATTATTAGTCGTTATGACTCACAGTGGAGCTCTAATATGGTAAACGACACATGGGAATGGTCTGTCGGTTTTTATGGTTATGATGAAAATGCAAAGGGTAAAACAGAGATATACTTAGTGCATGTTTAATGCTAGGCATGTTTAGTCAGTTCGTTTGTTTAATATTAGTCCATTCATTTATATGATGAAGTATTCTTGCCCCAGGTCATTGCTGAATTTCAGATATTTCCTGCAAAAAGAGCACAGCTTGAAAAATTGTTTTGTACACAGGGAAGGGTCAGAACCCAAAAACAGCTAATACAGAGTATGTAGCCGTAACACAAACGTTAAGCATTAAAATTGTTGGTTGGATTGAGAGAAATGAATATATTTTCCTGGAATGGGCTGGGCAGTACCATTTTGTTCTTAGTAAGATGCAAATGTACTTGTTTCAGATCATCATTTGTGTTGGCACACCGTGATGCATGTGGGTAAATGACCCCCCCCCAAATATTTGCATACTCGATAGCTATTTTCCTTCAATATACTCTAATAATTATAGTACCCTATTACCTGCTATGTGTTAGTGTAAAATTAACAATCCATTATGCACAATAACTTTTATAAAACATTTACAGATAGAGATCATGTTTAATTAAAATTAACTTGCCTATGAAAGCCAAATGCACTTATGATTCGCAATGACCTTTTATTACCTGCAGTCCCTTGTTTTGGCTGGATGATTGACAGCTTGCTGTTTGGCTACCATGTTATATTTCAGCTGACAAGACTTTTCATTTTAACTCAATTTGCCTGCCTATCACAAGCTGGTGGCAGGCCAGGCTCAAGTCACCCAGCTTTGCCTCAGCAGCTTGCTCTATTTCTCATTAGTACGCATTTATTCAGTGGAAATTGGAAGACAAATGCTTGAAGGCATGTGAACTAAGTATAGCAAATTAGGGTTTAAAGACTGAATATTTATAAGTATATTGAAACAGTTTAAAAAAAATCTAGAATGAATTGGAAGCTGAGTGCTAGCTTTAGTATAAGAGAAACTAAGAGATAAGTGGGAGGATTCTAAGAATAACAATACTATGAGAGATCTCTTTTTTTTTCCTCTCTCTCTAGAAAATATGTAAAATCTCTCTGACAACACCTTATCAAACAACAGCCTGGCTTCTTTATGTAGCATTCGCACAGTGAAGTTTCACATCTCATGTGTGTAAGAAGCGGAGAAAAAAATGAGGGTCATGTTCATTTGCTGCTTGGTTATCCCTTGGTATGCTTTAAATTGCCTTGTTTGTTCGGCACAAGCACAGAAACAGATGTTGCTCTACCGTGCTGGATAATTTACTGTACCTCACGGTGCAGAATGGAAGGCATCCCAAGCTACCCAGCTGGTCTGTCAGCAGCGATGGCTGGTGTCTGCTGAACTATGACAACTGCAAGTAAAGGCTGCAGTTTTATTGTGCAGTTGTCATTCCTCTCAATGTATAGCTCGGGCATTTGTGGAAAGCTGACTGTCTATTTTTTTAATGTGAGCCTGCAAAGCCATACAAGCTCCATTCTCCTTTGTTGATCATAATGTGACTCATTACTTTTGTCATCTAATGATTATCGGCATGATCGCTCAGAGCGAGAGCCAAGCTCGCCTTCCACACATAACTGGTACTGGAAGGTAAAACAGATTTGTCATTTATGATCTGACCGCTAAGCCACACTTTGTGCTCCATTATTGTGATTAACTTCTGCATAAGATATGCTGCCCAATTGTCATTTGGGATCCGGCAGCGGGCAGGGACTGCCATGCTTTCTGGGAGGATGTACGCCGATAGGATGTGACTGCATCGCTTTGGCGGTTAAACATAAACCTGCAGCAATGCTTTAATAACAATCTTTCTTTCTTTCTTTCTTTCTTTCTTTCTTTCTTTCTTTCTTTCTTTCTTTCTTTCTTTCTTTCTTTCTTTCTTTCTTTCTTTCTTTCTTTCTTTCATGGAGTTACCAGCTTCATTTTCTGCAGGTTGAAGACAGTCTGGAAGTGGAGGCTGGACCCTTTCTTTGTACTGTGTAAAGTTTTGTTGCCAGAGCGCTGCCAGTTGAAATCTATCGTGTCAGGTGCCTTGTGGCTATCCGCAGTAGAGGCCATCTTCTGGAACCAGGGTTCTTTTCTGGCTTCGTCACCAACAAGCCGATTTGACTCTGCCTGATTATAGTAACGAAGGCAGTCCAAAAGAATATGCACAGACTCACTGTACGTCACATTGAATCACGGTGCTGGCCACACAAAGCTGACCGCAGCCTCATTTCTTTAGACAAATGCATGCTTAAGGAAAAACCTCCTGCAAGAAAGCATCCAGGGCCACTTTATTTGCTATGCATGCTGCACCAGATTTAATTTTTAGTGAAAGAACATTTGTTATTTTTTTTTTCAGAAGCATCTACACTGGGTAGCTACTGTCTCTAATAAACCAACCTTTTCGGTGCAGCAGTCATAGTGCCTTGGTGAACACTTAGAGAAGGGTTATTTAATATCACAGAACATAAGTGCAGACACAAATGGATTATTATGTGCAAATGAAGCCCTATTTTAGGCTATTTTTCACACTGATGATTAGAAGGAATCAAGTCACATATAACAGTGCCCATACACGCTGGTGGAAAAATAGTCAGTTTTGATTACAAAGTGAGAGATGCAGCCCTAGACAGGAGCTACATGCTGATATACATGCTATCAGAATGATTTATGCAAATTATGCATATTATTCCCAAAGGAATTCCTCCTCAAACTGCCAGGATAAATTGCCGGAAATTAGCCATAAAATCTGTCGTGCTAGGAGCAAAAGGTGAAGGCCACTGGGAAAGCAAGGACATTCAGCTTTCTGGAGCCTTCCAGGATGTGATGGTGAAGACAGAAATCTTGCTTTCCCGAAGCCTGAAAGGACTATGTTTTGTTTTCTTTCGGCCAATTAAAAGTGCTTTCTCTCTTAAAATTACTGGGCAAATAATGAATTGCTTTCATTCAGTCTGACCATAACAGACACTATCATTTGACAGTGTAGTGCATTGCAAAGAAAATAAATAAATTTTTAAATCCTCAGAATGACTATAGAATTAAGAAGCGAAATGATTTTTTCTAATGTATAGTCCTGCCATTACATCCAACAGCATTTGAAAGGCAAGCTAAATAGCTCTGTGGATGCTTTCGCTGGTATTTGCTTGCAATTTCCAAAATGTATGTAAATGCGTAAAGCATTCATGTCTTTTGATGGCACTGTTTTCAATGTGATGCCTAAATAATGACTTTCCACCCAAAACTCAGTGCTGCCTATAGCCGACAGGATTTCTCAGCACTATCAGTGAGAATCACATCGGGAGAATCAGCATTGTGGCTCCCGCCCCTCACCCCGCGGGTTTGTTTATTGCCTCCTCCTGGTGTCTGCTTTATGTTTGGATTGTGGGGTTTTTTCCCTTTTCTTTTCCTTTAGCCTGCCTTGCTAAACCTGTCGAGATTCAGCAGCTGCAGCCATGTATAACTTCCAGTCATCTCCCATATTTCTGATGCTTTCCCCCCTCCTCTTTTGTTTAATCGCAGAGAGTGCGTTAAACGAGAGTTTAAGGATGTGCTCATCCTCTATGAATATCCGCATCAGCCAGGAGGACTTTGTTCTCAAGCTTGAAGGGAATCAAGAAGTCAGTTTGAGGAAAGGAGACTGGATAGCCCTTTACCCGCAGATTTTGCACATGGACCCTGAGGTCTATGAAGATCCTAAGGTAAACATTCAGCTGGTGCTACTCTTCCTACTGCAGGCACATTGCAGCAGTCAAGCCTTTTGTGATCTGTGGGGTTTTTTTTACTGCTGTTCCTTCTTGTGGAACAAATCTTCCTACTTTCAGATGTATTTTTTAGGGCCCTATAGGTCAAAGGATTCATGGCCTGAAGAGAGAAATATGGTGATGAGACTGACTGCTACTGCTTTCAGAGGAATTGACAATTGCACATTGACTACCATAAACTTTAGGATAAATGTGGGTTTTGTTTGGCAGTGGATCATTTGATACCCAAGGAGGGCTGGAAAATAGAAGGTGGTTTAAATAGCAAATAATGTGGACCATTTAGCTAAGTGCCCCCAAAGCATCATTGACTCTCTGAAGCCCTATAATAGCACTGTCTTACTTGAGCCTTATGCTTTTTCACCTCCCTTCATAGGGATTCACCTCTTCTTGATCAATTAGTAGAGTGTTATGAACTTGAGAATGTAAAGATGTTGCTCTGCAGCAAAGCTCGGAGGATAATTGTGTCATCTCCTTGTATTTTTCTCTGACGCTGGAGTTAATGAATATCAAAGACTAGAAATTAATCCACCCTGCCTCAGCCTTAATACAGTTTCAGAAGTTCACCACCTGCATGCAAATTGAATAGCCCTTGTCTCAGCTAGGTTGCTCCCCCAGATTGCTGTCCTCAGCCCAGGGTGCCACAGAGGAAGCATGACGGTGTGTGCTGAGGCTGTAAAACACTACCTCTGCCTGAGAAGCAAGAGCTTGTACCTGATCCATTCCTCATCCCCATTTGCCTAAGAAAACATCTGTTTCCCAGCTATCCTGATTTCCATCCTTGGCATTTGAACCAAAGGAGAAGGGAATTGGGTTTTTAACACATTTACAGAAAACTCATGTTAGAGTCATTATTCCCTGAGGCTCTCGCTTTGGGGAATTTAAGGATACAAGATGGCAGCAGGAGGTGAGATTCAAGTGCCTTTTTGGCAGGGGACAGCATCTCACTGTGCACTAACTTCACTGGCCTCAGTGAGAGGAGGTGTGGAGCATCTCAGAGTTAGCAGGAGTAAGGTATGGTTACAGGTATGAAAACAAGAACCATGAGAATGGAAATGACATCCGGGAGAGCTCTAGTGGCTGTACCCACGTAAAAATGAAGACAAAGCCTGCTATTAAAATTAGAATTTTAAAAAATGATCCATATATTGGTAAATATTTGATTAATATTTCTATCCTTAAAACGTAATGACTAACAAATCATTTTTTTCTCATTTTATTCTTAACACTTTATTTTGGAGAACATTATTGATTTGTCAGAAGTCCATCTGTTTGTTTAGGTCCTAGACCAAAAGCATCAGTGTGGAAACTGATCCTCTCCCTTATCCAGTAATTGCCGGAATATATTACCATATTTCCATTGCTTGAATATATCTGCTTAGTATCAGCTCTGTTCAGCTTTCACAGTACAGCTTTAGTTCATATATTTTCTCTTTTTGATAGTGAATGAGCAATCCACACATTGCAGTACATTGATTTCAGCACATGGGCCCTCTCGAAAAGTGGAGAAATCACTGTTCTGTTTGGTTCTTAAAATATGCAGTGTGCTTTCAACAATAACTACTGAGGATCAGATAGAGATGGAGAATGAATTTTTTGAAAGGTGCAGTCTTGAGCTTGTCATGTATTTAGGGAAAACTTTCCTGGGAAAACAGGCAGCTTGACGGGATAATTTTGTAGCAATGCTTTTCTCCTGGATACATAAATTTAAGTTCAAGCTCTCTTCTGCTTTGGCACTGTATTGTGTAAGTGTAAGCATATAGTGTTGACCTCTCTCTCCACTCATAAAAGTCTAAATAAGGAGTCAGGTTTTTTATAATGTGGGTAAGTGAACCCCTAAGTCCTAACTCAGCTAGTTATGGAACTCAGTAAATAAACTCTGCAAATCCCATAGAGTGAAATACCAGAAAATCCTGCAGAAAACCCTGAATGATGGTTTCCCAAATAAAACTAAATAGGAGATGTGACAGAGAGAGAGATTTATATCAATCACAGGATATTGCTTGGTTTTCATAATACTCTTAGCAGGGCATCCACACTGAACTTGATCTCCTGTTCTTATTCAGTGTCTTCACTTTTTCTTCACCATCATCCACCCTGTCCCTTCCAAATAGGCCTCAAGCATGGCTGAAAGTTCCTTTGTTGTCAAAAATTTGTCTTTACTACACAAAAAATAGCTTTTAAAGAAAACCTGTTAAGTCCTAAGGGCTTCAATGACATAAGCATGACTTTGATATCACTGTCATCGGCTCCATTCCTGTCTCACAGTTGTTTTCTGCTTTTTCAATTCCTCAGACAGCAGTTTATTTTTTGTTAAAAGCAATTAGAACACTCAGATGGCTTTTAAGATGACTAAGGAAGCATAAGGTTTGGCTCAGTACATCTATATGAGTTCAATGCTACAGTTCTTAATTGCTCTATGGGCCAGGAGTGCACCTTGTGAGAATGTTCCAACGAAGTGAAGAGTTACGGGTTTGGTTGTCTCCTTTTTTTAAACTACTGCAGTTCATATTTAGCAATGCTTTTTTAGACCAGCAGTGTTTACATTTCAGGAAGTGAATCTTTTTTAAGGAAGAAATGGTATTCTGGGCTTTCATTTGTTATTGTGCTGCTTCACATGAAGCAATCGCTTACCAGGAGAAAAATAATTGCATGCTTCCTTTTGGCTGGAGTGTTCAAAGAGACTGAAAAGAATTACTTTTTAGTGGGAACACTTATAACTTTGTGGAAAATCCAGGCCTCTGCCGTTTAATGAAACAAACTCCTGTTCTTCAACACCTTAAGTTACATCCCCTCCAATGTACCTTATACTTTTTCACTTTCTGATAGACTATGTCCCATGCCACTGTTTTTTTCTTGACGGCAAGACCTGCAATGCATGGTTTTCAGAGCCTTTAATCTAATGGGTAGATCAGTATCAGTGTATTTTTCATCATGGTGAGGTTTTTTTAATCAGTTGAGGTTGGTTTCTGTCTGACTGACTTGTTCCTAGCCAGCTCCAAATGGCTCCTGCTATAGCAGATGTATGCAAAGCAGGACAAATGCTAATGAGTGACCATAAGCAAGAAGTGTCTGTCATTTTTATTCAAAGCATGCAGAAGGATTTTGTAAGTGGTTAATTTGCCATTGACTGAGTGAGGATGCCAGATCTCCTTCATTCAAAAACATGAATTATCTCTAAACAGGGATCCTGCTACTGGAAAATAGTCAGAAAGATGTTCAATTTATGGAACATAGGTGGCAAGCACAACCTCAAGCCTACTTGAAAGCACCGTCTTTATAATGGTCAGTCACTGGCAGTTGTCCTGCTTTGCACACAGCTTCCGGGGCAAACCATTTGAAGGTCAGATATGGCAAATTAAGCAGTGACCATCTCCAGCTGAAGGGAAAATTGACTGCAAACCTTTGGGTCTGATTTTCGAATAATCTGCACCACTGGGTGCAAAAGAAAGATGGATTTTGCTCTAGCTTGCAAGAAAAAGATTGGTGCAAGGCATCAATTTATTCAAAAGCATTTCCTGAATTTGGCAGATTATCCTTATTCCTGATATAAGTACCACACTGAGTGCATATGATGCTTTACAAGAAAATTGTCCTTCCACTAAGGTTCATTGTCTCTGCTACAAAGCGGTCAAAATCTAATTACAATCAATATAGGCAAGATACTCAGTGGGATGTAGATGTAGAAGCTGAAGGAGCTTGATGTAAAAAGGCTAAGCTAAGTAAGTTTATTTAAGGAGTGTTCTTTGCAGGAAAGATAATATGAGTTAATGAAACTTGAGAGAACCAACTAAAAAGGAGAAGCTGTCTGCTCCTTGTCTTCCTCTTTATCTTATTTTCTGGGTTTCAGAAGCGTTACCATTGTGCAAACAAAGCAACTCATGTAATTGCCTTGTTAGATGTCACACTTTCTCTGTTTTATTTTCAGGAGTATAAGTTTGATCGATACATAGAGAATGGCAAGAAGAAAACCACATTCTACAAGGCAGGAAGAAAACTGAAGTATTTCCTAATGCCCTTCGGCTCTGGGATCAGCATGTGTCCAGGGAGGTTCCTTGCAATGAATGAGATGAAGATGTTTCTTTTCTTACTATTAGCTCATTTTGATGTAGAGCTAGTGGAAAACAAAGCTGTCAGACTTGATAACAGTCGTATGGGCCTTGGTATCCTCCTGCCAGACATTGATATTGCCTTTCGCTACAAGCTAAGGTCCTCAAGAAATTGAGTGGCTGCCTGTATGCCTTCTACTAATCTCCATGTTTGCTCTGCTTCCTCAGTCAGCTTTGCATTTTCGGAAACATTTGCTTTTCTCTCTCCGCTTTTGCCTCCTTCCTGTGTTTCTAAGGAGAAAAGCCATTGGGCTGGAAGCAGGTATCAGATGCGGGGACGTAAAGCCTCGATTTGTCCTGCCTAAGTTTTGAATAGTGAGGTAAGATGACAAGAGTTTGACCAAGTAAATTTGTCCCTACAAGACAAACCCCCATAATCGTAGCCATGAGTCAAGTAGGATTTACAAGGAGTATGAGATCAAGCTGAATCTAAGCCATTTGTATGGGAAATTGGCTCAGCATCTCTCAGTCCCATACACCCACTGTCTAGAGGCATCTCTGCATCTGCTTGAAGAAGCATAATAATAACAAAAAAAGAGGGAACTTAGTTTTAGACAGTGAGAGAATTTTTATTTACTCTGTTCCTTTTGTGGTCTTGAGTGTCTTAGCCTTTATTTGGGAGATGTGAGGGAAGATGTATGGGGTGGCAAGGGATGACTTGCAAGAATGTCTTACTGGCAACACATTTCTGATTTCAGTTTTATGTACTGAGGGTGAATGCATTGCTTTTCTTTTTTTTTGGTGCAATGCAAAGAAATTAAAATCTGTGACATTTTCCTGCAGTCATTTAAAGTCAGAAGGGAGGTTCTGTTGATTTTCATAGGCTCTGGATCAAGCCTAAGTTATCTATTTCGACTTCTGAGCCAAAAAAAGTATATTCTTCAGAGAGAAAATATATAAGCCTGTTTGAAATTATTCTATCGTCTCAAAAATTACCTTCTATTTGTTTCACTGTTTTCCTAGTAACAAATTTTGTTTGTTCATTTCTCAAAGAAGGCAGAAGAAAAAGAGAGCTTCAAGGGCAATTCTAGTTTCTAAAAGTACTTTTCAATAGTGTTTTACTGTGCCTAAATTATGTATAGGCAGAGTAGTGTGACCTGGTCTTGGAAACAGACACGTCCATCTACACACTGGAAAACAGGGGTTCCTTGGGGACGGAATCAGAGCAAGTGACAACTCTGGGCAGCCACAGAAGTTATCTGTATGCTGGCTGCTCAAACTGCTTCACTGGGTGATCAGCTCTTGTTTCAAAAATGAATTATCTAATGCACAGGATCAGAGCTTTTTAGACCCTGTCTCTCTTCCCAGCTATCACTTCAGAGACTGATGAGGATTCTCATGGTTGTCCAGCCACAATTTGCCAAGATGATAATTGTAGTGGGAGAGTACCATGTCTGTGAGCTTTGCCTCGTGTTCCCAAAAAACAATCTCTCTTTGGGATGTGCCAGCATGAGTTCTGCCCGCACTGCCAGCAGATGAGTAATGATGCTGTACCTGAACAAGATTTCCCTTCAGACTCCCAAGTCTCCAGTCATCATTCATAGAAGTTAGACTGGAAGAAAGATGGAGAATCACTGCAAGATAAGGTTTGTTTGGACAGCCAGCCCTTTTTTTATTCTATGCCAAAATCTGCATTTCTCTAAATAGCTAACCACCACAGAGCTGAGTTCACATTTGCCCTGCAGATGCTCAATGAAATGCTGACTTATCTGGAGTTGGAGTTACAGAAAATTATCAGTGATTGCTGCACAAGTCACTAAAAGATCAGATTTTTTCTCAATATTCATTGTTTGTATTGCTGTGGGTTTTGAGGTGTCCTGCTTTGCACTGTCAGAGGCAGAATACTGAAAAAAGCACCTGGCACTCTACTTTGTGCAAAAGACACACAGCTCTGAAAACTTCATCTTGACTTATCTTTTCCCAGTGGAGCATCAGAGGCACTAGCTCATTTTGAGAATATAGAGCTGGAATCTCCTGTTCCTTAACCTTGTGTGTCTTTTAAAATCAGAAATTTTACTGATCTCTAAAGTACTTGATAGCCTATGGAAACTGCTACATACATACTAAGGATTAGAATTATTTATTGTTATTTGTGTAGAAGCCTGTTTAGGTATTCACATAAAGCACATACCCTAAATAAGATTCAGCATCAGTAGAAAGGTTTTCAGAGATTGACACAGCCACATTCCAAATCTTCCAAGGAGAAAATTGTGGTTTTGTGAGATATATTGGATAAACATTTTCTCTTCATATATAATATCAATAATGTCTGCAGTGTTGGAGTACTCATATTAAATGGGCTTTGCAGTTGATTAAATGCCTTAACTTTACTTCAACATTTAATCAACAGCAAAACTGATTATTGCTTTGTGCCACAGAATAAAATTTGTTTTTATGGAGAGATTCTTGCACTCAAGTTACTGCAGTACTTACTCTACAGGAGCTATTCTGTACTCAGCCATAGCTCACAATCCAGTTTGTATATTAGAGCCTGGTTTATTGAGAGAGGAAACATTGATATCATTATACTGTTGACTGTATTCTGTTATTGCTTAAATGTAAGCTGTAAAATGTCTCATGCCACAGTTATGATAAATCGTTCTTTGCCATCCAACTTTTATACAAACCTGAAGCAATTGTATTTGTTTTAAACATAAGACTTTTTTCATAATTGTATTCTATTTTTAGGATTTTGAATTGTATTATCACAGGCTGCTGCATAATTTGGTAGGACATAATAGAACTGTGCCAAAATACATGCAAATCTTTAGTAATTTCAGATAATTGCTGATCAGTTTGTATAGTATCTATTTTGAAATTAAAAGAAGAGCTAGATTGTATCCAAACCAGCCAATTAAATTCATAGGGCATGCTTCCATTTTTTTTAAAAAAAAAAAAAACAGACTCTTTCCCAGGAGTTGCAGGAAACCTCCGTGAAGACATTAAGAGGCCTTGCACTGGGGTTGGAGAGCACGCTTTCCACTTGTCAGAGGCCAGCATTTTGCTGGGATAAGAGTTAGGTGCTTTTTTTGCTAAGGGACCAAAATAAACTTAAAGCAAGTTCTGCCCAGCTTGTCCTGGAATTGTGTCCCTGGTAACCCATGCTCCTGGTAGATGAGTTTTGCTTGTTAGCAATTCATCGCTACTTTGGCATACCCCCAGCTGCGGAGGAGGTAAGCCTCACCCCCCCCAATAAAATCACAAGTGCTAGAGTAGGACAGAGGAATTGTTAAGCCCTTCTGGTCCATGTACACAGCAGCTGAGGAGGTGACTTATTCAGAGGCAGCAGCTGGTCTGAACAGAAGTGACTTGGTCTCCTTGGAGCAGGGAGTGAAAGGCCCACAGTGTCAGTATTCCTGGTCAATAAGCCATAGCAGCACAATGGGATGAGCGTGCATCATCCCTGGAGGTCCCAACTGCGGGCCGAGCTGGCCTCAGCATGCTACACCAAGGAGAGCATGTTTCATGACATAGGGAGCAATATGGGGTTTTATAACCTCCTCTGCAGCAGAAGCTAGGACTGAACAGCTCTTAGTGCCTGTCACTGAGGCACTGGGATGTCAAAATCATCTGAGCAGAAACCACAGTGCTGTTTGCAAGCATTCAGGTGCCAGTGGTGCTGCAGGGGTGAGTGGTGAGAGGCAGTTAGACCTTGTGCTTCCTTGTCCCTCATCTCCACTTCAGCAGAGGAGTCTGCCCTGCAAGCCCAGCAGTGCCTGCTTGTCTCATCCACTGACCCGACCGGCACAAGGTCAGCCAGAAGTGTGTGAGTGCCCACTTGAGTATCTCTGCTGTTCCTCTAGCACAACGGTGCACTCACTGATGAGTTTGAGATATGACTTGGCTGATCAGTACCAGCCTCCAGCTGTAAATTGTTTCTGCCTATGGCTATATTGATAATACCTTCTAGTATTTTTAAAAAATAATCACATTTTACTCACATAAAACAAGTTTACTAAGTCAGTATGGCCCTTTATAGCACCTGAGAAGAAAAGGGAATTCATCACCAACTAATGTGAATGCTAAAATGTGATCTTTTTAATTATTATTCTTATTTAAATTTACAGATTGTATGTTCTCCATTTTCATGAAGGCACTTGGTACTCCTATAAGCAATTGTAAACTTTTTAAACATTTATATTATATGTTATATTGCTTAAAAGACTATGCTAGTCTGTGTGTGTCTGTTTGCAGATTAGATTTTCATGTCTCTGCCAATATGTCCTGATGTGCTGACATGAAAACATACAAGAGTTGTTCTTTAGTTTATACTTTTAAGCCAGTTGCATGTCATTATTTTGGGTGTTGCTGTTTTTATGAATAATTACTGGTGAATTTTTCTTGTAGAATTATAAATGATCTTTTGTTTCATCATTATTGAAATTTCTGGCATTCAAAAGATTGTGAATTGCTCCTAACTGTTCAAACTGACATTTTGTATATAGGTGAACAACAGTTAGGTTCTACTCTTATAGTTAATTTCTATCATTAAGGCTGTTAGAGAAAATAAGGCATATTGTGAATTTCTGAGCAAGAAAATTGAAACCTCATTATTTTAATAATCTAACATCTTATGTGAATTTTGTATTAAAAGGACACAATAAAAATGAATACCTCTATTTTAATATTGAATGACTGTCCATGGTATTTTTTTCAAGCTCATATTTACACTTTTCTCACAGATTCACAACTATTGATATAATGTTTTCATTATTTATTCCACACACAGCACTTTTCTGTTACTTGCTCTCAAGAAGTATTTCTGTAAGGAAAAAAGCCTTTAATTCAGCACTGGCATGGTGCAACTCCTTTGAATTTAGGAAATTATTGAGTCTGTTTTACCCCTCCACTCACATCATCAATCTTAAATCAGTTCTTATCAGATGAGAGAAAAAAAGTGGTACTTCTGACATTCTTAGGACATTATTCAAAATTAATATTGAGATCCGCAGTCTACTGGTGATTCCCAAATACAGCTCCTAAGGTTTTCCTTTTACAAATCTTTGTGTAGTACAAGATGTACTACCTAGTGTAAAATCCTTTGGATCATTCATTTTAAAAGGGGGAAATGAATGAAAATTGCTGTAATACACAGCACTGCACCAGCAAAGCACACCCTGGCTTTCCTAAATATCACTGTAGCTACTGAATTCTGCAAGTAGCTGTTTAATATGAAGGCTGTACCTTAAAGACAGCATTGATTCACGCAGAAATGCGTCAGGCATGTCTGTGAGGGTTGTCGAAAACATGTTGTAGACGAGATAGACCTGCATCATTTTGCTGAGTTTGATAAACGTGTTTAAAATGTGTAAAATTGCTTCAACTCCAGATTATATTAGAAGTTTCTGAAGATTATAAATAAAAAAGTGGCACTGTTTGAGATTTCTCAAAGGGCATATTTCTGAATGAGTTCCATGATAGTCTGAAAGATTGCTTTTGGAGGAAATTAAGACCTCCTATCATTGTGTATTATCTGTTTTCTTACACTAGATGCGTTCTTAATGTTACTTATATCGCACTGTATTTTAAAGTTATTGGAGACTTGAATTCATGCATGACATGCTTAATTCACATGAACAGAGCTATTTTAACTGTCAAACCATAGGAAGTGTTTTCCCGCCCATTACCTGAACCAGCCTATGTACCCTGGCTAGTCATATCCTGATACCTGCAACATATCAGAAAAATTATCTCATTTCAAAAACACCATTTAAATCTACACTTGTGAAAGTATTGTGAGCCTTAAGTTATCATCTATGTTTATAAGTAGTAGTAAGTATAAAGAAATAGTTGCTGCATATAAAGAAAAATTTAAATAATAGAAAATGTTCCATTTCCATTCAAAAACAAAGAAACTGTAGTGGGAGCTTTATCGTCATATAAACCAGTTCTGTGCATATCCTTTGCTATGCATCAGGATCTCAGGTACTGACGTGTGAATACGTCATTTGTAATAGCAGAAATGTCTTCAAAACTATTTACACCAAACTAAATAATCTAAATAAGATGAAGCTTCAGCTGTTCCTGCTAAAACCCTTGTAGGATTCTATCTTGCAAGATTTTGTTAAACCGATTTTGACACTGATGTGGTGGTTTGTATTTCTGCTCCCACCCACAACCCCCCACACACCCCCACACCCCTCCCCCGAACAGCAGCTCTACAGCAAAGTTGAATAAAAGCCTAAATTCTGGCTACAGCGAGTGTAAAAGACAGAAAGTGAATACCCTGTGATGGCTTTTGACAGCGACTTCCTTCCCCTCAGCTCATGTTTCCAACTACCTCTTTCTTCCAAACAGTTTAGTCGATGACCTCCTACAGGCAGCAAGTTTTTCCCTGTCTAATTTCCATCTTTTGAGCCTGTCAATCGGCCAGCTTCTCAACATATTTTTTCAGTTGCTTTCTTTAAATGAAATCTTTGCAGCAGCCTCTTCCAAAATCGGCATCGCAGGTAGCTACAAGCTAAGAGAAGCGCCTCCACCTGAAAAGTGGAGGGGCAGTAGTTGAGCTCGGGACTGATAAGAGGATTCCAAAGCGGGGGCGGGGGGGCGGCGGCGGCGAGGAGGATGTCGTCGCTCTGGGATGCCGCTTCGGTGTGTCCCCGTCCCGCAGTGGTGGCGGAGGATCTGCTCACCCACATGGCTTCCCGCCGGGCTCCCGGCGACGGCTTTGGCGCTCCCAGCACCTCCGACCCCCTACAAAAATCAGGTGGAAAGGGATGGGAGGTGAGGAGAGACTCCTGTTACCCCTTTTTTGAAGCAAGCTATGCTTTCAGGGATGCTGGAGTGGGAAAAGGGGACAGGACCCCAAGGAGATTCCTAGAGAACAGATCTGAGTGATAGGTGAGTTTCGGCTGGTGGAGAGGAGGTTTGTTCTAGAAAGGCGATTGTTTGCCCCTAATCCTCAATTATGAGGATTTAAAAACAGTATTAGAGGAGCAATCTGTTCTGCAACTTCTCGGAAGAAATAATTGTTGATTTAGATAAGCACTGATCCCTTCACTGTTTGATGAAGACGTTAATTTATGGCTGTCTAGCAGTTTATGGCTGTCATTAGACTTTCAGCTTTGCCTCTGTTCGAAATGTATCTTTCTTTTTATTTTAATCCGAGACAATTATGTAAGAAAACGGTTATATTTGATCTAAAATGCGTCATTTTCCTATAGCATTTCAAATTATCCACAGATCATAGTTCTTATAGTGCATATATGAATTTAAAAACACAGCAGTAAAGTGCTTGAAACAGACCATAAATTTGCTTCGTATTTTATTACACTTCTCTGAATCAGTCAGAGAGGACAAGGGCAACTAGGGGCTTGAGGAAGGATTTAACCCTTCCCGAGGCTGCAGAACAAGCCAAACCAGAGCAAATCCCCCTCCGGAGCTCTTCTGGGGAGGAGGAGGAGGCTGGGTGACACCGAGCTGATGAGTGACCACAGGGAAATAGGGCTGGCTGCATCTCTTTGCTCATTTAGCAGATGCCCCTTCTGCGGTGTGGTCTGCTGCTTTGAGTCCCCGAGTCAGGCTTGGGGCTGGGGCAGCGGCTCCAGCCTTCTCTCCTGTCCAGACCTCGATGGCACCTGGGGCGGCGGGCAGGAACGGCTGAAACCCTGCGGCAACTGCGTAAGCCGAGCTCAGTACTTCATAAGGAGCCAGCATTAATCCTCCGATGGGCTACGCTAGAGTCAGAGATACCCAGGTGAGGTACCTGCCTCACCGCGGAGCCCAGAGCGACTTCCCCGAAGTTTTGTCCTGCCCCGGCAAGGAGCTGCTCGCCCATCTGATGAAAGCCTCAGAATCCCTCCGGCCTTTTGGCAGCGGGTGCAATCAAAGTTACAAATGATTCCGGAGAGAGTCGCTGAGTCCTGGCTCGTTAATTTTGCCCCCACCCAACACCCCCCACACACCCCCGCCTCCGCCGCCACCACCACCACAAAGAAAAAAGTGTTAATTGCTGAAAAGTTTCCGAGCACGTGGATAATTTACTTTGACTGCTGCTTTTTAATTAAAAGCAAACTTATTTATGTTTCTGATGTTTATATTACGCGATTTAATTACGTGTAGAGGCAGCGTCGCACTTCCCTCCCCCCCTTCCATCCTAAATCACATTTTCATTAAAGGTTTTAATAAGAAAACTCACTTGACCACTATTCATTATCTAGTCCCCTCCATGCACACAAGTTCACTTACCCATTCATTTATTCACTTACTCATTCCAGCAGATCCGCTGCAACTGCTGCTAGCAGGGATGTGAACACTCATAATTATTTGTCAAAGTCTGGAAAGTGTATTATCCCTTCTTCTAGTGGTAATTAGTTACCATAGCATCTAATACGTAAATGTGCCCAGAGCACACCATTAACAGTTAAGCGGAGGATTCAATTTAACACATGATTATATCTTTCATAAGTCATTACATTAGGAAAGCCAATGTCACTCATGCTGGGACAATTTCAGGCTCAGGGCTGGGGTAAAGGCACCAGAGGCCGGGGGCGGGGGGGAGCTTTCAGAGATGGCTTGGGGGAGAGCCCGCTTCGGTGGGTCGCTTGGAAACGGGGAAGAAGCTCTTTTGAAGGGGACGTGTTCATTTCTGGTTAAGTGATCTATCAAGCGTTAAGAGGGGCGGGGGAGCCTCCCTCCTTACCCTACCCCCGGCACAGAACGGCTCTCGCATTTGCAAAACCTGCCCAGGGACCGTCCCGGCGGCTTCGCGTCTCTCCCCAGCGAGGGAGCAGATGCAGAAGGGACAGGAACGAGGGGTTGGGAATGCCAGCACCTCTACCAGGCAGAGACCCTTCTCCCCGCTCTAAAGCAAGCAACAGAGCCCAAAGTCGGGCGGCAGCTATAGCCAGGAATGAAAAGCGGTTTTCATTCCGCTTCCCGTCGCTCCCGAGCAGAGGCAGGCGAGAAGTGTACGGACCCATTGCCCGCTCCTCAGCCCCGTCCCACGGGAGGCCGGAGGCAGAGCACAGGCCTCTCTCAGCCCCTTGCCTTCTCCCCAGCCCTGGTCCCGGCCGCTCCAGAAGTTTGGTGGGACCTCGCGTGCCTCCCCCTGTCCCACGCCCGGGCTGAGCCAAGCAGCGGCCGCGCCTTCCAGGGAAACCTCTCCGGGAAGGCTGCTCGGTAGCCAGAATTATTAAGCGGTATATCTTGCAGCAAATGTGTCCTGCGATGTTATATGCGCGAAAACACACTCACATACACACACAGGCACGCATCACGCCAAGCTGGTGGCGGTGGTTAATTCCTAATCAGAATGATGGACAGCAGAGACAGAACAATACAAACTAATGGCTGTGTTGCTGATCACTTTACCCCTTGATTAAAGACACCCAATTATGGCGCAGAACAGTGTCGTAATTATGTTCCTTAATCACATCCAGGAGGTTTAATTGCCTTAACGATGTGTTTCATTAAATGAATTTAGGTATTATAGTCGACAGTTTTCATACACAGTTGTTTTCAAATTAACATAATATTAGACATCGTCATGGAAATTGTTTTAATAATCATAATTAGACGCACCCAGCCTTTGTCTAGTAAATGCTGAGAGACGCTTCTCCTTGCGCCTGGGGGCTGATCTGCCCACCCTCTCTGGGCTGCCTTCCCACAGCTCCGTGGCACTTTACAGTTATGTTTCCTGAAAAGTTACAGGTTCTGATTAATCTTTTTTGATGGGAAGTGGAGCAGAAAATATTTATCCCCTTCCCCCGCATGGTGCTGCCGTTGGGAGAGGCGATTCCACGGCTAGCCGGAGCCGGTGTGTGTGTGTGTGTGTGTTTGTGAACCAGTGGGACCCCTTACCCAGGTCAGGGAAGGGCGGGCAGTTTTAGGGAGTTGCATCCTCCCTCTTGTCCTCGGGGTTGGGGCAGGCGGATTGTCCTGTAACCGGCACAACCAGCCCCACTGCTAGGGGCTTGCGTGGAGCGGACAGGGAAGAACTTCATGCCCCCTCCCTGGGACCCTATGAGCCGAAAGTGGGGTGCGGGAGGGAGGGGGGGAGGGGGGGGGGGAGGGAGGGGGGGGGTGCGGGAGGGAGGGGGGGGGTGCTGGGGAACATTCAGAGCAAGGCAAACTAACACCTCCCCTCCACTTCCTTAACTCTGGAAAAACAGACTTAAAGCACAGCATAATACAAGCGTTTGTTCAAAATATTTTAATAAAGATTCTTTCCGACATAGATACACATACAAACGATCGTACATTGCTGTCATAATTTGATTGACCTATTTAATTTATATCAGTCTTTACACATCCGTGACCTGCCAACAGATCCATCATAGCTTCTATTTTGCCATCCAACCTGACAGTCCGAATTTGTATTATCTGCAAGTTGTGGAAAATAGCAGGACTTGTTTTGGAAAAGAAAAATAAAAAGAAAGAAAAAAAAAATCTTGATTTACAAATGGCAGAGAGACAGCCACCCAGCCATGCAAAAATCAAACTGAAGGCTCACTTTGGGTGAATAGCTACTTCTTGCTTTTCATATCTCATTTTTCTTAAAAAAAAAACCCACCCTCCCACCCACCAGAAAAAAAAAAGATAATTCCACGCGTTCTGTAAATCAGCCTAAAGTATTTTAAAGTATTTTAAAGTATTTCAACTTAAATAATCATCCACAGTCAGAATAATTTACATACACATTAAAAGCGATTTAAATTATACCTTTGAAAACACAGCGCCTGGGAAAACATTAGCTTGGCAAGTGTTCTTGTAGCAGCTATTGCTCTGAAGCCTTGTAAAAGTAAATAGCTATTACCTGTTATAATGCAAAGAATACCCTTTCAAAAATTAGTTGGTTGAGCAATTAAGAATACACCTTTCCTGTAATTTTTGGACTGAAGCAATTTATTAAAGCTCAATTTAAATACAGGGATGATGCAACTTAAAATCCAGATGACCTTTCATAAACCTAAGCAGCTCGGATATATCAACATTTCTGGTTATACGCGGTTGGCAATAAACGTTTTTTAACACTTGGCACACAGTTTAAGTTAATCCATAAACAGAATTTTAAAAGGATTTAAAGTAACTGCACATAAGACCCATGACCTTAACACGTTAAATATTGTTGGTGTGGAAGGGTCATTTAAAGAATAAGAAATAAATAGCTTATCTTGTTTATACATCATTGCAAAGTGGAAAGAAACAAGGTGCACATAAATATTTCTTTTAAAAATGCGATACTTTAAGCCACACTGAGTAGGGGGGCTGATCGGTTATTTTTGCCTCGTTTTTAACTCTTTTTTTTAAGTCACTCTCACCAAACTTTGTGCATTTTCACAGGATCAAAGTTTAGAGACAATAAAAAATACAAAGTCCTCCATAGCAACGGTCCAGTCTCTTTGTTTCTGCGAGTCGCATAAATAATAAGTTTACATTTCAAGTTTGTTGGTTTCCTGGCTCAGAATAATAATAATAGTAATACTGCTAATAATAATAATTAAAAAAAAAAAAATCTATGTTCAAGTGCCCTCTCTGATTTGTCCGGGTGGATGCAGCCCCTTTCCCTCGCCGGGACGGGGGTGGGGGCCGCTCTCCACCCCTCTCCCTCGGCTCGATCCCCTGCTTCCAGCCCTGCCTGCTGTTCCTCGGTCTCTCCTTTGTCCGGGCGCCCGGTGACAGCGACTCCCCCCCACTCCAAAGCACCCCCCGGGCAGGGGCTTCCTCCCCGCGCCCCCTCCCCGGCGCTGGTTCCCATCTCGGCCAGAACTCGAGGAGCGGAGGGAGGCGAGGGCCGGGCAGCGGTCAGTCCCCTCCGCCGCCCCCGCGACCCCCGGCCCGGGGCCGCTCCGCCGGCTGCCGCCGCTCCCCGGGGCCGTAGCGAGGGAAGGAGGGAACGGGAGGGGGGAAGGGGGGGGAGCGGCAGCGGCGGCGCTTAAGGCTTCTCCGTGCACTGTTTGCAGAGGCTGGAGGAGACGCTGTTGAAGATGGCACATTTCTCCGGGCAGGAGGTGGCGGGGGGCAGCCCGGCGCTGAAGGGGTATCCGGCCGCCTGTTCGTAGGCGCCGAGGGCGGGGTGCAGCGCAGCTGCCGCCGCCGCCGCCGCCGCCGCGGAGCTAGGCAGGGAGGCGGCTGAGATGGCCTGGCCCTGGTTGAGATAAGCCACGAGGCGCCGCATCTCCTCCAGGGCCTGTGCCTGCATCAGGATGTAGTTCTTGGCCAGGAGGAGCGTGGCGATCTTGGAGAGCTTCCGCACCGAGGGGCTGTGCGCGTAGGGGATGACCGCCCGCAGCTCGTCCAGCGCGTCGTTCAGGTCGTGCATCCGCCGCCGCTCCCGCGCGTTGATGTTGAGGCGCAGCGCCTTCTGCTCCTTGGACTTCTTACTGCCGCCGTGCCCGTGGCTGTTGGAGCAGCCTCCCTCGGCCGCCTTGAGCCCCCCGCCGCCCCCTCCCCCGCCGCCGCCGCCCGCGGCCGGCGAGGCGACGCGCGGGTCCCCCCCGGCGCCGCGCAGCACCAGCTCGCAGCGGCCGTCGCTGTCGTCGTCGGGGCTCTGCTCGCCGCCGCTGCTCTCGGCCACCGAGCTCCGGCTGGCGCTCTCGCCGTACTTGACGCACACGGAGCCCGGCGGCAGCGCCAGCGGGTCCCCGCCGCCACCGCCGCCGCCGGGCTGCAGCAGCGCCTCGGGCTCCGCCGCCTCGTAGCAGGCGAGCGGCGAGGGCTGGCGGTCGCGGGGGTGCGAGAGGTCGAGCCCCGGGGGCGAGCGGAAGGCGGACTCCATGCGCTTGGCCGAGGCGGCGAGGCTCTTGTGGAAGAGGTCCTCTTCTGCGGGCAGCCCCAGCGCCCGCTCCATCGGCGCCCCGCTCGCCTCCGCCTCCTCCGCGCCCCCCTCAGCTCCCGGACCGCTCCTCCAAGTCTCCGCGCCGCGGCGGGCGGCTCCCCGGCGTCCCGATGGTAGCAATCGGCTCCCGGCTCCGGCGGTGGCTCCGGCTGCCGCTGCGACTCCAGTTGCGGCGGCGGCTCCGGTTGTGGCTTGGGCTGTGACTCCTCCGGCTCCGGCTCGCCCTCAGCAGGCGCCGCGCTGGGGCATTGTGCGCTGCCAGCGGAGCCGCTTCCACCGTTTATCTTGCTTGGATTCACCTTCAAGAGATTTCCGGACCCATCAACCAGCAGCCGCCGCAGACGGGGGAGTCTTTTACATCATTATCTCTGAGAGTAGGTTATTATGAAGAAGACTCGCCTGTTGGGACAGAGCTTTCTACCCAATCAGGTTAACGTTTTAATTAATAGGATTAAAACGGTAACAAACAATCCCAGGCGCTATCTGGCCCTGAGTCTGAATAGTTTCATTTCCCAGGTCTGAAGACAGGCAGCAGCTAGAGCTTTATAAGAGGCGCCTGCTCCATTATTCTCCCTGCCATCTGTATACACAGCTTAACGCATATGTTTGCAAGACGTTGTGTCCTGTTAGTAACCCAACAACTGCCTTTAGCTTGACATGTGTGGCGACTTTCACTCATCAATGAGCACACTAAAAGCCCTACTTAGATCGAAGGATGTTCTTTGCCTCCTTCAGCAAATTACAGCCCTGCACTGCAGAAAAGCCCGCTTCAACACTTCCCTCTCCGAGTGCTGCCAGCAGACTTCTGCTAACTTAGCCGAGGAGTCAAGAGTGACACCCTCTACCCCCACCCCAGCCCACCCCCCCTGCATTTGCATTAACTTATAGCCCCCTCCCACCCCCACCAGTCTTCGCGAAAAGCAGCGCCTGGAAAAGGAAAAAAAATAATTAAAAACTCCGGACCAACCCGAACAGCCGTGCCCACTCCCTGCCCACTGCCAAAGTGCACCTTGCTTGCCTGGGAGGCGAATGGTACCCAGCCCCCCTGTACCCCGCGCTCCAGCCAACTGAAACAAAACTACGGGGAGGTTCCCTTCCTCTTCCTCTTTGCCGTTTTCAAGTAGCAGATTGCCGCTTTAGAGTGATTATCCCCTGTGTCTCTATAAAAAAATATAAAGCCCCGTCCGTTACATTGAAAATAAACAGATCTGGGGAGAAGGGAGGGCGGGGTGAGAAAGGGCAAAAACGCAATAAACTTTTTTTTTTTTAATTGTGATTGACTAACTCTTTGCAGATCTCTCCCTCCCTCCTTGCCTCTGGAGAGACCGCTCCCAAAACGTAGGATACGGCTCCCGGTGTCAGGGGGAGAGCGGTCCCAGCGCCCCGGTTATCTCGGAGCAGGACACACGCTCCTCTGCTCTCTCCCAGAGGCTGGAGTGCCAACCCGAGGGCTGGTCTGAATTTTGTCCCACTGCTCCTCTAATGCGGGCGACAGGCAGCTTACTCTCGCCTTACTGTAAGCGCACATAGTATTTAGTGGCAGATTTTCTTTCTCATGACATCAGTAAAAATAATATTTCCCAACACGTCCAGTGAATCATTCTTATGTGGCAGAATTACTGAAGGCTATGAATTTTTTTGGTTTCTCCGGTTTCATTAAAAACCTTTTAATTGTGTCTTTCAGAGTTGGCCCCAGGTGTTGGACTCTTTTCATTACATTTTGCTCTAATGTGATGAAATTCTAATTCTCTCCTTACCATATGGTTAAATTTCCCCACTGAGAATTAGTTGAAAAAGGAGAAATAATCTATTAATCTCTGTAATAGATTCACAAATGAGGTTTGCCACAGAACCTGTTTGTGAATGGTAATATCAGAACAGTTGGGTGCCTTGTTTCAGGAAAGAAAGGACCAGGCGACAACAGAAAACGTTTGAATTTTCACCTGGAAAGAATGAAAAGAAGCCAAGCTGCAGATTTCAAAGTAATTGACTGAGATTTCATCTAGCGAGGACATGACTACAATACAGACCTTCCTCACCTCGTGTCTCCGGATCAGAGGCGAGCATACAAACCTAGTCTTCCGAAGAGAAAGGGGGCTCACCCCCCGCCCCCTCCAGCCCCATTTGGCTCCTGTGCTTGTCCCTGGTCGCCATCCAAGAGCACAGTCACCAAGCACCGAGCTCCCCTCCCCCTTTCCAAGGGACGCCACCATTAACCTCTATCATTATTAATCCAAAGGCATTTTAGGTTTATTGTTGTCCAATTAGCAACTTCATTTTTATTGGGATGATAAACAAAGGGCTTTATAATCGCAATAGGGGGGTTGGTGGTTTTTTTCCCTTTTTTTTTTCTTTTTATTCAATCCAACTTGTAAAACTCATGTGGTCACTTAAGGGTGATGGATACTGTTATTATGATTTGATGGTTAGGGGGAACACTTCATTCCTCGCAGCTTATTTCTTCGAAGACAAAGGTCTCTAGCTCGATCTTTCCTGCTGATCTGTAGGTTCACTAGTACTGCCTCCCCTCTTTTTTTTACCTGCAACTCTGGGGACGCTTCCAGCTCGGCCGGCGGCGGAGCCGCTTGCCCCAAGGCTGCCGTCGGGGCGGGGAGATGGGGGTGTCGCCACCACCTCCAGGTGGTCCCGGCCGCCTCCTGTTGTCCTCAGTTGCATTCGCTCAGATTCGCACTCCGTGTCTGAAATTTCTCTCTCTTCGCCTCAGCTTTCTGGTCAACCCTGTTCTACCCTCATCTTGCCTGCTGTTGATCTGTTTGTGGCTCTGTTTACGTGCTTGCCCCTACTCCTGCCCCTTATTTCATCCTTCTCCCTTTTTCTTTTATTTCTCTTCATCTTTTCCTTTTCCTTCCTTGCTGTGTCTGCCCGCTGTTCTTGAGATATTGATGTATCCCAGTCATCTTGCCGTCGCGTTCGTCGGTAACTGGCCCTGCCTTAATGACATCAACTTTCTTCAAACTTTGGCTTGGGGGGCTAAGGAGAGGAAAGCGGAGGGGGAAAAAAAGAGATTCTCGCGCCCCTCCTGCCTGTTGTGATCTGCTTCTCCCTTTCCGAAGAAGCGGCTGTTTAATAGTCTCCTGGAACTTTAGTTTGGAAGCAGCCAGAAGAATTTATAGAAGCTTTAAATGCGGGGCTTATAAAAATACCGAGGAATGGTCTTTGAGGTTTATGCACTCGTAAACTTTTGCTGATTGCTTCTGGGAAGTTGTCAGGCATTTAACACTGCGTTTATCTTACAGCGCAATGAAAACACATCTGCCCAGCGTCTCGTTACCTGGTTTAATTGTACCGCAGCCCTCTGCTACCGGCTCTCTGCCACCGGCTCTACTCCTCTTGGGTCATTATTTCGGGAAACGGGCAGACCGGAGCCGAGCGGTAGAAAGGATTGCTTTGGAGCATCATTCAGTCTCCACTGTGAGCGGCCCGGCTCCACAGACTCGCCGAGCAGGGCGGGAGGCAGGGTCAAGGGGGTACAAGGATGCTGGAGCGTCCCAGAATACAGCTGAGAGCGGGCAGCACAAGGATTACTAATCTTCCATGGCGTCTTTTGCAAGACCTACTCTAGCCTAATAATTTTGTTCTGCTCCCCACCCGGGAGAGAAGTTTAAAAACCCTTCCCTCTCCCAAGGGCCGGTCTTCCCGGTTGCTGAAAAGCCTCCAGAAGGAAAGAGACTTTCGAAAGTTTCCCTGAAGGCGCCCATGAGCTGAATGCCAGCGAGGCATATCTTAGACAGATGAAAGAAACCTCTCCTGCCCGCTCCGGTCGGAGCGGCAGGACGGGCCTCTCAGCCAGCTGAGGGCTTGGGATCACCCGCAAATTCCCCACCGCTCTTCTCCGAGAGCAGAGTGAGCAAAACCGAGAGCCAAGCCTCCCTATAGAATGGGGAGCAGTCCCATCTGCAGGATCTGCCCGGCTTTTCCAGAGCCAAATCAGGTGTCAGAGAGCGCTTTCATTCGCCGCAGCTGCTTGTACGTTGTCTTCACTATTAGGCAAACTTTATTTAAGTTCAGGGTGAAGAGAGTACCATAAAAAGAAAGACAATGACCCCCATTGCATTCGCTCCTAATGCAAACGTCGTCAGAGGTATCTCTCCAGAGGCAGCCCCGCGATGCCGGTGAATTCCCAGTCTGGGAAGTGTTTCCAACAGCAGACAGGAGCCCTCCGGGCATCTTGCTCCTCGGGGCCACCGGGTCGAGGAGCGGGCACGGTAGTGGGACACGGCGTGTGCGTGTGTGCAGCCGAGCTTGGAGGATATTTGCGTGGCGAGGGGCTGTGAAACGGAGGAAAGCATTGTTTCTCAACCGCATCCTTTGCAGGAGGAGAAAAACTGCATTGAGGAACTTAACCCGACAACGCAGCAAATGTGAAGAATCTTGGGGTGAGGGATGCCAACCACAGAAGGGCACCTCGAAAGGGATCCCTGAAGATGGAAAGGAAAGGCTGGAAGGCTGCAGAGGGATCAACGGTACCAGATGATTCCCCCCACCCCCACCCCGAGACCCGGCGGGTGGCCTGTAGGTCTCCTCCGGGCTTGCGGGCTCTGCTGAGCCCGGAGGGGACCTATCGACCATCCGGCCCCAGTCGCTGCGCTCCCGATCCAAAATCCACAGCACCATCTCCTGGGCAGTGGGAGAAATGCATGGTGCGCCTGGGAGGCAGCGGGGTTGATAGTGATGAAAGGAAATACTGATATGGGGCTGGAGACGTAGAAAATTACATCTAAATGTAAAAAAAAACCCTACATCGTGTCTTGTCACGGGGAATGAAGTAACTGTTCCTTTGGTCTGCGTTTGAAGCTGAAGCCTATGGGCTGAGGGTAGTGCTTGCGCAGGTGTCGAGATGATCTCAGGAGGTATTATGTATACATTTACATAGAAACTCACATGGATATGTATATAGTTGAAATAGATTGTGGCTGGAAGAGCCTGATGGTATCCTAGTTTCAGGTACAACACTGGGTATATATGCAGTGACATACCCACCGAGGTATTACACTGAGGTTTGTGGAGAAAGACTGGAAGATCCTACCACAATTCAGTGCATCTTGTTTGGGTTTTGGGAAGTTTGGGATAGTTCCCTTCCCTTCCCTTCCCTTCCCTTCCCTTCCCTTCCCTTCCCTTCCCTTCCCTTCCCTTCCCTTCCCTTCCCTTCCCTTCC
This sequence comes from Tapera naevia, assembly GCA_033556795.1. Classification (NCBI taxonomy): domain Eukaryota; kingdom Metazoa; phylum Chordata; class Aves; order Cuculiformes; family Neomorphidae; genus Tapera; species Tapera naevia. The sequence continues at coordinate 19,324,511 of JAUMJJ010000038.1, forward strand.
CTTCCCTTCCCTTCCCTTCCCTTCCCTTCCCTTCCCTTCCCTTCCCTTCCCTTCCCTTCCCTTCCCTTCCCTTCCCTTCCCTTCCCTTCCCTTCCCTTCCCTTCCCTTCCCTTCCCTTCCCTTCCCTTCCCTTCCCTTCCCTCCCCTCCCCTCCCCTCCCCTCCCCTCCCCTCCCCTCCCCTCCCCTCCCCTTCTTCTCCCTCTTTTCTCTCCTTTCTTTCCCCAGAGAAGCCTCTTCAGGCCCTCCAAGGCATTCCCCTCCTCTAGCACATGGTTCCCCATGCGCATGCACTTCTACTTTGGCCAAACCTGCGTTACTGATGCAACTTCCCTTAGTAAATAATTTCCTTTATCATCACAGCTGTGTGTTTTGCTTATTTAGCTACTTCAGCCTGAATTTCACCTCACGCATCTCTGTCGTACAAAGTGCTCCCCTCTTGTTTCCAGCTTTCGAGTAAGTCCTCATTCTCTCTGCTCCTTTGAAACACCCCCAGTAAATGTCTGTGTGGGTCTCAGTAGGAGCAGAGGCCAGTGCTCTGGCCAAGTTAATATTTACTCCTTCTACTGCTTTCACTCTCACACCTGGCCCTATTTTGTTTATATTGGAAACTTTCCACTTAACTTACTCCTCCCATTCATGTTTGCCCAGGCTATAGATACTTGTTTTCATTTAATATTTCATTGCAAAATATTTCTGTAGGCCTTCCCTTTCCCTTCCATGCTTCTTGAACTCCTTCCAGTTCACCTTTATTGATACTGAAAGTACTTAAATCTGAAAGCAGTAGTCAAGGTGCTATCTCATCAGTATTGTATACTGAGAGAGACATCTATCACTTCCCAGGTATATGACACAATGCCTCTGTGTTAGAAGCCAAAAAATTACATTGAGGTTTTTTTTGCTGTTGTCACACTGCTAGATCCTATTTAATTTACTGAAGCCCATACATCCAAATCTATATGTTAGTAGGCACGTATTTTGCACCTACTGTACTCTTTTCAGTCACTACTTTGCAATTATAGATAGAAAAAAAGCTTGTGTAGGCCTTTCATTCTTTATAAATTGTATAAATTTATCTCATTCTTTATAAATCCATGCTGTTTATTGGCTGTGGATCCATTCTCCCCTAAGTGTTTAGGATTTTTACTTTTTAGTATTTTTTCCACTATATTACTGCAGACTGAAGTTAAGCTTACCAGATGGTAGATGACAGGTTCACTCTTTCTCTTCCTCTTCCCCTGCCATTTTTAAAGACCAGTAACACGCTCCCCTTCCTTTTCAGACCTCTTAGAGCTCACTAATTCCCCAGGAACACTTCAAAATAATTGTCAGTAGTTTGGATACTTTCATTAGTTAATTCCCTTTCCTCCGCATGCTGCACATCATAGGGATACACTCAGTTTCACATCCTTAGTTTTCTCCTCCTCAGCCTTACTTATGACCTTCTCTCAACAATCCCAACTACAAGACTGTTTTCCCTAATTGCACTTTATTTTTCATTAAATGCATTAAAATGCAATTCGATACATTTGCTAGTTTAAAATCATCACTCCTTTTTGTTCCTTTCCTTGTACAATAACAAATATCTTTTATTCCTAGCAATTCCCTTCTTCCCCTTGTAATTAAAAGATCATCTAGAATCTATACACATCTAGGTAGTTGCTGCATTGAAAAATGGAGGAACTATCACCAGCAATGCTGTTATACTCTATAAATAAGGCAATTTTATGTTTAATAACTTATCATGGGCATAAAATACAAAAATGTAATGAAATAGAGTTCAGTAAGACTCAGAATCCATATATTTAACAGTGAAAAATAATTTTGTTTTCAAACTCTTCCTATATTTCAACTATTTTTTAATTAAACTGTAAGCTCGTTTCCCAATACATTCCTCCAACTGCCATGAAAAGGAATAAGAAAGAACAAAGAATTTTCTTCCCAGATTACTTTCCTAAATTCATACTTCAATCTTTTGGTAGACGATGTTTTTCCAACATGCTCAGATGTCTGATTGTCAGCTTTATGTCTCAGGAAGTATTCCCAGCAATTCAGGTACAGTAAAGTATCTACCTCTAGCAAGTCTCTATGTACTATATAACTTTTATAGTCATTATAAAATGTAATTTATTGAAAAAACTTAAACCTTTTCCAACTCAACTGACTTTTGATTTAAAGGTGTGTGCTCCTGGTTATGGTAATCAGGTGTGGTAGGTGCTTTTTTCAGAATTAGGTTTGCTGTTTATGTCACAAAGTTTAGAAGCTCTGAGAGTAACATCCTCTAAAACATAGCATGTTCACAGAGATAGAGATATCAGCTCATGTTTCATTATTACAGTCCCTGAAATTGCACATAATACAAGGTAGGAGAGCTTTTCCCTCTTTATAGATCAAGTTTTTCTTCCTGAGTATTATTTCTATTTGCCTCCACTGGAGTATGAAACAGTGATTCTGGCTACAGGCTGGGTATGGGCAGTGGCATTTAACAAAAAAGAGGAAGTAACAAAGCTCATTGGTCGAATGCAGCTTTCTTTCTTTCTTTCTTTCTTTCTTTCTTTCTTTCTTTCTTTCTTTCTTTCTTTCTTTCTTTCTTTCTTTCTTTCTTTCTTTCTTTCTTTCTTTCTTTCTTTCTTTCTTTCTTTCTTTCTTTCTTTCTTTCTTTCTTTCTTTCTTTCTTTCTTTTCTGTCTTTCTCACCTCCTTTCTGTCTCTCTTTTCCCTTTTAACCTCTTTCTTTCTCTTGCTTGCTTACTTTTGCTTTCTTTCTTGCTTGCTTGATTTCCTTCTTGCTTTGTATACCATATGGCCTTGCTTCATTTTAAAAATGACAGGACCCTTTAATCACAGCAGAGATCATGACCAGGAGGAAAGCTCCTTGTACCAGAGCCTATCTCTGAATAATGCTGTGACACTTGCTCACAGTATTTTTGAACCAAACCGTTGTGATGGGGTTTGAACTTTTTGATCCAGAGAGGAAGAGGCTGCCAGCTGTGATTCCAGTCCTGGTGGTTCTATGTGGGCAGAGGCCTATTGATACAAACTAAAGGACTCCACTACAGCCACAAGAGCAAAGGAAAGAAAAGCAGGGAGGCACGAGAGAGAGGCAGTGACCCTGCTATGCTCCTGAGAGGTCTAGCTGCTGAGCTCTGACATCTGGAGATACCTACAGAAGCTTTGGTGTTGCTCTGCATTGTGCTGGTAGCTCAGTCCTTTGTTCAAACCCAGAAATAGCACACCCAGTGTCAGAGCTCAGCCAAGGTAGGATAAATTCTATCCGTGGAGAAAAAAAAAAAAGTACAGTTCAGTTTTGTGAGAAACTTTAGCTTTCAGAGTATCTTGCAGCACAACCTCTGTTACCCAAAACAGTTCAAGTACCACAAAGCTTACACACAGCTTCCTTTCCGAGGGTAAGACTGAGTGACCAGAGAATGCTTGAGGGCTGACAAAAGCTTTTAATGTTCTTATGCCTGTCTTAGGCTGTCACAGAGACTTACCAATGCTTCCTTTACACTGTTATTTGATTATTCCAGGAGAGGACTGCTGGAGGCGAGAGGCTCCATGCACCTGCAGGCTGAATCCACCAAGGTGACAGTCGTCTTGGAAGAGGGAAGTATGCATGGAGATCTGAACATATTTCAAACTGATTTACTTCATTATTGTCCTTTTTCTCTTGCTGGCCATTGGTTTGGACAACAGTTTGATTTATTTGAGTTTAAGTGGGCATGAAAACAAACAGTGTAACTTGAGGCAAGGCTAGGTACATCTGATCTACAAAACATGTAAGATTGCATCTGGGGACTTGTACTGTCAGGCAAATGGCAGAGGCAGCCTTTTCACATCATGGCCCTATACACACCTATATAGAGCATCAGACTGTGTTAACAAAGGAAAGAAGCGCAGTTTGATGAAGCAGTTGGGTATCCGCTTCTTGTCAATAACCCTGAATTTAGAGCTTAGTGAAGAATGACTCAATTTTTTTCTGAGGTCAGCTTTACAGTAATCTGACCTGCCATTGGACTTGAAGGAATGCTTGCTTCAACTGCCAAAGGTTTTCTGAGACATATTTTTTAGAATTCCCAAACAGGGCAGGATATTCTCCCTGCCTCCCTCTCTTAACTGTGATCATAGGAAGTTACATAGGTATTTCCCAGTGTAATGGCAGAAGGTTCGGAGATGGAGGCTCCGACACTGATCTTTCCTCCGATAAATCCAAGTCACCCTTGGAGACGCGTGTTCTGTGTCCCATGATTACACATCAGATTTGAACTTTGGGCACCTGGACATCTAGTCACTTGGTCCATGTTTTGCTTTTCTAAATTTGACCTCCATAATTTGTATTATATTATATTATTTCCTTCAGGATTCCTCCTGATTCTTAGGGTCAGTTCTCTGTAGTTCTCACCTGAAGTAAAACCAAACCAAACCAAGTCCACCCGAAGATAAAAAAAACCTGAAATTCTTTCAGCAGTGATAATTATTCCTGCGTACCAAATGAATCCCTCAGTGTGGAGGAGTGTAGCTTCAGTGTGCTTTCTAACCTTCTGCTCATGCATGGGATGAATCTGGACCCAAGTTCTCACACATCACAGGATTTGGACACCATTTTTAGCAGTAACTTCAGAATTAAGCCAGCAGTGTGAGACCAGGCACAGTGAGAAGCATGGAGCCTGCGACACATTGTTATCATATTCAGACTGTTGATTCTGATTCTCTGATAAAGTTAATTGACTGAGTCAGGGCAAATTTGCTCTACACCTGCTCTGGACAGAGCAAGCTCAACCAGCTCTAATCAATCACATCCACCAGGAAACTGGCACAAACAATTCTTGTTCAGATGGTGCCAGTGGCTGATCTCTGGCACTGGTGCAATCCCTAGACAAGACTATGGCACGTGAAATTGCCCTGGGGGAGCCCTACCTGTTTTTTATCCTTAAAATATTAAGTTCCCTGAGCCTTTCTGATAAGCTTTGCTGGTCTCAATGCCATTCAGGTAATGCTCTGGCAGCAACTTGACCATTATCTAACTGGTTCTAGGATGGACCAAGGGAAGGTATTTCCCTCTGGTGTCCACACTCAAAATCTTCATCTGAGGGCCTCCAGCAAGGAGGGATGGCTGCACTTTGCTCTGTGGGTAGGGCAAACAGACCAGGAGTCTGAGAAACTGTGCTGTGCATTTCCCGGATTTTTTTATGAACATATTCACCCCATGTAGGACATGTTTAGAAATGGCTATTAAACAGCCAGACCATGCCTCATCCTTTTTTTTTTTTCTGAATATTTTTAAGCCCTTTAACATGTTTTGCATGGCCCTGTAGCCCACACACACAAGTTTATCCAAAATCTTTGCCTCTTCCCAGAGGGAATCTGTATCTGAAGGCTCTAGTCCAAGCCCATGGGAGTCTGTGGCTTTCCTCTGCAGTGGCTCTTAGTGCAGCACATACAGCAGTTGCACACAAGTCCTGAGAGCAGCAGGGCTCTGCCAGCCTGCTACAGTGGGTTAAAACATGGGATATAGCAGATACGGCAAATCCAAGATCTTGAGTCAGACAGAAGACTGGTTAAAACCCCTAGCAGAGCTGAAAATCTACTGAAGACAGCTGCAGAAGGTTAAACTCTGTATCTGCAAACAGTGGGTAGCTGGACAAATGAAGACAGAGAGCAATTAACCTTATAAATGACAGTGCTTACTTTTGAAGCACTTAAATGTTTTAGTGTTTTTTAGCTAGCAAAGAGAGGTGCCTGGATATTACCCTTCCTTTGGGATTAAAAGTCAGACCACACCATAAAATAACCCAAAGAGAGATGGACATCATGATCAAAGGTATTTTGACAAGGAGAACAGCAATGCAATAGCATCTACAGAACTACTAAGGGGTAATGGGTAACTCCATAGCAAGAGACAAATGGACTGCAAAGGTAACAACATGAAGATATATCATAGGGAAAGACCACATACACCTTAAGATCCTGCATTCACAGGCTGTGGTCACAGACCATCATCCTGGGCTAAATGTGGACTTGGGTAAATTACTTCCTACACAGTGTGGGATCAGGAGCTTTAACTGGGGCAGGCTGGCATTCAATGGGTTATTTTGGTTTGTGTTTGTGTCCAGAAGCTCAATCACAAAGCAAGAGGGACATATAAGACTTTAAATTGAACACTAACAAACAAACCAGGGCATGGATGAAAACAGTACTATCAGCCCTACTGTCCTCACCCCACGTTTTACGGGCACAGTAATGGTGTACTTCTCCCTGTGCCGGGCTCTGAAGGCATGAGAAAAGAGTTCAGTTGTACCAGTGAATTTAATTCCTTGAACATCTGGTCTCCATCTGCTACAGAAAAGATGTCAAGCCAGATGGGAACATCCTAGTGGCTGCAGTCAGCCTAGGGGACACCTACTGCATTGTACTCAAAGATATTTTGAAAATGATTGATCACAGGACCTGAAGAGCTTTCACATAAAAGATCTAACATTACTGCAAAGTTAAATAAGATGCAATTTTCTTTTGTAAGGGAGAGATGTTCATATAATAAAATTCAAAACTAAAAGATACGATTTGTTATAGATTCAGCAGGTAGATCTTGCTTCTAGGTAAAGGAAAATAAAAGGCAGAAGTGAGCCAGGTTATGGACTATGCGCGCCGTTTAGTTGCTAGTACACACCTTGCCTCTGTTTCCCACCTTTCCAGCTGGCCACTTCCAAAACAGAGTCTGGAAAGAGACAGGTTAGAGTAATGAGCCCCTGTGAACCTCATGAAGTTCAACAAGGCCGAGGCCCTGTACCTGGGTCAGAGCATTCCCCAGTGCCAGTACAAACTGGGTAATGAATGGGTTGAGAGCAGCCCTGTGGAGACGACTTGGGGATCCTGGTTGATGAAAAATTGGTCATCATACAACAGCGTACATTCACAGCCCAGAAAACCAGCTGTATCCTGGGCTGCATAAAAAGAAGCGTAGCTAGCAGATCAAGGGAGGTGATTCTGTCCCTTTACTTTGATTCATGATACCCCACTTGGAGGACTGCATTCAGTTCTGGAATCCCCGGCATGAGAAAGATATAGACATGTGGAGTGGGTCTAGAGGAGGGCCACAAAAATGATCAGAGGGCTGGAACATCTCTCCTATGAAGAAAGGCTGAGAGTGTTGGTGTTGTTCAGCCTGGAGAAAAGAAGGCTCCAGGGAGACCTTATTGCAGCCTTTCAGTACTCAATAGGGGCTTATAAGAAAGATGAGGACAGACCTTTTACCAAGGCCTGTAGTGACAGGATAAGGGAGAACAGTTTTAAACCAAAAGAGGTTTTCAGTTTAAGGAAGAATTTTTTACAATCAGGATGGTGAGACACAACTGGGTTGCTCAGAGAAGTTGTGGATGCCCCATCATTGCATGTGTTCAAGATCAAGTTGTATGAACAGCCTCATGTAGTGAGAGATATTCTGATCATGTCAGGAAGGGCTGCATTAGATGATCTTTAAAGGTCCTTTCTTGACCCAAACCATTCTAAGATTCTAAGAACGCAAAAAAAGTTCATGCCTGTTCACACCCAAAGGGCTATACAGACTGCACCAGGTCTGGATCCTTCCATGCCATACAGTCTTCTCACACCATCCTGGAAGGGTTTGTGTTTCCAGATGCCCAATCTGTCATCATGCTCTGTTTTTTCTTAGTCTGATGATGCACATTCTGTGTGGGCAGTCTACATCACATCTCATATTATTTTAGGTATTGTAAAATGTTAAAATACACACAAACCAATAACGACATCTTAGGGCCACCAGGGGCTCAAGGAGACACAGGCCAAGTGCTCTCTGCTCTAAGTGAAGAGAGGGTCTGACCTTAATGATGTGGCTATCCATTAGTCTGAGCAGTTTTGCGTTGGGGACTAGGGACTGCTACCCCACCTCCTTTACTTAAGAGAGCAGACATAGTCTAAAAGCTGGAACTTTCATCACTGGGACCTTTTAAGCTGACAAGCGAATGATGTACAATTTCCCCAGGATGTCAAAGAGTGAAAGAATATTTGTCCTACTCAACTGTTACAACTGGGCAGTACAGAGGGTCAGCAAATTTTAGGGACAAACAGAAACTCCATGTCATTTGTTTCAGCCCTTGGATTTAAATTTTTTACCTTACCAAACAACGGTAAAGAAATTTATGGTCAGAAATTGACCATACATCAATTACTGCCATCACTAAGGAAGGCCTGGCAGCTTCTCCCTTGGAATCATAGATATTTTTCTTTCGGCTCCAAGTCAATGATGTTGCAGACTGAATATAAACCTGACTGAGGTTTGGTAGCTGGTAGAAATGCAGTGTAACAAAGTCTGGTGCTAGATCATGTTTATGCTACTTTGTGAGGAAAAGAGAATTCCATCCAATTTCAAATGAAAGATGGACAACTGCTGCCAGTACTACTGCTGGAATGAAAAGCTGGAAGGGAAAAATAAGGGTATTAGCATAGGGTAGACAGAACAGCTTATTCCCAAAAATTATTGTCAGTTGAAGGAAAGGAACAAAACAGGCAGAATTTTATTTCACAATATTCCACATTTCATGGGGTTTTCTGCTTGTATTATGACTCATAGGAAGTTACGGAAAAAGAAAATGTTGAAAAAGAAATCCACAAAGAAAGTATTTGGAAATGCAAAATCCAAGAGAAATGTGAAATTGATTTATGCATGGCTAAAAAGAGACTCTGTGTGTTCAAACACTGTTAAGGATTATCACTTGCACAAGATGTACACATCAATTAAAGCAAAAGAACATAAAGACTAACGATCCCCAGAGGTGACACAGCTGGTGCAGGGAAAATGTATCCCTTTAGACCAAACTTGACATAGATTATTCACTGAAGTTTTTGAGAAACCTCGTTGTTCTCCCTGTTCTCATTTCCCAGAGACAGCCTTGTCACAAGTAAGCAAGAGATTTTTGTATTTCAGATAATTTCTGCTCCTCTGTCTGAAACAGCAGGAAATGTTTAGAGTCACACAATCTCAGCTAAATGAGCATGAGTTTAGCAGTTTGCACTGAAGTGTAGGCTTAGTTTAGCACTCTTTAGTTATCATTTTTTCAGTCTATTTGCTGGAAATCGCCACTGAAATACTAAAGTACCTATTAAAAAAAGGGTCACAGAATCAACTTTTTACTATGGTTAGTACTTTTATTACAGAACAATGCCAATGAAACAATGTTAACACAATCTTAGATTTTGCTTGCCAGAACAACACAAAAAATCTCTTACAAACCCAAAGAAATTGAGTACTTGCAAAAAAAAAAAAAAAAAAGCTATAGTAGGACTAGAAGGCTCTAGGAGCTGTCACTGCTTAATAGAAACAATCTGCATATCTGAGAGGATATCACTTGTGTCATGAGAGGTAGCCTGATGGTCATAGGAGGTTGCAATTCCAGATGGACACATGCTCTGCCAAGAGGAGAGCAGACAAGAGACATTAAGTCAATTGTTTTGCACAAGAGACTTTCAGGCAACAACCATCAGGTAGAGTTGACTTAGTCCCAAAATATGATGGCACAGACAGGAAAAGTCTACATCAAGGTAGATCCAGAGGTCCAAATGACAAATATGTGATTCTAACTCAGCTTCAATTCTGTTAATTAAGTCATTATCTCATTTACAAGTATTTGAAGATCTTTGTTGCGTTAACCCTAGGAAAGTGATGAATAGGTTGATGGTGTCTGCCTGCTAAGGGAAGGTGTCTGGAAGTGTGTTGTGAGACGGTGCTGGCACATACCTTTTGGAAAGGACTGCTGGGTTGTGCTCCTGTAGTGCTGTACTAATCCATTCACACACAGGCAATGTGTGGAACAGACCTCTGTCAGGCTTCTTGGCTCTTAACGAGTCTAAACAACAGCTGTTATCTCTTTCTTTGGGCCAAAGTCAAATGCTGCAGCATAAAACATGTGGGTTACAGTGCCATGGAGGCAGTATGCAATTCATCCACTTGTAACTGTTGCAGGCATGTGCATTTGTGTGAGCAGCATTTACATGCATGTGACAGTCTAGAGGAGGACAGGAGAGTCATAAAATACAGATTACAGGTAAAAGATCCAAAGGAAATACGGCGAGCTTCTAATCAAAGCTCCTGTGCAGTGCAGAAGACTGCACTGAATTGATTTGTTTAAACTAGATCATGTCTATAGAAAAGAAAATCTTAACGTTTCAGTTTCCTGTGTTAATGCACCATAGCCACAGAGAAATTGTTCCAATGAAAGATGTTCTCACTGTTTAAAACATGCAGCTTTCTCCTGATTTGATTATGGTTGGTTTCAGCTTTGGCATTGCATTGTTATACCTTCCTCAGCTAGACTGAAGCTCAGTTTTACCAACATAACTGAGCCATCAACTTCACACTTGTTGAAGTTGGTTCCTTAAGTTGATAATAATAAGATACCCCTCACTGGCTGTTTCTGGTTCATTTCTGAATCCTGCTTACATTGTCAGCTGCCTTCCTGGGAGTGTGCAGCAGAACTGTACACCACGCTCCAACTGCCTTCCAGTTGTCAGTGGTTGACTGGGCCACTTGAATACTGAGCCTGAATATCAGGACCTTCCCCCCTATTTGATAGTCCCTGTTTATGTGTTCAAAGATTTCACTAGCCTCAGAACTGTACTTGGAACTGACGTTCAGCTTTTTGGCCATTTTTTCCCTTAATAAAAAGAGCCTTCATTCTCTTTCAAGCTGACAGATCTACAATAAGCTTAATAATCTTGTTTAAGATGTAGGCATGGTATTATCTTACTTCTAGTTGTCTCAAACTTTTCCAGCTTTTCCAGTATTTCACAGACAACAAAAGACAGTGAATTCCTTTGTCAACTGTTCTGAAATTCTGGTATACAAAATTTCTTACAATGTAATCCTCCTCTACGTTTTGAAAGGGATACATATTCATTTAAATGCACCTGCTATATCTACAATAATTTGCATATGCACTTTAAATATGCTAAAACTTATATTTAAATATGCATTGCAGACCAAGAACTGGTGTTCTGCTACTCACAGATTTTAAAATCAGGAAAAAACATTATAATAATTTAATATAGGTCTGTCTGTGAGGATGGTGGAGCAAGTTCAACAACAAGAAGCAGAGAAGCAGCCTGACATTGATAACTCAAGTTGTACATTTTCATCTATCTTTTGCCTCATTTACTGTCCTTGCTAGAAACAATGCCTAGTTCCTGCACGACCTGGTGCAGTTTTTTAAAGCAGACATTTTCTTCTGATTTAGAGGCTTCAGCTGATGAGAAGCCAATAGAGTCATTGAAAAATTTCATCAAAGTCTAGCTAACCCCACCATTAACTTTTTACACAAGTTCTGAATACAATGTATACAGTGTCAGTTGACAGTTATTGGAACTTCATAGAAACACGGAATGGTTGAGGTTGGATGGGACCTCTGAAGGTCATTAGGTCCAAGCAACCTGCTCAATCAGGGTCTGTTATAGCAGGTTGCCCAGGGCCATTTCCAGTTGCTTTTTGAGTAACTCTACAAATGGAAACTTCACAACATCTCTGAGCAAGTTATTCCAGTACTTGACCAGCCTCACACTGTAAAAAAAAAAAGGTATTTTGTGTTCAGTTTTAGTTTATGCCTCTTGTCCTGTATGTGGGCACTAATGAGAAGAGTCTGTGTCACTCTTCTTCATTTCTTTCCATTAGATACTTATACACGTTGATAAGATCTCCCCTGAGCCTTCTCTGCTCCAAGCTGAGAAGTCCCAGCTCTTTCAGCATCTCCTAAAAAGAGATACTCTTGTCTCTTAATCATCTTTGTGCCTGTGCACTGGGCTCACTCCATTAAGTCACTGGAGAACACATTACCACACAGGTCTTACCAGCACTGAGAGGAAAAAATATCTCCCTTAACCCACTGGCAATACTCTTCCTAAAGGAGCCCAGGATGCTGTTGGGTTTTTTAGCTGCATTGATGGCTCACATTCAGTTTGTTGTCCACCAAGAGCACAAGTTCCTCTGCAGAGCTGTGTTCCTGCAAGTTGCCTCACAGTAACGTACTGGTGCCTGAGGATATCGCTCTTTAGGTTTCCCCTTCTTGAACTTCACAAAGTTCCTCTCTTCTCAGTTTTCCACCTGTCTGTGTCCCTCTGAATGGTAACGCTGTAATGTATCAGACACGTCTCCCAGTTTTGTATCATTTGTGAGCTTGCTGATAGACACTCTGTCTCAGTGTCCAGGTCATTAATAAAGAGGATAAATCATATTGTTACAAGTATTGAAACCTGTGGTATACCACTAATTATTTGATTCCAAATGAACTTTGTGCTGCTGATCATAACTCTCTGGACCCAGCTCTTCACTCAATTTTCAATCCATCTCACTATCCATTTATCTAACTTACACTTTTTCAGTTTGTCTATGATTATGTTGTGGGATATATTGTCTAAAGCCTTACTAAAGTCAAGGCAAATGATACCAGCTGCTCTCCTCTCATCTCATCCTCCAATCATCTCATTGTAGAAGGTTATCAGACTGGTTAAACATGATCCCCCCTTCATAAATCCATGCTCACTACTCCAAATTCCTTTCTTATTTGAAAGTGGTTTCCAGGTGGATTTGTGTCATCTTCCCAGTGACCGTTGTGAGCTAGACCAGCTTGCAGTTCCCCAGTACTTCCTTTTTCCTTTCTTGAAGATAGGAGTGACATTTACTTGCTTCCATTCTTCAGGAGATTCCTCCAGTCACCAAGTCCTTACCAAGATAATCAAGAATGACCTTGTGATGAAATCATCCAGTTTCCCCAGGACTTGCTGTGTATATTCAATGTGTTTCAGTGCTTCCTAATCTGATCCTCTTCCATCAAAAGTTAGTCTTCTTGCTCTGGATTTTGCAGAAGAACAGTTTTCTTACTAACAGAAATCCTAGGGCTCTTAGAGCTCTAGTATCTTCTTAGAGAAACCATACTGAGCTGTGTTGTTTTCTCATTGTAAGGCAGGCTTTTCAGATCATGATTCGTAACTATTTTTGAACCTATTTCAATCTGTGTCCTCATCAGCATCATTTTCCAAGTATGGATCTCAGTGCTGGGTGCAACCTTCCAGTTGTGGCCTCCCTAATCCTGTGTACTGTGTGAATGATAACACGTCCATACCAGTCTGCATTTCTTTGTTTGTTTTTCCAAGAACTTAAACTTTATGAGTGAAGAAGGTGGAAAACAATGAACAACACAGAAAATGACATGTTTTGTGTTTGTTTAGTGATCTCTTTCTGTCTCTAAGCCTCCAAAGCTTTCAAAGACTGAGAGTACTCCCTTTGGGTGCTGGGACAATCCTCCACTTGCTCTGAGCAATCTGGAGAGTCATTAGCCAACCTGAAATGACAGTGTTAGAAAAAAACAACCTGGAAAAAACACATGTGTGTATAAAATTATGGAGCCTAGACTATTAAGGCTGTCGTGAAAAAGGGATGAAGGTGCTGGGAAAAACTTTGAGCTGAGAAGTGGGAAGAAAGCCCACCATATTTTTGAGGGTAAGTCCTTCTGTGGAAAGAAATTATGAGATACAAATTCAAAGGACTGTCAAGTTTTCCATTGATGCTGCAGGAATAATTTTGCTCTACACATACATGCATACATACATTAAAAATAAATAGATCTTAAGTCAATATTGATGGCAAAATACAAACTCACAGAATAATTAAGATTTGCTGTCCCAATTCCTGTTCAAATTCTGATGTCACACATGTGTAAAGGCCTGGATCCCTCTTCTTGAGAACCTCCTTGTAGATACTGGAGGGCTGCTATGAAATGTTCTTTTCTCCAGGCTGAACAAGCACAGGTCCCTTAACTTCTCTTCACAGCTGATAATCGTGTTTCTGGCCTTCTAGCAAACTTGCTTTGCTTGATCAATGTCTGCCTTGTACCAGGAAGGGCAAAACTGGGAATAGTACTCTACATAGCATCTAAGGAGTGCTGAGCAATGGAGGATGACTCCTCTTGATGTGTTAGCCTTACTGCTGCTGCTGTAGTCCTGGATGTTGTTGGCCTTTTTGTCTGCCAGGACAAACTACAGGCTCATATTTAACTTGCTAGCTACCAAAACCCCAGTGTTCTTTCCAGCAGAGCTACTCTACAGTCAGTGCATTTCCAGTCTGTATCATTGCAATGAGTTCTCCCTTCCCAGGTACATGACTTGGCATTTGTCCTTATTAAATTTCATGAAGATCTTGTTGGCCTATTCCTCCTGCCAGTCTGTGTCCTTTTGGATGCTGACCTTGCTTCTGGGCATATGGACAGCCACCAGTTTAGCATCACCTGCAAACAAGATAAGAATGCACTACACTGTCTTCTCCAGGCCATTGATGAATTTGTTAAACAGATCCTGCAATATTCAGCTTGTAACTGGCCTCCAAGTGGAGTTCAATCCATTAACCAGCCCAGCCACTGACCAGCTTTTCATGCATCTACTTGTTTGCTGTCCAGATCAAAATATCCTAACTTAGACATAAGAATATTCATAGAATCATAGAATTATTTGAATTGGAAGGGACCCACAAGGATCATCCAGTCTAATTCCTATCCCTGCTTAGGACAACCTCAAAATTCACAACATCTGTTTGCGGGCATTGGTTAAATGCTTCTTGAATATTGTCAAACTTGGTGCCATGAATGCTTCTCTGGGAAGTCTCTTGCAGAGCTCCACTGTCCTCTGTGTGAAGAACCTTTTCCTAATACTCTACACCTCCCCTGGCACATCTTCCTGCCATTCCCTCAGATCCTGGTTCTCAGAGAGAAGAGATCAATGCCTGCTCCTCCTTCTTCTCCTGTGAGGAAACAGTAAACTGCGATGAGGTCTCCCCTCAATCTCCTCTTCTCCAGACTGAACAAACCAAGTAACTTCAGCCTCTCCTCATATAATTTCTGCTCTACACACTTCACCATCCTTGTGGTCTCATCTAGATGCCCTCCAGTAACTTGATGTCCTTTTTAGACTGCGTCACCCAAAACTGCACACAGTACTCGAGGTGGAGCTGCACCAGTGCAGAGAAGAGCAGGACAATTGACCAGTCTTGCTGGCTAGCAATGCTGTGCTTGATGCACCCCAGGATGTGGTTGGCCCTCCTGGCTGCCAGGGAATGTTGCAGGAGGCAGTTTCAAAAGCCTTGCAAAATAGAGGTAAATTACCTTAATTCCCTCACATTGATCACCACACCAGTTATTTCATTGTGAAAGATAATCAGGTTTGTTGGGTGTAAGGACCAAGGTAAATCCATGCTGACTGTTCCAAATCATTTTCTTCTTCTTCTTTCTGTTCCCAGCAATGTCTTCTAAGATTATTTGTTACATGATTTTTCCAGCGACCAAAGTACAACTGATTGTCCTGCAGTTTCCTGGATGGTCAGTTCATCATTTTCTGAAGGTGGATACAACTCTTGTCTTTCTCCAGAAGTCATGGTTCTCTTCCAGTCCCCGTAATTTTAGGAAAAAATATGTAGAATCATCTTGCAAGGACATCGAGCAATTCTCTCCGCACCCTTCTATGTGGCTTGATCCGTCCCTTGGGCTTGTACGCGTTAAGTATTTTTAAATAATCCTAGAGTGGATTCTCAACCACTGCTGCTGGTTCTCCTCAAACTTTCCAAGCAAAGAGTCTTGGAAGAGTGTTTGTTGCAGAAGGTTGAAATACAAAAGGCATTGAGTGTCTCAGTCTTCTGTGTGTCCGCTATCTTTATATTACCTGTTGCATTCAGAAATGGACTCACATTTTCCTTGTTCAGCCTTTTATTACTACTAACACAGTCATAGGAGCCCTCTTGCTTCCCTTGACATCCCTTGCAAAGGTCAAATTCAGGAGAACTTTGGCTTTCCTAACATTATCCTTACATTCTCAGATATCATTTATACACTTCTGCTTTATAGCCTGTCCCAGATTCCACCTCTAATATACTGCCTGTTTTTTGCATTGGAGCTCTGTTGTATGTTGCCTATTTATCCAAGTCCATGTCCTAACACATCTTTTTTTCGCCATGTATTGGGATAGATCATTCTTGTGCCTGGAGGATACTATCCTTAAAGACCTGCCAATTTTCCTGTGCTACTTTACCCGCTAAAGGTGCCTCCCATAGGATCCTACCTAGAAGATTCCTAACTAAACTGAAGTCTGCTCTCCTAAAAAACAGTTTTTACTCTGCTACTCATCTTCCCCAATGACTAAGAATCTGTACGGAGATTTACCAAATTCATAGACAATTTTTAGAGGGGAAAGAAAAATTAAGATTAAATAAAAGCTTAAGGAGATAATTTCAGTTGCTGGAGTACGAATACATATTTTATCTGTGGTTTTGCCAAGGCAGAGTTTACTTAAAATCAAGTTAAGACTTTTTTCCTTTCCAGATCATGAAATGCTTTCCGCAAATGAAAGACTAAAAAGGCCTGTTTTGCCAGCTAGGTAGTTTAGACATGTAATGGATTGGTTTAGAATTACCTTAAGACTAGGACAAAGGTGTTTAACAGCTAAAGTGTAGCTGAACCTCATATTATTCCATCTTCAATTATTCCCATAACTTTGTTGCTTTATCAGGTACCTGTCAGGAATGGTGGTGAAAAGGATGCATACTTCCATGAATGTCAAAAGATAATGGAGAGATCAGATTGCTTCAGAGATCCTTTTCACCTTGAGATCACTACATGGCACCCACAGTTTCTCACAGAGAATGTCTAGCACCAGTTGGTAGATGGCAAGGACTATGAAGACGCAGTGGTGGGCCATCTCGTTTTGGATAGAAGAGACTTTGGTCCCATAATGCAAACCACACTATTGCATTTGCTCTCAGGGTCATCAAACAGCCATGACTTTTTTATTTACTGGCACAGGCGTAGCACATCTGACACTAGTGAAATTTATTATTGCGTAGCTCTGTATTATTTTCAAGATAATATTTTAGATTAAACAGAGGCCTTTCCATGTATTTTTATTACTACCCCTATCATTACTTTCAGTAGTGGTGACCCTGGTTTTGGCTCTGTATATGGCTAAATTTCATTCATACTTGTGGAGAAGGAAAAAGGGAAAGAGACTGGAGGAAGGAAAGGTTCAGGTTCTATTTTTATCTTTTTTTGAAAGTCGAAGTGAATTGCTTGAGTTCTTCCTAGATCATTCTGAGCTAGCTTGCAAAATAGTATGGTGCAATTTTCTGTGGTGTTAACTGAGATCAAATGGACATGAGGTAAGGTTTGCAAGTCTCCAGGCAGAGGTTCTGTGTTTTGCTTATTTCTTAGGGCTGTGTCAGGATACTTAAACTGCAAAGGCCTGTACTGTATGTGTTGTGTGAATAAACAATATTTCTCTTCTAAAAATCTAGCAATCATTTCACACTTTTCAAAAGCACTACAATTATTTCAGATATAAATTACTTGTATTAAAATATCAGAAACTGAAAAAAATCCAAAGAATATATGTTTACTTGACAGGGGTCATTCCTGTGCCTCAGGGAGATATGATTTTTATAACCACACATTAACAATTACAAACTACATCACGTTTTAGAAAAATGCACTAAATGAATGAAAGGTTCTGTTAAACTGACAAAAGCCTATGAAACTGAAAGCAAATATAAACCTTATTCTGACCATTGTTCATGTTTTGAAAACTTGAGATTCTCAGAGCTTTTTGGTTTAATTTTTGTATCTTTTATTTCCTTTTTTGGAAGTGAACAGTTGACAGTCTGCTTTATATGCAGCATGCATAGCACATAAATAGCATTCAAATTAAATTCTACACCAGCTGTACATACCCCATACATGTGGTTTGCGAATGTTGCTGACTGCAAATGGTGCATATTTTGATTTTCAGTTGATATCTAAAACTGTGAATTATCTTCTGAATATGTAGTGTTTTGCTTTCAATCCCTAGATTACATTTATATCAAGCAAAATAAATACAACTGTCTGATAATCACAACCTGGCTTTCTTCAACTTAGGTAAAGATTAGTTTCTGGCAAAGTGACCCCAAATCTTGTTGTCTTCAAGGCAACAGTCCCATTTCAGATCTGAAAATGAAGTTTGAAGTGAAAAGTAGTCACAGAGGAAGATAGGGCATGTTTGCATATGCTGCACCCGGTTAACCTGGATTTTCTTAATGGTGAGGTTGCTTTTACTTCTGTAAAGTCCCAGTGTGCCTTTAAGATAGTAAGATTTGGTATTGAGCTATTAGCCTTTTCAGGCATGTTCACACTGCATGACATTTATATAACATCAACTCCCAGCAACCTGTTCCAGCAACCACTGGGCCCAGTGTAAAATCTGTAAGGATTTTTTCAGATGTGGTCTGTATCTGGTTCTTCCAGTATCCTGGTCAGGAATATGGCAGGGAGCCATCAGAGGGAGGAGAAGTAGCCAGATGGCACCAGTACACTGTTGCTTTGGTATCTTTTTCTGGCCAGCTGACTGGTGCGATCTCTAAGGAGGATTTTTGTTTGTTTGTTCATTTGTTTTGCATGTTTTCTTTGAGGTAGCCTGTGGACCTGAGTTAAGCTCACTGGTAGCTTGATCACCTTACAGATTTTCCAACTCTTCTTTCCTCTTTTTAATTGTTGTACATAGTCTTGGAGGGAATGTACTTTGGTATACTAAAATCTTTCCCTGATTTCATATTCATTTTTCATACAAAAGCCTTGTTGGCTCTAAGGAGAGCCATATGCTTGAAAGACATGCAACACTGATATTTTTTTCTCTCAACATATCTATGAACATTGTAAAAATTCAAGACAAACCTCAGAGAGATAAGACCTATATAGATATTTGTGTCCACAAACTTCAGAGGGAGATAAGACTCATATATATATTTATTCCCATAGCAGATTATTTTAAACTCTGTATGAGTTCAAAAAGGCCTCCTCTTACTAGCTCTGTCTCAGATGTTGGCATCTTCCTTAGTGAGCTGGGGGAGTTCAGGGGAATCTATGGGTGCACCCTCTTGACGGCAAATATAGCTGTGAGATTTGTCTGTCCATCCTCTGAGCTGGCCAAACATGAGCCATTTCTGGTATGTATTACTGTGTTAACATTGCACTGTGTTCAAGTCAATAAGGCCCGGTGACATGCTGTGTATATTACCGGTTTGTGTCTAAACAGCTTCTAGACTAGAGCTGGCTTATATCCAGCCATCTGAGAGCACCGACCAAGCAGCCTGCATGTATCTGCACCTGTCCACGTGGATGTATTATAAATGTGTATGATGCAACATAATTCACTGTTTATAAATGACACATTGTGACACCTCTTTCTTGAAACACATTTTTTTCCCCAAAAGCCTTTTAGCAATAATCCGACACAGAAACAACATGGCTAAGAGACTAAGTGCATCTCTGGGAGTTACCACTTCTCCTTTGTGTTTGAACTCTACGATCTGCCTAATTGAGAGATAGATCTTGATTGGTTATGAGCACCCACCGTTTGTTTTGATCGGAGCATATGGTAACGCACTGTATGCGCTTTGAGCCAGGGAACAGATCTCTCACTACCCGCTTTACACATAGGACTGACATTACTACAGAGACAGGCAGCAGTAATATAATGCCTTCCAACAACTGTGAAAACTGTCTGCATGATTCAGATGCTTTTCTCCTTACCGATAATTTAGTTCCCATAGTGGTTCGTTGGCCTCCCAAAAGCACAACACTCCTGGGTCAACTGCCTGCTTGCACCTTTACAGGTGGTGATGTTCCTTCTGGTTTAGTGCATCAGTGGTGAATGAGTGACTTCAATACAAAATGTAAATGTCAAAATATTTAATTTAAAAGCTGCTTTTGGCAGATATCTTTTCAACACTCGGGTTAGTGAATTCGTAAAAGATGATTAATGCTATATCCATTTTGATGACTGATTTTGGTATGAGACAATGGTAGCAGCTCGGTTGTTTTAAGGGACGTAGAAGACGGGAAGCAGCTGTATTTGTAGACTGCAGATGTTCAAGACACCAACAGTCAGGAAACTGCTAACTACCTTTAATTGATCAGCACACAAAAGCAGGGAAGTGACTGTTCACATCTGTGACCCATTCTTATAACATGTTTCCTTTTCACTAATTCTTGCTACTGTCTGGAAGCTTTCCAGGCTGCTGTTAGTGATCAGAAGACAATTCTTTCACAAAGAAGCAGGCATTGAAAAATCTCAAAGGGCTTTAAATAACTATGCAGAAGTATTTTCTGTTAGACTAGTTAAACTACATAAACTTTATTTGAAGAGGATTCCACCTTGGTTTTAAGGTCTCTAGTCCTGTAGAATCACTAGACCTTGGTGCTTTGCTAGCTATGCTGAAAATCTGTTGAGGTTAAAAGGTTTGCAGAAATGGAAATAAAATTATGTAACAGAGCATTTTAAAGTCACAAATGAGAAAAACCAAAACAAGTCATATTTAGTCTGCAGGATCAGATACGAAAGATCTTTCTCCATCTGACTATTCAGCATTAAAACAGTGGATGCTTTCCTAAACCTGTATGGTACCGTGCATACCGGTTTCAGATGCTAACCCCTCCTTGGGGCTTCTATGGTATCCCATTCAGATTCAAATCTTCTCTCTTACTCTTCACCTAGGACTTCCTAATGCTTAGATCTACCAGAGAGAAGTGCAGAGCTTCCTCCCAGAAGGCCAGGGCTCCCTCTGCCTTGGAAGTGTTAACATCCCTTGGGCATGGCTGGTGGTGATTAGAACTAGCCCAGCCACTAAACTGGACATTGGCTAATCCCTAAACAGATTGTCAGCCAATGGCTCAGGTTGAGCAAGGTTAAAATCCTAGAATCATCCTAAGTTCTGCATCTCTAAGCACTCTTTAAACGGAGAGAGCACATAAAACACGACTGTCTTTGGTGTGATAATGTAGCTGTTCTCAACCTTGATAATGACAGTTTCCATGATAAATGTGGTGACAATAAATTTAGAAAGCTAAAGATGAATTTAGAAATCAGGATCTATTCTCTGGATCTGCGAGGTGAAATGTTCAATAGTAACAAAAGGTAGCAGATCATACAATTCCTTGTAATGGGATGTTGCCGAGACTAGGAACTTAACTAGGACTGCCTCTTTACACAAGTAACAATATCCAGACATACAAATACATAAAAATACAAAATTGGGGGTGAGGAAGATTATTCTTTTTCTTTAGACTTTTTGTCACTTGGTGAAGTTAAATCTAGTCTGTTTCCCTATATTGAATACACATCTGGAAACTAAATTTTATCCATATCTGAAATTTAGCAGTCTTGCAAGATCTCTGACCAATGAAACTGCATCAAAGAGCGTTGACAGGAATCAGCATGGGAAAATTTACTGTTGTGTTATTCCAATATATTTGTTTCCTTTATCTGGATGTCAAGATAATGAATCAAACATACAACAAAGAAAATGCTTACCTGAATCAGATAAAAAATAAAATCATGTAATTATTTATATCAAATATTTTTCATATTTGAGTACAAGTTTCTATATAAATTTAAATGATGAGGAAATATTATATTTCTTGTTTTCTATCAGAATTGTTGAAGGCATGAAACTACCACTTCAACAAGAAAAGGGAGAAGAATTCCTTGCCTCAAAAATGTGAACCAGGTAAACATAAAATATGGCTCTAAATTCTCAACTATCTGAGAGGAGCTAATGAGAAACTCCTAGAAAAATGTGTTGCAACCTGAAGACAAAAATTCTGCTGGGAGGGTCCAGATTCGTTATGGAGAGGTCTCTGAGTGGTATAGCTGACTTGTCACTACACACACAGCTGCTGCAGAACGTGGGAGTTCATATCAATTTGACATGCAAAGGCAAACAGAAGGATGTGGACAAAATGCACATCTTTTGGCAGAAGCTTGACTAAGCCATTCCATTGCTACTACTGAAAAATAGTCCAGGACAGGCTTCTGGCAGCAGAGACAAGCAACATTCACTTCCACATGCCTAAGCTCTTGATCCCGTTGAAACAGTGGGTGGCTATATCCAACTCACTGCCTGGACATGTGCTTTGACAGGTGTTGTGCTCTGAGCCATACCTGGGCAGCGCAGGCTTCTGCTCCTTGGCACAGACCAAAACTGTGTCTGAGGGTGTGCTGACACAGTGAATGATCATGGGTTTCAGCCTTTGCCCTGACACTTGCTTTATTTGTTAGTAGAGATCTTGAGAGAGCCTGATGGAGAAGCATTGTGGCCCTTAGGCATATTCTCCTCAGGTCTAAATACTCTACCCACCAGCCTCACCTCTTATGTCTTCTTATGTTTCTCCTCAACTTTTACCTAATCTTTGACACAAATAAATTGTGCTGGGGACATTTTTGGGGTCAATTACAGTCTGTAATGTGGAAGTGGGGCATCGCATATTGATTACGAGCAGCTACTGCTCTGTATCTTCTTCAGTCTCTAAGGATTTCATTGAGCTTTCTGCCTGGGAGCCTCCAGTTTTGCAATTCAGGTCTGCTCCTGTCTGTGTGTATAAATGGCTTGTATATATGATCAACTGACTGGCTGACCAGCTGCATCTTTTCACAGCAAGAGGAGATTTTGATATCCTGGGTGTTGCTTGAGTTCCCTCTGATCCTTATGCCACTTCCATAAAAATGCAGAGTAATTTCTGTAGAATCTGCTCAACTAACCAACTAACAACGTCATGTGCTGAGAAACAACTTAGAATTCACATATTCTTAAGGTTCTGCATATATATATTCCAAATGAGCCTGTGTTGAGATATTTGTACTTTTTTTAATATTGATATGTACTGAAACTATTTCCTGTGCATATGCTAAGTGATGTTCACAAGAAAGTGTTTTTTTTTCCTTGAATGCAATGTGTACAACAGAGGTGCAGAAAGCAGAAAACTTTACATGTGCAGTTCCTCTTCTAAACTGCCCGTTACCTGCAATTGTGTAATTCCATGGGATCTTCTGTTTATAGAGCTCCAAGATGAAGAGGGATCAATAAATTTGACCAGCAAGTGTCCAGAAAGCCAGCCTGGAATGAATAGCAACAATTTAACGATGTTCTCCCTTTGTTTCATTTTTGGTAGATGGCCTGATTCTGCACTTTCAGTGGCACTAATTTAGCAATGATATAACTCAGAAGTAGTTCAGTTTTTATGGACTGATGATAAAATTGGACTGATGCCGATGTCAGGCTGACATCACAGGTTTGAAGATGGACATAAGAGGCATAAACCAAGAGTTATACACCGATCCATGATTTCCCCCCCTTAAAGTCCATCTATATGTGACCCTACTCTGCCCTTGTTCTGAGTCAACTATAATGCACCTGACTGAATTAGCTAAAGCCTATATATTATCTCATTTCTCTGGCTTGGTAGCTGGGGCTCAGCGTTGTGTCATCTATAGTCACAAGCTATGGCATCACCTTGGAGGGTAGAGGGCAAAAGATGTGCCTTCTTTTAGTGCCTACAAGGCACCATTCCTGTGGCACTGGGGCTACTTTGGGAGCAGTAGTTCTATGCTGCTGGAAACCGCAGTCACTAAAAGTAGTCAGGAAGGTTAAAAAAAGCAAGAACTGGGTAAATCATTTAATATGTGATAAAGTAAGTGCTTTTATAACTGATTTTATTACTTAAAGTTCAAACATTATTTGCAGTAGTCTTTGTCTGGTATAAATGAAGATGAAAGAAATTGGACAAGGGGAGACTTGGGTACTGCAGGATGCTTCAGGGAACACGTCTTTAAGGGTTATTAAACACAATTTGTTTTTGTCAGATTCCAATTTGTCTGCATTTGTACAAATCCTAGAAACTTGAGGTCTGACATTTTGTATATCCCTATTAATTATTCATTCCTCAGAATCTGTACTTGTTTGACCTTAAGAATTATTGCCTGTTTACATTGAAGAAGACCCAGTAAGGCTTGTCATACATTGTCCTTCACACAAGAAAAAAAAAAAAAAAAGAGATTAAAAAATCAAAGTCTTTCTCCCTGGTTAAATGAGGAAATAAAACAACCTGGGCTGGGTCAATGGTTTTAATACTGGTGGGAAACTCTTAACGTGCTGCAGAGGCAGCATCTCAGCAATCTGCTGAGATAGCTGGATCTGCAGTTCTAGATAAACTTAGGGATACAGGGCCACAAATTATCGATGTTACGTGGGATGAACTGACCCTTGTGCACAGTGCCCCATGAGTGGCAAAGTCCTCACCATGAGACTTAATGACACCTTTCTTCTGTAAATCTGTGCCTCCATTATCTGTGATAGTAATTTTAGTATTAAGTAATTCAAAACCAATGCTGGTGAAAACCATATAATTTTTCCTGGGACCAAAGACCTCAGTTGTTGACAGTCCATTACTTGCTGATGGATGAGTATCTACATGACAGCTAGCTTCATTTTTTAGGCCTGCCTTGGAAATAGGAACTGGACTAGAGCATGGACTTGGCTGCTGTTTTTTTTAAAACTGGGTTAAGACATGAGGGGAAAGCTGTGTTAATGTTGTCAGACTGTACTTCTTCTTTAGATTTGTCTATCATTTCTCAGTCTGTAAAGTGTATATATTTGGAGAGACAATATGAACTTTCTAAAGTGACTGGAGAGCAGTACCACTGCAGAGACTGTAATTCAGGAAGAGCATCAAAACAGGGCATGGGCAAAAATTACTGAGGGGCAGAAAGCAGCAGATTTAGTTACCTTGTTAACCATCATCACAGCTCTAGATTAAATATTAATATCTGGATTTCAATAAGGCCTTTGGCCAGGTCCCATACAATACACTTGTCACTAATTTCAATGAAATGGACCATTTGATGGATAAGGAATTGGCTAGATGACCACATCCTGAGAGTTACAGTCAATGGCTCAACCTCCAAAGGAAGGCGAGCTACAAGTGGTGTCCTTCAGGGACACCCTACTGGGACCAGTACTGCTCAATATCCTTATTAATGATATAGACAGTGGGACTGAGTGCACCCTCAGCAAGGTTGCTGATGACATCAGGCTGAGTGATGAAGTTGGTATGCTTGAGGGAAGGGATGAGATCCAGAGGGAACTTGACAGGGTGGAGGAGTGTGCCTTAGTAAACCTCATGAAAGTCAACAAGGCCAAGAGCAAGTGTCTTGCACCTGGGTTGGGGCAATCCCCAACAGCAATACGGGCAGAGCTATGAATGGAGTGAGAGCAGCCCTGCAGAGAAGAACTTGGGGATACTGGCAGATATAAGATTAGGTATGAGCAGGCAATGTACACTTGCAGCATAGAAAGCCAATCATACTCTGGGCTGCATAAAAAGAAACGTGGCCAGCATGTCAAGGGAGCTGATTCTGTCCCTCTACTCTGCTCTCATGAGACCCCACCTGGAAGATTGCATCCAGTTCTGGAATCCCTGGCACAAGAAAGACATAGACATGCAGAGCGTGTCTAGAGAATGGTCACAAAAATGATCAGGGGGCTGGAACATCTCTCCTATGAAGAAAGGCTGAGAGTGTTGGTGTTGTTTAGCCTGGAGAAAAGAAGGCTCCAGGGAGACCTTATTTTAGCCTTTCAGTACTTAACAGGGTCTTATAAGAAAGATGAGGACAGACTTTTTACCAAGACCTGTAGTAACAGAATGAGGGAGAACAGTTTCAAACTGAAAGAGGGTAGATTTATATTGGACAATCAGGATGGTGAGACACGACTGGGTATCTCAGGGAAGTTGTGGATGCCCCATCATTGAATGTGTTTGAGATCAGGCTGGGTGAGGCTTTGAGCAACTTGATGTATTAATAGCAAAATGTGTCCCTGTCCATGCCAGGAAGCGTTGGAGCAGATGATCTTTAGGAAGCATTGGACTAGATGATCTTTAAAGTGCCTTCTGACCTAAACCTATGATTCCATGATTACATTGTTCTACACTATGTTCTGTAATTAAAGAAATGTGAAACCATAGCAATTCATAAGATGGAATTCGCATTTAAGCATACTCCTAATTGATCATGGAGATTATGAAAATTTTTCATCAGGATAAGTATTTTCTCTATCACTCTTTTGCCCCTCTTTTAAGGAAGGAAATTGATGCAGGCTGGAATGTTCAGAACACAATCTAAAGGCTCCTCAACAACTTTGTTGTTTAGAGTAGAGATCCTGGAAAACTGGTAGAACATCTTGTTTGAACTGATTTACCTCAGTCATCCTCACTGCAGCTGCAGGCTTGGGGGTCATTTTGTGGCAGATTTCTGGGATATTGCTTCCTATGCTCAAAATTAACATTATAATTGTTAAGCCCAAACAATCTGAAATATGAAGCCATCATCTTGATTTCCACATCTAAGATGCTGACCATCTTTTTTTCATTTACTGTAAATCTTCCATTGCTTTTTTTTCATGACTGCCCTTCAGCCAAGCTGCAGCTATTAAAGCATCCTTCTTTGGCTGTCACCCTGAGTTTCTCTCCTTTTGTCCCTGAGAAATTCCTCTTCTTGATATAAGTCATTCATTGCTTTTTAATATGTTCTGCTTACATCAAGATTCCTTATCTCAGCCTTTGGGTCTCCTCTAGAATCACCCTCCCACCTCACCTCAGTAAAGCACTACATGCATTGGTTCCTCTTATGGCTGTCATATGTCAGCAAGGTGTGGTTCTTACTTTGAGAAAGTTCAGAGTGAGAAAAAAAACTTCACATTGAGACTCGGCTGTTGTCTACACTAACAGGACACAGACTGGTTAAGAGATATACATGGCTTCTGTAAACTACATACTGTGAGAGGCTGAGCAAATGCCTGAGACTCAGTGCTAATGCTCTGGCTCCTTGGCCATCTTCAACTAACCAGTGGATTGAGACTACTGCACTCAGTGAAACCTGTCAGTGAATACCATGAGATGTTTTTCCTGAGGAAATGAAAATCAGCTAAGTTTTCTCCGCCACAATTTGCTGAACAATCCTGTGTAACAGTTTTCATCCTTTTAGTATTAAGTGGTGATGATAATAGTAAAATCTCATTTGTCTCATGCAATTGAAATCTCTTTATTTAGATGTTAAGAGCTGAACAAAAAAACACAAGGCAAAAAAAATTCCTTAAGTATGTTAGTGTCCCTGTCAATATGCAATTGGCACCTAATGTATTTTCAGTCTAAGACAGGAAGCAGTGTTCTGTGTCACATATACGTCCTTGGTGCTCCTGTGCCACCAGCACATCAAGTAAAAGGCATTAAAGGATGAACCAGACAGTGGAAATGTCAGGACATGTTCTGCCCCTAAACAGACTAGGGTCTATAGACTAGAATGCTGCCCCGTTCTAGTGAATGTCAACTTGCAGCTGGTAAGTAGGTTATTCTGCCAAAAAGTGTCTGGGCCTTCAGTGCTAAGATGACCCCGATTCTCATTATGCTAAAGTGAATCATGAGAGATTGCCAGACTGAAAAGTAGATGTATGACAAAAACTTACAGCCTGCAGATTGAGAACCCCGAGACTCAGCTCCCACGGGCACCTCTATAGTCATAAGTAAAGCAGAGCCTCATTTAGAGATTGGATTTCTGTGGGGTGATCTGAGAGGGTGTCCTCATCTGCCTTTAAACGGGCTTTTGAATCGAGTGGAAAGAGGACATGACTTCTTGTTTCTGAAGACAGCTTCTAGATAATGATGGATTTTCTGTAACTGCAGGTAGTGAGGAGGGAAGAGGGTGTGTGGTAGGAAATGTTCTGAGCCTGGAAGCAGGGCTGTGAGCTGTGGAGAGCATCAGAAGCAAACCAAGGTCTTTCTCGTAGAAAATATGGGCATGCAAGTTTGTACCTGAGAGCTGGGTTGCAGCTGTTAGAGGGGTCAAAATAAAACAAGCTAGGCTGATAAAAAATTTGAAACTAGAAGGCAGCAGGTCTAATTTTTATTTCTAACTTGCTATACTTGATTAGTGCCAATTCATCTGATTTCTCAGGGCATCAGTTTTTCCATCTGTGAAATGTGACCACCATCAATAAATTGCACAATGCAAGTGCAACGTGTTACTTACTCCCAGTGCCTCATGGACAGATTTTTATTTAGATACTCCACCACCTTTGAAATCACATTGGATAGGCAATTTGAAAGCTTTGTCGTAAATCTGAATATCGCTGACACATTAAGAAGAATGAGGTGATAGGAGGATGAACTGCATTAGAAGAAGAAGTATGTTTAAATCTGGTATAAATGAGTTTGAACTGCAGTGTTGTGAAGGCATTTTTGTTTAGGCATTCTGCCAAAATCACATTTTTATCCTTTCATGGATTTTCTTGGAACATAAACAACACATATATTATTGTTACAACTTTGCAGAAGTAAATAACTCAAATACAATTTGACTATTATTGATGAACAGTGTAGATAAGATTTGTTGTAGAGGAAGTAATTTTGTGAACATAAAATGGAAGAAAAGGAGAGCTGTATGAGGCATCCATCATAGGCTGCATTTTTTTGCTTTTGCACAATAAACAGATTGAAGGGGAAGCATTTATTTTGCAGAAGACTCTGAACTCATTTGAAGATAATCTTTGCACCAGCAAGGGATGTCACCCTCCCAAACTTTTCTACCAACATCATAATTTCAGGAGCTGAGTACATTTTTGTAGCATGGGGTAAAAGAAGATTCAAAGAAGTTCAGCCAAGCCTTTTCAGAATAAGAAATTCACAAGTTTTGTGGAAAAAAGGCTATGGGATTGGCCATAAAAGAGAGCTGAATTGCAACTTCAGTTTCAGTGCTGTAATATAAACTGTGTATTTAATGTGTACATTGTGCTTGCAGCAATGTGATAATACAGAAGCATAACAATTACATCAGTAGAATGAACACATTTCTAATGGTATTTGTGTTATATGGATATATGGCTGTTGGCCTGTATGCTGATACTTTCATTGCTGCCATATACATGCAATCTACTTATGGTTAAGGTTGCCAGGCAAGTAATTACCAGAATGGAGTGCTAAGCAAGCAGTCCCAGTGTCAAAGAATCTGACCTTGTGAAGATAATGAGACAAGGAGAATTCAGAACAGATGAAAGCCAAGAGCACCTACTTTATCTACTGACAGCCAGAGAACACCTTCATGCTCAATCAGTTCCTGCTAATGAGACAAGATGGGGCAAGATGGTAAAACAGCAGTAACGGGCAAACTTTTTTTCAGCTTAATGATCTATAACTTAGTTAGATAAAATTGTCTTTTACACCAAGCAGTAACATAAGTACGAACAGAAAAATAAAAATAATATATTTAATACCTTTTGGTTTTGTTTACATAACAATGGGGAATGATTAATATGTGGGGAAATATATCCTGTAGAGTGGCTGAGGGAAGCTTAATCCATTTAACTTATCAAAGAGAAGGCGAAAGGGCAACACGATCATTCTCTGAGAGTCCACATCAAGAGAGGAACACAGTAATGGAGGGCTTTTCAGCCTAGCTAACAAGCAGACATGGCATACACTGCCTGGAAGCTGAAACCAGAAAAAATCAGGTGAGAAATGGTGAGATTTTATGCATAAGGGTAATTTATTACTCAGCATTGTGGGGGGCTTCTTCTTCCTCAGTTAAAAAAGAAAATATTTAAAATTAAGACTGGATACTTTTTGAAATGTATAGGTGCTTTTTTATGTGTTTGTGAACATTTGGTGGTCAAGGGATCACTCTGAAGGGATCTGAGAAGGGTAACTAAGAAGTGCAAGGGGATAATCAGTGGACCTGAAATCCCCATACAGCATCTTCAGACCTATAGTAAAATTTTAGGGTATAAAAATTGTAAAAGGTTCAAAACCAATGGACTAGCTAAATTGGCTCTTGGGCTTGGATCAAGAATTAATGTAGGGAAATGTTAAAGTCTCTCTTACACCCAATATCAGACTAAACAATCACCCTGGTCTGCTCTCATTTTGCAGTCTATAAATAGGATTAATTTCATGAAGCCAGACCGAGATTGGGAAATTCTGGCTACAGATTAGCTCTTCCTGTGTATGTTAGCGAGGCAGCTTTATGAGGTGTTTGCAGGATAGCTAGCTGATTTTCTCAAATACCTTCTTGCACTCTTTTTTTTCCTACCATTGTAAAGATAGGCAAGGATTACAAAGTATTCCTGATGGTTACACAAAATTGTAGCCTTGTTTTTTCCACTCTGTAATGAAAACCTCTGCATTTATTCTCTAAAGGCCATGGCTTGGTGAGAAGGTGGAATAGGGAGGGAATGGAATTTGGAAAAGAGTTGTCTGTAGTCTTAATCTTACTTTAAACTCCCACGAAAATTACCATCGACAAAGGTCCTTGACTAGTTGATGGCAGAGAAGAAATACAAGTCTGATACCTGAGTCTCTGTTTGAAATCCTTTTCCTTTACTGTTTGTAGCAAAGACTTTAAGCCTCCCAGCATGAAACAGACCACCTGAAAAGCGCAAAAGAGTGTTTGTGAGAGGTGTTTTCCTGTCCCAGCCCTCTGAGAGCAAAGGGAAGGGCATTATCATTTTCTGTGGCTTTGGTGGGGAGGGTAGTGAGAGGATAGAGAGCCACACTTTTTGCACCTACATTTCCCATCAGAGCTGTCTACATTCCATACAAAAGGGCCTTTCAGTGACCAATGGTGAAGTTCAGAGCCACCTCTTCAGTTGGAAAAAAAGACAAGTCCTTGCCTCTGGAAGCTGCTGAAGTTCTGCTCTGGGGAGAAAACCAGAACATAACTCCAGAGGCCAAGAAGGAGAGAACCAGGAGCACCAGAGGATATCGCCAGTTTCTCTGGCCAGCCCAGAATTTCACCCAGCAGTTTTTGTGCAGACAAATGTGGTTAGCCCTTTAAAAAAAAAAAAAAAAAAGTCTTGATTTAGTGTCTCAGAGCAACTAGAACACTCCAGGGACTTGACTTGCTCTTAATTGAGGCAAAAAACTAATGGTAGTTCCCAAATGCAAGTCACTTCTGGAGTTTGAATGCACTGTCACTTCTGCTGCAATGCCCCCCTCCTTTTCTTACCTCCTCTAACAAGCAATGAAATACCTAGCAAAGTTGAGAGCTCACCCAGCTGGTGAATTGTGCTGATTAATTTACAGATCTGCCAGATCTTGCACGTTGCCACTAAGACACGTATTCCTAGCTCCCAGTTTGTTTTCTTCAGGTTTGTCCTACTCTTCTGTATTTTGTGATGGTGCATGGTGGCTCTGCTCCAGCTGTGGCTTGGAGTGTCTGGTGCCCTGGCTTCCTGAGACTATGGTGGCCCCCACAGTGCTTGGTGGGCAGGCTTGCTGAGTGGGAGGGCAGCTGCAGAGCCCCAAGGAAGTGCCGCTGTCTCAAGTTTGCCCTCAGAAGACCTTAATTAGAAGACACATGTTTTGGCCACAGCTTCATGCTGTGGACTCTTTCACTTCCACTTTGCATAAAGTGTCCCACATGTCCAGACAAGAGATACTAGAATGATCTAGAGGCAGTTCTTCTCTTCCTAACATGTCAAAACGGAGGACTGCAGCTCTTGACGCTATAATTTTAGCCTACTGTTGTTCACTAAACTGTAAGTTAATTTGTTTTTTGATTGGGTACATTAAAAATAAAGTTATAAAATTTTGTGCAAAGTTTTTTTTTTCCAGAAAAATCTATTGTTTG
Source organism: Tapera naevia (assembly GCA_033556795.1). Lineage (NCBI taxonomy): Eukaryota > Metazoa > Chordata > Aves > Cuculiformes > Neomorphidae > Tapera > Tapera naevia. The sequence goes on from JAUMJJ010000038.1 coordinate 19,356,029, forward strand.
CTCTATTCAGTTTGTTCTGTCCTTTTTTTTTTTTCTGTTCTGTTCAGTTCTGCTCCAGATCGATCTGTCATAGCTGCTGTGGGCACCACTGCCTCAGAGCTTCAAAGGATTTTTGTTGTTTTAAGCTGCTAAGAGTGGAAAAGTGAGCTGCAAGGACCCAGGTCAACATAGCTAGAAAAAATAGACTAGTGTTTTGCTCTCCCAGGCCTGTCTAAATATGAGCAAACCAGACTCAGTTCATGTGAAGTGTTCAGAATTATTTGTTATTCCTATTGCTTTGCTCCAAACCCTCTGCTTTTGCTTTTCTCCATTATTACCATTGTCTCTATTATTCTGCTGCACAGAGGCTGTGGGGACAGGCACGTATGCACAGATACCCTGACTTGGCCCTAGGAAAGCTACTATTGGAAGCACCAGGATGCTCTGTGTTGGCCATTATACAATTGGCTTTTGGTCTTTAGATTCATCCACAGGTGTAGGCAGAGTGTTATACCTATGTGGTGGCATTTCTTCCCACTGTGTACATTAAGTTGGTCAGAGATATCTTGTGCATCTGCTCCTTACTGTGCTGCACCTGGGACTCAGGAGTCCCCTCTCCAGGCTTGCACACAGTATCACTGTGCCTCTTCCTTATTCCCACCTGTATATCCAAATACGACTATTTTCTCTGATATCTAACTGAGCCCCCTTCAACCTGTCATCTTCAGGCATCTTTCTTCAGGAACTCTTTTCTGTAATCCAGGCCTCTGAGCTCTATGTTTTGTGTGCAAGGTCTTGCACTTGATTGTCTTAAAAGCATCTCTAGCTATGCTCAGACACCCTGATCACTGTGTTTTGCCTCTGCACTTATTCATAATTTAGTGGGAAAATATTCCCTAATAATTATTGAAACCTTTTTCAACCTAGCTCACTGATGAATGTATTTAACATTTTATATTATATACACAGTACATGCTTTATATATAATTATATGTATAGTGTACGTACAATGTAATATTTACTATACATATGTATGTGCATGTATCTCTTGTTCTTGAAATATTCTTTCAATTTCAATGTAATTTGTTTTTTATCTTGATCGGGACAGTATACCTCCAGTTTAAAATTTTCATTCCTTTTCAGAACTATGAGCAGTTGAGTTCAGCAAGCCCCAGTCTTTCCCTTCAAAATGATGCATAAGATTTAGTTCTTTTTAAGGCAGTGTGACACTGTAGATAATGATCTGCATTTGAAGTCTGTAACTTCTAATCTGCACCTATCTTACCATAGTTGTACAGTGATAATGGAGAAGGCCCATGGCTGACCCATTCCTTGATTTCTCCATCTCCAACGAGATAATAGTTTACCTTCTATGCAAAGAGCTGAAAAAACAGATATTAAGATGAGCAAGAGCTGGGAAAGCGGCATGGACTGACAACCACTTCCACCTCAATGTAAGCAGTAGCTCAGCTGCCTGGATAGACACCAGCTCACACCAAGAACATTGTATTTGCCGTAGGGCTGCTGTAAACATCGTGTGTGTTTGTTTGGTTTGGGATTTTTCCCCAAAACCTGGAAGGTCAAAGTATTTTCCATTGTGGCTGCTTTCTTTCAAGGTGAGAATAATCAAACAGCCCTTCACCTGTGGATCAAGTGTGGATGTCTTAGCAGCTTTAGGTCCTTCTCCTGCTATCCCACCAGGGCGCTGTTGTCACTTCCCTGCTTATCACTATCTGTACCAGAGTCAGAGTACTGCAGCTGGCAAGCCTGGGCCTTTTTTCCTAGCTCTGCTGCTGCATGATGGGCCTCTCCTCAGGAGGCATCGTGACCTGGAGTGGTAAAGCCACTCTGTTTTACGTGGTCTGACCACACCTATCTGGCTTGTCCCACTCCTGTCCCACGCATGAACTTTCTCTATCCCCACAGCACCGTAGATTTTGTGATGTGAAGTCAAATATGAATCTTGTTTAACTTTGAAAAAAAAATGTAATTTGATGTCTCCCCTTCCATCAGTTGTTTTAGTGTTCTTCCCATTGCATTTAAAGAAAAGAAAAAAATGTCATTTAAAGAAGAGCAAGAGGTACTTGGCACACCCACTCACACTCACCAGAAAAAGAAACTAAGAGAAAACATCTTGCTTTCTTCAATGTTTTTCCCAGATTTAGTCTTACTTTTCTGAGTGAAAGGGATAAAAAAATCCAAAAAATGAAAGTTTTTAACACCAATGTGATTTTTTTATTGCTACTGTTATTCTTTTCTTAGGAATACCAGGACTGAATGTAACTAAATGCTGAAAATGGACCCTCTCCTGTTATTTCAAACAACTACAGAAATAACTGCATTAAGTTATAACAGAAAGTACAGAATTATTACTTTTCCTTTAACAGTTGAGCCTCTTTTGGGAAACAAAAGTTCCAAGGTTAGTGTAGAATAAGGCAAGGAGGTTTAGGAGCTTAGAGAAGGACCTGTCCATAATTCAGCTGTGCTATGGAAGATAAATTAACTCCTACTTTTTCTTTATTATCAAGTACTTAAAGATCAACTTGCAGAAATAATCTGATATTTCATGATCTTTGAAGAAATTGGAATTTGTGTTGGTGTGTATATATACAATTCTATATAAAAACAAAAGGAAAAATAAGATTTTTTTTCATCTTGGCTTCAGATTCTCATGGATACAGACAAAGGAGAAGAAGCTGGCAGCATCATTATGTTATTTCATATGGCTTTACTTTTTTGAATATTTCACTTTTGACTGGTTAGCTGCCACATGAATCCTGCTTGTGAAAAACAGAGAGCAACAGCTATTTCTTGAGACAGTCAGGAGTAACTTGAGTCACACAGGTAGCATGTGTGAGCAGGATCCTTTTGGTCCATCACCTGCACGAGAAGCCAATAATGTGTGGAATTTTTTTATACATGTATCTGGACTTGATACTGAAGATTTTATGTACAAAGAATAGCGTCCACACATATTTTCTGTGAAGCTGCAAAATCATGTTCTTTAATCTCAAAGGCCAAAGTAGTTAGTTTCTCAAAGAACTAGACTATGTCACGAATGCTTACTGGGAAATATTTAACCCTAATGTTAACAACATGCATTTATTTAGAGTATTGTCTTCATCATGGTATCTTTGCACATTTAGTACTTGATCTTTTAAAAGTGGAAATGTTTTCTAAAAGTATACATTCTATCACATCTCTATGACATACATCTTCAAATGCTAAAGATACATCTTCAAATGCTTTGTCCTTGCAGTGTTAGGTTGCCAGTGTGAGAGAGGGACAAAGGCAAGCACTGTGCACCTCTGGCTGGACATGTGGCATATCTCACAGGAGCTGGATGTGCTTCCTTGGGTGCAAGAGCCGCTCAGGCAGGAAAGCAGCTGCATTTTGTAGGAGGCTTCTTTCCCCTTTCCTGGAGAAAGCATCTAGGGTGTGGATACAGCCCACGAGACCTGTGCTGTGTGCGTCTGGGTTGTGTTTGTCAAGCCCACTTTCCATGAACTCCTTTCTGCAGTTTGAGCTATGGATCTAAAGTGCCCAGGCATGGTTGTGCAGCAGCTTGTTCTCCTGAGGTGACACAGCAAAAATGGAACAAAAACAGAGAATCAGCCATGGCAGCTGTGAAAAGGTGCAGGGATTCAGGGCAGAAAAGGCCTAACCTGAAAAGAAACACGTCATGAATGAAATGGCTGTTTCTGCTCTGAAGTTTTGGTCTCCCTGTGCTGCAGACACTGGGGCTTCCCTCGTTGCAGTAACATAGTTTCAGTTCAGTGCTCTGTGCTGAGCTGAAGAAGCACCCCCATCCCTCTTCTCTGTGGGCCCTGGAGACAGGGTTGCTTTTGGGTCAAGCTCTGCCATTATGAAATGCTGTTCATTAGCACAGCTGAGGTAGTAAGTGGGTTTAATCCTGGGAAGAAGTCCCACGGGGAGGAATGGGGGAGCTGGTAGCTGGGAGTCTCTTTCGGTGCCTTGTGCTGCTCCACCCTTCTCCACGCTGCAGACCCTCACTGCAACTTGCATTTCCCGTTACCAGGCAGCCCTGGGAGGGGACACAGCTTAATCCCTCCAGGGTGCGAGCCTGATCTAGGGGGAGCAGTGGGCTGGCAGTGCGCCGGGGCAGTCAGATGCATGCACCGCAGGATGCCTGTCAGTCAGGGCCGTGGGGATAAGGCACAGACGGAGTGAAATTCAGCCTCCTGACAGCTGATGCAGGGCTGACAGCTCTGCAACAGACACCAAAAGTAATTTTAAGTGCAGCTTTGTGGAAGAAAATGATCCAAGGCTGAGTGAGGTGCAAACTGTCACATGCAGAGTAACAACCGTAGCATCAGCTGTCCCACCGTAGAGCTCCGTTCCAAAAACTTTACCTCGAGTTCTGTCAATTTTTTTTCAAAAAAGCCACAACAGAGAGTATAAATTGGGAGGTAGCTTCCAGGCAAATCTGAGTTCATCTTCTGGAGGCTGAATCATAGCTGAAAGACTGTCAGCTGAAGAAACAGGTGGAAGAAAACTTGACAGCTGAGTTTTGTACCCACCTAGAGAGCCAAAACAACCTGCTTGTGTGGAGAGCAGGCCTGGGCAGTGGTGTAAAGGGAAAAACAACCCTCAGACTTGCTAAGTGTAAGAGAAATGTGAAACCCGGGGAAGCTCCTATTTTCTGCTATTTTACCGGCAAAATGGGATGCACGAATGTTCTGTAACATCAGGAACAGTCATATTGTTAGCGGAGAGATGAACACATAACCACTCGGGGGAGGTTATATGTGGTGCTTTATTTCGAGGCCCCAGGAACCAGGTGTACGCACCCAAATCTGGTTCCAAAACAGTTACAGCGCGACTGCATTTTATTCTCCACATGTTACGTCACCTAATGTATATTCAACACGTTACAGCTAATACATATGCATATATAGATTACTTCATCGACTAATTGTTACTTCTCTGGCTCCAGCTTCTTCTGTTCTTCTTAGTTAACTCCGGTATGCAAGGTCTTCCTATCTCAACCGCAGGCCCAGTCTCTTTATCTCTATGCAGACTTAGCTTGGATACATTTCAAGTATTTCACACAGTATCTCATGAGAAAAGAAAACTTTTTTGTCTAAATAACCGCTACTTCTAACAATCACTAACACTCTTAAAGTAATAGGATTTAAAACCACTTCTAAAACCACTATAATTAAAACCATTATAATTACTATTTCTATTTAATTAATATCAGACTAATAAAATCTCACACTTTTCCAACAATATGATTAAAGATACATGTAGTTTAAACATACATTTCATGGGAGAACTTGGATTAGTGGATTGTTCAGTTCGATTTCTCTTTTTTCTTATCTGCCAACTTCCTGTTGTACCACTTTGTAGCACGTTCTACCTTGGTAAGACCAATTTCAAACAATTTGAATAAAATACTCCAATTTACGTTAGCTGAGCAAATAGAACAAATCTAGGGTTCTTCCATGATGTCTAAAGGGATGGCAATTAACTCACTTAAGGGTCAGCATTTTAGGCTGAAGATCCTTAGAAGCTAAAATCTTCACATTTTTCTGAGTCTACATTTTCTAGGTACAAATGTCTGACACTACACGAAGAACTGAGTTGTGATATTGGATATAAATTTCATACTTACCCTCCTAACGGTTTAGATTTGGAATTACTCTTTGACTGCTTCAGAATAGGAAGAGACAGAAGAAGATTACAAGATCTGGGTATTGAATATAGTGTGATGATCTAACTTAAGATAATGTTCGGGTCTGCAATTCTCATTTGGCAAACTTGGTCAATGTGCATCTTTTCTGGATGTACACATTTTGGGATTTTTTTTTGCATAAAAATACAGAACACGTAACTTCTTGTTAGGAGTCTGTTAAACCTTATGGCTATTGATCCATTGCAATTTTGTTTAAAATAGAAATGTACATAAAGGCAACAGTTATGTGCAAACAAAAAAAATTAGGGTTTTTCAAAACAACGAATCTGAATTGAATTTTAGCATATCCATGAACAAGTTGACATGATTTTCAGAGAAGTCTCCCATGTTCTGTGAATGTTTATCTTTTCTCTAATCCCTGGAAGAGTGGTTGCAGACTGTATATATTTTATTTTCAACGTGTGAGAAGACCAAGAAATTTAGAAGCAGAATAGCTATTTAGAATATCTTTCAAATTCAACACATTTGTATGCTTCACACAAAACAAAGAGTCCTTGAATCAGTAAGAGAGAGCTGAAACAGAAGAAAAGGATAGCTTATGTTTTTGGTGAAGAACTGAAGCTGAGCAATATTGTTCACTCTATAATTTTTGAGCTTATCACATCTTCCTGTGTGTTGTCTGCCTTGATAGATAGCAGGATGACAGATGACATCTGCCTGCATCTGAACACAATGTTAAAACACACAGATGCACTCAGGAAGAATCCATTGTCCTAGTGATGTGCCAGCTTTAGGAAACCTAAAGAAAAAAAAGAAAAAAACAAACCACCAAACGTGGGGCTGAAATCAAAGCTTAAAAAACTTTTACTGAAATACCTTGAATTATAGAAATCATATATAAGACAATTTATGGATTTTTTTTGTCTGATGATTAGACATGCTGGAATGACTGGATGCCTTGCCAAAGACTGAACACAGTCTTCTTTACATCTTTTGGTTCAAGCGCTTTACAAGCCTTTTTATGTAAGCCTCGTTATCACCATTTGTTTTTCCGTACAACTTTTCTGCCCTCAACCATTACAACTGTTTTCTTCTCCATTTCTTTCGCTCTCAACTGACATATTCTTGCTCTCTTGCCTGACTGTTTATCACGACATATATTTTCTGTCGTCTGTTTTGGCTATGTCCTCAAAGCATGGAAAAAACCTCAAAACATACAAACCCAAGACCTTTTCAGTCATCAGAAATCTCTCTCTACTCAATGAAAACAACTGTAGTGTTATTGCTCTTGAATGATGATAGGGCTGTTCCTAGGGAATAAACTTGAGTGAATAAGTTAATATTGTATCATCCCTAGCTTTTCATAATCAAGACGTACACTGCCAAATGTGTGAAATTAAATGGATATATTTTCTTTGTGGAATAAACTTTGTCTTTAATTGCCCATTTGGAGTCCTATGGCACTAACAGAACTTACATTATTGAATTATTGTAGATGCCAGCCCTCATAATGAAATCATTATCATGGACTAGATGGACCCAGACAAGAGAGACAGACTACATGCACCTTTTTCTTTTAGCCCTATTTTCTATGATTACACAACCTGTGCAAATCAGGTAGAACATTATTAAACTTAGGGGAGAACACAAAATGTTCCTATGCAAATGTTGATCCAGGTGCAATATTTACACTATTACATAGTTCATGATTTCTCTGGGAATAGGATCAAAGTATCACACAGGTTGGAAAGGACATCCAGAGGTCATCTAGTCTAACCTATTGTTCAAAGCATTTTACAAGATGTAAAAATTATAAAATGGCTTGCTAGTGTTTTCCAGGTGATCCAAGCAAATATCAAAAACATTTACACAAGTACTTTGTTATTTAGAATGGTCTCTTGTAGTTATGATGCATCACTCCAGCAGAGGTGGGCACACCTCAAGCAGACTGAGAAAACTTCTTCAGATTTTATAGGCATTCAAAGGTTCAAATGAATACCATAGTTAAAATTGAATACATATTACCTGATAGTGTTTGTCAAGTTGTTAGCCACTTTCTCTGCCCATGAATGGCTTGTGATTTGGTTTTCCTTTGTACAACCATATTTGTTATTCACAAATATTCATCTAACAGTTAATACAAACGATTGCCTTAAATCATCATTTGCTGTGTGGTTGATTCACATCACCTGGTATTGCAAACTCTCTTGATTGCCTGACTGAAAACCAAATGTAGAAATGCAACACATAGCAAAGAAAACATAGTGTCACATGGTTCATCCACTTAACAAAGCCAGGGATTATGAGACAAGAATGCAATACACAATGTTTTTTCAAATACCGTAAACGTCCAAAGAGCTATCAAGCTAATATTTGTAGAACGTCTTTGTCATGCTTGAAATATTTGTCAATTACCTAACCCAAATCTCATTTATTGCTCTCTAGCTTTCTTGTGATGGATTTTTCAAAGATATTTTAAATTTCTCTTACAGGGCTGATTAAAACTGAGAACGGAAGAAAAAAATATACTCCTAATTTTCAAGTAGGTGTCCTAAAGAATTTTATAGTGAATCTCCCAAAGACTTTGGCTCAGAGCTGAGTAAAGACTTGTATGGATGTTGACAGAATGTTCATCTTTCTACAAAATAATACAGTGACTTAAACCCCATATATTCTCATGAAAGCAGAATTGCACCATTAATGGGTCTAAACTGACATAAAGTTACTGAAAAGTTTCCTGTTACCTAATGATTCTCTTTTGTTTCTATCATGAAAAAAAATTCCATGTGCCATGATTGTTTAAAAATGAAAGACTGCTGAATGAGTTATTAGAAGTCAGTAACAATTCATAGTGAACAAAAAAAATCTGTAGAGGTTTTGTTTTACAAATTCTTCAGAACATTAATTTCACATCCTGTTCTTTGAAATATGTTCCCTTTTGCAGCAATAATTATTGAGGATGTGAGTGAATCAGTCTGAGTAATTTAAGACCTCTACATCCATGAATAATATTCAAGAGTGAATATTTCTCTGCTCCATATTTATGCAGTAGTTCCAACAACGAAGTCTTGTTGTGTTTCAAGAAAATAAACATTAAACAGCTTGTTCTGTATTGAGATGATTAAAGAAGGTATTCAACAAAGACTAGACTTCTGTCAGTCCAGTTAGGAGTTGATTATCCAAAGCTGCTGCAATAACAGGTTTCCCGGGATTTAAAGGTGAACTCATGTTGTTCATTATTTTTGTAGACACTGTAAATCTGTAGCATCAGGAAGGAGCAGAAAGAGGTAAGTATGCTACAAATAGTACAAGTAAAGATGGAAGAGATCACTTTAACCCCCTAATTATTCCTGTGTGAAAATCTTGCTCCCTTATGCTGGAATCACAAAAATAATATGGAAGAAGAAGCACTGAATTTCCTTTTCCAGCCATAACGCATATGCTTTCTTATGCATGGAAGTGATCCTCTGAAGCCCTCAAGCTCATGCACTCTGTGGCTTCCAGTCGTGTTCTTTGAACGCTGGAGTTCAACACAACCAGCGTGAACACTAGAGAGACTGGGGAACTTGCGCAATAAGCTAGTTCTTGGAGATTCTGCTGGGATTTTTTTCAGCTATAAAATATTCTGTCGATACTCCCCCGATTTGGATAAGACTTGTGGAAGGATCTCTTTTGAAATTTTTGTTTCAGTTGCAGTTTGAGTAGATCTACTCCTCGGCAGCCTTGGATTCAATGTAGTTGGACAGGTTCCTTCATCTTGGGGGTATTTGCCATCTTTTTATTCTGAAGAAAGAGAACAGGTGAAAAAAGGCACCTTTGCCCCCAAGTTTTCCAAACTGATTGTAGGATCTTCCTCTTTGCCATTTGTTCCCATCAGATATTTTTTTTTTCCATGCAAAAATGTTTAAAATTCGTTTCCTGTTTCACTATGACTAGATGGTCAGCTTCTAAGCAGAATAATCTTGCTTCTTCATCATGTTAATCATTCCCTTCTGCTAATTTCCTTGGAGTCAACTTCTTAGAGGGTGAAAGTTATTTACTTCAATTCCTCTGATTAGCCATGGTAGAAGCCTTATACACTTTATCCTTCTCTGTATTAGGGAAAGATTTGGTGGTTATCTAACTCTTCTCTGTGTTTGTTGTGAGTGGAAGGCTACAGGACTGAATTTACTGGAAATTTCATGGAGATGAAACCCAAGTTCTCTCTGGATCAGTGTTAGAAGTAATTCTCTGTTTTGGGATCTCATTTACACATACACAAATGGTCAAATGTGCATCTTATGAGTTACGGAACTAAATTTTGTTATAAAGAACCAGGTTGGTGTTAGTTGTTCCTTTTCATTATCTGAAAATCAACTTGAACATTGTAGGTCGTTTTTAGGGTTTTAAGGTTTACTGCCATCAGTACTAAAGTTTGACTCCGAAATCATGGAGTGGCTATCATCCTAATTATTCCCATTTAAAAGCAGAGGATCAAAATGCATTTTGGAATCTATATGGGGTTTTCATTATCAGATTGTGGTATAAAATGATATACCTAGAAAATATATTTAGTAGAAGATGAATAATCTGACACTGTCCAAGTAGAGATGAAATAGGTGGATACTTACAAAAAAGATTAGAACATGGAACAGATATATCCTGAAATCCTTTCTGTCATGAGCTGTTTTAAATGAGTATCTCTTTTAGAGGGTAAACTAAGGATATTCTTTGGTTTGTAGGACCAAATCTGAAAACTGAGATCTTAATTTTACCTTTATATCTCCTCTTATCAGAATCTACCTTCCAAAGGACAGAATTCAAAACAAGGTGTTGAGATGAAGTAATGCAGCCAGTCAACCTACTCATAATCATCAGGGGACACTCTTTGAAAACAGCTTGAATGCTCAGCTTCCCTCTCTTCTACCTAATGCTTACTGAGTCTGACAGATGACACGTTCACTCAACCCTGTGCTTACTATTAAACACCTTTCAATGAACACAAGCAAAAACACTCTACCATAGTAACACTAACTCCTACTTCCAGCGAAAAGCTATTGCTGTTATGAGGCGGGAAAGCATCAGCTGTGTGGGGAAAAGCATGCCCTCCTCTGAGCGTAGCTGCTGTCAGGATGGTTAGGTGTCTAGCACGAGTGTTTGTGCAGACTGCATTTCAGTGCAGCTGGGGAGTCCTGCTGCCCGACGAGCCCTTTTAACTGAGGAGAGAACAGGCTGACTGACACCCTTTAAGGCAAATGTAGAAACTTTGCTGTAAAAATCTGATATAGTTTTTGACACTGATGGGTATGAATTGTGAGAAATGTCAGTTCAAGCTGAAAAGCTACTGGTGAAACAGCATCCTCCAAACATGTTCCCATGATACCACAGCAGACTTTAACAGCTTTGATTTTCTTGACGTGGAAGCTGGTAACTAAAGGTCTAGATGTAGCTTCAGTCATATTATTTTCAAACAGTTGCTGGAAAGGCTGTAATCTGATTTGCAGAACACATTTTCGCTCTTAATATAGAGAAAGGTTGTTTTTGTGCTGTTGGATACATGGAATAAAATATATACATATGTGTTAAGGCATGTGTGTATGCCTTATTTTAACACATAAGTATGTAGGAAAAGGACCTACTGCAAAGTGATATTCTCTTCCATCATCTCACTTTTCTCTAGCCAATAATCCAGTTGCCCGGATAAGAGTATAGAAAAACACCTATTCAAGTAGTTGCAAATTTTATTTCTTTCCTCAAAATATGAAATAGTCTCTTCAAAATTGTACTCCTGAGGATAAAGAATTAGAGTCCTGTGTTAGTTCCTAGGCCTGAGACCAAACAGACTACATGAAGCCATATCACAGGCACAAACATATTCTTAGTATTACTGTAGGAGGCCTAATATCAGGCTTTTGCCCTCAGTGAGATCGAAGACAAAAGTTGGATAGAAAGAAATTGTTTTAAAAAACTTTTCCATCCTATTTTGGCTAATAAATTAATTTTGGTCAGTTTTTTTTTATTTTGATTGATCACATTATTCATGTTCAAAAATACCTAGATATTAGCTCCTGATTTGATCTGAGGCAAGAAGGCATTTCATGAACACCACTGATTTATCAAAAAAGCTCACACGGGAAAAGTCTAATCAATCTTACCTAATGACATTTGAAGTTATTTTTTGCAACATACTGTTGTTGTTGCTGCTTTTAAAGAACAGATTTTAAGCCTTTTTTAAAATTAGTTTGTCTTTCTACTTGAGTAGATGGATTTCTAAAGGTAAGAACCTGACTTTACATACAAAAAACTATGACAAATAAACCTCAGAAGACATTTGAAAGTTCTGTAAAATCTTTGTAAAACTTTTCTTGTAAATGCCTTTGCTACATCGGTTCCCTACATACAGCCCATTGTAGAAGTGTATAACTGTTCTATCAACTACTCAAGGTGCTTTTGTTTGGTTATTTTTTTTGTGATGCATTATCTTTTAAGGTTTCTGGAGTAAGAACAGTTCTTCTTCCAGCACCTCTTGTAACTTTTGTTTTTCTGGATTTGACTACATGCCTTTCAAGCACTAGAGAACCAACAGGATTGCGTTGGAGCCCAATGCCAGATTGAAGTCAAAGCTGTACTTTTCACAGAATGACAGAGTGGCTGAGGTTGAAAGGGACCTCCAGAGATTGTCTAGTCCAACCCCCTTCTCATGCAGGGTCACCTAGGGCAGGTTGCGCAAGACAGTGTCCGGTTGGATTTTGAATATCTACAAGAATGAAGACCCATAGTCTCTCTAGGCAATCTGTTCCAGTGTTTGACCATCCCCACAGTAAAAAATTCAACTTATGTTTAACAGGAATTTCTTGCATTTCAATATGTGCCTATTACCTCTTGTCCTCTGACAGGGCACCACTGAAAAGAGTGAGATTTCCTTTCTTCCACACATCAGGAACTTCCCCATGGAAGCCTGGACATTTCAAAGATAATTGAGACTGACCTTCCAAAGAGATCAGGCAGCTCCCTCGGTACTTGTGGTTGCATCCTGCCAGGTCTCATGAAACCATGTTGTTTGTTTAGTTTGTTTAAATATTCCCTAACCTTGTCCACTGAGAATAAGTCTTCCTTGCTCTTGACTTTTGCTCTGTTCCCAGGGCTCTGGGATTCCAGAAGGCAAATTTTACTCATAAAGACTGAAGTAAAGAAGCCATTAAGTACCCTGGCCTTTTCCATGCCCTTTGTAATTTTGTTTCCTGCCCCATTCAGCAGCATCACCACATTTTCCTTAGTTTTCCTTTTGCTGTCTTCCTATTTCTAGAAAAATTTCCTGCTGCCCTTCACATTTCTCACCAGATTCAATTCCAGCTGATCTTTGGCTTTCCTAATCTAATTGTATGCTCAGACAGTATCTGTATACTCCTCCTGTGTGACCTGAGCTACTTGCACATCTTGTATTCTTCCTCTTAAAATCTGAATTGAATCAGCTCCTTGTTCATCCTTGCAGGCTTTTTCACAGCTTTACTTAACTTCCTGAACATGGGAATAGATCATTTCTGATCTTGTAGGAGGTAGTCCGTGAAAATCAACAAGCTGTCCTGCACCCCTTTTCTCTCCAGAGCTTTATCCCATTAAAATCTTCCAAACAGTACCGTAAAGAGGCCTAAGCTTTTTCTCTCAATGTCTGGGGCTGGAGAGCCTTCTGTTGCCTTTACTACCTCCTCTCAGAATGCTGAACTCCACCATACCACGTTCACTGCAGCCAAGGCTCCTCCCAACCTTCTCATCCCTGATAAGCTCATTGCTATTTGTATGTATGGGATGCAACAGAACACATTTGGTTTTTGGCTCCTTGATTACCTGTTTTAGGAATTAATTATCTAGAAACCTCCTGCATTGCCCAGTTGTGTTGCACTTTCAGTATATGGGGGTGATTAATGTCCCCCAGGAGGACCAGAGCCTGTCAATGCAAGACTTCTTGTTGTTCGAAGAAAGGAACGTCCTATTCCCTCTAAAAGCCAGGCTGCACAGCCTCTCTTTTTTAGAACAAGATATGTTAGCAGAATGTTTTGGATTCAAGAAAATGTATTTGCTTTTGCCGAAAATGCCATGCATGTTGCGCTTGATTTCTGAGACAGAAAAGTTCCTGTTTCTCAAAGAAACATGAGTTTTGAACAGATACACAAAATTATTTCTGACTTACGTGGCTGGGATTCAACATCAAGCCATCAGTGCTCTGAAGATAATCCAGAACATTCTAGCCCATGAGCACAGGGAAAGAAGGACCAAATTTATCTCTGACTTTGAGTTCCTGTTTGACATCTCTAATGGATTTATTGGAATGTCTCTCCTGGACATGATGCAATGAAAGGCCTTTTAGAGACATCTTTCTTTTTATTCTAGCTCAGAATATTATTTATTGTTAGTTTATACTGTACTAGATTACACTGCCTACCTTACAGTAATATACTGTGGTATTCTGATCTCTCTCCCAGCAAACTATCTTTGTGAATGAAGTTTATTGTAAATCTCTGTTGTATACATTTATTTTCATTTTTTGGATCATTTGTAATTAAACTGACTCCAGTGTTTGCATGTAGATAAATTTTGAGGGATTAAATTCACATTTTAGTATTTTTTTCTAGAATTTCCCAAAGTAGTAGGATAAAAACAGTGCTGAGTTTTCTTACCAGTGACTGGTATTTTTCAATACACAAGAATATGGGAAAAAGAAATGTGTTCTCAGTAGTTTATAATCAGGCAGAAGTGATGTAATTAGTTCTGTAATAATTAAATCACAGTGTTTGCATTTTGTGCCCTCTATTAAAGTTCAATTATCTGTAATGGAAGCCCTGCTTTTAGCCTCACTGTGCTGATCCCATAGTTTGAAACCCTGTGCTAATAAACTGCTAAAATGGCGGATGATATATCCTTTAGTGTTTCTATTGGTGAATTGAAAGGGGTCACTTTTTGAACCGGGTTCCCTTTGAGGCATTACTAGTTTCTGTAGCCTGACTGTAACTGCAGTACTAGATTTTGACCACTGTGTGTCAGACACTGAATAATCTTTTGACACAGAGTTTATTCAGCCTTTTTCTTTCCCTCTTCTCCTTGTGCAGCACAGTGTTAAAAAGACTGATTTATGGCAGATATTCCTGGCCTTGCTTTAACCTGGAAAAATGTCAGTTATTTAATAGATTAAATTCCATTATTGATACTGAAAGAGAATAAATTCGAGCTTGCTAAAAGCAAAGCTTTTTATCACACGCTACAAAAAGAGGAGTGCCTTGTTATGTGATTTACAGGTGTCATCGCATAGAGGAGAGTTATATTTTATAGATAAGAAGTTATGCAGGTGGTTAAAATCCTATTCTTTGTGTAGTTGTTTTTTCTTCCTCAAAAGCAGAGGATAGACATGACCCTGAACAATTTCTCACGAGTTTTCAGGGACTTATTATTCTGGGGCTGCGAGGTGACTTAACACTGCACTGCTTGGTGACTCTCTCTGTAACGTGCCAAGGAAATGCATCTGTGTTGGAGAGGCTTGGCAGGAGCTCTGTGGAGACACAATTTAAACAAGCAGTAACTTCTTTGCTAGCATATTCTGATTTCTTTCTCTCTACACTTTTAACTGCTGCAACTACATGGACAAAAGACTGAAGTATAGACCAGACCCGGTGGCACTATTGTTGCTATGGTGAGGAAACCATTGTCATGAGGTATAACTGAGGTAAATGCTTAGTAACAATGAGGTAATTGTCATCTTTGTGCTACAATGAGAAGACACAGTTGTGACAGCCACAACCGCACCCATTAGAGACAGAGCTACTGGAAATATTGTCTACTTCAAATTCTCTAACAATTTTCATTATAAGATTCTGGCTTTCTACTGGCTGTAGATGCTGAACTTACATACCTAGTCTTGTTATCTTGGTGCTTCCTCTCAAAGTGTCTGCATGGTAAAGAGAGGGATTTGTTACAATGGATTACAGAAGAAATAGTAGAAAGGTAGGGAGTAGGGAAAAACTAACTGTTCAGAAGAGCTGGTAGGGACTGGAAATCTGACCCAGCCTGCAGCAAAGAGATGACTGTGGATAGTAGCAGATGGAGAAGCTCAGGCAACACAGGGCAAATACGAAGGGTGTATGGGTGGGGGCCATGGTTGTTAGCTGTGTCTACTGTGGATGTGAAACCTACGCTTTGCTTCAACTCATACAGAAGCAATAATACAGTTCTATGCAATGAAGCTTATTGTGGGGAAATACCTAAACCAGCATTGTCTATGCATCCTTAAGTCAGTGTGGCCACTTAATGGTTTGTCTGTAAGATCATCTCAGGAATGTTGCTTGGAAAACTAGGTGGGATCTCTATTTCTGCTACAGAGCTAAGACTTTGTGCTGTACAGGTTATACATATGAAAATCGTTCTAGGCTTTCTCAGCTACATTGTGTTCTAAAATGTTAAACACTTTGGAAAAACACCTGAAGGGCAATCAATTAAACTGATCTCAAGTATCCCTGTGCCTCAGCTTCTCTTCTGCAAAGTATCCTTGCTCTTGTCTCTGGGACTTACTGATGAGACAAATTCATAACGGCTATGGATCAGTTCTTGTGAAATGACATCATCACGGAAACTTCCAGAATGTAATCAATAACTTCATACTTGATAAAGCATTGGGCTGTGGCACTGCAAATAATGCCCAAATTATCCCTTGAGCGAAGGTACACAGAAAGAATGAATAGGAGTTTGTACATCAGCTGTTCTGCACATTAAACAAGCCCGGAATACGATGCTGTGGCCATGTCATGGTACATACTCTATGCCACACAATAGACTATTTCATCTCACCATGCTTATAGAAAAAACTGGTGGATGAAATACCAATGGGCACCTTTTCCTGCTTGCACCTTCTAATTTTATTTTATCATGGCTTTTAATCTCACAGCCCTATTGTGAGAAGGCAGCTTCTACTTTTCTAAGAATAGGCTGTTGGTCAACTTACTGTCCAGTGAGAACAAATGTTTCTGAAAATGCTCTCTTCAGTAGGGATCTCTCTTCCTTTTTTCTTTTTCCTCATGTATCGCACACTAGGTAAGTTGCTTTCAGAAATGCAGGCTTTCAATTTTAACCTGATGAAGCACTTTCATCACATTTTGTAATCTGATCACTTATAAAATTTCTCACTGAGGCATACTGCTTCCAGGAAGTATGAGTAAGATGCTATTATGAGGATGTAACAGCAAAATCCAGAGCTTTTACTCAAGAATAAGCAGTCTGACCTAGACTGGAAACACTATAATAAATAGTAAAACATAAAATCAATCTAGTAGATTTATGGCTTGTAGGGCTTCAAGCTAGTGTGAGAGGATGGAAAAAACCACTGCTGGACTAATGATTTTTTTCTGTAGTACAAGGAGTTTTCTGTACAGTCTGCCCTCTATCTGGGTGCTTACTTAATTTGGCTGATTTTGGGGCCTCCTGCTCTATAAGACAGTTTAGTTTTTGCCTTGGCACTCTTTATAAAAGACTTGCCACTTAATGCAAGGTAGAGTCCAAAATGCCCCACGTAGTCACCCGGAGAGACTGACCCTCTGTTGCACAGTGCTATCTGACTTCGTCTTCTAGTCAGAGAGGGGAGTTGAGGAAATGTGTGAACCTTAAAATGGACAAAATAGTTAACTGAAAAGTTAAAAAAATTAATTAGGCAGGAACAGGTTCTTGATGGTGAAAGCCTTGCTTGTATGTATCTTCTGAGTTGGGTGGAGCTGCAGTTCATATGTCTCTGGTTGCAACAGGTACGATGGAAAAGAGGAGAGCAGTAGTCCAAGGGTAGAAGCTGCTTACAAAGACTTTCAACATCTGAAAATGAATTGCAATGCTTGACGTCACAGGATCATGTCTGTTTTCAGCAACAGGCTATAAAGCTAACAATAAAAAACTTACCTTTTGCTCCTGGTTGGCCTAAGCAGGGCTCAGAATTACACAGATGTAGGTGGCTTTTGGATCAGGCCTACAACCTATTGGACCCCACTGGCAGCACTGACCTTTATCTCAAGATCTTGGTGGTCTGGAAAAGGTGATTCAAACCACTGTTCAGAGAGGGGCACACTTACACTAGTGGTGGGAAAAAACCTTCCCCAGCTCCCCCATCCCTTAAACATAACATCTGGTTAGAAGTTCTGCTGCTCTCTATAGGTTGCCTGGGTCTATGCAAGCAGACATAGCTCTTTGGAGATGGGAATTCAAACAGTTGAAGCAGCGAACAGAATAAACTCTAATCAATTTAGTCAGGAAACTCTTGCTCTCTATGGACTAGTTCTAAGAGACCTCAAAGGAGAGCATAAAAAGGCAGCTTTATTGCCTGGAGGCTTGACAGAAGTTAACACCTCTGCTTGAAAAGCGCAAGTCAGAAAGGATGAAAATCGCTACATCTAAACCACGGATGAGTGAGTTCAGTGGAGGAATCACTAGGAAAATTCTTCACAAACTGTTAAACAAGAATACAAGCCTAGAGAGCTCCCTACTGGCCTTTAGATAGCTACGAAGATGGGGTTTTTTGTATTACAGTAATTGTAAAAACCATGATGATGATGTTGTTGAACTAATTATACTTCTTGCCTGGCAGCATGGGAAAAGCCATGTAAATCTGTGATACCTTGGCACTATGGACTGCAAAAAGCTCCTTGTAATAGTATGAATTATGCCTAATAATGTATTGAATCCTCTAGGCATAGTTATCCCTGTTTTACGGGTAGGTAGCTGAGTAAAGTAGCTGAAGTGGTTTCCTTTGAGGTTACATGGAAGGTCACCTGGTGATGTAGGGAAAGAATGCAGGAAATCTGCCTTGTAATCCCCTTTGTCTTGTCACAAGTTCTTACAGCTCTGAAATGCCTACTTGTAAAAAGGCAGGAAGAATAGAGTAGCAAGTATTCTGTGTCTAACCCACAGGGTGACTGCCTCATGTAGGCATGTATACCAATATTTCTGAACTGTGATGCAAGAGGGTAGATGATAATGGTGTGAACGACTGACTCGCAAGGAGTGAGGAGTGACGCAGCATAAGGTGCAGGAGGGTGAGCCCTGCAATCGTAATCCTGCAATCTTTCTGCCCAGGACCTGTCTGGTAAAGGCAGG
Source organism: Tapera naevia (assembly GCA_033556795.1). Taxonomy (NCBI): domain Eukaryota; kingdom Metazoa; phylum Chordata; class Aves; order Cuculiformes; family Neomorphidae; genus Tapera; species Tapera naevia. The sequence goes on from JAUMJJ010000038.1 coordinate 19,374,765, forward strand.
AGGCCGAGTTTGACAAATGCACAGGATTCTTTTTAGGGAAGAGAAAAGGTGACCAAGACTAGAAATTAACTACCCCAGACATGAGAGCTTGTGAGGGGGCTTCCCCTGATGCAGGGCAGGTTGTGAAGAAAGGAGGAGGCAGGAAAGAGGACTGCATTGTCTTTGAGATATGTTTGGCGGCTGGAGTGTCAATAGTGGTTTGACATTTATATCCCCTCCTTGCCATTTCTGGTGATGCGCTTTCCGAGTGCTGTGCGTGCACGCTGTACTCTTCTGACGGATCCCATGGCCTATGGAGCCCACTCAGAGGTGCCCAAGCATCAAGCCAGAGGGCAATGGGGTGATCTTGCTCTCTGGTGGGCTGACAGCCTCCAGCAAATACCATTAGCTTGGCCACTGAGAGGGTTAATATACCGTGGAGTAAGTTGTATGCCTTGTAACAGACAACCAGTGTTGGTATGGATTTTTAGCTGACGGTGGCTGGCTGTAGGAGGGGAGTAACTGGCCTCTTACTGCCCAGACAGCCACCTGCTGGAAGAAAGCCTGATTTACCCTTAACACAGTCTTATGTGTTATTTCTTGTATTTCAATTTGAAATTTGGGGTTATGTGATAATTAAGAGGGTCTCAAATTTTAAAAGTCCTGAGACATCTTCTTGTATAAGTTCCAGGGATGATCAGAAAGTATATAGAAAAATTCCTGTCATTGCTCCTCTCAAAGACTGTCAGGTTTACATCTGTTTTTAAATTTCACTTGATGTATTACAATTTCTGTTTTCTGGACAAGCCTCTTACCTTTGGAAATATTTTCTATATAACTAGCTAACACCAAGGGAACAACAAAAATTGTTTCTTTGTCAAAATGGTATAACATTTTGGGTCAGTGAAGTCCAGACAAAGGACATTATGTCTCAACCACATCATCAAAGTCTCAAGAGAGGGGATTGACACAAAATTTAGAAGTTCCCAGCCTAACTCTGTTCCCTGCTTAGCTCCCCTCCCTCCACACCAGGAACCCAGAATAGCTCTAAGCTGCTACTGAGATTCCCTCTTACAGAGGAGTTTCTGGAATAATTTGTGGATCAGAGGTAGATTTCTTTCCAAGGTCATTTTCCTCAAAAAAACCCCAAACTTGCATCTCTTCACAATGTTCTTGTCTAGAACAGGATTTTTTTCCCATCTTGTGAAAGTTTTTGCCCTTTTTCAAAGTTTAAACCAGGGTGAAAAGTGGTACTTTTGAAAATTTTCACCTGCTCTCATTCAATCTTCCTCAGCTGACCAAAAAAACACCCAGAAAAACAAACAACGGCAGTTACATCAGGTCAATTCAAATGTGCTTTGATGTTCATTTTGTAACTTTTGAATTATTTGTGGTGCAAATAAAATCAAATTCCCAGCGAAAAAGGTATCTTCAACTTGGGAATGAAGTGGGTTTATACTAAACCCCATAAAAATAAGATCTTAGAGTAATTTCAAGCTCAGAAATGTTTCTGAGATCCAAAAATTTGTAAAACTATCTCAGGTTCAGTTTTGACTATTTGATATTTTATAACAAAAATAAGTCTGTTAGCAACCTCTCAACTACCTCTGCTCTTCTTAGCACCCAGTATCATTTTTTTCTCCTAATAAGTCTTGCTACTGAAGATGAGATACTGTGTGGCAAAAGGCTGTGGGCAGATGTGCATTGTGGATCACAAGTTTTTATTAATATGAAGTTATGATTTACCAACATTACCAAAGTATTATTCCTGTTTACAACATATCCTGCCAGTTTCCATAATAGAGCCTACACCTGAGAAAAGGTAATGTGCAGAAATACCACAAAGCTCTTACAAGGCATGATCAGCCAGACAGGTTAGGGGAAAAAGGCTTATTTTACAGTCAGTTAACTTGAACAGAAACATAGATGCTTTGCATTGAAATCTAATCAAGTGTTTGAGACAGTTCTGTTTGGAAAGGGCAGATGATTTTCGCTTTGAATTGCTTTATTTCAAAATCTCTGCCAAATCATCTTGCTGGCAAGACAGAACCACCTGGCATTTTTGAATGGCTGCTGGGGGTGGCTGTATGCCAAAAATTTGCCAGACTGCGGTGATTAGTTTTAAAGAACTTGGCCTGTGCTCTTCTTTTCTCTATGTCCCTCAAGCCAGGATGATTGCAGGAGGGATGCAAAACTTTTGAGTTTAGGGAGGATGCTTTTGCATCAGCAGTTTTGCTCACCAGAAGGTAACATAGCAAAGGGCACAGCTGCTCCCAGGAATATCCTTGCTTTTTACCTTCAAGTTTCTCTCTTAGAACTACTTTCTTGCTGAGAAGCAGAGGTTGTGCTCCATCTGATTTAATGATATCTTGACTTGGTCAACGAAAACTGCAGAGGTAGTTCTGGCAGTGAAATGATATTCAGCGTAAGCAGGAGTGGCAGATCCTGTATTCTCTCTTTCAACCAGCAAATCAGTCAGTTAATTATGGAGCCAACTTCATTGACTTCAGTGTACTACAGATACAAGAATGCTTTCATTATCACTCCGTCTTGTTAAGTTTGTTTCTCCTGTTTCCTGTTCAAACTCAGAAGCAACTGAATTTGTGCACAAAACTTTTACTGAGAAATACAGTCATCCAAGTCTGATAGCAAACTTGCAGGGTAATACAAAATATGTAGCCCTCCGTTTGTCTCCTGGACAGGACATTAAATACACCTGTAAATGAGGCTTAGCGCCAAAGCCACATACCTAAGACAACCCATGAGGCACATGAGCCTGAAACTGAGTCTGGGAAGAAACATGTACCTGTGTCCTAGAGATGCCTCTCGTATGTGCCAAGGGCTGCCACAGGCCTCTCTGTCACCAAGTGTTTGGTAGATAGATTTTCCTCCTCTGACTTGGACAAGAGGCTCCTCAAGTAAGTATTTGCAGATGCCACCTGATATACTCCAACAGTATCAGACTTCTCTCAAAAGGCAGCTGACAGCAGTTGCTTTCTTTTAAGACAGCGGCAGTGACATCCCACCTTTTCTGTGACAAACTAATGGTGGAAGAATCTATGCAGCAAGAGGAGAACCTGGCTCATGTCTTATTTTCTGATAGGATTTCTTCAGCAATACCTTAACCAAAACTTCTTACTCCTGCTTGCTTATATGGAACAATGAAAAGATATGAATGCTGCTTCTCTTGTAAGTCTATTCATTTGTATGCCTACAAAATATACACATGTTGTTGTATGGGCTGAGAGAAGCTTCTGAAAGGGTGTTGTAAAGGCTGAGGAGATTACTGGCATGATGGATTTACTGTTTATTAATATTGTTCCTTGTGAAGTAAGGGGTTGCTTAGAGAACTGTGTTATGCTCTTGGTTATATTTTTCAGCCTTTTTGTACTGCCATTGTTTACCTTTCATTCTCTTCTGGGTGTCTTGTTCATGGGATCCTTGAAGATTTCTCCACACTTGACATTTCTGCCTATCATTACCTCGTTCATAAGCTACTGGCATGTGTTGGCTCACATCCCTGTAGCCCTTGCTAGGTATATTTGCCTGTTCCTTCTCTCTGAAAAATGCATAGCTCCTGCTGTGTAGGTGATGGATTCCTGTAGCCATTACTGACACTTCTAAGCAGAAGATCACGTGGGATGGAAATAGAAGTGAAATAAGAAGGTTGATATGCTGTAAGGCCACAATGGGAGGAAAAGGCATTCTTAGCTCTATATCCGTTGTGAAGAGGCTCATGTGCTGCTGACTAGAAGAGCCATTTGCTGCAGGACATTTTTTCCTTAGCAAATAGATAGGTTTGATAAAGCTCCCACACACTGAATTATGAGCTGACACCAAACATCAATAATTAGCTGATAAATGGAAAAGGAAACAAAATTTGCCTCTTAACCTTTGAATAGCAACTCTGCTTTAAATGGCTTGACTGTCACCTCTTTAAATTCACCTAGAATATCTGGAGTCTTTAGCTCATTCCCTGTGTGTATTCTTTGCACTCACAGGCAGGTTTTCCAGGACCTTGGTGTAAAAGAGGCTTAGGCCTGCTATTTGTGTATTACTGAAAGTTCTTTCAAAACTGCTGTGACAAGTAGAACAGCACCATTATAAAGCAAGAATTTTGGGAAATGTGCCTTTGGAACTTTTTAGGAAGGAGGAGGAGAGACCATCTGTTTTGCTTGTCACAATTCTTGTTTGTTTAAGATGTGAATTGCCAGAAATGTGGAAAGATTGGGTACAACGACAAGTGATAGAGTAATTTTCACACTGGACTTATGGGAAGCATGTGTTGTCCATCTGTGTGATTCTCATTTTATGCAAATTTAGGAAATATAGTCTTATGTCTAATTGTTCAAAGGTAGTACTGAACATTCAAATGAAGGAAAGACATCATGCCATATCATCAGTAGACCTTCCTTTGGCTCTGTAACACACCAATGCAGAATGCTGATTGCTTGAAGCTACTAATCATGATAAGCATTTATATTTAGAAACCAATAAAATAATGCTTCAGGGTCTGCAAAACACTTCATACCCATGCTCGGGTTTTCCTGCAAATGGAAACAGATGACAGACTATTCCTGACCCTTCTAAGCAGGTGTTACCTACCTGCCCTGAGCCACGTACTGATGCCTACTGGTTCATGATGCTGGGGTAATACAAGAAGAGGCTGCTGTGAGCCTTTGTACTGTGTGTATTTAAAGCTTATACAAAGAGTATCCGAGTTTCTCTGAGGAAGATTTGATTTAAGGTTTGTTTTGAGGGAGGGAGGGAAGTGTTTATTTGCCTTCTCAAAAAAAAAAATCACACTCCACAGAGGGTGACAGAAGTTTTACCTGGAGCATATTGCATTTTTCAGAGGTGGTGAAAATGATACTTCCCCTTACCTATCCTAAACACTTTCAGTGAACAGGCCCAAAAGATAAAACATTTTTTTCCTTTTTTCCTTTTCTACTTTATGATGCACTGCAAATGATTCTTTATTTTTTGACTCAGTGTGGCAATTAGAAATTTGACTAAAAATAATTCTTAGTTCAACTAAGAAGTGTAAGTATTCTCAGTTTAAAACACACTTTTTGAGAGTGTTCAGTCAAGGAATGCTTCAGTGCTTGATCACTGTGGGAAGACAAAAGAGATCCAAATGTAGTGAAAATGAGATTTAGATTGGAATTCTTACCGGAAGTTCCCATGAAACATTCTTCCTTGTTGCTGATTCTTTAAATGACATAATGGCAGTGTTGTTAAGGATTTAGGTTTGTGTGATGTCAGTTACTGAACCCTCTTTAGCCGAACACTGTGGTTTTACTTTCAGGCTTTCCGGTTTTCTTAGATTTTGTCTTATGTTTTATTCCAAGGCAACTTCCGTTTGTGGCTTCAAAAATACTCTCTTTTGCAGTGTGGTGTTTCTAAAGGCAGAAAACAAAATGTAAACACGAAGACAAATATTTTAAACAGTAACACGGTGATGGTAATAGAGAAAAAAAATCAAGAAATACAGTTACAGCACTGATTGTGATCCTTTGCAATTAGATTGGCATTTGGGACTGCTCTGTTGGGTTTGTGAGTGGAGTAGAAACCTTGTCCATGTGGGAGGCCTGAGAGTTAGCTCTTTGATTGCTGACATTGGAAAGATCATCTCCGTAAAAACTTCTGAAGTGCTTAGTATAGCAAGGATGGGTTCTGACTGGGTCAGGAGTACTGCTGTAATGCTCAGAAGACTTTAGGTATATGCAGCTAAAGCAAGGTAGGAAAAATGGACTTACTGAAGGGAAGAATTGGAGCATTGCAACCAAAGAAAATGAGAAATTAGGCATCCTCCTGGATTGCTGCAGGTCTTACACAGTGAGGGAAAAGCAGTTGGGTCTTGTGTATCCAGCAGGACAAGGGAGAGTAGCAGGGAAGAGGTAGAAAACCCTATTTTGTAGACCAGCCCATTATTTGGCAAGGACTCTGAGAGGGGGAAGGAAACAGGCCCTCTTCTGTCCAGTGGGATTATTTAATGAGTAGTTTTGTTGGCTTTTGGCTGGGAGAGGTTGGAGACTGTTTCATGTCTCTTTTAGTGGCAATATCAAGGTGCTCCTTTCGTTGGTGATGAGAATCAAAGATGGAGGAGGAAGAAAGGGAGGAGTAGAGGTGGCAGAAGAAGAGGAATATTCCTGTGTAATCTCAGATGGGTGGACTCAAAGGCGAGGAATTGCAACTTTATGAGACAGTGTCTTCTTTCTCTGCCTGTTAGAGACTGAGCTCTATTGAAACCTCCTACTGAAATATGTCTTTTACTTGGAGGAAAGACTGGTTCAGACTTAGCACAGGAAACTGGAAGTTTTTTTGCTGTTTCTTTCTCTGTCTTAGACTACTTGTTAAATGCATCTGGGTGGTGGTGTGTGGATAAGCACAGTAAATACTATAAGATTCTTCAATATGTGTAATCTGAGCTATAAATATTAACTTATATTTCTGAGTAAGGTACAAGCGACTATTTAAAATTTTTAAATGAAAAAATCAAGTATATTTTATAGGTAGCAAATGCATACCAGGCCCAGCAGAAGCAGCTCCATAATTCAGAGTTTTTTTCTGTCATCAAAGTACACAAAATATGTTATAAACATTTCTTAAATGTCATTTTATAAGTTCCAAGTTTAAAGAGAAATTAATATTTTTAAGCTAAACATGACAGCCACTTTGTAGTAACCATAGATTTCTTGATGTCTTTGGATACTGAAAACGTGACATATGAAGGAGGAGTGAACTGCAGCACTGCTTCCGCTTCCTACTTCTTTGAATTATAAGGATGTGTTTAAACTACAGCTGATTCACTAAAACCCCTAGATTCTCTTTTGATGCTTTCACCGTTCATTACCTTATTAATGCAAAACAAACAAGCAATTCAGGAGATTTGAATAAACAACTTGTAGCTGTGCATGTTTTCTTCTTTTATGTTTTAATCAAAAAAATCTTTAGCAAAATATTACTGTGTTACTGCTCTGTCTTTGTCTGGTTGCCTTCAACAAGACTAATGATCCTCAAAGCTGCACCACACCCATGCTATGCTGCAATATGCTCTATAGATGTATCCTAAGCAAGTTAGTTGAAGCATCTCTGTGTTGTAAACTGATCTAAGAAAGCAGGAATGAAGAGGTACATCTCCCTTGTTCCACACCCAAAATATTGTGGAGTCTGCAACAACTTCAGAAATTCTTGCATGTTGCTGTAGGTGGTTTCAGTTTCACACCAGAAGTAATTTAATTTCAGCACTTAAAACCCAAAAAGCTCCAACATATTGCTAGCGTGCAAAAATTCCATGTGTGCTAAAAAACAACAGCATATGGTTGGGTGGGGTGTGACCAAAATGAACATAGTTATCACATTGTGAACTTTATTTTTACAGACTTGCTTAAATAACTGGGGGGGAGCATCTAGGACGAGAACCCGGAATCCTCCTAGAGTCTGCCTTTTCAAATGTTGTGTGGTTAACTGAAAGGTCTATCTTGCATAAACTGTGGCTTAAAATAGGAGACTGACATTTCATCTGAACATGAAGAACATGCACAAAAGAAAGGTAGAAAGAAGGCAAGATGTCTCTGGGTGAACCATTGGAGGAGAATGGTGCAGAGCACAAACTGGGGGAGAACTTTAGCCCTCCCTGTTTGCTGTTAGAAAGTAGGTAGATTGGGATTATTTTCTTTTTATTTATAACCTATCACTGGGTTTGAATTTAACTCGGGGCTTTTTTCTGTTGAGTACAATAGTTCTTAGGACCTTATCAGGTCCTTATATAAGAATATCTAAAAACTTAGCAAACCAAAATCAGAAATACTTCTGGAAACTTAGGCCTAGATACTTCACTTATCTTTCTGAATCCTGGTAGAAAGTTTAGAAGCCCTTTAAAACAGTAATAACAAAAAGCTTGGGGGAGCAATATTAACATGTGTGGGTTTTGTGTGACTATTTCATTGCGTTTAAAGCCATTCACTTGAGTGTGCCTCTCTCAGGTCATTGTTAGCGTAGGCAGTCTGTTTAATTTGCTTTGCTCTTGTCTGCTTTTTGGGTGCTCTTCTGGGCATAAATATATTTGGAGAAGCAGAATCCTTATTTTCTGGAATATCACTTGCTATTCTATCTGCTGTTCAGCTGTGAATATGACAGTACCTCAACTTTGCTAGGTACCAGCTCTTCGCAGACTGTTTTACTGTCAGGTTCTTGGCTATCTGCGTCACCAGCACTGTTGTCCTGTGGGCAGCCACTGGAAATGTCTTCTATTCATATTTTCAGTCAGACTAAGTAATTTCTGTTGCAGAGGCCAAACACCATCACTGGACCAAGTGAGCTGCATCATGCAAAATGTGCCTTTTTTTTCCACATGCAAGCCTTTCAGATTGTTAAAAGTGAAAAACCAGTTGTAATCTGACTTCTTTTTCCGAATAATTGGTGAGTACCATGAACTGTGCAATCTTCTTTGATTTCTAGTGATGAATATTTTCATGCCTTCTGTTGCACCCCTGGTCTTCTCAAGTGAATGGTCTTCTTTGAGCAGCCTTAATGATCAGTACATAAGAGCTTGGTCCACTTTCCTTCATCTTCTTGCAAAGTGGGTCTTACAAACAACAAAATAACATTTCACATAAAAGGATATTCTTCCAGTTTCAAAGCTAAGAACTGAAAATTAGTTTGGATGCTTCTGTAACTTTTGAAAAACTTTCAATATTAGAGTTTTACCCAGAAAGACCGTTGCTCACCTTAATTATGCTGGCCAAGAAAGAGCATCCTTTTCAGAATAAAACTCAAGTTATTCAGTGGAACAATAGGGTCTGTCAACATGTGACAAGGCTTTCAGATCTCGAGGGGAGGATCCAGTTGATGCAACAAAGCGTCAGTCAGGATGTAAAGCTGCAGGAAGTTAACTCATGCGTACTCTAGGGTTGTCCAGATCAGATGAAGAAAATGCCAAAAGAGGTTACCCTTCATCACCAGTTGAGAGATGAGTTACGTATGAAAGACAGGACAGCTTGAAGGGCCCTGAATGGTGATCTCAGGAGAACTGTCCCTCAAGAGACAGACATGCTTCATGTCCTTGTACAATCACTTGAGCAACTTGACGTGAAAATACTAAATAAAACATACTGAAGCCCCAAGAGGGTGTTTCACCAAGGATTCACAATGGGAATTATCCAGCCTTTTAGCAGGTGTAGGGCACTGCCTGAGAGTGGCATCATGTAAGACTCCTGAGCCTTCTCAGTAAGCCAGTAATGGATCTGTAGCTTGCCAGACAGTCTGTCATAGGCTGTCAGCCACGGCTGGGAGGAGGGACGGCAGCATCTTTTGTTCCCATGTCAAGCATGCAGAGAAGGGACTCCTAAGTAGGTAATTCAAGGGGAAACAGCTGCTGAGTTCTCAATTCTCCATGACTCTCTAATTTTGCCTTCTTCTCTTAATGTATTTGCCTGCTGCTGGCTGAATACTGCCTGCTGACAGTCAGACAAATAGAAAAAAAGCTGTAAACTTCATTGAAAACTACTGTGAAGTGTGGCTATTTTGATACTTATGGAAGAACAAGTTGAAAGGCTTTCCTCAATGCATGAGACCATGGATGGATAATTTTAAACTCCTATGAAAGGGTACACTAACTTTGTTGCCCTGGTCCTGATCTTTTAAGTCAACTAAGTATTACAAACTCTCCTAATTTTACGATTGTGAAGGCATTTTTTTTCCCCTTTTAAAAAGCCCAAGTGCATGACATAATTTTAATATGTAAGAATCAAATACTTAAAAGTAAATAAACATTTGAATTGTGGCTTCAATATGTAAAGCCTATAGGCATAAAAAGCCAGACAACTCATAAACAACCAACCCTATCTATTAATATCACATTACTTTTAGGTACATATCTGGTGCCTTACTCATAGGTTTTGGATATTTTGGTTGACTGTACTTTGGATTCTGTATCACTTAGCACACCACAAAAGTGTTCATGAACTCCAGTAAGAAAACCTTATCTTGGACAGTTTATCTCTATGGGAAACTAAGTGGCATAGCCAGAATTATATAAACGTATCATTACAGCTTTGCAAATAGAATCATAGAATCTTTAATACTGATAGAAAGAAAGGCAAGGCCTTTGACACTGTCTCCCACAGTAGACTCCTAGGGAAGTTGGCAGCCCGTGGCTTAGATGGGAGCACTCTGTGCTGGGTTAGGAATTGGCTGGATGGCCGAGCCCAGATAGTGGTGGTGAATGGTGTCTTATCCAGTTGGCGGCCGGTCACCAGTGGTGTCCCCCAGGGATCGGTGTTGGGTCCAGTCCTGTTTAATATCTTTATTGATGATCTGCATGAGGGGATTGAGTCCATCATCAGCAAGTTTGCAGATGATACCAAGCTGGGAGGAAGGGGTGATCTACTTGAGGGATGGCCCTGCAGAGGGACCTGGACAGACTGGAGAGATGGGGTGATTCTAATGGGATGATGTTTAATAAGTCCAAATGTCGGGTACTTCATTTTGGACACAACAATCCCATGCAGAGCTACAGACTGGGGACAGAGTGGCTGGAGAGTAGTCAGGCAGAAAAGGACCTGGGAGTGCTGGTTGACAGGAAGCTCAACATGAGCCAGCAGTGTGCCCAGGTGGCCAAGAAGGCCAATGGCATTCTGGCCTGCATCAGGAACAGTGTAGTGAGCAGGACTAGAGAAGTTATCGTCCCCCTGTACTCGGCACTGGTCAGGCCTCATCTTGAATATTGTGTACAGTTCTGGGCCCCCCAGTTTGGGAAAGATGTCAGGATGCTGGAGTGTGTCCAGAGGAGGGCAACGAAGATGGTGAAGGGGCTGGAGCACAAGCCCTATGAGGAGCGACTGAGGGAGTTGGGGCTGTTTAGTCTAGAGAAGAGGAGGCTCAGGAGAGACCTCATTGCTCTCTACAACTACCTAAAAGGAGGTTGTAGTCAGGCAGGGGTTGGTCTCTTCTCTCAGGTGACCAGTGACAGAACTAGAGGGCATGGACTCATGCTTCGTCAGGGAAAGTTTAGGCTTGATGTTAGGAAAAAGTTCTTCACTGAAAGGGTGATTGGTCATTGGAATGCGCTGCCGACCCTGGAAGTGTTTAAGGGGAGACTGTATGAGGCACTGAGTGCCATGGTTTAGATGATGGTTGGTGTTAGTATTGGGTTATAGTTGGACTTGATGATCTCAGAGGTCCTTTCCAACCTTATGACACTGTGATACTGTGATACTGTGTGAAAGCTTCTGTTAACCCTTGTCTGCACTGACATTGCCATCTGAAGCACCCCTTGTGTCAGCCCTGGCCCATATTGATTTGTAATTTGTAACTTGTGATTTGTAATTTGTAATTTGAAATTTGTAATTTGCAATTTGTAATTTGTATTTGTTCTGAGTCTGGATAGCTCTGGTGCTAGGGTGTTTCTGGAACTGCTAGCTAAATACATTATCTAGAAGCTGGATATGATACTGGGCTGTTTTGCCTTCCTTCCTAGTTTATAGGGATGTTTGGGTCTATATTTTCAGCGAAATTAAGGCAGATTTGTGGACTCTCCTTTTATTTTTTTGTGGCTTTACCTAGGTGTCTTGTTCACTGCCTGATTTTTGGGGTATCATTGCATGGGTTTCCCTCCCTCCCGGCAGCAGCTGCCGGTGCGCGGGGGTGGGGGTGCAAGCGGGAGGGGCCGCCTGGCTGTGCGGGGCTGATTGTGCACGTGCCGGTGGGTGCCACGGGTGGGAGTGTCTGTCCGCACAACGGTCACTAGATGGCACCATGTGACCAGGCTGGGAGCAGGGATGAGCGAGTCACAGAATCACAGAATGACGTGAGTTGGAAGGGACCCACACGGACAACTGAGCTCAGTTCCTGTCCTTGCACAGGACAACCCCAACACTCGCACTGTGTGTCTGAGCCCATTGTCCAAATGTTTCTTCAATACTGTCAGGGTTGGCGCCGTGACTGCTTCCTTGGGAGCTGTTCCAGTGCTCCACCACCCTCTGGGTAAAGAACTTTTTCCTAATATTCAACCTAAACCTCCTCTGGCACATCTTCCTTCCATTACCTCTGGTCCAACATTGGTCACCAGAGACATCAGCGCCTGCTCCTCCTTCTTCCCTTGTGAGAAGACAGTAAACAGCTAGGAGATCCCCTCTGAGTCTCCTCCAGGCTGAATAGACCAAGCGACTTCAGTTGCTTCTCATATGGCTTCCCCTCTAGACCCTTCACCAGCTTAGTGTTCCTCCTCTGGACACTCTCCAGTAGCTTGATATCCTTTTTATATTGCAGCGCCCCAAACTGCACACAGTGCTCTTGGTGGTGCATTGAGAAGAGAGGCAGGCAGCCCCTGATCTGCTCCACTTGGCAGTGCCAAGGTCGCTAAGGAAGGAGAGGGAATGGAGTGCGACTGGGCCCAGGGCCACTGGCTTCAGCCAGGGTGCCTGGCTGCCTCCTCCCAGGCAGCGCAGTGCGACCAAGCCTTGGAGTCGAATGTGCCTGGGCAAGCGCATTCCACAGGATAAGCCAAAAGCTGAAAGTCTACGAGAGCAAAGTGCCAAAAACTTCCAGAAGAATGACATCAGCCTTCATACCCTCACATGTCCATCACAAAGGTGAAGACAAGCATGGCAGCTGGTTTAGACTGCTTTAGCCAGTTTATTTATGCTTGAGTCAGAGGATGCAAGATTGAAAGCCAAAGAGTATGTTTACATTGCCAAAATGTTTCCATGTTTGCTCCTGAATTTCTGACAGTCTGCATGACTGGAACCTCTCTTCCAGCATTTTGATTTGGATTAGGAGTGATATTATGACCTTAAAATGTTTTGGTGCACACCACATGGTGGTCTCAGAACACATAAACTGATTTTCTTTAGGATGAGATGAAAAAATCCTAATCCTTAAGCAAGAAGCACAGTAGAGACCTGCCCATAGCAAAGACACATTATCTGCTACAGCTGTTAAGGCATTCAGACCCCAGGTGAAGATTAGAGGCTACACTGAAGAACTCTCCTCCCAAACTTTCAGTATAGATGCTCTTGGCTCCAACAGTTTCACTGTATGGATCTACTCCTTCTGGGCTGTGATATATGTTAATTTTGGCGTAGCCTGAATTCACTGTACTGTCAGCTGAGAAAGGTAGTTACTCACAGGGGAAACTGAATGCCTCCGATTTAGATACCTCCATTTGCCATGAGTAGGTGAAGTGAATAAACCCAGTACTGATGAAAGGTTTCTCGTTTCCATACACAGACACAGGCAGTATGAACATCTTCTTGACTGCAACACTTGTATTTTGCCCTATGGACTGTTCAGAGAAGAAGTTCATGAAATAAAGGTATTTTTACTGTGTTGTTTCCCTTTTCACTGAATGGTCTTAGGTTTTCTGTAGATCCATGCAGGTGTTTCTACATGCATTGTGCTGAATTATGCGAGTTCTGAAGGCTTTTCTCACTGCAGTCTTAGTCTTGTCACATTCCTCTTCAGTCCAGAGCAAAGACAGTGGGGAGCCACTGAGAGACTAGTTCACATACTCCTTACTTCAGAAAGCAATTGCAGAGAACAGAGATCTCTACTATGGTTGTGCTTTTGTTCTGCAGGCTGACATCTCTTACTGACTCTGACATTTATTTTTTTTTACAGTAAACCCTCAAATGTGGTATTTCTGGAAACATTTTTTTTTTGTTGCTGAGTAGAAGAGAGTTAATAATTCTTTATTTGTTTAATGTTATGTTTCCTATATTCATGGAAAATTGTACTTGATGCATAGACTTGTGGTAATGTGTGGTAAATGCTATGAAGCATCAAACAACTTGGTGAGTGGGCATTTAGCACTTTTCTAGAACATATACTAGGATTGTTGCTAAATACATTTGAGGTAGTTTGTAAAGTCCAAAATCTTGGAAGTAAAACCTACTAGATGTGGGTTTCCTTCATTACTTTTGCTCTTGCAGTCTGAGCTGTCTGCTGCAATCATGGGTGAGAAAAGGATTTCACATGATAGTTCCGTAACTGTGCTGCCACTGCCATGTCACAAAGCGAATGCATCAAGGCTTCCCAGACAACAGTGATTCTGCCATAGTCCAAGTTCTTCAATCGCCTGATGTCATTCTCTCTTTAAAGAAAAAAATATAATAAGCACTTTAAAAAAAAAGCAGAATTTCAGTAGGACTACTATATTGAAATTAAGCATTGTCATAAAGCGTTGACTTTAACCATGTTTCATGCTACCAATGATTTTTTATTATGAAATTATATTGAATTAAATTTTATTGAATAATATTTTAACTGAAACTTTACTCATCTTTCCTAGGTAAGTATTTTGAAGGACCACCATGAACGCAGAAAGGATCCCTGTGTTCAAAATCATGCTTAAATAGTTAAGATGTTCTCTGTGCTCCTTTATTGAATTGAGTATCTTAATAAGGTGGCTTTGAATTACTAGAAAATGAGTAAAAAAATCCAGTCATTTTTCTAAATGCTTTGTTTTCAGTGAATATATATTGCAAATTAAACATTAGCCTCTGAGCCTAATTTGTAATAGTCAAGGATGTGCCGGGAAGAGATTGCTTAGAAAAAGTTTCTTGTGTTTTATTCTTAAAGATGGATTGAAGGAAATATTTTGAAGGCAAGTTGTGCCAGCACTGCTTAACCTGCTAGTATCTTGGAGATTATTTCTGCTGGCTTTGTGGGCTTTTTTAGTGTGATCCTTGAAAATGATAATTTTTTTCAGGATTGCTGTGTGTGTGATATGTTTTAACATACACAGCAAATTAGTAATAATATAATAATCTTTCTGAAAGAATTTTGAGAGCAATTTATAGTTCATGCCAGATGTCAGTTAACTGAGTAATTTAACACATTTGTGTAACTGAAATGTAACATCTTTTGCTAGCTTGCCATGCTGCTTATGGATATGAATAACAAAATTTATGGGTTGTAGCTATGTGCATAATCTGAAAAATTCACTCCCTGTTGCAAGGAATAAGCAGTATCACAAGTGAATGTGTTCTAATCATCTGAAACATATAGCTCAAATGCTATTTTATTTGTTTAAAAGAAGAAAAGACATGATTCCTCTAAAGGAAATGCTGTGAAAGCAAGACCAAGAAAATTGTTTTTGTCCTATCAGTAACTGCAGAGACCACATCTCCATAAAAGTCATTAAAGCAGCAAAGACAGCATGCCAGCTTAGGAATTGCAGAAGATCTACTAAGCTTGGGACCAAGAGTGTTTCTTCATATGTCTCTGCCCAGTGTAACAGCCCCAATATTGCAGTTTTTAGACCTGGATGTGACCCTGAAACTGGGAGCTGGGGAAATCGGAGATCTACATTGCTAGACTTGAACTGCCTGGAAACCGTTCAGCCTCAGCTGGATCTCCTCTAGAGCAGACAGAGAGAAACAGGCACATCTGGGAGGTTCATCTGTAAGAAGTAGGTAGGTGTATGAATTACTCCTACGAATTACTCCTTGTAGGAAATGAAATCTAAGTGAGTTTAATATCTCTGTCCTTTCATGAAAATAATGGTAAAATGCAGAATTGAGTAGAGGGTATTCCCTTTACTTATCAGGAAAATGACTGGGTTTCACAATCATTCTGCAAGTTATGACATTTTGCATTTTAATTTGTTCTAATTTTACAAGAAGTACCATACTTCTTGATTTTTGTTTCCCCTTTAAAGCAGAATGTCTACCTCAGCTCTAAGTTCCTTACAAAGTATCTTAGAAGCTCATGTCCATAGTACTCTCTGCAATGTGATGGCTCATTCTAGGGTATTGGCCTGTGAAAGCCTTCCTGGCTCTCCATTCTACTGCAAACTCCATCTCCATCATCTTTTTTACTTTTTTCTTCTGTGAGAAAGTATAAGCCATAGAAGGTATCATTTAAGTTAAAAAATAAAGGGCTTGTTAAGCTAAATTAAATGAAGTGTAAGGAAGGGAGTTAGAAGTTGAGTTCCTGCCTGTCACTGGTATCCTTCAGCTGAAGCTGTAATCCCAGTTCCTATAGAAACTGCAGTGTGTTGGATTGAATCCAGGGTTTTATTTTCCTTTTCTGTTTGTTTCTGGTTGTGGGTGGTTGTTTTGGGGGTGGGGTGGTGGTGGTGTTTTAGTGTGTTTATGTTTCCTTTTAGTCTTCCAAATAGCAACTGTCATATCCGGAGAATATTATACCCAGGAATTTCCCGTGCATGCAGTTAGATGCCCAAGTACATCTTTGAATCAGAAGTCAACATGTAGTCAACCTGGAGGTGAATTGGTTTAATCGAGAAGGGGTGAGAAGTCAACAGGTGGTACAAGACCACATCACTTGCTCTCCTGCGCTGAAATCCCACTGAAGAGCTGTTACTGAGATGCAGAAGTGAGAGGGCACATACCATCAGTGATGTCTCCAAGAAAACCTTACCAGGAGTATCAGTGTGCTAGGTTGTGATTGTTACTTACAATAATTTGCTTCAGCTCCCCACAACTTTTGTACCTATCTGTTTGTTCATCTAAAGTTAGTAGTCTAGAAGCCTTTGAATGCAACCCATGCATACAGTGCCTAGCAGGGAGATACCCTGGCCATAAACACCTTCCATGTCTGAGATGAGAAAGAACATTTACAGTGTGTGCTCAAGCTGTTTCATGAGTTGTTTTCCACTTTTTCATAGGAAATATTTGACATCATTATCCTATTGACACACAATATGGTAAACTGTAGGATTCTCAGGGGGCTAGCTAGAAAGCAACATTTCTCATCAGTAGCCAGTGAGGAGCCGTCTGATGGACAGATTTTAGTGTTTTCTGATGGGGTTATCTAGACATTGTTGATACAAGAGGTAGCTAACGCTCTGGCTCTGATGTCTTCATCTGAGGAGGTTTGCCAGCACCACAGTAAATCTGAATAACATCTCTGAGGCAGGAACTGCCTTTGATTTGGGATCTTAAATCCAGCTCAGAGGCTCCTCTCCTGAAAACGAGAGAGGAATATTGTTTTTTTTTCCCTATCTGAGAACAAAAAATAGCAAGAAGTAGACCCATAAAGGCATGGTTAGCTCATGATGCTCCAGATAGCCTTTATCTTGTTTACACCTTCCTGCAGAGTTGCCTGAAGCCAGTAGAGGTGCATACAAGTACATTAGTGCAGATTTTCTTCTGCAAAACAAAGACAATTTAAAAACAATCTTCATCACTTTTAACAATATCTGTGTTTGCTTAAATTATAATGTTGCAAGATTCTTGTTAGACACAATATGATTGATAATTTTGATAACAGGCTTGAAAATCTGCCTGATGTAAATCACGACTTCTGCATTATTCAGACTGGAACCTGTGCTGTGGTTCTAAGAAGTAATTTGCTTACTTATTGTAACAGTCCATTTAATGGAACTTTAATGAAGAGTATTATGGCAATCTTAGTTTTCATGTGTGTAGGAGGAATATTGGATCAACAAAATCTTTAGCATTTTTTAGCTTTGGATTTTTATTGGCGTATTAGTAGAAGGTCTGTTTCCAGACTACTTTTGTGGCAGTGCCATAAACTAAATGTGGTTTCTCAAGAGAGAGAGGCTTGCCTAATGCCGTCCTCTTAGAGAGAGAGGCTACAGGAGCTGCTGCAACATCAGACTAAACAAGGCTTTCAACATTATGTTTCCTTGTTCACTTCTGCAAGGAGAATGGCTATGTTGGCTTTGAGAAAACTGTAGCAGCAAGACTTGGCAGGAGTAATGTGCTCTTTTGTGTGTGTGTGTGTATGGTGGCTTATTAACCCTCTCCCCAATAACATATGAGAAGTGTCATTTTTTCCTCTGAAACAATAATGAATTTGGAAATCATAGCACTTTTTTTTTTTACAAAATTTTATTTCTGACCAGCCTCCCTGTTCATATACTGTATGAATATTTATACCAAATGAGGAGTTCTTAAATTGACTAGGGATGTCCCTAAGATCACCACTGCTAATACAGAACTAAAAACATAAAGAGAGGATAAATCCCTTTTGTGGACAGGTAGAGCTGATTAGATTTACATATTAAATGCATTTAGATTTTCTTCTGATTACTTCTGAACTAAGCCTGTTCTTCAGGGCATTTGTTAAATTGTGCTACTTAGGAGCTTACAGATAGTTCCTGGGCCATTGTAAAATGTGACCAGTTATTAAGCATTAATATAAAGTCCTATGCACCTTTTCTCAGTGATAGTGTTGGCTTTTTTTCCCATCCCCTTACATTGTTCCCTGTTGCTTATTCCTTACTTCTGCTTTTGTCTTTGTCCTTGTGCAAGTACAACTTCTTGTGGTACTGCTTGCTCAGTTGTAGGAGAAAAACGCCTGGGAGCCCTGCAGATTATGGGTGGCTTTTCAAACAGGAGATTCTTATTGCAGCTCCAGAGCTGAGAGAGCAAAGGGAGACAGGGAGTGCATGGCTGGGAGAGTTGACAGAGAAAGAGGGAATACCTGTATACCCTCACCCTGCCACTGTCAGGATGAGAATAATATCTAGCACTGTGCTGGACCACACCTGGGATCACTGGGATAGGAGTCAGGCTGCAAGGCTGGTGGTGATGGTTCTCCTCCTGTGCTGCACTGGCTGCAAACTGTACGGCTTCCACATCCCATCCGTTGTACCATTGCAAAGTACTTGATCACATAATTTATTTGATTCTTGAATTTAACATGCTTGCTTTTTGCAGAAAAGAACAATAAGTGGTGGAGAGTGTTTTAGAAAAATCCCTGTTTGCACCCAGAGAGCCTTGTCTGACTGAGTCTGAGGGATGGGAGGACACTTTGCATGTACAAATACCAGTTTTTACCTCGTATACACACACACACACACACACACACACACACACACAGATGTGTGCATGCTCGTATGCACATACCAGTTGTGGTCAGTTCTAACAACTATTCACAATGCAATCAAAGGTTACAAAAGTACAGCACCAAACTGGAAGCTGAGTTATATGTTGCTATGGATATAATGGTTTGCCTGGTAGAGTAGGTCAAGCTTTCCAAAATAATTACTGATGTAATGTTCTCAGAGGATGATTCTTTCATTGTGAACCTGATTTTCTGAAGTGGTGTTCTTCTGAAAATGAGGCTCTTCAAAGCCATCTTAAGCCTTGACTATCAAAAATAGTCATCTTTCCATATCTTACTATTTGTCATCTTAGTGGTAAAAAAGGAGAAACATGTTAAAGAATATGAGAGGAGCACTACGTTGTGAAGACATGTCAAATGGAATTGTTTATTAAGGAGTTTCTGCTAATAGAACTTTAAATTTTTAAGCTGATTTGAGAAGTCACTTACCTTCAAGAATGTACTTAATTGTATGTTTAAGTGTTTTCCTGAACAGAGATGTTTCTCTGAACTGGAACAGTAAAAAAGAACTGGATTAGAACTGAAGGTAAACGTCAAGGATGTATTCAGACTTTAGTAAGTTAGATATAGTGAAAGCACTTTTAGTTAGGCAGAAGGAACAATAGAAGAAAACATACAATGAAGTACTTTAGAAGATCTTTTTCTTTTCTTCTTTTATAAATCCAGTATTTTAAAGCTTCTCTAGATGCCTTTGTTTTAGTAAATGTGTTATAAATCGTTGTGTGCATATATATATACATGTACACACACATATATACACACACACTATGCATATGATCTCCATATGTACCACAGGAGGATAAATTATCATGTAATTTGCAGACCTGTTGCTATAGCCTGAAGAGGTGGGAGCTGACAGGAAAACTTGCTTCTATAACAGTAATTCCCCATAGCATGCTTGACCATGTTTTCCAGATATCCTTTTTCTGTGTAACTTTCAGTCACACTAATAAAAAAGGGAAAAATTACAGGCTACCCAATTTATCCCAGCATTAAAATGGACTGTGTAGTGGTAAGCATTAAATACAAATCTAATTTACATACAGTGCAGCTATTCACATTAGCTATCTAGATTTTCTTATTATTCACATTCCAGTCCCCAGAACCCTCCTTGGAAGTTTGCTGGCAGCTCTGATCCCTACAGATCTCTTAAGCTCCATCTCTGCCTATACAGAATTTAGAAAATGTGGGTCTTTGGAAAACTGCCCATACATTAGACTGTTCTGATTAAGCCGTCTCTACTGTCCCTTCGTTGGTATAAACAGAGTTGCATTGTATAAGCAGCCGAGAGCAGTGGAGAGAATCACACAAATTAGATTCTGAAAATATAATGTTTGTAACGTTGCCAGTGCTTGACCTGCTGAAATACTTGGTCTGGTTTCTTAATCACTTCCAGTGAGAGAGCTTCTGTAATAACCAGTACTGCAGTGGTCATAGCTTTCTTCTCTCACCGTTAACTTTAGCTGGAATTTAATTAAGCTTTACTAGTGCTTCCCAAGCCTTGGAACTGAAGACAAAACCTGCTGAATGGCTCACAATGCATGCTTATCCACTCCTGCCAGGGGAGGCAGATCTCAAGAGTTTTAGATAGGTAGTTACTGAAGCCTAGACTGAGTACCAGCACTGAAATATGGACTACCCAGGGAGTTACTATCCCTGGAGTTCTCCAGGGTGAGGACTAGCCATCAGGTGGAAGGTTATAAACATTTTTGAGTTTAGATGCCAGCTGTCTGGCAACTGCTGTGTTTGAGGCTGCTGGCGTGATTCTGCAGGCCTCCTGCGCCATGCTGTCTTCACAAGCCCGCTGAGGAGCTGACTGGAGGAAAGGAAGTCAAATTTATTGCGTTGTATTTGGACAAAAAGAAGAAAAGGGGGTAAACAAATTTCTTAAAATTACATTTTCTTGATTCAGTAGCTGGGTAACCCTGAGATCATATATTGAAATAATAAATTAAAATCTCATCCACAAAACTGTGATTTCTTTAGAGATGCAGATTTTTCCCACAAGTGATGATGTTTTTCAAGCATCTTTTAAATTATTCATAGTGAAAAGCCAGAATATAGAAAACATTTAAGTAAAGAGTGTCAAGTCACATTCCTGTATTCATCTTGGTCATATTCTCTTTCTGTGCATTTTTCAGGGTTTTATTTTTCTGAAGCTGCTTTTTTTGGGAGAGCTCAGAGAATTGCTGGCCCTGTAAGAATACCTCTTTCTATAGACTTTTTCTCACTCTTTGACAAAATGCAAAAGTGTGGGAAATTTAGTTCTGCTAAATCAGCTATATAGAACCTCTCCTATTCTCCCTAGCCAGATTTCTACTGCTCATTCTGTAAGGATTTTTCAGATGAATTTCAAAAGATGAGCCATTTTTCTCTTTCATTGGCAGCGCTGTTCTGATTTATCTCTGACACTTGTAATTGCTTTGCAGGAGTCGTTGTTACCTGTTTCTTCCTCGATTCAGCTCCTGCTCCCCCTTTTAATTGATCTTTCTAAATTCCAGGTCTGGACATACATAAGCAGAAGAAAGGATTTGTCTTTCTGTTCCTTAGCAGCCGCTCATATTCCCTCCTTCAGAAGAAGCTTTGGGCTGAAATTGCAGTCGCAGCGCTCAAGATTTATCCTCACTCACCATCTCCTCTGTCCTTTATCCTACTTCAAGTGACTCAAGGAAGTAAATTGTTGTGGTTGAGAATCAAACAAAGCAAATTTCCTCTGACAGGCTCAGCAGCTGTTTTGGTTTTCAGCAGAAAAAAGATCTATGAAAGCATTCCTTACTCACTTGCAGCTCTTGTTTACTGGACAAAATTGTTCATACTTTCTGAGAGGATGAGTTCTTGAATAAATTGAATGAAAGCATGTGCATGTGGAGACATAAAAATCAGGTGATTTTTTGTGTTTGCCCACAAATTGTTAATGTTTACTGGAAAGAAAATTGCTTGTACAAATGTCCTAAGCTCAGTGTAAAAGGACGAGCACAGGCAACTGAAGAAAATGCATTGTAAATTAAAAAAAAAAGCGCAATTTTCACAATCCTGTTGCTCTTTCGATTATTTGTCGCCTTTCTGTGCTTCTCCATATTGCGGTATAAACTTCTGAAATTGTAGAACTTTTTCTTTTCACTAAACTTTGTACGGAATCTCAGTCTTGATTTCTACTCATGACCAGTTGCAATCTTCCTAATTAATACTCAACTACTGTATTCCCCTAATATTGCAGACGCTTTTACATTTTCCATGCAGATGAGCTTGTGTAGTCTTTCATCTTTGCTCCTTCACACCCACGTATGATCCATAGGGTAGCCTTCATCTTGCTGGCTAGTGTGTTGTATCTGGTCACACAGCAATGTTTGTCGTTCAATATGGTAAAAACAGTCAGATGTTTTCTGTTCTAATGTCTTCTTTCCCCGTACTTAGGATGTCCTCAAAGTTTTGCATCCTTAGGTGACTTTTCTCCAATGCTTGCTTTGTCTCCAAAATGGAGGGAAAATAAAAACATTTTTATTATAAGGAAGTAACCTATTGCTGAAGCTTGTAACATGATGTAACATGACTTTATGGACTCGTAATTTTTTGAAAATGGGTTAGTATTAATATAGTTCATACCTGAGTTCTATTTATTTATCCATATTTTTGAATCTATATCATAGAATCATAGAAACATAGAATGGTTTGTATTGGAAAGACCTTAAAGATCATCCAGTTTCTACTCCCCTGCCATGGCAGGGACATCTTCCACTAGGTGAGATTGCTCAAAGCCTGTCTAACCTGATCTTGAACACCTCCAGGGATGGGGCATCCACAACTTCTCTGGGCATCCTGATTCAGTGCCTCACCACCCTCATAGTGAATAATTTCTTCCTAATATCTAGTCTAAATCTACACTCTTTCAGCTTAATACCGTTACCCCTTGATCAGTGCACTGCCTGCCAAAAAGCCCCTCCCTGTCTTTCCTGTAGCCCCCCTTAAGTACTGTAAGGCCGCTATAAGTTCTCCCTGGAGCCTTCTCTGTGTGCAAATCATCATGCAGACAAAAGCAATGTATCTGAGCTCCAATGTGTGTTTTTAATTGTAAACATGCAGAAACTGTGGTTTTTTGATTGCCTGCAGTTTATAGAACATAAACCTTGCTAAATGTTCTCCTGTCAGTCTACAAAATTTATAAACAAATTATCTTTGCATTTTCCATCTCTCTTTGCTTAAAATCAGAAATGAATAAACCAAAAACCTTTTGAATAACTTGATTTAGAGAATTTATTTCCAGCAATGTTAAAAAAACCATACCATACCCTGATTTTCAGTTCCTTTAAGTTTACAATATTAATCACATATCTAAGTCTATCTTATTATGTGAGTTTTGCATAATGGCTGAAGGAACACTTGAAAGAAGAACGGGGGTTATTTGTATAGCAGAGCATTTAGGCTACTTGAATTTTTTTTTTTTAAGAAAAAAATGCTGATTCATTGAAACCAAACAGTGAAACTATATATTTTGACAAATTATCCAGCTAAAAAATACCTTGAATCAGTGGATTAAAACACCTTGTTGCAAACATTTTCTTTTATTTGAAAATATTTTTCTTTCCTTCCCTTTCTTCTTCTCCCTGTTTATCTCTTTCTCTATTTTTCTCTTGTTCTTGCTCTCTTCCTGTCATTATTCTCTTTCACTCCCTCTTTCAAAGCAACTTATTTTAAAATTGTCATAGATGTAGAGCTAATAAATACATGTGAAATATTTTGCTTGATCCGTGCTGAAATACATTCTATCTTTTTTTGAGATTTTTTTGAGATTTCAACATGTTGGAAAACAAGATCAGAATAATCTTCCTAGTAAATGAATTTGGTTGTTCATTCTTAAAATGAGGTTTTTCACCCCCACCAGCTTATAAGGAGGTTGTTTATGAATTCACTTCCCTTTATACTTAGATAAGGTGGCTTTTTTTCTCCCCAAGATAATATTAGTGCAATCATCCTGTACTACAGTTACTTCTTTTCCTATCCCTATTTCTTCTTGGATATTTGCCAAGAGCCATTGTACCTCCCTGCTGTTTTCACTTGGCTGAGCTGATAAGTCAAGTTCTTGCGATCAACTCATGGACTGAAGGTTCTTAATCCTCTGCTGATTTGGCAGCCCTTTGCCTGACCATGACTGATCAGACTGTACATAATATTCGCAGTGAAGGCTTTTCTTTACCAAGGGTTATAGCATAAAATAATTTCCTCTAATAGCATCCCTCTGGTCTTTATTTCCAGGTGGATATCACATACCTGGCAAACATATTATGCAACCAAATGATATCCTGAGTATTTTTCCTCCCACTGCCTCCAGGAATTTGTAGTCCTAACTTATAACATGAAACAGTTTGATTAATTCAGGAGTGTGATCTCCCACTTACTCATGCGACATTTAATTGTTCCTATTATTCCCAGTCCTTCAAGTAATTCTGCACATTCTTACATAATATTCCGAAAGTCCTACATTTTTCATAGATCAGGAAAAGTGTTTCTGGGCCATGTCTGCTATTATCACGTGTTTCTTCTCTTAATGCAAAATTGATGCTCTATTTTGCATGTATGTAGCATTAGGAAGCCCTGGATTAATTTAATTGACTGCATTAAGCGTATAGCGTGAAGAGTGGCCTTAGTCATACCCGCTACTCATTTGAGTTGTACAAATGCAGCTCATGTGGATTCAACAGCCCCAAAGTGTGTGCCCTATCCTGGCAGTCAGGGGGGCTCTGAGCACCTGGGAACTTTTACCCCTGAACGTAGGTGTGGGGCCTGAGTACAGCTGGGGACTGCAGTATGTGTTGCAGCACCATCTCAAATGAAAACTTTGTATAGAGAAGGATAGAATTCCTTTCCAAACATGTATTGCATCTACTTGCTTTGAATCTTCATCCTATGTGATTCAACCTTTCTTTTGGTCTTAAGAGTGCAACATCTTGCTAAAAATCAAGCTTACTAAAATCAAGCTTTTGAACATATAAGTGCAGACCTATTTGAAGTTGTTTTAATTTATACTGACCATGACAAAATTAACACTTCCTTCTTCTTAACCAACAGGTTAAAATATCAGGATTTCTAAGCGTTTCTCAAATACTTATGATCTGAAACCTAGACCTCGGTTCGTCAGTTTGACTAAGACAGGGAATCTGGCATTTCTATTGCTTAAAATTGAACAAAAGAAATGCAAAGAAGCAAAACCCTCTGATTTTTCTATTTTCTTTTGAGGTTTTGGCACTCTTTTTCAAGGAAATTATCTATTCTGATTGACTTTTAGAATCCTCTACAGAAGACAGATGAGTAAGTATTAATCTTTAAAATAGGTCAACATCTCAGTAATTATTGCTTTAATTAGTGACGACCACATTATTATTTTTTATTTTTGTTTGATTTAATAGGAGTCAGAGATATCCCAGTTTTGCTAATTTGAAAGAAATTGTGCTCTTGATTTTTAATGGACTTCACACAGTCTATCAGATTGCCTGGAAGTGTACATGTTAAAAAAATTCAAAGTCTGTACCTTTAGTTTTCCTGTCACAGCTGCTTTTTTTTTCTTCATTTTACCCACAAATATTAGTATACTGAACATATAGGGTCTAAAGAAAGCACAAATAGCAAAAAGTTCTTAATTAGGTTTGAAAAACAAGTGTTGAGAGTAGGAGATTTTCACAGTGACCTATACGGTCACTAAAACAATGTTCTCTCAGTTGATTGTCTTGTACTCTGGAGGTATAAGGGTAGAACAAATCATAAACCCTTAAATGGTCAAAAATTACTTAAAATACCTCTAACAGATCCAGTTGTGGCGTCTGAATGGTGTGTGGAGGAAGTTTTAGGTTCAGAAAAGACTGCACAGTTCTTTTATGCAGGTTATACAAGATGACATAGCACAGTGGTTGCTCATAAAATTTTGAAGTAGAGTTATGACAAAACCTACGAATGTTAGTTTTTTCCATGTTCTAAGCACTGTAAAGATGTCTTAAAAGAATTCTGTAATTCTCTGCTACAATTTCTAAGAAACTAATGCTATTGTCTTGCTTACTAATTCCTTTACCAGCTGCATTCATTAAAATCAGTTTAAATGTACACTAGTTAGTTGCTGTGAATAGTATATTTCATCTTGTATTTTCTTGTATACAACACTTACAGAAAACAGTAGATTGCATTTGTTACAAATATTTGTTACAAATACTGTGTATTTAAGTTAATATTATTTAACATGCAACCTGTGCTTTACTGCCTAATAAAAAGAATTACTTTAATACAGTGAATTATAAACCAATCTTAGCATGAACAGTACATGAAGTTAATTTGATAGTTTCCTGGTGCTAGTCAAATTGTCCTTGAGTTACATTTTCAAATATTTTGTAGTAACAATGTATTTCAGATTTTGTACTGCTTCCCTCTTTTCTGATTCTAGGAAACTTCTCTAGCTAGATTTTTTTTTTGAAGACTACTGAACACAAATATTTAATATTTAGAAGTGCTGTACTCTTAATAGCCACCATGCTATTAAAGCAGTTCCTGATTAAGAAAAAAATAATTCATGTTAAATGGCAAATTACTATCTCTATTATCTCACTTCTTAGCTATTGCAGTAATTTATCAGTATTAGCAGAGCTAAGTAATACGAAAGAAATTTAAGGAAGTTTGTTCAGAGTGTGAAAATTAATCTCATGCCATACCTTATTGGCTGGCTTATCCACTCTCTCGTGGTGTAGATGTTGCAGTTGTGTACCAGGTCTTGAAGTGCCCGATGCAGTGCTTCTCCTTTGCATCTCTCAGTGCCGGCATCTGGGAAGATCTTGCTCCTGAGACAGGCTCTGCAGAGTGAAGGCAGTGGAAGACTGCTTATTCTGCTGGAGGGATTGCTTTGCTTATCACCTGACTTACCTGTGCTCTACACCTTTCTTAGCCACTACCTTAAATACAGGAGGACAAGTGAAACAGAATGAAAAGTTGGCATATAATCCACCTGATTAATAAACAAAGTTAAAGGCTTTGTTTAAAAATTTTGAGGAAGACCGGCCTGTCTCTGTAACTGGGCAGCACATTGACTTTGGCTCTTGCAATGATAGGACTGTAGGACCCTGGTTGAAACTGATGCCTCAGACTGCCTCAGCAACTAGTAAGCAGGTAGTAGGTAGCCAGGTACTACGTAACCCATTTCCCCACATATTTTGGTGTCACAGCAGTTGTTCTACAGCACTGAATTTACGTGAGAGGGAAAACCTTGCTTTCCATTGGGAAGACATGGAAAGACAGATTTTCACACTCTAAGTTTCAAAATACTGACAATGACGAGCACTTAACATTTTGTGTATATCTTGATTTGGAATACTACTTCTAAATGGCTCATATTTGAGCTACGAAGCGAGCGCGACGCTGCGCAGGGCTGAGCAGGTCGCAGCCATCAGGGGGCGCATCGGTGGCAGAGACCGGGTCGACACGGAGCGTCCTGCCTCAACCCGGGGGCCATGCTCTGCTCCCGCTGCTCAGGGAGGTCTCCCTTCAGGAAGGAAAGAGAAATTAATTTCTTTTTTTTTTTTTTAAATGAGAGTTTGTCTTATCACTTCTAACTGCAGAAGCGGCTGGCAGGCAGCACTCCCCCTCTCCTCCCCATAGGAAGCCGTGGTTGAGTTAGTTTCGGAAATCAGGCTACCCCAAGGAAAAATCGCTGAAAGCAGGGGTTTTGTTTCATTTTCAGAGCAAGAAGGAAAGTAAAGAATATTAAATGCAGGTTACTTTCAGATGCCACTATGAGAACCTCAGTACTCCTAGGGCAGCAATATGGCATGAGAAGGGGGAATACAGTGTTCTCCCAAGTGACAGGTGATAGGATGAGAGGTAATGGCCTCAAGTTGCTCCAGGGAAAAAATTTCTTCACCAAAAGTATTGTCAGGCACTGGAACAGCTGCCCAGGGAAGTGGTTAAGTCACCATCCCTGGAGGTATTCAAAAGACATATAGATGCGCTTAGAGATATGGTTTAGTAGTGGACAGGTGCAGTTGGACTCGATCTCAAAGGTCTTTTCCAACCATGCAATTCAATGATTCTATGTTTCTATATAACTCTGAATGGCACGATCCATCACCTGGGTCTTCAGACTCTGCTTGCATCCATTTTTTATGTACTCCATCATCACCACCACCATTATTATTGCAATTGCAGTTTAGACGGCTGCAAGGTTCTTTGTCTCTGGAAGCCTTCCAAAAGAAAGCTCCATCTATTCCAAAGAAAGTTCCATTTTTTTCCAAGCTTTAAGAAATATTTTAAAGGCTACATTGAGAAATTGGCAGTGGCAGGTTCACTTACATATTTATGATTCTTTTGCTATGGAATAATACCATATTGATAGTGAAACTTTAGATATCAATTTCCAAGAATAAAAAGAGAAGTGAATTGTGGTGGGCATAATGCTTTGATGTAGGGATGGTCAGCTCATGTTTGGAATCCTGGAAATAGTTTATCTGAGTGCTTTAGGTCGCTCAGGACACATTGCATTTCAAAGACTTCCCCACTCTCTACCTGTGTAAGGGTCAATCTTGGCTGCAGCTCATTCTGGCTCACAAATGAGGAGGTGAATATGGACTTTTCTCTGCTACCTGCATGGCTCCCCGGAGATCCTGCGCAGCTCTGCATCTTACAAAAGAAATATAAGCAAGAAGCTACGATTAACAGAAATAATAACAATCTAAGACTGCTTAGATAAACACACACAAATGTGCATATCCTTGTGTAGATGTATAAATGAATACAGATATCTCAAAGCAAGAAGTGAGAACAGCTATGCATCGTGGCAGGATCAGGCAATGCATTGGAGGAGGCTCGACCTCCAACTTGCTGAGATGGAGGGAAGGGCTGGAGTAGCCCATGTACCTCATCTGTCTGCTAGACCATAGAAGGTCGACTACAAGGGGATGCAGAAGTGAGAGACTGTGGAAAGAGCAGGGATTGTCCTCTTAACAGTGAAGGGCGAGCAGTCCAATCTGTAGTTCTTGGCAAAAGCCCCACAGTTATCAGTTGCTGTCTGCTGAGCGCAAGAGGAAAGAGAGCAAAGCCCTCAGTCCCTGGACGGATAGTATTGTTATTATTATTTTTCTTGTGGTTATGACTGTTACTTAGTAGGCTTCCCTTGTTTAGTGCTTGAAAGCATGCCCTGCCTTTGCTGGTTGTGGCTGCCGTTTGAGAGAGGGCAGCGCAGAGTTAGACCCTCCAGAGTGCCGTGTGCCGCAAGGAAATGGCTGCGGACGGAGCCTGGATGGGAGCAGAACGGAGCCCCTGATGCAGGACCTGTCATATGTGAGGCGAAGGTAGACCTGCCGGGAGGGATGCGCTGAAGGACCCTCCCGTCGGGGCAGTGCCTGTGCACAGCGCACAGGCAGAGGCGCAGGCCGAAAAGCTTTCCTGCCCTCTCCGCACCCCTGTCCTGCGTTTCAATTCCATTGGGATACTGTTTTTTTCGTCTTCTACCGAGGACACTCCCGCCGCACCGGGACGGGAGGTCCCGGAGGGCCGCGGCGAGAGCACGGTGCCGCTTCCAGCACCACGGACAGCGCCAGCAGTGGCCCCGGCCCCGGCCCCCGCCCGGCCCCGCCGAGGTCCCGCGGAACAAAGGCTTCCATAGCCTCTGGCGCGGAGAAACCCGGTCTCTCTCCTCCCCTCCCCGCCCCCGCACCCTCCGCTCATCCCGCCACAGCAGTCGTCTCCTTCGGACCCGCGTCTCCAGTGCCCCGGCAGCGTATACACCTGCCCCCCGCGCACGCTGTGCAGCCGCCCCTGCCTCCCTCTCCCCGCACACCCGGCTTCGCTGCCTCCCATAAGCTCCGTGCTCGTGAGCCTTGCGCCAAGCCCCGACACTCAGCCCGACCCTTAAAGTCCGCCCGCCGCTCCACTGCCTCCCCCTGTCGCTCCGCTGCCCATCCGGTACCGCTCTTTGAGCCCGCCATGCCCAAACGTGGCCCCTATCCTCTCTGCCCCCTCTCCTCCCCCTCCGGCGCAACTACCGCACGCTTCTCTCCGCACATCCACACTATCCCTCCGCACATCGCTCTGCTGTAGTGTCCCCCCTCCCCCGTCAAATCACCCCCAGTGCACCAACGCTGCACATGGTTCTTCCGTGCTGCCCACTGCACACCGTTTCGCTGCCCTAGGGTCCACATTCCTCGGCTTCCAGAGGAGCGCCGCAAGAGGAGGAGCCATTACAGAGCGGGCACTCCTAGCTACTGGCTGGGCGATGTGCAAAGAACAATCCTCGCGTGATAGTAATTAGAAAAAAAAATGTATTTATTTCCCATTAATCGACTTTACATGGTTTAGCCCAGAAAAGCGAAAGGTCGAGACACCACTACATTGAAAAAACACCATGGCTACCGTACCGCTCCAGTACTCCCCCACGGCCCTGTTACCTGCTGCTGACAGCTGCCCCAGTGGGTGCCCATCCCGTGGCAGCGGTCATCTCCTCTTCAAAGGGCTGAGCTGTTCAGTCCGCTGGTCTGATATAGTTTCGAGTTCCGTAGGTGAGTACAGGCTGTAGAGTTCTTTATTGCTTTGTCTCTCCATTTTTTTTTTTATTTTTAACTTATCGTTATTATTTTTATTGCTGGCCTTATTATTATATTCTAGTGAGATTTTTCATGCTGCCTTGAGGATCCGCTCTTGGCATTCACCGCGTGCCTTAATTGTATGACATTAAATCAAGGTCCGCTGTGAACACGGAGAGCCAGAGCCTTAGAGCACTTGCTCTCCCTCTCTCTCTCTCTGGAAGCAGAACAGCAACTGATCCCCGAAAAAGAAAGGTAGTTTCCCTCCACCCTAGTCCCATCCTGGCCTGAGCTGCATATAATGCATGCTCGAGTTTTCTTATTAGCCTGTCTGTTGTTTGTAATGCACAGGAAGCCGAAAAATATGTATTTAGTGGATAAAGAAGAATAACAGAAATTAAGCGTGTGCCTATGACACACTTCCAGGCAACTGCTTTAATTTTGCCAGAATCTTCGTCTGATATTAAAAGCAGGAATTGACTCTCCAAGACTTGCTTGTGATTTAGCATTCCTGGCTGGGAGGGACCGTGTCTCTCTGGCTGCCTCGGTTTGCCTGGTCCTGCGGCTCCGCTTGGGCGCAGGCGTGGAGACCCCGCACACCCAGGGCATCTCCACTCCTCTCGTCAGTGGGAGGGGAGAGTGGGGGGTCTTTCGGCGGTGAAAAATGAAAAGGCAGGATGTGTCATCTTTCTTTGTAAAGAGGAAAAAAAAAATTAACTCACTCGCACCTGCCCCTTTCCCGGGAGGGTCTGGGCAGCCCATCTGGCCTGCCTACACTGAAATGCTCGAGTGAGGAAATGAGAGATCAAGTCGTTACAATAGTAACAAAAAAAATGTTTGGTTTTTTTTTTTAAAAAAAAACAGCCTAAGCTTTTTATTATTATTATCATTATTATGCTAATTGCCATCTTTCACCGCTCAGGACGGGGACCATTCCTTTTCGGTGCCAGGGAGAATGGGGCGGGCGGGCACCGTGCATCGTCCTGTGGGCTCGACCTCTGCCGGTCCCCAGGAACCGGACGGGCTGACCTCGACTGCTGCCTCGGCGCCAGGGCCCGGGAGAGAGAGAGGAGGCGAAGCGGGATGCGCTCCGGCTGCCGGCTCCAGCGGCTGCCGGGCTCCGGCGGCGAGCTGGGCTTCCCGGAGACTTTCCCGTAGCTTGCCAGGGCATGCGGGGGCAAAGCTGGGCGTGTGGCTCCGGCGTCCCTCTGCACCGCAGCTCCTGCGTGCGGCCGCCTGGAAAACAGACAAAGCCAGAGTGTTAGAAAGGCAGGCGGGAAGGGAAGGGAGCCGGGAGCCAGCACGCCGCGCGGTTGCCAATGACAAAAGGGAGAGATGGGGGGAGTCAGAGCAGTGGAAGGGCGGGGAGGGAAGGGGAGGAATGGAAGGAAGGGAAAAGGGGCCACACAGGCTGACGAGGAGCTGTGGTCGGCCAGATCCGAGCCTCCGGAGGTGCTCTCTCCGTGGCCGACGAGGGACAAGGTGGAACGCCTATCACCGGCGGGCACCTGAGTCTCTGCAGCGCAGTAGGAACCGGCCAGCAGCAGGGAAAGGCGGAGAGCAACCTCCTTGCCCGCCGTTACAAAAATCCCCGGAGAGCAAACACAGGGGAAAGCTTAAAATTAAAAAGAGAAGGAAAAAAAAAAAAAAAAAGAGGAAGAAAATGTAAGGGGGGAGGAGCAGCATTTCCCCCTTCTTTCTCAGCTTCAGGAGCATACGAGAGCAAAGAGTAAAATCCATAGGGAGAAATCCAAGCATCCGAACAAAAATAAGAATTATGAACCTATTCCAAATACTGAAAAAATCGTAATAAAAAAGAAAATGGTCAAACCTGCCGAGGGCTGACGGCTCCTTCACCAGCCGGAGCCGCAGAGCGCTGGAGAGGAGGAGAGCCCCTCTAGCTGCCTTCGGGGGTCGGAAGCGGTCCGGTCTCTCCCCCTCGCTTGCTGCTCCAGAATTAGGGATTAATGCCTCTCCAGCCAAACAAATAAGGCATCTGCCTTCAGTACAAGAGGATTACACAGGGCTGCTGACGTCACCAGCCAGGCAGATGTTGGCTCCCAAAGTCCTGATCATCTCCCGTGTCCTTGAAACCCGGCACAATCCCAGACCCGCGTCGCCCGGCTGGGTCCCTGCAAGGTCAAGGGGACCTGTTCGGAGGGGACCCCGCCGAGCAGCTCCCTCCGAAAACGTCCTTTCGCGTCGTGAGGAGAGAAAGGTGTGAAAAGTCGAGCCCGGTAGAAAGTTCAACTCCCCCGCTCCCTCGGGCTCCTCTCCCCCCTCCCCCCCCCCCCCGCCTTCCTTCCACCTCCCCAATCTCAATGTCACAT
Source organism: Tapera naevia (assembly GCA_033556795.1). NCBI lineage: Eukaryota > Metazoa > Chordata > Aves > Cuculiformes > Neomorphidae > Tapera > Tapera naevia. The sequence continues at coordinate 19,407,460 of JAUMJJ010000038.1, forward strand.
GAATCTGTACAGTCATAGTGAGGAAGAGGAGTCGGTTCCCCGGCTCACCTAGAGGACACCCTCCCCGCACGGCAGCCAGCCCCCCCTCACTGCGGCACCGGCGCGCCCCTCGGTCCCCCATTACCCCAGCCTCTGGCCCATTCCTCTCGGAGTCCAACAGCGGGCAGGGAGAGCAGCGGAGCCCAGCAGAGCAAAGCCCCCTTGGGCTTTGTTCTCGCTGTGCCTGTCCCGGCGGGGCAGCAGGCAGGAGCGGGGCGCTGGCTGTGCGGGTACAGCCGGTTCCCGCAGCCTCGGAGCTAGGCAGTGCCTCTGCGGCAGGCTGGCCCCTTCGGGTGGACAGCAATCAGACCCGGGCCCACCCAAGCTCGAGAAGACAGAGAGCATAGAGGTCGATCAAGGCCTCCTCTTGCCTTTTTTTTTTTGGGGGGGGGGGCACAGAAATAGGATTTTTTTTTTTTCATGAGTGAACGACTTCGATGTTGTGTTTGTGCAGTTCTTAGGTGGAGGCAAAGCAACTTGTCATTCTTGGAGCTCAGCCCTGAGTTTGCTGATAGCTGTTCGGGAGCTGTGGGGTCTGTTAGAAGTGCCGCAAAGTGTATCTGAAAGAGCAGTCCAATTAGAAGCGTGATGAAAATAGAAAAAGAAATTTGCCTGAAAATCATGTCTGTTGCCTTTGCTGTGGCATAAAGTCCATGACTCATCATCGCTAGTCCCTTTGCATCAAACAACGGTTTCAATCATTTCAGTACCACAGAAACACAAACTAAATGATGTGACATAACGGAGAGGGGTGAAGAAGAAGATATTGCCAGTACCTAGGCTCCTGTTGGGTTGGTGTTCTTGTTGTTGTTCAAAGGAGCTGTTTTATAGATCTGTTCTATATTATCCTTGTCTGTCAAACTGGCATTTCATTTTTCCAATTGTGGAACTTGGTCACTGATAAGATCAGTTTAATTTACACCACTGTCATTCAGCCGATTCAAGCAGTAGATTTATTTTTGGCTCAGAGTTAAGGAGAAAAGGGGGGAATGGAGAGAACTTTTTACTTCTTTTGCTGGAAATAAGAAGAGAAAACACTACCATTTTTTTTTTAGTAGAGTTCCCTCTCATGCAGAATTATAGAATTCATTTCTCAAGCCTTTTTTGTGGACACTCGAGCAGCCACTCGAAAGAGAAAACAAGAAATGCAGACCAGCTCCATTCTCACCGTCTTGTGGCTAGGGTCAGCCTTATTCTCCCCTTTTTTCCCAGGGTGACCACCGACTCGGCCAGGGCCGGGTCGTGCACCTGCTCGCTGTCCATGGTGCTGACCCGCCGACGGCAGTGCAGCGCTGCTCTCCGCGGCCGTGCGGGAGGCAGTGCGCGCCCCACCGCCCCCACGCTTCAGCCGCCGATGAAGGGCCAGGCAACCCGTGGGGTGTCCCAGGGCACTTCTGAAGATACTTGAGTTTTAGTATTACTGCTACTAGTGATATTATTTTAATTCAGCACCTTGGTAGGAGGTGCGGGCCCGGGGGGTGGGGCAGGTGGCCTTTCTTGGATTTTATTTGATAGCTCGTCTGTTTCAAAGTGCTTTTAATCACTAAGGTTTAGGCAAACCCACATTATAATGAAAAGTGGTTCATATCGGACAACGGTTTTCAAACCTCAGACTCTCATTTGTTTTCCTTGAATGGATTAACGTGGAAATTCAGATGCTATTTTCGGTAAGTGGTACCTACTTACTGGCTGACCTGAAAAGAACTGACAGTACTGCAAGAGAACTGACTTCATTGTGTGTTATAGCAGAAATAACTTGCACACAATTGTTAAATATGCTCTTAAATCTCACCTTACTTATATATGACCTCTTTTTTAGCCTAAATTTTTTTCTTGGTATGTGGCTACATGCATACTTGTGTACATACACTTTGTCACACACACATACATGTATGTATACACAAAGTTTAAATAATTTAATTGAAAAGTCATATTGTTTCTCAACGGGTCGTGAGTCTTTTTCAGATTTCTCCTCCCTAAATTGGCTAACGTTGTTCCTTCTTACCATTTTAAAGAAAGGACAGGTCTCATTATTATTTCTTCTGTCTCCCCTCTTCTCATAACCTGTTTCCTTGAGTTGAATAACGCAGACTAAGGGCAACTGAAATTGTCACTCCGATGCAAGAGGCTCTGAAGACAGCAGTTTTAGAAATTGTGCATTAGCCCTGTCAGGAGAAATGTGTGGGATCTCTCAAATGTGAGGTACCACCGGCTGGGAAAAAGGCAGAGCTGCAGCCATTCACACTTCGTGAGCTGGGAGACTTCTTTCAAAAGATCCCTGAGGTATTTAGGATTTGGGGGAAAACCCTTGTACCGGAAGAAAATGGCCTAAACACAATAGGACTCGCCATTTTCTCCTTCCAAAGCACAAAGAAGCTCCGCGGCTTCAGCACCACACAAAGAAAGCCCGGAGTCTCTGAATTCTCTTGCATTTTCCCCCACGATTTCAAAAGCCTTACCCTCTAGCCGATCCACTTTCCCAGGAGCGCTCACACAGAAATAAAGAAAGGAGGAAGGGGAGGGGAAGAAAAGTGACTAGGCTAGGCGAAAGGGAGACAGTTTTGATCCTAGTTTATTTAAATTAAAACCTGCCAGGGAAAAGTACCACTATCACATATACGCTCGAGGGGGGTGGGGGGTGGGAGGTGGTGGAGGGAGGGAGGGAAACCCCCCAAAAAACCCAGACCAACTGGAAAGCAGTTTTGACCACCGCATTCCTTCAAGCTGGGCGAACTCAGGCTGCACCAGAGAGACCCGAGCAGAATCATGCTGCCTGAGGATATGTATGTAGACACAGAGGCGTACCTCCCGCCCCATGTCAAAGAAATACATCTTCAGTCCAGCTAAGCCCACAAATAGGTGCCGAATCTAGCCCTCTGCCCCTCTCACTGCCGGCACCTGGCATTCCTCAGCGCACTCAGCTGCTGCTCTGCCTCCGCGGCGCACCCGCCACTCTCCCGCCCCGGTTTTATTTTCTTACTTAAGTAACCAGGCAGAAAGCTGATAAGGAGGGCATTATATTAAAAAAAACAAAGAAAAACAAACAAATCAAAACAAATAAAAAAACCCAGAGAGGGTACAATAAAGAAACAAACCAAACCCGAAAAACATAAACGTAACCCACAACAGCTTCTCACTACCGCTCTGAAACGCAGCAAGAGATTTTGTACTTACAGCCAGCGCTAAAGTGAGTAATCCTCATCCCAGCGTGGTCGGGTTTACTCGGTTGATTTTTTTTCTCTCTCTCTCTCATTTTTTTGCCTGCTTGTTTTTAAGTACATTTTTGTTCCCATCGTCCACGGCTCAAAGAGGATGCAAGCAAAAACGGTCGATTAGCAGGGAATAAAAATAGAAGTGATTTCATTGTGTAAATGCAGCAAAGAGACAAGATGCTGTGTTTCTCCTAATACTTTCTGCTTGGGAACCAGCAGCTCTCAGCTCAGGAAAGCAAGACTCTGTGTGTGTCTCCCCCTTCCCTTTCTCTCTCTCTCTCTCTCTCTCTCTCTCTCTCTCTCTCTCTCACTCTCTTTCTCGCTCTTGCTCTCTCTCTTTCTTTCTCTCTCTCTCATGCACACACACGAATACTCTCACACACATACACACTTACTTTTCTTCGTTTTTTTTTCAAAAGAGGGCAGGTCGTTCTTTGAATCCCAATGAGTTAAGTCAGTCAACTTCTCTTCGCATGCATCACAGCCTCCTTAGAGCTGCAGGCACAAAAGAGCATTTAGCTGCCTCCAATTTGTGTAGCAGGCCTGTCCTTAAGGTTTTGTTGTTGTTGTTGTTCGGCGGGTTTTTTTGAGATTGGTGGAGGTGGCTTTATTTTAAAGGATAATTAAATAACGTATTTCACTCTATATAAAAATACCACATCCCCAATTTCGATGGTTGAACCACTAATTGCAACCTTTTAAATAAATTCTGAATGGGTATGGGTATTTAGTTGGTCTGCAGGGGCTTTACAAGAAATTGATGCGCAGTATTTCTCAGCCGTGCAGACCTGCACCCTTCTTTCTGAAAGGTCAGTGCTCTACAATCCACAATTACTTTCCAATGAAGCCTTATATCAACAAAATCTCCTTGAAAGGATTACAGGCCTTTTAAAATAAAGCTTTAATCTTAAATATATGTGGTGACATATTCTATTTCAATCAAATATGCGGGATTGTTTAAAAAAGTATCTGCACACACATACATATATTTTCATGCAGGGTCACTCTTTCCAAGAGGACAGAGAAACATGTAAGCATGGTTGCACTTGCTTCATATTTCAGCAGCTATTTTTATTAATCCTTTCTTCCAGCCAGTATAGGAACATCCATGTGTGTATATGTGCATAAGTATAAGTATACTTATGTATACGTACATATACATAAGTATGTACAATATATATATAAATGCAACATAAACATATTTATATATATATAAATATATACATATTGGTTTATGACAGTGAGGCTAGCCTGGCCATGTTGAAAGCTGAAACCCGCAGGGCTGGAAGAAGCTCTCGTGAGGTAAATGAAGAGCCAGAGTGACCCAGTAATGGCCCTTGCTGATGCAGAGCTACAGAAAGAAGAAAGGCAGGTCTGAGACAGGACTGGGGGCCCTGGGGGCCCCCTGTAGACTGTGGGAGGATAGGGACACCTCAATATCTCGGTCACCTCAGGACTTCTTGGCACTTTCTTTGCATGCTTGCCATCTCCTAATTCCAGTTGCACTTGCTCAAATGAGTGGTAATCCGACTCTAGAGGAGATTAAGGAACCAGAGATAGCTGCATTTAGGATTACGGAAAGGAAATGAAGGAATCTAATCCACTCCCACCCCTTGCATTACTGGGTTTCAATAAAACCTTGTACTGCCTTTTAGGTTTTAAACAAATGAAGTCTCTTGGAGAAAGGGACACAAAGAGACCAAGAGATGGAGGTTGTGTTCACCCATTACATGAATGGAAAAGCGGAGGATAAGATGCATTAAAAAAGCAGCCACAGCCGAGTTGTTTTCTTCTGCATCCCAATAATGTTCATATTTCAATGGGCCCAAGGCTCACAGCTTCCTCAGAGTTCTTCTCAGGACCAGGGCAGGTTCAGGAAGGCCAAACTGTGCTATCAATGTTGTTCTGATTTGAACTACTATCTGACACCCTTCTTCTCTGCCAAAACCCACACTTCAAAAGCCAAGACCTCACAATATAATGTGAACCTGTAAGTCTGTTGTTTCCAGTTAATATCAGCAAACCTTAGAATGTCCATAGTTTTAGATAATTGTTTCTACTCTATTCTGATTGCATAAGGCCAAAAAAAAAAACCAAATTGTGCTTACTACTGTGATAAAAATGGAGTTCCTTCTTTTTTTTTTTTTTTTCTCCCCTAGTTTCACTTTAAAACAAGGAAACATCATACCCTTTTGCTTCCAAATATACCAGCAGTCTACAGAAAGAAGACTCAGCCAACCTGGTCCTGAGATCAGTTCCTCCTTCTTTGGAAAGACTGTAACACGAATAACATGGAATTAAATATAAACACAAATTACCCAAACTCTGTGAAATCTAAAGGTGTTTTCCTTTTGTCATTTCGAATGTAACCTTCCCTTTTTCCAGACGATTTTTATATTTGAAGTGTTAGACTGCCTACAACAACCCTCTCTAAATAATACTTTATATGAATGTGCTTAATTATATTGAGCTTCTTCATATGCTGATTATCCTCAGTGTATTATCGGGGTAGTCTAAATTGCTCTTCGGTTGCAAAAAAAGAGCCTTAATATGAGGAAAAAAATGGCTAGTCATCCTAGAGTAAGATTTTGTTTTCTGGAGTGCTTGTCATCGTCCTTTGCAAGCCTAGAAGCAACGTGAATCAAACGCCTCGGAAGAAGATCGACGTCGACAGAAGCTCCATATATAGCAGGCGCTAATTATTAAAGCTCATTCCCTGATTTAGGACTCTATTTTCCTTAGCAAACCCATCATCCTGACACAACGCAGCTCAGGATGTTTGTTCAAAGCTTATGAAAATGTAACCCAACTCATTGCTAGAAGTTGTTGCTAATTAGTTGATAATAAACTTCTCCGGCCAGGACACAAAAGTCTTTCAGAAGTGCAAGGTGTTCTTTGTGGTGCCCTCACAAGGGGAATTAGCATATCAATTCGGCACGGGAACAATCAGGGCGCTTGCCTTCCCCACCTCCTCTCCTCTCCCTTTCTGTCTTTCCTAACGTTTTGAGTGGATGCGGTGGGCATGAAAGTGAAAAACTGGAGTCCCCAGTGCTGCCCGGAGCTGCGGCAAGCTCCGGGCTGAGCCGCGCCGCGCTCATTGCACTTGTAGCCGCTTCCCGTTTTGGAAATCAGCTCCTGGGCGTGCGGACCACCGGGCAGCCCACCCCTCCACACCGCTGGCTTTACGACCCCTCCTCTGTGGCGCTGACAAATGGAGATAGCTGGGGGTTTGCAAGCCCTCGCCCTGCCTCCCCTCTCCTCTCGCCACCGATGAAAGGGTTTCAGCCTGAAAGCCTTTGCAAATGAATGTTTTACAACGCCTCCCGCCCCCGCCAAGGTAATTCTGCTACCCAATATCCTTAATAAAGACTGTTGTTCCCCCTTCAGTTCTAAAGGTTTCTTGGACAGACTGGGCTTTTCTCCCTCACCTCTAAAGGGTGGATTTCTAGACCTCCCTATGTAGGTGTAAAAACCGAGAGAAAGCAGTGTTCCTGATAAAAATGTTCAGTCAGTTATAAATTCAAATAACTGAGGGGTAAGAAATCCCATTCTTAGCAATTTAACATGAATTTGTCCTTTTGGTTACAGCCTCCTCCTGCCTTTTTTTTTTTTTTTTAAAATGCTTAGTAAATTCACAACAAGACACAAAACCTGCAAACACAAAGAACAACCAAACACCCAAACCTCCCAGCCACTTGGTGACATGTGTAAGTATATGCTATAGAGGAATGAAAATCTATGTATAACAGGCCAGAGAAAGCAATTAAACAAAAACTCTTGATCCTGAGGTCTCTGATCCACCTAGCCGTGTTCCTACCCAGAGGCTCGACAGCTGCAAGAGTTATTTATCCACATGGTTAGAGTGCAAATAAATGCCTAGGTTAGAATGAGAAATGTGGTTTGGGCCCTACAGGTAAATCAGAGCAAGTCTTTGGAGTGGCATTTGCCCTCCTTGGTGGCTGAGAGTGAACTCTTTGTTTGGAGCATAGGGAAGGGGCCAGTCTGAGCAGTCTGAGATAAAAGCTAGGCTTGCCTAATCAGGGTAGAAATAAACCAAGAGATTTCAATCTTCTGCTTCCTTTTTTTTTTTTTTTTTTTTTGGAAAGGAGCAGCACTCTCAAGTTGGCTCCCACTCAAAAATAGAGGATGCTTGAATACAGTTATTTTTAGGAAGTGCAGCAATACATTGTGTGCATTAAAGTGTAGAAATAAAAGAAAAAATCCCTCATTTTCCCCTTACATTGCTAGAGAAGCAGTTACCCAGGAAATATGTGTTGTGTCATTAAAAAAAAAGCCAAACTATTTATTAAGAGAAAATGTTTGTTTTCTTAGGTTTCTATATAAAGTCTTGAGCCATGAGAATAAAAGCCCAAATCCTAGGAGTTTTTGTGAAATTCAGTTAAGGGAAAGAAAACCGTTAAGGATGGTTGTTTCCCTAAATGCAAAACATCAGGCAGGAATCTGAAAAGGGCTTTACTTTCTGTGCAAAATCTCTATTGTTGCTTGGCAAACAATGGGAGCTCTGGGCGACTGGAAGGCTGTGAGAATGAATAGGGAATCCGCAGGATGTGTGCGGGTCAATGCTTGGGGTCTCTGTCCTAAAGCCCCTTTCTCAGCTTGCCACAATAAAGTAGCACAAGGTTTAGTCTTTCCTGGGTCACCGGCCATCTTCTATTATTCAACACTTCACAACAAAAACCACTTATTAATCAGCGCTGACCAGAGGCCCCTTTTGAAACAAGAGAAGGGGAAAAAGGGGGGGGGGGGGGGAAGAAGAGAGAGAGAGAAAAGAAGATTGTGAAGACCTGAACAGACCCTCCCAATACAAGAGCAACCATAGGCACTTTCTCCACTGGCCAAAGAGGTTTTTTTTTTTTTTTTTTTTTTTTTTTTTTCTCTTTGCCACAACAAAGTTTCCAATCGGGTCAGAGAGGACGGGACTTTTCCCCCACCCCCATCCCTGTTTTCCCTCTCACTCTCTTTCCTTCTTGCTCTGAAGATGATGGAGACTTTGTTTTGCAAGTAAGGATGGCTTTAGGTCAAATTGCCAAGGTCTGATCTTAGAGTTGTATCTTTGCTATATTGGAAGATAAGGCTGTTTCTCACCTGGGCCACAACTCTGGAGATGAAGTAGGAGAGAAGAGGTTTGCTTGTGGGGTGCTGCTCTTGTGCTTTAAGAGCTGATGGATGAGGTGTCAGGGTGGTAGTTGTGTAAGGACTTCTTTCAAAATGGTATGAGAGTCAAATAAGCCATTATTTGACTGTGCTAAGAGAAATTGTGGGCTTCTTGTTGTTGATCCTGATTTTCTAGCACTAGATACTGGAAAGGGCTAAACGGTGAACTTTGGAGTGAAAAGGAGCTGATAGATTTAAGAAAAAAACTTTATATTTCTCAATGCAAAAAAAGATTCAAAAGCAGCAGTGAAAAAGGATCTTAAAGGATTTAATAAGTGATAATTTAATTCCCAGGGGGAGGTGGGGGATTTTTTCTTTGTTGCCTTCTGATAATTTTCAGGATGTTTAATTATTCTTAAGTAGAGTGGTATTTCTGTGTAAGGAAGTATGCATAGGTTGTCACACAACCCACATTATGATGTTCATGCCTCTTACCCCCATGAAAATGATCTGAAGAACTGTGCAGAGAAGTTTAGTTTGTTGGCTGAAACTATTCTATCAGTGGAGAACAGAGATGAAAAATCAAGATAGTTCAAACTTTGTTAACTGTACAGATACAGCTGTACCTAAAAGAACAAAGCAATTTGTACCATTTTTTTTAACAAATGCATAGAGACAGCAAATATTGAATCCCCTGTGGATTACCAGAGAAAATGAAATTGTTCTCTCAAGAAAAAAATAGTCCACAAGAAAGGTAAAACATTTTATTCTTTTGCTGACTAAATTGTGTGTGTATTTGTGTCATGGGGAGGTGGGTTTTTTTGTTTATCTGAAGTCTGTGTGCACATTTGAGCTAGGGTCTATCACTAAATAGTAGAGCCTAAGGAATAGCTGTTCCTTAAGCCTCATACTTTGCAGCATGTACGCTACAACTAGTGCACCATAACACTGCTCACTGAAGGGTTTTGTTAGTGGATATCAGAATAAAGCGATATTTAGGGATAACCTCAGCAGTGTTTTACTACAGTTTGCATTGCAAACACCAGGCTGCAGTTCAGATTTTTTTTCACAGGAAATGTATTTCACTTAAGTGCTTATAGTAGAGTATTTTCGCTTTTCCCCTCAAATATTGTGTTACTCAGATTTTGCCGAGCTTGATGTTCCAGCAACGGAGTAATCAAGTGTTACCTAAATTATTTAAAGCCTGGGATTAAAGGCCCTAGTGCTGACAAGCTTTCAAATGGTGCCTGGGAAAAGTTTTGTATCCTTTCCTCTGTGTGTACACTTTGAAAATAATTTGGAAAAGTACAGTGAATTATTCTCAAAATGTATGCATAGAGAGAATGAATAATTCTTTTACAAGTTGCTCTCCAAAAGAATGACTGACTATTAAAAATACGGTAACAAAGTACACACAATAATATTATGGCACCCACAATGTTATTTTTAAAAGACCTGTTCCTTTCACCGGAGCTTGTTTAATGGAGCTCTTTTATTTTAGGATGTTGGTTTTGTCTGCAAAACAGAGAATGCATCAATTCAACAAATATGACCATTTCATTTGTTAAGTTCCTTTATGTTTCAAGGTCTTACCCTTAATTTCTTGCTCTTCAGGATATTCAGTGGCTTCATGCTTCTGTGTCCTGAAAATTGATGATGCTAACATATGATTACCTTAAAATGTTGGACAGAATGCATAGAAATGAATTTTCAACAAGCTAAATTTTATTTCCATCTGTATGTGCATTTGTTTAGCTATGTGTATATTTATATGTGTTCTTCATCATAGCTTTGTTTTGTGAGGGGTTGTTGGTGTTAAACAGTTACATATAATTAATTTCTTCTTTGAGATAGCATATTTCTACTATACTATAATGTAAAAACAGATGCATAGGTCTATTAAATTCTGAGCTTTCATCGTATCACCTTGGACAATATTCTTCAAAGCTAATGTCATTTGCAGAAATCATTTTTTTTCTAGTTTGTCAAAAAAGAAATAGCAATGGTTACATTTTGCAAAGGTTTCATTATTAGGAGGTTGTTCTGTGCCATCAGAAGACATATATTAGAAATGTTACTATATAATGTCAGCTTCTCTTTCTATTCTTACTAATGGCTGATTGTGTGAATAAGTCCCATTTAAATCAGTGGGACTATTCAAAGGCTAAGACACTACTCTACATGACAAAGGGAACTGCAAAATTTGGCCCACAGAATTGAATGAGACTATTGGAAGAACAAGATAACACTAGGAGTGAGGAAGGATACTCAAATCTGTCTTTAGTGTAATGCACTGCCTTTACACAGTGCTTTAAAAACACTGACAGCTCTGCACATATGAGTTTGTAGTTTTTGGGAAGAGAGGCAAACAGAGGCCACTGGGGACAAGCAAGGCATGTGCAGCTGGCAAGGATGGAAAGCAGAAAGTATCGATTGCAGGCAGAATTGTGGGTTAAGGTGGTGAAGACCAGATGGAAGAGGACACCAGTGCTTCGTCCATGGAATACATGTGCCAGGCTGCAGGACCAGTTTAGAGCTGGAGATGGATTATGAAATAAAAGAAGCTTGAGGTAGTTACCGTAAAGTACTTAGAAAATAGGAGATGTTTTTCCTGTATGCTTACACAACATTTATGTTTTTAAAATCGTTTCATATTTATTTACATCAATATTTTAAGGTAGAAAGATTTTCAAAACATGGCCTTGCCTGTACAATGCATCCTGGGTTAAAAAATGACTTACTTTACAGTAACTGTTCCAGGCATCTATGGGAATCTGGGTGATCTTCTCATAAATTATCTCTGATCTGGTGAAGACTTCTTTACTCAAAGGTGAGTTGTACCCTTTCTACTTGTTAAAGGTTCTCTATCCAACTAATTTCAGAGGAGGTTTGGCTACGATTTGAAATATATAGATCATGTTTTTGTAAAATGAGTTTATGAAAATCTAGCAGGGAAAAGTCAAATTTTAGCATGGTACACATGTACCAATCTGTCTGATACATCCCTGAAGAGCTACACCTTTTACATTTGTTTACATATATGTATCACTATAGACAGATGAAAAAAAGATCTTATGTACATGTATTGGGTTTTGGGTCTGCAACTTGGATGTGCAAAAACATCTGTTTGTATTTTCTTTTAGCAAGTCTGGTCTTTGATACTGCATGCAGCGGTTATATTCATTTAGTAGAAAGTGTGCTGTATTTAAATATAGGGAAAAAGTACATACATGTGATTTTACCTCCTAAGGGAATTATTTACTTTTTCCACTCTAGAAACTGGAGTGTTACTATGACTGAAGGCGGTTTTGGTAAAGATAAGTACAGAACAATCATTTAAAAATGTGGAAGAGGTATGTCCCACTTTCTTAGATGTAATGCCCTTTCAATTAAGTGAGAGCATAGAGTATGCAGAGCTGTGTGGAATACAACAAAAGCCCTATGTACCCAGGCTAAATGCACTTTCACTCTTACTGACACAGCAAGTTTTCCCTCCTGTTCTACATAACAACATTGGGCCATCATGGAGATCTTCTCCCATGTTTTGCTAAAAGCATTTATCTCTAAGGTCTGAGATTTACTGGCCCTTTAAGAGCAGGCTGAATCCAGCCTACCTGCTTGAAGTTATCAGCTCCTTGTAGACCAGAAGCTTGGGACCTGCAATCTCAACAGCTGATGAGCTGAAGGCCTGCTGGGAGGAAAGGCAGGGAATAAAGGAGTGAATATGTTGACCAGTTTGAAAGCTGCTTTTGTAACCTCTCCTTTCTTTTTTTTTTCTTAAGGTGGAATCTGAGTGGTGATTGTTCACCAAAAAATTAATATTATATATCTAAAGAATTCAAAACTAATGAATCATTCTTTCCAAGGCTTTGATTATTTTTTTTTTAAGAATACATTTAGAGGTTGTTTGCCTGTTTTTGAGCCTGGGGCCCTAGTGCTTTCAGACTTTTCATCTAGCCTTGCAGATATCTTGATTGCAGCAGCTGGGACTTTATGAAACACTGGCTCATGGAAGTGGGAGAGCTGGCAGCATTAAGAACCTAAGGAAAGGGCCTGAAATTATTATTAAGACTTAGAGAGATAAAATAACTATTCAAAAGGCTCTAAAACCGCTCTGTAATTCCGTTGGCATGTGTGTATGGGTTGTTTGTGTAGGGGAGTGAGTTTATTCACAGATCCTCACCAGACTGGGGAAATGGGAGGAGAGAATATAGTTGTGGCTAATGTGTTCGAAGCAAGGCTGTCTATTGATGGATTAGCATCACAGAGGAGTGTGGAGGATGGAGGCACTAACTCTTTGCAGAGACAGGAACAGAGGAAGTTGGGAGGGAAGCTGTTGCTCATGCACCTCATGCCTGGTTGCTTAAACACACCAAAACTGATAATCTAAACAGCCACGTTCAGCTTGCTGCTGGCAAGAACTATTCCAGTTTGGCTGCAAAAGCTTGAACTACATGCAAGGCTGAAATTTCTCAACTATATTTTTCATGACAAAAGTGGGTTTTCAATGATACATGTCATGGTTTCAGGAAAAAAGTACCAGTAGATGGCGTGCAAAAATATTCAGCACTGTTCATAGGTTTCATTGGACAAATGCGAGTTCTTGTTATTGCAACTGGCTTTGGGTACAAAGACATGTAAGTAATGGGTTTAATGAGGAGGTCCCTGGTAAGCACTGAGGATGTGCATACAACAGGAAGAAAAAGAGTGAGATTAATTTAATGTATTCTTGGTTTGTTTTCACAAACAGTTTTTCAATAGCTACTGCCTCTTTTTTTTTTAACCCAGTCAAAGCATGCACACTTCAGCAAGGGTGATTTCCTCCCCTGGCTTCACACTACAATCTTCTCTTTTGTAATGCTGCCTAAAATACATGAATAGAGTTTTATTCTGTCTTGGGGACCATAACATAGAGAAAGAGAGAGCTTGTTTCTTTGCATTTTATTCAAATTTATAAATAAAAATGTTCTGCAGGAAAGGTGAAACATTGGACACCTCTTCTGAAAATATCAGTGCTTTGGAAAGTTATGAGTTCATGAAATAGGATCCTTTTGACATTCTTAGTTTTAGTTGATTTTATTATTATTGTATGTTCATCCATTTAATCTTGTGGAATCTTCGTGTAGAACTGGAAATAGTCACTCTAAAATAGTTGTTTGGAGTTTCCTTTTGTGTATAAAATATCAACAAGACAATTTCATTTATGTTGGTGAGTTTTGATATCTGCCAGTTGATAATGCCCACTTGCAGAGGTAGAAATAATATTGTGTGATTTTACTGCTAGTATCTCTTACTCCAATATAAAAGGTGAAAAGGTGCTGAAACTGTTTCTGGTTATGGATGATCTTGGTCATGGTTGTGTGTAAGTGGAAATATTGCGTTTGATAGGTATCTTTGATCATATTCGTGATGCTATGTCTCCTGCTCAGTAGTTCTCCAAGAACATTTCTGAGGTTGGAGGTGTTCCCCAGCTGCTCCATAGAAAGAAATTAACTAGTGTTATCAGAGTGTGATATGTGTGTCAGATGACCTATGAGAAAAACTGAAGTTTGTTAGTAGCCTGATACACATTTAAAAACCAAAAATTGGACGTCACTGCTTAAGCTCACTGCCAACAAGCTTTGTTCAAACACATACCGTGACCAAACACGTTCAAAGATGCAGACTTGAATAGCTCTAGGAAAGGTTGTCTTCTTTTTCTTTTCTTACTTCTTTACTATGGTTCACTGAAACACTGTGAAGGTGTGTCGGAATTTGCAGAAATGAGATTTCTGTAACAAGTATGTGATGTAACTGTGCCCATACAAATGATTGAGAGAGAAAAGGCCAGCAGACAAAGCTCAGGAATATGCTGTGGTGCTCATAGACATTCTAGCTCTAACAGAAGCTGCAGTTCATGGAAGTTCAGACTAGAAAATATGAAAATTTAGATCATTGCTTGGTTCTAAACCAGTGTTTTGTAGAAGGGGAAACAGGAGTCAGTGTGCACTGGAGTCTTTCTCTTCCAGGAGAGTGAGACAAGGTAGAATTTTCTCCTTCTGTAGGAGCTTTACAGTTATAACAGATTTGTCGATTAACAAAAATATTTTGGAAAGTTTTGCTAATATTTATAACTCATGGATTTAGTTTGTCAGTTCTGCTTGTTATTTTTACAGCTATCTATAAAGGTAGGAGGACATAAATCCAGGATTTCTAAATGTAAAATGAAATATCCTATGATGACTTTTCTTTTTTTTCCATTAGGTTTATATATTCTATGTCTTACTTGTCTTGCTACCATACCCTGTCTTGACTAGAGCTCATTTGCAGCAGGCTGCGCAAGATGCCTCTTTCTCACAACAGTACTGCCATTTAAACCAAAATCAATAAAACCTTTTCCTCATGCCATTCCTTCTTGTTTTCTTGCTTTTATGTGTGTGGCGGAGATTTTTGGGTGAGATTACAGTTTGAAGATGAAGCATGCACATAATTCAATTAATTTATATTATATTTCAGTACATTTAAATGTTCACGTCTATTTTATTTTGCTGACAATTGAGTATTCCATGTCTACTGGCAAAGTAAGGCATCAGTATATTATGGTGAAATAGAAGATGCTGAATTCTTCTCTGTTGTATATTTCTACCTCTTTTAAAACAAAAACATGTAAGCATACATACTAAATTAAAGATTATATACAAGATTTTAGTTTTTTTATTACTCACTTGTCCTTTCGGAGATGGGTTTTAGTAGGAATATATAATCTGAGTGTTTCAGTGCCAAAGTGTGGTGCTTCTCTCAATTTTCATTGGGATTTTAAAAAAAATCAAATATTTCTGAAAAATGAATGCTTTTTTTTTCTTTCAAAACATGAACTTTTTGTGGCACAAGCTTATTTTAATTACTTCAGTTTTTCTGAATGAAGATTTAGTGTTTTTTACTGGGACACAGTTCTGTGAACTGGTGAATTCCATCACAGGAATTAATAAACTGTCTTTTAGGAATTAGTGGATTGTACGATTAATATTGTATTTGTTTTATGCTTACCAGGGATCAGTATTTATAATATGCACTAAGAACTGTTTTTTGTGTTTTCACTGAGAGAATCAATGTGATCTATTCTCTGTCCAGTAATGGTTTTCCTGGGTGTCTTGAGATACTTATTTGGGAAACCCCAAGTAACAGTGATGATGGTATGTATGAAGGAAGATCAGCAGTGTGTTGGAAGACATTTAATTTAATGAAGTCTAGTTAACTGAAAGTTGAATTGAACTGGTTTTTAGTAATATCCAGCTTACTCAACACCCTCTAAACTATGGATATTTCCTCCCCTCTCCTCCCTTTAAAAAGTTGACAGTCAAATCTTAATGCCAAATAGTACTTAACCAAAAAATTTTTATCTCCGAGCAAACAACCCTGTATATATACTTTACAGCAAAGCAAGTTTCTGTAAGGACCCCTGGAACAACTGCTCAGGACAGCAGACTTAATTTCCAAGTATGACCAATTTAAGGAAGTGGCCAAGCCAACAACAACAGGAGATTCTGGATTAGAAAATTATTTCTCTACCGTGATTTAAAACAGTTTCTTAGTATAATGGTATCAGTTCCCTTGTCTTTGCAAGGGCATCCAGCTTTATTTGATTTTATTTTATCAACTCCAGAGACCTACTGACCTCTAAAAATAGTAATTTCAGGGTTCATATCACTGTTGTTCTTCTTCCCTTCCTTGGGTTAATGATCTAACTTTGGACAAGAGGATCAAAGTGAGGAGGATGGATGGGAATTTTTGACAATTGTTGTGAATGGTTGTGATGAGTTTTAAATTCTGTGTTCAGATCAGTCCGGCTCAAAATGAGCTCTTTGTCCAAAGTACCACTCTTACATTTAAAAATTGCCCCTATGAAAATCTCTAAAATTTTAAGAAGATACCTACTTTTACCTGTGTTCTTGCTACAAATTCCCAGTACTACTCCTACTGAGAAGTAGTGTCCTCATTCTTCAATGCATCTCTCTGCACTAACATCCTTGACTATATCCTGTATCTAATTGCACTTTTTTCTCTATTATTGTCTAGCTACATGGAATATCACTCTCTGTCACATTTGTTTTACCTATATAAATTATTCCTTTCAAATTATCCTCTGTCCTTCCACCCATTCTCTTCTATAATTTTCTAGAATCTTACAAATACAAAGGTTAATTAGGTAATAGTCAGATGCTGGTTTGACATGGGTAAATGAGTATTCTCTCTGGTTTACCCTAATGGAGAATGAGGGAAGTAGGTTAGAAAACCTGGCTGGCAGGAGAAGAATTTTGTTCTGAGGTTCTTCTTTTTTTCCTTCCTTGACCCACGTTTGTAGTCTGACAACGGGAAAGCTTTGTAGAAAGAAGGGTTGCTTTTAGTGTTTGAAGAAATAAAGCATGATACTCACCATGCTTTCCCCAGACTTCAGCATCTGGTGTACCATGGTCTAAGAGGGAAGGTGAGGTCACAGAACAGGAGCAGGACCTTCTGCGTAAACTATCAAAGAGGAGTGTGGCCAGCTGAAGGTTCTCGTTTTTGACCTCACCTGTGATACCAGCTGTAGCTTTCCCTGAATTCTGAGACCTAGCAAACACCATCAGGAGGGATGAAAGGGCGTCTATAAGGCCAAGTCCAAACCCAGCTACAGCATGAGAGAAGAGCCTCTTGTTGGTGTTGTGTGGGTGATGTTTGCATAAGCATCCCACTACCAATGGCAGGGCAGCCATCTCTCACATTGTTTTGATTATTTAGGGGCTTTTTCTAAAATGGCTTGCACAGCAGCGGTGTGCTGACTATTGCATGTTGGAGAGCTGATTCTCATCTCAGTATTACTGTCCGCATTCCACCTATCCTACCAGGGACATTCAGTTGGAATTAACACTGGTCATGCTTGCTTCTATGATGCAGAAAGGGAAAGGGCTACAAACATCATGTGTAAGAGCTACATCCGGTAGAGGTGTTATATCTGGCTTAAGATGTAGATTTGCCAGAATAAAGCTTTTGGGATAATATGTTCTTTAACAACTTCAATAAATAACATTAAAACCAAGACTGAAAACTTTAATTCAAGTGGTAATATTTAGCTAAACACTTAGTGTAGAAGATACATTAAGTGCTGTGTAAATGGCCTATGATCAAAAATACAGTTCTTTTATCCCAAACCTCCAATTTTCTTGTAACTTTTTTTTGTTATTCAGACATGTTATTTAGCTTAAAATTGTTAAAATTTAAATCATTTGGATAAAGTCTCCTTCTTCTGCATGAAATAAGCGGAAAAGTTACAGGCCAGTGAAAGAGGAACCTTCCTGACAGTTTTGCTTATGCAGTTATGCTATTAGGCACAGTTGTAAGTAATGGCTTATAGATATACTTTTATATAGATGGATATTTGCATATGGACAAAAGACGACAATGTTTACTTTTCTGAGACCCTACTTTTCCTGAAGATGACTGTATCATATAAAGGGATAGGTCTGGTGCAACTAGAGTGGGAGATTTTCAACCTTAATTCTGCTTTGGTTAAAAATGTTGGCTGTTGCATTAACAGGTCCATTCAGCACCACTCAGATGCAGGCTGTAAATGTGTACAGGATGCTATTTTTTATGAGAGGAAACCATTGTAGACCACAAAGTCTGTGAGGTAGGTTTCTTCTCTAATTAACTTTTCCCTGAGGTACCTATTATACTTTGTGGTGGAATAAATTGTATTAATAATTTTATTCATTTAAATGGGAAATGGGTTCTCAAAAGAAGAAACTAAAGGAGGCAGGATCAGAAAAAGGAAATGAAGGCTCCACCTTGATATTAACAAGGTTGATTTCTGAATGTCCTGCAGTTACGTATCCCCTTATGATACCTTAGGTAAATGCACTTGCTTTATTTCATAGAAGTCATAGTGACTTTAAATGAAAGCTAATCATGTGAATAGTCCCTACAGTATTTTTAAACACCTGGTTTATTTTAAGGCAGGCTTTGATAATTATTCGTGTTGCATTATTAAGATCTTTATATCAAGTAATACTTTGTTGCCTGGTCTAGATTAGTATATTTTGCAGTAATAATATTTTTAACCTATTTGTAGTCATACTAAATCAAAAAAGAACATTGATAGCCCAGCTATGGTAACTTGATATGATTTAAGATAGTTAACATGACAATGTAAAAATTGTCAGAGCTCCATAATGTCCAGTGGAAGCTAATAGAAGGGAACTAAGGTCTCCCACCTCAAGGATGGTCTAGTGTTAACTGTGGGCAAAACCTGAGGTTTAAAGTGACAAATGCTGAACTGATAAACCCACCTTTGTTGATCAATTGAGCAGCATCCCCTGCTTCTCCCTGTTGAGGCCAGAAAATATGAACTGAATTCATAGTGTCTGCAAACAGATTCCACAGAGAGGCAGTACCAGGGACCAAATAACATTCACTGCAGGTCTCCTCTGCTATGCAGGCTAACACAGTATGAGAGACACCTGTATTCCTGAATTTGTGCTTCACAGTGTAAATGTGTATTAAAAATATATTCTTTTGTGCAGAAGGCATCATTATGACCATGCTTTGGAACCTGACATGACACAGTGCAGATTGTCACCCTAAATCTCTATATCCATCCTAGAGGATGGAGCCAATCTTTCAGAGGGTTAGAGCTTCTGAAGCAATTTAGTATCCATGTATAGACAAATATGGAGCTGAGTAGCTGTATAAATCCATATATAGACTTTGTAAGTCAAATTATCTCTGTCATGCCACTAGATAATCTCAGTAGAGTAAGCCGCCTTCTCTTCAGTGGATTTGTTCTCTTTCAAATATGGATATCACAGACCAAGATCGGTTCCAGTAATGATCTAGTTAACAGCCTACACCAGAAAGCTGGTAATAAGGTTTTGTCTACCTCTGTAACTGTTTCTCCTCTCTTATAGACCCAGGCATACTTTTGGTTACTGTCTAACAATGAGAGCTCAAGTTGAGCTGCACTAGCAGGTCCTCTTATGGCAGTAGAAAGATTTTAAAGTATGACTTGAGAGTAGAAGTGATGCAACACTGTCATCTTTTCTGAAAATCCCCTAAAGCAGTAGTTCTGAGAGATGTAGTGTTTTCACCTTTTAAACGGGATTTAACACAATCCTAAAGATGACATTTCAGTTGCCAATGTAGTTTTTCTATTGGTTACTTTATGTTCTATTTCTAAGCTGTCATCTGATTATTGAACTCATCCCAGAATCTTAAACTGTGGTCCATGACTTCCCGAGTGCACAAGTTCTCCATGCTTGTATCAATTCAAAGGCATTGCAGAGTTTCTAACAAATGCAGTAAATTAAGAGGATGATAAGCAGAATTTGGGTCCAGCTTCAGTGAAAATAATAACTCGATTGTGTGATTCTTGAAGACACAAATGACAGGTTCTGACACACTCTCTCGTGAGTTCAGGTAGAGCTTTGAAATAAAGTCTTGAGCTTGGCTCTGTTTTGTGTCTAATAGTGAAATCCCAATTGAGAATCTCTGATCACTAGGTAAGGATAGCATTATTTTGGAGTTGGGGATTCTCACCTGAGAAGTGAGTTTCTGTTGCACTGAATGTTTAGTTATTTATGTCAAACTGAACAACATCACTGAGGAATAAGTCTTTCTCTGACTCCCTGACAGATTTTGATAGCATCATGGTTAGGACAATGTGTTGGTGGGTAAGAGAGGAAAGCATATATGTGAGTTTCCTTTCTCAGAGGAGGGTACCTATACGACTGGAACTGGTACTGGAATTTAAAAGACATTATCACTTTTGTAGCTGTCTTCCTGAAATTTCTCAGTTTCTTAAATTTGTCTCCTAACTAAAATGATTTGGGTAGTTTTACCAATTCCAGCATAGACAGAACAACAATTTTGTCATATGGATTGTGCACTGAAGAAAGTTCCTCCAGCATGAATAGTTGGTATATCCTGCTCCATGGAGAAGTAATTAACAGCAGCAGAGGAACATTACAGTATAAGCTGGAAGAAGTGTGAAAAGGTTGGTATGATAAAAAGATTGCTCAGAGGCTGAAGCTCTTGGACTTTCAGCTATTAGACTGATCTCTTTTCACAGTGGAATATTGCAGAGGTTTCGATTTCTGAGAGATCCATTGTCTACCTCAGAGATGGGGCCCGATAAGTCTTTGAGATCTGGATGTTCTGGATATATTAAGTAGTTCATGGATATAAAAATGGATGTAAGCGAACATTTCTTCCTCTGCCATTCCCTGTGAAGCAAAATGATGGAAAAATCTGTTGAAAGAATTTGTGTTATTATCTATGTATGTCCTTCCATGAAAAACAAACTGTCTTGAAGGAAGAAAGGCTTCTCAGAGTGGTCCACTCCCAAGCTCTTCTTGTTTCCTCTGTTTTTGCATAATTTCATCACGGTTTTTTTTTTACATCATTACCAAACAATGGATCCTCTAATATTTTGAGATATTTAGAGGATGAGACTTTCATTTCTTTCACAGCTGACATCTGGACTAGCTCTGTGGTAACTTTACCTCTCTCTTTAGACTGAAGCCAGTAACAGACATCCTGAACAGAGGACTGTGTTTGCATTATTAAAAATGTACACGATATAACAGTAGTAATATCACATACATCATTCTCTACAATTGCCCAATTTGACCTGAACATGATAACAAAACCTGGATATTTTGTAGAAACTTATTTTATGGCACTCAAAATTAAAAAAAAAATCAAACTAGCGTTATTATAAAATGGTTAGTTTTTTTCCGACCATTGGTCCCTTTTTTCTTCCAGAATTCTATCTTTCCTTGGAAATGTACGTAGACTACTCTATACTCTTGAAATAATTTATTTCATTTGGAAGATACCTACAAAGATCATCTATTCCAACCACCTGACCACTTCAGGGCTGTCCAAAAGTTAAAGCATGTCGTTAAAGGCTTTGCCCAAATGCTTCTTACACACTGACAGTCTTGGGGCATTGACCACGTTTCTAGGATGCCTATTCCAATGTTTTACCACCTTCTTGGTAGAGAAAAACTTCCTTATGTCCAGTCTTAACCTCCCCTGGCACTGCTTTGAACCATTCCCGCTTGTCCTATCATTGCATACCAGAGAGAAGAGGTCAGCATCTCCCTCCCTACTTCCCTTCCTCAGTAAACTGTAGACCGCAACTAGACAAATCTAAAGGCCTCACAGGACATTCCTTCCAACCCCTTCACCAGCTTCCCTGGCCTCCTCTGGACACATTTAAGGACCTTCACATCCTTAATAAATTGGGGGCCCAGAACTACACAAAGTAGCACTGATATTTTCTTTCATAGTGATGATTTTTAGAAGTTGGATGATATAGAGACATAAGTATATGTGAAACTGCACAAAAAAATGAGACAAATCTGTTTTAGAATAATTGAATTGAAAATATTGTCTTTCTGTTTTTCAGGACTATTATTTTTCAGATGGCAGAGGTAAGGTGAGAAAGGAGAGATCTGTAGCTATACAAATTGTGAGGCTGAGAGGCAAGACAGGCTGGGCCACCATGAGAAAAGGGAGTGTGTGCCCTACTGTGGGGGTAAGTGGAAAGAGAGACTTGAGGTGTAAAGAAAAAAAGATTAAAAAGACTAGGAAAGTGAGTGAGAGGAGAAATATTTAGAGTTGCAAAAATAAAGTATTTTAAAGAAGATTAGTAAACTAGCATTTAACAAAGAGTAAACAAAGTGAGATGGTGTGTGCATTTTGGTACTAAGTGGGGTTACAAGCAGTAGACAGGAGTTCATTAGCTTTGCAGAGGCCTAGACAGGCTCACCTTGCCTCATTCTTACTGATTTGTTTTCTGTGGAGGAGCAGTGCTTAATTAGTCTTTTCTTAATAAATCTTCAATGAAGTTAAAAAAAAGAAAAAAATGCTCATTTTTTTGTCCTTGAGCTTCAGTCCCCTGTTCTTAGAGAGTAAAATGGCAACAGTATTCTTTTGATACTAGGAAACTCAAGACAGTGCCTCAGTAGAATATGTATCTGATGCCCCTTGAAATCGGTGAAATTTGGGTGTCTGACTTCCTTTGAGATCCTCATCCCAAGTATCTTGCTCAAGGTTACACAATAAATGTGATGGTGATGTGTGACTTAAACTCAGTACATCTGGCTATTGCTTTTGCCCCCAAGAGCTTTTCCTCTCTGAGATGTATTAAAATCTAGAGGTTGTTAACCTACCGTCTTCTGAGTTCAGGAAGCTGGGAATTAGCAAACTCAGTTGACTTAGAAGTGATATATAAATACTTATTATATTTAAGCTAAGGAATATTGGTGTCCCCATCTCTTTTCCTCTTTCTTACCCCCCTTTTTCAGGCTTTGACTGAGATAAGATATCCCAAGCTTAATATTTTACTGTCTGGCCAGGGCAGGCTGAGAAAAGCCTTGGGGCACCTGTGTCTGTGCCAAGGCAGAGCAACACTTCACCTGAACAGCACAGAGCAGCTTTCTGCATCTTTTCTCATCCTTTTCCTTTGTACTTGAGGCTACGACCCTTAAGCACGCTAGTGTAATAGAAAATCATTCTGAGGAAAAAGATAGGCATTGAAGAAAAGATGCATTAAGATATTGCAAAGGTGTAAAAGATGATGGTAAGACACTGCCATCCTGGAAAAAGACAGAGGGTTTATATTATGAAAGTTTACACCACACAGTTTTTCAGTGTATCATCTGCAAAAGATCTCCCAGTAGAATGTAAACCAGAAATTGTCCTTGGTTCATGGTGGGGCACACTTAAGAGACCCTGAGGGTCCTTGCACCAAGACAGGGGGTACTAGGGAAGATTGTCTGAAAGTTCAGGTGACAGCTACGTAATGCTGAGTGGGCAGCACACCCATCACTAGGGACTCGGCACCAAACAGTGTCCCTTTGAAAACCATGATTTTTCTGAAAAGTTGACAGCTATGTTAGTGAGTCCCTGTTTGGAAAGGAGATTCCTTAAGGACTTTTGTAACTTTGGAGAAAGTTCTGTCTCTTGTTATCTTTTGGCTGGTGGGTTTTGAATGTACCGAACGATGTCTCTTTATAAAACAAACAAAAAAGCAAAACTGGCAAATCCTTGTTTTTTTCTTTCTTAGTTTGTTGCCTTTTTTTTTTCTTAAATACATCAAATGCTTTGGTTTGGTTCTAATACTGCCTATGCAATTCTCTAGATTAAGTTGAATTCCTTTTTAAAGAATATTGTACACAAGCATTGTATATTTGTGTGTTGGTTATGGTTCCCAGTGATGATTAGACTCTCGTGTAGAATTTGCTTTGTTCTGGCTGCAAGAGGGATTGTGTCTCACTGTGAAACGTATCCAGGGTGAGGAAGGATTTATTTTTCTTTGAAAGGGCAATGGAAGGTGGAGAGAGAGGAGAATTAAAACTGAATTTTTCTCTCTGATGCTGAGGCCAATTTTCAGTGTACCTGTTGCAGTTTTACACAAGTCAGTTGCCTCCCCCAGGAGTCAGTGTGCTTTCTTGTAATGTATTTATTGAATCAAATTATAAGTAAAGTAGGATGCAGCTGGAAATGTGACCTAAGCTGTGCCCAAGCAAATGAGAAGAGTTCAAGTTATTCTCAAGAATCCTTCTCCGCTAGGTATAGAGAGACTGAAATCTTAGCTCAGTAATGTGGCTTAACTAAATCTGGACTGACGAGTGACTGCGTATTTTGAGGGGACCTAGGCCTGGTCTCTTGGCCATGCGAAGGAGAAAGGTGTGCTCTGGTTCCTCTCGGATGCTCTTTGGGCTTTCTTCCATTGGAGTTCGGTGTGTGAGGGGCTAGCATGGATAGGTTTGGCTCAGGGACAAGATCCCTCTGTGGGTTCAGGGTGATGTGACCAGTAGGCTGGCCAAGCTGTGAGCCCTCCTCCTGCATGATCACACACATCATCTCATGTGTTCACAGAAGGTTGTTCCAGGATGGGCTCTGTCTCTGCTTGTCCCAGTGCAAGAGCACAAAGGGGCTTCACTGGGACTAAAGAGAGTGCTCACGTCTTCACACACACAGTCCCAGCCGTGTCCACCCCCTGCAGAGGATGGAGGATAGAGGGTGAATGATGGAGGATGCTGCACTGGATGTGGAAGCTAACAGGGAAGCAGAGGAGCCATGAGTCTGCTCATGAGGGGGTTACATGTCAGAGCAGCAGAGTTTCTTGTATTCTGCTAACCTGAGAATTTTTGTTATACTAAAGGAAGTTTTGCTTGGAAAAGTGCGGATCTCTGTTCAATGTGACCAGGAGCAAATTTATCTTGTTAGCTCTTATTTACAACTGACAATTCTCAATTAGCATTTGAGCCTAGATTCCTATTTCTATAAATCCCTAATGAGAGTATAAATTACTAATGAAAGAGCTAAATCTCAGGGCCAAAGTCTTACTTCATCAAGACAGTAATGTAAATCTGAAGTGTTTCTATTCATCTGAGCGAAGTTACTTCACTGGTGTAAAGAATATGGGAATGAATCTGCTAGACTCTTGTAGTGGGCAGCATCAAGTGATTTTGTTTTGTCTAATTTTAAAATTCCGTTGCTCTTAGGGAAAATATTGCAAATGTTTCTGTAATGCTGTACTCAAACCCATTTGCCTGATTTGTCCAACTTCATACTATTTGTTCCTTTAAATTGCTTTTTTCTTTTTAGACCTGCTGCTTGGTGAATAAAGGCTGTGTAGAACCCTAAAATATTTGTCAGCTTTTGATGTAATCCGTAAGACTTTTATGTTTAGTTTAAGTAATATTTAATTTCTAAATGACACGGCTCGTAGGAATTAGGCTACAATTTACACTTAAGAAATGGTAGAACTGAAGTAATTTATGATCAATGTTAAATTTCTCATTGTTTTTGAATGTCTCTTGCTAATCTGTGATAATATTAACATGCTGCTGTAACAAAGACCTAGCAGTAAACTCACGGTACTTCGTTTGAACCTTTTATGAGTGTTAATAACTGGTCATGTATGGGTTACTTTAACTACTGTAACCACTGGAAACAGACCCAAGTTTGAAGGGTTTTTAGGAAAGACCTTTAGGAAAGGTCTTTTAGGAAATCACCTAGGTAATAATGTGTGTCGTATTGGTGTCAGTGATGCTATCTTTGGTGTAAATTGCAAAAAAATTCAATAGACTTACCTGGTATCACAATCTTAAAAATACGTTAAAGGCACTGGACCTGGTCCTGCTGGGTACTGCTTGGTGTTTGTTCATCACTTGTTGTATTATCTTGTCTGGCAAGGGTCTTTCTCATCCTGCACTCTCAGTAAAGTTGATGAGGGTCTTGTGTGAGTTAAAAGCTACATGATCCAGCTTTGTGTCAATTAATTGTGTTCAATGTTCAGATTTTAAAAGTCTAATTGCTAAACATAAGAGTTTTACTTGAAGGTCAAATATTAATAAAATGTAGATTACAGCTTCTTCTGTTAGGTTTGCAAACTATTCATCTTAATGAGCTCCTTTAGTTAACTTTGTTCAAAGAGTTTCTTGAAAAGTTTATGAGGTAATTATTAGAAATCCTAAACAATATTATACGAATGACAAATTATAAAGCTGAAATTGTTAGAGTTATGAAGAAAGAAAGCATCATCTTGTTGAGTGAGTAAAAGTTTTACTATTTCTCTCAAATTGGCAAATTTCTAACGCATGTTTAGTAAAGACTACTAAATATTAAAATACTGGCACAATTACAATGAAATTATTTTACAGTTTTTTTATCATACATTATAATATATGTCTAAGTCAGTTTCTGTTATTCTCAGAACATTAACATTCAGCCTTGTAGAATATTTTATTCTGTATATTACTCGATTGTACTGGCTTACAGACAATAGAAGCAAGTGACTGCAAATGACTCTGACTAGGCTGAAATGAGCTAGGAGGAAGAACATAATCTTCTACATCTTAGGCTCTCTCAGTCTTAGTAAAAAATGTAAAGAAGCAAAACTAGCTGCATCTTAGCAGAAGATGCATATATATAACATTAAGATTTAGTACAGCAATGCAAGCTGGTTTTCTTATTCTCATGAAGTACTGAGCAAGTAAAAGCTAGTAAGGGAAGTTATTGCAAGCAGAAGGCTGTCTCTTATAGGAGGTCAGATCTGAGATACTTAAGATGAGATTGGTCTTGTAGTTTATAGCTGCTGAAGCCATTGCTGTAGCCAGTTAGATAAGTTAGGACCATTTGTGTAAGGGCTCTCCATGAAGTTATGAAGTGATGCATCAGCTTTTCCTCTGAACCGCGCAAAATATTTATCTCAAACCTCTCTGTGCCTGAAGATAAAACATAGATTTGGTGTCAGATAGTTGGCAAAGGCAGATTCAAAATTAGACACTCTGAATCCTATGTGGCATGCTTTATAAACAGCTGTTTTTAGTCTAGAAACATAGTTGTCATCTTGCTAATATACAAATATGTAAACAGCAAAGTGATCATGTGCAAAAATGGAAGAATGAAAATAAAACATTTTGTAACAGCTTACTTTATTTCTTGTAAATGCTTCGTTTTTGGTGACATACTAAAATAAACACTCCTAAGTAGAACTGTAACAATTTTCATGAACACAGTGATATCTGAATAGAAATAAGGACTGGAAGAGGTTCTTAAGTCTAGTGTTTGCAAAGAATTTTTCTTTTAGGGGTATTTGTGTTTGATTATTATTGTTTTGTAGGGTTTTTTTTTTTGAGTGCTGTATACTCTATTCAACCCACGATTGTTTTGTAATTATAAAAGTTGAGACAGAAGTGAAAATGAAATAAAATTGTCACACTGTGCCTGAAATCTATTTTAATTAATTAAATGTAATCAAGGTTTTGAAAGCAAAAAGAATAAATATAATTCTGACCTTTTCTAATTAAGGAACAAAACCAGTTTGAAAACCACAGAACAAAATAAAAGCACATTTTTAAAAAACATTCAGAAGATCTCAGTCAGGAAAACTATATTTCATTGTGCATACTGCATTTAGGTTTCACGGGAGGCATTTTCAGTGTTAACAGATTTGTATATACCATAAGTAAATAGATGAGGAAGGATTTCTGTCAGATGCTGCAGTGACAGGGTTTAGTTTAAATCCTTAAGACAGATAGATAGAAGTAGATTAACTGGCTTTAGTTATTTCATGTTCCCTGTCTGAGTGGAAACATGTATCCACGTTGAGCTAGAGTGCCCTAGCAGCCTGAAGTTGTAATGTATTTACTGCCTTTTGATGCATCTTGTTTAACATTTGCTTAACATATTTATTCAAATGAGGCCAGGCATTTGTTTATCCCTTATCAAACGAAGTGGGACAGCTCTAGGACAAGAGCAAATAGATGATATCAGCAGAACCACCTTAAGACTTCCTTTTTTTTTTTTTTTATGATAGTACTTAGCAAGAAAATATCAACATTAGAAGATATGCTCATGAAATAATTTGTCAGCCAAGCTTTGGATAGTTTTTGCTTGATATCTTAAAATGTAATAAACTTCAAAGTCTGCAAGAAAACAAAAATGCAACAAACAACCCTGAACAAAAATCAAACTCCTCCCTTTCACCCCCAATTTGAAACAAACCGATCAAACTCTGGGAACATCTAACCCAATCAAATAAATAAATAAATTTAAGGATATGGCTTCTAGATAGAGTATGATTAGACTTTAATTCAAGCACTTAAAAGATAAAGCACAAAATAACCTGACTAGTAACTGCCTGGATTACCTTGAATAAAGAATAGTCCATAGTATCTTCAAACTTTAATATGGGCTAACACATCCATTACCCATTCTCATTTTCTTTCTCCTGCTCCTTTTCATATTGATTTCTATTCTTTTCTGTGCTCATCACTGTGATTTGTATAGACAAAACATACCAAATCAGCAACACTCTTAATCACAGCTGATATTTGCTTCTGGCCTCATTCTTCAGGCGTCATCTGTCCCTTTTTGTTCTACTTTAAGGATTAAGTGACTAGACTTCTCCTTAGATCTATCTAGCACAGTCCCACAGCATCAGTATGTCACGTAGGTGTGTCACGGGGACAGTTGTGGAAGGTAAACACAGAATTCCCCTCTATTGACCCTCGTAAAAAAAATATATCTGTCCATGTATCTACAATAGCTTCCTGTGCAATCTTTGATTGGGGTGTTTACTGAAAAATCTATGTTTAAGTGTCCTGAACATGTGAAACATGATTTTAAATATGAGAGAGTACCCCCTTAGAAATTACCTGCAAACTCTATAGTAGTGGGTGGTCTCACATAAACACGATAATCTCCAGAGAGCATGAGAGGAAAAGATGTCTTAAAAATTACGGTGATTTAATTTTATTTTGCCCTAGAATGACATTCTCCTGAGTATTTGTGAAAATGAAGATGAATATGCAGGGCTACATTTGGTTGATTTCGCGCCAGATGGCCAGTTGCAGAGGCTGAACTAAGCTGAACTGATTGATTCGTTTTTGCCATATTGCATGCTGGCGTTTACCAGAGTTCACATCATTCAAATGCTAACATTTTTGGTGCTTTCTCTTTTTATTTATTTATTTTTTTTTTATTTTTCTCAGTTTCTTGGTATGACCCCTGCTTTCATAATGGATTCTTCCCTCTCTCTTTCTGCTTCAGTGTTTAAAAGAATTAGTCTTTTCACTACCAAAAGATTGGTTGGGCCTTTTTTTGTCTTTAAAAAGATTTAATAAACTGCTCACAGAGATAGGGAAATGAGAAAATACTGAGGGAAAATGTGCATTATTGTGTTTTTTTTTCTCTCCAGAAGTTTAACTTTCTCTTGAACTAATTTATCACATGTGAACAGAAAATACATCACCTTGTACTAAAACGGAATTCTTAAAATGCTTTGATTTAATTTTACCTATTTTTTGGGGGGATCACAAAGCAAGTAATGTGAATTCCCAGTGTTTTAACATTCATGGAGATGTTCTACTAAAAGATAATGGAGGTGATATCAATAGTTACACAGAAATTTCTCCAGAAAATAATGAAAATTAATAGAAAAAATAATCTTTCCATTTTTAAAGCAATTTTATAGATATGCAGAATAAATAACATGTAGGGAGCAGGATACCACGTGAAGATGTCCATATATAAATCTTATAAACCAGAGTAGGTAAATTTTAGGGGAAGATTTAAAAGACCTAATGAATGTGGGTTTCCTTATTAAGTTGTTCTGTGGGCTTTAGAGAGATGTCAGTAAAATCTTACTACAGTTTCTTTCTAAGTGGCAGTATGTGTATTTTGTTTAATTTCTATATCTATGCAAAGGGTGTTGGAATATGAAAGGAAGGAAGATCTCAAATTTTACATTTTTCTGTAAAATACGATAATCTGACCATTTGTCGAAGGAAAAAAATTGAGAATGTACTATGAGATCCTTTGGCAAAAGAACATTCACTCTTCTGAGAGGAATCTTTCTTTCTTTTCACTCCATAACCATAATTCTAAGTGTAATATCAGGATCCACCTCTTCATTAGGCCAAGTGAGTTGTAAAGCCCAATTCCTCACTGATTTCACACCTTAGATGGAGAGGGTTTTGTAGGGTCAGGGCAGAGGAAAAAAAGCGATGAAATTTATGCCTTACGAACAGCACTATCCATTGATCAACAGGAGAAATTTGGATCAAAATGCTGGTCGGATAAACAGCAAGAGATGGCAAAGCCCTATCTTGACAGATGCCAGAAGGGAGTTTTACTGAGGACCTGAAAAGTACTGGCATTTTGCAGAGAGATTAGTTTGGGACATGCTTGTTATGCTGGATTGGACCTACAGACAGAACCATCAGCTTAATCTGTACCGTATTGCAAAGCCCACCCAGTGCTTTATGGGACAAGAGATCTGTGTGATTGACATACACTCATGTGGGACTGGGAATCTTTCAGATTACTTCAAAACAGATATTTATGGTGACTGGCTGCCATAGGCCAGATGATTTCTTCAAGAGCTGGGCTATCCTCATATCTCCAGTTTAACTTCATTGCAGCTTGGCTGGATATTCCCCACCAAAATCATTCTTGCCCCATGAAACCACACAGGTTCCTCTCCTGTAGTGGTCATGCTGAGGCAGGAGCACTGCTTGTCCTAGGTTGCACACCTCTGCTCTGAAATGCTGGCTCTTGGTGGCCCAAGAGCTTGGGCACAGGTATGTCCTGGCATAAGCATCCACTGACGGGGATGATAAATGGGAAGGGGGATTTGAAATGTGGAAATGCACGTGTAAAACAATGACAAAGTTGATAAAAAAATATTTAAAAAATATCTAGAGCACTATGGATTTACTTTTTATTCCAAAAATATTCTCGGAATTTTAAAATTTAGTTATTATGCTTACTGGAAGAGTGAAAAGAGTATATTACTGAAGCAGCAAATCCTAAAATTAGCCATCTACCTGACACCAAGCACCTCCTGACACTTGTGCTCAAAAATGCATGGAGGGATTGATATAAATCTCTACTTTCCTTAAGAAGTCTCTGCACATCTTTGTCACCTGTAACAGTTCTATGAGTTAAACAGAGCAGTCAGAAACACAGCCTGCTGGATTGAGAAGGATTAAAAGGGGTGAACGTACAGTACTTTATTGACCTAGGTCCTCACATTAACCTGATCTGATCCTTTAATTACTATGAATAGAACAGGGCTTACAGTCCGACTTAATAACACCCCATGCTTTTTATTCTGTAAAGAGCTTTCCCATTCATGTGGCCTCCTCTTTTCAGATTTACAGATTTGTAACAAGAAGGAATGCATGTTTTTTTTTTTCTGGCACTCCAGGGGAGAAAGCTACCTAATGTGTATGTGTGGGATATTGGAAAACACAACTGCAACTTTTCTGTTTTGAAAAAAGTTCTTTGAAAATCAATCCTCTTCCAAGTTGTTATTTGGCAGGCAAAGGTGAAAGCAGAATAAGCAAGCAAAACATAAAATCTTAATTTTATAAAGGTAGTAGAAGGAGCTTAACATAGTTTCTCTGCTAATTGGGAGTGTAATCAAATAAGATGTATACTTTTCTTGCTTTCCATGCATACTTCCTCCTTCCCCATAGGCTCAGAGAACCAGCACATTACTGTAATCTAGGCAGACTGATATATACACACATGATCATATATATGGGTGATATATGATACTGTAATTAATAACTGGTATTCTCTCTGAATTCAGGAAAGCAGCTGCAACCCACTGATAAGGTACTTTATGAGAATAAAATCAAACCTGAGCATTAATGGTTATAATTAGTTGTGTTTGAGAGCTGTGAAACAATCATTTTATTTCTTGAACTGAACTGAAATTCGAGTGGTCTGCTGGGTTAAAAACAAAAAGGAGATACAGATTGAGATTAAGAACATGAGACACTGTGGAAAGAGTTGTATAAAAAGTAGGAACAGTCTCCCTAAGTTTTACATGAACGTATTGTGTCTAGTGTCTTGTGCAGATCTGCCTAGAGGACAGGTTGAGGGAGCAATCTGAACCTGTTTTGAATTAAAGATGGAATGAATGATGGTAGAGAAGCAGAGGATTGGGAGATATTTAGGAGGTAAAAAAGAGGAAAGAGAGAGGAGAAGGAAGAATCTGACCAAAAAAATGGTGGAGTTTGTGGGAAGAACCCAACCAAAATCACTTCTTTCTCTTTCAGTCATCACTTCCAGTATGATTTGCCTAAGCACGCAATCCTTCGACTCTTGTAATTATAAAAAGATTACAGTTGTATGTTTAACTTGGCATGGAAGGAGAATATACTGTAGGAATTTGCCATTTGGAAGTTTTCTGCTTATTAAGAAACAACATGCTTCAGCATTATTTTAAGGCTAAAACTTGATTAACATGCAGCAATGAAAATGGTCTAATTTTATTTTATTAAAATTGCTGTAAATAACACCGTTAGTAAATGATATTCTGAAAGAATATGGTATTTGACAGTCAAGATGTACTTAAAATATTTTATCCTAATACTTTAGCTTTCACAAGACAGGTATTGTTAGGAGCCAGTCTGATTAGTCTATCAAAGACACATCATTGCCTCCTTCTCCCCCGCCCTCCGCCCCCTTGAAGATAGAATAATCTTTACTATGCTTTTAAGTAATAAGGATTTAAATCGCAGCAAACCGTGAAACTGCCAAAGCATGCTTATTATTGACAGGTTATATGAAAATGATTGCTTAAAATTCCACCCCACAAACAGCCAGCCAGACAGATGTATATAATCCCTACTTTAGCATTATAGTCTTTCTCTATTGCTACTCTATAAGGCTGTAATCCCAAAAGACCATTTACTAGATGTGGAATGTTGTATGTTCTTGTAGCCTCCTTCCTTGATTGTGTTCCTAGGGCCTTGTTGGGCAATTGATTACTCTGTGCACAAACCCACTGTTTTAGGTATTATTGGCAAAACCCCCATTGTCTTCAAGATTTAGGTTCTTTGTGATTTTTTTTAGTTAGTTATTTTGCAGGCAACTGAGTTTAAAATCTGTGATTGGAAAGACTTACCCCTCACATCTTCCTGTGAAATGTTTTACCTTTAAAATGAAAAAGCATTTGGAAACTGTAGGATGGTTTTGATCTGCAGAATTAAAAGGAATCAGTACTGGAAATGGATTCACGTAATTTTTTTTTTGGGTATCCAGTACTTGGGGGGAGGGAGAGGAGAGAAAAAATAACAGCTGATTTAATATAAATGGGCTGAATTCCCTTTCCTGGTGGGTCTTTCAAATCTCTAGTTTCTGTTCTTGCCATGGCTCTGTGAATATCCCCCTCCCCTTTTTGTTAAAAGGCATTTCCTATGAAGGCCTACAAAAGCAGCTTTCAATCTGATTAAGCTTCTCCCATTAAAAAGTACAAAAATAGGGATACATTTGGGTCAGTATCACCCCTCTATTCATATGCCTTGATTACCTAGGCTATTTACTAAGAAAACCACACGTGAACCTGGACAGCTCCTGTGGTCATTGGAGGCTACCAAAAATTTAACTTATGAAATTCCAAGAGGCAGCAATGACCATAACTCCAAGCCAAATGATTGGAAAAGCCCAAGCAGCTTGGCATAGCTGTAGGCTCCTCGCTGGCAGATATCAGTTTTCCAGCCTTAATTGGAGTAAGCTGTTGCTTGGAGGAGGTAGAGGGAACAGCTGTCTCCTGAGGTCCCCCTCACTGGTGATCTCTGTCTCCGGATGCTCCCTCCTGTGCAGAGGGGCAGTGTTTCACTCTCCCAGCTGTGAAGCACCACTCTGTGGGTCCACTTCTAGAGCTCATTTTCTGATTCACCCTCAGTCAAGGTAAATCATGCCCCACTTCACTTTATCTACCCGTAGATAAACCTGAGAGGTTTTTGAGAGAAAAGTTCAGTACCTGAAAAATTTCTCTGGTGTTGATTTCTCTCAGCATCAACATTGGCACCTCTTACTTACCCATTTGTAGAAATACATATAGTATTTTTCTCCAGCAGATGAGTACCTGTGTGAGATATTTGCAGCAATTTACAAAGGTTCTGTCGTAACATGTGTAAGCATTTTAATGGGGTAGTGCTGAAAAATAAGCTTGAACTGCAGCTGTGATTTGTTTCTGCCCTCACAACAGGTTTGCAACCTTTCTTAATATTTTTTTTCTTTGGTACACGGCGGTGTTGAAATGTAATTTTTATTACTAAATGAATGAATGACTGGTGCTGCTTAGGGCACAGAAAAAAACATTTTGACATGAAGCCCAAGTATTGTTGCTGTTGCAGTTGTCCTGTTGTTTTATTAGCTCTGAACAATGTTGGACTACTCTGGAAATCTAATAATCCTTCTAAAGTGTCTTCCCTCGGTAGTACCTTTGATAATGGAGAGTAGATTCTAAAAATACAATAAAAGCATAAAAAAGAATATTATGATAACTGCTTTTAAAAACTAGGAAAAAAAATGGATGAGTGAAGATGAGGCAGACTACATAGAAAGGAAAAGGAAGAAAATGTACTAAATGTTAGGTTTTAATCATTTTCTGTGTGTATTTATGATTTAATCTGTTAACAGGCATGTTAAATACAGCATAGGATTTGGTGGATATTTCAGTGCCAGCTGCACACTCTGTTTTTCTGAGGAGAAAGAGAGAGAATTAACCAAAATGTGGCATGTTTTACGCAAATTATTAGTTGAATTA
The DNA here is from genome assembly GCA_033556795.1 of Tapera naevia. NCBI lineage: Eukaryota > Metazoa > Chordata > Aves > Cuculiformes > Neomorphidae > Tapera > Tapera naevia. The sequence continues at coordinate 19,441,930 of JAUMJJ010000038.1, forward strand.
CAAGTAACATATTTTCTTTTTTCCTAATGTTCATCAATTGCCGCCAAACATATTTATGTGAAATATGGTTGTTTAAAATATAACTGTTCTGTAGATTCCTTTTATTAAATGAGGTTCTTATGACCTCTGAAGAGCAGAAAAGGCCCTTGAGACAAAAGCGTCTTTCCAGTGTGTGTGTGCACACACACATATGTCTGTCTATACAGATATAGATATGAATGTGCACAAGGCAAAGAGCTTCACAGGTTTATAACTAAAGAGGAAACTCCTGTGTTTTTTATTCAATTTTTTAAAAGCAGGGAATATTAATTCTTCCATTAGAATGTTACAGATGTTTTGTTATGTAAGTGGAAGATACATTTTTTTTTAATTATAATTTTTTATACCAGTGACTTCTACATGAAGCAACACTCAAATGATTTATGTTTCACATTTATTTAAACAATCATTGTCTTTCTCGAAGTATTTTCCTGAAACCTTTTGTACAGCTAATAAGAACCTTGTATTGGAGTAGGTTCATCTGATAATAGCAATACAAGTTTGTCTGATTATGCCAAAATGATATTGGAGAAAGGGGATTTTTATTAACCCCCTTAGAATGAAATCCATAACACCTATAAGCTTTCTCCATTCCAAATGGACCAAAAGCTTAATTAGAGAACAGAAATCTTTTGTTAAAGAATACATGCTAGGGAGCAAATGATAACTATTAAATTTCTTTGCCAGAAAGTAATTATTTAATTTTACTTCTCCCCCTCATTTTAACATCTTTATGTAGCATCTACATTCTAGGACTTCAGGAAATTTACTCTCTTGTTCTAAGTAGGTTGAGAGGTGACTTCAGTCACAGAGGATCCTAAGAGTCAGGTTCAGTGCTACTGATTGCATGATAAGGTATCTTTTCTTCTTGTGTCTTTGTACAGGTCAGTAGTACTACCTAGGTTCTGTCATCCTCGTCAGGCTTTTGAAATGCTACTCTTCCCAGTGTTTTTGATGTGCATTTCACCTCAGGAAAATACTTGTTTCTGAAGGGATTTTGCCTGGCATGTTCTGTGCATGCACAAAAAAAATGAGTGTTGTTATCTATGTTCCTGTAGAAACAAGGTTATTTATCCCCATGTTTGCAAAAGCAGTTGCCCACTGGCTCCAGCAGTAACTTTTCTCCCTCTTTGGCTGTCTGCAGGATGACATGTTAGCAGGAGCTGTTGGTAGAGTGTTTTATGTAGCCTTCTACTTGTCTAATGGTTGCTTTTGGTAGGAGCATTTTGTCAGAGATTGGACTCTTTCCGGTCTTGTAAGACAGATGTTGGCAGGAAGAAGGTGCACACTGGACAATGTCTTTCAGCCTTTCTTCCTTTGGCTCTGGCACATTACCCTCTGCACCTTCTGGAGACAAATTGAGCTTCCCCTTTAGAACCTTTGCAGGACTTCCCTGTGCCAAGCCTGAGTAGGAACCCCAGCTATGCAAGAAGGCTTTTCCTATAGCCGCTTCACTCCAAGGTATTTGCCATTGTGCGCAGCAAATATTCCAAGCAATGTTACTTGTGGTTCTCATGGTAGAAAATTATTCCCCACAGCCCCCCCAATATTCTTAGCATAGGTACTTACTAAATATTTCTTTCATAATATTGTATTTGAAAAGATGAGAATAAGTGATTGTGTTCTATATGTGAAAGGGTATTTTGGTTTAAAACAAAACCTTTGAGCCTTATTACCACTGCAGAGGTTTGAATATAAGAATTTTGGGCAAAGCCTTCAAACACCTAACATTCTGCACTTCAATAAAAAGCAGACTACTCTCAGAAAATGAGATATAAAAGCCCAGCATTTTCTTAATAAAAAGGAAGTGAATAAATTAGAGAAATCCATATTAAAAAATAAATCAACAAACAAAGAAAAGCAAACATCAAAACTTTGTTTCCAGCCTGCGGTGATTAAAATAACACCACCATGAGAATAATGTGTTGAATGATGTAGCGGACGTGATTGTATGTTGCTAGAAACCAAAACTTTGAAACGTGTTTTTTTTTTTTCTAAACATTGCAGTTAGTTAATTCAGAAATAGCTATCTTATGATTGGCAAAAAATGAGACTGGAAGAAGAATTTTGCAAAACTGATTTAAGTTTGGGACTTCTTTCCTTGGGAGATATACTATTCTTTTCACATGATTTTTAACCTTGTTTAATACTTAATTCTCCACAAATTCAACAAAATACCAGATTTTGCCAATGATGCACAATAAAATATGAATTCTGATTACCTTCTACCAAAGCAATTTATTTTAGAAGATTGGATTATTTTGATAAAAATAAACCATTTTCAGAAGGAAAATAGTCATTTGTTCAAAAAATGTGTTAACTTTAGCAAAACTTATTTTCTGTTACATAATGTAATTCCTTCAATTTTTAGTCTTTCTACATTGCCTTGCAAGTATTTTGCTTACTTCTACCTGTTAGATTTAGTCCAACCATACAGAGTTGCAGTCATATATTTTCTTTGCAGTAATATCCAGGGCCTTTTTCTCTAGCCTCTGAATATACTTTCAGCAATAAATTCAATTTCCCTCCTTAGTAAAGCCTTTCAAAAGGGGCCTTGTCAAAAAATCCGCAACAATATGATAAGAGAATCCTTAAACTACTCAGTTTACCTAAATTAGTTTAGATATCATTGAGTCCCTAGGATAAATAAAAATAGTAGTGACCACGCTTGGCTTACCATACAAACCTTTTTTGACACTCAGGAGCTAAGTTTGTCTTTACTGCTACAGAACTGTTCTATTTGAAGACAGGACTGTGGTCACTGAAGGGTTAAATCCAGTTTAGAATTTGAGTTAATCCATATGCTAATCTATTTTAAATATCCCTGCATAACTACCAGCGTATTTTTAGCAGTGCAGTTTGTTGTTCCAGTTGCCAGCTATTTTTGATGACACAACAAAATAGGGCAGAATATAGTTTTAAGGTTTATCTTGGCCTCTAACTTTAAAAAGGGCGAAACTCCCACCTTGTCCAAGGATATTTTTCATTTGAATGGTCTATACCTGCCCTCTGCAATCAGCCAATTGTTGTAAGCAGTGTGAGGGGCCTGAGGTATTAGTGCTGAGAATGTTCCTGTTGTCCCTCAGGTTAGGGATTGTTTTGCAATGATCACTTGTCCTGATTTGAAGATTGCATGACAAGACACTATTAAAGTAAGGGCAAGGAATTCAATTTCTCGATGTCATTTTGCCTGGCCTGGTTTTGAAAATAGGTCACTATACACTATCTGGATTTGTATATTATAACAGCACCTGCTAACATTTTTGTAGTGAAGGGTCTAGCTATATTTTCATTACAAACCCCTATTTTCAGGGGTTTGTATACTGTAACTTGACCGTAGAAAGACAATTCTATCTAAATAGTGGCATACATGGTGTCTTCTAAGAAGCATGTTTTTTACCTTGCAAATCTCAACAGATACGTGTTCAGCCATTTCTGCAGGAGTGAAAAATTAAAATATATTTTCAGCTGCAATTTGGTACTGATAGTAGATTCCTTAGGAAATTAATGCCATGCTAAGTTTATCTTTAATTAAAATTATATGCAAAAGATTTGGATTTATCATGCAAGTCTTAATAAGAATCCAAATACTCACAAGCTATAAACATTGGTGACTGAACATGTATATTTTAATTATGCAAATCCACAGTAATAAATGCCCCTAAATAATGGAAGGATTTAACACGGTTAAAAACTGGTTGTTTGCAAAGGTCAGTAAATAAATCATATGGAGCTGAACGTTGAATTTATGTTTATATACTCATTTACACTGCTTTTTTGCCATCACATAGAATTGTTTCTGAGGGAATCAGCATCACTCTGTGGCCTAATATTTTAAATAGTAAATAGATTCTCGCTTACACAACTGAATCAGCACGGCTGTGCAAATATTTGTGTTTAACACTGATTAAATGCTTTCACCTATACATTAAAAAATCCGAACCCAAGTCCCTTATTACTACTAGCTGTACAGTTTTGCAGAATAGCTGTGGAGGTGCAATTCATCACCTGCCATATTCTTCCTAAAATTTCCTTTTCGTTTTTAATACAATCAAACGCAGCCAAGCAACAGTAGAGCAAGATGAAACGTTTTAAAACAAAAGTAATAAAATATATTTGAGTAAATTAAAGCAGTGTCTAAAGACTGCCAATGTAAGGAAAATCAGGGTTAATGCTGCATTACTTCATTTTGAAGTCAACTCCATTGCGCCTGTTTATTTCAGGGGTCTTCACACGAAGCAAGATTATGTCAGAAGCTGCTGCAGCAGCCAGTGGGTTCAGCCCAGTGTGAAAATTTCAGGTGTCCGAATAAAAATTTTCAAATATTTTTTTGGAGAGGAAGGATGGCACAGAGGGGAAGAGGAGGTCAGCCCTGGCCAGCATCACTGGCTGTGGCCACGCTGAAAGGTTCAATGCAGCAAGACAGAGAAAGGCGGGTAAAGCCTCAGCATCCAGGACTGTGCCTCATTTTGGCCAGACGTTAAAATTCCTAGAGATATTATTTTTACTTAGTCCTCGAAATACCCACCGGTAAACCAAAATCCCCCATCCCCTGCAAAGCCAACAGTTTGCTACTTAAATGGGTTTAGACTTAATTTTAATGGAAGTGAAACATAGTCGATGGAGGCAAATTAAAACCATATAATTTTGTAATCTTAGTTTAGCTATAATTGCGGCAATAAAACAGTGGAAAGAATAATTGTGGAACATATGTTTGTGAGTGACATTATCTAGGTGACTTCCCTTTTACGGCAATGCGCTGCTGTCCTATTTGTCTCCCCCTCCCTATGCATTGGAATGACAAACCTGCGAGCCTGGAGTTAATGCTGATTGCGGCAGCTGCTTACACACCGAGTCTCCATGGCAACCAGGGACGTTGCCATGCAACCATATTCTTTTAGGGACAGGGAAAATGCCCAAAGGCTTGCTAAAAATACATTGGGGGGGGGGGGGCGGGTGTGTCTGTAGAAAAAAAAATCTTACTTTTTCTTACTACTTTTAATGGGTGTAAGGGACTGAACTACTGCTTGAAAGCAGAGGTCATGCAAATAAAAACCCATCCCTGACCTTTCAAAAATTGCTTGCCGTTGCTTGAAATCTCGAGCTTTATTGACAAAGATGACTTTTGATCGATTGTAAAATTGGTAGCTAAAACGCAGCAGCCCTCGCAGACTGCAAGATGCAGTGCTGGCCCATTGCTATTCCAGAGAGGTTGAAGGTCAGCCGAGAGCCATCAATGCCGTATTGATCAGTGGAGCTGAAAAATGCCCATGTTTACAGCTCCTCGCACTGTGAGACTGCAGCCCCAGCCTCCAGTGGACTCTGCTGCCTCGGCACACGCCGCAGGGCAAGCTGTCCTCCCAACAAAAGTGACATCACTTCACTCAGCTCAGCTGTTTCTGCAGTTTTCTATAAATAGCTAGATAAAAAAATTGAAGGCTGCTTTTGGAGAATTTAGCCAGCCAATCTTCTGATCGTCAGCAGATGAGACAGGCTGGTGGTTTTTTTTTTACCCTACTAATATTGCGCTGCAGATTCTTCCTCCTAGTATTTGGAGCTTGACCCTGGATGACAAAAAATTGTGAATGGTATACATGGTTGCATTCAGGATTGTTTTGGGATGGATATTTAATTCACCCTTCATCACATCTCTGCCTGTTAAAATTTGATCAGACAGGAATGAGTGATGGAGGGAGGAGAAAAAAACCAGCATTGCCCTATGAGGTGTTCAGGCCTGGTGTTATGCTGATGTGGCGTGTTTGCTGAGCTCAGTATCACTCCTACCTACGGTAACTCTCACATGCCAAGCTTCCAGATTCCCCTCTGAACTGAACATGCCATGCACTGGAGTCAGGACTACAACAGGACTAATGTTATTGTAATAGCAGAGACAAAGTATTTGAAAGAAGAAATTACGAAAGCAAAAAAAGCACTGTTAGTAAGCATGCTTTCTATTATTCCTTGATTCGGATTTTGCTGCTGTATTTCTTAATTAATCCTCTAAGATAGCTGATGAAAGAAAAACATCATCTGCCTAGTCTATAAGTAAGTTTTGCTCAATAGTATTTCATTCTGGAAACAAGAGTACTAAAAAGTTGCAAAATGCAAAACAAAGTCTTGAAACCACCCACATAAAAATGTGAGTTCTGCATGTTTTATGAAATTTTGGAGACTGCGGCAGTTCTTTTGTAAAGAAGAGAGGAAAAAACCTTGTAAACATAAGAAATTACAGCTGGTACAGGTGGAAAAAAGCATGTTCTCCACAGACTCCATTTACAAGTAGCCGTCATGATAGGTTCCTGCTGCTTACCATGCCTTTACCCTACCTGGGTTGCATTCCCAGTGGGAGAGTAGCAGGTGTCAGTGAAAAGAATAGTCTCACATTGCCCATAAACCTTGTTCAGCTTTTCAGCACTCCTGAGCACAAGCCTGGGCTCAGCATCACATAGGATCAAGCTACAATGGTCCTCATCCTTGTTGATTTGAACAGAGAGCTGAAACTGCTTGGCAACAGAAGAGATGAAAGTACTTGTTTTTCAGAAAAGTTAGTGGCACTGGAAATAGAAATGAGACCGTTCCTTGAAGGCAGGGAAGAGGGGACCTGCAGGTTTTCTCTCCTGGATACAGTACCGATTGTGGTGTGTGGGGTATTGCAAAATGAAATTCTACAGCCTGTATAGGATGAGCGATTAGAGCAGATGACTTAAATAACTCATGCTGGCCTCAAAATATGCGTCTTTCCCTTAACAATGGAAGTGTGAATGAATCGTAAAATGTATGCAAAATTATTTACATATGGGATTTGAAAATAAATTTGTTCTCTACAGAAACTGTTCTATAAATGATCCTGCATGTAAAATTCAGAATCTGGTCTAGGGATGGAGATCAGTGGGGGTTTTATTCTTAAACACCTTTTGAGCATCTGGATGCACATGATCCAAAATCAAGCTGCAGTTGTTTGTTTAAATATTTCTACTATGATTAATGTTTAGTCTTTTTGAATGGTCAATACTGATACTCTGCCTTGAGTGGGTAGAGGAGGAAGGAAAATTGCAGAATGAGTCAAATCCCATCAATCTTCTCTGCAGAGTGGGCGAGTTGATCCATTGGCAGAGTGGAATGCAAATTAAACAGGCTAGAAGAAACAAAACAAATGAAACTTTATAGCCTGCTAAATTTCATTTGTTGCAGAGAAGACTAATAGTTAAAAGGTGGAGCTAAATTTTGCCCAGAAAATTGTAAAAATTTATCCAGCTTCCAGAAGAACTGCTGGAGGCGTTTTGCCATAAGATAAAAAAAAACATAACCATGGAGCTGAAGTTATTTACTAGGATTGTATTTTAAAAACTTACTACTACTTTAAAATCAATGTACTCATTTTTGCATATAAATGGATGACAAACTCTTATAACTTGCTGAATTTTTCAGTAGTATATTTATTTTTCAATAATGTTCACTTTTCCCCATTACCATTAAATTCCATAACACACTTTAAATTGTCCTGGTTTTTAAAGTTCTGTCTTCCACTGTGATATCAAGTACACATAATTGGGATTTTGGTGCTGAATCGAGTTAGTGGTCTTCCTATTAAAAGAAATCACCTCTTTCGTAAAGGTAGAATAGAAAGGGCTGAAAATAAAAAGACCTTCCTACGTTCCTAAGCCCAGAATCATCTTGTCTTATTAAACAATATAGCTGGTATGTATTGAATTTTGAAAAGCTGGGCAACTGTTTTTATTATCTTTGCCTGACCTCAAGCCAAGCCTCTTCTGGAGACAACGGTCCTGACTCAATTCTGTGACCTTTTCAAAATCCCTTATTGAAAATATGAGTGTATCAGCCAAATTAATGAATCACAGCCCCGCTCACCAAGTCCACAAAAGCTTACTTTCTAATTTCAGTAGAAGCAGGAGCAAAATAGAAGCTGGACTGTGCTCCAGCAAATTTCCACTTGACTTCAGGTCAGGATGAAATGCATACCCTTCATCTTTATTATCCTTTTATGTCTTTTTACTGACAGACAGACAAGGAAATTTACTTTTTCTGATTTCTTTCCCAAGAAAGGATAGGTGAGTCTATCACTTTTATTTCTGAGCATGGAGGTGTTTCCTCTATAGGACCACCTCTCAGTCCATAGCTGGAAGAGGAAAGAATGACTAGTGTGGCTGAACACTGACTGAGTGTTTGCTGCTATAATAAAACCTGGTATTTGTCTGGGGAAAAGAGGGGAATGCCTCAAGGAACAATCCCTAGCCTACCCTGAAATCATGAGCAAGACCCTTGGAAACACTGCTGGGCTCCAGGTTTTCCCTCTCCCTCCCTGGAAGGGCAGGCAAAGCAGCAGCCCCCTGAAGAAAAGATATGAGAAAGTCTGTTCTAATACATTGTATCACAACGTTCAGAAGGATAGGGGGATTCCCTCTCTTATCTGTAATCTTCTCCTTGACTTAATTCTTTAAGATTTTTTTTTTATTTTTATTCACTGTGGTTTTCTATTGCTACTGCAGCAACCAGACGTCAGGATTTCTTCCATGTTAGAGGCTGAGTAAGTAGGAGTTGGGTGTGCCTGTGTGTGCAGAGACACACATGAGGACGTCAGCAAATATGATGCTTTACAAAGATATTTAATAGTGGAATTATACACAGAGCAGCCACATTACTATTAAATATCTGTTTAGTATCTTACGACTAAAAACAATAGCCTGTCTAATGTTGAATTTATACTTTTTTTGTGAATGAGATGAAGCCTTTCATAAAAACTCCTTTTGTATCATTTTATGTGTTTGTGTCAGAATATCTCAGGGCACAAAGCCCAGTCGAAAGTCAACTTAAAAAAAAAAAAAATCTTTGTAAGCACTTTCATGACAGCGAACCAATAAATCTCCTGAGTAATGTAGGGAAGAGCTGGATCATGCATAGATTGCTCTTTACCCAGGATGCACTGTTGCCTGCAAGATTCTGAATAAAGAGACACACCTGCTAGCTAGCTGATAACACTCTGGGGTCATTTCATTGAAGAAACTGTCAGCCAGGAGATATTTAAATAAAGCCACAGATGAATTCATGACCTGCACTACTGAGACTAAAAAAAAAAAAAGGTGTTATAGCAGAAAGAGAATGCAGATAAATGTGCATTCCTTTGTATCACAACAAAATTTCTCCATGTAAATGAACTGAATGGGAAAGAGTAGGGAAACAATTTATTTCTCTCTACTGCGCAGGGAAGTGAGATGGTTCAGCTGCACATCTGGCTACCAGCCAAAGCAGTCGTGTGCCATGCTTGTTTGCCTACTAGTGCTGCTTAGATTGGCAAATGCCCATGCAGTTTGAAGAGGGCAGGCGCATGACTGGATGGCTGCCAGTAAGTGTGCGGGACTGATGCCACTGCTGGACGCCATAGCCTGGTAGGAATGAGGAATACAAAGGCATTCAATAATCTGAATGTCCCTTTGCTTCAAGAGAGTGGTGCCAGGCAGCATTTAATGAGAGATTGCTTTGTTACAAAGTCCTCGACATCAAGTGGGCTGGTGAGCTCATTAACCTGACTGCAGCAAATAAAAAAGGCGCACTCAGAAGACTCCCATGATAGCATACTCAATAGTGTAAGAGTCCTTTTGCTTCCTTTATGGTGATCCATTAGCAAGCAGCAGTGTAAACACCGTAAAGCAAGCCAGTTTTCTGATTGTTCAACTAAAGTCTGTTTTCCCTTGGGGATTATGCCACCAGTTGATGCAGGGACACTCCCCTGCCCTTGTTATCTATTACATAATGACCTTCTATGCAATGAAGGATTTTCCTGTATTTCTTAGGAGTGCAACTGCAGCTGAGGAAACTACAGACAATTCACATCCCCGAAAGATGAAAGGCAACAGCGTAGGGCACATCAGAAAACAAATAAACTACAAAGGGATGCTAAGGAGAATGGAAAATATGCTTACGTTTATGCTTATACAACTTCCATTAGAACTTATGAAAATTGTACGTATCTTTTCCATGTTGCCTTTGTTCCTGTTTACACAGGGCTCTGTATCCATAGGAGAAGCATCCTACCTTTCTTACCTAACTTGGTTTTCTGTGTTTCCCACAAATGCTCTTTGCCTTCAGGAAAATGCATTATGAAGCAGTACTTCCAGAACAAGTGTCTACTATATCTCCATTTGAAACACAACCCTTTGCTGTTTTACTAATCAAAGGAAAAAGAAGGAAGAAGCAAATCCCTAAAGAATTTTCCCTTTCAATACAAAGGGGAAAATCCCTTGTTGTTGTTATTCCATTTAAACCACCAAAGCTGCACTACTGGAAATGTTTTTTTTCAGCACCTAAAAGGATCAAATTAAAATACTTTTGTTTACTCCCCAGGAACTGCAAAGGACCGTTGCTTCCTCATAAGCACCCAGCAAACAGAACTAGAAAAACAGCAAAACAAGACCAATGACTTTTCATTTTTTGACGGGTAGATGATCAGCATGGATCCAGTGAGCATTAGTAGTAATGATTTTTGGTTACTCAATTGCTCAGCCTAGGTCCTATTACCCAGGTATCTATCTGGCACAAAATAAAATTAAAAATCTCATTAGACACTAATTAATACCCTTTTCAGAAGAATCACATACTAGTTGCAGAGCTAAAATATGTTCTGCTCTGAGTAATAAGATTGTTTTTAATTCCTTAACAAACTGCAGAGTTCTTTAATGATTTTTCAAGATGCTACTACTAATCAGATCACATTAGAGGATCAATTTGTAGTCCCCCAAGTGGCAGTTACAGATTCACTGTTAGTATGTGAAATTGTGGAAACTTACTAAAGAAAATAATTAGACTATATCCTCCTACTTTACCTAGTGTAAGTTAAAAAAATTAATCTGAATTGTGTTTCGTCTACAATGCTTAGGTGATGCTTCACATTTGTAATTAAAAGATGTTTTGTTTCATATGTTGGATCCCACCTTTTCAGTCAGCAAAATGTAGTTTAACTGGTGTAAAAAGTCTACAGTGCGTGGCTGCAGCAGGTCAGGTGCAGCTTCTTCATACTCCTCTAGAGACTGTGAAAGGAAAGCAAATAAATTGATCTTCTTAGCTTTTTGGATTTTATACGTTTAACTTTCAGATGTAGTTGGAGATGTCATTCTGGACCAGTGAAGGTCACCAAGATGATCAGGGGCTGGAGCACATGGCGTGTGAGGAGATACTGAGAGAGTTGAGTTTGTTCAGCCTTAAGATGCAAAGACTTTGGAGGGTTTTCACAGCTGTCTACAGCTGCCTTATTGGGGAGCATAGAGAAGATATAGACAGCCTCTCTCTGAAGGTACACAGTGATAGCATAGGGGGCAGCAGACACAGGCTGCAATATGGGGCAGTCCTATTAGACATGAGGGTGGGTTTTACATTTTTTTTTTTTCACTGTGAGGTTGGTTCTAAACTTCAGCAGGTTGTCAGGAAGGTGGAATTGTGTCCTTGGAAACACTAAAAACTCAGCTAGAAAAGACCATGAACAACTTGATCCAACTGAACCTGCTTCAAGCACAGAGTCCAGTTTCGTGTCCTTCACAGCTCCTCTTCAGCCTAAATTATTCCTTGAGCCTGTGGCCACTCTGGGGGTGAGATTCATCAGGCACAAATTGAGATCCCAGTGAAGAAGGGCTGACTGTTGTTCAGGACTGACCAGGAACAAAGAAAGTTGGCACCATGGGGTTGCTCAGATACACAAGTTCACAGATCATAGCTCAGTGAGGACATAGTGTTTAGAGTATTTCACAGTGTGATTCTATCTCTGGCAGCAAGTCCTTCACACTCATAAAAAAGGTCACTAAATGCAGGCAGCAATAGCACCTTGTCACTACAGTACCAAACACTTGCATGTGAATTTTTTATTTGAATCATGCAATGCCTGATCTGAAGGCAGTCCTTGAACTGCAAACTCCTGGTGAGAGGACATTGCTAGTGATTTAACCTGACAGTGTGCTAAGATGAAAATCACTAGGTCTGCGAGCACTCATAATCAGGTCTTAAGCACAATGCTGGAAAAGAACAAAAGGAGTGGAAATGTAAGAGACTCAGGGCCACCAGTAACTTTGAACTGAACACTCTAGCAGAATGTGGCTCTTTTTTCTTTTTATGCAACAACTTGGCTGATGTTGAGAACAGTGAGGAAAAGAGTATGATGAAGTTGGACTGACTGCAGACAGACTAGGGGAAGACAACAGGGAAGACGCCAAGCTATGCCAGGATTAGAAGGTTGCTCTGGGAACTGCTGCATAGAACCTGATCTGCAAAAATTTTGAAAGTTGGAGGAAGCAAGCAATATAAACTTTAAGAAAACCAAATCAGATTATTTTGAATACTACCCGTGCAACCTTTAGTCCAGCAATAGAAAACAAACAGAATATTAGGCATTATCGTTTTTGGCAAGCAGTATAAAGGCAGGTATTAAGCATAGTGAGATTAGACCCAAGATTTCATATTTTTGTCTCTGTTCTCTTGCTGCTGTTACATGAATATCTTTCCTTCAAGCTTGAACAAGATTTTGTAAGTACCCTATGCAGTTCCTCTGAAAAGTAACATGGATTTTTGACGTTGCCAAGATAACAATTGCGAACATAATAATAAAAGTCTGATTCACACATGCACGCATGCATTTGGGAAAATTTCAGACATTTCCAAGAGTAGAGGGGAAAATCCTCATTGCTGCAGTGTATGCTGCATTTAGCTCCTTTGGCTGACTTTCCTTCTGTCTTCAAGGCACATTCAATCATTTTGACCTTGCTGAGACAGGAGTGAAGATGATTGCCTGTTTCGTTTAAAGCTGGACAAAGCATTTTGAGGGAAGGGAGGAAAGGATAAACAGGAAGGTTCATGAGTCACTGTAGCAATACAAGGCCTGTTTCTCAAATGATTTGATGGACCAGTGCTAGCAAACAAGGAAAGAACTCTTTAACTCTCCTAATAAAACTTTGAATCCTTTTTCTCCAATTTATTTGCCTTGCCAACTAACAGGATTGCACAGAAAGCAGTAAGAGCATGGCCATCTAGGATCATTCCAAAGCATAACTTATTCTGGGCCAATGGGCACTGTCTTTTAAAGACTTCTGTTCTCCAAAAGTACCTTTAAAGGTGACTATATGACTTGGTAGACCTTTATGATGAAACGTTCCTAGGATGTTGGTTCAACTCACAGTTTGGTTATCATCCAAAGAATTGCCAGACTTTGTAACTGGTGTCTAGAAAGCAATAAATAATTCTCTTCATGGGAAGTGTAACTTTTCCCCACATAACACCTGCTGTGATGCCAGACTGACTGCTGGGCAGAGCAGTACAAGTTCATGGGAGACTTTTAACTATTTTAGATTACTGGACAATGTAATGTCGGCATTGAGCATTGCAGAGGACCTATCCAAAGCTAGTGGACAAGGTTTAAAAAGGGTAAGGGCAAAATATCTTCCTATTCTGCCTAGATACGTGCATCCTACAGCTACATCCTGAAGACTTAAGGAGTCATTGTGAACTTTGTTTGTGTGCTAGTTCAGCTCTGGGAATTTAATAGCACTTGCTGGCTGTTTCCTTATAAAACAATGCAGGAATAGCAGTGTTGCGTATTTTAAAGTTCCTACTTGCAGCAACAATACCTGTTGAACCATGTAAAGACTTGAGAAGAATCATTCTCAAAGGCCGCTTGAACTCAGACAATTTCAGTGAGCACAGGTAAGCTTTGCCTGTGTTCACAGGGCAGTTTTGGATGGGGTTTTCAGGCATCCAAGAGAGTGCTACTACAAACACAATGTGTATTTTTTATGTGAACAGACCAACTTTGTTCTGACAGATATTTCCTCTGGCTCAGATGCACTTGAACATTGAAAGAACGGAGATTCAGACAACTTTTTCAGAAAAAAACTGTCGTTCTTCCCAGAGATATATTTTTTTTTTTGTTCTTTTTGCAAGTAGAAAAAAACAACAGCCTTGATTTTTCTAGCCTTTAAGTGCTGAATAAGCTGGTATGATAGTTTATGGTGCTAAGACAGATCATGATTTTTCATTTCTTTGTCCTTCTGGTCCTCCTGATGTTTTAACTGTTTATTCCCTTTGACCTCCAAATATAGAGACCCAGTTCATGCTCCCAAAACTTCCAGGCAGAACCTGAAGATGCTTGCTTTCCAAAGATTAGCAAGCTGTCACCGTTTGACTATTTGGATTTCCCATGTGTGATTTCCTAGAGTCTCTTCCTACACTTGCACCAATGCATACACATCATGGAGGAAGGAAGGAGTACACCATGTGTACAAGAGCTTTTCACCATTACTCAAGAGGTTCAGTGGCAGGGGTTTGTGAATACAATAGACGGGTAGGACAGACTGAGAGGCAGAACAATGACTCCAGTCGTTACGTTTTTTGAGTAGTCACTGATGTTTTTATAATTCTATGATTATTTAAAAGCCACATGAGCTGAGATGTTATTTAATATATACACGACCTGTCTTGATAGCCAATTTCCAGACATACATTTCACGAATTTTAACAGATTTTTTTAGTTCATCTTATGTAAGTTTACTTAAGGTAATTAAGTTTTGGGTAGTGTAGGACAATATTCTGACAGAAGAGGAATTTTTCTTCCTCTAATATTTTGCATCTAGTAAGGTGAGCATTAAACATTTTTATTTTTTCTTCTACCCAGGATAAAATTCTTTCTGCAGCAGTAGGTGGTGGAGGAGACTGAACACAGAAAAAGAGAGTTTGTTCAATTCTAAGTAGACACTATAGGATAAGCTTTTCAAACATAGACCAAGTAGGTGATGTTTATTTTTTCTTTAGCTATTATGCCATATCTTTAAAAAGAGGGCAGAGGAGGTAGGTCTCATAGTTTCTAGTCACAGGAGAAGCCTAGTTTTGAGCTTCTTAATACCATTTATGGAAGGAAAAAATCAAAATTCTTGTGATATGGATAATTTCCTCCCAGTCTACGTGTTAGTTAAGCATCACAAAGGTAAATAATCTCTGGCAGCATGAAACACCCAGTACATGTGAGTGCAACCCCAAAATCCATATTTTTCTGTCTTCTATATCTGTAGAATAGAAAGAAAAAGCAAATCTTCATTGGTATGACCTCAGTTCTTGTCTCTTTCTCTAGCTTCAGCTGGCAGAGAGAAGTGGACCTGGCATGAGTGCAGCTTCTCTCACAGCCCTTCGAGGGTGGATGGAACTCTGACTACAATGGTGTAAGAAGGTATAGTGGGACACTGGGGCCCAGTTATTTGGAAAACGAGGGTGGTTTTTCATATCCGAAGAAGGTGAAGTGACTCTGTTTTCCTAACACCACTTTCGGGATTTTTTTTGTAACTATGCCAAGAATCACACAATGTTCTACAGTATTTTGAATTTTGCTTGGTGGCACTGACTAACAGCTGGAGATGCTGCTTCATCTTGTGTTCAGCTGTATGTCTTGTCTGTAGTTGTTACTGAGTACAGCTGGAAACACCAATTTTGATACTTAGATGGATCATTGTTGGTCTATTTGAATTCTTGTCATCTGCAAGGACAAGTCCAGCTGCCAATAGGCTCTTTGAAGTAGTAAAACTTCTTCATAATCTTGTAAGTATGTTCAAGAAAGCCTTGTTGTTTCCCTTCCCTTCCCTTCCCTTCCCTTCCCTTCCCTTCCCTTCCCTTCCCTTCCCTTCCCTTCCCTTCCCTTCCCTTCCCTTCCCTTCCCTTCCCTTCCCTTCCCTTCCCTTCCCTTCCCTTCCCTTCCCTTCCCTTCCCTTCCCTTCCCTTCCCTTCCCTTCCCTTCCCTTCCCTTCCCTTCCCTTCCCTTCCCTTCCCTTCCCTTCCCTGTCCTCAGATGACAGACAGCAAGGCATTAATAAAAAAAAAAAAAATCAAGGTCAACACCAATAACAAAGAGGGCAATGTACTAAATAGTTCATATCAAATTCTGGCCCCACATCTATCTAAATACCAGAGATGATCTTTTTGTGCCCCGCTATGAAATCAGAGATTTTTTTATGAATTTAATTTGAATTTTGTTGTTGTCACTTAGACAAACCTTCCCTTGCCTGAAATGGAGTGCTGTTTCAATTGAGAGTTGAATGCAAATAGCAAGGTTTGGTCTTCTGCTGTTCATGCAGCAGTTAAAAACCCATAACATTCCCCAGATCTGGCACATAGTGTGCATGAAGTAGTATTAAAAATAGATGGAAATGTAGGAGTGGTAACTAACTATGACATTGGCAAAAGAAGAAAATAACCTTAAATAAAAAGGTACAATACTAATTTTTGCTGGCAAAGTGGAGACATAGATAAAGCTGGACATAGCTGTGAGTCAGGAGAAGCAATTGCACCCTGCAGTCGAGCTGTAGCCCGCTCTTCCCTTACATTCCGCCATGTGGTTTGGGCACCTGTACCTGCACAGCTCCTACTTCAGCAAAGTGGGAAAATAGATTTTCCTGTCCCCAAACTACTCTGTTCACCAGTTGCCACCCGATTTTGAGGATCCTGGTTGCCTGGGAAACATAACTGGGTGTTGCTGTGGAAACTCATCTTTGCTGACCACTGGGTTTCCCTGCCGCTGAGCAAGGACATGGGGACTCTCTGCATCCATCTATGTTAGCAGGTGACAGGAAATTGCTTTGCCACAGGCACTATCAATAAAGTTGCAAAACAGTCTTAATAGCTTTTATTTTCACTTATTTAAGCTTCTTCTGCTGTTGACTTTTGGAGGAAAAAAAGGAGGATAATCCACTTAGGTAATAGATTAGAGGAACGAGCCAGAGTAGGAGGAGGCATTTGTTTATTTATTTACTTCAGAAAAGTTTCTAAGACTTTTTGCGCACAAATTGCTTAGAAGGAATGAACTTGAAAGCCCCACAAAATGTACAATTTCACGTTACATTAATATAAGCTTTTTGAAGTTAATATAGCCATTCCTTTGCTGTTAATGTTCCTGTGTATTCAGTTGGCTTGAACTGTTCATCTCATAATGAACATATGCTATCAGTAAAAGCAATAGCTACTGCAGCATGCATTAACTCCTTGTTTCCAAGACTCACATCAAGTAGAAATTGCATCAACCACATTTAATTCTGGTTCCATATTTTGGGGCAGAGGGGCTAAGAGATATCTGAAACAGAATGCTGTAAATTCCTTGATGGCCTCTGCTAGCTTCGGAAACAGAAGGTGGATAACGCATCAGCTGAATTATCTTTCTCTTTAAAGCAACAAACTGAAAAAAAAATTACAGTTCATATTGATATGAAGTAAACAACCACAACAGCAATAATAATAATATTTATGTACTTATATGGCAGCATTTTTCCCCAGGTTTTTGAAAGATTTTTCGGACATTAATGGCGTACTCCTTTATTCTCTGTTGGCAAAGTGGTCATATGGTGGTGTGAGACCTGAGAATACATAAGGCAATTTATAGGATGGTGGGATGCTAATGTAGATTTTAGGAAGCAATGCAACCGACTGACAACAGCTCTATGTCTAAATTATGTTTAAGATAAAACAGTTTGTCTAATCTATCACTGCTGTGGTTTGCTGTAGTGCAAAGGGATGAAAACTCCTCTGTAGTTTGTTGTTTCTTCTGCTTATGCTACAATGAAGGAAACTAAGTTTAGTGGTACCTCTTGATCTGCTTACTTTAGCAAATTCTGCTATTGGGATTTTTTGTTGTTTTCACAGTACTTAAAAATATATGTATTTAAAAAATCTATACTACTTCCTGTATGTTTACTGAAGGCAAAAATAGAGTAAAAAAGCAGAATAAATTGAATAATTTCCCAGGGGTTTTTTACATTTTTAAGGCTTCCAAAATATTCTGTTCTTGAGCTTACTCAAAGACAGACATTTTGGCAAGTCAGGGAAAATCTGTCACTCTCTTAGGGTTCCTTTTTTAAATCATAAAAAGTACTTTTCTCTTTCTATAATAAATTGTTGCAAAATTGATATTCAAGTGAGGAAAGGGAAAAAAAAGGTTAATCTTTGCTATTGGAAAGGTAGCATAAAAGTAGTCCCTGTTTTAAATGCATCTATGCCCAATTTATCAACAGCCAGTGCTCTCAATGCATCTCTTAAGTGACTTTATGGAGGCAGGGAATACTATGTTATCTGAAGCTCACAGGAAACCCTGCCTTATCTGCAACTAATATAAATTAGAGAAGCTCTGATGAAATCTATGGAGCTACATTAATTTACACAGTATGAAAATCATGCTCAACTGTTCCCAGACAAAGGGTGTGTAATTCCCCATTTGCCTCCACAAAGGCAGATGCTTTACCTCCTTACCTGCTCAATTTGCTTTAATGAGGTGTTCACAGCAAAGTGTAAATGGTACCATTCAGACGTCAACATTAAGCATGGCAATGTTTTAAGAGTAGCACTTAAGGAAATTAAATGCGTAATCTGAACTAATGTGAATGGTGTATGACTGTTGTTAAATAAAGTTGAAATGGACAAAGTAAAATTCTCTCAAGTGCCTCTAACTAAGACTTGTTCTAAATTGAGTTATTGCATAATCTTAGTACACTGGAAATTTATCCATTCAGGTTTTTAACAAGAAAACATGATTAAGAAGACTATGTCTGTGCCATGGCTTTAGCCATTATAACATTAATATTTGATATGCCAAATTCTAAATGTGTGGAAATACTCTATGTTACAGAAATGGAACTTTTGGGGAGAGACTGTGGCTGTACTGCATGTGCAAGAAGACAGGGAGGTGCTCTGTTTTGTGCTACTTTTATTCTCTCTCTCCCTACATATTATGAATGTAAGTAGCAGAAACATGATTTGGTAGATTTATCATAGTGATGCACCTATCATCGTTGACTGCCCTGGAATTATCCCAGATTTACTTCTGTGTGAAACCAGCATCAGGACTAGTTAATTTAGCTTAGTGTACTGATATGAAATGCAAAGTAAAAATGTCATTGTTTGTGTTTCTTCGTGTAAGGAAAAACCACTGGAGGCCTTGTAGGGATGGAAATGTTAGTAGTAACAACATAGCATTGCATATATATATTATTTTCAAGGTATTAGTTTAAAAACTGTTTTTAGGAACTGATAAGGCATACCTTTTGCTACTGGTTAATCATGTTTATGAGGTTCAACTTCTGATTTTTTTTGTGTATATATATTAACCTGAGGATAAAGTTAGAGGCTTTGCTAGAATCAGCAAAGCCCTGTATTCATAGGGAAAGCATTACGACAGATAAAAAAAGGATCTGATTTTAAATCATTTTCAGACCTTTCTACTCCCCTTAGGTTAAAAAAAAAAGACAAAGCAATGAATAAATTAGTAGCCATATCTTCTTTCCAACAACCCAATTTCATTAGTATCATAAGAAAAGGACAAAAGTCATAGATTAAAGTATTGTAATGGAAATGCAAAATCTATATCTGCTTATAGGTATAAGACTGTATTTTTGAAGATATTACCACTTGTAATATTTATAATTTGAGAATAGTGTCACTAATAAGAAAATAGATTTTGTTCATTCTGATTGAAGAAACAGCATTTACAAGAATGTGTGTATATAAGTATAAACAAACAGTAAAAAACTGCACTGAGAGTTCTGGGTCAGCTGTAGCACTGTTTGGCTAATGCTCTTACCAAGACACCTGTTACAATTTATTTTTTTCCTCTTTCTCTTAGTAGAGGGCAAGAAATAGACTCAGGATGTGGCTAGAATAGGAAAATAAGAATATTATTTTCGTGGTTCCTGCCAATATATTAAAATGCATCAAATTTATTATTCATGAAATGTCAAAAGTCTCCACAATGTTTTGCCCAATATCACAGAGAATAATGTAGCTCAAACCTTCCAAAGTCCGGCATCCAGAGTCCTCCATCCTAAATAAACAATCCTGTTATACACGGTGAGAGACCCCAAAGTGACTTCCGCATCAATAAGTGAGGAAACTTAATCTCTCCCTCCACAGAGAGCAGACAGAATAATCTTCTATGACTTGAATACGATCAGTTCTCTTCCTTGTGCCTACTGTCCCTCAAAGTCAGAGGCAAAAATGCGTGGAGGAGGCTGTCGCAAATACCAGATGTATTAAACTTTTGTCTGCAGTATTTTGCATGTGGTTATTTGAAGAGATAAATAATAGTGGCTTCCCACAGTATCTCACTTCTCTCCTCTCCCCTTAAAACTATTTCACATACGGTTGAAGATCCATGCAATAATAACTGACATTCCCTCTACCTAATGTGATAGTACATAACATGAGGAAAAAATAATTTAACTTCTGTTATTTTCCAATAAAATACTTAACTAGCAGTTTGGGGTGCCAAGGCAATGCTGTAGGACTCTCTCTCGTTGGAGTAGAACAGTGATAAAGAAACACCTGATGGATGTCAGCATGTGTCATTCAGGGTACCTGTGCTGTATTGTGCCTCAGGTGACAGACTGGGGGGACGTGAGAACGTGTTTTGGTAGGAGGGCTGTTCTCATCTCCACCTGAGAATGCAAATGCTTGCAATCCAGCTCTGTTGACCATCAGCTATCTTGCTACTAGTTGGAGCACAGTGGAGCCGACTTCTGTAGTGTTGTAAAATATTGTGGTCGCTCCTGGTTCTCTGCCCTGAATCTCCCTTACTGAGGTAAAGAGTTTGAGAGCAGAGATACATGAAATGTCATATTTGAATATTATTGGTGGCATACTGGTTGCTTCGAAACCATACATCTGTGCTGCTTATAGAGACAGTCAGCCCTCCTGAGTATGCACAGGACGTAGGAGCCACTGCCATCAAAACTTAGCTTGGAAATGACTGATCTGGTGCATAGCGGAGTTGCACTACACCTGCAGGTCTCTTCCACTTTTGTTCTTTCACTCTAAAGTCTCCTCTGGCACTGACAGGACTGGCATCTTACTTCGAGGTGCTGCCTTTTCCTTTTCCTTATTTGTCTGAATTTGTTCGGAGAGGGAAGGTTGGCAGAGCCCCTCCAGCTCCCTGTGCCTGGAGACCAAGGTGAAGGATGTCAGAGAGCAAAGAGCAGGAAGCTGAGAGGGAGAAAGAGGCTGTTTCTCTTCCTGGCTTCAAAGTTGTTTAATCTGTGCAGAACTGCCTTGCCGGTGACAAGAAATGAGCCCTGACTTAGGGATTAGAGGTAGAAACCATAAATTGGGCATCTTTTTCTGGAAACGAGCTGTTTTAGACTGAGGTTGATGTAAATGGGTACATGTCAATGGTGGGGTGAGGTCCCCAGACAAGGCATACGCTGCACTGCTGTTCAGGTGATGCTTGTTTTAGCCTGTGTCTTTACTGGCCTTTCCTGAGCCAAGCAAAATACTTTATGAGGCACAGCTGTAATTTGGCCTCCTCTGCTCTCCTAAATGTACCTTGGGATAAATACATTCTGGAGATCATGGAAAGCCACAAATTTGTGTGGTGGCAGCTGGATCTGTCTGCCATCATGAATTTCACAATTTCAATGCTAGGCAGGTTTGGGCCCCATTAATGCTTGAATGCGTAAAAAAAATTGATATTTTTCATAGTGGAAGTTGCAACCATCTATTTTTTACAATATATCAATATGCGTATCTTTGACATCTTTAGAGAACGGTGGTTTGTATGATGACATTTAATTTGAAAATACATACAACTCTTCAGACTCCCTCACACAGAAGGCCTAGTCCTTCGACAAATCTGTTAGAAATGTTTCCAAAGAGCTAACATTTCTTCTGGGTTTATGTAAAGGAAAGGGAGATGTTTTGGGGTTTTTATTTATAAATGCAGCTTACAATGCATGGGTTCAAACTCCTTCACAGCAAGAGGAATGTGTTGTGTTTATTTACCATTTCTTCCCTCAAAGTAACCTCAAGTTGAAAGATTTCTCATGGCGCTGTAGAAGATACAAATCAGAGTGTGTGCACGTGCACATCAGTGCACGTTTTAAAGGAAAGTTGGATTTTACCATAGGAACTCCTACAACAGACCAGTGCTGTGCTCTGTGCTCTGCTTGGCTTCATCCTTCAATGCAATCACAGAATCCTGAGATGAAAAACAACTTGCATATAATTTTTGTTTTGTTTTGTTTCTATCCTAGTGTCATTCTGTTCTTTGCATTGTATTGCTCAGGTTTTCCAATTTGTTTTTAAATAGCTTGTGGATATGGCTTCTCCTTCTTCCCTCGGGATACTATTCCACCATCTAATGGTTCTCAAAATTAGAATTTTTCTTCGATCGCAGGTGTAAGACTTAGCTTATAAAGCATGGTGCAAATGTTTCACATGGGGACGTTTATGTGAAGTGCTTCCATTGAAAAATGGGGATAAAACCAAAAACCTTATTAAATGAATTTACAATATATGATGTGTAAACACGCTTTTATTTTGCAATTTCACTATAAAATTAGCGACACATACCACTGTAATACTGTATTGCTGCATAAAAATTAATTACCAAGTATTGTATTTTTCCAAAGCTTAGGATCACAGTAAATTAATTAAAATTCTTCATACAAAAGCAGGAATTACATAATAAATTCTTACAAAATATATGTATAGTAAACTTCAACCTTCTAAAATTTGTGACTATACCGTGGGCTTTTTCTTCTTCTTCTGCATTTTTAACAAGGCAGCAATTGAGATCTATCAAGTCCATAGCATATATCACTGTTTTTATTCAAGAATTCTTGTGAAATTAAAGCACTTCCTTTATTCACAAAAATCATAATTGCAACATACATAAAAACTGTCAAAGCTCCAATTTCCAATATTCTAATGAATATCAAAAGAGTCCAGCATTTCTGACTTTGACAAATTGCAAATGAGGTTTTATTCATTAAGAGGGCTGCTAATGTTTATTTAAATGCAATTTACTGTTGCATTATTGATTAGCTACTGCAAAATTATCTTACAAGGAGCACGTGTAGCAAGAAGATTTCAGGTTGAGAAAGGATTTATCTAGGGAAGGCCTGTAGGCTTGATTTAGGCCCCAGGACATGAGAGTTTTAATTTATCTGGAAAGAAAGGCCTGGTGGAAGGTTTGCTTTGTTTGCATTTAGACAGCAGATGAAAGGGGTTTTGATGTTAAGCTGGGAGAAAATGGCTGCCACTCTTGTTATTCACAGAAAGAATTGAGCAAAAGAAAAAATCTATTATAAAGGGCAAGATAAAAAGTCTCCCCCCATCATATTCAGCATCAGGCTATATGTGGCTTGGTATTCTCCGAAGCAGAAATGGTAAAGAAAATGTTGCTTGTTATCTAAAATATCTTTTAAAAAAAATCCATATTGCATTTACTACTGAGCCCTCACTACTTCTTTCAGTGTCATTGAAACACAAGTGAGGTTGCTATATCTGACCTGAGAGTATAAATTCAGTCTGGGCCTACATATTTTAATGAAACCCAAATATATAATTTTTTCAACATCAACAAACACTTTCTGGCAACAGCTCACGAGACTAATTAATAATGGCTCCAAGTGCTGGAGAGTAGTACAATACCTCTCTGCCTCCCACCTTAAGGAGGGAGGCATCTGTAGCACTTGCTTGTTTTAGCATCAATTAGTCACGTGAAAGACGAGCGTGAATCCTATCCTTCCTTAGGGGTACTGCTGCACGATTAAATAGGACTCAAGCAAATGTATAGCAGTGACAGAGATTTAAGAAATTAATGGTAGACACACCATCGATCTAACCAACAGAAGCCTGTGAACACAAACAATGCCACTAGATGAGATGGAATCGGGCAAACTTCTAGTCCTAGAATAAATTATTTTAAATCTCCATCTTGCAAAAAATGTGTTCAACAGAGCAACGTACTGTGTCAGAAAGCATAGTTCAAGTACACAGTATCAGGACCTGAATGTCCTTTTCTGGACTCATTAGAAACTGACAGGGCTTTTAATTTCAAATGACAATCAGGAAAACTTGGAAAGCTCTCAGCCAATTGCAAGTACAAAGAATGATCCTACTGAAATTAAATCTGAAACTCAAATATTACACCAAGACCTTTCAACTTGCTCATTATTCCATTAGACCAACTGTAAAGGCACCATTCTTCATCTGAAATGAATTTAGAAAAACTTTTATTGTGTGACTTGGTCTGCAAATGAGAGTAACAGCAGCAGAATGATATTTCCTCAGGGGTTTTACCTTCAGTGACTCTGATGATGATGACTAAGTATCAGTTCTGACAAGCTGAAGGTTAATTACTTACTCTGTGTTTCAGGTCTGTCAGGGCAGAATATCAGCATTGATTTATTTACCAAAAGTCAGGAGCATTCGGTATTTACTTTGGGCATAGAGAACTGTTGTTCTGAAGACCCATTGTCTGTCTTCTGCTGGCCCATAAAGGCTTCTCTGCTTCTCATTTCTGCCTCATTTAAATTTCCCTCCTTTCCTCAACTTTCAAAGTCCTTTTGGTAATTTTCCTCTTTACGTTTGGTTCTTGGCAAGCAATAAAATACTTCATATCACATCACTGAAGATCATGAGTAATTAGAAGGTTGAGATAAAAATCAAAGTAAATTGTGTCTTTTTGAGATGGTTGAATGCATGCATAGTGGTCCATTAGAAAGTACAGGAAACTTTAAATCACAATTTTAATGAAAAATCTCCTTACAAAATCAGATATGTGAAAAAAAAAATCTTTCCTGGTGAATTTGGCACATTTGGAATATTAATTGGTAAGGAAGACAGATTAGGCTGTGCTACTGCTGCAAAAAGGAAAGGGATGTGTGAAATGTTACAAGTGAAGCATTGGTCGGTAAAGTAGGCTTTTCCAATTTTCTAATTATTTTAGAGACCACAAGTAAAACCGAAACAAAAAGTTATGGAATTAGGGGTCTACTTATATCATGTGCTTTTACAGACCTTTGGAGCCTTCCTTGGCAGCAGTGCTCACCTCTTCTCTCTGACCCTGTCTTTCACGTGCCCTCATAGCCCTCTGTCTCCTCTCTTTTGCCAACGCTTAGTCTCCTTCTCACTCTTTTCTGGTTCTTCTTCCCACTCTTCTCAGAGGTTGTCTCCCTCCCTGATATCTGTGTTTAGTTTGGCTTTATTTGAGTGCACTTAATTAAGCCTGGATTTCACTTGGGTCCCCTTGTAAACAGACAATGGTGCTCACTACCATCATATGACTAGAGCCACTTAAATATGAATGCAGTGTCCCATTTCCTTTTCTATCTCTAGTATCCTGTACTTATTTGTTTATTCAGCCTACATATAGATCTGCTCTTTTGTTTTCAGCAAAAAGTTCCTTTGCATGCACTATCTATCCATAAATCCTCTTCTTTTCTGTGTAGAAGTCTACAGCTACAGTCGGAATCAAGTTACGTTGAGATGCCTGATCAAAACATGCATACTTCAATAAAAACATCACTCATCAGGAATTTGCTCTGATGTTGTCTGTGACAAACCTTTAGGAACTGTTTCATTTTCTGCGTGTTTGGTTTTATTTTAGAGTCCGAATTTCCAATTAGCTACTTGTATATTTAATCCATTAAAAATAAATCTGAAAAATGCCTTCTGCCCAGCTACCAGGTCAAAAAGTTTTATACTTTTCTTTGACCTTCTCAGTACCCCCAGCCTTTAACAGGAAGGTCTTTTATTGCTTTAAAGTTTGATGATCATCCCAGGATTTACTCAAGTCCACGACTTGAAAACAAATCTTGTTTCTTATATTTTTTTCCCAGCATCTTTGTTCCAAAGACAAAGAAGAACTTCTCTAACATCATCTTCTGAGACAAAAGGAATGTCAAACAAAACAGCATTCTGTATCAAATCAAGAAGCAGACTGATATTCATATAAGACCTTAGGGAAATATGCTACTTGTATAGCTTTGTTCTCCTTTGAGTAATTTACGTTGAGAATTTAACATAATGGACATACAAAAAACTTCATAGAAGGAATATAAATGGAAGGACTCTACAATAAAAAGGTATAGAAATGCAGGAAAAAAAATTGTGCTGGTGGAGTACTGATCCTATGCATAATAGACAGCTTAGTGTGAGATCAGAAAAATAAGCTAACTACTTTCAGCCATCTAATGTAGGATAACTGTACTAGACCTAAAGAGAAAGAGCACAGCATTAAGACCATACCATCAAGTGCCTGTTCTGGGTTTGCTTTCAGGTGAAGGGGCCCAGAAAGACTCTGAGAGTTAAAACGCAAACTCTGGTACTGTTTATTTTCAAAAACTAGAAATGGTAGAGTGCATTAAAAAGAAATTTAAGAAGGAGTCAAATGGTAAAGCACTGCTAAAATATTTGTGAATAGCACAGAGATAGTTTAAAGATACTGTCATGGATTCAGCAAATATATGTCAAGTATTACAACAGACTCTGGAAAGACAAGTTCCTTCCCCCCCTAGACTGGCGTGTTTTAAGCAGTATGAAATGAACAATGAGATGAAGGACATGATTAAATGTAAAAATTCTGACTTCCAAATTGAAGATCTGTTCAAATGCGGAAAATAGAAAAAAAAAAGAAAAAAGAGAGAAAAGCTTTTGCAAGTAGGTGTTTAACACAATAAGGCAAGCTGAAAAGGGTTCTGAAGGGCAGGTTTTTAAAGGCATAAGAACTAAAAATGAATTCTCTTCAAACACATCAGAGGCAGGACTTGTGAGATAGTCTGTAGGCCCAATAGATGATGGATATAGTAAAGGAAAGCTCAAAGAAAATGAAGCCATATAGAGAAACAAAACAAATTCTGTGTTTCTTCGTTCATTGGGAAGGAGGGAGGGAGGAAAAGTATGTTACAAATTTTGTTTACAGGAGAAATACCGGGGAAGAGGCAACATGACTTGTAAAGAAGAGAATTACATCTGTTACAGTTTCTCAAAGGAGTCACTGTATTTGCAGATAAATCTGATCTGGTGGGAGTAGTCTGCATAAAATGATCAAAGTTCTTCATCAAAGGCTCCATTAGACCCCTGTCTAATGGTCAGGTAATCATACATGAAAGTCCAAAGGTAGCAACCTACCTCTGTAATGAGGCACCTGAATAATTATTTGGGTTTTTGTTTATTTTTTCTTTATTGGTGCATTTGTTGCAGCTCATTTCACTGGAAGGGGAGCATGGTTTAGGCTCCATAGGAAGCATGTATTTTTTTTATTTATGAGTCCAGCATTAGGCATAAAAGATTGGCAAGTTTTTCACTTGATGACCTTATAGGGACACACTTTGACATATTTACTATAGTCAGTTCCACCTATTGCACAAAAAAAATAAATCCCTTTTGCTGTATATGTATGGAGGTGGGGAGTAAAACACAGTTCTGTCTTTACACTTGTCTTGATTTAATGTGAAGAAGAGTAAATTACATCTGAATTTGAAAATTTTTTGTCAGCATTCACTTGTTGGTTGTAGTGAAGCTCTAGGCCAGAAACCTTAATTTCATTGTACAAGGTCCTCTATAAAAACCCACAATAAAGACACAAAAACTGTAGATGTAGAACCAATTCATAATACACAGTTACAAAGACTGAATGAAATAATAATGACAGCTAAGAAAATAATAGTATTTCCTGCTATTAACAATAGCAGTATTATTACCCTAAAAACAATGACTACATCAACAAATCCTGGCTGGTCTGGCAATATCTAGTGTGCCAGACTCCCCCATAATTCACACTTCAGGTATTCTTCTATAACACTGCTGTTATTGAGAAGTTTTTACTATTCTGAGGCAAGAGAAAACAAATTTCATTGTACAATCTGATTTCAGATTAATTTTCCACTTTTTGCCTGAAAAATGCAAGCCTCAGTCACAAAAACAGATTAGGCCCTGAAAACGCTAGGCTGACCTGAAAGCTTTCTCATTTGATACTGCTGCTGTCATTTTGGAAATAGTCATAAAAGGAAACAACATTTGAAATTATGTCTATTTATTAATAGAATCTAGGAACTGCAAAGCTTGTATGTTTTCAAGGTTTATAAAAAGTCTTTCTATTTAGCCATTCACACAACCAGTTATTTCGGCTGAAAAGCACTGCACCTGAAAAAACTCTCTTTTATGTCAAGGCCAGGAATAACAAAGCTTTGCTGGATTCTGTGTTTCAAGGTCTGGTGTAAATTTGATGACTTCATTGAAATTATAGTGGGGATTATCCAGGCTCTTCTAGGCAGCAGATACTCTATAAAATTAATGTTACAGCAAACCAAATTTTATACCAGAGAGGGCAGCATCTGAGTAAGACCACCTTTCTTATTTCATCTTTTTTTTTTTTGCATGAGTGTAGCTCCTTTAAGATTTACTTGAGTCTGCCAATAGAAAGACTGGGATTTTTAATAAATGATTTAAAAATTTTATTTAGAAATTAGGGAAAAAACCCGCAATCCTGACAGCTTCCTGCAATAGTGGCTGGGAGGTGAGAGACGTGCTTTGGTGTGCTGTCAGGCAGGCAGGAACAAGCTTATGCATGTTAACAAATGCAGTTAAGCTCACTGGCTATTCAGGAGTTTTGAAACATCTGTCTGAAATATGTTGAGGGCAAAATAAAGGAGGTGTAATATGTAGCTGTAAAACTATTTATTGGTGATAGTTTTATATTCTTCCATTTTTTCCTTTTTGGTTTCAAGGTGTTAATTTTACATGTCCTGGGTATCTTCCAAGGAACCATGGGGATTCTTGCTAAAGAGCTGAATGGCCGGTATTTTGCCAGAAAGACCTCTGCCTGCCCCCAGGATTGACACTCTGTCCCTCTGTCTTTGCAGAACTAATTACTTGGAGGAATGAAATGACTGTAACAAGTCAACACCTCATCGTGATTGGAATCTGTTTGAAGTAGGCCTTTTTGTGACTCATTGTATTTTATAATTCCTTTTAAAATGGCCTATTGAGGAGATCTCAGTAAGATCCATGCTGGTGGGACATTCTGTGGCACACTGCCATTTTATTTTAAATGACTCTGAAGAATGCTTGCTCTACTTGAAAATAGACTCTAAAAACAGCCCAGAAGGGAGATGATAGCTCAGTTTTTATTGATTCAGTCTTGTCATCAAGCTCAAGCATAAAGATTACTTTTTCACTGGTAAGCCTTGCTGACGCTCCCAGACAACAGAAAGTCAACCTGGCTTCCCCCTGTTTCATAGAATGTTGAAAAGCCTGATCTCATTTTGCCTTAACAACTGCATTGACTGAGTGCATCTGTGATAGAAGGGCAGGATTGCAAGGTAACTACTCCCATGACCCTACCTTTTTCTGAACCTTTTTCCAAACCTTTTTCCCTCTAGGGGATTCAAAGACTCTTTTTCCACAGATGGGCTGAAGTTCTCAGGGATTACTAAAAAAAAAGCACAAATAGCGATTGAGTTGGAAAATATCTGTTAATTGAACCCAAGACTTCTCAGAGCACTATGCAATTTTTGGTTCTGCTGTCTGTCACAGAATGTTTCCCAGATTCAAGATGAAACCTGGTCAGAACAAGGAAAAGAATCTCACTCTAGAGCTTACTGTTACTGGTGTTTGTTTTAGATGAGCAAAGGGAATTGAATGTTGTCTCAGAACACTGCACTGCCTACAGCTCTATATGAAAAAAGGAGGAACTACTGATCTACCCCCACACCCACACACTTTTTCGCCTAACACAGTTCTAGCATCACTACTGTTAAATGATTCTACCTGCGTCATGGATCTTTTATTTTGGTAGCTATTCATCTGCGATCAAAAAAAAAAAAAAAAACAAAAACATCAAATCAAGGGCTATCTCATTCTTGGCAAAATAAATATTTCACCTTCCACAAGCAAAGATGAAAGAGAGATGAAAAAGCTTTACTGTGTGAGGTAATCCAAAGTTCATATGCCATTGAGATATTTGTCTTACAGCTTGCTATATAGTTGTGTAGGATCACCGAAGTCTTAATTAAAATTGTTCTCTTTACCCACTTCAGCAAGAACTGGCCAGACAAGACTCCTTAATAAAAAAGCTATATTCTCCTAGTCTGACTCCTCACATATTGTCTTTTATTCCCTAAATCATAAATCCTTTCATAAATTGTTTACCTTCCATGTGATTTATCTCAAGATCCATTCAAAACCCAAAGTAGCAATGTGGTCTGGGTTCCTCCTGAATCTCTCATTGGATGTTACAGACTTACTTTTCAGAAGTGAGATAAGTCTGAAGTGTCTCTGAAATGTTTTCAGACGGTAGGTTCTAGAGGTGCTAAAGCAAAAGTTTCTAATAACGGGCTGGTATTAATGTTTATTCTCTGTTCGTTTTAGTACCTTTGTGTGACAGAAAACTGGGAAACAGCACATAAACACTCTTTGTAGAAGGACTTAAGTTTAGAATTGTGAAGAGAGAGAAATAACAAAGCAAAATGTGTGGCTGAACTTTGAACACAAGCAGGAAGTAGCTCATTTACATATAATTAAGAAATCTATGAACTCAAGAGTTGAAGAAAACAGCCCACTAAGTGGGAAGAGAGGACCTGGAAAGCTGGAAAAAAGCTGGAAGGTAATAGTAGGTAGGACATTCAGCATAAAAGAACAATGAATATTTTCACTGAAACAATGAATTTCCAGGTAATTAAAATGCAAAGGCACAGATTTGTTACATGGAAAGAGCATTCCAATCCAGAAAAACTAAAGAAAGAAATCCACTGCCATGGCTTCCACACTATATGGGAGGTTAAAGAAGAGGGAAACTCATCAAGATCACTTGAGGTGATATTCAGCAGAGCAGGAGCTGCCACATTGTGTGGGTGCATTTTGCCTGCAGCCCAGATGGCCTGGCAGGGACCTGCAGTGGCCAAGGCAGTGGCACTGCTGAAAAAGTCTTGCAAGCACTGCCCAAAGAATTGTTACTGCCCCTCCTGGGGAAGTCAAGTCTCTCAGCTCCCAATTTGTTCTCCTTCACTTTAAAGTCCAGGCACCTCAGGGGAGAGGTCTCCCCACAGGGAATGAATGTACCCAGTCCTGAATTTCATGAATAAGCATAAATATACGTGCACTATTTTACCCAAAGCTAAACTGTGACTAACTTCTACAGAACCTGATAAAAAAAAAAAAAAAAAGTTTTGGGCATAAATTGGAATAGGTTGAGTAAAGTAGTAGAGGTAAACTCTAACAGAAGAACAGATTTCAGTGATCCCTGTTCTGTTTTTTTTCCCACCAACCATTAGAAATAAAATGCAAAGGTATAATGAACGTTGTTTTATGCAACAAAAGTGTAAATTCTCTCCTGCAGAGTTTACAAAATGTCATTGATAACTGGTTCACAAATTCTTTAAAATATGCTGT
This sequence comes from Tapera naevia, assembly GCA_033556795.1. Taxonomy (NCBI): domain Eukaryota; kingdom Metazoa; phylum Chordata; class Aves; order Cuculiformes; family Neomorphidae; genus Tapera; species Tapera naevia. Next base: position 19,473,157 of record JAUMJJ010000038.1, read on the forward strand.
CACCCAATTCTTCTATCAAAAAGAATCAAATCATTGTATGATTTAATTTATACATGTCTTTCAGATCACTCTGATTTTCCCTTCTAGCAACAGATGGATTGTCCTTAGTATAGCTGAAAACAACAATGAATAATAAGGTAGTTTTATCATGCCATTTATTATGGAGATAAGAGAAACTGGTTTATTGTTAACGGGTATTTTTATAGTTAAATACAAAAAAAAGTGTCACCTAGAGTGGATGATGAAAAACTGGAAACTTCAGTCTATAAAAAATTATTAAATGATAATTAATACATAAGTAGGAGATATATTTTGGAATTATAATCAGACAGTTATAAAGGCGATATTGCTTTTTAATTATTAGTTTCATTGAACTTTATGTATTAAGAGCATTACATTAAGTAAAAAAGTAAAAAGGAATTATTAGGGGGAAGAACAATCCCAAACATCAATTTTGTAACTCTCTGCTTTTCCACTTGGTAGAGAAAACCAGCCAAAAGAATGAAGTGAATGGTATACATTATACTGCAAAATAGTGTTCATTCTGACATAATTTTTTCAGAATTTCTTGGTTTATAAAACACAGCTGACTAAATGTAACTTCAACGCTAAGAGATCCGTAGAAAAGCTGAGAGAAGATTTTGAAGTGGTTGCAAAGCAAAGAGGACTGATAATGCTTTCATACTAGATTAACAAATCTTTTGTTTATTACCTCAATGATATGTCATGCTGTGAGGTGCCTATGCTCATGCAGTAATGATTAGCTAGTTGGCTAACTTCCAGCCAGTAGGGTTATTAACGCTATATTGTGAAGCCTCAATGTAAGGTTGATTTTCTTGCACTGTATATTGCATGGAGAAAATTTGTTTTAATCAATACAAATTATTCCCCAAACAATAAGACACAGTGGGGGTAAGCAGGAAAGGCTGGAAATTAGGTGGTATTGCAAAAAAAAGTGAAAGAATAAAGGTCACATGTTCAGTCTCTAATTACTGTTGAAGGAAAGTCTTTGTGAGGCGAGAGTCTAGTGGCTAAAGCAGAAGACCTATAAATCAATGGTCTATACTTTGTTAAGGATAGAGATAGGGATGGAGCCTCAGGGAAATCAAATTTCTGTCATTGATCTTCATGTTTTACCTGTAAAATAAGGATGACAACTCCCTCCTACTAAACTACCGGTAATGTACTCGATGGTTGACTGAGAAACCTTTACATTAGACAAGAGGCGAACTGCAGAATTTAAGATATTCTATTGAAATAATATGAGTGTGTACAAATGAAGCCCAGAATATATATATATATCTCACTGTTTTGGTTATCTGAGTTGTTTTTTATCTCCCTTCTTTTTGAAGCAATAAGCTTAGGCATGTACTTCCTGAATTGCTCATCTTGCCATAAATCTCAGTTCTAAGTAGCATTAATGCAGTATATGACATTATTAACTGGGTCGAGAGTCAAATAAGAGCATGTAAGAGTTCCAATGGACTATTAATGCTTTTAGCCCACCACCAACTTCTGGACCAACAAAAAGTTGTTCCTAGTAGGACCCATGCTGCTGCTTCTGCTATGGCTGTGTATTGGAAATCAGAAAGAATGAAGACTAGTTAGCTTGATGGGTCAAGTCAGAAGAACTGTAGATAGCTAATGACTTCAAGTTCACCTTTATGGACTGTCAGATATCAGTTTCTAGCCTCAGCCAGCATGTCTGTAAGCTGGATATACTTCACAGATATGTTGTGGTCTGGGCATCCTAAGAGTGTTAGTTGGATTAATGAAAAGTACTATACAAAACATTGCCTTGAATTGACACAGATCCAGTGACCAAAGACATCGTGGCATCAGACAGATTTCCATGTGGTTGGAAAGCTCCTCAATGCATTTTGCTTTTGATTTGTTTTTGTTTATGTACAGCCATGAACTCTAAACCACTTCAGGGAGCTCTTGGCACTGAGCTAAGGAATTAAGACCACAGTGCTTACTGCTGGTGCCTCTTGAGCTGGATTATGTGCTAAGACCAGTCAGGAAACCATTTCCACACATGCTTGGCACTAAGCATACAAATAGAATGATTGACATCTATGTAACTGCATAAATATTAAAGTGTGTGCTAACTCACAGGTTTAAGCTTTGATTTCACCAATTAGTTTGCACATGCTGCAGTATTAAATAGAACAATAATTCTACCCTCGTTGGACAAAATATTTCAGTATGTGCTTAATTTTAAGATGGACACATAGACCCACTATGATCCATGGGACTACTCGTGCACTTGTGCCTGAAGCTAAGCATATGCTTAATGAACTGCCAACGCTGGGCCTTACAATAAAAAAGGCTGCTCATATCCTGAAGGTCCATCTGCTTTCCTGGAATTTAAACCTTGATGAAAGTGGTTTAAATTGACATGTTTTACTTCTCAGTTGGAGTGGACTGAGGGCATACAACAAGGCCAGTTATAGCCAATCTTACCATCTGTCTGGGTTTTCCTATATGTATTCTTTTTTTCTATCTACCATTTTGGTCTGGATAGAAGATGTTTCTAGGCAGAAATACGGCAGCCCTAGAGTCAGCAGCTCAGTTAAGAAGCCATGACTTGGTGCCAACAAGTTGTAAGTTTGTTGCTATTGTTACTTACTCTTAAAAAAAAGTTTTAAAACAATTTTAAACTATATGAAAGACACATGAAGGTCTCTTTTTCAGAACAGCAACATTTTTCACTCTTAACTGAACCAAAGCAAACTTTTTGTAGACCGTGCTGCTCATTATGTGTTGCAATACTTGTGTTTTGTTTCCGGTTTCCAATATTAAGGATATGAATGTAACGAAACACATTTAAGAAAAAACCTTTACAGATACTTTCTTCTGAAACTCTGGAGGAACAAGAGCAGACAGAAAGGAAATCTTGAAAATATAATTAGCTCTGGTAAGCAAATAACCAAAAAGCTTTGTTACTTTGCCACAGAGCACAGCTAGTAAGGTTTGCATGTCCCTAAAGCTGAATTATTATTGAAGCACATAACTTTGAAAATACAGAGATCATTCAAGTTTTCTTCTTTACGCTTTTCACATCATGTAGATAACATGACATCCCACATTTCATGTGATAAGGAATGGCATCATGATGCCTACCTCCAATAGCATGGGGAGAAAACACCTCAATTATCTCCAGCTGTACTTTTAAAATAATTCTTGTCTACTTGGAAATTATTCAGGTACCAAGAGAAGAACATAAAGATATTCTTGCCTCTGAAATGCGTAATTTGCAGATTGCTGAAAGTGAGAGTGGGAACGTATTACTTCATGTCTTGTTTTTAATGTCTTTCCCATGTATTTGTTTCTGCACGCTGGTGAACTTCTAGTGGAACTAGAACAGTAACTCTTGCACCCTTTGCTCTTAATTAGCACTCTTTAGCTACTCCTAGCACAGCTAATGTTACCAGTGCTTAATTCCGCCTTGGTAGACTGTAGAGCAGTTTTGTTTCAGACACTTAATACATGTAACATTCAACTCCTCCATGCTTCAGATAACCTGAGTAAGGCTTGGAAGTTCATTGTCTCTTTGCAAATCTTGGCAAAAATGAATTTAAATTGGCAATGAGATCCTGTTATCCATGTATATCTGTACTCCTCTCTCAGGCTTCTGGAGGGACAACTAAAAGCCAGCCCTGTGTATTAAAATCTCTCCACATATCAATATCTATTAATTTATTAAGGTGATTTTATTAATTACCTAATTATATTTTGTTTTCAGCTTCTTATGTATTGGTTTATCTGTTTTTCTTCCATGATAAAAAAATATTCCACCAAAAAGTTAGGTATTCTTGACATTACTTATAAAAGTAAATGTAAACAGACAAAACAAAGGTTTTCTCCACCCTTCTTCCATAAATATTACAGCAAAATTGAAGTCTGTATGAAACGGAAACTATAGAACTCTCCTCTCCTCTCCTCTCCTCTCCTCTCCTCTCCTCTCCTCTCCTCTCCTCTCCTCTCCTCTCCTCTCCTCTCCTCTCCTCTCCTCTCCTCTCCTCTCCTCTCCTCTCCTCTCCTCTCCTCTCCTCTCCTCTCCTCTCCTCTCCTCTCCTCTCCTCTCCTCTCCTCTCCTCTCCTCTCCTCTCCTCTCCTCTCCTCTCCACCATATGGTGTCTCCTGAAATATGATTGATTGAATCACAACTCAGAAAGGCTATTTTAGTAGTATCTTTTTAACTATTTTATTTATAAAGTAGGTATTTTGACCTTAGTTTATGCCAGAGGGAAAGCTGCAAATGAAGTGACTATGAGTTAGTGGCCTCTGATTTACTGAGCCAAGGACTTAGGACTGTTTTATTTCCTTACTCTCTTCCTGCTCTCCTAGTCCCTGTTCATTTTCGTCAATAGAAATATTTATGTTCTTTCATCATCAGGTGCTGCAATGAGATCTCTGCTTTCTAGTATGAGGCCGCTAGGTTAGCCTCAAGGTTTATTTTTATATTGGATGAAAACTTGTCTTTAGCTGTTTAATGGGTCCCAAGCTTTGTCCCTTACAGTGATTCTGTAACAATTCTCCTTGGTCTGAAAACATTTGGAATCAGTCCAGAGGTCCCAGAACACAGATTAAAGAAGAAAAAATACATGTAAAGAACGCTGAGGTCCAAGGGATCATCCAAAGGGACCTCAGGAAGAGCTAGAGAAACAGAAATCAACTGCTGCGGTGAACATGTGACCAGAAGTCTGACGGAAAGTTGTAACTAATAGTTTGGAAATCAGCATTTATGGGAAAGGTTTAAGGCACTATAAGGGAAGACATGGAGCAGAAGCACACTTTCATCTATTTTTTTCTGTAGTGAAGTTCTGGTGCTATTTGTAGCTCATACTAATCAATGTATCCTTGGTGCTAAGCAATGACGCCAAGGAATACTTCAGCAAATTGTACATACATAAATCCATGAGCCCTGGTGGGAGGTACCTACAAATACTGAGGCAGCTAGCTGATGTCATTGCAAGGCCACTCTTGATTATCTTCCAATGACCATGGTGACTGGTAGAAGTGCTTGAGATCTGGAGGAAAGAAAATGCCCCTCCTGTCTTTGAGAAGGGCAAGATGGAGGACCACAAGAACTATAGCCCTGTCAGCCTCATTTTGATCCATGGGAACATGACAGAGTAAATCCTGGGCACCTTCTCCAGGCAGTTAATGGACAAGGAGTTTATTAGTAATCGGCACTGATTCACCAAAAGGAAGTAGTTCTTGACCAGCTTGGTAGCCTTCTACAATGAAATGACTGGCTTGGTAGATAAGGGAAGAGCAATGTAAATTGTCTGCCTGGACTTCAGTCAGGCCTTTGACACTGTCGCCTGTAACATCCTCATAAAGAATCTGTTGATATATGGGCTGGATGAGCAGACAGTGAGGTGGATTGAAAATTGGCTGAACTGCTGGGCTCGGAGAGTGGTGATCAGTAGTGCAAAGTCTAGTTGGAGGACAATGACTGATGGAGTACCCCAAAGATCAGTACTGGGTTCAGTCCTGTTTATGATGTTTATTAATGATCTGGATGATGAGGCAGAGTGCACCTTCAGAAAGTTTGCTGATGACACCAAACTGGTTGATGTGCCAGAAAATCATGTTGCCCTCCAGAGGGACCTCAACAGGCCAGATAAGTGGACTGGTAGGACTGGTAGGAGCCTTCTCGTTCAGTTCAACAAGAAGTGCAGAGGCCTGCACCTGGAGAGGAACAACCTGGTGCTGGGGGGCACCTAGTTGGAAAGTATCTTTGCAGAAAAGGCACAGAGGGTCCTAGTGAACCCCAAATTGAACATTAACCATCAATGTACCCTTGTGGCAAAGAAGGTAGACAGTATCCTAAGCTGCATTAGGAGAACTATTGCCGCCATGTCAAGGCAGGTGATCATTATGCCAAATTATCTTCCTGTGAGTTAGTATTAAAACAACAACAGAGAGCTATTTTGTTGCTGACTCAGTTTTGAGGAATTTCTTTTGGTTTTTGAATTCACTGAAGGTTCAGTAAACTGGAGGAGGCAAGGAGAAAACGAGAGTAGTTAAATGCAGTGTCATTATACAAAAAACTTAATTATCATCCCTGCATATCAGCAGTTTCTCTTAATTTTACAGTTTTGTTTTGTGTTGGATTCCAGCTCTCATGTTTCTGAGTTGTGCAGTTAACAGGTGTGGATCCTTTTCAGACTAATCCCCACCTCCTCACACGCTGCAGTTGAACACCTTTATCCTGCAGAATCAACCCACCCTCAGAGGTGGGTGCTGATACCTGCAGGCCTCCCCAGTTAAGGGAGGTGCATCCCCTCTGACACTTGACGATAACCCTCTCTTCACTCCCACCAGTAGCCTGCCCTACTCCTACGAGCTCTCACCTGATAACACTGAATTATCACCCCGTAGTTTCTCCCACTTTGCTGTTTAATCCCTCCAAATATTATACTTGCCAACAGAGAGCAACCCTCATTCCTCTTCCCAGTCATTATTCAGCCATGCCACAACACACATAGTTAGTTCTTTTTAATCTTCCTCATAATTAAATGAAAAGCCAATTTAAAAGGAACCTTAATAAAGTCTCTTATTCTGAAATTAAATATAAAAATATTTGCTTCTTTTTATGTACTGTAAGTGATTAATAGAGAATGGCTCCATTTCAGTAAGAGCTTCAAACAAATGTGTCTTCGTGTAGTAGTGCCATTGCTGCTGGGGAGGAAGAGATATGTTCTGCCTACTGACACTCACTTTTCTCTTTCATGGCCGTTTTTCATACCTGCAAAAGAGTTTTTGGACTCTGAGCAGAGCAGTGTGGGGAGGAGGGAGATAGGGCTGATAGGTCTACATTACCTCATTAAAAACTAAAAACCATTTCTATTTTACATAATTCAACATGGCAAACTATTAAAAAAAATAAGGTGAAAACTACAACCCCTAGGCATGTGTTTTAAACATCCTCATTTAGATGCTAATTTTGATTCCTAGTGTATGGCTGGTTAGAAAAAAGCCATTAACAAAGGGGTAGATTACTTAAAAGGCATTATTAGGCAAATATGTATGAGTTTTCTGATACCAAGTGGCCCTTTTATAACTGAATACAGCTGCTAAGTAGAGTGACATGGAGATATTTGTTTTACAAGGAATGAAAAAAACTACCACATTTTAAATAAAACAACGACCCAAACCCCAATAATTATATAAAGTGTAAATCACACAGGTAAAAAAAATGTTTCAAAAGGTAATACTTTAGCTTTGAAATATTAAGAAAATGTGTGGCTCTGCAGGTGATATATGTTACCAGCTGAATTCTAGGATATATCTAACGTTTATGTAACAGTGAAACAAATGTTAAAATGTTGCTATTTAATTCTTATTGTATGTCTGTTTTGTGCATTGGTAAAATAACATTGACAGAAAAGTGAAACAAGGAAAATAACGGGCAACACAAGAGGAAAGTGCATTCTTTCCATCTGAAGATGAACTCATGACTGGCAAAAAATGAGGTTATAATGATATGAAAATGAAAACTGCTCAGACAGAAAAGATATAAGTAAATGTACTGTGCTGTATAAATTAAATGAGTAATAGAGGATGGGCAGATGGCTGTTTAACTGCATCACAGTAAAAGAACAGTGAATAGGTCTTCACTGAGAGCTCTCTTTCTGAACCTGAATAAAATTTTCTTTAACAGGGGAAAGGCTGAGGGAATTTCTTACGATGAGAAGAAGAAATGAATTTAAAAAGCAGAGCTAATTTTGACTCTGTCTTGGTTGTCAGGGTATTTGAATAATTTTTATGTTCTCTCTAAATTATGCAGTTAAGAATAAGGTGCCTAAGCCAGAAATAGCTGATCATTCACATCATTGTGGCTCCCAGCAGCTGCAAATAGGCTTTTCTGCTCTGGAGAGTCCATGGTGTTCTTCACAAGCCCTTCTCTTGGTAACCAGAGGGCAGTTCGGGTTTGTTAGCATTAACATGTTTAGACTACATAATAAAACATGTATTAGAAATGAGAGCAGCTCTTTCCTTCCCTCAGATCTCCCCTTTTACATGCAAGATTAAAACTTGTCAAAAGTAATTCTCCTTAGACCACAGTTCAAGGAGTTATGCACAAGTATAAAACTTGGAGTAACTGTGGAGAGAACTCAGGTTATCAGCATATCTAGTGAGCTGAAACAAGAGAGAGAAAATTAATGACTTGCTACAAAAATGGTATATTGCATGAACATATAAAAAGAATAGATATCTATCTTTACATGTTAATTGAGCTCTTGTATTTCCCTTCATTAATAAAAGGGTTAGGAAAAAAAAAATCTAAGGATGTAACAACTTATGTTGCAGTTCTTTAAAATTCATGAAGACAACCAGTATCAGTAGAGTTACATATATCATTATATTTAAATTACTTTGTTGTTACTGTGGAGCCTAATTAAACAAGTAAAATGAAGAGTGACTGTAGAAGTCTTATCTGAAGTTACAATCCAAATATCGATTGGACTCAAAACACATATTTTTGAAGATTGTCACCATTGAATATTTCTGAATTATTACTTTTATTCCTCCATTCTTTTCATTATTTTAGGATGAAGCTAAATAAATTGAGATTTCAAGGAAAGCAAAAGTAGACTGGCCTAAACCAAGGAGAGTTCATGATTATTCATCCCAATAACACTGCTTTGTGTACTTGCCAAACAAAATTGAAAAATGAGTTAACAGCAAATATAAAGACTTTCCTAGCACAGCTGTAATGTGTAAATGAAAATGATTTGGCAATATCCCACACAGCTGAATACTGACTTGATGTGGAGTTGAGGTAAGGACGGAAAAGCTTATGCTACTGTTTTTAGCGTAGGTGTAGGTAGCAAGGTGTAGGTAGTGTAGGTAGCAAGACAATTAATTGCTGGGTAAGAAGATGTTGCTTAGTTGTCTGTAAAGGTTGTTGTGGCTGTGTTGCAAGTTAAAGCGATTGATTTTTTTCCAGGAGAAGTTGATGAAAGAAATATTTATTCTAACTTTCAAATGTACTAATTATTTAAAATTAATTAATTATAGAGTAGAGGAATCTTAATAAAACAGGGAATGTTCTGCTTCAGGTATTTATTAAAACTGAAAGAGCTCCTTGAACTGTACTGCTATGAAAGTAGAAAGATAATGTGTACGTCTACCAAAAAGAGTGAATGAGTAGCCTATATGTACTTCTCACATTGCACACGGTAAATGACTATAACCTGTGGAATACAGAACAAAAGTGAAAACCACAATTTAATGAAGAAGAATCAGTGGAAGTGTGCAAAAGGGAAGAAGCAAGATGAACAGCACTAAGCCAGGTATATGAAAACAAGAGAATTTTAACTTTAAATGAAGGAAAAAATGACTGCTTTGCATCATGATGGCTGGAGAGAAATGAGGAAGGGTCTGTAACCCTCCCCTGTATTTATGTGAAGTTATTTCTGACATCCCACTGTATGGGAATGGGTAATCAGTGTTTCAGACAATCAGACAATCAAAATGTTGAGTGTAGACGAAGGAGGAGGGTTCAGTACTGCAATTAAAGGAAAGAAGGCCATTTAGTAATAAAATATTGCATGCAATTTTCTTTCAGTCATTGGGTTTTGGGCACCCTTCAGACAGGGACAGACTAAAAATATAGTTTATGTTTGGTGGGAAGCTATAAAGATGAATGTGCTGAATCTATGACTGCTACAGATGGGCAGCTTATTTGGCCTCTATATTTTACATGACAATTAGAGAAAAACATCAAGCATCAAGTCAAAGAGGTTATGTATATGTTGTTTTACCAATACTGTAAAGGACTTGTACTAGCATGTGCTTGCTAGGTTTTTTATTTTCTAGCAGGTACCCACTCTCTTGCAGGGCAATGAGAAGGTTCACAAATAATTTGATTTGAGCTCCTTTTCTGTAGATCCTTCTCCTTTCATAACAAGTGAATTGGATATGGTTGTTGTGATTATATGGCCTGCAGCACGTACTTTAGAAGGTGAGATGGGTATTTCGGGTGTTGCTCTTTTTTTCTTTTTTATTTGGAGGTTGGTTTTTTTTGAGGTAATTTCTGGACAGATATTTTTCCAGTGATAGGTGTTATTCAGCTAAGGTCTTTTTTATTTCCTGGTTGATGTGACATTACCAAAAAAGCCCAGTCCACTAGAATAAGGTCAAGAAAAAGTATATTTTCTCTGCTTGAGGTTTGAGCGACGGGGGTAAAACAAGAAGCAACTTGGCTGAGACAGTACCAAATAAAAAGATGAATTAAACAAGGGGAGTGAAAATTGAATTTCATCAAAGCTGCCACTTCTGGCAAGTGTTTACTGCAACAGTTTATGATGAAATATTTAATAATTCTGTTTCCTTTCAGATTGCAGTTTTTATTTCACCTCTCAAATAAGGGGCAAGTCCTGGACAGGAGGTCATTAATTTTCCCCTTCAGTCACCACCTCCTTAGAGCCACTAGAGTTAATAGGGCTGCATATTAATCAGGGCCGTGTGTCCTCTTTGTAGGAGAAATGCAGGAAGGAGAGGGTCTCTGAATTTACACCATTAACTTCAGGTGACAAATAAAGGCTGTTCTTCCTACTGTGCTGTCACTTAGGATGTCTAGCTACAGCTGCACAGTTGATATGTTGTATTTTTATGTGGTGGTAAAGATGAAGAAGGGTTAAGGTTGGATGCACTGTGCACAGTGTAGAGCTGAACACAAGGAATATGTTCCTCGCCTGGAACCAGTCTGAAAATGTCTTTTATCCACACTTAGCAATAAACCACTCTCACAGGGGCATCTCAGAAACATAACCAGAAGGACCTCTGTAGTTCAAATAAAGGATGTTTTTCAAGAGTGAATAATTCAGATTTTCGAATCCCTAAAACAGTCACAGAGATTCACCTGCTGTCCTCCAAAGGTCAACGAATCCTTTAAAACTACAGGCTAAAACTAAACAGTGCCACGAAGGGCAGAGACAGTACTGTGACAGTCCTCAGGTGTGTTCCTGAGGGACTGTTGTCTTTGTTTCCCCTGCCATGATGGTCCTGTGGGGCTGTGTGGAGCGAGAAAGACTGAAGCAACAGTTTGTCACTGGTTTTGTCATTTTGAGTTTTACTGACTACCCCACTGCCCTGATAAGGGAATCTGTGTAAAGAGAAATGATAGGTGAAAGGTAAGGATTGACAGGCAGACAGTATTGACCAAAATAAAGCTGCAGGTGTAGATAGTCACAACACAGTAAGCTTCATTGAAAAAAAAAAATCTTTTTCATTTTAAACACATTAATAATGCCACCCACTTCAATCTCAACTGTAGTCAGTGGTGCTGCTTGTGCCAAGGTTAGGTAAAACTTAATTGGGGATACTCTTACAGGAGATATTAAACCTTAATTAGGGAAAAAAAAAAGAGCGAGAAAAATTCACAGTGTCCTTACTCAAGTGTAAGATAAAATACTTTTACATTACTAATTTATTTACATTTAATCATTTTTTCTCAATAGTTGCCTGAAGGGGAAGTTAGAATCCTCTCACTTTGGAAACTGGAAGAAACATTTAATAAAACCATGATTAACAGTGCTGCTAACAGTAATGTAACCGTAAGAGTGTTTTCCTATTTTCTATTTTGCAGATGCACAGGATTTTTGTTTTTTAATGAAGATACAATTTTCAAATGAATATTATGCAGAGTTAGGGACCTCTAGTTTTTCTTTCTGCTCCCTATAATGGAAAAGAAAAGAACGTCAGATTTAAGAGATGTAGTGGGATGAAAAGACCCGTTCTTCACCACCTTTAATAGCTTTTCATGACTGGCTGGCATGTTTTGACTGAACCAGAATATGACAACTTTTCTTCATGCTGTGAAATCTCATTAAACAGGTTTCATAGTGATTGTTACATAGAATAAGTTTTTATTTTCCTAATGATTTATTTTCCTGTGAAGTATTTTACATGGAAAAATTATCTCGTATCAACAGAAGTTGAGCTTGTCAGGGTTGGGGTTCAAATGAACCCCTTTTCCCATGGCCCCCCATAACACCTTGGCCTCAACTCTGCCACCAAATTCCCTTTCCAATGCTTACCTAATGTTTTAATTTTGCTGAGATATAGCCTGGTATGTTAACAGGACCTGATGGCAAGATGCAGCTTGACCGAACAAGCATAAGACCATCAGGGCCAGTTGTTGTGCATCTATAAGTAAGTGTTAGCTGGATTTCTAGAAATAGAAGTTGGGCAATAACTGTCATCCTAATGGAAACTATATCTGGACAGTCAGATTTTCAGTTTTGAGAAATTATACAAAGATGGTTTATATAAGCCAAGTTACCACCCACGATTGACGTAAGGGTTGTGGAAATGGACATGTGTGAGAAGCTTGCAATGGAAAGGTTCTTCAGCAGTGAGGAGATGATGAAGCTTGAGTTCTTCCTGAGACATGTGAATCCCCTAAGGGCAGTGTTTTCTGGGCTTGAAAACTTGTCTTCTGTGCCTGGCTGACATGCCATGGAGTTTTTCCAACACAGAAGTTAGTGTTACGCTTTGATAGAACAAGGAGAAGGCCTATGGTGAGATACGGAAGTGAACAGGGATTAGGAAGGAAATCTGGAAGAACATGCTTTTCAGCTCTGTGAAAAGAAAACTTGGAACATCATGGAGTGGAACTGGTGAAGCCATGGAAAAGAAGGAAATGGCAGCAAATATCTTCTAAGCTTCTGCCTCATTTTATGCAAATAAGATCTCACTTGGATTGTTCTTTCACGCTTACTGGTAAAATGAGGAAAATTGACCTGAATGCAGTGAAACACCTCCATACTTAGAAAGAGGAAGTTTCTCCAAATGCTAAGATGCCATTTCCCATGACAGGAAGGGAAGGTGTCCAGGAAAGTGGCAAGAAGGTAAAGAGGGAGAGTACAAGGCAGGGCCAGGGCTGCGGTACAATTACTGCTGTGGGTATGAGTATGAGGCAGTACCAATGACACAGATTCAGCCCCCTTAGTCCCCTCTTTCCTGCAAATCTACATGCAAAGAGGTTAGCAACTTCTTTTCTGTAGTTTATAATGGTGCGAACTAGAGAGTAAGAATGTGAGGGAGAAGTGCTTTAGTACCTGACCAGTGTGTTGTTTCTGATCCCACCATTCAAAGATGAGCAATTCATTGAGAAGCCACAGGGAAAAGGCCAGAGGGAGAGAGCAAAAGAGGGGAAGAAGAGAAATCAGGGAGGAGGAGCAGAATAGCAAGTGGGATCAAGTCAGTGAGGAGTGGTCAGCATGTCTCTCTTGGTGTCTGCCCCAGCAGCAAAGGGTTTGGGACAATACTAACAGCTGCAACAAGAGCATAGTAGTCTGTTACAGCTTGATTCTGTTACAGATGAGCTACAGCTGTATGAATGCCTAAAAGAATAATTTAACTGTAGAGATCCATAGAATATATAAATCCTGATCCAACAAAACACTTGTCCATATGCTTAGTTCTAATCACATAAGTGTTCCCAGCTGCTGTGACTAATGATTTTCTATGTGTCTAGTTATTCCAAAAAAGGAGAAAAATGTTTGGGGTTCATCAATAATATTTATGCCATAAATGCATCATTTTTTCTGTTAAATATTTTTGTGATTTAAAAATATATTCGAAAGGACTGTCTTAATAAAACTTGCTTTAAGTGGGTAAACTAAACCATTTCCTTTTATTTTTCAACAAAGTGTTCAACACTTTTTCTGATTCTTTCCCAGTTTTCCTCTTTACTTTCCCACTGAATTTATCCTATAGTACTTTAGTGATTGTGGTACAGGTTCATAAAACATTTTCAACTTCGGTAACTTTTTCTGAAAAGACTTTAAATTTTTTTTCTTAAATGAGTTTCAGTTCCGAATAAATGTTTAAGGATAGGATTTAAGGCAAAAGAGAGCATTTAATGGTGTGGAATAAAGGCAACAAAGGCAGGTCAACAGGGATGTGTCAGCTTATTTCCAGTGGATGCTAATAAAACAAGTCTGGTGCCCTATACTATTACGCAGACAGCATATGGAACAAATAATTCACAGATATCTTATTCCAAAATGTTCTGGAATGTTCTAATTTTTTTTTAGTTCCTCCTTTTGCATTCCTATGGTTTGTGTATGAGAAGTCCATCTTTAGAGGCCAAGTAAGGAATGAAAGAACTGCAGCTGAGAAATTTTAAAGATCTTTAGACGCACCTATTTAATAAACATCAAATATTTCAGTTTTAATGTCCAGGATCATAGATAATAACCTTGGGCTGGAAACGGAGTGCCTCGTAACAACAGCAAATATAAGTATCTCATTTTAGCCTCAAGGAGTCTCATGGTTCATGAGATAGCATACCCTTAAAACCTTCACAGACTTAAAGTTATTTGCGCTGAACTTCGGGACAGTGTGATTCCTGTGATGAAGCTCTGTGTTTGAAAAAGGGTACCATTTTTAATGATGTATTTTTAAATCTCCTTAAAGCTTTGGATGGGACTGCATAGTCCTGGACAGAGATGGATTAGCGTGTAGAGTGAAGGAGAGGTATGATTAATGCAGCTGCATTAAAAGTTGCATGATAAATGCAATTTATCACATGACCATCACCATCACATATGTGCTATGTAATTTAATATTAAATAATAGTAGGAGGTTTGTTACCAAGTGGTAGGAGCTCAGATGGGGGAGAAGGTGATTGAAGGGTTAGAGTTAGGAGTGATGTATTCATTGATAAGAGTGTAAAGGATTATAATTGTGAAGGGACTACTGGGTAATGCGGAGTAATCAAATATTGCTTTTTTATGCTTAGGAATCAATTTTTGGGAAGCACTTCACCAGTTTTAAGGAGGAATAACACGTAGGGATGAATAACCCTATTCTACATAATTGTTCATACTCCTGTTATATCCCACAATTTCACATGGGAAAGTAATAAAACACAAGAGAATGATATTATAGTGTCTGAGCCTTTCCTTTACTTAAGTAATGAAATACTGGGACATGGACTTGTGGGATGTTACTGAAAATAGATAGTACCTTTAAAGCTATCTTTTTTTCCAACCGTCTGATAGTCTGACATGAGAGAACTTGTATCTAATTGTCTCTTACACAACTAGATGCAACTATTTTGCCTCGTTAGAAGAATTATTCAGACTCTGCTTTGGTGTTCTTTTTTTCACATTGTTAGGTTTTTCTAGTGAAAGTTAAGGCATATATTCCTGCTTTGATTAAGATGTGAATGCTATATTTAACGCAACCTGGTACTATTTTGTTGAGATCTTCAAAGAGTAACAGAAAATAATCTTCAGTACCTTTACAAAACAATGATAAAGACGGCCCATTTCACCTCCCTTTTTATTGGGAAACCTTTCTTATGCAGGGCAAACACCTAGGAGGGGGAATACAATCGTCTTCCTGGGCAAGGGCTGGTGGGTATTGTTCTTCTCTTAGAGCAAACCATGGAGTTACAAGCTATCAGCCCACTGGTCCTGAAGAGCATTGTGCAGGGAGTTGTCTTCCTGCCCCACTACTTGTCATAGCCTGGGAGAGCAATTCTGTGACAGCCATGATTCAAAATATGAGTGACATAGTAGAGGGCAAAGCAGGGCTCAATGGGGCAAGGGTATGCTGAAAGTGAAATGCTGAGCACAGGCAGTTGCTGCAGAGTCTTTCATGAGAAGTTCAGTGCATGAGGAAGAGAAGTTTCTTCCCTCATGTGGTTTTTGTGTGAAAAACCTCAAGGGAAATATGACACAGTTTCGGACATGTCTTGGAAGTAAATGGAAGGGGCTATAGACTCCACTCTGCAACTTTCCATAATATGGTTCCCTTTTCTCTTACTCTTCTAGATGCTACATCAACTGTATTTCTCCATTTGTTTTTCTTTGGAACTCCCAGACAATATTTTACTCTGAGATTTTTGTTGCTTTCTGATATATGCACTCTCTAGTAGGATGATATTTTTCCTTTATATGAACAAGGAAAGAGTTGATACAAGAGAGTTGTTTTGCTCTTCACAATGAATGATCCGGTGTCTCAAGAAGGGAGATTTCCACTGGATGCTTTTGACATCTGCACAGGAATCCACAGGTTAGTTTAGAAATAGGGCACTCAAAACTGCAAATAGTGTGGCAGCTGCAGCCAAGCTGGTAGTGGTCCCTGGTTAACAGGGAGAAAAACGACAATTAAATACTGCAGAAAAAAGTGGACTGCGTCTGAACCACTTTGCTTCATTAACTGATATAGCTATACTGAATGTCTAGGATATGCTCCTTGGGATGGATCTTTTCTAAGAAGAGTAAGTGCTGAAAAAATTTTAACCATGTAGGTTCCTATAGATGTAGCTTTGTGAGGAATGGAAGTACCTACAAAAATCCCTTTACAGCACACTTTACAAGGTTTAAAGTGATGAAGAAAAGCCCTAGTAGCTTTGTTCTGTCGAATAAGATGTTAAACTTCTCAAAGTTCTGCACCTGCTTTCATTTCCAGGGCTTTTATTCAGGATTTGGGTGCATGCCAACACTTAGTTCTGGAAGCAGAATAGTTTTGGTCAGCATCACAAAGTACTGTGGTGATCTTCTCCTAGGGAGCCATTCTTACGCTCCCCTTTCTCTGAGCTGTTTTCTTAACCTTGAGGCAAGATTTGGTCCCATCTGCCCTTCCTGATGCACATATTTACTTCTTCAACCGTACCTTGGAATTGCTCCTTTCCCCTTCTGTAAAAAAATCCATGTTTACAAAGAGTTTATGGTCCCATTGAGACAACATCCAGTTTTTGTTTGGCATTTTCATTTCTATTTTTATTGCTCAGAAATATTTATAGAATACTCCTGTTTGGTATGGCCAAGTTTGATTTTGCATGAAACTGAGCCTTATACCGTCTCATGTTTTAAATGATACCTGTAGCATCATCATTGTACCAACCATGATACTCAAATGATATTGGATGAGCCTAAGCAAGTGTAGGCCCAAATAGTGCTAAAGTGTGATGAACCATAACAAGAAGGCCTTAAGACCCAGTGTATTAACATCCAGACTTGTGCTGTTATCTTAAGAATCAATGTTTTTCATTATATTGACCTTCAACAGAGGAGCCATCCTTTCTACAGGTTATAGGCAAGTGAGATTCCAAAGAGTAACATGGCAACATTGTTCTGTAGTTCAGATAACGTTGTGCTTAAACAGTACTTAGAAATATATATTCAGTGCTTAGAAATAAGCTCATTCTAACATTAGTACCTGTAACTATGGTTGCATTCAATGTCTTCCATCTATTAAAATGCTTTTGAGGAAGTTTACCACTGTTCTATATGACAATGCAGGGAAAAAAAAATGTTACTTAATTTCAGGAAATGTTTAAAAATGCAATCAGAAATAATAAAAAGATCACCATCTCTTTTAGTAATGCAGTATGATATATAAGTTAGAAATAGGAGCTAGTTTCATGAAACATTTCAGGAAGTTATAGATCAGTTGATAGTCTTGGGTGGAAACAATTATCGAACATTGATTTAGCAAAAATAGTCCTTTTGAAAGAAAGAAAATTAAATACTTTTTTTTAATGGCATACTGAAATATTAGAGTTTTCTTATTCATATTTTACCTGGAAGAATTCTCCATTTCATCTCTTGCCACAAATAAATATGAACAAGTTACCATTTGTCCTATTCAGAAAGCAAGAGAAATCTTTAACAAATAAGGTATCTGTCTTTATTTGGACTAGCCATGAGACAACTGAATTTGGAAGACTTGGGAATGAAATTAAAACAAATTGTTTAAATAGCTTAATTGACTGAAAGTGTGAATAACAGATTGTAAGTGCTTTCATATACTAAGTAAATGTGCCATAAGTGGAACTTATCCCTCAGTGGATGGAGGTAGGTTTCCAAAATCCTTCAGAAATTTGTTACTTCATTCCTGCTCTGCAAAAACATATGATTGAGTACATGACGGACTGTACATACATGTACTGTTTTCTCAGGTCTTTTAGGGACACAATATTTCTATATTTATATACTTTCCCAGAATGTAGACTCTAAAGGTCCATCTGTGTATCCAAGCGTGTCTTTATGTGTCTGCAGCCACTATGTCAAACATTACTACAACCAAACCCTACAAGAGTGATCTTCTCAGGTTCCACTCATGGATTCAGAGAGTGGGATTCAGCCTCTGGTCACAAAGTGGATTTGGCAATAACAGCCCAGCCCTATTCTCAGGGAAAAACTCCCTTCACTTCTGTTGGAGGCAGGGCCAAGCACTATATTTACACCTCTGGCTGCTGGAGGTGGAGTCATGTATAATGTCACTAGAGGTCTTAGCTCAGATTCAAAGGTTAAATGAAAGGTTTATCCTTGTTTAAACCATGAAAGAAAATTGTTAGTCCTTGCTGAGTGCTTGAAGAATGCCTTGTTATAAACACTCAAATCTCTTTAGCTGCAAAATTCCTCGAATTGCCGTGAAAAGCTGTGATACAATGAAATAGTGGTGACAAGTGACTGGTTAATAAAGCAACAACTTTTACAGCTTCTGCCACCTATATGTATTTCAATCACTAAATATCTTCCATATTTTTTCAGACTCTCTTGTACTATATTTTTCTCCTTAGCCATCTTAACTGTACTATTGCTATATATTTTATTTTATGCTTATGAACTATATGCTATTTTTGTTCTTTTGATCATGAAAAACAGGAGTATTTTTTGAGATGATACTATACAGATGCCCTTATTTAGGATTTTTTCTCCATAGAGAACATTCAGGTCTCCATAGATTTCCTATAGATATTATTGTATGAACTTTCCCATGAAAGGAAGATACATTTTTCTTTATAAGAAAGTGGTCCAAATTTATTTAAAAAAAAATTGCTGAACACCTTTTTTTTAAAAAAAAATCTTTCATACAGAAATAATGCAGCAGAAAAATTAATTGGCAATGTAAATTGTAATGAATTGCAGATTACAAAAGCCTGTTAAGTTGCATAAAGCTGTGGATACAACATTAACAATACAATGAAAAATGCCAGTTGTTTATTGCTAGGGCTGATCCTGTGTATATATATGGCTGAGGCAGAGGCAAAGCAAGCCTTATATTTAAATGAAAATAGTAAGCCAAATCAATCCTGTTATTTTTTTAAAGCATGGAAATCACAGCTTCAGATGTTATAAGTGCTAACATGATATACTATTCCAGCACTTGTAGCTGCAGAAGGACATAGTTTTCCCACTTACTAATCTGAATCTTGATATATTGGAAAATCATCTTATTTTTTTTTATTACAGTATTCCACTAAAGTTAAATTTAACATCTCATTTATTGGAAACCTAGCTTGTAAAATCTGACATTTTCATGTTTTAAATGAAGCATGAAAACACACATTTCTTAACTTCTGTATGGTTTTAGCTGTTCACATTTTCATTTGAAAGTTCAAATTGGAAGGAATTTAAAAGTTATGCCAAGGCATCATCAATAAAAATATTTCTTCAATCCATAGTCGTGCAAATACCAAGTCTATGAACAAGAGAGATGACAATAATAGAAATCATATTCAATATATTATGTTTCTCTTTTTTTTATCCAATCCCAAGTAAAAGTTTGCTTTTGAAGTGCATTCCCTACTTTAAGCTTAAAGGGTGCTTGCCAAATACTAGCTCTGCTTTCAGAAAGTGATTATTAATGTTCATTAATAAAATGTAAAGGAAAATCTTCCAGGAACAAGTTCTACCCTTGGAGGAAAATATATCATTAAATCAACATTTACAGCAGATTTCTTCACATGGCAAGGACATTGTCACACCTACCAAGCTATGCCGTGTTATTTTTTCGTAAATTTCTGTTGTTTGGAGATCAGAGTGTGCATGATGAATGCATGGATTTCACTCACTTTTTTCTCAACAAGGTCCCTTTCCTAGGAGATGAGGTTGACCTATTTGTTTTCTGAAGGCTAGGTGCCCTAGCCTGGGTGGGGGGCGGGTGGGGGCCAGACAGAATGAGTCCCTGCTCTTTTCTTCCCTGGAGACTGGCTGCACTGTTACCTAAAATACTTTGATGTTTGGGTCTTTACCCTAGAGGTCTAAGGGAGTTATAAGGAGTTCTGCAATGAGTAATCCTGAGCAGCATTTTGCCAAGAATACCGAACACCTCAAAGGGCAGTTGAAAGAACACCAGGAAGTGTCCCAGTGTATACTCGTGAACAGTCCCTATGAAGACAGATCAAGGTGTTTGCACAGTATCAGACACAAGAGTATTTTTTTGCCAGCTTTGTTTTGGCAGAATGTCAGCACTTTTTTCAGAATTAACAAGGCTGATCTTTAGTCACTGAGGTGGGCTGCTGGCAAAGTCTGCGTCACAATTAACCCTTCTCTCACCGATGCTGGAGGCTCCAGTGTTTTTCACAGAGGTTACTGAAAGGGGTCACCTGAAAGGGGTCACCTCTAATACAGCAAAGTTGTTGAGATTAAAGTTCAGGAAGTGCAAAACTTCTTTTATTCATGCTCTTGTCCGTGGCATGCTGTTTTGAAGGGTCAAACATATATCTTCAACAAACAAAAGAGCTAATTTCATACTGCAAGGGGAAACCAGTGAAAGCTTTCAGTATCTGTAGTATCATCCTAAGCATCTCTACACAGCTGCATGGAAGCTCTGCAAGCGCCATAGAAATTCTCTCTCAAAACCTGGCTTTCAAGTGGTTTGGATTTTGCATGCTCCAACACTTTCTAATCTTGTCTTAGAGAGGAGGAAGTCTATATTAGAATAATTTTTTCTCTGTTTCTGGATCTTCAGCTAAGGAGAAAGTAGGAACTCTGGGATTCACAGATCACTGGGGTTTTCTACTCAGTTTGTCTTACTCAAAGTCTTACAGATCCTATTTTCTGTATTGAAATTTGATTTAAAATGTAATCTTTTCAGAACATAAGGCAGTAACAAAACAATAAATGGCTGCTTGTTTGTGGGCAGCCATGCTCAGTGGAACACAGAATAAGGAGATATCCCTCCCATGCTTAAATGATTCCATATTCCTGATATATTGTGCATGATGCAGGTAGGAGAGAAGAAGTAGACCTCAAGGGATTTATTTATCTTTCAGAATTTAGTGTAATTCCCTTCAGCATCAATGAAGCCCGCCTTTGCAGAGGAAAGAGTTGACTTCATTTGTAATTAAAAGGTCTGATTTATTACAAAAATGTAAGGGTGGACTGAAAAATCAAAAATGTTCGCCAATGATGCGAGGAATATATTTAGGTATGTATAGTTGTTAGAAGGCTTGTTTGTGCCTTGAACAAAGACTTACTCCTATCATGTGACTATTTTTTGTTGAAGATGAAGTAAAATCTAGAGGAACCTGTCAGGATCCTGTTATACTGACAGAAGGAATGTCCCTGTCTTATATTCATTCATTCTTCCCCTCATCCATTCACTTGTTTCTAAAAATGGCTGTTTCTGACAATTTTGTTAGCTGTTGGACTTCCAGGCAGACAGAGCTCTGGGGTGAATGTTCCATTAGTTTTCTATTTTCCAGTCATTGATGTAGATAACTGACAGGATAAAAACATTTCCCAGGAGTTTATTTTTCCAACCTTTTTTCTTAATTCCTTCCACCAAGGCTGTAAGTGTGTCAGCTACAAATCTGATAGGCTGGAGAGGAACCTATTGCGTGAGGAAACTATATTTGCAAGTCTTAAGTGGTGCTTGACATCATAGTAAGAACAGTTTATCTTTGACTTCTGCTATGAGAAATGGTCCTTGTTATGTAAGTGACTATACAAACAGGCTAACTGGTTTTGTCAAGCTGCAGAAAGGTGCTCTTATTTTCTTTTCTAGATTGCTGTCTGCTTTAGAATTATCCATTTAATGGAAGACTGTTAGCAATAAGCCTTGACAGTGTATTAAGTATTCACAACCGCCCAGATTTACAGTTTAAATAAATTGACTACCTCACTCACAAAAAAACCCCTTAGTTCAGAAAAGCAGGTTTTCACTAGCTTTCATAAAGCATGGTGCTGTTAATAGAATGCCTTCAGTCTGCAATGTAGTTGTTTAGGCAGAATAGTAACACAGAGACAGTTCTTTAAATTTATTTTCTAGATGGATGGATGATTTCTCTTACAAAGTCATGATTGAAATGGTCACTATGTAAGAAAAAAATGAGAAGGAGCAAAATACAGTCCCCCTTTCTGAAAGATTATCTGCTCAGGTCAAAATATAAACAATGCAAAAGTGCATGGGCTTTGTTATGCATGAGACCTATTGGCCATTTCAGAGCAGTCTTCTGTGTCACCAAAGCCAGTTGATGACAGATGGTGAGACTGTCCTTGTGAATTTTTCACCTTAAGGTGACAGGCTATATGGAAATGTCCTGTGTTCACTGGGGATTCTCTGAATGTCCCTTAGTAATCAGCAGAAATGGGAATAATTTTTAAGTTGGAGCCTGAAGCAGTTTCAAAGGTTTGTCTTTGTGTATAAAGTCTTTCTACTATTTTGCAAGAACTATAAACAATGGGTGGATACAACGGATTCCACATTGCATTTATGATAACCAACCTTTGGTTGTTTAGTGAAGACAGTTTATAAGATAATTCCACAATGAAAGTAAAACTCTTAAGAAAAATATCAAGAAAATTAATCAAAATGAAACCTGGAACACTTTGTTATCTATATTTAGGAATACATTGTCCTCCCCTTTGGCACCTCAACAAATTTGAGCATGCATTTTTATATTCTGTTAGCTGTATTCTAAAGATAGAATTCTTAATTTTTGCATTACTATTCTTTTTAAAAGGAAAACATTATCTGTGAATCCAGGGCCAAACACTCTACTGCTTAACTTATGCCTGACAACATCAGTGGGAATACTTGACGCACAAGATTCAGACCTTTGCAAACCTTATTGGTGCTCAGGGCTAGAGCCACCATACATCAGAGAACGAGGCAGGTCAGCTTCTATCACGGCAGGGAAAAAAACAGGTAGCCTCTCCACCCACAGGCAAAAGATCTCCATCCAGACTCTGCTCTATGTGATATCAACCTTGTTCTTCCTCTGCTCTCAGCCTGTGTCTTTACAAAACTTTCAGGACAAGTGCAAGTCTTTGGTGGAAGCTTGGGAGGTCTGAGTACCACTATCTCACCGGGAACTGAGGTGGGGAAAAAGAGCATCTAGTCTCTGTGGTAAACTAGAACAATATTTGGGCTGCAGTAAGGGCTGCACTGAGGGGAGAGTTGTTGGGTACCATTATCTCTAGTCTGAGAGAGTGCTTTGCCTACAGCTGCAGTGGATACCACAGGCTCCGATGGAACAAGGCCTTTCTGTTATGGTTGTTGGAATAAGCATTGAGGCACTATGCTGACAAAGATCAGAGAACAGGGATATGGCATTTTATGCCCTGCTTTAACCTCAGGCTTGGACTCCAGCTTATCAGCTCTCAGGGACTGATGCTATGTGTTATTTATTTTTGCTTGTGGCTGCTTTAGATAGCCACTAGTTAGGCTTGGAAAAAAGCCTTGAAGACTTCTTTGCCTAATGTTTTCATTTTTATGCAGAAAGAGTTGTAATAATCCTTCCTTCCTTCCTTCCTTCCTTCCTTCCTTCCTTCCTTCCTTCCTTCCTTCCTTCCTTCCTTCCTTCCTTCCTTCCTTCCTTCCTTCCTTCCTTCCTTCCTTCCTTCCTTCCTTCCTTCCTTCCTTCCTTCCTTCCTTCCTTCCTTCCTTCCTTCCTTCCTTCCTTCCTTCCTTCCTTCCTTCCTTCCTTCCTTCCTTCCTTCCTTCCTTCCTCCCTCCCTTCCTCCCTCCCTTCCTCCCTCCCTTCCTCCCTCCCTTCCTCCCTCCCTTCCTCCCTCCCTTCCTCCCTCCCTTCCTCCCTCCCTTCCTCCCTCCCTTCCTCCCTCCCTTCCTCCCTCCCTTCCTCCCTCCCTTCCTCCCTCCCTTCCTCCCTCCCTTCCTCCCTCCCTTCCTCCCTCCCTTCCTCCCTCCCTTCCTCCCTCCCTTCCTCCCTCCCTCCCTTCCTCCCTCCCTTCCTCCCTCCCTCCCTCCCTTCCTTCCTTCCTCCCTCCCTCCCTTCCTCCCTCCCTTCCTCCCTCCCTTCCTCCCTCCCTTCCTCCCTCCCTTCCTCCCTCCCTTCCTCCCTCCCTTCCTCCCTCCCTTCCTCCCTTCCTTCCTTCCTCCCTTCCTTCCTCCCTCCCTTCCTTCCTTCCTCCCTCCCTCCCTTCCTCCCTCCCTCCCTCCCTCCCTCCCTCCCTTCCTCCCTTCCTTCCTCCCTCCCTTCCTTCCTTCCTCCCTCCCTTCCTTCCTTCCTCCCTTCCTTCCTTCCTTCCTTCCTTCCTTCCTTCCTTCCTTCCTTCCTTCCTTCCTTCCTAGTTATGTGGGGAGGGGAAAAAAGTTAGTTTTGACATTTTTTCCAAACTAAATTTTAATGAGAAAAGTTTGCTGTCATTTCTTCGTTGTCAGCATCAGGTACTGTAATTTGCTCATATAATACATTGTGGCCCAAAGGTATATTGCCAACTGACCAAGCAATTTCATAACAGAAGAATCAATAGCTCATTATTTTTGAACTCGGAATAGTTTGCATGTTGCTTTAGAGATTTCATGACATTTATAAGATTATTTGCAAATTAAAACAATCTTTGGATCAATCCATTAAATTCTCAGTTAATCTTCCTAAGTTACACTTTGTTTCAAGCTCCATGCAAAAAGAATATTAATTTTATTTTCTTTCTTTTTTTTTTAATTCAAAACAAGAGGTAGTAGTTTTAACTGGTTGTGTAAGTGGATGATGCTAGCTTCTGAATAGTTCTATTACATGTCTCTATAAAGTACCAACATCAAAACAGTGGTATTAGAACTCCTAAATTTGTCTGACAATTTAAACACATGGTGTTGTAAGTTGAGTCTCTTTGAATCATATTGCTATAACTTCTGTTACACAAGAACTGGGCTTGAATTAGCTTCCTCCTCCAAATTCTTTTCAGAAGGTATACAGTGCAGAAAAACAAGTTAATAAGTCACTGAGAGAAGGAATGTGACTTTTGAGTTAAATTATACAAAAGTAACTTTTTTTCAATATCACTTTTTGTATTTATTTATTTCTGAAACTATTAAATATGTGCCTGTGCAAAGGACACCCTGTCTAACCCATTGTCCCTCTGTGTGACTTGTGTGCTGCTTTGTGTGAAGGCTCAGAATCCAAATTTAAGACTGGCCTCCAGTTAAGTAGTGATTAAATATCCTTTGTGTGCTATTGGACTGCTGTACTCATGCCAACCTCCCCTGAAGCCACTTTTCCATGGTAAAACCACCTCTTCTTCCCAGCATACACCTGCATCTATGCTTCTAGGATGCTTGCCTCCTGCACAGACTTGTCTTCTTAAGGAGTGGAACAGCAGCCACAGAGCCATCTCTGCTTTTCTGGTTTCTCTATTGCCCTTAGACTTGTCAGCAAAGGGATTGTTCTGCCCTCACTGCTCTCTCCTTTTTCTTTCAGCCCTGAGTCCCTGCTCTGATGGCCGTTTGCTGTAGCAGCCCACTGTGATGCCCAGGGACTCTCACCAGCCCTTCTGGCAGCACAGCTCCTGACTTCAGCCTCCTGCCCTTCCACAGAAGGGAGCGGGGAGATTTTTTCCTGATGAGGTTGTTTGGTTTAATAGTCTGCAGATTTTGTGATGGCATATAACCCGGGGGAATACAGACAGTTACATATGCTCACATTTCTGTTGTTCCAACATTTTGAGGCAATAGGTGGGGAAACACACTAAAGAACAAGTGCTAGAAGGACTTTTAGCCCAAATTTCCCTCTTGTTTTAGACATCCATCACTACCAGTTTTGGTGGCCGAGATTTCCCTGGAAAGTAAACTAAAAACTAGTAAGCGAACTTTTTTTCCTCGAAGAAACCGCTTTACAGAAATCTGTTTCAGAGCATGCATATGGCCATGGAGCTGCTGCATGTGTTTCTGTCTGATGAAGCTGGAGAACAGGCAGAGCACCCTGGTTAGACAAACTGCAGCTAATCAGGATCACCTGATTAGAAACTACAGAATGCTTTTAGCCTGTACATTATTGAACCATTGAGTAAAATAAAACGGCCTGAGTGTGCCAGAGTAATGACAAACAACGAAGACAGCAGAAAATATCCCAATAATGCATGGATTCTTTGAACACAATAAAAAGCTACGTTTGCTTGGAATCTTTTCTAGACATTTTTGCCTTGGCTCCACATGTTTTGCCTTTTATTTATGTACCTGTTTGACTAGGAAGGGTCATTGAATCATGAGACACCAGAGAAAGTCATGGCTATATGGATGTCCAAAATTTTGGCAATTTGACTTCACCTTTCTTGACCACCAGCATACTCAATCAGATTGATGCCTCAGAAAGTTTTTCATGCACTTCAGTTTTGACACTTGCTATATTTTCTATTAGTATGGTAAAGCTTGTTTTCTTCAAATGCTGAAACTGCTCAAATGTACTGTTATGTTCTAGATAACTTCTGATCATCTGTGTTAGAAATGGAAATTAGATTTAGTTCACAAGAATGCTCAGTCCCACAAAGACACTATAAATACAGTCTTCTCTCTTTTGATATTGCCTTCATGCAAATAATTTTGACATAAAATAAAATAAGCAAGACCTCTGGACAAAAGCTAACATTTTGTCCTCCAAAGTCTGAGTGACTTGAAAAGACGTCGTTTGCTTCTCTTCAAATGTACCTAATTGAGTTGGTGCATTGGAGTCTGTGTTCATACTGTGTCTATCCCACCAAATTTCCAATATTTAAAACTCTCACATTCTTTTAAGAAGATTTTTGTTTGAAATAATTTCTAATGTATTCATAGTTGAAATGGGTTTGTGATAAGCTTACGAGGGAAGACAAATATATGAGTTCTGCTGTTAATGTTATTTATTATTTGTAGTGTGGCAGCACTGGTGATTCACTAACATGCTAGGAGATGTATAAACACAGAAATGAAGCATCCTAATTAACCAGTAACTCTCTCATTCCTCCCTTGATGATCCCGGTATGACTGGCTGGAACGACAGTTTGCTAGATGGAATTAATACCCAAAATGTTGCTTTTTCTAAAGTGAAGGCCTACAGCTTTTGTAGAGTTTGTAAATGGCTTTATTTCTCTATTATAACTACGAAAACATTCATTTTTTAAGGGAGGGCTTTCAAGATTAAATGCTCAAACATGAGACTTGAGTATCTTGAATATTAATACAGAAGGATTATTCCTTTGAACTGTCCAGTGCTTGTGAACTCCATGCAGTTACTCTGTTATGTGACAGCTATGAATTTGTTTGACACCAACTGGACATCTCAAGAGCTAGAAGAAGCAGTCTTTCAGCCTGGGCTGAAGTTCAGGAGTTATACTTTTAGGAGGCTTCAGTCTCTTATGGCCTGGGGTCAACACAACTTCTGCAAGACATTAAGGGTTACTCTGGTGCCTGCCCAGATAATTTTTTCCTTGTTGCTACTCTCTGCTTACGCTGTTATGTTCTAGAGGTGATGGAACAAAGGGAACCAGCCTGAGAGCAGCTGTAACAGCATGCCTGTGTCACCATCTCTGTCAACTTAAGATATAGAAAAGTCCAATTTTTAACTCAAAGGTGAGGCATTTTCACCCTTGTGTGCAGGCAGAGTGGCAATGCAGGAATGAGAAGGGGTTTCTTAGTCATAGAATCACAGAACAGTTTGGACTAGAAGGGACCTCCAAAGATCCCCTAGTCATCCCCACTGCTATGGGCAGGGACATCTTTCACTACATCAGTTTGCTGAAAGCCCCACCCAACCTGACCTTAAATGTTTCCAGGGGTGAGGTATCTACCACCCCTCTGAGCAACCTGTTTTAGTGTCTCACCATGCTCATCACAAAAATGTCTCCCTTATGGTCAATCTGAATCTACCCTCTTTCAGATAAAAAACAATACCCTTTGTCCTGTCACTACAGGCCTTGGTAAAAATCCTCTCTCCACATTTTTTATAAGATCCCTGGGCCACAATAATGTCTCTCCTGAACTTTCTCTTCTCCACACTGAAAAACCCAACCTCTTTCAGCCTTTCTTCATAAGAGAGATGTTCCAGTCCTCTGATCATTTTTGTGTCCTGCGTCTGGACCTGTCCAACAGGACATGTCTGGACCCGTCTGTCTTGTGCTGAGGGATCCAGAGCTGGACATAGTAGTTCGGGTAAAGTCTCATCCGAGTGGAGTAGAGGAGGAGAATCACCTCGCTTGACCTGCTGATAACACTTATTTTTATGCAGCCCATGATATGGTTGGCTTTCTAGATAACAAGTGTGCATTTCTGGCTCGTGTCCACTTTTTAATCCACCAGGATCCCAAAGTTCTTCTTCACACGGCTACTCTCAACTAGTTCACCCCCTTGTCTGTAATGGTACTGGGGATTGCTGTGACCTAGGAGCAGAACCTTGCATGTTGCCAAGTTGAACTTCATGAGCATTATATCAGGAAAATTCAGCCATTAGTGAGCTGTGCTTGTTCTGTAATGTAGCTAAAGATCTGAGCTCATTGTATCCCACCAAGGTTTCCTGTATTCCTTCTTTCCACTTTGTATTTATCAGTGTCTTTGAAAGCCCAGGTGATCTGAGTGTGAGAGTGGCAGTGTAAGCAGATTTTTGCCTGATGCTCATAGGATGTAACCAGAAAAATGATGCATATATCTCCTCCCACAGGGAGAGCAGAAGAAGCTGTCCGTGCTGAACACTCACTGCAACAATCACAACTAGCAACTTGTATTTTTTTAAAACATTGAAATGAAGGATCCTTATTCCTAGAACTTATTTTAACAGAGGAAATAGCAGAATGATGTAATTTTGGGGAGAGAGATGTGGGAAGAGTGACAGGATGCCTACCTTGACAGTAGACCCTCGATGCTTTGATTGTTCTCTGATGAAAGCCTTTCCTTTTCTCCTGCTGCTCCTTTGCTTCTTGCTGCTGCTGTATCCATGTAATATGAAATGGAATGCCATGGTTATTTCCTGATAGAAATGCAGACTTCCAAAAGCTAATTGCTTTGAGTGCAGAGTTGTGCAAGTGTTCCTAGGGTATTTATGGTTCTGGAGCTAGTTTGGTTAATGCTACCTCTGTGTATCACAGTTTGAACATGTCAAGAAATATCAGATTAGCTCTTGCCAGAAGATTGTTGGTTGCTTCTCTTCTGCTGCAGTTTTCTAGAGAGAGAGGAGACCAGGACGGAGGCAGTGGTGCAATCTGCTTCTGTATCCTCTGCTTGCTTGTTCCTGCCCATGGCAGAGTAAAACTGGTGAGTTTTTGATCAATACATACAACTCTCATGAGGCTGTCTTCAAGTACTGTTTTTCACAGCTCCTGTTTTCCTCAGTACCTAAACATTTCTGCTGAAATATTAGAATTATGGGAAGAAATATTCCTCTTTCAAAAAAAAAAAGAAAAAGGAGAAAAGTAAAAAGAAGCACAGAGGTCAACCAGTTCCAATGTAAATTCCCCCCTTCTCACCTCACCCTCTGGATGTTTATGATAAATTGAGTGCATCTTATCTGTGACTTGCTTACATAATGAGGTTGGTCTTTATTACTACATCGCTGCTCTCCCTAGGAGGAAAGGGAGTGAGCTTAGATTTTAGATCTTTTGTAATTAGAGGAAAATATGCAACTAAGTCATGTTTTCAAAATAGCATTCTCAAAGCTTTCACATTTGATCCTTCTTACTATTTTCAGAAGAAAGTGTTTTGAAATGTCTGTTCTTTTTATTTTTTTCTTGCTCTGATGCTTTAATAATGCACATCTCGCAACTGTGTTGGATGCATGATTGATTCCATCCCTATCTGCCTACAAAGACAACGATAAAATATCTTAGGGAATATTTTCTTTAAGTGATGTATACATGGAATTCCCATTAATGTTAAAGTGATTTTTACAGATCCACCCAGTGATTGAAGACAAGGCAGAAGATGTGATAGTTCTATTAGAGCTTAAGTGGCAGGCAGGTTTCTTTGAATTTTACAGAAAGCCATGTTAAAAAAGGCCAGCTCTGTATGGTGTGCAGATACGGTGCCACTAAATTTTCTGCACAATTCTTATAGCTGTAGCTGATTTTACTAAAGAAATAGGCTTCTATTAAACTTTTTGCACTTTCTAGTTTCCATAATTCCATCATGATGGCTGGAAATCAACAACAGATTTTAATAAATTGGCATAAGTTGAAAATGAGGAATGATGAAATTAAAAACATACTCCAAGATGATTCTTTCCGAAGGAAGCAATGAGGATGAATTGAACACCCAAGGCAATATTGAAAAGGTCTTGAATCTACCTTCTTCCCGTATTTTATTTTGCCAGCAAGAATCTGATGTGAACATGTGTACAGCTTGGCATGTTGGCTGAGGTCCAATGTTTACACTTACAACACCTGGCACAAACTCTCTACAAGTGAAAAGACAGGTTTTGTCATTTTGTCACCTACCGTCCACAAGCTTCGTTACCAACAGTGTGATTGTCTACATTGATCAGATGAAGGAAAACACACAGATTTTGAGCAGTTCTGGAGAGTTTCA
Source organism: Tapera naevia (assembly GCA_033556795.1). Taxonomy (NCBI): domain Eukaryota; kingdom Metazoa; phylum Chordata; class Aves; order Cuculiformes; family Neomorphidae; genus Tapera; species Tapera naevia. Next base: position 19,503,658 of record JAUMJJ010000038.1, read on the forward strand.
CAGTTTAAAACACTAAAAGGAGCTTACCAATTTACAGTTGTTATTGCTTTCCTTGAGGTGTTGTTGAACTCTTAGTCAGCATTCAGTCATGAATGGATGAAAGCATTGACACTCTAGGAGCTATTTTTAAAAGCAAGCCATACCAAAATGTTTAATATTAAGACATTTAGTTATACTTAGAAATCTTAAAATAATGTTTTGAATTTCATGACTGACATTCAGCTGACATTCAGGTTAGAAAAGCCCAAACTGTCTATCATAATTGTCTTTTAAAATCGGTCTGGCAAAGAGGACAAAAAAATCTGGGGCCTTGAACACCTTCTTACAATAAGACAAGTTATGCGAAATCCTCCCACAACCATGGCAGGTCAGATCAGCACTAAGAAAAAAACTCTGGTAACTGAGAAATATTTTGTCAGAGATGTTCTTATAAGCAGTGTGTTCTGCTCTTCAAAGCTGTTGGAGAATTAAGATTTATTAATATAGAGCTCCAGACCCCGGAATTGGATGTAATTGTGTTTTTGCAGACCTTGCTGTGAAAGCCAAAGGAGTTCACCAAGGCTGAGAGGATCCTGCAGCTATGCCTGCCCTGGCAGACTAAGCAAAGCCAGGGCAAGGGCTTGAGTGCCAGCATAGGAGTGTTGGTAGTGTTTGGTTATTAGCACTTGCCCTTGGCACAATTCAGGCTTGTGCCAAGCAGCACTTTCCAAGACGAAGCCTTGATGTGTTAGGGGCTTCTCTCAGTATGCAGGTTGGATTAGACCGCATTGTTTTGGAGAGAAAAACAGAGAGTTTAGCCAGATGACCATGAGCCATTCTGATACTTGCCTTTAGGGTTCCTTAGTTTGTTTTATTTATCAGGTCATACATCACCTGTAGAGTCTCATATGTTTGTAGCAGTGGGGTGCCCATTAGTAACTAAGACAAAAATACGCTGGTTCCTTTGAAGTTTTTACATGCATTGACCCAAACCACTCATTTTTCAAGGACTTTGCAAAAGAATTCTCAATATATGAATTAAATCAATTTGATATCTCATCTCTCAAGTGTTCAACTCTTAGTTTGTCAGCTAATCCTGGTTGCTCTCTTTCCCAGGGTACCTTGGAGATGCACAGGAGCTTGCTCCAGGCTAAATTAATTATTCTAGTGGTGGTGGCAGCTACATGATGCCAGCTGCCTTCTTTTCTGGCCACGTGATAGCAGTAGGGCTCCAAGAAAAAGGGCCACAAGCTTCATGTATTAATCTAGTAGTGGGGGCTATTCCTGACTGCACTTATACTTGTGTCAACCCTTGAACATACTCTATATGGTGCATGCATAAGTCAAAAAAACCCAAAGCACTGGGCCTGCTGCATGTATGGTTAGGTCTACCTACAGTATGTCTGCTGATGTTTGCAGAGAAGGAAGTGGCCCATTCAGCCAGAAAAGCTGTGTGCCATTGCTATACAACATGTCCTTAACTACTGTCCAAGTCCCCTTTTGTTCCTTTCGAGCTCATTAATTCAAGAGCAAATATTTAACTCTAGCATATCTGAGTCTGTTGGTCTTTCCTGTGTGACCTGGTGTTTGGATCAGAAAGATGAAGATTTAACCCTGGAAAAGTTTATTCACAGAAGTTCCTAATATAATACATGTGTGAGCACCTAATTCCAAATTGATACTCACCTATTGCCTAACATTGCTGGTGCCTCAGGAGTTTTTGCTTGAGACTTCAGCCAAAGAGTTACTAGTGGCCTTCGTTTTTGTTGCTTGGCATGATCTCTTTCATGCAGGGTACCTGAAAACACCAAACTGCTCAGTGCCTAAACCACAGCAAGATTCACAAACCACGGCTATGTTTTTCTGATCTTCTTGACAAGCCTTGATGCCATAAAATATTTCAAGATGTCTTTACCAGCTTGAGTCACAAACAAAACCCAATGACCCATCTCAAATGCTGAACAGCCCAGTGCACGGAGCACTCATGCATAATACACAGGCTAATTTTTTTTTCCTGCTTGCTTTAGAACACATTTTGAAGCCACATCTTACCCTTCCAACATAAAATCTTTTATCAGATCAAGAATGCACCAGCTATCACACAATGGCATGCTCTAAGATGAATCCCTCATCCCCTCTTGGTGAAGCTAATCTACTTAATTTAAAATACTTAAAATATTCATAGTAAATATTCAGACTCTATAGCTTAATGACTGTGGCTGTTGCCTGGAAGACTGGTTTTCTAATCACTGCCCTAATGAATAAACATTGGAGATTTACAGATAGTGGACAATGCCAAAGAGAAAGTACTCCTTTCAGAGCAGGGTGCATTATCTATGATTATTTAGCCAAGAAATTATTGCAGATTCCTTCAGCTTCACAGGGGCAAATTTTGACTGGAGAGACCCCTGTCTCTGAGAGGAAATTATGCTTGCAGTGCAGAGATACCATAGTGATAGCATTCTATAAAAAAATAAAAAAGAGCCTAAGACAAATTCTATAACCCAGACTCAGTATTGTTGTAGCCTACAGGAAAGACCTTCAACTGAAATTGCAAAGTTAGACTGACAGTGGTGCTTTTGGATGATTGCTCCTATTCATCAGACTTTCAGTCCTTAGCGAAATCAGCATGAAGAGGGTTACTTTGTTTTTTTCTGTAGTATAGGCTTAGGAAAAAAAAATAATGTTGTCCTGTTCATTTATTATCAAATGTGAACAGTTTGCTTTTGAAATGTGAAGAGTTACCCCATCTGAACTCTCCTTATTTTTGGCAGTAACTATTTGAGGTTGCCTTCCATGGGACTCTAAAATCAATACAGAGAACGAGAGATAGATGGGAAAATGTGCATTAAATCATTAATTTTATCTTCATCTTCAAGTCATTATGTTAAAAAAAAAATCAAGATTCTGATAAGTTGGACTTTTTGTCTTTCCTCCTATGACCCACTTAGAAATCCAGAAGTCATAAAGTTTTGCCTTGTCACAAGCTATAAGTTACGGTGGCACAGCAATATTTTTTACTGTCTAGATAAAAAAAGGAAATTACTAACTTCATCCTTGCCTGGTGATGCAGTTAGCTGCCTGAGGTCTCAGTGGTTTCACTTCATTTAACATGAGGAAGTATAAAACTGACATATAAAAATTCCCTTGAGCGATCATTCATAATTGTTAAAAAAAACTTTTTAAGGTTTCCTGATCTATCCACACATTGATTTTTAAGCAGAGAGCATCATTTTTACAAACAAAAGATTCTTTTGTATTTGTTACATAGCTTTCCATTTTGGTTTTCCTTGTATTTTGAAACTGTATTGAAATGTATCCTCCAAGATGACCAGATCTTGACATTTTGAGAATTTTCTGCCTTCCTCAGGTATTGCTGGAGTTGCTGTCTTTGGTAATGACCTTTTCTTGTTTTTTTCAATAAAAGCATACAGATATTTTGGTAAAGTTACCATTGTTGCCATTTTATGAATCCAGTATCCCAAAATCAGTGATGGAGAAAACTTTATGGCTCTTCAGAAGGAGTTCTTGTAAGTAGAACACTTAGATTTCTGGTCTGTAATTATGGAACTTACAAGCCTCATGCTCTGAGTATCCAGTTTCTCCAGCTAGGCTGTATTTACAGGAAAAGTTTGTCATACCATGGTGGTTGAAGTTCACATGTGCGAGACATTTGGAGTGTCTGCAAAGACATTAAGGCAAATGTGCAAATAGTAATTATTTATATGAAGCTCTGAAGTCAGTATCAGCGTCTTACACGCAGTCCTGAATGCGTCGGGTCTGAGTGACATAAGCGCTGTGCAGGAGAATGGGAATGTTCTTGATGAAAAGAAAATGGGTGATTTTGAAAGATAACACTAAAAGTTTGCAGAGCCCAAACTCTCTTTTTTTCTTCTAACTACTTACCAGGTAATTTATAGCGGGATTACCAATCATTTCGGTCAACATAAAACAGTGATGAGAGTGACCAAATACCAAAGAATTGAAACAAATGTTCTTACAAATGCATTACATGTGGGAGAAGTCAATAAGGGAAGATTTGGTTTTCAATCTTTTGTGAGTAATCTATAAATAAAGGCAAATTCTGAACAGAGTTAATTTTAAAAATTGAGAATGGTAACTTTTATTTGTTCATAATGAGGAATTAAATTCAATTGACCAATTCATAGTTTTTTCAGAGAAACTGTATGCGCACTTTTAAACTTTATGCCATTGCAGCAATATGAAATCATCAAAATCTCAGCTTTCAAGCAGAAAAAAAAAATCCCTTCATGGTTGTATAGAAGAAGCTGGAAAATGGGATCCCAAAAAGCTTAAGAAAAGTGAGTCATGAGACATAAAAAAAGTTAAAAATATAATTCTATTGATTTTCATGGAAACCTTTTAGCTCTTTGATGTCTGCCTGAAAATCTATGAACAGCTGTTATGGAGAGACCTTGCTGATGGCATCCAGTGCCTCTAAGCTCCTAAATTTGGTAGGAAGAGCCTCTGAATTAAGCATCACGGTAGCAGATTAGTTCACCTCATCCCTTTCTCTATACATGTGGCTTCTGTGCAAGAAAAAATACATCTGTGCAGGACCTGAGTGAATGAATTTAGCACATGATACTGTTAAGATTTAGGATATGATAGACTGTATGACTTTTTTAATTTCTCAGAAGTTAAATGCTGATTACTCAGGCAGTTGGTGCGAGACAAAGGAACCTGCCAAAGCATTCAACTTCCCTGCATGAGACACCTGACTTAGACTGGGTTGAATTATCCTTGAGAAGCAGCCAACCTTCCTCACTTGCTGTTACCGGAAGTGTGACAACTAGGTTAGACAAGCTGTATCTCTTAAGGTGTCTCATGTCAGGTGAGAGCCCTAATTACAGGCCGTTAAGCTTTATCCACCAGTAATCACAGTAGAAGGAAATTCCTCATGTGACTTCTGTGAAGCTAAATGCACAATGTTATCACTTGATTGCCTAATTCCAAGTCCCTGTGCCAGCATGCCAACTTACAGAGCACTATGGGTATCAAAGGAAAGTTTTATTCCATAAGGACAAAACAGTATATCTTTCCCTAGTCAGAAACAAATGCTTATCTCCAATTGAAATCTTCTGGTAAATCCCAGATTGTCAGACTGAAGTAGATACATATTAGGAAGTTGTCAGCCCACAGTCTGAAAGTGGGTAAGCAAATGAGAACAAAGAAGAGCTTGCAGAGAAGGTGCAAGCAATCTTGGAGTGCCAGGACTGTTAGTTCCACCTGCATCTAACAAATAGAAATAATACAAAAAAGACATACTAAAATTGATTATCTGTTTAAGGTGTTTGGGTGGGTAGCTTGCAAATGCATGATATCACCATGATTCATGTAAAAATCTCTATATACATTGTTGCAAGCATGATATGATATCCAGTGATCATATTTAATGAAGCACCATATACTTTCTCAGGTGGTTCTTTTGTTTCCAGAGATGATAAAATACGTTGTGTCTTACAGATGATTCTCTTTCAGAGGAGTAATTGATAATTGACTCCATTTAGTTATCAAGGATAATCAAAGCTATGTTTTCCCGAAGTAGTGAGGAGCACACAGGAAAAGAACAGCTCTTTCCTCATAGTTTCAATCCCTGCTTACACTGGGTTTGCTATTTCCTTGAGCTTTGTTTCAAGTATTGATTCTAGCTGTAACCTTGGAGTTTCTAACCTAGTCATGAGAGTGCTGAGGATGTGTGGCAGCTTATGCCTCCTGCTGCTGTTTCTGTAGCAGTAATCAGGCCTCTACTTTATGGATGTGGCAAATAGCCTCTATGCCTGTAAATCCTTAGCACTTGCATTGACCACAGAGGTGGGAAGCGGGTGGGTTCCACGCCTACTGGAACTTGCACTGACGTAAGTGTTTTCAGGTCTGGGATTTTACTGTCTTTATACACATGCATACTCGTACTTTGTGTGAGACTAAATTGTAGTATTTGAGACAATGCACCTCCAAAATTTTTCTATATGCTTATCTGTTTCTCTCATGGTGAACAATGAGATTTTACTTCTATTGTATAAAATGAAAACATTTTCATTAAATAAACTATGTCTTTAAAATTGGGTTAAAGATAAAACAATCAGTGATGGAACATTGCTGCAAGATTTTTCCTATCAGCCACAGATTATGTGGTATTACCTGGTGGGCACCAGGCCCTAGGAGTCTGGGTTCTGCCTGTTTCATTAAGCAGTATGAAGCTGGCTGTCAGCTATTAGCATGCAGAGTATTAGCAGCACCATACCTGTCAAAGCAGAAAAAAGAGCCTTCATACAGCTATATCGCTGTAATCCATTCATCAGTTTATTGAACTGAAGCTTGATAGGGGGTTTCTCAAACACATGTGATGCCCCACACTGTTAAGAGTTTTGTATTTTGATCTCAGATTATGCTGAAAGATTTGTGCTAGCTCCCTTTTGGTTAGGTATCTGAAGTTGTTCAAAGGCAAAAGTTATTCCTTCTGGAGCCGAGTATAATTTTCGCTCACCACGTTGCCCCAGAGACACTGGTATCGCAGTATCACAGTATGACAAGGTTGGAAAGGACCTCTGAGATCATCAAGTCCAACCTATAACCTAATACTAACACCAACCATCATCTAAACCATGGCACTCAGTGCCTCATCCAGTCTCCCCTTAAACACCTCCAGGGTCGGTGACTCCACCACCTCCCTGGGCAGCCCATTCCAATGGCCAATCACCCTTTCAGTGAAGAACTTTTTCCTCATATCAAGCCTAAACTTTCCCTGACGAAGCTTAAGTCCATGCCCTCTAGTTCTGCCACTGGTCACCTGAGAGAAGAGACCAACCCCTGTCCGACTACAACCTCCTTTTAGGTAGTTGTAGAGAGCAATGAGGTCTCACCTGAGCCTCCTCTTCTCTAGACTAAACAGCCCAACTCCCTCAGTCGCTCCTCATAGGGCTTGTGCTCCAGCCCCTTCACCATCTTCATTGCCCTCCTCTGAACACATTCCAGTATCCTAACATCCTTCCCAAACTGGGGGGCACAGAACTGTACACAATATTCAAGATGAGGCCTGACCAGTGCCGAGTACAGGGGGACGATAACTTCTCTGGTCCTGCTCTCTACACTGTTCCTGATGCAGGCCAGGATGCCATTGGCCTTCTTGGCCACCTGGGCACACTGCTGGCTCATGTTGAGCTTCCTGTCCACTAGCACTCCCAGGTCCTTTTCTGCCTGACTACTCTCCAGCCACTCTGTCCCCAGCCTGTAGCTCTGCATGGGATTGTTGTGTCCAAAATGAAGTACCCGACATTTGGACTTATTAAACATCATCCCATTAGAATCAGCCCATCTCTCCAATCTGTCCAGGTCCCTCTGTAGGGCCATCCTACCCTCTAACAGATCAGCCCTTCCTCCCAGCTTGGTATCATCTGCAAACTTGCTGATGATGGACTCAATCCCCTCATCCAGATCATCAATAAAGATATTAAACAGGACAGGACCCAACACCGATCCCTGGGGGACACCACTGGTGACCGGCCGCCAACTGGATGAAACACCATTCACCATCACTCTTTGGTCTCGGCCATCCAGCCAATTCCTAACCCAGCACAGAGTGCTCCCATCTAAGCCACGGGCTGCCAGCTTCCCTAGGAGTCTACTGTGGGAGACAGTGTCAAAGGCCTTGCTGAAGTCCAGGTATACCACATCCACAGCCTTCCTCTCATCCACCAGGCGAGTCACATGGTCGTAAAAGGAGATCAGGTTGGTCAGGCAGGACCTACCCCTCCTAAACCCATGCTGGCTGGGCCTGATTTCTTGACCGTTCTGCAGGTGGCACATGATTTCACCCAGGATTATCTGCTCCATGATTTTACCTGGGACCGAGGTCAGGCTGACAGGTCTGTAATTAACCTGGATCATCCTTACGGCCCTTCTTATGGATGGGCGTCACATTGGCCAACTTCCAGTCTTCCGGGACCTCTCCAGAGAGCCAGGACTGCTGAAAGATGATGGAGAGCGGCTTAGCAAGCTCATCCGCCATCTCTCTCAGCACCCTAGGATGGATCCCATCCGGCCCCATAGACTTATGAGGGTCCAAGTGGCTCAGCAGGTCTCTAACTTCCTCCTCATGGATTGCAGGAGGGCCATATTTCACTCTGCCCCCATCAACCACTTCAGAGGGCCAACTGTCAAGCGAACTGACATCCTTGCTGTTAAAAAATGAGGCAAAGAAGGCATTAAGTACCTCATCCTTCTCTGCATCTTTGGTTACTATATTATAATGGTTTCATGGTTCAGGGTGTTGGAGGTGGATAGAAGTTCATCCTTTTGCTTTGCTGAGTCTGTGCCACCAGAGGCAATCCCTGCACTCCTGTGGTTCTCCTGCTGTTGGCTTTCAAATCTGGGCCTTGGCCATTTTGTGTCTGGCCACAGTGCAGTGAATTCTGGCTAGAGGGAGGCTGAGGAATGAGGCCATTTTTGTGGATTAAGGAGATTTGACTTGATGACAGGCTGTTGTATGTACTTTATAGGGGTGAGATGGTTTTATGATTAGAAAGGTTTGCATCTGAGAATTAAATGAAATGTGCAAGAAAGAAGATATACTTTGGTATCTTTTTGAAAGCTTCCTCGCCATTCATCTACCAATCCCCTCTCCCCAGATCCCCCCTTATTTCTGTCCTTTGTGAACTGTTGGCTGAAGATCCTACAGTTCTTGAGAGGTCTTGGCAAAGTTTAAAGCTGCTTGAATGCCTGGTAAGGTTTTCATGTGGAAATCTGGAAGGTCGGCAGGGGACATTTTTGTGGATATTCTCTTTGTACAATTCATGATCCAGAACACTGTAGCACCATAAATGCATAGAAGTAAGGCAGAAGTGGTTTAATGTATCCTAGTCTTTTACATCCATGGTTCATATCTGCATCTCCCACCCTGTGCATTCAGGTGCTTGGGCAATGTTCTGTACCCTTCCAGAGCCACTGAATTTAATTATCAGTCTTCTTGAACCACAGTAAATAATCAACAGCTCTCTTCTGGATCTTGAGTAGTTCATTGGAAAATACAAAATTTCCTCAGGAAACCTAAAATACAGGAAGTTTTGTGTTACTTATGTTCTATTAAATAATATATGCCTGGTTCTAGTGGATGTTTTTCTATGGTTTGCTAAAAAATTCTTCAGTGTCCTATCCAATACTGGTTTAAAATTATGTAAGATTACCTGACCGGCAAACAAGGAAAAAATAATAATAAAAGTAGACAGCTATCATGGGAGATATTCTTATGGATCATTCTAGTAGGGTATAGACTCAACATTTGCTTTACATTCGTGAAATCCGAATTTTTAGTCATAGCTTATGGAGCTATTAACGCTCATTAAGATTTTGGTAGGTCTAGGAGGCTGAGTCTTATTTTGTACTATAAACTGCAAGTTTTCTGGGCTAAACACCTTAGGTTTTGTGTTATTAATATAAAGTCTATAAAATTCATTTATTATTATGTCATTTTTTTCAATTATAACTTTTATTTCTCTGATGCTTTATTTCCAATAACTTGTAAAATTGTATATTGAAGGATATACAGAATCTATATATGTATGGTTTTTATCACCAGAGAGTTGGATTTGCTAAATATTTGTTAAAATCTGTCATTTCTCTTAATCAGCTCTGAGCATTCTGTAACTTTCCTGCACTGCAAACATAGAGCTTACGCAGGACACTGTCTGAAAACCTGATGTTGTAAATGGATGATGCTAGAGAACCTCCAAAATGTGGCCTCCAAAAATTCTTCAAAGATGTCTGGCAGGAGAACTGTAATAAAAATCATCAGATTTCACAAGGCATTTGTGACATTTACCTTTTGGGATATCAAGGAGAGCCACCAAAACAGATTTTTTTTCCAAAGTAAAGGATGTATCTACTGAAGGGTTTTTTAGAAGAATATTTTCTTTCATCTTTATTTTGAAACTCATTATTTTCCAGGATATGAGGTTTCTTGACAGGTAGGTGAGATACTGTGATAATATGACAATAGTAGTCCAATATTCTGGCAAACTAGCGAAAGCAGAGAGGCAAATATGTCAAAAATTAATCCCAATTGTAAAGTGGATTTCCACATTTCTATTTTACAATATAGACAAAAATTTTTTATCAAGAGGAAGAAGGTCCTTGATGTTAAGGTATAGAACAATGAGATCAGAGTTCTCCTGCAAAGCAATTGATTTGTTAAAAAACTACTCTACCAACCTTAAATACTTGTACCTTAAACTACTTAGAGGAACAGCACTTGTTTCACTTGTACCCCAGTGTATGTGTCAGAAAATCAGTAAGAAGAAAACTAAATATTTTGATTTTTGACTATTTGCGAGGTGACTGCATGGAGGAAATGCGTCAGTCGCTAGAACCCTTTATCATCATGAATACTTTGCGTGCTATCCCATGTAAGATTTTGATGTTGAATCTGCCAGAACTGCAACTCTTGGTGTGAGTTCTTGACTGAAAGGAGTCCGAACTTGTCTTCGTTAAACTATAAATTTACATATCTGGAGAAGCTGTTTTGTTGTGTGAGTATAAATGCTCATGAATGGGCCTGTGTGGTGGTTCTGTCTTTTATAAGATGAGGTATCTGCAGACCTCAGCATGTTCCCAGCTAAATTTAGGGGGGACATCCACCTCATTTCTAGATTCAGAAATCACATTCAGGTTCAACTTCACTGAAAAATTTTTAGATTTGCCCATATTTAGTATAAGTATTCCTGTACAATTTCATGTACCTTGGCCCTCATCAGAGTTCCTATCTATGTACACATCATAGGTAAAAATATTTGTTTCAAAGCAAGCCAGAGCAAATCACTGCATGGATATCTCTGTGACAACTGCATGCAAAGTACACAAATTAAAAATCTTTTTAAGAAGGAAAGTAACCTCAACATGAGATTCTCTGCAGAAAGATTTTTATTACTCCTAATGTCCAAAGGCAGTAGTTCACATTATGAGCTAATGGCCTATGAAATGTCATTTAAAAATAAAAGATGTGTTTCAGTCAGAGGAATAACAACATCTTCGGCTGTCCTATTCTTTTTTGCCAATGTTTTGAAAGTCATTTAATTTTTTCTTCTATTTTTTTTTTTGTTTTAGTAGCATACTTGCTCTCAGGCTAAAAAAGGACAGACTCAATTACAGACTACAGCTTTTTTGTCTCAATTTGCACAATTTTGACAACAGTGCTTTAAATGCAGGGACACTATCCCAGCTTAATTGAAATTCTGATGTTGTTTTTTGCACTAATTGATACCCATGTTGGCAGACTGAGCTCAGCGACCCAGGAATGAATGGACAGGATGAATGAGACTATCAGCTTAGCCTTGCAGGTGGTCTTTCCTGATCAAGATTAAAGAACGTTGGCAGGGCACTGCAGCCGATCCAGCACCGTTGATACCCTATGCTATTCTCGTTTAGTATTTAAGCACAGGGTTTCAGTGTTCAGGCTGAGTTTTTCAGCCTGACTCCATTTGCAGTAGTAATAATAATACCTAAAAAAGACTGAGAAATTACTTGATTACACTGTGTAAGGAGGTTGGCAAGGAAAAAATACCAGATACAAAAGAGTCCTTTAATCTAGCAGAAAAAAAGATAGGTGAGAACTTATGATTTGGCTTGGATTGAGCAAGAATTCAAATTAGTATGACATACAGATTAATAATGGGGTAGAAATAGGTTGTTAATAAGCTCTGGAACAAAATTCCAAGCATATGTTAGATTCTGCATCCTTCAAAGTCATCAGATAGCTGTCTAACACAGGGTTTGGGGCTCAGCACAAATGAAGCTAGCAGGATGTACCGTGTCCTACAATATACAGGAGATGAGACTAGTCAATTCTGTCCCTTAAAAGCTATTAATCCTGTTAATACTTACTTCTTACACAGTGTTTTCATCAAAGAATTTAAGAAAGCAGATCAGTAGCAGTATTACCATTGTATGGATACAGGGACTGTATCTCAGGGAGGTTAAATCACTTGTCATAAGACATTTAAGAAGCCAGTGGCAGAAAGAATAATACACAGCCTGTTTGTCAAATTCTGCCTTATCAACTGGACACAGTGATTGGTGGAAGAAACCTCACAGATGCAGTTAATTTCATTTCTTATTTAAAAACAAAAGTAAGACAATAATATTTGGCAATTGAAAACAAAAAAAATAACAGAACATTAGATAAAATTAGCATAATGACCCCTTCTCCCAGTGCTTATAAGATGCGCTTAAGACTCTCCAAAGGATAAGTTAGTAGGTGAAGAACTATAGCCCAAATCTTATTTCAGTAAGCTTCCATATAGAAGGCCGTTCTTTAAGTCAGTCTTATCCCATTTGGCAAATGTTTACATGAGGAGCTTCTATTTATTTTTTAAATTAAAGAATATAACAATAAGTGGCCTAGGGTTGGGCAGCAGCTGCAGCAGTTTATCCTGATAGGAAGAGGCTTTGTTGGAAGTGTGGAACTGAAAAAGCTGACAGGGCACTTAATCTGGCTTCATGATAATTGAAAATGAGATGACCTTTTGGCCTGGGATATGTATTTGGTTTTTATGGAGCTACACCAAATCAGATCTTAAGGTAGAACATATAAATGTCTTTTGTACATCTCTGCCAGACTATTTCTTGCAGCTTTTCATTATAAACACCATCCCAAAACTCGGCAAATGCCTGTTGATGACAGACTATACAAGTTTGTATGTAAACAGAAGGGGGCAAGATAATAAAAAAATGTATAAGCATTTTGGAATGTGCAATATTGCAGTTTATATTAAGTGAAATATCTCTCCTGCTCAGAGCAAACAACTGCCAAGATTTTTTTGTGTGGCAGGCGGTGCTAACATTTACATTCAGGTGCTCTAAAATCCTGGGAGGAGAAGCTAAAAAAATAAAAATACGTCTTAAGTGAATACATAGTACAGGCCATCCTCCACAACATAGTGAAACATTCTCTGGTAGCTAGATGTGATCAGCTAGCAGTTTTGAACACACTATCACAGTCACCACTGATGTTTATTAATAATATATTTCTAGGTCAATAATCAGAGTTTATTGTTAGAATGATATTGTTCACAGGAACTAAGATTCATTGACCTAGAATCAGGTTTGAGAATAAGGCCTTTTCCTAAGACTGAGTGTCTTGTACACATGAAAGCTGATGTACATATTCATAAAGCTGCATTGGTATAAATTTTAATTTAGGTCTATCTACTGTACCTGCTGATCATAGTTAGCTACACTCTTTAAACGCAATTAAATCCCATTGTCATAAATTTTCTGTAGCTCAAAGAACTCACAGTAAGGCACAACACTGTCAGAGCTAAGCAGGTACTGCTTATGTTTAGTTTGATTTTTCTGGTAGGTTGCGAATGGTCACAGTGTACCATTTGGTTTTCTCTTGGGTCTCCACATATCAATAGATAGGTGAAACATCATTACGAGTGTCACTGGCAGGAGAAGAGGAAACTGGGAGTAGGTTTTTGCCAGAGTCCTCCCCTTAGGGAGACAGAGTAAATGAGAGCATGTAGTTCTCCTATAGCCTTGTTTGAAGAGCCAAATTATTTATCTGAAAGACTGGTCTGTTGGGCATTTGCCCATGATATAAAGCAAGGGATCAGAGAAGGAAGGAATTTGTAGAAAAATATAGTTAGGATTTAGTAAGTTCCTTGACGGTTTGTACTCTGTATGCTGATAAGCTTATCATGTAGGACAACAGCAATGTGATGAAGTCACGTGAAAATCTGATGACAATTAGAATGCATTCATTCTGCTTTTTATGTTTAAAAAATGCTGTTGCATTTCTTTCTTGTGCGTGAATGTTGTTTTCGTTTAAATTTAGGAGTTCCAAGAACATGCAAATGCAGCAGCACTATCGTATCATCATTTTGATTCAAAAGTCAATGGGCCTCTGAGAACCATGCAGTAGCTTATACATCAACAGGATGGTGAACAGGAATATGAAGTGTGCTGATGGGATATTATACATGCTGAGCCTGATTCTGCTCTCATGTATGCTGTTAAAACACATGAATAACTGTACTGAAATTAACACTTGTACTGGTGTATGTGAAGGAAGAATCAGGCTTTCTGTGTGTCAAATTCTTTGATCATTTCAGTCTGGAAAGGAAATCCAACTAGAATGTTTTGGAAGCTACATTCACCTAAAATGCTCAGATGAACCAGTTCTTCAAAAATGATATTTTCTTGTGTTCTTTGAAGCACTTAGTCAGCTAAATAGTTTGGAATACTTCATTACAGAGGCAGTTTGTGTCACTGCCAGAGCCCATGTTCCTTGAGAACAACCATTATGAGCCTTGTTTTGATTATTTTCTGAAGTAACTCAACCATTTTAATTTCCTTTAGACCAAGGCATAGGAAGTTTACAGCCTTTGTACATTCCCACTAAAAATGCATGAAAATCTGTTAGGCTGCGTTTGTTTCTATTTTAAATTTAAAAAAAAGGGTCAATTTTTTATCTTCTAGCTGAACACGTATGTAATGATGTACAAAATGTCTCTCAAGTTTTGAGACAGAAGTTAAAATTATTAACACTATAATCCTACAATTAAAAATAAATTTTCATCTGTGAAGTAAATATGTAGTTTCATCTGCTATTTCCTCTGCCTAGAAAACTCACAAGAACATTTTGCCTACTAGTCAGCTCCAATATCCTATTCTCAGTTTTGACTTTCAAGACAAAAAGCTAAAACTTGGTTTGTACCTTAATTCTGCTTATATAATCTTTCCTACATTCTTCTGAAGACATGGCAAAATTCGACTATTTGCTTTTTACAGATGGTCAAATTGAGAGGGCATAGTTTTGTAAATGGTATGAGACTTAGGCATAAAAACTTCTTGTTCCATATAAGACAAAACAAACCCCATAATGGTTAGGACAGGAACAAATGAAGGACCATAGTGTTTGTTTGTAGGATAGAAGAATTTTTCATATAACGATTTTCCAGTGCAACTTTCTTGAGAAAGTTAGTTTTCTGAAGAGGCAGAACTTCTTATTACGCTAAGTGCACTGAGGCATTGAGAAAAGTTATTTATGATACCAATGAAGAAAATTGTAGTTGCTTCTCACCTTTTAAATTGAGTAAAAAGATTCTTGGACATCTTATAGTAAGTTAGGCACTTTCTCTGTATTGTCTATTTTATGATCTTTTTTAAAACATGAAAGAAGTCTATAGAAGGCCTCTGAATATGGAAGAGACTGATAACCTTTTTTCCACATGGTAGGCTGGTATTTTGGCTCATTGCTTTTCTGTGTGCACTTTCTTTTCAAATCAAGCTTTGACATGTTTGTGTTGTCTGTTATTTACATACTAAAAATGGTCCTGATGTTGCAAGCCACTTTCCTGGCTCACCAGCAAACTTCATAGAATCATTATAGAATCTTCTGGTTGGAAAAGACCTTGGAGATCATGGAGTCCAACTGTACCTATCTTCTGTTAAACCATGTCCTTCAAAAACTCATCTACCCGTTTTTTAAACACCTCCAGGGGTGGTGACTCAACCACTTCCCTGGGCATCTGTGCCAGTGCCTGACCACCCTTCCAGTAAAGAAATTCTTCCTAATATCCAGTCTGAACCTCCACTGGTGTGATTTATGGCCATTTCCCCTTGTCCTAGCACCTGTCATTTGTGAGAAGAGATCAACACTCACTCTGCCACAGCTTCCTTTCAGACAGCCATAGACAGCGATGAGGTCTTCCCTCAGCCTCCTCTTCTCCAAGCTAAACAACCTCAATTCTCTCAGCTGTTTCTCATAGGACTTGTTTTCCAGACCCTTCACCAGCCTTGTCGCCCTTCTCTGGATGTGCTCCAACACCTCAATGTCCTTCTTGTAGCGAGCACTCGCGGTGTGGCCTCACCAGTGCTGAGTACAGGGGGACTATACCCTCCCTTGTCCTGCTGGCCACACTGTTTCTGATACAGGCCAAGATGCCATTGGCCTTCTTGGCCACCTGGGCACACTGCTGGCTCATATTCAGCTGGTTGTCAAACAGCACCCCCAGGTCCTTCTCCTCCAGGCAGCTTTCCAGCCATTCTTCCCCAAGCCTGTAACGCTGCATGGGGTGGTTTTCCCCAAATGCAAGACTCGGCATTTGGTCTTGTTAAACCTCATCCCATTGGTCTCAGCCATTGATCCAGCCTGTCCAGATCCTTCTGCAGAACCTCCCTTCCTTCAAGCAGATCAACACTGCCACCCAGCTTGGTGCCATCTGCAAACTTGCTAAGGGTGCACTCGATCCATTCATCCAGATCATTAATAAAGATATTGAACAGACTTCCTCTCGGATTGCGTGGTAACACCTAGAATTGCTCACTCATGAGAAATACTTCCCAGGCTGGTGGGGAGAAGATTGATTTGAGGACATTCGTACATTACTGGTTGACGTTATATTTCATGATAATAGGTTGGTTAGGGACTCTCTTCAAAAACTGTACCCTAGTCTGGGGTGATGGACATATCTCCTGCCCTGCGTTCCAAGTAGTAAAAGGGAGAGCCAAAGCCAAACTGGTGGTAGAGGTAACCCCTTGTTGTTCAGAAAAGATGCTGGAGTACTTAGCTGTGGCACGGTATTTGGTATATTTCTTGGCACTCATATTATGATTGCTCGGAATTTTGTATAAGATATTCTTCGTGTTATGAAAAATGTTTCACCTTGCTAAAGTTTTGCTAGATTTTAAGTATGTGGGTTGAAATTTTCCCTAATGGTTATTTGCTTCTTTCCTTTTATTCTCTCTTTCTCTTGAAATTCCTTTTAAGAATGTTCTGGCTATTTTCAGTAAGTAGGCTTGAAAAGCAGCAGAAATACCCTTTTAACCCTGTACAAGGAAACAAAGGAAACTTCTCATACTTTTCTCTTTGAAGAGCTCAACATTGTCTCTTGCTTTGGAGCAAGGCATTTAGCAGAAAGGAGCATTCTGTGCTCTGTTTTGCAGCTGTGCCTCTTGCCAGCTTTGTTTTTGGTCAGTTCAGGTGCCTGTGGAAATATGCAGTTTGCATACTTAGTTGGTAGAGAAATCTTGGATTTCACCAACAGTGTTGCTAACAAGAACCTGAGTCTCATCTCATGGGGTTTGCTCCCAGTTACTGTTGTGGCCAAAGTGGGCTGGGTTGGGAGCTCAAAGCACAGGGAGTCTGGGCAAGAAAGCTGGGACTGGAACAGAGCCATTTCGGATAAGGGCTCTGGAGAGGAGAGGGACCAGTGTCTTCAGAGACTGATGAGAAAAGCACCTGATCGAATGCCTCCATCTGTGCCAGCAGGAGAGATGCAGCTGCCAGGACTGGCCAGGCAAATGCAAAAGGGTGAAGTAAAGAAGGCAATCTGGCTTTGGATTGAAAGTCTTGTAATCACAATAAAATGCTATATTAATGAGGTTTGTTTGTAGAGAACTTCGGAAACACTGATAAAATTTCTTAGACTTTGTGTTCTGCAGTGACAACACAGATGAAATCATGCCAAATGTTTGTACTCTGCTCTTGGTCAGAGGCTTCAAAACACTGAATGTCTTGTAAGAGACCCAGAAGCATTTTCCTATGCGTAACTATGGAAGCAAAACAGTCCTTATGAAAAAAATATAGTACTGCGTATAAAGTCTCTTGCAAATATATCCACCTTCAGAACTGCTTGTTTCACTAGTACTCCTGAAACTAATGCTGTTGGTATTTTTTCTTTATTTTTATTTTGCAGCTCTGTACATCAGCAGCAATATTTAGTTATTTCCGTCTTCTGACTCACTTTAGGATCACCTCACAAGATAAAAAGTAAAGGTGTGTTTCCTTTTACCATGTCAGGATTTGAACACCTTCATTACAATTGCTTATATACTATTGTACTATCTGTCTGTTTATAAAATTTTGCTTTCAGCAAGTCCTTTGCAGAAATTTGTTGCTGATATTTTTTGACTCGTATCTCAGGGAATTAAGCCATGGGACCAAACCTTATCTTACAAAGTATTGTCCCCCAAAAATCCACACAAACGGATTTTTCTTGTTCTCCAAACAATTTCAAATTTATCCTGTGGCGATTTCAGAGGATGAAACTTGTCTTGTTTGGAAATTAAAATATTTAGAAAAGATCATTACTGTTCTGCTATTGATATTTCATGTTCCTAAAATAGTGAGATTCATTCAGTAGCTGAAGAGCACTGGAATCACTCTTTCTAGTGTCCTGCTTCCTTTTACTTTAATGTCTCTGAAAATCACCTGATTGGTTCTTTAACAAGTAAATGAATATGAAACAGTAAGTGTTGGGAACCAAACTCTTGCTGCTTAGAGCAGTGTAAATCCAGTGGACTATACCCCAGGATGATTACTCTAGATACAGACTGATTTAAGTCAGGAAAAATAAAGTGGTGATTGTGTATGAGTATTTGATTTGTGAGTTGTGCTTCTGTATTCAAAAACGTGTATATGTATATATACATACACCAACATCTATTAAAAACCCGTACTTGTCAGTAAAATAGTGATTTATCTTTTTCTAGCTAGTACTGCAAGTCCAAAGTATTTCTTGGATTGTGACCTTTAATAGAACTTTTTCAATTTACTGTTTAGCAGCTGACTTTAACATATTTCAAATAGACCTATTTAATACAGACCATTATAATTTTCCAACCTCATCGTAATCTATTTGTCTAACAGGGTCACCTTTAAGATATGATGAGATGAATGTATTGTATTAACAGCTATTCTTTTTGTAAAGATGTCTGATTGAAAGCAGCAATTTTTTTAATCCATAAGATTTTAAAAAAGAACTATACACAACTTTGAAAAATTCAAAACTGGGTTATTCTTGGATAAAAGTATGCTCTCTTCTGCCAGTTGTCTTCTGTCTTGAATAATATTTTGTAATCGTCTACTGACAACTGACTCTAAAAGATGTCTAATCTGTCCTTAGACATGGCATATAGCTGCCATTTAGTATAATATCTGTTTCTGCTGTAAAAGGCACTTAAAATACTTTCTACATAATTTAAATGTTCTGTGTAGTTTCTTCATTTTGGGGAGGAAGAAAAAAAAAAGGCATTTCAGAGTTCCACTGCTGGGGGCTGTCTGTTAATCTTCCTCCATTGTTTTATTTACATAGATACATGAAATCCGAACAGATTTATATTTGTTTGTGTGTAGTGCTGCTACTTTGATATGAGGAGGAAGTAGTGGCTCTGCCCCTCATGCACAAATTCATCAAAATGTTTATTCAGTTTCAGACTCATTTGTTTAATCTTTTAGACAACAATAGGGATAAAGAAAGCCCATCAACAGGACTTTTGTTTTGACCAAACTCTAAAAATATAGATTTTTTTTTTTTTTATCTGGAAGGAGGTTTATTTCTGGTCTGCTCTGACAGAAGGGTGATAGGTTTCTATCTCTTAGTCTAATTAATACCTTTAATCTTTTTTAATAGTTAAATAGCCTCCCTTTGGTTGCAAGGCAGAGAAGAGATAAAGGCACGTAAGGCTGAAGGTTAATCCCTGTATTTTATTTCTTAATTTCTGCTGTAGGGATTCCCTTTCCATCATTTCTGGTTACTTCTAAGTACTCCTCAGATGCTGGGAGAAAGAGACAACAAAAAGTTTGATTACGGCTATCACTCAAGATTAGGCAGACATTAAATTTTTGGAATTTAATAAGGATAATTATTAGCTTAAACAAATGGGATAATCTCATTCCACATCCATTTTTTATTATAACGTCTAAGAAGGAAAGGAAAAATAATACTTTTATGTGGATGGTTTTGTTCAGCTAGTGCTGTCTTGCATTATTCCAGAATGGATTGTACTTGAAACACAGTAACACAAATAATTACAGATTAAAAATATTAGGTGACTGTCTTAGGAAGTATGTATGCATTTTCAGTTGTTTCTACTAGTATTAGATTTTGTCCATGAAGAAGTGACCTACCACGAATGTTATATTAACTTAAGTATGAAATTAAAAAGGCATAGAATGTTAATGACATTTCATTTAATATGCCCTCACCTTAGAAGTATGAGGTGGGACTTTTATTTAATAAATTCTGAGGTGCTTTAGAGGACATTCTGAGATTAAAACCTTATTCAGGTAGAATCGCACAGGAATTTTTACCACTGATAGTTTTCTAGGTCAGGTTTTTCTCTTGTTACTTCTGAACAACAACCAAAAAAATCCAGCTGAGATATTGCGTCTTGATAACCTACAAAAAATATGCAGAAGATTGATACATTATACTTTAAGGGTCATAAGTACTGTCACCAGAAGGTTTGGGGATAGAAATCACCTTTTTTCCATTTAGAATGTTAATAAGTGAACAGTAGATGTGGGAGTATTCTGTAAATAGGATTAGAAGATCTGATGTAACCCTTCCAAAGAGATTACAAGATTTAGGATTTGGGCTCAGACATGTATGTGTCCTCAAAAAAGGTTTTTTTAAAAAATGGGACTTGTTTTTATTTTCCTTTTATACAAATAAATAATTCTTCTTCACTAAGTGACACTTGTGTTAGAGAAGCTTGAATGAATTTCCATTTGCTATTGAACTGACATGGACTGTATCCTTTAAGTAAAAACACAAATTCAAAGACCACTTGCTAGAGATAGAAAAGTTAGACAAGTGCACATGCTACGTATATTTTGTAGATGAGGTTTTTTTACTTTGGAAAGTTACAACAGCTTTATAAAAAGTCATGTTGCTTCTACGCAGCATACTTGTGCAGTGCCAGCTTTCAGTAAAAATAGTAAGTCCCAATGTTGCCATGATCTCTGCAATATTAGTTTCCTGCACTGCAGGGTGCGGCCTAGCTCAGTCCCTCTGTTGCCTGCTGAGGCTCATGTACTTCCCGTACACCCAGCATCCATATGTCACACAGCTGCGGGGTTTGCAGCAGGCAAGCTTCCTCCCATTCACTGCCCCCAATTCTCCCATCAGCAAAGAGCTCTCTTGGTGATGCTGTGATTTCTGATGACGATACTTTGGGAGGCTGACATGGTGTTGCTCCTGTCTAGGTAGCAGCCGCGTAGAAGGTCAGCAGATGACTGGAGGTGGCTGGGAAAAAGAGAAATTTTGGTTCTTGTGCATTGCTGAATAGATGAAATAAGCAAACATATATGGTAGTTTTGTTTCTGGCACGTGGGCAAAACAATATTGGAAAAGAAAGTTGATGCCTTTGGTTGACATTTTGGAAAATGGTATGCAAGTTCTGAGGCACAGAAGTACTTCTTCATGTCCTGTTTATAAAATATTTCTGAATAGTTTATAGTACGGAGATTAATAAACTAAACATTGGATTTAAAGGTTAGGATTTTAGTAGAATGTCCTATAATATGGGATGTTTCCTCAAGGACTTTATAAAGTTGTTAAACTTTGGGCACTTCAGCTGCTTAAAATTTGAGTACGTGCATAATTGTTTTCCTCAAATGGATGAAAAGTGTTCACATCTGACATGAACAAACCTTCAGTTGCCAACTACTCTTGTCCAAATGATTCACTGTAACTTCAAAACCTGAATTATGATTAGTGATGCCAAAAATTTTGTAATTTTTTCGTTGTTGATTAGATTATCGCTAGATGAAGGAAAATAATAGAGTGACTAGAAATGTTCAGTTTTCTCTCTTTTATACTATCAATTTTCAGCTGTACTCTGAATTTTTCTAGCTGTACAGCAGTGAATCCAATGGGCAGTATTTTAAAATAGAACTAGGAGAATGGGCTTTCATTCCTTTCCCTTCCAACTTTTTGAAGAAGCAGCATTTTAACAGAAAAGAGCAACAAGTCCAAACATCCCAAGGGTCTCCAGTATTAAAGGAAACTATGTAGTTCCGGATTAGAGCTTGTGGACTGAGGAATATCTGAGTTCCTGATTAAAGGCAAAGAACACAGTAGCTGTATTAACACCACAGACACAGAATACCAAGTTTAAGAGGATCGTGACCTGAAACGGACCTCAGGGGCCAGGTCTTCCCAATAGACACCTCTGTGGACAGCAGGAGGCTGTGTTTGTGTCTCATGTAGATTTGTTTATGTTGCCTGGCAAAGTGTGAACCTTCACAAGATCTGAAATTCCATTAAAATGAAATGGGTTTTGGGGATTTTCTAATGTGGTCATCTCTGTAAAATTGCGTGAAGCAATTTGTGATGAAAAAGGTGAAAAAAGCCCTAGCCGAAAAACTTGTTAATTTAGAAGGCATTATTGTATTTCTCCCTGCACTCAGTCCGCTTCCATTCGTTGTCATGTCTTATGCCTCAGCAATAAAATCTCTATAGTAGGGAATGTTGCAATGAGGCACCTACTACAAGAGACACCTAATTTATTATTGGGGTAGCTAGGTATTATAATAATACAAATAATTAGATTTAAGTGGCCTTTAATGAGGGATTTAAAAGAGAAGAGTGTATTGCCTTTCTAGACTAGTTCATTAGACATGAATGTATGTTAAAAAGTCCACTTTAATTTAGTGCTTCATAAATAAGAGTATCTTGTCATAGAGGAAAGAGGTAATGACTTTTTTCTTATATTGCCCTCACCTCATTATCAGGAAGGTATTGGCAAATACAGAGAGCAGTAGAAGATTTTTAACACAACAACATCCTCAGAACTGGCTTCTTTTTTTAAGAATGATTTGTTGATATCTCAGATCCATACCTGGACTCTCCCTCTCTAGACAGAATCATGCTTGCCAGTTATTACTTGGTTTCTGCAACTGATTCCCTGAAGGAGAGGTTTCTCTTTTTTACCTCCATGATTGTGATGGTAATAAATTAAAAATTGAAAGGGGGATGAAGAAATAGTCTCAGTTATGGTGATAGGCTGGAAGACCTAAAAATGTACAATTTAACTGTAAGATGATACTGGTCTACAATATTCAGAGGGTCAGCACTTCACAAGAAATTATTTAGTGCACTAGAATGATGTGTAATGGCCTAAAATATAGCCTGCATACATGCAAAACTTCCTGACTGGTAAGTCTGTTAGGCTTTGGGATACTTACAAGAGAAGTGGTAGAAGCCTATGACTTGATAATTAAATATTACACTGGAAATGGTTCTGTCCTGGTTTAGGACTAAAACAAGTTGCCTAGTAAGAATCGAATCTGTAGAATACTTGTTCACAAGGTAATTTTCTTTTAAAATTAATGAAGTATCTTTAGCTTTGCAGCAGCTACTGGCTCTTTTTTGGCAATACTCTTGGCATCAAAGGTATCTATCTCATGTGTCACCACAACATTAACATTAGTGTCAGTTTCTGTAAGTTAACAGTCAAACATATAGAAAGACCTAATAAATATCATCTAGCATCAGTTCATTAGGATAGTGAATTCACAAAAAATCCTGATCTGAATCTGTAATCTAAGAATCAAACATGTTGATTAGATATGACGAAAAGAAATTTTTGTGTTGATTGAAACAGACAGGAAGTATCTCAATGAAAGGAAGGCAACTAGAGCAAAATTTCCATTCATAGCCATACATCTACTATTTTGCTTATCTTCTTTATCTACAGGGTATTTTAAAAATAAATTAGATACTGAAGCAATTAAACCATAATGCTGTATTTTCTGAACTACTCATCGAGTAATCCCAGTCTTAAACAGATAATTGTCTATAATGCAATGAACATTTATAGCCTGTGTATGCCCCTTATGAGAAGTGCTTTCCTGTTGCTATGTTAGCTTTCCAGGGAAAGTATGCTTTGCCTAAATCCTGTTGTATAAATTGTCCTTTAATACAGATGCTTTATGCATAAATGTAAACACACAAATTTTATCCAGAAGGCCCTTTTGAATTTTGGAGAAGCACAATTTTTATATTTTACTCATATAAACTAATTTTCACTTTCCTCATAGCTCAGATTCTACTTGAAAGCTAGAAAAAGTGTGCTTCATTTTTTGGGAAGTATTTATTCTGTAGAATAACATACCGGAAGATAGCTTTGAGTGACACTGTTGTGCTTCCCCTGAGTCAAATTCTCTCAGATAAATCTGATTGCCATTTTGTTATTGTGAAAGACTCAAGTTTTTGACTCCGTCTACTTGTTTGCTATGGAATGCGAACAACAATGTACAGGGATGAAGCTTTTTTAAAGAAAGGATTTAAAGTAAACATGCTTTGATAAATGTAGAAGGTGTACATGTTTTTTTAGGAATATGACCTCAGGGATTTTCTGACTTTACTTTCATCTCATAGCACCAAAAATATTTTAGAAAAGAAAAGACCTTTTCTCAAAGTCACCATCATTTTTCACCATTGTTTTCATCTCAGTTTCCTTTTTGAAGAAAACTTACTTCATTACTGTATCCACCTGTGTTTGTAAGGGTGGTTACAGGGCCAGCTGTAGTTACAAGCCGTAAGAGAGAAAGAAACAGCTGTGTTTGGTCAATACCAGAGGTTTTGCTGTCCACCTTTTCTGCCACCCCATCCAAACTGTTTAATACATACGTACTCTTCAAAAGGTCTCACATAGAGATGGTCTTTCTCAAAAGGCCAGTCCCCTACATCTTCAGAGCACCAGCATAGTCTCTTAAATACCAAATGTATATTTCTCCAATGTTTTGAACACAAACAGTCTCAGTTTCTAAATTCTGAATATATGTGGATATCACATAGCTATAAACAAATTTTTAGTACTATTAAAAAGACTTTCTGCTCTTAAATTCTTTCTTACTTATCCCACATATGTCCTATGCAGAGCGCTGCCGTGAAGGCCAAAGTACAGGTTTGACCACTCATGAAGGTCAAGAAAATGTCTTGTCTTTATTCAAAGATGTCTAGAAACTGCCAGTATGGGCATTTCAGATCTGAACAGACATGCCAGCAAAATAGCTAGAATGGTCTCCTCTTATATGATCACAGTCTGAAAGGTTCTGAGCATAGCAGACCACTTGTTACATGGTGTAGATGACATGAACAGAGTGGTTCCAACCAGGATGGAGATGTAGAATTTCCGAGAGGCTGTCAGAGCACCATGATGAGGAGACTACAGTAATCTGTGTGAGACACTAAAGCAGAGCCATGTACAATAAAGTAAAAATGGCAATTATAATTGTTAAAATGTAATTCACAGAATGAAGCTTATCAGAAGGCATTTGTGTGTCAGTGATGAGGCTGCCTTTGTAAAATGTATATATTTACTTTGTAAATTAACCCGAGAATGTGTAATTTATTTCTTTTGCTACTTCTTCATTAAGCCATAATGTTGAACTGAATTATATTTACTATAAAGCTTGTTCAGTAATTTATTTTGCAAATGTAAGGAATGCATCTCTGTTTCATACCTTAAATTGATTAAGCCTCTTACTACAACCAGAGTTGATTTGCAATACCATCTAAAAGTCCTCATTTAAAAGGTTTGCTATGTTTAAAAGAAAAAAAATGTTTCCTTTAAATAGATAAGCTCCTTTACCAAGAGCTTTTGTGCATATACAAAATGGGAGAAAGATGAAGTCTCTGGCTTTATTTAGGTGTCACTATATTAGAAATAAAAACTCTAAATCACCACCAGTTCAGCTGCAAAATGTTCTCATTAGCTTTACCAGGGAGCCAAACCTCTTTTTCACATCAGAAGGGACCAGCTTCTTTCCCGTACTGGAGAGCATCAGAAGCTGAGGTTTTCCCTAACAGCTGACAGCTCTGCAGCTGTGGCTATGCCTGTCAAGCATCTGTCTGGAATAGCCTCTTATGGCTGAGTGAAGGTGTCAGCTTCGTAAGACAGCAGACCTCCTGAGGCACCCCAAAATAAAAGGAGGCACTCTGTTACATTCTCTTTCTCAGCAAGCACACTTGCTGCCTCAGCAGGGTGAGAGCAGCTGCCTGCTGCTGTGCCTACCGGAGCTCATCTTTGTGTAAATACACTCAATATAGGTAGAGCCTGTTTCCAGAATGTATTATTGGTGATGTAGCTATGAAGACTATGAAGCATTATGATTTTCTTGTTAAAAAGGTAATGATGAAGGTGGTGAAAGTCTGAACTTTGTGTATAGGGTGGAAACTGGAAACTGAAACCAGGGAATGGGGGGTGGGACTGGGAGAGGGCAAACTCAAGATGCCTCTGCTGGGGCCCCATGTGCATCCAGAGGAAATGCACTTCTGCATCCTTTTATTTGGACCAAGGTTTTTGGGAGAAAAAAACCAAACCACCAGTAACAGCAGTGTAATTCTACGAAAATGGCAAGATTTTCAGATTGTATTATCTTCAGTATGACTGAGAATCATCGGAGATGTTTCTTAACTTCATCAACAATACTTCTGAACTGATTATCAGTACAATTTCACTTTCAGCTAATAATTTCCAGTTCTGGAACTAGCCATTTTTTTTAAAAGCCTAACATTGTTCAGGAACTACTTTGGAGAAATGAAGCACTTCAAGACCTCACACTTTGCCCAGGAGTGTTGACAAATGCCTTCTTTTCCTGTAATAAAGTATTTCTGTTTGAAAAACTTCAACCTAGTTTTTAATTCCCAGCATTGTCATTGAATTGCCATATGGCCTCAGGCAAGTTACTGAACATTTTCTGTATCTTGGTTTATCTATTTAACAGAGTGCTTACACAGCACAATGAATACACACTAACACTTCAGAAATGAGTCAACCCCAGCCAGGACCATACCTCTGTTCAAGTAAGTACTTTTAGGGAGTAGCAGTAGAACTGCTGATTATCACTCTTCCGCTTGATGACACAGAGGGAGAGATGTATTTTCTGTTTCTCCTCAATGATTGTAATACACTCGTTGAGAGTGTGTTTTGAAACAAAAGAGAGAGAAACAAAGGAAAACTGAGAATTGAGCCACCTGTAACTGGATACTTAATTCTCTGAGACCTCATGGAAGTTGCCTTTTCGCGGCACAAACATTTTAGCTCTAGGCAGATGGCCACTTTCTCGAGCCAGTGTAATGCCTGTGACTATAGTCTGAAACCATTGTTGAGTGCACTCAAGGTGAACCAAGAGAGCAAGTTGGAACAACAGAACTCAAAACTAGGCAGGTAGATGAGAGACAGTTTTAAGAAAATGCAGCTTTGGAGAGAATTCTGAGCAAAAGAAGAGTAAGCAATATCGCCTACTCCTCGAGGCAGCTACTGCAGGAGATGGAAGTACAAAGAAACACAATAACAGATATTGTCTAAGTTGTGTGTTTGGGGACTGAGGAGAATAAAAGGAGGAAAACAGTGACTTTGGAAAAGATCAATGCATTAGACACAGCTCCACCCTGAAAACACAGGGTACTTGTAGCAGCTGGCTGCTTGTGGTGGCATTGGCTACCTGACTGCTGGCCTTGCGGTGGGCTGTGTCTTCATCAAACCACAGCACAGTGCATAATCAGTTTTGACTTGCAAGAAGTGAAAGAAGAGATCTCAATGATATCTGCAGATCAAACAAGACATATAATTAACTTTGGCCTTGCTTATTCACACTGAACATCCCTACTGTCTCTTCTCTCCTTGTTAGGGCAAATTGTAATGCTTGACACTGTCCAAAGTAACATTCGAGGCTGTATAGCATAGTGTTCATATCATACTGTGGAAAATGTCCAACCATATGTTCTTACTGTATTCTCTTTCCAGTGTCCTTTGGATGGACAATACAGCGAAACCCACAGTGGCTAGCTTTATAAAGTCCCAAATGAATGAACTTTCAATGGTGTTTATGTCTATCTTCCCAATACCTGTGAGACAATAGACATCATGGTTGTTTTTACAATTTCCTCTCCATTTATACGATAAGTTGTTATGTCATTGTCTCTTTTAAATGGCCTATAGTATGAGTTCCTAATACTGGAATGAGCCACTTTAGGTGGTGGCTACTCATATGCAAATCAAGAAGCAAGTACTAACTGGGACAGGCCCATAGTGATCACCAACGGATCACTAGGATGACTGGAAAGGGGAGGCTCAGAGGAAGAGCTTAGGGGTGATTTCTGACACAACAGAATGTGTACCAAAGTTCATCCTTTATTTTAAAATTTAAATTCAATATGAAGATGAAGTAGCATCTGCTGTACTGCTTGGTTCTATGTGTTGAGGAGCCTTTGATGAAAACAACATTCAGTCTTTGTTGAAACTGTAAACAAAAATCTTGTTTGACTTGTTTTAGACAGGAATGCTGTACTGATTATGAATTAATTAATAAAAATTCTCTTTATTCTGCTGTGCCATGGGGAAAGTATTCCCTTTCTGGCTGCACAAGTGTTTGCATGTTTTAAAAAATTAGGTATGTATTTTGTTTAGTTTACAGTTTCTAACATGCAGTTCTTCAAGGCTGAAAATAAAATTCTTTCTAATATATTTTTTTTTAATTACATTAGTTAAAAATATGTTTGAAACCTACAGCCAAATTTGATGTAACAATACAGGAGTTGATAAAAACTCGGGATGGTTTTCACGCACTTTTACTTCCTTTTTCTTGGGAACCCTATGACAAGAATAAAGCCAGTTTTGAAAATACAAGTGTGATATGCCACAATTGGGATACAAAGTAACCACATCTAATGATAGGAAGCAAAGACTTTATCTTTAAGCTGTAACTTCACATACTTTCCTTTATATACTACTCATTTTAGAACTAGCTGTTTCCAGAACGCATTAAATATTTAATATGACAATGCCCACATGATATTTATATGTAAAAGGTTTAGATCTACTGATCTAAGTACACATAAAGCTGTCATCCAGAGCTGCAGCTTTCTAATTTATGTATATACATACACACCTATATGTACAAGCCGGCAACTGTTTTTAACATGGAGAAATAGCTCTTAGTTATGCAAACCAGTAAAATACTCCACACTATTTTTATAAAAATGGATTTAATAGTCAACTATTCTAGGGGAAAAAAGCTCTCTAATACAAAATTTCATACTTTTATTAGAATCGAACTGAGTATGCTGAGGTGAAATAGTAGGGCTGCAAGAAATTAATCTAAGTAGTGGAATAGAAATTAGGTATTTACTTTTTTTTTCTCCCCTTCTCCAGCCTTTGGCCAGGTACACTACCATCAAAGACAAATTAATAAAAACGGTGTAACCTCACAAAGATTTCCCGTAACAAAGATTTGCAAGAAGACAGTTGCTGCAATCTTGCTTTACTGAAGATATTTTCCCTGATTATTAGTTTCAGTTTAGTTTTAGAAGCATTTTGATAAGAGGACTTAAAACTAATGTGGACATTTCAACAAGAACCACATCTGTGGAATTACAGATCTATAGTCAGGGATGTCAAGGACCTTCAAAATATGCCCAGTTAATCATAGTCTGCAGGGCCCAACCTTCGTGGGAGCATTTTTTTGCCACATTTTGTGCCCCTAGTCTTTCTGTCCCAACAGCTCAGGAGAAAGCAGGGTCAGGTTGGAAAAACCCGTAGGCAGAAGAGTCAAGGGACAACATGTGTCTGGAATTCAGGGCTTCTTGCTAGTCCAGGCTAAGAAAGGGTTGGGGAATCCATGAGTACAAACACCATCATATTCCTCATGTTCACTACTGATATATTTAAACTACAAGACCTCAAAGCACTTTCTAATTTTCAAGTCCAAATCCCATGTCCACAATTAAGTCAGAGCAAAAGCCAGGAATGAAGAGATCATCTTATAGTCTTCTCCCAGAGACTGATTTCCATGGGGAAAAAACACAGATGCAAAGACCAGAAAGAAGATGTGTCATGTTTCTGAGTACAGTCCTAAATATAGACCAGGACCAGTCAACGAATCATACCTGGGAGTTGTGCAGAGGGATACATCTACCCTAGAAAGACGGATCCAAACCTACTCTTGGAGTACCTAAGAGGACCAATCTACTATTATGAGCCAGGGTTACATAACACTTTCTACTAAGTCTGGTCTTAGGTATAGGCAAGTAGGCAGCAAGATCTCTCAGCTGCCAGACTCCTGCACAGACAGGTTCGCTTTGGCTCCTGCTCCTGTTGTTTTACCTTGATAATTGATTCACCTTATCAGTATTTGCATAAAACTTTGATTTATTTCTGTTCTATTTGTGTTAGTTGAAGAAACAAAAGGTGGTTATACAAAGGAAGAGAAGGCATTAACAAGCACAAAATTTAAGGCTGAAAAACGTGAAAACTGAGGATCGTGTTAATAATATTGCTCTGTCTACGGCAGAATTGGTTAGTATTTAAGCTCTCATTAATGACTTATAGTGACTTCTCAGCCTTGGACAATAGTGAGAGCACTGACTAACTCATTTTGAGGAAAGACGCTTCTGTCACTGCACTTCAGTTTCTTTACAAGTAAACTGAGGGGACATGTTCTTCCAGCACTCTTCAAAATATGCTGGTACAAGGAATGAGGAAACTATTACTACAAGAATGTTGGTTAAAGGTTTCCCGTTGCTCATCATCACTCATCTCATCCTTCTTCCATCAAGAGGCCCTCATATTTCTTACATGACAGCAGTCAGCCTCTTCTGCTGTTTATCTTTCCATCTACATGCATCTAAAAAAGTAGTAAACAGTGAAATTAAATACAGTGCATTAAAAAACTGATGCATGTTGCATACCTCATGGAGGCTCAGTTGCATCATCTAGCAGAAGAGGAAAGGTAATGAGAGAGGCAGTACTGTCATCATTTTAACTTGAGGAAGGTGCTCTGACTCTACAGCAATGGCCACTGTGTAAGTAGGCTGGTTGTGACCAAGCAAAAGGTGTGGAGGAGCACTCACTGGAAGTGAATGTACATGTGGAGTATGATAAATTACTTTGTCCTGCAGAGGACAGAAATGTATACTGTTAGAAGTCCAGCACTACACAAACATATAACAGCCTAATACTGTGTAAACATATGTGATCAAGATTAGCATATATATGGTTTTTTGAAAAGTAATAATTATTCTCTTTTGTATGGGTGTGCCTCAGCAGGAAAGGTAGAGGTGCAGTAGAAAAAAATTAGGTCACAATTTTCCTAAACATTGCCAACTATTCCAAATCAACTAATCACGAAATGGTCCTCAGGTGTTATGTAGGGTTTAGTCCTTTAGAAAACTAATTACAATGTCTTGGTGTGTGCATGTGTATATGTATAGAGAAATGTTTCTTATAAGAACATAAAATCTTTGTGGATTGTGTTTTACTGTATTTTCCACGAAGCTACTCGAAAAATGCTTTCCAATACAGGAAACAAAGTATATTTTGCACTAATTCTTCCAGCGAGAATAGACTCTGGTTCTCACATGGGTGATGTTCATCAGTACCCATGTTTGTGTTTGATTTACAACTATTTCAATGTTAACATCTCTTAAGGCACCAAAAATGACCCACAATTTCTATAATTCATTTGACTTACTCCTCACTGTGCTGAAAGGCCCAGTTCCATAAAGTTGCTTTAACAACTGCATTAACAGAAATAAAAATAGAAACCCATTCAGTTTCTTATGGGAGGCAAAGTAGCAAAGGTGTGTGCCACACAGCATGATGAAAAGACTGAGTTCAGAGGGGGGTTATTTTACTTATTTTATATTCCTCTCACGCAAAAATTATTTAAATATAATGCATTAAATGAGCGTTATTTTATTGCTACAGTCAAAGGAAGAACCAGAGCAAAAGAAATCCAGAATCTTCTTTCTATAGTTAGCACAAAGGATTTAGTACTGATCTCCAAAAAGAATATTTTTTCAGGTGCATAAGCCCATCATGTCCATGGAGTGCATCCACAAAGCTGCTGCTCAAAATCTAGTTTTGTTTTTGCCAGTAAGTCTATGCCAAGCAACCTTCATATTGCCACAAAGAATGAACAACTTAGAGCGCTTGGCCCTAAGGTCTAAGTCTGATTTCTCAGAGTTACTCGTACTGCACTGGATTGTGCTTGAGAGGTGTGAAAGTCAAACAGACTCTACACCAAGGGTACAGAAATCCAGAAATTATGTAGCTCTGACATCTTCCCTACCCCAAAAGGCCATCACTGGAAAAGTACTTCAGGAACATGACAGATCTTGTGCAAGACCTTTCTCTAAAAGAAGTAGAGGAGGGATCCCAAGCTCATGTTTTCTTCTGTTGAAATTTGCTCTAACTTGCTGGGTCTTGATGTTTCACGGTAAGCCTTTTGCTCTCTAGTTTTCTGACAATGTAAAAACTGGGATAAAATATCTACCTTCAGAAGAGCATGCACTGCTGCAGACCCTCCACAAAGAAGAGGAATTGCACATCTGAGTAGAGGTAGGTGCCCAAGCTTCCCACTGCATGATGCCTTCTAGTTCTTGCTATCCCAAGCGTGCTCATACTGCACTAGTTTCCCCAAGGTGTTTAACTTTCTTTCAACTCTAAATGGGATCAGAAGCTTCTACTTTAGGGCTGAAGACTTCAGGGAACCACTGAAAGTTTTCAGAATCTGAGAATTTGTTTTCTGAGAATTTCAGTGTCTCAGGCTGTTTCAAAAAACTGCAAGGACCTAAATAACCCAGGCAATTTTAAGAATGTTACCTAGAATCACTACAGTCAGTTTTGGTTCGCAAACACATCTGGAGTAAGTGACTGTGTGCATCTAAATAGAATCATTGAATTCAACAGAACTGTTGACATATATCAGGTGAATGTATATGTGCCTGCTGATCCAGACCTAAACAAAAATATTGTACCAAGATTTTCTCTTTAAAACAATGGCTGCTCTATAGAATATCATTCATTTATCTCCATTGTTGTTTTGTTTTTCCTCAGTCAACATAACTTCCTCTGTTATTGTCCACAGCTGGTATGTTTTATTTTATTTTTCCCTTGATGTTGATAAGTCATATAGATTTGTGAGGTAATAAGTGTTAAAAAATAACTAGAATTCAGTTGCAGTGTTGTTCTGGGATATTACCATGGATGTTGACTCATCAAAAGGCCAGATTCCCCACTGTAGTTCTAGAATTTGCATCAGGAGGATATTTATATCTATGCAGGTTTTTTTTCTGGAGCCATATGAAATATGAAAACACACAAAAAAGTACATAAAGAGAAATTAGAAAAATATGCGAAATAAATACTAATCTGTGGATCCTCATCTTGCCATACGGTACCATCTTGCTAAGATTATTGTGATTTTATGGTAGAAAGGTACTCTTGTATCAGAGTACTTTTTTAATACACAAAATACAAGTTGTGAAATAATTTGTGCTAATGGTATCCAGCAGTGTCCTTTGTCCTAGTAATTAGGAAGAGATGTAGTATCTAGCTCTATTTAACCATTTTTACTGAAGAATGGTTGAATTGGTTATCCTGCAGCACGATTATTTTTACACTTCAGAGACAGACACATAGTTTGGTAGTCCAAAGGCAGAGCCGGCCTCTGGTGACACTACAAATATGAAACTGAATATCCTCAACTTACACAGTGAAGTTATTCTAATATTTATATTTTTGAATGGGTTTATTGAAAACATACAAAAGAAAGGTGAGTCTCACCTTCAATTTCTTCAGGATGGATAGGGCAGAGTGCAGACGTTTAATTTCATGAAGTGAAATAGGAAGTCAGGGGTTTGTGTCTGTTTATTTCAGGTGACTGGTTAATTTCTAAAAGCATTTTTCATAAATTGTAATGAAAAAAACAATTATTATAGTTACCACTGGAGAAAATTCCTTTTGTTTCTCATTACAGAATGCCGGTTAGAAGTGTTACAATTGACAACACAGACATTATTTCAGGGAAGGCTTCAATGTCCATATGTTAAGGAATTTTGCTTTAGAAATCTCATGTTAGTAGAGCATCTTGAGTTGGAAGAGGCCTGCGAGGATCAGGGTAACCGTTTGTTACCTGTCTGCTGAGAGGAGGAAAGTGTCTTGTGTGTGATGAACATTTTGGGAAGAGCTACACTCAAAGGCTATTTATGAGCAAGGTGAGATTTTTGGTCAGTCTTATCATGCAGTGAGTGACCCTTTCCTCACAGCTTGGGTTCTGTGAAAATTTTGTTGCTGGTA
The DNA here is from genome assembly GCA_033556795.1 of Tapera naevia. NCBI lineage: Eukaryota > Metazoa > Chordata > Aves > Cuculiformes > Neomorphidae > Tapera > Tapera naevia. Next base: position 19,537,528 of record JAUMJJ010000038.1, read on the forward strand.
AGCATTAGCCTCTTGCACTGATTAGCTAATGTTGCTGAAGGTGCCTGTCATCAGAGATGATGGCCATGGCATCAACCAGGCAGAAACCTCACTCTTAGTTCTACATGGTGAAGAGCATGGTTAGTCTATCAGGTTAAGTCCATAAAGTTCTAGGTGGAGTTTTTCATATGTAGTTTGTTTTCTTAAGTAATTTCATAAGTGCACTTCATAAATGTAATGAGGTACAATAATGAAACAAAAGAATTTAAAACAGAAACACAAAACTTGGTTGGACACTCACAAGTAAATGTTGCAGTTCTATTTTTGTCTTGATCCTGCAAACATCCTGCAGCATAACCTAAAAGATTGCTGACAGTCAACTAACTTAACAGAGAAAGATGTATGTTTCATTGAGGGAAAATTTATAAAGGGAAGAAGTTATTAAAATAAATGTCTCCCTTCCTTCGTCTCTTATTCGTGCCGAAGTTCAAGTTTAGCCTATTGTTCAGGTGGAACATAGATGATGTTTTGAGATAGACAGAATTGTCTGTGTTACAAGAGGTTCCTCTGAGGGACTCCCTCTCAATGGCTGTTGAAGAACATGACTGAGGGGATCAAATCTTATGAGACTGTATAGGTGAAAGCTTTGGCAAAGAGGACAGTATGCAAACTTAAAATATCCATCTTCTACATCTGTCCCATGATGAATTTGTGGAGAAGCAGGCACATGTGGACTGCATGGAGATGTATTCTGAGCATGGATCTAGAGCACGTGCCTTAGGAACAGAAAAAGCCAACCTGAAAAAGCACCGCACTGAAATATGTCAAAGATGCTGAGGGAGCTGGCAGAGAGATCTGATGGATAAGGTGTTGTGCAGGTAAATACATTAACAGACCATGAAGTGCTTGAATCCTGACAATGAAGGCTGCCTAAACACCCCAGCTATATAAGTAGATGTAACCTCATAGTTTGTGGAGTCTGGTAGAAATTGTATCACAGGATGTAGGATTTTGTTGCAAATCAGGTCTGATTTAATTTAATGAACTAGTATTAATAAACTTCACGTTCTGCATCTTTCACTGTCTCCCGGTTGTGTAGTATTCATTAAAAAGAATATATGCAAATTCTAGCAACATAAACAGAATTTAAAACAAGGAATAACACAACAAACACTCAAGAAAGCTTTCTGTTTTTTCCTCAGGATGAGTTCTCTTTGCTGTACCCTGACCTCTAGTTTGTCCCTTAAAATGTTGCCACTGCATATGTTAGAAAGAAAAGGCCACAGCTTTACCACTCCAGAAACGGCACTGGAAAGAACTTTCCTAGTCTTATGCCATAAAACATATCTGGGCAAGTGGGTCAAATCCCACCTCCACTGGAATCTGAAGGAGCTTTGCCTGAAGGGCAAGGCTGTCCTCTCTGTTTGAAGCCAAATCTTTTCTCATACATCAAGAGCTCTTCATGGTAAAACAGAAAAGCAGACATCATCCTCTTTCACTTCTTCTCCAGGCAAAGTGTAAACCTCAGTGCACTCAGCAATAAATTCCTTTAAACATTTACGTGAGCTGAAATTGCTTCATCTGTTGACCTTTGCTCAAAATACAGCTCTTCATTCAACCACAGCTGCACATATCAGATGCAGAGCACAGGTGGAGTGCCTGTGTTTTGTGCCTGTTTTCTATGCCCGAATTTTGCCTTTTTTTCTGGACGGTACTCTGCTACTTCTTCTTTTTTCGTTTGGTCAGTTGAATTTTCCATGGCTTCTGAGAGCTTTTAGGGTAATAGAAGTCCTTTCTGATGGGAGGATAGCAGTTGCATTGCTTTTGCCTTCTTTTTTGTTAAATTTACAGTTTAAGAGTTTATGTACCAATGTGCACAGCAGTTAGTTTTCTACCCTGATTAAAAATTATTGCCCTCTTTGGGTAGTGATAAAACAACTGAGGGAAAAATACCTTCTGTATTCTAAGTCTGAAAGAAGACAGGTTTGAGGAGGATTTAACAGTAAAAACACTTGGAGGCAGTAGTCCTCTGATGGTGTGGCAGAATACCAGGACCAATAACATCAGAGTACAATTAGTCTGTTGGCAAGTTGCCACAAACGAACTTGTAGTCTTGACCTTGAGGACCAGGGGTTCTACAGTCCTCTGTGTTTTAGGCCCTAGTTCAAATGACCTCTGACCTTTTCCTGGACAGAGTGAAGTCAGTAACATTTTGCTGAGGCCAAAAGCAGATTGTTTAAATGCATGTATAGAAGTACAAAATAAAAATTGACTTGCTAAGTGAAGGCAAGGGAGGATGGGGATAGGGAAAAAGATCTGGAAGTACTAAGTTTATTGACTGCTAGATGGATGCATTCACCTTGCGTTTTCTCAATTAAAACTATAAATCTTTTATTTTGTGATTTGTTCAGAAAAAAATGAATTCATGATTACATTTCATAAAATAGTAGATTGTACATAGTTTTATTTATCACATAAGAATTGGAGCAAAGTAGAAATTTAAGCTTAAAACCCATTCTTGTTGTTTAGGTGTATAATTCTTTCGCCTGCTTTGCATGCCTGGAACTAATGTGGCATTAAGTATATTCTAATTTTATAGAATTTAATACATGTATAATCTGCTTTACAAGCAGAGATTAGATTTTTTCATATTAAAATAAATTGGGACAACTGAGAAGCATAACTTAGAGAATATTCATTTGAACAAAACAGGCAAAATATTTCATTTTTTTAGTGTTCTTAGCATCGATATAGTACATTTTAAAGAGTATTGAGTGAAGCTTTCATTGAAAAGGACTCATGTTCTGTATCTTGAAAAGAAAAACTAGGGCAATACAATTTAAGCTATGGGTAAGCTTTTATTTATTGTATGCATTACTGGTTTCAGTATTTTAAAACACAGAAACAGGTACTTATATACAATTTAGAACCCCTGACTTATTGCAGAATTATTTGCTAAAAACAAGAAAAAAGCTTCCAGCTTTGGGAGATTTCTGAAATATTCAGCAACTAAAGATGTCTTCATTTTGAGTTTGGAATTGCAGCTGGATCTACTTCCCAGCACTTATCACAGAAAATGAGTTCCCTTAGAAATTTTTATGAAATTCAGCATCTAAAAAACGGGGCATGGAGGGGTGGTGGCACATCACAAGATATTTTCAAAAATGCTGCACTCCCTCCACTGTTCCAAGCCCATCCTTTAGTTCCTCCTTTCTTAGCAGCAGAAGTCAGTATTAAAGATTATGGGCATAAAACAATCTTTCAGATCTCTTCTTTTGTTGCAGAACATGGGTAAATCCAACTAGACTCCAGATAGGTATTGCATTTGAAGCTTGGAACAGGAGAGTAGCACCAGGGAACCAGCATACACTGGGCCTTCTTTTTAAACCTCAAAATAAAGAAGATGCTCCTTTCTACTAATGGTTTTAAACTATTTTGTCTTCAGTGTTAGAGAGCGTTTTGGTTAACTACTAAAAGGACTTTCAATCAGTGTGTGAACATATTACAGTATGTACCATTTTATTTGTGCTGTCTATCTTATATTGAATTAACACATAAAAAGCTCTCATGATAATTTCACATATTTTTCACCTATGTGACCTTCTGTAGAGTACATCTCAGCCAAAGAATAATATTAGAGTCTTAATCCTGTTTCCACTGATGTCCTTTCCAGACTTGCAAGTAAACACTTGTTTGTCTCTCACAAGTCATAAACAGGATCATGACTCTACTGTCCCTCTCTGTCTTGCTCACACACATAAACGTGCACTACAAGACCCATCTACTTAAGATTACAAGTATTTATGCCCCGACAAAGTCATGAACAGGACTCTACCTGTCCTCCTACTTTTCTTCCCTATGAAAAGGCTTTAAAGTTCATACAAGTTTTGTTATGGAAACAGCCTCAATTGCATTTCCTTCTCCACTATTTGATTGTGTTGGTGGCATAGAGTCATAACCTCACCTTGTTTGGGTCTGATACGGGAGAATTTTGGATGCAGAGCAGGTTTCATATGAATCTTGATTCCACTCCTGTTTTTTTTCCTATCATTTCACAAAGGAGAAACTTATCCTTTTTGCTGCTCTGTAGAGAATTTCACATTGCCGGGCAGGGAGTGCCCTGCACCTGGCTCTCCCTAGCTTGGGCACAAAGTGATCTGCAGTGTGATGACAAGACAGTGTAGCAGGCTGGAAGACGTCAAAGCAGCTCCTGAGCCATATGCCCAGCATTGCAGGGTGCCTGGTAGCCCTCCATCCTTCCAGGAGAGATCCAGTATGACCCCCACAAGTCAATGGAGAGCGCCTACCAGTTATTCCAGCTAAATTGAAAATGCGGTTTCATTGCCCAGAAGCATCTCTAATAGGGCTCTGCAAGTCTTCTTCAGGTACTTTTCTGTCCTACATGCTGCAGCGTGATGTATAATGCCAGATCATCAGAGGCAAATAAAGTATAAAATATTTTCACGACACGACAATGCTTCTGTGATTATGACAAATAGGTGAAGCTAGCAGTGTTGAGCAGTCTTCTCGCCATTACCCCAGGAATTTACTTTTGCTGACCCCAGGAGGCAACAGAAGCGAATCAAGAGTCAGAAGGATGCAGAGACAGCTCCTTAGTACCAGAATCAGCCTAATACTTGCTCCACAACTCTTTCATATTTGAGGGGTACTTAAAATCCTACAGTGCATTTATTTTGCTGAATAGTCTAGGAACCACAATTATTTTCCCCTCCAAGCCAGACTTTTATTTCAGTGGGAGAGTAACAGTTTCCAAATATGAGTAGTTCTCTTCTGGCATACAAACTTCAGGGTTTCAGTATGCTTTATATATAAAAAATGACACATAGCACGTGTTCAAGATCATAATTTGCATGCATTAAAAAATATCATGGATGAAGTGGGGATATGTTTTGCTTTTGATATTTCATGTACGGAACATAGGCTTAAAAAGGTGTTGCTGACACAAGTTGCTGACCCCCTGGGTTCTCATCTGCCAACATGTGAAGTAAGTGCTTGTTTACACCATAGAAAAAGGGTGTCTGTATCATCTGCAACCATCCCCAAGGGTGTTTTGCTTTGGTCCAGAGAACATCAGCAATGGTACACACATGTGGCAGTGTGGTTTTTCGGAACAGAGTAGCCTCCTGGCTACATCTACTGGGGTCTGAAGTTGCATGTGCAGTCTGCATGGCCATGTGTGCACCACTTATAGTCTGCAGGTGAAATCCATTCCTAATGTTTATAAATATGTTTATAAAGAGAGGCTTTTCTGAACAAAGGTGGGCATAAACCATGTATAAAGTAAAACAGTTGCTTAGATAAGCTTTGTTGATCACAAACCTTTAAAAATAGATATTTATTCCTAATTATACTCTTATTTATACTTCGGCAGAGAAGCACTTTCTCTCTCTTAATATAAAAGGGCAATTTGATACAGAAGTCCAAAGGTGGTTTATCTTTTTGATAAAGACTGCTCTGTGTGAATCAATTGAGAAACTTAGAAGAGATATTATTAGATTAGCTGCCTTATGGAAAGTTAGCCTTGCTGGTGTCTAAGATAGGTTCTGCATTCCTCCATGAAGCAGTTATCTTTAAAACAAGTTAGTGAAAGTTTATATGTAAGTATAATATCCATATTGCAATTCAATTATATGAGTCATGTCCACACGTTAGACAGAAGATGCAGGTATTCCGGTCTGTTGTGTAATTCAGATCATTTGTATGCATTGAGTAACGTGATTTACAGCCATATTTGCACTTTGAAATAAAAAGGGGACTCAGAAAGGAGATACTAACACCTCTTTAAATATATTGCTTTATTTTTCATGCTGAAACAACTTGACCTATGCAATACCATGTTCTTTACCTATACAAATAAATTTAAGGCTTAATCCTTAATAACACATACTGCAAACATTCAGGAGCTGCTAAAGTTATCAAATTAGTATTAGGGGAAGAAAAAAGAGTAACTTACTTCAGCAACAACAAAAATGAACCACCTGTTTTAATTTAAAGTATTAGGAGAGGAGGCATTTTTATTAAGTGTAAAAAAATCAGGAAAAAAGCTTTTCAAAATAGACCAATACATTACTTTGAATACCATTTATAAAATATTAACTGTCTGCTAGAATGGAAAAACCATAATATTTTTATTGGACATATCTATAAATCACTGTCAAAATATTTACTGAAGCATGTGGTAAACATTATTTACAGCAACACTGAAGAAACCATTGTTGCTATATTAATTTTTTCTGTCAATAGTAAATGGCTAGTTCCTTGAAAATTACATTTAAATCAGAAATGTATGTATTTCCTAGAAATATGTATGTAAATATTGTTCCGAATCCAGACAGTTTTCCTGTATTGTGTACTTGGTCTTTACAGGACACTTTTTTTACTTATTTTGGGATGTACCTCTGACAAAACAGCAACATGTTAAGGCTACTACATGACTGTATATTGGGAGTTTGGCATTACGTTCTGTATTCTTTTGATTATTGTAGCTGATTAAAGTTTAAAACAACATTCTAAAATAAAATTTAAACATCACATTCTTTAAAGTCCTGAACAAGAAGTAAAAATGTGGGAGCTTGAATACATATAGTTACTTTTGGAAAAAGCTTTACAACACTACAGTCATTCTCATGCATCCATGCATGTGTGCTTTCCAAACATACGTAGACTTTTTTGTAATGTAACATGACCTTTTCCTATTAAATAATAAACTTTTATACCATCACTGAAAAAACTTCGATACTCAAATTTTAAATTACATAACAAATGTTAGTAGAAAGCATCATTCCTCACATAGTAAATATAATGGAATTTTCCAAAATAAGTCGCTTAAATAATGTATTTCTATAATGTTGATACAGCAGTATGCTATGCAAATATATATAATAAAAATTACACATATAATGAATAGTAGACACAAAATTTGTTCTGAATACGCTTTGTGCATATGAGGTACTTCAATACAGGATATTGCAGTGTTTGAGGAGTTTATGAAAATTTTTCATATTACTACCCTGGCTTGATTTCAAATCTGAGAGATGCTTAACCTCTACAGTGAATTATGCTGAAAATAAAAAAAAAACACCTCAAAGCTGTTTATCAACAAAAGTACTTTGACTGGCAAAACTCCCCCAAATTTTTTCATTCAATAATCTTTTTTTTTACAGTTCTCTTAGTGAAATATTCTATATAACAAAAATTATTTGTGAGCAACAGAAATCTCATTCTGTAATTAAAAATGTAAGAATGTGATACCTCAGCTTTCAAAAATATTTATGAAATAAATAGAGATTAAATGTTCATTTTTGACTATGACCTGTTTTGATTACCTATGACCTGCTTATTTTTAAACTAAATATACAGTGTCTGTTTTGTATTATTGTCATCACTAACCTACTTATTTCCTGTACACTCTTACCAGTTCTTTTGTGAAACATTTTAAGTACAAATCTGTAATGAGAAAGCAGTGTTTTGAATATTACAGAACACTTATGGAACGAACCCCTGACTTTAACAGGATTTATGAAGCTATGGATAATTATTTTCAAAACAGTGATTAATAAGTGTCCATTTTCATGTTATTATTCTTAATAGATGCAATCTTACTCAGGCACCCCACTATTCTGTTTAATACAAGTGTATTCTAGTGTAAAGAGAAGCTTGTCATGCTTATCTCTAATGGTGAATGATTTCTTTCCCTCTTCCTGAAGACACTTTGCACCCAATATTCTCAAATGCTACCTCCTAACAAATAAGCTAGCAGCAATGTAGGGAGCAGGCTACATTTACATGTAGGTGTATGTTCTCTAGAAGATACGCAGAAGATAACTGGATCTTTTTTTTCTTACAAATCTGACAACATACAGATATGAAGAGATATGCTTGTAGGAACAAACACAAAATTTTTGTATTTCAGCAAAATATAACCTGTAAGAGCAATATATTGCAAAGAATCGTTGCATTTCAGAAAGCGGTAGAAAATTAATCATTGTTTTCTTGTAGTTAACTGTTGGAATTCTTCAAAATACAGAAGCAGAAAGGATCTGTCATTACAGCAGCGTTCCTTACGTTATCTGTAATTTCTGGTGGTTTTCACATATTTCTGTACTTTGTATGTTTAATTCTATTCCAGCATTTGTACTTTATGAAACAGACAACAGTTTGCCCTGATTCATGGTTTAGGAGGAGCAACTGATTAATCCCATGTCAACAGTGTTGACCCTGTGGAGAAAATAGAATCACAGAAGGCCTGTTTGACCATATATCAAGGGTACAGTTGCTTACTTTCTTTGGTTTGTAAAATCTATAAATCATCAGTTAATGCAGAGTAAGTTTGGACAGTGTATTTCAGTCTCTATAACTTTTATCCTTTTTTTGTCTTACATGGTAAATGTGGGGTTTTTTTGAGTAATCTGGTGTAAAATGGCCAGCACGTTACCACCATGGTTTTCTGTGTGATCAGCATTTAAAAAGAACCATATATATTTATTGGTTTAGGTTCACCTTTTCATGAACAGTAAAATTTGTATAAGGTAGCAGTCCCATAAAGGAAACACATCTCAATTCCTTCCATAAAATTCTTAAACCACATGGCTCAGTGCTGTAAGAGCTGACACACGTAAGCTTTACTCTTCTGAGAAGACCTATTAGATTCAGTAGGGCCATTTCTCCTAAGAAAATCTTGCAAAATTGGGTCCTTCCTGCAAGGTACTCAAATATAATTTTAGCTGGTGTTTTTTGTTTGCTTGTTTGTTGTTTTCAGGGTGTACGCTTTTCAGGATATCCTTTTAACTGTTTACCATTTAAAAGGATTCCCATTCTGCCACAAATGAGTATTAAAAATATTGTTCTTCCTCTAATGCTTTTACTTAAGTCTGAACATACAATATCTGGTTTATATCAGTCTGTCTGAAATTCCTGGGTAAACTCAATGAAATAAAACATACATAACAACCATTTAAAACATGGTCATGGGCAAGATAAAAAGGAATATACACACTTTCATTTTCAGTAGTGAAACACGGTGTCTCACCAAAGCCAATCTGGAAACTAGTGAAATTTTAAATTTTAAGATATGCAATTCTATATGGCAGCTCCAGAAAAGAATCCATCCTTTATTGTTGTAAGACATATCCTGCTAGGTTAAAAATACCCAAACCAACAAAAAATGTATATAACATAACTAAATAAAGCCAAAGTCTGTGGAAATCTTCTCATGTAAACTGTATAATAGCACTTCAAATGGCCTCTTTCTGTCATCCACTGTAACCATCACATTCCCATTTCTGCCGCAGTCAGGTGAACTGTCAAAGAGCTATTACGGTTGGCTGCATAGAATTCTGAGGAAAGACAAATCTGTACAATTTTCTTCTTGGACAATAAATGATTCTTTTGGTGCCTTTAGGTTTTCCTAAATAATTTTGGTAAAGAAAAAAAGATATTTTAATTTTTTTCCTTATTTTTTACATGCATATGACAATGCAAGGGGCTTTATTTGGGCTGAAGCCTTTACTATGAATATGTAGCTCTTTGATGGATGCACATTAGCATTCCAGTATGTGGGTAAGATTTATATATTTTTTTCCTTTTCTGATACATTATATAGCCTCAAGTAGATGCTTAAAATGGTGTGATAGCATGTTATATTTTAGTGTGGGGTTTTGCGCTGTTAAAAGAAGGTATATATGCTGTGTGAAAAACAATGTATATACAAATGTAAAAATCATCCAATTTATTATTAAAAACTAATAATCCTAAAATATTAAATGCATTTAGTCTTTCATGTCTATTTACAATACTTTATGCTCAGAAGTGAATACATTATTGTAATGTGTAATACCGTATCTTCTGATAAGCCTTATCTCATAAGTAAAAAAGATGTATAAATGCAATACTTCTGTAAGGTTTCTCTTTGGAGGCAAGTATTTTGTCCCTTCTGGTGAGGTATGTTGTATAAGCAAAATGTGAGTTTGATTATATAGTTAATAAACACGTGGTCGTCAGCAACCACAACGAGGTTTCTTACCGTTTGCTTTCGTCTTCTATAAAAAAATAAGGTGTTTCAGAACTGACCTTTGCTCTGTTGAGTCATCTCCCTTTTTCCAATTCAAATTGCCTTGCTGATCAGTAGCACAAGTCAGAATTTTTATGTCCTTTGAAAAAAACCCAACTTATTCCTTTAATTTTTGTGGGATTTTTTTGTTGTTGTTTTTTACATACATCAGTCTGCTAAAATTGAAGACATTTCTAATAAAATAAACAGTCTTGAATTTTAATTATAACTCTGTTACCTCATCACTGAATTTGTTTATAGCAACTTCTTCTTTTGAGGCTTAACTATTTACAGCTCTTCTAATTATTTATTGTTAAATGAGACATTCTTTATGTTTAAATCAGAGCTATACTAGAGTGGAAATTGAGCTACAGGCACTGTTTTTACTCTTTTAGAAAATAAGATTTTAATTTGTTATCTCTTTCTGGAAATAGCTTTGTTTACTGTATTTCACACATGAATAACGGCACCTCCCTACACAGTGTTAAGGATGTAGCTCCACAAACAAGTTTAACATCAACAAGGAACAGTCTGTCCTCAAAGTGTTTACATTGATGATAGAAACATCCAGTTTGAAGCACTGTCATAGTATTCCTGAAAAATAAACCAACAAGATGCAGATTTCTCGGAGAGCACTCAGCCCTTAGTCACAGAGCTTGTCTCTGGCTGTTTTCGATAGATGGTGTTACACAGGAGTCTTTCTGTGCATTTGCTAATCTGGTAATTCTTACTGCTTTTGTTTCCCCTCACAGAGGATGTAGCATATACAAAGATATTTGATTTGTTTGTTTTTTTTTTTTTTTACACGGTATATATTGGAAAATGCTTTTTGCAAACTTATTTTTTTCGTGTTGTTCATAAGCAGAATTTCATTCATTTCTGCATATCTGCTAGACTGGACAAATCAAGGTGACAGTCCATGGTTAACTCTGTCAGGCCCTTTGTTCTGCTGCTTCTGCGGACTGAAATACAATGGAAACAAAGTGGAATATATAACTGTCCAGCTGCCTTGTCGTGACAGCGCAGTCCTGTTTTACGGTGCCTCAACCTCTGTTTGCCTACCGATAGCCAGTCCATGAGATGGCAATGCAAACCAGCTGAAAGTTGTCCTGCAAAGCAAAAAAATCATGTTAAGAGGGGGGAAAAATACTAATCAGACTTGCCCTGAAAAACAGAAACTCATAAAAGGCTCTGGCTTTGGTATTGCTACATTCAGATGTAGGGCTTGTTATTTTTAACCATGGCGTGCTTTGAAAGGATGCAGGTAGGCTCCTGCGTTTAAATCCTGTCATACGGTGTCTGCTTACAGGGTTCTGCACTGATGTTACTTTTAAGGCAGTTTATACTTGATTTAAGCCTGCAATTAATCATCTTTACAATGTTGATGTGACTGGCATCAGCAGCGTTATTTAATTAAATTTGAAATTATTGTACAGTAAATACAGGCTTCCAGCTAGCCAGTTCAAATTAAATGCTGAGGTCTATTTCTTACCCATGGTGTTTCCAATTTAAATGTTCATCCAAAAGGTTACACTTCACGGGTTGAAATCATTTTTATGTTCTAACTGTTGCTAACCCAAAGATCAACTGTACGTGAGTCCTGTGCATCTATTAGCTGCAGAAATGTGTACACATTATCTATATTTCTCATATTCCATTTCATATTAGTGATTTTATGACTGATGCTCCTTAAGAACCATTTTTCTCCTGATATTTTGCCTCTTCTGCTACGTCAGCCCTTAGCTGCTTTTGAAAAAAAAAAAATCTTTCCTCCATTTTGCTTCAGCCTGGTAATCAAGCAATTAGCCCACAAAATGGAGGTACTCCACTCCGCTTCTCATCCTGTGTGGACTTCGGGTGGACTTTACCTGCGTGCAAGAAGCAGGCAGAGCACTTTACTGCTGAGCCTGTGAAATCGGCCCCTAAAGAGCATTTCCACGATGGCCTGTAAGTGGCCGTCGCTTAGGGGGACTTTGGGAGGAGGGAGACCTTCCCAGTGGGATCACTGGAGAATTACGTATGGCACATGCATTACCTGCAAATTCTGCACTGGCTACATGAGAAAGCATGTGGCTGTGCACCTTCTCTACCTGTGCTCACTCCCTAATTTTATAATGACCTGAAAATGCGCAATGAGCCGAACTTTAAACTATGGGAACATCTTTGCTTTATGCTTCGTTTTTTCTTTCAAATAGAAAAGAATATAAAAGACAATAAAAGAAAAGAAAAAAAAAGAAGAAACCAAACCAAACCAAACCAAACCAAACCAAACCAAACCAAACCAAACCAAACCAACAACACCATTTGTTTTATATTATGGCTTTCCACAGAAAATTCACAACATGTCTAGCAAAGGAATCAGACCAGAAATACTGTCTCACTCCTATCATATATATAATACAGCTTTTGAATACTGGAAAATCTGTCATCCGTTAAGTGCAGCTCAGGTCTTCTGTGTGAAAAGCACAAGCCTTTTTTTTTTTTAATGCAGTGCTGCCTTGTCTGCACTTTTTTGAAATTGCATATTTATCAGGTTATGAATTATTTATGAGTGAGGAAGGGAGGGGGTGGGCTGGAATGGGAAGGAAGAGTGAGAAAACATATGCTTGGGCAGAGGAATACCTTAAATGAATCCACTACCAAGTCTTTTAAAGGATTACTTGTAATTATATTTTGTTTTGGTTTGTTTTGTTTCTCTCACGTTTCTCTTGTGTTTTTCTTGATCATCTACTGTTGCTATTGTGTTATTGGTTGGGTTTATTTGGCTTTTAGGGAGCATGAAGGCATTGGAGGTAGGAATTGCTAGGAGTTTGAAGATTTTGCCACCAAAATGAACTGAGCATTTCTTTGACTTCTAAGGTACAGGATGTTTAATAAATATTAATCCTTCAACTGTCAGACTAAACTATCGTCAAAAAGAGGCTGCCAGATTGAGGATTAATGACATGTTTCATAAATTAGAAATGAATTATCAGCAGAATGTCCAAAGTAGGGATCCAGAATGGACCTGATTGGTACCTTTGACCAGTTAACATCTCTTCTATGTCAGACCTGATCTCAGACTTATGCAGAAAACAGAAATACCCTTCCTTCCCTCCCACAAACACACCTCTGCTCTTCATGCACCAGGATCTGACATATAGAGACTCTCTTCTTTAGAATCTGCGTGTACTGAAATAGCAAGATTGTCTCAGACACTGGATAATTTGATTAGACAGAGTCAAATTCATATTCTTTTTTTTACAGTTTTGTTAAGAGAAAACTGGGGGAGGTGGAGTAATTTCTGTTCAAACATCTTGATGTATTTTCCCACTATGAAAAGTATAACATCACAGAAAGCAGAAGACATGGCATTAATGGTAAATTGGAAAAATTGTAACTGCCGCTCAAAACCACATGGAATTTCCAATATAAATTATGTATTAAAGGAAATATGTTTGCATAAAACAAGTATCAGTAATTTAATATAAGGTGACAGGATTTTTAGGAGAGGCTAATGTGTGTCAAAAAATATCGTGTATAGTCTTTAATCAAACTCATGGTCCTCAGTTGAATGATTGTTTGTAAAGCTGATTTTACTGTATTTTCTAATTCATTAATAGCAAATCTCTCCGTCTCCCCCCTCTTCTTTTTTTTCCCTTTTATGATTATTAGAGGAAAATTAAGTTTAATTTGTACAAGACCACATCTTTTTGGGGTGGTTGAGTCAAACAAGCATTCATTTGGGGTTCCATTCTTTCTCTCAGCACAATATGAAACTGGGCTACCAGAGTGTATAAAAATGTTTAGCTTAATCACTCCCTAATGACAGCGACTTATGTCCTTAGTGCAGTCGATTTGTTTCCTGGGTTTTAAAAGTAGATTATTTCCATGGTGCAGGCTTAGTGTAAGCTGTTGAGAAACCACAAGCACTGCACTTCAGCCTGAGTTTGGGACGTTCGCCAAGGGTAATCTGATTAAAAGGGCATTTTTTACAACATTGTGGTGCTTTGAAAATTCTGTGCAGCCAGATAGAGTAGGGCCAAAAAAATATTGCTTTTTCAAAGCTAACAGTTTTGCCTGAGCAGAATTAAAAGCATGATAAGCAGCATCACCGGAATGATTTTCTTTGACAGTCTTGCAACTGGATAAACAAAGCATCCTTAGTAACACATCTGTTACAGACCCACAAGCAAATTCACGATCTATTTAATGCAAGGTTTTTACTTGTTTGTTCTGCCTTTAATCACATTTGCTTGCTTCATAGGTGTGAAGTTTTGAGGCCTTGCTTTATGTATAAGAATGATCATATTTCCCTTTTTCTACAGTAGTTTTTCTTTTCCATGACATGACATTTATAAATGTTCTGCTATGAAAGTGGTTATTTGTGATGTGCTCTAAGAACCAATGTTGGGTAACATATTCTTGAGAACTTTAGCAGCTGTATGTTGTTAGAAGATAATTATCCTATCTCAAATCTTGGATTTCTTATAAGAGATAGAATGTAATACTAATTAAATATGTCATGTTTGCACACATTAGAACATACTCACAAGGACTGTTCTTGGATCATTTGCCTTATTGAACTACTCTCATATTCTTCTGCAGCAGCTAAATAAAGAAGAAAAGATAACAGATTTCTCTCCCCTTCTTCACAGCCCTGTATTTCTCTGAATGGCAAGTTCATGCTGTTCTCCACACATGCTGATAGTACAGAACGGCTTACAGCAATACATTTGTATACACAATACACTTCAAAGTCACTGGGTTCAGTTAGGCTATACAGATCAGACTGGCACTAAGTTTTAGCATGACAGACAAATGAAATTTGTTTTCTACAAAACAGACTATTTTAGTCTGCTTAATAAATTTTGAAAGACAAGGCATGGTTTCTTATCTTCTACTACATCACATGACTCTCTGGAAGGAGAAAAATTTATAATGAATTAAACTGAATTAAAATTTCTAACTGTCTTGTCTTAATTGTAGCTGCTGTCTTGTAGGCAAAGCAAGAGTGCGATGCATCATAAACTACATTTTTTTCCCCTAAGAAGCCTCAGTGATAAAATTACAATTACATATCCTTCAAAACGGAGATTTATATTTTGTTTATCTTTTTCCACATAGGTCAGAACATCTGCATCTTCCTCTGTGCATGTGGCAAAGCAAGATTTCCCTGTCACCAGGAGTACTTGTCATTTTTCTACCTATCAACATTTTAATACTGGCAGCCTTCCTTACTTTCTTACCTACAGATATGAACACATGTATTTATACAAAAGGCATTGTTTTCAGCGTAAATTTTCATGATATTCAGTGTTTCTTGCTGCATCTCTTTCAAATGCGTATGTGTGTATGTTTGTGAGATAAAAACACGCAGAAACTGGTTTTAAATCTGGTGGATGCGGAGCCAGAGAGCAATTCAGCAGCAGCATTTCCAGTGTGAGGCTCTGTGTCCCGGAGCCATGATGGGCTGAGAACGGCTTTGTCAGGGCAGCTCAGCTTGGGAGCCTTTGGTGCAGTGCTAAATTCAGTTTAGAGTATTTACTGATACGTGTCTTCAACAACTGTTAAAACTGCTTGGAGCAGTGAGATTGAGGCTTTTCCAATCCCAGTGACCAGCCAGCCTCCCAAGGCACAAAAAACTGCTTCAGGGTAGATATAGCCCACAAATTCACGTTGCCTGACCATAAAAAAATGTGAAGGGAAAAAAAAAAAAGCAATTTTACTGAGACAAAGATGGAATGAAGGTGTCCGTGTCACACTATATTTGATGTGTTGTTAGCACTGTTCCTCAGATATGGAAACAGAGTGCAGGCAGAATTAATTGAGAAGCATCTGTTTACTATCACTTTTACCCTGGATGGGTCAGCACAGCCCTGCTTTCTCGTGTACTGAATGTTGTTGAGCATTTTTTTTTTATTTTAATCTTCAAGTTCAACGTATACGTTTATTTAAAATGTTCCTTTTAAGACTGAATTTTTTTACCTCTTAAAATGAGATATTCATGCCTGAAAGGTGACCTGCTGTTCTCGGGGAGAGAAGGGGAAACCATTAGAAAAGAAGAAGATTTCTTGATAATCAAGGACACCTGTGATTCTGTGTTGCTTTCGAGAGCACAAAGACCTATAGATCTTCTTTCTTCCAAAGTAAAATGTCTGTGATCCATAAGAAGCTCCAATCCTTCCTTTTTCTCACCCCAAAGAGAAAAAAGAAAAGAAAGAAAATTATGTGCCATCAGATCAGCTGCTCTCTGCTTCTTCTTTAAAAACCTGAGAATGTTGCTATTTAACATAAAACCTTATGACCTTACTACCGCGGCTGCTTTGAAACACCAGGCTGTTTAATGATGCAAATTGCAAACAGAGGGAAAACATCAGAAGAATCTGTCTGGAAATTAGTGTGTTTGACTGAAAATTAGCTAGCTTAATCGAACTTGCAGGAAGTGGATTTTCTATTCAAAAACCTGCCTTAGAGCTTTTGCCCATTGGGGTTATTCTCAAAGTATACAGGACCTTCGGGAGTGCAAGAATTAAGGCTTCGCTTAACACCCACAGTATTGTGCTTGTGTTTGATTTGCTTATATTTTAGACTGAAAACCTTCAACATGAGAACCGTATGTTATGCAATAAAAAGCCTTAGTGCAGAGAAACCAAGCAACCAGGAGTTCAGGTCTCTGCTTTCCTAGAGGAACAAAATGATGATGTTCTGTCCATGTAACTAAGGGCTATATGTGTGCAGGGACGATCCTTGTCCATTCATCCAAGCATGGAGGGGACCCTCCACAAACAGACTTCTTTTTGCAAGGAAGAAAGACCTCAGCTGCCCATGTCACACTCCTGTATACTGCTGGGATTTGCATTGAAAGAAGATCTATGGGCAGGGTGACTAAGATGACGAGTGCGAAGGCCAAGCAGCTGCTGGTGGAAGCAAAATGCGTCTCTCAGCCTATGTGCATCCTCTGCAAAAGCATCTTGGCCGGAGGTTTCTCACTCTGTTTTCTGTTTCTGAAACCTCATTGCTAGCTCTTTTCAGGGACAGAGTGGATATAGTCCATTACCTTTTGCATGAAATAGGAAGCTGAAGCCACTGGTCCAAGTCTTCCTGGCAAATGCATATTTTTATGAATGCATGCATAGCTCTCTTTTGCCACCAACACATATTCTGTTAGGAAATAAAAGGCAGAAGAAAATAGAAAAGCCGCGTCTTGAGTCTGGTTCAATTTTAAAGCTCTGGGTGTGCCATGCAGACAAAAGAATCAGGTTTAAATATTTACTTCAGTAAGTTTGTCTCCAGGTCTACAGCAGTTGTGAAAGGTTAACTGTAGTTTTTTTGGATGAATTTGTGTTGCTGGCACTAAGAATGGAGCACTTCAGTATGCTGCACTAGAAAAATATGTTATCTGAGCAAGGGATAAGCTTTTGAACCTATAAAGCTCAAAGTTAAGGACCAAAGAAGAATTGTTAACTAATGAAAAGATGTAAGGAAAGGTTTACACAGAAATTGTTCAAAACGTTGAAATGCTTCAGAATCATTAATGAGATTGAATTACACAAACAAAAATATCTGAAGATTCTCACTTATGTTTTCCAGCATATCAGTAGGATTTCTGGGCAGTTACAGTCTGAATATCAAATTGGTTTTGTTACGTACCAATATCTGTGTTTTCTAGCATAGATTTCAGCGCCAAGATTTTGATGTTTGGTTCAATGGTGAGTTCTCAATGAAGATAACGAGATCTGTCTGAGTAAGGTTAGATGAAAATCAGTGTTCTGATATTGTGTCTTTCAAAAACAGGAAGTTTTAGACATGTAGAGAAATTTTCTAAATCTGATAGGAAATTGCTTTAAAATAAAGGAGTAAATAGTATATTTGTGGCAGTCAATTAAATTGGATAAAATTCTATACTGGAGATATTTTCATGAATATCTCCATTTTGCTAGGCCCAGAGATTTGTAGTGTTATTTCATGTAAGTTCCATTGATTTTTGGATGATATAGCAATATTTTATTCCTGTTTCATTTTATTCAGGCACCACATTGCCAACAGCGTCCAAGATCAAACATATCCATAGCTGCATTTGTATTTATAATAATGACTAGAGCCCTGTTGCAGAAGATTCACTGCTAGGAAACATAATGGTGCTAACTTAATCTGTTCTTCTGCACAAAGATATTTCTAACAAAAAAAGTCTAAGGAAAGAGTTATATTGTTGCAATTCTACGGTAGAGGTGAAGCTGTCTTTCCATGGGTGTAAACAGCACAGATAAAATAGGTATTTTTCATATTTACTTTTTCACTCCTGAAATTCCTGTGTCTCTAAACTCCATGAAGGCTTAGAATAAAAATGGCCATTCCTGAAAACATTTCCTATTCTTCGTAATTCTGCTGGCAGTGCAGAAGAACGACATCTTTTATAGGTATCTGTCACAGTTTGATAGTGTGATATCACTTGTTCACTTGCTTGTGTCCAGCATGTAATAAATTTAACTTCCAGGAAATAAGTCACATGGCAAAGTGCTGCACTCAGTTACAAGCTTCATGTGATTCTGTTTCCCTTCTTTTATAGATAAAAAACTTGCTTTTTGTAAGAGCAAGAAATATTTGTATGTGTAGGTGCTGAGGACTTTGCCTTTGCTGAATTTGCCTTGTGTTAATACTGCACAAACACCACAAAAAATAGCTCTCAATTATATATCTATTTTAAAATTATATTTCATAAAGGAAATAATTTCCACTTGTCTATGCTCATACCAGATTAGCAGGTTATAAACACATCCGCTGAAAATAGGGGATTTGATTTTCAATGAAAAAATATAAATTCAGTGTTTTCCCTGGAAGTATTTGGAAAAAAAAATAATGGTTTGGGAAATAATAAATAAATATATTTCATAGAAGATAAGTAAAGCCAGCGTTAGAATATTCACTTTCTCTTATCTTTTCTAATAGCTCTAGTCCAAAGCTTTCTCAGTAGAGAGCCTATACATGCACTACTTAATTCTATCTACTACTGTTAGGACACAATAATCAGTGTACAATTCCTGTCTATAAAATAAAACTATTTAAGCTGTCCTTATGAAGCATTATGCAATTAGTCTTTCGTAAACCAACAAAAGGTGTCTGTAATAGTTATCAAAAATCACTGAAATAATTCTTAAATATTTCAAAACAGAAATTGCTTATCAGTTGTATCAGAATTTGGAGGAAATAATGAAAACTTATGTTGTTTTATCTATTGCATGCTTTATTTATATTTTAAAGCATAATTCACACAACGATTACACAGGAGTTAATAATAAACCCTAAGCCAATGGGCATTGGCTATTTCTCTTAAGACAGAGAAAGTCTTGTGAAGTGTTTGAAAAAATGTGTTTTATTTGCTGAAACAAATGACAATTTTCAGAGAAGAAAACAAAACCCAAATATAGAGACAGTTTCTCTCCAAGGTAAATTTAAATATAGACAGGTCTGAATTAATAGAGGCCTTTTTTCAAAAGTGTCAGTATCAGCTATGTATTGCATTTACTCATTCAGTTCCCACACTACTCTTAAGGGGATTGTTTGATTCCTGACACTGTGTGACAGAAAGAAACTCTTCTATAGAATGCAGAACTAATCGTTATTTTGTTCCCCAAAACAGAGTCAAATACTAAAATTCTATAATTTTAATATTGTAAGGTGATATACACTTGGGGCTATATTGGGCTCAATTAAAAAGAAAGTTATGAAGTTCTTTATTTGCATCTTCGATGGGTAGATACTTGTTCCTGCTAAAGCTGGATTTTAATCATAAACCCCTAAGTATTCAACAGAGGATAAGCTAAAAAGTGCAAACGAGAACCCACTGTGAGTTATCTCCCAAAGATCTGTATTGTAGGAGCACACTGAGGAGCCTGAAGACTGCGTAAGAATATACATCTTGTGTCAAAGCAGCACATACTTGCAGTGCCCTGCAATAAGCCTACAAGATATTCTCTTGAGGTAGCATTTAGTCTCAGGACAGATAAGAGGCAACTGCCAAGACCAAACTGAATGCAGAAATTCTTTACTCATTCCACTGGAGTTTTATGAGCCAAACAATGCAATATTACATGCCACATATATCCTGCTGTAATTTGATGATCACTTTAAATGGAGAATGACATTTATTAATGGAAGTACCTTTGAAAGCCCAACACTGTGCCCAGAATCCAATACAAAAATTTAAAAATACTGATTTTCAACACATAGCTACAACAAACACAATTTGTTGCCCTTCAGATATGATTCCAGAATTGTCTCAGGATTTCATGGATCTGTTAATGATTTTGATGGCAGAACAAGTTTGGGTATAGTTTAGTTTTAAAGTGTATAAGATACAACTTTTCTGAGATGTCACAACTTTTTGAAAGGGCCTGGTGAGCCATATTTAGACCTTCTTTCCTACCTGGGGTGTTTTAATCCATAAGATGATCATTGCATCTTTCTATCACTATGAAAACACAGAGACCATGTTTTTGGTTGGGTTTCTTGGGGTTTTTGTTTTTTATTTATATGTGTGGGGTTTTTTTAAATCTGACACAACTTCTTTCATATTTTATTTCCTTTTTTCTCACTTACATAATATTAATTGTAATACGACTACAAATACTCATGGATTTAATACAGGAAAATTTTCAAAATTGCATTCTGTATACAGAAAACTGAAAAACTTCATACTTTAATACTACATTTATTTCATTTCTGACTCAATTATCATTGAAACAACAATTAAAAATATTTTCTTCTTGTCCTTTAAAAAAATGTATCTTAAACAGAAGCCACCTGCAATCTGCCTCACTCCCTCACTCCTCTAGAAAATACCTGAGACTGGAGCTGCAAAACTGGAGACTTTTAAGCATATACCTAACAAATCTATACGTAGTTGTATTAAAAGTGGTTTGCCTGGTCAAATTAGTGAAGTTTAATGGAGGTGACATTTGGAACTTTGTAGCAAAACTTGTGTATATTCTATATATCCTACTTAGGAGATTCTAAGTCATGGGAAAAGATGGTTCAAAAAAAATAGCTCAAGATACAGGATCTTCAATTTAATCAGTATTTTTCATTTTTGTATAATTCTGGACATTTTTTCCCACCTCCAGACTGGTGAAGGTTCCTACATACAGACATCATAACTGGAAGAGTTAATTTGTCTCCACACACTTATCTCTTATAGGCACTGGGACTCACAGGCTGCTGTGAGTCAAGAGTTGGCAATCTTGTTCTCATTGTCTTCCTGGAAAGGAGTACCAACAGTTTCAGAAGAAAGTCACATGTCCCAAATCATGAACCTCACCCCAATTTGCTGACAAGTTTGTGCTTTTTAAAGTATTTGAAAGTTAAAGATTTGATTTTTTTTTCAGATAAAGAAGTTCGATCCTCTGAGGTTTGTCTTTTACCTGGCTCAAGTAGATGAAAGAGTGACTTTCACGTACTTTGGACTACACTATTTCTTCCAGAACCTGTACTTTTGTAGTCTGAGCCAGACTGACCCAGCACATTAAAATGCTATGTCTGCTCTCCCGCCTTCGAGCAACATGAATTTTAGCCTTGCAGATGTGCTGTTCACAAGGATGGAGCAAATGCAGCCACCTCTGAGCATCTCATCACAGGAGCAAGATATTCCTGGTTTTGTCACTGGTGTTTCAGGATGATTCTTACATGCATGCACACACACACACACACACACCCCAGTTGTTATTTCCTCACTTTCTCTAACAAAAGGAGAGCTGTTGTTAACAATTTTTTTTCTGCTCTCTTGGTTGTATTTGTTGGGCAAAGATCATCATGCTCTGATTTAGTGTTTTCAAATAAGTGTGCCCTCTGGTGCAGCACTCTATTGAGAGACAACACAGCCCAGGCAGGAGAGTTCAGCATGGCCACTAATAAAACACAAGTGCTGCTTTGTCAGGCCACGAGTGATTACTTGAACAAGTGCCAACCAAGAAACCAAACATTAGAGCACAGCTCTTCAGACCCTCAAGACAAAGGGCCAATTGACTTTCCTCATTAGTTTTTGTGCCAAACATGTAAACACAGTTTCCTTTCTATCTTTGATGCTCAAAACATGCCAGCTTGTTAACATCTTGGGTGGTACGGTGGTTTATGAGCCTGTAAAGACTATTATGTAGTGGTGGGTTTTGTACTAATTGAAAAGATTGGCTTATCCTAAGGATGCCCGAAACTTGCACCTTTTGACAATTTAGAAATTCTGTCTTTGCTCCAGTAGACTGATGAAACTGCTTAAAAGAAATATAACATGCACAAGACCTTACTCTGTCACAGATAAACGTACTGCTACAGTTTGAATAATGGAAAACATGAAAGTTTTGTGAGAATTAGGGTTGTTCTCCAGCTCACTGAAAAATAAAAACAAACGCCCCACCTCCCCAAGTGATCCCCAAGTGATAAAAGCAGCTTTGGTTATGTAAATTGCCTGATAAAACTTCATTTGTAACTGCTTTGCAGAGAGCTTACTGAGATTTTTTTCTTGATTTTCTTTGTATAACCCTGCTTTTATTTTGTGGACCTCTGACATTTTAACTTCCTTTGCATTTTACTCTAGTCTTTCTTGTTTTTAAATGCTGTGACTGTACAAGATAATGGAAATTGGAACAATTTCAAACAACCTGAAATGTTTGTGAAAGGTGTTGCATTTTAGTCAGTGTGCAGGGAATGTTTTATCTCTTGTAAATCCCCTTCACATATGATGTGACAGCTGACACGAAATTTTACCAAAGTGAAACACTGAAGGTATCTTTAAGTGGTCACTTTATGAATGTGCAAGGTGGTGACCTCTATGAACTGGTTTCCTTTTCATTTTTGCAAATGAGACCATATTTTTTTTAGCTAAAAATCTGATTTCACTGTTTTTTTCCCCTGTACAAAAATATGAGGAGGTTTTAAAAAATCAAGCTGATTATTAAGAAAAAAACCAACAAGCCCCTTCCTGTTTAGGTCGTGTTTTCAACTAAAAGTGAAAGAAATTGATTTGCCAGCCTCTGGTGAAGAAGCATATAATCTCCCATCCATAATTCTAATGAGAACTTTGTTATTGTCAGTGAAGAAACTGCTAAAATCAGGCACGAGCGAATCATTTTAGATTTCCTTTCAAAGCTGAGAAAGGAAAAGAAGAACAAAAAAGATGTTCTGGTATTTTCTTTCACTGCCTCTCTCTCTCTCTCACACACACACCAGTAAATCCGTGTTTTAAAATAAAGCATGAAGGTTGTGCAGAGTTATCTGCAGGCAGAGCAATGAGCACGTTGTGCTTAGTGGGAGCCCAGCTGCTGCTGGACTCAATGATACTGAATGAAAGAGAGGGCTAGATTTTTAGTGTAGTGCTGTCAGCCAGGACAGAACTACAAATACCATTCTCCTACTCCCTTACTCTGAGGTTCTGGTGACACTAAGAAGAATTAATACTATTTGAACAGGAAAACAAATGTATGGAATCTAATGGCATCTAATATAGTGTCTAATAATGAAACTCCAAGGTTTTCCTTCTCAGCTGCCCCAAAGCCAGGAGCCCTCAGTGCCCATGCCCTGGCAAGTTCTGGCTCAGCAGGTGGCTGAGCAGGCTTTGTGCTACTCACCCGTTCTCCATTCCCCCTCCAGAGCTGACTGCCAGAGGTTTGGAGGCGCTGTCTGCAGCTTGATTTTTGCTGAGGCTCTGCATGCTTTAGGTCTCAGTCTACAAGCTCTGTTTGTTTGAGGTTTCTCTGCATCATCTGGAATTAAGTGTAACCCAGGAGTAACAGCAGAGGCTGTTAATCATCCTCAAGTAGATCGTTTGTGGACAAACAAATGGTTTGCTCCCAGAGCAAGCCAGTTTTCCAAGGCAGGGCTGTTCGGGAACGATAAGAAAGCAGGTAATCTCTCAGCTGCAGATATGAGACACCTGAGGGGGCTGATGGTGGGAATCTTGTGACAGATTAAGTTTCAGATGTTTTCTAAAACTGGTACCTGTGCTGTTCACCTTGAGGGGAACGAAGCAGAGAGCAACTCTGCTTTCCTGAAAACAAAAACACCTTTGGTGTGCAACCAGGGAAGGATGAGCAAAACTGAGGGGAGTTTGGTCTGGGGAAGGTGTTAAAAAACATGAAAAATTGTGGTTTTATGCACAGATACACTGTTGGATACCTGCACAGAGTCAGAATGGAATCCCAGAGGGCCTTCCTGCCCCCAGTCTGAGGAAAGGGCAGGTTTAAGCCATAAGAAGGTTCATACACAATCCATGAGAGATGGTGAAACAGGAATTTCATTTCCCAAGAAGGTTTTACTGAATTGCCTCCTCACACAAAACTACACTGAAAGACTCCAAGCCAGGGCAGTGTCTGGACTCTTCAGAGACTCTTAAGACTTAAATTGCTCTGGGAACAACTGCAAGTGGGACAAAATGCTGCAGCCTTGTGAGTGTCCAGAATGGAAGATCTCAATCGTTTCTGTGAAAACTGGCAGCCACGTCTCTGAAAAGTCCTCTGAAATTTCCTCTGTGTTTCAAAACTACAGCTTTCTTTGTTATTTAAGGAGTTTTTCATTGAGTGGAACTTCTCCTAGGCTTCTCTGTAGTACAGGCAAAATTGACTCCCATGTGGTGCCAAAAAAAATTCTCAGTACAAGAAGCAGTGACAGATTTGGAGGTCTGGAACAAAGAGTCAGGAAGGTCTATCTGAGTAGAGTGGGAAGGCAATGATGAAATAAAAGGGTCAGTGAGATTAAAGGTGCTTCTGGTGATGTTTCAGAGAAATATGGGTGAGTATTTCCCCTTTTCCCTCTTTCTTCCTCAAATCCACACACCATCCCCCTTGCCCTGAGTTACAAGAGTCTCCATTTCTCCCCATTTTCTTCCCTTTCTTTCCTTTTCCCAGGCTTTGTCTTACTCCTTCATGCTATTGACCTCCTTCAATTTGAACCTCCCCTAAGAAATCGTTCCTCTCCCATATCAGTTTATATAGAATATGCTGGGAAATTTCAGTTATTCAAGTTCTGTCACATTCTGGAGGGTGCCCTCCCTGAGGATGCCATGGCTTAAGCAGGAAGGTGTCTGCCAGATACTCCAGATTTTTAAGATAGTTTCGATCTACTCTAAGAATAAGTAAAGCCAGGTACTGCCTTAGGCAGGTGATAACAGTTTTTGCTCAGAACTGAACTTATATGTGTGACAGTCTGGGTCAGGGAGCTGCAGATGTTCCAGAACTATCTTTGTTATTCTTTTTTTGGTATTTTTTTTTCCTTCTGAATTTGATTGAGGATATCATGCAAACAATCTTTTCCGTAACATGGCGGATCTGAATCAGAGTTGAATTTGGTTCAATTCACGCTCTATCAAATGTTGCACTTGTAATTCACTTTAAAACGCTTATTTGCATTTTTACCAAGTTTCTCTTAAAGAAGTAGTCATTTCAAAAGGTGTTTACAATAGCTATACATTTTTGATGGCCTGATGTTCAGAGTGAGTACATTAATAACATTCAAACTGTGGTTTGCAGTCTTTCTGACATCTCAACACTCTGGAATTTCAGCAATCGAATTTGACCTACAGAACCCTGCACACAAATCCCTTGGATCGATTGTGCTGCACAAAGCAAAGCCTGCTGTAGTGTTTCTGTTAAAGGGAAAATTGAAGAATATGATATTGGTGCTCTTTTGCTACCAAGTTCATCACATCAGGATCACGAGCCCGCGATAGACCACATAAGTATAATGAAAGTCTCAGCATTTGATGTATAAGCCAAGACCAATACTTTGACCTTTCAAGGCTAGTAAAATGGATACAGGAACTGTGGAAGAAATGTTAGTTCTCATCCTGAGTCAGGCAGCGTTGATAGAGATAGGGTCATTTTGTGCAAGAAACACCATTCTAGACGTGTTAAGACAGTTCCGTACTGAAGTTCAGCACTATTATGAAATGGTAAATTTCAGGTGAAAATGAATTTCAGACATCACTGTGGCAGAACGAGTGGTGCATGGATGGCAGGGGAGAGAGTTGTGTGAGAAATCACTTTCTGTTAGTTTTGTCACTAGCTAACTCTGCAGAAAAAAATGATTGTCAGTAGATCAGGAAGATGAAGGTTAATGGTAAAAAAAGGTATGAAAATTCATGTATCTACCTTGCTCTGAGATTTTGTCTCTGAGTGTTACTCATCTGATCATCTGCAGCAGAATTTGTTGTTAGAGATTTGTAAGTTCTCAGAGACAGAGATGTTGCTCAAGCTGTATCAGAAACAATTGGTCAAAGTACACATTAAATAACGTTGGAAATAGGTGAAAATTATCTGTTTGATTCTTCAAGTTTTTCTCCTTTGCATACACAGCAAAGTAGCACGAAATGCCACTTATGAGGTCTACTAGTGAGAAGAAAATACACGACTATAGGTGTTAGATTCTTTTCGTGGTAGGGTTCACCCTCTCTTCTTCAAATCCACAGTGATTATGTAGTGAATTATTAATGGCAAGGTAAATGCAGTTATTCTGGTGGAAAAGAAAAACATGTATACCGTTATTATGACTGAGAAATTGTTAAATGGCAAAAGGATGGGCTGTGATTTATAGACCATTTTTGTATTTAGGGTTCTCTCATTCTCTTTTTCCTTTCTTAAGTAGTTCCAGACAAAAATGAAAGACTGCAACAATGATAAAATTTCTTTCTAAAGATCACTCAGTGCAGTGGAGAGACTCCTGTTGGGCCCATCCTTACAATGAGTTCTGCTAAGGCAAAAGGCTGTACTAGCTCAGACCAAGATTAGGTCCAATCGCCTTTGAGTCAGGGCACTAGGACTAAAGACTATGCAAAGATATTTGATGAAGGGGAAACTATTTCTGTGAAATAAAAAGATGATGACTTTATAGAAGAAAACAGTTTCAGTAAGCCTAGCCAGAGAAGTGAAAGATAACCTAAAAATACGTTTCTCAGAAGAGCAATCTATGACTACTAGTATTTAAATAATACAGGAGAGAAAGAAATGTCCTTTCTTTCTTCAATCACCTCCCAAATTCTTGGGGACGTTACAGGCTTTTCATGATACTGACTTACGATTTATTAATTTGAGGCTGTTTTCTGTATAGTGTAAAGAAAACATTTTTTTCTTCATCACTTCAAAAATATCTGCAGAAATGAGTATTTTCCTATTTTGGAATTCTTGATCACCTATAGTTTACATATGTCATATACTTTTACCCAGTCCTACTTTTTCACAGCCTTTGTATGTCGTCTCACTCAATGCAGAATGAATAGCAATATGACGGGATCTCTTTGTCCATATGATCATTTATATCACCATGCCTTCTTCTTGTGCAGCACCTGGCAAAATGAGATCCCGATCTGCTTTTATGCTGTAAGACTACTTACTGCAATGCAGTAGCGATGCACTTAGTTTCTAAATGCTTGACCACATACACAAAGAAGTTTCGTGGGATTCAGAGTAATATATAACTCTTCTAGAAAAATATTCTTTTTCTATGAATCCAAGCCTTTTAAGGAGTTAAAAACGTTGTGTTTGTTTTGTTCTTTGTAATACACAATTTTACTCTACTTATGAAAAATGATCTTTCTGCTTTATTAAACTTGCAAGTTACAAAACATACTGGAGGATGTTTACACTCAACAACACCTTTTTCTAAGTAGCAATGAGAGTGGCTACATAGGTTGAGTTCTGATCTGATAATTTATTTAAACTATCACATGACTGAATTCAGTTCTGATTTGTACTCAGGCAGCTTCTTCAAATATGTTGCAGATATATATTGAAATTCCAAAGTGGGTGCAGGGCTCCCTACTTTTGTTCTTCTGCACTGATAGTTTTTAAAATGAAAGCTTTAATCTGTATTATAAAGGATCATTAATTTCTGCATTTTACACTTGAGCAACAGCCTTCTGATTATCTGCTGCAATGAAAAATAAGCATCCCTGCTCCTGCAGACTTAATTACTTACTGCAGGGCCCATCCCTTCCTAGTTATGGCATGCGAACTGCAAATGGGGTCAAAAATGTTATTAAAAAACAAATTACTCACTGGATGGAGAAAACAGACATGCAACTGTGACCTGGAAGACTTCACCAACACGGGAGGCAAGCTTAACTGCACACATTACACAGCTTTACAGAATTTCCTATGGAGCTCTGTTCTCAGACAACAAAATAAGTGGTCAAATGAGCTCATTGCACAAGACAGCCATGCATGCTATTGCAGCATGAAGTGTATTCTGGCTAAATATTCTATAAATGGGAGAGGTGACTGATGTAGAAACGTGCTTTGGAAAATGTGCTCATAGATTAGGTGCCTAGATGCAGCATGAACTTTTCTAGAAAATCTGGCGTTGGCAGCAAGAACCAGCAACATGCCCCTAAAACCTTGCTATGTGACCTTCTTGAAAATTAGGGTCTGTATGTCAAATCAGTCTGAAAGTGCAATTCAGCCTTGAAGAAAAATATAAATAGACTTTCAATAAAGTAAATATATTGCATCTACTGTTATTTAAAAATAGTCTTGTTTTCATTTAAGAGCAAGCAGTAAGGGTTATGAAGGACTTGGGAGATTTTAAAAGTTAGTAAAATACATTAGTGCTTACAAGAATGCATGAATATGAAACAGCAAATACGACTGAGTCCTTTGAAAATATAATAACCTATTTGTTTAAACATATTGTAGAAGATCATGGCCTGATATAAATTTATTTTATAAGTTTTCCTTAGCTGAATGGGTGAAAAAATGGATCTGAAATAAAATTTTCCATGTCTAAAAGTCTAATGGATGGTAATAGAATTGTAAACTATAAATGAAATGCTGATCTGTTTATATTAATAGAGATACAGTATTTACTTTTAATATTTATAGCAATAGCATGCTAATGTAATTTATAAGACAGTGGACCAAGGAATCTATTGTTTTGAAATCACATAAAAGCAATAATAAAAGAAAACAATAAAATATTTAAAGTACGTACAAGGAAAATATGTCCTTAAACCACACAGTTAACATTAAATATCATTCAGTACCATTTGGAATTTGTCTATTTGAATACATTGTATTTAATTAGTTTTAAAATCTGAAAATTGCTGAAGCTTAAAAATATGATTCAGTCCAGTACATAATAGCATAATATCTTTTCTACAGAACAAAAGCATTCTAAATTATAAATAAGAAAATTCCAGGAAAATGATCAGGTTATAACAAAATAGTAGTAAGCTATCAACGCACAAAAATATGAGAGTTGCAGACAGTATGTAATTATCTAGATATCAAGAGCAAATCCATAGTAAATTTTGCACTCTAATTTAAACTTCAAGTAGTATTTAAATAATTTTTAAAAATTCATTTGCTGAATTTCATCTGCAAGTCCAGCTGAATGAATCTTCATGGGATAGGATTTTCTTTTTCCTTTCATCAGCTACTAACATTCTTCTGTGGCCCTGTGCCACTGAGTTGCTGTTCTGCTTTCCTGATAAGTCCATCTGGATAGATACTATCATCCAGACATCTTGCCCATTGAATTGCTATTTCACCCAGAAGTCACATGGACGTTTTATTATTGAGCTTAGGAGGGCTTGTACTCTTTATGCTGGAGGTTTTGGAGCTGTGGGCTTCTTTTTTTTTTTTGCTTCCTGGTGCTGCACGTTTGTTCCCAGGCTCACTGGCAGCATCAGAACTGCCACCAAGTCCCAGAGTGGATGGCAATGGTGAGGGGAAGTATATGGCTGTGGATAAAGAACTGTGGGAGACCTCCAGCCATTCAAGGGGAGGCACTGGGTGGTAGTGAAGAGAAGATGTTCTTTAAGACAGATTTTAGAAAAAATGGGAATTTGTTCAAGGGCTGGGAAAACTGGAAGGACCAGGGGTGGCTTGTAGTGGAGGGGAGAGGACAGTCTTGCTGTGTCCCTAGTGGAGGTCTAACAGCAGGGTCTGGAGCTGTGCATAGGCGTGGAGAAGGAGAAAACCTCAACTGCATCTGAGCAAAAGCAAGATAAAGATGCTCTCACAGCTTTCTGAATCCTCTATGGATTCAGGTGGCAGCTAGCTCCCTCAGAGTTTGGCTCAGAATCACTTGGCTGCCCTGGCCTGTGCAGACCATCAAAGCAGGCGCAGTTTTAGAGACCATATCTCACAGATTGGAAGCGTAGATGCCTGAGAGACCGTGTTCTGGCTAGGGAAAAGGGGCAGCTCAAAATCCTCACCTCTTCCCACTGCACATCAGCGTCTTGCACTGTTCCCTGCAGGGTTGGCTGTGGGTAACCCCAATCACCTATATGCTGGCAGTAGCCTGAGAGCAGAGCTCTCAGTAACCCCAACCAGGGTTTGCTGGTTTGCTGACTCCTCTGCCCCGGCATTGCCAGGGACAGCATGACTTGGCTGCTGCTGCAGAGCCGCTCCTAGACTATTCCCAAAACCTCCACCTGCTTCTGTGCATGAAGTCCTGACATCAGAACGAAAATGCAATAGCCCTCTCAAGTCACTGAATTGGTGGTGAGGAGGAATGTTTCAGAAATACAAGACAATCAGTGCAACAACCTGGATAATTGACAGGGCCCTCTCAGTTTTTATTTGCCTGATGTGATTCACTGTTGCAGGAGCAGTCTTTCAAGGAGAAAGTCCTATTCTTGCTGTTGTTGCAAGCATTACTTGCTTAAATGTTTTTCAAACCATGGACTTGCAAACCAATAGCTGACATTCACTTTCATATTCATAAGGCCAAGGAAACTGCAAAGCTTAAGGTAAAACAAATGAACGCAGCCTATCACCAATACCTGACTTAATGCTCCAGGAGGAATGTTAAATCAAATCACAACATTTTCTTAATATTTATGCAATGACAGTAGAGTTTTTCTTTACTTCTCAAAACATTCCTGGATCAAAACACATGCTAGTTGTTGCAAAGCGGGGTCCTGCAATACCAGGGTAAAAAACTGTGTAAAGGCCCCAGATTTTTAGCTCTTTGAGGGAGGAGTGGAGGAAGAAACACACTATAGTTTCTTTTACATTCCCTAGAGGTTCCTTGCTTTTTTCTTCCTTCACCAGAATTAGGTCTCTCTCTACTTTGCTTGAGACCTCTAAGTCTCTCACAGATGCTTTTGTTGCTATTCCCTGAGATTTTTCCCTCAGTCTCTAGATCAGTTTTGCTCCATTTCCAGTCTCCTTGCTGTGGTTTCTTGAAGTACGTACCAGTTTGTCCGTACCAGGAATTGGGATGCACGAGTATGGAGAAGTTGCTAACGTTGCAGTTTGTAAAGTGAATTGTGGCTTGTAAACGCTCAGAGTCAATAAGCTCTTCTTGTGTGTGAAATATGGTGCTGAATGTACATAAATAAGGAGGAGAAAAGCTGCATAGAAACAGTCTGTTATTTTCTTAGTGGCATGCTTCATGCTTTATTTTACACAGATATTCTTCTTTATCTTTTGCTTTCTCCTTCTTCTTGTCATGGTCAGTGTTGTTAGCCCAATCTGGACTCATAGGAACTGTCTTGTTACGTCACTAATAAGATGCTTGGTGGGTTGTCTCTCAGTCATGCCATTTTAGAATGAAAGCTCAGTAAACTGTACACAGGCAGACATACCATGAGATAGGACATATGAACACAGCTCCAGGGAGAAACAAGTCATATTTCATTCACGACCAGTGCTGGGTCAATGGGTTTTGCAGAAACGAACTTATGTCCTGCCACTATTATGCCTGATACCACCTCCACTGATAGACAGACAAGGCATCCCTTGTTCAAATTCCTTACTAAAATAGGACCAAGCTGGACCTGGGTTTTAAACCTGTATGAATAGTACAACAGAGTCATTTTATTCTGATTTACTTTTATTTTTGCATTGAATGATTTCTCAGCTTCTGCAATGTCTACCGCTTTTGTTAAAACAATCTTAATTTGAAATTAATTCCTCTCATGTCCATTTACCTTATCATCTTTTGCTGTGATAACTGGTGAAATATACTTTCAAGTCTTGGGGTCAGAGGAGAAGAAAAGGTGAATGAATTTTGCAGGAAAACTGTGTAACGCTGTGCTTTTAAGGGAAAATGTTTATGACAAATCAGTTAACTAAGGTGTTTTGAAAGGCTGCAGAAACAATGTCCAAGGACCTAACAAAAACTTGTTTGAGGTTTAGAAGAAAAATTTCCCACTGTAAAGCTAATATTGCTTTATGATAAGAATCAAGCAACAAAGATCTGATTTCAGAAACCTAATTGGTATTTACATTAATAACTCCTAACAGCACAGTTTTTTGCTTTTTTCTTAAGCTGTAAAGCCTACTCAAATGAACTTCTAAAGCATATTTGTTAAGTTTCATCATTGACTCAAAATTAAAAAACAGTGTGACCAACTTGCTTAAAAGTTAAATTAAGCCCATTCCGATAATTAAGAGAATTTGTTACAAACATAATGTTTAAAAGTAAAAGCACTTTTAAAAGCAGCGTATATTTTAAGTTAATATTTTCAGATTTTTTAGGCTATTAGATAAGTATAGTATGTGAAATGAGATGACGAACTTTACAGAGTGCCCGTCTATCTACTCCCATAGAATGGAGATAAATAAACCATCAATAGATACAGAAGGTATGTGGAAGAGAATACTGATAAAGACAAAACCATGCATGTCAACAACACTGTTAAGACCAATGTACTCAATTAAAAAAGTGAAGCCAATTAAAATCAAAACAACAGTCTAGTATATAAAGATGCTGGAACAATCATTAAGTCTTGCTGAATAATGGAGGAGTATAGAATTTTTTTAAGTGAAACAGCAGGGGTGATACATTACACAAAGCAAAAATCTACAACAATATGACAATTGAATTACTTCAGCCCTATTAGGCAGGTGCAGAAGAATAATTAACATGAATTTCTTCAATGGAAAGGGAAAAAAATTGTCTAGCACAAACCTATTTTTTCCCTCCAAAATGATGAGAAAATATGACAATGAGTAGACTGATTGAAACGAAATCTTTATGCTTATCCTCTTTGTGAGACTGGTTAATCATGGGCTAAAAAAACGTACACGGTGTATTTTCGTACAACCTGACTGTTGAAACAAGCCATCGTGTCTCACATCAGCTTTTGGTTTTCTGCTGAGGTGTAAACATTGATGGCTCAGATTGAAATTAAATATAAAAAGCAATAGGTTTTGATTTTTTAGGCTTTTTCTGACATAAGAGGCATCAAGTCTTGAGCTCCATTCAGTATCTGCTTTTCCACTTCAAATTCAAAACAAGTTTCTGATCTCCAATTTCAATTTAAGCAACAACTGTTCTCCAAAATGACAAGAAAGAATGAACAAACATTATAATGCTTCATGAAATATAAGCTGCTTCTTAAACTACAGTTGCTTCCCCAGTGTTTTTTTCTATAGAGTTCTACTAAAATAACTCCATTTAGTTCTTTTGAAAGAGATTGATTTGGAAATAGATAGCCATGCAGTTTACTGAGGGACTTTTGATTTACTCCCTTTAGAATTAAAGAACTGGGTAAACACTACCACTCTTCATGCTAGAAATATATTAATTACAGATATGGACAGAAGATCTCAAGTGATCCAGCTATTATACCTTAAGAAGCTGCTGCTCTGCAGCTGGAGAGACTGAGGATTAACTCTCATTTTATGAGGTGAGATTTCGTGCTCTGGTAGCTTTAAATAGTCATTTTTAATTCACATATGCAATAGCCTGTAAGAGTCTGACAAACCCCAGGTCTGTCAAACTATTTCTCCTGCCTACATCATCATCCAACACCTCCCCGTGGCCTTTGGGCAGTTGGTGGGCTGTCAGTCACAGCCTTCTGGCAGTCTGCTACTGCCACCCTCCATTCTGAACTCAGCTACTGTCCTCTAGTGTATATCCAGGTGTCTCATGTAACTGCATGTGACTCACCTAAGCCAGGTACTCTTCCCCTCCTCTACTACTTGATTAGATATTTAGATTAGATAATTGAATTATTATGTATACCATCATATTGTTTTGCTATATTAACCTAGAGATATGTGTGTTTCCATTCACATGAGGGAAGTTGCTATACGAAATTTCCCATTAGTTTCAACTAGGAATAAATAGCTACCAACTCTCAGTCAAATGGGAATAATTTCCATTTGAGAGCTGGGAGTCTCACTAGTATTTGAGGCTGCTACATGGCCTGGTTACATGGATTTTCTCTTACTTCATTTTTTGAAAAATTAAAACTTTCCAAATTCAATCATTTTTATGTTTTTTTTTCCCCAAAAATGTCAAAGACTAGAGTGTGTTAGAGATCTGGAATGCTCATTTTGATAAGGACTTATGCTTTGGGATGAATACAATTTTTAGAAGTGGGATCAAAATGTAGTAGGCCCTCAAACACACGCAGATGCTTGGTATTTTTTCCTGGTTTGAACAATTCTCCTGCTGTTATTTGAGTCAGGAGGACTTTAAACGACCGATTTCTGAAATGGAAAATGCTGATTTTGCAATTGTCCTTCACCTAATACTCCTTCTTAGTTCACAACTTCAAGTTATAAAAACTAAGTTGACAGCCAGGCAGAAACTAAGGAGAAAACAGAGACAAAGAATGGATTAGTTCTGCTGCAGTGGATGACACGGGAATGCTAGCATAGACAAATATCTGTTAAAGTAGGTGAAGCAAAGGTAATGCTCCCAGAACAGTTTCCAATGCCACATAAAATGCTCGCTCAAAGAATTAATGGTATTGGAAGTCCTGTTTCTGCTCCTCAAGAGCATTGTCACGTCATGGTTAACACTAAAACATGTCACTCCAGAGAAGATGAAAGAGCCAAGGTGCGCTAGCGTCACTTTTCTGCACAAACTCTGAAACAATCCACAAAGTACAGGAGCT
The DNA here is from genome assembly GCA_033556795.1 of Tapera naevia. Classification (NCBI taxonomy): domain Eukaryota; kingdom Metazoa; phylum Chordata; class Aves; order Cuculiformes; family Neomorphidae; genus Tapera; species Tapera naevia. The sequence continues at coordinate 19,572,393 of JAUMJJ010000038.1, forward strand.
ATAAGCCCAAGCAGGTGCCTAGCCTGTAATCAAGACACAGAAAAATGTAGAGACAGGACTGACAGCAGTTTGTGCTGCGCTACAAACACAGTGAGCTATGAAAGTATAACACAAGTATTGCTCAAGGTAATAGATTGCTGGTGAAATTTTGGACCTATGTGGACTTTGTAGTGTGCCTAAATCTCCTCATCTTCTACCACTGCTCCATCTTCTAAACATAATCCATGCAGCTAGTAGTCAGTTTTACACAGGCTGTTTTTCTAAAATGAAAATAAGAGAAATATCTGTTTCTGGCCAAATATCTGTTTCTGGCCAAACCATTTTTTTTTCTAGAATTTTTTTTCAGGTTGCTATATGACCTTTCCAGCTAACTGCACTCCTCACTCGTCTCACCAAAGGCATTCATGGGATGCCCTACTCAGGCACAAACATTGTTTCCTCTTTTTGCCACCACAGGTCTCCAGATCTTCAAGTTTATGGTGTTATGAGAGCTGGGAGGAGCAAACACGCAATGATGCTTATTAAAAGAGCTAATACAGAATGGAAATGCTCCATACAAAAAATATTTTTTTTCAGAGATTGAGGAATGTCTTCAGTTCCTAGCTACCTTTACATTTCAGGGTAGTATGCATGATTACAGAGCATTTGGCAAGTTTCTATGTAAGTGTCGTTAATCTCTTGGGTTTGAACCATTACTGCCACAGCTGATTTCTTTTGCAATGCACTGTTTGCAGTTGACAACTTAAGAAAACAGCAGACATCTGTTTGGGTACAAGCATTAGGCAGTAACACTTGTTGCAAAAAAACCCAAGATTTGTTCGGGGGGGTCTTTACAGAGAGAACTTAGGGGGAAAAACATCTATAAGCTTGCCCAAGAGTAGGGAGAGGTTGTGGGGTGGTAGCCTTGGCCACTAGGCTCACTACAATAACCATTCCTTGTAAGTTTCAGCTGCTCCATCCTGTGCAGATATCCTGCTATCAGGAATATGGTCTGCCTGAACAAGTCTCTGCATTAGAAAAACTAAAAGACATGAATAGAGACAAGGTTATACCTAGAGGAGAAAAGAAGCACCAGATAAAAACAAAGTGGACAGAAATAGAGATATGAAGAAAAAACAAAGAAACGAATGATTGCAGGAGTTGACACATAGGTAGACAATTATAGAGGGAGATGTTTTGTTGAAAGATCCTGCTCTGCACCTCAGTTACAACTTTTTGATGCCATGTAACCTACTAAGAAGGATTCAGCCTGGCAGTATCATTACACTGTGAAAAGTTCATGATACAGACTCCTCCCTTTCTACATCCCATCCCAGAAAGGAATGTTACCTTTGTTTCCTTAAGTAAAAGTTACTTCTCACAGCTTTCTGTGGCCTACTATAATCATTGACCTACTATAAAAACATGGTGTGCACCCATTTATCAGCAGACCTGAGCAGGTGCATATGCACACATTTTCTAGGGCTCAGGAAGCATATCTTTTCCATTCAGGTCCCGGAGGAGTACGTTAGTTTATTCTCATTGATGTGCCACAGGAAGAGTCTGTCCTGCTTTGTGTTCAGTGATGACTACAGAGTTAGCTCATGGGCAGTTATGTGTTTCAGACTGAGATCCACAAAAAGCTGCCCATGACTTTTGCTAATCCAACCTCTGAAATCCTACATTTTCAAAAACATATACTCCTACCGCAGCCCTTTCGAGAGACTTCCAGCTGAACTAAAGAACAGTGAACCAAGACCACTTATATTTAAAGCTACTTCTGAAAGTAGTAGTGGTCACTGGGGTGGTTTGATTTAGGGTTCCCTCCTTCCCTCTGTCATGGTTTAACTCAGCAGACAGCCAAACACCACGCAGCCTCTTGTTCACTCCACTCCCCCACAACTCTTGTGGAATGAGGGAGACAATCAAGCGAAAATAAAGTAAAATTCACAGGTTCAGATAAAAAATAGTGTAATAGGACAGAAAAAGAAGATGTAATAGTAGTAGTAGTCGTAGTAGTCGTAGTAATAATAATAGTAGTAATAATAATAGTAATAATAATAATAATAGTAATAATAATAATAATAATAATAGTTATGCACAATGCAATTGCTCACCAGTTGGTAGCTGATGCTCAGCTAGTCCTGAGCAGCAATCCCACCCTGATGGCCAACTCCCTGCTTTTAATGCTGAGCGTGATATTATATGGAACAGAATATCCCTTTGGCTATCTTGGGTAACTGTCCTGGCTATACTCCCTCCCAACTTCTTGTGCATCACCCCACTGGCAGAGCATGGGAAGCTGAAATCTCATTGATTTAATATAAGCACTAATTATCAACAACTAAAAACATTAGCATATTATCAATATTATTTTCATACTAAATGAAATTTCATACTAGTACCAGCTACTAGGAAGAAAATTAACTTTATCACAGTTGAAACCAGCACAGTTTTCCACGTCTATAACATATTTCCTGGCTGTAAAAAAGAATAATTTGCCAGCACTTCTCTTTGTTTCCAACCATCTTTGTTTGTGATGTCCATACAGTCACTGAAAATTCATAGGAGGAGAGTAAGAAAGAGGCCCATAATACTATAGCTTAAAGAGATAAAGCTGATACAAGAGAAGACCGAAGACCTGCTTAATGCATCTTGCCTTATAGAATATGCGGACCTTTTGGGGCGGCCCTCCCTGTTTCATATATTCTGTATTCTGAAGTGGCTCTCTTGATCACTAGATTAGAAAGTAATACTTGCTGGCTTACTTTATGGCTTTATTTATGATTTTCTAAGGATACAAATTATGAACGTATGTCTCCCATGATCCTGCTGTGAGGGTGCAGCTTCTGAGATGTATAAGTTTGATTCCCATTTAATAAAGAAGGAAATCAAATCCTGGATACTCATCTCATCATCAGACGAACCGTCTGAGATTAGCTTGATTATTGTGATGAAGGAGAATCAGTACCTGGGTGGGAAATAATACTTCTCTGTAGTGATATTTCAGTTGGTTTCTTTTGGGAAGTCTCTTTCTGGAGCCAAAATGAAAAATGGAGGCTCGATATAAAATCAAATAGGCACACTTTTAACCTACTTCAGTGTTAATGCTCTCTGTGTCAAGTATTTGGACACTGCAGCTATTCACCAGACAATGTAGGACTGGTACACACGGTCTGTATTTGTCACATCAAAAATAATTTCTAACTTGCACTAAATGTGCAAACTCATGGCCACGGCAGCTATTTTTTACCTTCATCATATGAACGATCACATGGTATTTTTTGTCATGATCACCTGAGCATCATACTTAGGAGATGAACTGCATTCATGTTATCTGTGAACACCATATACTTCCTTCCTTCCTTCCAACCCCCAGTGTATTTGAAGAATAATTAAAAAGGCTTTCAAAAACTGGTACAGATTAAATGATCTTCTGAATATTTATTCCCATTAAAAGTAGATGGTTCTTCTTTCTATGAATATTTTTCAAATAACAATGCTTTCAGCTAGTTTGCTTATAGAAAAGGCTGCAAACATCACTAAAAGAGTTGGCATTTTTTATTCACAAGAGAGTTTTCTCTGGAAGGGACGTGTTTGTGAATCCTCTTTCTTGCCTACCCTCAGCAGCTATCACTGCATATAAAGGAGTTGGATGAGCCCTGAAGGTAGTGTGTTTGTCCGTGTATGAACATGTTAGAAATGCCAAGTCAGTGTGACTAATGGATAAGACAGAAAGCAAAGCCGGTGACCTAAGATGAATAGAAGCATTACAGGAAAAACAGAAATTCAAATCTCACATTGTTAGAAGCACAGACCTTATGTCTGCTTCCGATTTTTTTTTTCTTCAGCTCCTATAGCTTGTGGGCTTCTTCACTGTACAGAATAATTGTAAAAATCTACTATAACTGGGAGAGGCAGAGCCTTTAGAAGCTGATGTTTGTATTCAAAGTTGCTTGGTGGAAGCTGCTAAGCAGTACTGAAAAATGCTGGCAGGAATCCCAGAATTCGGAGGGAATTTCCATGTGCTGACTCAGACATGAATTTTAGCTAACTGGAGTCCTGCTGCTGATCCTACTGACGTTACAAAATCTGGAAGCAAGACTGAGTTCAAGGTGAACCACTGAAATTCACAATAATACAGCACATGTAAAAGACACGAAAAGGAAGAGTGGCAGATTTAAACAATGGTATATAGCTCACTATCATAGAGTACTGCTCTCAGGAAAAACTATGTAGACATTCAGCTGAACACTGTCAAGCAAGACTATCTGGGAATGAAGGTAGCAATATTCCTGTCCTCCCAGATTGAAAAAACAGATTGATAGGTGCTTAGTGAGACACAGAGATCCAACTATGGTTAAAATATGCTGCTGCTGGAAGTATTTTAAATACAGAAGAAAATACGAATGGCCCTTAAAGGCTTGTTATTTCCTGTCTTACTTCTTTACATGTACTTTTGGCAAAATTAACTTCTATATAGTTAAATCTCTTAATAAGTTCTTTTATATACATTAGGATACAAGTCTAAAATTACTAATGAGAAATCATTTTTAAACAGTTCTGGTTAAAAATGGAAACTTCAGGTTTCAGTGTGGATCTAGAAGTAGAGTGATTTTTCTGAAAGAGAAGGCCGTGCAGAGCCTAACCCAGGCCCTCTGAGTGCAGTTTAATTGAGCTGCAGGGCAATAACGGGAAGAGGCCCTTCCTTAACTAATGCACATGTATTCCTATGGGAAATTTGCACACAAATACAATCCTGTTTTCCTATTTCCTTTTATATTGTCAAGACACGTTCTGAAAAGCTGCTTACTGGTTATATTTTTATTATCCAGTAATACTTTAAAATGTTTCAACATCTTTATTTGTATGGGAAACACTGTTTCCTTCTCCAAAATCTTTGAAAACTTATCACCAACCTCAAAATCTACTTTTCACACTCTCTTTGGTACTGTTTGTGTCTAGAGCTAATAAAGCCATTCAGAAAAATTAATTTGATAGAATAAGTCTCTGCTGTAGTTCATCAAATACATCATGATTTTCTCAAATTCCTTGTTGATTTGAAAAAGTTTTGTGAAAAACACCCCAAGCAGAATTCTTAGTCTTTCGATTATTTCTCAGCAATCTCTTCCTAGCACTCAGTGTTTCAAAGCCAAGCTTATGACTGAATGTAAACCAGGAAGATTGCTGAGACTAATTAGAACCTCTTCCAAGGGCTAACAAGTGGAATTACAAATTGAAGTATTTCTGGCTGTATAAGAGCTTGGTTAAGGTTTTTTTTTTTTTCCTTTTTTTCTACTATTAAAATATTCAAAGACTGAGTAAGTATAACAAGCAGTTGATTATGACATGTACTACAAAAATGATCTTGCTATTATCGGCAAGATTTTCAGAAGCAAAATAAAGTTTTGTCCACGACGTTAATGACAAAAGTCTGCCTGAAGTCAGTAAGAGTGGGAATTTTAAAATCTGATAAGTACTTTCTAGAGTAAATTAATTTATTTAGAAAGAGGACAAAAGATTTAACAATTGGCAGCTTTCAAAAGAATCTTACAATAATTTTATTATATACTCTATTTTTCACACTGAGAAAGGCAAGTATCTATTTTCTTTCCTGAAACTGCACTTCTTTTAAATATAATAATGCTTAGTTTAAAAACAAAACAAAACTGCATTGAGATAAATGGCTTTATTTCAGCTGTTTATTTCAACTGTCATGCCCTTTATCTTCAACGTCACTTTTCATTGAGCTACTTGAATTTTATTAAGATTTCTTTTTACTTGTTACTAAAATATTTGTGTTGACATAATTAGATCTTGTGGTCATGAAATAACACTTATTCAACTGAATATTCAGCATTTCTTCAGCACATGTACTGTTTCATTAGCGAACTCTAAGAAACAGCTCTTCCTCTCCCCTGACAGAAAGCAAAGTTCATGAAATTTGCAGTAAATATTCTGTGAAAACAGGATGTTTTTTGGTAGCAACTGTATTCCCTGAAGGGAAAGGAGATTTCTGCCCAATTTTGTGTAGTATTTTTGAGTTTTTTGCTTATAAAGAAGAATTTTTTATTTATTTATTTTTTAGGTTAAAAGTCACATCAGACTTTCTTCCAAGAAATAGAAACATTGCATTATCGTCACAAAAGGCTGGGGTTATGTACCAGCAGATTCATGCAATTTCTAGCAAATACTTAAATGACATCAGGCTTGTGTTTTAAACACAACAGTCTGAGGGATAAATAGTTCCGTGTGGACGTGGCACGTGTAAACCATGAGAAGCAGCCCCGTCATAAGCAGAATGCCAGAAAACATTTCTGCACAATACTTCTAAGAGTTACTTCTATTAGAAGCTATAACTTACTCTTGATACGTGTCCTCATGTGTTGTAGGTGACCTACTATAACAGACTAACATGTACAGACACCCTTTTTAAGTTCTCACACTTTCTTTCAATCTGCCTAACAGCTTTCAAGAACTAGACATGTCCCTGTGCATGTGAAGAAGCGAAAGCTGCAGTTCAAATTAGCTGGGTGGGTATCTGTGGATTTTGGGAGGTAGGCACAATAGTGGCATAGATGTAACCATAGGAAGACTTCAATCTTCAGCGGACAACTTTTTAAAATTCTAATGAAGGTTCGGTCAAGTTAACACAAGAATTTGTGATTTTTGGCTCAGGGAGCTATCTTTCTAAGGCCTGTAAAAGGAAAAAGAAGAGAAACTATGATATAAAATAAGCTTCTGATTTAAAGGAATACTATTCTCTGAGAAAACTCACTTCGTTTTTCTAAGATAAGCAAAAACTTACAATTAATTGGGAAGGAAAAAACAGTACAGGCAGCATAGCTTAACTTAGCAGAGAGATTGTGACAAGGTACATCTACGGAGTATTTTCTCAGGCAGATTGGATCTCACTCTACTCATTCCCTGAGCCAACTGCAAAACTCAAATCTCTGTATTGGCAGACATGTAGCTGTAGTCCTCACAGCATTCATTCTAAACTAATAAGTCTGGCAGAGGGAGAGAGTATATTAGCTCATTCTTAGTTCCAGCAGCTACCCAGAAGGCATTACAACACACTGGAGATATATCTCATATGAACTACAGATATGCCCATACTGCACAGAAGTGACTGCAATGTGCTGTAGGGACAGCTCAGGCACCAGGAGCTGTGACAGCTCAAAGTAAGGTATTATACCTTGCATCCCAGTCAGACTATTATTGACTTAAAACTGGTTTAGCTATAACTCTTATGGTTGAGCCTATGAAAATCTTCTAGTTTCTTAAAAATAAATCACTAGTCTCAGGGTAGCATGCATGTTTTCTATTCCTGAGTTCAACTCTATTTTAGCCTCAGATACCTCTGAACATTTTCTGAGTGTAGAGTTCATGTGATATAATGTCTAAAAAGTGCCTTGCTTACTATCTGCCAGGTCAGAAAAAAACCCTGTAAGAGTGGGATGAGCTCGGCAAAAGTATAACATACAGTCAGAGGAAAGAAAGCAATACTTTGTTGTCCCTAGCATTAAGTTAAAGAAGACTGCACGCTTCAGAAGCTGTTAAGCATAATCTTTTTCGACCACCAGGTAGCAAGTCTGGAGCTGTCAGCTGAAATCAGGGCTGAGCTCGGGACTACTGATTCAGCAGCAGGGTCACCAGTACTGCAGCAAGGCACTTTGTTTACTCCTTGTAGAGATTCAGGCTGGAGATTCTCAGGCAGTGAAGCATCTCTGCAGTGAGCCTGCGGGGTGCCCATGCAGCCAACAAGGACAATGGCAACTTTGGATGCATCAAGAGGAGCACGGCCAGTACCTCAAGGATGGTGATCATTCCCCTTTTCTAAGCACTCCTTAGATGGCACCTAGAGTACTGTGTCCAGTTTCGGTCCACTGGGTACAAGAAAAACATTGATCAAATAAAGCAAGTTCATTGGAGGCCCACCAAGACGGTCAGCCACCAGAGCACTTTCTCTACATAGTAGAACTGAGGGACCTGGGGTTGTTTTTCCCAGAGAAGGGAAAGCTCTTGGGAACCTAAGCAGGGCCTTCCAGTACCAAGGATGTCACCAGGAAGATAGAGCCAGGCTGCTCATAGCAGTTTGTGGCAGGATGAAAAATAGCAATGAGGATACATTAAAAAAAAGGGATCTATATGAGGTACAAGGAAAATTCTTTTCAACCTGAGGACTACCCAGCAGTGGAAGAAGCAGCATAGAGGCTCATGCAACCTCCACGCTTGGAGGTTTGCAAGACCCTGCTGGATAAAATCCCGAGCCAAGTGGCCGCATGTCACAGCTGAGCCTACTCTGAGCAGGAGGTTGATCCAAAGATCTCTTCCAATCTCAATTATTCTGTGATATTATTTCTTCAACAATTTATTTAGGGATGTTACAGGCTACTTCAGCAAAGCACTTACATGGCTCAGGTTGCTCCTAAAGGCACTCCTGAAGACCGCAACTGCAAGCAGACATATTTTGATCAAAGTATTTGTCAAAAAAAACCCTGACTGTTCCATTCAGGTCTTACTGTGAGGTAATACTGGATCTTTGCATGAGTTTCATTCTTCCTTCTACAGCAGACGTTTTTTCCCAGTTCTTTGTTAATGCTTACTTCTCCAAATGAATTTTCCTTCTCTTCCAAGATTTTTTCCCTTGTGCCCAAGCTCCGATTACATGTAGATATAACTTATTTTTTGAAATTCTTTATAGTAGACTCTGAGTTGAAAATATACACTAGGGCAGGAATTGGGTGGATTACTAAATAGCTGATCTGCAGCAACTGATTATGTACTCTTAGCCCATTGCAAACATTGTAAGAAGCCTATTATTTTATGTTTTCTTACATTTATGTGTAAACTGAAGTCTTGTTTTCCATAAACAAGAGTGTGTGCACTGCTGCTCAGTAGAAAAACATTACCACTTTGGTGCAAAACTACTTGCCTTGTGTTTCTGGGCTCTTTTTGTCTTGGATTACTGTAGAACAACACAAAATAGTCCAGTATGATATATATTCAACTAGGAATCAAGGCACTCACTTCCTCCTGACCTTTGTGTCTTCCTGGGTATGAAATATGGTTAGTAGACTCAGCCTTATTAATTTGGATATTTATATACTTACAATGTATCTGACTTCATTCATCGTGGCATGCTACTCTCATGCATAATATTCTCACATGTATTGTACAACATCAGAATAAACTGTGTGTCAAATCTTTGCATAATCCATGTCCAAGCTATTTAAAACATTCAACTGTGTTAAAACTGTGAATAATTAAAGAAAGAAAAAAGTAGTTTGGTCTGGGGTGGGAGGAGGGAACTGATTTAAGAAATGCTGGGAGAAGCCGACTGTAAAATGGTACCCTATTTAAAAAAAGGAGTTATAGATCTCTATATATAACACTAGAAAAAAAAATCATAGATGTTTCACTTGCACATCTTTTTTTTTCCTTAAGTCTAGTCTCAGAATTTCTCTTGTGCTGTCTAAAATGTATCCAGGTACCTCCCCAGCACAGTTCTGGTCACCTGCCATTGGCTACAAATGGGACTTATTCACACTACTTTCATTCAATATAAATCAAAACTGTCTCTAGACCTTGATATTGGTATTTTCAAAGGAACTTAAAGGATTTATGCATCTATACCTCATGAACTTTTATTGGGTTTGGGGAGTGGGTGTGTTTCTTTTGAGAATTCAAGCCTGGCTTCTTCAGCTCCCACATCATAGCTGTGCTCAAAAATAAGACAGCTTTTATTGTTGTTGTTGCATAAAAGATAGTCATCATTACATTTAATTCTTAAGAAATGGACATGCACCATGAAATGAATGTTCTCTTTGTTCTTATTAGACCCACAGGTACAGCCAAGATCCATTTGTCTCTGTATTGATATGTTGGTGTATATTATTCTGCCTGTACAAATGTATTTAGTCACTTCTTATTCAGCTTCCTCTGTTCAATGCCTACAGCATTAGGTAACTCACTAAATGTCATTGAAGTCTGATTATCAGTTGAAGGAATGTCTTGATCTAGTACACTGATGTAACTGAAAGGCTACATGATGCTAGCTATTTAGTTAGTTGGTCACATAGTATCCTCTGTTATTTCCTATACTTTGATTTGAATGCAATAAAATAAATTTTATAAGCAGGAATTAACTATGAAGACTGTTCACAGGACACTTGTAGAAAAGTTTAGCATAACAAGTTCACCTGGGCTGCAACTTAATACTTGATAGAATTACTTGAGTTATAGTGTGTATAATTATGTGAATAGCTTAAAAATGCAGTTATAATATTAGAGATGTACAGCGGTACTACTTGTAGATCATGTCTTCAGTCCTTGTTTGGGCAATGGTGGTTTAAAGCAATCAAGAAGGCAATTAAATAGGTGGGTATTTTCCTAAATAAAAAGAACAACTGTAGAAACAGTTAATACAATCAACAATAACTTACTTTTACCCTCAATCAGTGATAAATCTAGTCATTACCAGCTGTTGGAAGAGTTTCCTAGTGGCTTGCTTTTATAGATCAATATTTAGAGCCACCCCTTGGCTGTTCTAAGTTGTGCCAGCTTGACTCTCTGACTTCTGCTCAACACTCTGCACTGATTAGCTTAGGTAGATCCTCACTTGCCTCACAGGGTTCCATGGATCCTATTCCAAAACCCCAAATTATTCCTACCTATAATGGGCTAAGGTGTGTAACTTGGGGCTGTCAATGCTGAGATGAATGAAACCCAAAACATCTCCTTTGCTAAGCCTATGACTGAAAGTTTCGTGATGTGCCCAGCTGAACTAGCCTTGTCACCCCGTTTTCAGCTGCAGGTTATCACTCTATGGCAGGGTCAGTACATCCCCTAAACACTTCACGGTGGGTTAGTTCACAGCCATGTGACTTCCATGTGCTTTAACTACATCCCTCAGTATATCAGTGCTTAGCGTATCTGATTCTCACCCACTTTGTCTGATGTCAGTCAGTATTTCTTTGAGTCTAGGGGTGTGGTCATGAGTTCTGAGGTGTTGCATAGGCAAACCAAGATGTGGCGATAGCAAAGGAACAGTTGCCTCTCTCCTGTAGTGGAGTTTTGCTGCGTAAGCAGGAGTAAGTCAATGAGTGATGAGGACACGAAGACACTTCCTGTCAGTAGACTAAAATTTGTTTGTTAGGGGATTTAAAATTAGACAAACTCAGTCAAACTGAGACTTATCTCACATGAATATTCAAAGTGAGAAACAAGATGTTGTGTTGTGCTGCCTTCAGACTGATGAAGGAATAAGGTATTCAGTGAGGGAAGTCTTTGAGTACCAAACAAACAAGAAGAAGGTACCTGAGAAAGCCGCAAATCAGAGGCTTGATTTTTGTCAGAGAATCTGTCTTTCAAGCTGCTTATCTGTGCTAAAAATTGGTTTGAGCACTTCAAATTGCAAGTGCCCCATCTGCATAAAGTGGAAGCAATATGCTGACAAAGGCCCGTACAGGTAGCAATCAGCATCATCCTGGATGAGCTACAATATTGCTAAGATGTTTTAAGGAGGAACTGCCAGGGAAGCACTACAGTAATTAACCCGGATTGTCAGAATGCTGGGCAGGCCTGAGTTTCAAGAGCTGAAGCATTCAAATAAATAAATAAAAGATTACTTGATGTATATCACTGCTTAGGGACTGCAAGTCTGAAACCAGCATCCTGAGTCCATAAAGATAATAGCTTGCCCACAATTAATGTGAACTTATGACAACAGGAACCTTCAAACGTGATCTGCAAAGGCAGGACAAAAAGAAGTTTGTATCATTTTCAATTCTTTGAAATTACTAAATAAGGCTTGAAAACTTCTCTCTCCCCTTTACATTTCACATCTTACCTGATGTTTTTTCCTGGATGCTTATACAACAGCCTGGAGAGAAAGTACCACTATGACCTCCAGTTGTACCACAGCAGTAATACTGAGTTAGGAAAGAAAAGATTTGTGGTTTTTTTTAATTAAAACCACTGAATGCTTTGAGGGCTTTTTGTCGATATTTTTGTTAGCAGTTATTTAATTTTAAACTTCTTTCTTAGACATTTTACTTCCATCACTTTCAAGATTCAAAATGCAGAAAAAATTGCTGAATCCATTTCTTTGGGGACTCCAAATATATCTCCCAGAAAAAAAAACCCTGAACCTGATATTACTACTATGTTTAGTCAAAAAAAAGAGAATAAAAATAAGTTTGAAGCTGCCACTCTGTATTGTCACACAGCAAAGCAAGGAAGGATGCTAAGTGACAAAATATCATTCTCTCTGCCATCTTTGAGTCTGTAAATGCTGTAGCATTAAACACGTTTAAGCTCTTAAATGGGAACTCATGTAAATAGCACCAATATCTGACACATTAGCACGCAAAAGTTGCTGCAGGAGCCTATTTAGCATGAGTAACTCAACAGAATTGAAAGAAACTTGGAGATCAAAAACATGCTGCCGAAAAAAGTACACTGCACAAAACTGTATAGAAACTAAAGGGCTGGGCTTTTCTGGCAAATTACATTCTCACCTGGTACCTCAAAAATCAAGATTGGTTTGGGGGACCTTTTTTGTGACTAGTATTACTGCTCAGCAACAGCATTTACTGCCTAAGAAGGAGGAGGAATGATCAAAGTTGACCCAAATGGTATAAGTTGATATTCCAAATGGGGGAAAAAATCTGAATGATTTATGATAGCCAAAGCATTCCTTGAATCTCTCCCCAAATAAGCATAGATAAGGAAACAGTCACAGATAGCCAAAAGATCAATCAGAAAATAATCTACAGGAAGCTTAGTGCCAAAAGTAATTGGCATAGTCATCAAATCAATTTCTGATGGCACAGACAATTTTGCATTCAGTCTGCTGCTCTCTGCTGTAGATTATTTGGCACGTCTTTCAAATCACCGTTGCCCAATATAAACTTGTAGCAATTATGAGAGGTTCAGGTACTTTCTGGAGTATACCTTCCACACACCCACACAGATACCAAGTGAGGATCAAGTCATAATTTCTAGTAACTAAGCATTTATACAGTATTTACGTCTGAGATGCAGTATTTTCTCCAGATATTTTCCATTTGTGTACACGGATACAGAGACCTGGGACACTGTGGAACTTTGCACAAGATGTTCCTTTGCAATGATTACAAGAACAGAAAAGGGCACAGACCTGGTTGCCAAAATGCTTTCAGGCTAAGCCTTTAAGTCATTAGTCAGAGCAATTGCAGTGACAACTTCTTCCACAGATCAAAGACCACCATGCAAACTAATAACGGAGAGTATTTTTCAGAAAAGAATCTATTCTTTCAGCATAACTAAATCACTTTTTAAATCATGAGAGATTTAAAAGTTAAAAAGCAGTATATTGCCATATCTGGTAGTGAAAAGGAGATAGATAGAAGAGAATTCCTCCTGGAGATACAACCACTGAGGAACTAAACCAGAAACCAGGGCTAATGCTACTTTCAGGTAATAGATTTCCAACTGAGTAGGAGTATATTTTGTTTGCTGGTGTAATCAATAGAAATCACACATTAGTAATTTCCAGCTACCTATCTATCTATAAAGTACCTCTGTACACTATCCAGAAGTTTATAGCTGTTCAGAAGAATAATAGTTGACAATATTGATGGAAATTTATGTCTGTTCAGCAGAGGAATTGAGTCCTCTGTTTATTTCTATAGGCCTGAGCACAAAACTATAGTATTTTTGATATGTTTATGCAATTTAAGAAACATGCTGTGTGTCCTCCAATGTGGTACATCATTCATAAAGATCTTGGTGATCTGGGAATCTGATGTAGGGGATTGAGTGCACCCTTAGCAAGTTTGCAGATGACACCAAGCTGGGTGGAAATGTTGATCTGCTTGAGGGTAGGGAGGCTCTGCAGAGGGATCTGGACAGGCTGGATCGATGGGCTGAGACCAATACGGTGAGGTTCAACAAGGCCAAGTGCCAGGTTAAACTGGGACAAAACAACCCCATGGAGTGCTACAGGCTTGGAGAAAAGTGGCTGGAAAACTGCCTGGCAGAGAAGGCCTTGGGGGTGTTGAATATGAGCCAGCAGTATGCCCAGGTAGTCAAAAAGGCCAATGGCATCTTGTCCTGTATCAGAAACAGCATGGCCAGCAGGACCAGGGAAATGGTTGTGCCCCTATACTCAGCACCGGTGACGCTACACTTCGAGTATTGTGTTCAGTTTTGGGCCCCTCAGTACAGGAAGGACATTGAGGTGTTGGAACGTGTCCAACAAGGCTGGTGAAGGGTCTGGAGAACAAGTCCTACAAGGAGTGGCTGAGGGAACTGGGGTTGTTTAGCCCAGAGAAGAGGAGGCTGAGGGGAGACCTCATCACTGTCGACAACTACCTGAAAGGAGGTTGTAGCAAGGTGCATATTTATCTGTTCTCCCAAGTGACAAATGATTGGACAAGAGGAAATGGCCACAAGTTGCACCAGGGGAGGTTCAGACTAGACATTAGGAAAAAATTCTTCACTGAAAGGGTTGTCAGGCACTGGAACGGCTTCCTGAGGAGGTGGTTGAGTTGCCATTCCTGGAGGTATTTTAATGATGGGTATATGAAGGACTTAGGGATACGGTTTAGTAGTGAACAGGTATGGTTGGACTCGATGATCTCAAAGGTCTTTTCCAACCAAGCGGTTCTCTGATTCTATGACGTACTAGGAAAACATTTTTACTTTGAGTGTGGTGACACACTGGAACAGATTGCCCAGGGAGGCTGTGGAGGTGTTCAAGGTCAGGTTGGATGAGACTTTGAGCAAACTGACCTAGTGGCAGGGGAGTTGTAACTAGATGATCTTTAAGGTCCCTTCCAACCCAAACCATTCTATGATTCTATGTGTTTTGCTAGTGGAAATTTCCACTAGCTAGTGTAAATTCTTGACACTTTGGGGTGAGAGAGGAGGTTTTTGGACCAAAGAATTATTCCTAAGTGTCATGAATGCTTGCTGGTTGTTTTGGGAATGAACAGCAGGGAAGGTACAGGCAGGTGCTCCTTCCAGAGGTATGCCAGGATGGGGAGAGACCTGCATGAAAGAAAATAGGAGGCAACATTGCTGACAACTAAATAAAGTAGAGACAGAGGGCAGATTGTCCTAACCAAACTGACACATTTACAAAAACAGTCTAGAAGGCTGAGGCCCTGGCATACCACCTCAGGCCTGAGTACATTCACTATATGTAATAAATCTGTGATCTGAAACCTAGGTCTCTACAGTTGCTTAGCAGTCACTTATATCTGGTCCAAGAGATAGACGCAAGTATTTCCAGCCCCAGGTTGCAGAACACTGAGCAAAAGGAAAAATGTTATTCTGTGTTATAAGACTATGTTTGTAATCCCCTGAGATACATACATATATGTGTGTATATATATATATATATATATAAAGGGTGCCACAGCCTTTGCATTCAAATTCCCACATTTTCCTAGATAATTATGAACGGTACTGTTTCATAAGCCTTTTAGGAAGGCAGAACTCGTTTCTAACACTAGAAACAAAAAATGGCCAGTTCTGTTAACTGATCTCCAAACATATCGGTCTGCAATCAGGGAGCACAAGTTAGGATTCTAAAATTTTGTAATGAAAATAACAGAAATGAAACTTTCCTTCCCCACACCCCCAAGAAAGAGTGAAGTTACATTTCAAAGGTGATTTTTAAATTAATTATTCTTCTTAACCTGCTTGTAACACAAAACATTGAAAAATTAATAGGAGCATGATCAAGATCCAGAATATATGCTCCAAGTAGGGAGATCACATTTCTACTGGATAAGGCTCAAGCTGTTGCGGGTTAAAATCAAACACACTGATGTACAGAGACATGAAGTGGAAAGGGCTTTGCTACAGAGTGAATGGTGTTGGAAAAAGTAGTATTTCATAGAAAAGAGGATATATCATTAAGGAATGACTGAAGGAAGAAAGGAAGAAGTATGTGAAATATTCTTTTTTAAAAACAATTCAGATCTATTATTAGAATAAAGAACTACACAATGGATGTAATGCATGCAGGCCAAAATGTAACACAGTAAATAATATATAATTCTGATCTATATTGCTTTTTTTTTGTGATTTCACTTATATTTTAAATCCAGGGTGTTCAGTGATGAATACTGATTTTGGATGCACAAGATGAAATACTGTAATTATCCAGTATCCCGAAATGCTGTTGATACCCTTCCTCCAACATCAACGTTCCAGCCACATTTCAGATTTCTTTTTTAAACAAGTCAGTAGTTTCTTCTCACTACCTCTCTCTTTGTCTGTAAAAGCCTTCCTGTAGCTCAGGAGAAATTTCATTTCAGAAACTCCTGGTGTATCAACTTTAAATAGTTCCCTCAGAGCTTCCGTAGGCTATCATCATGTCTGTGTAGTTGCCCTGATGCAGTAAATAAAATTTTAAAAACTCTCATGAAGAATTTGACTGTATGTTTTCTTTGCTAGTTTTAGTGAATTGAATTAACTCTCTCCTCTATAACTAGTAACAAATAGTAGTAAAACCTTTTGCTGACATTTTAAAGAATAGTGCAAAATGCAGGTAAAACACTGCTGAATTGATTTTGCAGTTATCAAACAACATGAAATGTAATTATATTGCATTTTCCTGTGCAGTATTTTCTTTTTATTTAGCCTCTTTTCTTCAAAAAACAGCAGAATTCAGTGGCCTTCCATGGACTGAAGCAGGACTCAGCAATCCACTGCATTTCCTTGATTTTTTTTACAGAAAGATCTGTGCACCTTAGTAATAAGAAACAATGCTTCTCTATTTGTCCCCTGTTATTCCATGAAAAAATCCATCTGAATCCCAATTTCTGTGGATGTGTGGACTCTAAAGCGAAGGTATTCTGTGTTTCCCTTAGGTCTACTTTTACAGCGTGCTGCTTTGCAGAGTCTTGCATCAATCTAATAGGTCAAGACTAAGCAAATTTCTTCTCATTCAGCTCTTGCCACTGACCAAGCAAGCCCATTTGCTATATTTTGTGCCAGACAAATAGAAGAACACACCTGTGTTTTCCATTCCCTTAGAAGAAAATTTTGATCTGATTCATTCTTTTAGCTGCATATTCTTCTTGGAATGAAAGGGGACACCTCTCCCCCCTGCCACACTTGATGTTACATAATAAAAGAACGGCAGAAAAATATTCAATTACTATTGCTGCACTTAATTTCTTTGGACTCCTGAATTCTGCCCCAGTCATTCTGTCAGTAGATGGTGGTTAGCAAGGCATCTTGAAGTTCAAAGCAGAGGTCTGTGCCTTTGAAATGGTGTTGGAATATAAATCTAGAAATTCTTTATTTAAATAATGGTAAAGATTGCTGACCTGTTAGAAACAAAGACGCATGACTTCTAAAACTATCTGGAAAGCTATC
Organism: Tapera naevia; assembly: GCA_033556795.1. Taxonomy (NCBI): domain Eukaryota; kingdom Metazoa; phylum Chordata; class Aves; order Cuculiformes; family Neomorphidae; genus Tapera; species Tapera naevia. Next base: position 19,589,754 of record JAUMJJ010000038.1, read on the forward strand.
CATTGACCTCAGTGTGTAGTTGCTCTGGTCTGAGGAATATCCAGGTAAGTTTTGATGCTATCATATCCTAAATAAAATACTCAAATATCAGCCAATACATGATTTCAAAGCACACAATTATTGGAACCCAAATGTCCCTTTTAACACTACTTTGCAGATTCTGCAGTATCACAGAGATGATCCAATGAGTGGGGTTTGAAAATAATAGATAATTTTTTAGATAATTTTTTAGATAATTTTTAAACTCTTTTTTTAAAAGATTTAAAAAATCATTTAATTAGTTTTCATTTCTCGTACTTGCACCTGAGAAATGAACATATTAAACTGTGAAGACTCAGGAGCCTCCAAAAGCCTTTGATGTGTATTAGAATAATCTCATAATTAACCTCAGGTTTCACCAGCATGACGCATTGAGGTGAAGTGAAACAGTGCTTCATGATGAAGGGAATTTCAGACCTGCCAGCACCAAAGCATCAAACTGGCTTCATTCTCCTCTGCTTTACCATGGAAAGCACTGAGCTTCCCTTGTTCTACCTTTTGTTGAATTTCATTCTTGGTGAGAAGCCCTTTTTTTCCAGTGCAGATTTTTTTTTAATCAGCTGGGTGCATCATGTTTAAAAAGGCAATATTGAAAAATAACATTTGGCTTACATAACATGCATAGAAAAAGAAGACATATTTTCTTTCTGAACTGTTTTTGTCAGTAACATATTATAGAGAATTGTTCAACACAGAAGGCCTGTTAAGTACTTTCTTTTTATTGATGTGATTACCTGATCTATATGTGAACCCTTTCTTTGAAGTGAGAAAGCCTATGCTCACAAGTTATCCTGTTTTTTGGCTAATACAGTATGGATACTAGTCTTACCTGTGGTCTAGAGAAGGACAGTACTTCAGTTCCTGCAAGTGCCACTGAGGAAGTGCCTGTTTTCCATTAATAAATTGCTCCCATTGCCTTTAATTGCAAGCATAGCTATTCATAATAATATAACTCTGTATTATTACCAGGGCCAAAAGCAGTCACTGATTTTATGCACTCAGGTTAAGGAGGTGCTTTAATTTTGATTTTGTAATGTACCGAAAAGCTTCAATGTCAATTAGATCGAATGGCAGCTCAGGGTGTCAGCAGCTTCCTGAAAACGAGTGCTCAAAACCTGGAACTGATTAAGGACTAGACATTTAAAAACTGGGGAGCAGTTTCTGTTGTCTGTTACTCTCTGAGGGCTTTCATAATATGCTGTGGGAGCCAAGGTAGTCTCAGACTCACTGAAAAGAGTCACAGCAATGACTGACCAGCCAGGGTCACTGTATCACTTGCATTCACAATACAATCCAGAAGGTGGAGGAATTCACAGAAATGTCTACAGATTCGTGCAGCAGCAATATTAGGAACAATATTACACAAGGTAATGCTTTAAGCTACTGCTTAAAGGCTACCTCTCTGTAAGCATACCTTTTCTTAAAGTTGCATAGACATTTCCAGACTCCCCTCCAGAGCACATCAAAAGCCACAGTAGAATGAACGAGGCACAGTGATACCACTTACAGTGTGTTTCCTCTCTCACAGTTTGCAAGTAAGTCTGTAGAGGGATGTCTAGGAGAAACCAGGTCTGGGAAACATTGCTCTTACTAAATCAGGAATCACTGACCAAAGAGGGAAAACCTTTTGAGGTGTCCTAATAGTGCTCTTTACCCCTAAAATCCAAGAATTAATTTCTCAGTTTTCACAGAGCTTGTGTTCAACCCATAGTTACAATATTGTATTAGGGAAAGTGAAATATACGTAGCAGTATACCATGCTCTGATCATTTCTTCTTAGTCAAGGATTCATGAACAATTGCGACCAACATTTTAAATTGCAAAAAAACTGATGAATTTCATTGTGCCTTGAACTATCAGCAGAAGCCTCAAAGCTCTAGAAAGTGCTTCTCAAGGATGAGGAAACATGCTGTCTCTCTCTAATAGGCTACATTAAATATATCTCCACTGTAAACCCACTGTCTCTCAGTGCACTTCGAGATCCAGATCTTCAAGATCACAGACACACCAAATTAATTCATATCTTTTTTTCAATACTTAGTTTTCAGAGCATTTATGAGAGCAGTGCAATTTATCCAGGCTAAATGTACCATGTTCCTTCTTTTGAGGTGTAGCAGCAGATTAATTCAAAATAGCACTTGTATCAACGCAACCTGAGATACAACTGCCTGGGTGAAATTTTCTTCCATCTGTAGGGATACCAAACTGAGTCATACTAAATCTGAAGTTATAATTTATTTATTCCTGTCAAAAGAGCTGTCTTTCCTTTTAGTACTTGAATGCAGTGAAAAGCCTCAGATGAACTGTAGCTAATAATGGTCTGTGGTCAGCCTGGGAGAGCACTTCAGGCAGAGATGTATGCTTATGACCATGTTCTGTTCAATGCTGTCACTAGTGATGTGACCGATGGAGCAGAGAGAGCACATGTATTCCTTAAGAAGAGGTGCGACATTTGGAGGACTACATAGGATTCTAAAGAAAGGCGAGCATCTTCAATCTGAAAGCAGCAAAATGGTGATTTGCAAAGGACAGTGGAGCCCGTGGACTTGGGACTGAGGATGTAAAACGGGCAGGGTAGCAACAGGGCAGACAAGAGAACTAAAGTTCACAATGTGCCACAAATCTGTATGAGGCTGATGCAAAAGAACAAGCGTCATTCTGAGGTGTTTTTCAGAGCACTGTTGGATGTAAGACAGAGGAAAGAAATTATTCTGCTCTACTTGCCACTGGAGAGGCCTCAGTGGAAGTACTATATCCAAATTGGAGCATCACTCTTAAAGATAGATGCGTACCAACTGGAGATAATCCAGAAGAAAGCATCAGGAATGATCAGTTACTAACAAATGTAGCCAAGGAGGAAAAGCTGAATAAACTAACCTTACTTATTTAGAAGGGAAGGGAAGGGAAGGGAAGGGAAGGGAAGGGAAGGGAAGGGAAGGGAAGGGAAGGGAAGGGAAGGGAAGGGAAGGGAAGGGAAGGGAAGGGAAGGGAAGGGAAGGGAAGGGAAGGGAAGGGAAGGGAAGGGAAGGGAAGGGAAGGGAAGGGAAGGGAAGGGAAGGGAAGGGAAGGGAAGGGGGGGAGAGGGTAGAAGTGGAGAAGAGGAAAGGAGAGGAGAGGAGTGTGATAATGACCTCACAATTTGTAATTTTTTTTCTAAAAAGGTGGCCAGTTATCACCTGAGACCAAGAGATGAATTTACCTTGCTTTGCAACAAATGAGATTTAAATTATATATAAGAGATAAATAGTTAATTACAGGATATATGAAAGCATTATAACAAGGTAACAAGGTGCAAGTCAAATTAAAATTAGTGAAGACTTAGGTGTGGTGACTTAGGTGTAACATATCACTGTTCTCTGAAGGGATATGAAGAAGATAACTTCTTGAGGTCCCTTCCAACACTGAGCAATTTCAAAAGGGTGAATTCCACCCTCTCTCTTCTCTGCATAGAAGTGTAGAGTGGGGTTCCGGAGGTGGTGCTGTGATGGCAAGTAAAGACAGCAACTTAACTTAAAATGAATTATCTTTTGCCATGTGTGTTCCAAACATGTTGTCCAATATTATGGCATCATAAAGGCTGACAAGAAATTTGGACCCAAGACAGCAAATACTTCAAGATTAAGACCTGGAAGAGATTTATAATCTATATGCTCAGAAACTGAAAGCTCGATTTCTTCCTAGTTGCCTACTGTCCATTTGAAAAATTATCTAGAAGTATGTCCTTATACTATGATGCTTCCTTTACTGTACTCATTGCAAATCAAAAAAAAAGCTTCATTATCTGGGAGAGGAACAGGACAGATTTGCACTAACTTTCAGACTGCAGTCTGACACTGAGGGTTTTTTTTCCAAAAAGTCCTAATGGATTTGTTGGATTTGAAAATTCTGCCTCAAGATAAAATCATATTGTCATGCAAAGATAAATCTAATCAGAGGAAAGCAGCCAGCTAAGATTTCCAGCACAACTTTCTACAGCAAGGATCTTCCACAAGAACGTATTTGTGTTTCATAGGCCACAGGACCAAGTGAACGTGAAAAGACAAACTTGAAAATCTTTCCTCTCTAATTATTCAGCAAACAAATATGGAACCTCTGACTCAGCACATTAAAGCTGTTTTCCAGTCAACACATATTAATGATTAGAAAGGCCTGGAAAGTGCTATGTAGGATTATTATGGAAATTGCTGGTTGAGGCTGCCTTAATCTGGATATGACTGATTTTGAATAGGGATGTGTAAGTCACTATCAATTTTCATCAAGTTGGCCCTAGCTTGTTTATCCTTTTTCTGTATGTGATGACACGCTTTGCAGCCTAGGTGAAAATGTTCCGTCCATCTCCTAGAAAAGCTTAATAATTCATTTGTAGACCATTTCATTCTAGACTAGTGCACACTGCTGATCCCCTGTGCTGCACAGCTGGCTCTTAAAGCAGCAGTACCGCATGCTACAAACAGCTTTGCCTGACATCCCCCTGTTTTTCATTATATTGATATGTACCCTGTGAGTGCCGGTAATATTTTCAAAACAAAACACAATGAAGAATCAATAGAGGGTGTTTGGGGGAAATGTCATGACCTTGATTACAACTTGCACAATTCAGCAAACTAGGTGCAAAAGCAATTTCACCCCAGTACCACCAAGGTAAGGGTGTAGAGAAGGAAAGCTGTCCACTTTCAAATATGGTGTTAGGGCTGTAAAACTAGCAGCAATTCATTAGCTTCCTCCTCTTTCATTGTGCTGAACCCCATTTTTCTGTGTGATAATGCATTTGACAATGGAAAAAAAATTCCCCTTTTTTCTGTCTTTTAACGAGTTTATGGTTCTGTTTTACCAGAATAATATGTTGCTGCACTCCACTGAGACACAGCTTGTGTCTCACCTGAAATCACGATGGGCTGAATGAGATGAAGCCATGTAGTCTCATTCGTGTAGGCTTTCCATTGTTTGCTTGCTTGCTTTTCTGCCTGAGCAGTCAGTCCTACATTCAGGTTCAAGCCATAATCATCAGCTTTACATACAGACCTTTAAGCTCTTAGGGTGCAGCTGGTCCCTGATTCAACAGTTCTGCCTGCAGTAGGTTTGTGGGATCAGGTCCCTTAACACCGTAACTGCAGCTGTCCTGTCTGTGTTGCTTCCAGTAACAGCCAGCTGCTGTGCTGCAAGAGGATCCTATCACGTATTTGTTGCTTTGATACTTCCTTGAGTCTGATATACCTCTGTCTTTATCCCCACCATCGCTTTTAAAGCATATTTTAACATGACTTTGAAAAGCCCAACTATTGCACTCTGAGCACTGCTGAAAACCGAGAATTCAGAAGCACTGAGCATTTCTAAGCTTGGCAAGATTGCATGTGACTGCAAAAAACAGCTACAGGGCTGCACGTACAGTTTCACACCCAAACTTCCCCCTTGTATCACATAAAATCACTGAGTAGAGAAAAAAAACCAGAATGATGGCTTCAATGACTAGAGGGACTATCCAGGGCTAGATAACTTTACAACTATGTAGGCAAAGGAAGGGTTTGACTTTTTTATGTTAAGTTCACTGTGTCTGATCTGGTTGAGTTTCCTGTTTTCTGCCTCAGTCATTTGATCTAAACTGTGCTTCATCAGGTGATACGGGGATTTTCCCTTCCCTACCTCCCTCGTCTTACAGACACCTTCAGTCATCGAGTGTCCAGGTTCTCCCTTTCTATGGCACACCGTGAATTTTAAGTGTCTGGTGTTCTGTACTAAAGGACCTTAAATTCTGTAGTCTGTTTGGAAGGGTCTAGTGGCTTGATACAGCTAGCAGTATATGAATGTTTTTATAGACCTCAGATTTTGCCTGTGATTTATGGGAGTGGACTCGGTGGCCATTTCTTGACTTCAGTGGGTTTATTCCTCCCTCCCCCACCCCTCCCCCTTTGGTGCTGTGGTATCTTAATAGTTGTCAAAATCCTGCAGTTTTATGCTAATGTCTCAACTGATCATTGACATCTTCTATAATGTAAGGTTAGAGAGCAAGTAAAATGCATGAGCCATTACAGGGTAGAGGGTTCTAACATTCAGAGAAGGCAGGTTACATTTTTTACCCCTATGAACTCGACTGTTCTTTTAGACCCAGACCAAGGTTATGTTCTTGCTGATAAACTTAACAGGTCAGAGCATTTTTCCTTTTTCTGAGTAGCCAGGCAAAAATATACCTATATAACTATATTTTCTTACCCTTCAAAATAGTATCAAACTGTCAACTGGGAATGATCTCTGTCCTGTGCTATCTCCCAGCTGTGCCCAGGCATTGCCTGTGAGAAAACTGGTTGGCCCAGACCAAAAACAGCAGCAGGAGCTGTGCCAGCAACCTGGTCGTATGGGCACCCATGTGCCAGGCTGGGGGCTGTGTTCTGTGTCTGTCTGCTTTGTCAGTACAGATGTAGCCTCAGGGAGCCAGGAACAGACCATCCTGATCTATGCATGTACCAGGAGTCCAGCAAGAGAGTGAAACCCACAGATCCTGAGGAAAAGTTACATGTCTATGTCAAAATGCAGACACACATATGCTATGCAGCTTTTAAGAGGAATGGTAGCAATGGCCATACAGTGGCATGGGCATGAGCTTTGCTAGCAGCCAGAGGAGACACAGAGCATCCCTGGCAGCAATATGTTCTGATTTGCATTTTGTAGAGCCAGTGCTGTTGCACTCTTAGTGCTTTTTATACCTGTATCTGTCTCAACGACCTAGCAGAATTATTCGAGCTCATGCTCTAATTGAGCCCTCATTTTGCTGCACAGACAGCACAAACACTGTATTGCCTACACTGCAAGCAGGAGCTGCCTCATGAGCACATATTGGCTCAAACTAAAGGTCTCTTTAGCTCATTTCTCTGTCTCTCATAGTGGCCCATAGCAGATGCTCAGGGAGTAGCAGGGCACGCATCATACATCCCAAAGACAGCAGCTGAACAAATCTAGGACAAGGAAGAGTCGAGTGAAAAAGTGTGTTTATCATTTTTAGAGTTTGGGTTTCATCCATGTGTTCTGGCAAAGGGAAAGAGTTTTCTGTTTACATGCATCACATCACTCCTACCATAAAAGCAAATGACTCTTTCTGGCCTGCTGCGGTGCAATAACAGAAGCAGTGCTACCCAAACCAAACTGTACTGTATATTCCTCCACTGTTCTGCCCCTCCAGGAAAATGTAATATAGTCCAGCTCCACATCAAAGCCCATTGAAGCAAGGCACAGTCCTTGCTTTTCAGTTGTTCTGTGGCAAGGTCTTTAGCAGGGTTCAGGTTTTGGGGTCACCTAAGGAACCAGAATTCACAAAGCTGGAAATGGTTCCTTTCAAGCTAGATGAAGAGCAACCTCTTCTAGCATAACACAGGTGAGGAGCACTCTGCACATATTCACCTCTTTACTCTGGAACTAGGTCCCACATAAATCTGTGGGGCCCTGGAGAGCCTGGAAGCCCTGGGCTTCTTTGCAGCAACCCCATGAGCCAACCCTGTCACCATCCCACAGGTCCCAGTTTTCTCATTGTTCTGGGTAGCTGATGGTAGATGCCACATTGTGCTTGAAGAAATGCACTTGGAAGGGTCCACCCACTCTGCAATATTCTGTTCTTTCTCAGAAATCAGGAGAAAACAGAGGCAGACAAAGGTGTTTGTTTACCTGAATATATGGGAGTTTTTACTACTACTGCCTAAGACAAGCCCGTGGAATCACTAATGTCGAACTAGCAGAAGAGAAACCAAGCAGGAAAGTGGGTGAATGCAACAAGTAGGAAGGTGATTAAATAAAGCCATTTTCTAGGACCTAATCACAACTTAATGACACACAGCTAAGCATGACCTTTGGGGATCCTCCTGTAACATGTTGCCCCTTAAAAGAGCCTCAGTAATTTAATAAATTTTGCTCTTTGTCTCACTTTTTCTCTATTTTCCAAACCAATGTTCCTGAAGTTTTGCCAGTAACATGGTAAAAGACAGCCACAACCCATGCAAAGATAGTTCCTGCCCATATGTGTTCATACTGAGAGTGTTTCAGCTACATGTGTGTTTCTGCTCTGATTGCTAACTGAAATCATAGAATCACAGAATCATAGAAACTTCTGATTGGAAAAGACCTTTGAGATCATCGAGTCCAACCTCACCCATCATCCGCTAAACCATGTACCTCAAAAAATCATCTATCAGTTTTTTAAACACCTCCAGGGATGGTGACTCAACCACTTGCCTGGGCAGCCTGTACCAGTGCCTGATCACCCTTTCAGTAAAGAATTTCTTCCTAATATCCGGTCTGAACCTCACCTGTCACAACTTATGGCCATTTCCCCTTGTTCTATCACCTATCACTTGAGAGAAGAGATCAACACTCACTCTGCCACAGCCCCCTTTCAGGCAGCCGCAGAGAGCAAGGAGGTCTCCCCTCAGCCTCCTCTTCTCCAAGTTAAATATTTGGGTTAAACCAACACATTTATGAGCTTTATCTCAGTTAAGACTTCAGTAAGTAGAATGCTGTAAATCTTCAAAAACATCATGGTTTTGAAGCTGCCTCTGCTCCTAACTAATAGTTTCACTATCCTCCAACATTCTAGCAACCCACATCATGTACTTAGCTGCTATTAATTGCTTCATTATAACAAGACAGGCAAAGCTAGCACTGAAGAGAACAGTAGAAATTACAGAAAGTAGCTTTACAGCCTGCCAGATGCAGCCTTCTATTTTATTTAGACTCTTGGAGTCCTCCAGCTAAGAAGGTGGCCAGATTCCTGCTGGAGGCATGTTGCTGGTGCTCAGCTCCTGTATCTGCCCTATAACCTGTCTTGTGCTGTGACTGCCACCTCTGAACACGGGTTGGCTGTGGGGAGAGACAGATTCCTGTGTGCCACTTGATGCCAGCCTTGTCCTATAGTGTGAAGTTATGATGCCTGCATTGCTTCACACCATCCTCTGGTGGGCTCGGGCTTCCTCCTCTAAGTGAAATGTATGTCCTGGAAGAAAAGGGTGATGGAAAAGTACTAGGCCATGAGTGCCCCTCTGAACGATGCCAGTATCACCCAGCAGGATTTGCCTCCCTAGAGCCAGCAACTCTGCATTCAGCTGAGCCCTTAGCTCCAGTTGTCTTTGGTCTTTTCCATCGCCTGTGCTCTTTATACTCTCAACTGCCTTGTCTTTATTTTTTCTTCCCCTGCATCTCCTTGTTTCTGTTCCCTTCAGGACTTCTTTTTGCCTCTCCCCTTCAGGCTTCCTGTCTCGCCTCCAAGCTGGCACTTCCGACAGCAGGAATTTGGAGATATGGCATGCTCATACATTTTGTATTTGCTCTAGGGGCTCTTAAGCTTTCTGACTTCATGGGGTTACACAAACTAGTAAGCACTGTAGCCCAGGGATGCACCTGGAAGTAAGGGGGGCAGGGCGCGCCGTGTGGAAATAAAATGCTTAGCAACAGGAATGCCACACTTTTGAAGAATTAACCAGCTATTCATTCAATCTGAAATAGTTATTGCAATAAGAGCTCACATTAGAATTAAGGTGTCAGGGGGGAACGCTGGCTAAAGGCTAAGGACAAACCCAACATTTCTTTATCACTGCCTAGGGAAAAGAAAAAAAACCACCTTAATTACAATGCTTGTGTTTGAATAATATTTCAGTCATAACAGAACATTTCTCAGATTCAACATGATAAGTGCATTAATATTTATTCATTTTCTGTGACCTTTAGTTAATTCCTACGGGTCCTATTTTGCTAGTGTTGATGGTTGCTCATTTTTTATGCTCCTTCTGTACAGTGGTTCAAAGCTTGACCACCATGGATCAGTATCCTTCTTGCCTTTGGAAGCCTATTTCTATGAATGAGGTGAACAAAATTTGAGGCTGACCTTGCTCTCAAGCCTCAAAACTGATCGTTAGCTGAATAGATCTTTTGCCATGGAAGCCACTAGTGGACCTCAGGCTGAGTGCAGAGATAACTGCAGAGAGCCACCTGTTGAAACCGGTGGAACCAGGAAAGACTTGCAGCCATCCTTTTTACACTTGTTTTCCTTGCAGTCTCAAATGTTTGTAATTTATTGATATTTGATTCCCTTTGTCAACTTTAATCCACATGCTGCTTGACTTACACAGGCGGTTACTCTAGTGAGCACACTAATGAGTATCTAGTGATACTCTACTGAGTATCCCCCTTTGGTTTCACGGATTTTATTTTTAAAAAACATATATATTTGCATTTTTAACACCTTAGAAATGCTTTTTACACTCCAAAAACTTGTTTAAAAACTTGTTAAAATACTTAGAATTTGTCCTCTTCACCCACTGGCATTTAAACTGGAGTGGCTTTGATTAGTTTTTGTAATTTAAACAACGGCTAGAGGAACATATTATTCAATGTTAAGGCTGCCTCCTTTTCAAAATGCTTGAGGTTTTTACGAAAATATTAGTTATAAAATTACCAACATGTCTGTGGATTTACAGTTATAAAAATAGAGAAGACTGAGTATTCAGTCAGACACCTGGCTTGACTTTAGAGAACTCATTTACAAATTGTATTTTGAGCAAAATTACTTTAGTGTTTATAAGTCTAGACTAGATAAGATCACCATTCTACAAGTAGTTTGCAGGCAAAGACAAATCCATAGTGTTCCACCAAATGTCTCTGCACGTTTGCAAAAAGAACAGAGTGCTTTAAATTTCTATAAGCAAGTGCATGTGAATGAGGCTGTGCCTCTTTGGTACACCCAATACTAAACTCCTAATCATATTGTTCAGTCTTTGGGGATAAAAATACAATTCTGAGAGGAGTATAAATGTCCTTTATGCAAATAAAATTCTCTTATCTATGGTAATTTGGTGAATAAGCTCTGTGATGATATCAGAAGTGCTATGCTTCACCCACAAAACTCTGCCTCCCACCTTTATTTTTCAGCTCAGTAATTTCAAGAATTTGGAGTGATAGCTAGGCAGAGAGATACCAACATGGGATATTTATTTGTATATCAATTGATCAGAGTCCCTTTTTCAACTAAACAATTTAGGAAAACAAAAGACACTATCTTCCTGGATGGTTGTATTTCTTTCATAAACAATGTCAGTAGATAAGGGCATATATCTGTCCTCAGCTATGGAGTATTTTATCATTAAAAGGTATCAAACTATTATCTAGTCATGCACTTGTCCCAGTGAAAAAAAAGGTTTTTGAAAGCTGAAAGGGAAAAATGCAACAGCCTTAGCATTCAAAAGTCTTCTATTGACAATACATGACAATAAGGATATTTTAAAAATAAGCACTGTGTTTGGGCTTTTTTTGTAAATACAAAGGATACAAGTCTTAGGATCCAAACTAATTTCAACTACCTTTACAAACCAGGAGGAGTCCAGACTAGTTGTGATGATTTAAATTAAGAATTTTCAATGAGGAAAGAAGAAAGGGGTTTTTGCCTAGACCAGGCACTACTTTTAAGCCTGCTTTGGACTTTGTACATGACCTTGTTTTTATAATCTGATTTGCAGCTATTCTTAATATTCACAGAAGCTGGAGAATTTCTTTAGAAACTGGAGCAGTTGCTATTCACACATCCCAGGCACTAAATTGATTAAGCCCATTTCCAGGACAGGAGTTCCAGTCCTGCTCAGAGCTCAGAGCCCAGACACCTCAGAGCACTGAAACGATGGTTTTCTTCCCCCGGGTGCAGATTACTAGAGCATAAACACCATGAACACCTATCTACTAGTGTACAAATCACTGATGCCATGAATTCAATATATTCTTTTGCTTCAGAGCATCTTATTTCAAACACAAAACACAGATTGCTCCCTCCCATACATGAGAAACAATTTTCTAGCTGACACAAATAAACATATTACACATATCATAGTTAAAAATCCCCTAGTATTTGTCTCAATAGCAATAATTGTCTCTTGCCTTCCAGGTAGCAATGCCCTGACGAGAACCTACCTCAGTGACCAGTGAAGTATGGTATAACGTTTGGACTGAGAGCAGACATGCTTCACATGTCGTTCAGCATGCAGTACAACCTTCCTTTTAATCACATGGAAATCTAAATTCACAGCCCCTGTGAACATTGAAAGGAGGTGAAAATCCATCATTAACCCATGCACTGGCTTTCTCCTGGTTGTATTGATGAAGGATAAACACAGCAACCTTGACTAATATTTTATTTTAATTAGAGTAAAAGCAAATTGCAATAAGCATACAACACAGGGAATTAACAGCAAATTAAACAAGCTCTATGCATAAATCTGTAAAACCACTCTGAGGCAATTTGAATTCTTCATCAAGCTGGGAACAGTACACACATTTCTTTATTTATTTATTTTATTGAGTGCTCATGTTTCATTCCCAAGCAGGCCTGCATATATTGATTCAATCTCATGTTCAGTGAAGTGTGTATGTGCAAATGCCTAATGGGAGCGAAGACCTCAAAGATAAAATGGTCTTTTTTTTTTTGGCTAGACCACATACCCTTGGAGATTTGCCTGGCCCAAAGAGGATGTTATTACACAACTGGCACAACCTCTTTTTGAAGCCTAGAGGGGGAACTCATGAAGCAACATTTGTGCATTGCAGCTGAGAAGAGCTTTAATTTGTACTGCTTATCTCTGATCCATGCACAACAGATCTGAGAGGAGGATTTTATCCTTAATTTGTTCCCTGGTGTGTACACATTCCGAGTGAATTAGATCAATGAATGATGTTACATTGCATATGTGCCACAACACATAGGCCTCGCTAGGTACACTAAAGATGAAGAGGCAGCCTCAACTTTCAAACTCCTGTTTGTAAAACAACTTTAAACATTAGGCAGATGACTATGTAAAATGAATTAATTAGCAATAAACACCAAAGGCGCATTCTATGCGAATCAACAACATAGATTTAGATCTTAGTTAAAACTTATTGAGTGAAGGAGGTCTGTGGAGTCTGTTTGTTAGGCTTTGCAAATCCTGCTTTTCTAAAAGGAAAAGTATTGTTGTTCCTAGCAGAACATGCCTATGCAAGGATTGAGTCTGTGTGGTGGAGTTCCTGCAGCTCCAAGATTCAGCATCTTTAGCTTTCTGCAGGAAAGATCTTTTTATAGCTTTTTTTTTATTTAGATAGGGGGGTTCTCCAGGGAGGGCAGGAATGTGTTAGCTCAAGAGTTCACTTGATAGATTTCAGATCAGCAGCTAATCTATCACTTCAAGGGGTGACAATGACAGGAGGGAAAGGCTTCCTAATGTATTCATAAAATACTTTATCTGTCAATTCCATTTATTTAGTTCATTTTTCATAGGTAAAAGTATTGAAAAAAGGAAATTGATCCTGACCTTGGCAGTGAGACACAGAATGCTGATAATTCCAGCTCTGGGGGCATGAAGAGGCCATGACTTTTTTCATCCAGAAGTCTGAAAAACATGATAAACTGATATTATCTTATGCATTTTACCCCTTGAAATCTTGTTGATACCATGATACCACAGAGGTTTTATTGACCTATTAACAACACTTACTGGAAACTCATATTTGGTAGAGATTCACGTACCTCGTTTGTTATATTTACACAACCCAAAACTGCCTGTGGTACCTTCCGTCAGTCTTTGTGTAATCATTGTCAACGAACAGATTACATCACGCCAGAAATGCCAGAATTTTCTGAAGGAATTTTTCAAGAATATAAGAACTGACATGTATTTTTCAGTGAGTTGCATCTTTCTTTTTTTAAGAAAAATTCAACAGAATTGCCGTATGATTTGCTTAACAAAGAATCCAAACAGCAAGAATTCATTAGCCAAACCCCAATATAATTTTCTGTCTTTGATGAGTGTTGAAATAGCATTTGGAATTTGTGATTTTACTAGGACTTTTATGACTTAGGTCATGCAACATACTATTTATGGAAGACAGTATTATTCTGTGCAATTTCATTTTGATTTCAGAATCACAGAATCATTCAGGTTGGAAAAGATGTTTAAGATCATCAAGTCCAACCCTTAACCTAGTACTGCCAAGTCACGACTAAACCATGACCCTGAGCACTATATTTATAAGTCTTTAAAACACCTCCAGGGATGGTGACTCCACCGCTTCCCTGAGCGGTCTTGTTTCTTGCTTAACAACCCTTTTGGTGAAACAATTTTTCCTCATATCCAGTCTAAACCTCCCTTGGGGCAACATGAGGCCATTTCCTCTTGGCCTATCACTTGTTACTTGGGAGAAGTGACTGATACCCACCTCCCTACAATCTCCTTTCAGGTAGCTGAAGAGAGCGATAATGTCTCTCATGAGCCTCATCTGCTCCAGAATAAACAACCTAAGACTTGTCCTCTAGACCCTTCACCAGCTTCACTGCCCTTCTTTGAACTTGATAATGTTCATGATGATGATATAAAAGAATGTTTTGTTGCTAAAAGTTAGTTTGTTGTAGTAGAATAGAGTCCACTTCTTCAGCCACACTGAGGTTCTGCAACTTTTCTTTCAATTGAAGACCTTTTCAGCAGTAGATCCCAGATGCAATCCTTAGTATACATTTCAGAAACACTGAGTGTGTGCAAAGTAAGGTATGGAGGTTCAAGAACTTCACTCTGTCTGTCAGTTAATGGTGTGAACTTGACGAGGAACTGAATATCTTCTTTACTGATCTACATTCTCTTCTGAGGTGGTAAATGCCCCATCTCTGGAATCATTCAAAAGCAGGTTGGTCTGGTCTCTGGGCAATCTTAATTAGTTGAAGATGGCCCTGCTCATTGCAAGGGGAGAAATGACTAGATGACCTTTAAATGTCCCTCCTAACCCAAACTGTTCTATGATTCCATGATTCTGAGCTTTACAAGCTCCTTATCTACTTCAACTGGTCTTTATGGACAGTTCCAACCTTTCTCTTCCAGATTTCAATCTTCAAAGTTCAGACGTTTTGTGTTGATGAAGCATATATAGTTCGAATCATGTGTAGTTTTTACATCTACATCCAGCCTTGTTAAAGGGGAAATCTTCATAAAATTAATTTTTAAAGAGACCCTAAGGTATGCTTTTCAAAGGCATATAATTTGACCAAGTTTCAATTTGTTTTTCTGGATCTTTTAATGAGATCTGTAAAAGGTACATCTTTACATGAGATTGTTTTCTTGTTGATTGTCACAACTTTACATCAAAGAATGGATATGTTAATATTTCTCACAATATGGCTGTGATAATGGACATAACAGTATAGCTTTCCTTAATCTCATCCTTAGAATGGCAATTATATTTTTAGTTAACCTATTAGTCAAAAAAAGGAAAAGGGACTTTGTATGAAGGCATGTATTTGTTGTGAAAAACATTGGTTTGTTTTTCAAAATATACCAATAAGCCATAACATCAACAGAGAACTACCATGACAAGGGAAGGATGTTGCCATGTGAATTTTGGATAAATTCTTCAGTTGTGGAGACTTCTGTACATAAAACCATTTCTCAAGAGATACAGGAACAGAAAGTAACAATATATTACACGGCTGGTACAGCTTGGCAGAACTGGGGACAAAATTAGACTTCCTGTGATTGCTTTACACTTTTGTTTTGTGGCTTTCAGTTTTTCTCCTAAAGAAGAGCAGAACAGGGAGAACAGTGAACGAATCAGAATCATCCCAATCCTAAACAACCCTGGGATGCAACTGAAGTACAGAGCAGGACCTGTGAAATGGGAGCTGTTTCCTGATCCCACAATTTAGCCAGAGGCAGAAAGTCTATAAGTGTTAGCCTTCACAATTAGACTTCAGAGCTTTTGAGCCTCTTGTTTGCTTTTTCTTCATCCAACACTGCTCAAATCAATTTTTTCTGTTTCCTTGATCTAGTGTCTTTCCCTAATTATTTGCCTTGAGACTATAATATCTAAAATTGCTCCATGGCCTTCACCTCAATCATTCATCCGGCCTAGGACTTTATAGTATCTAAAATATAAGAGAGAAAGTGCACTCAGTACCACTAACGTGACTTATGTTCATCCGGAAGTTTCTGGAGAGAGAAGGGAGAAACAGAAGTAGTAGAGTGTGGATTTTCCTCACTCTGTAGGCAGTAAAATTCATAGTGAAAGCCCAACAGCCAGACTGCTCATCGGTCTTTCCTCACAGTAACAAAAATCACAGTGGAATTGCTTTTTCATTGGTTTTGTCCTCTAGCTTTTCAGAAACAAACGTACGTGAGTTCCAGTTATAACATCCTTCTTCTACATCCCTTCTTAGCACAGCCTATTACAGCAGAGAGCTACTCGGACTAAGCAATTTGCACCTTCCCTTCTATATGGGACACTAGGCAGAGTTATACAAATGGTTATGATTTATCTACTTTGCAGCTGTTCAGCAGCCCTGTTCTGCATAAATAACATACAGACCTAGCTACAGACCTGTCTTGACTGCTGCCAGAGTTTGCCAGAGAAGAAGAGCATCTTTCTGTGGAGTGAAGGAAAAATGATGGCTAGTGCTCTCTCAGATTTTCTTCCTAGACATTTCTGCTCCTCTTGGGTGAACGGGTCTTTGTGAAGGCCTGAGGAAAGAGGAGCACAGTTCAGAAAATAAAAAAAAAAAAATAAGTGTAACTTGCAGTTTCAGATTTTCTGAAAGATATAAGGAAAAAGAAGTGTCAGGATCTACTTTGTCCCCATCTACAGGTCCTTGGCCACAAAACAGTTCAGGGAAGAAAGCTTCTGGAGAGAATAGTCAGGCTGTATGCAGAAAAAACATGACCGTCAGACTGTAACACAGATCCAAAATCATGGTGGTTTCCAGGTACTGAAGAGCTACATTAAATGTCCCACCTTGCTTTCTATTCCTTTGCTCCTAATTGCCACAAAACCACCATTTTTTAAAAAGCATGTTAACTCTAGTCACATATTGAGTCATAAAATAATTATAGTCAGTTCTTTGTATTGACTCATTCTAAGAGTTGATTCCTTTATGCTGGCTGAAAAGTGTTTGATCACTTTCGAAATATACTATAAAATGTACGTTGCTGATAAATGCAAAATACTTGCCAGGATGCAGGAGTGGGTTTAAAGAACTGAATAATAAATTCCATAATGAGTAATACAAGTGAGGGAGGAGCTTTGATTAAACACAGATAGAATGGATTATGCTGGACATTCAGTTTCATTTTTTGGGAACTGCATGATTATGCCAAAAATAGATGCGTATTTTTTATAATTTTATAAATATATAAAAAATATATATTTAAATAATTGTTGTTCTTAAATTAGATAAAGGAAAATCCATTCAATTTTGTTTTAAAAAACAGAGTATTTCACCACTTGTGTTTATATTCATTGAATTCCAGGGTTAAATTTCAGAAACCGTAGGATCCTCACTTTGATCCTAAGATTAGAAAAGCATCCACTCTCATTTTTTCTAGCACCGAATTGAACACGAAATACTTTCTGTAAATTTAGTTGGCCTTTCTCAGCCAAAATTTCTTGAGCATGTCTATTCATTGTAGAGCTGAGGAAATACAAAGTGGATGAAGAGCACTGAGGATTTTTTTTCTATGTCTGCAAAGCATTTTTAGCATTTTCCTTTGAAGTCCCTGCAAGTTATCTAGTGTTTGTGTTAACTTTCTATATGAAAAGAGAAACTGATTTATCCTCCATTTTAAACATCAGAGAAAGTGAAAAGCAAGAATGAAATCTACCTAACTAAACAAAGCCCAGCACAGAAGGTGCAGCCATTGTAAGGGTTTGGTTTAGGTTCTGACTTCACTCCTACCACAGAACTATCCAAATTCAGCTCCTATGTAAGTGAACAATGCAGCTCTCACTCCAGTGAGCGAGATTTCTCTCTGCATGCCCCAAGGTTCCTTTTGGCTTATAACCAATAGATTTTGGAGTAGTATCCATGGAATAAATTTTTTTTTTAAAAATGTAGAAAATGTAAGTAGGTATGATATTCATAACATTTTTCATGATGGCTTATTAGAAACAGGAGGAATTTCACTTCCTGGTAATGTGTTTGATGAAACTACCACTTCTGCATCTGTTCCTCTGGCTGGTCCTAGAAGGGAACGCAACGCTCAAGTTAGTTGTTTTCGGTGGAAATTAATCCCACCCCTATCTCAGCATTAATACAAGACATCACAACGAGTTTATTTTAGGATTTCTTAGATATTTTTTTTTCTGCCTAAAAGACAGGGAAGAATAATTGGCTGTATGGGATTTAGTCTTTGTAACTCAAATGTCACAGAAAGTTATAAAAGTCCTGACCTTCTGTGTTTGATTTGCTGATGATAGATGACACATATGCCTGCCTAGTTTAGTGCTTATTAAGGGAATAATGTTAATGCGTAAGGAGTATGAAGACTTAATTAGATTTTGCAAGCAGCTAAGTGCTGTAACAAAGAGAGCTCTTTATTCTGTATTTACTGCAACCACACCAGAACTCACCAATATAATCTAAAAAAGACTAAAGCCAACCCAGCAGCTGCAACAAGTTGTTAAAAACTAACCTCTTCTATGCCATTTCAAAAGTTTTATGTTTTATTTTATTCCTACATGGAAGTTAATCTTTTATTTAGACTCAAAAATGAATAATTATGGAAGATTTTAAAGGGAAAAGAACCAACTAAGAAGGATACTCAGGATCAATTAATCAGTTTATTTGGAATCATTTCTCAGTTTGAGCTCCTGTACATCTATTATAGAGGTTGCATTAGTTAATGTATCTACTTCAGAGTTAGAGTTGTTGGAATGATGCAAGAAATATATTTGCTATGCAGTCACAAATGATTGACCATAGATTTGTTACAGAAGATATTTCAAAATATTTGTGTCCCAGTATTCACAGTATTCAAAATAATGCCTGTGAATCACCAATATTCCCCAAATTTGTAACTGCATTATATTGTTCATTACTCACTGTTCATTATTTGTTAGTCATAACTCATTATCTTTTGTTAAAGTTTCAGTCAGCTAATCAAGAAGCAGAAAATATACTATATGACCAATAATATCACACAAATACCAATTAATCAGAATGAGCATTTCATGAACAACACAGTCACTAAAGATCATTCAGCTGAACCAGTTATCAAAGACGTACAATGTATTGACACAAACAGAGTGTTTTGTGAATGAGTCACCAACCAAAAGTCAATTTAATTTGGGGGTCGCAATGGCACTAGTAAATTAGTGTTTTGACACAAAATACTAAGTTTAAGTAAGTGCTACATTCCTCCTTCTTTGAGTACTATTTCTGTGTTTCTTACAAGAGTGAACTAGGCAATTGCAGCTGACTGTACAATTGCTGTTCTCTTTAGTGGGAGAAGGATTAGCTCCAATACGTGTTCTATTGAGACTATTTGCTAGTTAATGTTTCATTAGGTTTTTTTCTCTGTACCTTCTTGTTCCTATGGATCTTCGCCTCGGTTTCACTTACCATTTGGCATTTTTTATACTCTTCTAGCAGAAACTCCGCTTTGTTTATTGAAACAGTCATTTCTGGGAGTGGGAATCTGAACCTACACTGTAGCTCTAAGTCAAACCTTTTAACTGACTGTTTTTGTATTAGTTCAAAGTAAAGAATAATTCTACTATCTTTTAACTCTATTTCTACCCTCTATGTATCAGCATTTTGAAAGACCAAAATTACCAGAGTTAATGGAATCATAGCATCATAGAATCATAGCATCATCTGTTTGGAAAAGACCTCTGAGATCGTTGAGTCCATCTGTACCTGTACACTGCTAAACCACGTCCTTCAGAAACTCGTCTTTTAAACACCTCCAGGGACGGTGACTCAACCACCTCCCTGAGCAGCCTGTTCCAGTGCCTGACAACACTCTCAGTGAAAAAGTTGTTCCTAATGTCTAGTCTGAACCTCCTCTGGTACAACTTGAGGCCACATCACCTGTCACTTGTGAGAAGAGACCAGCACCCACCTTTCTACAACCTCATTTCAGGTAGTTGTAGACAGTGATAAGGTCTCCCCATCAGCCTCGTCTTCTCCAGGCTAAACAACCTTAGCTCCCTCAGTCGCTCTTCACAGGACTTCTTCTCCAGCCCCTTCACCAGCCTTGTAACCCTTCTCTGGACGCACTGCAACACCTCAATGTTGTTCTTGTATTGAGGGGCCCAAAACTGAACACAGTACTCGAGGTGTGGCCTCACCGGTGCTGAGTACAGGGCACAATCACTGCCCTGGTCCTGTTGGCCACCCTGTTTCTGACACAGACCAAGAATCCATTGGCCTTTTTGGCTACCTGGGCACACTGCTGGCTCATATTCAGTCGGCTGTCAACCAACACCCCCAGGTCCTTCTCTCTCAGGCAGTTTTCCAGCCACTTTTCCCCAAGCCTGTAACACTACATGGGGTTGTTTTGTCCCAGTTCAACCTGGCACTTGGCCTTGTTGAACCTCAACACTTTCACCCAGCTTACTGTCATCCGCAAACTTGCTAAGGGTGCACTCAATCCCCTCATCCAGATTGTTGATGAAGGTATTGAACAGGACTGGACCCATCACTGAATTCCTGGGGAATACCACTCATGACCGATTTCCAACTGGAATTAACTCCATTTACCACCTCACTCTGGGCTCGGCCATCCAGCCAGTTTTTTACCCAGCAGAGGGTGTGCCTGTCCAGGCCAATGGCAGCCAGTTTCTCAAGCAGAATACTGTGAGAAACGGTGTCAAAGGCTTTACAAAAGTCCAAATAGACCACATTCACAGCCTGGAGATGCATTATATCATACATGAAGACATTGAATGGATTATCTACTCAAAATTAGGCTCCAGTAAGTCATGACCAAATTAAGTACTACATCAGAAAAGAAAGTGGTTAAATTTAAAGGTCTTCTGAAAAGAATAAGCAAAATATAAAGACACAAGTCATACCTTGCAGCTCTCCAAGAGATCTCTGAATTACATGGCTTCTAGGGCCCTAGTTTAAATTTGGTATAGTTCCATTTATTAGAAATGTCTGTGGAAGGGAAGAAATTATTTCAACGAGTTGTATTTAATTTGTTTTCCAGAGGAAGCTGATCATGGTGCACTGTGAAGCTCCATTTCTAGAGCAGCTACATTAAGATGTCCTGAGATTCTACTTCCAACAGGTAAACCTAGAGATGACTCTTTGAATCAGCCAGATTTAGTTAACTCAGAACTGCTGGAGCAAGAAAAGCAAAGAGCTTTTAGCATTATCTAAACAGATTGTACCATTATTTACCTAGAAAGTGCACTCTTATATTTAGGTCATATCTAGAGATCCATAGGGATAAGACTATAAACATAGTAAAAATTAGGGACAGAGGAGACCATTCACTGTTACCATTGCACAATGTAACAACCTGGAGTGCTGTGTCCAGTCCTGGAATCCCCAGCCTAAGAAGGATATGAACTGTTGGAACAGGTCCAGAGGAGGGCTATGAAGTTCATCCAAAGGCTGGAACACCTCTGTTATAAGGACAGGCTGAGAAAGCTGGGCTTGTTCAGCCTGGAGAAGAGAGGGCTCCTGAGAGAGCCTGTAGTGGCCTTTCAGTACCTGAAGGGGCTACAGGAAAGCTGGGGAGGGACTTTTTACAAAGGCATGTAGTGATAGAACAAGGACAAATGGCTTTAAATTGGAAGGAGGAAGATTTAGATTAGATATTAGGAAAAAATTCTTCACAATGAGGGTGGTGAGACACTGACACAGGTTGCCCAGGGAAGCTGTGGATGCCCCCTCCCTGGAGATGTTCAAGAGCAGGTTGGATGGGTCCTTGAGCAGCCTGGTCTGGTGGGAGGTGTTGCTGCCCGTGGCAGGAGAGTTGGAACTAGATCCAGTGTCCCTTCCAATCCAAAATATTCTATGATTTTGTGATTGCTCTGTGCTTTCGACTCTCAGGCACGAAGAGATCTCAGCTATTGAAGAGATTCTCATTGCAATGGTTTTTTTCCTTTTCTTGTTTGTCTTATATGTTTGTGGTAATACTGGAGTGTAAAAGTACTGAAATTTCGGTATCTGTACATTCAGAGCAATAGAGGGAGGTAACAGGTGGTTATCTCCTTTGCTAGATAAACAGTAAATGTTTTTTTTGCTCCAGCTATAGTATAAACCAGTGGCTTCAGCAGCAGCACACGTTCCAAAAGGCCAAGGTTGTCTGCTGCTTCCATTCTGCATTTCTCCATGAGACACATGTACATTCTCCTAAAATGAGAAGTTAAGATTACATTCAAATATTAAGGAACTTAGCAAGAGGATACATGCAAATGAACTGCAAAACATCTCTGGCATATGAGTCTTTTCTCCACAAAAATACGAACAGTTTCCATCCACAAGTAACAAAATCCTTCTCGTTCGTGCAGCGAAGGAAGACTGGCTCAAGGTCTGCTGTCAGTTCTACAACACACATTAAAGTTTTGTCACTGTGGGATATAACTGTGACCTCTGCAGAGATTTGTAGAGACTTGCATTGGATGTGATTGTGTAGAAGCTGACCCCTGTGAGTTCAAAGGAATGCTAAAAAAAGAGATAGCAGCAAGGAATATGTTTTGGTGTTAAGGTTTCTGAACTTTGGTAATAAATGTTGTCATTGTTTATGGCTCAGATTTGTAGCTGGAGTCTTCTCCATTTGCATGCGATATGTGACTTTATCCTTTTGGACATGAGTTCTCTGTGGTTTGCTCTGCAAAATATATATATTTAAAAAAACTTTCAGTGATATTACCCAGTCTAAACTTTTCATCTAGGATAGAACTAAAAAAAAAAAAGATGATCCAGAAGCATACATGCCTATAGCTCATGTAGATACTAAGAACAGCAATAAAATTGAGTTTTCTCAATTTAGGAGTTATGAGTAACAGATATATACTCACACATGTAACACAGCTATGCTATAAAATATTCTGATGTCATCAAAAACAACATGACAACTCTACTATAGCAATTCTAGTAGTGTTAACATCTGCTCACTAGCTGGATTAACTTAGTTATTACCTTCATTTTGCATATTGCTTAACACTGATCAGAAATTTCTAATTTGTTAGGGTAGAGTACTGATATTTAGTAAACTACACAGGCAGTTTGATTTTTAAGAAAGGTTGATGAGAACCCATTTCAAAATTATGGGGTGTATAAGCAGTTTGAGCAATAATAGGAACTGATTGCAGGGAATTTTAGCACCTCTTCATTACAGAAACTTAAGGTTGTACCATATTCAGGAGAGTCCAAAGACAAAGTAAATGTCATTTCTGTTGTACCTTGAACTTGTAGGATAGTTGCAGCTAAATGCAGGTGAACAAAATTTATCTAATTCTGATTTAAAATATGTGAAATTCACCTATCAATCACTGTGAAACAAAATCTGTGTATTTATCCACTTTTTAAAGTTCTACACGAGTGAATTTACCTGTTGTAAAATTGTCAAAGACCACAACTTTCAGAAGAAGTGACATCAGTATATCTAATATACTAGGTGGCATATATGAATGTCAAGATTAAACATGGAGAATCTAAAATGCACAGTGATATAACCTGCATCCAATTTCATTACCTGAGTACTGATATTAAATTGTTCCTGGACGCTTATATACTGAAAAAATGATGCATAGAAATGTGTATTTATAGTAATATAATCCCAAATCATTGCGCTAAGGAAAAACTCTGGAAAATTTTTACCCTCCCTTTCCAATTTTGGTGAGAAAATCTGAATTTCTAACTCTGTACAGAACTTTCTAGCATGGTTATCAATGATAGACCAGTCTTGTTAATACATAGGTATTTCAGAACTTAATTAAAGCATATTTTCTGTTTTAAAGTTACGATGACCTGCTCACTTAAATATTATCTTTTAGTTTGGTGATTTTCAATACCTTTATCATCATTTGTGATTACCTCAGTTTGTATTGCAGGCAGTTCACCTGCTTTTATTCTAAAACTTAAATGTGTCCCGTTTACACATTTGAAAATACAGAAAGATGATAATATTTAGAAAACAAAGGAAAAAACCGAAAGCTGTGCTCATACATATTATTTACGTAATTATCCTATAATTAAAGTAATCAGATTTTGTGGTGAAAAATAGTCTTTATTTTTATTTGCAGGTTTCTTGAGGGATGTTTACTGATCATCATGGAGAAGCTACATGAAAAATACTTTGAGGTGTTCTCATTTTTGCAAAAGATTGAAGTTGCACAGGATGTGTTCATGAAACAGTTTTGCATCTTTACAGTCCATTAATTGACAGGCCTGTATGAAAAAGAGTTAGCTAGAAAGACTTTCAAACATGTGTGAGCTTTTATACTCTTTTATACCTACAGCCATAGTGTACCTTAAGTTCATTCTGAATATGATTTTTCTGAATAAGAGAGGATTTCTAAAACACAACACCACAAAGAGTAAAAGTGGTATGAATGAAGGATTCCTTGCCTTGCAGTATTTTTGAACTCCTACATTCAGTTTATTCGTCTTTTTAGAACCAGGGCATCTGGAAACTTATGAAGTTAAAGTCTAGGTGACAATGAAACTACCTGAATCTAGGAGCAGTAGTTTTGGAAAAGACTCACTGACTATTACAAATGCCGAGTGGAGACCCAGAACCTGAAACCGTTACTCAGGAAGGCAGCCCAAGTAGTACTTCTTCCTTTCATTAGTAGATAATCTATCATAAGCAGCAGAATGAGGGAGAACAGGACCAGGGACCATCTCAGAGTACTTCTGCCATGGAGGCATTCTTGGTCCTGGCACAGCAGGATGTAATTCCTTCCCCACAAACATCCTGCACATGGACACTTCAGAGTATTTGGAGAGGACAGAAGGCCGTACTGCTGTATGGAAGTGGATGGCAATTTCTTATGGAGCCATCCTGGATTTTTAGTTCTGGATTTATTCTTTTACATCTCACAAGCCATGTTTTATTCCTTCACAGAACTGCACAACAAAAATCGTTATGATCAGATTAATCCTCGAAATGAGTTACCTACTTCAAATAACATATACATGCAACATATTCAGCAAGAAACACTACTCAGTTACTATATTTTCTTGATTACATTCATGTAATTATCAGTGTGGGCACAATAAATATCTGCCATGACTGTGGAAAATTAGGGAAGTTATAACTCTCCTAGCATGGCATTTTTTTATTGTACGGCTGAAGGGAAGTGTGTGTTGACTTGATCTCCAGAGAAAAGCATCTACTTATTATTTGAAATGAGCCATATCAGGGAAGAAGATGGATATTTCTACAATGATAATAAGCAAATCAGAAATTGTTTGGGAATTTGGTTCTTTCTTTTTAAAATATGATCTGCAGAAAAAATATCAATTTTTTTTTCTATCCAGCCTTGGGAGCAGGGGCTAAAGAAAGAGTCAGCATATAAGGGGTTTAAAATGAAGCTTATAAAAATCTTCCTCCATTAAAGCCTCCAACAACATACTCTGATTTCCAGAGTGTGAAGTGTTCACATAAGTTACTGCCTGCCATCATCATAATCATCATATGTGAGTGCTTTCCATGTAGGCTGGCAAATCTCAAATAAACTCCATTTTAGGGTGGACAAGAAAACGTCTAATACCCAGAGGTACATCTTGAACATCTAAAAAAACCTTTAAGACTTCCATCTGTGTAAACTGTACAACACTTACCTGAATTAATTTGTTATTTGGAGACTTAGGAGTTTTAGACATACCTTTAGCTCTTTGGTCACAGTCCTCACACATCTCCTGCTCCATCTTCCACAGTCTGCAAACGGAGAGAGAATTAACTGCTTGTGAGCAGCTAGTGGCTCCCTACCTATCCGTTGTAAGGCATGGATAAACAGTTTGTTTTTAATTTCTGGCACCAAGTTTGTAGCCTTTAATTCCCCAGAACATATGTACAAATTACATGTTTGCTCATATTGTCAGTTTTAGGTGAATTGAGTGTAGCTACTCCTATGCACAATATCAAGTATTGAGACATTTGCAACTTTGAAATTTAAAGCAGCTTTCTAAGACCACCTTTTTAGGATCTAAGGAATAAATTTAACAAAATGAGAGATCTGGGTCAGCTGATCTTCTCAATAGATACTGAAACAAGTTAAGAAGAGGTTCACGTATGCAGTGTTGAAAAGATCCTGGGAGATTAGATGGGGCTGGGTTCTTAAGAGATCCAGTGTATCACTACAGCGGTTTCACCTGCCCTATTTGTCATCTGCTGGCAACACTTGGAAAAAAAATCCATTGGGCAGTCAGTTCCATTTACAACTAAGCCTGCTCTTTAAATGTTTCCCTAGAGTCGAAAATAAATCTTCCCTTTCAAGATAGGCTTAACAAAAATCCATTAATGAAGTCAGAGAGCATTCTTCTAGCAGTCACAAGTACAGTTTTACCACAATACTGGCACTTAATAACATTTAAAAAGTTATATTCTTAAGGATAACACATCGCTTTTGGGGCAGTGAAATTTCATAATCAATAGTCCATGTGTCCTGTTGCGTTAGAGTTATTTTTGTGATTAAACTGATTATTAACCAGAGCAGTGCAGACTGGCAATTTTGTCAGACTGGCAATTTACACCTTCAGCAAAGGATTTAGGAAAATTGCACTGTTTTGACATGTTTCTTTTACTTTTCCTTTTTATTCAGTTGTATGAACCCTTTCATTTGTTTTAATTTTGACATTCCAGAGAACATGTAAGATGTATTTTCTTAAAATGTTTGTTTTTTTATTGTCACCAGGAGATCTCAGAAAACACAGAAAATCTGATTACAGAGGTGCTGTAAATTTTGTTCTATTTTAATGTTAAGAGCAGTTTAATGACAATTTGTTTTACAGTCAGGACTCACTCTTTCACTTTTCCTAGGAGTTCACCACATAGCTGGTACTTGCTATTTGCGCACCCTGGGGAAAGAGGGGACTTTCTTTCAGAGTGTATCTGGAAGTCAATGATTTGTGAGTCCAGCCACTTTGCAGAACTACATTCTACAGGTGTGACATAATGGGTCTGGTGTTGTAACAGGTACCAATACACAAAGAAATATTGACGTGTTGGTTTGCTCTAAGTATCACTAGAATAGTAAAATCTTTTCATTTCAACTCTGTCTTAAACTAATAATACAGATCTTAAGTGTACTTGGAATACAATGAGTGAGATGAAAATAGAATAGTAAGAAGAAGGATGATCTGAGGGACCTTAAAATCCAGACTTCTGGATAAAACATAATTTAGGAGGAGTCAAGTCCTTTGGGCAGGCATATGGACTTTTCAGATTTAAGAAGATTCAAGCAGCTATAGTCAGAGTATATGCTGGTTTTGGACTTGTCCTGTTTAATTAAGTGGTACTTTCTGTTATAACTGCTCCTTATTAATAAAATCCATTATATGCATAATAAAATAATCTCTCAATGATAATTGAGTATGCTTTTAATTGGGTTGTGGTGGTGCCTGTGCTTCATGCAATACTTCTGAGCTTTTCAGCAAGTGTTCCAAATCACACCCATGCACAGCTCAGTTCCCAAAAAGAGGGCTTACCCTGGCTTTTAAAATGAAGCGTGTGCTGAAAACATAGGTACTTTGGGAAGCAACAAAAGGATGGACTTTCAAAACAACCTATGAACACAAGTATATCTGTATTACATAACTCCCATATCAATTTTTAGTCTTAAACAAGAAAAGCTTTTTTTTTTCTAATAATAATCTCACTTAAGTTTTTTCACAATATATAAGCAGGCTTTATTTACTTTATTCTTAATTTCAAAAATTTTGGATAGGCTATTAAGAATTTTTAATCATGGCGTGAAATGCTGTTTTCAGTTTTCTATACAATCACTCATTAATCACCAGCTTACCTAGTTGTTTCTCACTCTTTGCTGGGGCTTTCCTTACTCCTCCAAATAAAAACCAAGCTTGGGTAGAAGGAGACTGATAAAAGGGACATTTCAAACTCACTCATCTCTACTGTGTAATCTTTCCAGGTAGCAACCAAATATCCAGTTGTCCTTCTGAAAATGGAATTTTGCCAACACTGGACATTTTTTTAATGCATATTGTAATTCTCCTCCTTGCATGTTTTTACTTGTATTTTATTTCTCATTGTCTCCTCAGGCTCTTTTTTTTTCATTATTTGGCAGTCCTGTCTGACAGCATCTCATGAAATTATACTTTTAATTTGTAAGGAATTTTTTATAGGAACTGATCTTCTATTAGTGCATATGTCTTTCTGTCTTGGGAGATCAGATACAACACAGGCAAACAAACATGCTAGTTGAGAGTTCCACCTCTGAGATATTCCATGTACCATAGAGCAGATTCTTACCATGTGAGTAAAATTACCTAACGGTATTGAATTCACATTTAATATTTGAATTATTACAAAATAATCATGAAAAATCCAAGAACTTTTAACTGTTTAAAGACTTTATATTCTAAGCACTGTGATTTTTAGCTAAATAGAAAATGCTTCTCACCATTTGGAGATTGTAAGTATCATATTAACACAGTATGAGATTTCCAAGATACTGCCATTGACCTTTACAGAAAAAAAAATTCATGATGTAAGAGACACGTTCTTTTTGGCTGCCTTAAATCACTTGTTTTGCTGCCTTGAAACCACTGTTGAGACTACAGCAGAGACAGTGTCCTTCAACATCTTATCTCACTCTCACACGCAGCCCAGCTGCACTTACTGCACAGAGAGGTGATGCTGCAGCCTTGCCTGTAAGGGGAGCAGGGGCAGAACGATGGCTTGGACCCCGGAGGCCCCCTAACTTCTCCCAAACTCGGTTTCAGAACTTTCCCAGAAGAATCACTGCGGAGGCCCACCAGAAAAACATAAGAGGCACATTTGTAGGAGGAGTGCACCTGCCATCCTGGGAGTGAGAAGAAGAGGAAAAGTCCAGGTGGTGTCACTGCACTTTTCCTCTCTCTCTCTCTCCCTTTCCTCCCTTTTCTCTCTTTCTTTCTTTTTCCTTAACACAGATTTAGCAAGTCAATGCCCATCTTATACCTAAGAAAGCCTCTACAAATAAATTCCTTTTACATCAATTGTTTGGCATCGTTTTGTCTTCATATAGCCCAATGGGTACTAAATCCATAAATTTTACAGGGAGACCCAGGGTATCACACTGGTGATCCCCAGTCTGTCCAGATTGTGTCACGACATATATGAAAAACTTCCCTTTTCAGCAAAGTGACACTTTTGTACAATAACCACCCCACTCTTTTTTTTTCCAAAGTAATATTGTTTAAAATTTAAATTTCTTATTTTGTTCATGTACAGAATTTGACACATTATGTTTTAAAAACTCTGCAGCAATGGAAAATGTTTTTTGTGTACTTTATCAAAGATATCTTGGGTCTTTGTAGATGAAAAATGGTGTTCAGTGAAACAAGAATTATACTCTCATACTACAAAAAATCTTCTTACTCATTTCTTCTTTCTCGCCAAATATTTGAATCTTATTAATCTAAGCACAAAAATATTTAATTTTTAGGCCCCTCCAGAGCCTTTTAAATGGTACATGAAAGATAACTCACACTCTAAACGTTCAATCAAATTATACTTCCTCTTGTGTATCTGGGTAGATATTTTGTTTCTACTTTGCACTGAGATGATTATTCAAAAATCTTTTTTCAGTTCTTCAGAAGAATGCTGTTTTTAAACTACCATGACTCCTTAACTACTGTTCAGAGGAGTTACTTATGACTTGTGCTCAAACAGACAGAGTTCAGCTTTGAAATGCTGATATCAAGGGGAACTCCGGCAAGCTATGCAATAATAATAGGATATCTGTCTTTTTAACCATGAAACAGTCTCTGGCTATTTGGATGAGACATTGGAACAGAACAGGACTGATCAGAAACCCTCTATACTGTATTGAATCCACTTCTATCAAAGAATTTTCTTCTGTTTGGCCTGTGTAAGAGTTTAAATGAACTCATTCTGAAGTTGAAATTCATAAGAAAATACCCAATAATTTTTTAATTTCAAAAAAATTCCTGTGGTTTGCTAGGCAATCAGCACCAACATCTGCAGCCATGTGTAATTCCAAAGAATCTTGTCACCAGACAAATGTGTTAAAATTATTGAAGCTTTCCTTTCGTCACTGTGATTACAAGCACAGGTTCAAGAAAGTGCTCTAAGCTGCTTGCAACCTGTTTCTTCTTCTTTTGTATCTTCACCACCACCTCAAACCTGGGGAGAAAAGAAGTCATTAGAGGTTCAGGTATCACCAGTTATCATATTTCCATAAAGAAATGACTGAAATGCTATTCACAGCAGTCATCCCATTCATTTCCCAGGAAGATACTCAGAAGGATATAAACCCTTTTTTTTAAAAAAAAACAAAAAACCAAACACCTTTTTTGCCTAAGGAAGCTTGGTCTAGTCAGGATGAGCTATGGCTTGAGGTCAGAAGATCTCAAGAGGTATTACACTGATTTGCGCCTCATTCAGGAATACTCTCTTTGTCTCAGCACAATTGTTTTTTTGATGGAAAGAGAGACTCGATATTTATCAACTTGAAAAATGGGAGGCTGCGACAACTGCATGTTGATTTAACCATAAGAAGTACTTCACTGCCTGAAGTACTATGGTTACAAATTTTATTCATTTTGTTACTATTAAGGAACAGTTTTTACTTCACTGTTACTAATAAATGCATTTTCTACAGCATGAGAAAAACACTTCTTACAAAAATTGGCTTTAAAATGTGTACAGTGTTGCACAAGAAATTATAAATAGCTAATCTTCTGGAAAAAAAATTCCCTATTCTATTAAAACCAAATGATATTAGAATAAACAATTTACATTTTCCTTAAAAGAAGCAGTTATAAATATGTATAATTATGCAAATACCTACAAGAAAGATGTTCTGCGGTGCAGAAAAACAAGAAATTTACTAATATATAAACTAATATGATTTTAACTTTAAGGGCAGGAACCTAGGTTACAGGGAAGTTTTTAAGTCTCACCTGAAAATTTAAATCCTTCATTGGGAGCTGTGAAGCAAGCTTGCCAACATATTTTTCAAGGTATAACTGTGATTCATTTATGTTATTATATGTTACCAACATGTCTTTTTCGTACAACATTTTAAAACAAACAGACTGGAGGTTTTTTTCCTCCAATATGTGAATTAACCCATGTCAACAATTTCATCAAGGTTTATTTTGACATGGTGTTTTTTCAAGAAACTAAAGAGATTGGACATTCATATGACAAAGGGAATATCAAGAACTAGAAGAACAAGAAGCATAAAAACATTAAGGATAACACTGAGGTGATAAATACTATAAAGACAAATATTTAATTGCCTTAACTAACATGTGACTGATGCCTATGATTTTCTGTAGCATTTGTGCAAGTCGCATGAGTGGACAGATTTAATGCAGGATGAAAAAAACTATGGTAAACAATCAGATTACTAAAGCACATCAGGTCTATCCTGACAGTAAATACTTCAAGGATTTGAAATGCTGTCTGTTCCTTTCTATACAGTTAGTCTCTTTCGCCTATTAGACTTGGTTCAATGGGATGACTTATATTCTTGGAGGGAGGCATGTATGTAAGCATATATATGGAAAGCCTGGGTTTCTTTTACAGTATCACAGTATCACAAGGTTGGAAAGGACCTCTGAGATCATCAAGTCCAACCTATAACCTAGCACTAACACCAACACTAACACCAACCATCATCTAAACCATGGCACTCAGTGCCTCATCCAGTCTCCCCTTAAACACCTCCAGGGTCGGTGACTCCACCACCTCCCTGGGCAGCCCATTCCAATGGCCTAATTTTCCTGGACAAAGCAATCAAGTTGACAGGTCGTGTGTCCCACTCTCTTTGAAGACACTGATGTTGATATGTGGAGTTATCTTGATTTCTTACGGGAGAGGAACGAGAGTAGGAAACAGGAATAGGAAGCAGAACTAGATATCTGCATCATCACTTTAGTAATTGTGGGTGTAACCTGTCAAACACCGGTCATTTGGCTAATTCAGAAGGATCTATATTTACAAGACAACATCTTTGAACAAATAAAGATAATGAAAATTCAAGCCTGGGTCTCTCAGTGTAGTGCACAGGAGGTGCAAAAAAATCACGTTAACTACTAAAAGGATTTGTCCCCCTATGTCTCATGCACCACTTTGAAAACTCACTCTCGGTCATTTGGAAGCAAGGTGATATGCCAGGCATTCAAGATTACATCATTAGAATACAGACAAGAATCTTGATCGGTATTGTGTACAAAGTATTAGCAGCATAGAGAATTGCTTGTGGTTAAATATTTTATTTCAAACTTGGATTTTTCCAGTGGACCTACTGGTATGTGAGCGTTTAATCCAATAAATTAGACGCTCTTTCTTTACTAATGAGTAATTCAGCTTTACAGTGAGTTGGAAATTGTTTCCAATCTCAAAACCACGAAGTTTCCTAGAGATCAAAGAATTCCAAGAAACTTCACTCACAAAATGTGAACACTGTAATTATATATATAGTAAGAAAACAACACAACACACATATGTACGTGCAAACTGTGCATTTATACCTCCTATTCCAAGAGTGTGTTATGTTGATATCAGTTCATATATGTCTTTATATTTTTGGATCCATACAATTTCATTCACATCAATGTATTTTTATTGTGATGGACATTCTTTGGGTTTCGGATAAACAAGTCAGTGAAGTATGCTTACTTACACTATGTATTTTTCCTAAGCTTGAGAGTACAGCTAACGATAGTAATAGTACTTATTTTCTGTCTCACATCAGGACATGAAATTGGAACATGCTGAACAGATCCAGAGGGGTATGATGCGTGGAGACCATCATACCTATTCATTCCATGAATTCACACTAATGACTGACTTAAGTCAAAACAATTCATGCCAGGTCTTCTACACGTATAAATTTCTACCAAGTTTTTTAGTGTAGAAAAACGTAAGTGGACATTCAGGAGTATTAGCTTAATTAACTGTATTTAAGACACTAAATATCATGACTATAAAACTGTGACAGAAATAGATGTCCAAAAGATTCCTTAGAGCACTTTTAAGTTTTCCAGTCACAAGTTCTTTTCCCCAGTCTTATAAAAGATGTCACATCTTTTGAGCCATTCAAGAGATAAGTAGCTTCTAATCATGAAAAGATGTGTTTGAATTTATAATCCTTCATATGGTTGAGTATGAAGAGTTTATTGACATATCTTTTAGTGAGATGAAATGGTATATCATAGTAGATGTTATGCTTTCAAATAAGATCACTACATGCATTAAGTAGTAATGAGTAATACCTGAGGAAACCAAACATTTAAGTGTGAAAGGTACTGGGTTTGTATCAGGATGTTTGGTGAGGCTGTCCCTAGAATCATTGCATACACTGCCAAAATCTTCTTGTCCATCATATTGAGAGTCCTGATAGCATTGTGATAGATCTTTCCTCCAAAACAGCACCTGAAGCTGTGCTTAGTCTTTGGAGGATAAGCTGAAGCCATTATGAAAACCTCTAATGAACCCAGGAAAATTTTCTGTGGTGAAGTAACTAAGTTCTGATGTCTTTGTTTTAATGCAGCCTCCCTTTTTTGCATAAATCTTTGCCCTCAGGAGCCTAGCTCTGAAAATTAGGAGCTACCTCCACAACCAGCTCTGGCCCTGCAAGGTTGTGTGGCTAACTAAGAAATCCTCTCATTTTATGTGGATACCAGAAAAAAAGGAAAATGTAATAACCCTCCAATAGTTTCCATAGGAACATCGCGCCCCCGAGTTTTCCAGAAGTTAGCCTTTTTAGATGGTAGGTAGACATTTTTTTCAGTGTTCTTTACATTTTAAGTAAAACCTAAGTATTATCCCCAAATTCTCCGTTTTTCTTGAAGTAGTAACTGGGACAGCTCAGCCAGACAGCTTGGGTGTACAGGACATCAGCGTGTCTGATGCTTGAAGTAACCTCATGAAGTCAGTCCTAGTGAGTTCAAGGGGTTGCGATTATGCTGTGTCTTGGGGACATGGCATAGAAATGACTCTTGCTGCTGACTTGAATGATGTATCTATCTATCTGTATCTGATTTCTTATAAGGTAGACAGAACCCAATAGTTATGAATTTAAGGTCTCTAGGCAATCCACAGGAGGACGTACAGTATTAGGACAGAACCCAAACAACCCAGGAAGTTAAGTAGAGAAGATACGATATATCAGATACATCTGCACACTGTGTAACACGTGATGCTTGAAGTCTGACAGTTCAAAATTCTAAGCAAAAGATTATGTCTTCAAATTTTTACTTATTCAGGGCTGTGGAGAGGTACAACCATCCACACTCTTGAAGGTAGGGAGATATACGTCGTCATTCAAAACTGACTTTTGCAATTAAAATGCAATATTGAGAGGAGGCAGGGCTGGTTTTAACTCTTCTTTCACAGTCCAGCTTTGTGTTTTATGCCCGAGTGAAGTTAGCCAGGCTTTAACCCTTTCTTCACCTGAAGAATAGTCAACCAGCAGTGCTCCTGTTATCAGGCTAAACAGAGCTACCATTGGGGCAATGATGAAGAGAAGAGAGATACCAAAGGGGAAACACTTTCCTTTTTGTTCAACCTAATCTACACCACAGAAAGGGTAATAGGGCCAGAAAGTACAGGACCTGCGAACTTGTGTCTAGCCTGGCTTCCAAGATAGTTCCTATATTTATTGCACAACAGATGGCAAAATGCATTAGTAGTCCTGAAAGCAGTTGTCAGACTGAAGTTTTGACCTGCAGAGTGCTCTTCCAACAATGATACAGTCATGCTCTTTCTTTCCGGTGCATTTGAATATTCTTATCATGAGAGTAAACATGGCTATGCTTTTACACACAAGGCCCCTTTGCAGAGCTCTGAGTAGTGCAACCTTAGTTAAATGAAAAATTCCCTCTGCTGTTAGACTTTTCAAAAAGTTTTGCAGACCACCTGAGGTATTTTAAATGGGAATTGTGTAGTCTGAATTTTTCATATTCCTAATTATCTCCCACAATTCCTTACTGTGTCCTCAGATAGTTAGATCTATTGTAATTGCTCCACAGTAATTTGCTTAAGTTGAGAGGGTGAGTTCACTGTGTTTCAAAATCCCTTCCCATCACAAATTGCACTTTCATTCTAATAGCAATTTAGACCACTGATGGGTAAGTTTTCTTCCTTCACAGTCTGAAATAACCCAGTCATTACAGGTCAGGAGCTTATGCTGAGTATAACTCTGCATATATAATGATACAACTGGTAGACTCAAACCCAACAAATAAATATAATTCATATAGAGTACAAAATTTTTTTACTTTCCTTCTGAGTTGTGGACACAAAATTGTTCCCTTGATATGAATCAAATTTTAGATTTTGATGATAGAGACTGATTCAATTTAAAACCATTTTTGCCTCTGCTTGGGATTTATAGAATACATAATTCATAGTAAATGACCACAGTTCTACTACCTCATCAGGGGTTTAAAAAATATTGTTTTGTACTGTTTATAAGGAATATGCAGAAGACATGGCACTTCTAATTTGTGGACTGCTTGGCAGTCTTCTTTTCCCATAATGTATTCATTGCAAGGTATATTGGTTATGCAATAAAGTATTTTTTAATTGCTAGCTTTAGAAATATTTAAGTACCTAATTATTGTTATCTAGAAGACCATTACAGAAAAAATGGAAAAGTTAAAAATGGATAGAGCCACCTCTAGACAAGGACTGTGAGTTGCAGCAGGAGCACTGAGCCCTTGATGAAGTGTATAAATAATTAGTAACACACTTTAAGACATCTTTCTCTTTCTTCATAGTATCTGTACTCACCTAATTGCAGCCAAAAATATGCTCATTCATTCACAGTGAAGGACAGCTATATTGGTGACCATGTCAATGGGAAAAGTGACTCATACTGAAGTACAAAAGCCCAAATATTTTCTGCACATACACAGATCAGACACTCATTCAGAGATTAGGTACCAATACAAATTCATCCCACCGAAGCAAAAGATCACAGGGGACACGAGACAGGCTTGGATATGGCAGTCTAGTGCCCATAAAGGTAGGCATATGTGTACATGTAATGATTTTTAACATCTATTTCTCAATATGTGAATAATGTTTAGTAACATGCACAGGATATTAATAAATACAAGTTAAGTTCCATAAATTCGTTGTCCCATTTTTACTTTTTTCTAAGTTACATGAATACCCAAGTATCCTTTTTTGTTCATTTTCCACATTGTTGGTATGAATTTGATCAGCACAAAAGTATGTGAGCCTCAAAATCAATGGGTGTCTGAACTTCACTAAACTGCATCTCAAAAACCTTCATGGCAGTATTTTTGCATTTGAAAAATACTTTGACACCTAAAGATGTAGGCAGAGCACATAATGTAAGTTCAATAAATGTTTAAATTCTATTAGGTTCTCAAATCTCTTTGAAATTCTGGTCTAGTTGTACATATACTTCTTACAAGCAGGAACAAAAAAGATTTCAGGAGATATGGCCAGAGAGCTGTTTACTCATAGCAAACAGTAAATAATAAGGTCATTGGAAAACTGTTCCACATCAGTCCATTAGTTTGCAGAAATCCCAAATATATTAAACAAACAACTATGAAGCCAAGAAAGACTGCTTGCTACCTCAGCTTCCAGTTCTAACCATTTACAGACCACTTCTGAAAAGTGTGTGTCCCCCCCAAGTCGTTTACAAAACTAATACAAAATCAGTTCCCAGTTCAGACTCTCACAGTGTATTATACCTGTATTATATTATGTAAATCAACATTACTGTCAGCTCCGTCTATGATACTTGCCACTAAAGTGAATTACTCCCAACTTAAGAGTTGGGATAAGTGGGTCCATTAATAGACGTCTTAAAGATAATATAGAATTATATCAATCTCAATAGCTATACATTCTAGGTGTTGATCTGAAATTCCTGGATCACTGAGTATTTCAGTGTATGAGCTAATTGCTTTCAAGACCTGAGGTAGACTTTGTCCAGTTCAGGGCAAGTGGAGAGTAACTTCCGTGGTTCTTACTCAGATGAGAGAATCCGAGGGCCATGAAAGGTGATGAACCAATACAGTTCAGGCAGTAGAGTCCTGATAAGGGAAGAAGGTGAAGAAAAAGCCTAATGGGTGCTACAGTACTTTAAAAGTCATAGTGTGAAAAATGTGGGAAGAGAAGAAACAAGAGAAGGTCTTTTTTTTAAATGTAAGACTAATTGAAAGTGAAGAAAGTTTATTGAAACTTTGAAAGAAGACCTAACATACAGTAGAGAGGTCTTAGAATTACAGGAAGACATTATGCACCTACAAAAAAGAAATATTATACAAAAAATCATAGTTACAGTCGATCACCTTATGTTTTAAAGAGTGTCTGAGTGTATAACAATCTCAAGAGGTCTTGGTCAGAGAGAGCTACAGAGTCCAGAAATCTCTTTAAGAGCTCTCTAAATCAGATATCGGGAAAGGATGTTTGTTTCTTGGCATGATGATTCAAAAGGAGCTTTGAATTGTGAAGTAGTAAGTTAAAGCGGAGCTGGCTTGCAGCTCCTCCAGAATGTCACTGAGAAACATACATCATATATGCCAACATCCAATTCAAAATCCTATTCCAATGCCTTCTTGACCCAAGAAAATTTTCTGTTCTAAATTGTTCATTTAGGGCTGATTTGAACAGTGAGCTTTGGGAGATACTTTTATCAAAGAATAGGGTTTGCATTTAACTAAAATAAGGATATACTTCTACACATTCACCTAAAGATAGCCTTAAAGAGTTCTAGTGCCCTGAACACATTCTTAAGTTGAACCCACAGAAGGTTTGAATTTTAAAGGAAAAAGTGCTATGTATCCTGATTATTAATGAACCAATAAGGTCAGACATAACTTTACCACATGCAGAGTTTAGAAAACCTCAGGTATATAACACTGTTGGTATTTGATAGATCCCAAGAGTACCAAATAGGGCAAAGCTGTCAAACAAGTACAGCACCTCTTTAAATTCCTTACATTTTTCTAAATTATCATTTTGAGGAATTTAAAACTCTAGGGCAAATAAAGTGGACTTTCCTTGCTGTAAGCAAAAATTCATTTATTGCTTGTATATCCCCAGAAATAATGAAGAAATTGGGTTAAAAAAATAGAGGTACTTTACATTATGTACTTATGCAGTTTTTTCCAAAGCATTTGAAGGAAAAAAGGAAAAAAAAAAAAAAAAGATAAAGACCACCAAGATGCATTTTACCACTTAGGCACATTAAAGCTATTTGTTAACTCTGACAAATTTAGAGACAACTTCTGAAAAGTAAGATGTGAAAAAATTCGTATTAAAACTTACCCCTAAACAGTGATGATTGCATGGATCATACATGACAAAGGAGGAATTTTTTCTTGAATTCATTTGTTGCATTTTATCTTCATAATAAGTAATCTCATTTATATTTCAAGTGAAATCAGTGTAAAAAAAAAGTGCATTTTAGTTTGGAATTTAATTTTAGCACTTTTAACTGATTTTTTTTTCTTTGGAAATATATTTTTATTGCATAAGATAATATATTAAGTGGCTTAAAATTACCCCTTGGTTTACATTTAAAACATTTATGGTACTCCATAAACATGTCAGATACTTTATAAGTCTGTAGTATTGAATGGATTGATCAACTAGCTAGATACATAATTGAGATCTCAAGGTCCCTTTTAAAGCTGGTGTATAACAGCCAATGAGAAGTGACATGGCTGCTTTGGGATGAGCAAAGCTTTAAATGTTACCTTTCAGCCCACACAACAGTCTTCCTTTCTTCGCAAAACTCTATTCTTGTCCATAATTTTAAGGGCCTTTATAAATGGTGTAAGCAGCAGGACTTTTGGTTTAGCATTAGTGATTTTTCTAGTTAAATGTGTAATTCACCAAATGGAAAGACAGACACCTTGGAGACACTGTTATTCTTCACCTATCTGTCAGAAACTACAGAGGATCTAGCTGGTTCAGTTGCAGTCCTTTTATCTTCAGTCTGATTTCTACAATTTTTTAAAACAGATCCACAACGTATTCATCACACCATGAGCAAGAATTTCAACCGTAGCATCATCAGTTATATAATTTTGAGTTGAGTAAACTAATTTCCCCTGATTTCAGTCATGTGAAGCAGTGGGTGGAAAGGTCACTCTCATTAGTGGGGAGATGTGCTGCTGCCCTGGTGGCCAGCTGGCTTTGCACGCTTTTAGTTATTGATCTGGAAACTTACAGGTGTAGGGAATGGCTGCAGGGCAAAGCTAGCTCTCTCTTCTTGAGGCTCTCCTAGGAAAGCTATCAAAGGTTTCCTTCTACACTCTGGATCTCTGCTATGAGTAATTAAGCTTAGGCAAGTGAAATTACTCAAAGCAAAACATTTAGATTACTAATTCCTCCTGGAAAAAACTTTCAGGGCAAAAATCCAGGGCAAGTTTTCTTGGCATAACAGAACACCATCAGGTCAAAGAGACTAAACATTTAGTTTTCAGAAAATCTTTCTTTAACCAAAATGAAAATATTTGATATCCATCATTTTCTTGCACACTCTCTGTTTCTGACCTTCAGTGGTTGATTCAGAGCTATGTGGGACTGGAACCATAATCCCAATGAAATTGCAGAGTCACCAGCATTTCTTCTAGGGGGGTCATCCTAGTCCCTGGGATCTTACCAGTGAAAATCATTGAGGGAAATAAAAAAAATAAATTGGTGAACATCTTCAGTGTCCAAAGAAAAATCGTTTTATGACAGAAGTTAACTGTAAAGCATTCTCATTCAAGAAAACTGAGGTGTACTGTAATAGTGGAGGGTTTTTTTAAAGCAGCACAAATATGCATTTCAGAAATGGGTCTGGGTTGTTACACTATCTAGAACACATGATCATATGTGAGAAAGAGGAAGAGGGAAGGCACGTGATACCGCTGTTTTGGGGAATGTTTAGGTA
The DNA here is from genome assembly GCA_033556795.1 of Tapera naevia. NCBI lineage: Eukaryota > Metazoa > Chordata > Aves > Cuculiformes > Neomorphidae > Tapera > Tapera naevia. The sequence continues at coordinate 19,629,633 of JAUMJJ010000038.1, forward strand.
ATTTTTGAGTTAGTTTTCACAGACCACCTGGTCAGACAGCCTGAATACCACAATTTAGCAACTTCTTTCTTCTGTTAGGCTGAAGAAAGATGACTGATTCTCCTCCAAGGGAAGGAAAGAGGGAAAAAAATGGTTGGGAAACTCTACCTTTCCTGTGTAAACCTGCTCACAGCCTGCTTGTTCCTTACTCGTACTAACCATCAGAGTTCACAGTACAATGCAGAAAGGAGATCCTGGCAGGAAAACCAGCAAAGATTCCCTCCCAAGTAGCACATGGGTCTATCTGCAACAAGCAGCCACAGGCATCCACCCTTCTGCCCCAGATATTTCCATGGCATGTCTGGGGTAGGAACTCTTGTTTTAAGGCACTCTTGGAAACGAATGTTCTTCTCTCAGCCCAGACTCTCAGGTTAAGATACGACATGACAAAATGCTGTGTCAAATGGTCTGTGCCCATTATACACTCTGATTACAAGATCCATTTACAATTAAAATAAAATAATATGGCAAGTGTCCCAACCTTCAAATATTCTGTTGGATTCAATTCCACTCCACTCCACTACCAGTAGGAAGTCGGGTACAAACACAAGAAGCAGAAGCAATAGTAGTCTGAGTATTAACCTACCACTGCTTGCTTCCACAGAATGCCATACTCACCATGCTATCAGACCAAATCTGTTTATTCTTCTTTGCTGATGAATAAGTGCTTAATAGCTAGCTTAGGACATAAACAAGACCAAACTGAAGGCCGAACAGAAAGAAAGCATAAAAAGCGAAGACTTTATATTTGATGTCTGAAAAAAAAAATTGCATTTATTCGTATATTAATCCTTTTAATACTTCCTAATTTTTGAAGAATTCTCTATAATTTAGTTATCCCTTTTTTCTGTCACTTACTTTTTCCCACAATATTTTATTTTCTACACAGTTTATAATTGTGATAGGCCAGTTTGTAGTAGGACAGCTCAAAATGGATATGAAATTCTTTTCTCTTAAATTTTTTCTTTCATTTATTAGTGAGACAAACAATGACTTGCACAGGAGCTTTCCAAAATAGGTGCCTTGAGCTGATTAACACCTTATTTTGCTGGTATATGGTAGTGAGGTTACATGTCATAAAGCAGAATTTCGTTCATTTTTGTCCTGTGTTTGACAAAAAAGCAATTTTTTTTTTAAGTAGAAACTTTAGGATAATAAAAGTTTATTCCTCTGAGAACTGACAATTGCTTTTTAAAGTATTTCTTAAAGGGTCTATTCTTTTTAAAGAGAAACCAATGTCAGGGTTCTTTGAATGAAAGAATGAGCTCTCCAAAATGATTGATGGTGCTGTCTTACCTCTCTTGATTGATTAGTGTTTTGATTCTGAAGCTTTGGCCCACAGACCATCTGTGTCCTGCAGAGGGCTTGCTACTAGAGTCTTTAGAGAGGAGACAGATCCTGTGATGATAGTTTCTCTGCTTGATTCCTGCTGTTAAATCATCTTGAAAGCAGTTAAAAATTAATGAAACATTTTACTAATAGGACTTCTTCTAGAAAAGCAATTCTAAGTGGGAAGATTTTTGCTTCTGAAGTTGTTCTCCTTTTTAATATACATAAATAATAATTAATAACTTATTTATAAAGCCCCATTGGCATGACTGAGGTGCTTGGGGTACTATACAACATCATCAAAACAGAATCAAAACAAAATGAACAAAAGTTCACCCTCATTAAAATGGAACCAAACACAAGAAAAACTGCAGACAAAATAACAGGATCTGCTTCTCTAATCGTGCAGTCTTGACATTTATATTTTTTAAATTATACTGGAGTTTCAAATACATCAGAATAAGCCTCAAATCATGCACAAATAAAGAAGTCCTTTTGTTCTTCCATAAACTTATTTTCATTTCACATATCCTCATCTGTTTTCCAACTCACCTATTTCAGATATTAAGCATAAATTACCCAACGTGTAACATACGCTGCACTGCTGATGCTCTACATTGTGCCCATATAGCCTACCCCAAATAAATAGGCAGAAAAACAGATATTGCAGGAGCTGTGCTGTAAATGTTTCAACTATGAGCCACTAGGTATTGTGAGAAGTTAAAAGCAAGGAATTGGGCTTTTCCCACTCTTGCAAATGAGGGCTATGGGGTTAAGTTCACTACTTGACAGCTTTTTGGGGGAGGAGAAGTCATATTTTTATAAAGATAACTTTTACAGATAGGTGCAGCTATATGAATTTTGATACCACGTGTCCAAACCTAGATTAAAACACCTACAAACCAACACATAGCCATATATAAATTTAATCACTGGAATGTGCTTGCAGGAGCAATTTTTAAAGTTCCATCTGATTCATACTGCAGGTAAACGTCAGTTAGTTCTTTCTGCAGTGTTACTAAGTACCATTTCTGTAATACAGACTTTTAAATATGTAAGCTGGCTGTAGAAAACAAGTGAATTTGCACTCCCTCCCCGTCAGGCACCAGCCAAACTGTCACTTTTTGCAAATAAGTTAAATAGCTTATAGGAGACAAATAAAGGAGGAAAAAATAATGGAAAATATATAGTGAATGTGAGGCTGTCATTAATAGTAGCAGTTTCTGATAAGGCTCCGCTCTTAAACTATTGAAACAGCGAAAACAGATTAAAGCCATTGCTTTGATGCCTTAATACAGTATCTATTTAATTTGAGATTACGTAGTTCATGAGGCATAAATCCCTAAATATTTTTGTAAAATCCTTTAAGAGCCTTCAAAAATATCACAGTGTATTTTGTAGAATTCACTCTCATGAGTTTTATTTTAGAAATACACCAATGCATAGAATGTTTGAGAGAGCAAAGAACTGAGTCTGGTTTTGGATTTGTATCTCAAGGCTCAACATTTGCTCTAAGCAAGAGGTTTGAGAGAGCAAAGAACTGAGTCTGGTTTTGGATTTGTATCTCAAGGCTCAACATTTGCTCTAAGCAAGAGGTTTCAAGGAAGCTCAGCTGGAGCCGAGGACAAGTATTAATTGAGAAAGTTCAAAGGCAAGGGTGGGAGCAGTAAGGGTGGAGAGGCCCACAAACGGCTAACATGCAGTGAGACTGATGAGGGAATGAGCATTCCTGTCCCTCTGTACATTGAAAACATCTATCCCAATATATCACCTGACTAATTAAAGAGTGGTTCACTCAGAGGACTCCACATAGGATTGTATTTGAATATAGAGGCCAGATCCAGTGCCCATTAAAATCCCATGAGAAGGCACTGCAGAAGAACGTTGGCTTTTACAATGTGGCTGTCATGTTTATTATGCAGATATCACCCAGCCACACAAATGCAAGGAGCCACAGACCCAAGGCAAGAGAGAACCATTCTCCTGATCTACCTTCTTGAATTTCGTTTCTGTTTCCAAGAAAAGTGATGCTGAGCATTTCACAAAATTCATCTTTTTAAATAAATTAAAGCCTTGTAAAAAGACCTCTTTCACTCTGCTTTGTGGCTGGCATTGCTGAGTTACAGTCTGACCTCTGATGCCTGGCAATGCTGCAGTTCTGGCCTATATCTGAGAACACTTAGCTGTATGAGAGGAAAATAAAAGTTATTCTCTCAAACTGCCTATTAGTTTGTATAACTTCTTCCCAAGAAAATCTAACATCAGCAAAACTCACATAAGTGAAAAACAACCAGGCAGGAAAATATAGTCAACAACAGCCTAAAACTTATGGTCAAATATTTATTTCTCCTAAAATCCGGTTTTGCTACCTTTTGTTGCATATAATTGTCTCCAAAAATAAAAACCAAAAGCAGCTGTTTATTTTATTGCAATTTCCTAAAATACCAAGATAACATGAAACATTACAAGCTCAGTTACTAATCACCTTTTCTCCCCCCACTGTGGTTGTTTTTCACCTTTCAGAAGGCCTTGCCTGAGTAAAAACTCTTTTTCATTAACCTCTGAAAGCCTTGAAAATTGTTTTTGGACTAACAAAAACCAAAGTAATTTGCTATGTCCAATTATCTGGTGTGAGTTCAAATCTACGAAGTCAAAGTCTGTAGTTTACACAGAGTATATTTAAACAAAATCTACAGGTTCTATGCATTGTACAGTTCAATCTTCAACTGTTTCTTTTGTGGAATGAGTTTATGCAAGTCTCACTCATTGAGAAATGCTGTTCAGTTTTGTTAGCCCCTTGAATTAGTTTCTAGGTCAGCAAAGCAATAAGAACATTTTAAAGGAAAAACAAGGACAAAACAACCCAAAAACCTAAAAAACTGCATTCTTGTTATGCAAGTCTTCCTGCTCACACACTTTTAGTTAAAAACCTCTTTTGAAGAACAGAAATGGTATTGTTGAAATTTAAGTACAAGAAAACAAGGAAAAAAGGCAAATGACTGTTTTGCCCAGTGGAAAAGTCTCAAAGTAATATTGTTTCAGCTCCTATAAATTTCCAAATGGGATTTTTCATGCTGCATTGGAAAACCCTGCAGCAGCAACTCAGAGTCTATTTTATACTTAAATGAATCCCCTCCTTTCTTTTACTCCTGGTCATTTCTTGTGTGAAAACCTGCTAGACAGTTTACCAAAACATTTCATAATTGTTTGAGAATGAAACAGCTGTAAAACCTGCATCACTACAAAGCTCAGGGCAATACTGGATTTTGACCTGCTCATGATCATTTTTAATGCTATATATTAGTAAGTTACACCTGCAGTAAGTCACAGAGAGATAGCAGGATGTACCAGACAAAAGTAAAGCCATTTTTTCTTTCCATTGTATTATTGAAATCAGTGGCGCATAAGGATAAGCAAAACCAGAGAATAAAAATGAGCCTCTCCAATTTCCATAGCACAATCAGGCTAGAGTTTGTTTATTTTTAAAAATTGTAATAAGTCTCTATGGCTATTTTGTTTATAACTGTTTTTCTATGCTTTTCCACTTTTAATACGGTTTAGGAAAACCCAGAGAGATTACTTAGATGCACTTAAAGCACTAAAAGAATAAGCCCCTGGCCTCAATAAGGTATCACAAGAAGACACCACTTGGGAGACGGTCTCCCTGTGGGCTACCTTAGCACAGTTACCTGCATGCTCACCTTCATCCATAAATTGCCACCACATTCCATCAGGCAGACACCTGCCACTGAAGAACAGACGACAACAGTCACAGGTGCACATCTGAAACTTCCGCCTCCTATTCAAGGTTAACTCATTTCCATCCAGTTGTGTTACAGACCTTTCAATTGCCTTCTGAGGCCAGACGCCAAACTAGGTAGAACAGATCTTTTTAAAACACGACTTCCTGGGATGTAATGGTAACTGTCTTTTGGAGTCTAGGCAAGGACTAGGGTATTTCCTGAGGAAGAGGAGATTCAATATCTGCAGCTCCCACTGTAGGATGAATCCATCCTATTCAATACTCGAGTATTAAATAGCTCAGTTACCTTGCTGTTAAAAGTTTGCAAGTTGTTTTTAGCTGATGCTGAACTGAAAGCTATTACTGCTTCAGAAGAGGTGCTAGGTGCCTGCCTGGATTCAGTTGCTTTCAGATATAACATCTTTTTCTAATAAGGTCGAATTCTATGCAAAAGATTTATGAGATGTTGATGATTAAAACCATTGAGAATTCAAATAGATCAGTGCTAAAATTGAACCCATTTTAAAAGTCTTTACATGTCCTACTTCTAGCATGCAGCAAATTATAAAATTCAAGTGTGTCTTTTAGCATTTCTGTGCCTCTGTTTCCCCAGCCAAAATCTTCATCCACTGTGGTACAGCACAGATTGTGCTGCCTCTCCTTGCCAGACTTTAGGGGAACTTCTCAAGGTGACTGCCCTCATTCATACAGCCAGGATTTTCACAGTCAGGTTCCTGGAATGAAACCCAACATGTTACTGTCAGTGCAATATATTAAAATGCTGATGCTGCAGAAAGAAATAAGGGCAGAAGGTTCTGGATTCATGGATTCATTCAAAAGCAATATAAAATAAGTAGGGAAAATGACTATGTGGTACTGAAACATAGTGGTGCCCATACTGAGAAAAGAGAGACTGTTTCTTTGTACTGATTTAGAGGGAGGCTGCCAAGGCATATCCAGTAAATTGCTATTGTTCAAAGTCATCTCAACAAGAATTTCTAAAAGCTGAGTTTCATATACAGGAGAAACACTCAACTGATTGTTATATAATAATAATTGACTGCAGAGGAATGGACTTTCTGTGGAAGTTGGGACAGTATTTTGAGTTGGGGAAAGCTTTTTATGCTGTGCAGAAAAGCCTCAGGGTTTAGTCTACTGGAATTTACTTTTCCACATACCTCAGAATACTGCCTGTGTCACAGACTGTTCTTGGGGACAGGCAATGGGCTGTGGTGTGCAGACACATGACAACTCCAAAGTTTCATAAGAAACATGACTGGGAGGAGGAGAAGTAGAGTCACTCAGTAGTCAAGCCTGCAAAAAAAATGAATCTGAGGAGGGATATCGTGCCCGTGGAAGTGAGGAGGGAATATGTGCAAAGGAGCTGAAACAATTGCATTTTTGTACTTTGTAGTTAACTTGGTGTTAAATTCAATCACACAGCACTGTTTTTAGCACTTGGAAGACCTGAGCAAAATGCTGCATACAGCTGTCTCTTCCTTCTTGAGTAAACATTTGGGTTTGTCAATTTAAGTTCAAACCTCAAAATGTAGAACTTAATTCTTTTCCTTTTCTTTTTTTCTTGTTTCCTTTTTTTTCTTTTTCCTTTTCCTTTTCCATTTCTGTTTCTTTTTCCTTTTCCTTGTCCTTTCTCTTTTCCAGCTTTCTGAATCCTGCAGTTTTTAAGAGAAGGGCCTGCCCTTGAACTCAATTCAAGTGTCTATTTTGAGGTAGCCAAATGTTTGATTGATCTGATTCTCTGTCTGAAAGCTGAGCTGGATTTTCCTTCTGCAGACAAATATTTCTCAAAAAAAAAAAAAAAAGGACAAGGAGAGGGGAGAGGAGGTCATGTGTGGAGTTTTGATTTCATTTGCCTATTGCCTACACTGAAATCTGTTCAGTCCTAATAGCTACAGCCTTTTGAGGTAATTTATTTGCCACTCGATGCACAGGTGAAAGAAGAGGAAACAGGATGGATTTGTATGTTGTTCACATTCATTCTCTGCTCTTATTGGCTTATTCTAAGTAATACCAATGAGTCAGTTGATTTTGGAGCAGACTATAGATCACAACACGTTGTTGTGGATGATGTCGCATATGCATCTTTCTGGAACGCAGTGTCATCCAAATCCCATTCCAGACTATTCTCCCAATAAAATACTGCTATGGGTTGATACTGAGGGAATCAAAGTAAGAATTTCCTTCATTGGATCTGATAAGGACTGGTTAGAAAAACATCTGTAGTAATGGTGAGGAGAATACGGGTGATACATCCTATGTCCTCCTGGATATGTGAACTCTGTAACCTGATGGACTTCAGGAAAAGTGACTTTCTAGTATGTCACTAGCTAGATATCTTACATACAGCTAGATTTTTCATCCATTTTTTTGCATGAGGTGGTAGAGTTCAAGACATAGAACATTTCAACATTTCTCACACAATAGAGAGAACTCCTGTTATATCTCGAAGTGGAATAAAAGGGGGTTTGCAACTGGGTTTCCTTCTGAAAAGAAAAAAATAAAAGGGAAAAAAAAAGGTGGAGAGCATCTTAATGGTTGTTGGCCCAGTAAAATTTATGACCTCCATTTCTCAGCTTACTCAAGCCAACCAGCTGTGTGTTGCTGGAACTACATATCCACAAATAAATGTTTACCTCAGTGGTCAGCAGCAAGTTCATTAAGGTGCTCATGCCTTCCTTTGGTGGAACAGTATGGTGTGCCACAGATTCATATAGGTTGCATATTGGTGGCAGAGTTGAACCCTGAATTATTAAGAGCAAATTAAATTCTGCCACTCTGACTTCTCCTGATTAATATCTTACTCTGCAAGCCGTTTTGTTTAGTTTCAGCGGGGATGCATCTACAAACTAATTTTCAGTATAAAGATGAGAAAATCATTCCTTGCTACTCTACCCATGGTTCCAACAGCTCCAGATAGCAATTATAACAAACAGCAGAAGGGATGAAAATAAACTTGATCTAGGTTCAGACTGGGCTAGTAAAAAAAAAAAAAAAAAAAAAAAAAAAGAGAGAGAGAATAAAATCACAGTTCTTGCTTATATAAATAGCACCTGTTTTGACAAATTTTTTATGCCTATATTTTCAAATTAGCATGCTTCCAAAGTACCACTTTTCTCAGAACATAAATGACAGCATTGACAAAAAAATAATACAGGCTGTTACTATATATGTTTATAATCTTTAAGCTTTGGAAGAAAAGAATTGTTGAATTCATCTGGTGATTTTTAACTGAAGCAAAGTTGCTTGGTCTTAACTCCAGCATTTAACTCCTTCAGCAATAGTACAAGGCACAAACATCTGCTTATTGATGCTTAAATGTTTGTGATCAGCAGCATTAGATATGTATTCCAGAGATCGATATTGGGTCCAATAGATCGGGTCCAATACTGTAGGACCCTCATTAATGACCAGATCAGTGGGACAGAGTCCACCTTCAGCAAATTTTCAGACAGTACAAAAATGGGAGGAGTGGTTGGCAATGTGCACTTGCAGCCCAGAAAGCCAGCCGTATCCTGGGCTACATCAAAAGAAGCGTGGCCAGCAAGCCAAGGGAGGTGGCTCTACCCCTCTACTCTGATTTCATGAGACCTCACCTGGAGTACAGTCTTCAGTTCTGGAGTCCTCACTGCAGCAAAGACATGGACCTGTTAGAGCAAGTCCAAAGGGGGGCCGCAAAGCTGATGAGAGGAATGGAGCACCTCCCATACGAGGACAGGCTGAGAGAGTTGGACTTGTTCAGCCTGGAAAAGAGAAGGCTCCAGGGAGGCCATATAGAAGCTTTCCAATACTTAAAAGGATCCTATAGGAATGATGGGGAGAGGCTCTTTATCAAGGAGTGCAGTGATAGGACCAGGTGTAATTGTTTTAAGCTCAAAGAGGGTAGATTTAGATTAGATATTGGGAACAATTTTTTCTACTGTGAGTGTATTGAGGCACTGGAACAGGTTGCCCACAGGACTCGTGGATGCCTCATCCCTGGAGCTGTTCAAGGCCAGGCTGGATGAAGCTTTGAGCAACCTGATCTAGTGGAAGGTGTTCGTGTCCATGGCAGGAAGGCTGGAACTTGATGATCTTTCAGATCCCTTCCAACACAAAAAATTCTATGATTCTATATGCTATAGAATATATGCTGTGATTCTATATTCTATAGTCTTAAAGAAGAGAAAGCTGAGATCCTATCACCCTCTACAACTACCTGAAAGGAAAAGAAAAATTTCTTCACAGGAAGAGTACTGAAGCACTGGAACAGGCTGCCCTGGGAAGTGGTGGAGTCTCTGTCCCTGGAGTTATTCAAAAACATGTACACCTGGCACTTCTGGACATGGTTTAGTAGGCACGGTGGTGCTGAGCTGACAGCTGGATTTGATGATCTTAGAGGTCTTTTCCAACCTTAATGAATCTATGATTCTATGCCTCAGTTTTGTTGCTATCCAGATGAACCCTGACAGGATGGAGAAATGGGCTGCTTGAAGTTCAATAAGGGGAAGCACAAAGCCCTACCTCTGGGGAGGAGCACCCCCAGGCACCAGCACAGGCTGGGGGCTGACCAGCTGGAAAGCAGCTTTTCATAAAACAGCCTCAGGATCCTGGTGGACACCAAGATGAACACGAGACATCAGTGTGTCCTTACAGGAAGGAATGGTGTTGCGGGTTGTATTAGGAGGAGTAGTGCCAGCAGGTAGATATAAGTGATCCTGCCCCTCTGCTCAGCACTGGTAATGCCACACAAAATCTATTAAGGGACTGTAGAATCTGTTACACAAGAAGTGGCTGAGGAGTTGGGACTGTTCAGACTGGAGAAGAAAAGGTTCAGGGGATCTTAACAGCATACATAAATATCCAATGGGAGAGAATGAAAAAGAGCGAGAAAGACCTCTTTTCATGAGTGCTCAGTGACAGGACAAGAGGCAACGAACACAAACTGAAATACAGGAAATAATACTTGAACATATGAATTTCTTTTTCCCATGGGGATGAACAAACAATGACACTGATTGACCAGAGAGGCTGTGGAGCCTTCATCCTTTGAGATATCCAAAACCCGACTGGACATGGTCCTAAGCTATAGCTGACCCTGCTTGCCCAGAGAGGTTGCAATAGACATTTTCCAGAAGTCCTTTCCCATCTCAACTCTTCTGTGGTTGTGTGATGCTTCGGTAGATCATTTTTACACTACATCAGCAACACTGGAGCTGTATCATTTCAATTGATTTGCATTTGCATTTCCAACATGTCTGCAAATGACACACATTTATTGCTTACAGTATTCAAGTTCGTAATTCTCTAGTACTCTTTAGGAAAAGGGTTACTATTGCATTTAGACATCAAGACTGTCTGGCTTTCATGACCCAGAATCAAGATATCAGCCTCTGTGCAAGACAGTACTTAAAGACTCAGACTTTAAAGTGTCTCTGCAGGGTGGGTTCAAAAAAACCTTTTTGAGGCTCCATACCATGCTCATCCATTCAAGTCAGGACAAGAACATTACAGTTTACTGTCCTCTTGAAGAAAAGCAGATGGGATTCACTGATTACCACAATTCCAACTACTGAAATAACATTTGACTCTTCTCTCTAACCCCTCTTGCTCTGACATTAATGCAAGAGTCATTGTAATAGGTAAGTTTGTTATGGAGAACTCAGCAGTAATAAAAAAATACAAAAATTGCTGTTCTTGTATTCCTCTTGTTGTTGAAGAAGAAAATTATACTGTAAATTGAATCTAATTTTATGACATTTTGTATGCATATAGATCTTCACATGAACTCAGGGGATCATACTTTATTTGAGCTCTGTAGTCCTTATACTTTTTAATTAATTTTTCTTTGTAATTCAGAATAAGTTTCTAATGGATTCATGGAACAATATGGGGTCACTTGGGAGTGATTTTAATACCTGCAATTCCCATGGTTATTAATCAAAGCCTCTTTAGCCTTTTAGATAAATTATCTGCCTTCTGTTTAGAAGATTGAGATTAAGAATGGAAGAGAAATTGTCCCTACTGACACAAGTAAAAAAAATAGTCAAGAAAAAAACCCAAAATATAGCATTTTAGATAGCTCATAAAACAACGGAACACGCTGTAGATTTTCAATTTTCCTAGCTTCATGAAAATAATTTGTTATGAAATAGCAATGATTCTCAAAAGGAATGTATTTTGTTTACTGACTATGAATGTCAGAAGCTCTAAGAAAGAGTAAAACTTTTTCTAGTTTGTGATTTACAACTTACCAGTGACAGTTTAAAAAAAAAAATCATCTAAACACCAAAGAAAGAAAAGAAATATTCATTTAGCATGTTTAGTTGGGAATGTAAATTTGCATACTGTTCTCTTAGACGTGGCTTGTTACATTTTCATCCACTGAATCCTGAATCATATAAACAGAGCCAGTTCCTGTGCAATGGATTTAATTCCTTTTGACTTCATTGGATTCAACAATCTGAAAAATGTTGGTGGATTCAAAAGAACTGTTTTTCATGCGTTTTCACTCGTTCTCGAACTGCATAAATAGAGTAAGGTCCTCAAGGCACACAAAAGAACACACAGCTGAAGTGATACATTTGCTGGGTTTCTATATATGTGAAAACATGTTAGAATATCAAGTCTCACAGTTCTGTTTATCCTTCAACAGTGGTTAATACTATGACAAAAAGTATCCACAAAAAAACATTTAAAGTAGCTGTGGACTTGGACTTGACTCCAACTTTTCAGATGCAACTATCCTCAAAGTGTGTGGAAATTCAGTGCTTATCTGTAACTCACTTCTATCTCTCTGACAAAGAGAAATTAATCAATTTTTAAAGACGTATTTTAAGTATTTATAACAACTCTATAATTATATTTTATATATCATACCAATATTTCACATTTTTTACACACCTTCAGAAGAAGGGCTCTGTTTATCAGTTTGCTAACCTGAGACACAGCTGCCTGCGGAGAACAGTATTGTGAACTGTTCAGGTTACTCAGAGTTTCTGAAGCAGTTTAGTTACATTAGTGTATTGTTTCAGCTGCTCCTATAACACAACCAGGTGGCTCACCAAGCTTAATCACTTATACTGCTTCCAATATTCCAACTGTCGCCTTCAGCTAGTGCTGTGCAGCATGATATAATACTACTTTAACTGCATGAAAAAGAAGGTATGTTGGTTCTTTGAAGTCACACAGAATCTGTCAGAGGACCTGGACATCGCTTTCCTAAATAAAAGCTGTTACCTATTCTGCATCCTCTCTGCTTTCTTAGCCACCAATCACATGTAAGTTGGAAAGCAGCAAGGCAAGGGGAAGATAAATCAGTAAGTCAGCCAAAATTATAAGCAAGAAGTATTCCTACAAAGAAAAGAGATCTAAGTCTGTAAACAAACCGCATGTCCTCCTAGTATTGTGTCAAAATAGACCTCAGAAACGTTTTTCATTTTCATCCCTTGGGAGTGCTTTTCTTGAAAGGTAATTAGAAAGAAAAGGCCTGGATGAAAGCCACAGGGAGAGTCAAAGAATAAGGCCATGAGATGAACAAAACAATCAGCCCTTGAAGACAGCCCTACCTACATAGTGACATAGAATGTTCTCCATGGCAAACGTTTATTTCCTATGGAGACAATTGCAGAGCACTGTGTAGGGTAGCTTTTAATAAATTGCAAAACATCTTTAGGAGAAAATGTTTATACACATTGTAGGGTATATAGTGCATATTTAACTTCATCGTTGTGATATTATAAATGCCGCATGCCTTTTCTTCCTAGAAAATGTCTTCAGAGGTCTCACTTTTTGTTCTGCCAAGAGAGTATAAATATTAGCATAAATACAGCTTTATTCCATGTGATGGAATTGGGCACATATGCTTTTCATCTTCATGGAAGGAAATAATGTCAAAATACATATTATATGTACTTATTTATTTATATAGCAAAAAGGAAGAAGTGAAGACACATAGACTTTAAAGATGTTTATCTATCAGCAGGTTTTATTTAAGTATCAGAGCATTACTTTTATTCCATATTCAGACTTGGCATTTTGCAGAGCTGTCTCATTGTTAAAGTGGAGCTAATGCAAACCATACAATCATAGAATCTTGCAGCTGGAAAAGACCTTTGAGATCATCGAGTCCAACCATACCCATCTTCTGCTAAACTGTGTCCTTCAAAAACTCCACTACCCATTTTCTAAACGCCTCTAGGGATGGCAACTCAACCACCTCCCTGGGCAGCTCTGCCAGTGCCTGACCACCCTTTCAGTAAAGAAATTCTTCCTAATATCCATTCTGAACCTCCCCTGGTGCAACTTATGGCAATTTTCCCTTGTCCTATCACCTGTCACTTGTGAGAAGAGATCAACACTCGCTCTGCCACAGCTTCCTTTCAGGTAGCCGCAGATAACGATGAGGTCTCCCCTCAGCCTCCTCTTCTCCAAGCTAAACAACCTCAATTCTCTCAGCTGCTCCTCACAGGACTTGTTCTCCAGCCCCTTCACCAGCCTTGTCACTCTTCTCTGGATGCGCTCCAACACCTCAATGTCCTTCTTGTACTGAGGGGCCCAAAACTGAACACAGTACTCGAGGTGTGGCCTCATGAGTGCCGAGCACAGGGACACAATCACCTCCCTCGTCCTGCTGGCCACACTGTTTTTGATACAGGCCAAAATGCCATTGGCCTTCTTGGCCACCTGGGCACGCTGCTGGCTCATATTCAGCCAGTTGTCAACCAACACTCCCCCAGGTGCTGGTTGACATACCCATGCTCCTGCCCTCATTTTCCAGGATCCTTTTATAAACTTGTGAGTAACTTTATGACATTAAACATGGCATGAGAATATTTGTCCAGTAACTGGAATACTAAAATCCAAATTTTCCATAATTCAAGAGCACAAGCGGCCAAGCAACTTGTTTTCAAATAAGAAAGAGAGAGGGGCAGTGTGTGTCAGACCAGATGACTATTGATCTTAAGGCAAGATAGAAATGGATGGGGAAAGCTATTCTCAACTGTGTTTCTTCCAGACACTACTCCAGAAAGCAACCTAGTCCTTGTAATGGAAGTTTTACTTTTAATATCTGATACATTGTTTCTTACAATGCACACAATGTTGTGGGGGGTTTAAAAGTATAGAAGTTGAATGACATAGAAAAAGCAATGGAATTTATTTTCTTGCATCATAGTACTGCACAGTCTGAGTGATAATTCTATAAAGCTATGACAACGTCATCTTGTCTAAAATCATATACTTATTATTACCACTCAGAGCGGACCATTGGAACAAGAATCTAATAAAAAAGGACTTATTTTTAAGCTGAAATGTGCATTTTCATTTTGAAACAATTTTGAAATTTGAAGGTTTTTGTTCTATACTTTATGAAATGTTTCACAATATCAAATTTTCAAAAGCTGAGACAGAACTGTGAGACAACCTGAAACACTGAAGGAACTGGCAGAAGGGCTCAGCAAGCCACTTTCAATCATTTATCAGCGCTCCTGGCTAACAGGGTTGGTTCCAGGTGACTGAAGATTAGCAAATGTGACAATTTGTGGAGCAAATCGTTTTGAGTGCCATCACGCAGCACATACAAGATCACCAGGTGATAAGGCCCAGCCAGCATGGGTTTTAGGAAAGGCAAGACCTACCTGACTAGCCTAATCTTCTTCTATGACAAGGTTATCCACTTAGTGGATGAAAAGAAGACTATGGCTGTTGTCTTCCTAGAGTTCAGTAAAGTCTTTGACACCATGTCCCACAGCATTGTCCTGGAAACACTGGCTGCTCATGGCTTAGACAGGCATACTCTTTGGTGGATAAAAAAACTGTCTGGATGGCTGAACCCAGAAAGTTGTGGTGGATGGAGTTAAATCCAGTTGACAATCGGTCAAAAGTGATGTTCCTCAAGGCTCAGTGTTGGTGCTGGTTCTGTTTAACATCTTTATCAATGATCTGGTCAAGGTGATCAAGTGCATCCTCAGTAAGTTTCCAGATGACACCAATTTGGGCAGGAGTATTGATCTGCTTGTGGGAAGGAAGGTTTTACAGAGGGATATGTACATGCTGCATTGATGGGCCAAGTCCAGCTGTATGGGGTTCAACAAGGCTAACTGTTGGGACCTGCATTTGGGCCACAACAACCCCACGCAATGCTGCAGGCTTGGGGACAAATGGCTGGAAAGCTGCCTGATGGCAAAAAACCCTGTTGATGCTGGTTGACAGCCAGGTCAATATGAGATATCAGTGTGCCCAGTTGGCCAAGAAGGCCAACAGCATCCTGGCTTATACCAGAAATTATGTAGCCAGTAGGACTATGGAAGTGATTGTGCCCTGTACTTGGCGCTGGTGAGGCCACATCTAGAATGCTGTGCTCAGTTTTGCGCCCCTCAATAAAAGAAAGACGTTGAACTGCTGGATCGTGTGCAAAGAAGGGCAGTGAAGTTACTGAAGGTTCTGGAGCACTAGTGTTATGAGGAGCGGCTGAGGGAATTGGGATTGTTTAGCGTGGAGAAAAGGAGACTGAAGGGAGATCTTACCGCTCCCTACAACTACCTGAAACTAAGTTGGAATGAGGTGAGTATTTATCTCTTCTCCCAAGTAATAAGTGGTAGTACAAAAGGAAATGTCCTCCAGTTGTGTGGATATTAGGAATGTGGATATTAGGAAAAATTTCTTTACTGAAAGAGTAGTAAAGCACTGGAACAGGCTGCCCAGAGAAGTGGTGGATTCTCCATGCCTGGAGGTGTTCAAAAATGTGTAGACGTAACACTTTCAGACACAGTTTAGTAGGCATGGTGGTGCTGGGCTGACAGTTGGACTTGATGATTTTAGAGGTCTTTTCCAACCTTAATGATTCTATGATTCTATACCTGAGAATTTAATGCCATTCAGATAGATGCTGAGAGACTGGAGAAATGGGCTGCAAGAAATGTCTTGAAGTTCAATAAGGGGAAGCACAAAGCCCTGCCTCTGGGGAGGAGCACTCTCGGGCACCTGCACAGGCTGGGGCTCACCAGCTGGCATTATTGTACACTGCACTAGCATAGTTATCTTTGTTTTATACAGAAATTAAGGAGTCCAGAACTGGGAATGTTATATATTTGGAGGTTCATAATTATGTAGTTTGCTTTCCTGATTATACAATACTTTCCATTCAGACAGACTGTATCAGTTTGCGAGAAATCATACATACCCTGCACAATTAGGTATTTGGTAATGAAAGCCAAGTCTGTCACAAGAGCTGAAAATGCTAGTATTCTGTACTCCCCAAAATATGTTCACTTGATTTTGTGGGAGCACTGCTAAGTGGCACCAACTGATATTCTGGCTTTGGGTCACTGTACCCTGGATTGTCAGGTGTTTTTTGCATGAAATTTATAAATCGCTTTGATGTACTCTTGACTTGTATTATCACAGAAACTCTACAGGATGGTGAAATCTGTTTCTAAATCATGGAGAATACACTTATTTCTTTTGGGCATTATATCTGATATTAAGACTGCACCCTATTCTGCCCTGAAAAACACATTGTGTATAGCATGGGTGCATGCAAGGCCACAAGTAGGCCATTGCCAATAATCTGGTTACTCCTTCACTGCATTTACAGAGATATACTGACAAGTCTTTATCTGTCTGTTTAAAAACATAGACAAAACAAGATGGAACTTACCATATTTTCACCTTTCAATATTTTCAGATTGTATTAAATTGAGAAGATGAATAATGAGACATACTGTGGTTCAGTATAGTAGGACTGAGAACGTTTAAGTGTCTGTACTAATATACAGCAAATAATGTTCATTGATGATAAGTACAAAACAAGGAGTTTTAACAAACAATAAAATGGAGGAAGTATCTTCTAAATGGTAAGAAATTGAGCCATCGTGAACATAGCAAAGAATTGGTAATTATTGAAAACTAATATATTTATTGCCCTGAACTCACTGTTCAGGCACAACGATGAGTTCAATCAAAATACTGAGATGTTTTCTCAGATAAATGCATTACAAATCAAAGCTAGAATTGTGACTTCATAAGGCATGGATCCACATGCGGAAGGTCTGGCATCCTACTGGCCACAGTTTTTCAGGAAAGAGGGCAAAGTCTGGGCAAGCCATAATACACAAGCACACTGGAGTGCAAAATTGAACTACAACAAGATGGAAAATAAGTGATCAGAGAACAGAGAATAAACTAATTGCACTGAGAAGGAGCAAAAATAAGAATTCTTAATAACACCATAAGGTACCAAGAAGGTTAGAAACAAAAGCCTTGGTAAGAAAATTCACTTCGGGAATTATTTTTCTTTTAAGAGCTCACTGAAGCATGAAGTGCTGCTGAACTTAAGTGGCTACATGATTTTCTAAACAAAAGAGACATAGAGAGCTACATGGGAAGAGAAAAAGTCAGGAGCGGAAAACAAAGGGACAGAAAGCAAGGAATAACTGCAATGATATTTTAACACTTATAGGCACCAGCAGAAACTGGGCAGAGGTGAACCAGACAGTGAGCATATGCAGAGCAAGAGACAGACTTTTCAGTCAAAAAGCACACAAATTAAATCCTGCTGCAAATTTCTAAACAAGTGACTTTTTATTCAAAATACGTTGTGCCCCTAGCAGGCTCATAAGGTTCTGCTGAATGCTTGCTGCCTTGGAGACTTAACAAAGAAAGCCAGATTAAAACATTACACAGAGCCCTAGATCTGCAGATGTATCTGTACATCTGACTTTGAGCATCTGAATTGGAACACCTCATTAATTTCTGTGGGTCTGCCTGCACAATGAAAATATCTGGAGTCACTTGAAGTGCTGGTACCTTACTATGGATTTCAGATCCTATGTTCTGATTGCTGGTTTTGAAATATTTTTTCCTTGGCTTGTTTACAAGAAGAGAGCAATTTTTTTTTTCTCAGAGTTCTGACTTCTCAGACACACTCAATAAAAAATTCTGCCTTGAAAGCCCCATTTGACCCACTCGAAAGTATTAATACTATGTTTAAATCCAGTTTCAGACTACAGCAGAACTATCTTAGATTTTAAGAAAGTCAAGATGAAAACCTTTCGTTTAACTCCTTTCACTTAGTAAAGAACAAATTAAACCCTGACGTAAGTGTGCAAACCAAACACTTCTCAGTTCCAGATGAGAAAAATGCAGCTTAGAGCTTGTCTTGACACAGTTTTCACCAAATCCCATGAAAGACAATAGAAGTCCTTCAAAGTGTTTTGTAAGCAAGGCTGTTATCCTTTGAGTCCAGCAGGTAAACCTTTTGAAATAATTATTGGCCCTCTGGCCCATAAACAATTTTACTGACAGGTAGTTTATCGTCAAATATATTTCAGATATTTTCTTTTCAAACTCTATGTTTTCCGACACATTCTGAATTAATAAGTAAGAGTACCAATCTGTTTCTCAATCCTTTTAAATATTTCACCTCTTTTTGTTAGAACCTTTTATTCTCTCTTTTTTTTTTTGATTTTGTTCTTAGCAGGGATATAACCTTTCCTAACTCTGATCTACACTACTCTGTTAGATCTACACTGTCTTGTGCTTAGCTTTTGGTGTTCTCATTACAACTTACCCTCTCCTCACCCAAATATTTTTTACTTTGCTAGACTTTCTTTCTTTAGGAAAAACCTTCTTATATCAAGACTCTGTAAGAATTAACAGTGCTACACAGCTGATGTAAACTAATGTCACACAGTTGCTGGAATAAGACAGATAATTTTATTAGCATGCACTTCTTTTTTTTGTACTTTTAAAATAGGAAAAAAAGCTTGCAGTGGCTCATCTCCCAGTATCCCAAACTGCTAATTCAAATGTTGATAAGAGGACTAAATATGTTTATTAGGCAGGGTTTTTTTATGGTCATTCCATGTTTTCTTCGATGAATTTCATCTCTCTTTGCTTATTCAGTTTCATTAAGAAAAACAAGTGTTTTAGTTTTCATAGAGTACTGAGATTTGAATTAGAAGTGAGTTCCTGAATATATTTCATTTGCAGTAAGTAACTCTTCATTATTACTATTAAAATAGCAAATGTCAAAAATGCCCTTTTCTTACACTGTTCCATTTTTTTTCCTTATATTCTACTTTTATTGTTATTCTATATTAATTTGTTTTACATGAAAACTACCTTTCCACTTACCTTAAACTTTATACAATGCCTACTCTTGGTTAACTCACAACTAGAAGTGTTCATGCAATTGCATACGGTGAAGAGATCAGCAGGTCTGGCATTCCCACACTGATCTGTTGACCAGGTTCAGTAAGAGTCTATTGGAACTGAACAAGATGATAGGTAATGGAAATGTACTTATTCAGGCCATCTCTTTAGAGCACATTAGGATGTGTCCTCAATGATGACAATTATGAAAAGCAAAAATTTCTGTAGTGAAAGTATCAGCATACTTTATGTGAATTACTAAGCAGCCAATGTTGGTGAGAAATTTTGGTTATTACTTACCTGAGCCAAACAAACAGAGGCTAGAATTCAATATTTCATTCCTAAGTTCTCAAGGCCTTCAAAAGGCCTACTCCCCCCTCAAAAAACATGCTTTCAAGAGCAGTTTTTATGTTGTCTAATACTGATCTGAAAACAGGATATAATTATATGGAAAAATATGTCTGTTTTCTGGGAAAAAAAAGTCAAAAAGAAAAGAGGATACACACAGCATCTGCATCTGTATAATTTGCCTGGTGTATCCTTATCTTCTCATGAAGAGAATTCACAACCAAAAGCAGCTTCTTTTGGAATGTCAGTATCAATGTCAGTTCGTGGGATATGACTTCAGCAGAATTTCCTTGTGGTGTTGCTGTAGATAGCTTGTGTTGATTGAACTTGTTGTGTTTTGAATTTTCTATTGTCTGAGCTAATTACAGGTTGGAAGCATAGCACAATGCAATGTAATGTAATGTATGAGAATTGCTGATTTAAATGGAGTTTCACTCTTCTTGAGCCACGAAGCTGGAACCTGGTTTTCTTTTCAGATGGAGGGATCTGCAAGAAATATTTATCCCATGGTAAACTTTAGCTCCAGCTCTGGGGCTAAAGGAGGAGACACAACTTGACGCTTTTTGACACCCAGCTCACTTGGATCACAAATGCTGTTCGATAATGGCCAGCAAGTTTAATTGCGGGTTTAAGCTGCTACGTGCAAAATGAGCCTGGAAACTGCAGAACCCTGAACTTCATAACCAAGAGATCAAAACACATTCTAAAACATAGCTATTTTTTTTTTTTCATTCATGCTATACCGCAGTTTTCCTGTATGATGTACCAATATTTTGTTAAATTGATTCATTCAGAAATGAAAGCAAGCTGAGGAGTGTGCTCTTACCATAAGCGCATAGGAATTTTTGCATTCATTTGGATGGTGCAGGTTGAATATCTACACAAGTTGCTTCAACTTAAATGTGAAAATTCTGGCAATGGTGGGAATAAATTTATCCATGTTTAAAAACTGACTCTAATAATGGTTTATCAGAAATACCTCTACACTTTATGGTATAAATCAGAAAGATAAGGCTGGTGATTAGTGTGAGAATAATTTTAATATTTTTCTTTCTTTGGTAAAGAATACTTTTGGGGTTTATTTACGCTAAACAAGATGGCAACACGTCAGTTTGGAAGATGAGATACCTCTACATCAGCAAATGTAGAGCTTTAGAACTTTTTTGTCTGAGTGATCAGTTATACCTCTAAGTTCTTTGAAACTGTGATAAGCTCTGTACTCCTGGATGCGTAAATAATACTTTGAGACAATATTTTTCACAAATGTAAGCAGTTTCCTAGAAAATGTAATTTCTAGGAACAAGGTCGAGTATGTCAGTAAATTCAATCCCTTTTATTACATGTTTCTTTTTGATTAGAACTTAAAAGTTCACTATCCTCTACAACCTTTCTTGTAGCAGGACAGTATTTTAACTAAATGTGCTTGTGAGTGGGATTTCACCTTGGTCATGGACTTGTATTGTTGTAGAAACAGCTAATCAAAGTGAAATCCAGCTCACATATTCCAAATATATTGTCTCTTCAGGAAAAAAAAAATACATATGAAAGACTTTGTGCTACTGGAAGAGACTGAAAAAATTTCCATGATCTTTGCTTTCTGTTTAGTGAGAATACGATATTTCCATAAACTCAGTGTGAAAAAAAATTACACCTACATTAAATCCAGAATAAATAAACTAACTGAATTTGAAAAGTTATGCACTCAGAGTTATTTCAATGTAATAGTTTTATACTGGTCTCTCAGTACTCAGGAATTCAGTACTTTTGAACAGAAATGGCATAACAATCAGGAGAGTAAATGATGTCATTTCCCAAAAGGGTAATTCAGGTGTTCCTTTTCCAGATAAATATTGTATGCCATAACTTTGTTCTTTATTAAACAGAGATACGTAAACCTCAAGAAGAGATTTGTTTCATGCTTTCAAGTAGAGTTAATACTTGAATTTTGTAATTCTAAGTCTAAATCTTTATCTGTTTGGTCTGAGTGAGCAAAGAAGGTAAAAAGGAAAATTAAACATCCTAACCCCTCCTCCATCTACTCCATCATTTTACTTTGATTTTATTAAGATATTTCCCTTCCCTTCCTTTCTATTTCAATTCCTCTTCCTTTCCTTTTATGTCTGTTCTGGTTTTCAGACAGATTCCTGGACCTTGAAGTTGCTCTTTGGTTGAAGTGATATGAGAAGGTAGCTTTGAAGAATTTTCTAAGCAAATTTCATCCATTTATCCCTCCCTCCATCTATATTCATGGCGTTGGCAAAGATGAGATTTAAAATATTAACACTAGTTGATGACTCAGCTGTGAACCAGGAATAATCAAAATACTTCATATTGTCTTGTCTTATATGCTGAATTAAATATTAAATGTAAAAATACATGGTATATGTGGCCAGATTAGGAGTTCAAAGAACTATTTAGCTGTTTTGTTTCACTACCAAAGTGTCTTGGAATACTCCAGGCAAGATCTATGGATGAATATTAGGTTCCACAGTAATTTTGTATGATCTGTAGATGCAGATACATAACCTATGGTGAAAAGAGCTGAACAATTTAAAAGCCTTGTTATTACCATAGTACTTGTAATTGGTTTAATTTCATCAATTTCTTTGGTGCTAATCTGATTTGCTTTAGTTGATCCTCCTTGGCCTAGATCAATTCCACTCTTTGCATCCTAAGATATGCTCCAAGAGCAGTGAGACGAATCATCCTTTGGAGGTAACTTCTCTTCTCCTTTAACTATTGGGATAGCTAAGACAACTCACTTGTACTAGGTGAAACTACATCTGTTGCTGTTAAATCTCAGCTTTGTAATGTTGTCATCTGCTGTTCAGGAAAACAAAACTGGTATGCTTGAATCAGGTCTCTTCCTTATCTGAGCATTCTTTTCTAGGTAAATTCCTTTCTTGAGTGAATCCATGCAACTATGAAAATATCTGTATGCCATGTCCTCTGGCCGTGGTGTAATCACAACAGACACACCTTCCCTCCAAATAAGTAAAGGCTTTTTTAAGGACTTATGAGTTCCTTAAAAATATCAAAGCCTGAGGATTTTTCCGTCTTTCACTTTGAACTTGAAAAAGTCACACTGAGTGGAGCACACATAAATGTACGCTTGCCCATACATCCACTTGCAGAGAAGCTGTGGGTATGCTCGTGCTGAATGTATGGGTTGGGAACCACTAATTTGAGCAAAGTATTTTGCAGCTGAAATTACTTTGGTAGTTGGAATTATGTACATTCAAATAGAGAAATACAAGTATACAGCCATTACTGATGCAGTTAATTATTATTAAGTGCTTGGTGACACTGTGTGGATATAAAACAATCAGTGGTTGCAGGCCTTTACTCTCTGTTCATTTATTAATTGTCGTGTTAACAAATGTGTCAATGATTACGTAGTAAAAGGCAGAAATTACAACAGTGGGCATGGCGAGTGATGGAAATAGTAGGAGGATGTCTTAGTAGCCTTTTCTAGAAGTCATTTAAATTTCAATCCCTTTTTTTATACATAGCCAGGATTGGCATATCCAGTTCAGACAAACTCTTAATTTAAAATTCAATTTTTTACTACAAGGTTATTTATTTCAACACTGAGTTTTCCTTTAATAATTTACCAATTGACAAATAGCTACTTGTGAGGTTAAGAGCTGGGTTTTGTCTAGAGGTAAATGTGGGGAAGCAGAGAGAATTCAGAGGAATCATGCCATGTAACAGTTTAAAATAAGAGCAGACTAGTTTACAGCTAGATCATCTTAATTATATATTGAGCTTTAGTGTAAGCTCCCTAACTGGGTTGCTGATCCCCAGGTAGCAGCAGATTGTGAAACACAGGGCTAGCAAACAGGGACCTATATTTGAGTCTTTAACAGTGTATGTTCAAGCTGCAGAGGTCTTCCTCCCCTAGATCTGATCCCTTATATCCTCTTATCTGAACATAAATTTAAAAGACATCATCACCTCTTCTCCGTGTTATTGGGAAAAATCCTGACTGTAGTACCAGGTTCAGGGTGTGCTAATATGAGGACAAAGCACAAGCCGTATAAGAATGGCAGTGTTATCCATTTGTATCACCATGTAAATTGAACCTAGCCCCATTTGGGGTCCATTTGGCACCACCCAAATGGGACAACAATGCAATGGCCCAAAAGGAAGCTGGACATATCTAGCTTTGGGGCATTAAGTTGTCGGCTCAGGTATCCAGGTCAACCATAGCATAGAAGCACAAAGGTCTGATGTGGAAAACTTAAAATGACACATTGTCTTCACTCCAAATACCAGTTGTAAATATCACTTCACTCTTTATGTACTATATTACATTCTGTACATTTATGATGTGGTCACAAATATATGGACAGTTTTGGTGGTGGTTAGAATGAGGTCAAAAATGAATAAAGAAAGAGTAGGAAAGAAGGCACTACTTACAGAGACTTATAAATGTAGACAGCGTTTTGTAAACTTATTAGAAGACAAATTATTGTCCCAAGAAATTTCAGCTGGAAATAATTATCTCTGTTTATAGCAAAAATAGGAATAGTAAGTAATGTTTTATGTATGTTCTTTATACAGTTTTGGGAGTTTTGTGTGTGTGTGTAAGACAAAGGCAAGGTGAATGTAAGCAGCTTTTAAACAAGGTAAAAAGACATTTGTTCCTGATTTTTTAGCAAATTTAAAAGAAAGTAAAGCAAGAGATTTGTTTCATTTTTATTGGAAATATAATTAATTTTAATTATTTATTCTTGTTCTATCTAACTTTATAAGAAATAATTAAAAAAATTTAAATCACACTTTACATTTTATTTTTAATAGTTTTTCTCTTTGTATTTTCCTCTCAGGAAATATTACTGTATAGTGTTTCAGATCTCAGAGTAAAATTGCAACTGAAACATATTTATAGTGAAGCCATTGTAATTATGCCATAGTTTATTAAAACTATAGTAAATCAGTCCTAATAATAGTAAGACTATAGTAATCATATTGAATAATAGCTACAAGTTATTATCTGTATATTTACCATACTATTATAATAATTACAATTCAACTGTAGGGTTTTATTTAATACGAAGTCTAAATTTGCTATGGTAATTTTATTCTAGCTTTTTATTTCACATAATTCCTAGAATACAATAAGAATACCTTCCGGTTTGAACATCAGAAACTTCATATCTATTTTTTTAAAAATATCTTTAAAAGGTTTAATAACTAGACAAAATAGTTTTAAATTAATAAATTGAAGGCCTTTTTGAATAAAAAGAATCTTCCTTTTGCTGTGGTACATTGAACTTTTTCAACATGATGAAGCTAACTTGTGAACCTGAAAGAGAAAGTAAAGGATGTTTAAAAATATTTGATAGATTTATATTCCTAAAAATTCTGTAAATATTTACTAAGTTGTCTGACAGGCAGAAGAGCACTCTTTCACTATACCATCTCAGTACAGTGATATAGAAGTTGCAAACAGTGAAATCATGCCACTTTTGTAGAATCCTGAAGAGAGAAAACTGAATAGGTTCTCCAAGAGTCCATGTTCATGAGATTGTACATGAGATTGTACAACCGTACAAGAGTATTGCAATTCCTATGCTTCAATGGGGACTTAAGAGAGCAATTTCACTTATTTTTAAAGGTAAATGTGTCTCTGTGTTGGCCATTCCAGTTTCACACATTCAGAGTCTCATGTCTCTCTTTAAGGACGTTCTCTTTTCTCTTACTTAGTTAGCATATTCTTACAGTTCTTGCCAAAAGCCCACTGACATTGTTTTGTATATTCCAGTTCTTCCTGCAAAATTTCTTGCATTACAGGTTATTATTGAGAGCATATAGAGGCCATCCATGATGACGTGCTCCCTGATCAGACAAAAATGAGCTCTCAGTCTTATAGTAACCCTTGAGACCCTCAGGAATAGCTATTCCAGCAGGAGATTAAGAAAATAGTCCTTTGTCATCTCACTAAGTATGATTCATAAGAGTATCCACCAATGACCTAACTCCCAGAGGCCAAGTAGTCAACCCAGCAGGGCTGCACAGGTCTTTCTCCACCTAAGCTTTGTGACTTGAAGAATGGAGTTTCTAAATCACACAATGGCCTAAGCTTGGGCTGTTTCATATCCTAAGGAATGAAAGCAAAGCCCTTTCTTGGATTAGGACACAAGTCAGACAGAAATCTATTTTCCTGAAATGTTTTAGTTAAATCAGGAAGAATGAGGTATTTCTTAATGCCTCCTGTGTCTTCCACGTACGTAGATTTCAATGTTAGTCTGCACAGCAGTCCGATAGCTTTTCTTAGTGTAAAGAGGAAACTTATTCTACAATGAAAGGGAAAACAGTTTAAGCTTGTCCACCATAGGAAAACAAGAATTTTGAGGTTAACCAGTCAGCATATCCATTCAGGATTTAGCTTTTAAACTAGACTGGCAATGAGATTGTCTACTCAATCACATGCTATCATAATTGTTTCCAGAGCACCTAAATCTAATAGAAAGTAAAGTACCTGCCATTAGGATGATGATCTCTCCAGTTTAGCAAAATATAGTAAAAAGAAGTTTCAGAGTGTCTCCCACAAAACTCTAATATACATATTTACGTATCAATAACATATATTTGCAAGAGAAATCTCTTCTATATTTTAATGAGAAAGAAAATGCATAACTTGCTCTATAGTAAATTTCTACAGCTCTAGGCTTTGTGGATGTCTGAACATATTTGTAAACATGGGCAAATAATGAATAAAATAATCTGAACAGATAAATACATTTAACAAAAAAAAATGAAATATAATGTTTTCAATATCCTGACTTGACCATCAGCTGAGTTCTCATAGTCTAAATATTGAGTTGTTTGGGAGGTTTTCTTTTTTTTTTGTCTTTACTTAGCAAAGAAAAATTACTTTACAGGTGAGATTTGGAAGTTTGTATTTATTATGGGAATTTTAGTCAGTATCTATACATATATGATAAACAGCTCCTAGTTAGAAATGCATGCTCATTCAAAGGTAATCAATGTCAGCATCATGGGAAAGAAGAACAAGAAGTGGAGCTGTAGGGAGTCCTGACTTACAAGGAAGCAAGATGAAAATATGGCTATGAACAGTCTGAGTGAGCCTCCAAGAAAGAGTTCACTCTGCCATGACAGAAGAAATCACAGGGCAACATGATGCTTGCCAACACAAAGAACTCCAGCAACAGGCAGGAGGTAAAAGTCAACTGATGTGTATGAGAGCTCTAAAATAAATTGAATTCAGAGAGTGACAGGAAACTCCCCTTGAGAGGAGACCTTTGTTTCACATTATCACAGAACAAGCAGAAACACAACTGAAGGGGATTATTGTTGTGACTGCCAACTGGAGGTCGGTCACTGGAGCAGACTTAGTCATTAAACAGGTTCCTCTACTCATGGACCGAATTTCCAAGAACCACTTCTGATTTTGTGGTTGTGTTCAATCAAGGCTGCAGGCCTGCAAGATTAGCAGCCTCCAGAAGCACACAAGAACTCAGGGCATAAAAGAGAAAGTTTTCCAGCTGAGTCTCTCGTTGTCAGGGTTCACTAGTTCACTGGACAGATATGAAAGTGCAGGCATGAAAACAGAGATCAAATGCATCTTGATCAAAACAGATCTGTAAATATATAGGAGGATGAGCAGCTGTCCTCCGCTATGCTAAACAAGTACAAGTTTGTTGACTACACATTTCATTTTCCTTCCACATCTGCAGCTGCATGTGGGGTTGACGTTTGACACCTGGTACTCTCAGAGCACTGTCACAGCCTATTACTCCCCCTAGGTGAGCCAAAAATATAATATCCAGCCTCTACCTATGCCAGCAATGCTAACTTGTCGGAGACAGAAGTCATTGCTTGCTAAAATGGCAATGCATGGGGAACACCGAAGGCTGCAAATGACAGACAAGGAGTGGCTGTGCTATGACCCTGTCCTTTCAGCAGCATAAAAACACTGTCTAAATGGTGTTTGTACCTACCTTGACTGCTGTGCAAAGGCACTCATCATACTTACAGTAGCCCTCCTTTCTGAGTTTGGGAAAGGTCTTGTATGCAGGTAAGTTTGCCCGCAGTAAGGCAGTATCTAGTTTGTAAACCACTTGCTATTCTGAACTACCTCTCTGAAAAGGACATTGAACTAAATATGCAGGGCCTTAATTTACCTGTTAGTTTATTGAACATATTAAAAGAAAAAAGCTCCACACAGCATGAAGAATGCCGAGGAAAAACACTGGGAT
This sequence comes from Tapera naevia, assembly GCA_033556795.1. NCBI lineage: Eukaryota > Metazoa > Chordata > Aves > Cuculiformes > Neomorphidae > Tapera > Tapera naevia. The sequence goes on from JAUMJJ010000038.1 coordinate 19,657,470, forward strand.
AACTGGAAATTCCCTTGTCACATGAGCATGTCTGTTAGTGCTCTCCCAGCACAACCTCATGTTCCCATTCCTAAGGACCGTTGACCAACAGAAGAAAACCAGTGACCCTCCACAAAGCATGAAAGGACCAAAGAAGGAGGAATATTTTTTCCATCTTCAGCATGACAGAATGTCAGCAATAAATCACATTTATCTTTTGTAAAAAAAAAAATAAAAAATTAAAAGATTTTAAAAAGATTTTATGGTGCAGCCTGGGTATCTTATTTTCTATAAAACTTTTCAAAATGTTTTATCACATCAGTGTTAGCAGTCAAGTCTTTTTACATGAAAATGTGACAGCGTCTGTTCTGGGTTAGATGAGGGGTTTATCTAATTCAGATATCTTGTCTTTAACAGTGGCCAATGGTAAATGCGTAGAGTGGAATATAAGAACAAGACACTCAGTGATACTCCCTGGGTATATGCTTTCAACCACAAGAAATCCACATCTCAGAGACATCAGAGGTGTTATCTCTATGTTTAGTAGCCTTTGATAGATTTTCTCCCATGAATTTGTCTAATAGCTTTCTGAGCCCCTGTCAGTTTCTGGCATTTTAGTACCAGCACAGGAGTAAGAGTGAAAGGGAAAACAGATGTGAAAAAATATTTTGATAAAAGGCTCATCTTCATAGCAGAGACAAGAACCTGAAGACTGAGTAACAAAGACAGGCAGCCACTTGTTCAAAACAGGAGTTTAGAACTTAACGGTTTGTGATTTGCCCCTGAATCCCAAGCTGTTGCACAGGATCCCTGAGCAGCCAAGTCTTCAGGACTGAATCAATAAACAACACACAACCATTCTTGTAACTGAGTTGCAAGCAAGAACAACAATGAAGGAATCATCAACACATCAGGCCAAAATTATTTCTTTAGAAAGCAGAGGGATTTACTAGGAAAAAACAATTTTCCTTGAACCTACATAGGCAACTGAGAGTATTTAAGGTTAATGCATTTTCATATAGGCATCAAGTTCAATCATAAGGTTTTGATGTCTGATAATTTTATGTCTGCGTTCTTATCATTCAGCAACTATATCACAACCCATTTCCTCCCCTTCTGGAATGAATGTTTCTTAAAAAGTACTCGTTAGGGCAAAACTTGCCTTCTACAAAGGGACTGCATCAAGCAAAATCCACCCTTCCAATAAAACCTGGACCTTCATAGAAGTGGATTAGGGAGCATTTAAAAATCATAGAATCATAGCATCATAAAATCATAGAATGGTTTGGGATGGAAAGGACCTTAAAGCCCATCCAGTTCCGACACCCCTACCGTGAGTAGCAACACCTCCCACCAGACCAGGCTGCTCCAAGGTCCCATTCAACCTGGCCTTGAGCACTTCCAGGGAAGGGGCATCCACAGCTAACCTGTTCCAGGGCCTCACTACCCTCACCGTGAAGAATTTCTTCCTATGTCTAATCCAAATCTTCCATCTTCCAATTCAAAGCCTTGTCCTATCACTATGTCCTATCCCTCGTAAATGTCCTTCCCCAGCTTTCTCGTAGGCCCTCCTCTGGACCCATTTCAATAGCTCCATACCCATCTTATGTTGGGGATTCCAGGACTGGACAAAATACTCCAAGTGGGGTCTCAGAAGAGCGAAGTAAATGGGGAGAATTACCTCCCTCTCCCTGCTGGCCACACTTCTCTTGATGTAGCGCAGGATGCGGTTGATCTGCTGGGCTGGGTGAGCACATTTCTGGCACAGAGTGGCACATATAAGCATAGTTACATGCTTCTGCACAGCTTCTCTGGCATGCTTAGGAATGATCAGTTGATTCTGCTGATCCATGTTCTAATACCACCATCAATACTCTTATCTCCATCACAATACACCTGTAGCTTTCATTCGTCTACAGATAGCTTACCCTTTTAAGGGAGTGCTGGGCATCTGATTTTTTTCTTTTAACCGATCCAAGGCAACACACAGGTCTAAATGTATTGGAAAAAATAAGTGTTTGAATTCGATCAGGAGTACTGACAAGCATATTTGTGAAATTGGAGAGAATAAGCCAGCAAGACAAGGGGAGCACAGGAAACCCGAATATCCCCATATAATATTAAAAAAATAAATAATTCATTTGAGACCCACTACGTCATTTTCTCAGAGGTTTTAGTCATTTCCCATGCAACAACGTGCCACAGTACATTCTGATCTGCATCAAAATTAACAGTCAGCCACTTTATGAAATATTATCTTTGTTAGCTTTACCACTAACAAAAATACACTTTCAATTCTTCACATCCACGTAGCACGCCTATTAAAGCAATCTGGGAAATTAGTTTGAGATAAACTGTACAGCAATTTTATTCATAGCCTCCCTGTATCTCACACTGTTAATCTGCATCACACCTCACTAAATAGTGCTTAATGTTTATTGCATTTAACTGAATGTATACGATTCTGAGGGTACGCCAGGGACCGATTATCATAATTATACATGTTTCTATGGAAACCCACAAGTCTATCAGTTTTGATTCATTATATTGTTATACCTTCTAGCATTTTCTAATTATTAGGTACCCATAAAAAAGCCTCAGTCTTGCTGTTACTATAGAAATGAGCTATAGGCAGGCCTCAATTGTTAACCCTTACAGGGCAGGAATGAAAAAATGGAAAAAGTACAATCTGATATAGAGGGTAACTCTTCAGATAAGACAAATCGTAAAGTGATTTCATCTGCAGGCTTGACAACTTTCTGTAATTGCTTCAGTGAACTTACTCATTTGTTTTGAAAAAAAAATCCAGCTAGGAAAACTTCGAAAAAAGCATAATTGCTTGCCATGCTCTTGGACATATGTTATAGTAGTGTCCTCAGTACACCTCTTAGCAAGATTAAAAGGTACCCTTGAATGACACAGATGTCATTAACAGTCTATGCAAAACAGTGTAATGTTAGGTCATTAGAAATCAATGCAAACCCTGTTAAACTCAAAGGGAGTATTTGTACTCTTTTCAGTGGCCTTCAGACCAAACCTGGACTGAAGTGCAGCTGGGTGATTGAGTGGAGGCTTAACTTGCTACAATTCAAACTGAGTTCAGTGGGAAATCACAGGAACTCAAGATTTCTTCAGGTCACTTCATAATATAAAAATAAACCAGGAAAAAGTGAGTTACACTGAAAGTAATGAAAACAACTTACTGTGATATGGTCATTTTAGTCAAAGTTAACATTGTCACTTACTTTGTTATATAATATAACCATTTTCCTCCTGTTCATGTATCTCTTATCAGAGCCCATGAAACCTCGAAGGGACAGAGTGGTTTCACTGTTTCCCTAACCCTTCTTCTATTATAGTTTTCAATTAGAAGTGCCTTTTAATTTAGATCAGCAAAACTCTCCCAAAGTGACAGCTCGTCCTTCACACTGCATATCTATTTATTTTGGAAGTCAACACACCATTCAATAACCTGAGAACAGGCCTGATTGCTATGCTAATATTATTCAAAAATATGTTGGCACCAATCGAAACAAGTAAACTAGGACTATATTCATAAAGTGAGTAATAAAAAACATTAGGAAACATTCATACTTTTACTTCTCTAGCTAAAATGAGAGTTGTTGCCTTCGCAGAGAAATCACCACAGTATGGTTCACACACCCAGATTAGATTTCACCTAATACTCTGATGTTCCTATTCAGAGCTGGTTTTATTTGGTATTTGGTACAGTTGAAAAAAAAAAAAAAGAAATCAAGCCAAAACCAAATCAAACTACATATTCAAGTCATTGTGAAATGGTTGTGATACGGCACTCTTCAGATTAAAGTCATATTTTTATCTGAGTGAGAGCAAAAAGCTGAGAATTTAAAATATATTCCCATATTTTAAAAATCCCACATTGTGTATTTAGCTATAATATGTATATTCAGTTCTAAAGCAGACTTCCACAACTTCCAGTCAATTAGAGCTAAATCACATTACATACAACAATGAAAGAGATGTACATTTGCATTTATATGTAAGAACTATCATCAAAGAAACTGAACAGAGTATCATTCTATATAAAGGTCTCAGATTTATACTGTATTTTCAAGGACCGTTCTGTTCAACTCCTATTTCACTATTTCCATGGAGAAAATAGATTTACTGCCAAAAAAAGATTTTAAGCAACTAAAGAGAAAATTTAATCAGATAATTAAAAAAATGCATTAATTGGTATATTAATATGTAACATAAAATAGCCTCACTTAGATTAAAATAAAAATCATGCTGCAGAGAATATGAATATGTACACAATTCAGCATTTCCAAATAATATAACATACAGTTGTCATCTTAGTTAGCTATGCCAACTTAAATAGGCCGAAGATCTTGTGTACATCTACCTTTCCAATGCATTTGCTGAGTTGCATTGGAACTCAGTTGAGTTGCTGAGTTGTTTAAATGTCACATGTTGCAGGTTACAATAATATGACAGTGTATGGAACAGTGTGCTGATGTGGGCAATGAAAATGGCTGGCAGTTAGGGCCACTCACACATCCTCTATCAGTCCAATATTTGTTAGCTGACTCAAACATTCTTTTCCTGCTTGCTTTTGGTGAATAATAACCTTTCACAAGACTATAAAAAATATAAGAACCAGTTTCCACCTTTTAGGTAAAATCAGACATCCCATGGAATCCTCAGTGACATTACCTTTGTGTTAATGGAGCACAATATTGCTCTGGACACACAGCCAGTTCCTACCTGCCTTTATTTTCAAAGCTTCAGCATTCTGGAAATGAATCCACTAAAATTAATTTAAATAAATGAATTAATCAATTACTCAATTAATAAATTATCTAATTAATTATTAGCTATTAGGTAATTTATTATACAAGAAAATATCATTCAGCATTTATCATATAGAGAGTCTAGTGCTACAAGATTGTTATATTTCTTAGCTGATGTATATGATTTTAGCACAGCATTACATTTTATTATATAATTTTCTAAAAAAACCCTGTACCTATTTATTCCTGTTCCATTTAAATGTCAGATTCTTGTTGAAGCAAAAGCTTCCCTTGTATTTACCTGAATTAAGAATATCTAATAACTAGTACATCTGTGGCACCAAAGAGACTGACATGTCGTTGTTGACTAAAGAATTAGGTTTTCTCTGCCTTCAGAAATGAAAATAAAATGTCTAGCACCTACATAAGAACATATTTGTTATGAGACTTTCCAGATTGCAAAATATTTCCTACATAATTAACTAAAAAACCTCCACTATATAAACAGGCATATACACCTACAAAACAGAACAAGGAAATAAAATCACTGGTAGAACCAAATCGGACAGCCCAACCATAAGTGTTAAGTTATCACAGCCATTGAGAATTGCACAGAACCACTCAACAGAATACTCACTCTTTTTCAAAGGGTGGGTTTACAGACACAAAGTTTAGAGCTGTTTTTACAAGTTAGCTGAGGAGTAAAGCTCCTCATCTGAAATTGCTTTGGCAAAGATTTTTTGTTTATGAATATGTATGTTATTTTGTACAAAGTATTTTAACAACTTCAGGAATATTAATATGATCATACTCCAATCAATTCAAGTCTGTAGCTTCAGTAGCTTGTTGAATTGGTTTTGTACTGCAAAGTCCTCTGTGCAAGAACCTTTTTTGCTGGGATGCCAATAAAGACCATGACATGACTTTTCCTTTCCTCCCTCATCAGCTGCATTGAATAGAGCTCTGAAGATGATACAGATCTGGGCTGTTTTTTTTTTTGTCCGGGTTGTTATTCAAAAATAACTTTAGAGAGGCTAGGTTTCAAAGAATGATTTTTTTCCTTAGCTATATGGATTCAGTTCTTCTGTTATTTTACAGTATTCACTATTTGAAAAGATTTCATACTCAAAGAAGGGAACAGTCCAGTTAAACAGTGAAGTCCTCTCTCATGAAAAGACATTTGGATCTGAAATTAAAGTTCAAAATTTCATCTTCTCTAAGTCTTGTGATGTGTCATTGATTATTGTTCATTTTCATTTTCCCTGGGCATCTGTTGCCATTATCTGGCGTCTCAAAATATGAAAGTTTTCTTACTAATGATCTCCTAGAACTTAGTTGAATACCTAACTGCAGCTTCAATGTCTTTGTCAACATATTCTATGTTTCTGCCACTTTTTTCATAACCCGAGCTTCTCTTCAAATTTATATTATGGCAACACAAAGCAAAGGAAATTCAACCATAAATTACATAGACTGTAAATGGGATTTTTAAACCCATAACACTGAGAATTTCCTAAATATATAAATTATAGAAGCATCAGTATTTATATAAGATTATGTTAATGATTTTCCTGAAACGTGTCTGATTTTTTACTTAGAATTACCCAGAGCTTTTGTGCTGGTGAAGTATAGCACTTGCACCAACATTGATGTCTTGATAAAAGTGTGAAAATTCATCAGTTACTGCAGTTTTATAATGAGATTCAAGGAAAAAGGAACAAAAATAAATTCCAAGATTTCACTGGTTTTACAGTAACTAAATAAAGATATGTGATTTACACCCAAGTCTTACATCCCACTATAATTGGGAAGTGACTCAACTCAAGTTTTAATGTTAAGGGCAGATTAATGTTAATGTGGCAGATTTGTTTGTGCATGTGGAGACCTCTGCATGTAGAGATGTTTACATGAGGCTAGCTTCATCTTCTCCTTTTGTGTAGCATGTTAAAAAAGATACATAATTCCGAATCATGTCTCCGAATCTGTAACAAACACAGAACCACAGTCTGAGGACAGCCAAAGGAAGATGAGTATTCAGGATGCTCAAGTCCTCACCTATTTGTATGTTCATAGCAGGGTGAGAGGGTGTATATGAGTGCATGAGTGTACATGCATTTATGCAAGGAGTGAAATTTTCTGATTTAGAACTGTTAGATGACATTCATCCACGGACAGCCACCCAGCATCAAAAAAAGAGCAACATAGATAACATAGAGCCCTTCTGCTCCATATTGGATTTCACCTCTGAGTCTTCAAAACTAAAAATGTAGAAAAAGTGGAGGATAATGTGAATAAGGGTTTGGACAGCATTTGTGAAAGTTGGTAGGAACTATGATCAATTTCATTGTAACTTCATGTTATACATTCATATAAGATTCAAAACCCACAATTTAATAGAATTCTGTTCCTGTGAGGCCAAAGCTAAGGGATGGGCATCTAAGAAGACAACAAATATTTCTCACCAAAAATACTGGTTGTTTCTTTAACAGAAGAAATTATTACATTTTTTTTGCAAGCAGACTAAAGATGGAAACTGCATCTCAGTGGTAGAAGCTTTTTGGTAACTCTAATCTCTGCCCATAGGTTCAGGATGCATTTTCAATATGTGTTGCCCTCCTTTGTGGAGGTCACCTGCAGCTGTCTCGATACCCCTTGTCTCTTGCCTGTGTTTTTACCACATGCACATTTCCTTGTTTAAGTCTCTTTTCCCTGAGTTCTTGGCACTCTTTGAGGGCCAAAGGCTAACTGCTCCTTTCTAAGCCTTCTATTGTCTGCGACATACCAAACTCCTTCTCCTACAAGCCCTACAGATCTCTTTTGGTCTTTGTTTCTAGCTGTAAGTCTACTTATCTCAATCCTCCAAGTCTGTCTCTCAGATGGCTTTCTTTCAGGCTGTTCTTTGCTTTAGGGCCTCATTCTTGCACAGTGTGGTCTCTCTGCCTAATCAGCCGTGCTGCTCATTACGTTCAGGAGCCCTTTGCTATCTGTTTGGGTTTTTATAAGGTCTCCTGTCACCATGGTATCTTAGCATATTCTCACAACTGTGCCCATGGTATTTTTTTGTATAGCCATGCATACATATTTACATATGTGCATATTACATTTGGTACAAAAAAGTAAGATGATTTTGCTTTCTCCCTTCTAGACCCTCGTCAGTTTCTTGTGGTTGTAAAGATAAATCTCTGCCATTCAAGCATGCATTTTGAATCTTCATTAATGCCATTTTTTGATTTCTGTTCTTCTTGTCATCAACATTTACCTGACCTCAGTCAGAGTTAAGAGAGAAGAAATTGTAAAACTACTAATTATAGCAGCAGGCAGAATGGCAGCACAATTAATAAAGAGACTCAAGCAAAATATTTAAAATAATTTTTGTTGAAAAATTTGGTCTTTTTTTGTTTTGATAAAACACTCAACAGGAATGCCACATTAGCTCAGATTATTATTATTACTTTTTGCATGGACTTACTTCTTCTGTAGTCATCCCCTTGCCCTTCCCCCACTTGATTCCTTCCTTTACACTCTGCAACCATGGCAACTCTTTTCCCCTACTGAAGGTTGGACATTCGACCACTCTCAGAGATATCATTAGGGCTGCTACATTGAATCAGTAGCTAAAGTCGGGAAAGAGGAGGAAGCTCACATCTGCACATCCTTCCCTTTTATGTGCTTGTGTATCTGCTTTACCAAATTCTGCTGTGCCAGGAGGAATGAAAGGGGAAAGTTTTTCCCTATTTCCCTCGCTCTCCTTCTCTTTCTCCCTCCTCAATATACAGAGCCATGTTTAGCTTTTGAAAGTTATTTAGGCTGTTTCAAAATTTAGTTATGCAATGAATGCTTCTTTGGCTCATGCCATTTCTAAGGGAAGATGAAAGACAACCTTTAGCTTAAAAAGGGTTGTGTTTCTGAAAGCATCAATATGACTTTTCACTGAAGGATCTTTAAATAATTTCTATGGAATTAACCAAGTCTCACAACACTTCCTTGGGGCTGATGTTACTGTACAGATGGAGAAACTGAAGATTAAGTGACTTACACATTCTTATGTAAATCTGTGCCAGTCAGTCACAGAACCCAACAATTTTCTTTAAAGTCATGTGACATTGTATTTACATTGGTAAATCTAGCATTCTTCTGCAGGACTCCCATTCACAGAGTTCAGTGTGAGATTTTACTGCTCTTCCTTCAGTAATTATCTTCCTACTCAACACAGCACTTTGTAGCACATACTTGCCTTCAATCATGGGAGTTGGTCCGGTGAAGAAATTTTTGTTCGGGTTATTCGACTAAAACATTTTGTTTAAAGAAAATTCACTCCTTTTCAGGAAAAAAAATGGTTTTGTCAAATTTTCCCATGAAACATGGATTTTTAATACTTGATAAATTAGCATTCTCCAAAGAGAAAGAAATCAAATCTTTCAGAATATATAAGCAGACATAATGTTATTTTTTCTCAGCACATGGCAGTCTACCTAGTTAAGTCTATTTTTCTTACTTTGGCTTTATGAACCAACAAAGAGTAAACAACTCATTTCTATGCTAGTAACCAAGGCATTGACCAAAAGGAATATTGTATGCTCGTACTGTGTACAAGGTAAAAAGAAATCCATTTCAATATACTAAATGTTAAGTCAGTAAAAACTGAGGGACTTGAACATTTTTCAGGAAAAGTATTCAGTGCCAAGCAGAATTAGAAATGAATCAGCATATAATGCTATGCTTGTTTGACATATTGTACTATTTGAAGTTATCACCTAAGGTGCTTTGAATTTCAAATTTAGCAAATTCTTGGATGTACAGTAATGCAGCATGATACTTCTATACATCTTTCTCAGTATTTATTAAAAATCAAAGCTCTTATTCAGCCGATTAATTATTGACTATGTTTTCCACTTAACTGTCTTTATTCTACTACTGATCCCTACATTGTTCAACTGACTAAAAGAAATTGTTTAAGATGCTGAGGCAACTCCAACCAGTGCAGCAAGTTTCAGAGTAGGCCTATACACATCCAAGTGGAGACCAGTGATGAGTGGATTTCCTCAAGGGTTGGAAATGGAACTGGTGATGTTTAACATCTTTGTCGGTGACATGGAAAGTGGATTGAGTGCACTACCAGTAAATTTGCCGATGACACCCAGTTTCGTGGCATGGTCAACATACTCGAGGGAGAAGATTCGATCCAGAGGGACCCTGACAGGCCTGAGAGGAGGGTCCATGCAAACCTCATAAAATTCAACAAGGACAAATGCATCTAGGTCAGGGCAATCCCAAGCAGGATTACAAGGTGAGTGAAGAATGGATTGAGAGAAGCCCTGAGAAGGACTTTGGGTTGTTGATTGATGAGAAGCTCAACATGAGCCAGCAGTGTGTGCTTGCAGCCCAGAAAGCCAACCGTGTCCTAGGCTACATCAAAAGAAGTAGGCAGCAAGTTAAGGTAGGTGATTTTGCCTCTCTACTCTGCTCTCGTGAGACCCCACCTGGAGCACTACATTCAGCTCTTGAGTCCACAATATATGAAGGACATGCAACAGTAGGAACCACATCCACAGCCTTTCCCTCGTCCATTAACCAGGTAACCTTGTCACAGAAGGAGATCACGTCGGTCTGGCAGCACCTGCCTTTCATAAACTCATGTTGACTGGGTCTGATCACCTGGCTGTCCTGCATGTGCTGTGTGATATCACTCAATATGATCTGCTCCATGACCTTCCCTGGTACCGAGGTCAAGCTGACAGGCCTATAATTCCACGGGTCCTCCTTCCAATCCTTCTTGTAAATGGGAGTTATCAGGAGACAGAAGAATTTTACTTGTATCTCCTACTGTATTCTTAGAGAATTTGTTTTAGCTGTATATCATCTCTTTTAAAAAAGAGAAGTTGAAATAACTGAACACTGCTGTCGTTCTCAAACTTCTGGTACTACATCATGAACAGTCACATTTTCCTGTGTGTCATCATAGGTTCTAGTGGAGAACCAATGCGTTTTTAGCATCACTTTTTAGAAAAGACTGTTAAGGTGCTATGATCCTATAATCTATTCTCTTATTCTTCATGGCCTCTTCAATAGCCTGTTAGGACCTCAGCTTGGGAAGCACAGCTTAGACGAAAAGAGGAGACTTTCAAGGTTAAAAACCCCATCCAGCTCCTGTCTGAGTTCAGTGATGCCAGGTATCCTGGAAAATCTCTTCTCAAACTAGCAAATTCCATAGTAGGCTTTCAGTAGTGGGAAAGGTTTACCCTGGGAAGAAGCCCTTGATGATACCACTACGAACAAAGATTGCACAGAAAGAATGGTGTGTCAGTGCAGGAAGATTAGGAAAAATACTGATTCTGCACTGCATGGAGAGGCAGGTTACTCTTCTAAGTTAAAGTGTAATTTATATTCTCTTCCAGAAAGCTCAGCTCTTTTCCAGGGCCTGATTTCTGCTCTCTGTTAATTCTTGATAATTTTACACCTCCTTGACAAGAAGTAGAGCAGATATCAAACTGCTATGTATTATGCAGTTCAGCATTTTTATATTCAAATCCAGATACTGTCTTCTGATTTTCAACTTTCATTGCATAATTGGGTCATCAGGTTTTCTGTTAAAAATGCTTAGCAGAACATTACAATTAAAATCTAAATCTATTACCTTTTGCCTGAGCATGTTTATAATGTTATTTCTTCGTATCTTGGGTGAAAACATTTCTTTAAATAAACGATTAATTAAAATAATAAAATATACTTTCTATATAAACTCACTAAAATAATTTTGAAATGCCATGACTATCACAAAATTAATTAGATTCATCCTGCTATGTTTTAAGAAATATACGTTTATCCAAAATTGCTATATTTGTAACCTCCTTTGAAATTACCCACGTATTATTATATATATGTACCCACATATTATTCTCAGAATATTCAAGTTTCTTTATCTAGTTTGGAGGTGACTGACCATTACAATTAATACGCAGTTTTTTATTTTAAATATAAAAGCTGGTTAGAATGCCCTTATAGGTTTTGCAATATGACTGGCAGATAATTTTGTTACATTAGAGGGTTGATTTGTTTGCTGTTGTATACAAATGTAGGCTATTAAAGCCTATTACTCTTAGAAAGGGGAAATGCTTTGTTAAACAGCTTTGAAATCCACTGGCAGTCTGTCCTTTCACACAAGACAAGTGCATGGACACCTCTGTAGGAGTCTTGCCCTGACCTCGACTGAGTGCCTTGGAGCTGTCCATGGCAAGGTGCTGGAAAAGGCAAAGGCAGATTGTCCAGGTACTCAATTATTTCAGCTTATGCAAGGATATCATTAAAGTAGAGCTGCTTTGGAAACTGTGACGCCGAGGATGCAAAACAACATTGCATTCTCATCTAAAAAGAGAGAGGCTTTATCAGATGGCAAAATCAAGAAGTAATATTGAATTGCACACGCACACCTAAAAACCACAAAACAAAACAAAAAAAAATCCAGGTCAGAAAAGGCATAAACGATTATTAGAATTATTTTTTTTGGCTTTGGAATAAAAGGACAGAATTCATATTATGTTATATTTTATTCAACTTGGCTGCTGTATTCTTATCTATATAAATATTGCATAAGTATACATGTGTATCTATAGAATCATAGAACACTAGGTTGGAAGGAAACTCAAGGATCATCTGATTCGACCTTACTTGGCAAAAGCGTGGTCTAGACAAGATGGTCCTGCACTCTGTCCAGCCAAATCTTAAAAGTTTACAATGCTGGAGATTGCACCATTTCCCTAGGGCAATTATTTCAGTGGGTGATTGTTCTCATGAAAAAATTTCCTCATGTCCAATTGGAATGTTTGCAACAGTAGCTCGTACCTATTACCCCTCATTTTTTCTATGTGACTTCTTGTAAAAAGGGAGTCTCCTCTTTCTTTGTAGCCACTCTTTAAATACTGGAAAATGGTGATAAGGTCCCCCCTAATCTTTCTTTTCTCGAGGCTGAACAAAGCCTGTTTTCTCAGCCTTTCCTCATAAGACAGGATTCCCAGATCTTTGATCATCTTTGCGGTCCCTTCTCTAGACACTCTCCAGCCTGTCCAGAGTGGGGTCCAAAACTGAACACAGTATTACAAATATGGCCTGAAAAGGGCTGAGTTGGATAAAGGTTTCTTTGTCTCTGCTGTTTGTGTTTTTGTTCATCCAACTCAGGCATTCTTTCTTTGCCTTAACAGCACACTGTTTGCTCATATTGAGGTTCTTGTCTACCAAAACTCTCAGGTCCTTTTCCACGAGCTGCTCCCAACTGGGTAGATCCAGTCTACGCTGCACTCCTACACACATACTTGTGTATGCATATATACAGTATATAATTGTGCCTAGGTATGTGTGCAAGTACGAGTGAGAGAGAAAGGGAGAGAAGGAGACTTGTAACAGAAAAATAAAGACCTTTCACTTTGAGTTGTTTATTCTCAGTAGAATAGCCATAGAAATAAATGAGAGGTACATAATTTTAGCAAGGTATAGAAATTGATTTTCGAATTGTGGTAAAGAGCCTGAGCAATAATTTACAATCAACTTAAAAGACAGACACTGTTGGTGCCAGAAGATTCCAAGGGAAGTTGGACACTCCTAGACATTGCTTCAAAGCATGGATCTTGTGACACCCCAGATGAAACCAGAAGCATCAAGCAGGACCCTCTTAACCTATAAGCTTTTCACATTATGCATGCAGTTATTGTTTTGTATTTTATGCTATCTGAAATGATGTAAAAACATTTTGCTGAAAAATAGACCACTGGTTTTATGTTTAACACTGGGATTACAAAACATGATCTAATGAGGTATTCATTTTATTTGACTTAACATAATCATTTTCCTCCTGATGTTAAGCCCCTGTGAATAGGGTCCTAAACAGCTACAGTTCTGAAGTACTTAATACCAGGGGGAAAATCACCTGGCATTAAATGACAGTGAATTAGGATCATTGTCACTCAGAAAAAAATACTTTGGCAATTTAATCCTTGATATTCTGTATATCCCAATTTTAAAGAGCATCAATGAAGTACGCAAAATGGATCAACCTTGAAAACAGGATATAAAGATGGGTGAATTTTAGACAGTGACGTTGACTTCATCTTGCTATTGCAAGCCCAGGTGTAATTGGAAAACAGTTATGGCTCTTATAAACATTCAGTCAGAGAATTCTCATAAACTTTCTTAATTTACTCACACCTAATCTTTATAAAAACTACAAAGCTCAGGACAATGATCCTGCAAAAAAAAAGCACCTTGCTTTTTTTTGTTATTCTTGCCAACTTACCCACCGATTTACTTCTTGTTAACACATAAAAGGAGATAAAATAAAAAAAGATTTATCAAACCACAGAGTCTGCTGAAGAGGCTGACTTTCATGACTTTACCTCAAAGTTATCAGAACTGGTGTCAGATATAGAGAGAGCAATTCTATTCATAATCAGGGCAAGAGTTATCCAAAGAGTTTTACCGGACATCACAAAGAAGCGCAACATACTTAAAATGTGATCTACTACCTGATGCCAAATAAAAATATGGACTTAATTTATGCTGTTAATGGATGACTTAATTTGCCAACAGTATAATGGGATCAAGTAAACAAATGCATTTCTTTTAAAAAAACATGGATAGAGAGGCTATATTATGAATAAACAGCAATAGAATTTCAGGTCTTTTCAAAGCCTAATTGCTGTTAACTGATGATATGTCCAAGACCAAACATCAAAATAGCAGCAATAGAAAGTGGAGGTGTGAGGGGGAGAAAGAGTGCTTCCTTAAAGCTATTTGTGCTGTTTATGACAAAACCGTATCTTAACTTTGTGGGACTCCCCTCCACAATTTATTACATTATTGTAATGTTTAAAGGAGAAGGTTAACTACTCATTCCTGCATGCAGAGTTTGCAACAGTGCACTGCAGTGACTACTTCAAAGAACTATAACATTATTTTCAAATCAAACTGTTCCTCCAGCGGTAGCATTAACTGCATATCGTGTTTGCTGCATTTTATCTGTGATTCCCATTCTCTCCTGCTCTGCAGCAGTCTGGGGAAGCACCAGCTTGACAATCATCATTATTATGTACTTTTATTTATTAATCACGTTCACGATGCATTTGAGTGACATTCCAATCAGAATTGTGAACTGGCCCAGAAGATGCAGCAGCCATGCCACTTCGTATCAGTGGTTTCTCTTTTATTCCAGTACCACTCTGACCTTCAGCAATAGTGTCATGTGCTTCTATAATGGTTCTCATTGCCTCCTTCCGCAAGCACCACAGCTCCCTAGAGACTATCTGCATGGGAAGATAACTTTAGGAACCTCTAGGGGTCTGCTTTCTGTTTGCTCCCATACTGGCTAAAAAAACAGTAAAAATCCTATTTGTTCAAATCCAGATTTTTTGCCTTTTTTTTTTTTTTTAATTCAAGAGCACAGGGCAACACAGCCTCTGCTTTAAGTTTCTCAGCAAAGCTACTGCCTAATTACTGCCTGCTGAGTAGCGCAGTTAAACACAATCAGTCAGAAAGCCTTAAAGATACAATATCCTTTTTCATGAACTGTCTGCTTGTCAATTCAAAGTCACCCTCCTGCTTTAAATCAACCAACCACAGAGCTGTTATGAACAGCAACTGATTTTCCATGCAGTGCTGCAAAACAAAATCACACCATATCCTATTTTTAATGGCTGTAGTTTTTCAACTGCATAACAAGAGGTAACTGGTACTGCTGAGCTGAACCATATCAAAAATGGGTTCAAGTAGAAATAGCACAGAACCCTTGAATAATACAAGTACAGACCCAATTACACATGCATTGTGATGCTCAAAGCCAATCACAGGCAAATAACAGTGAAGTATTTTTTCCCCCTTCATAACTGCATTGTAAGCATTGCTTGCTTTTATTTTTTGTTTCTACAGGATACAATGAGATCATTTTTAAGGCTCAAATCCTAAATATTATTTTATTAATCCAGTGTGTATTTATGCACAAAACCTTTTCAAAATGGAATTAGCATAGAAACACCAGTATTTGTCAAGTTTACATCATTGTGGGCAAGGTGCAAGAATTTTGTACTTTTGTAGGCATTTTTCTACTTGATCTTCAGATGTATAGATATCGGGAACACAAACATGGACACAGCACAGAGAAGTACCACATAAAAAAGTACAACATGTAAAAGTAAAGCAAAGGCATGACATGACAAAGTGGGCACCTTCTAACAGGTTTGGGATGCTTACTGACGATTCTTATCTGTTCATATCCATGCAGTTAAGCCATAAACCTCCTGGTAACTGGAAATTTTCTATTAAATTGGTAAAAATTTCAAATCCAAAATGCAAAAGGACTATTAAATTTTCCACAGTTAAGCCAATACCATCATTGCTGCTATGATCTTCAGATTGAGTAGAATCGTAGAATCAGAACCATCTAGGTTAACCTTTAAGATCACGGAGTCCAACTGGAAACACTGCTGAGTTCACCACGAAACCACGTCCCTAAGCACCACATCTACACGTCTTTTAAATACTGCCAGGGATGGTGACTCAAACACTTCTCTGGGCAGCCCATTCCAGTGCTTGACAACCCTTTCAGTGAGGAAATTTTTTCTAATATACAATCTAAACTTCCCCTGGCACAACTTGAGGCCGTTTCCTCTTGGCATATTATTTGTTACTTGGGAGAAGAGACCAGCAACCACCTCTTTACAATCTCCTTCCTGGTAGCTGCAGAACGTAATAAGGTCTCCCTTCAGCCTCCTTAACTCCAGGCTAAACAGCCCCAGTTCCCTCAGCTGCTCTGCAAGGGACTTGGGTTTTAGACCTTTCGCCATGTTTATTGCCCATGTTCAGATGCTCCCCAGCAACTCAGTGTCTTTCTTGTTTTGAGGGGCCCAAAATTGAACACAACATTCAAAGTGCAGCCTCACTAGTGCTGAGTACAGGGAGGGAATCACTTCCCTGGTCCTGCTGGCCACACTGCTTCTGATCCAAGTCAGGATACTATTGGCCTTCTTGGCCACATAAACACGCTGTTGGCTCATATTCAGATGTACTGTATGAAAATTGCTTTTTTTCACAGTATCACAGTACCATAAGGTTGGAAAGGACCTCTGAGATCATCAAGTCCAACCTATAACCCAACACTAACACCAACGCTAACACCAGCCATCATCTAAACCATGGCACTCAGTGCCTCATCCAGTCTCCCCTTTAACACCTCCAGGGTCGGTGACTCCACCACCTCCCTGGGCAGCGCATTCCAATGACCAATCACCCTTTCAGTGAAGAACTTTTTCCTAACATCTTACTGAAATTGTGTACTGATAACATTTTCCAAACATGAAAACATGAATAAATAGTTCAGTATTTACTGTCTTAATTTCAATTATCTGACTTATAAAGAATTTTTTTTTCTGTGAAAAACATTTCCATTGCTTCTAACTCCAAGCACTACCACAGGACAGAGTAAAGGGGGTTTGTAATAAAATAAGCACTGTTTATAGCATTATTTCCACATCTGTAGTTGCAACTGGGGAAGCGACAGGAGAAAATGGAAGGGGGCAATGTGGAACAGACACTCAATAACGCATTGATTACAGTTAAATTAGTATTTACAGTAGATCCACTCAGATAAGATACAAAATTCTGAGAAATCCTGAATTTTCGAGAGTGAGGGGTTTCACAAAAAAAAGCCCACAATTACGGAATAAAAACCATCATTTAGATACCACACAAGTAATTGACTGAAATATATATGATTGACTACCAAAATTAGAGAAAATATTAAAGAATTGTCAATATTTTTGCCGTATAATCAGTCGGAAGGGTAAGCAACACTTCACAAGCACAGATCCAATATTAAAATATAGGTACAGAAGAAAGCCTTATTTCAGAGGAAAAGCCTGGAAAGCTAACGGGGCTTCTTATACATTCAAAAAAAATGCACTTCCAACAGTACACTACTAAAAAGCAGCTGTAAAGAGGACCTTAAAAAGGACTTGTAATAATCTCATTTTTTGGCTCTGAAACAAAACAACTTTGATTGAAATACCTAGTAGTTCTGGAAAGCATTTCAAAGTACTGAAGGGTCATATTAATATTATTAACTTAATCATTTCTATAAAAGCACACATCCTTCCAAGCAAGAGTAATTTCTGTATTTATTTAAATTTTCTTCCCCCAAATTTCTATTTCTGCTGTACTATGAAGCTATAATGGATAAGAGGATAGATAAACAAGAAATCACAAGAAATATTTTTTCCTAAATCTTCCCTGGGGTAGTTTTGGACCTTCACAGACCTACTGTAATGGAATATAGGACAGCCAGAACGCATTTCCCAACTCCACTGAGAAGATCAAGGCGTCAGGCAGAATAAAAGATCCAAAATGCATTGACCAGTCTGTGCCACAGTATGCAATGGGTCTACATGATTTTAAGTGGTGCGTTTCAGAGATTTGAACAATTTTATAGAAGAAAAGGGGCTTAGTACAATAATTTGGAACACCAGCTGTTTTCTGCTTAGGATGCCACTTTGGAGATCCTCTGTTTTTTTGGATACCCCTGAGGCTCACGTCACCAGCTTGAGACCAGTGCTCTGGTCCCATGTCTCAAAGGCCAGTTTACGTACCAGAGTGGATACTTAACTTATTCTTTCAGGCTTCTTCAAATCACAGTTGTGGCAACTAATAAAGTCACTGTACTCGAATTCTGAAGAAAAGCTGCCTTGAATGTCTAACTCCGAAGGGTAAGAGGATTCTAGCTCAGGAGCTGGCAGGACTTGTTGAGAAGGCTTTAAACTAGGCATGAAGGGGGAGGGGGGAGTTACTAGGCTCACCAAAGATGTTCCTGTGAAGGATGAGCCATCTCAAAGGGTGTCGTCAGTAACCCAACTGAAGTGCATGTACACAAACGCACGCAGTATGGGAAAAAACAGGAGGAGCTGGAAGTCCTGGTTCAGCGGGAGAGCTGATATAGTTGCTATCATGGAAACGTGGTGGAATAACTGTCATAACTGGAGTGATGCCATGGAAGGCTACAGGCTCTTCAGGAGAGACAGGCGTGAGAAGAGGGGTGGAGGGGTGGCCCTCTACACTAGGGAAACCCTGGATGCTGTTCAAGTCGAGATCGGTGATGACCGGGTTGAGTGTCTATGGGTAAGAGTCAGAGGGGCAGTCAAATCTGACCTCCTGGTTGGAGTGTGTTACAGACCGCCTGACCAGGAGGAGGACTTGGATCTTCTATTGTTTAAGCAGCTGGAGGCTGCCTCTAGATCGGCTGCCCTTGTTCTTTTAGGAGATTTTAACCTTCTGGATATCTGCTGGGAATTTAACACTGCAGAGAGGAGGCAGTCCAGGAGGTTCTTAGAGTGTATTGAGGACTGTGTTCTGTCACAGCTGGTGAGTGAGCCCACCAGGGGTGAGGCTCTCCTTGACCTGCTGTTTACGAACAAAGAAGGGCTGGTGGGTGATGTTACTGTCGGAGGATGTCTGGGGTGTAGTGATCATGAGATAATTGAGTTCTCTCTAAACAATATAATAAGAAAAGCCAGGAATAGAACATCGATGCTGCACTTTCGGCGGGCAGATTTTGGATTATTTAAGGAACTGGTCAGGAAAGTACCCTGGGAAATAGCTCTTAGTGACAAGGGGGTCCAGGAAGGCTGCATGCACTTCAAGAATGAAATCTTGAAGGCGCAGGAGCGGGCTGTCCCCATGTGTTGTAAGAAGGGTCGTAGGGGCAGACGGCCGGCCTGGATGAGTAGGGAGCTACTGAAGGAACTAAGTAAGAAAAAGAGGATGTATCATCGATGGAAAGAAGGGGATGTAAGCCACGTCATGTTCAAAGATGTTGTTAAGTCGTGTAGGAGGAAAATCAGGGAAGCAAAAGCCCAGCTGGAGCTCAAATTGGCCACTTCTGTTAAGGATAATAAGAAGAGTTTTTATAAATATATCAGTGGTAGAAAGAAGGGCGGCAGCGACCTCCACTCCTTGTTGGATGTGGAGGGAAATATAGTAACCAAAGATGCAGAGAAGGCTGAGGTACTTAATGCCTTCTTTGCCTCAGTTTTTAACAGCAAGGATGTCAGCTCGCTTGACAGTTTGCCCTCTGAAGTGGCTGATGGGGGCAAGGTGAAATATGGCCCTCCTGCAATCCATGAGGAGGAGGTTAGAGATCTGCTGAGCTGCTTGGACCCTCATAAGTCTATGGGGCCGGATGGGATCCATCCTAGGGTGATGAGAGAGCTGGCGGATAAGCTTGCTAAGCCGCTCTCCATCATCTTTCAGCAGTCCTGGCTCTCTGGAGAGGTCCCGGAAGATTGGAAGTTGGCCAATGTGACACCATCCACAAGAAGGGCCGTAAGGATGATCCAGGTAATTACAGACCTGTCAGCCTGACCTCGGTCCCAGGTAAAATCATGGAGCAGATAATCCTGGGTGAAATCATGTGGCACCTGCAGAATGGTCAAGAGATCAGGCCCAGCCAGCATGGGTTTACGAGGGGTAGGTCCTGCCTGACCAACCTGATCTCCTTTTATGACCATGATGTGACTCGCCTGGTGGATGAGAGGAAGGCTGTGGATGTGGTATACCTGGACTTTAGCAAGGCCTTTGACACCGTCTCCCACAGTAGACTCCTAGGGAAGCTGGCAGCCCGTGGCTTAGATGGGAGCACTCTGTGCTGGGTTAGGAATTGCTGGATGGCCGAGCCCAGATAGTGGTGGTCAATGGTGTTTCATCCAGTTGGCGGCCAGTCACCAGTGGTGTCCCCCGGGATCGGTATTGGGTCCCGTCCTGTTTAATATCTTTATTGATGATCTGCAAGTTTGCAGATGATACCAAGCTGGGAGGAAGGGTTGATCTGTTAGAGGGTAGGATAGCCCTACAGAAGGACCTGGACAGATTGGAGAGATGGGCTGATTCTAATGGGATGATGTTTAATAAGTCCAAATGTCGGGTACTTCATTTTGGACACAACAATCCCATGCAGAGCTATAGACTGGGGACAGAGTGGCTGGAGAGTAGTCAGGCAGAAAAGGACCTGGGAGTGCTGGTTGACAGGAAGCTCAAAATGAGCCAGCAGTGTGCCCAGGTGGCCAAGAAGGCCAATGGCATTCTGGCCTGCATCAGGAATATTGTAGGGAGCAGGACCAGAGAAGTTATTGTCCCCCTGTACTCGGCACTGGTCAGGCCTCATCTTGAATATTGTGTACAGTTCTGGGCCCCTCAGTTTGAGAAAGATGTTGGGATACTGGAATGTGTTCAGAGGAGGGCAACGAAGATGGTGAAGGGGGCTGGAGCACAAGCCCTACAAGGAGCAACTGAGGGAGCTGGGGCTGTTTAGTCTAGAGAAGAGGAGGCTCAGGGGAGACCTCATTGCTCTCTACAACTACCTAAAAGGAGGTTGTAGTCAGGCAGGGGTTGGTCTCTTCTCTCAGGTGGCCAGTGGCAGAACTAGAGGGCATGGACTTAAGCTTCGTCAGAGAAAGCTTAGGCTTGATGTGAGGAAAAAGTTCTTCACTGAAAGGGTGATTGGTCATTGGAATGTGCATGCGCTGCCCAGGGAGGTGGTGGAGTCGCTGACCCTGGAGGCGTTTAAGGGGAGACTGGATGAGGCACTGAGGCACATGGTTTAGATGATGGGTTGGTGTTAGTGTTGGTGTTAGTGTAGGGTTATAGGTTGGACTTGATCTCAGAGGTCCTTTCCAACCTTGTAATACTGTAATACTGTGATACTGTGAATCATCCTTCCCCATTTAAAGGTTCCATAAGGATGCCAGTAGCCTATATGAGCATGACGGCCTGATAGAACAGTCATTAATTGTCTTAATTGCAACCTCTGTTCCTAAATCGAGACCCTGAAAAGAGTTATTTTGATTTGTATAGAAACTCTGAAGATTTTGCATTATTTTAATTTCACATAGGGAAAAAAATAATGAAAGGCTGACATAAATGTTAAGTTTTGCAGAATATCCAGCTTTAAATATTAACTTGTAAAATAATTATCAGATTTACTTGTGAAGTTACACAATATTTTATATAAAGGCTGAGGGATGTAATTCAGGACAATGAAACTGTCCTGTTGTATTTGAATTACAGTTTAAAGTGAAAAATATAGGTATCTACTTGAATCATGAAGGGATATAGAGGGACCATGCAACTGAGAAAGGTTTCAACAGCACACAAACATTTTTCCAATAAAATATTAGTGAAAGAAAATAATAAAATAAATAGGACTATAACATTTCCACGTAAAATAGTAAATAAAACTGCATTCTTTGAATCTGTACAGGAAATCACAGTGATTCCCTAAAAAGACATATTTTGAAATCTAGAGAGAAAAAAGATTATCAGGCTCTTTCCTTGCCTAAAATTTATTGTTCAGTCATGCAAGACACCAAGCAAATTTTTTCTTATCTCTAAAAGCACTTAAGCTGGAGCTTAACCTGAAGCATGTAAGAAAAACTGCTGAAATCAATTTGAACCCTCTGTTTAGGTGATTACAGGCAAGCAACTCTTAATGTGAATTGCTGGGTAGAGAGAGCCATGGTGCTCAGATTCTTGAAGAACAAAGCTTTTATGTTTTAACTGGAAGCATCTTTCTACAGCACCAACCTGCAGTTATAAAAATAATGGCTTCTGGCATCAAAACAATGGAATGCTTGCAAATCTGTTGCCAGAGGTTCTGCTTTCCCTTGGAAGTGCTGTTTGGTGGACACAGATTTTGAATTCTGTCATTAGCAAGACCTTGAATGAGTCCTGAGTCCCTGAAATACACTTGTGAAGACATTAACCTTCAATCATATAATTATACATCTGTTATAAGAACCATGAGTCAGATTTACTTTCAAAATTAATTGAGACAATAAAAGTCCTAATAGTTGAGTTCAAAGATTCAGGAGCATTAAGTCTCCCGATCTTAATTTTACCGCTGGAATTGAAATGTGAAAGATAGTTGCCCATTTCCTCTCTCATGCTGTCATCGTTTTGGAGCTTGACGGTTGTTTACAACACTTTTGCTTATATGCATATTACTTAGTAAAAACTACATAATATGGTGGTAATAATTAGCCTTGTCTGCAGGCAAACTCCTAAATAAAGGGCTGGTTTCATACTATTAAGTAATGAGAGAATCTGTGCCTTTTTTTATAATGTACTGAGGTCATTTTAGCCTTCACAAAAAACCACAGGCATTAAGGAAATATTTCTCATACACTCACTTCTTTCTTCCTACTATGAGTGTTAGTGTTACAACTTCATACAGACCAACATATTTCTAGGCACATCAAAGAGGATAATCCGTATTTAGATGAATATTATTATCTTAATGACCAAGTTAAAAGAGTTAAAATCAAACGAATAATAAAAACCCAGTAACTGCATGTTTGAGGCTTCTTTAATTTTATTTTAATGGATAAATGGGATTTCTGTTTGGACACACTTAGAAACGAATAAATATATCTGCAGATATATACTTACTTTTCGTTAAGCTGATGACATTCGAATTTCATGAAAAACGGATTGTTCTGTTTTCTACAATGGGGTCATTCTTTAGCAGAATTAATTAATTACATTATACTTAAAGGCCAAATGCGGTAACATTGTGGACAATTTCTTCAATCAAAGAAGTATATTTCAGCAGATAGAAACATGTGACTTGCCTTCCTGTTCCAGAGTAACGTCCACCTGTTATCATACAGTATTTGGAAACATTTAGTGCTCTAGAGGGAGATTTGAAAATCTTGCAGCAGGCTTATAAAAGTTATCTGCCTCACACCCTAAGTCCCTTCCTAATTAATAACAAAATCAAGACTGTTTTTATCCCAAAGCATAAAGTTAAACACTCATTGCATCACATGCTAATAGTTTATTAGGCTGACACTGGACTGGACTGCTCTATTTATAAACTCTGATTCCTTTCTTAATCTTGCCGAATTCTTGATCTTTGTAACTTCTTGTGGTAGGGGGTTTCACAGTATGATTCAGACTGTGGAAAGCTTGTAACTGTCTTTGATATTAACCTTACTGAATGTTCTCTTCTGTATTAGAATAATGACAATAAATTTGTGTTCTTCCTCTTAGTCGTTCGTATTTTATGAACTTCTTTCATGTCTTACAGGCTTACAAATCCATCTGTCAACATCTTTGAGTGATCGATGCTGTGCAAAACTGCAGGTCTAGAATTACCGCATCTTTTTTCTATGACCTTAGTTGATATGAATTGATATGAGAGCTTGTACATTGAACAGTATGGGCCATGAACATATGTGCATGTCTTGCCATTCTGTCTTTAAGAACTCTTTGTAATTAATTTCCACCAAAATAGTCCAGAGTTTCTTTCCACAAACCTCAAACTGCTGTTGTATTCAGTCCTAGAAACTAGAATATAGAAAAGCTATACAGCATAAGCAGGAAAAAGAACCCCAAACCTACCAGAGCATTTATCTGTGGACTGAATTTATGCAGATAATCAAAACTGATGTGGAATTTCTAGTGTTGAAGATAACTCAGAACCTGTTTCACGTGGGATTTTGTGGTTCAATAAACAAGTCTCTTCACTGCAAAAAGATTGCCAGCTCAGAAACAATTCATAACTGGCATTCTTTTTCTTGGTCACAGCCTGAAAGATTAGGTGGGTGTAAACTACAAATGCTCACAATGTAGCTAAGGGATGTTCACAGCTGTGGTTTAGACTGAACAGTGATAAACAGCCAGAGGCAAAAATTGGATATTCAGGCCTTTCCTATGTCCTTTCTAAACCCCATATGTGTGGATAGTTTGCATGCATTGCAAATTGCAAACAACTGGATGAAGGCAAACCAACAAGCAGGAGACATGCAACTTCCCCACTATGTCCCCAACAAAAAACAGCTGTTCCTGCTTTTAGCAGAGAGAAGTCTCATGCAGTGTCTTCTATTTACTGTTCTTTGTTCCATTAAAGGACATTTCTTTTTACACGTGGTTTGTCATTCCTGTCTGTATCTAGTACATTTCTTTTAGAAATGACTTGTTTACAACCGTAATAATTCACTTACATATTATTCTCCAATAATGATATGCTTTGAGGTTTAACAGCACGGTTTCTTTAACTTCCCATCCAACCAGCATCATTATATTAAACTATAACATACACTTCTCTTTAATACCTTGTTGTTTGACCAACTTTAGATAAACTGCATACATTATGTGATACATTCAAGGATATCTCTGGAAGCGTATGCTGTCTCAGAGTGGAGTGTAGTACTTGACAGGAAATGTAAGCCATGGAAAATTATTGACTTATGTTGTGATTTTAAATATTTAGATTTTTTTCTAGGAAATAACAATGCAATTTGAAAAGAATTCTGGAAACCTCAGTGTCTGAAATGATGTCACAGATATTTGTCTTTGCATTATTTTCTGAAGTGTTGGGAAAGTGCCATGAATGTAAATGTGTCTCTGTACTTGCTAGTATGATATCTAAAATACTGGTTAGTGTGTGATGTATTTGGGTAATACACAAGATTTCAGTATTTTCATCTTTCTCTTTGAAAACCACTTTTCTTATTCTAATATTCTCAGATCAGAGGAAGAAATGAAGCCATTGCTCTTGGCAAGGAAAAGAGGAAAAGAGAAGCTACTTAGAGGACACTGAGGGGATACTGAAAGTTGCTGAGGCTTCTAGGACTTGCATTTTCAGAACACATCATTTAAGCACAAGAGAGTACTGAAACCGGTCACTTGGAATGAGCTGTCATTCTCTTTGTATCATCAGTACGGAACAAACATTCTAAAAACAAAAGTAAACCTTTTCCTCTTTTCATTCATTTTTTAAGAGGTATCAACACATTTCACAGATTTTTTTTTTTTGTATTATTGAGCTAACTGTATTAACAATTTCCTAATGAAACACGATGCAAATTAAAAAAAAAAAACCTTTGTTGATCATCTCATAGGCATATTTTACCACTAGATTTATTTCTACCATTAATGAAATGGCTTCATCTACTGAAGGCTTTTTGATGTCTAAATGTGTAAGCATGTCGCTACAGAAAGTGAAAAGGTCTTTTTTGTAACAAGATTTCAGGAACTGCCCACAGGAAAAAAAATAGTCATTAAGAGATATTTTACAACCATTGGGAACCTAACCAGGGTACATGAGCAAAAAAAATAGATGAAAAATATATTTAAACAATGAGGTAGGGTCTACAAACTTACATGCAAGAGACAATTAACTGTTCTCTGACCATGGTTCACATCATATAACAAACAGATTCTGTACAACTCATTTCATAATCCTCTTATTCTTCTGCCCCCTAAGGCTGAAGCGGTTAGTAAAGCAGAATGGACTTTCATTTGTAAAGTGTCAGGTCTTACTCTCTCCTTACAAGAACAAAATTAATTTGTGAAATCCCATGTTCCTTTTAAGTGGAAACTGTTTTGGGGGGCCATAATAGCCCCTGGTATGCTAGCAATACAGCTGTCCTATATGCATCATTACCTATTAAGACTTTTGAAATTCTTTGGTCATCTCATGTAAAAAAGTAGGCTTTGATTTCTTCTTCTTTACCACCATACAGCTCTTACTTTTGACTACCAGTACAGTCAGCCTAAGAAAAACCCAAGGTGAAAAATCTCCTCCTGAACTGCCCTTTCCACTTTTGTGCATGAAAATCACCTTCTGAAGAGAATCCAAAACCAGTTATTCCAAAGATACCACCTGAAGCTCTGTTTCCATAATCTAATCTGAGCATAAGGCTGCCTAACCTACCAGTGTTGTCCATGTCTTACTCATTTCCTCCATCACACTCGTCAATACAGGCATGGCGAAGTTACAGGACAGCAGAGTGTATCTTTGCTGACTCACTGATGAGGGACTTCAAAGAGGCAAATAAAATGAGAACCCACTTTTACTGTTGCTTGTACTATTCTGGAAGATGGATCATGCAATGAAGAGAGGGGAGAGGAATGTGTTGAGCTATTCGAATACCAACAAAAGTTTTCTCACTATTCTTCTGATTTGTTTTTTTTTTCAAGACCTTTGAGGCAAATAAGGCTCTTCTATTCCTACATCTTGTACAGTTTGTTGTCTCATGGTAAAATATTTTCTGCAGATCACTCAGTTTTGAATGTGTTTATAATCACTTTTACACCATGATGTTTTTTGTTATAGTTGTGATATCCTCTGCATTCCTCAATGGATTGTTATGAGGCTTGCCATCTTCTTGATGCCCAATATATAAACCTCTCTCAGCCTCAACCATGACATTCCTATGTTTCACAAGAAATATAAACAATCAACTCCATTCCCAAGTGTTATGCATATTACACTTGTGCATAATTCAAATGCTGGGATTTTTAGTAAGATACAGAACAAATGTTTCGCAAATTCTGCTTCCCTTTCTTATTTCCTTTACGGACTTGGACAAAAATGGCCCAATGTGGGCTCTCACTCCTCTTGTATGGCCCAGACAATGATAACTATTTCTGTTGTCCCTTCTTGATCTCATCACAGTGAAACTGGATAACGACCTGGACCTAGAACCGCACTCCTTCTCTACTTCCTACTAATGAAAATTTCCTTAAGCTTTCAGGAATGAAGAATGAGCATGGATCTGCTACTTCATATCTAGTCTATCTTCCTCTCTCTGCCTCGTCTGGGGTATCATGTCAAGTCATATGCTTCCCTCTAGGGGCTTGAAAAAAAGACTTTTATAGTTTGAGCTGCAGTCAAAACTTGCAGCTTTCCAGATTTCTGAGGAATACATTGTCTTGGCATTTGCCTTTCTCCAAATTGTCTACTGTGTCTTACTTGGATATCCTCTTCTATCAGCTGGGAGGTAGTCATGTCTCCACTTACAATCATTGAATTTCTCTTTCTACTCCTACTCATCCTAATAAGAGAAGGTAGACCTTTTACAATCTTGAAACATATTCCTGAAAGTAAAAACAGTACTTATCTCTCCAGCATGAGCTAACAAGGTGTCAAGACAAAATAAGAGGTGGAATACCTGCTGGTTTTCAGAGTCACACCTTAGGAGTGACAAAATCACGTCCCTCATCTCCAAAAGAAGATGAAGATGGGAAGTTAATTCCCAAATGGAATTGAAGTTTGGTGCAATTGGAAAGAAAATGAGGTGTTTGAAATAATTGGTATCTCTAGTAGCATAATGTTTGTGAACGGAGGTATTTGTACACTAATGATTTCTTAACATAGCTGTGTTTCTGACCCTTATAATGGGTTAAAAGTAAACCTCTAGAAGCATCTCACTAGAATTCAGAAGACACCTAGTACAGGTTCCAGAGGTAATTATTGTGCATCAGATATTTATGTATCTTTATGAAACATTGGGATTAAAAGTTAAGCAAAAAAGGAGATAAAGGAAGAATTATTTTGCTATCACTAAGACATGATAGCCATATACGAGGAAACAAGACGCATTTTCTCACACTTTTCTCCTAAATACCAAGGCACTCATAGAAATACTCTGCTTCTTTGCACCCTTGGAATTAAATATTCTACAGTTTCAAAGTCAAGAAACAAAGAAGAAATCTCTTTATAAAATTGCTCCAAGTAAAATTTATTTGGTCCCCATAAGCCTTGAGTAACACCAAAAGAAATCAATAAAATTATATATAATGCAAAACAAAACAACAAATGCTACTTCTTCCTACAAGTCTTGCTAAAACTATTATTCTGCTTTGGCTTAGGAGATATACACAAAGGTTATCCAATTTTCCTTTCAAACACATTGATTCCGCTTAAGGGTGTATCCTAAAAGATGCAAAAACTTTCCATCCAGCCACTCAAAGGCATTGCTTCACTGAAACTCTCTTCAAAAACTATTATCAAAAACTATTATTTTAATTACACTATTAGTCAGTCTTATCTTGCGGAAAAGGAATAAATCCCAAACAAGTCCAGTTGCATACATACAGAGAAGAAGAGGAAGAGGGGTGAAGGAGGAGCAAAAATACGCAAAAGACCTAATCGGTCACAAGCCATTGGATGAAATTATTTGCATAATAAGGACTTTTACTCTGTAATCTGCCTCATCTCTAGGATGAAGGACAGAAAAAAGTCAAGAAAATAAAGTTTTTAATTGTGACAAAAATTTAGAACTTTTCATACTTTATTTCACTGGTTTTTTTCTTGTTTCCCTTGTCTTTATCTTTGGGTTTTACCTTCTCTGACAAAAAATAGCAACTTCAAAAAGTTTATTAAGGACAGCTGCACTTCCCAAGAAACTGAAGTCCCAGCCTACAATATATTAAGATATGCAATCCTTTACATTGTTCTTCCTAGCTGGCAAGAATCATAATAAGGTAATTTGTTCCTCTTTTCCTCACTACCTTCAAGTTGTATTGGTATTTCAAGCTCATAAAAATAGAAGCAGCATTCTACTCATTACTCTGCTTAATTGATGAATAAAGTTACCATAGTTCCAGTCAGTGTAGAAGGCATTTCTGTTGCTCTCTGAGGCAACAAGCTCTTACTGATTCCATTGACAGTGTAGGAAGAAATTACTTGTAGACTTATTTGGAAGACTCATTTGTTTTACAAAGAAAACATTGCTATTTCTATCCCTCCTCAAATATCTTAAACATTCTATGTGTAGAACGACGCAGTTACGTCCTGGTTTAGCCCCATCGGTGGGGTCAGCAGCTAAATGCAGGCACTTGTGACCCAGATGCACCTATTCCCAAGGAAAGAGGAAAAGGAAAATGAGAGAGAAACTTGTGGTGCTGGGTTGGAAACTAAAACTAAAACAGTTTTAATGAAACAATAATAATAAAAAGGAAACTTACATTAATTAACAGAAAAAATATGTATACAAATATATGAAATCTAACACCCTGATGATTATGCATCATCATTGATGCTGCAGAGCAGGTATGGTGAAAGATCCTGCACTGGACTCAGCAGCAGATAGGAGCTGGACTCAGGAATGGGATTCAGGAACACACACATGCATGATCAGGGCCAAAAGGACAGATGAGGTTCTTATTAGATATCAGTCATTGAAGAAGAGGGTTTGACCCTTGTGACCCCTTGGTTTTATACCACATATGACATATATAGAAAGGAATACTCTGATAGTCATTTTTGGGTCACCTCTCCTGTCCACCCTACCCTGCAGACATAACCCATTTCACCCCTGTGTTTTGGCTTTCCACCAACTTGACTTTCACCTTGGTATCCATAGAAACAAATATAAACAATGATCTTTCTGTGTGCCAATGTCCCATTACTTTGGTGATAATCAAAATTTTAAGTGTTATCGTATCTATAGACAGAACTGTCTGAAAAGAAATGTAGCTAATTTTCAGAAAATTAAGTTACCCAGATGAGGTTTATCTGAAAAGTTAGCAAATCAATTCTGCTTTTCCTCAAATTGTAACAGGTTACTATTGCACTGTGGCAGATGTAAGATACAGCTTTACAACACAGGTAAAATTTCATACAAACAATGATGACATCATATTCAACCTTCATTGCAGGCCTCAGCCTTATTACTTTCAGCTTTAAGGGCTTTTAAGTATACTCAAAGCTGATGTGAATACTTCCAAAGCTCAAGAAAGTAAGGAGGGCTCTATTAACAGGCTTGTATTATCAAAAAACTTCTAAGACTGCATACGTAAACCAGAGCTTTAACCCTTCTGTCAGCTTTCAGTACATTCACTCTTTAACAGGCCTTCGAAACAAATGTGGGGGTTTGCTGTCTAAACAATTAAATAGTTTTAAAAACCTTTCAGCTTCCTTATACAGTCTAGGTCTATCAGCTCCCTTTCCAAAGCCCATTATCTCTTTTAAGAGCCTAATTCGCTTAGCATACTCTATGTGTTAGCAGAATGATGTATATTACATATGTAATTCATTCTGAGCTGGCATAATAATAAGAAAAAGTCATATAAAAAAGATAATAATTACAAGATCTTAAAGAAAGGCATAGGGATCCTTCGCAACTTTTTTAACTTCTGTACTGAAAATGCAGATATGCTTTTGCCCTATTATTACACTGAAATGGCACTGAGAGATTTGTATTAATAAAAAGTAAGAGATTACACAGTCAGACATAATATCCCACAGTTGTAATTTAAGAATTAACCATTTATTAAACAATATATTCTCATTCAGTTCTATATATGCACGTAATTAATTTATACAAGACCTTTACCTGAAAAGGATATTTTTCTTTTTTTAAAGATGAGTATTTTTTAATTGATGGTACTTTTAGAGATGCATTGTTTTAAATTAAATTACATTAAATGCTTTTGTATTTAGTCTGCATTAAACCCTATTTTATTTATTGTCATCTTCCCAGCATGGTCTCATCATGGTTGAAGAGGGCTGCTAATGCTATTTATATTATGCTGCACTGTCCTCTAATTGACCTTGTTTGTGCAATGGAATGGCTGCTTTTCTCAAGCTGCCAGCCCTTTATTGCTGCATTTTGACCATGCACTAGTGGCTCTTTGTGCTGCTGTTGAGTTCAAGAATCAATACTGCATTCCCTACAGCCAATAAAGGAAGCTGACAGCATGAATTAACTGAGTATAGGCAGTGGCATGGCAGGCCATTGTCTTTAAAGAAAATCTGCACGATTACAAGCCTCCATTGCTTAGTGAAGATTTTAATGCAAAGTGTGAGGTTGCTGTAATTTAATTTTGGCCTGCTGCTCTGACACACTCCCCTTTGCTACTGCTTCATGGATTCCAAGCTATAAATGGCTGCAGACCAAAATACATAGGGAGACAAAGGCAAATAGTCACAGTCACACAGTAGCAGCAGTTACTCCTGCTTTAACAGTAATACTTCTTTTGCATATACTGGAATTGATGGGAGCTGTTCTTTTTTTTCCTTCTCAGACTCTTCCCTTTTCAATTCATACATGCTAAATTAGCCAAATGAAAGCAAAATAATCCAACAACTTAACCACAAGGTGTCATGTCCTGAACTGGCACCTAAAGGAAGGCTGCACATGGGGCAAGACTGGAAATGTATGCATTGACCAGGGTTCTCTCCCTTCTAGTCTTACTGAATTGTCTAATAAGAGATGTTGCTCAGCCACAGCTACTGCAGCAGTGCTGCACAGAAGTATCCACAGAAAAGGCACATCAAGTAAATGTAACATTAACAGTAGGACTTATGCTGCTAAGAGCAAGAATGAAATTGCTTTTTATTTAAAAAGGAGTAATGGCTTTTATTCAAGATACTTCGTTTCGAAAACTGTAGTTCCTTATGACATGTAATATTGTTGATTCAAATGGATTCAAGCTCAGTTGTTCAAAAGGACAATGTATTATATACAAACCATTTCACTCCAGCTTTTAACTTGTTTTCTCTGTTGACAGTGGTAGGAGAGGTTTTCTGGGGAGGAAATCTTTTTAAAGTAATGCCTGTAAAGTTTTATCCACTCACTACTCCTATAAAAAGTCCAAAGTTCTCAATTCCTACTGCCTAATTACCTGCCCTATATATGCCTCAGGTATTTACCTGAGCTGAAGAGCTGAGGGTAAGCTTGATTTGAAGGATGTTTTTTTCAAACCATAGGTCATGGAAAATAACATAGGAGAAACCTGGATCCATTAAGCAGTTTTAACTGCAACCAAAAGAAATTCCACATACATGCTGTGATTCACACAAGACACCTTCCCTTCACAGCCTTTAAAAATTGTTTCTTTATGCACAGCCTTTGTTTTGAACTGTCTAAGTCCTTTAATACTTTCACCTTTGCCTGTCAGACCTTGAAGGTAGGTCTTTATCCATTTTCCAGAAAGGGATAGAAGTTCAGGGCAAATAGTACTCATGGTCCAGTGATGGGGTCATTCAAGTAAGTGTATAAGTCCTTTTTCCTGAGTCACAGGTCAGTCCTGGAGTTGGTACCTATACACCAGACTCTTTTGATCACAGGCCTTCTTTGCATAAGACAAGTAGGGAATACTTCACAAGAGTGCCATTTATCTCTTCCGCCACTAGGCATCTTAGTCATCCAAGAGTTAGACACCTAGTCTTCTATAGCTGATGTAAGAGGATGAATCATCCTATCCCAAAATAGCAGCTAGGGACAGCTGATGAACGGTTCTCAGGAGATACCTACTTTTCTTCACCGACAATAGAGGGAGCCTTGGTGATTAGCCAAGTTTACTTTTATAGTGCTAAAACAAGGTGTAATAAATCCCAGATTAGCTTTTTAACATTATAGAGTGTGTTAAAGGAAATGGAGTAAGTAATAGCAAGCAGCTTGTCTAGGTATTTTTTTATAGTCACTGTCATTCTGTCTACTGCAAAGGTGTGTGAACTGCTCTATGCGCAAATAGTGTATAAGTGTGCAAAAAGAGATGTTGGGGGTTATAAATGGCATATCCCCTGGCAAAATGCAAGTTATATGCAAGAACCCAGTGGACATATTCCATCAGCGAAGCCAAGAGACGTGAACTTATGACTACCCTGAAAAGAAAGGAATAATTCTTTTCATCCTGGAGATAAGAACCAAGAGTTGGTCTTATGATTTAGTAGATACGCATGAATGCTCAGAGTAATTTCTCATGAATTCTCATATTTAAAAGTCTTTTACTAACTACTCCACCACTCTTCTATGGGCTTCATATCTTGCACTGACAGCAATTACTTGCCATAGCTCTTCTTCTCTGAAACTACACATAGATTTACCTTTAAATAGAGGTTGATAATCTGCATTTTGCACAAATTCCCAGAGCACAAGCATAAATAACACTAATTTTTTTCCTAATATGGTAAGTTGAAAAATTACTAATTTTTTTTTCTTTTTTTGGGGTATAAACACCTTATACAACTATCAGAACGTAGAAGAACAAGCTAACAAAAACAAAAAAAAGAAGGCAAAAATCAAAGGATCTATGGATGAAAGAATTGATATCTATATAAGGAATAGTTAAATTCCTCTAAGGGACAATACCAAGCTGACAATAAATACTGTCTAGACAGACAAGATTTCTCCTGGAGAGGAACACAAGTCCATATGTAGCATGGCCTTGACCCAGCCAGCAGTAATTAAGATGATCTGGCTGACATCAGAAGGAGCAGAAGGAGTTTCTCAATACTGTAGTCACCATAGCACCTGAATATTACTAAAGTTGCACACTGCAAACTTCATACATTGAACTCCTAGCCAAGTTCACTGTTATGGTAACCAAATGTATCCTTTCCCAACTAAAAGAACCACTTATATATGTTATTAGAGGGTAGAACATCACATCAGCTGTTGGAAAATATCATCACTCACAAATGATTCAAAGTTTACCGAATTCAGAATATCTTTTTCCAGCCTAACTTATTAATAAACTTGAAAATGCATTTCAGACCAGTAAAAATGTTGACAACTAGAAAGTTTGGAATCGTTAGCAAGACCCAGTTTTCAGGTAGAAAACAAGGGCAAAATACATCTAACTTTCCTTTGAAAATAATATATTATTAGGATTAAAAAGCAGCAAATTATAGGGAAGTAAGGTAAACCTAATTTGCATTCTTCAGTTCAAAAGAAATGTTGCTTTGATACCACTGTGGTATATTTACAGTACACCCACGTCCTCCTGGGAATAAATGTTTATTAAAATTCTACTTCACTCTTATTTTTGTTTTACTGCATGCTTTTTACCCCAGTCAGGTTTTCAGTAGTCAAACTAATCCAAGTGCATTTTATATACAAGAACATTTGCCGCTAAGTTATTTGCTGTGATTGAAAAGATAGAGTGAACACGGAATTAGGTAAAGCAGCGGTTTTATAAATGCCAGCAGTCACCCCTAAATTCTGTATATTTGTAACATGACACAGGCACCTTGCTCTCTACCACTCATGAGAACTGCATCAATGATTATGCTTTGCAGAATATACAGTAATTCAAACCTTGTTCATTTTTAAATCACAAGTAAATTAAAACCTATGTTTTGCAGATGTGTTATCTGTTACTTCTTGAACTCCTTGAAGCTAAGATTAGCTAATGAGGCCAAAAAGTATATTGTTTCTGTTATTGTATTTACCTCTTTACCTGTCTTACAAATACTGACTTTGCTTGGTTATGCTAGATGCTGTACAAATATGCAAAACCAGGTCCCATCTCAGCTGCTCAATTCTTTCAAAGAATACAAATAATATTTAATGGAAACCTGGAAAACAATAGTGGTACATGACTGCGACACACTCACAAATTTTTTAAATTGCCAAGAGTTCCAAAAGTTCTTGTCTATCCCTCAAGACTACATCATTTGTCTAATTTCTTAGAGTCAATGCAGCTGAGTTTTGTGAGATTTGAAGGGAGTGTTGTGGGCTTTTGGTTGTACCTGAGGGAAACTATTCACTCAATGTGAGTCTGTCGGAAAGAAATATTTTTAAAAAATTTCATGAAGGTTTTAGGTGTCCATCTTCAGAGACCACCAACTGAAATCTGATTTTCAAGTTGATTCTGATAAATGTATTCATATCTTTTAATTATTGTTGTCATTAGTTATGTAAAAGCTGAGACCTGCTCCCAGTCAAAAGTTATTGCTTTGTGCTTACCAATATGCAGACAAAAGAGATTACTTGTTTAACAACTTCTCTGTCTATATAGATGGGAAGAACACATTATGCATATCAAATGGTCAATTTTCTTAAAATAATTAAGAGGTTGTATAAAAGGATTACTCGCTTCATTCTCTACTGCAATGTGTATGCAACGTAGCCATGTAGTGTGAGTAATACTTCTAGAAAAGCTTTTAGGAATGGAAGAGAAGAATATCTTACCATATAAAAAACACAGAGAATTTCATAAAGGAGAACATGATGAATTGATTTAGAATTTGGAGAGCATATTAGGGCTAACATCTCTAATGAAAACTGTCACTTGAGCTTTAATAATCAAATGCTTCAATTTTAGGTCTCCTCTGAAAGACAGAGCACACAGAGAATAGTCTGGAACTCTTTAATTGCCTTGTGTAACAATACGCGTTCTTAAGTAAGTGAATGCATTACGGCTTTGACTTTTTGTTCTGATAATTTTCTGTTACAAATAGCAGCACACCCATCGTTCTTCTCATCAGTTAGCAATTTTAATGTTGGTGCATAGAACATTCAGACTGCATAATTCCTTCACTCTTTATAAGAAATGTCTGATTACACCTTTATACACTGAGAAGAAATTAGAAGCAGTTGTCTTTGAAAAGATTTCCTTTTCTTTTAGTACAAAACTGTATCAGTGTGAATTGGCATTTGTGTCCTTAGCAAACTATGAAGCAGAGAGCATTTGAAATAAATGTATCTCAATGATTACATCCACTCCTGACTTCTTCTATGTTAATAAACTGACATGCACATAGCACTTATTTATACCATGATGAGTTGCTGCAATTGTATTAGTATCAGGAAAGTTACACCCCGTTTACACCTGCAAAACTGAATTTGGCCCCGCCCAGTGACATATAGCTGTGTAGCCTCTCATCGGAAGTTTTGGAATCTGTTCACAAAAGCAAGGGAAAAAGCAGGCAAGCAGAAGCTGTCCTTTCGAGACAGTGGCAAATCTAGCAACTTGACCCTAATAGAAAAGCTCAAATACCAGTGTTGTTTCTCATGTGCAGCAGAAAGCCACTAACATTTTTCCGGCTGTTTCTTGTGTGTCTTCCCTGGAATGGTGTGAAGTTTATTTAATAATTGTTCTAAAGCACCACATGAATCTTATTGTTAGCTGAAATTTATCCGTTGTATTCATTTGATATTTTGAATCAACCACAAGTCCTTGGTAAACCTATTACCAATACTATACACATGGTAACTAAGGAGGTGATTGGTGACAGCCAATATGGCTTCACTAAGGGAAAATTGTGCCTAGGGAATTTGGTGGCTTTCTACAGTGAGGTTACAGTGTTGGTGAATAAGGGAAGACTACCTGGATTTTTGCACAGCACTCAATGCTGTCCCGCATTAAACTCTTGTCTGTAAATTGGAGAGACGTGTATTTGACAGATAGACCACTCAGAGGATAAGGAATTGGCTGGATCATCACACTCAAAGAGTTGTGGTCAACTGCTCAATGTCCAAGTGGAAACTTGTGATGAGAAGCATTCCACAGGGGTAAGTATTGGGATCAGTGTGATTTAACATCTTTATCGCAGACAGGGACAGAGGGACTGAGTAAATTTTTCAATGACTCTGAGCTGTGTGGCATGGCGCACACACTGGACAGAAGGGAATACTATCCAGAGGGACCCTGCCAGGATTGAAAGGTAGGCATGTGTAAACCTTATGAAGCTAAGCAAGGCCAAGTGCAAGGTCCCACACGTGGAGTGGGGCAATCCCAAGAACAAATGCAGACTGGAGGGGGAATGGATTGAGAGTAGCCCTGAAGAGAAGGACTCAGGTGTGCTGGTGGATGAGCAGCTCAGCATGAGCCGGCAATGTGCACTAGTGACCCAGGAAGACAACAACATCCTGAGCTGCATCAGAAGTGTTGTGAGCAGCAAGTCAAAGGAGGTGATTCTTCCCCTCTTTGCTCTTGTAAGCGCTCACCTAGAGTACTACATTCAGTTCTGGAGTCCTCAGCACAGGGAGGACATGGATCTGTTAGAGCAAGGCCAGAGGAGGCCACAAAGCTCATCAGAGGGCTGGAGCACCTCCCATACAAGGACAGGCTGAGAGAGTAAGTTGGGCTTATTTAGCCTAGAGAAAAGAAAGTTCCAGAGAGGCCTTACAACAGCCTTGCAGTACTAAAAGGGGGCCTTCAGGAAAGCTGGGGAGAGGCTCTTCATCAGGCAGTACAGAGATAGGATGAGAGGTAACAGTTTTAAGCTGAAATACAGGAAATTTAGACTAGATGGGACAAGTTATCCAGAAAAGTCCTGAATGTCCCATCCCTGGAGGTGTTCAAGGCCATGTTGGATGAGACTTTGAGCAACCTGATCCGGTGGAAGGTGTCCATGTCTATGACAGGGGGATTGTAGCTATGTGATCTTTAAGGTCCTTTCCAACTCAAACCATTCTATGATTCTATGTTTAAAGGCTAAAAATTAGTACAGAGAAGGTACGAGAAAGGAATAGGTTTGGGGATTCTGCCACGGACTTTCATTGATTTGTAGAGGTATCTTGTGCCTTTCCCTAGATTTGAAATCTCTTGCATCCATCTAAGTAATGATGGGGAGCAGATGGCTTTATTTTTAAATAGTGGTACAAATTTCAACAAAGCAGGTTTTAGGTTATAAACCAGAGTATAGCCAGTTCTAGAAGACTGATGATGTCAGGAAGCCAAGGACTTCTTTTAGAGGGATGGAGGGGGGCATGAAAACCATGGTCCTATATGAATTCTACTAGGAGTAACTTTTCGAAAACAGTGCATGAATACATGTTTTAGTGAGAAAGCAATATCCAAAGTACCAGGAGATTTCAATGGTATTCTATGGACCAGAATATATGTAAGATCTTTTTGTCTTGTAAGCCAGAAACGTGAAGGCAGTTGTGACTTCTACCCCAAATAGCTGCGTTTAGATTAGACTATAAATTTGCAGGGATGGGAAGTTAGAGGTAAATTTGGGTAAAGGTTGAGCCCACCAGACTGAAGAGAGAGACCTACACTGCAGTACTGTAAAGCTTTACTTACGCTAATCAAAGTACATAAGCAATAATGAAATAATACATCAGACTGTTATTAACCATTTGAGCTCATAAAATGTAATAGAACCTTCAATTCTAGATGCTAATAAAACCTTAATTTCTTTAACAAGATTTCCACTGTAAGAGTGAAACCAAAGCTTCCATTAGAAGATTAGCTTTCCAGGCAACAGGCGAAGTCTGTAATCCAAAAGCTGATATAAACAACGTATAGTGGTTTCTTCCCTTGTTTAGTCTTCCAGAAACTTTCCACGTTTTAAAGAAAGCTGTTACTGTTAATGATAGACTCTTGTTTGCATTAGATTATGCAGTATTGGTTTTACTTTTTATCACAACTGTAAGCTACATTTAGTCATCTAACCTATTTTCTTAAACAGTGGTGGGCATCCTTCTTGAACTACAATGTCGTCTTGTCATTCAGTTTCTGGGGTTCTGAACGAGGCGTTTTAAGCACAGGATATTTGGGGCTAGAGAATTCTTCTTGTGCCACCATTTTGTTACAGTCTTGTGAAATCAGCAAAAAGGCTATCAATATTTTATTGACTTCAAGGACTCGTGATTTTTGTCTCTGAATACGCAAGCGAGTGAACATGCAAGACAGTGAACCAGAGCCTTGTCCCAGACAGACTGGTATGAATGCTGTCAATGCAATGCCTCTAAATACAGGCAGTGAAACGGAGAGCGGAAAGCTAGCTCAGACACTATTTTTCCTTGAAGAATGTGCCATTTTCAAGCTTGTCTTAAACCCATGTTTTCTGCCATGAGCACCTGGAAAAAAAATGTTAAGGCAATTCCAAAGCAAAGAAGGCGCTTCTAAGAACACTGTGGGCTGAGTTCTCTCTAGCTGCCAAACTTGCAGAGAAATGATGTCATAATAGTGAAACCTATCGGATGGAAAGAGTCCAGTGAGAGATATTGAGTAAATGTTTTCTGTGCAGCTACTCGGCAGAGGAAAAAAAAAAAACAAAACCAAACAAGGAACCAAAACATAATTCAAATTCTTAGTTTGTTTAAGGCAAAAAAAATTTCAGGAGATGTTAAATATTGATTTAGAAGCTTCATGCTTGTCATTGAGATCTGAAAATATGAACCTTCCTTTCTTTAACCAGAGTTTAAGTTAGTAATTCAGGCTATAATTCTGACTCCATGTGTGCATATTATTGCATTATATTCAATAACAAAGGACAGATAGGCTGTTTACTGTGTGAATACAATGCATAACAATTCTCTGCATTGAGAAGCTGATGATTTACAGCTTCAATCCTTATTCACATGCTTGATTTTATGGTCTTGAATAGTCCCACTGGAAAAAGAAATACCTGTCTCCATCTTTGACAGATAAGGGCCCAATTTTATGGATAATAAAAAGGTGAGTGCTTAAGCAATAAGGGTAGGAGTTAAGACCAGACCGGGCCTCCAACAGGAAGATGCTACAACCACACTAGGTGCATATTAAGTGTTTTAAAAAATTCAAACCCCATCAAACACATGGGACAAAGAATCTTAAAAAATCAACACATACTTATTGCTGCACAGTCTGTAATTTTAGACGTTATGCCCAAATACCCAGTTGCACAACTCAGTGCAGCTTAAAGAGGAAATCATGTGCCAGGCAGGACTGAAATTATCTTTGACAGAAGAAAATATGTAACAGCAGTGCAGAAGTGTAATTCATGGAACTTGACCTAATTATTTTAAAGGAAATGCTAGCAGCATTTTTAAAGCCTGTGGATACATAACTTAAAATTTAATGCTGGTGTTTGTACATATTGGAATTTATGGAAATTTTTGTAAAGTTTTCACTCTTGTTCTATCCAGGTCTCCTCTGAAAGAAGACTGTGACCTTACTGGGGTTATTCAACTTAATAAAATTTTAAATAAAATAAATAAGTAATGCCCAGTCACAGCTCATTTGCAGGACATCAATCATGCATTTATAACTTGTGGAATAAGATTAAAGAAATACAAGGAATAAAAAAACAACTCAAGGTCCAGTGAAATTCAAGATTTTATTTGTTTGTTCTGTTCATTTCTTCTATGAACACATTATGTGTTTTCCATCTGTAGCCCAGAAATGACCTTGCACCTATCCACAGGTCCAACACAATTCAATAAGATAAATTTTTGACTGTCCCTTTTGATCGAACAATTATTGAGTAGAAAATGTCCTTCACATCACTTTTACTCTCTCTGAGAGCTGTTCTCTCTCTGAGATGAGTGGCTTCCTCAGGCACCTCTCTGAAGAGATGTGCTTGTTAGCTTGACAAGATTCAACTCATCTGACACCAATGCGAAATTTGCTCAAAGTGGCAGTTCACCAGGCACTCTCTGACTTGTCTCTGTATGCTCCACCCAGACCTGCAGGCCCTCCTGCTCCCTGTAGTTGAGGAATTCCACTGGGTGTGGTGAAGAGTCAGACATTGAAGGTATGATCCTATTTGCCTTTCCTGTTCTTGTGCGCTCCTCTTGTGTAGTCAGAAGAAAACTTCTAGTCACTAAGGTTTTTCACTAAGTTATGGACAATGTCTAGTAAACCGTATCTTGTTCTTATGGGAAAGACCTCTGCAGGCATCTGGATGGTTCACTAGCTCCTCAGGCTGGCATAGCAGTGGGATCTGACATTGCCATTCCTCTAGAGATCTACCCAGCAAACATAGCCAAGAAAGGAGACTGTATCAGACAGGGAAAGAGAAACTCAGGGCACCACATTATATAGCACTCTCAGTGCAAGGATAAAAGATGGGAAGAGAGTTAAAGAGGAACTATTTCTCATGACAACTAATTCTGTCACACTTCATGAGCTCTGTGTGGAGCTGGTGACTAGATTTTATGCTTTGAAGTCATGTCTTCCAGCCATAGATTACCTCACAGCCATCTGAAGGATGATGTCTAGCACTCCGTGGTGCTGAGGACACTGTATTGTCCCTTTACTCCACTGGTGGCACCTCCTCTCTCAAGAGGAGACAGACTGTGTCAGATGTAAATCACTGTGACTTCTTGCTCGCTGACATCAAAGTCAGTGATGTGCATGTGCTCTGCAAAGAGAGAGAAGATAATTAGATGGAAAACAATATTGCGATTTTTATCTGACCCACATTAATCCAAACACTTCAGCTAAAGCAAATCTCTTGCTAGTATTGCAAGGCCAATGGCATGAGCTGAGTATTTAATCACATATATACAGTTTGCCACTGCACGTTCCCAGTTCTCCTTTGGGGAAGGAAGATGAGAATGCCATCCAAAAAGCAATGTCATGCCAGCCAATGCCACGAGTTTGAATCTCCTCAGAGATGGGCAACCACTTTCAGAGCTTTTAAGACAAGCTTTGTTCATCCTCTTTAGTTGAAGACCTGAATTTGACCAACTAAAGGTAAATAAAACAGAAGGGGAAAAAAGGCACATGAAGACACTTCAACTTAGACCTTACAATGAAAGCCTTTGCTAAACTCACATAGTAGTTGGTGTCATTGCTGAAATGTACTGACCTGTCTCTTCCACTCACTATCAGTGACAATACCTTTTTTCTATTATTCACCCTTAGGGCTGTATTTAACTAATGGGAGAGAGTTTTAGTGCTTCTGACAATGAGAGGCGTATACCCATAGCTGTAGTCAGTCTCATTGTAGGTACATGAATTCTGGGTCCAGCATACAGGTCAGTTAGCATCAACTTCCAGATTTCTGAGCTTCTATTTATTTATTGAGGCCAAATGACTTCAGTGGGAATTGCTGCTATTCAACACCTCTCAAATCGGATAATTTTATTTAGAAGCCAAAAAACGGAGTCACTACTTGAGGTTTAGACACCGAAGTCTTTAGACATTGAGAGTGAAACAGGTGTCAGTAATTTAGGCAGGCATTTTGACCCTGGCTTCTGATCATGCTTAGGTCTGACCTATAGTGCTCTATACTTGCATCAGTCTTTGGACTTTCTTGACTTAACATTGCCAGATTAGAGTTAATTTCCATTGGATGAACACATATTTCAAAGGGAATAAGATTAAATCCATGGTGCACTGAGACAGTGCCTACTATTTGCTGAATGTGCCTTGTTGGTGGCGGTCAGGGTAAGGGGGGTAATACAGGTATGACACC
Organism: Tapera naevia; assembly: GCA_033556795.1. Lineage (NCBI taxonomy): Eukaryota > Metazoa > Chordata > Aves > Cuculiformes > Neomorphidae > Tapera > Tapera naevia. The sequence continues at coordinate 19,699,905 of JAUMJJ010000038.1, forward strand.
TGCACAGTGTTGAAGTGGTGTCATTATTGCTTTGTCAGTGACTCAACAAACTGGAGCAAAGAGAGTGGCTCAGATTTCCCAAAGTATCTTGCCTTTGGTGTTCGCATCTCTGGACGAACTGCTGAATTTAGCACTTGACTGCAGGCTGAAATTGGTCTGTTCAAACCTTTAGTGCTCAGGTTTGTGCTGATGAATAATCCTTCAGGCAAATATATGCTACTCACTGAGATTCATTCTGAAAATCCATATGAGGGGGATGTAGAACACAAACCAGAAACTCCAAACTGTTGACCTGCTTCCTGGCTTTGATCCCAATGTTTTCCTGATCTTACTTCTGTGGTAAAACTGTATAGCAGGTAAGCCTCTGTCTGTTTAATCATTGCTGCGACTATGTGAAAACAACATCGATAAATCATTTTTGTAGGTTTCAACTGACCTTAAGATTCATTCATCTTTTTGAAAATTTTTATACATACTAGCACATACACATGCCAACTAGTTTAAAAATCTTTCCAAATAAAATCTGTAGAGAAGGTACTTTCCTCTTTAAACATTTAGAAACAGGCTCATTTTTTCTTCCTAATTATAGCAACTACACAAAGGAGCAATAAGTCTCAGAAGATTTGTCACAAATCCTCCAAGTCCATGACACCAGTTTCAAAGAAAACCACCGGTTCCCTTCAAAGCAGTAGTCTGCAGCTGTCTGATAAAAGGCCACAACCCAGTACAAGGTAATCATTAGGCAGACGTTATTATTATTTTGCTAATTAGTCAAAAATCATTGGATTTCCTGTGGCTTCTTCCTGCTGAGCAATCATTTGATCTTGCTTATGTTGACAAACATGCATGTCACCAATTGTACCTCATTTATCATTTGACGAGGGCAATGTTTGCTGCTTCTTGTGTGGAGAAGACTAACAACAAGAAAATGGGCAAGAAGATTCAGAATACAGCTGTTCTTACTTTTTGCTTCAGCTGATACAGTGACAAACTACATTGAAAGAGCAGGATCTGCAGCGAGCTATAAAGCCACTGTTAGATCCCAGGGGAAGTGTTAATCCAGAATTCCTACAATAAACCTTATGTAAAATGAACTGGAAATACTCCTGCTTCAACCGAAACGTAGAGAACTCCATGTTCCCAAAAACAACCCCACAGCATTCCCCCCTCATGCTGTCAGACTGATGTGGCTTAATTTAACTGGTGGCACTCACAGGGAAAAATAATCATTTTATTTTGTAACATGTAAAGAGTGAGATAAATTCGTACCATTCAAATCCCCAAATTTAGTTTGAAAGGCATTTCAAAACTCAGTTCCCTACACAAAGAGCATTCTTCCAACGAATGTACAGGAAAATCGAGTGCAAGGGTGTGTATGTCTGTATGTTTATTTATAGTTATTGCTGGTGGTGGGTATGAAATTGTTTTGGTCTAGATCTTTCTCTTTCAGTAAGCTGGCCTTTCAGTGGCTCAGACATTGTTAAAAAAACCTACCATGTACTCTTCAAAGTAAACTGTTATGCCAGTTCCTAAGTATTAAAACAAGCATTATATTGTTTCTAAGGCAGTTGTATTTTTTCAAAATTCTCTTAATTGCTCCAAGTTATAATTTCACTTGGCAGTCTAGTGTAACACAGCATTATATTTCTTACTTTGTTGTATGAATTATTACTACCGTCCCCCCCGGACAGAAATAAATAAAGGAATGCTGATAAAGAAAGAAAAGAATAGCAGTAAGCATGTGGGAATAAGAAAAAAATATTTTGAAAGATATAAAATAATTAATTTTCTGTAACAATCATTTGGAGGAAGACAGACAGACCACATCTTACTGAGCATCCATATGTGACTTTAAATAGGTGAGGAAAGCTGTCAAATTATGTGATATTGACATCCAGGTCATCAAGAAAACCTTGTTGTCCATCTTTAATGTGTCTATATTGAATGACTTTCATTAGCTAAGAAAAATAAGGGAAAACATGAACAGGTAGGGATATATGTGAAAAATAATGCATTCTACCACTTTTATGGGAAAGGACAAATTCACTATTTGCTCAAACTTATATTTTTCTAGGGAGATAATAGTGATTGCTTGACTTTTCTTTACACGTAGTTTAAATTGGCTTTCAAAAATACAGTTTATATGCTGAATGAGCTCAGCTACGTTGAGAAATTACTCATATGTTCTTTTTGTTGAGGCTTACACATCCGACAGTAACAATTCTACCACTTCTTTACAGTTTGCTGAACTGCTGCTTGTAAATTAGAAACAGACACACCAGTTTCGATTTTAAAGACATTGTATTTTTTCCTTTGCTTTAATAAATCAATCTCACATGACAATGCTGGCAGTCTTTTAAACGGGTCAGGCCAGAGTGTGGCCTTAGTTACCCTCACATGATCTGATCCCTGATCACCAATAATTTGATTAGTTGTGCCATAAGAAATTATTTGGTTCGATAGATGTAAATATAACCAACTGTATACACAACACATAAAAGTCAAGAGGATTCTGCCAGCCCTCCAACTTCCTCAGGAGTCATATCAGTCTGTAGGGGGACTATGCCTCCAATTCAGGACGTACTGTCCACGCTGCCTTCAGCAAATAATCTATGTCAGGTTAAAGTAACTGGGACTGAAATTTTAAGAGAGCTGTGACTACTCTCTGATTTTAAGCACAAATACACAAGTCATTGCCAAACAGAATATCTAATGCTCTGTCTAAGACAAACTGCAGAGAAATTATAACCCACTGAGCTTTTACCCACTGCCCAGCCTGCATTTTCAGGACTTCCTTTTTAACTGTTTGAGGTGATGAGTGCGTATTGATTTTAAGGAATTCAGCATTTGCAGGGTATTCCTAACAGTGCTCAGCTGCTCAGTTCAGGGAGGTAAGAACATTTTTTTTCCTCTTCAAAATGCATTTCGTGAAAGAACATCTTGAATAAAAAAAAAAATGGAAGAAGGCTCACTCAACAGCTCCAGTATTTTCCCTTCTCAGACAAGGTCCGACTTGCAGAAATGATGACAGGTAAAATCCCCAGCTTCTCTGCTGAGCATGTGTGAGAAAGAAGAACTGTATGAAACATACAAAACATACAAATACTATACAGGATTTTTATTGTCAGATTACCTTTGTTTGTTTTGTCAGTTCTTCACACCTTCTGTGCATTTGGTCCTCGTACAGTGGGCTTTATTGGCACTGCTTGACAAAGCACTAAAAGTCTTTGCTGGTACAGCTGCTCACAGAAAATTTCAGTACTTCATGGGGGCGTGTATATGTTCTCTTAAATTTTAAATATGCTCAGGCAAGTATTTGGGTTGGAATGGTTTCCTACACTCAGCCAGAGCAAAGAAAGAGTATCAGAGATGACACTGAAGATCAACAGCTAAAGAAGGCATGACAGACATCAAGTGTTCACCATGATATTAGGGATCAAAAGTTTAGAACTACTTCAGGCTAATGAATTTATGCAAAAGGTTAGCCTAAGGAAACAGCAGTGTGCTTGTAAAGACTTTACTATTTTGTTCTTGGAATAAATTATTAATTTCAGACTATTAGCCTAGATGAGAGCAGAGATAGATATTATTTGTTTAAAGAATGAAACAGAAAAAAAAGAAAAACAAGCAAAAAGTGTTAAAAAAAAAGCACATAAATAAAATCAAAATATAAATAGACTTTCTGATCCTAACAAAATGAAAAGCTTATAGGTTGTTTCTTACCCTAAGGTTATTCATTTTTTATTTTGCTCCTGGTAATGATGTAGTTTTGATTCTATAAGGACACTTAAACTAAAATTATGACAAAGTGCTTGTGTGTAAGGGCTCAGATCTGGGAAAATATGCATGACTCCCCCCTGTTCTTGAATTTTTATATATTTTGATTTGCTGAGAAATTCTGCATTTCTCGCCTCTGTTTGTGTTCTGGAACATTGGTGACTTTTGAAAGATTTCTTGCATTTTAATGCACAGATACCTTGGCAGAAGTAGCTCAGAATGTGGAGAACTGTAGAACACCAAGTTCCTCAAACAATGTAATTATGCATCTTAAATATGACTGAATTTAAGAATGCCAGAAGGACATGAAAACTCTGTTTCTATCTTGCCTGACAAAGAATAAAATTAATAGCTTGTATGAAAGCAGTATAGCCACAAAGGACAATCAGAGAAAATCTATAATGGGCTAAAATTCAGTGAGAGAAATAAAAGAATCACAGTGGTTTGAAGGAATTGAGAAATAACTTGAATTCTTTTTTTGAAAAAAAAAATCTATACTGGCCTTTTCTAAAAAATAAAATATGTTTACTCTTGTATTACCCTATCTGACATTACTACAACTGTTACACTGTCCTTCCTTAGATTACAATGACTTACATTACAAGTGTGTAATTTCAAACAAAAGAGAATTATTTTTTCTATCTATTTATCCTTGTGAACAAGAACAGTTTCAATAGAAACACAAGAATTAAGGAACTGTAGGTACGAACACCAAAGGACATGGTATTTACCATAGGTGGATAATTATTCTCCATGTGCCATTTTTTTCACACTTCATATCAAGACTGGGGATATCTGGGAGTGTCACATCTGGTTCTTGAAACAAAACTGGACCTGTGAATGCTCAGAGAAATCCCAGCCCTGCACCCCAAAGGAGTTTTGAGAATGGCTTTGCTGAGACTGATTTGCTGTGTGTATCCCTCACCTTTATCACAGAGGCACAGGCATGGGTACCAGCTTGTGTGCATCTTCCATGTCCCCATGGACCTGCTCACACTCCTGGGCATGTCTGGCTCTGATTACCCTCACTGGACCTGATCCTGACCCATACACGTGGGCTGACATCTCGTTCTATCAGCAGCCTTTTCCCAGGGAGAACCTCAGTGCCCGGGGCTGGGGTTGCTGTGTTTCTGGCTTGGGTGCGCTGGGATGGGCTGCCAGGACCCGCCCTGCTGCCCTGAGAGGCCTTGCCACACCCCCATCAGTCCCCAGTGCCCACAGTACCCTGACACACTTGGATTGCATTAAAAATAAAGCCAAGGTGTGCAAATGTCAGCTGAATCACAGAATTACAGAATGGCCTGGGTTAGGAGGGACCACTAGAGATCATCTAGTCCAACCTCCCTGCTAAGGCAGGTTCACATAGAGCAGGTTGCACAGGAATGCTTCCAGCAGACTTTTTAATATCTTCAGAGAAAAAGACTTAACAGCCTCTCTGGCCAACCTGTTTCAGTGTTCTGTTACCCACAAAATAAAGTTTTTCCTCATGTTCAGATGGAACTTCCTGTGTTCCATTTTGTGCCATTGCCCCTTGTCCTGTCACTGGACACCACTGAAAATAGTCTGACCCCATCCTGTAGGTATTTATAAGTATTGATAAGATCCCCTCTTGATCTTCCCTTCTCCAGAAAAAAAAAAGACTCGTGTCTCTCAGTCTTTCCTCACAAGAAAGATGCCCAGTCCCCTAATCATCTCTGTGGCCCTCCACTGGAGTCTATACAATCGTTTCTTGTCTTTCTTAAACTGAGAAGCCCAGAAAACCGGACACAGTAGTCTACATGGGGCCTCACTAGGGCAGAGCAGAGTAGGAGGGTAATCTCCCCTAGCCTGCTAGCCACTTCTGCTAGCCTTCTTAATGTACCCAGGATACCATTGGCTGCCTTGGCCATGAGGGGACATTGCTGGCTCATCATCAACTTCTTGTCCACCAGGACTTTCAAGGCCTTCTCTGCAGAGCTACTTTCCAGCTGGTCAACCTCTAACCTATACCGATGCATGAGGTTATTCCTTCATAAGTGCAGAAGACAAAGTGAAGCAGTGCGTGCAGTGGCGACTGATACACTGCCAGTACAGTCAGGGCAGGCAGATCTACAAGTGCCTATCACAGTATCACAGTATCATAAGGTTGGAAAGGACCTCTGAGATCATCAAGTACAACCTATAACTCAACACTAACACCAGCCATCATCTAAACCATGGCACTCAGTGCCTCATCCAGTCTCCTCTTAAACACCTCCAGAGTCGGTGACTCCACCACCTTCCTGGGCAGCACATTCCAATGACCAATCACCCTTTCAGTGAAGAACTTTTTCCTAACATCAAGCCTAAACTTTCCCTGACGAAGCTTAAGTCCATGCACTCTAGTTCTGTCACTGATCACCTGAGAGAAGAGACCAACCTCTGCCCAACTACAACCTCCTTTAGGTAGTTGTAGAGAGCAATGAGGTCTCCCCTGAGCCTCCTCTTCTTTAGACTAAACAGCCCCAATTCCCTCAGTCACTCCTCATAGGGCTTGTGCTCCAGCCCCTTCACCATCATCGTTGCCCTCCTCTGAACACATTCCAGTATCCCAACATCTTTCCCAAACTGGGGGGCCCAGAACTGGACACAATATTCAAGATGAGGCCTGAACAGTGTCGAGTACAGGGGGACGATAACTTCTCTGGTCCTGCTCACTACACTATTCCTGATGCAGGCCAGAATGCCATTTGCCTTCTTGGCCACCTGGGCACACTGCTGGCTCATGTTGAGCTTCCTGTCAACCAGCACTCCCAGGTCCTTTTCTGCCTAACTAATCTCCAGTCACTCTGTCCCCAGTCTATAGCTCTGCATGGGATTGTTGTGTCCAAAATGAAGTACCCGACATTTGGTCTTATTAAACATCATTCCATTAGAATCAGCCCATCTCTCCAGTCTGTCAAGATCCCTCTGTAGGGCCATCATATCCTCTAACAGATCAACCCTTCCTCCCAGCTTGGTATCATCGGCAAACTTGCTGATGATGGACTCAATCCCCTCATCCAGATCATCAATAAAGATATTAAACAGGACGGGACCCAACACCGATCCTTGGGGGACACCACTGGTGACCGGCCACCAACTGGATGAGACACCATTCACCACCACTTTTTGGGTTCGGCCATCCAGCCAATTCCTAACCCAGCACAGAGTGCTCCCATCTAAGCCACGGGCTGCCAGCTTCCCTAGGAGTCTACTGTGGGAGACGGTGTCAAAGGCCTTGCTAAAGTCCAGGTATACCACATCCACAGCCTTCCTCTCATCCACCAGGCAAGTCACATGGTCATAAAAGGAGATCAGGTTGGTCAGGCAGGACCTACCCCTCCTAAACCCATGCTGGCTATGCCTGATCTCTTGACCGTTCTGCAGGTGCCACATGATTTCACCCAGGATTATCTACTCCATGATTTTGCCTGGGACCGAGGTCAGGCTGACAGGTCTGTAATTAACTTGGATCATCCTTACGGCCCTTCTTGTGGATGGGCGTCACATTGGCCAACTTCCAATCTTCCAGGACCTCTCCAGTGAGCCAGGACTACTGAAAGATGATGGAGAGCGGCTTAGCAAGCTCATCCTTCAGCTCTCTCATCACCCTAGGATGGATCCCACCCGGCCCCATAGACTTATGAGGGTCCAAGTGGCTCAGCAGGTCTCTAACTTCCTCCTCATGCATTGCAGGAGGGCCATATTTCACCCTGCCCCCATCAACCACTTCGGAGGACTAACTGTCAAGCGAGCTGACATCCTTACTGTTGAAAACTGAGGCAAAGAAGGCATTAAGTACCTCAGCCGTCTCTGCATCTTTGGTTATTATATTTCCCTCCACATCCAACAAGGAGTGGAGGTCGCTGCTGCCCTTTTTTCTACCATTGATATATTTATAAAAACTCTTCTTAATATCCTTAACAGAAGTGGCCAATTTGAGCTCCAGCTGGGCTTTTGCTTCCCTGATTTTCCTCCTACACGACTTAACAACATCTTTGAACATGACGTGGCTTACGTCCCCTTCTTTCCAACGGCGATACATCCTCTTTTTCTTACTTAGCTCCTTCAGAAGCTCCCTACTCATCCAGGCTGGCCGTCTGCCCCTACGACCCTTCTTACAACACACAGGGACAGCCCGCTCCTGCGCCTTCAAGATTTCATTCTTGAAGTGCATCCAGCCTTCCTGGACCCCCTTGCCACCCCGTTATGACAGTCTTTCCACCACGTTTCCGTGATAGCAACTATATCATAGTTCTCCCGCTTGACCAGGTCTTCTAGCTCCTCCTGTTTGTTCCCATACTGCGTGCGTTTGTGTACATGCACTTCAGTTGGGTTACTGACGACACCCTTTGAGATGGTTCATCCTCCACAGCAACATCTTTGGTGAGCCTAGTAACTCCCCCCTCCCCCTTCATGCCTAGTTTAAAGCCCTCTCAACAAGTCCTGCCAGCTCCTGAGCTAGAATCCTCTTACCCTTTGGAGTTAGATGAGACCCATCTGGGTCAAGCAGGCCGGGTGCCGTAAAGGTTTCCCATGATCAAAGAACCCAAAATTCCTCTGCCAGCACCAGCCCCTAAGCCATTTATTAAGTGCATATATTCTCTTGTTCCTTTCTGTATACATCCCTGCCACCGGTGGAACCGAGCAGAACACCACCCGTGCTCCTGCCCTATCCATTGACCGTCCCAGCTCCTGGAATTCCTTTTTAACTACCCTTGACCCTCTTTTCACTAGCTCATCAACACCAGCCTGGACCACCAGAAGCGGGTAAACTATAATGTGACATGTAGCGTATGCTGAATTGGATATGCAGCTGCTCCTTTGCTCATACAGAGGTTAACTACTCTCCTTCACTGTCTTGGAGACAACTGGCACAGAGAAGCCTTTCCAATGATCTGCCTCCATTTCCTGGTCTCCTGTACTGCTGCACCCTGCCTCCCCACTTCTGCCATCAAACCGCATGTGGGAGAGACAGAACAGCCACTGGCCTCCTTCCCCTCCCCAGCAGTACCTGAGCCACCTGAGCCAGAATTCAGCATGCACACAGGTACATGGTTTAGGCAGAGGACAGATGTAAATCCCCATGGATGTTTTGTGCTTGTGAAATTAGACATCAGAACACCTGCAGCAAGACAGCATAGTAAAATCCCAATGCTGACTTTTAGTCTTTTGGCTCTACTTACATGAGACACGATGCTCATACTATGAAATGTATTTATATAGGAAAAAAAGTGATTGTCAGTGACAAGAAATTACTACCTCGTGGAAGTCGATGAGCTGCATGAAGTACAATATCCCTTTCTCTAGTGTTTTTTCCTCTGATTTTTCACCAGAAGCCCAAGAGTAAAGAGTTTAACAGAAACATGAGACATTACACTTCACACACCAGTCAGAAAGGCCAAAAAGTTCAGCAGCTGGCACACAAATGTATTCAGGGATAGTGTACACAAATGTACATTTTTCATGTCTTCCTTAGAAGAGCGATATTGTTAACTAAACAGCAAAGAGATTCTAAAATTGTTATGCAAAGCTTGTGTTTTCAGTGTCTTAAAGGGGAACCAGTGGTAGATACAACCTTTAAAATGCGCAGATGGTCTTTATACTGTTCATAGGACAATCACGCTGCAGTGGAACAGCAGAATGTCTGAAACATCTCCAGAGAAAGTGAGCCGCCATCAGTTGCCCAGTTGACCATTGCAGTCACTTCATGTTGGATACAGGAGTGATGTTGAGGCATACAAATGTGATTATTATTGTTGCTGGGGTTTTTTTCTGCTATACCCTCAGAATAGAATAGAATAGAATAGAATAGAATAGAATAGAATAGAATAGAATAGAATAGAATAGAATAGAATAGAATAGAATATTTCAAATATTAAAAAATGGAAATTTTCCTATTTCTGTGTTAACAGTGGTATCCACCCAATTAAAACAATTGCTAATTTCATAAGTAACTGCAGTTGCCTTAGTTTTGATATGAAGCGACTTCATCAAAACTATATCAGCTGTAAACAGCAATGTCATGTCTTGGCAGTATGAGAACAGTGGTTTCCTCATAAACCTGAACTTACCCTACAATGACCCAAGATAAGATAAGATAAGATAAGATAAGATCATAATAAGACAACAAAGGACATTGAAAATTTTGCCAGTGTCTCAAATTCCTCTAATAATAAAGGACATTGTTGGATAAAGTTCTCAGAGATTCTGGGGGTGTGAATCTTCACTCATCACAGTGGTCTCCATTCCCCCTATATCAATCACCAGATTTGCCTCAACAATGATCAAGATATACCAGTGAGTCTGCTAAGCATCACTAAGAGCACCACTGCAAGCTGCTATATCCTGAATCCAACTCCAGCCGACATCTATCACGTAAGACAAAGACAGAAAAACCCAGAACCTTAATTATGCATTTACATAGAACAACCCCTCCCTGGGTCCTGCACACATTCATCTGCAGTCCTGAAGTCTGGGATTACTACAACCTAGCTATTGTGAAGGTGAATCTGTCACCTTTCACCTTTGATAGTCCAAAATATTGCAAAGCTAATGATTTGTGCCACAAACTTTATTTGCTGTTGTCAAGAATTAGCCTACATGACTATATAGTTTCTTTCATAAACTTTCTAAAAAACAATTTACATTTCTTGCCTGGGGTATGCTGTTTGGAAGACCACTAGAATCCTTTCACTCCCAGTCTAAATTTATTAATGATAAGTGAGTGCTCAGTCAGATCTTTGAATCATTTTCTTCAACCAGAAATCGGTCTTTTTGGGAACACTGAGGTAAGACTACAAATCAGGCTTGTTAAAGAAAAAATCTATGCTGAAAAGCTATGAGTCTATTGTTAAAAGCAGACAGACAGGTTTTCCAAGTCTACCAAGAGAATTACACAACTGTTTTCTGCCAAGAAGCCATGGGATCTGAGTACTTTTTTTATGCTCTGAAAACTCTGAAAATTTTCTACATCCCTCCAAGGATGTACCTTCTCTTCACCATCTCTCTGAGGAATCTCATATACGTAGAGAAGGGGAGAGGTAAGGAAAAATTCACAGAAGTTTCCACAAGGGGAAATGCTTTGGGAAATAGAGGCAATTACCTGCCACCATCTTCTCATCCTGTTTTTGAATTCCGCAAGAAGGAAGAACTTATACTCTTTACTCTTTCTATATCATGTAAATAGGTCATGAGCCTCTTATGCCCGATGTTGGCATAAGCTGCAGAGGGAGGTCAAGTAGTCTGAGCCTTGAGATTTGTCCCTGACTCGTTAGCTTGAAGAAGGTTATCTGGGTGTCAGTTGGGCTGCCTCTGTGCTTAAAACTGGTCTTGAGTCTAATTCCTAATGCACCAAGATGTTTCACCCTGATGATTTTGGTTGCCTCCAATTTCTCCCTGGATTAATCTTATATGACCACAAGACCACACACTAACAAATCTTCCAAGAACATGTAAGAAACGCAGAAGGAGACAGGCATATCTATACAAAGTGATTCACATGGAGGTCTTGACCATGCCAAGGCAATTAGAAAGCAGTAGCTACTTACATGATCTCTCACAGGAAGCTGGTTTGTGAGCTATTGGTACCATCTCACCTGGTCATCCTATTGAGAGTTTCCCAGGAGCTGATTTGCAAAATGGGGTTTTCTACAGGACATTCACCTACACCACATGTCAGCTCAGAAGCTGATCCAGCTGAAAGGACCTTTACTGTGACACAGCCCCAAATGTCCTATGACAATTGCCTTAAAATAAGAAACTGGGTCATTCCTGCAGTCATATTCATGTGAGCAATTGTTATGTACTGAGGTAGTGCCATGACAGGAACGGACTATATTCACAAGTAAGCGTTAGAAACTCTCTCCCCAGGAGAGTAGGTGCATCACTTCAGCTTCTCTCTTCTTCTCCCAGGGCCTCTGTTTGGTGTAACAAGCCTATATACCGAACAGTAAAGCCCACTTTTCATGTGGTCTATTCAGTTTCCCAATTGACTTAAAAGAAAGGTCTTATTAAAGACACTGTAAGAATTTTGAACTCTGTCAGGAATGCCCCCTGTGAGTTCGATTCATATTACTTTGCCCACTAGGCTCATTACAAAAAGCAAGTTGAAATCTACGGCTTTCTGTATTCGCCTGAGAAGCTTGGATTGGAGCATAATAAAGAAGGGCAGTGTGATTCTCTTGATAGGCCTGGGTACAACTCTGTTAATGTCCTCAGGAGCTATTGTATCTATAGATAGAAGGAAGAATTTTCAAATTTTGTGCCTAAAATTCAGGTGTCTGTATCTCTGCCAACTTTAAATACTACATAAAACATAGCCTTATGTGTCATGTGTCTAAATTTAGACACCCTAGTTTTAAATACGAACTTATAAAGAGGACAATACTTATCTAAGAGAAGACAAAAATGCTCACTTAGCTTACTCTTCACTTCTTAAAATATTTTTTAAAATATTCTGAAAAGCCATGTAAGTATTCTTCCTACCTGCATACAAATAAGAATATGGTCAGAATAGCATAATCAGAATTTAGGGGCGATCTCTATTTTCTTCTTAGGCTAATTTAACAGAGTAGCTTCTTGATTTACATACTACCACAAACAGCATTTACTGAGCTGTTCACTTTAGAGAACAGGATAACCAGCAAATGGTTCCAACTACAGTCATCACACAATAAAACAGCATGCAGGCAGTAGTTTAAGTCTCATCACAGCTTTGCATGTTATGTATTCATTCTTACCTGTACAAAGAACATGGAAACTTATACCAAATCAGAGCAGTAGTATTTCTGGTACTCCACACCTTTTTTGTATGGCTGAAAATGTCTCGTAAATACTCAGTTAAATACTGGATAATTAGGCTCTGTTGTTTTAGTTCAGCATAACCAGTGCTTTTTTATCACTTGAGCATAAGTGGTAAATGCGTTTTGAATCAATGCAGAGTCACTTCTTAAATAATGCAAATGAGAAAGCAGTCCCATCATGTGGAGCCAATTTGGAGTATTTTACTATCAACAGAATAGCTAGAAATGTTAAGAAGTATGAAATTTATCAGGAAACAAAATCAAATAAAAAAAACCCTAAATACAGTTCTATCCCTCCACCTGTATGTATGTATAGAGAGGAAGGTTGAAAACTACTTTTAATATTTCTGTCTTGTAAAAGGAAAACATGAGTCAAATACTGATCTCATCTCTATCGTAACATCTTTACTGACTTGATCAAACTCTTCTGCAAAGTTTGCCAACAAAAAGTTTACATGCTGGATAAAATTTTAAGAAAATCAATGCCAAATAATTGCCCAAACCATGAGAAAGAATAAACTTGCCCAGTGCATTATGTTCCACCAACATTGCCGAGAGCTGTAAACGTAAAAGCCAGGGGAACTAAACAACTCCTGTTGTGCATAATATACTTTATATACCAGCAGGCAGCACAAATAATTTCTTCTCTGAAGTTCAATAGCTAGTCATTACTTCTCTTCTATATTCAGTTCTGCACCAGAACTATGACTTAAATGTTATGCTGCTGACAGTTAGTTGGCTATCCTTTCCTAGGCTGCCAAAGGGAATGTTTACAAATGAAGCTATTGTCCCAGTAAGCAAGCATCTCCTGGTGGGACAGTATATGATACATTTTTAAGGACATGACTGCAGTATAAAACATGCTGTATTTTACAGCAGACATTGTCACACATGGGTGTGTTTCTTTTTCACTACTTTTAATATGAAACTATTGTTGGAAGACTAAAATGTGGACACTATGCCTGATTGATAGGAGATCCAAGGCCTACCTTTCAATGCTAGACTGTAGGTTTATGGATAAAATGAACCATAAATTGCAAGGGATGCAAATAACCTAATTTCATTAAAGCAAGTATGAAGGTATCCTAAATATTGATGGAGTTTATTTATTTGAATATATTTGCCCTAAAAACTTTGACTTCTTTTAATTCTGTCTCAGGGAGGTTTCAAATATTCCTCATCCCCAGCTAAAACTTTTTCAACATTTGAGTACAAGCAAAAAGCTATGGCTTGACATGTGCGCATGGTTTAACTGGTTGAAAACTCCACAAAAGATGAAGACTTGCTTGAAAGTCATTACTTCTTTCAAACAATGTTGTTTCCAAATAATGAAATCAAGGCCTAGGCACCCTGTGTTTGTCTCCTTGGGAACCACAGCATCAGAAAAAGTGGTCTAGGTTCTACAAGTATCAACCCTTCCTTATAGTCTTAAAGGTAATTTTACAAAGACAATTCGGTAAGGAATTCTCACCAACAAAAAAAAATATTGTCAATGTCTTTTTAAACTAGGAAATAGGGGCTGATCAGTATATTCAAGTAAAATGGATCATTATATACAAACACACAGGACAGTCAATGCCTTATAGTCAATCAATGCTGGAAGAAGCATATCATACCACAGGTTATGTTGCAAGAGTCTTATGGTATCAGAGACAATTCAGCTCTTGTAAGTGAGTGGATTTAACACTTTTTTCCCCTTTGGGTTAGACATAAGGCAATAAGACTGATTACACTGATAAGAGAACATTTACTAAATGTCATTTTCTTGTAGTATGTTTTTCTGAATCATTAGGCACACCTACTGCAACTTTTAAACTACATCTTTAATCCCAATGCATTTTATTCTTAGACCAGCTGTTACCGTAGGCATACAGTAGTGATGGTACAATTCTTACTGCTCTATAAAGCTAGATGAAAATATTTTTACTAGTAAAACACTTCTTTATTTCTTCAGAATCTAACCTTGACCCTTGCAGTCAGACTACTCACTTTAGATAGTCTAAGATTTATTTTCTCACCTAGAAGCACATGATGACATGTAGAGGTTTCACCCATGAGAGGTGATGAATAACCATTAGTGGGTTATGTTATACAGCACATAACGCTTACTGGGAAGAGGCTGGTGCCTTAAAACTCGGTGCTTGTAGACCAAAGTGGTGCTGAAAGGCACGGAGAGAATGGGAAACTCTGTTGTGTAGGAATACTCAGCTGTACTCAGCAGATGCCACATCAAGCCTCCAGGAGCCTTAGTATCAGACAGTAGGCAGGGAACAACCTAAAATATATACACATTAATTTCCTTAAGTTCCCCATATATGTAAGCATAATGTTACATGGAGGAGTAGTAAAGCGAGAGCTTCCAGTTTGTTACTTGAAATAGGAACCATCAGGACCACTACGAGCCATGACCCTAACTGTGATGACACCTGAAAACTTCTAGAAATTCATATTCTAGTTCAATTTCTATTCAGTTTCCAAGCTGACTTCATGGCTCTGTCTTTTCTGACTCATGATTTCTTGTCCTTTCTGCCAACTATACGGAAAAACTACCTGAGATCTGCTAAGAAAGACACTAATTCAATTCTTGACTACTTTCCTATTGCTTTATGGTGCTGGAAATTGTACTCATAGTAAACTCTGTCTTCTGTGGTTTTTTTGGCCAATTTTATGAACAGTGTGTTATAGAAATAAAGATTTTTATTGTATCAACCAATGAAGAAATTATTTTGTGATTATCCTCTACAAATTTGCTTCGCTTTGATTAAATCAGTAGATGTATCTCTGAATTCTTAACAAGAATATTGAAGAATTTAATAATGGAGCTTACATGCGGGTTATTAAAGACAAAATATTCTTTCAGTAGGTGTTGAAATAAGCTTCAGCTGGGTGGATTAAGTTCCCAAACCACTATCCATAATATCTGAGAAGTCATGGCATCCAGAGGGACCTTTACAAGCTTCAGAGGTGGGCCCCTGCAAACCTCATGGAGTTCAACAAGGCCAAGTGCAAGTCCCTGCACCTGGGTTGGGGCAATCCCAAGAACAAATACAGACTGGGCAGGGAATGAATAGAGAGTAGCCCTGAGGAGAAGGACTTGGGGATCTTGGTAAATGAGAACCTCAACACGAGCCAGCAATGTGTGCTTGCAGCCCAGAAAGCCAACTGTATGCTGGACTGCATCAAAAGAAGTGTGACTAGCAGATCGAGGGAGGTGATTCTGCCCTTCTACTCTGATCTCATGAGATCTCACCTGGAGTGCTGCGTTCAGTTCTGGAGTCCTCACTACAGGAAGGACATGGATCTGCTAGAGCAGGTCCAGAGGAGGGCCATGAAGGTGATCAGTGGGCTGGAGCACCTCCCCTATGAGGACAGGCTGAGAGAGTTGAGCTTGTTTAGCCTACAGAAGAGATGTATCTGGGGAAGCCTTGTAGCAGCCTTGCAGTACTTAAAGGGGCCTACAGGAAAGCTGAAGAGGGACTCTTAAGTAGGCAGTGCAGTGATAGGCCAAGGAGTAATGGTTTTAAGCTGAAAGAGTGTAGATTTAGGTTAGATATTAGGAAAAATTTTTTTTTACTGTGAGTATGGTGAGGCACTGGAACAGGTTGTCTGGCAAAATCATAGATGCCCTATCTCTGGAGGTGCTCAGTGCCTGGTTGGATCAGGCTTTGCAAACTGATTCAGTGGAGGTGGCCTATGGAAGGAGGATTGGAACTATATGATCTTTAAGGTCCCTTCCATGAGTCTATAATTTGGTTAAGAATAAATAAGAGAAGAAAGGAAGAAATTTTCGAATAAACAATCTGTCTTTAATGAGTTGTCAGTATCAAATAGCAACATATGAACACTCTTACTGGTGTTTTAGTTCAACAACTCAAATACAAAAGACCAAAGACATAATTATTAACAGTTGGTAGTCTGGCACTGATTGGGTCCAACTTTTACTGTACTAGGCTCTGATTTTTTTTATTTCTTCAGCTTACTTTGACTTCTTAGAAAGGCTTTGTTATTTGCTAGCATGCTACTCCAATATCAGACTTACTACTGACTGCATATTAAATAAACTATACACACAATTCAAAAAAATTTAAAAGTATCTCTGTAACAAGAATACAATAGGTAGAAATAAACAATTCTAGGTAAAACTTAACTCTTCTGTCTTAGCTTCTGTCTTCTCTTACAAGGATCAGGGTTTTGTTAGGCTTCCCATTGTGTCCAGCTATATTCAGTTTTGTACTTGCACTTGAATTATTTGTGAGTAATGCTTCTCTTCAAGGGCTTCACTTTGATTTTGCAGCAATCTATACAGGTCTTTCAAAAATAACTGAGAGTAGGATGATATTAATCTTTTTTTCCTACTGAAATTAAAGTTTAAATAAGTTAAATGAGAATAGAGAGGATAATCCTAAATTAGATAAGGGTTGTGACCATTCATTAGCTCACTGTCCTACCCAGAAGAAAAGATCAAGCAAACAATCTTTTATGGGGCTTCAGATCCTGGACAAGTTTCAGCATGATATCTCAATATCACTCCATAGGTGTGGAAGACCTAAAGGACATCAAAGTTTCTAAAGATTCTTCTTCAGACTGAAAAAAAAGGTCTTTTTTTCATTTTCCCCAGGAATCAAAGGGGAAGGAGTAAAGATAAAGCTCAAAACTAAGCAGTAAAATGAAGTACAGGACACAAAAAGGATAAAATTTCTTTCCTTCAGAAGCCACACCTTTTGAACCTTAAAAGGTGATGGAAAATATGTTCCTAAGTCCTTGTCACAAATCTACTGGCCAAGTAGTTCTCAGACACCTTAGCAGTATCATGGGTTCTTATACTTAAGCACTAAAGAATAATGAAGGCAAGTGCAGATGAGATAAACACGAGTCATAAATTCAGAATATGCCACGGTAGTGGCATATTGCTTTTATCACCGAGATCCAAATTAGATCACTTCAATTTGCTTTGCAGAAGAAAGACTGTGAAAAAGATTCTTAACCTATTTTTCTACACTGATAGATGAAAGAGCTTTGAATCAACAAGTTTAGAATACCTTGATTTCATTTATTTTCATTTTACAGGGAGGGAGTAAGGGACTTCGTCATTGACATGGAGTGAGGTGGATCAATACAAATGAGTAGGCCAGGTCCATTAAGTGTTTGAGGTTCAAATATCTGTGCTTGAGATATCAAGGAGCACCACAAGAGTGAATGATGCAGTGAACTTGTCAATTAAAATGCTTTGGTTTTATCAACTGGTGGCAAGACATCAGTACTCTTTTCATTCTTTCAATATGCTTTCTAGATTTTTGTCATTTTTACACTATGTACGTTGTATTTGGTTTTTAATGAGACACCTAGAGAAATGTTCATGTTAAACCAAGTGACGTGAAAAAAATCTCTGTACTCCAGAGAATGCAGGCTCAGTAAACTATAAAGGCTCCTTCATAACTCTGATAACAAAAAAAATAATCTTTTGGCTGGGGAAAGTAAAATTCTTGAGTAAAACTACACCAGACTTCTGTATAATGGTCCAACCTGTGCACACGAAGACTATGTTATCTACTGACATACAGAGAAGCAATGGTACACTTGGACTGGTCAGTTTTGCTAAAGCCCATTCCTTTAGGTCATCAACCCCTTAATTCAATGAAAATTCCCAGGCCATCAAAAGTACTCCTTAGTGACCTACTGCACAGGTCATGTAGTGTATTGTTCCCTCTGAGGGAATAATTGACCTTTCTCTTAATCCATTTCCCATCTTGGGAAGCTTCAAGAGTAAGCTACATAAATGCAATAGATTTTCTGCATCCTCCAACAAAATACATGATATTCACAAATATACTTGAAAAGCAATTCATTGAATGTTAAATCACTATGACTATATCAGTGTGGTGGTATGGTGCAGTGTGACTGATACAAGCAAAAATGTTCCTGTTTAAGTACTGAACAAAAATCAGACATCAGTTCAATGAAGTCACATTCTGCCTAACTCATGAAATACCAATGATGTCCAAGTGTCTGTGTTCAGATGTCCATTTGCTTTTCACAGTATCACAGTATCATAAGGTTGGAAAGGACATCTGAGATCATCAAGTCCAACCTATAACCCAATACTAACACCAGCACCAACACTAACACCAGCCATCATCTAAACCATGGCACTCAGTGCCTCATCCAGTCTCCCCTTAAACACCTCCAGGGTCAGCGACTCCACCACCACCCTGGGCAGCACATTCCAATGACCAATCACCCTTTCAGTGAAGAACTTTTTCCTAACATCAAGCCTAAACTTTCCTTGATGAAGCTTGAGTCCATGCACTCTAGCTCTGTCACTGGTCACCCAAGAGAAGAGACCAACCCCTGCCCGACTACAACCTCCTTTAGGTAGTTGTAGAGAGCAATGAGGCCTCCCCTGAGCCTCCTCTTCTTTAGACTAAACAGCCCCAATTCCCTCAGTCACGCCTCATAGGGCTTGTGCTCCAGCCCCTTCACCATCATCGTTGCCCTCCTCTGAACACATTCCAGTATCCCAACATCTTTCCCAAACTGGGGGGCCCAGAACTGGACACAATATTCAAGATGAGGCCTGAACAGTGTCGAGTACAGGGGGACGATAACTTCTCTGGTCCTGCTCACTACACTATTCCTGATGCAGGCCAGAATGCCATTTGCCTTCTTGGCCACCTGGGCACACTGCTGGCTCATGTTGAGCTTCCTGTCAACCAGCACTCCCAGGTCCTTTTCTGCCTGACTACCCTCCAGCCACGCTGTCCCCAGTCTGTAGCTCTGCATGGGATTGTTGTGTCCAAAATGAAGTACCCGACATTTGGTCTTATTAAACATCATTCCATTAGAATCAGCCCAGCTCTCCAGTCTGTCAAGATTCCTCTGTAGGGCCATCCTACCCGCTAGCAGATCAACCCTTCCTCCCAGCTTGGTATCATCGGCAAACTTGCTGATGATGGACTCAATCCCCTCATCCAGATCACCAATAAAGATATTAAACAGGACGGGACCCAACACCGATCCCTGGGGGACACCACTGGTGACCGGCCACCAACTGGATGAGACACCATTCACCACCACTTTTTGGGTTCGGCCATCCAGCCAATTCCTAACCCAGTACAGAGTGCTCCCATCTAAGCCACGGGCTGCCAGCTTCTCTAGGAGTCTACTGTGGGAGACGGCGTCAAAGGCCTTGCTAAAGTCCAGGTATACCACATCCACAGCCTTCCTCTCATCCACCAGGCGAGTCACATGGTCATAAAAGGAGATCAGGTTGGTCAGGCAGGACTTACCCCTCGTAAACCCATGCTGGCTGGGCCTGATCTCTTGACCGTTCTGCAGGTGCCACATGATTTCACCCAGGATTATCTACTCCATGATTTTGCCTGGGACCGAGGTCAGGCTGACAGGTCTGTAATTAACTTGGATCATCCTTACGGCCCTTCTTGTGGATGGGCGTCACATTGGCCAACTTCCAGTCTTCCAGGACCTCTCCAGGGAGCCAGGACTGCTGAAAGATGATGGAGAGCAGCTTAGCAAGCTTATCCGCCAGCTCTCTCATCACCCTAGGATGGATCCCATCCGGCCCCATAGACTTATGAGGGTCCAAGAGGCTCAGCAGGTCTCTAACTTCCTCCTCATGCATTGTAGGAGGGCCATATTTCACCCTGCCCCCATCAACCACTTCAGAGGGCCAACTGTCAAGCGAGCTGACATCCTTACTGTTGAAAACTGAGGCAAAGAAGGCATTAAGTACCTCAGCCTTCTCTGCATCTTTGGTTACTATATTTCCCTCCACATCCAACAAGGAGTGGAGGTCGCTGCCGCCCTTTTTTCTACCATTGATATATTTATAAAAACTCTTCTTATTATCCTTAATAGAAGTGGCCAATTTGAGCTCCAGCTGGGCTTTTGCTTCCCTGATTTTCCTCCTACACAACTTAACAACATCTTTGAACATGACGTGGCTTACGTCCCCTTCTTTCCAACGGCGATACGTCCTCTTTTTCTTACTTAGCTCCTTCAGAAGCTCCCTACTCATCCAGGCCGGCTGTCTGCCCCTTACGACTCTTCTTACAACACATGGGGACAGCCCGCTCCTGTGCCTTCAAGATTTCATTCTTGAAGTGCATCCAGCCTTCCTGGACCCCCTTGCCACTAAGAGCTATTTCCCAGGGTACTTTCCTGACCAATTCCTTAAATAATCCAAAATCTGCCCGCCGAAAGTCCAGCATCGATGTTCTATTCCTGGCTTTTCTTGTTACATTGTTTAGAGAGAACTCAATTATCTCATGATTGCTACACCCCAGACATCCTCCGACAGTAACATCACCCACCAGCCCTTCTTTGTTTGTAAACAACGGGTCAAGGAGAGCCTCACCCCTGGTGGGCTCACTCACCAGCTGTGACAGAAAGCAGTTCTGAATGTTCACAAAGCATTTACATTAACGGTAGTTGTACACCCTCAGTAAGTAAACCTTCCTGAAGTTTGAACGAACCATAAGACTGCAGTCAAAATTCCTGTCTATGAGTTGAAATGCAGACCTCTGTTGCTAGATTGCTAAGTACGGGATTTTAGGTTTATCTCAAGTTTCATATCAATATTGTAAATGAAGCCAGATTTGAATACCCTGGAAACATTTATTTCTAACAGAACAGAGGATTCAATGATACATATGTAGAGAAATATATGCATATGTGTGTATACAGAGACATTTTGGGAATTCCTCTAATATGCAAAGATTTTTAAAGTGTTACTCTCTGATACACTGTCTTTTGAGAAGCCAGTGTGTACTTCCATAGTACAAATGCACTTCCATGAAGTACAGAAACTGTACACCTATCAGAGATATAAAAAGATGGAAAAGATCTCAGCCACTCAGCCCATCTGCCAGATAATACAAGGTTACTGTCTGTATCACATTTTCTCTTGTTTCTCTAAGTCTAGCTAAATATCCTTCCACTACATGCTACAGGGTATTTCATTCCCTAATGTGCGTCACTCAAGTTTTGCCATTACAGGTAGAAGTTTCCTTTTCTTTATGTCATCCTCATCTCCCACTTTATTCCTTTGTGCCATTCAGTCTCCTCCTATCATTACTGACAGAGAGGCTATGCCCTCTATTCCTCTCTCCCTTCTTCCCTCCCATCCCTGCACTATCTCCCCTTTCTCTATGGCATGATTCATGACTTTCTTGATTCACTTTCAAGTCTTTCATAGCCTGTGCCCTAGCCACCCTGTCATTTCTCATTCAATAAAATTTGATACACTGCTTCTTCCAATCAACACGACGAGGGCCTTCATCATCGAATTACTAAGTTTTTACAAATATTTTCATGCTTTCAGTCTTTCATGATTCTCCCTTCTTTTAACTCACTTGGACTGTGCTTCCCATAAATAGCAGAAAATCCTCTTAATTTCCCTCCTTTAAACTCACATTTACTGCCACATCGAAAAAATTGTAGATGGGAGATGGGCTGTAGGTGGCTGATATGATTGCCTTGTGTGCTATTACTTTATTTATTATCCTCTGTCCCCATGTCCTTCCCCCTCAACCCTATCCCTTTTTGGCAAACTATGGCCCCTGCTATGTGATACCCTTTAAGCATTTGGGGGGAAGGTCACACTTTTTGTAATTTCCCTCATTGGTTTCCTGGTCTGCAACAAAGACTCCTAGGAATCATGACAACACAAAATAGAAATACTAAATGTTAATATTTATTGCCCGCATTTATTTGGACATTTATTCATGATTTCAAGTCACACTTACCATGCACTATATACAAAATAAAATGTCTCATCCCATTGAAATCGGTGGGATAATTCTAGTCATCCCAGATTATAACTTCCATACATATCCTAATGAAGCAAAACTTGTTAGTTTATTTTACTTCTGTTGCACTCCTCTCCATTCCTATTGACACCATGAGGCAATTTGCCAAGCACTTGTGGTTCTGCTTTAAAGTACGGCCGGTCTTCTAACCTGAGCATCCCTTTGCTCAGCTAGAGGGAAACCAGGAGATAAAATATTATGAAGAAATTATCAGTAGTTTGTTGCAACAGAAAACCTTCTCTGCTCCTATCCTGAAAGGAAAATATCATAGAATCATAGAATCATCTGGTTGAAAAAGACCTCTGAGATCATCTAGTCCAACCATACCATGAGAGGCATTAACAGCAGTGCTGCTACTTCCCTCAGAGAAACTGGAAGTGACCAGTGTAGGGGTAGATGTAAGATGTAAACTGTTTTTTATTAGGGCAGGGAAAATTTCATGATAGGAAGTGTAGTGGGATTAAGAGTGTAGGTAGTAGCAGCTGCTTGGACTTCCAACAATTACTATAATTTAAGTTCCATCACATCAGTTTACAGCTTTGAAGCTGATGGAGCAAATAATATTCTTTCATTCAGGTTAAATACAGTTAAACTCATTGCCTGAACTACCATGTCTAAACCAGAGCAAGCCACTTCCAAAGCTCATTACACATGCAGGGAATTGGGTTCAACCAGTACAGAGTAATAAGGAGTCAGATTTCAGGAAGGTGACGTTTTGTGTGAAATAGAGGGAATGCTGGAAAGACATACAACCTTTAAGAAATGTTGCAAAAAATCAGCAAGGGGTGTTATCCACAGCATGGCCTTGATTGGAAAGACTTGAAAAAGCCCTGAGCTTTTGGGCAAAGTGCTGGGAAGAAAAAGTCTTGAATCATAAGTAAATTATCTCTGATTGTTATTTCTCCCATGTTCAAAAAACTAAAGCTTCATATAAGGTACCATGTAGCATAGAGATAGCATAAGTAGAATAACTAAGTTGGCATGAAGCTCTATCTGGACAGTGTAAGTCCCCTGAGATTAACAGGATCACATTAAAAAAAAAATAAGCACTTCTCTTTTTTTTTTTTTCTCTTTTAATAAAAGATACAATGCACATCATACACAGCATTGGCCAAGCCCTGAGGATGTTGTGAGTGACAACACTGTCATATTACATGTTTTCCCAGTGCCTAGTACAAAGTGGTCCTCAACCCTGAAGAGGCTTCTACCGAATACCTAAAGACAAATAAATTATAATAAATACATGTGAATAAACAGTCATTTGACAGTAGTCGAGCCACATTGTTATGCTTTCTTCACCTTAAAATCCATTACTAAAAAGAATTTTGAACCATCTTCGGGGTTCTATTTCTTTTTTTCCTTATAAACAATATCAAAGCAATATGCCAGGAAATACGGCTTAGGTTATCATGTGATATTTCTTATAACGGCAAGAGAATGACTTCTTTTCCTGCCATCCACAGCCTATGGCAGGTGGTTTGTAGTGCTTAGCAGGAAGGGCAAAAAGCTCTTTGTATATTACTATTCTTTTTTTTAATTTTACACTGCATATTGCTTCATGTTCACTTGTCTAAGGATGCAATATGCAGAGTCACTATACCATAGTTTCAATATGACACGTTGCAAACCTTCTGGCTTCTAGTCCAGGAGCCAAATGGCATTGTGCATTCCCTCCATTCGGCCTCATTTTCGTGTTCCCCCTTTGCACTCGGGCTAAGGCAAATATATGAACCTTTTTCTCACTGCTGCATCTTGACCTTGACCTTACAGCTTTAGAAAAGACTACTTGCATGCACATGGCTGCTATTGTCCACAAGCAGGTCCCCCTTTCTTTTGACATTAAGTGAGTAAATGGTGACGTGATATAGTCCCTTCTGAGCCCCAGCATTTCTTTCCTGCTTTATTCCTTGCAAATAGTTTTGTTCTGACTTCTTTTTTTCCTCAGGTCAAGCCATACGGTATGGGGTTTTTTCCTCTCTCTGTTGTTCCTTTCCCCTTCTCCTTTCTCTACACACACACGCGCATGCGCATGCACACGCAGACACCACGCATGCATACACACACACACAGAGGAAAATCTATATGTGTCAGACATTCAGCAAGGGAAAGACAAAGGCACTGAGTTAATTACCCATCATTTACTGCTGCTGAGAAGAACAGATGGTAGCAGGCGATATGTAAATGGCAAGGGGCAGTGAATTATTCGATTTTTTTAGATTAATCGTCAATGACAAAGGAAGTGATTACAAGCTGTGACATTTATACAAATGTATAAAGTACATAATGCTAGGGAAAAAAAGAGCTTAATATTATTATGAGGATGTCAGGCATGTGAACACCATTGTCATAATACAAAGCAACACATTTTGTGAGATCCAAGGATCTGCTTTTCTTTCATTTGCAAACTTTAGTAAGTCCTAGCCTCTAGAAATATATATTTCCCAAAATGATTCCATGCCTGACAATCATAAAATAAAAAGGTTTGGGTATTTTTTACATATTTCTCACAATGCAGAACAGTGCCTACTCTGAACAGTAGAGCTTGTGATGTAAGAAGCTCATGTCGAATCAGTGTGTGGGACTGTAAAATAAAAAAAAGGTGCTAATAAAATACAACAGGAAATGGAAAGATAATGTTTAGGTTGATAGGCCCTCTGTGAGGACAGGAGGGTAAAAAGTTAAGTTTAAGTGAAAGCAGAAGAGATACTTTGTTTTTACTTCTTGGCTGAAAAATAATTATTCTGAAGGTCAGAATGACATAATTTTCCAGACCAGGCCTTGTTGTCGTTACACAAACACCCAACCTGCTCATCCTCAAGGTAGTCTACTGTATTTTCTGCTGCATAAATAATTAATTGGTACACGAGGAAAACAGATGCTTTCTTTTGCAGATCATAGAAACTGCTACATCATCAAAATGTGTTCAATTACCTAATTATTAAATCTATACAGTGCTAATAATACAAATGGGAGAAGAAGCCAGTGAGCCGCAAATTTTTTTCCCTGTGAAGCATCCTAGTCTACTGTATTTCTTGTTCCACATCTTGCAGTCGACCAATCTCTGCTATGTCAGCAAGGGAAATAGAGGGGAGAGTTTGGGGGCGATCTTATTTATCCTACTCAGAGATACTTTCCAATCAAGTAAGGCAAAACATCACCAAAATTACTGTGAAACTCTCCACTGTTATGCATGCTTTGTTGATTACAGAGAGGGGAGGGAAGGAAAGAATAACATTATACTAGTCAGCAGCACTGGCTGGTACATTCAATTCTAGCAATCTATTTTGTATGAATACCATTTCAGAAATAAAGTGCTGACTGAACTGATCTGCCTTGAAGAAAGAGAAGGATAAAATGCTGTAGCACACCAGTATTTCCAGTGTGGTATGATGAGAAGTCAGAATCTCAAGATAAGCACCATCAGCTAAGCTATTTTTTTCTACTGTGGTTTTCTCTTCTTTCCTTCTATAACAGATAACATCACCTTCATGAGATGCAATTAATGCAATAATATAGTTGTCACTCTATTCAGAGCTGCACATGCAAGGCTAGTTACTATATTTGCCTTTCTCTACACAAATATAGCATGGAGCCCAGAATAAAAATGAAAGAATCGAGCTGTACGCATTTCTCCCGACTGAAAGTCTCCCAAATCTGTTTACATTGTACACAACATCATGTTATCTATTTATTTCCTTGAGAGGGGGAAATTATGACTTAAAGTTGTAATCTCAAGGTTGGAAAAGACAGTAATTTCCCACTTACAAGGTCAGAAAGAAGAAGAAGATTTGCCCTCCCTGAAAATTAAAGAGAAGGGAAATATTGTTCCCATAGAGGAGAATGAATGGGACATGACTTTGTAAAAATATCTAGGTAAGTGTCAATGGCTGTATTTCTTAGCCCTCCCTAGACAAGATGAAAAGGCTCCAGTGAGGAAACTCTCAATCCCTCCTCCCCCACTGTCAAAAAAACAACCAAACCAAAGGTGGATGATTTACCACATGGGCATAAGCATATACAGCTTTTTTGTACCTATAGATTCATATTTATGAGATTTTTCTAAAAAAACCATCATAGGTAGACCATACATTACTGCAGTCTTTCCATTATTAACGTATTAATGCATTCCGAACAACAAAATATTACATTAACGAGGAAACATATGTTTTTATTTGGAGAAAATGGCTGAATCTGAATCCACATGATATCTAACCATCTATTTATACACATTCTTGCAACACAACAAATTCATGAAAGGAGAGAAGAGAAAATAAAATATCCATGCATTTCCACAGCTTTCCACTGCTTTGGAGGCATTTATTTATGAAAACCACGGGTAGTCATTATTTATAGTCCTGATCTTTTTGTTCTTGTATTTTTTTACTAAAACAAAGATGAAATTGGAATTGATTTTTGGAGGGACATTTATACTGAAAGCAAGATCATTTTATATTTTCCCAAGTCGAAGTCTGTATTCATTACTAGGAAAAAATGTAAGAACAGCAAGCTAAAGTATTTTCATTTGTGGCCTATATTTATTTTATAGGAATCCTGTCACTACACCATTGCATAAAAATGGAATTTGAACTATGCTTGCACAACGTATTCATACACATTGAAATTATTCACTGGGTATAGATGTTTCTTATACATATACGTAAACACACATTTATGCAGAGAGGGTTTTTTCTTAGTTAGTTATATAGTTGGTGTCATAAGAAGGCAAGTACATTTAAAAATCAGTCTTCCATTAAAAAGATATATATATATGCAAATGTGTATGTTAGCCATTGTGCATGTATAAGCACGTTTGTTAGTACTGTCCATATTAAAATAACTGTGAATTTCATTTGCTGTGCGTTAGAGAACATGCATACTGCAGTCTAACCATAACCTGTGAAAGCATGAATCCGCTGAGACTAGCATCTTTCCAGTCACTGAGAAATGTATAACAAAAGACAAAAAGTAGAATAGGAAGGCCTATTATGGCAGCAAAGAGGTGAGTCAGAGCATCCAAACATTGTTTAGTAAAAGATGCCAGGTGCTGGATAGCAGTCAAACACCCCAGACTCTAGGTTATTTTTCAGTTTATTGCATGGCCTCCTACAGCTGAACCAATAACACGTTCCATCTTAAGTGGGATATAATAAAAACCCTAGCTAGCTGGGAAAGCAAATATTTTCTTCTAAGTCATTTTCATATGTGTTAATACGAATTTTCATTTTTTAATTAACACACGCATGTATTTTTGTGTGTTATGCTTAAAAATATAAATGATAAGAGCAAACATGACCAAAAAAATATTTGGAAAGGCATGTATAAGCATAACATTTTATTTCTGGTAGACTTTAAACATTATAGGTCACTTAAAATTATCACACTGCCTGTATCTTCCTGTTCCTAAATACTTTACAACGTTCTGGACTGCGCCTTTCCCAAAGCAGATAAGCAAGTCAGTCAGCATCAGTATTCCAAAATACCAAAACAAAGCAGCAGCAAAACAGATAGAGTGACGCTTAAACGATGTCCCTTTAAGCATTGCTTTCAACTCACTTTGGCTGACTCCACTTTTATATAGGTTATAGGTTTTGCTATAGCAACCTAACCTCCCCCCCCTTCCAAGTCTGGTTCCCCCTTCTTTGTGACTTAAATCAAACCAACAGAGCCCTCTATTGGTAAGACTCCAGATAGCTGCAGATGTTTTTTTTTCTGTGGAACAAGGAGGCAATACTTCTCATAGCCATCATGCTCCAGCTGAAGTAAATGGCAGAAGTTTTTGGACTTAAGCAGTATTAACAAAAGGCCTTGAGAGAAATGGTCTGTCGTATTCCCCAACTATGAATTGCTATTTTTTTTTCTTAAAGTAAGCACTCTGCACAAGTGGTTTATTGTGAAACTTGAGGACAACATCACTATATAAAACTGTAACAGGACGAATAGGACTTTGTTCCCTCCAAAAACATTTTTGTTTCTGGAAAGGATGCAAAAATATTACATCTGGCCCTGATTTCATATTTAAGCTTTGATAAGTACAGGATTTCAACTCTACTCTTCAGAAGGCATTTGGGACACCCTCTGTCCACGTTCAGTCCTGCAAATTAGTTAAGGCCTTAGGTACATTATAATTAAGGGGCCTAAGGCCAAGTCACTTTAGCAACCTAAAAATGCATGACTTCATTCATTAATATAGGAGTGAGTATAGAAGGGGTGGAAGTTTTTTCTTTAAAAAAACGTAAAGAGCTAAAACAGGAAAGCCTTTACAGAGGGAGGAGTCTTAAGGACTTCAGAGAGTCTATTCTCTGTTCAGATAGCTAAAGCAAAAACAAACATTGATTAGATCTTATGATTTGGCCCATAATTTATATCTCATAGCCTAGTTCCTGATAAAAAAAAGCTGCTTTCAGCCACATGGATCCAAGTACCCAAGGTGCTGTTGACTTCACGGAGCCCTTCACTGAGCAGACAGAAGGCAGGAAGAGACTTTGCAGGAAGGTAGACTGCAATAAATGTCTGATTTTTTTGAATTATGCCCATATTTTGGCTTCAACATAGTGAGATTTCATGATCCTTTTACCTATTTATGTATTTACATAGATTCATTAAAGATTAACATTTATGATTATTAAGTGGATATATATATTGCTTTATTTTTCAGGAAAGGCACTGGAACACCCAAAGTAGAAATTTATCATTTCTATTTTGCATATGAGGAATCAAAGTGAAACTGCAGATTTAGGTTGCCAATGAGGTGATCTCTAAGTCTGCAGCTTGGCACGACCTGTCCCTGGGTCATGATAGGGCTACATGTTTTTTTCCAGAGCACTGAGTGGAAGGTACACATGAGGGACTATTCCAGGTACAGAGATGGGACATGACCAGATTCAGTATCAAAGCTGAAAAGCTAAGGCTCACCCTGGTCTCGCAGCTGAGTTGTAACCAAAGGTCACATGAAAAGTCTGTGGCTGCTGCAATTCCTGAAAATGGATAACAAAGTCTGGTGCTTACAGTTGTTTGGCTGCCCACATGACCTCTGACTCTGTCTACCAGTCCCACATGCTCTAGTGTTGCTCTCACTGACTCCAGGACCCTTCTCAAAGTCATCATCGTTTTTTCCAGCTATCCTAGAAGTTGATCTGATTCATGTAGATAGGCCCTGGCCTGAGCTGGCTCTGCACAGGAAATACTAAACCAGCAGTAAACTCATCCATCTTCGTGTCTATGTCAGTTTTTCCTTCCTCCGTTCATGTCGCTCATGCATCCATGAGGACCTTTGCTGCAAACCACCATCTCTCACCTGTTTTTTCTATATTTGTTGCTTTTACTCTGCTTTCTGTGGGCAACGAAGGAAAAAGCTAAAAATATTCCATGCTTCTAAATGTAAAATTATGTCCAACTATTCCATCGTTCAAAAAGTACAGAAGCTTCTTTAATTTGTTTCTTTTAAAGGTATGAATTCTATTGAACTGTAAGAATTAAAACAAGCTGCGGGTGTTCAGTACACTAAAATGTGCAAAATAATGCTTCCTTTCAAGTTAAATTAGGGTTGTTGCATTTCTAATAAATTCCAAACACCTTTTTGTGTGACACAAAGATAAACTAGTTCTAGAAGGTGCATGGGAGTCCCTGGGGTCTACCAGAAAAAGAAGACCTTCACTGGAGACTTTCAGTCCTCATTCCCTAGCAATTTGTGAACATCATGCTATGTTCTACATACTGGGCATCTCTGTAAAACCATGTGACTCAGTGGGAATTATTTAAATCCTGTTGCAGAAAGACAAGGCCCTGGCATGCTTCTGTCTGAGTACTTGGATATCTCTGAAGGCATTACGTAAGAAAGTGCTGAGGGAAAAGGTAGAAAAGGAAAAATATCCTTATGAACTGTAAGTGAACCTGCTATGACAAATCAGTCTGCTAATTTGCTTGTTGGGTCTTGCAAGAACTGTCTCAGTCTAAGAAGGTTTCTATGTATTTCTGGGCATGGGATCTCCATACTCTGCTTGGCAACACAATGAATGGGACCAAAGCAGAAAAGAGGGAACAAGAGCCTGACTGATGTATCTCGATGCATTTTTCCTCTTTCTTTCACATCTCTTTATTGAGTTTCCTTTCTTCCTACATTGTCCAGACAACATAATGATCTTTAAGTCGTCTAAAGTCTTAGAAAAGTGATTTTTTTATTTCAGAAACATGTTTTTTTAGCTAGGTAAAGAAACATAAAATTTTAACTCTTTTAAGCAGAAGTAATGACTTATAAAAATGTTGTTACTCCATGATTAATCAGAAGAAAATACCACTATGTTAAAAACAGCTTGCCTCACACCCTGAAGCTCTTGATGCTATAAATAGCAGAGGCTGGCAGCCTACAGCTCACCATCTTCGACTGCACTGATGCGCTGTAGTGTTAGCGAGGGATCCAATTGCTGTGTTCACCTGAGGAGCGGTCACCTGGTGTCTCGTCAGTGTCTACCAAGACAGGGCTTCCAATTGGCTAATTTCTATCTTGTTAGTAAAATTACAGCTGTCCTTGTTAAACCTCTTCCCTTCTTTTTTTTTGCCTGGAACAGCACAGGTAACAAGTTGGAGTGGCTACAGTGTGAGTGTGACTGCTAAATAAATGTAATAACAGTTACATTAAGATGAACACAGCTTCATACCTCCACGCTTACAGGGGAAAAAATAACAGGAATAAAAATAATCAGTTAACACAAACACTGCTTATAATCTGAGATCTGTCATGTACTAGAAAAACAATTTTCAAAATGCTTGTGGGACTCAAGTAGGAAAAGGAAAATGCTAAATTACACTGAAATTGTTAGTCTGTGCATTTAATTGATGAATTTATTTTATCCTGTGGAAAAGGAAGGGAACATATACATAGCAAAGTTTCACCCATCCAGAGATAAAAAAAAAAAAAAAAAGTTGCCAGGTTCCCCAAAAGAGTGATGTGTAACAAGAAAGATTAAATCCAGTCACCCGGATGAGACTTATGATCAGATCTCACCTTTCTCTGAGTGAAGAAAGGCTCATGCACTTCAGCGGCTTTGACCCTTCTACTCAGACACTAGCAGCAGGGTGCCAAGAACTGGGACAAGGACAGGGGCTGGCTGGGAAGATGCATCACTAACACTGATATAGGCAGAAAGGTCCTCAAAGCGGAGCCTGTCCACACCTCCTTCTAAGGAAGCCCTGACCCCTGCCATCACTCTTCTTGTTTGGAAGGGGTTACTGTGCTACTCTGTTGCCCTCCTATTCCATGTACAAGCTGGTAGTACATGCATGCTGATACCTTTTCTTCTCTCAGACCAGGAGTATAATCAGCTTCAGAAGGATTAGTCGTGTTGGTGTCAACAAAATGCAGCAAGAGTCACTAAAAACAGTTTACTGAAGAGTAAAAGAAAATTCTCTTTACTCAGTGCAGTGACAAAGCACCAGGCAGAGGCAGTGGCTGAGCTGCAGATTTTTTATGTGTGACACCACAACAGTCACACTTCGGCTCAGCGCCTCTGCACCTCCCTTCAGCTTTCCCTTTCAGGGTCATGCTGCAAAATATGGCTGCTTCCAAGAAAGGAGAGGGGCAGGCAGGAAACTACAACTGAATTCCCCATGGACCTTGGACGGTTTATAATTGCCTGTTGGTAGGTAGGTTCTTCAACAGTGGGCATGTTTCTTAAAGGTCAATGCACATTCTCCTTAAAATTTCAGGGCACATTTGTGCTCTACTGTATGCTTTTTGTTTCCCTCAGAAACTGGAACAGGGAAAGTAGAGATGATTTTAGGCTCTACGAGCAATGTCTGCATTTTTCTTTCTTGAACTGGATAGCTTTAATTTCAATTTTCCCCAAACTTTGGGGGACCTTCTAGTCTGCTAAGGTGAAGATACCAAGCTGGTAATTTTTCCCTGCTGTCTTTGCTGGTTTAGATTGAAATCAACATTGCTTTAACATGGTCATGCAATTAGTATATTGTACTGAGTAGTTGAGTATATTTTACTGAGGAGTTGAGGAGGAAAGAGAAGGGCAATGACCAATTCGCCTGCCAGCTTAATAGCCTGTTTGGATAAGGCTAAAAGGAAACTGTGGTTTTGTCTGTAAGCAGTGATGTCCTCAGGACCAGAGATGCTATTACATTCTTGTGATCAATATACGTTACAAAGCAATGTCATTGTTTTTTCAGCTTTAACCTCTGGAAGACATAAATCTATAAAACACTAAAATAAGTCACAGTATGGATAATTACAGATTCTAAATTCTTAACCTAGCATTGCTACAATATGAATGCCATGAAGCCTAAAATTGAAATTATCAACAAAACAAAATATTTGGAAAAAAGGGCAAATGAAATGCAAACACAAAGGATAGTCCTGAATCAGAGCGTACAGCAAATACAAACTGAAGTTACCTTGAGACTCAGAAAGAGTAGTAGCTTGTATTCCCTGTTTAAACAAAACCATAGCGTATGATTTTGTGGTTCACAAAGTATTTTGGACAAATGTCTCTAGACTCTCACCTTCTAGTTATCCATAGAAACTATATTTAACCATTAACATACTCTGAGACAAAAATAATTGCATTGATCCTGAGAAAATGAACACTTAAACCAATATTTTTATTTTACATAATCTTTTCTTCACTGAAGGTGAAACAGACAACCTAGCAGAAACACCAATATTTTCTTTGTATTATCCTTTATAATTTCATTTCAAACCACATCTTTCTTTCCTTTATTTCCATAAACTTTCCTTTTTATCCTGCTTCCAGCTCTCCCTCCGAAAACACCACATATTCCAACATTCTGCAGTTTTCTTACTTTTTTATGAGGAGCACAAACCATTTATCCCCATCAGCTGTCTGTGCAGTTCCCATCAACAAGGTTCACACAGACTGAAAGGCTCCAGATCTCACTGACAATCCCTTAAATTATACAGTGTTAACCTCTTTCTTTCTCTAGCTTTTCTTCTGTCTTTGATACTAGCTAGTGATTTTATGGCCACATACAGGTCCATATCTAGAAAAAGTAAGATATAGATCAAAAAAATAGAATATTGATAATGGTACGATGTTTCGAACTACTTATACTAGTTTCTAAAATAAGTTACATTCTTTTTCTTAAGACAGTGTTATGATAAGCTAAAGCTATTAATATGTGACTACTTTTATCATATTCCTATAAAATTCAGTTGTCATTTGCAAAGTGATATTTATTCTTTTTTATTTTATCTTATCAAGAAGACTTAAGTAAAGTCTGCAGTGCTTTAAATTTCAGCTTTTAGTCTGGGAAAATACCAGCAAAAAGACAAATAGAGTTCAGTAAGACTGCAGATATAAATGCCTCCAGTGCCCAGGTGAGCTGTGCTGCTCCATCTGCACTCTCCTTTCCGTGCCAGGCTGCTTGGCAGGGGAAAGCAACGGACAGGACCCTGCTGTCCAGGCATTGCAGAAGACATGAATCTTGTCAATTTTGGATTGGATTCCCTGCCAGTTATCAAGCAAGCAGCCAACAAACTGCAGCATACCACTCAGTGATTTGCACACTGGCATTTCTGTGCCTCACTGCCCTCCCCTGGATGGCACTTGTTAAGGCTTTTCTGTGAGCTTCCTGTTTCTGGGTACTACAAAGACCATAATCAGTTAACAAGCTTGACAGTATTTACACCAGCTGGAGCGCAAATTGTATTTACATACAGTGTAGCTTAGAGCAGCTTTAATGTGTGACTCAAAATGAAGTCTCTCTTCACAAGGGTTCAGGTTCTCTGCATTTCTGTTCAGGGTTCTGAACTCTTGCATTGTCAATTGTATTCTCAAGGGTTTTGTCACTTCCAAGAGATTTCATTACTGTATACTTCACATTAGCCAGAACTGCAGTCATATTCAAAGCATACTCTGGTGGTCAACAAAAAGAAAACTCTTCAAAGAACTTCTCTGTTACCAACTCAACGAAAAAAAGATAGTTTTTTTTCTGTGTTAAATTCATATATTGTGGTTATGAAAGACATGTTATTTGCTTCTCTCTTAAAATATTTCCTTTAAGCATCATGATTCCTGAAAGCATCTCACTCTCTTTTCCCCTGATTTTCTTATGTTCCTTATGCTCTGTTGCCAGTTTTGTTCTATTCTTCATTCTACCCACAGCAATTTCTTCCATTCAAGATACGAATCAATAACTAGAGCCTTTAAAACTTATAGGGAAATATATTTAAAGGGAAAAAAAGATGAAATATCTTACTGATGTCATTTATAGACTATATTCAGTCAGTTTCATCAACTTACAACCAACGATCCACAAGCATAAGACTTCTCATGTAAGTTCATCTTAAAGTGGAGAAAAGCAGAAGACCTGAACTGTTAGCACTTTTACAGCCTCCAGATTAACTGATTAAAGCAGCCACAAACAAGTACAGACTCTCAAGGAGTCTCCATAAGGGGCCATGAAAATCTGAGATTTCTTGATGGAGCTGACCAGACAGTTTCACCTCTCCTCTCAGACTAATTTAGCCAGGCCTTGGTGATCAACAGAACTGCTATCAAGTTGCTGAAGAAGTAAGTAATTGAGGACTTAATAATCCTACAGCCAGTTGAGAAAGCTGCTTCCTGGAAGCTCAGCAGCAGAAACTGCTGACAGCACTTCAGCCTCATGCTTTATCCTTATCCCTGACTCCAGATGGGTTGCTGTCTCTATTTCATACAAGAAACAGCTTCTCCAAGGTCATTTGTAACCTAGGGTACCTGGAAACTCTGATGCATGACAACATTAGAGGAGTTTACCAGCCTATTGTTTGTTGACTGAGCTACTGTTATCACTGGTAGATGACTGTGAGCATACTTCTAGCCCATCCCAGATGTAAAGTGATGTAACTTAATTGAAGCCTTTCAATTTAAAGTTAATTGAAAGAGGTTAATGCTAAACCATATTATCTCATAACTGGAAGAGGCCAAGAATGGAAAATTACTGTAGCTCAGTAGATAGGCTACAACTTAGTAAACTCTGGTAATTTCATTTTGCTCTTGACTCTACCTGACCCAGCAACTATTGTTATTTCACATGGTAGCTACCTTCCACTAGTCCAAGGAAACCTCTGCAACAGAAAAAAGTTAAGTGAGAAAAGCCAGACCACTAATGGTTTACACAC
The DNA here is from genome assembly GCA_033556795.1 of Tapera naevia. Classification (NCBI taxonomy): domain Eukaryota; kingdom Metazoa; phylum Chordata; class Aves; order Cuculiformes; family Neomorphidae; genus Tapera; species Tapera naevia. Next base: position 19,735,439 of record JAUMJJ010000038.1, read on the forward strand.
CTGCTGTTTGCTCCTAAGAACTCCAGAAGAGCACAACCTCACAAAACGAAGGTACAAATGCAGTTTCTGAAACCATAGCCTGTCCACGTACCTCAAAACAGGCAATTAAAACAGTGCCAGAAAATATTAAGAAAAACAGACCCCAGATACTACTCCCAGTCTTGTAAAAAAAAATCTAGTTTGAGACTTTGGGTACTTTTATTTTCTTTCTAGTAGAACTAGAGACACAATTCAATATAGAATCATAGAATTGCCCAAGTTGGAAGGGACCCAAAAGGATCATCGAGTCCAACTCCTATCCTGACATACGACACTCCCAATACCCACACCATGTGGCTGAGGGCATTGTCCAAATGTTTCTTGAATGCTGTCAGACTCGGTGCCATGACTACTTCCCTGAGGAGCTGTGCCAGTGCTCCACCAACAGCTGGGTGAAGAACCTTTTCCTCATATCCAATCTAAACCTTCCCTGGCACTTTCTCCTGTCATTACCTCTAGTCATATCACAGGTTACAAGAGAGAAGAGATCAGTACCTGTTTCACCTTCCTCCCTTGTGAGAAGATAGTAAACAGCTATGAGATCCCCTCTCAGTCTCCTCTTCTCCAGTCTGAATATTTCTAACATAGAGTAATTTACTACCTTTTGGTAGTCTGAGGCTGTGTTACTATGATGCTGCAATGTTAGCAATCATATAATTCCTGGGCTTTCGGCCTATGCTCACACAGAACATCAAAGCAAGCTTAATGTCATTTTAAAGATCATAATCTAAACTAGAAGATTTAAAATAATGGCCAAGTCAACACCATATGCCAAGAAGATAGGGAGAAAGTGTGATTTGATCACTTGTCAGGTTTTTAAAATATTTGTTCAGCATTTATATTCCTCTAATTAAATTTACCAGTTGCAGGGGAATTAAAATAAAAAATGTCTGTACAGATGTATATCTGATATACTGATATCAGACTTCAGATTTTGTCAAAACTCAAAAGAATTTTAAAGTCATCAAAATAAAAAAGACCGTACTCTCAATACCCTGGTACAGAATGTACCAAAATCACTGTGCAAGCTAAACATTTTTGTTGGCATTTAGCCATGTCAGAGCTCCTCCCAGAGGAGAGGGCACTTGACCCAGGAAGCAGTTCAGGGGAAGTCAGACTTTTTTATGTTTCTCCTGTCTTCCTCTAAGAGAAACAGTGGTGCACCATTAAGACCATCAGTAGGTGATGAGCCTCATGCGTTCTTCATAACCAACAGTACACAGATCTGGCTCTTCTGTAGGATCACCTTGTTCAGGTTATCATTTTTTTCCTGGGGACCATGCCCATTTGCCATAGCTTGACATGAAGGTCATACAAGGAAACAGAACCTTGCATTTGAATTTTGTGTTAAATTTGGTCTCATAAATAACTGCAGAAGGGGTTTTTTTGCCTTTTAAGTTCTGGGCAGCGGAATCATCTCAATCGAAGTTATATACACAGAAGCTGGGTTTGATCGTCAAGAATAGTCACTGGGGAAGCCTTCATCTCTACTGGTCTGTTAGAAAAGTCGTGTGCAAGCTGAGGAACACTACTACTTCTCAGTTCCTGGCTGCCCTTTCAGTCCTGGAAGACTTCTCACTGCATCCTTAAAATGCGTACATTAGCTGTATGATAGCACAATGAGGGGGTAAGATTGACAAGCATGTTTTTAGACAGGAAGCAAATGCAGGCTTCAATATTTTTTAATTAATAAGGGATCAGTAGGAGCCAATTGAATCATGGCCACTCCAAATAGAGAAGATTGCTTTGGTCTTTTTCGTTGTGCTGCTGCACACTAGTCTTAAACTTAACAGCTCCTCAAAAAATAAAAAAAAGTGCTCTGTGCCTTTTCAAATTACTTTGCTTTTCACAGTCATAATTAAGTGACAGTTAAGAAACATAGAAAACTTCATTTTTTAAAGTCTAAGTTTTAGTTACCCAAGAAAAAGTTTTAAAAAATTAGAGGGCTGTATCAAAATAACTAGGAACAGACAGAACTGTCCTGGCTCTCCACACAAAATTAAAGGATATTTTTCTTTGCTTTAGAGAGCAGCTAAATATGTTTAGATCCAGTTCTTTGTGTTATTCAGTGTTTTCACATGGAGGCAAATCATTAGGAGAGAAAACTTCAAACTCTGTAACTTTGTGGGAAATAAAAACCTTCAATTAAGAGAATAAAAACTGTTGCTTACAGCTAATCAGCGAGTGGAAGAAGTTGACATTTAATGTATTGGCTTATCTACTCCACTGAATCCAAAGAACTTAAAGAAAACATATTTTCATTTTCATGGATTCTATGACACACAAATGAAAACATTAAGCAAAAGGAATAAGGGGATAAGAAATCCACTATAATATTTTTTGATGAAAACTTGTAGTCATTACAATAACATTACCCAAGGTGGCTTGTACTGAAAGCAGAAACCTACCAGGGACCATTTTCAGAACAATGTCCCAGATAAACTTGCTTGCCTGTTACGACATCTAAATTCACCTATTCAGATTGCCCAATACCCAGAGCTACTGAACTGTCTCCGTATGCTTTGAATACAGAGAGAAAGTTGTCACCTTATTTAAATATAAATACTAAGCGTCATGATCATCTCTCTTCTTGATTGTATAAAAAGTAAGGGATTGGCAGCCGTAGGCAACAGATAGTCCAAGCTGATCACAGCTCATTTGGGGAAAAATCCATTTTACACACTTCTATGGACTTGTGCCTTTATTCCCAGTGTTGCTCAATTAAAGAATTCAAGCTTATTAAGAAACTGGACCGCAAGTCATAATATCTTTAGTTTTAAAAGAATGTTCTATGTTTTTGACTCATGTTTGTATTTATTATCTTTTCACTTTTCCTTAATGTCATCCTTTGTGTCTAGAAGTGTGTAACTACAGCAAACTTGTCCAGCTTATGTGATCTCCAAAACAGGAACATTTCATTATGTCATCCTTGGAGCTCTCTTGAGAAGACCCAAAGATCCATTTATCAAATATTGCCAAGTAATGTCTCATGCCCTAAACACAACGTTTAAGCAGTTAACCCAAACATAATTGCATCCTACTTTCAACTTTGTCTGCACCACTTCTGTCTCCCCTGCAGCTGCAGGTCTTCACTTGCCTCCTGTGGCATTGATATTTTGTGTTTATGTCACAATCTGTGATAAGAGAGTTGTTAAATATAGAAAACACTGAAAGAATTGGACTCTATAAGGTTTCAGGGAGTTAAAATTTCAAAACACATTTTGCTCACTACCCATAAATATGTAGTTTAGCTTGCTGACACTCCAATAACTTGATGTCTTTCTCACATCGTATGCAGAAGACAGGCAGCTTAGGAAAAAAATCTGCGTAGCTCCAGGTTATGTAGTCTGCTCCAGCATATCAATACTCTTTCAAGAGTAAGCTATAATATATTCTATCAGTCAAATCAATCCCCTCATTTTCCCCAGACAGAAGCAAGCCTTACCTGAATTCTTAAACAGGACAGCTTTCACTCATACCACCTTCAAATAAACAAATTCAGCCATTTCATTTTAATTGCCTTGGAGTGATCAACTGTGCATCTCAATACCGAAGTTAGGATTCTCTTCATATCTGGAGTTACATTTTATACCCACTCTCATTTTTGTGAGGGAATGTCCATAAAAGACATTGCCTCCAAACCCATCTTTCATCCTGAGAGCTTAGGAGCTACCCTTCTTTCATCTACATTTTCTTTTTACCACCCCTAGATCACTTCTGCCTGCTCGCCATATTCACCCATACTCTGTGGAGAGCAATGTCTTTGCACTTCCGTTCTTACTTAGAGATTAATCAGGTAACTTTCTGAGGCTTTTGTTAACATACTACTGGATTTATCACTCCTCCTGGTCAGCCAAAAAATCTGCATGTTACCAGGCTTGAGTTCTTATCTGTAATTCGAGGGGCTTTAATTTTGAAATATAGGTCACATGGAAGTGCAATCTATATCTCAGCATTTTGTGAAGTCATGAGCTGCACTGCATTAGTAAAGTGACTGTAGAGACAAAAAATTACAACCTCAATCGACAATGTGCTTTACAAAGAGGTTTATTTTAAAAAAAGTAGAGTTTTCAATTCCGCACTCATAATGCTTTGTGTTGCCTCAGAAAACACTGTCTGTGAAAACCAGCAAAAATGGCTGTTAACTTTATTACGTGTCTGCCAATTTCAGAGATACTTGCTGGGAAAGTACCTGGTTTTAATTGTTGTCTTGATTTATATAACTTTGTTACTTTACCATCGTTACATGCGCTAATTAACAGCCTTGGCCTACGCTTTTGTATTTCCACAGTCTTAAGAAACTGAACATACTAAAATGGAAACATTTTTTTCTGATGCCCCATTCCCCTAGGACACAGCACGTTATCATGTATGTGGGTATGGTAGAAAGCTGACTCAAATGCTGCATCCTTTCAATTTCTCATTTGTTTTGCCTCAGGAAGCCCCAGTAAATTCTTATGAGTCCCTGTCTCATAATCTTAGGATCCCTTCTGTGAGGAAAAACACCAGTATCATGGAGTATCCTCTGAACTAGCTTTTTACCGTAAATGTCCCATTTCTTTCTGTTTCAGTAAGAGACAAATACTAGAGAAAAAAAGGGAACTGTGCCGCTTTGAGTAATATTAACAGTAAATGTATTTTTTAAAAAATACTGAAGTCTGCTGATTGCAGAATTTTTCTTTAAAAGCCTGATGCCAAAAACACCCCTCTGGCTCTCACAGCCCCAAAAGATAAGATGACTAAGCTCTATCTGATTCTCTACTTTAGGCTTCCCCTTCTGGATCTGGCCTTGGCCATAATCATTTACAGATGGAAAAATAGTCATTTTACTGAAAAAAAAAATTGTAACAATGAGATTGGAAAGATATGAGAGAGTGAAGAGTCTAAATCTCCAAAAAAAGACCCTTGGGCATTCTTAGGAGTAGCTTTTGTGCATTGTTTTCCCTACACTCCTGAAGTGATTAGGATTTTCCATGTGAGTTTTTCACATCGCTCCACTAAGAAAGACTAGGCAAAACATTTTTACCTGACTCTCAGTTTTTTCTTCTGGACTCACAACAGACTTGGCTGTATGGATTCTGCAATAAACTGACCTGCTGCTACAACGCGCACCACTTCAATGGTGGTAACAGAAACTCAAGGGCAGCTTCATTAGGGTTAGTAATGGAGCGTTTTAATAATGGTAATACAAAATGGAATAAAGCAACCAGTGTACTTCCCCACTGTTGTTTTTGTACTACATTATTTGAATCTGCTTCTTAGGAAAATAAAAAAGGTCTTTGTCATAAGATTATCTCCATTATAAGGCTCAGCATTGAAGTAGTTAACCATGTTGATTTCTACACTGCTGTATGTAAGTTTCAGAGTTAACACTGCTCTGAAACAAATAGGGCTGATTATTCTTTTTTAGAACAAATTTTTCTTGTTCTGCAGACTGAGGTATTGTCTACATTAAGAACATTTGCACCATGATAACTACCCTAATTTTAGTCACATCAATCCCACTCCTTGATGTAGACAAATTGTACCTAACCACATCAGATAAAGCACTATTTTATGGCTGTGCAGGCTGCTCATATTAAGCATTTTCAACAAAGAACAATGGAGTTCCATTAGTGCAAATATTTCCAAATGGGGAAAGATGACATTTCATCACTTTGCATTAGCTTTGCATTTTGAAGATTGTATTTTGAACTGTAAGGAGTTACAATGTTTTTAAAGAAAGGAAAATAATAATTAAAAACAGGATGCAACACCCTGTACCTGACTGGGGCAGCCCCATCCCAAGTGTCTGAGGAGCATGTTTCTGCTGCAAAGGGCTCTCTGTTTAATAGATACAGGTGCGTAGGCAAAGGCTGAGTATACCAACTTTCAAAGTAGGTATATATCTCACATTACAAACCACTGTCTTTCACATCACCTAACTTGTGCTAAAGGAGCTTATGTTCCATTGAGAAGGCACAGATATTTTGTTTGCATACTACCTAACACAGGAGGGTCAGCTACCACAATGTAAATATTTAATCCTAATCACTAGGGAGGGTAATACCGTGGGGATATGTTAACATGATGTTCTCCAAAGCTCATAGTGAATAAGCAACAACTTAGTTTTCTTTTTTTTTTTTTTTTTGACGAGGTAGGAGAATAGTTGTCAGACTTTCAAAATAGAGAATCAAAAGTTGACCAAAGCCTGAATTTTTGTGCCCATTGACACTGTAGCCGAAGAACCCAGATTTTCAGCATAAGGCATAACACACGATGATTTTGCCAGTGTAAGGAGTCAGACAATACAAAAGGGTCTGGCAGCAGCAGAAATAGGGTTTTGCTTCTCTCTCCCTCCCCTCCCCTCCCTGGAACACGACATATTTCTACCAGGAACAAAAATAAATCCTCGGTTGTCTTGCTGTGCACAATTAGTATTCCATCCATGAACTGTCCCATCAGGGAAAAATGCCTTCCTCACACACGTGTTCAGGATAGCACTGATGGATCTGAGGGGCTCTCCAAACACAGTGACCATCTGCTAGGCAAAACATAGGGGTCTGACAAGCAGGAGCCATTCAGCCCTGTTGTTGGGCCACATTATTACATATTTGACAAGGGTAATGAGAGGCTGTCATTAACCTTACATGACAGTCTCCACAATGACACACACTAAAGCAAGAACAAAGAGCAGAACTCAGTAAAAAGGCACCTACTTCTCATTTAACCCCGGAATTGTCAGACACCATTATTGCTAATGGAGGCTGGCGGTCCTGGGGTTAATTTCCATCTCTGTGCTCTGCTTGTTCTCTTTTTGAAATGTACTCCTCATATGGTTAAGAAAGCAGTTTTATCAAGGCTATTGGGAAAGCAATGCATTATTTATCATAACACACTGAGATGTAAGAACAGAAAGAGTATCCTGGAGGAATGAACAAACAGACATATTTCATGAACCCTTCTGATGGTCCAAAAAAAAAAACGTTTCTGAGCTCAGACTCTGATATTTAAGGTTATCATTGCCTAAATGTGACATTTCGCTCATCTGCATTTCCTGACAGATTATTGTCAAGTTCAGAATCACAAGACTCTTTTTCCTGGTGACCTTGTCACAGTCACCTGGCTTTATAATCACAGGGAAACCCCATTGAGAAAGTTAATCGGTCGCCTGACTTTTAGTTGAACAGCAGATGTAGGATGAGACAGTATTTACTATTTCAGGAAATAAAAGGTCATCTGAATATAAAATCCCTCTCTCAGATGAGATGATATAGATTACAGTCCTCCAGCAAGTATCAGAGATCTTGTAACAGAGTCGCTTGCCACCTTGGCAATACATCTATTCCCATGATGACCTCTAGGCTGAGGCTGGGACAGGGGCTATAGAAATGGATGCAAGAACTTGTTCAAGATGCTTCGGTATATTAAGGACAAACGATAGAAATGAAAGTGAAGATTATGTCTCACTGCAGGAGATTCGAAGCCAGTACAGCTGGGTGTGAACTCACAGGAGTCACAAGGTATGGGAACAGCTAGAGCCAATGAGAAAACAGGATATCAGGCGATGGGTAGCCACATTATGAGGGTGCTCAGAGCCGTTGGAGGGAGGGGACATAATCTCTGTGCAGAAGCTTTCTATAAATAGCATACAAAAAGCACATCTCTTTCCACACAAAGAAGTGAATGCAACAGCACAAAGATAGGCTTCCAGAGAAATTGGCTAGGAAGCTGGAAAAGAATGCGGTCAGAAGATTGATACTTCCATGGAAAAAGTGAAAGTTTAAAACTCCAATTAGGAGAGAAATTGTCCAAGAAGTGAGTCTATGCACGATAGTATTTTTTCTTCTTACACTATCATCAAAAGTTTACAACGCTGTTCACTACTAGAAAATGTACAATGTGTTGTAGAAGCACATTTCAGATTATGAATTGCTTTTCTGAATGCAATGGTCCTTTGCAGAGTCGGATGCCAACATCATATGCTATCTGTTCAGTTCTATTCTCTCTCTGGCAAGGGTACTCCGCCTGAGCCACCCACAAAGGTGTCTGATTCACAGTTAAATGTCTTGTTGCCATTGAATCAAACAACTTTTGTTACCTAGCTATCCAGAATTCATTTTCCATTATCAGCTGCATGATCAAACCATTGTTTTAAAACTATTCTCAAAAAGCTACTGGAAGAGAGACAAAACACATGTGGAATAGAGTTCTGCTTTGAAATGACAAAAATTCCAGTGAAACATTTTTCCTGCTTTACTCAGGCTTATGTACAGCTACAGCCACTGGCATTCAGTGAATAGTGGAAATACATGGTTCACCTACCTCATCTCTTTATCATGAAAAAAGGTTAACCCACTAGTGCCTTTCCCCAAAAGGCCTTTCTTCTCAGTTAGCACAGGACTTCATTCATTAATTTCTCCAGTAAATGTGTGTGACAAACTACTAAAGATGGCTGAAGCATTTGTGCTGCAGGATTATCAATATATGGATTGTACACAGCTCTCTGTCTTTCTGTCTCTCTCCTTCCCTGCCCCTGGCTCTTACCTACCTCTGTCTACTCCCTCTTGTTGTTTTCTCAAATTATTAGTCTGAAAAATTCTTGGCTTTGGCTCAAGACCGTAATGGAGAAGCCTATCTTTATCATCTGAGTCTTAACAGACTGATATGATCTCTAATAATGGTTGTAAAATGATATGTTTCAGGACACACTGATGAAGCCAAATTACCCCTGGTTAGGATTTTTAGGCTCTCTAAGACTGGTGGAGATGCTCACCTCCGCTTAGTTCAGACCCTGGCCATATGCCTGTGAACAATGGCAGTGGTTGGAAAGACAGTAATTTCTTACTAGTTTTTCTGAATATTTTGTGTGCTAACCTTACAGTAGGATAAAATGATTTATGAATATAGAAAGATCATCACTCCTAAGGAAATCTCAAAATATAGCATAAGCATAATATGCCAGCAACTTTTAATCCTGTGGAGAATTTGAAGAGCCTGTGTTATCAAGATCCCTCAGGACAACAAAAAAGATTTCATATGTCTTTCCTTAAAGCGAATTTTAAAAGGGTTCTTTAACTCTAATTAGTGAATCTACTTGGGAATTCTCAGAAACAGCACTCTGTACTCAAAAAGGAAGAATGCCTAATAATTTTCAAACAAAACAATGTTGATTTCCTGTTTTAAGCGCAAAATTCAGAATTTACTAAAGGACCAGGTCTTATGGCTCCATATTTACATACAATGAGTTCCCTCAGCATGTCCAGCCTCTACAAACAGGATATTCCATTTACTTATAAGACATATTTCCTTAAAAATTCATGGTTTCAATTATTTATGCTTCCATTGTCCTTGTAAGGTTACATAAATCTATTATATTTTCATTTAATTTATACTTAGTGATTAAATGTTCATATCATTAATTGCCAGAATTTCTTTCACTTTCTTTTTCTGAAGCTGAGATTATTTGCTGTTTTGCTCCAATATTTTGTCAGCTGTTCTATTTGGTATGACTTTTAAGAATTATATATACTGAGTAAGATTATTCCTGTGTTATGATATTAAATAAAGATCATCATATAAATGGCAACACTGTACTGCACTGCAGTCACTTGACATTTTCTAAAAGCTACAGTCAACTTGATATACAGTCAGAGAAATAATATCTAATACTGAACTCTAACTGAAAAACAAACAAGGGTACTAATAGAATGCAGTTCTGTTGTATTTTGCATAATATTCAAGAATAGAGAATTATTTTTATCACCTGTTCAAGCCAGGTTTACATGCCCAGCCTCAGATCTATTGTGTGAGTCACTGCATATGAAACAGATATGAATGAAAGATTTACAGTATAACCTCTCTTGTGGTTTTCAAAGAAAGAAAAAAATATAAAGAAGAGAAAAGAAAGAATTATCAACATTAACAGAAATTTCTGCCATCCCAGAAAAAAGGAATCTGCATTCTTTGGAATACAGAACCATATAAAATGGTTCATATATTTTAATCAAGAGAGAGTTCATTCTACATGCTTAGCATATATTGGCAAGTTGTGCCAGTATAATGTTCTGCCTTCAAATTAGGCTCAAACACTACCACATGAGTCAGACTAAACTACATTTAATCAGACGCCTGATGAATTATGAATGGATCTACCACACGACCGGGCCATTAGGCATTAGATGAAACATAACTGCCCCAGATGCTTCATCTAGGGTAAACTCAAGTGTTTGTATTCCAACTTTACAAAAGTTAGAAGGCTTAACAGCATAAATTTTTTGATGGCTCAAGAGTCTCCAGGACTGGAAATTTGCTTGTATAAATTGCAGGAATTGCAGGTTTGTAACATGCAAAAAAAATAAGGTCATATATGAAAAAAATACACCTTTTTCATAATCTTCAACTGAAATAACCATAATCTGAATAACTGACTGCCAATGAAATAAGAGGAACAGGTAGCCACCTGACTAGAAGCTGCCTCTCTGAGGAAATGGTGGACAGCTTTGGCTTAGATCTTATTTCCATATAAAATCCTGAAAAATGGCATCCGTTCTGAGCCAAGGATCCTTAGACTGTAAAGCAGTATGGGGATCCTGCCAAGCACTGTTAAAAGACTAGTAAAATAACTCTGTCATTAAAGTCATATGATTTTCGCTATCAAAAGAGTTGGCAGCACTGTGGATTTTCAAAGTCGGGATAAAATAACTGACTGACATGGAAAATTCTGACCTACCACTGCTGCAAACAATGACTGCAATGTGGAGAAACTGTTCTCACTGTCCTAATGTCAGGACATTGTTTCATCAAAGACTAGTGTAAGCAGTCCAGAATTTAAGCTGTATTTCTTTCATTCCTCTTATAGTCCACAAAGGACTATAAGTTTTCTATAGCAAGTAGCTGCTGACAGTGTTTTGCTACACCCAGTTTCTCAGCCTGTGTTGTTGGAGGGAAAACAGCCCTAAGCACACAATGTAAGGCAAGTCAATATGACAGAACTGCTTGCTCGTTACAGTCCTATATATAAGATTCAGACATGCAAATAACAAATACCAGATGCTGTAGGATTATTTGAATTTGAGACTCTGAAAAACAGGTGACAGGTGAGGAACCGTGCCTTACACTTTGTGAATTCATGATGGTAGTTGTGGACATTTGCCCCATGGTAGGAACTTACTGGTGGCTTCTTTTTCATATTGTGTCACTGCAACTGTCCTGGTTCTCACAATCCATGTGGAAAGCATCACATATCCCCCTTCACTCTCTCTGTGTCTCATCATGTGTCCAAGTGTTGGCCCACACAGAGGTCTACAACAGTATGCTGCCCTTTCAAAACACTTGCAGGTGCAGTGTTTGAATGGCTCTTCACGCTTTCTCTCAGCACAGTCATGTCTGCTCTGGTCCTTCCAGTTCTCAGGACAGCTCCCTCCAGCTGCACCTTTTTACTACTCGTTGGATGGAGGAAATTTTTTGCGCCAGTGGCATCTCAGTCAGCAGGGGCTGCTGATGACTCCCAGCTCATTGCTATGCTGAAGTCAAGATCAACAAATGACTTCTCTTGAGGAACTACACCTCTAGCCAGGTAGCAGCCCACAAGGACACTCATGGTCTCTGCTCTGTGCTGGGAGATCTGCGTAGCACAGGAACACCTGTAGCAACACAAACCTACATGAAATTCTTCTGCTCTAGGAAGCAACCTGATCTACTCTGGTCTGGGGACGTTTCATAGCAAACATGCTTTCTGGTGTTACCTGCTGGAGTTGAGGTTGTAGGGCATTGTGATCTTTTACTTAGGAAAATCAGTGATCTGTATTATAACTGAAGTATTCAGATGGAAACAGCATCACAAGAAGAGAAACACTCAAGAATCAGATAAAGGCTAAATAAAATATTCTATGAATTTCTGCATTGTACATATAAGAAACAAATAAATTTGAATCATCAGGGCTCGAAACAGGGCAACAGCCCCCTCCCCAAAGGTACCACTGAACTAGGATAGGTTTATTTCATCATGAAATGAGGAGAAATACAGAACGCTTGTTGCTCTTCCTATGAATCAAGATCAAGTTATTGCAGTAGTCAGAGAAGAAGACATCTCTCTCCCACTTCTTTCCTTAAGTCTCATTGCACTGTTAACATTTCCTTTCACTGCCAGGCAGAGATCTCCTTTCTACACTGGATACCCACTTACACTGTACTTTCATAAGTAAAGTGCTGGTACTTTATTGATAGTGCTTACACACCTTCCCACTATGGACTATCTTCTGAGAGATTCCTAGGGCCATTTAAGGAATGATGCATCCTCCTAGTTTAGTAAATTTGTGGCTTTGCTAGTGAAGTACAGTCCAATATTCTTTATATTCTGAGGAAATCATGAATGACTATATTGTATTTCCTGTCCAGTCACAAAGACAAAACTAACCCTGTACATTTTGGATCATAGATGTGAGCTGCTAAATCTTTTATTCTAAACCTAACACCTATTCACACTTTGAGATAGTGAGTTCTCATCAATTCTGTTGCTTTGAAGAAGACAGCCAGCATGCTACTTCTGCTCTTCCACTGTCTCATAAAAGGTTGTCACAATCAGGTAAATTAAGCCTGGTTGCTTCCCTGAGAGCTTGGACCACAAAAGACCATTGAGGGTTTGGGGGAATTTCTTTCAGGCTTCCTTTAACAATCTTCCCAATTCAGTGTCCTTCATTCCCTCTCCATCTTACCTGAAAAGTCATGCAGAGGATGTGTGTTCAAGATATTATAAGAATGTAGGCACCAAAGCCAGAATTTGAGTGATACTGAGTGCTGAGACTGGATAATTTCTCTCCAGATAGGCTCTTCTCATTTTCGCCTTCCCTCATGGGAGGTCTTTGACGCTGACTGCTTGAAGTCTGCCTCTGTGCATTCTCCATGGCCTCCACAGTCCACAGACCTGGATGGCTCAGCCCTCAAAGAGTCAGAAAGTTTACATCCTGCTGCCCAGATTACCCTTCACAGGAGTTCCATTCAGTACCGCTTTCTGAGTTCACCTAATTAGCACACAGTTGGGTTCAGTATAGCCAAGGGTAGCCTCTAGGTTCTTTTACATTGTAGAAGAGGGTACACCTGCTTATGTGAAAAGCCTAGGGGTTAAAATGCTGATTCAGCACATGCAAAAGCAGAGTTCAACCACTTTGCGAGTCCAAGGGGGCAGGAACTAGCACCCCCATCTGTCAGAAGTTTTCCTAAGCTTTGCAGCAGTGAAAAGAGGAAAGGATTTCCCAAACTCATCTTGTTTAAGCTCTGCCACCATTGTGCAAAGAATGCAAAACACACTGTGCCATGCTCTGGAAAGACAAACTCCCTGAGCTCTACTCATATAGCTGGTTTTGCTTCAAACTGACTTCTTGGATTGCAAGTAGAAACTTTTATTTATGGAAAAAGACAACAGGAGTCTTTCATTTTAGCAACTGAACAAATTCTTACCACACACAGTAATGTCTGATACTTCCATTCCTCACCTTTTATTGTATGTTTATGCATTTCTTTCTGACAGTAAAGACAGTTGTAATCAGATCATTGGCTAAAACAACTGATCAATAGAAACTGCATATGCGGCAAAGAGCCTTTAATGGCTCTTAATCCCCATTAGGCTGAGCTGGAGGAAGTTGAAGGGAGAACTGCATCACATTTCAAACATTTATAGCAGCATCCTGGTACTTGAGCAGCTTTCAGGGAATGGGAGCATTTTTTCTGAGGTGCTCTGGGACAACCATCAATAGGATAGGAAACTATTGCATCATTATTATCCAGGAAATGCTTTGGGAACCCTCCAGAGAATTGACTCCGAGGTTTATAATTTTTTAACAAGAGTCTATGTTGGGTCAACCAGCAAAGCAGAAACATGTGGAGTTTTTCTGCCACTAATAATTAAACATGTTTTGGAATATATTTGACATGATTTATAAAATCAAAAAGGCCATTTTTAATAATATATACCGCCACACTCTCTTTAGGAATATCTCCTTCCAAACAAACATTATTCATCTTCCTGACATGTTTCAAAGGAACCATACATATATAAAAGTTTCAACATATTATTGGTTTTATTCTTCAGTAAACCAAATGAAAAGTCCGCACCAAGCTTTACAGTACACCTGTGGGTGGCTTGAGGACGCGTAATTCTGTCTCACATGTCAGTTGTCTGGGTCAAAACAATTCTAAACACACATCTCTTCAGCCTGGACATTTTGTTTTACAAAGGAAAAAGATCAAAATTAAGATTAAAGACCTCAAATCTGCACCACCCAGCCAATAGATACTAGGTGTTATCACAGGACTCAACATGAAGTATTAATGTGCCCCATATTAAGTTTACCTGGTGATATATTTTGCTTTTGCACAGTGCTGACTTTGAGAAACATAAAGCCTTTAAAAACCAAATCAAGACACAAGCTGTTTAACAGTGTGTTGTGGGCAGTAGCTTATGGGAATGATTGGGTTTTATTCCAGAAGCATTCAGTATGGTAATTTGGGGGAGCTGGATAAGCTTGGCAGGGCAGTGATTGAGATATCAGTTTAAAGAATATAAGTTTAAAGGCCAGGGTTCTGTGCATCTCTTCCCCGTTTGCAAACTTGGTAAGTACTGAAAGAAATTCAGCAAAGTCTATTTCATTGATGAGATCTAGAGCTATACTAACCACTATTTCTCCTTACCAAGAATTTTTTTAGCAGCAAGGGGACCCTGGGAATATCTGCTTTGTAGCTGCCTCATGAAGTCCCCTGGCTTCCTAAAATAATATGTAATTAGCATTCAAGGCCCATGCTTTCTACTGGCAAATAGGAATAAAGCATAGCAGCACTCTTGAAGAACACTGATTTTTTGTGGTTTTCTATTTCGAATCTTCAAGATGACGTCTGCTTTGTGGAAATGTGGAAGGAGGTTTGCAGAGGAGAGTGGAATCGCATCTCTAATCCTTCTGTATAATATCCCCTTCAAAATGAATACTTGTGCTTGCTTTCTGGCAAAACCAGTGCAATGCCAACTCACTTTCTGACAGTTTTATAATCCTGCTTTGTGGAAATATTTGAAGAGTTTATTTTCACATCGTATTTTTATTAGGCTAATCAAAATAGCTAAGCATTTTAATAAACGTGATTGAATAAAAACACACATCTGTCAGAACACATCGGTGTTCCATAGTATTATCTGCAGTTTTACTTACCAGGATTTGAAGGTAAGTGATTCTCTAAACATAAAACAAATCTGCTTTTTTTTGATAAATGATTGCATTACATCAATTGTTTTACCTCCTCTGGTACTCATATATAAGGGACAAAATCACACCAATGTTTCTTCCCTATGTCTGTAGCAAAAAAAGGGCTTTATTTGTTTAAATTACATCCTCTTGGATGTGTGTACGTAGATGAGATGACTGGGGTCTGTTAAAGTGTGAGGATGTACGGCGATGCAAAAATTCAGCCTTCTGGGCTCAGCCCGAGCTCCTGAGGATAAAACATGGCTCTCCAAGATGGGCTGCAGGGATGTCTGGGTCTCTTGTAGAGGTGAAAAACAGAGAGATGAGTTACTTGCCTCCAGGTGGTGAGCACTGGTGAATGTCTGTGCAGCATCAGAGATGAGGAAACAGGTCCCCTGGATCCTATTTGAGTTCCCATGGAGGCAAAGCCCCACCCCACTTTCTCGGCATGGCCAGGGCTTGGTGGTGCACAGCACAACACGGCAGCACAGGGGAAAGGGCCATGGGCAACAATAGGGCACAGAAGCCCCTTCACTGGCCTGATCTACTGCCCAGGGAATTTGGATCCACAGAGACGTTGCTGAGGCTCGTCTGGTCCTTGTGCCAGAGGCCCCACTACTTTTCTAAATGGGCATCTACGACACAGCTGGGGAAGATCTGGACTGTGTCAAGACTGATTATGGAGCAAAGGTTGGTATATGGGGGTCCAACAAATGTTTGCACAGCTGATACTGAAAACAGGGATTTGGCTTTTAGGACCCTGGGATCTTCTTTGAAAATCAAGAACTGCCGGGAAAATATAGGACCCATTTGACTAAGTAGGGCCTCTTTGCTAAGAGGTTGGATGACTTTGTGAGGACAGCTTTAAACTAAGAGTGATGGTGGACAGGTTTGTTAAGCAAAGGGTACATCTAAATGGGGCAGAAGGGAGTCCACCCCAAGTAAATACACACAAGTGAGGAAATACTTACGGGATTCTAATATGGGGGAATCTGTCATACCTTTTTGGGGAAATCAGCGTGACTGAGTGCCTCTGAAGTGACTGTACACCAACACACACAGCATGGGGAGCAAACAGGAAGAATCAGAGGTCTTTGTGCAGGTGCAGAACTATATAGAGCTACATTAGATCTCATTGGGATCATGGAGATGTAGTGGACAGCTCACATGACTGAAACAATGCAGTGACCACATACAGGCTCTTTGGGAAAGACATATCAGGGCAGTAAGGAGTGGGGATGCATGAAACTCTGCCTTGGAATGGGTAACCATCCAGTTGAGAGTTTATCAGTCTGGATTAGTGGGCAAAACAACATGGGCAATGTTCTCATGACTGTTTGTTACACGGTCGTGGACAGGAAAAAGCAGTAGATGGAGCTGGCTTCAGGAAAGTGAAGAACCTTCACATTTGCAGGCCCTGGTTCTCATGGGAGACTAACCAACCTATCTGCCTGAGGGACAACACAGCAGGGCATAAGCAATCCAAGAGGCTTCTGGAGTGCCTTGATGATAACTTCTTGACACAAGTGATCAAGAAGTCAATGATGGGATGTGCTCTGTTGTACTTCATACTTACAAACAGGGGAGGACTGATTAGGGATGTGAAAGTCAGGGTCCATGGGATGGTGGATTTCAGGATACTGTGAGAGCAGCCCTACATACCAGAACACATCAAGGGCCAAATGCCTGGAAAGTAGGTTTCCAAAGATAGACCTTGGGATTCAAGTAGACAACAAGCTGACCATGAGCCAGTAAGGCACCCATGCAGCAAAGGCAGTCAACAGCATCATAGGCTGCAATAGGCAAAGCACTGCCAGCAGTGTGAGGCAGGTGATCCTTCCCTTCTACTCAGCACTGGTGAGACACCTCTGGCATCCTGGGTCCAGTTCAAGGCTCCCCAGTACAAAAGAGCCATGGACATACTGAAGGTACTCCAGAGAAGAGTTACAAAAACAAATAAAGGCCTGCAGCATCTAACATACAAGGAGAACCTGAAGAAGGGAAAGCTCAAGAGCGGGATCCTAGCAACACGTAAATGTCTGGTGAAAGAAGTAAAGAAGGTGAAGCCAGGCTCTTCACAGTGGTACCCAGTGAATAAAGAAGAGACATTAGCACAGGTTAGCCAGCCAAATTGTTAAGCCTCCATCCTTGGAGATATACAAAACCCATCCGGACAATGTCCTAAGCAATCTGGTCTAGCTGACACTGCTTTGAGTATAGGCGCTTGCAGCCTTCTCTGATAGGGTGATACTGTGATTGATTAGTAACGTGGTTGGTAATCACTTTTTGTCTTCTGGGAGGAATTGTCACAGGAACGGGAGCTGTACTGTAGTCACACCCAAACTAACAGGCGCAGGACCTCTTCCAGGATCCCAGATCTGGGTGTGTTCCGTGGCAATTGCTTGTGTTAGGCAATTTTCCTGCAGCCTCTGCTTTTATTTCTGCTGGAAGGGAGCCACACCACAGCACAGCCTGGTCACTGTGAAGAAAAATCCCCTTATGCACTAGTGATCTCATTCTCCTTCTAAATCAATAAGTTACTTAGGGGATCCTGATTTTCTTCCCCAGACCAATATAATTTTCTTGAAAATCTCAGCTGGAGGGGTGGAAAAATAAATTCCCATGCAGCTCTGGTTCATCCCACAGAGGAATTGACAAGACTGAGAGTCTAAGATGAGACCAACACAGACAGAAGAGCACCAAACTGAAATGCAGCAACCAGAAAGCTGACAAGCTGTTGCATTTTGTAGCAGATGCAGCCCTAACAGGGTTTGTGGCTGCATTCCTAGCTACAATGTGTTGCAAACGCACACTGGGAATGCTGTTTTTATTTGAAAAGTGTCTTCTCAGTTAATATACAGTATGTGCAATGGATGAATGCGTGCTTCTGTTCCCATAATGCAGTGAGAAATCACAGAGAAGAGCTGTCACACAGTACTGGACTAATACTGATTATTTTCACTGTTCATATTGTTACTGTCTCTTCCTCTTCTGAAAAATACAGTTGAAAAGCTAACGCTCAGAAATCAGATGGCTATTCTCCAGACCTACAATTTCAAGCTGTGTTTAAAGGGATGGGTATGTTCTGCCTGGGCTTCAAGGTGGTGGGATGTATTCACACTGTCTGTGCAAAAGTCTGGAGATGCACCAAAATGCAGACAAGTTGTTAAACAGAACAGACACATTTCTTCTGCGTACTCTAGCAAGTAGAAAGGAGAGGGGACAGGGACCACAAGTACTGAGGGATCCAGAATGGGTTATATGTCACCGAGAGGATGTAAAGGCAGAAGGAGACTTCCTTCAAGAC
This sequence comes from Tapera naevia, assembly GCA_033556795.1. Lineage (NCBI taxonomy): Eukaryota > Metazoa > Chordata > Aves > Cuculiformes > Neomorphidae > Tapera > Tapera naevia. The sequence continues at coordinate 19,753,994 of JAUMJJ010000038.1, forward strand.
AACTCAAAGGCAGCAACTGAAGAACAGGTACCAGGCCGCTAACTGGATAAGGCAGATCTACTAAATAAACAAGAACATGCTATCAGGGCAAATAAACATCACACTTGGGCAGATGATACCCAAGTGTGTACATAATCCTTCTGTCACCTTCATTTTAGAGCATTAACATATGAATGACAAGTCTCACAAACATCAAAGATGATATGTTCAAAGTCAAGTAAGTTTCTAATATGGAATGCAATGAAAAGTGAAGGAAGAATTGCTATCAGAAAAAATGTTGATGAAAAGAGTGTCTGAGACTATGTATGTACGCAGTGGAATCAGTATAAAAGAAGTATGAAATATCAGAACAGCAAATTAAGGAAACTGACTTCTTTTTTTCCTTCAGTTTGAGGGTCCAAGAAGCTCAGATGCTGAGCAGCAATGCCCACTACACTGTAAGCCTGTCCTCAGTTTAATGAATAGGAAAATTATCTGAGGCACTGACAGCAAAGGGAGACAAGAGAGTGACCATAAACTTGTTTTCAGTGTCGTCATTAGTGTTCAGATATTGGAATTTTTATTAGCTTTTCTAAGCTAATAATGACAGAATTGGACTTGAAGTCTTTGACATAAGCTGCTGTACTTCTACTGTCATAACAAACTGCAGAATCATGTCTGTTCAAGGTGCTGAAAGGATCAAAGCGGTACAACTTTCTTGTCAGAAGTGACTTTTAAAATCATCTCCTTGAGGATTTTTCTCCTACTGTCTCCTTTATTTCAACTATATTTTGCATCTAGTTCTGCCATTACTGGGATGTAAAATTTACAGGGTGAAGAACTCAAAATTATTAAAAGCCTCGAACTGTGTCTATAAATAACCTACAACCTGAACATGTACATATACACTATTACAGTATATTTAATTGTACAACTTTATATGATAAACATGACATATCATGCTCATCTTCAGTATTCCTGCCTCATGTAATTTACTGGACAGACTGTGTCCTAACGATAAATCAAACTGAAGTGGAGAGTTATGTAAAGGATGCCTAAGTCTGACTGGTTGCTGAGAAAGGAACATACAAGGTGAAACAGGATGAAAATTTCCAGAAAAGAGGCTATCTTCCTGATTATGGACCTTGACTATCATCTTGAGCTCTGAGTTTTATACTCGTTCTAGACCATAGAGTTTCTGTATGATACTGATCATAGCATTTGGGTAAACTCTTTCTCTGTGATCACTCCAGTTTCATTTTCCGAGTGCCCAAGCTGAAACAGATTGAACTCTTACAGTTGCAAAAATTTGATATGAAGTGTGCTCTGAACACATAAAGGCAGTAGAAAGCCCAGAAAAGCCAGGCTCTAGACTTGAAAATTAGCCTCAAAATGTGTGTTGTCATAGGGCAATTTTGGCTTTAATTTCAATGTCTCTGTTTCCACTTTGTAAAACAGATACCATCACATTACCTTGCTGGTGGGTTGTATAAATTTATGTATTTATATCTACAAAGAAGATACAGAGATTAGAATCAGAGAAAAGACCGTGAAAAATAGATGAATTTGTGTTCAGTGCAGCATTAAACAACATATGGGACCACTCACCAGAAGAGGATGAATAAACTGTTGCCATATCATGTGGTTTAGAGACTTTATTTAAATTCATATACGCAGTTTGCAGATACAGGACTGTAATGTTTTTCAGCTCTAGTGCTTCCTGGCTGTTAAGCTTCACCAGTCTTTTCAGGTAAGATTTTCTGTTTTATTTAGAGATACATATGCATACCCAAATATTTCTGAAGTTTCTGCATGGACAGCTAGGAGGTGCATACATCAACTCCCGTTACATGGCTAAGGATTTGAATCTAAACCATATCAATTTAGAAAGAGAAAAAAGTTGTGCAGAATTTGGAAAATTCTAAAATCCTTTTTCAGTAAATCCAGTTCCCAGAATACCCAGGTTAAGGGGGCATTCAGAGGAGAGATTCTTTTAGATTCTCACATGTCAGCTATAGAAAACTTGCCCTAGGCACCCACAGTTTTCTAGGAGATTATGATCTTCTTGCTTCATGGTACCCTTATCTGGTCTTCCACACCCTACAGGCTGAATAAATGCTAGTCATGATACAATGGCTTGAAGGTTTAAGTACAACCATGCTATAGTTCAGGGTAACTTGTTCCCCAGAAGACAAGGTGTCCAGATAATATAACATCCATTTGCTCAGCTCTACTTACTCTTATTTGAAGTCAGATGAAGTCTCAGTCCTTATTTTCAAAGCCTTCAATAGATTGCAACACAATTTGTTCTTAAAAAGAAGTCTTTATTTTTCGGAGCCTTTGGCCTCAGCTAACAACACAGAACCTAGGGAAAGGTTTCAGAGCTTGTGATAGAAGTGAACAAAGTGAACAAGTTCGGGTTTTTTCTCCAGTTGAAATGTAACTCACCTCAAAAGGGCAACAAATCTCTATCTCAGAGTTCCTTATGGTCTTTTCCATTACACCAAACCCTGTATTTGATTCACAGAAAAATACAAAAAGAAACCAACATTCTTGGTGTGGAAGTTTTTTTTATCTTTTGGGAACTCACGCATATATTTACTCCTGACTATTCATTTTACAGAGAGTTTTACTTGATGTTCTGTTTCCTTTCCTGAAGTTGAGGCATATGAGTACCTGTTTCATTAGTGTCACTTGGCTTTTCATTAGACAAGGAAAATGAGCCTCTACAGCATTCAAGGAACAGACCAATAAAGATATATTACTGTCACTTTACTCAATAAGAGCAGATGGGTCATAATAGTATGGCTGATACCACTGCCTTTGCAGAGTAATTTTTTCTTATCAGGCAGTTAATGAAATGAATTTCTATCATAGCATCTTTAAAATATAATACTCTCACAACTGTCTTTAAAGACCTATGACCTATTTTGAACCAAATATGTTATCTATCAAAATATTCATTAAAATTAGGTGCAGGTCTACAGGAAGAGACAGATTAAATCATTGAGGCATCTGGGCCTCTTATTCCTGTAATGTGACCTCATTATATCGTAATTTTTTATTGCAGAAATTTAATTTTCTGATGCCATGGAATTATTGAGGATCTTCCCATTTCCAACATTTTCACTCTACCTAATTGTAAACTTCAAGATCATTTGGTAGTTGATGCTGGTTGGCTCCAAGATCAGATAGAAAACCAATATTCTGTAAATGAGGAAGCACTTAATGAGGAAAACGTGACCATGTAGTATTGACTCCATTCTGAGATAAATAACAGTTTCACTTGATATATCCTCAACTTCTCACTGACACATTTATTAATTGTATTCAGAGCAAGATTCTTCATTGCCTCAATATCAAGTAAAGATAGATATTCAAGAGACTAGCCATGGCCACAAGCCTACTGGCATCACCAGCAAGCAGTCTCTGAGCCTAGGGTTATAGAGAAGAAACTACCCTACAAGCTTGGTAACTGAACATTAAAAGTCACAGGACCAACATAAGAGACTGACAAGCTCTCCTGTTAAGACATGCTCCCATAAGACTTCTTCATGTACTACCAGTGTTCTTCATGGGGACACTCTTCCCTCCCATTGAAATATACTGGGAAAACAAATTACTTTCAAGGCATTCTATTAATCCTCTCCAGCTGAGGCACGTCTTTGAAAGACTCCAAATTTTCCAGGAACGCGTGATCAATGTTTTATCACCTACAAGGTTCTTACGGCACAAAATCTCGTCTGAACGATGTGATGACATTGCCCTACCAAGAAGGTCCTGTAAGTTTTGCATACTGCATAGCTGTTACCTATGGGATACAAGTTCTATGTTCTTAATGCACATAGCTCTGGACTCAAAGCTATCACAAACTGGGGTAGAATAATAAAGGACACATACTCTAAATGAAGAGTATTCCTATGTTCCTACTGTTTCCCACGCCAATTACAAAATGCACTTCAAGGGCTTAACACTCAAAATTGGTGCTTAATCACTCCAGGACAGCTTCTCCTGTTGCTAAAGTTCAAAAAAAGCTTGTGCAAGATAGACCCTCAAAGAGGAATTCCTCCTTAAGATTTAGGACCAAAATAGCTTTAATTAAGAGATTTTTAAAAATATCAGGTATGAACAACTGTTCTCTACAAATACAGAAATATGAATAATGCATCTAAATTGCATGCAGATTTGTCATGTATAAATTTACATATACAGTTGTGAAGGCTAAAATTAAAAATTTTAAGACAGTTCTGAATCAACACCGAGTGGGTTAGCATTAACTTTTATTTCTTAAGCGAATAAATGAAAACACACTTGCTATGGTGTTCTAGTTTACAAAAGAATTTACAACACAAACATATCCACTTCATGTCCTGAAGACACAGAATAATCATCTGTAATGTTCCCATTTTTTTTAGTTGAAACAAAACCCCTTTCTTTTTCCAATCTGCAAGTGGATACAGAATTTCTAGAAGATATTAAAAAAAAAGGACATCACATGCATTTAAACTCCCTAAGATAGTTTCTGATGTCTGTGTTTAGGTAAAAACACTTTTCTTAATTATCTTGTAGCTCAATAACCTAAGAGTTTTCAGCAAACCTGTAAATAACACTTAAAACACAAACTCCATTTTTATTCAGTGAAAACTGCCATTTGTTGAGAAGTTTTTTTGAGTAATTACTTTGCATTCTTATTAGTAATGTGGATTTATAGGAAAATCAAAGCTATATTAATTATACCATATCCTCATTATATATTAATAGACTCAGAAACCAAACACTTTGTGCCTTGCATAGCAAGGTGTAATATTTATATGAGGCTTTGTTGCAGCAGCCAACCTGGCACTTAGCTCGAATGCACCTACTTTAGAATATTGACCTGGTGCTCCTGGAGCCCATGATCTCAGATCCCAGCTGGGAATGCAGAGGTACGCACTGAGTCTCCAGAACAGTGTCTTGGGGCTTTTTCCATCTCATAAGGGGCCAATTTTTGTCAGTGGGTGTAGTTTGTGTTTTGAGATGCCAGTTTCCAGATGCAGCATGTGTGTCTTGTGCCTACTCCAGCAAGGCTGTAGAATTCTCTCACTTCAATGAGAGGCAGACCTGAGAATCTGCAGCATCTCAAGGTTAGAGTTATGCGACTTTATAAACAGAGGCACACACAACCCTCTTACAAAGCTGTGAGCTGGAGTAATAATACCTTATCCTCAGAGACGTGGTAGCAGGAATGCTGCTTCTTGCACTGCACACAATGTATTTACTTGGCTGAAAAGCTTTGGGAGCTGGTGAGATCCAGCATTTTGGTTATATTTTTTGGGGTATAAACTGAGAGCACAATGACTGATCAATTGTAGCTCCATAACAGTAGCTCTTGAAGAGCGTATGTTCTGACTTTACACAGACACCAGACTTGTGAGATTAATTGACCTTTGATGGCTTTGGTAACTTAATTGAGTTTACTGCTTTTTGATCTAGTTCTTGTGTGGTCCAAACTATTTGTTTTGAAGGCTGTCAATATGAATTTAACTATGCTGATCTACCCTGCCAGGGATTGCTGTCCTCATCCCAACTTCAAGAGAAAAGTTCCTTCAAGAGAAATGTTCCTCAAAACAGTCTTAAGGGAAGACATTTTCCCTTGAGCACCCTTCTGCTGACCAATCTGGAAGAACCTAGAGAGCCCATAATAGCACCACTCACACACAATCTGCCACATCACTACCCTATCTTAAAAGGGGATGGTCATCCACTGATTCTCCCTGTCACATACTTCCCATATCTGCTGTCATGTGCCTTGGCCAGCCTGCCCATGTGACATCCCAAAGGAAAGAGAGCTTAGGGATAAGAACTACTGAAAGTGTGGACCCAGTCCCTTTCCTGGGCCCAGAGTCCTTAAGGAAATACAATGACAATGCTGAAGTCACTGTAGGGCTGAGAGCATTGCAAGCTTCCTCCCACAGTGAGCTGGAGTGGCCACAACCACATTTACAGGTGATGACTAGCAGTCCTTACCAGATGAAGATTTCAGCCCTCTCCCTTACAAAGTCTCAACCCAACAGTGCAGCAGGGACTGATGCTCCTCTAGAGAGAGTTATTTTTTCCCTCCCACAAATGACAGATACTCATGTCTAGTGACTGTTCTTGGTCTGTTTTTAGCTTTTCTAAGTTCATTTTCTTGGCTTCACCATCTTCATAAGTGTTTGCAGCTCAAGCTATGTCATCTGAATATGTCATTAGTCACTGAATAGCCGAGAGAGGAACAGTCAGTTGGGGAGGATTCAGGACTATGTAATACAGATCTCTGCCCTCCGTAGATTATGAGCATTTTTCTAAGTGCCTCTAATTTTAATCTCCCAAGCTGTGGTTTGTACAAAAATATATTCAATGGCCTCCTCTCTAGTGTAATATCTTTATATTAAGGATTTTCTCTTTCACCTCAGGAAGTCAGCTTTGCTGCAGACCATCTCATTTAAAATCTAGTATAACAACTGTCGCATTTTTCTGTTTAAAATTGGAAGTACCACAGGTGATAGATTCAGCTTTTGCCTCTGTCTGCTTACAAGTGTTGGAGATCAAAAAAAATAATTTTGAAACACATTGCTGAAAGTTCAGATCTTTTCACTCAGCAAAAGTAAGTAATACAGTTCTGTCTGTAAGTAATAATTATCTGTATAGAAACCATAGTGTTGGAGAAAGACAGCCCAGCAGGGTAAAAGAGAATGAGAAATCCTGGGATTTTCTGAAAGCATTCAAAAGAATCAGTAAGCAATCTGTCTGCATCTCCTTCCTGCCACTGTGCATACAGGATGGGAGCACAATAGGGAAATACATTTAAAAAAATCAATAAAATAAAGCAGGCATCTAACAAGCAGCGCACAGATGACTCTCTTGTGATCCAGACAAGGCCAGTGGCTAGGAACGGGATCTAGCTGTAAGGAACAGGACTTGAGTAAAGAGGAAGAGCCAATGTGACTTTAATCCTGATCTCAGAAGAGTCAGCTTGTTTCAGAGGTTCTCTGGGCTTATGCAGGGATCAGATTTTGTGCCCGCATAAACACATAAGAATGGATGTGCATGAATCAGACCAAACACTGAGAGACGTGGATCAGGTGCTTCTGCCTAGGTCCTGACTGAACTTCTGTCTTTATTTGTTCATTTATGTGCTTCCCAGCGAGGGCACCATAAAGGGACAGGAGCCTTTTCATTGGCTTCCCTGTGGTTACTGACTGAGGAACTGAGGAAGCGAAATGGTTCCTGGAGAACTTGTGGGCTCTTTTCTGTTCCCTACTTTGTTGTGCACTAGGACAGATCATCATAGTGCAATTTCAACCATCTCCATGGCTGACTTTCAGGTATCCTAGTATATGACCATCATATCCTTCTCTTTTTTTTTTTCCTTTATTCATCCCCTGCACTAGTTTAGTTATTCAATAACAGATCTCTGTCATACTGGCCAGGGACTTTAGTTTCAGGATGCTGGGAAGCCAGTAGAGACAGCAACAATTAGCAGATGCTTATGGAAAGACCTTTAGAAACAGAACAAACATAACAGCACTTCTCAACTGTATACTGACTCTCCAATACTTCTCCCAGTGCTTCCTCCCAACTGTACTTTTTTTCTTATTGTACTGTGAGCAATTTTTCCTCTGTAGATGTTCCTTTTTTTTTAATGAATAATTAAACTTGTCTACGTTTATCCACCCTTAGACTTAACACTTTCTGTTCAGTGCCTTGAACAAGACATCTTTCACACTGCCAGGCCTTCCTCCTCACATTATTTCTGATCAGCAATACAGCTTCATCTGCAGTCGGTGCTCTGAGCTCTCTGCCTCCCCTATCAACCGTTCCAGGCGGGAGCGAAAACACACCCTATCCGCCCATGATATCCTTTTTATTTCCTTGCTGCAACCCTTTTCATTTTTCCCTGGCTGTTCTCTGACAGCTGCAGCCCAGGCTCCAATCTGCTGCAGGTGGCTCTTTTTGCCCTTCAGGCTTTCTTCACCATTGTGATGCATTAATGAAGTAGAGCTCCCTGTCAGACTTCATCAGCAGTCTTGTGAAGGCAGAATGAAATCACTTCTATTGACCCACTGGCATATTTATAGGCTCCGTCTTTTTTGCTGAGTATGGCAGTTATCACCTTTCCATCCCCATGTTGTGTTTATTCAGCAGAAAGCTAAATACATCTGTGCACGAGTGGAGCATTAATCAGTAAACGTAAGCCACTCATAAAGACTGCCGAACCTATCTAATTACCAGAGCTGGGACAGCTTGCAACACCTACTCCGCAGAGGGGTTCACAACCCCATCAATCCACAGTCCTCTAAACAGAGCCCACCAAGCTCAGTGAGTTTTTCAGCTCTCCTTTTGCTAGATTGTCCCCAGAAACCAACATTTTAAAGTTTTCCTGAACTCTTCTACAGAAACAAGAACAAACTCACTTGGGTTATTTTTTCTTTTTTTTTTTTTTTAACTCAATCTCTGTTCTTCCCTTTCTTATTCTATTTATCAGACACAACTACTTCCAACATAATCTGTTTCCATGCACGTGTTTACCTACCCTCCTTAACAATTGTTCCCCCCCATATTTTCCACTAGTTAACAAAATCAATCTCCTTTTATGTTACTGGAGCTGGAGTCTATATCACACTTGCAATTGCATAGGTTTGTATTGTAATACTAGGTAGAGTGTAATACTAGGTAGAGTATAATACTACATCAGTTTGGTAATATTTTCAGTGATCATGCATAAAGAGCAGAAGTGCCTGATAAACTTTGTTTGAAAAGTAGTTGATGTACACGTATCTACAATGGAAAAAAAAGGTGCTATCAGACAATGCTGGTATAATTTGTTCATGGGATTACAAATTTGGTTACCCAAGATAGCTCTGTGGTTAAATATGCTTCAACTGGTAAAAAGCTTCTGACTCAGTCTTGCTTCATTTGATGAAATTAGTAGTTCTCCCTCTGAGTCTCGAATAAATATTTTATTTTCTGAAATCTTATCAACTCCATCTAGAACACACCAAATGGATTAAAAAGTGATTAATCTACAAATCTTAAAATAGGGAAGCACCATCGTCTGGGGATATTTCCAGGCAGTAATCTTTTCTTAGTCCAGCGCTAGATTCAACAGTCAAGAGGATAATCTTGGAGGTAGGTTTTGTCAGTGACATTAAAAACTGTGAAGTAGTTATAAAAGATAGAAAGAGGGAGCTGTTTAGATCACAATGAGCTAACTACCAGAATCCTCCAACCAGTAGTGGCCTCTAAGTTTATTATATGTGTGAATGTAAAAAGAGAAAACTCCAAGAATTATTTCAGTCAATAGAAACTGTGATTACTGTGAGACGCTAAAAATGCTCTGTTTAGTGTATGCTAATCAGGAGGAAATATGGTCAAGAAATTACTCAAAGGCAATGTAAATTTCAGATGTTAGTAAACTTATTTATCTAAGGAGATGAAAATGTAGCCAGAACCTGAGCTTAGTCACTTATGCTGAATAAATGCACTGTTGGAATAAGATCTAAAGATCATCCTAAAAGCAAAGGAAAACAAAAATTGAGACAGGTTTGCATGGGTTTCTCTGTCATTTATTAAAACCAAAATAGCAAATCCTCCAAAAATAGATGTCATATTTCAGCCAAACGTTATTGTATTTGACAGAGAAATCGTTTGGTATAATTTTAGATTAAACAAATTTATATCCAAGTAGGTAATAACTCAGGTCCTTTGAGGGTAGCCTTTTCATACTAAACAGTGATCTGTCTTCATGTCCAATAATGGGCCTCACTTGAACTCTGAAAATTTTACTGATGCTAAAATGGATAATTAAAATTTTAGGGGCTTGTCTAAGATATTAAAGGAAATTATTAAACCAGGGGTGAGATGGCTTAGAAATTCGTATTTGTATCACTAGAACACAAGTCAATAGGTATCGTTTGCAAGGATCATGTAAGCTGCACACAGTCAGGAGTTCAAGAAATGCAAATGTAGATTATTAAAATAATTGTTCATTGGATATACAGCCTTTTTAAATTTACCTGATAGCCATTTTAAGAAAACTCATTACAAAGCTATAAATACAGTGAAATTCTATTCAGTGACTTTATTACTTATTTATTGACATGAACTTTTGGATCTTTTCATCCGAAGGAAGGCATAAACTCTAGTCTCATAAACTCTTCCTGATGAATGTGTTGATTTAGTCACATAGTCATGATTTGTTGCCTTCTCTAGGAGATATCATTGAACTATGGGAAAACAGTAGATGACCACATTCCATCCAAACCTCCCTCCAAAATTATCATTGCTGGTAATTTAACATTGATGGATTATAAGGTTTTCTTACTATTAATGTATTTTTATCAGGTCTTATTTTCTTTATCCACAGGACAAAAGCATGGTCTTGCCTTTGAATGACACTATTTCAAGTGATTTCTCAGACTTCAGATCTGTTTGTAAAAAGCTTTAGGTATTTCCTTATAAAGGTAAGCTAGAAATCCAAGATAAGCCTTTATTTATGACATCTGAAATCTTTCAAATATAATAGCCTAGTAAGTAAGAATTAACAAGACTTTATTATCTTATTGTGAGGACTAAGATTATTTCAAGAAAAGCCAAATGAAATGAGAGGATCTTCCTCTGGGATCTGGGTATTTAAAAGAAGCTCTTCATGTATGTGGAATTGATTATAATGTGTTGAAACAAAATTAATTACTCCAACAATGCATATTTTTTCTGGTGGGAAAAAGAACAGCATTTGTAAGTTGTCTGTGATCTCAGCATCTATGTCCTCTATATATAAGATACTTTAACTGCCTCTTCCCACTGGAGACAGTCTATTGAGCAGTGGAACTGATACAACCTAAGATTATTTATGTTCCCTTTCCTACCAGATAAGAAAAGGAAGGTCATGTCTATGTGAATGTGTATAAATACAGCTATAGAATCAGAATCGTGAGCACACAACACAGTTACCACAGAACCACCAAAAACCTCTGCTCCGTGGTAACTTTCCCAAAGGGAATGTCAATTAATTCAGACTTCAAATGATGAGGATTTTAAGGAGGCAGGTAAGGCTCCAAGTGAAGACTATTTTTCTTAGGATTCATCAGTTTTCCATGTATCTAGCTAAACTACAATTTTAATAGTTGAAGTAATGCGTCCACTGCATGCTTTCAGATCAACGAATAGTTACTGAGACCAGGCTCTATTTCCTGATCTCACAGTTCCCGTCTACCAAGACAACGGTGAGGGTACACACATGTATGTGCACATGAGCTCAAGTACTCTTTTGTGCTACTGCCTCCCACTGTCCAGCATGCACCAGAAGCTGTGAATGCACCAGTTTCCTCTTCTCTAGGTAATTCAAAAGAGTTATAGAGTTGGGTAGAGTGTTCTTTGCCCTCAGTTAATTGTTTTGTCTCTACATTACAACTTCTAAAATACATCAGAAAAAGAAAACCCTTAGTGAAGGCTCATATCTCTCAATATTAGGTGATGGGTTTTATCTTGTCAACACTAATTTTACCTTCAGCAAGACAAACACACCTTTAGCAGTACCCTACAGATCAGATGAGGTAGATTCTTTTGGATCAAATGTTGGCTGTTATTTAAAATAAAGCAAGCCCAGGTTTCTAGTACTCTAGACGCAGATGGTTTCTATTTGGCTGCACATGCTCAACCAAGTTTCCTTGTATCACCATATCTACTGCCAGTGTTGCCCTAAGGAGTTATTTCTACCACTTGGAGTTGTTCCCACCATATGTACCAACTGCGTGCGCTGGGTGGTCTTTACAGACTGCTCCAATAATGGCTATTACCATGAATTTCATCACTGCAGGAATGGAGAAATTTCACCCAAGAAAGTAAATTAATAGGGTGACCTTGAACCCTTTTATAGTTAAAAATTATTCTAGGAGCAGTCTGTAGAGCAGATAAAACAGGATACCCCTTCCAAAATAATTCTGTGGCAAGTAACTCAAAAAGGATAATCTTTGACTCCTGAAGAACATAGTAAGTTGTTAGCATGTACAATTCCGACTTATGTCTTGCTGAAGGCAGCAAAACCTTCCACCTATGCCATGAAATGACCCAAGGTAAAATAGCTAAGGATGCACTTCAAAAGGAGACTCTTGAAGACTACAATTCTCTCTGTGAGGAGATGATCGATTTTAAAAAGTACCTTATACACATAGAAATGTTTCTGCTAATTTTGAAATATCTAGAAAATGAGGTATTGCTAAACATTTAAAATGACATACAGTCAAGATAGGAAGAGAAAGAGAAGGCAAGAATAAAAAAAGGAGACACAATGGTAAAACTGCCCAGATGAAATGTAGGTATCTTCTTGTATTTCTGAAAGAAAGTCAGCAATTGGATCAAGGAGATGTCATACATCAGAAGATGCTCCTGTCTAAAATGTGGTATCATCATTTGCTTTTACTGACTTCACCGGAAACTCATAAAACAGAAACAAAGAATTTTCATTTGCATGATCTCTCTCACCCTTGTGGTTTATACAGAGCATGCACTCAGCTCAAAAGAACTGGTATTCCTGTTGCCACAGTGAACACACTACCCAAAACATTTGGTTGCTGTTATAAGACACACCACCTTATTATAGCTCAGTATCTTTCACAGACTCTTCTGAAACCCACAAATCTTACAATTTCTATTATCAATGTATGCACTTCTCATAATATAGGCTTTTCAAGGGGCAGCTTTGCCTCGGTGTCTTATTGACCACTGACATATGAAGTTAGTCTGGTGCTGAGGCAGTGAGGGTTAATGACATGTATTTTAACTAGATGGGAGAAAGGGTGAATGTAGAAGGGATGGGAAGAAGAAGAAGAGAGGATAATAGCAAAATGTGACAAATGCTTTTCTCAGCATTATGTCAAACATGTTTACAGAACTGCACAATTAATGAAAGAAAGCCTGCACTAGAGTCCTTAATTACTATTCTACACAGGCTAGAACACTTCTTCATTATCCCTTTTTGAATTGATTGTGTACATCAAACAGTCAAGATATAAATAAAATATGCCTGCATGCATAATACCCTTACATTAAAGTAGAAGGCAATTAACCTATGATTTTTCATTAATTAAATTAAAATAGCCCTCTGAAAATGTCTCAAATCAAAACAAGTTCCTTACAGCGTATTTTTTTGCCATGATGCACATAGCCTGTTTGTAAAATCATTGGTCCAATGAAATTCCACTAAACCTCCTTAATTTTATAAAAGGCTAAATTTTTTTCATGTGACTCCATTGTTCCAAGTACTAATCCCAGTTACAATATTGGTTTTACTTTTCCATCTTTAAAATAATATTTACAGATCCTTGTCCACTATTTAGAACATTGTTTACATTTTATTTTTACTAATTATAATGATGCGCTTTGCAGAATTACAACAGATACTGATGTGATCAGAAATTTGGCAAATAAAATCTGACTCTAAGAGAGGGTCAATTTTCTTGTCTTCAATTCATAGATACAATAACAAACTCGGTTAGTATAAAGGTTTAGTAACACTTCATGGTTATCTCCAGGTAACTGAGTTCAGATTACAATGCCAGAGATAGGTAAGGGCATGTCTGCTTACTGTCCAAAACACAAACATATTTCTTGTCTTTCATTCTATTCAGATAAATTAAATTGTCCTAAAGACAGGAGTCTATTTGCTTTGTGGATTGTGAGTATACACGATCGTAAAACAAAGGGAAGATATACTACATCCAAGAATATTCATTGGATGATAACAAAATATTTAATGCAAAATTGCTACTTCTAAAATATGCCCATTTCCCTTCCCCAGATTTAAAAGACAGGTACCCATACAGGCTTTCAACGTCACAAATCTGGATGGAAAACATGATGGAGTTTGGCTTTGGCGGGGATTTTTTTCCTGAAACCTAAGGATATAGAATTTATATACCTCTGGTTATTTACAAACCACAAACTAAACTACATGCTTGTTGCCTCCTAAATTTAGATGTTCACCCTGCAGTAGTGTTGATTTATCTGTCTTAAAAGGTGGAAAAGAAATTTTCAAGTACAGAATATATAATCAGTGATATTAATTCAACAGTTTATTTCCTTTAACTCAGAAGTAACTTACCTTTTTAATATATCTGCAAATTTTGAATTTTGGTTATTTAATAACCATAATACTTACTTTTTATGTTAGCAACATTGAGAATAAGCCATTGGAATACCAGCATATCTTCTTCAATACAAATCATGTATGCTGAGGTAGGAGAAGGAGAATAAGGCCTTGTTCCCTTTCCTAAGCATTGCTGAGAACCCAGACGCCATGGACAAAAAAAGAGCAGAGAGCACTTACTGCAGGGGAGGAACACTCTCTAGCATCCCAGCAAAATCCAGCATATATTTCAGAAGGCACAGCAAATCTATGGCCTTATAAAGGCTGCAGCAAACAGCAACGACAGAAAGAGAAGCACAGCACATATTCACAACACATGTAGGGAGTTGTATATTGAAACACAAAAAGATAATAACAGATATTTTGTTATTTCTACATTTTCTGATAACACAGAATGGAATGTCTTGCCTCAGGGAAGTGAATCATTTTCTGTATTTCTTTGTCCATAAAATGGGGACAAACAGACCACACAAGTGCTGTAAGAAAACACACATTAGTTTCAACTTAAATAAATGAGTATAGTAGAGACTAGCAGGTAATTCTATTGTGTCTTCAGGTCAGACTTGTTCACAGATTGTCATTCATAGACTGTGCAAGCCTCAAGGTTTACACTTTTTACATATCTAAAAAAGTTATCCTATTTTTAAGCTTGAATTCTCACATCATTTTTAAACAATGAAATGGAAAACATCAATGTTTTAGGAAGCATAAGGTGTAGAAGTTGGGCAGAAAACTACCAAGTACTTCCTTACCAGTCTAGTTATCAGAGAGTTTGTCTAATTAACCTAACTGATTATCCTCCTATAAAAGCACTACAAGATACTCATTCATGTTTCTCACGGAAGACAGCTTTCAGCTCCTGAACTGTCAACCTAATTTCATTCCTAACATGTAAAATCAGTAATTTTCTTCATCCAGTATTCTTCTCCTGATGTTCTCTGCTTCTGCTCTCCAGCAATGAGTCCACGGTGCCAAATAAGAGCTGTAGACTTGTTGCAGGAACTTAGCTGATGCTTTCGTGTGTGGTAACTGGCCATTCCTACAGACTACTAAAAATAGTTGCATATTTCCACTCCTCAGTCAAAATGCATGTGGGAATCAGAGTAGATTACATTAGAGATACTATGATTTGTTAAAAAAAAGAAATCATGAAGGCTCCAGACTATTTTTTTTTTCAGTCAGATAGAGACATTTTACAGGCTCAGCTACATCTTTGTACCTGTGCTATAAAAGCCATTAGGTCTAGAATATACCCACTGTGAACTGAAAGGCTGTGCTTATTGCACTTCTGAGGGATTTGGGAGGAAAAGGCATTTTGAGATTTTAAGCTCTAGAAAACATTTTTTAACCTAGACATGAAAGATTCAAGTGAGGGCAGAAGGAAGGGCATGTATTTACATTACATCTCATCCTCAAAAACAACCCAACAAAATGGAAAAAGAAAATACTCAACAGCAGCTTATGAGCAGGACATGGACTGGGTCAGCATTTCACTTCCAAAATCATCTGGAATTTGTATTTCATTTTTTTTGCAACACTTTCTCCCTCCTATCAGTTGGTTTTCTTCTCTTCACCTACTCTTTTCCTAAAAGAAACCAATTTGAGAAATTATATTTGATTCAAATTTGTGATATATTTTAGCAGTGAGGTAAAGCAGGTGCAGACCAGTGCCTTAGATACCATAGGTGCTAATGAAAGAGTATGTCATATATTCAAAGAGAATTGGAGACTTTTCGGTTTACTTCAAGCATGTGAAGAATTTTGTGTTTTTTCATGAAATAATAATCAAAAAAATCCACTATAAATTACCTCCAAAATAGGTAATTTTCCCACTCTTCTCTCCATTCTTGCAACAATAAAGAGCTTCTGAAAAGATATACAAGATGGCTTGCAAACCAAATGCACACAGGGAAATACTTTTTGGCTGCAAACTACTCCCTCACCAGAGTCTCAGGAGACCTGCATGAATAAGAAAAGTGGAATTGCAAACAGCTGTGATGTCATAGGCTATCAAATGTTTTCCTATGATTATCACCTAACCAGACAAACAAAAGATGAAAGAAAGACACTTTTATCAAAATCAGAAGGGAGGAGGTGGGGGGACTCTGCTTGATGTTTTGCCACGATGGGGAACCGTCACAGTCAGCTTTACCTAGAAAAGCTGCAACGCGTTGAAAAGCCAGGGTAGGCAGATACATTACATGCCAGGGAACTAGCCTGAGATATTTTTTTTTATGCTTAAGATACTTCAACATGAACTGAACATTTTAGCAAGTTTATGAATCACAGATACCTGCACTGGCTTTCAAACCTTACTTCTTCATAGATTGGAAAGAAACAAGGAACACAGAGAGAGGACTCTGGTTACACAGTGTTTCTGAAGACAGCAGTTCGAAGATTTGCCATAAAATTACTGTAGTTATTGCAAGGCCAGCAGGAACCAGGAGAATACACTTTAAATATTACCAACATAAATAATTTATATAAACATAGTGGGAAAAGCAAGAACATAAACTCTAACACCAAAAGAATTTTTAAAACTGTAATTGTATGTAAAAATAACATGAAATGATGTGTTGGATTATTATTAAGGCATGCCCAAAATCTCCCCAGATCAAAAACTGACCACAGTGTCCAAGAAGGCTCTGCATAATTTCAGCTCAATACAAATTACTGCTTGACTGGACAGTTATTCTGGTAAAATTTCCATCTACAAGCACTGGATTGGATTTACTATTGAAAAAACTATGGATCATTTTCATTTTTTCATGTTACCCATTTTACCATGAGAGGGAGAAGAAAAACATGACAGATACGAAAGTGTTTTAGTATGAATAGCCTGAACACAAGCTCTTGTCACCCTCCTACCTGTCAAGAGAGGAGAAAAGAAGTAAACACTAATTTAAGTTAGTCTAAACTGCCTAAATAAAGAAATAAATAGATATGATTCCAACAAACTGTACATTTATTAAATCTGTCATCTGCAATCACTGTATAATATGCCTCTACAATTCAAGAAAAGCAGAACAAAGTGTAGGATTACAAATTACAAATTCAGCTCATATAATGAAACAGATACATGTTGTCTTTTCCACAAAGAAGGATCGTGATGGAATTCAAAGCTATTAAATGAGCTTAATTCTTGTCTCATACTCTAAAGATGCACTGATACTCTGAGCTATGAGCAGTTCTGTCAGAGGATTTCAGTGCTGACTTTCATGATCTGTGTAGTTTCTGGCCTATTCCAGCCCCTGTTAGAGTGCAATCAGATCATATTTGAGGCATTTACGCATCTGGGGCATGTCCAAGCTCCAGGTATATCAACTATACATATGCTTTATGCAGCAATCCACCCAGAGTTATAACTCCAGATTACATAAATGAGAATTAAGACATACACTGTGGTGCTGACAGAGCTGGAGTGTCCCACTGTGGTGAGCTCTGCATCTTATCCTAAACATACAACTCGTATGTAAATAATATGCAAATTAAACTAGCCTGGTCTCAGAAATCAGGCTGGACCCACTCACTTTAGCAGCATGGATACATATTAAAAGGCACAGAGCTGGATGTGTGCTCCAAGGAGACAGGAAATTATTCATCTCTCAAACTGCTGCCATGCCTTTAAAATCCAGAACTACACCGGGCATCTCTAAAATAATTTAGATTCCTCTGAGACTATAATGTAAATTATAGCAAGTAGATTCTTGGGAGGTGAATATCTTTGCACAGTTCTTCTACAGGAAGGATCTGCCACTGGAGTTCAAAGGGAGCAAGAAGCTAATGGTGCACAGTCCTCTTCAGGTACCCAACAAGGGTGGGGAGGGGGGGAACAAACAGCTGAAGGGGAAGAGTCTGTGAAGCTGGAAACCAGACAGTCCAGGCATTTTCTATGTTGTGAAGGATCTGCTGTAGGACATTTCTAATTTCTGTCCCCAGATAATGATTGCTGCCCCCATTACCACCAGAGTTTTCCAGCTCTTCGCTGTCCTGGTACAAGCCTTTGTATAACTGCAGCCTAACCTAACACAGTGGCGGCCGGTGGGGGGAGGGAGGAGTAGGGGTTTGTTTTTAACAGTTGTGTTTGTTTTATTGTTAGTTGTACCTGTGAGTACACAAACCTCAATACTGAGGAGCATACACAGATTCAGGCCCCAGGGTATTACAGATGCTCCATGACCTGAGTCTAAACGCACCCATAACGCAGTTTCAGTCTATAAGCAAGAGATGAGGTAGCAGAAAACAACCCTCCCATTTTCCTTGGCTTTTCTATATTGTTCTTTACTTTGTCTTGCAGGCAACTATAACAAATCATAACCCAAGGCTCTGAAAATGTAAATGCCTCACAAGCACTTAAAATGTAGAGTATTGCTTGTACCATGAAAGCAGCATAAGAGGGCTGTGCTCCCTATGGAGCCCTACAGAACCTATGTGCTATTTTCCACAGGCTGTATGGGAGAGTTTTAGGGTTTAATTCTCCCACTCCAGACAGGCACTATCAATAACCTGATCCTCACATAATACCTGCGCCACTCTGCTCTCTGATAGAGCATGAAGTCTTCCAAGAAAGTGAACTGAAGTGTTGCCTCTGCAATTGAAAGGTCCTTGGTCAGAAAGGCTGCAGCAGGCTCTTTTTTATAGCACATTTCAGCTTGGAGTTATTGTTGAGTGAGAATGAACATGTCATGGGCTGTCTCCACATGCCCCATGGAAGTCAGCTTGCTGGCTGACTGTACTTAGCATGTTTAACTACAGCAAAGCATTCCATTCCAGAAACAGTGGCATCTCAATTTTTGTTTAACTGAGTTTTCAGAAAACATGATATTATCTGCAAAGGTTCTGTGTAGGGGTTCCTTCTACTGCAAAAAAAAGGCCTTGAGGTATTCTTCCTTGTTCTTCTCTGAAGTCTGCACAAGATATCCAGAGTTTATGCTAACGTGTGGAGAAAATTAATTCTCTTCAGAAACTCTAAACATTGAGTGACCAATAGCTGGCCAAGTAGAGCTGGGAGAGCAGAAATTCACATATCTAGCCTAAGGGTATCACGTCAAGGGTGACAATACATCCTTAACATGCCACTGTAATGAGGGTGGGTCTTTGGTATTTAATATTTCTTGTTTTACAGAAGCATCTAGGACTTTGGATCACAGAGAAGATCCCCATGGGGCTTGGGGAACTCAAAGCAAAATGTCTTTTCTTGAAGGTCTCTTCAGGAACCTTCAGAGGCTGTGGTTTCAGCAGGCTGGTGATGTGAAGGTGAGTGGAGGTAGGGTAGTGTGGTGGGGATAGTCTCTGTGGCACTGCTCATTGTGGGCAGTAGTTGGGTTTTATACCTGATACCTCAGAGTGCATTAAGTAGAAGAAGAAAGTTTCCAGAAGTCAGAGTTCCCTCCAAGGTAAGGGTCAATGTGGCAAAAAACAAAATGCTGCATGAATATGAACTGTATAGATGATGGATGCACCATGGAAAGATCAAAGGTGATTTTTACATCTCAGTATCATAAAATCATGCAAAAAGGCTAAAAAGAACTGCAATATCAAAGCCATAGGTGTCACCCAGACATTGCTTCATGCGTATTTTCAGCCTCACTCTTCCTAAACAATGTTGGTATGAGAGAGTGTAAAAGTGAAAGAAAAAGTTAATACTTAATGTGAAAAATAGATCATCCATTTGGTGATGCTGCACCTTGAGTGCTGTGTTCAGTTTTGGGCCATTCACTACAAGAAGGACATTGAGGTGTTGGAGTGTGTCCAGAGAAGAGCAATGAAGCTGGTGAAGGGGTTGGAGAAGAAGATTTTTAGGAGCAGATGAGGGAACTGGCATCGTTTAGCCCAGAGAAGAGTAGGATGAGGGGAGACCTCATCACTGTCTATAGCTGCCTGCAAGGAGGTTGTGACGAGGTGGGTGCTGGTCTCTTCTCGCAAGTGACAAGTGATAGGATGAGAGGAGTTGGCCACAAGTTGTGCCAGGGGAGGTTTAGATTGGAAAAATTTTTTCACTCGTGGTCAGGCACTGGCACAGCTGCCCGGGGAGGTGGTGGAGTCGCCATCCCTAGAGGTGTTTAAAAGACGGGTAGATGAGTTTCTTAAGGACATGGTTTAGTAAGGGGACAGGTACAGTTGGACTTGATGATCTCAGAGGTCTTTTCCAAACTTACGATTTTATGATTCTATGGAGGGTGGAGAGATAGGTGGGGAGGTTCAGGGAAATTACAGCAGGATTCTAAAAGGACATGGGAGGCTGGTAGCTGCCCATAGCAAAGCAAAAAGATTTTGCAATAGTTACTCTGTAGGCATCTGGATGAGGGCACAATCTATGCCTATTTGTGATGGACAAGAAATATGTAACTTGAAGATGTTCTGCAGAAGGAATCTTTACAATGTGGCCATAAGATTGGGCTAGATGGATCTATAGGCTCACCTCAAAACCAGGACTACAAAATAGGAAGCAACTTGCTATTTTCCACAGTGATGAGGAAGGAAAGTACCTTTTTTAGGATAAGCAGGAGTGGTAACTTTGGGAAGGCACTAACAAGACAGGTGTAACCCAGGCACGGTGAACAGACATAGATCTGCAAGTCACTGACATGGAGCCAGTTACTGTAATAATGCTTGTAGCAGGAGGTAAGTACAGAGTCAAATAAAGGCAATTTGAAACCGAAAAAGAATCCCTACCAAAAAAAAAAGACACAGATAATATTTTGTAGGACATCACAGTTTGTAAACAATCCTCACAAACCTGACAACCACTGAATAAAAATTTTACACAATGAGTCAAATTGTTACGTTCTGACAATTTTTGCGCATAAAAAGTTCTTATTTTCTCCATGAGCAGATAGCTTTTGATACACTGTGAAAGGCTTCTGACCAAAGTCTATTTTTCCTGGTGAAACAGAATTTCCCAGAGAACTAAACACCATTTTCTGACTGGATCTTGGTAACGTCCTCAGGATATTTCCCATGTTCATGTAATAGTTTCTAGAGAAAAAACAACAAAATGCAGTGTATGACTGCTGTTTTTTCCCATGTTACAAACAGTAAGTGTAAGTGATATACTATTAATTCCACACTATTACTAATGTTTAGGGAGTTTGGTAAAAAAAAAACCACAACAACAAACAACAAAAAATAGTAACAAATGGCATTAACTAACTCTTCAGATGTAAACAACGTTGGTTTGTGAATTCCCTCACCACCCAGAGAAAATACCACAAGGTCAAGCTTCAGATGAAACCAGTCTATGGGTTGTAGATGTAAATTGCACTGCAGTCTAAGCCTAGGCAGAGGACTAATAACTGGTACGAAATAGCAATTTGTGATAAAAAATGCATTGCTATCACAGGGGAAAATATTCAGGTATCTGAAGATAAAAATGTTCTAGATGTAAGCGGTAAATATACTGACTCTATCCAGGGTTCAAAGTGCCTGGCTAATGAAATTAAAGGATTGCTCTCTAACCTCTCAGTTTCCATTCAAATATTAAGAGTTCAGCAGGATTAAATCAGTCAATCACACACACTTCCTTAAGCCCTGTTCCATTTAGTTCTTTACGACAAGGTCATACGTAAGATGTCTAGATTGCTTGGACTCAGTCAACAATAATTACTTTACTTTTGGCTAGCATCCTTTCAAATTTATCCCTAATCTGGCGTGTTCTCTTCATCAAGTCCTTTATGGCCGTCTGTTGAAATGAATCGAAGTATTTTCCAAGGGCGGATATAATGCAGAAGCAACAGTGAGGGTGTTAAGTTTTATAACACCTGTTAAAAAGAAAAAGACCCAGGAATGCGTGCATTAACTGGTGTAAAATCAGGTCTGCTTCAGCTTGTAAAAGGAGATTTGCAAGTGACAGGGGAGTGTGGTGACAGGAAATCAGTGAGGTACACAGCCAGGGCTACGACTCCTTCATGGCAGAGTTCCCGTACTACCAGGAGCGGGGAAAAAGTGTTGCTGCTTTTCCTTCCAGTGCCCACTTTACAACATGGCTAAGCCTCAATTAAAGCAGTCTGACAATTATTCCTTATGTTTTCTATCTCTCATTGCTCAGTCTTCTGGTTGGAAAAGGATACAATTCTGGGTTCACATGCTCTATTTTTTTTTTAAATATTTTGTGTGTTATGACATTTAACGGTATTTTATGACTCAACATGTTGAATATACAAACTGGTTTTTCAGACAAAACTCTCCTTCCCACAGTTTTTTGAATAAGCTGATTTACCTATTTTTCAGACGCACTTAGCAAAAACATTATGCTTTCCTGACAGATCCTCAGCAAGACAGAAAATTCAGAATGAAACCAGTATAAGCCAGTCATACATTCTTATACTTGAAATTTATGCTCAACTAAGCAACTGAGTTAAATTTCTTCCAAAGAGTTTGACATATTTAGCTGCTTCTTTTGTTTGAAAATAACTCACTGAAAGGCTCAAAGCTTTGTGTATTTACTTGTCAACAAACATTAACGTGCAAATGATTCCTGGAAGCATTCTGCAGCCAATGGGCAACTCACAATCTGTTTATTGCTCCTGTTCCCTGGTAGATGCTATCACTATAACTGCTTTCTCATATAATGACTCCTAAACAACTTCAAATACCACACACTTTAATTCAAATACTTATGCAAAGCCATATATCATATTTGATTCCCACAAACGCCCTTCTCGTCCTGTTTAATATCTTTATTGATGATCTGGATGAGGGGATTGAGTCCATCATCAGCAAGTTTGCAGATGATACCAAGCTGGGAGGAAGGGTTGATCTGTTAGAGGGTAGGATGGCCCTACAGAGGGATCTTGACAGACTGGAGAGATGGGCTGATTCTAATGGAATGATGTTTAGTAAGTCCAAATGTCGGGTACTTCATTTTGGACACGACAATCCCATGCAGAGCTATAGACTGGGAACAGCGTGGCTGGAGAGTAGTCAGGCAGAAAGGGACCTGGGAGTGCTGGTTGACAGGAAGCTCAACATGAGCCAGCAGTGTGCCCAGGTGGCCAAGAAGGCAAATGGCATTCTGGCCTGCATCAGGAACAGTGTAGTGAGCAGGACCAGAGAAGTTATCGTCCCCCTGTACTCGACACTGGTCAGGCCTCATCTTGAATATTGTGTCCAGTTCGGGACCCCCCAATTTGGGAAAGATGTTAGGATACTGGAATGTGTTCAGAGGAGGGCAACAATGATGGTGAAGGGGCTGGAGCACAAGCCCTATGAAGAGCAACTGAGGGAGTTGAGGCTGTTTAGTCTAGAGAAGAGGAGGCTCAGGGGAGACCTCATTGCTCTCTACAACTACCTAAAAGGAGGTTGTAGTCGGACAGGGGTTGGTCTCCTCTCTCGGGTGACCAGTGGCAGAACTAGAGGGCATGGACTTAAGCTTCGTCAGGGAAAGTTTAGGCTTGATGTGAGGAAAAAGTTCTTCACTGAAAGGGTGATCGGCCATTGGAATGGGCTGCCCAGGGAGGTGGTGGAATCGCCGACCCTGGAGATGTTTAAGGGGAGACTGGATGAGGCACTGAGTGCCATGGTTTAGATGATGGGTTGGTGTTAGTGTTGGTGTTAGGTTATAGGTTGTACTTGATGATCTCAGAGGTCCTTTCCAACCTTATGATACTGTGATACTGTGATACTGTGTACACAGATCTGTGCAACAAATATTGATGGAGAGAGGAGAGTTGCTTTTGAAGCTTTTGCATAAGGCCAAAAATTTCAAAAGTGACTAATTATTTTGGGTACTACAGTTCCGGTGCTTGCCAGACAGACATCTTCAAGGGATCTCCATATAGAGTGAAGAAAATCCACAATAACTCTAGATCGGGTCTTTGAGAATGTCTCCAGCTGGACAGTCAAGAAATAAGATGTTCAACTTCCTTAGGCATTTTTGAAAATTCTATTTCACCGTGGTTTGTTTGCTTTTTTTTTCCTAACAGATACTGAGTGTGTTTCCTTCAGACCTGTTCTCTTGGCTTGTAAGACTTTCGGAACATAAGATTATGGGGTACCACCTTTTGGTTGTAATTAAATTCAGATAACTTGTATCTGGTTTTCTTTTCCTTAGGGATAGAAAATTCACAGCAAAAAGATTATGAAGAGGAGGAAGGAGAATGTGTCTTTTAAATGACAGGGTGAACTCTCAAATTGCCATAGATATAGCATGTACGTTTTTCAAGGTCGTGTGTCAAATACAAGTGAAATAATGAACCTTTATTGCACTGTGGTATCCCATGCCAGGCAACTTATGCATCAGCAACAATACAATGGCTCTGATGAACTGCACTCCTGTGCCCTGCTACTCTAACCTGGAAGTTTAAAAGGCAGCAATTAAGTTTTCTAAAAAGGAGACAGAAAAACAGAAAAAAATGGGGCTACAAGCTGCCAGTATTCTTAATTACAGAATTGTTATTTGTTACAAAAGCAAAAGAACTAAAGAAAATGTGCAGAAGGAAGGTAAACGGCACAGAACAGGCATGTTTATGAAAAGGTTGAACAGGCGGGGGGGGGGATAGTGGTGCAGGAATTGTATTTACAGTCCTATGAGTGCACAGCAAATACAGTCATCAGAGTTATCCTTTCAGAAGACATAGGACCACAGGAAAAGATTCTCCCTAACTTGGATTATTTATTTTAGTCTAAATTCTCTCACTGCAGTGAAATTATGCAGTGCCTTCCAGAAAGGCAACTTATAGTTAAATATATATTGCAAAGGAAGCTGTATATTATAATCCAATTTAAGATATATTATATTGTATCATTAGAGAACAATTTTTACTTGGTACAGCTTTAAACCATGTCTTTTTCCTTCTCTCTTCTCTCTCAGCATGGCATAAAATGAAGCTATGGGTAGTATTTCTGTTCCCTGTGCCTTCCTGGGAAAGGTATGTTACTGAGAACATAAAGGGTGACTCCAGAGCTGTATATGTTACAGTGATATTTTGAAACCAGTCATCTCAGGAAATTTTCAGCCATTTCACAAAATGGCTGTTTCATTCAGTCATTCCATGAACTGAGAAAGTTTCACACCTTAAATGAAGTTAGTGAAACTAGTAGGGAGACACCAAGTAAAATGTCTGATATTTTGTTGCTTGAATTAACTTAAAAAGACATCATGTGCTATTATTTTTATAATTTATTTACTTTTAAAGCTATACAGGCTTCTACATTTATTTCTGAAATCATACCTTACCTGCTGGAACTGAATTTATCTTTGTAACTGAGGTGACTGTGATATCTGTGTTATATCTGTTCAGCTTCTCAGTATTTTCATACATTTGAAGACTATACACTAACAGGAGCTCTGCCTGTAAGGTCTGTGCTGTCCAGGCTCCTTCTGGTTGCCCGGGGAGGCTGTGCCAATGAAAGCAGTGGACAACACATGGGGCAGGATTTTGTAGGGGGCAGCTGGGATAGTGCCTTAGAAGTAAGGGGCCAGTTATCTGAAAAGTATCAGTGGATGGAGAATTTAGTGGGTCTGGATGAATGTTTTCTGACGGAGGATGAGATAGAGGAACTTCTCTAATTTAGTTTAGCAGTAGTTCCAGTTTGGCTGCTTACCTCTGTGTCAGACATGGGGGCCAGCATGTTTTCTGGACATGATGATGCAGCAGAGTCGTTAGAAAAAGTGCTGAGCACTTAAAGCACATTGTGCTGGCTGCAGAAGTAGTTGATGATCTCTGATGGAAGAGAGATTGAGCTAAGCCCACATTTGGGGTTGGTACTGTACCAAGCTGCATACGGCATGCAGTTTATTCTAGAGTGACAGGTGATGTTTTTGAGAATTGGAACAAAGAGAAATCCACAGTCCAGTCTCACGAATTATTGTCTGTCATCCATGCTAAGAACATTTGCTTAATATACCTTTGAGTGACCTCTAGCTTTGTGGATGTCTTGATTTTCTATGTCTGAAGCTAAGCAGAGGCACAGAAGCTTCTGTTCTTGGATGATTTCAGCAACAAATTTAGTTCCTTTGTCACTCTGCAACACAATAGGGGAAAAATATTGAAGAGCTGAAAGGCCACTTTTGATGTTCCCTCTAAGGCAAGGGTTTCAGAGAACACAAAATTTGGTGAGATTATCTTGGTACACCATTATCCCCTCAAAACTGCCTTGAGATGAAACTTGCATGTCAATAAGGTCAGCTCGCCCTAATCACAAGCATTCATTGCTTATGGTCAATTTTACACCAATGCCATTAGTCAAGGTCCTCTTTATCTTTTTCCAGCACCCAAAGCAGAAATATCTGAAGAGCTCAATAGCCTCATTTGTAGTATTTGCATATTTAGACGATAAATGCTCTATAACATGAATGTGCAGCAACACACACTTCTCAGATATTATCATACTTGTCTTCAATGCTCACATGACATACGAGAGATCTGTCTTTAGTCCAGTGTTTTTTTATTAGCTTCTTATTGTCACCAGACTGTAGAATTTCACACTTATGAGCAGGAGGAAATACAAAAGAAGAGACAAATTATTATGAGAGCAGAAAGTAAAAAAAAAAATAGAGGTTTCTTTAAAACTTCTCAAGCAGGTAGTATCAAGTCCTGAGTTTGATTTGGGATCTTGCTTTGTCTTTTCAATCTCAGCAATAGTTGTAGAGTATTCTGCCCTTGGTATCATGCACTTTGGGCACTTCTCATACTTTTTGTAAAGCCCTTTTCTGAAGCTACTTTCAAAATCCAGAGCTGTCTCCAGCAGTCATTGAAGAACAAGCAACAGATTCTTATCCAATAATCCCCCTTTTCACGATATGACTGTTACTGAGCGAAACAAAGTCTAGCAGAAAACCCAGCACATCAGACTTTTCATAGAATACGTGAAACTTTTAGTCATTTTACCAAATGAGTGAGTGAAGGAGTCATTTTGCAAAATGACTGAAAATTTCAGTCATTTCAGGCAATGACTGGTTTCATGGCACAACTAACACATCAAGTGCTGAAGGAAAGGCTTAGGCTGCAAGCGCGAATCAGATCGTGTTCTTCAAACCCCCTCTTGTGGCTGTCGGTAATAACGCCGTAAAAGACCACATTTTACTGTAATCTTTTGTTTAAATACTGCAGTGTTGTTCAGGAGGGAAAGAAGTGTGGAAGCCCTTGTTTTGCAGTAGAGTACATCCTGCTGCTTCATACTCTTCTTTGAAAGTCTCTGACAAAGCAGTTATTTTTCTCTCTTAAGTAAAACTACACGGGGTTTGAGCTGGATACCTCTGCAGAGATCCAAGATAAAGCAGTTTCCAAAAAAGTTCTCTGGGGATGCCAGTTCCACTGGCTATTTTATGACAGCTGTGACTATTTAATATAACTGTTTATGTCTTATATCTAAGGACAAGCTTCACTTTTATTCTTCAGAAAACCATTTTAAAGCTTCTTAGTATTGAGGTAGAATTGAAACAAAATGAACGTGTCCAGAGAATGCTTTCTTAGCAAATAGTTAGCAATGAAGAATCTTTCACAAAGGTTGATGAGCACCTATTCAACCCCAAGCAGCTTTTGTCTAAAGCTGCCTGTAAGGCAAAATTCCTTGTTTTCCTAAGTAGAAGTCAAATAATTTGTATTCTGGTAAAGTTTGAACGTGACTGAAATGAGCTGACATTGTAACGTATGCCCCATTGTAACAAGAGACCAGGATGAGGAGAAAGGTGATGGTGGTTTACTTGGAATTAAATAATGATTTTTCACATGTGCTTTGAAAATAGTGAAACAAATTATGGAGAAATTCTTGCCGGTGCCATATCACTCGTACTGCCTTCCTGTGGAAGGAAATCGGCACCTTGGTTTTGGGAAATTGGTTGTTGAGGATCAATTTGCAAAAAATGGTACCACACCTTGTGTATCTGATGAAATAATGCCAGAAGAAGAGGTAAATCCATCAGACTGAATCATCACTTTATTTGGAGCCTACTTAGAACAAGATCTTTACAGGTATCCTCTATAAGATTTCAGTGCAAAAACCTTTGGACATCATCCACATTTGTGATACCTCATTTTGCCAGAATTGCTCTCTTCCCGAATCCCTCTTTCTCCCACTACCATTTCATGGAATCCTCTTAAATAAATTTTTATTCTAATTTAAGTAAACTGTTTTCCTTCATTTTAACTACTACTACAAGTTTCCAATATTTCTTTTTTGTTGTTATTATTATTTTATTTACAGTAATATTTAAAGTCAGTAGACATATAACTTCTAAGACAGTAGCCTGAGGGAACCTGGTACAAGTCTATTTTATTCTACACTATATTCTGGCACACTGAAAGTTGCATGTATCAACTACAAAAGCACTTCATACCAAAATTTACAGTAACTGTGTCTGATCTAATGCCAAAGAAACTGATTGAATTGTGTAATTTAATAAAGGTCTATATTAGTCTGAAACACATCAAGTAGGGAATAATTTAAAAATATAAGCTGGAAAAACCTTGCTTTATCAACAGAAAATAAAGAAAACAATTAGTTGTATGTTCAATATATTTCATTTAATGCATAAGGGAAATAACTCACTGAGGTTTTGCTGGATAGTTTTGTTAAAACTAAACCAAAATACATTTTCACATGAAAAAAATTAGAGGGACTTTTCAGGGACACATTGAAATATTTAATTTTTGAAATGTAAAAATAAAATATCACCTAGATAACATCATTTTTCCTCAACCAAAACTGTCATATTCAACAAAAAAAATAACAACATGAATATTTGTGATACATTTTTTGATAATAGATGCTTCAGCAGTGTGGTTTTGCCTGTATGTCTGTATATTTAGGGAGCTACAGGTTTGGTTCCTGGCTCTGTCACAGTTTTAGTGAGTGCTTTAGGTAAAGGTGAAGACCTGTAACAGCAATTCTGAATCTGCTTGAGTGGGTCTGACTTTGAAACCAGTGAAATTCCACTGCATTACATCTCAGTACACCCTAATGTGCCTCAGCACCCTAAAAATATCTTCCTGGAAGGGAAAATGTATTAGTTCTTGTGAAAAACCCTCATGCTGGGACAACATCGAACAGACACGAGGACAAGGGCATATCAGGACTGGCCCAAAGGACTGCTCCTCAGCGGGGCAGCACAAATTGAATTTTTCATTCTTCCATCTACATTATCCTGATAGAAAGTTGCAACACAACTTCTCCGTGTAGCATTCTTCTTAAATGACTCAGCATATTTGCAGGAAAGGACTGAGCAACCTTCCTGGGAGACCGTGGCAGGCAGAGGGGTGACCTGTCACCTCGCCAGCCCTGGCATGATCCCCACAGTCCCCTACAGACCCTGATTTCCTTGCAGAAGGTTTTGGCCTCACAGCAGGTTGTGTGGGTCCTTGAAATGTTGACATATCCCTTGCTTGCCTGATGGCAGAGAACCTGCTATTAGCTTGAGTAAAATATCACACAGCATTGAGCTTTTCCATCCCAACAGTTTAATTAAGCCAGCCCATTCATACTACACATTTATCAACATTAAAACCAGTATTATTTTCTGAAGTGAATGTAGACGTACCGAGGAGTAAGGTATTAGTAATTACTCTTAAAGTGCACTATGCATATACAGCTACTCTATTGATTTCCAATATTTAATATTCCACAGTGACCAGTACAGAGCTAGTTACACTAATGAAAATACAAATATATTATTCTCAGTCACTTAGCCAACATTTGAGACATTTATTTTTGTTTACCTGCAACTGAAGAAAAGCTCTATCCCTCATAAATTTATCTGAGTGAGAAGTTACTTTCAAAGACCGCAATACTTTGCAGATACACGATGCAAAAAGAGATCCTTTTTAAACATTGTCTTCTTCATTCAAATGTTACTTTTAAAATATATTTTAAGCATTTTGCAACTGTGGCAGGTATTTAGGGGCTTTGTATTGTCAGTTTACAGTCTGGTCAGTCCAATCTGTGGTTGTGCCATGCTGACAAAATGCTGTTGTTATCACCTGTCCACAACTAAAGTGGGATAGGCTGGCGTTTTTTTTCCTTTTTCTTTTGCTCATGCCATGAATATATTTGTACTAACTAAATCAAATTCATTTTCTTTCTCAAAGGTGTATAACTGGTGGGCTTTTAACCAACTTGGCATTTCAGCTCTATGTTTCTGGAAATAGTTCGCTAGGGAAGGCAGTGTTGTGCATTGCTTCTAGCTATGCATTCCTCAGATCTCCTCTGTACTCTTGTTTTTAAGGTTTATTATTATGGGATTGGACTGCAGAAAGATAGATTTTTTAAAGAGCACTTTATTTGGGTTCGTCTCACAGACACCGACTTTTCCAGGGAATTTCACGTTTTACTTCTGCATGGACAGCTTCTGGTGAAGGTTGACTACATCTGAAACTCCTCCTTCAACTCAGATGCTTTTCAAGTAGTATTTGTGCCCAGAAGGAGCCAAGCTGTGGATTCAAGACCTGGTATCAGCTATTTGCTTGATCAAAGACTCCAGCACTTACATAATTGACAACAAAAACTGCCACATGGAGTAAACTGTAAGAAGTAGGAAAATGTAGTTTTGGTATGTTTAAATACCAGATGTGTTTAAATGTGAATGTGAAAAGAAATTCAAAGGCGAATTGCCACTTCACTAGAAGGCAGAGTATCTGGATTTCTTAACTTTTCCATGTCAACAGAGAACAGACAGCTAAGAGGTTTTTTATGAGAACAGATTTAGTGAGTTAAGATTTCTCAACTCAAGATCTCCTAAAAAATAATATCAAACTGGCATTATCTGTCTATCAATCCACTTACCAGGTAAGAAGACCTTGGCATTTTTTCTATAGCAGCTTACAAAAGCATTCACTCTAGTCATCGTACCTGTTTCTTCTAAGTTTTGTTTCTGTTGCTTCCACAACTTTAAGCCGTGACAGTTTAAGACCCACACTTCCTCAGAAAATAATGCTTCAAGGTGCAAAGCACTTCTTGAGGATCAGTTCTGTTCCAAGCTCTGATGTTATTCGCCATTGTACTACTCTTCTGTCCAGCCTGCTGCACCTTCAGTGGTAGACAATAAAGAGAGCCTTTGCAAAACATTAGCAAACTAATCACCATGAACTGGATTTATCTGTCCATCTGAAAAAATACTGAAGAGATATTTGCTTGGCAAGACGTAACCTTTCTCAGCAAAGAAGAGATAAAGAAATCTTAAAGGGATATATTTTAAAACCTTAAATTGTTTAACATTTCCATTAAAATTAATGAGACTGACTTTGTTCTTACCTTAGACAATTCAGAAATCCAGTGCTTTTGAGCATGAAAACAATTACGTCTCAAGTAACAAGTTGATCTCTGCTGCAAAACTAATACTGGAGAATTTACAGTCTTCTCAGTTTCTTTTCTGGCAAAGATCATGTGTTACCAGATAGGGATCAATAAAAGCAATGCGAAAATAATTTGGCTTCCAGGCTAGATACAAAATGGGAAAATTAGTTGATTTGGATGATGCCAAAATAGCCAAGATTCTCTCGGAAAATATAGAACAATTGAACAAGACAAAAATGTTTCCAAAATTGTTTTTGTTTTTTGTTTGTTTGTTGTTTTTTTAAACTAATTCAACAAGCGTATCACAAACTTACAAATAGTTTCAGCTGACCTACACTTACACTTACAGCAAAGCAAACAAATCACTCGAGCAAAAGACATTCATCACCTCTGGGAACAATGCATATCTTTTTTTCTGCTTGGCTTTCCTGAACACTAGTAAGCCATTAACCATATTTGCTGCTTCCTGCATTCATTTACCAAACATGGTGTGTTTGCCAGACCAGATTTTCCACATGAAAATGCTCAACATACATATACTCTTTAGAATTCTTATCCTGTTCCAAGAATAGGTTTTGTTTTAAGTTAAACAAGGAGTGGGGTCCATGATTAAGCATGAAAAACACTGTTTTGACATGCTACATGCAAAAAGCTTGAAGGACTGAAGATCTTCATTTATTTTAAGCAGGAAGAGGCATTGTTTATTCTGGGTATCCAACTTATAGCACTCAGACTGATTCTCAAGAGTGCTGAAGTGCAGTTTTCTTTCTCTATTTTTAATTTTAAAACAATACTCATCTTTTATAATTGTACTTTTTTTTTCTACCTCTTCAACAGCAGATGCACTCCAGCAACAACAGATACTTTTAAAAACAATAGGAAAGGTACTTTAATTAATTAATGCACTGTTAGAAGCTGTTTGGGATGCAGAATCTAAGGGGGATTATGAATATTTTGTCTGAATTGTTCTTCTGTTTCCCAACAATTCCGTAAATATTTTAATAGAGTAGCAAAAATGATACATCCCTGATGAAAAGTTAAGAGACAGGCAATGGAAAATAATTATTTCAACCTTTGTACTATTTCCCCCCCCCACACACAAAATAAGAAAGGTAGCCTGGGGCGAGGCAACTTCAACCTTGTTAACTGAGCCATGAGCATCCTCCTAGGAACGACTAGAATTCATTGCAGGCTCACCAGAGCTCTGTAATGGATTCAGCATTAGGCTTCAAATGCAAGAGTTGAACTCGCATGGGCCCACAAAAGGCCTAGGTTGCAAAACAGAGAAGAACAAAAGCTCTGCATGCAATCTACTTCCCCGAATATTAGAAACTATTTTCTGCTGATTATTTTTACTTTTAGGCGGAAACCACCTTTTTCAGGATACATTGGCTTCCTAATTCTATTTAAATGTGAGAAATTATTTTGGGAAAGAGAAAGGCACAGGATGAGATTTAAATTATATAACTGGGAAACAGTAACGTTACTGGCTTTGTCTTTTGGTTTTGCATTACTGTTTATTTTGTGTTGTTGATGTGTTGTTATTTTGTGAAAAGCTTTCCATTCCCATTTCCTATTTTCCAAAAATGGTTTCCATTTTACACTCCTTGCTTTGCTGAAATCCAGGGACAAGAACCTCTGTGTATCTTTTTAGGATATCTGAGCTTTCTGGAAAATGACAGAATCATAGCATCTTCCAGTTGGAAAAGACCTTTGAGCGTCAAATCCAACCATACTCATCTTCTAAACCATGTCCTTCAAAGACTCATCTACCCATTTTTTAAACGCCTCCAGGAATGGTGACTCAACCACCTCCCTGGGCAGCCTCTGCCGGTGCCTGACCACCCTTTTGGTAAAGAAATTCTTCCTAATATCTGGTCTGAACCTTCCCTGGCGCAACTTATGGCCATTTCCCCTTGTCCTATCACCTGTCACTTGTGAGAAGAGATCAAAACTCACTCTGCTACAGTACCCTTTCAGGCAGCCATAGACAGCGATGAAGTCTCCTCTCAGACTCCTCTTCTCCAAGCTAAACAAGTCCAGTTCCCTCAGCCACTCCTCGCAGGACTTTTCTCCAGCCCCTTCACCAGCCTGGCCGCCCTTTTCTGGAGGGCTCTACAACACCTCAATGTCCTTTTTGTACTGAGGGGTCCAGAAGTGAACACAGCACTTGAGGTGCGGCCTCACCAGTGATGAGTACAGGGGCACAATCACCTCCCTGGTCCTGCTGGCCAAACATATTCCCTATTAATCTACTGTGCGTCAATGGCAAAAGCCTTATTTTAGTTCTCCTGTTTTCATTTTTAATCTGTTCTTGCTGCAAGGGATAAAATACTTAGTGTCTGCTAGGTGAGATGGGACCTTGCGAGTTCTCATATTACTTCTTGTCCTGCAGATTCCTGATGTTCTCCTCCCTGACATTTTGCTGGGTCCCACTGAGAGAGTCACAGAACCTTTCCCTAAATCCCATTTTTCAAAGATGACACAGCACTAAATCATCCCATTTACGCAAATCTGTTCTCCTGAGCCATTCAAGGACTTCCCTCCTCTCAGTCTGGTGCTATATCTGCAGCATTTGCTCTTTGTTCCTTTCTTAAACAATTGTAAGAAACTACAGACAAACAGAGTTTTCTTTGGAAGGCAAGTCACTAAACACAAATGCTGTAAATCTGGGACTCCTGAAACCGTCCTTCTCTCTTTATACCTCTTCTCCCATATTTAAAGGCATGTGAGAGGCTGCCGGTCAGCTCTGTTTCAAGGTTATTTGGAAGGTCTTTTCTTTCCCTAGTGTCAGCAACCAGCCATGAATCACAGCTTTCAGTAAAGTAAGGGCTTCCTGTTAGCCAAAGCATTATAGAATACCCCTTTCAGGCTCACCCAAAACACTGGTGCATGGTCTGATGCTAAATCCCAGTGATAAGCAGTAGCTGAACTTAAACAACAGGGATGTCAAAATCTGTTGAATCTGTAAAAAGGCAAAAACACTTCACTTTGAGAGACACTGAAACAGTAATACCAAGGGAAATCAATGTGTAAGCTGTATGACCTCTTTTTTCTTTTCCCCCCATTTCTCCCTTACTCTCTCTCTCCCCTCCATCCCCAAAGGAAGTTAAAGATGTTTTCATAATGTGGATGATTGAGACGGCTGATCTGCATAATGAGGCTGAAAACAGCCTGCGTGTTTTGAAGCTCCTCCTCTGCATGTTACATGCCAGCAGAGATTTGCTGCGAAACAGAAGGAGAGCTGCAATGCAGCATTTTCCTCTGGAACTTTGCAGCTGTATTTCAGTTCCAAGCACACCACGGAAAGGCTTTTGTTTACAGTGTTTAAATTCAATTTGAATGCTAGCTGTTGAAAGTAGGCAGATGAATCACTGCACATCTACTAATACTTTTGTGTTCATCCACCCTAAGGCTATTAAGCTTAACTGAATTATTTCATGTTCTCTTACAATTAATTTTACTGTTGTTTTATGGTACTGCCTGCCTCTAATAATTAGTGGTCCTTGGTACTCACTGGAAATAAGATGCCTGGGTGAAAAAGTAAAATCATAAAGGAGCTCAAAATACATAGGAACAAAATCACTAAGTAGGTATGGTAAGGACAGTAACCTCAGAAGGGGAGAAACTTCCAGGAAAACTTCATGTTGAAATCATTGCTTACTTTCTTCAAGAACAGCAGTATTATTTCCTAAAATGTTCACAATTCTTCTGCTTCCCAAACTGTACAATGTCATTAAAATGTCAGTCGGGATGGCAGCATCTTTCCTCCAGAGGTCAAACTCCTGTTAACTCCTGTCCCAGGCAGTGAAGTAATTGTCTTTTCTCCTTCAACTCTGTATTGCTTTAACATTATCCAAGTTCAGCAAGGCAGGGTGTTACAAGTTGATTTCCAACACGTTATTCTACTTCCCAAGCCTCAAATCACTGCTCCAATTTACTCATTAATCTGAATTCCAAATAATCTGGAAAAAGTTTATGTCTTGGTCCAGCTTCTTGCCTTTTTGTCTCTCCACAGAGGTATTAGTTTAATGCACCAACATTTCCACTACAAGTTCAAAACATACTGCAGTTGCAAGTGAGAAGAATAACAGTGCTCTTATATTAGTTCCCCATGGAAATAGTCACCAAACCAGTCAGCATAATTATCATCCTCCGGTGAAGAAAAATTCTGGGTGAAAAATATATCGCTGACAACGATGAAATTCAGTTGATGAAAAACTCTGACAGAGCTCTGGGGGAAAACTGTCCCAATACTCTCTCACTTTTGACATGATATGAAGGTAATTCATATAGAAGAATTATATTTGCACTAGGTTAGTAATAAGAAATCTCAAATTGGATTTCTGCTCTATTTTCAAAAAAGCAACTTCCTACATGTTGGATTTAACCACTGATTTCAATGAAGACAGGATTTAACTCTCATTGACTGTGATGCAGCCATTTCTCCCTAAGCCTGAAGCATACTTA
Source organism: Tapera naevia (assembly GCA_033556795.1). NCBI lineage: Eukaryota > Metazoa > Chordata > Aves > Cuculiformes > Neomorphidae > Tapera > Tapera naevia. The sequence continues at coordinate 19,789,839 of JAUMJJ010000038.1, forward strand.
ACTTCCCACACATACGCACACAAACAGAAGAAAAGAACAGAAACTACAATTCCATGCCAACATGTCTCCTATAACATCCCACATCAATTTCTACTTAGAGAATGATGGCTGCAAGGATACTTTGCACCAAGCTTCCTCTGTACGTTTGAAGCTATACTGCATATCATCAAAGCAACTGCAAACAGCTATGACTATTACAAATGACAGAATCATCCCTCCCCTTCATATTTTTCTTGCTACTTCATTAGAGAAGGTAGTTTTGCGATAGGTCCTTATCTGAATGATTATCCTCCGATTTTCTGCGTCTTCTGTTGTGATTGACTGCAGACCGATCAGTTGTTTGTGAGTACACACCATGAATGTTAAACTACATCACGCCAGAAATGGGGATAGATTTCTTTATTAGCTGTGTACATACAGCCCAAAATAGAAGCCCCCTTTCCCTTGAAGTACCTACACATTGCTGCATTGCAAATATTAAGCAGCAGTGAGTTATTTATTGCTCAGTGAAGTCCTCTCACTCCTAAACATGACAAACTCTATTGCTTTGCCTGAACTGATCTCTGATGGAACAATAATAATCACTCCATTTTCCACAAAGACCATACAGATGTCCAGAATATGGGATATTTCTAGATATTTTATTCTTTTGCTAAGTAGAGTGCTGAACTGCATAATCCCTAAGTTGCTGACTGCTGAGCAGGTTTAGCAGTGGAAGGATTGCTCTTTATGTTCCTATCTGCTTCCCCAAGCACCTGCTCTCACGTGCTGTTAGAGACAGAATACTAGACTAGAAGGACCCATAGGCCAAACTCTATCTTGTGATTACAATCATAGTTTAAATTCACAATACGGTTTTCATACCAGTATTTGCAGTTAATTTATGCTGATCCTTCATGAGAAGAGAAAGTCTCTCCCCAATATACCCGCCCTCTGGCTGCACATTTATACAACCAGCACTGAGGCAGGACTTGCTGATGGGGACAAAGGTGAATCCTGCTCCTAGCAGCAGCCCTGCTCTGGTAAATACAGGTCACTCCTTTGTAAAGCACAACCCCCTGTTTTCTGCAGCAGCAGCAAGGATCCTAAAGCTCCTCGCTGTGTCATGGAGATGATGTTCTTCTTTCCCTGCATTAACAGGGAACACGTGATTTCTAGAAACTGTCTTCAGACCCACCAATCACATTGCAGTTAGGGTAAAAGTAGACACCATGTTTCAGACATATGGAAAAATACTCTGGACTTCGGGGTAGCCACTTAGAGCTGGCTGAGTTAATGTAATCATTGCTCCAATGCCAAGCAACTTTGATTTTCACAGACTGCTCGCTAACCGAAACTATTCGACAAATGTTTTTTGCAGCCATAAGTCAGCCAATTGATTGTTTATAATCTTTGCCTGCAACTGGTGCTTTCACTGCAGGGAGAATTCTCTTTTCCCATACTCATCTGCATTTGAGTGCCAGCCTTGCAAACAAGGGTATATTGCTTATCAGAATGTATACAGGAAAATGTTAGAGGGACAAATCCATACTTTCCAATTACCCAGAAAAAAAAACATAACCTTGAAATCACCTGTGACCAAACAGCTCTTTAAACCCAGGCTTGAATCTTGGCAGCTACACAGATATGCAGGCTGTGGTAGCTGGGAAACATTACCACCTTAAGATAACCATAATGCCAGTGATGCATTATCATCAGTGGAAAAGGAAAATTCTCATAAAAAAAAACCCTCACATTTCACTGCTTTGGAACTATTTAATACACTCTGCTTTGTTAGCAGCATAAATGCCTGGATACAAGACTCAACATATGCATTAGCGAGCTCTGACCTTGTTGGATACTATGGTCACAAGGCGCAGGTTTGGGCTTTTATTACAGAGGCCTTTCACAGTGAGATCCACTGACAGAGGAGGATCCCACTGGAAACAAACTATTAGAGAAACCTTTTTCTCCATCTTGAACCTTGAACTTACTAAGTACATAAGCTAGTGAAAAATGCAAGAACATGCAACCAAAGTGCTGGAAAACTTAATTAGCACAAAAACTCCACAAACGCAGTAGTTATACCGTGCTGAAATGCTAGTCCATCTTTATTCTTTTATGCTGTTGCAATTAAACTGCACATTACTATTTAATTTCCTTAAATGGGACAATATTACACAGAAAATGGATGTCCTCTTGGATCCCCGAGCTCCTCTCTGAGACGTAAGTCAGTGTTAATAAAACAGTATTAAATTACCCTGCAGCAATAATTACTCAACCTGACCTAAGCTGTAAATGGCAATAAGGGAAGATTTCCCCCTCCCTATAGATACTACTCTTTATTTTTAATATCTGTGTTGCTTATCGAATGCAAGCTTTCTCTGGCTTGTTAATACTCCTTATTGGTGGACTAGAGTTTGATCAAGAATAATAAGGTTGTCAAATACAAAGGGAGAAGAGCATGTCCTGATCAAGCAAGATGTAAAAATCAAAAGTTTAATATTCTATTTACAGAAACTTCCGTCAATGAAAATACATAAAAGAAAAATTTAATCAAAAATATATAATCTAATGTAAAAATACCAATTACAGCTGTATAATCAAAGGCAGCGACTTTTTTTGATTAAGTGGTCAGCTACCTGGAAGAAGACTGACATTGTCAGTAAAACTCTTTGACATTAAATAAAAGAAAAATACCCATCTCTCTTAAAAGTAAATAAATAACAATAAACACAGACAAATAATGCATAAAGATAAGACAGCATCAGTGCAACTGGATGCTTTGATGGGACAATGAAGCTCTTCTGACAACCTGAGTTTCTTTGTGTTTCTGTGAATATCTGATGTTCAGTTAAACCAAAGAAGACCCTACTATAAAAGCCTTGTGACTACCTTAAAACTGTATGTTTCACTAACCTGTATTAGCACACAGGTATGCCAGACCTTTTATTCTTCACTTTAAAGGAATAAAGATACACCTTACATAATGCTGGACCACCTCTTAGCCAAGAACAGCCTGCTCTACAGTGCGGCACAGGTCAAATCATTATAAAAATTCACTCTTCTAATCCTTCAATAGTCACAAATTTCAGGATGTAAAAATAACACACTTGAGATTTATTAAATGCTCATTAAAATTAATGAGAATTATGTGATTCTTACAAAAAGTACAGCATTGTCTAGTGAAGGAACTGTTTAGTCTCACAAGTGAACTGAGAGTGTTAAGAAGTCTGGTGCTACCAGATAAAATACATGACAAAGCTGTATAGAAAAATCCACATGGCCACCTGGAAAAAGAAAATCGCCTTTCTGTCAGCTCTATTTTATCACAGATTTTGTTACTGTTTCCACATGCATTGAGAGCAGTTTTCACAAATACAGGACTTTGTGATTTCTTTTTCTCCTTTTCTCTTTCACGTAGCACAATCTCGCCTCTGTGTTTCGTGGCCTAATTTTACCTCTTTGCCCTTGAAAATCTGTATTCATTACCAAACAAAATAATGACAAAAAGTAACAAAAGCAGCACACTACAGTTCTCACGTTTGGGTGTAGATACTGATAGCTTTCACTCTGCTCCAATTCTGAAGAGTGTTTAAAGCCCCCAGATCTATGACCTAGTAAAGAATAGCACAAGTAAATGAATATTTCAAGGGAAAAATTGAAGATCAAAAATAGGGTTCCAGGACTGTGGACAGCATCTAGAAGGTGTAAAGGGGAGTTGACTCACTATGAGTAATGCTGACTATAACCAGAGATCTTTAGTAATACTCTGCAGAAGTAATTTTAACACATGGTTTTGGCAAAAATGAACATGCTGCAGGCCCACAGGACCTCTCCGTGGTCATTCAGCCACCTTGTTCCTTGCCTACAGCCCTGACACATTTTTGAAAACTACTGCTCTGAAACAACAGGAAGGAGAATGATGTTTGAGGTAGAGGAGGAGATGGGGACTGTCCCTGTTGGTGGTAGTGAGCTGCTGCAAGTACCTCAGGTCAACCCGGGCTGCCTCTCCCATCATGTGCCAGATCTCTCCCGCTGGGCAATCACAGAGGCAAGGACTCTCACCATCAGTTTGTAGATTGATTAGTTCAAATGATGCCACCTTAAATAAGGCCTCAAGGTACTAATTAATATACAAAAAATGACAAATGCGCAAAGACTAATTCCACTCAAGTTAATCAGTACTTAACAGGATGAAGATCTACCACAAAGAGCTGTGCTCTAACAAACATAAACCATATCAGTATGAGAGAGAGTCTGGTTGTTTACTGTAGCTTCTTAGCAGCAATAAATCAACATTAAAACAGAGACAAGTCTTGTTAATTTATGATGCAGTGGGAACTTTAACAACATTCATAATAGATGTAATAGAGCAATAATTAATTTGGAAAAAAATCCCCTAGAAATACAAAAGAAATACATTTTCTGTAGAAAGGATCAGAATGTTTTAAGCATTGCAGTGACATAGCCTATATGTTTTACCCAGGGTAGGTCTGCAGTAACTGCAAAACCTCATGCCAGACTGCAGCCTCTCTCCTTTGAGTCACTGAAGTGATGCCTTGGGACAGTCCCACCATACAGCTTGTGTCAAGTTACCTGATAGCTCAGCAAGAAAGGACCCAAAAGGGAGGCATAACATTGAATTGACCAACCACAAAAGAGCTTCAGTAACAATGATCCAAAACATCAGAAAGCCCGAGGAAAACAAAAAAGAAAAATACCAACAGCAGCAAGTAAGATTTGTTCAAAGCCGAATGGAAAATTACTAGATTCAGCAGTTGTGTTACTAAGATATTGGATTTGATATTACATTCCCAAAATTGTGTTAGAATTCATGTCCCGATAGCAGTGTAAATGAAAAAAAAAATTAAGGAAAAATTAAAATGTAAATAAGATAACACTTCATTATTGAATTCCATATAGAAAGAAACAATGATACACAGTACTTATTTTCTGTCTTTTTGACGTTTCAGTTCCCACTCTCCAGTATTCCATTCCCTTAACAAAGACAAAAAGTTAAATACTTTAAAACGTTTAAGTAAAATATACTAGCCAAGTTCTGAGTAGGAAAACAGGTCACAGAATGCAATCCCAGCCCACTAAATCTACTTAATGCAGACACATTCCTTTCCCACTTTGAATCAAAACCAAGATTTTCAGGAGATATGCAATGTTCTGCTCCTAAATAATGTCCTTGTGTCAGTAATGCTGAGCTTCTATTGTTCCAAGAAAGTCATGAAAGATATAAAAGATATGACTTTGCAGGACCTGGGCCAAATTTCATATATGGATATAAAACATGAAATCACATTATATACATAGCGAAGACAGATGCATACAACTAAAAACCCTGAAAGAGAAGAAGAAAAATCAATTATTTTCTCTGATCCCTGCAGTTTTAGTACAGAAATGCCTGTCTTCCCAGAAGAATGCAAATGACAGTGCTTTTTTTACCTTGACAGCTTTCCTTAAAGTGATTTTTTTTTTGTTTCAGATTCTAAGGATGGAAGAGAGAAAGGATTATGTTACACTTCATTATTATTTTTTTTATATATCTTACTTGATAACTCATTTTTAAAGGAGGAGTTTGTGACAAAGGGAGTGAAATCAAAATGATCATGGGGACTTTGTTTTTCCTTTTTCAGAATTACACAAGTGCTTAAAACTAATTCTTTAAAATACATGTTATTACACAGTAACAAAAAAATGCTCATTTTTTTCAAGGAGTCTATATACTAGTGTGTACAACACTCATAGTCACATATGGATGTAAGCATCACCATGGTTAACATTATCTAGAAGTTATGGCCACAGCAATACCTGAAAAGACAATAAAAAATAGTGTTGGGCAGGCAAGAGTAAAACCTGCCTCCTTACCACCTGGGAGCTCTCCTGCAGCCCTGAGATACACAGTCATGTGAGGCATGCATGCCGAGCCCGCAGCTCCTCTATGCAGGTGTCACATCTAATGGAGGAGGCTCTCCAATGTGAACATGCCCTGAGAAGCTACCTCCAGAAAGATGGTCAGAACCCGAGACCCTGGGCTGACAAGTCAAGCTGCCTTTTGCCTTTTCACATATAGAGATACCTTCATCTGTCAGTTACACTGTTTTGGCTTCCCCAATTTAGACCAGTCAATAGTTCACTTTAAGATATTTTCTTGGAAAGTGACTCCCTTAAGCCGTGAAGAAACTTGTACATGTGCCTCCTACTTTAACCAGGAAGCTGCTGTATGTGTCTAATCACTATCTTCACAAGCAGCTAAGGTAATTCTAATTTTAGTGATCAGCAGGTTATTAGGAAAGTCTTAAAACAACTTTGCATATCCTTTTCCTTCAGTTACCTGAATTGCTGTCTTAAGTACATGGCAACAAATATGCCTCTTGAAGAGGTAGGTTCTGATACCTTAATTGTATTAATGCAGCACGTGCAGTGGGTGACATTATTCTTAAAAGGCCATAATGGATCCAACTACTTAGAGAAATTAAGTGACATAATCTGGTTCTTGTTCAAGCACTAAATATGAGGAGCCTATGGCCTTGCATTTTGTATCTGTAGTGGAGAAGGTCAGTAATGTTGGACTGGGTTCAGTAAAGAAATTAATGTTTGCCTTTTTGGTGCCAATAGAAAGAGAAATACAGTAAAACCACCTCCGGTTCTAACATCTTTATTGGGACCACAAATACAATGAAAGGAAAGGCAATGAACATATACCCTAAATGTTTCTATGGCACACTGACTGTATTTCTGACTTCATCAAATCTTTAATAAGCAGTCGTTGATCTGTTGAGAAAAAATGCCTACCTTGTGACAATCACTACACTATGAACAAGGTCAAAATACTATGCAAACTCACTCTTTACCAGTTATTTCTCAGTCTGAGAATGTGTATCTTTTACCACATGGTCCATGTGAAGTAATTTACCCTCAGTGAAAGGGGCACTAACAACTCACATATAGGCACCAACCACATAGGAGCTGACCTACAGGGAAACCAGGCACTGTTCAATCTCTCAGTACCTTGCTTTCTGACAATGATTTAAAAGTTGAGTATAAGAGAGAAAGTACCTCTCTGCAGCATTTCCTGGCTATAGTATTAAACAGAGGAAAAGTAATAACCATTCAGGATGTATACACCTCTGCCTATTTTCTCCAAATTGTTTATCATAGAAGTTAAGTATATTTACAGTTTACAGTATCACAAGGTTGGAAAGGACCTCTGAGATCATCACGTCCAACCTATAACCCAACACTAACAACAACCCATCATCTAAACCATGGCACACAATGCCTCATCCAGTCTCCCCTTAAACATCTCCAGGGTCGGCGATTCTACCACCTCCCTGGGCAGCGCATGACTAATCACCTTTTCAGTGAAGAACTTTTTACTAACATCAAGCCTAAACTTTCCTTGATGAAGCTTGAGTCCATGCCCTCTAGTTCTGTCACTGGTCACCTGAGAGAACAGACCAACCCCTGCCTGACTACAGCCTCCTTTTAGGTAGTTGTAGAGAGCAATAACGTCTCCCCGGAGCCTCCTCTTCTTCAGACTAAACAGCCCCAGCTCCCTTAGTCACTCCTCATAGGGCTTGTGCTCCAGCCCCTTCACCATCTTCATTGCCCTCCTCTGGACACGCTCCAGCATCCTGACATCTTTCCCAAACTGAGGGGTCCAGAACTGTACACAATATTCAAGATGAGGCCTGACCAGTGCCGAGTACAGGGGGACGATAACTTCTCTGGTCCTGCTCACTACACTGTTCCTGATGCAGGCCAGAATGCCATTGGCCTTCTTGGCCACCTGGGCACACTGCTGGCTCATGTTGAGCTTCCTGTCAACCAGCACTCCCAGGCCCCTTTCTGCCTGACTACCCTCCAGCCACTCTGTCCCCAGTCTGTAGCTCTGCATGGGATTGTCGTGTCCAAAATGAAGTACCCGACATTTGGTCTTATTAAACATCATCCCATTAGAATCAGCCCATCTCTCCAGTCTGTCAAGATCCCTCTGTAAGGCCACCCTACCCTCTAACAGATCAACCCCTCCTCCCAGCTTGGTATCATCTGCAAACTTGCTGATGATGGACTCAATCCCCTCATCCAGATCATCAATAAAGATATTAAACAGGACGGGACCCAACATCGATCCCTGGGGGACACCACTGGTGACCGGCCGCCAACTGGATGAGGCACCATTCACCACCACTCTTTGGGCTCGGCCATCCAGCCAATTCCTAACCCAGCACAGAGTGCTCCCATCTAAGCCAGGGGCTGCCAGCTTCCCTAGGAGTCTACTGTGGGAGACAGTGTCAAAGGCCTTGCTAAAGTCCAGGTATACCACATCCACAGCCTTCCTCTCATCCACCAGGCGAGTCACATGATCATAAAAGGAGATCAGGTTGGTCAGGCAGGACCTACCCCTCCTAAACCCATGCTGGCTGGGCCTGATCTCTTGGCCGTTCTGCAGGTGCTGCATGATTGCACCCAGGATTATCTGCTCCGTGATTTTACCTGGGACCGAGGTCAGGCTGACAGGTCTGTAATTACCTGGATCATCCTTACGGCCCTTCTTGTGGATGGTGTCACATTGACCAACTTCCAGTCTTCCGGGTCCTCTCCGGTGAGCCAGGACTGTTGAAAGATGATGGAGAGCGGCTTAGCAAGCTCATCCTCCAGCTCTCTCATCACCCTAGGATGGATCCCATCCGGCCCCATAGACTTATGAGGGTCCAAGTGGCTCAGCAGGTCTCTAACTTCCTCCTCATGCATTGCAGGAGGGCCATATTGCATCCTGTCTCCATCAACCACTTCGGAGGACCAACTGTCAAGCGAACAGACTTCCTTACTGTTGAAAACTGAGGCAAAGAAGGCATTAAGTACCTCAGCATTCTCTGCATCTTTGGTTACTATATTTCCCCCCACATCCATGTGTCAAAGCAGCAGATGAATATGAAAGCACCTACTGGTGCTGAGAAACAAAAGATAATTTGATTTGCTAAGCCCTGTCTATGGGGGACACTTCTGGTGACCATCTCAGTACTGTTGCAGTTAGTTGGCATTTTGCAAAATTAGAAACAAGAAATAATTCTCATCCCACTTTCCCTTCCCAGTCTCTGAGGGGATCAAACACAGATGAAAACAGGAGAGAGCAAATGCACAAGCCAAATGCTTACTAAATATTTACAAAAGTGAAAGCAGAGCCACATTTAACATTACCAGACCACACTTCGTTTCTGCTGAAAAAATCTGTCTACATAGGAATAGATCGAAGGGAGGACATTGACTTTTAGCGTGATCATCCCTAAAAATAATGATTGGCACGATCTTTCCCTATTCCTAAGGGAGGATTCCGGTACCTAACCTAGTTAAGATACCTATTCTTACAAGTATCTAAAACTCCACATTAGGAGCCCTCTGCCATGAAAGTTGCAATGTGGAAGAGGGGAGAGCCTGGGCTCCAATAACCAGCCGCATGCCCTACTACAAAAGCCAGGCATGTGAGATGACATGCAGCATACAGATTTTCCTTGATTATCTTTCCACAAATTAGTACCTCTGTCTTTCAGAATTCCTCCACGTAACTGCTTTTACTGGACTCTAATTTAAAGCGCGTTGTTGCTGTTCTGCATGACATTTTTTCCAGATATGAAAAGGGCTGTAGAAAGGAGGCATATCAGACTCTGCCAAAAAATGCCTGTCTTTTGGCGTTTCCTGGAAGTAGTGGTATTATTAATAACGGTAATCATCATACAGGATATGTGTCTCTTCATTTATTTCATCTGAATAATCTATTACAGCTTTCTCAAGCCTGCCAATATAACATTCAAAGAGGCAGTTCGATTACTGAAGTATTTTCTATTAAATTAGAAGCAATATGCTTCTCAAAGATATCATCTATTATTTATAGCTAAAAGGCAAAGAAGTATCTAATCTACATCATCTTTACAAAATCTTACAGCTGAACTGTTAGACTGTAAACAGAGCTATGTTAACAGGCTTATTCTGTAACAAATCACTCAAAGATAGCTCAGGAACAACTTAACTGTTCTAATAAAATCACAAATCCAAAACATTCATGAGAAAATATTAGAAACGTAAGTGAAAATTTCCCTGCTATTAAGCACCACCAAAATGTCAGGTGTGGGATTAAAGTGTAGCTCATTTCCTCCTTTCTCCATATTCTTACTGTAGCATGGCAGAGGAGAATGTCTGGTATTTATTGACTCCTGCTACAATATGCTACATATAGAAGAGGCAACAATCAATACCTACTTCACAGTGATGAGAGAGGAACTTCTGTTTTATAAGAATAAAAAAAAAAAGAAAACATCTATAAATCTTATCAGCACCAAAAGATCTGACGCTGAAGGTTTTTGTCACCGATATTAGGCTAAATTTAGGCCCATTCTAACATATACTGTGCAGTAAAAAAAAACAAGGTTAAGGGAGTTTATGGAGACTGTTAATTTTCATTAATAGGAAAACAGAGCCAGTTCCTTGGAGTCTGATCAAATAAGATGACTATGAGACAGTTCTCGGGAAAAGCTTGGAGCTTGGATTTAGCAGCACCTGGTGGGAGAGATTTGCCCCTAAGACTCTCATTTGTTCCTAAACACTTCATCCTTCAAACAGCAAACGCGAAAACTTAATAGGAGAAGCCTGGAAGAGGCCTTCAGGCTTCATCTGGTTCATCTTGACCTATTACTCCTGTACTGCTTCTAATAGATGGTTTCTCAATCTCTTACAGACTTCTTATGACAAGTTCTTAAGGGTTATCAAGAAAGCTGCTTCCCAGGCTCAGCTATCCTTACTTTTTCCTTTGAGTCCTAATCGAAGTCTCTCTTTCTGTAACTTAAAATCATTATTTCTTGCCTTACCCATACAAGAAAAGCCAATTGGAACCATAATCCCTCTCAAGAAGCTGTTTTTTTCATATTTGAAGACATCAGTGAAAGCCAAATTATTCTCTGGAGAGCATATTTTCTTGACACCAGTTTGGATATTTTCTGGAGACCATCTTCCCCACTCTCCTTTAGATTCTATCTTGTCATTCCACACCTTTTTCAAACACAGTAATCAAAACTAACAACACACTCTTCATCTTGCAAGACACTATCTATCAGATAAGATTTATATATACATCTAAACGCATTTGCATTTTTTGGCAACAGGATGTAGCTTGTTGACTCATGAAATTTGCATCCACTGTATCCTGTGGATCCTTTTCCATAGATGAGCTTGTTCTTCCTCTTGTATTTATGTAGCTGATTATACGTGCTTAAAAGAAAAATTTTCAAAATTGAATTCTATCTTCCTTTTTACCTAGCTCATTTCAAATTCTAATTTTCTCCTCCAGGACATTTTCAGGTCTTCTCACCTCAATGTCATCCACAGATTTAATAAACACATTTTTCCTTCTATTAGCCACATAATGAAAGAAAACATTCAGTAAGTTAAAACTTAGAACAGGAACAAAACAACCTCCCAAACCAACACAAAACACAATGTTCTAATTCAAAATTGAACTATTCTCAGCATAATTTTTCTGTTTACATCTGCATTGTAGTAGTTCTGTCCAGAATGTAAAACTGTATGCCACTTTTAAATATCATGGAAGTCAACATTAAAAGCCTGAATTCTGAAAGTTAGGACTTATAATATCTATCATCTTCTCTTTCCTTAGAATGTCTGGCACTTTAATAGAAAGATATTGGACTGATCTGATTCGCTTTGTTCCCAAAAGCCCTCAATGATGGCTGCTTTATTCTCATTAATTTCTAGCTACTTGCAAATAGTTATTATAAATAATTTTCTGTTAGTTTGGGATTTTTTTTTACAAGGAATTGAAATTACATTGGTCTCCAATTCACAAGTTACTTCTTCACTCCTTTTGAAAACAGAAATCTTATTTGTCCATTTCCAGAATTCCAAAACCTCAACTATTATTTAAAATGTTTTAAAGGTAACCGTTCACTTCTTAGAAATTCCTTCATCTTGCTTTTTAAGAAGCTTTGGATAAATGCTAAATATATTTTAAAATTGGATAGATCTAAGTCTTTTAAATACTCTAACCTGTACTTCCTTTATGTTTGGAAAGTGCTTTCGGTTTATCGTCCTTATTTTTTAATTGCATTACTTGCCTTGGAATGGTCTTTTTTTGGTGAGAACTAAAACAAGGAATTCTAGAATTTCAGAGTCCATCACATTTGATGGTTTTCCTTCTGTTTTGAACAGTGGACAGATTTTTCCTTGCCTGTCTTCTTACTAACAAAATAAGATAATTTCTTGTTATCCTTTACACCATATGCAACAGGCATCTTGATTTATTGATCTTCCCCTTTTGACTTTGTCCTTACAGACAAATGTTATTGTTTTATACTTATGTTTAGCAACTTGATCTGGTTTCCATTTCTACACAGGCTCTTCTTTTGCTTAAGGTCAGGTAAGCACTCCTGGGTTGACCACATTTGTTTTTCTACTCTACATGTAGAATTCTCCTACACTAGGCAGTTTTCACTTGTAACTCAGAGTAACTTCTGAAAGGTCGGCTCTTTCTCTTGAACGTTTTCCCGAGGCCGATTTTCTATGAAATCTTATCAGTTAGTTTTCTGAGGTGACAGTGTTCTCCTTGTCTTACCTCTGTAAGTTAATTCAGATTGTTTGTATAGGAATGCATCATAAATGACAAAAAATATTGACTTATGGTTTTTAAGACTTCATTATAACATTTTGCCAGTGAGAAATGTGGCTTTTTTTTGAATATTAATGCAGGACAAAAAAAAAAAATGTTTCCTGGCTTCAAAAAAAACCCCTCTAGTTTTCAAACTATATAAAAACTAAGTTTAACGTTTTCAACCATTATGTTACAGAAATGCTATGAGCAGGGAAACACTGAAATAAAGGATCATTTTAGTGTACAGAAACAACTCTCCTCACTCTCTCTCTTTCTTCATGCACCTTCACAGACACCCTGCAGTTTTAGAAGATTGAGGAACAAATATTGAGAAGCAAAAAAGCAGCCTTAATCATAGCAAGGAAAAGATATCACATGAACAGCTGCAGGTAAAAAGGGATTCATGCAATCAAATACATTCCCTTAGACAACTCAGAAAAACGGGTAGTGCTCAGCTAGTCTGCAACAGTCCCTTTCATTGTGTCATGCCTACAGCTATTGGGCAGAGCAAGCAAACACCTTCAACCAACTCAGGCTTTCAGTACAGGCACACAGAAATCCAGCCCAGGAATTCTGCAGCATTTCAAGGTCAGTCTCCACAGCAAGGGCAAGAGATTTCCGCAGCAAACATTCATCAGTCCTGTGGCTGTAATAACGCGCTGCCATCTGCAGCCACACACCCCCTGAATCCCCTGTTGGCTGCCGAGTTGGAGGAGCCAGGGCTTCTCCTAATTCCGCGGTCACATGCCACATGCAGGTTGCCCAATTTATTTAACTCTTTTTCAGCACTTTGCTAACCAAACAATAACAAAGTAAGCAAATGTGCAGAGTTCAAGAAGAACTGTAAAGCGAGCTGAGCAGCAGAGATGAGTTCTTGCTAGTCCAGACACTGCTGAGAGCTGGCAGGATGGAGAGAGGAGCCCAGAGGAGAGCGGGAGGGTAGCAGTGCCACATGCCCACCACACAGAGCAAGCAAGTACAAATGTGGGAGATGCTGCTGGGTCCCAGGACCTGTTGCGGTCAATAGCTGATTGCAGTTTGTGAGTCGCTACCCAGACAATCATGTGCTACCAGATTCAGGCTTGAGTGGCATAACACATCTGAAAGACAGAGAAGAAAACCAGCACTACAGCAACATTTGTTGACTCTCTTCTAAACATCTGGCATTTTTCTTAAAAGAAAAAAGGTATTCTGCTTTGACCAAATCTCCTCTCTTGCCCTCCAGCAGGTCAGACTACCTCAGATTTATTTCTAGTGCGATGTGCCACTCTAAAGCCTGGAGTTGGAAAAGTTTGCCCAACTTGTCTGCAGCCCTGCAGAGCCTGAGCAGCAGCATATAGGTTTTTTCAAAGCCTTAGCCCAGAGCACTTTCACTCCAGGTTAACAAAGGTGATAGCTATCCCAAAGCTTTCCACAAGCTGGTGGTGTGATGATTAGAGGTGGAGGTGGAGGTACAAGGCTAGCAACCAAAGCCACAGCCAAGCTCAAGTTTCCTTAAAATTTGGGTGGGCGCAGAGAAGGACATTTGTCAGTGACTGGTGGGAAGTTTGTCAGTAGGCATTCATGAGACACAAAGAAACAGTTCATGTCGCACTTCAGTCAGCAAAGGCTTCAAGATCTGCACGTTCTCAGGACATCATCCAAAGGCAGTGAGTCTGTCAAGCTGGCTGGGAGCAGTTCACTGTGTCATTCATTACTCACTGGAATTTACTATATATGCAATGTTTAACAGCATTACTCGTATCTTTACCCAAGATTATTTGCCTTACTAACCACTTAGTTTGTCACTGCTACAAAGAAAAGAAGGAAAGTTTCTTTCAATAAGAACTTTCAAAGATCACAAATCAAATGCCATTCAGGACAAAACTTTCATCAAATATTCAAGACAAGACCTCAGCTAAATGGACACACTTTGGCATACCTCTACATTTTTTTTTCGGTTACTGAATAATCTTTTCTTTACTTTTAAACTTGATGACAGTTCCTGAAATAGCATATACTGGTAGTAAATTCTTCTGAATTATCATACCAGCTATCACAATTTATGAATTTAATTTTCACTGATATGTTAAAATGATTGTAGAGGGACTAGGTTCCTGAATGTAATTGAATTTCAATAGCACTGTGGCACTTAGTTCATTTCAATATGTAGAAGATTCCAGACCCTACAACTAAATATTAAAGCTGCTGAAAAAAGAGTGCTACAAAAAACTATCACACAAATATCTCACATTTCACTTCAGAAAATTCTCTCAAATTACACCATTTTTCACTACATCAAAAAAGGTGAAGTTCAAAAAACAAAATCCTAAGAAATCCATGAAGTTTTTTATTTAATACGTTTCATGAAGTATTTGTTTAATGGAATATATATAGGCAATTAATTTTCACATTTTGCTTAAAAATTCTAAATTGCTAATGAAAAATTAACAAATACCTGATATTAAATTAATTTAAAGGTAAGATTAAATGTTTAATAATTATCATAATATACTTTTCTAGGTTTGTAGATGTTTCAGAGCTTTCCTTTTCTACTGTGTGAGCTGATGCAGATTAACATGGCTTTTTTGGCACTTAAGAAAATTGAAAATAATTAATCTGTAATGGAACTGATGGAAAAAGTGTTCAAAATGTCAATAAAAGTGCTGCTTTAACAGTACTTCAAATATTCTACTTATGCAACTTAAGAGACACATTATCTACCAGACGACACACTTTTCCATTAAGATCTATGAAAACCTGCAGCTGTTTAATTACCTGTTCTCCCATTGTTCCCTGGCTACAGCAGGAGTAGTTTGAACATCACCATGTAAAAATTAATGTGCAATTTAACGTAGGAGTTATGCAGATGAAATGAAAACTTTCCCTAGTTTCTATTTGGTATGAAAAGTCTCATAAAAATAAACGATAATTCTGCTTTTCACCAGAAAGAGTTGTTTAATTTCAAAACATTTCTGACTTATTAAAAGAGTTATATATCACTATTGCAATAAGGAACCTAAGACCATAAAGAATGAGGAAAATTACACCTCATGAGAACAGCTTAAAGTCATCCCTTTTTTTCTCCCAAAAGGAGGACACTGTTCAATAAAATGGTATTTCAAGTGATCATTAAAGTTTTCACAGAATCAAGGCATGGTTGAAGTCGGAAGGGACCTCTGGAAGGCATCTGGTCCAGCCCTCCTGCTCAAGAAGGCGTCAGCTTACAGCCAGCTGCCCAGAACCATGCCCAAGTGGTTTTGGAATATTTGCGCAGAAGGAGACTCTAAAATCTCCCTGGGCAGCCTGTGCTAGCATTCGTTTACCCTTGCAGTAAAGAAGTGTGTGCTTGCTGATGTTCAGACTGTGTTTCAGTTATTGCCTATTGCTTCCAGTCCTGTCACTGGGCACCACTGAAAAGAGTCTTTGCACCTTTCTTTCAGGTGAAATCCCCCTGAGTTTTGTCTTCTCCAGCCTGAAGTCTCAGCTCTCTCAGCCTTTCCTCATAGAAGAAATGCTCCAGTCCCTTAGTTATCTGTGTGGCCCTTCATTGAACTCTCTCCAGTATGTCCACATCTCTTGTACTGGGCAGCCCAGAACTGAACGCAGAACTCCAGGCATGGCCGCACCAGCACAGAGCAGAGGGGCAGGATCACCACCCTCCATCTGCTGGCAATATTTTGTCTAATGCATCTCAGGATACAATTCGCCTTCTTTATGGCAAGGGCCAATTGCCACATGGTGTTCAACCTGTTGTCCACCAGGACCCTCAGGTTCTTCTCAGCCCAGGCTGCTTTCCAGTTGGGTGGCCCTCAGCATATACTGGTGTACTGGGTTGTTCTTGCCCAGGTGCAGAACTCGGTACTTCCCCACGTTGAACTCTACAATGTTCCTGCTGGCCTATTTCTCCAGCCTGTTGAGGTCCCCTGGACAGTAGTATGACCCACTGAGAAACAGTGTCAAAGGCCTTATTGAAGTCTAAGTAGACAATACTTACTCCCTTCCTTCATCTACTAGGCCAGTCACTTCGTCATAGAAGTTTATCAAGTTGGTAGTCAGCCATGCTGATGATTTTCTCATCCTTAATGCGGCTGGAAATGGTTTCCAGGATCAGCTGTTCCATCGCCTTCCCAGGGATAAAGGAGAGGATGTCCAGTCTGTACTCCCCGTGTCCTCCTCCTTGCTATTCTTGAAATCTCTTTTCTGTTAGAGTTTCATCAATGTCAGACTGACTCAAACAACACAGTTGGATGGTTTTGGTCAAGGACGTTTAGTATCCCTGGCCTGGACAAAATATAAGGAAAACCAAGAGCTCTGAGATATCTTCTGACACTAGTTCAAGATCCAACCACCTTTTTTGGCAGGCTTCTTGTTTTTTCTGTTTTACATCTCATCCTTTTAAGATAGACTCACAAAAGGTAAGCAGTATTTAGGTGTCTTTTTCATGAACTCTAAGTTAAACATCTTTACACATATGAACAAGGACCTAGAAGGGCATCACCCTAGGTCTTCACTAACTCCATCTCTTACTTCATCTTTGGTACCATGTTTCATCTAAGATCAACAGTCCAGATCAACTTCCCTTCTGGGAGCGGACATCTGATTTCTTTTCTTAACAAAGGAGATCTCCCCTCTATTTCCAGAGAACTGTAGTGAGTAAAAGCAGGAAAGAAGACACCCTATCTTTTGTGGAACAGCTCAGTCGTTAAACACCCTGTTCCCAGATCAGTGATGCTTAATTGTACTCATTACTCAGGTTTAAATGTCAAACCCAGAAGGAACAATTCTCTGTGGCCAACTCTCCACAAGGAGCCAGTAGAGTTAAGATTAGGGTCAGGTATAGGGTTAGAGGTGTCCCATGAAGAGGTGTCCCCACAGACAGGTGTCCTAGATCCCACTCTCCTAGTCAACAGGGGTTGGGCACTCTCCACCCTTGCCAAAGAAGCTATCCTACACATAAAAAAAAAAATTAATTAGCAATGATACTAGGGAAAGAGGGAATGGGCATAACAACATGGAACACCTGGACCTCTCCAGAAGAAGGAGTTTTGAGATTCACTCACTGGTCCCTTTTAAACATTTTATTCAATCTTCTGGAGGAAAATCTTATCTAATCAAAACACTGGTGCAGGGCGAGGGGTTCAATCTCTCTTCTGCAATTAGCACAAACTATCTACTTGCATCTTAAAGGAACTGGATGCGATTCCTGTATAAAGGGACACAGATCATTTCTGTCAGGCCCAACTCCTTGATGCAACGGTGAAGGACCATGTTATGCTGCACTTGCCATGATGCAAAGCACTAGTCCCATAGCATCTTTTAACCTCAATCCCAAAGCTCACATTCTTCCTGAACCCTACAAGACACAGATTCTTACACCACTACATCAGCATTACACACAGACAGATGATTTCCTGGACAATCTACATCTTTTATAAGCCTTCAGGAAAAGATCTTGTTTATTTAAGGCTATCCTGTAATATATTTTACATTATTGTTCCCTCCTTAGATAAAAGGGCACAGTTAGACTTTTCATTCTGCAGATGTCCCTTATGCAGAAATTGCTTCCCAGCTTTCAAGAAAGCTCAAACCTCTATTATCAAGATTCTGCTGTAGCAAAAATCTGAGACGGATAGAATCAACTGCCTTGTTAGCCCTGTAGGCTTACTGATCAAGGTAGTTCTTTCCCTGTATAAAGAGAACAGCACACCCTGTCAATGCCATTACAGTTAGTGTTCCTAACTTAAGTTTTATGGCAGTTATTTATAGCTTTCCACATTACTTCTTATGAACTGTAGAAGCCCTACTTGTCTTGTTTCAAGGCAAATTTCAGTGAAAAAATCTTTCCTAATGTGCAGTCTAAACCTGCCCTGGCGCAAGTTGCAGCCGTTCCCTCTCATCCTGTCGCTCGTCACTTGTGAGAAGAGGGCAGCACACACCCCGTCACAACCTCCTTTCAGGTAGTTGTAAACAGTGATGAGGTCTCCCCTCAGCCTCCTCTTCTCTAAGCTAAACAACTCCAATTCCCTCAGGTTCTCCTCATAGGGCTTTTTCTCCAGGCCCCTCACCAGCTTCGTTGCCCTTCTTTGCACCTGCTCCAGCACCTCAATGTCTTTCTTGTACTGAGGGGTCCAAAACTCAACACAGTACTCGAGGTGTGGCCTCACCAGTACTGAATATAGGGGCACAATCACCTCCCTGGTCCTGCTGGCCACACTGTTTCTGATACAGGCCAAGATGCCATTTGCTCTCTTGGCCACCTGGGCATACTGCTGGCTCATGTTCAGACGGTTGTCAACCAACACCCCCAGGTTCTTCTCCCCCAGGCAGCTCTCCAGCCACTCTTCCCCAAGCCTGTTAATGCAGCATGAGGTTGTGACCCAAATGGAGGACTGCACTTGGTCTTGTTGGTCTCAGCCCATGGATCCAGCCTGTCCCGATCTCTCTGCAGAGCCTCACTTCCTTCAAGCAGATCCACACTTGCACCCAGCTTGGTGTCATCTGCAAACTTGCTAAGAGTACACTCAGTGCCTTCATCAAGATCATTGATAAAGATGTTAAACAAGACTGGACCCAGAACTGAACCCTGGGGAACACTGCTCGTGACCAGTTTCCAGCTGGATTTAATTCCATTTACCACAGCCCTCTGGGCCCGGCCATCCAGCCAGTTTTTCACCCAGCAGAGGGTGTGCCTGTCCAGGCCAATGGCAGCCAGTTTCTCAATCAGAATGCTGGGAGAAACGGTGCCAAAGTTTTTACTGAAGTCCAGGTACACCACATCTACAGCCTTTCCCTCATCCATTAACCGGGTAACCTTGTCATAGAAGGAAATCAGACTGGTCTGGCAGGACCTGCCTTTCACAAACCCATAAACAGTCTGTGCTATTCGGGGATGAATGTCGCAATGCAAGTCTCAGGCTTCCCCACAATAAGTCTGACAACATATGGATGCTGCACGAGGTGGTAGTAAAAATCTCACAGCAGGAATTTTCTCTGTCTTTACACCTGTTGCTGACAAGCAACTCTGACCAGCTGAAAAGACATAACTTCATAGGAGGCTGCCAAATTTTGCTGATTTTGCTGAAACAAATTGGCTTATGTAATTTTGATCTTTTCACAAAACTAAAAATACACAAAAAAAAAAGGAGTGGAAGGGAGATAATGAGGGAATCATGTTGAGAGCTTTAAATATATAGAATAGAACTAAGAGAGCAATACTTGTATTTAGTATCTGGAGGAACCTTTCGGAGTAGGAGAAAGAGCGAGACAAAGATTTAAATTCAGTTCTTTTCTTTTCCTATTATGCAGGACTGCAGCATCAACAACCAGCAATTGAGAGAAGAGATACATCATTAAACTTATTTATAGCATTAACCACTTTGCATTCATCCACACAAGTGAAACTGTAAAAAGAAGAAAAAATTATAAAGGGAGTGTGTGGTTCTTTCATTAGCTTGTCTGTAATGTTGGATTGGTCCATAAATTAATGTGTAAAAGAGGACAGAAAAAAAAAAGAATTCAAAGCTTTGCCATTGTAATTACAGCTCTTTAAATATCAAAAGACACAAAGAAAGATTCCTTTTGAAAAGAGTACCGATTCTCTTGGCAAGCCACTATTAAATACTTGCATAAATCTACAGTCTGTATCCTGCAAGTTGAGGTGACATGGCTATCACAGCTTACAGATCTTTTCATGTGACTACTTGTGCACTTCAGTATTATTTACATATTTCATCAGGACACCTTGATGTGTTAAGACACCTTCCTTCTGTCAAGGGTGAAAGGCTAGGAAGTAGTAAGTGAGAAAGCTAGCAACAAAAAGGGCCTTGGTCAGAGGTCAGGTAATTGACTTGAGATGTTCCCAGATACAGACTCTGAAAGTCTCTTTGGTTCAACTCAGACATTCAGGTACAGCTTCATCATGGATTTACCAGTAGCTTCTCCACAGCATGGCCCATGTGCAAGTAGCCTCTCACAGCAGCAGACATGTGGCTGCATCCTGTCTTCCAGTTCACATAGAATTTGGCTCCACAAAGCCACCAAAACTACCCCACAAAATATATTAGTAAAACACTTTCTGATATGCAGAGCAGAGTTGATTATAAGCCACTGCAATTTCTAAATTAAATGCCACAGAGCTCAGCTCTCAGCCCCAGTTTTTGACCTCTCAGGCAACCTTTCCCCACAGTCTCCCCGTGAGTCTCTGCCTTTCCAGAGTTACAATAAATTTGCAATAAATTTACAAAGGCAGCTACACAGTTCAGGCAGTACCTCTGTCAATGGTTCATATTTGAAGGAAACTGGATTTAAGATTCAATGGTAAGAAAAGCAGTTGCTATTGCGGATGCCCTAATCCTCAAAAATATACAGGACTTTTTGCACTAACTTGCCTGCTAGCGAAAACGTAAAGTTCAAGAGCAGCCCTTTGAGGTGCGCTGTATTGCTTGCTTCTAAGACTGACTTGACACAATTTAGTACAACCTATGTGCATTCTTCTTCACGAGCTAACAAGCCAATTAATTATGAAAGACAACAGGTTTTGGCCTATAGCCAAATTATAGTGGAATCATTAATCTCTGCCTTATAACAAAATCAAGAGCCCTGCCTGGATTACATTCTCTGAACTCTTTAGTTCAATGATACTTTGTTGTAGGACTCCAAGTAGGTGCTGACACTTACACAAAGATTGTAATAGTAAGCAGAACGACAGCAATAATGATCCCATATTTGTAAAAGATTTTTCATCTTTTAAATTTTTTTTGTCTTTTTCATCTTAAAATATTATAAAAGTATTCAGAATTTCTTCGTTAAAATGTGACTCAAACCAACAAGCTTCTCCTATGCATCTACTGACCTGAAAAGAGAGGGATCTCACCTAGCCTAACGCATAAAATTTAACCTGGAGGCTGCCTATACACCAGTAATGCTCCTGTCTCTAACTCCACCCCCTAGTCTATTCCTACTCTCAATATTGCCACTATCTCTGTATGTCCTTACCTCTGACTTTGTACAAATTATCCTTAAAGCCTGATTGCTCACAGATTTAATTTCAAGGAATGCTATATTTAGAAAACAGGTGAGAGCTGTGTACATGACATTTTGTTTTAATGAAGATACTTTATATTTAAATTGGAATGTTATTTACACATTTTAAAACTATACGAATGCAGAAAAAAAAAATCAGTAAACTCTGAAGCAGACACTATTTCAAGTGAGATGGCAATCTAAAGATGTTGCCCAATTAGGTTGGACCTCTACCACAACACCTTTAGGTCTTCCTCCTGAGACATCTTCTCTTTCTATTTCATCACCCAGCACTGCTGTGCTACCCCCTGGAGTGGCTTGGTGAATTGCTGAGCAGGCTAGAGAAGCTTCCATGAGCCTCTTAACCCATCGATGCACCATGCATGGCCCGGTAATACAAGAGGGCTGGCTGCAGCAAGCCATTAAAATTGCTTTATTCAGAAATTGTAAAATCTTGGTCTGATTTTCATTCAGTATTATTATAAAGCATCATAGTTTAAGCTAGCAGGATCAATGGCTCATCTAATCTAATTTCTGTGTAAAGTGAAACAGTGGGAATTCACCACGTGACTTCTGTATTGCTATTGCTTCTTCTGATAAAATATTATGAAAACATATCAAGGAAACCAATAGAAAACACCTGAGATGTCTATCTACATTAAAGTTTTATTACTTCTGGGATCTCAAAAGGCTTAGGAAACATAACTGAACATTGTTTCATACATACTTGTGAAAGGGTAACATAATAAAACCAGGTCAAACAACACTGAATATTAAATTGAATGTGAACAATGTGAAAGAAAGAAATACATGAGGTGATGCAAGAACCATTAAAAGAGAAAGAACACGTAACTGAGCCTGTGATTATGGGGTATTTTTTGGTGAGGTATTTTTGGGTGTACTTTGTTGGGGTTTTTAACTGGCACAAAAAAATCATTTTACATCCAAGGAAAGATGCAATTGGTTTTCCTCTTTTTTTTTTTTTTTTGACCAGATTTGGAGCAGCTGAGAGGTTGGTTATTTCTAACCGTCTTTAAAAATTGACTTAGAATGTTGCCATCTGTTGGCATATGATAGATATAGCATCTCACTATTCCAGACAGAGTCACAAAGATGCAGGAAATTAAAGGGACAGATGTGAGAAATACATGCTTTCATTTGGTTCTAGTGTTCACATCTGTTCTCCTCAAAGATTTTTCAATCATATAAATCTATCCTCAGAAGCTCGTACCTTGAAATGTTATAGCATTTCTGGTAATCATAAAAAGCATATTCTAGTAGAGGTTACTGTACTACTGGATTCATAAAAATATGGTTTCCATCAACAAGACACAAAGTACATAATCAAGCAGACAAGTAATGTTGCTAAGTGACTGATGCAACTGTAACAGAATTGCAAACATACAATTTCAACAGGTCTCTGCAGATAATGTGCATTTACACAAGATCTTGAAAGGAAATCAGAATATCCTTCTAATGGTCTCTGTGTGCTGCCTTGTCTCCCTGGTTCTCAGACACTGCTGCTGTAAGGGCATTTCTTCTTACAGAAACAGTTGTCTGCCATCACAAGCACATCTGTCTTCATTTGTAACATCGCTCATTTCTTTTTACGGTGCTTTTGGCAGGTTGGCTGCTAATGTTTCCGTCAACTGCAAAGATTTTTCCCTCTCCCTGTTTCCCTGTCCCAGAAAGCTCACGCAGAACCAGCCCTCTCTGGCCCTGCCACAGTCCCTTCACTGTGTAAGGTGGTACAAGACCTCACCACTCCTCACAGGCAAGAGAAGAAATAACCACAAAAACAGGCAGAAAGTTCAATATACCTTCCTTTCCTACCTTCATCTTCTTCCTGTTTCCCCTCTTCTTCCTTTCGATTTGAAACTTTCGTATCATTTTCATCCAACAAGGTTTACAAAGTTCAATTTTTTCCCCATTATTCTGTTAACTGGAGTGGGTGCTAAGGGTACTTGCATTTTTGTGAGACACACAATTCCTTTTATGGGCAAACTTGTACCTCTTTTTATTCACAGATAGGTTTTGATGTTGAATAGAGAAATTACACTCATGTTCTTATTTTACCTCAAATGCAGTGAATCTATTTTCACCTTAAGTGCAACATAACTCCTTCTCTGTAATACACTACAGAAATTCTTTCTCAAAATGGCAGCCCCATCAAAAATTAAAAGGCATGACAAAAAGCAAACAATATTGGAGCTGCATAAGCATGCTGATAATTCATGTGAACAGTTTTTGGTATTTACAGAAGGCATTGACTGATACAGTTCACTGGCCCCATGAGCACTATGTTAAATCATTAAAGTGTGAGCAGTCTTTATTTGTATTGTAATAACACTCTGTTATCCCCATCCCAGAACTTTGGTGTTCTCAACGCTGTACATGCTGCATTTGAGCATGACCTTCTTTTTCCTTTAAGAGCTGATTTCATTTTTGACAATTCCTCATTTTTGTATGTATTTTCAATTATTTTGAAACAGAAAATAACCTGAAAGCTACCAAGTGGAAGTAACAATTCATCCACACAGCTCCTGCGTGAAACACTGAAGTAAGCTGAAGAGCTTATGTCTGCATATTTCAGAAAGGCCAGTAACCTATACAAATTTGACAATACATAAGAGATTGCATGCTTCAGTTTAGCTGATAAGAGATGTGTGGTAACATGACCGTTTGGTGCCTCTTGCTACCCGTGAAAATGAGTGTGAAAATGTAATGGAAAAAATCTTTTCTCCCCAGAAGATTGGGAATTTAAGACCAAAGCATTTTTTTTTGTAGCAGCTGGAACTTATCACTGCCTTTCTAAACATGGCAGAAGCCTAAAAACAACAACAGAAGTAACCATAGCTTCTTAAGTTCTACATGATAGTAATTAAGTAGGACCAGCGATTCAATACATCCCTTCTGTGGGTTGCCCTCAGCTTAAGTCTTGTGACCATACAGCAGGGCCATAATTTGTACTGTTATGAGAAGCAAACCCAGGGGATAAAGAAAAGGCATTAAAATTAAGTTAAATTAAGGCTGTCATGTCTAATGCGGAGTCTCTCAGAAGTATTTTGTCTCATATTTAATTACACCTAAGAGTAAATTATATTTATATACTTATTACAATTCAGGAAAAAAAAGGTTAGTCTAGGATTTGTTACAGAGAAATGTTCACTTGCAATATGTCACATGAAATTTTCAAGCACCTTTTCCTTGAAGATAAAGTCAAGGTACATTTTTGGTTTGTGAAAGAAGAACTTATCACCTGTCATCATCTACAGAATGGGTAAAGCTCAGCCACCTCCTCCTTGACTTCCATGATAACAACACTCCCTGCTTCCCTCCCTATACAGCCAACTATTTTTCCAGTTCCCAAATTTTTTTGTTGTAAACATATTGACCACAATCATTCAGCCCTTACCTCATGGATCCTCTGCTGAATTTCTTGTCCCCTCATTTAAATCTTTCCTACTTCCCCCTCTCGCGTTGATTCATTCCTTTACTTTCTTATGCCTCCACCTGCACTCCTGGTGATAAACTCAAAAGTTGATCCACCTTGAGGATTTCTTCAGTTGCTTCCATGTTTCCATCCATACTCTGCAAGATCTTTCACTTGAGTCAATTACTTATGTAACTGCCTGTTTCTCAAATTTCTTCTCAAATGAGTTGTTTTCCAAATTAACTCTAGGACTATTAAAAATAGCTACACATTGATTTTCTTCAGTCAAACTCCTTGCTGCAGTAGAAATTAACATCACCTAAGTTGAATCAACTGACCAAAATCCTTACATTAAAAGTCCAGTAGGCTAGACCCTAGTGGTTTTAAACTTCTTTACATAACAAAAGGTCGTGACTGGAGACAACCTGCCTCTTTCATTCCATCAACTATGAAGTCCTGAGAGAGGTATATTGAAGTTGAGCTGATGACTTCAAGAGCTTTTAAGAAATGCCACATGCCTTAAGAAATAAGGTGTTACCTAAAAGAGAGTCATCAAGATATCAGACTTCAGCTGCACTAAAAAGAGCAGAAGCAACAACTGAATTTATGAGGCACCCTATTCTGTCAGTCTATGTTAGTCAGTCTCACATCTCGCCTACTCTGTCAGAGGCATAAGCAGAGAAACACCCAACCTCTGAATCCTGAGAAGGCTCAAGAAAAAATAAGGTACTGAGATGCTTGGCATTTCCAAAATCAAAACAGTTCTGGTCTTGCATTGAATGCGATTTTATCAACTTGAATCACCATTAAAAAAAAAATCAATAAACTTTTAAAACACGAGTATATTCAGGTTTAGAGAGCAGTGAACAGGAGGCTTCAGTGTGAGGGTGAAATACTTACTCTCTGGCATCTATATGTTGATAGACATGGCTCATCAGCAGAGCACCTTGTGGAAACAAGCATCCACCTCCAGCTCTGACCTGAGTGGGAGGAGGCTGTGGAGTCAGGACCACATCACAAGAGGTGGAAGGAAGACCCGTATCTTCTCATGCACGCAAAGGGTCAAGAGCTCATTATAACCCCCAACAATAAAGCCACTCCTGAAAAATGGAGAGCAATGCATCTTTAGATACTAAAAGTTACCAAAACAAATCGATTTCAAATCCTGTGTTATGACACAAAAAGATTTTTGTAAGAGATACATTTACAAATCAGAAAATGTTCACCGGACCAATTCTAAAAGTAAAACCACTTGAAGATGATCAATGCTCTTATGCCATTGGGGAAAAAATGTGTAAAAAATAGTTCTGTTTCTTGTATTAGCCTCCATTTTCATTAATACACAAGATGGTATCATTTCACACAATAGAAAAAGCAATTGCAAAAAACCTGCTTTCAGAAACATACCAATTGATCAGCAAGTGCTGATGAGATGAATCAATTTATGCAGACCAAGGAAAAATATGTTCATTAATACCCTCACAGCTGAAAGAGACTGAGTACACAGCAGCCTGCCAACAGTTGTAGCAAAGTCCTTTTTTAGGATGGTTATGTTCAAACACTCCTACACCACTGCCATCTGCTGGCAAACAGAAAATACAAGTTTTGGTTTAAAAAAAAGGCAAAAGAAAGAAAAATTAATAGTATTTAACTGTGAATTTAAGGTTGGAAAAGGAAGCATGACTGAAGAAAAGCACTTGCAAGGTCCAGGGATTCAGCAAGGCACCTGCCTTCACCACATCACTGGAAGGCACTCCAAGCTTGGAAAGCCCATCATCTCTCAGAACAATGAGAAATCTCACTGCTCCCTCTTTAAAAGTATTTTCCATCTGAAAAATCAAGTCTTAAATGTTCCTTCATCAAAGGCAATGACAAAGGCTCTATTGGCTATTATGGGAGCTAGAAGTGACTTTTAAAAAGCACTGACCTGTTGGAAAACCATTTTTTTAAAACTCTTAAGATGTGTGATTAAAAGAAGAAACCAAAAAAAAATAATTGAAAAGTACAATGCAAAGTTAACACACCTCTACATTTTCTTCCTCATGCTCATCAGTTTACGTTTTCCCTGAAATACAGGGAAGTCTCTGGTGACAAGCACAGAAATACATTATGGAGACCTTAAGAGACTTTCCTGGTAGCTTTTTGAGTGCCAAAGTGCTAGATAATTCACACAAAACATTTACAGTACAAGTGCTTTATAATTTGCCCTGGCCAAAAGGTGGGTCAGCTGATCAATACAGATTGGAATACCAGCAGTGAACTTTTCTGTGCATTTCCTTGGGATTAATTGGCGAGAAGGAAAAATACTCAATTTTGAAAACCCAGTTATTAGCCCCTCAGGCAATGCACCCTTCACAGCTTTAGAATTGTTTAAAAAATTTCAATGTAGAAATGTAGATTTTGTGATTTAATGAGTTTTCAGGAGTTTTCAATAGAACAAGGTTCAATAGAACCACCTCAAAACATTTATCTCTAATTGACATATCTGCACGATTCATATTATGACAGGATCTAGGAGACTTGTTCATGGATCAGGACTCCATTTAGCAGTAAGACAATATTGAAACCGACGGGGTGAGGGCTGAGAAGCATCCTTGCCTTACCATGCAAGATTTCTAATCTGACAGAAGAAGAAATACAATGAAGTCACAAATGGTGGGTTCCATCCATTAGGTGGCCAGCGAATCATCCTGGTAGCAATCACAAGAAGTTTCTCTGGCCTACCTTGGGTTCACATCACACAATGCAGTGAGCCTTCCTAGTCTCTTGCCATAGACAGCAGAAACTACTTAGGAAAGATTACTTTAAAATAGGCATCTATGTAAAAGTCAGATGAACCTCAGCCCACAGCAGGGGAAGTACAGGAAGCCAGGTGCTGCTGGTCAGCATCAGTCTGGTCACATCACCTAGCAATTCTTTATAAAGGCACAGAAAATATGAAGATTTTGAAGCAGGGTATGGAGATAAGTTGGTAGCATGAAAAAGAGTTATGGTATTTATATAAAAAATTACGAGATAGAAATTGGCATCTTAGGCTACTTCAGAAGAAAAAGCTGGCATATTCACAGCAAGAGGAACAAGGTGGGTAGGCTGGGAAGAAACTGTTAAATGAAGCTTATGTGTGGTGTGCTAAAAAAGTGATAAAGTCTAAGCAGTGACTTCAAAAAAAATAATATATCTTTTCAGCCCTGTCCTGCACATTTGAATAGAATAAGGCGGCAATTCCTATTCCCAAGTAGATTTTATAATAACTGGCACAGAAAATTAGAAAAATTTTACCTGTGTAATTGGATTGAAACGACCCTCTCTCCTGAAAATACTAGAAAAATCTTCAAGGATTGGCTATAACATGCAAGAGAGGCAAAGATGATACCCAAAAATATACCATGCTTTATAGGTCAAAATGAAGCAAGAAAGCAGAGTTGCTTTCAGAGATAAAAATGGTATGTGGACATGTGAATATACAACAGAAAGGAAAGTCTGTCTTCTTTTTATATGTTATATGTACATTTTATGTATGTGATTATAAACTAAAACATGTTTCTATTTATACAAATGTAAAGGCTATAATTATAGGCCCTTTGGGCATTTGATCTAATGGCTGGACATTCATGAAGAGATATGACAAAGACAAAACGGTTTTCATGTGGGGAGGAGAAGGTAGTTTAACAACAGAGGGTAAGTTTGCAAGCACAGAAATCGTTTAATCGCATTTGTCAGAGATTGTTTTTAAGACACCATTCATTTTAGAAAAAGAGAGAGAGAGAAGGATCACAGGAGTAAAAATAGCTAAAACCAGACCAGAATTCCAAACAACACGTAGACAAAGTCAATCTTGTCACTCCTAAAAACAGAAGTAGGAAGAAATCATCAGGAGCTTGTGAGAGTCACTTATGAGAAGTACAAGGGAAAGAAGCAAAATAAGAAATGGCTTCACATAGTATTGGTAAACAAAAGCTAAAGTGATAGCAGGCAGAACTTCCAGTGATCTTGAGAAGCCAGAGTGAGGGTAGGAGGGAAAAAAAACAGGAACCGAGAGCAGATGAGGAAATCAAAACTGATAGATCGGCAGTCACAGAACAAGGAAGGGACATGTACCTGATGAGCAGTACTATTTAAGGTACTGTGATGGCTGGAGAGAGGGAATGAAGCTGTGGAGACAGAGGACACAGTCTGAGAGAAGTTTGAAACGAGATTGTAGATCAAATTAAAATATAAGAGAAAGAAAGCGTGCAGCTAATACATACTGGGTACTTGATACAAAAATTAAATCTAAAGAATTAATTTCAAGTCAAAGGAAAGCTTATCTATGGTTTAGGATTTTGGCCTATGATCTGAGCAGTCTCAAGAAATCAGGCCTTCTCTTTGCCCAGAAGCCCAGCTTTCACGATTAAATACTAAAGCATGCACGTTACAGAAAATAACTACATAAATTGAGCATCATAGAGAAGTAAATAAGCAATATGGCACTGAGCAGAGATCTTGTAAATGAGAGAGGAAAAATATCAGTATGTTCTTTCTGTTTGGTTCTGGAGTCTATCCTGAATTTGAATTAAGTGTCAAGATGAAACGTGAGTATAGTTAATTATTTAAAAAGATATGATGCTTTGGGGGAAAGCCTTGGTTCTCTGATAAATTGTGAGTAATTTTTAATCTTTAATTTTTTTATATAATTTTTTGAATAATATTTTAAGCAGTGCATCCAAAGTTCCCCTGAGCTCCACTTTGAGTTTGGTAAATAACATGCTTTAGAACACAGAAATAATCTCCAATATCCCAAATACTACACACTTGAAAACATTGAAATACTTTAACTCCTTTGCTTTTCTTTTTAATGCTTTTCTAATAAACAGCTTAGTTGCCAAAGTTTGTAGAGCGACTTCCAACCTGATGATCTCAATACAGTACTTCTGCCAACAGGAATAAAAATACCAAGAAGATGAGGTTTTTTATCTCTGAGCCCCAATGGCAGAATACAGCTACAAAGGTCAGACATTACATTTGCAAGAAATGACAGAGTTTCAGCATCAACTTCACAATTTTAGCAGCCATAACTGAAAACTACCTGGACAGGTAAACAGCAATAAGGAAGGACAATTACTTATGGGAATATGAAGGTCATTGTAGTGTATAATATTGTTGTTGTGTATATTACTATATGACAGCTGAAACATAACAAGGTCAACCTGTCACAAAAAAAAAATCTCATAAGAAATTAATTACAATGATAAGACATGACAGTGTCTCAGCTTTCATTTGATGTTCTGTCTAGGAATCAAGAATGGCATGATTAGTTTGCCGGAAAAAGAATTATATCAACAAAACTACTGAAGTAAAAACAATGGTTAATTCTACTGCTGTATGCTGGAAAACTGTATTAATGTAAATGTTGTTTAAAACAGTCATCAACTTTCTTTTCTCCTCATTTATGATTAGTTCAAAGACTTTTTTTAACTTCTATGCTTTAAATTATTTGCAAGTTCTTAGAACTTCAGGTTATTATGTTTTAGCATTTTCAACTAATGAACTGTTTCAAATCAACCATGAATACCCATAGACAAAAAAATGATTGCCACATTTTCTTAGAGGAAGATCATAACATGAGCAACCATCCACCAGCAACTGGGTAACTTCAATAAATGAGTGGGAGCAAGAACTGAAACAGACCATAGAGATGGTATGAAGGTTGTTCTAGTGGAAAGCATCATCTTGTGCTGTGAACATACAGTAAAATAAGATTAAAGAAAAAACATTTCTCTCATTTTGCAAACCTCATCTTATTAGCACTAGAAAAAGTTCAGAATAAAAACATCAAGGAGATGAGGAATATCTGTAACTTGACTTGTAAGAAGTCTTTGTGACCTCTAAAAAATAAAATACATGATACTTTAAGTTTAGGTACTATACAATTAAGCAAAACACCAACACTCTCAATTAAAGAATTTGTTGGTGTAACACCATTTGAAATATAATTACTCTACTGAATGTAAATTTTAATTTTGATTCAAATAGGTTCTAAAACCACAGTTAAAAAATTTTGATTTCTTTAACGTGAAACACTAATGTCCCAAGACATCTGCAGACTCATTTGAATGAGTAGCAGTAGAAAACTCTAAGGAAAATAAATTGCTCCCATTAGATGTCAGAAAGAGCAGTCTTCAAAAGGACAGAAGCTTACTGCCCCTTCCTTGCTGCCCAATGCAAAATTCCATCAATTTACAGCTGCAAGGAGAGTTATTGAATTTTTTAAAAAATGAGAACACAATCTGCTGAGTTCTGAATCTTAAGAGTTTAAAAGTCAATCTTTCGAAACAATCAAAAGCAAGAATGAATCCATGTTTAGGTGCTCCAATTTCAGAGCCAAATGACAGGAAAACATTAGATTTTCATTTTATTTTTAAGTCTATTTGAGTACTTACAGTAACCTAAAACTCCGTGAATGCCCAGATCTTGATTTTAATTGACTGTGTTTTCTTTACAGAAACAGTGTTTTCTGTACAGATTTCTTCCCGGAGCATCATTTTGCTGTTTAGAGCAAAGACTAATAGATTCAGCAAAACTAAAAGAATTGTTTTCATTTCTCTTTCAAGAAAGTGATCATAATTTGAGGGTACAGAAATACTACAGGACTACACCAAACACCACACATCTCATTAATTGTATTAGAGTTCCGTTGGGAAGTACGAATTTCTTCCTTTCTCAAGTGATTTGTAAACATAGACGTCAGAGCTGGAGTTCTGGATTATTTTGACTTCACAGAACTTATATCCACTTTAGGATGTCTTTGAGAGTTTGTAAAGTTAATTTAGGTGTATTACAACATGAAATACCATATCTGGGCTGCTCAACTGAGATATTCCAGACACCAGCAACCAAACAAGCACTCAGCTTCCCTTTGTCATGATTTTCCACAGTCAAGACTTTTACAGAGACTTTAACTCCTACCAGTTCCACGAGACATGGACCTGTTTACCCACTTTCTTGGGTCTGTCCAGCCACCTGCCCTACCAAACGTAGGTGTGGTGCTTTATTGCCTATCATTTACAACTCCAAATTTTTTTGGTCTCTTCCTCCATCACCTTCTAGTAATGCTTTCTTTAACCCCTCACAGACATCCCTTGCTCTGCTTCTTCCAAGTACAACACTACGCAGCTGAGCACAGGCCACCCAATTATCTCATGACTATCCATTTAACATTTGGTAAAAATCACTCTCAGGTGATCCAGAGAAGTCTTAGGTCCTCAGTATAACAGTACCTGATGTTTGTGTTCATCCTTGATATTTTCATACTCCTGAAAACTTTCCTAGGGAAATTTTGACCTAAATCTATCCTTAAAGATTGAAGAATCTGCTCTTTGAGCAGCATTTCACTCCACAGGTAAACATATGCAATGCCTACAGAGGATGCAGACCTCCTCTTTAAAATAAGCCTGGTTACCACCTTCTTGCAGAACTTTTACCTCAATTAGCAGCAACAAGACAAGTTAACCCTAGCTCTGACAGCAAGGAGTTTTGCTGTGGTTCAGGAGCTGGCACAAGAAGCACAATAACTGCCAATATGGGCTCCCTTCCAGATGCAAATGCAACACATCACAACACTGTAGCCAGAGGCACAGGTTACTGTAAGAGCAATTCAGGTACAGGGACAGTCTAAGGAAGCTCAGATACCAGAAATAGAAGAGGATTAAGGCAATAGAGATGCTATTTAAAAATTCTCCCCCTTTTGTACCATCTCTGCGCTGCAGCTCTTGAAGGAGCACATACAACATCTCATCTACTGCACAAAGTCTGTCCATGGATCTGGAAGTCACGGGCAGCGGATTTGATTGCACCATGCACTCATATTATGTCTATATCTAGCCCAGTTTCCCATCTGACTTCCTGTGCTTTAGAACTATTTCTAGTGCTAAGACACAAGGACTGACCACTGCACAGAAGTGATAGGGTCAGCAAATCTGTCTCTCCTTACAATACTTTTAGCTCTACAGGTGATACAGAAGCAGAAACTCTAGCATGAAAACAACATTAAGGTGTCTAGCTGCAATTAAGGCACCTAGCATGTCCATGAAGTCTCACTTCCATATGTATTTAAGCAGTGGACTCATCTTCATGTTTGTATATACAAACCCAGGTTTTCAAAACGCAGAACATCAGTGCCGATTCCGAGTGCATTTTTTATTCAGTTAAATCTTTTTCCACTGATGCCTAACAATCTTCAGTGAAATCTTTTATTATTAAAAAAAGTATTTAATGATTTGCACTGAACTCTTGACTGATTTCAAAGATCTGACGGATCTATATAGATTTCTGTGCACCAGAATAATGACTACAAACCATCCTTTAAGGGACCTTGATGTTTCCACTCTTCTTATTCAAACACTAAAGTCCTTCAGTTCCCTTTGAAAACAAGATAGATCTCTATGCCATCTACCCATATAGGTAAATGTTAAAAAAAAAAAAAGTTTGGCCAGGTCCATTCCAAAATCCACATTTATCAACAAATATTTGGGAGCTCTGGAAGGTAAACCAGAACAACTGTGAAGATGGGATGGCAAGAAAAGCATGAAATGAAAGTCTCCCCTCAAATACAGTCATAGCATTCAAACATAGAATCAGCATTGTTTTCACAGAAAAAAATAACCTGTGAACTGAAGAAGAATATCTGCTTTTTGTGCACTTATGATGTAACTGAACAGGAATCATTATGAAGAGTATATGTGATACCCTTACTGCTATTATTCAAAACTAGATAAGAGATATTGTGTGATAGCAGAATCCTGACCCAAACAAAATGCAGTAAGGGTGCTAAAAGGCAAATGGCCATCTCACTCTAGTTTACAGGAACTAAGATGCCTGGAGTAAATCTCAAAGGGTATTGATCTGCTCTAGGCAGCTGGCTTCATCTTCCCACATCCGATTTCTCCTCCCATACCACAGTTTATGGCAAGATTCTGGGACCACATCCCTCTGTTTGTGGAGATGGTGTGTAGCAATATGAGTCGACATTTTTTGTTGTGGTTTCTAGCAGGTAATAAGAGGAGTTATAAGTAAGAATTTAAATGCCTTTTTCTTATCACCCGTTTGCCGCAGTCTATCTGTTAGGAAGATTTTTTGAAAACATGGAAACATATTTTGTGCACACATAGTTTGCTTTTGGAAACTTCTGTTAACATTCTCACAAAGCCCACATAGCTCCAGGCACTGTGCAAACATATGGGAATATATTTACGATGTTAATACAAAACAGTAGAAAGAAATATTGCTGGTTTCAAAAATGAGGCCACTAATAATAAAGGTTAAAAATAACACAGCTTTATATCACACATCTTAGTAAACAATTTTGCACATTCTAATAGATAGAGTGTGCACGTAACAAACTAATGTCATTGCTTGCTCCACGAAGTTACGTTCTCAGAATTTATTAAGAAAGCTGCTCAGAATGCGAATACAATCAAACATCCAGCACATCTCAATACCACAGGTGACAGTAGTCTAGTCTAAAATGTATTGAACTAACACAGATTACATTTCCCCCGAATTCTTATCTGTCTATTCAGTTAAATGTGAGGGTGAAAACTGCTCTACAACTTCGAGTCCGAGGTTTTTTTTCCTTTTACAAGAGGAGCAAACAAACCAAATCTCAATGGCTCCCTCTGCTGTCTTGCGTTAGAACTTTCATTAAAATTTTTTCCCTTGCCCCAGTCAGCAAATATGTTTTCACATATACTGTTAACACAATCTGTTATTTTTCACACTGTTCCAGCCCTGAAGAGTCAAAGACACCTTTATCCAAAATTAAATCCCTCAAAGTGAGATTAATACCTGTTTATCAAAGCCAGAACAGTAGCAAACCTTCATGGTTGCCCAACAGTTATGCATAGTATTAGGAAAAACTGTTCATGAATATAATTTTTGTCATCAATTTCGGGATTGAGTCAGATTTAACTGCACAAACATGGGTTTTGTCTCTCAAAGCCAGATCACTTTGCTTGAAGCAACTGTATCGAAAATAACAAAGATTTTAAAGCTCTAGGAAGCGTGTTAGAGACAGAGCATATTTCCCCTAGAAAGAAAGATATTCCAGAAAAAAATTAAACAAGCTGGAGAGCTATAGTGCCTCTGGTAAGAATTTTGTCTCCCTATTTGCCAGCCCCGAGAGGCAGATGATGGAAGTTACCTGGCACAGGTGCATAGCAAAGCAGCACTATCAGGGTACCTTGCATACAGCTGATGAGGACTTGTCTGCCTTAGCATCAGGGTAGGAAGCTCAGAGACAAGCACTCCATTAGCGCCGTAACTCCAACCTACACAAGTCAACCGGTGCCTCAAAAGAGACAGAACCGGACACCAAAATCTGCCCTCTCACACTTAAAGAACTCTGGAGGATGTCATTTACTCCTGAGAATGTACAAAAAGTGCAAGTAATAAAAAACAACTGTTTCAGCAGCACTCGGTCAAAACCCAGAAGTGTAAGTTTAAGAGGAAAGTAAAATACTTTTTAGGCAGTCTGTGAAAACCACCTCCCCAGGCTTACGAGGTATAGAGGGAAGCAGCTGAGGAGGGACTCAATTTGTGAGCACACTACTTCCCCAGTGAGCAGTGCTCCTGTCACTTTGGCTGCCAGGCAGAGCCACGCACAGCTGAGTGACACATTCTCCTAATGCTTCTCTGAACTATATTTGGTGCCTGAGGTTAATGGAACAACTGCAGTGAATATTTCCACACTATTAACAGAATTTGCCCCAATTGCTTCTGTCTTCCTTCCACTCCAAACATGACACCTCCCAAATAGAGAGCTATATTTACCCATCGCACACTAATGTTTGATGGTCTCATGGTTCTAAATAAAGCAGCTTTTGCCATGCCCAGGACCAGCCATAACCCTTCTCTGTTGGTTCTCCATGTCAGACTTCTTGGTGCCTTTGTGGCACCCAATCTAAAGGATAGTCAGTTGGACACACTTAAATAGCCAGCAGTCATCTCACTCATCTGATGTTGTAATTGAGATCATCGCATGTTCCACACTGGTTTTTTTTCCCACTTTTCAATTGTATGTATTTAAATCTGTGGAAGGCAGTCTTTCTGTCTCCCCCAAAACTGCTAACAGGTACAGTCTAATTTAACTGAAGATCGAGACAGATGCAGCTGGGGTTAAACACCTTTCTCTGGGAAACATGCTAAAAAACATCACGTTTTCACTCTTCCCATGTCCTTGGCAGAAGAAAACCTATCCTCTAGATTTTAACCTTTGTTCTCATTTTACTTTTTTCCCCAGTACATTTTTACCATTATGATACGCTAATTCACCTTCAGGAAGCAAATTTGGTTCATTCTTTGCAAAGATATAAAAATATCCTGATTCATTACTCTTTGTAAAGTCATGCAAGCACTCTAATTTATTACTAAAAATCTCTTTGCATGAAATGGCTTTGCTCTCTAGTTTTACTAGGCTAGGCTCACACATTAATTCTGCACAACCAAATTTAAGATAAAACCTCCAACATTCCAGATTTAGCTTGCAGGTGGGCCATGCTGTCCTAGCAAGAAAAATCTGAAAAGGCTTTTGAAACATTTCAAGTGAAAGATGCCCAAATAATATTAAGATATCTCCATATTTAAAATCTGCCACATATCTTTGGTTAACAATCATGGTTCTCTGCTATCAAAGCCTATATCCAGTGAATTTAAGTTAGGGACCACAAGCAAAAATGACTTCATTGTTCTATTACAGAAGTAGATACTATAAACAAGCATCAGCAAAAACAAACAAAAAAAAACCCCAACACCCCCTCCAAAAACCCAACAAAAAAAAAACCCAAACAAAAAAACACCAAAAAAAAACAAAAAAAAAAAAAAAACCACCAAAAAAACCCACAACCCAAACCACCACCAAACTTAGAATGTCCAAAAAGTTAAAAGATTCCTTGTAAGGCAACTGGCAGTGCGATCAAGCACTTAAATATAATAGTGGTCTACATATTTTTTTTAACCCCTCAGATTAAATCTTTTGACATTCACATTTGTAAGAAGTTGCATCTTTATTTCAGCCAATTCAATTCGACTCCTGTACAATGCCTGGACAACTGATATTACCTTCCTGACTGGCAATGCTGGAAGGAGCAATTTTCATACAAGAATTACTGGTATTACCAAGCCAAAAAAAAAGTCTGGCCTACTTATACCTGCCCCTTCAACATATCTGATGCTGGAAAGCAAGGGAGTAAAAGAAGAATACAATTAGTTAATGCAAGCACTTAGTAAGCCCATCC
This sequence comes from Tapera naevia, assembly GCA_033556795.1. NCBI lineage: Eukaryota > Metazoa > Chordata > Aves > Cuculiformes > Neomorphidae > Tapera > Tapera naevia. The sequence goes on from JAUMJJ010000038.1 coordinate 19,827,196, forward strand.
TCTGTAGTTTTTTAGACAGGAGGGAGAACCCAGTCTCCCAGAGGTTCTCTTGCATCTATTCCAAACTCTGCCTACAGAGTTGGAATAATTATCCTGACCTGGGATTAACTAAGTGTCAGAAAGTCTAAACAAAAGAGGTTAGTGAAACTTACCTTTATAGCATTTCCATGCTCAATTGATCTATTCTCTAACCACTACTAGGTCAAGTGCCCATAAGACTGATGTGAAACCAAGTCATGAAGATTAAAGGATGTTTGCTGTTCAGTAGAAACGGACAGACCAAGACCAGAAAGACAACCACATCCTAGATTGCATCAGAAGCAGCGTGGCCAGCAGGTTGAGGGAGGTGATTCTGCCCCTCTGCTCTCCTCTGGGGAGACCCTGCCTGGAGTACTGCAATCCAGCTCTGGAGCCCTCAGCACAAGAAAGACATGGACCTGCTGGAATGGTTCTAAAGGAAGAAAGGCCGAGAAAGTCAGTGTTGCTCAGTCTGTAGAGAAGGCTCTAGGAAGACCTTATTGTGGCCTTCCAGCACTTAAAGAAAGCTGGGAAAAAACTCGTGGGGCCTGTTGCAATAGAACAAGGGACAGTGCTTTTAAACTAAAAGTGGTAAAAATTTGACTAGAAAAAAGGAAGAAATATTTTACAATGAGGGTGATGAAACACTGGAACAGGTTGCACAGAGAGGCAGCAGATGCCCCATCCATGGAAACAATCAAGGTCAAGTTGGATGGGGCTCTGAGCAACCTGATCCAGCTGAGGATACCCTTGCTCATTGCAAGGGGGGTGGACTAGGTTACCTTTAAAGGTCCCTTCCAATCCAATTGTTCTATGATTCTATGAAAACAGGAAAAAAAAAAAGATAACGCTGTCTCCTCCTTTTCTATTATGCTGCTAATCAGTGAATTAAGCCATAAAACCATAGACAGCAAATCTTTTCATTTCACCGCACTGCAGATATGCACAGGTATCGGATGAGGCAGTCATTTTGTTTGCTCACGTGGTGGAGATACAGCTGGATCGTGTCTGGTGAGTTAGGAGCACAATCAGTTCAAATGTGCAAGAGTGAGTCAGAAGCCTACAGCAGGCCGGGGTGCTTCTAAGTTGGTCAGTCTGATTGAGAACAATCTGAGCAGAACTGTGCTCTGTAGCAGAAATAGGCACACAAGCAGCAGAGGTGCTTAACAAAGTTAACAGCCAATGGGTACTCACATAAGATAAAAACCTAAGACCACGATTCATAGAAATGACTTTTTCCCTATAGCTCTCACTCTCATGAGTAATAATTTGGTTAAAGACATCTATATACCAGCCCTGTGTAAGCACACTTGAAATTCACAATCTGTTACAAAAAGGGCTCTACCTCTGTAAAGAAGGCAAAATACTCGGGTTAAAATCTGTAGAATATAAGAGGTAATGGTCAACCTCACTCCTGTTCCAGAAACAGAAGATCTTGGAAGAAAAAGAAATTATGTTTAGGAATCCAGGAGTATTTCAGAAAGCATTTTCTCCTGCAATTAGACCAGCTAAAATAAAAGGATCCAACTTTCATCCGGGAATAAGTTTTCCTATACTAATTCCTGTAGGCCCTGATGTGAGCGTGAAAGAAGAAATCCACAGGAAAAAGTGAAACCAAGACAGTAACCAACCCAACATCAAGCACATTTTGTCTTTGTACATAGGACAGGACTTGATCCAGTGGGATTGCAGCACCTGCCCCCATCTAACCTATATTTAGTTCTCCTGTAGGTTGCTTTACTAAGCTTCCTCTGAAATATCAAAAACATTTCAAGATAGAAACTTCAACTAAATTCTTCTTAAAAGAGAAACCAATTGCTGGAGCCCAGAGGTATTTTTCCAGGGGAAAACAGTGTGGAAAGTCTGTGGATAGTCCCTCTAGATGCATCGAGTAACTGAAACTTGCCAACCACGTTTCTGTCATGTGCAGTATAGATTCAGTTTTGCAAAATAAGTTACTTTTTCCTGTAGAACAGCATTCCATTTATCATCTTGATCACTTTTATATTTGGTTAAAGGTTCTTTTTAACAAAGAAAATCCATGCTTCACTTAGTCCTTGTGAGGAAGTTCTCAATGGACTCCTTTGTTCTTGGCTGTCAAATGAGTCATGTTTCTACTGCAGATATATTAATAGTTTAGGAGGGTTTTTTTGAAAAAAAGATGCTTTGCTATAGAATCTTCCTGATTATAAAGGTTTTCTGAATCTATTCAGCTCGTATTGAGCTAAGTAACTCACAAATCATAAAGCAATTGAATTAATTAATTGAATCCAAAAAGAATCCCAATTTAGAAAGTCAATGCTAGCTGGAAGCTAGACGAGCATTGCTGGAGGCAGCTTATGCTTTCCCTGCTCTTACGCACTTCTTGAAAGCATTTCACCACTGGTTGTGGTCAGATGCAAGATATTATATTAGGCAAATCTTTGATCTAACTGGCGTAATCATTCTTATTTATACAATTTGTGGGAAGCTTTTGATTGTAAAATATTTGCAAAAAGGACAGGGTTGGAATTTCAAAATATTTTTGCAACAAGCTTCTCAAACTTGTTAAAACTTTAGACTGAAGTATCTTTTCACACTTTCTGGATCTCAGTCGAGGCAATAAAATTAAATTGGTTTATTTACATATTTATTTTTAGGATCTTTTTTTGAGAAAAATGTTATGAAGACACATGGAAGTGTTTGAAGTATAATACTTTGATTTAGAAAGACTCAGGAAAAGTAATGAACTGACTGCAATTTAAAAAAAATCTTTTTTATATCCCACATTCTGGTTCAATTTTTTAGAGTTAGCAGGATAGAAGACACCTACGCATTTTTAGGGGTTTAAATTACAGTAAGATTTTCATTTCATCTGTATGGGGTATTAGTCTTGGTGTCATTATTGACCAAGGACTTCAGGCTAGACTTCAGCGTGCAAAGTTTTGTAATTTAGAAGAACATTGCTCCAGAACTTTCTGAATTATCAGAGATCCCATGAATCCATGAGAATTACAAAATTGGATCCAAATCAGCCAACAGTGAGCCTTTTATTATTAGTGATACAAGCTAGATGATAGCGGAAGGCTAAAACTGTCTTAAATATCTCCTACAAAATTTCATACTGCGAGGTCTAGTCTTCTTTAAGACTGAGCACCTCTGGTCTTATCTCCGAAAAGCACAGAGCTCATCTTTCTTTAAATTTTGCTAGGACATTAACAGGTTACCATTACTTACCAACCAGGATGTTTCTCTCTTCACATCCCTCCTCAGACAGAAGTAAATCAAAGTCAAGCTCTTACCTTTGTGTGAGAAGTTACAACCAACAGAGAACCACAGCCATTCTGGGACAGGAAGCCATACTTCCAAGCTCTTTCCTGCTGCCTGTGTGATGATACACTTGTGCTACAGTACCTTTCTCTCAGCTGCATCAATCTTAAAACTGAAAAATCCCCAGTGATAACCAAAAAATTATATCAAGATCCCTTTGCACTTTTTTCTAGACCCTGTCTGTCCATGGTTCATCCTCTACCTTCCCGATTAAAACCTCTCAGTCCATAATATTCTTCTACCTTCAGCAGCCTTTTCATAGTTCCCACTGCTACTGATCTCTACTTAACCCTTTTCATAAATCATAGAATGGTTTGGGTCAGAAGGGATGTGTAAAGACCATCTAGTTCAAAGCCCTGCAATGAGCAGGGACATCTTCAACTAGACCAGGTTGCTCAGAGCTCTATCCAACCCAATCTTGAGTGTTTCCAGGGATGGGGCACCTACCACCTCTCTGGGCAACCTGTTCCGGTGTTTCAACGGCCTCATCATAAAAAAGGTCTTCATTATACCTAGCCTGAATCTACTCTCTTTTAATTTAAAATGATTACCCCTTGTCCTATTGCAACAGGCCAAATAAAAAGTCCCCATCTTTCTTGTAAAACTCCTTTAAGCACTGAAAGGCTGCAAGGTCTCCCTGGAGCTTTTTCTTCTCCAGACTGAACAAACACAACTCTCTCAGCCTTTCCTCACAGGAAAGATGGTCCATCCCTCTGGTTGTTTTTGTGGCCCTCCTCTGGACCTGCAACAAGTCCATGTCTTTGTTGAGCCAAGTGTCTTCTTGGGTTGAGAGCTGGTCACAGTACACCAGCCACAGTCTTCCCACAGCAAAGTGGAGGGACAGAATCACCTCCCTCAACCTGCTTGCCATGCTTCTTTTGATATAACCAAGGATAAAGTTGGCCTTCTGAACTGTAACCACACATTGCTGGCTCAAGTCCACCTATTCATACACCAGTACTTTTAAGCCCTCCTCATCTAGGTTGCTCTTAATCCCTTCATCCCCCTGGCCTGTATAGACAGCATCAACTGTCTGGACCCAGGACCACGACATTGCACTTGGCCTTCTCAAGTCTAAGGAGGTTCACATGGGACCACTTCTCAAGCTTATCCAGGTCCCTCTGGATAGCAACCCGCACCCTCAGATGTTTCAACCACACCACTCATCTTGGTGTTATCTACAAACTTGCTGAGGGTGCACTCAATCCTGCTGTCTATGTCATTGATGAACATACTAAACATACCAGTTCCAATAAGGACCCATTGTCCATATTGTGTGTCACTTGTCACTCACCTCCATACGGATATTGAGATGTTGACCACTACCCTCTGGATGCAACTATCCAATCAGTTCCTGAACCACTGCACAGTTCACCTATCAAATCCATACCTCTCCAATTTAGAGAGAAGGATGCTGTGAGGGACCGTGTCAAAGACCTTGCAGAAGTCCAGACAGATGATATCCATTAGCTCTTCCCTTGTCCACTGCTGTAGTCAACTCCATCATAGGCCACTAGGTTGGTCAGGTAGGGCTTGCCCTTGACGAAGCCATGCTGGCTGTCTCAAATCACTTCCCTGTCCTTTGTGTGCCTTAGCACGGCTTCTAGCAGTATCTGTTCCATGACCTTCCCAGGCACAGAGATAAGGCCAGTAGTTTCCAGGGTCCTCCCTTCCACTGTTTTTGAAAACTGGTGAAATGTTTCCCTTTTTCCAGTCACCAGGAACTTCATCTGACTGCCATAATATCACAGAGAGTGGCTTGGAAACTGCATCAGCCAATTCCCTCAGCACTCTGCGATACATCTTGTCAGGTCCAATGGACTTACGTATGTTTAGATTCCTCAGATATTCATGAACCTGATCATCTCTAACAGCGAGAGGGACTTTGCTCCCCTGGTCGCTATCCTGTCATCCATCTACTCGAGAGGTGTCGGAAGAGATTGCCCGTGAATACTGAGACAAAAAAAAGATGTAGAGTACTTCAGCCTTTTCCTCGTCTGTTGTTACCAGTTTGCCAGTCTTGCTCATTGGGGGTACACTTCTCCCATCTCACAAGAAAACAAACAAAAAAGGTAATATATTTGCTATGAGCACATTCTTCCTTCAACTGCCTGTTTCCTCAGTCTGTCTTAATTGCAATCTTTCAAGTCCAGGGACAACCATTTGTGAAGAGTCTAGTGCAAGTGTCTTGCCTTTTGCATGTCCTTCAACTCGTGTAAAAAATGTGATTTATTGTAAAAGGATTATTACATTATAAATTAAATATAGATGGGCTGATGCCTGCTACTAGCTGACTAGGTATAAATGTAAGAATTGCTGCGTTACCTTTCTGAATTCTAATTGAAGATCTATTTCTCTAAAAATGCTAACACGATAAATTTGCAGACACTGATGTTTACAGAAATAAACATTTTAAATAACACATTCAAGATTACCTTTTGACTGCCAAATGACTAAGAATTTCTCTTTCTCCAGCAGTATTTCGATACCAGCATTTAAGAAAAATTTGCTAGATTATTTAAATAAAACTTATTACACTGAATTACTTTAAAGCCCAGCACAGTATGTAGCTATTCTGTTCTGTACACCTCATCACATTATTATGACACTGCTTCATCAAATCATTAATTCCTTATCTGCACCGATAGGGCATTTCTCTCCCCTGTTGCCCATGCATCATTTTAAAGACAAATACTCTGCAGCAGAGATGGTCTCATTTCAGGTCTCTGCCTCAGTGGTACCTCATTTCTGAGGAGCACAATTACAAAACCAAAAGCAATTCATTTGATTTGCAATCTGATACAGGCATAAATTCTGTTTCAAGTCTCTTCTCACACATTCATCTGGAAAAGTCAGCTCAATTATTTTCCATGGTGACTCAGGCAGCAGCGCCTCAGACCGACCCTTCCCCTTACACACTCCTTCATGGGCTCATAGATTACCTCTAAGCTCCCAAACTTCAAAACTAATTTGTTCAAATGTCTGCATTACACAAACTGTTCCCTGCACTGCCTGTAGATTTTTCTGGGGAATTGATGATAGAGGAGGAAGGAAGGACTTAAAAGTACCTGCCCACTTAAAAAAAACCCAAAGCTTTTAATTTTCCCAACTGAAAAACAGCTTTTTATTCTTTGTAATCATTAGAGCTGTAGGTTTAAGATCAGCAAACTCCTTCAATTATTAAAAAAACCCAGCAAACTCACACCCAAAAACTTAGCTCCATGCTGAAACAACATACAAACACATAGCGAAAAAGAGTACATCTGGACAATGCTTCCTCAATTTGATTTTGCCTTAGGCTTTGTTGGCTTGCTTTCTCCCTTCAGGTGGAAATACCACACAATTCCATCTGTTTCTCATTTTCTTGAAAGATTTCCCATTATCGCTCCCACTTGTTCCAACCGAATAAACCCACAGCTCATTGTTCTTTTACATGCCATCAGTATGATTAATTGAATTGCAAGGAATGGGAGGAAAACATCAAAAGAAAAAGGAAGAAAGTCAAAGTGCCCTTTCAAGTGAATTTGCTGTTGCAGATAAAGCAGGTAGGCTCACTGAATGAGATTCAAGTTACTGAACAGAAAAATCTTACTCTTACATCTAAAGACACTAAATGAGAAACTCCATTACGGTGCAATACTGCAGAAAAGCTGTGTTAAAACAGACTGTTTCAGGCTACCTGAAGTCTTGAACAGCAGACAAATTTGACACAGAGAAACCTAATTAGAACTTGCAAGAGAGTTAAGCAATGAAAGTGTTTAAAACATAGCTTGTGTGGGAAACCTTCAGTATTTTTTTCTAACCTGATGCAGAATTTGATCTTATTTCATTGTCTTGTCACTTAATCAGTATGAGGATAAAATATGACGCAACTTACCAGTATAACCTGCTCCAAAGACAAAGAATCATCAACAGGAATAAACTAGTAAATGAATAACTTCTTCAGACAAACAACTTTGAATAAGCAAGACTAAAAGAAACTGACCATGAAATCAGCAGGGGAAGTCTAGTAACCAGCAATAAGAACCTGGGACAGGCTTATGCACTGAATATAACCAACCTTCAAGACCTTGGTAAATAGATCGCTTGTTTAAAGAAAACGTAATACGGAACTTCATACTGGAGCACAAGTGAACTCTAAAACTGTGAACTGATATAAGGCCAAGAGCAAAATCATACTGTTAAGAGAAAAGTGGGAGAGATACATATGAGGTAAATGAAAACAAAAAAAATTAAGCAGTCCAAATTAGGAGTTCAACTGGACTATATGAACATATTTAACTTTAATTCTTTGCTCAAAAGTTTCTTCCAGTGTCTGACAGCTACACTGAAGTGTGAGTGAAGAACCAACCTCACAACACTCTCTTGGCTTTCTAACATCCTTTGTATCACATAGCTGTTATCTTTCTTTGGTTTTCCAGCACTTTATCTGCTTCCAAGGAAGTATTCCTGTATTCACCTCTGTCTTTCAGTTTTTAAAAAAATGGTCAATACTCACTAGCAACCCAAGGAGCAGATATGAGTTATTTATTAACATTTAAAATAGCATAAATTTCAGGAACTAAAATCTTCTCTGTATTTTTCTGCATGTGATATTCTTGAAATTAAAGATCAATACAACCGAAAGACCAAACATTATCATAAAATATGAAGTTGAACGAAATACAGCTCAAGTTAATAGCAATTGAGTTACATTAACTTGAAGAAACTAAATACAGTTTTACATATTTTCTGATGAAGCACCACACTCACAAAACCTAGTGAAGCATCTCACAAGAACTAAGCTGAAAACCAGTTAAGCAGTTGAAAACAAACTGGCAGCCGATTTAAGTAAAAAAGTACTGGAAGAATTCAGTAGCAATGTTTTCCAGAGAACTAGCAGAAGAAGCTTAGATTTAACATCCAATGTATTCCGGTCACGCAGCACAAACATCTGAATTTTAACCAATTTAACAATTCCGTATTCCTAGAAAAAGAGATCTCAGTCCTTTCATCTACTATTTTACATAGCTGCTAATCTGAACTGACGCAAATACTTGCAAGATTCTTGGGTAATACTGAACAGCAGCTGCATATATTAATACTTGCAAAATAAAACATCAGCTTTTTTATTTATTTTTTTAACAGTAGATAAAAAAAATTACAGTAGATTATAAAAGAGCCACAACCTTTTTTCTTACCCTTTTGCTGAAAGGTAATAGCTTAGCTCAAACTAAAGCTAAACCTCCACTTAGCTTGCTCAAGTGCTTAGTTTGGAAATATTTATTCCTGGACTAAGCATAAAGCAAGGATTTCTTTTTTTAACATCTGAAGTTCTTTCAGACATTTGCAGAACAGGAAAGAAAGGATGCATGAATTCAGAGCTCAAGATTAAAGTGTAATGCTTCACATGAGGGCACAAATCAAGACAGCTTGTTCATCTGAAAGCCCACAAGCTTAACTTAAAATACAGTCATCAATCTAGAGTATCTTGTTTCATTTTACACTAACATCCACTTCATTCTCAAGATGCATATAAACTTGTGCAGGCAGATGAAATGTTATAGTATCTCTGAGTGGATGAAATTCAAAACAACTTAAAAAAAAAGTAAAGTTTCTCAAGTGTTACAAACTAGTTTTACAGGCAAAGGAAGTTAATTCAGTATTAAGATGCAAATGCACACAGGATATGCAGTTTATGAACACTCACTGGTAGCACATCGGTTATCGCCACCACTAAAATTCAGAACACTTACTTTGGACCCTTGTATTTAAGTAACTGTATGCCCTTAAAAATTTTAATGAAGTTATGTCCCTTTCCACCTCCTGAAAAAGAATGCCACAGTTAGGTTAAAAAGATTGGCATACACCATGTAGGAGATTGAATTAATCCAGTTATTAAAGCAATATTTCTCTATTTACACTACCAACTCTTCATAACAGGCTGAAACAAACTGAGACAAGCTCAAGTCAGCCAGGAGATTTCCTCTATATGGAGAAGGAAATAAGTGAATCAGGAATTTTTGGGGATTGTGAAAACAGCATCCAACGGCAGGCTTCCTCACAGGCATCCAAAGGAATGAGCAAAGACAGACACAACACCAGGGTCTTCCCAGAAGGAGTGGGTAAGAAGGAAGGAATGCTTACTTAGATGGGAGTAAGAAAGTCACTGCTTCTTGAACGTCTGACTAAGAACAGACTCCTGGAAGAAGAGACTTGAAGACCCACCCATATGCATTCCGCTGGCAGTGTGGTAAAACAGTTTCTTGTGAAATACGTAGACAAATTGATTGGAGGAGATGTCCAGCCAGTGTTTGACTTCTGTTTGTCAGGTCTCCACTTGTGGGGAAGGACAAGGTCAGAAAAGAATAGGTAACACAAACATCATGTATCCCCTTATATCAACAAACAGCAAGTTTTATTATTATTTTTTGGCTTAGAGATCCCTGGGCACTGAAAGTATCATCAATAGGTACTTCAGGATTACTAGAGGAAGAGAAAAACTGTCAAAAACCCGGGCTGGATACAAATTTAACTTGGTGAACTGAAAGGTCCACATTTATCATGTTGCAATGCACTTTATTAAAATATATAAAGTAGAATAGACAGTATAGAACAGATGTTTTGAGGAAAACATGCCAGCTGTATGCTAACACTGTAATTTTATGAGGCCAAACTCACTACTCAAAAATTCAATCAATTCTTCCTCTCCCATGCTAAACTATGGTGGGTGTGTCAAGCTGAAAATAAAAAAGGATGTGAACAGGTTACTTTCACAGAAACTTTCAAACAGATTAAATAAGATCAAATGGTCAATTCTCATGCCAAAGAATTCTCATCTAAGTTACCATATTCTATTGCACACCAAAAAAACCACAAAATTTAAACCACATTTTTGCTGCAATTGAATGGAAAAGAACAGCTCTCAATCTCTCATAATTTATCAATAAATAATAAAGATCTTGACCTGGCAAAAGGATAAACAAGACACTGGAAATCTGTGTGTGTATTTCCTTAATGAAACAGTAGGAAAAAAGAGTTAAATGGCTTTGAAAGGAACATAAAATCCATTCCTAAAGCATGACTGGTATTTGAATGTCCAGAACTATTCTTTTAAAAAAAGTAAGTGCTGCAGAAAATTTAAAGATTGTCCATTCTGGATTTTCACTGCACTAAAGTCAGCTCAAGTATGTAAATAGCGTTTAAAAAATTAAGGTAGCTGCTACTTACAGAATTCAAAATACTGTTGCTTGAACTCAGTTTCAACTAGGAAAGATGCATTGTACATCAAAAAATGTATTTAAAACTTTTAGTGTGTAAATTATCCTATGATACAGAAATCAACATCAAAATAGAACTCTGACTAAACAGTGAAAAATAATTAAGATACTTCCTCCTAAATATTATATCACCTGCACCTGACCAAGGGCTCAACGTCATCTTTTGTTTGTTACACAGATTTGTCTGGGACAAGAATTATTTTGGCAAGCGGCTTTTTCATCTACATTTTGCAGACACTGGATTACGAAACTGCCAGAGTATCCAAAAAGAACAAAATAGAGCAAGAGGATGTACAGAACCAAGTAATTGATAAAATAAGCCTAGATTAGCAAAAGACATGAAGCAGTGAGATTTGTCTAGTTGTGAATATTGACGTTTTCCCCAACGCAAGGCCCTCAAAATAAAGTAATGCCCGTGTTTGCTTAAGTCAGTAACTTGAGCATTCAACTGACAGAAATTATTTCTTGTTAAAATCAAATACCAAAAAGCCTACGATAAAGATACCTATGTTACAAAGTCAAGAGACACCCAAAGGTTAGTGAAGCTCATACAAATTTAATTTGTCCTACTTGTGTTGACAGGACAAACCTTTCAGCAATAACTTTTCTGAAAAGACATGAGAATTCATATAAAGTGGAATAGGTAGTCAAAATGGAAAATACTTGGCATTTCTTCCCTCCCCCGGTATCAATAAATGTGTGCGATATCATCGTATCTCACTGTACATTACTAAATTCTTACACTGAAAACTTAAATTTTAATTTTTTTTTTTTTGCTTGGGAAGCCTTTCCCAAGTTTTAAATGTTCTGCTGCATATCTGGTCTGTAGTTATAGTGCAGCTAAGTCTCATCAATAGTGCATACCTGCTTCTGAAATTCAAAATCTCCTTCCTTCCCCTCCCACCATCTCCCTTCTAAACATCTAACCTCACAGAGAACTGCCCAGACTGTTAAACCAGCAGAAAACATATGGAACTGGTTCAGTATGGATCACAGGAAAACAAACGCTGACATGAGAGGAAGCATCAGGAACAGAAAAGGGGTTCCACTGACTCCTCCATTACCAAGTTAGCAAGCAGCCATTGTAACAGCTACGTTGTATTGAAAAATCAGACAAAAAAATGTATTTCTACATTTATTTGAGATATTAAGCACCATTCCTTTTCTTTCTAAAGGAAAAGAACTCGTGCATAAGGAAGTTGAAGGCTAGATGTTTCACACGTCCATTAACTAGTACAGCACTCCATAGCTGATTTTACAGTGTTATATACTATTTTTACAGTACTTTAAATGCACATAAAATTCCTTTTAATTTCATCTGCACATTCTAAACTCCCAACAGTCGGCAAATCGGTCGCAACATGGCTAACACCATCAGCAATGAAACTCTTCTATTTGTAGATTTACTAACAACCCTGGAACAGTGTAAGAACTGTCACAGCTCTCTAAATGCTATCACCTCCTTCTCTCACAATCCTGTCTCATTTTCCAAGATTTCAAAGTCTGCAACAGAGTGATGAACCCATTTTATACTAAATCTGACTCAATTCAAGAGCAATGCTCATGCTATTAGAATAGAAAAGGCAAGGCATAAAGCAGGAAATACTAACAAAGCCTGCAAAAATATGAATACTGCAGTGGAAGCAAACTAAGGCTGCACATGCAATCAATTCCTGAATGCCTGACTCGACTCTAACAGTAGCTTTCTTTTAACTGGAAACCTTTGTGATATACCTTTGTAAGGTATTTTTGTAAGAAAGTAGCAGAAACACGCTGATTCCTTGAAGGATCATCAGAAAGACTACATTCTTTGGACTCACAACATTGACCTTTTCCACTTCAACTGATCAATGACAGTTGAATAATAGGCAGTAATCCATAAATCAGCCAACAGAGGGAAACAAATAGCTGTAAAACCTGTTAGCAAGAAACACAAGAGCATATAAGCAGCAATTTTCAGTATGAAGCCAAATTAGGTTTGGGCTAGTCTCCTATTACAATACACGCTTTGCTTATTCCTCCCATACCCCAACTTACTATTCATTATCCATCTGCATTTAAGTGAGATTGCTTCTTTTCTCAAAATATGGGAGTGGCTTCCCATCTGAGTTTTAAGAAAACTGCCAGTAAAAGTTAAGATTCATATCTACTCTTCCATGGTCTCAAACAATATTTTAAATAATGAGCAAGAAATAAGTGTGTACTGAACTTTGTGTTTGCAAGGTTAGAAGGGTGCAAGGGGCTTAAATAAGTGAGAAATTAAAATACAGTAGAAGTCTGTATTCAAAATAAACCTTTGCCACTTAAGCACCAGAACTCTGACTGCCAGAATCTGTAAATGTAGGACTCGAAACACAATATAAACATCCGTGTTGGACAGTAAGACATGAAACATGTTCAAATAGTATGTGGTACTGCTATTTTAAGCTATAACATATCTGACTTCTACATTGCCATTCTAAAAAGAGAAAGCTATCCCTGGAGTTTGGTACAGGCTGTTCAGTATTTTGTACAGTCAATACACCCGCTTAACATTTTTTAATATTCTCTTCCAGCAGATAGAATGTGTTTTCATATAAACCGAAACAAAAGACATAATTTTCAGAACTTAAAAACTAGTACAGAATTACCCAGTTTAACATGTATTCTAAAGTTCTTGTTGAGTATTTCTAGCAAAAATCAAGTTGACATGGCTATGAATATCATGTCCGTGATTCAAGTATTTCTCAAAATGTTTTCGAATACAGGGAAAAACAGCTGGATATTGGGACAATGGAGCAAAAAAAAAAATTTGAGAAACAGTTTATGCTTGCTAAACAAGATTTATGTTTATTCAGCTAGTGAATCACCTAGAGGAGTAAATTTTCACTTTCATGATAGCAATCTGTCAGGCTTGCAAACACCCAGAAATAGGAATTAAAGATTATTTTAAATGTAGTTATAAAGGTCATAAAAAGTCTGATTTAGACTGAGGTACATTTACTCAAAACTGAGATTCATTGAGTGGTAGCAAACAAACAGATCCTCAGACAAATGCACTTTTTTCAGTATACATGTTACAGAAGAAAAATAAAGAAATGTGCATTAACTGGTGGTGTCCACCAAGCTGCATATTAATATTCTCTTACACCAAACAGTTTGAAACAAGGGAAATGTCATTCTAATATAATTTTATGTTACGTTTAATTTGGCTAAACTGCAGCTTAAAGTTGCTTTGCCATATTAAAAGATTACTACAATAATTTTCACATGAACATTTAGACTTGAGTTTTACTCCAGGACTAAATATGGCATGATTTGCTTTTAATCTGTTGAATAGCTAAAAACTGACAATTAAAAAAACTACAATAAAGAAAAAATTAAGTTGAAGCAATGTGAATCTCACATCATTGAACCACTTCTAATGGTTAAATGTTAGTATTTAACAAATTCAAAGAGTTAATGAATCCTTGCATTCGTTCGGTCTCCTGTGCCTTAGCTAGGATGCATAAATACAAAAGACAGCAGATACTGGTAAAAGCTTCAGGACAGAAAGTGCTTGACGAAGGTACAGTTCTCAAGTGTGTTTGGTGAGAGAGTATAAGGGCAGATGCACTGATGAGAACCATTACAAGAAGAGTCATTTTTGTGTTAAAGTGTTCAAAGATGTCACCTTAAGCAGAAAAAAGCTTTAATAACGTCTTCTTAGACATATTAGGCAATTCCAGAGTCTACATCATTAGTGTCGTAATTCTAGCAGGACATCTCCGTATAGTTATTGTTTGTTTCTATTTCTCTCCTGAAAAAAGAACAAGAACAAAAACAAAGGAAAATCATGTTAATACATACAGTTCAACTTCATCTGCTTTCCTCTCATTAGAATGGTAACATTGTTTGCAATTTCTATACATCAGGCTAAAAGCTTTCAAAGAAAAAGCTTTATTTCAGGAACATGAATTATCTAGTTCAAGTCAACTTATTAAAAACAAACACAGACACATACAACAAACTGAAAGGCAAATATGTTCCAAAAACCAGCTATCAAAAAGTTTTATAATATTACTTTTAAATAATTTCTAATAAAATACATTTGCACAAAGTGAACTGAATAAGGAGACAGAGACTTACAAACAAGGCAAGAAACAGGTCTCCAAATACTCTGTTTAACCCATCAAAAAATGCTCTGCATGAATACTATAATATTCTATTCTCCATCCATTATACCCCTTAAAAGGCAAAGATCAAATACATTTCAAGCCCACTATAGTAAAATGTTTCAATACGCATAAGATCAAAAGGTAAACAAGTTGGCCCAGTTTGTCCTCTTCCATACAAACACACTGCTCAAATGACAAGAACTTTTTTAAAAAGAAGCCATCCATATTTTTTTAGAAATGAATTTCTAAATTACTTTTAACAATAACATGTAAAAACAGCGTGGCAGGAATAGCAGGGAAAAAAAAATCCCCTTGAATGTAAGCCTGAGAGTTGCAGTCAAGACCATATTCACTACAAAGTCCCCAAACGGCATTGCAAGACATTTTACTTGGTGTAAAGGAACGAAGTGTGCAATGTCACTTGTGTAATACAACAATAAACTTTATCAGTGCTTTATCGTCACCCTCTATGTCCTCCACTTTGTTAAACACACACTTCAGTATTATTACCTCTAGGAAAAAAAAGACAGATATAAGTAACTATATCTTGTTGCCTCCATTGTGTATCTTCTAGACTGTGAAAAGACACTGAAGTTTGACTAACAAACTAAGAAATTTATCTTTCAAAAGCATTTCCTTTCCTAATACATACAACTGAGTAGGTCATATAAACGTTTTAAAATACCTTCAAGGAAGAGGTACATTCCCTATACCATTTAGAAGACAACAAAAAACTCATTTCCAGTACTTTTATTATTATTGCCTTACACAGCATGTTATAAAAGGAACACAGACATAGCAGGGAAAACCAAAATAAACCAAGAGGCATTTGAACAATTATTTAAAAAATACACATATCACGGTGAAACTTTATTATGCTAGAAACTATTTAAGAAACCTGCAAATTAGCATAAAAACCCAAATAAATTCTGCCAGACACTATAATGAAAAAAAGAGGACACATAACATTTATACTGGTTATTACAGTACAGCCAATGATCTAGTCCTCTCCAATATGGACCTCTGATTTGCTTCAAGATGCACACCAGAAAAGTAAAGCTCGCACAGAGTTCATGGTCACAATAAGCAGCTCATGGTCCCAGCAGGTCTATATCTAAGACTGTACAATCTTCAGGGCAGAACTTCAGTATATTTAAAGCAACAGCGATACTTGCACTATTCTACTAGAAATTATTTTTTCCTAGTTCAAAGAGACATAGCTAATATTTGCATAATAACGTACTGTTTTTAAAATAAGAGACTGACAGTATCAGTCATTAATACAAACTGATATGTTAACAGTGCATGTCTAGGCCGAAAACAGATGATCCCTGGCCTCATGCCTCATTATGCACGTCAGACATTCAAAAATAGTCTGTTCATGCACATCTCACATTATCCCTCTACTATTTGCAGACTTCAACTGCAAGAACTGCACAAAGTGCTGAGAAACATTACTACAGTATTAGGTAGTAAACTATGAAACTGCGACATAAAATAATGAAATATCAATATGCTAACAATTTAAAATACTACCTATATACAAATAAAATCACCTTATCCTGCCTATTTGCAAGTATTAATTATGTAAGCACCAAGTCAAGCTGTCCAGAAAGTCCCTCTCTGCATTGCAAACCACTGCACAGTAAACTGACAGATCTTGTGCTTTCTGGAGCCCCTGAATTCAAAATACATTTAAATTCATAAAAATTCAAAGTAGAAAAGGAATGATATCCTGACTATGCTTCCATTGGATGACCTAAAGCTGGTGTTATAAACGAATTTCAAGGCCATTTTGAATTCTCCAGAGAAAAAAGGCTTACAAACAACACCAGTACACCTTTCCTGTAGTCTCAAAGCTACTTATTACTGCATTTATATTCCAGTACTTAAAGCAGATATACAAACTTGATATTTTTCAATGCCAGTGAACAGTATATTCTTCAGATATTGGTATCAGTGACATTTGGCACTCTGTGCAGCAAAATGCAGGTAGTGGTATTACACTAAAAAGCAAACTAACCTCTCCCCAGATCTAAATCAGATCACACTCGCTATCACTGCCTTTTCCTGTCTAAAAAAATATATCTTCCTCTTCTGTTTTTTCAGGTGGCTTTTGATTGCTTGATTTTGTATAAACAGTGATTATAGACAAACCAGCATAAGACAATGAATTTCCACCATCGAAGCAAAAGAAATTTCTAGTGTAACTGGCTGGATTCCACGGCATTTGCCTTTCACCCAACATTTCTTATTTCTTAAATTCAGGTGAGTAAAGCCTTCGCCACATTTCTTGCAACACTCTCACATAAAAAGCTTCTCCAGTCGATTCAAGTTCCCTGCCAAAAGCTAGCTTAACTTCAGAACTCACCAGGGTGAGCTTACCCAGCTTCAGGGGAAATTTGAGCAGGACATGGAAAGTAAGTACCATGGAAATGAGAACAATGTGGGAATGCACCGGCTGGTAAAGGTACCTGCCAACTGCAGACCATGCAGCTTTCTACTGAACTGATGAAATCAAGTGAATGTGAACCTAAACATGCATCAATCTAATGAAAAGATACGGAATTAACAGTACAACAACTGGGTCTGAACTGTGAGGCTGACTTACTTCCAAATTTCAGTTCTCTGAATTCAGAGCATTAATCAAATGATCCTGTGCTGAAAGGTAGTTGCAATGCAATTTATCCTCAGATTTAAGAAAATCTCTATGCTAACAGAATTCCAAAACTCAAAGCAACATAATGTTTCCTGGTCTGATTTCAAGGAAACTAACAGAGATGCACATAACACTGACTACTGGAAGTTTTTATCAATTTTTAATTTCCTTTAAGTAGCAAAAATGTGAATGGCAGCCTAACAACAACAAACTACTACAGTCCTCAGCTGTATTTTTTTTTCCAAGATCACACAAACTGAAGCTCAAGGTAAAGAAAGGCAGACCTGAAAGGACGACTCCTGTTTTTTTATAGCAGTTGCAAGTGCAAGCGTTTCAAGATGTCCATTTTGAAAGCAATCCAGGACTGCAACCTGCACAAGTAAATTGCAGATAGTTGCGCCACACACACTCACCTCCAGTCCACTCAGTTATACTTGCAAAAAAGTCCCCAGAATTTTGATAAACATTGGCATCTTAATGCAATGTTTATAATGTTCATGCCTGAAGTTGTCTGCTTTGCCCCTCTCCCAAGAGGGAGTATTCTCACAGCAGCCTTAGAAGGGAATGTGTAGCACATCTTAGTTGCTTCACTGCAAACTGCTATTTAATCTTCAGCTTAAAAGCCCTGCTCATCTGCAATGTAAGTTAACATGTCAGACTGCATTCTCTGAAGTGAGGCACAGGCACACATCTCCTCTGCCAAATCTGTTGCGTGGGCAGAAACACCTGGCAAAGGCAGATCAGACAGCTGTAGAGGTGGTGAGAAGCCACACAGCAAAGTTCATGAAATCTCATTTACTAATGGCATCAGCCACAATCTGCAGTTTATTGCACCTCAGTGTACCATAACAGCTATGACAGCATAAACATTGACCTTAGTACTTGAGAACCATAATGAAAAACAGACTACTGAGCAAACTGAAAAATGCTAGAAATAGTTTATTCCATTTATGACTAGGATCTCATTGGCTGTTAAAGTCAACTACGTTACTGAAACTTTAGAATTGTGTAAAATAAAGGTCCTTTTAATCTCTTGCTTTGGAATTCCAAACTGGAGAAGGCAAATCTGAAGATGGAGATTACCTCAAAACCAGATAAATATGTTTAAATACATTTTTCTGAGAAGCATTTCTGAGAAATCTGTGAAGAAGAGCGGGAATGATCAGATGGGAAGGACCTCTAGAAGCCTACACAGACTTAAAAGTTTTTCCTGTGGAGATTCCCTCCCTAAAAAAACATTTTTTTTCTTTTATTCCTTATCTCAATATGAAAACTACAAGGCACAAATTAAAAATCAAAATCAAAGTAGGAAGTCAAACAAGGTTTTACAACTCCAGAGCAGTTCCTTCTCCCAGTAAGCTCTATGAATTAATATTGATCAGAGACCCTGCTGCTGCAGACCATTTGAACTGCAGACAGTAAATAAGGCTTTCAAGCATATAAATACTAAGAAAGTTGTAATAAAAAAAACTACAAGACCCATTAGTTTTGATGGTTTTTTACTTATTTCAGTCTCTGAAACATACTTAGCAATAGTAAAAATGTGAGTAAATTTAACTAAATTTAAATTTGAGCAGACACACATTATTAGTGGAACGAGGACAGACTATGTTATTTTATTACGGCAACAATACAGGCAATAAAACCTTAATCCACATCTGAAATTGCACAGCACACTAAATAACAGGGTACAAGAATTCAGAAGGCAGATGTGAGGAAAGAAGCCCAACTACTGTAAAAACACCGCATGACAACACACAGTGAGTAAATGCTCTGCAGAAACCAAGCTCAAACTCCATGAGCCAGAAAAGCCCTTCCAGTTGTGTTTTCCCACATGGATACTTCCAGTGATGGATTGGCCAATTCTAACTACAAGTACCAAGTGCTTCCTTTCAGTGCTATACATGGTTACATATTGAAATATCAGATTTTAATTAGCTACAAGACAGCCATTTCAGCAAGCTCATTAAAAAGTGTAAAAAAAAATTTCAAGATTCTAGATCTTCATTATTGTTTAACAATATAATAACACAGTACAACATCAGCTTTGGAAGACTGACAACAGTAGCTTCTAAATACCTCTAAGCAAATTTCCTTCAGTGATGACTACTGTCCCAGCAAAAGTTGCTGAAAAGATGACTCTGACACCTTTGTAATTTTTTCAGATGCCAATGGGTAACAAGATCATTTATTTAATTGGTCTGCAAAGATCGCAGCCTTGAAAGTGAAACAGCAGCCACTGCAGGGCCTACAAAATACATTAGGGAAGAATTTCTCAATTTTTCTTTAAGCTTCACCACTCATGCTCTTTTACACGTGTCACTCAAATTCCAGTCTTTCATAAGGAAATATGAACTTATTTTATCTTTGTTTCTTATTGTAATGAACAAATTTTTTTACTTTTTTCACAAATGATTGTAATCCCCAGGTACAAAAGCAAAACAATAATTTTAATTACCTGTCAATATTAAGTATAGTACCAGACCTTTGGAAAGGTACCCACAAAGAACTAGGCTCAAGAAGTTTATCATCTAATACAAATCCTTGTTATTTATCATTTCAACTGGATGAACCTGGAGGTTAAAGCAGATCAATTTTGATACAAAACTGAAACAATCCTAGTTCAATTGAACCTACGAAAACAGCTTTACTAGATCTGCAAGATTTGTATAGTTTAAAAATGCCATTTTGCCCCATCAAAGCACCACAGCAATCTTCACTCAAGTTTCTGGTAACTAGCCCATCTGCAGTATGAATCAATGAAGCAAGTCTGAAGTACTGCATGGACAGTCACACGGGTTGCAACACCCCTGCAATATGCCGGCATATTTCTTCCCTGCAAACCGCGGGAAAAGCAGCAGTGCTCTAGTCAATTTGTTCTTAATAGAGCAGTGCAATCTGTGGCGATACAGAAGCAAGCAGAAGGCTGTTGTATGAATTTCAACAGCTATTTGCGTATGCTTGAGGTTCTGCTTTTGCTCTGGGAGAGATTTACAATTACTCCCTCATTTTTAAAAACACAACTTTCAGATACAGCATTTAGAAAAGGCAGAGCTGTCACAGATCCAGCTCAGCTCAACTTTAAAGTCTTGTCCTAGGCAGCTTCATATTTAAGGACACTGAAGAATTAGATTCCACAAATTATTGGACTCTTGAGCAGTAAGGTAAGCCACTGCATTGATATTCCTAGCTTTTCCAATAGGGGTCTCTATTTTACAGGAGAAATTGGTCTGTTAAGTCCAGAGTCAGAGAATTTAAATCCACTCCATAAAAAGGACTCTGGAGGCTTGATTTTGCAGGTAGGAATTTCAAACCAAGAAGAAAAATGCAACAAAATCCTTACAAGTGTTGCTATAAATGAAGACTGCCTGCAAGTTTAATTACATTCCATTTCTTTCATTTAACAGTACAACTCTGCACTTTCCCTGCTGCAGCATCTTTTCCCTTACTAGAGAAGGGCAGGACTCAACGCTACTTAGAACTCTTATGTAGTCACTCCATACAATACCATATTTTAAGATCCAGGCCTCTCCATACTATTCCCATCCTGTAAGAAATTCTAAACACTACTCGTGAACAAAAACCAATTGACTCTACCAAACACACAGAAAACGGGCACATTTGAAACGCTGTCTGTATAAAGACAACTTGGAAGTCATTTTTAAGTGTTTCCAAAAGACTAAAGATACAATAGCAAATGAAGACATGAAGCATAGCAATGAAGCACACCACCATGGGATGAAAATTCTGGATCAGTATGCCTAAAATTATTCTATCTCCAAATAACCCTCTTCTTCAAAAACTAGGGTACATACACATCTCACGATCAAAGGAGCAAAAAAGTATCTTCTGTTTCCACCTTCTGACCGCATCGTTTTTTCTTAAAACAGATATGAAACCTGCAATATCACTTTCATTTATAAAGATGAAATTGTAGATAAGCATAAAGTTTAAGGAAACTCCAAAATAACGGCCCTTGAAACATCACCAAAATCATCCAGGCAGTGCGTAAATCGTAAGTTTTTCAGAAGACAGGACATAACCTGTTTCATTTATTGTTTTGAACCTCCTTTAGATGTCAGCACACAAACATTAAGAAGTTGTGTGGTACAACTACTGCTTCGCTACATTAAAAATGTTGGTCAGCTATCCATTTTCCTTGACTTGTACAAGAACTGTGAATGATCAGAGGGTAAAGGGAGGAAGAAATGTCTACAGTTCAGTCTGAATGGATGTCTTCTCATTCCTTTAAGATATCTTTAAGAAATATCAAATCAAGTGTGAAGACAATGTCCTGGAGTGGAAACGGTTTCCACTGCTTAACACTGCAGTCTGATTATGACCTAACCATCGGAGAAACAGAAATTACATTAATAACAGAAAGAAGGGGGGGGGAAATAATGAAATTACTCCTTCAGAATCAGAAAGTTTTAGCTATAACAGCACAACAGGAGAAAGGTAACATTTTAAATGCTAATTTACTTGCAATTAAAGGTTTCCTGAAAAGCAAAAATTCCAAATACAAATCACATATACACAAATACATCAAATTCCTTTTTCTTCTCCCATAGATAAAGAATTATTTTTTCTGAAGTATCTCACTAAAAAAAAAAATCTACAGCATTCAACAGTTAGGTGGAACCATGGTCTTCTTTTCCACTTTATGCTACAAAAGTAGAATTCTGCATAAATAGCACCAAAACAAGTCCCAGGACAACAGGTAACTGCAAGTTGCCACCATCTGAGGGTAAGTTGCAATCTTCCAACAACTGCATTTTTAATCAAAGTCATATATTTACTGAAGATCAGGTGCATAACCAATATAATTTTTTTTTCTTCTCAATACCTTTTATTTTTCTAATGTAATTATGTGCTCTTAAATGGCATATTTTAAGACTTCTGATCCATTTTTTTAGATCTTATTGCTACTGCTTTCTGTTGAAAGCCAATCACGTTTTAAAATAATATGGACACAAATATGCTTTTACACCACAAAGCTGCAGTTCAAACTAATAATTAATGCAATTTCAGATTATTTCAATATACTACTAACATTATTCAAAAACATCACTGATTTCTTTGGTCCTTTTATGAAAGATCAAAGCACTTGTACATTTAAAATAAGACACTTGAACCTGAGCTGTTAGAAAAATGTGAATGATTACTGTACAAATAAGTTTCCAAACCCAGCTGCAAATACTTTACCCACACCGGGGTCACAGCAAACACTGGTAGACACTACTGTTCCAATATGTACACTAAGAGACTATTCACAGTCATTTGCAAGTAATCTTTATCAAATGGCAAAGTTACTGACGTTTCATCTTACTCACAGACTACTTACTGGAATTCTGTAAGTATACCGCAATATTTTAATAAAACATACTGCTAGACCATATTGGAAATTAATTATTGATCCTCCCAAATCGTTATGATTAAACTTTTACAACCAACTATTTTAAAATAAGTTAGCTGTAATAATGAACAGTTAGAAAGTAAATTAAATCCATAAATCATTTGCTCTTTACAATGTTTAGAACACTGGCTGTGTGAAAGTTTGTTACCACCTATGCAACAACAAATCATTAACTGAACTTTAAGGAACACATAAATGACTACTGCTGTTTGATGCATTTAATATTTTATTAACAGCAATAAGCACATTTTTCATGACAGAAACACTGGAAACAAAGTGATTGCCACAGTTGCCACAGAAAATGAGCATGAACTTAATTTACACAGTTCGACTGTCAGTAGAAACTGCACTAATTTAAATACAGCTTCATAAAATGCCTAGCTGGCACTAGGCAATAAAGGACTACTCAATTAACCATAAACCAGAGCCTGCGATACTGTTGCATTTCCAAACTATGTTTGAATCATAAGAGAGTTACAATTGTATGTTTAAAATTTAAAGACAGATTGTTGTACACTGTGTGATAGAAGAAACCTACAGGTTTAAAATCAACACTCAGTCAGAGAATGATAAAGATGAACTCTCACTAGCTGTCACTAGTTTAATTTGGACTTCCTATATTTTAAGTACACATACATTTGCTTAAGGCATATGTCAAATCCATCTACAAAAAGAAAAACCTCACAACTAGATAAGCACTTCTAAAGTAATTTTTTGCAATTTGTCACAAACAAATTTGTACAATGATGCAGAAGAATCAATGCCTAATGTACGAATGTCACAACAAGTATTTTTGTGCCAAAAGTATTGGGAAAGGCAACTGTTATCAGAGAAATGCAGCATTCCATATTTGAGTCATACAGATAGTTTATGTTTTGCCCTAAAGTTATTAAAGGGAACAGTAATGTTACTGTACTACACAAACATGCATAATCACAATCATCTAGTTAGAGACCTACTAAATGCTGAATTTGGTACTTTGAATTTTAAGTTTAGCACACATAGAAACACTACCAGTAATCTACAGTCCCCCTCTGCAGGACATTTTGTATCTTTCATCTACTATAGAAGACACAAATCCACAAAAAAAAAACACACTATCTTCCTGAGTTGCTAGCGCACGTCTGAATTATCACTCCCTTGATAAGCTTTTCTGGAAAGTAGATTCTTTTGATTCAAACAAGGTATTTGCAAAGTGCCTCAGAACACAAAAAATTAAGAAAATGTGGAAACATAAAGGCTACAGAGATACACGATAGCCTTAGTCCTTCTGAAAAATTACCAAAAAATCAGAATTAAATTGTAATAAAGCCTGAAAAAGTCAAGGATTTCCCCCTACATTGAATATTAGTTAGGAATACCGCCCATCCTCCCACCACCAAGATAAAAGGGCAGTAAAATGGCAGTAACAATACTGATTTTGGGCATATTCCGTTTTCTTTTAGAAAAAAATTATAACACATTACCTGCCCAACTGGGATATTCATCTTGCCTCCAGCAATAAAAAACTTCTAATATGACAATTTATTGCAGAGCTGTGCAATCAAACTACAAAACTGATTTTCAGTATGCACAACACTTGTCTATAGGAGAGGCAACATGAGTGTTGAAGGATTAGGAATGTACTAGAGGGGTGGAACCACTGCCATACTAGAAACAGAAGAGAACTAAGGAGGTTGTGAAGCAGGTGGAATTCTTGTGTCAGCTTCAAAAAGTAAAAAAAATTCAGGCCTTGACATCCCACTAGGTCCCTAACTATCATAAACCCTAGACTTTTAAGGGGTTTTTCATTCAGTAGGTGGTGTGACAGCATCAATGGAGAGCACTACCACCAAACTGCACTGATGCTAACTCCTATTTCTAAATTTCTAAATATGTGCACATCATCTAACTGGTACAAGACTTCCCAAAATGTTTCAAACTGTAAGACAAATCATTTACAATTTTTAGCAAGTCTGGTAAGAAAATAAATATAGCAAAAATAAATATTCTGGCCAATGGTGAACACAAGTGTTATTAGTAAGAAGAGTACACACAAGACAAAGGCTATAAAGTACGATATAGGACCATTAGCACAGTTTAAATGCCTCTTTCCCTTGTCCAGTTCTCTGAAATACCTCCAAACCTAACCTTTCTCCACAGATTTATCACAGGTATACTTTCCTTTGCAGAAAGGAACTTCACAATACTTTTTTGAGGAAATGTCAAAAAAATTATTCTGACACTGTACAAGTCATCACTGTATCACTTCTGTGTTTCACAATCCTACAAAAGACAAATTGCATCGAGGGGAAAATCTGCTTTTCACAGTAATCATACTATTAACATTTAGTTAAAGCAAAATTTGAATTTAAATATTATGTTAAATAAAGAAACCTTCTCCCTATAATTTCAGGTCTTTTTTTGTGGCATCCAAAAACTGTAAAAATTTAAACTGAAAGACTTAGTTACGGGTAATACAATCAATTCAGGTTTTGTGTACTTTGGAGAGTAAAAGATGTCAGATGCAGGCCTGTATTAGTATTGCGGTTAAAAACATGCCTGTGTTAACAAAACAATTTCCAAGAACTTAAATCTTTTCATTAAGAGGTAGTTATATCAAATACAAACACCTTGGGTAAAAACCACAGAAGTTCCAGTTGAATGAAAAAGACGGTTTCCAAAACCAGAAAATACAGGAGAGCAACTATAATGACATTGATTTCTTACCCTACGCATGGCTTCCTCCTC
Organism: Tapera naevia; assembly: GCA_033556795.1. NCBI lineage: Eukaryota > Metazoa > Chordata > Aves > Cuculiformes > Neomorphidae > Tapera > Tapera naevia. Next base: position 19,852,723 of record JAUMJJ010000038.1, read on the forward strand.
CTCTTGACGCTTCTCATAATGTGCAAAGTCATCAAAGATTGAGGTGGTATGCTTGAAAGTAGCAATTATTTTAAGCACTTGCTTGGCTTTTTCTAAGGGTACCTCTTGAGTGTCCCTCGAATTGGTAACCGGTTTGTTGTCATTGTTTTCCAAGCGAATATGCCGCAGTTGATTATTGGGAACGTCTTTGACAAAGATCCATTTGACATCAAACTTCCCCTTCCACTTATCCTGAGACCAGACACCAGCATATGCATTGTAGTCCACAACAGACTTCATCTCAGCCACCCCACAAAAGTGTCCACTGCCATTCACACTGAAGAGTAAATAGAGTGGGCCTTTTCCATTCAGGGAACGGTAAGCAGCATCCAAGCGCTTATTACCATGTTCAGTACTACACCAGATAGAGTACTTAATGGAACGGTGAATATCGTCCTCTGAATAACTTTTGATTATAAACACACGTCCATTCTTCAGATTCCAATCGAAGTCTTTGGGATTGTAGTTGTTTATGGCCTTTAGTTTCTCCAGCACGGGGTGCACTTCCACACCAGAAGGTGAGGAGCTGACAGATACTACACCTAAACCAAAGTTCTCACTACCAGCTCCGTTGTTCTGGCTGAAGCCCACACCCCTATTACGAGGAGCTACCCAGCGGTTTTGCAGCTGTTGCTGCTGCAATTGGTGAGGCTGGGCCTGCTGCTGAGGTCCTTGTTGCTGTTGTGGTTGCTGTGGCTGAGGCTGCTGTTGAGGCAGTTGGCTTTGCACGAGGGGTGGTGGTTGAATTAATGGCTGAGGCTGCTGGATTATAGTCTGAGGCGGCAGTACTGGTTGCGCTGGGGGTGCCTTTACCACTGACCCTTTGTCATCCCAAGTTCCAATATTCATGTTGTGTTTTATAGGTGGTGGTGGAACAGCAGGACCCCCAATGCCCACATTACCTTTAGGCTTCAGTTTCGGCTGAGGTTTAGCAGGCTTCCTTGCAATAGCAGCCCATGAGGTTGGTTTAGGTGCTGAACTGCTCACTGGAGGCACGCTGTTTGCTGCAATGCTTGTCATACCTGTACTGCTCAGAGCTGAACCTACAGTTTTTGTTACAGCAGCTGTCATATCTCCACCAATTTTCAGTCCAGTCATGCCTTGCTCAATGCTGCTAATCCCAGGCACCTTGCTCAAAGTATCACTGCCAAATCCAGCCTGTCCATCTGCTATGGCCCTCCCAAGAGAACTAGGTGGATAGCCATAGCTGCTGCTGTAAGCAGAGCTTTGCGTTGATTGTCCCTGAGATCCACTTGTCCCCCACGTAGAGAAGTCTGCATTCCCAGGAAAAAAATTAAATCCATGCTGCCCGAGAAATGGAGGGGTATTTCCTAATGCCCCAGGTTGACTAAATACACCATCAGGTATGTAATGGTGTTCACCATTACTCATCTGTCCATAAGTTGTCAAGTATGGCATCGGAGGGTCACCTGCAGTTGACCATGCTGCTTCGCCTAAAGAATATGGAAATCCAATGGATGGAGCATAATAACTAGGCATATATGGGTCTGACATTGGTGGATAGCTGTTACTCTGTAAGAAATAAAAGAAAAATCAGCAATACAGATAATTACGCTCCAGGAAAAAAAAAACTGTTAATAGTCCAAAACATTTTTAAGGATTACAAGAATGCATTTATAACTTCTACCATTCCTCCCAGTGTAAAAGACAAACAAGGTACCTGTGATATATGGCCATTTTCTCCCCAAGATACTGTTTCAAAGCACTAAAGAGCTCCATTTTTTGTTATATATTAACTTTATTTTCACTTACTGAGCTAGGCTTAAAACGCATCCATGCCAACAGTATCAAGAAAATAACAAGCTACTTTAAAAAAACAAGTTACAACAACTGTAGTTTCATAAATACAGAAAAAAAATAGCTGCAAGTGTGATTTCAAGCTTTGGTATTCTTATTTTTTTGTCAAATTTCTCACTTCTAATTGGAGGCATCTGCCAGAATACTACAGTGAAAAGGATGGATGTTTGTTTCTCCAGGATGAACAACCAAACCATAACATTTCCCCACTATGGAGAATGGGCATTAAGTATAATCTGTGGTCCAGTAGAACAAAGTTTACAAGCTGAATTCAAATCCCACTCCCAAGACTCCTGAGAAATCACAGTATTTACTTCTTCAGACAATAAAGCTCCAAGACATTTGAAGGACTACTCCCATAGGAATTGTGATGTTGTTTTAGAGAAAAAGCTGCATGTTATCATCCTCTAGCTAATGACTCCTTAGTGTTGTATTATTTGAAAAAACATAAGAAGGCAAGCAAAATTCTCAAAGCCTTTTAATAATTTGCACTTTCTCCCTCTCTCAAGACTGTTATAACTTACAAATTTAACAAAATGAATATTAACTTTTGACAACAGAGACAATGACCAGTTCTGAAAATGAGTCATTAACTTTCTGGCAGAAGAGTTATACTAAGTTGTAATAATATTAAGCCTCAGTCTATTATGCCATTAACTGTGAGCTACTTCTACTACCTTCAAAGGAAATCACGTCCAAGCAGTTAAGCGTTTCATTGGCTCTAAGAAAGTATTGTTTCAAACTGCATCCACTAAGTGATTACTTAATTGTAAATTTAACGAGTGGCGGCTTGTTTTGGTGTTTTTTTTTTTTTCTCAAGCTTCTTGTAACTGCATCTTTCTGAAGTCAGAGGACAAGCACAAGAGCAGGAGATAGAGCATGCTTTTTACCTGAATCTTTTCCAAAATGGCTAACACAACTTTACCCGTTTAAAGCATCATATGATAAGATGAGATAAGATATAAAATTATATTTCAATGGATATTCAGGCAAGTAATGCTAAGAACTTTCATCCAAATATTAACTCTCTGGAAGTCGGCTGAACTCCAGAATTAACTTCAAGATAGCAAATGATGTTCACTTACCTGATTTGTCTGACTACTTAGATATGGCTCAAAATCATCATCATTTACTGCATCCTTTTGATGAATCGAACCGTTCTGTACTGAAACTAAAAGTAAATCCGTATTAGGCACACTCTACAAAAGGTCTGTGATGCCCTTTTAATCTAGATAACACTTCTTAATTACCTGTACATTGAAAGACTTCTACCTGTGCTTTTATGAGATTGAACATAGTATAGTTAAGCACCACTTTACAATTTTAAGAAAATAACTCATTCTATTGATGATTTCAATTAGGTCTCAGAAGAAGTCTGGAAAGACAGCAGCCAGAGTAGACTACTTCTGACTATTCTTTCTGGAGCTTCCCAGACAAGTGAAAAAATATAGACACACCTCATTTGCATAGGCAGTAAATCCAGCACTTCCAGAAGTACCAGATCAAGTGCAAATGTGCAGACCGACCAAATCAGATATACTCAATAGGTTCAGGGAAAACTGCACCATTCAGCTTTCTCCTGCCAGGAGGAAAAGCAGTTACCCACCAAGATAACCACTACTGAGCTACATAATTCTCTATTTCCTACATAACTGTTATACTGCACTAGCAGCATCTCTGAAGATCTGAAGAGACAAAGGAAGACAGAAACAAGACCTAAAGTCCCCAAGGGCGCTTGCACTCCTTTCCCAGCATATATGCCACTATATGCTGGAATCTCTTCCTACCTGTTCTTTATGTCCTCCTATTACCTTTAATTTCTTCTAAGGCATTACACCTACCTGGGATTTTCCAGCTGCCCAAATTACTTGGAAGTGTCTCTATACTGTCCCCCAGGCTACTATTCAAACACAGTTAAACTGCACAATTTTCTACTAATTCTCACTGTTTCTCATGGTGCAATGCAAAACTGGGACTTAAACCAGCAATTTGCAATTATACAACTTGAAGACTTTTTCTCAAAAATAAATGACTGCTTTTCCAAATGCATTTTTTTTGTTACTTATCAAGCAGGTATAGTAGAAAAAAAAACTTTTAGAGTTATCAGTAAAGTGCACTTAGAAACCATAAAAGCAGAAGCTACAACAAAACAACTGAAAACACCAAGGTAGAAGCTGGATCCGTCATTTTCCTCCTTCAGCAAAAGCTTCTGAAAAGTATTTACAACCATATAACTAAACCTTCAACTTCGTTGAAGTTACTGTTTAGAAGTGGGTTTTTTTGTTTCATCAGGTTGGTCTTTTGCCACCCAAAGTTCACACTGCTAACCAAGCGGTGCCTGGGCTCAGTCACTTTTCGCATTTGACTAACATCTCTAAACCAAACTGCCTTCAGGGAATGAAACTAGCTGAAAAAAAAATACAAAGGAATGACAAGGAAAAACCCAAATTATGAATAAATTTATTAACTTAAGGACAGCTAAAAATTAATAATTTAACACAGAACAGTTTTTTTTCAAAGCAAATATCTGGAAAGAAAGAAAGCAAGTCATGTTTTCAATATTTTCTTCTTGGGAGCTTTAAAAGTCAAAACACTTGGCAATTCAGTTTTTACAAACTAGCACAGTGTGTTTCTATACTAGCCACAGCCAAAATGACCAGCAAAGGTGAGCACAACAGGTTTTAAAACTTGATAGAACCATATTCCTAATTAAATACCAAATTTAAACTAGCAACAGGTTGTTGGTTTGGGTTTTTTTTTTCCATAACTAGTTTCAGTTAAGGTTATTAGTCACCCTGCATTTACACACAATGGTAACATATTAACGAGCTGGAACACTGTATTGCTCTTTATATTTGGCCCAGTCGCACGGGGGATGAGCCTCAAAATCTTTTGATCATGCCAAGTCCATGGCTTAGGCTTAACCAGATAATATGGAGAGCACAATTCCCAAATACAATTCTCTTATGGTGAAAACTTAGATGGTAGCATACAAGTTTCTTAAAAGCATGCAACCAAAAATAAAGAAATAAACAGCTGCATGACAAGACTAAAATCCTGTCAAAATTAATCTCCTCATACTGATAGCTAATCTTCATAAAACATGCATCTGCTGCGTTTATTGTTTCAGAGGTATCTAAAGGTCACTTAAGACAGAATTATTTTTGGTCTGACATTGTAACCGACAGAATATTTTTGTTAATGTATTTTCTTTCTTATTTACTCTATACTGAGATCTTAAGTCAGTGACACAAAGTAGTTCTACACGGATATCCTTCCTAGTAAATATATACATTTCCCAGTAAAAAATCATCACAATCAGTGTTTCTTTAGCTTTTCATTCTAACTTTACACAACGTGTCAATAAGGAAGAACGTAGCCCACACACACATTTATCAAGAGCAAAAAGATTAAGATGCATGCCTCATTCCCAAAAACTCACATTAAGTGTTCCAACTAAACAGGGCAGTGATGAAGAATACTAATTGAAACTAATCTATGGTTACTAAAAATATTTGTGTTAATCTAACACTGAAAATACTGTATACTTCTGCAAACACTGGGAGAACACAAAATGTAATTAGATATTGGGAAGAAACAACTCATCAAATAAAGGAACTTAAAGTTTACATTCTTTTAGCTACGACAATCCTTTAAATAGCCCCTTGCAAAATGCAGAAACAATGGCCAAAAGCATAAGAATAATTTTTTTCATCAGAAGAAGCTGCCACACCTTGACTGATGTAGAGAATAAATACTAAAAGAAACATATAACATTTCGTTCTTGTTTTAGAACCTAATGCTTATGTTTAAACCTTGTACAAAACCAAAAAATACATACATATATATCTAAACACAAGTCAGCACTTTGCTACCACAGGTGTGATACTCTGGCATAAACAATAAACAAACAAAAGTGGGGTGGGGCAGGGAAGCAGTTTCAGGAATGCCAGTTTCTCCCCACCATCACCCACCCATAAGACATCATTCAATTGATGATGTTCTGATGTTTTATGTCAACTGTACAGTAGTCAACAATAAGAAAACTTTCAAGACAGGATAATTTATTCATTTAAGTCTCTGAAATATCAACACGATATCCAACAAAACAGATGGATAGTACTGTTCTACACACTAGAACTTCAATCCCACAAATTCTGGAAAAGTCAAGGAAAACAGCACAGTATACCAATAAATAACCAAGCAGAATAAGGCATCAAAAACATTTTACTAGACAATACTAATCAGCTACCTGTAATATAATTTGCCAGTCTAATATTTTTTGAATATTAAAAATATTCTATTTCCATGCATATAGCTCTTACGCTGCTCAGCCACACTCTCTCATATGCTCTATCAGACCTGTAGACATTAACCTTTTGACCATCCTCTTTAAAATTATTACTCTTATGCACAGAATCAACTTTAGATTAGTCTGTTAACTCAGTATCACATCTTCCCTTGAAGCTCCTTTAAGCTTGGACCTATTATGACTCCTGAAGAAGATTACTGTCTACTGACATGCAGTCAAGTAAGGATTGCTGCTACCGCCTTAACATATCATCTTGAAAAACTCTCCAATCCAAAGCCAACCATTCATGCTACACTGTGTTATCATATTCGACCTCCTAGCCCTTTAACCTAATGCTAAATGACATCTCTCTTTCATTAAATAGATGTTATACCAAATAATTTTGCAGACTGGAGGAGATTACTGTTTCATTTACTATTGTTTTCATTGCAGTCTTATTCTCATCAATAGAATACAAGTAAGTATCTATTATTTAAAAGAATGCACTCCACAAAAATCTAAGTTCAGAAATGCCAAAATCTCTTCCTTACATAGACATGTTTTGATTCAAATATTCTGCAGCATTTACAAATTATATGCTAAGGTAAAGTAAGGCTGACTCGTGCATTTTCACTATTAAACAATCTGCAACATAACACCAAAATAGAAATACTTAATACTTACACTTCAATTCATATATATGGAGCATAGTTCAAAAACTACTTGTATGATTCTCTAATAGACGCATCTCAATAACCTCACTAAAACTGAGATGCAGTAATTCAAAGAATGTGAAGCCACAAACTGCTTGTTAAAATGAGTCTGATTTTTCTTCTCATTTAAGGGCAACATGGAAGGCATAAACACTAATTATTTCAAAGACACAAAGAAATGGTTAACAGCACCAGTTGAGGGAACAAATGGTCTAAGTACTAGAATATGAGAAAACAAGTATTCAAGAATGACCAAACTGAGAAGGCCTGAGGAGGTAAACACTAATTAATTTTCCTCTGAATGCAGAGAAATTAAAAGGAATAGGCCAAATTCAGATAGATTCAGAAGCATGTGCCACTTCATAAGTGGTATATGTAATAAGAAGCAGATAATCTGCACATAGACTGAATAACAGAATAAGCACACCGCAGATAACATTAAATGACAGTCCACTGAGAACAATTAAATTAGTTCATATAATGAACAGTGGAAGGCAAAGCATACACGAGCTGAAAAAAGCATATTAACACATGAAGGTAGCTGTGTGCATGCTGTTCTACAGCTCAGCTTGCTAAGCATACAAGAATTAAATGGGCACGTCTTTGTATCAAAGATAAATTCCAGACCAAAAATAAATTGCAAGATACAATCTCAGATGCTGTTTACAACAGAGTTGCCAAGAATTTTAGAGAGAAGAATATTAAGTAGTTAGTTCCTTATTTCTGTGGGAGAGAAGTAACCCCATTGAGCATGGCATTTAAAAACTAAGATGTTGACAGAAACATGAAAAGTAGAAAAGCAAAAGGCCTGAAAACAGATTATACCAACAGTAAAATGAAAAGACTACAAAATTTCTGAAAAAGGAATGGTGATATGTTCTGCTCACAGATATGAGTAACTAAATAGTCAAGTGCCTGTTGTCTTGAAAGCTAAGGAAGCAATTCAAAAGATTTTTCCTGATGATTCTAGTACATTGATTCTATTTATTGCACAGAAAGGCCCAAGGTGTACTGTTAAAGAGATTATACAAGCATATCACAAAGTCAGCTAAAAAGGAATAGCCACGTTATCATCCAACTTCTGACATAAATCTTCATTTGCAAAATAACAATTTCTCAAATTGATGTACCACTGTGCCACAGTAAAAATGCTGGGAAATAACATTTTGGCACACCATTTCCTGTCATTTTGCTCTGAAATAAAAGACATCCTATAGCTATATTCTCTTCCAACTATTGTCTGAAGAGACATTAGCCTCCACAAACAGCAATATTAGAGACGTATACTGAAATATAAGGGATCAACTTACCTTTATTTCCCTGTCCTTTAGGTCTCTGTATATAGGAAGGTGGGAAAAAAAAAGCAAAACAAGTTCAGTTAGAATCCATTAACGTTTACTTCAAGATAATTTCATTAATTTGCCGGTTCTGAACTTCTCAATTTAAATATCAGTTTAAACTATTATTAAAAACACTCTATTATGGAAATTATTTTGTATTATACAAAATTTTACCAAAAAAACCAACAAAATAGTTTCAAATTGAAATTATTTCACCCAGAAACATTGAAACAATCTAGTCTTTCGCAGCATGTGAAGATTAAATGGTGTAGAAAGCCTGAACAACAAACCAATCTGGACTGCCCTCCCCCCAAATGTAAGCCCTAAACAAAGCATAGAGTAAAAGAACAAAGAAAGTTAGTAGTTTAAGATTACTGTCAGTACTAGAACTTCATTAGAATTTCATTATCATATGTCATCTCTTCAGTTGACCTGCAGGTAATTATCAGAGAATAACCTACAATGCCTTGCTTTTTAGACATACAAAGGAATACCCAGTGATATTGTAAACTAAACTATTGAGTTGTGCACTCCTCATCTAGGCAATTACACTGACAAAATGATCTAGACTGTATGAAGCTTTCACACAAGGAAATAATACCTTAAGGAGGATTTGTCATTACAAACCACTGTTAATCTGTAATGCACTGAGAATCACTGCAACAGTACAAGTTACAGTACCCTTAGTTCCTCTACAGCAAAATAAAATATCTTAGAAAAACAAATGCTAGCCCACGAAAATCTAATTAATCTTCTCATATATGTACAACTAAGAATGAGTAGGTCTCCATGCTCCATCACTCTCAATAATTTTTAGTCCTGAAAAACTCAGTATTCAGAGGTTTTAAAGTTCTGGAGCCAACCTCCTCCATTTTGCTTTTATATGCATCTGTCTTTGAAATATCATAAGCCTGATTAACACCACTCCATCTAAAGCTCCACTGATTAGTATTCTCCCTCTCCCAAAACAAGAGAAAAATCTCTGTAACCCTAAAAACGGCAACCACCTCATCTTTTGGGAAAAATCTAATCCAGACGCAAAGGCATGCAAAGACAAAAAAGAGACAAGGAACTAAAAAAGTTGGGAAGAAGCAGCCTTCATGGAAGATGTGGCAACGAAAAGCTCAGAGATCACTGAGCTAGAAATAAGCGCATAAAAGGAAACTGGAGAGCACATACAGAGAAAAACAAAGAAACAAAACGTTAAAGGCAAATTGAGAAAACAAAAGTGGACAGGAGACTGCAGGGCCAAAACTTCTGGGGAGTGGCATAGAGTCATGGAGAAAGCAGAGACCAAGACAGAACAGCTTCGGGAAAGTTTCAGATGAGACATTAGGAAGAAATTCTTCACAACGAGGGTAGTGAGACATTGGCACAGGCTGCTCAGGGAAGCTGTGGATGCCCCCTCCCTGGAAGTGTGCAAGGCCAGGCTGGATGAGGCCCTGAGCAGCCTGGTCTCGTGGGAAGTGTCCCTGCCCATGGCAGGGGTGTTGGAACTGAATGGGCTTTAACGTCCCCTCAAACCCAAACTATTCCATAATTCTAAGAAAGACCAGCCAGCAGAGGCCTAACAAAGATAGGAAAACAAACTCTAAGCTCTGTTAAGAACCAACTAAAAAGGTGCAGCACAGCGCATGCAGAGAAACAGAGGAGAATAGCCGAAAGAAGCGGAGACCGCGTGGAAAGAGCAGAAAGCAGCGGTGTGAAGGAAGAAGAGAGAAAGGCAAGAAGACTGCGGTAACGAAGAGAGCGCCAGACAGAACCAGCGGTGCCCAGGACAGGGGAGACGTAGCCCGCGCCAAGGCGCTCCCGGAGCGCGGCTCGGGGCTCGTGGAGCGCAGCACACAAAGCGGGCCAGGCGCCGGCGGGGCCCGCGGGCGGGGAGGCGGATCCGCGGATATAAATAGGGGCTGCTGGGGGCCGAGGACGCCATCCCCGGTGGGAATCGACAGCCGCTCCCCCATGGCGGAGGGGAGGGAGCGAGGGAAGACGGGAGGAAAGAGGCCGCGAACCGCGCCGCCCCGGCCGCGAGGGAAGGTGTAGGGGGCCGCCGGGCCGCCGCGCCTCCCCCTCCGCCGCCGGGGAAACGCCGGGCCGCGGATGCGGCGAGGGCTCGGAGCGAGGGTCGGTACCTGGTCGACGCTGGTGGCTGACATTCTTCACGGGGAGCCGCGATCCCCTCGCTCCGCTCCGCCTGGGCCTCGAGTGATTCCGCACGCCGGGGCCGCTCGCCCGCCGCGCCGCTTGCCTCCTCCCCGCCGCCTTCTCCTCCTGATTGTCGCCGCCGCCCGCGCTGGCTGCCGCCGCCGATCGCGTTCCCGCTGGAAGGAGCCGCCGGCCGGACACAACGCCGCTTTCCCACCCCGCTTTGCTCCGGGCTCCGCTTCCCCACAATGGCGGACGCGCTCCGGCTCCCACTTCCGCTCGGCGGCGCCCTGACCTTCCGCTCCCCCCCACCCGCCGCGCTCCGCCGGCGTCGTCGCCGCTGACCTTTCCCGTCCCCGCCTCCACCATGTCACGTGGAGGGAGGGGAAACAGCCGTGCGCGCGCCCTCCCGCCGACTCGGATGGCGCGGGAGGAGGGGGAGGGGAGCGGGACCTGCGCGTGCGCGCGGCCGGAAAGGATCACGGAATCGTGCTTCCTCACAAGGGAAGAAGGCTGAGCAGATGTTGATATCTTCTCTCTGGTGACCAATGATAAAACCTGAAGGAACGGCAGGAAGACTGCCAGGGGAGGTTTAAGTTGGATATTAGGAGAATTTCTTCACAATAAGGGTGGCAAGACACTGGCACAGGTTGCCCAGGGAAGTTTTGGATGTCCCCTCCCTGGAAGTGCTCAAGGCCAGGTTGGATGGGGCCGTGAGCAGCCTGGTCTGGTGGAAGGTGCCCCTGCCCATGGCAGGGGGGTTGGAACTGTATGATCTTTAAGGACCCTTCCAACTCATACTATTCTGTGATTCTCTGATAACGTTCTTCACCCAGTGGATGTTGGAGCACTGGAAGAGTTCCCCAGGGAAGCAGTCTCAGCGCCAACCCTGAAGAAGCATTTGGGCAATGCCGTCAGACACATAGTGGGAATGTTTGGAATGTCCTGTGCAGGGACAGGAGTTGGACTCGATGATCCTTGTGGGTCCCTTCCAACTCAGGTCATTCAGTGATTCTGTGTGAACTCCTAGCCCTGCACAGGACAACCCCAACACTCACAGCATGTGTCTGAGGGAATTGTCCAAATCCTTCTGGAATATTGTCAGGTTTGGCGCTGTGATTCCTTCTCTGGGGAGCTGTTCCAGTGTTCCACCACCCTCTGAGTTAAAAACCTTTTCCTAATATCCAACCTAACACACGTTCCTGCCATTCCCTCGGGTCCCAGCATTAGTCACCAGGGAGAAGAGATCAGCGTCTGCTCTTGCCTTCAAGTGTGTCAAGAGCTCCCCCCGGTATCGTGGCATCAGCGAACTTGATCCCTGCGACCCCCCAGCCCCCGCAAGCCGCGGGATGAGCACGCTTCCCGTGAGGGACAGCTGAGGAATGCCGGGGGACGGGAAATAAATAGCGCTAATTGCACACAACGCGTGTGCCGAGGGAGCGGTGCGGAGGTAGCGCGGGAAGTGCGCATGTGCGGGAGGCGGCCGGAAGCAGCGTGAAAGGTGGGAGTGCGGAGGGTCCTGTCGCTGCCACATCCCGCTGCTTGCCTACTCCGCGGAACCTCCGCTCGTGGCTGTAAGCGGCGTTGCTGCAGAGCGCTTCCCGGGGCCGGCGACGGAGCCAGGGCTGCGTGCAGCTCCGGCCGGCTGAGACTATTAAACCACATTCCAGACCACTTCATCTATCCGTCTTTTAAATACCTCCAGGGACGGTGACTCAACCACATCCCTGGGCAGCCCCTTCCAGTGCCTGACAACCCTTTTGGTGAAGAAATTTTTCCTGATATCTAATCTGACTCCTCCGGCGCGACTTGAGGCCATTTCCTCTCATCCTATCATTTATAACAGCCAACATACAGCTCTCGTATGCTTTTCTATGTTGTTGCCCTGGGCTTGGAAGTGTGTGCTTTGATACAGGATTGGTGGGAGTTCATTAAAATGCATGTTTGTGTTTTTGTCTCTAGCTGCTTTCATCACTATCAGTACAAGAAAAACATTGAGGTGCTGGAGCGTGTGCAGAGAAGGGCAATGAAGCTGGTGAAGGGTCTCAAGATCTTATGAGGAGCATCAGAGGGAACTGGGTTTGTTTGGTCTGGAGAAGATGAGGTTGAGGGGAGACCTTACTGGTCTCTACAACTACCTGAGAGGAGGTTGTAGTGAGGTGGCGTTTCATCTCATCTCCCAAGTAACAAGTGACAGGACAAGAGGAAATGGCCTTAAGATATGCCCAGGGAGGTTTAGATTGGATACTAGAAAAAAATTCTCTACTGTAATAGCGGTGAAGAATTGGAATGGGCTGCCCAGGGAAGTGGCAGTCTCCTTCCCTAGAGGTGTTCAAAAAATGTGAAGATGTGTTGACATGGTTTAGTAGGCATGGTAGTGCTGAGCTTACAGTTGGACTGCGTGATCTTCGAGGTCTTTTCCAATCTAAATGATTCGCTGATACACAGGCCTTAATATGTGTAAATACAAGTTTAGCAATTGCATAGGGACTTCCTGTAACAGCCATCAATAAAAGCCAAAATTGCTTCAACAATGCCACAAGGGAAAATTAAGTATTTATAAACTTGGATCTGAAAACTCAGCATCATACGCTGCTTAGAGTTTTGACACAGGAATGCCTTAAATCCAATATCACTTGTGGGGTAAACATACCTGTTGGGGCAATAGGAATGGTACTTACAGTCTTAAGTCCCTTTTGAAACTTGGTGCATATATTTTTTTGTCATAAAGTAAAGGATGTGTGGTTTGGAGGGGCTTGTTTTGTCAATATTTGGGGATTTTTTTTGCACAAAATGATCCAGGGAAATAAATGGCTAAGTAGCAGCTCTGGATCAAAGAATCAAGTTATAGTGGATAATGATTTCTTGCTATTGTCAAAAAGTGAACATTGTACTGGAAGTTGCCCAGGATTGGTGTAGGTGAGACTTGCAGATTTATTGTGCAGTCTGTAATTTTCACAACCACAAATCAGGAAACATGCATGAGTCCAGAGGGCAGCAATAAGGGTGATGATAACAAGTTTGGAAAACAGATTCTAAAAGAAAATATTGAAATAAATGACCTTGGTAGGACTAGAAGGAGAAGAATGAGGGCTGATACAAAGAAAGTCATCAAATATTTTTATGCATAAAAGAAAGTGATAATTTCTTTCTGCATTCTTTCAGACAAATCCAGGACAAAATGTCATGGATTTAAACTGCAGCTGGCAAGGTTAAAGTTCATCTTCTACAACTGGGTGAACTAGTTGACTTTTACTAGGTTTGCAGGCTTAACTTCAGATAGGACTCCTTTAAACACTACCAAAGCAAGTAAGACTGTATCTCCGCCTCTGTAGCACCACATTTACAAAGCAGGTAGAATCCTTAGATTCAGTTTTTCAAATCATATTTCTTTCCCTTTTTTCCTGTTTTCCTACTCCATAGGCAACTATGGCATGAGGGGATTCTCACTTCTTCTTGGAGTGGTTCTAGTTTACATGCAAAAATAAAGACTGAGTAGGGAGAGGAAAAGAAAAAGTAAACAGTTCACAGATACTTGGGTGGAAAGAGTGCCCACATGAGATAGTTTCCTTACCAATAAGCTAAACATTCTGCCTTTAGTTTGTTAGGGGTGGGAGGGGTGGGGTGTGTGTGTTTGTTCATTTTTCTGGCATCTTCTATCCTGATTTCATTTAACCACTGTGAGATACTTTTAGGTGTGGTAATGAGAATTCTGCTATGAGAAATGTGGGTTCTAATCTTTTCCCACCAATTCAGATACCAACATTTCTTAGGTTACAGGCACTCCTGGCCATCGGTAGCTTCCACAAGGTAACATGTTGACTATGGCATTGAAAATTCCATTTTTGATCTTGGAGACCTAAATTTGACATCAGGAGCACTAGATAAGAATCTACCACATAAATTCATTTGGAAATCTGGGCCAACAAAACAATGGGCTTTAAACCATCTGGTACATAACATGTTGGCAGTTATCAGGATTTCACTAAGACCTAGGAAGCATATGTTTTTAAAACCCATATCATTTGGATCATAAAAGTGCTAGGTTTTAAATGGTTTTAGCCCTTCTAATTAGACAAAGTAGTCTTTAAAGTAAGCAACAAAGAACTTTGAAAACAGGCATTCGGAAAGGACAACTCAAATTTATTATTTGTTTAAGATCTGTTTGACCTGATGCCATGGATTTTGTAAAGCTGAGAGTTGGTTTTGAATGTTCAGGGTTTTAATGGCTTCTCTTCAGTTGAATATGCATTGAAATAGTAGAATAAATAAAAACAGTAGCAATTTTTAAATTCAGTTTTTAATGGATGCTGAAATAATGTTGTAAAATTCCAATGTACTGCAAATATTTCCATTTTTTTATAATGTTGGTATCTGTGTTGGGAAGTGATTCTACATTGTTCCTCCTTATCTATACTATTAGGAATGTGGTAGAGAGAAAATTGTCCTTAAAGAGAATGCGGGCTCAGCAGGATTTCAGTCTGCATTGCAAGCTTTACAAAGTCTTAGGTTCAAATGAACCTTTTTGATGGGGAGTAATGCAAGCCTCTGAGGACTTGCTGGAATGCTCTGTGGCAATTAGTTCTGTAATATTATAGTTCAAGTTCTGGCCTTAGGTGGCTCTAGAGACTTTAGAAATATATACAGTTTGTTTTTAAAAGTGCTTTTAGGCCTCTTCTTTTTTTTTTCCTCTCTAATTTTCTATCATCTGATAGTTACATTGAGGAATATAATTTGTGATCTGAGCTAAGACAGTTTGATTCCACCATCCCTTGCCATCAGATTATCATATTGAAGATTTGCATTATCTGTGTGCATGACTTGCAGAGCTGGTGCAAACAGAGCTATGTCTAAGCCACTGTGACCACAGTTCTCCAAGTGGACTTAGTTGGACAGGGAGTGACAACCAACAGGAATACTCTCTTCAGGATTCCAATTCCTTGTGGTTATTTGAAATGTGTCCTGAACAGATGTGTGCTCATGACTTTGAAAAGGTCTTAAGGCCCTTCTAGAAATGTAGCTCTGGACTACAAAAGAGGTTAGGAGGAGGGCAATTCCCTTTGTTTAACCATGAAATCAGAACGTCCTTATCACAGACTTTTTTGAATGTTACATTCAAAAAAACTTTTGGATTTTTCCAGTACTGCTATCAGAGTAGTGATGGTACCAACTTACTGGCAAACTTAAAGCACAAAAGGATGATTGTTTACTCATTTCAGATAGATTTTTTTCCTTCAGCTTCACTAGACAAACCCAGACGAACATCTGTATTTTAAAATTTAAGAAACCCTTATAGTAATAACTTCTTTGAAAGTGATTGAGATGTAAGACACAAGTTCTTAAACACTCAGAAAATGTAACAAAGTTTCTTTTCTTAGCCAGTAAAATGTAAAAAAGATGAAGTCTAAATAATCATTATTTTCTCATATGTCTTAGAAGCTGTCACTGGACTCTGGTGCTTTGTCAACTCTTTGCTACAGATAGAAACTAATACCAGACAACAGACAAACAGTAAATAGCATGATGCCTATGTTTCTCAACATAGTGTAACATCTCAAAACATGGTACTAGTATTCTGTTTCAACTGCATAAAAAAAGTATATCTGTGGATTATGATCTAGTGTTGGTGAAAGACCTTCTCCAAGCAGTAAGGTGGACAAGGTGGCCTCCAGATGTGCCCACCAACCAACATTTTTCTTATTATCTGGGATTGAGAGACTCTGTGGCTGGTTCATGAGGAAAAGTCAAAGTTCAAGTGTTGGTCACTGATGAGGAACGTGCCTTCCAGAGTGCCCCATTTATTAGCACACCTCTGGCTGCATCATGGCATATTGCGTCTGTGCTCCTTGGCTCTGGGGTCAAGAGACTGGGCTGCCTGACTTCATTTGGCATGAAGGATCGCCACATTGGTGAAAGTCATCATAAAATGGCTTTAAATGAGTGAAAAACGGAGCTCAACTGCAGATAAAGAAAAAAATCCCTCTGTTCCTGTTTTAATAGTTCTGTACGATTAAATATAAGAATGTATAAAGAATTTATTATATATACTTTAATCACTGTAATTAAACAACTACATGCTCTGCACACTGTGAGAAATTCAATCCCATGCCAAAGATCTTTTCCAAGTTTTGAATAGTTTTGAATAGTACATTAGCCTCTCTAGAACAGGGAATTCCAAAATATGCAACAGGCATTCTGGAAAATACACTGACCATAAAAGAGTGATGAAGTTGTACGATATGTTAATGTTGTTGATGCACTACTTGGGAATGAGGAAATATAGGCTTGCATTTATGAAAGAGTTTGCAGCAAAACATTGTACAAAAGGACTGCAAAATTGTATGAAAGACTAAACCATAGAATAAAATTATGATTGATGGATAATTGAATAGAATGTAGTAGTTCATAACTAACGCTGTGACAGAGTTAAGCAGCTAAGGTAGTGTATGCTGTCTTTAACAAAGAGATGGTGATGTTTAAACAACAAGGATTTCACCTCCTAGATACTTGGATTTTATTTCCTTTGTTATCCGGTGTGTTATTTTTGGTGGCCTCTATTATCTGGGAGCATGAGGTAAGACAGAAGATTTCCACGCTGGCAAGCTCTTCTTCAATTCTATACTAATGTGTTAGTATTAGTGTATTTCATAACAATGTGTGCTATTTGGCTTAAGGGAGCATATATCACATATCACAATAGGCTTGGTCCATAATAATGATTAGCTGCTGACAGATCCTGTTTCATTAGGCTTTCTTAGGAAAGACAGTCTTAACAAAAATACCCTTTATTTCTTACATTATTTCCATGTATCCCTCTCTATCCATCAGTCTATTTTTTTATCTAAATATTGCTCATATGTTGTGTAAAAGGAATAGGGTTTCTTGCTGCCTTTGCCCCTAATCACATAGAGCAATCTCCCTTTTGTGGTACAACGTTGTTTATTGTGTTTGAAGCTCCTCTATGCTTTCATCCTGACTCTACAGCACCAGTGGGGCAGAGTAGCAACCAAACACCACGCTAGAGAAGACTACTAGTAAGCATAGGCGATATAGCTGGGTACTTCTGGCCCATTTCATAGTACTTTAAGACCATACTTTTACCAGTTCTTTAGCAAACTACATAACACCTAGGAAAACCAACAATTTTCCATTTTTTTAAAAAAGCAGAAATTCCTGCACATAGCTTTAAAACACTCACCTCTGCAAGCAGCAACTCTCTTTTCCTAAAGTGCAATGTAGGCAGCAGCCCATGGCCTGTCCTACCCTGTTTCAAGTCTTTTCATGTGCTAGACCCGACAAGGCATGGAACTATTGTACAGACACTGCTCAGATACCTTACTGGTTGTCCAAATATTTTTAGGTGACCTGTAGTAAGAAAAGTTTCTCTAGTTTCATTTAGCTTGTGTCATTTGTACACAGCTGCTTATATGTTTCATTCCTGTTTCAAGATTTGGCTTTGACAAGCCATAGGTAAATGCACACAAAGATAGCATTTGAGGTGCTAAGCCTTACATGGTAACCTGCTGGCCTGAGAATAGGCACTGAATCCTATTGTTTGATTTTGAATTAAGCTTATAATTTTCCTGATGTTTAAGAAAAATTGTGTTCCATAAACATTTCAAAGGCAAGCTATGTGATTCCCACCTGCGACATTATATTCAAGAATGTAATGAGAACAAAGTTTACTCTATCAAAGAGACATGATGTGCATTTGCTGAGAAAGTCACGCATTACATAAATTTATTTTGGCACTTATTTTGGAAAAAAAGGATTAAGTAGTTTATGGAAAGGATACATGATTTTACCTCCTTATTAATAATTTTGTGTTCAGCCTAGTGGAAAGTATCTGTAAACCTTTCTGAAGTCATATTCTGCATCTGACAGCAGCATTTTGATTCCTGCACTCTTTCATATGAGATAAACGGAATATTTTTACTGCCTGGCTCTTGTTATGTCATAGAAGCGTCTTATTTTTCCTACCCCCCAAAAAAAAACTTCCACTAATTATTTTCAGAAATGGGGGGAATGTCAGATATTTTTCACAGCATTTTGTGTTTTCCCTTCTTGCTCAAGAAGTCATGCAAGTTTGCTCTTTGATAGAATGGGGGTTTTGGCTCTGTTCCCAGCGTCCATTCTACACCCCATACCATTAATCTGATTTCTAGACTTGGGAAACTTTTATCAGTTTTGTAATCTTACAATGCTTTCGAAAATCCTTCTGTAAGTGATGCTTCTGTTTCTGTTCCTAGATACTTTTTGCTATGGAGTGTCTTAGTGGTTAGATTCAGGAGTTATATAGCATAACATTGTAGGAGCTGTTAGCTGCTAACCAGAACAAGAACTGGAAGGATGTCCCTAGTGCTAGCTCCAAGCTACCGTGCTCTGGCAGATCCTGAGAAAGTCTCTCCCAACCCTGTTACCTATGCCTAGATCCTGCTAGCTATACAGGTATGTGTATGCAAGATGAGTCCTCTGTTCATTTTCTGAAACCAATTATGTAATCATAGAATGTTGTCAAAAGTCATTATTTATGTGTACCTAAATCTCTATTGCCCTCTATAAAATTTACTGAAATTTAAAACCATATGGTGTGTTTCCTATCTGAAGCAGTGTTTTTCAGGCTATACTTTTCATATTCTGCATTATTTCTCCAGACTTGTTTTTTTCTAAGAAAGTCAAACAAGATCTAACCAAGTATGGGTGCAATAAGTCAGTAAGTGAAGAACTGTGTTCCTGAGAGACATTTGCCTTAAAAACATCCACAATAATAATCTTTTTTTTTGCATCTGCATCGTGTTCCTCTGCTATCTAAGGGTATGCACTAATTTTATATGTATCGCTTTATATCATCACATTATGCATGATTATCTAGATTATATTGTCATCTTTATTTAAGAAATATTTTCATGTTCAGAATCACCTTTTTAGAATCAAACTATTTTACAATGAACTATGGTGTCTTTCTTTGTCCTTTGATGACATACTGCACGTATCTTATTAGAAGCATCTGCCTGCTGGGATGCTGGAGTCTTGCTAATAAATCCTGATCTGGATACCAGCCAGAGTTTCTGAGTCCTCGGAAGCACGATTGTGCCTGACTAGAAAGGCTGCCGTTTTTCTCTGAGTACTTTGAGTGCCTTAGTCTCTCATTGAACAAAAAAAAAAAATCAGGGAAAATATGTACATCCGTTCTCCCTGAGCAATGCAAGAAGTTAAATTTAACCCTGTGTACAGTATCAGTGGAATTATGCCCATTGACAATAGGCTGAAATCAACCCTCAAAAATAAAAGAAGCTGCAGAAGGCAGCTTAGGTCTGCATTTATAAACTATCATTACAATTTACCTTTGCAGGCACAAAATCCAGCCACCCACCCTTTTATCGGAATGACAATAAAAAAATTATTCACCAAAGGCTGCTAGAATTTAGTTAATTTCTCTGTTTGACTACTTCCTTGACCACAGTAAGTAGGAGAAGGGGACCTATGAATCAGGCCATTTGATATTTTATATTTATGTCACTTTAATTAATACAGATCTGGAGAAAGAAAAAGTTGTGAGTTTTTTGAAATACATAAGCCTTACACCTAGTTTGTCAGCACAGCCACTCAGCATCTCCAGTATAAAGATATTTATATAATTAAACACAAAATAAATTGCTATTTATATTTTTAAAATATTCAAATATTTGTAGAAGAAAACTATGAGTAGGCAACAAAGTATGATTCCCCTGTTTTTATTTGGAGCAATAGTGCAACTTTATTTCTGTTTTAAAGCAGAGCTATCTTGTAATGTGCTACATACCGACGGAAATAACAGGTATTTTCAAAATGAATTTAAAATTGTGGTGATTAATATGTAGTACTTTGGTCATTTCCATTCAGTCAACTAAAAGTAACTACATTTCCTCATAATGAGAAAATCTGTTCTTTTATCACCAATTGTAGCTCTCTATTCCTTGTAAGAACTGATGTATTTTCACTCATGCCTTATTTTAAAGTTAAATCTAGGCTGTGATTTTAGCATAAAATGAGTGGAAGATCCTTTCAATATACAATATATAAAAGATAGAACTAAGAGCTTTCCTTTCTAAATATATATTAATTGAATAAATAGCTTTCAAGTACATCTGACAGAAATAATAGCATTATGGAACCTAGACCCTATTGGCTATTGTGAATCAATTTTTATTTTAATATGCTCATCAAAGAGAGATATGCAATCCTTTTTACATCCTTATATTTCATCCCAGACATAGAAGCTGTCCAGGTTTTTGAGGCTTTTCATTAACCTATGTAATCAAATGTCTGATTGGCTGCTGGGTCAACACCATTAATTCTAGTCCACTCAAAAGTGTCTCCAGGGTAGAGAACTAAGGATTATTTTTTCTTAGTGTTGGTTTCTGCTTTCAATTCTTAAATTGCCTTTGCCCCTGTTTTGATCTTTCAGCCATCACTAACTGAATCTCATAAATGTTTATGCTGATTCTGGCATGACAGTATTTTCTCTTACTGTTTTCTAATGATGCTTCGCCGTATACTTTCTATTTTATATTTTAGTTGCCTCATTATGGCCATTTCTATTCCCTAATTTTAATTACAAGCTCTGTACTGGCTAGTCCCCTAATTAGACAAGGCACAAGTACTCAGGTGCTCGAGGTTTGGTCCCAGTCCTGAGTCAGGGCAAACTCAGTTTACTTTAGGCTGACAACCCCTCTCTTTAAAAATGTCAATATTTTAATATTTTCAATCAAGTCTCAGTTTTTTGCAACAACAAGTCTGAAGGGGAAATATTTAATGTATGAATTATATATGTTATGATGCAATGCTCAGATCAAACATAGAATTTTAAATAAGTAGCCATCCTCCATACTTAAATTAAATCAACAAAAGAATAACAGTATTCATAAACTTATTTTATTGATTCATATTATTTTTATTTTAGGAAATAGCTGAGATCTTAGGCCTATCAAGTGTCTTTAAGTATAATATACTACATTTACAAACTATGTACTTATGTACTTATAGAGCCACATTTTACTGACCAGTGAACAAGATTAGAAGTGCCTTCTTCTTTGGTTAGTTATTTGCCATTATTAAAATCATGACATCTCAGTTTTTCTCTCTCACTTGTTTTCATTTGAAAGTGGAAGTTAATTTTTCTTTTACTCTGGAAATTCTCATCGTTATGGGTTATATCTCTCTCAATTTTTTGGGCCTAGTGAGTTCAGAAGACACTGTCCTATGCTGAGGAACATGTACATGGAACAGCTCAACAGACTACTATTTTTTCACCTTTATTAATTTAGTGTTTTTTCAGAGCTGTTGTGATTTTCTGTTAATGAGCAATAAAATAGCAACATTTAAAGAAGGCAGACTGGCAGCTACCATTCCTACCATCAAAAGCTAAAACATTTTGCAAATTGGTTTTTTTGGTGTCTTTTAAATAGATCCACTAGGTGGTGCTTGAAATAAGCTACCCCACTATGACTCGCTCAGGTTGCCAAGCCCATCTCAGAAATACATGGGCAACTGGAAATTATTGTGGCTGTGAAAAGTTAAACTATAATTCATTAGTCAAAATCCCAGCAGGAATATTCTTGGTAAGAGGAATGAGATTGCTATCAAAGTGCTTGGGTTCCTCCTTTTCCAAAATCAAATTTTCTGTTTCAGAAGTAAACAAGGTGTTCACCATTATGGAGATATAAATTATAAATTATTTTGTCACTTCTGGTGCTCTCAAAATATATCATTTTCCATTAGTATTTTCGGCATTTCAGGAAGTTGTTTCTGTCTAGACTCAAAGTGATTTGGATAACTACTTCTTGAAATAAATTAAATAAAGATGGACATTAAGTGCCTCATCATTTCTGAAAGAAGTTTAATTGCCAATAAGAAACAAAGGAAGGCTGTTGCGATGTTACTGTGTGTGACTGGGGAGAGCAGCAGGAAAGTACGTATTGTCAGTTTTGCAGGTATGAATTACAGGCACCATGCCAAATTCCTTGTGGAAACCAAGTCTTTTCTCTGTTTTTTCTTTGGCCATTTGCTGTGCAATCACTCTTCCTAGTGTAAACCAACTTCTTCAGAGCTTTGAAAAAAGCACAACTGCTACAGACTTCTCGTTCAGTTGCCTGAAAATTCCCGTCTTTCAACCTGACAATACAGGCTTCTAGCATAATTATTTCTGACGTTGCTTCTCTATCAAAGAGCATGTTAGTCCTGTCAAACACCTGCCCAGTGATCTGGTGGGAGCTACAGAACCCCTCCAGCAGCCAGGAGAAGTTGTGGCACCTTCAGCCCTTAGGCTCTGATCTCCTGTCCATCTTCTTTGAAGGTGAAATCCAGGTGATCCAGGCTTCACTCGGCTGGTTTTGAGAGAAGTGCTCCTCAAAGGTATTTATCTGTTCTTTGCAGACACCAGGAGACAAACTCCTCTAACCTGTGTAGCAAGGAGGAAGTAGATGGAGAAGCAGAGGGAGGGAACATGATGAACATATTCCTATCCTTTTCGCTTGCCTACGGTGGTAGGCAGGTGGCCAAGGATTGTACTCATGCAGTGTGGATAGCTACACAGCCTCTGCAAGTCTTGCCTGAGAAGTAAGGCAGCATAGCTGAGAATCATGAGAGGGCTGTAATTGCCAGGACAGGTCTAGGAAGGCTTCAGGTTTGTGAAGAAACAACCTAAAGATATTGATCTCACAGGAAAAAAAAGAAGAATTTGGGTCACTGGAAAGCTATAGAGAGGAAATTAATCATAAACTCAGTATTTTGTGCAAAGATAATTTATAGGACATTAAAAAATAGGCTTAATTATCTGCAATACATCTTGCAATAATGCTGAAATCTGAAGTATGCAGATTAGAAAATGTTAATGCAAACCCTCAATTAATATGAAATTGATAGTTCAAAGGCTTCCTCTTTTTCTTTGTTATTGTACTTCTGAAATGGATACACAAGTTTTGTATATATACTATTTTCTCTCTTCAGTTTGTTGTTGCTGCTAAAGTTTAGCACTGGTTTTAGTTTTGTACCTGATTATCTTCATTTTTCAATACGTATACTGCCAAAAATTAAAGTCTTTTTTTTTAAACCAGAAGTCACATTTGGGTTGATTTGGTTAGTTGATTTTATTGTTTAATTAGTTTAAAGTATTTATTAAAGGGGGGGAATAACAATTCTAATTTTACTACTTCTATTTCATTTTCATGGCTAAAGAGGAGACAGATAAAATATTTGCTGAGATGACACCAGTGGCGGAATCACCGGAAGAACCACCAACCAGCAACGTGAGTCTGCCGCACAAGCAGAGCCAGAACTGTGGGCAATCACCTCAGCAGAGAGCCAAGAAAGAAGTCCTTGGCTCCGTGAGTCCTCAAAGAGGGAGGGAGTGACTCCCTGTGCCAGGCTTAGTATAGAGCATCTCCAAATCCAGATGCAGAAGGTTTTCTGAGCACTTACTGTATCAGCTGTATTGCACTTATTGTTATCAGCTGGAATATGATTTGAAGAGAGAGAATTCAGGTTCCAGAGCTGAAAAGGCACCTAATAGATCATATTCACCTTGGCAGGACCTTAGCTAGGTACAGGAAAGAGTTAATTTCTATTTCAGGGATATAAGGTTATATACATTTTCGTTAGATTAAACAAGTGATTTAGTTAACTTCTTGTAAAAACAACTACAAGCAATAACTACATTTCAGGATCAAAAGAAGAAAATATAGCTTTTTTAGTATGTAATGCTAAGGTAGGACAACTGATGTTTTCTGCAGCAAGTTTGAAAATTTTCCAATGCAAGCTAACTAGAAAAATGTTTAGGTTAAGAAAGGAATTTTTTTCCCCTGCCGTGTTCTGAAATTGGTATTAGTTTTAAACTAGGCCAAATTCATCCTTGGTGTGACTCCACATAAGGAGTGATGTCAGTGTTTTAGAAACATTTTCTGGAGCAATCTGTAAGGCAGAAAGTAGGAAGTTTAGAGAAAAGTCAGTCTAAGGACAGAACTGCAGATGCATACCTTGATAGAAAGCCAGACCAACATAGCCTTTGTCAAGGGAAAGAAAAATGCCTTGCTTTGCAGGCTTTTTAGAGGCTAGTGAAATAGCAGGTAAAGATGTCCTAAAAGCACACTTTCTGTAGCTTTTCAACAGGCTCTCTCACAGAATGAAGATGATTAAAGAGCATGAATAATCATGAGGTTTGCTATGTATTAAACATTAAGTAGGTAAGGAAAACAAACAAGCAAACAAAAAGCTGGAGTAAATAGTTGTTTCTCCAAATAGAAGGGGGTCAGTAACAGACCATCCCAGGGATCTGTATTGAGACTCTTATTATTTTTGTTTGCAAGCAGAACCTTTTACCCACTTAGTCTAAAAATAGACTAATATGAAATGGAAATAACTCCAAAAATGTGATACCTTACCCCTTTGTAAAAAGAAAGAGTTGACTAATAGCTATTCTGAGACAGAATACGGCATGTGCTCTGTTTTATGGCATTATTGGCTTCTCAGATACATATCAAATACCACCCATTTCTATGGAATTAGTTATATGCTTTTAGGATTGTTGCATCCACTTCTCACCTCCAAAACATTTATCACTGACAACTAAAATATTAATATGTCTGCCTGGCTTCCTCTCATGGATGATTAGCCAACGGCTTGCCCCCTCTTGCAGCCTAACCCTCCTCTGCCATCTCTTTGATGACATTGCAGATGTCGTTTTGGCTATACCTGAGTATCTATCTGGCTTCTCTCTATCTTTGTAACCAGTTCATACTTCTTTATTTACTAGTTTCCTGCGTATAATGTGTTCAGGATAGAATTCTCTTTGTCTACTCGCAAAACAGAAATTCTCATTCATGTTACAGTGGTCTCATTTATTGAGACCTTTTTCTAGTCTTGTCAAAATCAATCTTGCCTTGCTCACACCTACCCATGAGGCTGCTGTAAAGACTGCTTTTTGTGCATAGCACTCTTTGTGCTTCCTTACACTCCCATTTCTCTGTCACATTGGCCTAAAACGCTTATCCCCAAATCAAAGCACTTTTTACTCTTGCCATCTAACCTATGGCACCAGCTTTCTGTAGCAGGGACTTAGAATTATGTGCAGGTCCCTTTTTGCCCTCACTGTTGGGGAAAGCTCCACGAAAGAAGTTTTCTCCATTCAGTCCCTCCTTAATAGTCTTGTCTGGGACATTGCCACACTTCTCAAAGCCTAGGTTGCAGATGTGCAGTAATTTAGGCTTATTGTTTTGACCAGTATGGTTTCACTGTTTTCTTGTTCTCTGTCTTTGTCTTTTTGGGTCTTTTTTATATGATGCAGGCTGCCTGAGGCCAGGGACTAACAACCTGTACCTGAACAGAACCTCAGGCAATAGGGTAACGCAGTAATATCAACCATAGTAGTAACACCATCAATGCATACATATCAGACATAAACGTCATGAAACTACCCTCTCAGTCTTTCTGTGCTCATGCCTTGAATTTAATTTCACTGATACAACACCAAGTTCCTCTGCCTGGACAGCTGAAAGGACATCACAGGGAAGGACTATTTCAATCTCTAATGAGAGTTCTGTCCCATGGCTACCCTAATGCACTAAAAGTAAGGAAAATGTTGACAGAAGATAGAAATGTCTGTAGTATATTTCCACTATAGAGACTCTGAATATCATTAGCATAGGCAATATAGACAGCATCATCATTCTTTTGAGTTGAAGAAGCAGTAAAAACAATCAAGAATAAAAATACTTAATTCATTTATTAACTCAGCTGAGTCAGTGAATACTCAGAGTTTACCAACCTGGATTAAGTTTATATGTCATTCAAGAACTCAAATATTGTTTTGCTTGGCAGGCAAAGGTCTAAGTAAACAGCATTTCCATGAAGGTTGCAAGGAAAGATGATGCAATGTGGTTATTTATTAGCTTTGGTTTACTGTCAGCAAGATGGACAAATAATGCCCTAGTGCTTAGAATTTAAATGGGTCAAATTATTTGCCCTGCTTCCTCTCTAATTTCCTAGAGATAAGCGTCTCAATAAACATGATCATTTTTTGGAAGTCCTTTACTGTCTTTTGGTACTTTGTGCCCATTTAAGCACTTTTTAAAAATCAAGCTATTCATTTATATTTTGCAGTAAAACTACTAAGAATCAATTTTTTTTCAGAAGATATTCCTCATTTAAAGTCAAAGCTTTCAGAGAGGTCTACGAATTTGGATTAATTTTTTTCCTGAAATGTCCCATGTTGACTGTCCAGTCACTGCAAGTGTGATATCTAACTATATATCTGACATTCAAATCCAAACCCAAATATTTTCACATGGTTTTCTCTGAGAGGTTTTGGTTTTGACAGTATAAAATGAAAGCAAATTTAGTAATCTTGGAAAGTGGTAAATAGATGGTTGTCCTCTGGACAGTTTTATTTACATTCCTAGCTTAAACCGATTATTTGAAAAACATATTAAAAAGCCCATGTTCTCAATTTAAAAAAAATAAAAAATTTAAAACTAATTAGTCACTTTCATCTGGGAAAAAATGAATACAAGGGGTGAAATGTTGGACCCATTGATGGAATCTGCTTTCCATTTGACTAGAAGAAATTAATTTTGGTAGTGAAGCAGACTAGACTTAACTTTTACAATGCCCAGAAGACACAGATATGAAGTGGCTCTGCCTACTTTCCTCTGCAATCCTTCTTGCAAATAGTTATCAGCCAGAATTTGCTCACAGGTCTTAACAGTGTGAGTACACCCTACCTTACCATGGCGTATGGCTCTTTGCTACACAACTTATGTGTGGAAGTAATGCAAACCGAATGAAGACTTGCCTTGACTAGGCCTTTGCAACATTTCACTAGTCATCTTCTGTGATATAAAGCATTTTAACTGGCCATAGAAAATGTGAGATCTCTTATCCAGTATATATTTTGCCTGGATTTGTAGGAACATTGCTTCAACGTTGACTGTTTGGCACCAATCTAAAGCTTTGTCAGATTTTACTATCAAGACAATGCATGTGAATTAAAGCATCTGATGTTGTAACTTTAAATTTTTCAAAGTTTTCAGGCATCATCATTGCGTTTATGTAAGCTTTATAAAATTATATACTCTCTTAAATGTGCCAGAAACTCCTATCATCTACCATTCTAAATACAGCCACTGGGATTAAGGCTACTCAAGTGATACAGCAAACCCTATGAAAGTAATTTAGGTTAGACTTTTAATGTTACTTAGGTACCTAATTCTCCTTTTATCTGAGTTAAGTTGAGGTGCATAAATAAATTTGCTGCTCAGGGACTTAGGAGCTTTCGAAAATCACACCCACCAACATACAATCCACTATTTTGCATATAACTTAAAACTCTGACTTCCCAAGGAAATAAATGTGATTACATTGTCTGCCCATCTGTCTGTCTGTCAGTCTCCGATCTGTCTCTCCCTCTCAAAATTTTTGAACCTGACAGATAACATCAACTACCTATGACAGAAAGGCAAGTGCCCAAAGGTATTAAGTCCTTACAAGGTATAAGGATTGGAGAAAGGGCAGAGGTGACTTTCTTGCCCCCCTTGAAAGCTGCAGCACGGGCTAACTGTCCTCACTTCTCTCTTGTCCCCTCAGGTTCACCAGTCAGTACGTGTATCAGTCTCAGCCAGTACAGCACCACGATATCTGCCAGACGAAGGATCTTACCTCAGCTCCAGGAGCAAATTTGCCCAGAGAAGGCAGCTGGCACTACTCTGCTGAGGATGGTGGAGGAACTGAAACACAGATCCACTGGAAACTAGGCTTCATTAGTTCTATCATCTAAAAATCATCACTTGCAACTTTCAATGGCCAACAGTGAACAGTAGCCTCTCAACACAGGTTCTGGAAAAATGCTTTTGAAAAAAATCCACTTCCTCTGAAAGGGGATTGATAGAATTTCTTTAAAACTATTTGTTCTCTGAATCTCCACAATTTCGCTGTCTTGCAAAGGGCAAAAAAGTGATGTGTCACAGTGGCAGCTGCTGTACCAAAAAGCTGATTTTGGTGAGTGGCCTGTGGAAGGTTCTCCAGTCTAGAGTAGCTCTGTGATGTGTCACCAGCAGGACACGCACCATCATCTAGTCTTGGTTCCCTCTGATAGTTATTTCTCCCAGGTTTGTCTCATCTGGATCCCGGGTGATCAGACAGCACAACAGGTACTGTGTCAGGAGGAAGGAATGGAAATCTATCCACAGATTGTGGGTCAGACTTGACTTCTCACACTTGGGCTCCCTTGTAATTAAAATATTAATGCCTAGGCCCATGAAGCCTTATGTTGTCAAGGCAACGGACAACACTATTACATGCTTAATAAAAGTACATTATGCAAGTCAGTAGAAACAATTTACCTTAATTTGGAAACAGATAACCTGTTAGTGTTAAATGAAATTAGGTTGTCAGTGGCTCATCTTAAAGATTTTTTTGTGTTGAGACAGTACCAATTGGAGGCAGCACAGACCAGTTTTTAATCCAGTATGTGGAAGGAAAAGCAGGATAGAGGAGTAGCTATTTTTATCACCCACTCAAAAGAATATTTGTAAAGAGTGTAGATAGAGAGTTGAAACCCGTGTTATTCCTATCTGGAATCAACCAGTTTCTTTTCCATGCTTAAGCTATTCTTTTAGTCTGGGCATACTGTAAACAATGCATAGATTCTACACAGCAGTTTGTTATAGTGGCCTGATTCTGGTCAAACAGTTTTTGGTGAAAAGATATCATTGTTTCCAACAGAACAGTAATTTAGTTGCATTTAATTGGCTCGATATATCCTAGAATTGCTTGTTAAAGTACCTACTAACAGAATTGATTAACAGCATGATTTAGAAATAAATAAATGTGAGGTTCACGAGAGAAAATGCTTCTAAACATTTTTCAAAAAGGAAAAAGATATTCAATACTGTATTATTATAATTCCTGTAAAGGGATAGATACAGCATAATGTCTGTTTATTGTAAGAATTGATCTGTACAGGAATATTCTTGATATAAAACTCCAAGAATATTAGTGGTAGCAGACCATAGCTTAAAACATATCTCAGTGGTTTCCAGAAAAAAAAATCTCTTCCTTCCATATAAGTTAGGAAGAATACTGTGTTGTGTGTGCTTTTACAGTATGATAATGGATCATTTAATGGATTGTGACCTTTTACAGTATTCTCTCCTATTTAAAATCAGAATGATAGAAGTATAAATTTATCAGGAGATATAATTTATTTATAGCATAGGCAAAATAAAAACCTAAACTCTTATAAAATGCATGACCCAAAGAAAAGTTTAGATTTAATTTGCTGAGGTATATGGTATTATTATAATAATATGGTATTATAGCAGATACATAATACGAGGACAAGAAAATAAATTAGATTATGAGGTATGGAAGTGAAAGGTAACCATTCTTATTTTTTCTGTTTCTGCATGCACAAATGTGTTCATGGTGCATCTGGATAAATTTTTGCAGTATTTGCAGGTACCCTTTTCAATAAGTTTTTATTTACAGGCTTCAGCTTGCAAATGGTTTTCCCAGTGTCTCAGAGAGCTAATGCTATGTATTCTCATGTGAGAACCACGTAGTAGGTCTGACTGTGCTTTACTCAGAATCTTTAAACTTCAAAGATTTATGAGGGAGGCAAATGTCTTCAAAGCTTCATCATGTCCACTGAACAAATTTTGCCACATACTAATTAATACCCTGGAATTAATTAGTTCCCTGCCATCTTATTTGCCAAAAACATTATTTACTTTTTTCTGTGATTCTGTTTATAAATAGATCAGATCAATGAAAATCACATAAATGAAAATCTCATCAATGTCATTCTTATCTACACAGCTCTGGTAATCAACAGTATTCATTGATCACCAAAGAAAATACAGACCTATTAAGGATATAAAAGTAACCATTAACTTTGCTGGGGTTATTGGCTGAAAAGCACCGTGGTTGATTTCATTTCTAAGGTTTAAATTTCTACAGTAGTGGTTCCCAAGCTTTTTCCCTCCTGAAGTCCCTTCATTCTTTGTCTTCCCATCCCCTTCTCATTTACCTGGAATCTAACTCAGATCTGTAGTCCATTTAGTAACGTGCCTGATACAGGGTGGGTTTGGGTAGAGAAGCTGATAATAATAGAAGTCTGATTATGAACATTTCAAAGCTGTTGAACAGAACAGAGGCCATGTTTATTTAACAGATGACTTGTTCCCTGTTCCATTTTTTATTACAGTGTGAGCAGAATTGAACCCTCCTATTTGAGAATTATGCTGAAGTGCAATATTTCAAGACCAAATCAGTAAAGAGCATCAGGTGCCTTAGATAAGAATTACGTACCTATTAAGTATTTAAATCCTAATAATGAGGTCTGTAGCTGCTTGTGTGAGTGCCTAACCCAACAGCAGGGGCTGCATTAATAGATTTTTCAGTCCTGAAGGTTCTAAATAAATCAGTACATATCTGAAGTATAAAGCCCAGCTGCATTCACAAGCTAGTTCAAAAATAGGATTTTTTTCAGAAGGCTCATCTGGAAAAGGTTGAGGGAGGGAAGGGTAAGAAGAGAAGAAGTCAGGGGGGTGGGGGGAAGGCAACTCCAGAAAATTTTGAGGCAATCTTCTTGTCTCCTTCTTTGTAAGCTCAGATTTGGAAATGGCAAGTATTTCAGAAGCTTCTCTATGAAATATATTCATTCACAGTGAAGAAAAAAAAAGAAGAGTAACTTTAAAATTGTGGTTTGTCTTTGGACTTCAATTCTAAAAATGCTTTCTATATATACTTTGTTTACACCATTTAAAATTTTGTGGGTTTACACAATTAGAATTCTTGCATATTATATATAGGCTTATATAGTTTCTATGTTCTAACTTCTTGAGGCTGCTTCTAATACATAGAGGTCAACCTTATTTTTCAAGCTGTTCCTCTAGAAATAACTTAATTGGAACTAGAATAACTTAACTTTGTTCAGAATCTGTATTATAACATTGAATCTCTATTTACAAGTCACTGCTGAGCTTCATTGGTTGTAATCTCTGTGTTTAGTGTCCACAGTACTGAGGTTCACTTATTGTTGCTTTCTTCCCAATATTTCAGCGACACAAACCTTTGTGAGAGGTACACCTCTGTCTTTAGATAGAATACAGTGTTTTAATTAAAAAGTACATTTATTTAGTACATATA
The DNA here is from genome assembly GCA_033556795.1 of Tapera naevia. Classification (NCBI taxonomy): domain Eukaryota; kingdom Metazoa; phylum Chordata; class Aves; order Cuculiformes; family Neomorphidae; genus Tapera; species Tapera naevia. The sequence goes on from JAUMJJ010000038.1 coordinate 19,884,249, forward strand.
TCTCAGTAGTTTCTATGTATTAAATTATATTTAATACATTTCGTATTTCTGAAGTAGTAGTTTGCCAACAATTGCTGCAAATTACTACTACAGATGTTTTACTTTTCCCCGCATAGCCTCTCTTCAAAAGGCAAAAATAACATTTTTCTGGGCCTTTGAGATTCCATGCTTCATGCAGACTTCCAACACAACAGAAAAGTTTATTCAACAACAGGAGAATTCTTTGACAGTTCCTCTTTCTAGGTATCTTTGTCTATTACTTGTAAAATACATACACAGTTCTTGGAGCAGGATGCTGAACCAAAGAGCCTACTCCTATATGCTATTTAGTACTCTGATTGTTACACTATCTTGTCAGATTCATCTAATTATGCTCTAAACACCAAATAATCTTAATGAATAATCTGTACTATAGCTAAGTGACAGAGCATTTTCATAGTTTTCTTCTACAGCATTTAAGGCATATTTTTTTGAGACAATGATTTGGAGGCAGAGGGAGTAATCACACCTAGAACTTTTACAGTCCTGGCAAATGTTGTTACCATCAAGCTGGGATTACTATGAAACAAAACAGTCCCTTCTCCAGTGTCTATATTTTAATGACAGAAATTTATTTCCCTGGTTTTGGGGTTTTTTTTTGTTTTCTTTTGGGTTTTTTTACACATTTTAACACAGAATTCCAGCACAGGTCTCCAAGATGGGCACATCTTAAAAGCACAGAGTTAGTACCTAACTCCCTGGCTAGTAAAAATCCATTTAGAGTCATCTTCCCATGCAAAAATTTGTTAAGTCTAGGCATTGGATACTGTTTCTGTGCCAGGGCTTGTATTTATTACCCTACATATCTTGCTGCGTACAGTAAACAGGACTAAAAAGCTGGCAGGACAAAGCAGTTGCAGAGTGCAATCAAGTTCAGTGCAACGCAGCAAAGAACACACCTTGAAACAACATGCTTTGTTTGAGTATAGGGCATTAAATGTAAAGGAAAGGGTAACTTGCTACAGCAAATCATAACCCATAGACTGCTGCCACTGCAGCTATACTGCAAGCAGTAACCATACACTGGAATGCAAGCAGGAAGAAAGACAAGGCATGAGAATGCACAAATATTAACCCTATGGATTCTGCTCACAGCTTTTCTGTGGCTGTAAACCCCAGCAACCGAAGTTCGCATCTCTTATCGCTTGTATGTTTATACAGTGGAAATGTTGACAAGCTGCAAAAGCGGCAAAAAATTGTGAGCAGAGGTCTCAGAGAGGGACACTATGGCCAGCCAGGCCAAGCACACAATCCCAGACAGAAGTTGTGAAACATACAGATGCAGGGAATAACAAGAAGGTTGTTGTTGTTTGCTGGTTTGGTTTTGGGGTTTTTCTTTCGGCCTCTCCTTAGCACCAGTTTATAGAAGCTTTTCAATGAAAACCCAGTGAAATTAGATAAATTTCAACTAATAATGAATGATAGATAGAAAACTGCCAGAGGTAAAATTAAAGCCCTAAATATTTAATTAAATATATAGCCAATGGGTAAATCCTTCCCCTATGTATGGGCACACATTTATTTGAAAGGAGGCAGAGACAAGGGTTAAAGAACCTACACGTCTTTCATCTCTTTGAATACATACAGTACGTGTGATGCATATTCTAGCTAGCCCTTCCATAACATGCCCAGACTTTGAGGGTATGCCCGTAAATCTGACAGTAAATAAAACATCACTTCTGCAAATTATTTTGTGCAGATGATTCATTCTTTTGCTATAGCAAGACAACAGGACCAAAGTCTTCCCCCTTCATCAGTCACTCAGTCCTTGAGCTACCCTGCCAGTTCCTGATCATTAACATTTTTTGTCATCTCTTCACACACCAGGCATTGCAGGTCTTAGAGCAGGATAAACAAGATACAACTGGAAGCTTGGGCTGTGCTTATACTCCAGTACTGCACCTCCCCTTATTTTTACACCAAGATGGTTTTGCAAATAATCTATTGTGCAATAAAAGGAAAGACAAGTTCTATGCCAGTGTACCTACTATCGACTGTCTGCTGAGATTGCCAAATTAGATAACATTGTAGAGCATGACTCTTAAAGGCTATTGCTAAGTCTCTGAGTCAACAACCAATCCTGCTAGACAGCTTATTATAAACTATGAGGTCTAGTACAATAGGAAGAAGTTTGCCAAAGTTTTGAGCAATGCTGTCAGCATCAGTGAGCAGAGAGATGACAAGAAGGATAGATCATGGAGAAATACAGGCAAAAATCAGAAAGCATTTACTGCAACAACCAGGCTTTTGGGGGTTTGACAAACCTTGGGATTTAAGTTTCATTGAAAGTCTGACATCTTTAGCACTACTGTGTCCCTTGCTAAAGTATTTATTCAGAAAAGGATGACAAATATTATACTCTTCTTATTTGTGCTGTACAAAATGAGCAGTCTTCAGTGTAGTAATGGGTTCTCAATTCAATTTTGCTTAGCTTGAAAGATTGAAACTATATCCCTAAGTGTTAAATCCACAGTTTAGCCAGGATTATTGTTAGGATTCCCTTGCACTGAGTGCAATGGAAATAAAAAACAAATTTCTTTCAGTAGCTTCAGAATTTCACCCATAAGCAGTATATTATGAGGCTGAAATCCCTGTAGCATGTGCCCTGCTCTCAGTTTACTTAACCAAATGACTATTTTTAACTTTCAGATATATTTTAATCCTTTAGAAACATCTCAGAATATGACAGTATGAACCTTATTAGGTCCAGTGTATCAGAAAGGTGACTTTTGGGTTGTAAGTAAGAACTCAATCTCGGTGTGAATGCTTTTCACATGCCTTTGACTGGAAAACCACCTTTTGAGACACAGATAATGTCTACAAAATTAAGTCTGCCTGCAACATCACTTTGTGACCCAAGGTTTCGTTTCTGGGCCAAGTGCTCGCTTATGCTGCATACCCAAAGCCATTCTGACCATTTTGCAAATGAGCTCATGGGATCTTTAGTGCAAATGGCAAGTGGATGGGACTTTGGAGGACATACCACAAGTCTTCACTTCACTTGTGAAGACAGGTAAAGAAAAAAACGCTTTAGCAGATAGAGGTGAATTCTTTAAACTCCAGAAAGGTTTTGTTCCTGTCACGCTTTACATACGTATATGTACATGTAAATGTATAGGTATGTGATTTCACAGTTCAAGACAGTTGCCTACACAACCCCTGAATATCTGCCACAGAAGACCTGTTAAAGTTACAATACAATATTTATGTAGATATAAAGGTTCTGCTGAAGGAGGGCAAATTCCAGATATCTGGGAAAAGTCTGTCATAGGAATACAAGAAAATGGAACACCTAATAGATACTGCCACAATTTCAATCTTTGCTCTAGCAGTAATCATCATAGTCCAAGGACACAAACAAGGCAAATTTACAGACGTATTTTATTTAGGTACTTGAGCTCTTTTCCATATGTAATAAAACATACAGTTTACCTACAAGCCTCGTCCCTTTTTGCAGGTCCCTTTTTGCCCTCACTGTTGGGAAAAGCTCCACAACTGGTCTTAATTACTCTGGTGGAGGGTCAAACATTCTCTGTGTTGGCTCCTCTGTGCAAAGCCCTGATGGTATCACATCTTCGCTGTCAGGGATAAGAGCTCTCACTAATGTTACAAGTTCAGTTTCACTCACTGAATTTTTAATACAAACCTTAAATTCACAGGCATTTTTGTAACTGAGTCTTGAGGGAAATCACTGAAACCACTAGTAAAACTACCCGAATTTTGTAGAAGAGCTTGTTAAAAGCTACGAGCGCTCCACTGAAGGATGTAATAAAAAGTATCTATATTTTCTCACCCTTTTTGTTTTTATAGACAAAACCCTGCTCTGTTAAGAATACTGAGATGGCAAAACTAAGTGCTCAGAAATTGGGAGGTGGTATTTAAAAACATTGTATGACCTTGCTGCAACATCCCTCTCTGTGTTTGTTCTGCCACTTGTAGTTGGATTACATGCTTGTGTGCCGTTTTTCCCATAGAGGCTCTGTCCAGCTCTGTCCAGAAACAAAAGGTTTCAAGCTCAGCTTGCTGTTACTGACCTCTACACATTCTGTTCTCTTTGTTTCTTCTTCTATATCCAGCTTGCTTTTTCTTCTTGATCAAGGACGAGTCCATACTTCTTCACATCTTCCTCCTCCCTGCTATTCTACATAGAATCATGTCCACCTCTATATTCTTGATGGCTACACCCATCAGTTTCCCAATTTTTATCTTTTGCTGCAAAGTTCACCTCTGCAAGCTTATCTTTCCTGTTCAGTCACTTGAGTTCCCGCTTTAATCTCTTTTTTGGCATAATTATCCACACTCCTCTCACTCTTTACCTGGATACACTTAGGCAGATTTCTTTTACATTTGTAAAACTGAGGAGGGGAAGCAGTAGAGTAGGGCTGTTAAACTCAGCTCCCACCATTCTCCTGCTCCTGCAGCGTAACGTGCGTCACACACACTGCACCCATGACCAGCGCTGGCAGGAACGTAGGGGCAAGGAGCTTGGCACTGCCGCTAGGTAGAAACAAAGTGCCAGGCTGGATAAAACAAGGTGGAGGGAACAAGAGGAAACCTAAACAAAGGAAATGGTTATGATAAAAATACCAATAGCCACAATGAACTCTTCACCTTTGAAAACTGAACTCACATCTGGGCAGGAAAGTTGAACTGAAGCTGAGTTCAAATTCACCATCCTTTCTCCGGGTTGACTGGATATATTCCTATTACTGCATATTCATGTTAATGATTAGGTGCTCCAAAGCAGTTTTCCACCAACACTGATCTCTCCCTAGCACAGCGGTTCCCAGCTGCAATGAGAATCATAGAATCACAGAGTCATAGAATCATCCGGCTGGAAAAGACCTCCAAGATCATCAAGTCCAAATGTACCTGTCCATTTACCATTTCCCTCAGAAACTTACCTATCCACCTTTTAAACATCTCCAGGGTTGGCGACTCAACCACCTCCCTGGGCAGCCCACTCTAGTGCCTGAACACCCTTTCAGTGAAGAATTTTTTCCTTATATCTAATCTGAACCTCCCCCAGTGCAACTTGTAGTCATTTCCTCTCCTATCACCTGTCACTTGTGAAAAGAGACCAGCACCCACCTCACTACAACCTCCTTTCAGGGAGTTGTAGACAGTGATGAGGTCTCCCCTCAGCCTCCTCTTTTCTGGGCTAAACCACCCCAGTTCCCTCAGCCGCTCCTCATAAGACTTCTTCTCCAGCCCCTTCACCAGTCTCATTGCCCTTCTCTGGATGCACTCCAGCACCTCAATGTCCTTCTTGTACTGAGGGGCCCACAACTGAACACAGTACTCGAGGTGCGACCTCACCAATATTGAGTACAGGGGCACAATCACCTCCCTGGTCGTGCTAGCCACGCTGTTTCTGATACAGGCCAAGATGCCACTGGCCTTCTTGGCCACTTAGGCACGCTACTGGCTCATATTCAGCCGGCTGTCAACCAACACCCCCAGGTCCTTCTCCTCCAGGCAGCTCTCTAGCCACTCTTCCCCAAGCCTGTAACGCTGCATGGGGTTGTTGTGCCCCAAGTGCAGGAATAGGAACTTGGTATTGTTGAACCTCGTCCCATTGGTTTCAGCCCACTGACCCAGATTGTCCAGATCCCTCTGCAGAACCTCTCTTCCTTCAAGCAGATCAACACTTCCACCCAGCTTAGTGTAAAGTTTGCTGCTTTTTGCCATTTCATATCTGAAGATGTTGGGTTTTTTTCCCCGAAAAGGCAAGCCACCATCCTTAGAGGTTTCCAGGGGCCCAGGATGACCCTTTGTCCACACGGGGCTCTCGGCGGTGGAGAAGACCGGGGCGGAGAAGGTGCAGCTCCTGTTTGGAAAACAAAACAGAGGTTTAAAGGGCAAGACTCTAGAAACTAGTTAAGTCCAGAAAGGTGAAAAAACAACCCCAAAAGCTGAACCATCGCAGGCTGTCCATGCGTCACACGTGCCTCCCGGCCGGCAGGGTGCTCAGGCGCTAAGCCCCGCCAGGGGCGGAGGCAGCCGGTTTTCCATGGGAGCGGCGGGGCAGAGCTCGGCTGTGGCCCGGGAGCCGGTGGCGCGATGTCGCAGGGGCCGGCGGGCGCCGCGCTCCTCCATGACCTGCCCGACCAGTCGCCGCGGGTGCGCGGCGCCATCGCCGAGCTGCGGCGGCGGGCGGAGGCAGAGCCCGGCCAGCGCTGGCCGCAGCCCCTCCACGACTCCTTCCTCGTCAGGTTTCTGCGCGCCCGAGACTTCCACCTGGATCTGGCCTGGAGGGTAAGGGGGGTCGGAGCGGGGAGACGCCTGCTAAGGGCGAGGAGAAGGCGGCAGCGTCTCCCTCAGAGCCGAGAGCGGCTGCCGCCCTCCCCACCGGGCGCCGCAGTCCCGCCGCCCCCGGGGGCTTTGCCGCAGGCGCGGGCGGAGCAGGGGGCGCCGAGGCGCGGGGGCGCGGGGGGGAACGAGAAGCAGGCGGCGGTTATGGTTGGGGTGAGAGGGACGGAGCGGGAGGGCGCGGGTGTCCACGCTGCTGGGGCCAAAGGCCAAATTACTGTATCTGATGTGACCTTGAATATTGGGTTGAGGTTTGGGCCCCTCACTACAGGAAAGACATTGAGGTGCTGGAGCGTGTCCAGAGAAGGGCAGGGGGCTGGTGAAGGGGCCGGAGAACAAGTGCTATGAGGAGGGGCTGGGTCGTTCAGCCTAGAGAAAAGGAGGCAGAGGGGAGACCTCATGACTGCCTACAACTCCCTGAAAGGAGGTTGTAGCCGGGTGGGTCTTGGTGTCTTCTCCCGAGTAACAAATGATAGGATGAGAGGAAATGGCCTGAAGTTGCGCCAAGGGAGGTTTAAGGTAGATGTTAGGAATTATTACTTTACGGAAAGGGTTGTCAAGCGCTGGAACAGCTGCCCAGGGAAACAGTTGAGTCCCCATCCCTAGCGGTGTTTAGAAGAGGTGTAGATGCAGTGCTTAGGGACGTGGTTTAGTGGTTGAACTTGGCAGTGCTAGGTTTACAGTTGGTCTCGATGATCTTAAAAGTCTTTTTCTGTGATTGTGTGATATCCCTTTTTTCTTGCCATTTATTTTATGATTCTTCCTATTTGAGCTTATTAGTACTTCTTTCTTGATTTTTCAGGGTTACATCTATGAAAGTGTAAAAGAAAGACTTGCATATCTTGAGGGTGTGCCCTCAGAAAGAAAATATATGGATATATTCATCCCTGGTGGCAGTCTACTAATGCACACTGAGTTTTGTCATAAGTGAACTTGTCCATTTTTTGAGGGAACAGATCGAAAAAGGAAAAATCTTTTAGGCCCAGGAGAAGTCTTTCCTTTTTAGTCTTTTCATATATTCTGAAATAGGATAAGATTACTAATCCATGAGGAACAGAAAATTGTTAGAGTATTGAAAAGCATTATCTTGCAAAATTCTTCTTTCATGAAGACAGACACATATTTTGCTTCAGTGGCAACCAACCTTCCAAGGAGAGATTCTCTCAAACACTCTGAAAATAGACCTACACAGGAAAAAAAACCCCAACATTTAAATTTACAGTGCAAAAAAAGGTTCAGATTACACACCAGGAGAAATTTCTTCACCGAAAGAGTTGTCAGGTACTGGAAGGAGCTGCCCAGGGAGGTGGTTGAGTCATCATCCCTGAAGGTATTCAAAAGACGGGCAGATGAAGTGGTCGAGTTTAGTAGTAGACAGGTACAGTTGGACTCGATGATCTCAAAGGTCTTTTCCAACCAAGCGATTCTATGATTCTACAATGGCTTGTCAGATGTGTCTTCAGCATGGTGCCATGTAAACGCGTGCTATCGGTGTTGGCTTTATGCTGGCATGGTGAGGTGTCATGAAGGTTACAGTAAGTGTGGTACAGTCCCATTATATAGAGGTTACAGTAGGTGTGGTGTGGTCACTACTCTGATCAAGAAACAATATCCTTTAAAGAACTTTCTTTGTCATTCTTATGGGACTCAGGTTATGGGACTGAGTAAAACCATCTTTTCCAATGGTTTTTGGGGTTTAGTTACTTGCAATGTTTCTTTCTGGCTTTGGTAAGTTTGGGTACTTTCCTGGCTGTTTGTATGGCTCTTTACCACACAGACAGTGCATGCATACTTTTAGTAACCAAAGGTACAAATTGATATTAATTCCTTCTTTTTTTACAGAAAGATTGACAACCACTAACCCTTCTGAACAGAAAGTATTTCCAAATCTTCCCAGGGCAAAAAGATTTATTCACTTGTGCCAACTGGAAACTGTATTGCAGTGGAATTTGATGTTGACGACATAGCATTGCTCAACAGACCTCACCTTGTAATTTCTGACTTCTGTGTACTGTAGGTTTTCCAAGTTCAGTCACCACAGAAGAAGCTTGTGTGCATATGGATCAGGGTAGCTAAAGAAGGATGTAAGAAATTGATTTAAGTCCTTAATCATAAATAGCTTTAAAAATTATGTGTTCTATTCATTTGGCTCATAGGATTTGCATGACAGCTTTAAACATTTCCACTTCAGCAGAAGTAGCAAGTCAAGCAAGATTCTTTTGGATATTTATGAATCTTACTTTTGCTTGAAATTCAAGAGATTATATCAGAGCTGTGCACTAACAATTGTAGGACCATGCCTTTTTTTCTTTCCCAACAAAAGCTATTTTGTTTTGCTATATTCTTTGGTTCCAAAAAGTAGGGCTTAAAGAAGACATTATGCACCCAAAATGTCCACTCCTATTTGCATTGCAATTGGTTGCTGACACTGATTTCTAGGTTGCTTCTCTTCCAGCATGGGAAGAAGATAATAAGGTTGGTGGGGGGTTTTGGTTTTGATTTTTTTTCTTTTTAGGAATGTGTTTAGGAATGTGTTTATCTGCAATTGTTGTATCAAGGCCCAAGAGAATTATTGTGCAAAAAACTGTGATGGTCATAAGATGTATCCTCATCTAAGCCAGGTGTGCCTGCGTGCAGAGGTTATGTTAGTGCTTCGTCCTAGACAGAGCCCTCCTACCATCAGTAGAGACAGTGGATGTCCCCTCCTGTCCTGGTTTCATATTCCCTCTCAGGTTGGAGTTCAGGCTGATACAGTCCCTTTTGCCGACTATGCTCCTGTGTAGTGCTTTGTGACTCTCTCAGTGCTTATAAACAAAGGTCGTTTAGCATCTTTCTTAGTATGGGCTTAAACTTAAGCCCTAGATACAAATCAAGAGTCTGGCAGTTGACCAGACTGTGCATCCCTGGTTAATAGTTGACACAGATTTATCTGTTATCTGTTTATCAATATTTGGAAATGCTTCAGGGAAGAATAATCCCATAGGTAATGCATGTGGAATTGGAAAAGTTCTATGTCTTTTTAAAAATATTGCAATGTCTTTTTGTATACCATGTGTTTTAATTCTGTGTGTAGCTACATGCACAAAGGCATATATGTATGTGTACATATATGTTTATATTCTAAAGTCTGAGCTATTGGTTTCTCCTCCAAAGACAGCCAATAGAAAACATTTTTTTCCGAAACATCATCATGCATTTTGGTATAACTGCTGAGATAGTAGAGACCTGATTCTGTCTAGCATCCTTGTTAATATGATTAATCAAGGAAAAATAATAATTTTACAACATTTACACATATAAATACATATAAATACATTGATTTCTGTAGCAAGCACATTGTTTTCTATTTATTTTAATTCTAAGTAAAGTATTAAGTTCACTTTTTGTAGCATAGGAATCTTGGATTAATCAGTAACTTTTATCATCACTGATGCTCAGAAATCTGGAACTATCTCCAACAGACCTCAGAAAAAAACCCTCTTAATTAAAGCTTAACTCCAGACACTGTGCTTTTTCATCCAGCTTTTCTCATTTATCAAGTTATCTTGCAAGTATTTTCAGATGCTGAGCTGATGCTAAGTAGGTTATTCAGTTTGTGAACACAGATAATTATACATAGAGATGTTTTCCTTGTGTTATAAGTAAATAAGCCATTTTTATACTAGGTGATGAATGCTCCCGTTTTTCCTAATATTAGATATCTTAATTTTCTGTATCCAGACTGATATATATATATATAATATTTATATTTTTTCTTGCTGTCCTTAATTTTAAAAAAATCATATTTTTAATATATGCCATGATATTTTTGTGTTTAAACAATGAGAAACTGGAAATTCTCAAAATAAAGTAAAATTGTTAAGTATGCATGGTTAGTTTTTTAATTCCAGTGTATGTTTATGGATGACTCATGTAAGAAGCTGTGTGTGTCTAGAGTATGTCCAGCTGCTAAGAAAGGGATTGTTTATGTAAGTGTAAGTTCACAGAATGTGTCCCAAAACTACCTGTAGATGCTGTGGAAGATTATCTAATGCTAACATTTATTTCAGCTCTAAATCATTTCAGGTAATTAGATTAGTTTTGCGAAATCTGAGAACTCTTCATAATTTCTTGGCTTTCTGGCCAAGGGAAACATGTTTGGAGTGTGGCCATGTTCTGTGTCTGAAAGATGTAGTACTTGCCCATGTCATGGAAGGTGTACAGAGTATTCCAACCATATATTTAGTCCTTATTGGATCCGCCAGTAGGTACATTATGTCTTCTGTAAGGATCTTGAGTGTGTCACAAGCTGCAAATCCCTTTTCTCCCAAGGTCCAGAGATTAAATCCTTGTTTCCAACTTGGAAACTAAATGTACTGACAAGATAGGATAATTTATGGTGTTGAATGAATGTATATTTTTTTTCTCATCTTGGATTTGATAGTCAGCTCTTCAAAGAAATGTTTAAAATATTTATGCAATTGTTAATTAGGTTCGTTAAGTTGTGATACAACAGATTTTAGAAGGAAAGGGAAAAATTATAAAGCTACAGCTGTTTGAGTTGCTCTTTTGAGCGTGTTTGTATGTTTTGCTGTTGTTTAAGTGTTTGTATTGGAAAGGCCAAGGAAAAGAACACAATATGTTGAAAGAACTGTCTGGTTGGCACAAAGTGGCTGGGATTGCTCAAACAGTGCAATTTTATAGGGAGTCAAACAGTAACAGAATGAGATAATCAGAGTACCTCATCAGGCCCATCTTTGCAATCATAGTGACTTTCTATTCCACAAATTAACTTTACTTTTCCCTACTCCCTCTCCCATAACCTTTTTTTGTTTGGTTGGTTTTAAGTTAGCCTAGACTAGAACTGATTTAATGCAGTTAAAAGGATTCTTATAAAATTCTCCTAGTGGTTAAATGTTTCTACAATGTGTGGTTTAGGATGAGGCTTTTATCAACTTTCTCCTTACCTCATCAAATGGGATTCTGTCATGGCAGATGAACTTTTTCATTTTTGTACTTAGAAATACATATTTATAGGTGCAGTTTCCATGAAGGATATAGATACCATCTATTTGTAAGTAAATTCTGCTGACAAATAGTAGTGCCTTATACATAGTTTCCTCATGACTATTCTTTTTGAGACCTTGAAAATAATTCAGGGCCTTCATCTGAGCAGAAAAGCCATAAGCTGAAGAAAAAGTATATATTTTATGTGCAAAGATGCAGGAAAGAAGGCTAAGAAATAAAACCAGTTATCTAACATAAGCATGCTATGAGGTACAGGATGGTGAATCTCAAGTCTCCCTCTAAGAGTCTATAGGTAAACATCAGCATAGCTCATACTGTGATGCTCCAAAAGATTAATTCAGTATTCACTGAAGTTCACTCTGACCGTTCTTTCTACAAAAATAGTGAAGAAAATGGTACTTGCATAGATAGAATAAAACTGTAATTTGTTTAAGGTTATGTTTTATTAATTGGAGCTGGCAGTCTAACATTTCTGTTGTGAAATATGGAGTAATTGAGAAATGAATAAAAATTATTTTCTGTTAATGCAAGTTAACAGAAATAAAAGACTGTTGGTTGGTACTTTAATTGTGGTGAACACATTCAATTTGTGAAGCTCCTGAGGATTGGGTTTTGCTCTTTGATGGAATATAGTAACAATTTAAAAGGCTTAACTGTGCATGCTACCTTTAAAATTTAAACCTACCTGTGAAACAAGGTACTGAAAAATTCTAATTCACTTAGATCCTCTGAAGGTTTCAAGTTAGAAGCCTAAACTGTAGCTGTTCAGAAAATTTTCATACAAAATCTAAATTACTTGCCAGAGATATCCCTGTACCCTACAAACTCAGTGACAGAAAACTTAGCATGGCTGATACAGCAGAGACAGAATTTAGCTGATGAATTGAGAGGACACTTTTTAGTAGATAGTCTTGCATAGTATCTATGCAAAATATCTTAAATAAGTTTTAGTAGCAGGGCATAGAAGTTAATTTTCTCCACCACCACTTAATCAATATTAAAGGAGAAAAAGTAATTAGACTTCAAAATTAAAACTACTGCATCACCTGCATATTCCATCTATAAGATGACCTTTCACACTATCATCTGTAATTCCTTTATTGTGTATTAACTTCAGAAAGAAACACCTTTAATTGACTCGTTAGAGTTAGGCCGTTGCCTTTCAAAACACAGCCCTTTCTACATCTTAGACAGACAAGTTTATGACACTGCCTTCCAGCCTTAGGAACCAGGGTGATCATGTCCCCATCAATGGACGGGATCTCTGTTTTAGCAAAACTGGTTCTTGTTATTTCCACACTGGGGGAGGGAAACTGTCCAATGGGCAGTGGAGACACTATATTGTTATAGTCTGCCGTCAGAGGGGTGGAAGGGACTTTGAAAATGTTGTTTGGATGTGCTGATGGTCATATCTGTTTGAAATAGTAAACTAAAATTATTAATGACAGCATGTACAAAATTGGCCAAAATTTGTGTGGGGGAAGATGAAGACAAATGTTCCTCTGTAAAATTTTCATTTCTGAATTCAACACATCCTGGATAAATCTGGTGCAATATCAAACTGAATAACCCTAAATGGAACCTGAGTAGGAAAACTCATATTTTACATAGAAACTACAGGCTTTTACTACCTATTCCAGTTTTCTCTTCTGATACAAAATGACAACTGCAGTCCATTAACTATTTGACAATTCTAAATTCATCATAGCAACTCACTTACTTGATACAGTATGGCAACCTTCTGTTTCTTAGGACTGATTTGTTTAAAATATACAATTAAGAGATAGCTGATTTAATGAATTAAACCTCTGACTATAGCCAGATGTTGAAAACATATTTTTAGCTGTGCTTTTCATGTAATATATGATGCTTATCTGACACCACATTTTCCAGTTATTGAAGAATTACCAGAAGTGGAGAATTGAATGTCCAGAAATAAGTGCAGATTTACAACCGTCTTCTGTTCTTGGTCTTTTGCATGCTGGCTACCATGGAGTCCTGAGATCAAGGGACCCACATGGAAGTAAAGTTCTGATATACAGAATTGGTGAGTGACAAAATTGCTTGGATTTGTTTCACACCTGCCTCTGGTACTGATGTTTGTTTTGATTTGCATTTATTCGGTGTTTTTTGTTGTTTTGTGAGGGTTTTTTATGTCACAGTTTCAGCAGCAAAGTGAAAGTATTTTATGGATACAACACTAGGGGTTGATAAAATTAGGTAACATCAGGATGTCTTAACTAGATAGGTAACATATTTATGTTCCCAGATTGAAATACCTTTACACTAATAGAAAGATGAGTTTACTGAGCTGTAACAGTTATATCATTTGACTTATATACTGGTATAGCTAAAACTGTACAATCCTTTATGAAGAATTTATTTTCTTTTTAGTGGCATTCTTGTCTGCATCAAACAAATCTTAATGTTAAAAGCCTAAAACTTGTAATAATACATGGTTATTTGGATTTCGACGTCCCAACAATTATTTGTTTCCATGGAAATTCTCAAAGCGACTTTGATACTTGCAGATGCTGCACAGAGGGGAGAGAGAACAGGAAAAAATGTGTAAACTTAGTTATGTTCCAGCGTTCAGTTTAGATGTGGATGAGAAGTTCACTGGGTTTGCACTGTTCACATGTTGCCAAAGAGCCCTGTCTAAAAGACACTCTGAAGATCATTGGTTTAATTGATGGACTCCCAAAAGTTTTTTTTTTAAAAAAGGTATATTTAAATGACCATGTGTTACTACATTTCTTTGTGCTTGTTTTGGCCAGAGACATTATTTTTGTCAAATCAAAAGAACTGGTTTATTGTCAGCTGGTCTAGTATAAAGCTGTGCTCTCTGAATCTTCATCTAGGGTTAAGGCTCATTGCATGCAATTCTTTGCTCAGAAAAACAAGTGGGATTCACTGAATCTTGACAGAATTACTAAACTAAAGAAAAGTTATATGAATTGATTTCACTGATGATCTGTAATTTCTGCTGATATGACTGTTACTAAATTAAGCTGTTTCTGTCAAAACCTTGTACTGGAGGCTATGGCCATAGATAGAACATACTACATTAGGTGGCATCTACAACCATCTACCATTAGGTGGTACCATCTACAAAAAGAGTTTGAAAGCTGAGTGACACAAAATAACTTCTGTACTGGCGAACATATTTACTTTAGGACCTTTAATATTGCTTGTTATTTCTTGCTCCTGAGAAGCACATTAGAAGCGTTACCAAGCAAAAATACAGGTGCATGTGGTATCCTCATGGTAATGAAGTGAAATTCATTTGCTCTTCAGGACAATGGGATCCCAAGTTATTTACAGCATACGATGTGTTCCGTGTAAGTCTCATCACATCCGAACTCATTGTAAAGGAGATAGAGACTCAGCGGAATGGAGTCAAGGCTATCTTTGATCTTCAAGGGTGGCGATTTGCTCATGCGTTTCAAATCAGTCCAGCAGTGGCCAAGAAAATTGCAGCTGTTCTCACAGTAAGTATGATATACTGTTTTATGCTTATTCATTGCCATAGGTCCCATTTTTTCATCTGTTGGTAAATTTTTTAGCTATGGTAAGTTTTCCTTCCTTAGACCTTGCTAGAGTCTGTGCAGCTTGAAAGAACAAAATATTAAATCCATTAAAAGTCAAATAGCTCAGGCACAGGTTGTGTTTAGTTTGACTTAAAGTGTTCTTGTATCACAGTAAATGTCCTTTAACTTCTGAAGTTTTGTAAGAACTCTGCTGACCTGTTACAACACAAGAATTTCATGAGTGTAAAAGCTAATGAAGCCCAGTTTTGTGAGGATCTGTGTTAGTTATCCTATTTCATCTCCTCTCTTCCATTCTTTTGTTCATTAATTCAACATTCAAAGCCTTTTTTTTTCCTTTTTTTTTGTCTTTAAGACTTGTTCCATTCTGGCAATCTGATTGAAATTTGCCAGTGGATTTGAGAGGAAAAAAATAAAGGAACAAAAATTAAAAAGAGGACAGAGAATTCACAGACAAGCTACAGTGTAGTCCTATAATCCCATTTTCCTTCAGAAGTTAGGTTGAAAATCAGTAGTAATACAATGGTTAGCCTGTCATCTGAAATAACCCAGGGAAATAATCTCTGGCTCTGATTTTCGGTCAAAGCTTAGTCATAAACTAATATCATCAGAACTTCATCTGTTTCTCATTCTTGGTATCTACCGTGAAACTTCAGTGAAACAGCAGATATTCCCAACTTTTCACATCTAGGATAAGAACTGTTCATGTTCACATGATCGTGGTCCAGATCTCATGAGAACAGGATATCTGAGTGTTTTTTCAGTTAATTTCTGCGGTAGTAAACAAGTTGCTAGTAGTTTTTTAACTTAGAAATAGAGCAGAAAGGAGGTAGAGTAGGCGTTTCAATTCCATCTGAATGTTTCACTCCATTATCTTGAACCAGGAAGTTATTTGCATATGATGATTCCATCTTCAAGTACTCCAGACTTGTTGCATGGTTTTCAAGCTTCTAAATGTTTATTATAGCTATTGAAAAAAAGACAGAAAACATTTTTGTGTGTCCAGTGTTCTTTTCTAAGGAAACAAATTTTTAACTCATTCCTTTCATCATTTCCACTGTGTTTGTATATTTCACCCAGAGGTTGCCTTAGTGTTGTTCAATATGCTTGTCAGTAAAAATTAAGGAAACTTAGTTTCCACTTATGTTTTCCTTAAGAAATGTCTTGCAAATTACTACCTTGTATGAAGAAACAGAAGTTAATAGAAAGGAAATACATCCTAAGGAATGGAAAGCATGGTAAGAAATCTGTTACCCCAGGCAAAAAAAAATCGTTTTGTGACAAACGTGACAGTAGACTTTACGTATAAAGTAACACATAATAAGCATGCAGTAAACCTATAATGTGATAGTTTTAAAACCTAAAACGAGTTACACTTAAGAAATGTGTGGTGTTTGTTTTTTTTTAATCTATGGAAGAGTGCAGGAAATAATGTGAGAAGAGCTACTGTACTAGTGGGGAGAAATGTTTGTGAGAAGTACCACTTTTATAAACAGAAAAATGCTGGTTGCCAAGGTAGTAACAGTTGGAATATGAATGGAAGCTATGCTTTCCCCGTTGCATAGTGCTGTCTTTAAGCACTGCTGTATTTCCTTTTAACTTTCAAAGGTCTGGGAATCCTAGATTAACCTTGAATGCAAGTAGAACATTTAATATGATAAAGGCTGTATAGCATATAGGATTTTTATTGTCATTATCACAGTAATTTTGTTGTAATGCTGAACTTCAGACTTAGGCAAATTCCCAGTAATTTCAAGGCTTGTTTATAAATTATAACTATATCTAACTTAAAGTTAGTAGGTTCAGTGGTGTTTATGTTTGTATATATTCATATATTACACTTCAGGCTTTGGTTTGCCAATGATAGCACATGACTAAATAGCTTTTTGGTAAATTAGCAGCAGAATCTCTGTTGTGAAGAGTTGTACCTGTGAGAAAAGGCTGAAAAGAAGCTTTGTGCATGTTACTTATGTGCAATTTGGTGAGGGTTTTCTTGCTTGTTTCTTATTTGTTTGTTTGGTTTGGGTTTTTAATAGCCTCTCATAACGATTTTTTTTTTCCCTTCTAATGGAAGGAACAAGATGTGATATTCTAAAGTGTTGCAATGTAAGTTAACACTACAAAGTGCTGGAATTGGCAAGGTCAGGAGGAATACTCTAACCTAGCTTTTTTTTACTCTAACCTAGAGCTTTCACAGACTCATCCTTAAAAACAGAATCTTTTCAATATTTTTTTTTTCTTACACTGTTTCTCATGTATCTTGACAGGATTCCTTTCCACTAAAAGTTCGAGGTATCCACTTGATTAATGAGCCTTTGTTCTTCCACCCAGTCTTCACTCTAATTAAGCCTTTTCTCACTGAAAAAATAAAGGAACGGGTGAGTGCACACAAATACTTCTTTCTGCCACAAAACCCTTACATCACAATTTGTAGCACTTCCTTTAGGATCTGGTACTCCTGAGCACTGAAGAGCATAAAGCATTTCTGTGTATTAGTGCCATACAGGCCTCCTGCAGCCAATTGTGAAGCATTTCCAGTTATCAATAGTGTGAGCTGCAAGTAGCTGCTGTTATCAGCACTCCAAAGATAAAAAACACTGTGACACAGAGAGGTTAAATAATTTGCTTGAGGTCATGCAGCAATTCTTCTGAAGCACTAGGAAGAAATAGATCCTGAATCTCTCAGCACTCTGGCTAATAAATGACAGTGAGAAATTGTCATTGAATAGTGATGTTGTGCTCCAAGTTGTGCAGAATTAGTAGACATTTATTTCTGAAAGATCTGCAGAGGCATTCATGCATCAAAAATAGGTGAGGCTTAAGTTTAAATTTTTTTTCCAGATAGCTTCGTAGTTGTTTGAAATTGTTTTTGCAATTTTAAATCTGAAAACCCTGATTGTGTTTGGTTGCAAAAGTGTGCCAAGAATTCTGGTTTATTGTAGCATAGGAAGAATATTGGAGGTTTCAGCTGGCACAAAAGGAGGTACTGTGAGGTGTTAACAGCAGGACTGAGGTACAAAATAAGCATCCCTGCCTATTGTTATTTCCACTCTGAAGCCTCCTTGTCTCAGCAGGTGGATCTTGGCCTCATCCCTAGAAACATTCAAGGTTAGGTTTGATGGGGCTCTCAGCAACCTGATCCAGTGAAAGGTGTCTCTGCTTCTGCAGGGGGGTTTGACTATATGACCTGTAGAGGTCCCTTCCAACCTAAAGCATTCTGTGATTCTATGATTTGCAGTAGTCATTGCACCTCAGGACAGTAGATCCAGATTTTTCTTATCACTGTAAGCTGTTATTTGCCAGTCCCCTTTTCCTAGCATCTGTGTTTTGTTATGAGAGAGGGGCAAGATTGTTTCTGCCAGCCTTGTGTGTTCCTTTATTCTCAAAAGATTGTAAAAAATGAAGTATGTTCGAGCAGCCTGATGCTGTGGCCCTTCTTCTCTCACGTTAATATCTGTGAAAAGCCCCTTTCACCTGATCCAGCTCAGAATATCTCTGGCTAGAACTCAAAAAGTGGAAGGGGGCAGATGTACAGTAAAGGCCTTAAAGAACACAAACCAGATATCTCAATGGAACAGAAGCAGATTGGCTTGTCTCCTGACTTAGACTTACAGATATGATCTTAAAAAAACCTCTAAGGGCCAATCCCTCATACTTTTGTAGGAATAATTACTATTCGCTCATTATCTTACTTCCTGATAAGGAAGAGTTAGATAAAAGGCAACCAGTTTACCTCTAGAGTCCGTGTTCCTGTTGTCTTTGCATAGTAATAATAATTGCAGAAAATTCTTGTCAAGTGTAAGTAAGAGGCCTATAAGAATATCTGACTGGAAGTAATAAAAAAGGCTTCAAAATAGCTACCATAAAGCAAGAAGAGAAGAACCAAAACTACAGTATTACAAAGGTTAAAGTGGAGGAGTAGTCCAGGTTCTAATTTCAGCTGGAACTGAAATGGGAGGACTGAGATATAGCTTCTTTTAGATATCCTTTTCGGCACCTGTCCGAAGCTACATACATACTGTATAATGTTGTTTTTAAAGATGTGGTAGGGCCAGATAATAATGGCCAGAAGCCAAACACCATTCTTTTCTTGGAGATTGCTAAAAAGCAAGTACGTGATATCTATCATGACAAGACCAAAGCCCAGTCTTCCCGTGGTTTAGCTCACTTCAGCTGTTTGGTTGTAGTGTGTACCCTTACCAGTGTCGCTAAACCACTCTGGAACAAGCATGTAGCTGGTGTTGACTCCTGAGCTCACAGTTGCATAACATGCCATATTCAGGTTGTAGTACCTGCTTCATCAAGCTGCAGATAGTGAGCAGGACAGAGTTTTAGCACCCATTGGAATCTCACTCACATAATATTTTTTTCTTCATTTAAGGAGCTCGTTATGAACAAGTGCACTTCTTTAGTTAAACCAAGCTGGTGGCTTCAGCTCTTGAACTGAGTTTCTTTCCTGCCTGTTTTCACTCAGGAGTCTAGTGCTCATAGCCAAGTAAATGCTTTTCCTATTTTGTTTTAGGTGTATATGCATGGAAATAACTACATGCAGAGTCTGACGGAACATTTCCCAGTCAGCATTCTCCCACAGGAATATGGGGGGGAGGAAGTCTCCATCGAAGAGCTGGCCAAGGAATGGACTGACTTTATAAAGGCATCTGCAGATTACCTTCAGAGCATTTCTCTGGTTGCCCAAGAATAACCTTATTACAGTATTATATCAACTCTTGAACACTGGAACTAGAAATAAGTTTAATATGAAATTTTTCATGTAAACTTGAAATTATTGTACATGAAACCAGTATGTCTTTGCAGGGCACTGAGTTTTATATTGACTACACTTTTATACTAACTGGAGTCTATCAGTATGTATGTCTGAGTACATGAATTCTACGTATTTGCAATACTGTTTGTAATTGATTAACTTGTATGCCAAAAAGCTGAATAGTGTGTAGGTTGTCAGAGATTGTTACTGCTCCTGTTAAGTCTTTGGAGGCAGTTCATCTGTAATAGTACATCTACAACTTAATGCTTAGCTCTTTGTATCTTGGCTTATCAAGAAAGTGATACAAAAAAAAAAGAATAGAATGTGAATGGAGTGGACTAGTTTGTTGCAGAAGTATGACTACAAGGCTAATTTACAAGGAGTGAGAAGAGGCTGCTTTTTGAATTGATGCTCAGGGAAAAAGGCTGGTTTGTTAGTTCATGTCAAATTGAAAATTAGTCAGCAATAGTGAGGCATTTATTTTAATCTTGGGGCTGCTTGTGAAGCTTCCTTTTTTGTGCTAATTAACACAGTAATCTTCCAGTTTTATAGAGGAAGATAGGGAAAACACCATGTACCTATCCTTCAAACAGAAGTGTGAATCAGGAGGAGGAACTGGTAAAAGAGTCAAAACAACCTTGAAAATTCTGGTTTTCTTTCTTCAGAGAGATACTGTTGATGGACAACATATAAACAACTCAGATTATGATCACCTTCATTTTCTGCTGTAGAGCACTATAGAAGTCAAGAGCTCTGTTTGTTTTGGAGGGTGTAGTATATTATCCTTTGTGGATCTAAACTTTAGAAGTGTTTGTGCAGTTTAAGGGTCCCTTTTGATCACTTTGGACTTCAGCATAGGAGATGCTAGGTATCTTAATTTTATTTTCAAGAAAGTAATTGGCAACTTGCCAGTCTATGTCTTCTGTTGGGCACAGAAAGAAATTATTTTTAATTTGCGTTGAGCCCTCTTCTTTATTTCTGCAGATATAATGAAAAAAAAATCTGTTTATACTTAGTGAAAACAGGGATGTTTTTAAGAGTTGTTATTCGGATATGAACACTGCGTGTGTAAAAGCTATCACTCGCATTACATAGCAGTATCATCCTGCAATGCCCAATATTTAATAATCTAAAACATTAGTTTAGTTAGCTTTTTGTTAAAATCTCTGTTAGTACACCAACTGCTAGAGTTTGTTTATCTAATTTTGAACTCTGTTTTGTGATAAACCAGGTGGTCTTTGCATAAGCATTGTGTATTTAAGCATTCCATACAAATCTTTGTGTAAATGAATCTATGGCAAATTCTTTGTTTCTCAGGTAGCTGCTAACTTCAGTTATTTTGCAATCTTTAGTACATTGGGATGTTATATTAAAGTATGCTTAGGGGAAAGAAAGGAGGCTATACTATTAGATGAGAAATGCCTTATTTTAGATGATCATTAATACTACATTATTGCAAAAGCCTTTGGAAGCTATTCTTCATTAGCAAGAGGAACATTTATGAAAGGCCCATAGATTACTTACTGGTTGTAATTTCTTCTGCTGTGGTAAAGTCAATGCCAGATACAAAATTCTTTTAAATCTGACAGGGGCTTTTTAAATTTTTTTTTCTTGCAATTCCTTCATTTCCTCAAATGTATTTTTCATTATTCTCTTTCAGAATATCTTCAATACTGAGCTTAAATTGAAAGAAACATTTTCCAGATATATATTCATATATTTTTTCTATCTTTCTTTTTCTCATATTGACCTATTTTGTGATGTAAAATCTCCTTAAATAGAGGAGTTCAGTGAAATGCTAATTCTTCTTTATAAGAAAATAAGCTAAGTAGTCAGGCATCTGGCAGTTCTTCAAGTGTGTAACTCAAATTCCAGATCATTTACAAAGTGGAGAACTGAAGTTAACTGCTGCTTCAATCCTTGCACGTAAAACACATATGAACATGTGTTTCAGTGAATAGGAAATTGAAACTTTTCCTATGAAACCATTTTCTAATCATTGCTGCTTTATGTAGCAGAGACTTCATTTGATTGCATATGTATGTGCACATGAGCAAAATTTAGCTGCTTTCCTTAATCTTTGTTTGGACTGCACTGGCTCTAGGAATGTAAAGTCCTAAATGCCTTCAAAAATATCCTGAATCTATTGTTAGATGGTAACGTGTTTGTATAACACAGCAGTTACAGCACTGAGTGCAGTTATTTTATCGTGGTCTGTTAATTATTTTTTAATGTTTACATGTTATATAGAAGTTAAGAGATCTACGTAACGGGCAAGGTAAGAACACTATGTAACGGACAATTGCTGGTGCTGGCAATAAGGACGCATGATAATTAGGATATTTGCATAGTGAACGACAGAGGTATTGGTATGGGGGGGTGGATGGCAGTTTTGAACTGTAGAGTGAGCAAAATGCAAAAGTAAAAATCTCTAAGTGCATTTTAATGCCAGGAGTGCCTCTGAAATAAAAGAAAGCTGCTGTTAAATGGTGCAAATGTGATTTACTACTGACTACAAGCACAATGTAAAGCACAATGTTTTTTAATTTTTTTACATCTTAACGTCTTTATATTAATAAACCTCCTCTGAGTTGAAAGAGCCTCGTCTGACAGTTTTTGTAGTGATATAAGCTTCACTTTTCCCGAGGCAGCACCGAGCCTCCTCCCCTTTCCCGCGGGCGCGGGAGGCGGTGCCAGCCCCGCCACCGGGACTGCATTTCCCAGCGCGCCCCGCGGCACCGGGCGCTGCGCCCAGCGGTCGGGTCTGACCGGCAGCGCTGCGCGGCCATGGGGCGCCTCGCTGGGCTTCCTCCGCTCGCGGCCGTCACCCTCCTCCTTCTCCTCCTGCTGCTCCGCTGCGCTGCCTTGGCCGCCCTCGTGCTGCGGGGCCGCCGGGCGGAGGGCAACGAGAGACCCATCATTGGTGAAGAGGGGAGCGGGGGTGGCGGGCGATTGGGAAGGGATGGTGGGCGAGTGGGAAGGGGTGGCTGGCAAAGGGGGGAAGAGGGTGGCACAGGGGCGAAGGAGGTGTCAGGCGAGGGAGGGGGGGGGCCGCCTGCCTGCACAGTTGTCCTGGTGAGGGAGGGAGTGACTCATGAAGGCATCGTGAAACCTTGTGTGGAGCGGGATGGACTCCTGGAACGCAGCTTTGGTTAAAGCTTTTATAAACAGTGCTCTACATACTTTGTTTAGAAATGTTAAAATAGCTGTGAATTATTTAAGAGAAGTTGTAGTATGAAATAGTTAAAGCAGGGAAGCTGGGTCTTAGTCAGGTAATGTGTGTTTATTGGTACCTTGTGACTCGGCATCGTGATTGATGCCCTATGCTGTCACTGTTCATAATTCTCTCAGGCAGTAAATGTAACACTGTAACCCGACATGCAGGAAACGGGAGTTTAGTTTTTCTTTCTGTGCATGGTATTTGCTATCTGTATCATATAATTTTCTTTCTTGGACCATTCAGGGATATTGTCACAGGAATGTCACTTTGAGAAGTTCCACACATTTGGAAGTTCTTATATTGCAGCTTCATATGTGAAGTTTTTGGAATCCGCGGGTGCCCGAGTTGTGCCAATAAGGTAGTTTTTTATATCCATACGAGTGGGTAATATTTGTTTTATATATTGTCTTAGAGGCACAGAAAGCAGTTGTGCCACTTTTCTGACTGTACAGATCTCTTCAAAGACAATTTAAAGATTCTACAGTTCGCGAGTTGTTTTAGACATCAGAAGAAAAGCAGACTGAAACATTTCTTCTTGTAAGAACCTGTATTTGAAGGAAGGCCATCATTAATCCTTGAAGGAGTCAAAGTTCAGTTTCACTCAAACTGTGGGTCGCTAGCTCCATGTGGTGTTGTGGTTTAGTTGTTGGGTAAAAAGTAGCAAAGTAAGTAACAGTAGTGACAACACTTAGTAGCCAAAAGTTGGCAATAAGGTAGTTAAATGCATTGAAATCAGCTGTTAACGTGATGATTGCCAGAAGTTAAAAACAATACTAAAATCACGGTAGAATGTGTCTACACAGTCCCATAAAGGGCACCAGTTAAGTGCTTGAATGAGAAGCCAGTGTTCCTCACGTAGCTGGTGGAGATCTGAGAACAATTGCTGACCAGGAGCTTTGCCAATGAGTGGAGGCTTCTGATTCTGGCAACTAATTTAGATGCAGGAAAGCTGGAAACTTTGAATATACCCAGTGTATCCGTTCTGCAGGAGTGTAACCATCATGCTGGTTTGCTGATGTTTTGCTGATGCTGAGGTCTTTCTTTCCACCTCTCAACTGTATCTTTGCTGAGGAATGGGTGTGACCCACTGTTTGCAGCTCTGCCCTTCCGGAAACCGGAGTTGCCAGTCTGCAGAAAATAATAACCATGCTATTCATGTAAATTTAATGAGTCTCTGCAAAGGGGTCTCAGAGTATCTAATCCTGAACTCTACCCAACAGTCCTATTTTCAGTCTTGCAGATTCTCGGTCTCTATTGAGCTATTTCAAGTGAAATGTTTAATTTGATTTGGAACTATTTTATTCTGTTTAAAGCATGCTTTCTACATGTTTTCTGTGTCCTGTGTTTCTGTTCAATAGCAATGATGGTTTTGTAGTTAAATATGTATATTTCATATGTGTTAAACTGTTTTCTTGGTGTTTCAGATTAAATCTTTCAGATGATGAATATGATAAAATATTCCACTCTATTAATGGGTAAGTTTGAGCACTAAGTTTCTGTAGAAAGATGTAATAATTCTGGTTTTGTACTCTACCCGGTCTTTCTGTTCTTTCGAGAGGTTGTGCTGAGTGAATATGTTCTAAGGCACAGAGCACTGTTTGATCCAATGTCAGTCTGCTGCCTTTCCTTCCTTGAGGAACACATGTCAAATAATATGCAACAGTGTGCCAAAGCTCTTTTTGGCATCATCTTGTGCTTGTCTACAGGCAGACAGAAGTGGTTTTATAGTGGTTAACAATTTGACAAGTGAAATAACCCACTTCCTCTTTGGTTTTTTCCTCTTCCTCATTTGAGTGATCACCTTAATTTTGATATTTAATAACACTTGCTGGGTCTTTCATCCTTGCTCCTATCCTTTCTTCCCTCTCCAAGTCCTCTCCATATCTCCTTTATCACAGAAGTGTCTAATTTCCAGTCTCTTCTAGCCTTTTCTCTTTGGGTGCTTTCTTTCTTGCTAACTTGAATGGCCCATCTTGCCTGTCATGGTTCTGTGGCCTAGGGCTTTGTTAGACAAACATTCTAACTTTTCAGCTGACCTATGGCAACTGTCCACCCATATGTTTTTCCTACATTTTAAATGTGGGATAATGTGATTAATTTAACACATTTTAATCATGGTCTTCTTATGTTTGCCTTGTGCTAAAAGTTCCCAGGTTTGATTGTATCTGATCCCATGGCATGTGATCAGGCTACTTGTAATCACGAGATGAGCATCTTAAACCATGACTACTTTTGTTGAGCTTATGCATATACTAGGATATTAATCAACATGTGTAGAGCATTTTCTTCTTATGCTCCACAATGCGTCCTGTACCTGGGACTCATCGTGTTAGAGACAAAATGAATCATTTCATTGCTTTCTCACAGCTGCCAGCCTTTTTTGGGTTGCCAGACGGACTTTCGCCAATGGGGTCTCTCTACCTTACCACCAATGCAGAAGAGGATGTTAGGCAAATAGATTCAGTTCCTTTATCCTTCTGTCTTTGTAGTGTCTGGCAGTTGGATTTGTGCTCTGTAAGTGGGTAAGGATGGCTTAACAAGTGGGGACTTGTTGCCATCCACTGTCAGCTAATGACTTCCACGTTATAGCTGTGTGTAAATAACAAAATCGTTGGAGGGGAAGACTTTCAGTTCCGTGGAAACTTAGAATGAGATACATCGATATTTTATAAGACCTTAGTTCCAGGTTCTTTGCACTTGGAAATTTTTTATTATTAAGCACCACCTTCTTAACATCATGAAATTTACTATAGTAGAGACAGAATTTTATAAATATGGCAATGTACTCCTGAGGTAGCCTTTGAATTTCACAGTGAATGCCATCAGCTCTAACCAGTTAGAGATACTGGAATACAGGTAGTTGCATTTTAATCTGCTTAGGAGGATATCAAGCCCTTATCATTGCTACTTAATGGGTTACTTTCTTTTTGCATTAGCAGAAGTGACAGTTGTTTTTCCTAATTAGCATTGACCAGTTTTTGGTTAGAACAAAAGGATCAGGTGAAGTGAATTTTCCACCACTGAAAGGTAACGATCGCCATATTTGTCTAACAGGATCTCTGTAGAAATCTATAATCTGACCTGCTTTGAAAAATACCTTCAGCCCTATTCATTTTCTATATTAGCACTGGAGAGTGATTTTATGTTTTTCTGAATACTATTCTTCTTTTCCACCAAATACTTGGTGGCTTTTGCATGATCTTGTGTGTCATTCCCTGTAAAATAAACCTGGTCTGGAGGATTTAAATATACACTCGCTCTGCAGATGCCTGAGATCATTTGAGATGTTGGTTGTTTCTAGCTGCTTGTTAGTATCTCAGTGATGCAGGTTGCCATTACCAGAGCACAGAATTGTAGAGGAAATCCTTCAGCCGTTTTTGTAAAAGATCAGCAACTGATAGGTGTAGCTTAAGGAAATGTAATAGAGGTTCTACTGCAGTGGGTTAGGGAGTGCTCACACATCCAATTCTGTCAGAGACTTCCTTTATGTTACTGTCTCTGATAGTACTTGATTACTTCCCATGTAATCACACGTATATGTGAAAACTGCTAGACTGCACTGAGTTTTTCTTTCGTGGTGTTTTGGTTTCAGGAGCCACGCAAAGAATTGCCATTGATGATTATTTTTTTGTGATGGAAAAAGATTGTGCATCTTTTCTTTGAAATTGTCTCTGAGATTGCTTTGTCTTCTTTGTCTGTAGTAGATTCTGTGAGACCAAAGGTTATGGCCAACTGTACTTCCTTTTTTCTTTTCATGGAAACTTTTTGATCTGTTGTCTGTGTGAAGAAGGTCACTCTGACACGGTCACAGTTCTTTAGTGAAATTGAACAGGATGAATGAAGATTGGGGCCAGGATTTTAAAATAGTAGGGAGAGCTAGCTAAGAGTCAGGACAGGGTTTGATGGAGGTATGGCAGGCAACCCTTTTGCATACCAGCTGAAATTTGTATGTTTTGTGTATTTTCTGTTTACTCTCCTCCATACATTGCACTATGCTTGATCACTACTTTGTAATAGTAACCATTCTTCAGCAGAAGAACACTTAAGATTTAGGATACGGTTCCGTTAAAGACTTAGACACATAAACTTAGCTATCTGTATGCGTTCTAGCTGTCTGTGCTCACATAATTAATTGAATGCTACTCAGTACAGCCAGTGGAGCCTACAGGGCTGTTCAACCTACCTACTAGTTAGGTGTCTGCTCTGGAAAACATATACAGTGATTTTTCTGACTAGATCCCTACTGTCCACGATGGAAGCTGAGATGCCTATGTATAGATTTTGAAAACGTAGGTGTCTTAACCTATCCTTAAAAGCACTATCAGACCTTTCTCTGTGTACATTGTCCAGGTTTTAGTTTGATCACGATTGCTAATCCAATTCTTGGATGTTGCCTTTCAGGGTGCTTTTTCCAGGAGGTGGTGTGGATCTTAAGACTTCAGAATATTCCAGGGTTGCTAAGATATTTTACCACAAGGCATTAGAGGTAATTACTGAGGAACAGTCTGTTCTTGTTATTGTTACTGTTCAGAGATCAAAATGACAGGGAGGCTTATATTTTCATAGTTTGCCATTGGCATCCAGTGTGTTAACTGTAAAATCAGTAATAAGTACCTCATTATTGGCTTAAGGTTCAGACTTCTGACACTCTCTCCTGTTACATGTTGTGTCATGGTCTTAAACACCCAAGTTCAGGTGACAACAGTGTCGTTTAAACCTTTTATCTGGGGCTTTATGGCTGCGTCGAGCTTGCGATACTGCCTTCCAAAATCGCAAAGTATCCAACGTTAAATGTTGAACAAAGTTATACATCAATATGTAATAATTTGTAAATATAAGTATGTAATATAAATAATTTGTAGAAATCTTATGATTGAATTTTAGACTCGGAATTATAGAGTGACTCTCAAATAAACCAATTTACAATAATATAATATGAAGGCCTCCCTTCACTTATATGCTACAACCAGTGAGGCACCTTTACTCTCACTTATCTAGAAGTAGATTTAAATATATCTTTGCAGGTGCAAGTGAGGGATCTAAACGAGCGCTTTATACCTTTTTACCTGTTTCTTTGCATTGGTAGCTGTAAATCTAGCATACTTTTTATGTAAACAATAGATTATTTTATAACACAAAAAGCTAGGAAGAGCACTTGAAAGGTTTTATTGTATTTAGATGATCATTAGCTTTATTAAGAAAATATTTAATTTCTAGGGAAGTTCTTTCAGGCTCTTCTTTCAAAGAGCATCAACAAGGCTCTGAATCCTTATTGAAGATTTAATTCTCTTAGCGCATAAGATGTGAGGGTTTTTCAGATCATAATCAAAAAGTAAAAGTAAAAGTAAAATTTGCATTGAGGAAAGGCATGGAGAGTCACTGATCTTTACATGCAATCCCTAAGATCTGTAAAGTATTTTCTCTATTCAAATTGAATACAGATGTCAATTGTCTTCCTTTTTTTCCTCTTTACTGGCTTTATTTTATTTTCTGCTAATGTTGATTAGAATTGTCAGTACAGTCATACTTTGGAAAACTTTGCCCAATTCCAGAGGCAATTATGAATATTGCTTAAACTGTAATCATGGTAGAAGCATTCATTAGCAGTGAGGAATTCCTCTTCTGTCGTTGCTGTCGGCTTTCCAACAGCAGGCAAAGGCGGCATGGGTAGTGGCATTCCCAGGACCAGTGTGCTGCTGCAGTTTAGTAATTAAATTCCTACTCTTCAGTCCCCATGACACCAATGATGTTATTCTTTCATCTGTCTTTATTTGTGGTGACTCTTCACCTGCCATCTTAAACCTGAGTCCTGCAAAGACTATCTCACCTTCATGTGAGGCTGTTAATCTCATTTATGTCTTTGAAACTGCGCACTGTGTGAAGTGTAGCCTGTGTCTTGGTATTCAGTACTGGGGCAAGGGTTTCTTGTGGTTTCCAGTACTATTACGCAATTCTGTTAACATTTCACAATGATGAACTGGATTGCATATGTCGTAATTTTATGATCAGAGAGGCGGGTTTATTAGAAGGTGTGTGTGCTTCAGGTGAGTGAAAGGCAGAATATAATTTTCAGTTCATCAGAGGTAAACCTTACTGATAATCTAGGGTTTTTTCTGTGCTATTTGTGATGATTACATGTTTTGATTTTCATTGTTTGAGACTTAATTGGCACTGTAAATTATTGGTAGTTTTACTAATGTAAGGTAAGCTGTCATAATCAAGATTATATTCGCAGGTACACAACTGACTGAATTTTATGTTGTTTTTAAGCATATGAGGGGTCCCTTTGTCTTAATTTTCAAATCTTCACAAGAAGTACCTCAATCTGGCTCTGCTTTACTATGAATGCAGGATGTGAAATGCTAACCTCCTCTAAGTCAATAGAATTTTACTAGCTAGGCAAAAACATAAATGAAATACTGTTTTCTAGATTTAAAATTAGTTTTTAAAATGTCATGTATTGGGTGTTGTTTAATATACGCTTAGCCTCCAGGCTAATGTTTATTAAAAAAGGCGGAGGGGGGGCACAAAATGTTTACTGATTGGTTATAACTGTTCTAAAACTGTAGTTTCTTTTTGCTTTTAGTGGTTTTATTCATCGCTTGCAACTCCAATGTATGTCCTTCATGAAAGTCCTGCATCTGGCCATGTGTGATAGGTGGTCATGAAGGCTCTGCAGTACTATTAGCCTTCTTTCTGTAAATCTTAAATATTTGCTCCGAAAAGTGGTTATATGGTTTTTTCTCATGCTATCAGTAGTGTAGTAGGGTAATATTTTTAGATTAAGTCTGTAATTTCAGCTTTGTCAAAAATGGCTTTTGAGCAGCAGCTCTTCACAGCGGGATGCATTGTGGTATGCATAACTTGAAAACGTTTAGAAACAAAGGAAGAAAGACTACTCAGAATTTACAAAAACAGCAGTTCTGAAACATCCTGGTCTCTAACGTGCACTTATTATTGGAAATAAACCATACAAAAATGCAAAGTTGCACTGTGTGTGTGCACGCAGTGCTTAATTAGGTGACAGGAAGTGAGTTCTCTGTTTGCTTTTCATACTTCAGGAGAAAAACTAAGGGAGTCTGTGTTTGTTTCAGTTGTAATTGAACTGTTGCAATTCAGTAATTTGTACTACTGTAATAGTTTTACTTCCCACCTATATAAGAGAAAGCAAAATGAGTAGGAAGTTCTTTTCAGTCTTCTTTCTGTAAATCTTCGGTACTTTTTCCTTTTGTTGTTGCTTTTTGTTTTGAAGGCTAATGATAAAGGAGATTATTTCCCAATATGGGGAACGTGCCTTGGACACGAAGAGCTTACATATCTCACAAGCGGCGAAGTTTTACTTGTTAATACCAGGACAAATGGTTTTGCATTCCCTCTGAATTTTACCTCAGGTGAAAAAATCCTTTACATCTCATGTGCGAGTTTTGCTGAGAGATATGTTTTGTTCTTGATAAATATACAGGTGTGAATGTTTGGGAGTTGAGAGGTTTCCAATGATAATCTTGTTAAATTCGTTCTTACTGAGTTGCCCTGACTGTTTTTATAAAGTTGGTACAACTCCATCACTTCTAAAGCAGGAATGTGAGTACAATCTATTTGAAACCAATAGCAGTCAGCAAAAAATACAATTGTCACTCTGAGTCATCTGATAATTTGGACCTACAAAAATAATAGTTTAGGTCTCTTTTTGTTACTGAGTTGAACAAAATTCATGGGTCCAAAACCTATCAAACTCAGAGGTGTAATGATTTTAAATTTTTAAAATTGCATCTTCCCTGATGATGAATATTAGCATCACTGTCCCACCTGTATGGTATTGAAATTAGGGAAATCTTAAGATAGAGCTGTGCCACTCAGCAATGTTGGTAAAATGTGGCATCTGTTGATACTTCCTCCTTTAATTTGTGAGTAATCCATCTGCAGACCATGTAGCATTCACTAGTTCTGTCATTTGTGCACTTTTTGAATGGAAGGGTCACTGAAATGAGTGGCAAAGAATGATGTTTGTTTTGTAGCGAATTGGGCCTTGTCTGGGTCAAGACTAATGAGCAGTGGTAACAGCGTATTAGAAACCTGTTGTAGTTATTTCACTGATTTTTCTTGCAGCATATTCCAAAAACATAAAGTTATACTACAAAAAAAAAGTTGAAAGCAGTATTTAATTTAGTATTTCTTCTGTTCATTGTTAGTCCATCTGTTAGGAGCTTGGGTAATGGACAATATCCTTTTTTCATTTTTCTTTTTGATAGCTGCAAAAGACAGTAGATTATTCAAGAATTTCCCTGATGATGTATTACATGCATTTGCTACTGAGCCGTTGACATCGAACTTTCACATGTGGAGCCTTTCCATGGAGGTATATAATAATTTTATATCCTGAACACAATCACATTTGCTCTTTTAAAACTAGAAACAAATGGTCAAATAACACATCTTGCCCCCCTGCTCCTTCTCACAGAATTTCACAAAGAACGAAAAGCTTCGTGATTTCTATAATATTCTGACTACTAACACCAATGATGGAGTGGAGTTCATATCTACCATGGAAGGTAAGGAAATTAATTTATTCTGTAAACTGTGGCTGTTACAAACCAGTACTTCAGAGGCGTTTTGGCATTGATGTTGATTTGTACTGCAAGGTTGCTGTTAGAATAGCAGGATGAGCATCAGCCCTGTAGGTGCTCTGGCTGTGAGGAACATTATTGCTTTGCAGGGCTATTTTATCTTTTGAGTACATATCTATGAGCCTAATTACTTCTCTCACCCACTGTTGTCCTTCCATATATGCTGTTACACTTTAACACTGTAATATTCAAGCACCGTGGTGTGAACAGCCCCCATCCTGTAGTACTTTAATCCCTCAGTGGTGCAGAGTGCCTCTGTTGCACCTTGCTTTCTATCTGTCTACTTATACTTGCATTCCTGTGATGCTCTGTATCCATTTGCTGACCTATATGGGAAGAGCAGTTCAGGATACTGAGGTAACAGCAACATCCCTCGTTGCTGGTAACTGCCCTCCTCCAAAAGCCTTTTGCATTGCTTGTCTTGTGTTCTGTATGTTTTGCACCTGGCTTGCTCAGCTCAAAAAACAAGTTGGCTCTTTAGGGAGTGGTTTATCTTGATCAGTGCACTACTAGCAGCTCCACAGTAAGGCCCAGCTGTTGGCCCATGGGATTCTTCTGTATGGCATACTAGCTGTCCTTCAGAAGAGAATAATAGCAGTTTGATCAGAAAACCTGTTTAGGCTAATGACAGGCATCTCCTATGCCTGCAGGCAGTTCATCACAGGGCAGTTATCAGCTGCTGGGCTGCTATTCCCCATAAGAGAGTTAAGGGCTGGCCTTCTCCTGTGTGTATCAGGCCTGGCACAGAGCAGATGGGAGCTGCCCCTAGCTTGACTGAGTCGTCAAGGTTTAAGTCTGTCCCATGTGACTACCAGGAATATTCTATGTGGCTGCAAATATTGTATGTTGAGTGATGCTGACAGTAGACAGGAAGATTTGAGACTGATACAATTGTAACATTATTTTTTTATATAGATACGTACATTCTGAAATGAATAATCAAAAAAAGATATACGAAAATCATCTTGCATGGAATGAAACCTTTTGTTTACAATATCCATTTTTTCCTTCAGTTGTACTGTGACTTTAACAGAGTTTCAACTTTCTGTTTAAACTTCTATGAAACTGTTTGTGAGATATTTTTGTAGCTTTCTTTGGGTTTCTTTTGCAGTGAGACTAAGCACGTAATTCTTAGGGCATAGACCTTGCTTATGTGCTTTGTGTTTGTTGCAGCATACAAATATCCCATTTATGGTGTACAGTGGCATCCAGAGAAAAATCCTTTTGAGTGGAAGAGTTCACCAGGGATTCCACATTCCCCATCAGCTGTAAGAGCAGCTTATTATATAGCTGATTTCTTCATTAATGAAGGTAAAAATTTTATTACCTGTAAGTGTTGTTTAGAGTGAAGCATTAGTGAAAATCTTTGAAGATGACAGACCTCTTTTTCCACTGTCAAAGTGCAATACCTCTCACTGCTTTCTGAGAAGATTACTCTGCAAGTTTAATAGGCTAAAAAAAGGGGTACCAGAAATAGAATGGCTTAGTAAAAGTGACATCAAAAGGCCCAGCATTCCACAAACTCTTTTCAGTAGACTGGCTCAAAAGTATTGTTTATCTTGTGACTTTTTACCATTTCAAATGATTGCTATAACATTTTAGCCTCCGTTGCACAAAGATAATGAAATGAAAAAAATACTCCATTCATCGTTCCAGAGATTTCTTTAGTTCCAAACTGAGTTACAGACATGCAATTATTCTCAGTTTTGCTTACAAAATATATCCACCAGGATTCTAAATACTGCTTGGGCAGTGTACAGATATATCAAAGGGCTGCAATATGGTGCCCAACAGTTGTACACTATAGACAGCACAAGAAGTTTTGGAATTTTACAAAGCTTCTAATTTGTTTGTTTATAACCTAAGAAGGTGGAAATAACTGATGTGTAAAATTTTGATAGTTTGACAGTTCTGGTCTACTTGCTATAAATAGGTAGGATATAAATGCAGGTTATTCTAAGAGATCAAACTCACCTTATGCCTTTATTTATACTTACTAAACCATTCTACTGAAATATAATTTTTGTATTTTAAACTGACTGTTTGTGAAATTGTCTTACCAGATCAATAGTGACTGTGAAGAACATAATAATCTAATTGAGTTTGGTCTCTAGATTTGATCTCTAAGCTAAAGAGGCACCTAATTGGAGAAAGCAGACAGTGATTTAAAGAAATGCAACTTATGCTGTCCTGGTCAGTGAGAGTACAGAAATACATGTTGTGCTTTGTAGGAGTTCAAGGCTCTTTTTTGCATAATGTAGTTCTACTCCCCTTTGCGAAAAGGTAGGAGAATCACATAAAATAGTTCATCAGGATCCATAAACTTCATCTATTTTAAGAATTTTGATAGGGTACTTACGCGTGACTAAGACAAAAATGAAGGGGAAAACCAGATGAAGTACACTATGAGTCTTTTTTCTTTTGTAGTCTGAGACTAGAATGCAGCACGTTTTCTAGTTTTGTTTGCTTCATTCGTTTGTGTCCGCCTGCACATTTGTTATGTTCTCTTGTATCTGTCTGCACACTCTATTTCAGGCAGAAGTAAGCTCACTCAGGCCATTATCCAAGTAAATGTGGTAAAATAAGTTCCAACTGTGCTTGTGAGTCCTTTTGTATAGATACACACATATATAAAATGTATACATATATGTGCACATATATGTATACACATACATATAATGAGCTTATGCATGGTACCTTATGGGTACATCACTAGATTTGGATCTGTTGACTTTTAGTTCTAGTAGAGCCAACTTGTGTCAGCCAGCTGTATGTGTCTACCTCCATCTCATATTTGTGTCCAGAGGAGGGCAACGAAGATGGTGAAGGGGCTGGAGCACAGGCCCTACAAGGAGCAACTGAAGGAGCTGGGACTGTTTAGTTTGAAGAAGAGGAGGCTCAGGAGAGACCTCATTGCTCTCTACAACTACCTAAAAGGAGGTTGTAGTCGGACAGGGGTTGGTCTCTTCTCTCAGGTGACCAGTGACAGAACTAGAGGGCATGGACTTAAGCTTCGTCAGGGAAAGTTTAGACTTGATGTTAGGAAAAAGTTCTTCACTGAAAGGGTGATCGGCCATTGGAATGGGCTGCCCAGGGAGGTGGTGGAGTCGCGGACCCTGGAGGTGTTTAAGGGGAGACTGGATGAGGCACTGAGTGCCATGGTTTAGATGATGGCTGGTGTTAGTGTTGGGTTATAGGTTGGACTCAATGATCTCGGAGGTCCTTTCCAACCTTATGATACTGTGAAACTGTGATACTGTGATATACTGCATCACGAGTTATTCTTCGTTATCTCCCCAGTCTGTGTACAGCTGCTCCAACTGAGTACTTGCTGTCATAATGTTGCGAAGAGTAATTGATGTTTTTAGCTAATGTAAGGCAGAGTGTCTTCCTTAACTTTGAAAATAAACCAGAAGGTGAAAAATGAAAACTGTTTTCAGCTGGCATTTAAAAACTAAACCATTCTACTGGATTTTCATACCCATTCATCTTTAACTTGTGTAGAGTTGCCAACATGATAAACTAGACAAGGATTCATTTTTTGTTGTCCTCACCAGCTAACACTGCAGCTTCCAGTAAACTGGCGCTCTGATGCTTTTCTTTCAGAATTACAAGTACTAGTATCTCTGGTAGATACTGCCAGTATCTCACAGATTAATATTTTTATACAGTCATGGTTTTAAAGTAATAATTAGGTATCTTCCTCCTCAAAAATAAAATACTGCTGGAGCAGCTTTCTGAACATGTATTGTCACAGTTCTTCACGTACTGGTTAGTGTGATTCTATTTGCTGTTATACTACACAGAATAACTTACTTTGCCAAGCAAGATACTGTCAAGGAGGATAACAGTAAAGTGATTTATACTTTTACAATGTTTTACAGCCCGGAAGAGCCTGCACCGTTTCCCCAGTGAAGATGAGGAAACAAAAGAATTGATTTATAATTACACTCCAATTTACACAGGAACGTTTTCTTCATTTCAGCAAATCTATTTTTTTGATTGAGTGTCATGTCAGAGGTGCAGTGATATTATTTATAAGTGGAATCGTGTAATTAAACTGATACAGTGTACTGCACATGACAGAAAGCCAGAGTAATTCTCTTCCTTTAAAATCTTTTTTTTTCTGTGTTTCTTTTGCAATGTTGGACAATTAATATAAATGTTTACATTCAATAACATAATAATTGTCCTGGATCACACTTCAAGGCAAGCTACAGAAAAATTCATTTTTTTTCCAGGTAAGAGGTCTTGATTAGGCTTATAAGTTTGGAAGTAATCAGGTTATTATAAGGAAAACCACTGTAGTCATGTATTTTAAAATATGGGAGTTGTCTTTGTAAAGTGTTGTGGGCTTATGATAGCACTAGAACATTCCTTGGCAAAATCCTATCCTTCTCATTTGTTAAATCACTTGAAACTTCTCATCTTTGGTTTGTCATAAATATGTGTATGTAGCCAAGTTCTTGACAGGAGCTATTTTCTCATTTGAAAATCGACCACAATAGTAGGAGGTATGATAGCAAAGACATATATTTTGCCTAAAAAAGTGTATGTTATATCCATTTGTGAGGATATTTCTCTTGTATGTTCAGCATTGTTTGAAGTGCTTATACATTGTGATGTCTACATAAATATGAGGGTGCCGTGTAAACTAGGCATTGCAAATACCAGGTAAAATGAGTAGGTTTGGAGGGCATAGGTAAGTGCTGATTCCACTTTCTGTTTTTTTTCAAATTCATTTTTATATATAGTCCAAGAATTTGAGAGTGAGTGGAGTAACTGACAGATATGAGATGCAAACGTCCATTTCTTTGGATATAAAGGAATGTAATCCTAATTTTATCCTTATGTAGTCTGATGTTTCCTGCAGCTACTGGACAGAATTCTCACTTTGAGTCAAGAGGTAGTTTGCCATTAACTTAGTAAAGACAGTAGTTTCTTTCTCTTTAATGCAGCTAGAATTCAAACAGCAGATGAATGTATATGCGAAACCTATTAACGCTGACATAATGTGATAATAGCTGTTGCATTCAATACACTTTTCTTTTTGCTTTGCTGCACACTTAGTGAATATTTTGTTCAATGGTTTTGTGTGGTGTCCAAGAAGGAACTAAGACAATCAAATATAACTCTCTTCTATTGCACAGCTTCCAAACTCTGTTAACATCAGTAGGGATTTGGAGTTTATGAACAATTCAGCTTTGTACCTCGGCTCTGTTTCTTGGTACCTTATACACTCAAATACTGTATCGGAATAATGTTGGTACGTTTCTCAGGTTTTTCAAATAAAGGACTCTAACTTGTTCTTCATCATGAAACAACTGCAGAAGAGAATGTGAAATGCATTAGTTAAAAAACTATAAGGAAACATTAACTGTGACTACCAGAAAGACACTGCCAGGTAATTACAAGCATGAATATGTAATAATGCAAAGTATTTCTGCATTTGTCAGATCAGCCAAATTCAGTAAATGACACTCTTCTAATATAGGTGATTTTATTAACTATATTAGCTGACTCTTGAGAGTAAAACGAGGATTACACTCTGCAGTTGCATATAAATGTAGCTAAGATACTTACAAACCAAGTCTAGTCTTGATATTCAGCCCAAGTTCTTTGGAATAGCTCTAAGAATTTGCCTGAGTAGGGAGGGAAGGATTTAGCCTTAAAAACAGGGATCAGTCTTGCAAGTGAAAACTTCCTGCGTGTAACTATAAGGAATATTACGTGTAATACTATGAGAGCACAGTGTATTAATTATGAATTTGTATGTGACTTTCCTTTATATACTTTGTCTTGTAAACTTATTTGATGGTATCAATGATTTTTCTATGATACGTGAGATAAAATTCTGTTCAAGCACCTATGTATATGTGTTCTCTGTTAGATACCGTGAATAATGACTGTTAATTCCTTGTCTTTTATTTCCATCTTTGACAGTCCCAAATCAGGAGGCTGCTGTAACCCATGTCTGCTTGGTGTGGTCACACCAGGGTCAGAGTAAGAGATCCATGGCCTGGCACAGAGATGCTTACAGCACAGTTCAGGCAGGGACCAGTGCCCGGGGCCTCAACTTAAATGGTTTTAAATGCGGCTGTTGAGCTGGGGGGGTGAAAGCTCTCCACAAGGCTGCCCAGAACACTTCCTCATGCAGCCTTTTCACAGCAGGCCCATCCCAGATGCAGAGTGTCAAAGCTCACTTGTACACAGGCAGCCACATTCCTATGAAGTTGGGAAGGGTTTGCAGGGCCGGCTGATGCTCTAAGGGCTCTGAGAGCTGCAAGCAAAGCAACTGCTCTCTGCAATGTTCAGTGCAATGAGAACTTCAATCTGTTCTTTATAATACCTGACATCTTCCACAAGTTCTCTTAACAGTCAGAAGCAAACTAGAGGAACTGAGAATTGTCTAGCCCTCACCCAACAGAGGGTTAAAAAGTTTCAGTACACCTCCTCTCTGCTGTAAGTGATTTACAGTATGGCTTCTCATTGCTCAGACAGAACTTCTAACGTAGTTTTTAGGATTAATGCTGGAGAGAAAAGAAGAGGAGCCTGTGGCCATACTCTCATCTTACTCAGAGTATGGCTCACGAGCCTAATCATCTTGTTTGCTTGCAGAAAAAACGTCCATTGATCAGCAGAGAAACCCTATGTGTCTTGCAGATTATAAATTTGCAATGGTTTTCTCTTTGTACTCTTCTGCTTTTACCACTAGATGGCCTACAAGAACCAGTATTTTGTGCAATTTGTAATCGGGTGTGGTGGTGTCTCAAAGGTTGAAAGTGATATGTTGAACAGGATATCTACTGTACCATGGTATTTATCTATGTACCGGGATATTTGGGGTGTGGGACAGGAGAAGGGTGGAGACAGAATAAAACTGGAATCTTATTGGCATAACTGGACAGATTTACACAATTGTGAGAGAGAAACAGGGTATGTGAGCATAAAATTAATCCCGCTGGGACTAAGTCTTGATTCCAGTGAATAGTTAAAGGATTTGAGCATTAGCTGGAGGTGACAGAAATGACATCCCTATTTTCAGGTTGTTGTTCCTCCCCTATAGCTACAGAATCTCTCGGTTCCTTTTTCTCTAAATATGAAACTAGCTCATGTGAAACGGGACAGCTTAGATGGGAAGAAGTGAGAACCAGCGCTTAGAAAACTTTCACCTGGGAGGTAGGAAAGACCAGTTTGACTTCCTTCAAGTAAGGAAGAAATCACAAGGAAGAAATACCCTGAATAAGGGCTCTAAGTACAGAATTAAAGAGGAAGAGCCTAATGTGCAAGCTGATCTAGAAGAGGGAACCCAAAACAATCCACCCAAAGCCCCAGCACTTCAGGGCTGGCCAGCTATGCAAAATTCCTTAGCAAAGCAGTGAATACAAACCAGAGATTTGTGTCCAAGCAGATCACAACCTTATTTCCACTTTAATGCTGACTAGCTATTTAATTTTAGGCTAATTTTCAACCTCTTTCACTTCATAGTCAGTGCCACCTTATTCATTGCTGTGGATGCCGCTAAGCAAAAAGATACTGTAAGCTAGACTGTACTGTATTTCTGGGCAGATTTCCATACAAATTAGTGGCTTATTAGGGACGTGGTTGTTCTCTTCTTGGAACAAGGGAAGTATGGAGAAAGTTGGAACAACCAGGAATAACAATAATGAATAGTTTCCCGGTTTTGTGTTATCACTGCATTGCCCTTACGAGGCAGAAGTCCTGGGCTGAGAGAAAGAACTTCAGGTGAGATCAGAGAGCTGAAGAGTGTGTGCCAATGCATAATCAAGTATGTTTTGATTTGAGGTAGGATAGTGTACACAAGAAGATTTTATAGTCACTTTTATCACAGTAATCAACTCTTATTATTTTATATGGGGTTGATTTTTTTTCTTCTTGGAGTTCACTTGTATATATCTGGTGGTAGTGGTGTTAGAAAAGCTCTGGGAGTTGGCTAGTATTCAAGTCTCATTAAGGATTCTAAATGTCTGTTCAAATTCTTTTGTTTTGAGTACTTACATGGAAGACAGAATGAAAAATACTGTGAGATGATTGTTTACCTACTCTTGTTAGCCTTGTGCCTTTCCCTGGGGCAGGCCTTTTTCATAATCCAGTGCTTATTTATAGGGCAAATAGTGAGGAATATCCTGTCCAGGGCCACCTGTTGTTCAGGATACTGTTCCAGCTTTCATAATTTCCTCATAATGTTTATAACTTTCATAATATAAGCAATATGTTTTAAAAGTCAGCTTTCTCTGTGAGTTCTTATATAATCAAAAATTTCCAAGACACTTTCATCCAGAAAAAGTCCAGACCATCTAAAAATAGCTCAGTAATTGAAAGAGCACTTGAATAAGGTATTTGCTCCAAACTTAAGCAAAAAGCCTCAAATTTTCTTCTTTGTGATTCTCAGAAATGCAGTGAACAAACATCCTTCTCAACCAAAGTTTCTGAAATGAAAAGCCACAAAAGGTTGAAGAGAGTAAATTCTAGCAATTGTTGCTTTGATTATCAAAGCAATTGGGTTGAGTGCTATTAGCCTGGGACTTTATACCTCCCAAGTTTCCTTTGATGATTGAAACTGAAAGGTATTTCACTGTTGTTTTGCAGTTACACAAGTCTGAAAGCTGATTTTATATGTGTGTAGTTTCTTACTATTTTCCTGAATAGCAAAACCAGAAAGCCTAGAATAGCAATTTTCGATAATCACTAGAAGTGTGTTAGGAAATTATTTTCTCCCTGTGATCTTCTTGAGGCACTAATATAAACAAGTTATAATCACCCTCTGAGTTCGACTTCTGAGTGGAAAGTTTAAACTTCACATGCCTGTACGCCACTGGAATTTACTCAGCAGCTCTCACACTAGGCTAACTCTTAAGGGCTTGCTTTTTCAAAAGATAATTACACGTATTATGACTAATCACTGAATTATGATTATATTAATTACAAG
Organism: Tapera naevia; assembly: GCA_033556795.1. Classification (NCBI taxonomy): domain Eukaryota; kingdom Metazoa; phylum Chordata; class Aves; order Cuculiformes; family Neomorphidae; genus Tapera; species Tapera naevia. The sequence continues at coordinate 19,924,714 of JAUMJJ010000038.1, forward strand.
TTTTTAATACTGTTATTACATTTTTTGATGATAATATTAGTATTATTGTTAAAGAGGAGTCTCAAAGTGCAATGAATAGTTTGCAGACAATTTCTGAGATTTTCTTTTGGAAAAAAAAGCCCCTGGCAGAATGGAAGTATTACAAAGATTTTGACCAGGTCCATTCTCAGCCTGGATGGAATTAGTCCTTGCAATCCTTCTAGGCTTACAAGTTCTCCACTATCATTTATACCTTTGTACCACTAATGGAGTCTGACGGAGGCCATTTGCAGCCTCTCAAAGCAAATCTAACTATTGTCTTGTACTTCCAGAGGAAAAGAGAGAAACTCGAAGAACTTTACCTCCTTTGCTTTCATTTGAGGAATTTGTACTGATTGTATCTCGTTAATATTTGCAAGAAGCATCTCAGCATCTCACCTTTCAAGCAAAAGTACCAGTATACCTTTTATAACTGGAGTTATACCCAGAACAGTTTTGTTTGATCATTATGCCACTAAACTGAAAACAACATTTTCCTTTTACTAGAAACAGAAGCTGGTTCACCTTTCACCCCTAGGCTGTTAAAATAGACTTCAGGTTTCTCATCCCTCCAAAGAATGAGTTTGTAGACACACTTGTAGTTTCCCCACTTTGGTTCTTGCAGCCCATGGTGCTTTTCAGCTTCTAGGGAGCTTAGTTACTTCACCATAACTTCCCGCCAGTAGCCTCTACTTCTTTCAGCAACAGCTGCCATAGTCTTCCCTAATTACTGACCATTCCACCTCAGAAGCTTGCAGATGAGGGAACTGGCTTCATGGACATACTAAATGCTTAAGCAAGCCCAATAGCTCTCTGCTCTAGCTCTCTCAATAGCTAGAGCCCAACTGGGAGGATTGCACTGAGTACAGATGCTAGAAGGGAGGCAGCTTATACTATCTGAAGCTGCAGCTCAGGCCATCCCCATTAGGCAGCCAGTACTTTAAAATACGTGTCTTTCATGTCTTTTTATTGTCAACTGTCGACACTCTTGCTCTCCCTTAGTTGTGTTTGCAAAGCTTCCCTTAGAAAGCTCTTCAAACTCTGTAAGCGGTTTCCTCTATTTTCCATACCCGGAATGTCTGAAATATAAGAAATGAGTGAATCTGGACTAATTTCCATCTATTTTAACTGAAAGAGAAGTGAAACCTGTGTCATGGATATACTGTAGCTTTCAGCTGCACCTTAATGTATCTTTATACATATAATTTACTTTATGAGAAGCTGAGTCACTTCAAATGTGACCAATCCAAACAGTAATACTGTTCAAACAGCAAAACTTTGCTAGGCATCTTTTGTTTCCTTAAATTCTTTGCTTGAGCATTTTGATTGTAAAGCACTGATTATTTTATAATAAACTACCTTTTTGGCAACCGTTCCTGCAAAGGCTCAGCTGTGACCACACTGGGGCTTTGGTGCTAAACCCAGCCATACCTCTTTCTGTGACTTGGCTCTCTGTGGCCGTCAGGCCACAGAACTTTGTGGGGGAAGAATACAAATCACTTGGCAGATGAGGATTGACAAGTCAGAATTTAGTGAATCATACTTAATCTGTAATGTCTCACTTAAAGAATTTAGGAGAGTTTCACTTTTCTAAAAGCAGAGCAAGCCTGAGGCTTATACTGTACACTGCCTCACTAGTGGGTACAGACATGTGCACAAAACGTGTTGTGTATGTGTGCTGTTCACAAAGGACTTACAGGGAGATTCAGAAAGGGCATAGGGTGCCAAATAATGTTCTGTCTTCGTTCATTCTTTGTAAGAGATAAAAATCCATACTCAAAGTAGCACAATGAAATGGTTTCTATTTAGACATTATATCTTATTGTCCGAATAAATTGAATTATTGTTCTCTTCTGCTGCTTGGGACCTTGATAGGGTAGCAGCACTTCCTCTCCTGCTCGCCTTTTCATTTTGCTGTCTATATGCCTATGATCTATAACAAAGTGAAGAGCCAGGCTTGCAGACGTGACCTCAGCCCCATCCTCTACTCCATGGATATCTGTCCCAACAGTAGACATGCTTCCTTTCTGCTTTCCTTTGGGTGTGTGGTCCAGGAAGGGTAATGTTGACCACAAGAAACCTCCCTTGCACTCACTGGGGTTGAATGCTCATCCATGCAGTGGCATAGCTAGCAAAACCCGTGTATATTTTGGATTCCCAGACATTAGCCTATTTGGTGTGATAGGTGACCTGAAGCAGATCTCTCCTGGGATCAGTTGTCCCCAGGTTGAGGAGTAGGATCGTGTTTGTGTAGTGCCATTGAGGCTACAGTTTACTGTGGGAAGAAAAAAAATCATGTAAAGAAAAACTTACCTGTCTTTAGAACAGGTAGCTTGATAGTCCTACTGAGTGCTAAATTACAAGACAAATGACCCCCATATGATAAATTAAGAGGTAAACTGATACTTTTCTTATGGACTTTGCTGCAGCCACTAAATCACTACCACACATCATTTTTATTCCTTTAGCACAGCTTATCTCCTGCTAAGCTTGCCATGTATTCATTGTATATTTTTTAACTCATGACTATAATATTGAAGAATATAGTCCAGGCAGCTGGATGATTAATTGTATGAGAAGTCATTCAAAAAGAAACATGATCTCATACTTTAATGAGTAACATGATTTTTTTGTAGTTGTCTTGTTCTCTGTCCTTTAGAACTTATTGATAAATTATAATCTAGATAACAAGACTTCAAACCAGACAAGAAAAATTAAAGACCCTCATTTATGCCATTTGAAATTAGACTCGAGCAAGAAAAAAAACAGGCAATTAAAATTTGGGATGTCTCATCTGCCTGATTAAACTTCCAACAAGATGCGTGACTGACACTCCTCTCCAATCTTCATTTATTTGTTTAATATTAAAAAACTCCTTGGATGTATATAAGCCATCTGCTGTTCTCAGATTCACTGAGCCTTGATATTTTATGCATCTGCAAAACACTTCCATTTGATGCTATTAACTATGGAAATTTGCTTATGAATATTCCCAGTAGAAAAAGTTGATGCTTTCTAGACATTTCTGATTATCACCCAATCTTCTTTCCTCCTTTGTCCACAACCTCTCTGTTTTGATCATTACAGTTAAGCTGCAGTCGAGTGACATCAGCCAGGCTGGGTCTTTCTCAACATGTTCAGGCTAGTTAATGTCATTATTTCCTCAGCACACGGCAGAAATCTCCATCTGGAGATCAGGCCCTTGCTCAGCTGTTGGATGGTAGAGCATCCTGGAGCCTAAATCACAATGTAGTGAATGTTGTGGTGTAACAGTGCCAGGGTGAGTGAGAAACTGTGACAGTGTGTGAGGAGTTTCTGACAGAGGAGGAGGAAGCTGTACTGGCTGATGCAAACATCAGGCAGCCCAGGGAGTGAGTCACCTGAGCAAGCATCCCAGCCAGCCACCTTGACACCTTTCTTCACACCCTCCATCACAAGCTGAACTATGCCTTAACACTGCTCCTTTCCCTCATGCAAGGGTGAGGAGAGCCCACAACGATTCCAAGGCAGAAGGAGGTTTGCAAGGTGATGTGGGAGGAAGCCCAGCCTGGGTTGGCTTCATCAAGACCTGCTACGCTGCTAGTGGTCAGCTGCTCCCCACCTTCTGCTTCTGTTTGCCTTCCTACCTACTGTGCCTTCTGTCTGCTGGAAGCTGTTATGTTTGTACAGTAATAAGTGTGCTGGGATTTACTGAGACAGCTGCTGTAGCACAGCAAACATATGGAAATAAGGAGTGCATCAGTGCCATAAAAGAAACTAGCCCTTAGGTCCAGGATGTAAGCTGAAGCAAGACATGGCAGTTGCAGTTGGTTAACACTGTGAGTTACTTCAGGCACTGGACTTCCTGTTGACTCTTGTTTTTGTTGATTTGAACAAGTACCTGTGGCTTTCCGTCACCTGCCTGCCTGCCAGCTACAGCATCTGAAAGACGTAAATACTGACAGATAATTCTTCTCAGCCTTTTGGGTCAGGACAGGAGCGAAATGGCAAGTGTTCAGTAGGTAGCTGCCGTTTGACCTTTGGTGCTAATAATCTACTTCCACCAACAAAATGCCAGGATAAGGCCACACATGAGAGAAATAGTCCCTAAACCCTCTTCTGCAGGGAGCCCATTATTTAGCATCAATTCTGTAGGCCTCCTCAAGCCTCCCGAGGGAGAATTTTGTGTGTGTGAGGTACCATTCTGACAAGTGAGGCACTATTCCACTGTACCAAGACTTATCACACTGTAGAAGTGTCTTTCTCTGAAGAAAGGTGGTAATTGAACTCCTCCAGATGCACACGGCAATCAGCTGCATGGAGAGGGAGCCACTAGTGCCACACAGCAAAGATTTCATCTCTCTCAGGGAAAAAAAAGAAGATTAAAGCACGCAACTTCTGAGCTGTGAAGCTCACAACCAATTTTCAGGTCAATCCCTCTATGGCTTGGGTTGCTCTTTAACTGCAGCTGCACCAGCACTTCCTATTCACACAGCAGGAGCAGCCAGATCTTGACGCCGTGACATGAAGCAGAGTGAGCTAGACACATCTGAAGTGAAGGATGAGCAGTTCCAGAAGATGATGGATGCAAGAGAATGTCTGTGGAGATTATCTAATTGTCTTACTGGGTCTGGGTATATTTTATGCACCCATATTTTCCTCGTATTTTTCCCTTTTGTCATCTCTGTCTTGCACAACCCTCGCTCCTCTTCTTTGTCTTGCAAGGATGCAGCATAAGAGCACAGGGAAGTCAACAGGCTGTGTGTGTCATTGGTCACACAGCAGCCTCTACTCTTTGAATTCCAGTGTTTCACTACACAGTGCAGTATGTGCACTGCATGCAGTATCACAGCCCCACTGCAAATGAAGAGAAGCCAGCATGAGAAGGTTAACTTTATTTTATTGTAATCTCTTTGCTCCTAACGACACTTTAGTCTCCTATGCAGCAGAGCATGAAAGGAAGAAGTGGTTAAAATGGCAAATTGTTATGGTCACACCTAATTCACTTAATGAACAAAATGCAGGTTTTATATCAAGAAAACTGCAATTATGGAGTGCTTGGTGTATGCGCAGAAGCACTTCAGTTTATGATGGTCTCTTCCCAGACTGGCCAGAGATCCAGTGCAAGCAGTGACTGGAGCTCATGAAGTGTGCTGAAGAGAGAAGCTTCCTGTCACTTCAGCAGGCACTAACTCTATTTTTCCTGTGGCTGTTATCACTGGTAATGATCTTTATTACTGTCACCGGGGCCAGTTTCAAAGATAGAGGACTTTCCTGCAGGGTCACCCAAATAAGCACATGCTATATAGTTTTACACATGCCATGTTCAAGGTCCACATGCCCTAGGAGCACTAGATTTAAGATTTACTGCACTAACAGTCTGTGTTTTCATACTGAAGAAACCAAGGTTTGTTGGTTTGCAGCCAGATCAAAGCTAACACTTACTACAAGCCAAGCAACCAAAAGATTATAAAATTACTAAAAATCTGGGAAATATACCAAATCCTCAGATCATGACCCTAAATGATAACAAACAGGTGTAATTTCTGGGTAGGATAAAAGACACATCCGGGAGTAATGGCCATGCAGGAGCCCTACACAAATGATCCCCATAATTTAAAATTTTTTTGCACTATATCAACCTTTGTACTATATTTTTATAATACACCTTTTTATTGCAGTGCATTTGTCAGCAATATTTTTTTTTTTTTTCTCTGCTTTAGCAAACCATTTAATAAACTCTTCTGGGTTTTGTTTGATTTAGCAAAAATAAAAAAAAGAAAACCAACATAGCACTGAGTTTTGGTGAGGGCAATAGGATTTCATGTGGTGTTCACAGCAGCAGGTACAGGGAGTATAATTGCTCAGTTACTTTTTGACTGAGCACTGAAGTGGAAGTCTTGGGACTGTGTCAGATTTCCTGACTATGTTTTTAAACCCCTTTAAGTGTTCGGTAGCACTTCTAAATACAGTGAAGAATCGTACATTTATACACAAGTCTTTTCACTTACTCCATAGGGGGTTTCTTGGTTTGTGGTTTTTGGTTTTTTTTTAAATCATCTCTAGCTTTTCCCCTGAGAGACAAAGAGACATAGATAAAACCCAATCCTGTAAATGACAACATGTTGCTTTTACTTCCTGAATTTAGCTATGTTTAATTAGTTTATCCAGATGAAAATTAAAAAGAAAACCCCATGCCCTACAGCAATATGCATTCATGTGTAGCTCCTAAGAAGTCCTTAAATTTGTCTGTAAAAGAACATCCATTAAAGTCATATGGGAAGAAAGTGACACAATCATTTGGATGTAATTCTCATACTTAAAAAAGGACAAATGGAGTTAATTTCTCTGACTGGTATATCTTTCTAAATTGCTTCTTCTCTATTAACTTTCTTGTGCTTTTTTTTTTTGATGCAGGCTTTTGCATTATTTTCCATTCTTTATGTCACGTCATACCTTTCCCTCTTTTTTGTCCTTACCTTGGTTTTCCTTAACACATGTAGAGGTTTTAAAATTCTTCTGTTACATGGCATAATTTAGAGGCCAGTTTTGGCATTGCCTTCCCTAGTCTTTTTCTTTGCAAATGTATCCATGCTCAGAGCTTGGTTCATGCCTTACCTTACATCTCATTTTATCCCTGCAATGTCCGTGTCCATAAAGTGAAGAAAATACAGTGCTCAAAGAAGGCAATGGAGATACTACAGCCTGAGCTTTCCACCCACTCTGAGCTCAAGCGTAGCCAAAATTCAATCCCTGTCCAGTACAGAGATCTCCCTATATCCTGTCTATCGGGGCTGAAGGAAGAGGAGTCCTGAGGATGTTCTGAGCTTTTTGCATCTGGGCTGGGATCTAGTGTTGAGAGAGTGTGTGCTCCAGGCACTGAAGCTTTGCGAAGTGGCTGGTGGTACCACAGCCATGCCCACCCCTGCGTGTACATGTGTGACGTACAGCACATTCAACAAGTCAGGGTCAGCCATTGCTGTGGTTTCATAAGACTAGGAAACAAAGCAGGCCAAGGCTTTTGCTCTAACTTTTGCTGAAGGGGCCCAGTGCTGCTCATTCACATGCTACTAAAACCCAAATCAGGGTGTACCCATCCAGACTTACGACTGGGGACAGTCCCTGGTCCATGCTTTCTCCCAGTATGGGGCAGCCTTGCTGGGACTTTGAATTGGTGTTCCTCGTAACCACGCCAAAGGGTTAGTGACAATGCCACAGCAGTAGTGGTCAGTGGTTGGTGCTTGAGGTCCCATGCTACATCAGTCTATTAGGTGATACAGAGCCTGAACATCTGCTATGCCCTAATCTTTACAAACCACAGCTGTGGGCAGATGCCAGAACCCCTCCTTGTCAGACTAGACTTGAGGGAATGGAGGGGAATGGAGAAGAAGTTTAATGCTAGCACAGGTTTGGTTTCTGAAGGTCTTGGTCTTTTGTCTTTGCAACTATCTGATAATTCTTATCTGGAGTAAATGGAAATTGAATCTTAGAAGCTGACCTGGGAACTACTAATATGGTTGCCATACAAACACCCTGCTTTGCAGTTAGTGGCTCCACTAAACAAAATAAGTCAACTCTGAGTAAAATCTTGTTTCTGTGGGCAAGTGCTACATAGCTATTACTGTTCTAATTTCACAGATGAGTTTGGTACCAAGACATTAAATTTTACAGTCCAACAACACAATTTGTGCCATTAGGTGGAGGTCTCACTAGCAGACAAAGATTGTTCTTCAGAGAAACTTCAGAGTGTCTTCTGTTTCCTTAAACTTTCTGCAGCAAATATAGCTAGCAGAACGCCTTGAATTTCCTAGCACAAAGTAAAAAGCACTGCATTTTCTTCAGTGTTTTCCGTTCGGGCTTGAACTTCAGCATAAGTTCTGTGTTAAAGTCAGTAGCCACATCTACTGAGGAAGCCGAGTCTTCATTCTTCTCTAGGAGAACAAGGACATATCGATATACCATTAGTTATTAATGCATTGACCCAAGCAGGTTTTCATCAGTCATTTTAAATATCAATAAAGAGAACATGAGCATTTTCAGAAGATAGCTTTTGGAGTGTATATTCCAGCCAGCTTCAGGAAGTCATCTGTAAGTAATTTGGAAGAAGAAAGTCTATTTATTAAGGAGTCACCATTGACTAATGTTATGCAAAATCGTATGTCACACAGAGCAGACTGAGAGTCATAATAGTTACACTGGATGAACAGAATGAATCTCAAAAGGTAGGAAGCCTGTATTGTAATGCATTATACATGGCTGGCCAAATTAACTCCAGAAACTGGAAGTAGGGGAAGAATGCACAATTTATAGCTTTTTTTTTTTACTCTCCAAAAATTCTGACTTAAATGTCTCATTTGCTTCACACATATTCTCCTTCTTTAAGCAATCTCCAGAAAGAGGTTTGATGGTGATTAGTTATTTCTGCATTGTAAGTTTAAAAACTGTCATAGTTGCCAATAAATGTATTTTGTTTTGCTGTAGTAAACAAATGCAGGAAATAACTACCATTTTTTTTTTTTTTTGGTTAAGCCAGAATTTTAATTTATTGCATGGTAATTCATCCTTTGGAAATATGAAATTTCTGGCAAGTCAGAGAAATTAGGACAATGCCTAAGTACATCAGTAATTTTGTGCTGCAGATTACTGCTCCAACAAGTGCACTCCCTGAACAAGAGGGAGAGACCCCATGTTCTAAACATACAAGACAACAATATTTTTATTATCTCTGAATTAAATTGCATCAAAACCAGGGTGCAGCCCTTTTTTCAAACAACTAATAATTTGAATATTCAAACTGAAAATGGTGCCTAACTTGCACACTCACTTTTATGGTGTTAACCTAACAGCCTTTTGCTGAGAGATAAACCAAGTAAAGTTGCTCTGTCGTGATGGAAAGACTGCAGCACTCTTTAGAAGAAGAGTTTTAAACTGTATGTAGTCTTTTCTCACGTGTCTTTGGTGGGTTATCAAGTTTGTGAGTTAACCAGGTCACAGGAAAAAGCCCCAAAGGTCTAACTTCTTGATGCCTGATTTCCAGTTCTCAAGATGTCATGCGTGTGCCTAATCAATAAACGCTTTTGTTTTAAATAAGCTTTTACTTTTTCTAAATTTTCTCAGATATTCAGGAACTGACCAAACTCTGAACTCTCTGAAGCTGATTATGTTTCATTGAAAAATCGGGAAAGTAAAAACATGGGATTTAGAAGTACATTTGTTTTACAATCCTTCGGCCTAGCTCTGAGTGGGACAAAGATGCCTAAATTAAGAGTTGATTAGTACAAACCCCATATTGGAGGTATGTTAGCAATATGTTTCAGAAATTTGTACCAATAAATAAGGTGCTGCAATTTCCACTCTGCTGTATTTTTGAAGTAGCACTTAAGAATGTGGTGGTATTTCTGCATCTAACCATGGGGTGGCATAACATGCACGCACACCAGAACAGCATTTTAATGCTGGAAGGCTGTAAAACTATTTGAGCTTTTAGAAACCTTGCACTATTACAAAAGCAATGACAAAGAAGATACATATTTGTGTCTATGTATGTTGTGGTGCTTTTCATTCTTGCAAATAATAATTTTGAGCTTACTACTACATGAAAATTATGATGATGTAAAAAATAAAATCACGTTTCCTTTTTTTTAAAAAAGTTTGCTTTCCACTATCAAGTTTTCCTTTTAGTGTGCAGCCTTTTGTAAGTCTGATTTATTTTATTTCCCAAATCTCTTTTCCTTCAGAGAGCTAGCCTGTCAAGGCTTGGTTTTCCTTTTAGGTTCTTGTAATGTGAAATAGATTTGATGGGTCAAGAATAGCCACAAGTTTAATTTCTTACTAACTGGGCAGATTAAAAGGCGTGTCTTTTAAATCAGATACATATTACACATTTGTTAAGTATATATCTGAGTCTAATACTTCCCCAAACACACAGATTACCTTACAAGGTGGAGTCTTAATTTGGATAAAAATATTGTTATCAGAGTGCATGAATTTAATATTTCATCATCAAAAACACATCAGAAACCCATTTCTTGAGCACAGTGTTTTGTATTTGCTTTCTTGAAAAAAAAACAAAAGCCAAAGACTGTATAATCCAAAGTAAAATCCAGCACAAAAAGGCTTCTTGCATATCTGGAAAGTTCCCTGTAAAGCCATAAATCAGGAAATGGATTATATGCCATGGATCTTGCTTCCCTAGCAAACATAGTCTCATTTTGATCACTGGAGCACCTTATGATAAAGAGATGCAAAAGGGAAGTTATTTTAAGTTGTCAGTGGAGGATACTTTACACAGGAAAAATCCCAAATCCCAGTCCTCCCCTTCTCAGCCCAGAGAGACAACTGGCAGAATGGAAGAGACAGGGCTAGGACAAAGGTGTTATGTGAGCCTTTGTTGAAGGTAATGGGAGATGCTCATCCATGGGAGGTGATCCAAGAACCGCAGGCAATGGACAGACTGGTGGGATCCTGCATGTACCAATGGGGCCCTGTCACCCTGTGCCCAAGAGGAAGAGCAACCACCATCCAAAAATCATCAGCAAAGGTGGCAATGATGACACAAGTTCCAGGAGGAACCAAGAAGTGGATCCAGCAAGGAGAGGTCTCTGGCCAGGCACAGGCATGGCCACAGTACAGCTCAGATGAGCACCACAGCCCAAAGCCTGGGTTTAATTGCAGTTAAATGCAACTCCTGAGCAAAGCAGGGGAGGTCTCTGATGAGGTGCCGCAGGACTGTATCCCAGAAGACTGCCGTAATTTGCAGAGCCCAGAGGGGCTGGCTGTGCCAGCCAGACCTTCCTGCTGCTGTTGGAGCTCTGGGCTCCTCTGGGTTTCCTCCAGAGCTGCCAGTCAGTGTTGGCACCAGAATGGGTCCTGGAGGGTGCTTCCATGGGCAGGCAACAGTGTCCATAGCTGTTATTCTGGTCTCCAAACATTCCAAGAGACAGTCCCTGTAGCAGTCTAGATACAGTCACCTCTAAACTTCAGGGAAAACAGACTCATTTGAATTATGAGGCCTTTAGAAACCAAAGCATGGCCATGAATATATATGTGTATGAGTGGCATAGAAGGTTACCGGTTATCACACACCTGAGGCTCTGGCTGCAGCCCATAAGCTTAGCAGCTTTATTTGTTAAGAAAAACAACACATTGCATTGTGGATTATTAATATCAGACCCAGGTTGTTTAAACAAGTTGTTGGCTTGCATTTGCCCCTGCACTTGGGGACTCTATTCCTGCTTACCACATTGGTTCTGGCTATGCAGATAAAGCAGGATTAAGTACACCCTAGTGACACTTTATTCAACAGCATGGGCCAATGTAGGGAGCTGACTTGTTTGCTCATGTGTGCTCAGTTCTCATTTAAAAATATGTCATGTGCTAGGAAATGCTGCAACCCTTCCTTGTATATGAGGCTTTACTAATTGGACAGGTACACAATGTTGCAGTAAAAGAGAAATTAGATTACTCTCGGACACACATGCAGCCAACTTATAATTCACCTTCAGTGAGTCTGCTCGGCACTGACTTAAGGGAGTGTTTTCAAAGCGCAGTAGTGTATGTCTAGTGTGAAATAAATAGAAAAATGGGACAGAAAGCTTAAAGAAGTGGTATTGGATCCTAGAGGAATAAGCAAAACAAGGGCAATATTTTCTGCCTTCTTGGTATTATTTATTCATGACTGCTATTTAATGAGACTACCTCCAGAGTCTGTGGCTGCTTTTGAGAGGCATTAGACCATGGAAGGGCAGCTATTCCATAAAGCTGTCACATCCGGGACTGTGTTGTGTGACTGACCACCAGGTAGGCACACAGAAGCAGGAATTATTAATTTCAGATGTTTAGTTTGTTTCAAATCAAAGAGAAACATTCAGACTATGGCTTGTATGAAGGAATGGAAATTATGGCAAGAAACCATAATTTATCAGCTTGGGGGAAACAGCGCATCTTATACGTAAGCATTCATATGCTTACCAGCAAGCAGTACGGGCTAAATTTGTGTCCTTAGCTGCTAAATAATTATTTAGGAATCTGAACAGTCTAGTGCCCTCTTACACTGAAGCAGAGTGCTACTAGTTCTCCTGGGTGATCATGGCTGCCCTGACATGCTGCGAGCACATCACCAGCATGCATTGCAGGCATAGCTCTAAGGGGCAAACCAGCTGCAGTGATCTTTATATGAAATATCTTCTTTATGTGCCCATTTTCACAGATCCGAATTCCCCGCTTCTCTATAACATGGTTCTCTCATGAACCCTCTGCAAGTTAATGAATCTTCCAGGCAGATGCCCAGTTATGACTGCAGGGATAGTCACCTCCCTGGACATAGAGAGCAGAGAGACCACTTCTTTAAGCCTGTATTGACGAATGTTTGGCACTGAAGAACAGTGTACACAGTCAGCATAGTAGGCAAGAGCTGAACTTGTTTGCAAAAACCTTCCTGCTGATGTGGGAGCTGTAAATGGAAGGAACATTTTACCAATTGAAAAGAAATTTCTTCAGTGTATAAAAGAACTCTCAGTTTGTAATGTGTTTTAATTAAACTAGATGAGGTTGATACTGGAAGGAGAAAGCCAATTAGTTTGGGATGTCAGTTTCTGTTTGTCACTGTCAAAATCTGTTAAAGGGACTTGATAGATTGTTGGGTTGTTTTTTTCAACCAGATAAGCTGCACATGAACAACAGGAGAAGAACATCACAGTTGGCATTGAAAAAAAGGCTACACTGGCCAATATGGCAGTCAGAGGAGACAACGGAGTTGCAACCCCTGAACTGTGGAAACTGAGAGAAGAGGTGAAACTTAAGATCCAAACACGGGGCACAGCCCTGCAAGGCAGCCGTGAACAGAGAAAGCCTGCACTCAAAGTTGCTTGAAAGAAACAAGACATTTGCCATTTTAGGGGCAGGACTACAGAATGGTCCAGTTATGTGTTCTGAGGTTTTAGACAAGAAAAGTTAGTCTAGTTGCATGCTAATCAGCTCCCATACTTCTAGCTTCAAACTATAGTATTCTTATTAATACACAGTAAATAACATCTTCTTAAATTCTACCACACTGTTGAAATTAAGGTGTTAAAGGAAACCAGGCATAATTCCCACGGGTTTAACTGATACAACTCTATCTATTTAATAGTATTGTCATATCTTAGCACTAAAGAAACCCCTTCAGCAAATCCAGACTATGAATTTTAGAGAGTTCTTTCAGATCGTACTTAAACTTAAAAAAAAATTAGATATTTCAATTTTTTTTGTCTCAAAAATCTGCATGGATTGGAAAGAGCTGGGGTCACCAGCCCAACCAATAATGCCTCCAGGAACACCAGAAATTGTAATATATAATCACTTTATGTCACTGTGCCAGGCAAAAATCTTTACTTCTCAAGATAAGTTCCTGTTTTCAGGTCCTGGACACATGAGCTTCACTTTTACAAAACTGGCAGTACCTTAGTGAACATGTAATGCCATATTTCTGCAGTCATGTCTCCAGTTTTGCTGTTGGTTAAAGCACCACTGCATATGTGATTCTCTGTAAAACTTGAATTAAGCATAAAGTTGGGGAAAGGAGAAAAGTGGAAAAGTTTGAAGGACAGCTCTCCAGCCATTCTAAGCTGTTACACTATGACTTATTAATACTGCCAGAAGAATTTTTATACCAACTGATAATCTGCTCTGAGGTTTTAGGATTGTCACCAAGTTCTGTTCTGCAGTAGAAACCTAGTAATTTCCTGAAATTGCATGATACAGTTAAGCTTAAGGAAACTATCCAAGTTTATTTAGAAAGGCAACATTTCTTTCCTACGTAGCTGGCTGATCTGGGACTCACCTAACACCTTACTGAAAGTATGTCTTGCAAAAATAAAGGAATTATTGCTCAAGGATTCCTACAAAAACGTTAGCAATACATTCTACTGTATTGGAGGACATAGCAATTAACATTCAAATCCATTTATTATTCTCAAGATTTTTTTTTCCTCAGTATGTACAGATTGATTTGTACTATTTTTTGTGTCTGAATTTAGAAAAGAATGACAGTTTCCTTTGGCATTACGGTGTGCATTTTGGCTTGTTCTAATGAAGACAAATTCCTCTCAATCAGGATTGTTCTGTTCATTAAGTGAGACAGACGGCAGACTCGCTGTATTGGTAATGCTTCTGAGATTGTAAGGGCATTTGGGGTATACTGGCTTTACGTTCCCCCAGCTAAAAAGTGATCGATATTTCAGGTGGAGGAGAAGTCAGATTCTGTCTTTGTAGAATTTTTGTGGCATGTTCACAGTTCTTCATTAGCAAACTGAAAACCTGAAGGACCCGCAGAAAGGCAGGGTTTAGACACATTCAGACAAAACTGTAAAACACGATCCACCAGACATGTCTGTCGGTCTAAATTAATTAAACAGACATTTCCAAAGCTCTGCTAGAACAGAGTGTGAATTTGTACAACCAGCAGGGATGTAGTGCTCCTTCCTCTTCCTCCCTCCTGGTCCTGAGGGGAGTGCTGGGTTCAGTTGGAGGCCTTTAATCTGCCAGCCCATAATAATTAGTGCAGGGAAATTAATGTTGAAATGTAAAGCCCAAATGGAAACTGCGTTGATCACAGGAATCATTCGCTAAAGGCCCACATCCTGGGTTTTCTCTGTACTTGAGAAAGTTGAAGTAAGACAGCTTCTGGAAACTGTCAAACACTGAATGGTGCTCAGATATCCCTGTCTCTGAAGTCCTGGAGCCATTACAAAATCAGAAGGCTACACACACTGGGTAGGCAGACATCATGGCATCATGTAAAGAGAGAAAATAACCCATTGTGCTAAGCAGAAGGAAAATGTTACAGAAGTAGAAAAAATATGTTCATCTTATTCAAATATTACAGCTAAAAACAATTCGTACTCTGCCTTCTTCATGATGCCTCAAAATTGATATTATTCATCTCAGTTTTTGTGACAAACTACCTTTTTCTTAGTCTTAAGTTGACATTTTCAAGACGTCTTAACACTCACTTCATACTTTGTTTCAGGGAAGGTTAAACAATGTTCACATCGTGTTATCTCCAAATGCAGTGAGGTCTTTCATTTAACCAGCTGGGAGACAGGTGGATGCACCACAAGAGCCCTGTCACCTAAAAATTACGGACTTTACCTCCATCGTATTTATAGCATCCCCATTAGGTTTGTACCGACGAGTAACGCAAATCAACCCTAGAAGGGAAAGAATTGAGATAAATCTTTTAGCTCTCATCTGCTCAGACTTGAAAATATATGATTCAAGACTGCCAATTTAGGATCTAAATGTTGTTGGACAAGAAATGACCAGCTGAAGACTGTTTAGGATATTTATGAAGGAACTTGGTGGACCTTTGTTCGGCTTCTGGTGGAGAGGTAGAAATATACATATCAGAAGGAACGTCCTCCCTGACAGTCCCACCAAAGAAATCATAAAATGACAAAGCACAAAACCAGAAGCAACCCCAAAACCTTGATGAAGTTTCCGCTGAATGCTGAGGCACGTAGGCTCTGCGGAGAGATGTAACCTCTGGGGCTGTGCACTGCACTTTATATATAGTAATTAAGAAGAAGAAACCAAAGTGTTCTGTTAAAAAGATTGCCAGTGCCCCAGAGAAAATATCTTTTTGCATCACTTTATGCTAGTGGTGACAGAATAGAAAACAAAATACCACAGTTACATACATGTTCTTTGTCTAGAAGTATTTACAAATAACTTTACAAATTTTACACACATTTTTCAGATTTGCTTGTTTACTTTTAAATTAAGAGCAAAATTAGTCTCCAAAGGCTTCTAAGGCTTCAATTGGTGCCTTGTACTGTACATTCATGCTTGGCTTCTTCCTGGGGGAAGGGAGGAAAAGACTTTAAAAATGTGCAAATCACAGACATCTAAAGACCCCTGGATGTATGAGTTCCTAGAAACTGACATCCATAGAGCAGTCGTCCTACTTCTCTTCAATTAAGACACAGCTACTGGTGATGGGGTCAGGGCAGAAGACTTTAGGAAAGGAGAAGGAGCCATATATGAACTGCAATAATTAGATTACATTAGTGCTGGAACATGTGGGTAAGAAGAGTCATAGATCAATTTCTACTGAATACAGCAGTTCAAACAATGCAAAGAGTGGACATTGTGATTTCTAAATACAATATTGAAATGATCTTATGTACACTGCTAGGGTCTGACTCCTGCTGCAAAATTTGGAGTCAAAATTACTGACACAATCTTGACCAGGCACAGTATGAATCTATCAGTCAAAAAAATACTGACTTTTTTGAGAAAGAAGCACTCTTCTCCTAGTTTTCACGGGTTGTTTTGTTTTCATGCCTTAACATTAAATGTTGTAAAAATACTGAAATTAAAAACCAAAAAATTTACAATTTACAAGTGTCCATATAAGTAAATTATTCAAAAATTCAAGATCATCTACAAGGATCTACAAAATAACAATGCTGATAATGACACTGAGCCTGTGGGCAGAACAATCCATGTGCCGTGAGAAACGGATGGTGGGCTTCTTCCATAATGATGAGTCACAAGATTGGTCTTTTCTTCTAAAATCTGTTTCTTCAGCTACAGAAGCAGAAGTCTTGAGTCTATGTTCATTACTTACTTCGACCTAAAAAGCAGAATATATTAATTACTTACAAATAAAACCTATTCTGTTTATCTTCTAGTTTGTGAGATGTAAATTCACACCAACTGACAGGTTAGTAACTAACACACAAGTGGATAAATCACCTCTGGTCACTAATTTTCTCAATTCTAAAACCCCCACTTAAGGTCAAGAATGAATGGCTGGGTACAAAGCAGTAGCTTTGTACCACAAAGGCAAAAAACATTTTTGGAACAATCCTGCAGGTGGAGAAACAAGTCTGAAGCTCACATAATATATTCTAGTTTAATGTGTAAAATGCATATTCACCAGGATATAAAATTCTGACCTGACCTGATGACAAAGGTGTATTTGAGCTGGACTCATGCTATTTATAATTCTCACCATAATTGCATGCTTGGCAAAGTCATGTATTCTGAAATAACTGTTTGTAAAACATATTTGTTTGCGTAATCTTGGAAAATCTATGGTGGTCTTTTGTAGCAATTTTACGGTGGGTAGTCTCAGGAGAAGATACAAACAGGACAAGACCACACACGTCCATCACAAAGCGGTGACCTCTCCACTGGCAGAGTTTCTCAGACACTGAATCAGTCCCACATTGATAGCAGAAGCTATCAATGCTCCTAGAAATGCTAAGGACATACCTAATTGGAATTAGGGATTCAATTGTCTGTCCAGACAGGGTTGCCCAATGCCATAGTAGCACTGGATCAGAGCTATTCATCCAAATAGGAATAAGGCACACGTAAACTTCTATTTCCGCAAACCATTAATACTATTACAACTACTGCTAATAATAATCACAACAATGATGATAATAATGATAAGAAACCCTAATGCAAGCCAAAATGGAACTTCTTTTCTCTTTAACTCCCATGCCTCTCTCTCTTCTGTGTAGCAGTACACAAAGCAATTCTAATTACTACCGAGTGACCTGGCTGTTGATAATGTGCTCAAAAAAGATGAAAACACAACAGTCTTCTTTATAGTCCATGTGCTTCAGTCCCAGTGAGAATATGATGATATTTTTCCACTCTGTGTTGTCTCCTGCCTCACATACAACTTAATTGAAACTGTTCAGGGCAGAGATCCTGCTTCTCCTTGTCCAGTAGCCTAATGGACTTAGAGGTAGAATGAAGAGCAAACAAGAAAAGCTATTATATTTGTATTAAAAAATGTTCCCCAGGAGAAAAAAGTTCACATTTAACCTATTTTCAGGGGTGAAAAGGAAAACTAATCTTACGCTTGCTAATTATTAACAATTACAGTAGCAGACGTTATACTGCATAGCAATACTCAAAAAACTAGACGGCCTTCTGCATAGTTTTGATAAGGCCACGAACCTTGTATTTTCTATGGACTATGTTTAATTAATTTATGAATGAAGCAAGGGAAATAAAAGGGGTAAGAAAAAGAGAAATATAGACAAGCTTTCATCTATAGAAAACATCATGTTAACTTTCCCTATGAGTAAAGTGGTAAGGATGGCAAAAGGACTCTAATCTTCATTAAGGCTTTAAGTGTATTTAACAAGCATTATTCACATTCAAATCTAAACAAACAGAAATGGAGTTTTTCAGACCCTAGATACTGTAAGTCCTATTTCTTAGGGATACTACGGATTGTCAAGCTATATTTAACTGATTCAGATAGCAATTAACTTATCAAAAGAAGTTAAGAATGCTGGTGGGCTGCAGAGGGATAAGCACCTGCAAAGTTTTGGCACAATCCACTAATTATTCAAATTACTTCCAGCAATTTGGCTTTTAATTTACACTTTGATCACTGATAGTACTTTTCCTCCCTGCTTAGGCGAAGATCCTCTCTGTATCTGGCAGTGCATACTCCAAACTGAATGCAAGTTTAGAGATTAAAATCTTTTATGGAGAGATGTAAATGTTGTAGCTGTGGCTTTTTTCCTCCTGGATACCAATTTCACTTTTTCAATCTAGCAGCTTATTCAGAATGCTCAAACTACCATTTTGCTGTCATCTTTCTGACAATATGACTGAAAATGCATATTCCAATGTAGAAGGTGTACTTAATGACACATCGAACTGTTCATTATTTCATCCTGTTTTCTTATTGTGATGTTTCTTCCTGCTCTAACATACACTGTCATACTGAGATAGGGGTTTTTCCCCCTTCTTACACCTACAATATTTGCTCACTGAATCTGCATATAATATTGTCCATGTTTATTTCTACAAATAGCATGAATAAAATACATTTTAAAAACATGCAAAAATTAATAAAATTGCAAGGAAAGTTCCGATGCTGAGTGCTGACTCAAAACATTTAGTTAGCAATTGTCCACTTTAAATCAAAACTCTCAGCACATGCACACATGTTTACTCCAGGAAAATCCTTCAAGCCCATTTTAATTCTGTTAACTGGTAAGTAAAATACAGTAAGTCATTACATCAGTGTCAGTCAATTATCTGCACGTGGGTTTCATGTTGCGTTTATGAGTCTATGAGTCCATTTAAGATGCATGAAAGGCCTGAAGTTAGATTTATAGAAAGCATCAGGGTAATGACATACAAGCATCTAAGTAGAATTTCCAATTAACATCCTCTGGTTTACCAACAATACTTCGAAATGCCATCGGTTATCTCAGCTTCTGCCAAAATATATGTACCAGGAATGTCTTGCTATATCATATTAGTCCAAATAAAATGAATAAATAAGCATCCAAAATCATTCATTAGGTAGCAAAGTAAGAAGATCCTATGAAAACATGTCAGTTTCATAGTGGGAGCAAATAAGCAATGACAAAGAGATAATGAAATTTCAGTGACGTTCAGAATTCTACACAGATAGATTTTAACTAGCAGTTTTGCAGTAGATATTACTCTTTCAGTACCTAGACAAATGTAAATGCTTCTGCTTTTCCACAAATGGGTTAATCTCATTAAGGTTTATGCTGCAGCAGCAATCATAAACCAGCACTCTTCTTGCTAAAAAGTCATCAAAGAAGCAATTCCATCCTTGACTGCAAGCCTCTACTTGCATTAAACTGAGGCATGACATGGCAGGCATGGTGATATCTACTAATCCTTGCTTTAGCGGATATGTCATCAGTGAAAAAGTGTCCATACTTGCATGTTTTATGTGGATTAATTTTTAATTAAGTTCCAATTAAGATATAATTAAATTATTAGTAACCTGATGCCAAAATTATTTCAGGAGAATGTTAGCTTTCAGTCCAGGTAGAAGGATTAATGCGGTCCGTAGGACCAGAACCTTACCTACGGGCTTTACAGGCTTTAACTCAACATGCTCCTGGGGGGGCTGTCGGCAGGAGTATGTGTCAAGTCCACCAATGAAATCAACTGAAAATACAACAGTTCCAGAAATGAACAAATGGAAATGAATATATGTCAACTGAAAAAGAAATATGGACGAATTATGTTAAAAAAAAAGTAAACACATGCACAGGTTTGCATACAAGAAATAAACCAAAAACGTAAAGATACTGTGGAATCTCTTTACAAAAGGCTCTGTGCTCTGTCTTCCTTGGGGTCCATTTAGCCGTGTGCCTGGCAAGGCAGGCTAGCAGCTGGTTGAGCAGACACGCAGACTCCTGCCTGTCTGCATACAAAAGGAGCATTCATGGATGTACAGAGTGCGTAAATAGAAACCACTGTGGGGTAATACTGCTTCTCTTTAGGGCATAGATGTCACCTCAGCACAGATGTCATAATTTACTTTCAACTCCTTTTGAAGTGTTTAGAAATTTAGACAATGGAAACAGTTTAGCTTGTAAACCTAATTTCTCCTAAATTTCTACAACTCAATGGACTTGCAGGAACCTAACACATCAACAAACCCCAAAGGTATGTCCACTGAGTTAAGAATAAACAGGTGAGAACTGAATGAGAAAAGGCACCAGCATCTTCTCCAGATGAACTTGTAGGGGCAGAAAGCCTTTTCAGAATCTTTCCACTCACTTTCAGAATTTCTGTGTCAGAAATAATGTGGGGATATTGTCTCTCCTCTTGAGTTCAGGAAAGAGGTAGCTTGGCTGAAAACTGAACTTGATGTACTTCAATCATACAGCACCACCTTAGCTGCAAGACTGTTTTCTTAAATCTATCTGAGCAGAACATAATGTTGAAGAGCTAGCCCTGCACCTCATTTTTATATAGTATTTCTTTAATGTTGCAGATCTCCTATAGAATGCTGTCACTAAACAAAATAACATACATTACAATTGACTTAAGCACTAATGGGATCGAACTCTTACAAAGAGACATATTTGCAGACATATTTTTCTAAAGGTTGATTTTTAAAATATCTAGAAGTCTTATGCAAGACATAGCTATAAATTCATTGTTTTGGGAATAAATCATGTGCATAGTGACATAATGTTTCTTTGTGGTTATATACTTTATTTTTCCCTTCTCTCTGAATGGATTTATTTTTTTTTTTTACTGAGGATATATGATAGAAGGAGACAGAAAGTATTGTTTTTGAGATAATTCACCACTTCAGAACTGCACATCATTCCTCTCAGCAATCACAAGCATCATCTGCAACTGTAAGCAGGGAGAGAATTTAAAGTAACTAGTCCTTGTACCAACAAATCTTTTGGAGAAAGAAATTAAGCCAATATGTATTAATGACATAGATGTGTCTTTATCTGACAAAGAAAATATATTTAATAGTACCATTCCACAAGGTGCTCAAACCTGTTTAGTTGAGACTTTCCCTTTTGCAATCCAAGATGTGTAATATAGTATTAAAGCTGAAATTCAACTTAAAATTCTCAAGGCAAGAAGCTGGTCTATCACGTAGGACAATGGAATGTGCCATTTTTCATTATGCACTCTATTTTTACAGCTGATAGCTCTTTAATATGAAGATTCATCATTAGGTATTTGAATTGTAAGTTACTTTTAAAAATTCAGTCTGATTCTACCTGATATTTTCACTACTTATATCCAACAGACTTCCAGGACTAAGATCATAAATACTCATTAAATATAGAAATTTGAATTTAGACTTTCATTTGATACAAAGATATAACCTTGTACATTTCAGTTCAAACAGAAATCTTAGACTTCCAACTTTGATCAAATGCTTTATAATTTACATTGACTGAACTTTTCAGATGCATACATCCCTCTGTTTAATTGACCAAAATTAAATAGCAACAACATTTGCACAGGTTTTCCAAGGGCAAATCATTAGTTTAATTAGTTTATATTTGATATAATGAGTTTTATTCTATCAAATAATTCGTGTTTCTGGTCTGGTTAAAGGATTATGGATAACTTCTGCCATAGATTCATAGGACTACAATAACGTCAGAAAGTTGCACATGCCTGGAAGAAGTTCAATAAAAAAAAAAAATTCTATACAATCCTATAATTCTATGCATTACATTTAAAAAAAAAACAATGGACCCACAGCTTCTTGTTAGCAGTAGAGATATTCAGTCACTAAACAAGGAGCCCCCCACAGAGTCAAGCCATTAACTAAAGTCATGCAGAGCAAAACTTAAAATCCTAGGGAGAGGATTTTTTAGCACCCCACAGATAATAGCAGGTTACAGCAGAAGCTAGTTATTTTATCTGCAGCTGGCTGCAAAACATGATCCATATTCCCAGGGAATTACTCTCTTGTGTCACTTCAGTTTTGTGGTCATGCTGGATGCTCAATGGCCAGTGTGAATTGTTCCTTTATAGTTCACTACCTGCTGGGCTTGGAAGTGCACATCTATACTGGCTGTTCACCATGGGTAGTCCATTAAAATGATGTTCATTCACTCACCAGCCATATCAGAGGAACAGTTGTCATAATCTGCCTGAGTGAGAAAAGTGCAATACTCTGCTGGCTGAAGAAAGGGTATCTGCTGTCATCAGTAATTCTGGGGGTTATACTCGTCTGGTTATATGACATTTAGGTTTGCCTTACTACTGTTAATTCAGCTCATTCACCCATATGCTAGTAAAAATTTGCTTTCCTTTGAATTTAGTGCAGAAGAATCAGAGCTCAAAAAATAAAAATCCATTCTCCTTTCCAACCCTCTCATCTGGAATTCAGCTTCTCTGGCAATATCCCACAGACTTGCTGGCAGGCCCTATGCAAACAGCTGCCAGAGTTTGTCAGCCCATTGGTATATTACTAACTTCTCCTTTCAAATGTGGCAAATTCTAAGCATGTCTGGAGGTGCAGGCTATGAACAGAGTAACGATATACAGATAGCAAAATTTTTAGTAAATCTGGAAGCCTCTTGGCTTGGAATACCTTAGATCCTATTGATGCTTGCCTCTCCTTTTATACACTAGGGTAAGCCCCAAAACTCACAGCTTGAATGGCTGGCACCTCCAACTGTCCCTTTTCCAAGAGAGAGGCAGGCTAGCAGCTGCCTGAATGAGTGTTTTTATGTACAGAAGTTTTTATTAGCATATGGGGCTCCAAGTATCATTTTGTATTGAATTATTTTCCTTGCGCTGAGTTTTTTTGAATGGTAATATATTAATGCAATTGCATTCATTAAGAAAATATATGTAAATAACTGAAGAGGGTGTAACCAGGTCACATAAGTGATGGAGCCAAAATCAACAAGAAAGTGGAAGCAAAAATGGGAGATTCATGATAAGCCAGTTCGAGATGTATGAAGTTCAAACTTCGGACCTTTCCAGTGTTTACACCTGTAACTTATGTAAACTTTCCATATAAGCATGATTTTTTTTCCTGGAGTCTCTGCTTTTCCAGTTGTCATCCATTCTCAAGAGACACACTGATCTTACAGCCTTCACTGAACCAGTCAGACAGAGCTAGCTATCTCTCTGAAGCCAGTACTATCCATTTTCCCCCCTTCTTACTACGTCTGAGCACCTAAGCCTCACGGAGCAGAACAATCATACATTCCTTCGCAGGATCCCAGGAAAAGATTCTCATTTATGTAGAGGACTAAAGGAGGGAAAATGTGTGCAAGACAATTAATTAAGGGAGAAGAAGAGACATAAGTAATCGTATGTGACGCAGTGATTGCTGCTCTGTCTCTACAAAGAACTAGCAGACCACAATCAGGTTGGAACAGGATAAAGTGGTAGAAAATTGCTAAGAGACAACCTTTTACATAAACTTTCATTACTGGAAGACAGAAGGGAATATTTCAGGGTCCCACAGTATTTATTAAGATTTTGCACCAGATTTTTTTCTTAGTCTTCACCTAGTGAGATAGATCGTAATTTCAAAAACTGCCCTACATAGTAACATGTGAGTACCACACTTCCCTGCAGGACTGTGCTGAATCACAGAATCCCTGTATCACAGAACCATTTAGGCTGGAAAAAATCCTTTAAGATCATTCAGTCCAGACATAAACCTAACACTGTCAAGTCCACCACTAAACCATCTCCCTAAGTGCCACATCTAAACACCTTCTAAATAACCCCAGGGGTGGCAACCCAGCCGCTTCCTTGGGCAGCTGTTCCAGTGCTCGGCAACCTTTTCCATGAAGCAATAATTCCTAATATCTACGGTAAACCTCCCCAGCACAATTTGAAGTGATTTCCTCTCATCCTATTGCCCGTTACTTGGGAGAAGAAACGAACACCCACCTTGCTACAACCTCCGTTCAGGCAGTTTTAGAGACCAGTAAGGTTTCCCTTCAGTCTCCTCCAGACTGAACAGCCCCAGTTCCCTCAGCTGCTCCTCATAACACCTGTTTTCCAGACCCTTCACCAGCTTTACTGCCCTTCTTTGCACACGCTCCAGCACCTCAATGTCCTTCTTGTATTGAGTCCAAAACTGAACACAGTATTTGAGGTGCAGCCTCACCACTTCCAAGTACAGAAGGACAATCACCTCCCTGGTCCTGCTTGCCACACTATTTCTGATACAAGCCAGGATGCTATAGGATTTCTTGGCCACCTGGGCACACTGCTGGCTCCTGTTCAGCTGGCTACTGACCAAGACTCCCAGGCCCTTTTTCAACTTTCCAGGCACTCCTTCCCAAGCCTGTAGCGCTGCATGGGGTTGTTGTGACCGAAGTGCAGGATCTGACACCAAAGCCTTGTTAAACCCTATACAGAGGGCCTCTAAATACTTTCCAGTCTCTAGTCTTTTTGAAAAGCAAATCAGCCTGGACATCAAACATGCCATACACCTCAGCACAGTTTGCTATAACTTACGTTATTGAACAGCAGGGCTGTTCAAACAAAATATTTCCGATGACACATTTTCTTTCTGTATAGGCCACTATTTTTCTCTTCTGCACTTTAATGAAAATGCTAACATTTTAATGAGAATACTGACTTTTTTTTTCTTAATTTTTGTCTTCGTGACTAAAATATTGTCTAATGACTACTAACAAAATGTTATTTATTTATGGAAAAAAGCATACAGAAATTGTGTTTAAAAGCACTTCAAACAAAGAAAGCATTTTTTTTCTGAGGCTTATATTTAAGTGCTATTGCGAGTTCTAAAATAAGACTTTAAATACATTGAAATCTAGCCTTCTTTCTGCATATGACCAAAGCAAATTATAAACAATTCCAATAATGACATCCTGCATCATTTTCATACTGTAAGAAAACCAGAAATGTGAAAAATCTTAGCTCACCTCTTTTCACTAATTACTGATTTTCCTTACTCTTTTTTTTACCATTAAAGTTATTATACTGCCTATGTACAAAGGAAATATAATCCACGCACAAAGTTATTAAATGTCCAGAAACTGCATCTACCAATTACATTCACACAATGCCAAGAGAGAAACAATGCCATTGCATTTTTACAATAAGTATCCAGTCAATCCATTAAAATGGCAGCTCAAGGAGTCAAAAGCAAAGACGGTTGTAGAGAAGGCTGTTACAGCTTCAGTCACATCTCCAAACATATGACCCTCATTATAAATGTGCCCAAGTTGGCTTCAGAAGAAACAGAACTCTGAATCTGCTTTTTGAAGTTATGCTTTGATCTTTTTTTGGTACTCTGATTCAGGGATATATGTTACGCATTAGCATGCCTTTTTATTTCTGTTGAGTTTGATGGCATAAATGGCAGTTATAAAAATGTTTAGTGCAGATGTTAGAACTGATTGGAATTGATCTGTTCCACTTACAGTTCATTGCTACGTCACAAGTTAGGTATTTTGTTCCTTCAGGTTGTTTTTTTCTTCCTATCAGTTGAGTATTTATATCTGACTGGTTATTATATATCCAAGAATATCACAACTGCTCTTTCTAACATTAACTACAGGTCACAGATGCTATAGTATATGAAATTAAAGTTCTCTTTGTATAATGCAGACCCTGTTCAACTCTGTTGAATAATTAAAGATATATTTCCTAAAGCAAAGTATTTACAAAATCAAATACATGACAAAAAGCCATGTCTTTCAAAACACTTCTGACATTTGGGGGAAAGGATGGGTTCACATCACCCATTCACAACAGAATATTAACGTTTTTTTAAAAACAGGTTACTGATTCTCTTTATCATTTAGTGACCCTGAACTTTTGTTCCCACCTTCCTAGGGATGGAAGACTGTTCCTGTTTGCTGCTGTCATCCTCTGTGACAAGATATTTGCTTCACATGTTTGTATCTTTACTTGTTTAAGATGAGTGAACAGGAGTGAGCCAGGATGTTCAGGAGACTGTGTCTGTGTTCCTAGCACAGCACAGGACATGAGCCAGAGAGGCAAGGAGCTGCCAACCTGCTCCTCAACCAGAGGCTGCAGTGGGGAGCAGCAAACCAGGTGGGTCTAAGAGACGATGGAGAGAAGGCACTGCTAAGGATTCGGGAGGCCAAGCAGAGTCTGCTGCAATTCAGGAAGTCAGAGATTTGGCTGAGACTCAAATGGGAAGCATGGTTCTCCAACTGCATGGACACAGACAACAAGAGAGGAAATAGTACAAGCCTCTCATTTCTATTCTCTATGACCCAGTAACTTTGAATTTTCCATTTAAGAAGTGTGCTAGTTTATAAACCATTTAATTCTGCCATTTTTTTGAGTTTTGTATTGTTAGTTTACTTTGGAAATTTTCTATAAAAAGGAGTGTACACATCCACTTCAAATATCCGGCTGACCAAAGCTCTATTGCTTTCAGTCCATGTTGCAATTTTTCTTGACTTTTCTTTATAGACCTATTTTCAAATCTTTGCTTTAAAATCTATTTAATATCTCTGCCCATTAACATATTTTGCTGTTAGTCAGGAGTCTCCTTCTTTCCTTCCTTTTTTTAGTAGCTGACTTTGCTGGGATGCTGGTAGAGAACCACCTTCTTTACCTTGACAGACGACATCTTGAACTTGACACACATGCTAAAATGGGTACTTCAGTAGCCTGAGAGGTCAGGAATCAGCTTTCCCAGAAGAATATTGAACTGTTGATATTTTCCATTTTATGATATCAAGCAAATTAGTATTATGTAACATAATATTTATCTCATTTATCATCCTACCTTTGCCCCCATGATCATCATAGAATTATATGGTTGGAAGATATCTTTGAGATCATTCAGTCCAGCAGCACCTGTCCACTTCCTAAATCACATCCCTGAGAAACTCATCTAGCCATCTTTTAAACACCTCCAGGGATAGAGACTCAACCACCTCCCTGGGCAACCTGTGCCAGTGCCCGACAGCCCTTTCAGTGCAGAAATTTTCCTGATATCTAATCTGAACCTCCCCTGGCGCAACTCATGGCCATTTCCTCTTGTCCCATCACCTGTCACTTGGGAGAAGAGACCAGCACCCACCTCGCTACAACCTCCTTTCAGGGAGTTGTAGACAGCGATGAGGTCTCCCTTCAGCCTCCTCTTCTCCAAGCTAAACAACCCCAGTTCCCTCAGCCCCTCCTTGTAGACTTGTTCTCCAGCCCCTTTACCAGCCTCACTGCCCTTCTCTGGACGCGCTCCAGCACCTCAATGTCTTCCTTGTATTGAGAGGCCCAGAACTGAACACAGTACTCGAGGTGCAGGCTCACCTTTGCTGAGTACAAGGGCACAATCACCTCCCTTGTCCTGCTGGCCACACTGTTTCTGATACAGGCCAAGACGCCACTGGCCTTTTTGGCCACTTAGGCATACTACTGGCTCATATTCAGCCAGCTGTCAAACAATACCCCCAGGTCCTTCTCCCCCAGGCAGCTTTCCAGCCATTCTTCAGTGACATCCTATGTAGAAATTCTGCTTCAACACATGACATTTGTTCCTTAGTGTGAGGCACTGAACACATTCCCTCCTCTGCAACTATGCTGTGCTCACAGCTACATCTTGCTTAGCTATGCTATGCTTCGGTTCTTGAGAAGGTAGACCCCAAGGCCTTCTATCACACTTCTTCCAGGGTTCCAGTCTCTTTAAACTCCAAACTACCTTTTTTCCTCTGCTGACAATGCTGTCTAAAGTGCTGCTGGAGCCTTCCTCTCCTCATCCCAGCAGAAAATCCCACTTTCTCCCTCACAGTAGATAAGCCTGTGGTCCTACAGTGCCTTCTCTGAATTCTCCCTTCAACCTTTGATCTCTGTGGATGAGCACAAACCAGCAAGCACTAATCTTCTGTGTGTCCTTGCCTTTAGTTTCAAGATGGGAAAGCCAGCAAAATAACCCTTCCATTTATCAGTGTCATTCCAGCCTTCTCTAGCCCCAGTAGAAGCACTATCAAATCCTTCTATGACAACCTCAGTCTTCCCTAGAATATCTGATCACCCACTACGTCAGAGCCATTGTGGATATATTTCCTCAGTATACTATTTAATCCCATCCAAGTGCATCAATGAGTACTCATTTGTCTCTGTGTTCCTCTGCAACTAGGGAAAACTATTGCACCCCATATTGTTACTGCTTTTTTTTTCTGCTCTACTTTTACCTTCAAGTTGTCTTGCTGATCTCTTAATATTTCTTTTGGCATTACCATCTCTGTCATAAATACAAATTTGCTCCTCTAAACTCCAAAATACTCTATGACTGCATTCTCAGCTTTGAAAATAGAGAAAAGAACATAGAGCACTATAAAATCAGAGCTTACAATGGCCAGAGGTCTTCTCAAATATAATGGAATGAAAAAATAAATATCATGCATGTCCATAAATGTGATGGCTAGGGAAATGGTTATTCCACTGTTAGAAAGTTGGTATCATTTCATATTAGGATAAAGACGAATTTTCAAAAGAGGGAGAGAGTCTGTAACAGGATTAATACTCACTTTGAAACCACCAGTAAATTAATCTACTGATAAAGAAAGATAATGCAATACTGACCTCATCCATAAAAAATCCTCTCCCTGAAGAAAGATGAAGTAAAAAATACATTTTTATGAAAATCTTATAACTCTTGAATTTCAGTCCTTCAAAATAACTCATTTTCATGATTAAGGAGGAAAAGAAAATCAGTAGAAAGCAATGCCAAGGAATAAAAGTCATCATATAAACAATGAGAGTCACATAGCATTACTTGGTTCTGCTGCTCCTAACCTGTAATATTGAGAAAAAATACAGGTGTACTGAGATTAAATTTCTGCTAACAAAAACAACTGTAGATTTACTGATTCAAGGCAAAACAATGTCAAACAAAATTTAAAGTGAGTCCAGCTATGACCCAGATCACAGAACGCTGGTAAAAGAAAGACTTGTTATGGTATAGAGCTAATAAAGCACATCAGCAACACAAACTAAATACTAAAAATATAAGGTAGTCTTTTTGAAAAATAGTTTTTTTAGGAAGAGGTCATTAATTTTATTTAATCTACTGGCCTAGCTGGAAAGTCATATCAGCTGTATCACCCAATTCAGTAACGTAACACCTCTTGCTATGAATCTTGCTTCTCTTATATCCTGAAATCATCAGGGCTATTGAAATAGTACACCTAGGAAATCTGGAAATCACAATAAGTCCAGATTTACAAAGAGGGGGAATTTAAAAAGGTTATTTTAAGTTGAATGTGTGGCGACATCAGAGACATAGCAAAGAGAAAAAAATAACTGGTAAACATTCAACAGGTTAAAGAAAAGGGTTTAGCAAAAAAAACCCCTTAAATTAATTTCAATATTTTTTCCTTTATCTTGCTCCTTCACTGCGTTTTTTCTAAGAAATCCTTGTGATACTTTATTTGCAAGGGTCTTTCTCTTGCTTTCATTCTATCAATAATCCACCCTGTTATCCCTTCTTTCTCCAAACAAAACTGGCAACCTTTCTTGGTGGAACATGCTGGTTACCTTTAGATTTATGAGATTCAGAGATGAGATTTTCACAGATGGGTAAAACTGTGGATAGTTAATTCTTATTTGAGTTGCTTGATTTTGCCACATTTTAAGAAAGTATAAATTAGCAATTAAAATAATCTTCCAAAATTACCTGACTAAGACCAGAAATTTATGGTTTGGTTTCATGTACTTCACTGACTTGTGCTGGTTAGCCATCTCCTTTTGAATTTACACAGTAGCTGCCTTTGCAAAGCAGTTGTTTAAATAGCTTCTAAGGCTATAATGTATGATTATATACACTGGGATCCATTTCATACAATGAGATCCATGTTGGATGATTTTTGTCATAGATACTCCCTTAAAACAAGAAATGAGCAGCTTTGGCTTTATTCTAGAGTTGTATTTAAAAGCTTAATATTGTTAGAAAGGAATTGTCAATAAACCCCATCTTCAGGAAAGTTCAGTGACAGTGACTCAGTTCAGCTGGTCTGTATGGATCTGTTTTAATTTTAATTTTGGAAGTTATTTTCTGTAATATAAAAGGGGGGACATTTAGTTCTTCTAAAATGAAAGCCTAACATCACTCTCTCAGGTCAGACATGGGCATAAAGGAAAAGGCACTGTGGTCACCTATATATTTGTCTCAATTGTAACTGTTCAGCTCAATGAATCATCAGATCCCTTATCAGTATATAATTGAGATCATTTATGACCCAATGCAGAGCCTGATTAATCCTGTTCCCTCCTTGGCCCAGTACACTGCCTCGTCAGAGGGGTGCACCTCTCGCTCCAAGCTTACTCTTCCCACACCAAAGGCAAAAGTTATTACAAGACAGAGCTCTTAGGTGTGATGTGCTAACTGGGAAATTATCACTGAATCAAAAATAACAAGAAAATGGATATTACTTAAGCCAAGGCCCAGAAATTAGTATAACCCATCTGTATGAAAGTTAAGACTTGAAGGAGGTGACATTTAGACAGAACAGTGGGAGTCTGAAAAGTTTCTTTTCAAGTTCCACAAATTAAACCAGACACAAAGCTGTTGCCATTTAAAAATGAAGTAGTAAGAAGATTGGTACTGGAAGTTGAAAATGGATTTGTAAAGAGGTTTCATTTTAATGGAGAAGCTGGGTGAAAGGTAGGGATTGGAACAGGCACCACTTAGGCCTGTGTGTGATATCAAGTGGAAAGCTCAGGAGAAAGACATTGGATGCTGGAGTAAGATTGATTTAATAATAGACACAATTTAAGTGAAAAGACTAAGGTGCCGGCAACTGGGAGCTGGGATAGCATGCATCTAAAAGCAGATTTAATTTAAACAGAAAGGCCAAGGAGGTGGAAGGTGGAGACTAAAACAAAATCAATATTAAATCAGCTAAGTAGAATCTTGAATCAAACCAACTAGTTAATAAAAGGCTGAGTATATGGGAGTAGGGAAGCCATGCATAGACCTAAGAAATGTCTAGGAACTCTCAATAAACAATATATTCCCTCTAATCAGAATAATAATTCCATTTTAACAAGAATATTACTTAATACAGTATTAAAAAAAATCTGAAAGGAAGATATGATCCTCCGTTTAAGGAAAATTATATGATTCTAATTATATTCCTATTTGAAGTTAATTGTCTTTCATGTACATATATGTGTGTGTATATATGTATGCAATATGGCATACTCATAGAAACACAGACTAATAGAATGGTCTAAGTCGGAAGGGACCTTTAAAGACCACCTAGTTCAAACGCCCCTGCAATAAGCAGGCCATCTTCAACCAGATCAGGCTCCTCAGAGCCCCGTCCAACCTGACCTTATGTTTCCAGGAACGGGGAATCTACCACCTCTCTGGGAAACCTGTTCCATTGTTTCACCACCCTCATTGTAAAAGACTTCTTCCTTATTTCTAGTCTGAATATTCAGAATCAATGGCAGAAATGCTTAACACGAATTATATTTGCAAAATAGAAATGTATGAGGTATTAGTAAACTAGCCTTTAAAAACTCTCCTTTCTAGCTACCAGTCTGGAAATCAATTCAAGGCTAAGGGCAGTCTTGTAGATACTTACATTTGAAACAAAATACGTGTATATATATATACAAATACCTATCCGTCCATATGCATACACATATCCATATACACACATGTACACATACATATATGCATACTTATTTATTGAAACAGGTAAAAATTTTTCTAATATATGACATAATACTGTTCAGACACATTTCTCTGTTCAGAGAACTACGTTAATCCTTTCTGCAAATAATGCATAAAAAGTATTTTGCTTTCCATACAGATATTTCTAAATACTTCACCTGTCCTCCAGAAGTCCCATTTAAACCATTATATATATGTGCATATTTCTACAGTCAGGATCCTGAATCGTGGATGGAAGATGGGGATTGCAGATGTGTACTTTTTCATATCTGCAAGCTCACATAGTTTAATTCTTAAAAATATTAAGTTTTACACTCTAAACTCTCCCTCAACTTTGTACAAGAAAGAACAAGTGGATAACTGACTTGATCAAAATGACCAAGTGTTGTTTCAATGTATGAAGTAGAGGAGAGTACGTATCATCTACTGAGCTATCTGTAGCACCAGCCAGCTGGTTCTGGGTATTCTGTTTTTTCTCCCCCACACAGGACCATATCAAAGCCATACTGTGTGTTCACAACTACTGCTCTCATCTACTAACATTCTGGGGAATATCTAACAATAATTCTTCATGCTAAAGTGATTGAAGTGATTTTTTCCTTCTGAATTTCAAGGAAAAAAAAAATCCGTCTTTTGTCTGTGGAAGGAATTGTGGGAAGGCACCAGACGACTCTTATAATTTGAGTGATTTACCCTTTTCCTTAATGAAAAATAAATGAGCTGCTGGCTTGCATGGAAAAAGCATCTTGACTATTTTCATACCCACTGCCAGACAAGTTAGTCTGAGTTTAAAGCCATAATTAAACTCGGTGCAGGAAGGGGAAATTAAGAAGCAACCCTACTGTACAAAATAAATTCTTAACTGAAAATAAACTCAAGACATTCTACTCAAGTGGTATAGAAACTCAAAGCGCATTTTTTCAAATTCTTGAGTTATACCTATGCTCTATCAATGAAAAACTGGAATTAGTTTATGCATGTCATTGAGATGATGTCATTTTCTCACACTTTGTCTGCAGCCTATCTGAATAAAATTTAAACGTTGCATTACACATTATATGTGTGGTACTTGCAGGTAGACAATTTCTGCTGATGCCAGAAATATTACGGAGACATGACTTCCCTTTTTGTATACTGTGCACTATCTATTATTTAAAGAAAATCTCTCAGCTAGAAGAAGGTGTTCTGCAATAGTCCATGGAGATTGCAACTGGAAATGAAGACTATCTTGTACATTTTGCTAGGGAAATGTAAAAGCAGAGGGTGGTACGGGTTTTTTTGTTGTTTTCTTGTGATGGATTATTCATTCATGGCTTTTAAGCAGAGAAAAGAATGGGGAATCATGCCTCTGCTGCAATTTTTTTTTTGCCACTGACTTAACTAGTATCAAGATTTCTTCTAGTATTCAGTATTTATATTGTTCAACTGCTTTTAGCTTACTTCACCTCAAAGGTTTCACCCTTGGTGGTGTGCATTATATCTATGCACATGTTTCCATAGGAACGAGAACAAATGCTTGTTCAGGCAATGCAAGATAACTTAATGTAAAAAAAATAATAACTGAAGCAGTATGTAGTGGTAATTTAAATCATTTAACATCCCTGCTGTATTTTTTCTTTGATTAAATACTTCAGAATTCATTGTGTTAGTTTAGTGTAGGAGTGAGCATGCATTTTCAGTTAATTCACACATTAAGGCTAATGATCAATAGGAGGACACCAATGGGACTGTAAGACCATACAATGTTGTTAGAATAACATGCCTATCCTTTATTTTTCCACTATGGAAGAAAGCAGAGTCAGGTATAAGTAGAACAGTAAACAGGTGAGTCTGCATCTAATCACTGAAATCCAGTTGGATAGACCTCCAAGGTCTACAGAAACTGGATCTTGACATTTGCCTCCATCAAACATTTGGTGGGATTGGTCTGGGCCACAGCTGAACTGAGGATGCCTCCTGAATACTCCCGGTGCTATTTCTGATTATATTTCAACGTCTCCTCCAGTTCATGACAGGTATCTGTGAAGCGATGAGAACAGCTGCTAGCTGGGAATGAGACCCAGCAACAGGCACCCTGAAACCTGGGCATCATCTTGGTGCAAAGAGCAGCAGGAGGTGGAGCCAGATGTTTTATGACATTAGTTAGGCTCCCTGGATTTCCAAATGTCACAGTTTTAGGGTAGCTATGTTAGGCTCTTCTTGTTTATTTTTAGAAAACCGTTCAGTTGAATGAACACTTATGGAACACATGTTGGTTACAGATCAATTATAATTCTGTGCCTAGCAATACGTGTAGTCTATGCCCAGTGAAAATAACTGTTTCTGTTGTTTTACCAGAACAGGTCTATCAAAATTCTGGGGATTTGGGTGCTTGTCTAGATGAAGAGAAAGATGCAAACTGCTTTTCAAACCTTCTGAAAATACTAATATTCACCGCCATTTTACAGACACTTCAAAGTCAGAAGAATGCTGTCAAGTGAACAGCTACGGTGCTGTTCCAGTGCCAGCCAGTAAAAATTATTTTAAAAGTCTGTCCCAAGCATATTCATCCATTGGTCACTAACAATGGATTTTGTTTCAATAACTGAAATCATTATGGCCTACAGGTGAGAATGGTGAGTGCTAAAGCCCAGTGATGATCTGTGGTCCTGGCTGCTGTTTGACAAGTTTCATAATTCCACATTTTCAATGAGGTAATTGGGGATGGTCATTGCCTGGAGATGTCTGATATTTGTATTGCCCAACAGAAATGTAGTGCAGGATGTTCCTTGTTGGTCACCTCTTATATTAACCATTTTATGATAAAGATTCCCTTTTATGGAAGGTAAATGGACTCAAGCACATGGGAAATTGCAAGTGGTGTAAAGATACCAGTAGTGGGTTCCCAAAAACTGCTTAGTTAAGGAAACTTGTATATTTATATATTAAGGTAATCAAACATACAAACATATATAGGTCTGCTGCTAATACTAGGTATTGCTAGTTCTTCATTAATTTTGGAAACAATAGCATATTTGTAAGAAGTTAATCACTGCTGGAGCTACTGTGTAACTACAAAGATTAAATTAAATGCGAGGAAAAATTCTTTCTCTCTCATTTGATCACTGCCAACAGATGCTCAATGCTGTGTATAAACGCAATGCCATGCGTCAGATAAGGCAATACAGTAGTTTTCCTGTGGTGATAGTAATATATCTCACTTTGCTTAATATTTGTCCAATGATGGCATGTGGAGGTTCCCACAATATAGGGAACTTCTTCATTTTAAGAACAGATTCATGTTCCTCTCTGATCTGAAAGTAAAGCTGAGCTCTGAATACCTCTAGTATAGGGGAGAGATTAAAAAAACATGTATTTTGTTTATTAATTTTTCATGTGGTTTCATTTAGGGGATAAAGCTTTCCTTCATGGTGAATGGAAGAACTTTATTTTTACTCATGTATAAAAGAGGTTTGTGCTTTGTTGAATTGACCTTTCAATGTTTCAGTCTTGTTTTTATAAAAAATGCTGAGACTGCAATTGTAGTTCTGTGACAGAGCTTCCCTCCAGAGCTAACATTTTTCCTTATGCAATTTGTATGCAACTCAGCTGCCACTCCACAAATTCACATACAGTACAGAACTTTCACTTCTGACATGTGTCAATAACATATTTATGAACTAGTAATTAGCAGCAATAGCGCTATCATCTGTTTCTCAAAAGAGTCCAGAAACTATTTAGAAATTTAATTATGATTTTAAGAATGTATTTTGCTTAATCTCCAGATTCCACTTTTATTAAAACCATTCAGTAACTCTGACAAGGTCGCAACAAGCTTTTGAGTTCATTTTTAGGAGAAAATGATTCACAAACAGGATAGTGACGGGCCTTTATGGTTACAGATTTCACATATTCTGTTCCTTCAAAAAGGCTTATATAGATTGATGGATCTACAAAGAAGGAAATGAAAAAATGAAGGGAAGAGATATAAATAGACTTTTTCATTAGGATGAATGATGGAAGGTATTAACCTCACTACAGCAGTGTGCCTTTTACATGTCTTCTTTTTACTCCTTTTGACCTGCTATCATCTTCCTTCTAAGTAAAAGTTAACTGCAGGCTGAAATGTAGGTAAGGTGAGCAATAGCTGGAAAAAATGTTTCCTCAAGCATTATTACTGTTCAGAAAAGTGTCCATCAGCTGAAATGTCAGGCTCAAAATCCATTTAAGCATTGCACAGAGGCTAAACAGGCCGCTATTATTAAATTTTAAGTCTGCCTGATGGGTTTCAGACTGAGAACCAAGGTTAACTTGATGCACTCAATATGACAGAGTATATTTAATTAGGGAGGCTTTGACTCTCAGATAGTTGAGGATTTATTCTGTGCAAACTACTGCAAAAATATGATAGAATAGTTGCATGTACCTAAGAGTCTGCTGCATCATATTAAAATATACAAAATTGCTCTTTCATTGTAGTTTCATAGACCTTTAACCATAATGTAATCACTGTTTACTTTTAACCCAACTGTTTTGAATCTCCAGTGTACTTATCTCAACTAAATTTTTGCTCATTATGCTGCAAGTTAACAATACGATTTTTTCCAGAAATCCTTTTCTCAGCTAATTATCAAACCAAATCTTTTTTCCACTGTACCGTACACAGACACATCTTCATTTAAAACATATCTGTGTGATTGCTATGAATGAGCTAACATTTATTTTTAATGTATTTATCTGTAAGCACAGAAGACTCTAAAATACAAATGGGCATTAAGACAAAAATTAGCAGAAAGTGAAATACTACAGGGCTATATAGTTGCTTATAATTGGATGCAAGATCTTAGAAGGGGATAAAAAGAAATTATTCCCCTCTACTGGTTATTAAATCTCCTAGTTATATCTATTCTCCTTTGCTCCACTTCCAGCACACCACTCTTGCCCCTGCGCCAGGTCATTCATTCTCCACTAGCTAAAAAAGACATCTATTCACATAACAGTCTAGAAGATTATATTTAAAAGAACAAGAGAGAATTGGAAACTTGCCCATTCCTAACAAAGGACATTGAGCTAAATTACACTATGCTTTCCAAGATGAGTGAGATAATTTTCACTTGTAACAAAACACAAAATTGCCACATGCAGTTGTGGAAGACATGCAGAAATTAAATGTGGATATCCTATATCTTTGTGGAGAATGGGCACTGGGTTATTTTTGCCTACTGGATCACCCTAGCACTTGATGTATTTTATTGGTTAATAGATATGTCAGCTATTCTCCATTCTCAGTGATTTAGATTTCCATTGGTATCATACGGCACAAAACTCTCAAAATACAATAAGGTGGCTCACATTCAGAAGAAAGTGGATTAGGCCTTGGATGTCAAAAACAGATCTTGACCTAACTCTTCGGAATTAGACACGTTTTCTAAGTGAACAAGTCTCTTGACAATAACCCTCTTGTGAGGCCCTGAATATAAGCCGTATATACTCTTTAGGAGCTGACTGCATTTTCAGGAATGTGTTGTATTCTTTGGTGGGAGTTTAGTCATTCATACATCCATAAAACACAGATGTGTGAAGCACACTATAAAGGACTAAATATAACATACTTAAGCAAAAAGTGAAGAATCTCTCTTCCCAGCTATAACTATCTGTGTTTGCATGTGAGCGTGCATGTACACACACTTTTACTCTTTCAAAGGCACTGTAGTTCATGTCTTCCTCATCAGTCTACTGGCCTTCTCGATCATTTAATTAAGCCGCCCTGTTCCAGGAACCTAGTTAAAAATTATTTCATAAATGAAGTTTTCAGATGTCCGTGTGAAGCTACCATCAAGACTCACCACAGCTACACAGAAAGAAGTTGTCTCTGGATTTCACTGACCAAAAATTCTGTTTATGCATCCCAAATTATACAGCTGTCTTGCTGCCGCTCTGTTCTCTGCTGTTATCCTGTGTTACTGGTTCCTGACTAACCGACAATTCCCAGCTTTCCAAGGGAGAGTTGTATGGACTTTTCCTGCTCCTCAAGACCTACATTTCATATTGCTTTGCCAAGTGTCCATATTTCTCCTTCAGAACACCAGCCTTTGTCCAGCCTTCTTGCGCCTTTCCACAGTACCCTACGCACACAACATGCTTACGGCACCTTCCCACTCAAGTTTTATCTGAGAATGTCTTCGATATATTTTTTCCCATTAGAAATCTAAATGAAAGTGTTAAAATAGATTTGACATTAAGATCTGTTGCATTATGACAGAGAAGTGAACGTTGTACAATTTGTAGCAAAGGAAATGTATTTTGTTTATAGTCTTTCAATCTGTTTTCAATCAAAAAGTCTGCTTTTCCATCACAGCCATGAATTACTTGAACTATGTTTTCACTAAGACTTTCCAGATATTATCAAATACTTTCCTATGAACTGAATTATTTTTTCTACTCTATTCATTTCACCCACTAGTGTTGTTCTGAGAACAAACAAAACAACTATGTTAAGATTTATAAATAAAAGTCTATGAATAAATATTTTGTTGTTTATTATTTACCCTATAGACATAAAATGATATTGGCATTTGTTCGTTTTTTCTCCCTGGAAGTAGATACTTTACTGCTTAACTCCTCATATATAAGGGGAAGTAACTGACTTCATCACTTGCTGTCTCTTTTTTAAATAGACTCAGTCTTGATAAGCTCCTCTTTGCTCAACCAATATTTTTGTGCTTGCACTACTGCTTTTACCAATTGCTATGCTTGTCACATGGGTATGGTGACGTTGTAAGGCAAGTCTCACAACTTCTTTTCACAAAACATCCTACCAATACGTTCAGCATATTCAAACTTTTCATATGCCCATTTAAATAACTTCTGATAAATACTTTTTTAAAGGTGTGCACAATTTCAAACTTTTTGAACAATGTGGGTTTGTATATAAGGGTTTCATGGATAAAGGCAGGTTAAGGGGTCAGCGTTTTAGATACCTGGTCTAGTTATTTGTAAGTAAGTGCTGAACAGATCTATTTAATTATTGATCAAAGTAATACTGCACACTGTGAATGGCTTGATCTGTCATCTCCATTAACTACGCTGATAAAGCTGCCACATGGAAAACCAGACCAAATGGCTTCAGAAGCTTGTATTCAAATTTAAACGTACAGACATAAAGACTTACATAAATATATATATGCAACATGGATCACATGATTTTCAGCTGTGTGACTGGCTCATGCAAGGAGTTCAGAGATTTCTATGAAGAAGTTTAGTAAGTACAAACTTGACATCTAGGTGATGTGGTAGTATCTAAATAAGTACGTCTTTGAGCACAATTGGTTGCGTATATGAATGCCAGATTCTGCCATTTTTCAGACTTTGTTCTTTGTCTTAGTAGTTAATGCAAGCCTAAGTCTCACCCCAGGTACTGTAGCTCCACAGATGGAGAGGTGTGTATCAGTACTTACAGCTGTCCTCTTCCTCCATGAAAATACTGATCACGTAACAGGCATAAACAAATCCAATCAGCTGTATGAAAGAAAAAGAAAAGCAGTCATTAACACATTGAACACTTAATAAACGTTTAGTACAATACTGTATAAATAACAGGTATCACAGCTATATTTAGAAAACATTTGTTTCCATTTCCAGTACTTACATGCAAATTTCAGTGCAATGGTCACAAACAGCTAAATTGAGGAGACTTTACCTCTTTTGCTTATGTTGCATCATATTTTAAAATCTTTCCCCAGCCCCACTGAGATCAGTATTGATGAACACTACTATTGAGAGATAATTGGACCCTGAAGTTCAGCTATTACTCACATTCAGTACCTCTGCTCTCACATGACTTTGTTCACATGAATACAGGCCCCCAAAGCACTTAATTAAGTATTAAAAAGTTAAAATATTTCTTGGCAGTTACAGAATTAAGTCATAGCAAAGTTTGTATGGAATCCACAAGAGATATCTTTTTGTGTTGCATAAAGTGTCCCAGTAAAGAAATGCTCAGCAAAAGTTTAATTTGATATGTGAAATGTCATGATGTAGCTGGGTTACGATTTATCACCATCAGGAAACACCTTATCAGAAGGACCTACCAGTAAATCACATTAACTATGCAAGAAATGAGTGGAATCCAAAGGATACCACCAGCAAAATCATGCTATTATTTTAACAGTGGCTCCCACAAAAACATCCTCCTCAACCAGACCTGTGTCATTTGTGCCACCAAGAGGAAGAGATTAAGATCTTTAGGATTAGACAACAGAAACTCCTCTCAATTAATTCCGATGTCTTCTTATGACCTCCACCAAAGAAGAAAATCCCACTGGGCAAGAAAACTTATTAAACTGCACTGCCTGGACATGTCTATGCTTGAGAAAATATTGTTTGTGCAGCTGTACACAATTTGTGCTATCTGAAAGCCTTGAAAAGACTGTTCATAGGAGATTTCTAAAATAACCCAGAGATTAGTTTAAAGAAAACTCCTTTTTCTTTCATCCATTCAAAAAATCTAATTAAAATAGTTCTTCTAAGGGTGTCACGGATCAACTATCTGAGAAAGGTAATTTAATAGTATCTAGATGGGTATAAGCTCCTTCAGAGGCACAAAAATCATTCCAACCTGCTTTCTGGTTGGGCGGCACAAGGAGCTTTACAAGCAGCTCCAAGTGCCTCTCTGCAGACAAAAAGCTTGTCCACACAAGGGAATTCAGAGAAGTTAAGATGAATTAACTAAAGCTGTGAAATCAATGCACGCAAGATAAAGTATATTAAATCCCTGTGTGGCCTTTCCCATTCAGAAATAAAGTGGCCTTAGTTCACTGTAGCTTAATCCTCCTCCAAGGGATTAATCTTCCCCATGAAGAATTAAGCTACTGAGTTACTTGTGAATGAGAGCTGTCACAGCACTGCAGCACAGTCCTATTGGATCTTCCTCTCCAGGGTATTCACCTCCCTGGTGTTTTGCGAAAGTGAGTTTAATTCAACTTTCTTCTTGCTCTCAGCTGACTACAGTATTGGCAAATTCTTTTGGGATTTTTGGGGTCCAAATAACTGATGTGGTATTGCCACAGCTTTTATCAGGCGAATACCACTTTGTTTTACTGGTGCTCTGAGCTAAAAAAATGCAAGCCAGCTCTGGAGGAGGCACTAACTGGAGACAGCTTGGACCAAGTTATGTTTGAGTTAGCAAGCCCCACTGCACTCGGTGTCATGGTGTGTGCAGCTGGCTGGGACCCAGAGCCACAGCGAGGCTGGTTGGCCCAGTGCAAGCCCACGTTTGCCTGCTGAAGACTGTGCAGGCGCCTTCCCCTATTAAGGAAAATGGGATCTTGTGGTTCTACTGCTGTGCACCTCCAGGACCAGCACAGGCTTACAGATTCCTTGACAGATTAAGCATATTTTTTCCCTAAACTTTATACTTTAGAGCACCTTCCAGACATGACAACTGAAGCAATTTGGTGTAAAAACTTCCAAGGGATCAAAAAAAATATACTTGAGGTATATTGCTTCTGCCATCTGAATGTTACATGTAGATTAAATAATTATTGCATTAGTGCCATACGAATACCAGAAAACAGGTGGCTTTGCATGACAGAATGTCACCTGTTTATTTACAATATTTCCTGCTCAGCGTTCATGTGGTCCAGTTTGACTTGGGTCTGTTTCTCTGCCCTAAACATGACTGAAGTATTTTGAAGAATAAAACTGCTGAGTAAAAAAAAGGACATGATAAAAATGAATTGTATCAGAGCTTGTGGGTTAAATATTTGTGCAGAAAGATAAAATATTTAGAATTATTTGCCATTTTCCAATTGTGTATTTCTTTCTTTTTTCTTCTCATTAAATTACTTTAACTTTTATAAATGCAATTCCTTCTTTATGTGCACATGTATGAAACATCTGTCCATGACAGTTTCCAGCAAATTTTGCACATCTCTAATACGTTGGACAGGTGGATAAAACACAGAAAGACTTTATTACATTAATGTAATAAACCACCTGACACAAAGAAGAAAGCAACAGGCAAAACCACTCTAAGAGGTCTTCCCTCCAGAAAAGTATGGGTGCACAGCAAGCTTGATTCTTTTAAAAGTCCTAACAGCCTATATCTTGCTCTATTAATAGATCTTCTCCTTAAACTAAATCTTTTGCTACTATTTTCTGTGCTTGAAACACACTTTGTCTAATCTATGTCCTTCTTGCCAAATCAGCAGCCTCTCTCTACATCTCGGTAGTTCTTTATATATCTCAGCATTAATAGATAAATATTGCTAAGTCAGATAGAAAACACTGCCACCAGTTCTGTTTATGGCATATGCTTGTATAAAAGATACCATTGTCTCCCATCTGTTTAGTTACTAATACCACGAGAAATAAAAAAATATATTCATCCTCTCTCAATTTCATTGTCTTTTCAGGGGAAAAAGAAAGATCAAGTCTCTAATCACACTGGGAGGTCCACCATATTCCAACAATATCTTTCTGTAATTAAAATACAGAAGGCACGTTTCTGAAAGAAGAAAGCAACAAGGAGGAAAAAGAGCCCTTTAGCATCAGTTGTCAGGTATTGCTGTTCAGAGATAGACAGCAATGTTTGGCTCGTAACTAACATACTGGTAATCATAGTTGGGTAACTGATATCTACAGCACAATTAACATGAAGCAATAAAGTGGGAATATTTGCTTCTATAGAAGTGAACTGTTTCCAGATTCTTAAACAGAGTTACAGCCACCACAGTATGAATATTTTTATAAATCAATTAATTAAAACCTCTTCTTTGCTTTATTGATGGACATGCTAATAAAATATTTATTCCAACAAATTACTTTTGCTATCTTGATTAACCCAGCTACTGTTTAATTAATGACGTTACGCCCATATGAACCCATCCAGTCATCACGTTAACTGCCAGCTTGCAGTGAGCTGACTGATGTGTAGTGCCCGGTTTCTTTATATTGGAAATGTTGGCTATTGGCCTGGCACCAAGTGATAAGACTTAAATGTGTGTTCCCTGATATCTAAAGAAAATGTGATGCAAATGAGCTGGAAGATACTTAATTTAATCATCTTGGCTTTCAGCAATCATTCAAAGGACGAACGAAGTGGTTGGAATGGGATGCCCAAAGTATCAAAGTCAATAGCAGCTGAAAGTATAAAAGAGAACCTCTGGCTTGATCCAGAGAGCAATTCAGATGCCAAGGTGGGCTTGTCTCAACAATGTTGAATTTCAAGACATTGAAACCTCCTGGCATCTCTGCACTACATAGGGGACTGCCCGTCTTACCTGCAGAGCCCAGTCTAGTAAAACTTATCATGATTATTTTGAAGAAAATTAAGAAAGAAACTGTGGGAAGACGCTGTTGTTCTCTCCTTTCATCCAGCTACACAGTGGTTAGGGTACACATCTTGCTCTGGAGTGAATTAGGCAATACATAAATTACTCAAATATTTCATGGAATCACAGAATGGTTTGGGCTGGAAGTAACCTTTAGAGATGTTCTAGTCCAAGCCTCCTGCCATGGGTAGGAATACCTTTCACTAGATCAGGTTGCTGACAGCCCTGTCCAACCTAACTTTGGACACTTCCACTGGCTGTGGCATCCACAACTGCTCCAGGCAACCTGTTCCAGAATCTCATCATTCTTATTGTAAAAACTGTCTTCCTTATGTCCAATCTAAATCTACCCTCTTTCAGTTTAAAACCATTGCCTCTTGTCCAGTCACTACAGACAACAGTCAAAAGCCTCTCTCCGCAAAATAAACCTGTCTCAGCTGTCCCATCAGTCTCACAGCCCTCCTCTGGACCCACTCAAAAAGAGGGGGAGAGTCACTTCTCTTGAACTGCTGGCCATGCTTCTTGTGATGCAGCTCAGGACGCAGTTAGATTTCTGGGCTGCAAGCACACATTGCCGGCTGATGTACAGTTTTGCATCCACCAGGATCCCCTAGTCCTTCTCCATAGGGCTGCTCTCAATCCCTTCATCCTCCAGTCTGTACTGATTTCAAGAATTGCCCTGGCCCAGCTGCAGGACCTTGCACTTGGCCTTGTTGAACTTCATAAGGTTTGCACAGGCCCACACCTTCAGCCTGTCAAGATCCCTCTAGGTGGCAGCTTGCCCTGCAACTGCACCACTCAGCTTGGTGTCATTGGCAAACTTGCTGAGGGTGCACTCAATCCTGTTATGCCATTAATGAAGGTAATGAAACAGCACTAGTCCAAGTACAGGCCCCTGAGGGACGACACTTGTTACTGGTTTCCATTTGCACACTAAGCAATAATTCTGTGGATGTGGTCATCCAGTATTTTCAGAACCACCACTGTTTTCATGTCAAAAACCTTATTTCTTCAATGGCTCACTAATAAATGTTGCTTACATTCTCCAAATCATAGCAAGGAGGGGGCTCAAGGTGTGGGAAACAACTGTCACCTAGGCTAAGTCGGCATAGATTTCAGTTGGAGTTCACAAAGGGATTTCTTATTAGTGGAACACAGATACATTTATATGATGCTATTATCAAGGCTTTTGATGCATAATTTATATTCTGCTGATAGCCTTAGGTAGAAATGAAGTAGTAGTCTCTGTTATTTTTCTCCTGTGCAGGCAGTATAGTCTCTAAAGAACCTAAATGCCTTAGTCTGTCTAAAATCTCTAGGCTTAAGCTATGGACGTCTCCATGAAATATAAATGCCCAGTTTAATAGAATTGAAATTAGATTATATAATTGTCCATAATTACATTGTAAGAAACAATGAAAACATGTAAGAATTAAAAAAACTAATAATCTGAGCACATATATGCTGTGTTAAATAATTGCTTTAATAGAGGAATATTGCTAGAATATATCCTATTAAAAAGATGAACCAAGCTCAGTGGAAAATTGATATTTACTTGCAAATTAATGTATTTTAATAGTTACCAGTTACTTTGCATTAACCTTTCCATAGAAAAATGAGGACAAATGCAAAACAAAATTAGAAGTGCTTTTTTAAATCAATGGTATTAACTGCAG
The DNA here is from genome assembly GCA_033556795.1 of Tapera naevia. NCBI lineage: Eukaryota > Metazoa > Chordata > Aves > Cuculiformes > Neomorphidae > Tapera > Tapera naevia. The sequence goes on from JAUMJJ010000038.1 coordinate 19,969,635, forward strand.
ACTAAGTTATTTTTTATTAAAATGGATGATTTAGATAATTTTGATTTAATTCTTTCTGCTTGACTTTGTCATCATCAGCTGTGGCTTTTAAACCTACTCTCACAGTACATGATTACTTTCCCATCTATCTGCTTCACATACTACAGTTCCACTGGTTCAAAGGAGACGTGTGATTGTATACCAGGTATTTAACATTACACGACCTAGTAACCTAGGCTATCAGGTTAATGTTCAAGATTAGGCGTAAAACAAGATATTTATCACTTTTAAGCTACCACTCAGAGCTTTGTACAGATCTCATTACAACAACAAAGAACCATCCAAATAAAATAAATAAATGTTCATAGGCTTGGCTCCCAGAGGATGCATAACATTATAGGTAAACTAGATTTGGAATATTCTTCCAGTCATAAAGACAGGAGAACTATGCTTCACGTCCTTCCTTATATACCCAGATTGTCACTTCACTGAATATGACTTTTTCCTTACTTTTTTTTTGCTGATGGTAGCAGAAGAACAGTATTTCCCATATATCTGTGTGGTACTTGAGATGCGTAACTTGGCAAACACAGCTCCTGTTTTCTGCAGCATATTTCAGTATACTCATATTCCCACAATGATTATGGGACTATGAAAGTAGGAGATTTTTTTTTAATTGAATGTTTATGTATAAAAAGAATGCAGGATACAAAGCTTGACAAGAAGCCTTTAAATTTAACTTATAAAACAGAAACTGTGTCACAAGAGTGAATTTACAGTAGTAAGAAGGTAAAAATGCACTGAATTACAAATCATACTGACTGTTACTGTCTCTTGACTAGTACTTTCAGGAAAGCTAACAAATTCTGAGGAAAGAGAAGAATATAAGTACTTTATCTTCTTAGAAACCTACTTGTCACTAACACTTTAACACTCTGCAAAGAGGACTGTAAAGCTCTTTTCTTCCTGTAAAGATTAGTAAAGCATTAAAGTAAATCAGAATGGGAGATATATAAAAGAGATGGGACACTATCCCAGGATCTGTGTGTATATGTGAATCAGCAAAATAGAAATATGACTATTATGCACAAAAATATGATTTCATGTATTCCAAGATAATGACAACAGATGGCCAAAAATGCAATCTGGAAAAAATGAAACTGGATCAAGAGTGACAGTAGTATATAGTTGTAGTATAACAATAACCATTCATTGTAACTGCATGATTATATGGTATATACTATTGTATATAGTTATCCAATTATGTGACTGTATACAATTATGCACTATAACTGTTTGATTATATACATTATATTAGAAATATATTGTAAAACTATGTAATTATACACAATTTCAAAATTGAACGCAAATTTTTGAATTACAGAAGAGGCAGCCTCAAAGGAATATCCTCATTTTCTGGGACTAAATGATGAAATGCATCGAAATGCATAGCATTTCACAAGGGTAGCAGTAGAACTTCCAACCTTAAAGCGCTTAGAAATGTAGAAACATTAACAAAGAAAAACAAACTAGAAAACCACAGAAAACATAGCAGGATATTGTAGCAGCAATTTCTGAAGTGCATTATATTGCTTAACCATTTTTTTTTCTTTCTTTCCTACATCTTCCTAAATTCCACTGGATTTGATTTGAATAAAATTCAAGCTTTAGGGGCATTGTCTATCAATTTCAGTAGTATAACCCACATCTGCTCTGGTCATGCTGTGCTATTTACATCTGTAGTGAAGAGCTCCCAGAAGCTACAACTCCGATATGCCTTAAAAGGCATTAAGGATTCTAAAAGTGGGTGAGATGAGCTTTTGCTTTACACTGAACAGGGAGAAACAAGTGAGCAGAGATACTGAATTCTTAAAATAAATACACGCTGCCATTAGCTAATACTGCAGGAGATAATTCCTCTTCAATGTCACCTACCTAGCACTGGGAGAGAAGAGCAACATGATGGATACATCTATACCTGTTAGCTACTGTGCTTTTTTGAAGTCCTGCCTGCATTTGCTATTGTGAAATCCTGGTCTACACAGCATTCTATTGTCTTTAAATGATAAGTTGTATTTCACAATTTAAGTTTCCCAGGCCAAGATAAGAACCATTGCTATCTGCACTTCACCAGGTAATTTATTTCTTCAACAGCATAAACTTAAAACTATCCCCATCATCTACTTGCCCAAAATTACTCTACTGTTTAAGAGGGAGGAATGTTGTGTTACACTGCCAAGGTGTGTCCCAGCTTGGCTACAGTTGAGAAAACCAAGTGAGAACATTGTGTATTCTCTTTCGTTATGTTATTGTCCCTGCTTTGCTTTTGTTGCAGAACATTCAGAAAAAATACCGTAAAAGCAGAACATTGGAGGATAATTCTGTAGGTCACAGAATTTCATCTAGCTACTCTGGTAGCCTGGTAATAACATTCCCAGATCATTCATCACAGGTTAGGTTGGGGTACTCATGCTACAGATGAATTTATGTCCACAGAAGGGATCTGAGAACCTTTGTCCTTCACTCACACAAGAGAAAGTGTCATGGTTTAACACCAACCTGGTCAATTTTGGCAGCTAAAACCAAGTAATTGGGTTCCTAATTTCCTCTCCACCCCCAGGGAAAGGAAAATGAGAGGAATAAGACTTGCGGGTTGTAAAACTAAAACTACAGATTTAATGAAATAATAACAACGACAAATAAAATAATAAGTAATAAAATACACACAAATATACGAAATTGCACACCCATGCCACCCCTCAATGACTATATATGTCACTTCAAATGCTGCAGAGCAGACACAAAGGAAAGCGCCCAAGGTTAGGAGGGAGCTGGACTCAGGAGCTGGATTCAGGAATCTGGGATCAGGGGCAAACAGACAGATGAGGTCCTCACTGGACGTCAGCCATCAACGAAGAGAGTGAGATGCTCGTGATCACTCAGTTTTATATCGAGTACGACACATATGGGATGAAATACCCTGTTGGTCAGTTTGGGGTCACTTGTCCTGTCTACCCCTCCCTGCAGGTGTGGTCTTTTTTTCTGCCAGCTCAAGGATGGTCTTGGTCACTATAGGAATAAATATAAGCATCAGCCTTTCTGCATACCAATGCCCAGTGTCATCACTTCTAGAGAGGAACATTGCCTTAAAAACATGCAGCTAAATTTCAGAAAATGAAGTTACTTAGACAAGACTTAGTTAAAGTCAGAAAACTAATTCTGCTTTAGCTCGAATCACAACAGAAAGAAAGAAGCTCCAAGCATTAATCCTATTTATTTGGTTGTCTATCATGTGACAGACATCTAAGTTTTATATTTTGAACAAAATTAAATTCTCAACATGTAAAATCACTGAACACAGTATTTAAACATGATTGGCTAGAATACAGTGTTTCCCCTTGCAAGATATTAATTGCTTGTTAATCATAAATTAATACTTCGAAAGTCAGTAGTGTGGAACAGAACCAACCTCAAACAGTAAAAGTTTAAGAACAAAACAACAGAAGAGGAAGGGGATGAGAGATAAGATGGAAGGGGATAAGATAAGGGGATAAGATGGAAGAAGGAAAGAAAGAAGCTCTACCTCTGAAGACTCAACAAAATTGTCAGAAAAGAGCTGGATTAACAAGCAAGTCTTTATCTAGATCTAATTTTCCTCCAGCGTGTAAAGAAAGTTCTCCTAAGAATGGATTCAAAGTTCTCTTATTTAGGTTAATGACTAATTAGCTTGTCAGTGAATAACAAGGAGTGAGAATATCCCTTACATCTAATTTTATGATAAGAAGACAGAAAAATGGCCTTCCTTCATGTCTCTAAACTTGTCTTTGTGTTATTTGTTTTTATATTTTCCAAAGAACTACTTTTATTTGATTTTACTTTAACTTGTCAGTCTTAGGTATAATTTCATAGCTACTTGCAGATGACACAATATTTCACATCTTTTGATAAAGCAAAGAACTTCAGGTTTGATCACATCTTTTAACCCAAAGTGCTTCTTCAAGGTATCCATTAGGTAATAACTCCACCTCCACTAGGTTGCATGTACAATTTTGGAAGCTGGTAGTGAAATTAGAAGAAAGAATAAAAGAAATGTCTGCCAGTGACTAAAGCCAATGTAAATCTCTTTGCCATCTGACAAGGTACTTGGTAAGGTTTCTGAATCCCACAGAAACCAATTATGCATGTAGGAGGTACTAAAGTAAACTCCTTTCAGAACAGCAGCATAGTGCAAATCTTGGCCATTTTTAATGCTAATACCCCTTTTAAAATTCTTCCACTGCTTATACTGCAATTATGAAAGATATCCTTTGTTGATAGAATGCCAAAAGATATTTTTTCCCTCCTTATTCGATTAGAATGCACATAATGAGAGTATTATCTCCACTTACTTTTGGTAATAGACACAGCCAATGCATTTTAATTACAAGAATGTATTGTAATCTGTAAGAATTACTTATTTTCTATTGAATCATTTCTTTCTCTTCGTACACCATAAATAACACATGCATGAAACTATTATACCACCATGAGGTAGTATTCATTTTAAGACAGACAAACTGTGGCAGCGGGGTGACAATGACTGTAAGAACAGAATTACTACAGGCTGATCCCCAATATTCTTTAACATCCTTTATAGACATTTATTAAATAGCTAGGTAATAATAGCTAAGACTGAACACATTATTATTCTAGCTCCTGTTAATCCACAAACATGGCTTGAAAACTGTATGAAAAAAAAAATGCAAAGCTTTCCCTAACAACAATTATGCCAGAGCATTCCTCGGGAAATAGCAAAAAGCAACGCAGAGATAGAACATAAGCTGTCATACTAACCCATGTTAGTAAATGTTATATGATCTAATGAACTGCAAAGGAAGATTTAAACTCTACCCATACCAGGTTGTTCATATTAACCCCCTCAGCAGAACCCTCAGAGAGGATTTTCAGGAGCGGTAGACATAGAAACGCACCTCAGAAGTAAGCTTCAAAGCCTGAAAGACATAGACCAGCTTAGACCTGGCACTAATGAAATCACAGGGAAAAAAAAAAAAAAGGCTTGAATAATAACCAAGAACTGATTAAAATTCACAAGAGGTAGTGCAGATGAGCACAGATTGTCTGAAAATTTTTCTTATAATCTAGTCTGCAGGGGGAGCTGGAAAAGCAGCGTACAGTTTTTGCCTCTGTGGATCTCAATTTTCAAGTTATTTTTGGATATTGGTTCATTTTTTTTTCCTATTAATATTTTGTCTAATACAGACAAGGAAAATCACAAACAGATAATAATTTCAACACTTTTTCTCAGATGTGCAAACATATACCAGAAATTCTTCAAACCTTAACTGCCTTAGAGAACCACAGCTGATGTCTGTCTATTCTTGGCAAGGAAAGTTCACCTCCATCTTTAAGAATGTAAGAAAAGACAGAACAGGCAAACATATGATGGGTTTTGATTCTTGAAAGTGAAAAACGAAAAAAAATCACTTCTACATCCACCAGAGACTTTGATACTGTTTTGCAGTTTTGTGTGTGTTCATTGAAATACTACAGCAATGAACAATAGCTTATCACAGACAGAAGAGGTGAAAAATAAGAAACTCCTTCTTGATCATCACTTTGTTTTTCCTAATCAATTTTCATCTACTGTGACACTTTACACACACATACTTTCCCTTCTATATGAACCTGCTGTATTCAAACCACAGAACAAATGACTTGGTTTTGAGCCACAGTTGAGCTGGTTTTGCTGTTTGGGAGAAATAATAACCAGAAATGTGGCTGGATTTGTGTGTTTGGCAGGTAACACAGCAGCCTCTTCACTCATATGTAACACCTAAAATTGTGCAAGACAAAGAACTGTGACATATCAATGAAGATCATTTTGAAAAACTCCTGTATGATAGCTGGTTTTCTTTTACAGATATCCTTCCCACTATAGTTCTTCTTACTGTGGATAATACTGTTCAATTCCTTCATTCAGGCTTCTACCCGAATGTGCAGACGGGGGTACACATAAACACACACAGATACACACGTGTGCATCCTTATAATCCTGTGTGGTGTGGCCTACTGTGATATTTGAGAAACAAGACTATCATAAAAGCAGAAATGTTATCAGTTTACTCAGGTATTCCCAGTTAAACTGTGTGCTAAAAGGCTTTTGTGCTGGATTCCCACTGGGCAGAAAAGCTATCAAGAATTGCAATGAAGCTTTGATTCTATCAGTGCCTAATCAATTTCAGAAGCTGCTTCTCCAGTCATATTTGACCCAGTGTCATCTCTTATACCACCTCTCCCACGCACAGTTTATTTTCTCGCAGGATATGATCCCCATATGCATGCTGTGGCTTTGTGTCCTGTTCATTCCTGCTTCTTACCAACAGCTCTCACTAGACAGGGCATCCCACTGCTCCCTTTACATTAATCTAGGTCTGAGCCTGCAGCCCGAAGCCCAAGGTGCACCCAATATTAAGATTTCTTTTCCAAGAAGTCTAAGCACAGTCTGTAATCAGGCAGCGTGCAAACACACAAGCAACACTGAATCTCTTCTAGAAAGGACTTTATTTCCCACTGTCAGTATAAAACCAGCATAAGCAATCCTACATGGTTAGTGACTGTGTCCCCATGTGCTGGGCATACTACAGGTAGCAAATGTACTGCCCCAGAGTCAACCATCAGGGTGCTTCAGCAAATGTGAAGCAGATTTGGCCTTTATGCCTATCCTGAGTTACTGCTACAAAGAAATGCAAATGCAGCAAGAGTCTGCACCTGATGAAAGTTTAACTGCAAAAGAAGACAACATAGAATCTGCTGCCCTGAGACTATGTCTCGACCAGAGACAGGTATTAAGTGAACTCTGGCTCACCTAGACTGAGATTTTGACTACGGCACGTAGAGTTTCTTTCCAGAAAAACTCAGATTTAAAGTGATCTAGGACATGGGAGATAGCATTTACTCACGTCTTGTTCTGACATGAAGAGGGACTCTGAATCACACAGCCTGAAGTTGTCAGAGAAAATGCTAACCCAATTCTCTCTTCCTCTCCTTGCATCCAGAGCTGGGACAGATCTCTGTCAAGAAATCTCCTCTCTGTATGTGGAGGACACCAAGACCTCAGGAGTATGTGCTTATTCCTTTAAAGAAACCTTAATATAGATGGAGGAGCACGAAGACATCACCAGAACATGCAGCTTTGGACATTTGGAGAACATTTCTAGGGTTCCTCTGCTTCCTTTGGACTGACTATTTGTTCAAATCCTCTTGCTTTGCTTCCTTTCATATACAAATAATTTAAGCGTACTAAACCACGTAGTGCTGCACAGAGTAACTAAATAAATATTTGGGAGGTTAAACTTAACGGAGCATTTTCCTTTGCCGTGTGAGCAGAAGTAGAGCTAGTTTGTTTAAAGGAAACCCAGGTCTATTTTATAGACAACTCTCACAGTTCTTTGAAATGTTAACTTTTATAAAAGCCAGTTTTCATCAAGAAGAAAATAAAGGAGAGGTAATCTGACTCCTGTAAAAGAAAACTGGCATGAACTGTAATTATTCAATATGAGGACATGGGGACAAACATGGAATAGTGAAAAATGAATGATGATAGAAGAGGAAACCCATGTGCCATCTTAAAGCCCTTTAAGGGATAAGTAATCCAATTGATACAGAGCACTTGCACCTCTAAAAATTTGCCGAACACATCCCTAACCACAGCTTCTTAAGAATTATATGCTGTCATGGAATAAAAAGGATTCTTCTCTTAATCTCATAGTTTAGCAAAAGGCCAAATTATAAGGATATGTATGTGGAGTGTGAATAGAACAGTGTTCACAGTGAGGGAAATTATGTGTAGTGCCCTATACAGAATCATACTTAATCCTACATATTTCAAGTATTGATGAATGAGAGGGAAACAGTGTAATGAACTCCATCAAGACTGGTGACAACACAAAACGAAAGTCAACTGCGAAATGTTGTAGATAGATCTGACATTGAGTGACAAAGTGATAAAATTAGAGCTTAAATTCGATGTCAATAAACGCAAAGTAAGGCACATAAGGAAAACCAAATGTAACTACCCATATACAGCAACAGGATCTAAATTTGTTATTACATGTCGGAAAACTTGTGAATAGCTCATTATAAGCATGAGCTCAGTGGTCAGCTGCAGTCAGAAGGGAGAATCAAACAGTAGGAGAGTAATAGAAAAGAAAGTAGAATACACAAATCTCCTATGTCCTACATCCTGAGTGCTATACACAGTTCTTTCTCCTCATCTCAGAAAGGAAGTAATTGAAACAGAATGAGTACAGAGAAAGGTGTCAAAGATAATCAAAGATATGGGTAGCTTTAGAATAAGGAGAGATTAAACAAATTCACCCTTGGAAAGGAGGCAATTGATGACAATTTAAAAAAAAAACCCATGAATGGCTTGGAGAAGATGAATACAAAATAATTAGTCCTGTGCTTCATTATATAAGAACAATGGAAAATCAAACCAAATTATCAAATCACAGACTAAGGATTGTCTTTCATCAGAAACTGAAGGAAGGACATTTTCCACACAACTCAGATGAAACCATGGAACTCAGTGCTCAGAACATACTGGAGAGGTGAGACACATGCTTGGGTCAAAAGCTGATTGCACACATTCAGGGAAAAATTGTTCATTGAAGGCAATGAAAAACAAGATTTCAGCTGCAACAGATTTGTCCCAGGAAGTCTCAGGCAATATTGCCAGGAGATACTAAGCATTCATGTTTGCTGCATTAAACATGTCAATTTATTACTATTTATATTTGTCAAATTCAGCCACAAATCACATAGCTGGAAAACCAGAAGTAGGGAAGTCTAGCTTTCAAAATGGCGGAGAGATTAAAATGTTAGTTCTATGCTTAATGTATGTATTATCTTTTCAACTCACTGTTTGTTGAATTCAAATGAGTTACCTGAAGTCTGGTTGCATTCGGGTTTTGGCATTCATATGAAATTATTCAGTTAGATATGCTACCTATTCCAGATGAAAGGGAAGACATGTTAGATACCTCCACAAAAATATTGAGAACAGATATGATGCTGATCAACCATGCTAGATTTCTAGGATTATTCTCAGTAGTTCATAATACAATACTTCCTTGCAACTTTATTCATTATGAGAAATATAGGCTATGATTGGATTTGGGCCAGGAAAGCTTTTATTGTTTACTTATCACTAAACTGGCTATAACAACATCTTAAAATATTTTATGGATTTGACTCTGAAGTCTTAAAAAAGTCTAAAAGTAACATCAGTCAGCCAATCTTTGCTGATAAAAAATCATTAATACTTAAGAATTGAAACAACCTGGGGGGATGGGGGAAAGCCCACTTAAATGAAAGGAAGGATGCGTTAGGTTGCTACATTTCCAAAATACTATTTAGCTGACCCTGGGACTCATTCACAACCTTATCTCCAAAACTGATACCAGCCTTCAAAGTACCAACAATACCTATGAGCCCTTTGTATCTTTTAGGTGTTTTTGAAAATTAGTTAATCCACGGTAAATTTAGTAGATATGTTGAAATGAAAAGCGGTGCACAGAAGCAACTTTCCTCTGTGATCAAGGCCTGAAAGTCTGTGCAGTGGGAGAGGACTGAACTGTACTCATAATCCAGAGTATCAATTACTTGGTCCCAAAAACTGGCCAGAGAAAACCATCCCCAAGTGAAAACTACTTCTAAGAAATCTGTTCTTTTGTATATAAACTTTAAAACCTGTGTGATCATACATACTTCCATGCAGAAAGTCCCATGAGAGGGATTATATTTCCTTTTTGCATTATAATGAATAAAACTGATGACAATTTTAAGAAATAACATTGAATGGGAAGACAGTTTGCATTACAAAATCCCTGAAACACCAGAGATAATGATTCTCAGAGAACAGTTGCAACGAGGACAGTAAACACCCAGGAACTAGATTGCAGTGTCCTGAGAGGGAAAGTGGCTTCTAGAAGAAAATAGGTCTACCTGATAGAGAAGTTCAAGAAAGCTGTCAGACTGACTGGAAGAACACACACTATGGATGGACTCGATGATCTCAGAGGTCTTTTCTAACCAGATGATTCTATGATTCTGTGATTCTATGAAAAAGCATAAAGTTTTCCAAGCAGAAGCACCGAAAGCGATGGATGTGGCTCAATAACGGTCTTTGAAAATTCAAGTACAAATTACCAGAGACAAATATAAAATAAAACCAGAAGCTTATAGGGACAAACTCAGAAAGATCAAGATACAAGATGCAACTAAAAAGAGAATAAAGAATAATATAAAATATACAATGGCATAATACTAATAAAGAGTAAGATCAAGCAACAACTATTTCACAGTTCTCTGTGAAATAGGCTGTAGGTGCATATGGCAGCAGTAAGGATTTTCCAGCATGGGTAGGTCATCAGCTGGGCAGCCCACTGCAGCTATGCAAACATCTCCTCCAGCTGACTGGAGGCATGGGTCTGAGCAGCTGAATATTAAGGTTTGGCTATGTTAAATGGCATTGCCCTCAAGGGAACCAACACAAGGTCTGACACAAAAAAACCCTGAGACTAACTCTACAGCTTGGGAACCAAGAGTGAGAGAGGAGAGACAAAGAGATGTTAATAGAACATGTTCTAACCTGCCGCAATGAGACATGGCTCAACTCAATTACTTCACTCAGTATGAGTGGACAAATGTTCAAATACATTTTCTTACCCTTGGTTGGAATATAGTTGTGTGTACCAGACCAGAACACTTTGCAAAGCAATTTTTTGTTAATAACAACATCACTGCGGTTGATCACCCTATTCACCAGACCTGGTTCCCTGCAATTTCTACCTCTTCCCAAATATCAAGTTGGTGCTCAAAGGAACCTATTTTTGTCAGAAGATGTGAAAGCAAAATGACAGACATCATTAACAGTGTAATGGATTAACTTTTGATCCACGGAAGTATTCCATATCTTACTTTAACATAACCCGACATATAAATAGGGTGTAGATAAGAGAGTACACTCTCTTTTTCTTCTGGCAAGGTGGAGGAGCAGAAGGTCCCTGTGTTGGCCCTGCCTGCTGCCGAACCTGTGGAAAATTTTTTAATGGGTTGGATTTGGCTGTCTGGCTCTCCACGGGAGAGGTGGCGTGGTAAGATTTCATTAATTCCTTACTTTGTTAGTTACTGGGTGTTATGGTTGTATGCCGGGTGTTATACAGATCCTGTTTGTCCTTTTTCCCATTTCCCTTCCCCTCTTCCCTTCCTCCTTTGCATATCCTTGCGGTGTAGTTCTTTGTATTTAGAAAAATATAGAAATACATATATATAGTGTGATTTCGGTTTCTTCCATATTTTTTTTTCCTTTGAAAGGGAGTAAGGAGAGGCAGACTGAGCGGTTCGAGAGCTTGGGAAAGCTAGCTCAAACCAGCTCAGATTTTTGCTAGCAGAAAATGGTTTCGATGGTTGACCTTGTTTTGTTTTGAAAACAGTGTCCAATAACACCGCCAGAGTCTGGGAAAGCAGCCAAGAAAACCTTGTTTATAAAATAAGAAGGAAAATAATAACAATGTCTTTTTTCCTAACTTTTTTCATTATTCTAGCTGTTTTTGTACCTGTCCCAGGATATCCTACCGGGAGACACAGCCGTTCAGATGGATGGAACGAATGGCTTCCATTCCTCAATTTTGACATTGACAGCCTAGTATATGATCTCCATGATGGTGTCATTCAAGGTTTGGTGGAAAGGACTCCTAAGATCAGCTCTAACAAATACTTAAATCGTCTAGCAACAACGATATTAGTGGTAAAGGCAGCAGAAATACTATTTAGAATTGGAGCAGTGGTGTTGCATTGGTTCCCTTGTTTTAGGAAGGGACGAACCTTGAGAGGAATCACAGGAGCTTTGGAAAGGAGCTTGGACAGGCCAGTCTTTGGATGGCAGGGAGTATGGTTGGATTTTGGTAAACTGGTGGGATGTCTGACACCTCCTATTGCTTGGGACTTTGCGCCAAAGCAGGTGTTCAACCCTGATGAGAGGACGCATTGTTTGAGGGAAACATGTCTTTCATATGACGATACAAACATGCAATTCTATGGGGCTTGGCTAATGCTAATCATGCTGCGGTAGATCACTGTCAGAAGGTTAAGGTTGAGACAGGCACTCAAACCATGCCACCCGAAACTAGCGATGTCCCTATTGGGCCTACTTGTGAAATTGGGGTCCAAGCACAACTTGAAGTTGAATCTGTCTCTACTAAGTCTACTAGAACTGGGACTCAAGTTAAAAACAGGAAAGTCGTTGTTGCTCCTATAAAGAAAAAGAAGACATTGCTGAGGGAGACGGTAAAACTTACAGACCCATCTCCACAACTGGAAGGTATGGAAGAAGAAAGAGAAGAAGAAGAGGAAGCAGTAGAAGGACCTATCCCATCCATGCAGGCAGTATCGGAAGAAGGAGTGGCTGCAAGTGAGGAAGAAGTGGCTGGGACAGAGGAAGATGCTAAGAAGGGGTAAAAGTGTTCCCCTAAACCTGAGAGACAATTATTGTTACCTGATGATTGATTGAGGCCTTCATCTCAGCACCCAAAAGACTACTCGCTACCTCTATCTACTGAATATGGTGAACGACGTAGAAGTCCATCTCCATGGTGTGAACGACATAGAAGTCCATCTCCACAGCATGCTCGCTCTCCACCTCCTCATGAGAGATACAGAGAGGAGGTGGGAATGGTTCTGTAAGAGCAGAAGAGTACAAAGACAAGTGGAAAAGATTCTATACGGGAGAGATGGACAAGAAATAACGCGAGAAAGTGAAATTACACAATCACTGACCGCAAGAGATCTTCGAGATTTATGAAGAGATTACAGTCGTTTGCCTGGTGAACGAATCCTCACTTGGCTGGTGTGATGCTGGGACAACGGAGCTATTAGTCACTTGATTGAAGGTCATGAAGCACAACAATTGGGATCTCTTGCCCGAGATCCTGTAATAGAACAAGAAATGGCAAGGGAGAGAATGGCATCCAGTCTGAGTAAGAATCCTCCACGCTGTGAGGGTGAAATACCCATTTAAGGAATATCTGTCGAGCTCTCCAAGATGGTGGAATACTGCGGAAGAAGGCATCCAATACCTATGCAGCAAGGGAGAGAACATGAAGAAATGGGGTGGCCAACCCACTTACAAGCTCGAAGCTAGAGTGAAGGAGCTGAGACAGAAGGACACTGACAAGAAAGTTGTCTACATGATAGATGCAGAATTTTTAGACAAGAACCCGCAACTGCCGAAAGGCAAGAAGATGGAGATTCACCTCCCTGATGACAAAAAAGCCTCCAATAAACCAAAGTCAAAGTCTGACGATTGCTCTGATCAACACCAATAGAGGGGCCCTGCCTTCTGCCAGGAGAAGGAGAAGGACCAAGAAGACAATTGGGTTTACTAGGCTGCCGATCTGTGGCAAGGCATTGCTGCCAGAGTGAAGAACCTGAATGTGAGAGTCCGCCATATAGATGCCCATGTGCCCAAGGGTCGAGCTAATGAGGAACATGCTAATAACAGAGAGGCAGACCGAGCTGCACAGGTCAAGGTATCACAAGTAGACCTAGACTGGCAGCAGAAGGGAGAATTGTTCCTAGCTCGATGGGCCCATGATGCTTCAGGTCATCAAGGCCAAGACGCCATCTATAGATGGGCACGAGACCAAGGGGTGGATTTAACCACGGACACTATTTCTCAGGTTATCCATGACTGTGAAACCTGTGCTGGTATCAAACAGGCAAAAAGGTTGAAACTCTTGTGGTATGGTGGACGTTGCGATAAGTACAAATATGGGGAGGCCTGGCAGATTGATTACATTACATTGCCACAGAACCACCAAGGTAAACACTATGTGCTCACGATGGTGGAAGCAACCACAGGTTGGTTAGAGACATATTTGGTACCACATGCAACAGCCCGAAATACTATTCTGGGTCTTGAGAAGCAAATCCTGTGGAGACACGGTACTCCAGAATGTATCCAGTCAGACAATGGGACTAATTTTAAAAACAATTTAGTGGCTACTTGGGCACAGGAGCATGGTATTGAATGGGTATATCAGAGTCCATATCATGCACCCGCTGCTGGAAAGGTCGAACAGTGTAATGGACTGTCAAAGACAACTCTAAAGGCACTAGGCGGAGGAACTTTTAAAAACTGGGATAAGCACTTAGCCAAGGCCACCTAGCTAGTTAATACCAGGGGCTCTGTCAATCGAGCTGAGCCTGCCCAAGCAGAATCCCTCCACACTGTAGATGGAGACAAAGTTCCAGTGATCCATCTAAGGGGTATGTTAGGTAAGGCCGTTTGGATTACTCCTCCCTCAGGCCAAGACAAACCCATTCGTGGAAACACCTGGTGGGTAAATGAGAAAGGATGGAGAGACCCAGTGTGTGCCTCAAGGAAATCGATCCTTGGGGAAAAACTAATTCCGTGTCTTGAGTTCAGTTTTACAAGAGATGTCATCAGATGAGAAAGACCTGAACAGAGCAGATACCAGTCTCCAGTGATGAGCCAAGGCCTGTCGAGTCGGTCCAGCGCTGCATCACACAAGACTCTCATTACTACCTGAGAAACAGCCACCAGCAGATCTTCCAAGCTTGAACTCTTTAAGCCCAAAACCAAAACTGTGACAGACTTTGAAATAAAATAAGGACTATATATATATGTGTGTCTATGCATGGGATATAGACAAACACAATGTACAGGTGTTGCGTTCTTCAGCAGAAAGAGTAACTGTGGTCACTGAAGTAATGCCACCGACAACGAAGGTCTCAGGTGAGAATAACGAAAAATATATTATTGATCATTTGCATAAATTAGAAATCTGAAGAAATTCAGATGTGCTAGCCCTGGTAAATTCACCTCAAAGCATGCAGAAGTCTGGCTAAAGTAATATCTCAAGCACGTCAGAACATACTTGTGAGAATTTGATTAAAACAGGAGAGGCTGAAGATGAGAAAGATAGAGATTGTTGCTGTCTCTTTACACAAAGACAGGAAAAGAGAAGGGAAAGAGGACACACAGAATTATATCCCGAACTTCACTTACCATAAACTTATTGAAAAAGGGAATCAAATTATTAGTGGATCAATAAACACACTAGAATGAAGAAAAGTTATAAGTAATATCTAATATGAATTTATCATGAAAGGAAACATGTTAAATCAAGTCTGTTCCTCTTTAGGAGAGGTAATGGGCTTTGTGGTTAGGGAAGGAGCAACAAATGTGATATATCTTGATTTTAGTAAGTGTTCTGACACTGCATTCTTATAAGCAAACTATGAAAATATTGCTTAGCTCGAAATACTGTTATATAGATTAAACAACTGTCTTGAAAACTGCACTCAGAAACAGCTACTCATCATTCTCCACCAAATTAAGAGATGGTAGCTGATGGGGCTCCATAAAATTCCACCTGGGCCCAGTACTATCCAGTAGTTTCATTAGTCACTTGGTTATCTGAAGAGATATTATGCCTTTTACATTTCCATATGGAAGCAAGCTGGCAGCAGTTGCAATCCCCATGGATGACAATATTAGAATGAAAATAATTTTGATAAATTGCCAACGGGTCTGGAAATAAATAGGATGCAATCCACTAAGGCCAAGTGCAAATTATTGAAGTAGGAGTAATGAAGTACTCTAAGACAGAATAGGGTGAACAACAGGTAACTTACCAGTTCCACAGAACAATGACTAACACCTAGACTATGACTTGATAATATCATAGAGTTGGGAAAGAAATCAGACAGCATAGGGGATGCAAAACTGAATTTCAAGGTAAATGAGGACTGCATAGAACACAACACCAGTAAGGCATTGGTTGCCAGATTGCATATATTTTTGAGATTTCCCTTTAGCAAAGGTGAGAACCAATAAGAGGAAGTCCTGAAGAGAATTATAAGGATGATCAAACATCTAGAAAACATGACCTCTGTGGAAAGCTTATGATACTAAATTATACACTTGCTTAAAGCTACTGGATGTGGAAGACTGCTTTTACAGTGTATTCTTAACTCACATTTTTCAAAGAAAGATTAAGTGCAAAGGTCTTCTTCAGACTGCTGCCATCTAAACCACTTTTCAAACAATTTTATTCTAGAAAGAATAAGTTACTGTCAGGGATAAAAATCTTAACAGAGCTTTTCAAATCCAATTACAACATGAAACAACTACTAATATCAAAAGATTCAAGGGTTTTCTTATCAGTATTTTAAAGCAACACGATAGATTATTTTGAATGTGTCAATTATGACTCATACTTCTTGTTTAGTCCCCACTGTAAGGGAAAATCTTAAGACAGTTGAATTGTCATTTATTCAGGTCAATACATGAAAAACATAATTAAAGTTGTTATGAATCTAGACAGGGCATAGCTTTGTCTGATAGCTATAGCAAAGGCAGATGAGATGCAAAGCAGTATCTGATCACTTCAGGTTTTGTGCTGGCTAGTGTGTGCACAAGGGTCAATTATTATGAAAGAAACGTGGCACACACAGGAAATCTACCCAAAACTGAAAAAAGAAACAAAGTCTCTAGGGTTATTATTCTCTGATGGTGAAGTGATACTATTGAAGATGGGATATTTCCTTCCCAATAGGCTACATTAATCACCACCAGGAAACAGTAAACAATTTCAACATTAAACAAAACCTAAGTTATTGCTGGATGCTGGGCTCTACATAAGAGTAACTCTGTAATTCTTTCTAGGAAGATCCTTTGAGACATTGCCAGCCAGATGTCCAGACGTCCAAATCTATCCAGAATATGGATAGAGGAGGTGAAGGAAGCTGAAAGCAAAGCAGAAGTGCCTGTCTGTGTGCTTTGTTTCCAGGAATAGTTTGATTCTCAGTGCTTATTCGTTGGGGAATTAGAGCAGGGGAGATGTACAACAAAAGGCCAATTAAGGATCAGGATTTGACTACTTGTGCCACTCCTGCCCATGCACATCTGGCTGCCTTTTTGAAAGTATATGCAAAATCAGAAGACTGTACTTTCGAAGAGTATAAAGAGGCCAAAGAGTATATAAGACATAAAATCTCACCTTAGAATATGTTACAATCTAATCCAACTGCCTTTTGAAGAGCAGAGGCAGATGCTGAATAATAGCAACAAGAGCTACAGCAAGTGGGGAAGTGACAATTAAAATGTAGGTTGGACAGTTTTTTGCTATAACATCCTTTTCTCAGCTGCACAGTTCTGTCAAATATAGTGAGTGGCGGTCCTTACTATGAGAACTTTTATCAATCAGGTTTTATTAAGATTTAGTTGACTTGAAATGCAGTATATAAATATGAGTGATTATTATACTGAAAAAGTGGTAGTATTATACAGAATGAAAATACTTCATAATGGCAACATTTCAACACAAAAAGTCCTGGAAGCTGTATTCATCTCAGATTTCTAGGACAGCTCAAGAGGTTACACTGGGAACAAAACTATTGTTTTATCTTTTGTCAGAAAAGGAAGGTATAATTTTTGCAGTGAACGGTAGTAAATACAACCTACTTATGACATTTTGTTCATTTTCTTATCTTCCGCTTTCAGTATATGCCTTCCCTATCTGTTTTGTACCTATGCCATGTCCTATCTGCATTACACAAATTGAGTAATCCAGACTAGAAGAATTTTCTCCGCTTATTTTTCTATACAGACTATGGCAGCGATATTTTGACTAGCATTTTTAGTTTCTTTTAGCTGTAATACTTGTATAGTTGTATATACCTTCCAAACACTTTCTAAAAATGTTTACTTTATCTGAAACTTCCTTAGACGAGTTGTGCAGGAAAACAATTATTTTATTGTGATATATAAAAATTAATCCCTACTATTGCACAATTCCTATTTATGGAAGACAATTCAAAGAAAGATTAAATGTGTGTGAACATCATTTTAGCTACCGAGTAACAGTCAGAAAGAGGGAAAAAGCTATTGACATATAGGCAATTAGGTAAACTGTTGTATTACGCATTTCTCATATTTTTAATAACATCTTATTAGTGCAATGCATTCTGTGTCACAATACTTGTAGAATCTTAGAATCATGGAATGGTTTGGGTTGGAAGGGAGTTTAAAGATCATCTAGTTCCAATCCACCTGTCATGGGCAGGGACACCTTCCATTACACCAGGTTGGCCAAAGCCTTACCCAACCTGGAATTAACACTTCCAGGGATGGGACATTGTTATTCCAAATAAGTGAAACTGGAGGGTCATAACAGACATCCACAACTTCTCTGGGTAACCTGTTCCAGTGCCTCACCTCCCTCATAGTTTAGAATTTCTGTCTTGTATCTAATTCAAATCTACCCTCTGTGTTTTCCCTTTTCCAGTAAGTGGGAACTTCACTGGACTGTCTCAGCTTTTCAAATATGATAGACATTGGCGTAGCAACTTCATCTGTCAGTTGTCTCAGGAACCACAGATGCATCTCGTCAGGTCCCATGGACTTGTACACCTTCAGGTTCTTTAGACATTCTCAACCCTGATCTTCTACAGTGGGCAGTTCTGAATTCTCTCAGTCCCTGCCTTTGCCTTCTTCACCTTTGGTGGTGTGGCCAGAGCACTTGCTGGTGAAGACGGAGTCAAAAAAAAGTCATTGAGTACCTTAGCCTTCTCCATATCCTGGACAACCAGGTCTCCTGTTCCCTTCCAGACGGGGCTCGCATCTTCCCTAGTCCTCCTTTACCACTGACATACCTATAGAAGCTTTTCTTATTGACCTTGATGTATCCGGCTAGATTTAATTCTATCAGGGCTTAAGCTTTCCTAATTTCCTAATAAAGTGCGTTACAGACCCAGATCCATCTATTTAAAATATTCTTCTTTTTTAAAAAAATATGAAATAGCAAGAATAAAGAATTCTTGGCAGTGAAATGCATAGGAGTACATTATTTTCTCTTGGGTAGCAACTGCACTTTTGTCTTCTGCACAGCTTAGGTTTAACATGACCAATACTCAATAATCATTAGCAGTTAGCACATTTTATCTTGCTTCCTAAAGTTTTTTACGTGCATGATGAAAATTGCCAGAAAGGAGAAGTAAGGGAGGAGAGCTGTTAAAAGTGAACTAGAGGTTGTGTGGGAAAGAGGACCAAAACTGAACGAGAATCCTTACATTTTATCACTGCTTGTTTGCAGGAGACTAGCTGACTCCACAAAGGGCTACAGAAATAGCTGTGTATAATCTGCAGTTTAGCAAGGATTATAGACTAACTGTGCTTTCTAATACTATTGCCTTGCTTATTTTCTCTTTCAAAGGAGGATCTACTGGAAAGTTATTAATTAACATTGCATATAGATTACGCACTTTGGATATTATAATTATGATTTCCAGCTGTAGGGCTCAAGGACACCTTCTGTCATGTCTTTTAGCTGTTTTCGGTTTTTAGCTCCCATGAAGCTAACTTGTAGTCAGAGCAGCAAGTCAAGATCAAAAAGAGAGAGAACCTGGTGTTTAGAATTTATACATCTAGAGCATTCTGCAGCCAAAGCTCAGCTACATTCAAAGAAAAGCACTTGTAGAAAGCAATTTCTCTACTTGAAAAGGGCATCTCACTCTAGCAGTAGATTGGGTTGATGACCCTTAGTAAAGGCACGCTTGGTGCAGCTTGGGTTCTTAGGGGAGGACAACTGATTTCAGCTGAATCCAACTGAATGCCCTAATGATTGATTTATTAACAGAAGAATGAGTTTGTAGAAACTGTTCTGATGTCGTACAGGAAAAATGTTTCTATTATGAAAAAACCTGGTGGGGGGTTTACCAGTCCCTACAATAACTGTTTGAAACGTTACTTTTATACCACAGTTTAAGCAAGTGCTCAATAAAAATATGGCACACTATTGTACAGAGTGGATATTTAAAGCTGCTAAGATAAATTGGCAAAACCTCTAAAAAAACCTCACAAAGTATTGCAGCTGAAGCAGCTGAGAGAAAAGTCATTTCTTCAGTGAATAGCTGATAGTGAGATAGCATTTATTGGATTATAATGTTTATTGAAACATTATTTTTATACTGTTTAAGATCAAATGATTCCAGATGGGTAATCTGGAATCCCCACAGCTAGGCCTGTCAGATACACTGAAAGTTTAATCAGACTTTTAGCAGCACACTGATGGACTTTGAACAGCCTGGATCCTCAGGAAGAAAAAAATCCTTAGGAACAATCATGAAGAGATTGATGAAGATATCTGAATAGTCAACAGCAGCAGTTATGAAAACAAGACAATGCTTGAGTGCACTGAATTCAGGCAGAAGGTAAAAGAATATTAAAGCAAAGCAACTGTAGCCAAGAATAATGCACTTCTAACATAAGAAGTTGTGCTTTTCATTTTCCCTACTTTGCTGAAGAAACCTAAATGAGATTTCAAATCTTGAAAAGACAGGCACATATATAAAGGATTAGCAAACTTTATTTCAACACTATGCAAGACTTAACTACTGACAAATATCACACAAATCATTACCTCTAACATTTCACTACTAATGGAACATGACAAATGACCGTTCCTGTTTTGCTATGGACAGAAGGTATTCGACCTTGAGTAAGTCCAGAGTAGATAATTTCCACTCCCCTCCTTTCACAGAAATGCAAAAATTGTGCTTACTTCTAGAAGTACAAACATGCTATTTACACTCATATGAGGTACATAGCTACATACCGATATTATTCTTAACAGTTATGGAAGCATAATTATTAAACTATTTCCCCTCCCCAGTGTCACACAGAGCAAGGACCAAGACCTATCAGCTTATAGGTTTCCATCAGTGAACCCATACATTTTGTCTTGGTTTTTAAAGGTATGCAGTATCCTACAAGATATCAAGTCAATTAAATAATGACAGTTCATGAACATATTTTAGAGCTTTTGTGATAAAAGCCCGAAAAGACATGAGGTCTCAAAATTATACTAAAAATCAAGTTAGATACTGGTGTTTAACTATAGACTGGCAGAATAAGAGAAGCCTAAATCCTGATCCCATGTCACACGCTAGCCAACACCCCAACTCTCATGTTAAGATAAGAAGGAGAAGCAAAACCCTCAGGGTCAAATCAGGTCTCTAACCCTCATGTCTGTTTCTTGCCTATAAAACACTTATGATTGTACTTCATAATGAATTTTTCCAAAGTGAAGCCGAATACAGAATCTAATCTTGTGACCAATGAACATACTTCAAATGGTGTTCTGAGAGGTAGTGTGATATAGCAAATAAGAAGCTGATCTGACATGAAAGAAATTTGGCTTCTTCTTCCAGATCTGCTAAATTACCCCACTGAATCCACTGTGTCTTCTAAGTTTTGCCAATCTAATCAGTAAAATCAAGTGAAAGGGTGCACCTCTTTCTTAGGGATGTGGTATCCCATCATCTGAGGCTTTGAAAACATCTGCCTCTTTCAGCTACTGACTAGAAGTGTACTTCTGCTGAGGCTAATGCTGTCCTGAAAAGCTAGTCTGAAATCCAGTCACACCCAAAGACTCTTAGCAGCATGACTGTGGCTTTCCAGAGACTGATCTGAGGCTGCTCCTCACTACCCATCCTCTCCTGGCTCCCCAGAGGAAAATCCACATAGTGCAGGAGTCTGAGCCACCTCAACACTGTACACCTCCACAGGAAAGGAGGGGAAATAAGGATGCGTCACACAGTTAAAATCGGCCATTTTGACTGGATGTTTGCATTAAAGACCCTAATAACAATGTACAGGTGCCACAGTCCCAGAGAACTTCTCCTGTCCGCAGCTGACTGTTTCTGTAGTGGATCTCCCTGGCCTTTCAGGGTGATTAATAACACATTCTCTCATTACTAGAATCTACATCTCCCATGTCAGGTCATAGCCTATTTTTCCCACAGGTAAAACTCATTCAGAGCAAAATGAGGGATACTGTCATGACAATTATTGTCTCAATTAGCGACATTATTAATGTGCTCTAGTGAAAGAACAACCACACTTTACTGCATTAACAGGTGGAAATGTTCAAATCTTAATTAACTTTATAGGACAGAAAATTATTACACTACATCTAGAAAGGTCAAATTAAAGGGTAAGAGAAGAGCACAACTATACTATAATAAATTCTGTAGGCAAGGAACACATTTCAAGTTGTGAAACCCTTTGCAAGGGCCTGAAAAGCAAAAACCCAAAGACTGCTTCACTTCGGGACACTTTTAAAGGTTTATGCTATGTTCTTCTAAGAAATCAATACTGCATTTGTAAACTACTGCACAAATGGCAATGCACAGATGCACTGTTGACTGCCTCTGCATTTAGAAACTCCCCATCATAATTCAGAGTAAAAGAAAAAGCCTCCCCAAGATGTTTTTTCATTGACTACTTAGCCAGCCATGCAGCAGAAATTCTCCTGCCTTTCATGCCTTATGTCCTTCCATTATTTCCCTGGTTTCCACCCTACTTACTCAATGAAAGATGATCGGAGGATAATTTGCAGTATAGTAAAGAAAAATATTAAAAGAACAGGTTTTACACAGCATTTGCAAGTGGTTCAATGTTGTTGAAGATTCAAAACTCAACAGAAGGCAAATCTAGGCTCTCCTTCAGAGTTCCCAGGCTTCCAATTAACCTTTGGTTTTTGTTTGTTTTGTTGTGGGTTATTTTTTTTGTGGGTCAGTCACTGCGTTTTTTAACACTCTTCCTGTTCATTATGGTTTTTCTCAGGATTATCTCATATAGTGTTTTCAGAATTAACAGTTGTTTTTTCAGAATTCTACTAAATAATGTGTTTGTGTGGAGGAATTAGTCTCAGTCTGTAAAGACTGGAGCTATTTTCCCTTAATAAAGCCTGTTTGCATATTTTCAGTCCTCACAGCTTCACCACAATGGAACCAAACAATATGGTATTTCACATGCAAACTTAGCCATGGAAATACATTTGTCCAGAGTTTTTGGTAGATGCCTTCAAATACTTAGACATGGAGGACAAACTGAGTAAATAATTATTTACACACTTAAGAGGATTTATGTGTATTTCATAGAGTTCAAAATCCTTGCAATAGATATTGCCTGTTCTGCCAAGAAGCTTTTATAGTTGATCTGGTGCCAAAACTTGCTTTCAGAGTTTGTGTGGCCTCAGCGAAGTTGGCCATGATAGGAGGACTGACAGCCAGGGAACATGCACAAAAGGGGAAGAGAGCACTTTGGGGTATGAGAACAGCAGGAGAAACTCTGTGAGATGGCAGAATTAGCTTGAAAGTGAGTAGAATACATATTCTGTAATGATTGTCACGTTCTCTGCAGCAGACAGCTGAACTGGGCGAAGAGTATATCTCACTTTCATTATTACTATGGTTATCATTGCTGTTGTAAGCAAAATGGTTCCTGAAAATTTATGGGAGACTGATGTGCTATTTCCTTTTCATTAATTGATGTTATTCCTTAATCTAAACTACAGTTGTCACTTAAACTGTCAGTATTTTTAATTTTTAAATGGCATTGAAGAATGGATTTTGTATATGTGGTAAAATCAGTACACAAAGGACAAATATTTCCCTTCTAATTTAAACGAGTTGAAGTTTTGTGATTCATTGCACCAGGGCCAGGATTTCACCCACTCTTAACTTGTCACAGGTTCCTGCTACTCATTTTGCTAACAACAGTGATGTCTAAAAATAATTTCCCATTTTAGGAAAGAACTTACTCCTCTTTCCTTGTTAACTGCTTCTGCATCCATTATCTGACAAGGGAGTGAGTGGGGTGATTTAAATACTTTAGTTGTTTCCATTTATATGGAAAAAAAGCAAAACATTTTCAGCACCAGAGTCTTTGGCAACCGAGGCTGAAGTTATCCAGGTAATTTCATCTCCAGCAAGGTGGATTCCTCACCCTGAATCCCCATTGGCGTCTTCTGTTTGCCTGTGGCATGATCTGCTGCTCTTCTCTCAGCTATGCTGCTTGCACTATTTCTGCATGCAGTCTGTAAGACTGGTGGTAGAAACATTCAAGGCTTTGAAAAAGGTGAAGAAAAAAAGCTTTAAAATAATAAACAGCAAGGAAAAATGCTTAAAGCACGCTAGTACAAGTATTTGCATCAGCAAAGACACAGGGATCTGCCACATGCTGGGTCAGAACATCGTCTTCTGAAATTAGCTTTCCCGCTCTGAAAGCAGGTCGGTGTCACTGTGCCCGAAGGGGCTTCTCTGCTTTGGAAAGCCCTGGTTTGTGCAGGGTGAGGCTCCCACTCTGCACTGCGCAAGCAGTGATCAGCCATGCTGAGCACTCATCCTGAATTTTCACATCTTGTAGATTTTCGTTATTCATGACCTTATTGTGCCGCTTCTGCATGGGAAATATTCTCTGAATTGAAGCTTTAGATTGGTTATAATGCTCGACTCTTTCTCTCCCTTTTTTTTTTTTGTCAAATCCATAACATATTTATCGAGGGAATAGAACAATTTTCTCTCCCACTTCTTTTCATATTCACTATTACTCTGCTGACAAGTTAACCTATGGGATATAGAAACCTAAGTACCTCTACTTTGAATCGATAACTTGCAGGAGGGACATGGAACCTCTGCAAGTCCTGCAAAAGGTTCATTCCCTCTTCTACTCTCTTCAACGTAACAGACCTTTCCTTTCAAATAAATGACCTACGATCTTAAATAGTTTTCAGCTGCCAGGTTTTTCCTCCTCTGTCTTTCTCTTTATTTATTAAAATTTGGATTAAAATCACATTTTCCTCTGATGCTCTTTCATCATGACTTTGAATGAGTGTGAAAATTTCCCTGGAAATAAATGACTGTGTCCATTTTCCAGCAGATATCCAGATAATGAAAATGCTTTCATAAGTCATGTCTTTACAGATTTGATTGAGAGTCTATTTTCAAGCAGAAGGAAACAGTCACATTTATTTCAGAGTTCCCTAGATCAGGCATTATTTGTACTCCATCTTCTTCAACTCTCATTATATGTTTTATAATGCACATATATCATGATTTCTATTGCAACTACTTTTAATTCAGTATATCTCTGTTTAGACATATATTTGGATCTCAGGTGGTGTATGCTTAGAACGGATGTTGTAATTCTCTGCAAGGTAGCAGACTTTTTAGTTTTATCTACCGGATAAAAGCGGTTTGGGTTTTTTTTTGTCAATAAAAAAAAGGCACGAGACAGCTGCCTAGTTTTGCTGCTCTTGTCTCTGCTAACATCCTCATTTGTTCTTATGAGATAAATAACCTTCTTCCTTCCAATCAGAATCAGCGGTCAAATGGAAAATGTGAATGGTGCATAACGAAGTAAATAGGGCACGCTGCAAGGGGAAATTTGGTTGGTTAGAGCAGAGGTCTAGAATATAAGGACAATAATAGAGCTCTAAAAGTGCCATATGGCGACTAAATGGCTCAATTTGTTTCACAAGCACTGCATTGCACTAGATAAAAGACCCTTCATATCAGCTTCTTTGTATTTCGTCTCTGCAAATCGACCCTACTTCTTTCAATCATTTACATATTTTTCTGTTGTTGATAGCAAATGCAAGAAAGCTCAAAATTGTCCAAATTCCATTAAAAACAAATCAGATTCATCCTTCATAAGGTTGCAAATGTATGAATAGTCTTAGAGCTAGAAAATACATATATTACACTTTTGCTCAGGACAAATGTAATAAAACACACTGTATGGATGGAGACAGGAGTTATCTATAAAGCCAGAATTCTGTAACCAGATGATTGTGTTAATTAATTAGACCATGAAATATGTCATTTGGATATTTAATTCTTTGATTGACATAAATCAGTTTAATGCATCCATACTAAAATGTTACCTATAGTTCAAATTTAGAAAACAAAATTTAGGCAAACATGGTTTTAGGAAATAAAATTAATATCTGACTACAAAGAAAATTACATTGAGGTGCTAATGTAATTAGTATTAATTTGGTCAAAGCAAAAAACTTTGTATCTAAGCAATTCAATCGCAAGGATTTTCATTTCTGCACAAATAATAAAAAAAATACATAAAGCCAACTTTTGATATAGAAGACTTGGTTTTAATCTTGCTTAAACTGGCATAAATCAAAGATGTCTCAGCTAAGAGCAATTGAAATACAGCAAGATAAAATAAGTGTGAAGTGAGAATTAAGCCCATAGCCTCCTTTTGGCACAGCTTTATTCTTCCAAGATGTAGTATTATGTGTTGTTCTCTCAGCACCAAAGACAGTATCTTTGCCAAGGGCATAGAATGTGTTGCCTGGCACACAATAAAAGAACTCATATTAACACTGAATGACACTTCAGAGTAGGAATTGGTTTGCCATACACTCCTGGAAAGACGCAGTAAAGGATAATTGTGATTTCTCATTTACAAAGTTACTTGCAGTGGTTTAGATAGCCAGCAACCTGAACTGATCCCCAAAAATCCCACAGAAGGCTGTCTCTCTGATACCCTGATGGCCAGAGGCAATGCTCAGTGACTTCTGATAGATATGGCATATCTTTTAATTGAATGCTAGCACCTCTTTATACAGCCAAGCAAAAATATTGGAGGTATACAAAATCAAAATGAAAAGTGGCCAAGAGAATGTTTTGAGACTGAAATACTCCTCTGCAGTCAGTGGGACAAGACACTCAAGACTGTGAAAATGACACACGAATCTGCACTTCTCACTTCAAATTCTTTCTTTCTTTTAAAAAGAAAAAAACAAACCCAAACCCAAACCAAACCATTATAGTTCACATTCCAATAAGGCTTCATTCAATTTTATTTTCCATAGTTCATATGAAAAATTGCAGGTCAGTGACCATTAGAAGCAATGTATTTTAAGAAAGAACATTTAGAAATATGTGGCAGAAGCCCAAGTGCAATAAGAGACAAAGCAGAACGTAAGGGTTCAGCGTACTCTGTTTTTGAGTATCCAATATTCGTAGAGAAAAGGCGAGGAGTCGCTCGATAGACATTTAGCAATGAAAACTGACCAAAGAAAAATGGAAAGAGGAAATGAGAGAGAAGGTAAGCAGACTGTCTCTTAGCTTCCCTTTAACCTCTCTCCTTTTGGATCATTGCTTTAAAACAAAACACAACAACATCAGGAAAACCTGACTATAGGGCTCCAAAAACATGCCCAGTGGAGAATCAGTGAGTGAGCTCTTACGGTACAGAGAGTACAAGCTTCTCTACACCATAAATAAATGAGTGCATAAAGAGTCAGAGAGCTATGTATTTTTCATGAGAGGAAAGATGGACACTAGAATTAAATGAGACGCTGACATTTTATAACAAGGAAAACATATTCTCCTCATAGTTACCTAAAAAGGGAGGTAGTGAGAGCAATATATGAGAAAAATAAAAAAAAAGAGTATATATAAGGATTTTGGTTTTAAAATGTCATTTTTAATACTTAAATACACATTGATTTGGACTGTTCTGTATCCTCACATGCATCTTTTTCTCATTCAAGATAAAAATTTAGCCATTAGCCATTGTGCCTGAATATCATACGAAGAGATTTATTTCTGCCATATAATTTCAAACAAAACTAAACCTTGCACAATGTCCATTCTTCTTTTGATAAACCTAGCCCAGTATTTTTATCATAGATTTACAGGAAAAATGTTTGCCTAGGATTTAGTTAAGTCTTGCTGGCTACATTCAAATATGGTTGCTGCCAGTGCGCCCTGGGTTTGTATGAGTGAACTATGCCATACAAAACTGGCATCCTGGCTTTTAACTCTTATTAATACTTAAATTATAGATTGCTTTGAAATTAAACCACTAACAGTGGTGCAATTATGAACATACTGTAAATCCTTTTTACTGTGAGGGACCTCCAGTTAGTGATGGTCTGACCAAGTGTGGAGGAGCATTAAAACAGCTGTATTTTCAGTGTGCACCACTGAAGTGTTACGAGCCATCACCACATTCCTCTCTGATTTCCTGTGATTGCTGTGCAGACGTCTAACACATGCGACAGTGAGACTGTAGTAGCCTCTTCAATCGAAAGCTGATACAAAGTTTCCTGAAATCAATACAAGGCATAGCAAGTCACATTTATTCTTAAGGTAAGCAAAAAGCATCGGCTGCTAGAGAGCCCATTGAGTATTTTCAAGTGTTCATTCAAACACTGAACTTACCCATCTGTCCTTTTTTTCTAATCAGACAACTTAGAGTGTAATTATCTTGATATATGAAAGGAGGAGGGCTGAGTAGAAACAATTAATACTTGCAATGCTTGTTTTGTCTGTTAGCAGTAGACTTCACCATCCTTCACTCCCTCACGGCGTCATTTAATTCTTGTTTAAACAGATCATGTCTTCTCACTTCTTGAGCTGTGACTGCTGGATCTTTTCTCGTAGTCACTATGTAGTCAATATGATAATAGATTTGCAATTTTCAGGCACCTGTTCCAGATTTGGTTTCCTTCAAGTTTCCTTTATGAACATATTTCTCCTAGAGTTACTAGCTAGCGTGAAAAGAAAAATTTACCTAGACTAGACTAAAAGTAACATTCATACACCACTAAGTTTATAGGATTTTCTTGTCAGATCCTAACCCTGCTCAAGTATGAATTAACATCTTTCTCCATGGCTCTGCTTCTGTTGTGGTAAAATACATTTATAGTTATTGACCACATTTGAATTACATAAGCAAAGCCTGTGTTGAAAAGAAAATGATCCTGTCTTAATTCTGAACATACCCCTTTGTATGTAGGACAAAAATATATGTCCAATTAAACATGTGCATGAAACCACACAGACTGATTTTTCAAACTCACATCCTTTAAATATGTACGTAATAAAACTGGGCCAGATTTTTCACAACCACTATCAAGTATTGAGGGAAAAGAAAGATTCAGAAGTACCTACTGGAAAAAAAACAGAATTATTTTCATTTTTCTGCATCCTCATTCTATTTTTTATGATGCTTTAACTAATTTTGGAGCCGTCCTGTGCCTATCTCTGGAATCCATATCTTATGCATTTAGCAAGAGTCTAGCTTGTCAATTTTTATCAAGGGCTTTTAGAAGATGCTAGTAATTTACACCAGTGGCTATAGACTGCCATTACCATTGAGCTTGGTTAAACAAAACATTCCTGAAATGTAACTGACCATTTCTAATGAGAATATTACAACCTTGCATTCAGCAGTGTTTCATTCATTATGTCCTCTGACAGACCTAAGGAACTTGTTCATTGTGGGCTTTCCATTTAAAAATCCAGAAGAAAAATGAAAACTTGTTAAAAGCATAAAAACCACAGCACTCATAATGAATCAGTTTCAGCACTACAGGCTGGTCTGATATCCCTGTACATACCAGTAAATTTAGTTGCCTGATATTATTTTAGGTTTTGTATTTCTAACCCTCATTTGGGGCTTTTTCACTGTGAACAATTCACTGATAATAGCAGAGTCAGATAATTGAAGCTGATAAGTCTATGAACATATTTAAGGATTATTTACATGAAAAAAAGATTTCTAGGACTGAGTCTCCAGCTACTCAATCCTATCTCATACCTTCTATTGTTTCAGGGTCATAGTCATCAGACTTATTTCAATAAAGCCTGAGTTTGCACATGCCCAATATTCCCAGCGATGCTAAAAAAGCATCAACTTCTTTGTTTCTTTCTCTGCAATTCTGATTACTTAACCCTTGAAGGACCTCTGGGATAAACTTTCTGTCTAAAAGTCTGAAAGACAGTTGCCACAGTGCTGTGTTGCTAAAGAGGATATAAAACGTCTTCAGAGCAAACAGATCTCCTCCTCTGACAACAGCTCTTAAACCCAAATGCATTGCTGAACCAAGATTTCTCAGGGCCAAGAAGCAGAAGATATAAAAGCAGTGGTGACTCTTCCCACGTACATTGTGGACAACTAAAGACATCTAGCTTGTTACTCAACTAAAATTCTAGACAAAGAGCAGGCGTCAAGAGAAACAGCATAGACACTGCTGTCTTCAATAAAATGACTATTTAATTTCCACTTTAGAGGAGGGGACATCACGGGCTAGTGATTCACACCACTTTTTAGCCCTGTCCTTGTCAAAAAACACCTTGCATGCATTCTGCTGAAATCTACTGCTCTTCCCTCTAGTTTGGTGATACTATAGATCCTTCTGACGAATTTCATTGATAGAGATAGGACACATATTGTTTTCTTTGTCCCATATATCTCCTTTATCTCTTATAAAGCTATTTTATTTCCCCTAAAAAAAAGGTATTATATCCATGTTCTTTGCTCCATTCACCATTATTCCTTGTGTCTCAAGTGTCTGAGATCATGATGTCAGCTGCTTCTTTGTCTTAGCTTCAGTGTCTTGGTGTTACCCATTCTGCTACCTCCTTGTGCTTGGTGTTCTCAGTCTCTTCTTCTCCCTGTAACTTTTCCATTTTATTACTTGTCCCCATTACTTGTCCCAGCTCAAACACATCCCCTCATCCATGGTGTGACACCCTGCTCATGTTATTTTATGTCTCTCTCTCTGTTTTTCAAGAATGTTGACACTTCCAAAAGCAAAACTGTTACACCTCTTCTGCAGAAGCTACTTTCATATTCCTTTTTTTCCAGTACCATATTATCTGAGTTACTTTGATATAAAATATTGAAGTTGCTTTTCATTAGTTTCCCTTTCCTTCCTTTTATGTTCGGATCAGTATTCTTGCACATAAACTAATCTTCTTACTTCTCCCCTTATAACTGTTCTAAATTCCTCTGTTCTCCTCTACTCTTACCTAAAACCATGACACAGCTATAGCTTTATTTTTGCTTAGGGTTTTATCAGAAAACAAATCATCCTCTTTTTCAGCCTTCTTGGACTTCTTCGCTTTCAAAAATGAAATTAACAACTATTTATAGCAACAAAACTGGAGGACAGTATCTTGAAGAGAGAAGCATGCTCCGTTAAGACTGAAATGAGTAATCTGTCACAAGATACACACAAGTATGAAGCAAGGCCACGCTCATTAAAAATGCATGTTAATTCCCTAAGCAATGTTTCTTATAGCCTTTCTAACACAGCCTAAGCCTTTTGCTGTTAGCTGGGACTTCCCAGAAAATAGATGTTAACGAAGCCTTGCAGCAGTGATGAATTGAGACTTGTAGAACCTTCAGCTTTCAGTGAAAATGTCTTCTAGAGACAGAAAATTAGACCTTTATTCTCTATAGTCCAGAGGGAGCTTTCAGTTATGCAGTTAAACAAATGGCATGTGCTCCTTTTCTCTTCATTTGTTCTTCTGGCAGTATCCATGAGGCTTTATCCTTGTGAGACTGTTACCATTATGCCATTTAAGATTAATTGAGCAAATTTAGGAAGAAAATTAATATGTTTTCATGAATATTTGAACAACATGTAACAACTGCCTATAAGATTATTTATATCTCTTTGAGTATCACAATACCATTAATATATTGTCTAATCAAAAAGCTTCTATTCAAAATATGTTTGATATTGTGAATTAAAAAACATACTACAGGGTGAATGCATGTAATAAACTCATAAATTATTAAAATAAATGCATGCAAGCATTAGCTAATTATTTTGTTAATATTTTCCAGCTAGCAGGAGAATGAATCCATATGCGTGACAATTCCATAAATAAGTTACAGCATAAATATATTGACCTTGTTTCCCCTTTCCAAGATGCCTTAGAAGGTTAAAACAGAATAATATATTTGCATGCTTAGAAATTCAATTACTCGAGCCTAAAGCCCTAGACGTATTTATAGAAGAAAGTACTAATCTTAAGCGAAGTCACAGTATTAGTTTTGTCTCTTGTTCCAAGCAAGGCAGCTTCTTACAGTAAGGCTCAAAGAACTTCCCAGCACATCAAACACCCAGTCCAGTCAGTGCAGTGGTTAATGTTTTATTCAGGGGAATGATCGGATTAATTTGTTGGTGGTGTGGAAAAAGAGAGATGCAGTTTCTCAAATATGCATGTTATGCTAAACTAGGAAAAGCCACGAAAGAAGAAAATAAAATAAGAAGGAACAAGGTGGCAATGGAACAGGAGCTTGAGATTCAAGTCTTGAAAAAAAGCAGGTAAGCACATTCTGAAAATAATAAACTAAACCATAATTTTTCTGATGGAAATAGTTGGAAAGCAATAATGCTGGGGGAGACCAAAGGGAGATACAAGGAAGCAAACTGGATATGATTCTGTGCTGGGCAACAAAGGAAGCCAGCATGATTTTGAGCCGGATACACATATACAGTACACGCTAGGACAAAAGTATCACCTTCCTGCACAGCACCAATAAATCCACATTTAGAATCTTCCACTAAAGTATGAGAAGATGCCAACAACGAGAAATTTTGAGGAAAATAAAGAAATATGAATAAGAGAGAAATGCAGTTTTCACATGCAGAAAAATGAAAACAATGAAAATAAACTCACTCAAGACTCTAGAAATTGGAATTTGGACTCCTGAACTCCTTATTTTACAGTTCTACACATTTGTGTATGACTTTCTTAAAAATGCACTGCTTGACACCTTCCAAATAAAGCTACTTAAAAATGAAAAATGAACATATTAACACAGATTTAAATTCAGCAGATTAACCAATTTTAGGTTTCTTTTCCTTAATTTTCATGTTCAGTTACTGGCCACTGTGCATTGTTTCAGTGAAGTGCTGAAACAGAATAACATATTTTTCAGTAGGTGCAAAACCGAAGAGGAAAAAAGAAGATTTTGCTCAAAGATATAACAATAGTGACTAAACAGGATTTCTTTGGAATTCTCACGCTTTAGTGTGTTCTGAGCAAGTGGTCATATCTTGCTGTTCCAACAACTGTAGCAACACTTCCTAGCTCTCGAGTGTTTATTTGGAGATTTGTATCAGAATCTTTTGTATACATATACATTATATATGTAAATAAATAAGCTTTAAAAAGATGAAATAATTAGAAAACAGTTGTGATAATGAGAGAATGAGAATCAGATTTTTTATTGTGTTAAACAATAGGAAATATTGTAACTGTAATTTAGAACGATATTATATGTTTTGAAGCAGACTTCTTTGGCTTCTTGTTGAACAGAAGACATATTATTTTTACATCTGTGATTTAAATGGATCGTTAATTTTTTCACAGTTTCACAGTATCACAAGGTTGCCTCATCCAGTCTCCCCTGTCGGCGACTTCACCATCTCCCTGAACAGCGCATTCCAATGGCCAATCACCCTTTCAGTGAAGGACTTTTTCCTACATCAAGTCTAAACTTTCCCTGATGAAGCTTGAGTCCATGCCCTCTAGTTCTGTCACTGGTCACCTGAGAGAAGAGACCAACCCCTGTCCGACTACAACCTCCTTTTAGGTAGTTGTAGAGAGCAATGAGGTCTCCCCTGAGCCTCCTCTTCTCTAGACTAAACAGCCCCAACTCCCTCAGTCGCTCCTCATAGGGCTTGTGCTCCAGCCCCTTCACCATCTTCGTTGCCCTCCTCTGGACACACTCGGCCATCCAGCCAATTCCTAACCCAGCACAGAGCTGACCCAGGGTCTATGTCACCACTCAGGGCAAGACACAGGGCAACAAATTGCTCAGATTCTCCATTTTCCATCTGAAAATCTGTAAGGTTGCACAGCAGAATTAGGGTGGCACAGTATTTCCTAATAGCTCCAGTTTCCTCTGATAACTCATTCTCAAGCACAGTGAGTTTCTCCAAGCATCTTTCTTCACTAAAGCTGAGAGATTTGCTGCAATTTATTGCCATGCCCAGAACAAAATGTCAGATGGTTTTAACCAGCTCTTTTGACTGAAGCACAATGTCTTTGAGTTCATTAGGGCAACGGAGCAGGTATTTACAGAGTGTGCTAGTTCTTTACTGTTATTTCTTTTTTCAAATTAAAGAAAATGTCAACTGGGAAAAAATGCCTGATTAAGATCTAGCATATACAGAATTTCACATTAATGGCAAAAAAAGTGCATTGTCTCAAATGCAGGTACAATATATTAAGATCTCTGTGTCTGATAATTATCACAAAAAGAATACTGCTCAATATCTCAAAGTAATAAGAGGGGATTAATGATAAAAAGAGCAGGTATTTAATTTCATTCTAGACCCCTTTTGGAGCTTTTCTTAGTGATAAAGACTTTTGAGGCAAACTAACCTGATCAGAGACCTACCTCTAAAGAAGCCTGAAGCAAGGGTCACTTCAAAGATTTTGCTAAAACCATTTCTGGATGATTTTCAAGGCCATCACATTTTGAATTTGATACTTTTGATTACTCTGATTCCAAAGACATTAAACTGGGAAAAAAGAAGTCTTGTGAGAAATACATGAATGACCTCACAGAAAAAAAGTATTTTACGGAGATCAGAGCAGTGTTTTGCAGAATGTAGAGGTGCTCTATATTCAGAAATATCTTTCTCCTCGTGTGTCAGCAGTGTTTTATTGGAGCTTTTCATAAAACATCATCTTGAGTGCTATCACACAGCATGCGCAGGACAATCAGGTGATCAGGTCCAGTCAACATGGGTTTATGAAAGGTAGGTCCTGTCAGATCAACCTGATCACTTTCTATGACAAGGTTACCCGGTTAATGGGTGAGGGAAAGGCTGTGGATGTGGTGTACTTGGATTTCACGGAAGCCTTTGACAATGTTTCTCACATCATTCTGCCTGAGAAACTGGCTGCCATTGGCCTGGACAGGCACACCCCCTGCTGGGCGAAAAACCGGCTGGATGGCTGGGCCCAGAGGTTGGTGATAAATGGAGTTAGATCCAGTTGGAAACCAGTCACAACTGGTGTTCCCCAGGGCTCAGTGCTGGGGCCAGTCCTGTTCAATATCTTTATTAATGACCTGGACAAACGGATCAAATGCACCCTTAGTAAGTTTGCAGATGACACCAAGCTGGGTGGCAGTGTTGATCTGCTTGAAGGAAGGGAGACTCTGCAAAGAGATCTGGACAGGCTGGATCCATGGGCTGAGAGCAACGGGATGAGGTTTAAAAAGACCAAATGCCGAGTCCTGCACTTGGGACACAACAACCCCATGCAGTGTTACAGGCTTGGAAAAGGCTGGCTGGAGAGCTGCCTGGGGGAGAAGGACCTGGAGGTGTTGGTTGACAACCAACTGAATATGAGCCAGCAGTGTGCCCAGGTAGCAAAGAAGGCCAATGGTATTTTGGCCTGTATCAGAAAAAGTGTGGCCAGCAGGACCAGGGAAATGATTGTCCCCCTGTAGTCGGCACAGGTGAGGCCTCAAGTGATGTGTTCAGTTCTGGGTCCCTCAGTACAAGAAGGACATTGAGGTGTTGGAACGCGTCCAGAGAAGGGCAGTGACACTGGTGAAGGGGCTGGAGAACACGTCTACGAGGAGGGGCTGAGGGAACTGGGGTTGTTTAGCTTACAGAAGAGGAGGTTGAGGGGAGATCTCATCACTGTCTACAATTGCCTGCAAAGAGGTTGTGTTGAGGTGGGTGCTGGTCTCTTCTCCCAAGTGACAGGTCATAGGACGAGAGGAAATGGCCTGAAGTTGAGCCAGAGGAGGTTCAGATTAGACATTAGGAAAACTCCCTTCACTGAAAGGGTGGTCAGGCACTGGCACAGCTGCCCAGGGAGGTGGAGTTGCCATCCCTGGAGGTATTTAAAAGGCAGGTAGATGAGTTTCTTAGGGACATGGTTTAGTAAGGGGACACGTATGGTTGGACTCAACCATCTCCGAGGTCTTTCCCAACCAGATTATTCTATAATTCTATGATTAACACAGACAATGCCTTTGGCAGTGTGTTTTAGGCATTAACCTCTTAAATTTTTCCACAAGGCATTGCCAGGAATCACCTGATCACCCAGAGAGTTGCTTTTTGAGATTTTTTGTAATTACAAAATTTGGTGCATGACTTTTTTCTCCCTTTACAACCTCATGCTTACAGTCCTTTAACTTCTGAAGGGAGTAGAATTGAGCAGAGAACGACAGCTGCCCATTAGAAAGGATGACTAGAATGGAAAGCAAGTGTAGCAATATATGAGACAGCAAATTAAAGGATGGGAAAGACTGGTAGGAGCAGGTGATAAGCAGGCAAGTGAAGCCCTGTGCAAGCAGTGGGATAACAGCGAGGGTGCATAGCTGAACCAGGATGCATTTGAACCTCATTCTGTCAAACTGTCAAACATCTCTTGAGATTACGGTCAGAGTCTTGGCCTCAGAATTTCCTTTGGTAGTTTTGTGGGTTTTTTTTGGTGAAATGGGTATCACAAGTTTCAGAATTTTGCAAATTTAGCAGCAGGTGCTGCTTTCTGCTGCTGCTATATGCTATATCTTGATTTAATCTTTACAAAATAAAGTCTTTTCACATACATCTAGCTGGCAATTATTCAAATAGAATTATGCACACTAAAAATTTCTGCTGATTTACTTTAAATAGGGAAATGCACTTTCAGCATATATCTATATTTTTTCCAAAAAGCAATTTTCCAAATTGATCTTAGAAAAAGACCTCATCGAAATTTAAGCAAAAATTGCCTAGTAATATTTACAGTATTCCTCATTTAAAGAAGAGATATTAATCAATTGAAATGAGTAAAGACAGCATTGAAACTGAAATTATGCAAACATTTTTAAAAATTTAAGATTTTCCAACATTTTATAGCCACTCTACTTGCAAACTACAGGTCATAACCAGTTCAAACCTTGGTAGTTTGGCCAAAAAAGGGAGCAAGAGTTTGCCAAAAAAGCCAGATTATGCCCTGCAGCAAAAAAAAAATAATTAAATTATGATTATTACTGTTGTAGCAAAGCACAGTTTGAGTTTTTTTTAGGAAAATGATCTTCCCACTTTTAAATATGATTCCATAAGCCCAGAATTCCTAGGTAACTATATAATGGCATATATTTCTAACTGTATCTTTACTGTTATAATACTTTTGTGTTTATTATTTCATAATTATTACAATATGTTGTACTTATTGTTCTTCTAAGGGCTCACATCTGCATAACTAAACTACGAAAACAAAGAACAGACAGAATACCAGAATTGTTGAGAAAGTGTTCTAATTCATATTAACCACTTCTAGGTTAATATGAATTACTTCTTTGAATATTTTGGGAACAGATCACTGCTGGTTTGTGGATTAAGCAATGAAACAAGCCTGAGAAAAGGTAGCAGTTTATTATAGCTGCAACAACATTCCCGTAGAAGTCTTGCATTTATGAACATAAAGTGGCAATTCTATCAGTGTCTTATGAAAATCTTCATTCATCTACATTGCTTCTGTCTTCCTGAAGATATATACAAACCTGCAATTCACATACAGATTGTATATTCCTATGAGCATTTTGAACACAATGAAGCTAGATACAGGTTGCCAAGGTGCCCTACCCCTCTCATTGTTTCCCACTTGTGAAAGCATTTTGCAATGAGGTAATAAGGCTAAAAAAACCATAAATGTATGAAAATTGCCTGCATGCATGTGAAGCACACTTTCAGGTAACATGAATAAAAAGAGATTAGTTCAAACTAGGATCATTTCCCAGCCTCATTTCAACCTGCAGGTCTTCTTCGGTCACTGGTCCCACAGGTTCATTTGAAGCATGTGGGTGCTCAATTAGACTTTTTTATGATGACTATTAAAATTATACGAGGTGGTCTGCGCTCAAGCCTGTGAAGCACTCATTAGCACAGTTTTAGAACAGTGAGCAAGTTTGATTGCAAAAGCAGAGGCTGAGTGGCTCATTTGTGTTTTCTGAATGAAGCTGATTTTAATTGTCTGCCACCTTACACTCTGTGCTGTTGCAACACCTCATCCTAACAAACAGTATCAAAGGTTCTACCAACTGTGCCCACACTTTCATCTTCCTTCCAGTAACAAGTTCATCAAGAGGACTTAGGACTGTGGTTAACAGAGGAAAGATGAGCAGTCCTTGGCTCAAAGAGCCCCTGTAGGAAGAAAATCAGTCGTCCAGGCAATAAGATCAGCATAGCTTTGTGATTTACTGATCAATGGCACTTGCCCCCTGTCAGTATGTTTGACTCTCATATCAGAAATTTCCAGCCTGACTTGATTTCCTTAACTTGCTCACAACTCTCTGTTGCTGCATTGCAAGGCTGCCAGAGCCTGCTGCAAGTTTCCAGCAGCCTGGAAGCTGTTCTGAGCTTTTTATTTCGTTCAATGTTTCTCTCAAGCACTTGTGTTCAAAGGAAACACCAATTACTCCAGGTCAGACTGCTCACTTGCATGAAACACATTTATGGGTTTGATGGTTCAGTCATACCCCACCTTTGTTTGCTATTAACTCTACCATTACTTTTGTTTTAATTTCTACAAGTCTTGTACCTCAGCAGCAAGCCAGAGGAGAGACTGTTCCGTGACTAATGCTCTAGGCATGGTGACACATCGTGTGACAAATGTGTGTCAAACAGAGAGACGAGGTCGAAGGACTAAACCAGTTAATAACACAGTAATGTCTGCACAATCCATTGCAGGAGAAGTGATGACATCAGCAGTGTCTTGCCAGGGAAGAAAATCCCATAAAAGGTGCCCATGGATGAGGCTGCATCACTTCTTCACACCTTTGTTGATGTGTTCGTTGTACAGTTATTTCACTGATTTTGATGAGCTCCCCTCTGCAGGCCAGTGCTGCTCAAGCACTAAATGTGGCCGCAGGGAGCAACTGCATGAGGTAGCAGGTAAAATGTGGCCAGCACACAGGAGGACTATTCTTGCTTCTAATCCAGAGTGTAATTTCAGGCTACAGTAGACTGGCGCATAACACATTTCACACAAATATTTACTAAGGGATGACTCAGGCTGTAGTACTACCACAGCTCTTACTGGCTTCCAACTGTTTGTATTGCCATGCTGACCTTCTTAAGAGAGAATCTGTATCTTCCTCATCTTTCATTCACAGCAAAAGTAAATGAAAAATCATTTTGCCCCTGGCTGTCTTGTGGCATATGGGAAAACTGCATTTCCGAGGATTGCTACACAATGCTTCCTTCATATTAAGGTGTCTCTGAATGGAGAAAGTGACTTTTAGTGATTCCCTCAGTAGCAAAATAATATATGAGGCACGATAATATCTATTATCAGATCAGCTTTCAGATATGAAGAAGGAATCATGTACCTGTAACCTTGTTTGCTCTTGCTGGCTACAACCATTGGGCTGATTTCTGTTTCCCCAGATTTGTACAGTGTTTGTAGGTGCCTTGGGAAGAGCCCCACAGATTCCAGCAGAGACATGACCAGATTTTAGACTGACAAAACAGAAGAGGGCCAGACTTAGGGAGGCTCTGTGGTCACAACATGAGAGCAGAAGCAACCCATTAAGAAGGAAGGTTATTTTATCTGAGATACAAATGAGGCTCACTCCTCAACTTTATTTTTCATACAGCAGGTGAAATTTTTAAATTACACAATCTGGCAATTTAGTGCAAGTATGAGGTAGGACAACATCACTGGTTAAAATGTACATTAGCTACCATGTTCTCTGTTGGGCATGCTTCAGGAAATATTGGAGAGAATCCAGAGCAAAATAACAATGTTCACAGGCTTGGCAAGAGTGATCTAAAGTCACAACTGGAAAAATTAGTATAGCTAATCTGGAGAAGGGAAGACTATGATAATCATCAGGACATTATGTTAATAGTTTTCAATATTTGAAAATAAATCTAGAGGGAAATGTAATATTTTTTTCCCTTGCTCAGTGAATGAAAAATGTGGGGGGAAAATGCTCTTAATTTTAGGAAAGAAAACTTAGTTTGGAAAACTGAGTTATGAGAACCGTTAACAAGAAAGACTGGAAATGCTGGGATAACCAGACTTTGCAGAAAAGATTGCACAAGCATCTATGGTAAAAACTACTTGATCTTGCCTCTGTGGAGAAAGTGAGACCTGATGATCTTTTGAAATACCATGGAACATTTTAAAGATATTCAGTGATGTCTTCATAAACAAATATTATATGCACTAAAGTAAGCATTCCAAGTAGTAAAATTTTTAAGTGAACATATGTAATGCTGAGCCACATCAACAAGCATTGCAGATTAGAAAAAGGGTTAACTGAGAGCAGGTTTTTGTTTCTATGGCCATATGTCCAGGTCCGTTGTTTGCTTACCCGTTATCCCCAGCAGCTCTTAACCACATAGGCTACTTTCTCTAAGGAAAAAGACTCAAAGAGGATAATAAATCAACGTCCAATCATTACCTTTTCTTATATATTGCATAACTACATACTTCTAAGGATTTCCAGAGTTCTACAAGTTTGAACAATCGTTTCATCCATATGTCCTTATGTGAAATGCATAATGTACGTTAATAATCCAAAAGCAAAGGGGGTGTGTGCGTAATATGATAAAGAGAGGAAAGAACTAAGGAATTCCTTATGGGCTGCAGGTTAGATAAGGCAGGTCCCAGTATGTCTCCATGAACTAATGATCGGTGTGGAAAATAACAGTTGTGGAAAAGTTCAAAGCAAAGCAGATAATAAGTGCCCTCACCCTGAGCACTGAGAAAAAAGACCAGAACAATAATCCTACATTGTAGTTGAGAAGACAAGCACTAACCAATGGCTGTATTACTTGCTTAAGGAGGGGGGGATATATAGTTTTTTTTTTTTAATACCTATCTCATTTTGAGCAGTAGGTTGTAGGACAGTGAGAGAAAAGTGTCTGAAAGCTTAGAAGGAGAGAAAGATAATTAGAACGGTGGTAATGCCATCATGCTTACAAATCAACACTTTAAGCTTTTCTTACAATTGTATTAATACCACACTGTGCTGACTGAATATAGTCTCCTTTCATCTTTAGGCTTTTAGCTATTGCACATCACTTCTGGGGGAAGAGGTCTTTAGACTGGTTAACAACAAGGACAAAACAGTAGTTTCTAATAGCACTGTGATGATGCACATGTGGGTGACCAGCTGCACCCAGGCACAGAAATTACTTATGAAAAGAAAGAGGTGTCAGTGAAAATCAATCCTAGTTCACCAACAAGAAATCTGAAGTTCAGACACATCCTCATCCCGATAAGACATTTTTACTCTTGAGAAAAGTAAGGGTTCCAGCACTTGAACGTAATAGTCATCTTCTCTATTACAGTCATGTTCTTACAACTAGAAAACAGGGCTTAAAACACACAGTTGAACGACCCATTACCAGTTGATAATCATGTATAATTAGTACAACCAAAAATTATGTAGGCAACCGATTGCCTAAAATTTATTTGTGTGGAAGATTTTCTGAATAACTTTCTGTAACAAAATCAGAGAAGTCACAGTCTACTCACATAAGATACATGAATGAATATGCCAAAAAATTATTTGTAGTTGGCCCCACTAAATAGTCTTCCCAAATTAACAGATCCAGGATGTGACTGTACAATCATAGAGATTAACTGTGGTAAAGAAACAGACAATTTTCTTCTCTAGCTGATTACTGTTGTCCTTCCTCTTCATGATGTGCTTCCTAACAAAAAGCCATGAGTAATTTCTACAATGCCTATGCATTCTTTTAATGCTTTGCACTCATATGGTCTCAAACTTTTCAGCATTGTTTTAAGAATGTCTGCTCAGTTGAAACTGTGTAAATGATAGGTTTTTTTGCTGCTTACTGAGATTGCTGCTTTCTTCAAAGGCTTCTTCCTTATTTAAATCTTTGCCTGGTAGTTAAAAAGCAGTTGTACAAGCCTGTGTGATGAGCATCAGTGTTCTATCTGCTTTGTCCCACGTGTCTCGCTTGGGCTCGTTGTAAATCATCATTCACAGACAAGGCACTAGTAAAACCTGGGTGAACAAATGTTCTGGGAAATTCAAAATGCCAATTAGCAAATGATATTCAGGTGCAATATGTTACAATTCAGGATTGTAACTTCTAAAATAAATTGGTCTCAGTATCCAAACCAGCTTTTTTTGCCACTAAATTATCCTGAAGAAACTCTGGAAAGTCTGTGATTACAATGACCATGCCTTGTGCCTGTATGACAGTAGCCCAGTGTAAGATAAACCAACCAGTGAAAGTGGTAACTCTTTTTCTCTCAAACAGACCACTTATTTTCAGATACGTCACTGGCTAAAACCTAAGTACAATTTTCAAGCAATTGCTCACCACAGAAGAGGAGAGACGAAAGAGTGGGGAAAACCACCTCATGATATCACATGGTGTTGTGCATACAAGGAATCTGACCACTGTTACACAGAGCACCCTTCTTCCACAGCTGCTTTGTTTTACTGATTGGCAGATGATGGTGTTTCTGTTTGCAAAGCACCAGCATCGTGCTAACCTATG
Organism: Tapera naevia; assembly: GCA_033556795.1. Classification (NCBI taxonomy): domain Eukaryota; kingdom Metazoa; phylum Chordata; class Aves; order Cuculiformes; family Neomorphidae; genus Tapera; species Tapera naevia. The sequence goes on from JAUMJJ010000038.1 coordinate 20,011,820, forward strand.
TGGACAATTACAAACAGAATCACTCACAGTTTGATCTGGGAGGTACTCGGTGTCTTCTGAAGATTTTCATCTTTTTTTTTTTTTCAGAATTGGGTAGATGAGAGAAATGTTACCAAAGAGACTACAAAGGAAAAAAAAAAGAATGATAAAGATAGTGCAGTTTGCCCTAGATTTTACAGTACGTGGTACCTGAGCAGCAACTAGCAATTCTTTTGAGCATTTGCATCCTTTTTTTTCTTGAGAAGAGTAAACAGCAATTAGTCATAAAATGAACAGGTATGAAATAGCCTAGTGTCAATTACTGTCTATGTAAATACATAGAAGAATAAAGTTAAGAGAACTAGGGTACTTCAAAATCGGTACTTAATTAGTAATGCTTTTTCACTTGAGTTCAGACACACTAACAGTAGCTAACACTTAACCCAGAAATGTCAGGCTAGATTACATGCACACTTCAGGTACTGATATGGAAAGGTGATTTAACATTAACTGTGAAGGATGGATCAAAATGTGTACAAGAAACAGAACATCTGTGCTTTCATACAGGATGTGAATATACTGCTTAGAGTCTGCTACTATGTCTTCTTTGAAGAGCACACATAATGTTAGAAGTATAAAATCTTGCCTTTTCTTTTATCGCTTAGCACTTTCTTGCATTTTCGCTTTTTTCTGCCTCCTCAATTGGTTGCTAATCTTGCTTCCTCATGTCATCATCCAAAGCATGAGATCAAAAGGCAGGGCCTTTCGGTCACTGCTGGAGGAACTGCTCTAAGTGTAAGACTTGCTGGGCCTTGTAGCTTGCCTACAGGGACAGTGCAAGGCAGCTCTAAGGGCTGGAGCCTGCTTTGCATTAACAGAACCATCAGAGAAGGAATATGACGTTACTGAAACAGGACTCCACCAGATTTCAGCGCAGTCAGAGAGCAAAAATACTGAACTTTAGAGGACTCTCCTTTATCTCTTCCTCCCCACAGACTTCAGACTCCTGATCTACAATAAGGATCTCATCATTTTTTTGAATTGGCAGGATGGAGGGTTTTATCTCAGTCTCATTCTCAGAACAGTTTTGATAGCTGAGATAAGTTAGCTTCAGGCATAAGCATACTAAGGAAAAATTTAGGCATTATTATATGCTAATGGAAAATATTATATAAAGCTAGGCAACCTTAATGACAATGATGACCAGGGCTGTGTCTGCACTACCAAGCAGTACAGACCTACAGGCACACAACTGTACAAACCATTGGACCTAAGGACCTCGTATACACCGTCACACATATCACGTTCTTCTGGTTTGGTTTGGCTTTAACTTCTGCACTGGCTCTGGTCTGATCTCACCAGCTGAATGCCTGTTTGGGGTTCTCATGAGTGTTGTGTCCTCCAGTAGCTCATCTTCCAGTTCAGTTTCATGCAAAGGGAATCCAGCTCATGTACTTGGAGATCTCTCCCTGATGTGAATAACAGCACAGTAATATGGCATGGCTGAGAGATGTGCTGTAAAAGCCAATGCTCATTGGAAATGAAACGCTAATATAAATGCACTCTATCAGTACTAAGGATACTATTGTAAGAGCTGTAACAAGGTTATTCATCAATTGTCATCTTGTTCCCATGAGTTCTGGACACCTTGACCTGCCATTTGCTTGCACAAGGGTTCACCTTGCATCTCTTGTGCTCAGACACAGAGGTTCTGATTTCAACAGAACACAATTTGGGGCTCAGAAGAAAGCTGAGTTAATGACATTTGTCTGTGTCCACTCTTCCAAGTGGAACATACATGACATGATTGTTTAGCAGCAGAGAGAAACGTCAAAACAGGAACATAAATGACTTAGCCATCAGTTTATAACTGAAAAACGAAAAAAAGAAGTCCTAAAATTGATAGGTAAAAGGAAAGTGGAAGGGAGCAAATTTCTTGCTCTATGAAGAGAGTAGATTGCTGTCCATTCTATCACTAAAGGTGAATCATGGAAATTGCTCTCAGCTGAAATATATTAATATTAAATTTGAACTGAGAATAGACTTGTTCATGTGATAGTACCAGAAACCAAATGAATAACCCATTTCAGGAATAGGGCAGCTTTGCAGACCATAAGGCTCACCAAGCTGGCAGCTGGCATTCTTACAGCTATTAGTTCTGTAAAAATCCACCTAATAAAGCCGAATTTGATTCTCCTGGGTTTATTTGTCTCCATTTCTTTCCACTAGGACTACTACTCAATCTGAACTACTCATTTAAAAACTACTAATCCACATAGCCCAGCTGATGCTGCCTCAGGTCGAAGTGCAAAGCAGCTCCTCCTTTACATCCTCTACAAACCCAACATACGCTCTGTGTATTGGCTTTGACAATGAGGTTGTCATAGACCAGCTCCTTCTGAATTATTCCCCAACATTTTGTCTGTGAGTAAGTGTCTGGAGTGTATACGTATGTGATGCAGAGCCTGCTGTTAGATATATTAAGTGTTAACCAAAACATTAAGTTTTACTTTGAACTAACATGGTGCACATTATAAAATCTCCGCATGGTGGAAGAAAGAGTAAATCCGCCGTGGTTTACTCATAAATATTTATAAGATTATTCAATCAATTGTGCAGTGAATAACCAAATGCATTCTGATGTAAATCAGAACAGCTCCTGTGTTTATACAGTCTATCTGACAGAACACAATTACAAAACATGGTTTTCTTTTTTAAATTTCTACTTGAGCTCCTTGAAGCACCTAGAATTTGAGCTTGGAAATACAGAACTGTAATTGTCCAGGGACCTGGAATCCTAGAGATTAGAAGAGCATGTATTCTTCAAGGACAAAATGAAATACCTTATAGTTTATATTCACATAAATGTATTTTGTGAGCACAAATCAATAACTTAACACACGTACATCCTATATTTTTGCTCCTGTTAGGGAATGCTATCACCAAGTAGAGCAAATGCACAAAACCATCCTAAGTCTACAGATGAAAGAAAGGAATATTGCACTCACTGTATTACTCTATCTTATGTTCAAAACGAACATGGCTCAGGTGTAGGACATGAGTTTCAATCTAACATATTCATGACTGGGGCAACTGGCAAAGTCTGCTATTTCTGGCAGGTGTAAAAAGTCAGACTCAGCCCTAGATGTGTCTTGCCTTTTTATATTTATTCTGGTTTCTCCCCACTATTCAGTTTATTTGCTGTTTAAAGTTCTCTTTTATCAGAAAATCATAATCTGAGCCAGAGACTGAAATGCTGATTTCAGCAACAAATTAGAAACCGAAAAATAAGAGATGAAAGGAGTGGGAAAGTGAGTCTGTACTGTGCAGATGCACTTTCATTCTCAAGAGCTTCTGTTTCCTTAAATGAAAGGAATTCTGACAAAAAAAAGGGGGGTTAATTCACCATGGAAATGTGCAAAACTTTTCAAGGTAAATCCATTGCATATCCTAAAGGCACAGATGATGTTCCATGTAAAGCATTACTTTTATCTTTATTGTTTTGAATATGTTGGATCATAAGAATGGATGTACTCCAACTGCCACTTCAAAGCTGCACAGATAATCCCACATCCCACTTGGTTTGTTTGCATTTTTAATTTTGCTCAAGTAAAAGGAGAATCAAAGCTCATACTTCGTTCTCTGAAAAAAGCCTTACACTCTCTTCCTCAAAAGTCCACCTCATCTGCACCAGGAGAAGTTACAAATTTCCTAACTCATTTGAGGATATTTCTATTTACTGTGTGCATTTACCTTATTTTACATGATAAAGTGCTTCAATTTCTAACTGGATGGAAGTCATCAATCTCTAGCATGTTCAAATATTCTTCCTCTGTAGATTAGGAAGCCCCTAATCTGTGGAGCAGGTGTTGGTGTAGAAGCAGGAACAGCAAGAGGAATGTAATTGCTTCTGATGCACGTGACAGTCCTTGTCACTCAGCCTGCAACGCAGGTGTCGACAAAAGCAAGGTCAGACTCCAAGTCACAGGACATTTTTACCTGTTCCAGTCCCCGAGCCTGAAAAATCAGGCAGGCAGTCTGTCCCCAGTTTCCTTATCACCCAGATGCAGGCTCTGCAGGCTGGGGTGGTGCCTGGGGTGGCTCGCCAGAAGAAGGCGTGAAATGTTTGCAATAGTAAAATTCCTTCGTCCACTGGTAAAACATCAGGTGACAGGGAACAGAGAAGACTGAGGTATCTTTATCAGCCATCTCCATTCCCTCTTTGAATTGGTCTCTGTTGAGGCTCCAAAGGAAGCCTCAGAAATTACACTCGTCGTGTTTACACCTACTGCTGAAAGACTTTTTCCCTAAGAAAGAGGTCGAGAATATTAATATGAAAGTGAAACAGTTGGTTTAGAAGGGTTTATAGATCAAATGCTTTTCCATGTCATTTCTGTTCAAAGCACTTCAAACAAAAATAAATGCAAGTTAGGAGAGCTATGAGTGAGTAAAACCTTTTTCTACATAAGACTGTTCTCTCAGATGGCTTGATATGCAGTGACTGGTAGTTAGAAATAAGTATATCATGGTCTTTCATGAAATCAGGCACCCTACATAGCAAATGCGCGGATGCATTCCTTCTTACCAGAAGGAAAACACTTTCCATCCCCTCTGTAAAACCCTATAAAGAAAAGAATGTCTAGAAACATTCTATTTATTATAATGAATGCCCTAGGTTCAATAATGCTTTCAGGAAATATGTGGAAGTCCTGGAAACTGCAAGGTTTAGGCAATCTTCTCGTTATTCATTGTGTTCTATATAAATTATTTATAAATAAGTATCTAGGGGCTTATTTTTCACTTGCATCAGCTTTAGAACTATATATTTCCATTTATTTCACCAGAATTATTTCTGGTGAAAATGGCAGTGTTTTAGTAGTGTTAGTTTACAATATTTTAATAAAAATGAATGATTCCCCTATGAAAAAGAAAAATCTCTAATCAGCTATTTTCAAGTAGCACCTGTAGACTGAAAGTAACAGACCAAAAGAGCAAACACCAGTGGCTATAAAATATTCTTAGCCTGGAAGTATGAGAATGTGCCAACATAACACCATGAAAAAACAAACACCTTGGAGATCTCAAGGTTATTTACACTTTTTGTCTACAGACCCCCCATGGAGTCCTATTTTCATTGTCTGGGGACAAAATCCACAAATCAGTAAAGTAAGAAGAGTTTCCAAAGGCTTAAAATCCAAAGCAAACACCTGACTCTTTCAGCCACTCTATTACAAGAGGAAATTGGACATATTCCATGTTTGGTATAGGAGGTGAAGAGTACATTTGTACAAAATAATACACTGACATAGTACCAAGCAGTCCCAAGTGAAATTGAGTATATTTCCTCAGGAATTCCTGTAGGTGAAGTATGCATTCTCATTAATGTGGAGCTGCATGTATCTCATAACTGGCCAATGCAGTCTCCCTGTACTAATGAAAACTGAACAGGCAGGTGTGAAAAACAGGGAAAGAGCTAAAAAAAAAGATCAAAATAGTCTCAAACCCTGAACATTTTTTGTAACCATGTCAGGCATAAACACTATGGAAATGTTCCATTCACAGAGGTGAATTGGGGAAAACCTAAGCAACAGAACTCCACAGCACTCTTGCTTCCATGGGCTACATAGTAGGAGCACATAAAATGGGCCATGGCACAATCCCAACTACTCCAGGGTAAGTGGTGTGGCTGGCATGGCTCATACCTTGATACCTGTGTCTTCCCTACCTCTCCCTCTGCACGATCCAAAAAGGGTGGGCTTGTCCACCATGGATCCTGGGCGTAGTTCCTGACCAGCACTGTGCCTGGCACTGATGGCCAACAGGGCCAAAACTGTGATGCTATCATTCACACATGATTGGCAATAGAGAATGATGCTCAAACGCATTTTTTGGCCCTTTTGGGTCCATTGGACTGGACAGTACCATTGAAATTCTGCAATGCATACTGAGCATGTTGGAAACACGAAGGCATCCTGCTAATAAGTACAACCAACACGAAAAGCACAGCACTGGAAATGAATGGCGAACTGCTCTTTCTATGACTTTCATACCCCATCTTAGGTAACTGTGGAAAAATGAGAAGATTAAAATAGCCTGAAGTCTTTTGTGCTTTTTTTTTGGAGTCTAATCACTTAGATCACATTGTAGTTAGGCAAGATTGCTAAGGATAGTTATATTATTACTATTATTAATTATATATCATATGAGAATGTTAAGACAATTACACATTATAGTCTATCAATATGATTTTATATTAGTATTCTAGATGCATTAGGAAACTTTCCATGGTTAGAAAAAGCAGACAAATATTATTTAAAATCTCCCCTCCCCATTTAAAAGAAGTACAAGTACTGCCAACAAACATTAATATAGTTGTTCACAGAGAGTTAATACCGGTCCTTGTTTGCTATTTTCCTACACAAATACAGTTGCTGTGTCTCGAGCTGATAGACACAAGGCTAGGGTACTGGTTTCCAAATCATTCTCAGGTCTTGTGGATGTAAGGAACCAAGCATTAGTGTCTGTAAATCCCGCCACACAGATAGAAAAGGTATTTTGAACCTAAGAAGGGTTAAGTTGTTAATAAAACCTTTGCTCATTATTGTAATATTTGAGCACCAATGTTAAAATTCACTTGTTTTTCACTGAAAAATCCCTTCCCTTCCCTTCCCTTCCCTTCCCTTCCCTTCCCTTCCCTTCCCTTCCCTTCCCTTCCCTTCCCTTCCCTTCCCTTCCCTTCCCTTCCCTTCCCTTCCCTTCCCTTCCCTTCCCTTCCCTTCCCTTCCCTTCCCTTCCCTTCCCTTCCCTTCCCTTCCCTTCCCTTCCCTTCCCTTCCCTTCCCTTCCCTTCCCTTCCCTTCCCTTCCCTTCCCTTCCCTTCCCTTCCCTTCCCTTCCCTTCCTTTTCCTTTTCCTTTTCCTTTTCCTTTTCCTTTTTTTTTTTATTTTAAGAAGTAAAGCCCTTCTGTATTTGAAAGTTAGGGAAAAACATCAAAGTTGCTTTCTAAAGCAAGTCAGGTGAAATGGTCTAGGGTAGATGTCATTGCTAATAAAATCTAAGCTTGAATTTTTTCAGATAAAAAAAGATAACCACACACCAAAGAAGGAAGAAATAAACAGAAGAGTCAGAAAATACAGCTTCTCTTTCTAGGACAGGTGCTTAAACGTGAGTTCAGTGCTGGGAAACTCCAGCATGGCACGGCTTCCCATAACTTGCTCCAGCTCCTGGTCATTTGTACCCGTACAAAATATTTAGAAAATCCATTCCAGCTGCCTAAAGCAATGACAGAGTCGTGGCAGTGAAGGAACTTTATAATTAAGCCAGATCTCACTGCACAAGTGGTGGAGAAAAGAAGGAAATAAAGTGGAGAAGTAAAAAATGCAAAGCTTTCAGTCCGGTTGTGTTCTACACTCAGACAAAGCTGCTGCTCCTTTGTGGGCTGGTTCAAGGAGAGCAACTTCAGGTGGTGTTACTGGTGAAGTCATGGCCCCAGGGAGACAAAAGGGAAAAGAAGCAATCATGAAAAACTTAAGTCTTTTCAATTCACTCCTGCTTGCCTGAGAGACAAATCTGCATCCAGGGAGGTGGAACTGGGCAATCCCTGGCTGTTAGTGAGGACTACTGAAGATGAAATTTTTAAGAAGAGCCTACAGTTGATGGAGAGGATATTTCAAATACCAACTATGCAGGATTTCACTCTTGAAAATTCTTCCTGGAAATCAGTGTTTAACTTGAATAAACACTACAAGGCACCTGGTATAAGCAACCAGGTTTTTATATTGATCTTTAGATTTTAAATTATTTATATTTATTTCAAATCCGGCTACATGTACGTATGTGAATATATCAGGTGCATTATAAGTTAATAAACAAGATAAAAATAAATTAAACTAATCAAAAATAAAAATGGAAATAATTTTTTTTAAGAGGCTGTTCAATTATCTACCACTTTTTACTGTCATTCACAATGATTATCAATTAATTTACATAGTAGGAATTTACATAGGAGGTAATGGAAAGTTAAGCTAGAAAAGTTCCACATCACTATGCAATTCTTGAAATATCTTTACCTACATCACAAAACCAGATAGAGATCTAGCAGATGTCTTTCACAGCACCTGATTTAATTGACTATCATTTTGATGTAGACTAATATCAGAATGTGGAGCAACACTATTATTCATCATTTTTGTCCTTCCACATGGGCAACTGTTTCAATTGAAGCCTTCTATATATTATATATTGGTGAAAAGAAACGAAATTTGCTTTTCAGGCTTCTACTTCAAGCAGATTTTGTTCTCTCAGAAAAGTTACTGACACTAGATAAAAACACACAAGCTGAAAGTAATTCACATCAGTCTCCTTTTCAAGACCACTAGCAATCTTGCTGTCCAAGTCATAATCAAACCACAGCAAAGAAATGCCTCATGCATTGATTTCACTCAATCTGTCTATTCTGAACGGCCAGAGAACACAAAAAATCCTTAAATATACTTACTCCTAGCCACAGCCTCAATAACTGTCCTTCTCACCTGAGTTTGTCAGCTTTCTTTCCATTACATAAGACTCATTTCTTTTGCTGTGTATTAAAAGTGCTTACTCCCTTAGGCAAGAGTGGCAACCACTGAAAAAAAAATACAAACTAAGAAAATGCATATTCATCAGGCAACCCTACGTAAATTAGTACTGTAATATGGTAAAGCATCACTTCTTAGGTACTAATCAACATGTATCTCGACTGTACTCATGCACAACCTTTTTATTACCCTCCTTTATTATATTGCAGATGCCCAAAGTCTGCTCTCTGCTATCCGTGTGAATGAGTCTTGTGGCTCTAATCCCCACTTTCCTTCTTCCACGCTGCACAAATCTCAGCTGTGCATGAAGATCGTTGTGGCAGCTGTCTCCTCTTGCAAGCACTGAATTAGCAGAACAACCCTGGCATCACTATTGCAGCTCGGATTCCTTCAACATAAGAAGCACACGGAGCTGTTGGAGCAGGTTTAGAGGAGGGCCACACAGATGATCAGAGTGCTGAACACCTCTCCTATGAAGCCAGGCTGAGTGATTTGTTCAGCCTGGAGAACAGAAGGTTCCAGGGAAATCTTACAGCAGCCTTCCACTATCTAGAGAGGGCCTACATGAAAGCTGGTGAGGGACATTTTAAAAGGGCATGCAGTTACAGGACACAGAGGTAATAGCTTTAAACTGAATGAATATAGATTTGGATTAGATATAAGGAAGAAATTCTTCACTATGAGGGTGGTGAAGCACTGAAACAGGTTGTGGATGCCCATGCCTGGAAGTGTTCAAGGCCAGGTTGGATGGGGCTTTGAGCAACCCGGTCTAGTGGAATGTGTTCCTGCCCATGGCAGGGGGGTTGGAACTGGATGATCTATAAGGTCCTTTTCAACCCTATCTTCTAGCATTCTATGATTTTGCATGAACTGGGATGTTTCTACGCCTAGCAACTTCTACAGGAGAAGCAAGCGGAGCTTAGAGCACGTTTGTAGCAAAGGATGGAGCCGCCCTGTAATGAGTTGACCATGCCCCGTTTCCAAACCTGTCACCTACATGAGTGCTGGGGAAACACAGCTTGTGCTAAACTCTGCACATGCTGGTGGGATTCCCTGCTCTGCTTTGCAGAAGTATAAAGAAAACAGTTAATAGAAGTTTTTCAATAGTTTCCACAACACTAGACAGTGAACAAAGAACAGCCAGAAGATACACAGATGTATTACAGAATTTGGGCCAGAAGCGTTAGATATAAAAGCTATGAAGACAGCATTTACAGAACACAGGCTTTTTAAAACTTACTCTGCATTGCAAACTTCCTAAATCAAAATATATTTTCTCAGAAAATCTTGCCTGTCTGTGAGTTGTTCTAAGAGGAGCACATATGCACATTGACTTTCTTCCTCAGTGAAAACCACATCCTTCCCTCAAAGCTTAAGGAGTATGAGCTGTTACACTGCTTGTTTAGCAAAATCTCTGCTCTGTCTTCTCATATTTCCCTAGGACAAAACAGAGAGCACTGCAAATCATCTGGGACTGTAGTCAAGAGAAAAGAAGAATTCTCTCTGCAGTCAGGTCACATTCAGGCAACAAATTTTAATAGAAGAGCTAGGCTGTGAATTCAGTACATGATTAAAAGAAAAATGTCCTGTTGGTGGAAGCTCACATAGAGATGGGTTTTCATCAGTGAATATTTTTCCTCCATGTAAGAAAGTCTGGTCATGTGGTTATCAAGCACAATATGCAGAAGGAATTATTGTGATGAGTGTGAATGAGCACAGATCTATTGTTTTTAGGATTAGTGAGACTAGTGTGACGTTTGCCTCTTTACATTAAATGTGCAGACACAGGCTAAGCAACCGGACCCTCTTAGTAAAATACCTTCTCATTATTTAAAAGCACGCCTGGATGAAAAATCAATTAGAATTGCATTTTCTGGAAACAAAAAAAAACCAAAACAACAAAGTCATGCCTATTCAGCCAGAGCTGTCAATCACCATGCAAACATTTATCCTAGAGTAGGAGTTCATTTCCTTGGTGAGTTTATCAACTCTGGAACCAGAGCAGACCTGATGCAGCACACTGCTGGAGACAAAGCAGAGCTGTTTACACTGAATTGCAGGTTGGTAGAAAGGTATGAATTTGATTGCACCTTCTGAGTAAACTGTCACGCACTGATGGCCACAGAGGTTACAGAAAGCTTGGGAGTGTCCTGAGAGGCACAAAGACAAATACTGTTGGGAGCACCATGCTCTGGCTTTCTGAATTTCCAGGATTTTTAGTGTCTCAGTAGCCCACGAAAGAGTTAACAGCTTCAGAAAATACAGTCAATAAAAAAATCCCTGAAGTAGAAGGAAGTGTTGGATTTCTCTGTTCTAAAAAAAAAAATTAAATTTCTAATCTTTATTACACCTTCCAATTCCTAGTGCAATATTCATCATTCTGCTCAGCTCTAAACATGGCATACAGGCATACAAGTTTGCCAAGGAACTTTAACATGTTTTTACCTCCTCCACCACCTCTCCTGTTTATTTGCAGAGATGCTGCCTTGTGTTTGAATCAGTGACCACCAAGTTTACTGTGCACTGGCTGTTGCAGTTCCCTGTTCAATGTCAGTTCAGATTGACTTGAAAATACTGGAAATGGATCTGAATGACAGTGTCTAATTGAGACTTACAGTAACCAAGCTGTAGAAATGTAGCCTATTACACTGCTTCTGCCACAGGGGAAGTAATTTTGGACAAAAATTGAAGGGGAAAAAAAATTATATTTTCCAAATCTTCCATTTATCTCCAGCGTTTTCTGCATCATTTTTATTGAAAGACTAATGAACTCCAAAAAAAAAGCAATTGATGTTTATTTTTACTCTAAATACTTTTTTGTATAAATAAAAATATTTCATACTTGCATACAATTTAAATTAATTTTTGTACAATATTGAAAAAATGCCATAGTAATCTTTGTGTAAAATAGAAAACGAATCTAGATCAATTAATGCAAAATGTCTAGAACAATATATTTCTCATATTGATTAGTTGACAAGGTAAAGGCACTACTACATTGTTGTTGCTCAAATTGCTACCCCCGTCTCCTCACCCTTAGCCAGCTCCACTGCAGAAGCTGCGTAACTTTTTCACAAATCCATGCTGCAACAGTTAATAGATAAATGAGTGGTTTCAGTTCCTTTAAATGAGCAGCTTGAAAAGGCAGATGTCCCCGGAAAGGAAAACTGAGATGAAAAACCTACAGATTTTTCTTTATTCTGTCTTATGCAGTTGCTTTATTGATCCAGACTGGCATTAGACAAATATACTTGTGTATTTTACTACCTATGCACTACCATGCATAATGGGGTTAAACTAAATCTAACAAGAAAGTACATTTCTAGAACGTAGGTGCAGATACAGTCTCTCACTAATTTTGCTTGCCTGGGTAATATTTTTTTAATGCTGTAGGCTCAATATTGGCAAAGGTCTGTATGTATCCCTGATAAAACTACTGGAGAGTGTGCCCAGAGGAGGGCCACAAGGCTGATGAAGGGTTTATAGGGGAAGTTGTATGAGGAATGGTTGAAGTCACTTGGTCTGAAGAAGAAGAGACTGAGAGGGGATCTCATAGCTGTTTACTGCCTTCTCACAAGGGAGGGAAGTGAAAGAGGTGCTGATCCCTTCTCTCTTGCAACCTATGATAGGACTAGAGGTAACGGCAGGCAGATGTGCCAGGGGAGGTTTAGATTGGATATGAGGAAGAGGTTCTTCACCCAGTGGGTGGTGGAGCACTGGAACAGCTCCCCAGGGAAGCAGTCATGACACTGAGTCTGCCAGCATTCAAGAAGCATTTGGACAATGCCCTCAGTCACATGATATAAATGTTGGGAGTGTCCTGTGTAGGGTTAAGAGTTGGACTCGATGATCCTTTTGGGTACTTTCCAATGCAGATAGTTCTATGATTCTATGATCCAATATTATAAACACTGGAGGAACTGCACAAAGCACAGATTGCCACAAAAATACAATAACGCTACTACTACAAAGAACTGGGAGTATCTTCAAAAGCTATTCGCATAAGCCATCTTCTCTGCAGTCTGTGCCAGGGACCAACAGCTCCTCCATAACATTGTTCAGGATGAAAATATTCTTTAGACTTTCAATAATCTGGTGATCACTGAACTTACTTACTAATTTATCTTTCACGAGCCAAAAGCTCACCTTAACTGACTGTTCACATGGCGATCATGATGATGAACAGATATATCTTTCATACCCTCTTTGGAGTAATGTTGACCTTTAGCTCTGGAGACAATGCAAAGTTAATTTTCCATGCCAAGTGTGCCATTGTTTATTATATAAAAGAAGATGTTAACTGTTTTCTAAACAAAAAAGGTGAAAAAAATAAAAGCAAAAATTCAAGAAAAGATGTAATACCTTCAGGACAACTATATTTTATTTGTGTTCCATTCCTGTTGCTCTCAACACGAAATTACCTCTCGTTTTCTATCACATGCTGTTGTTGACCACCTTGTTTCATCAACTGCACGCCACCTGAGGAAATGGAAAGAGAGCAAGGAACCTGCCTGAGCACTGGTGTCTGCCCCTATGGTGATTTTCTTTGGAGAACAACATACATGATATGCTTCCTAGCATCCTTTTCTGTACAATTATAAAAATAACAAGGCCATAACTAATGGGAAAAAAGGGGGATTGCTGCAGTGTCCTGGAGGAACCATACTATGTATTGGTATCATTAGTTCTTTTGCTACATTTAAATGAATACAAACCAAACTGTAGCTCTGGCTGCCTGAAAGGAGGGGCAAAAGCTGCTTTTCAGCCCCTTGCAGAGCAACTCCTGGAGCTTTTCAAATGGCACAGAGAAGGCAATTCTTAACATTAGAGATAGAAAAAGTGCCATCCAAATTAACCCAAAAAGGACTCAAACTTCCAATTCAGTAGTAAAAGCTTGGCCAATGATCTTGGACTTAACTCACTCTGGCACTGCTCTCAATTTTAGTCTCTATATAACTCAATAATCATAATGTTTCCCTTGATTAATTATTTACATGAGACTCAACCTCCATGTTAATGTCTGTTGTGCTAAATATGGTTGTTGATAAAATTCTGTTTTTCTCTGATGAAAAAAAGCATTTATGTCTACCAACTGTATTAATTCATTTCCATGTTTAATAATCAACATTTGGCAGATTTTTTGAAGATAGTAGGACAGAAATAATTCACAAAGTGAGGCAATTTCATGAGGTCAATATGAAGCACTGACTGGTGACAGATATCCAGAAATAAGGTAATCAGAGCACAGTGTTTTTTCATTTCATTATGGAAGTGACACTGCCTGTTCCGGAGAGTAGGACACACATGTAAGACAACAAAGAGTTGTGAGGGAAAATTAAGAGGAATTAACTACTGAAAAATAAGAGGAACTAATGATCGTTATAACAGGTATGATTGAATTAATATGAATTGTCATAATAGCAACAAAATTTCAAAATATTTTAAATCATCCTACCTGGTTATTTAAAACAGGAGAACCTGCAAATATAAGGCTGGTAAGTCTAAGAATATTAACAATTAGACTTTTATAAGTGTTCAGCATCAATTTGCATCAATAATTCTGAATCTTTCGAAGAGGTAGGCACTATTTTTACAGAAAATTATGTAAGAGCTAGAAGTATAAATACATTATTTTAGCATACCGTGCCTCATGAAGCTCAACAAGGGAAAGTGCAAAGCCCTGCACCTGTGGAAGAACAACTTCATGCACTGGTACATGCTGGGGGCCACCTAGCAGGAAAGCAGCTTGGCAGAAGGACCTTAAGGTCCCGGTGGATACGAGGTTAAACAGGTCAGCAATGTCCCCTTGGCACAAAGAATGTGAATGGTATCCTGGGCTACTGGATTGCCAGCAGGTCAAAGGTGATGATCCTGACCCTCTGCTCAGTGCTGGTGAGACCAGACCTAGAATACTGTGTCCAGTTCTGGGTTCCCCAGTACGAGAGATTTAGACATACTACAGAGAGTGCAGAGAAGGGCCACAAGGATGATTAAAGAACTGGAGCATATCTCACATGAAAAAGTGCTGAGAGCAGACGCTGTTCAGCCTGGAGAAGAGAAAGCTCCAGGGGTAGCTTATCAACACCCAAAGGAAGGGTATAAAAAATGGAGCCTGGCTCTTTTCAGCAGTGCCCAGTGGCAGCCCCCGAGGTAAATGGCACAAACTGAAGCACAGGGAACGTAGGGAAATGCTTTTTTACTGTGAGGGTGACAGAGTACTGGCACGGGTTGCCCAGGGAGGCTGTAGAGTCTCCCTCCCTGCAGATACTCAAAGGCCATCTGGATATCGCATGCATGGAAAGTATACACTATTCACAGATTCAGGAACTGAAAGGTGCATTGAGAAGACAGCTTCTCAGGATGTATATTTTAGTGGCTATGTTTTCTATGCTCTTGTTGTCTAACTCAAATCCTGGAAGACAGTGACCATTTACATGTGGTTTTGTCATCTCTTGCATGCAGACTCTTAGTTGGACACACTGAGTCATGATGGTGGCCACCTCAAACTACCACACGATGATGCAAGCTGCCTCCACACTGTCACACTGCTGTACCCATACCAGACACATTCCTGTAGCAGAGTGACCATGTGCTCCGGGTCCAGGCAATTGATACTGAAGGAAGATCAACTTCTTTATCCTCAAATTCTTTTTATGGTTTTGGACCCAGTGGTCTCTAGGGCACCAAAGAGTTTCAGACTAAAACAATGGTCAGAAGCCCCACTACATCAGAGGGTACTTTCACTCGACAATTACTCAAGACAGGTCTTTCTTAGGGGCCAGAATGAGACCAAACACAAACGAAATTAATTGCTACAATAAATAAAGAACATCTCAATCTTTGTGGATATGTACCCCAAGTTCAAAGCATTTTCAGGTTTCTTTTCTCTCGGTACATCAATAGGGTACATGTTCAAGAGTGAAACAACATTCATAAACGGCACAGAAACTCAACCCTTATCCAGATGAAGACTCAGTCCGACACTCCATTCTCCATCTGGGGAGAAGGTGGCAGAAAAAGACATGAGACAGATGTATGTTGCTTAACGAAGAGCTGAAAGTGTTGACAAATTCCTGCATAAAAAGCTTAAAATGACTGAATGCCCCTGAATGGAAACCCACCATCATCTCTAGTTTCATCACTAGCAGAATTAGCTAACCTCAGTTGCTGAGATCAGTCCAATATTACTTGCCTGGCTTTGTGTACTGTCATAAACGTCACTGTAACTACTAGACCTCAGATGAAAACATACCTTTCTCTATCGTATCAAAAAGATGGGTTAAGTTTCTCCGACAAAGTTCTTAAAAATAAAATGTCAGTACAGATCACTGACATACAGATCTACACCTCTTTAGCTAAATAGGCCATTCCTGCCACCTCCTGCCTTGGTCCACAATGAAGGTGCATCAACAGCAGGGAATTCCCTCATGCCTGGGAATGTTCCTGGTATCAGCACACTGTCACCTATGCTGCTACATGGGCATGAGTTTGACCTGCACCAGCCAGCACTCTCCCCACATAGTTCCCAGGCACAGTTTTGGTCAGGAGAACAATCACAGGGATTATTCCCAGCGAGCAGCTTGAATATACTAGCCTGTTTTGGCTGAGATTCAATACCCTTAATCTTTCTATACCACAACTTTGCCTGGTTTTACACTGTAGTGAAAACGAGGTGACTCTCCAGAAGTATTTTTCTGTGAGTGTTCCTCCTCTGTAGATCCAGTTGTCACTCAATGGTTATAATAACTGACACTTACGAGAGGCAACAAATGGATATTTGCTAAGTAAACCAGTGCTTTTCTTCAAAATACCCTGAATTTGGTCAGCATCAACATGCCAAACAGCTTGAATGTTTTTTTTTCTCCTTCAAAGTTCTAGATATTAGGTTTTGTTCCTCTATATAGTGAAGAGTAAGGTGATAAGACCCAGATTGGACGTTAACCTCATGTTGTGCAATGAGTGTTGTGAAATGTTCCATTGCCAGAAGTAGTAATTTTCTCACTGTACCAAAATTAATTCATTTTTCTTTTTCAGCACTGATGAAGTTATATGGCTGCTAATTCCAGAATTATCTCAGTGCACCCTGGCTTAGGGGGGCTCTCCGCTTCACAGTGTCGATGTGAGCAAGCCTACTAGAATATTACAGTCAGGGTCTAACACAAACCTCTCTGAAATCACTCAGAGAAGTTTTTAAATCTCAGGCTATTAAAACCAGTCTACCTCACACTTAACATTCTCAGTTTCTCATTATCTGTTTTCAAATAGTTAAAAAAGGTGGTATGAAGAGCCTTTCTCAAAGTAGCTAAGCTGTCACCATTTTGACTGCATTATCCATCTGTTCTCCAAAAATTCAAGTTTCAGTAGAGGTGATCTGCCTTGCATTTTAAAACTGAAGGCGTTGTGCAGGAGGATTTATTCATCAAAATAATATGTACTGTGCTCTACATATGACATAAATGTAGATTTTAACCATGCAACATATTTCTTCCTTACTATTAATTGCATCCCATTTTCAGATTTCTCTTGATTTTCCCCAAATTAAAATAAATGCTTAACACCTCCAGCTCCCTGTCCCTTCAACGGCCATCCAAAATCTGGATGAGATGCAAAGTAATGTTCCATCAATAAATTATACTTTTTCTTAGAAACAACTATAGAGCAAATACAAAAAGAGCCTTACTGTGCTACAATTAAACAAATGACTGTTGAGCCTATTCCCTGAAGCAGGATCTAAAGTAGTCACAGCTGCAGCGTTCTGTGCATATAAAAATTTTTATACCAGTTAAAAAAAAAATGATTTCAATAAAAAGTCACCTTTAAAAAATGGAGAAATGCTGTTAGTCAGTTATATATCTCGACAGGTACCCAATATTTACCCCTGGGGGGATTTCTTCTTACTGAGGCTCTAACTCCCTATCAAATGGAAGCACTCACCTTCCCAGTCATTTGGACAAGGGTTAGCCTGATAAAATGATTTGTTATGCCAATAAAGTTTTTGTTACACTGTAAAATGGTTTGTTACGCTACTACTGCTACATAAAAACGTTATGAAAATTAAGTAGGTTGTAAGGTCCAACAAGGAATAGGCTATTTTCAGGACTAGCTGCTAGAAAAAGAAAAAAAAAAAAAAGAAGGATCTTCTGCTCTGCAGCCCTTCAGTACTGTAAAAAGACAACCTAGATTACCTCTTAACTAAGAATTGAAATTGGTATCCCAATTAGGAAAGCAGTTACACACCCAAAATGAATGGGAACTTCCTCAGATCAACAGGACTAAGAAAATGGGAGGAAATTGCCACATGTCTGATAATCTAGACAGTGACTTCTGTCCTGTGTGACAGTAAATTAAACAAACCTAAATCACAATTCATAATTGAAACTGAAGTACAGACTCAAGCTATGCTAATCATAATGCATCACAGACGGGATGGCAAGATAATAAGACTGGATGAAAACCTTACTTTGTATATGGGATTTTAATTTTAACATTTTGTACATCAGTCAAAAGCAGTATTTGAAACTGGCAAATATTTAATTCATAGTCAAGCCTTGAAAGCTCCTGGCACATTTTGAACTTGCAATCAATCGAATCCAGAATTTCTTTATGATTGTTCCAGGCAACCAGTCACTCCACAAGAAAGGCAACACCTATTACCTCTTATGGTATATAATTATTATTACATTTTCATACCTTTCAATTTTCATATTTCTTTTAGTATTTATTTATTACAAGTTTTTATTCTGGTACTCTAATACTAATATTTATGTTCCAGTCATTTGGTAAATTTTGACCAGAACTGCAGAGCACTGATAAGTGCAGAAGAAAACAGTTCCTGAATTTGACAACCAGCTCTATTTCCACGGAACTCTAAATTTGTTTCCAATCATGAAAATTCTGTAAACATTTCTAATACAATACATTTTTTTCCTATAGATGTGAGGAAGCATTAGAAATATTTATGTTTTTCCCCTTTTAATCCAACCACACTTCGGTTTCCCTTGTACTGGTTCAGTGAAGCAGAGTAAATGTCACTGTGTTTCAAGGGGAATTTGCAGCAAATGAAAAGCTCATGGGAAAAACAACCTGCTTTGAGTATTAGGCACCCACAAGAGTAAAGAAGCTACATTCAGTTAAGCTTTGCAGATGCAGTGTGGGAAAATATTCTGCAAGGCCTGCTTTCACAGAAATGTTATAATCTATATTGACACACACAGGGCTGGGCCTCAAGAGCAGTAATTTTGTCTTCACTGGAAAAGATCCTGACTCAAAGTCTGTCTTTGCTGCCTGACTGAATGACAGTCAGGAGAAGGCTTGCTTAAGTGTTTGTGATGCCACTGGTGCACAAGAATCCAAAAGGCTAGAAGCAGATACATGGGATGTGCAGGTGCTTGTGATGTCACTGGTGCGCTAATCAAGTGCACTAATTCAGATCTGGATTGTCAAGTGGAAGTTCATTAATCACTGCTGTAAGATACAATTTTATTAAATTTTGATTGGAAGTGGCAAGGAAAAAACACTCGGCATGTTACAAAAGGCATTTAGTAACATAGAAAAATTATCTTCAACTTTAAGATTCCTTCATTCTTGACAGTTACACAGGATGATGGATGTAACCATATACACTGATTTTTTTTTTTTAAGTGAAAAATGTCCTTGTCTTGAAAAAATGTAAAAACTAAATTTTTAAATAATTTTCAATGAATGAGATTTGTCCTGCAGATCCCTTTTACTTTGCTAGTGGCAGTATTTACTCATCAGTTCATAAACCAGCTTGAATTATTTAATAGACCAGGAACATCCAGCCTTTCTGATTGCTCAGACCCTGTAGGTCCCCTGATTAGCAGATGTGGTGGACTGCAGCCTGAGTCTCTTCTCCCACTGTCTGACAAACACTGGTGGTCATGGGTAGCACTATGAGCCACAAGCATTTTTGTTCTCAAAACAGGTCTGGACTTCTGGTTTTACGTCGGGTGGGCTAGTTACTATGTACTACACACAGTTACACAGAGAAAGAACTACCACTTCCAGGAGATCACATAGAGCTCATGCCAAACAACCTTTTAATCACAAACAGAAGCAGCCCATAGATCGAGGAAGGACTGCGGCCAAGACTGGGTTGCTGCTCCCAAAGCAACTGATCTAGCCCCACCGCTGCACTGTGCTGCAATAACGACTTCTTATATTTGCAGCTTTTGACTGGAATTGTAACTACAAAATGTTGACCACGGAGGTAGAATGTTCTGATAACACAGAGTTCGAAGAAAGAACAAATAACATGGTTAAATATAAGAGAGTACTTTAATTCCCAATACTTCTCTGACCTTTTCCAAGCGTTATATCCATATCTTACTTTGGGAAGAAACTTAGCCCCGTATCATGTAAAATATATTTAAATTAAGGGCTGAATAAATACCATCATTGATTGTGAACTTCAGAAAGGTTTAGGCAAATTAATTCTGGACAAGTCTGCTCTCCTTTGCTGTACATGTCTCAGCGAATGAAAGCAAGAACTTGAATTAATTTTCACCTATGCCAGCAAAGGCCAGAATGGGGATTAGGCCTGTACAGAGTTTTACGAGATATAAGGAAAGAAAAGAACAGTGCACACTTTAATAACATGAATATCATTGTCTAATTCAAAATACAATTAAAAAAACTGTGCTGCTATCCATCAGCTACTACATCGCCCTTTCAGGACAGAGACACCCAAAAGCAGCAGTCTGCCTGTGAACGGACTGCTGGAATCCGAGTACAAACAGAAACGGGAACTTACGGACAGGAGGATTTGGATAGCGCTGTGAATGACCTCCAGGTACTGGAAATCAATTATGCAGCCTGTCACGGAAACATAGGAGTAATCATCTAGGATGCCAGGGGCAGAAGGACGCACCACCCTCCGTATGCAGCCAGGCCCGTGTTCTCGCCACCAAGAACGGTGCATTGAGATGTTAAAGGTCATGAGATCAGTTTCCTAGGAGACAGAGAAGGAAAAAGTGTGAAAACCTCTAACTTTGTGTTATTTAAGGTAAAGCAAGGGAAATAAAAGAAGTTTTCAATTATTGTTTCAATGCGAAAATGCGATTAATAAATTGGCTTCTCCCTCACCCCAGTTATTTTAATGTGAAAGTAGGCCTTTAAAGGGGAGAGAGGAAATTGCAAACATTTATTGTTTATTTCGTAATTGCGCATAAGTGCTTCTGCCTGGCAGAAGAGCCGTTGTACCAGGTACTGTACAGAATACAGTGCATATCCAATGTCTCCATGGACTGACAGTCTGAAAAGCAATTGTTGTTACTTGACTAGAATTTCCCATAAGAATTAATTTCTTTAATAGGCAACAGAAACCGTTTTACACCATGGTACTGGAGACAATCTAAAACAAACTTCCACAACATTTATTCGAAGTAGAAACTACAAATTATAACTATTATTTTAAGTAGGACCAAAGACGGGCAGACTGTTTCAGCTGCCAAAGATTCAAATATGTTTGTCTCTAGCCAAGTACCCTGCTCCCATTTCCCCCTCTGCCTCCCATCCAGCTTACCATCATCTCAGTTTAGCTAAGAAATCCGCTTCTGTAAACTCATCTGGGTTTAAAATACACAGAATAGCTTCTCTTCACTCAAATTACCTTCAGCCTCAACCACAGCTTATCTGATAAGGCCTTAAACCTAACATAATACGTACCAGCTGCATTGTAAACGTGTAATGTCTATGCATTTTAGTTAACATTATTCTAGTTGGAGCAGTGAAAATGGCAAATACACTAACGTACTGACGATTTTCTAACAGTTTATCTATGCCTCTTACTTCAGGAAAATTCATCTGAATTAACAATAGATTTAGGTACACTGAAATTGAATGGATACCATTTAAATGCCAAACTCCAGCCTCCTCACTGGTGATAAATATGAGATTATTTACAGTAATGCAACTGATTTAAATAATTAATTCAGATTTAGGCCCCACCTCAACTCCAAGATAGCTATAAAAAATGTGTGCAAAATTGTCGGCCGTTATGTCCACAAAATATCCCTGTTTCCACACATGCCAGTTTGTGAGCACTGCTGTGACAATAATTTGCCCTTTGCATCCCACTCTGGAAATCTGTCCAGTCACTCTATCTGCAGATGTTTACTTTCACCCTGACCAAAGGAACATTTGGTGCAGAGTACAGTTGCAGGAGTCATTTTGTTGTTTTTCTCCCTTTATTTTGGCCACACCTGAAAATTAACAGGTGAATTACATCCTGTCAGTCTCTGTTACTGTTAGTTAGCAGTAAGAAATCTGCCTTTGTCATTTGCTGCTTTGCTCTCTGTAACTTTTTTACCCTCAAAATGCAAACTTGCTGGAGCACTATTTAGAGTTGATGAGGCATTTGTCTTTTCACTTTGCATGTCATTCCTTGATAGTGGTCTAGAAAATTTTCAGCTGTGATATGAAAAAGACTTGTGAAATGAGAAGCTGACAGACAATTCAGTTTAATGAAAATATATAGTCATAGGAAACAGCTGAGGTTTTCTCCATACAACAATGTCAGAGATTGCACATTCTTATCAAGTGCTTTTAACAATTGTCTACTGTAAGCAATGCCACTTGTCAAGCAGAACACACATATTCACTCGTTTATTTCAGTAACTCTTCATTGAGTAGGAGTATGATTTGCCACATGGGTTGGTGTGCATCAACGCTTTGTTAGCACAATTGTGGGAATAAATTGTGATGTCTGTGGTGCTGATGTCACAGCTTTCTTCACTCTCCTTTTCCCCATTTTTTTCGTTTTAAGTTTGGTTTATTATACCCTGCGTCAGTGTTTGCACTTGGTTAGTTGACAGGCAATGGCAAAGAAGATGGTACATTTGTGCGGGGAAACAGCTTGAAAAATGCTCTGACGCATACAAAATGAAGGTATTTGGCATGTGGTCAGCACAAATACCTCATAAATAATATCTTTCATTTCTGGAATACTGTTATGTTTGGTTCATGGAGTGATTAAAAAAATTGCTTGACTTCATGGTCATGCTTAGAGATGTTAAAATAGATGGTCATGTCCATATATCAAGGCTGTTTGTGACACAGTGAGAGAAGGAAACAGCAATATTATAGTTAGAATTCTTTGATTAAAAACAAAAGAGATGCCATCATAGCACTTGCTGTTTTTTTCAAAAAATAATAATAATTCAGAAATTATGGATAAGGCTGGGAGAAAAGCTTTTCGTAATTACTTTTCACTATGTGTATGATGTCCTGAGCCCTCAAAGCAGGTAAAAAGCGGACAATGATGGCCCAGAAAAGATCAGTTTTAGAAAAGCAAACAAACCCACCTGACACATTAGCTTGACCTCTAAAATATCATTTCACAAAATGGTAGCCGTAAGCTGTTTGAGTTGATAAATGTTAAGCTGTCAATCAATAAAAGAAAGCCTGACTAAAATCAATTCTTTTTTTAGTGGTTAAAGCACATTCCTCTAACTTCTTGAAGACTCTTAAGCCATAAAGTGAGTCAAATGTGCTAGGGGTTAAAAAATTAACCTGTATCTTTATCATCACTGACAGAAGCTTAGAAAATTCAAAAACTCTCTACCTGGGTGTACAGGTTTTAAATATCAGTGAACTTCTGAGAGTGTTTTGGTATTTGTCAACTCAGTGCTTGGAAATCTCATGCATGGTGGAAAAGCTGCTGCCCAAGTGTCTTATTCTCAGTTGTATCTCTAATAAAAGTTCAGAATTCTTTCAGAAAGTACAAGCATACTTGAATAGAGCATGTAATGTTTTCCAATGTCACAAACAATCACTAAGCAAATGCATACAAAAATGCTTAATCTTCAGCACGTCATCTACTGTAAACTGCTTATTTCTTATAGAAGAATGCTATTGCTTCATAGCAAGAGACTCAGTTTGGGGCTCTGTACAAGGCATCAAATAGTCTGTTTGGAATTAATTTAAAAACTGAAATTTCAACCATGGATAGAAAATTGCTGTCTTCTGAGCTTCAAACACATAACATATATACTGATCCTAATTCCAGATCAACAGCGAGTGAACTGTACTTTCTCAGTTAACCTCCCAGACAGATGTCCTAAACGAAGGTGGACAGAACACAGATAATGAGGAAAATCCAGGAAAATCATGTGAGACTCATGGAAGTGACACAGGGATGGGTAATCCTATGTCTTACTCCTCCATTTTTTAGTTAGAAATACTCCAGTCTGTGGTAATACGTTTGCTCCTGAGCATAGAATCAGCCCAATAATCACACTTCTACTGATGACTTAAAAGGTCTACAGCCTCTTAAGCTTCTAAACTGTGTGTAACATTTATGTTGGCTTTCAGCCCAAGGATTAATTTTGATCATTATTGGAAATCATTGCTGTGTTAGGTACTTTCTTTTAGGTGAGATGTAATCCCTTTAAATCCCAATAATTCTGTTTTCTAAGTGTTCAGAGACAATGTTTGCTTTCTTTATATCTTCTTAAACTCTATATTTCGTCTCAAGTGGACATTTCCTATTGGGCAGGGCTTTGAGCAAACTGATCTAGTGAAAGATGTCCCTGCCCATGGCAGGGAGGTTGGTCTAGATGACCTTTGAAGGTCCCTTCTGACCCACACCACTCTGTGATTTTATGATTCTATTTTTAGGTGGTGAACCTAGACAAATGTTAACAGATAATAGGATAACATAGTTTATTTTATAACAAGCAATAATAAAGATGATGTTCCTTTCACTTATTTGTCTATACTTTATGTACAGTGCCTATAACAACAACACAAAAAACTAATGACACATTAAGACTAACTAAAATCACCAGATATAAAGAAAAAAACAACTAAAACTCTGGGGGGGGTGGGGGGGTGGGGACTGGGTAACGACAACACACCGAGATTTCTTTGTATAACTGAATAGTACAATGTTGTGACATGATGATTACACATTGGAGAAAACCTTTTTTTTTCAACTGTATGTTTCTGCTCTATGACCAGTTACTTTACATTTCTTTAATTCCTTGTTAGCATCTGAAAAATATACTCTTAGGAAAATTGTAAGACAAAGAGTTGAGTGGGATGGAGGGCAATAACTTTTTCCTCCATGAGATAGCAGTCAAAACTTGAAATTTCACAAAAAAGTGCAAGTGCACAAAGGCCTGTCAAACCATAATGGTTTAGATCTTGACTTCATTGTTGCTTGTGTCATACTTAGTCCTTACTAATAATTTTATGATGTTGATAACATACTATAATGCTTATTACAAATGAATATTAATTCAGCTGAGACAGTAAGCATTCCCACCTCATTTCCTAAGAGTAACAAGGATGATCTAGTTCTGATTTGCCATTCAGTTCCTGTTTTTAACAGTGAGGATTAAAGATCTTCAAATAAACACCTGGTCAACAGGTAATAAAAGATAATATGCATAATGCTAGGAAAAAAAAAGTACACTTCCTTGTAATTCCTTACACCCAATTAAGCTTTTAGTTAAGATTCAGTGATGTTTGACACACACATTCCTTAGTATCTAATTTCAAGGAGACATTAATCCTCATTAGATACAAATCATGTGTTCCAGTGTTAATGAAACCTGCTCTAATTGCAGATGCACTTTGAAGCATGAGCATCAGCTGTAAGACAAAGACTTCCACTGGCAGCATAACCTTAGTTTTCCACACTGTTATTTTCTGAAACCACAGGTTCTGAACCAAGCTTGCTCTGTGTGTGACCAGTGATGCTCCACCTCCTCTCACAACTGCTGAACAAATTGGTTTTGAAGGCCTGGGCAGATAATAATGAAGAAGTCCATTGGCAAACAGGAAAATGTGTCACTAGCTACTACATTGTCTTGATTAGGATGATAATCTTCGGATAGTCACTATTGATTCAATTTTTTTCCTGTTTGTTTTTTTTTAAATTTGAACTCTTGTTTCAGTGTTAGATAGATAGCTTTTACCTGCCCCATGAGCTACAGATTGAAGGTAGTCCACTCAATAATTGTGATATTTCTGCTAACGCGATGGAACAATGAACCATGTTGCTTCCGGGCAAGTTCTCTAGGTTGAGGTGGCTGCTGAAACTGTAACAGTCAATATCTCATTTTCATCCTGACCACTCTGGTGAAGAGACTACAGGAAAATCATTTGTAGATTGAAGTTTATGGGTTGACACTACTTGGACTATTCAGATGTCTGAACTGGCTGACAGACTGGACCTAGGAAATAAATCTCTTTGTGGTTGCAAACCCAACGTACACTAGACCACAGGGACCATATAATATACATAAAATAACTACTAAAAAAGAAAATTCACAATATCAAGATCTTTAGACATAGACCATGAGGTAACGACAGCATCATGGGCTGAGAGTTGTTAAGAGATGTCAAAAGGCCTTTGTCATTTTAGGGGGATGATAAGATTAGAGATTCATGGTTCTTATTCACTGAGATTAAGATGTTCAGAGATTCAGCAAATTCTGTAACCATGATATCGGACCATGACGACAGGAAAGGTTTTCTGTATTAAGCACAACTACTGTTAGAAACTTAGAGTGATTTAACTTATTTTTCTCGCCCAACCAATCCACATCAACACTTGTTAATATTTGGCTACATGCCATCTCACCCTCACTCACCCCCCAAAAATAGATGTATATATTAATCCTGTCTTCTCCTTCTTTTAACAGACAACAGAGTGTTGTCAAGTTTTATTTTTTTAAAAGTGAACAAAAGTACTTTTGAAAATTTATTTGAAGAAGGGAAAGATGATCCACCTAAATGTCAAAAATAGTTTCTCTGTGTTGTTTAACAAGTCATAAGAACCAGCAGAGGGCTGTTTTCTGAAGCTTGTTGCCCCTAAAGGTGAACTCTCATCTTTGGCAGTATTCAAATCAATGCTCAAATCCGAGCTCCATTCCTTATGCATTTCCTTTCGTGACAGTCTCTCTGTCTGAGAAACAGCCCAGAGAGGTAATACAGGATGGCAGAAATAAGCTCCAAACACAAAGGAAAAAACACCATGAGACAGATGATGGAATCAATCTGAGCCTCGTTCATCACTTGTCACAAGAAGCTCTATACAATCACAGAAGTTCAACAGGAGCACAAAGAATTCAGACTATCCAGGAAAGCTCCAATGGAGTGCTTGACATGACACTAAGCTGCGAATGAAGTCTGAAAATTGCTCTCATCGACTCTCCCTGGTGACCCAGAGGTATGAGACACCACAGGTTTGGGGTGACAGCCAACTGTGAGCTTTGCTTTCAGTTTTGAAGACTGGTAATAGTATAAAGGCTTGTGTGAAGTCCAGGGTTGTATAAGTTGGTGTTTTCCTCACTCAAGACACATCTGACTTTGACCGAGATGAAGAATCAAGACAAGACCAAAACATAACTGCAAACAGTGAAGAATTGCAAACATCATTGGTAGGCCATATGTAACCACCAGCACAAATCCGACAGGAAAACTTGCGGGCAGAGGGAAGAGTAAAAGAAGGCTTGAAGAAGTCTTAGTAAAACAAAAATGTGAAAAAGTTCCAATTATGGGCCATAAAAAACTTCCTTCCAAAAGGTTCATAAAACTACCAACATTTGAAAACGGACTTTGTAATGTAAAGCTATTTTGAGTCACAGCAAGAACATTTTAACCCATCATTTTTACTATTTCTGTGCTTTTTTAAAAAACAAAATTGCTAAGATCCCTGTGCAGTTATGCATGGATTTGAAGTATCACAAAATTAAAATTTGCCACCAGTATATCTTCCCTCAAAGATAAACTGTCTCAAACAGCTGTAAAAAGCTCGTCCCACACTATTCTGCAATATTTTATTTATTGATACCCAAAGCAGATGGGATCAGACTCATGTGCATGAATACCTCACCACTGTATACAGCCTCTAAGCATTTGAGAAATACATTGGTTAAGAAGTTACATACAATCAAATGTCTGATAATGTTGACAGGGACTGGATTTCTACATGTAAAATAGACATGTCTGGCCTGGCTCAATCATGATAAAACCGCTCTTTTTTAGTTCTCTGTCATTTGTAACCTAATGTGACAAACCCTGCAAAACCAGTGCTTTCATGGAGTGGTAGTTCTAACGTTACTAGGAAATGTATGCAAATAGGAAACATAGTTTGTGCCAAAAGCCCACACATCCAGTACGAGAAACAGATGCATTGCAGCCTCTAGCCAAAGCAGGATTCAACTTCATTATTGTCGAAGTAACTGTATCTTGTGCACAGCAGTTGTTAAAAAAGGCAAAGCATGAGGATAAGGCAATGCTGAAACAATTTTAATAATTTCCCCAATTTCTGGTGGTTCTATGCTCTGTGCTCTGTCTTTCTCTTCTAATCATACGAATGTCAAACCAGCCCTTGCTATACAAGGAAATAAATGCTACGCTGGAGATAAATGCATGAGCGAGTGGGTCCTAAATTTAAGGATCTGTACCAGACTCCAATGACATTTAAAAGCACTATAAGAAGATTTATGAAACCTCAATTGAAGGTTGAAACTTCTGACAAGAAAAATAACTCCCCGTTTTGAGTCTAACCATAATGTTCCTACCTGCATCCAGGAACACTTTTAAAGATTAGTAGGCTAGTTTAAGCAACTGCTATTGTGTTTTCTGCTTTGCTTGCTCGAAGCAAAGCAATTGCTCACAATATTGCCAACTCTTGTTGTTTTATGGCCACTGTGGTTACGTTCAGCATTTTTGTTAAAGCTTGCATCCCTCAGGACGCAAGATTAAAATAAGAAGTTTGGCTTTTTACAAGAAAGTGAGCTGAAGAGTAAACACTTCAAAAATCATGAGCTCTACTGCAAGGCACTTGAGTACGTGCTGTAACTTGCATTATATGCTGCTTTCCTTAAAGCTGAGCTCCTGGAATCTAGATGAGAAACATCTAGATCACCAGTTCATTTCACGTCTCTCCAGGGCATAATGTGCCGTAGTCTGCCATCTCAGATGATCGTGGATCCTTCAGGTTGTAGGAAAGGACCAACTATTTTTTAACTGTGATCAGAGGACACTACTTAATTCCACCCTAAAAGCTTAAAAGTCAGTGGTTATAAGCAATACTCAATTGTATTGATACTTAAATTCAACCACATGACTTCTTGGAACTTTTGTCAGGATATCCTAATTTTTATTTTAGAGTGTGTGCAAAGGACAACCAGAATGATATGTTAATTCACTGCATCTTTTGAGTGAAGTCCTATACAGCACATTGAACAAAACTGTCTGCTACTAACAGATTGCCAAGAAGTAAGTATCTGCACTGCTGAAGCTAACCTGAAGACTCATAATACAAAATGAGACATGAAACAAGAAGCAGAAGAAGTGTACTGAATGGCTAGGGGTGTATTTTCTTTTTCTTTTCATTTCAGTGAACCACAAGATGCCCCTGGAAACTTCCTCATGACACTTTCATTTCTGTATTTCTTGTCTGTGGTATCAGGTCATCATATTTTTGCCAGTGCCTCAAGTTTTGCGGTGCTGTTTGCCAATGACCATGGCTTTAGCAGAGCAATGTTTTCATCACAGGCTCCACTTGCATTCTGCTGAAGCAATGACAGCTTCCAAAAGACAGTTGTTATAGAAAAGTTTAGATGATGAAATCTGAAATCCTCCCTTTCCTAGTAGAGGAGGTGAAACATCAATGACTACAGAAAAGAGAATCTGCTATAGCAGAGCTCTGTTAATATGATTTATTTAATTACTCATGTCAGATTCACTGTAGAGGCATTAGTTTACATTTTAGGTTCCTTAAAACATTTCAGGCATTTATGTAACTATTTTAAAATATATGCATACTTCGTATTTTATTTATGTATACACGCTATGCATATATTTATATACTTACATAAATATATAAATAGGTATACCTACCTTTATGTTTACCTTTAAAAATTAATGACACAACAGTGCTTTCCTAACAACAACTGTCAACCCTAGTGAAAGAGGCAGTATTAACAATCTCATTCAGCAAGGTGTTGCACCCTGGTCTTAATCAGATTAATCTAATTTGCAGCCTAATCCCCCTCCAAACCTCAATGACTCTCACAGACATTCACACAAAAGAGTGTTCACTTGTCCACTCCAGTCATTTTCAGAAGACTGTTCAGGAACAAGGACAGCTTCTTCTCCTCCACACTCTCTCTATAGCAGGTCTGCACTCAACAAAAGCAAACCTTGGAAGTTCTTTTGATGAGATTTATCAGAAAGATCTGATGGTGTCCAGAAACTTTTGGATAATTTAACATTTGTCGTGCCAAACGAAATCACTGAGGTGCCAAGTCTACCTATATGTTTTAATTCTGAAGAAACGTCTCACAAAAGTTCCATTAATCCATGTGCTTGAATATGCTTGCCAGAAATATATTTTTAATTCAAGAGAGAACTATAAAAGGCTCTGTTAAGAACTTCAAGTCTAGGTGGATTACTTAATAGTCCCGTTAACAGATGTTATATAGATCTGGTCATTTTAAGAGATGAATAAAGACACTGAGAAGCCTAATGATCCATTCACTTTTTAACATCAGAGACTTGTCTGTAATCCTTCATCGTGCAATTTTTAATATATCCTGCTCTAATAAATAAGAACAAAATGAAACCACTGCAAAAACGTAAGAGTACATTGATAACTTTCACTTCGTTATCAAATTTGAAATAATATTAACAGACAAAGGGACAAACAATAATCAACTTTAACATAGGCTGACAGGGTCGTGAATGACAGCAGGATGCAACTGTAAAAGGACAATTAGTATTAACATCAGTTTATATATTTACTGAATGTACAAAATCAAGACTACTACGTAACAAGCTTCCTCAGATATAACAGGAAAAGAATTTTCAGTTTGCCAGAAGAAAAAATAATGAAGACATTTTCAATATGAGTCATTTTTTCTGCAAGGTGGAGAATATCTACAAAATCACACATCCTTTGGAGATAATCTTTAAGAGGAGCATGAAGAAAGTAGATGTTTTCATGTAGCTTATTCCTCGCTTACAGCCAGCTAATGCCTGTATGATAATTAGGAAAGATATAGACAAAGTCCGTGCTAAGCACAGTAGACAGGATACAGCAGGGAAATTCTGAGATGTGGAGATAATAAGTAGGACAGGAGGACTTTTCCTGTCTCTTACTGCTCCCCAGCCCTCACAGACTTCCTCACTGCTGCTGTTTCAGTAATTGCCTCTTCTCAGAGCCCGAGACTGAACAATCATTTTGCTTCTTAAAGCACTGCTGAGGTCTGGCTGGATGAGAGAGGATGGGTCAGCTTTAATTGCCTGCCAGCTGGGCACACGCTGCTGTCTGTGGGCATCAAAGCGGGGCCAGCTCAGGTGACAGCAGCCATGGGAAGAACAGAAAGCTGCCCTGCCTGGGGAAAGACACATAAGTGCAGTGTATTTGGATGTTGTCTAACAGAGCTAGAGATCAGGAAACAGGTGGGAAAAATGTCACCATATGCTACCCCCTCTTGATACTTCTAGATAGCTCTCACATCTTCACATCTATAGCACCAGAAGTTTTAATATCTACACGTTCATAGGTTTGGTTTTAAATCTAAGTTGCATAGTAGTGAAATGGTTGAATGGCCATTGGTAGTAGAGATCCTCAGGAACTTTGAATTAGATCCCTTTCATCCTATCTGGCACAAGGAAGCCCACATTGCTTCATCCTAAAACAGAAGGATCTGAGATGACAGGTTAGCTACAGAAGAGAAGTTATAAAGCCACATTGACATACACAACTTAAAAACACAAATGCTCTCACATTCACTCCACCA
Source organism: Tapera naevia (assembly GCA_033556795.1). Classification (NCBI taxonomy): domain Eukaryota; kingdom Metazoa; phylum Chordata; class Aves; order Cuculiformes; family Neomorphidae; genus Tapera; species Tapera naevia. The sequence goes on from JAUMJJ010000038.1 coordinate 20,043,158, forward strand.
AACTCTGCTTTCCTGTTTGGAATCAAAATAGAGTTTGCCAATTCGATACATTCTTTTTTAAAAATACAATTACTAATGCAAACACAGTTGTTCGCTTATTGTAATCAGGTATGTCTTTGCACAGCATGCAGAACATTGTGGGGAGGGAGGACTTGGTTTTGCAAGTTTGAAAACAAGGTAAACATCTGCAGACATGTAACTTGATAATCCTTTTAAAAAATAAAGCTGCTATTTCTGAATTTTTCTCTTGCCGAAAGGAAAAGTGAACATTACACAGTAAAGACTTATGACCTGAATAGGGAAAATTAAAATATCCTAATGGAAATAAAAAAGAACCCAAAACAAAGACCTCTTAATGTTCACATTCTGTTTAATTTTAAATGCATTGGGAAGGAAGCAATTTTTCAGCTGAAAATGCACTTCCATAGTCAGAGTAGTAAAAACCAGTAATAAAAATACCATATGTCTCAAGGTTTATCTCTGAACAAAGAATATAGTTTAGTTAGAAATTCATGAAGAAGAGAATTTCTAAGGAGAGATCTGGTTTAATTTCACAGCTTTAAATATCATCTAGAATACGTTACTGTATAATTCCACTACTGGTTAGTTTGTTATGGAAATTCAGAAATACTACAATTATTTTGTACTGTTTTATAAAATCATTATCTCAAGTGGGTCCAAAATTTGAAACAAAATTTGAAATGTTAGAGACATCACCTTTAAAATGCCCCTTCACATGATTTTATTGAACTCTCTAATCTGAAGCTACTGGTCTAGTTACGGTTTCTTTTAAAGAATCTTATCCATTAAAGCTACCTGGTTTTCAAAAGGTTCAAAAACTTTACAATTAACTTGTTTACTAGTATACTTCAGAAAGCATAGTCTTGTAAAATTGTGCTAACTTTACTGCACTATATTCTAGAGAGGTAAAATATGTGGACTACAGTTCGCATCTGTAAGTTCACAGTGCCATTCAGTTTCTAGCAAATTCTCCCTGGAGATATTGTGAGCTAGTGAGTGCTGGAAACCACAGAATATGATATGTGTTCAAAAGAAATCTTAATCCTATAATCAAGCATACTGCTCTGCTTTTTTTACAGACACAGCACAGTGCATTGGATGCTCTGTTGGTGTAGTTTGAAATTTGGCACCTGAACACGTTGCCCAGAGAAGCTGTGGATGCTCCATCACTGGGCAGGTTGGATGGGGCTCTGAGCAACCTGATCTAGTGACAAATGTCCCTGTCCACAGCAGAGGGGTTGGAATAGGTGATCTTTAAAGGTCCCTTCCAATCTGAACCGTTCTATGATTCTATGTTTCCATGAAATAATTACACCGGTTTAAGTTTCAACAAACACAGGTAATGTGAGTGTATATGGCAGGGCTACCTCTCCTGTGTGACAGCAGAATGAGCAACTGTTGAAGTCACAGTGGGCCAGTAATATCTTCTAAAGTCACCATTAAATTTCCAAGTCAAAAGTGAGACTTCATTATTCAAATTAACTACTTCAAAAACATAGATGACTACTCCCAACACAACTTTAAAAATGTGACGAGAGACAAATGAAGGTTGGAAGCAATGTCTAAATATCATAAAGAGATTATAGTGTTAACATATTTATACATCTTAAGTAATTTTAAGTACTGGCTGGCAAAAAGGAAACAATTAAACTGCAAGGCTCTGTCATGGAATGATACCCCCTTATAACCCAAACCAAGTTTTATTGGAATGTACTTCCAGAATGGAGCACATTCAGGTGATACCATAATGAGAGGAGTGAAATATTGGTACTAATGGAGGCAACTCCTAATTAGGATTCATGGAAGCAATAACTCTCTTTTTTCTTCCTATATCCTTGATGCTTTAAAATTCAGCTTTGTATGATTTTGGAAATATACCTATGTACTTCAAAAGTTGTGTTACTCTGACTTGTCAGTCTAAGTCAATAAAGCTGTGATAGAATAATAAAGTTACTGTGATTACCTTAACAAAGTTATACAGATGGACTTATCAGTAAAAGGATGTTTCAATAGCTATGATTAGTATAACTCATTATTTCTGTGGAAAGTGCATTTTTTTAGAAGTGGGGTACCACCTCCACTATATGATTTAGACTCAGTTCAAGTAAAATTCCTCCCACAACTTTTTAAATTTTAAGGCATTTATCTCAGAAAGGCCAAGAAGGAGTGAGAAAACAAACAAACAAACAAAAGCCAGCTTTCTACAAAACACCTGATTTCTAAGAAAGCAAACAATTTGTTTTCTCTGAAATAAAAATCATAAAACCTGACAAACTTTATACATGGATTATGTCTACAGAATGAATTCTTTGGAGTCCTCTTAGGAAAGAAAAAAAAGAGACAACAGCTCTTAACAAAGGAGGTTTGCTCCTGCTCACTTTAAATGTTGGCACGGACAATTATTTTGACAACCTTTAATTTCTAAGAACTCTACTCATGCAGATTGTGCTAACTCATGAACTAAAAGCAAAAAAATAACCCAAACCCAAACAAAACAAAAAATTTCTATTAACACAGCATGAGTAAATCATACAGAAGTAAACTGCACAGATTGCCACAGCGAAAGCCTTGTCACAGAGTGGTACTATTTCAGTTAAATTAATACAATTAAATTGGCATGACTTCCACTGCCACAGAAACAATTATAATGTTATAAAGGCATTTTAACAGTCTTTCTTATAGTGTTACAGTATGGAGAATATACCATAATGGTAAAAGGATTCTTTGTAATGTAATAATCATGACCACAGTGGCAACTATACCATGTCAATAATTTAATTAAAACTAAAATTTCACTCCTAACTCTTGTAGCAGTATCACTCTTTAGCCCGTGTTTTTACTTCCTGTAAACTTTAAAATGGTCTATCAAGGTGTAAATTATCCTGCAAATGTCATATATGGAGCCCTAACAAAATTACAATTAGCCCATGGTGCCGTATGGCTTTAAGTCCACTAAAGACTTATTTTTGGAAAAGTTCTTTACAGATGCTTTTAAGAAATGAGAAAGCCTGTTTAATTTGTACCTTACATCTTCACCAACATGCATGGATGAATGTTGGCAATCTACTAATTTTGGGTGGTAATCTACTGAATTCTGAGAGGGCTGTAACAAATTTCTGAAAATCCTAAACAAATGATCACAGATTACATGCAGAGCAACTCAACATGAAACATATAAAGTTTGAAACAAAAAAACTTGAGACTAACCCTATAGCTCAGAAACTGAGTGGGCGTGGAGAAACAAAGAGATGGATAGAACATGGTCTAATCTGGCACAGTGAAAAAAGGCTCAACTTGATCCCTTCAATCAGTCTGAGTGGATGCATGTTCAAATATAGATGTTTTCTTATTCTCGGTCTGAAAATGCTCATGTGCCATCAGCCCACAACAGTTTTTAGCTAATCACATCACTCTTCTTGACCACCCACCCTGTTTGCCAGAGCTGGTTCCCCCTTCTCAGAGATCAAGTCAGTGTTCAAAAAAACCCATTTTTTTGTGAAAGCAAATGCAACGGAGATCCTCAACAGCCTTTCAGAAAATGATGTATGGAATTTGAACTTTGTTGTCACAGTTGTGTGTCAACTCTGAAGTTGATCATAGTTGATTTTCTTAATTTGTTAAATAAACAGTTACAGGCACAGTCTTGGTTTTTTTGTGTTGGACCTCATACACTGTGCAGACTGCCTAACTTGCTGTGTGTCTCAGCTCAGTTTAGCATTTGCAGTACGTTTCTCACACAGTGAAGAATGCTAAACCTGTCAGTCTTGAACCAGTGCTCACAGATGTACAATAAATCAGGTTTGCTTTTTAGACTGATGCTATTTGATTTCAGTTTAGCTCCCTAAAGAAAGAAGCTCAATAGCATTTTGGCATGCACATGTCTGTCTGTCAATTCCACTGGGGCATTTTAGCACATTTGCAAATGAGGAAAGTTCTCAAATACATTAACTTTCCTAAAGATTTCATTAAAATAAGAAACTAGGAAAAGGAGAAGGATCCCAAGGAAAGTGTGCCTTTTTTCTGATACCAGAGAGATCATAAGAGAAATAGATGTCAAAGCTCAAATACAAAACAAGACATCATTACTTCTGCTGCTCATACAACTACTTATATTGCATATTTACTAGGGTTTCAACAATGCTGTGATTGAGCGTTGTCAAACAATGAACTTACTCCATTTTGGGGAGAATGGTCATCAGAAATTGTTAACTATTTTCAAAGAATCAAAATATATCATGCACCCGCTGAAAGAAAAAAGAAAGAAAGAAAGATAAAAGCTCGTCCTGTTGGAGAATGGTTGCAGGAGCGTGGACATGGCTCAAAGGAGGAGCTCTGTGAATCGGCTCTGGCAAAAATCAACTGAGCTGGGCTGTGATAAAAAGTACTGAGGATTTTGCTGAGTCACACTACAAGGAGGGAGGCTGTGAGAAAATCCCCAAGATAAGGTCAAGAAGACCTTGTAACAGATAAACAACTTAGGGAAGCAGGCCAGAGTGAGACCGGGACCCGAGCATATAGCAGTAGCTGCAAGTAGGAGGAACAAGTAGGAGGAGAAAGTAGGATGAACATGCTAATGTAACATTAGAGCTTTGAAGAGGGGCATGATGGTATAACTTTTAGAGTTAAGTTAGCGATTATAGGGCTTTTGGAGCCAAACTAAAGATTATAAGACAAGTGTATGTAAGGGGAAAATGATTGTTAGACAAGCCAATGATTGTTAGATAAGTAGACATAACTTAAGTAGACATGGGCTATGCTGTAGTCGTGAATGAGCTTCGAAATAAACCAGAACTTGCTCTACCACTCATATTGAGTCTATTGCATGGTTCTCCTCGCTCGTCGCATCGCCCCATGGGAACCAAGAGGCACAGACTGACTTTTTTTTTTTGCTCTCTGAATTCATGCAGGACATCTACGGGTGCTGGACTTACAAGATCCTGTAAGATAAGACTAAGCAGAAACAAAATACGCAGCTTGTGTGAGGTAAGAGGTTTAAAATCCTAGATACTGCTACTGGTTGACCTAAGACCACAAGACAAAGTCCATCATGCTGGCCAGCCTGGGTTGTTGCATTAACAAGGGCAAGCAGCAAAAGAGCGTATTATCATTGAGATTTATAGGCAGAGAAGGATGTCCGAAGACTTCGCTCAGCAAGCCACCCAAAACAGAGTGAGAGAAGATGTCTTGAAAACAGACACGGGAGCTTCTCAAGAAAACAGGTCTCAGATCCTTTTGTATGTATTCACAAGCAAAGGAGACTGGTAGTTCTTAACTCTCTTTTTGATACCTAAAGACATATGGGAAAAGCAACAGAAGTCCAACCTAGGGTTTAGGAGAAAACATGGTTAAGAAAAAGAGGAAAGGCTGTAAATAAACAACCAGATACAAACTAGTGATCTAAAGAAGAGACAATGGGAAACTAGGAGACTCATTCCAAAACCTGTAAACAATCATTGCTGTCCTGACTTAAATTTAAGATGAGAAAGTAAAAAAATTTCATAATAGGGGAAAAAAAGAAGTTGCAGGCTGGGGACAAGTCTTAAAAAAGTGTGAAAAATACTCCATCAGATTTCTAGTCTGTTTTGACCAGGAGGAACTGGTCAATGAGAAAAGAGAGAAAGCATACAAGAAAAAAATTAATGTGCTCAGGACTGATGTTGTTAAGCAAATACCCTCTTCTCCGCAATACAAAACAGGGAAGTCATCATAAGACATTTCCTGGTTTAACTCTTAGAAATATTACTACTTTGTAATAATAATTTTCAGTATCATTCAATTCCTCACCATCACTTCTACTTAAAGTCACATGTATTACAAAGAAACCATCTGCATCGTGTGTCATGATTTTATATTTATGTATTGGTTTAGCTTTTACTTCAGCAGATATGAATCATTTCTTGTTTACTGATCTGTATTTACAATATAATCCATTTTGCATAGTTCAATCTGTACAGAAAATAACTGCAAAAATTACATGAATCATATCTGGTGAAATGCTGGTCTACTAAAACCAATATGTTTCTCTGTTAATTCCACTGGAGCTAAAATTTTACTCTAGCTGAATTAGTTCTGCTTCTGTCTCTGCTTAAATTTCCACATCCTATGTTGAAACTTGTCCCTGTCTTCCAGACCCCACTCATCCCCAACACAGCCATCATGCTAGACTGCTACTCCTATCATAATCTTTGGTCCTTTAAATTTTACCAAAGACTAGGTGCTTTTTCTGTGTATTTACAATGCCTAAAGAAGCAAACAAGAATAAATGAAAACTATTATTTACTACAACTCACAGAATTTGAAACATGTTCTTCTGTAAATAAATCAGAGAATTTCTTTTCTACTGTGGTACAATACGCAAACAAAATATATAGCCATGGGAATTACTGCTCCAGAACACAACATAAGGCCGTGGCAGTGTGGAACAGTATCTCATTTATAATATATGCACACTCATCTCCAACACTTGGCTCTTTTTAAAAGTTATGAATAGTTACAAGCCTTTCTATGTTACATCAACAAGAAAGGAAGAGAAAACACAATTCAAAGCTAATGCTATGCTACAGGGGGGTGGGCAAAGTCTGTCTCTAGGATATTTCTTTTCCCCCTAGCACAGATTCTCTGCTGGTGAAAATGGGCAATGAAATGCACTGATGCACCTGCACTGAAGCGAAAGCAGATAAGCACATTTAGCTTGCTAAAGAATTTTGCCTTGGAAATGTGGTAGTCATGGAAGAAGAGAAATTAGGCATTGGATTTTAGCTTAGAAAAGCCAACAGTACAAGAATAAGAAACACCAACAGTTAGGAACACTGACAACATCGCTTGGGTAATTAGAATTTCTGCAAGAGCAACATTCTAGGCATTAATGCCATTCACATCTATATCCATAGAGTAATTATTAAAAGTTTAAAAATCTCCTGTGGCTGAGGTTTAATGTTGCACATCAGACTTACAGTCAAACAACTACTGCCATCAGTTTATATACCATTGTCTATTGCCGTGAATAATTCCAGCTGTCTGACTGGAAAGATATACAGTGATGCTAATATTATCTTGTTAATATTTAATCCCTGTCATGTTCAGATAAGTCTAGTTTCTTGTTTTTTTTTTTCTTTCAGGATATTAGGGTGGATTTAGAGAACTATCTTCACTAATTTTTACAGGTAAAATTAGTTGAAATTACAAAATTGCAAATATTACAAATATTTCTTCTATTTCAGAATTCCACTCTGTAAACTGCAGAAAATATTAAAGCTACAATCATGCTTCATTCAGAACGTTGATTGGTTAGTCCAAGGTCATTACAGCCCTGCTGATTATGCATTGCTTAGGTTCTGTTTTTATGTGCACGCTGGCTGCCTAAGAAAGGGGAAAAGTAGCTCAAAATCAACCTTACACTTTTGTCAAATCTTGGTGTCAGGCTAAGAGAAATCTTTATGTAACTCCTTATTGCACCAGCTAAAAGAATCCCTTCTAATGCAATCTCTTGTATATAATACATTTCTGAAGTGTTTTTTTAAAAACTTAGTGTTGCAAACAGGCAAGGTAGGTTTATGACAAAAGAAACTTGAACTTTGAAGGAAATCCTCAATCAGGATTATCTGCACTTTCTTTAAAGTTCTTTCTGAAGAAGCACAATGAAGAGTGGCATATGTTCCAAGCTCTATCTGTTTGTCCCTCCGGTTCTTCACAAACATCTACAAGTGGCACCAACAGACACTGTCTGTATGGACAGGATCATCAGCAGGATGTTGTCACAAACAAAATGCTCGAGGCAACGTCATTGCTAACATCTTCCTCCCTCGTTTAAGCTTGGGGTTTTTTACTGAAACAGAAGATAACGTAAAATAGATTAGTAGTACCAGTGAGGCAGGGAGATATAATCAGGACCAGCAGCAATCATGTCATTACTCCCACTGCATCATTTCTCAGATATCACAGGAAAAGCCTGAACTGTCAGATTTCCAACCTATGGCTAGTTTGCCCATAGTCAAATGGTGCAACAGGAGTAAAATAGCTCTTTTCTTCTCTGAAAATGGCTACAGATTGCCAAGGAAGGGTTTAAGTATACTCAAACGCACGGTGTTTGCCTCCGTGCTCCTCTGTGAGCAGTTTACACTCTCAGTCTATCATCTAGTGACAGTCTGAGAACGAAAAAAGGTAAACACAGCAGCTATTGTGGAGAACTTCATTTTTTTAATGATTTCTCTGGAAAATTTCCCAGATGCCACATACTGGCACAATAGCCTGTACGTTAGAAAGCAAATCTCACTGGCATATTGTACCTGCTACTTATCCTTTAAAAAAATCCAGCTAGATTTTAAGAACAAGTCCAATATACAACACCAGTAGATCACATTCCACTTCCCATTCACTCCAGCTGCGACACCAAGAGCAGAAAATACGGAAAACCAGATCCCTGTGACAGAGGATCTTCAACACAGTTAAGTTGCTTTCTTTTGTTGTCTCATTGGGATATTTTTGCTTTGCTTCTTGTATTTCTGTCCCTAGTTGTGATATGGAAGTGCTAGTTATGGTCAAGAAACAAAAAGTACAGTACCAGGCATTAAAGCTATGGACAATTTTTCTACAGCACAAATATTAGATTCAATTTCCCACATGTAATCTTTTGTCTCTCATAGAATTTAATTTTTGGAATACCTCCATTCTTATCACATGGGACTTAGAGCCACATAATGTTGAAAAACAAATATCTCATGTCATTGCATGACTTAACAAAATTCACTGTGTTTATTCATAGTGTTGCCAGTCAGTAAAGAGGACATTAGCACATATGAAGGATTTCACTCATTTCTGACAAAACAAAATGATGGCAAATATTGTAGTGATTTTTTTTCAGGATCTCCAATAGTAAAATGATTGATACTATACAGACTGGCTGGCTACTATTTTGCCATATTCTTAAAGTAAAATACTTAATTTTGAAAGCAGTGCAAAACTGTGGCTGAGTTTCCAACACAGTTTTCCCTCTGAAAACAATGCTTTGTCTTTTCCTTGCGAGGAGAGAGATATAAACAAAATCCCCTTAAGAAAGAAAAAATGACTGAATTGCTTGAATAACTTGTATTTTCTTTTACAGCCTGGAGTATATTTAAGAAAGAAAGTACCTGGCTATTTTGTAAGGAATTTTTGTGGTTTTTACAGAGGGCTATTTATTTTCGTGTACAGAACAGTAATTGAGCAACCACAACACATACTGTGAGAGTATCCTCTCTTCAGTTTGTATGCCTAAAGGGGGCACTATCCCCACAGGATGACCCTTCTAAACCTTTCTCCTCCCTTGACATTCCCAAACCCAATCTTTTGCATTGAGGATCCAGTTCAAAACCCTAATAGAGTTTTTTTAATAGAAAAAACCAAAACAACCCTATAATGGTCCCTGTAAGGCCCTATTTGCTTTTCATGGCTATTCATTCCATGGAGAAAATATGTTGTGTACTTGCAGTGAGATTTAGTTTGTTCTGCAGTCCTGGTAAGGCACCTCTGTATGTGTTCCCCAAGGACCAGAGTACATTTCAAGACAATCGTGAGCTCAGGTGTGTTGAATGGGTTATTCAAGAGAGTTCCGAGGCAATCACAGTCTCTTCACTCATGTAACTCGTCTCTGGTAAGGCTCCAGCATGCACATACAGCATTGGACATATTTTCTTGTAAGTTTGAGATCTTTCTTATAAACTTGTTCTATGTCCTCTCTGCACAATAAGCAGGCTGTTACATCATATTTGTCATATGTTTCACTATAATTTCCTTAAAATCTTACAGACGCTTGAATATCTATAACTAAATGCAAATAAAATCCACTCTTAACAGGTGCATTCTTAACAGGTTTTGCTTTTTATCAAAACCAAAGACAAAGTCAAGGAAAAGGAAAACTACCATTAGTTCAAAGACTATGAAAGGAAAAAAAACCCAACATCCCTTAACTCAGCTGAATGAAAACTAAATGCTGATGATACAAACTAAGGGACTAAAAGACTGTTTGTAAACTCCTGAAGATTGGATTATGATAGTGGACCCCAGGAAAAGAGTTACTGTTTGTTAAAACTGTTTCACTTTGTTCAGACGATTGCACAAATAATGAAACTGAGTCAAACAGAAAGAGCTACTCATGTCAGTGACCTGGAAGTAAGGTGTGCACTGTTCCTAACATGACTTGCCACAAAAAATAATTAGCTGATAAAAAACTTAGCCTTCTCCAATTAGAAGATCTCCCCAGGTTACCTAATAACAGGCAAGTAATATCAAGCATTGCTCTTCAACAGTCCCACTCTGACTGAAACTTCAAGTTTCTAATTACTACATATAAAAAAACCCAGCCAATTTTGAAGATCTGAATTAAAATTTAAATGGAAGGATGAACTGATGCAGGCTTCCATTATTTTCCCTTGGTAATAATATTTTTCTTTAAATAAAGAAACTAGAGGAAGATTTGTATGGAGGGTAACAATTTTTAAGTCAATAGCAAGGAGAGTGACAATAAAGATTCTTAGGTATGTTATAGGCAAGAGAAATAAAAAGATATTTTTGTTTCTCTGTATCAGTTAATTACTTAAATTTTACCAATTCTTACTATGCATTGTATGGATCTAATTTGTAGAGCCATGCAGTCCATTCACCATTTATCTAAAGTATTTCAATGGCAAACAGTAGGAGTTCGTTTAACAGAATATCAAAAGGGAACTAATGATTAGACTCTCAGGAGAAGAGATCAATCTCACCTACCTTCAGTAGGTCTGAAGTGTCTAAAAGTTAAGTACCTCATCTCACCCAATCATCTATCCCTCCTGGAAAGAGAGATGTACCTCTAAAGGGCAGTTGTTCCTACAAATGGATATTTAAAATTAGTGAGAGAGGCCTCTGGAGGATGTCTCTCCCTCTTTCTGCCGAAAATGGAGGAAGTCTACATAATCAACTTGACTAGTTTGAGATGATTAATCCTCCAAAGTGTTTTGAAATGTAAATCAAGAGTTTAAATCCAGCAGGCAGGATCTGCACTAGATACATTTACTTTAAAAATGGCATTTTTTTCATCATTTAGAGGTACTAATGAGGCTAAATCCGTTTATATATAAAGTTGCTTTCAAATCTTGGAAAATGGTGTATAATTAGGTGACTGCTTCACATTTCTAAACAGTTGAAATATAATAATTTAAGAAACAGGCAACAGCTTAGTTTTCTTTAAATACACTAATCATACTAATAAACTACATTCGTAATTATTAATAATCTTATTATTAATAAGATTTTCCTTTAATAAAAGTTCATTCCAGATTGAAATGTCTATGTTTTTATTTTAGTGACGAAAATCTAATCCAATTTCCAGCTGTAAATAACGTTGTGAGCTCTTCAGATTTTGAAAGACGTTGACAAATAGAACATAATGTAGAAATTAAATATAATTAAGGAACTGAAAAAGCTGATATACAAGAAAACGTTAACAGGATTAATTAACTTTGCCAAACAACAAATACAGGGAAGATATCACAACTATATACAAGAATCCTCAGAGGTGAAAACACCAGCAAGCTCCTGAATAACAAGGCCACCTGGAGAAGAATGAGATCCCTTCCCTCACACACAATTCTCCAAGCTTCCAGACCTCCCTTAGTGATGCAACAATGACAATGTTTTGGGTACCAGGTACTCCAAAACAGGACAGTTCCAGTGCATAAACTGGATTTGGACACTTTTACAAGAGTATAATGGGCTCTTAAGAAAAAAGCCAATGAATGGGAGCACATTAAAGCGTAGCTCGCTGGGCAGCTCCACAAGGCTGCAAGCCCTCCAGCCACATTGCTCTGAATAGTAACCAATGAAGACAGGGTTAATTTGTTTCCAAGAGAGTCAAATGCTGAAAAAGCCATGGAAACTTCATGTTCTTCTAGCTTTCTCTATAATAGAAGCTTTATAATCCACCTCTACACAGAAAGGGCAAGTAATGGCTTATATGCCCTAAAATACGTGGTATTGTGGCACTGCCGCCTTTCTGAGTGGATGGTCTCAAAATCTCCAGTTTGCTCTTTAGAGCTGGTCCCAGACTAAAACTCCTGTTGGTTTCAGACTGTTCCATGCTGTGTAACGTGATCTCCGATGCCTTTCATATATACTTTACTTCTTGTAGTGTATCAGGTATCTTATAATCCATGATCTCTGCTCTACCTAAAAAAAAATCCTGAGAAGGGCTGAATACTTTTATCATAATTTATACACATTTATATTTACACCACATTTAGGAAAAAAATATTTATTTTGTACTTCCAATTTATCAGGATCTACAAAACAACCATTTAATAATGATTTGATATCTTCCAAACTACAAAACGTGAAAGCAGTCTGTGCTCCCAAAGCAAACAGGAGCACAAAAATTAGTGTACACTAGAATGACTTGGCATTTCATAGAAAACACCTTACGCTGCATTTATTAAACTGAAATGATCCTATCCTTGGGGGTGCATAATCCTTTCTGCTCCTTGCATTAAAATGAACTAGATTTATCCCTACCCTCCTCTTTTGTATAAAATTTTGCAGATCTACTATATGTAAGTTTTAAACCAAATACGCAAAGATATTGCTTTCCAATATTCTCCAGAAAAGCAGTCTTTATGTTTTAAGGAAGTCACTTCCCACATTTCCTTTTTGTTCTGCTTCCAGGCACAGAAATCACACCATTAATCTCTATAACAATGAAAAAACTCAAAAATCTCCCCCAGCCAGTATCTTGTGAGTGTGCCTATTTTAAGAATCGTGGTCACTATTGCAAGTAGACTGACTGAATTCTGCAGTTAATGCCAGTGACAGAATTGTGTTATATAAGAAAGTTCAAGAGTCCAAGAGTCACTGGTTTTCTCAGGGAACAGAGGACAGTGGATAATGCCAAGGAATATCAATAACAGTTCACCTGAAGTGCAAAGAATATTTGCCACAGAAGATTAATGCATGATAAAAACCCCTTTAAACTTTCCTCTAACAACAGTGTGCAAATAAATTATTCAGTAATTCACTACATTTCTTCACTAACTTTCACCACTTTCAGCTCAAAATTTCCAAAGTCAAATGTGCAGAATGAGTAAGGAAAATACTTGAAGTAACTTGAAAGCAAATTCTGCCAATGAAGTTAGGCTGTCCAACAGTCAAACAAAAGCTCCAGTGTATTTAGAAAGTCAGAATATCTGTGAAACCAAATCAAACAAAACCCATTGTTTCTCAAACAGCATCCAGCCTTATCTACAGAATAAATATTCAGATAGGAATCTGACAGAACGGCTGCTCTCTTGTGGTATGAAGTCATGTTCTCCTAAGACAAAAAGGCTACCACCAATATCTGTCCTCATGGAAATGGTTGGCAAGGGGAAGAAAATGTTCAGAGAAATTAATAACACTAAGATAACTGAGTTTTCTTTCAAAGATACCAGTTTCAACAACAGTTCAGAATAAAAGTTCTCATGCATACTTGAAGAGAAATATATGATGTAGGGTTATGTTCAATCTATTGAATCCAGCTCACAGGTAGGAAATTGAATTGCAGTAGCTATGAAATTGCTGAGACTAAGTGGCATATGGAGAAAGCAATAGTATATTTGATTCCTCTACCGTATTGGAGTCCTGACTCAGGACAAAAGCAGAAATAAATGTGGTGGTTTCCTCCCAGGATTTATTTAAAAAGATCCCCAAATTCTAACAACTTTTCCAAATTAATTTTTCAGTTTTTTTTTTTTAAATAAGAATTCCCAGTTCATAACAACAGACATATACACTCCCGTCAGATGCGCATCACACTCTAATTTCCTGGCTTTTCCTGATAGCAGGGTTTATGTTGACTATGTTGTGCCAGCTAAAGAGGCATAAATCGACCTAGCACCACTATGAAAACTAAATCCTTTAAAGCTTATGGACAAAACAGGAAAATAATACGTGGTACTCTTACATGTTACCACCTTCTTGGCTGACTGTAGTGAAGCAAAACCAAAACAGCAATTCCTCCCTGAGGAAGATGGGTCGGAGCTTTTCTGTGATTACACTCAGGTCGAAAATTTGATGTTCTAGCTACATTTTTTAAAAAGTCTGGAAAACTTGCCCTCTGTTGCCTGGTATCACGTCTAACTTTGTAGAAAATCCATAAACAACACTGTCTCTTGCCTTGTGCATGCAACCAGAAGGATGATTGTTGGCTAACTGAAAACTGAAAACAACTGTTTTTAACAAATAACTTCTGTTGTATGAGTACAAATTTTCAAATAAAAGAAAAGCAACTCTGACATCAAACACCAACTGATATATCTGTATAAATAATGACACCTCTCCTTTTGGATGACAAAAGACTGCAAGAGCACACTACTTGTAAAACCCTAGCAGCAGACTTATGTTCCCAGATCCATAAATACGTACTGATGGAGAATGCCAGCTTCTAGTAATCAGGTATACTTGGAAGTCACCAGCAGCGTATTTATATAATCAACACTGGCAAAGATGGCATTTATGTAAGTTAACTTTCTAAATGGCTACTGCAATAAGTAACTGCTGAACTAAATTTCAGAGAAATTACTGCTTTAATTTAAAGTACTTGAGGGAATTTTTCTTAACCATTTTATTTTTCCAATGCATGCATAAACATGAAAAAAACCTTTAATAATTCTTTGAGAAATGCTTTATATCTCCTCAGCAATTAACTCTTTCTGCAGAAAATTCATCAGCCACATCTGCAATAATTTGTTTAGTGACTAATTAGCATGCAACCTGCAGTTTTCAGATCGCATGGAAATGGTGACTTTTAGAATACAGAAAAGAAAAAGAGATAATTATGAACTAACAAGGATACCGTGTCATCAGTTTTTACAGCATAATTATGAAGACATTCCATTATTACATGGAAAAAATAAGAGCTCATGTACAGTGAGGCTGCATAATTGGGACACCACCTTAGTGCTGATGTCAGATATAAGACCAAAGAGCAGATCATTTCCTTTCCCAGAAAGCAGGGAGTGCACTCCCACAGTGCTGTTGCTGGTATGAAATAGGATTTATGCGCAATGAAGGAAACCAGATTCTGGTGTCATTGCCAGGGCTATAGCTTTTAACATCACTGTGAGCACCTAAGAACATTCTTAGAGAGAAATATGCCTAATGTTTCACATGCAGAACCATACATGGGAAGGGAATACAAAGCTCTTTTTGAGCGTCTCAAGCTCTTATTGTCTAGCAACCTGAATCTAATCACGATTGTTTTCATTACTAAATAACTCCTTGTTATTTTGAAACACTGGAAACATTCTAGAACACTGAGAAGCTTGGCTGACAGCTGGAGAAGGTATGATTTAAAGCCAGTCACATCCTGTCTCTGCATCTCTGATGCTCTATCCAAACTAAACAAGGAGCTATAACAAATGTACTAAAAAAACCTCTTCCAAATTAACTTTCTGAATTACAAAGAGATTCTACAAGTTTCCTCCAACAAAATTTTCAGTGAAAATCCCTCCTTGGTCAGTGAACCTAGCAATTTTAGTTACAGCAATTCCTACCACAGCCATGATGATAACGTATACCCTCCAGATGAGAAAGATGAGAGCTTCCTGAGCCGTTTCATCCTGTACCTCACTCCCACTAGAATACAGAAAGGACTTTTGAAGGGGTCACAACAGCTAGCAAGACTGATCTTCTACAACCATGAACAACTACAAAATAGATTTTCAGTTCAGAAAGGTTCACGTGATTGTCTTCCTGTCTATCCATAAAACTCTTCCCAGAGCTTTGTAGAAAAGGCAGTTCAACAGACCAAAACCAGTAAAAACATATCTTAGTTACTCTAAGCTCATTATGACACTGACATGATCGAATGTATAGATCTACTTCAAGAAAATGCTTTGCATCCAGATTTCTTCATCTTGTGCTGTCATGGAGGATTTATCAAATCAAAATTAATTCTACAATGCCACCAATGCATTTTAAAGCTCTGTTCCTCTACAGCCGTTTTTTGTGTGTAGTGGGTTTTTTTTTTTTCATTTTTAAACTGTGTTTTCAGAGTATCTTTCAAGGTATAAAAGCTGACAAAACCAACATTTTTTCCAATACCGTTTGTTCATTTTTCTTTACTTACACTTCTTTGGGGAAAAATGCTTGACTTTGGGTTTGTACCAATAAGGAAGGATCAAAGAGGCATCCCTGCCATGTCTCCCATCTCTGAAACAGAGCTGAGGTCTCAGTCCCAGTGTGTAGGACTCCACTTGGGGATGAAGAATTATAAGGCCAAGAGTAATTTATTTCATTTTATTGTATACATTACTGTCTTCCAGCTGGGCTTCTGGAAGGCTGACAGAGTAAACCTCAGCTGGGAAAGATCTGGGGCATCTGAGCCTTATCTCATTTATGTTTATTTATACTAGCCCAATGACATGGTCACATGCTTGTCCCCATGGCTCTGATCCTTCCTAAAATACCATCCTTGCTGCGGAAGAAGCGATGTATCATACACAGAGATTGTTTTCACTTCTCTCTTGTAGACACTCAGGTTTGGGGATGAAGTAGCCCAGATCTGAAGTTATTTCTCTACCTCATTTGGAAAACTGTGGATCTCGGCAATGTATTCTTTCAAGAACAACATGAAGCCATTCTAGCTCCCTTTCCTAGGAACTGACTCAACTAATTTGGGAGTATTACAAACACTCATCTACCTGGCCTTCCTGCAAATCCCAGGGTCTCCTCTGCGTTCACTATAAAAGATGGAGTAACAGACATCACTAAAGTTTGATGCTGGATATGCAAACCATATTTTTAACAGATCCTACTGAGAAAGCTAAAGCTGTCTTAAAAGTACAGCTAAGTGAGAAAAGTGAGCAGGAAGAGGAAAAGTTAACAGTAGAGGGGATGAACAGCAATGGCCACTTCTGTTCTTCTCACTTGTGTTATGATTCTGCATAGCAGAAGAATCAAATTAGAACTGCAGAGAAACAAATAACAATTAATACTGGGAAAGATGAAGATGTATTAAGCTAGGTACAGGACAGAAAGAGTACTAGACCTGAAGTAAAGGGCACGAGCAAATATGAGAAGATAGCAGTAGCAGACAAAAAAAAACCAAACCGGAACATAAACCCCACAAAAGAAAAAAAGACCTAAAAGGTATACAAAGACAGAGACAGACAAGCAGGAGTGAGAGAATACTACAGCTAAAAATACAGAGAAAAGACAAAACAAAAAAATAGAAACCAAGCCCAGTTATAAAAAAAGCTCCCCTACATACCATGCTCACACTAATGAAAAATGCCTCCTTGAAGCTACACTAACCTTCACAACCACGTCTACTGCAAAACACAGAATCACTTTTCTGTGTTCTCTGATACATGCTCATCTCTTTGCAAAAGTACATTACTCAGATGAGCCATTTGCAAAGGTACTTAAAATTCATTTGTGAGCATGCTCATTTCTTACTCCTCTATTGTGTCTCTTCGTTACCTCACTGCACTGCAGACTCTTATGTGGTCTTTTGTGCAAATCTTTATTTGTTCACTCTCAAAAAAATTTTATCAGTTTTGGAAATGAGAAGGAAGTAGGACTGTTAGTCAGATTGGTCCAAATTTAAGCTTTTAATGATACCTTCTTTAACTTACTGCTGTGACAATGTAAAATTGCATTTAATTTCCATTTTTCCAGATCTTCAAAAGCTTTGAAGCATGTAGTAAAATGTAAACCTCTCACAAAGTACCTTTTTTGCCGAGTGTATGTAATATAATCTGTCTCTGTAATGTCTCATGTGTTCACTGATGATTTGGAACAGAAAGTTTGTTATCAGGAATAAAGTTCGGGTAAGATGCCAAACTAGAAGACGTTTCAAATGGCAGCACAAGAAATGGATTTAGGTGCAGCTGGAGAGGTGGGAGTAGCTTAGAAGGACACTATATAAGGGACAGGGGGTGAGAAGGGAACAAAAGGTCCTAAGAGATTGGGACTATTAGTCTTGATAGAAATACAACACTGTAGGAAGTAGGAAAAGACAGAGATGTCAGAGGAATATAAATCGGGTAAAGGATAAAGCTCCTGCATGGTGGAGTGGGGACTGACAAGTGAGAAGGAGAGGACAAAAAGGAGTAGGGAGAAGAGACAGAAACAGGCTGGGGAGGACAGAAGAAAGTGGCGAAGACTTCACCTCCCCAGAGCTCTGTGTTTCCTGAAGCACAGGAATGGAGTCCAAAAGCTCCTATTCTCCTATAAAACCCATGTGCAAAATCTCTTCTTCCAGGCAAGTTCTAGCCCATCCAGATGTCACACAACTTTTTCCACCTGTTGTTCTCCAGACACAGTGCGCAGAGGTCTATGGCAGAAATTAGAAAGCTCAAATCTAAATAAGAATCCATGTGTTAATATTATTAAACACACACAGGTGTGCTAAAGAAGTATAGAAAAGCCATTCGATCAAAAATAAAATTTCTATTTTGTCTTGGTGAAAAACTGGTACCATAAAATTTCCTCTTGTCAAGGTAGAAAGCACAATAACTAAATTTCAAAAAATAGAATGGCATTCTAAATATTCTGTACTTATAAATCTTAAAATAAGCTGGACTAGCTTTAATAATTTCTTTATCTTTCTTAGTTTATGTGAAATAGGGTCATAAGAGCAACATAAAACCTGAAGCAACAAAATGAAGTGAGGCTTCCTGATCTGACCAAAAAGGAAAGCTCTGAGAAGAATCTTCATAAGATGTTAACTGACTCCTGCAAATTCATTCTGGAGGTGCAACATTTTCAGCTAGAGAACTATTTTTTGAGAAATTCCTGTCCAGCTACTGGTCAGCTGCAGAGCTGAGATGCAATGCCAGGCTGCTCCTTGTTTGTCCAGACCCAAATCAAGGAGGAACTGGGACAACAGTGGCAGTTCCCACAAAGAAGCCCTTTGAGATTTCAGAGCAGGGTGCATGAAGCAGAGACCATTTAATTTTGTTGGGTTTTTTTTTGCCATACGTGACTAATGCAGACAGTGCAATTTCACCCTGACAAAGTCAGAGAAGGCTTTACTGCCTGGGAATAACCAAAGAAGCTGCAGTCTCCTCCTACTCCTGATATCTTGGCAATGAAATGACTGCTCAGCTCCCCCAGTTCCTCTTGTAGCTGCTGGTATTTCCCACTGGAGACCTTTTGTAGTATGGCCCACCGTGTAACAGAATAAAACTAAATGCATTCAGTACTAAATCGTTGCCCTATATCCCATTCCTCACTATCCGCACTTGCTAAAAAACAGACGCAATATTGAACTAATTTGGTCTCCTTCCCTGCTAGCAGAAGTAGGGAAGTGATTGTGTCCCTCTACCTGGCACTGGTGTCATCACACCTCCAATATTGTGTTCAGTTTTGGGCTTTTGTCACCTTCTGGAGCTTGGTGACCATTTTTAACAGTTTCCTTTACATTCTCTGTCTGAGAGCAGTAGCAAAACACAGCTAGAATGGAAAAAAAAGTACAAAGACTTAATAATAGCGGTCTAAGTACCTCAGCCAAAAAGAAACAGAAAATCTCCTAGGGGAGATTCAAAAGCAGGAGGAGGAACAGGATGCTGAATAAAAAAAAATAAGAAATTCCTCCTTGAAGAAGTAGGAGACTAGAGAAAAATACCAGCCTCTTTTTAAACAATAGTGATTAATATACCAGAGATAGAAAAATGTGTAAAACAATTATTTAAAGGGAGCTATGATAGGAGGAGGCGATATACAAGAGTAGAAAGCAAGGCCCAGGTATGTACAAGAAAGTTTATTGTTTAATTGAAATTCTAAGTAAAATCTCAGTTCTACAAAAAGCGTGCTTCCCTCCCTCCTTGTATTTACCCAGTTAGTGCAGGAGGGAAGGGGAAGATTATAGTAGTTTACAGACCTTGAAAGGATTTATACATTAATTGGGTGAGGAAGAGGAGGGAACCAGAAATAAAGCAGTGAAACGCTTTTTGTAGAAAGCTTTGCGGATTTTTAACGTAACTGAGAAACTTCTGATTCTGCAGATAACTAATTAAAAAGAGGACAAAGCACTGTGCCGAGAATATATTGTCAGACTATGATGGACAGAGGACATAACTAGCTTCTAGTAATGGACTTCTTCACTTCCTGAGTAATTTTCACGATTCCATACTCCTGCAATTTTGGGTGCACATCTATATGTTAAGAAAGAAAAAAGGAAAAGCTTTTCCATGTTAAACTTGGGTAAAAAGGAAGCTATATTCTCTGCATGCACTTATCTACACATAGATGGGGGCTTTTGCAGTGTAAATACTAGTTCAAAAAGACCTGAGGGTTTAAATATTAATGATCATTTATAAATTAAATGACTTGCACTTTTTCATTGTAACGTTTGAAATTTCATTTTGAATTTTCCACAACTCTGCAGCAAAAAACCACATTGCCTCCAGAGAACCAAAGATGGCAGAAGGGCACATCAGAGAATAGTTTAAAGTACATGGAAACCAAAGGCACTCAGAATAAAGGCAGAGAGAACACTGGGATTTGCCTAGCCAAAAGATTTGCTTTAAAGCTCACAGAAAAATAACTGAAGAAAACAGATCATTACTGACAGATGAAAACCACAATTATTTCAGTTTCTTCTGACAACGTTGCAGCTTCAGAGGAGAAAATAAACAAACATAATAATAAAATATCATAATTATAATAACGATAATAAAAAATTATTCCAGAAATTATATTGGAAATTCTATAGTTCTCTTGTAGTGCTCAGTACAGACAGAAAGAATCAATAAAAAAGAAGAGTCTGCAGGTATATTTTGCTCCAGAAGGAATTAGCAGCACCACAGTGTAATTTGTGGCTGCCAGAACAGCAATTGTTTCAGAGACCAAACTCTTGTTTCTTATTCAGAGAACAGAGATGAATTGGATCCAAGGGAAATAACATTCTCTCTTAAACCAAGAGTTACAACAGTAATAACTACAGTTTCAGAAAAACTAATATCTTTATTGCATATTTTGAGGATTAGTGCTCATATTGTTTGTTCCAGTCGTGGTTGTGTTGGCTGCATGATATTTAATGCAGAGGTGGTTTAATCCTCTGCTTTTAGGCTGTCATCAACCACAGATGCACATGCTTTCATCTCTAGGCAATTTTACACATGCAGAATACAAGTGAATGATCACACGGATAATTGAGCAAATGGCAGATGTTTACACAGGTTCTGGAATAAAATGTAGGTGTGGCCTATTTGTTATTTGTTTAAGCAGGGATGGAAGTGCTAGTATATTTTTGAACAACTCAGAAATTCCAGTGCAAAAAGGAAAAGGCAGCTGTGATTCACCAGAGGTAATTCTGAAAGAAATCAGAAAGCTCTGACACAAAGCACTGGTGGAACTTCCACTGGGTCAGGTCACTCATGTTCAGTTCTGATCACCCATACTAAGAAGCTGGAGCAGATGTGAAGAAGCTTTACAGGCTGCTTAATGGAATCTGGACGTACTGAGTGAAAAGAGACCAGAGGACTGGCATGTTTGTGTGAGCAAAACAGAGGTTAAAAGTTTTATCCACTGTCCAGCGGGAAAAGGGGGAGGGAGGAGAGGAAAATGATGGGGGGTCAGGTGCAGCAGGAGAGGAGATTATCAGCAGGAAATCATCAATAACGTGAGCCAGCTTTGTGCAGCCCTTTCATTAGCATTAGTTAGGATGAGAATCCGAAATCAAGGATCATACAGTCACAGAATGGTTTGGGTTGGAAGGAACCTTAAACACCGTGTAGTTCCAACCTCCCTGCCATGGGCAGGGACATCTTCCACTAGATTAGGGTGCTCAGAGCCTCATCCAACCTGGTCTTGAACACCTCCAGGCATGGTACATGTACAACTTCTCTGGGCAACCTGTGCCAGTGCCTCACCACCCTCACAGGACCCACAGGAGATGCACAGGACGCTCCCTGGAATACATTCAAGCTGTAGGTGTTCAGTTCCTCTGAAAATCAGATCGCTTCCTTGGAGTCTTCCTCAAACAGCCCAACTATGTGAAGTTAACCTTAAGTCTGACTGTGAACAAAATGAGGCTATTGCTACCTTTGAAGATATGTAAATTAAATACATCCCAGGTTGCATACACTATCAAATCAGTGAAAGGAAGTAGATTATTATTTTGTATTTATAATTATTTCATTTTACATTAAAACATAATTATTTTAATTATTAACATATACAAAATTTTTAGAGTCATTCTGGATACAAGAATCTTCAGAAGGCAATGGGCTCCAGAAGCAAATACACGGAAATCTGCATGCTCTTCATTACTGAAAAAAAACTTGTGACATTTCAAATACAGTTAAAATACATCACTCACAAGACCTACAAAATATACAACTGCAGCTTCCCCCAAATGCAGAAACAGAGACTAAGATAAGTTATTTAAAGGTAAAGCATCTAGTATTTTAATTTGAAATGTCAAAGCTATATGATTTAGAAGGAAGAACTAGGAGAGGATCCATAAAACAAAGTATTATTGTTTCGTCCTTTCATGACGCTACTTTTCGCATTCCATTAAAGTACTCAGAATCTTAAGACTTGGTCTTGGTTCCATCAATAAATATGTGATACTGTCATGCATTCATATTTGATCTGTGTTTAGGTTAGAAGGGCACTATTCATTTCTGAGCGAAAATCTCTGAGGACAGAACCTTTGTGAATTCATCTGTCTGATACGCTTAGCCTGTACAGGAATGAAAAGTACCTCTTAAATTACTTCCAAATCTATATAGGCTTTTCCCCTATACTCTGCTTTATTACTTTGAAAAGGGGAGGGGAAGGCAGCTCTAACTTCCCACAGTACAGCTGTTAGTAAATGTAATGCACTGGTACAATAGTTAAAAACCCAGCTCAGCAGGATTAAGACAGCTCCATCCATCAGCACAGTTCCCGCTATACAACTGTACCAACCAAATGGATGCAAAATAATGGTTGCTCTAAGCAGTCAAATGAAAGAAGACAGTGAAAGCATAATATAAAATCTCTTGACACTCTAGCACTTCTTGGAAATCTTTCTCTTTCTCACTCTGCTTCAAGTTAATTTATTCGCTATTCTTGCAATATTTACTTCTAAAGTAGAGACATTAGGGTGAACATTGCTTTGTAGGGCATGCTAAGACTTTCTCATCTGAACTAAGATTACAATAAAGAAAACAGGGTTAAGCAGAACTGACAGAAAACTGAATGAATACAAACAAGCAAATCTTGGTCTCTGGTCTAACAGCTGGATGCAGAGCACTGCATGCATAATGCATAATATCTTCTTTGTTGTTCAGAAGATGAACAAGAAAAAAACCCAATAAACAAGTCATGCCAACTCCAAACCTTTTTCTAGTTTCCTCACTAAATGTAAGTTAAAACTGTACCTTAAATTAATGCTAGAGAGAACCAGAGAACATAATTTTTTATTAAGTCTACAGCAGGGAAATAGCAGGGAGGAACATTACTTGTCCTGTTAAAGATCCATTTTACAGAAAACATTCAGAAGTTTTACACAAATGAGTTACATGGCTCCTGTGAAGGACTGGATTTATATAGAACCATAGGAAAGCAACATATAAAATTATGATCTGAGGTCACCCAATGCATACGCTATGCTAAAAGGTCATTGAATAAACTAGCTCTACATGCTTTTACATGATTTTATTTAAAAGCCTAAACAAATATACACATTAACATGTATACAATAAGCACATTTACTGCAATGCAACTGTTCACAAAAATGAAGCAACATCATAATTAATATGAAGGTGAGGCTCAACTATGTCAATGCATTATCTGGTTTTGTTATTAGATTAACATAGTTCACGAGTAAAAACAGTGAACAAAGTGTAAGGCCAAGATTAAAGGTAGCAACTACAGCACTCTGACCTGTAGTGGATGGTACTTTGGGAAGGATAACTGCAGCAGGATTCACTCAGTTTCAGCACCATGCTGCCACTACAGGAATATTTTCTCAAGTTAGTTACTTTAAAGCTGACCAGCTAACCACTCTGGGAACAACAAAGAACTATGAAAATGCCCAGAGAGTCAAGATCACATTGTGGTTCAGTTTAAGTATATAAGCTACCCAGCACAATCCCCTTGTGTTTCACTGCTATCAGAAGTCAATTACTGGCTGTTTTTTTTACAAAAGATTCTACTGATTAATTCAAAGATGGATGGATTTGGTGTGCAAGCATATGTATACACAAACAAATAATAAATTATATTAAAGTATAATTTCACTAAAATATAGGTAAAAACAAATAGCTCACTTTTTTTTTGCTTTTTGTTTCTTGAACAATCTCATTGTTGGGTACTATTTTCTCCAAACAGGAGGGACAGGCTTGAATCCTGCCTTAAGACTTTATATTGCTCAGCTTAATCCCACCTATTCTTCACAGTTTTCACCTCTTTTTCTTCCAGACAGCATGTTCAGAGGGCTTATAACTTTGGATCTTGACACAGACACATGCAGAATGAGAAATTACCTATTTGCTCTGTTCAGTGAATATTTTTTACAGTTTAAAGCTCAGTTAGATCGACTTGAGAGTTTGGAAAGTCAAAGCTGAATTGTTCCTTTTATTGTGAACTTGTTCATGTACAATACCTGAAGACTACAAGTCCATTTCATGTCAATTTACTCTGAAAAGTTAAGGATATGCAGAAACGGTTTGCCATATGGGGCTTGAATAATCATGGAGAGAAGTAATATGACAAAATGGTCTTGTTTTCACACTGCCAGCTCAGATACTCTTTCAGAGGCATGTAAAACAGCCTTTATGAGGAAAGTTTTGTTTACATAGCTGAGAGTCAGTACTTACAGCAAAGGCAGAACTGATATAGGGATAAGAAGGACCAGAGACACTAGAGACATCCTTGTGCAGGAGACATCACTCAGTTGTATTTTTTCCTCCCTCTTCTCCCTCTCTCTTCCCCACCCCAAGTCCCAGCATTACCAGTATGGTTCAGTCAACCTTTGATATTGGACAGTAATTTCTGTAGAAAATAATTAACGCATTCTGAACACAAGTTTATTCCAGGCAAATACTTGAACATTCTCTGCATTACTTAAAATGTCTTGATCTTTAAAACAAAAAGCCACCCTGGAAGATTAGCAGAACAATCATGACTTTCCCAATTATTTTTTAACTAAGAGAACTTAACAGTTTCTTGGAATAAACTATTTTACAACTTATTTACTTATCAGTAGCTTTGCCTGAACCATTTAACTGGAACTTTCCAGAAATAATAGTTTAAGATAATTCAAACATCAGATCTGGAAATGAACTATGAACTGCAGACAGGGGGCTCAAACATAATAAATTCAGATTTAGTGGGATTAATCAGTTTCTATCCCAGGCCAGATGAGAATGATCAACACCTTGGAACCAATTATCATTAACACATTTCGATGCTGTCACATAACTGGTATTTTCAGTTATTTAAAAAGCCTTAGCCAAATGTTAACTTATGCATTAGGCCTTTGCTGCCTTGAATTGACATTTCCCAATCACACCCTATGGACAGGCGAGGAGGTTTTGCAAACAGCGTAATCTCTCAGTAAAAGCACTGAGAGATAGGCTTTTGCTCAAATGCACCTAACCATAAAAATATTCATTTACTCAACCAGAAAGATTCTACCTCTACGTGATAAAATGTACTGTTAGATCTTGATCAAAAAGTACTAAGCATTGAGTAAATTGTGCGTGATGTCTGTGGGAGGGCACCGTTCCTCATTTTGTCCATCAGACTATACCACAATATCCCCTTCATACAGTGAAGCTTTTCATGACTGCAAGGAAAGAAATCTGTGCTGTAATGCATCATTAAGTCAAATTAACCCAATCATCCACCTGTTAAGTGAACAAAATGAAGGGAAACCTCATTCTCAGCAAGTTCCCTTGCACACAATCAGCAGGGAATGGCTGCACCATGCCAAAAGTCCCTTAATCTCATTAGCTAACTTTCAGTTCTTCTATAGCCAAGTAATGTACTTTGCTTCTAACGCTTCAGCACATTTATTATGGCCAAATACAAGTTTCATCTCAAAATTAACTACTAACAGAAAAAACTTTTGAATGCGTTTGCTTGTTTTCATGGGAAGTATGACATTAGAAAACAAACTACCACCTATGAAAATTGAATCCTAGTCCTAGTTCAGTTTTAAAAACTGAAGCATTGCACTTGTAAGTCCTGCAACAGTATTTTTGTTAATGTGCTCTGACATCAGATAGCTTTGTTATTCATATAAATGTAGCACCTTTCTTGCCTTGGTAAACTATTATATGAATAGTATAGAGTTTTCCTATTTGGTGGAAAAGTATTTTATTTTTAAAAGTGAGATCTTGTTTAAGGAGGGGTTAAGTGAGAGAAAAATCCTGACATATTGGCTAGGAGAAGTTACAAGCTGTTTTCCCGTTGGTAATTGTTCTAAACTATTTCAAATTATATTTGGATATACATGAATAAATGGACATTCTTGTTTATTATGATAAAGTAGACAATAGTTTTAAAATATGAATTGGAAAAGTGACACGAAATAGGGAATGACTGCAGCTGATCTGACTTCCATTTTGTCTGGCAGGTGAAGAATTGTGGATAGAAAATCTCAAAAGGTGTGGAAGAAATTTATTTATTGCATTTATTACAGTAAAGAATGATAGATGGACAATAATTTAGAAGCACTGAAGATCACACCAGAATATCCAATTATTGCTTATAAGATGAAATGAGCTCCTATTGTGATGCTATTTGGTTTCAGTTCTGCTGGTATGTGTACAGATACCAATGAGGAGATTAAAAGAAAATAGCAGTGCGAAAAATAGCGATTTTGAATTATGTGATAAGGTTTCTATTTAACATTACGTTTCTCTCC
This sequence comes from Tapera naevia, assembly GCA_033556795.1. Taxonomy (NCBI): domain Eukaryota; kingdom Metazoa; phylum Chordata; class Aves; order Cuculiformes; family Neomorphidae; genus Tapera; species Tapera naevia. Next base: position 20,070,033 of record JAUMJJ010000038.1, read on the forward strand.
ATCCTGGTCAGTCTATTCTGTAACCGTTATTCCTGCAGTAAAATTTAATTTTAAATGTGGGACAACATAAATATGCAGAATATCCTGAAATTCTAAAATCTATAACTAATAAGGACATAATGGAAAAAACTATAATCCGTCCAGGAAAAGGAAAGTGAAGAAATGTGTGAACAATAAACATTTTCTTGTTCAGTTTCCTGAAGAAACAAGAAACCTTCAGTCTAGCTTTCAGATAAGAAATAATTCAATAATTCCATTGATAAAACAGGAAAACAGACTTAAGTGTGCAAAATAATTAATGCAACAACCTACTTCTTTCAGGGATACACCAGGCATGACCTGGGTAAGTCAGCCTTTCACTCCGAGTCACATTTATGACTTCATCCAAAGGCACGAGTTGGTGTTACTGCCCAGTATGGTGTGTATTCATTATAGGCTCCAGGAGCTCTCTTTGATGTTAGCGTTGACAAACACCAAAAATATTTGTCTTCTCTTGAAGAGGCTGCAGGAGTATTTGTGAACAATCTTTAAATGGCTCATATCATTCAAAATGAAGCTGTGCAGGCAATATTTTGTCTACATCAAACCTTTTTCTCCAAGAGCCAAAAGGCTCATCTGCTATTGCATGCAGTTATTGAAATACTGTGAGATAACTTTAACTTTCACATTCTTCCCTAATTATATCTTCCTCTCCCTGTCTCTCTCTCACCCATTTACCTATCTCTCTACCTCTACTCACTGAAAGTTAGAAGCAAAGTGTCTCTATTACCCAAGTTATTCCTCTTTCAGCCAGACTGGGAAACGGAAGAGCAAAGGGTCTCTTCCACTCATTACTCATGAAACACCATGAGCTGCTCATGTATTTGTGTTTTTTATACCACACAACAATCTAAACACAAAACTATGCTTTACAAAATCCATATTGCTGTAGGTGAGCATGTTAATGAGCACGTGATATAAGTTTACATAATTATAACATTTCTGTTGATAATTAGAAGAGAAGTTGGCAGATGCAGTATGGGGCTGAGTAATGCTGAATAATGCCAGATAATATTTAATGCTGGCAGGCAAATGACACAAGGGGCCAGCTATTCAGATGAAGCTAGGATTGTGAATATATATATCACCTCCTTAAAAAGGTCACTTGCGAGCTGGAGCTAATCCAAACACAGCAAGTGTGTGCAGGCGACATTCAGTAGAAGACATGTATATGTACACATATATATGTACACGATAATTATACCACAGGAAAGCAAAATGCAGATCCTGTGTAATAAGCAAACATCTCTTCTCATATATATACGTATATGTTACTACGTAGTCCTGCCTCTGCTTTCTCAATGGGCAAGAACAAATTAGAAAATCCCTGTGCAAAACATGCCTGGGCAGGAAATAAAACCATAGGACTCCAGTTCTAACAAGTACAGATCAAAGAAATTTTTTGCTTTCCTCCAAAGATTTTCTATGTGCTTTTATTCACAGCTTCACAAGCACCTCAGCTGCAGGACTGGTGGCATGAAAGAAGCTTTTAGAAAGGATGCTGAACAGCCCAAACATTCGCTTGGGTTGGAGAAAATTTTTTGAAAATATCTTCAACACTGAAGACCAAAAATTCCATCTATGGCCTGATTCAATCAATTAGAAAATTCAGACTTGACTTAAAGAAACACCATGAAAACAGAAATGTAAAAATTTCTGAAAAACATTTTTGTCTGCTCATATTAGTAAAAAAAAGCTGAAATCATAGTAGATTACTGAAAAGGGAGACATTTTTTAAATTTTCATTTTATTACTGGTTTTCTCCTACAAATAATTTTGACTTTCTGGAACAATCTTTAAAAGAAAAGTGGAACCTCTTTATGATGCAAATGTGAATGCAAATATGTGAACAAAAATTAAACTACAGGTTACACAAAGAAGAAAGAAACATATCAAAGTTGCTCTGAAAAGCTGGCTTTTCCCTAGGGAAATTAAACTTGCAAATATATTCCCTTTCTTTTCAAACATTTTTCCTTTCCCCCACCCCCCCTTTTTTTTTTCTTTTGCAGGTGCTGGTGGGAAATCAGGGAAGGTATTCAAATGTAGATTAATTTAAAAATATACATCTGATTGGATACTGTATGTGCTGTGAGCTTTCACTGACTGCAGTTCAAAGGCTCAATTAAACAATAAGAAGAGAGTAAGATGAGGCTCTTCTAATAGAGGCCTTTTCTTTCCATGGAGAGCAAAGATAGTTAATTGAAAAGAAAGGTCTTGTACAGCCAATTCCATCTGTTTAGCTGAGCCACAAAAATCTTTATTTTCAAACACTCTTCTATAAGTGATGAATAAACAAATACACACACATGCACAAAAATAATCAACCATCAAGCTGCAAACATATTCAACAGCCAATATTTAGATCTATAAATTCTGCAAACCTGCCACTCATTAGAACACTGGCACCAAGCAATTACAAACATTGGTGACCATCCAAAATGGTTACTTGTTTTCTTCATTAACAATATCTCGCACTTGGAGAACGAGAGAGAGGAGGAGGCAGGATACCAATCCCTTCATTTAAAAAAAAACCCTGAAGCAAGTAAGAACACATGAAACAATACAGAGAAAGTGCATTTTTCCCCCTCATACACTTTTTCTGTGGTCACTGCCTGCATCTACCCCATCTGGGGTGTACACTGGGACTGCCAGCTTTGTGTGCAAGTTCTTTCATTTCTCCAGTGTCTGGACACAGCAGCACTTTGCTGGAGCACTGGAAGCGCTTCAGCTGGAAGGGGAACCTTCAGACAAATTGGGTGTAGTCGGCTTATGTGGTGACCACACCTGGAAATCCTCTCTCCCAATGCACTGTAAGTCTTCCAGTACCTACTCTGGTGAGTCACTGAGTACAGCACCTACACTGATATCCTCAACATCCTATCAGAGTTTGGGTTAATGCATCTACTAGGCAGTAGAATTGCTCAACGTACTGCCATCACCACAAGAAAGCAGAAGGTGGCAGGGAACAGTCAGGATATTGAAAGCCACAGCATTTCCAATGTAAAAATCTCCAAAGGTAAAGACATTTTTTCGTCAAAACAAGGAATGAGACCAACTCTGCCCATTCATTAGCAACTGCTCACCCTTTCTCCGGTACCTTTCAGAATCAACCATCATCCAAGAAATCCACTTGAACCAGAAGCCTCTGGAACCTACCATGTCAGCCAGTAGTCAGGCCCCTAACTTTCCTTTCTAGATGTCCAGACTTCAAGCACAAGTAAAACACCATGGAAGAAGACACCTAAGTCTTTTCATTTGCTGCAGTGGAGCTGAGCTGAATGGTGCAGGAACCCTAAGGTGTGTTGATCACCAGCATCACTGCCCTGCACCCTATTGCAGAGGGTGTGCTGTCTTTCAAGAAAAGCTCTTCCAGTTGGAGCCACTGCTTAGTGATCTCCTGCTCTGGGCTGGAGCTATCACAGCCCTGAGTGCCCTTTCACTGTCTTAAGTACAGCAAGACAACTTTATTAAAATACTTGTTCACTTCCTGAGTCACCTCTGTGCTGACAAAAAAACATAAGACAAAGCTAATGTAATTGAAAGTCAGGTCTTCAGAAACTGTATGCTTTCTCTCTGGTATTAACTATATTGAATTTATTTTTTTAATTATATTTATATTACTAGCTCTTGCCTTAGAAACTCCTTACACTGATTTATTCTCAGATCGGAATTATGAGAACGATGTATTTATAATTTTAATTCTGCTTTTGTCAACATCTACTACTCTGATGTGTTTTGTTTGTTATTGTTCTTAAAACATTTGTTTTTATGACGCTTTTCCTGCAGCAAATTGTTTTTCTATTAGTGTCACTGCTTGTTTACACACTTACGGGTTTTGCTCGATTTGCCTGGGCGCTAGGATAGATTAATTCAGGAGAAATGTCACTGCTCTCCATTCAGGCACAGTTGTTACATTGCCGTTTCATTTTCTACTGAATAATATGACTGATATTTTCCAACTGATTTAGGTACTTTAATCCTCAGTTCTGCAGTAGATTTAAATTAAGAATAACTGGGGGAACACTGAAAAAAAAAGTTACTTAGATAAACAATTTTAAACATTTGTTCTATCACTGCTATTACCACTAGATAGTCTGCCAGACTTTCTTCCACAAAGTCCATGGATTACCACTCCCAAGCGTAGCAAACCCAAATCATAGCAGTTATATGTATAAAGCCACACTTTTCATGCAACCACGAAAAAGCTGAAGAGAAATATGAGATATGAGAGCCATATATCGTAAATGCTAGGGTTTGAGTGGTCATCAGTAATGGTCATCCTGCCTGATGTGTTTTGTAGCTGTCATCATTGTAGTTTCTGTACTTGAGCTTCTGTCAACAGGGCTTGCACAATGTGAGGTACCTGAGTTAAAGCAAATAATATCCTTTTTTTCTTCTTCTGTTCACAGATTTTATGATGTATTCTTATACACCCCTGCAAGGTTGAGTGTATATATGTTTTTATACACCAATGGATGCACATGGATATCCATCAATATACATACACACACATGTACGCACACAGGAGCCAAAATACGATGCTATTATGCATAAAACCCAGATGCTATGGTAATGATGTAAAAAAATGCTGGAGCATTGCAGAAAACAGGAGAATATACCAAAAAAGAAAATACAAAACATTTTGCATAGAGGTCTATTGTGTATATCTGGAAGACTAAGCTAGGGTTGAGAATCTGAACAAAGAATTAAACTCACTGTTTTTCCGGGTTTTTTTTAAGGGTTTTATCAGTTATCATTGTTTCTTGTTTGTTACATCGTTTATGGATTTCTGACATTCCTGAAGAAAGGTCTAATTTACACCTGAATTCTTATCACTTACCACTACTTTTAATTTAACCATTACATTTTAATGTTACATTTACTTATCTCAGACAAAAAAGATTCCTGCAATCCTAGATGCTTCTTAGACAACACCATCGATTAGCAACAAACAAAATACTTCAGATTTACACCTTATTTTTGGGCTTTAAAAAAAAAAATATTATGAGCTTGTTAGGGAATATAGCTGGTGCACCCATCTCGGTGGTAATGATTAGCTTCTGTTTTAATATGTAGTTTACATAAAAATGACTTGGTGTTTGTGAACAGTAAAGCTATTCTCGAATGGAGATACTTAGAGTCACTTTAATGTATTGGCTTAATACACTCCCACAGCACTCTTATAGCGTGTCTTCAACTAGGGAGGAAAAACTGGGTAATTTTTTAATTACTCAAACCTAGTTTTAATGCAAACTGGCTATGCTCAGCTATACTTCATGACTCCGAGGCTTCTCCCTATGGGGGAACAATAGCATGTGATAATTACTGTTTCTGCCAGAGCAGGAGTGAAACAATATACTTGATAAAATTCAACGACCGCAAGGCTACACTGTCTGTACTCTCATTTACAAAACTATAAACACCAGGATGAATAACAGCTCACGTTGAAAAAGAAAATGACTGCTGCCAACATGCCTTAACAATAGGTATGGTTCAACTGGTAAAGCTCAGGCAGACAGGAAAAAGCAGTGACAGACATACTCAAAGAAATGATTGTAAGTGAATGTCGTTTGTCCCGATCTAGCTAAAGTGGGAATATTTACTGATGGCATCAGTGTCAGGTGTAATCTTCAATAGCACGCATAAGCCATTTGGTGACAGGTCCTTACCTTAAGGACTGTGCAAGCATGTTGCCCAGGAAACTGTCTGGTGTACTTCGTGAATAAGACTAAAACACAGAAACCAGAGTCCCATCAGGGGAGCAACAGATGATGCTTGCTGCAGTACATTACTAGTCTTAATGGCCAGCTAAAGTCAGAAACCACACTACTTCAGTATATGTGCTCCTCAGTCCAAATACTTTGCCATCTTATTTGACTGTCGACACATTTCATTACTGAGGTCATCATTCATAAACCCATTCAAGAATATGCTGGGTTTAACAGTGAGTAACTCAGAAGTCAGGCATGCATTTAAGTGTTTGGCTGAAAGATGGTCTATATTCTGAGAAACAATAAAATTCCTGCTGCTATGTTTATATTTAATATGCTTACAGCATAACAAACAATGTTTATGTTGCCACTAACACAGCAGTCAGAGTCAACCAGGTACTAGGCAATGAGTTTAAGCTGAGATGACCTAAGACTTTAAAATGTCGATTTTTTTTCTCTCTTCTTCTTAATTTCTCATCAGAGCCTCAAAATGGACATATACAGTAGAAATTTACACAGACCTGCTAGTAATCCATACAAACCACATTATTAAACCTGTTTAAGGGGGGCTTAAAATGGCATAGTAATTAAATGTTTTGGGTTAAGTCTCTTTTCTGTTTCTGTAAATGGACACTAACGTTCACTGAATGAACTCTTCAGCAAACAGAAGAATTAAAAGCAGATTTCTTAAAGAAATTCACATTAATATACAAAATTGGAATAATGGACATGATGATACTTTATTTCAGCTAGAAAGAATAAATCATGGTACAAATTAATCCACCTGGGAGTATCTGCTGAAGGTGTGTGGTATACTTCTTGGTAACATTAGTCAATACAGAAACCAAACCCAATCTCAACCACAAGCAAGTCTGGCACCTTTCCTACAAGGATTTTGAGTACTGCCCAGCTGCTTTTCCTTTTTAGTTTTCCACTGAAACTAGGAATTAAGCTGACTTGAACTGATACAACTTACCTAATCTGTGAGATAAGAAATGATACACAATTTGTTATTGCAGTTTAGAGGATGTAGAGTAATTTATTAAAGTCTGGCAGACGGATCACTTGTCTGAGCTCTTGCCACCTTCGATATTGCTAGGTATGAAAGATCTGATTTACAAGGTCTGGATATTTAATGGTCTGTCCCAGTATCCTGTCTCCAAAACTGGTCTGCATCTGCTGTTTTAGAAAAGATACACAAAGACGTTTGCCTCATAGTTTGACAGTATTGGAGATTAAATATAGATGCTTGTGCGCTGTTAACAAACAGGCAGATAGATGGTCTTCAACGCGTTTTTACAAAAGCCTTTCCAGCTTTATGTGCAACTCATGTCAACAAAAATAATAAAAAAAAAAAAAGTAAAAGATAAATGTTTCCAGAAACAAGAGATGCCCAAAGCAGTAGCAATGTCTCACTTCAGAGACCCCTTATTTGGTTCCAGAGAATGAAGGTGCAAATACTGTAACAAATTGAAAAAAGCATAACAGTGGAATCCACATCCCTAAGTGAATTATGAGGGAGGGGATGACTGAACACAGCCACAGAGATATGCATAAGCTGCAGCTTTCATTTATGCAACCAGCTGCCTCACCAAAAGAGCACCCGACCTGCGTCAGATGAATTGATGCATTTTACAGCTATCAATACCACTAAAAAGCGAATGGTTCAATAATATGTAAGGAATAAGGTGGTAATACAAGCACAAGATCTTCATATAGCACAAAATCTGTTTTAGAAGCATAACGAAGTAGAATTACTGCCAGGCTACTCATTTTATTTCAAATGTTGAAAGAGCCAAAGCAGACAATGAGTCTTTTCTTGGATGATTGCTTTAAGAAGGAAATGGTCATTTGAGGACATTTGCTTTGTTACTTTTTTAGTTATAAGTCATAACACAGTAAGAAGAATCCTCTTGGTCTTCACAAGATGTTCATGGATGCAATCAAGTATCAATTTCTTGGACTGAAAAGCCCTCACATTATTAAGGCATCAACTGTTTCTCATAACTGCAGCTTGGTAGCAACCAGCTATGGCATCTGCTGCCCTATATTGGTCAAAAAATGATACAGTTATAAGAGTAGCCTATTTACAGCAGCTAGCCACTTATTCTCATTCCCGTTTGGACTTATCAGGGAATATGCCTGCAAGGTTAAAGATATGTAAAGTAACACAGAGAAAACAAGCATCTGAACAACTACATAATATTACAAAGTACTACATATTATACAAACATTGCTTTTATCTAACCTTATGGCCTATAAAAACAGCACTCTTTTTCCCTTTAAAATCATAATGGTAATGAATGCCTTTCACTCATTTCCTTGCTTTTAAGGGAATCTCAAAAGAATTTTGTGAAAAAGTGACATTATTTTCTTTTCTAATGCTTTCAGCTATCAAGTCCCACATGGTTCAAATTACCTTCCATACACTGAGGAGGCAACAAAGGGTGAAACAGCACCATTTTACATAAAATGCCCAAATCCGCATCTTATTTAAATAACATCACTTTCCAGCTTTTAAAATCACAATGCATAAAAAGAGGTGCTAAGTGTACGGAAGACTAATATAAGCAGGAAAGAGGAGTACTTCAGAAAAATAAAATGACAAACTCATTACTTTGGAATGACCCAGCTTGTTTGGGTGATAAGTACTACTGAAGCTGTCAGCCTACAGAGGGAAAAATTACAGATGAAAACTCTTAAAGAAGTTAATAAGAGATTATTATCATGCTCTTTCAAGAGCCTAAAACAGTCATAGGTTTCATTACTTTGTGAAAACTCAATTCTCTAGCCAACTCATGTACAAATAAAGAAGTAGACAAAATTGTCATCAACAGATTGGAGATTGGACAAGAAGCAATAAGAATTAAGGATTAAGAAACCATGAATCGTAGAATCATAGAATGGTTTGGGTTGGAAGGGACCTTAAAGCATCACTGATACAGGTTGGACCTGAAAAACTGACAGTTCTAATGTGAAAAAAATACTAAAAAGTCACTAGGAGGTAACCTTTATACATCTCAGAGGATGAAGGATAAAACGTGTGCTACACTATTAGATCCTTCCTTAGAAATTTTGTGACCCTTCCTCTGATTTTAAAACCCATCCATTCCTTTGAGGTAATGCGCAAACTAAGGCACTGACAAGCTATTCTAAAATTTAAGGATTAAGTGCAGCTTATCAATGGCCTCTTAATGTCTCTTACTAGAAGCATGCACACCTAAGTTAATGATCCCTTTATTTCATTACTACAAACCAGAAACTTCCCTTATTGCAATTCCAATAGACCTGTTGGCATTGATCATCTGGGAACACATTCTGTACCGGAACAGCTCAGCAGGAAGCTCTCCTAATAGACTCTGGCACTTACAGCAAAGGTTTCTGGACCTGGATGGATTTATCTGGACATAAGGTACAAGAAGGATGTTTGCATATGTTTAATTTCAGGGCTGACTTACTGATTACAGGAGCTTCTGAGCTAACTGTGGGGTAAAAGCGTATGAGGTTTGATCTACTTTATTTCCTTTATATCTGTCTCTGTCAATGTTTCACATGGACAGAACTCTACTGCCAAGACAAAATGAGAATTGCTTCCCATGCACTGTGGCATTCAGCAGTCAAAACTTACCCTCTTCTAGACAACTTAAATCTCTTGGGTTTCTCTTCTACGGATCTGCTTATTTTAACCCCCTCTGGAACCATTTACAATTACTTTATCAGTAGTTAGAACTTCAACAGTTGGACTGGATGACCTCAGAGCTCTTTTCCATCTTTGATGATTCTATGATTCTATACACATTTATAATACTACTTTTATATAGGATGTATATATTAATACATTATATTTATTGCATTGATATGCTAGGCTAACATTGCAGCAGAAGAATGTTTAAGAACTCTACCTTGCTCAAAATGCAAGGGTTTAGCCTTTGTTATCATAGGGGACATTATGAAACACCTTAGAGATTTGAGACATCTGAAGGTAAATCAAAAATAATCTTTTTTTTAATCTTGAAATCTCATTATTTTTCTGGCCTTGATTCATTACTTTTGATTGTCTGGGTTAACAGTACTTGACCTCACCAATATTTCTGAGATAGTACTGGGCTAAATTCTTTTGAAAGCTACGCGAAGAAAAAAAATCTCTATCGGTCTTCAAAAATCCTTGGGTACTTTGCAATAAGAAGTGTCAGCAGCATTGCCAGACTTCTCTTCAACAATGCACATACAATGGTTTCACACTGCACAGCCACAGGATGGAAACAATCAGAAATTATCTGACAAAATGATTCAGACAAAAGCTGTTATCTACAGAAATGTACTGGTTCAGATAACACACAGGTTTCTGCTAATAACTTTTTGGGTTTTCTGACCTTCCATATCACAAGTCATTGAGTTGTGCAAGCTTTTAAAATTTCTGCCTACTGGACAGCAGCACCACACGATGCTGAAAGACCCTTGGATTAAGGAACCCAAGTATTTCAAATTTCAGAGTGGCTATAAAATGCCTCAGAGACAGGCACACCAGAGTCCCAGGCACCCAGAAAGGTTGCGAGTCCTGAGGGTCCATCAGGAGCCAAGATTACTAGGACCTCTGCACTGTCCGACATTAGAGGATTGCTATGACTCCTCTGTATTTTCCAGGAGGTGCCCACCTTCCTGGGAATCGCATGTCTTTGGGCCAAGAAAGCTGAGGAATCTGTAAAACTCATACCTCATACTCAGTTCATAACCAGTCATTCTGGGTTAGTATTTTTTTTTAAAACATAATGAAACATAAACCTGATCACTCATTTAAAAAGTATTTTTTTTGTTTCAGAAAGTCTTTTTGCTGAGATATTTTTGAGTTTCTCGTTTGTGATCTGATCTCTGAGTTTTAATAGCTCAGTTTCAACATTTGTCAGGTTCTACACCAAACCTGAGAAGCCACCACAAAAACCTGCAGAACACATACATAGCTAAGGTGGAATTTGATGCCAGTTTTACTTAGTTCATTACTGCAAATGCAGAGGGATTGTAATGTTTTCATCTGGTTATCAACTGCCTTTGTGCCACTGTAATTAAAAATGCTTTAAAAACCCAGATCCAAGATTGAAGATTAGATGCAGAAGGTTCATCATCTTAGTGGCTACATCTAACCTTTAAGATTAGACAGTGACAAGTGACAAAATGGGTGACAAGACTGACCCAGTCGTGTGCAATCCCTCTCCCTGGTTCCTCTGGCTGCCCACAACAGGAGCTGCCAGCAAGTAAAAGCACCTGACCACACTAGGCACTACACACAAAGTCACACAGCCCCTCTAGTTTCACGCTTTCTCAGCCACTTCAACGTGAAAGGTCAGAGCGCTGCTATCAAAGACAAAAGAAACATTTGGCGTATAATAAACAGCATTGTTAATCAAGAGACAGATTTTCCTGGCCCTTGCCCAGATCTGCAGGGCAATAAACAACCATATAAGGAGTTTTGCTCTTTTTTTTGTCATCCTCCAGGCAAAGGCAGGGTTCGGAGAATCAACGACTGCTGCTTCTATCAACCCCTGAAGTGCAAAGTCTCCCAGAGGCACCTTGGAAATGAGAACCATGATTCCAGCCACAGTCCAGACTCATGCTGGGGTTCTGGCCAGCTGAAAAGAAGCACGTATACTGTTATCTCCTTTGGGCAGAACCACTCAGAATTACTGCATACCAACACATATTGCCTTATGCATGGTTTAGTTTTGAAATGCTTTGAAGATGTGTAACTAATCACCAAAACAGTCAGGACCTCATCTCTTCTCCATTCCCTTAAAAAAATCAATAGAAGAGAATTGTGCTCTGAGACTAATTCAGTCTCATTAAATAGCAATGTAAGTACCCACGCTTTTCACATTTAAAATGCAATTCCAAATTACTTCAAGCATCAACAATAATACTCAGACAGTGCTCTAAGCAAGCAAAACTTATAGCATATCTGCTTATTTTGTTGTAACTTCTGTACTAACGGTTCATCTAATCACCAGTTGAGCAGAGAGGTGAGCCTATGCAAAATTATAAAATTAAATACTAAAAAAAATGTAGATAATGAACTACTATATCCATTGGTCATTAATGTTGCAACTTCACTGATTTTATTCAAGGGCTTATCTAAGAACTGCTCAAGACAATTCTGATTGATTGGGCAATCCTAATTGAAATTTTACGGACTAACTGCATAATAAATGGAAATGGAAAGCACCCAAAAGAACTGGTAGATGTTTGAAATTTCCACCCCAATAGCTTCTGCAAAAAGACCTGCTCTTTAATTGGGGAATTCTCGAAGAAGACCAGGAGCTCACCGAAAACAATCATTTTTGACAAGAGTTACTAAAGCATGGTTTCAATTTTGCAGTGCAGAAGTCACCAAAGTTATTGGTTTTGAGTGGGTATTTTTTGGGTGGCTGGTGTGGGGTGTTTTTGTCTCCAGCACTAGAAATTTGCCTGTAGCCGGAAAGACCAGGTTTCCAGTTCAAACACCTCTGGCAGTCATTTCTCACTTTTTGACAAAGAAGTCTGTAATAAGTGATTCTTTATCAGCCCCCCCGCTGCTATTTTTAAGTGAACTACAGAAATAGGCAAGCTGCCAAAGAAATACTTAAACACACAAACATGCACATACATGTATACATAAAAAAAGCATTTCAGAAAAAAATCTCCTAGCACACTACAACATAATCCTCTGTCATCAACAACTACTATTATTTATTCACAGTTTTTGCAAGATAGGGATAAAAGGATTACTCATCCGTTATCCATCCTTAAATGACTAAATTTACAACAGCAAAATAGTGATAAGTATAAATCTTTGAGAAATGCTGCATTTTTAATTCATGATGTATCATACTGAGAAAACAGGTCTCTATCTGAATGCTAAGTCTGACTACATAGGATTCCCAACATTCTTTTCTGTGTGAATTCCTGTGGATTTTTTTAATTATTATTATTAGCTACTGGAACAGTCTGATCTTTTTATCATGACATGGTAGCTACTGTATCAAGTAAAACTTTCAAAATTTGATTGCCAAGAGCTACTGCCCTGTTTACAAATTTTCCAGTGTGGCAATTTTCCAGATAAAGGAAGATGTTGTCAGTCAGTGTAAACTACACGGGACCTCATTACTGAGTACAGACATTCCAATTAATCTTAAATACATGCAGTGCCAAGAGAGTAATTAGCAACAATAAATTGCTGTGATTTTTTAAAATAACAATCGCTGCTACAAATCCCATTAATGCTTCATAAGGCCTAAAATATCAAAGTGTATTATATACAAGTGCTATTTTTAAAGACACCAGCTCTTTCTGATTTTAACCAGTGAGCAACCTGATTTACGAAGATAGTTATTTTAGCAAACTGCTCCATGGAATTCCAAAGAAAGCATATGAATTTTGCAAACTCAAGCATCGAAAGTTATTAAGTGGAAGAATAAAAATTATTTACACAGTCTTTACTTGGCTCCTTTGTGCAGTTTTATACAACCTGTAGTTCTGTGAAAACATGCTTTTTCCCCTTTAAGAATTTATGTTCTTTACAATAAATACTTGCTCCATTATTCATGCTGTCCTTTCATATCTGTTATTCATCTGTTATTAATAATCCTAAACCTTTACTGCAAATAATTTATTTATTTGTACTGGATATTGTTTGGGGTGGCACATTCTAAATTTGCCTCCACAAATTCCTTGGGAGATGAAGAGGTATTACCATCCCCACCTTACAGAAGCAAAAGCATCATAGAAAAATTAAGACCTACACTGTTTAGGGTATCTGGCTTATTTCCTGCTTTTGAAAATACAAGCAAAAATATCCACTTTGAACAGACCAACTCCTCTCCGAGCACTCAGTGTTTCTGCCTCTCTACTTCTAAGTAGTAAATCAGAAAATGAGGAATGCTCAACTAATGACTGTTACGATGTTTTGTAATGGGAATCGCCTTGTGCTGTGCCTGCAACTAAAGAGTTAAGAGAGACTATTCATCTACTTGCGTGTCACTATCCAGCAAGAGAAAAGAGTCTGCAGATGAGGTGGGAAGATGGGGTTGCCACAGAGACAGATGTTTCCCAGCAGGATCCTGTCTGTTATGGACTGGCAGAGATGTGCAAGAGCAGTCACACCTCCTGTAATGAATAAAATGCAGTGTACGCATGCACCGTGTTCCCCCACCCCTGAGAACCATGAACCATCTCTAGAGTTGCAGTGCAGACCACAAAGCTCACAAAGCCAGGTGAAAACCACAGCAAAATCACAATTCTTTGACTGATGGCACAAGCACAGGCACACCAACTTGTCCTGCAATAGCCAGTGGCAAAGGAGGTGCAGGTGGATCACTCTCTGGTGACACCAGAAAGAAGCAAACCAGCACCACCAGCAGCCTACAGGAGCTGGGCTGCAGTCACCACTGGGTCCCTTGATGGCCACAGACAAACACAATAACAAAATATGCTTGTGGAAGAATGATCTTGCTGATCGGGTTGTGTGGTTATGTGTGTGTGTATTTGTGGGTTTGGTGGTGGTGGGTTTGTGGTATTTTTTTTGTTTCTTAGGTGGGTTGGTTTTTTGTCTGTTTTATTCTTTTTTTTAAAAAAATAACAGTGCGTAGTTGCTAGGATCAAGTGTTAGGACCAGTTGCTTCATGCTATTTTGAAGGGAAGGCACAAGCATTCTGCCATGGTCTGAATCACAAGCAGCTCTTAGCATCCATCTGTGAAGGTGGCCTTGCTAAACTAGCATGCTGGGTTGTGTGAAGAAGGTCTGATGCTACACATATCAACCTTTTTTTCTAGCAGGAACACTGCAGTAGCAGGGCACAAGACAAGCTTTTGGGTAATAACTGGTGGCTTCAGGCAGTAGATGATATCGCACACCATCCTGTAACATTTCTGCCTGTTCAGTCCCAGCTGATACTTTCGCAGCTGGGCTCTTACAATTTTGTGAGAACTTGCCTAATGAGAGACTGAAGAACACACTGCACTCCATTGCTGAGAGACAAACCAACCCACAAACCAAGAAACTGATGTGAAGTTTTAATCAAAAGAAATGAGAAAAGGCTTCACATAGATGTGTCTATACCACTGGGAGATGATTCTCTCATAAAAATCGAGATTGCTGTAAGAGAAATCTTGCAGCCCTCAGCTAGTTTGTTTTTTTTCTTTCTTTCTTTCTTCTGGGAGCATTTGAAGCCTAGCAATAACAAACTTAGATTCACAGATGGACCCGTTCATCCATGATAAAGACAAATTTGCACAGCAGTCTCCAAGAAGTCCAGCTGGAAGCAAATGCATTTACAGAAGGCATCCTCCTAAAAGTGGTAACTGATAGTGTTCCCTTACTCTAAATTACAGAAGAGGCAAGGACAACATGAAGACTCAGAGAAATACAACTTACAGTTTATTAACCAGACTCCAAGAAAGACAAACTATGATATCAAATTAGTTACAGAATGATAGGATACTTCAAGTTGGAAGGAACCTTAGGGGTTCTCTAGATCAACCTCCTGCTCCTAGCAGGCTCAGCTATGAGATCAGACCAAGTTGCTCAGGGCTTTATACTGCTGCATCTTGAAAAAATCTGTCAAAACTTTAAGAGTCTTATTGTTTCTTACTTCAACAACTTTCAAGTGGGACCTAGTACAGATAATTTTAAAGAAAATCTTTACATCCAACACAGGAGTGAATATTATGTTTAACAGGTGCATTCCATGTCTAAGAGCTAAAAGACATAGAGGGGTGGGAGGGAGAATAGGAAGTACAATATTCAGAGCACTTTTAGCTATTTAAGTTCCTATTCTTAAACCCTCATTTCCCAAGAATAAAGGCAAAAAGTCTTTTACTTAGGCTTAGGCTGCCACAGTATTTGATGCATTGACTTGCATTAGAAAAGCTTCCAGAAACCAATAAGACATTTGCAGAAATCTTTCTGTAGGAACTAAATATTTAATGCTTATAATGGCTCCAATTTCTATAACATAAAACTAAACTCCATCCCTAGGAAGGTCTTTAAGAAGAGCTAATGAGTAAACTCTGTATTGTAGAATACACCCTGCACTCACTGCCATTAATACATTTGCAGGAGATTAAGTAGAAAATGACTACTCACAATAACAAAAATTCACCAGTAATCCACTAATGCCTAAGAGCACATTTACTTCTTTGCTGGTTTGCAGTAAGCAGCTCGATGAGAAACTAATCTTCAGGAAAACTGAGTTGAGACTTTGTGATACTTAATAACTCCATTACAAGACAAAACTCTTAAAACACACAGAAATGTTTCTTGGGAGAGCTAACGCAACTATTCAGGAGAAGATGAATACCTATTTTTTTCTGAGAATTTGCTCCAAAGTAAACTAGCCTATCGGACACTATCTACTTTTGTTTAATTCTTAGTGTGAATATCAGCATCTACTAAGTGAACTAAAACAAATCATGTATTTTATGCACCCAGGATTTCCACAGTGGGTGTTAGGATACAGCAACTAGTACAAAATAAAATCTTAGCGACCTTCACAGATTTTCCTGGGTAGGTAAAACCTTAAGACAAACCTGGAGTTAAAACCTTTGTTAGCATAATAATGCTTAAGAACACGACTTTTTAATGCCATTTTTAATACTGTCAAAAATCCTCAGATATTCAGCCAGGAAGAAAAAATTTTCTTTGCCAAAATAGCTTCCTTCTTTTGTTCTGGAAGCTGATACAGAAAAAATAGCTATTGGCACTAAAATATTAATCCTATGCCACATATATTTTTTTTTCCTGGACTCAACCTTGCTGGTGATTTCCCAGGTCATTCCCCCTTGCTTCTTGTAAAGTCAAAAAAAGGCATATTAGAAAAATGTTTTACTGTGAGATTAAGAGGTTTTCTAGATTTAGCTGAATATTCATCTGTACTCTCTCCCTTAATTCCCTTTCCCTCTGATAGTATTTATTATCAATTTTGACTAATTTACAGCTCAGGATTTATTCCCTAGTTTGAAGGTTGTTTGAAAGATACTATAGGAAAGAAAACAACCACATAATACATCTATATCAGTACCAAGTGTGGCAGAGACTTGGAGATCTGACCCTTCCATCCAGTCTCAAGAACATCAGCTTTTTGCTCCAAACACAAGAATCCATGAAATGAGGCTGATAATGATCAAAAGAATCACAGCTGCTGCTTTTCTCCCTCTGAATTGCCTATTGACCCCATCCATTCCTTCCCTATGCCTTAGCCATACTTCTTTGTCATCCACTTCTTGAATGCTCTTCAGACTTGTTGTGGCATGATCAAGAATGATCACGACGTGACCACGTCACTATTCAAGAAGGCAGGCGGTATGGAACATGATGCTATTGAAGATGCATTATCATCTTAGTTTCGAGGCAAAAAACATGACATACATTCGTGAGGAGAGAGGGAAGGACCTTTGCAAGTGCCAGTGGCTGGCACTCAGCCAGAGGGGGTCTCACAGCACCAGTCTGCTCACCACACAGCTTTGTGAACCACTCCCATGGGGTCAGAAACAGCCAGCCACACCCACTGTGTTTGAAGTGAGTTTGAGAAGGGAGTTATTAGTTCACTATTAATGGGGAAATACTAACTGGCTTCCCTCCTTCCATATCTCTAGTGGACAAATACCTGGCATTAGGCTCCCCTTGCCAATAGGCTTGTTCAGAAGTGGTGAGCACCCTAACCACGAATACTTTTTGTTATCATTCAAACTGAGGTAGAATAAACATTTCCTCCAACATGGTTAGATCTCTAATTAAATGCTACTGACATCTCTATCCAGCAGCAGGTTTGTTATAGATTTCACCTTACAAGTACAGACATTTTTCATTTGTTCTCACCTAGAACCTAAGGAAAATACAGCTTCTGACTCCAAGCTGGATGAGATGAATGACCCACACAGGACAGTGTCAGTGCAGCATCCCTCTTAAAAACATAACATAGTGGTCTGAATATTTGATACAAATCATATTGCTAGGTCTGAAGGGGGAGGGGATTGATTTCAGGCTCTCCAAAGTTCAGCCCAGGGGTGAAAAGACTGAATTAAAAGTAAAATCAGCAGCCCAGCATGTACACTAATGCACGCAGTCTGGGCAATAAACAGGAGGAGCTGGAAGCCATCATGCAGCAGGAAAGCTATGACGTAGCTGCCGTTACAGAAAAGTGGTGGGACGACTCGCATGATTGGAGTGTTGTTGTAAGTGGCTACAAGCTCTTCAGAAAGGACAGGCAGGGTAGGAGAAGTGGAGGGGTAGCTCTATAAGTTATAAAGTCTCTTGACTCTGTAGAACTTGAGGTCACCAACGATAGGATTGAGTGCTTGTGGACCCAAATCAGGGGGAAGGACAACAAGACTGACATCCTGGTAGGAGTCTGTTATAGACCACCCAACCACGATGATGAAGCAGATGAGTTATTCTACAAGCAGCTGGCAGACGTCTCAAAATCGCCAGCCTTTGTTCTTGTGGGTGACTTCAACCTGCCAGATATCTGCTGGGAGCTCAACACAGCAGAGAAGAGGCAGTCTAGGAGATTCTTAGAGTGTATAGAGGATAATTTCCTGCTCCAGCTGGTAAATGAGCCTACCAGGAGTAGGGCTCCACTATATCTGCTGTTTACAAACAGAGAGGGACTGGTGGGAGATGTAGTGCTCAGAGGCCAACTGGGGCACAGTGACCATGAAATAATACAGTTTTTAATATTCAGGGATGCAAGTAGGACCACCAACCAAACCTCTATGCTGGACTTCCGGATGGCAGATTTTGATCTATTCAGAAGACTGGTCCAGAGCACACCCTGGGACACACTCCTCAAAAAAAGGGGCGTACAGGAGGGATGGATGTGCTTCAAGGAAAAAGTTTTGAGCGTACAGGAACAGGCTATACCAATTAGCCCAAAGGCAAGCTGTCGGGGAAGACGGCCACCGTGGTTGAATGGGGAGATACTGAAGGAAATCAGAGATAAAAAGAGAGCCTACCGACTTGTCAAAGGCAGGGCTGACTACTCAGGAAGAGTATAGGACTATAGTTAGATCATGCAAAAGGAAAATCAGAGAAACAAAAGCACAATTTGAAATTAATTTGGCTACTTCTGTTAAGGATAACAAAAAGCGCTTCTACAAATACATTAATAACAAAAGGAGGGGGCAGGAAAACCTCCATTCTTCATTAGACTGTGGGGGAACATAGTTACCAGGGATGAGGAGAAGGCTGAGGTACTCAATACCTACTTTGCCTCAGTCTTCACCAGTAGGAGAGGTGGCCCTCACGATAACTGGCCTCCGGAGCTCACAGATAGAGACAGAAAACCAAATGGCTCCCCTGTGTTCCAGGAGGAAACCGTCTATGAATTACTGAGCCACCTGGATCCACACAAATCTATGGGACCTGATGGATTCCATCCTAGGGTGATGAGGGAGTTGGCAGAAGAGCTTGCCGAGCCACTCTCCATCATCTACCAACAGTCCTGGCTGTCTGGGGAGGTCCCAGATGACTGGAAGTTGGCAAATGTCACACCAATCCACAAAAAAGGGCTGCAAGGAGGACCCGGGCAACTATAGGCCTGTCAGTCTGACCTCAGTGCCTGGCAAGAACAGATCATCCTGAGTGCAATCACACAGCAGCTTCAGGATGGACATGGGATCCGACCCAGCCAGCACAGCTTTGTGAGGGGCAGATCCTGCCTGACCAACCTGATTTCCTTTTATGATCAGGTAACCCGCCTGGTGGATGAAGGGAAGGCTGCAGATGTAGTCTATCTGGACTTCAGCAAAGCCTTTGACACTGTCTCCCATGGCATACTCCTGGATAAACTGGAAGTCCATGTCTTGGACAGGTGAACTCTCAGCTGGGTTAAGAACTGCCTGGATGGCCAGGCTCCGAGAGTGCTTGTGAACGGGGCTGCATCCAGCTGGCGGCTGGTTACCAGTGGTGTCCCTCAGGGATCAGTGTTGGGTCCAGTTCTGTTTAACACCTCCATCAATGATTTAGATGAGGGGATTGAGTCCATCATAAGTAAATTTGCAGATGACACCAAGTTGGGAGGGAGTGTCGACCTGCCGGAAGGCAGGAGGGCTCTGCAGAGGGACCTTGATAGGCTGGAGAGATGGGCTGAGTCCAACAGGATGAAGTTCAACAAGGTCAAGTGCCGAGTCCTGCCCTTTGGCCACAACAAATCCATGCAGCGCTACAGACTGGGGACAGAGTGGCTGGAGAGCAGCCAGGCAGAAAGGGACCTGGGAGTGCTGGTTGACAGGATGTTCAACATGAGCCAGCAGTGTGCCCAGGTGGCCAAAAAGGCCAATGGCATCCTGGCCTGTATCAAGAATAGTGTGGCCAGCAGGATGAGGGAAGTGATCCTTCCCCTGTACTCAGTGTTGGTGAGGCCACACCTTGAGTATTGTGTTCAGTTCTGGGCCCCTCAGTTCAAGAGACACTGAGGTGCTGGAGCGGGTCCAGAGAAGAGCAACAAAGCTGGTGAAGGGACTTGAGCACAAGTCCTATGAAGAGAGGAACAGGGAGCTGGGGTTGTTTAGCCTGGAGAAGAGGAGGCTCAGGGGTGACCTCATTGCTCTCTACAACTATCTGAAAGGAGGCTGTAGTCAGGTGGGGGTCAGTCTCTTCTCCCAGGCAGCCAGCAACAGAACAAGAGGGCACGATCTTAGACTCTGCCAGGGAAGGTTTAGGCTGGGTATCAGAAGAAAGTTCTTCACAGAGCGAGTAATCAGGCATTGGAATGGCCTGCCCAGAGAGGTGGTGGATTCACCATCCCTGGAGGTTTTTAAAATAAGACTGGATGTGGCACTTAGTGTCATGATCTAGTAATCATGATAATGTTGGATTAAGGGTTGGACTTGATGACCTTGGAGGTCTCTTCCAACCCAGATAATTCTACGATATTAACTGTAAGGGAAAGAGACATTTCCCAGGAGCTGCCAAAGTATGAAAGATTATTTTGCCTTCATAAGTAGGCAGAAGAAGTGTAGTTGTATCTTTTCATTCAAAAGGCAAAACCACGTTTAACCAACTTGAAAAGTTCTCTTTTGTCTTCTCATACAGTGTCTAATTTCTGTGCTTTTAATTTGTTACTTACAGTATCCATCCAGGAGTGATGTGGAAAATCCTTCTGCCTTCCCATGTACCTTGCTCCCCTCTTACAAATGAGGTACTAAATGCAATTATCATCCTTATATATTTATTCAGTCCTGAAACAATATATAAGAGCCAGCAAAGAAGGAAGTGGTTGTTGAACTAAGCTTGAGAAAGGAGCCTGCAAGGTATTTGATTGGTGGCCCTTAATCTATAACACGAATGAAAGATGTCATCTCCTGCAATCCTCTCCTCTCTCTCCCATTCATGAAGGGTGAATGACAGTGCCCTCATCCTTGGCTCTCGGCTCCCTCGGAGACAGATCTGACTGAGTAGCACACAACAGCGTCTTCCTTTGACAGATAGTGCAGGTATGCCACAGCATAATCCACTGTTGTCAGCCCACTAAATGGCTGCTCAGTGTCTAGGGCACCTGACATCCAATACATCCTTTTCAAAGCACACTAAAGTATGCCATCCACTGCAGCAGCAACTCTGCTCTTCAGAAATCTGGGTATATATCTGCCCCTACAAGGAAGTCGGTTCCCTTTGAAGGTTCTTATATAGCATTTGGAGTGGTGTAAAAGCATGAAACATTTTTGTATGAATTGGGTACATATTTTCAGAAGTAAGAAAGCAACAACACTTTGTATTTATATGTTGTCATTTTAAGTAGTGGTTTCAGCTTCTTTATCAATATTAACTGATGTGAAAATATAGCCCAGCAAATAACCAGAACATACACAGAAAGATTATTTCAGCAATTTCTTGGGAGGTAAGACAGCATTTCTTTTTAATACCAATAAGAAATACCTCATAACCCCAAAACACTATGGGGACTGCACATATAGGGATCAGAATGCTCAACTTCAACACCAGCTAACTGTGCCAGAGCATCTTCAAAAATAAAACTAGATTTTTAAAGATGGTAACTTTAGCAGCACTGTGCTTCTTGAAACCATACCAAAAACTGACTGGTTCAGGCCAGATCTATGGGGAAAAGAGCAATTTAACCATTTTCCTAGATAATTTGCATTCTATTTATGTGTCTGTTGTGCAGACCACAAAACAGGCTGTTTTGATTACTGCTGCAAAAAGCATCTAATTTAGAAAGAAGCAAATACAAACACCTTCCTATAATAAACAGTGCTCTTGTGTCCCAGTTCTGTAGATAGCATCCCCCTACCAGAAAAATGACATACAAATTTAAGGTTATGCTTGTGTCCAAATGTATTGGGAAGCTGTTCAGAGCAATTTTAGGGTAGATTGAAAGTTATCAGTTATTTCCCATTAATAGCAACATACATTAAAAACCTATACAAATAATAAAAACTTTGATAAGTTTTATTAATGCTTCTGAAAAATGAGGAGTCAGCTATTTAAAGGAGCTCTACATTGGCAATTTTCACCTAGAGAAAAAGATTTTTCAAAACTCTTGAAAAAAACATTTTTTAATTTTGAGAAGTAAATTAGTCTTAGAATTTGAACAGACTTATCTTAAAATGGGAATGGTTGGAGAAAATAACCTTTGGAAAGAAAGCGGATATACTAGGTTAAAAACTATATTGTAAGCACTCTGGAGAAACAAACTCTACCTTTATTCTGCCTGGTACCTGAGGGAGACAGTTCCATAGCAGACACTCTGAAGTGCTACATTAATACACAGGAAAAATAAAATGTTAATTTTCCAGGGAAGTTAGTGATCAATGTTACAGACCAGGGTGCTCTTGCAATTTCCTTATGCAGCACCACATGCCTGAGTAGTGGTCCCTCACAAGGTATGATAAGAGTTGAAAATGCTATCCACTGTTACAAAAACCTAAGGGTTTAAGTATCTTTAAGAAAAGGTCCTTTATTAACATCTCATAGTATCATAGAACGGGTTGGGTTGGAAGGGATCTTAAAGCCCATCTAGTTCCAACTTCCCTGCCATCCTCTAGATCAGGTTGCTTATGCTTATAGCCTCATCCAGCCTGGCCTTGAACACCTTCAAGGATGGGACATCCATGACTTCTCTGGACAAACTATTCCAGTGCCTCACGACTCTCACAGTAAAAAAATTCTTCCTAATATCTAATCTAAATCTATCCTCTTTCAGCTTAAAAACTGTTACCCCTCGTCCTATCACTACACTGCCTGATAAAGAGTCCCTCCTCATTTTCCCTGTAGGCCGTCTCTAAGTACTGGAAGGCAGCTATAAGGTCTCCATGGAGCCTTCTCTTCTCTTCTCTAGGCTAAACAACCTAGCTCTCTCAGCCTGTCCTCGTATAGTAGGTGCTCCAGTCCGCTCATCAGCTTCGTATTTGGGTTTACTTGGAAGCATTTCTAAAATTTATTTTAGATAACTTCAGTTGTTTGTCTGTCTGTCTTCCCAGTCAAAGTGAAAAAAGAAACAGTAGTTCTGGACTAAAATATTTCAATTTAACATAGAATATTTTAGTTTAGGCAGATCTTTACCAAAACCCAAAACATCAGAAACAAAGGTAACTAGAGATAAGAATATTTTCCCATTTAGTGCAACCATTCCTTAGGGCATTAAGCCAGATTATGTAATATCCAGGCTGTTACCCCTTTTCTTTGGATCAAAAGCAGGGATCTGAACCCTGATCATCCGTCTTTTAAGAAAATTCCTTTGACAAGTTATATACTGTGCCGGGAGACATTTTCCTTTTGAAATCATTCCACTGCATGGAAGATATTTTAAATTTGCATCAAAGGAAAAAAAGCCCCTGTGGTGCTGTGGGTCCATTCTGGGTGAGAAAAATATTAGAACTTACTCAAATAGACCCTGTCTGGAGCAGACCTAAGCAATATATAGTGCACAGGCATGTCTGCTCTGGAGTAAAAATCCCTTCAAAAGTCCCTCTGCCATCGGTTCTCCAACTACTTTGCCCAGAACAACCTCTCTTCCATGTTGAGCCCTATGATCTTTTCACTCAGAGCCCCTTCACTATCAGCTGAGACTAATAAAATGTACTCATATTCAAATATCTCTTCTTAAGTTTTGCCTTGCTGCAGACAGTCCTTGTGACTTAGCACCATCTGTGCAGTAGCACTTTAGACCATGAACCACTCTCCCACATCACGACTATGTGCTCTGACCATGGGTGACTGAAAAAAGCAAACAGTAGCATCACCATTTTCACTCCATTCGTGAATGTAGAACTGGAAAAAAACAACCCTCTAAAAAGCCAAAACTACTGAAACTTTGGGGGAGTTGGAGTTATTCTTGTTGCTTAATGCTTTTCAGCAGATGTATTTTTGCTAGGAAAATAAAAAAAAAATGAAGACTCAGAATTTGCTACAGCAACCGTTTGTTCTGTCCATCCAAAGCACAAAATATTCTCTTCTTGATGCTAAACCAAGCTTATCCAGCTCACATGAGAGCACAGAATGCAGACCTCACCTGATGTGCACAGGAAATACTTCTGCTTCATGTAAAGCAGAATTACATAGTGGAAAATGCTCCTAAAATCTTTATCACATCCTGGATCAAACTCCTCACCCTGCTAAATAAAGAGTTTTAACACATTACCGATACGTTAGTGTAGTGGAAGAATGTGTGTGTATATCGATGACATGCTGTGCACACGTTTTTAATAATTTTTTTCTATGCCAGCATTGGGAATTGTGCCAATTACTGCATTTGAAAAAAAAGACATTTAAAAAGGCAGTTCATGAGTTCTCGGCCAGTGTTAAAAATGACTTCCTAATGGCTGGGTTCTGTTCCAGAAAATAATGATTCTCTGTGCCCAGTTGTACCTTCATAAGCTGTCCCATATGGACAGGGATGCTGTCTATTTATGTCAACTGACATAAATAGACTGTTTACCATTTCAATTTTATCTAGCAGTTTGGATAAAAAAAGATGTTCAAGGTGAGAAACCTTAAAACTGGGATCAAATTACAGAACTGTTCAAACTGCTCCACTGAAATTATTTTTCTAGGGGTGCTCTGTTCACTCTTTGAGAGTAAAAAATAGCTGTTTAGTCACATCTTAGCTTAATATACAGAAATAAATTGATACACACACACAAACCATCTGCTTTGTGCCAAAAATTTGGAAAAAAAAAAAAGCATTCTGAAATAGCATCTCAATGTTAACAGCAACTTTGTTTGTTTCTTCCTTCTATTCCGTCCCCTAGCTGACTAGGGACCAGAGCATCACATGGGTTCATCAGGAATGAAAAACATAGTCTGGCATGGTAAATGCGGTCAGCTCAGACCTCTAGACTAGAAAAGAGAATCAGAGAAACAATGCTATTTCCATGAGAATTGCTGCAGTATTCTGGGTCAAAACTGTCAGATTTCACGTGAAGGTGCTACTTCATTGGGAAAGTTTTACATTAAATTGTCTTGAAATTTTTAAATTATCTCTGAGAATCTGTAGATCTTCTCATAACCATGGAAAACTCCACCCATCGTAAAATTAGTGCTTTTTTATAATATTATAAGAGCTACTCTTATTGGAGCACTGAATTGCTATAAATATTACCTTAATTCAATGTGAAACAATCATTTTGTAGCATTAGTAAGTGTTCAAAAAACCAGAGACAGTAGGAAAATCTAATCTTACATTTCACATTTACCCTTCCCTCAATGAGGTCAGAGAAAGAACTGTAACTTAAAATGTACTAGATGAAAGAGTACCACTTTGAAATACAGCTTGAAGCTGTATCTCAAAATAGTGGTCCCAATCACATTTGTCCACAGGCTGATAATAGAATGAGTAGCAGGCAACATCATCCTTTGCTTCTTCTGAAAGGTCTAAGTTTTATTTTTATGTTTTTAATTACCTATGCCCACAAGATAAGCTGGAAAGTCTTGTTGGTAGTACATTGTCTGTGACCCTGGTATAGAGTACAGAGTTTTCAATATTTTCTCCACACACATCAAAAGATCACTTATGCCATCTCTTGTCAGTTCCTCTTGTTATTTACTTCTCATCCCCAAAATGATGAGCTATAACTTTCCATATTGCTATTGTAAGAGAAGGCCAAACATTAGGGAAAGAAAAGAAGTTATGTACTTGGTACACTTCACACAAACAAAAGGCTTGTAATTAACAGTTCTAACTCAATACTGAAAGTACTGAAGAAAGTTCATTTTTCTTGATTTTTTTACAGTTATCTCTGGATATAGAAAAAGTGTGTTTCCTTTACAACAGTGTCACACTCTTAACAGTCCTATAAAACAACATAATCACTCTGACTCAGCTGTAACCGTATCAGATCCATCTACAGACCCTCAGTACAGCTAAATTTAAGAACAACCCTTACAGGCATTTTTCACATGATGGTGACCAATTGCTTGTCTGCAAAATGATTCAGCTTTTTTCTCCAAGAGGTTCTGTTGGTTTGCCTTTGGAAATTAAAATTCTCAGCTTGAGAAAAGTAGTTTCTCCTGTGCTATGTGGAATGGCATCCTGAATTTATAAAACAGCAGTCTTGAGTAGGAGTCTCTGTATAAGAAAGACCGTTACAATGCTGAAGTATAGAGCAAGAGGAAAAAACAGACAAGATAGGTAAGAGGTTTCTGAAGATTGTAAAAATTTAGTGTCAAGAGAAGTCCATCATGTCACCCAACAAATCCAGAATTTTCTACTGCAAGTGATTATGAGGTATGTAGATCACAAAATCCACACATTTTGTGATATGGCAAAATGAAAAACACTGGATCATATAATCACATTATATGTAATAAACTGATTAGTTTATGGAAGAGATTATATGACAGAACTATCGGTTGTTCAAAAGATTGCAGAAGGCAACTGAGTAAGTGTCTGTCATGTCTACTTTTCTTAATCCAGTCCCCATTTACCTATTAGCTCATAAAATGGAGATATCCTTAGCAGGATGCACCTTTGGACGTGATTTGCTCCTGGATTTTTTTTTCAGCTTTGTGGATTTGCTTCACTTGGCTTGCTTGGTAAATACCAGCTGGACAGGGCTCTCATTGCATGGACCATGACTGATGCATTCGCCAGATTTATCCAACAGCCTTGTTATATTATAGCATGTTTGAAAAGGGAAAAATTCTTCAGAAAACCCTGAAGAAAAAATAATGAAGTGAAGACAGAAACTGTGAAATCTGTCAAGATTTATTAAAAATGGCATAAAATTTTCAATTAACAAAGTAATGTCTCATACTTGGTTGCCGAAGTAAAAGTTGCCTGAGTTCTACTGTTTGGTTTAAAAGTATGGAAGAAGAAAGGTAAAATGTACAACAGAGAAATAGAAATAATTATAGTTAAAAATAGTGTGCAATTTCTGCTATAGCAGTTTTAAAACCATTTGTTCAATTTAAAATATTTTAAAATTTTATTTAAAAAATAAAGCTGATATATTCAATCTTTCTTCCTAATCATGACGTTTGTCGTAAAATGTGAGCCAAGTATGGCAACCTATTCTTTAGTTGTTCAGAAAGAATAAGCAGCTTATTTCCTTGCTTGAGTCGATACATGTAATATTTGAGTATACATAACGTCACAGGCTGTGAAAGATATTCACAGATTTCAAAAAAGCATTTTCTAATAGATACCAGATGTTCAGGTTCCAACAATATTTTGTACCCCTTTCAGTTACTTTAAAACAATATAGCAACCTGGTCGTTTCCTAAAGGAAGATCATAATAACACACAAAGTAAAAAAGAAAAAGAACAATACAAGTGTTCATTTTAAAGATTTTTTTTTTCTGTGTCCATGAACAATAATGGCTACAGCACCTACCTACGTCCAACTCTCCTAGGGGAGATCCAAAATGTGCAGTATTTCATGATGTGAAAACATTTACTGACCTTAACACTGCAGAAGGGTCACTTAACCTTCTAATAAATCCACTCCTGTTTCCTGACTTAAATTTTTCAGCTAATTGATGTAAATGTAATTCAATCCAATAAAGACATGTTAAAATAAAGCAATGCTCTAGATTTTAGTGACCTGAATAAAAAAGTGTTGTCTTCTAATTGAGAGTGAACATTGAATTAGAAAGTTTATTTACATCAAATAGAACACCTCCCTCGCAAAACACTCACCTCAACACCTAAGTATATATTTCATTAGTGCCCTTGTCCCTCTTATTTTTTGTTAATGCCTTAAAGTCTTTTTCCTTGTAAGAGTAAAATAAACAATATTTCTTCAGTAGTTCTGTAAAATATCTGCACAATCGTCAGAGAAAACTGAGTGCACTGAGGAAATCTGCATCAAAATGTTGCCATATATTTGAAATGAAGAAAATAACCACACATTTTTCCCATGCAAGATATTAATCGTAAAAAGCAGCAGGTTAAAGACATCCAGAGAAAAATCAAGTTTTTAAAAGCAGTATTTTCTCTGAAATCTAACTCTCAAATGGTTACCAAGCCGAAAATTTGTTTAATTCTTACATCAGCGTAACTATTTCAATTATAGGCAATTTTGCAAAAGGAAAACAAGTACAAATAAAGGACTGCTATTAACTGCACAGGAAAAAACCCTAAGATATCAAAACTTTCCTCTGAAGACTGGCCTAATTAACAGGCCAATTTCACTACTGCAAGTTTTCAAATCTTTGATATTAATTAAGAAATAAAAGGAGACAAATGGCCTGCAAAGAGATGTATCTGCCTTCTGGCCTACAAATGAGCACTCGCAACCCGTGTAATCAATATCAAGAAAGCCACTGGAATTAATGCTCAGCCTCACAGCTTCCCATGCTAGCTCCTGCATTTACCTGACCTTTCAGGTAAATGTATCTTGTGGGTCTCAAATGACCAACTGGGACCTTTCATTACTTTAATTATTGACCTAAAAATATGTAAATGTCAGCCTCTTTAAGACCACAGTTTGATATACCCATCCTTTCAGTATAGAAATGTGTGTCAGTATCTTGATGGTGTGGAAATGGATAAGCTTGATGATTTTTGAGGGAAATGGGGAAAGTTAAGATTATATTTTTCACTCTCTTCAGCTGTAGTAATAGCAGGGCTGGTTCTCAGTATGCCCCAGAAAAGACTTTACATGGTATTCCACTTCCTGATATAATAGACACATACAGCTGTCTTGAATAGCAATTCAAGCCCTAATTCAAATGGAGATGTGTGGATCAGGAAAGCAGAAGTTCTTTAAGTTTTAAGACGAGGAAATTTCAATACTTTCAGAAGATCAAAGACATAAAACCAAGAAACAGACATTTTTGTTATCTCTTTGAAAGGCGGATAACTCTCCAAACCAAACATCTCAATAGGGCTTGCTTGTATACTCAGCTGCCCATGAAGATAGGCCACACGGAACTTATCCAAGAAGTTTGAAGAAAGAACAGACTAGACCAAGAAAATAAGGTTTGTCCAACAACCTAGAAGGCAGTCTGGATGAGTAAACTGGTTTGAATAAAATAAGAAAACTTCAAGCCCTCTAAAACTAAATGATCTTTCTTGAACTTTGAATTACCAGAAAAAAAAGAATAAAAATTTCCACCACAACAGAAACATTTGCTTTAATGACATTTGCAAAAAAAAAAAGTGTATGTGCCTGTGAAATGGGGGCACATCTTCCCATTGATAGAAATGCAACTATCACTGCTTTTTGTTTCTTTCATTATTTTTTCTTTTCATTTAAAGTTAGCATTAAAGGGGTTTTTTTAATGAAAAAAACATTAACATCTCCAAAAACTGATTTATCATTAACATACAATACGCAACTAGTAAATTACCTCCCCCAAAACACTGGCTCTGTGGCAAAAACATGAAGATATGATTTGAGATAGGTAATGGAAAGGACTTGCGGTGTTCTCAGTAAACAGTATTTTGCAAGCCTGGTCCCTAGGCCTTCACAAGCCTGTCCCAGCTGAAACACAGTTTAATCAGTAAGTCAGTTCATGCATCTCATACATTATCTTGATCTTTCTCTCCTCTCCAGAATGGCATTTTTCTACACAAATATCTAGCCACGTATTACAGTGTTATTTGTTTAAACTTGCTATTGAATTAGATTCACATAGAAGTACAAGGATACATGCAAAAAAATATTAAAATAGTGAATTTATGGTGTTGTCCCTCTCTGAGGACAAGTTCTCCCAATGCTGTGTAACAAGACTGCTGATGGGACAGAATGAGCAATGAAATTTTTGTTCAGGAGAATAAAACACCAAATTCAAACCGCAACATCCTTCGTTCACCCTCATGTGGAGTATGTAACCACCACCACATCCTGCTTCTCTCTCTTAATCTCTCCCATTTTCATAGCAGAATCGATCAGTTCACAATATGATCAAAAGCAACACATGAAAAAATTACCTAAGTAGTTTATTATAATATAGTCCATAAATGCATTGCAAGCTGCCTTGGTTATTTTCTTAAAGATTTTACAATCCCAAACTACTGAGATTAACAATATAACTTTTTAAGTCTTTTTCAGTAATTTTTCATCTTCTTTGTTCATCAAAAATCATTTTCCCTAGAGAAGTGACCCCAGATGACTCATGTCTCTCAAAATTATTTGATAGATAGATGTCAAAGCAGCTTACATTTTCCAGTATAAAAAGTAGTGATAAAATGACAGGTCTGAGAGCACTCAGAGATTTTAAGGGAAGATGTTGCCTGACATACTCAAATAGAAATCCACAGATACAAGAAAGTGTTTTTCACAAAGCTAAGTTTTCCATAAAGTCACTTGTTTCATTACTGTTCTTTTTATGGAAGCAGATCAAATAAGATGCTACTTGTTTTTACTAAAAAATGAAAACAACCCGAAGAATCAAAAACTCACAGTAACATCAAGCTACAAATTGTCTTCCCAAATATTTTAAAACACGTCTTAGATGCTCCATTGATATAAAATACTCTAAGATGCATTTGTGGTTTCTTAACTACATCCAGTAATCCAGGGATCTTCAAAGAAGTCACCAACTATTAATGTTTTACTTATGATTTATTACTGCTTTGATTACATCATTTTCATAGAATCATAAGGTTGGAAAAGACCTCTGAGATCATCAAGTACAACGGTACCTGTCCCCATGCTTAACCATATCCCTACGAAACTCATCCACCCACCTTTTAAACACCTCCAGGGATGGTGACTCAACCACCTCCCTGGGCAGCCATTCCAAAGCCTGACCGCCCTTTCAGTGAAAATATTTTTCCTGCCATCCAGTCTAAACCTCCCCTGGCACAACTTGCGGTCATTTCCTCTCGTCCTATCACTTGTCACTTGTAAGAAGAGACCAGCACCCACCTAGCTACAACCTCCTTTCAGGTAGTTGTAGACAGTGATGAGGTCTCCCCTCAGCCTCCTCTTCTCCAAGCTAAACAACTCCAGTTCTCTCAACCACCTCTCATAGGACTTGTTCTTCATCCCCTTCACCAGCCTCGTTGCCCTTCTCTGGACGCGCTCCAACACCTCAATGTCCTCCTTGTACTGAGAGGCCCAAAACTGAACACAGTACTCGAGGTGCAGGCTCACCTGAGTACAGGGGCACAATCACCACCCTGGTCCTGCTGGCCATGCTGTTTCTGGTAAGTTTTCATTTTAAATATAATGAAAAGAACAGAAACAAAGTCTCCGCAGGATTACCTTTTATTACAGAACATTTTGGTCCTGGGAGTTTCAAGTTATTTTAAAAGCATACTGAAGTCACAATAAAAGTAGACCGCACCTTCTCCAGATCAAAACCAGATGCCGTGCATGTGTTAAATGAGTAACATAAAAAAATCATCAACAGTATTGTTAGGATATGTTTAATCATAATGCTGCAATCATTTTTTTTTAAACTAGGTCTTCTAAATAAACAGTTTTTAATCAGACTTGTTTTCACACCAAGCATTGATACTCGAGAGAGGGCAATAAGTATGGTAGCAATTTAAAATTTTTTCTTACTTACTGTTCTTTTGTGTTACTATTTGGAACTTAGAAGTATCTATTTAAAGATCTTTCTTCGTTCATGTTGTGTGGCCAAGAACAACACAAGACATTGCACAATAGTAGAGGAAGATCAACAGCAAACAGCCCAGGGATGGTTATTTGAAGGGACTAGAATTTCTAGGGCCTCATATAGAGACAAAGTAAATGAGCTTGCACGTGAGAACAAAGTATGTATTACCAATTCTAAAATAAGTTTACAAAAAATAATTTGGCATCAAACTTTATTTAGATTCGACACTGGAAATCAAGCTTGTTTGTAACAGTTCAAAAGAGCTAGAAATCTGCATTCAGTCACCTCTCATGAGAAGACTTGGTTTTGTTTGGTTTTGAGGGTTTTTTTTTTCCCTTTTTTTTAAAGAAGAGAATATAAGCAAAGGAACTGTGTTTCTTCTACATAATTCAAGTTAATGCTTCTGTTATTAGGTCAGAGCTTATGACCTCGTGAATAACATGCAGCCCAAATCTTTCATGCTGGAGGTCTGGCTGGTAAAATAATTATTATTACAGGCCTAATTTAAAGCTGCCTTCCACACTTCTGAAAAATCAAAAGATGACAAAGATTTCACAGGCCACTTGGAACTAGCTTGTGCAATATTGATCTAACTTCTGAAATATCTGACATAATACCAGACTAATGGGCTAATAATCTGTATTCACTGCCCACTTCATATTTTAATTCCTTTGATGAAACTCTTAACATTTTCTCTTCTTGTCCACAGAAGTTAAAAGAGGAAAGAAAACCAGTAATTTAGTAAAGAACTATCATGTTTTTCATTTTTGAGAAAAACTGGGTGAGGTTTGACATTCAGATAAACCAAAGATTAAAGGAAATACTAATTTGGAGCAAGCTGATTTGAAATGCAAGGAATAAAAAATATTCTAGGACAGCTTTAGTCAGAGTTTACTCTTGCCTTGCTTATCCACAAAGCAGCATTCCTGAATTTTGTGGGAGACTGCATAACTAACACTGGCATCAGTGAGGCAAATTCACACACTTGCATGTGAGGTAGGAGATTTCACAACAGCAGCATCGTGCAAAACCATTAGCATTGTGGTCTCTACCACTTTGCATGGCCACAAGATCTTGTGCCAACAGACTTGACTAATGTCCTACCAAAGGAAAGAGAACTACATGGACAGCACGCTCAACTCACAGAAACTAAAAAGATAGCTTTTAAAAAGCAAATCGGAAAAGAAGCCTCTGTGCATATGCATGTATACATTTTGGGCACAGGGACTGAATTACAAATCACAGATGCCTAAGTAAAATACCACAGCAAGACATTTTGCTATAAGGCTCTGTTTTTTCAATAAATCAAAGATTAAGGACTATTTGGTAGCAGGAAAGTTACTAAGATATGAGCTGGGGACAATTAGGTCCCTAGATGTTAACAGACATTTTTTCAACACTCCATCTAGTCCGGTACAGGGAAAAATCTGGGTTCCCTCTTAACAGAAAGGGCCAACTCTCCACAGCGCACAGCTCTACACAGCTGACTCTCCATGGAGACAACTTTTTGCAGGAAGGGCTACAGTTTCGGGCTCCCCGCAGAGAGCTGGCCACGTAGAGTTGTCCTGTGAAGAACGGGCCACAGAGTCTGGCCTATACCTCCTCTGAAACCAGGCTTCTATTTACTGAAAGATAACTGAGCTCATTCAAGGCTTTGTATTGAGGGGTTTTTTTCCCTCTATTTTTTACTGAATATTCTTAAGAACCTATTTGTAATAAAATATCCTGGCTGGAACCTTTCATCAGTTTGGCTGAAGTAACAGGAGTAGCAATGCTTGAGGGATCATCTAGTTCCCAGACAACCAAACTGTCACTTGCCTGTGAAAACTGTAGCTTGTGTGGTTTACAAAGAGGTCCATTCTTTTGTTACTCTAATTTCCCTTGCCTCTTGTTACCATCTGCCTATAACACATGCTCATCAGCTTTCAGATATCGCTGGCTCACACAGCTGAACAGGACTCTCTCTGGATCTTCTACTACAATGCATTCTTACATATAATTCAGGCCCCATGATCTCCAACTTTTAGTCTCTTTATGTATGACACTATCTCACAAATTTTTCCCAATAGATTCTTCTGAAAACATTGAACTTTTAAGTTACCGTGCACCTCTTCACAGTCATGTTTTAAGATGTTCTCCAATGTTTATAAGTACTCTACTTTGATGGTTTCCTGTCTTTGAACCACATTGGTAGAACAGTTTTCCAGGTGAGCAGCACTACAAGATATTTCTCTTCATGCCTGTCTGCTAGGGAAGGAGAATCCCATGTATCAACATGGTAATGGTGAAGCAGAGTCTCCTGTCAATAGTGTTAATTTCTGCTTTTACTCACTTGGACACCATATCTGCAATATTCCAGGCAATGCAAGTTCAGGCTGACGGGCTTTCTTGCTTTTCAGGGAGATATTGAAAGCAAAATCATCTTAAGTTTTTACGCGAAGAAGTTTTTATGCACAATTTTGAATGCAAAAATCTAGGGATGCAAAATCTCTGATGAGAAGAATTTGATTTCTTCATAACAAATAAGGAAGACTGACAATTTCAGTGGAAATTTTGAGAAATATTTATCATACCTGTAGAGCATACCTTACAAGATGGGCTTTTAGCAAAAGAAATTAAAGTTCCCTTTTTCTGTTTTGGCAGTTCATGGATGATACAGTAACTATGATGACTTCCTTATAACAAAGACCTATCCAGACCAATAGCCAGTAAAACTGCACAAGTTTTGAATGAGTGACTACCAGAAAGTATTTTGCAACCCTTTACAAGACAAAGAACTTGAGCAGGAGTTATTTTATGTCAAAAATAAGTTCTGAAGAATATCACAGTAAGTGCGTGTCTGAGTGCATGCTCATTTCTGAAGGTCACTGGAGACAGACAAAGAAGGTGTCACTTACACTGAGAAGGTAGTTAAGATAGTGATGAAATATATTCCTTAGGTCAGGAACTGCGTGTCTACATGCCACGAAAATATAATGGGAACTGAGTTGGTAGGAAGACTTCCGGTTGAGTTGGTAAGTTTAAAAAAGAAAGAAATAAAGCAAGATGTCCCAATCTGATATTCTGGAATCCAATGTATCATCTTCAGAAATTACTTCAATAAACATCAGTTACAGGGAGCAGACAAAATTACAAAGCTGATGCATACTATTATACTGCCAGCCATCTGTAGCACTTACAGTCAGAATTTCTGACATACCTCAGAAGAAAGAAGGTATTTCAGAAATATATTACTATGTTTATGAGATGTAAAATGTCAGTACAGCACCATATACCACTTTAGCACATGAATGTCTAAAAAGATCATGTATAATTTCCCTTGAAAGCACTAATTTGCATGCATACATACTTCAGTTGCAGTAGGAGGTCTACATGCTCTTCCCTACCAAAGCAGAAATATTGCTCAACCTCAGTGGTAAGGAGTTTTTCAGTAAACTTTATAACCTCATTGCAAACTCTGGCTGCCAGTTAACAGCTTTTCAGAATGACAGTTTAAATCAAGAAATGTCACATGTGTATAGTAACAGGTCTAATCTTGTCTGTAAATTGCTGCCTGTGGTTTTCAGAAAAACATTAAATTGCTGGCGATTTACAATGAGTCTCACTGCAAGGATAACTTGACTCTTGCACATTTAACAAAACAGTCTTAAATTATTCATGTGTATCATTCAATGTTTGGGCAATTTTGAGAGTCATTGATTTCAGGAACCTGTAGTCTTCCTTTTTACTAGATAAATATAAATCTTATCCCCGACTTTTACTTCTCAAATACAAGACTGAAAGTCTATCCTGGTACCAAAGATCTATAATACATTTTAGGTTTCACTTACGCTAGACAGCATAAGTGGCCAATTTTTTTTTTTTTTGAACACCCAACAAATACAAACAAATGTTTTAGACTGTATTTTTATAGTTTTTCAGGCACCTAAGGGCTACTGGTAGCTACAACAAAGGATATCTCATTCTGGTGATGCAGAACACAACACCACCCATGTCCTTTTTAAAAACACAGTGAAGTCAAGGTTGTCTTCCACAAGTCAAATATCTAAGCAATGGCATTTTGGAAAGCAAGGGATAAAAAAATACACAGAGAAAAACTACATAGATCAGGATGAAAAGCAATGGCCGGCACAAGTTGTTGGACAGTACTTTACGGAAAAAGGACATCTGGAGAGGCAGCAAGACTCAGAAACACTTTCCTTCCCAGCACTGCCACTGAGGTAGATTCTTCAAAGGAGAAGCTCCATGTGAGCCCGTGAGAGGCCTATATGAAACCTGTGACTGCATCTCTAAAAACACATTGTCAGTGTCGAGTTAGCTTTATGTCACTGCCCTCCAGGGTTTGTACCTCCTCAGAAAAGGAAACAAAAACCTATCTCTCCTTTAAGGTTATTTTGCACACAAGTGGCTTCCTTTTCTTTAAGCAAATAAAAAAGCCAACAAGGTCAATTTTTTTATTTAATCTGCATGATCAGAGTTCCAATGCTTTTTCATGTAGCTATGTCAGTTTATATTATCTTAGCAGAGAGCCAATAACTTTGAAATATCAATATTTCACAAAATGAAATCCTATTTTTTCTCCTAAAAATGGTATTTAACAACAGCCTATACGTGAGCAGCAGAAAAATCTGCAGATATTGAAATACTACATTTTGTTTTCAGTACAATGTATAATTATTACGTATTACCTTCTATTTATGATAGTGTAAGCCATGAGCTCCTGTATTTCTTTCCATCTACGGTAAAACCTGAATTAAACAACTACTCAATTATTTGGTACTGACCAAATAATCTGTTAAGGCAAGTGGAATTACAAGTAAAAGGGAATGATAGTTCTGTTAGAAAGGCAGAATACAACCCTGCAAACAATTAAATCAAACTTATTTGATGCACCAACTAATCTTACTGTCAGCAAAACACTTAAATGTAGGAACAAATGTACACTTCCAAGCTAATAAAGGGACTCAAAATGCAAGTACTAAATTAAAAAGACAAACTATGTCAGAAAGATTATTTATTACACTATTCTCAGTCTTGGTGATGTGATGTAGGAGGACAAACCGTAATGAATTATTCTTTGCTCTGTGGGCCACAGATCATAAAACGCAACATATTGTACAGTCTTCTTTACTCAAACCTCACGTTTTCTTTGACTCTGCATATTTTTGCATTCCAAGAATGTTTTTAATTCTCAATGGGTTTTTTCTTCATAAAAAATAAAAATATAGTTCTTAAAACACTAATTCAAAGGTACACTGAAAATGTAAGCTAAGGTGGATGATTACTAAAAAAAACCCTCGAAACATTAACAAAAATTTCATACATCTACATATCCTTCCCTGACTTTTTCTGGCTCCAGTTCATTGAATTTCTCTCACCTTATGTTACGTAGTCAAAGAATTTACAAAGTACAAGCACAACAGAAGAAATGCCACAGTAATATATACAAGATCAATACAAGTAAATGCAAGACAGATGACTTGAAATGCTGTTAAGAGATTCTATTAGGCAATATTGTAACATACGTAATATAAAAACATAGAATAATACAGATAGATCCACATGTCAGCATGTTTAGTAAGTTATATACAAAATATATCAAAACTTTGCATTTCATTTTTATTGCATAAATCAAGATTCTTGCACCTAATGAATACTTAGGGCTTTCCCAACTTTTACATTAAAGCCTCCTTTCCTTCCCAAACTTTAATATATGAGAAGTGGAGAGGTCTATGGATTGTCTATTATTGTAATGCTGATTCTGCAAACTACTTAAAAACATAGAAAGCATATGAGTAATTTTATTGAGTTTAATGAGATTGCTCATGCACTTTAAGTTAATCATGTGTCTTACTGTACTGAAGTTGCAGGAGAAAACCATACAGAAGTTTAAGTAGTGGGAACATGCAATGTTATAAGACAAAAATCATTGCAATTTGGAGACATTGCCCCTGAATTTTAGGTTATAGCAGCCTTTTGGGTGTGTGCTGCTCACTGCCTTTCCAAAATAGATATAAAGGCTGTGCGTATCAAGAACACAGGAACGACTTCTTAGTAAAGGACAATACATTTTTACCATACTGTCCTGAGGGAGTCAGGGAAAGTAAGTGTCTACGGTACTGAGCAAGCTGGCTAGAAGGGCTGCAGAGGCTTTAGGTCACTGGCACCATGAGGTCTTAAGGGTTAACAAGTTAAGGAATAGTGCAGGTCTGGAGCTACCGTGCATTGGGTGAAGGAATACAAAACAGTCCCTGCTCCTCCACTGTAGTCTTTCTTCTGGTTTAATTTAAACTAAAGACAGTAACTATGAAGTTTCTAATGAGAAACGGCAGCAACTCTGTGGACCCACTGGACAGTTTCTTCTGTCCCTTCTTACAGCTACTTTTTTGCATTCATAGCAGTAATTTAATTATTAAGAGTCATGCTTTGTGAAAATTTCTGCAGTCAAAGAATAGAAGTTTTTGGCGCCAGGAAAACATGCACAGGCATACACTGATTGCGTCAGCCTGTTCCTAAGTAAAACAGAATAAAAATGGAGAAGAGATTTCAGTCAATATAATTTAGGTGATATATAATGGAGAAAATGTAACAGGGACAAAAAATATGTCAGGAAGAATCCATGCTACCAAGGTTAAAGGCAGTAAGAAATTGTTCATTAAGATTAGTAAGAACAAAAGAAATTCTAAAAGCTTTCTAGACCTAATAATAGATTAAGACTGAATTTTTTAAAGGGGCAGAAAAGGCAGACATGTTTAATAAATGTTTCAGTTCTTTATTTAGAAAAAAAACAGAAGGAGAAGAGGAAGAAGCAGCACTTTATAAACTACAGTAAATGATTTACCAATTTATAAATCATCTTCAGTCTTTAGGCCCGGACAACTTGTAACCCCACAAAAGCATTGGATGTTGATATCCATGAATGTAAAGAAGTTAATCTCTAATAAATCTTGGGAACTTCATGAGACTGAAGAACTTTAAAGCTTATGTAAGGCTGAAAACATGCATATGCAGTGGTTAAAGGACAGTTGGTCTAGCACCAGTCCCAAAGTAAGCAAGAGAAATATGACTTAAAAATAGATGTTTCAGAACCATTAAAAGCAGTATAATTGATGCCAGTCGATAAGTTTTCACAAGTTATTTGGATGAGTTAAACAAACTGGGTTTCATTATTTCAAAAGGTTAAACATTATGTTGATAGAAGCAGCTGCCAAAAGATAATATACTTAAACCCTATAAGGCGTTCACAAAACATTCTTACTGAAAAAAATAGAATGGCAGTACATTTTTAATGGACTGTAAATTAAATAGATTGAAAACTAGCTAATTAACATAATTATCAATGGAAAAGCACATTCGAATCAGAGTGTTTCTAGCAGGACTCCCTTGGGATTGACGTAAGGCCTGGTGTTATTCAACGTTTTCATCACTGATCCAGAAGTAAATATAAAAATCACTGCTTGTAGTGGATATATTTGCAGATGACACAAAGAGAGGGAGCAGGGTAAATAACGAAAAGGCAGGCAGCTGTACAGTGCCATCTGGACTCCTTGGTGAGCTGGGATCAGTGAAACAAAATCCGCTGAACTATAAGCACAAGCAAAGTGATATAGCCTGGAATCAAGAAATACAAGTCATGCAACAGAACTGGAAACTGCATCCTAGTAAATGAAAATTAAATTGCTGTTCTAAAACAAGTATATAAAGTATATTTTTAACTAATTATAACATAGTTAACTGATTCATAGAGTAAACTACATAAAAACTAAACCTAAAGTAGATAAAAATAACAGGAAGTACAAATTAAGTGATTATTAAGAAATTTGTATCACTGGCTTTTCCAAAATAACTATTTTCACTAACTGTGTTGATGTTTGCAGAGTAAATACAATATCTACATGTCTGCAACATTTAACAATAAAAATAGCTGGCTCATCTGAAAACCAAAATGTAAGGATGGAAGACTCCCCAATGTAAATCACAGTTGCAACCCAGAGTAGACTTGAAGCATATGAAAACAGTCCCAAAACAGCATGAACAACTCTGAATCAAACAATGTACAAGAATATTTGAGATGAAGATCTAGTAGAAATTACCTTCTTCACAGCTGGACACGTACATAGTTTTTTTTTTCCTCACGAAATGTAGTCTTTTATCCAACAGCCTACCTTTGAAATGGTAGCACTTGTGAATGCCTCAGTTACAGATAAAGAGAAAGAAATATTAAGTTAGTCAAGATGAGATAACACAAAAGGAAAATCACCTGCCTTGGCAATACTGGTCATGAGAAAGTTTGCCAACAGTTTGGTCACTTCTGATCAAACCAAGCACAACTACTGAACAGAAATATATCATCTATCATTTACAGAAAATAAAGACAAAATTAATCAACTGTATTATATCTGCTGCAAAGAAGTAATCTGGTTTTAGGAATAACACGCATCCCCCTTGCAGCAGAACCAGAGAGAGGGTTCAGCCAGCTCAGAGCTCAAACTGCCTCAGCATAAAAAATATCCAACCTTTCAAGCAATGAGATAAACAAGAACTTCAGCCAGAATTCCCAAATCCAACCTGAATCTCTCAATCTACCAAAAAGAGAAAAGAAATGGAGGGGAAAAATTCCAGCTGTTTCTAAGCACACAGAAGTAAGATCAGTAACACAGAGCAACAGTGCTCAGCAGATGGGCGCAATTTACTCTCCCCCTGCAGTGGGAAAGCTCTTCCAAAATAACATCTTAAAAGACTTCAACATGCTCTCTAAAGATATAAATGAAAGGGAATCTAAGTATACAGAATGCACTGCTGCTATAACACAGAAACAATCAAATTATTCATAAACAGCATTTGTCCTTGGAAGACAGTCTCAGGCAAGCACTGTTGCCATCATTGTGACTCCTCTTCCAACATTCCTGCCTTTCTCATTTGACTGAAGAGGTCAAGAAGGCCCGGCATTATTCCTGGTATAGTAAAGCCACTCTGACAATAAACCTCCTAGCAAAGCAAAGGGCAGGAGGGCAGCCAAATCCCCAACAGGATTCTCTCACTCTTTCCCCATTAATCCAAACTGAAGAAGTCTGCTCAAAGAAGTGCTGATTCTCATGAATAATAAACTCAGTCACACTATCTATCAACATGAGTGAAGAACTTCCCTGAAGGACGGCTGAAAAAGGAAGAGTATAAAAGTCTAGACAAGGAACAATCTCACCAGTTCCCTTGTGCATTGAAAAGGAGTTCTCAAACCCCATTCCCCTTACAGGGCTTAAACGAGTTATTACAGAGAAACCAAATTTAGGAAATAAGCTTGCTGCAAGATTCAAACCACAAAGATTAAGAGACTACTTCTGATAACCTATATAATCAAACCTGCCTTCTAATCATAACAGATTAACACAACATAAACATTAAGCATTCTACAGGAGAAAAGATTGTCGAAGCAGACAGGTTGGAAATATATTTAAGGCTCACCCAAGGTGTGCTACTGAACTAACCAGCATTCTGTTTCTTTGTTTAAGCCTTTGATAGAAATGAATAGTGGGATAACATAGGGACACTGCCCTTTAGTCCCCATTATCGTGCATCAAGAAAGAACCACTTAATGGCAAAATTTTCTTCTAGATGCTTTTTTGAAAAATCTGGTAAAAGTCAGGTTCATGTAGGCCCACCAGAATTAAACTGGCAAAATGCCTACACCAGATCCCCAGAGTAAAATCATTTACGGTGGATGTTAATTCAGAAAGCTTAAGACTATGCACATCTAATGCCAAGATACTAGAAAATCCTAAAGAACCAGGAAATCTCTGACTGGATACACAGACTCTATGTAGTTAATAGAATTGCCTTGGTTGTCAAATGAGTATCTATGAAAAGTAAACCAAACTGGAATCCTCCCCTGCATTTGCCCTGATTTAGGCAGTGTTCATAAGTCCCGAAGAATGCAAAGTGCAGTCACCTGGATGACATCTAGAGACAATGAGCAATCACCTGCTTCTCGTATTTATTTTCCAGGTCAAAGATAGGCCCATATTAACACTTCTACCTACATAATAGCCTGAAGTCACATTATTATCAAGTCCCATAAGAAGCATTTGGCATACTTAAAACTCCAACGCATTTCAGCATCATCATTCCTGGGAAGAACTTTTACAGACTCTCACCAACAATAAATCCTCCATACTTTCATCAAGGTCTAGGACCATCTTGCATGTAAATTTCTATAAAAAAAACTTATATAAAACTACATTTACAGTTTCACAGTTTCACAGTATCACAAGGTTGGAAAGGACCTCTGAGATCATCGAGTCCAACCTATAACCCAACACTAACACCAACCCATCATATAAACCATGGCACTCAGTGCGTCATCCAGTCTCCCCTTAAACACCTCCAGGGTCAGCGACTCCACCACCTCCCTGGGCAGCGCATTTCAATGGCCAATCACCCTTTCAGTGAAGAACTTTTTCCTAACATCAAGTCTAAACTTTCGCTGACAAAGTTTGAGTTCACGCCCTCTAGTTCTGTCACTGGTCACCTGAGAAAAGAGACCAACCCCTGCCCGACTACAACCTCCTTTTAGGTAGTTGTAGAGAGCAATGAGGTCTCCCCTGAGCCTCCTCTTCTTCAGACTGAACAGCCCCAGCTACCTCAGTCGCTCCCCATAGGGCTTGTGCTCCAGCCCCTTCACCATCTTCGTTGCCCTCCTTTGAACACATTCCAGTATCCTAACATCTTTCCCAAACTGGGGGCCGAGAACTGGACACAATATTCAAGGTGAGGCCTGACCAGTGCTGAGTACAGGGGGACGATAACTTCTCTGGTCCTGCTCGCTACACTATTCCTGATGCAGGCCAGAATGCCACTGGCTTTCTTGGCCACCTGGGCACACTGCTGGCTCATGTTGAGCTTCCTGTCAACCAGCACTCCCAGGTCCCTTTCTGCCTGACTACCCTCCAGCCACTCTGTCCCCAGTCTATAGCTCTGCATGGGATTGTTGTGTCCAAAATGAAGTACCCGACATTTGGACTTATTAAACATTATCCCATTAGAATCAGCCCATCTCTCCAGTCTGCCCAGGTCCCTCTGTAGGGCCATCCTACCCTCTAACAGATCAACCCTTCCTCCCAGCTTGGTATCATCTGCAAACTTACTGATGATGGACTCAATCCCCTCATCCAGATCATCAATAAAGGGACCCAACACTGAGCCCTGGGGGACCACTGGTGACCGGCCGCCAACTGGATGAGACACCATTCACCACCACTCTTTGGGCTCGGCCATCCAGCCAATTCCTAACCCAGCACAGAGTGCTCCCATCTAGGCCACGGGCTGCCAACTTCCCTAGGAGTCTACTGTGGGAGACGGTGTCAAAGGCCTTGCTGAAGTCCAGGTATACCACATCCACAGCCTTCCTCTCATCCACCAGGCGAGTCACATGGTCATAAAAGGGGATCTGGTTGGTCAGGCAGGACCTACCCCTCCTAAACCCATGCTGGTTGGGCCTGATCTCTTGGCCGTTCTGCAGGTGCCACATGATTGCACCCAGGATTATCTGCTCCATGATTTACCTGGGACCGAGGTCAGGCTGACAGGTCTGTAATTACCTGGATCATCCTTACGGCCCTTCTTGTGGATGGGCGTCACATTGGCCAACTTCCAGTCTTCCGGGACCTCTCCAGTGAGCCAGGACTGCTGAAAGATGATGGAGAGCGACTTAGCAAGCTCATCCACCAGCTCTCTCAACACCCTAGGATGGATCCCATCCAGCCCCATAGCCTTATGAGGGTCCAAGTGGCTCAGCAGGTCTCTAACTTCCTCCTCATGCATTGCAGGAGGGCCATATTGCACCCTGTTCCCATCAACCACTTCGGAGGACCAACTGTCAAGCGAAGAGACATCCTTACTGTTGAAAACTGAGGCAAAGAAGGCATTAAGTACCTCAGCCTTCTCTGTGTCTTTGGTTACTGTATTTCCCTCCACATCTAACAAGGAGTGGAGGTCACTGCTGCCCTTCTTTCCACCATTGATATATTTATAAAAACTCTTCCTCTTATCCTTAACAGAAGTGGCCAATTTGAGCTCCAGCTGGGCTTTTGCTTCCCTGATTTTCCTCCTACATGACTTAACAACATCTTTGAACATGACCTGGCTTACGTCCCCTTCTTTCCAACGGCGATACATCCTCTTTTTCTTACTTAGTTCCTTCAGAAGCTCCCTACTCATCCAGGCTGGCCGTCTGCCCCTACGACTCTTCTTATAACACATGGGGACAGCCCTCTCCTGCGCCTGCAAGATTTCATTCTTGAAGTGCATGCAGCCTTCCTGGACCCCCTTGCCACTAAGAACTATTTCTCAGGGTACTTTCCTGACCAGTTCCTTAAAT
Organism: Tapera naevia; assembly: GCA_033556795.1. Taxonomy (NCBI): domain Eukaryota; kingdom Metazoa; phylum Chordata; class Aves; order Cuculiformes; family Neomorphidae; genus Tapera; species Tapera naevia. Next base: position 20,114,152 of record JAUMJJ010000038.1, read on the forward strand.
AATCCAAAATCTGCCCGCCGAAAGTCCAGCATTGATGTCCTGTTCCTGCCTTTTCTTGTTACATTGTTTACAGAAAACTCAATTATCTCATGATCACTACACCCCAGACAGAGGTAAGAGTAAGTATTGTCTTCAAATAGAGGAGAAAAAAAACCCAAACCAAAAAATGAAAAAACTTTATGAATCAGTGCAAAACTCCTTTCTAAACAGTACAACTCTTAAAACTGGACATTGATTGCATGCAAATATTTACTAGGAGACAGGTGAAATGAGAGGCTTTCCCATAAACAGGAAGAACTCTTTACTAAGCCAGCATAGGAACTAAAATTCCAAAGAACACACAACAACAAGAAAATATCATATAGAAATTACTGGCAAAAAAAATAAATTTGACCCTAGCAGGCAATAAACAGAGCCTGTGCTAGCACCAAACAAAGTATACTGCCTCATGTAAGGCTCAAAATCTGTACACAGCAGTCAGATCAGTAGTTAAAAGTTGCTGGACGGACAGTAGATATGATCAATCCAATGTATAAACAAGTATATGATTAAAGAAATAATCAAAGTATCTTTCATTGCATTTTTGCCAGACGGACATCACATTTGAAAGAAGAAAATCAAACCCTAACCAGGACTTCCCTTTTTCTACAATAAAAGCGTAACAATCAATATAAAATAGATCAAGTTGTCAATAAATAAAATAATACCCCAAGCAATCAAGCCTAGCCCTATCTGCAGATGGGTTTGCCATACTTGCTTACAGCCAAACTCTGACGCAGAAGTGTTCCTTGCTCACTCAACAAACAAGCTAAACAGCTCAGCTTCTCCATCCTTGTACATTGACCCTCTTCTGCGGCAGGTACCCTCGAACATCTATTCATGAACCTCCTTCTGTGTGAAACGCAAGGAGGAACAGTGAAAAACTAAGGGGCAAACAGGCTCTTAATAGAACCAAATTTAACAGCGCATGCTGGAGATTTGGAATACCAAAATCCAGGCTCCTGGTCTAACGAGTAATTACAGACTGAAACACGGTATCATCACCACACTGTTTAAATATTTTCACAAGAAACAAGCATTGAATTTATGAGAGGAAGAAAAACATAAACCAATAATAAATGTATTTAAGAAGCTAATTAATCACAACTGAATTATCAAATAATGTGCCAGATTATTTGTGATTCTGAAAAATATGCTTCTGGCTAAAATTAAACTGAACACATGGAACACAAAAAAGTCAATTACCTTCTGGATACATAAAGTTGGAGCAGATGACTGGATGGTCTTTCCTTACATAATACATTCTGACTCCTTATGCTGTATCTTCCTATTCTACAATCTAAATACTCAATTCTTTCTCAGATTGTGTTATGGGCTTCAGGCAAATATATACTATAGGTACACAGAGATTTACCCTCTCTGCATCAGCAGCCATTGCAGCATCCAGTGCTGCATCACAGGACGCATTTTAGATTGGAACTGTATCCTTATTTCTTTTTCACATCCTAAGGCATCTTTGGAGATATTTTACAAGCTACTTGAGCTACTTACCTCTTCCCTGTCAGGCTGTACACATTTTAGCTTTTATTTTTTTAAGAATCTGTTTTTTTTTTAAAGAAACTTCAAGATCCTAGAAATACCTGAAAGACTGAGCAAATGAACTCAATTAAGTGCCATGTTGATAATTATAAATCTGTCCGTGCAGCTGTTAGCGAACCATATATATCACATCCATCATTCCCACAGTAAATCAACGATGGATATTCAAGGCGTTATTAATAAAAAAAAAAGCCACAGAGGTAGAGTCTCCACTATTTAAACCAACGAAGATGATGGTGGTCTACAGTCAGAATGTAGCATCAAGGGGTTATAAAAGGACATCAATTCTGTTTGGTAAACATATCTTAATGGTGCTGATTGTATATAATACTATGAACCACTGTAAATGTAACCTGAAAGGATATGAAATACAATTTTTGTACCATCTGGAATGTACTCCTGATTAAGATGTTAAGCAATGTGATCGTATCACCTACACAAACTAATTCACATCAGAATGACACATTCTGCAGTTTTTGGTGGCATTTATCTGTGTCTCATTTGTTCCGCGTAATTTTTTTTTACAGAATGACCTTATGCTCAAATTGTGCCACCAAGCCAGCTGCATATTAATTCTCCTTCCAAGAGTAAGCACATATTTCATTACAACTTACACGATGCTACAGCTTTACACAGCAGAGTGAAACACACTGAATAACGAATTACTTACATTATATGAAATCTGGAACACCAAAAAACAACTACCAAACCTCTTCAGCTAAAATAGAAACCTTTGAGGCCAATTAATTGTTGAAAACTTTGAAAAAACACTTTTTTTTTTTAAGAAAGCACATATAAAGGCATCTTTTTAGGCACACTTCAGGTAGCATTCCTTGAGCTTTATTTTCAACATGCAGTTGTTCCCTTTTTATGGTTGAGAAATGTAAATTACAAATAAACCCTTAACTCATTTTACTCACAGCTTCAACATTATGAATTCACAGTTTGTGGCTGTTATCTAACTTTTCATGGAAACAGTCACTGTATTCTAAACAGAAGCTACCACACAGTTTCTGCTCCTCTATGCGCTGATGTCAGCCTAACAGAACATCAAAAAATAGTTTGCAAATACCATTGAAAGGTACAGCACCAACACATTATATTTATGATTAATAGTACCTAATACCAGCCAAGGCCAGAGCTATTATTTTCAAGTGCTGAAACGTGTTTCTATTCAATATTACACTGCATAACTTCAGAGTAAATTGGATTCCAGGTTTATTGCCAAAGTAATTAAAAATTCAAAAGGTTGCTGTTTGAAAAGAACATTATGGAAAATTGTTAAATACAATTCAACCTGAAGATTATTTCGCTTCATGGTGTGAGCACAGCAAGATAGGAGGAGCAACTTGCCTAAGGAAGGTCATATTAGAAGTTTATATTGTAGCAAACATTTTAATGGAACACCTATTGTAGGAAAGGGCGTAACAATAACAAAAAGGAGCCAATTGGTTCTAAAAACTTGTTTTCTTTAAAAACAAAATCCCACCTGTTACTTCTGAGAGATGTTCAAAGAAAAATTGAATGCCAATAGAATTAAAAAGATCCTATGACACAAGCACGAAAACTCATATGGGGTCTGGTTTTCTTTGCCTTTTTATTAGTTTTATTCTATTTACTTAAATGGGGCCTAATTAGCATCTCTCCTTTTTCCATGTCAGAAGATTCTGGAACATTACTTTTCTAGTAAGACTTCTTTAAGTCCTTTTGGAATAGTACCTTTGGGAAGGAGAAGGAGGTGGGAGGATCCAAACCTCAAGGAAACAAAAACATTGTTTTTATCAGGTTTGATTTCTGCAAGCTGAATTTTACTAGCTGACACACTAGGAAGAGATTATATTTAAGTACTGCTATAAACCCAGTCATTTGTAATGCCTAGAAACTGCAGAGCGCCTACAGCTATATTCACTGCTTTAGCATGATCTGTTACTGTGTGTATCAGAACTAGTAGCAACTGATGGCATCAGCTGAAGCAACTGGACATACTGTAGTGGGGTGAATAAGAATGCCATGGGTACGTGGTCTCCCAAGGCCCAAGAGAGATGCTGACCAAAAGCAACTGATACTAATCAGAGATCTGTGGGAAGAAATCCTCAGTTGAGTTGGACATGAATGTATGCACCATGTCCAGCAGTGAAGAAATATACTATTAGCACTCTCAAACTGTCCTCAGTGAAGGATGCGTTGCTGTGAAAGGCAATGATTTGTGTTCAATTAAAAATTCATCAACGGAACAGAAAGCATGAGTCTTATCTGTAAGAGATGCCTAATCTCTGTCAGGAGTGAATAGCAACAACATCACTACCTCTCACTTGGAGTTACAGATATGAACACCAAATTCCCACCTGCACATGCTCAAGAACTGCTGTCAGCCACCTTGGAGCTTCCATTGGAATCCCTCATTTTCTGTGTCCCTACGCACCTGCTGGTAAGAAATGTCAGAGCTATGCCAAATTCCCCAGTTGGAATGCTGCTCGTGCTTAAGTTAATAAGGCTGACTTGATTAAAGATGAGGTTTCGAGTTTTCAACTTGTACACAATTTTTCTTTTTTAACACTCCTACCCTAAACCATCCATAGACACTGACTCAGGTCTTTGTCTTCTATAGATTAAAAGTATCAGGGCAGAAGAGTTATCGCATTAGTCCTTTACTTCACTCTTCAAAATATCCAGCAACGAAGCTTTGTAACAGCTTTATATCCTATTCAGTTCCCTTAATATTAAAAAGCTTCTCCCGAGCTCCAACCAAATCTTTGCCACATGCTCAGCAAATTATTTCTTGCCCTTCCCAGTAGACATGAAATACCTGATCACTTTTCTCTCCATAGAAATCTCACCAGCAGATGTACTATGCCTTACCTTCAGTCTTCTGCTTAGAGTAAGGAAGCCCTATACCCTCCACCTGCCAATTTTCCATATAGGTTTTACAGATGCTGCCAACTTCATCTACAAGCTTCTTGGAGTGAGCTGTTCCAAAGCACTAATTACAAAAATATTTACATCAAAATAATTGTCTCTGATTTCTCACTTTCATTAGCACAAGTTAAGAGTAAGAATCACTTTTTCTTTCATATTGTTAGCCTAAATTCAAGCAATGCTTAAGCTCTCATTTCACATTTAAAAAAAATACTCAAGCCCCAGCATATATATACCTTTACATCTCTATTAATTACAAAACAGCATTGGGTTTTAGCTTAACTTATTCCATTTGAGATAATTAGATATAATTGCACAACAATTAAGGATAGACTGACATGCACCAGATGGAATAAATTGGATTCCAGAAGCAGCCATGATGAAGTCCACATGATTAGCCTCCATTCTGATGTACAATATTTTGTTTAAGTTTCCATTCCCACAGCATTTTACTAAGTAATTTATTAGTCCATTTTGTTCTTAAATGGAATAAATCATTAGTTTTAACAGCGTTATAGTCCTATCCTCCAACTACAGCTCAACATAAAGATTTAACCTACAGCTCTGTCTCCAGCTTAATAAAGTTGGCTGGGAGACTTTGAAATTCCATTCATAAAAACAAATATTACTAGAAAAAAATATGGAATAAGTTTGTAAATTAACATATATGAAATTTCCTTTGGCTTCAGGGGAAAGGTTAATAAAGCTGATATCACAGGCACATTAGAGACCTAGGCACCTACATTCAATATCTAAAAGTAAAGACCAGATAATAAACATAAGGTATTTTGGATTCAGTATCCTACTGAATATACAAACATTTGTCACAAAATCCTTGGCCAAAAGCAATAAAAGAGTCAGTTGACAGAGAGCTCAAACTTGAGAGGTAACCTTAATAATTCAGAATGAAGCAAAGTTCATGCTCAAGAAGAGTACCACAGAGAAACCAGGCAGAACAAGTAGAAATACCATAGAAAAAGAAAAGAACTCACCACATCACTCAAATACTTATGTAAGGTATGTCAAATGACAGGAAAGGAGTACACCATACTGGATAGCTGCTATACATTTACTGAATGCATTAACAGATGCAAACAAATGTCACTGTGACCCACAATAAACAGGCAGCAGAAAAATGGTTTATCAAGAAGTATCAGTTGGATACAAATGATAAATACAAATCAACACAGCTATTTTCATAGAGGAACTCAAACACCAGAGGGATACAAATGACAGAAATATTAAGTGTCGACTAAAAACATGATATCTCCTTTGTAAAGTAAGAAGTATATAAAAGACAGTATTGTTGGGGATGGAGGGCTAGCTTACACAAGTTAGAAGTTCTCTTGTCTATACTTAAGAAAACACAAAACTTCAAAAGAACAGCTTCTGGTATTGTATTAGGTAAGATAGAATCAACATTTATTTTCAAATGTTCATTAGAGCACTTCCTTGCTTCTTTGAGATTTATGTTTATTTCAATATGTTTTAAATTGTTCGTACTTGCAAAGCTGGTAATTAGAATACATTTTCATTTCAAGTCACAGAAAAAGATCCAAGCAACTAATGAGCTCATGGATGGATGTAGCAATCTGTCATCCTGCAGTGGAGGATTAAAAGGTCATTATTAAAATAACAGCTCTGTTTCTCTCATACAGAGTGGTTAATAATAAAAACTTTCAGTTTTCATATGGGCAGTTTTTTCAATGCTAAACTCAAAAATGAAAAAGGCCTTAACCCAAGTTAACACAAACAAAAAAGAGTAACATAATTATTTTATTTCTGATCAAATACAATTTTGATAGCCCTGAAAACACTAAAATTTTATTTGCACATCTGTAACGTAAGTGAAAAAGGAGTTTCACTTATATACTGATAAGATAGTCAAAGAGGAAACTTTTACTCATAAGCTTTCTACTTACAAGATCCAGCTGTGGGAAAGCCATGTTTATTTCCCTTTCAGACCCAAGAAAACTTGAGTCCATATTATCCCTTTCCCAGGAGATCACCTTAATTACAACATGGTAGTTCCTTGGGGGTGCTTTCAAAGAAAGCCGTTCTGTAAAGCTTTCCCTCTTTGTATAGAAGAATATGATATTAATTGGAGCATGGACAGAGACTCAAGTGATTTCCTTGATGACAAGCCTACAGCCATATAATATACACTCTTCCAGTTGTAACTTACCCCTCCCCAATAGCTTCCTCCCATCAAAGCTTGTCTGAAATAATGGAAAGGATCAAGTCACGTAAATCATGTTTGACATTGGGAGGGTAGATGGCAAACTCAGGAAGAGTTTAAAGACCTTGGAGTATTAGATCTATAAACACTAAAAATATCAACTTGTTCCTTTAAAAAACAATAAAATCAGTTTACTAAGAAAATTTGAACATTATGCATTATAATTGAATGAAAAATATTCCCTTCAAACTCTCGCAGCAAAGAACAGGCCTAAATTACCTACATACTACTTACTCTTACTCAAATTTTCCATCAACTATAGTGGAACTTCTTGGTTCAAACAGAGGATATTCAAAGGAGATCTTCCTTTCCACCACAAAAAAAAAATCTGAGCAAAATTTCAGCGATGGGGAGTTTCTGTTAGGACATTTTAAAAGTCTGTCCACAATGTATGTATACTCTGTGTGAATATACTGAATTAAAATTACCAACGAATATTGCACCAAGTTCTATTTCCTGATAGCACTCATAATCGAAGACCTAGTAAATTCACAGGACTCAAGCAACAGCTAACTCTGATTCTGGCAGGAGCAAATAAAAACAGCATACTGCTCAAAAACAAACAAACCAAGAGAAGTCAGTCAGCTGCCAGACAGGATTTTACCTGATAGTATGTCAATAGAAGTTAAATTTTTAATCAATCTGTATCCATTTCAGAAACAAAACTTTTGTTTAAATTGAAAAACAGAACAATAGCAATAAAAAAGGTGAATATTTCCCACAAAGATTTAAACACTGAGAAAACAGCCATCCTAGAAATGGCATTTGATTTCCCAACAACACTAATGTACCTGGGTAACACCACCTTTCTATAATGTCTAACAACACAGGACCATTTATTAATGAAAAGCAGTGATTAAATTATTAAACTAATATCAAGTAAAATGTCAGTCTCAATTAAGTCAGTGTCAAATACCTATCAAGTTGCAAATACCCAGGAATTTATTATGCATGTGGTGCAAAAGGACCTCTGACTCTTGATGATCACATCATCTTTATCATAGTTTTCAGAAACAGCATTAAATGGATCCCAAATTTCATGGTTTACTGATTCTTGATTCCATCATTACTAGCTTGGTCCTGATACTGGTGCCTTTGATCTAATCTAGACAAGAACTGTTAATTCCATAGAATGAACTTTGTGTCTATCACCTTTTTGAGAAACTACTTTTCAATTATAAATCGCAACACAAAAATTCCACCAAAATTCTGAGATCAGCTGCAGTACACAATAAAAGGAAGTGTCCCAACTGTTGAGTAATAGTTGTGCTACTATTCCTCTGCATTGTGACTTGTCATATATGTAAAGTAAAAGACCTAAAAGCAAACCAGTAGTGAAACTGGAAGTCACACAGTTTCAATTAATACGTGCTAGTTTACAATCCCCTTACATTAAGGCTATGATCAGAATCCTTTGCAATCAACAGAAAGACAACCCATGTTTTCACAAACTCAGGGGTCAGACTAGAAGTCTTGCTTCACTTCCTAGGCACTCAGATAAAAACACTAGTTATCTATAAATATATAACAGTCACTATAAAAACAGCTATCACTCAAGTGACTGAAAAATATACAAACTATGTACAATGAAAATGAACAATTAGTTTGGGCATTCAGCACTTCTATGTGTTGCTCTTCTGTTCGTTTTAATACATTTTTAAGTCAGAACATACTAATATGCTAATTTATTTTGATCATCCATGAAGTGCACTAATTTCCTCATCAAGACTGTGTCTTCTGGTGAGCTGCATCATATTTGGAGAAAAAATAAACTGTTGTAGCTTTTCATTATGAAATTTTATCACCAAAGGAATCTATCAGCGAAAGCTTTAATGTTAATGGGATTTTTACTTGGTAAATTAAATTTTATATCTTATTAAATCGGTTTCACCAGTTTTCTGTTTGTCATCAGACAAAAGTTAGGAGTTTTAATGCTAGACCCAAAAATTCCCTTCTGAATTAAATGTAATGCACAATGCTCTAAAAGCATTGCATGACTTAACAGCGATTAGTTCATATCACTCAGTCTACAAACAATAATGCGGACATTTATTCTATTAGTAATACCAGGATCTGCTTACTCTGTGGGCATCCTGTGCCTAGAATCATTTAAATATATTGTGGTAAATGGAGATCAATATTGCCTATGTCCAATAGAAGGACAAAACCCAGCAGATATTGTATGGAACTCACTCTAGATTCAATGTAAAACATAACCTATGCTAAAATAAGTGCAACCTTGTCTAAATGCAACATGTATCTCAGTACTTTCAGCGAGTATTTCTGCTCTAATCAGAGGTTGGAATAAGCAATCAGTGACCTGGAGCACCAAGTGTCATGTAAAGGAAAGTTTTATTCATGTATGAAAAAAAGCCATCCTTTGCCACTTGTTCTATTTTACAAAGAATTAAGATTCTCACCATGCGACCAATCTGCTCAACAAGTTATTACATTAACCTTTTTAGTAATTTTCTTTAGCTACTTCCAAAGCAATCATGGAAATTCAGACACATTTTTCATACACACTTGAAAACTCAACCAAAATGACATTGTCTGTTTTTCAAAAATCAAAAAGACCCTCAAATTTTCCACTGAATAACATCTTTTTTCCCCCCTAGACAGTACTTCAGAAGGCAACTGTAATTTATACTCATTGTATTTATGTACTTCACATCCGTGACTATTTACTATGAGAGACAAGTTCAAACACTGGAGTTCTCATTGAAGTGGAACTCCAAAGATCAAATTGCATATTTAGGCAACCACATTTTTCCTCTATGGTTCCAGCCTTCTAAAATCTGAGAGTCCTGCAGTTAAAACACCATCCCATAAACCTGAAGAAGGATAATTGACCTACCTTAGAAAGTCCGCCTACTTCCAAATAGAAGCAGATAATGAAAACATTCCAGGTGACCCACAGGGCAGTCCAGACCGTGTACTAAACAAAAAGCCGGACGAAAGCAAAAAGACAGAAAAATAAAATGTGAAGATGAAAGAGGACTTTATTCTGAGCAGATCAATAATAAAAAAAACACCCAATATCAATAAGCATTGTTCTTCTGGGAACAGATAAGTGTAGAGAGTTCAAAAAAGGAGTTCTTCCTGCAGAAGTCTCTGAAGAATCATAGGAAATTACAAATCCAATATTCATTGCTGCTCTAAATACATACCAATAAAGCAGATTTATTCTTTAAGTTTTATACTATCCTACTGATACCAATTAAGTCCAAAACGCTGACTTAAACACTTTTTTGGGGGCAAACGTGAGTCATTTGTAAATCATGATTTAGCTCTCTTAATGGAGATTCCAGAATAGCACAGTAATTTAAATAAGCAAATATTATTAAAATAATATTTAAACATTATGAAGAAAAGCACAAACCCACACTAAATAAAGCAGAGAATCTATTGATCTGATAATTTGGATTTTTTTTAAAAAAAACCCAAACAAGTACATGTAAATCTGATCTCTAAAGTCTTGCTTTTCAGTAAACGGCATTTTAACTGAATTAAAAATAGCTCACTACAGTCTTTGTGGCCACGGACTTGATCTTACAATGCACTCTTTAACAGGTGAACATAACCCTATCTCTTCTGAGTTCCCCAGTGCCCCACCCTGGTGCAAGACCAAACTCATACTCCACTCACAACATGAATGGGAGATTAATTTGTCTACCTTAAATCTTTTATTCACATTTTAATTGTCAGCATAATTGACTGGCACTATTTCATTATGGATGCACTGCTTACCTATATATGACTGTAAACTATGCCCAATTAACTCTCCAAGCAGCACATCTCAAGAGCATATCTGTCTCACAGGCTAAGTGCAGACCCACCTGAAAATTGTAATGAGTAGGAACACTGCCACTTTACTTTTATGCACTTACAATCTTAACAATGGAGAACTGCTGCTAAGCAGCTTTGCAAGTCTAATTAGCTGAGACTAGGTGAGGCTAATATGCCATTGTCTTGCTTCAATATACTCAGTAAAGCTCAGCATCCTAATCTACCCTATGCTGGATCCCACTTCCATTATATGCTGCCCTCCTTTCCCTCCCTACAATGTATAATGAAACGTTCAGGTGAAGAGGGTTCAAGTTTTCCACATTTTGACTACCCCCACATGCATACAGTCATTTTGTACACAGGTTAGCAGCTTTAATTTAGTTTCTTTAATTTAAACTGCTATTTAGGCTGTTTGGAGATAGCTATAGCATAAGAAGTAGTTCATTGATATGCAAAATGAGAATAACACTTCTGGGCCATTTCCTCTGTCTTACAGAGAAGGGCAGTATGACAGCTGAAGGCTAGGTTACTATAAAATAGACAAAGTTGCTCTGGTCTGTGAGTAGTATAAGGTCTGTGCTATTAATAAGATTAACTTCAAAGACAAAATCCCATTTTACCACATTTGCTGACTTTGTAGCAACTCATCGTAAGTTTCTAATTTTGCCGACTACGTCCTTAGAATAGCAGGTGCAGTGTTCAAAATTAATGAACACTTAATACAAGCCCAGCTGTTCATAAAAAGCAGGTTTCAGAATATTCAGAAGAATTTTCCTTTTTAAGTAAAAAAATAAAATATCTCTATGAATGAAATCTGTAATCACAATAGCAAAAAACCTACTTGATCTTCCAGGCCAAGCCAAATCTGTTAATGGCCTCATTCTGTCCCATGAGCACCAATGACCATGCAGGCAGAACCCATCTGAACGTGCTCTCCCAGGCCAAGCTACACTGTCTTACAAAGTCAGGACCTGTTTTGTCCCTTAGCTACCCTGATGATTACTAAAAGAGAAGTGCAGGTGCAAAGCAGGTATATACCTTGAAATGTATTTATATGTATTATGCTGCTGCGTAATGGAGAGTCTCTTCCTAACTCTCACTGAACTGCGTGGCTATAAATTAAAGCTCCATTTGCTTTAAGAACGTAACAATTACATATTTGGCAATTATTACTATACAGATTTTAAAAGTAAGAAAGTTACTCTCCATAATCAAAAAGACATTTTTTGGTTACAGAAGTAGCAGATTTATTCCTTGTATAGCATTGTAGATACTTAAAACTACATTAAAAGAAGTTTTAAGACAACAAGAGCAAGAAAGCTAAGTTAGGATACATCATAATTCTGGTTATATATACCATCTTATTCTTCTCTTTTGTGGATATGCAATACTATGCAAAAACTAATTAGTCATTATAGAAATATTTTTATTTCAGAAGACCCCACCTTACTCAACACTATTTATGAACAACTAACTCAATACTTCTTTTCTCTTTGTCACTCAGACCCCAGTCTGAGGACAGAATATTAATTTCCTCATGAGATTTCTAAGATGCTCATCGCTGTCATGTCAGAGCTGCACAAACATTAACTAATTTATTTTATGTTATAAGGGAGCGATACAGCTCTCAATGCAAATAACGTTCTGATACATGCAGAGATTACGTTCAGAAGTATTCATACATTACAGGTAGCCAACTTGAGATGCTAAGACTTCATTTTTCATAACACACTTATACAAAGCTTTATTAGCTCAGTGTTCAGCTTCCTGTGGCTGAGCTTTCAGCATTTGTGCAAATCAGACTACAAAGTCTCAAGACAAGAACCCAGAAAACAAAGCACATGAGAGGTTTGGTTTAAGTGACTCACTTGGTGTCAAAAAGGTTTTGGTTGTTGAGAGCAAAGATAATACTTAGCTACCCACTGCAGCCTTCACATCAAAAGCAATCCTTTTATTTTTCCTGTCACATGCCTCATTCCTCCCACGTCCTCTGTTTTCTGCAAATCAAGTTTATATTCTATAGCTGTTATCACCAGAAAATCCCTAAATGTCTGTCCTTTCTATTGCAACTGACGTACTCCTGGAAAAAAAAAATTGGTATGCATCCATGCAGTTCAAAACTGCAAATATACAAAAGGATCACATTAAGACTGCACAGCAGGGTTTTAGTAACAGCTTTTCATAATTTTTGAGTGTTTCATCTTGAAAATATGAATTAATTTTTGAACATTATGTATGCAAATTTATATGTGTATGCCTTTAAGGTTTGAAAAACCCCCAACACAATATTCCACAATGTAGGATCATGCTAACATCTGCTTGGGTTGCCACATGAGTTTTAACTTTTAGATCCATTACAAAGACCTCTCCTTTGAGCTAGCAAAGAAACTGCCTGCAGTCCCTGTGTTGTTGTCCTTTGTGTGAAGGCATGGAAAGGTGTCATGCCCTCTAACACATCTGCTGTCTATGGGGGAGTGGTTAGGGTCTGAAGCATCACGTCCACGCAGGGTTCATTTCCCTCCCCAGACACCTCACCTTACGTGTTTCATGACCTGATCATTCAGGTGTTCCCACCTGTGTCCTGAACACTACCTCGACTGCTGGTTCACTCCTATTCCCCCACATTCAGTGATTCTTGTCCCAGTTCTTTGTCCAGACACACTCTATTTCCCCAGCCCAAATGGTCTCATCCTGAGCATCACAACCCTCACTGTATCTGGCATGAACAAGGAATTTTCCACACCTGTTCAAGCAGCAAGAAGAGCTGGCTTTTTTTTTTTATTTTATAGCCCACATAATGCACTACTTAAAGATCACCTGGACATTTTCAACCAATAGATTCCTTCTGCTGGAAAGATCTAGGACTCTGGTGTTATCCTTTGCTGACTTCTCTCCATGAATACTTTCTTGCTTTGGTCTTGTACAACTAAGGCCTGTACACTGTGTGGTGTGAGGAAGCATTTGTAGTCTTACAGGTTATGTTTAGAGAGTACTCCCTAAACATTACATGTTAAAAATCTATTTATTCTCTTTTCAAATCCCCTTTCCTAATGCCAACCTTTCTATAAAAGTGATATTTTTATACCTCTTTTGACTTTACTGGTCTTACTGAAACTGCTGCAGAGAAACCTTTCAGCTACTAGAGAATTATAAATGCTTCTAGAGTTAAATCATCGGTATTAGATGAACACAGTGTCATAAAAAGAAAACATTAAGCAACATTAAGGAAAAAATACAAACTTCTTAAACTGAAAGGTAAGAGGGAAAACGGAAATTCTAGGTTTGACTACTATAAAGATTCTGGGATAAGTTTGGCCTTAATGAATAAACTATCTCAAGTGTATAATTAATCCAAAATGCCACACCTTCTCTGACACAGTGTCTTGACATTAGGGGAAATGAATGTTGGCTCAGGGATACTTTAAGGAAAAGGCAGCATCTATTGAGTCATCAGATCATATTCCTGTAATACCTGGATGTGTCTCAGAGGCATCAGCACTTACAAGGCCCTACTTAGTCATATTTGTGAAAGATGACAGGGAAAGTGGCATAAATCAACATGATGGAATAGTAACAATTTAGGACTTATCAGGAAGGATACGCAAGGAGTAATTTTGGATGTCTAAATATTTCAAATGCATTTTGAAACTGTAACAATGTTTGTATAGCATTTGCTTCAATATGGTGTAAAGTATCCTCTATAGTCTTTCTTCTGCTGCTTCTTTTTTTAAAGAATCTGTGTCCTGGTTTTTCAGATGTACGCACTGCCTGCATACTGTTATTATTCAATGTAATACATAAGCCAAGCAAAGCAGAGATTTCCACCTTACATCCCCCCTATTGAAGTATATTATTTCCATTCCTCACTGTTCATTAATACATTTGTGTTCAGCTTTGGGCCAGATTTCGGCAAGCTTAGCTGTATGAGTCATCGTTCAGAAGGCTTTTGAAGTCCTACATCAGAAGTTGGAGAGGAGAAAAAACCCAACTTTAGCAAGTAGCCTGTCATCACCTTTAATCAATTTTAACAGCCAGAAAATCTTGCTGGTGATAGCATGTTATATTAAGAAAGGAAAAGAATGCACAGGGAAATGGATCATAGCAGAATTCTGGAGATGTATCATAGGTGTGTTACAGCATAGTTAGAACTGAAATTAAGCTGTTTTTTCTTCCTTGTAGACCTTTGGGTTAGTTTCAAATGAGCAAATACAGGAAAATTAGGAATCAGCTCTGCACTTTTACGTCCCTTGGGAACTTTGCACTGATTAATTCAGCCACAAAATATTCAAGTATTGAAAATAGCACATCCACTTAGTGACAGGACAAATTGTTCACCAAAATTGATCTAAATTACTAATTAATACAAAAACTATTAGAAATAATTATTGGATTTAAACTAATTAAGACACTTGGAGTGTATGCCATTGCGCTCTCTCTCTCTCTCTCCCTCTCTCCCTCTCTCTCTTTCTCTCTCTGTGTTTTCTAGGCTCTGAGGACTCAGAATTTTACATATAAACAAATGAAATTCCAGATTTATTCCAGATTGACATCATTATAGTCCTGTATCTAAAGGATAGTGGACAGAGAACTTGAGGCACTACCTCTTATCTACTTTGAATGACAATTGTATTGAAGAAAGCAGCTTCATGACTCAGCCATTACATGGCAGGTCTTAAGAGCATGGGGCATTTTTTTGGTACAAAGCTCTCAGACCAAACTTTATATCACTCAAACTATGAAGAAAAACTCATTTCTTTATCAAGACTTTTAATGTACAATGGCTATGCTTATGCTGCTGTCAAAGAACTGACTGAAGCTTATGTTATCATTAAATGCTAGTCATTAACAAGCTAGCCTGTGTTAATGACAGTGGAAGAGTTAGAAGAACCCAAATGCTTTTGTGTTTATCCACCTTCTGTCCTAGCCCTTGCTGTGTTCCTTGGCTCTAGGTACCTTCACCAAAAGCCTGCTCAATTGTGCCTGTAGAACTAGTCTCATATTTGACTGCAGTACAGATGTGTGGTCACACGTGCCAGATCAATTTTATAGAAATAAATTGTGTATCTCACATAATTTTCTGTTTACTTCAATTCTTTTCTATTCTGATGTGATCATCTGCACTACCAAAGCTGACGTCCAGGGAAGCCTTAAGGGAAAGACAATGGATACTAACAATACATTTCTGGAAGTATTTTATTACTTTTCCAGTTCAACTGGATTTAGCTTAATCTAAACCAGAAGCTTCAGGAACCAAGAGTACATAAAAACATGACTCAGTGTATTTCTTTCTCCAAAGTCACAGTAATGTGAGACACCAACCAGTAACATATCCAGTGACTAAGATGTGGCTGAAGGCGCAGCTATGGACTCAGAAGCTCATGAAGCTTCTCAAATTAATTTAGAGCCCAATTTGTTACTCAGAGCCCAGGCAGGCATCTCTCTGCATTATGTTTAAGTAATACTGAAAATCAAGACCCTACTGAAGATTTGCATTAAATAGACTTTATATCTGAAGCCAGCAGTAAAACTGCACCACTGTAACAGGTGGGCTGTGTTTTTAAAGGGTTTCAGAAGCAGGGGGGCAGTCTATGGCCTTCTTTGGGAGAAGTACCTTTGGATTCCATTTTGCCTTAGTGAAGACAGCCTAGAGCTGGCACTGGTAGGGGTCTTTGCTGTTAAATTCCCCTGACTCCTCTAGGGCTTCTGCAGACAGTTGGCAAAGCCCAGCTGCAGTTGGGACAGACTTACGAAGCACAGCTTCTGGGGCGCATGTGTTAGGCATAGCCTGGAAAAGCTTCAGGCTACAGCTCAACAGGAACTTTAAGCCGGCGTAACTCTTCCCTGCTGCAGAAAGACTTCATGCCCTTTTCCCCCTTCTCTGGCTACATGATCCTGTTTGCCCTCTCGGATCTACTCCCTTCTGTTGGAACAAGCGAAACACGTCAGAGAGTTTGCCTACACCTAAATTATCACTAGAAAAGAAAACGGTTGTTTTGCAGTGGGATCTGTTCCAGTTTGATAGTTTATCAAGTGGCTGAACTGACACTTGTGCTGGTGCAAATGAAGGAACAGCAAAGGGATCGAAGGTAGCAGCTGAGCAAAGGGATGATCACGGCTTATGCCAGCTCGAGGTAGTCAATTCATCCTGAAGGTGAAGCTAGAGAACAGGCTGAGCTGTTAATCTGTAGCTGGCAACAAGGGAAGTCTTGCATCTCCTCCTCTCCGCTCCACCTCCACACTGCTGTTCATGACTGTGCAGTCCCGATCCCCACCTTGATAGGTAAGTTTTCTGAGAGCTCAGGAATGGAAATGGCTTACTGAAGGGTCTGAGTAACCGCTGCCAGAATTGGTGGAGAGGGCTTGGAGAAGTATTCAGCCAGGGAGAACAGCGATAATATGGAGGCATGCAAAACATTCTTCTGCTAGTGTTGAGCTGTGAGGCTGGTTCCAGACAACTCGTGTACCTTCACTCTTCAGACTTCAGAATACAGCTCAAACTATTCCTACTTCACAAGGAATCTCATGTTAGTAAGGACAGAAGCCGTTCTATAGTCTTGATTTTCCCAAGTAGTGAATATTTGCACCTACTATAGCTTAACCTCTTAACTATATGCTTAAAGTTAGATCAGAACGCAAGTTCAGTTAAATCTGAGGATGAAGTATCTTGTTGAGGTGCTTCTTTCTTTAATTATGAGTTTCCTACCTCCACTTTACAACAAGTTTAATATATTCTAAAAAATTCATTTACATCAGAAAAGATACAGAAGCAGTCAACATCTGTTGTGCTTTGTTTGAAAACTAAAGCAAACCTTCCACTGTTGAACAGCAGTGCTGAACCCGAGGGGCAAAAGATTTTGTGGTGTTGCACTTCAGACATGAATTTGCTACATAATTTTACAGATGCTTACCCTCACTTGCTTCCGAAGTCTTATGTACTAAATTGAGAACATGAAGCACAAAGGGGAGTCATCAATATATGGCTGTATATACACTGCTGCCCAGTTCTCCAACCACAAGCAACAGATAAAAGTGCTATTATTTACATGAATCTATTTTCAATTACTTACAGTCTGTTCGTGAAGATTAGCTAATGTGACTATGAAGAATTTGGGTGCACTTTTTGTTCATCTTTTCTTTTAAGACATGACAAAGAATTACAGGATTCCAGGCTTGACTAGGAAATATGAAGCTTTTAAAGTATTTCTTTAATGTGTTTTCTCCAGCAGACATTTATTTCACTCTTTTAGCCTCTTAAAATCCATTACTGACAACATAACTGAAATGTTCCAGAAACAGACACTGCCAGTTAAAGACATAATATTCATCCATTCAAGAGAGACTGTCAGGGACGAAAAGGGATGGTTTTTGTTGGTAGTTTCCTTCAAAGCTTCAAAAGTATTTTTATTCCTGGCTATGTTGAAAACACGGGGGAAAAAAAATCTGTGAAGCTTCAAGTTACAACCATCAGTCTACAACAATTAATGGCCAAGAGCGCAGAAAGAGATTTTTTTGGAACCCATGGGTCACAGGACCAAAGGAGTATCTGCAATCCTTGCTTCTCCTTGACTAAGAGGAAATGTAGCTGAATATAACTTGATGTAACTTGAATATAACTTGACCATTATAAGTATTTTTTATATTTAATGGCCATTGATTATGCTTGTCTATTATAAAGATGACAACAATTCTATTTCTTCTCTCTATTTTTGCATAGTCTAATTGTAGATGTTCCCATGATAATTTATTCTTTAAAGAATCTTACTAAGAGCTTGTGCAACGGTTATAATTTTGTCAGCACTTTCTCTAGGTTACTCATTCTTGATAGATTCCAAAATCTCAGAAATGCCACTCAGGAGTCCTAAATTTGCAAAAAGACACAGAGACCTCTAAAGTTTCTACAGAAATACCATCTGGTCTTTTGAAACAAAGAAAATTCTGCTTTGTAATATGACAGGGTTTAAAACCAAATGAAAAATAATAATAGATAATAAATGAGACTTACCACAACTATATATCGAGGCCTAAACTGGATGGTTCCAAACAACCCCAAAATGACAACTATTATTTGTAGGAAATTGCCAAGGATAGGAGCCCACTGGAAACCAAGGAAGTCAAAGATCTGTCTCTCTAATGCTGCCAGCTGTAAGAAAACACATGAACAGAACATCCACTTTTTAATTATGGGTGAAGACAGGACACTTGACATTTTGTTATTTGCACCAGGCTTCACCAGAAAAAAGTATGGTAAAATTCTGGAACTACTTTTCTTGGGCGTAGCCTTTGTCAGCGTTGTCAGTACACTGCTATCTGACGATAGCTACTATTCAAGACACATATTTTTTAATGAAAAAGCACTTGGAAAATAATTTAAGAAAATATTTGTAAAACTCTTATATAACAAAAAAAAATTAACTCTACAAACCAGATGCAAACATATTTTATTTTAGTCTTGTATGATGGAAACTCTAAAGCTTGACAATATATATTTAAATACAAAGATATTTTTGAGCAACTAAACAGAATTCAACTGAGAAACAACTGAGTTTCTGTGTTTCCTTGAATCTATTACACATCTATCTGATTCTACTACATTGTTACAAAGCCCTCAAAATTACTGAATTATGCACTTAATATTTATAGCTGAGACAGATGGAGTAAGCATGGCCCTCTGAATACCAATCAAAGTATTATCATATGTGGATATTTCACATAAAACATTTCATTTTACACATAATGTCCAGATTCAATTCTCACCTACAAGATGGGGCTAGGCGTCAAAGAAACAAGAATCCATCTTTTCCACACAAAAATAGTCCCTAACAACACTCACAAAAACCATATTCCCTATGCTAACATTAATAAATAAAATAAATCTAAACAAATAAAGAACAAAGGCTGAATCATCTGAATCAACTTGGCACACCTCCTCTGCAATCAATGAACTTACATTGACTTTTATCAGCTAAACATCTGGCCCAGTACGGATAAATGAAAAATTATCACACAGCAGACAATATTAAAATGTTATTATCATCTTGGACATGTAAAGATGTTTCTGTTCTTAGCAGATATTATCTTATTCTTTTCATGCTGTAGGTAAGGGAGAATCTCATTGGGAGTATCCCTCCCATGTGACTGAAGCTGTTGGCTCATGGGGCATTAGCTACCTAACTTGCTAACTTGCTATCACACTTAGCCCTCTCTTCTTTTAACTCATTGTCCACCTTGATCAATAATGTGTTTTCTTCTCTAGATATGGAAAAACACTACAGAATTTAATGACCAAGTCCAGAAAATGACATATTTACACGGACCTCAGATGGAAATTCAGTGCCTAATGATGCGGTTGTCACTCTCCTGGAAGTATGTAGGCATTCTAACTGGTACACAACAACTGTGATCCCAGTGTCATTGTCACAAAGTCTTCACCTTGCAGTAGACTCAAGAGCATCACAATAATGGTCTAATTGGGACTTCACTACGGACACCTCAGAATCATTTTTTCACTTCTTTCTAATGTACTACCTTGGGCAATTCAGATTACCTCACATTTGGGAATGCCCCTGACTGCAGCTTCCCTAAACCACAGGAAACATCACTCAGTACAGTAGAAAGGTTCCCTAACTCATATATGTGAGATAGCAAAGAGTTTAAAAAACTCTTTGGTATTGGCAAAACTCACAGTTTATGGTATAGGAAACAATGCAGCAAGAGTTCTGTCCTATAATGCATAGGAAGGCATTTACGACATCCATGACCAGAGTCAGAGCCTGTTTCAGTCCTGCCACTACAAGTGGACAAATTCCAGGGTCAGCAAGGCACCTAAATAATTCACAGACCACCATTTTTCAGAGACAATGTGTCTTCTTCCTGGAGCCCTGGTATTACATAGTAAGCAGAGGATAGAGATGCCAAAACAGACTAGAATCTGCTTATCAGCCACCTCTGTCTTCATATTCTTTGAAACTCTCATGCAGCCTAGGTCTTCACCTGCACCAACAAATTGAGTGTGTCCTGTAACACTCCCAGCACTGAAGGCAGCTGGCTTAGGATTGCCTCCAAGTGTCCCTGTCTTTGAAACAGGGTAGCCTGTGCACAAGCTACATACCTACCTACTCAAAAATGGTCCCTAGGCACGGTTGAACTGCCTGGGAAGACTGATGGTCACAATGAGCTCAGTTAACATGCCCGAGGACTCTAACAGCCCACCAGCACCCACAGTGGTACACCTGCCTGGCTTCTTTCCCAGGCACATGTGGATTTTATAGAGAGCATAAGCCTTGGCCAAAGTGCGCACTGAGGAAATTCATTTTGCACAGATGGTTCATGCAAGGGACAGCGGCCCTCAGAGATTTTATGCAGTGTTAAAACACCTAGAGCTGTCTGAAAGACAAAAGCCTGCAGCACAGGTACGAATAGTGCAACTCAGATATGAATGAAGCTATTTAGTATATGCCCCTCCTTAAAGTGGTCCTTCAATTTTCAGAGTCATGTAGATGAGCACCTTCAGCGCCTGAAAGACACAGTACTACTGCGTCTACGAACAGAGCCACTGCATTTTGCCAACAGATTCATGTTAACAGGCTTGGTACTCAGCTCATTCCTAAACTGGATCAGGTACAAAGTTTGCCTTCATATGTACCTCTTTGATATCTGCCAAGCCAGCTCAGAACACATCTACCAGTATTGAGATCTCCGAAATAGCACATTGGCCACAAGTATCTTCTCAAAAATGACTGTACAAATATGTACACACACCATAGATAAGACATATGAGGTCTGACACAAAAAAACCCCTGAGACTGATCCTATACCATGGGAGCCAAGAGTGGGAGGGGAGAGACACAGAGATAGTTATAGAATATGTTCTAACTTACACCACTGAGATATGATTCAACTCAATCACATCATTCAGTATGAGTAGATGCAAGTTCAAAACAGACATTTTCTTACCATCAGCTGGAAAATGTCAGTGTGCAAGAGTGAACAGCAAGTTATCAGCAAGACAACGCACCAGCCCTTGACATTGTCTGTGAAACAGTTTGTAGTTAATAACAACATCACCATGCTTGTGCACCCACTCTGTTCACCAGACCTGGCTCCCTGTGATTTCTACCTCTTACCACTGATCAAGTTGATGCTCAAAGGAACCCAGTTTTGTTTGGTAAAAGATGTGAAATTGTTAAATAAACGTTACAGGCACAGCCTCTTTTTTTTGTGTGTGTCTGTGTCAGACCTCATACACATATAAAAAATAAGCTTTACTGTGGTAAAGGCAGCCAGCACAATCACCAAGAAATAAGGTTAAATTTCATCTCCTGCTGCCTACAGAGGTATCTATTCCTCCCACCTCCTGTCCATTAGGATACCAAGGGGCAGAGAGCTTCTCCTTGAAACTGTGCTACCAGCCAAAAAATAAAAATCTATATTTGATGAGTCAAAATTAGAGCACAAGGAGAAACATGAGCCTACAGCCTATCATTTAAGGTACTCATCAGAGATTGGGAGAGTTGCTTATTTTCTTGACTGCAGGGCTCTTTGGTTTTATATACAGTGACAGCATGTAGACCACCAAAGAAGTCCTAGGAGCAGGACACCAAATATACAGCACCATTCCTCCCCCACTGAGTGCTTTCACCATCGGGCTATGCATTGAGCATTTCCTGTGCCAGTAAGTCTCAGTTATTTTGCTCTTGTCGCCAACACAGCATAATTCATCTCATCCTTAAAGTCCACAGAATACATTAGTGCTGAAAAAAACTCTAAAGCAAAGAAAGAGGTAGGAGGCATGTCTATCCTGCTCAATTTGCTACTCTCTTCTAAATTATAAAACCTTCTCACAAATAGCACCAATAGAAGTTAAAAAGCTAATAATTCATGATAACAGCAGAGGAAACATATTAAGTTCTGTTTTCTTTGTACCATGAGCAATACGCACTAAATACAGATATTACATAAGTGCTGCTGTTCTTATTGTCTAATATCTCACTCAAAAGAGTCCCCAAGCAGAGACGAAGGCCACAGAATTTTTAGCTCTGTGCAAACAAATAAAAGAAGTCTCTATCCCAGTTTGTGATTCAGGTAATTCACTGCACAGAAAGCATCAGAATAGAGGGAAACAGGTAGCAGTGCACAATTACAGGCTGTTTTTACACAGTTATGAAGAGCCAGTACAACTGGTGTTTGCACAGATCCATAATCTCAGTAGCGTAGTACCAGACTAACCTACACCATGTGATGCAGGAAAAGGAGCAGACACTCTGACAGATAGTTGGAGTTATGCACACGTGAGTACTTTGAAATGTTTCACCAAAAATTTTTAAAGAGGCTTTTTTTTCTCAACAAGAAATTTTCCCATCACCATTTTCAGATTCTTCTGAAAACAGGCAAAAAAACCCTGAACCCTGATGGCAAGGCAGAGGATCCCAAAATTAGCTGGCTCAACTTCTCCCATTGATAGAAGACAGGTATCAACTTAATAGGGCAGAGGAACCTGAGGCTGAAGAATCTGAATGCGCTCAACGTGACTGTGGTCCTCTTGGGCTACACTGTCGTATCACCTTCCTAATAAGCACTTTCGAGGAGAGGCTGGCACCTCCACTACTCCTGATAACAAAGATAACAAAGTTTGATAATGTTTTTTTAATGATTAACATAAGGCAGAATGAAAACTCAAACCTTTCTTGCAAATAAAAGTGGTGATGTTTCAATTTTGGCAAATTAAATACTAGGGGTCTGTTTTTAGTAAAACCTATGTCCAGTTGTGTGAAAAATCTTCATGAGAACTTATAGAAATCTATCCAAGTTGATAGGAAATAACATTTCTTATCATAACAACACTTGGAAAAAGAAACATAGTATTTCTTATTGCAGCTGCCAAGGGAGAGCTTTTTTATTTAGTCATCATCAGCACCAACAATCTTGTAATGTAAAGTGCACAACTCAGGAGACTAGGACTAGCAGTAAAATGCTCCAGTGGGACTGTATCAAACCACTCAATGAAGACATACCACACTTGTCTTGTTCTTCTATCTCTTTGTTTAACTAAGTCTAGCAAATATTCCCCATGTCCCTCTTTCTGCAGAGTGCAAGGAGAAGTTACTGTAGCTGTAAGACCGGGCTACAATAAAGTCACAATAGGCTGATCTTTGTCTTCTGGCTATGCCCAGGCTCTTTTGTGTCAAGAGCAGTAAAAAGTTTACATGAAATATTCTGTTTAAACTTTGAGCTTCTCCACCTAGATGGACCAACCAGATGTGCAGCACGTGAAGCATCCTGAACAGAAGAAACAGGGTAGCTGTAGCCTTAATGCCCCACATGCGGCTCACAGTGAAGGAGTAACAATATAAAAAGTAGGGAAGCAATCAGCAATGCTGCATAAGCTCTACAGAAAGAAATCACCAAGATGGTCCTAGTCAATAGAGACATCAAAAAACATGTTTGAACTCAGACTTCAGCAAATGTTCCCTACGGAGTATACCCCTCTAAATGCTAAGGACCTCAACATACACCTCAAAATACATATCAGAGTTACAAAGTCAACTTTTCAAAATGAGTGTAAAAACTCAATTTTCTCTTCTGTCAGAAAACTCATGGATAACCGTCAGGTTTATATTTTAATGGAAAAGCTTTTATAAATGACATGTTAGATTGAGATGAATAAATATACATCCACAACGGAATGACTCACTGGATCAAGAAAAAGAGTTTTCATATGTAACGGATTATTTAAGACAAGAAAAGACCTAAAAGTGGCTTAACATAAATATAAAAATATGAAATTACTTAATGTAAAAATAAAAGGTTAATGAGATATAGAACTATCTACAAGTTTTACATCGTACAAATTATTGAGTTCACAAGACTGGGAAAGTATAATGTATTCTGCATTTGATATTAAAACATTGCTTCAATTTGTCATGTAACACAATCCCTAGAAATTTTAATAACCAGAAAATTATCCATTCTATAACAAGTTTGTATTCAAGACATCTAACATTAATCATGAAATTAAATACTTAATAACTGTAGAGTTGTAAAAATAAATAGTTTTGAAATATTTTTTGAAATAATAACAATTTAAAAACTAGGAAAAAAATACACAAATTATTATAACTTCCCAAATGAATACCGGTTCTCCAGCTTTCAAAAACAAAAACAGTATACAAAAATGGCGAGTCCAAAAATTAGTCCAGAGCATTCATATTCTAAGTTCAAGGCAGGAATTATGTGAAACCTTTGAATTATGCATGTTAGACTCTGAGTTGGCTGATGCTGCTAATAATTATCACAAGAGAAGTGCGAGGGCACAGCTCATCATCCATACTAATTACTGCTCCTAAGGACACAGAAGTTTTCTCCAAAAGTCTCTGCTTCATTTTATAGCCATAAATTTAACCTGTAGCCAGAAAGAGTTTCCGAGACATGAGGACTGTTGTTCCTTTTACCATTACCACTAGTTACCAACATGCTTTACTGAATTACAGGTAGAATTACTGTTGGTTAAGAGTTTCTTAGACGCAACCGTTAAAAAACAGACTGGTTCCCAAGCCTCAACCAGGAAACTCCACCTGAAGCTTTAAGGCAGTCTGTTTTGAAGACCCAGGATAACTTTCATGAGCTCTGCACTGCACTAACCTTTCCCTCCCACCGCATCCTCTCACTCCACCCCATCCATCCTTCCTTCCTTCCTTCCTTCCTTCCTTCCTTCCTTCCTTCCTTCCTTCCTTCCTTCCTTCCTTCCTTCCTTCCTTCCTTCCTTCCTTCCTTCCTTCCTTCCTTCCTTCCTTCCTTCCTTCCTTCCTTCCTTCCTTCCTTCCTTCCTTCCTTCCTTCCTTCCTGCCTTCCTTCCTGCCTTCCTTCCTGCCTTCCTTCCTTCCTTCCTGCCTTCCTTCCTGCCTTCCTTCCTTCCTTCCTTCCTGCCTTCCTTCCTGCCTTCCTTCCTTCCTGCCTTCCTTCCTTCCTTCCTTCCTTCCTGCCTTCCTTCCTTCCTTCCTTCCTTCCTTCCTTCCTTCCTTCCTTCCTTCCTTCCTTCCTTCCTTCCTTCCTTCCTTCCTTCCTTCCTTCCTTCCTTCCTTCCTTCCTTCCTTCCTTCCTTCCTTCCTTCCTTCCTGCCTTCCTTCCTTCCTGCCTTCCTGCCTTCCTGCCTTCCTGCCTTCCTGCCTTCCTGCCTTCCTGCCTTCCTTCCTGCCTTCCTTCCTGCCTTCCTTCCTGCCTTCCTTCTTCCTGCCTTCCTTCCTGCCTTCCTTCCTTTCCTTCCTTCCTGCCTTCCTGCCTTCCTGCCTGCCTGCCTTCCTTCCTGCCTTCCTTCCTGCTTTCCTGCCTGCCTTCCTGCCTGCCTGCCTTCCTTCCTTCCTTTCTGCCTTCCTTCCTTTCCTTCCTTCCTGCCTTCCTGCCTGCCTTCCTGCCTGCCTTCCTTCCTTCCTGCCTGCCTTCCTTCCATCCTTCCTCCCTTCCTTCCTTCTTGCCTTCCTTCCTTCTTTTTTTCTTTTCCCCAGATCACTGTGCACTGCTGAAAAGCTACACACCAGCACAAGGAAGAGGGCAACATTGAGGCAGGAGAGGAGCAGTGTGAGCCGCTTACATCGCCCTCTAGCCTCGGTATTCGGCTGGAAGAGAGAAGACCTTGGATCAAGGTCATTTTCAGCACTAGCCACATTTGACTTAAACCCTGTCTTCACATGCCAGTGTTCTTAGGTGCATATTTCCTTTTTCTTGACAGATGTTCCACCGAGAAAACATTTTTTTAAAACCTTGGGGCAAATGCACAATGTTCACATCATAGTTTTACATTATTTTGGAGAACATGCACTATCTAATTCAAGGCAAAAAGATATAAAAAATCTACCAAACTAGTCTGGATAAAGCCACAGCATTGCAGAGTAAAAGACTGACTTAACAAATGCTAAATTCAAAATTTCTAACAGAAAACTAACAGGTGAAGCAAGAAGAAGGTTTAAAAAAAAAATGTGGCGTTAAAGACTGACTGGTAAAGCTTAAAACACTTTTTATACAAATTTTATACTCTTGTAATTTCAGAATTTCACTGACAGTCTTGACTTTAGTAAGAAGGAAGATAATATTTAACGTGAGATAAATGTCAGGTTTGTAACAGAGGCGGAAATTTTTAAATCTGAAGTGGAAGGGCGGTATCAGATGATTGCTCTTGGCTAAAGAATGCTATTTAGGAAGTTACTGTCTCTCTGCTAAAGGTTACAGCCTCCTTACCTGTGACTTACCACCTTTCAGCATAGGCTTCGTAACTAAGGACGAGTGTAGTCTGTGTTACAATGAAATGTTAAAACTTGACTTAAATCAATTCTTTCTACCTTCAGTAACAGCTACAGCAATCATCTCACCGCAGAGGAGATTCCCATTAGATTTCTAATGATCTGAACTCACTTGCTTAGGTGAAATACTAGCTTTTGGGTGATTCTAAGACAGTAATCCCTTATAACAGTTCACTAAATACATTTATAAGATTATACGACATGAAGGTTATTGAATTTCAAAGAAGGTTCTGAGTAAATCACTAATGGTTATAGTAAGCACAATTTCATGCAGCAGAAGAGAAACTGTTTGCTTTCTGACAAGCAATTGTCAAAGAATAAAAAAACTCTTATGATCTAATATCAAAAACCTGTTTGAAGTGTTGGTCAGATAGGTAGGTAATTGGCTGTCACTTAGGTAGCTTTAAGATTACATAAAATATAATGCAGAAGAAACTTATATGCCAAAAGAGCTCAATAAAAGAGTAGCAGCCAAGGTCAGTGAAGGCCAAAGCACAGAAACAAAGAAAAGAAAGGCAAGTACAAAAAAATACTTCTCTCTAAGAGAAGTATTAAGAGAGTCTGTGTTGCCTTCCAACAGTGAATATTGCTCTTATTCAGCTATTCAACTCATATGGAAAATATGAAAAGGTAGATAATGATCTTTCCACCATTCTTGTAAGTGCTTTAATGAATGAGTTAACTGGAAGATGACGGTAGAGATAGCACGTAATACCCCGGAAAGTATAATTTAGCAAAATAACTCAAAATATTTTTTTGTGAAAAAAAAGCATCACTCACCAATACTTTACCAGCAATTCTTCAATAACTGCTTAAGGAAAAAGGTAGGTAGTGAGCAGCATATGTTCAATTATTTTTGAAAGCAAATGCACTATAATAATGTCTGAGAACCAGCAACCACTAAATGACTGGCAAAGAAGCTGCCCTAATCTGAGAATCTGCTCCATAATATAACATGAAGAGCTAGCTAATGCCAGATCTTAGAAATCTACTCATCTAATTCTAAGATGCTGAAAGGGTTCTCTTCCTTAGCCTTTCTTCTCCACATCTTAACAAATATATATGAGGTTTTAAATATCACTATTTATCAAACAAGCACTAAACAAAGATCATTCTTACAGGAAAAATGTTCTCCTAACTATGTGTATGCTAAGATCAATTTCTTTATTAGTATTTGTTTGTATGCCTTAAAACATTCTTCTTGCTGCAAACTTTGTGTGCTTGGGGTTTTAAGCAGTTTCCTGGCAGCAGAGGAGAGAGAGAGAGGTGTGAGAGGAGGCACTAGCCTCCCTCCTGCCTGCAGTTGGGCTGCCAGGGTTCACTGGACCCTCTGTGCCAGCCTGGCCCAGTACGGAGGGATTTGTGCAAGAACACCCGCTACTGCACACGCGCACCCAAAGGGTTCAAGAAGTGCTTATTCTCGCAAGGGTCCTCTGAACTGCGAGTGACCCCTAGAACCTTAGATTAATTTGGGAATTATCCAGAAAGGACTCTGTACATGCTCAAATTTGAGAACTTTCCAAGCAGGGATACCATGTTAGAATGGCGAGATCCCTCTCTGTGCCTTGTATGTTAAGAGGGGACAGAGCTCCGCTGTAAATAACCTACGCCAAAAAGCCCACGTACACATCCTCTGTCCTGTGGACCACATTTCTTGTCAAAACCACTATTGGATCCATTGGAGTGGTGCTTATTTTTATGCTATATTCCCCCTTTTCTGCTACTTTTTTTCTTTTTCTGTCTCTGTCCTTATTCTCTCCCAAACCTACCTTACTTCTTTTCAGCACTTGTGGATGACACTGGTTGTATTCAAGTTCTTGTTGTGAACTGCTGTTACTCTGTCTGAGCTCAAAGCAGAGTTGTATCTTTGACTGCATTCAAAGTAAATGCTGGAATTTTGATTACTGTCACTTCATTTTTACCAGCAAGAATTTATAAGATCACCTTCCTACCCCATCCAGCTAAGCAGGTCCACTGGGTCCAGGCATTAACAGTGTATGACAAAAGCCTTGCAGCTACACCAGTAATGTGCAGAATGCATCATCAAGTGATGGATTTGATATCAGTGTGTTGCATACTTTCACCAAACTGAGCCCGAGCCTCCAGTCTTGGTTCAGACAAAACTCCCACAGAAGACAAAAGGAGCTCCGATTGTATCAAGGCTGCAGGACCCGGCTCAGAAAGGCAACAGTAAATTATTTAAGGACCTTATCAGAATGCAAGAAAGAGTCTGTTAATATTCATTCTGTAGGGTTGCCAACTGCAGTGATAGAAAAGGCGGCATCAAATAGTCCCACTTCCCAGCACACTGTGGGTGCCAGAGTGATACACCCAAGCCTGACTGCTACATATCTGCCAAACGGATACTACAAAAATGCAGTTACAGTCTATGGGTAGCCATGAGAAGGAAGAAGCCAACTACAGTAATAACACCCCATAGCACTGACTTGTTACAGCACAGTGATTTAAGATTGAATTTCAACCCTCTAGTGAAGGGTAACCGATCCCAAAACACTAAAGTCAAGCCCCTTGGCTGGCTGACCTATACAATCCTGCAAACAGCTGGAATAAACGTGCTTGTAATGGCATTTAAGACTCCCTTGGTTGTTTCATTTAAATGCCAGCACATATGCAGCAAAAGACAGTGTAAAAGATGGCTACAGGTAAAAGAACTTTAAAGATTTCTATCTTACTATGAATGACAAAGTCCATGTAAAAAGATACTAGAGAAAAGGGAAAAAGACATTTAAAATGTCTTCTTTGTAATAATATCAAGCTACATTAGTGGTGGCTTTAATCTAAAAGAAAGCTTTTATTTGCCACACAATTGTATTCCTTCATACCTTCAAAGCCTAAATTCTCATAATTGTAAACTTGTTTTTTTGCGTTTGAACACATCCAGTACATCTATGTACCTTTACAAGCTTCCTCAATCACTGCTTAAGAAATGTTGGAGTAACCACCATAACTAACTAACAATAGCAAGAAACAACCATGTTAACTACAACTTAGAATTCCTAGGGTTTAGTAGGTAAGGCAAAGAGATCACTGGTGATGCCAGCACTTGATAAGAGTGATGCAAAAAGCCCTAAATCCCTCCTAGATTCTGATGATTATGGTATCCAGACAAAGAAAAAATATTAAAAAAAAAAAGAGATAAAAAGATATTAAAAAAAAAGAGATAAAAAGAAAAAGTTGGGAATACTTGCCGCAGGATCTATATCCAACCCATCCCCAGCATGAACAGACAACTGTGAGTGTGGGAAGGGAGAGAAGCTAAGATTGCCACTCAGACTGGAAGACATGAGATGAACTGAAAATCTTGTAAGTGTCCCAGTTTAGCCCTGGCCAGGTCAGCAGCTAAACAAGGGACAGTTGTGGTCCCAGTATCATGACTCCCCAAAGGGAGAAGGGAAAGAGAAATGTGACTGAGAGAGACTTGTAGGTTGGAAACTAAAACAGTATTAATGAAACAGTAATAATAAAAAGGGAAATACTACTATTAGTAATATAATAATAATATGTATAGAAATATAAAAATCAGACCTCCCTGATGACTGTATATCCCCACTGACACTGCAGGGTACGCACAGGGAAAGTCCCAGGCTGGACTCAGCAGCAGACTGGATCTGGACTCAGGAAAACACATATCAGGAGTAGGATGAATGAGATCCTCGCTGGACAATGGCCATCAATGAAGATGGCTTGACTCTCGTGATCCCTCAGCTTTATACTGAGTTTGAGGTATATCGAAGGGAATATTTTGTTGGCCAGTTTTGGGTCAGCTGTCCTGTCCACTCCTCCCTGCCGGTGCAACCCTTTTTCACCATCTTGATTTATCAGTCCATCAGCTCAAGTGTGGCCTTGGTTTCTACATGAATAAAGTGATGGCCTTTCTGCACACCGGTGCCTCATTACTTTAGTGATAGCTATAAATATTAAGCATTATCACTTCTACAGACAGACTCTGTCTGAAAAACACGTTAACTTTCAGAAACTGAAGTGACTTAGAAGAGGCTTAACTAAAAAGTTAGAAAATTGGTTCTGCTTTAGCTCAAACCAGAACAGTAAGGCAAACAGACAAAGCAGAGCAGACAAAGAAACCAGTAGATGAATGGCATGTTCCTTCTTGACCAAAGAACAACTCTCTACTCCTATGAAATACATTAAAGACACTTTAATGCCTTACAAACCCCTGGGTTTTAATGTAGGGTCCAAAAGAAAACAGAAATTAAACCAATCAGAATTCTCCTTCCATGACTAAGGAAGACACATGTTAAGACTTCACAAGGAGCTGGACAAGTCAGACATTTCATTTAAGATCTGAGTTAAACAGAGTCCATTTTTTTTAAATGATCTTTGGCATAAAATTTCAAATGGCACAAACTGACTCAGGCCAGATCTTGTGAAACATAATGTTTCCTACAGGACAGTGCACTTTCTGTTAGTGTTTAGTTTGTGGGTTCCAAAGAGACAGTGTATTTTAAATCACCAACTCTCTTCAGGGAAATCAAAGTATTAAGCTAAGGCAGCAAATAATAAAAAACACATGCTGCCTACTACCTCTAATTTGAGCCAAGGATAAAATTAATTTCACAGAAGAGAGGAGTTCAGATATCTGCCTCAATAACTTTCCCTTTCTTTCCCCAGAAAACTTCTCTCTAGTGCTTCTCTTAAGTCTCAGCTATACAAAAAGAGAAGAATGAGAGACTGCATCTTCTTACATTCGCACAAGGGAAAAACAGTTTAGCAGAGACTCAGAAGTCTGACGATGCGTCTAAATCAATCCCTGCATTGCAGTTCATTCATTTGCTATCAAATGCCAAGTTCAAGAGCACTAGAAACAATCATGGATCCTTTGCCTTCTTCATTGCATATAGCTTTGATGAGAAAACTCTCTGATAGTAGATGATTTCACGTTGCCACATAGAATAGAGAAGTCCTTCCCTGTTCACAGCATAGCAACAATATCCCTACATCTCATCACTTATTGGCCCAAAAAGGGTCGTGATTAGGACAAAGGATGTGCTTGCTACTTCCACATGCTGAAAAGGTGGTTGCTTTTTCTTCTTTGATGAGAGGAAAAGATACTTAGTGAGTATCAAATAGACCTGGCTCTCTTCAAAAGCGTTCTTAACTATTGTCTGATTTTTCTCCCTTCAGAGCTCTGTCTCATCACCACAAGCAGCCCTGCTCACCCCTCTGAGATAAGTCAAGTGAGTCTGTTCATGACATTGTAATTAAGCAAGTCCATTTACATTGTTGTTACGAAGGTAAACTGAAGTAACTGAACCTAAGGCAGCAACACTTAGAGCAGATGTCCAAGCCCATTGTTTGAAAAATACCAAATACAAAGCTGCTTTTTGCTCAATGTTCTGTATAATTAAGAATATCTAATTCTTCCAGTAGTTCTGCCTGCTGTATGCTGAAACCCTGCAGCCTCTCAAAATATAAAGCAGGATTTGGAGTGGCATATACTAGCCTGCATCTTCTAATTCCTATGCATCCAGGTAACTGGCTGGATGTAGGCCACCAAAGAGGAATGTCCTTTGCTCTAAATCTTTTTTTTTCTCTTTCAAGTGCCATACTTCAATACCAAATATCTGATCGTGCAGTCTGGACACATACACAGCATCCCACGAGCATCCTCTTAACCAGCTGCTATCAACAAAAAGTAGGGCAACTCTTTTCTCTTTTCTTTTCTTTTCTTTTCTTTTCTTTTCTTTTCTTTTCTTTTCTTTTCTTTTCTTTTCTTTTCTTTTCTTTTCTTTTCTTTTCTTTTCTTTTCTTTTCTTTTCTTTTCTTTTCTTTTCTTTTCTTTTCCTAACCTCTCTCTCTAAGGGAAAGAAAAAGATAGGACTGAATAGCAGCATGACAAATTATTTTGACCTCCTGTTATCTAAAATAATTCATCAACAAAGTTTATTGTATGGAAAACTTCCAATTGGGGGCTATATTTTACAAAGCTTTCTGTGTTGCCTCTCAAAGCTTCTTTTGCTTCTGCAAAGAAAAGAACAAGAAAGAGGACACTGAATACTAAATTAATTGAAATATGAATTATAGGTTTATTGGAGAACTGGGAAAAGAAATGTAGTGTGTTAATGCCCAAATTAGTGTTAGTGGCTTACATGTTAATCCTGTTACTTTGCTACTTTAGAAATAAGAATGCTAAGGAGCACTAAAAGTACATGTAAAAAAACAGGGATCAATGCAATCTGGCCATAAAGGTGCACTCAGTGTGTCATTTTCACACATTCACAGGGCAGGACAGTAAGCTTACTCACGTATTAAGAGACCTCAATCCCCCTAAATAGGCAGTGGCATGTATATACCATACAGATAGGTAGGTTAAAAGGGCATTTATGGCACATTCAGACATACAAGAACATTCTGATTAAAAATAATGGGAGGTCCAAGGCCATTCTCAAACATGGAAGAACATAACAACAGTCAGAAGTGGATGACAAATAGCAATATCCTCCTTTAAATACTACTGTAGTGGGTTTTCCCTGGCTGGATGCCAGGTGTCCACTAAAGCTACTCCACCAATACCCTCCTCAGCTGGACAGGGAAGAGCAAATATAAGGCAAAGCTTGGGGGAAGGACAGGGAGACACCAATTATTATCACGTGCAAAACAGACTCGACTTGGGAAAAAATGTGTTTCATTTATTACCAATCAAATCAGAGTAAGGTAATGAAAAAATAAAAACTAAATCTTAAAGCATGTCCCTCTTCTCCCTCTTCTTTCCAGGATTAACATTACTGCTGATTTTCTCTACCTTCTCCCCACCTAATGGTGCAGGGAGACTGGGAATGGGGATTGTGATCAGTTCATCACAGGTTGTTTCTGCCACTCCTCAGGTGCTCTTCCCCTGCTCCAGCATGGAGTTCCTTCCACAGGAGACAGTGATCCATGAACTTCTTCAATGTACTTTCCATGGGCTACAGTTCTTCATGAACTGCTCCAGTATGGGCCCCTTCCAAAGGGTGCAGGCCTTCTGGAACAGATTGCTACAGCATGGCTCCCCCATGAAGTCATAAGTTCTGCCAGCAAACTTGCTTCAGCGTGCACTCCTCTCTCAATGGGGCCACAGGTCCTGCCAGGAAGCTGCTCCGGTGTGGGCTTCCCACATGGTCACAGCCTCTTTTGGGCGCCCACCTGCTCCTGCAGGTGGATCCTCGCTCCACCGTCAACTTTCATGCACTGCAGAAGGACAATTTTAATATTTCTAATCTGAATTTAACAGACCTTACTTCACCTCTCATTGACTTACTTCCATTTGTCTTGTTTTTTTCCATTTAATTCTCCAACTTCTGCTTTCTCTCCCTTGAATAACCTCTTATTGACAAACAACACTGATTTAGCAGTTGGCCTACAGTGCTTCAAAAACGTTTATCTAGCCTTGTCCCTGCAAACCACGAATGCAGCAATTATCTCACTTTAGCTTCACAATTCCTCCCATTCTCCACTAGCACCACTGCTGCTATTTCAGTATAGACTACAAAAAGAAGATAGCCAGTGATATTCACTGAAGTTCTTAATTTATCTCAGCAGTATTCTCTCTATTTACGCCATCAGTCAAAGTTTCTGCGATAGCTCTTTTGTCTATTCTTACAGTCAGCCAGCAAACAGACACACCCAAACTTGGCAATTGTCTCTCAAAAGGCTTCAAACAGAATAAACAAGTTGCGGAAAGCAGGAGGGCTACCAGAATGTCATGAGATACACCAATGCTGTTCAAGGGCAGAGGTAATTATCCCTAATTATCTAGCAATGCTCAGCAAGGCTACATAGGCACATGGGAAGAGTGACTGATTTAAATTTATGCAATAAAATAGATTTCCAAGTCACAAGATTTCTTCTTTGGATTTCAGGATACTGATCCCAAAGGACTGCAAAATTCGTCAGTACATCACCAGAAGGAGGTATTTGTATTAACGCTATATAGATAATGTTCTTACACAACTGAGGTAAGAATGTGATAGCCTGATTTAGGCTCCAGGATGTTTGCATTGCATTGGCCGTTTATGAATAACAAAAATACCAGGGCTAGTGTGCTGTGTAAGAGAGACCCCAAAATCTCTTTCAGACCTGAACACATAGTGTGCAAATACCTCCCAGCTATCACTGAAAACGTACAAACTGTACCACAGGCAACACAAAGAAATTGGATAGTTTTATAGAAGGACAATGTATATGTTCTACTTGAGTGGGAGGAGGGTAAAAATGCTTCATGGAATGGCTGAGGTTGGAAGGGACCTCTGGAGGCCATGTGGTCCTACCCCACCCCACTCAAGGATGGTCACCCAGAGCCAGGTGCCCAGGACCATGTCTAGATGATTTTTGAATATGTCCAAGGATGGCGACTCCACAACCCTTCTGGGCAACCTATGCCAGTGCTCAGTCACCCTCACGGTAAAAGTGTTTCCTTTTTCAGTCCTTCCAGTGTATGAATTCTAGTGAATTCAGAAGACGTGCTATGAAAATTACGTGTGGAAAAGGAGTAACTTTGCGCAAATATAGGAAATGTTTAACTCTTTATAATGTGCTAATTTTAGTGCTTTGGCAACTTGATAGGACTAAATCAGGGTCAAATTTATAAACTTGAGCAAGTTAGTTTTTCATAAGGGGACAAAAGGAGACAACCATAGAATCACAGAATCATAAGGTTGGAAGAGACCTCTGAGATCGAGTCCAACCGTGTCTGCCTCCCTACTAAACCATATCCCTAAGAAACTCATCAACCTGTCTTTTAAACACCTCCAGGGATGGAGACTCCACCACCTCCCTGGGAAATCTATTCCAATTCCTGACCACTCTCTCAGTGAAGAAATTCTTCCTAATGTGCAGTCTAAACCTGCCCCGGCGCAACTTGCAGCCGTTCCCTCTCATCCTGTCACTCGTCACTTGCAAGAAGAGGGCAGCACGCACCCTGTCACAACCTCCTTTCAGGTAGTTGTAAGCAGTGATGAGGTCTCCCCTCAGCCTCCTCTTCTCTAAGCTGAACAAACCCAATTCCCTCAGTCTCTCCTCGTAGGGCTTATTCTCCAGCCCCCTCACCAGTTGCCCTTCTCTGGACACGCTCCAACACCTCAATGTCCTTGTTGTACTGAGGGGCCCAAAACTTAACACAGCACTTGAGGTGTGGCCTCACCAGTGCCAAGTACAGGGGCACAATCCCCTCCCTGGTCCTGCTGGCCACACTGTTTCTAATACAGGCTAAGATGCCATCGGCTCTCTTGGCCACCTGGGCACACTGCTGGCTCACGTTCAGCCAGCTGTCAACCAACACCCCCAGGTCCTTCTCCCCCAGGCAGCTCTCCAACCATTCTTCCCCCAAGCCTGTAACACTGCATGGGGTATAAGAAGCTAAGAGAAGTCTAGATCAAAGACCCTGCCAAAACTTAGGGAACTTATATCAGCATCAGAACCTGAAACCCTCACTCTCAGCAGTAATTCCAAGAAGTTTATGGGGGTTGCTCAGGAATATTAAGTGCCACAACACCACATAAATGAATGGTAATAGTGTCGAAGGGCAGAATTTCCAAAACTCATGCTCAGCTCTATGAGATAAAGGAAGATCTTTATAATATCACAGCACTACACCTCTTTAAAATCACCATCTTAAGTTAAACAAAATTAATATCAACTGAATCAGAACGTGATTAGAGACACTGGCAGTGAAGAAAAGAGGAAGATTAACCAATCAATCAGTGAATTAAACGCAAGATAAGGACTGAGAAGTAAATATACTTCAAGCATCTGTAGAGGTATATAGTATTGTTGGCTCAGTAGCTGAGAAAAATTATACTTAGGAAAAATAGTTGCTGCCAGAAATCTCTTGCATTTGCTAAAGCAGAACTATTTGGACACAGTGCAGCTTTTGGATGATATCATCTAGACATATTTACTATACAACTGTCAAAGTTTTATTAATGACAGCACATGCAGCTGAAACACTGCCATGTCACTCATCTCTTCTGTGATCAGGGCATTAAGCAAGCCTTAGAACATTTACTTTGCCTCGATTTCTACAAAAGACACACATTGTCTGCATATAGTGCTAGAAGGTATTCTCAATTGCCCAACAAGCGTACACTGCAGAGAATATCTCTGCTAATTTAGACTTCAGTAAATTCTATATACTTGAAGTCTTACAAGAAGTCACACTAACTATAAAATGATTTTTTCACTGTGGCACAATAAACTGTTTCCCTGTAGAAGCAGGGTTGTGGTTTTCAGCAAAAAAAAAAATCAGTCAGAAGATTCTGAACTCTGAGCACAAATACTATCAACAATAAGAAAATGTGATGAGAAAAGTTGTGACTACTGAACAGGTATATTTTGTCTTTAGTATAACATTTGTCTGAAGGTCTTATTGCTATAAGCCACTCTTAAAAGTTAATGAAAAGAATCTTCGAAAGGACTGAGTGGAGAATTACGTTACTTGCCTTTCTTTCTTACTGACATGTTATCTACCAAAGAAAAATAGCTGGATTAATACAAAATGTGAAGTGAAGCCTTTAACCCATGAAAAAAAACCCTGCCGCAGATCTGCCTCATTTAACTTTACTATGCAAGTTCAGACAGGGAAGACTGTGGAGAGAAAATACAACACTAGGTACCATTGTGAATCCCAGTAACCACACTAGGTAGTCACATGCTTATACATCCAGTGGGTTTCAGTCACTGTATGCTTATTCATTCCATCTTCACCTGCCTGGCAAGAAACACCTGTTTTCAGCAGGGTTTAGCAATCAGTCAGTGACAGAGAGTTTTCAGACCCTAGGGAAGGCGTGCTGTAATCTCTGATCTTATCATTGCTGAAATAGGCATAAAGACAAGGCAAGCCTGCCTTGTCTGATGCCACAGCAAGAAATGATAAACATTCATTATCTTGCAGGAGCTCCGGAAAATCCACTGTCAGAAGAGAAGCCTCTTTAATCCAGTGATTCAGCAGATGGAAGTAATGTGGAGGAAGCTGATAAAACAAAAACCTACCACATTTCTCTATGTGAGGCAAGCCTCCCATATCTCTGTCGACTCACTTCTTCTGTAGCTCTGCTCTTTTACAGCTAGAGAGGCTGCAAACGTGTTTATTTCTGCTTCCACCTGAGCTGTCACATCTCTTGTCATAGCTTGCTGTAATACCTTCTTTGCACACATACAGTTCTCTGGAACACAGTGCCCACTAAATCCGCAACTCTTCCTTTTACTTCTTTAGGAACAGTGTATCTCCAGTCTACCTCCTACACACTCTTCTGTAGCTTCTCAGTAACGATTTCTGCATTTTTTGTGTCACCTGGGATACATCCCACCATCTAGTGTGCTACTTATTTCTAATGCATTCCTACACTTCGAGGTAAACTATATAAACTTTAAGCTGAAGGTAGCTTTATGTTTGTTGACAAGTGTGGATTCCAAAAACGGACAGCAAATATATAACTTATGTTCTGCTACTTCATGCAAAAAAACCCAGATTATTTATTCAGAAAAACACTTCAATATGGACACCTTCACCATTAAATTTATATCTCACAGATCTCTTATTCCTGGCCTTAATAAGGGTGGATGTCTATCTGGTCTGCTGTAGGGCTACTTTAGAGACAAATCGCAATGCTGAATTTCAGTGAAAGTAGAGACAAGTCATTAAAGAACTAAAGTAAACCACAGGACCCACTTAATGTAATTTTTTGTACCCCTTACACTTTACCACCTCTCCACCACTTATTCCCTATAAGAGAAACACGAGGTAACAAGAAACAGTTTCATGCTCAATAGTGGGCTGCATTATGTGCTAGGAAGGGATAAAATATTTCTTACTGTAATTCTTTGGTAAAATGAGTTAAACAATAATCCTTTTTGATTGTAAATAGACAACGTATTAACACTGACTTCATAAAGTCTCTGACCGTCAAAGTTCCCCCAAAAGTCCCTATATGTTTCTTGCACTCTTTCTCTAAAATCGAAGCACGATTACAGACTGGAAAGGGAATTACCTAAGTATTTGCTCTGATCCAGTACTGCCATTCTTATGTTCTTGAATTCCAGAAGTAATTTGTTACAATCTATTACTACTTCCAAGGCTATTTCAACTCAATGATATGAATGAAATATCAACAACTTTCTCTGCCTTTGACTACTTACAAAATGTAGTCAGAGGTTGTCTCGCTACCTTCATTCTCTACCATAAACTCATCTTATTTTCCTCATTGTAATGTATTCTTCTACAAAAGTCAGAAAACTGCTGCTCTGATTTAAATACCTTTTATATTTATATGAAGATTCAGAAAGTAAAATATTTATTCAGATAATCAGTAAATATCCCTACACTAGTTCAGTAAGGATAAAATCCAAATTTACTTTCTCAAATGTAATTCAACTTTCTCACAGGTTACTTGCTCATGGTAGCTGACTTTCAGACCTACTTTCAAAAACAGCATGCACAAGAGAGGTCCCAGGAAGCTTTCCATTTTCAAGGACTTCCACACACCCCACCTCCGTTTTTCCCCTACCACTGGTAGCCAATAAACACTCTTTTTCATGCTGTGAAAACACAACTCTGAGAGGTTGCAAGACAGCTTTCACCTTTTATTTCAAGCTTACCTCAGATTTTTGGAAGAGAACCGCATGCAACAAGAGCAGTTATGCCTTGGCACCTCAGGCACTCCACAGAGAGCCCAGAGGAGCCTGCTGGGCTTCTTTCCCTTCTCTATTTGGTTGTATGGATGTAGCCTGTGTTTCAGTTCAATTGGTACTTGCAGGTTTTTTTAATTAGGCTTTCTGGTTTTAAATTCTAAGCTTCTAACATAATACACACAATACAGATTAAGGTAAGTATTAGCTATATTGCCTATTCTGCAATGAACATCTGTTCAAACAGGTAAGATAGATACACATCTTCCTGTTTTTTCTCCACAGCCAAGGCAAACTCATTTCTTAAAGTGAAGAATGGATAGAAATAATAGGATAGGGATAACTTACAAGACATGTATGTCCTCAGGTGTATCTTTAATTTTATCTCCAGTTTGACTCACTAATGATCCAACTTATGGTATACTTTCTCTAAACATAACTTCAAGATCCTACTTCTGAATTCACAGTACAGACCCTGAAGTGTCTTGTGGTTTAGAAATGTGCTTATTCTGATAAGCTCTTTGTATTACCTACACAACAGAATTCAGTTCAGAGCCACAAAAATTTCTCCATGCTCAACTGTGTGTATTGAAAGCCTGGAGATGCTACATGACTTTAGGAATATACACAGAACCATCACATTTCTATCTTCTTTTTTAATTCATATCCCATATTTCTGTCTTATTTTAAGCATCTGTTTGGAAATAAAACTCTTCCAGTTTGTTTTTAGTGAGGACTTCTTCCTGTTACAAAAACACAAGATTATACCACAAGGCCAAGATTTCAATCAAAAATCAGTGAAACATGCTGAGTCTACTGGGGATACTAAATCATGATTTTATTACCATTAGCAAAGTTTCTGTAACTAGATTATGTTGTTGATGACACTTTTAGCCATTTGCAGCATCAATTTAATTTTTTCATGATATTAGAAGTTAGCATTTTCAGTTCCTCATCCAAAGTTTAAAAGGGGTCTTATAGAGAACAGAAGCCAGTGAAACAGGAACATAGTGTTTTTCAGAAAACGCTTCACTGAAGTTTTTCAATCAAACCTCTGCAAGAGCTGGAAGCAGAATACTGTTCTTTAATTTCTATTTCTAAGCATTCCCTTACGATGTATCTCAAAGTCCCCAAAGTTTTTTTTTTATGGTTCAGAAATGGTCTTGCGGTTAAAACAAATGAGACACAACAGGTTGCTGCTCTTCCCCCCATAAAGTTGTGTGCGGTCGGTTTGAGAAGTCTGGCATCAGACATGAAAGCAAGTCATGCATGTCCATGAAAATATGCAAATGTGCAGGGAGCTAGTGAATAAAATATATCTATATAAAATGCATATATATGCATATATGTGTGCATGTGCACATGCAGTTTATTCAGCAGCTCTAAACTTTTGGATACATAAGCAATTGCACAGAACATATTCTGATAGTTTGGCCCAATCACACATACAGTCTATCCAGATTCAAAATTGTTCCCTTTTCTGAACAATGAGAATTCTGTAAATCGTTTAAGTAAGAACATCTTAATAAAGTAATAATAGGGAAGCAATTTAAGCCAAAAGCTCTTCCCCCAGGAAAACTACCAGATTCAGAGGAGCATGTGTGGGGAGGGCAAGGTTATCTCTGATGTACTCTCAGCAGCACCAGTACTTGCAGGATCACTCACGCTAATCCACACTGTTCCCACACCAGCACTGAATCAGATCAATGGTTGTGAGGCCCTTATTCCTGGGGAGAATCAGCTTTTGGCTTCTCATCTCCAAACCAAGCAGTAGGACAAAATAACCTACTGCAGCTGGTGTCCCCCAGACTCCAAATCCTTGTAGCACCAGGATAAGGAAAAGGTGCAGGAAGGATAGCTGTTCAGGAAGCTACTTGCAACCCTAAGCAATTTCCTTCTCCTGAAGACAGCTCTACCAGTGGTATTTTTTGACATGTACAAGATCATTATCGCAAAGACTAAATTCTAACATCAAATACAACTCTCTAGCTATCTGCTAATTTATTTTTTTCAGTGTATTTTCTTCTTTTGCATTTGTTTACATTTCCCATTTAACCTGCTTTCAAAAACAATGTCAAATTCGTTTTTGACTGAGACGTGGTAAAGTCCATTATTGCCTGGCTATTAAACACTTGTATTTGGAATAAAAGAACATTTTAAAATCAACAAGGTTTATATATTCTTTTCTAAAGGAAAAGATTACCTTTCAGTGATTAAACTAGAGCACAATGCTGACTACTGGGGGAACAAAATATTTGTTAACTTAGTATTTTTAGAGAACTTAACTATCTACTTGGATGTGAGGAAATATTTACTTAAAAAAGAAGGTCTGATTCTTCAGACACAATAATATCTTGACACAAAGTAATTACTCAAAAGCATCGTGTAAACTTTTCCCCAAAGATGTTTTCTTTGACTGACCAAAAGCACTGCAATTAGCTTCATATTACAAGATAAAGTCCATTTTGGCCAAAAGCATGACAGCCATAATAAGTTAAAGGGTTTTTTTTCCCCCGAGATGCATGACTAACCTATTTTAAAAGCCACTACAATAAAACTTCTGTTTTCTTAGTAGACATGAAAAGGTATCAAGTCAGATTCGGGCTGTTTTTAGAAAAAGAATTCCAAACGACAGAACACCCTTAATACAATATTTATAGGATTCTAAATAATTGGGGGCTTCAGGGCATATAAGAGACAAGAAAACTATAATTTCAATATTTATTTTCATATTTACCACTTCCCTATTTCTGCATCCTGTAAGTCTTATAAATCGTGATTTTAGATTTTCTTTTGGTCATTTTTGAAAAGTTTGGCAGTATAATACCCAAAGAAACTATATAACTACTAGGAATATAGCCTTTAAACATAATATTCTTAAACAGAAGACTGAAGAAGTGGCTAGATTTTGAGAACTACAGTTAATGCATTTTTAGTGTATATATGTCATATAATTTTCATAACAGTTTAATTTATTGATCAAAATTTCATAAAGTGTCCAATTAAGCACATTACTAAGCACTGAATATAACAGTAAAGAATTTACTTATGACCCCTTCTAAATTATTTTGTAACATTAGCACTTTTCTGGAACTTCTTTTGTGTTAAAAAACTAGTGAAAACCAATACCAAATCCACAGAGAATTCCTCACATAATTCTTTCAAAACTTCTGAATGTGTGATACAGGGACATGCTCTTTTCAAAATCTCTATCATTTTCATATCTATCACTAGACACCCTCACAAAATGTTTTATCATCATTATCTTTTCAAACACCTCTATCATTTATCATTTACTTCTTTGGATTTTCTTCTGAAAGATGGAGAAGAAATACTGAGAGATCACTTCTGTCA
Organism: Tapera naevia; assembly: GCA_033556795.1. Lineage (NCBI taxonomy): Eukaryota > Metazoa > Chordata > Aves > Cuculiformes > Neomorphidae > Tapera > Tapera naevia. Next base: position 20,156,977 of record JAUMJJ010000038.1, read on the forward strand.
ATTCTACATTTTTAAGCAATTTTACTATTCTATCACTGCTCAAGAGACCCACATCAGTGTTAACATCGTTTTTACTCCAAACACATTAAAACTTTTTTCCATGCCCTATTTCCATTGCCATAGTTTTCTTCTTTGCACTCTTTTGATGATTTTAGCAATATTCTGACAGCTCTAGCAGCAGACATGTATCACTGTGTACTGGAATACATACAGCTCATTCATTCTCCTCCTTCGTATGTACACTTGAATGCTACATTTAATATTTTTGTGTCAACCTAAAGCAAAGTGAAGCAGGTTGTAATTGATATTCATTTCTTGAGTAAAAGGAAAGTAAGACTAATTCTTTCCCAAAGCCCAAGATGTACATTCTGTGGTTTAGCCAAAATCCCAGTGAGTTGTATAATTTGGCCACTGTATAGCTGTACTTTTTTATGTTTTACAGTTATTAAAAAAAAGCATGTGAAAGTGAAAACTTTCAGTCATTTCTAGGTACAGAGTCTTGTTCATTGTAGCATATCATAAATCTAATTCTCTGAATCTTTTTACAGAAATGACATCTATTTGCAGAATTATTAAAAACTATTCTGCTCTGCAACGTTACAAACAAGCCTCAAGAGCAATCTAGTAGAACATTACCAACCTATCACACTTTGGTCTCTCCTCATTATCCTGCTTCATCTCTTGAGCTAAGCAAAATAAAGAGAAGATGTACTGGGGGAGGAGCTTTCCTTATATACAGCTACTACTTCCCCCTTGACTTGATGATCTAAGTGGTCTTTTCCAACCTTAATGATTCTCTTTTCAGGCAATATTTCCTTTATGTCCATACTAACGGAATGACTACATCTGGGTAACAATCAATAATCAATTGTTAACTAGGCGATAGGTTGATACTAGCAATAATTCCCATCCTATATTTTATTGCAGCCCTCATGACTTAGTCCTAAGGGAACTACAACTGCTACAAAATCTCTGCTGAGTATGTCTGTGTAGAAAAGGGCAGAAAGGATGAGTAATAAATAGCTGCTGTTAAAATATCATATTTAACATCACGAGATGTACAACTATATATTTCAGAGCCATATTTTTAAATTTTACTGCTCCACTGTTTTTGCTGCAATCTTATGGAAATGCAGTAAAATACCAGACAAGGTTTACTAAGCAAGCACTCGAATCCAGAGGCTCGCATTTTAAAAAGAGGACAACAAATGGGTTAAAAGAAGCACAATACAGTTAAAGGCCTGTACTTCAGAGGTATTATTCTTCACCTGAAATGAATTACGAAAAAGTTATATGACCATGCACTTGGGTTAGATCTATAAAAATACCATTATAAATAAGTTGGTCCTGTCCAGTATGTTATAACAGAAAACAAGCTAGTGATGAAACCAAGGTAAAACAACTAATCCAGAGACCAAGCCTACTGAAAGATCTGCATCCAGTTCCAGATGATCTTCCATCACAAAACAGCAAAACTCCATTTCTTCACAGGTAAATAGGAGTGGAGTGCTTGTTTTTGTTTGAAGACATAAACTCCATCAGCAATTAGTAATTATATTCTAGCAGGCACTTCTAACTACCTGTACTGCCACTAAATCCAGATCTGGGTCCACTGACATTTAAACGGATAACTACAGTTAAACAGGTAAAACCTTCCCTTTCATAATGTCCTATGATGCAAGTAAGAAAGTTTTGTCAGTTTGGAAAACTGCCCAGGCATGATGACACCACAGAACAAAACTATGCTGAGCCAGCAATATAAAGTAAAATGAGCTAAGTCCACTCCCCATCCTGCAGCACTAAGCCAGTACTACTTTTGGACATCTCTCTTACGTGTTGAAATAAGTATATGGAGTGAAAATGACCTGATCATAAAGGAAAAGAATTCTAGTCACTCCCCAGAATCCCTCTGGAGACAGAAATACACATTTTATAGCACTCATGGGTTGTACAAAACCCTTTTGTGCTCTCCACAGCTGCTCATGCTAACTTGGGCATATCTACAATTCATACAAAAAAAACAGTTTAATCAGTAGCTTTTGATATAACTAACATTCATTATAAGGATCTGCAGCATAGTGCTCAGGACACTGCTCTCCATTATGGCTATCTGTGTTTTTTAATCTTGTAAAATTACAAAACTCTTGCTGGCTGAAGAAATAAATATGGGCATATTCATCTGTTTGATAAATGGCAGCAGGGAAGGTGGAGGTGACAGAGTAAATGATTGGTATTTTGTGGGCTCTAATTTTACAGAACTTTAAGTCTGTGTTCATCCTGATGTGTGATCAATACATTTTAATTTGACTGTGTATACTGCTAACTGGAACAGCTGTTGAGTCTGAGCACATTGTGTGTCCTCTGGGGACCTGCATTCATTTTCAAAATGTCAAGATGTGCTCAGGAGCAAGTGTGGAGCAGTCTGAGCTTCCTATAAAATGGGGAGAGTGCTCTTTAGAATAAAAGAATATAAATATCACAGTTATGTTGGAAGTCTTTAAAAGGAAAGCAAAACAACCTGAAAATCCTCAAGGCCTACTTTGGCAAGCCAAGGAAACGCCATGTGTTACAAGGGAATTTTACACTAGTGCAATTAGCTTGGGCTGCATGAGTTAACCAGAAGTATCAGAGGTAAACCCAAAAGAACCACTAAAGCTGAAGGCTAAGTGCGTTTTCTCTTTTGACCTAGTTCTTAAATGACTACAACTGGGTCATATGCTTTCAAGAAATTAGTAATTCCTATTTTGCCAGTATTGTCAGTGAATTACTCTTTCAGTCAACCAATAATTAACTCGATATTGGGGCAAATGGAATAAATCTCAAAAAAGGAAATTCCTCTTAACTGACAATGGAAATTTCAAAACAATTTACTGAGCCAGTTATTATATTTCCATGTGATATTACAATGAGGTTTCGATCTGCGTGTAATAATTCAGGAACGATATATCCAATTTTATGGCACAGTATGACATAACTACATCAAGTTCTTAGCATCTTATCTTCCCATAGGCCACTACAGAGTCCTTCCCCTTTCACATGGAAAAAGCACTGAATGTCACTCATATTGAGATTGCTTCTCACATACAGAAGAGGATACTTTGCACCATTATGGTTTTACAAGGTAAAAACAATGTAAATACATTTTATAGACTACATATAATTTAGAATTAGTTCTTCTTAAGTGTTTTAGAAGTGTGAATAAGCTTTACTATCTCCATTCCACAAATGAGTGGGAAAAAAATTCAGATTATTATAGGATACATTTTTGCTCAAACTTCATAGGTATACAAGGAGATAAAAAATTTTTTGTACGGTTATGGGAGACAGAGCCCAAATACACAGAAAGCAAGGACTTGTATGCCATGCCTCAAATACGGAGTGAGCGATATGAAAGCTCTAATAGCTAAATGAAGCAGATAAGAAAGTGCATGTTTATGTTAGGTTTTCTGTGCTAATGTTTAGTAGTTTTACCACAGACAGAGGTAAACAGCTGATTATTAACCCCCAAGAGCAAGAGGAAGCTGGCAAGCAATTATTCTGAATTGTGGTATGAGGCACAGTGCCTTCCGGAGCTACTTGTAGGTTGACACAATTTACATACCATTGTTTGATCAAGCTTGTACTTAAAAAACACAGTTTATCCAAGGTAATAAATGACAGCCATGAACAGTCAGGTCTGAAATAGAACAATACTTCTTGTCTCATGGTCTTGTTAGCTGCTTCCAGAGACGTTCTGCAGCTTTGTTAGTGAAAATGGAGGGTACTCTCCTTCAAGCTAAAACATTAGCTGAAGAAGTGGTGTTGTACCTGGAGTGTCAGTGGTAGATGAAAGGTGATGTATATGTTTGACTGCCATAGGAAATTAGGAAGGGAAAGAATAGACCACATCTTTGTTTTCCATACACGTGAATGGAGATGGAGCAAAATAAAAAGTAAAACTGCATTTCTGAAGAACATCCTCCAAGTTTTTTTGTGGTTTGTTTGTTTGTCAGTTTTTTTTTTCACTTTGAAACACTAACATTCCCCCATTCCTGCCAGGATAGGAGCCCCAGCAAACATACAGAAAGGGGTCTGAGTGAGCAGGCAGGCATAGATACTAATAGACAGCAGTTACCTCATGTTTCCAATAGAAATCTTGTATAGTTCAGTGGGAATCTCTCCAATTTATGATTCTTTCTCATTTTTGTTTTAGCAACCTCAGAAAATTTATAAAGAGCCTTCAAAAATCCAAACATTAATAGCAACTGCTTAGTAATAGATGTGTTTGGATTTCTTAAGTCTTCCTTAACAACGGAGGTCAGAAATCTACGGAAGTATTCCATATCTTCCTTTAACGTAACACAACATCTACATAACGCGTAGATAAGAGAGTTTGCTCTCTTCTCTTCTGGCGAGGCTTGGGAACAGTGGGTCCCTTGCGTTGGTCTTGCTTGTCTGGAGCAGAGACCTGCAGTGGCTGCTGTTGTCTGCCCACGCGTGGGGGGAAGAGTGCTGGGTCAGTTTTAGCTGTCCTGCTTTTCTTAAGGGAAGTGGTGACATTTTGGTAGTTTAGTTACTGGATTTTTTTTTCCAATTGTGAATACCTGTTTTGGTTTTGTTCCATTTGCCCCTTTTTCCCATTTTCCCTTCCCTTCTTCCCTTTCTTGGGAGTTTTGCATTATATCCTTGCTGTGTGTAGCTGTGTATATGCAGAAATACACATATATTTCAGTATGATTCGTTTTTTCTATACCGAAAGGGGAAGCTTGAGGAAGGGGCCTTCATTGAACGTTGGAGAGTTTGACAGGAAGCTCAAACTTGCTCAAGGTGGCTTAACCAAAATCTCAAATTGGAATGTATTAACATTGCTCTTCGAATGGAGTGTGATATGTGAAAAAGTGAGGGTAGGAGAGTTTGTATATCTAGAGATAATTGTTTACATATGAATGTATCAATAGCTGAAGATTGTAGTAAAGATGGCATACAAAGCTAACACGAATCTACCCTGTGACATCACCCTTTAAATTCTCACTTCTTGTTTCTAAATTTTCATAAAAGAGTAGTAAAACATAACCATAATCAGACTATTTTCTCTGTTTTAAAAAAAAGGTCTGCTTCTGTAGCTGGATGACATGAAATATGAATGTCAAGACTTTGCAGAAACATAATGGCATGTAAATGAACTTAGACCTAGAACAGACAAGAACACATTTCATATAAATTATTGAAGAATTCATACTATGAGATAAATGTACAGTTTAGAAAACTGCATAATTTTAGACAGAAATGTTTGTAAGCAAAATTGGAATCAATGAAACAAGGTAAACTAAATGAGAATAGATGATCTGGGATGTATATAGGACCAACCTTACAAGGCATTCAAAGTGAACCCAAGTATCAGGCTCATTTCTCTCTCACCAAAATGTCACATAATGTTCACGTCTTCCTTTGAAGATAGCCCATATTTCTAACCTTGGAGAACCTGAAGAGTAAGTCTTCCCCATCCTATGGTTATTCAGAATCGGTACTAGGAAACAAACACCTTTCTACTGTAGCAAGGAAAAGGTCACCCTGACTTTAGTCTAGCACTGTGGCAAATCAGTAGCAACCTCTTGAAATTTTAAGTAGTTAGGCATGCTTAAAACAATGCAAATGAAAGAAGAATTACATCGCAGGAGACAGATCCTTGCCTGGTGTAGATATCACACGTCCGTTAAATCAATTGTATCATAATACACTAGGAGTATGTCAATTTTGCTACAAAAAAATATAAATAAATTTTATCTTATAAATTTTGGATTACTTGGGATTTTGAAAGCACTACAAAAAGCACTACCACTAAAAAACTTCTCTAATAGCTCTTTTAATTGTGTTTCATTTAGGACATTAGGAACTCTAAAGGAAAGTACGTGGAAGCAAAAAGTGTTCGAAGGGGAAGGAAACTGTCTCTCTTCAGCATTCATTCTCTTGTTCCTCGCAGCTCAAAACATATTTCTCATCTGTTCAGAGATGAAGTCTATTTTTGCAATTATTTCTTCCTGTCAGGAGACAATCTGAGAAAAGACCTCATTGTCTCATTCTTTGAAACATATAATACTTCAATACTAAGGCTGCTTCCCTAAGTCTAACGTATCCAGTCAAATTAGACTGCCTGCATAGGTTCCTAGTCTGCCAGAAAACCATATTTTACCTCTTCTGAGGTTCACAATGAATCTTGCATGAACCACGCCTGAGCTAAAACCACCTTTTTTGTCCATTTATTGTTTATTTTTTATCAGCATGTCTGATTGGCTTTAAATTCCATGGGCATTACTTTGAAACTGTTTTGACAGTGCAACTCGTCAGCACAGGCTCTGCCAAGAGATTCATCATTGCAGCTCATTAGGATTCAAACAGAATTCAGTTTCCTTCCAGTTTCTCCGTGTTATTATCTTGTAGGCATTCTGGAATGTTAAGACCCAAGTCAAGGAAATTCTATCTGAATAATGTCCTAAAACATCTACATTGTAAATAATAAATAACCAATTCAAGCCAGGGGGATGTTTGAGATGTCTGTTTCAATCTAAGATCAAAAAAAACCTCCATAAGCAAATCATTCATATGCAAGAGCTCTGTCTGCTATACAAGTACAGGATTGGATTGTTTCCCATAAAAGTCATTGGGCAACAGTTACTTACAGAAGGAATCTGAAGAGCTGTATGCTAGATCGCGAACCTTGGATAGATAGAAAAGTTAAAATTTTCTAGTAAACTGTTCTTCATACTCTATAATAGGAGCAAAGTATGAGCGTATACGCACCTGCACAAAACACTGTGCACTGTGTACAGTTCAAAATACTTGTCATGACCCTTCTCCCCACAGCTGGAGAGCAGAGGAGCCTGAAGACAATCATAAATATATACAGTTGATGTTTCAGAGGTGATCGATAAAGATTTAATGCCTGGGGATGCATCCAAGCATCCCTCAAGTGCTTTAGCACAATAACTGTAAAATTCTACAGGCAACTCTGAAACTTGAGGTCTTGCTCGCTAGGCAACATACTGTAGACAGAAAGTGAAGAGTCCCTTGATTTAGATGAGATTTGTCATTTGTAACAATAAGAATAGGACCTCAGGCTGTTTCACTCACTAATGTCACTGCGAAGGCTCAGTGTTGTCAATGAATGAAGCCAAGGAACTAGTCTCACACTTAGAACTGAAGTCTTATATTCTGCCGTGGACTAGGTTTTAGAAAATCATCATAAGTTCCTGCTTCTGTGTTCTAAACCCTGCTCAGTTAATACATAATATTTAGTTTCGGTTATTTTCAAATTTTTCAGTTTTTGCGGATTCACTTGTTGGAATCTTGTTCAATGTATCACTTACATCTCGCGTTCATGGACTATTTGATCATGCTTCATTTGTGGTCTGTGCCCTTCCCCAGATGAAATAATCAGCTGTAGTGGTTCAGAGATACTGCTGAGGGAACTGAAATCCATTCCTCTGTAAAGAGCCAGAGGGAGCAGTTTCTGCATCATTAAATTCCAATTTAACCCTTCAAAATGAGGCTTGAGTAAGTACTGAAGAGACGTATCAGCTTTGTGTTAATCTTCAGAGAAATGAATTTCGTTCTCCTATAATTGTCTTTTACTGTGTAGAATTATAACTCATTGACCATTGGAAACATCATTCTGAGCACAATTTTCTAGACAGTGCTGTTAAACATATTTTCTTTTTAATAATGATTTGATACAAGAGGTCATTGCCTTTATGCTGTTTTTTAAAGGCTCTTATAACTATAATGGACTTCGTAATGACCTATATTTTCCTGTTTGAACAGTTTAATTCAAAGTGCACCTTCCATGTATATGTAACAAAGCATTAGTATGAAAGCACTTAATAACTAGCATTCTCACTAAAGTCTGCTGCAACACCATAATTCCACTAATTCTACTGACAAGCTACAATAAAACATGTGTTAAATTATTCCACTCAAAATACAAAACTAATAGTCTTAATTTTTTTTCTGGTTGAAGGAGACAGATTCTCTATCCAGATCAATTTTTACTTACATTCAACTTTTCAACAGGAATTGAAAAATAGAGAATGAATCATTAACATCACAAGAAAAAAAAAATCAAAGCATACTGTAAAATCCATAATTCTGGCTGACTGTAAAAGCATGCTTGTTTTTTCTTCCTCTGCTCCTTTCATTTTTCTGGCATTGACACACATTCTTTTATGGCATGATTAGAACGAAACGCTAACCTGATGAAAGAGTCATCACCATATATTGTATGTGTCCTGTGAAACAAGCATTTTTCACAGCCATGATAGCATAGTGTTAAAAAAAATGGATTTGCTTTTCAAAGATACGTGGCTGAAAAATAGCAGATGTCAAAATGTCAGTATAATTAGATGGGACCAGATACAAATTAGGCATATATCCCAGCTACTTACCTAAGAAGCGGCAGCAGACATCCCTATTACTGTTTCAACTGTAGCTGAAATACATTTCCACGTGGACAAATTGTGGGTGCACCTGCATGGCACTCAAGTTCTGCTTTAGCATCATAAGTGAGGCTTATTGCTAAGGCCTCTCCATTTCGGTTATTTTCACGATGAATGAGACATGCTTATTATAAATCAACATACGGCAATACAGACATATCAGAGAGTTTTACAGTGATGAGTCTGACAAGAAAATTATTTCTGAAACTAGCTTAAACACTTGAGTACGGTACTCTGAGTTAAGAATTGCTATTACGATTCTAGTGGCATAAACATCCAACACATGTTCACAGGCAGAAATTAGGAATCATTTTGATGGAGCAGACCAGCAGCATTCTTGATACTCACACGACCTGCTTTGTCTTACCAAGAATGTCTCTCTTGCACGCAAACAAAGTCATAAGCTATCTTCCAGTCTAGTTCTAGAAGACAGATGAAAATAATATATATACACAGTAGTCAATTACATCAAAAAGGCTATCCTAAATAAAATTAAAACTATTTTTAAATCTTAAAAAATTAAGTAGAGAATACCACAGACACTCTTATGAGAACATATCTACCATTTGCATAAATAAACCATACTCTCCATACTTCAGCATCTAATTTTTAACATGATTAACTAAGGAAATGTGTGCAGTCACCTTATGCACAAGTATGTTTCTGTATTTGTGCCCTATTTCAACTGCACATTGAAATATGAGACATGAGCAGAGGTCTTGAAGATAGTATTTCAAGAAAACGAGGTAAAGGAGTCATTTTCTTAGGCGGGAAAAGGCTACAATAAGGAGTATTTGGTAAAACACCTGGCAGAGATTACATCAAAGCTTACACCGAAGACAGTTAACTGAAAAATAAACCTGCAGGAAACTCAGATCTTCCTTCCAGAGACCATAAAACCCCTTGCAAAGCCTTGAGACAGGGAAAACTCACATGTTGTGTCTCAGCAAAGCAGCTCAGCTGGCCTCGCAGGAGGTGGTGGTTATGAAGCTCAGTTTCTTTCTTGATCATACACAAAATACTGCTGTCCCTCAACTGTGACAATCAGCACTGAAATTGGGTGTGGTGGGAAAGGTTCACAGTAACAGGATCACAGATACATTTGTGAGAAAAACACTGAAAGGCTCAGGCCCTGTGAGAAAAGGCTTCCACTCTCTGGACCTCTTTGAAATGAGATGAGTTTTTTCAGGTTTTATGTAGTAGGGAATGTCGCCATCGATCTAACATATAGATGACATTAGGGAAGTGGAAGCTTTCTCCCTCTCATAAAGCTAAAAAGTGTAGAGAAATAAAACAATGAACTATTAGTTAACTTTCTAATTTAGTATCAGTAAACCAGTGACTGGGCATAATAAGGTGAAAGTTCATCATGGTGCACTAATAAGGGAATGTCAAGATCCATGTTTAACTTTTGTAATAGGGAAAAGTGATTTTTATTTTGTGCAAAGCAAAGAGAGGATGCGGATTATTTTATTTGCTCACTTCAGTATCTCTATTGGCTTATTTCCCTAGAAGAAAGTGAACAGCACAGCTCAATGAATGGGACTAAAATTCCACTTTCAACACGCTCAGAGTTTTACTGAAAGAAGCTGGAGAAACTGAAAAGAGACTAAGATGCCTCTATTACATTCAGCTCTAAAAACACTAAGAGATGCATACTGTATATCATAATTAAAATAGATACTGAATAATTACCTCTGAAAGATGGTTAGAGGATAATGTGTTTATGTGAATATCAGCATACTGAAACACTCATATTAAAATGAAACAGAATGTGACAACAGCAACAAATTGGAATAGAAGACACAACGATTCACTTAGTAATAGCTGTTGTTTACAATCATTTAGCATATTCTAAGTACTGTCTGCAATTCTTTTTTTAATTGTATATTTATTAGCAAATGGAAGGCACTCTTTTTACGGCTGACTGTTATTAACAGCCACATTCAGAACTTTAACACAAAATCGTAATGTTTAGTCTGTTTACCATTTTCCATAAAAACCTAAAAAGACAAAATTTTATCATATGCTCATTCTACAAAGTGTTACACAACACCACAGAAGACAGTCTAAGGCAATTCTATACAAATCATCAGAATACATTACACACACATATCAGACAAGCTGATAAATATAAGTTAGCTTGTATCAGAAAGTATCCTTTTATTACAGATCTTTAGAATTTAAAACATGGTAAAACTTGACTACCACACCAAGAGCTTCTGAAATGCCAAAAAAATAACAACTGTGAGCTGCTATTTTGCAGAGGTGAAATCAAGAGGAACAGAAATTTTAATCAGCTTGTACTGGTTATGTTTAAATCAGTTACGTCTAAACACATGTGCATTTCTGAGCTCCCAGACCCAGTGCCTGACCTGGATGACATCTGACCTCACTAGATTGAAAGCGAAGAATGTGCTAGCATATTCGGCCTTCTCTGTTCTCTCTCTCTGCCACCTCATCATGCCCATTCTCCTGTGGTGAGGCGATGTTCAGAGCAAATTCCTGCCACAAGCCCCAGCATGACAAATGGCTGTCTGGGACCTCGACAGAGCAGCCAACATTGCATGAGGTGACCTGGAACTACATTTGAGGCTTTTTTCCCTGCGAAATATGTTTCTGGGGAGAATTAAACTATTCTGTCTGCAAACCAATGCAAAATGCTAATATGCAAATGCACTAATCCCACAACCAGGCCAACCTACAGAAAATGGGCTGGCAACACTGCCAGAGTAAATTGAGGTAACCCATACGGGTACTGCATGAAGGCTCTTGATGACTGGAATACTTATGTAGTCAATAATGTTATAGATAGGAGTTCTCTGAGCAAAAGGATGGGGACATGGATGTAGTTTGTGTCTGGCTTCTGTTAATGCCTCATGAAGTGACAGGTCTGATAGAAAGCTCCCTGACCAAAAGCCTTGGCTCGTTTTTTCTTCCCTCTCTCTTAAACATGGCCAGTAGATCCAAAGACATCAACAGGAGTGAGCACGGATAAACAAAGGACTAGATGTTTTTTTTAAAAAGGTAGGCTAGGATAAGCTTCTATTACAAGGCTTATACTAAACTGTAGCTCATTTCTAGTTTCGTCACAGACTTCCTATGTGGCTTTAGGCAATCACTTAAACGCCATTTGTTTTGGGGCCAAACTACTTCTAACCACCTGACCATCAACTTCTCTGTCTCTCAGTCATCTACAGGTAAAATATAGGTAGCACCATTTCTTTTGCTCACATCTTTGTCCACCCATTTAGGACAGTAAACTATACCCAGGTAGCACCGAGCACGAGTAGCCCTTGAGGAGCTGTGCTATTACAGGAATATAAATACTGAATAAGGGCAGTTCAAGAAGGAGCTGTAATAATATATAATTATATATATTACAATACAGTAATTATATATATTACAATTTTAATATATAAATATAAATAGATATATACAAATAATATATATAAACCAGTAAAACAGTGTAACAGTCTCTTCTGGGGTAAAAATGCACATAGCAATTCATCTGCCCCCAGCTGTATGATACCCAAGTTCGAATGAATAAGCCTTTGTTAAGGACAGACACCTTCCGAAGAGCGCTGGCCTTGATATACTGCGGTATACATATGAACTCAGTAAAGCACCAGCTTCATGACATATGGTGGTATAGGACACAGGTATGTCTGGAGAAAGAAATGATCTAATAGTACTTCACTGAAACTCAAATTACAAACACAACTAACCACTAAGGTATATAATTAGCTGATCAAAAGCAGTATACATATAAATTCTTTTCAGGGTTGCCTTTGGGTGTTGTGACTACCTCCCTCCACTGATCATAGCAGAGAGCCAAGGTCTGGCACCATTAAACACCAGTCTAAAACATCCAAGCTTCTTGAGGGCAGATGAACAGTAGACTACAATGCAAGCAAAGACGGCCCTAAACGTGAGGCTGCCAAACGCGTTTGACTTGGAGAATACATTTTTGTTCAGAAATCACTGTCCTCCCTTACGAAAATATGACCCTTTAAACAACTCCCTTTCCTTGAATAAACTTTCTTGTGTCTTTTCCTTCATCTCTTCCTCTCATTACTTCCCTCTTCACTTCAGCCCTTTGCCCTCACCTCTCCCATGTACTCTTGAGCCTGTTTTTTAAAGGGAAAATCAGGTGGGAGCAGTCCTACTTAGTGCAGCTCCAGTTAGCAGAGAGGAGTCAGTCTTTCTTCCATGCTTTATCTGCTCTTTACACATTTAGTATCAGAAGAGGTTGTCTGGGAGCAGGTGATGGAGTTCTAGCTAAGAGATTCTTAGGTCTTGGGTCAAAATATTGTGTGGAAGTTGATATTACATATATTCTCAGTAAATCTGGCAAAACAGCAAGATCTTTCTTACTTAACAGAATACAGATGTGTAAGGGCAGGTTTAAAGGAGGATAGGTCTTTACTGCAAGACCAATGGAAGACTCCAAACAGTTTGTTTTCAGAATGAGCAGTTCCACCTGGAGAAAGAAGGAAAAATTGCTGTTCAACATGGGAGCCCTCTCTGTGAAGTTCTTAATGATGGCAAGGGCAGGAAGGTGAAAGCAGAGCAGGCTCATTATAAGAACCTGAATGAAAAAGTAAAGGCATTTCATAGTTTTATAAAAGAACAGGGGTCAAGACACCCCTGACTGTCCTGTGAGTTTTCTAAAATTTTAATACAAGCAGTTCGTAATCTGAACCTACAAAATTTGCCCACAGAAGACAAACAAGCAGCTACCTTTCTGTAGTGCCAGTTCATACTCACATTGTTAAAAAGACTTATCCCCCAAAATCATGAATATCAGACCTGTAATCTATGCAAAATTGTTTTATATATTAAAAGAACTTCCCTTGCAATGTCTACACTACTTAAAAAAACCCAAAAATTAACCCTGGCAGTAACAGTCACCAATAGTCACCAGCCAGTACCTCTCTCTCACCTTTTTCTTTTTGTGTGTGTGTCTTTTCTACAGGTTTGTTGCTCCCTTCTTGGTATTTGCAAGTCAGATGTTTGCTGTCTCACAAATCTCACCAAGAAAAAGCTTTTTATCTGCTGGCACATTTGGAGCATCTGTGGGAAAAGCAGCTGCACTTTAGCACCAAGAAGGACGAAGAAGTCACAGTCCTGTCCCCATGATGTCTTCCAGAAGTCTTCACTCATAAAAATCAGAATAAAAGCAATTTCAGCTTTGTTATTCCCTGCTGAGGGAGAATGCAACTTCAGTAGAAACAGTGACTTTGTGTAACTTCGTGGAACTGGTAAATACAGAAAGATGACTATAAAAAACTCACTATTAATATACTTAAAAAGAAACACAGGATTCAAGTCACCATATACTAAAAAAGAAACACAGGATTCAAGGCACCTCCCTGCCTCCACCCCACAAATAAACCCTGTATCAGCATGAGGAAAGAGGAAAAGTAAATGGATTGATACACGTCTGTCTAGCAGAAGGGGAAATACTTTGACTAACTCCACCAAAGAGAAATTAAGCCTAGTGAGACCAAATAAATATTTATCAGCACAAAGGGCATGTCCTTGTCCATAGGTTAATTGAGTGAGCTTGTATATGTTGAACATAAAACTTGGAAATCAGGGATCTCCAACTGACTCCAGCTGGTCCAGGATTTACTTGTCAATGTAGCAATGTGATGTGCTATCTTTGCACAAGTGAGTGAAAGCTGCTTGGTGAAACCTGCATCCAAGCTCTTGAGATTCATGTGGGATTTGAGATCTCATGCGTACTTCTCTAAATTAGAGAAAATATAAATCCCTGAAAAGGACAGTGGAAGGAGTAGTAACACAATCTGGTTAACTCCTCCAAGAAAAGCCTGAGAAAGGAATGAATAGAAGAAGTAAACGTGGCAAGACTAAAGCACTGGGCAGGCAGACACCACATTTTCCATTGACCACAAAGGCTGGAAGAAAGTCCAGGCTGGATGAGGCTTTGAGCAAGCTGGTCTAGTGCAAGGTGTCCGTGTCCATGGCAGCAGAGTTGGAACTAGATAATCATTAAGGTCTTTTCCAACAAAACTATTCCATGATTCTACGATTTCATGGTGATTTATCCCAGTGGTCTTCACTACATTACAGAAAATAACGAACTACAATAATAACAAGAACAAAAAGTTACCACACATAAGTAGCAAATGAAGCACATTTACAACACAATATTAGTTAAAAGACACAAATTAAACAAATTTTTTCCAAAGCACATCTCTGACATGAATACTTATCATACAAACTAAGACACTCCAATCAAAGGTCTAGACATTGTAGGATGCACTCATATCACAAAACAATGATTTCTGATACAGGAAGCTTTTCTTTTTTTCAGTCCCAGAACATCACAATGGGATTGCTCTGTTAATGTTTGAAACAGAGGCCGGATTCACTCAGAAACAAGTGAATCCAGGAATACCTCTGCATATCTGCTACTTTGCTGTGACAGGCAGGAAGGAAAGATGCAAAGAAATCAAAGTGCTCCTTCTCTTCCATGTGGTCAGCAGGCAATCAGATCACAAAAGTATCAGCAAACTGCACCCTGACAGAAAAAACCTAGCCAGGTAAAGAGAGGGGAATACATTAATGTCAAAGTAAGAACAGAACATTTATTTACGGCATCCAGAGAATCAACACCTCATCATAAGATGCATATACAGAGAAACATTTGAATATAAGACACAAAGGTCTGAGCTATGTTACATGACCCTTGAATAACCTACAAGGCAAATTTATTCAACTCACATTTTAGTGGGAATTAACAGATCTCACTATCACATAATGAGCGCTCACATCATAAGAACACTGTGCTTCGACAGTTTCCTGACAGGGGTTGAGCACTTCTTGGGACTTTCTGGAGTATGTTCATTTACATACTTACAATCGATAACAATTAAGCTTATCAATGATATCTTGACAAGCTATCTGCTTCCTCCTTTAAGTCATTTGGTCATTGAATGCAACAGGCATTGCAGAGGAGGATTTTGAACACTTCTGCTCTTATATAACATTTTGATAGAAAGCAACTTTTGGTGGGAGAGCCCCCAGATAATAAATCACTGGAGCACTAAACTATGTTGCTAGCACATCTGTTTTAACCGTAGGCACTGCTACATGGTGTACTGCAAAGTAAACCATTCAGCTGGAAGAGGTTTTCACATCTGCTACAGGACCTTTGCAGATGTTCACATGAATTCAGATTTCATATTCCAATTATTTTTTTCTTCTGAAATTGTACCAACGCAAGAAGATCCAAAACCTTAGGAACAAGCATAGCTGGGATATGATATATCAAGTTGAAAGAGTCAAGATATACTTCTCTTTTTTCCTCTCCCTCTCAGCAGATGAAATCATAAGGACAAAGTAATTAGGATAAAATTAGTAACAAGGAGAAAAACAATGATGAACATTTAGAAGGAGGGAAGTAGAGAAATGACATAAAAGGAGATAGGGAGGGAAGTCAGAAAACATCCAAAATTGAAGTAGTATTGGCCCTACTGATGAGGTATGAGACCTAAACTCAAAAAACCCTCTTTTTTTTTTTTTCCTGAATTCTTGATATTATGTCCTTCCATAACCTCGAGAATACCATTTCACCACACTATATCTCAACTCTTGACACATTACATGGGGATCACAACTCTTTCCTAGCTACTCAGCAGTAATACTACCAGAGTAATGGTAATAATGTCTAGATGTGTCTAGTCACTCAGATGGACCCTGCTCCCAAAGACACTGCCATGGGCAGATTACTAAAACCTAAGAATGGCACCAACACAAGAATAGTAGAAAAGATCTGAGTAGAAGCCACAACAAATTCTGATACATAAATATAAAACTTGCGTTGTTAAATGAATCAATCAATTTCTTTGTAAATATTTTCCTTTGAGAAATACCCATTTTTCCTGAACAATATTAGTCACCTAAAAACAATTACTTCCTATTTAGATAATATAGGTTTTACTTCTTTCATAAGACCATTCCTCAGAACTTAAAAATATTCTGAAAATCATCCATACTTAAATGAAATAGTTACTCTTGTTAGCTTTTGGCAAGGAAACTCCAGTTTTTCATGTGTAATGAGTAGTGAATTTATGTAGAATTCTTAGTAAATAATTAATTTAATCCCTACTATCAATGAAAAAGAAAAAAGGGACTCTATGGAATAATGTCTTGTTACCTTCTCATTTTACACAACCACAAAACAAATGAAATGTAGACATACATGAGGTATTCTAACTCAACATACAATATATGGTAATAGAATGGGGAAAGTCAGCCACACTAGCCTTGTCTTGCTAACGGGTTTAAAGGATGTTGGTCAATAGTATTCCAGATGGTTGGGTTTTATCCTAGTTGTTCATAGAGTGAAATGGTCTGTCACTGAGTGATGCCCCACAGTAGTAAATGTTGGTCTTTCTCATCACATATATCATCAGTTATCTATCTTCCTGATGCTATCAGTCCTCTCAAGATGCCTCAACCGTGACAAGAAATAATGAGAGATTAATTAAACTGTTAACCTCTTCTATAGTACTAGCCATAGTAAGAGAGATGAAAGATAGTCCTTCATGAACAGTGCTGTCACGACACCACACCCTAAAGAACAAGTGCTCTGAATAAGCCCATAACTCTAAAGAATGTACTTGCAGGAATTATATTTTATATACTTTCATAAAATAGGATTTAGCCTGCTGTGATTATAGGTCATGCATACAATGAACCATCATATTAAAGGGTATAATTTATGACAATTTTAGGTAAGTTAAAGGCATCCATGTAGGCATCAGATACGTTTCCAGCCCATGCAACCTATTCCAAGAATATACATATGCTGCAGCTGGCAGAAACACAAGTAAAACAACAAAGCAAAGCTACCTGGGATATATCAAACTGTCTTAAAAGTCACATGCAGCAATACAGGCTGAAATTGGAAACAAGTGATCTGTGTTCCTTGTAAAGAGGAATACTTAAAAAAATTATTTATCCTCTTGTCCATTCAAACTCATTACTAGCACAAATAAGCTTTTGTGAAGGAATACTGTAGAAGCAATATGCCAAGCAACACTGTGTAGGAGAAGCAGGTCTAATGAGCAAAACATCGAGTCTATAGCATATGGAGGGGCTTACTTTGAACTAGATTGGTCTCATGAAATGAATACTCCTGGTTTATTTTCATTTGAAGGAAACCTAGTACATGTACTCTGAGAGCTCTCCATGACAGAAAGCAAAGTGCAGTCAAGAAGAGACAATCAGGATATTCCCTTCAGAAGCACTAATGTTAATATAGGCAGAAAGTTTGCTTTAAATTAAAACAAAAGAAGCATAATACATAGTTAATCAATAGTTCTGCATTTCAGCAAGAATTAATTAGATCCTAAAACAGGAGCCTAAAACTTTAGACTCCAATAACACACATATGAAAATCCTTATTTGCATGCACGCAAGGCCACACAGACTGGCAACTGTGAAACTATAACATGTTGCCATTTCATAAAAAAAAAATTCAAATGTGTCTTCACAGTCTATGTGCAGGCACCTCCACTCGCGCTTTGAGTTACCTGAGCATGAAGTCCTGAATGACCAGTCTTACAAAGCGATGTAAAGTCTCTTGCTGATACGTCTACATGAATTTAACACTACATATAGTTCATGTTTCACCACTTCACTATGCCTTGACTGTCTACTCTTGACTGGATAAACATGTCCTTTACTGTCAAAGGGGCAATGCTTGGTTGAATGGATGTTTTTAGATTCGTATCTTTAAGCAGAGCTAACCACTATAAGCAAAGCATCCATCTATTAGAATAAAATGAAGGAGGAACTGTGGAACCAAGACTGTATCACAAATTTGTGACACAGAATAATTAGTACTTCTAAAATGTGATAGTATTAGATTTAAATTTCACATACATAAAAACACAGCCACTTGCATTTAGATTTCTTTCTATTCTTGTTGTGTTGGAATTTAAAATTTGGAATAAAACCCTGATAGAAATAGCCCTTTACTATTTGCAGAAGTGTATTTCAGCCAGGTTCTGGAATCAGGTAAAGCTGATTGATCCGAATGAAACCACGTGAAAAACTGAAAGAAACTTTCTTAGTAGAATATCTGCTTCTTATAACGCTGTAAATGTCACTAGGGAAATGGTCTGGGTTTCTCCTATTTGAAAGATTTTGAATCAATGCCTTCTTAATTGTGAAATGCATTAAGAGTTTTCAGAAATGACATTATTCTCTAATGTCCCTGTCCATTAATGGAGCACATTCATTGTACTTATTAAGATGGTAAAGAATCATTAGACTGGTAGGAATGAGGGAAAGAAAATTGAAACATTCCGTGCTACGAAACTAATTTTAAAAATTACGGGAAGTCAGTGGAAATGAAAAGCAGGAGATGTTAGAATTAGGTGTACTCATTTGAGTCATGTTTGATGGCATTGAAGAAAGGCTGCTTTGAAGAAAATCATCCTGGTCCTCCTGCTCATTGTATTTTTCCACAGAGTACTCCCTATTCTTTCTACTCTGTCAGAATGCTCATACCCCGACTTTATCCTCTGCAATGGCTTCTGAACCAGGGACTGACCCTTTCAACAGTGCTGGAGTTCCTACTTTACTGCCTCAAATGGCTGTAAAAGGCTATAAAGTTACAAGCTGTTACATTTTGGATATATAAATGATCATTTCAGTCCACCAAAGCATGTAAAAAGTTATTGACCATTCAAATGCACACCCAAAAAGCACAGGCAGGAGGAACATATGCAGTAGTGTTAGGGAATGACGTTTTGAGAATGGTCTGGTGGGTTTTTTCTTTAGATTTCAAAAACGTTCCTTATCTCTACTGGAAGGATCTGTGCTCATCCCAGCATTCTGGAAGAACCCAGGGATGGCAAATGCTGTGCTAGTGGTCACCTAGCAACCAGGGAGTTATCCTGGGATATGGCAGTTTAAGACATATTATATTTGGATTTCACCTGATTCCAATTCAATAATTAGATCTTGCAGTCCTGCTTCTGAGGGAACTGTCCTAACACAAATGAAATCAATCACATTCATCATCCAGCCCAGTAGTTCCAGGGCTTTTTTAATACTTAAAAGTGCAAAAGATAAGATACAAGATAAGATACTATATTTTAAGTCTGAAGTTATTGATTTCATATAAAACATGAGATACAGTGTCCTTCCCTAGACTGACTCAGCTTTGACCATGGGCATCTCCATATCCTGACTACATTTTCCTGGCTCCAGGTATTTCTGGGGTCTTGGGTTTCTCTGTTACAAAATACAATAAGTTCCTCTCAAAATGAAAAACAGAAAGGACAGCAGTTCCTACCAAAACGGAAAGTAATTATCACAAAATTCCTGACTAACCATGTTTTGCTCTGTGGTAAAACAGTACATGGAGATTAATTTCCAAAACGAAGTCTACATCAGATTTAAGTCTCAGAAAGTGGTATGGTGGTTGATTCAGTGTTTCCTAGTTTTGGTGCCCAAAGTCATTACTACACAAGTGAACTATAAGAAGACTGACTGCACCTCTGGGACAGCCCCCCCACCACTACACAGGGCCATAACTACTATTCTGATCTTTTTCACAGCATAAGAGGTAGTGGTTGCCCAATAGCCAGCTCAAGAGCCCGATTTTGATGCTTTATTTTGTAACTCAGAACCTCAGCATTGCTTTGCCCTATTTCCAATATAGACCTGCAGACATATATAATCTAAAGCAGAACACAGCAAAACAGGCAGCAAGAAAATTAATCTTTCATTCATTGGTCTGTTATTTTAAATCCAAGGCTGATAACAGCAGTCACTGTTGAGCTGGAGTTGCAGGGAACCACTCTGGGGAGAACAGCATTAGTATGGCTTTAGTTGTGCAGACTGCTGGGAGCAGAGGATTCAGAGCATGGGTTTGAGCAGCCAGGGTGTTTGGGGAAGGCAAATCAAGCAGGTGGTGAATAGGAAAGCTGGATCAGTAAGAGAAAAAGAGCTGTCAGGGGAATCATTAGAGCCTTTGCCTGGCCAGCTCCCATTTAGGAGCAGCAGCTGTGCCAGCCTGATGAGGGGAGGGGATGCTGCTCCATGCCAGATGTGCACAGCATGAGCGCACTGTGTGGGCTGCCAGAGACAGGGAGAAATAAAGAGGGAAGCCGTAGAGAGGGTGGTGTGGAGAACTAGGGGAGCAGCTGCTAGGTTACTACAGGAGACAGACGCTGTGAACAGAATAACGCATAGCACTGCTGCAGCCCTGTGATCACTGAGCCATTTCTGCCTAGGAGGAAGGGGTTAAATAAAGGTCCAGGGAAAGAAGTATTTTGGGGGCTGTAGGTGCTGATTAGGCTGATCCATTCTGTGATTGCTTCCTGCAATCACAATGAGCTAGCATTTTCTGCTTGAACTACTGCTTAATTTTATCACTGTAGAGTAGCTAAGAATTATTTCTTGGACTAAGCACTGGTTTAAAACTGCAGTGCAAGATATTAGATTTTGTTCTGCTGACTGCCCTATAAAGTCTGATTTTTCTCTTTCCTCCTCAGCTCAGATGTAATTCATGAATTCACTCAGAACAGACATGTTTGTCTGGCTGCTTCTGAAGCTGAGCTGTGATGAACACCACAGAATGTCATCAATCAGAAGTTTCAAGACAGTGTTCTCATGCCTTGGGACTATGAACATCTATTTCGATTTCCTCTCTTGGTGTTATGCAATGCCTCTGCTATGTATTTGCACTTCTCTGACCATCTTCTGCTGAAACTCTCCTGATATTCAATTATTTTGCTGACCATGTGGGGAGGTCTAAGCTTCAGTTAGAATATTATAACCAAGCAAGTATGCTCTGCCTCCCGTCTTTTAAACTTCACTATTTCATTCTTCATTTTCTCCATTTTTTTCATGAAGTTCCTGTTATACCTTGCTTTCAGTTGTTGTATCAGTAGGATATTCCTTTTCTCTCTGGGGAGGTTCCAAGTTCTTTAAATCATAAATTTTTATACATAAGCCTTTTAAGTAGGATTCCGACACCCCATTCCCCCATCACTGTTGCTGGAGTACACCAACATGAGCCACTGAATTGAGCTAAGTTAAACCTGTGATTTCTGTACTTCTACTCACATTTAAATTCATCAAAGAGAGCATATCTAGTTTAGCCAGCTTCTTTCTGCCTGTTTAGAAGTCAGAATATAAATAAAAATAAATTTTTATTTCCCTCAAGAGATCTAAGCTAACTGCCATAATACATAGAGAAAGAGGGAACATGTTTTATGCAACAGAAAATTCCACCAGAAAGACTGTACAATGAACAGAATGGAGCAAATAATTCATAGCATTTACATTATTAGAGAGGCTTAATTTGTCTTATGTCTAAGGCACATATGCCAGGAGGCTTCCATTCTTTTAAACGTGTACAGTATTCAATGTTTATAGCATTTTATTAATGTTCAAATAGACTGAAATAGGTATGTGCTAATACTTCAGTTATTATTCGCTAATTATTTTATATTGCAATTGATCAGAGAGCTTACACAGCACATATTTTGAAGTCTGGACTGAAGTTCCATAAAAGAATCTCCTAGAGCAAAAAGATACATGTGCACATGTGAAATACGTTGTTCTGTTAAACTGAGTACTTTGGGAAATTTCTTTTTCTTCTAGTAAAAATATTAAAAATAGGAAAATATTATAAATAATATAAATTTTTATATGAAATGGTATTAAAAAACCTGCAGAAAAAAAATCGTTGGAATAATTTTGTTAAGGTATGAATCACTAATATGAAACAGAACAGACCAAACCATGGTCCCAGAATAAACAGCTCTTTGTGAGTTTGCAGTCTGTGTTGACACCATCCTTCACAAACTTCTCAGTTTCATGACTCCAACCAATCTGGTGAGAAATGCAGACCATGGGCCATTAGTGGAAGAAATTAAGAGTCTGCTTTTCCAGCCATTAAGCCATTCTTTACCTGTTTACTCCACCCTGTTAACAATCCCAAGGTAAAGTTCTCTTCTGCAAGACAGCAGTCATCTCTGTCTGATTTATTGTCTTCACTCCTCTCTCCTACCCCATATATAATTTGAGGTAGGTAATTAAACACTACAAAATGCTTAGTTAAAGCTGCTGGATGTAATACAGAGGCTGGCATCAAAACCAGAGGGCAGGTTTCCAGGGTGCAACATCAATACAGCTTAACAGCAGCATTGTTATTGATCTCATAATTATGATACATGTTGAATTCCCACTGTTGGACAGTATTTAAGAAGTGCATCTTATTTATCACTAAAACGGGTATTTATATTTGTGGTAATATGCTATTATATCCTTTTACGGGGCTTAGCCCCTACTTAAAAAATAATTGGATATAGTAAAAATAACTACTTAAACTATAAACATACATTAGATAGAATGATGTCCAACATTTTTGGATACTCTAGCCCTCATTTAGGCAAGGATTTAATCAGATGCTTAACAGAAAGCACGTAAAGGGTACAAATTAACTCAAAATTTCTTCTTCTTTGCCTTTAATTAGATGTAATATGTGTTTATGCGGGCTGCCTCTCACAGGGAACACTGTTCACCAAGATACACAATGAAATGCACTTACAAGTCTCTTTCTCCTGAAACATTGCTTCAGCTCTCACAAGCACCACAGAAAGGGAAGGTACTGCTTGAACTGGGGAAATGAGAGAAGCTACTAGGCCAGAAATTGTAAATTGAACAAGGAGAAATACTGCAAATCTCTCTCTCTCAAAAAAACAACCAAAACCAAAAACAACACACACTCCCCGACCCCCCCTCCCAAACCTAATAAGGACTTTTTTTCCCGTCTTTAATGGACTGGGAAGCCTGCCATATGAGGAGAGGCTAAGGGAACTGGTTTTTTTCAGCTTTGAGAAAAGAAAGCTAAGGGGAGACCTTATCACCATGTTCCAGTGTTTAAAGAATGGCTACAAAGAAGATGCAGACTCATTGTTTACAAGGAGTCACATGGAGAAGATGAGGGGTAATGCTTACAAGTTAACCCGGGGAAGATTCAGATTGGACACAACAGGAATATTTTTCACAATGAGAACCATCTTTAGGGAAGAGGTGGATTCCCTAACATGGGACACTTAAGATTCAGCTAGACAGGGTGCTGGGCCATCTTGTCTAGACCGTGCTTTTGCCAAGAAAGGTTGAACCATATGATCCTTGCAGTCCCCTCCAACCTCATAATCTATGATTTTATGACTATCGAGATGAGATGGAAAAAGCCTTGTTTCAGGGAAATTTGCATTCAAAATTTTTACCATCTCATTCCAATTCTAACTTCAGGCTTAATATAAAAACTAATCCAATTTTTATTAATCCTTCCCATTAGAAATGGATAAAGACAATCACAGTATCATAATTCTCTTACGTCACTCTGCCAATTTTCATTTTAAAATTATATTCTGATTTGTTTTAAAAAAATTGTGATCCTTTAGTCAAACTGTGGTCAATAATATTATTCTCATGGATCTATGCCCCCAAAATTGCATGATTTTGTTTTTGTTTGACCCTTGTCACACAGACAGAAACAGCTAACTGAAGAGTCTGGATGATAGATGAAAGGTAGGGACATAAAGGCTGTACTCCAGCCTACTTCAGGCCTTGCATTAACAAACATTCTCAAAATATTCCAGTTTTTCATTTTACACATTGCTTTTATCTTCTTGTCTGCAAATAAGCAGAGATCTCTTTGGAATTAACCCCATGACACACTGTAATCTGACTTGCCAAAACTCAGCTCTTCTTTTGTGTTCTGCCACAAGCCCTAACAAAAGAGTTGATCAGGGAAGTACTCGAAACACAAAACTCAAAAATACTGGCATCACACAAAATTCCTTCAACTTTTATTACCCATCTGAATCAAGAATGCATTGCAAACTCATTTTCTGGAAGTGCCAACTTATTCTCTGCCCTTGCACCATAAATAAAACTTTCCTTTCTCTACTATAAAAAAGAGCCATGCAACCTTACCATCTGCACTGACGTGATGTGGTGTCTCACCCCTGCTAAATACGGTGAGACAATAAATACATCTGTCTATACATCTCTGTAAACTCTAAACTGATTTACATTGGCCCCACACGGACCACAGTGGAAGAGATCATGTAAATACAAGAAAAATTACTTAGATTGAAGCTATTTTTTAAGCTATCCAAGCCACTGACATATGTTTTCTTGTTCTCAAAAATTTTCCAAATACCCAAAAGACTTGCGGTTGGGAAAATTCAAATGCTCAGTTAGTTTTCATTTTTCTCCTCATTCTTATCCTTTGCCTAGGAGCCATCTCGCTAGTTTTACTTGTTTGAACAGTAATTTATTACATATGTTTATTCCCTCTTGTGTACTTAAAACATTTTATAGTGCCTAATTTCCTAGTTATAAGATTACACCCTCTGATTTCCATGGCACTCTGCCAAATACAACAGTTCATTCTGCATTATTGAAAACATATGCAGAAGCTTCAGCAAGCATGATTTGCCATCCGTCTTTATGTCTTCCACAAACGTTCTTTCTGAGCACACCAGTGCCTCAGTCTTTTCAACATTTATTTCTTTCTTTTCTTCATGGACTTGCTGCAGTCGCTAACTACTGCCCCTTGCAATATTAACCTCTTCAGAAACTGCACACCGGATAGTCTGTAGCAAATGGGGCAAATTCTGAGCAGAAGTAAATTGTACAGATGGAGTTAGATGAGCATCCAGCTGCTCTAGGAGAGTGGTGGGTTCACCTAAAGGAGGAAGCTTTCTACTCCAAGTTCCCCCAGCCTGCTAAAGGTGCTGCAAATATCTAAGAATTTGCAAACGAGGCAGACTAATGAAGTAGCTGTACCAAGCAAAAGCAGTTACCATGGCTATACCGTAGTAATCTGTGATACTGCCCTATTGGTACCCAACAGAAAAGACATTCGTGTTGGCATTTGCTTTGCTGATCACCCTTGCTAACAAACTTCTCTGACTATTAATGGAGTAGTAACACATCATCTCATTTATTTCATGCAGTCCATGAAAATCCTTTCTGAACTTGTTCCCACTAAAATTCTACTGGAACAGTTTGACTTTGACTTAAAGGACTGCTGAACGCATCGCCCATGCTTACTGTCCTAACTGCTACCTCCATCTGCATAAGCATTTCCTAGTCTGCCTTTTCATTCTGCTCTTGAAGGTCTGTAATAGCTCTTGTGATTACTCTTATGCCTTTCCTGTGCTTCACTTCAATCAAAGTTGTCTCTGCACTAGCAGCCACATCACATGTCATTTCATCCTTCTATTGCAGTGCACTCCCTCGTCTCTCATATGCCTCTATACTGGTGCTGCAATCTATCTGAAAGTGTCTGCGACCCCGTTAGACTGCAACAGGGGAAAAAAGTACATAACGTGCAATCTCAGAGAAAGACACAAAAAAGGAAAGATGAGGAGACAAAGCAAGGAGAGAACTAAGCTTGAGAGAGAATTCCTGCTTTATCTAGGGAAGCAAAGTCACCTCCTGCAGAGAAAGCCTGCCCATGGAAGCAGGCTTGTATTTCTCCCCTGGGGCAGTCACCCACCTTCCCCTCTGCACATCACTCTGCAGGTCACCACAAAGGTCACCACATGCTTCCAAAACCTACTACACACCAGAAGTAACACTGGGAAGAAAAACAGAGGTAAAGCTGAGAGACATAATTCAAATAAAAGCATCTGTTGATTATTTTTCTTTTAGCTGGATGTACTAAGGGGACATTTTACTATGCTCCCCACTACTCCTCCCAACAGCTCCAAATCGGCTCTGAAAAAGCCTCTGCACTTTTACTGGCCACACAGAGATTTGCCCACATTTCTTTCCACAGTTCCTTGCCACACTCCATTTCTACCTTGAATCCACCCACCTGAAAGGTTCCACAGAATTTTTTTTGCTTATTTAAATACTCGATTAACACTCTAGGTAACTGACAATTTTATTATGCAAAACTAACAACCTAAACCAGTTTGAGCTTCCCAGTTCACTATCACAAAATCCCCATACCTATAGCTGACCTGCACCTCCAGCTGAGCAAAGGTGGCTCTACTCAGATGTCTCTAGGAAAGCAACTCACCCTTCTTCCATTGCAAATCTGTTTTCCTATGCCACGTAGATGAAGTCAAACTGCTAACGGGAATAAACATCGCATGTGGTCATTTGTTTTCTCTCTGCTCAATTACAGACTGAACACGCATTTTATGCTTTTAGTATTATAACTGGCTTCTGCCGGTGATGTGTCCAGGATGAGCCTGGTCCAGCATTACACCTCAGAAGGAGAAGCAGAGAACACCAGCCCCCGTTCTCTGGAGGCCACAGGTTCCCGGCTATCATCTCAGCTGCAGCACCCAAGTCCAGCTACAGCACCGTGGACCCTCAACTACAAACATTTTAATAAGATTGCCTTATGCTTTGATGCATAGACAGACTGTGAATAAAAAGCCTGCTTACTACATTTTACACAGCCATTTGGTTCAGAAAAGTCATAAATTGAGTAGGAGTGACTAAAATTAAGTCAGAAAAGACAACAGTTTGTTACATGAAGAATTTAAACTATTAATACAGCAAAGTTATTTGAAACGGCTACTGTTTACGAAAATTCTTTTTCCATACTGCATTCTCTTTCTTGACCAAATTGTGAGCAATAAGGTACCACTAGAAGCTTATTTTTCTCAAAGAAGTCTGAATTAGAGGATAGCAGTTAGGGGAAGTGAGCCAGATAATTCTTAGACAAGGTGACCAAAATTACAAGCATGCCCACAGACTCTGAGTCTTTATTTCCAGATTGATTTTAATTTCATCAAGAGGCTACAATGCCTGATCCAAATAATTATTTTGAAAAAGTTGCATACTATTAGTTTTATTGGAAAATCTATTGGTCTGTCAAGCTAATTAGCTGACACCACTGTTGCAGTACATTAAATTCTGCATTAACAAGGTACTTGGCATTCTCATTTGTAGATACGTGACTTCTTGGGAGACTGAGCATTTGCTAAACAACAAGCTACCAGGCAACAATACTTCTTAAGCTTCTACTTCCCAGGCTCTGTTTCTCTCTCAGCATACACACACAACACTTCCCCCACACACACTGTGCATCCTGGATGTGGAAAGAAAATCAAGCTGTCCAACAAGCAGCTGGAGTAAACCACCTTTCGAAACCGAGGTGCTTTGGGATTTCCTGTAAAGGAAAATGATCTCACCGAACTGACCCATGTCAGAATCAGAGCAACCCCCTCTGCTTTGACTAAATTAGCTTTGGTTGTGTGGTGATTTACAATAAAACAGGTCCATTGCAAACACGATACTGTTTAAAGTGATAACAATAGCTGTTATCCCCTGTGTGACAGGTAGGATAGAATCACTCAGGGGGGTTCACTGAAAGCTTGTTGCGTCTCCTCTTCACATTTCAAATCTGAATAACAAGACTGAGGAAAAAAAAAAAAAGCGTTGTCTGCTACCTTTGTATTTCTCTAGTCCCACAGCTACCAGAAGGAAGGCTACAGGGAAATTCTCTTCTGGTTACTTGGGCTGGCTTTAATGCTGCTCTTTGCCAATGAAGACTCCTAAAGTCACCTCAAGAAGACCTATGACCCAGAGCGGGGAGTTGAGTGTTTCATATAACGCACCAGCTGCTACGATATTCAAATACCTCCAGTTTATCGCACTTGCAATGTAAACTAGCAGTAAGAATCAATTTAATGTCAGAGGTTAGACAGGAGGATCTCTTTAAAATTTTATTTCGCAGTTTGCTTCTATAAAATCCTACTTTTTATTTTTCACCATTTTTGCTATGTGTTATAACCCTGCTAAGCTCAGGTACAGGCAGAGATCGTGAACACACAGCTCACATATAAAAACAAATGAGCTTTTCTAATTTTTGCTGATAAAACAAAAACTTCCACCTAAATTAAGTTGAAATACGCATCTATTCTTCAGCATTTATGTGGCTTTATTTATTTTAAGTGCCTCTTTGTACTTCAGTGAACAATTACAAATCATTTTCCCAATTTCTTCAGACACTCAGGCATGCCAAGAGCTAATTAACTTGTGTGACAATTGCAAGAAACAGCAACATAATTCAGTTTTTGAATGACTGGAAGGTATTTAATTAGAATAGAAGAGGAATTAAATAGCAGTAGTAATAAATGGTATTGACAGGTAGGGTACACGTATCAGCAAGGTCGCTACTGAAGTATTTGCAGGTACTTTTAAAACTCCACTTTGGAGTTGTGAAATCAGAATTAATTGGCTGGAGCTGTTTTACATACTATTTCACACATTTAATATCTAACAATCTATTGAGGTAATCAGCCATGTGTAAAGAACAAGTTTTGAATCGATTCCTTGATTAAGTAAAATATAAGGGTCTTTGTATGCAAAAAGTGGAATGCTTAATTCAAGATTCATCTGGCACAGTGAAATACTGACAGAAAAGACCTTTTCAGTGTCATGAATCCCAGTGACGGAGGTATAGTGCTTATGGCAATGAACTTATCACAATTTGAGCAACTGTTGGCATAGCTCAGAAACTAATCCTGTTCTTGCTGTTAGAAGTAAATTTGATAAAAGTAATAACTGAATTATGTAGTCTTCTATTTGGTAACTATCAGTGTTATCCTACATCCACTTTTTTCCATGTTTGCTTTAAGTAAGCCTTCCCTGTGTCTATTAAAATACCAAAATGAAGAGATCCAATTATCTAATGGAAAAATACTCTCCCTTTTGCTTCTTGTAACAATAAAAAAATAAAGAATGAATAAGTTTCCCAAAACGTTTGCAAAGGAGAACACAATTTTGAGCTAAAAACCACATTGTCCCAGAAATACTGGCCCTACAGGAATCAGATTCTGCTTGACAGTCTACCTCAGCCACCACTCTCAGGTTACAGACTCATATTAACCCTTTATCCAGGGCAGTCTACCATTCTTGCGCCTAGTTTGTGTGTTCCTAGTATTGTCCTTCCCTTGAGTCGAATATCTTGTAGCAGCAAAAACAGTTCGATCAAATACTTGAGGTACTTGAAAGAGTTCTCCACCACTAACTGAACGAAGGGACATATAAGCATGGATAGACTTGATTAAAGAAGACTTACATAGTTAAATCTTAATGAAAATCCTAAGTATAATCACATTCCCAAAGCGAAATGGTGCATCATCTATAGCTACATCTATATTAACATTCTTTATCTCAGAATAGCAGCAAAATTAAATTAATCCCCTGATCATCCCCACCTAATATGTATTTGTTCAGCTCTTGGAAGAGCACTGGTGTGTGCAGACTGGATTATTTTAGGATGAAAACAACTGGCAGATGCACTGCAGAGTGTCACAAGAATCCAAACCAAGAAGCAGGCCACACCATGACAAAGTCTTCCAGTGAATCGTGACACCAGTGTCCTGGTAAAAGTGTGCAAAGAAGGACAGCAAAGCTGGTGAAAGGGGATGAAGAACAGGTCTTAGGAGGAGTAGCTGAGAGAACTGGGGCTGTTTAGTCTGGAGAAGGCTGAGGGAGACCATGTCGTGCTCTACAGCTCCCTGAAGGAGGTTGCAGCCATGGGAGGACTGATCTCTTCTGCCAAGTAACAAGCAATAGGACGAAAGGAAATGGCCTCAGGTTGTGCCAGGGGAAGTTTAGGGTAGGTATTAGGAATTATTACTTCACAAAAAGGGTTGTCAAGCACTGAACAGCTGCACAGGGAAATCGTTGAAACACCATCCCCGGAGGTATTTAAAAGAGATGTAAGTGTGGTGCTCAGGGACATGGTTTGGTGGTGAACTTGGCAGTGCTAGGTTTACAGTTGGGCTCGATGATCTTAAAGGTCTTTTCCAACCTGAACCATTCTGTGATATCCCTTTTTTTCTTGCCATTTATTTTATGATTATTCCTATCTGAGCTTATCAGTACTTCCTTCTTGACTTTTCAGGGATATGTCTACAAAAAGTGTAAAAGAAAGACTTGCATATCTTGAGGGAATGCCCTCAGAATGAAAATACATGGATATATTCATCCCTGGTGGCAGTCTACTAATGCACACTGAGTTTCGTCATAAGTGAACTTATCCGTTTTTCAGGGAATAGATTGAAAAAGGAAAAATCTTTTAGGCCCAGGAGAAGTCTCTCCTATTTAGTCTTTTCATATACTCTAAAATAGGATAAGATTACTAATCCATGAGGAACTGAAAGAAAATGTACAGTTAGGATACTGAAATGCACTATCTTGTAAAATTCTTCCTTCATTGAGACAGCCATATATTTTCCTTCACTGGCAACCAATCTTGCAAGGAGAAATTCTCTCAAACACCCTGAAAACAGAACTAGCAAAAAAAAAACCAACAAACCAACATTTTACATTTACAGTGCAAAAATTCATGATGAAAATACATCTGTAGAGACAAGGAAGGCATAACAAGGTTTTCCAGATTTTCCTGTTCTGTGACCTTATTTAATCTCACAAAGCATTGTGCTAGGGCACGGAAAACCACCTATAATTTCTAACAACATCATCTGCACTTCATGGAAGAGACAGTTGTTGACCTATTGTAGTAACTGTTTGGTTTCCAATTACACAGCTTGAAAAACATCAAGTCCTTTGAGAGAGTATGTAAATTTTATCAACCAAACGCACTCCTTATATTACTTCACTATAGTCAAGCTACTCTAATGGAATTACATCAGAGATTAGTTTTTATCCAACGCATTATTTATCTAGTAGATTGTTTAGAAAAAGAAAATTGAAACATTAATTAGCTGTTTTGAAAAGAAACAGCAAAGAATATACCAAAGGGTACAGATAAGGTTTTTTTTACTTTGGATGCTAACCAAATTCCAGAGCTCTGTGAAATGTTTGCATTTTGAGGAGACATTAATGGAGGGGCGTCTGGCATGTTGAATGTGATCCTGCTTACCCACAAGGACTATACAAAGATCTGTTTCTCTGAATTCAGTAAGCAATACTTTGCTGAGGACTTCAGCAATGTTTCATTAAGTGTGCAGCTCAAGAGCTATCCTTCTAAGTCTTCTCTCCGAGTCCACAAACTTTCCCCTTGTCCTTTGAGGTATAAATCACCTCCATGCTAGATTCTTATCCAATATCCAACACAGCAGCCACATAAGATGAGCTATTATAATATTTAACAATAAAAAGCAATGAGGCTTGAGCTACTTCTGTATCTGCTAGAGGGAAGACACAGCAAGGCACAAGCAGTCTAGGGCGTTCATGGAGTGCATCGATGACAACTTCTTGACATAGATGATCATGAAGAAGAAGAGAGGACCTTACACTTGCAAACAAGGAAAAACAGGTCAGACTGCTTGGGGCAGTCTTTGTTGCAGGATGGTGGAGTTCAGGATTGTGAGGGGTGAGAACAAAACAAATAGTAGGACCACAGCCCTCAGCTTCAGGAAAATGGGGTTGGGCCTGTTCAGGGACGGGCTTAGAAAAACCCCATGGGAAATGATCCTGGAAGGAAGAGGGGTCTAGCATAGCTGGTTGCTTTTCAAAGATTGTCCGACCAAGATTGGTATGTCCCCGTGTGCAAGAAGTCAAGCAAAGGCAGTAGGGGGCCTGCATGATGAGCAAGAAAGTCCTAACTAAACTCAAACGTAAAATAAAGCATATTAAGAAGAGGAAGTGGGGTCAAGTGACCAAAGAGGAATACAAAGACGCTGTCAGAGCACGCAGTTATGGGGTTAGGGAAGCTAAAGCCCGTCTGCAGTTGTATGTGTAAGAGACATGAAGTATGAGAAGGAGGTTTTTACAGGTTCAGCAGCAACAGCAGAGGAATGCTAGACTAGGAAGACCATGACTGAATGTGGCAGGAGACTTGGTGACAAAGGACACAGAAAAGACTAAAAGTACTCAACGTCACCTCATCTTAGCTGGGGAGGAATAACCCCACACACCAGTGAAGGCCAGATGATAACTGCTTGGAGCTGGAAAGCACTTTAACAAAAAAGGCTTGGAGTTCTCTTTGGGCACCAAGTTGAATAGGAGATAGCAATGTGCCCTTGTAGCAAAGAAAGTCAACAGCCTCCTGGGGTGCATTAGGTAGGGTGTTGCCAGCAGGTAAAGAGGAGAGTAAGGAAGATGGAGCTAAACATTTCTCAATGATATCCAATGGGAGGACAACGTGCAACAGGTACAAATGAAAAAATAAGCAATTTTATCTGAATTCAAAACACTTTCATACTGTAAAGGTGGTCAAACACTGAACAGGCTGCCTAAAGAAGTTGTGGAGTCTCCATCTTTGGAAATACTCTAAACCTGACACAACAACACCTCCAACAATCTGCTCTAGTTGATCCTGCTTTGAGCAGAGGGTAGAAGGGGGTGGACAGGCTGATATGTAGAGATGTCTTCCAACCTCAGTTACTGTATGATTCTATTACTTATAGGTAATTTAAGGGTTTTTTTAATTACTTTATATTCATAACCAACAAGTCATAACCTTCTGAATACCTTTTAGCTTCCTCTCTTATCTACACCATGCTTAAAAGTGCTTGTCCCTGCCTTTAAGAAACCTCTCTTAATTACACCAGTTTTTCTTATGATTCTTCTCTGCTGCTTACACTTCTTTTCATCAGCTCTCCATAACATTCTACCTACATCTTCATGCCTTCTCCCTACACACTGATAACTAATTCCAGCTCCAGAGAAAATCTCGGCTCTTTAATACATACCTGATTTATATTAAATTATTGGGAAAAATACCTGGGAGCAAAGTTTTCATCTGAATTTCCCTCTCTGCTATTATACCCTTATCTGCCACCCTTGCTTACAATGAGTAACAACTTATTTCACAAATCATCCCACAAAAACGGAATAGGTATTCTTCAGCAGAAGAGCACTGCACAATAAATTATAATATCCAGAATACATCAGAGTTTTCTATTTTGGAATTTTTAAAAACACAATTTCTTTTAAAAAGTAGACATAGTCAACACAGTAGTTTTCTCACTTTATGTCATCAACAACAAGATGCAGCAATAAATTTGCAGCACTTTGGCTCTATTGTCACTTCTTGTTTAGTCATTCTAGAATGCTTTCAAGCAGTCATGTCATTTTTACAGTAAAGAACAACACAGACTCATCATCACAGATGGACTGTTATCATATTTCTCATTTAGACCACTCATCACAAAACTAATAGAAAGAGCTCTTCTGACATTTCCAAGATGTAGTCAGCCTACAACCTTAACAGACATCCTCATC
This sequence comes from Tapera naevia, assembly GCA_033556795.1. NCBI lineage: Eukaryota > Metazoa > Chordata > Aves > Cuculiformes > Neomorphidae > Tapera > Tapera naevia. The sequence goes on from JAUMJJ010000038.1 coordinate 20,190,687, forward strand.
TCACTTTAAATCCTGTTAAAATTTCTTCTGTGGTTTTTTTTTGGCACCCTCTTCTCTCATCATCCTTCACAGGAAGGACACTTTCTTACTATGGGAGCTGTAGAAATGACTATTTACAGAGTGAAGAACTTTTCAACATGCTGAGCATTTTGTGAAATTAAAACGATTTTTAAAAAGAAAAAAAAACACCCCAAAACCTGAAAATAAGATATTTAGAGGACCTTTTCTTATTTTGCAATTAATACGGTGAAGAAGGCAAGTTTTTACCTGTCATACCACAGCATTCCTTTTAAGCATGCAACTATGAGTGTGGAAAAATGTGAAGATACCTTTTCACAAATGTGTACATGAAGATATTAATATACATTTTTTGAATATTTTCAAGCTTTTTTCAGTACACTATTTTAAGTAACAAAAAAATTAACAAATCACTAATTGTATGTTCAGATTCCCTTTAAACAAGTTGAAGTAAGTGATAATAACAGGATATAAAATGTGATAATGCTCTTGCATCAACACTTGCCTTCCTTCTACCAGTAGAGGTACTGATCCTCATATGTTGGTGAATGATGTAACTGTCCAAGAAACCCACTGCTCACTAAGGATCGGAAGGTAGAAAAGTGATTTGCAGAGCAAGTTTAAATCTGCATCAAACTTTTAAACATTTAGAAATACAGAAAAGGAAAACCAAATCAGAAAATGTCAGCTGTTTTCTCAGATCAAGATGCTGGGTGAAATGTCTGCTCCTACAAGATGATTAGGGCTGATAAAAAAATCACATGAGAACATTTTATCATACACTTGAGGACAAAACCAAGCACGTATACAGCAGGACATGCACCTCTCTGTGTATTTTACTCAGCCACATGAATGCAGTCTTGCACTCTACCTTTGGATTTGCAAGTCACATGTACTACATATGTTTCATTTTTAGCCAAAAATGTATCTAGGTAATATAAATATTAATAAGATTATCAAGAAATGTCTTAAATTTAGTTAAGAAACCGATTGCACCAAATGTTGCAGGATTCAAATTATTTCAATGAACAGTAGATTTTCTTTAGTTATTTTTCAGGAGGAATAATTGTAAGTCACCATGTGCTGGCAAATAAGTCTTCCTAACAAACTACTGGCACAATAAGCTTGTGATTCCACCCTAATGATCCACTCCATGGTTATTTTGGGTCGGGTTAAGTTTCTTTCCTAATACTAAATAATGTCTTATTCATTTCAATAGGGTAAGATATTCCACTGAACGGGTCTACTTTTTAGTAACAACTCTATGTGACTAACATGGAGGAATCCATTCCTAAACAATTGTCACATAGAGGGCTTTTGATTATATGATGTTGAAATATGAAGGCACGTAACTAGGCATACTGTACCTCATACTCATATAAAGATAATAGCAGTTAAATTACACTACCAAAAAATGTCCCATTTTCATATTTGAAAACCAGGTCAAATGTTCTAGAGTTAATAAACTGCCATGTTCATTCTTCTTCTATGCCATATGAAAGAAGTTCAAAGGAAAATTTTCTTGTAAGAAGAAATGCAATTAAATAAAAAATAAAAGCAAAAAAACTTCCATAGAAAAATGTCTAAGCATCCTTTTCTTCCACTTAAATACGTTTCTGTGCCAGAGACTGCCATCCATTTCATACTCAAAAAAAAAAAATGCAGAATAAAACAGCAGTTCTCTTCCTTTTCTGTTTGAACTGCAGATTTGAGTAGAATAAATGAATGATTTCAAGAAGTCTCCAGTAGACACAATATGCTTTGATTTGTATTTTCTCAAATATAACTTAAGTCTGTTAACTCAACTGAGGGTTTGGCTTTTACCTGCAATGTAAAAAAAAATGAGATTCAAGTGATTATATCGTGAAAGAGGGGTATCTACTCAGAAGAAAGCTGGGTAAAATGTAGGATTGCTTCTTCACAAAACGTTTATGTTTGTTAGGAATTCGACTTCAATACAAATTGAACCTTTTTCAGAATAAAAGAAATTTCAGTGAACAAGCTTTTTAAGACTGACTGTGGCTGCCTTCCTTCCTTTCAGTTCTCATGTTTGATCAGACAATATCCCTCAGGTAGCAACAAAATCAGAAGACAGTATAATCTTTAACACTAGAAAGGGTCAGAATCTTAGGAATAGCCATTCTTGTCCACAACCATATCGGACAAAATAGTAATTGTAATAAGATATAGAAGATTTTCAATCTTAATTTTGCATCAAATTCTACTACTGTTGGTAGAAAACTCTGGTGATAGTGGTATCAGTCAGTGTAGCCAGAATATACAGTTCATCCTCAATTTTGTCAGGACAGTAACCCATCATTACACCAAAGCTTCTATGTAAGTTTCCAATACCCCTACTTAGGACCTATGCAAAAGGAACAAGAGGAACACGTCAGATTATACCTGTAACAGTGACAAGCAAGCTGCTTCGTATGACTGAAAGGGGGCAAAATACCTTGCAGCAGTGTGGAGAAATGCTAAGGCAGAAACATCTATGATTACTGCTGTAGTACCACCAAACTCTCAGGAATAATGGACCAGACACACCAGCTGTAGCCTGTAGGTCTATCAGATTGCTGCTCCCATATATGTGGATGTTAAGAACGCAAAAAACTGGCACCCATCATTCTACCTCCATAATACGACTTAAACAATACAGATTTATAGCCTGACTTAGAAGCTGAACCCTCTGTGAAATGAGTGGAAGAAACCTCACCCACGAAAACCCTATAACAAGGCAGCCACAACATCCTCTTTTAGTGCCCCACCTCCATGTGCGCAGTCCAGCAGATACTACTCTGCTAAGAGCCTCACTGGACCCATTTCTGCTAAGAAACTGGAACCAAAGATTCTACTGTGAACCCACAGGAGATTCATTCAAGTCAAATACTTGTCTTTTGACCTTCTGTACTGAAGAGGGTAACTGAAAAAAAAGAAAACCAGCAATAAAAACCCATATGCGGACATCCCTACAGTAGCTTCAATATATTACTTCATTAAAAATGAAGAAAATTACCTAGGAAATCCAGTGCCAACTAGCACCACTGTTATTAAGAAAAAAATCCCAATGGCCATAAAGAGCTTGCTTTTTTTCTATTTTTTCTATTACAAAAAGCCTTCTTTCAAGCAGAGCATTATTAGTAACGATACAGGACACATATGTTGATTCGTTTATTGAATCCCTTGCTCTTCTAATTTATTAATAGGGGACTTCCCCAGCTTAGTGGGGTTTATTACAATCCTGTTTAATTCTTCTTCGTTTTTCATTGTTAGGTTCTTACACATTTTAAGCCAAGATGTATTTCTGCTTTGTGAACACCAAGCAACTTAGCCCAAAGACATAGCATAGGAAGAGACTGTAGATAAGGAAAATAAAGAGCTACAAAGTTCTAAATATGCTTTAACTGAACAGTGGGCAGAGGAAGCTTAAAAGACATTTTGACTCAAATATTCTCCACTCCTTCCCTAGAGACAGTGATACTCTTTTTATTCTGCAATTTATATTACGTACCCCCCTACATGTTTCTTTTAGTCAAAGCTGCCGATGACAGGTGGCGGTCCTAGCATGAGAGGACCACATGCTGTGGACATTAATGAGTTTCCTTCAGGCCCAAGTGGAAGTTTTATAACCTTACGTTGACTTACTCTCCTCTTCAGTTAAATAAAAGTATTTGAGTTTGTACAAACAGCTCAGCAAGATACAGAAACAGCAAGAGCCAAATGAGTGGAGGGATTTAGAGCTTTACCAAGGTTTACTTCCAGTTCAATCATTTTCAGTCATTCATTAGACAATGCAGTGAAAGGAAGACTGGTATTGTAAAGTGTATTCCAAAGTTTATTTTTACTTCCATGATGGACTTCAGTGAAATATAACAAAACAGCAATTCCAGCTATAGCTAACAAGCTGCAAAAGCTGCCCTAAAAGACTCAGTGCAATGCCACGCATATGGAATAGATCATTTTGATATTTGCAGTGCCTTACAGACTTTAAATATTTTATGTCTTCCCCATTTGTTAATGTTTCCATTCTAACACAGAAAAAAATCAAAACACAGCAGCTAAGGACAGAAATATTCTTAGCAAGCTACATTTTTTAGCTATAGATTAAATGAACAGAGCTTTGGCCTTCCTTCATTCAGCTGGACTTTAAAGAAACTTCAAACCCATGACTCGAAACCTTAGATATGAGAAAAGATACATGATTTTTGCCCATGACAGTCTTACACCATGCCTGAGAAAGGAAAAGAAGCCAGACCATGTGAAAAAACATCTGGCTCAAAAATGATCTGCAACAACTGTTGGATACTCACTCTCATGCTACTAATAGCTCAAATTTGTGGATGACCTCTGGTCTCACAGTAACCGTGATAAAGATTATGGTATAGAAATCCAGATATACAAAAGGCTGGACAAATAGAGTATTTATCAGAAAAGTAGCACTCTGATGGTCTAAGAGTTTTAGCTTACGGCCAGACATCAGAAAGCAACAAAGTCCCTACATTTATATCCACTTGCTTATGTTCTTCTTTTGAGTACCTCACACCAGTTTTCATCAGAATAAAAAGATCCCAAGCAGTCTTCAGTTGATAGCAATTACAGCAATCTGGACAAGGATTTAAATGAAGGACATCAAGGTGAAAGATTTTTTTTTTTCATTGCCAAACCACATGAGTCATACCTCATTTATCCTGCCCTTAAAATAAACCACATTTCCAAAACTGTGCCTTGACATCTCTTTGCTTTTCCTTCAGTTATGACAAATGGACAAATTTGTATAACATGTATTTCTACTCTGACTGACAGCTTATACAAATTATTCCTTTATGTCTTTGTAGTTTTACATTCAATATTTTAAATTTCTTAAATTGCACATAGTTGTATCAAATTCCATTAGGATTCCTGAGTCTGTCAGAGTAATGATATATTTGAGTTTTTGAACCTGATACATTCTTCATTTCACTTACAAGGGTTACCTTAAAAAGCCTATTTTCTTATCCTTTTAAATAAGTTACTGAACTAATTCTAAACATTATCCCATGAGATCATGAAGAATTATTTTTCTATCATTATTTGAAGGTAGTCCTTCAAAGAGGGCACAATCTGTACTAAAAAAATGTGCACTCAAAGATCTTCCCTTAAACTCTATTTCCCATTACACTTCCAAGATTCCTTAACTTTGAATACAGATGCCGTTCAGATGGTCCCTTCAGTAAAGCCATGGAAGAGACTCCTACAAATAAATAAGAAAAATGGGACTCTATGGCTCCAAAGAGAGCCTGTGGCTACAAAGACATACAAACCAAAATAATACAGTAATGCTAATAATCTGAATAACAACTCTTGTTCCCAGTGTTAAATAGAGCTAGCTATACTGGAAATGGTGAAGCAGGCCATTCAGCTAATTTCCACCCAACTCCTTTGCCTGACGGAGCTGCAATAAATACTTACTAGGTCATTTAAAGCTCTCAGGGTCATGCCCTGCAATCAGTCTGCGTAATGAACTTTCACGCATTAAATATCAGAATGCTCCAGATGTTTTTACAGTCAGAAGCTGGAAACCCAATTTCCAAATCCTATCAATAAATGGACTGCATACACGGTATGAACAGGATACATGCAGGCTGTGAAAGAAAGGACTTTTTGTAACAGGTATAATAGACAGACATAATAGGCACCAGGAGTAGATTAGAAATTAAAACTGTTATAAATCTGAATCCTTACCAACATGAAATGGAATATCTGAATTATGCATAATGTGGGGAAGAATACAGTAGTGCATATGCACACGTTAAATTACAGGATGAATTTCAGAGCCCATCATATTTCATCCTCTACCTCCACTTCATTAATAAACCCCGCCAATGAAATAAACCTCAACAAGTTTTTCTCCTTTGTCAGTTCCTCTTGTTCATTCTACCTTACATGTCATCCTGATTTACTGGTCTCTTAATACCCCAATCTCTCCTAAAGACATCATTTTCCATGATGCCCTGAAGAAGCAAACAATTAGCACATATTAAATTCCTAGACAAACAATTCCTCAGTCTTTGCAGTACATCCTGCCTCTCTGTGTCTTCATTTAGAGTCTGAGTAGCTCAGGTTAAGGATTTCACTTCTCTGCTTGTACAGAGCAAACACGTACCGTGATATTTAAGAAAGAATGAGTCATGATGATAATTAGCTCCTTAAGTTAGCATCCAGAGGCTATTGCTGAGGTCACAGTATATCGCATGAGCTTAACAGAAAATTCACATATGAAGACAGAAGACAAGTCTGAAATAGTTTAGACAGTGAAAGCTCAGGGGTAGAGTGCAGAAACTGAGTCTCCACTGTGGCAAAGGAGGCACAGGGCACTTTGGGCATACCTAGGGCAGGCAGAAGGCTGGCCCTGTGCCTTCAACACAGCCAAGGGTACCACACAAGGTAACCCTCCTCTCCTCTACTTTTGGCCAGATGCTTGCAAAGATCCTTCTCATGAAGGTGAAGGGAAAAATGCAGGAGAGACTAGACCCAGGGGGAGAGAATACATCTTGCTAAAGGAGGCCTGGATGTTCAAGGGAACAGAAACACGAAATTTTCCCTTCTACCTTCCCCACTCACTCAACATACCAAATGGATCATGAAGTCAGGAAAAGTATTTTCCACAGTTTAAGTAGCTGTTATGCTCTGTATGCACATCCCCTCATTAGTCCTATGGACACCCTTTCTACTGCGTTACTTGCAGGCAGAATATGCCAAGGCAAGGTGATCTCCAGTCACTCCCAGAATGGTAAAGACTCTAGCACCATTTATCCATTTATGTCCGAATGTTTAAAATGTTAAACTAAATCTGTTTTGATTTTCTTAGAATCATAGAATTATCTGGGTTGGAAGAGACCTCCAAGATCATCAAGTCCAACCCTTAATCCAACACTATCATGATTACTAGATCATAGCACTAAGTGCCACATCCAGTCTTATTTTAAAAACCTCCAGGGATGGTGAATCCACCACCTCTCTGGACAGGCCATTCCAATGCCTGATTACTTGCTCTGTGAAGAACCTTTTTCTGATATCCAGCCTAAACCTTCCCTGGCAGAGTCTAAGATTGTGCCCACTTGTTCTGTTGCTGGTTGCCAGGGAGAAGAGACTGACCCCTACCTGACTACAGCCTCCTTTCAGATAGTTGTAGAGAGCGATGAGGTCACCCCTGAGCCTCCTCTTCTCCAGGCTAAACAACCCCAGCTCCCTGATCCTCTCTTCACAGGACTTGTGCTAAAGTCCCTTCGCCAGCTTTGTTGCTCTTCCCTGGACCTGCTCCAGCAACTCAATATCTTTCTTGAACTGAGGGGCCCAGAACTGAACACAATACTCAAGGTGAACACATACATTTTACCCTGAACAAATGCAGAACCAACAATTTTTGATCATATGGATATAGGATTGGGCATTACTCCAACTGTCTCCGGGTTAAATGAGACCTTTCTGTATAAGAAGTTTCTTTTTTACTAGCCTTTTGCCTGTTCTTAGACATTTTGTCATTATTGATTAGATGTAAAATTAGATCATAACCAGACTAAATAAAATTTTATTTCATATGACAGTTCTTTGGTCTCTGCTTCCCATGTCACTTTATTATTTATTGTGCAAATTATATGAAAAAATTAATTTTCCTTTTCCATGTAAAAAACAAAAATCAAGATATCAGACTGCACCCAATTTGCATCTATCATTCATAATGACAACAAAAATATATCTGTCCTCATATAACAAATGAGCACTGCTTCATAGTTTTGATTATAAACACAAATCCATCTCTTGCATAAAAGACTTCTAAAACACACTCTCCCAATTCTCTAAGTCTACTTGTCTCTATTTGGAAATTCCTGCTGTTTAAAGGGAAGTTGTACGTTGTTGCCAAGAAGAATCTCATCCCCAAATAGCACAGGATTAGACATCTTGACTATACTGTCACTACAGCATCTGACTTTGCACATAGTATATAAAACAAAATGCAGAAACAGATTCTCATTTGATACAGCTCTGTACTATACCACCTTTTATCCTTGCCTGTTATGCTGACTGAATACTGAAAAACCCTCCTACGATAGAAACTTTGCAAGCAATGCATGGCAAAGACTGACAACACAGATGATTCCAGGTCAAATATTCAATAATGTTCTTGACTTATCATACCAATTTGCTATGAACAAAGCATCTCAAAGCCAACTGTTAGTAGGACAGCAAAGTCACACCTAGCTAGTCTGGAAAAGCAGGAGCAAACTAAGAGAAATATAAAATGTTTTTCATTAAAATTCTGAGGTTAAAATTTAAGTAAAATTTCCCACATGACACTCTTGCACACAGCCTTACAAGCTAAGCTCTTCCTCATAGCATCTGAGCAGCATGAAACTCTTTGCCTGTTCTGAGACCGAGTTTTGGGGTGAAAGAGGCCGTAACAAATCAGAAGAGAATCTAGTCTCTGCCCTGATTCAAGTCAATTTTAGAGCAGTGTTGGGTTTTAGTTATGAGCATGTCTACTGAGGAGCATATCGGTAAAGCATAGTCCTGTCTTTTTGGAACATTTTGTTCAGTTACAGTTTATATTAAACAAATATAAACTGTGTTGATTTCTTCACCAAACCCACCTGAAAGCCCTAACAACAACTAAGGTACAAAGGGATGAATATTTTCACGTGACGGTGAAAAATGGAGAAACAACAAAATAAAGTTAGGGCTTTAAGGAAAATATAAAGCAAAACATGCAGAAGGAAGTGGAGAAATAACAGAATTGTAAATAGAGAATCAGAAACCACTCCAAATAGTAAGTCATCTCGACATTACAACATGAGTCATACTTGAAAGCAAGAAATTACTATACCTTCTGTACAGAAAAAGAACAGCCTATTCAATTCGAAAAATCCCATGACCAGAAACACGATGTCGAAACAGAAGGAGTTCAGATATTTCTGTGCCTCCTTTTTCAGTTTTAATAGATGCCATATCCCCGTGAAACAGGAAAGAAGAAAGGTCAGCTGAGCTAAGTCACATGAGGGTAAGAGAACCTAATGGAGGAAAAAGGAGAGAAGCGTTGAGGAGAGATATGTACTGTAAAGGCAATACCTTGGGAACAGAGAAACCTACTTTTTACTTATCGTGTTTTCTCCCTGAGCCCATTGTACAAATATCAGCACATCACTGAATCACCCCGCACATCTGAGACGAGAGCCATACTCCTAATGAGTGTGAGAGAGGGCAGAGGCAAAACAGAACAGACTCTATGTCATTTCTGTAACAAGGTTTCTTGTATCACCAGAAAATAGTCCCAGTAGAAACTACTTTTTTCTGTTGAGGCTGAATTATTTATTTTGCAGATACAAATAAAAGCCACCATTGGGGCTTGCTTAGCCCTCAGGTATAAAACACTGCATATGTATCACAAAAAGGCAATCACTGCCCCAAGGAGATGACAATCCACCTGCAATGTGGGGAGTAGATGCAGGTCTCCAAAAACCTATTGGGCAGCGCAAGGTGAATGTGAAATAATTATAGTCAGTGTCACTGTCTGGAGCAACACCTCACCACCTGATAAAACTTTGCAAAGTGCTCCACAGTCAAAAATCCATTTAGTAGTACTACGTTATCCATGTACTCCATGGGAAGATATAATTTGCTCTTCTTTGCCTGGGGAGACTGCTAAAAAATCCAGCCGACCTCACAGGTGCATTTCAATTCCTGTAGGATTCACACCAGTAAGTATCTAGTGCTTGCTTTCCAAAATATTTTCAGAAAGACATTTTTTCCAGAAATAAGTCAATCTAATAAAAATTAAACTCACTGCAAAAACATTAATTCAGTTTTGTAAGGGTATTTTTTTTCCAGCCCCGTCAACAGTACTTCTTTAGGTTACAGACAAATTACCCCATGCAGCCATTACGATCAACATTAAAATAACTCCTCCTGAACAGGAAAATTTGCCTAACGCAGGCTACAAAACGTTCAACCATTTTTCATGGCCTAAGGGCATGCATCTACTATCAGGTTATTGGTCATTGCAGGTGGGATGATCTGTATTGCTAATGATTTGTTCACTGGGGTGGGAATGAAAGCCTGATGTGCTCACATGCCTGTTAAGTGTGAAGCCCCCTGGACCAAGGTGCTTGTCTCACATGCTTTAAGAATAAAATGGAAATGTTCCAGCTAGAGACAGTGAGAAAGTGAGGTCCTATGGTCTATAGGATGTTAAAAAACCCTGTCTTGGTTTCTTGCATTAGTCAATCTTTTATTATTGATACAAAAATAGAGAACTCTGTGTGGTAGAAACTGAAGGAGATGCTTCAAACTTGCTCCTAGTTCAGTGGGTATTATTTGAGTCCTGTATGCCTCCTATGTGTTTTCACAGCTACATTGCCTTTCCCTAAAGAGTTCTGATGATGCATGCCAGGCAGAAGAAACACTCAAAAATATTCTTAGAAAATACTTACCACATAAGTGTCTCTTCAGAAAGCTCAAATTTTGGTACCAACATATGGCCTAATTTTCTGAAGTATTTAAGCAGTATCATCTCAGTAAGAAGTGGACTTCAAATGAAGATGAGGTCACCACACTTCAGGGTTTTTTCCAGGTGCATAAAAGTATGAAGCTCAGCTTTGTTTTGCCTGGCTGTTTGGTCTGCGTGTGAGGCAAGGGTTTTGTTCAGTTTTTGTTGGGTTTTTTACTACTGACCTGAAGAGTATTAAGTACTAACCAGCTAAAAGAAAATTAGAAATGTAAAAGTTTATTTTACCAATCTTATTTTCTGAGACCTGTTGGTGAACTGTAAAGGAGGTACACAAAAACGCTCCAGTGAATCAATAAAAGGACAACTGAGTTTTTCCAAATGAAGAAAAGCTCAGTCTTGTAAAGGCTTAAAATCCTACACAGGTTTCACAAAAGAGTTTCCCACCCTGTTTTTCTACACTCTGTAGATCTAAATCAACATTCAACCAAGAAGATAAAATAGGAAGAAGGGGAAAAGAAAATTAAAAAATCCACTAAAGAACATATAGAATTGTCAAAATGTATTTAAGTTTGCATGAAAAAAGGAATATAAGCACCAGTGAAATGAAAACTTTTGTTTATAGTATTCACAAGCACGAATAAAATCTGGAGGAACAATATCATTAGAATCTTTCATTGCAACAGAACAACAATTGGAGAATCAGGACTAGCGTAAACGTGTCAGATGGTATTGAACAACACTTCCTCTGCGTAGTAGTTTGTCAACAATCCTAATTTTTAGTATGAAGACAGTAACTTCTACAAGTATGGGTTTTTTTTTTACAATAACATCTCCCTAACATTTTCTTCACTGAATCCATTTAAACATTGTAACGGTCCATATATTTTTTACAATCTTTTTCAAATTTGGGGACACTAAAGAAGGTTAATAAAAAATAGAACTTATCCACTAAATTCAGCTACTTTTTTTTCCTGTTTCTAAAGGACATATAATTTTATATTTTTTTTCCTGAAACAAACTAGTTCAGTGAACCCTTTACATGAAAATATTACAAGTGCTTATACTATTACATTTACGTCTTACCCTTACCCTTCACATTTGCTATTTCTGCTTTTGTATTGCTCAGTAAAGTAACAGTACTGTGTCTTCTGATGTGATGACTAATGGTATTTCTTACATCTTCCAGCAGGGACACGTTACTGGACAGGCTAATTAGAATTCTCATATAAAGTAGTGCCTCTTCATTTACGAAAGATTCCCCATACTTTCATGTTAACTTAGCCAACGTTCATTAATATTTTAATAAATTCTAATGACTTCACCCATTCAGAAATTTATGAACATTGACTGCAGGATTTGGAAAATCATCAAATGGATTTCGTTGTTTCTATTTATAAAAACATTCATGGATAGTGTCCTGGTTACACACACTACCTTCAGCTCTCACTGGGTAAAGGTAGCATTTGAAAAAGCATACTTTTACTGCAACATATGCAGGCACAGATGAAGCTTAGGATCCATTTCAGCCTACTGGAATGGTAGCACAAGTATAAAGCAAAAGGCGTTCTCAGCACCATTGCTTACAGCCCCAGGTAATTGCTACAGCCAAAATTAAAGTCAAACGTAAAAACAGGAGAATAACAAGCATGATTCTAGGGAGTTAAAGGTGCTTTTCTTGTAACTAATTACATGTAGGCATATAATGAAAACTGTTGTTATTTTGTATAAAGAAAGAAGATGAAGAAAGAAGATGAAGTTATCCAATAACAGTCTGGGCAAGTTTCAAAACTTAAGGAAGAAAACAGCATTAGATATAGGATCAGTATCAGGAAACTTAGTGATAGAAATGACAGCCCTTACTGAACTTGGCACGGAAGAACTGTCTCACCCACACCATTTGTTTGCTCTTGGCATTCCCATCCTCTTGCCTCGTAAGAAACCTGAGAAGCCCACCAGCTCTACATTTTACCATCTCTTCATTCCACTAATCCCAGAAATAGGGTCTTAAAATTCAAAATAAATTTAATCAAAACCAGTGGTGGCTTTCCATTAATGTGCGTAAGAACTGGTCAGGCCTTTTGACTGGGATATGTTTGGGGCAGGAACTTAGCATTATTTCATGTACAAACTGTATAATAATTAATAAAATTCAATTAGATCAAATCTAACTTAGAGAAACCACTCTGCTGAATTATGATTATTGAAACATAGCCAGGGGAACACTTTCAGGAACCTGCTTGGCTGTTTTAATACTGATTAAATTATGTTTAGACATGGTCTACTACTGAGATACCTGCTGTAGCTTGCTAGACCTCCGGTAGATGAGCTTACATTTTAACAATCAAGAAGATAAAATCCAATGTAGCAGTAGGTGAATGAATATTGTTTATTTTGTACAGGTTTGTGTAAACTATTCCCTTAGTTTGGACCTAAGAAAACATGATTTTAGCCTGAGAAGTCTTGGAAACACACACCATTATACAGTTTTTTACATTAAATCATGTCTATACATGATTTTGTAGATCCTCTTTTTTTTGGACATAAAACTCATCAAAACCTCTAACTAATTCATGAAGCACTGGAGCCTTTCATCCTCAAAGTTTCTTCTGACATACAGCCCTGTAGACACAGCAAACAAAAGTAGAATCTAATCATCAAAGGTCAGTGTTACAATCTCATCATTTTAACAAAAGTAAATAATGACAGTACACAAAAAATCCACTAAGTACAAATTTTAATATCCATTATATATTTTTTAGCCTCGGGAAATTTAATCTCAAGAGCAAAACAAAAGTTTTCTTTTCCATAACTAGCAAGGTGTTTGTTTTTTTTTTAAATTCAATAATGAAAACAGGCAATCCTGTATTTTGTTTCACAGTGCTTCCCTAAGGGCAAAGATAAACTTCACTCTTATCTGTTCTTCTGTTTTTCCTAGAACGATTGCTCTGTTCATTATATTGTTTGATGTTGCCATCTCGGCTTTCCAGTGCCTGATTTGTTCACTTAATTCTCTTAGTTATTAGCCTCACCATTCCAAAAAAAGCTGGTTTTCTCATTTAAGAAACAATGTCATCTTTATGTATTATGGATTTACAGTTCATAGTGTTAATGGATCATGGAAATAATGACATGGAAGGTTAAATTATGAAAAATTATTTCACTTGCATAAAAAAGGAACAAGTGGTAGTGCTACATAAGAGAATATGGATCATTACTGCACAAAGATGATAATTGAAAGGCACTTGAGCTACATCCCTCCCAAGTTCACAGAATGCTAAAACAAAGTCTGAATGCATGGATTATAAGATGGCCACATCCACCTAGCTGCATACTGAGTACACCTCCAAGGTGTGCATGATGAAAACTATACCTCACCCACCTCAGCTGTGCATACGCATCTTCAGTCATGGGCATAACTGGAGCTGCAACCACTCCATCCTTCACCACAGTGCCTAGGCTGGTACCCACTTTGCATACAGGTGAGATATGTCAAAGGTCTTTTCCAACCAAGGGATTCTATGATTTCTATGAAATGTCTCATCTTTTTCTACAGGATAGCCTGGGATGGAGGAAAGCTGGTCAAATCCTCTTCTTTCAACAAGGATTTGCCTCCAGACCATCCCTTTACCTTTATCCAGTACACACAGCGAGAAAAGTTTCCAATGCATTACATAATTTGTGTAGCTTCCTAGAGATCAGGTCTACCAGGTCTTCATAAAACTATAGCACCATTACCCGCTCCAGGTATTCTCTGACCACTTGTGTTTTCTATAACTAAATAATGTTCAAGTTTGTACCGCATACTCCAGTTTCTCAGCACTAATCCATACTGTAACTTTTTCCACCAAGAAGCTCTTGTTGTGCAGGTCGACAATGTTATAGCGTATGCTTCAAATCACAACACCTACATAATCTAAGTAATTAGAGTGCCATTTCTACCAGTTCTTTCCAAACACAAATAACATATAGTTATGACACCACTGTTTTTTTTTAACTTTCTACATAGCCCAAACCAGCATTTCTCAGGAGGAGTTTATATGTGACAAATTAGTAAAAATATGGTGACTCAGCTGTATTTTCAATTTAGCTACTAAAACTGGGACCACAACACATAAACAGAAAGAAAGTCATCTGTTCCTAAATGAGGATGTTGAGGCAGGCAGAGGTAGGAAACTAAGGATAGCAATTGTAAATTGAATTGGAGACCAGCTTAAGTGGATGATGCTTCAAAGTCTCACTTTGGAACAGTGTGATAAATGCTTTTAAAAGGAAAACTTCCAACGAATTAGCATCCTGCTTATCTGTGTCTCATTAAACACTTATGGGACAGGCCAATCATCTGGACCTGACTGTCATCCACTTTCAGAATTAGCAATTCTGTAATTTCAGCAAAATGAAGTATGTGCTTTTATAGAAATAAAAGCTATTTCTCTAGGTCTGCAACATGCATGCTGTACACTTGCATTTCCTTTAAGGGTGCCATTAGTAGCCACGAACTCTGCCCTCCTGAAAGAATCAGAGATAACATGAAAAATATAAAGTCTAAAGCGAGTTTGACAAGGCATCAAGTATCATGTTAATATGCAGTGTCTGTCACAGTTAATTTTAATGCACAAGCCCTTGGGTCACATCAACATCACAGAGTTCTACGGGTCACCAAATTAAAAAGCATGGCATCATCTTCTTTTGACATGGAAGCAGTTCATTAAAAATATTTGTAGAGATACAGGAAAGTAATCTTGGTCAGACATAGGCTTTGAAAATTCGTCTAAGTTCTGCTGGCTTGAGCAGAGACTCATACAGAGGCACAGTCTTCTGGGAAGAAAAGTCAAACTTGAAAATTAGACTAGATGAAAGTTCTCAGCTGGACTTTGTTCTCAGAGAGATAAAGTACACTCTTTGTGAATGCATATATCCTGTACAGACAATAAATGCTCACTCTTCAGTGGGTTTCTTAAACTACTGTACCTCTGAATTTATCATGAGAACAATGTCTGTGGTCTTTCAAAAACGATTGAATTCTCCCTCCAAACAGTGCTCTGTTTCAAGTGTCAATTTTGATGAATGGCCTGTCAAGCCAAGACAGAGTCAAAGAGTTGAAATAAATCTATCATTAGATGGCGTTTGTCATTTAGAAAACCATTTATACTTTCTTGAGTATTGAATTCATCTGCTTCTATTGGTTATACAGCTACAAAAAGTACTGGAATTTCCTATACTACCTAAGCAAATTACTTGTCAACTGTAATTGGAAAGGTTATATTTTGCAGAAAAAGTTAATTCACTCTTTTTTATTAAAGTTGTTTCAAATATTTTTTCAATCTCCAGAACCAGGATAATTAGAGCTCTAAGTCACTGTTACTGTAGGTCTTCACAGTAATCACCAACAATTTGAAGAAAATAAATGAGAATCTAGTGTCAAGTTACCTGAATACATAAAATGTTACAACAAAAACAGAGAAAAATGAATCAATATAACAAAAGCAAATAATGATTTCATATACAAGACAATGGAGAGGATGAACACAGAAAGACATCAGATGCCTTCCAAAATATAAATAAAGTATCTGAAAGAAGAATGTTTACTTGCATATACAGTTGTTGGAATCTTGTCCCTTAATGAAGTAGCAAATGCAAATTGTGGACTCCAGTACAGTGTGCGTATCATAGTAAGAACCGTTGGGTTAACCAGAGTTGGTTACAGAAATTTGTTTTCAACGTGCCTGACCCAACAAAAAGAATAAAGTGACGACAGAAAAAACCTCCAGGTTTCTAAAATGTTTATTTAACTATGGTGCTGTGGTGAGAAGATGAGTCAGTCCACACCAAAGTCATGGCAGTTTTGTCATTCTGTTTTACTTCTTTACATTCTTTTCTTGTTCTTTTTATGTCAGTGTCCTTAAAGTGGAACACAGACCAAATAAATATACCACCCTATAAATGCATTCAAGGTATTTTAACTTTGGATACCTTTAAAATGCAAAAAAAGAATCAAGGCAAATAAGAAATTAGTACTCTATGCTCAAAATAAGAAAATTAAATTGCCTTTCTTATCCATTCTTTGAGAGGTTGACGCTGCATCTGAAGGACATCATTCCATAAAAAAAGAATTAAGCTGATGTAAGTTGTGTTGCCAATACCTTCAAAATCAGAGACACACATCAAGAGAGTCTTTATCCACTCTTCTTGCAACCATTTCCGTTGCTGCTCTCTTTGACAGCTCTGTTCCTAAGAATCCTGATACCATGAATGTTTGCACAGGCACTACATTTTATGTGAGCACTCCAACTAAGTACATCTCAAAGTCATTTTTTGTCCTTTGACAAATATTACCTATTATTTTTATGATTACGCTGAAGACAGTTGTGGTGCTTTTGTTGGATTGGTTTTCTTGATCTTTACACAGCTGATGCCTATGCAACTAAGTAGATAAGACAGTCTAGCACTCACCTAGACAGGGCTCCTGAGTTTTGCCGACTGTAGGGTATCCACAGCATGTTTGTAACATCACATGAACAGAGATATGCAGGAGATTAACCTGCATTTCAGGTAAATGTCAGCATTTACCAAATGCTGAAATAGCTTGCATGCCTTCAGAGAGAACACTATTACTTCTCAGTATTTCTGAGCTTGTATAAGATGGTAAGCTATTGCAGGATACTATTGCAAAATATTGCAGTCTCCATGCAATGCTACTGCATAACCCACTACCTTAAATCACCTCTTTAAAACCAGAAAAAAAATGAAAACCAAAATAAAATTCTCAAACAATTTATTAACAAATTACTAGAGTTAGATCTGAAATAGAAATGTAAAGAAGTTTTCATTTCTACAGAGATGTAAAAAAAGTACTTTTTAAAGCCATCTATTTTGCAATTTACCTCCCAGAGCTCTCCTTTCTGCTCCATCAAGTTAAAAAGCTGTTGGGATGCTTAGACAGTTGGTTCCAATTCTCAGCAATGATGTTTATCCCGTGAATCATTTTCACTGAGTGAAGTCCCTCTCCAAATGGATTTGTAAGCATATACCCATTTTCCCCTAGGAATTCCTTTTTGTATCCACACTTTCATGAAGGCTACCTATGATTCATGAATGTGATAATTAATTACAATATCAAGTTTTCATATTCCTCTCTCAAGACTATCAGTTGACTACTATCTCAATCTAGAAACAAAAATATCCCTCGGGCATGGCTCCTGCCTAGACCACAAACAGAACATGCTAATGATTTCACTCAACTAATAAGCAAAGCATTTTGTTCACTGACTGACAGGGCAGTGTCCAGATCTCAGCATGTAACTCTTACATACTGAGAAATATCTCATACCAGCATGCAAGTTAACATGGAGAAACATCCAAGTCATTTGTTACTAGCAGCGGAGAAACAATGTGAGCTACAGTAATACCCAAAGTTTGAGGTAATAATGATCCTAGGATAAGTGGTGCACTGACAAATGGCTTCTGCCACAATAGTGGATCTGAGGGAGAAGAAATCCACAGATGAAAAATCAGGAAATTAATCAAGCTTCCATAAAATCGGGAATGAAAATATTTGAGTATGAACTTGTGGAATTGGTTGTCAGTTAGTTATGCTGCACTATGTCTCTGCATCCATATAAATTCCTGCCTTGTTCATCTTTTACACCTAGGAGCAGGAATAGTAACTAAAGTTGTGAAAACTGCATTCGTAATGATTTTTGCTTGATGTATTATATTTGAGGCCAGCAATCTGGTCTTCGTAATCCAACTGTTATTTCCAACAAGGTTAAAGTAATAATGAGAAAAATTATTTCGAAGCCATAATGATTTGTCTTTGCTGTTGATATGGCAAATAATGACATTGTCACAGTAAGACTGAGATACAAAAGACTGAGATTACTTCCTTTTTACCAAGCGCCAGCTTAAGGCTTCTGAGATACATAACATGAGTTTTGCCATTAAAGAATACACCTCATGACCTGGGCAAGGACTAGTCACTCCTTTTAGGTAAATGGTTGTACAAAAAGGAGGAAAAGAGAGCAAAGCAGTATGCTGTCCCAGGAAGATAAAGGATAACTGAAGCAGAGTGAACTTTGTGAGGATCTCTCTCTCTACTTCAGCAGAAGACTGAAGTACACCCCATTTATCCATTACCTGAAAGCACTAGCTGACAAACTGACTTTTCAGGGATCCCGCTTAGGTGGTCTGTCAGCTTTTCTCCACCATAAGCACTGTGTCTAATTTACCTCTATTTAGAGCCAGGTCTGTCCTTTATTATCTGATTTCCAGGACGGCACCATTGTCATATGGCAGAGGCTATGAATCCACCAGCCAGAAATGATACTCTACTCAAATGTAATTTAAGTAAATATGCGGGTACAGGATGAAGTCGTGTCATTAAACAGACCTATTGGCACCACGTGGCACCATCCAGTCATGTGCTTTGCAATGAAGCAATAACTCCAGTATTACCTTGAGCATTGGAAATGCTACTGGATAAGTCAGGGGTGGTTCACTAGTGGTCCAAAGTACTTATAGATCCAGATGCTCCAACAAAATGCATTTTGTGTATCTAGGGTCAAGTAGAGCAAGGGAAGGTTGAAAGAAAAGTAACAGAAAACTCCTGTCTCCACATATGGAGACTCCAGAGCTTCTCTAAGCAATGAGTGCCAGCATTCAGCTACCCTCACTCGTAAGTGTTTGTCTGAGTTCAAATGGAATTTCCTATTTTTTAAATTTGTGCCCATTGTCCTGTAAGTCTACTCATAAAAGCTTTGCTCTCTCATCTTCATTCCTTTCCATCATGCATTTATTTAACACTGATGAAATCCCTCCCAAGCTTTCTCTTCCAGGCTGAACAGGTCTGTCAGCCCTTCCTCATACGACAGCTGCTCCAGTCCCTTCATCATCCTAATAAAGCTAGGACTTGCTCCAGTAAATCTACAGGTCTCTTTGACAGCGGAGCCTGGGCTGGACTCAGCACTCAACGTGCAGCCTCACCAGTTCTGCATAAAGGGGAAGGATCACCTCTCTCAACCTTCTGACAGTTATGTTTTTCATGCAGTCCAGAATACTGTTGCCCTTTTTCTTTTCTGCAAGGGTGCATTGCAGAATCACAGTCAGCTTATTGTCCACCAGGACCCCCATGTCCTTCTTTGCAAAGGTGTTTTCCAGTCAGACAGCCCCCAGAATATACTGGGGAGGGGATGGGAGAGGAGGGAAAGAGAAGAGTACTGCTGTCCCACTTGTTTAGTTCCCCAAAAGTGAATAAATAGTCAAAACTGTTCAAACTGTCACAGAGACATTCCTTTCTTTAAAAAGTAAAAACAACCATCACTCTCCCTTTTAAAGAGCTGGTCTGTTGTTAGCTCTTCTGTCACCATGGTGACTACCACTACTGTTGTTGCTGATGATGATTTTCTCTAACTGGTCTGCACATTTGTACCATCACCTAATATCAACCTGAGTCACCAGTGAAAAAATTTGTAATTATTCTGAATGACAGTCTAGTAAAAGAAATGCATTTGGGTTTGTTTTGTTGATTTTTATACTGATGCATATTTTATATCAAATTTTATACAAATTCCTGTAAATTTACTTTTCTTAGTCTTACTTAAACACAAATTTCAGGGCCGATACAAGTATAGTTAAGGGACTGGTGGTCTCACTGCAGGTGGTCCCACCCGCTTTTATTCTTCTCTTGCACTTACTAAACAGTTAGAAAAAATTACAATGATTTAAAGCAGTCAGCTGAGAACACAATGTCCAAATCCTTTTCCCACAGTAATACTGAACAGACACTGAACTTGCATTCAGTTTCTTTCTGATAAAAGTTGAAAAAGATACTAAATATAATACATTGTGTTCTCCAACAAAAGCTGTTCAATGTATTTACAGATACATTTAAAAAACAGAAATACCTATTTATTTTCAGGTATTCTGTCCTATATTAAAATATAAGCATTATTTGCATAGTTATTTTCAGAAGTAGTCTTCCAACACCAGTACCATGAGAATTTCTGCTTTTATTTTGTAACAACCTTAACGTAGACAACAGCGACTTTACTTAAATTCTGTGGCATATTGTACATACTGCATTCAGAAACATAAAATAACTCAGGAAGCATTGCTCTTCAGTTTAGTACAGGTTTCTTTGCAAGAGTAATAAAAGTACAGAACTTTTCTTAAGTGATAATGAGAGTGTAAAGGATTTGAAAGCAGAGAAATAAAAGTTCTAAAATTCTCTTCCTCAGACTGCACCAAATGAGACTTTTATGGTCATGAGAAGGAGAAGACAATGTAGTCTCTTTGGTTACCCTTTTGGATACTCAGACCTTCATTTATTCACTCCTGATTTCCTGCCTGAAACTAACATCCCTTAAAGCAGCAAATAATGTTCTCCATCTTTCCTACAAATGCAGGATTTGCCACTCTTGACTCACATTGCTCACGCTTTCATCATATCTTCGCTGGACCATGGTAATGGGGCACAGATGGATATGCAGCCCTCAGTGCTTAGGAATTGCCAACTAGTAAACATCACTACGACATATCTCCTCTGCAGAATACATTATTATGAGCTAATCAAGCCCTTTTCTTGTTGACTGTTACTGTTTTCCATCAAATATCAAATCAGGTACAAGACTTTTTCAAGTTTAAGAACTTGCAACACTGCAAAATGACAGGATCTGTTGTGGCACAACAGAAGACTGAGGCAACAAAACTCATGTAGGCTGGGAATGAGACTGGGAATTTGGGCATAAACTCTCTGAACAGTTATGAAAAGTCACAGGTCTTAGTATCTTCTCTTCCTAGAAAAGCAGATACTGCTTTGATACTTAATCTGGTACACACATAATGTATACCTTTTAAAAAACCTAATAAAAAATAAAAACGTTAGCAAGTTTCACTCATCATGGACTGTGAAATCGAACATAATTAAGAATAAACATGTTAGCAAATTTCACTCATCATGGACTGTGAAATGACTGAAAGATACTGCTGACCCCTTGCTTCACTGGGTGAAGATAAAGAAACTGCTCAGAGAAGAACAAACATCACCCATCTTTGCCACTGAAGGAAGCTCAGTTGTTAGTGATTAGACAAAGTTTCACAGTGCTGACTACTCAGCTAAACTCAAAGAAAAATGCTTAGTTTCCACATTGAGAAAGCACAGAAAACAACATTTTATCTAACATAGTGGAACATGGGAATAAAGTATGTTCTTGCTTAACCAGGACACTGAATAAGTAAGTGCCTTTTATTACCACTATAACATGAAAGCTTTTTCATGAGCAGCAGCCCACAATATCACCTACTCAACTCTACAAATAACGATCTAACCCTGCATCTTCTTAGTCCACCAAAAATTTTTAGTGTGAACCAAAAGAAATTGCACTGATCAAGGCTCTGAAAACATCATCCCTCTCTCCAGGCAGTTTCTGCTTGCAGCCTCAATAGACGCATACTCTGGATCCACAAGTCCAAAGCTCTCTCCTCCCGAGCACACATCCCTGATTCATTTCCATATCCAATGACATATTACTTGCTGCACAATTATGCAGCTTAAAGACAAGGGCACTCCTCAGTCTTCCTCCTGTATCCCCTCAAAAGACCATTACAAGAAGGGCTAGAAGCTGTCTGAATCACACCCTTGAACCTTTACTGGTTACTGATCTGAAATGTGACTGAAATCTCCTCAGTCTGATAGGATCTTTATCTCACTTTTCTACCTCAGACCCTTCATCCAGCACTGCTTGATCAAAACCAGGAACAAAAAAATGATGAATGAATAATAAACACAACTTTTCGGTCTTTGACAAAACTTGGGTTTTGAAATCCAGGTGTAAGATACCCTGAACGCTTACTTCTCATCTAAGTTTTTGCTAGTAAAATTCCTCAGATGTCTAAATCTCTGTTCGGGGATAAACATGCCCTGGTAATTTGTCAGCATTGAACAGTTTGGCATGACCTGTACATAAACATTCTTAATTACATATAAACCCACTGTAGCCCTGCTCAAAATGAGCCAGTTCCTTAACACACATAGTACTTTAACCACACCTTCTAGAGACTTTTCATTGGGTCTTGCTCTCAGAAATATACTGGTGGACATGATTTGACTCAAAAAAAGTATCCAGAACAAGAAAAGCTTTTTAATTTACAAGCCACACAGTCAACCAGTCAACTCCCTCTGCTGCTCACAAGGCTGCAAACAATTTCCCCAAGAGCACTCTAATCAGCAGGCTAGAAACTGAGCCGCTGCGAAGGAGCAATAGTGCTTATATGTAAAAGTGATATTCAGTATTGACAACAAGCTGAACATCCCAACTTCAGTCAATCCATAATTAAACGAGCATCACTGACTAGATAAAGTTGTTTGCATTGCTCTAGATACTGTCTCTTCCACGTTGATTTGGCAACTGTAGTTAAACCAGTTTTGAAATCACTACTTATTCTGTTAACCAGTATTTCCATTAAATAAGCTTAAGCACTCTAAACAAAAACTAGCACCTTAAAAATGTGTGACTCACAAACAGTGTCAGCGATCTCTTGCAGTCAGTACTTATTCTTGGATTCAGCATTCTCACCTTGATACTTTTCATTGGGCCCTTTACTGGGCAAGAAAGAGACATCTCTATTTATTAAACCAATATTTTAGCAAAGCATCAATAAATTTCTCAGAACTTTGAAATATTCAATGTTGAAGATGTATCCTAGTTAAAAAATAAATATGTTGGATTTTGAGAATTACTTTAGATTTGGAGATCTACAGAATATAAACAAAATATGTAGCTCAAAGGTATTTCTGTCTATTAGTCTGCATTTTTTATCTGTAAGTGATTTCAAATGAGTAATTGTCCATTATATGTAAGTAAACTATGCAGACAAAAGTTGCACTCAGGAAAGAAGAAATTCCACAGGTACATGAGCTGTACACATTTTAGTGCTGTAATTTAAGACTGTCCAGACCTCATCGTCCGGGCCTCCTGAAGTAAGACTCCGTGAATTCCTGAATAATAGCCAGGTTATCAACAAATATTCAGCTATGCTTTGGCAGGGTTGAGCTTTTCCTTTTCTGGAGCTGGAGTTTTCAACTACACAAGAAATAATATTGTCAACTCACTGAAGAAAATATAACTTTCTGACTATGGCCATAAACAGAACAATCTTTCAGCCTAGACTACTTAGTCTTAAATCCATGCTCCTAACTGAAAGAGTTAACAGTTCCTATTATCTCAAGTGTTGATGTCTCTAGAGCAAGGGCAAACATGATGTTGGTTTATGTTTGCAGACAAACATAGATATCAGTCTTCCAGACCTAAGACATGTAATTAAAAACCTTATCACACTTTTCAATATATCAGTAAGCATCAAAATAAAGAGATTTGTATAAACCAATACACAGTGAAAATCTTTAGGCATGGTGAAATAACTATTAAGAGGATATCGCCTACTGCAGCATTAGGCTAAGGACAGAAAGTCTTTCAACTCAAGTTTCTTTTTATGCAAATAATTCATAAAAGTAATTGCAGAGGTTGTGACCTATGCTAGGCATATTTTTAGACTTACATACTGGATAAAGCCCTGTCTTCTACACTCTGCAGCACAATCAATAGTGCCATTACTATCTGAACTCCCTCCCCAACGTTTAAATTATATTAAAGATTAATATCATATTCTCCTCAACATCCCAAATCAAGTGAATAACCCATAGCAGCTAGCTTATAATCATATTTAGAAGTCTTCTTCCCTGCACTAATCTCATTCTGAAATATTAAACCTGATTTTTTTTAATCTAATTTACTTCTTGTAGCACACTGCATGTTTACTTTTTACACTTTGCTGCCTGAATCAAGATTTGTGCAATAACAGTACAGAGTTGTCAAGGTATTTTTTGTGGCTGCAGTGACTATCATCATCTTTTTTTTCCTTCTTTGCATCATTCCTGGTCCTTTCTCTCATTTGGAAAGACTGAAAAATTAACATAATAGAAATTATTGGCACAATCAACACATGTATCTGTGACTACCTTGCCACAGTTACACATGCATAACTAATTGATATGGTAATCTAAAAAAGACCTCTGGAACTGGTTTCATTCTCTACAGGTATTTCTGAACGTAGCAAAGCAAGTCCTTGAGTAGAGGAAGACATTTGCAACTCAGCACTCAGGAACCGAAGTCCTACCCAACAGGTCTTTACAAACTTAAAACTTAAATGCTTCTATCATAGCTGGTCACTGAAAAGACAGTGATGGCTTCATTTTAAAAAATGGAGAAACATCAGAATAAAAGTAAAGAAGAGGGTGACAGAGGATCTTCTTAACAGCTGTATAAGACATCAAAATTCTACCTGGTTCCTGTCTGAAACAGGTGAATCCAACTGGCTAAGTGCAGAGCTCGTCCTGACCATCTTTCACCCACTTCATGTCCAGCCACCAGTCTCATGACTTCCTAGAGAGACCAGGAACCTTATATCCCAATGCTGGTGCTCACTTCATCAGTTACAATCCTGGCACAGAAAAATGAGGTGCCTCTTTCTCACAGGAACCCATCTGCATGCTAAAAAAAAAATTCAGCACTGTCACCTTGAAAGTGGAAGCCCAACACTATTCATACACAATGCATAAGTAATTATATATGTTTTATTCCTCTCAGGAATCAGCAGCATGGAACAAGGAGAAGTTATAAAATATGGATTTATAACAAAGCAGCACATCAGCTCCATTCACTTGAGGACTGGATCCCAGCGTGACAGTCCCAACATAACTGGTATTTCAGAGAGTCCGGCCAAGGTTTTCTTCACGAGGGAACAGCGTGGCCTTATTAAATGTCTGATCTGATACCAACAGACTCTCATCGACTTCAGTACATTTTCCATCGTGCTTTTCATAATCCCACCAACTGTGCAATACAGTTTTGAGATATACACAATGAAAATCTGTATTACATTAAATATCTTTGAGAAGAACTAACCTCTTTTCTGAAATTGTTCAATTGTGTCTAGGACATTCTACCCCAGCTGTCAGCTGAGAACTTTGGGGTTGTATCTGCAGTCCAGAGTTGGGCATCCTTAAAGCTGTAATATTTGAAATTTCCACTTTCTTCAACACAGAGAGTTAATTAGAACACTTACCCAGGCAATAGTAAGTGACAGTTCAGTGACAACTACACGCGACAGTTAGACTGAGAAAATCTAAACATGGAAAAAAAAACCCTGAACAGAGATGCATAATTTCAATAGCCTAATTCTACATTTTGCTTCACATTCCTGATACCTTATACGTGCACTGTGACACTCAGATGAAGGGAACTCAGAAGAAACGAATAACTCTTTCAGACAAAAAACACAAAGGGAGCTAGGAGGAGTACAAGAAAGAAGCCTGTCATGTCTTTCATTCACAGTTCTTCAGCATTTCATCTGCTCTGTTAGATTTTCTAGCAGAAAAAATCTTTGTATCACTCTTTTGATTTTCTCCTTGCACATTGTATATCATTATATCAAAGAAACTTGGCAAAAAAAAACTCGGCCAAATTTCATATTCAGGGCAAACATACCTTTACAAGACTAGAAAGGCTGAATAGGAATTAGATTGACCTGTCCTTATTAATTTTAATGTATTTCATGTAAACAGCAACATTGCACAGTAAAATTCTCTTGAAAGATTACTTTACTAATTGTTGGTTTTGAAAATCCCAGAGTGCCCATTTTATATTTCAGTTATAGTTAAGATGAAGAGTGATTGGATTAGATTCAATCTATGTGTAATTGAAATTAATGAATTTAGCTAATGAAATATTATATGCGACCTTTCCCTGAACTGATAAAAAAGCCTGTTTTGTTTAAAATATCTTTGATATTTACAGTATAAAGTTAGATTTAAATTATTCCTTTACATAAGAAAGCTAAATAGACATCTGTTACTCCTGTAGATTAGCAAAAAAAAAAAAAAGTCAGCTATACTGCAGTTTTCTTTTGCCAGACATATTTGGTGTTTCTTGACAGGTATACAAGTGACATTCCCAAAAGTTAAAACTCTTACAGAAAATCATTAATGCACTTGTTTGTATGTGAATAATTTATTCTCATCTCAGTCCACCCACCAATTCTACTGACATTTAAATGTGATCTAGTCTCAGGCAGGTTGTCATTAATATTAAAGTAATGTGAAACTAGGACACAGGCCCATGCTGCATTAATGAAATTCTTATCAAGTTGAAGTATGTTACCATTGTCAGAATTAGCAATGCAGAAATGCTAATACGATTCTCCATGGATTACAGTTGCACATTCCACTTTGTTAGCGCTCTGGTGTTATGATGACTATTATGAAACCCTGGCTGCAAAATACTGACCTAGCAACTTTGTAAACTTTGAAATAACTGGTATACTTATCTATACTCAGCCAGATGTGAAACTATATTAAATTAAGATCAGATAGAAAAATGTATTAAATCTCCCTCAATGTATTTTAAAATGTTGAGATGACATAAGACGATAGCATTTATTGAAGTCAGAATCCTCCGTGTCTTACTCATGCGATTAGCCCAATGCTGCCTGATGGACCATTCACTTAAAGGTGAAAAACATTTGGCCTTTAAAAACTTCTCTTTCCCTTCTCCTACTGCCAACAGCTTTACACTATGTGGAATGCAAAAAAGAGGAATAGCATCTGACATATACAAAGTTAACCGATCTCCTGTTCACCTGCGCATCAGTAAAACCCACTCTGCAGCTCTGCAGTTTTGCACATGGTACTTCAGGAAACACGCGGACCTACCAAAAGGTATTAACAAGCAAACAGCAAGAATCATCAGAAAACTTGACCAAAACTTGGAGAAAATTCAGCAGTGAGCTTAGACTAAGGAGAGGCAGGATAACAGTCTTCAAATATGTAAAGGGCAGTTGTGAAAAGAAAGGCAATGTTTTAATTTCTCTGTCCACTCCGAGAATCGAAAGAGAGGTAATAGGTTAAAAACGCAGCAGGGGAGAAGCAGAAAAGACTTGAGGAGAAAATCCAACTTTCTATTGGAAAAGATAGTCAGGAAACGAAGTAGGCTGCATGAAAGCATTGTAGAATTATCACCCTTGGATGCTTCCAGAGCACACTAGGCAAATACTCATCAGCAATAGAGTAAGTCTATTTGGTACTGTTTCATACCCAAGAGACACAGTGGATGAAGCATTGCAATCTCTTCTTGTCCTATTTATGACTGTGTAAACTCATGTGGGATTCTTTTCAAAACTCAAGTATCTGAAACAGGCATTCCAAAGACCAACAGTTTGCTTCCCACAGAGTAGATGAGACTAACAGTGACACTATCTCTAACACAAATATTCCAGTTCATAGGAGGACATGTTATATCCAGGATTAGAACATTTGATTATATTTGATGCCCTAACGTTTTATTAAAAAAAAAAAAAATCCTGTGCCATTAGCTCTGTATCAGTCACATTTCAGAGAAAGTAAAACAAACAGAAAGGCAAATAGGGAAGTGACAGTTTTGTGCACAGAAGCAAAAAGGAACAAGAAAGTCTTTGACCTTTCAAATGCTCCTTTCTAAGGAGCAAATGTTTACTAGTTAAAGAGGCTTGGTGAGAAGTTTAGATGGATTTAACTCTTGGCAAAACATTTTGTGACAACCGTTTTGCCAGCTGTAAGTTATAAAGTACTAAGAAAAATGAATATGAAAGCAAGAGCCATTTTAAAGCCTTTAAGTATCCATTTATGCACCTCCTACAGTGTTTATCTCTTAATTTTCCTCTTTTATGACTTTAATGTGTAGATAATCACTGGTCCAAATATCTCTAAATACGGTGCACTTTAAAACTGCACATTATCTTTTTAATCGGGGAGCTCAGATAAACAATTCTTAGCTGGTCTCTAGATACAAGAAGGGAGCTCACTATAAAACAGTGAAGTCTAAAGCAGCAGAACCAAAACAATAAACAAAAGACTAGGGTCACCATTTAGATTTACAGAAACAAAAGTTACCCACTGCAGAGTGACACGTAACCTTGAATGAATAAACAAAATAAGGAAAGGGAAAGGTCAGCACATGTTCTGTAGTGACAGTTCCTCCTTACACTTTATGGCTGGGTCTTCCCTTGTTCTTCAGCGCAGGGCCACTCCAAATCCAAAGCTAGCAAATGGCAGCTTCTACCCTATTTGGCCTTTTCATTGTTTTATTTCTTTCAGAGCTGCATTTCACTGTGGTATGGGAGTTTCCCACCTACAAAGATGAAGCTATTACTCTCATTTCCTCCTCCCTCTCCCTCAGAGAAGATAGTGCAGAAGGCAGAACAAAGAAACTCTGCTTGGAGGAAAATGGAAGATCTACATGCAAAACCATCACACAACCTGCTCTGACAGAAGTGGAAACTTTTTAAACTCCTCAAAAGCGAAGGAAAAATATCATCTATTCTAATCAAATCTCTCTATCTAAATAAAAAGAAACACCACCAGATTCTGCAGCATCCTTGATCAATAAGCCGGAACCCAGCAGGTCTGGGAACCACAATCCCAAGCAGGATTACTGATGCTTTTCAAGTCCCACAGCTCTTGAGTTGCAACGTAAGCTGGAAGCCCCAAGACACCTGTCACGGGAGGAGTTTGGAGCCTCCTGATCCAAATGCAGATCTTAATCTACTCCTCCACAGAACTCAGGCTCTCCCAGATCCAAACCTCCCAGCTCACTGAAAGCAGGCTAGAAATCTGGAATTAACTGACTCAGAAGCAATGTGTCTAGCACAGCTTCCTGAATATCAGAAAACTCATAAGGTTCTCATGCTAGTATCTTGCTGAAAGTTTATAAAAGCATATAAATATACAGGCTTCAACAAAATTCTGCCTTTAAAGACCAAGACTTAGACAACAAGTTCCTGCTTATCTCTAAACATGGTTAACCATTACAGAGGAAAAAAGGAGCCACTTGACTCAGTATCAAAACATGGAAAGCACAAACATAACAGTTTTCCAATATGAGTTGCTTTAGCTGCACAGCCATGCTGCAGCAGCAACAGGACAGAGAAAAAGCAACTACAAAGAAAACCAGGATATGGCAGTGAGTTAGATATGCACTGCTTTGACTTAGAATCATATAATTACCCGAGTTGGAAGGGACCCAAAAGGATCATCGAGTCCTACTCCTATTGCTACACAGGACACTCCCAACGCTCATACCAAGTGACTGAGGGCATTGTCCAAATGCTTCTTGAATGCTGGCAGACTCAGTGCCATGACTGCTTCCCTGGGGAGCTGTTCCATTGCTCTACCATGCACTGGGTGAAGAATCTCTTCCTCGCATCCAATCTAAACCTCCCCGGCATATCTTCTCTGCCATTACCTCTAGTCCTATCATAGGTTGCAAGAGAGAAGAGATCAGCACCTCTTTCACCTCCGCCCCTTGTGAGAAGACAGTAAAGAGCTATGAGATCCCCTCTGACTCTCCTCCAGGCTGAACAGACCAAGTGACTTCAGGCGTTCCTCATACGTCATGCTCTCTAGACCCTTAAGACTTCACGTCTAGCTTTCAGCTCTTAATCAGTAGATTTTAGTGCATGATTCTTATGCTGAGACAATACAATAATAACTATTAATAAGCATTCCACCTGCATTCCCTGTATATGAACAGATATTTAACAACCTGCATCATGTGTAAGAGTCCTCTTTTTCCTCATTCTTTCTTAACCCATTACTTGGAAATTCTGCATCCACAAGTGTTGCCATGGTGACACTCCCAGGAGGCTGCTGATGAACTCCCAAGACAGTTGGAAACTACCCATAATTCTGCATAACTCACATCAAAGAGAATTAAAACCAATTACCATATGGATTTGTAATTATTATTTTAGCAATTAAATGTATATTGGAATATACATAAAGTCTAAAGGAGTTGAGTATGAACAAGAGGGCAAAGAGATCTGAATTCTGCTCTTGGCTTGGCTGACTACTAGGACAAGTTTCAGAGGTGTTGAGCACTTGCAACTCACCATGAGTTCAAGTAGAACTCAAATGCTGCACCCTTCCAAAATTCAGGTCTTTAACCTCTCTGTCCTTAATTTCCCATTTTGCAAAGCACAGTCACTTTTGCAAATAATTTTGTGATTTCTATTCAAAATTAAGTACACAGTTACACAGTATTATTTTTACCCTTAAAAAAGCACAGATTGTATAGCAATATAATCTAAATGTTTGGGTTTTTTTTTTCAGAGAAGCATTATGTTCCCAGTCAGGAAAATTATTTTATTTCTTTAGCAACTGAACTGCTGAAAGAAAATGAGAAAGCTTAGAAACTTATCCTAATTATCTTACCTCTTCCTAATGAATCCATACTTCATTAACTCGTTCTGAGGGTAATGCGTACCTCAAAGTTCACCTCTGATTTTTGTCCCCATCTATAGTACACTGGTTCTCAGTTGAGGTGAATTGATAAGGTGATAGTATTGTAACTTTCTTAGAAGATTTATAAAGACAGGATTTAGAAAGATGGAGAACGAAGCAGAAATAGAAGATAAGTGAAAATGTCTGAAATTAAACAGCACAGTCATTCAGATAGATTGTAGGTAAGTTGTGGGTAAGCTTTTACTGAGCTGCTTGACATTTGTTAAGGAACATTAACATAAGCATCCTTAACATAAGGCTTGTGTGTATATAAACATACATATATAGGCATGCATGAAGTAGGTGGTTAATGAAGATTAAATATTGATGAAGGGCCACACTCTTCATTACAAATGTCCACACCAAGTGCTTTAACAAAACTACGTTTATTGCTTTGCCTACAAAATCATCCTTTGAAGACTGTCTGAGATAAGGCAGCTCCATTGCCACATTTAGATCTTCCCATTTACGCATACTCCGACTAATTAAAGCAGTGAATTTTCAGAAATAGATCTGGTCTTCTTTCTGCTGCATGGCTGCAGCATTTTGCAATGGCCCCACATGAAGGTGGCACACCATGTCATGCAAAAGGTAAGGCCAGGTACAGCTCTGCACCTCAAAGCATCACACAGCCCTTCCTCTCGTATACTAGACCATTTCTGCAGTTACAAAATTCCTCTAGGGCAAAGGGAAGACTTCACGACTTGTGCCTCAAAAGATCACAGAATTACCATAGAATCATAGAATTACCTGAGTTGGAAGGGATCCAAAAGTATCAGTGAGTCCAACTCCTATCCATACACAGGACATTCCCATAACCTCCTACAAGCAGTGCATTTGAATGAATTCCTAAGAATTGTAGTGGAAAACGCACAGCAAGAGCGAAATACCATTTTCCGTAATCTGAATCCAATCACGTTCTTTAATAACGACAGACTCGTGAGCTATTTCTCCCACAACATCGCATGATGTTGTTTAACATCATGGAGTTAATTATGTCATACCAATAATCAATGCATGACCATTTATCCTGTTAACACCATCAGTCTGCAGTTTGTTACAGAACACAATATACCTGACTTAAAACAAAGGCAGTTCACTGCACTAGGAAAGGAATATTTCGGTGACTCAAAAGGAGTCAAGGTGTACTGCAAGTGTGTACAGGGAAGGCTTCAACACGAGTTAAGTTAGTACTAACCACATCTGTAAACTTGCCTGGCATCCTTGCCTAGTTTCCAGATAGTATTCCTGCTGTCACTGAAATGGATCATGCACTTAGTGTGAGCCGTCTAGACGTAAGAACTTGTATAGAAAAAAGGCTCAGGTAAGTTTCTTTTATATTTCAGTGAGTGGTGAAAGGATTTAAGATCAAAATCCATATTCAGCTCTCCATTATGCTAGTGTAAATCCACAATTACACTGTCCAGAAAGTTATTTCAGACTCATTCTTGGTGAATTGTGATGAGAATCCAGTCTTGTTATTTGAATTCAGTTAAACTCAGACATGGAACTGTGCACCTTTTTTTCATTACTAAAGGATTAAACTATGTCAGGCCTTTCACAATTTAGTGCCTGTTTCAGATCGTCAACTTAGAACATGATATAAAAATATTCAGTGTCTATCTCATTTTAATTCAAAATATATGTATTATTCATACCAAAAGTTTAATTGAAGTCCCTGGAATGCAGAAGAAGTAGTTACTGACATTGCATATGTAAAGCTTAGCCAAAACAAGGTATAATAGAAGCAGGAAAACTGTCTACTGTCATAAATGAGAAAGGTAAATGAGTTATTACTCCAAAATATTTACTAATAAGGATTAGAACCTGCAGCGAAGTATAATCCTTTCGCTGTGGGCCCAGTCTATTCCCTGCTGTGCTGCAGATGTTCCATCAGCATATCACCAAAAGCAGTGACCACTAGGATTCAGTAGCAAGTGTGGTACAATCTGATTAAGACATAGCTGTCATTTCCTCAACAGCAAATGGGTTAAAAACTCTTCAAACCCAGGAGCTCCATCATTCTTCTGAGAAAAAAATACATAAACGAAGTAAGCAGCAACCCATCACATCTTCCTGTCTGATGCTACATATTTCTCGTTTGCCAAAACATGACTCTATTCAGATAGCATTGGGAACTGCGATCACACTGTTTCATTTTGTTCATTTCTACCAAGCGCAGCACACATTCAGCTGTTTCCATTTCTTCTTCTGTATGTTGCCTTTGGCTCTACAATCTCTCCTACAGCTTTCAAGCTAGCAAACCTACAGCAAACATTTTTGTAGGCTTTTAATGCAAATATAACTTACCTGTTATGCCTTACCTATTAGTTCAAGAAACTATCAGCTATGAATACATGATTTTTTTAAGTTAACTAGCAATAAATTATTAACTAGCAATAGTATATTGTTACAAAGAATAGTCACACATCTCCCATTTAATTCTAATCTAACGCTTTAAAGATGACAAGCGCATATGCATTACAGTTGTAGTGGGTTGACTTTTGGATTATTTTTTCCCAGTCTTCCTTAACAACGGAGGTCAGGACACATGGAAGTATTCCATATCTTCCTTTAATGTAACACGACATATAAATAAGGCTTAGATTAAGAGACTTTGTCTCTTTGCTTTCCAGTGAGGCTTGGAGCAGGAGCTCCCTTGCATTGGTTCTGTCTGGAGCTGAGGCCTGCGGTGGCTGCTGTTGTCTGCCCACGCATGGGGGGAAAAGTCCTGGGTCAGATTTAGCTATCTGCTTTCCTCAAGTGGTGAGATTTTGCTAGTTCTTCACTTTGTTAGTTACTAGGCTTTACAATTGTGCATACCTGTTTCGTTTTAGTTCCTTTTTGTCCCATTTTCCCCTCCCCTCTTCCCTCTCTTGGGAGTTTTGCTTGATATCCTTGCTGTATGTAGTTGTGTGTAGAAAATACATATATTTAATGTGATTTCGGTGTTTCTATAGTTTTTTTCCTTTGAAAAAGGGGGAAGTTGGGGAAGGGGCTTCAACTGAGCGTTGGAGAGCTTGGGGAAGCTAGCTCAAACCAGCTCAACAGTGAAGACCAAATAGAAAAACTATTAGCAAAAAATTGGGCTACACCATTCACCGTGAAAAAGAGATGCGATACTTTGACCACTAATCACCTTGGGCTTTTTCATCTGCATCCACCCAAGTTTCACACTGATCTAGTAATTTAACTCACTTGTTGGACTGCCATTTAACAGTTCAACAAATATACTGGTGATTTTTTTTACATAATCAAGAAGTTCAGTAAGCAACAGAACACTTGTAATATATCAAAAGGATTCTGTAAGCATTATAAACATTTCAACTTTTTATTAATAAAAACTTTACTTAAATTACTTTAAACTAAGCTTTATGCCTTTCTACAGACCTATGAATACATTTCCTGCTCCCAACCATGCTATATTTCAATTCACATTCACTGTACAAGATGCATGCCCTTAAGAATAAGGAGCCTAATCCCTCGACATAGTCTTTTTTAAGACAAGATGAAGGCATTGTTATTCAGCTTCCTACAAGCACACTCAAGTTGCACTCTCTCTTTTCGGACCCATTCATTCTTTTCAAGGACTAGGTTCCATTTCCTGAATGTGTTTAGGACCACTATTAATCCTACACTACTTTGAGCACTAAAGTCTACACTGCTTCATAACTCCCACTGCAAAGAAAAAAACCATTTGTGTCAGTCAACCAATTTTGTGGCCCTCTAGAAAAGGGGTATTTTATGCATATTCTTAATTAATACTTTCTGTGTTCAGCCAACCCATACATATTTTTCTTCCAACTGAACTATGAATCCTCTGCAGACCCTCCCTTAGCTGAAAGTCAAGAGAGAAATTAAAATAACTTGAAGGGGAAACTAAACTATTATGGCAAGATAGAGTAAAACAAAGTGAACTGAACTTTAACATCAAAATCATGATAAAAAAGGCCATTCCTTGGCCATTTACAACTAGTTCAGAAACTTATGAATAAGCAATTACAGTAAAAGCTGCTCAAATGTCAAAATTCCCCTTTCACAGGAAATTCTGACATTTCAAAGAATATTTCATTCCTGTTAATCTTAAAGCGGAAATTTCAGTTTTTCCATTACCAGAGTAAGGATCCAGATCCTCAGGTTTTCACCATGAAAACTATAAATCCAGAAAGTTTATCTCGTCTAGTCAATCAAGCCCTTCCTCTTTGTGAAAGTGGCCAAGCTTCCTTGGAAGCTCCCTAGGTTTCCACGCTCTTGAATTCATGGCAAACAATCTAAAAATGCTAAAAACTTCAATTTAAGTAGAGTTTCTTTGCGCCTCTAGCCTCCCTGTTGTGAAGCTTTGATTCAGCTAGAATTTTGCTAAGAGCCAGGAGCCAAGGCCCAGGCAATGCATGAATACCCAACTTTGCCTTGGAAGCCACAAAATCTCCAGAAGGCAACCCTTAGGAACCTCGACAGTGAACAAAACCTCCAGAGCTGTGCGACCAAAGTGAAATTTAACTATCACACCCAATTATTAAGAAGTAAAAGTTAAGTTTTATCTCATTTGCAAAAAAAAATTATTATTAGGTATCAATCAGTCCTTAGAAGTTCCTTCATTGTTACCCCTAGTTGGCACAGAGGGGCGACAGTACAGAAATGGGGATGGGAGTCGATGCATCACTGACTTATTTTTACATGTCATAGCTAGACTCCAAAGTTGGTAGAAACTCCTTCACTCCTCGCTGATATGGGTGCTCATACACTAGTGGAGGACTTGGACTGTCTAGACTACTGAGCAGCTATGAGACAATAACATGTTTTAATCACTTTTATAGCAGCTGGATAGGAGCCAGCCATCTACAGATGAAGCACTACAAGGGACTTAACACATCTATTAAATACGTCTTATGGTTAGCAGTACCAAAGATTAATGAGAAAATGGAAGTGAAAAGATAACACTGGTAGGTGACAGTTTTACTTAATCAAAGAGCCTCTAGGGCCAGTAGAAGTACATCAGGGTCACAGGGATTTATTTTCTTCCTCGTTTATTTAGACAGATCTGTTTTGCAATGCCAGTATAGAGACTCCTTATATTTACACTATTCAACAGCTGTATTAGAAGACAAGGGCAAAGGTCTCATACTAATAGCTCTTGCCCATGGCTGGCTGTCACTCTCTGCTCTTCATAGTCTTCCTTGTTGGTTTTGAATTACTTGCTGAGGCAATTCAAGTACCAAACTTGGCTACATCTAAGGGAAGGTGATCGTTTCCCTCTGTAATCAATGGCAATAATTAAGTACATAACAACACATTTAATTCGCATTTAGGCACCTCGTACTCTAAATGTAATAAACTGTACTACATAGAGGTCTCTAATTATCCTGACCAACGGGTAAAATTAGACCTTTCTTGCTAAAGCACATCAGCTAGGTGCTTAAAGTCAGACTGGATAAAATTTAGGATATGGCTCAGTGAAGTAACACACAGAGCTAGGAGCTCAGATCCCCAAGTAATATAAATCCATTAGCGGACAGTCGAACATTTCATGGTCTGTGAAACAGAAAGTACTATACTTCCTTATTTCACAGTGCTATTAAACTATACATATGAAAAATTTCACTCAGTCCAGGAACTTAAGGAACTTCAAAACACTGTATTATGAAAGAATGCAACAGCAAATATCACACGTTCAAAAGTATCACGGTAATAATTTATTCTTACGCTTCCCACGTGAGAAACTTTCAGGATCTATTTTTTTAAAACAAAAATAAATTTCCAATGAAAAAAAACTCTAAACCTGGGGGGGAGAGGGAAAATTAGAAAACTGAGTTACTTGAAAAATAAATCTCACTAGAGTTTTTGGGAGAATAAATTAGTTAATATTTGTGAGACACTATTTATACAGATATGCGCTCCAATATTTCTATGCGGAAACTAATAACCAAATATTCAAAAGAACTGAGTACTACTTGCATAAGGGCTTTATTAGCATGCTGCCCTTCATTATAAAGTTGTTGACTATCTGCACATCTAGTGGATCCTTTGTCTCTTAGCTAAATTTAATCAGACACAAAGGACATGAGCCCATAATACGGGTCACTACGTCAAACTCCCCAAGCAACAAAGTGAAGAAAACTATTGAAAGTCAGTGGCAGTCGATTTCACCTCCTGCTATACGAAGAACAAGACACTACAGAAACGGGCGCCGGGTTCTGAGTTTTAGCAAAAACATTCACAGAGATCACAAAAATCCCTTCCAAAAGCAAATTTTTTTCTCAGCATTCAA
The DNA here is from genome assembly GCA_033556795.1 of Tapera naevia. Taxonomy (NCBI): domain Eukaryota; kingdom Metazoa; phylum Chordata; class Aves; order Cuculiformes; family Neomorphidae; genus Tapera; species Tapera naevia. The sequence goes on from JAUMJJ010000038.1 coordinate 20,227,818, forward strand.
CCATATGTAACTTGGTTTAATTAACAATACAGAATAGTTCCTTTGGCAGAATTACTGTATATACTATAGCAGATTAAAAGCGCCTATGTTGATTCCAAAACCACCAAGTAGATTGTTCAAATTGCAATATGACAAATTGCAATATGACAAAATCTACAATGATTATCCAAATTCACAAGTAAGAATTTAGCAAGTGTCCATCTTCCCCTTCATATAATAAAAACGGCATAGAGAAAAAAAGATATTTTCAGCTGTTTTACAATGGGCACCCAATTTTTAAAGTATCTGTTTTCTGTGGAATGATAAAGCACTCACAATGAATTGAGAATACACACTTACTAATTTGGAAAAATTACACTTATCCTTACTCTAGCTCTATATTCTGAAGGAATTCTAATTCTGAAGGAATTATTAAGTAATTCTAGGAACCAGCAGTTCAACAGCACAGAATGAAGCTTCATAACTAGAGCATGTTACACATGGGAAAACTTCCTTGATGAGCAAAGCTAGCTGTTAAATGAGGAAAAAAAAAATCACATTGATTATGGTCATGAGTCCGAGACAAGCTAAATTAAAATCAATGGAGAGTTTTCAAGCGAAATAAAAAAAAAAAAAAAATGAGAGCAGAAAAGTTTTATTTCTTAATCATGTTATGGAAATTTTCTCTAATTGATACCTATCCCATGTCACTATAACTAAAATAACCTACAGAACTCAGCCTATAAATATTATTTCACATTAACAACCCTCGAGCTTAAGTAAGAGATGGTCCTTTCTCTTTTCGCCACTCCCTCCACAGAATTTTACCAGGACTGACAGCCCTGATCAGCTTTTCTTTGGTGGCTTTTATTTCCTGAAAACTGTGGGTGGTGTTCTAAGACAAAAAGGAAAGCAGAAGCAGCAATTCTGTCTGTGGCTCATCCACTGACTTCCATGATCTGCCTCAGCATATCACTTCTGTCCTTATTTCCCAGTATTTGTGTATGATCATTCTTTAAATGATCAAAAATACTCCTCATAGAGAGTGTTGAACACCACAGATGGTATAAATGGAGATATTTATCCTTAACATTATATAATGGTTTGGGATGGACCTTTAAAGGTCCAACTGGTTTCATCTGGAGTTAAGGGAAGAGTAAAGTCTTACATTATTTTATTTGATCTCTTTTTCCGTACAAGCTGCAAGAGCTGTCAAATGCTGAGCAAGCCAGTGTGACTAGAAAGCTATCCAGCAGTTCCTGGAGAATGTCAAACTGCTGTAAGAAAACGCCAAAGCCATAAAAAAAGAACAGAACTACTGTAGGGATACTAACTGTTGCTTAGTGCTCAGGTATTACGAGTGACTTGATTACACTCATGACTTATTCTTTCAATACAAAAGATCTCTGGCATATCTACACACTATTACTGCCTCTCCCAAAGAAGTCCTACAGTGACAAGTGCTGCTACTGAAATCCACCTACCAGACTTTTTTAATATATTCATGTTAACTTTTTTCTGCTCTATACCCTCTCTGCTCATTTTTTTTTCATGATTTTACCTCAAGTCTGTTGAAAACACACAGACAGAAACTAACTCTGATGTGTCCAGTCAGATGTAAAAATGCACCTGCAGAAAGGTCACTAGAAATCAGTGACTAGGATTCAAAGTCTGTTTGGATTCCTTATTTAGAGCCTAGCATAACTTAGATGCTTAAGAAAAGCATAGTCTAAAATTTTACTGGGACTTCTAATAAGGTTGCACAGCTAATATAAGTTTAAAAATTATAGACACCCTTCCCTTCATCACCCTATTCTCAAAAGATCCGGCTGTTGGGCAGCAACAAAACAACCTCTATGATTCTACTGAACAGCAAAAATAAACTCCACTATTCTCATGTGAGTTTCCTTGGTTTTACTTTCTGAACACAAATTACTACTCATGCATGCCAGCAGTGAGGGCATGGTCAAGCTGGCACTAATAAGCTGGCAATCATCCTTAAACAGTATCACTCATCAGATGATGCTCTTTAACAGATTCCCACTAATGCTAGAAAAAGCTCTAAATGGCAATAAAGATGGTGCTTAAAGAGTTTACTTGAAGTTTCAGACATCTCTGCATCTGTAGTACCTACAGCTATGGAAAGGAACTGAGGCAATTTGTGCCTGCTAAGATCTTCTTTTCCTGGTTTGTTTTCTTGTAGAAAAATGCACATGATAAAAATAGCAGCTAACAAAGAAAGTTTGGAAGCTGTCTTCTAAATGTTGGGTCATGTAACCAAAGCATATGCCTCTCATTAGAATAACAGAAAAAAAATTATTTGCCAGCTAACTTAACACCACTGTTCCACTTTAATTAAACACTCATCCAATTAATTATTAATTTAAAAAATGAAAAAGGTATCACAGTATCACAAGGTTGGAAAGGACCTCTGAGATCATCAAGTACAACCTATAACCTAACACTAACAACAACACCAATACTAACACCAGCCATCATCTAAACCATGGCACTCAGTGCCTCATCCAGTCTCCCCTTAAACACCTCCAGGGCTGGCGACTCCACCACCTCCCTGGGCAGCGCATTCCAATGGCCAATCACCCTTCCAGTGAAGAACTTTTTCGTAACATCAAGTCTAAACTTTCCCTGACGAAGCTTGAGTCCATGCCCTCTAGTTTTGTCACTGGTCACCCGAGAGAAGAGACCAATCCCTGCGCGACTACAACCTCCTTTTAGGTAGTTGTAGAGAGCAATGAGGTCTCCCCTGAGCCTCCTCTTCTTCAGGCTAAACAGCCCCAACTCCCTCAGTCACTCCTCGTCAGGCTTGTGCTCCAGCCCCTTCACCATCCTCGTTGCCCTCCTCTGAACACATTCCAGTATCCTAACATTTTTCTCAAACTGGAGGGCCCAGAACTGTACACAATATTGAGGCCTGACCAGTGCCGAGTACAGGTACAAATCTTAAGATTATTTCAGGTAAGTGTTCAGATCAATGTTCATGGTAATAGCTAGGTTAGGACTCTTTCTACCTAGACTCACTACATGTATCATAACCGGCCACTAATTAAAACAGCAAGTCATGCATAACTACATTTATTACACTGTCATATTCACAAAAGTGACGTGAAAGTCCGGCATAGCCTTTTATTCTCTTCTATGTCAGGTTCTCTAAACTTGAAAACCCCAAAAAGTGAATGGAATAAATGTCAGATAAGGGTTACAGATTTTGATAATCTTATTGGAAGCATCAAGAGTAGCAACAATTTTAAGGTAGAGCTACCTGAAAATTTATAGTAGCTTTTCACACTGAAACTGCTTTGGCTGAACCTGATGAAAGCCGAGGGATGCGTAGGTGAATTACAGTTCAGAAAAAGGTATGGGAAGGCCTTGTACTCATTCCTCCGAGTACACTCTCTCTGGCCCATTAAAAGCAAGAAAGAAGGCAAGGAGTGAAGCACCCCCACCTCCCCCTGGGTAGGGTCCCCAATGGAGTAATAGAGACTAGGAAGGAGAGAAATCGGCAATGTTATGTGAATATTTAAGCAATATCCATTCCATATTACAAATAAACATAGCAGCTGCCATTAAAAAGCAAGTAGAGAAACACTGCAGATGTAATCCGTAGGCATCGAAAGAACAAGAAAGTTCAGGAAGAATTCAATCACTGACTTTTCATAGAGCACTATACCTTCATTTGAGTTGAAATATCATTGCAAGACACTCAAAAAAACCTGCATTTTGAAGAAATACTCACAAAGTTGTGCTACTCAAAGTCAAAGCCAAAACAAGTCTTGATGGATTTTTGACAAAGTCAATCATAAAACCCCAGTTTGGGATGAAACACCTCAATACAAAAATCAGTTCTCAGCTAGCACTTTATTGATGCGTTGTTTTAACATGTAACAACAGAGTTTCTACTTTACAAGGTAACTTACGTCTAAATATACCCATGGTAATTTCTTCTGTATCATTAGTTTTTCTGAAAATAGTTAAGTGAATAGTCTAGCATACTACACATCTCTTTTCATTCTGATTCTTCCTTCAGAATAATCTGAATTTTTGGATACCCCTGAATGGAGCTGAGATTACAAAATACATTCTCAAGAAACGTCATTCTCAATCTTTAAATGCCACTGTACACAAATGACACAAGAGGAGAATGTTAGGGTCTTGCAGTACATCTACATCCAACGGTATTTTCATTGAAACCTTGCATAGTATACTATTTACTCTGAAAGGCAGATTAAAGACTTGGACTTGTTTAGTAAATCAAAACCTAAAATTGCACCTAACACAAAAGCCAGTTAGAAAAAACGTGTTTCATTAAAAATGATCTTAAACCAAAATCAAAGTGCTTCATGGAACCACCTTATCAATAACTTCCACTGGTAACCCTGGTTGTCCTGAAGACTCTCGTGACTTCTAGGCCATCCTGCATAGAGCTGGGTGGTTGAAATCCAAGAGTTGAATAGCAGTTTCTGAGATGTCTCCTGCCATGAGACTGTGCAAGGCCAGACCATGCTGAGGTCTTGGAAGTGCACTTGAAGGCAGGTCTTTCTGTGATTTTGTTCATGATGGGAACCAAAAGCCTCCAGCCCTGACAGGTCCCAGACTTTGAGACCCTACCCCTTCTCATGTGTCAGGAAGTACATGAAATCAGCGGGACCAGCCTGGGGGCCCAAAATTTTCATCACATTTGACTCACAGCAGTTTGCATTCCCTAACTTCATGATGCCAGAACATAAAACCGGAAAAAGCAAGACTGGAAGACTGGATAAAAGATTCAAAGATTTCTTCAACTCAGACATACCTGTAGCATCAGTCATCAGTAAGAGATCAGGTCATTCACACAAGACACCAGCCTGTGTTCAAACTCCACTGAACTATGCTAATTCTTGTTTTTTTTAAAACCCCAAGTTAGTGTTTATAAAAAAACACCACTTGTCAATAATCTTCCAACTTTTGAATAAATTTGAAAGCCATCAGAAAATGAACTACAATAAAAGATTTTATTTATCATAACACTTGTAAGAAAGCTGTGACAAAGAACATTTTATAGAAAGGCTGTTCTTAAAGAATCTCAAATAAGTTTTCAGGCCAGTAACTGAAAAAACATTCACATTCCAGTATGTTGACTGAATTAAAGCATTGATACATATTCCAACCATTTCTCATGACTGTTCTACAATGTAATAAGGAAAAGTTAGATACATTTTTGAGTACTACCGGCTGTGTTTCCGGCCCAGCAAGAACACTGCCAAAAGCCACTCATTTGTAGACCAGAAGGTGACTTACAAGTAATCTCAGCTAGGTTAAGAACTGCCCCTTGAGAGTGCTGATGAACAGGGCTGCATCCAGCTGGCTGCTGGTCACCAGTGGTGTCCCTCAGGGATCAGTGTTGGGTCCAGTTCTGTTTAACACCTCCATCAATGATTTAGATGAGAGGATTGAGTTCATCATAAGTAAATTTGCAGATGACACCAAGTTGAGAGGGAGTGTCGACCTGCCGGAAGGCAGGAGGGCTCTGCAGAGGGAACTTGATAGGCTGGAGAGATGGGCTGAGTCCAACAGGATGAAGTTCAACAAGGCCAAGTGCCGAGTCCTGCACTTTGGCCACAACAAATCCATGCAGCGCTACAGGCTGGTGACAGAGTGGCTGGAGAGCGGTCAGGTGGAAATGGACCTGGGGGTACTGACTGACAGGAGGCTAAACATGAGCCAGCAGTGTGTCCAGGTGGCCAAGAAGGCCAATGGCATCCTGGCCTGTATCAAGAATAGTGTGGCCAGCAGGACGAGGGAAATGATCCTTCCCCCGTACTCAGCATTGGTGAGGCCACACCTTGAGTATTGTGTTCAGTTCTGGGCCCCTCAGTTCAAGAAAGATATTGAGGTGCTGGAGCAGGTCCAGAGAAGAACAACAAAGCTGGTGAAGGGACTTGAGCACAAGTCCTATGAAGAGAGGAACAGGGAGCTGGGGTTCTTTAGCCTGGAGATGAGGAGGCTCAGGGGTGACCTCATCGCTCTCTACAACTATCTGAAAGGAGGCTGTAGTCAGGTGGGGGTCAGTCTCTTCTCCCAGGCAACCAGCAACAGAACAAGAGGGCACCAGCTTAGACTCTGCCAGGGAAGGTTTAGGCTGGATACCAGAAAAAAGTTCTTCACAGAGCAAGTAATCAGGCATTGGAATGGCCTGCCCAGAGAGGTGGTGGATTCACCATTCCTGGAGGTTTATAAAATAAGACTGGATGTGGCACTTAGTGCCATGATCTAGTAATCATGATAATGTTGGATTAAGGGTTGGACTTGATGATCTTGGAGGTCTCTTCCAACCCAGATAATTCTACGATTCTATGATTCTGCTCATATCTTAAAAGCAATTCTGACTCCCTCGATGGAACTCTTATCCAATGTTCTTACTTCTCCAAGCAAAGAGCTGCAAGATGAAAGCAAAACTAATGGTAAGCTATAACAAATGCAACAAAAAAGTTTAACTTCTCAGGATTCCCACCAACACAAGAACTTAAAATCACAGAAAACTCAAATTTTTAACCACTGACTGATTTAACTTAGATGTGCTAACAGTGTAACGTAAAAAAGATTTACAGCATAGAAGTACCAGAGATTGGAAAGGAAAGCAACAACCCTGAATACAAAGAAACCAGGCAACAGAAAGAGAAGTATAGGAATCTTTCAGACTGAGAAAACAGGTCTGCATTTGAAACAATCTTTTGAACGGAGAGGAACTAAGACAGAGTGAATACAAATACATCCCCTGAAGGCCTTGGAAAGCAAACAAATAGCAGGCTCTGGAAGTGAATTTTTTGTTTTTATGTTAAAGGATGAAAAATAAATTTAATTAGTTAGCAAAATGCAATTTTATTCCATTTGGAGTCATTTTCCAATACATTAACTTTATCATTAGAATTCTGTTTTGTTTTGCTAAACAAAAGGAACCACTTCAGCCCCCATGGCATGAAGAATCATCCAGATGATGAGTTGTCCCGAATTACTGCAAATAATTGAATGCAAGTTCTACACAGTAGCACCAAAGAGAAGCACTTGGGGACAGCAAGCCCAGCCTGACTGAGCAGGCAGCCAGCATAATAAACAGCATCTTTCATATGACAATAAATAAATAAATGAATAAAACCTGATTTGGAAGTAGTGCGTAAGTGGTATAAAACAAGTTCAAACAGCCACTACGTTTATTCTGTCTTTTCCCTCCATAAGCTCCCTTGTGGTTACTCATTCTCAGCAACACTGTAGGAGGAAATTAAATGCAACACTCTATTCTTCTAATTAATTTTGCAATTTAAGATACTTTGCTCCATCACTGCAAAGAGTCATCTACCTACACAGCTTAAGGATATATAAATTAAGCTATTTCTGTTCACTCCATCAGCCACTAACTGAAATAGCTGCACTAACAAAAATTATATTCTAGATAAAATTTTGCACAAATTGCTTGCATGCCAGTTTATGTTACACTAGTACAATCACCAGAGTTTGATGTAGTTTCTATTTAAACCACTGGAATGTCAGGTCAGGGACTGTCTCAGAACAGCTCTGTTCAGCTTTTAAATTTATTTTTTAATAAATAAATTATTATTTTAATTTTAATTTTATTGAACCACAGACATTTATATTATGTTCTCTGCCCATAAATACAAAATCCCATTGACAAAATATATTTTCCCACCCTAAAAACCACAACAGTTATTGCTTGCATTGGCTGAGTTGCTATACTGTTGACCAGTTATTATAAACTCTTAACAATCTCACCAATAACTCCATGTGCTGCTCAGACAAAAAGGACTTTGTGTTTTAAGGCAAGCCACTACCTCTGATCTTGAGTTTTGACAGGTCCATAAAATGAGTTATGGTCATCTAGAGTTCTCATCTGTGAAAAAAAAGGAATCAAAGGAAATCGACTCATATAATTATATCTAAACTAACAATATAAAAGGGGGGGCTGGGGTTGGGAGAGGGTAAGAAGGGGTGGGTGTTGGAAATAACCAGTTCTACTTCTAAGCAGAAACAACCATCAGGCTAAACACATTTTTTGGGCAGAACTGCATAGTTCAACTAAATTATGTTAATCATTTAGATGCCTGATTGCAAGAAGAGCATGGCTGGCATCTGTGAAACAAAGCAAAGCCAGCAAGTAGACAGATGAAAATGCTTGTTTGTCCCAGTGGAACAGGGAGAAAAGAGAGAGGTAACTACCAACTGCAACACAGGACCACTTCAGCTGGAAAAAGGGCATGGGGAAAATTTTAAATGCCAGATCTAATGTTTCTACTAAGACCATGAATGTTACGCTTGTCTTTTGATGGTATGTTACAGGTTTCCTGGCAAACAGGGCTTCAGGTATCTTCCAGTAAGACAGCTATGTATTATTTAACTGACTCCAAAAGCAATATAACAATTATCTGTCTTTTAAGAGGGTTGCTACCTCCCTGTTCCAGAACAACCTCTGAGAGCCTGATGAATGTGGACACCACATAATCAGTTCTGGTTTTTCAGCCTGGCTTCTACTGTGACAAGATGCTTGAGAAAAAGAAAAATAATCAGAACTAGTTCTTAGGTTCTATTCAAAACAGTCCCATTGGAATAAGCTTTGAGAAGTGCTATCAATTTTAGTCTGCCATTAACTTTCCCTTACTTTTTGACTTAAAGAATAATCAATTAAACGCTCAGTTTCTATCCAAGTGGTCCAGTAATTCCACAGTTTTGTTCAGGGAAAGAGGGCAGAAAATCTTACTAAGATCTTCTGCTGGATGGCTGTGATCCATAGCTTAATATTTTGATTAGTACTATCCTTCTGTACTGAGGTGTTGTGAGGGAGCTTTTCAATATATTGCCCCAGCACCATGTCTTTTCCACTAGGTCTCTCTCTCTGTTCCTTTAGTGCCCCAGTAATATCAAGGACTGGTATTCACAGAATCATTGAATCAGAGAGTAACAGAATTATTTGGGTTAGAAGGAACATTTGAAGGTCATCTGGTCCAACCAACTTGCTATGGACAAGGACGACTCCCACTAGATCAGGTTGCTCAAAGCCCTGCCCAACTTGACCTTGAACAATTCTGGGGATAGAGCATCTACAGCTTCTCTAGGCAACCTGTTCCGGTGTCTCACCACACTCATCATAAGGGATTTCTTCCCATGTCCAATCCAAATCTACCTTTTTTAGTTTAAAATCATTGCATCTCATCCTGTCACTACAGGTCTTGGTAGGAAGCTCCCCTCCGCCTGCCCTACAGAAACTGTTCCGGACAAAGGAAATGGCCCTATATCTTCTCTGTGTTTTCATTCCTCTGTTCAAGATCCATCCTCTACTGTACTTCACAGTGAACGTTTCTTCATTGCTTGTTTTTTGTACTTTAAATATATAGAGTATGAGATTCTTCTAGAGCCGTTCTGTTCTCACTTATTTAGAAAAAAATCTCACATCAAAAAATCTCACGTATTTTTTTCACCATTGAAAAAACTTCAACCACATAAACACCTTGAAAATAGTTTCCTTCCCAAATGAGGCTGTTACATGATTCTTGACATATTCTAGTTAATTTTTTCTTCTGCTTTTTTTTCTGTTCTGGGCTGTAACCACTCAGGAAGTATAGAAAATGAAAAATGCCTATAAAAATTAATTCTGTGCCAGATCTGAGTGCAGAACCAAATGTCAAAGAAAAACTTTATTTGTCCTTTAGGACTTGCATGATGGCTAAGATCAATTACCTCACATGAACTCTGAATTCATTGTTATTCATGTATTTGTACATAGACTCTCACACAACACAGTGGAAAATGTGTGCATATCTTTCACAAGTTTACTATAAGTAATTCTTCAACTTGTAATTTTGCATCATTGTCTTGTGTCTTCTTGCTGGCACTGCAGGGCTGTTTGCACCTTAAGTGACTTACACCTCACCACATTTTTTTTTTTGTTAATGGTACTTTTCAGAGGTCACTAATCTTTGTGCTAAAAATCAAGAGCCTTTGAGAAAAACACAATTCTATTACAAAGACTACAGCCACAATCTGTGACAGTGAATACTGTTCTGTGTGGTTCAGATACTTCTAGGGGTTATCAGGTGCCATCATCATCAAGGGGAACACAATGCAGAATCCTGAAAAGGCTTTTCTAATCCATGTTTAAAAAAAAAAAGGAAATAAAAATCACAAGCTGTCTAAAATGAGGCAATTTTGAAATCATAACTTATAATCTCTGTGTATGTACATATCAAGTGATACACCTCTAATAGCTCTACATATCCAAGCATATTTTAGAGCATTAAACCTGACAAATTAATTTGAAACTGATGCCCTGACTCTACAAAACATTAACTATTGTTCTGTATTCTTCACTTTTAGCTATTTCCCTTCAATTTGAAAGGAATTTTATTTCCCATATGTTTAAGAAGTTTAAAGACCTTCCTGACACTCTAATGACATACTTTCTGAAAGCCCACAACGCCACAACATCACACAAGCTGCCTTCACATTCTTCTAGGAAATTCAAATAAATTCTGCATCAGTTCTTGTCTATTCCAACACATATTTAGAGCCCTCACTGAGAAAGTATTTTAACCTGCAGCTTGGTATTAGCAGGTGCACCAACTGCATATCTAGTATATGCAAGTGAAACTTCTTCCCATACAGTCAGAACTAGCCCAGCTCTGAAAGCACGGTGCACCAATTAAACTACAGTGGGAACTATTCATATAAACTGTTGGAAGCACCTTTTAGAAGACACTTCTGGCTGCAAGTGTTCTAATTCCCATTACTTTGCTCATGAGATGAACAAGGGCAGCAATAATGTTAAATCTGCAGCAGAATATATCTAAGCCTGTATCCCTCTACCAATTGCCAATACCCCTTATGGGTCAAAGTGCAAAAGAGCATTAGGAACTTTCAGAAAGCTGCACATTCTGCCCATTTTTTCTTTTGACAGCAGAGAGATTCTTCAGATTTGACCCCTGAGACTCTTCCACAGGTGCAGAATAATCTAACTGCACTGTGGGGTCTAAGCATGCCTCTCACTTCAGCTGTCAATTCCGTGAGATGGGGGCAGTGCTGCATAGCTAGAGCTAATTAATTTGATTCAGTCTTTTGGAAGGCACTCACCTGGTATAGAAAAATGTATTAGAGGTGATTTTCAGGGATGATATTTACCTTGAAAGGGTTCATCTTGCAGCACCACTTCTTCAAAAGCTGATAACCATTGTTAAACTAAGTCTGTATTTTCAAAATTTAAAGAAAGGATTCAGCTTTCAAGGCTACATTGACAATACACACCTCAGCACTGCACTGAAAATATACATTATAAGCAAACTCTTCACGATACCAAGGATGAAAGCATGGTGACTGTTTTGAGTACAGATTAGAATTCCACTCTGCATACAATGGGGGAATCTGTATGTTCTGCAACACTGTTGTCATTGCTATATAGATCACATCACCGTTTGCCTTTTGTTATGAGACATGCTGTGTAATCTCAATAAATATCTGTGCATGCTTAGTCTCTTAATGATGCAGAAGAAATGGGGTCAATTGGATTTTCTCCCATGAATACCATGTTGGTAAAAGGTTACGTATAATAGTCTGGCAAGTAGGCTAGACAAACCATTTCCAGCATGTGTTTTTCTTACAAATTCACACATTGTAGCTGTTGTGCCACATCATCGATCAGCTAAACTGGATGGACTGGAGAAAAAGTGTTATTTAAAAGATCAATAAGGGGGAAAAAAAATCTCCTCTCAACATCTTCTAGGAGTAGAGAGGACAAACTCAACACCCTCTTAGTATTTCAGATCAGAGATCAGCAGGACAGAAAACAACAGGTCATCTATAAAGGAAACAAAATTTCAGAGGCAGTGTTAAGAACAAGTGAAACAATCTTCAATATGCAGATAGCTTTAAGGTCTTTTTAAAACAAGCAAAGTGGCTGAGAAGACTAAGACAGAGGTTGCTCTGAAAAACCTCATGCTCAGTTGAAAAAGGCTAATAGGAAGTCACAAATGTTTTGGTTACACAAGTTTCGCTTTCCCCTATTTCTCTAGCACTGTAAACAACTTCTAGAGGAGATACAGGCGTAACAGAAGCATCCGATCTGCTATTATCTGCTCTTGATGACAGAACAACTCCAGCCCTAACTCAGGACTTCCCAAGCTGAATCTACCATGCGGCAGAGTAAGACCTAGGCAACTATTTGACTCTTGCAACAATTGCCAATATCTGCTTTTCTAAATTCTCTGTTTTCAAATAAATAATTCCAATGAGTAAGGAGAAAGTAAAATGATAGAAATAACTCTTAACCCGCAAGTGAGAAGAAAAGTTAAAAAGGAGAAAACTAGATGTTAAAAGGGAAAATAACTCCTCATATTATTTCTAAAACTCTTTCTTGGTCACAGGGCTCCATGGCAGGAGGCTCAGGATGAGGAGCGGAGGACACGGAGGAATTAATTTTGCAGAGTACTAAAGAAACCGGGAAGAGTGAAGAAATGATAGATAAGAAAAGTCATAAGGAGGCCCAGCTAAAAGAGTGAAGAAAGGACAAAATAAGTATGAGAGAAAAAGCACGTTTCTTTTCAACCACCATTGCAAGTAACGGAATTATCGACATTGTCTATTTATCCTCAGCAGAAATTAGAAAGAGTAGAAAACAGAAAGGAAACCATAAAGGTTTACACTAGGGTCAGCAGCTGAAGGAGTGTAATATATTGTGTCTCTATAGGTGAGTGATGCCATGAAAACTAATGGTGTAAGACGACACATTTTTCTCTGATCCCCTCCAGATCCTACACTACCAAAAGAAACTGAAAATGAGGTATTAGCTGTGCTCACGTACCTACCTTAAGTTTCACTCAAAAACAATTCCATAGGGAAGGCTTAATCGAAAGCACCACTGCCCCCATAACTTAGACATTATTCAAGTGATCTACTGAAGAGACATACATCTGTGACTGCTGTTCTGGGCCCACTCCCATGCCCTGCTGCATTGCCATCTCTCTAATAACCTTTCTGCCATGCAAGCGTTTTCAGAAGCATTTCGTTTCTGGATGCCTTGGTAGTCAGGCCATGGGACCAGGGCAATTCTCCTGCACGCTGCTGACAGCCTCCCTACCCAGGCAGCAGCATAGGACACAAACAGACCTCCCTCTCACACAGCATCCATGGGCTGCAGCTTTAAAGCTGAGGCCCCGTTTATCTCACTGCAGTTTTAGAAACAACGGCTGCCTGGGGACAATGACCTGGTCAACAGAGATGAGTTCTAAATGTGGCCCATAATTTCACTCACCAGAGCTGAAAAGCAAAGAGGAAATGCTGAGTGGCTTTATAACCAAACAAACCACTTTGCCTTTGGGCCACTGGCATGCAGTGACACAGAACAGTAAAAGCCCAGTGTAACTTCTACCTGATAGCTCTTTGATGATCTGATACTGATGTAACAATCACACCTGACAGCCCTGCTGGAAATCCCATTGGAAAGAGGAGAAATTAAATGGATATAGAAGGTCAAAAATGTATTTTTCCTTGTAAAGATGATCTTTATGAAATCAGCACTGGGAAGTAAGAAGTGCAAGGAAAGCATACACACACAGAGAAAAAGCGTGCAGGTTCTCTCATATGGCATCAAAAATTCACGCTTGATTATTCAAATTCCTTCTATGAATGACAGAACCTGATAGCTTACACAAAATGGAAAAAAAAACTATGTTAACACAGTAAGTTCAGCTGGCATAAACTGGCTTAGCTCCTTTTAAAGGAAAAAGATTTTGCCAGCTTACATTAGCTAGCTGTCTACATTTCATCAACACCCTCTGAGAACATCTTTGTTTTTCTCTCACTCAGATAAGATACTTTCAACACACTTCTGATTCATTCAACTTCATCTTTCTTACTTAAGAAAAGAGTGTTCTTCTGAAAGCCATTCAGAAATGAAAACAAAAGGAAGGCCTGTTGGATGGACTAAAATCTGCCCACACCATTATTACTAATTACACATACAGCTTCTACAGCGGCATCTGTTATATAGAGGATTAAGACCACAACAGGAGGAGACTGGAAGAATAAAGATAGTAGTTCTAGAGAGCAGCAGGGCAGAACTTGTATGTGTGGGAAACTGGTGAAAAGACGGAGTAAAATGCAAAGTCTTACCCATTAGAATCTGACCAAAATTTGCATCCACTTAAGGAGGGAAAAAGACTTTTCAAAAGTTTTAACTAAATCAGACAGAAGGAAAAATGACAACAAGAAAATATTTACTTCACCTACCCTTTTTTCTTCCTTCCACAAGGACAATGAACAGTTCAGTGTTCAGGGCACTTGCCCAAAATAGAGAAGACCAAAGTACAGCCTTCCACTCTGATTAATTCCAATCAGGGCTTCAACAGATCTCCCATGTCCGAAGTGAGCATCTTAGCACCTGATTAATTCTGTGTGGACTGTCAAATCAGCCTCATTTTCAAGAGAAACTGCAGCTTGCTAGAAAACCAGTTTCCTTCTTCTGCAGTGCAATCCTCTTCTCACTCTACAACAATCATATTGTGAAATTCCTAACCAGCTTTATTTCCCTGAAGTAAAAAAAAAATACAGAAAAGCTGTATACAAACTGTATTAAGGCCTTTTGGATTAGGCCCAAGTGAGGGTGGGTTCTTCCAGGCACAGAGTGACCTTGGCCTAAACAATGACTAAGCAGGCAAAGGCTTTACACATCATGAGTAGAATTTCTCATTATGATACATCATCATGTTAGATCTAAGGCTATAAATTGATTAACAGCGGAAGCCAGCAATACATTTTTTATTAAAATACTTGATCTTAAGAACTCATCATTAAAATTACCTGCATAGATAACACTAAATAAGCTTGAAGCACTTCTTCTAAATTCAGTCCACACAGTGTGGAATGCAGAAATTTAATTCTGGGTTACCCAGGCCTAGAGCCTCTTGCAAAAGCTGTATTTCAGATTCCAATAGATGTCAAAGAGCAAGTAAGGACCAGGAAGGGTCAACTGCAGACACAGAAAGCACAGACAAGGAAAGTATGCTGCTTAGATGCTTTGGGAATTGCTTCTCAACCTACTTCTAGGCTAAGACTCATACGTCTGCTCTTGGGTCAACAAGCCTTAAGGTGATCCATTGCTCCAGACTTTACATGTAAACGGACAAATTTTCTCCATCAGATTCTGATTCAGATGCAATAAGGCATTACACAACTTTTGATACTGTTCTGCACTCCACTCTCTTACAGTACGTACAGATAATGCATTAACATAGAAAGTCCATTTAGTGTTATCTTTACCCAATACAGGTTGATTTTTTTCATATAAGCTAACACGGTACAGCTACCTATTCCTTCCACTTATAGTCAGTTCAGATATTGTAGTTTTACAGCGTGGCAAGGAATGAAACTGCCAGGTGCCTGGCAGTATTTAAGTATAATTCAATAGACACTGTTGTTTCCATTCATAATTTTATACCGTTTACACGTGGATCATTCCTACTGCTCAAAGAGCAGTTTTCCTAAGAATTCAGCCATATACAATCTGCACAAATATGGAAGACCAAGGGCTGCATGGCTGATAACTATGAGACAAATCCTCCTCCTTCCTCTGTTTCTTTTCTTTCCACTTTCCCACACTTAAAGCCTTGAGGTTTGTGATTGCATTTTGTATAACCTTACCTTCATAGTTTAGCTAAAGCCAGGGTGGAAGGAAATCCAAGCTACAGCACTTACTGAATGCAATTCAGTCTGATTTCAGACAGAACTGCTGAAACACGTTTTGGAAGATAGCAGCTCTTGGCTAGGTCCTCATGTATCTTACAGGAATATCAGTATAACAAATTGACTTACTGAGTTTCCTGATATGACAACTCATTCAATCAAATCCTTCAGACAAAGACATCTGTGAAGAGAAGCAGACCACATCAAACAGTGCATTCCACAAACAACATACGATAATGCCTGCAAATAGGTTTACAGGCACACACCTCTACAGCCTGATACTGCCACACTGGGGGAGAGGTTAAAAAATACCAGGTATTTATATAAATAAACATGCAGCCAGTGTCTTTCTCCTATCTGGGTAGATTCCTGATTTCCTGTACAGGTCAAACAGGTGTAACAACTATACATTATTGGCTGCAAGTCTTCTGATCAGGAAACACTTTGTCAATCTACGCAATTCATTTTTAATTTGCAACCTCATTTACAAAGGAAAGTCAATACAACAGGCATTACAAAATTATTACCAGTATCAAAAGAATTCTATCAGTTTCACAGCAGACTCAGTACAGTTAATTCTTGAAACATGCATATACTTTTGCTACCACTACACCTTAGCTTTCTCCCTTCATTGAAACGTGGCCAGAAGCAGCGTCCGAACATGCCTTTCATTTTTAACTCTAGTAAGAAAAAAAAAAAATTAAGCTTACTGTTGATTTACTTTCATTTTTTTGGGCTCTATGTCTCATCATTTTTATGTGATCTACTTGGGTTTAAAGTTTCTTTAAGAAGACTCTTTATCTTTCTGTACAACTTCCAGCATATTTTGGAGTTGTGCTTGTAATAAACAGTAATGCTGAATGGACAAGATATTAGCAAAGATTTCAACTGATTCATTTCTCTATGCATCCACTAAACAATATATACTTCCTAAAATTATTCTGCACAAAGAAAAGAAGTTACTTTTTAAGTTAAGAGCACTCAATCAGATAGGCTCTCTATGACTTGAATTTATTCATAAAGAAAAAATCTTCACTGAACACCAGAAGCCTGCAATGGAACAGCAACAGCACTCAAGTTTTTATGCAAACTTGTGTGCACATGGGTATAAAGAACATACATAGGAACAAAGGGCTTTATACATATACAAGAACAAAGCACCACAGAACAAAATCCTTCTTTACAGACTTTCAAATGCATTTTAAGAAACATGCTGTGATTTAGAAAAACCTTTTGGGCTTAGAAATAGAAAATGAATCACAGGAACCCCATTACTTCTCTATGCAAGACACTAAAAACTGAGTCTTTGGTAAAAAAAATCAACCTTACCGAAAAACACACTAGTGACTCAGGAATGGTTTCTACTGAGATTATATTAAACACCACAGGAGCCAAGATAAAATAATGAATGCCCTACTTAGTCTTTTTCCCAAGTGGACATTTGGTAAACACTCTGTTATATCAGTTAGTATCACAGACACCCATCCATGGTGAGGCTATGTCCACACATTGGGCACATGGCCTGAGCATGCACTTTGGACCATCTTTGGAAACACACCAAAGAATTGCATCATGTCCCTCTTTCAAAGGCAACAGTGCTCATACACAGTTAATAATATAAAATGGTTAATTTTAAGGTCACACATCAGAAGGCATTAAGCCACCTTGGTATTTCAGGAAACAGATTTTATACCCATCTAAAAGATAATTAAAATCATGTCAGTGTATTCAGTGCACACACCTGCTATGCTGTATACATTGTTTAGACATAAACTGCCAGATTGTTCAGATTAGATTTAATTCAAGCTCCCAGGTAACATTGTTCTTTGGAACTATGCAATGAGTTGTATTTAAAATAAAATTGTCAACGCATAGATAAAGAAGGCACTGCTAGTGGCATGACTTCACGGTTGCTAGGTGGATTGCCAAATCTTCAGCACCTTACAGACACTCAACAGTGATTTACAGCAAGTGCCTGCACTTCCCTGCCATCACAGACACTGAAAGCAAGAGACTGAATGTCACAGGTCCTGGCACAACCATCATCTTACCACTTGTGCTGCCTGCATCTCTGGATTGGGAGCCTTTAGTCTCAGTTATGGAATCAGAAACGTCTTTGTCCTTAGGACAAGAAAAGGAGAAAGAGGTCATTGCTTGTGCCCAAATATGACAGTGAAGTTTTGCACCCAGTGGCAGTGCACTCCTCTGGGTCTGCCCTCCTCGAGCTATCTTCCCTGAATAAGCTTTACCAGATCTAATGAGGATGGGCACCCAATTATGCTTTGATAAGGCAGTAATGAAGGAGGAGATCTTTAAGGCATCTGTGGTAAAATGTACTTGTCATGGTTGTTTGTCTATTTACTTTGATAACAATTTGAAGACCAATTTGAAGGATTTATTTTTCTTTTTTTTTTTAATGAAAGCTCTCCCATTTCACCTTTAAGGTATTATTGCAAATTTTATCTTGTTAATTGAATGGTCAAATACATTAATAGTTTTACACCAAATTAATTCATGCTCTAATTTGTTTTAATGTCTTCATTCAATGGGAACAAAATGCAGCATATATAAAAATTAACTCATTTACATATTCAGTATACATGTTTGTCATCTGGTTTTAGGTAAGAAGGGTGTATATACAGGAGACAGAAACATAGCAGAAATACACATGCAGGAGAGAATGAGAAAAGCAACATAATAAAATGTCAAACTGAGAAGAATGGTAAGACGCCAGTCCAGTAGGCATCAACTCCACGTTGTTATGTACATCACTGAATTCTTTCTGCTGCTTCAGCTGGGCTGAAAAACAGCAAGATAGAAGTAAGAACTTGATTAAACACATGACTGAATATACCAGGGATGACAGATTCAATGAATGTGTTTCTTTCTATTTAGACAGGGGAAGCATCTTTAGTTTGTGTCTGCGAGAAGTAAAAAATCAGGAGTGGTGGAAAAGAAACAGAGCTGCAGCCCCAAGTCATCCGCGAAATCCACATGGCATCGAAACAGAAGGCATCCTCTCCCTGTCACATTTCTTCTGCTTTCCTAGAGATATGACTCCATTATAGTACATTAAACCATAAGTTAAGAAAAAAAGCAGTAAAGCAGCCATGTCATGAATATTCAAAGTTCTCTGTAAAAACTCAGACTTGCAATTTTTTTGTCTATATGTTCAAAAAAACATCATCTCAGTCTTTTATATAAAATATTCCCCTATAAACACCATAATAACAAGAATATTTGTCCTTATATGTCCTACTCCTGTACATTAAAGCATATTAATGGCAGGAAATTGAATGACATAAATTGAACTCCCAGCTGTTTGCATTCTTGCTGGTGGCTCTCAATATTCCCAGAGCTGCCATTTGGAAACTATTACTTTTCTATCACTCACTCCTCTCTTACAGAAGGTATAATAAACTGCGTAGGTCAACTTTTTGTCTTTGTCTTTAGAAAGAAGAGCTAACATCTTTTCATGACCTGATCTTTTATTGCTGTACCAGAATAGTTACACACTTCATATCAGATTTTGAGAGAACTCTGTATATCACAGATATATCTACAGATTTAAATGTGTAGATACAACAATTAAAAACTTTCCAAACAATACTAGTAACAGCACTAGAATATTTCTATCATTGTTTTCCCAACACTAGGATCACAATACAGTGATTTCCCTCGTTATCTTTATGCAAAAATCATTGCATGACTATGATCTTAAAACTTTTAGACAAGTAACATAAAACTCCCATAGTTATTTTTAAATCACATACATTGAATAGCCAAAATTCAAAAGCTGCCGACTTCTGCTGGACTCAGTACACAAGACTTAACTACCAGCATAACTGAATATGTCAAATGCTGTATCATACCTTATTGACCTACAACAAATAAAACCTGTACTATGATTTAAAAATTTGCAGTCAAAAGAGCAATACTTACTGACAGATATAAATATGTGAATATGTACAGATACAAATCCATAAGCACTGCCAAATTTCTAGCAAACTTAACACAGTCTATTTCCACATTACCCAGTCACCTTCAGCTGCTCCTAAAACTACTTAGCAAATAATTTCAACAGCAAATAGGTAAATTAAAATATTTTTTTAAAAATCACAGATAAGGAAGGCAGGTTTCTTCCCAATGAATTGTAAACTACTCAGTGCAAATCTAAGCATGATGGTCTAGGATGACAAGCAAGTATACCAAAAAATTTTGCTTCACCAAAAGTAGATAGAGAGAGAGAGATAAATAAATAAAACAGTGGGGAGGAAGCTAAGAATGTCAGAAAAACATGAAGGAGGGAAAAAGACAGGAATAAAAAAAATTACAACATCCAAACCACCTCTGCGGCCTATCCCTTGACTGCAGATACAAACGGGAACAAAGTTAAAAGCTTTAAAGCACTTTTTCATTTAAAAACAATAACAACAGAAGTTTTCCACTTCAGTAGGAAAACAAAAAACTTGTAAATGCTCTTTCTAATTTTTCTTGTGTTAATAGAATTTGTGATACATGCACAACAGAAGAACTGAAATATGGAATCTGCATTTACATGGCATTGACCTGGCACTCCTTGTCAGTTTTATGTAAGTACTGACCTCTCTCACTCTTCTAGCTTTCAGCTCCTAAAGATGAGCTCCTTCTGCTCCCATTTTTTCAGTGTGTATAGTTTTCCTCTTTCCCCCAGTTACAAATAACCAACCACATGGAACCCACATTGTGTTCCACTATCATTTGCTGCGATTGTTACTGCAGAGCACATCCATCCTATAGCTTGTATTTGACAGAAGATAGCATCAAAGCTCTTCTTGACACACACCCCAGGCAGAGCTGAATACCTTTTGGCAGCAGATAAAGATGGAACATAAAGTAGGCAGCAGAATATAAAGGCAGCTCAACTTAAGCCCATGAAAATTAAGAAACTGGTCTTTTTGCAAAGCTATTCAACATGGCGTAGCATTGTTACAGATCATCTTCTTTCTCCACCCTAGCACAAAGTACAAAATGACAATTTGTTCCTCAAAAGCCTAACACACCTAGTCATGAGGAGATGTTGCTGTCAGCAGTAGTTACTTACTCTAGCATCATATGAAGGGTTTCAGTTTCTTTTAACCAAAGTAGAAAAACACAAATCAATTCATGCTTACAGATTTAATGTATAATGGAAAAGAACCTCTCTGTGCAGCTTTTACAAAGCAATTGGCACCTTATCAGCTACCATTAAAATGAATTAAATGGCTCAAATAATGATGCACACTTGACCTGCATGGTAACTCAGCATTTGTAATAATCTCCAATTTTTGTCTAAATATGAAAACAGTCTAATTATCAAACTACTAATATTGGAGTATCAAAAAGCCCAGCATATTAATTCCTTTCAACAATATGCTTTATGAACTTGAAAAAGCTGAAAGTGATTTTAACATTAGAGTATGTGTTATGGTTTGCTAATCTTGAAAACTGTTTCGCTCTGCAGTCTTCCATTTAGGCTGAGAGGGAATGGTTGTTCTACGAATCATGCATCCTTACAGTTTTGCTATAGCTGCTTCATGCATTTCTCTTCTGTTGCACTCACACAAATCTCTAATTTTCCAAAGTAAATATAATCTGTTTTGGTAGATATGTTAACAGCAGACCTCAGCACAACAACTCCAATTTCTGGAGCTTCCATTATATCGTGGTAGATTTTGGTGTATCTTCCCTCAGGCCTTTGGTATTTGGATCAGATTCTCATAACTCCTCTCCTATTACACATTTACACACATGAACTGAACATCACCATCATTTCTGAACCGCTACTGAGCAATATGGTCTCAGCACCAAATGCCCTGTTCCTGATGGGACTTTAATACAGGTAACACAGCACAGCAATGACAGAGCCCAGTAGCTTTCAGTGCTTGGCAAGGTAGTAATAGCCATGTCATGTAGTCCATGAAGGTGGTTCCAGTACCATCCCCAGCAATTTCACAATTCTCATCAATTTCCTTCATATTCTTGTAGACTAAGGTCATGTCAAATGTATGAAAAAGTTGATGTGATAACTGTTCATTTCTTTTGACAAATTAGGTGAATTTTGTACTGGCTATAAGGCTGAAACAGAATACCCGTCCCTAACAAATCAACTAATGAAGCTTACAAGAAGACATACCCTATTATATCAGACTAACATCTAGACTGCCTTTGGCTTTGGGAGTGTAGCACTGCAGAAAAAAGATGAAAAATTCATCACACGACTTGAATATTTGTAATTCAAGTAAACTGTGTCTATCCTAAACCAAATAGCCCAGCTTAAAAGAGATGGTGATAAAAATTTAGAAAGAGCTGACAAAATCACTAGCTTTGTCAAAAGAACATCTAAATACAACCTCAACATAAATGCAGAAAGGAAAACAAGGCAAACTATAGACAAGGATGCATTTATAGCAGAAAGAGTCTCATTTGGGAGTGTGAATTACATATTGCTGCTTCTCAAAAGCAGCGGACTAGTTCATGGTTGGGGTAAGGGTGATAGTGAAAGGATGAAAACTTAGTAAACTTCATAGACAAATAAACATCACCTTACTGAATGCTCAGCAGTTCTCTTACACTCAGAGCTTTGGGGAGACACAGATAAGCAAATGGGACAGATAAAATTAAGTGCTTGTACAGATAGCACCATACAGTTTAACTACTGACTTTACCAGATGTGTCAATCAGGGAATATACAAGAGTTACCTAAAAAGTCCTGGGAAAAGCCCTGGTGCTCAGGTAATTAATCAAACAACATAGACGAAGTAAAATGACCATACTCACTATTCACAAATGGCACTAAGATGCAAATACAAGCATAAACACATTGTGCACATATGAAAGAAGAATGCTGACTATAGCATCTACCCAACAGCCAGTGAGTATCATATATCTCACGTCTCTCTCATGGCCAAAGAGATGTTTTAAATCTAGGGTTATGGGAATAGCACAGTCCAAAATGGTATCAAGCATCTCCTCATGCTGAGCATCTCAAACATTAGCTGACTTCACCAAAAATCAATGGCTGTTGAAAGTCAGTAAAAATTTAGCCCTCTCAGCACAGCTGATACGATACACACAAACTGTAGGATCAGTGATATCTTCTGAAAAAAAAAAATCATCCATGTCACAGATCTGTTCTTCAGTTATTGCTCTAAGGAAATGAAAAACTGATGATTTCTTGTTTGGTTTTTTTTTTTTTTAAATTGAGAAGGGAAACCACCTCAGGTTCTCTACAGCAAACAGAAGAAAAGTACTGTCATCAAAGGCAGAAGTCGTATAAGTAGTCTATAAATTATATTCTATTTACTTTTCTAGAAAGCAAACAGAATAGATAAGCTATGTTTGACCTGCTGGTGAACTGTTCATTAAAAAAGAAAACTTCTACACAAAACTGCCCATAATAAATAATGCAGCCCTATCCTTGATTAATGTATTTTTGCAAGAAAATAATTTGTCTCAAACTCTTGCTAAGTTTCTGGTACTGAAAACTGTTTTCTAATTCAGCTAACATAGATTCACAGTGATTACTAGACAGTTTGTCATCATTTCTAAAAAGTGACTTGAACGTCAGTCTCCTGGGTTCCGCTTCTCATAGTGGCCTGCCAGTGAGAAGGCAGGGAATGAATGAGAAGTTGGGAGGTGACATATCCAGGAGAGTTGACCCAAACTGGCTAAAGCAATATCTGATACCTTATGAGATCATGCTTAGTATGTAAACTGAGGGAAATGGGACAGGGGATGGCAGGATTGCTGCTTGGGAATGGTTTGGGCATTATTTTCCAAGTGGTGAGCGCTGTGCTTTACACATTTTGTATATTCTTTTATTATTATTGTCATTAATTTCCTCTTCCTTTGCTGCTCTACTAAACTGTGTTTATCCCAGCTCATGAGTTTTAACTTTCTTTCTGACTCTCCTACTCATCCCAGTAGAGGGAAAAGAGGGAGCGAGAAGCCATGAAGTACTTAGTTGCTAGCTGGGGCTCAACCACGACCATTCTGATATTCTTGACTCACCAATAGTTCCCAGTGGTATTAACACTACAGAAATTAAAGTTGGAAAAAATACTGAACGCCAAGAATTACAACAATTCAAAGCGGAAAACAAAAAAGCCACTAAGAGGATCCTCATCCTTTTAAAACCCGTTCTGTCATTTTGCTAGACTGAGATAGTTAATTTAATGTCTTCACTAGATGTCTTTTCTGATCTTGGATGTCCTCCAGTACTCAACTGCATTGAAATTCTGCATAAATTCCAAAGATATTTTCTTTCTTACATAAAAATCAAAATGATTCAGAGACAACAACATCTAAATACTCTTAACATTGTGACACAGCTCTTGACAGATCACAGATAATATATGTGCTCTTACAACCTCATTTGTTATTTCAACTAAAGGTAACAGCAAATGAATCTGGAATACAATCTCAAAATGCATCCACATAGATGTCATGTAGGTGTCCCTCAGGGGAGAGAAAATAGTTTTCTTCACATGCATATTAGCATAGGTGATTGTAGGAAAGGTAATTACATTATTAATACTGCCAAGCTGCCAATAACACTCTTTTAAGATCTGTTACTCAAAGACTGGCTTTCTCTATACTTGTAAAGAATGACTGTAGATATACTCTTTTCATTTCCAAGTCTAAATTCCTTAAAAAGCCCAGGACAATTTATGCTAAGACCTCAGATATTAAAAGGCTTGTTAAATACCTTCATGTGAATTATTACAGGGAGATGAGATGTGATATTTCAGAAAAAAAGTACGTGACAAGAAAAGAAAGCTGCAGAAATAAAAATAAGAGATTTTTGAAAAAGATTAAATACACTTGGACAGGTGTGTCCTATTCCACAACACACAATCCATGGGGTACATATACTGGATTTTCAGAAAGGCGCAGATCAAGCTCTGTCATCTCATTCAGCTTATTGCTGTATCCTAAGTGAGTCTCCCGTCTGTTTTCTACCATCACTTGCGGCTTCTCGTGATACCTCTGCAGAATGTTCCTTGTGAACAGAGCTGTGGGGGCAGGAGGAGAGGTGACTCTCCAGCTTCAACTCTCTCCAAGCAGGCTACTATAGGACTGACCGACAACCCAAGACAACTGTTGATTGCAGTAATACATTCTTTGCAGGCTGTGACAAAAGATATAGGCAGGCAGTGCCATGTAGGCTGCGGCTGCTACAATAACTCATTTGTCCAATTCATCAAGAGAAGAGGAGTCAAGTAACTCTGTGCCTCTGGATCACAAAAATGAAAAGCTCTGGGAGCTTTGGCCAGCAGCCTCCCCAACCCAGTACCAGTTAGAAGGTACCAGTCTGCCCTGCCACAAGGGAGGGGGTTCAAACCACTTCCGTTAATGCAGAGTGTGAGAGAATAAAAAGTTCCATTAAAAGGAAGAGCATCAGATTTGCATGGATAGCTCGCACTCAGGAGAGGTTTTGTCATTTCTGTAATGGATTTTACTGAGCATCAGCAGCAGAGCCTGACTGTGTGGCTGCCTAAGTCAGAAGCAAAAACTAAGCTAATACTGTATTTATTATATTTACAAGGAAAATTCTTAATATTCCCAGAGATTTGTTTTCTTGTTGACAGGATGATGGATAAGGTGGGACACCACCACTTCCTAGAGCTAAAACCCCAAATATAACAGTTTCAGCTCATACGCCAAGTTACTCAACTGCAGAGTAATTCAGTTTCCTTGTCTCCTACCTATTAGCAGCTTTTCTCGCTTATTCACTGGAGAAGACATAGTTGGTCATTCTGCATTTGCTTATCTACAGGAGAAGAGGTGCCAAGGAATGAACATAGCTTATATCCTCGAGGAAGCAAAGAATTCTCCAATATGACTGCCAGCTGAATTTCATAAGAAGAAAAGAAGAAGAAGCTGAATTAGAAAATATTGATGTTTGTTTAATCTCCCTGAAACGTAGACAAAGTCCAAGCCAAAGGTAATCATCAGCAATTTAAGTCAGGAATACCTGAGATCAAATGTACTGTACTTACACATGAATGCATCAGTTCTTGCTTCGCAGCAAAGACTTGAGAAGATGCCTCCAGGATGGGCCTTTTCCCACTTCTCCAAAATGATGCGACTTCCAATCCACAGACAGAATTCATTTTTTTAACCATATAATTCTACAGAAATTTGATGAGTCGCTCTCATTTATAACCAGTGGCATTTCATGTTTCCAGAGGGATTTCTCCAACTAATTTTACTCTGGTTGAGAAACTGGAGCCATGCACTGCTGCTTCCTCAGATTTCTGAAAGAAAAACTACCTCGATTCCAGAACAATTTTGCTGCTTGCTTGCTTTGTTTATTACTATTTTAAACATTTAAGCTTCTTTAGAAATAAAGGAAAACAATGTCGGAAACTGTAGGTTCATTGAGCAAACAGGTCAGAACTGTCCACAGCTCAGAAAATATTAAATTATCCCACCTGTCATCGACTTTGAGAACACCATGGAAGATAACATTGAGCTTAGTGAAATGTAATACAAAAAACTCCATTAGTATAATAATAGGTTTGTCTGCTGGCTCTGTTTCCTAGTTATACTGCATTAAAAGTCATTTAACTGTTACAATAAATTCAGGCTCATGGGTACAACTGGTAATCAGAAGAACGGAATAAACTGGTATAATAGATGAATCAATAGACAATACAAAGATGTAACAAGTAGTCAGCATGCTGACGATGGAACCAATATGAAAAAATCATTACTAAGTTAATTGTTTCAAAAGGAAAAGATTCAAAATATGATCCTCTGAATTAACAGTTAATTTAATTTAATCCTAAAAGTATCCTGTTACATTTCAAATGAGTTACTGCTAGAACTTATTTAGCAAGAAGGCGAAAACACTTGCAAACACAGACAAAGCAGCTCCTGTGTCAGATGTAAATTTGTAACAAGATCATTAGTGCTGTGCTTTAAAGACAAACGATGTTTCCTGGGATTTTCTAGTTCTCACGAAAGAACAGAGCACAGCAAGAAATTGCCATGTGTACCATCAATGTTGATACAGCAGGGAGAGTTTATCAAGTGATTTATACTTTCACAGTTCACTTCAGTACAAATAAATATTTCCAAATGAAATGTTTTCCATGGCGTAGTCCAATTTGTCTTCAGAATGGCTAAGTCTGTTAGAAGAAGAATTACCTTCAGTTACGGTGCCAGTAGGCAAACTCAGCACACAAACACCACCCAACACACCTATGGCCACAGCCAAAGGAGCTCCTTTGTCAGTCAGTGCAGTCAAACAGCGCGTGGCACGACATCTTCACCATCAGGATACCATCACATACTAAACAGCTCACCTTCAAAGCTTCTGCTGCTGAGAGAACAGGCACTGTGTGATGGTTTTAAACCTGCTCTGCTACACTGCCACTTAGTCTAGTACTTTAAGCCTCCTAGTCTGATACTTTAAGCCTACTAACAGACTTCCTTGGCACAGTGAGAATTACCTGCCGTTCTTTAGATGAGGACAGAATCAAACCTTAGAGAAATGTAATTAAAGTCAAACACAACATCCAGCTGGCTTCATCAAAACAGGGCACAGAGCTCTTGAACGCAGACACTGCTCTTAAGAAAAATGTTCTAACTCAAACATCAAACCACATATCCCTGTAAAGGTAGATATATCAAATTGGCACATGGACATGCTAAGAACCCACTCCATTTATTTCTACTTTTTTTTCTGAAAGACAGTACAGCAACAAGAGGGATAAAAATAAGAAAATTGAAGCCAAGTACCCAAGTACCAAGCCCTTAGGCTTGGATTGCAGAGGAAGATGTGATCAGGCAGCAGTGCCTTCTTGCTACAGTTGATGTCAAGTGTTTGTGTTAAATCTTCCACAATGGGACAACAATAACGTATCTTGAAAAACACTATGCAAGGGGTATCTTATGTCCTACAGTGACAAATCTGAAGTCAAGGCTCTGCCAATTTCCCACCCTTTTGTAGCTCTTGCTTGCCTGTGTAGACTGGGAATGCAGCCACACCGAGAGGCTGCTCTGCTTCCTTCCCTGTGGATGGACAGGCTTGGCCACGAGCTGGCTCACAACTTCCCCAGTTAAAGGATGGTGCTTACGTTCCTTTTTCTGATCATGCTGTCTTCACTTTCAGTGAACAAATGACTAAGGTGAGGAAAAAACCTTTCCACATACCTTCAGCCCCCTCATCAGCCACACTTTTTATATTCTGCTGTAAATTTGGAAGAGGGAACTGAACTTTGCTTCCCAAAAATTTCGCAAAGACAACCAAAAATTTGCAGATTTCAAATTTAAGGAAAATTATCTAGACAGAGCATCACAATTTCAATTATTTTACTCTTTCCAAAGAGAACTCAGCTGTGTATTAATTTATTGGGGTCCTTATCTTATTATTTGTAACAGAAACCTTGTAAAGGAAGAGCTAGTCTCTTCACTATTTGCATAAAAAATGCTTAGCAAAGTGGGAAACTGATTTATACAAGCTCCTTAATATCACTACAAAAATAAAAATAATACCAATAATAAATCTTCTCAGCTTTTGAGCTTTACTCTTCCCTTTGGGGAATGTACACTAGGAAAATGATAAGAAAAGTGATCTGGTGTCTCTATTACAGCTAAGTACTCTTCTCAGTCAGAACCATAATCTGTGAAGTAGGTAATTATTTCAGGAAGGTCTTTTTTCCACACATTTGTTTGGTGAGTGAACAATATTGAAGTGAGTAGGTTTGAGATTAATTATTTTTCTCAGGAGCCACAGCAGGATGCAGTGGGAGGTCTGTTGCAGCGAATTCTATTAACTGCTTTAAGGATCTGTGGTCTGAATTTACTATTCAGGGTTACCAAAACTGTGCAATATTCATGACCTTCCACAGGTTTTTAAACAAAAAAAATTGGAGTATGTGCAAATTTGGTACAAAAGAAAGGAATAGCAATAGAAGTGAGTGAAATGAAGAGCCTCCTCTCTGGCATCCACCTTGTGACTTTTTTCTGAGTGTTTCTCTTTATACTCTCCAATGCAGGAAGAGAAAGTTGAACATGGCTGCACATGGAAATGGGAAGTACGTATGGATGGCTTCACTCCTATTATCCAATGGTAAGCATGTCCGCAGGTTCAGCTTCTCGTTTTTACTGGTGGGCACATACACTGCCTGTGTAGCCCTTTTCATAAAAGTTAGCATATAAAATATAATTATTTTGAAAATGTAACCAGATTCACAAAGTAGCCTAGTTTGAGAGCCTAACTTGACTCCCATTTCTTTCTGGTAGGATTTGGCTAGTTCCATGATACCACGTTTGAATTCTGCTTCTGCTCCGCTTTTTCCATGAGCCTTTCTAAAAACTCTCTTCTGTCTTAAGAAAAATTACTGAAAGTAGCAAAGCAATAGCTACTAGAATGTAGGTAAATTAATTCATTATTGTGATTGCAATTTCCACAACCTCTCCTATCTGACAGGAATATACTCTCCATTTAACGATTCACAATGACCCGTTCATTACACCTCTCTTGAGGTCTCCTGCACTTTAAAATGTGGCTCTACCTTTCTGTTCTTCTAACAGAAGGATGAAAATGAACAATGGAAAAATATCGATCAACAACCGATAAAGCAAGTCTCCTGCTTGTAAACATCAGCTAAAGCATAGGATGCTACTTAGCCCCCATGAGAGTCATGCTAAAAATGCAGCCAAGACGATAAGCGAAGAGACAACAAATGACAATAAAATAAGGTAGAATTCAAGAAGAAAGAGCCTAATTTAGTATAAAGAAAATGTTTACAAAATTTTGTAGTCAAACACTAGACATTGGAAATTCTCTGTAAAACCAAAGTTCATCTTTGTTGTTGAATTCTGTCAGATATTTGTATTTACCTTAGGGTATGCACACTTAGAATCATTTAGATTGGAAAAGGCCTTTAAAATCACGGGGTCCAACTATAAATCTAGCATAAATCACTGCAAAGTCCACCACCAAACCATGTCCCTAAGCACCACATTTACACATCTTTTAAATACCTCCAGGGACTGGGGACTCAACTACTTCTCTGGGCAGCCTGTTCCAATGTTTAACAACCCTTTCAGTGAAGAAACCTTTCCTAATATCTAATCTAAACCTTCCCTGGTGCAACTTCAGGCCATTTCCTTTCATCCTACCACTTCTTAGTTAGGAGAAGAGACCAACACCTGCCTCACTACAACCTCCTTTCAGCTAGTTTCAACGAGCAATAAGGTCTCCCCTCAGCTTCCTTTCCTCCAAGCTGAACAACCCCAGTTTCATCAGCCACATCTCACAGGCCTTGTGCTATAGACCCTTCATCAGCTTCATTGTCCTTCTGTGGACATGCTCCAGCACTTCAATGCCTTTCTCACAGCGAGGGGCCCAAACCTGAAGACAGTATTCAAGGTGTGACCTCACCAGTTCCAAGTATGGGGGACAATCACTTTCCTAGTCCTGCTGGCCACAACATTTCTGATATAAGACAGGATGCTTTTAGCCCTCTTGGCCACCTGGGCACACTGCTGGCTCCTATTCAGACAGCTGTCAAACAAGCACCCCCAGGTCCTTCTCTGTTGAGCAGTTTTCTACCCATTCAATCCCAAGCCTGTAGCGGCAGTTCACGCAGGCAGGGCAAGTAGGCACTCTCTGGCAGGTTGTTGGCTTCCCACTCCCCTACAGCAATGGTGACCAGGCGTGGCAAAACCTCTGCCACCAGGAGTGTCGCTATCCAAACTAAGCCTCTATTACGGGATGTGGCTGCCCAGACTCGAGACTTCAAGGAGTGTCTCAGCTTGCTTGTGGTTCCTGAGGACCATACAAAAAATGCCAGTATCAGGTGCGAACAGATTCAAGATCTGCTCCTTATGGTTGCAGATCTTAAGGATCAGGTAGAGAGCTTGCGGAGTATTCGTGAAAGTGAAAGGGAGATAGACTGGTGGAGTAGAACCCTCTCTCCTCCTAATAATCCTTCCCTGGAAGGCAGAAGAACGCCATATTCCTTATCAACAGCATAGGGGGAGTGACCTGGTTGGTGAGGAGGACTGGGAGCATATCTGCTCTCGTGGGGGTTATAGACCTCCCTTTCAGATGCCACCTTTCCAGCTGCCCATACAAAACAGGTTTGGGGTACTGGAATTTGATGCTCAGGTGGAGGACAGTACTGCAGAGAACTCACCTCAGGAGGTTATTAACTTCACATTGCCCGTCAGACAGGTCAGGACTTCAAGTAAGAAAAAGAAAAGGAGGGTCACTGTAGTGGGAAACTCCCTTCTGAAAGGGGCAGAGGGACCTATATGCAGGACGGATCCAACTCATAGGGAAGTCTGCTGCCTTCCCCAAGCCCGGGTAGGCGACATCGCTAAGAGACTCCCGGACCCAATTAAACCCTCAGATTATTACCCGCTTCTGGTGGTCCAGGCTGGTGGTGATGAGCTAGTGAAAAGAGGGTCAAGGGTAGTTAAAAACGAATTCCAGGAGCTGGGACGGTCAATAGATGGGGCAGGAGCACAGGTGGTGTTCTGCTCGGTTCCTCCGGTGGCAGGGATGGATACAGAAAGGAACAAGAGAATATATGCACTTAATAAATGGCTTAGGGGCTGGTGCTGGCAGAGGAATTTTAGGTTCTATGATCATGGGGAAACCTTTACAGCACCTGGCCTGCTTGACCCAGATGGGTCTCGTCTAACTCCAAAGGGTAAGAGGATTCCAGCTCAGGAGCTGGCAGGGCTTGTTGAGAGGGCTTTAAACTAGGCATGAAGGGGGAGGGGGGAGTTACTAGGCTCACCAAAGATGTTCCTGTGGAGGATGAACCATCTCAAAGGGTGTCGTCAGTAACCCAACTGAAGTGCATGTACACAAACGCACGCAGTATGGGAAACAAACAGGAGGAGCTAGAAGTCCTGGTCTAGCGGGAGAGCTATGATATAGTTGCTATCACGGAAACGTGGTGGAACAACTCTCATAACTGGAGTGCAGCCATGGAAGGCTACAGGCTCTTCAGGAGAGACAGGCATGAGAAGAGGGGTGGAGGAGTGGCCCTCTATACTAGGGAAACCCTGGGTGCTGTTGAAGTCGAGATCGGTGATGACCAGGTTGAGTGCCTATGGGTAAGAGTCAGAGGGGCAGTCAAGTCTGACCTCCTGGTTGGAGTGTGTTACAGACCGCCCGACCAGGAGGAGGATTTGGATCTTCTGTTGTTTAAACAGCTGGAGGCTGCCTCTAGATCGGCTGCCCTTGTTCTTTTAGGAGACTTTAATCTTCCGGATATCCACTGGGAACTTAACACTGCTGAGAGGAGGCAGCCCAGGAGGTTCTTAAGAGTGTATTGAGGACTGCTTTCTGTCACAGCTGGTGAGTGAGCCCACCAGGGGTGAGGCTCTCCTTGACCTGCTGTTTACAAACAAAGAAGGGCTGGTGGGTGATGTTGTTATCAGAGGCTGTCTGGGCTGTAGTGATCATGAGATAATTGAGTTTTCTGTAAACAATGTAACAAGAAAAGCCAGGAACAGAACATCAATGCTGGACTTTCGGTGGGCAGATTTTGGATTATTTAAGGAACTGATCAGGAAAGTACCCTGGGAAATAGCTCTTAGTGGCA
The DNA here is from genome assembly GCA_033556795.1 of Tapera naevia. NCBI lineage: Eukaryota > Metazoa > Chordata > Aves > Cuculiformes > Neomorphidae > Tapera > Tapera naevia. The sequence goes on from JAUMJJ010000038.1 coordinate 20,260,127, forward strand.
AGGGGGTCCAGGAAGGCTGGATGCACTTCAAGAATGAAATCTTGAAGGCGCAGGAGCGGGCTGTCCCCATGTGTTGTAAGAAGGGTCGTAGGGGCAGACGGCCGGCCTGGATGAGTAGGGAGCTTCTGAAGGAGCTAAGTAAGAAAAAGAGGACATACCGCCGTTGGAAAGAAGGGGACGTAAGCCACGTCATACTCAAAGATGTTGTTAAGTCGTATAGGAGGAAAATCAGGGAAGCAAAAGCCCAGCTGGAACTCAAATTGGCCACTTCTGTTAAGGATAATAAGAAGAGTTTTTATAAATATATCAATGGTAGAAGAAAGGGCGGCAGCGACCTCCACTCCTTGTTGGACGTGGAGGGAAATATAGTAACCAAAGATTCAGAGAAGCCTGAGGTACTTAATGCCTTCTTTGCCTCAGTTTTCAACAGTAAGGATGTTAGCTCGCTTGACAGTTCGTCCTCCGAAGTGGTTGATGGGGACAGGGTGCAATATGGCCCTCCTGCAATCCATGAGGAGGAAATTAGAGACCTGCTGAGCCACTTGGACCCTCGTAAGTCTATGGGGCCGGATGGGATCCATCCTAGGGTGATGAGAGAGGTGAAGGATGAGCTTGCTAAGCCGCTCTCCATCATCTTTCAGCAGTCCTGGCTCCCTGGAGAGGTCCCGGAAGACTGGAAGTTGGCCAATGTGACGCCCACCCACAAGAAGCACCGTAAGGATGATCCAGGTAATTACAGACCTGTCAGCCTGACCTCGGTCCCAGGTAAAATCATGGAGCAGATAATCCTGGGTGAAATCATGTGGCACCTGCAGAACGGCCAAGAGATCAGGCCCAGCCAGCATGGGTTTAGGAGGGGTAGGTCCTGCCTGACCAACCTGATCTCCTTTTATGACCATGTGACTCACCTGGTGGATGAGAGGAAGGCTGTGGATGTGGTATACCTGGACTTTAGTAAGGCCTTTGACACCCACAGTAGACTCCTAGAGAAGCTGGCAGCCCGTGGCTTAGATGGGAGCACTCTGTGCTGGGTTAGGAATTGGCTGGATGGCCGAGCCCAGAGAGTGGTGGTGAATGGTGTCTCATCCAGTTGGCAGCTGCTCACCAGCGGTGTCCCCAGGGATCGGTGTTGGGTCCCATCCTGTTTAATATCTTTATTGATGATATGGATGAGGGGATTGAGTCCATCATCAGCAAGTTTGCAGACAATACCAAGCTGGGAGGAAGGGTTGATTTGTTAGAGGGTAGGATGGCCCTACAGAGGCAACTGGACAGACTGGAGAGCTGGGCTGATTCTAATGGGATGATGTTTAATAAGTCCAAATGTCGGGTACTTCATTTTGGACACAACAATCCTATGCAGAGCTATAGACTGGGGACAGAGTGGTGGAGAGTAGTCAGGCAGAAAGGGACCTGGGAGTGCTGGTTGACAGGAAGCTCAACATGAGCCAGCAGTGTGCCTAGGTGGCCAATAAGGCCAATGGCATTCTGGCCTGCATCAGGAATAGTGTGGCGAGCAGGACCAGAGAAGTTATCGTCCCCCTGTACTCGGCACTGGTCAAGCCTCAATATTGTGTACAGTTCTGGGCCCCCCAGTTTGGGAAATATGTCAGGATGTTGGAGTGTGTTCAGAGGAGAGCAACAAAGATGGTGAAGGGGCTGGAGCACAAGCCCTACGAGGAGCAACTGAGGGAGTTGGGGCTGTTTAGTCTGAAGAAGAGGAGACTCAGGGGAGACCTCATTGCTCTCTACAACTACCTAAAATGAAGTTGTAGTCGGGCAGGGGTTGGTCTCTTCTCTCGGGTGACCAGTGACAGAACTAGAGGGCATGGACTCAAGCTTCGTCAGGGAAAGTTTAGACTTGATGTTAGGAAAAAGTTCTTCACTGAAAGGGTGATTGGTCATTGGAATGCGCTGCCCAGGGAGGTGGTGGAGTCGCTGGCCCTGGAGGTGTTTAAGGGGAGACTGGATGAGGCACTGAGTGCCATGGTTTAGATGATGGCTGGTGTTAGTGTTGGGTTATAGGTTGTACTTGATGATCTCAGAGGTCCTTTCCAACCTTATGATACTGTAATACCATGATACTATAGGGAGTTCTTGAGGCCCAAGTGTAAGAACCTACTCTTGATACACTTGGCCTCGGCCCATTGAGCCAGCCTGTCCAGATCCTGCTGTAGAGCTTTTTTTCCCTCAAGGAGATCAACACTGGTATTTAACTTTGTGTGATCTACAAATTTACTCAGAGTTCATTAAATTCCATCGTCCAGATTATTTGATAAAGATATTAAACAGAACTAGCCTCAACACTAAGCCCCATGGAACACCATTTGTGACCAGCTGCCAAGTGGATTTAGCTCCATTCACCACAACTTACTGTGAATTATGGAGGACCAGCAATGTACCAGAAGCCTTTTTACATGAATGACAGACTTGCCTTAATTATTTGTTCAGAAACAGCATATAAAATTCAGGTTCCATTAAAAAGGTGAGAGTGAACAGAAACCTAAGTTTTTAACAGGCCTGAAGCTACACAATGATTTTGTACTTTCTCATAATATAGTCAAATACATTCACGGTGACCAAAGCTTTTGACAAAAATGACAAAAAGACCACATTTCATATACCCTTCAGTCTGTTTGCAGCTGTTGTTTTATTTAAGAAATACAGGTAGAAAATATCTACTTTTTTAATGAATACAGCATTTCATATCTATGAGATTCCCACTCGTGAGGACTGATTTTTTAACCTTGAGTTGTTAATAATTAATAAGAATTGTCATGAAATTCCTGACATACAGACCCTTGGGCACTTACTTTCCTAAGTGAAGACAACACAATTTCAAATAGACCCACCACAACACTACTGAAGTGTCATTTGTGTTTCAACAGCTATATAGCTAAACAAATTTTTGTTCTGAACGTCCCACAAGACATGTAAAGCTCAGTAATAAATAAAAATTACTATACATTTATAAATGTCCAGTTTGACTTCAATGAAGTAACTTATCTAGAGATCTACTATATCACTCACAGAGTCTAAAACTCTGGGTTCAGAAAGCAAAAGTTAACTAGTGAGTTATCTTACAAAAAAACTTTCTTATCAGCATCCTATACGGATATTGGTAAGACTTTAGGATACTGTTTCTGTTTCTATTGAAGGACTGAAATAACACGTGCAGTATACGCAGTAGATATTTCACCATTATTTGTAGCATATAAAGACACTCAATATTTTCTGATTAATAGCCCACGTGCCTGAAGAACCTAACGTACTTAATTGGAAGGATGTTAAAAGAGTTTATACAACCTCCTCTGAGTTCTGAAACTCAACTTTAATAACCGTCCAGCGGGCTGCAACAAGGGCAGAATTCCTTAACATAGAGTTTATCTTGTACATGTGCTTGAACACTGAAGTATATTATTAAGAGCAGAACAGTGCATGTTTCCTAGGCAATTTACAAATTACACTACACTACAGCAAAAAGGATATGCTTATGTTTCAGGTTTTTCATGACGAGTATGTGTGAAGAAAAACTGTTATAAAGATAGAAGCAGAGTATTCTACTTCATTAAATATCAGCAGCTTCAAGAGAACTGCAAATTGCTTAAAGCTGACAACACGAAGACGACCACTGCATAGATAGCTTTCACAGATACTACAGAATGTGCTGTCCACTACTTAAAGTGAACAGATATACAACTGCATTCTTTCAAGTGTATAATGCCAAAATAATCTTTTGATAATGATAAAAAGAGCTCATTTCCAAAGCATATCACGACATATTAAATGGTAAACTTGTCAGAAGCTGCTTCTATACCAAGTTGAAAAATAATGTCTTATAGCCAATTACGAGAAAGGGTTACATGATGTAAATCACAGACAAAATTACACCAGCCACTAGGTTCCCATAAGGATCTCCCTTCAAATCAGAAGTGAAACTGCATCTATATCTACAAATATAGCTATGGGAGTTAATCCCAAACACACACACAATTCATGCAGAAGAACAAGCAGTCTAGAGCTGCAATACCTTTGGGGAGTATGGAAAGGTTGTTCATTCACCCTTGCTATTTGCCTGATATAAGAAGCCTCCAGAACGTTGTCCCATGTGAATCTGCAGTTAATTTGCTTCCAGTAGAAGTTCTTGTTATGGTACATCAGTAGATCACCAGTCTTTGACCTGGTGTTTAGCTAACTGAAGAGAACATGAAAAACTCTAGAAATGGGACAAGGAATTGCTAGACAGTAACAAATACCAGAGTGAGAAGCTGACAGAAGCTACAGATAGTGCCATGACGGATGGTTGGATTGCATGCCTAGTCAAGAGGAAGCTATGTCAGAAACAGCCGGACTATGCTGAGGCGCAGACAGGAGTACTGGGAAGAGTCTGAGGGAAGAGTCTTGCAAAGGCAAGAGCATCTAGGTGATTTTATTAGTGATACTAAGTAAGACCGAGAAGACCTAGTTAATGCTGCCATTAATATCAAATTTGGGTATGTAGTGAAACTAAGATTATCAGGAGAAAAAACATTACGGACAAGGTTTTTTATTTGGAAAGGAAGCAAGGGCAGTGACAGAAGTGGGTGAGGGGAAAGAACAAACATGGAAAACCAGAGAGAAGATAAAATAGCCCAGGTAAATGTAAACAAGCTGCTGGTCAGTACAGTTGTCTGACCAAGTCCAGCACCTCATCACCAAGCTACCCTGTCTTATTAAACTCTACACTTAAGTGTTTTCTTTGTAACTATGCCTAAATGTGCTCTCTCTTCAGTGTATGAGTTTGTGTGTGAGTTGTTAGCAAACTTCATGCTGGACTAACCAGCGAGTAGGGTACAAAGGCTGGGAGCCAGCTATCAGAACAAACGTGGTCTGGAGAGCCTATGAGATACTTTTAGGAATTACAGGGCTGGAGACATCTCCGTGTGTGTGTCATTATGTATGGACACAGGAGTGTGAGATGTACTAGCATGCCTGGAGTCTGATCAGCCAGATGCAAAGAACAGGATCAGCACATTTGTATGATTCATGTCTTGTGAGGGTACATCTACACGCGAGATGCCAGACCCCCTCTTGCGTGTGTCACTTTGCTGGTGGCTCACTGTGCCTGTGCATTGGGCCTTTCTACCACTCGGATCAAGGCGTGTGGAACCACAGCAACCTGGATTTAGAGGCTTGAACTAGAAAAATCCAACAACTCCCTAAATTCATTAGATTAAGCTTCCCTCAATAGCTCTGAGTGACAGCAGAAAAACTATTTCAAGGATTATTCTGTAGTGAATTATCACAGAATGTCTTACCAGAAACAAGAGATAAATCATGCTTGAATATTTCTCATGCTACGTTTACGCTTCGCCAAGAAGAGGCTGGAAGGCAGTTTGTGATATATGGCTAAAGAGTGGAGGAGTGTTACATCTTTTGCTCCCTAAAATTTAGAAAAGAAAACTATATACAGCAGCCAAAAATGAGATATATCATCTTTAGGGACTAAACATGGGAAGAAGCGGTGGCGTTTAAGACTGCCTTCTTCAACATATCCCATCTTACCAATATTATTTTTTTTATTTTCCTCCACCTTTCTATTCTCAGCTTTAACACATACAGAAACGCCTTAGACAAATACATTTGTTACTCTGTGACACAAGAAGATGTATACCCCATTTTTAGCCTACCCACCTCTGAACCTAAAAGAAAAAAGTTGTATCATTTTAAAAAACATATTCTTGTAACGTAAAACTTGTTGACCTTCTCTGACCACGCTGATCTCATACCCACCTGCCCCTTCTTCTTGTGGTGCTCCACTCACCCCTTCTGGTGTCCCTGCATCCCTTTCCAGTTCAGAAGGTCATGCTTTTTCTTTCTCTACATTCTTTGCCTGTAATTCAAGCCTCTCCTCCTTTCTCAGTCGCAAACGCAATTCATCTCCTTAAATCACACCTTAAAGGCTTGTTTTGTCTCTGTTATATAGAAGTCACTTCCTTCTGAATAATTTTGAGATACTCTATGAACACCACTATATGATATAAATTATCTTGTGTTTCCTTTGCTGGAGCTTGAAAATAAGTTCAGAATTCCAAGTAATCACACAAACGTCTATCATTAAACACTTTGATTTAAAAAAAAACATTTAATTAGAATATTTTCTTCCTTAGTATTGGATGCACAATTGCAACTAAGACAGAAGGCAAAATTAAAGTATTTCTATCAATACAGAAACAGACACTAAGCTCCAGGCAATAGCATAGCCTATCACATTCCATCTATTATTCCAAAGTTAGATGTTTTTTCTTTTCTATGTAACTTTCCCTGAAGCTCGATGTCTCTCAATTACAAGCTGCAGAGTCTTCTCCAAAGCAGCCATTAAATTGTATGTGCATTTCTAGCATGGAAGAATATGAAAGGAAACAAAAAAATAACCATTTGAATATTATCACCTGATAATTCTCTACTTAAAAATACTGAACTAAGCAAGAAGAAATACAGAACAAATGCAAATGCTAAAACTGGCTCCAAAACCATTCTTCAAGGCTCCAGACTGGTATCCTCTAGATCAACAATTCCACACTCAAAAAAAGCTGCCACCCCCTCTTCTGATAGTTCCTACTAAACTCACAGTATCTAGGCTAATCACCATGATGTAAATTAAAAAAAAATTCCTATGCAGAATCTTTGAGGTTTTAGGCAAAAGATGATTTCCTTATTTTTTAATAGATAAGCCCTCTGGTAATGACAACACACACACTGCCTCAAACCAACAGACTACATTATATGCTTTTGTATTAATTTTTGTTTGTTCAATCACCTGAATATCCAAGCTTGAAGCAGCACAATGTATATATGCAGTTCATATCAACATAATCTGAAGCAGAATCTAGGCCTGATAAAGTTTATATTTTATGTTTTCAAGCTAACAAATATTCCAAACAGAATCCAATTAAAATTATACTACCAACATTCTTTTCAGACACTATCTTTCATCTTTCTTGTAAATAAAGCTTTATATCATTATATGTCATAGTTATTTATTTTCACAAAGCACCTAAAAAACAGGAGTCCCTTCACTGAAGACATTACCAAATCAATCAGCAATGACATAGCATGTGTTCCACAGAGTTTACTAAGACAATGTACAACAGGTGTGTATATACATATGAGTAACAGTGCAGAAAGGGAAAATGTGAAAAGAAATAATGAAGTGTTCAGCACAGCACAAATCACTGAAAACACTGTAGATTGTAAATCACCTGCCTTTGTCAGGTATATGGAATCTGTGGAACAGCAAAACAACACTGTATTTGCTTAATTCCCACCCAAAGCAGAAACAATTAGTAAAACATGAGAGCAAAAAGTCAATCACCTGCAGCCACCCCTTTGGTTTTACTGAGTTAGGGGCCCGTACCTGGTGAACAAATCCTGAAAAAGATGCACAGTTTTGCAGTAACATTATCTGCAATTAAACAGCATGATCACTTGGGTATTCTGAAATATAGTGAGTACCTTCCAAATACCTAATTTATTTTTTTGCATAAAACATATTAAAAAAACATGAAGAGTTGAGTTGGCTGGAAATTAGACCTGCACATGTAGGCTATATTTCAAGGCTCTTCTGGTAACTCTAGCAAATTAGAAAGGTAAAGATCTACTCACTCTAACAAGCATGTCTAGTTTATTGTGCTGAGACAAAGATAATTCAGCACTTTTACACATTTCATTTTAATTGTCACAGAATTGGTCACCAAAGACTACAGTTGCTTTCAAAGGAAATGTTAAATAAACAACTGGAAAAAATGTATTTGCATACAATCTCCCAACAAATACTAACTCACTTTTATTGTGAAGCTTTAAGCCTGTGGCATCCTTAAAATGCATGAAAACTATGACTACGTAGAAATTAATCTACTTGATGTCCTGATTTCCAATTTACAACCTTGCTGGAAGGGTTTCCTCTATGTTACTTGCTGTGCCTTTTCCTTCAGCTGCCTCTGAAGACCCATCAGCAATTGATTGATCCTGTCCTTGTAGTACATGGTTGTCCTAGCAGCACAACAAACATCAACAGCCCAGAGCTACTGCTTTTCTAGTGACTCTAACTCACTGAAGATTGGATGAGGGAAAAAGTTCAACAAGAAAGTGTGAAACTGCTACAGAAAAGAAGGGTCTCACTGCAACTAAGAGCCAGGGAGGGGAGCATGGTCTGTGGAAGACATCAAGCAGCTCCAAACAAGCTGTCAGAAAGCTAAATGAGGAAGATTTTGTGGGTAGACACCTATCATTTTTCAGCATCTCTTGAGCTGTGTGCATAATAGAGGGCATATGGCTTAAACTGTCATAAGACCCAAGGTGAAACGCAGCACATCCATGAGCACAGACATCTGGAAGGACATTCATATCCTCTATAAAGAAGAACTGACTTATCACCACAGATATCTGTTCACACAGCACCCAGTCTCAGAGTTCCACACCACAGGGAAGTACAATACCCTATAGTCCACACACAAAGACAGTTTCTGAATAGTTCTCAGATTCAGTCATCCTAAAAGTCATTGGACCAATACAACAGCCAGCTGAGCACCCACAAGCAGAAAACAACTAGAGACATGACTGTAACAAAGATTTTATAATGCTCTTCCATAAATAACCTGATTTCAGATTTTTCATATATCCTCACGGTTCTCCGAGAAAGAAAAACACAGCATAAGATTGACAGAATGCAATTTCCTCTTTAAGTATGAAGCACTACATGGCACCAGAGTGGAAAACAATTACAAGTAAGAACGCAATGCAGAATAAACATACAGGAAGAACAAAAGCAGCTTGGCATATCCATCACCCTATTACTCTACAGGTTCTAGTCCTGACAGACACTGAGTATGCTGTCTCTCTGAATCAATCATAAATACTGCCATAATCTCTGACCTTGCTCATGCACAGATGAAAAGCTCCATTAACTCAGGAAAAAAAAAAAAAAAGAGGAAAGGCAACTCATCTACACTTCCCTGTTAAATAGCATCATCCCAGGACCAGCAAAACACAAAAAACTCCTATCCACGAGCCAATAACTACATCCATTACCTCCATTTCTGCTTGTACACATACACAAGTACTGGAAGCTTTCCAGTCCGTGCAGGTAGCTGTCTTTTGTGTAACAGGGTCGGTGGCAGTGAAATGCTGTGGTCATGCCACGAGTGTTCTTGGGTCATTCTCTGGGCACGAGGCTGAAACTGAAACTGCGATACAGAAATGGGACGCACAATGAAATCTCTTCAATAACACAGGTATCCACGTGGACAATGCCGAGTTCCAAAACGTCAAACCTGGGCAAGCAAAGGGAATAAACATATAAGGAGGTGAACATGAACCGTAAATGGATGATGCTTCAGTTCAACTTCATCAATTGACACCCATTTTCCTTTTCTTAGTTTATAAAAGGTCCTAGAACTTATGAAAAGAATGCAAGTGAAAATTTGAAACAAAATTTAGAAAAAATTAGCATCTTGATTACTTCACAGCATTTTTCCTCACTCTTAGAAGAAGACCACGTTTCCACCAGAAAATTTGTCTAATTTCTTACCTATTGCATTTGGTGATAGATAGATTTGTAGAGACAGAAAAAGAGCTTGAACCAACAGTGAAGGAATTCCAGCAGTTTTCACATAATCTTGAAAGAAAAGGAATAACTTTCTTATTTAATCCAATATAAGACACATATTTCAGGGAAATATATGAGTCCTGAAGTATAAATTTATTACTATTGTTACTTTTGAAAACATATGTCACAGTGATACCACAACAGATAACAACAGCCACAGTATAAGTAGCCAACAGCAGAAAGAACCATAGCTCTGAAAATCCAGCGTGCTTGTTTAAACTTCTCCCAAACAATCCTGTCTTCTTATGCAGATTTCATCTGACAGGAACATAAAGGTAAATACAGCAATACCCAACTGGTAGAGTAATTGCAAAATCATGTAACTTATTTTTCTGCTTTTCAGAATGATTGATTGTACTTCAGAAACTCTGTTTTTCCACACAATCTTTGCCAATATTGGAATCAAGAGCACATTCGCAGTAGCTATTCCTGCTGTGAGCAACTTAGGAGCCTTCTAGACACACAAGAGACAGAACTGTGTCCACCTCCTGAGTGCTGAAGAACATTAGAGAACTAACAGTAAGAAGAGGTGGCTACAAGGTTGACTAGCTGATGAAAGCAACACTCCTTAGTGGAGAGTGATGATCCAATGGACTAGATGGATGAACAGATCGATGAAAAGAAACCATTCTGGACTTTCTCCCAAAGACAAATGGAAACAAGAGCTTTAAGACACCATTGGCAGACCAAGTAATTATTAAAAAAGCCTGAACTTGGAGACTTTGAGTAGAAAATTGTAAAAGTTACTCAGAATTACTACATACACCTTTGTTATATACTCTCATTACAAAATGAAAGCCCAGGAGGAACATTTTTATGAAATGCTGTACATGCAATCTGTGTGTTTACGTTCATTTGAGACAACACAGTAAAGAGAAACTATGGTTTATCAGCAGCAGACAGCACAAGATGACCTGACTGCTCAGCCTGCGGCTCACAAACACTACTCTGTTACTTGTTCATTCGATATTTTTTCAAAGTATAAAAAGAGGAATATTCACAGCTCATTTTTTTCCCCCTCCCCTATAGAAATGCTGTCTAAAGCAGACTCTTTCCGCAAAAAGGCATGCTTGGGAGACTCGAAATGGCAAACCTATTTTTCAGCAGAAATATTTTCCCAGAAAAGACCTCATCATCCCTGAATTTAGTAACACATTGAATTTTAATATGGTTTCACAGAGAAATAGCAAAAAAAGAGCAGCACCTTACTAGGAATTGTGCTTCAGAGTGCTGTCATCTCTCCTTGAATTACCTACTCCATGTGTAGGATCAGAAAACCAACCCACAGTCCTGACACAGAGGATGCATTGTGTCTCCTTCCTTTCCGTGCCTGACAGAGGATGCATTTGTCTCCTTCCTTTCCATACCAAGAGAGCACTGCTTCCCTCAGGCTACACTAAAAAAAGAGTCACATCTTTTTTTGCAATGTACAAATGAGATGTCCAGATTTTTTTGCACCCAGTGGACACGCCTAAAGACCAGCTGCAAACAAACGAGATACTACTGTTATCTCACATTGCACAGCTCACAGTAGTAAATTTCTGCTTCATTTAGTTCAGATAGCATACCGAGCACACTTGTGGTTTGTCTAGCTATGCTTCTGTTAACATTAACATCATTTAGCCCATACAAGCCTGTGCTCTAGTTATTACAATCATTGTAATGATACGGTAGTAAAGATACAAGAGTAGCCCTGAAGTTTAAATATTGCCTCATGAAGAAGTATAAAAGATTCCTAAAACAAATCTACAGTAAATCAGTAACAGATTATTCCAAATTTCACCAATTATCATCTTCCCATGAGTAAACTCGTACAGGAATGATGAGTTTTCCTCCTTGCTACTGAGGTAACAAGAGGCAATCTACAAGGAGAAAAAATACTTTTAGCTGGCATTTTACTGAATCAGTTACTATGTCAGTATATGAGAGTTCAGTTCTGAGCATGTAGTCTCTGGGTCTTTCAGGGAAAAAAGCTCTAAGTAGCTTTTGGACTGGAGTTGCCTATGAAGTTAGAATAAATCTGTTTTATTCTGGACAGGCATATCAAATAGAGAACCACCACCATAATCTTAACTTTTTTTTCTTTTAAAGTAATTCCTAGGATTCCCTTGATGAGAGGGGAGTGAAGAAAAGAAGGAAGCAACTCAATGTAGGGCTGTAAAACTCCATTTTGTACACAGAATTTTAACTAGTTCCAAGTGAATGCTTTAGGTCATTAGCCCTGAACTACTTTCCAATAGTACAAAACGGACTGATGAAGGTAAACTGATTTTTTTCTATGTTTTTGATTTATTGTTGTCTAAACTGAAAACCAGAAACTTTAATAAGTTAGGTAAATGAACCTTGCTTAGATCAAAACACATGGCTGTGCCAATTAGTGACTGAATAAACAGTAGCATGAAAAATGGTAACCCTTAATTACAGCCTCTAGTGTAGTGCTGGGCATTTCATGTTGTCTGTTTATCCAAAATGAACAGTAAATAGCTTGCCACATGTCTCTCATATCTCTGAGGACTAATTAAGACTGGCCATCCCTGTCCCTGACCACATAAGTAACGATTAGATCTCCCCAGGTAAATGGTGCTTCCAAGGCTTTGTCCACTGATGCTTCCTTTGTGACCCTCACCTCACTATTAAATTTCACCTGCTACTTCAGCCGAATGGTGCTGAACTGCAGTTGTCCTATCTGTTTTAGTAAAGCAGTAACTTGCCCCTATATAAATGAGCTACTAATGTTACGACAAATGATGCTTTTTTAATGATTGCTCCTAATTTTCTAGTAGGTGGCTCAACATGCCTTTGCCTTTGGCCACTGCTACCCAGTGCACACTCAGTGTACTGTGCAAGAACTGCAAGCTCCAAAATGTTTCCTATAGGGCCTTGCCTCCAATTTGACCTCCCAAACAATTCTGATGAAGTGTCACCTTTGGGAGAAGATGGCATTAAAGAAGCTACCTCATTAATAAGAAACCACAAGGGTGCCAGTACCCTTAGTAATTACTGCCAAGTACTGTGAGAGTACTAGTTCTAGAAAGCAAAGTGACACAATCTCCAGGAGATTAAAGATAAAAAAAAAAAAAAAAAAAGAACAAGCCAGGTTGTTAGAACTATCTAATCGTGTAGGCACAAAGAATTTGGACCCAAGGCATCTCAAATTATTCCTTCCAGCGTGCATTGCTTTGCATGTATTTATAACGAATCTCTCAGGCCTCCATAACACTGAGTTCCATTCATTCTTCCCCAAGCCTGAATTAAGAAGCCTAAATGATTGTCAGTCTACTGGCAAATGTTTTAACAGTACCTCATCCAAAGAAGAATCCTCTCTTACCATATCAAATTGATATCAAATGTCTTTCAGATGCCACACAATTTACATCCTAAATCATGTAGATTAGGTAAATAGTATCACTAGTAACTATTTCCTCCTGATTTTAATGCTACTGCACAAAAAAATAAAAGGTATTTTAATAATCCCAGATGAAGGTAAAAATAAAAAAATCCCTATTAATCTAAGTATCTTATACAAACAGAGAGGTAACACATGGAAAAGGGGAAAAAAAGCTATTTTTCATGTGGATATACCTAATGTCCATGATAAAGCTACAGTCAGGTTCTGCTAGCATCCTGCAAGGAAGTGGTTTTCTTCGAGGGACACAACATCTGGACCATGGTGGAAGTATATCTCATCCCTTTGTGCGACAGGGTTACAGGTAGCATTGGAAGGTTTTTCTTCCCACTGAGCTAGAAGGCAGGATTTCACACAGCTGATATGAGTTCCTCCTGCCAAGAAAGTAACCAGTCCACTTAGATCACCTCACAGGGTGGTTAGCACTGGCATGGAAGTGTTCATGGATACTTTTCCTGAGTGAAGTAAGTTTAACTGCCATTTTTCAAAACCTAAGAAGATACTTTTCTGTGTGTAACTTGTGGATAAAAAAAACCCCAAATGTTTGACCATTGGGGATTCTTGTAAAGGAAGATCTTCACATCATGCCAAGAAACCCAACAACTGGGAGTATGCACCTTCTTCAAAGGGGCCAGCATGAAGCTATGAATAATAACTGCTGCTCTGAAGGGAGACAGACTCCCATCTGTTCCAGCAGTAGAAACTTATGGAACATTGTACACAGGCAATCTAACTTTGCAAACAATACCAATACTTTTTTAATGACAATAAAAGGGTTGATGACAGGTCTTGCTCAGAAACAAAGCTGCTGCCCCTTCCATGCAGAACGAACTGGGCAACAGGAGAGGATGAAGCTCAAAAGGCTGAGTTAAGAGACTGAAAGACTTCACTATGAGGCAATTTATGAGGATGCCACATAGAAAAGAAAAAAGACAGACCAGAAGAACAAGAATTTGTATGTACACGATACACTAACGTCAAGCTCAGAGTAATTATAATGTGTTAATCTTCACTGAACAGTACCTCATGCATGAGATGAAGTGGTTTTGTTACTTGATTTTTAACATATATCCTTGTAAACTACTGTACCATTTATACATATTTAAATACAAACAAAACAAAAATCATGAAGAAACACGAGCTTTGCAATTAAATCACTTCAGCACATGATATTGGGTTCCTGTAAAATGCTGTGAGGTTATTGTTCTTCTGAGTATCATTACAATAAAAGAGCCACAAAAGTACCACAAATTAGCAGCATCAAACAGCTCTCCCAAATAAAAGATGCAGAATTACCAAGAGACAGACAGGAATATGACTGGGATATTAAAATTTGCAAGCTGTAACCGATTTCAGAGAAATACCACTATCCTGTCTACACAGCAAACACAGTTTTGAGGCTAAGACAACCGTATTTGTGACGAGCAATCATAAAATAACGTTAATTTGTGCTGAAGTACATTGGAAAGGATAATTACCCAGAGGATTAGGCTTCCCGGCCTGAATTCATGCCTTGAAGAGCACTGTACGTTGACAGTATCCCAAATCAGTCTCCCTGGGATGCTGACCTGTTTGCAGGGTGGCAGAGGCCCTCAATTCATGTCATCTGGACCTGTCATACTCTGGGGTACAAGGCATACGGCTAAGCCATCACAAAACCATTTGCTGTGAAACAGAGTGTTTGACTGCCTTAGCCTCATTGCACTAAAAACTCTGCTTGAGAAAAATACACAGTCAGTAAAGGGAGATGGCTCCTAAGAACTGAAATACGGGGTTTTTTTCTTCTAACAATTCTCTACTAGGTCTACAGAAATTTAAATTGCTTGTACAGGGTTTCCAATAGCCACTTACTGCAGCAATTGCCAACATTTTTGTTTGTAAAAGATAATTGCCCTTCTAGATCATTTAGGAAACAAGCCCAGCTCTCAGCTTCAAAACTCTAAACACTTTGCATTTAATTATACTTCAACATTAAATGCCTTTTTTGTATACTGCAAAAAAACAACCCAAGAGGTACTTCAAGATTCACATTCAATGGTATTTTATAAAATATTAAATACAAAGCATACTTTCAGTATATTATGAACATATAATATATGTAAGTGTTAAAGATTAGTTATTGCTAGATTCGCTCAAATTCCATAATATATTTTGAAATATTAACCAGAGCTATGCTTAATTTGGTTACGTAAAAATTAAGGGAGGGGAACCTGGAATTAAGAAGAATTCACAGTACGGGAAGTAATCAGAACAAGAATTAACCTGAAAAATCTTTCCTCAGTTTGATGCTTCAGCCTTTTTGGTTGATTCAAAGCTTCATAACTAATGTTGTTTTACAGTGACAGTCTTCACAAAGATGTGACTGGATCAAGGTTACTAAATCCTTAGCTACTTGCAAACTGTTTGTTTTTCAGAAGTGTTGAATTCACAACTGACTCAAAAGGAGATCAGATCTTGCTCACGCATAGGTGTCTTCATCTCCAGTAATACTCCAAACAGGGATGTTTTTGGTCATACCACTGTGTATGGACACTCTAAAAACAGGACCAAGATCAAGGACTGTCTTGATTGTCAAGAGATTTTATAAGGAAATAAAACAGTGAGTTTGGTTTTGGGCTGCAGTCCTGCACAGACTTTTCAAACTCCCAATGAACGTCTTTTCAGAAGATATTGTCCATATTACTTTTCAGTGCTCAGAAAATGGCAGCTGCACCAAACCAAACACCAAGGATGGGATACTCTTCCTGTTTGGGATTCCTTTGTTTTAAAAGTATTGCAAAAAAACCAAATGGCCTTCTCATAACACTGAGAAACATCCTCCATATCATACAAATTACGTGCATTCATTAACGGCAGTTTTGCCTCTGCTCCAGCTCAACTAAAGTTATTCAAGTTATTTGGTTATAGTAGTGCTTATACAAATATATAAATATATATTTCATATACTTAAAACAACACAATTTCTCTTTTACCTTTTTACAATTTTAGAATTTATCTTTTACCTCCAACTTCTGATTTATTTCAACCACTGTTTGCAACATAGAATAAAAATAGTTCCTTTATTCTTCAAAAAAAATGTAGCACTGTCTTTTCTAAAGGTTACATGGATATCTGATACATAGAAAACATTCTACTAACATGAAGCACTAATTGTCTTCACGTATTTTAAGCCTGAAACACTTTATTTACTGAAAATTTAAAATTAAATTTCTATTCATAGATGAAGTTTGGGACATAAAAATCAAAGAATGGCTTGGGTGGGAAGGGACCTTAAAGATCATCCAGCTCCAACACTCCTGCCACGAGCAGGGACACCTCCCACTGGATTAGGCTTCTCAAAGCCTCATCCAACCTGGCCTTGAACATCTTCAGGGATGGGACACCCATGACTTCTCTGGGCAACCTGTTCCAGTACCTCACCACCCTCACTGTAAATCTCCCCTCTTTCAGCTCAAAACCATTACCCTTCATCCTATCAGTACACTACATGATAAAGAATCTCTCCTCAGCATTCCTTTAGTCTCCTTTTAAATATTAGAAGGCTGTATAAGCCCTCTGCAGAGCCTTCTCTTCTCTAAACTAAATAAGCCTACCTCTGTCAGCCTGTTAATTTTCTACAAAGTTAGAAAAAAATGCAAAAACCTCAATATATCCTTTCAAAACTGCAAAAACGAAACGGGAGAAGCAAAACTTTTCTTTACAGGCTTCATCCATATTCCAAACAATCAACTTACGATTGTTAATTTATGCTTTAGTTTTGGGCTCCTCACCAAGAAAAGGACATTGAGCTGCTGGAGTGAGTACCAAGAAAAGCAACCAAGCTGGTGAAGAGTCTGGAGCACAAGTCTTACGAGGTGCAGCTGAAGGAAATGGTGTTATTTAGTCTGGAGAAAAAGAGGCTGAGCCATCTTATCACTCTCTACAGCTACCTGAAAGGAGGCTGCAGCGTGGTGGGTGTTGGTCTCTTTTTTTCCAAGCAACAAGCAATAGGCCAAGTGGAAATGGTTTCAAGTTGTGTCAGGGGAAGTTTGAAGTAGGTATTAGGAAATACTAGTTCACTGAAAGGGTTGTCAAGCAATGGAACAGCTGTTGAGGGAAGCTGTTGAGTTCCCGTCTCTTGAGGTATTTAAAAGGTGTGTAGACATGGTGCTTAGGGACATGGCTCAGTGCTGGACTTGGCATTGTTATGTTTACAGTTGGACTTGATAATCTTGGAGGTCTTTCCCAACCTAACCAATTCTATCAGTTGGACTCTTTCTAACTTAAATGTTGTCTCCTAAAAGGATAAACACATTTTGGTGAAAGAGTTTGTTCTTATAATACTACTTAGATTTATTCTCTATGTACTTCAAATCCAGAGACCAAAATACTGCGAGATGGAAAATAAGCTTTTAATCTATGCCCCAAAGCTAGAAATGGGTTAATATTCTCATCTTTCATGTTTCCAAGGAAATTACAGTAAAGAGCTCTTTACTGTAGATTTCAAGAAGGAACATATCCTCTGATAATGATGGACTTCAAAATACAAGAGCGAATTGCCTTTATTGCAGAAGAACTTGTTAGATATTTCCTGGGTTTAAAACTGAAGTCTTAAGAATTAATTGTAAGCACTATGGATATTATCTGTTTTATCCACAGAAAACCAAAAAGCTCCTATTATTTGTTATTTTTACATAATGTAAGGATAAATAACACTAAAGCTCTGAGTAATACAAGTTCTCACCGATTAACACAAAAATGTTCTTAATCAAACTCTCATAAATTCAAATTTGTAACACAAACATCATCCTTATACACTTACTTCTCCTTACCCCCCTTTCTCTATTTCTAAAGCAGAAGTTGCGATGACAAACGGGCAAAAATCTTTCTTTGCCTTGCTGACAGTTCAAATAGACACAGACATGCATTATTACTGCAGATCAATATAAAAACATTTTCTTCAGTATTTTTACTGAATTAAAAAAAACAACCAGTTTACTCTTTGGTCATTTTTAACTGTGTTAATAAAAGCAAAGACAATTTGGAAACACAGAGCTAGATTAAGTGTCTTTGGATACCATTCACAGAGGACATCAATTAATAATGCCTCATGCACTACAGCTTAATAATCAGAACACTAAATGAGCCTGCAGAAAACCTGTCTGGAAAAGTTCACTTGGCCAGAGATGGAGCCTCATGCAAACAGCGTTTTTCAAAAGGCTCCCTTCCATATCATTTATCATCATGTAAAGTCTTCATGGGCCACTAACACTTATATACGGTTTTTAAGTGAATGAGAAGTTGGCATGTTTTATTTAAGAAGCACTATATGACCCGCTTCTATTTTTCAACTTTTATATTTGTTTTTATTTCAGATTAAACTACTCTGTGAATTTGACCAAACTTATGCATAGCCTATCCATGCTTAAAAATACATACACCCAACTCAAGCTTCAAGAAGTAATTCATTAATTTACAAAGTCCTGCAAAGATTTTAAATGTATCCTAAAATCTAAAGATCATAATTTTTGTAATTTGTGTCACTGGGCAAATAAATTGTATTCTAAATTGTTTGAGTATACTCTATTAAGCTAGGTTTCAGCAGTCAGTATCAAATTTTTTGATACTTGTCTTGGTGGCTTTCTATATCTCTCCAAGAAAAAAAAAATAGTTAAAATTTACAAGGCTAGTTTAACCGTGCTGTCTTTGTTCGAACTATTTAATAGGAGACTCTTTCTCCTCCTTTATATGTTCTGGTTTTGCTTTGGAGTCATTAATAGCTTCTTCAGATTTTCTTCTCCTTTTGCATTTTTTAAGTGTATCTTGAATAATTAAAAGCACAGCAACATGCATTTCAGCTCAGTGGAAAGCTGTTTACCAAAAAGTGTGATGCCCATGTCACCTCTAATCCTCTCATGGCTCTTCGGAGATCGAACAGATGACAATTCATCTAAATAGAAGCTAGTTCTCAAAAGGTTACAGGCATTTGTGCTAGAAAGACAGTAATGACTTCCTGAGAGCACCTTAATAATCAATAAACCCTTTGTCTTGAAAAACATCAGTAGTATACTTCAGATAAACCACAGGAATTAAGCCAGCCAATAATACATACTGGGATATCTCAAGTCCATATACTAGTTATTTAAAAAGCATGAAAAAATATTTCCTAATTCGTCTCAATCCTTCTTAAATTATCTAAAATATATGGGTACCCACATGTAAACACGCTAAATCATGTAGACAATGCACATTCTTACCTGACAGCACATATGGACCACTTAGCTGCCACAAAGAAGACAACAGCCCAGTTTTGAGCTGCAGCTCTTGGACTATTTAATTCTGTTTTGATGTAAAGCCGCTTTGATTTTTAGGTCTTATTTTATCCAACTCATAACTGTTTAAGCTTACAACAAGAAACACAGCTGGAAATAAAGAGTTGTTGGCTCTGCTCTCTGCATTCACTCTGGTATGCAAGTATCTTGACATTGATTTTGCTTTCACATATAAAGCATATAAGTAATTGCATAAATAAGTACACCATGGACTTCAGTAAAGCAGTTTACGTAGTATTTTAAGGATTATGAACTAATCAGTGGGTGTGTTGTACAAGTATAGCTGAGCAATGAAGGGAAAGACAATTCCTCAGCTCCTTACACCAGGCACATATACATCCTGGTGGGTAGGCAGTAAGTTATGGCTTATATTGGGTTTTCTTAAGCTAAGGCGAGGTTTTGACAGGCCAGTACACGGATGTTGGTTGTTATGAATAAGCAGTGCAGAAATGACAAGAGAAGCATGGGGGGAAGTACAAAGATATCAGAGGGCAGACTTAAAGACTGGAGAGGACCCCAAAACCTATTTAGTCAGACAGAGAAGCAAAACCACCCACCGTTCTTCCCTCAGATTCTGAACTACGTGTCCTTGCAGTCAGGGTTGAGCAGCCTTTTCACTGCTTCTGCAACATTTCTGCTGATAAAGTTTATTCCCCATGAGCAATGTGGAAAAATTTAATGCCAAAACTGATTTCAATAAACTAATTTTATGAACTGAGTATAAATCTTGACACAGGACCTGTAATCCTCTGAAGATCTGCTGTTTTCAAAGGAAACATCTTAAGAATACAAAACCAGACAGATCAGCAATTTTAAGAGTAAAGACAAAGTACTGTGACAATTTTGATGCCCAACTCTGACCCTGATAAACTCTGCATTGTTGGAAACACTTAATGACTATTCCCAACCTCTGTGTCAGCCACAGCTGCTTTCTTAGAACTCCGTCACAGCACCTTAAAAACGTAATTTCCTGGTTTACACCAAATTTTCTTTAAGACAGAGAAACTATTTGACATCTAGTTCATGCCTAAATCAATTTGAATCCAGAAACTAAGAGGATCTGAAATATCCTAATTTGGGCACATCAGAGTCGGGTGTTCACTGAGGCTTTCACACTTTTTAAGAGTCACTTTTTCCGAGCAGCACCCATCACAAGCTTTTTTAAAAGCATCTTGGAGAGTTCCCTGTTTCTTCTCCAGCGCAAAGAGCCATTAGGTTATGGGAGACAAGCTCAGTTCCTTCCTCTTCAGCATCTGAAAAATCAAACCCGCAACTTGAAACACTAGACTGTCACCCAGTTTGACTCTGACAGTGCCTGAATCAATGAAGAATTAGAAGAGGATAGGGGAGCAGGGGTATCTGTTCCATTGTTTGATGAAGAAAGAAGAACATAAATCCCTATGCCAGAGCTTATCAGACCACCCACATTTCAGGCTCTTCTCTGGACTGACTGCTGTATTTTACGCATTTACTGAAATGTATAAACAGCCCTGAAAGCATATACAGAATCCCTTCCAGCATTAACAGCCCCCTTAACAAATGACAGGATAACATAATTTTATGCAATTCTTGGTATGTCTCCAGCATGAAAAATGCCTCAGTGCAAAGTGACCACTTAAGCAGGTGCAAGAAGAACCTCCCCAAAAAGCTATTGGCAATGCTTCCCTAGCCATGGCCATTCACTGCCTCAAAAAACTGGAAAAGCCCAACAGTGGTTGATGGGAAAAGGAAAGGACAATGTCATCCTTATCACATGCTTTGTCACTGTTGCATGCCCAGAAAGGCCTGAACATCACATTGGGAAATAGAGATAATCCCATGTGATTTAGGCAACTTATCGTGTAGCTTTGGCACCTACAACAATCACTGAGAGTGGTTTCTAAACAGCCAAGAGTCTGAAATATATCCACATAAACTGGTTTAATCATTTACCCTGAATAATGCATAGATTATGTAAAAAAAAAAAAGGTCTCTGTGTAGAATTTGCCTCCATCCACTGGAAGAAAATATGTCTAAAGGGTAATGTCATCAGCTCTACTGCAGACTGCAGGCACCTTCCACGCTGCTTACACTAAACTCCCAGTGAGAAAGCAGAAGTTACGTCGTTTACCTTCAAGTTCACATTCTCCCATTACAACAGAAAGATCAAAACTTTGCCATTAATCACATCTTTGCTCTCAAGCAGCATCATGCCATTACTTCCAGATAGGTTTTCAGCAAGTAATAAAGTACTAACAGGATAATGGTAGTGGAATAGCAAATAAAATCCATTCTTGCTTACATTTGTTCCACTTCTCTGCACCGATAGTAAAAATACATAAAATGGGACATGGAAGATATCCATATGTAGTGCATTAAAATGAAGAAAAACCCCACACCCTAGTGGATACAATTTTCTCTCATGCATCATCAACTACTTTCTGCCTAAGTCATACTAAACTGCTAAGAAGCAATAAAAACCTGTAAATGGAGAACTACAGAAGACTCAGGGCATGTAAACGTACACTAGCCTAAAAAATAACAGTTCTCATTCATAGAGACATTCCATCTTTTTTCCATATTTTGGACATCCTCTTGACTAAGAATCCGCATTTCTGGGGTTTTGTCAACAATTGGATGTTCACCCCAAACTATTTCTAACTTCAACAATTCATGAGTCCAGCAATACCCACATCTGTTCCAGAGCCTGAAGTGTGGCCTGTCAGCCTAGAATCAATTAACATATCGAATTCCCCAAAGTCTTCCAGTAGACCAATGTGAAGGATATATATGCCCTATGTTTACCTTGCATACCCATATCCAAATCCATCTATCTTACTAGCTGTTAGGGAAGAGATCAGTTCAAGACAAGTGGGCAATTCTTCATTAGGGTGACACCAATTGTAGAGAGACTCTTCCACGCATGAATCTGGGCCAAGTAACAGGGGGTTGGTAGTTTTATAAATATCCAGTGCACGTGAATCTTCAAATACCCACCACTTAATGGTAAGGACATTAAAATTTAACCCCATTAAGGAAGTATATCCCAACAATACTTGGCACACAAAAACTACAGTGAGTCAGTAAAGCATGTAATTATGTGATTATTATTAGGTTAGAACATTTGTCACACTTGTCAAAGATTTTAAATCTCGTAGATCCATCAACACTTCATGGAAGAACACAGGTAATGTCTCAGGACAGAAAGCAAGGGAACACAGAATTCATCATGGAAATACAAAAAAAAAAAATAAAAACATTCACTTGAAGCTTTTCTTGGGTTCTTCTTCATCCATTTGTTTTCCTTGAAAGAAGTTGCCACTTAGCCCCAGGATTTTTCAGCTTGATGGTCATTGCATCAAATCTCAATGCCAATCAAAAAAGCTTCAGCATTCACCTGAGATCTACAACTAGTATTACAGTGTTCTTGAAGACTATAAGCATTACTGCAACTGTTTCTGGACTTGACCCTATTAGCTTGATCCAGGCATAAATATTAATAACCTTTCAAAATATACCTGTCTGTCAGAAACAGTGATATTTATAGGGCATACATTAACCTTCTATATTGCCCACATCCTTGCAAACAGTTGACACTATTACAAACTAACAAGAACAAATGAACAGGGAATTATGAACATGTTGGTTAACAAGCAAGTAATTGTATTATTAAAATCAACTTTAATAAGAAATACCACTAAAATTACTATTACTCCTGAAAAATGTGTTTATGAAGTAATTCATATTACATCATGCCACTTAATTTTTAAGATCCAGTACTTCCACTCAAAGAGAACTCTAGTACAATTTTAGAATTATAGCCAACTGCTAACTCTGTTTTCAGTTCAAAAAAAGAGAAAACATGGAAAAAACAGCTTTTTAATTTTTAAAATATTTTCAAAGAAAACTTCCAGCAGAAGCAAGAACACGAGTTCCTCCTTAGCACCACCTAGACTGTATAAGTAATTTCAAATTCCTGAGAAATACTCCTAAACTGCTTGATTGCAGTGGAAAATAATCAAAATGCAAAAGAGTAGGTGCATATAAATGAAATTAGTAGGAAAAGACAACACTTGTCACCATAAAGACTACTCTTTATGGTGAGCAGAATTTGGCCATGGTTGGATCTTTCATACACACAAATGCAGCACTGCTTCCTTGACCCAGCTGTAGACTGGATGTCACACTAGTGAAGACTGAATTCTCACACTAACAAATATTACAAGATCCGACCACAACTTCCAGCTCTTCCCGCATGTTCCAATGTTTAAACATTATAGTGAATGCATTCCTGTTTGATCTAATCGTGCCTCTGAATCCTTCTGGCTTTTCTACTGTTGTGCTGATTACCGAAACACAACACACAACACCTGCTTTCTCCATTCCACTGCCCAAGTAACTTGTCTGCTTGTCTTCAGGAAGAAGGTACTAAATAAGCAGTACCCAAACTATCAGTGTAGTCATGGATAAACCTGCTTTACCGCAAAAAAAAATTGTTACTAAAAGTATCTGCATTTTCACACCTAGCATAAATGCTCCTTTAAAAATAGTTCCTGAAAAAAATCTGATAAATAGTATGAGTGTCCTTAATTAAATCAGAAGAAATTAATGTATAAACCTACTGCTTTAGTACCAAATAGTTACAAAGAAGTCAGGTCTGTAGCGCAAAACCGTATTTTTGGTCTCCACTTTGTCCTTATGACTGACCAAGTCACACATTGTTCATTCAAACCTTCTCTCCTAAAGAGGGTATACAGCGTGTTTGTACTCCTTAGGCTTCCACAATTTCTACAAATGAAAATGCATGCTGGGAATCCAACCCACACAGAGCAAGGGGAACCCAGTTTTCCTGTGTTTCCTGAATAGTCTCAGCTTCATAAATGTACCCAGCATACTGTTTCCAGTCTTTGTTTTGACCTTATTCATAGTACTTAGTTTATAATCTAATATTGCATTTCTCTCACATCTGGACACTCTGGAAACTTTACTAAAATGTAATGACATTTCCCCAGTGATAAAATAACTATTGGCCCTGAACCCAGAAAGAACAAAACTTCAGACAAATCATCTCCATCTCTGTCAGCATGAACAAAAGTCAGAGCCCACTGAGCCCTGAAAATATTTTCACAACTTTCTGCCATATTTAAAACATACTTTCTGAACATCTACTGGGCAAGAGTTACCACTAATTTTGTATTTGGTGAAAGGCAATGGAAAGAACAGCCAAGTCAAAAGTTTATGAAAGGAAGAAAAGCTATCTGTTTGGCATGTAGCTGTCATGAATTATTTTATGGGACATATAAAATCTAGTACATCACATTCATATCAAAAAGAAAGTACATCCAATACCGACCGAAATACATCCCCTTACTATTGTTGCAACCTGAGAGCCTGACCTTCCACATTATATTTAACAGGAGACAGAAAGAATGAGCCACATATAGTAGAGAATAATCTATGAAACCTCTTAAAAATAAATATTTGCAAATCCTAAAGAAAACATTAATAAATAAGAGGTGTATGAATTGTTTAGGAGCTCAAATGCACAAAAATTGTCTTTTTTCATGTACTAATAAATTCAGCCCTTTGTAGAAAGAAAAGGAAGACTAGGCAAGTATGTATCACACAACACAGAATTCCAACAATTACTTATTTTTTATTTCTATCTATAAATTTGAAAATGCAGTTGCCAGCTTTTTTGGTGCCTACTGTAATTTTCCTGCAGACACTAGTCTCCAGACAATTTATGAAAAGATTGATACATTAAGTATGAAGTGGTTTCACTATTTAGCTCTTATGTCACATCCACAATTTGCTCATAAATCCTTTTCAGGGATAATACAGTATTACAACAAAAAAAAAACACACCCTGATAAAATTGGTAAGGCACAATTATTCATAGTTTGAAGCCTAGTCTTAGATACACATTTGCACCCATTCAAGCTACATGAGTCTCTTGAATTTTGTGCCTGTCAATCCACACAAAATAGCAAATACCAGTTCGTTTTTCACTATGGGAATCTTTTCCCTACACACTTCTTTCAAATGCTGAATCAACTCAGAATTAATAGCAGGCTACCCAGCAATGGCTGAAATTCACATCTGAACTTTGCATTCATTATTATCAAAGACACTGCTCATAGGCTTGTGCTTAAGTATATACCAAATGTTAAGGAATTATTGGAGGGAGTTGCAGTAATGCAGTCTAAATGTTGCACATGAATAATAAAGAGATGAAAAAGCCTACAATTGAAGACTTTTGAGTAAAACATTGATTCAACAGTAATAAAACTATTCCATGAAAATTCATTAACTGTTAGATCCTATCAGAAACAAAACAGGTAGGCTTTCTACAAGCCCATACCAGCTCAGTTCCTCAGACTGTTTCTTTTCTGAATTGACCAGTCACCTAAGGAGCAGTTTCTTCCCAAGAATCAACCACATGGGAAGGCAGGTAACTAGAAAGCAACCAAAAACTGTGTTTCCACATAAACACACACACACAGTAACTTACTTAGCTTTAGTAGCATTCTTCTAAAATACTGCCTTTTTCCTGTTCTACACATGTATGTGCTCATATTTTTTTTACAGGAATGGCTGGAGTTTTGCTGTAATAACTGTTAGACCATAGACATTTTTGAATAAATGACAATTTTTCACATTAGGTGAAAATTTGAATTTTATGCAGAATATTCCAAACTTGAAGTCAAACAAATTGAATTTGACAGTGCTTTTGAATACTTCTTGGCAATTTTTGTGCAGCTTTCTCTTTTTTCTTCTAGGTAATCTTCACCTGTACTGTATCTGTCATGATGCAGTATGAACAGAGATTTATCATATGACAACAGAGGAAACTGCATCACTTCACACAAAGCGGAAGTCATCTAGACATCCACTGAGAAGGCTGAATGTGCATCATGAGGTATCAACTCTGAGGCACAACACATTTTCTGAATAAAGGTAATGATGTTATCTGCCAAAAATTTCCTACTGAAAGTATCTTTGCCTATTAGAAGAGTTTTTCTTTTCTTTACTATTTATAATTTTTTTCAAGTAAAACAACACATCATATAGTGGAGGAATGTGTAGTATCTCACTCCATAGAGCAACAGCATTGAGAGCTTTCTAGTTTACATTAAAGAGAAAATTAAAAAGAAAAATATTGACAGATCTGTTATCAGGAGTTACTAGAAGTCGTGCTGTCAAAACAGCTGCCCAAACAATGAGCTATCATTAATATGGAAGTTCTCCCAAAGGGAACACATTTTATTGACTATTTGAAATAGCTGACCACTAGTACAGTTTCTTCTTAAAACAATGTATTAAAGGGACACTCCATAAGTTCATGTATAAAATTTGATCTTTCCATCTTACCCTTGCTGACACAGAACATGCTATTATATTGCATGCCATATACATTTATATAGTTCACAGACTTCAATTTATACAAGGTAGAAAATATTATGAGTTTTATTACGGGCATGCCTCAGTGTTCTAGCCCCATGGTGCCAGATGTTGCACAAACTAAGAGATAAAGATTTAAACAGTAAATTGTCAGTTATCTGAAACTGGGCTCTTTGAACTCCATTGACTGAACAGAACAATCTACATTACTAGGATAATAAAAAAGAGCACACATACTCATTTATTCCTTTAACCACTTCTCTTTATAGCTGTTTTTTTTCACCAGCCAAGCAACAGGATCACGTATGAACCTTTGATCCCAAAGAACCTGTAGTTCCAAGTGTATTTAACCTGGTGCTTGTGACAATCCTTGAAATGGCATCACCGTTTGTTTTGTAGTTCCACAGGGAGTGGATGCCAGGTAACATGCTGACCTTAAAGTTGTTAAAAAGAAGCTGGTCGTTTCTATTTGCTTGTAAAGAGCAGAGAATATCCTGAAAATAAAGAAATAATGATGATAATTAAAAATAAGCTCTTACTAGAAACATACTTTGAAACTCCAGTGAGCTTGGAACCTTCAAAGAACCCCAACTTGTAGAAGACAATACCAAAATGCTATGCTCGATTTGTAGAAAAAAATTCCTAGAGCCCCCTGCAGACTGCCATGCTGCAGATACAATATGGTTTTCAAACGGAATAAACCATGTGATTCAAGTTCTCAAAAACTGGGATGAGGAGTTAGGTCAAAAAAAATTATGAAAATGTTAAGTCCGGTAGTGCCAAGATTATCCCTTACAAATTTAATGCAGATCTGTAAGCCTTATCATGTTTGCCCCTCAAGTTACAATTGTATCTTATCAGCAATGTTCCTGGCTAATTCCCAGCCAGGGGGGATGATCTGTCCTGAAAATCACTTAACATGCCTCCCTGAGGATTCACTTAGCAGATACTCACAAAGCCACCAAAAGATAACATTCATTATTAATAGTGAGGTTTCAAAAGTATT
Organism: Tapera naevia; assembly: GCA_033556795.1. NCBI lineage: Eukaryota > Metazoa > Chordata > Aves > Cuculiformes > Neomorphidae > Tapera > Tapera naevia. The sequence goes on from JAUMJJ010000038.1 coordinate 20,287,879, forward strand.
TATTTAGTAACTCAAGGTAAAGACAAAGAAAATAAATGTATGAGATGGAAGATGAATTAAACTATAAATTGTCACTCGAGTTTGGCTTTTTTTCTCCTAATTCTACTAACAATACCCACATCAACCACTTCATTGTTTTCTAAAATCTCTTCCAGTTTCACTAAAATTATTGGTAGACTGCTGAGGCAGAGCTGCCGAAGAACTTCCTTTCTATAAAATCTTTGTGATATCCAGTTCTTAGTATCTGAAAGGATGGAGATACCACTGTCCTTCTGAACAGTCTCTTACCTCTTACCCCTCTCATTGTGCTAAACCACCACATAAACCAGCCCTCCCAGCACTCATTTGCTCTTTGGCATGTCTCCTCAGGATCTTCCCAAGCAGATCCATGAATAAGTCAAAATTTACTATACTAAAGGCTACGATTATAATTCTGCAAGTCTTGTTTGCTCTTCTCAGGATTTTAAATTCTACAATCTCATCGTCAGTGGGGCAAAGGCTGCCATCATGTACTGGTACACGAAACGGGCCCCCACTCCTGTTGTTTTCACAGGGGAAGAGTCGCTGTCCAGCAAACACTTCCTCATTGCCCCTCACATCTAAACTTTGGTCCAGACTTTGACTACAAGCCCTAGAGAACACAGAGTCATAGAACAGTTTGGGTTGAAACCTCCCACATGAAGGGACATCTTCAACTAGATCAGGCAGCTCAGAGCCTCATCCATCTTGACCTTGAGTACTTCCAGGGATGAGGCATCTACCACCTCACTGGGTAACCTCTTCCAGTTTTTCATCACCCTCACTGTAAAAAATTTCTTCCTTTTACATGTACCCATCTTTCTTATAAGCGCTCTTTAAGTACTGAAAGGCTGCAATAATGTCTCCACTGAGCTTTCTTTTCTCCAAGATGAACAGCCCCACCTCTATTAGGCTTTCCTCATAGAAGAGGTGTACCAGTACTCTGGACCAGGGCCCTCCTCTAGACCTGTTGCAACAAGTCCATGTCTTTCCTGTGCTGAGGGCTCCAGAATTGCATGCAGTACTCCAGGTGAGGTCTCACCAGCACAGAGGAGCAGAATCACCTCCCTCAACATGGTCGCCACAACTCTTTTGATGCAGCCCCAGATACAATTGGCTTTCTGGGCTGCGAGTGCATGCTTCCAGTTCATGTCCAGTGCATAATCTGAAGCCTCCCTTGCTAGGTTAGCAAAGATGTTCTTACTACACTTCCTCAGAAAGATCATGTCTCAGAATCCATAAGCAGAATGCTCCCTCAAAGAAGCTGTAAAAGCTAAAGCCATTTCTATAGTAACAGCAGAATTTTGACCAATGGTCACTGACAGGTGGATTAACTGGGTTTGCTGGAGGGTTTATCTTGGTTCCACAAACCAAATTATCTTTCACATTCATTAATGACCTGGCTGCTAGAATTAAACATACACTTACTATGTGTATGGATGACATGAAGGTAAGAACCATTGTAATCAAGTTAGAAGGGAAAATAGTACTTCAAATATTTTGATAAAAAAGGAAAATTGTCTAAGATGACAAATGACATTCATTACAGTAAGTAGGCGTGAATACAGTGTAAATCTCTAAATGCACAATACCAGACTGGGAACAGCAGGTTAGGTAACTGCTATGACGAAAAACACTGCAAGTCTACAGTAGATAAACCAAATGAGTCATCAGTGTTACGCTACTTCAAATAAATCCCACAAAAAGAGATGAACCAACTAGGTACGAATTGTTAAACATATGCAGTAACTCCTTCTCTACACTCAATGAAAAGCCCTCAGCTGGAGGCCTGACTTCAGATTTGGTAACCACATTTCAAGAATAATGTGGACCAAATGATAAAAATCCAGAGGAGGACAACAGGCACAACCACAAAACAGGAAGCACAACGAAAAAGGAATTTTAACAGTTCAGTCTGAAGAAAACTGTGGAAAGAGATCTACATAATAAACAAAACCATCAAGGGCTATTGTACAAAAGAGTTGCACAACAATAGGGAAAAGCAGTGGAAATAACTGTCTCAAACTGCAGCAGAAGAGATTTTACATACAGCAGGACAGGATCTAACAGCCACCTGGATGAAAAGCACAACCGCGTCATTCATCTAGATGCTTCTAATGAGAGAAGAAGATACTTGCCCTACCATTCCCCAGTAAATCTGTATCTAGGCAAGGCACTGGGACACATTTTCTAGTTGTAAGGAAACTGAAGCATCAAAATGACAAGGCTTCCATAGCTAGATGTTTTTTATTAATAAAATGAGGCCTCAGTAATGGCTTGAGTCTTGACAGATCTTCTAAGTCTAACTTGAGTTTTTACAAAAACATAGAATAATTTAAGTTGGAGAAGACCTTTAAGATCATCAAGTCCAACTGCAAACCTAACACTTGCTAAGTCCACCACTTCCACCACTAAACCACACCCCTAAGCACCACATCCACTTGGTCTTCTAAGTACCTGAAGGCATGGGGACTCAACCACTTCCCTGGGCAGCCCCTTCCAGTGCTTGACAACCCTTTCAGTGAAGAAATTGTTCCTAATTGCCAGTCCAAACCTCCTCTGACACTACCTGAAGCCATTGCCTCTCATCGCTTGTTACCTGGGAGAAGAGACTGACATCCACATCGCTACAATCATCTTTCAGGTAGTTGTAGACACTCATAAGGTCTTCCCCTCAGCCTCCTTTTCTCCAGGCTGAACAACCCCAGCTCCCTCAACTGCCACTCATAAGACTTGTGCTCCAGACCCTTCACCAGCTTTGTTGACTTTCTTTGCACACACTCCAGCAGCTCAGTGCCTTTCTTGTAGTGAGGAGCCCAAAACTGAACACAGTATTTGAGACACAGCTTCACCAGTGCTGAGTACAGGGGGACAATGATATGGTGCTCCTGCTAGCCACACCATTTTCTATACAAGCCAGGATGCTGTTGTCCTTCTTGGCCACCTGGGCACACAGAAGGCTCATATTCAGCTGGCTGCTGATCAGCATCCCCAGGTCATTTTGCACCATGCAGCCTTCCAGCCATTCAGCCCCAATCTTGTAGAGTTAAATGGGGTTGCTGTGACCAAAGTGCAGGTCCTGGCACTGAGCCTTGTTGAACATCATACACTTGGCCTCAGCCCATGAAGATCCCTCTGTAGAGCCTTCCTTCCCTTAAGCAGATCAACACTCCCATTCAACTTGGTGTCATCTGCAAATTTACTGATTATCTACTCGATCCTGCTGTCCAGACCACTGATAAAGATGTTACACAGAACTGGTTCCAACACTGAGCCTTGGACAACAGCACTTGTGACTGACCATCAACTGGATGAAACTCCATTCACCACAACACTTAGGGTGGATGGGCCCAGTCATCCAGCCAATTTTTTATCAAGCAAAAAGTACACCTGTTCCAAGCCATGACGAGCCAGCTTTTCCAGAAGAATGTTGTGGTGTCAAAGGCTTTACTAAAGTCTAGGTAGACAACCACACACTTTCGCTCATCTGCTAAGTGGAACATCTTGTCATAAGAGGAGATCAAGTTAGTCAAGCAGGACTTACCTTTATAAATCCATGCTAACTGTGGTGACTCAATGTGAAATACAACTCAATATGAAAATTACCTAGTAAATTACTTTGGGTATGGTCATCCTCGTGCATTCAGTAAACAGCAACAGAAAAGCATGTATATGGAAGAAAACCCAAGACTAAGAAACCACGTTTTTAAGTCACTACCAGATGCTCAGCAGAAATAGTCATTTTATAAAGTTTCTGAGAAACTGTGAGCTCTCCAGACTAAAGGACACATGTTGACCACCCAGATTTACTTGCTGTTAGAATCTGAGCAGCAAGGAATGCCTCTGGAAACAATATGTCTATCAGAGGCCAAATGATACCTTAAAAGGGTAAGGCTGGAATGATACAGCAACAGAAACAAGACCTTCACATGCTAAAGCAGACCAGTACTTTTTTCTCTTCCCATTTCTTTCTCATCCTTTCAACTATTTATTTCCTGCCACAATTAGAAGCCTTGATAAATACTTTTTAAAGCAATATAACACATCCCTAAAACAAACATTTGACCTAATTCATAGTCAACAAAAGGCCTTTCTGATTATCAGTATTCAAATGGTGTGCACAATTTTCTACTTGCCATTAAGGAGATTCTCTCTCGGATACATACCATTTAGTTCACTATTTTAAAAGACAAAAGGGTTGCTCAATAACTTTGCAGGGAACAGGAGCAGCACAGACAGCCTTCATATCCATACGTTAAAACAGATTGCAGTTGAATACACTGCTCACTTCTGCATAGTCAAGTGCTATCCAGATTACATCACAAAGTCGTGCCGTAACTGCCCTGTGCTTCCATTAGCTGACATGAAAACTTGAACATCACAGTTAACTATTCTAAGGCTGGCATAGTCCTTGACACAGCCATGTCCTGGAGGGATTGAAGGGTGCAGAGAGAATCAGTAGAAACGACAGCAAGAACTGATAAATACTTAAAAATCATGTCTCTGTGGATGCCAGCAACAGATTAGATGTTTATAAAGTTGTAACTGTCAAATCCTGCATAGTTTCTTCTTTTTTCCCATAATATAAATAATTTAATACTGACAAAAACTACAACAGAAAGGCCAATGTGGACATACGTAATTACAGACTTATACTCCTGATGAAATCAGTGTTTCATCTTGTCCCTAATCTTTGCTAATTGTATTCCAACACACCTCACTTCTATTGGTGCATAAATCTTCAATGGTATATAAAAACACATCTATTCAAAAATACTGAGTAACTTTATTACTCTGGTCTCAAGGCCATTCCATGCCTCTTGATCCTATGTAACAGCCAAATATAAATGGGTCTTCCTTGGAAAGGTGTGCAAAAATCACTTGAATACCAATAGATGCAGAAGCAGAATCATTAACCACAGCTGCTTCTCACAGGCACACAAAGCAGAATGATGACAAATATTTCTGCTGGCTGTACCTTCAACTGCCACACCATCATCCCCCCACGTTCCTTCAAAGGAGATGTAAAAACACGTTCTGGAATGGTTAGAAGTCACAGGACTCTTCTGACTCTTCCCTGTAACAGCCTTCTGCTAAGAACCGTGAGGGTCCTGATGTATTTATTATCTTTACACTTTCCAAAATAGGACAAGGATGAAGAAGCTAGAGTGAAAAATCCACTAACGAAGATAGTGGCACGAGAAACTACTAAAATATACGTATTTCAAACCAGTGACACCATTATCATCCCAAAGCCTATTAAGCATTTTATTAAAATTCAGAAGTAAGAAATATTTGAAAACATAAATTCATTGTCAAAGCAATTTTTTCAAATATGCAAAGGACACTGATCAGAAAGTATTCAGCTGTCATCTCTTAAAACTGCTACTCAGCAAGTATAAATGACCATAACTCCATTTATGTTAATGGATTTAGAGAGGTTAGAGCGCCACAGAAAGTGAGTTTTGCATTATCTAATAAGTGATAATGACCTCAGTTGTATTATCACCACACACCTCATTGCTCACAGACAAGCGTGACATGACCAAACTTTCATAAGGAAAAATAATCTTAGTGGTATGAAAAACCATAAACACTTCAACATCAAGCCCAACTTTTCTGAGAATTTAAAAGCATCAGACAAAAAAAGGCTTATAAAAGACGAATGGTGATCTGGTATTTAAGACATGAGCCTGGGAGTCATGAGTCTGGGGTTTTTTTCCTGGCTTTGTCCCAACTACCCTATGGCCTCATGCAAGATCTATTAGGAGCAATGGCAGTAAAAGGCTACAAATCCACATCTGAGCATAGCTATGGGAAATAGTTTGGAGTTCCCAAAAGATTAAAAATAACCTGCAAGGAGGACAGGAAAAAAAAATAGATTAACTAAGCAGAAACGGTTATTGGCAAAATTCAGTGTCTGTGTTAGGCAAAATAAGAATGAAACCAGCAATTAACAGAGCAAAAGTAGTGCACTTAAAATTAGGAATACATCAGCTAAATAGTAAGGGAAAGATTTATTTCACCGACAGCTCCTGTGCAGAGTTTTAGAAAACAGAATTCCAGAAATCAAAGTAGCAAGAGATTTGCAAGGGGAACTCTGGAAAGCATGATGTAATTTCTGACCCGGTTCTGAGAATCTGCCCCTCTCTGCTGAGCTTCAGCTACAGGAGAACAAAGACAAAACCACTCCAGATGAAGTCAGCCATCGGCAGCAGGATAATAATGCAGCATTCCTGAGATACTGCTGGTGTACTTTACCCCTATCACAACACTCCTCTCCCTTCTTTCCTGAAACCACATTACAACTATGTTACGTATTAAGATGGCCCATTCCATTCTGCTGACCAGGAATAACCAACTCAAGAGAGAAACCTGATTGGGATGAACAAATCAGGTTCTCACAGTAATAAGCTGGAATTCAACAAACTAGTGGAACCCAGTCTCCTCTCCCAATGCATCTCACCCTGAGCATGTCAAAGAATGTGTGTCCTCACATTTGCTAACTCTTTTTTTATGCCAGTTAACTTCAGAGAGCACCAAACTATTATCGCCATTGTTTTGATCAATGCAAAAATCTAAACAAGGATAGCTGACAGGTTGCTGACCTAGATCCTATGTTCAGATGAATATCCTGATTATGCTCCAAACACAAATGCCATGTTAGGAATAAAATATACAGTCAAAAAGGAACACAGGTGCACATACACCAGTTACATCTCTGAACTGGTCAACAGGTGTCTGCAACCTCAGCCTACACTACAGAATCTAACTTCAGCTTTGCCTGAGTCTGAGAAAACACAGTCAGCTTCTTTGCTCACAGGAAGCCTACAACCGGTTCAAATAACTATATCTGACATAACCATACAGTTACAATACACTTAGAATTTATTTCTTACTTTTTTTTTTCTCTCTTCTTATGCTAATCAATAACATTCCAGTCTCTGGTCTGGTTGGTTTAACCATCCCAACAGACAATCTAGTAGACAGAAATCATTGGAGTCCAAACTTCGCTGAAGGTTATTCAGTCACAGTATTATGACAATACCTTTGGCTCTTGTAGCAATTCCTCAATCAGAATTAACATAAAATACCTCAATGTCAGTAGCTGCGAAACTAAGATGATAACATCTCTTTAGTGAATCAGTATCTATCTAAAAGTATTAATCTTGCTGAGATGCTTATCTGTTCCAGAGTGGGTCTGACTGCTTTGCCTATGCTCCAGCCTGTCCAGATACAGGACAGCTTCTGTCTAGAAGTCTTGTGGCAGAAGTCTTGTGGATGCACTAGCACTGTACTGCGCCCAAGCTATGATATCCTCTGCAGGCTCGTGAACCAAGGCACAACCATGTTAACTCCACAGTTTGCAGATGCAAACTGGCTTGCCTCTGGCCATCTCGTGTGCAAACATCTCCATCAATTTCTGTAAAGCAACACAACATTACTTCTCTAAGTTAACAGTTATTTGAATTCTGTATACGCGCCAAAGAATAATTGGTTATGACAACAGGAGAAAGTCTCACCTTGCCAAACAGCCAGCAGTTCTAATGTAGAACTGTAATTGTGTATAGACATACTCAAACAGGAAAAAGGAAAGTATTTTATGAAAACTGTGCATGAGGCTTAAAGACATCATTATGCAGTAAAAAGGCATCAAAGTCTGAGGTATTTTCTTGCTTATCCAGAAATCAGCACATATTCCCTTCTGACATTTGAAAAGCCTTTGTTCTCAATAATAAAATGGGAGCCGAACAGATCTTAAAAGTATCTTAAAGTAATGGAAGATTTAATAAAAAAAGTATAATAAGATACTTTTAGTCCATAAAAAAATGTGAGCATATTAATAATAGATTCCCAGCACTATTCAGCATGACGTAGGGATCCACGAAACTTTACAATGCTAAAGACACTTCGTACAGTCACACCACTATGTCTCTGATAGTTGATGCTCTTTAAAGCCACAGTTATCACCCCTTAAACACCAGAAAAATTTTATTGCTTTGTTTTTAGAGGAAGATAACTGAACACAAATGGGATGCCTTGGAAATTATTCTTCTGCCCAGATAGTTGGGACTCACAGTCAGATGTGGTTTTGTCATTCAGAGGAAAAGGTACATGGAAAACTGAACGTTTGCCTCCCAGGAGATTAGGATTTTTTTTCTTGCTATTGCAGTGAATATGCTGCAATTTCTTAATCAATTCCAGTTACCAAAATTGAATTAACAAATAGGTTGACCAAGGTAACATGCCAAGACAACTGTGAACTAGCAGTTATTTTAGGGCAAATTAAACAGCACTTCTATCAGCAGAAGTACAAAGCTGTTTCCTAACTCAAAATTATCCCTTCACTGAAGGCAGATCGTCAGTTCCAGCATTTTGGTGACAGTTCTCCAGAACACCCTTAAAAACACTGACTCCTGTCTTCTCTGAGAGCCTGTGTCCAGAGATGACAACCTGACAACGACCACCCTGAGCAAGCAGTCAGTGCAGATGTAGATATTTGCAAGTCTCATTTAGCAGGTGGCAATTCCTGCTGATTGTGTCAAGATTGACTCAAATCCATCAACACTTGAAAATCAACTTTTGGGAAGAGAATCCACAGTTACCACATTCCTCTTCAAACATAAAGATATTTTTTGTCTTTGCAATGAGTTTCAGCACTTCTACACCACTCTGAAAACAGAACTAAAAAGAAATTTGTTCTCCAAATTATGAGACCACCCAGATACACCGAACTTGCCTATCAAAATGTTAATCTATAGTCACTTGTGGCCAATATAAAAAAGGAATTATGGTAACTTTATGCAGAAACATGAAGTACTATCAAGTAGAAAAACAGCCTGAACTAGGACTCCAGAGACTTTCTGTAGGGTCTAAAGGAAAACATGTTTCCTTTTCTGACTCCATTACTTGTTTTGGTTTGTAAGCACTTGGGGCAAGATGTATCTCAGATACACAAACTAGTCCAGAGCCAAACTCAGATGTAATGTGCTTCTAATAATTTTTAAAAATCCAAGCCCAAGCACCAGATTTGGGGCAGTAATTACTTCAGTTTCTCAACAGATGAATAAGATGAGTGAAAGGTCAGCAGTATTGCAGCACTTCAACATGTACAGCACAAGCATCAGTTCAGTTGCTACAGTTCAGCTTAAAAATATAGCCGCAGCCAAGAAACCTCATAGAAAACTCGGCCTCTCTGACTTCTCCAATTCTTGGTCATCTGAATATAAGTGAACCAAATACGTAAGAAAGCTAAGTAACGAATAATTAATTATTACCCATACAAGGGAAAAAGCCAGAATCCCTGTTGCTCAGTGAGATCTCAGATCAACACTTTTGGTCACAAGGTTCTGCAGAAAGAGCTCTCAGTGCAGGAATGTATCAGATTCTGGCTGAATGCAGAAACTTCGAATGTTTTCATGGATACAAAAATGCAATGAAACTGACATCGGTTTCTTCCACACTCTTCCAAGATGCTCCAGTCTTGTTAAATGCATCCACAAGAGGTTATGGGTAGTATTGTTCTAATACACTTTTTTAAGAATACAGCGTGTAGAACATTTCAGTAGATGAGGGCAAGAACAGGTTTAGTACCTGTCCCACAACAGAACGAGCAACAAGGTGCACATACCTACATGATGTGACTCAGTGCAGCTACTTCACACTGCAGTTAAGGACATGGCCTCAGGCACGCCGCATCTCAGGTGCACAGGCCACATTTTGAAAGGCTCATCAGTGCATTCAACTGATCACACTTGTACAGGTTAACAGATGTAACTAGTTACAATTAAAATCTATGCACACATTTTTTTCATGATGTCTACTCAACCCATGAAAAAATACGTATTAGAGAAATAAAGGGCTTCATCACTCAATCCTATCGAAATAAACTCTGGCACTTTGTGGTCACTTCTGGCACAACTCAGTCAACTCTGGCTTTCATCAAACCACTGTGACTAAATTATACATTAGTAATACTACTTAAAGCCATTCACGGCATCTAATATACTTCAACTCATTTGTGACATTTGAATGAAGTTTGCATTGAGGCTACTGCCATTCATGTCTCATCTGTCACTCTAAATTCCGACTCAAAAGCACGTTTTCCATCCCATTCTAACACTCTTGTTGCAAGTCCTCCAACAATAGCATTACAGTAAATCACACTTCTACTTCATTTATCAGGTATCACTTGTTCACACTGCCTTCTTTTCTGAACTAACCACAACTTTTTATAACACTGTGCAAACAACGCAAAGAACCATAAGCAACTGCAGACTATTCACATTGTACAAATGCAAATCAATAAGATAACAACCACACGCCTGATTTTCTTACAAGAAGTTATGAGAAATGGACCACAGTACCATCAAAGCATCTCTGCTCACCTTTGCTTCTTCTGAATAATGCTGGATGCTAGACAAATACACATATGGATCCTCAAAACCGGAGATTTCATCCCTGTTTTTGAAAGTGCTGTGCTAAACAGCATTAATGATTCTGTTTTAACCAAGGAATTCTACCTGTCATTTGTAACTGCAAACTCATTTGCCACTTCTTTCAGTTCTCTAGAATGAAGCACTTTTAACCACAGGTTATGGGAGAACTCAACCACAGAAATGAAGGGTATTCTCAGAATGAGAGAACCTTAAGCACAATGTCCACTGCGTCATTTAGAGCCACAAATAAATTTTATCAGTCTTGATTGGTTTGGGGTTGCAGGCAAAGGGGTCTGAATCGTACTTTGATGAGAGAGAGAAAGATCAGAACTTGGAACTCATCCAGAAAGAGCTGGGAAGAGAGTTTGTAACAAATCAACTAGCTCAAGAAAAAAGAGGAACGGGAGAATGGGAAGTGTCTCATTTCACAGTTGGGCATTGGAGCCAAGAGTTTCCTGTTGATGAGAACAGAAATGGTTTACCGGAGCACAGCTGAGGCTGAGCATCAATCTGTGACTTTCACCAACATAAGAGTTAACTGGAAACAGTGGGAATTAGCAAAAATATTCTCCAACTCTGGGCATTTTTAAAGCTTCCTGAATGGACATGTTAGTAGGTAAAATAAAACATGTATCTTACAAATGTAGAGCCGAGTAATTACAGATTGATTAAAGAGACCTTGGTAGCTCAAGGGATCTCCACAAGGAGATCATCTCTTCAGTTTTCTGTGTAGCTCCATCTGCATTAGAGGGCAGAGAGGCTTTTGAGATTTCTATGATGTAAATTATCCAATCTGTAGGAGTAGTACGGTTGCTCTGTTCAAGTTAAAGTCTAAACACACCTTGATGATGTCTACTTAAATCATGAAAAAATATATATTAGAGAAATGAAACACTCCGCTCACCCTGTAGTGGAAAGACACAGTGAGCTTTTAGCATGAAAAAATAAATTACTCAAACAGAGGTAGAACTATATATTTTTGTGATGTTATTCCTGCATTATAATGCACTACATTTTTTAGCTTTAGAATTCTTCAGCCTTTTTTTGATTGCAGACTAAACTTCCCAAAGGGTTTTTCTCTATGCACTCCATTTTAAGAGAATCCTGTTTCTAAAATGCATTTACACGTATTATGAGCTCTCTGCAATCCAGCAAAAAAAAAATCTACATTCAATTGGGTACGGTTTCTTTTATTCTTCAGGGATACACAAGGCCAATATAGATTTACCTGTCTACTTATTTCCACTGTGGCTTGTGCTGAGCTTCAGCTGAACATTCATATGCTCCAGAAGCATCTTGCTTGCATGAGGTTCAGGAACTGCCAACAGGGCAGTGAAGCTACAGCACTCCCAGAACAGCACAGAGCAACCAAAGGCAAAAACTAAAGTTAGATGAGAAAGACTGCCATTCATTCCAAACTCCTTAGAAAACATCATAATAATATGGTTTGCTTCCATGGTTCTTTTTATTCAAAAGGTCTGACACTATCACAGTAACTTTACAACAGAATAGTGAGAAACTGGCTTAGCAGCAGTAGCACATTAGAAAAGGCTGGTAAGTTTCCTTCTGAAGATATTGTTTTCAGTGAAAGCTGGGACAGGAATTCCTCCCACACACAGACCTAACTTTCATCTGTTTGCTGAAGGCTTCCAATGTCCCACTTGCTTTACGCTCATCTAAATGTGCCTTTCTTAACGTTTCATCCAGAAACTGGCTGTTGTATTAAGTAGAAAACTTTTCTTTTACCTTTTCTTTTACTGAAATGCTGGCATACACTACGTAGAAGGGGTTCACTGCTGCTTTTGCTTGAATCTATCATTATCAAGAGCTTGTATGTAAAAGAATGACTTTCAGCAACTTTAATGAGAGCTGGAGGACATTCAGCAACTCACAAGAACACGTCCCAAATCACCATGGCATTAAAAAAATCCATCTGAGTTGAGATTACATGCAAGGTATGGCTGTGTTTGAGGAAAGATAAGATGATAAGGAAGTATAGTAAAAAGACTAGAATAAAATCTTTTACTACCTTTTTATTACCAGGGTCTTAAGCACTCTGCATGTTCCTAAGATCAGAGAACAGTGATTAAATCCAGCTTACCACTGTCTTTTACAGACCTGCCAAAGGCACAGATTTGGAGAAGATTACAATGATTTCACTGGTCACACATTGGGGAAAAAAAAAAAAAGGCCCATGACATTAAAACCTGCCATAGTGCTGCTGGCACTGCTCTGTCAAGGAATTGCAAGTCTCAGTAAGCATAACAGTGTATGATCTGAAACCTGCTGGCATACGCTTTAGGAAGGTATGTATTAGCTGCTCTTGACAGATGATGAGAAAGCAGTTTTATCTCAAACAAATCTGGGCTGCTTCAAGATTGTATTCGAATTGTATTTTCGAGGAAAAGTGTACTAAAAAAGTAAGAAATATTCTGACTAATGAAAAAGATGAAATTTACACAAAACTAGAGCAACTAAGTTTTTTTTCCATTTTGATTTAATGCAACTCAAAGTTCATAAATGCCTCCCTATGCTGACATCCCTAGCAAAGATACCATGTCCAGTATTAGGAAAAGGCAGTGCAAACTATCTCACATTGTCCTGCCAGCATCCCTGGAATGATGACATGAAAAGAAACATTAACAGAAACACTACTTCGGTCTTCACAGTACCGTGGCCACCAAACTTGACCCAAACATAAAACTAGTACTGATATGGAGAAGATATTCTTATATTGATGTTATATCAAGACTGCTAACATTTCATATAAATCATATTGACATTTGTCCTCATCTAATTTGCAGTCAATTTCAAAATGTGACCTAGAGGTGAAAAAACTCTGTATCATATTATCTCTTGAACCAGCAGCCACTTACGACTACTTAATTTCCCCACATAGATAGAAACAACTGCCTCTTTGCCCAAAATCACTGCTCAGCAATTAATTATAGGACTGAATAAATAAAATATATTTTGCTTCAATACTAATCAGATCAAAAGATCTGTCATACTATATTGTATCACAGATTATTATTTGTGAAATAATGACAAGGCCATCACAGGTACTTCTGGTTTCATTTAACACAAGTTTGATACCAAGAGATACAACTGCATACTAGAATTGCTATTGTCATTTCAAGCCTATTCACACAATATTATGCCCACAACAAATTAATAAACTAATTATTTCAAAACAACCCAAATTACTGTGTATTTTAAATACCTTCCTCCTAAAGAACTCAAGGTCCTTATTCCTAATGCTCTGGGGTAAAATCATATTATCACGGCACAACCTAAGCCGAAAGGAAACTCTGGAGGTCTTCTAGTAAACACTTCTCATATAGCGGGACCAAATACAGTATCAGATACACTTCAGTTAGATCAGGTTTTTCAAAGTTATGTTCAGATGGGGTTTTAATTCATTCAGGGATGGAGTTTCCATGACTTCTCTGGAAACATGATCCAATAAATGACTGCTCTCACTGTGAGTTTTTTTTCCCTCATATTTAATCAGAATTTTCCCTTTGTTGCAATCCTGCGTCTGCTGCCTCTCTTTTTTTCATTGTGCATATCCAAGGAGAGACCACTTTACCAGTATCTGTACTGAATGTGTAAATTGATTCTGGTCCTATTCAAGTAAAGCACAAAACTTCCACTCACTGTTCTTGTGCAATATTAGGGCCAATGATCTGTGCAACTAGTTTGATTCTCTCTTTGCTCACATAATCATTGAATTTATGTGATAATTTGGATACTACAGAGGAACAAAAATGCAATGCTTTTACCTGAAAAAAATAAAGAACTATGACTTTATTACTTCTTTTTCAATTTACCAGTTTGGCCTCAAACCTAAAAGGATCAACTTTATACCTATAAAATACACATAGAGATCAAAAACATGGCCTAAGATTACCTTGTCTTACAAGTTCTTATTTCGGATCCAAACCTCACAAAATCAGCAATATTAAAACACCATCTACTCAAATGCAAGTGCAGTCGATCCCATATGATCTCTAAACATAACCTCACTGTGTGATCAAGTTCTGCAAGTCTTACCCCAATTTTACTTGGCTCCAAGAATACTATCCTTCTGAATTTCAGCAATTTCAAAAAACGCAAATTTTGTTTCCTAGTCCCAAAAGCTGCATCTTGGCAGAATGTAGCAGACCTTGAAACAGAAGCAGATCAGCAGCATATTCTGATATTCTTAAAGTAATTGTTCCCAAGACTTGCTGATCTTACGGACACGAATTCCCAAATTTCAGTGAATTAATTGCCATTACTGTAATTGAAATCTTAACTCTTTCACTTTATCACCGTAAAAATAGCCATTATATGTTTAGACATCAATTAACCATCAGTCATAGAGCAGCAGGAAACTGTAGAAAAATATCCTGTTGTGGTGAACGGAGCCTAAAACTAATCAAGAGCTATGCGGCTTCTTCAAAAAATTCACTGAGTTCGGAGATTTCAGATTACTCTGAAAGTTCAGGATTCCTCAAGTTTTGAATTCCCAACTTTGGATCGCGGAACAGAAAAACATTTACATGCAGCTTTGATAGGAGAAGTTATCACTACTTAGGGTGAATTTGGAGTGGTTAAACACTACAGCGCTGATGCACTGGGAATGTGCACTTTATTAAAAGGTATCTCTCAACAATTTTGTAAATTAAAACAAAAACATGAAGTTAAAAACACATTGCTTGTTGTTACTCTTTTTTCTCCTAAAAGTTATCATCTCATACATTTTTCGGATTGCAAAGACTTAAGCAGTTCTACTGGCTGCAGAACATTACTTCCAATCTTAACATTAAATGCAATTATACACCTGCACAACAAACATAACAGCCTCACAGCCACCAGTAATGGTTACATGTTTTGGGGATGCTGTTTGAGTTATTGAAGCAAATCACCATTTCTACATCAGCTGCCTTAACAGGAAGGGAAGCATCCTGCAGCCAGTGCATTGTTCAAGGTTAAAACCCCAAGCCTTGTCCACACCTGCTGGTACAATAAGGCACCCCCTCATAGTACCTCCTTCTTTATCAGTGGACAGATGCTTCATCTCCAGATCAATGGGCCAGTGATTCTTTTACCACCATAAAAAGATGCAGCAATTTACCGGTTCAAAGATTTTACTTTCTCAAATATATCAAATCCTTGAATCCCTGAACTGTTAACTGAACGACTGTTATCTGTCAGTTCTAACATACAAGCGCAGAGCCAAAACCGTAAGTTAAAGTTTCCAGCCTCACAAAGCATTTTAAAAGAGACGAAAATGTATGCATGGCATATATCACTTCTCCACATAACTGCTGAAATTCCATTATGAACAGTAACAAATGATGAAATGTTATCATTCAGTCTGATGGATACACTTATCTCTAAGATTTATGTACATCAGTATAATTAACGTTAATGGCAATCACAAACATAAATCTTCTAAATACTGAGAGGAATTAGTCTGTTAAAATGAACAACTGCATTCCTCAAACAATCACCAGTTGAATTACTAATATGCAGAAGCTGTGTATCCACTGGAGTCATTTCCCAGAGTGGTCTGCTGACACTTATTATTTGGAAAGTAATAGGTTAAATAGCGAATAGCCTATTTTACACGAACCATATTGGATAAAACATACACTTCTAACTTAAGACCTATACAATAAACACAGTGTAGGGAAGTCCAAAGATAAACACATGAAATTAGATTGCCAAAGCAATAAAGGAGACTTAGCCACATGCTTCCTATTCATCTTTCCTTCACGGCTTTGAAAAATCTCACTCATAATCTCCATTATTTATAGTTCTTTGTGTTTGTATACTCCTAGGTACCAAAAACTTCCACTTACTGTAAATAGTGAAACAAAACTATCCCACAATGGTAGTTTCTCAGAAACACATTTTCAAGGCAGTATGAAGGTTTTCATTGTGTAACATATATTAATATCAATTGGATACACACAGCTAAATCTCTCTGCAATTTGTTGTCAATTTACCCCTTCCAGAATTCAATATTGTTTGGATTTATTTTCCAAACATTTGCAGTATTTTACAGCATGGTGGCTATGCTAGCACAACCACCATCTCCAGCAGCTGTTTTAATTTTCTAATATA
Source organism: Tapera naevia (assembly GCA_033556795.1). Classification (NCBI taxonomy): domain Eukaryota; kingdom Metazoa; phylum Chordata; class Aves; order Cuculiformes; family Neomorphidae; genus Tapera; species Tapera naevia. The sequence continues at coordinate 20,304,453 of JAUMJJ010000038.1, forward strand.
GACAAGGCCAACATTCGAGACTTCCAGTGGCAGCAGTAGAATTATGGCTGTAATCTGAAGGATTCATATATCCTTACAATACATTTGGCTGATATATACATACTTCCTAATAGTCTTAATGATAGATTAATGCACAGAAAGGTAACACACGCACTTCTGGGTTCTTAGCTTAACAGCTTTGGAAATGGTATATGACAATGTTTCAGTCAGGAAGAGCAAAACAGTGAAATATCACAGGGGTTTTCTTGCAGGAAGGAGCACAATATCGTTCCTGTGACACAAAATCCCCTCGGTTTTCAAAAGCAGAAACTACCTGTAGAGGTTCAAGGAAACCATGCAGCTAACAGCTTTTCCTGACCTGGTCCCACCTAGCCTCCCATCTCAGTAATTTTTTCCAGAATCCTGGATATAGACTAACTACAACCTGTCCTTGGGACTACTCAATTCAGCATTAAAATGTTCTTATTATAAGATTTAAAAGCTGTCAGCCAGAAATAAACAGTTTCATGGACCAAGATATAACTGAAAACTGGTATAATTAGCATTTTCATGTCAAAATCCTCCAACTGATAAACAACACTGAAAATTACAAACAAATCTCCTTGAAGTTCATACAATTAATGCATTACCATTACAGAAAGGGTATTTTATCAACTGTCATGCATTAAAAGTTTTTCTTTTCACTTTGTAATTATTTATCCCAGCATCTTATAAACATGCAGACGAGGCAAAAGTTAAAGATGAGTTTTAAGGAATCAAGAAACTGTGCTTTCAGGCCACTAAACGCTGCATCTTTCTTTAGCACAAGACCCAAATGAACATGTTTTCAGAAATCTGGCCTTCACATTGTTTTATACCAAAGAGTCTTCACAGTGCATGTTTGCTTTAAACGGTGTTGCCAAGTGTCTTTTATAAGGTATCTCTTTCTCAGGTGATATCTAAAGGTTAATTCTAAAGTTATGACTGAACTGTTCGCAGGCCCTCATCTGACATGACCAGAAAATTACTAAGGTGAACAAGTTTCTTATTTTAAAATAGGTGCCCATCTGTTTCCTTTTCTGAAGTTTTTCCTTAACTCTTCTAAGTCATCTGTACTTCTGAAATGCTAAAAATTAGCACAAGTGCTTTGGGTTTTCTAACATTTAACCTAAACATGGCCCACAGACAGCAATACCTCTTAAACCCCTCCCTAAATGAATACAAAGTAAAACAAATCTCAATTAATGACAGTATCATAGAATCATAGAATCTTCCAGTTGGAAAAGACCTTTGAACAGCTAGTCCAACTGTACCCATCTTCTGCTAAACCATGTCCTTCAAAAACTCATCTACCCATTTTTTAAACACCTCCAGGAATGGTGACTCAATCACTTCCCTGGGCAGCCTCTGCCAGTGCCTGACCACCCTTTTGGTAAAGAAATCCTTCCTAATATTCAGTCTGAACTTCCCCTGGCGCAACTTCTGACCATTTCCCCTTGTTCTATCACCTGTCACTTGAGAGAGAAGAGATCAACACTCACTCTCCCACAGCCCCCTTTCAGGCAGCCGTAGACAGCGATGAAGTCTCCCCTCAGCCTCCTCTACTCCAAACTAAACAACCCCAGTTCCCTCAGCCGCTCGTCGTAGAACTTGTTCTCCAAGTAATGTCCAGGGATGCAGTTCTGTTGTGCATACTTTATACTTAAGATCTCTGAGATGTCGAAAGATCTAAAACCGCCTGTGGAGACAACTCCTGAACACTAAGTTGAACGCTACCACCACTGAGAACGTAAAAAGTACTTGACTTTAAGCTCAGGTCTACTAGGTTACTTCTTGGATGTAAAACACAACTTTTATTTTTAAATGAAAATAAACTAAAATGAAATTATTTTGCAATAAATACATTTATCAATGCCTAAAAGATATAGATACTACAGTAGAACATTATTATAAAACAGGTAAAAATAGCAGAAAAAAAACTACATACTGAAGTCATTTTTGAAACTTGTTATATATTCTGATAGGTCTTTTATACAACACGAATCTTTTTCCGAAACACTTTATATGTATTCTCTGCAGATTATGGTGGCTATTCACACTTCAATTTTTACAGCCTCCAAGTAATTCTACAGAATAGTAAACACAGTTATTATAACCTTCATAACTGGCAAAGAGATATATTTGAAGCAAATGGGTTTTTGTTTCCTCTCCCACGTGGACTGAAGTAAATCAGGGGTGATTCTGCTGCAGTTAATGTGACAGTATCTGCAAAACTGATGCAAAACAATAAAAAAAGCGCCAGAAATCTATAAACAAAGCTTTTCTCACATTAAAGTATAAATTACATGCATTCTCTGCTTTTTGGCAAGGTTGTGCCATTGAGGTACTTAACCACACTTAGCTCCATCATGCCAAAGCACAACTGAATAAGGTCCAGGCTCACACTGGAAACAATGAGAGTACACCAGTTTATACAGGCTGCCAATCTGGCATAAAGCCTTGAAAATGAATGAGGATCTTGACATGAAGTAATTGCATGCACTGCATTTAAGTGTATTACCCCTGAAACAGAAGCGATTTCAAAGTGCTGTAACAGAACACTAGAAAGATTAGCAAAGGATTAGGAAGAAAAAACCCCATGACAATAAATGCATCCCACTTTCCTCCTTTACAGATGCACACAAGGAACAGCACACATCTTAAGAATGATCGTGTGGCAAAATGATGACTCTGAGTCACTAGAAAAAAGAAAAATCTTTTAAAACACATTTGGGATCAGGGACTACTGTTAAAAGAAGAGCATTGTTTTATCACTCATCTGATGAGCCAGAGGAAGGATTATTATTGTTTGGCAGCATTTTCTCTCAACAACTCTCTTCCCTGAAACAAATACGCCAACTTCAGTAAACAAAGAGAAAGGGATGCACCGTTCTGTTGTACAGCGAGGAGCATTTAATCAGAGGAAAGGAATCCCAAGAAAAGTCATAGGGAGAGGACCAGCAGATTCTGCTTTTACAAAAGGTTAAAAAAGAACAGAAGAGCAGAGCGAGCGGGGCTGTGACGCTTCTGCCCACCGCTGTGACACCGCGGGTGGGTGGCAGTGCTCGGCTCCAGCCCCCTGAGCTACCCAGCAGCCGGGGGAAGCCCCTGCCTGGCACTGCAAAACTTAGGGGTTGGGGGTGGTCAGGAGCATCAGGCTCGCACAGGGTGCAGACAGCCTCACCGCTCCGTGCTGGGATAAGGGGAGCACTCATCCCTTCCCTCCCACCTCCGCGAAGCCGGAGCGAGCCCCGGGCAGCACTCACCAGCTGCAGCGAGCAGAGGAAGATCAGCGTGCAGCGCCCCGTACAGCAGCCCATGGTGGCAGCGCCGCCGCTGCTCCGCTTCTCCCCTGCCGCGGGGGGCTCAGCGCATCAGGATGGATCTCTGTGTGTGCGTGTGTGTCCCTCGCCCTTCGCCGCTCCCCCTCCCTTTGTTGAGGGGGGCTTCTCCTCGGCAGCAGCGGGGAGGAGAGCGCGGGGGGTCAGCCGAGAGAGGAGCTGGCGGCGGTGAGGTGTGGGTGCTGTGCCCGGGAAGGGGCAGGGGACGGGGATGGGCGAGTGCGGTCCGGGGCGGGGATGGGTAGGCAGAGGAAAGGCGTGCGGTGTGAGGGGGAGGTGGGGTGGGCGTTAAGGCGAGAGGAGCTCGGGGGCTGCGCGAGATGGGAATGGGAGAGGAGCTGGGGGGCTGTTAGGGGAGACGAGCTGAGGTTGCGTTAGACGCGATGGGGAAAAGACTAGAGAGGGCTGTGTTAGATGGGATGGGGAGAGGAGCGGGGGGCTCTGTCAGGTGCGAAGGGGAGCTGAGGGGGGTGCGTTAGGTGGAGAAAGGAACGGGGGAAGGGAGGGCGTTAGGTGGGATGGGGAGAGGAGCCTGAGGGGCTCTGTCAAGTGCGAAAGGGAGAAGAGGTGGGGGCTGTGTTAGGTGGTGAGAGGAGTGGGATCTGAGTTAGGTGGGAAGGGGAAAAGACTTGGGAGACTGTGTGAGGTGGAAAGGGGAGAAAACAGGGGGCTGTGTTAGGTGGGGTGAGGAGCGGCGGCGGGGTCTCCTCGGGGTGCCGTGTGAAGGGGACGTGGAGGGTGCGTGGGGGTGGGCGGCAAGGACAGACAGTGCTTTACGGAGGACTCGGCGAGAGAGGCAGAGGGGCTGTGCGAGCAGCGCCAGCCGCTTGTTCCAGCGCCCGGGAAAAGTTCAAGGGACTTGTGCTGCCGGGGCGAAGAGGGGCAATATCGGGGCTGCCCGCCCGTGCGACAGCGAGACCATCGTTCGCTGCCTGCGCTGTGCCGGGGCCAGAGCGGGTCCCTGGACTGACGGGAGGCGGTGGGGGGAGGCTTCCGTTCCTTACTGACCCCTCAGGCAAAGGCTGGGTGCCCTCTCCCACAGAAGATAGCGCGGGCACGGCCGGGAGCCCCTTTCCCTCCTCCTCCCCCAGGAGAGCGGCAGGAAGAGGCGGCTTCTCGCGGGCGCCGGAGGCTGGTGCTGAGGTTTAATCCCCTCCTCGGGCGCTGGCAGGCGGTGCTGGGGGGAGCGGGGCTCCTCCCTGGCAGCGCCGGTGTGGCTGCAGAGCCCGGCGGCTGCTGCCATCCCTTGGGAACCGGCAAGGGACTCAGGGGAGAGGGCTCGGCCAGGCAATAATCTCTCTTCACCAAGGTAAATGAACTCCGAGGACTGCAAAGAAGAATTCCTACGTGCAAGGAGGCATATGAATAACCACTGCTCTCCAGGAGCCCCTCCATGGAGAGAAACCGGGGCAGTGGAGATGCTGCGGTCCCTACATTGATGTATGTACTTTGGTCCTAGACAAGTATTGTTTGAGGGAGAAAAACAGATACAAGTATGCGCACTGTCTCTTAAAAATAGGTTTACAGATGGATGAGGTGTCAACTACCTTTTTTATTCCTCTCCAACAAAGTATGGATCAGATTATTCCTACAGCTATTAATTGAAGTGCCACGCTCTGCTCACCAAACAGTGCTTTCCTACAGCCTGTTACCAGCTGCTGTTCCTTGATACACAGACTTCTGCCAAAGAAAACTGAAGCCTCCCCTGAGAATAAAACTACCTCCCTGCGAGGTGCTTCACTGAAGTATCTGATCAATGTTTCCATGAAACACACCATGCTGTATTCCCAAACAAAATACAACTTTTAATTTATGCATTGAATGGTAGTAAAATAGTCAAAGAATTACAAAGCTACTGCAAAACAGCATTGTGTCATATTAGTTTTGGAAAGCTGCTTTTTTTCCTGCCACTTCCCTTTTAAGTTAGGAAAACATTAAAATAGTTTCATATACTAAACCAAAGGAACAAAAGAAAAACAAGTTAAGAAGCAGAATTTGCTCATCCAGGATATATATTTGACTAGGTATGTGTGTAAAGAGTACAAAAATATAAGCCATACTGCAGAATATACAAAACTTCAATAAAACAGCCTGAGATTTATATTTATATGCATAGCTTTTAAGAGAAAATTACACCTGGGGCGAAACATCACTGAAGTTACATGTTTATATGTAATACCAATACATATATGTAAATATATACATATTTTGAAGGATGAATACTTGAAGATATAGCAGTCAATTGAAAAGGTGATAGTTACCACAAATCCATTGTGCCAGCCTGAACTGACAAATTTCATGGAAACTGCTTTTCTATACAGAAGGGTTAGAGCAGGCACAATCTCTCTGGACTTTACTGAAATATTTAATACACTACAAGATCTTCTTAGTTAAACCAAATTAATATTAAAAATTAATATTAAGAATTGCAGAGTGGTAAGGAACTGGCAAGAACCAGTGCTAAAGATATTTTACTTCCACTCACCATATTCAGTCCCTGCTTGTACATCAGTGTGATGAGGTTCATAACTCTTTCCCTTCTATTTCTCCCTGGGGGGGTGTGCTCTTCTGAGAAGTAGCTAAATCCTTACCCTTCCCTCTCACAAGAAAACAGATCCTTTCCCAGTAGTAGAATAGTAGTTGACAATAACCCACATTCTTTGTTAAGGCAGAGCTGTCTGAAGGCCTGGGTAAAAAACACAAGTCACTTTTCACCTGTCCAAGATACTGTTTTAGCAGCCTGCAGAACCAAGTGGGTACTGCTATTTCAGAAACAAGTAGTACCAAGCTGTCTTCCAGACTATTAAGAGGCAGAAAAATCATTTAAAAAAACTAACAACCCCCAAACAGAAAAGAGAAAGCCAACAGTGGTTATTGCTGTATAGACAGTTAACTATCCCATCTTCACTATTTCTAATCTGTATGTTACTGAACTTGAATTCAGAGCTGGTAGCTTTCAGAGCGTATAAAAGTAAGTCTCAAAAGCAGCATCTAAAATCAACAAAAAAATGCCTTTTTCCAAACCACTTCCATCTGTGACTATCCTTATAAATGATGGCAATTCCCATCTTCACTGAGAAGTTTCAGAGAGCTCTTAACATTTTGCTGTTTGCTGTCTCTTGTTCCTGAAGTATTTCGCAGTTTCTGTCCTCTAGCAAGCCAAAATTTATCCTAAAATAGACAGTTGTGTAAAGCAGATTCATTCCTGAGCGTAAGAATCCACAAACAAAAAACTGTTACTTGGTCAGAGAAACAGTGAAGAAATGTTAATTAACAAAAGAATGTTCTATAACATCAAGACCACAAGGAACTACCCTATTACGATGCAGCTGCCATACAGCTGAAAGCACTGGGCATAGGAGAGATACAGGAGAGAATCAGGCACAAGAGGCGGCTGAAAATGAAGTATGGTTACAAGAATTCACAGTATTTCTCGAACATACCAGAAAATTCAATAGGATACTATAAAGTACAAATCAAAGAGGAACAACTATTGTATAGATTTCTTTACCCAAGCTAACAGTCAAGTAACTGTTGACACTTTCCCAACTTCATAATGAAGACAGCCCTACTGCTGAGTAGGTAAAAAACGGCATAAGCACTAAAAAGCCCCGAGGACTAGCTTAACGCCTAACAAGATGCACTATATGAATGTAAGCTGAGTCCTCTTGAAAAGAAAGCATGTATTCAAAAGCTTTGTGATACACTCCTGTTGACATGGCCATACTCAACGTAATTTATGACTCCTTATGTTAAAGCCGTAATTGTAGGTCTTCAGAGTTTATGCTTCTAATCTTACTTCATTTAAAGCAGAAAACAAAGGCTGTTTTAGAAAAATTGCATCACAAATAATTGTAAGATGTATTGCAGTAGAGCCTTTCTATTTCCTATAGGTTCATTACTTGGTGAGTTTCCTTCAGAATCAAATATATGAAAATTTTAATTTTTAAGAACTAAAACCATCAGTAAATGACCTCATCAAGAGGATAAAATGAAATTCATAATATTTGACTGTCTATGCAACACTGTGTACAACACTCATAAGCCATTTACTTGTCTGCCTGTGCTGGGTTTTTCCTCAGTCTGCATCACTCATTGGTCACTGACTGGGCTTAAGAAGGTGTATTCTGTTAACTGTGCCTGTTGGACTACAGTAATGATCACAAACAATATCAGGAACACTCCCTTCATAGCCTGACCTTGCCATCTTAGATCATGAGTATTATTCAGAGGAAATCACTTATTAAAATAAATGAGTGTCAGAGAATAATGTTAATTCTGAAAGATTTGTGTATTCTTTTGAAACACTGAAAGCATCCCTAGATATTGTGCAGAGATGAGGTAAGTATATTCAGGGTCTGCAGAATCAGAGCTTAAGAATGGATACCGATGGCCTCAGATTTCACCTTTACTTTTGGCATTTAGTGCAGAAAGACTGGGAATCAGAAGATTTTTAATTACTTTTTAAGCTTTCCCAGAATAAGAAAGGATACAAGGGATCAAAATATACCTCTATATAGGTATCAACAGGTCACGCTTTAGGCAGGCATACAGTTGTAATAGCTTAGAAAACATTCCACTGTACATTCCCCAAGCAGTCTTGAAATACCTGAAACAAACTAGGAACCCCATGAAATTTAATATACCTTTAAAGACAAATGAGGGTTTCAAGATATTATCAGTGTTTTTAGTAAATCATGTTTTCAGTTTATCCTTCTGAAGGCAGATACACAATATAATGATCTAATTTTTCATTTCTATGTTAACACCTGCTGCTAGGAAACTGCATTCTCCATTAAAATGTAAGTACTTTACAGAATGGAAATATATATTCATTGTGAATGATGCTTTTCTATTTTACAAATAGTGATTTGAATTATCAAGTCCAATGGGGGAATCAGGGTCAGGCACAGCCCCCGATAGCCATGCAGGTCCACATGGACAGAGAGAGGTCAATGCCAGGATAAGTCACCAGACCATAGGTCAGGTGGGCATAGGTCATAGCTGGGCAGGACAGGGCCAAGGGGAGCTTGAGACCAACTCTGCTGTTAATGTCACTGCAGCAGAGACTTATGGTCCCTACCATGTTGCTATAGCCAGAAGCAGCCAGAATAGAATAAAGCACAGGAACTTAGGAAGAGTCTCTCATTAACTACAGGAACAAAAAGCTGACAAATAAGGCTTTCTTGTTATTTGCAAGGCAGAACGTAATTCCTTTTGAACCATTCACTGTAAATAAATATTTCTACAATCCTCAATTTTAACACAGTCTTGAGCAGAGGCACAGTGTAGTTTACGAAGATGGAGTTTACAGCAAAACTGCTTGTAAACAACCATTGAAAGACGGATAAAGGGTGTTTACACAATAAACCAAACTTTTTCTATCCTCAGAGTATTTCTTGGTAATAATAGATACTTTTTGGTGAAGCATTTCTTTAGATGAGTGCAGATATACTGAGTATTTTAACTGACATTTCCCTGACAAGAATAAACACAAAGAATATTCATTTCTTTTCCACTGAAACCATGAACAGCTTATCAAGCGTCCATCTGCAGATGTATGATGAAATTTTCAATGATCCATCCATCAATGTTTAAAAATGTTCCAGCTCTCTCATTGTGCACATTTATGTAGAAAGTCCTTCAAAATTCATAGCTGAATTTATATAATTCGAAATGAAGTATGGAATGGGTTGTTTGCCTTTGTTTGCTGAGGCTGTTGTGTTATGTTTTTAAAAGATGGCACTGACACCAGCTGTGTTACTCACAAAGATGCTTCAAGTTTTAGATGCTAGGGTGGTATGAAATATGTGTTACACTTGCTGCACTCATACTCTGTTCAGCTTTTGTGATCTGGTGAATAACATTTCTGGATCTGGGGATCAGTGACAAACCATCACAGGTCACAGTACAGGTTTTGCCACAGTAGGAAATGTAGGCAGTAGCTCCTGTTCCAGATACTTTCAGAACTCCCACTGGAAGCAATGGAAGTTTGGGAGGCAATGAACAGATTGTTAAGGCCTGAATAGGGCTTGTAGGCTGAGATGACAGGTTGTTCCACACCACTGTTTTAAAGTTTGTTGCCAGCTTTAGTAGAGGTAATATTTTTCTGTGTAATTTGCACTAATTTTCCAGCTATTTTGAAGCATTAAATGTCAGCTTTTCATAAAAAAGGCAAAACTGACTTGTTCACTTGATGCCAAATAACAAAATTGACCTAAATAACAGTTATTATATTTGTAGTTTAAAAAACTTTCTTTCATGATGTCTATGAAGCTGAAGTATTTTAACTCAAATTTTCTTTTTCCACAGTGTACAAAGATGCTGTTTGGGTAAAGCCTACGAACAGCATCCATCCAAGGACAAGTACTAGGGAAACTCTGGTAGTTGTACACTGTCTGACTGAAGTTTTAACCCTCTAGAGCCAACTGCATTAATGAAAAGAAGGATTAAGGAACTGGATCTGTATTTGATGCAAGCTACCACTTACTTTAAGGCAACAGTATCAAACTCATGGCTCCCACCATTCTCCTGCTCCTGCAGCACAGCACACGCTGCACAGGTGACTGGCACACTGGCAGGAGCATAGGGGCAAGGAGCTTGGTGCTTCCACTAGGAAGAAACAAGGTGCTGGGCCAGATTCAGCCCACAGGCCATTAAGTTTGACACCCCTGCTTTAAGGTTAAATGCAGTGATATACAGAAGTGGATGATTTGAGTACACAAAGCTGTTTTACCATTACACAATCCATGCAAGGTAAACATCTCATGTCTTTCTGTACCAAGCCCTCAGACTAGATTCGGAAAGGAATTAATTCCTACTTATATGACTTAATTGGTGCTTTCTTTTCTTATGAAAGTATTTTCTGCCATGTTAATTTTTTCTTTCAGTGAGCTCATAGTACAAGGAATAACTTTCTAGGAAATAATGGTCTCATTTTTTCATCAGAACAAATTTGTTTGCTAAATCAACCTGTTTTACTAATTAACATCTGGATCTTATGTGCACACTATGCACACACACAATAATTCCACAATTATATTATATTAGCCATTTAAGGGCTCATCTAATTTTACTCTATATGTAATCCTTGAAAATGAGATTTGCATAAAGTAATTTAAAATAGACAGGGCAAGCTAGAAGTATATAATTATGTGTCGCCCTGAAATAAATACATTTTCAGCTTTCAATTTCTGTAGCTGAGCTCACTGGAACATAATTAAGCCTCTGAATATCTGAACTAATAAAAAAATGACAGAATTCCACTGTCATATATGTACTTACATGGAATTTACAGACAGGGTCTCCTTTGTTATACTTACTGGATTATCTGTGAGGCAAGCAAACTTTGATAACATTGAAATAGTCCTTCTCTATTAGCTAGGGAAAAGGAGGAAGGTGAGAGGCATTCTCTGCTCTAGTCTATTGAAGAACTAGAGTCTTTTCCTATAAAGATTTCTACTGCTTCCAGTGTGGGGAACGTAGGCTCCTAACCCTGGTTCTTTAAATTGCATTGAAATATGATGTTTGTAATAACCTAAAGCTTATCATGAGTATCCCCCCGACCTTCAAAGTGAACCTTGTCTTCATATGCAGTGTTTGTGTGAGACCAGCATATGACATTACTTTTACATACTTTAACAATTCATCCTAGACAGTTTAGAGTTTATGTGGTAATAATCCACACGTAGTGAAGTAAATAGTCCTCATTTGTTTTGTCTATCAGTTTCCTATACATGGTAGAAATCATTCTGTAACCTACTAATTCTGTTGTAAACTTTGAATTGCCAGTGGGTAAACACACTGTTCAATATCCATACATACTGGCAATACCAGGTATGATGATTTTATTATACAACTAACAAATATTACCAAATATAAGATCAATTCAAGGAGTCAAGTGGTTACACGGGAAAGTTAGTTTTTATAAAGAAAAATAAATTGAGTCTCTCCACAATAAAGTAGACCTCTTAGGAGTGCAGGGATAACAAATGTAACAGAAGCTGAATCAGTTCCAGAATCTAACAGCACACACAGTGTTAAACATAATCATGCATATCATATACTGAACAAGAAGGTACTACAGATGAATTTTCAACTTGGATGACCAATACTGTCTGAGAAGTTGGGTACTAGTTGATTATTTTAATACAGATAATGTAGAAATATAGTTTTGCATTTATTTAACATTCCAGAAAGGTACAGCACTGTGCTTAAAGCTAAACCTGTTGCTGGAAATTTTCACTACCACATCACAGTTTCACAGTATCATAAGGCTGGAAAGGACCTCTGAGATAGAGTCCAACATCAAGCTCTGTAGTGGCTTTAAAAAGGCTCTTAGTGAAAGCAAACTCTTAGTTCCAGTATTCAAAGATTAACATAGCAGGCAGTATTCTGATGATGACTTTATGCTGGGAATTAGGAGGACTCCATCCAACAAAGGAGTGAGATTCTAGAACAACTTTCCTAAGGCCACTTGGATAAACAAATTAGGCCAATTAATTTTCAAACAGAGCTGACAAATGGAGAAGTGGATGACAAATAGATACTTGTAATACTAGGACACTATAGGATACTAGGAAGTCCCATTGAATTACAGAAAAATGAAAGATGTGTCAGAAACAAAGCCATTGTGTTACCAGGGTTACTTTTACAGAAAGTCCCAACAGCATGCATGCCTCTAGGCAACAGATCCTGTCCTAAGTTAGGCAGGGCTCCAAATTGCTTGGAAAAATATGAAAGCAACATTAGAGAACTTATTTGAATGTTCCCCTGAACAAACAGTAAATTATGACTGGCTCATACTTGAGAAAAATGGCCAGAGCAACTCATGCAGTTGTACTGGGGTTTATGCAGTGCTCCTAAAGAACCTGCTGAATAACTCTGAATAACAGGACAGCACATAAAAAACAGACTGTTCATAGATAAATTTCAATAACAAAATAAGGCTAAGTTCTCTGAATAAACGCTTTACTGCAAATAATTTTCCCAGCTTTAATGAAGAGTTTGCTCCAGCAGCAGACAGAATAGGGCTGTGATGATAGAGGATATCTTAGTAATTTAAAGCGTCAGGGATATTCTTTTCAATACTTGATTTTTACCCACTGCTGAATGAAAATAGTATCCCTAAGTCATTTAAGATTACATGAAAGTCCAACCAACAGCCAAGTCAAGCAGACCTTCAATCAACACTCAGGGAAGACAGAACCAGGCCAACAGCCAAGGGGGTTCTTCCTTAGTCCCCGCCATCAGGAGAGGGAGTGGTGCAAGTCCCTCCTCTCCCTGCCCCCATGGCTGCTGCAGCTCCATCTAAGCCCTTAAATGTAGGAATTCCAGTTTGACAGCTTGCATGGGTGTGAATACTTTTAAGTAAAAAAAGAAACCCTGCCAGCCTTAAAGGAATTAAACAACTGTGAGGCACACTGGGTCAGATTCTCTAACACAACACAACAAATGTGCTGTCACTGTCAACTGGAGTCCTAATTCTGTTTATTATTAATACCAGAGTTATCAAAGCTGTATACAGATGCAGTGATTGCTATAGATGTTAATATGTTTAAGGCAATCTGGGACAAAAGCACTTTTGTGGTGGGTTTTCATATAATGTTTCAAAAACTGGTAATCTGAAATGAGTGCCATGTATGCACTTGCATATTTAGTATCAGAATCTTGTATTTATCCTTAAGAAAGTTATATGATATATCTTGATATATTCACATAAAACTTCAAGACAGGGACTGCATTCCAATCCCTTCTCAGCTCCTAATTATTGTCTCAAAAAATATTCCCATGGTAAACATAAAACATTAACCTCCAGAAAAGTTTTTGTGCTGTCATCTTAAACAGCTCATACTTGTGCTTTTTTATTTACTCGCCTGTGTAAAGGAAAAACTGGGATTAAAACTTGGGAACAAATAATTTGTATAATGTTGCTGCAGAAGCCAATGAAAACAAATAGATCTGTGTCTGTTACTTGTTTGCTGAATCCAATATTTCAAAAATGTAATATGTCATTTTTTTCAAATGTCACAATTCAATAGAAAATGTCACCTTTTCAGCAGTAACATGGGACTTAAATATCATAATGAAACTGCAGTGAACTGCTGGATATGAATTTGACCTAGCTGTGGTTCAGTCTTCATGCCTATGAAGGTTTCTGCTAGCCCTGAGGAATAAAAAAGTAGTAAGAATCAGGCTGGGGACACAGGGACTCATCACATGCAACTGCACTGTCTTCTAGGTGTGAGGGAACTCTCGTAGTTCAAATGTTACAGTAAATATTGAAATCTGAATTAAATCTATAATTTAAGATTAAATGTTTGCTGTTATGTAAACAAGTTATCAGGTTTGTCAGCCCTTCTCTGGCAGAAAAAACAATTAAGAAAGTGGTAAGAAAGAAGCAGCTGTGTAAAAGACCGCATCTTTTCATTCAAGAAGTTCCACTCCTCTGGGTGAGGGACTATGCTTAACTAGTGTTGGGATTTAAACTAGCAGGCAGCTAAATACCACAAAGCCATTCACTCACTTCCCCTGCCCGTAAGATGGAAGAAAGAATCAGCAAAAGATAAAATGTGTGGGTTGAGATAAAAGCAGTTTAATAGGACAGAAAAGGAAGGGACAATGAGAATAAAGATAACTGAATACACCAAACAAGTGATGTACAAAATCTGGGTGGTAGAACCTGAAACGTGGGTGGTAGAACTGTGCAGCTTTTTTTCACCTCCAGACATCTGTATTCTTCCTTATTCCAGCAATACCATGCTCTTTTTGAAAACAGCATCCAGAGCAAGGGTGACAAACTCACTGCCCATGGGCCGAATCCAGCCCTCCTCCTTGTTTTATCTAGCCCAGCACCTTGTTTCCACCTGGTGGCAGCACCAAGCTCCTTGCCGCTACAATCCTACCAGCACACTGGTCACATGTGCAGCATGTGATGCACCTTATGCTGTGGGAGCCATGAATTTGACATCCCTGATCCAGAGTATCTTTGGGAGCCAAAGGAAAAGGAGCGATCCTTGCTTTTTGTTTAAGTAGGCACTTACCAGGAAACCAGTATCACTGCACATAGGAAAGATGTTCTATTCATATACAAAAGGAGCTTACACTGCAATTGTTCCTCTGAAAAGACAGTCTCAAGCAAAGTGTGTTTTCTGTGTTACATATTATCAATAAACGTGTTCCAGTTGAACACATATATGATCAAACCAGGAAGACTAGAGCTTCATGCTCCAGGTTAAACTTCAGATGACAAGGGCCAAGAAGAACACCTTAATGAATGCTTTTAAAAAGACACCAAGTGAGGACTGAGAGATTAGAGCAATAAGAATAACAGTGTTATTTTACAGGTGCCTGATATCAGGCTCACATTTATTATAGCCCATCTCTGAAAAGTGTAAACCAAGAAGAGCAGTCTTGCCTTTATCTGCCTGTAAGTACAAACTGCTACCTTCCAGCTGCCCTCCTCTTTAGGCTGACGAAGGCATCCTCATTGCTGCACAGCAAACCAGTTTGAATTAATCTGGATTAAAATTAATCAATACTGTTTTTTCTTTCATGTTAACTTTGAGGCAGACCCAGTCCCTCATTTAGCTCATTGCTTGGCAATGCAAATACTTGAACTTGTAGCAGGCAGGGAGCAACTGAAGGACAAAAACAAGCATTTGGGAACAGGGAAAGGGCAGAGCTGTTGTTCTTGGCAGGAATGCTATACGCCTTGCAGGAATTGCAATGTTAAAGCATCCCATCCCAACTGTGTTAGGTTATTTATGCCTATGTAACAGAACCAAAGCACATAAAGCTACACTGACTGGGAAGTTTGGACAAGGCAGTCAAAAACTGCACTGTTACTGTGGCTGAAGTGTTCACTGGTAATGAGGTCTCGAGTAGTAAATAAAGTAGTTTAAAAGCCAACAATGGTGCAATCAGTAGGACAGCTTTTGTGAAGAGATGTGGAGACCAAATCCAGATTTGTGCTGCAGCTGGTTAGCACTGTGCTGCTGACACAAAGCAGCTCTAAAGCTGGGGTAGCCAATTAATGCAGAGAACTGGCATAGCATGTCTTATGTCATTGCTCTCCTGGCAGCTGGTATTTGTCTGCCTGGAAAGGAAGTGTAGTCACATCATCTTTGATCTGTGACTAACTGTCCCAAGGGCCCTTATTTGTTGGTACAATCCCGAGTCTGCATATCTCAATTTAAAGAGAATAGGAGGGAATGCATACACCTCCAGGCTGCTTCTGCTCCAAGTGACCTCTGTGCTTTTTGGCTGCATGACTCCCCTTGTTTCACAAATACACCTATTAACAAAGAAAACTGAGAAAAATACCTTTCAGTGAAAGAAAATTCTCTTTACTGTTTATGTATACTAGAACACTTGCTATGTGATAGCTTAAAACACGTATTTGATGGAAATCAGAAATCTCTTGCGATTTGGAATATGCAAAGCATTTGATAGCTATCTGAAAATGTTACAGTGCTCAGAATGTTTACTTCCTACAGTCCTCTGGGCAGGACAAGCCACACAACTTGTTATGGAGGCATTTAAACCACACTATTACCCCATCTTTTTCCATGAACACAAAGTATCTTTTACATGATCCAAAAGTCACCTCCATTATGTGACAGATGCTTTTTCAGTCAAGACTACAGGCATGATACAATTGACAGTTCGTTGTGTGGTCACTCACTGGGTGAGATGTGTGTCTATCTAAGCAGGAGGCCCACTGCCTTGATGAAAGTAGCATTGCTGTGGTCATAGGAGGGAAGGGTGGCAGGATTCACCAAGCAACTCCCCAGACAGTGCACTGACCTGTAGCTTGCTCACACAGACCTGCTTTCAGGAAATGGGAAAAAAAGAAGGCAGCATGACAATGGTGAACAGTCCTCACTGTTTGTGCAGGTGATCAGCATTAGAGAAAAGCAAGAATTCATCATGCAGGATGACCTGATTGTTTTCATTACCATTGCAGGATGGTAAGAGGATATTTCTTGGAAGTAGCCAAATACTGCGATCTGTAGATCATAAAGACACAGCATGTCACCAATCCATCGAGCCGAGCAGCATTATTTACATTTGTAAAATCATATTATTGAGCTGTCACATTTGGCCAAAGGAATTTACTGACAAGAACTGATGAAGAGATGTGTTCTGTATGTGTTTGTTCATACTGACAGTGATTCTGGGTTCACGAAATACATGGAAATTGCAAGGTGCTCTTGCTCTAATCAACATGCTGCAGGGAACAACGAAACTGAAAAAATTCTGCTCACCCACTGTTCCAGCCTTAGAACCAAATTCTGCACTCAGGAAGAAAAATGTGCAGTTTCCTTTGTTCATAAAACATTTATTCATATCTCTATGTAAGAAGTATCTGAAATTATTCAAAACTGCTACTTTTCCATTTCATCAAATCTGTATTTGCAGGAAAGGCTATGAACCCACATTTCTATCAGAATTTTATATTTAAAACATACCAATGGCTTTATGTAACATTCTTTTTACATGATTCTAGTCCTTCAGCTCTCCTACTCATCTGTCACAAACAATTAAATCACTGGATTTTTCATTGTTTGAAATAACTGGTTGCATTACCATCTGGAAACAATAGATTTTAAGTGCATAATTACGGATGTTTGAAATCCCAGAAAACCAACTTTATATGCACAGGACTAGGAGGCAGCATGCTCTGCACTGTCAGCTATATGATGAACAGTTAGGAGGAAAGAGGAGCAATTCTCAATCACTTCTCTGCTGCCTTCCCACCACTAGCCTGAAAAAGCTGAAGTCAGATTTGACTGCAGAGCAAATCAGAAAATATTGAACTGCTCTCACTTGCATTGAGTTTTAATGACTGTGGTGACACAAACAGACCCTAGTTAATCTCTGGTCTCTAAGCCTTCACCCTCCATAGAGCTCATTTCTACGAGACTGGAAAAATCAACTTTGTGTTAAGTTTCCAGGAAGCGCAAAGAAATGACATTACATGACAGGACTATTGAGGATAATGCTGTGCACATAGCTCATCAGTGGAAAACACTTCAAGATTTGAAACAAAAGCTGCAATATATGATACTGACTTTCTACAAAATGAGCATATCTTAAGATATGACAGTTAGTCAAAACCTAGCCAAAATACTAGCTATTAACTAAACTTTTAGTCCAAACAGCTGACTCAATCCTCTTTTCTATCTTTTCCTTACACGTGACCTATTTCTGAGTATATTCATTTGTCATAATATATTCCAACTGAAAAGAATCAGAAAGGCCCTACAGCTTCCCTAAAGACAGCTGCAGGTCTAGATCAGCCTCAAATCACATCAGAGCATGTCCCTTATACTGCCCAAAAAGGGTATCAAGCAACTAAAAGTAAAGAGTTCATTATACACAGGCCCAAACGCACCATCAAGTGTAAACTATTTAGCTTTGATTTCACAGTATCTGCATTCCCTCTTCCTCATAGTTTTTCCTCAATTCCCCCTCCACTCCCTAGGATCACAGTGAACTGAAAGACAAGTTTCTAGCCCTTTCAAGTCACTTTGTGCCAGGACACTCAGTTCTTATATGGTCCATAATTATACAAGGCAGGAGGGGGGAAATTCTCAGCTGTACATAATTCAGGAGATATTAGGAGTTTCATCTCCATACCTTCTTACTGCCGACGCTTTTCATGTAACTAATGACATGATAGACTACTATTCAAACTAAGTCTTAGAGAACTGTTTATTAACAGACAGTATGCTGGATTTGTGATGTCTCTAGGAGACTGTAGTCAGCGAAGAAGCATGAGAAGAACTACAAGTAGTAAACTGGATACCACATAGAGTGATTGATAAAAATTTGGGGGATGGAGAAAAGTTCTTTCTGGAAACCAGACTTCCAGTAACTGTAGCCACAGTGGACCAAATCCTCAGTTGGATGTACAACCTGACCTGACCATGCAGTCTGTGCCCCACTTAAATATGAGGGGGGAAAAAAGTTGTTTATTTGGATTACAGTCATGTATTATAATGCTCCTTGACAGTTTCAAGACCCAGTGTGCTAAGTAGTGATGACATATACATCTAAAAAAGATTCTTGCCTCAAAAAAGTTCTATTTTATAAACACTGATATACTGAGAAATACCTGCAAACCTAGCTAGCTGACCTGTTACTGGTTAGTAGTTTTCTGGAGGCATCGTAAAAGAAATGACTGCTAAGTTGTCTCTAACAGAGACTAACAGAACAAACTAATGAGTTTTAACCACAGAAGGTTCCCACCACTTCCTCACAGAGGCAAGGGCCAATGCAATTAAAGAGGGAAAAAGGTATTTGGTCAGTTAAATCCAGCAAATACACTCTCCAGAGATCCACATCCTCTTTATGTTGGGAGGGACAATAAAGATGAATGATTGGATGTTATCAGCTTTGCAAACCCCATTTAAGCTCTTGGCATCTCATTCCCATATGATCCCATACAATATTTTTAATATACTATTACCTTTCTGTTCCTAGAAATGAAATAAAAATAAATTTAATCTTGATGGACATATCCTACTGATTCAAGGAAATCACCTCAGAGTATGCGCTATGGAGTAAAACACATTTTTATTACTGCAGGGGACCACGTGGGGGTTTAGCACCTCCATACACGTGTCCACCAAGTGAAGATTTTACACAGGTAAGCCTTAACCCAAAATTTCATCAACTATTACCTTCGCTTCACAGTCACAACTAAAGCATATCTATGTATGACAGTTGGGCAGATTTGGGGGTTGGGCACACATTCTAGTTTGACCACTACTGCCCACTGTCCACTACACTTATCGGCAAAGGCAGTGTTTGTTTCTTGCATGTAAGCATGATACAAAAGCAGAAGCAAGAATGCCTACATGCTTTAAGTCTTAAAAATATCCATATCTTACCATACCAGGTTAGGCAGGTCCAAGCTTTTGCAGTTACCTTTTTTGCAAAGTCATACTTGTGCTAAGCTGTTCTGATTTACATCAACAGTTAAGGTATTAAGGCTTAACCAAGTTGCTTTCTATCAACAATTAAGGCTTAACTAAGCAAGCTGCTCTCTATTTTACTACTATCAAATTTTATAATAGGTTCAGTAGTAGTTGGTTGAGGAGAAAAGCTCAAACCTTGGGTCTGCATACCAGTAAATATCTTGATTAAAAGTGCTTTTCCTAGATCAACAAGTTAAAATCTGCAAACCATGTTTATCACTGAAATTTATTCCTTCGTTTTCAAGTCAGTTTATTTCAAGACAATAAATCACATGTCTTCTGTGCATTTTTGTAAGGCAGATATTTCAATTACTGTAAGAAATGCACATGCAAAAATCAATATATTAAATTTCCTAAAATCCACCCATGAAACTGCATTTCACACCAGTAATTCCCACATACACTTCAGTTCTGCATTACCAGCAGTCTTGTGCCAGCCTATAAAATCATGCAAGCTGAGGACAGTTTATCGAAGAAGGTCATGAGGGCCTTGACACAGCTGATGTAAAGACACCAACATACAGCATTTAAAAAAACTACGACCATTTTAAAATAAGTCCAAAAAAATTCCTATTCCAACCAAAGAGAACACAAAACATGCTAAAGCAACTGGTGGAAGGACACTCTTTTGTACACTCTTCAGCATTGAGAAAAAACATTTCAAACTCCTTAAGACTCTGTGCTTTGTTGTATGACAACAGATGCCCTGCACCGCACCAAGTCTTGTTAAGATACTGTTAGAAGTTATACACAATACCAGATATTTATAAACAGTTTAAAATATTTTTATATATTTTCTTAAATACAGAAACTTCAAAGAAAATTAAGCATTTCTGAAGTGGAAGTAACAGTCAAACTGAATAAATGCATTTCTTTTCCAAATAAAATAAGTGGCATGTATTGGCTTATAGTACACTGAGACACACAAAGGAAAGAATGTGATTAAATAGCTCTTCATTTGGTGAATTGTTTATTTATTCAGCCCTTATGATAACGTTCTCAAAGACAATCAATCATTGATTTTAATTTACTTTATTGTGCTAAAGAAAAGAGTGACTTAAATGTGGAATTTGTATAGTCTCTCTTGCATTCTGTAATAATCCAGATGGAACATGTACTTTTTCTGTGTAGTGACATTAGCATGATTAAGCATTAAAACTTAAGTAGTGCATTTTTAGAGGTCATTAATAAAAGTTAGATATAGAAAAGACTACTGCTCATCAAGTTTATCTCTGTGCTTTGTTTCTGGATCAGATTGCTTTTGTGAGAGGAACTTCAGGCAAGGAAGCTTAACTAGTTTTAAACTAAGTGAGATTTTTCTATCTTTAAATGGTTTAAAGTCTAAGATGCTTAAGTCCCTGTGCAAGATTGAATCTGGTGCAGACGGATGAAGACAGTCAAAAAGAGCAAGGCAGGAATAATTCATAGAAGAAATATGTTTGACAGAAGGAAGAAGTACACATGAAAGAGGCAAAAGAATGCTGCAACAAGAAAAAGGAGACTGATTTTAAAACAAAGCAATATACAATAGAAGGCACATGCAGAAGAACGAAGGGTCTGTGGGAGGAAGTGACTCAGCTGGGTTATTAATTTGTTTCAATGCAAGGATGATAAATTACTCCAAGTTTTATATCTGAACACTGTCTAGGAAAAAACAGGCAGATAACAGCTACATTACAGTCGTAATATACATACAAGCATTTTCTAGGAGGGCATTTTTAAGTAAAAAAACCCAACCTTAATAGGTGGTTCACATCTCTTAAAACTACTTCTCGACACAGTAGAGTATCATACGAGAAAGGAGGATATTCTGGAAAACTCCACATACATAATCTGATTTCAAAGAGCCATACATTAGTTCTACAGCTACTCCATCTCTCTGCTCCTCTCCTTAAGACAAAAATAAAGCTATAAGCAGAAATATCATGTAGCAGCATAGTAATATAGTGAATGGTAACACAACAGACAAGCAGCAGCAAGAAAGGGCTGTAAATTGTACCTAGACTGTAATCTCTAAAAATGTGTTTCTGGTTTTAATGATAAAATTAATTAACACCATCTGTTTTCATGTACCTCCACCTTTACCTCCTAACATATATATTCTGAAGCCTCTAAAGCGTGCATCATTTTGGTCTCAACTTGGTATGATTCTAGTCCTGTTTTAGAGGCAGTCTTGAATAATAGTGAATGACAACGATAATATCAAGTTTTATAGCAATGAAAGTGGAGCAGTTAAACTGGAAAGGGAATTTTCATATAGCTTTGAATTTACATGCAAGTACTCTCTGCTTGACATATTTCAGCAAGTTTTGTACTAGTCCCTCCTCTTAAATATAAATAAGTATGCTCAGTCCTACATTTCTATTCTTTAGAGTACTTCCTCTGGCACAGTTACTTACAGTATTAGTATCCGTAATACTCTGTCTCTGGCCACACCACCTGGAAACAAAGTTGCATGCAAGCCTATAACCCGAGAACTGCAACACTGAGGATGTCTATCAGTGACTGCTCTATTTTGAAAGGGGTTGCTTCCCATGTAAATTGCACGAGATAAAAATCGAGTGAAAAACCACATTAAATTGTTATTTTCTTCTTATAGTCATGGAGAAGTCAAACAGCTGGTCCACAGCCAGACCTGAACCTCCACCTCATTTAAGTTGTACCTAGAGTTCAAATTTAATTTAAAAAACCCACAGAACTTACCCCACACTGCAGTGCCTGCAATTAGTACTCAACTGCCTCAATGTAAGAGGGTAAATTAGCTGGTTTAGATTTTTAACAGTAGCAAAACTATTGTCACACTCTTCTTTTGCAGAGCCATTGGCACTGTGGGCATACCCCAAAGGGATCACCATTCAGGGTACAAGGACAGCTGAGGGAAGCTTTCTGTGAAACAAGCTCTGAAGCTCCTCATTCACCCAATTCCATCAGAAAGGCACACCTTCTGCCTTAATTGGTGTATCATTTCCAAAAGATCTATGTTAACTGGTCCACACTACCGCTTCCCATTTTTTTTGCAGGTTGCACTGGGAATCAGTAAAAATATAAACTGCTGTGCCCTGGACTTGTAAGGAAACAGATATGGAGCCTCAATTTTCAAGCCTACAAATGCTGAGCGTGGGCATGGCAGGAGACAGACTATAGTGTTGTCCAGCAGTTGTTACACTTTACCTCCTGAAACCATTAAACCCCGTCAAATATTTCCGAGTTTATTACAGTAGTACCAAGGGGTCCCACTCATGTATCAGAGAGCTATTATGAGACCTGACACAAAAACATTTAATTAAAAACTGTCAAGACTTGTATGGACAAACAAGGGGGAATTCTTACACTCACAGCTGTTAAAATTTGCCAAGCCACATTCCAACAGAAACTGAGTGAGTACTGAGGAACCATTTTGGTTTCCTGACAAAAATAAGCGGTTCCTCTACATGAAACAGGAAAACAGCTTAAGTTAACGCAGTGAACTAAGTCACATGAATTCAAAAAAAAAAACAAAAACTTTTATCTGGTCCCAAAAAAGTCGAGTCTATATATAATTTATTAGCAGATTAATAAATTTAACCTTTGCATAACTAGTTTCTTATCCTCTCCCCTGCCAAAAAACAGATTTTACATACAGCATTCTCAATTCTTTATTTTCCTGCTTTCAAAAGCTTTCTTAAAAGCCAGTTATTTATTTATTCAATTTCCTCTCCCTTTTGCACATACAGCACCTTGAGTAATGACTTGCTGTTTTCTCCTGGGCAGGTAACAAAATCCTTCTATAGATTATAGGAGCAATGAAAATCACGACAAGCTGCAGTAACAGTAAGATAGCTATTGTTCCACATTTGATGGTAGAATTTCAGCACATGTGGGCTCTGAAACTGGCAACTGATGTGAAAATTCTTCCCATTTAGGTAAATGTATCAGTATTTAACAAGCAAAAAATGCTGTCAATGGGGGACTCTTCTCAAATAGTAAGGAGGATGATTTCTCACTCCAACTCCCCCCCCCCCCCCCCCAGTTACCTATCAGGAAAATAAGCAGGTGCAGAGATGAACAATCAAATCAGACTAAACTTTGGTAGAATGGAGTGTTTTGGGAACATAGTATACTTCAGGAGACCAGAATATGGATTTTCGTTGCTGGTAGCAGCACTGAGCTGTAACAGTGCTAGTTTATTAATATCAGCACTGCCAATTTAGAAAGCTATTATAGCAGAATTTGCCATACTTATTCCTTGGTGCCTTTCAAGGTGAATTGAAAGATGAGTGAACAGAAATGGGAGAGGGAAAGGGAGAGAGATGTTACAGCCAGTGGCAAAACAGCTGTGATGAAAGGATACAGAGTACTCTCACTTATTATCCTTAACTTGTAAAGGAACCTTCAATCTTTTGGTTCTTTGTAGTGATACCATTAAAAGTGGGGTAAATTCTACAGGCAGAAGTGGATGCCCCCTGCCATAGTAAAATATTTATATGATTACTTAGCCTACAAGGGTACCTACATACTCAGCCATAAATCAGGACTCTACTACACTTGCTGCTGTACACACAGAGTACAAGTCAGTCCCTCTCCCGGTGTGTTTGCACCTGAGGTAAAATAGTAAATGCTTATTGCCAAGTTGCTTCCAGCAAAGCAGGTACATACTTTGAGCAGTGTCTAGGAAGAGGAATTGGCTTTCATCTCATTTGGCCAGCTTTCAGGTGTGAAGTAGGGACAGAACTGCACATTTGCATCATGGATTCTATCTTCACTGTGAAACAAAAGAAGTAGTTCAGACATCTGGTACCACTTGGCAGATCATCACAACACTACAGGGCAGAGCCATCCTAATCAAAACTTTAAACGGCACTTATGGGGATGAGGGCTAAAACCATACTACATGCTCAAGAAGTCCAGTATTAGTTTTTCCTCTTTGGTAACAATCTGTATTCAAAACCTTGTTTAATGATGCCACAAAACCAATTCTGTATTCTTGAAGCAGTAGTACTAAGAGACACTGTAAAGTCCCTTCAGCATCTACAAAAACCTTCCTTCCTCTTCCCCCTGACCCCTCAAATATCCAGGAAAGACTAGCAGGATTAAACATTTCACTAAATAAGCCTATTAGATTAAGGTGGCTTTCTTTAGAAGTGCTGACATTATTTCCAACTGAGAAAAACAGAAAATAGCCAACTGACAGGGTAAATGTAAAAATCCTGTAGGGTGGGCCAAAAAGATCCGAGAAAGATGCTTGAAAGCTAGTAATTAATCTGGTTCCAATAAACAAGGAAGAGGAAGCTGACCACATATCTGTAAGGCTAACAGTGGATGAAGGCATAACAAAGCACACAAGGTAAGGCCTCAGCAGAAATGTTAGATAACTATTTCACATCTGTCTTTGGCATACAGGACTCAAATATGTAGGAGCTCAGGCAAAACCCCACACTGAAACCTGACAGCAGCTGCACCACAGTACTGTCTCAAATTGAAGTGCAAGTAGAAAAATGTTTTGGTCAGAGTGACATAATAGGTAGTAATGATACTCCAGGACCAGTGCTAAAGGAACTCAATTATGAAAGAGCTGAAGTAAGCATTGCAGTGTGCACCCTTTCACTTAAAATTGCCTCAGTGTCAGCAAACAGGTTGTGCTTCCAGGAGGTATCCAGGGAACATGACAAGACTACTACTGTACTTCGCAAAACATTGCAATGCTGAATGGAATTAGAGGGCATCTGGATAAACCCTGAAAAATTTTCAGCAGCATCTAGGAACTCTGTTAAAAGACCATGACTACATTACACCAAGTACTGCAAAAGCACAGAGCAGATTGCTTCTAGCCCAAACAAGAAGCAGGAAAAGTACACAAAGACTGCTAAAGGAGATAAAATCAGACTTGCACAGACCTTCCACTTGGATTTATGAGTGCTTTGTTATGGCTTATAAGTGTTCAACATACACAGGCAAAACCAGTAATGCCAAGGAAAGAAGAATCAAAGGAGAAAGGCATTAGGAAGAACAGTCAAGGCAGCCTGCTTGACTAGCCTAATCTCATCTTATGACAAGGTGACCCACTTAGTGGATGAAGCAAAGCCTGTGGCTGTTGCTTTAGTAAAGCATTCGACACCATTTCCCACAACATTCTCCTTGAAATACTAGCTCATGGCTTGGACAGGCATAGCCTTCACTGGGTAAAAAAAACTGGCTGGCTGGGCCCAAACAGTCATGTTCCCAAGGCCCAGTTCCTTATAAGTGATGTGGATGGGGTCATCAAGTAAGTTTGCAGATGATAATTTCACGGGAGTGTTGGTTGGTTTGAGGAAAGGAAGGCTCTTAGAAGGATCTGGACAAGCTGCATCGATGGGCTGAGTCCAATTATGTAAGATTCAACAAAACCAAGTGTCAGATCCTGCACTTGGGTCTCAACACCACCATGCAGCTCTACAGCCTTGGTTCTGAATGCCTGGAAAGCTGACTGGCAGAAAATGAGCTGGAGATATTGGTCAGCTGACCATGAGCCAGCAGCATGCCCAGGAGGCCAAGATGGCCAACAGCATCCTGGCTTGTATCAAAAATAGTGTGGCCAGCAGGACTAGAGGAGTGATCAACTCCCTGTACACAGCCCTGGTGAGACTGTGCCTCAATTACTGTGCTCAGTTTTGGGCCTCTCACTACAACACAGACAGAGGTGCCAGAGTGTGTCCAGAGAAGAGCAACAAAACCAGTAAAGAGTAAAGCTCAAGTTCTGTGAGGAGTGGCTGAGGGAAATGGCACTGCTTAGTCTGTAGAAAAGGAGTCTGAGGGGATAACTTACCACTGTCTACAACTACCTGAAAGGAGGTTGCAGCAAGACAGGTGTTGGTCTCTTCTCCCATGTAACAAGCAACAGAACAAGTGGAAGTGCCTCAAGGTGTGACAGAGGAGGTTTAGATTGGACATTAGGAAATATTACCCTCACTGAAAGGGTTGTCAAGCACTGAACTGGTTGCTCAAGGAAGTAGTTGAGTCCCCACCCCTGGAGATATTTAAGCGATGTGGCACTTACAGACATGGTTTAGCGGTGGACTTGGCAATGCTAGGTTAAGGGTTGGATTTGATGACTTAAAGGCCTTTTCCAGTCAAAATGATTCTATGATAAGGAGTCAAGTACAAGACACAGCATCTGCTTGCCTTATTTGTACTAAAGTAGTCATACTGATGATGAGATGCCACAGGCAGTATTTCTTCTGGCTCCAACTCATACTGAGGTGCCTGTTGGTAGATGTGACAGCCTTTTCGTTACAACTTACCTCTGATTCTTGAATAATATTTAGCACACACCACATGTTAAGAGTTTCTTAAAATTTTAAAGTATGTTAAAAGTTTAATATTACAACTTCTTCCCTTCTGTAAAGTTTAAAAATGTTACATTATTTATATAGTATCCTGATATTATTATTACATTATTTTCAGCACATTTCCTTTGAAGTGCTTTGGTACTCAGAACCTGGTTCTCTGCATATGGTCGGGAGTAAGTATTGGACATATTTCAGAAGAGCTGATATGCCTTTCATGAAGGGAAGTAATGTTTCTGGCTGACCAAAAGAGCAGCACACTGTTCATCTGCACAAAAGAGGAGTCACCAGTGGAGTCCCCACAGAAGACATATGCTCAAGCTTCATGATCATTTCTAAATATGCCAAATCATGTAATATCAAAGTGGTAGTTTAAAACATTCACAGAAGCAAAAATGAAGACTGACTAAGAGAAGTTGCAGAAGGACTTCACGATAGTGTGCAATAAAATGCCAAATGGAATTCCATAAAGGCAAATGTGAATTAATGTCAGGTAAAAAAAACCAAACAATTCTAACTTTATAAAGCAAAAGAGAAAGCTCTCAGCTAGCTATTACCACTCAGGAATAGAATCTCAGAGTTATAGAATAAGCTCTATGAAATTGTCAGTTCAGTACCTCATAGCAGTAAAACCAAAACCAAGCAGAAATTACGAACAACTTTGAAAGATACAGGAAGAAAAAAAAAAAAACAAAAGATGTAGTTACACAGTAATATGCTAGACAGTAATTCCAAACCCAAAACCAGCATAACAGAACTGGAGAAGTACAATCACTGGCAACAGCGACGATTAAGATTAGGCAACTGCTGTCAGTCAAGGAACAATTAAGTCAACATGGATTTATCAAACTGGAAAGAAGATAACTGATGAGACTATGATACAAATCTGTAAAATAAGAGCTATAGAGAAGCTGCAACCCCCCCACACCGGCACCAGGGTAGAGACTTTTGGACATTATGTGTCATTGAAATTCTTGTCATAGGATATCACGGAAATCAAAAGGTTCCACAGTCTCAAAACAAGTATATTGTTTTGTAGAAGACAAACACATGAAACAAAGATAAACCACTGAGAGAGAAAATCCTCATGATCAATTTTGGAGGCTGGGACATCACATCAACAAGATATTACTTACCCATGTAAAACCAATTAATACAATGTTCATCAGATTCATAGGCTGGAAAACTCAAATGAAAATATTAACTTAATTTACCATTAGCTCAAGTAATTTACTCTATTTGTCCATGCATATAAACAGATAGCATAGGCATCTGCTCATTCACACTCACACTGAAACCAGTCTAATTTCAATAAGGCAATCTTCGTGTTGAAGTCGCTACTAATACAGTTCTGTTTCGTACAAAATTATAAACTTCAATCATCTCACATAATTGAAGCCAAATTCACTAGAGAATAAGTAGGTATTCCAAAGTATGAAAACTGGAGTTAAAGTCAGTCATTTTAATTGCATTGGGGAAAAAAGTCCACAATTTCAACATAAGTGGGAAGAACTGTTTTCATTCAAAACTTAAACATCTGGGATCACATAAAGCAAAAATAAAGCTGACATTGGTGTGCTGCATATAAACATAGGTATTCAGACAGTTGCCTAAGATAGATATGCCTTCAGTTTTGCTTCACATGTGACAACATCCATTGCTCCTGTACTAGGTAACAGAACAATAACTAAGCAGCTAAAAAAAAATAGAACTGCATTGTGCCATCCATTTAGCTGGCACTGGCAAAAACGCTGCGAGTAAACTACCCTATCAAGTCTAGAAACAGACCCTCCAGCTGTAGAACATTTCAGCCACTATAAGAATACATGTTTATGTTTTATCCATTAGCCCAAAACCCACAGAATTTCAATCTTTATGCCTACCAATAACTAAACTCATACATGTATGCTCCAGCTTGGAAGTAGAGTTATGTCTGAATGACTTCGGAAGTAGAGATGAGGACAAAGATGTAGATACAGGAATGGGTAGAGAAAGGGGCTTATATTGCTTTATGAAGTCAAAGGTCTGGAAAAGCACTTGTTCAGAGCTGGACACTCCCTAGCAAGAGTTTCAGGTATGATTGTTCCATAGGACAGAAAAATTCTCCTGCTCAGCATACTGTTTCTACGTAGCTGTGCAGTCAGTCTGACACTGAAGGAAGTTACACACTCTAACTTGTATCATGAAGTAAGAGGTGCACTGGTGCTGGCTTCACCATGCTTCCTGTCAGGAAGATTCTGGGTACTCCCAAAGGAGTCATCCAGGGGGCTTGAAAGGGCACAGCAGATAGTTCTGCAAAGATCAGGTTGTCCTCTGTTTTTCTTCTGTCATTCCAGATACTCAATATGTAGAAAGCATTAGAAAAGGTGGCCTCAAAACAGCAAACTAGATGTGCTTACAGGACAGGTACAGCTATTCATGATCTTACATTTGAAAGTAATGTTCTTGAGCACTGACTCCTCCAGAACCTTTTTCCCCTTTTGTTTCAGAAATCTCATTAGTATAATACCAATATTACATAGTAATACCACACAACACCATATAACACACAAAACCAAGTCGAGTATTTCTTTGAAATGCTTGTGTTCCTGCAACCTAGGATACAGGGTAGGATACTCATCCAATAGGATCAGTTTGCACACGTTGCCACAGTAGAACAGGACACAAAAATGTAATGAGGCATCCACGGATTCCTACTGAGTATGTGGAGAAGTGACATCTGGAAGCCACTGAAATGCCAGACTTCAAGGTCAAAGCAACAAAACAGCTACACACATCACAGTGCCAGCAAAGAAACAACATCATGCCAACCAATAAGTAACAGACATGATCAGCACACTTACTAAGTGTCCCTAAGCAAAGTAAACAGAAGCATCAGTGGAAAAAATATAATCAGGAAATATTTAACTCCAAAAAGCAAAATGTTGTCTTTTAAGTAAATAAGTCTCATGTAAAAGTAAGGCAGTGCCAAAATGATCAGTCAGAGGAGATGAGTGGGAGCAGGAGGTGGCAGCTTGCCATCCGGCAGTAGGGCTACATAAAAGTGCTGCTCTGTGCTTTGGATTGTCTACAAGGTTTTTATGGGCACTTACGTGCCTAATTAAAAAAGACTGTGAAAGACACCAAAATGGGAACACTCTTCTAGGCACACTTAAGTAGGGGAGGAGAAATAGCAAAGAAATAAAAGGAGACTGCAGTTGATGCCTGCTTAAGCCACAATCCTAGGACTCTAAAATGGGTGCAATCTGTCCGGCTGTTTCTACACTTTCTTTTCATTGATGGCAACTGTGCCAAATCACAGGGAGAAGTTAAAGGCAAAAAAAAAAAATTCTGTTTCTTGCAATTGGTTTGTTGAGTACTTTAAAAACTGGCAGCCTGAAAACATTTCAAGTCAGAAGAGAAAACACTCACATACTCACACAAAGCATTTCTAAAGACTGAGCCTACATAGTTCTGAACATCTCAGGTGATCAAAACAGAACTGCATTTCTAATGCAGTTAGTAACTGCTTACAATATCACAGGCAGTAGGTGAGGGACCATAAAACTGGTTGATCAAACCGAAGTACTGACTTTACAGCTAAATGAGAAACAAAAAGGTTTCTCTGTGGGGCAGAAAGCAGAAGAAAATATAAAGTAGGGAAATTACTGGTACTATAAGAAGCAGAAAGGGAATCCTGCTAGAAGAGACAAATCCTAGTCAGAAACAGAGCTATACATCTAAAAAAATAAGGAAAGATGTAGCAAGGATTAAATAGCAATCTGCAAGATGTTTTTGTTTTCTTTAAACTCAAGGCACTGCAAGGTATCTGCAAACAGAATGACGCGATCTTTGAGAAAAAATGTTTATCTAGGGATGATTTGACCTGCTTTTTGCCCTTGTATTCTAATTAGAAACCTGACAAGTTAGAGTGTTTAATTTTAATCTAGGGTTGCAAATCTTGCAGATTTTCGTGTATTTGGAATACTGCGTCTGGCATGTCTTTCATATACTGCTTGCTATGCTCTATGCTGAGGGGAATCTCATCCAAATATTTTCTTAGGGAGACAGCTTCATAGCAGAGAATTTAATACATTAAGAAGTTTCCCTTACAATCTCCCTTCTCTAGCTTTCATTTCCATTATAAAGCAGTGAGTTACGGTCCCACAGCAGTATCCAGCACCCTGTACATGCTGATGTACTTTTGGAGTCCTTCCCTTCCTGGAATCTGGGTGTCAGCATGTAAAGTCACCACATACTCTTCAGTCAGGACTTTACAGACATGCTAGAAAACACAAAATAGATGGAGTGAGGCAGATATGCACACTTCTACCAGTACAGATCAGCCTGTAGTGAAATAACACAGTATTATGTAAGGTAATACTCATAGTTCTGGTCCTGTGCAGCCACCCAAGGAAACAAGACATGATAGAAATCTATTCATTATTACATTACTCTTTTCTTCACATATAGTGGAAATAGCCTGGAAGTGTGACAGAAGACAGAAGCCCGATTGACTCCATCTCCTGTATGACAGCCATACAGCAGATCTGCACTGCTCCTGAGCATTCTGCAGAGACGCTTTTGAGTTTGAATGGCTTCGCGATCCAAATGTTGAGCTCCAAAATGAGCAAAGTGATATGACTAGTAAGGACCTGCAGCTTCAGCCACCAAAAACATAACTGACATTGGAACTGTGCTGGCAGATTAAGAAACAGGCATTGAAACTGAGTTGAAAGTTAGCTCTGAAGAGAATCACATGAGAGCACCTCATGTTTACCTTTCATTACCTGCTGCACTGCTGTCTTAAATTGTTGGTAAACACTGTTTCAGAACTCAGAGCTGCTCCCAGGCACTGCTCCTTAGATAACATTTAATTTTGCTGCATTTCTAAAATCAGGAGAATTTAACACTTCAGAAAACAGACTAAAAGCTGTCAAGAGTAGACTAGCAGAAAGAAGCTGACCACTTCAGCCTGAGTTTTCACTCTGCACTGGTTGCAGTAATGATGCTCAGAGTATCAATGTGATTTCTTAGACCTTTTGTACAGGCTACAAAAGATAAAGGTACTACAAACAACTCAAGGAAAATGTTACAGCTAACGGGCTACTAATGAAGAGTAAGGGTTCTAGAGTGAAATACACAAGTGGATCCAAGCCTAACATTTTGAATCCAATTTTCCTTCACTGTTGTAGGGTTTTTTGTTCACACTCAGTGGTTTGAGAAGTACTGCCCCTAGATAGCTATGAGAAAGAAAACAAAACATTAAGAAGAAACTGGTCTGTGATGAGTGTTGTGCAGGGGCCCAGGCACCAACAGCACTCGTACACGTGACAAAGACTGAACGAGGAAGCAAGATGAACAAGTATACAATAAAGATCTTGACTCGATTACAGAAGGGCTTCAGCGGATTTCAGAGGATACAAAATTTGGGATGGTAAAAATATTTGTGACGGTGAGCAAAGAAACAGTAGGGCACAAGCACTGCAGAGGTGAGAACACATCCAACATATCCTGAAGCACATTATGGTCTGTACAGTTACTGAAGCTTACAAACTAAACTGAAACAGTCTTAGGTGCACAGTACTACTGTGTGCATTTATTTTTTTTGTTCTTCATTCAGACCAGAAAAAAAGCACCAGGCACAAGAACTGCCAGGCATCAGATATCCCACCTCATATCCTGCCATGGCAAATCTGTCAATTTCCTCCTGCTGAAGCATGGTCTCAAACATACAAATCACCTGCTGAACTGCCATCCCCACCCACCAAGATTAGGATGATCTGCTCAGAAGAAAAAGCACAGGATTTTTACCCATTCCCACATCTCATGGCTGACAGGTCTGCATTAGGGAAAAGCAGCAATCCCCCATCCCTAAACCAAAGGCACTGAGAAGCCAGCGTGGTGACACCAACAGCCAGTAAAAGCAGCAGTGTCAGTACTCTTGGACTCTCCTAGGACCATGTTCTTCCTCACTTCAGATTGCAGTTAGGTTTTACGCAGCTTCCTACATTTATCCTATATCATCTGAAGCAGAATGTTGAACATGCTACACTTTACAATATCCGCATTACCTGCAAGCGGACAATAAGCCTGTTATATACATTAACTATTTGCCTTGCATAGAAAAGGTCAAAAGTGGACAAAGAAAGTTTTCATTTTCCTTTAATATTTATAAGGCATTGACTCTCAATCTTAAACATTATCTGTCAATATTTGGGATGCAGAGCACTGCAAAGCAATGTTCTGTCTAGGTCTGATTCAGTGTAAGCAAGTGACAGAATAACTAATACAACTGGGCAGAGCCAGGCAGAACAGTAGCCTGACCATTTCTGCACAACTTTCTTTTTATTACACATACAACTGAAGTTTGATCTAATGAGCAAAACAGTGAGCCTTGATCCCAGAATATGAGACCTGCCACTACACTGTACTTGCTACTGAGAAGATTTTGCTCCATAGAACCCGTCTGCTTATCTAATCCATGCTAGTGCAAACACAATTCACAGAACAAATTTGTGCCAACTGACAGTGGGGCAAGACAAAGCATCAAGAATTTAAGGTATCTTCAAACTGACATTGATTTTTCACCATAGTCTCTTTCAGTTTTTCCACGTAGAGTGGTACAAGACAATGCAAGTAAGTATCAGAGCACCACAATATTAATACACCTATGAGATCCACCTCCTCTCTTTTTCACTCTTCTTAACTTAGGAGGAAGAATAAGGGATATAGGTCTATCTGCCCCTCCATTATTCTTGATACAGACAGTGAATGGGAGAAAAACTAGAGCAGTCCTTGCTTTGCGATGTTTTAAACCACATAACTTGTGAAGAAGCAGGCAAATGGTATGGAAATAGTATTGTCTGTTGCCTTGACTTGCTCTTGTGTTATCTGGCCAACATGAGCACATCTTGTTTAAGGACTCACTGAGGCGACAGGAATATCCATGCTGGTGCATTATCCCTGCTGTGAGGCACAAAAAAAACAGGTTCTGGAGCTGTCAGATTCTACCTCCTCTGCAGCATTTTAAGGGAAACAATTTCTCACTCTGAGTCCTTGTAAATAAGTTTTATAGTGCCTTCAACTTGAATCTATTGCCTGTTGCTGGAGAACTGCAAGTGTTTAAGTTCTAAACCATTTTCTCAGAACATCATGCTGGAGGAACCAAAAAAGGTTGTGTCTTGAAAAGCTTTCAGAATCTTCCAAAACCAAGTTCTTGCATTTATCAGTACAAGTAGATATAAGACACCTGGCGAACAAATTGCTCACTCAAATGAGAAAAGCTGAAGTGAAAAACACAGTTTGAAAAATACCCCAAACCTAAGTGGCTGCTCAATTGTCAGTTTAAGTCCATGTCTTGCAATTCTACAAGGAGTGAAACAAGGTAAGCCTCAATGGCACAACAAACTCAATTGCACCAAAACCAGTGCAAAAAGTCCTACTGACTTTGAGTATTTGGACTGAAAGAACAACATTCTGGGAAGAGATTCTCATCTGTTGGCAAAGGTTTTTGTTGCTTTCCAGAAACAGAAACATTCTTAGTGTGACACCTAGTGACAGCAACAAATACCTTACAGACCAAGGAAACAACTAAGTCAACCATACTGAAAAGTGCAGTAACAAAAATTACAACAAAACATTTTAGACATGAACTAACATCTAAAATACACAAAGTTCAGTGGGGAAAGTTTGTTTCTATAAATAAATCCAGTAAAACACATACTGATCATAGTCTCTACTCAAACCCATCTGTAACATTACTTCTCTGGTCACCTCAGTGTATTTAGTTCTCTGGACTTTGCTTATACAGTACCTACCACAACACAGTCCC
The DNA here is from genome assembly GCA_033556795.1 of Tapera naevia. Taxonomy (NCBI): domain Eukaryota; kingdom Metazoa; phylum Chordata; class Aves; order Cuculiformes; family Neomorphidae; genus Tapera; species Tapera naevia. Next base: position 20,338,912 of record JAUMJJ010000038.1, read on the forward strand.
GTTTTCTGGAGTATTTCAAGTATTATGGTGGCACACAAAACCATTCCTGCAGACTAGAAAGGGCACAAAAGAAACTACAGCAAAGCAGACTCTAGAAGTCAACACACTGACTTGAGCTACTGCCACATTTCTATGGTTTTAGGTCCTCATGAAACCAATATAAAAAAATGAAGTAAAGATAACAGAAGAACTATGAGATGATGTTCAAAATGTTAAATTATTTTCAAAATCAAGTCAGCAGCACCTCAAGAAAGGTGGGGAAATGCCTCCGGAGAATTTTAAGTTAGCAATTCAGGAAAGCCTTTAGTTCTAAACAGTAATTACAACTGATAATTAATCAAGGTCTGGCTCCTTTAGGCCTATACATACTATAAATATGATTTGTTACTGTAATTATATTGATAGGTTAGAGCTCTACCTTACTCTCTCTGCTTTGTTTTACTGGTATTCAAACTCAGACGATGATACTGTCTGAAAGTGAACTTCATCACCGCTGGTGTCTTATAACCAATTTTTGGTAAATGCAGGCCAAACACAAAGGAAAGAAGAAGCTGTGTGCCAAATTTTTGCAAACTGAAAGCTAATCTAGAAGCCAAGCTTCTGGAAGCTGACCACTGGGTAGATTCCTTGACTTAGCAAGCTGCAAGCATTTATTCTAAGGAGCAAGCTTCTAACCTTTTCTGCAGAGAGGAATTAAGTTTTGAGCATGCACAGTGGCATTGGCTGCCATCTCCTGTAAATGCCCCTGAGGTACTCACACTAGAGGTATTCAGAGTACCATCAATGACTTAGCTAAGTTTTAAAACCACAGAGGAATCACTGATTTCACATCAGCTCTCTTACAGAATCAAAACATCCTTCCAAAATAAGATTTTTCCCAAAGTTTGTTTTTACAGAATAAACTTTCCCACGAAAGACTGCAACAACAAATCCCTGTGTACTTAAACATATCAGCTTAATTGCTGAACAACTGTATACAGACCTCTTATGGCAGCAAACTTAATGCCGTTAATAAAAGCTCTATAGATAAAGGTACCTGTATAAGGTCATTATTGTGATTATACTGACCTGACCATTTCGTTTTATGAACAAATGTAGTTAGAATGCAGTAAAAAGCAGCAACACCTTATAATATTGCTATAAGCATTATATAAAGGGAAAGAAGCACAATATACTGTCATATTTGTAAGTTATATATTGAATACATATAAATATATGGAAGCGCCTTTTTAGCTGCTTCATTATCAGGTCATTATTTCCTGATTAACTGGCCACATTCTTGTAGGGATGATGGCTTAAAAAGGCCTGCGGGAATAAGTTGAATGAAACTGTTCTAGACATGAAAGTCAAGGCTATTATCAAAATGTCCCAGTGTAAAGGAGCCTGTGGACATAAAATCTACCTGCCCTGTATTTGATGGTGATAACATTAAAAATGGTCACAGCAAAAAAAAAATCTCGTGTCCTGTATTTATATGGAGTTCATTTCTTTTGCACTAAGGTAAACAGATACCACATGTGATCATCGTGCTCTTGTTGCAAGGGTCCTTTACTCAACAACACAGACCCTCTTCATTGACCAAGATTCCTACAGCTGAGAGGAGTAAACGAAAAATCAGGATGGAAAACATCCACACTATCTACTGCTTTCAGTCTGTGAGAAGTCCACCAAAATAATAAGCCAGTCCCAGAAACTATGTCTTTTCAGCACAGATGCATGAAATTCATGCATGAAATTCTCCTTTCCCTTAGCAGGAACCATGTGGTTTAGACAAGCCCTGCTGATAGCATGTCCCAGGAGTCTTATTTCCAGTGGCTGGAGAAGACATCAAGCTCTGGACAGGGTGCTGGCTATCCTCACAAATAATGAGGATACACGAATGCCGACAAAGCTTTCTATCACTATGTCAACATGTGCATATGAGAACTCCTTCAGTGTTCTCATCACTTCAGTGTTAAGCAGGTAAGGAACACTGTAAAGCAGGAGCAGAGATTTCTATTTTTTTTTACTCATCACTCCCAGTGAGCCTTACTTTAGGAGGCTGTGATTCTAGCCAAAACCTTTCAGATGTAGGAGAAATACATATATTCAGTTGTGGAAATTTATTTTTCCAAGGCTATTTTAACTGGAAGCAACTTTGAAAAGAATAAGGCCATAGCCAAAAACTACTCCGAAAACATTAACAACAGAGGTTAGCAAAATTCTTTTTTAGTAGGTTTAAACTTACAACTGTATGTGAGATGCTCAGTAGAAATTAATTATCTCAATTTATTAGGGAACTGCCAGTAATCAATAAGGTGTCTGCTTCCTCTGTATAGTACATTTAATGCCCAGTGCACAGGTAGTGAGGAGCACATTTGCTCTTTAATTATAGTTAAACAGATGTATTTTGCTGCATCGTTAAGTGATCAGTCACCTGTTACCTTCATGAATTTGAAGTTTTCTATGGCTACTAATAAAATCAGACCAGAAACAGGTTTGTATTTTATCTGTAAGTTTGTTATGAAGAGTGTGAAAGACAAATGAATTCCAACTTGAGAACTTTCTCTCACAACTATTTTCACAGCTGTCTTAATAGACAGCAGATACAATAGCTTTTAAATGCCTAGATGCAAGCCAAGCATCTAAAAAAAGACACAGTTCAAATTTAACTTCAAAATCTACTTCACAATAGACAGTATTTTAACACAGAATAAAAGGGCTTGTTCTCCGACAAAATAAGATTATCCTCCCCACCCCCCCCAAAAAAAGGGTTAATTCACAGAAATACCACATCAGCAATATGAAGGAAGAAGTTATTTAGAAAGTATACATGCATTGGTAATAAGTGACCATATATACTGCTTAGTATATACTATGACACACGTGAAAGTCTTTGTTCAGGAGCTCAGTCTAACACTCTCCTTAGTTTTATAGACTCATTAAAATCAATGTCCAACCTCTAACTGAATAAAGCTGCTGCATCAGGTCCCTAAAACATATGCTTAGCTATAAGAGCATGTTTTACGTCTCATTAAGTGTTCTTTAGAGCCCACAGTGTGGGTAGAGAGTTCAGCTGAGTAACTGAAATATAAATAAATATTCCTGGCATTCTTCCTCACAAATATTTTCAGGAAGAATGGAATATTTTTTCCAGGAATTTAAGTGTTCATGAAAAACCACCATTCTGACAAATAGTCTAAAACTTCTGGATTTCAAAATTAAACTTTAATAATTCTTTCCTAATATTTCTCTCACCAAAACCTGACACTCATCGTGAACGATTTTGTCCCTTCCCAAACTGCATTTTTCTGTTAATTTACTTTTAAATCAAAACCATTATCCAGCTCTACTGGTATTCTGAACTGGCACCAGTTTGACTATTCAAACTACAGAAGTTGCTTTCAAAAGTTTAGAATCACAACTGCTAGGAGCATAAACCTATCAATCAGAACTAAGAACTGAAACTTTGTCCAGATCACTGCAGGAGACTTGGTAGAAGGGCAATTAATGTCTTGTATATGCTTCTCAACAAAAAGATCTTGTTGATTTGATAGCTTTAAGTTACTTTAGTACTGCTATGATGTGTTTGTGCTTCCTACTCATGACAGTGACACTGTCATCATCCATGATCCAACACACTTGCCCTTTGAAGCACGGAATCTTACATTTGTGAAATGTTCCTCTGTTAGCACCACTTCCTTCTCCAACAATTCCAGAAAAATCCTTTTCTAGAAACCCTGTAAGACTCCAAGACTAGAAGAATCAGCTTAAATGGAAATTGAAAGGAATATTAGCATTCTTGACTTCTGGCTTTCTCCAAGACATGGAGTTATATTGCTGAACACTGTTCCACATGTAATTGAGCAATATTTCAAGAGGATAACCTCAAAGGATTTCCAGCTAATACATTTTATAAACAGGTCCTTGTTCATTTGATGTTCCTGTAAGTTTGTGTTACCATCATCATAGTAATATGATTTTAGTCTATCCCTGCTTGGTAAGTCAAATGCCATTTCTTTTGTACTGCTGAAACTGTGAAATAACCAAACAGTTACATTCTCCCAGAATGGATCAGAAACTGCCCATCTAGCTTGCAGGTTAACACTTCGGTCATGTATCCTCGAACTAGCTACTTAAAATAAATCCACTTAGATGAAGATAATTTTTGATCTGGGCAAGGATACGGTCAGAACTCTCCTGCTCCAGTATGAGTCCAAAGACAGTTCATCTGATGCATCTGCATTACTCTACAGGCAGTAGACTTTGCCCTGCCCACCAAACGCAATCCAAGTTTTGCTAGGTAGACTGTCAATCAAAACTGTACAGCACTTGGTCCTTTCCATCCTCTCGCAAGGTTCTTTGAGGCAAGAATGAACAAGTAGTTTTTGAACTTTCAGAGAAGGTCACACAACAGCCATAGAAGATAGACACTCTACATGTCATGGATCTCTGAAATGACTATCTACAATTTAGTCCACAATAACTTACTACTGATTACTTGGGATTTTCAAGTTATTATTTAATACACTCATTTTGCCTCACTTTTGTACAACCTGTCTCTACTATAGACCCGAATACACAAAACATCTTTATTCCTATACTAGAATCTTAAATGGGGAAGGAGCATCTCCCTAGGACTTGTGTCAAGGCTAAAGCCAGCCAACTGTCCTTCACAGAAACAATTACTCATGAAATAAAAATTAAACGGATTTTGATTGAGAAGTCGCTTAAGCTAATGGTGCGATCGGACATTAATGTGACTAATGGTAATGGGCCCTCTGGATGAGTTATGTGGTAATAGAGCTCCAGCTGCTTTGGCTTTGCAGAAATCATTTAGGTGTCTGAGAATCACTTTTCTGGTCTTTCTACAATTAATCTCTTAAATGAAATAACAAATGACAATTATGAGCAGTTCTGAAACGAGGGGGGCTTACTGCAATGCCTGCGTTAGGCATTAAAGTACACCTACAATCACCTTGGCTATTCAGAACTTAAACACTCACCTACTCTAAGACTTACACTTAATGTTGCATTCACTTGAAACAAATGCCTCATACGGCAATCCTCACTCAGCAGAAAGCCACTAACACATACAAGAACGCGTGAACTGCAAATAACTATGCCCCAAACCCCTTAACAGTCGTTAGCAATGTAAATCTTATTCATTTGTATTATATCCTGACTCCCCCACATCCTGAAAAGCAAAAAAGAGCAGTGGAATTAGGAATATCTGGACAGGTCTTCAGAAATATAACTAGAGACATGATCAATGTTTGATAAACCTATAGCACCTTACAAAATTTCAAGTGTTGAGGTTTCCAGTTTTCCCATAACTTAGGTGCTAAAACCAAAAATAGTTATGCAATATGTAGACTAGAAAAAGTGTTCAATGTTTTTTTATTCAGACAATTTATCTCATCATAGATAATAATGCAAATAAGAACATGTCTGAATAGACTTTCTTGTTTCCTTCCTTTCCTGTTCTGCATGAGGTTTGTTTTGCCTCTGGGTCAGGTGTTAGACTGTGAATTCACTTGGGATAATCTAATCTGTCACTGGTGCAGAGGGATTTTAAACACATTTGAGTGTTTTATGTAATTTCACATAGATTAAAGCACCCACAAAAATACAAGGCAAGGATGAGTTAGGTCTGCAACACAGTTGCAGACCATTTCTCTGGAACATTTCCTGGAAACAACAGCAGCACAATTGCACCGAGACAAACTGCAGCACTACCTGAAATTTAAAATTCTCTGGTAGACCAGCATGTTTTCCCTGCTGCTTCACTGGAAGAAAAATAAGGATAAAAGATCTAATTATACTGCAATATGCTGAAAGTTAAAGTCTTGCACAGGAAAAGTTTTCCCCATGCCTCAAACTAGGAAATAATGATAGATAAAGAATATATGTCTTCTACAACTTAAACAAATGCAGCTCCATGCTGCCACAGTCAAGTGCTAGGACTCTTGGTTAGCTAGATTAAAGCAATAATTGAAATATCTACGCTACCAGTCACTTCTCTTGCAGATGCAATAGAAGCATGACAGGATAAAGACTGGGGAATGATATTAAACCATCTTTGTGCCTTTCTGCTCCCTTTTCCTATTAAGGAAAAAGGAAAAAAAGGAAAGAAAGCACTCATTCAAGGAGGCTGATCAGCAGGGAAAAAACCTCACATTTCCCCTGCTGTACCTCATGCTGTTCTTCTTCCTGCTCCTCACAGCAGTTCTGGAGAAAGGGAACCTAAATATCAATTCAAAACTTATTAAATCTATCTGGGTACGCAGGTCACATCTAGAGGAGCAGAAAAACTGGCCCTGTATTTGCTAAATTGATCTAGAACAATTAGACTGCATAGCCAAAGCAGCCTGGAATCAGTACATCATGCCCCATCATTGCTCAACATGCATCATTAAGAGGTTCTGCCCACAAATGCTCACAAAAGATGACATGCTGAGGGCAATTAGGCACTTAGGATACCCATTTCCAAGTGTACCAAGAGGCTGATTAGAAGAGTACAGATTAAGCCCTTTCAGTATCTTAAGTGCACTTCATGTATGTCATGCAATTCAGGAATGAATCAGCTAGGCTATATCTGCAAAGCCTCACAACTATGCCATTACCCACTCAAAAGGCAGAGAGAAGAGGAGAAAAGATAGAATCACATAACTAAAACAGTTTTTTCCTCACTGCCTCAGAATTCATATTATGATTCCATTACATACAGTAGAAATCAAAGAATTTTATTCCAGCTATTTGTCTTGGGGGTGGGGTCTCTACTTCCCTAGAAACATATATTTAGTTCCCACCTTTGAGGCCCATCTATTGGGTCAAACTCCAAAAAATTTTCTCTGATTCATTTAGCTAGCTTCCTGCTAGGATGCTTCCACAATTAAATCTTCATATTGAGCTGTCTTCCACTGAACAGGACCAACTCCAGCATTTGAATATACATAGTTCCTGGGACTATTTCAAAAGCACAGCTGATCTTGACTTACCTCATTGATATTTACAACTTGTAAAATATTGATGTCCCTAGGATAGGTAAACAAACCCACCTTATATGAGGATGGTAAACAGAATATGGTTATGGATTTCCTAGTACTTCAATATAAACAGTTAACTCTGTCCTGCCCATCAGAGTAAGATTCAGTTTCCAGTGCCTGATTTATTTAGTTGGTTTAGGTACAATTTTTAACACAAGTCACACTTTTCTCAAAAATAAAAATGACAATAAACTATCCCATGAATTTTACTCTTTAGTTTAACATGATGGCATCCAGATAGCTTGGAAAACACAATGGATGTAGATGGCATTTATCCCTGATACTGACTGAAACAGTATTACATTTTTGGAAGCAATTCTAACCTCCAGAAAAAGCCATCAAGGAAGATTTGTTTGATTTCAACAGGAAAGAACCCGGCTCCTTGCCAAGCTGAGAGAACGAGGTGGAGAAGAGAAGGACTGGATTTTTTGATTCTTAAGGACATCCTTACTATCTGTATCTCAAAGCAATGTTTTAAAAAATATAATAAGGCCCTGAACTCTCATAAGAGAGGCACATGTTTGTGTTGTCAGACTGATGTTTATTCTTATATGTAAAGGCTGAAATGTTCAGCTGAAGCTTTGGGTAAAACCTAAAGGAGGGTAGGGAGGAGGAGGATCAACTGTAGAGGCCTCTGGAAGCAGCTCACAAGGAACTGCCTTGGCAGCAGTTGGCAGCAGCTCGAGTACCTGTTTTTGAAAAACTGTCTCAGACCATGTTCAGAAAGCACCAGAATGTAGCATAAATGCTTCTATTGATTTTGCATTATTAAACCCTGAAAAATAACCCAGCTTTGCATGCTATCTAGTTTACTTGATTTAGTACATTAATAATTCCAACTGTAAGACTGAAATGAAAACCAAAGTGATTCTTCACTCTGGAATTAGACATCTGCAGAGGAATTCATTTTTTTTTTATTATGTGGATTATTCGAGAATGTTAAAAAGCACTGCTTTTAAACTGTTTCACCACCTCCACTGACATTAATTGTCAGTCTCTACTGGGGGACTACTAATTTAGGGTCCCAACAAAAAAGCCAGTAGGAGGCAGTGGAGTCTTAATGGTGAGGTTTGGACTGGGGCCATAACAGGCCTTAGAGGAGACAGGCCTTAATAATGTATGTTGAAACTGGAAGATCAGATGTGCATTTGGGACACTGGTGACCAAGTGAGCATTATATTGGACATATCTGCACACTTGGCATCCATGTTAAAATACAACTGAGGTAATAAAACCTAGAACTTTTAGATTGTACTCACTCTCTCTGCAGCACTTAAGACAGCCATGCATGCTGTCCTTATGGCAGTAATGCAACTTTCTCTTATGTAGTACATCTCTGGAGGCATATTGAGATAACTATTACATCTTTAATTTGTAACTTAAATCTCTTGGTTTTGCCTGCACAATCATCTAGCTTGAATTCAAGTGATGAATACTCTAACATAAAATAAATATTTCCAAGGAATTAATGGCACTTACCTGTACACTGAATCCAGTGGTTCAGAAACTACAGCCTCATGCTTAAGCCAAATGTATTTTAAGAAAATAGATATAAATTCCACATCTGCTAAACTGATTTTTTCCTGTCTCATATACAGTAAAACAACTTATGAGCAGGACAGTTTCTGTCAATGACTATTCAACTCTTCCTATCATGCTTCACTAGTGACCTCTAACGAGCAGTAAGCATATTGCCTGAAATCCTTTCTCCTTTACAAAGAAGAAAGGCAATATTTACACAACTTCTTCCTCATAAGTTTATCTTTTCAAAGTAGGAACAGTAGTAGTTTCTGAGTTAGGAAGAACACCACATGAATCTAAGATTCTGCTTTCTACAGCAACATAATACAACAAGGAGATGGAATTATTTAACCACTGAACCAGTAAGCTTTCAACAACATTAGCAGATTGAAGCGAAATCTGCAAACACAGGACATGACACTGAGTGCTCCTAGAATGAAGTTTGCAAACCTCATGCAAGTACAGTGAAATCTGAGTGTTTGAGAAGCAGCTTTGTCATGTATTCCAGAAATAGCACACCATTGAAATAGTCTCACACATCCCTCCCTTGGTATGTGCTTGACTGGTCAGGAATTTTGCTCCTGAGGAACACTCTATACTGTGTCAAGCACATGACATTGAAAACCAGATTACATAGACTTCAAATGGTTAACATTCTCACTTTTAGTACTTACTTTACATGTATATCAATTGTATTAATATTTTAGCTGTTTACCCCTCATCCTAGTTCATAACAGCTATTGTATAAATTGACAGTCTTGTAAAAATGTCTTGGTTAACAGCTCTTACAATTACAGTCCCTCCATCTTCAGTCTATTAAGATGATCATATTTTTGTACTATGCAATTATTTTTACATAAATTGGAGCAATTCAAGGATGACAATTAAGCAGAAATATTTCCATGTCCCAGACAACTTCAAATATCCAGTGACTGACAATGTTGTCAAATTGTGGGGCATTTCTTCAGGACTCTCACATCCTTTCGTCCAGGGTGCCAGAAGCATTTCACTGGCTGTGGTCCTTTATAGCCAGTCTAGCATAAAATTCCTGCTTCTATTGAGTAAGCAATTCAATCCCCAGGGAGAATATAATGTACTCAAAAATTGCTATCAACTATTTCCTAAATTACTGTCTTCATCTGTGACAATAAGGAAAAAGAGACAGACAAACAGAACAGGGAGAATTTTAACACTTTCAACTACAATCAAATAATCTAAGGAGGAGATAATATTTCCCAAAACAGACACATAATAATTAGTAGAACAAGAAGCTGTCTAAGAAGGGACAGGGGAATACCAGCACAAGTGAATGACAGGTGCTACAAACTTTCAAAGCAAATATTATGAAATTAGGGCAAAAGCTGCACTCCATCCCACCAGATCGCTGTGGCCACAATCCCTTTGGAGCAGCAACATGCAGCAAGCTTGACCAAGACCAGATGCTGCATTAAAAGCCATTTGGTAACTGCGAGTGCCGAACAGCTCTGCGAGCCCTTTTCTGAAGTAACTCAACACTGAACTGGAGAATGTATTTGTATTCTGAAGTAGGCAGTCCTAGCAGAGTACTGTTCCAGAAGTGCTATTGACTTTTAATTTTACTATGTCACTTCATAAAAATTTCCTCTTACTGAGGAGGCCATAGACAGTTTCAAACTTATGCACAGATTAAGGATTGTTAAGAGTTATGGAAGCACAGTATGTTACTTACACCACTGGAAACCAGACAAACAACACTCAATAAAGACACATACTAATAAGATCTCTGCCTATGTAGCACTGAGGACAGACACTGAAAAAAGCTGAATCACTCAGCAGGAGCCAGGAACAGTCTTTTCCCTTGGTGCGGCCTTTTTAGAAGAGGTGGAAAGACCTGAGAAGAGATTTTTGTCAGAACTATTACTGAAATCAATGCTTTTTCCAATTAACATTGCAAGTGTTGCACTACATGACTGCAGCATTTGTGTACAGCTGCATTGAACCTGGGCAGGAACAGAGTCACAGTTACGCTTCTGAGGCCAATTCCAGAAACTACCAATTCTGCAATCTTGCTGCACTGAGCAGGAGCTAAACCGGCAAAGAGAATCACACCTTTCCTCAGCCTTTAGTTGACTATTAATGATGGGTAGAAATCTCTTCAGAGAAACTTCAGGAAGTGTTCTAATATCTACTCTGGAATAGCTTGGATAGAAAAAAGTGAGCGTTTATGGAATTATAATAGCAAAAGTACAGCTTTCAAAATATGAATTATTGTTTTTCTTCCTTTCTGCTTCCACTTCTAAGGTAGGAAGAGCTGGCTTTTTGGTTCACACTTTTCCATTTAGTAGTCCCTAGTATAAACCCCAAAACACTGGCCAAAAGGACTGCCATTACACAAACCCGAAATAATTATGGACACATTATTTCAGGAAGAGGAAGTTAATGTTTAATTAATAACAATAGCAGAACACTCTTGGAAACAAACAAAAGCAAGACCTCCTGTAACTTTGAGAGAAAAAAAAGATCAGACTGATGAATACCTTCCTCTACCAGAGCCTCCTCATTGCCAGTCCATGGAGGCAGGCAACTCCACTCACCATCATCTCGTATAAAACTTTGTGCCAAGAATCTTTCTGACCTTTGAATATATGCAGCATAGATCACCAGTCAGGAAAAAATGAATGCAAGCCACCTCCTTTTTCTAATCCCCAGGAAGTCCAAAGATATTTTCGAAGTTGAAGAGATAACTTTTAAGTGAAAACCTGAATGTATAAGCATAACTTCTTAAGAATCATGGAATCATAGCAACAACATGTTGTTTAGTAACAACAGAAGTACTCAGGACTCTCTAGCGTCTGTTAAGTTGTCTACATTGCGATTTAGGCATAGGAACATTGGGTTTCTGGGTCCCAGACAGGAGAAAACTTGGCCACTCCTAGCTAAGAAGCCAATGTCAGAAACTGGACTGACGCAAAATGGAAATCTCTACTAAACTTTGATTTGCCCATCACAGCTTCCTTTTCCTGCAAAAGTGTTACTAACATGCACAACTGCAAAGAAGTGTATCTAACAAATGTTCAGTACCTGATCATTTATTCATTTTATTATTTTGTCTCAATGTTGTATTTAGCATAAGCTTAATTTCTTGACAGGTGAATTACATAAATATTGATTTTTAAAAATTTCTCTCATTAAACTGCAGTTATCCAATTATCTATTAAAGTGGTTTGTAATGCAAATGCATGCTTCTCACATGGCCTTCCAAAGCAATGAACTGGAAAATTACACCTTGCTAAAATGGCACATTCACATAACTGATAGAGTTGAAAGACCAAAAGACCACAGGAAAACAAAAGTCCAAACCAAGACACACACACACCCCCAAACAACCCTGGTAGTTTAAACCAGCTTTTGTTACTGTTTCAGAATCCAGTAACGTGTCTTCAACTCAACTTTCATTAGAACAATGCAATTTTCTTCTTTACCAAACACTAGTAAATCATAAGCCTGAAGACCACTTATTGTTCAAAAAGTAACTAGAGAACTATAACAATCAGACTTATCTGGGACTCATTCAGAAGACACGGCAAATAACCTCCCAAATCACACTGCACTGATGGGTGCAAACAGACCTTAATGGGCTCTGACTGGGCTGAACATTGTGTGGGGCCAGCATGTCACACAGAAATCTAAGAATGATGAGCCAGCTCCAGGCCATGGAGCAACAAAGCTCCATTAGCGCAGACCTGTGCCCTAGATACTGTGCTGTAGCAAGAGTCAGAGCTCATTAGCTCAGAAATTGTGCTAAGCTCATTTATACACACGCTGTCTTCAAAATTCAGCTGCTAAGTCTGTGAAATGCTGAACTCTTTCTGTGAACCTACTAGGTCAGACTGCATCTCTCCACTTTATGCTGCCTCTCTGTAATCAAGAGGTCTCCTCTGATCTCAGCCAGGGTCTGATGAAGAGCAAACTGACTCTTCAGTCTAAGCATCAAAAAGGTAGTCATACCTCAGAGAAGAACCTGACCTTTTATCCCTAATCATTAAAGAGCCCTGTTTAAAAAAGGAACTGTTCTCATTTACAACAGCCTTCTGAGAATTGCCTTTAGGCTGCTTTTATAGGCCTGAACAGCCCTAAATATCCATGTTGCTGCAATAACCTTCTTCCCAGAGCTATTCTTTGTTTATACAGGTGCTATGGTCACACAACACTTAGAACTGTCTATCCCACTCCAATCCTATTAGGACTGCATCTTCTCTATACCACTACTGTGTCACATCTTACACAACAATCTGTTTTGTAACTTCAAGGAGAAGAAACAGAAGATATACCAGAAGCTCAGTGAAAGTCTGATCATTATGCTAATCTAACCTCTATGCAAGACAGACTATAAAACTTTTTTCACAGAAATTCTATCCATCCCAGTCACACAACAGCAATTAACAACACAAACAAGATACTTGGGTGAACAAAAGGTTAAGATCTTTTTTGTTCAAATCCCCAGAATCTTTTCGAGCACGGAATCACATATTTCCTTAACAGCCAGCTGTTCAGAACATCTCTGGTGACTTTATCAAGGTTGTGAGTCAACCATATTGTTGGAGGCACAGTGAAGTGTGAACTGAAATGTTCTGAGTAGGCCAGCTTTACTCTAAAAGAGTACAGCCACACCCTCACTACCCACCAGAGTCTGGGTCAGCTGGAGAATCTCTGTACTCCATGGCCAACAAAGTTTCCTCCTTTTCCCAATCATATCTTCAATTACAGTTAATAGGTTAGCCTGTATATTAATTGCATTTGCCATGTTTCTGCCTTACCCAGTCCCCAGACAACTGACAGCTGGTTGTATGTAAGGAAAGTGAAGAGGTGCAAAAGCATATTTTTATTAGATGTGCACACTTACGAGCCGTACACTCAATAGGAGTAAGATCTACTGAATAACAGAGGTATGGTTATAGCAGCATTCCTGGTTTACTGAGCTACTATTTAGCCACAGAAGAATCACACTCAGGGGTCCACTAAGTCGTTATCTCAAGCTGGCTCTTTTTTCACATCTGGTTCAGTCCAGCAATACACATACCACACAGTTCTGCTACATTGTGCTCTGACATGATTAATTTCTGTGACATGAACTCTGCCATTGCTGCCTGATTTGTCACGTTCAGGTTTGTACTGCCTATTCAGGTAAGAGGGAGCATTAACTCTCTGCACTGCAGCACAACTACACTTCAGACTACCCTTCTGGCAAATCCACACAATACTACAATCAGGCAGCTACCACACATTTTCCTGAGCCTGACAGTAGAAGTCCATTTTGTCCTGCAGTTAACTCCCACTAGTTCCTCTGGGCCAAGCCAGACTCTCAAGTTGCTCTCATTTATTCATAGAGGCTTTTGTGGTTTCTTGGACAAAACTCTACAGACTTCCATCAGAATGACAGAAAAATTTTGACTGGAAAGGAACTTTGGAGGTCATCCTGTCAAATTTGAAATACTATTCCCAAATCACAATTCCCTACCTATTAATTCAGTATGACTCTAACCCTGAAACAAAGGACAAAATTTGTATTTCTTCTCTCATTACTGCAAAAATAGTAACTTGCTCAGAACATCTATAGTAGCAAGAAAGAAGTACTACGTGGAACTAGGAAAAATAACACAATCATTTACGTAGATTGTTAGTATGTAGGCTGTTCCCCTTTGCCTTTGGTGCCAAACAGCTAATCTTCCCTCCCAGCTCTGATGTTTCTGTCCAGAAGGATTAAATATATTAACATACAAGTCTACTGAAAATACCTAAAATTATTCCAGTTATTTCCGTTTAAAATAAGTAAATGCTCAACAGCAGCTTAGACCAAAAATAAAGCCAGTGGAATACCAAAATGAACAGTACAATCTCTCTGTCTGAGGAAAAAAGTTGTTTCCAGAAAATAATTAAGTTACTAATGAAAACATACTTCTGTTTTGTGGAATTAGAAGTAATGACTCACCTTTCAAAATAAGGACACTCATTTTAACATGAAAAGGATTTATATTAATACATTACATTCCCTACAACATTAATAAACTACATATGGACAGCAAGATTTCTTAATCAGCTGAATGATTAGTCGGCAGCTCAAGAACAGTCACTGCTGAGCAAGCCTAAGGTAAGGTAATATGAGCATCCCAAGGTCCCATGTCAGGGCATAACCTGATCACCTACAAAGATTAGAAAGGAATGTTCCTCACAAGTGCAGTCCTCAGCTAGCTCCATGTATAATACATCTTGATGCTTATTTTTTAACCTTTTCCTTGAATAGAAGTTTAGCAGCACTTCTAGATCAGGCACACAAGAGAACTGACTGTGTACCAAACCCTACCCTCCTGTCTTTTTACTATTATATGCTCCTTTGGTGAAAAAGAAAACAGCCCTGTTATACACTTCAATATGCAGATGCCTTCCAAGGTAATTTAATTTACATTAAATGTTTAGCTTCCAATTTTCATGGTCCACCAGACCCTGTAAATGATCACATTACATGAAATAAAAATGCATAGCTTTACTCTTAGACAAATAAGCTTAGTATCATAAAATCATTCAAATATAAAAAAAAACAAAAACTTTCTTGATTATAACACGTATATATGTTTCTTAGGTAATTTGATTAGATTTTACTTACTAGATTACATGATTTAAAAGTCAGCTTTCAATGGTGTAGGCAACTTTGATAACCTTTTGAAAGCTACATGGCTTTAAACAAGGTCTGACACACCAAAAAAAAAAAGAGAAGAGACTAAAAAGAGACTACTACTATATCTTGGTAACCCAGAGTGGGAGAGAAGAAATAAAGAGAAGGTTATAGAACACGTACTAACCTGTCACACTGAGACAAGGCTAGGCTCAACTCAACCCCTTCACTCAGCACAAGTGGATGCGTGTTCAAATACATCTTCTTACCCTCGGTTGGAAAACGTCAGTGTTCGAAGTTGAACAGCAAGTTAACACCAAGTTTCTTGTGAAATTTAAGAAACCTGTGAAGGAAGCCTTTCAGTTATTGCCTGAGGCTTCCAGTGAAGAGATCCCAAAGATCAAGCCGATGCTCAAAGAAAGTCATTTTTGGTCAGTAGAAGACGCGAAAGCAGAAATAACTGTGGAATTGTTTTGAACATTGGAAGCATCACATCCAGCTGTGTATTAACTCCGAAGGCAACTAGTTTGAAGGTGATCGTAGGCAATTTGCTGATTTGGTTAAGCAAAGACTAGTCACAGGCACAGAACGGGGAGTGGGGAAGGGGCAGGTGGGTGTGTTAGACCTCATGTATCTCAAGCTAACCCTCCTTCACCACACGATCCTGTGATGAAGTAAAGCTATAAATGGGCAGACCCATCTGAATAAAGACACTCCAAGCACGTAAATGAGTTTTTTGGTTTGACTTGACCTCTATGCAGTTGTCCTCCATAAGGCAAGAATGGAGTGGTCTTCCAGGAGATGCAAACATCGTTGTCCCTCTCACAGAAATAAAGCTTCAGCGCTGTACCTGCTCCTACAGGACCACCATGCCCCGTCCCGCCCCGCCCACGAGAAAGGGCAAACACGCTCCCTGCCGGCTCGGGAAAAGGGACGCCGGACAAAGCAAAACTCAGAAGGAGGGAACCCCGTGCTGCCCAGGGCTGAGCGAAACACACAGAGGCCCAGAGGGCTTGAGGCAACAACAACTTAACTAACACTCCAGGGGGCACCGCCAGCAACTGAAAGCCCAACAATGACGACAATCACCTGTGAACAACTCAGACAAGAGGCAACTTCATTGGCTTCAGAGCCCCGGGAAACGCGGTTCCACCGTTAGAGACCCGCAGAGACAGGGCTGCGCTCGGCGCGGGGCTGAGCCGCGGAGGAGCGGGATACAGAGAAGAACGAAAAAGACTAAAAGAAAGGAGAGAAAGAATACGAAAACGACACAAAGAGCAAACTGTTTCTCTCACATCCCCCAGGACCCGCGAACTCTTGATCCGCAGACGCACGCACGCGCCCCCAGCCTGGCTTTTATACCTTCCCGCTTCCCAGGCCCCGCCCCCGGGGCAGTGATTGACAAGGGACCTGCGCATGCGCGAGTTGTTCTGGAACGTTCTCTCTGGCGCATGCTCTGTTGTTGCCCTGCGCCGGGGCACCTGGGATGGGCCAGTGTCCCCGCGCGCTCAGTCCGGGCGTGCGCGTGCGGAGGCGCCGCTGAGAGCCCCGCTTTCCTCTGAGTCTCTCTCAGCCAGTCCTGGGAAAACACCGAACTGCAACCTCGTTTCAGCCACCTGGTGCCCTCAGGCACAGCTTCAGGCTACTCCACTCAGCAAGCAACAACGGTCGCCATTGCAATGGTCTGAAACAAAGGTCCCAGCCGCAGCAGACTCTGACACGCAGAACACTTGGGGTTGGAAGGGACCTCTGGAGATCCCTGTCCAACGCCTCTGCTAATGCAGGTTTATCTAGAGTGGGTCACAGAGACCAAAACCCTACATATTCCCTAGTGGGTCCCTCAGGCTGTTTGTGTCACTGCATTACTGCCATGCTGCTCTACCCTCTTCTTCTGCTCTTCGTTAATCCAAGTGGAAATAGCAACCTGCTATGCTTTGATACTAAAAGTGGAGGACCTACATAAACGGGAATTCAAAACACAAGTTTAGCTCTGCTTGTTGGGCTTAACCCACCACCTCCAGGCTGCTCTAATTTGTGAGATGAATTTATAATGAGAAACACCATGGGCTTCTGGAGGTATGCAGATAAATAACAGTCTTCTGTCATAGCAATAACCTCCAGCCAGGTCATCAATAAGCCTAGTGGGTCTGTCTTTCTATGAATATTAAATGCTCATTAATACTTCTGTTTGAATTAACAAAACACACTGCCACCCATCTAAGTTTGTCCTCAGCTTTGCTGCATGTGTACTTGTCGGATATTACTTCTTTGGCTCCCACACTCCTTTTAAGGTCTTAGTGTTCTTCCCTTTAAAGCAACAACCACCTCTTCCCCAAACACAGTTGCACACACTGTGTTTGCTAGCATAATATTATTTTCCAGTATGAGTATGTTCTATTTCTTTTCTTAGTTCTTATCACCTGTCCTCCCAACATAGGGCAAGTTGTTGGAGTTATGAACTCTCTGATCCTTTTTATTCTTGTGGTAGCTTCCACAAGATGCCCACATTTCAACTTACCCTTAGATTTTGGAAAAGCTTAATTAAGCACAGTTAAATGCATTTAGTAACCTGTATTTGGGTTTGAGAAAGTAAAATTTTGTTTCAATCACATTCACCCATCTAAGCACATGAAGTTCCATAAATCTACTCTTATTGCCTTTCCTTGCCTATTTGTTCCCTGCTTCCCTATCCTTCTCTGCTCTGTCCCAAAGTCCAAATACCTTTCCATTAATAAAATATTTTGTTCCAAATGTACCAGCATGCAAAAGGTTCACAGGCTGTTTTCCTAAATTAACATTCATGCCATTTTAGTGCCCAGTCATGAGTAAAACAAACAGGTTCTTTAAATAAGATATCCTCTTTTCAACATTAGGCTTAACACTTGACGAGTTCAGTTAATGTGCTGTGATAGGTGTTGTAGGTTCATATTACCATCTTCTTGTACATCTGCTTTTGAGTCTCACAGTACTGTGTAACTGGACCTTCACCAACATCACTTTCCACCTACTGGCAACAGAGAATGGCACAGTTTGTAAACCAGCTTATTACAAAGAAAGTAATGGCCTTTAAAAATCAGAAATATAAAGAATGACTTCATAATTGAAAGTCAGTGGAAATTTTACCACTAACATAGGAGTTTGTTCAAGTTTGCATTACAGAAACACATAATAAGAACTTTGAGGAAAAAGCATCACAACTGTAAGTTTTTACCCTAAAGGAAGATTTGATGGTAGCTTCCTCTTATACTCCACAGGAGAGTACCTTGCAAAACAACTAACATAATTTGAAGGTTATAAACGTACAACCAGGGACTTAACAGTCATAACTCTGTTAGGTTTCACTGAAACCAAGAAAGTTACAGTTGGTGTGGTCCAGCTGTATGTGCCACTCGATAATATCTTGGAGACATTACAGAGCTGTGCTTTGGATTTCATGCAGGAAAGAGAACAGATTCTGCTGCTGGCATGATTCCATTCAATTATTTCTCAGTTATATTGCTGTAGCAGTTAAAACAACAGGAACTATACAAACAAAAAAAAAGATGGGCTCACCCCCACAACCAAACTCATACTGTGAGGCAGCACAGAGGACCACACATGGATGGTCAAGGAGTATTAGGAAGCAATACTATCTTATTAATTACAGTGTACCAGATCTCACCATGGACTATTTTTTTTTTCTTTTGTGGGCAAAGAATTTTCAAGTGGAATATGATAAAGAAAGGCGAGCAGTTAAGATAGTACACCAGTGCTTATTATAAAATTTAACATATGGGCAAATGAAGTCAGCGCAATAACTTTAATCCTGATATGGAAAGTCAGATGTCAAATACATGACAGGCATCTGTCAACTTGTGGAACTGGGACCCACTCATGCTCTGAATGCCAGTCTTCTGTTCTTGAGTCTATAATATACAAAAATAGGCATCGTGCCTCCATTCCACACAAAGCAAGGGAAGGGAAGCTGAAGGTCCTCAAAATGAAGTGACTTTAGCATGAGTAATGTTGGTAGATTCTGCTTGAAGTCCTTTTTATTTATTTATTTATTTATTAACTTGCTATTTTAAATGTCAGTCTTCCTAGATTTAAACTTGACCAGCTTGACTAATCAGAATAAAGAAGCAGTCTTCAGTTCACAAACTTATTGATAGTGAATGACAACCCTTCAGTACAACTGATTTTATATAACCACAAAACAGAAAACTTTCAATAAGGATGATGGTGCACTTCCACTGCAAAGAAAGTCTCTCTTCATAATCTACAGGATACACCACACCTACAGGATAGTCAAATTGTAAGGTGAATTATTACTACCTGCTTCCCAGAAGGTAGCACTTGCTTATACCTGCCAGATGGAACTGACAGCTGGCAACTCAATGCCTCACAAAGACTTTCTCCAAATAGGCTCTTAAACACAGGATTCTAGCTTCCTATTCCCATTTTATTCAAATCAATCACCTCTGGCCCCCACTCCCCACATCAATTGGCTTTGAGACTTAGTCTTTGTTCCTGTCTAGTTTAGACTGTTTGACATACACACCCATAATATTTTTAACATTTACATATTTCATCACAGCAAACCACAGAATCACAGAATTTTTCAGGTTGGAAAAGACCTTTAGGATCATCGAGTCCAACCGTAAATGTAACGCTGCCAAGTCCACTGCTAAACCCTGTCCACAGCTTTGGCTGTGTCACATCGAGTAAAAGAAATTACATATTTTTGTGTTACAGACTTTAGTCTTTCAATTACCAAAGCAGCACCCCCATCCCCTCACTGAGGGGGTATAAGATTAACAATACAATAAGTATATACATTTCTGCACTGAATGTTCAGTACAACCAAGTATTTTCTTAAGTTAGGCTGCACCTAAACAAGAGTTAGCATGCTTACCTACTTCAAATAAATGAAGCAATTGCTCTTTCAGTTTGTAAAGTTTGGCAAGAAGTTGGGTTTGACTTGTCAGTAAGTGCAACCTGGTACAAATCTTATCAGTGTAGTATATTTTTTTGATAGAAATTTCTGAAGCTATTACAGTGAAATACACAAGAGAATTAAAACAAACAATCAAAAAAACCAAACCCAAACCAAACAAAAACCTAAGGATTATTTAAATAAATAGTAAAATTAGCCACTCTTGAAAGTAGAAAGAATAAGACACACTTGTGGGAAATCGAAGCAGAGCTAATGGAAGCATACAGCTGGCAGAAAATTCTTATTGCAGGCCACTTAAAAAATCCACAACTTTAAGAAATATAGAAATATAGAGTCACGTACAAAAAGATAACCAGGCGGAAAACACCCAGAAGAATGTTTATTATCTACCTCAAAGGAGTCATGAAATACAGTGAGTTTCAGGCCAACTCCACTCAGATCTATCCATGTCCTACTTATATCATTAATCTCCAAAGATTATTGAATAAAGCACAGCACATTCCAAGTCTGAAATTCACTTGCCTAATGAGTACAGGGCAGTGAGTGCACCAAGAGCCTACGATGATGTTACAATTCTTCAAGTGTTACATGTATCACTGAGAAGTGAAACAAACTTAGAAAGAAAAGGAAATAAAATTTACTTGAACACAGTAACATTAAGTTACATTCTTTCATCTTGTAAAATGAAGGAGCTGGTGAGGGTCCTGAAAATGCTAGCACTAACTGATATATTCAAGAATTTGTCTGCCTCTCTCTGTCTGTGTATTTACCCTTGGCAGAAGTAGTCTCCAGAAGCTGGGGAGGTATGCAACCTCCTGTTGCAGGACATGCCCCCTGAACGACTTGCACAGGCATGGGCGTAAGTTCTGGTGGCTGATCAGTTCTGGTTTACCAAAATCAGCAATTTTGAAGAGAGTGCAACTCATCTCATTTGCTGCCTTGCCCCTGTACTCTAGCCAGACTAAACTGTTTGCAATAGATCCATGACTAAGTGCTCTGTGCAGAAAAGGCCTCCTACAGGGAAAGTTCTAGCACTAACCTTTTTTTTTTTAACAATACTAGCTATTGTTTACCTGCTTCCTCCATGTGTTTTTAGTATTTCAATTATTTTAAATATGGCTAGGTGAAGCTTCTGTATTTTATTTCTGAAATGATTAATTACATAAAAGCCTGTGAAGGCTGCAGTACATTTCACAAGTTTAATAAATTTGAGCGGCATTTGTTTATAACTGAAGATACAAAGTTCATTAGAGATGACTCAGTTTAATTTGCCAACAGGCTGACTAATCAGCAAGTATGTGCTTGCCAGCCTTGCCAGAACATGCTAGCCTTACAGCTCTGCACTAACCAAACAGTACATGGTATCTGAATGTCCCCTGATCACAATACACATTGGAAGATGGGCAGCTATTTGAAGCAAAGGTGGGAGAGAGTTCTGGGAGACAAAGGAAACAAATCCCCAGAAATTTAGGCATCGTGTATTCTGCTGCTTCTTAGGTAATTTGTTTTCTTTTCTAATCATTAAAATTCGCAAAATTGTTATATTAGAAAGTGTGGAGTTAAAGCAAGGCTAGTTCAGACATGGCTTCTGGGGAAAGCAGCTATGAGTGATGGCTGATTTTATAAGAATATTCTAGGTTGATTTTGGAAAGCTGTGAAGTCACTCACAGTAAAGTATGACCCACCAGGACAACTTATTACGTGGTTTGTTATTCTTGTCCATATCTGCACGTTTTTCAAGCTTAAGAATATCCTAATTTATGACCAATACAGATTTATTTATTTATATATTTATTAAGAAACCTCTAGAACTTCTGATCAGCAATTTTCTCAATTCAGATAGCTCACTTAATACTTCTACTTTTGCTGCAGCCTGTTCAGCACTTTTACCAAATGCATTTGTAGGCTAGAGACCATTTTGATGCTTACTCCCTTTTTGCTAAAAAATTGTCTTTGGAAAAGAGCAGGAAGTACACTGGCAGGAAAGTACCTTCTTATTTTTCATGCTAATTTCAGTAGCAAGTATGATGGCAAGTGCTAGGAAAAGCTTACTAAACCTCATTCTCTTGCTGCCACTCTAACGAGGATTGCATTTTTATCCAAGATAATTGAAATAATACCGAACCTGGTTAGTTGTAATCTTTATCTGTAGCCAGCCTTTCTTTTGCACTATTTAAATTCCTTCAGTTGCTTTCAATCCATCTGGAATGTGTTACTTCCACTTCAAAGATGTTTCATGGCTAATTTCTGATTGTTCTTCCACGTTCTACTTACATTGCAAGTAACTGTTACAGGTACACAAAGAAATGTTTGCTCCTTTCTCCTGAGTCTCTCATGCTGCAGGAGACAAATCCACACTTCCCTGTGCTGGTAGACAGTGACATAACAAAAGGCCTCACTTAAATTCCAAATAATCTTCACAGTTTATGCAAAACCTAATCACTAGATGTAAAATCTTGCTCTGAGAATTTTGCTACATTCTCAGCTGTAATTACACTCACAGAGATCAATCCAGCCAAATCAGACCTGGCAAAATCTGCAGTAAGACCTGCAGAATCCAAGCAATGCTGTAACAAATCCCAGACTACCGAGCCATACTAGTGATCCAAAGGCCAAATGCTATTTGAGTTACATATTGGGGAGGTCAATGCAAATCAGCTGAGAGCAAGAAGAACAAGCTTTTGACCTAGACTCTTTCACAGATAGCCTATGTTTTACCTTAGCAATTTTAAACCAAAATTCATTTCAACTTTAGCTTTGCCTGAACTAGACATGCTTCATCTGGCTCAGTTTCTGTATGTTCCTTATATTCTGGATAATTGCATCCTTCTGAATGCCTTTCCAACAAATGGCTGCTTTCCATTTGTCACTATCAGCAACTATTTAGAAAATGTTCTAAGTTTATGTAAGAATGCACATATCTAATAACAGGTCTCTACTGCCATAAGAGAATTGCTAAAATCAATAAATAAATAAAGCAAAATAATTCATCCTTAAGAATAACCAACTTAAATACAACTTTCTTTGCTGTAGATTCAACTAATTGTAAGTGGAACACCACCACAAACAATGCAGTTGTTTCAGTTTGGATAACCAAGATACTCTTTACTTTCTCTTTTCTACCCCTCTTCCCAAAATACCTGATCTGTTTTCTCATAAGTAGTGAGCGAATTTTGGCTGACAAATGCAAATGTCTGGATGTTGATTCTCTGTACTGTCTGTAACCCCATTAGAAACCAGAAAGCTGATCAGCAGTTCAAGTGCCAACTTGATAATCCAGAAAACAAACAGCAAAGCCTGTTTATCACCCTCTTTGCTCTAAGTTCACCCAAGGCACGTTTTTGAATACAAAGTCTGCTGGTGGAAACATCTTTTCCGATGGGCTAGCAAGGTGCTTAATTTGCTCACCTTGTGTGAAAAAACATCATCTGAATAAACAACAACTTCAACATTCTAAATGTAAAAGCTTTCTACTGAAAACAGAAAACTACCTCAGATTTCTTAACATAAAATTTTTATCATATCCTGAAAATTCCCTAGCTCTTTTCATTGTAATGTATTAAGTCATATAAATACTTTTCTTATGCAGTTGGCAAATGTTGGCTTTCCCTTAAGGATCAATTGAAACTCACTTATTTGTGAGAAATGTACATAATCTAATGGATGTTCTAATGGTAATTCAGTTAAAATTATCAACACATGAATAACATAGCCCAGGAACATCAAAAGAATAAGGTTGAGCCTTCTAAGCCTTTATTTATTCTTTACACTTCTTTCATACTGGAAATGTTGTGGCCTATTATCAGTGCAAAAGATAACTATGACAAATTCAGATAAGAACTGTGAATGGAAATAAATTTGTCAATAGAACACATAGATTAAACTCAGCAAACTGTAGCAAAGGTGAAGGGGAATTTAAAATGTCTTATTCAGCTATGATAGAGTAAGCAAAAAATACAGGGCTAAATTAATGGATGCTTTAAGTAGCTGTCACTCATTATTTCACATTAATCTTTTTTTTACTATCTCTTCTCTCTGATACATACAGGTCACTTATTTACAGTTCTTTTAGAAATGAGGAGACTAGAGACTGAATCCTGTTCTTCTGTAGTAGTTTCATTCTATTTATCACCTTGGACATGTTTCTTTCTATCAAGTAGCAGAGTCACTGTACTATTGAATGAATCAGGCCAGCAAAACAGCTGTGACTGCATTAATGCAAAGTTATTTATGGAAATAAAATGAACAGTAAACCCATGCATTTATTTTCCGAGCAGGGCTCATTAATTGGTGGCATACTTCTAATACAATGATTTACAATATGCAGTGTAATTTAAATTTAGCTTAGCTGTATTCTCAACAGTCAGTCAATTAGGACAGTTTGGAGTAGTGATAAATATGGTTCTTGCCAAGAGGGAGGATTTTTTTTTTTTCTGTTTTAAATAAGCCGGATCCAAGTGGAAAGGTTGCAGCTGACTGCTGTGGGCTCTCTCTCATACCTTTACCTTTAATAACCAAGTTCTATATTTATTCCTTCTGACTTTTCTTCTTTGCCTTTGTCTTACAAACTTGCTCCTTTCTCTTGGTTACATTCTTTTTCTGCCCTGTTTCTCCTCCTACTGCAAACAAAACCAATGACATTTATCTCCTTGTGGATTACTACACACCCTTACAATGCAGCAAACATAGATCTAAAATAAATGAGCACACTAAAAAGTGGCATGCCAGTCCTATGCACATTCACCTACCCACAATATTGGCTTTTCCTCTCCATCATGTTTCTCAAAATGACATTTCAAATACTTACTTCAATTTTCAATACATTTCAGATGAGAAAGGACCAACACATCACTTGCTGCAACAGCCATGCTGGCAAATTTAGATCAAATTAAAGCACCACTGTCTCTAGGAAAAGTCACACCAAGCTGTCCCAAGCTTCTTCAACGGCACAACATGGATTTCATAGCCTGTACCTGAACTGTCTTTAGGTGATCCCAACAGGAAAACCAGGCCCACTATTTTCTATTAAAATTATCGGAAAGGCTGCTTAGTCCAAAACTACGCATGATGACCAGATTTTGAATATATGTGATCAGGGGTGTCAAGCAGGAATATAAGAAAAAGATTCTTTGATCACTAGAAGACAACAACCCCTCTTATCTAATGTTCTTCTTCATTTTAGGGTTACCTGTGGACTGGGAGGATAAAGTCTTCCTGATGCTATAGGAGATCAACAGAAACCTCTGAACAACAAGGTTGTGCAGAAGCCTAGTGATCAGCATAAAGACACAATACTGCTATGAGCTATTGCACTTTTTTTGTGTATATTTTTATCCTGCAAGAGAGCCTTCTGGGGCAGAAGAGCATGTAAGCAGGTACTGAATACACCAAATGCTGGCACCTGTGTGCTCATCAACACAGAAGTAAGGAATTTTACCATCCATTTACAGCTAAAAAATATAAAAAACCTTCACAGTAAATCGTTAGCAGTGTCTTTCTATGTGTCACAGCTCACCTGGTTGCTTCTGTGTTCTTACTACCTCTTTTCTTATCAAACTGCCACTTCCCATAGTACAGCTCCAAGAAACTGTATCCCATATTAACCACAAAAAGCTGCTGTTTTATTTGACAGCAATTACTAGTCACAACAATACAGTCACACAGGCAGTTATTTTCTAAGAATTATTATATTTGCAGTAAACTCAATTACAGATTATCATTTTTTTCTTGCTTTCCTTAGGATAATTTGTTCCTAACATTGCATTTTCTGATTTGCTGAAATGTTCATAATTCATCTCCTTAGCTTTTCTGTAATAAATTGTACATCGTCATTGATATGTCTGCTCCTCTGTAGCAACTTTTGGACTTGTTAGGCAGTTTCAGTCTCACTAGGCAAAAGGAGAGCACTTAAAAAACACTGTCCTTACACATTGTATTAAAAAAAGACGATGGTAGAGTGCCATAATCAAGTGAAAAGCTCAGATACTCAACTATACTAGACAGCAATTAATTCACATGAGAGATACCAGGAAGTAGGCTTCATTAGTTTTGATGTTAACAGAACTAGATGCTTCTACCTCTACTGACTCAAGAACCTGCACTGCTACTCTGTTATTTGACTGAGCATTTAAGTTCAAATCACATTCAAAGTTACTGATTAATGCTCTTCAGCTCACTATTCTTTCTACCTAAGTTAATTGCATTATTTAGTCCTAAACACAGTGCTAACCTTTCTTTTAGTAAAAGCCTTCTCAATCTAAACAGCCCTTTACAGAGGCTCTAATTTCCCAAATGGTTTATTTTGACCAGAAACACTGCATTTGTGGTCAGGACTCAAAGGGTGGTGTTTGCTTTTTTTGTTGCAGAAGTTTACTGCTAAGCCAAACTGCTATTTAAGCAATCCTCGGTCCAAATCACCGAGTAACAAGAAGCATCCCGAATCCCTGTGAAAAAGCAGCTTATTTTGTGACAGGCTATTTTAAGTAATTTTAAAGCCTCAAAAAGCTTGTTAGATAATTCCTCCATTGCTGTAATGTGCTTCAAAGTCTTTTATCACGTTGGTTGAAAAAGTGCTCTCTGAAAGGGGCTACAAGCTATTCCCCATAATTTGGGCATTTAACTGGATGGGGTTTTAATGCCTGAACATAGTAGAAGGACAGTTCAAGAAACAGGATAGGACAATTTAAGCAGAAATGACCAGTGTCTGCTCAGCCAGCTTTATTCTCCCATGATTTCCATCCACCCCAAGGGCCCAACCTAGCACCAGGCAGACAGCCACCCCACATGGTCACACTGACATAGAACCATAGAATGGTTTGGGTTAGAAGGGACCATGGTGGTCATCCAGTCCAACCCCCTGCAATGAGCACGGACACTATCAACCAGATCAGGTTGCTCAGAGCCTCATCCAACCTGACCTTGGATGGATCCAGTGATGACGCATCTACCATCTCTCTGGCAACCTGTTCCAGTGTTTCACCACCCTCAGCACGAAAAATTTCTTCCTAATATCTGTTTTAGTTTAAAATTGTTACTCCTTGCCCTATTGCTACAGGCCCGGCTAAAAAGTTTTCCCCCATCTTTCCTCTAAGTATTGAAAAGGCCACGATAAGTTCTCCTTGGAGTCTTCTTAATACTGAAAATGCTGTCAAGCTGTCTAAGACTCATTTTGAAGTTTTAGAAAGCAACATCCTTTATTTCAGGACTGAGCACCTGAGGGAATGATTTCCATCAATCCTGTGTAATGAGACGAGAGCTGCAAACAGAATATATTTCCCACTTAGATGCCTGTGGATAAATTTTCCCAGGAATCTTATGCATATTATTTTCCAAAGATTAATTTTAATTTTATTACGAACTTCACAACAGCCAAATCTCTGCTAATGGAGGCTTTGGAGCCAGCTCTCTGTCTGACCTTGTACTTTAGAGAGGGAAAGACAGGTGATTATAGAAGATGACACATCTATTCAGTACAGACCATACTTAACACAAAACATTATCATTTCTCTCTAAATAGTATCTGAAAAAAATATTTGGAAAAAAACACGCTATAAAGAAAAATTGCTATCAGAGGGACATTATGTCTAAATTAAAAATACAGTTACTTAGATGAATCTTCACTTCGGTTTAAATCAAAGGATTCCACTTTTTGTAACAGTAACTACTTCTCGTATCATTCTCTTCTCCAAGCTGAACAAGCCCAACTCTCTCAGTGCTTCCAGCTCTCTTTTTTCTCTCACGGGCAAGCCCCCCGGGGCTGCACAACGCGTCACTCGGGGCCCCGGAGGCCCTTTCCCCGTGAGGAAGGAAGGGAGGAAGTGGGTTCCCTCCAGCAGGGGGACGATGGCGGTGGTGTTGGAGGAGAGCGAGGAAGGGAGAGGTGGGGAGGGGAGTGGGCGGCAGCAGGCGCTGACGAACGGGACCAAACCGCCCACCACGGCTCGGCTCGGCTCGACTCGGCTCGGCTCGGCCCCGCCCCCGGCCGGCGCGCGCGCGCGAACCCTCGCGAGAGAGGCCGCCGCTCGCTCCCGCACTGCCACGTTCGGCGGCGGCGGCGGGCAAGCTGTGTCGGACACGCGCACCCAGCACCCCGCCCCCCGCGCCGCCATCACCAATCAGAGTTAAGAAGTGCCCCGCCTCGTGCCCGCGGGCGCTCGGCGATTGGCTGGCGGGCGGGCGGGCGGGCGGGCGGCGGTGGGCTGGGTGCCGCGCTTGCCGTGGCCGCAGGGCGCTCCCGCACGCGGTGCTCAGGTGGCGGCGGTGCCCGACTGTTCGCTCGCTGCGGCCCCGCTCCGCCCCCGCCGCGCGCGCAGCCACCGCCCCCCCCTTTCCCTCTGCCTCACCGCCCTGACAGGAGGTGCCATGGCCTCACGCAAGAGCTCCAAAGGCGCCGGTGGCAGCCCCAGCCCCGGCTCCAAGAGAGGTGAGCGAGGCTGTGGATCGAGGGGTGGGGAAGGGGCTCCCGCGCCCCTGCCGGGCCGGAGGCCGGAGACCCAGGGCTGAGGGAGGAGTAGGGGCGGAGGCCGGAGATCTGGGGCTGAGGGAGGGGAAGGGGCCAAGGCCACCCCTCACAACAGAGCCCCCGGGAATCGAGGGGGGGCTGCGCCTTCCCCTCCGCTCGCGTCTCCTGGCGGGCCGAGGTGCGGCCACCCCCTCTCCTCCTGCCCCTCCTTGGACGCGCCCCTTGGGGGCCGCGGGAGCGGGGGGAGGGGGGAGGAGGGACAGGCGGCCGAGGTCTGCCTTAGGTTTCCGATGTTCCCTGGGCTTCCCTCTACTCTGCTGTCGCGAGACGCCACCTGAAGTCCTATGTCCAGCTTTGGAGTCCCCAACATATGAAGGATATGGAACTGTTGAAACGAGTCCAGAGGAGGTCAGGAAGGTGATGAGAGGGTTGGAGCACCTCTGCTATGAGGACAGGCTGAGAAAGCTGGGGTTATTCAGCCTGGAGAAGAGAAGGCTCCGGGGAGATCTCATAGCGACCTCCAAGTACCTTAAGGGGCTACAAGAAAACTGGGGAGGGACTTTTTACAAGGGCAGGTAGTGATAGGACAAGGGGGAATGGCTGTAAACTGGAAGGGGGAAGATTTAGATTAGACTTAAGGAAGAAATTCTTCACGATGAGGGTGGTGAGGTACTGGCACAGGTTGCCCAGGGAAGCTGTGGATGCCCCGTCCCCGGTAGTGTTCAAGGCCAGGTTGGATGGGGCCTTGAGCATCGTGGTCTGGTGGGAGGTGTCACTGCCCATGGCAGGGGGCTTGGAACTGGATGATCTTTATGGTCCATTAGGTTGCGTGGCTGGGCCTAGGAGCCTTGGAGGCTCCCCAAAAGAGCTGGTGTCGTCTGCCCAGGGCGGTTCTTGACATCTGTAGGTATCCCAGGGGAATGGATAGAACCAGGATGCCCAGTATAGGAGGCTAATGAAGTCGTCCTTATTCTTGTGTTCAGACCTGGATGCTGAGATATCACTTCAGGCTGATGTGTTTAACAAGACTAGTCTAAAGTTGTTGTAGATGCAGCTTTGATATTGATGGTTTCTGTATGTATAGAAGAAAGAAGGAATAATCTTGGAAAAATGCAAGCAGAAGGGCTTTTGAGGAATGTATCCCTACCTCCCCACCACCAATAAAGAACACCTTAGCAAATGTGACCATTCATGAACTGCTACATGTGGACAGTTTAGGTAGGGAAAGCTTTCTGTGCAGCAGCATTTTTAAGCATAGCGAACGGGCTTGAAAAAGAAGAAAAGTATGTGCTTCTGGAGTCCCGATGCAACCATGCACAATGCACTGAAGAAAGGAAGTGCTCTTATAAAAGACTGAATGTTTGCTCTTTGTAACTTCTTTGATAGGTTTTGAGCTTAACATGCACGTCCAATGATGAAATGTGGTGATGGCACTGAAATAACATCTGTTGTTCCTTTTTGAATACAGCAATAATATGGAGAACAGTGTTAATTAAATCCATATAGGATTAGCTTATCTATCACATGATGAATTAAGAGAAAAAGATTCTAAATATGCTTAAGCATAAACAAGTTTAGAGATGATATTACAGTGTTCATAGATGTGGATTTGGTTTGGTTTGTTTTTTTTTTTATTTTCTCTTTTCAATTGCTGTCCTGTGTTGTAGAGTCTATATTTTACTTTTTACTTGAACTGGAGGTGCTCTGATTATCATCCATTATTAAGCATGCTAAATACAGATTTTCAGTGATAATGTGTGAAGATCATTCATCCCCAGTATAATTTCAAATACTAGACATGATTCTGTTAATATTTCAAATATCACTTCAAAGGTTTGTCAACATTTGAAAAATACATTTTTTCAGGAATCTAAATCTCTGACCTGTTAAAAATGTATTCTGTAGGTTTTTATTTTCAGTCTGAGAAAAAATTTGTCTCTTTTTGTTAAAAGATGTCTGGTTTGTGTAATTGCACTGGAGACTTTATTTACTGTTATCTATGGGAGAATGGAGCAATATGAGTAATATGTTAGGCACTCCCCTAAGATGTAACTTCTTACATTTAGACAAATGTTTTTTTAGTTGCAGCTACTCCTAGTTAGAATCCCTTGGACAACCATAGAAATTACAGCATGAAGCTAATGCTGTTTTCATATTTGCTTTGCAAAAAGAGGTAATGAATGATTACTCCTGTTTGAATAAAGAAGCATTTAGAGGAGCAGCGTCTTTGCAGCAGCCAGTAAGCCTTTCCACAGCTGAGGGATGTAAAAAGGAGATGAGGAAATAACTTTGAGATGGATAGTAATTCGTACTGGAAACCTCATGTTTGAGGCAGTTCTTGATAATGGTGTAGTATTCACTTTCACAGCAGTTCATGGGAGAGGATGTGGCTTCTCGCCAAGGCATTGCTCATAGCTGCAAAACCACCAAAGTTGACAGCACGTCTAAAAATCTGTGCACTCAAGACAATGCCTGCATATCAATGCAGTAATCTGCTTTTAGGTTTCTGCCTCAGAAAATATTGACAGTAATCTTATAGGTAGAGTAAGTCTGAAATTGTTCTAAGTGTAGCATTTATATGGGTGTTTCCAGATTCATTGAAATGTCAGAAGTGGAACTAAATATTTTTAGGAAGTACAACTCTACCTTTTACTTTCAAAAGTCATATACTAGAAGCTGTCAAAATTCTGCTAATGAAAAAATATTCTTTGTATTTAGGCTTTGTGCTGATGGCTTCTTTGAAAGTGACATTTACAGACTTGTATGAATATGCCAATGATTTTATTTGGAATACAGAAGTGAAAACCAGGTCAAAATTTGATAGTTTGGGGATAACTAGAAGGGGAAATGTGTTTGTTATTGTCTTTACTGGAAAGTTTGGCTTCTTGTCACTAGCGTACAGAATCCATTGTAAAAACTTTGGACTCTCAAAAGGAAGAAAATAAATTTAAACAGCTAGATGAAGTAATATATACTTTCTGGAATATTATTTGAAGCTTCATTAGATGAGAGACAGTTTTGGTACAGAAACAAATGGGTGTCATGTGGTCATAAATTCATTCGCTGAGAAATCTGGAAATGCCTTGGGCATTAACAGGTGGTTGTGGAGAATCCTTCCAGTAAGAGTGAGGATCAGCAGCCCAGCTACTTTTGAAATCCAGGTGGCTGAAAAAATATGAATTACTATGCTTACTTGTAGAAGTAAGAGTACTGATGAGCAGGCATCTAATATTATGTTGCCATGTGGGTGACATCTTATAGTACGTAAACAAGGACTTACTTAAACATATTGCACAACTATATGATCAACGGGAATTAATTGCTGTTTTCTTTTATTTCTAACTACAAGTGGGAGAGTAGTTCTCCATTAAGCTAGGCACTATACAAAACCTGTGTTTCCAACACAAGGCATTGTCTATATCTACAGATAACTGTATTTTATATATATGTAAAAAAATCTTACCTCTGCTTGTTTTGAGCCTGTGTTGTCATCACAGAGATTGAAGTCAAAGAACTCTACTGTTACTTTGATGAATTTTCTCTAATCTCAATAATAATGATTATTGACAAGAAGGCCAACAGCATTGTGGCTTTTATTAGAAATAGTGTGTCCAGAGGGACTAAGGAAGTGATTGATCCCCTGTACTCAGCACTGGTGAGGCTGCACCTCAAATACTGTGTTCAGTTTTGGCCCCTCACTTCCAGACAGACATGGAGGTGCCACAGCATGTCCAGAGAAAGGTCAATGAAGCTGGTGAAGGGTCTGGAGCATAAGTCCTGTGAGTTGTGGCTGAGGGAACTAGAGTTGTTCAGCCTGGAGATAAGGAGGCTGAGGGGAGACGTTATCGCTGTCTACAACTGCCTGAAAGGAGGCTGTAGCAAGGTAGGTGTTGGTTTCTTCTCCCAAGTAGCAAGTCATGGGATGAGAGGAAACGACATCAAGTTGCACCAGGGGAGGGTCAGATTAGACATCAGGAAAAAATACTTTACTGAAATGGTTGCAGGCATTGGAAGAGGCTGCCCAGTGAAGTGGTTGAATCCCCATCCCTGGAGGTGTTTAAAAGACGGGTAGGTGTGTTGCTTAGGGACATGGTTTAGTGATGGATTTGATGATCTTAAAGATATTTTCCAACCTAAACAATTCTGTTATTCTGTGACTGAGATTATCTTCTGACAACCCTTACTTTTCTCTGCAAGATCCCAGGAGAAGCTTGATTTCACTTTTTCATATTTTAACCTTTTAGTTTCCTTATATATACAAATGCAAACGTATTGCCAAGTTTTCATCTTATTTTACTCATCTTCTGGAAGGTCTATTGTCCCTTAATCTAATCTTTTCATTAATTTCTGGCTTTTCAGCTCTCTTAGATTTTTCTTTTTTTTGTATGCTTTTAAACTGACCTGGTGTCTTCATCCAAATGCAATTTTAATGTTACTTCTTTTTTAGTTAACAGTATCAATTCTAGAAGGATAGTTGTGCCTGCTGATTTGTATTAACTTTTACATATTATCTCATCTCTATTGTAAAGATTACTGTAATGTGTACTTTCTCTGGGTGAGGCTCTCCATTAGCTTCTTAATTTACCTAAAGAACCAAGGAAATTCATCAGCTAAAGAGAACTTTTCTCCTGATGAAGCTCTTTTGTTGGGTCTTGGAAAGTTTGAGCTTCAA
Organism: Tapera naevia; assembly: GCA_033556795.1. Taxonomy (NCBI): domain Eukaryota; kingdom Metazoa; phylum Chordata; class Aves; order Cuculiformes; family Neomorphidae; genus Tapera; species Tapera naevia. Next base: position 20,372,179 of record JAUMJJ010000038.1, read on the forward strand.
ATCACTGCTTCTGTTGCTCCAAGTTGGATTGTTCATGCTTTGTCTGGTCTTTCCTCATCTACCCATCTGTGCTGTGGTATGACATCTTCTCTTACACTGTGGCTTTTATGTGAGTATGATGCTTTCATCTACCTAAAAATTCTGTCTCTCTAATTTCTGATCTGGTCTACGGGCCAATGTGATTGCTTTATGCTCTTGACTTTACAACGGTGTGGTGTACCATCTCATTTCTTGTGTCACAATCTATCCATTAATTTGTTCTTCGTTATAATTATAATCATTAGGAAGAAGGGTATTATAATGTTGGAGATTATAAGTGAGATGTAAATTGGAGATGCTCTGTGGGGCTTAACAAATGTTTTGACTGGTTTGTCCCAAGTCTTATTCCTACTGTTTGCTGAACTAATACAAATTCTTAAGAATACATTTAGTGTGCTGCTTTGTGCTTTGGTTTGGCTATTTAAACTCAAAGTTAGAATATTTTCTTGTATCACCTTTGGTATTCAGAAGGATGCAATGGAGAGATTATTTTTAAGAACTGCGGTTTGACTATTGCAGACAAACGAGAAATTCTTTGGATCTCACTTGTGGAATGTTTATATACTCTTTCAGAATTTTTTTACTTATTGCTTCACCAAGCTTATCCTGTTGCTGGATTTAGTTGCTTACAATTAGTCAATGATCTTGGATTTTTACTGTTACAGATATTACTGTTTTTATTTTAAAACACATTGGCACAGACTGGTTAACAGTGTATCTCTACATTCAGTATCTGATGGATTTAACCAGAAAAGTTGTTTGACTTGTGACACAAATCCTAGATCTCCGAATTTTGTTTGTGTACCTCTTATCTAATAACTAGCAATAGCTTTAAAAGTAGGAATTGCTCACCTCAGTGACAATCATTTGTGAATCATTCGTCTGCACTCTGTAGTGTTTGGGGTGGCCTTTCTGGAAAGCATTTTAACATACTGTAAAATAATCTTCCAAATTAAATAATGGAAGCAGCAGTAATGATCAAAACATCTGTAATTCACACTTTATGCAGCAGTGCCATCAGTGAAATTACTGAGTTTACTGGGATTTTCTCCTCCCCCCTTTTTTCCTTCTTTTTTCCTTTTTAATTTTTTGAATGTCATGTACGAAACTTGAGGCAGGACCTCTTCAAATGAATCAGTTTGTCTCATCTCTGATTAAATGACAGCGATATAAATAACTTACTTAATATTTTTAACAGAGGTATTCCTCTGCATACACGAGCCTTAATCATTAGTGAGTCCTTGACATACCTCTTCATTCATTTGTTTAGGACTAGTCAATGAATTCTAAATCCTAAAATGACAACCTTGTCATCTCTTTGGCTTATTTGTAGGAAACTTTCTATACGCTGTTAACTATTGAAAGATGTAGTAACTGAGTGCCAAGGTCTCTCTGCAATGTAAAACAATCAATTTGAACACAATATATACTCTTATGACTTGTTTTTTTAAATTGCTTGATATTTGGATTTCTTCCTTTTTCTCTTTCTCAAGAAAGTGTTATTTTGGATTGTAAGATGGATACCTAAGCGTAACAGGATTAACATAAAAACGAAGAGCTTGATACTTTGTCTCTATTAGTTCTTTTTCTCCATAAAAATTCTGGAGCACTGGGGGTTCCTCTCCCTACTTCTGGGAATCCTGCTGTTTAGTAAAGACATAAAGAAAAGTCTTGCCCCTTTTGATCCAGTGTGGGTTGAAATCTTAGGCCTGCTCTATGATGTCGAAAAAAATCTTAGCTTCATGCAGGAAGTCATTGTGGGCTAAAAGATGCTATTTGTGGTGCTTCAAATATAGAGGAGCATCGCATTTCCTCTCTGTAAGGATGTGTGCTTTCATATACATTTTGAGCATTTTGTTAAGAGTTTAAATGGTGCGTAAGAGAGGTTACCTTTTCAATAGCCTTTTGAGAATACAGCTTGGTTAAAGTGCTTTGTAGAGTGCTAAAGTATCACTAATAATATAAGGAAGACAGAATGTTGGAGTATGTATTCTCAGATTTTGGCAGTTACTGTGAGAGTGCCCATGAAAATTCCCCATCAGAGATGGTAGCTAGTCTAGGTTTAGACTCCAGACTCCATGAATGTATATAATTTTAGGAGATTAAGGAGTTAAATCTTTTCACGGTGCAGTGCTGTAAGTCTGCATTGAGCTTCATCTAACCAGAGGTTGCTCTGCAGTCTTCCTCTTTTCAATTCCCCTTCCCTGTATCTGGATTAGTACCTGTGCAGGTGCAAGGTGGACCACGCCAGGGAACTGACAAGCTGAAAGCTGACTCTTCTTTTTTTCCACAGACTAGTTCAGTGCACAGCTTTATGGAAAGCCATTTGGGTAGAAGGAAAAAAGATGATGATGAGTGACTGGGCATCAGGGGATGGAGAGGCTGAATCTAGAGCCATGATGTGAACATAGAAAGTGAAAGGTTTGCTTGCATGTGCTGATGAAGTGGCAGAATATTTCAGGGCTTCAGTAGAGACAACAAAATTTACTAGCAGAAAAAGGCATTTGTGTTATGATTATTTCGAATTACAGAGTGCATAAAGAGGTGAGATTTCAGTATTGGTCTTTCTTTAAACTGAAAACCCCTTTACGGATCACCTGTACAAAAAGAAAAAAGCTCATTTTCAGATAGTACTTTCTGAATCAGTTTGAAACATGTAAAAAGCGTTCCTGTGCTAACTCTTCTGTTGAATTCTTCATTGTAGAGAAATTCAGCAGTGAAGTTCTGATTTACAAGTGGTTCTTTCCTGATGAAGATCACAAACTGGTAATCTGTGTGATAGCCTGCAGCAATCTTTTTCCTAACTGCATCCTACGGGCTAGCTCTTTGCATGGAAGAGTTTTGAGCTATGCTTTGAAGTGGAAATCATAACTTTATTGTGTACCTCTATGCAGATAAGAATTTACTGAGCTTGAACAGACTGCAGTATGTGTGGTTCAGCTTTGCTGAAACTTTTTAAATTAAACAAATTTTAGTGTCCTTTGTGTGAAGTTCCACTATTACTATGCATGTGCTTACCCAGTGTAACAAATGCTACCAGGTTGTATGTTTGAAGACTTTCCTTATAGAATAATTAATAGTTAGGAGGTTTATAACTATTGAGTAGAGATTGTCTTGTTTTACAGTTTTATTTTCTGAGGTAATGTTTGAATGATTCCTAATGTGACATATCACAGTTTCTCACTTTTTTTACACTGGTTTTTGAGTTCCGGAAGTTTATTTAGTATTGTTAAAGAAAGCTCACACAGCAGTTTGCAGCTGTGGAACTGTTTCTTTTCCACAGTAACTGGAGGATGCAGCTATATGTTTTAAGACAAAAAAGTTGTGAAAAGAGCAATACTTTTGCAACAGAGATCTCCTAACAATATATTTAAAAAACTATTTATAAGACTGTAGGTATGAGACACCTATAAATTCTTTTGAACTCTGTAGGTGTTTCAAACTCGTGGCACCTCTGTGAACTAACACCTAATTGACTTAGTATCAGACTTGAAACTTTGCTAACTTTTAGGCATTAAATAAAGGATTTTAAAATATTTTTTTTATGTGCAGAAACTTATGAATAACAGAATTGTAGGTACTTGCAACGAAAGTTATGTTTGCTTCTATTTGAAACTCCTTCAGACCATGAGAAAAACTAAAAGAAGTGGAAGTACATCATCTGATTTCTTTCTTTTGTGGCTTAATTAGGACTTGTTGCTAAACCAAACCTATGTGACCCACATTTCAGGAGAGGAAAATGGAACAAGGAAAAAATACCCCAAAATTAATGCCAGCATGCTATACACAGAGATGAGGATTTTCAACTTTATGTAACAGAAACTTTTTTAAAGGTCACCACCAACAGAATTTGCATGTTCTGGACTTAAGTATTTCTTGTATTTCCTCTCCACATTTACCTTTCCTGAACTCTGTTCTGACCTAAATACAACCAAATATTTAATTAACCTAGTAAATATGTAGAATTATAGAATTATTGGCTACATTAAGCCATTCAAGTACAAGATAGGTAGATTGTATAATTTTAAATCTTATTATTTCCAAATGCTCTATTGAAGAGAGCTGGTTAATCAAAATAGGAGCTATTAAAAAAATCTTTTAAGTTGTCTGCACAGTTAAAATAGAATTTTATCTTCTCCTCAGTGTCATAGCTGCTGCATATATGTTAATCCTATAGCAGGATACAAACTAAAATTTTGTTATAAGCTTGTATTGAATTGCTTGATTTGATGTGTCAGTCAAGTAAATTTACAAGAGGTAAGTTCTACATTTAGTTTTGGAGGTTAATTTTGTTTTCTATTTGTATACACATAAAAACAAAACTTAAGAAAACAGACTAAAGTGCTAGGAAAATATCAGAACGTAGGAAGGTGTAGTTTTCTGTACAAATTTGTTTAGATTAGGTAAACAGATAATACAAAATATTTTTTCTCTTTTTACAGGCCTTATATTTTTCCTGAAGTTCTAACTCTCTACGTCTGTTATTGTACTGTCTCTAAGTTTGTGGAGAAAATGTTTAAAAAAACCCAGTAGTCCAAACTATTCAGATAGTTTTTGTTGAATGCATTTAATACACTGCTTTAAATGTATTCCTGTTGATAGCAAGTATTCATTATAAAGCTCTTTCAAGTTGTAAGCAGTCTCATTATTAGTCATTTAAGCTGTGTGCACATCTGTATGTATTTTTACCTTGTAATAAATCCTAATTGAAAAACTATTCAAAAGAATGTTCATCTGAATAACCAAAAAAATAACCACCCCAAAACATGGCTTGGACAAAATTTGACTCACTTTTGAAATTCATCATCTTTCTATCACATCCACAAAAGAAGCAGGTGCAGATCCAGGCGTTTCTCTTATCAACGTATTTTTTCTGTATTCATTTTCACCTCCTCTGACTTCAGTGGCTATGCTTAAATGAACAACTTGACTCTGGAGTTCTGTTTGCCACCATTAGTGCTGCAGTTGTAAACAGCTGCTCTCTCCAAGCCTCATGGAAAAGTGCAGAGCTAGCACTGCAAGTAGAATTCACTGTTATGCTGTATTTTAATAAAGTGCCTTTGACAAGTCTTATGAAACTATGCAGCCTGCTAGGACAGAATTTCTCCTTGAGTTTCTTTTTGTCTTTAATTTGTGACTGGTTTTCTCTTACGGAGAAAAACATGTTTCTTTAAAAAACCTTCCAAAGCCACTCATTATGTTCTTTCATTAGTAGATTTCTTTTGAATAAATTTTCAGGTGTTTGTTGTGTATGTGTCTTAGAAGAATCAGTTAAATGGAAAGCAGTCAGGAATAAATCTAACTACATAAGAATAATAATTAAAAAAACAAACCTGGGATAAGACTTGACATTAGTCAGCCAGGTGATAGTCTTAGTCCTGTTTTTCTGAAAAATAATTCATTCTCACTTCTTAGTAGCAAATCACCTCAGCTTGCGACCGAAAAAAGTCTCCTAAATTCTGTGGTACTCCCTATGAACCAGATGATATTTATTGGCTTACAAGTATTTTGAACTATAACAGTTCATGTTCAGAAATGGGCTGGCTTTTTAAAAATATTGACCATGTATTTTTATAAACTGAACAAAAAAGGGAAAAAAATTTACATGCATTTGTTTTACTTGACCACGTAATTTCAGATAATAGGGTTGCAGACCTCATTCTGTATAGAACAGGACTAGAAAGTTTTCTTACTTCTCTGCAATACTTTGTTAATTGGAGCTGTCACCTTGGTTAGGGGAGAAAAATATTTAATTCCGTTTTCTCTTGAGGAAGAAAAAGCTTGGTTGACTTTGAGTATTGCAGCTGCTATTTAACAGGAGTGAAAGTGTGTATTTTAAATTCTTATTGTTGAAACTATTCCAATCCAATGTGAAACAGATGCAGCCTGCTGAGAGGGAGCATGATGATAGGTCAGTTGTGTCCAGAGTTTCCTTTCCTACCTAGAAAGGAGTGGAAAATCTGGGCTTTAGTCTCTGCACTGCAGAGATCCTCTTCTACAAATTGCTGTTGTGGTTAGTTAAGTCACTAATTGTGGTTAGTGACTGTGCCTGAATTAACAGCTTCATCATGAAGGATTAAAATATATTGTTCTTATACCCCTTGGGTATGCTTAAAAATGTGGTTTAGACCTCTGGAGAAAAGTGAATTTCTTCAGTGCAGAGGAAAGAACTCAATGTCTTTTTTTTTTTTTTCACATCCTGATAAAGCGCAGAGTTTGAGGAGATGACTCAATGGATCACTTCATCCAGTGAAGGGAGGAGCTTTCCTTCACTGGCGAAGTTCAGCAAGGTGTTTGTGAGACTTGAGTATTTTACTTAGTTTGCTATGCATCTTTTTTCTTTTCTTTTTTTTTTATTTTTTTCTCCAGTCACCCTCAGCATCTCTGAACAGCCTGCTTAGTTGTTGATTTCTGAATTTATGACTTTGCTCGTTTTCAGTATTTATGCTCTTCTTCGACAGTTTATATAGTAGGATACTTTACTGTGAGAAGTCTCATCGGGATTGAAAATTAAGGACTTTAAAGCTTTATATAACAATGAGTTATATGTGGAATAAGAAAAAGTTCAAGAGACATTGGAGTAAAAATCTGGGAAGGGACAACAGGAGGGCCAAAATTGCATTTCATTTGGCTAATTTATTATTTGAATTTTAAGTTCTACTCTCTCTGGATTTTTTGAACATAAAATTATTTATTTTCCATCTATTTCTGTGTTCCTAACTAGTAACTTTCTGGGTTTGTGTGTTCAAGTCCTTTGATAATATGCACAGATATCTTTTGAAACATATAGAGTAGATTATATAAAGTGCAGAGCAGAAATCTAGCTTTTAATGAGAATAGTAATAAAAAAAACACTTTTTTTTTTTCTAATTTCCATTAAGGTTGCAGTGCTGAAGACTTCTTTGATACCAAAAGGAAGAACAGTTTTGTATCACAGAAAATTTATGTTGAATTTAGTAAAAATAAACATTTGCCATAAACTTTAAATCTTACCTGCAAAGACGTTGCTCTAATGGATGTAAAACAAACAAAAATTTCTGAGTATGGATATTTGTGAAAATTTAAGGTTGAGATGTTTGATATGTGATATCATAAGTATTTTAGTAGAAATCTCCCTTCCATCTGTAAAATTAGCAGAGAGAAAACAGTAACCTTGTCAGTCTTACAAAAGGAAACGCAGTTCGTAAAAAGACATCTGAAGTTCACTTAAAATGTGTTATTTCACTTTTGGTAGACTGAATGAAAATTCAAGATAAAAATTGTTTTACCTCAGGATAGCAGTTGCAAACTTTGTGGTGCATGGACTTCTCAGAATGGAAAAGTTCAACACACATACTTATTGAGCCTAGGTTTAAAAAATGCAGATCACAATAGCTACACATGTATTCATATGGATGTGTACACACATATGACCTTTCTCACAGCAGTGAGAGGGAGAGGAGGAAAAACCCCCTTGTATTTATTAATAAAGAAGGGGAAAATAGTACTAACAGAGAAAGTTGTAAACTTCCCTTTACTAGGTATTTTACTCAAAATACTTGTTAGTGACCCCATCCAAAAAACCTTTCTGTAAAAACTGTTTCAAGAAAATCAGCTGCAGTTTTATTACTGAGTGGATTGCAAGACTTGTTTTAAAGTTAATCATAATGGAAAAGTCGTTCGGCAAAAATGTCAAGCACTGGTAGGCCATGATCATACAATATAGGTTATTTTCTGCCTTGGTACTGCTATTAGTTCGACTCGATTAGTGGTAAGACAGTTCTTTTGTAACTTATTTTATTTTTGTATTTCTCTCCCATATCTGTTTTACATCAATTTACATTTTGCCTTTGAAACAAAGTTGTTGTCAAGTCTCCCAAAGATGTAGCTTTTTGATAACTTTTACTTCCAAAATCCAATTATTAGATATTTTTCTGATGTTGGTGCTTTGCTATTCTTCCTTTTAATGTGTTCTTCTAATTTCTGGTAACTGCCTACTGGTGTGCATCCTTCTCTTCATGTGATAATCCATAATCGCTTCCCTGTTGCTTCGTAATTTACCTTTGCGTGAAATAATTGTACGCATTACAACAGCTTAGCTTGAAGATTACCTTGATTTTTGTGTTGATAATTGATTTATTTTCTTTAAGCTTCTTTGCTTGTACTTCCACACAGGTGGAATTCATACTGCTAGTCTTGTTTCTCAATGGTTCTTTTCTAAAAGTAACTATAATAGCATGAAGCATATAGTTGTAGCAAAACTAACTTGAAGATAGTTTTCAGATTTGCAACAGTGGTACCAGTGAGGTGAATGATACTAATTTTGAGTTAGTGAAGCAATTTGACTTCCCTTAACGAACCAACAAACCAGTAGTCACAGCATTTGAACGCAGTAGAATAAGACTTCACAAGAAGTCTGCACTGCTGACTTAGCTATCCCCATCTGGAATGTTATTTTAAACATCTGTCTATTCAACTTAACCTTTCTCTTCCACAAAACTAACCAAAATTATATTGTTTGGTATTTTTGAACTATAGCATGCAGTCAGATACATGTATAAGCTTTATTTTATGAAGTGCATGTTAGTGGATGTTTTTTATGAGTTAAATGATTAGTTCAGTTTTGTGAACCTTTGGGCCATCTTCGTTTTGGATCATCTTTTTAATGAGTCTGAAGTTTCCCCATTTTAGCTGTAGTTTCCCCTTTCAGAAATTATTTTTCATTTCTTGGGAATCATGTTTTTGTAATGAATTGATTTTTTAAAGGGCACAGGATGAGGCTCTGAGTACCTGTTCAACATATATGTGTTAGTCCAGGTTAGGAGGGTAGATTTGAAATTAATTTCTTTAGTACCTCCGCACACTTTGGTTTTATTCATTTTGCTATTTTCCCTGAGTAAACTTATTTACGAACTAGAAGTTATGCTGCAACTGCTTATGGACCTTCAGCCAGGTAACACTAAATTTGCAGCAATCCTTCCAAAACACATGTAATATGAACTTCACGATCTCAGCATCAGTTTTATGTTCTATGAGTTCACTTTTGGCAAGATGTGGTGTCTGCAAACTCAGGTGCAGCTGAAGTGAAGTTGCAACAAATTGCCTTATCTAGTACCTGTCAATACAGTAAAGGTGGTTTAATACGCACTAGGCTACACACAATTGCATGTAAAATTATTTCCCTTAAGCTGTTGATTTCTCTGTATATCTGGTGATTTTACCCTTTGTTTAAATTTTCCTCATATCTTGCTTTAATTCAGTTGTGCATCACAGAATTTGCTGAGATGTACTAATCAGGAGATATTTGTTTGATGTATTCAGGTGGATTTAAAAATAGTTAAATGATAACCCTAGTTATAGAATCAGCTGCCTATAGTTTCTTTGCATCCATTTGAAAAGCCTTCAACTCAGTTGGGTGTTATTTCTCGCTACCTTTCCTCCCCTGAGCCGTTGGGAATTGCATTTGGGAATTGGTTGCTAGATGTTAAAACCACAGGAGATATACTTTGTTTTTCAAAGCAACTGTAACCTTCTACTGTTCTATTCATCTACCTGATGGCTATGTTATTTAAAGAAACTGTGGGAGGGGAAGAAAGGGGAAGAAAGGGTTAGATCCTGAAGTTTTTGTCAGAGTTGCTGTTAATGAGATGCGAGTTTTTCTGTCTTACTCCCATCCAAAAGGAGCTGGCTTTTTTTTGTTTGAAATGCAATAGGGAAAGAATGGTTCGCTAAAGTTGAAGATATAATTAATTTGAATAGTGTATTAGTGTTTTTTTACTCCCTTTTTCATCCTTAAGGAGAACAGAGTATGTTGATCATTAATCATTTGTGTTAGCTTTAAATTGTACAGGTAGTGTGCATATTGTCAGAATTTAACAGAGGTGAGTTAGTGTCAGTCCTTCCTGGAAAGGAAGAGCAACAAAGCAAAATCCAACACCTTTGCTACTTTTAACAAGTATGCAACAAGGGGAACAGTTCTAATCTGAAAACTCTTTGGCAAGAACATATGTGGTTGATTTCAAGTAACTTTTTTTAGGAGACTCAAACCTACATTTTAGAAATTAGCTGTCTTTTATTCTGATAGTAGTTAGCAAGTTTCAAATGAGCAGTTTCTACAGGATACTCAGGAAGCCTGGAAGAGTGGTGCCAACATGGAGAAAGTTTCTTGGGCAAGGGCCAACTTAACAAATGCAAGCAAGCAAGCTTCGTGCCCAGACTTGTGTTTCTGCTTATGCTGATGGATTTAATGTCCTTAGAGATCAGGCACTGAGGCATACATTGCAGCAAAAATACTACAGTACAGTGTGCTCAGTTTCATTCGCTGCTGTGTTTGATGTTGGAGGATTAAGGGGAGGGGAAAGGATCAACTACCCAGGATGCTCTGTTAGGAGGAGTAAGGGAATTTGATTGTCGTCAGGACTAGATTGCCATATGAGTTCTGAAAAGCATTTGGCTCCTGAGGATAACTGCTCTAAAAATAGATTTGGAGGAGAGGTTTCTCTTGGGTCCAGTTTCGGGTTCCAGCAGACTTGGCTTTAGGAAACTTGTTTGCTCCTGTTGCAAGACTACAGTGAGGATAAATAATTTCTTATTCTGCCTTCAACATTAATTTTTGGAGATATCGACCCACTCTGTCTGTGGAAATCAAGCACTAATGTTATGGCTGACGACACAGGTATTATTCTAACCTTTTTATGAAGAAATGGAAAATGTGTCATCACAGATATCGGCCGTGGCTGATTTTGTAATTGGCAAAATAGCTGGCTTACTGTGGTATGTTGGTGTTTTCTAACCAGTTCGCTGTTCTAGCCTGCGTTACAGACTGCCTCTGTTCTCTTTGATTAAATGTTCTCTGGAGGAGAGATTTCTCATGAGTTTATGGCGGGTGGATAATTTTAACAGTTTTTGCCTAAGTAGAGCACACATTAACTTAAGAGACATTGTTTTGTCTTCAAGTATCTGACTATAAAGTTATTTTGGGAGTATATGAAATTGCAAGATTGTCTTCAGCTTATGCTTGTTTTCATAATTTTTTTTTTATCTATGCGTGACTCTTAATGCAGAATAGGGGAGGTATAGGACTTTTAAGGATTTGTTGTTGAGGAATAGAGCATGTTTTAAGACTTTCTGATGTCTGCATAAAGACATCTGGTGGTGTAAGCACAGGCTTACCAGATACGGCAAGTGACCTACTTCTGACATGCCTGGCAGCATGTGCAGGGAAAGGGCTTGAATTGGGAATTAACGGTCGGGAATGAGCTCTGAGCCAGCGTCAGTCCTTGCAATCTTTTGTTCTCAGTGCATGTGTAGGGTTAAATGTGCAGGATAATAGGAAAATTCTATGTTACATAACTTCCATTTATACTAAAGTGTTGCCTGATCAAGCTGCCATGAGGAAATTCTCAGCAGAATTTTTAAGAGCTTTAAAAATAGTCTTTTTGAGGGATTTGCCTGAAATGGTCTTTTAGAGTGGAAAAAATAGGAACAGCTATGCTTGATTACTTGGATAAGTGGTCTTTTTTTGTTTGTTTTCCTGCTCCCTTCTAATATGGAAAGCCCCTTTCTTCAGTAGGAAGTAGCTAATACTAGTTTGTTCTAGAATGCAGCTGTAACCTGGAATAATTTAAAAATTTTTAGCTGTAAAGTTTCATTCTAAATGCGTACAAAGCTTCCATTGACTACACTGAAACACAGAAGTAGCAAAGTTCTGGTATTACAGAGTATAATTGCTTTTTTCTGAATATTAAAATTTCCAGCTCAGGAGTACATTAAATCATTTGCGTATAGAGCTGATCATATTTCTGAAGGTGCTGGCACAGGTACCTATCTCTGCCTCTATTTTGAAGCTACCTGCATGTTTGTCCCACAAGAGATGTTATGATGTTACATATGGACCTTGCACATATGTACTAAGGGTACTGCGCAGTAGCAAGCGATATGTGCCTGAACCTAGGGCACGTTGTCTTATTTTCTCTCTGAATATTATTGGATAGCTGATACCAAGTCAACTTTGTTTTTAATGTAGAAAAAAAAAAATCTAAGTAGTTGGTATTTGATATTTGTATGGAGAAATTTTTTTTCAGTGAAATGCTGAGCTGAGTAAGAGCATAAGAGCAGATGTGAGTTTTTTTTATTGGTCTGGGCTCTGTATATAGCACAATGAATGTAATAAAAGGTTGGTTTATTACGGCTGTGAACCTGATGGCAAGCAGAGTCTGAAAGTACTTTTATGTAATATCTGTTACAGAAATAAGTCGGTCACTAATCTCTTGTTACTAATCTTTCAGAGCTACTCTATTTTGTTTTTAAAACCAATCGTGTAGATATTTAGCTGTTGAGAGTATTTTTGTCTTTTTCTATGACCAGTGTTGATAAATATATCAAATGTTACTTGTAGTTAGTATGATAAAGGCAACTAACAACTACCTTATTATATTATCACAATATTCATGATAAAGTTCTTTGAGTATTTGAAAATGTATAAGAAGTACTTTTACTTCAGTAACCAGGGACTGAAGTTGGCTGAATGGGCAAAGGCTAGCGCTTAGAAAGGAACGAAGAGGAATAGGCTGGTAGATATGAAACTGCAACCAAGTGCCAGCCTTCCAGCAGTAGTATTAGGAGGAAGAAGAGCAGACTTGAGCTTTGGAGCAAGGCCACAGGCATTTTTTGGATGCACATTTATTTGCTACATGTATCCTTCTTTCCCGAAAATGCTACTAAAGCAATTATTGTATTCTCTAATGGTGGTGCCCATATGAACCCTCCTACCTAATATACTAGGTTGAGGTCTTTCTTTTCTCAAGTGTTTTTTTATAACTACTGTATTTTTATATACATTTACTTTCCATATGTGCAGTTGTAAATGAAGCTGTGATTTGAATTAAGTCTCTGTGTCATCCTTCTACTTGTACCTTTTGTGTAACTGGGAGTCTAAAGGTATTCAGCATGTAGTGAATCGCCACTTGATTCTAAGCAACAGGGAAGGTATTTTTAGTTGGTGCAGTGTCTGAGCTTGGAGTCTTACTCTTAATATGGTTTAGATTTTAGAGCTGGTTTAGATTTTAATATGGTTTAGATTTTTTAGGGTTATTTGAATTTTCATGTTGATTTCATAAGGCTATGTAACGAGCTTTGAAGCTTATCCAGGAGAAACTCTTTTCTTCCAAACGGTTTCTGCTGATCATATTGCCCTCTGGTGGCAGTTGGAGAACTGTTGGCACAAATGCAAAGCATCTCAAAAATGTGGAGGTCTTGCACACTTGTACGCAAAAGTGAAGGAAGAGGGGATTTCCTACTAAGTTGTTAAGACAAATTACACGTGGATTTTTGGTGTTTGGTTAGTTATAGAGCTTTTCCTTAGATAGTCATTGAGCTTCCCACCGTAATTCACAGTGATATGAAAAGCAAGTAACAGTGATAAAGTTAAAAAAAAAACCAAACCCAAAAAAACTAAACAAACAAAAACAAACGCCCAAAAACACAACACAAAGAAACAAGCAAACAAAAACCTCAGTGTTACTCAAATGTCTTTTATTCTATGTAGTCATAAGAAACAAGATTTATAATTATCTCCTCAATCATATTTTTCTGTTATCAAATCCATTTTTCCTATTTGCTTGCCATATTTTAACAGAGACTAAACACGGAGGAAGCAAGAATGGAAAGAAAGAAGGCCTTTCTGGAAGCTCATTTTTCACCTGGTTTATGGTAATTGCTCTGCTGGGAGTTTGGACGTCAGTAGCAGTTGTCTGGTTTGAACTTGTAGATTATGAAGAAGTTCTAGGTAAGAATTTTAAATCTTAAGACACTACTACTAATAATTATAATTTCCATTAAATAGAGGCCACTTTAAATTTCTAGATGGCTGGATGGACTACTTTGGTGATTGCACATGATAAGAACAGGCAATGCGGTTCAAGAAGAGCGTTTTAATGCTGAACTGTATTATAATGTGGGTTTCTCAGAAGACTGGAAAAGTTATTAACATATTATATTTATTAAACAGTTGAAGAAATCTCCAAGGAAAGATCTGGATCTCTTTGTAATGTGTATACTGCAGTTCATTTGAAATGTCAGCTAAATACGCATAATTTCAGTTTAAGCTCTCAGAAACTTGCAGCAGTGGTTGAAAGTGAGCAGCTAATGTTATCCGTCCTCTGATGGACTGTGTTGCCTATAAAGTCAGGCAATTGATCAGCCATCCTCTTGTGAATGAGCTGTTGAATGGCCTCAGTTTTGATTTTATAACTGTGATAATTGTATCTCAATACAGTATTGCTAATATAATATCTAAGTGAAAATTAATGTCTCAAATTTTAAGATGTATGTCCATAGGTTGTACTTTTGTTCCCAGTGTTATAGGATTCAACATGCACTTCTGCAACTGCTTTTACAAGCTTTACAGCTTTACAACTCGCTTGGTACATGAGTTTTTCATGTGGACTGATTTAAGAGAAGTTTCTGGTTTGAAACTTAATTGGGTCTAGTAATACAAATAATGGTTTCTGTATTTTTACCATGCATGCAGCCAAAGCAAAGGATTTCCGATATAACTTGTCAGAGGTCCTACAAGGTAGGATATTGGAGAAATAAGCTTGCTTTACAGTCCCATGGCTAAAAATTTTGGTTTATTTTATGTTTTTAGTTTTTTAGAGAATTACTGTTCTTCTACAATGACATTAACCTCAGTCATTTCTAATCTGTCTCATTCTGCATGGTTTCCAAGATGATACAGTTCTTTTTCTAGATAATTACATTTATTCCACCCATTTTCTGTAGTTAACCATAAACTGATAAAGATCCTTTCTTAATGATTGCTTCAGTATAATGGTGATGGCCTGATTTTTTTCTGTTCTAGACCCAAGTCTGTACTTTTTTTTCCACAGAAAACTGTTTTAAGTACCATATTAAGAATTATATTTCATTTATTTTGAGTTATTCCTCCATTTAGAGATTGACAAGTGTAATAATAAAATGGCAAATTATTAAGGACCTAGAGTTCTGCAAACAGTGTGCAGAGTTTCAATGCTATTAAAAGTTATGTCGGAATTTTATCGAAACTAATTGCATAGATCTCTACTCACCTGGTGATCCCAGGACACTTCTAATCCTTGATGCCATGAATCTATGCTAAAAATTCTTTTTTAATAGAAACCGGGCTGTCCTTTTGCATAAACTTAAGGCTGTTAGAGCCACAGTTTCAAAAATAAATTTGAGAAGTCTGGTGTTTTAGTTGCCTATGAAAGGATAGACAACTGCAGATTTTTTACTGCAGTCGTTGTTACAGAGTTGTTGATAAAATTATGAATAGTTTTCCTTTGTCGAGGAAGTGGGTTGCTTAGCTTCTGTTAACTTGGCATTAAAAATTTTATACCTGTCTTTTTTTTTTTAAATAAAATGGCAAGAATATAATTAGAAAATAAATGGTGATTAATTATTCCTTGTTTTATTATTTCTTTTCCCTCAAACATGCTGAATATTCCTTGTGAACTTAAATTTTATTCCAAGCAAAGCATTTTCACATAAAACCTATCACTTAATTACAGATTTTTTTTTAAAGCTACCAGCACCAAAATAGATGCATGGGGAAAAGACTAACTTCTATTCAGTCTAAAGTCTAGGAAATGCAGAAAGAAACTTAAAATGTTTTGTAGTATTTTCCAGGAAATTTAAAATGTGGTTAAAAGGATATGGCTAAACCGTTAAAGAAAAATGGTACCAACCTAGTGCTGACAATCAACCATTGCACACTGAAAGCACTGTACTGGAAATAAACTACCGAGTCCCTAAATCTCTCCTCTTCCTTCCGCATTTCTAGGCAAGCTTGGGATATATGATGCTGATGGAGATGGAGATTTTGATGTCGAGGATGCTAAAGTATTGCTAGGCAAGTACAAACACAGGTGGAATAATCTATATATTTCATTGTCATAGTCATATTTGGATTTTGTTTAATGTCAAAACAATATTTCCATGTTTTCCTGGTTGGAGAACTTAAATTGATTTTATTGCAATGGATTTTTTTTCCTAATGATAGTTGTTGGATTGTTTGTACACATTGTAGCAAGTTATTTTCTTTTTCTTGTAATATGCAAGTGGAAGGCATTTAGTTAATTACAGGATAATTTTGAAGTTAGGTGGCTGATGCTGCTGTATCCACTGCTGGCATATGGTTGTGATTATTAATAAATTTATTAGACATGAGGCTTAAAATGCTTCAAGAGTTAAAATATCATATACATCTTAAGCCAAGTCCATTTTAAAATGAATTCCGACAGGCTTCTGTCCTTCTTAGATGACTGTTTAGTATATTTTTGTGCTGTCTTTCCTCTGTTCTGATTTCTCCATGAGTCTGTCTGCTTTCCTTGCCCTTCAGAAATTTTACATGTCATGGACTTTTCTTTTTCGATGTTGAAATGCTGGTTCTGTGTTTCTGTTCCTTGTAGTTTGGGAGAATGCCTTTTTACTGGCTATGTACCCTCAAAGAGAAATTTCAGTCACTAGGCATGCTTGATGATATTGCCCTGCCATCTTCAGCTTCACAATCAAACATTGGATAGATACTTCTTGAATACTTCATGTTAGAACCTTTACTTTAATTGATCTGTTCAAATGTAAACCTATTCTGAGCACACAAACATAGCAAGTTAAACAAAACAACAAAAACCCCAAGCATAGTAAATAATAACTTGGACAATAGTGTATCAATAGTGGTTTAGGATGATGTGGCTTGCTATTTGAAACTCCATGAAGATCAGTTTATCAACAATTTATTTTTCCCCATTTATATTTGCAGAAATAAGAAAGTCTTTTGGGGGTTCATTTGTTTAAGCCATTCATGGTTAAAAAAAAATCCATGCAATCAAAATTTCTGATCCGGTTTGTGGTGTGAATTTGAGAGGCGTTCCAAAGAATCTACAGTGCTCTGAAATACATCAGAGCTGCAAATTTGGAGTTAAATATAAATAGTGGATTGGATAACACTTTGTATAGTTATAATCTTAGACTGCATTACGTACAGGGTACCCCTCTTTTGGGTCATATTAGTTGGATTCACATTGGCAAGGTGGTAACCAGAAATGTGCTGCTGCTTTGTTACACCTCTGTTTTGTGTGACATAGCTTGACATAGCTGGGAATTCCGCCAGTACATGACAGTGTTTCTATTATATGTTTGTCTTATCGCACATTTAAAACTTATACTTCAAATGTGACATTAAAAGGTCACAGATAAAAAGTTATTTCTTGGAAATATGATTTAATCTCATTCAAGTTTAAAAATACTTTCTGCAGTACAAAGTGGTCAATTTTGAAGAGTTAAATGAGATTGATAAAAATTATGAATATAAATTTTTTTTTAATAACTAGCATATATTATTAACTGAAGTTCCCAGGAAATTGTACTTAACATCTAATACGAACTGAAAAATGAATGCCACTGTGTAAACTAAAATTATTTCATTGATGCAGAAACTGGAAGGTAGGATTCCTTCTTGAGCAATTTTTCTTCCATAATGAAGCCTTTGTAGTAGAGAATACCAGATAGTAAGCCTGTATTCAACTGCGTTCAGCTAACTCTGAATTTTGAATGCATAACTCCTTTTATATTTTATTTATGAACATTTTGTTAATACATATGCTGTGTTTGAAGGCTTATTGTTTTCTGGGATTTTTCTCCGAGTCAGACAACAGCAAGTTGTTTCTCTGCTAATTTAATATTGACTTAAAAAGGAGATGCTACTGTTTGTTTAATGCTAGGAAGGCATATACTTTTTTTCTGTTCTTTAGCTATTACTAAACTACTACATATTGAAATTGTGGCATGTACAGTGGTTAATGGTGTCTACTTCAATAATCTTTGTTTTTTAATACAAATTTAAAGATATAATTTGCATATTAAGGATAATTATCTTTTTAAGTTAATTTTGATAAATGCGTGACATTATTTTATATTTCAAAGAATGGTTTAGTAGCTGATAACTTAGTATTCGATGCACCTAAATAGAAGAACTAAAATGTATTATTTCTATTTCTTGTATGTTTAAGTTATGATAGAATCTCTTCTTTTTAGTTGTTGAAATCAAAGGAGGTTTGATGATTAAGTTCTCTTGAGGTATTTGTGTAATTTTAAAAATTGTGTGCAGGAATTGTGGTGCTTCCTGCCCTCCTCCCTCCCACTTCTCCTTATTAGTAAGGTGGAGGACACACACCCCTAAAACCCAGCCGGTTAACAAACGCTGAATAATTGTTGAGTTAGTTTTGTATCCATTTATCAAAAAAAAAAATCATCCAGGGTAGAAATGCAAACTTGTTGAAGCTTTGAAGCTACTCTGGAGTTATCTTGCACGTTCTTTCTTTTTCACAGGTATTTTTGAGATTCTGTTTACTGAATTATTTTTGGCAACAGGAAGAGAGGCTTCTTAATCTGCCTTTTTGAAGGCTGCTGTTACCAAATATTCTCTTCCCCCTCTTTGTCCACCTCGCTTGAATTGTTCTTGGAAGGAAGTTAATTCTTCTCAGGAGGAGTGTTACACCTCTCTACTTTAGAACTGAGTACAGAGAAACAGAGACTTTATTAGCATAACAAAAACCCACATGTTTAGGGAGTACAGGTGTCTGCTGTAACAGAATCTTTGGAGCCAGGCCATTTTTTATACTTGGGTCCTTTTTGACAAGCAACAATATCCTGAGAAATTCTACTGAAATGGCCGCAGAATTTAGTACAGTTTTGGAACTGCAGTTGTAGAAAGTCATCAGTATATTGTTTTTGTGCATTTAGTTCACGATAGTCCAACTATGCAGAAAATGAAAAACAAAATAAAAAACCTAGTTTATCAACATCAAAGGGTAATAAACAGTAGAATCTAAGCTTCTGTAAGCCAACTCATTTTTCCCTGATTCACCTATAATAAAACAAGATGTTTGCAAGCTGTCATACAGAGATTGGTCATTCAGAAAATCTGTGGTTAGATAATGGGAGTTAAAATGTTTTTGTATTGTTCAGCTGTTTAGGATGTTTTCTGCTCTTCTCTATTATTCGCAAGTTCTGCTGTATCACCTTCAAATATCAGAGGCTTTCATATGCTCATTCTGTTTGCAGGAGGATACAGGCTTTGTCTTACATGAATGTAGGCAAGCCCTCTGTCCAGTTGGCTGTGGTGACACTGTTGAATAGATAAAGATTTTGATTCCCTTGATCACTGTTTGGTTTAAATTGTAATGTTAAGATTTCCTTTGAAATAAAGTAGTTATTTCCTGTGAGTCACTATTTTAGCTAATTGGGCAGTTCCATTTTTGTCACCAATTTCAGGCACTTCTTACCATGGCTGTGTGTGTTTATCAGTATGTGACTTTTCTTCTTGATTTTTGGGGATTAATGGAGACCAAAAATAGTTTGAGTATTAAATAGTTTGGTTTTGTTCTATTTTAACTATCTCAGGAAAAAAAAAATATATGAAATAATATGTTACTTTCTATAACTCGGGCTGAATTGTCTTCTCCCCACCGTAGATTCAAAGGCCATTATATTAATCTTAGGTAGGTTTTGTAAAGGATTGTGAAGACAGAGTTTGGAGTTGTGTTGTTTGGTGGATTTTGTGCTAAGACTGTAAGTCATATTATTCCAGTTTTTGTGGTTCCCTCTGTCCTATTTCAAAGGAAATATGCTGTGTACTCCATTTTGTATTTTATAAAGATAATATTCTACGAGTCTTATTATTGACTTAGTGCAGGAGCAAGGGTATCTATATGGTTCTTCATGTGCTTACAGAAATACTATTTAAAGCATGGGGTCCTTCGTGAGTGGTGTATTTTGGTTTTTGTTGGTTTTTTTTTTAGTGTCAGATTCCAACAGAATAGAATGAAACAAATATTTATAGTTCTGTGTTTAGAACTTAGATTGATATTTATCTTAAACTGATATTTCATTCTTTAGTAAATATACGTACTTTGATTTATGTCTTTGCGTCTTGCTTGGTCCAAACTTTGAAAACAAATTAGAATGATGACTGAATACTGTGCATAAAGTTAAGTTTCTAAAATTTAATTTTTATAGAACTAAGCCATGGAAGAAGTTGGAGAGGGATATTTATAATTCCTTGATTACCTCCTGGATTCAGTCTGTCATTTTTAAAACTTTGGGCTATCCACTGAAAAATTAAAGAGAATGGCTGGTCACTCAAGTAGAGGTTCTGGACATCCAGATACAAGGATGTGGAACATCATGGACTCGGAAGTTTCCTCAGAATTATCATTGATGCTTTCACTATGTGCTGTAAGAAAAACATGTTGAAATGTGTTAAATGTCTCTGCCACGAGCTCTCCAATCTTGAATGTTTCATTAACCTGCACCTAATATTGCTTTCTAGTCTGCACGTGCAACATGTTCACTTAGTTTTATGTCTGAACAATCTGTCTTCACCTTTAGCTCACTTTTCTGTTTCTCCTTCCAACATAAACAAAGGTTTCTTCTGGTAGAAGTGAAGGAAATTCCTCCGTATCTTGCTTTAAAGCTTGCCAATAAGTGACGTTTGTTGTTACTTGGTCATTCTGTTGTACTTTTCCCAGAATGGAAAAGCCGAGATGTTATTTAGAAGTACCTGTAAAACAGTGGATTTAGTACAGGAAAAAAAAAAAGCAATAAACTTGGTTTATTTCTATACCAGTTATATCAGTGGGTTTCGTAGCCCAAAATAGCAAATCCTGGTGTCAGTGAGTTTAGAAGTGATGAGCTCTTCCTTTTTTGCTCTGTCCATCTCATTTTTAGCTTGCTTTAGATTTTCTGTTTAGTAATACATACAGCTTTTATATTGGTTACCTCTTCATTTTTCTCTCGTGTTCTGTGTATATCCTAAGGTTTGGAATTAATTCCTGAGGATCAAGTATATCATGTAGAATATATGTCATAGAAAAAATGATTGAGAAGCATGTTAAAAAAACAAACAAGCAAACAAACTGCAAAGTACTCCCCACCCAACAGTTAGTCTTCACTTCTAAGCAAAATCAAAATTCTGCATGCTAGAATATTATCTTTAACAGTATGTTTGTGACGAGTTTGTTTAAATGTTTGCTTTTGAATATCAGCTATCAGTTGCAAGCTCTCAAATTTTAACATGACAGTTTAAAAAAAAGGGAAATTGGATGATTTTAAATAGTTGGGGGACTAGTGTTAAAAAAAAACGTCTAAAGGTAAATGCTGCAGCAAGAAAATGGAATATAAATGATTTGGGTTGGGTTTAGGATTAGGAAAAAGGGAAAGCAAAGCTGCCACCTTTTCTTAAGATTTTGGCATAATATTGTGCATGCTTATTGTCCAAATTATAGTCTAAGCTTTGAAAGATTCAACTTTCTTAACATTTTTCTATTTCCTAATTAGCATTCCTGTAAAGACAACTGTCTGTCACATGAGATATCTTTCACAGATCCTCCTTTTACAATTTCCTCTTTCCACCTAACTGCTATCTTTTTTTTCCCTTCCCTCTCTCTCTCTTTCCTCTATTCTTGTGTAGGCCTGACCAAAGATGGCAGTAATGAAAATATTGATTCCCTTGAGGAAGTCCTTAATATTTTAGCAGAGGAAAGCTCTGATTGGTTTTATGGCTTTCTCTCATTTCTCTATGATGTATTGACTCCTTTTGAAACACTAGAAGAAGAAGAAAGCGAAGCTGCAGATGATGTTGATGGTACGTCACAGGATGAAGGGGTTCAGGGAAAAAAGACTTGTGTTATTTTGGATTTACAGAATCAGTGACTGAGACACTAATTTGATTTGCTTTCAAAAATATCCATAAAATCATCAGTCTTAATGTAACAGGAGTTTATGGCAAAGATGGGAAACGCCCAAATGGACACTATAAAGATTGAACTGAAGTCAGCCATGCAATGTAGTTTTGCTAGTGGAAAGCCTTTCAGTGACTTTTCCATTTTTGTGACAGGATGACAAATAACTACACAGTTGTGTAAATATGTAGAATAAAACGTGTATTTGTGGTTGTGTAGTTGGTTTCTCTATGTGCTTCAATTTGTGCGATTTGTGCACAAAGCTGAGTGTAATAACCTCTATTGTTAATGCTGTAACATTTGTCTTTCTAGCAGACATTAACTGAAGTGTTTTGTAGCAGCTTTGATTGTATTGTAGCATGACTACATTCTGTAAATACATATGTTAATTCTTAATACAGACATGACAATGATAATTCTCTTGTGAAATATAATTTTAATAAATAATTTATTTTGTGATTAATTGATTTCTCAGGTAGATTCTTTCCACCTGTTCAAATAAAAGCACTTAAATGAAGTGCTTGAAAAATTTACAGAAACATTTACTTTTAAGTTAGCTGGCATCTCTTGTATTCAGAAGATATGCTGTCACTGTATGGTTTGTTCCAACTGATTTGTCTGCTTTCAAAATAAGTTTTCAGTTGTTTTTTAAATATAGCAATTGTACCATAAGGGCTGTTCTAAATTTTTTTGAGTTTAAGATGGGCCTTTTATGGAAGTGGGAAGCTATGATCATGTATTTCTCATGTAGTACTGAAAATATTAAAGACTAATTGGAAATTAGAATGTAATGTCTTCTATTCCTTGCTAAATTCAAGAACTTAAATGCAGTTTTGCAATCCAGTGAAACTGTTTTATGGCAGCTGATCCAAAAATAATTCTTATGTTTGTGCTCTGTAGTTTGTATCAGGTACTGAAAACTCAAACTGAGCTGTCATTTTAATACATGAATAATGTACTCAATCAGCTTAATTTTAAAAATATATGAAATTGTTTATTGTGATCCCTGCTGTGTTTAAGTTTGTGTCTGTTTCCTGTATAAAGTTTATAGTCACATTCTAGCACTAGTTGATGAAGGCTGAAATTTTAACCTTTTTTAAACTAAATGAATTTTCTCTTGCTTTGTCGTGGCACTTTTAAAGCAATTAAACATACCTCTTCCAAAACTGGTTTCTTTAAATCATCCACTTCAGTTCTACTCAATCTTTAAAAAGTAATAAAAAAGAAAGTGTTAGTGTTAAGCAAGTAAAGTGTTTAAAAACAAAGTTGTGATGTGTTAATGCTGATGCTTAAAATTTACGATGAGTTGTTAGAACTACGTAAACAATCGTTACAATTTCTTCCGAATATTTACTTTCTTATATTGTAACTTTCAGATAACACATAAATTTAATGATTTTTAGCATGCAATATATGAAGCATTAAGCAAAGCAATGATCTCCATACACTATGAAAATAAATGCTAGTATATCTGTGGAATATTACTGAGATGTTTCTTAGCAAATGGGAGAACTTGCAAAGTATCTGAGAGGCAGGAAACAAAACAAGCTTGGATTGTTTGTGTATTTGTTTTCCCTGTTAATTTTAGAAGCATATTTGAATTAGAAATAAGAGTTTCATCACTATTGTGTGATAATATGTCTCAGTATTAATTAGAAAAAATGTCATGGAATGTTGAACTCTATTCTAGGAGGAAAAAAAGGGGTCTTGGGGAGGAAAACCTAAGGGAAATGTTAACAGTAAATAACTTTCTATAGTGTTTAGATTCAGGAATTTTTTTTTTTAAGTATTCACTCTTGCCTGGTATTGTTCCTGTTGAGATAGCAAGATAAACCCTGAGCGGTGATGAGCAGAGCTGTCAAAGCTCTCCTAAAGTTGGAGATAGAAGAGTTTGATTATAATGAATTGCATTGTTATGATTGTAAGCAGAAATTATCTAGTAAGGGTGATAGTAAGATTTAGAGGGGTCTTCAGTTGTATCAGCATGACGGGGTTTTTTTAAGAAAAAGAAACCCTAACCCAAAACATTTTAACAGCAAAAAAGCTAAGCTGAGTGTGACATGCAGATAAACAAGGAAAAGTGAACTATCTCTCAACTCTTGTGAGTCCAGACTAAGCGTTTGAAGTAAGTTGAGGAAATTGAAGCCTAAGTTTTGAGTTTTATTTGAGGTAACTATCAGTTACATAAAATACAGACAGCATATGAATTTTTTAAAACAAGTCTGGAAAATTTTGGGGGGTGTTAGACTGTAAGTAGAAGGCCATAGCGACATTGACTTCTTATATTAATTTAGAATAATTATTTTCGATAGAAAGCAGCAGCTTTGCCCTCTGCAGTTTTTGGGTTGAGACTTTAAAATAGAAGCTAATTAGTAACAAAACATTTTTTTAATGAGTAAGTCTGTTTAAGTGATAGAAACTTGTTAGGTTTTTTTGCTAGTAAAGAATGAAAATTTAGTGGGTTTATGTTACTTTGGATATGGAGCTTTCAATTAGCTACCTTCAATATTCTTTACAGGGCATGTATGTTAAACTTTGCAGAGCTCCCGAAGTAAATGTTTGTGACTAAAGCTGTTGTCTTCCAGTCTGGACATCATTCTTAGAAATATGTGGGATGTTTTTCTTTGCCATTTCCTCATGTTGGCATATGTCTGGTATTTTAACTGCTGGTCTTCAGCAGAAGTTTACAACCTTCAAACAAAGTAGTGCCTTAACCTTTGAAGCATAAGCACTTGCTTGCTTTGTTGTAATACTCATGTAAAGAAGTTGTAGAGTGGGGAGGAAGCTTAGTAGCTGTACGCCTAAAATGGCTGAGAACTTAGGAAAGGTTTGAACCCCCGATTTCTGTGACCACCTTCAACAATATTTACTATGAAACACAGTTATTTATATGGGAGAAGTGGGGTAATCATGATGCTTATAATCTATAGAATAACTTAGTTTTGAACAAAGAGAAAATTGCTTGCTTATGTGTTAAAATTCTTATTGTAAGAACTTTTTGCCAGTACTACTTCTTTTTCTCAAAAAACCCAGGCTTTTTAGAGAGCCTCTTAAGTCTTTCGCTTTTGAAATTTGTTTCAACATCAGTGAACAAGACTTAAGACTTCCCATCTGTAAGTTTCATTTTATGTTAATTTCGAATTATTACTTACTTTCCATTGACTGGCCTTAAAAGGAAGATACTGATTTTGACAGTTGTTCATAAAGTTAACTGTTGGATGTAGGGCTAGAAGAAGAATATATTGAAGCACTGGAAGGATTTTAATTTCATTTTATGGTCAAATGGGAGTGCAAAAAGCACCTGTATTGTAAACATGATTTGATTGGTATGAGAGCTGAGGAAGGCTGTTGTGCAAAGTTCAGTCATTATGTACAGATGCACCCCATTTTCCCTATACGGTTGCTATTAGTTAAACAGCTGTCATAATGAGGGCACAGCAGCATGAAATACATTAAGTCTTTCTTCTGGTCTTTTAGGATGGATTGCTCAAGGTGAGACTATTAAAGGCAAGTCTTATTTGTTGGTTTCTTACATTTTCTCATTAAAGTTGCCACGTATGCATCTGTGACTTCAGAAGAGAAAGTGCTTTCTGTTCCATGTCTCCAATTTGAATTTTTCTTCTGAGTTTAGAATCAAATAAACAGTTAAATAAGCAAGACATAATAAAGAAACTTACTGGGAAAATACTGAGAGTGTTTTACTTTTTTAATGCTAGTTATATGCATTAGAAAAGCTGTCGGGTTTTGTGGGAGGGTTACAGGCTTGTGTGCCTGGCAATCTGCGTACGGGTAATGAGTTCAGTTTAAGGTAAGTGGGTGGTTAGCCTTTGTCAGTAAGCTATTTTGTTTAGAAGACAACCTTGTATATCCAATGTAGCATGTTAGAAATGTGAAATAATAATAATAATTATGTACAGGTGCTTATGCAAGCAATCATAGCTTTTTCTGACTTGCAGATCTGGATAAGGACAGCAAAAAGGAAAAATTTTGATAACTGTTTTGATTTACAGATTGTATTTTCTTTTTACTTCTGCAATTTTAGCATCTTTTTTTCTAATTTTCTGTGTGATGAAGGTTTTGGATGGTATTTCATGAATTAAGGCAGGAGTCTGAACAAAAGCCTGAATGTTTAAAGCTTGACGCTTTCTGTTCTGTTAGTCAGGCTTTGCAGAAATTGCACAAGGGTGTAGCAAGTTCTGTCTGTCAGCTGCTTAGTGCTGACTTTGATCTTATGCTTTCTATGGTAAATGTAAAGTAGCCTCTTCCTTTACCACCTGTAAGTGGGAAAGCCACCTTAAGTAAATTGCATCTGTTGTATGATGCTGCAGGGTAAAAGGGTCTACGCAGGTAGATGTAGTGAAATTTATTTATAGGAATTTTTTCATGTGGTGAAGCCTTTTGTGTAGCTAGGTTAATAAAGATTTCAATATTATTAAATGAATAATATAAAACTTGCATATACAAGAATAAATTCAGATTTCTCAACATATTGTTAAATATGAGAATATCTGTCAACATCTGTGAAACTGCTCAGAAAGACTGACTGCTTAGTATTACCTGTTATTTTTCTTATGCCATGCTTATCTTTCTGAATAAAAATAGTATTTGTATGTTTGTCTTTTGATGCTGAAATTCTAAAGCTATATTCTCACTTGGGGGTTCTTTTTGTGGAGGTTGTTCTTGAAGATTTTTGAAGAAAAATAGAGGAAGCATCTGGATTTTGTTGCAGAATGTGAATAATTTGTAAAATGTTAAGTTTCAAAGAATCAGTTAAGATACCAAGTTATATACCATTAAGCGTTATGTAAAAATAGTGTGAATGTGAATAGTATGACTGTTCAAAGCAGTTCTTTGGAAAATATTGGAAACCTATCCAGCTATGTTAACTTCGAAGTCTGCTTTTAATTCACTGACTCTGAAAGCAGCCATTTCTAACTTTCCGTTATGACTACGTATGTTGTTATAAATGTCCAGTGATGGCAATACAAAAAGAAATATAAAATTTATAAAGTAGAATTGAGGGCAAAAGAGAAGATACTTGAACTATCTCAAAAAAAGTGTGAAGACACTTGAGTTGAAGAGTCCAGAAGTTCACAAAAATGATTCTTAAAATTCTGGACATTGGTTTGTGTGCCCCAATGCTGCAATGGCCTTAGTGTTTGCCAATGAGTTTACTTAGTCTTTATCATATTCCCCAGGAAATTACTAGCTTGGAAAAGCCAAGTGTTTTGCACCCACGTGTAAAACAGTCTGTTTGGGGCTCACAAATGAGGCTTCCCTGTACTGTAGCCATTGTAGGGACCCAGTCCAGGTGGAAATCAAGATGCAGCAGGATTTCTATCTTATATGTATTTCTTAATAATAAGATTTTGAAATATGTTTTTCTACATACTTTTCCTGTAAATGAGTCTATTCATAATATAATAAACTATACATGATTTATAGAATTATGTATTGATAATTTACTGAGAGTCTTCATTGTATAAAAGCAAATTGAAACAAATTGCGGCTTGCCTGAATATTTAACAAGTGAAATATCAATAATCAGTGAACACGGTATTTTGTAATATTTCAATTCAGTGCATATGCTTTTATTTAAAAATAATTTCAAATATCTGTGTGATAATTTTTGTGTGTATAGGTCTTGGTAAAATTTTCTGGTTTCCCTGTCAAGATATGCTTTTAATAGTGTATCATGAAATAGCTACTAACATTTAATTTTACTACAAAAAGAGGGAAGGAGCTGGAAATCTAAATATCACGTTGTG
This sequence comes from Tapera naevia, assembly GCA_033556795.1. NCBI lineage: Eukaryota > Metazoa > Chordata > Aves > Cuculiformes > Neomorphidae > Tapera > Tapera naevia. Next base: position 20,399,744 of record JAUMJJ010000038.1, read on the forward strand.
CCACTTCTCTGAGTACCATTTTTTTATTTATATTTTCATTGGTGCTGTAGTATAACAAGGTTGGAGTTCATTCCTTTTATGTGACAAAATTGTTTACTTATTGTTCCATACGCTGATTTTAAGTAATAAAAATAAATAATTAATTTAGTCAAGTTAGAACTCTGGACTTCAGTAATGATAGTAATCTATGAAGGAGGAGCTTAAAAAGGCTTTCATCCCACCTACGTGTTTGTGGGGAAGTTGATGTAAAAAGTGTATTTATATCTGGCTTAACACATTTTAAAGAAATTTTGACCATAATGTCAATGCTTGATACTTTGAAAACATATAAGAGAGGACTTAGATGCAAGTTTACTACAATGGCTTTAACAGCTACATTTTTTAAATTTATGATTTTTATTTTAAATTTAGGGTAGAATATGGGGAGTTTGTTTGTTTTGATTTTTAAGTATAAATATTGAGGTATACAAATGCAGTTTGTGTAGTTATTCATTGTTCTCTGGAACCTAAGCTCAAGGTTTAGATGCCCAGTGTAGAACCTTTATAAGTCTAAATGAGAAGCCTAATGTTGAGACACAGGAATATCTCTTCTAGTTTAATAAGATTATGAGTGAGTTTTAAAAATATATTTAACATAACTTTTCTTAACTTTGTGGTTGGTTTTGGAATAGCAATGCACGTGATTTTAGTGGTTAAGCTAGTTGTGTTTGTGGGGTTTAGGTTTTAATCCACAGCAGAGTGTTGGTGATAATCCAATCTCACTTTGTAATATTGGAGTAATGAGTCTAGTAGTTATTTGTATTTTGGGAAAAGCTTTTGCTTTCATGCATCTTGTGGATCTGGGTATAAACACAATCAAGATGCTGAAAGACCTCAATTTCTGTTAGCTACAACATGGAAAAAGGGAAGCACCTGGCCTTGGGGAGTAAGGTTTATGTTTTTTAATAAAAGTCTTAAATAGACTTAAGTGAGGCAGTAAGTATTTTAACTGAAATGAAGTGGCAACTGCTTTTTGAAATAAGAGCAATGCCTTTTCTAAAACACATTTTCCACTGGATAAAAAAAACATAATTATAATTAATTGTAGGAAAATATTAAATTTGTATAATCTAAGTGCTAGGTGCTTGAAGATGTTTTTGAATTAATATGTGTATTAAATATTTATGAAATTGTATAGAAATATAACTTAGAGGGTTTGAGAGAGAACTGACCAAATACCTAGCAGAGCAATCAGCTGCGATATTGTTCATAATCAGGCTGTCTGGAGAGAACTGAGCTAGCTCTAAGTAATTAAGAAACATCTCAAATAGTCTGCATCTGGTAATGTGGTGCTTTTCTTGGATTAGGATTAGTTACTCTTCCATCTCTGTACTTGTGGTGGTCTTGCTACTGAAGATGATTTATTCTTAATGAGTTAATATTTCATGTCTCTTCATAGCATTGCAGTGTGCTCCGTAGAAAACTTTTTACCTGGCATGGCAGATTGGAAAATTTTATGTCATGTTTGTTGTGCATCGTGGATATGTTCATAACCTATTTCCATTTTGCAACAAATCAGGTGAGGAGCCAGGAGGGGTAGCGAAGAAAAAAACTAAAGTCAAAGGTATTCTTTAATGTTCTCTTTCTTGTGGAGTTTTATGCAGATATTAATGTCTGAAATGCATGCGCATTGCAAATACAGACTGCAGGTTATGATAATGTTTACTAATACCAGCAATGCTGGCTAAATGTTGTTCAAACTTTTATCCTCCTCGTTGTTCAGTAAGTTTATTTTGCTACAGATTGTAATTTAATGGCAATGTGAGTGCTTCCCTAACTACAGATTGTATTTTGTTAGTGCAGGGTTTTTTTACAACACTTGTCTTGTTTGGATTATAAGTAGTTTATGGTAACTTAATATTCTGCATGTCTATAAAACCTCCTGATGAATATGCAGATTTTTCTGTGTCTTCTCTTGTTATCTTACAGGAATTCATGATGCTATTACTTGTAATTGGACTTGAGTGCCTTAATTTTTGCTTAAGTCTGTATTTAAGTAATTTAATCTATTTCTTTCTCATGGGAGGAGAACTTTAGGCAAAGTTCAATAGCCTCCTCTTTAATGTTATTTGCAGGATTGATTGCAGTGTTGGTATTTATAAATTTTCCTAAAGATTGAAGTAGGATAGCTTGCAATCAATGTATGCCACATTTACAATTACATTGCTGTATGAACAGGGCATAATAGTCGTAAGTATGTTCAGTACAACAGAGAGACTAAAAAGGCTTATTATTATATGTTGTAATAGCCTAACATGAGACTATGAAGTCCTTAACTTTTTAGAGTTATGCTCAGTTCTCTCCATACAGCATAACACTATGTTAAGAACACTGTCTTTTTCTTGCATTAAAGACATTTAAAGTTAAATGTGTTTTTCCAGCAGTATGTGAAAAATGCATGATGTTTTTAATACAAAGTCAGATTAGAAAATAAGTGCATTTGCTGAGGGCAGTGATCATGCTCATGTGAATGTGACTTTTCTTAGCATCTTGCATGCATGTTGAAATTTTTAGCGTTTGTTCCACATTGGGCTTGGTATGACCTGGTTGCAAATTGTGTGCTTCCAAATATGTAATAAATGTCATTTAACATTTTATTCCTGAGTTTTGGATTTTTTTTTAATGTTTGATATGAAAATGAAGAAATAGTCTGAAATATTTTAAATACTTTATGCCAGAAAGCAGTTGGAAGGAACAGTGATATTATTCCTTTTAGAATGAGCTTTGTGATTGGGTTGTTCACTCTCAGAAATGTTACACAGCAGTTAGAGGCAAATGTTACAGGATAAGTGTTGTCACTTGGCTGTGTTTTACTTTACAGACTTCAGTTTCTCTCAAAAGTCTGAATAAAAATAGAGATGTTTTATTTTATATATAAAGACTATTTAATAATGTGAGAGTACTAATTTTAAAATGAAATACAGCATACGGAGATTTAATGGAAGAATTTCCAAGTTTAACTGAGTTAAAATTCCTTGTTCTGGAGAATGCTGCTGCTAAAATGTTTTTCAGAACTGTGGGCAAAGTGGAAATAAATATTGAACATTTAAATTTCAAGGATTCTGTCCTGACTTGTGTTCTGATATGTTATCTAGATACCATGTCACAACCAGAAGTTAATTGAAATGGAGAAAATAAGCACAAGAAATAAAATTTCAAGGGTAGAACAAACAAATATTGCCAATAACATTACAGATGGAAAAGATGTAAGAAGTGATTTGTAATTTTTACTTTGATTTCACTGAGTATGGTGAAACCGAATTAATTTTTTTTTGAGTTGATTTAATTCACCAGGACATTGCTTCTTCTTAATTATTGTGTGCTTATTTCTTATTTTTATAGAATATATACTTAAGATACGTTTGAAGTGTTGGCCTGATTTACGATGGCTCTTGACATTTTTAGATCCTACAACAGTTGTGCCATTGTCAAAGACTCAAAATACACTGAGATTTTCATGCTCACAGTTAGAACTGGTTTTAGAATTCTATAGAAGTTAGTTAACATATAGAAGTTAGCATAGAGAAGTTAGTTAGACAATAGAGGCATGGTTTTCACTAGATCAATGCTTTATTCAGATGCAGTTGCAGTAAGCTAAGGTTAGCTGTCTGCATGGTGTGAGATTGCTAAAAGCCAGAACTAATTTGTTTAAATGGCTTAAAACTTAAATAGTAATTATACAAGTTTAAATTATCATTAACACACATTGCATAAGAATTTGGTCAAAACATTTAGATAGTTGCTTATAGGATATTTTCTGATCTAAAATGGTTCTCTTATTGAACATTTCCTCTTTTTTAAATGATAAACTAAAAATGAAAGAAGCAATTAAAGAACCACCCAAGAAATTAAAAGAGAAGCAGGAATCCAAGAAGGAGGAAATCAAAGATGATGAAGAAAAAAAGAAAGCCAGGAAAGGAAAAGATGCTGCTGATCGAAAGGACAAGAAAGCTGTTGATACGAATAAATCAAAGAAAGATTCTGATAAGGCTAAAAAAGACAAAGGAAAGGAGAAGGAAAAAGGCCTAGACAAAAACGTAAAATCCAAGGATACCACAAAAAAGTCAGCCAATGAAAAGGATGGTACTATTCAGGTGGGAAAAGACAAAGAAACAAAAAAGATAGTTAAAAACCCATCCAAGGAAGACAAGAAAGAAAAGAAATAGTTATGGTTATGCTAATGAGGAACAGACCTTCAAGAATGAGAAGTTTAATGTATTTATGTGAATATGGTATATATGGCCATAAGAAGATAATGTTTTCTGGAAATAAGTGTGAACTAAAGCTCTATATAATAATTTTTTGAGAAATTAAGTATGTACTGGCATTGTAAACACAAAGCAAAAGTATCTGCTGTGAAACTCTCAAATAGGTACATATGCTAGTTAATTCAAGCATACTCTAAATCTGATGGTGATTTTTTTTCTCTTTGTCTCCTTGTATTGAAATATTATTTTCTTGATGTGTGTATGAAAGTGTGATGTTGCGTATCAAATGCAAGCTTAAAAGCAGTATTAGGAGGGTTATCTGGATGCATATAGTGGAAACTGAGTGTATTTTCGTTTCACAAAAACAACCATAAGGTGCAGTAATGGAATGTATTGTCTTGGGAATTTAGCAAATAAATGTAAATTATTCCCTGCTAAACTTTTTTCCCTAAGTAGACTGGGAAAACTGCATTATACACGAACACTCAAGAAGACTTAAGCATTACATTTATGAGACATCAGAGTATGCTCAACCAAAGTGTTGAAACATTTTGTTTATTGGTCCAGTGACAATATGTTCTGCTTTTCTTCTTTTCTTTCATTCTTAGCTATCTTTAGGTCTGAAAACTCGATTCACTGTCAGTTTTAAGTTTACTTTGTCCTGAATTTTTGCAGTTTTTCAAAGCTTCTGGTAATGAATGCTTCTGAGAATTAGGCCACCTATTTCACCGTTGATTGCTATTTTTTGATTTCAGTCACATTTTACGAAGAGATATGCTACTACAACTGTATTCTGATTGAACTTGTTTAGACAACAGCCTATGTATTTTTGCAGCTGCTTTTTTCTTCAACCCACACTTTTGAATTGTCTGATACTTCTGTAAGGAATCTCCTCTTAGTTTGCTCTTATAACTTCTGTATTTTTAGAACCAAGAATTTATTTATGCTGCAGTCTCATGACAATAAACAAAGTTACAAAACATTTCTACAGACATGTTTCAGTACATTATTGTATCTATACTTGCTTTCGCATTTTTATGGAAAGGGAATGTTTTCTAATTTTACTGAGCAAATTCTATCACTTAGTATGTTGAAATATTAATTGCACAGTAAAAAAGCACAAGATACGGAACAAAATTTAGAGTGAAAGTTGAAGCTCTGTTATTGTAATACTACAATATTATTTTAAAGAAAACAAAACTAAAGAGTGAAATTGAGCATAGGCGTATGCATGTAAGATTCAAGTCCTGAAGGTTGATTCTGTTTGTGGTTTTGTTTAAGTTGTATGTATAACAGTTGGTAATATGCTTATCTCAGACTTTCAATACAGCATGTGTGTCTCTGGAAGATGCTTTGATCGCTAGAGGTATAAGATGAGGTATTAATGTAAGATAGAATCTGTTTCTTTTTTTTTTTAGGAGGAAACTTATGAAAAATAGTTCAAATGAGAGCCATAGAAAGTAGTGCAGTAGTTTAAGATTCTAGCTCTAGTAATTAACAGAGATGATATACAGAGCTATTTTCTAAATTTTAGTGTATGTGTGAAGAAGGAGGGAAAATTCATGTTTTATGAACGTTCTAGTGCTTAGGAAAAAAATGGACAGAATGAAGATGTAGTAAATGCACTTGCACAACTCTTTCAAGTTTCTTTGATGATAGGTGTGTATATTCATCTTTGCTCTCATAGGTATTAAGATATAGATCACACTTCTCGGGAATGAAGTGGTGTAATGCACCTCACTTTATTTTCTCCCTTAATGTGACAGAAGCTGTAACTGTCTGGGAGTGAAATTTAGAATGAATTGCCTTTCTGATGAACATATTATAACTATGACCTAAAGTTTATCTGGTTCTAAAAAAGTTTGTTTTATTTTATTTTTCTTTTCTTTTCTGAAGAAAGTTTGATTTGAACAGCACTGCAAGCTATACAGGTAGTCAAACAATAAAATGAGACTTTTGCCCCAGAAATCTGTTGTGCCATTGTATATCTTTATGGAATGTTATCTCCATTCCATTTAACATGGTAAGTTACCACATAAGCTCAGAGTATGCACCACGCAAGTAAAAACTTAGTGCAACTTTATTTTGATAAAAAGATGAGAGAAATAATATCTTGCGAAAAGTTAATGACAACATATTATGTACTCAACAGAATTGAATAGGAATCAGTGATAAACACATGATAGATGTGTATAAAAAGCTTGAAAGCAAAGTTGAGAAATATGCAAGCAAAACAAAGAAGTACACTAGGTAGTCCCATCTTTCCTTTGTATACCGCTAAGTGCTTGTTGGCTGTGAAATATTGAATATCTTTTGAAATACTCTGAATCCATCTGTTATTCATGAAGCAGAGCTAGTGGTTGTTTGGAATTAGAGACATGGACTATTAGAGGATATGAGGACTTGGTTGAAGAGGTGTATATGTAAGGGAAGTGAACTAAATTGGTGGAAGCAGGGTGTCTGTTTCTGCACTTCTGGATTCGGAAGTGTGAGACTGGCTAATATAGTAAGTGGTTTTATCTCTGTATGTAAAGATGATTGTAGAAGAAAGTAACTTGTAGCTGTTAATATTACTGCAGCAATGTATGTAAGTTTTCATATTTTTTTTAATATTTCAGTAATATTTATGAAATGGTAAAAAGTAAGCAAAAAAATGCAGTATGAATTTGGCTTTTTTCCTCTAGCTTCTGGTCTTGACTCCATAGTAATGGACTATTAGTTATAGTACTTCTAGATATACTCTAACTACTTAACATCGTGTAATTTAAATTCTATAAAAATGAGTAAGTAGGATTAATTCTGTTTTTCCTGTTGCAATTACTTGTAAAGGGTTATGGAATAATTTTTTTTTTCATGATGCGCAAAGTAATAAAATCTCTCTAGCTGACACAAAGTTGTTTTGGGGCATACAGATCCTGTTTCTATTGAGATATGTTTGACTCTAGTAGAAACCTAGTAGTTATTTATTTATTGACCTGAAATATACTTGCATTGTTCCACTTAAAATCACTTTTCCAAGATTATTAGCAATACAGGAGTGTTCATTACAGCATAGCCTCTTCTTTCTTAAATATCATTTTCCTATTGATTTCTATGCATACAGCTCTTGAGAAAGTATTTTAGTTTGGGCAGTGTGTGTATGTTTATTTAAGAATGTAGTTTTATCTTAATTGACCTTGGAACTCATACTTAAATATGAACCTAGGAAAAATTACATAGGCTTATAGGAGAATTCTGTTTGGAAGGGGTTTAAGGAGATCCGGATTTCAGCATCCTGCTCAAACAAAGTTATCTCAGAGATGGCCAGGTTATGCTGGTTGTTATCCAGTGTGGTCTTCAAAAGATACAAGACAGGAATGCATGACTTTTCTTTTGACTGATTTGATTATCCTTATGGCAAGGGGTGTGTGTGTGTGTGTGTGTGTGTAAATTTTTCTTATACCTGGTCTGAACCACTCTTGTTTAAGTCTGGTTTGAATCTTTCCTGAAGGATTGCTGAGAGGAGGGTTAAGCTAATACTAATACATGATTTCTTGAGGATGTGGTGTCTTAAGATGTGGCATAATCTTTCAAGGCTATGGATTATATTTATCTCTTACTATGATGTTGATTGTTGTTGTGGTTGGTTGCTTTCTTTTCATTCTGTTTTGATCTAAGAAAGACTGGGCTACAGATATTAAACATCTTGCTGGTGAAATTCTCAGTTGTACTTTTTCTACAGTTAATTAGTTGTCAAAAGAAAGTAGAGATGGAAATTACCTTATTTTAAATAAACTACAGTTCTGTTCATCAGATCCTCTAAGATTATCATGTGAATTCAAAATGCCCCACTCATTCTGAGCAGCATGTTATAAGATTCACATAGTACTTCGTAAAACATATAAAACATCTGAAACAATTTTTGCCCAAAGAAAAACAGTGAGAAAAATGTGCTGCCTATATTTCTTCTGGATGCTGAATAGATGCTTAGAATAAGAGTCATTTGTTCAGTTACTTCGAAATAAAGGCTTAATAAAAGTGCCTACATTTCTGTCTCTTTTTCCACTCTCATTGTATGTTTGTCTTAATACTGTATTTGTTTACTATCTGAATATACTTTAGTCTTTGTCTATGTCACTGTATCTCAGGACAGCCCTGTAACTGTGATTAATTGTTTGAATACATTTTGGAGAATTTAATGTCAGTTTATTTAATTAAAACAAATTTCTTAGTTTATAATTCAATCAGATAAAAAAGAGCGTAAAGTTTAACTTTGTAACTGAAAAATGCAGGCCTTAAAGAAAGATCTGTCCCAGCACAGCCATCATCACAAGAATCTGAGGAGACCATCCAACCTGCTGAGAAGTCATATTTTGAATCAGGTAAGGCCTTTTGTAAACCATAGGTGAAAGAGAATATGTGTTGCTTCATTAAAATCATAATTTTCTTTCCCCATCATGCAAACTCATTATGTTATTTCTTTGGATAGAAAAGTAAATTTTTCATGACTTCTCTGTGTTGCTAATCTACTGTAGTTTATTCAATGGGAATCGCTGCCAATAAACTTATCATGATCAGTGATTTAGATGAAGTTACTTTTTAAATATATAGAAGGCACTCTTGTCAGCTCTTATGGTTACCATTGGAACATTATCACAGACTAACTTTCTGCTGATGTACAGTGTGGTTTTGATATGTAGGCAATAGTATGCCCAGTCAGAATAATAGCAAGCTCTTCTTTTCTCTTGGAAAAAACCCTGAACAAACAAGAAGAAGCCTCAGCAACCAACAGTAAAAGATTATTCAAACATTCACTTTTCTACTAAAACATATAGTATATAATAAATACAATAAATCCATCTCCTAGTGTTGGAAAAAATAATTTAAACATTTTAAAAGTATTATTAAAATTTATTAAGTGTATTATTTATTAGAAATTAAAGAAAAAGTGGTTTTATGCAAGAGTAATTTGCATATGTCTTATTCACAGAGTATGTATTTTTTCCTCATCCTTAAAGAGGCTTTTCCTACTTGATATTTATGTGAACAAAACGGTATAACCCCCAAATGTGGAGTATGTGTTCAGTAAAACAGAATATAGATTTATTTCGAAAGACTTGCATTAGTATTTTTAAGTTATCATTTATAAAATATATCAAGTTAAAATGTCATTTCCTGGTTGTTGTGTTTGTTTTTTGTTTTTTTTTTCCCCTTAATTAGTACCATTTTGGATCTCTATTTAAAAAAATGCTGCTGTGATTTGGTTTTGTGCTGTTGAATTTCTTTATGTTTATCTCAGGACATTTATGTACAAGTTAACGCTTCATACAAATTGCTGTTATGTCTGGGACTGGTGCGTTAGATGAAAATCACTTGTCCCTGAAATCAGTATGTGATTTTCTGCTGTGAATGGCCAGAAGACCTTGATATTGTGATGTTAGTCTCTGTTTTCCCTGTTGTTAAAGCCAATAAAACCCCACTTCTGCAAGTGATATTTTGTTGTCAAATAGGACATGCTAGTGCTGCTGACTAAATTATAAGGTATGGATGAAAGTTTTAGTAAAATACTTATTTGAAGTAATTAAAACCGAATTCTTGCTTTGAATATTTATCTGAAGTTACTCATTTTACTGCCACTGAGAAAAAGCTACATGCAGAAAATCCAGTGTAGATAAATTCTTCCAGTTAATCTCTAGAATTAATCTCATGTGACTGATGCAATACTTTCCATATTGGAGAGTAATCAAAACTAAATTGTTTTTGTAATTGAGTGAGTTGCAGAGGTTCGCCAAGTCAATCTCTGTGAAACTCGATGGAATGGAATAGGAACTTCATGGAGGCTACTAAAAGATGCAAGCATTGTGCTAATGTTTATACTTTGCTTTTTTGCACTTAACCTTCTCTGCAATTTATAATCCCTTTAGAGAACAAGAATGCTGACATAGAAGTGGAAGAAGAAATTCAGTCTGTTCTTCATGAAGAGCCTGGTAATGTATTAACACGTAGAAGTCACTAAGGAATTTATAAATACTGCCATAGGGTAGGCAAATCTGTGAGTCTTGTTTTGGTAGACTTAAAGTTTTGCACTTAAAGTACTTTTGCCTGCACAAAATGTTTTAGTCTGCTAATTTGTAGTTTTCAAGAAAATTCAGAAAGTTTAGTCGCTAAATCGTGAACTGTGGTCTCTGCCCTAGAGCTGCTCAGCAGCAGTAGCTCAAATCAGTCAATTGACAAAAGCTTGCTCAAAATATTGTGTAGAGTGCAAGAATGGGTAAACAGAGATACCTTTTAGTATGGTTTTCTCCATGAGTGAAGGCGGCGCTGACAAGTCAGTGCAGATACAATACTAATATACTGTTGTAAGGAGTACACTAGCCATCTCCTCCCCGTCCCCTTTAGGCACTAGTTGAAAAACAGAAAACACATTATGCCGAAGACTAAATATTTGCTGATAATAGAATTTGCCAAAGAGTATGTATGCTCTAACAACCTGTACTATTGATTAGGAGAAAGACATGAAGATGTAGATGAAAGTAGAAATGACCAGTGGCAAGTGAAGGAAGAAATACATGGAGAAACTTTTGAAGTTCCTACAACATCAGATTTGCTCAGAGAATTAGAGAATGAAATACCAGAAGCATATGAGACACAAGACTCAGTTCAGAAAGGTATCTGGATGACTAAATATATGAAAAGTAAATTTTGCCAGAAATAAGAACAGACAAATAGAAATATATCTCGTTGAAAACTTGACTCTTAATTTCTGCCTGAAATGGTGACTTAGCAAGTAACAACAACAGCAAACATTATTTAGCAAATAAATATTTTTAAAGGCGAAAATGGGATATTTTAATGCCATGTGTTTTGGAATCCAGGTAGCTGTATAGTATTTCTTGCTTACTGCTATGCTGACTTTTAACCAAATAAATTAATCTCTGCTCCAGCTAAGCATATTTCCCCGCAATAGAGGGACTTCTACAGTATCTCTACGGAGTCTGCTTCTGGAATTCCTAGTATATTAAAATAATTTTAAGCGTTTCTTAGCACAGCCTTTTGTAGACAGACCTGTTCTCACTCTAATGTCCTTCTAATGTGGCTCTATTAAAAGAATATCGTACATGAACAGCATTGCAAGTCCTGCTGCGACCATAACGTCATATCCTGCTGCCTCGAGGCATTGACATAAAAATCAAAATATTAAACCAGAATCATGTGATCTAAATCAAACTTAGGGAAAAATATTTCTGAATTTTTTTTATCTACAGTACTGAAAATTTTGTACCTTGCTATATCTTTCCTATACCTTAATATATCTTAATACCTCTTCAAAAAATGGATGTTGTCTGTAAGTTTTAATTGCTGGACGTACGCTGAGAATTTCTTCTCAACTGCAGTAAATCTTTTCAGTCTACGTCTATTTTACCTCAATGTTTCTGTATCTCTTCTATTCATCCATAGTGCAAGTTGAAGTAGGGAAATGAATGAGAGATTCAAATTCCAGTTACTGTAAGTCTTTAAAATTGCAGTTAAGAAGGTGAAGTGAATATGTTATTCTTTCTTTACATTTACTCAGAAATTTCTGTGGAGTGTCATCTTCATTTGAGCAAATGTGTATAGTTTAAGTGTGTATACACATTCTCAGTGTTATAAATAAGAAGACCACCATGAACTTTATTTTCTCAATCTACATACATATCTTGTTTGGATTTGGAAAAATTTGATTAGAATTTCTGCTTAGAAATTTAAGTGTTCTTACATAATATTGTTAAAGGTTTTGTGGTGTCATGTATCGATTAAAAAAACAACGATTTGTAAATACGTGTTTGTTTCTCAGACGATGATCTTTTGGCCGATGATCTCGGAGCAGTGGAGCCCGAATCATATGAAGCTGCAGGTATAATTTTGTTTTTCTAGTAATATTTGTTTTCTGCTTAAATGTAGCAAATTATATAAGAAAGCAAAATAGAAAAGTTTAGACTGGTTTAATAATATGCCTTGAATGTTTTTTTTTTTCTCAAAAAAGCTAGCCTAGATTGTCTTGGATAGTTTTACTTTGAGATGACTGTGTCATATTTACTATTAGAAATGGTTCTTAAAAAGATGGTGTGATAAGTATGGAAACTTTGCTTTAATTTGTACAATAAAAAATCATTTTTCCTTTTTAATATGTTTCTTGGATCTGGAACCTGTCACCTTTCAGAAGCATCCAGTTTATAACCTTTTCTTCAGGACTGTTTGTGTTTTGGTTTTTTTTTATGATCAGTACTATGAGAGAGCACCATGGACTTCATCCTGAACTGTCCTTGTACTGTCTTTTTGCACACCCTAATCACTCTTTAAAACTTTTGGAAAATTTGCTTGGACTAATCCAATTAGCTTATAGTCATCTTCATATTGTGCTTGATACCACATGCAGTGGACTTAGCTCATCTTTCCCATTATGGAGAAACATTAGGTGGATATTACAATTTCCCTTCTATCTGATAAGTGTTTTCTTGTGGACGCCAATAATACCTTATAGTATAGGCAGCCTCTTCCATTTGCATTAGACATGGATTTCTGCTTTGACTAGGCTTCCTGCCTTTGTTTGGCTCAGTGTTAGTTCTGGACTTGACAGTCTTGTTTGATGCCAAATATGACAGAAAAATAATGTAAATAATCTAAAATAAGCTAAAATAAGCTGAAACTGCTTATTCTTATCTTCGTGGGATATTACTGCTTTCCAGTTACTGATTTAGAATCCAAGCTGTGATGCTTCTGAAGTAAAAGGACAGTTACTTTACTTTCAGTACCATGTGTTGTCAGATGTCTCTTACTATGTTAATAACATTGCAAATAATCGTGGTCACAGAGGAAAATATTCTACATATTTGACTGTGCAATGAAAACAAGTAAATTAAATCTGTGATGCCAAAAGTGAATGTATGTATTTCTCAAGCTCTGGTTTCTGGCTTTTACTCTGTAGATTATCAGTAGTGGTCCTCCTGCACATCAGTTAGGAAAATACTTTAGAACTTGGAGATTAGGCATTGATCACATCTTTTATTCATGTTAAAAGAACTATTAAGTAGTACTCCTGGAGACTTAATGGCTCACAAGGATCTAATTTTCTTATAGAAGGTGCAACAGATGACTAGAAGAGGGGGTGACCCAACATCTTCTGTTAGATTACATGTGCCTATAGAGTATTAATCTGTCAGTTTTCAGCTGGGAACTACATTTAAGTATTTACAGACACATGATGGTTGCAAGTTAATTTAATCAAGTATTAAAAATATTTCATGTTTTAAATTTAAAAAATAATTCTTTTTTCATATTTAATTTACAGTTTCATATGAATATGATGTGGTTGTGGAAAAGACAGTAAGTGATCCAGAAGCTCCAGGTTTGTAAATATTCATGACTTCAGATTATAATATAATCACTTACACTTTTTAAAACATGCTTCAGAGTAATGTGTGTTATTAATTCTTTAGTCACAGTTTTATTTTCAAGCAATTTATTACCATTTGTTACCATTACAGCTGTGAACACAACACTCCATGAATCCAGTCCACAAATACTTACATAAATATCTTGTTTTGTCATGAGTCTTCCAATCAATGATTGGTCAAACACTTGCTTCTATTCCGAATTTTAAACGTAAATACAAGTATGCACGACTTTATTATATTGTGTGATTTACGATGTAGTTACTCGCATGTGTTTTATAATTGAAGTGCCACTTTCAAATTAAACATTGTAGTATTAACTCAGTATGTTTAGTTCTGTTATTCTTGAGATAAATATTTTCCAGGAAAAGTTGATTAGAGTAATATTAAGTATTAAATATTTTTATTTAAGGTGACTCTGAGTTAACATTAGAAGATGCTGTTGAACATTACACAGGTATAGTCCAATGTCTTATTTCTTTTTTTTTGAAGTTCATTGAATTTAGAGCCTGAACTATGACAAAAAACCTCACAAAACATTGGAGCTTATAGGTAGCATCAGTGCCTTAGCAAGTTATTACATCTGTATTTTCATTTACTTTCTGACAAAATACAAAGACCTACATGAATGCTTTTATGTAATGTCAGCCAAATGGGCAGAATAATACTTTTAGAGTTAAAGTTCCAGAAGAATGGATGTTTGTATTTTAAATTGTATAGAAGTATTTATGTGGATAAAAAGTAATCTGAATTTGCCAAACATGTTCAAGTTAGTGGGATGTCAGGAAAAAAATAGTATATTGAAAAATAATGTTTTAAAAAGGCAAGCAAGCTATAACAAGAGGATTCCAAAATTCCACTGTAATAGTTTTTTGGATCTAGAGATGATTTATTAAGTATTTCTATTCTGAATTGTAGGTAATTTGCAGGTGACTTCATGAACAGTGTAAGATGTGAAAAAAATAAAGCTGGCTTTTCTTATGTTGTGATGCTAGGTCCTTTTCACAGGATGTTTTAGAAATTTTTCTCCTTTGTTGAACTCTTAGGAACTTCAATACACTATAAAATCATATAGCTTTGAATGGGTTTTTTTGTCCTGAATAAACTTGACACTCTATTTGTGTTTATTTATTGTCTTAAAATTCCATAAATTTTCATATTGATTTTTTTTTTTTTTCTCTAAACAGAAGATACAGTGCATGAAGATTATAATGAAGACCATGGTATGGCAACTGCTGTGTTTAGTGAAATGACAGTATCAAATTTTTCTTTTATATGAAAGTGAAATTACTTTAAGTTTCACAAAGTAATTTGTGTCAGTTTTCCATAGAATCAGTTAAAAAAAAAACTTCATATTTTGCAGCCTCTTCTGGCCCTGGCACAATAACTGCGAATCACTCCATTTTGTGAATAGTTTCTGTGCTTCGGCAAGCAGCAATTTCATATCAGTTGCTACTGTGTGCTGCAATGAGAGTTCTAAATAGTATCAGATATGAGCTGTAGGTTTTTATACTATTATTCCAAATCCTCTGATTAGGCTGATAAAGAGAATAGGAAATTCCATTCTTTTTCTCAAAAGGAAGTTCCAACGTAGGAATTATGCCTACAACATAGTCCAAGAGTGGTTTTCTAATGATAAAAGTTTGCCTTTTCATGGCAAAACTTTGTCTTGCTTCCAAGTTCTTGTTTCAAGGCATTCTGGTTGTGTGAGAAAGCACAAGGTTTTCTGTGTACTTTTTACAAGAATTTCTTTTAAGAGTTTCAGCCTGGAGCAGAGTAGATGAAAAAGGCCAGTCGTGAGGCATTGAGTGTTCTTGACATTTGCAAGATTTGATTTTTTTTTTAAATTCTACCACTCCATCTTGAGAGTTACATGAAGTTACAAAGTTACTTGGAATTTCACTGTTCCAGGGGCTGCTATGTACAGGCATCCTTAAAATCGTTGAGTGGTTTGTTTGGGAAGATACCTTAAAGATCATCTAGTTCTAACCCCCTGCCTTGGGCAGGGACGTCTCCCACCAGACCAGGCTGCTCAAGGCCCCATCCAGCCTGGCCTTGAACACTTCCAGGGAAGGGGCATCCACAGCTTCCCTGGGCAACCTGTGCCAGTGCCTCACTACCCTCAGCATGAATGATTTCTTCATAATGTCTAATCTAATTCTTCCTCCTTCCAATTTAAAACCATTCCCCCTCAGCTTATCACTACTTACCGTTGTAAGTAGCTTTCCTACTAGCTAAGCTCCCTAGCTTTCTTGTAGGCTTGTATTTTTAATTCTTGGATCAAAATGAAACAGGTTTGTCCTTTTTTTCTAGGAAAGAGAAAACTTTTAGTACCTGTTTTCTAAGTCAAAGAAGGGTTAGAGGCTATCATGGAGATTTGAGAAAAAGAATGTTTTTGACATTAGCTTCAAAACTGCAGTTTGCAGCTGCAAGATGACTCACTAAATCTTCAGATGCAAATGTCGGAGAAATTAGCAGAAGTATTTTCTCCTCTATGCTAGAGTCAATGTATCTTCTCTTCATCTCTGTCAGATATGTTTCCACTCTTCTGGCAGACCCTCTGATGTAAATTTTTCTACAATACTAGTGCTTCCTGGAGTTCTGGGAAAGCTGAGAGGGTGTTGCCAAGACGATTGTTGGCTAGAGTAGTTCAATTTATTTTCTGGCTTTTGGTTTGTATGACCTGGTTCTTAATTCAGATCAGTGACTAACTCTAATAGGATTGCAGTTTCTGTCATCACTTCTTCCTTGCATGGTGTAAGTAGAAATTGAAGGCCCATGGTAGGCTGTACCCACTTTGTGTGAATATGCGTTATTACTAATGCTAAAAATCCTTTAGTTGCAATGTGTATGTGCTCACAGTCAACTGTGTAAATGAATTGATCATGTAACTCGAAATACAGCCACCTGGTTGTTGTACACAACTTCCAGTAATTCTATGAGGAGTTTTTTCCAGTTTATAGCAATGCAACTAGAGAAAGAAGGCAAGTTTTTAAAGAATATGTTGTAAGAACTTTTTGTTTTAAAGGGACAGAGGAGGAGTCAGTTAACTATTAGTGCCTTTTAAGATAAAACACTTAATAGCAGAAAGTTTTTTTTTTGTTAAAAGAAATCTTAAAGAAATCTTATGGAAATACCCTTTTTCAGATTAGAGTTAGTGCCTGTTAGGATAATTAAATTATCTGAACCACTGGATGAACATTGAACTTCTCTAGTTCTAAAATTCACAATAAATGTATATTGAACATTCAAACAACAAATGGGTAGCATTTAAAATAATGAATATTCTTAAGCTATTTCTTCTTCAGGGCTGCAAAAATAAGAGTGGCTCTTTGATTAAATGTTAGGAGTGTAGGTGAATTATAACAATTGTGTAGAATGATAGATTTATTGTCATTGTTTTCCATATTTCATCTCTGTAGGTAGAAGTGCTTCAAATTTCAGCATTATATTCACATTCCACATTTGGTTTTTTTATAGAACTTGTACTACAAGCCTCACTAAGCATTCGTATATCTATTCAGGCCCCCAAATTAGAGAAAAGCTTTGAGAGTTTTGAATTTATCAGTAAAGAAATGTTCCGGATGTTAACTCTGTGTATATCAACCACCCAAGAACTCTGATTTTGTTTCTTTTCAGAACCAGAACATGAAGAGCAGACTGAGACTCAAAATATAGGTATGCACACATACATGAATATGCATATATAATGTGTGTGTTTGTGTCTGTGTGTGGGTGGCGTGCTCTTATGGTCCTATATGCATCTCCCCATGTACATATATTTATATGTATGGAACATATTAGCAAATCTTTGTTTCATATGTAATTAAAGTAGAAATACCTCTAAAATAAATATTATTGGAATATAGATTATACTCAAAATCAGAATATTTTAGTAAATCTAGAATAAAAATCATTAACTTGCTCTTTCTATGTATTAAAATATGTAATCTGCGATCTTCAGTCATGATATTTTGCCAGTTATGGCAAATGTACATTATAGTCTGTGTAGTTAAAGCTTCTGGCAATGGACTGAGACACTTTCTTGTAATATACAATCCTGGAGGAGTCATCTTTAAGGTCTGAAGTCACTTAAGCTCTCAAGTGGCACAAAGTGGGGCATGGGAGGCTTTTTGTGGATATTTTGAATGCTACCTGCTCTGGGCCTTGCTCACAGCCTTATAATCAGTGCTTAAGATCATCCACAATTTACAGGCTGTCAACAGTAGCTCTGCTTTGATGCATACTTTTTGCTAAAGCCTTTATCTAATTAGCAGAAGCAATCAAGGAATTATTTTTCTGCAGTGTACTCTCTGGTTCCCGTATACTTTTTTGTCTTGAAATACCAGGTCTTTCGAGAGTCATCTCAGACAGCTGATTGAAAGACACAGATGTTTAGTTTAGAATGAAGTAAAGAATTTCTCTATTATAAATGAATTGTAAGGATCTGTTTTGTCACCTTTGTGATCATGACGTCAGAGGACAGTCAAATGAGTTCAAAAGTGCCATATTCTAAAAGAACAAAAATAATTTATTTTTCTGTGGAATCCATAATTTAAGTTGAACTTTCTTGTTGTCCTTCAGGAAGGAAAGTAGGAATCAAGGAATTTTTAAAGTTTCTATGTCTTAATACAAACAACATTTGTTCAGAAGGTATGATTTTGAAATATTTGCCTAATGAATACAGCAGTTCTTTAGTGAAATGGGGAGGAAAATTTAAGTTCTTTCTTTTTTTCCCTCAAGTTCATCAAGGTTCCTGATTGTTTATAGGAATTTACTTTTCACAGTTAAACATATCAGTGTGCTACCTATGTTCTTTGTATTGTATGTAAGATACATTAGTTGAGGGCTTGACTTCATTATTGTTCTGAATTGAATGTTTTTATAGCTGTTGAAGAGCTTCCTGAGGAGATGAATGAAGCCACAGAACCAGGTATATAATTTGAAATTGTGATCTTAAAGTGTTTTGATGAAATAGATATGTTTTGAAATGTGATTTTATAAAAAAGGTCATTGTATCACTTTTTCTTTTTGTACTTTCTTGTATAGATGAAGTTATTGAACATTTTGGTATGGATAAAGACCTGTCTGGTATGAGTTTTTATACATTGAAAAGAGAACATTCCTTCTATCATTTATGTTTTTGAATATAATTAAAAACAAACAAACAAAAAACAGGTAGAGAAACATGCTATATAGAATCATAGAATGGTTTGGGTTTTGGCAATCTCACTGACCTCATCGTCTAATCTAAATCTAACCCGTTTCACGTTAAAACTATAACCAGTTGTCCTGTTCTCCATCTTTCTCATAAGCCCTCTTTATATACTGAAAGCCTGAACAAGATCTCCCCAGACAGAGCCTTCCCTTCTCCAGGCTGAACAACCCCACCTCTCTCAGCCTTTCTTCATAGGAGAGATGTTCCAGCCCTCTGACTGTTTTTTGTGACCTTCCTCTAGACATGCTCCAACAGAGGTCCATGCCCTTCTTGTACTGGGGACCCTGGAGCTGGACCCAGTACTTCAGGTGGGGTCTCAATGAGAGTAAAGGGAATTGCCTCCGTCAATTCCCTTCTTTTGATGCAGCCCAAGATATGGTTGGCCTTCTGCGCTGCAAGTGCACATTGCTGGCTCATGTTCAGTTTTTCATACACTAGGATCCTCAAGTTCTTTTCAGCAGGGCTGCACTCAGTCTCCTCATCCCCTGGTCTGTATTGACATTGGGCATTGCCCTGACTCAAGTGCAGGACTTTGCACTTGGTCTTGTTGGAATTAGCGATGTTCTTACGAAGTATTTAGAGGTTCAGTTCAAGGAATACTGTTATGTTAATTTCTCACATTACTACTCAAAAATATTAAGTTGTAAAGTTTTGTTTGTTGTGCTGGTATCGGGGAATTTTAAGTGAATGTGAGATCAAATGTAATTTGAAGATTTGCTCTAAGAAGTTAAAAATATCATTAAGCAAGATATTTTCCAAACATGATGTTATTTCAGTGAGCTAGAGCAAAGTGATCTAAGCAGTTTAGTCTGAGCATAGTGTGTGGGATTTGATGCTATATTTATTTAGGTTTTCAATTTGAAAAATGTGTTCTACTATAATTAAATGGGGAAACAAACATTATTGTTTCATATGAATAATAACTGTAACCAAAATAGTTTGAGGAGGGGAGTGTATAATAGCAATGGAAGGCAATAACAAAGTGGCGTCATATTGTTACATTTCATCTGCTTTTTGGAGTTAATTATTACAAGTTTCTAATTTGTCCATCGTAACAATGTAGTTGTGTGGAGTAAAATGCTGAGCCCTATCTCTAGGCAGTAAATCACAGAAGCTGCAAGCCAGGAGCCCTGAGAGCTATATTTGTGTTTTGTTCTGATTAGCTTTCTGCAGAAGCTTTTAAGTGGTGCAGTGCCCAGGTCATTCTGTGGAGTTCTGCTTTTCACTGCAGGAAAGGAAACGTTTGCATGTGAAATACTTCCAGTATCTTTTCTTACTCTTAAGTTAACCTAGTTGACTGTTCTGCACTTCAAGTCTTCCTTTTTGTTTGTTAGTAATTTGATTGGGTGGCTGGTTAGGAATAAAAGCAAAATTGTGAATGTACTCTATGTAACTTTCAATACAAATTTTTTTCTAACAGTAGAAAGTAAGCATACAGAAGATGATGTGGCCACTGAACCAGAGGAATCAGGTTAGTATATGACCTTTTGCATGAGTTTGCTACTTGAAAAAAATCAAATTGACAATGACAAATAATCATAGAATTGTGTTGCAATAAAAATGCATTCATTATTTTTTCTGCAACGGTTTTCATTTAAGGATAAACATAACTTTGTTCTTGAAATTTAGCATCTTGTGTTTAATAGGGACTATATTTTAATGGCTTACAGACCTCTCTACAGTTTTAGAAACTGAGAGTGCTCCCAGTTCAGAAAAACTTAAAGCAGTAAAAATGGCCATTTTGGGCCATGTAGATCTGAAGACGATTCTTCTGTGGTCTGTTTCCCACCAGCTGGTCAGTAGAGAATGCTTTTTCTATAAATTTAGAGAGCTGTCTTGTTTGAATTCTTTGTATATTTTTGACTTACAGAAACACCTGTTCAAGCTGAGGATTATTCAAATGATGATCTAGTGGGTAAGTTAATCTGAACTGTTTGTGTTTTGTCCCGCAAAAAATGAAACTGTATCTACATGGAAAGTTTGCAAACAAATTATTTTGTAGAGAGGAGTAAAGGAATATCATTATTGTCATTTAAGTTACTTCCTCTTTTTGAAGCAATCACTTTTATCTTGTGTTCGATAAATGCTAGTAATTGCTTCTGCGTTATACAGAAGAATTCCAAATTGATTTACAACTTCCTATTTAATGATTTCAGACAGAGATGGATACTTCTGCTGTAAAGGGAAATGTAAAAGGTCTCAAAATATATACGTACTTCCTTTCTCGAATTTGTGGTGATACTGTCACTTCTCTGTATCAGTCAGATCTGTTGGAGTCCAACTATGGTTATGCTCTTTGGGCACTGATCTGGAAACAGGACTGTTTAGTCATGCCGTCACATTTTTCTTAATGTAACTGATTTTAAGAACAAGAGCTCTTCCATCTGCTGCCTGACAGTAGTAAACACAGAGTTTACCAAAAACATTTTTAGAGTGGCTAAATGACTTCTGAACTTGAAGGCGTCATATTGTTACATTTCATCTGCTTTTTGGAGTTAATTATTACAAGTTTCTAATTTGTCCGTCGTAACAATGTAGTTGTGTTGAGTAAAATGCTGAGCCCTATCTCTAGGCAGTAAATCACAGAAGCTGCAAGCCAGGAGCCCTGAGAGCTATATTTGTGTTTTGTTCTGATTAGCTTTCTGCAGAAGCTTTTAAGTGGTGCAGTGCCCAGGTCATTCTGTGGAGTTCTGCTTTTCACTGCAGGAAAGGAAACGTGTATTTGATTCTTGAGCATGCCGAAAGTAGCCAGATAAGTGAAAAAATGTAGGAGGCCTTTGTGGTTGCCCAGTATAGACTGGAGGTGTGGTTTAGCTGATGTGCTGATTTACATGCTGAGCCTTAACTGAGGTGATCTGAAATGCTCATATCAATATGTAACTGTTGTTTATGAAGTTTTTCTGACTTGTTCATTGCCACAGCCACATGGTGTGTTGAAATGTTTGAAGCCATAAGTGTTCATTAGTGGATTTCTTATGTAAAAAAGTTTTGTTTCAAAATCAATGTGAAATATGTTTGGTATAACCAAAGTTTATAATCAGAGTAAGCAGTAGTTGCCTTTGACAGCACAGGCAAGAAGTTCAGCAAAGGCACTGTTCAGTTAGTTTGTTGTGTGTTATGTTGGAACAGTAGAACAAGAAAAGTCGTTTTCTCTTGGAAAACATAGCTCCTTAAAGTTCAAATAACAAAAAGGCCCTCGCAGGACTATTGCAAAAACATTTCATTCACTGCATAGAGTCAGTTGTATTTATATGAGGGTATTGAGGTGATCTCTTGACTTGGATACACTATTTTGAAACTAAATTTAGAATCCAGGTATTGATTGAAATCTTTTTTTTGGTTTTGTGGACCGTGTTTCTTTTTGTTTTTTTGTGCTGTGGTTTATGACTCAATCTTGCAGCAGTAAATTAATTTCCTGCCTTCACAAAAAAAAAATCTTATCAGTATTGTTTACTAGTGGATGGATTTCCAAGTATTTCATTCCAAATCATTTAAGTTGGAAAAGACTAAGATGATCCAAGTCCACCGCTAAACCAAGTCCCTAAGCATGACACCTACAAATCTTTTCCTTACCTCCAGGGACTGGGGGCTCAACCACTTCCCTGGGCAGCTGTTCCAGTGCTTGATAACTCTTTCAGAGAAGAAATTTTTCCTAATATCCCATCTAAAACTCCCCTGGTAGAACTTGAGGCCATTTCCTCTTGTCCTATCAATTGTTACTTGGAAGAAGAGACCAACATTTGCCTCGCCACAACCTCCTTTCAGGCATTGTAGAGAGTGATAAGGTATCCCCTCAGCCTCCTTTTCTCCAGACTAAACAACCCCAGTTCCCTCAGCCACTCCCTACAAGACCTGTGATCCAGACTCTCCACCAGCTTTGCTGCTTTTCTTGGATGTGCTACAGAAGCTCAGTGTCTTTCTCATAGTGAGGGCAAATTAACACAGTATTCAAGATATGGGCTCACCAATGCCCATTATGAAAGGATAATTACTCCTTTAATTGCAGGTTGACTTAAGTAAGATGATGGAATTGAACCTAGTAGTCTGCTCTCCTTTTATTGTATAGTGATTTGATGAGAGTTTTCAGTGTTTTCAGACACCGATAGAATAAAAAATAACTGTTTTACTCTGAAATAGTTTTTTTTAGATTTATCATTTTTACCTTCAGTTATTTTCAAAAGTAGTGCAACCCACTTTAAATCACAACGTTTGCCTTCAAGGGTATGTCAGCTCTATCCTGGTATATCTTGCGGAAATAGATAATAATATCAGCATTGGAGGGAGTGAATATATTCTTTTTACCCTCATGGGAAAAAAAATGAGAGAATCTGAGAATCTATTTATTCAGCTATTAAACAAAAAAGTAACTATTAGAAGTAGTACCATTGGCGTGATTCTTCCTTTAGGAAGTAGAAAATGAAAATACTTTTATCAACACAAAATCTGCAGCAGTGTACCAACATACTCAAGAATTTGCAAGTTGTTTAGTTATGCAGGAACCACTTTGGAGGCAGAAGAATCATTCTTTATCAGTTTTTTTTAAACAGCTTGTTATGTTGGCATATAAAAATAGAATTCAAATAGCATCTCTGTAAATTGAGAAAAGAAACGGGACATAAATAAACTACTGACCACGAATAAAAATTTTATTACTATTAAATTACTCTTTTTTCCTGCTTTTAAGTATTTTTACCTAGCTCTTTTGGATGTGAAAATTCCGTTTGAAGGCAACATTATTCTTGGATTTTCCTCTTAGAAGAGGAAATTCATGCTTACTGGGGTTTTCTTTGTTTTTTTTTTTAATTTGTGACAGAGGATTCGGTATAGGATTGTTTTGTTGTCAGAAATCTTTTGTCCTTTGTTTATATGAATTTCATCAGTTATTCAAAGCTAGTATTTCCTGTTATTGCAGCAATAATATTAAAGCTCAGGCAGTCATGAATTGTCTTCTGGATGAAGAACACCTGTATTAGACATATGTACTCTTCACATGTGAAAGGTGTATCTGTTCATGTGTAAGCATGATTACAAGTACTGTAAAAGAAATTCAGAAATATCACTATGAAGTCCTTATCCTCAGGCAGTAGAAATTCATGCAACCTCATTTGAAGCATGGTGGCATCAGTTTGTATCAGATTAGGAACAGTTGCTTGTTTTTTATAGGAAACATAGGAACTTATTTGTTTTGGAAAGAAAACAGGAAATAGTTCAGCGGATTAGTTTATAGAAGAGGAACATTCTCACATCACTAGTGAAAAGAATCAAAGGTGGGATTTGAATATGCTGGGGTGAAATTCAAAAGTTCTTTGCTGACTTCATGGCATATCACAAAAACCCCATAATGGTAGGCAACTACATCTTTAGGTATTTGTCTGTACCCGTGTACCATTTTCTAGTTCTCCAAGTTAACTTCTAAAATTAGTACCAGTGTTACTTTCCAGCAGTAATCTATTTTAATTAAAGTTATAATTTGTGGTTTTAGAAACAAAGGAATGCACTTGAATGATATGATAGGTCAGCTTGAAGTATTACTGGTTTAGGATTTGGGGCTCATTCTGTTTTACACTGGCACATAAATTGCAGTGGTGGCAATTGAGTGGTACCTATTGCAGACATATTTTAAGTGACACACGTTACAATTTTGGGGATACATTTACTCTCTGTGTTAGGATTTTGATCCCTCTTGTATGTGTTCAATTTTAAAGTATCTAAGAGTTTTCTCCTCCCTCCCTTTCATCTTATGTCCTTGACATTTTTATAACCCTCCATTTATTTTACCAACTGTGGAAATCCCTTTGTATGTAGAGAAGTTTCCACTTTGCAACTTTGACCCTTCCTCATTCCCTGGCTCCTCTTTTCCAATTGTACATGCCCTTGACTTTTTAAAAACAAAAAATAATAAAAAAAGGTTTTAAATGTATTTGTGACACGGCCTAGATTTCCTTTGCAAGGTAAACGAAGTGCCATATGCTGAGAAAAGCATTACTGTTTAGATAAATATTTAAAAGTTTACGTTTCCCACAGCAACTTTGTGGATATTCATTATGATAGCTCCTAGAAATTATAACTTTCTCAAATTAATTAATCTCATACAAAGTTGCATTTTTTAGCATTTAAGAGCAGGGTTTTTTGTTTTAGAGTAAGTTGTGTTTTGGTTGGTCCTTTAATATAGATTTCCCCTTATTTTTTCAGATACTTAAAGCTTCAAAAGAAAAGTCCATACATCAGGAGGACCAGCCCTAACCATACTCTACAAAAGGGGAGCAAATGGTTGTAATAGATCTTGTGATGTAATTGCCAAGCAGTTCAGGGTTTGGGGAGTGAACACTAAGATATTGTAAATGGATTGTAGCCAACTGTCATTTTAGAGAGCTTTTTTTTTTAACACTTGATTGTTTAATTTACATTCCTGTCTGGTTTGTTTTTTGGTTTGGTTTTTTTCGGTCAAATTTAGTAAATGCATTTTTTTTTTCTTCTGTGTTTGTGACAAAGTTGCAACTCTGAGCTGCGTTTCATGTGTGCTTCTGAAGCAATTGTTAATATTCTATTTATAACATAGCAGCAAGTACATTTTTTCAGATTTTAATATATATCTTTGGTTGTGGATTCATGCAGTATGTACAGAGCAGTTTGGTCACATGAAACTTTAATATTAGGAATTTTAAATGTTTTATAACTGCTGATGTAGCGTGCAGCCTAACTGTGTTTTATTGAAAACGGTAATCAGGCGCTCATTATGCTGTGAAGTTTGACTTCTGTCTCTTTGCACTGATGTTATATCAACAGTTACACTACATGAATTTCAGGTGATTTTTAAAAAGATACAAAATGTGTCTGTTTAACTCATACTAGAAAAATGCAGATAACTAAATTACTTTTTTCAAAAAAGTGAATCAGAACTTTTCATTTATGCACATTTGATTTTTAAAGCAAAAATATCTAGAGACTACATAATGACAAGGCAGGGAGTTGGTGTAGATTGCAGCAAAGCTGAGTTGCCAGAATCAGGTTGATTTCAGTAAAATTCTTCTGGTTTGCCTACCAATATAGCAATTGCAAAGCTGGATTTAATAAGCTTTTATATTCAGTGAATTATTTAAAACATCAAATTTGCGTAAGTACTTGACTTGTAAATTTTATTAAAAAAAAACTTTGAAGATTCAACCTTCAGAAAAATAGTATCAAAATTTAATACCAACAATTGTAGTGCTCCTGTAAATGGTATATTTGAAATGTAGACTTTGAGTGATTTAGAATTTTAATTTAACAATTTTACTTTTACCTGTTCTGTGTTGCTGTTCCACAATTATGAAGACATATTTTATTTTTTGCTATTTTGCATGTGTTCCTTTTTGGCTCAGGAATAACTGCTGTGGTTTTAGGAAATCGCCAAGCCTGATATGGGAGATTAGAAGAAATAAAATAAGATAAATTTTTAGGACGAAAAATAAGTTTGGTAACCCTAACAGTGGTTGCCCTTTGGTTGACAGGGAGATTTTAGATTTCTGTAACACTGTTTTGAAGTCAGGTTTTTAGTTGCTTACATTTATAGTGAAAGTGGCATCATATATGCTTGTCTTTTTTCCTTTGGGATCTCAGTAAGTCTCTACGTGAGTGAGTGTTACATCCGATCAACAAACACAGATTTCCCAAAGTGAATTCCTTAGACTTTTCAGGAAAGCAATAATACTTTTAGACTGTGATGTGCTTTGGGATGGGGTATTCCAGTAAAATTACCTGTGATAGTGAATTTCAGAGCAATAATTTTTACAAAGCCATATTTTATGAGGAAGCTCGGGAATTATTATAGATCGGTGAATGGAGGATTTTTTGTATAACAGTGGTAACCTATTTGTACAATTATGGGACTGTGAGACTTAGATTATGCTGTGATCAAATTTTAAGTATTTTGTAACTGGGTATGTGATTTTACGTGCTTCATGTTTACAAGAATATACCAAGCTGAGCAAGGTCAAGCAGACTATCAAAAAAATGTATATTTCATCTGTTTTAATGTTTGACTGCAATAAAACACAGAAGAATATCTTTGTCTTTCTACTGTCATTATTTTTTCCAAAATGTGGTAGATACTAACTACAGGTATAAGTATTTGCCTCAGCCGCTAATTATTATTCTTATTTTTCAAAGTGGTAGTTTTGAGTATTTAAAAATGTATTTGGAGCCATTGTTTACAAGGAGAAGGAGGTATAGCAAGTGGAATGAATTTTTATTTCTGGATGGTATTATGTGAAGGAAGTGGGCATTACTCTAAGGTCTCTAATAGTATTGTGTTTCTTCTTTTGGAGTAGTAGCTATTTTGCAAATAGTTAGGCCAGAATTTTGAGACATAATTTCCCGTGATAGATAATTTCTATTTGTAACTTAAAATGGATGAGATATGCCTCTTTAACAAACACAGATGTGTCTGTGAAGTATGACATCTATCTTTCATAGTGAAATATACTAGGTACATGGTTTAAATCATAAATCTTTCAAGGCTGTTTTGTCTGTGCAGTTCTCTGTTAGAAAACGAATCTTCCTTGGACATGTCAGTTTTCAAACACCTCCATTTCTTTAATGGTAAAATATTGCTGAATAAAGAACTAACTTAAGAAAAAATCAAAAGATTACAACTGTCTTTATATTTTCACATTGCTAAATTGCTTGTTGCTATATCTTAGTGGATCCATGAAATCTTGAGTTCAATTGCTTTTGTTTGTGGAAATCACAGGAAGAAATACCAATAAGGAAAGCAAAATTTAAATGAGTAAGATAATAATGTTTTATTTTAATATTAAAAATTTTTTACAGTTTCAAGTGTCTTTTCGATTACTAAGAATGTGGAAAAGGTGTCATTTAATGACGCTACTTTTTTAAGAAGTAAAGAAAATAATATGGGATATAGGATATATACTGAAAAATGTCGGTTTTACTCAATATCATTGTATAATTTTACTTGTTTCAAAAGTTCTGTATATGTAAATAACAAATTGTACTATACGTTTGTAGTGTTGATTAGGATTCATGTAAAATCTACAAGGTCTGAAATAGATTTTTAGTTGTTATCACACGCACTCACAAATATTTAGACATATTGTATTACGAAAAATAAATTTATTCTTCATAGTAAAAACTTTCTTGGGAATACCTGGTACATACATGACACAGTGATAGCAGCCCTCGCCTGCAGATATTGGTTATAGAAGTTTAGTCTGTGATCCGGTTCTAGATTTATTATGCTGGAAATGGAGAAATTAAGTAAAGGAAGAGTTGTTTGAAGAGCTAAGAAAAGTTTTTTATTTGAGCAACAATTGGTTTAACTTGATGATGAAATAGTCTCAAGGTTTACTGTTTTAACACTGTCTTTGAGACAGGACATTTTTAAACCGTTGCTGGAAATAGCATAATTAAAACCATTTGCACCATCAAAGTAACCTGGGGATCAGTGTGGAGGGAACAAAGCAGTATGTGCTGAATATGATGCTGAACTGAATTCTTTAAATATGGTGAAAACTGAGAGAGACAAGGTCATCAGAGCTAACAAGATCAAGTTGTAATCAATTTCAAAAGGAGCTACCTAGAAGGAGAAGCTGGAGTATTTAAAGATTATTGGAGAGGATTTGGTGATATCAATGGCAGCTAATTTAGCAGAATACAAGTTGAAAAAAAACTGAGAGAGAATTTTGAGGATTTATTCTAGTACATAATAGATATAGAAAGCTGTAGGTTATGTTCCGTGAGCCTCAGTAATAAAGAACTGTGAAGCTGGACAAGAAATGGGAGACAGGAGCAGGCTTTATAGCGATTAGCTTGTACCCTGTTCTTCCTGTGATGGAAAAGAAGTTGCAAAATAACATGAATGTCCCAAAATGGGTAGAAAAGGGTTGCGGAGTGACATAGAGGGAAGCAGAGAGAAGAGGTCAGGGTCAGTGTTGATGAGAAGAGGTCATAGTTTACTATCCTGTAATGACTTTCTCGTGTGCTTTGAACTGGTAAAAATAATAAAATGTGAGTATATGAACTATTCTTTGCTTCATCTGGAGCTGCCTTATTGCTCTTTTTAAAACACAGTATTTCAGATGACGTACAAATAGACATGACCATTTTATTTATTGTGTAGTTTGAGCAGAAAAAATAAACCCCAAATACTGAACAAAGCTTTCATTAATATACTCTTATAATATTCTCTCTCCAAGTTATCCAGTATTATGTAACTGAATCTGTAGAGCTTTTTGTCATTTCTTTCAATTTAATTGACAGTTTGGATTTTATGATGTAATTGAAGACGTGAATGACTTTCAATATTACCATATTTATTTACCATATCATAATAGAGTTAATACTCATTCTGCCTTGTGCTGAATGTAAAAATCAGAGTTGTAGTAGCAGCTGTAAGATTATACTAAAGGCTGAGATTAGAATGTGAAATAGTTGATGTCATGTATGCACATAAAACAGTTTCTTCATGAAAAAAATGTTTTGCAGCATTTTTGGTTTTTTACATGTAATTTCTCAATTGATTTTCATGGAGTGTTTTTCTTACATTTTAATCTAATGTATATATTAAGCTAGGATTCCCAAGAGTTTTTAATTAGTGAGCGGGTTTTTTTCTTGCAAAATAGCTTGCATAGTAAATGTGTATCACCGAAGTCTACCAAATACCCAAAGGAGCACATGTATGAAATATTTTGTGACAGAAACAATAATGTAGTATTCGAAGCATGTGCAGAAAAAGATGTTTTATGTAACTATGTAGTTCAGACAGTAATCTATGGTTACTTTAAAAAATAAAAATGAAACAAAGAGGTGCTCTTGGCCCAATTGTATTTTGAGTATAAGCTGTAATTTTCTTGTATCTCTTTCTTATCATAAACTGTTTACGTAAACTTATTTCAATAAAATTATATTTTTAATATTGTAGGGAAGAGTGAAAAAGAAACTGAACAAGATAAAACAGAAAAAGGTAAGTCTGAAAGTAAAATTCTCTTCTTCTGAAATTCAAAAGCATGCTTTCTGAGAGGATTAGATTTAAATCAGATTAAATAGTAGTGAAACTTAGCTTCTGTGCATCATGTATGGATAAACTGGGATTAAATAAACATGCAGAGTGCATCAAATGCCAAGTCCATTCCAAAGCTGATATCAATGTATTCCCCTGCTACGTGTTCACAGGCTGCTGATAAAAACTTATGCTATTTCAGGAGTAAAATCTTCAGCGTTGTACTTCTAGTTTAGGACTCCAGAGGTCACAGCTTCACCAGTTTTCTCTGGCATCCGTGTGCAGAGGAAACCTGGCCTGCTGTGCTAAGCCTGGGTGAGACAAATGGCACTAAAATCAGTCATTGTCAAGTCCATGTTTACCCAGTAAGGGTTTCTGCCTGCCTTAGTTTGGGTAGAAATGTGCAGAGGTTTGCTAGAAAATTGAGATTTTGTTAAGAGCACTGTGAATCTCTTCTCCCTCTGATGACATTGATCCTGGCCCCATGCCTTCCCTATCACTGCGTGAAGTTTGCACAACCTCCTTGACTGGGATCAAGGTTTGTATCTGACCCTGACTACATTACTACAGCGGGCAATACACAAAAGCCTCAGGGCCTACGCCTGCAGCTTTTCCACTCAGGCATGGCCTACAGAGTAATGTTAGCTCTAAGTAGCTCCATCACTATGTCTAGGTGGAGGAGAAGGATCCTATGGCTGTGTTGGAGTGTACTTCTCCGTTTCGTTTTCTGGTTCCGTTTTACTTTGTGGCTTTTTATATCTGACCACTTAGCAGTAAGTATATATTATTTTCCAAGTGTAAACATTACATTTAAAAAGCAGAAATGCCATTATCCTGTTTGCTTGGAAGCAAGGCAATTATATTCACATTTCCATTTGTAAAAGGACTGGGCTTACAGTCTTGATAGTAGAAACCCCACACCATTATGTACTGGTGTTATTGACCTCTTAGAACAGTAGAATAAAATGGCATACAATAGCTATCCAATATTGGGAAAAACCATTCAAAGATAAAAAAAACTAGCTTGTGTAAGAACGTGAAAAATATATGGATTCACTGTTATGCAATGTTGTTAATCAGTACTTTTAAGAGAACTTTATGACTATAAAGTATGACAAGATGGAGCCACTTTCCTTTTGCATCCTAAATGCTGTGTGGTTCTGTTTATTTTTTAAAACTGAGCAACTAAATGAATGCTTCTGCTGTGTCCTGCTATTGCAGATTACAGGATTTTTTTATAAGCTGGAAAAAGGACTGGCTTTGTTTTCCAGGTTAAATCACTAAAATTTTGCATCATACAGGGAAAAACAACTTTGCAATTTTTTATGAAGCTTGTTTTTAGCTAAATTACTTGTGTGGTTTTCATACAAGTTGAATTTTCATCAACTGTTTAAATTTTTGTATTTTGAACTGTTTTCACTTTCAATGTGTCTAGCTATAGTTATCCTAATAATAAAAAGTGTTTTAAAGTCCTATTGAATTGGTTTGTTTTAATTTACCCTAATAAAATGCAGCAATAAATTGAGAAGTATTTAAAAATGTACTGTACTGTGACTGTCTGGTATATGTAGAAACCTCAGAAATCTGAGGAGTTGGAATTTTGAAACTTCGTGTGTGGCTTGGGTTTAGGGATTACTTACCATTCTGGCAGTGCACGGATATGTATGTGTAAGTTTGCATTTGGTTTTAGATATTTGGACATACAAGCTCCAAAAAGCCTTCTGTGCAGAAAATATTTACAACTTTGAGCAGATTCTACAACTTTAACTTCTTTTCACTCATCCACTTTTCATAGTATTGTGTTAGCAAAATATCTGAACTCTATAAATTTCGATTTTTAATAATAATGCTTTAAGTTTATTAGAAGTCTTACTGAAGGTTCTTGGAAAAATAATTAGCCATCAAATTTAAAGCAGGCTATCTCAACTTAGAATAAAATTTCTTAATTGACATAAGAACCATGTGAATCTGCATTTTTGCCAGCAAAAAAACAACTCTGTTCTGATAGCATAGAATTCTGGAGTCCTGGAACTGGTGAATTCTTCGAAGGCGTTTTGAGCTGCTGCTTGGTTGTGGAAAACCTTCTCTCACAGAAGGTTGTCGAGATGTTTGAAAATGTGGTAATAAGTGGGAGAGAGATGTGGTGAGCAAGCTGGGTGAGGTAGAGTTTTGTAGCCCAGTTCGTGCAGCTCATGCAGAGACATTTGCGAGGCATGCAGTCAGGCTTGGTTGCGGAGAAGAACTGGTCCTTTTTGAAAGACCAAATGTAAACATTGCAGTTCTTGGTGCATTTTGTTGGTTTCCTGGTAATACTTCTTTGCTGTGATCGTTTTGCCAGGATTCAAGAAGTTGTGGTGGATGATTCCACTTGCTGATCACCAGTGACCATAACCTTCTTTTGATGCAGCTTCAGTCTGGGGAGGTATTTTGGTGCTTCATCTTGGTCCAGCCACTGCACAGTACACTGTCAGTTGTTATATAGAACCCACTTTTCGTTACATGTCATGATACCATCAGGAAACAGATTGGTTTTGTTGTGCAAAAAAAGTGCAGAGCAGATTTTGTAACAGTGATTTTTTTCTTTTTTTTTTTTTTTTGTTATCCTTCAGCTCGTGCAGCACCCATTTGTTCAGCTTTTTTTGATTTTCAGTTTGGTGCAAATGTTGAACAACTGTTGAATGGTCAACATTTAGTTCTTTGGCAACCACTTGTTTTGTTAAGGTCCATTTCAATACTGACCCTCAATTGGTTGTCATGTATCGCAGAAGGACATGTGTGAAACTCCTCATCTTCAAGGCACTTGTTTCCGTTATGAAATTTTTTAAACCAATGTTGAGCTCGTTCACTGACACTCCCCTGGTGAAATGCTTAGCTGCTTTAGCTAACACTTTCTGCTGCTTTATGTCCCCTATTGAACTTGTACAAAAATGCAGCCTGAATTTGCTTTTTTCCATCTTTAATTTGATGGTGTAATATAAAAAAGAATAAACAGTGAAACCAAAATCATTAGCATAAGTAGAGCAAATGTCACATTTTAAAATGGTATACTATGTGAACACAGTTAAATAGAAGTTTAATCCAAAATAAGCATCACAATTTACAGGAGCAAAACTAGCAATTGTTTTTGCGCCACCCTAATAGGGATCATTTGAACAGGATATGTAGGATTCCACTGTGGTACCATTGGAGATCTAACCTGTAAAACCTAAAGCGGTATTCCTCTGGCTAAATGCAAGTTTTTTTGCTGTAGGGTGAGATGACTTTTCCCCTAAACTTTGTTGAGAACCCTAACCAGAGCTCCATTGGCTGTATAAAGCGCCTACACGCTTAGTTGACCTCCAACATTGTTACCTTAAGTTAGATGGGCTGAGTTCACGGTATCACAGTATCACAAGGTTGGAAAGGACCTCTGAGATCATCAAGTCCAACCTGTAACCTAACACTAACACCAACCATCATCTAAACCATGGCACTCAGTGCGTCATCCAGTCTCCCCTTAAACACCTCCAGGGTCAGTGACTCCACTACCTCCCTGGGCAGCGCATTTCAATGGCCAATCACCCTTTCAGTGAAGAACTTTTTCCTCATATCAAGCCTAAACTTTCCCTGACGAAGCTTAAGTCCATGCCCTCTAGTTCTGCCATTGGTCACCTGAGAGAAGAGACCAACCCCTGCCCGACTACAACCTCCTTTTAGGTAGTTGTAGAGAGCAATGAGGTCTCCCCTGAGCCTCCTCCAGACTAAACAGCCCCAATTCCCTCAGTCGCTCCTCATAGGGCTTGTGCTCCAGCCCCTTCACCATCTTTGTTGCCCTCCTCTGAACACATTCCAGTATCCTAACATTTTTCTCAAACTGGGGGCCCAGAACTGTACACAGTATTCAAGGTGAGGCCTGACCAGTGCCGAGTACAGGGGGACGATAACTTCTCTGGTCCTGCTTACTACACTATTCCTGATGCAGGCCAGGATGCCATTGGCCTTCTTGGCCACCTGGGCACACTGCTGGCTCATGTTGAGCTTCCTGTCAACCAGCACTCCCAGGTCCTTTTCTGCCTGACTGCTCTCCAGCCACTCTGTCCCCAGTCTATAGCTCTGCATGGGATTGTTGTGTCCAAAATGAAGTACCCGACATTTGGACTTATTAAACCTCATCCCCTTAGAATCAGCCCATCTCTCCAGTCTGCCCAGGTCCCTCTGTAGGGCCATCCTACCCTCTAGCAGATCAGCCCTTCCTCCCAGCTTGGTATCATCTGCAAAGATATCTACAGATATCATCTGTAAGAGTTCCACCCTTACAACCTCTTCTTTTAGGGGTATATATACAACCTATTGATTATCTTATATATTTAATTGTAGCCTGCATCAAATATGAGCTGTGGGCAGAATGACTAGTGTTGTGCGTCATAGAAGTGCAGTTCTCAAATGTCTGTAACAGTTGCATACGCTACACAGAACTGAATGTATAGGACGTTAAATATTAGTGTGTATTTTTGTGCAGAAAGTCAATGAAGAAGTTTATTCTGATCTTGTCAAAGGGTTGCTTGATTCTAACCTTTGGATGAAGCCAAAAGACTTCATTATGAAAGGGAAAGGTGAATGATGGGAATACATGCCAAAAAAAAATTATCGTTCTGCGGTTGTTTCTTACAATCAACATCTAACCAACCAACAGTAATTTCAGACAGAAGACCCTGTAGAATACTTTTTACTGCAGGGGAAATTGTTCTGGAATAACTGCTGCTAAAGATTTATTATAGTCATTAGATCCCACAGCCTTATTATTCCCCAAAATGCCTCAGTTTTTATTGTCTGATTGCTTTCCCATATAAACGGATTATAGACATTTTGCCTGTTCTACCGATACAGTTTAGAAAGATCTTTTAATTATTGTAGTGCTGCTGGTTTTAAATTGTTTATATACAGTTAATTGTTTTTATACCCTTTAAGTTATCCTTTATAGAAGCCCATAAAACAAGTAGCTTGCTTATGCTATCTGTATCTCACCTAATGAACTTCCTAAACAATAGGACAATGACAGGAGTGTTTCATCATCATCAGATTCTCATTCAGGGAAGCACTGAGAGACAGCACAATTTCAGAAACTAATTTGGGTAATGATACTGGTCTAGTATGAGGAGGGAAGACAATTAATTGAGCAAATTTTGGATTCCAGGTAAAAGTAGTTGGACTACTAACATGTTTTCCAGACCATAACTAAAACTTTGAAACTGGGACTGGGAAGATCAGAGTATTTTAGAGAGGGGGCAGGGGAATAGATAAAACAGAGGTCACAAAATTCTTTGGAAGTGCTTCTTTAGATATTGACTGTTTAAGGTGGAGGACTTGTAGGAGGAGCCTACCCTGCCAATCTGAAACTCTTGTCACATGAGGAGTTTTCCAATTCAAATTTGGTTAGAGTTGGCACTGCCCACATGTCAATTTTGGGCGGTGTGGGTGAGAAAAAAGGAGGTAACATTATGTAGTTATAACTGTAAAACTATAGAATGTTAACTTTTATTTTAAACTTAATTTAAAACTTTTAAATAAAGCTTTTCCTCTAGTGGTAAGCATGACGTACAGTCAATGCAGTAGGATTATTCCAGCGCAATTTTCAATTAAATAAAACTGTTTATCCTCAAGGTGGCTGCGAAGACCATGGTTTATCTTGAATCCTTAAACCTTATGAGGGTAGTTAACTAAAAGACAGAGTCCTAGCTGCTTTCTATCTTGTATGCCAGTAGTAGCAAATGCAAGATGGAGGAAGCCACTAGGAATGCCCCCTTGGCCTTATAATGACGATAGGAAAAAAAAAATAAAAATAAATCAGTGGCAAGAACCCAAATATACTCATGAGGTGGTTTATTAGATAGAAAGCAGAATCTTTCTATCCTCATATTCTCTCTCCACACCCTCAGAGTTTGTGACATTGCCATCTTGCTATTTCTGAGGAACTAGAAATTTCATTTGAAGATATGTTTGACAAGAAATACTCAAGCTAAAGTATAATATGGACACTCTTAATCACAGAGGCATCTACTGTCCCTCTCATTCGACTATAAATCCTACATTATCAGTTTCCAAACATTAAAGCAAGAAAGTTTAGCTTATGCAGAAGGCACCCTTCCTCCCAGACCTCTAAGTTACACCAACCAGGAATCAGTCATCCTTATCAGTGCACAGGATGGGACCAAAGTACTGAGCTCCAGTGGAGCAGGTAAGCCTGCCTTCCCACTCCGTGCCTTTTCATAGTCTCTGAAGATACAAAAAAGAGCAGAGGGCTTAGGAAAGGGAAGAGAGAGCAATGCTGAGAGCAAAAGACAGAGGCAGAGGAGAAAGGACAGCAAGAATGGGTGGAAAACTGCCTGCGCTAGCCCCAGTTGAGGTTTCTTCTTGGCTACAGTTGCACATCTGCTAGCCAGTTCACTGTTTGTGGTATCCTTCTTCCTGACATGTCTGTTGTATGAGAAGAAAATCACAGAATTGTGAACTATCTGCTCCCAACTTTTTTACAAGTTACAGATGTTAGAGATGACTTGCATTAAGCATATGCAAGTGCATACTGCTGTTTAGGGATAACCACTAATTGTTCTGGGATTTCTAATGGCAGCATGATACTACCTCTTTGCTTGGAATATCTTTGCTTAAGAACAAAACTGTGCACATATCCTTTAATCAGAGGCTCAGAGTATGTCAGTGAGGACAGAACAATTCATGCTATGTGTTGCACTAAAGGTACCCCATCCTTTAAATGGTGTTTTCAGAAAACAATTAGTTGAAGTCTTTATGATATAGGCAATATCAGAGACCTACTTAAGAGTAACTTGTTATTTGCTTAAAATGCCAAGTGCATGCTGTATCATTAGGATTAAAAAAGAGTATATTAATCATGAAAGATAATTACGACAGTAGTCAATATTTTTGTCCACTTCTAGTTAATAAATTAGTAACTATTTTGAAACATCAAGGTGACATTTAATCAGTCAGGTCAACAGTGTGACTTTGTTTAGGCCTTAGCCTGGCCAATTGATTTGTATTTCAGATAAAAATGTGAAGTGGAGAGTGGTTTTTCCACACTCTCTTCCCCCGTCTTTGGAGAACAGAAAGGATTCATTTACCCATTGCAGAAGTATTATTACTAGTTATTTCTGATACAGTATTTCTACCAGTTTGTTCTGTATTGCTTTGTACTTATGGTCAAATATAATCAAATTTTTTTTGCCATGCAGTAGTCATCACTCTTTTTTCCATGTGTTTTTCCTTGTTACCTTGTATAATTGCCTTAGATGCATTCACTGCATTAACGTGATTGGCTTACTTGGCATTCTGCACCAGTTTCAAGCCTTATGTTCTGCTTGGTTCTACAGGACCATACAGACATGTGATCATTTATCTAGAAATTCTGGAAAAGTTTCATTCCCTAATTGGTATTTCTTTAGGCAGCTTTTTGCATTGAAAGTTTTAAATTGTCAAGAAATTACATTTGCATTACAACTCTGTGAGCAAAATCAACATAGAAGTTGCAAAATAATTGTCCGGTCAAACAGTATCAGGCAAGTACCTTAAGAGAAAAAGTCAAAGAAGATTTGACGAAGATTTAAAAAACTTGATTTTTTTCTTTAAATGTTATTAGCCTTTTGTTTTTACAGAAAAAGCAAATAGCAGCACTGGTAACTGAGATTACTTTCTATCACAAGGCACTGTGTCACTGTGAAAGGATTCAGCAGCTTTACAAGATGTACTTTGCACTGATTTCTTTGATTTTTTTTCCAGTGTTTAAATGAAAAAAACAAAACAACAAAAAACTTTTTATTGCTACCTTAGTGTATGTTTTTTCCTTCGCAAGGCATGTCTTATTAACAGCTATGAAATATCAGTTTACACATGCACATGCCAGCTAGTAAGGGGAGACCTGTTTGAGTTCGGCCACTAAATTTCACTATCCATGACCTGCCAGTCCCTTCTTGCTAGTGTATCTCCACTTGTCTTAAAGCAGACAGCATGTTCTGGTCTTGATTTTAAACTTGATCAGGATTTCCTCTGATGCTATTCCTTCACAGTGCTGAAGCATTTTGTGAGATCAGGTCCTGAAAGGAAGGAATGAACTCTGGTCCAGAGTCTTTCAGTGTTCACACTACTGGCTTCCAAGCAGCCTGTGGGAGTAAGGATTTTCATCGAACAGTAATGTCAATGAGTGAGGAGAACAACCTGAATGGGGTTTGGTGCTAGATGGAGACGTGTGCATGTGGCTACATGTGATGGGTGGTGTCCAGGCTGCATTGTATGCAGTAATTGTCTACACAGTCAGTAGAGCCTTGAGCTACCCACTTAGTAGGTGTTTACTTTGGGCGTGAACTCACTTGTTAGACTCCATTGACCATAATGACTAATTTTCCAAAGGTTACAGCAAGTGTCTACATAGAGAAACCTGAATTTAGTTGCCTTAATTTTAAGCTGTCACTGCACTGGTGACATTCTCAAGTGATAACTAAATGAATGAACTTTTAGCTGGAAAGCAAAGAACTGTGCTATAAGGTACTGCTGCTGAGCAAAGTACTTGTGTTGTTTCTTGCTCAGGCTGTGATAATTTGCAGGTAATTAACACAGTGCTGCATCATGTATGTAGGTAGGTGAAGTGTTCCTTGTGAAGGGACACTTGCTGTTAGCACCACTTGGTGTGGGACACAGTAATTGTACGGCAGCTGAGAGGCTTTATCACTTGCATTTGCCTTTCCTTGAGTCACTCTCATAACTGCTTACAGCCCTAACCATTTTCTGAAGTATGTAGTAGTGGTGCCGACTGGAAGTAGAGCAGATAGTCAGTAACAAGGATTTGGGGCAAGTGAGTTTTTAGGGGACTTTTGAGGAAGGCATGAGCAACAAATGTGGGGAAGAAGACAGATGTCGAAGAACAAGTTGGGGATAAATGCGAAGAGCTGGGCCAAGGAACAAATTGTGAGCAAGTGTAGAAATGAAAAAGAAGAAATGTGGTAAGGACATCAATGCTGAGAGGGGGAGAAGTTAGAGAAGAGGATGACTGGAGAAGGAAAGAGAAAGACAGTGAACAGAGTCTTACTGGTTGAATGGAAGCTGAGGAGTAGAATTTCAGTATTGTTAGAAAAATCAGATAATCTGCAACTATTCTATTAATCTTGAAGTTCAATATTCCATTACTGGCACAGGGCTAGGAGGAACCTCAGTCACAGTGATGAATTGCACAGTGAGCTTCTGGGGGAATTTCTTTAGTTAACAAACAAGAGAATGGAATTTTCCTGTGTAATTATAGTCTTAGCACTAAAGGGCATTGACATATAGCAGTACATTACATAAATTGTAGAAAAGAAGACTAGGTAGGACCCTGAAGCTTACTTTGTCTGTTCTGTTGACCAAAGGCCTTATCAGTTCTTTGTATCATTCCTGGCAGATGCATATACAACTTGTCCTTACAGTTTTCCACTAATTAGAATTCCACAACTACTGTCAGCAGTCTGATCTACTGTGCTTATTCAAAGATACTGCTTCTAGATGTAAAAGCCAAATTTTCTATTGTAGCAACCATAAAACTTTTATGTCTTGTCTTGACTATTGTGATGCAGAAAATACTTTATTCATCTTTGTAGCTACATTTTAGAGTGATGTATACACATCTTCTACTCTTTATTACTACTTTTTCCCTTTAGTTCTTGGTATTGACACGTAAATGCTGTCCTACCCCTGACAATTAAAGACAAAATATTTTTAAATTGTTCTTTAAAAGTAAGTGATTCAATCATGTTTAATCACTTGGTTACTTTTCCTTAGTTTTCATGTGATGCTCTTGTGGTCTGAACAGAGTGTCTAGCAGTGCCTTCATTATTTTCCAAAAGGTATTTCTGTCCTTTGCAGAAAAAAATACTGCTTTTGGGGATGTCAAGGTGCATTTCAACATAAAATGTGTGGCATTCCTATGCCAAAATAAGTATATAAAATAACTATTTCACCAGCTTCCATTGGATGATGTTGCAGATCACTAAGTTTACTGCACATTTAATACATTACCACTTACAAAATGTTTTCCATCTTGGTTTGTGTTTTGGTGTTGTTTTTTTATGTTGTTTTTTATTTCTGTGTCTTAATACAGCAGGAGGGTACTGTGTTCAGTTCTAGATTCCCCAACATAAGAAACGTATGGAAATGTTGGAACGGGTTTAGGAGGGGTAGGTCCTGCCTAACCAACCTGATCTCCTTTTATGACCATGTGACTCGCCTGGTGGACGAGAGGAAGGCTGTGGATGTGGTGTACCTGGACTTTAGCAAGGCCTTTGACACTGTCTCCCACAGTAGACTCCTAGGGAAGCTGGCAGCTCGTGGCTTAGATGGGTGCACTCTGTGCTGGGTTAGGAATTGGCTGGATGGCTGAGCCCCAAGAGTGGTGGTGAATGGTGTCTCATCCAGTTGGCGGCCGGTCACCAGTGGTGTCCCCCAGGGATCGATGTTGGGTCCCGTCCTATTTAATACCTTTATTGATGATCTGGATGAGGGGATTGAGTCCATCATCAGCAAGTTTGCAGATGATACCAAGCTGGGAGGAAGGGTTGATCTGTTAGAGGGTAGGATGGCCCTACAGAGGGACCTGGACAGACTGGAGAAATGGGCTGATTCTAATGGAATGATGTTTAATAAGTCCAAATGTCTGGTACTTCATTTTGGACACAACAATCCCATGCATAGCTATAGACTGGGGACAGAGTGGCTGGAGAGTAGTCAGGCAGAAAGGGGCCTGGGAGTGCTGGTTGACAGGAAGCTCAACATGAGCCAGCAGTGTGCCCAGGTGGCCAATAAGGCCAATGGCATTCTGGCCTGCATCAGGAATAGTGTAGCGAGCAGGACCAGAGAAGTTATTGTCCCCCTGTACTTGGCACTGGTCAGGCCTCACCTTGAATACTGTGTACAGTTCTGGGCCCCCCAGTTTGGGAAAGATGTCAGGATGTTAGAGTGTGTCCAGAGGAGGGCAATGAAGATGGTGAAGGGGCTGGAGCACAAGCCCTATGAGGAGCGACTGAGGGAGCTGGGGCTGTTTAGTTTGAAGAAGAGGAGACTCAGGGGAGACCTCATTGCTCTCTACAACTACCTAAAAGGAGGTTGTAGTCGGACAGGGGTTGGTCTCTTTTCTCAGGTGACCAGTGACAGAACTAGAGGGCGTGAACTCAAACTTTGTCAGCGAAAGTTTAGACTTGATGTTAGGAAAAAGTTCTTCACTGAAAGGGTGATTGGCCATTGGAATGCGCTGCCCAGGGAGGTAGTGGAGTCGCTGACCCTGGAGGTGTTTAAGGGGAGACTGGATGACGCACTGAGTGCCATGGTTTAGATGATGGCTGGTGTTAGTGTTGGGTTATAGGTTGGACTCGATGATCTCGGAAGTCCTTTCCAGCCTTATGATACTGTGAAACTGTGTGAAACTGTGGGTCCAGAGGCGTCGAGCACCTCTGCTATGAGGACAAGCTGAAAGAGTTCGGCTTGTTCAGCCTGGAGAAGAGAATTCTCTGTGGAAAACTTATAGCAGCCTTCCAATACCTGAAGGGGCTACAAGAAAGCTGAGGAGGGACTTAGCACAAGGGCATTTAGTGGTAGGACAAGGCGGAATGGCTGTAAGCTGTAAGTGGGAAGATTTAGATTAGACATTGGGAAGAAATTCTTCAGGATTATGGTGGTGCGCCCTGGCACAGGTTGCATAGAGAGCTTTGTATTTATCTCAGGAAGAAGAGGAAAGTTTGAGCTTTGGAAGAGGTGGCAGGCGTCCCAGGAGGACTACAAGGGTGAGGTGAGACCATGTAGAGAGAAAATTAGAAGAGCTAAAGCCCAACTAGAAGGGCAACTGGCCAGTTTGGTGAAAGATAGTAAGAAATGTTTTTTCAAATATATTAACAACAACAGGCCGACCAAGGAAAATCTCCCTCATTTACCGAATGCAGGAGGGACACTAGTGATGAGGGATGAGGACAAGGCAGAGGTACTTAATGCCTTCTTTGCCTCGGTCTTTAATAGTAAAGTGAAATACCACTGGGATACTAAGCCTCCTGAGACAGAAGATAGTGAGAACGAAGGTCCAACAATGCAGGAGGATTTGGTTAGAGACCTACTTGGCCAATTAGACATACACAAGTCTATGGGGCTGGATGGGATCCACCTAAGGGTATTGAGGGAGCTGGCAGAGGTTCTCTTCAAAGCCCTTTCCCTCATCTACCAGCAGTCCTGGTTGACCAGGGAAGTGTCACTTGACTGGAGACTGGCAAGCGTTACACCCATTTACAAGAAGGGTCAGAGGGATGATC
Source organism: Tapera naevia (assembly GCA_033556795.1). NCBI lineage: Eukaryota > Metazoa > Chordata > Aves > Cuculiformes > Neomorphidae > Tapera > Tapera naevia. The sequence goes on from JAUMJJ010000038.1 coordinate 20,441,926, forward strand.
CGGGGAATTACAGGCCTGTCAGCTTGACCTTGGTACCGGGGAAGGTCATGGAGCAGATCATATTGAGTGCTGTCACACAGCACATGAAGGACAGCTGGGTGATTAGACCCAGTCAACATGGTTTTATGAAAGGCAGGACCTGCCTTTCAGGACCAATCTGATCTTCTTCTGTGACAGTGTTACCCGGTTAATGGACGAGTGGAAGGCTGTGGATGTGGTGTACCTGGACTTTTGTAAAGCCTTTGACACCATTTCTGACAGTATTCTGCTTGAGAAACTGGCTGCCATTGGCCTGAACAGGCACACCCTCTGCTGGGTCAAAAACTGGCTGTATGGCTGGGCCCAGAGGGTGGTGGTAAATGGAGTTAAATCCAGTTGGAAACCAGTCACAAGTGGTGTTCCCCAGGTTTCAGTGCTGGGTCTAGTCCTGTTCAATATCTTTATTAATGACCTGGATGAAGGGATCGAGTGTACCCTTAAGTTTGCAGATGACACCAAGCTGGGTGGCAGTATTGATCTGCTTGAAGGAAGGGAGGCGCTGCAAAGAGATCTGAACAGACTGGATCGATGGACTGAGACCAGTGGGGTGAGGTTCAGCAAGACCAAGTACAGAGTCCTGCACTTGGGACACAACAACCCCATGCAGCGTTATAGGCTTGGGGAAGACTGGCTGGAGAGCTGCCTGGGGGAGAAGGACCTGGGGGTGTTGATTGACAACTGTCTGAATATGAGCCAGCAGTGTGCCCAGGTGGCGAAGAAGGCCAATGGCATCTTGGCCTGTGTCAGAAAGAGTGTAGTCAGCACGAGCAGGGAGGGGATTGTGCCCCTGTACTCGGCACTGGTGAGGCCACACCTCGAGTACTGTGTTCAGTTCTGGGCCCCTCAGTACAAGAAGGACATTGAGGTGTTGGAGCGCGTCCAGAGAAGGGCAACGAGGCTGTTGAAGGGGCTGGAGAACAAGTCCTACAAGGAGTGACTGAGGGAACAGAGGTTGTTCAGCCTAGAGAAGAGGAGGCTGAGGGGAGGCTTCATTGCTCTCTACAACTACCTGAAAGGAGGTTGTGGTGAGGTGGGTGCTGGTCTCTTCTTGCAAGTGACAGGTGATAGGATGAGAGGAAATGACTGCAAGTTGCGCCAGGGGAGGTTTATACTGGAAGTCAGGAAAATTCTTCACTGAAAGGGTGTTAAGGTACTGGAAGGGCCTGCCCAGGGAGGTGGTGGAGTCGCAATCCCTGGAAGTGTTTAAAAGGCAGGAAGATGAGTTTCTTAGGGATATGGTTTAGGAAGGGGACAGGTGTGTTTGGACTTGATGATCTCAGAGGTCTTTTCCAACCTTACGATTCTATGATTCTACAAATCCTATGGCAGCAATCTTAAATAGAAGGTCTGCACTTACATCCAAGACTGCTGTTGAAAATCCTCAGTATTATTCTTGCAAGACCGTAGTATAATATGTAAAAGAATTATTACCATTTTAGTGCTCAGCCAGATTTTGACTACAAATCACCGTAGCAGTTGTGTGATCATGCATCACTTCAGCTACATGGCGAAGTTTTTAAATCATTGAAGAAAAATTACATGTTTTTTCCTCTCTGAAAACAGGTAAATTAACATTTTTGTAATATTGAATTTAATATATTCGATCACATCTGCTAAAAGATTATTACACTAGAAGGAGGCAATGGATAATTTATTAAAATACCCCTGCAGGGAGATAGCAGGCTATCTGGTTAATATAGAGGAATGCTTAATGGTTACAGTGAGAGCTCCCTGGTGACTCCTTTAAAGTAGGAGTAGAATGGGAGGTGAAAATGATTGCTCATTATATGTTTACTGTGTTATACTGGTGCCTGGCAGCTGAATAATATTTATGTTAACAGCTCCTTTCCAGCTTTCAGTATTGATCTCCTGCTGTTCTAGAACTGACATATAATTGCGCTGGAAATGGGAAGATGATACTTTTTTGTAATGGAAGGTGGAAAAAATGTTCTTCGACACATCACCAAAGTGAGAAATGAGGAGAATCTTTGTGCCAGACTTGTAAGCTTTTCATTCACTCTTTCTTCTGAGCTGTTTGTCTCATCTCATTGTAAACTCAAAGGAATTGTGGAAACAGTGCCCTACAGGCAGTCAGAGTTTCTTGGAACCTCATTGTTGCTGTGCTTCCCAAGTTTGAGAAAGACGAAATGCCTGTGTGTCTTTCCGTGAACACTGAAAGTTAAAAAGGTGACAGGTAGCTGTCCTCTCTTACTGAATACAGTTTCTATGTAACTGACCAGTCTTAGATGAAGATTTTGATTCATGCTATAGGAACTTAAAATTGACATTTTAGTTGTGATTTAAATAATTTCTTGTATTTACAGCCTCCTAGTTGGAGAGCAGGAGCACAGAGTGTTTGTTTGATGGTGATATCCAGCTGTAAGCTCCCTAGATCACATACTGAGAGGAGGTGACATGCTTTAGTTCTCTTGCTAACTAAGGACAGTTTCATGTAGCATCTGTGAGCTCAACCATCCTAAATAATCCTCTTTCTTTTATTTGGTCCTTGGGCTGATGCATCCTGGTTCATCAGAAAACAACGAACCCCAACCCAACAAAATTTTTTCGTCTTATGGATTGTTCTTTTTGGGCCTAGTGATGTTATCTCAGAAACTTCTGACCACAGCTGTTAGTCACTGTGAACTCAAGGTCTGGGATGAAGGGACCCTTGCTTTCATGGTGAGAGCTGATTCTGTGAGTTCTGCTGGATTCAAGGGGTGTGAACACTTGGAAAAGAGCCAGCACTGTGCTCCTGAATTAAAATCCAGTAAAGACATAACTTTCCTATGAAACCAATATTCAAGTAAGGCGTAGCAAGATCAGAGTCAGCCACAGACTGGAAAGGATTTCTCTTATTATCTATGAGGAATAAAAAAAAGACTTCAAAATGATCATTAGTGAAGTACATTATTGTGTGCTTGAGTATAAATGCTTGATTTCATTGCATAGGGTGTGGTGAAACTCTGGAGTGTTTTGGGGAGCAATCCCGATGTATTGAAGTATGATATTTGGTGGTTTATCCTGAAAAAGTAATGAAGTCCTGTAAGTCAGACTGTTGTGGTTTTTTTTTTTTTTTCCCTTCATCTTCTATGTAGCTAATGCCTTGGAAAATTATAGTCGCTTCTATTATAAGAAGGATCAGCAGGGATATAATAATCCTAATGCGCTTCTGCTTTAGTACCTTTGCTTTATAGATCTTAATACATTTTTATATTTAAAGCTTCATACAACCTTTGTGAATAAGTAAATGGAATTTAGTAAGATAGCTTCAATCCTGCTTAAATTCTATTTCTACACTGTCCCTGAAAAGCAATAGCATTTATTTAACTGTGCTGCGGAATAGTTCATAAAGGTAATGCAAGAAAAACTCTTCTCATACAGAGCCCAAGTTCAGTGTTGAACATGACAGTAGAAGTCTTACACAAAAAGAATCAAAGGTGGTCAAGCTTTTTTTTTTTATCTTGTACAGAAACAGCTCAGACTCATGAGATCCTCTGAAGCTTGAATGGGGGTGGGATTGTCTTTCTCTGCGATTTCACACAGATGAAGTGATTTGTCTGCCTAAAACTCTGTGTAGGATCAGAGTCTAGGAGAAAAAGTGTCATTTAGTGACTTGTGAAAACAGCTTCCAGTAGCATGTGATGAACAGTGCACCTGGGAACTAGGAAAGTAGAATAAAGCATGACTAGTTACAATGCCTTGTAATGGTTGTCCAAAATCTTTGCTACAGCATTGCAGTCATCTAGTGATGTTAAGCTATACGCTGTTTGAGTTTAGCTTTAGATTTACTGGTTATGGCATTCCCTGTTTAAACTTTTACGAAGAAAATATTAATTTAATTTTTCTCATGCTGTTAATAAAAAAATTGCACAATTTAAGCAAAAATGCATGCTACTAATTACAGATATAAATAACTAGTAGTTCCTTGTGTCAGCCAGTATATATTTCCTTTAATTGCGTCAGAAAAGGTTGAGTGGTTTGTTTGTTTGTTTGTTTGTTTTAATTAAGTGGAAAAGCAAAGTTTACTATAGCGAATGTGGAGAAAAGCAATTATCTGCTATTTTAACTTTCAGTAGCTGTCCTGATTTTGACTGGGAAAAGGTTCGTTTCCTAGTTTTGGTGGGGAAAAAGTTAATTTTAACAAGAAGGTGGGAAGGGACACAGCTGGGGCAGCTGTCCAAACTGACTATAGAAACATTCCATGCCATCGATGCCTCATTCAGTGTGTGTTGGGGGTAGGGATGGGTAGTCTGCCAGGTGGGATGGCTCAGAGTGGGATCTAGTCCACGATTCGGCAGCATGCAGGGATAGGTACTCAAGAGCGTGTGCGGGCATCTCCTCTGCTATGGGAAATCAGGAACAGATTACTCACTTTGTGCATTCTTTTGCTGTTGATGGTGTTTGTTCTCTCCCTTTGGTGTCCTGTTAAACTGTTCTTATCTCAACCTACAAGTTGGGTTTGTTTTTTTTTTTTCTTTCCCGGATTCTCCTCCCCACCTCATCTGGAAGCAGGGAGGGGGGGTGAGTGTTTGTTTTTTTGCATCTGGCTGCTGGGTTAAATCACAACAGTAGAGTATTTGCATTTTTTAACATGTAGTATCCTTAATGCAACCAAGCAGACTTTGTTGAAGAGTGAACTGCTGTGAAGTAAATAACTGCTTAAATTAACACAAAATACTTCAGTGTGCTTCAAACACAATTTACACAATTTACATCAGGACTGGTTTGCTACGTACTGCTGCTGCTCTGCTACTGTGTGATAGCTTGCTAAGCTGTGGAATGCTTGATCACTTCAGAAGGTCTTGATCAAATATTTTGGCATTGAACTTGTTTTCAACAGGAAAACAGCAGAACTTTAGAAATTAGAAACATGTCCTGGTAATGATATTATTCATTATAATATATAAATGTGGAAAAATAACAGTTCTCTTTGGTCTTTCATGTCAATTGAACCATTTGTAAAAAAATCCTTGACCATGACATGGAAAGTGCTTTAATTAGAAACTAGACTGTAAAGTTATTCAGTTTGGATGGCTGAAGATTGCTTTTCCATAAAGGAGTTTGTGATTGTGATAAATAAGAAATTTTGTTTCGGTATATTTGAAACTGCCTTATTTGAAAATCATGCACAGTACCAGTTGCTAGCTGAAGGTTACTCCAAACAACACCTATGGAATAAAAAAGAAGTCACTAACTGTTTTTTTTAAATATCTTCTAGCTAAAAAGAAGAAGAAACCAAAACTCTTAAACAAGTTCGATAAAACCATTAAAGCTGAACTAGACGCTGCAGAAAAACTACGTAAAAAAGTAAGTTTTGAATGTTTGACCCAGGATTGTAGAAAAGATGGTGGAAAAGAGGAATGAAATAAAAACTAACTTAGAAAAAGGGAGAATTACCTTTGGATTACTTTCTGTGAAATTAACTTTTTAAAATTTAATATTCAGTGCGTATTTGACCTTCAAGTTTCACTTCTGCTGGATAGTTTATCTTAAATGTTTTAAAGTTATAAATGTATGTCTGTTCCTACGTGTTTGCTTACCTTTAACCTTGAAAATATTTAGTTTAACTGTTGAATTCCTATCATCAAAAAATTCTTAAATTAGTCACAAAGAATGGGGTTAGTTCTTTCCTGTCACTGTTGTCTGTTTGGGTATTGAAGTCAGCTATTGTCAGAGAACTTAAATAATATAAGCACGTGAGTATGGATCTCTCAGTAAGTGCTCGTATGCATCATGAGCATTAGGCACAAATCTTTGTAGTACACTTTCTTTCTGTTGGGATTCTGCAGGAGTCCTGTGAGTGTATCTGCTCCTACCAGCTCCTTAAAGCACGAAGCAGATGTTCCTAGTTCTCACCAGTGGCAGCAAGACCTTAACATCAATCAAGTAATTTTGGGAGTTCTGAAATTAATAACTTGACAGTGAACCCCTCCAACAATAAACAAAAACTCTTTTGTCATATCCTCTGATAATTTTGAATTTTCTTTTATTTGAGATTTTTTTCAGAAAACAAAGCCTTTGCAGACTTATCTCTTTTCTAGATGTGAGCTTAAATAGTGAAGAAAGACTTATGTGACTGTTAAAAATGAAAGACCGTGTCTTTTGGATGCATGTATTGTAAAAAAACTCTGATATCCCTCGAACAATCGCAGCACATGAAGAACTGCAGGTTTTGTTCTACCCTGGTTTTGGGAGAACTGAACAATGAGATACTGCACTTTCAGTAGAGTACAATAAACTCAATTTTAATCAGTGCAGGTGTAGGACTATTCTTGAATTTTGGAAGACTTGCTGTGCAGATTTAGATTTACATTGTCACTTGTGCAGCCCCAGAGTTCTTGTAGGTCTGTGAAGGAGCTGAGGAGTTCTACATAGAGAGCACCAATCTAAGGCTGCCTCTGCTGCTGATATTCACCAGAAGTCTTGTTTACATGTTAGAATATGAAAATAAAAAACATTTTTGTTACTGATTGTTACTTAAACGATTGGTTGATCAGAGAAAAACTTGAGAGAAAGCTCTGACGAGCCTATTGCATCAGATGGCTGCCTTGCTTTCCCTGCCTGTGTGTCTTAGTGATCTGCAGACAATAATGTGTTTGTGGTAGGAAGCAGAATAAATCTAGTTACAAATCAGACATGTAATATTTGAATATAGCAAGACAGTTGTGTATAACAATCTGCTCATATTTATAAAGTTGTAAAAGTTAGAAGTGGTTGCAATACCTGATGCCAAATTTTGCTGAGCAGTACTTAGCTCCTACTTAACGGTGGAGCTGGTTCTTCTCAACTTCTGTCCTTACGTGCTAGTCAGCATCAATCTGAGAATACCAACTATGGTATTCTACCAACTTTTGGACTTTGCATGAGACAAAGCAGCGACACAGAACATGTGTGAGATGTCCCGAGGGACATAGCTATTCAAAACATTCAGAGGAAAAAGCCATATGCTATGGATGAGTCTGTTATTTCCCCTAGAAGAACCGTAGTTATAATACTACTGGTCAGGTGAGGTATGCAGGAATGAAGTTTCTAAGTATGTGCAGAACTTCCTCTGTTCTCTGTTACATTCAATTCAGATTTGCTTGTTAACAATAGAATCTTTTGATTTTGATACAGACATGTTATTATCATCTCTGAATTTTTTCCAGTTACAAAGAGTGAGTAAAATAAAACTGAAGCTATTAGTTTTAACCATGGAAAGTGAATAGTATTTTTTCATAAAGGATGACATATTTGTCTCAAAAAAGTAGGCAATCCCAACAAAAAGTCAGTGATATAGAACCTATATTTGTTTTGTTCTGGTTTTAGTTTTTAATTTGGAAACCAATCTGTTACTAGAATGTGCACTGCATTCCTCAGCATGTTTCTATCTCTACCTTCCAGGGAAAAGTTGAAGAAGCTCTAAGGGCCTTTGAAGCTTTGGTGAATCAGTATCCACAGAGTCCTCGAGCAAGATATGGGAAAGCACAGGTACTAGAAAAAAACCCATACATGTTAAAAAGAATAAAATAAACTTTCTTTTTTTTTTAAAAAAAATAGAGTTCTAAATCCCAGGCAGAATTTTATGGATGTTTCCTAAGGAAAAAAAGAATTGTTGTCTGTATATATAGCCCCCCAGTTACTTTGAGAGCTTTTGTCTAACTTGAGTCTAGTGGGAAGTATCGTAAATAACACAAAAATAAGGTAAACACTGGAGATGTCATGAAAACTATCAGGTGAACAAAAAGAGAGAAATCCCAAGTAACATCCCACTGCAGGAACAACAGGCAGAACTTGACTGTTACCGACTCTTTGCTGCAGCTGGTAAATCAACATGTCAGCTCTGGGTTAAATTCTGCTTTTTGCCTAGTGGGAATAGAGTGTGGGATTTGGAGTTTTTGTAGAGAGTGTTAAAGGATAAAAAATACAAATTCTTAGGCAAGGAGGCTTAATTAACTTTGTCTTGTGAATCAACTTCTGTTTCAGGCGTTCCCCTCAAAAGGAAAAAAAAAAGCAAAATAAGATCTGCATTCATGAAACTTTTGAGACTTGTTGGGATGTCTCAGAAGAGAATATTCCTTATATTTGCATAAATAGTATCCTGCTGCACTGGGTGTATTAAAAGACTGCTTGAACTCATGTTAATCAAGATAAGCAATGTTAACTCCTCACTGTAGAAGTGTGCTGTTACACAATTAATGAGGCACTTGAATTGGAGTCACAGCCAGATTTCACTTTGTTTGTAACAGTCATGCCAAAACCAGAGGCGTGATTATCAAAAAGCTGTCACATCAACCCTTGATACACAGCAGACCAAAAGCTTCAGTGCTCTGTGTGAGGGATAGTCTGCTGAACTATCTGCCTTCTTACAGCAGGAGACCACTTAAGTTCATATAGGTGATGGACTTAACAAAGTTCAGTTACACTTTTAATACTTACTTTCTCTATTTACTCATATCTAAAGGGATGTGCTTTCTCAATGAGCATTGTCTCACTGCTTTAGGGAGGAGGGTAGGTCATTGAAACCTGCTGTGTATTTCCCTCCTTAAGTGACTCTTCAGTTGTTCCATTACAACGATTTGTAGTCGCCACCTACTACTTCAGTAATGCTTGGATAGTCATACCAACCAAGATCAGAGGTCATGATTAGCACACACTTTCTGGGAATACACAAAACCAACTATAAATTCATCCCAATTTTCAGTAGTCTTTGTAGGTTCCTATTACTCTTTTTACTAAATACTTGTATTAATATGACCAGTGACAGTTTTATTGAATTCAGTAGGTGTAAGTTGAAACTGTTTGAAGGAATGGGAAAATTGTGGGCTTCACTAACATGTGGGTCATTCGTAGGATTTACATTATAACACGGTATTACTTTAAAATGGATATTTAGCCTAACACAACAAAGTGCATTCAAATTTGCTATCTCTCATCACGAACTAAACATTCAGCTGAGTAACCATATTGTTTGGCATTTCCTATACTCAATTTCAATGTAGCTTAAGGGAAAAAAAGTAAAGGACTGAAGTGCAAAATTATTCCAGATACTGCAGCATATACATCTACCACAGTTGAAGCTGTTTTGTTTAATGTGCATGCTTAATAAAACAGTGAATTTAGAAAGATCAACAAGAGTGCTGCACCTGCAGTGCTTGCCATGTATCTACATCTTGCTCTGCAAATTGACTTAAGAGAGGACGTAAGCCAATAAAGATAGAAATATTTGGGAAGAATCCATTAAACAAATGAAAATGCATACATTTTTCTAAACAATTCAGAGCAGTGCTTTAAAAATCCAGCATTTGACATATAGTCTGATTTGTTTCAGCTGTGGAAACAAATTATGAAAATGCCATACCACACAGATTAAATCAGTTGTATCTTCTGTTAGCTTCGCTGAAGCTGTAATTTCACAGTAGAGATCTTGTATATCGTTTGGTCTGCTTCTGAACGTGATGAGCAAATTTAAGTTCTGAAGGAGCTGTAGGGTAGATACCCTATTAAGATATGCAAGAACAAAGCCGATTCCCAATCAGGTTCCTGAATGTAAATAAATTTGTGTCACAATATATGAAATAAATGTTTGTTGGGGTGTTTTGTTCTGTGTATTGCTGCTGGCAGAGGCTTAGTATACAAATGATCGTAGGCAACAACTTACATTTCTTCTGTGTTATTAAAACAGATTATTTCATGTAGTTTCAAAAGCAGAAATTATGATCTCTACAAATGTTAAACAAAATTTTATGATAATGTGTGTTTTACCTACAAATTTTCTCATACTTATGCTTTCAAACAGCTCTCAGGAAACAAGAATTAGTAGTAATTCTAATCTGTATTACCGTAGAGCACAACCAAATAAGTTTTCTGTTGTTATGCCAAAATTACATAGATGCAAGGAAATTCTAAAATTATTCCCATAGCCTAAAAATTATATAATTTGCCTTTTAAGAAAGTGAAGTTACTTTTAAGAATGGTAGATTATTATGTGTTCTAATAATGGCTTTGTGATTCTTTCTAGTCTGAAGATGACTTAGCTGAGAAAATGAGAAGTAATGAGATGCTGCAGAAAGCCATCAACACCTATGATGAGGTGGTTAGTCTGCCAAATGTCCCTTCAGATCTGATAAAAGTGAGCTTGAAACGAGAAGCAGACAGGCAGCAGTTTCTTGGTAAGATTTCAGGATGGAAGTTGTGTGAGCAAGTCTTCCAAAAGACCACTAAGGACTTTAAAGTGCCAATTCCATTGCGTTTCTGGTAGGGCTTGTGCTTTAATCTGTTAAATGCTTATGAAAAAAAAGTATTTTTAAATTCTTTAACATTTTCTAGGGGATCAGTATATAAAATTGCTTGTATGATAATAGTGCCTGTAGACACCAGGGCACTAGGTTCTATGAGAAAATATGATAAGGGTTGGGCAAAAAACTTTTATTGACAAAGAAAGAAGAAAAAGTTCCTCTTTTTCTACAGAAGTTGAATGAAATAAGGAAATTAATGGCTTCTACAGTGTAAATGTACCCAGAATAAACTTTCAATAAACGCAGAGAAGAATGTAATTGAATTCCGAGATAACATCCGAAATTTTAGGTCTTACTTCTGTGATGTACAAGAACTGCCAATATAAGGCACAGTCAAATTTGGTGGAGAAGAGAGTTCTGTTCCCATGGGTTGGATTTTAGTATCAACTTGTTTTAATCTTGCTGTTCCTTAGCAAGACCTCATCTAAGAAGCTGAGGAACGTGCTTAACTTAAGCATGTAAAGCATGATTGATGCAATTACAGTGGGAGTATTGTTTAACACTAGAAACACATTTTATTACTTAAAACAATTAAGACTGAGTTTATTTTGATGTGTTTACCTAGTTTTGTTGAACGCTTTGACACCTACGTATGAAAGAACAACCAAAGCTTAAACAATATTACTGCTACACTATGAACAGTTCTCCACTAGAGGCTACCATAACACTGCATGATATGCCTTTGCAGTGACTTCCTGAAATATTCCTAGTACAGCTACACCCCCGGTGACAGCCAAGCAACTAAATATACTCCTGTCAGCAAAAGTTGTTTTTCAAGTTCTGCTTCTTGACCTTTAATGAAAGCGGAACACCTGGCTATGATTTGTGTTTTCTTAGACATTGTGTAAGCATCTTACTGCTGTTACTCATATCTGTAGTTGTAAATAAGTCTTGTTCCATCAAATCAGGTCGCATGAGAGGTTCCCTGGTTACTCTACAGAAATTAGTTCAGCTGTTTCCCAATGATGCTTCATTCAAGAATGACCTTGGCGTTGGTTACCTCTTGATAGGAGATAACAGCAATGCCAAGAAAGTATATGAAGAGGTGAGCTTCTATTCCAGCCAAGGAAAATATTCTTTTGCATTCATATGTTCATTCCAAAGATTGCCTGCTTTTAACATTTTTAGTTATTAAACATTTTGTATGTCTGGTTTTGAAGGGTTAATATAGATAAGAGTTTTTTTCTAGTGAAGTTCTTAATTATCTTCTAATTTTAATTCAGATTTCCTGTTAGTGTCATGCTAAATGCTTTTCCTCATAGAGAAATGCAAGCCGTGAAAAGCAGAAAGAAGCCTATGTGATAAAGTAGTTCAGTATTCGACATAGCTATTTAACCTTTGTTTTTTCATGATTTTTATAAGCAGCCTAATTTCTTATTTTCTTTCATGATGCTTGTAGTGTGGACAGTTCATTTATTTTATAATGCTGTCTTATATTGGGTTGTTTAGCTGGGGCAAATTCACTGCCAGGAAGGGCCACTGTGCTTCTGGGATCTAGAAACCCTGTTAATGTCTGGGAACTCTTGACAGTTGTGGAGCTTGACATCAGTGGTAGAGTATGAGCTGACAGCACCTGATTGAGATCATCTTGATAACGTTGACATTCCTTTTGTAGTGTGTAGTACAATAATTGGCTGGTTATATAGATTGAGCACAAGTCAGCATGATTAATACCACCTTCTGAAAATAAAGGCCCAGTCTTCTCTCCCCGACATCTGGAAGTCTGAGGAGGTTCTCATCTCAGGTGGTTCCTCAAAAGAAGGAAGATGTTCAACCACGTAATTGGAAGCAGGAGCTGAACGTTGATAATACCATGTGTTTTTTCTCAGGCTCCTCTGGTAGTCTCAGGTGTTGCTAGAATGATGTTTATTTTGCTGCATTGGCTGCTTTGTACCTCCCTCCATGAAACATCTCTGTTCAATAATTTTTGGCCTGCTGTCAAAATGTCTAAGGATTAGAAGCATCAGCTTAAAAGATAGCGTGTGTTAACCGAACCCTTTTCTCAAGCTGCAAGGAACCTGAAAAAAACAAAAGCACACTCCTTTTGGGCAAGATTTTTCTTTGCAATTTTTTAGTATTTCGCTGCCAACAATATTGATGTTACAATTTCTTAGTGTCAATAATTGCAAGACTTTTTGTAAATGGAAGATAACAATGAGTTTGCTATATAATTAATTTGATACGAGGTCTGATATACTTCAGAAGAAGTGTATACTGTTCTGAGTAGTAACAGATATGCAAAATAAGAATGGTCTGCTTTTAATATATTGTTTTCTATGCTTCCATATGTTTTATCCACTGTAATTCTCTGGTTTGCAGTTCACTAACCAATGAAATAGAATAGATCATAGTGATGTTCTGTCCTTCTGAAAGAACAACAAATAAATACCTTTAAAAAGGAGATTAATTTATTCTTTTTAAAAATTGTGTGGATTTTGTCCATATTTTGGCTTTTCCTCAGGCTGAATTCCAACACAGTAACATATATTTTTTTCTTTATTGTTATTCAGGATAATTTACACGAAGAATTTTAAGAAAGGAAATGGGCTAAGAAGTAGAGAGAAGCTCATGTGTACCTGCTTTTATTCTTGTTTTACTGAAGGCTTCTTACATGATTTTAAGCAGATTGCTTAGGGGGCCATATGGTCTGCTCTTGAGTGCTTTGCTCAGCTATTGCAATGCATATTTAGAAAGTGATTGGCATATGGTTTGAAACTCCTACCATAGGTGCTTGGGCTCTGTGCGTAGTCAATAAAGAGAAAGGCAAGCTGTTAGGAGTGGTTCTGGGGGCCTCCAGGATACACCTTCTTCTTCCCGTGGTATTTTGGAAAATCTGGAGAACTTCTTTCATGTGATTAAATTCTTCTTCTCAGTAGTGTAGGACAAATCAATCATTTGGTAGAAAAAAAACATAAGATAGCACAGACAAGAGCATGAACTCAGTGCTACACCGTAGATGCTCTCAATAGTTATGAATCCCAGGTTCTTGTTCCCACTGTAAAGATGTTCATATGTTTTATTCAAGTGTTCTTTAATGCAGAAGTCGTGAACATCTAGGAAGAGAGAGAGCAGAGTTCAGGAAGTATCCTCAAGAGAACATACCTCTTGTTCAACTAAAGACTCAACTTTGAGCCTTTCTGCTCCGGTCCCATTCTTTTCTTCATGGTTGTCTGACTTCTTGTGAATGTGATACTTGTTTCTGCTTCTGAGCACACACAACCAACTGGACCCTTCACAGGGTCTGTCCTTGGGATTACAGAATATACCATTACAGACCAGACTAACTGTAGCTGACATCACCTTCAAGGGTTTCAGCAGATTTCCAAGGAATCCCAGTAAATGAAAACTTTCTGCTTTACATTTAATAGCCAGTTTACTTATTTTCTATTCAATTCTTGTCTTTTTCAGTATAACCTGATTTAAAAATTGGAAGCTAATCAAAATGGTTATAAAGTTATTTTCCTCAAATCTGTTATGTCTTAGCAGCTGTTAAAGTGTTACAGTCACATTTTGATTTCAGAAGTCTTAAACATGATAAGTTTCTTCTCTTAACTACAGAAGTGATGTGTTATGAGCATTGAACATGATCGAGTGAGTTTTGTGCGAGCCACACTGTAGTGTGGTATAGTTTAGCTGATATGTTTAGCTCTATTATGCATTTACCATATTTTATGCTGAACCACAAATGGAAAATGACATCCAATTGGAGAGGATTTCATTTTGCCTGATATTCAAGTATTTTCCTTAAATGTCGTACTTGGGGGCATGGAAACATAACATTAGTAGTTCTAGTAGAATTCAGGACTATTTTCATTTCCAAGGAAAACACGTTATAAGTAGTTCTGGTAGAATATATAGCTGTTTTTGTTTTGAAACAGTTACAGATTATGATGTGATACAGTAGAGGAGAGCTTTGTAAGACCAGTTATTCTGCTAATAGCACACTTTCTGCCTGCCTGCTATGCCGAGGCATCTCAGCACGGCTCAGTGCAGCATTATACAGACATGCACAGGCCAGCTCTGATTGAACTATCTCAGGTACCAAAAGAAAAATATCCACATTAACACAGTACTCTGCCCTGGCTAATTAGCCATTCATAGCCCCAGAGGTTAATTTCTGTATTCATGATTAATATTTAATGGGCTATGAGCAGTTTAGTAAAACTTATTTCTAAACATAATTAATATTGCATGCAGCAACAGCAATGGAGTAATACAATTTACATTAAATACTTCCAGTGTAATTTCTGCTGATTGTATCTCTTCACTTCTCTTTAGGGCCTCTGAATGTAGATCATGCCTTAATGCAACTCGGCATAGTTTAAATGAACTGTGATTCAGAAAACTCTATTCTGTCTTAATTAATCAGATAGCTTTATCCTATAGTTAAAGGAAATATAACAAAATTATGTGGCTAATAAATATTTCTGTCAGTCATTTTATTTTACCCTGCAGGTACAGGATCTTGGATCAAAATGGTTACATACAGAATGCTGTAGTCAAAAGGCATAAGATGCATAGGGTGGTAGCGTATACTTTTACTAGGGATCAAGCTTATCCTTCATATGAATTGTTAAGTTCACTTTTTGCTAATAATGTGTCATGTTATGGGCTTCAGATAGATTGTCAAATTGATTGTTCCTTCATAGTAGCTCTTTTCTGCAAAAAGAACTGAAATGCTGCTATTTTTAATTCATAACATAACATTTTATACTCACATCACACTGGTTTTTGTTTTGCTTGGATGTAGTTTGTATGTAATAAGATTTGAGAAAGCAGAGAAACTGGCCCAGAGGACTTGTTATGGCTTTGCTTGTAATTACTTTGATTGAAAAATTAGGTTAGACAGTGACTGGAAAAGGCAGGGGAACATGGCTATAATATATGCAGTCATTTTATCCATGGCATGAATTTAGTAGCTTCAAAAGTGGATTTAGGCAAGGGAAATTGCTCATCTGACTATTGTTTTCTATTTAGAAGCTGTGCTAGACACTGAGCAGGTATCAGCCTCTTAATTCCACTAACTGCCAGACTTTTGTGATGATCCTCATAGTCTGAAAATCTGTCCGGATAAGATCATCCACCCTTACTTTAAGGAGAAACGAGTTGTAACAACATTTTAACTGAACCATGTAATTGATATCACATAGAGCTACAAATGATATTGAATATATACGTCATAGAAGTGTGGAACTGCAAAATAGACCGAGACATTCCCTTATTTTCCCTTTGGCTGAGGCAGACCAAATGCACTTAAATTATCTCTATAGAGTTGGGGGTAGCAATACAGGTTTCAGAACTTAGGTCTGTCTCCTTTCCCTGAAAAATTCCCCCATATAAAGGTCCTTTCCTATAGCTGTCCCAGTGCTCACAAACCTTACTCAGTACGCATGAAATATTTGTCTCTGGATATTTGCCTGTGGGTTTTCCTTTCCTCCAAAAATTAAGTCAGGTTATAACTTATCTGAATCTTGTTCAGAATCCAAAATTTCTTATCTTAATTCAGCATGCTATATTTTGGTCTTGGTTGAAGAGCACAGCAAACAACTATACAAGACTAATTTATCCATCACCTTCTAGTGTTAAAGCACATTGAATCACTACTGTGATCCAATGGTGATGTAAGGTCTAATGCTTTCTCTTGGCCCAGAGAGTGCTCTAGTTCATTGTTGTGCTGAGAATGCCCTTTGTGTTCCCAGGGTTTGTGCAGTCCCATCATGTGATGCAACTGTTATTTTAAAACATGTTTCCAAATTGTCCTCACTGTGCTTCACGGTGTAGTATATTTTCTCGTGCCAAGAATAGTTTGTCACCAGTGTAAACCTATCTCATTTTATGCTTTCCGTGACTGTGCTGTAAGTTTGTTCAAAACAAGCTGCTTTCCTTCAGATTAGTCAAACCTGGAATAGGTAACTTAAGTGTTAATGAATAGCGTTAGTTCTGTAATGTACCATGCTAAAGAGAGGGTGGAGAAAGATAGACAACAAAAAATAATGTGGGAATAATTTTACTTCTGAGACTTTAAAATTGGCTTGTAATAGATTTTTCTGGAGAAACACAAAAGTGAATGGGTAAAAGAACATTCAACCAAGCCAAGAATTTATCTGAGAGTCAGGGATGGAAGAAAATATCATTGCACCTTTAAATAGTAATATGTGCATAGGTTTGTTAGTTTGCATAGATCCATATATGAGTATTTAATCCATTTGTTCTCAAACAGGTTCTAAGGCTGGCTCCAAATGATGGCTTTGCCAAAGTGCATTATGGCTTCATCCTGAAGGCAGAAAACAAAATAGCAGAGAGCATACCCTACCTAAAGGTATTTTTCTTTTCTCATCCACAGTAAATGTTTTGCCAGTAAAAAATGGAATTGAAATGTGTGAAATGTGTCAAGCTATAGTAGCATACTACTTACAAGTCCCAGGTTAACATAGTGGTTATATTTTACAGACAGTTTCAGAGCCTTGTCTCTTGCGTAAAATTGGCAGCCTGTTTATAGCAATCAAATTAACACTTTTAGAAGTCTTATTGAAGTTTCTCTTATCTTGGGTTGTTTTTCTTTTTTAGGAAGGACTAGAGTCTGGTGACCCTGGCACAGATGATGGACGCTTTTATTTTCATCTGGGTGATGCCTTGCAGAGAATGGGAGACAAAGAGGTATGTATTTAACATATTCTGGCTTTAAAGTCTAAACCTCTGATGGACTGAAGATTCCGGAAAATTTTTTTAAGCATAGGCTCAGTGTTTGAAACATCTAACATCTCATTGCAATAACAATCCAGCGTCTGTGTGTAGGGGTAAAGATGAGCAAAAGCAAAATATCTGCCATTGGCATGACAGTACAATCACTTAGTATCTTTTGCTTTAGAACTAACCTAAATTGTCGAAGCTTACATGGGACAGTTTGAACTGAGGGACCAAAAGTTTTTTGAAAATTCAGTTAAGATGTTTTTAGTCTGTTTTCTGCTCTTACAACTTACAACAAAGATTTTAACTAGAGTTTAAAAAAAGCTACACATATGTCACTGTACAGTAGTTCTCTCATAGCTCTGGCATAACAGTATTTTATAAACCTTTCTTCTTTTCCAAAATGAGCACTAATGAATATGCAATAATAGAAGACCATCAGAGGACTGAATAAGTGGGATGAGTAATGGTATTTGTTCAATAATTAAAGTAACGAATAGATCAGAGAAGCAGAAATTTGTGCCACAAATCTGTTGCAGTGGCATATGCTTATTTTTGTTGGGCCCACAAGAGTTTCTAATTTGTTGTATTAAACCCAAATTTAATTTAACCACCAAATTTAAATGAAAGAAATTTAAATAAAAGAAAACACATAAAAAAGCATAGTGGAAATAGACATGAAAATCATTGCTTTTTAATCAGTTATCTGCTAACAGGTCTGAAATACTGATGCCTAAAATACTGTAAAGAATGCTGACCTCTTGACTATCTTGCAGCAGTCAGTAGGCAGTTCTCCAGTACAAACTATAGACAGATGGACTAGAAGAAAGCCTATGCATGCGATCTTTCTTAAACCTAGTTAGTCAATTAATTTTCTGTTTTTAAGAATTGTGGAACTTTTGTTACAATAACTTATGCATACAATAGATCTAGAACATTGAATGTAATATCTATTTTTTTAAAGTAGATTGCATTCTCTGAAAGCACAATAAATTATTCTTCCAATGAAGATTTTGAATTTGAAAGTTTATTTACAAGTGAGAATCAGTTGGTCTCATTCTGTGCTTCAACACACATTTTGCATGTGTGCTCTCTCTCTGTCTGACTTTGTGTGTTCTTCTCTCAACAGAAGACCAAAAAAAGGAAATCCTTGTATTCTTCTCTGGAGTATTCTGTGTTGAATGATTGAGCTTAGAGCATCCCATTATAATATTTGTCTAGAGATCATAGAATCACAGAATAGTTTAGGTTGGAAGGGACCTTTTAAAGGTCATCTATTCTATCCCCCTTGCAATTAGAACTGACTGGATCAGGTTGCTTAGAGCACCATCCAACCTGAAGTTGAATGTTTTCAGGTATGAGGCACCTACCACCTCTGTGGGCAAGCTGTTCCAGTGTTTCACCACCCTCAGTGTAAAAAGTTTTTTCCAGGCAGATCTAATTAATGTAGATTGTTCCAATCCCCAGGATAATTGTATGTTAATGTTTATGGAGTTAATCGTCATATCTGCTGTAGAAAAAGTTTTAATCAATGGCAAAAGAACTTCTTTGGGTGGAGGAGGCTTTTAAATTTATCACTGGAAAATCCAATGGTAAATTTTTCTCGCTGACCTTGCTAGACTTGCTGAGCTTCAAGATTTATTCAAGGAAACAGATCAATATTTAAGGAACATGTGAAATTGCTATCATTGAAAGTTTGTTGAAGATAGATATTCATCTATTAAAGCTAAATTAGGAATTATCTATGCGGTCTTGGTAAGTGTTAGGGAAACAGTTTTGAGTATGCCCTTTCCGATTATAATTTGATAAAATGCCAAACTTTACAAAAAGGTAAATTAAAACTGGAACTTATTATAGAAAAAAGTGCTGTTCACACAAAATGTATAAACTGAATGCATCTCAAACAATGTCTTTCTTGGAAAAGAGATACACTACTGTAGTTCTTCTCAGTAATATAGTGTTCATTATTTAGTCTTTCCACAGCCAAAATCTACATGTGAAAGTGAAGGTTTTTCATGAAAACTCAAGACTGGAAGGGATGAGCAAGGAATCCTAACCCGACTCCATTCCGTTAAAAGCAACCTCTTAGCACAATCCTTCTAGTAAAGATTAATAATATTATACATCATGATTGTAGCTGAAGGATCTTAAAGAGCAGCAACATTCATAGTGATCAGTCAGTGGCTGAAACAAGTAGTTCATTGCCCTTATCATTTGGGCTCACACCAGACATTGCAAACGAATGCAGGCAGCCAGCATGAACAATCTATTGATGTCTCATTGCTTTTACAACTTCCATCTTGGGGAACATATGTTATAAATCATAATACTTCAATTTCAGAGGCTTAACCAAGATAACATCAAAATTTGAAGGTACACTGTGTATTACCTGAAGGTAATACGTATTTTTTTTTTTTAATCCATGTACAATTTTACAAAACCTCTAGGGAAAAACGATAATAGCTTATACATGACCTGCTGTTATGCGGTTCATCCACACTACTATTCCATACTTCATAGAAACACTGTAAGGCAACATTTTATTGCGACCTTACCTCTACTTTTCAAGAGATTTATAAAGATCAGAGTACTGCATTTTTTAACAGCTTTAGGAGAATTTACAGATTCTCAAAAAATAATCTATGGTTACAATATAGAGACGTAAAAATTTGAAAACAAAACTACCCAGAGTTATTTCTTGCCTTATACCTGTAATAAAAGGTATCTAAGATGACATCTGGAACCTTTTAGAAAGAATCCATTACATTAAGAATTTTTGGTAGCTTTTTATTTTTTGGCTGACTGACTGCTAAGACTAAGTAGGTCTTAGTAAGTCGCATAATGTTCTCATGTTTTTTTGTATCCGAAAAGTTTTGGTTTTGTTTCTAGTTTACTGGCTTCAAGATAAACATAAATAATAAGCTGATATGAATTGTTCTCCAGTAGATGTGTTTATTTGATTGTATGTTTCACTTTCCATTAGACCCCATACATAAAATTATTCTTCTACAGCTTAAGAGTTAGCACTGTTTGGGTTTGTCTCAATAAGCCTTTTGTTTTAACCTTCATGTCAAATGTAGGCAGATTAAAACTTACACAATCATGAGTTAGAATAGGAGAAATTACTCATTTTGAAAGACAAATAACAATTAAAATAGCTAATCAGGGAAATTATCGTACTAGAATGCTACTAGGAACAGTGTTCATCTTGTCCAGATGTCATGGTTTAATCCTAGATGGTAACTGAGAACCACACAGCCACTCGCTTACTCTCTCAAAGTGGGATGGGGGAGAGAATTGGAAGGGTAAAAGTGAGAAAACTTGTGGATTGATATAAAGACAGTTTAATAGGTAAAGCAAAAGCTGTGCAAGCAAAGCAAAATAAGGAATTCATTCACTACTTCCCGTTGGCAGGCAGGTGTTTCAGGCCATCTCCAGGAAAGCAGGGCTCCATCATTCTTAACGTCAACTTGGGAAAACAAATGCCATAATTATGAATGTCCCATCTCCCTTCTTCCCTTAGCTTTTACTGCTGAGCCTGTCATATGGTGTGGAATATTCCGTTGGTCAGCTGGATTCAACTGTCCCAGCTGTGTCTCCTCCCAGCTTCTTGTGCACCCTCAGCCTACTTTCCGGTGGGGTGGGGTGAGATGGGGTAAAAGCCTTGCTGCTGTGCAAGCACTGCTCAGCAGTAACTGAATCATCCCTGTGTTATCAATCATCAACATTGTTTTCAGCACAAATCCAAAACACAACCCCATAACAGCTACTATGTGGAAGATTAACTCTCTCCCAGCCAAAACTAGCACACCAGACTTTTTTGTTTTTTGAGGACAACTTGGCAAAAGAGTGTGTACAGCCAGGGAAAACACCTAATGTTGAGATGTCAGGGGAGTATTATTAACTAGAGGCACAAGGCTGAAATGATAAGCTGTTCTATGTAGTGTGAGATAAGAATAAGTATCAGGTTGGGTGAAGGATCATGAAAAAGTGTTTTGAGTCTGAATGAGTGATGCGTAGGTGGAGGTGAATTGGATAGGTTGCAGGCTTGGAAGGGTGAAATGTCAAGCAGTGGAGCTAGAGAAGGACTCTGCGTGACTCCAAGTAAAGAGGTTTTTTTGAACAGCTTCTGTTCAAGACAGGGTTTGCTGCCTGCTTCAGTCCCTCTCCTCTAGACTTACCTCATCTCTCTCTGCTTAGCTGTTCTACCATATCCTTTAGGGTTTTTTTTAGCAGCAGTGCTGGGCAGGAAGGAGACAGCTTTATGTAGGCTTCTTCATCTATGGTTCGTCATGGAGCTACTCATACTACTCATGTTCTTTCCAAGCATCCTATTTTCTTCCTTTTCATGACCTTGGTTTGCTGCCATACAGAGGTAAAACAAGTTGTGGAAAGGGAGAATGGAAAAGGATAGACAAATGAAGGTCTGATATTGGCCTCAGTAGGTTTCTGCCATGTAAAATAGAGGGCAGAGACAAGAAAAACTAGTAGCATCAGCTCAGTTCTGGTGTGGCAACAAATATTTGAAGAATCTCAAGTGCATATCTGTACTAAATAACTATGTAACAATTTAGATCCATAAAGTCAGCACTGTATTCATGATTGCAGTATCTCCATTGGCAGCACAAAGCCATCATCTTTAATTTATAGGTAGAGAATTGAAATATAAAAAAAACAAAGCTGACCAAGATAACAAACAATTGGATCTCCCCAGTCCAAGGACAGTGCCTAGGTTGCTGACTCATGTTTGGTATATATTGTGAGTTTATCCTCTTTTGCTAATGTTGGATTGGACAGACTTGGCTGACTCTGATCTATTTGGGGATTTTTAGTTGGGATTTTTTAGGTTTACTTGGTTGAGGGGTTTTTTTTGGTTTATTAGTACATCACATTTGAAGAATAACCCTGGCATCCAAAGAAGCAGTCTGTTACCTTACCAAAAAAATATAACTAACTTTTTTTTATGGGAATTTGTGATATGAATTTGATTGGTAATAACTGCAATTTTCTAGGCACACAAATGGTATGAACTTGGGTACCAAAGAGGTCACTTTGCATCAGTTTGGCAGCGCTCACTCTACAATGTCAAGGGACTGAAAGCTCAACCTTGGTGGGCTGCAAGGGAAACTGGTTATACGGAACTGGTGAAGGTAAGGCAGTTTGTTTCTGTTTACTTTAATTTTTTTTGGATTACAACTATTATCCAAGATGTTAAGCAGAGAAAATGCTAATCTATAAAGTCTGAATCACTGTCTGTGACTACTAGACACCAATCTCAGACTGAATACGAGATTTAAATAAGATACTGTAAAATGAGCTCAGACACTTTTGAAATTGAGAATGGGGACAGATTGCTGAAATGATTAGTAAATACAAAGTTCGCATGGAATTTGACTGTAGTGTCTACAGTTCAAAATGACAGCAAACTTTAATGTCTGGGACAACCATTGTGAATTTTTTTGTAGTCAGCAATGTCTGTGTCCTTCATCTCTTGTGTAATATTTGTTGACTTCTTTGGAAGCATTTAATTGCATAAGAGAAACAAGTGTAGTCTCCAAGTGATGGATTTAGCAAAAAATAATAACATAAAATATAAGTTTTTGAAAGTTCTTTTTTCATTTAATGCAAGATTCGTAGTCTGATTATTATTCATTACAGTTTGTGTTTCCAAAATTTTATTATTTTATTTTTATTTTAGTTATTATTCCTAATATATATATAGGGGGAAGAACCTTTTTTCCTTTATGTTTTAATCATTGGTAAGTAGTTTAACAATATTATTCTGCACAAATAATTGAGAACATAAATGTTTTTCTACAAGAGAGGTTCCTTCAGAGTGGTTCTTTCATTATACTTAGTTACAAAATATGTTAATACATCTACTATAAAGGGATGATTTTATTAAAAAAAAAAAAGGAAGGTTGCTTCCTGTTATGGTTTTGATAGCACCATAAACAAGGGTAGGACAATTAGATTTCAAGTGTAGTCTTAGTCACACAAAAAGAAATTAACTTTATGAACTAAAAATTGGAAAAATTTGAAACATGCTCTGTTGAACTCATTCTTGAGGTATGTATAGTAACAGATACTTTCTGCCATACAAGTTATGGAAAAAATGGGAGCTTCTCATCATACTTTTGCCAAACAAAAAGGACAGAAAATATATAATTTTATTGATGTTTTAGAGGTATCTGCACTGATGTTTTATAGTCTCTTTCATGTAAACCATTCAAACTTGTAAGTCACGGAGGGTAAAGGTCTCTTCAGCCTTGGCGTGAGGAGACAAGTCAGCTTTAAAGAATGAAAGAATTCAGTTTCCTGTTATAAAATGACCAGGGCTCCACCCTGAAAGGATTTTTTATGATGAATCAGACCACATATGGAGGTCTTAGATTGGATCCTGTGTTGCTCCTAGAAGTGCCATTTGGAAGACCAACAAGGACAGAAATTCACCTCTCCACAGCACAACTGGCTCTCTGAAAGCCAGTATTTGAAGTAGTATTCTTTGGGAAGCAGCAAAAAATCATTGAAGACATTGTTTTTATTTATTTCTGAAATATTTCAACTTCTGTACATGTTTTAGTTAAAAACTCCATTATTTCCTCATTCCACAGAGCAAAAAACAAACAGTAGTTCTTATTGTTTCTTCTTGTTATCTTCCTCTTACATTGGTGTGGGTTGTGTGGGAAATGCTACCAAATCCATTGATAGAATTTTACATTAAAAACTGCTGTATTAAATGAAAAGCATTGGAGACCCTGCCTTTGTCTCCCCGTGTTTCACAAGTAGTTAAATGCGAACAAGCTATTTTCAGTACCTTGGTAGCTTATCAATGCTAACTGAGGATTTATTCATGGCTGAGACAGTGCTACTGCCAGACTCTCTGTGGTTCATTCTATCAACCAGCACAGCTGTAGTCAGTAGCATAAAATGATAGTTTTTGATTCTTGGAGAAGTAAGGAGGAGGGTCAGCAGAACTGTCTCCTTGGACTTCCAGAGGACAGACTTTGGCCTGTTGAGAGAGTGCCCTTCAGGGAGGCATCCCGGAAGGGCAAAGGAGTCCAGGAAGGCTGGGCATTCTTCAAGAAGAAGGTCTAAAGGTACAGGAGCAGGCTGACCCCATGTGCTGAAAGACAAGTTGGTGGAGAAGATGACCAGCCAAGCTGAATTAGAGAGCTTTGGCTGGAACTCAGGAAAAAAAAAAAGAGTTTATGGGCTTTGAAAGAAGGACAGGAAACTCGGGATGACTACAAGGATGTTATGAGGTTATGCAGGGAGAATATTAGAAGGGCCACAGCCCAACTAGACCTTCATCTGGCTACTGCTGTAAAATACAATAAAAAACAGTTCTATAAATATATTAGGAACCAAAGGAAGGCCAAGGAGAATCTCCATCCTTTATTGATGGGAAGGGAAACATTGACAAAAGATGAGGAAAAGATTGAAGTACTTAATGCGTTCTTTGCCTCAGTCTTTGATATTAAGACCAGTTGGTACCCACACCCCTGAGCTGGAAGGTGGAGAAAGGGAGCAGAATGAAGCTGCCATAATCCAAGGGTAAATGGTTAGCGACCTACTGTACCATTTAGACACACACAAGTCCATGTGACCAGGTGGGATCCACCCAAGTACACTGAGGGAGCTGACTGAAGCACTCACCAAGCTACTTTCCATCATTACTAGCAGTCTTGGCTAACCAGGGAGGTCCTGGTTGACTGGAGCAGAAAATACAAGCCTCTGAAGTTGGAAGAGTGTGTCGAGTTATTGATGTAGAATTTTTCTGTTAATGTTTCTCATCTGCAGTATTTCAAACCTTTGAATCTGGAGATGCAAGAAGCTCTTTCTTTCTTGTTTGAGCTCAGCTAAAAGGAAATCTTACTTTTATCATTTACAACCTAACTTCCTCCCTTAAGACAAGTAGCTTTCCATGGCTGGACTTAACTGAGTCATTGCATCACTCTCTGGTACCTTTTGTAGAACTTCAGTATAGCATTATCTTTCTGTTTTGGTGCTTATTTGAAAAAATAATAAAAGAAGTCCAATGCTATTTAATCGTAGAGACTTTGCCAGTCTGAAACTAATATGTAGGTAATGACCTATGTAACTTTGTCATTTCCTTGTGTTGTGTCCATTGACTTTTGGAAAGGACCCAGCAGATGCTTTGCCAATAATGTACTACAGTGAATAGCTGATGGGTTAAAGTAGATCTTGTATTGTCAGTTTTCTCTGATAGCTTAGATTTTATTAATTAAATGTTTAAAGTGCAGCAAGAAAAGTGCAGAAACAGAATGAACGTACTGGCAACAGCACATATCCATAACGTTTTCTGTAGATTGACACCTAAGACTTAATGGTTTAGCTAATAATAGGTAAAAATCCATATTTAATGGAGAAAGTAAATTGAAATATGCGTTTAAAGCGTGGCTGGATGCTTTAAGGGGATCCTTTTGTTGAAAAGATCGGAGTTGATGTGTGCACATGCTGATTGATGTTCAAGCACTGTCAGTGACCGAATGATACAAGGAATTTATTTTGAAAGGTTTAAAATATTGCCCTTTACTTGGAACTGATTGTGAATACTTTCCTGCTCTGTTTCAGTAACAAAATGAAATAGATTGTAGTCTTCACTATGATTTTATTTTCTAGTCCAATAGATTAAAATGGTCATGTACTCAGTAGTTATACCTCACATAAGAGGTAGTTACTGCTTAGTCTCTGCCTGTCATTTATGACCATGAATTGAAAGGGTTTGACAGCACAGAGTAAGCATGCTTTTAATATAATAATTGCACATCAAAATAAACCAATATTAATGAAACCCTATTTAAATATAATAACTTCTTTGCCAATAAAATCTACACTATTGCAAGATGTAAAGCAACTGAAAACTTTGATTATTGTTAGGAACCATGTTTAAAAAAATTATGGTGGTTTTTGAGAATCAGATCCTGGGAAACAAGTACCTATCCTCCCAATGCTGTTTGACACCTGACTCTTCATTTGAAATCACAATATTGCACAAATATAATATGAATTTGTTGCTCTAACCTGAGGCTTCAATCCCTACATATTATGCAGCATAAGCATATTTAACTTGTTTCTGTAAATATTAACTCTTGGGTCAAGAGCCTTAAGTCCAAGTCCTGGACTTAGTCACTATGTTTTAATGGTATTCTTACCATGCAAGGCATGCCATAAGAGTCGGTAAAATCAGGGAAATCAAGATTGAGCCGTGTTTGAACTCCTGTAACTTCCTGCTTCCTTTCTGCCCAGGAGTTGCCTATTACTCAGAGTAAAGCACCATCAGTGTCTTTTATAGATGGGGTTCTTCTTTTCAGGAGTATAAAGGTGCTATTGATTTCAGTGCAAGTTATGCCTCAAACTATTGCAGAGGTAGATCAAAATCAATAATATGTATTCAAGTCACTTCATATCCAACATGTTAGGGAAGGAGTCTTAAAAGGCAAGGACAAAGACCCACCTTTGGAGATTAATCTGTGACACCTCTGAAGGATTAGAGGTGACAAGGCAGATGTTGCTGACACCAATTTGAACCACCAGTGCTCTTCGTGCATCATCTTATCTGCATGGGTGTAAGCATCCTCTTACCATTTTTTATGAGGGAGTTGGAGTTTGAGGAAACAGAGAAACATTTTGTTGATCTATATCATTTCAATTTGAATCTTGCGTATATGTAACTTATTCTTTTCTTTCTATTCTCTGGTCAATACAAAATCAGGTACTCAAACTGGTATTTCCCTTTGTAGATATGGTAGTGCTGAATCAGTACCAGCACTGTTCCCATATTCATCTCTGATCAGGTGCAAATTTTCAATCTTGTTTTGTACCCTGCATTTCGGAAAAGTCTTTTCCAGAGATATTCTAAGGCATGTTTCTACTTCATGTTAACTTTCAAACAAGTGTTCTAGAAACCCATCAGTGGGAGAGAGTAAAGTGAATGCAACAGGAAAAATGATAAATATACTTCCCCTGTATGGATGAGAGAGAAACCAATTTTCTAGGAAGAAAAAGTAATTTTCATAGGTTTTAGCCTACCTAAAAATGTTCTAGGGGGAGAAAGTTGCTGTATTATAGATAGCATGTTCTAGCAATGACTTGCTGAATCTTTTATGATATATCAACATACAACCTCTTTTGTGTGATTGGCTTGTCTTTTAATTGAAAAAACTCACAGGAAATATGCAACAGTTTAAATGGGAAGGCTAATAACTGTATGGAGTTCTAAGATGTTAAAAACGG
Organism: Tapera naevia; assembly: GCA_033556795.1. Classification (NCBI taxonomy): domain Eukaryota; kingdom Metazoa; phylum Chordata; class Aves; order Cuculiformes; family Neomorphidae; genus Tapera; species Tapera naevia. The sequence continues at coordinate 20,469,189 of JAUMJJ010000038.1, forward strand.
GCAGTTAGATCACCTAGTCTCACAGACTCTTGAGTTTTGTTCAGCTTTACAGATCATATAAAGAGGTAGAATGGAACACACACCTTAGCCTATTTTCAGTAAGAAATTGATTTAAAATGTCTTACAGGAATGCTTTGTTCAAGAGCACAAAGGAAAAATGACAACTATTCACTGGAAATAAGGTTTAATGAGTAAAATAAGCAGCTGGGAAATGGAAGTCAATTTTTTCCATGTCCATTTTTTCCCTGTGGATTTTTCATGTATATTGTTATAACTTTAAAATTACTTATTTGTAGAATAAAAGGTTTTCTGATGGAGGTGATTTTTACAAATGTAAAGTCCTGAGGCAGCAGAGAACAGAATTTTTAATTCTATAACTTTGTGGTTTTGTTATGTGTCCATAAATCATCACCTGGCATTTAAAGACTTATTTGATCTTTTTTGATAGCATCAGCATGCGCAAGTGAATCTTTGCAAACCTTTTGAAGGTTTCAATTATAGCTGTCAACCTAAGTGGCCTGTTTACATTTGCTCTCTTTAGACTGTGATGTTCCGCCAATGCCTGGAATTCCAGGTTATGCGAGTGTTTTTTCCAGTTGCAGGAGTGCTTCCAGATAACATTTGCTGTCTTTAAAAAAATCATTACTCTTCTTAGCTTGCAAAACGAAATAATCTGTTAAAGAGCCCTTAGGGTAATCAAAAAGCAAGTCAAAATAAGGCCTAGTTTGCAATGATGCTGCAAATTATTGAAATTTTGTGATCCCAATGTAGTTCAATCTGAAGACTGTGAAAGTTGTTTTTCCTGACTTAAAATGTGAGACAAGAATTGAATATAAAGAAACTTGATAATGATAAACACTTTTTTAGTGCTTTTAAATTTTAGAAAAAAAAGTTAATAATGGCAGGGGAAAATAAAAATTACACAAAAACCAAAGGGAGTAAATTGTCAGTGCAGTAATATGGCTCTCATAACAGTCCTTAGAAAAAAACTGGAAGCTCATTCGTGATGAGGGACTTGCTGTGATGGATAAAGAAAGAAGCCTCTTCCTGCCTGAAGATGAGAATCTACGAGAAAAAGGAGATTGGAGCCAGTTTACCTTATGGCAACAAGGTAAAGCATTTTGTATTTCACCTCTTTCCCTGATTGCACTTTCTCAGGTTAATATAAAGTAATAAAGAGTAGCAGCAGTTTTTTTCCAGAACCATTTTGTAATTGCCAAATCTGCAGAGCTAATAAAATAGTGCCTACGACCCCCGCAACAGTGAACAAGAGTTCTTTATTCTAAACTGTGTTGTTCACAAGCACTTCTAGGACTTCCTTGAGGTAGTATTTATCTCCTGGCAAGGCTGCCCACATTTTGCATAGTAATGTATAGTACAACTCGGCCTGAGGGAAGACAGGAACATAGGAGAAGGTGAATCCTCAATATTGTGTGGTCAGCTAGGTGAGGTCTATCATTCAGAAATAATATGAGCAAAAGAATGAATTTAAAAAGCCTGCTGCTCTGTCCATGAGCTGTGCAGTGGGAGACCTAACTATGGGAATGACCTTAACTTCTCATAAGACTTTGCATATGAAAGAAGGTCATAAAATAAAATATTAAAAGCAGGTTATATAAAAATATAATCTAGTGCTGAAATGGTATGATGTTGGTGGCATTTTTCATCTTTTTTTTCTATGCAGCCTCATTAATGATTATACTTTTATAATCATGTTTAAAACTGGTAGGAAGCCTACTCTTCACAAATGATTTAAAAGAAAAGATGTTGCAGGCTTCTCTGATATTACAACATGTGAGTACTTCTGTTTCACAGTCTGTAAAATGGGAAAAGTCAGCTCTTTGACATCTTTGTTGTTCTTCTGCAAAGTAGAAAACAATGAAATAGTTGTTCATTGCTTTTACCAATGCTTTATCAATTATTCTCCCTAGGAAGAAAAAATGAGAAATCTTGTAAAAGTGTTCCAAAAACGTGTGCTTTATTGGAAAGATTCCCAGAAGCTACTGGTTGCAGAAGAGGGCAGGTACTTGCCAAACTTCTTCATTTTTGCGAATGGGGGGAGCAGGTGATTTTGAGGAATATGTATAGAGGGACAGATGACCTTGGTATATTTAATGATGCTTCAGGCAAACAATGATGTTAACATTACAATGTGCCAGTTTTAGCTTCCAGCAAATACTAGCTAAAGTGCGTTAGCTGAACCTTTTTTCTGGAATCTTTATTTGAGCAAATTTACCTTGACTTTCATGGGAGCTTTTGGTAGGTAAATTGTTATTTGCCGTGAGACAACCAATAAGTAATAATTTACTAAATCTCAGCACTAAGTGACCTGGTCTGACTCACAGCTAACCCTGCTTTGAGTAGGAGGTTGAATTATGTTCCTTCTAACCTGAATTTTCCTAAAATTACTTGTCTGAACCTATACAAGACTACTGCAGTGTAGTCTTAAATTAACCTCATTAAATCATGCAGTAAATTTATGTGCTATGGATCAAATACACATATGCAGCTGAATGTAGACATTGTGTCTTCTATAGGACTGAATTTTTTTTTTTGTAAAAAAATATTACATTTTGTCTATAATGACTACATGAGAACAATTCTCAAGTTACAAAATTAAGGATGCAAAAGTTGGAAAACAGTGCTAGCATAAACCTAATTCAGAGCCTTGTGTGTAAGCGTATGCAGATGTGCCCAGAAGGTTACTGTTGTAGGATTGAACAAGGCTATTTTTTTCATTGTAGTGAATATAAGTAATGAGAGGTCATTGCACCTAGCATGGCTAACAGCAAGAAAACTGCTTTCTGTGACATCTATAGCCAAAATGGATCTGTCCAAGAAATCAAGTTCTCTTTGAGTATTTTGTTCATCACTTTTTGGCACCCTACATGAACACCCGGCACACCACCAGGATATGGTTTGCAGAAGCATTGTGTGTTCACAGCGATAGCTGTATTCATGTGTTTTGAACATACAAAATGTGAAATAGTCTTAAAATGGTGTTCTACAAGTCTCAAGTTTTACATCCAATATTGGGGAATGCCATGGGCAATTTTGATTTTGTGCTAGGCGTGCCTTGTATTTTTACTGGTAAATTAAATTTGAAATATTTCATCTCTATTCATGTACTGAAGCACCTGGAAGAAATGGGAAAAAAAAACTATGGAGAAAATTATGAATTCTATGGTAGATAGGCCATTTGGATACCTGGGCACCTTGTGTTTTGACAAAGATAGAAGAAACGTAAAAGAATCAACTACCTGCTTAGTGCTGCTGAGGCAATGTAGAAAAAAGCAAGTGATCATATTATTAGAAATTATATTATTCTTAAAAAATACTAGCAAAAGTAGCATAAGAAGTTTTAATTCTGGGTGTTTCTTAACTTTTTGGAGTTTTACTTTACAACCACGGTATAACTCGTTGGTTGTTCACAATTCTTTATATATAGTACTTGAGCACAGCCAATGCACATATTTCACAGTTGTATCGAGACTGATCTGTAAGGTCAGATAAAATACATGACAGTAATCATTCTGCAGTGCTGGTATATTTGCTTTTTTTTTTTTCCTCTGGGTTATTAGTAACTATCCTCCATAATCAGTTATTTTCTTTGCGTGAGTCTGACAGGGCAATCAAGTTGATGTACCTTGTTGTAGCAGAGGTGGTGGGTTGGAGTATCTGTGTTCACCATGATCACAGGAGATTTTTTCTTTCTGTCATAAGAAACTGTTGATAAGCTGAAACCTCATATGGTGGGAATGGCTAAGGCATTAACTTCACTCTGTGTTCTGCTGATTTTTACAGTTGGAGAGCAAGTAACACCTTAAACCCTAAGGATTATCAAAATTACCCTATCCCAACCTAATGTGCATATTACTCAGTTGCAAAGATCCTTCTCGCCACTGTCCTGTGTTATTCACCGTTCCAGTTGTAAAATTACAGAGACGTTGAGGTGGGAAGGGAGATCTTGCTCAAAGCATGATAAACTAGAGCAGGTTGCTCGGGACTGTGTCCAGTCAGGTTGTGAATGCCTCTGAGGATGAATTTCTTACAGCCACTCTGGGCAATCTGTTCCAGTGTACAGTAGAAAGGGTTGTGGGTTTTTGTAAATGTTTAAATGGATTTTCCTGTATTTCAATCTGTGTCCATTGCCTCTTTGCCTCTCACTGGATACCACTGAGAAGAGCCTGCCTCCATCTTCTTCACTCCTCCCATCAGGTATTTATGTACATTGATAAGATCCCTCTGAACCTTCTTTCCTCCAGACTGAGCAGTCCCATCTCTCTCAGCTTCCCCTTGTATGTCAGATGCTCCAATCCCTTAGTCACCTTTATAGCCCTTCACTAGACTTGCTCCAGTATGTCCATGTCTCTTTCATAGTAGGTGGCACAGAACTGGACCCAGTACTTGAGACTAGGTCTCACCAACTCTGAACAGAGGGAAGGATCACCTCCCTCAACCTGCTGCCAAAGCTTTCCTTAATGTAGCCTTGGAGGCTGTTGGTCTTCTTTGCTGCAAGAGCACAATGCTAGCTCATGTTCAAATTGTTGTCTATGACGACCCCTAGGTCTTTTTCTGAGAAGTTACTTTCCAGACAATTGTCCACCAGCTTGTACTGGTGCATGGGATTATTCCTACCCAATACATAACTTTGCACTTCTCTCTTGAACATCATGAGATTCTTGTTTGCTCCGTTCTTCAGCCTGCCACTGTCCATGTGAGTGGCAGAAGAAAGCCAAAGTAGTGTATCAGCCATTATTCCCCAATTTTCCATCATCTGCAAACTTGCTGGCAGGAATGCATTCTGTCCCATCATCTATCACTTGTTAAGCTAATAAACCACATTGGACCCAGTATTGAGCCCTGGGGTACAACTCTGATGAGTGACCACCAGATGGACTTCGCGCTTGTGACCACAACTCTGAACTTGGCTGAACTGCCCCTTTTCAATCCACCCCACTGTCATTTAACCTAGTTTCTGGATGTTTATAGGAGGCAGTGTCAAAAGCCTTACTAAAGCTGAGATAAACAACATATATGTTGTTTAGCCCCTCATCCAACAAGCTAAACACCTCACCATAGAAAGCTGGCTACGTATGATTTTACCTCTGTAAATCCATGCTGACTGCTTCCAGTCACCTTCTTTGCCTTCATGTGTTTGGAAATAGTCTTCAGGATTATTTGCTCACAGAGGTCAAGGAGAGGCTGACTAGCCTGTAGTTCCTCAGATTCCTCTCCTTGCTTTTCAGTGAGATAGGAAGATTTGGGACTTCTATATGACCTTTCAAATACTGAGTGTTCATAGTATCCAGCTCCCTAAGCACTCAAGGGTAGATCCCATTGAGACCCATAGATTGGTTTGTTGAGTTTGCTTAAGTGTTCCCTATCCTGATCCTGCTGCACTAAGGGTAAATCATCTTTGCTCGAGTCTTTTCCACTGGTCTTGAGTGCCTGGGATTCCCAAATCTCAGCCAGACCACTAAGGACTGAGGCAAAGGCAGCATGTAGTGCCTCAGCCTTTTCCTTGTCCTTTTGTTATCAGATCTCCCTCCACATTTGGCAGCAGGCCCATGTTTTCCCTAGTCTTCATTTTACTGCTGGTGTATCTGTAGAAACCTTTCTTGTTGCCCTTCACTTCCATCTCCAGATTCAACATCAGGAGAGCTTTGATTTCCCAAACATCATCCCTGCTCGCTCTGCGAATGTCTCTACAGTCTCCCTGGGTGTTGTGGTCCTTCTTCAACTCGTGTATGCTTCCTTTTTGTGTTTCAATTTCTGTCTGGGTCTCCATGTTTCCTACACATGGGGATGAACCATTCTTGATCTTGGATGAGGTAATCCTTGAAAATCAACCAGCTGTGCTAGACCCCTCTTCTCTCTAGCACTGTATCTCATGGGATATTTTCCCAACAGATCCCTGAATAATCCGAAGTCTGCTCTCTTGAAGCTGTGGGTGGTAATCCTGCTTTTTGCCTTTCTCCCTTCTCTCATGATCCTTAGCTCCATCGTCTTCTGGTTGGTGATAGTGATCTTTACAATCCAGTTGTCATCTGAGAGGGGCTGGTCAATCTGGCTAACACAGGCCTTGTGTCTCCTGTCATCTAGACTTTTAAATGATGAGTCTCTGTAACACTTTCCATACAAAAGAAGGCATTTTTCTCATTGTAGATAGGAAATAATTATTTTCAGGTTGAAATATGAATACTGATTGTTTTAAACAAAGTAAAGAATATGTACTTTTACACATGCACACGGGGACACACGCACATCCCCCCAAGATATGGTTTCTGTAGTACTGAAAGCCTTTAGGATGTGAGAAACCACAGTTGTTGCTGAGACTCTAACAAAAGGTGACATTGCACTTTTGTCCCATCATTGAGGGTGAGATATCATGAAGTCCTGAGCTCTTAGCAGTATGACTGTGAGGCTGAATGTACTGAAGGCCTTGCCTTTCCTTGCAGATCAAATATTCTATCATGCACCCGGGAACTCATGTCTGGCCCCACACAGGGCCCACCAATTGTCGACTAAGGATGCATTTGGGCTTGGTGATACCTAAGGAAGGCTGCAGAATTCGGTGTGCCCAAGAGAACAGGTATGGTTTGGGTTTTGTGGGGATTTTTTTCTACCTTCCTCAAAGCTGAGAAAGGGGTGAGACTGCATGTAATTAAAAAAAATAGTGTTTTACTGATCAAGAAGTGTAATTCTTTAAATAGGCAATTTGCACCTTCACTCTTGGTGCAAATGTATAAATAAAAGTCCTCAAACAATGACAGAAGAATCTTTGGAGACGCCACTGCTCTTCTCTGTTATGGCATGACAATAACAGTGGGTTTAACCCACAGAGTCTCTGTGTTTACTTTTACAATGCCAGTCTAATATAGTTGCCAACAGAATTCCTCTGTCTGGTTTGGTTTGGGCAGAGGGGGCAGGGCTTAGAAGCTATTGCTTATTCAGCAAAAGCTGAGACTAAGCTGTACCTCTGTTTTCATCACCATGATGGAATACTGTAGTGTTTATGGCAGAAATTTCTGGCTTCCTCTTTGTTGTCATTCAGATAAAACATTCCAATTGAAGCTGATTTGAGGTTGAAGTGTTTGACCCAATGAGTTATGCAAGTGGCAAATTTCTTTAAAGTGTATTTCAAGCAAGAATTCTGACCCCTCAGGGAAAAATTATGCTGACTTGAGGATTAGTTTTGTCTCTGTTTACTTGGTTAAAAAATCCCCAAAATAAAGTGCAATAGCTAGACATTAACAATCGGGTCATATATTAAGAAAATGTAATTCTGTTTTTATGTGATCTTATTAAACACAAACAGAAAAAAACATTATTAACTATATTGCTTTTTGCTTACAGTCTTAATTTTATGAGACTTATGTGGAATTCTGATGATGCTTAATGACTATATGTATATTTTTTGAGGATTCTGGCCCTGTCTATAACATCTGAGTGAAATAAACATTAATTTTGAAATATTTTCAAAATACTAATGCACAGATATATTAGATACTGAGAAATTAAATGCTACTCCTGTGTATGTGACAGCAATATATAGTGAAGATTTTTTTTCCAGAACATCTAAAAATGCCTAACAAGAAATGTTTAGAATTTTTGAGAACTGAAGTATCTGTTAGTAATCAAAATGTCACTATAGACATGTTAGAACTCTTGCCAGTTTATCTAATGATCTGTCAGTCAGTGTCACAATCTACAGTAGCGACAGGTAGGTAGTCAGGAACATGTTGGTTTCCAGCATACCATACCCGTATCCAATACCCAAAATAAGTTTAAGGTGGTCGTGTGAAGGGACAAGTAGCCAATGGGCTTAGACTAATAGGGAGGCTTTTTGCTCCAGGACCTTATTGCGAATTCAGGTCAGTGGTGACAGAGAGGCATTACCAATAGGTGGCTCTTTATTAGCCTGTGTGGATGACGTGGTAGTTCTGGTCCAGTTCCAAGACAGCAAGTGTCCACAGCTCACCACCCATTATTGCGGCTGGTACCCTTTTTGTCTTAAACTGAGAAGAAAGGATAGTGGTGTGGAAAATTAACTGCCTCCTCCTTGGTAGCAACACTCTCTCAACTCACAGTGGAGAAAAGGCTGTTATTGCAGACAGAACACTTTAATAACACTGCAATAACACTGTTATTGCAGACTGCAGACAGAACACTTCAATGTCCAGGCTCCTGAACCAGGCTCATTCTTATGCATTGGACTTGATGATTTGAAATGTAATACATGAAAGAACTGACTGCTGCCTGAGCTGGAATGTGTTAACTTTAGTTGATTTTGGCAAGAGCTATCCATTCAGAATCAAAGACAGTATTTTCACTGGAAACATTGAAAGTGTCTACTGATGGCAATGAAAGTTTGGGTTTTTTTACATCTCTTCCCCCATGAAAGGGAAGGTGAGTGAACTCCTGTGGGAGGGAATGGTGCCAGGAGAAAATCCGACCTTGGCCATTGGTTCCTCCCCTCCTGGTGGTTCAGAGCAGTGGTAAACTAATGATTTCAAATAGAAGAGCTGGCTCAAATATGAAGGCTAGCATATGTCAGCCTTTTCTTTTAACTGGCTTCCTATACCACTGCTGTGTGTATGAGAGGGAATAGAAACAATGAGAGTTTTGTGCTTGCTTGCCTCTGTGTCACCCAGTGTGGGTGTCTAGAGGGGCAATATTATGATGCAACTTGTGCTTTGATGGGCAGGTAACTCAGCTGTGTCTAGTACTGTGTTCTACTCCTTCATTTAGAGAAGAATTGCTGCTAGGAGCTGGTACACCTCATTGGCATTCAGTAGAGCTATAGTAATTTTAGGTTGTTGGGCCGTTTTAAAGTCCCAGCTCTGTAGGATACAGTGCACAAAACCGGTGGATAAATAATCTCCGTCAGATGAGGTGATCATATTTTGGAGTGAAGAGGCAGAATTACAGCCTCACGCAGAAGCCAGTCCAAGATGTCCCTTATAACAAGTGACTCGAGAGCCGTGCGGGTGATGATAGAAATTACACCAAAGTGCCTCAGCACCAGACCAGAATAACGTTGTCCCTATGGTCTCACTGTGAAGTGTTTCTCACACCATGAAAGTGTCTGGAAAATATTGATTTGCATGCTAATGGTGGGAGTTGTAATCTTTCAAAAGGAACTAATAGTTCTGTCAACTTTATGACTTTTTCTTTGTTGTGCAAAACAGCCCATCCCCTTATGATGCAAATGATAGATCCTGGGTTTTAACCTCTGAAGCTACTTCATCTGGGTGCTTGGAGTTTTTATTGTCCTAAACTGAGTTGTGCTTTCAGGCTGTTGAGGGCAGGATTTTTCAGACTTGACTTAATATTTGAAAAAAGAACAGCCAGCAACAAAACAAAAAAACCCACAACCGCCCCCAAAAACCTACCCCAACCAATCCCCTAAAACCTCAAACCCAACCACACCCCCACCCAACCAAAAACCCACCATAACAAATTACCCACTAAACAAAAGCAACTTTGCCAAAACAACCAAAAAACCCATGTATACCACACAAAATCCCCAAAGTTCACCTGATTTTTTTACCATATTATAGCATTGCTAGTGGTTGACTCCCATTGACTTGAATAATATCAATGTAACTTTAGTGCAGTAACAGAAACTCAGGGTCTTTTTTGATATAAAACATTTCTGTTATCAGATAATAGATGTGATAGCAGGAAAACCACATGATCATAGCTGAAACCTGCAAAATGCTCATTATCTGAGCCTTCAAGGCTCAGACATCTGTGTAAAAGCGGTTATTTTTTTACTATGTTATGCTTTCTGGTTTATCTAGTCTTGCTTAAAATATTTTAGATTATCATTTCAGTTAAAGTGATCCAATTTCAAATTCCATTTCCCTTCAGAACATTACTACATAACCCCATAAATTTTGATGGTTGTTTTTTTACTTTTGTTGAATTAAAATTTGAAAATACTACAGTTACTTGGGAGTCTAAATCTCTTCCCTGTACCCTGTTTTTGAAAAAAGAAAATTTTCTCAGTGAATGAACACAGTTGAACAAGCTAAGCAATGTATTTCCATCTTTGATGGAAAGATCTTTGTTTCTTTGCCATTGCTACTGTTCAGTTTCTAATTCCTCAAGGACGGTTTCAGCTCCTAAGGGATCCTGTTAAAAAATTTGATTATGTGGTCATTGTAGAATGCCTTTAGGAGGTAATACTTCCATGATGATTATTGTTCTAGTGACTGTTATTCATCCAGTCTCACCTGAAGGGGTATAATCAGGTGTATGCTTTTGTCCTGCTGCAATGCACAATAGATTTGCTTTGCTCATTCCGCTGCCTGACTTTACAATGGACAAGCCGTGTTACACATAATCAGCTGCTGTATCTAAATGCAGTGGGTAAGACTGAGGTCTGAGAGGCAGCGATGAAAGACTAACTTTTTGACAAGTTGTGACATTATCTCTAGTGGTCACTGATCATTTTTCTTTGCAGTATCAGGACTGCATTTAAACAGGCATTAAACCTCTATTCAAAATTATGAATACGGAATTCAGCTGGCTGCAGAAGTGTGTCAGCTGAAACATCGTGAAATTCAACAAAGCAAATGCAAAGCCCTGCATCTGATAATAGATCAACACCTTGCAACAGTACAGATTGGGTGATGACTGGGTAGAAAACAGCTTTGTAGAAGAAAAACTTAAGGGTACTAGGGAATGAGCTGATATGGCTCATAATCTGCTCTTGTCTTGATGAAGGCGAAGTGTGTACTGGGCTGTGTTAGTAAGTGCATAGGAAGCAGTTTGAGGGGAGCAATTTTTCCTTCTCTTCTGCACTCAAGGCACCACCTCTGGGGTACACTCTCTGGTTTGGGGCTCTTCAGTACAAAAAAATGTCATTGATTAACTAGAGGGACTACAGTAGAGGATGAAAAAGATGATTAGGAGACTGGAGCACACAACGTGTGGAGAAACTCAGAGAGCTTATTTCGAGTCTGAGAAAGAGAACACTACTTACTATCTTCAGCTACTTAAGAGGTGACTGCAGAAGTCAGTCCTGGACTCTTTCCAGAGATGTGCAGTTATAGAATGCGAGGTAATGGACATGAGTGACAGTGAAGGAAATTCCCTCTAGATAGCAGGAAATTTTCACAATGAGATTGATAAAACATAGGAAGAGATAGTGGAATAACTGTGGCTGCAGTTATTCAAAATCCACTAATCAAGAACCTGAAACATCTCATTCAACCTCAAAGTTGGATCTAACTTTGCAGTGAGTCTTGCTCTGAGCAGAGGCTTGGATCAGATGCCCGTCCAAGATTTCTTCTGACCTAAATTATTCTGTGATAAAATTGATAGGAACACTGATTCTTCCAACAATTAATATCTCCCCTCTATGTTGCCTCTTGCCATTGCTTTCAAATCTGTTTTTTTTTTTTTTTCAAATGATGGAGGTACTCAAAACCAAGCCACTTTGAATGAATTATGTTCATCCCTTTTTGTGCCTAACAAAGATAGAGACCTTGGAAAAGAACTGTTTTTAAACTTGGCTCTTCCATGCCGTAATGAACTCTCACCCACAGTACTTATGTCCATTCAGTGATTTACTCTTGCTAGGCATTACTTGGCAAGCAGAGGGACTTTGTTATGAGACCTCATCCTTCTGCTTCAGTTTTAACAGTATAGTTAATGCAGTGTACACTATAGAATTGCAATCTTCCTCTGAAGAAAAATTCTTTAGACTCTGTGCTTTGAATAGATTTTAGGACTAGGCTGTTAACCTCCTTCAAATTTTAAGCATTATTAGGGCCTAATTCTGTTGTTCTGATTTTTAGAAAAAACAGATTGATTTAATTTAATTTATTTTCAAATCATATGACCATATTACTGGCCATTTCCCTCAGTTTCCCTTACTCATTCTGTATGTATCTGATTAGAAAAGAACAGTTGATTACTACACCAGTATTATACATGCTCCGTGCTTATTGGACTCAACTCATTAAACATATATACATAGTTATAGATGTCTTATATATGTGGGCTTAACTATGCAAGACTGACAGGAAACAACCCCTCAGTAATATGGACTTTTTGACTGATCATTAGACTGGTCTTTCTGTAGTTTATTTCAATTAAAACTCTAATACTCCAATCTCTTTATACTAGGTAGTAAAATCCAGACTGAAATTTATGCTGTTCATATGATTCTTGTTTGTCAAAGAGCATCTTCAGAGCTGATATATAGCATGCTTGCTTCACACTTCAAATACTTCAGTAAAGCATGTTCTTTTTTGTGTTGCAGAACCTGGGAAGAAGGGAAAGTTCTTATTTTTGATGACTCTTTTGAACATGAAGTATGGCAGGATGCTGAAAATTATCGCCTGATATTCATTGTGGATGTGTGGCACCCTGAGTTAACGGCACAACAGCGACGCACCCTTCCTGCTATTTAAGGGTTCCATCTGATGTGCTGAGCAGAGGAGCTTTAACCCCTTTGGGATATGCCAATGGGATTAATTTATCCAGCATATGGCGAATACTAATATTTGAAGGGTTAAGAGAAAAAGACGATGCTCTACAATCACAGAGGACTTGATTTAAAAAAAAAAAAATTAAAAAAAAGCCATGGCTTGTTTCATACTCATACAGCACTGATATGTATTGTTTTTCTGGCTGCAAGTTTGAAAATACAAGTCTTGTCAGCTGAAGAACAATAGGTCTGGATTTTCAAACTGAGGAATATGCAGAAGTTTTTTTGCCATGCCTACGTTATGTGTACAAAACCAGCCAGTCACCTGCCTGGCCATGTTCAGGCACAAGATTTGTGATTCTACATCCAGGAAATACTTCACAGATATTTATCTGGAAAGCAGCATGTAAGATATTTATAAACATATGCACTCAACCGACTTTGAAAATCAGTATGCAGTTGTAATGTTAGCTGCTTTAGGCATAGAACATGTCCCTATGTTATCAACTGTAGAAAATGTGAATGTATTATGTCTGTTTTGTATTTTTTTTGTACCCAAGTGACCGTATTTTTCTAGCATAATGACGACAAATCTTCTTTAATCAACCACTATTTTTAAGGAAAAACAAGCTATATATAAGTGCATCTCTAGCTATCAGCGAAAGGAAAACACTATATTTGAACAGATTTAATTTTTATCAAGTGTGGCCTTCTCTTGCCTTCGTGGAAATGCAAATGGAAACTTGCATAGTCAGCTGTTTAATTAAGCTTTGTTCTTCTAAAACAAAATAGTTCGCTTAGTTAGGAGGCAACCTTCAGTTTGATAATGTGATTTTGGAAGATGTTGAGCAAATGTGACATCTGTACACTCAGATCATAAAGTGCTTGACAATTCTTAGGATTATGTACTGGGTGGTCATTAAGCAGAAAAAAAAAATATGAAGAATTTCTTGTACTTTGAGCAGGAGGACAAGGTCTAACTTGGTTTCCTGCCAGAATGCAGAGAGGACAAAGAGCTTCAGGTTATTAACTTATATTCACCTTTGCTGCCAGCATCCTGCAGAGTGCTAGTATGATCCTTTAATTGACCTAATGGTATTTTCCTTGTCTTGAAATGTATGACATAATTCTGAAGTAGTTTTATCCCAGTAATGTTTAGCGTATGCTCTGTATTTGCCATGCAGAATTTACTATATGGTAAAAGAGCCTATTTTTAAGAAAGAAAACGTTGTATGTTTAAGCAGCTGGATAATCTTTTGGGTCTGTATAGTTTAATAGGAGATGGAGGGTACAGGACCCTCCACTGTTAACTTCTAAGAACACTAACAGGAACGGAAGGCCTGAGGTTGCACTGATGATGATTATAGCTGATTGCTAATCTACTTGCCTGCAAAACCAGCTGGGTGTGGGTAAGTGTGAATAAGCTCTGATGCTCAGGGCTTGTGAAGAGCAGTGAGACACAAACACTAAGCAAGGAGACAATGAGGTTACGTGGACTCCTCAGCTTTGACTTTGTTGTCCAAAAGACACTGAATAACCTTACATGTTTAGTCCTACCTGTTTCAATATCCTGACCAGAATATTGAACCAAAACACAGATTAGAGCTCTGCATTCCCATAAACTGATTTTGTATTTTACTCGGTAATTAAATCTTGTAATGTCATTTAACACATGGTGATTGCGCCATAGATTAGTGTAAGCAGTTTCTGGAGGTGTGCACTTTAATTTACTTTTTAATTTTTACTTTTTAATTTACTTTTACTTTTTAGCTATTCATCTGATAAACCTTCTCTGAGCAAGAGTCAGTTTTGGACACCTATGGTAATTGGGCTTTAGTGTGTTGCCTGTATCAAAAGTAACACTGAGACTATACACAACGTACAAGAAAGTAACAGTTCACAATCATTATCTGAAAAGATTTGTAAGTTTCACACTTAAGAAATAGATAAAAATTTTTGGAATGTTCTAGGAGAATCGTGCAAAACTGGAAATAAGGTACTCATTATTGTGGGGAGTCATAGTAAAAAGATTTTATAATCTGGTAGATGTTTAGTCAGAGACTGAATTTTATATCTTTGTAAAGTGATTAAGCAGTACAAATTAAAATATTTTGTAATTGTTTTAAATAATGACAGTTTGTAAAAAAGGAATCAAGAATTGTTTAAGTCAAAATTTATGGTTTAGGAATATTTTTATTAATGTTGCATTGTAGTTTCTATAGCTCAGAGTAAATAGTAAAGGAATGGTAAAAGCTTTGGAGCTTTATTTGTAGAAATCCATGCCATCCTTCCGATTGTTTCATTGTTCCTTTGAAGTCTCATACTATATCTTTCCAATTACAATTGGAAAATAGATAAAATTGGCAAATAGATAAAGGTCATCTACTCAAGCCATGTGCGTGCCAGAGTAGCACTGTTTGTTAAATTGTGTAGTGACATATTGGCGATATTGTAAGTGCCTTGAATATGACAAGGTGTATTGTGAATAGCTCCTGCAACACTGAAGTGAATCTTCTCTGTGCTTACCTGTTGAGGAGCTGAAAGCATATACTTTTGTTAGATACAGTTACTGGATTAGCTATATATATGGGGGGGGGGATATATATATAAAAAAATACAAAATATATGCAGTGAATATATAGTGGTGTAGACTTTTAGGTATTCCTGTTTGCCAATCAGTATTTCATCTAGAAAACGTTTTCAAATTGGAAGTGCTAATTGAAGAAGTGAATGGAAATGTTTTGGTTTGTTTTTTTTTTATAAATGGAGAACCGCTGCAATTTAGACATTTGTTTTCTTTAGTTTTATTTACAGAGAGAAATGACAAGAAGGGTGATAGTCTCCTGTTTGTAAGGCAGTGTGTACTCAGCACAATGTTAGGAAGTTGATTCCTTTGTGCCTGTAGTTACTCTGCTTGCAAGCACAGAGTCTGTATAGAATCCTACGGTTAAATATAGGCATCATTCAGTTGTATACAAGGCATCATATATATTCATTCACGTCACAGCTAAAGAAAATAAAGAATTCCAATATTCTGCAATGTTTAATCCTCAAGGACTAGATTTCAGTGATATTTTCACTTCTTGGGTGGAACAAGCCTCACTGGAAAGAACAGTTATTGTAACCGATCATCACAAAGATTCAATGGCAGTGAAGGTAAGTGTATTAACAGAGAAAAATTGTAAACCAAAGTATTTCTTAATTAATGCTGCAGTGTAATAGCCAATGTCTGTATTTTTTCATCTGTTTAGTTTTGTACTTTATGCTTTAAGCAAATTCTCTGTGAGGAATCCAAATGCTTGTGAGCCTTCGTGAGCCCGGGGAAGGGAAGGGAGCTGTGCCATATTACCAGGATTTGACATTGTAGTTTTCTTTAATAGGTGGTAGTACCAGGGACGGGGAATGGAAGAAATCCTAGTGCTAAATGGACTCAGTTGTCTTATTTGTTTAATGTTCTTGCAAGCTTCTACTTCTTTTTCTGGCTCTTGTGTTGCCTTGCTGGGACCATCCTTGCCTTTAAGACATGCTCTCTATCGTGGAGCCCAAGCTTTGTATAAATGACATGCTGCTGCAGAAAAGGGTTATTCTGAATGAGGCTACTCTGTACAAATACTAGCGAGTAAATCCTAGGTGTTTTGGTAAGATCTGACATGATGTCTTTTTTGCCCTGTGTGGGCGTGAAATGTTGTTGTAGATAAAGGCAGTATTTGATGCTCCATCTGTTAGGACCGACCATGTCCTCCTGAACTATTTCATCACTCCAATGTATCACTTACGAATTTTGTGGTTGCTTCAGAGGCACTTTAAAAGCATCTCAATTTATATATGTGGTTCACAATGCTGCCTTTGATATGTTGTTGCCAAATGCTTGTTCTAGTAAATTGTCAATGTATGGCAGTTTAATTGAAGACTTAATTGAGAGAACTGAAGTTTAATCGAAAGGTGTGTACAGTGGATGTAACAGTTTCAGGAAATAAAGTCGCTGCACATGCAAATTGATAACGATTTTTCTTTTATTTCTTTAATCCTGTTTCCATTTCAATGAAGGGATGGGACTCTCTTTGCAGCTAGAGCAAACAGAGAAAGAACAAACTGATCTTTGGCATTTCAGTTCTTCTATTCTTCCACATTTCCTTCTAGCAGAAGCCTGTACTGAATAATTAATTCTAAGTTTTCCTTTTTCATTTTAACCATGGCCCACATCTGCAATCAGCATACCCTTCTGGCTTTACCTTTCACTGACTGCAGGAGGGAAAGTGGTAAATGACTCTGCAGAGCTTTCATTTGCTGTTGTGACCTAAATGAAACAATCTGGATTGAACCATTAATCACTGGTGAATGTGTCCAGTGGGTCTCCCTAGTGCTCCTCCTTCACACACACACACACACACACACATGCACACATATCTCTAATAGGCTTCCCAGTTGCCTGTGGAAAAAACACATCATTAAAATTGAATAATTGCTTCAAATCGTGTGTGTCTGCTGCCCACACAGCGCATTCCACTTAGCTGTCAGTTTTTCAAGGGCTTCAAAAGTTAAGAATAATTTTTGCTAATTACTGAAATAAGTGACCCCTATAAGCAATATGGATCAGGCAGTCACAAAGTATCATGTTGAATAGCGTTTTGCTGGCACAGATTTTTTCCTTTTTTAATGCAAAATCCTTTTGTAGGTGCTGCTATTTCTGCCCTTTAAGCCATATTAAACTACTAATTACAATACAAAGTTTAAATTTCAGATGCATTTCTTTAAAACACATTTAACCTTTGTTCCTATAAAACCAAGTATCCCTACTGGAGGCTTCAAGAAAACTTCTACTGACACACCCTGATTTCTTATAACAGAGAACATAGTCCCACCATTTCCAATATTTTAATGGCATAAGTCAAAAGAGAAAGAAAGAAAAAAAAAACATTTGTATATAGACAGACTCCTTTGTTGATAGAAATTTCTCAGTTTTTGTTCAGTGCTGGCTGCATGGACAGATGGCTGGTGACGGTTGTTACTGGGTCAAGAAACATGGAGGACTTGTTCTCAAGCAAAATGCGTGCATGTATTTGTGTGTACGTTATGTGCTCTGTGGGTTTCTGGTTCGGTGGAAGTCTGTTAATGTATCTGTTTATATATTGGGCGCGTAGGAGCTCAGTCCAGAGCCAGAAGTGGTTGGGTGTTCTCGTTTTCCCCCTGCTCTTCACGTTTCAGCGTGCCGGCTTCCACCACAGACTGGGACCTGAAAGCAAGAAGACACTCATGCTAGCCAAGGCTTCTGCAGAAGCACTCACCTTCCTAAAGTCCCTTTCCTTTATTTTATGATATTTTGCTCTGTCCGTTTTCGTCCTTATGGCTTTTTAATTCTTTTCTGTGGAATGCATGAGGAATTTGAGAAGTATTACTTTAAATATGAGTAGGGATGTGACTTTCTCGAATGCTTGTGATGTCTTTAGTGCTTAGCTATTTTCCATAATGCTGAATGCACTCAGCAACTTGAAGGCCAGAGATACCATGAGAGCTATTGGTGCTTAATATCTTCCTAGGCAAAACTGCTTGTGCAGCTGCTTACTGGAAAGCACATTCATTTTTACAAATGTTTGCAGGAGTGAGTCTCAGATCAAGCTTGTTACATATCTCAAGAAAGACAAGTAGTTAAATAACATTTTACTGATGTAAGGAGTTTAAGTGGCAGAAGTTCCATGACTTACCCAAGATCAATGGATCAGACAGAATTAATACGACAAGGGAGCTCCTGATGTGTGCAGTCCTGCAGTTTATCTCTATCTCCTTGTCTATACCCTTGAAGGAGAACTTTGTTCTGGGCTAGTGTATTTTAAAATATTTTCTCTCTTCAAGGTGGGAAGCATAGCTTATCCTTTGCTGCTAGTGGACAAAAGCCCCCCAACAGGTAAAAAAATGCACAATCACTAGAGAATAAGGACCATCATGACTTCTTGCAGTGACAAACTCTAAATGCACTTAAACTAGTGGGAGGACTCAAGATTTTTTTTTTTTTCTGAGGTGTGTGTGCACCAGTGTCTGCTCAATGAGTTATGGCAGGAGGAACTCATTGTTTTACTATTAGAGATGTTATCCTCCGTTTCCACTGGTTTGGGCTAGGAGTTGCCTCCCAGTTTGGAGCATGCAGTGGGTTTTTAGAACAAAATCATTCTGTGAACTGGAAACTTTTAAAATGGGAACATTTTAAAAGGTAAGGGTAGAATCATCCAGACCAGGCATTTGGATAATAGGTACTATCATTTTAGAGAGCTAGTTTTCCCATGGATAGGTTTTAGAGTCAGGGGTAGCTCTTGTTCCTTACACCACGTGTTTGTAGCTCCCCATTCTTCATTTTGCAAATGACACTAACCTGGATGGAAGTGTTGATCTGCTTGAGGGCAGGGAACCTCTGCAGAGGGATCTGGATAGGCTGGATCAATGGGCTGGGACCAATAGTGTGAGGTTCAACGAGGCCAAGCGCACTTGTGGCACGACAGCCCCAGGCAGTGTCACAGACTTGGGGAAGAATGACTGGAGAGCTGCCTGACAGAGAAGGACCTGGGGGTGCTGGTTGGCAACTGTCTGAATTTGAGCCAGCAGTGGCCCAAGTGGCCAAGAAGGCAAATGGCATCTTGGTCTGTATCAAAAACAGTGTGGCCAGCAGGACCAGGGCAGTGATTTTGCCCCTGTACTCAGCACTGGTGAGACCATACCTCGAGTACTGTGTTCAGTTTTGGGTCCCTCATTACAAGAAGGACATTGAGGTGTTGGAGTGCGTCCAGAGAAAGGCAATGAGGCTGGTGAAGGGGCTGGAGAACAAGTGTTCTGAGGAGCTGCTGAGGGAACTGGGATTGTTTACCTTGGAGGATGCTGTGGGGAGACATCATCACTGTCTACAACTACCTGAAAGGAGGTTATAGCAAGATGAGCGTTGGTCACTTCTCGCAAGTGACAGGTGATAGGATGAGAGGTAATGACCACAAGTTGTGCCAGGGAATGTTCAGGCTAGACTTTAGGAAAAATTTCTCCACTGAAAGGGTTGTAAGGCACTGGAACAGCTGCCCAGGGAGGTGGCTGGGTCACCATACCTGGAGATGTTTAAAAGACAGGTAGAGGATTTTCTCAGGGATCCGGTGTAGTAGTGGACCTGTACAGTTGGACTCAATTATCTCAAAGGTCTTATCCAGCCAGGTGGTTCTATGATTCTATGATTACGGTATCCTCAGTTTAAGCCTTATCCATTTCATGAGATTAGATATCACTTATATTTCAATAGCAGTCATTAATAAATTTCATCCTTTAGTACTGCAGCACTTGATCAGAATGGAATACCATGACTGTGGATAACTTGTACAATTGTTTTTCTTGTTCTGATGCGTGGAGCTTTCATTACAGCATAATAAAAAAAAAAAATCATTAAAGAAAAATATCTCCAAAGAGCGATAAAAATTGGATGCTCAATGGGAAGAATTTATGCCAGAATTTTCCAAGAAAATATGTTTGCCCACTAGTTTTCACTGTGCATTTTTACAGTAATGTGACATGCCTAATGTTTATGACTACGTTTTAATATAGAAAAGCAACTGATTCAGGAGATTATGTAAAATGGCAATTTACATGTCACTAGCATATGGCAGTGAAAATGAGTCTTGTGGCTTTGAAACTAATACAGAATGGAACATCAGCAGTGTTTTAGTTCCTTTTCTTGACTACCAGATTAAATTATTATTAAATATTACCTAACTAATACTTGTCACCAACATTTTGGTTTCTGTCTAACCCACTGTCCTAAAATGAATATAAAAATTTGCAAATCCTTTGCAGCATTTGCCAGCATAGAGTGGAAATTTTCTACTCTAAGTCAAATGCGGAAAATATCACAATTTTGCCTTTTGTGCTTACTGCTGATTATCTCTGCTCTCATCTCATTACAGCAAAAAAAAAAATTCTTGTATCTGTACTAGCAAGACACCAGTTTCTCCCCCATACTAGTACTAAGATGCACGCCAGGTTGGGAACAGCATAATCCACATTCTGTATGCAAGTCCCATGCTGCTGCTCTTCAGACAGAGCCAAAATAGACAAAGCATCAAGTAAATGAATTGCAGGCCACCTGACCTCCAAAGTCAGGGTGCCAAATAAGTCAAATGCTATGCCCAGTCCATCTAAATAACACGAAGAGGGATCCAACTGAGATTTCAGTATCTTCCAAGGTCTGCAGCAATAGTAATCTCACTCTCTTTTCCTTTCCTGCTAGAAGCTGCTTAGCTCCCCTCCTGAAGTAAGCAGCTCAGACATGTATCTGAAGGGCACAGTAATAATTTGAAAAATTGTTGCTATTTTCTGTGACACCACAATAAAGGAATTGCTGTTTGGTTTGGATTTCCATTTTCCAAATGTGTCAGTTTTTCATTTGATGAAAAATGTTTCCAGATCTTTCTTTAATTTAAAATTTATGTACTAAAAAATAAGAAAACTACTCAAATCTCAACAAGATACTAAACCACTTATTTAATATTCTTCATTTATAGTAAGTATTAAAAATGTAGATATTCAGAAAAACATTTTGGCAATAAATCAATGCACCTCACAATCTAATGTAACAACTCAGCATGAAAGCTGTGTTTTACTGTCCTAGAACATTCTGGAATATGTATTCCATATCTGTACTTTACTTAATGACAGAGAAAAGATTTGCAACAGACCATGACTGCAGAAACCATTTTCAACCAATGAGTAACTGTATTTTGCAGCTGTAGAAATTAATGAGACAAATGATATTTGAAAAAAATGAACTCTGTAAGTTGGTTTCATCTTGCTTTTGTGTATCTAACACACATATTCAAGAAAGCAGTCATGTTCTATATGCGTGCCAGCTTGCACAATATCTAGGGGATTTGTATGTTGACTCTAGTATTGAATGAAGGACTAAGACAAGTTTCTGTTTCAAAAGTACTACTATCTGTTTTAACATCACTAAAATTTTCTTCAGAGGATTTTACAATCACATTTCAAATTTTTAAGTAGAATCTGATCATGATTCTTGAAAGGTATTTGGGTATTTAACTCCACCTTAATCTGCTACTGAAAATAAAGTGCAGTCAGGCACCAAAATACCTTTGTCCTGCCTTGTCCTTGTAATTGTAACCATCTTTGCATTAAAACCACCAAAACACCCTCGTGCACAACAGTTTGAGCCATTTTGATGTAAAATGATAAACAAGCAGTATAGAACTTGCCCTATTTAGCAAGTTTGGTTTAAGATTTGGTCCTGTAAATGCTGTGGGTGCTGTTCTGTCGGACTCTGCGGCAAGCAGAAGTTCATGGCACTAGACAAAATCGGGTTTTATGTGCTGCCTTTTCATATGAATGTGTATAATTACCTGATGAGGTGGAATAGAGAACATGAAGCTACACTCCTCTCAGTTACGCCCAGTGACAGGAGAAGAGGCAATGGGCACAAATTGAAATACAGAACCTTCCGTTTTAGCATAAACCCAAATGTTTTTACTCTGGGAATGCACAAACAATGGAACAACTTCCCCAGAGAAGTTGTGGACTCTTCATCCTTAGAGATATTCAAATTCTAGCTGGAAGCAATCCTGGGCAACCTACTTTAGCTGAGCCTGCTCTGAGCAGGGAACTGAATAGAAGATCACCAGAGGTCTTTTGATCAACCTTTTTGTGATTCTGTGCCCACAGAAATAACAGCTTCTCTGAACAATACCAATTCATGTTTCTCTATCCTGATAAGGCAACTGTTTTCTTTCCGAGCTCATTATGCCTTTGTGTTGTCAGCTTGGCTGATGTGGATTCAGCTGCAAAACATAGGTAGGTATCAAAGACAACCTCCCCTGGCTGGCTGTTCATAGAAGACTTACAGAGGACTTACGTCCTTCTGGAGTAAGAGATGGAGGTCAAGAGCACATCACAGTGCTTAATATACAAGTTGTCTATTCTTAGGCAGCAAAGTCTTATCTGTACTGTTGCCTCTACAGGATGAATGCAACTAGTTTGTAACGTTCAAGACATGTCCAACTAATTTTTATCTAGGCTATATATGAACTAATCATCAAAGCAGGAAATAGTAATTGCATTGGCTTTCTCCTCATATCACTACATTTTAGTCGCTTGTTTTGTGATTCATCTCACCATCAGATACCTACGGTCACTCTATGCTATAAATGGCAGAGAGAAATAGACATTCTCAGAGTGCAATTTATCTGACCTGTTCAAAACATATGGTCATATCGTATGATTCATGGGTTACCTATATTCAAGTCCCTGTTCTGATGAGTTCTCATCTGTTAACACCAGGGGGAACAAGTTCCATGATTTATGAGGCAATGTTTCCTATGTATGGTAGCCATGGCTACCTGCTACTGTATTTCTTCAGAACTTACCTGAAAAGCGGTACAAGCCCTGCATGTGCTGCAACTTTGGAGTTATTATAAATTAGTAGGTTTGTATTCAAAGCCTTCTGGCTTTCATTCTTTCTCAGCTAAAAATTCTCACTAATGAGTCTGGCAGATGCTTGGTTGTGGAGAATTTGGTTGAGTTAAATTTTTAACACAAGTAGACAATGGTTTCTATCACACAGATAAGATCGCTGTGCAAGGTGTTGAGCTGACAGACGCCATGCTTCTCTTTCTATAACTCGATGCATACAGGAGACTTAGCTGTTGTAAAAGTACAATGTGGTCACTGTGGGCTGGAAGCTAAGTCTGAAGTAATTAACAGACAAGTCAACGGCTGTAGACATTCGAAGGCTAGTTTCCCAGGCTAGGTAACCTTTCTTGGAAGAGCAAAATGAAAATGGAAAGATAAATGGATTCTCAGTCTCATTTCTGAAGTGAAGGTACCATTTGTGTGTACTCCATTTAAAATGTCAATCAAACCCTCTACGATAGTTTTACTGTTCAGTAAGAGTATTTGGAAGTAGAAAATCAACACTATCCAACTGTTCTTCCAGCAGGTGAGCCATGTATTTCAGATTACATCACTGCATAGGTATGTAAATCAATGCCTAAGAGAGCAGATGGCTTTGTGTGTGTGGTAATTTTGATGAAAGTGTCTCAAAGTTGGTGAAAAACCATATAAGAAGACTGTATGAAGATCTAGCTCCATTGATTTCAGAATATCAGAGTACAGCTGGAGTGAGTCATCTCACAGGAACTAACATCTGTTGCATATCACTTTTGCTTCCCATAAAAAATAAAATACTAAAATCACGCACTGAGCTAACAGTAACTGCCAGCGCATCACAGAATTAAGACATCTTTCAGTTCTCTGATCCCTCTTTTTATGCTTTTTCTACACAGCAATGCTGATGTTCTGCATCTCACAGGAATGAGGTAATATTGCTGTTTGCACTGTGCTTCCTTTGGAGGGATTTGTGGGGCAAGGAGGAGCATGGCATTTTTTTTCCCCCAAGTGCAAGAGGCTTCAAGCTCTCACAGTGACACACTGCAGCCAATCAATCAGATTGCATTATGTGACTAATTTATCTACCTCTCGCCTCCCATCTACTCATTTCCCTCTAATTCACTTCCCATTTCACCAGCACCTCAGGGCTGTTTATCTCCCCAGTTATTCATTCCCTTCACAGAACATAGTAAGCATTTTTTTAAAATTACACCCATGAAATTTTGTATTTACAAGGTCTTTCTCTGCTGTCCTCCCTCCCCATCAGACTGCAGAGGAGGATACAGCACCCCAGAGTGTGCTCTGCAACACACCTAAAGGGTATGTCTTCATCAGGTGGGAAAACCAAGCATTGTTTTCCCTCGTATTACAGAAACAATGCAGATGGGCAGGTGAGAAGTAATTGTGGTAAAAGATACTCTTCCAGTATTTAAAGCACTTGAAAATTAAATGCATGGGCAAGGCATCTTGAAAGACATCTATGCTCCCACAGGTGGTGCTGGCAGATGCAGGCAAGCTCTGCTCAGTAGTGCACAACTCCAGCGCAGAAGGCGTGAAGTATGGCTCTCTGCCCAGGCGAATAAGCCCTACAGAAATCTCTCGCTAATGCAAATGTGCAGCTTCTGTGCTCGCAGTGGCTCACAGCTCTGCATTAAGACAGTGCAGCGTTGTGCTGCAGAGACCTGCCCGGAGGGGCAGCTTTGATACACTGACTGCAGCATTTCAAAGAGATGCAGCATTGGTGTCCAGGGGCACAGTTGAACTGGTTATGTGATCTGCCAGCATGGTGAGTCAGAGGGCAAAGAGGAATGAAAACTCTGGCTTAACCTTACTGCCAGCTTAGCCAACAGGACACTGGCAACAAGCTGCTGTGCTTCCTAAAGAGGAGCTGGTTTCGTGGCTGCTGTGGCAGCAGTGACCTTGTCTCTGAATAGTGCCTTGGCACATCAAAGCCAGGGGCAACCATGGCTCGGATCTGTGTTTAATTCCATGTGTGAAGAAGTCTCTGTGAGTGCATCAGCACTGTTAAATGAGATGACTGCTGCAGACCGAACTCCAGCACAAGACCTCTGGTCCTTCTTGTGCCTGTCAACCACCTCCACAGCCCCCCTCTCTCAATGGCTGGCTCCAACTACTTCTTCCCATTGCAAGCTCTGGGTACAACTCACTGCAGGGTCTGCACCAAAGAGCATTAGGGTTGACAATATACCACATTTGCCTCTAACTATAGTGTTAGAGTCTATACAGGGCTATAACCTGTCCCTTAGCCCACATCCCATGGGATACAGCCTTTTGGCACTTGCAAAAGCTGTTAAAAACTGTGTAGGTTGTGACAGCCAAACAAAAAATAGGCCAAGTAACAAAAAAAAATTTCTTCTCCCACCTTATGAATATTATGCACACGCATATACACACACTCCTCTATATACTCCCTTTTATACTTTTCTTGCTCATCCCCAGTTCCTTGCCCACCCAGCTTCGAGCGCCTTTGCTCAGATACTCTAATCTTTAACACCCGACTCATCCATCAGTCTGCCTTTTTTTGTCTCATCCCAGCTATGCCAGCTTCGAGTATCCCAACCAAGTTTGCCACCAAATCAGAGTCTTTTCAGTTCTGTGTGGCAATAACATGGAAGATGGAGCCTTGAGAGGAAAGGGTGTCTGTCAGTCTTTCTAGTCCCTTGTCCTACACCAGAAGTTTCCTATCCTTAGCAAGAACAGCACTGCAGCATGAAAGCAACCCTGCAGATGTACTATATAGGCTGGAAAATCAAACACAGCCACAGTGGGAGAACTCAAAATGTAGGCTGTGGGAGCAGCAGTCACTTGACTGAGTACACGGGGGTGTTGTAACCTCTACAGTGTGCTTCAGCCCCAGAAGCACACACTGTTCTTTCTTGGAGGACTCTTCTCTCCCAGTGCTCAGGGCAGATAGCGCCAAGCTCATAAGCCGCTATTTCTTGTGCTTTCTTCTAGTGATTCAGCATGTGGCTCTGTGGCACAATTGCTGCATATTATTCCAAGCCTGCTCTAAAGACAGCCTTTGTTAACTCCCTCCTGAGCTTTTCTGAGGAGTTCATCAACGCAGCACTTACGTGCCTCTAATTTCTAATTCATTTACTGCCATAGCAGGACTGTGAGGGTTTTTTTTAATTTCCATTTTGCACGTGGAGAGCTCAAGCACAGTGAGATTAGGGTCCAAGATTTGCTCTAATGTGGGGTACCCATTGCCCAGTGCTGAGGGTCTTATTTTGCAAAGTTCTCAGCATTACATGGCAGCTTATTTGTTCAAAGCACATGTCCCATTGATTTCTGTCGCAGGTGAGAGCTGGGTATTTCTGGAAATCAGTCCCCAGAGCCTATAGCTTGGCAGGCTGAAAATAAGCAACATGAAATCTCACCATCTGCATGAAGTTTGGTTTAAGTAACTTGCTATTCCCTCTAAGAATCCCCATTTGTTTGCCCACCAAGTGTGCTTCCTAGCTCAGCTGCTTCCAGTCCTTTATGCCTGCCACATCTTTCAGTCTGTCTTGAAGCTCCTATCCCAGTGACCCCTGTTCCCAGTATCACAGCTGGGTTTGCTCCTGAATCCTCATCTCTCCAATTGTCCTGCTAGCAGTGGGAGCACTGGGTGTCAGTCTGCCAAAGCCTGGCTCTATGTCTTGCTACAGCCTGGCCTAGTGCATGGAAAGATGTTGTGATCACAAATAAAAGTTGAATTTACAAAAGCCCTCTGCACCCTATGACCTGGACAGGCGGTGTGGATCATGTGTGTTGAGCCATCAACGTGAGCTGAACCAGTTTATTTATTCTGGGAGGCCAAGCTAAAACATGAGGCAATCCTTGGTGTCATTAAAAGCTAAAATTAAATATGTTTCCACAGAGCATGTGTGAATTGCCTTTTCAAAGGCTTCTAACTCAGTCAGAGGTAGGTGGACTTTTCACAAGGCAGCAAAAGGTATTAGCAGTGTAAAACCATTTGTTTTATTAACTGTCATGTCTCTAATCTAAACTACTAAACTTTTGGCAAATTTATAGCCAGTTGAAGACATAATTTACAATGCAATATTTTAGGCAACCTGAACAGCACTTCTTATGCCATTCGCTCCTCCAGTCTGTGTTTGTGCACCCAGGCACTGGTTACTGGTAATCGAGTGCTTTAAGCAGACTCTCAGTGCCCTCAGAGAGGAACTGATTTGCTGCCTTGTCCCAAGGGACCCCCAGCACCAAGCTACATGTCCTTCTTGTCTTTAGTTCAGCCTTGGTTTTGCAACTCTGATCTCCTCCTTGGCTTCTTTCACTCCTTGCTCCTGAGCATATTCTGCACTATTTCCCCTGCAGCATCCCCTGGACCTGCTAATGTGTCAGATTCACTATCTACCTTCCATTTCTCTCTGATATATTAACAGATTTCCAGTCAAAAGCTATAAAACTGTTCAACAGCTAATAATCTACATTGTTAAATAATGCATATATTACATGATATGCATTTCCCTGGGACACTTGTTTTGCTATCAAGACATGTCTCATTCACAGTTTGTGTATGGATGAAGCATTTCTGCAGAAACATTCAGAAATACTCTGTTGTTTGAAATAATCCGTAATAAAATAGTGAATATCTTATACCATGAGTGTCACATATTATAGAGATTCTTTAACTGAAAGCTTACATGGAGTCTTGAAAATGCACCCCAGCTACAAGCAGAACAACCCAGGTGACATCCATGGGCACTGAGAAGTTTTCACACATTTTCACACTGATTTTTATTTGCTGGTATTTTACTACTTCTGCAGTAAATTGGTGCTGACTGTGAACCCGCATAAAACATGACCCATAAAAGCAGAAACATATGGCAAAGGAACATTAAGGTCACACCAAGGATAACAACTAGAAAGGTCTGCTTTGCACAGCCCAGCTGGGCATATGGAGGAACCAGTCTGAATAAATACAAACTTTGCATATGTCACCCCCACAAATGGCCCCTTTTGGATCTAAAACTGTTCCAGTTGGCTCTAGTATATACTAGTTGTGGTACTCTTCTTTCTAGGAGCAGGATTAAATTTCTAAGAACAAAAAATTTGTTTCAGCAACAAACTCATTTGAAGATCAGTCTTTTTGAAAATGCACGTATCAGGAGTTAATAATGGCAAACCCTAACCTGTATGTTAGAATCCTTTCACTCTAACCTAGGACATAACAATTCACGTGCTCTGACTCAACAACATGGGGCAACAAATTCTGTTTACTTTTCCGCATTTTCAAAATTCCTAAAATGGGGGGTTTTGATGAACCACTAGGCATGTCATCACACTGTTTGGGAGCTCAAATTTCTACTTTATAGCAGGAAAAGTTAATGGTGTCTTGATGAATGAATTTTGCGAGTTCAAAATTAGTATGCTTCGCTTTTCTTTAAAAATTTTAACATAACTCTGAGTTTCCTGAATCTCTAATCAGCGTGACTTGGTGATGGCAATGTTCTTGCAATCCATGTAATCCTAAGAACGTTTTTTTAACACCAGATTTTATTTAAGTTATCCATAATTGAATTTTGATTGCATAAATTCCATTAAACAGCACAGGTTGTTTGGCCAGAATATGCATGTAGCTGTTAGGTAAAATTTCCTTTCTCTTCAGGGCAATTTTAAATTGCACTAGGTTTTTAGACTTGTTTGCAGTGGCAACTGCTTAAAAGTGAGCGCTCTTTCGGTGCCTGGGAGGGCAGAGAAGGAACAGTCAGCTCCCAGGCTGTGCTTGGTGATTGCATTGGGAAAAAGCAAAGACAGAGAACAAACCTTTGTCAGTTGGCAGTTTCAGACATCAAGAACTGACCCAGATGCAGCTGCACAAAGGCAGGTCTTGTAAAGAAAAGCAAATCACAGGAAGACAGTGTGCTGCTTGCAGGTTACTTGCTGCTGCTGGACCCAAGAGTAGGAGAAGGGTGACACTAGGGAAAAACGAAACTCTCTGAAGAATTAAGCTCCTTTGCATCTTTCTCAGTCACTGAATCAGTCTCTTAAATTGGGGATGCTTACTCACTGCAGTTAGGTACTCAAATAGCTACAGGCATGATTCTTCCCCTGCAGCTGGCCAAAAGACTGTGCTCTATTGGCACAGTGATACTTTGAGAGCAGTCTCTGGTTCTTTAACTTCAAGGTTTAACCATCCACCACAACTATTCATTACACTGCACACCCAGATAAAATCACCAGCTGTTCCCAAAACCAACAGCATCAGTGCCTCAGGCAAATGCTTTGATTTTCTGCTAGCTCCCTGTTGACTAAGGCAACCCATGGCCCCTTTCTGACCATCAGGGCTTGCAGAAGGTTTGGCCACAATTGAAAGGGAGGTGACTTTCTTCCCTGCACTATGAATTTTTGCACCATTTCCGTTGCTCTCAGATCCCACAGCTCGTAAGTGACGGGCTCTCTGTGTGGATGCAGACCATTCAGAAGAGATGGTCCAAGACAGGGGAAGTGTCTGTTGCCATTGCCATCCCCACGGTTATTGGCCAAGCTCTCACATTGAACTGACTTTGCTGTTATTGTATCAATGCTGGTTTGCATGTTTATTACCTTGTCTGTTTCAAACTTTGCTGAACTCAATCTTAATAGACAGATATATTCTGAATGGATTTTTGTTATTGTTGCTTTTTTTTTCCTCCCCTCCTGGCCATTAAGACTCATTATGTGGAATCATCAGCTGTTTTGCTTTGTTTCTCATCTATTCATACAGTACTTGGATTCTGGGATTTTTCCCAGGATGCGAGATAATATTGCATATGGGAATGCAATTTCCACTATTTTTATTTTGTCCCAGCAGAGCTTCTTGTGGCCACTGCTGGACAATTACAATGATTTTGATTAAAGATTTTCCATACTACAAAATCTCATCAAATCTCAAGATTTTCAAGATTGTGTTGCTAAGTAGAGTCAGTAGCAGGTTTTTGCTATGAGGATTTTCAGTCCTTTCCCTGTCTACAAAACCTTAATTCTCTGAACTAAACAAGGATTCTTCTTTTGAGAGCAGATGTTGTGGTAATTTTAATTCACAGAAAAAACCCACTCCTGCCTGCGGATGGGGAGAAGATAGCGTTCTGGTCACATTGCTGTTAAAGAGAGCAGAAATCGGAATCTAATGAGACTTTGAGGGGCAAGTCTAGTCTCCTGTGAACACTGGTAGCCACCTCATGTCAAACCTGTCACTCATGTATCAGTTAGGTTGCCATACTGACAAGCTGTTTCAGTACTCACCCCTCTAATGGTTTGCAAACCTGCTCTAATTTGCAGCCAAGGTATATTTTGGTCAGCTTATACTCATTTGATCTCATACCTAAATTGATCATTTTCTCAAATACCTGTTCTCTCTCCCCAGTTTTTATTCTCTCCTGTATTTGCAAAGAACAACCACATCCATTTCAACCTTTGCTCTGGGAGGCTAATAAAACCACTTCTTGCTGGAAAAATATGCTGTCTTCTCTCCTCACGCCCCTCATAACTCTCAAGTGAACTTGTTTCAATTTATTTTCATCTGTCCTGGTGATAGGAGCCAAAGCACTGCTGTCAGTCCTGAAGCCAGCATGTGGGCAGGTACCTGCTCAGATTTCACTCCCTCACACTTCTGCTTGGTGCAGCGTTTTCTCCTGGTCTCCATTCTGAGACTTGTTTTAATTTTCAGTTGATTACTTCAGAGTGGTTTCAGTCACATCTTGAAAATGCCCTCTTTTTCCTCCTCTGCACTAATTTTTTAACATAGATTAAATTACTTCAAAAGTATTTTGGTTAGCTATGCTCTAGTTCTGTTTCCAGGCATTTTTTCTTCCAGATTTGTAATTTCTATCTCTATTTCTCAGCATCTTTGCTACTAAAATGTCTAGACATTATATTTGGAGTAGGTTGTGTCCAGAGTGACCTTCTCTCCAGGTGTAGGTTGGCAATTTCCAAGAGAGTCTTCTCTTCCCAGTTTTCCCATGTCAGCAATTTTCTGACTCAGAATTGCCGTCATTTGTACTACACTTCACACGGGCATTTCTCTGTAGTCACAGTGTGAGACTCCAGGCTATTCCAGCAGCATTGAGCTCCAAGACTGAGAAAACTTTAAGACAGCATTGGCCCAGTGGCAGGGCTAGCGAAGATGTGCTTCTATGGCTTTACATGTGGCTGCAACTTGCAACCCTGCACCTTGTCATGCAGCAGAATGGTGTTCCAAGGGGGGAAACTACTACCGTGTCTCCAGCCTTCAGGGTAAATTCACCTCTCATGAATACTACCCTACCCTGCAGCTAATTACTGGGTACGTAAACCTGCAGCAGTATCTGGAACATCAGAGAGGAGAAGACTTGTTCAGCAAGGCTTTTCATCCTTAGAAAAAACATTGGAAGGCTCCATCTTCATATAGAATTATAGAATCATAGAATATCTTTAGTTGAAAGGAACCCATGAGGCTCTTTGAGTCCAAATTCCTGCTCTTTGCAGGACTACCTAAAAATAAACCATTTGACTAAAAGCATCATCCAGATACTTCTTAAACTCTGACAGTGGTGGTGCCGTGACCACTTCCCTGGGTAGCCTGTTCCAGTGACAGAGCACACTCTTACTGAAGAGCCTTTTCCTGATGTCCAATCTGAACTTCCCCTGACACAACTTAATTCCATTTCCTTGTGTGCATCGCTGATCACCAGAGGAGATCAGCACCTTCCGCTCTGCTGCCTGCCTTGAGGAAGTTGTAGACTGAGATGAGGACAGCCTTCTCAAGCTAAACAAGTCAAGTGACCTCAGCCACTCCTCATTAGCCTTGCCCTCAAGGCCTTTCACCATCTTGGGCACCGTTCTCTGGACCCGCTCTAATGATTTGATGTCCTTTTATTGAGGCACACAAAACTGCACATGGTACTCTAGATAGGGTGCAACAGTGCATTGTATACTTACCCCTTTCAGAGGAAAACACATGCTAAAGAAATTGTCAGCAATATTTTTTTGTCAAACCCAACATTTCAGCATAGAAAGGCTTACAAAATTACAGTGTTTACTCAAGGTTTTAAAGATTTTTAGGCTGTGAATCTAAAGGAACAAGGAGGGGGGAATACGTGAAGACAGGTAATGCTGATAGAAGTCTGTAGATCTTTTAATAGGCCTTAGATATAAAATTGGTCTAATAAATCTAATAAAGCACACAATTATGCTTCATAAGCATAGGTTTTTACCTCAAGTTAGGGCAATACATAATTTCAGAGGAAGAAGAATCAAAGCAAATACTTATAGGAGAAAATCTTTCGAAGCAGTGAACTTTTCACCTCTAACAGCTGGTAATGACCACAGGGTAGGAGTTCAGAGGGTTCACTTAACTGCAGAGTAATGAAATTAGGCTAAAAGTTAGATCTAGTCTGCCCAGAGGCAATATGACAAATTAGGTTCATCCACTTGCCATATTTGTATTAATGCACTTTTGTATTAGTGAACAGATTATAAAAGAAGGCTTTACCCTGAGGCAGAGTTTTCCTGCACTGAACATATTTTCAAGCTGAGGCTCTCCCCTGAGGGCATGATGAAACCCTCTCTGCAAACCAGGTTCTGATTCTCTGCAAAGATCTACCTGTGAACAGCTCTTAACACTTCAGAGATTTAAAAACTGCAGAGTTCTTTCTAGAAAGTCACAGAAATTGTACACTCTCAATATAGGTATTTTAATGATTGTGGAATACTTAGTTAGCATCTTGCTAAAACATTCCATGTGTTCTATTGTTAATATTAGGGGGAAAAAAGGAATTTTAAAATCAGTTCTCTGAGGCAGGCTCTGTAAACTTGTCCTGGCTCCCAGCCTTGGCTGGCAGTCAGCAGTGAGAACTGCTGACTATGCAGATGGCCAACCCTCTTCATGCCACGGCTGCAGCCTTGCGAAGGGTCATAGCCCTGCAGTCTCAAGGCCCTATGAGTTGTGGGACTCGCAGCACTTAATGTCACTTATAAGTGTGAGTGTTTTCAGCACGAAACTTCACTTTGCAGCTGCAGTGCTGTGGCATTGCTCTGACCTGGGAGTGAGCTGCGAAACAAGGACATATTTCTTTTTCCTTTGAAGATGAAAGACTTTTAAAATTAATTACATGACATTACGGCTTGTCTGTGTTGTCAGCTTTGATTTTGCTGTGACAAAATGATGGCCGCTTGCTGTCACACAGAGTGACGCCACGTCTGTGAGTGCTGCACTCATCAAGTGACAGCAAGCGAGTGAAAGCATCACTGTGATCTGCACGGAAAGGAGTTTTGTTGAGTGTGGCACGGAGAGTGAGGCAACTGCAGATGTTACACTCCTGCAGGGGAGCCAAACCCACCGTCACTCGTTGCAGCTAGTGTTGGCTCTGCTATAGCGCCCACAAACCTGCTCCAGGTATCCAACCTTTCTCATACATCCTGGCAACAAGTGCAAATTAGTGAGGGTGATACTCTTGAGAGGTGTAATTTAAAGCATTCAGAACTGAGTGCTGAATTCAGAGATCTTTAACGAGCTGCCTTAGCAAGGCTGGATGGAGAATGTAGGAGTAGAAGCAGCAGGAGGAGACTAACCCATTTTCCCTTTAGAGGGCAGTGATGTTCATCTTACAAAAGATGCATTTCTGAGGAAGTTAAACCTTTATCATTAACAACTGAGGTCAGCAGCAACACAGTAGCAGCACTGAAGTGGTGCTACTGGCTACAGTACACCATACAGAAGAGCACCTCTGATATACTTTCTGTAATACTCTGCGCAGAGGATTATTAATTTCCCCTTGCTTTCCTTCACTGTAATCAGACGATTAATTACGGTACCACAGAGAGGCTTCTTTTCTCCTGCCACAGCATGAGCACAGTCCAGGGTGAAGCACTCCTTACTGTAGAAATTTGCCAGATTACAGGCTCTCTCTGAGCCAGATAAGCTCTTCCTGCTAGATGTACACCAAACCTGTGCGGAGAGACAAATGAAATGATTTCAAAGGTAGTACTAACCTTTTCATGGGTTTGGGCGAGGCCTCCCGCTCCAGGTTGGAGGAGGCATGCTTCACATGCATGGCGTTGTAGGAGGTGTGGGTGTACTCATTTTCATCACTGTAGTCAGGGCCAAGTAATGTTCGAGCCCATGTCCCCATGTCGTACGGAGGGAGAGTTCCCCCAAATTCAGAGGGCAGGCATTCGGGGTGAATTAGCTGGTGAAGGCTGTTCAGGTTGTTACCATGAAGAAAGATCTTTAACGAATAAAAAGAAAGTTCAAAGTCATCATCAATTCCTTACTTCATTAAGTACAATAACAACAGCACTAATAAGGTGTGGAGCATCGTTAGTTGACGCTGCAGTTTCAGGTGGACATTTCTGAAGTGCTCAGGGCTGGCTCAGGATTGAGTGGGTGGGATTAGCTTTGGAAGGTACAGCTAAAGAATTAGGCTGACCCTATAAGCACTTCTGAAAAGCCAAATTCACTTGCTTTTGGCATGTGATTCCTTCATTTACTTAAGCACTAGATCAGGGAAAGTGGAAGTCAGGAATAATGACTGATTATTGCTACTGTAAGAGGATAGAAGCTTGTACCAAGAGCAGTGAGAAGAAAAGGGAGGTAGCACAGCTTACTGAAAGAAGATGTGAAGAGTCAGTCCACATCATCTGAGAGGGCAACCTGGCCCTGCATCACAGGACTAACGATTAATGGGGGCTACCAGGTCTTGCCACTTTGGGATGCTTCAGCAACATTTGTCTCTTTAATCCCTCTTTTTTTTTTTTCAGGCTGGTACTTCCCTTGTCCTGCCTGGTCAGACACACTCTAAGGTGGTCTCTGGGGCCTCCTGAGGGATGATCCAGTGGTTGTTGTGACTGCGGAGTACAAATGGCTAAGATGACTGCAGGACCACAGTTAACTTGGGTTTCAGTGAGGAAGACCTGCCTCTCTTGCAACATAAATAAACAGCCTTCAGTCATGGGTGTTTTTTGTGGAAATAAGTTACTACCATCTGAAAACAGTCATTTTGCTGAAGGCACAAAAAAGGAAATTTTAGTCATGTAAAAAGAGTTGACCTTAAATATCTTTCACTGCAGGTGACCTCAACTAGGCCTGACAATCCCTTCGCATTGCCAATTCTCCATATCCGTGATCACGTCCCATTAAAATGTATCCATGCTTTCTTAGTGATATCAGCTTCCTGGTCCCTGGTTGAGTTATTGATTCAATACAGGCCATTGCAAACTCTAAGTTTTAATAACAGCAGTAATGCTCTGAGGCCATATGAAAAATGCAGAGAGAAAAAGAAGGAAGAAAAGAAAGCAGACAGCTACTCTGGTCCTGCAGCTTCCTATCACTCCCCTGCCCCATCTAATTACCCTTTTCCTTGTCTTGTCTTTGAGGAATGGTTTGATAAGCGTGTACAGGGCATGGATATACCAGGGCTGGTTGACAAAATGGACTCCTCCAAAACGGGCAGGAAAGCTATCCTACAGAAAGAAAGAAAAGGAAAGCAGTTAATAGATGCAGTGCTTTAGCCCAGCAGCCAACAGAATGAAAGTCAGAGAAAGAAGTCTGCATCTTTCCATCTGCAAAAGAGCACTGGGCTTGCTACGAGTTGTGGGGGGGATGACAGGAGGGAGATGGGAAAGACAGACACCTGGAAATGTTTGCATTAGTTTCTTCCATTAGCAGACACAGTCCCTTCTCCCCTCCAAGCACTAACTGATCAATTGCCCATGATTTAAAGCAGGATCTCTAGACAATTTGCCTGAACATTTTTTAATTCCATCAGAGCGTCTGACTTGGCTGGGATGGGAAGGGAGAGGGGGCTGATGAGCATCACTCCCTCGAGGGGAAGCTTTCTAATTTCTCATTGTGCAGTGTAAGGAAAGCCCCCAGTTCCCACGCACATCGCTGCACACAGCTCACCTTTTCACCCTGCAGCCTCCCTGCCTTCCCCCTACTAAAATCATCATTACAATGGCTGACCTTTCAGGGTGAGCGAGCAGCATATTGTGGGGAGGAGGATGGGTGGGAAATGCTGATAAGTGAAGGTAGGTGTAGGGAGAGCTCACCATGACGGCACCATGGAAACTGCCGGAGCCCAGAACTGACTGCCAGGCTGTGCACAAACACCCTCAGCATTAGCATGCAGGTAGCGTCCTGCTGGGGAGGTGTTCGCAACAGCCTTCTACTCCGCTCAGCCAGCATGGCATGCTTAATAAAAGAGGAGGTTTCTGGCGTGTCTTTAAAGGTTATTGTGTATTGTGATGGGCATTTTGTACCTACGTTCTAATCTAACAAATATCAGTCAGTCAGGGAAGAGCCTAGGATTTTTTTGCTTGCATAAGTAATGGGACAACCGCTGCTCCTGCGTGCAAATACGCTTCCAGTGAGAGAACGGGAGTCTGTCTCTCCCCTGTGAAGGGAGATCACGATGAACCTGTCCTCACCCTGTATATGCTCCTAACCTCTACAGATCAGCATATAAAGACAGAGTATAATCAGGTCTCTTCCTTTAGGGCTTTGGTTTTGGGACTCAGGCAGGTTCATTCCCCCCAACAATTAGCACAGAATATACCGGGGCTTCCTCTCACCTTCCTCCTGAGCATTGGAGACTGAGCACAGCTAGTGAGGATATGGGGTAGATTTGTGAGATGATATGGAAAATCCCCTTATACACCTGCTCGGTATAGCTTCTGTGCTGCTTCAAGGTCAAATTATTTCCCAGATTTAGCACTAGGTAGGCATTCCACTGCCTCCTACCACCCCAGGCAGATTGGCAGGACTCTATATGCTCTTCCGCACTGGACATGGATTACCTTGGCAGTCATCTTAAACCTTACTTGGGTAATGTTTGTTAATGGCCACAGGCATTAAGGGATATCATTTTCTTTAGCTATACAGTGGCATAAGCTGTGTACAACTCAAACAAGTCAGTTGACCTGAAATCATTACAAATCTCAGCATTGGATGCTCCGTGCAATACTAATAGGTAATCAGGCCAGCATGCAGGAGGACAAGCAGTGTAACATAAAAAGTGATATCATTTTAAATCCAAATAAACTATGAGCTGAGCTTTTTGAGGACGGGAGATGCTGTGTTGAGGTATTCATTCACTATAAAGATGGCTGCCAGGGCAGTCCATTC
Organism: Tapera naevia; assembly: GCA_033556795.1. Classification (NCBI taxonomy): domain Eukaryota; kingdom Metazoa; phylum Chordata; class Aves; order Cuculiformes; family Neomorphidae; genus Tapera; species Tapera naevia. Next base: position 20,506,166 of record JAUMJJ010000038.1, read on the forward strand.
CATTGTTGCTGGAATATTCATTAGAGTTTAGAGACACTGCTCTGACTAATATGAACTACTGCAACGCTGCAGGTTGCAGTTACTTCAGCTGGGCTGTGCTGAGAAACAGCTGCAGAGAGTCTGAGCCCTCCTAGAAAAAACACTGACCAGAAGAAGGGTGAAGTAAAGCCCAAAGTGATTTTTTTTTACCCTGTGATAACATAAATTGGGTTTTAGAGCAAATTAGAGTAAAAAATGTCTGTCTCATGCAAAATTCACATATTCTGTTACTTTCCTCCCATTTTCTCCCACATGGAATGAGCATTTGAAAATTTGAAACTTTTTACAGAATATTCTAAAAGAAAAAAAAGAAGAAATATCGGAATGTTCCCTATTTGCCTTTTTATTTTTTAAATCTATCCTTGTCAATCCAGCTACCATCCCGCAAGCTGTATCTCTAAGAGAGAATTTCTGTACTCCTGTGATCTTTGGGGCTGAGATGCCACAGCTGTCCCAGTTTGTACTGTAGCAGCACAGGTCAATGTTGAAGATACAGTCTGAGTCTGAAGCAAAGGACAGTAAAGTAGTGTAAGACTGGAAGCAGAGGAATAACTTTAAGACACAGAGACTTTAGTTCAGACAATTTTGTCTCTCTTGGCTTGCCTGCACTACTTTGGGAAGGTGCTGCTGCAGCATGGTTAGATGTATCCCCTGTTTTAGTTCACTTCAGGTCTGGGCTCACTCTGGAGTGAGCTAGCTTCCCCAGGCAGGTATCAGGAGTCCTTTCACCCTTTCTTCCCAGCTGTCGCTGAGTAGCAAGTTAGGTAGATTGGCACTGGTTGGATGGTTTTATTCATGCTTTAATTTCATCTCAGAGCAACGTGTTAATAAGTCCAGCCTGGTTTTGAGACAAAATAACAGTAGCACCCACAAATAATTAGACCGATTCCTGTGTGCTATATTTTATTTATGCCATTGGAGTAAAACATAAATATATCTTCAGGATTTGGTGTTTTTCAAAAGGAATCAGGTTGACAAAAGTCTCCACGATCTCAGAGTCCTTTTCACAGTAGGCTCCAAAAAACGTACCTCATTATAAAACACACCTTCCCAAGGAATCACAAGACATGAGAAAACCAAAGATAATTCCTAAAAGCAAAAGCTCTCCAGCAGAAAATCAATTTCAGCTACTTTCACCTTGCCCCAGGGAAAGCAGCAGAGACACTAAGTGGGGTGTGGGAAAGGTCTCATACATCTTCCTGGAATTGCGCAAGGCAGACCTCCAGACGGGAGCTTTTCTTTCCAAGACAGCTCTGCTCTAATTAGGGACTTCTGCAAATTGGTATGTTGTGGTTCCAAACAGTGTCTGGATGATTCCCATATCAAATTTCTTTGGTTAAAAAAAAAAATTGTCTTTGTCCCTGCTCTAATTGACAGCCTTACAAATGCAGGTGGACTGAGGGATGAAGGTCAAATTGAGCTTATTGCGCTTCATAGGGCAAGGAACAAAATCAGCAGAAAGTTACAGACAAAAAAATGTTCTTTGATGGTTGATTTTTCCTGGCCATTATGTTGCCTTTTCAAGAGTCCTTGTGCATTTTTGGGTGCACATTCAGAATGAAAAGAAACAATTGCCTTTAAAAAAACTGTTATCTAAAGTGCTTTCCTGTAACACTTAGTCTTCTGATGAAACAGACAGAACCTAGTTTATGGATTCATCAATCTGTGTTGGGTGGACATATATTACAACCAAAATAAGGGAAATCAGGGGGTCACAACAACATAACGTTCATTTTCTGTATAAGAAAGTACATCCTTTTCCTTAGTCGGCCTTTTACAGAGGCAGTCTGCCAGTTTAAACTTCTGGCTGGTTACCATACTTCTCAGCTTTCAGATCTTTCTGGGTAATATGGTATCATCAAAGCTGGGCAATATATTCTAAATAAAACACGTTTCCCGTTGGAAATGAAGTCTGTCTGACATTTCTTACTGAAGACTGTGATCAGTGCATTCCAGCAAGAAGGGAAAACAGTTTTACTTTTTGGGGTGTTTCAGTTGTTCCTGTTGATTGAATGATATCATTGTTGAAAGGAATAACTTTGCTTTTTCCTGGTTTTTTTTTTGTCTTGTTTTACTTTTTGTATATGTTTCTTTACCGGTTTTGGTTATTCCTCTCCACACAGTCCCCAAAGAAGAGAAAGAAATGAACACTTATATGCCAGAATGAAGCTGCCACAGACACCCTGAAATCCATACAGGCCTCAATATATCTTTCATTTCAGGCTGGAGAGGTGTCTCCAAACTCGCAGATCAGACGAAAATGTTACAGAGATCATTGTTTCCCTTCTCCACACAGGCCTCCTGTGCAGGGAAATTTCTGAACTGAAATGAGCCTGGGACTGAAAACTCTCGGTACATAATGTTCCGATAAATAGCTTGGGAGCAATAGCTACGAGGTAAATGAGAGACAATTTTTCTCTATTTCTCTCTGTTCTTGCCTTCATGACAGGTATTTCTTTTGGCGTAAGTATGCATTAGAAATGTTTTACAGTGTTTTTGTTCTGAAATGCCTCAAAGTTAAAAATCAAGATGATCTTCCAGCATCTCCTCACACCGAAATGTGGCAGAAAAGCAAAACAATCTTTGGAATATCAAAATTAGGAATAAATCCAACCTGACGCTTGGGGCTAATCTTTTCAAACTGCATGGTTTGGCTTCACAGATCAATGACCTGAGCTCAAACCCCAAATTATAGCATATTTCTCGGTTATGGAACATTTGAATTTTCTGCCACAAATGTTTTTTAAGTGCTTTTACAATCAGAAAAACAAACACATACTTTGCCATCCAAATGCACTTTAATCTCAACCATACCTGCCAGTATAACGCAAATCAAAATATAGTCCCCTTTGAAAGAAAAGAATATCTGTAGATTCAGGAAGATTTTGAGCATAAACAAAATTGTTTAAAACAAAAGGTCATTTAAACTGAGGATAAAAACAGCATCTTCATGCCTGCACACTTACGTAATCAGTCCCCTTGGTGGATTAAAGCTCCCACAGACCATATTAATAGTTCAGGAAGATTTTATTAATAGTTTAGTGATAACTTCTCCATGGAGAGTTTCCATGAGTATGTGATTTTAATGGATTGGCATGATAAAGGAAAGAGGCTTTCCGCTCTCCGGCTCTAGATTCAAATTCAGCCTCTGAAATAGTAGCAGTGGTTGAAAGCTGTTGCTCCTTAATATTTCAGCTTAGTCAGATATTGGATATGTTGTGTCTACCAAAACCCTGTTTCTGAGCACCATTGAATGAATGCCACATAATGCCCTAGGTGAGGGCAGAGAAGGCTGCCATGTAGTGCCTGCTAGGAGAGAAGGTAAAGTGTTCCCCCCATTACTACAGCTTCATATTCTAATTTTAATGCAGCTCCTAAGAGACGGATGCCTAGTTCAGGAAATTCCACGTGAAGGAGGTGGTGCGAGGCAGTGGCAGGGCCAGGAGACTTTGGGAACAAGCTGCTCCCACAACTCTCCAAGTGGTCACTGGGGCTGCAGGAATGAGCATGGCTTTTGCCTGCTGCAGTGCCTACTCTGAGCCTGGGCACGTTTCAGATCTCCATCCAGACAAGTTGTTCATCTTTCTGTTATCTCTTTTTGTTCCCCTGTGTTTTTGAAGAGTCGGGAACACAAAATTAATGTTGCCGGTGGCTATAATTGCAAACTCATTTCCTTCTACCTTGGCATGCTTGGAAATATCTGCAGAGTAGGGGAAAATCAAGTAAAAAAAGACATTAGTGCTAGCAATATGGCAGTGTTGACCTGCTCAAATATGTAGATAAAAAGAATTCTTACATTTGGGAAGAACTCATTGATTTGGGGTAAGTTGTGACTGTAAATGCTCACATTAAAATGTTCTCTTTTCTCTAAAGCATACAGTAACCAGAGACTGGAACAAAATCATAGGAAAATATGAATGCTTGGTTTATTTTTGCACTGCATACCCACATATGTAGATGAGTACACTTTGAAGTGCTGCTGTCAAAGAAGTGGAAGTGGAAACTGAACATTAGGAAGCATTCTCTTAGACATTTTTTATTATGTTTGTAATCTCTACTGCTACACTTGATAACTTCTAAGATTCAGTCATTTGCAGTGGGTTTCTCCCAGTCATTATTGCACATTAGTGAGGTCCTACAGAGCATCTGTTCATGGGTGTTGGCAGATGGCACCAATAAATCAGGTTATAGAACACAGATTTGCTCAGTAAACTTTGATTTGTCCTGATAGACTCACGCTGTCGTATCATCTGGTCTAACAAAGTAACTTGTAACCTTGGGGCAAAAGAAGGATTTCTTCACTACCTTTTTACAACAAACCCTTGGTTTAGCTAGCTTGCAATAGCTTAGGAACAGAAAGTTTCCCTGAAGCAGCAACTCTGTTGGATTGACACAATACCCTGGTGCTCCCTTTTCCTTGGTGCGTGCCCCTGTTAATATCAAAGCACTTTACACTCTTATGGTAGAGAATGATACTCCCTCCAGAAAAAGAAGATAAATAAATTTTATCGTGAGATAAACAGCCAGTTCATTCAGGGCTGTGGTTGAGGAGGTATACAGAGAAAAGCAGAATTCCGAAGGTGTTTAAAAAAAATATATATAAAGTAGTAATGCACTGACACACTTATTTGAAAGTAGCCCACAAGCATGCAACTAGGATGTCAGTTTCCTCTAGTTTAAGTCATATTAGGCAAGGCCAGATTAGGAAGCTTCTAGTGGAGCAGGAAGAGTGAAAGTCACATGCTAAGGTAAAGAGGGGTAGGTCACAGGAACAGGCAGCAGCATAGGAAAGGACATACATTTACTGGAGGCTATTTTGCAGACTTAGTTTAGGAACTTGCTATGATCTTTGCAGCTTTCTCTAGCAAACCAGGCTAAATTGTCTTCAGTGTCCTGATTTTTGGTATAAACTGTAACTCAGAAACACTTTCTTATCCATCTTTCTTAAGTGAGGGTGAATGCATGCTGAGTCACTTCTATTCCTGTACCTGAAAAAGAATCTGCCCAAGAGCACTGGGGTCAGAAAATTTGTCATTAAAAACTTGATCTGAAAAATGCCCTGTTTTTAGCATACATTTTTTAAAAAAGAATAACATAAAGATTTTTTTTAAGTAATTTTTAGAAGTTAAGCTCCAAATGAAATTAATTGGTATTATTAGCAACTGTAGCCAAAATCTGCTGTTTTCTTTAGCTGACTAGATATAAAGATATCTCTCTCTGGCTATTTCTATTTTCATAGACAGGCCTTGCACCCATCCTGTAGGACAATAGATCTGTGGGACACTGCGTTTGAAAGCACAGAAAGTGAAAGCATTAGGGCAGAGGAGAAGATAACACTGAGGCAAGTCCTCTCTAGGATTTAAAGGGTTGTTGAAAGGAGAGAGTCAACTGCATACGAAAACCAGTCCTGAAAAGGACAAAGAACAGCACCTTATTTCTTGTCCAACACTGGGATTTAAAACAAAAAAAAAAAAAAAAACCCTGTACAAAGACTGCCTCTTTAGATTGTTGCCTCATTGTTATGCTGAGATCTACATCATCTATGTAAAACATTTATTCCATATTGTTTTCACATTGCTACTCACTGTATCTATGTCTCCCCTCTCTGCCAAAGCAGCCCTGTGTCTGAGCGAAGGGGCAATGAAGGCCAACCTGTTATGGTGAGAACAAATGCCCAGAGCCAAAGAAAAGCAATTAAAAATGTCTTGTAGCTCTTGCCTTTCTTCTCAGGAGACATACTGACTTGGAAAAAAACCTTTCCACTTTGCCAAGGTGTTACAAAAAAAAATCATACAGTTCTATTACACTTGTGCTGTGATTGAAAGCTGATGATGGAGAAAAGGAGATTTAGTTATTTATAGTGCGAGGCAAACTATTTGGTGCTGAACAGAAGCCTACTGTAGCTTGGCTTGAGCAAAGTCTGGAATCATCTTAAAGCTTTTGCATGTGTATTCACATATAAAGAGGCATGTAAAGAAGATTATATACTATTATTGTGATGAGGTTATAACCTAGATGGGTCAGAAAAAAAATGATCAAACTATTTTTTATTGCATTTGTTGACTGACTAAAATGAAATACTTGACAGAGGTTATTCTTTTGCAGTAAATTCCTCTGCATCTAACAAGAAATTAAGAAAATTCTTCATATTGACTTCTTCATACAACTCCTAGCTTTGATACCAGCATAGTAGTTTTTCAATGCTATCTGCTAGACGAAAGATAATTTCCCATCTCATTTCACTAAGAATTTCAGGCTTTACTGTAATTTGTTTGAGATTGGAACCTTATTTTAAAATGGAAGATTTCCCTTCACCTAGCTCTCATAAAAACTCTTGTTAAAACAACTTTCACAGTCTCTGTCATCATTGACATCAATGACTGTCCCTGTGGTGATATTTTACAATTATTTTACTTCTTTCAACAGGAGCATGTGTGTGTGTGTTACTGTGTGTCTGTGTGTGTCAGGCTGGAAGAGAAAAGCCCTGTGATCTATTTTGTTTTTAAAAGGAGTCAAAATGCTAAATGCCTGTGCATTGGTGGAAACCCAGCTCTGGGGGCATTCAAAAAGCAGCAACTGATACTGCCTTAGACAAGCACCTGACAGCAGCAGCACCTTTGCTTCATGTATAGCTTCTTATTCTTCAAAACAATAATAACCTGGGGAAAAAGAGTATCTTTTATTATTTACATGATTCAGCCTCTGTCCTTGTTCTAATATGTTAGTGATATTGCTTAGCATTCTTATCCCTCCACGCTGAAGGGAAACTTGTTTCATGTATTTGTGTTCAACATAGCTCCACATAGTCACAGGGATCAATTGCCAGGAGCCAATATGTTGGCTCTGCAGTAAAGTATAATCTCTTGCGTCTGCCCTTTTGTGATCTTTTTCATTTTTTTTTTTTAATAATGGAGCAATGCCTTTGTAGTAGAAACCTGATCATAATTGGGTGTCCTTCAAATACATTTTGAGAAGAAAAAAATTGTGATTAATACTAAAGCTGCATGGATTTCCGTGGTGGAAAACAGGCTTTAGAAAAGCTGTTTTTACAGTGGCAGACAGCATTTTACGTTTCATATTTTCTATATCCTGCATTTAAGAAACAAGTTATGAAGACCATTTTGCAGAGAAGAGTCTTGTACTGGGCAATGGAGAGAACACAGTGATATTTTTCTCCTGTGTTCTTAAAAGTAGGCACTGCTGATACCAATACCTAAGATGGTCTCTCCATTTACACTGTTATAACTTTGTCAGAATTTTACATTTTAAGCCTAAAATTTTCAACAGGGAGCTAGATATGTTTTTATGGATGCAGTTTTGACTGACAGGTGGGGCTGACGAAGTGATCTGAGTGTTTCTCAGTGGATGCAGAGGGGGGAAATATTGTTTTTTGAACTTCAAAAATATTTATGTGACTACTGAAGGGTAGAGATATAAAGTTCAAAGCTTTTGAAGCATGGATCCAACATTTCACATCAGGTTTTCCTTGTGCACATGGTTTTACTGCCACAGTGAGAATTTGCACTTCCGTGTGTGGATATGCCAGAACTGATTCATGAAAATTTGGAGATTGAGAGGTTTCTTTCATAAGCTGAACTAGTCATAGTGACTCTTCTGCCTTAAAAGCTAAGATCAGCCAAAACCCTTAGAGTTCATCAGCTGCCTTCTCTCAACAGAGTGGTTGCATCCCTGACCTGTGAGTGGGAGGCAGAGCTCTCCTTGCAGTGGTTGCTCCTAGAGGTATCGTAAACCACAGATGGTGTCAGGGCCCCATGAAGCTGCACTGCAGTACTGACATTTCTCCTTTTCTAAGTGACTTTGCCATTTTAATGCTCTTTTTGTGCCATGTTCACCACCTAAAGCAATGCTAGCTGACAGCCAGTGCTGCTCATCACATAACCACTCAAAATCAGGGCTTTTATCAGTCTGGGAGCATTAAATGCCGCATAAACTTTGTTGCCTTTGTTACACAAAATACATGCCTGTATTCTCTGCAACTGCTCTCTCATTTCCACAAAACGACTTCCCTTCAGTTCACACTTCTTATTCCTCACTACCTTGATTTACCGCAACCTTAAGTCTGACTTCCAAACAACATTAAAAGACAGCAGTAGGAAAATTGTATCTGTTTTCTGTGTGGGTGCAAGGAAAGCAGGGCACTAATCAGTGCAGCTTCCTAGCCTTTTTGCTATTATCAGCCAAGCACAGATAATAAGACTGCAAGTATAATTCCAGGACACTGTTTCAATCCTTTGACCTCCATCATCTGCTCAAGCTACAGTCCTTGAACAAGAGAAGTCTGAGGGTTACTGGTTAAGTTCACAGCCTGAGTAGTGCTTGCACTGTCTACCCTGGAGTGTTACTCTTAATTGTGTTTTATGGCAACACAGAGTCAGTCAGCAAGCTAATGATTCCTGCATTCTCCTCTTCTCCTAAAAATTTGCTCTGATTATTTTTTCAAAGACCAAAAGCAGAAAAAAAAAGACTTCTCAGAATTCACTAAAACTACAGCTAGCAGAAAGGTGTGACCCCATTTCTCGCCCACCTCAGATTAAAAAGCTGTACAAATATTCCTCTTCCTCTTTCTGCTCATACCAGATTGAAGTCACGTGTTAAGTACTGTTACATGAAGTCTTAAATCAATTAGTCTTTTTCCATCCAGAGGCTTCGAATATGCTGTGTCATATCCCTGGAAGTCATTAAGTTTGCTAGGTAGGGACAGTGCAATCAATCTGTAACTTATTATTGGAAGGCTTCCCATCAAGAAGCCTTTACACTTAAAGGCATGCAGCAGCCTAATCTCCTTCTCCTTGTTAAACTCCATGCATGTTATTACTGCCCCTGCTTGAGTATCAGCATTTGTAAATCAGCAGGTATTGTTCAAGTTTAGCAAGGCTTTAGGCACAGTGGCCCATATTGCCCCTCTAGAAAACTGGAGAGAATTTGTTTGTACAGGTGGAATAAAATGTGAGAGGAAAATCGATCAAATTACTGGGATTCAATTGTTGAGATCAGCAGTACAAATTCTGCCTCATGGTCCTTTCTTAATGTATTTTCTCTGGGCCTGACATTGGATCCAGAACAGTTTAATGTGTGTGACGTGGGTGATGGTAGGGAGCAACTGATGCTCAGAAGCTTTGATGGTGGTACCAGACTGTGGAATACAGATGACATGATGGAGGTTAAGGAAGAGAGTCCCTATTCAGAGGGCTCCTGACAGGCTGGGAACCATATCAACAAATGCAAAGTGGTTTTGTCTTAGAATAACCCCATGCAACAGGACAAGTCAGGCACTGAGCAACTAGAAAGCAGCTTTGCAGAAGAAGACCTGGGCATCCTGATGGTCAAGTTGAATGAAGATCAGCAATGTAGCGTGTTCTGGTGGCAAAGGTGGCTAACCGTGTCCTGGGCTGCATGAGCAAGCGCATAACCAGCAGGTGAGAGAGATGATCCTTCACGTCTATTCAGCAACTCTGAGACCACATCTGAGATGGCCAGGGACTGGAGCAAGCGGTGCATGAGGAGAGGCTCAGAGAACAGGGTCTGTTCAGCCCACAGACGAGGATGTTCAGGGGAAATCTGAATGCTCCTTGTAATTAATTGCTGGATGTTTATGGATATGACTTTTCTCATGGAGAAAAGACAAGGTAAATGACATGAGTTGCCATTGTGGTGGAAAGCCAAACCACATATCAGAAAAAAGATCTATGGGGGCACTCAAGCACAGGAATGCATTTCTTGGCAAGGCTGTAGAAAAGCCATCCATGCAGATGTTCATATCTCAGCTGAAAAAACCCTGAGTGACTTGATCTAAAGTTGAACCTGGATCTAATTTCAAAGTTTATCCTTCTTTAAGCTGTGAGTAGTATCAGATGATTTTTGGAGATCCGTTACAACTTTAAGTATCCCATAATCCTGTGTTATTTTATATGTGTGGATACGCAGGTATCTGAAGTTATCAGACTGTTCCTTCTCTGTAATTTACTTAGTCGTATTCCACACATCACTGACTGATCTCTGATTACTCGGGGCTTCAGACTGCAGTTTCCATTTAAAGAGCAAGATTTTATAATCTTTAAAATATGCCACAGAATTTATTACAGACTAACGTGCAGAAGGTAAGGCTTATTTCAGATATGCTTTGCCACAAACCCTATATTAGGAGCACAAATGACAGCAATAAACAAAAGAAAACAATCTGTTCAGACCAGAGGAAATCTATACCACTAACTCCCTGCATTGAATTGTTGTTTCAAGAATGAAGGATTTCCTTGTTATCAGGAATTTTCTGGGTGAACAGAAGTCATCAGAAAAGCTACATTCCCTATTAACTTCTACAATATTTCACACATGTCCCAATACATATTAATCCTGCTTATGACCATCAACTTAATTAAAACCTCTCTATTCTTGAAATCCATAACTGGCACAGAAAGGTATCAGAGCTTAGCAAAGAGTGTTCATTTATGCTGTTCACTGGACAGCTTTCCAGTCATGCTGGGTTCTTCTAGTAGGAAAAAAACAATTTCAGCTGGAAATCCAGCAATTTGGAAAACATTTGGAGATTGCAACCAAACTAAACATATGTTTGTAAGCATTAGTGAGAAATTAATAGTACTGCTGAACACATTGCAGATGTTTGACCTTGGATTCTTTTTTTAATCCCTTTCTTTTGGCGCTGACACACTTTTGTCATATAAATATGCCGTAGTGTACGTGTATAGATATTTGCACAAAGCTGCACTGACAACACACTTATAATGCCGAGATTACACTAATATCTAACTTTCCCATTTCTATTGGGGAAAAGCCTGACTGGGAAAGTGAGTTCGCTGTTTATTGGTATTATTTTCACCAATCTTGGGCACCCTAAGCTGTTGTAAAATTTGGGAAGGATTACTCTATTAAACAGGCTCTGCTATTTGAACTGGTTCAGTTGTGCAGGGACTCGGGTTATGAAAGCCTGTGTAGTGTGAAATCCATCACTGAATGCAGCAAATTCTTCACACAAGATGATTATAGAACAACTAAATTCTCCAAGAATAAACAGCAAGGAAATACCCTAAACATAAAAATAGAGAAGTTGAAATTCTGAAATTATTTCAGACTACTTTAGTCTGTATCCATAAGCCCTAAGCGCTGTTGGAAAAGTAGCTTTCTGACACAGAAATTCTGAAGCAACTTGATTGTTAAAAATATTTTCCCATTAACTTAAATGGAGGAGGGTAATTATTGAAGATTATTATAGCAGTTTGAGCACTAATCTTAAGGCAAAGTGAAATATGTCAGATGTATGTTTTGAAAAAGGCATTACAAAGAAGGCGGTAAAAATAAAATTATGTTTGTGACTGTTAGAAAGTTAGAAAAAGGTTGTAAATTTTGGGAATCAAATTCAGTTTTTGATAGGATCCACAGTTAGATTTGTGGGAAAATTATTCCAGGAAGCACCTACTGAAATACCCAGAATGAACTCATTGTAAAGAAATTAGCATTTCTAAAGCAATTAAGGACTTGCCTGAAGTTTGAGGAGGTTAGACGTTACTTTGACGTTGGTAACATGAAAAGCAACCCACAATGTTTCTGCAAATGAGACTGAGGCAGGAAAGCATAATGCTGTCAGTGTGGGAGTCCACAGAGCCCAAGACTCTGATAAACTCAGAGTGGGCAAACAATTCATGCAAGAAAATATCTGCCATTTGTAAAAGGATCACAACATTGCACAGGCATTTATAAGTGTCAGCAGACATCTGTAGGGAAGGAAGTAGACTTCTTCATGGCAACCATGGAATACAGCACAGTAAGATGTGAATCCAAAGGCCCATGGGGCATGGACTGATTTTTCGATGAAGTTCGCTTGCACCAGGAACACCAACATCAGCAAAGACAAGTCAATGATGGTAGGAGTTAATGAAACTCTGGTCTTATAAAGGTAAATTTTATTCAATTATAGAATTATGTCAGAAAGTTTTTAGATAAAGAAAAATAGTGAAAACCAAGGAAAATTAAAAATTTATGGAGTCATAGAATCGCTTAGGTTGGAAAAGGCCTTCAAGATCATTGAGTCCAAGCATTAAGCTGAAGCAACTTCAAGTCAGACACTAAACCATGTCCCTAAGAACTCACATCTACACGTCTTTTAAATACCTCCAGAGATGGGGACACAACCACATCCCTGGGCAGCTTTTCCAGTTCTTGACAATCATTTCAGTGAAGAAATTTTTCCTAATATCCTGTCTAAACATTCCCTGGCACAACTTGAGGCCATTTCCTCTTGTTCTATTTTTTGTTACTTGGGAGGAGAGACCAACATTCACCTTCATAGAACCATAGAATTGCTTGGTTGGAAAAGACCTTTGAGATCAAGTCCAGCCATACCTGTTCAATACTAAATCAGATCCCTGAGAAACTCATCTACTTGTCTTCTAACTATCTCCAGGGATGGTGATTTAACCACCTCCCTGGGCAGCCTGTGCCGGTGCCTGACAGCCCTTTCAGTGAAGAATTTTCATAATGTCTAGTATGAACATCCCCCTGGTGCAACTTACAGCCATTTCCTCTAGTCCTATCACCTGTCACTTGGGAGAACAGACCAGCACTGACCTTGCAACAGCCTCCTTTCAGGTAGTTGTAGACAGTGATGAGGTCTCCCCTCAGCCTCCTCTTCTCCACACTAAACAACTCCAATTTTCTCAGCCATTCCTCGTAGGACTTGTTCTCCAGCCCCTTCACCAGCCTCATTGCCCTTCTCTGGACACTCTCCAACACCTCAATGTCCTTCTTGTAGTAAAGGGCCCTAAACTGAACACAGTATTTGAGGTGCAACCTTACCTGTACTGAGTAAAGGCAAACAATCACTTGCCTAGTCCTACTGACTACACTACTTCTGTTGGCTTTTTTGGCCACCTTAGCACACTGATGGCTCATAGTCTGCCAGCTGTCAGCCAACACTCTCACCTCTTTTTATACTGGGCAGATTTCCAGCCATTCGACCTCATGCCTGCAGCATTGCAGGGTCTTGTTGTGGCGAGTGCAGGACCTGACTATTAACATTGTTGAATATCATACAATTGTCCTTAGCCCATTGATCCAGCTTGTCCCAATTCCTCTGCAGATCCTCCCTTCCCTCAAGCAGATCAATACGTCCGTCTAACTTGGTGTCGTCTGCAAATTTTCTCAGGGTGGACTTCATCCCCCCGTCCATATATTGATAAAGATATTAAACAAAGCCAACCTTAACACTCAGTTGTGGGGAATAACACTTATGACTGGTCACCAGCTGGATTTATAGTTACTATAGTATCTGCAGGGAAAAAGATGCCTATTATTGAGTTGAAAAGATGCCAGCTTCTGGATCTTAGAGAGGGAATTCATTCAATGGATGGACAATTGTTGACAGCAACTGAAGAGGAAACTAAGAATTCTTTCAGAAAATACGGAATTTTCAACAGAGTATGGAATAGAGATGGAAGTGTCAAGGCAGTCCATGGCTCATCTACTCAGGAAAGTTTCTGTTACCATAATTCAGACTACAATAAGAGAAACTTATTTCTCTAGGGAAAGAAAAATATAACTAAGGAGAACAAGTGAAAATAGTGCTCTCACAGATCATTGAAAATCAAGCAAAAATGTTGAAAAAGTGTCATCTATTGCAATGTCTCTGACGAGAATTTGAAAGGGTAGTAACATTCTGTGAGGTGACTTTATAAAACTAGGGCATCCATTTGTGTATGATCCTTCCTTTTGGGGGGATTATTTTCTCAGAATGCTATTGGGTTGCACTCAGAGACACAAGTTTTTTCTTGGAAACACAACTCATTTGACAGAGTGAACAGTACTCAGTTATGCATGAATTATGTTAGAAACAGAGAAAAGTGTAAAAAGTCCTAACTGGAGGCCTCAGGCAGCTCAAAAAGCACACCAATTTCTGACATAAACTAAACAAAGATGTGAATTGTACATACATGTTCCAGAGTATGCCTTCCCCAGTAAACCCCTCAGATGGGGGAGCCATAAGGAAATTTGCAGCTAATCAAACTACATGTATCAGCAGCTTGAGAGGGCTCCTGAGAAGGCATATACAGGACGAGCAGGTCACAAACTGATCATTGTGAAATTACAGTGGCACCAGTGGTGAATGGGAGGTCACATGAACTCTGCAAACAAGATGTCTGTGCTTGTCAGCCAGCTGTCAGGGTCTTTTTGCCTTTGCAGGTGTCTTGAGACAGACGGAGCAAATCAGCAAGTCCAGTATGGTTTGTGAGATGATCTTTGCAGTGATAAAGGTGGGAAGCAGTCATGCCAATGTGCAGTGGACTCATCCTGGCTGCAAGCAACAATGCTACACCAGATGGACACAAGCAGAGAAGAAGTAGGTGGAGTAGGTTTCTCAGCTGACGCAGCTGAGCCCAGGGATGTGCGACAGCAGGAACCAAAGGACTCAGCCGTGGTAGAAATAGTAGCATGGATATTACAGCTGAGATTCAGGGGTCCGTGTGACAGCACGAGACAACTTGGAAGTTAATTGAGCACTGGTTACTCATGGTCTTTGAGATTCTGAATCACATTAAAAATCAGTGGAAGTTGTGGGAAAAGAAAGAGCTTGCAGGAGGAGCTGAAAACTATTTGGCCATAAATTATTAACGATCCCGCATTTCATCAATCTAACCATGAACAGTGTATTTTCCCCAGTGGTGCTGTGCTCACAACTTGGAGTGGAAAAACGAAAGAGCGGTTTTTCTGTGTTTCCTTTAAAAGTCACGGGAACAGCCTCTTTTCCTTTCCAGGGGTAAGTTCTCCCACACTGCTAACAGACACCAGATTGCTAAGAAATAGCAGTAAAGCAGGGAAGATAAGAACGAGGAAGAATAAGATAGGAAATGTGTTCTCCCCAATGGCATTCTCACAGCTGAATAATTTCTCTGGCTTCAGATCCCATGGTCATAACAGGAAACCATCTGCTCATGGAAAAAGCACACTGTAAGAAAGGGTAGCTGGCTTAGCTATGCTATCACTGCTTTACAGGATTTCTCTTTTTTTTTTAGTAAATGGGCTAATTTTTAATCCGGTTTTGTCATTCTTAAAAAACAAAAAAGATGTAATTTGTGAAGTTTATCCTATCCATTCTTCTAAAAAAAAGATATGCCTGAGAAATAATCAAGCATCCTACAAAGGTATAAAGCCAGTAGTACCAGCAATTGAAGTAACATAACAATAAAGTACAGCTGCAATTAAAATGTTCTGGATTCAGATATTCTACTAGAGAGTTTAAAGCACTCATGGAGTACCTCTTCTTTACTATGAGTTTAAGTTATATTCAATATCAGTGATAGCCCAGGATGCAGACAATCCTGGTGTTTATGATAGGAATGCAGGACTCGGCTTTCCATGGCAGATCCAAACCCTCTCCATGACACATCCCAAATTGTGTACCCAAGTAGGGTAAGTTCATAGGGCCAGCTCCACCCTGTGTGGCAGGACGTGTCCTATGCTTAAGGATACACACATGTGCATGTTATGCCATCCTACAGCTTCTCTCTGACCTCCCTCTGGCCTCTTCTGGCCCTGTCTCACTGAGCTGCCAGCGGATGTGGATGATCTGGAGGCAGAGGAAGGGGTTAGTGGGACACTACTCTTTCATTGCTCTGTCTTCTGCTGTGTTTTCCTACTCCTCCAAGAAAATCCCTGTGTATCAGATAAGGAATATTTGTTTCTGTTACGCTGTAAGCCTTGTAGCAATTTTCAGATTCAAACTGCAAACTGTGACCTGATGCTAATGTTCTTGAAGTGCCTTTTTTGTATCTTTCTTTCCCTCTTCATTTTTGTCATTCCTCCATCTTTTTCATCTGTTCTGGTTTGAGCTACAGTAGAATCAGTTTTCTAACTTCAGCTAAATCTTGTGTGAGTAACTTCCTTTTATTAAGTTTCTAAGTTTTTCTTAACTGCACGTTTTTCAGACAATGTTACTCTCTAGAAGTGATAACATGGAGCATTGGTACGCAGAAAGGCCATTGCTTATTCCTATTCCTGAGGTAACCAAGGCCATCGTTGAGCGGGTGGAGTACAGTAAGTCAAAGAGGAAAAAAAGTTTGCACCTGCATGGAGGGAGGACAGGACAAGTGACGCTAAGCAGATCGAGTATTCCATCCCATACACATCCTACTTGGTACAAAACTGAGGGATCACAAGAATATAGTTCTCTCCTTCAATGACTGATGTCTAGTGAGGGCCTCATCTGCTTGCTTTCCCTTGATCCATGCATTCCTGAATGAGGTTCCTAAGTGGTTTCAGTTTTAGTTTCCAACCCACTAGTCTTTTTCCTCTTGTTTCCCTTTCCCCTTTCCCTAGGAGTGTGGGGGAGGGAACTGGGATTCCAGCTGCTCACTTTTAGCTGCCAAAATTGTTCAGGTGGGGGCTAAACTGTGACACCATCATCCATACATCTCTCCTGCCTCAGTTAAGCTTGTTGAAGCAAAATCCTAGACAATGCATTTTCGCATGCATTTTGTCTTTCATTTTGATTGACTTCCCGTCTGTTTTTAGAGCCACAGGTCAAAATCTTCATTGCTCTCTGCTGCTTTCTAAAGTATTCTTCCAAATAAATAGTACATACCACAGAAATATCAGATTGTCCTAGCAAAACATGAAGCTAGCAGTGTCAGTAGGACGTTGAAGAGACAGCACCTGCCTTCAATGCAGCAGTTCAGTGTAATTCTTAAGACAGAGGCAAAACGAAAAATCTCGTCTCTGCTGAGACACTGGGGAAAAGTTACTGTGAAGTGAAACTCAGCACATGAAAACAGGGGTGTCATTTGGAAAAAGCAAGAGAGATTATTGACTGTAATTACTCTTAATAACCTCCTTGAAGCTGCTGGTTACCATTCCTTATGGTACCTGCCCTTGTGAGGGTCCCTACCACATTACAAGTAAAACTTTGCGGGATGGCTTAGGTGAATATGAAATATTTACCCTGTGACATCAAGGAGTGTTTCTGCTCCACAGCTGTGTAAACTTAAAGGATGAGGGCCGGATACTACTCTTTGCCCATCTCTGGTACCCTTTCAAGCACACATTCGCGAGCTTTGAGTTTCTTAAACTGATCTCCGCAGACTTGTCATGGGTTAACAACAGGTACACTCTCATTTTTCACCTACTCCAAATAAAATACAGTAACTGGCAAAGTCTTAATAATTTATATCCATTCAAGCATATGTTTATTTTACGAATTGTTTAGAAAACATCTTTTCATGGGTTTAAGTTTTTTGAAGCCGGATAACTGAAGAAAAGGTTCAAATCTAGCAATTGTGCAATTTACATACAGATGGTATGGACAATGCTTTCTCTATTTAGAAGAGGGCCTGAATATTACACTTGTCATTGTCTGAAGTCAGTGAAATTTGCTGTGTATTGGTTGTTTTGCCTGATGAGTGTCTTGGTTCCAAAGCAGATTTTAATATCAGTAGAAACCCTAGGCCCAAAGTACAGTCCCAGCTTCAATGGTTTCAGATTACAGGATTGTTTGTCAAAATGACAAACTTCTGAATGACTCTGGCCTCACGGGTCTGATTCCACTGGGAAGAATTAGAACTTCTCCATCTAATTTTACTTTTCATCTTGTTTTCCACACAAGCCTTTGGATCAACCTTGTATCACATATGTATATTTCATAATGCATAATACAACTGAGATGTGTTTTCAACGGAACTGGCAGCATCTCAAGAGAGATTTCATCCATTCATTTTTGCTGTTGCCATGCAGCATCACATGCCTTGACTCCAGACATGCTGCCATATGCACCAAGCAAAGTAGACAAGGTTCAATGGTGATCCAGGAGGGTGGAGAGATGGCAGATATTACTTGCATGTTAAATATATTGCAGTGGCTCTATTGGTAAGAGTTGCACACACCCCTATAAATAACTACCTTATGTTTCTTTTCATGCTTTGTGGTATCAGAGTTTGAGGAAACAACTACAATGCCTTGACAGTGTATTTTAAAAGATACTTTACTGTCATGGGTTTGGGATGATGAAATAATCTGACATTTAGAAGAAAGTAATAGTGAACGTTGATTGTGTGTTATCTTGAAGGAGCACTGGCTGTTCGCCTTGATGTGAGACCACCAGGGAAGCTATTCATCAGACTATATGAAAGAGCATCAAAGTGCCTGACAAGTGAGTCTCATGGTGGCTTGACAGCTTGGTCATTTGCACAAGAATCTGCTCACCCTTTGCTTTGCTTCTTATCGAATAACACGGTACATTGAAAACTCTACCTTGCCACCTTTGCAGTCTCAACCCCTCTAAATTGCACGTAGGGGGCTAAGTGAGGTTGCCTACCAGTTTCTTCTCTATTCATACTCACTTCTTTTTCTTCTTCAAAGATATACTTCAAAGGACATTCTCACCTGGCAACAGTCATATTGGTATTACCTGTTACTTGATATTTTTATTATCAAGGAAAGCAGGAAATGCAAGAATAGGAGATTCCCCTAGTCCCAGCACTGGGTCTGAACATAATTTCTTTCTCTTACTTGCCTGTGTTAATGACTAGCTGCTGATACCAATGATCTCCATCGACTTTTCTTTGCCTCTGAGTTATTGACAACACAACAAATATTTAGGAACTCAAAATTTCTTTCTCAGAATTCATTTTCTCAGGTGCTATATATTGTATAAAATCCTTTCATAAAAGCACAGGAAGGCCCTTGCTGATACAGATAGCGCAAAATTCTGTCTCTGGCAGGAGTCAAATATGGACATCCAAAAAAGGAGTACAAAACCAGGATAAAATCTGTTATGTTCCTGGAGTACTTTCTCTGTCTCCAATTAATGGTTTCATGTATTTACTCTTTTCCTGAAATATTTTTCTGTCTCCAAAGATTTTTCATCTCTACTGACAATTCATTATTGTTTCTCTATCCTAGCAATCCATAGATGAAATAAGAATGAACTAAAGAGATAGGAATTTTGAAGACACTTGATACCTCAGGTGTCCAGCTTGCCTGCCTGGGAATAGATTGCAAGGTTTAGGCTTCTCCTATCAAAACATTTCATATTAAAATAGGATGGAGTCTGCCAGCTGCAACATTGTCCCTGGAAGTCAGGATTTGTTATGAGAAAGGGAAGGGGATATCATCATGATTTCTGTTTCACTAGTTTTGCCTCTTAAGGATATTTTAGCACTGCCACAGTCAATAGCTCATTACTTGCTTCACTGAAAGACTCTTCTGGGACTCTGGTACTTGTAGGAGAATTTTCCACTGGAAAAAATAACAGCACTTCTGTGGGAGGAGTCAAACCTATTATTATTCTGACAGCATGAATCAGGATCCCAAATGTTGCAGTACAATGTCCTTCCCGCTGCCCCCCTCTCCATGTCCCAGATCAGATGCTGCCCTGTGTGCTCCAGTAACATTTCACCACTAGACAGGAAAACTTTACAAGCACTTCTCAGATAAAAGGGCATCCTGTGAGAGGGGTGCTCTTCCATGCAGTGCTTAAGCAACAAGGCTTAAAAACTTGTAAAACAACCCCAGAATCTTTATAATTATGTTGATTATATTAGTTTATATAATAGATAACTTTGCAAGTCAGCTTGGAGCTGAGAGTAGCTGAGCACACTCTCTGAAGAGATCATGAGGACTACACTATCTCCTAGAAAGTATGACACATTCCTTATTCTGGCGCTCTTTGGTTTTGTAGCTCTCTGTTTTCTTGGGAATGCAATAGAAGTGTATTTTCTCAAAACTCCATAGTGGCAGGGATGGATACAGACAGGAATAAGAGAATATATGCAGTTAATAGATGGCTTAGGGGCTGGTGCCGGCAGAGGAATTTTGGGTTCTTTGATCATGGGGAAACCTTTACAGCACCTGGCCTGTTTGACCCAGATGGGTCTCGTCTAACTCTGAAGGGTAGGAGGATTCTAGCTCAGGAGCTGGCAGGGCTTGTTGAGAGGGCTTTAAACTAGGCATGACGGGGGAGGGGGGAGTTACTAGGCTCACCAAAGATGTCCCCGTGGAGGATGAGCCATCCCAAAGGAGGTTGTCAGTAGCCCAACTGAAGTGCATGTACACAAACGCACGCAGTATGGGAAACAAGCAGGAGGAGCTAGAAGTCCTGGTCCAGCGGGAGAGCTATGATATAGTTGCCATCACGGAAACGTGGTGGAACGACTGTCATAACTGGAGTGCTGCCATGGAAGGCTACAGGCTCTTCAGGAGAGACAGGCGTGAGAAGAGGGGTGGAGGAGTGGCCCTCTACACTAGGGAAACCCTGGATACTGTTGAATTTGAGATCGGTGATGACCAGGTTGAGTGCCTATGGGTAAGAGTCAGAGGGGCAGTCAAGTCTGACCTCCTGGTTGGAGTGTGCTACAGACCGCCCGACCAGGAGGAGGATTTGGATCTTCTGTTGTTTAAACAGCTGGAGGCTGCCTCTAGATCGGCTGCCCTTGTTCTTTTAGGAGACTTTAACCTTCCGGATATCTGCTGGGAATTTAACACTGTTGAGAGGAGGCAGTCCAGGAGGTTCTTAGAGTGTATTGAGGACTGCTTTTTGTCACAGCTGGTGAGTGAGCCCACCAGGGGTGAGGCTCTGCTTGACTTGCTGTTTACAAACAAAGATGGGCTGGTGAGTGATGTTGTTGTCGGAGGATGTCTGGGGTCTAGTGATCATGAGATAATTGAGTTCTCTCTGAACAATGTAATAGGAAAAGCCAGGAACAGAACATCAATGCTGGACTTTCGGCGGGCAGATTTTGGATTATTTAAGGAACTGGTCAGGAAAGTACCCTGGAAAATAGCTCTTAGTGGCAAGGGGGTCCAGGAAGCTTGGATACACTTCAAGAATGAAATTTTGCAGGCGCAGGAGCGGGCTGTCCCTGTGTGTTGTAAGAAGAGTCGTAGGGGCAGACAGCCGGCCTGGATGAGTAGGGAACTTCTGAAGGAACTAAGTAAGAAAAAGAGGATGTATCATCGTTGGAAAGAAGGGGATGTAAGTCAGGTCATGTTTAAGGATGTTGTTAAGTCATGTAGGAGGAAAATCAGGGAAGCAAAAGCCCAGCTCGAGCTCAAATTGGCCACTTCTGTTAAGGACAATAGGAAGAGTTTTTATAAATACATCAATGGCAGAAAGAAGGGCGGCAGCGACCTCCACTCCTTGTTGGATGTGGAGGGAAATATAGTAACCAGAGATGCAGAGAAGGCTGAGGTACTTAATGCCTTCTTTGCCTCAGTTTTTAACAGCAAGGATGTCAGCTCGCTTGACAGTTGGCCCTCTGAAGTGGTTGATGGGGGCAGGGTGAAACATGGCCCTCCTGCAATCCATGAGGAGGAAGTTAGAGACCTGCTGAGCCGCTTGGACCCTCATAAGTCTATGGGACCGGATGGGATCCATCCTAGGGTGTTAAGAGAGCTGGCGGATGAGCTTGCTAAGCCGCTCTCCATCATCTTTCAGCAGTCCTGGCTCACTGGAGAGGTCCCGGAAGACTGGAAGTTGGCCAATGTGACGCCCATCCATAAGAAGGGCCGTACGGATGATCCAGGTAATTACAGACCTGTCAGCCTGACCTCGGTCCCAGGTAAAATCATGGAGAAGATAATCCTGGGTGAAATCATGCACCACCTGCAGAACGGTCAAGAAATCAGGCCCAGCCAGCATGGATTTAGGAGGGGTAGGTCCTGCCTGACCAACCTGATCTCCTTTTATGACCATGTGACTCGCCTGGTGGATGAGAGGAAGGCTGTGGATGTGGTATACCTGGACTTTAGTAAGGCCTTTGACACTGTCTCCCACAGTAGACTCCTAGGGAAGCTGGCAGCCCGTGGCCTAGATGGGAGCACTTTGTGCTGGGTTAGGAATTGGCTGGATGGCCGAGCCCAAAGAGTGATGGTGAATGGTGTTTCATCCAGTTGGCGGCCGGTCACCAGTGGTGTCCCCCAGGGATCGGTGTTGGGTCCCGTTCTGTTTAATATCTTTATTGACGATTTGGATGAGGGGATTGAGTCCATCATCAGCAAATTTGCAGATGATACCAAGCTGGGAGGAAGGGTTGATCTGTTAGAGGGTAGGATGGCCCTACAGAGGGACCTGGACAGATTGGAGAGCTGGGCTGATTCTAATGGGATGATGTTTAATAAGTCCAAATGTCGGGTACTTCATTTTGGACACAACAATCCCATGCAGAGCTACAGACTGGGGACAGAGTGGCTAGAGAGTAGTCAGGCAGAAAAGGACCTGGGAGTGCTGGTGGACAGGAAGCTCAACATGAGCCAGCAGTGTGCCCAGGTGGCCAAGAAGGCCAATGGCATCCTGGCCTGCATCAGGAATAGTGTAGTAAGCAGGACCAGAGAAGTTATCGTCCCCCTGTACTCGGCACTGGTCAGGCCTCACCTTGAATACTGTGTCCAGTTCTGGGCCCCCCAATTTGGGAAAGATGTTAGGAAACTGGAATGTGTTCAGAGGAGGGCAACGAAGATGGTGAAGGGGCTGGAGCACAAGCCCTGTGAGGAGCGACTGAGGGAATTGGGGCTGTTTAGCCTGGAGAAGAGGAGGCTCAGGGGAGACCTCATTGCTCTCTATAACTACCTAAAAGGAGGTTGTAGTCGGGCAGGGATTGGTCTTTTCTCTCAGGTGACCAGTGGCAGAACCAGAGGGCATGGACTTAAGCTTCGTCAGGGAAAGTTTAGACTTGATATGAGGAAAAAATTCTTCACTGAAAGGGTGATTGGCCATTGGAATGGGCTGCCCAGGGAGGTGGTGGGGTCACCGACCCTGGAGGTGTTTAAAGGAAGACTGGATGAGGCACTGAGTGCCATGGTTTAGATGATGGTTGGTGTTAGTATTGGTGTTAGTGTTAGGTTATAGGTTGGACTTGATCTCAGAGGTCCTTTCCAACCTTGTGATACTGTGATACTGTGATAGTGTCAGACTGCAATAAACACTGGGTGTTTATAGCTGCTCCCCATATTTTCTGTGCAGTAGCAAAATAGGTGAAGATAGAAACATGCAGTCATTAAAAAATACCTATTCTTGTAAAACAGAATATCTCATCCATAAACCCCTTTAGATTAAGGAAAAAAACAACAAGTCATGAAATCCATAAAGCCTAATTCAGACTCTTAGTGGAAGCAATTCACTGCAACTTTCCAGAATGCTTGCAAAAGTCCCTGGCAAAAAAAAAATATTTAAAAGCAGTAAAGAGGTATAGTCTCTTCTGCTTGCATAGTTTATATGGACCTATACACGGCTTTCCCTTAGAATCAAGATATGAACATCATAACCATAGGCCACACCTTGCTCTGGGATTTCTCTGTATCTGTCGTCTGGCCTGCAGGGAACACTCAAATACTACTCTCCCCTGACCCTAGGAACACCATCTTCTCTGCAAAGTAAACAAGCTCCAGACTGGGAAAACACAGGAAGCCCTTTATAAACATTTAACCATTTTTACATGACCATTTAATTGTTTAGATAAGGTAAACAAGAAATGAACTTGCTGACAACATGACCAAAATGAAACTCTACATCCCTCAGTGAAGGATGTCCACTCTTCCATGCAATGCTGTCTAGTTTTTAACACTACAGGGTGATGCAATTAAGTTTCATTTTGTTTTGGGTAATAACAGCTAGACCACTACAACAACAAAGTATTCCTGTTGGAGAACAATTTTTGGCAACATCAAGAATTTTCTTTCTGAGTCAGAAGTTGTTCAAGAAAGCTGCACTGCTACTCTAACATGATGACATTTCAAAAGTAAAGTATATACTCACATCTCAAGGTGGCTACTTAGCTCAGATGTTTGTCACCAGAGTGGCCACCTAATTTTCAGGCTAACACTAGCAAGCAGGGGTCACACAGTATCTGTCTACCTCAACTGTAGACAGTAGACCCATGTGGTGAGAATTTGTTAAGACACCAATTTCTTCAATGGAGAAACAGAAGAAAGACTGAAATTACTTGTATTGTCTTGCCAAAAGATAATGAGGGAAAAATATCAAGCAAGTGCACAAACTGAAGTATTTCCAAGTTTTATTTTGAATTCTCATTTCCTTTTGAATGTCAACCTCAATGTGATATGAAAAGGGAGAAAGAAACTTTCCAAAATGACATTAAGTCTCTTTGCAAGTCAAATAATGAACCAAATGTCTTCTGTTTTGATTTGATCCACAACAATTGCTTTTCCAACTTTAAAACTGGGACGTCTTCAAAAATCAATTTGTTTGCCTCTAGTCATTAAGTGGTTAATGAGGCATTCAGTGTGGTTCATGGCCACATTGAAAAACAACTTATTCAATGTCATTGACATTTTGTGCCTATGAGCTCATAAACACCCCAAAACTCTCCTCAGTGCACAGCGCTGGTGAGACTTCGCTTCAGTGTTTCACAGGTCAGTGTCAGAATTCAAGATAATCTTCTAATTTTATCGTGCATTTTAAATATTTATTTATCTCAAAATCTTATTGAGAGTCTGGATAGAGTGGTCTGATGATCTATATATCTTTTTGGTCAGTGGAACACTTGGTAAATCATGTTGAATTATTCATTTCGGTAATGGGGGTAAAGCGGGTATAGCAGCAGGCTGTGTGAGTCAGCCTCTCAGTTGAATGATTTTGCTGCTTTATGTAGATGCCTCCCATATTAAAATGTTGTAGGAATTTTATTGTCACCTTGAGTATCAATTTTAATTAGACACACTATAGAATAATATGTTAATAATTAAACCCATGAGCATATATTTTACATGAAAAAGGTGCTATGTATTTTATGAAATTATCATTTAATTTTCAGGTCACATTCCCCACAATAGGACAGAGGGACTTAGATTGGACCTGTGGTCCACCTAGTCTCATATTTTGTGATAAGCTCTCTCAATTACCAATTTTAAGAGTAATAACAAAAATACAGATATTATTAACACTGTCATGGTTGATATATATTTACAGTCTGACCAGAAATCAGAAACCGCTAGCACAGTGCAGGCATATGACTCGAACACATGTCAAAGCATAAGTGCTGCTTCTTGTGGAGGAGCTGTGGTGCTAAGCAGACATGCCTAACTGAACACCTCCAAAACTGGGAAGCAATTCTGTTCTCCCTTTTGTTTCCAGTGTTGTAAAATAAAGTATTAAATGAGCTGTCACATACGAAGTGAGCGTGAATAGAAATTGAACACCAGACACTCCTCTAGTTTGAAAACCAGTTGGGAAACAGGTGAAAATGCAGCCTGGGTGTGACTGAGAGAGGACAGCCAGGGTCAGGTGTCAGTGGTTGACCCAAATATTTTGTCCAATATTGGAAATAGCCAATCTTTCTAAATTATTTCCTACCCCTCATATGACAAGACTGAAGTCCTTCAAGCCTATTTATAATTCACTACTGGAAACTCTATTTGCTTGGCCAAGAAGTGGAACCAGATCTTCCTGCCTAAATAAAAACCACAAAACTTCCTTTATGCAATACATCCAAGCCTAGAGAGACCATGATGAAATCTGGGAAGACTATAAGGCTGGGGAAAACTCAACACTTGAATGTTGCATTTATGTTAAGGAATCACCTCCAAACCAGGAGATCTACTGTAGAATCCGCTATGATGCGGGTTCCAAATTATTGGAAGAAAAATTTATACTTTACTTCTTCCCCAAAGTGGCAAGCTAGAAATTTTTCAGGAAGATGTACATCTGAAGGACAGAAAGACATAATTATTGTTTGCATCAGATTACCTTTTCTTTGCTATTAAACAAGAGTCAACTATGTTTCCTCATCACAAAAACTTTTGTAAGAAATGTAAATATTTCAAAAAAATTATTCTAATTTTAAACAATTTTGGATCAAGACAAGTGACACATTTTTAGACAGAAAGTTACTGAAACTTCATACTTGCTTCTAAGCCAAAAGTTCTGCTGTTACTCATATCTTGCCAGGAAGTGTGCAAGGAGTTTTCAAAACTACTGGAATTTCACAGTAATTAGAACTGCTTCTAAACTGCCATGTACGTGTTTCCCTTTTGGCAACTACTTGATCATGATGTGTTATGTAACCTCTACATAAATGCCAAA
Source organism: Tapera naevia (assembly GCA_033556795.1). Taxonomy (NCBI): domain Eukaryota; kingdom Metazoa; phylum Chordata; class Aves; order Cuculiformes; family Neomorphidae; genus Tapera; species Tapera naevia. The sequence continues at coordinate 20,532,261 of JAUMJJ010000038.1, forward strand.
AGACACATCCCTCTATCTATTCTATGACTGGGAAGCACAGATTACACATGAATAAATGCGACATATCCTTCTTATTCAGAAATATTATAAAGGCAGCTTCATTTTGCTTATATGCCAGGAATATACTGAGTCACACAAGGGAACACAAGGCAGACATCAGGGCCCAGAGAATTTGGACATCAGAGAATGAATTATCAGAAGATTTTTATCTCTCTTTCCCTCATTTCTCTGAGAAGGCTACAACACAGATGATTGATTGTTTTGAGATTGGAGTTGTTCCTGGTTGGATGGTCCCACTTTTGACTTACTATATAGTAGTCCTGTGTGTAGAAGAAGCAAAGCTTTGCTGTTTTACATGAATAAACTAACTATGAAATGAACTGATAGCCTTATATTGGTCTACATTTCAAAATTGTTATTTCGGAGTCGCTTCATTGAATTGACCTGAACAATCTCATAATCCCACTGGTAAATAAGGTTGACTGGACATAAATGCAAACTTACCCTTAAGAATCCATCCTTCTCTGTCGATACCAGAATCACCTGCCCAGACATGTGTGGACATGGGGCAAATTTTCTTTTTGTAACAAGGTTTTGGATTAATAGAGTTATTTAGGATCACTTGAAAATTGCACCATCCCTGTTGAATTCCATTTCCAGTATAGCGAACACATATCTAAACATCTTCATTTTCCTTCTTGTTGTGACTGTTTTGCTTTAAAAACTATTTTGCCTGAGAGAAGTAATACATTCATAATAATTTTTCTGTTTGTGTTTCACTTAAGACAAAAAGTTATAAAAACTCTGCGAAAAACGTAACAACAGAGGTACTAGTTAAATGATTTATTTGAGCATACATATTTCATAACTCAGCATTCTCAAAGACAGCTCAATAAAGAAGCTTTTCCCCAAATGTCACCAGAAAAAGGATGACACATGTCCCAGGACAGTACCATATAATTCATATTTAGAAAAATAATCTGACCTGTAAAAGGGAAGAAAATGAGTCAGCAAGACAAGTCTAGGGGTACCAAATTCATGCTAACACCTCATCACAAAGTGCATCCCTTAACTACACATGACCTAAGTTATTAAATCCACTTGGTGCAGTGTGGATGTGCCACATCACATCTGAAGTCGTATTACTTCCTTCACATCTCTCTCAATTATCTCCCTATTAGTTCTTAAGTTGATTATCTTAGATCTCTTCAGCCCCTTCTCTTGTAGTATAGATAAGCTATACTGTGCATTCCTTTGACTCGCTCCCTGATTTTAAATGACTTGGTTGTCCCTCCCAGCATCTGAAGTTCCTTTAGCTGTGTCTTGCACAGGCATGGGAATACCTCTGGATGAGAGAATTGCTGAGTGCTTTCACTCTGCATCGTTATTTTCTGAATTAGGAGACATAGTTCACTCTGTATCAGTTCAGTCACCTTCATGCTAGGATAATGGGGATTTTAATTACATGATGTTAAACTTCTTACTCTGATGCAGCCGTGTATTGGAAGGCCCATCATCAATTCAGCTGTTGATTAAGGAAACCTTAGATAATGAGAGTTTATTAACCCAGATTAATGAGCCTCAGGCAAAAAAGAGGGATTCTGTCCAACGGAAGTGGAGCACTGAACACAAATGTGGCTACATGAGCAGAGCTCAGCCCTCTTGAGATCTGCCCAGGAAATGACAGAGCATTTGGAAGAAATACCAGCAACTAGATCACAGAATCACGGAAGCATTAAGGTTGTAAAAGACCTTTAAGATCATCAGCTCTAGGCATATGTATGCCAAGTCCACCACTAAAAAATGTCCCTAAAAGCCACATCTACACATCTTTTAAATGCCTCCAGGGATGTGGACTCAACCACTTTCTTGGGCAGCTTTTTCAGTGATTGATAAGCCTTTCTGTGAAGAAATTTTTCCTAATACTCAGTCTAAACCTCCCCTGGCACAACTTTCCTCTTGTCCTATTTCTTGTCACTTGGGAGAAGAGACTAATACCTGACTTGCTACAACCTATTTTCAGGCAGTTGTAGACAGTGATAAGGTCTCCCCTCAACGTTCTTTTCTCAAGGCTAAATAACCTCAGTTCCCTCGGCTACTCCTTGTAAGACTTGTTCTCCAGCCCCTTCACCAGCCTTGTTGCCCTTCTCTGGACATGCTCCAGCACCTCAATGTCCTTCTTGTAGTGAAGGGCCCAGAACTGAACACACTACTCGAGGTGTAGCCTCACCAGTGCCGAGTACAGGGGCACAATAACTTCCGCAGTTCTGCTGGCCACAGTTTCCAAATCAAGCCAGGATACTATTGGCCTTTTTGGCCACTCCTGCACAACTCGGTGTTGTCTGCAGACTTACTGAGGCTGCACTCGATACCCTCATTCAGATCATTGATAAAGGTATTACATAGAACAAGCCCCAAGACTGAGCCCTGGGGAGCACCAATTATGATTGACCACTGAAGGGATTTAATTCTTTTTACCACAACCCTTTGGGCCTGGCAATCCGGCCTTTTTTTTTTACCCAGTAAGAGTGTGCCTGTCCAAGCTATGAGCAGCCAGATTTTCCAGGAGAATGCTGTTGGAAACTGTGTCAAAGGCTTTACCAAATTCTAGGTAGATGAAGTATGTTGAAAGTAGAACATCTGTGTTCTCAGGAGTCCTCCAGATCTCTGAGAAGAGGTAGGTATTCCAGGAAATGCACTGGCAAAGGGGACAAATGGCTTTGTTTTGCTCAGGGAGGAAATGAACATGATGGATGTCTCTCAAGAAGTCTCCTAGACCCTTCCTCAAGGGTATCCCTGAGGGGGTACTTCTGCTGCCCACCCCAGAACTGATACCACCTCTTCTCCCAGCAACATGCTTGTAGTCCTCCCTGGACTTTGTAATCTGTTCTAGGTTCAGAGAATTGCCAAAAATATGTGGTGTTGAATACAAGTGACAAACTATCTACCTCCCTTGGAAGACAGCCCTCCAATAAGATACTGGCCCCGTAGCATAAATTCACACAAGTGCCTGTTCCCATATAATGATACAACAAGGATAGGGAAAAGGAGAAAACCCCATGACATTTGAAAAACTATTTACAGCCTCACAAATCCCCTTCCACTTTGGTCATTCATACATGTCTCCACTCTTCCTGTTCTACCTGCCCTGGCAAGACATCAATAGACAAAGAAGTAAGAAATAACACATCACTGCAACAGAAAGGACATTTATTTAATTAGAGCTACGCATTCTTAATAAATTAAAAAGTTTGTCTATGGGATTGCTTTGGTTTGGGAAGTTTTCTGCACCTTTTTAATAGCTATAAGTGGCCATTGGAATGCGCCACTTGATGGCCATTTGATTGGCCATTGGAATGCGCTGCCCAGGGAGGTGGTGGAGTCGCAGACCCTGGAAGTGTTTAAGGGGAGACTGGATAAGGCACTGAGTGCCATGGTTTAGATGATAGGTTGGTGTTAGTGTTGGTGTTGGTGTTAGGGTTGGGTTATAGGTTGGACTTGATGATCTCAGAGGTCCTTTCCAACCTTATGATACTGTGATACTGTGTGATACTGTGAAGTGCAGCTAAAATAGAAAATATTATTTCAAAAGTATTGCTCATTTGCAAGTAGCTGTCATTCACAGTCAGAATGAAAGACGTATTAGCCAACAGAAGAAAACTTTATGAACGTCATGAACTTCAGCAATGCGAAATACTCCTCTTTCCTGTACTAAATTCATTACTCAACGAAGTTATAAACGTGTATCTGCAGTTCAAAAACAGTAGAAGAACCTTTCTGGATCCCAACTTTTCTGACCGATCCCTTGAAATTACATACTCTGAGAAGAGCAAAGAGTTCAAAATGACTCACTAGGCTGAAATTCTTGTTCGCGCAGTCAGCAAAAGATTTTCCCTTGTTGTCAGTTCTGGGAATTTGTATAAGCAGTGCATTCACTCGTCAGATCTTGCTGTTGGCAAAATTTAAATGAATACAAAAATCTTTAAGCTAGTAGATGGAAGAGAAAATGGCCCAAGAGAAAATGACCCTTGATTTTCTGAAATAAAAAATTGCAAGTTTCTATTTGATATTTCTGCATCTAATGCAAAATATAGCTCATGAATTAAACTTTCTTTCCTCCTTCCCTACAGGGCATTTTCTCTGTGTTAAAAGCAGGTAAAAAGGACTACTTAAAATAACAAGCGATATGAAATACATGTAACTTTTGAAATGAAAACAAGTGAGAAATGGCCTGAAGAAAGTTAAGTGCATATTATTCCTCGTTTCAATACATATAAAATTGTAAAGCTGTGATTCAATGGAAATAATGGTAGCTATGCCAAAAATGTATCTGAGACTTATTTGAGTAAGTTTATTGTACAGTGTATAGTAAAAGTTCCTCTGTGATTCTTCTTCAGAAGATAAAGGCTTGCAGTTTCTACTAAACGAAGACTTCAGCTTAAAACCCCCTACATAGTAAAGGACTCGGGCTCCTGGTGAGCCTGAACTGAGGGAGCTAGTCCACACCTCCTGGCATTCATGCAGCAACCCCAGTAACACAGATGTCTCTGAAGAGCTCACTGGAGCTGCAACAGGACATCGATGCTGGAAGAGACCTCCACTGAGCCACCATCAGCTTACGTATATGCATATATATGTATACACACCTATATTTGCAAAAATACCTTAGCAGACTGGTCATTGTGTAAAGAAATATCAGCTCCTTAGTGTCTGTGTTATGGTAAGTGGATTATGAAGTTGTGAAGTTGTGAGCTTTTTAACTGCAAGAGGCCGAGTGGTGGAGAGCAGGGTACTGCAGCAGAAAGGCACAAACACAGTTATCCTCAGAACTTTTTCTAGGGCTAACACTGCTTTCAACTCCAGTTAGCCAACTCAAAATCCTAGCCCTGACATTTTTTTTGAAAAAGAACTGCTATGCATGAATGCACACAAACTGTAATAAAAAAAAAGATGACTCAGTAAAAAACAAACTTTCAAGATTTTTGTAATAGAAAGACACTCCTGGGAGTGGCCAAGGCCAGCTGAAGCTAAGCACCCTTTCCAGAATAAGCTCTGGGAAGTGAGAATAAAACACTTGAATTTTCATACGGATGCTACCTACTTAAAATACTGCTGGTATTCCTTTGACAGTAATGATAAGATCCTTTTGGTTTCACGTACTAATTGAGAGGGTGAAAAGGGGAAGTTAACCACATCTCCTTTAAAAAACACTCTTTTCCATATTTAGGTCTATCATAGAAGTGCAAATGTAGGCCTTGTGTAATATCATGAAAGCTGATTAAATACCTAATTGCACTTGTAGGCTTATTGCAGGCATCCTGACAGGCCCTGGTGTTATAGAAAGAGGCAGGTTCCTTTGCTGAAGCATATAGGGTGGTACAGTAGACCTCTTCGTGTCCTCCCCATCCTGAACCAGGATCACTGTAAGAATGCCTGAATGATGCCCACAGCTACCCTTACGCAATCTCTTAAGCTTTCTCCATCCTTTTTGGTCTAACAGTCTTGGAGGTTTCTTGTCCCTTTTCCAACTGCTCCAGAGCCCACAGCTCTTATCACTCCAAAAATCCTATTCATGAGTATTTCTAATTCCACATATCCAGCTCAAATGACAGCTTCCCATAACTTCCCATAACAGAACATACCAGACTATCCACTCTTTTTGCCCCCAAAAGCCATTGAGAGCACCAGCCAACGTCAAATCTTCTCTATTTTTTTCAAATTCTTGCCCCAAACCTCCTTCTGCCCAAACCCTCCAACTTCCCTACTGCTCCGTCCCAGGCTCTCTGCTGCTACCACTCACTGCTCTGTGGTCAGGACCCCCAAACTCTGATCTCCTGGCAAGGATGGCTGCCCAACTCCACATCATCTGGATCCATCATCTTGGTGCTTGAACCATCTGTGAACATCTGCACCTACTGCAGTGAGTTGCCATGGCTGACTAAGGCCAGGATCCTCCACCACAACACCACCTCCCTCACTGCCTCCCTCAGAGGGAGAGACCCAACTCCTCTCTCTCACAGGGATTTCTACAATCTATATACAGGCTGCAGTTCCCAGAAATGTATTTTAATAGGATGCAAAGAACAAAAAAGTAAGATTCATTTCAGGAAAACCAGATGTATTTAAACCCTTTATTTCATTACTTTTACTCGGCAATCAGATCTGGAACTTCCCTTTTATATGATTTGGAAAAGAAAAATAAAAAAAAAGCACATGTAAATACTGTCCTTTTTTTTTATTATTTTTACCTTACCTCTGTTTGGTAGAGAGATTAACCCCATAGAGAGAATTTTTACCTTTATCTCCCTCTCTTTAGCCCTGTATTTGAAAGGAGGGTAGGGGATGTGAGAGGGGCCTAAGATCCAAAGAATTAGAGGTTACTTGATCTTCTTTGTAAATAATCGCAGTACCATTGACTGAGTGCCCTGAAGCCCAGCTGCCTGCTGACAGACTGCTGTGTCGGCAAAAATTTCTCTCTTTTGCTGGAGTCTTTAAAATTATCTTGGTTTGAATGCAAGGCAGAGTAAAAAACAAACTAATTACCAATCCTTGACAACACACAGTCACTTTCCACCAAATCTGAACCTTTTTTTTCCCTTTCAACTCGCACCAGGCACGTTACGTCTATGGTGCTTACCAGTTCTTCCTTTTTCAGGTAAGGTGGAGTGATGTTTGCTTCATTCTCACTAAAGCATTTTTTTCTCAGTGAGATTTCCCATTGCAATCAAAATGCAGGAGGTGATTTCATTAATCACTTTGTTAACGCTGTTTTCACCTTTGCAAAAGACACTTTATTCTCCACCGTTCATAGTGCAGTAATTCCTATAAGGCACTGTGAAGATGCAGCTACGGATCAACACTCTTTGTTAATCCATTTTTTATCATAAAGTCACTGGGCGAGGACAGGCAAAATCTTGAAGATGTTGACTGAATGGGCCTCAGATAATCAAAACCTAGACTGTAAATACAAAGGATGAATCTTAATTTTTCTGCTTGTACTTACGTTTATATTAAAAAAAATAAATCGTGACACTAAGGAGATAAAAAGGGAGGAGGAGTGTGGTTTTTGTGGATATTTTTAGAGGGAGACTGTAACAGTACTATGCAGCAGCTGCCCTGTCTAATAGTCTCTTGCCCACCAGGAGGAGAGGACCTGCTGTGAGGTTTCCATGAGTTCCTCAAAGAGAGTCAGGTGGAGCATAGCAGCTGTAGCAGGGGTTTGGATGAAACTTTCTCCCTTTTGAGTCCTGTAGTTTGTGCAGAACTCCTGCAAAGAAACTGAAAATCTCTGGGAAAAACTGCATGTTTTTTTTGCCAGGGAACAACTGGGGAATTGAGGGATCTTTTGTTCTTCCTGTGCTTCAAGCACTCCATGGGACGCTTGACTAATAGTGCCACTGTCCAACTTTCATCTCATGATCACGGTCACTGATTCATCTGGCCTCAGGACAGGGCATGTAGGGAGTTTGCTTGAGAGGATGTAGGAAAAGGCTCTGCTGTTCCTCCCTCTCTGCCTTTCCCATCAGCAGCGCTCACTCCAGTGTTAGAAGAACTAGACCTTCAGCTCAGCAGCTCCTGCCCCCACCTACCACGGCTGGACCAGCCACCCACCAGACCTTCATGCTGCCCTTTGCAAAAGAGGCCACCAAGATGGCAAAAATGCTGTTCAGGAGCAGGTGATGGATCAGTGGGAATGACTGAATACTCCATGCTTTTGATAGACCAAGTTCTGCTGTGGTCATGCTTAGACAAGCACAGGGATAAATAAAATCAGCTTTACAATAAATTTCAGAATTTACTATGTTTTTACTAGCATCTTGTTTGCTTGAACATGTTTATTTTTAGCCTTCAGGCAAATATTTCTGCCTTCTGTGAACCTTTTATGTAAATCAATGGAGGCATTTGGCAAGCCATATCAAAAATGCAGTTTTACATATCACTGAAGCGGAAAATAAATGGAAATAATTACTGATGTCTCCAAGAGCAGATTTATTTCAAAATGAAACACATAGTTCAGAGGCAGTGGTCAGTATATATCTAAAGATTTCCTGTTAGCTTACATAGCATTGGCTCAGACATTTTTATTTAGTTTTGGGATTTTTTTCCCTCCTTTTGGGGGAGACCAGAGAGAGATGGTGGCTGTTTGTTTGTTCATTTTTCAGTATATTGATCAGAATCAGCTCTTTACTTCCTTAGGAAACTTGGGAGATGATATTTGTAAATCCCTCCCTCATGTTAGAAATCGGAAATTAACTGATGTTTGAAAGAAAATGTTATACACTGCCATGACAGTAACATTGTTAACAGGGTGGCTGAAAAAACTGTAGTTTCTATATGATGGGCTTGATGAATATTCATAAGGGTCAATACTAATCTGTTTTTATGTATATCAGTATAAACTAGTAATGCACATCTTGACACCACTGACTTTCACCGTCAAAAGGAGAGCTGAGTCCCACAGTGCCAAAGGCTGCTGCTGAGCCATCACTGCAGTCCACCATCCTGACATTTGTTGCATCCCAGGGGAAAATTTAGGAGCACTTCTGCTTATGGAGTCTTGGAAACAAATGTTTTATAACTGTTACTATAACTCGGCAGCACTTGAAGGAATCACTGAGGACAGATGCAAATTTTGCTGATTCTGGAGCAGAGGGCAGCCATGTGAACCAGACCAAAGACTCATTTGGCCCTGTGTGCTCCTGCTGGACCAGCTGCCCTGTGCAGCTGCTGATGGAAGAGGAGGAACAGATAAGTGTGTCTTCACTCAGCGTGCTCTCAGCCTTCAGTTATTCTTGGCTTTTAGAGTTCAGATGTGACTCCTGCCTCTTTAGTCACCCTAGCTGGATTTCTCTCAAGTTAACCTGTCCAGGGCCTCTTGACATCATGTGGCATCCACATACCCTTCAGGACAAGGACTTCCAGAGCTATAAGCCACTGCAGGAAGAGCTGCTTCCTTTGGTTTGTTCTAAGCCTAGTTTCTAGTAGGTTCATTTGCTATGTCCTCATCCTTTTACTGGTGACTAGGAACAGGTGCCACTAGTGACTGTGGTACAGTATCAGTCCTGTGCTCCTTTAGCTTTTCAGAGCAGTAGTTACCAGACTTCAGTTACTACAGTGCCACTGTCAGCATCAAGCCCGTATAGAGTCTATTTTTTATGAATTCTGGTTCAAAGCATTGTTTCTGCTGGATCTAGGTGTTAAGCACACCATCAAACCTGGACCTCTGGTTTCGCAAGCCTAAATTTGTTCATTGCTCCCCTCACTGCAATCCCAGGATATAAAAATATACAGACAATTGTATTTCAAAAGCCAACTCCAGTTTTATTTAATTTGTCCCCACTTTTAAGTTATCTTTTGCTGCAGGGTGAAAATGAATGAGTTTTTTGGAGTACCTCTTTAATTGCATTCCTGATAGTGCTAAATAAATCCTAGAAAATTTATAGTACGAAAAAATGACCATTCCTTCTACCCCTGCAAGTGTTACAACTCTTCCAAATCTTTCAAAGATAGCAGAAGTATTAAATACCATCTGAACTTAACTTACCGTAGATGGAAAATCTCTGAAGAGGCATTTCAGGCAAAAATTATCTGAGGAAGGGCAGAACACCAAGAATATGGTAGGTGTGGCAACAAAAGTAAAAGTGAAATAGCATGTTTTCTGATGTATTTAGCCAAGTACTGCAAATATCCTTCCATTGCTACCTCCGGACAGGAATCTTATCAATGTTTGATGTGTTGTTGCTGAGCTCATTGATTTAATTCTGATGCTGAACAAAAAAAAACAAAATAAAAAAAGGCTATGGCACTAGCTGTTTTGCTCCATAAAATCCTCCCATCATGGCAGTGTAACAAAACTTCAGCTTGTAAAGCTCTGCTGTGCATTAGCCATTGGAGAAATGCAGGGGGAAAATGAGCTCACAACTCAGGGCAGAAAGGCAGACAAAAAGAAAAAATATAAATTGTTTTAAAATTGGTGGTTTGATACTTTTAGCAGGTACAAACAGTATTTTGAAATGTTTAAAGGATGCAGGATCTGATTCACATGCAACAACATTAAATGGCAAAGGAATCAGAAGGGTTCATAGACTTCCCTGTTTCATGTCTCCCAAGGCTGTCCCTGCCGAGGTGGCAAGTTTCTCAAAAGGAGGTAACATACACAAAATTCAACAGATGTTTCATCTTTAGTGAGATATTCCCACCAAGAGTTATTCCGCACTGTTTTTCAGTGTGCCCAACAAACCCAGACTCAAAGAGGTCTGCATAGAAAACACAGCCCCCAGGGTCTGGGGAAAGGTGGCATGAAATTGCTATTTGGGCTTGGACATAACCTTCCAAATACACAAAACGAAGGTGACATTGATTTTTGCCTGTGTTTGCCACAGTCATGTCAGTAACACAGGTGGCGTATATTGGGATTCGCTGTGCTGAAATTCTTGATCACTTGCCTCTGTTCACATCAGTGACATGGACATTTAGTTGTGTCAGAGCCAGTATCTGAGATACTGCTGCTGAGGGAAAATTGCAGCCTGACAGCTAACTGCATGGAAACATGTTTAAGTCAGGTATTTATTTTCAACAATGTACTAGCCCAACAAAGCACTCTGTTGTTCAAAGAAAATTTCCGAGAACCACATTCTGACATCATTACAGAATTCATACTATGTAAAATTTCCAATTTTAAAATATCATCATAGAGGACTAAGTTGCAAAATCTCCTACGAACATGCAAGATTAGTTCCTGATTTATTGTCTTTGGTATAAACCTGGAATCTTGTAGTTATACTTTTTACATTAGCCTCAAAGAAAAAGAATGCACTACCACAAAGAGGATTATTTTCTTTTTCTTCATATACACACACAAAGCTGGGCAGTCCTTAGAGTTAGGCACCAAATAAATTTACTCAAGCTAATAACAACATTCAATTTTTTTGTTACTTTAACAAATATTCCTAAGTTAATTTCCCTAGAATATCTTTGCAAAATAAATGACCTCAAAATGATGTAAGGAATCAAAGTAAAATACTTCAAATATGTGAATTAATTTTATCACAGGTGGCAGGAATTTCACAATAAGGTTATTTATTAGTTCTCTAGCAACAATTTTCAGGCATAAGTTGTCTCCAGAACAGAGACAAATTTAAGTTGGTTTCATTCTGCTTTAAGACAGTTAAAATGGAATTTATTTGTCTTCTTTACTCACCGAACTGGAGAACAGGTCTAACCCTTTAAATGCTGTTGTTTAATTTTGAGGAGAGAGGCTGTAAAACCAGGGTGCTTCATTAAAATACCATAGCTGGCACCTCTCAGAGGCACAAGAAAAGGATATTCACCGAGTAAGTAACACATTATAAATTATAATTGAGAGTCAGTTCTCCCAGGGAGAAGAGAAGGTAACTTGTCATTTGAAGTGTTGTGAGTTTCTGAGACTGGACTAGGAGTTTAGAGGGTATAATGATATCATTAAGAAATGCCCTTGCAAAGCAAGCGAAATTATACTGTGCTATTTCTTGAAAACCACAGGAACTCTTTTTTTGTTCTGTCAGCAGTAGTTCAAAGAGCTACGTGACCCCATTAACATTCACTCAGGCTTGTATAACAAATTGGAGGGGGGAACATTTCTTGAATAGTCAATTATATTCAGTGTGAATACCTAGCACTGTTAGCCATGTGGGCTCAGCCTCACACATGCATACCTTGCACACCTGCTTTACCTTTCATAGCTTTATTTATTGTTTACTATTTAGAGGAGAAAGAAATATAAAGGGTAGAGAAAGAGCAAGGAGGAAGGGAAGTGGAAAAAGCTACATAATGGACAGGTGATTTGATAGGCATGGCTAAACTGATCCAGTATTTGCAGTAGTTCTACTATGAGCATAAACTGTTGATGAGTGACTGAAGATCCTTTGAATACACATAACTGTGGAAGGGACTTAGTAGGAGTACGTGGGGTGATATATTATAGACTTAAGCCAGAATCTTGCAGAGAAACAGAGTTTCTCTCAGTTTCAACAAGAGACAGCTCTTTTGGCCAAACATTTTCTTTATTGCTACATGAAAAGTTCTGGATTTTTTTTTTTTCTGAAAACGTTGCCTTTCATAGAAAAGCTTAGTTGCAGAGATTCTGGTGCAGTATCTGTCTGCGACTGCAGTTTGGCTATTTTCTGCTTCTTTAGACCGTTATCAGTCCAGTTGTCCAAGTGGCTCATGACACATGATGTCAAATGACTACAGACAGTCTCCATGCTGCAATGTTTGTTGACTCAGCTTAAAGAAAGACTGTGGCCAGGAACAGAAACAGAAGTTTGCCTTGTTGGTTTTGAGTGTAAATGTTTCCTTTTGGACAAAAAAAAAAAAGTTTTGAATTTGTCTGAAAATATAAAGGGTTAATCTTTTTGCACAGTAAAATTATTAACTTTTTTTCAGAGAGTGAATAATAGATATTCTCTCCAATGTTAGCAGAAAGCCCACTCACATTGATTAATTAAGCCTAAAGCTTTATCTGTAACAGTTTATTAATTTCAGTTAGAGTACAGATTCAGAAATCTTTATCTCTTCAGGACTGTCCCCTTGCAGCTTAGCAATGTTTGATAAATTATATCAAATTATATGATAAAGGAAAGGACGATCACAAGGAGATTAAATGCTGCCTGTGTTGTGAGGAGATACTATTTCCTGAGAAACTTTTGAATTCTGGTGCTCTCTATTTGGTAATGAAACTGAACAAGTTAGGACTGCCAGTGGGACTCGCCATGAAACATCACACACAAGCTGAAGTAGGACACTTAGTAACTACTGTAGATATTCATTTGCATGAGTATTCCTACCAATCCACCAGAAAAGCAGATCTTCCAGATGTTGAGTGCATGTGCCACTGAGAACACATCTATTTCAAAGCAGCTTCTAAGTTCTCTTGGAAAATAGAATAACATTTATATTACCCTGTATGCCTAGGCAAGATTCAATTTTATTTTCAGCTTATTAGAAGTTCTGCTGTTATCCTCCATAATTCTTAAATAATGATCAAGTATTTTGCTCATCACATATATATTCACGCTTCTGCCTTTCTTCTGAAAACCAGTCATTTTGATGACATTCTAAATGTAACCACTATTTAAAGAATATTTGCATTGCAACTGTGTTTGTGTTAGCTATGCATTTTCTTAGCTGCATTTTCATTGCATGTAGATTGGAGTTGATCAGAAAGCCTCCTCTGAAATGTAAACTATTTTTATTACACTTCAGCCATGCTTTAAACTGATTCTACTGCAAACAGTTTGAAACAGTGGGAGAGTGCTCCAAGTGAAAAATAGAATGTGCATTTAAATGGTCTAATATGTGTCTAGCAGACATAGATGCAAAACACATCCAGAAAGAATTGTAGGAAGGTTTGAATTACTGCTCAGTAATGCTATGGGAATAATTTCCACTGAAATCCATTTTTCCTCAGAAAATTCCTGTTTGTCAAGATCAAAGCTTAGTAGGGGGAAAGAGGTACGAAACAAGAGAAAAGGAAGTAGGGATCTGCAGCCTATTTTTCACTCAAAGTTTTCATCTTTCCTTGAAAGATCGTGATGTTTGAGATGTTTCAAATTGACATTTTTACATTAAGGACCCTCTGCTATTCAGAAATTCTTGTTTCTAGTGTTAAACTCTGCAGAGCTAAGAAGGGATGTATAAAGGCTTGAGAAAAAGCCTATTTCAAGATCACTAGACAAAAAGTTCTAATTGATATGTGAAATTTCCAAGAAGTGCTCTGATGTTGAGGGACATTTTCCACAAGCCTGGAAAACTCTTATGAACTGGAAAGTCACTTCTTGTTGAGGTGCAGCAGGGGTGGAATTACAGCCTCCATCATGGCAATGGCAAAAGTCCCATCTGCATCAGTTCTGGCACAAGCCCTCCCTGCAGCCACAGGAGCCAAGTTGCTGGGCCTTGCATGGCAGCGTTCAATTACCCATAGACCAGTTCCCCTGATGCAGCATATCCTTGAAGATGTGCCAAAAAGGGGACCGTGAGCCAGAGGTATAATGGAACAACTGATCTCACACTGCTGCAGCAATTTTTCCAGGGGGCACGGATTTCAGCCTTGCAGTTGTTAGTGAGGCTCGAGAGTGAGTCCTCTCCTAGAGAGAGCCAAGTCCTTACCTGTTCGTGCTCAGGCGATAATTCATGTCACATACCACAGTGTACAGACTTGATCTGACTTTCTCCACCTCCGTACCTACACGTACCTCCATCACTATTCCACATCTCAAACAAAACAATACCTATTCCACCTTTGTTGACATGTAGCTCTCACTGAAATGTCACTATTGCTGTATCTTTCTGGTCTGATCTTGTACATGCGATCCTTTTCATACTTTGCATAATTGCTTTATATATTTTTCATAGCAAAAAAATATCTGTAGTATATATTCCATTCAGGAAAATTTCATTCAGTTTCCATGCTAAAAAATGAAAAAAAACTTTTGGGCTTGTGAAAGAATTTGAACAGTTATTACAGATGCATTGCTCCTGAGGTCCTATGAAACTAATAAGACAGGAATAATGTAAATTAAAGAAAGTAAATTTGGCCACGTTCACATTTTTCGAGGGGAAGAAAGGTTTAAGATGCAAGATGAGTTACTTAAGCATATGTTGGTGGGAAAGTTCAAGCATGCCTCATGTCAGCTCTACCTGCCTTTTTGCTGGCTACCAGTAAGAAACCATTGCTTGCTGCTTTAAGTAAACTTTTTGCAATAAACTTTCCCATTTCCTTGCCAGGACTGAAAGAGTATTTACTTCCTGTCTAATTCCTATCAGAAACTTGATGAGACCTTTACTAAAATGTAATAGCTGGCATTAAAATAAAAGACTTTCCTTTCAATATATCCAGCCTCTCAGGCTGTCCACATTGCAGCTTATCCTTTACTCACAGTCAAAATCCCCAAATCCTCCAACTGGCAAATATGGCTGGGCTGATCAATTCTACTAAGCAGTTAATTCCAATATTCAAGTGACAAATGTGAGTCTACAGCCTACTGTGTTTTCCTTTTTCCTTGTTCCAGTCAACTCCCTAGAGATGATAGACACACAATGAGCACAGGCCTTCTTTTGCAGAGAGTGAAGTCTGTTTATCTACCTTTATTTTATATATAATGAGTCAATCCCTTTTCTTGTCTCCTAAAATTTCAAAGGCACCCTCAATGACAGCTCAGAGAGTACTTACTCTGCATATCACAACAGCTGCTGAAGACAGATAGCAGGAGCATTTCTGGAATCGTTCAAACTGACCTTCTTTCAATGGGTACTAAATGCTCATCATTAGCTGTGACTATATGTTCAGCAATTCAACACAGATTTCTAACATGAAGCACATTGTAACATCAAGGGGAAAAATAACTAGAAACAAAATTTCGAGACTTTTGAAACAGCTTTTAATGGGAAAAAATGGTATGGTTTTTATATGTATATAATTGCAAACTGTTTCATCCAGATATATGTAAGTGTGCATATTTCATACAACTAGTGGACTTGAAATCAAGGAAGTTCTTTGCTACATGTTTGGGAAGCAGAGTATCCCATTGTCTCTTATAGCATCTGCTAAATTCTATCTCTAGTCATTTTCCAGATGCTGAACGTCATTAGATCCTGAAGCTGTCTCTTTTTAGAAACAGTTAAATTATTATTACTGAGAGGAGTTCTCTGTTTTCTTCACAGACTAGATTTGTCCCCCTCTGTAGGTAAACCCATCTTGCTTCTATGAACGCAACTTGAGTAACTAGCACGTCTTCTAGAGTTATTAGCAGGTAATCTATTTTGGGACATATCAACACGCTGTGATTTTGACACAGGAACATCCCACTTTTATATTCTGAGGAAATGACCTGCCCTCTGATAGGCCACTACTTAAAGAATTAGAAGAAATGTAAAGAAGCAGCCTACAAAGGCTGGAACCAAGGACAGGTAGCCCAGGAAGAATGCAGGGAAATTATTCAGAGAGCCAGAGATCAGGTTAGGAAAGCTAAAGGTCTGATAGAATTAAATCTGGCCAGAGATGTCAACAATAACAGGAAAAGCTTCTTTGGGTATGTTGGTGATAAAAGGAAGATGACGGAAAATGTGACTCCTCTCTGGATAGAAATGGGAGACCTGGTTACCCAGGTGTTCAGTGGCTTTTTTGCCTCATTCTTCGCTAAACAAGTGCTCTGGCCACACCACCCAAGGTGCAGAAGACAAATGCAGAAACTGGGAGAAGGAAGAACCACCCACTAAAGGAGAAGATCAGGTCTGAGACCATCTAACAAACTTGAAGATACATAGGTCCATGGGACCTGATGAGACGCATCTGTGGGTCCAGAGAGAACTGGTGGATGAAGTTGCTAAACCACAATCCATCGTATTTGAAAAGTTGTGGCAGTTCAGTGAAGTTCCAACTGACTGGAAAAGGAGAAACATAAACCTTGTTTTCAAAAAAGGAAATAAGGTAGGCCAGGGAACAACAGGTCAGCCAGCCTCAGTTATGCACCTGGCAGACCTTCCTGGAAACTGTGCTAAGGCACATGGAAAATAAAGAGGCAACTGGTGACAGCCAACATGGTTTCTCTAAGGGCAAATTTTACTAAGAGCCTGAACATTCATTTTAAACCAAAACACTGGTTTAAATAACGGGTTTACAGTGTTGGAGGATAAGGGAAGAATAAGTGCTGTCATCTACCTGGACTTGTGCAAAAGACATGGATTTAATGGATGGACCACTCCATGGATAAGGGGTTGTCTGGGTGGTTAAAATCAAAGAATTGTGGTCAATGGCTTAATGCCCAAGCAGAGACCAGGGACAAGTAAACATTCCTCAGGGTTCTGTATTGGGACCAGCACAATTAATATTTTTGTGAGTGACATGAACCGTGTGATTAGGTGTACCCTACTTTGCCAACAACATCATCTTTGCCACGAAGATGATCAGAAGGCTGGGACATGTCTTCTATGAAGCCAAGCTGAGAGAGTTGGGGTTGTTCAATCTAGAGAACAGAAGGCTCCTGGGAAACCTTATAGCAGCATTTCAGTACTTAAAGGGAGCCTACAAGAAAGCTGGAGAGGGATGTTTTATGAGGACATAGTGACAGGTCAAGGGGTAATGGCTTTAAACTGAAAGAAGGTAGATTTAGATAAGATATAAGAAAGAAAATTTTTACTGTGAGGATGGTGAGACACTGTAACATTTTTGCTCAGAGAAGTTGTGGATGCTGGAAGCATTCAAGGCCAGGTTGACTGGGACTTTGAGTAGCCTAGTCTAATGAGACATATCTCTACCTGTGGCAGGGGGGTTGGAACTACGCAGTCTTTAGGGTCCCTTCCAACACAAACCATTTGGTGATTCTGTGATTCTATGATTCTCTGACTATCCGTCCTCAACGACACAGCCTAGAATATCCTTTTTTCTTCAATTTCCCTCTCCTGGGAAAGATAATTACAAGGTTTTTGCACAAGTTCCAAAACTTGAAGATTTCCTTAATTTTTTACAAGTCTTTAAATTCTGGACATTAAAAAAAACCAAAACCAAACTCAAAAAAACAACCAAAATAAAAAAATTGTACAGTCTGCTTTCAAGTAGGTTTCTTTCTATCAGGGGGAAGGAAAGAGGGACTGATTCTCAGCTGCCATAAATCAATATTACTCTGCAGATGTGCAGGGAGCCCCAGCCAGTTATACCATCTCAGCAACTGACCTCAGCTCTCAGCTGATTTTTGCCTTTCCAATTTTGAACCTTAAAGAGTGAGGATCAGCAGAATAAATGAGAGTGACTTCTGAATGTCCTTTTAGTCTCCCAGAGATAAACAGCTTTAACATCTACATTGAGTGGCTTCTTACCCACTGTGCTAAGATTTTTTACTAGTTCTTGCCCAAAGCAGCCTATATATGTGTCCATTTACGGCCTTACTTGCCTAGCTTCTGTTACTGAGGATTTGATCTCTTGCGCCTTCAGCAGACAATGACAGAGAGATCTCTTTCTTTCTGTGAATAAGACCTGTTATAAATACCTGATGAGACGTAGCAGCATCACTGGATATTTATAGCGTAGACAGACTTTCCCCTACACTGCAGATTTCTACAGAAAGGCTGAGCTAGAATAAACTTTTTTCAGAGTGTTCTTGTTTGTTGTGATATGTATTACCACTTAAGTTTAATTTTCAAGTAACAGCAGCGTTATGTTCAGAAACTCTATGGAAAGACTAGTTGCATCTTATACTTAATATGTACGGCATCTTGCAGCCTGCATCCTTCACATGACTCATGAAGAATTCAATTGGAAGTACTAAGTAAGTCAAAGAGATCACATCTATCTCAGCTTTTAGAACATAAATATGTTCAAACAAGGAGAGAAGAGTCAGCTTCTTGCTCCAGGGTTCAGGTTGGTGAAGGAAAGACCAGACTTGAAGGGCAGAGAGTTTGGCAAAGTCTCCAGATACATGAGGACTCTCTGGGCTCTGTTCATATTCCCAATTTGATCACAAAAAAGGTTTGATCATACCCATTAACACAGGTATTGCTGATGTGAAATACTGTGTCATTATCTCAGCTTGATTTCAACTTGGAAAAAGCAAGAATTTTTAACAATTAAGAAAGAAATCAAGTGTTTCCTATGAGTCATAATGAACTGGAATATTAAGTATTTTGATTTTCCAGCTGAAAATTTTAGAAATAAGCATATTTCTAGATTTTTTCGTATAGAATTTTGGAAAGATATTTCAAAATAATATTTCTATTCTGAAAATGTGGCATCATTACAGAAAAAAGAATTGGTTTTTACTGAAAAAAATCAATCATGTCTAAAATCTCATATTTTTCACTGAGATTTGGAAAAACAATCAAACAAAAAAATACACGTTTGCCATGACGTTGAACTACACATTTTTTTTCAAGCACTACATTATAGTCTGCATTTTAAGCATATTTTATGTTTTAGCTCTTCCTTATGAAGCATAACATGAAAACCACTTGATTGTATAAGATAGTGTCAAGAGACAAGTAATCTGCTGCTATAATTTAACTGACATTAAGTTTCTCAATCCCACATGATTACAGTAGGAGGAAGTTTCAAAAAAATGTAACTTGTTTAAATCTATTGCTCATATTTAAGAGTAAAAATATGCATATAATTCTAAACAAGATGAGTTTTCCCTAATCTAGTATATCATTCCAGATTTTGAAGAGAGGTAGTCTCCAATGTCCAAACAAATCTGTTAGCCTGATTATCTAACTTGATCTCAGTATCAGAGGTACTTTGGACTTCCCTTCCCCTTCTCCTTTTCTTTTCCCTTCCCTCCTCCTTCCTCTCTCCTCCCAGAAATATCAGTTACCAATTTTCATTGGATGATACATGGAAGATAATTTTAAAAAATAGAAAAGATTTAATGGAGGTCCTAATGGACACTGTTGGTCATAACTTCTGTCAAGCTACTACTGTTGTTACTGCTATTTGCTGCAATGATTGTGAAATTCATATCAAAGCCCTCTTGAGTCCTAAAGATCACTCCTGCAGTGATTCATCATTGTCACAAAGTAGGCATAGGGCTTTTTTTTTAAGAGTCACCATCCTTGCATGGATGAAGTGCAATTGCATATTACAGAATTACCAGAGAAGAAGGGATATGACCAGGATATAATGATTCACCCTGAATGTTCATTGTACGTGTTCACTGTAAACACGCTTTACCCTATTTTCCTCTAGTGTTTATTAGAGGTCTTCAAATGTAGTAGTCAGTAGCAAACAACCTGCATACTAACAAGTGACCTTTTTTTACATGTTTCACTTGCTTCACAATTGCAACATGGGTTTCTTACCTTTGCCATTGGACCCCCTGATATTTCTAAACTGTTATGCAAAATGCCAAAGTACCGGTCTCTAGTTAACCTAAGCCATAATCAAATTTTGTCTACCATCTTGAGATAGTTATAATATCAGCATGATGTACATAGATGGATAACTTCACAGTTGAAGAGAACAGAGGGGAGAAATATGCTGTGAAGGGGACAAGCTGTTCACATAAAAAAAATAAGGACTGGAAGTCAAAACTCATCGAGTTATTGGCAAAATAGATTGGTTTTATATACATCTCTTTCCCCACCTTTCCATCCACATGACAATCTTCTGTTTAATGTGTTAAAACTCAAAAGATCAGTAAGGTTTAGGAAGGAGTATGGTACAAGCTCAAAGTATAAAGTAGCTATTGCCTTGTGATAAGAGAGTAGAAGTCATTAAACAGAGATGGTTTGGGCACTAAAACTACTTTTGTCTCCATGCTGTGGTGGCATGATAAGAATTGCTATACTGTACAAATACTTGTTTAGCATCTGAACAACTGTTGTTTAAAATAGAGTCATAAGATTTCAGGTCATTAAATAACTGAGGAACAGAGTAGGTACCCTGTTGAGTTACAATGAACTATATAGTATACTGTAATATATACAGAAACCCAAACAGAACAGGGAGTATTGAGTAGAATGTGCTTTCAGCCATGTGGTGATGTAACTTGTGCTGCATCACCCTGAGCATTAACAGACTTTACAGTATTTGGAACTAAGCTTTCTATGTAATAGCAACATACTGATCTCCGCAGCTAAGTCTATTAGATTTGTCCAGTGTTGATCTTGCCCCACAGGATGAGTCAACATTTGCATCTGTGTAATGTTTGTTCTCAGGACTTAGAAATAATGCACTGCAGCAGTAGTTGAAGGAAAGAAATATATTGAATAAAAATGCAAAAAAAAAGTACCACCTATATAATAATTGGCTTAAATCTACTTGAAAGTAAGAAAAAAATTACCAAGTGCATATATCTAAATTACTACATACACTAGTTTATTTTTTACCAACTCTATATTTCAGAAGACCATGGTCTGAGATATTGAATCAGCTGAGAGCTAAACAAAGCTATGGGGAAATAGTTCAACTATGGCATTAGGATTGCTATTATAGATAGAGATGCTAGAATTTCCTGGTTAAGCCATCAATATGTGAAGATACGGGTTCAACCCCAACGAAAGCTCTAATACAAAATTATTTTCCTTGCACCCAGTTCACTAAACTTACATAGGACTTAACATGACCTGAAATCTCTTAGAAAGAAGGACTTGGGATAGCCAAGTAAATTGCCTGTCTCAGCAATGACTTAGTTGTGAGAAATAACAAGGAACTAAAACAATCTTTTTTTTCAGACATCATCTCCTGAGAGCAGAACGTGACTTTTTCACTTTCAATGACCTCCAATGCAACTCATATTGTGACTCTTCTTCTTCTGTATGTAGGTTTTGCCTGCATTTCAATTACATTTTAGTATAAATTTACATTAAAAAATAGTAATTCTTTTAAAATAATAAAATAAACAAGTCTTAATAAAGAAACTTCAACAGCAACAATGAGAGCCAAACAACTGACTTCTAACAAAACCCACAAACATTGCTTGCTAAATATGTGCTTTATAAACATGAACGACTTACTTCTAAACCTGGTAAACCAAAGTCCAGCATTCGCAATTCTTGCAACTCATAAAGTCCACCAGTGGTTAGAAAAGTCTGGGGAATATTATCCCAATTTTTAAGAGAAACAGTCATATTACTGCTTATCATGGAGAAGGTGACTGTAATGTGACTTTAAATGAGAAATTAAATACCCGCCTACCCACCAACAAGAAAAACAGCCTCTCTAAATTGCCCAGCACAGGATGCCAGGCTAATAACATCATCATAAGACCAGATTTGGTACTTCATGCTTTGGTACTTGCAGAAACATATTGTTGTCATCAACTGCAAACAAACTGGCATCTCCTTCCAGGCAATGGGGACATCAAAAAGAGCCTGTGAAAAGGGACAGTAGGGGAAACTGTCTTCAAAAGGAATAACTTTCTTTTCCACCACTCAAAACTGGAGCTGCCATAAGGTGGATGTGCCCCCTCATTCTCACACAGCAAGAAGGCAACCCGGCAGTTCTGTGACCAGAAATCCGATGGGATGAAGGTTGGACTGGCCTGTTACTGGAGAGTTGGAACTGCAAAATTCGGGCAGGCACAAGGACATGTTGCTAGAATGTGATTTCCCTATGAAAGTCGCTTGGCTTTCTCTTCCTTCTGACTGGAGGGAAGTTATTTGAACCACAGAACATTATTCTGTGAAGGAAGGCAGATGAAGTGATAGTAGCAGCAGGAGAAGATAAGGATTTGTCCTAGGGACTAATTGCACAGCTTGAATTTCTAATTTGTTAGAATAGATGAAAATTCCCTCTGAAGAGTAACACAGGCTTGAAACTGCTGGAAGATTTTTCTACATCATTTTCAAATAATAACATAAAGTAGAGATAATCATGATTTAATTGTGAACAAGTTGTTAGTCAAAAAATTAGTCAAACAAATTTTTCTTTCTAGTATATGAATCAAAGCTAAGATACACACACAACAATGAAGATTATTGCTGGGGTATTTATGACTGCAGGATACCTGAACAGTACTAAAAATAAAATGGAAAAACAATGACTTATAATATCTCTCCTTTTAAAGATGAAGCTACATGAAACACAGTCCTTGGGCGACCTGGTCTAAGATTAAGTAAACCACGCTTTAAGCAGGGGGTTGGACAACGTGATCGCCAAGTGTCCTTCCAATCTAAATAGTCCTTGGTTTCTGTCAAATGCCCACATTGATAAGATTGTGTCGGACTGCTTCAAACCTGAAAATATATCTCAGGTCTAACAGCAGGGATGAGCTCAGAGTCTAGTGGAAAGGGCTGAAGCCCTCTTTTGAGCACCACAGCCTCTCCTCATCCTTGGGTTACTTCATCAGGCCCCAGCTGCCTTGTCCTTATTTTCCATCTAACCCCACGACAACATGCAGTTTTAGTTTGCTCCTATTTACTTGCAAGCACCGAGTGGGTGTGCAACCCTTGAACAGTCTGAACCATAACGTAACAGGATCCGGTGTGACAAATTAAGGCAGTCAGAATGAGGGCACGACTGGGAGCTTGTCCTCCCTCTTCCTCATTTTGCTCCAACTCAGATGCATCCGTGTGAACACAACAGCACAGTTCCACCTGCTGGAAGGGCTGCTTTCTTCTCTTGCCACCCTCCCTGCTTTCACGTGGACTGCACACTCCAGAAAGTGGAGGCTGATGGATTTTAATTCTCTGATGTGTAAGACTTCAAATCTCTAACTGTCCTGCTTAATGCTGCAGTAAGTAACACACATACTGGTTTCACTGATTTACAGCTGACATAAAAGTGAACGGCAGTCAAAATAAAATGCCTGAAAATCAATCTATGCTGCAAGTAGATGGGACATTAAAACATTCTGGATTATTTTCTCCCACCACCCTTCACCCTGGCCAGTACCTGAGAAAGCAAAAATCACTGCCACAGCAATAAAAACTGCAGGTACATGTATTACCCTTCACCAACCTGTAACCCTTCAATGGCCAGTTTGAGGATAGATGGTGTAAGCTTGGAAGCTTGCTTGAAGGAGAAGTTGCTCCAATCTATAATTAAAATGAAGCCATTTATCTGAAGCTCCTGATCTTCAATGAGCACTTCCAAGGACAGTAGGATAGCCCGAAGGATATCTATGAAGGAGTTCCTAAAGTCAAAGTAGAAAAAAAAAAAATCAGTATTTTCAGTTATCTTCAAACTTCAAGATAGTCAGCTTTGCTGTTAATGGGACATGACCAAGGGATGGGGATTTATTCTGATAGAACTCTTTTGAAAAGATAGTTGTTTCAGGGATGTCACTAAAGCAGTCCTGCCCAGAAACTTACATTCCTCTTCTTGATGTGATAAGTCTGGATCAGTGGTGGAGAGAATAAACTCTGAATTCAATCTTTTCTATTCTTCTCACATTCCTTGCAATAGATTTTAGCTAAGCTACTTTGGAAAATATTTTTCTGTGGTGAAATGAAATGGATTCAGGTTATCAGTTTAAATCCCTGCTCCTTTGGATATACTTAATCAGTACTTTGTGGGGGGATGTTTCCCCCCTATTTTTCTTTCTATTATAAAGAGGAAAATCATAAAACAAAATAAATCAGTTTGATGTTAATATAAATGGAATGCTTAAAAACTACACTCCCTGACTTCCTACTTGCGTGGATGGAATGGTCCAAGGATTTGCTCAGTAAAGTTTGACTGTTGCCCTACTTCTGCAAACCAAATGCAACGTGAAAAATTTCGGCATCCACTCAAAATGGGATCTCTTTATTAACTAGCAGCTACCAACAGGCCGGCTGCAGGGCTTCCCTCAGGAGGAAGGAGACAGGAGAGACAGAGAAGGAAATGTTGAAATATTTTCTTTAATGTGAAAGTCTGTACTGCAAAGCTTGAGACACTCTCTACATCCTGCTCATGCATTTTACGGAAGCAAGAGTTGGACGCTTCGGTGATTTATTCCATATTTACACCTGGGTAAGCTGAATTAGGCCCTCTCATCATTCTCTCTTCTTCCCATTAAGATGATTTACAAACAACAGATTCTTTTAGAGAGCAAAAAGCAAGGAAAGCTTCAGAATGTACAGCTTAACCTTCTGTAAAATGAAATTGTAACATAGTGCTGTTGAAGGCTGTTTTACCTCTGCATAATTCTCAAATTTTGATGAGGCCTGAGCTCCGTTACAAGAAGAGCTCCACAGCATGTTCTCTCGCAGAGATTTTAATTTAATCCTTTTCTGCTGTTTTCTTTAATTTAAAACAAGTCACCTAAGCCTACAAGAGCGTTGTTTCAAATCCTGAGAGAAAAAGAACTATGTGCAGTCAAAACAAACTTCTTTACTGCCAAGACCCCTACCCCTGAAAGGCAGCAGCATCTGATAAATTTCTATTATAAAAAAATGGTGAAGTGTTTTCTTATTCTTCCTCTTTTCTCTCAGCAAGTTTCAAGTAGAAATGTACATTCCTTGTCTAAAGACATAGTCCCTTGAAAAAGCTGTTTATAAACTGTGACTGTCTGTGTAAGTTAGAAGCTTCTCTGAAGTATATAACTGAACCAACTTGCAATACACAGATTCTAAAGATGTTTAACTTTGTTGCTGCTGGGTACCAGACCACCCCTCCCTCATATGCAGTAATAGGGCAACCTTGACCTTTTCAAATCATATGGGGAAACTGTTGAACAGAGAAACTGAAGCAGTAGTGTCCCTAGCAATGTAAGGTGAAGGCATGTGGATTGGATTCGCAATTGATGTGATTTTCAGTTCAAATTTATTTGAACAAACTGTGATATGAATGTACTACCCACTGCCCAGATGAAATGCGTGAGGGCTTTCACACAGCAGCATTAAATTACTACAATTTCAGTGATGAAAAAAAGCAATTGTCCCCCTAGACCTTATCTACTTAATATATCCTAGCCCATCATCCCATTTCAAGGGAATCTGCCTTCCATAAGAACAGCCCCATGAAGTTCTCAGAGGTGTGCAGTTTGCAAAAGTGTTCTCACACACATACCAACCTTCTCCACTCTCTTGCTGGCATCAACATAGAATGATTCATCATTCACGGATGGGCTTTCCGGCTATATTGGAGGAGATTGACTAGTCCAGAGCTTGATTTAAACCTACTTTTGTGAATCTTAAAATAAATTGAAAACTTGTTATTACTGAAGGTGTGAAAACAGGGCTACATAGACACAAGAGAAGGTTTCAGGCTTTGTTTTTGGGAAGAAGTTTTCTTAAATAGAAGATGCAAACTCATATTCATGGTCCTGTTACCTCTGATGCTTTTAAAGTCTGCCTAATGATTTCCTTAGGGCTTCATGGAAATGGTGCATCTATCTTCTATAATCCACTTAAACTCTAAATCACAATGAAATATTTAATTTAATTGTACGAAGTCTTCCTCTTAAATTCTATCTTTAGGAATTTTAATATTTGTCTAGGTGTCTACATAAATTACCAGGTTATCAAGCAATTTCTTACATGTACTTTGCGGTGCTTTCAGTAGAAATTATTTGTCTGTGAGAGATGACGCCCAGTTTTCTAAGTGTGTAACTAATCTGGCTGCACCCTGCCCAAATCCCTCCTTTCCTCTAAGTATTTGCAGCTTTAAGACATGGTGTAGGGAATAACTCAGAGTGAATGCAAAGACATTTTTCAGATGAGTACAAGGAGACATGAAATTAGCACACAAGTCTGTCAGATGGGCTATTCGCAAGCATGCTGTTTTGCGCATGAAGGTCTGACTAGAAATCAGACAGAGTGCCTTTTGAGGCTGAAGCCCTCTGCTCCCTAATCTTGAGGCTTTGAGACAAATCATTCAGCTGTGTGACTGATTTGCATCCAAATCATTTTCTATGCATGAACACAGAAGCATTTTCTATTAGTTCATCTCTTTTTTCCTTTGTTTAATGTTCCCTTCCCTCCTCCAACCTCCTTCCCCAACAGTTTAACCCTCTCAACAAAAAAAAAGTTAAGTAAACTTCTATTACACAAAAGGAAATGTATAGGATGCTGTAAGTATTCAGCATAGATTTTACTGAAGTGATCCACTAACGAGGTACAAAAGATTTGTGCAAGCTCCAGAAAGACAAAAAGGAGGAGGGAGGGAGAGTGCCTCTCTGCCATGACTGAATGGAAAGGTACCACAAAAGAGAATATTCAAATATCCTTTGGAAAATGGGAAGATAGCTCAACAGAAGCTAGTGGTAAGAAACAATAATGTAAAAGAAAAATGAAGATGGTTTAGCTGAGGGATTTGGTGGAGAGATTAGCCAAAGGCATAACATGAAAATAAATAAGAAATTACTTAATTATAAAAGGCGTAAGCAGGCTGTGAGAGAATCAAAAAGCTCAGTGGAGTACCAGGGTGCAAAGGGAACAATTAAAGTGGATAAAGACATTGCAGGGAAATTAAATGATCTATTTGCATTCTCTGCCATCAGTCATTTTGAAGACATACATGGATAATAAAGCTGAGGGACTGCTGGAATATAAAGGGTCAACTAAACACACTGCAAGAAACTGATATGCTTTGGAGAAGATAGTATCAGTAAAGACAATTGACATTACTATCTCCAAACAGTTAAGCATAGGCTCTGTTTTAGGCATGTTAGTGAAATTAATTGGATTATTCAGGTGGTTAAAAGTATGAAAGTACAGAAGTACTGGCAGCTGAAGACACTGAGATTGCCTGGTAGTATGCAAAACCAAACTGTCACTAAAAGCGTGATTGTCCCACAAGACAGAAGGCTAACAAAGTTTGGACCAGTGTTGTATCTTGGCAGCTGCAGACAACTCAGCTTAACATCCCTAAGTTAGCCTGCAGTAAAATCCTCTCTCCTGTAATACTGAAAAAGTTACTTAGTTAAATGCAAAGGCAAATAAAAGGAATTTCTTTGTAAAAAAATGGCTTGAGATATTATATAAAGTAATTTATCCCCTTTTAAATGTGACAAAGAGGTGAACTTGCAACACCATCATCTTTAACACAAGCTAACAAAAGATCAAGCAATATAAAATTCATTTCATTGAGTCCGTACTCAATAGTTTGAACACCTAAGAAGAGAAGACAGTACTGCACACTTCACAAAAAACTATGGCCGAGGCTGAATAACATTTAACGAGTTGCAAACATGGCAGAGATAAAAATCAGGTAGGAGACCACATCTCATTTTGTTTCCTCCCCAGATAGTAAATCACTAATGGAGAGTGGAAAAGCATGCTTTCTTCTAGTGGTGGAAGAGGTGGCACTGCCCTGCAAACAGGATTCGCACTAGGAGTAATGTGCTAAAGAGGAAGCAGAAAGAAGAAGGATGAGAAAAACATGCTAAAGTTGCCCCAAATTATTTGAGCTAACCTGAGCTGAAGAAGCTGTAAGGAAAAGCTTAGAAAGGGAGACATGAACAATAAGTAGATTGATGCTGGTAGAGGATGGAGAATGTAGGAATACACATTTTGAATTGCTCCCACAAGCAGTCAAGATATGATGCTCATGAGAAAGTGTTTGGAATCCAAACAGCACTGGGTTTTGAACAAGCATTCAAAAATCATACAAAGTCATTTATTTCATCAGAATGAACTCTCCTTTCTGCACATGAAGTATTGATAAGAAAGCCCCAACTTCCATTAATGTGTTCTTTGAAAATATCTGGGGTTTTTTAATGCTTGTATTTATTTTATAAATTTTAAACTCATCTCTGCTGAAAAAATGCACTGGAATTTACTGACATACAATCCTTGGGGATCCATGTCTCCATTCAAACTCATGATCGTGAATAGCTACCCTGTCTCTCTGGCATCAGATGGAAATGGCAGTCAGTCCAACCACTGCAAGACCTGATCTTCAAATTTTACAAGCTTTTGGTGAGGCAGGGCCCCTCATATGAACCCTTCATAATGCTGGGCAGCCTGTGGCTGAAGAATAAACCAGAAAGGACAACTTCAAAATGAAGAATTGTGAATAAATACAGTGACTCACTTGACTAATCCTGCACCAGAGAAGAAGAACATTCGAAAGAGGAGCTCACAGCTGACTCATGCGCTGAAAAAGGCTTGCTTGTCTCATCTGTTTGAGGTCTGAATAGCACATACGTGCGCAGAAATTAGCAAGGCTTGTCTACGATTCATAGAGAAAACGGGTTGCATTCACAGCAAATGTTCATAACAAATATTTTGACCAGCTGTGGATAACTTTCATCAAGAATGATCCAAAGCTATCTAAACTTGTTAGCTGCAAAAATATGAATAATTCACTGGCATGCAAGCTGGAGAAATTCTTTCACAACAATCTGAGGTTTATTTCCTAGTTTGTGGGGCACTAATCCTGTCTTTGCTATGCCAGAATTATGTTATAGATTTTTTAAATTTCTCTATAGAACCATAATATACGCAGATAAAACTCTTACTGAGTAAAACACAAGTTGCATTAAGTTAATGTCATAGATGCAATTTATTCTTCTGTCACATCCAGTGTAGCTATCTTAGGCTGTTCCAGTATGTCAGCTTCAGACAGGCATCGCTCCTGTTTTGTAATGAAAAGATAGCAAGATTTTCCCCACAGCATCTGTGTGAATCTATAAATAAAATTCCAAAGTGACTTTACATCCGGGATAACAGACTGGATAGAGAAGTGTACTGATGTATTTCTTTCTTTCTGGCTAGTACAACAGTACACGGGATGCAAAAAACAGAGCAGGCTAAACTGAGATCTGAACTGTATTTAACAGCATCAGAAACCCACTGCTTAACTTATAACTATGTGGAGGCCAGTCACCCACAGATATGTGGCTGTCTTTGAATTCCTGCTTGGAGTGAGCTAGAAGCCTCTACCTCTGCCAGTGAGGGGGAAATGTACCAGCCTGCAGAAAGAAACTACATCAGTTCATTCTTTTATCACACAAAAATTACCTCTCAGTGGCTTTCTTAAAGATATGAAAATATTCCCTGTGTTATGTTTCTGCCTGAGGTTCTTCTATATACAAGTAATTTTTTTTTTTGCTGTCACATTCCACTTAAGTTGAGCTCCATAGCAACGAATAGTCCCTGAATTACACACTCCACATTCAAGTCAGTGTTACGAATCTCCTCCTACACACACTCATTCATATTGTGGGCACCCTTATCAGATGAATACTTTGTCCCTGATGTTAATGTGACTGTGCAAGGACCCTTTCTTATGTGTAATTTGGCCGAAATACAGGGACCTTCACAGCCCCTGTGCTTGGGGAGGGAAAAATGCAGGTGGTGGGGCTCTTTAGACCCCTTATGGGACTAGCTTCCACCAGAGACCTGCACGGGGGAGTGGGGAGGTGACATTTACACTTCCTGTTGCCTCAGCCCAGGGACTTGTTACACCATCTAGCAGGGAATCAGCCCGAGATAAAGCATAAAATTGTTACAAAAAAAAAAAAAAAAAAATCTCCCTGGGCTCTCCAGAGACTTGATCCTCAGTGGAGCAAGTAATGCTTTGCAACTCAGCACAGCACAAGTTTAGTGATCAGGCAGAGGGAGCCCACTCGGGTGCAGAAGGGCAGCTCAGCCACCAGATGAACATCTTGGCTGGGCTCCAGCCAGAGCACTCAGCGCCATGCAGGGTGAAGCCTCTCAGGAGCAGCGTGCGGCTCTGCTTTGCAGCCTCATGCTGAAAGGCATGCCAGAATCAAATCTCAGGTGCAATATGACTGTTACTCTAGCTGAGCATTTGTTTAATTCCTTCAGGAGGCAGTATTTCTGGCCTACACACGGGTGATTTTCTTGCCTTTTTAGTACCCAGAGAAATGTCGTGACTACACACTGCGAATTTCTCTCATTTAGGCTACAACCCCTAAATGCAATCAATAAATCAGTACTACAGAGCCACTGCAGTAATTTGGCTGGATAGTCTCAAATACAATGTTCCCTGAGAGGAGCATAGGGAAGATAGGCAAAGAGTACATTAGAGAATAAGCATAGTCAGGGAGTCTGTGGTAGTTTCACGTTAGTGATCTCCACTGGTAGAAATTTAGGAGATGACATGGGAATAGGCTGATGACAACAGAGAGGGTACTGTTTGAGAGGTAGTTTTTAATTTCCTATTGTGATATTACCAAAGTCATGATACTGTTTCCTCAAAGCACAGCTGTACTAGTAAGGAACAAAATTAATTCTGATACATGAATGGCCTATGGTTAGCAGCATTAGGAGTGATGACCTCTGTTGTTTCATTTTATTCTGTGTGATAGTATACCCTTTTCTTATTCCCTCTTGGCATTGCAATCCACCCTTGCATCACACTAAGCTATTTGCTCAATTTCTTGCATCATTGCATTCCACAAGTTAATGTTTCGTTACAGAAAGGGAAAGGATTTTCTTTTGAACATTATGAAACTAATTTTTAATCACAGTGAGCAATTATACATCTCCTTTGTTCTGTTATTAGAAGGTGCAAATGACATCATCGATTCAGTCTCTCTGCTACCATGTTTTCTCTGTATAATTCCACTACAACTCTTCTAGCTGTATCTCTACTACGTCTTCAAAATTGCTCCATTTGAAATAGTCCTGGACTTTTCACTCCGTTCTGATGCAATTAGCTCACTTGTACATAACAGTAATGAATTCCTTTCATTGCTCTTCTTTTTTTTGAGAGAGATATTTTTACATCCCTTTCTTTTCGAGATAATACATTGTAAAGTGAATTCAGTATTCAAAATGAGTTTGAAGTATCAGCATACATAAAGAATACATCATCTTTTCCTGTTTATTCTGTCTCATTCTTAATGTAACCTAACATCTAATTAACTACTCTGACCAACATTGCACAATAAGCACACTTCTTAATCGTACTGTCCATAATCAACTGATGTGTTTCTTAAAAGGTTAAAAGTAATTGAAGAAACTGCATAGAGTTAAGGGAAGATGAAGGATCTGCATGTAAAATGTGGCCACATATTAAAATACAACACATTCTTGCACTGCACTTAAAATTCTTGACATAATAAATGCTGCTTTTCTAGGTTGTTCTAGAGTTTTCCCCAATTTTTGCTAATCTTCATTACCCCACATAATTTTTCATTTGTTTTTGTCACATCATCACTTACCTAACATTCATCTGCCGAACGAATATAATATGGGTATTATGATAACATAACTTGCCAATTACAAATCCTACTCTATGTTTGAAGTATCAGGGCCACCTATGTGAAAGGCAAGGCTTCACCTGTATATTTATTAACTTTTCTGAAAAGACTTTAATATAAACTTCACAGGAAATTTTTTGATCAGCTAACTAAACAATATATTTGCACATTTCACCTTGTGTTATTCTAATGAAAATATCTAACTGTCCCTTTGTTTGCAACCAATCATTCTTAGAGCAGATCTCAGTTGTGACTAAATCAAATAGTAAAGTAGTAACTGCTCATCAATGCATATATTCTGAGAGTGCTGAGTTCAGTACTACAAAAGTTGTATTAAAAAAATTGTATGTATAAGTCTTGTAGGTATTCAAACACCACCTGGTTATTTACACAGCACTTATCAATCCTGAAAGCTATGTAAGAAGTAGTTGTATGCCTGGAAGTTCATTCAGAAACTCACTTTTCTCTATACCTCTGTCGGAAAGTTTAATCATTCAGCTAAGAAATAGACTCCTTCTGTGTGCTTGAAATTACAGTAATGAACTTTCAGCTGCTAATTGTAAGATGACAATGTTCCTGAAAGGTATGTATGAAGTCACCTGTCTTACAACTTTTCTCCAGTAGAGACCATCATGATATAGATGATATAAAAATGATGATGTTATTAAAAAGCTTGGAGAAGCTCAGCTGTTCCTATGCATGTCTGGTGGAGAGTGTATTAGAGTTTTTCTAGAACACCAAGAACAGTTTTGATTGAAACCATGCACAATGTCAGCATCAAAGGCTAATAACCAAAGATGAACCTCTCCAGAGACATTGGGCAAGAGAATAAGAAATGGCAAGAAAATGGAAATGCAATTATAACCTAGTAAACATCTAAAATGGCTATTAAACCAGGCAAATAAACATATACCTATGCTTATGCCTGTACTTAAATCTGGGTAGTGAAAGTGGCAGATATTAAAAAGGTGTAAAAAAGTGTCCGTCACAAAAAGGTTTATAAAATATTTTAGTTGCATCCCTTCAGGGCCAATAAAAGACAGACATGAAAATATTCTAATAATTTCTTACACGCAAGTGAAAAGATGTGTCAAGCATTATATATCAAAGAGGTTTCCCGCTGGAACAATAGAGAACTTTGATATAGCTGACAAAGTAGAGGAACTTGATATTACTGATGCAGAAATGATCTTTGGGGAACCCAAAACAGATGCTATAAAGATTCATTGGACAGCATTCTAGAAAAATATTAACTGCAGATCTCTTCAGAAAAAAAATATGAAGAAAATCTGCTATAATTATTCAATTGAACAGGAGAGAAAGACCAGAAAAAAATGAACTTGTGTTGATTTGTGAAATACAGAAGACTGTTCAAAGTGTATGGTATCACAATACTGCCAGCCACAAAGAAATTACTTTGCACAGTTACACCAAGAAGGATGTGAATTACCATGAAGTTCAAGAAAAATAGACAGTTCCCACTCCAGCCACTTTGAGTGGATCACTTTTCACACATCACTGAAGAAAGGGAAGGAATGAATAGCAGCAACCGATTCCCCCTAAGAGAGCAGAGGTTTTTTTTCAGAAATTCAATGAAAGTGTAAGCAAGAGATATCTGTAGAAGACTACAGGCTTCATAGAATCCTTAATGAGAAAACCATGATGCGATACAACCAACAGTGGAGTCAAATGTTACCAGTGGAATTAGAAAAAGATATTTCTTAGTCACGTTTTCCAGGTTTGTATCAGACTTCATTGGGTAACAGACCTCCCATATGGAAAGCAGCTTACAAGAAGTTGCCTTGGGAGATCTGCATTCCATGGACACACTGACTCTCCAGTATGTCAATCAACAAAAGATTGGTAACCAAATGGATTTTGTAACCACCAAGCAGAAAACAATAGCTATGAAAGACATAATCAGTCTGAACCATACCACATTGTAGGAGAAACCTTAGGAACTACCAGTGAATTGAATTTGGTAGGCAGTATGAATTATCAGTACTTCTGTAATGACCCCAGTGAGTGAAGCAGTTCGTCCTTTTGAAGGGGAAATTTCTGGATACAGAAATCAAGTATCTTCACCACTGTACTATGTATCATCACTAGCCTTTTACTAAGGATATTTCTGTCTGGATGACAGTAATGGAGCAAAAGAGATTTGCCTAAAGAAAGACAAATATCTTTTTCTCTGGATTTTACTACCAATTACACAGAACATGTCAGACACAAGACAGAAAAAAAAGTTCAGATCCAGAGACAGCTACAACCACCTGATGTTTTGCAAGTGAGAAAGCGAGATTTCCTGGGAAGGACGGAGTTTCTTGGGCAAAATAGTCCTTTGGAAAGTTTATTTTTGGCCTTGAATTTGCTAAATGTGAGTTTGTGAGAGAACTGCAAGAAACATCAAAAAGAGGTGAGGCTAGAAGACCACCTTGTAACGCAAAAAGCCAAGTGGATTTTTTTCCACAGCAGTAACTTAAACAAATTGGTGGGACCAGCCCAGCTCATTTAGAAATACACCAGTGTTTGGATTGTATTTCTTGAAATAGATGAATTAACTATGGAACAAAAACATTAACATGCAGATTGCAAACTGAAAAGTAGAAACTTCCACGGTTATGTTTGTTCTATATCAGTTTTTAAATATATAATGAATTTTAAGGCTGTAATCAATTTTTAAGTATGATTTCATATACCATGCTCACAAAAGGAAGGGAAAAACTAACCGTATTTTAAAGCTCTAAGATCAGTACTTCACAATTTTTGAGTACTTCATTTTATGGTACAGAATTTCTCTTTTAAAGAGAAAAAAAAAGAAAATAATGAAAATAATGGACAATCTACCTGGAGAGTTTAATCAATGCTTTATTTGCCTTTTAACCAAGATTATGAATTCCATTATCTTGCAATATGCAGGATTTTTTCCTGGACAGGATGGCATGGATTTTTGTGTCACATTTTGACAGAAAGGCTGTGTAATAACTGCTTAAGTTAGGAGCCCAGAGAAGGCAGAACTAGGATTGTGGATCTTTGCATTGAACACATGACAATGGTGAACAGAAGCCCAGCCTGCTGTCCTCTGCTACCCTGAAGCCAGTACAATTTTTTTAGTATGTGCCTATTCCCAGTACAGTACAGATAAGTGTTGCAGGTGCAACGTGGTCCTTGCCTTGGAATAATAATATTATGTAATTGTTTAGGCAAACTATCAAATTTTCTCAGGAGTTGCCTGAGTAAAAAAATGTTTAAGTGGTTTACAAGTTATTCAAATTCAGTTCAGTTGAAAACAGAATTTCATGTGAATAGCAATGGTAGGAATTCTGAAAGAAAAGTCTCATTAATTTCTTATTACATGTTACCGGCATACTCCTAAATCACTATAACCTCTGCAAAGTAGAGGATACTTAGGACACGTAAGATTTTATACTTCTTTATTTCTGTTTGTGTTGCTTTTATTGTGAAGTTAATATAGTAAATAAATTTTCACACTTCAAATAAGAATTCTGCTAGAGTGAGTAGAAAGAATTACTGAAGAAATGTGATTAAATGAAGTCACTATTCTATGCTACTCATTTAATTATAAATAATTGTTCATGGAGAAACATATGTGACAATTAAGTACTGAATATCATAAAAAGTTTTGTGCTTTTGAACTGAATTCACAATGATGTCCTGCTAGACTTCACATTGGTATTTGTAGGATGCAGCTTTGGAACCAGTTAGCTGGAACAGTCAGGATCTTTACTTCAAACACAAGCAGTAATATCAAGGCCTTGGGTCATCCAATGTCAACAAAAAGACAGACACAGGATTCGCAGACATTGCCACAACAAGCCCAGATACATGGCCTTGAGAAAAATGCCAGAAGGAAAACTTCAGTATTAGAGGTAAAGGTGGAAGTCTTGAGCAAGACTTAAACTTCCTCTTGTTTTCTGAAAAACAGTTGCATGCAGTCATTGGTACAAGTTTGTTTACAAAGAAATACCTGTTTTATTCATCGGTTCCTTCCCATAAAAAACCCTCTATGAAAACAGAAAGCCACAATTAACTTTTCTTTAGATCTGATTTGAAGTTAAGAAAGTAAGAGATTGGGTGTTAAAATAAACATATGATAGTTTTTTGGAACAGCTGCAGTTCAAAGTCTTTTTTAAAAGTAGCAAAGTCTGCTTTTCAGGATATGACATTGCAGATACTTGCACCAGAACAGGGAAGATACGTCCTTTGGAAGACTTAATATGTAAAGCTGTAAATTGGTATCGTGGGATGGCTCATTAAAAGTACAGGGTTTGCTAATACTTCATTGTCTGTTATTGCCTCACAGTTTACACTGTACTCAAAGGAGAAAGTTAGTCAGGGAGAGTTAATTTCCATAAATCTAAGCACAGACTTATGACACATTTGTTACAACAGCAGAATTCATTTGCTTAAAACCAACTGTAGTACATACTTCTCTTTCTTCTAACCAATGCTTTGACTTCACAAAAATATTGCTAAAGAGCAATATGGGAGAAAAACTGCAAGTGATTAAGTCTTTGCAGAATGAATTCAAATATGCTGCAGCTATTTTCACTCCACAAAAATGCACAAAAAAAGCAGAGCGCTTCCAGCCTCTCCATGTTGTTTTTTTTCCTGATCTGCCAGAACGCTTTGTATTTCCATGCCCTTGCATTCAGTTGACTTAGCTTTGTTTAATATTTTACAATTCTAGTATTAATCAACAGTGCCTAACAGTCAAGTAAATGCACTAGTTTCCTTTCTGCACGAGAAGTATATTAAGTCACAAGGTATTTAAGCAAATGTCCAACGCAAACTGTTTGAATAGCCTAATTGCTGCATTTTCTCTCCATAGTTGAATTTGTTGGGGTTGCTCACATACATGTGAGTATACGCATTGCTGAATCAGATGTTATGAAGAAACCTATTGTCTTCTTCCTCTTTGGAAGTGCATGAACCCTATATGCTTTTGAAAGAATTAGATATGTTCTCTGGCTTCAGCCATGCAATCTTCTAACTCACGGCTTCATTGAAGTTGAAAAACAGACTTTTAGTTCACCTATTCTGACCTAGTCATATGCCCTGGTTTTATCAAGGGCCCCACAACATTACTGTAGGCTTGAATTAGGCTGATTTTTCATTCCAGAGTAGGAAACTACACGACAGAGTTCAGCATAGTAGGATCTCGTGCAAGCAGGACATTGATGAACATTTTCCTCCACTCTGTCTGACCACAGCACTTCACCACTACGCTTTGCCCCTCCCTCATTCCTAGCCAGAGCCTCTCCTCTGAGGATGCATCTAATCGAGGTGATGAGATATAAATCACATTTGCTTTGTTATGCTAGATGTTTCTTCCAGTAGAACTATTTTCCACTTTTTTTTCCCTTGTTTTGTTTTTCTGTTATCCTGCCCTGCTTACACTGGAGTAATTTGCCACATGTCTGTGGCTTGCATGCCTTTCTTAATTGTTCAGCCCCACTAACCTTGCAAATGGTTGTTTTCTTAACATACCATTAGTGTAGTAACGCTTCTTAACTTTCTGGGCACTTCAGGATGACAAAATAACAATTTTTTTAATTGAAGATGCATTCGTAGATGTTTACACGGAACAATAGCCTAGGTCAGGCTTAGGCTGCAGCCCAGAGATTTATTTGCCACCATGCCTCCAGGAGATGCAGAATTTCTTCAGGGGAGAAAAAGGTAAGTAAAGTGTTTTGTCCTGCCCATCCTGGTGTAAGAGCTGGACTAGTACTGAAATCTCTCTGTGCGTTAGAACGGGGCCGGTTCAGGCTTCCTTCTTTATTTTTCGGGATGCAGGATTGAAGATGACCTTGTGTTCAAGGCAGTAGTATGACAGATAGGAAACACTGAGTTATCTCTTCACTTTGTCACTGATTCGCTGCCTGACTGTATTCAATC
Organism: Tapera naevia; assembly: GCA_033556795.1. Lineage (NCBI taxonomy): Eukaryota > Metazoa > Chordata > Aves > Cuculiformes > Neomorphidae > Tapera > Tapera naevia. The sequence continues at coordinate 20,569,745 of JAUMJJ010000038.1, forward strand.
CCTGCAAGCCTCTTTGTTAGCAGTACCCTCCTGCCTCTAGATGCAGCCAGCTGCAAGCTGCATGGTCTTGTCCTGCTGTTTCTGGGAAACATCAGTGCTCCCAACCCCTAGAGAGCACTCAACCCCCTGACACACTCTTCTTCATTTAGGGAAGATATTCAATGCTTCTTTTCTCTTTTCCATTTAGATTGTGAACTTTCTAGAGTGAGAGTTAAGTCTTGCTTTGTTTTTTTCATCCTAGTGTGTTAGGAACAAATTTAGGGCTGATAGAAAAAAATTAACAATGTCACACAGGAAAACAGTTGCTGGTGAGCAAAACTGGACAGTGTGAGTGCAATGTCCTTTTAAATACATCAGGCAATAAGTGGTCACCCAGTTCAACAGCCATAGTCTGGACTTACTGAGAAAAAGCTTTCATGCAGCTGCATTTAAAATCTGTGCATTTTATTACATCTGACAATTGCTGGTAGGTTACCTCCCTGTATTACATATTAATATAACCTCTGCTACTCCTTATCTTTCAATGACCTTAGTGCAGTTGAATAAGATAGCACAATAAACTTCTTAAAGTTTAAACTCACTCCATTAAGACAGTATTTTTGGCTTGATTGGTCCAGTGGTATTCAAGAACAATATTTAACACCCTGGAGACCAGACATTCAGCTGGGCCAGAAGCATACCTCAGTGTACTGCAGAGTTAAGAAGAAGGTGACTTTGCGCTAAAAAAATTTCCTTGGACATAGGGATTCAGTTGCTCATTATCAGGGCCATCACCTGGAGCATTCCTGCATCACCTGGAGCATTGTAGACAACACTACATCTGCACAGTGACATTTCAAGAACAGTCACACTGAGTACTTCAGGAATTTTCTCCCACGGGAAAACTCAATACCTCTGAAAGTAAAACAGACTGAAGTAAGCACCATTGTCACTCACTGCATTTGCATACTCCTCTGGACAGAGTATTTATCATAGATTCTTCCTTTAATTCTTAGAACAGCTTTTTTTGGGGATCATGTCAGAAAGATCAAATTGGAGGACTATTTCCAGATGGGTTATCTGCTTAGAGATTCTGCATTTTTCCACATCATACATAGACATAGCAGTCTTTTGACAACGTTACGATACCTGCATTATTTAGTGGTTTCAAATAGGTTCTCATCCAACAAGAAGGATACAATAGACCTTGGAGACAATGAGTTTTATGACCATTTATTCACCTTAGCATGCAGTAAGTGGGAGACAGAGCCCCATCATAGGAAAAAAAAGACACTGCAACATCATAAAATATCAGAACTATCTCTTTTCTAAATATAATTAGGGCATAAAACACAGAGCATGTGTTCGGAATCCCAGATAGGAAACTGATTTTACACAGCATTTCTTCCATACAAGATAGTCTGATGGACCTTTAGATATGACAGCATAATGATACAATGTTTATGCTCTTAAATTGCAATTTATCTTAATCTACCTCTGAGTTTGTACTCCTCAGAACTTTTGACAATGCAAAATTAACCCTAGAGATAGGGAATAGGAAGTTACCTGACAGCATCTCTTACATCTCCTCCACTGCATCATCACAAGTACTCCCAGTTCATCTCTGACTTCTTCAAAAAAAATCTAGTGATGAAGAGTCCACAGGGTGCCTCAGTTACTCGTTCAGGTCCTGAACCAGCCTAATTACTGCAAACTATTTTCTAATTTTCAGAAATCTAATTCTGCTTAAGATTACTTAATTTGTTTTTATTCTGTATTTCCATTCCCAAGGAAATGGAAATACTTTTTATTACCACCTTTTATTAAGGTAAACTTTTATATATAGGAAGATTCATATTACATCTCTTCATGCCTTCAGCTTTTATTAATTTGTCATATTTTCCAGATTTCTTGTTTTACTAGTCTTTTCTTGGCTTAGCTCAGATTTGTCTCTTCTGCTAGTACTTAGGATGAGATGGGTAAAAGTCAATAACTGGTGTTGTAGATCATCCTTTACCCCCAAATCCCTTTATGCCAAATATGTATTTTCTCCATTAATTATCCGTGAATACCTTATTTAACAAATCAAGAGGTAAGAAAATCCCAGTAGACACAAACATGTCAGCCAGGACTAAACCAGTAATAGCACCAGTTATGGCAGGTATGTCTGGTGTCTCACAGGGCTCCTTGGCTTTTAACATGGAGTCTACATTTGATATGACTCTTTTTAAACCAACCCCCCTAAATATCTTCAATTACTTTTAATGACCCACATAAAATATTCTCTGAAAGAAATTGAATGTGCATGTACCTATGTATACATTTTAGGAGTGTATAATAATAAGATGTTGGAAAAAGGAAAGACATCCATTGGCAGCTATGGCATACAGAAATTGCCATTTCCCCCACAACTGCAAAGCTCTTTTATTGACACAGAATTGAAGGCTTTATCACAGTGAAACTGAATTTAAATGCAGTAGCCAGCTAAAAGTGGCTTACATGTAAATGAAAAACTAAGAAATAGGAAGATTTCCTACTGTCTTTCCCTAGGTCAGAGTTTGTTTCTCCTCCTTTTTTTTATCTGTTTTCAAGTGAATGTGCATTTGGAAGAAGGATTTTCCATCAGTCTCTTTCTCTTTCAATATAAATCATGTTTCTCCTTTTGTACTTACGCAACAGATGAGTAGGATTATCCCTGGGAAAACAAGGCAATGCATTCTTATTTAGAGACCTTGCAAAGTGAGAACAGCTTAGAGGCTCACAGGCCCAAGATAACAGAAGAGGATGGAGATGCCTTAGATAAGGTTATCGCACTCTGATGTAGATATTTCTAGTCAGAAATACCTATAAAAAAGAAATTCTGTGTGCTAACATATACCCTAGCACTCTGAAGGTGATACAGGCACCACATATACTCTGTAGATCAATCTGTGCATGTTTAATATACGAATGGCATCTCTTGGATTTACTGTGAGAGGAAACCATAAGGAAGGAAAGAGTGAAAGGTTTAGCATTGACAGTGGGAGCACATGTTCCTTGTCACATCATAGCGGTGGCCTTGTGATTTTTAATACTTTTTTCACCTTTATTACTTTATTCATATCTGAATGTACAGAATTAAGTCCCTCTACTGACATGGTATAAAATCAAAGGAGCTGAAATTATATCTTTGTGGGCGGGAACAGAAGACTATCTATGGGAAAGAACGAGGAAGGTGTGGCGATGGCTTGCAGCTGGAACTCGATGAATAAAACTATATTGGTTTAAAAATGTAACAAAAAAATCTTGAGCTTTCTGCTTTGTTTATTCAAACCATCACGTTCCTGTCTTGTAAAGTAAGGGAGAATATGTGTCTTGTAAAGTACACAAGAGTGGTTTTATGGGATCAGACCAAAGGTTCTTCTGGCCTTAAATCTTCATTGTGACCATGGCCAGCAACAGGTTTTTAACACGGAGTTTGACACATAGCAAGTTAAAATAGAAAACATACAAGTTTGCCTCTGAAAAGCAAATATTTCTTCTTATGCCCTAACTTGTCACCATTGAATTTCACTTGTCACTATTGAATGGACCTTAAGGAGTTATTTTTCATTGCATCTTGGATTCCTGTTTTGTGAAATCTGATTTATGCTAAATTCAAAGAAAAGTATTTAAAATAAATAGGATGATTTAGGATTATTTTTGGCTATATAAAGCAATAGATTAGAATCTTACATTTTCAAGCAAATGCTGAATTTTTGTTCTTTAAGCATACATTATGGGAAACTATATGAATAATTCATGCATATTTTTCAAATGAATTTTTATTGATCATATAGCATCATAACATTACTTGGTGCTGTGATTTGTGCTACATACATGAAAGATAACTGGCACCTCATGTGTTAATGCATACCACGAACTGACACATGCCATGCACTGTGTATCTGCAATGGAAAAGTGGAAAAATTATCCAGTCTTTCTATAAAGAAAAAGCATCAATGAAAATATTTGTACATTACCTTTCCCTTAAAACGAATTTTGCTGATGCAAGTTTTCTCAGCATGGGTAGAAAACAAGCGGTTACATAGGAAATAGTTCCAGCAGGAGGCTAACTAGCTGGCCTTGCCCTCTGTCTCTTGCTACAAAGGGACCCTATAGGAAGCTACCAGAGCTGAGATTGTCATGGTCTGAGAGCAGGGCAGAGTTGCTTTTTACTGCCCCTGTGGTTGCTGTATTTAATAAAACTAAAAACTATGGGAGTGCCATTAGAATATAAGACTAAAACTTCCTCTTCTCCAAGGAGTGAATCCATTTTCCTCTGTTTAGCAGAAGGGGATGCAGTCATGCCATATTAATCATGATGCTAGTCTTAATTTATTGCTTTACCAATGTCAAAAGAGGCAAAATATCTTGTATGGAAAAGCTTTAACAGTTCAGTTTTCAGGCTGGTTTATTGGAATTTCTGTGCTCTGTCTGGTCCATTAAGTTTTTAGGTGCCTGTGACAGATGGGTGTTTCTACTGCTTCCTTCTTCATATTATCAAGACCGTCCCAGGGATACACGGTATATGCGCTCATCAGTGTAGCCGTGGGAGCTGATGTGTCACTCATCCTCCAGCCTCATCAAGGCATACAAGCACCCTGAAGCAAGTTGGCTGTGGTGGCAAGGTAGAATTTACCCCAATGTGCTGTTCAGCTCAGCACACTTCACACCATGCACATCTTGACCAAATTCATGCTGTCCACTCTAACTCCTCTCGGATCAGCCAGCCTCCTACCGGCAGCGCTTCCCAAGCATTTCTCATGCTGCTTTGAGAATACTGGTAGTGGAGGATGCTCAGTGTCTACCCCAGTGGTGAAAAAAGTTGCTGTTCTTATGTAAAATGCAATTGATCAGAGGCTCAGAAGTCAGAGGAAAGAGTCTAAAATAAATCATGGCTTGGGGAAATAATATATCAAAATATTATTAGAATAGAAGCATTTCAAATGTATTTAAGATTTCCAGCTCAATAAAACCACTCTTTCTGATGTTTCTACTGCATGTAGCCTATTAAGCATCTAGTCAGAGAATTACAATATTTTTGTCTGCTGACTCTTTACAGTCTGTTCATGCTGCAATGCATTAATTTACCTTAGCTCCTTTTAATTGTTGACAAGTTAGAAACTGATCAGAATATCAGATATTTATAAAACCTGATTCCTGAAAAATATTCTGATCTCTTTGTAAAAAGTCTCACCTCAAAAAACTCGTATTTATAAGTGCATTCATTCATGGTTACCAGCTGTTCCTGAAGGTCAAAGAGAAAAAGAGCCAAGTGGGATGTTTCATTGCTTGGTTTTGTACTGTTCTGTTGATACAGTTCTGTTATAATGTTCTTTTGCAGAACTCAGCTATGATGACATACACAGTCCATGTAGGTGTATGATTCATTTTCTAGGGACAAGGAACAAATGCTATCACCACTGTATGCAGTTTTTCTTTTCTGTCGCCCAGACATAAACCCTTACAACAAAATGTTGTTCTTTTGAGATAGTCTGGCAAGGAAGGGAAGGGGGGGTGGGGGAGTGTGCATGTGTGCTCACGCGTTTGTTACGTGTGTGTGTTTCCTTGTGCGATTCTTTTCTTAATCTACTGTCATCTCCAGTTTATAAGTCTTGGGGATTGGATTTGGTTTCTTTTCTCCATAATAGGGAGGCGGCACAGAGCCGATCTGCCCTTCTTCCTTTTGTTATCCCACAGGCCAGTTACAACAATTATCTGCCTCACTCACTGGCACTGTCCTTCACAGCTCTTCAGTCAGCCCTCAGCCTAGCACCATCCACTCATCTTCTCTTCCCTCTCACCATGGGTTTGATTGCCCTACCTCCCCTCCATTGATTTTTTTTCTTTCAGTCATGATTCTCTTGTTCTTCAACATATGCTTCATAACTTTCCCAGCTGTTGTTTTTCCTTCTATTTTTCAGACATGTTCTCTCTCTTCTTTGATTCCATTCTCAGTCCTATCCAGGGCTGTCATTTCTGTATGTCCTCCTTCTGTCATTCACATGGACTGCAACAGCCTTTCCAAACTCAGCTTCTATAGTAAATGCTACTAACCAAATTAAGTTGCTGCCTCCAAGAAAATTAAAACATTTCAAGAGAGAGCTCCTTTTCGTCTTCATTGTCCAATATTTAATTAATACATCTGTTACTCCCCTGTAATGAGTATTCTGCTTATGCTATGCTTCCTTCCTCTTCTGGGCTATTTAATGGTCAATGCAACACTTGAACCACACTCTCAATCTGCATTACTGTAAGCAACTCCCAACACAGAGTCAGTATCTCTTAATCAAACACAAAGATCTGCTGTGCAAAAATCTTTCTGGTGTTAGGGCTAGCCATATTTCAGCCATAATCTCTCAGAATAAACAGCTATAATGCTGAGTTACTGCCACAGTTTACCTGTGACTGTAAATCAGTCTCAACAGACGTTGATTCCTTCATGTTGTATTGAACAGCTGAGATTATCCTTGAAATATATTGGAAAAATCAACGTTTGAGACATATTCATTTATACCAACAGGATCTGCTGCTGATGTCCTTGTAATTATACGACTATGAGCATTTTTTCTGTCGTGATCCTGTATTTGCAGCTGTTGATCTGCTGTTATATCAGAGTATTTCCTTGTCCTTTAGAATATTGCAACACACTTTCCTAGAGAATGGTAAGTATCTGACATTTGTGGCTCCTTGGTTAATAAAAGATTTTATTGCTAACAGCTGACTGGGAACATATATTGTAAACAAAGCAGCATTTTTTTTCCGTCTGAGCTATGTGACAGCTTCTAAGACACAACACTCCAGACATGAGACCAAAATTAAGTACTATTCTATTGCAAATGACTATGGGCAACCCTCTGCTTCCCCACCCCAAGAACCTATTCACAGAAAATCGTGATTAGAATTAGCCCTTGTGCTGGCTCACTAAACAGAAATAAGTTTTACTCCAGCTGAAGACTTTGAAGGAAATATCTTTTCTCGGGACATTAACGAACATCTTCTGCTGAATTACTTGTTTACTCAAACCCCACATCTCCCAGGAGTGCGAGGAAGAAGCAAACCTAGGAACAGCTGAGGTAGGTAAAGAAGGCTTTCCTCAATCCAGCAACCAAAGAGGCACTCATCTGACTTCTTCAAAAGCTTCAGATTCACTAGCGGTTCATCATAGGAGCGAGGGCTTAGGTGTAGTGAGTGATAAAATGACAAAGTATGAAATAGAGTATTCATAATCCAGCACATATTTCAATGTGATGTGCTGGTTCAGGTCTCATCAAAATCGTACATTTGTATATATGCATGCATTTGTTTACAAACTGGGATATTTTATGATGCAAATTATTTCATCAACATGTTCCTGGCAAGATCAGTTTGACATCCTTATCTGTCCTTATTGTTCCATGATTTCCCTTTAAAAATAAGCAGAGAATATGTGAAGCCTTTGTGGGTTTGGGGTGTGATTGCACTTTGTAGCTGGATTATTCTACACCTCTGAGGCCTTAGGTGTGATCAAAGTGAATGATGCCCCTCCCCTGCATGGATTTTTTAGGGCACAGCTCAAGATTTCTCCTCTCCCTCAGCATGGAACTAGTCTGATCTCTTTCCTTTCTATCCATCTGCTTATTTTCACTTACTCATTATTTATGAAGTTTCTGTTCTATATCATATGTGATTAACATTAGCTAACAGATCCAAAATATACTATGCAGGACCTTGAGAGAAAAATGATGACATCATCGCTAAGAAGCCTGTCTAAAAAATAGAGTAAAATCAAACCAATGCAACACATGCTAAATTAATGAAAAACTGTCATTATGATAGATCTCAGCGAGTGATTTGGAGGTAAGAATTACAATTCCTTCTGTTTTTTTTCCTAGTCACCAAGGAGGGTTTGGTTGAAACAATAATCACCGTCTTTTCCAATAACATGGAAATGAAAACGAAATTCTTGTCAGTGGACTTTGCAGATGTCACAAAACCCAAGCAATGATAACTGATGGGAAGGACAGGTTTAGCTCTGCAGAAGAGCGTGAATCACATGCTAGACTGTGCCCACATTATGGATGAGAATGTATGACACATTTACCGGTCGTGTTTGTATTTTAGGAAACAGTGACTTGGAAGAAGATTTGAGCTGAACACGAGCTCAAAATGTGATAGAATAGCTACAAAAACAGTGACAATCTTGCAGCTAAAAGGAGGGAACTACTGAGCAAAAGATATGGTGTTACCACATGACGGATTATTAGTGAAAGTTTGTATTCAGTTCATCCATCTCCACATTAGCAAAAATGCTAAAATGATAGAAAAGGTCCAGAAAATAATGAAGAAGAGTATTAAGAACCTGGAAAATCTTCCTAATTCTGAGAGTAAAGAACTTCAATCTATTTAAGTTTTGGCAGCATAAATATGTTGCAAGACATTAAGATTGTGCAGTACTTTGCCTAATACTATCTTTGCTGTGTTGGTTGCCCACAAGTATGTTCTTTACCTTGTGGACAACACAAGGTTTTTTTGCCTTCAAGGAAAAAGGGGATAACTGTTTTACCTTCACCATGGATAAAAGGGAACACAAGAACCACTGCTGTAGAGTAGCTAATGCACTATCTTCCTGCTGCCTGACAGTAACTTACTCTACAGCTGCATACCCTCAGTGAATTCAGAAGTAGGTTAAAAGATGACATGGTCAAGGACAAAAAAGAGTAAACACAAGAAACTGTCATATTTTTGTGGTCCTTTTAAACTAACACAATCCATCAGCTAGAAGCTGAAGCTAGAAACATTGAGACTGGTAATTAAAACTTAATTTTCTACAGATGTTAGATCTATAAATTTTATCCTTGAAGCTGAAATTACAAATGTTTCAAAAAGCTCACACAGAAGTTTTATCTTTGCAAGAGGGTAAATTTTAAAAACACATTGTATCTGACTTGTCCAAGCAGTCACATTACACAAATAATGATATTTATGTTTAATAATCTATACATCTAACCAAAAAGTTTTTCAGGCTGCTTCTGCCTCTTTGAAATGTGATCCCTACAGCATCATACTTACTTAATAGTAAGAATGTCTGGACTGAAAATCAGTTTATGGATTACATCTATGCTGATTTTAAATGATCCTTTATAAATTAAGATTTTTTTTTTTTACATATATTATGCCTACAGGAAAGCTGGAGAGGGGCTCTTTATCAGGGAGCCTAGTAGGATGAAGAGCAATAGTTTTAAACTGAAGAAAATACACTTAGATTAGATATTAGGAAGAAATTGTTTACTGTGAGGTGGAGAGGCACTGGAACAGATGGCCCAGAGAAGACAAGGAAGGCCCATCTCTGGAAGTGTTCAAAACCAGGCTGGATGACACTTTAAGAAACCTGATCTAGTGGAAGGTGTTGCTGCCCATGGCAGGGGGTTGGAACTGGATGATCTTTGAGGTCCCTTTCAACCCAAACTATTCCAAGATTCTGTCCCTTATAAATCATGATTTAATCATAAAGAGAGAAGACACAGGCAGATGCAAATAAGATTAAAGTTAGGAAAGGCACGATGAAAGCTTAGCTCTTACTTTTGCATGTCAGCATTACAGTATTGTATGAATCCATTTGCATTCAGCTGAAATGCAAGCTTGTAAACATCTTGCCATCACTGAAGACACATCTCTATAGAAAGACAGCCAAAGATATATGTATGTAAGATCTGCAAAATGCCTACTTGTTTAAGGGTTTTTAAATTAAACAAATAGGAACATATAGTTTTTTTTCTGGTTAATAACCTGCTTCCCTGCTACTTAACAGGACATTAAACTCATCTTTTCCTGTTCCTTAACAGCCTTTGCTCTTTTTGATGGCTTTAGACAGTAAAAATGGAGGTGATCATCCCTTTACTTACTTACAGCCCAAATCATGTCCCAAGTCCATGTAGCACTTGCAGTGCTACAGAAGCTAACAGGAATGACACTTCTGGTTATTGGCATCCAGAGAACAGTTGAGCTTCAGTGGCTGAAGAGAAATAAAATTTGTGTGTGATTTTTGGTTTCACTGAGGAGCCCTAGGAAAGTTTATCCTATCCGATTTGCCTCAGCCTTCCTTCTTTGAAGGTTAAAATTACATTTTCAGAAGCAAAGTATCTTGCTCATTTTAGTATATACATATACAAGGATGCATACTAAAGAACTTACAGAAAATTTGAGCCAAAATCAGGCAGAAATCAATGTTCTGTCAAAATCTCGGTGCAGAAGCCTTATACAGCAGCACTCTCAGCTTTCCAAGAGCAGGACTTGATATACGATGTTAATCACAAGGATTCATCTTGTTGAGGGATCAGAAACCCAAAGCTGGCTCTATATAATACCTAAATCCCTTAACGCAGCCAGCAGAAGCCACAGCACTTTTGTCCTCTAAAGCTGATAATTTCTATTAATTCAAGATACCTGTTCATTCATCTTTCTTTCAAAACTAATTGCTAAAGGAATAGTTTTGTGGGTGGAAGAAAGGCAAGCTCACAGTTCAGAAAGACAAGAGATAAACTACTGGCTCCTTTGTGGTCAATAGGACTTCTATTTCTGTCTTCAGTTATTGATTTCACTTATGTGTATGTAAAGTAACGTTTCTGTAACATTTTTGGTACATTTATTTTTCAGATGTAAAGGAAAATTAGAAACACGTCTGTACTAATTTTTCACATGGAGATGAGAGGTTTTCCCAGGAAATAACTAACAGGAAAAACTGCAGGCATGTGAATTGTTCTATAATGATTTCTTTAATATGAATTCAAAGCTCCAATCTATTGACTCCTAAGGATGAGACACTTTCATGGACAACTTCAGACTGTGCCAAGACAAAATTCCACCTGGAACTCATTAGAATTGATGGTAATCAAAATCTGAATCTGAATTTTGTTCTTTGGTCTGGCTTTCATCAAAAGTCAGCAGAACACATGCCAATCCAACAACTGATTACATTTCTCCATCTCACCGTGGAGGCAGGGAAAAAGAAATAGAATTAATCCTGATGAAGTAGACAATGTGAACATGATATTCTTGGACTAGCCTCTTTTCTCTGTATCACTTCAAATAGGTAGTGAAAGCTGACGAATCGCATTAACAGTTAAGGACATAATTTTATAATAATGGCTGGGAGATATCTTTGTTCATATTATTCTGTAAAATATGACCTGAAGAGAAAAAACACTTTGCATGAATCTCCCATTTATCAGACTAACAAACATACAGTAAACAGAATATATAGAAATTACAATGCAGTCTGTGGAAATTTCATAACACAGGTTATAATCTGTGAAAGGTTAAAACAAAAAACTCGATCTGTTAAGAAATCTGGAGACAGAATAGATATGGTCAGTTCCTTCTGCACCAGAAGAGCTACAAGAGCCCCCATATGTTTTCAGTTGTTTGCTTTCTGTCAACTTGTTTGGCTAGTCAGTGATATCAGTGAAGCAATTATATAATAGGCATTAATGTATTTGCAAGCAGACAGACACTATCTGGCTAAAAGCTGGAAATATTTACGGGGAAAAACATGAGCTACTTATCTGACAGTCTGGTATGCCCTTATCTCTCAATGGTGTTATGCCTGAAGAATGAGAGATGATCAGATCAGATGAAAGTTTTATGAAATAGACTCATGGTTGTGAAATACTTTACTGAAAATGGCCTTGGTGCTTCAAGTATGGTCACAAATATTCTGTTATAAGTTGAGTGTGATCGCATATAAAAAGATAAGGACACTATCTACATTTACCTACTCTGATCCCAGTTGGCTGCAAAGAGCAGAAGAATCTTCCTGCCACAGTGGTCACGATTTTCCAGTACTCCTGGGAACCCATCCGTTAGAGCCCGTTTGATTCCTGGATCATCAGCCTTGAAGTTTTTGAACATATCTAGATTTAATTGGCGGTATTGGAAGTACTGAGCTAGCAGTCTGAAGGCCTCAGTTTGGTGAAACTTCCTGGCTCGGAGAAATCTCAAGATGAAGGCATCATCTGTACGTAAAAACCCAATATCAGGCCTTGTGATGATCATGTCCCTGACCTGCTGGATATCTTGATGCAAAACGTCTGGGTTTTCATTCAGTTCCAGGCGGGCTTTCTCTATAGTCTCTGGACTAAGTCCAGCTTGTAAATGGGTCATCTCTGCAAAACAATCTTTTCCAAATCCTGAACTTCAGATAGTTTAGCAGGAGAAGTACTGATCCCATTCAATTGATGGTCTGCTGTGAGCGTGAGGCATTCAGAAGCTTTTTGCTATCAAGCTGATATTTAACAAATGAAAGTGAAGAGCTTTTCTTATTCTTGCAGAAGGAGGAACAGTCAGTTCACATGTAGAATAATCCATGTAAGTGTTGTTTATTCCATTACTTACTAAAAGAAAAAGCAAATTTGTAAAAGTAAAGTTAAATATGTGCATAAATCTTATAGAAAAGCATTTCTGAAGTTTATATAGCAATAAAATTGCTTTGTGCTTTGTATATGAGAGGATAGCAGTCAAACGACTAAAGAATGTGTGCATTTAAGGCACTCGCTGACATCATGAATGTATATATTCAAGCTTTCAGAAAGGCAATCTGATTAATTGACAGTTAATATTAATCTGTATCAACTTACTATTATAACGCATGTTACAAAGTTGTCTTACAGAAGCGTGGGAGTTCCAGCATCCCATAAGTTCAAGCCCAAGGTGCAAAAGCAAAAATAAGAGTAATTTTTTTCCACCCCTAACAGGAGCTACATTTCAGCTTCTTAAATGTGCAGATTTACACACTGTGATTTTGTGATAACAACTGGTTGATTTGGTTTTATCACCCATACCATCAACTTGTAGCTGTCCTTGAATTAGTCCCAGAGTTGATTGTAAAACTGATTAAAAAATAAAAAACAACAAAGTCTACCAACATCAGCAGTATTTTCTTCATGGTAAAACCTCACTGAAAATGTTTCCCATTGAGTCAATATGTTTTCATGGGAAACTTCCAGTGAATAAACTATTTGATGAATCTAACCTGACAAGGCTGGTGCTTTAGTTGAAGAGATGCTTTTTATTCCAAATACTTTTCTTTAACATCTTATAGATTTCCTGAATATCTAGCTCTGAATTTCATTTTCATTCCTGTACTTCACCTAGAATTTGTTTTTACAAGTGTTAGAAGAAAAGCTGCTTAAGCTGTTATGTATGAGCAAAATGGTACAGTGACTCTCTTACTTTTCAGTGACATAATTAGCAAGAGGCTGTCATAGAACTCTGTGTAGTTACACTTGTGTGAAATAAGATCAAGGTCTGTTCCAATATGAAATGCGTGTGAAGAAAGATCAAGATCCATCCAATTATTCAGCCATCACAAAAAGAGACAAGTGAACAAAAATCCCTACTGCTTAACTGATATCTCTGTCTTTCTAATTTCTGAAACAGAAAAATTGCTTTTAAAAATTGAAAGGAAATTCCTCAGTAAAAGATATACTTCATTGTCTTTCAAGAAAGCTGTTTGTAAATTTATTAATTATTTATAGCAATACAACCATTTCACTCAGCTGCTCCTCCAGGTTCAGTGTTCTCATATCATACAAAGAGGACAGCAACAGTCAGAGCAATTCTTTGTCCAGGGACTGCTCAAAGTTAAAGAGAGCAAAGGATGCCTGAATTTCCTGTTTTGTGAGCTTGCATGTCATTAATAATATCCAATATTTTGAGATAACACAGTTGCAGCCCCAGCATGGGATCCCTAAATTTGAATAGTGAATTTCTACCTATGTGCTTAAAAAACATTTGTGGCAGAAGATAAGCTTTTCATACAATGTGTATTAGACTTGTCTGTGGGTGATTCAAAGGAGAGTTCATTAAGTAGCCTCTTTCTGTATTCACCGTGGAGATGGAGTTACGAAGAGCTACCTGAAGAGCAGTGTAACTAGTGTTTCATCCACGTGGGAAAACTAGGGAAAAGGCAGAGCCAGGAGGAAAGAAGGCTGGCTGCCTTTGAGGAGTCTCTACAGAGTGGAAATGACTCCAGAAAAACAAGCTCTGAAGTTTTAAGGAGGTCATCTACAGGTGCAGGTTATTCAGTTCTTAAAGAAATGCAAGTTGTATTAAAGGTGGATGGCACACATGAAAATAAAGTAACAGCTATGTTGCTTTCTTTTAGTAGACTGAATTAGTGTAACTCTGATGATATCAGCTGGATTCCACTGACAGAGGCCACGGGAAAATCAGGCCAGTATTTTGTGCTTATGATCTCAAATTAATGGTGGCTTTAGCATTTTCTTTATAAACCATGTTTTTACTTACAATTGCCTCCACAGACAAGTTAGGGGAGCTCAGTGCTTCTAAGTTATGACAGCGTAGTGCAAGGACTGGTTCTTTCCCTGGTTTTAACAACAAGTTGTACACTAAGGAGGCTGGTTGTGCTCAGGGGTGCTGTAGAGGGGTGGAAGCAAGGAGTTTATTTAGGGTCTGCGCCAGCTCTAGCTCAGGGCTCAGTATAAATCCGAACATCTTTGGATCTCCTGTGAATTAGAATTACAAAAGCATAGAATCATAGAATGGATTGGGTTGGAAGGGACATTTAAATATTATGTATTCCAACCCCCTTGCCATGGGGTGGAACATCTTTCAATGGATCTGGTTGCTCAAAGCCTCATACAGACTAGCAGAAAGGCTGCAATAAGATCTCCTTGGAGACTTCTCTTTTCCAGGCTGAATGGCTCCAGCTCTCTCAGCCTTTCTTCATAGGAGAGGTGCCCTGGGATCATTTTTGTTGCCTTCCTCTGGACTCAGTCCAAAAGGTTCAAGGACTTGTGGCAGTTAACTGTGACCCCAGTGAGTTCATCTGTTTTCTGAGAGTTTAAGGGGGTAGATCTGACCCTTCCTCTGCTTATTTTCTGATTCTTATCTCCACCAAGATGCTTCTTTGGCAAAAAAGATTCCTTGAAGGTCAACTGCAGTGTGCTCCAGAAGAAAATGGGGTTGGAATAAGGAGAGAAGGCTGGGCCTTCAGGTTTCTTTATAGGATCCTCAAGCATTAAGTGTTAAAAATCATGCTACTTATTATTATTAAAGTTTCCTACTGTTTTTACCTTATTTAAATGGATTAGTACTCTTGATGTCCAAGATGATCCCAAGGTGAGGGAGATATGGTCTTCACCTGTCAGACGTTGTTGCAAAAAGCAACCTACAAACACTCAGTCTAAGAAATATATTTTGAAATATATTTTAAAATGCATTTCAAAGCTTTCTCATAGTGAGCTGAGCTGTACCCATGGATTACAGCTTACAGGACAGCCCCTATAGGTTATCCTGATTATCGGTCAGAATAGACTTTGCACTAAAATACTTGGCAGAATCTTATATATTGCAAAATAATCCAAAATATATATGAATAATGTTGTCGCTATCTGAATCACAACAAAAATCATGGGGTTAGTAATCCACTTTAGTGTCATTGACTTCAAGAAGTCTGATTTATATCAGTGGATGATTTGATTCTCCCACTGCTTACCTTGACAATAAATTTAATGCTATATTGCTATCCAGTTTAATTGTCATTGTACTTTCTCAAATGGTACTGATTTATTCTGATTCCCAAAGGTATAACAGAAGCACCTTCTCCATTTTCACCTCCTCCCACACATGGCAATTTTTTGTTCTTTTCTGGCGTGTACATCTCTGATCCATCTGCTAATTTTTCAAATGTTTACATCTTTGTTCTGGACATTTTTTCCTCCCAAATGAAGATGCTGGACTTTTTTCCCTATCTGAATATTGTTGCTGTGTGTTGGCACACTAGACTCTTTGTTATAGTCTTAACAGCTGCTTTTCTGTGTTGTGACTCTTTGTTCCCAAAGGACTATTTGCTCTCCTGATGTCTTTTTACAGCCACTTACAATAAATCATTGCTCTAAAAGAACAAAACCCAGCTTTAAACATGGAAAAATAATTAACAGAGGTTTGAAACACAACATATTAATACAGAAAAAAAGAGGAAATTTCCACCAAAATTGTGGTGCCACATAACATTTCAGCTTATGCATTTTCAATTCGAACAAGAGAAAAACAAGGGATAGAAAGTGGCTTTAGGATGGGTAAAATACACAAAGTGGGATACAGTCTTCAGACAAACAGCTTATATTTTTGCCTGACCTTCAGAAATAAGACTTAGTTAATAATAAAACTTATATCAATATTTAACAATTAACTAAAATGAAAATAATATCTTAAGGAAGTAGCATATTCACAAGTAATTTCCATCCGAAGATCTTAACATGCTTTACTGGTCTCTCATCAATGATGGCTTCCAGATCAGCATTCAACCCCTATTTGCTCTACATCCCTTGGAAAACCAGCCAAAACCTGCTCTCAGTGATGATGATGCTTGTCTGGATCTTTTTGTTCCTGCCCACTTAGCTGTCCCTGCAACACCATTTGTCTCTTACAGCACTGTTCTCATATTCATTTGGCTTTTCCTCATCTGCTTCAGTTCCAGAAAAAAATTAGTTGCCTCTCTCTACTGAGTGTTTTCCATTCAGTCCAAAACTATGTGCCATGTAAAATTTCATTAGCACAGCTTTCAAACTGGGAAGGCACTAGGGTTTGATCCTCACCTGATGTAAGTAGACATCACGGTTATGATTTGTCTTATTATATCATTCCTAACTCCTAGATTTCGCACAGATATTAGCTGCCAGAAAAGAAAAGAGTGGGCAGAGAGGGAGGGAAAATGTTATCTAGAATGATTTCATCTCAGAGTGTGGGTGTCATCTCATTAAATTTCTTTTTAAAAAATATTTTGATGTTAACTGTGGAAAACATCTTGGGGATATGTTTTGCTTAGCAGGGATTGCTTCATAAGGGCAGGGGAGAATGAATCCATAGCTGTACTTAGGAAGTGCTCCTATGGCACTTGAGGTTCTTGTGGTACCTTAGTAGGAACCTGCACTGGAAATGGAGTGCTCAGGTGTACAGAGACAGACCTGGCTCTGTGAACTAATTGCAAAAGAATGATGAGAAAAACTGATACTGTCTTGTCCTTGGACACTGGATTCTGGCATCCTCCACAGTGGGGAGATGGTACAGCCCTGAGTGATTTGCTTTAGGTCACAAGAGACACATTTCACAGAGCTGGGAACAGACCATATGTCTCCTGAGATTACACATTAACATCTGGACAATATTTTCCCCCTATGCATAATTCTCTGCATACAAGGCAATGCCAGAGGTAGACCACAATGCTCCCACTGTCCCCTAGGCCTCAATGGCACAATCAAAACCCCCAAAAGTATAGACCTGCAGTTGTCCTGCTGTTGTTACAAGCTGACAGGCATGAGGAGAGACTGGTAAGTTTTCCTAATGCATATGAAATAAAAAAATTGTCTTGTTATCTTTTGACCTGAAATATCCAATGAGTAGGACCACATGCAGAGGAGGAGAACTGAAACAACTTGTAAATAAATATTTTAAACAAAACACTTGGGAACTTAATAAGGTTACTTCAATCTTTCTCTGAATCACAGTTCTAACTTTTTAAGTATTCATCAACCACAGATAAACTGCAAATCTCTATGGGAATGTAAGGCCTGACCCTTGGCATGTCAAAAAACAGCAGATTCCAAGGGAGACTCCAATACCGCCAAGGGACTTCCGTGTCAGTCACAAACTACTCCAAGTATCCTGGCTGCTATTGGACAAAGAGGCCACTTTCTCCAATAATATAGGAACTTCTTGCAGCAGAAATTATCAGAAGCATGCAAAACATGAATTCTGAGCCCCAAGGCTAATTAAGCTAAGTATAGAAATCTGATAGCATGGTATTGGTGCCTGAAAATTCCTAAATGCACTGTAGAGGTTGTGTTATGACATCTGCAGAAGAAGGAACAAATATGTTATGAGGTTATTTAGTTCTACATCTTTAATGACATGAAGTTTGTTTAATTTTTCAATTCTTTTGCTTCACATTTTAAAAATTAAGTGCCTTTAAAACTATGAAATGCAAGAGTAATGTATTAGTGCCTCAGTATTGGGCAATAGTGAGTTAGTTCTGCTTTATCTGTTATGCCAGAGAAAAGTATCCCTGGCATCCTGTCGAGTGGCAGTACAGGGAGGGAGGGAAGAAGAGAAAGACAGGGTGAGAGAGGAAGGAAGGGAGGAAAGAAGGCAGGAAGGCAGGAGAAAAGGAGGGAAGAACAGAGGAAAGGAGAAAGGAAAAAAGGATTGATTTATTCACCCAGGAATTCATGTAATTCTCCTGTTTTTTTCTCTCACTTCGATTTGGGTCTGAGTACAAACCTAAAGATCTGCACAGAGATGCTTCTCTCAAAACTGCAGAAATTAACTTTAATATAATTTGAAAATACCTTGTGGGTTTGTTTTCTCAGTGAAAGAAACATATGAAACATTAATTCTACGAATTAATTTCTACTACTAAAGCCCCCCCCTCCCCCCCACAATAACCCAAACCTATTTTGAAATTCTCCAACTGAATACTAAGAGCACCATTAACATCAAGAGGTGAAGGACTTGTAACACATTTGCCAAAAACTATGTGAATGTCTGCTCACGGAACTTCCTACTTTATAGAAGACTGATATTGCTGCCTTTATTTTTTTAGTTGTAGGACCTAATTGTCTTATCTTGTTTGTGTACGTGCCAAACACCACAGTAACGGGCTGTGAGGGACACTAATATTTTGTTGCCAAACAATAGCACAATTATGTTAGTAACTGCACATTTATATTAATGATCACATTAGTTTGCAGTCTTAGTTGGAAAGAAATATTCTTCATCCTTTTATGAGGCTCATCATTTGTATTTTAAGTGACATGGTCCTCTTATGGAAGATGAGAAGGCTGCTGTTACATTTTTTAAAGAAACATCCTGTGTGTTCAAAGCACATAGAGTTTAAGGAATTATGACTCAGACCTATGGAGTGGATTTTGTAGTTCCTCCATTGCCAAACTCAATTACACTGCTTACACTACTTACTACTCAGTAGCACTCAATGCTACTGAGTGTAAGAGTATCTGGTCTTTGCATCAGATTTCGTGTTAAAATCGGTGAAATAATAAGGAAAATTTGGAAAATGTTACAATTTCTTTCCTTGTTTTGCATACAGTTTACAAAAGTATTTTTTATAAAATATTTGTTTTCAAAGCCAGATGAGTTGACAGAATTCTTCAGACAGTCAGTAGCATTTTATAACAGATACATATTAGACCTGGTTATGTTGACAATACAAGCTGTCCCTGTAAACTTTAAGCTTGTATACAGACTGCAAACCAGAGAAAGATCTATAACGTTATCTGACTTACCGCTATATGAAAAAGAAAACCCTTACCTTTGCTATGCAGTGCATGGCATTATACTGTTACATAATATGTCATTTAGATGTTGCCATTAACATTTAGCACTAGAGAAAATCCACATTATCATCTGATTACTCAGAAAGCACATGAAAGCAGTCTTTCTGTAATTTAATTCGTCCTTCCAAATCTGATCCAGTCACTGTTTAGTGGTGGACAACGAGTAGCCATCTGCTCCCTAACTTCATTATTCCTGGAGCTTGTTTAGATCGAGGAATCAGCATTTTGAAAAGGGAAAGCTCCCATTCTCCTATGACGTTCTTCATCCTCCCAGAACTAAACCATTGTAAAGAGAATTAAAGTCAGGCCAGTAGCTCACAGTTTCCCCAGCTGTTATTTTCTTTGTGCTTATTTTCTGTACAAAGTCCTCTCTGAACACCCTCACTGCTTGCAGAGACCAAAACTTAATTCTTGACTTCCTGCAGCAGAGTACCACAGGGTAGGAGTAATTCACCCCACTTCTTCCCTGCACCCATTATTCATCACTGTTTGGCAATGGGAAATTAGAACGTTTGACTAACCCAGTACATTCCCTTCTCCCTTTGATGTCTCATCCCTTTTGGGTTGAATATACCTGGTCAAAACAGGCATCAATTTGCTGAGGAGCAAACAAGTATCTGCTGCTGTTTGGCACAGGCACAGACTATATTCTCTACTTGGTCTCTTAACTCCTAGTTTTAACCCTTTCTCCTCCATGCCTCTCACCTCTCCTCTGCTTTCAAACTGGATCTGGACTTTTCCTTCTAACTTGTACTCTTTCCCCTGCTTGCCCAACTCCTAGGCTGTTGACCTCTCTTTCAGCAATGATTGAAGCTATTGATGGAGAACAAAGACAGGAGGGCAAGAAGGGGAAGGAAAGTGAGGTATGAGATGTAGAGGTAAGAAGGGTAAGGAGGAAAGGAAGCAAAGATGCAGGGCAGAGAGAAGAGTAGAGAGGGAAGCCAGAAAACAGGACAGCAAGAGGCGGAGAAGCAGGACAAGGAGGACTAGAGGTAGAAGAGAAGAGGTAAATAAGAGGCAGGAGGCTGGAAGCAGGGCAGAAAAGAGAGGCAGAGGAAGAAGAGGAAGAAGGGGAGGTAAAGAAACTAGGGCAGGCTGGGCAGGGAGAAAAAGCAGGGCAGGCAGGGGAAGTAGGACAAGCAGTGAAAGCAGGGATCAGGGCAAAGAAGAGAGGCAGGGCAAACAGAGAGCAGGAAAAGGAGGCAGGAGGGAGCAGGCCAGGTAAGAGGCAGAGGAGGCAAGGAACAGAGAGTGAGGGCAGGCAGAGGAAGCAAGTAGGGGAGGCGGGGTATTTGGGGACATGGAGACAGGGGAGGTAGTGAGCAGGAGAAGGAGGCAGGCGAGGCAGGCAAGGCAAGCAGGAGACAGGCAAACAGAGGCAGGGCAGAAGGAAAGGCAGGGAGTAGGAAGCAGGACAGGCTGGAGGCAGAAGGCAGGGAGCTGGGCAGGAAGGACAGGCAGCGGGCAGAGAGCAGAGCAGGGAGCAGGCAGGAAGTAAGGAGCAGGGCAGGGAGTAGGCACCAAGCAGTGAGCAGGGAGCTGACAGGGAGCAGGGCAGGCGGCAAGCAGGGAGCAGGGCAGGGTGTAGAGAGCAGGCAGTAGGGAGCAGGGCAGGGAGCGGCCCCTGCCCGCAGCGCGGCGGGGCTGCGGCTGGAGCTGTCCGTCCGGCGGTGCTGAAACGCCGCAGCCCGGGCCCGGCGGCGCGGGAGGGGGTGGGGGCCGGGGAGCACGGAGAGCCGCCCTGCTGCAAACCGAGAAAAGCCAAATTCAAATACCTTCACAGCGCCAGGCAGCCTGCCCTGGGGCGGCGGGGGGCTGCGTGGGATGTTTTTTTCCACCCCCTGCAGTTGTCCTTGCTGTTGAGCTGGTTGGGTGAGGAAGATCTCCTGGCTCCCAGGTTCAGGCTCAGATCTCTCTAGAAAACTGTGAATGAGCGAGCGCCAGCTCCACGGGACTAAGATTTTTTTTTTTTTTTTTTTTGGCAGGAGGCGTGTGCACCAAAGCCTGGGTCCTTCCACTCGGCGGCTGCCGTCCCCCTGGGTCCTAAGCCCTCCTGCCGCCCGCCCGGCTGCTCCCGTCACTCCCAGGCTGCGGGCTCGCCACCGCCGAGAGAGTGGTGTGACAAAGGAGCTACGGGCTGCTGACAACCGGGAAAGCAGCAGCGCAGCCGGTCACTGCAAGCTTAGTAGCATGGGCTTTCACCTGGTGGCATGGTCTTCACCACCTTTTTTCTCGCATTCACCGCTTTCCCAGTGAAATTCGTGGAGAGATCAACCTGCTGTGGCATTCACAGCAGTCACGGGAAGGGTAATCTCAGTGGGTCGTGCATTGTTGGTGGGCTGCCTTAATGAACATGGCAGCCTCGGTTTATAAGAGAAGTTTATGCGGGTCAGACTCAGGGTGCTGTCACCACCACCAGTTCCAGCAAAGGTCTAGTGAAGAATATAAAAATAGGACAAACTTCACCCCTGAACCCTCCTAGCCCCTCTCTCAAGTGTTTTAAATTCAGGGATTACCTATTTTTTTTCAGGAGGAATTTATTCCCCTTGAACTTGCAGTATCTGTTAGAATGCCTGTATGTTTCTAGAAAATCCTTTCATAATATTCTTTCACAAGGAGCTCCTAAGGCCATCTGCCTGCCTCAAAAACTATCCCCTTCCTTTCATTATAGAAGTTGGTAAGCTTTATCTCATGCCATAGAAAGGACAGGAGAGAGGAGCTTCTCTCATTAAATTAGGTCCTGAAAATCACTTTCCATATGAGCCTCATAAGACCTGTGATAAGATGCATTTGAAAGACTTTGTGTGCCCTTGGCAACCAAATTCACATCCAACTGCTATTATCAACACAGTAAACCCAACTAAGTTTACCAGCAAAGTGCATTTCTTCTTCTGCTATCCCTGTATGTTGTGGAGTATAATTCCTGGGAAATGCTGAAGTCAGCCGATTGTCTTGGACATCTCTCGTGTCAGTTACTGAAGGATCTTTTACAATGAAGAATGAGATGATAAATGATAAAAACAGGGAACAACTTCTGCATAAGAAATGGCTAAACAGGGTAGGATTTTTCAGGATGGTAAAAAAGAGGTAAGTATAAATAAAATAGTGGCTTTTTAAATACTTTTTAATATTTCTTAATAATGAGAAGCATAGGGAAGATTAAATGGAACAATATCTCAATATCATTTCCAGTTCAAGAAATAGAAGAAATTAATCCCACTAGCGGCTAGCTTTGAATCAAATCAAAGGACATATTTCTTCACAAAATATTGCATTTAGTGGAGATGTAGAACTCGTTACCACAGAAATTCAGGTTCCAGAAAATTGTTGGACCTATCCATGGAAGAAAAATCCATTAAGGATTTTTAAAAATGAAGTAATGATCTCTGGCTCAGGAAATCCCTGTTCCACAAATTGCTGAAGGCTGGGGTAATAATTTGGGAAAGAATGACTTCCCCTGCTCTTATTCTTTACCGCAGCCATCCACTGCTGATCACTGCCAGAGTTAGGCACTGGACTAGGTGGACCTTTGATCTGACCCAGTACTGGCTGCTCTTGTATTCTTATATACAAAGTAGACTTTGAGAATGTGAACACAACAGGAACACTCTCAGCTTTGCTTTACCTTGAAAGGGAACAGCCAGTGATTTTGTTCTATTTGAAAGAACATACATCCAGACAGAGCCATTCGGTTTTTAGAGGAAACCCCACAATATTCATGAGCAAAGGCAAAAGAATCTGTGGGGAAGATGCCTTGTGTTTTTTAATGATTTGTGTGCACAACCATTAATTTAACCCACAGCATGTTTAAATCTGGAGAATGAGGTATTTGCATCCTGTGCCCAAACACATTGACTGGAAGAGATGAAGCAGCAGCTCAAAGGCAGAGAGTTCAAAACTCTCACAAGAGTATTTGTCCCAACACTTGATGGGAGAGCATTTCTAGCCTGAGGGAAGTTAGTAGTCAGTTAGTAAGTAGTTTCATTAGATCATTGTTTTCTGTACAGAGATCAGTTTGGAAATAAAATAATAAGCACTCCATTTTCATAATTCTATTGCAAGCTTTCACTTTTGCACATATGATAAAGATTAATGTACTAGGTACTGTAACTATGCAGTACTTCCCTGGGAATTGTTAACAATATTAAGTGAAATGAATATGACTATAAACCAACTGCCTCAGGCAGTCAAATGAGTTGCCAAATTTGACGTATGTGTAATATTTAGGGATTTCGTGTTTTTATTTGGTTTGCTAATTGAGGTTGTTTGTTTCCCCTTTGTGTTGCTGTTAGCTCAGCAGTGGCTGCTTTTACCCTGGACAATTGACATGTAGCACAATGCTATGTTTGAAAGAAGTCTTCAACTATATTACAGTAAGGCCTTGTATTGATCCCACTGCAAATATTCTCAGTTTTCTTTCTGATCACCACTTTATCACTTCCTCGTCACTTTCTCTCTGTCAAGTCTACTCTGTACTCAGAAATGTGCTTCAGGTCTTCTCATTTTTTGCATCGTCCCAGTCATTACCCTTAAATTGAAGTTATGACCTCAGTAAAAGCAGTATTAAAGATACAAAAACTTCAGTTTTTTAAAGGTATGTCTGGGACATAAGGAACTCCCTTGCTGATGTGCACAGACTGGAACTGAGTTCTTTTCTCATTTGGAACGTTGAATATTCTGAGCTAAGGGAAGAAAATTGTGTCAGTCATCACAGTTTGTCACTGAGTGCATAGAGAGAACAGTTCAGTTTGGAAGGGGGAGGATATTTTACACAGCCTTTTCTTAAAGTAAACCAAAAATTTGATATTAAATTTATTCTAACCTGACCTTCCCTGTCATCACACATATTGATTCTCTGTTTTAATGGAGAGCAATGAAATAACAATCTTGAAAAGAGAATATACGTTTTCAGAACTAAAGGAAAGGATCCATGCACATGAACTAAAAAGGAAGCTATGGAAGAACAGAGTGACTTCATGGTCTAGATATGATAAATAAATTCTATGGAACCTACTCTGTTTGCAGTAAAATATTTTGTCTTCACTCAATGACATTAAACATACAGCCTCTTGCTGTATTTTTGACTCCCAAAAAGTGCCATGAAGCCATGAGCTAGTCTGCACAGTTTTGCATCTCTGATATTACATTGGCATTCATGTCAAAGTCCCAAACCACTGAAATGTGTCAGTTCATCACAGTAAGTATTGGATTTTCTTAATCCTCAAAAAATTCCAAAGAACTAAAAATTGTTTTAACTCTGCTTTCAAATTGAAACAGAGATATATAGCTACATTACATAAAAACATATTGATATTCATCTTCTTATATGGTTAGTGTTTGTGACTGGTATGCATATATAAGGAAAGGAACAGACCTTTGATGTAATTCAGTATATATATCATATCATTTACTTTTTCATTATGTTTTTTCCAATATTTTGACATTATTTACAGCTTGAGAATAGGGAATTTGAGAAATAAAATTATGTAGAATGTCCCTGTATCTTTAAATTTTCTTTTACGAACAAGTCGCTGCAAGTTTCTAAAATTAACAGTCAATTTTAATATTTAATTGAGAGATCATTCTTTTTCCCTAATCTACAATTATCATTTGGTTTTATTTCATTTGAAAATAACTGCATTGAAAGCCTCAAGAGATTAAAAAATAATAATGCTAAAAGAGCTTGGACTAAATACATCATTATTGTTAAGGAAGAAGTAACTCTTAGATAACAGTTCAGAGGTATTCATGTTATAAATCCTTCCAGGTTTCCCAAACCTTTAAAATACTTAAAAATCTATACCAAGAATGCAGAACATATGCAAATAGATTGTTTGTATGATTTATTTAATGACGAAGGTCCAGTTTTTGCCATTTTTACTCTTGATGAAGAGAATTCGCTCCTTGGCTGACTTCACATGCAATTGTCTCTTCTGCTGCTCTCAAAATAGCCTATAACTGGGACATGAGCAAAGTTTTAACCTCAAGCATGTAGAGGGGTGAAGCTGAAATGTTCTAAATCCCATGGGACTTTCAGGAGCGGGTGAGGAGATCCAGCAAAGAGCTGGAGGCCAGCAACAGATGTCAGGTAAAGTCAAGCTCTCAGAACTGGGACCCAGAATTTCACCAACTCTTGTCTAATTCTGGAGAGTCTATATCCCATAGTTGGCTTATTTGGGAATTGTGAAGTTCCTGATATAAATCCAGACTGAGTAGCTTGGTACCAAATATCAATAATCACTCCAGAATCTACAAGTGTCTCTCTGATAGCCTAATCATGTGGGTGTTAGAAATGAGGCTTTAAGTCCAGATGAGCTGTTTAAGTCAGGTGTGGGCTTGGCCTCATATCTGCTTGGTTTAACTTGGCAGCACTGACTGTGCCTACTTAGTGAGATGCCTGTGACTTAAATCACCTGGGGACCTGCTCCTAATTGAGTGCAATTACTCACAAAGTCAGTGCTACTCTGTCTAAACAGTAATGGTGCTGCCTTGCCAAACTTTTTTGTGGAGGAAAAGTAATTATGAGGTGTCATGTTTGCATATCTAGCACTTAAATGATATAAACTTTTAAAGTATAGCAGGACAAAACTTAGCCTTGTTGCCTAAAAAAGTAAGATCAGATTTAGTATTCTTCCTGATTGAAGAGTAAGACAACTTAAAGTAGGCAGGCATGACAGAAAAATTCTCCCAGGGAGGCAAGTGATCCAGAAAGTAGATGAGTCCAGTAAGAAGGTTTAAGATGGCTGTTACAGAATTAATTCAAAAAAGTCCTCTTGGGAGAAACTTGGCTGCTTTCTGGTGCCTTACTACATTGGGATCAGTTTGTGTGTAAGCAACACTTCAGTCTGAATTCTAACGTATTGATCTCAGATGCGATTCGTTAAAAGCTTGAAATACGTGTGCTGTTTACTGTTAAGTCTCCATTGTGTTAAATTCAGGGTTCCTTGTCTTCCCAAAGTCTGTTGTATGTTTTCCAATTGCAGTTTGCTGCTATGCATCTGTCCAAAACAGCTTTAAGTGTTGAGCTCAAAGTGCAAGAGTATAACTTCTGAAGTCATAAAAAAGAATCTGAAGTTTAGTAGTTCAACTGGAATAGTTAGAGATGAGGGGAATAATAGGATACTCATCTGATTGCTTAGTTTGTTATGTGATGATATATTTCTGAAATGTTTTAAAATGAATGATGCACATAAATGCATGCAGCTTTGGATGAAAATAACATAAATCAGCAACAGTAATAATGACTGTGAGCTCTTGTATGTGTAAACAACCAACCATATGTGCAATATAAATTCAATTATCTTAGTGTCACAGAGGATATAGAATAAATTCACATTTGTGACTGAATAACTGCAGAGATCTTTGTGGAAAATAAGAACAGATGGAGAACAATAATATTCTGGATAGACTAAGTCTGTCTATTAAAATTTAAGTATATGAATATATATGCATACATGTACAAAAATTAAGGCAAGTGCTATGGTTGCAATCCTTAGCAGATATGAATCAGTATGACTCCACTGGCTGGAGCAGAGGTGTGCTAATCTACACCAGCCAGCACGGGGGTAAGTGCATGTGTATAAAACAACTATCAGACCTGTCAGCAGTCTGGTGTTTTACATTATCACTTCATACAGGAAAGTAAAGGATGCAAAAATCTGCTGAAGCCACTGTGCAGTACAGTTTTATCCCTCCTGGGATGCAGCACTAGAATCAGGTTCTAAACAGTACCTACATCATCTTGCAAACACTGGGTATTCTTTAATGTCATGAGGGAGCCCTGGCACAATGCATCTAGAATATACATCAAGCAGAGGATGTACAGAATCATGTACTTTTTAACAGGCAGGAGGCTTTTTGCTTGTCATAACTGGTGAGCCCTCAGAGAGGCAAGGCTGCTGCTGTCCTGATTCCCAGTATATGCTGATTCAGTCATTAAATTGTGCATTCATCTTCCTTCTCCCAAGACCTGGCTGTGCACAGCAGGTTTAACTAAATTGCCAATAAGAAAATCTCTTAAATCATCTGCAGTCCTGACTGGCAGCCTTGCAAACAGATGCAGTAACCGATCCTGAGGCAATCAGTATCTGTTCAACAGCAGCTTTGCACTTCTGTGTGTACCATCTAGGGTTTTTTCATAATCATTAATGAGCAAGTACATTGAAGATGGAGGGAGGAGGAGCAGAGGAAGAGTGAGAAAAACAGTTGGGATGAGGAAGGTGAGACTATTGAAAAATTCTCATTACCTTGTCTGCCTCAATACCCTCCCTGCAGCTGTAGGATAAAAGGAACAACCCCTTTCCTTAAGTACCCCTAGCTTCAGGGTACGGAAGACTGCTAATCAGCTTGTTCTCATGCAGCAGAGACCTGCAGGAGAGCTGGCTGGAGACTTGCCAAGGGCTGTCACTTCACACATCCTGAGAAATCTCTCCCCTTTGGCTGAGATTTTAATGGCTTTGGGACATGTTTCTGTATGTGTGCGTGCATGTAAGTGTGTGTGTGAGAGAGAGAGAAAATGTATACCCTTGTCACTCTTCCATGTCTCTCATATACTATTGCAAATACCTAGTTTTCCTATGTGTACAAATGCCAAGTGGTTTCAATTACTGTTTGCAAAAGTGCTGGAAAAGAGAGTGAATTCTGTGAGTGAGCCCTCTCTGTCAGGTATGTTGCAGTCTATCGTGGCTGTAAGATCCTTGGAGAGGCACAAGGTTCCAGAAACTCTTTAATCAGTGTTCAATGTCAGTTTTTGCCTAACTACCTGGGTATAATTATCCTTGTTTCCCCTTTTTAACCTTGGGCTGTGATTTTCCTAGAGACGACTGGGTCCGGCCCTTCCTGGTAACAGGAGTTACAGTCAATACAATGACTGTATGCAGCGGTTTGCTCTGCACTAGTGTTAAAGTTGGAATATTGGTCTGTCACTCTTTCTAAGATGTGCTGCACACTGTGCCTGCATTTAACAGAAGTCTGGAAGCTGACATTAAATTGAATTTGCTCTCTCTGTATACTAGATATCTCATTGCAGAATGAGAGGCTGGCCAAGACTTGCTCTTGAACATTAAGTGTCACAGACCTGCAACACCATTCAGGAGGTGTCAAGCACTCTGCATGGTTGAATGACCAGATGATAGAGTGGCTCAACACAGGCACTTGTGTGCAAGAGAGTTGCAGTGTCTCTCCTCTGGCCTGTTTTTTTTTTTTTTCTGTGGAATTACAGGGTAATGTGAAGAGACTGCAAGTGTCTACTTGTCCTAGACATTGCTGAAAAACCTGTGCTTCTCAGTATCTCTGAAAAGCTATCAACAAATGTAAAACCCGGGCAAAAACAGCAGAGCATGTAGGACTCAAAACAGATTTTAAAAAAAATTCCCCCTTGAATTCCAAACTAATTTCCATAATCACATATGACTGTGAGAGCTAGAAAACATTAAAAAAAAAAAAAAAAGAAATTAAATGGCTTCGAAAAGAAATGCTAATGGACTTCAGATACAGGGACTTTGCTAGCTAAGAGTTATAAATTGCCAGCAAGTAACTTGTCTCTAGCAAGATCAGAAGGAAGACAGGTACTTTAGATCTCCAAAGAAATTACTCCACTCTATGCCACAGAGAGGGAGACAACTGGTGAAATGAGACCTCATAAAGAACATTTGTCAGTGTAATTGGTATCCTAGTGATGAAAGCATCAGTACTTGATAGCAGTTAGTGGAAAAAGTATTTACCTCTTCTCACCATCCTTAGTGTGAAAAGACTAGGCCATTTGGGGAGAAAATAGTTCCATGAATACTAGAAATTATCACTGTATTACTGAATGCCCAGTCTACTGACTTTTCTTTCTACTGCATCCTTGCCTGTGATTAAACAGATGTTCACCAAATGCAAGGGTAAGTCACTGTAAAAGATACAGAAACTACAAAACAACTCCAGTAATTTTATTTTCAACAATGAAACTTCTATGCCAAATTTTCTTTAAAAAATCACTGATATCTGAGAATTAAATTGAATATGTATTTTTCCATAAAGAATTGATGAGATAACTTGTTAAAATTAACACTTTCCCTAACAAATAGTAGATGTAAAGAAAGAAGCTGGTGTTTTGCTGTTACGGAACAAATTAGAGACTGAGGGCTTTTTCTGGGGACATTTTGGGAACGTGAATAGAGAATGGTAAAGGATTTGATCTTTGATTTAAAGTAAGATTACTTTCCTCTGTAATTCATGGATAGATCTCTTTTTTTTCTGTTGGCTTCAAAGTTCTATTTATTTTCAGTCAAAGTTTATTTGATTTTCTCCCTGTTTTGGGTTTGTGGGTTGTGACGAGCGAGGAGAATCATGCAGTCAACTCAATATGAGTGGTAAAGCAAGTTCTGGTTTATTGCAAAGCTCATTCACATCCATACCATAACTCATGTCTACTTAACTCATGTCTACTTGTCTAAAAATCATTGGCTTGTCTAACAATCAATGGCCCTTATGTACACCTGTCTTACAATCATTAGCTTAGCTTTAAAGGCCTTACAATCATTAGCTTAGCTCTAAAAGTTACATTATCATGCTCCTCCTACTTGCAATCATTGGCTGAGCTCTAAAGGTTACATTATCATACTCCTCCCACTTGCTCCTCCCACTTGCTCCTCCTACTTGCAGTTACTGCTATATGCTCGGGTCCGGGTCTCATTCTGGCCTACTTCTTTAAGTTGTTTATCTGTACAGTCACAAGGTCTTCTTGACCTTCTCTTGGGGATTTTCTCACTGCCTCCCTCCTTGTCAGCGTGACTTGGCAAAATCCTCAGTATTTTTTCATCACAGCCCAGCTCAGTTGATTTCTGTCAGGGCCGATTCACAGAGCTCCTCCTTTGAGCCATGTCCACGTTCCCGCAACCATTCTCCAACAGTGTTTTGTTTTTTTCCTTACATTGCCCTCTTTGGGCACAGGACCACTATAAACCCTAGTGCACATTTATAGAGAGTGATCACATTCCTAGATAGTTTCACTTTTTTTAGACCAAGAAAACTAACTCTGGGACATGTCTGTTGCGTCATGGGCTTGCACTGTCTCAGGATGATGAATCCACTAGGTAGGATATGGCATTGTGCAGGGAACTGGTCCAGGCACACAGGAAGGATGAGAATATTTGTGTAGCTATATCGCCTTTGAATTCACACAGAAGAAAATTCCTCTATCTATATTAAAATCCTAGTAGCTGATTTGACATCTATTCCCATCTGAAAAGGTCCTCTTCAATAAGATAAATAGGTGATATTTCACATGATTTTTAATTGGTATCTTGCACAGTGACAAAAACACATCCCTGGCTTCACTGACTATACCAGGAAAGGTATTTTCCAGTTGTGACATTTGCTTTTTTTGTGACCACACTATACTGGTGGCTCAAAATCCTTCTGTAATCAGCAGGTGCCCAAAGTTCTCCCTCTTTCTCTGTCATTTTCATCTGAAACTCCCAATTTGCAGAAGTTCATGTTATAAGCTTGTTAAGTGCGTGACTTTGCACATTATGCAATTAAATTTCATCCCATTTCTAATACTCCACTCTCAAGGTCATTCAATTTTTCCCATATATTACAGTCTGCCTCTCTGTTGAGCTCGGTGTCATCACCAAACTTCATTAGTACATTCCAATGAAGATGTTAAAAAAATCAATCCCAAATGTTTAAGGATTTCCACTAATGATAGTTCTTTGCAGGCCAATTACTTTGCTGATTCTGATCTCATATTTCTTGCTACTTTCTTCGTAAAACCTCTGTAAATAGTAATTTCCTGTAAGGTGTTGGTAGTTAGCTACAATACAGATAGATGAGATTTGGCTTTGGATTTTGTTGGGGCCGGGTGGAGGGGAATGCTCTACCTTTTGAAAAGATTTAGTCATCCTTTGGTACCAAAAAGTATAATAACCATCTGATCAATCTAACACTACTAAATGCATACTATATTTTATCCTTGTTTCTATTTAATTTTCTGCTTTTAATTTTTTACCTCTTCAAAATATGTGTTAATTTCACATCCAATTGAGATTAAATTCTTATTTCTAGATTCTTTTCCTTCCTCTTTCTGATATATGAGTAGTGTGCTTGCTGTCTTCTAGTCAGATGGTACTCATCCATGCTTCATTACAAATTCAAAATGTTTTGGAGATTGCTGTGTGTAAGTCACCTTGTTTCTCAAAAGACCATATTGAACATTCTTTCACCCCAGATGTGAACATTTCTGTCTCTGTGCATTCACTTCCATTAGTCATTTAGCCTTTGCTTCCATCCCATCGACGTCATCTTTCATACTGAAAAATGAGGAAAAATATTAGCTTGGATCTGGAGCCATATCATTTTTATGTTTCAAATTTAGCCCATCCTCACTACACAGGGGACTATTTTCCTTATTTATTTGTGTGACAAGAGATTTTCACTATTTGTTTTGATTTTATTTTCAAAGTCTAACCTTGGTTTTTATGAATTCATACGCTTTGTGTTTGTTTTACAAAAAACATGGATTACAGTCCTTTGCCAGCTCGAAACAGTATCCAGTTCTTCCCTATTACTTCTAGCACACTTTCTCCATCGCTTCTTGTAGTAACCATCAATGAGATCAATGATCTCCAGCACCTTGTTCATACAGTTAAAACTATGAAGGGATATGAAAATCATCTGCCTTGACTCAGAAAGAGTTCTTGCTGCTTTGGCAGGACAGGGAGCAGGTAACTGCAGATTCTTCCGTTCTTCTTGTGTCATCCTGTGGCTTCCAGAGGGGGGCAGAGCGAGCAAGCATTTCTGGATAAGGAAGCGATGACATCAAGTGTGGTCTTACTGAAAACGTTTCAGTCGTGCACAGGCACATCGGAGGTTTGCAAAGTCTATCCCAGAAACAGCGGTTTTTCTCTGCTGCTCTTGGTATTACTTAGTGCAGGCATTATCAACACAGGGCATGAGAACATGTTGTGTACAACTACTACATACACTTTTGGAAACTGCTGAGGGAACCCATTGGTGTGACATCCTTGAAGCAAAAAAATAAAATCCCTGGTTTGTATTGGAGGCTCAGAGGGATGACTGAATATATGCCATGAACATGTAAAGTTGCCACTTCCCAGCAGAAAAGCCCTGACATACTGGATATGAATATACTCACTACTAATTTAGATTTCCTCTGACTCTAAAGTTCAATGAAAAGTAACATTTCACGGATGAAGTGCTCTGAGAATGCATGAATGACTAGTTATTCCAGTATCCTGTTACCTTGCCATAGCCTGATGATGTGTGTGAGTCCACAGTATAGTTTCTGTTAATACAATGCCTGTTGTTGTTACTTGTGATAGTACAAGGATAATCCTACAGTACTGGGATTGAGGTCTATATCTTATTCCCATTTATCTTACGTATTTGCTAAATGACAGTGAAAAATACTATTACTCTGATTGCCTGAAATTTCCTTCTCCATAGACTGAGGATAGTTAATGCTAGCCCAATGCACAGAGATTTTACAGGTCCTAGTTCTTTAGTATAAGTAATGTGATTTCTGAATCATCAAAAGAAGGTGTAAAAGAGGACCATATTATTATTATGGCAAATAGACTACAAATATTTGAAGATTCAATTTAATTTAACTTTTTTTGAAAGCCAGTGTTTTAAACGTTGAAGAATCGTTTTTTTTCTAAATAAAATGCTGTTGTGTCTTGTAAGAGTCAGAAGCGACAACACAAAACAAGGGTTTGAGACATAGCCAAGACCTTTTCTAATGCTTTAAACTGGAATGAGAATTTCTCAGCCTTGAAGCATGACAGGAGTTTATTTTTCTGGCTTTGAAAGCTGAGTTGTACTTAGCTATGGGATCTGACAAGTTCTGCTGCCTTACATTGTTCCTGCTCACCTGGCAGCACAGAAGAAGGTGTCTCACGCTAATACTGTCAAGCTAAAGCTGCACTGAGAGGACAGTCATGAATGCTAGTTTAAGTCTGTTGAGCTTGTGTTGGATGGGTGATGGATAAAGATCAAATATATGATAAGCACCAAGAACTGTAAACTGATATGAAAGTCTCCATTGCATATAATCTAATTCTTTACACAATCAAGATGAGGTTTTTTCTTGTCAAAACAGTGATTTTTCGTAATCAGCTTTTTCCCACATTCCCACATACCCACAAGGAATTTGTTTCTTTGAATTACTGTCCCTGGCAGACAACAGTGCCATACCTCTAGCAGAAGGAATATAGTTCTGGGAGAATAATAATAATTCTACAAGAAAACAATCACCCTTTGACTTTTATACCCCTATGACCCACTTACTAGTTTCCAGCTGTGTGTTCAGGCTCAGGGTATCATTCTTTAGGTGAACTAATTTCAGTCTCAACAAGATGAGCACAACGGACACATTAATTGCACAGTGAGTGATTTTTAAACACTTTCAATACTACCAAATCAACCCAAATATCCTCCAGAACAAGGTTGCTCATTGATGCCTCTTGAAAGACATTTTCATGGCGTTTAGAAATAGGTTGTAGATCAATACAATTGTACTCTGTGGGAATATTTTCGTTCATCACATGATGTAATTATCCATGACCACAAATACACACTGCCAGCAGTCACTGGCCAACTGAATATGTGTTAATTGGAAGTCTGAAGGCTCTAAAAGAACCAATAGCACCAGATCCTTAGATGATCACTGCTTTTGAATTGCCTTCTTGTTGTGGATGCCTTTTTTGTTGTGGATGCAGGGTTTTATTCCCTGATTTCAGTTCTGAGGCATTGCTCACATTCCATGGGTGACATGACACAGCCTTTCCTCTAGATTTTATCAATCTTTTTCAATCAAGGGCAGTGCAATGGCTGTGTGTCACTGTGTTTAAGCTACCTCTTGTTGCGTTCCTTCACTCTGGCTAGAGACATGTAGGATTGTCCCTACATGGACATCAGCTGCTGGATATTGTCACATACCCAGGAAAAAATACCCTAAAAAAATTTAAAGGGAGAAGGGAGGCTCTTTTTTTAAAGCAGCCTAATGTCTATTTTTTTTATTGTTATTTATGTTAAGCAAGTATAAAAATCCAAATATGTATTAAATAATAATCCTTGCTTTGAATAATAAGACATGTATTCGTGTCACTTAAAGACATGATTTAGTGGTGAACTTGGTCATGTTAGTTTAACATTTGGATGTGATGATCTTAAGGGTCCTTTCCAACCTAAATAATTCTATATTCCATGACCCTAACAATCTACGATATACTGCAAAGCCAGGAGAAAGGCTTCCCACCTGAAACAAAGCAAATTTATAGCTAGACAAAATACCAAAAACCTGTGACCTGCAAAGGTGAGAAGAAATTAAAGTTTAAGTTTGGGAAATGCTTTCATTATGGGAGATAAATACCCTTTAGCTAAGCCTTGGATACTACTTCTTTCATTGTGGAATAGGGAGCTAGCCAAGCCAGCTGGTCAGTCAGAAAGATGAAACAGCCTCAGGTGACAGTATGGCTGGATGGGGTGGATATCCTGCTTTTCTAGTGTGGGATAAGTCTAAGGGATTTTAGGTATTAAATCTGCTAAAACATCTACTAAAAAGGCATATATCTGCCAACTTGAATTTGTGTTTCCCTTGCAACCAAGATGTGTTTAAAGACTTATGGATCAGAGAAACTCTCCTCTCCTGCTTTGGGCTCCAGACTGCAGAGATCTGGGCAGGAATTCCCATGGTGTCATGGTCCTGAGCACACTCCTCTCACTTGTAGAAGCCTGTTCGGTTAGGTTAAGGAGTCTAATTGACTGAGTCCAAAGTCAAATCCCTTGCTATTAAGAACTACTGTGAAGAATGCTAGAAGCAATGTCCTGCTGTCCAAGCCCTCCCTTGAGAGTTGCTACATCATGGCTCTGTGTGTCCTGTTCAAATAGCTGCTATGTCCAGACCCTGATCCTGACAGACCAATATGCTTCCTGGCTTGACACTAGTGCAGCCTGATCACAACAGACTTGCAGAGCTGTCACTGGACTAAGGCTGATGCTGATCACTGTCCCTGATCCTGACCCTGGCTGTTTAAACTTCCTGACTTCTTCTTGGGGAGGTCACACACCCTTCCTGCCTGGCTGTCAGCTTCTGCTCCTAGCTCCCCTTCCCTTGCAGAACAACTTGCCCTTGCTGCTCCATGACATCTGGAAAGCATAAACCCACGTTCCTTTTCACAGTGAATAAGTAGCTGGAAGACACTTTATGGGTCTAAACATATCCCAAAGAATCCCAGATGCCACTATCTAGGGCTCTGTGGCTGATTCATGAGAATGACAATGCAGCCGAGTATCATAGACTCACAAAAGCATTGTTTGAGAAGGACTTCTGGAGATGTGTAGTCCAGCCTCCTGTTCAAAGTAGCGCCATTGCTTAGATCAAGTCAAGTCGGCTGTGGCTTTGTCTATCTCAGTTTTGAAAATTTCCAAGAATGAAACGTCTCCGTATAACCTGTTTCAGCTGTGTATTACCATTCTAGTGACTTTCTTCTCTTAACCTCAACCCCCTAAGCTGCAATTTGTGATAATTTATGGTTATGCAATAATCAAATTCCTCAGGTCCCCATGGACTGAACACTGTCATTTATGATGTCAGCCATTGCACCTAATCTAACATCATCCACAGACTCTACTGAGAGTACACTTTATATCATCATCCAAATCTTTGATGCAAAGAATCATGTGGGCCTCTGTATCAGCCCCTTGGTTACTGTTATGATTTGATCTTCATCTTAACATTGAGCTTTTGATCACTACTCTTTAAGCCTGGAGATTCAGCCAATGTTAACCCACCTAATAGTCCATCCAAAAAATACTTTCTTCCAAACCCTACTGTTTCATCTTCTAAAGAATTATGGTGTGGGAGATGCTGCCAAAAGTCTTAATAAATTATTCTCCACCTACCTGTCTACCAAGAGGATGCCAAGATGCCAAATGATAAGCTACAAAGAGTGATTTTGTTCTCCTGGTCAACTGTGCAACAGTTGCTCCTTTACATGGCTATACTCCCTTCCCCACAGTGCCCTGGCTCAATTACTGTCCCATTGGCATTTGTGCCGACAGATCTGTCTCTAGTCATCCAGAGCCTCCCTAATGCACAGGTACTACTTGTCTGCTTTGAATGGTTTTCATCATGAGTCACTTCTAGTCTCTCTAATTTTGAGCTACCCAGCCTGGTTTGAGTTTCAGTTCTCTTACCATGAAGCCACACTGTTGCTCCCCATGGGTAAACAGGGAAATTCTTTCAGTCCCTCATTCCTGTGATTGCTACAAAAGTCTGAGTTCTCCTCCAGGTTGAGTCAAGCCTCTCTTTTGACCTGGGTACTTCGCTGTTGGTTTGAAGTTTTTTTAAATGTTTAAAAAAGATTTATCATTTCTTTTTAAATATGCTTGAAAAATGAGACACCCGCAGTACATTTATATCTTTCCAGCAGAGAGTGTGGGCTGCAGGCTATGATATTACTCACATGAAAAGGCCCGTCATAGTAGGTACCTGCTGGAGGCTTGAGACATAGCCCTGGCTGTTATACCTGCTGGAACTGCCTTGGATTGATCTGAACATCAAACCACTTATGGGCTTTGTTTGAGACATACCCAGTTTTTCCCCTCCAGAACAGATTCCAGGACAAATCTAACTTGCATGCTGTGCTGCTGGTGAGGGAAATGGGAACCTGGAGTGAAATAATGAGTAATCCAAGCTGACGGGCTAGTGACCTGTTGACCCTTAGATAAAGAGCTCATTGTTCATGCTGTTAAGACAGGGAAAAGAGTGATCCAAATCTTCTTAAGTATTTCCAATAGATGGACAATCTGACAGGGGGCAAGACATCGTGATTGACATCTCTTGGTGAATGAAGAGAAAAGACTGCATTGGCCAAGTGTCACTTGTATTTCTGTCATAGGACAGTTAAGGCATAGTTTGCTAATTTGTAATTGTTGCATTTTTTTTCAAAAATTCCACTCAGTATTAAGTAGAAGAAATAACATAATGCTGCTTATTATTTTACAGTCAAACAGAAACAGAACTGCAGAGTTTACTTTTGACGGGAGCTTACTGCAGACTGGTATGGCTGGGTTTTGGAGTATGGGAAAAATAATAACAGGAAGAAAAGTGGAAGTGTTCCTGTGCAGTATTTCTCCTGTAAGAAAACAGAGTAGAAGTGTTCATGCTAATTTCTTTCTGAAAGCTTTGTGAAGTGTTAATAATGCAGGTATGGCTTTTGCTGAAGCTGAAAGGTCTCATCAACATAACTGAAGAACCTTATGAGGGACTCTCAAGCCAGCAATCAAACTTACAACTGCTCTTTCATGAGGAGACAGCATTGCTTTGGAGAACATCAGGCAAACTACTCTGAGGGGATAGTGGCAATCCTTTCTCAAATATGGGTTCTGGCAGTACTGAATACTAAACCAACACTGAATCAAACAGCAAGCGATGGAGCTGTGGAAGGGGAAGAGGAAAAGAAGTGTTACTGCAGAAACGCAGTGCAGAAATGAATTGGGCCCTTCAGATTATGAGAGCCAGACTGTTGCTAGGAGTGAGAAACTGTTAAAAGTCTTATATAATAGATCTTACAACTAATATTATCACTGGATTTCCCAAAAGTAGGCTGTGTTCTTTCAGTCAAGCACATCCAGTTTCTACCATATTTCTTGCACTCAGTGAATCATAAATACTGATTCAGAGAGATGTGAAGTGCTTCATAGCTGTTTCTCTTCTGCATTTGGAATACAGTAGGAGCATGTTTTCATCCCATATGATATCCTGGATAAAGGATATGTTTGTGATAAAGAAGGATGAGAAATCTGCTAAAGAAGCCCAGATAATGTAAATTAAAGAGGAAGTGGGCAAGTATCTTCCTGAACATACTAATCATTAAACAACTCAGATAATGCAGCACTACAAAAAATGGCCCAATCATTAAATTTAAAAGGAGGTTGAAGATTTCAGCATTTATAACCTGGTTAGTGCAATGTTGCCACTATTCAAAGCAATGGGATTAACACAGAGCAATATACAACAATATATAATAAAACCTTTTAAAGGAAACTACATCTTTTAAATGACTGCAGTAAAAAAAAAACAATCTAGAAATGGCTCTTTTTTCTTTTCTTCTTTTTTCTTAAAAAAACAAAAAAACCCTGCCAAAAAATAGAGGCTTACTTATTGACAAAGGCCGTGTGCTGAGTATCTTAGGGCACTTATTTAATGCCATGCTACATCTTGACTAAAAGTTTATGCCTTGAGAATGAGGCTTTCTCTTATGATGTGATGCTTTGTTACCTGACCATGTCTCTGGGAGACATCCCTTTGAATGGATCTGCATTTTCTGTCTGGCCTTGGGGAAAGTATAGTGAAGAATATAAACACGCTTAACAACAACATACACCTTCCTGTTCTACATAGGACAGATGAAAATTTAGAGAAGAGCTGTGCAGGTTATTACAGGAGGCTGCTGTTCAGCTCAGCAGTGTTCTTTGCACTAACAACATTGCTTGCACTTACGTGTATTCAAATCTTGTACCTGAATTTATCAAACAAGGCTTTGTATGTGTCGATAAAACTGCAATCTTGCCTCAGGATTATTTTACTTTATTGCCATAGCACCTGCTACAGCAGCTAAGCATAACCCATAGTTAGATTTGATTCATCTGCTTTTGTTGGGCTGCTTTTCCTACCAACATGGCTACTGAGAAATCTTCCAATCAAATGGCAGGCAGTGGTTCAAGATTGAATAACACACTTCGAAATTGCAGACATGCAAGATTTTTACAAATAACAAATTCATGCAAACAATGCAGCTTATTTCAGAAGAAGACTCCCAAAGTGGAGACCAGCCGTAGATTTTACTGGCCTTTAAGAGTTGGTGATGTTCTTGAAAGATGGTTGGTCACTTTGGAGGCACTGCCTTTTTTTTGAGAGCCTGAATGGAAGTAATGTGAGACTTCAGATGGGGATTTCTCAGCAATGTGCTCCCAAAACTCACTTTAAAAACAGTAATCAAACCCTGCATTCCTCAAAAGTCTAGGGAATCATTTGATTAAGACATACCCTTTAAAGTCTCTTAAAATCCAGTGTGGAGAGGGATGAAAAGAGATGTGCCGATATGACCTCTGGATCCATTCTTGGAAGAACATAACTCCACATCGTTTTTTGTTAAGATCATGGAAAAATATGTGAGAAGAAATTGACAGTGTACTCACAAAGGGAACAGCAAGTCCTGAAATTAAACTGAGTGGTAGGCTTTCAGCTCAGAAAATCAAAAATCTCCTGCAACCTACTATTAAAAACTGCTACAGCATCAGTTAGTGCAGTGTCATCTGATCAAACGAACTGTAGGACATGCACACAGCAAAAAATTGGAGAAGATAACCAGCCTGCTCAGGGCTGATTCCCTCTGTTAAAAAATATGTGCTTTATCCCACTGGATTCCTGACATTGTCATGGCACAACATGTAAATGGATTGGGTGAAGAAGAAATTCTTTCTTCCCCTCCTGTCTGACACAAAGTGCTTTGCTTTGTTAAAGACAGCAGACATCACACATTAATGCCCCATTCACCACCTAATGCCTGTCCAACCTTCTTACTCGTAGAAGCTAGAGAGCAGCTGCACCTGCCTCTGTCTGCGCTGTATCTTTGTTGAATGGGTTTCAGATGACTGTATTGGCAGATGTTCGGTCGACCAAATGTAGCTGTCAGCATGAGGTAATGACTAATGTGTAATTCAGAATATTCCAGCATACACGCCTTTGCAGAAGCCTTGAAGACAAGGAATATGGGCTAGCTGCAGAAATAAAAAGCTTGGCTGAATAAATGAAACACATTTGTGAAATTATTGATTCTTCTACCTCTGTCTTAAATACAGGACAACTGAACTTAATGAGTTCTGACAGCTTTCACAGGTTCAGTCTGAGAGGAAGCAGACTGGAATTTCCATCTTATATTAAGTATAGAAGCATGATAATGCCCTACTAACTGCTCCAGGCCTGTTCTTTTTCATTTTCTTCCATGTTTAACATTGTCGGTAAATCCCAGTATGAACAGCTTGCTGACACTTTGAGTTAACACAAAAATGACTATAAGAAATAGTCACAACAGTCACAATATAGTTTCAACTATTTCATAATAGTCAAATAATCAGCCCCCACAGCATGTATTATACAGAGGTCCTGCTTGTAAATACGGTGTAAACTTGCACAAGCCACAGAAAAACGCCAACAGGGTTGTGCATAACAGTGCACACAAATCCAAGCATCAGCTGAGACACTAAAAGCCATGTACACATTTAAGTTAAGATAAACCACAATCCTCTGAATAATACTTATCAGTCCTCAGACACCATGAATGATAACACAAAAGAAAGTGCTATGATTCTTCCAACAGCTGCAATAAGAGATGTTCTGGTATGTTGTGCTAAAGTATCATTGTGCCTGTCTGTTTTCAACACAGTGTGTTATTACTGATGGCCTCAGCCAAGGACAAGTGGGAAAAGAAATGATTTATCACAGGCTGATCCAAAGAACTGCCCAATTTCTTGTAGCAACAGTGAACATCCTCTGTTTCCAGCGTTTCAGAGTGGCTGCTATGAACACTGAGTTTCATAGGATAAGGCATAAGGCCTGAGTTTCATATGATAAGGCATAAGGCCTTAGGCCACACGTACAAGAAGAACTGGATAAAAAAATGGATTTTAAAAGACAACTTTTGTTTGCATTCCTTAATCTGCTTATGCTAAGAGACATCAATTTTCTTCTTGTCTATGATAAGATGGCTTAGTAGATCTTGATATCTAGTAAGCATTAAATGAATTTGGTTTCTTTATTCAAGCTTTTTGGAATAAAGTAAATAATGTCAAAAAGAAAGAAACATAAACACAAAAAAATAAGAAAGAAGGAACCTGAATACTTCAGGTTCATTCTCTTCTGTATTGTTCCAGTTTTACACTTGTGGTTGATTGATTTGATCACAAATCTGGAGTGAATAGTAGCTCAAAACAGAGGACATATGTTCCATTTTCTTATACCAGTCATTTGTAGATTCTATATGTTAAAAGAGAAGGGGAGACATATTACTTTATATTACAAAACCAACATTTATCTCTCATTATAGAAATTATTCAGCCATTAATTATTATGGAAAAATCACTTTTATGGTGAAGTTATTAGAAATAGTAATTGGAGTATACTTCATGTCATAAATGTAGTGTATATATATATGTAAAAGAATCATTGCTACTTAACCATTTTCAAAAAGTAAAATATATGTTTGCTTAAAGATTGCAAAACACCGAGTAAGAATCAATAACTGGTTTTGATCCAGAGATAATCTGTAATGTTCTGCAGATTAGTTCTGTGAGTTTATTGCTGACTATCTGGAGAATGGGGATCAATAAACGCAGAAAGACAAAATTAACAAATATCAGCCATTATTTAAATTAGCAAAGACAGTTACAAAGAATTATGCAATCTCTAGAAAAGGAAGTATAGAGTAAATATCTAGATGAGGTGAAAGCAAAGAAATTAATTTTCAATGAATATATAGTTGTGTCAAAGCCCGGTTGAAATAAAAAACAGGTTTTAGAACAGTATTGCATGAGACATTTATGGTTATATCCTAATCCTTGCTAATCACTTGTCTGAGAAAGGACCTAGCAAATGTTGAAAAGGTCTATGGTGGAATAATGCAATGGTTAAAGTTATGAGAAGGACTAGGCACATTTTCAAAGGAAAAGCTACAACTGAAGGAGGGGATGTGGTAAGTATATGAAACAACAAAATGAAGATATCATGGATAACAGATGTTTGATCCTGGTCCTTTAGATTACCACAAGGACAAGAAATACCCATACTGAAAGACATAAAATAGTACAAATACTCTATTTTCTACTATCTGCAATCAACCCGCGCAGTTCATTGCCATGGGATACTATGAAGGAAGTAGCTTAATAATTACTAGAAAAGAGCAGCATCCGCAGCTCAGTCTGAGATGAGAACATGATAAGAAATATGAATCCTGGTGCTTTGACGTATCAACGAGGTCTCTAAGAAAAGCAATCCTTTTGTGGCCCGATACAGAAGGGAGAAGAAATGCTGCAATTGAAAGGTAGATGTTACAACAGAAGAACTGCTGCTTTGTAACGGCATCACAGGTTTTGTCTCTGATTTTACAAAACTGGAGAAGGGGATTTGGTATTTGCTGGAAATTGTATTAAAATGTCAGTGTGTATGTCACGCCTTCTTGGTGCCTGTGATTCATATTCCTATAAATCATTAGAAAGACAGGAATATTTTTAACGTTTTATTTACCTCTGTCGGTAGAGGATCTGAATGGCAGTGAGGATTTTGCATTGAAATCAAGTTAGTTCTGTATCACAAGCTAAATTGGGTTTGTATTGTACATTCCAAAAGCAAAAAGTATTTTAAAACAGATCATAAGTTAGTGGTTATAAAGAAGATGAGGCCTTTGTTATTCTAAATTATATGCTCAGCTGTGAGTCATAATTCCTGTGTGAATTCAATCAAGTTGTTTAACTTCCATGCATGAAAAAATGTTATGTAAATGCAAGATGCTATTACTTAGGTTCTTCTAAGCATCCTACAAGTCAAATTACTATAACTGTCACCGCACATCAAATAAATGTAATTATATAGTGACACTGTAGCTGGGGACATTTATCTGAGCAAATGTCTCCTAGAGAGTTGTCACTTGGTACTCCACATACAGCTTGGCACACATGAAGGTTTATAGTGGGAATCATGTTGGAATGTTTCCTGAAGTTCTCCATTTGTTTTGGTTTTTTTCTGTCCCCTAGTTTCTCTCTTACGTCATCTACAAAGAGTTCTCAGGGATCACTGGGTCTGTCACAAAGTGCCAGTTTTATGTTACAAAAAAGCAATACCTTGGATGCTAGCTGAGTTTAGCCCAGGAGCTGCGTTCCTGCGCTGTATTCCCATTCCCACTAACAGCCAATGCAGCTCCTTAATAGTGAGGGATATGTCAGTGCCGATGATTTTAGCAATGTGCATCATGCAAAGGTGTTCTGCAACATGTGTGCAGCCAATTACAAAAAAAAAAAGGGAATTGAAATACTAATCATCTGTGTTACTCAGATTTGATTATATTTTGCTGTCGTGCCTTTTGAATCCGTGCTGGTTCTTCATCTCCTTAGAGAGAAATCTTTTCTGCTACCTCGCAGATGCTGGATGCTGGAGGGTGCATTTGGGCAACTGGGAGGAGACTCACAAGGCTAGGGATTACAGTTGGGAGCCAGCTAACTTCTATCTGCCCAGGCTTGCTGCAGGGTAAAGGACAGGATGAAGGCTGCAGCAGCGGATGATTACTTTAAACGCTCCCAGCAACAGAATCAATAGGAACAGATTGCGTAGAAAATACAAACACGGGGACACTTCAGGCAATGTGCATGGTGACTTTCTGCCTGCAACTGCAGATCACTGTGCTATTCTCTGTGAGCAGTGCCACCTCCTTGTATCCTGGATCAGACCCAGGAGAAAGACCTTTTGCACAATAGACAAAAGAAATAACAACATGCACTGAAAACCACACAGATACAAGAATCACTTCCTGCTTGTAGCGAATGGTAAGATACAAAGAGTAGTATTTTCTTATTTTTAGGTTCTTCTTTTCATGTTTATAAAGGTAAAAAAAATAACCCTCTTGAGCACCAGTGAGGTCACTAGGAATTGTAGACACCTTACTCCAATTTATGAGTTAAATTCCAGATGTAAGTCTCAGTTCTGTGATTTTGGCTCTGGCTTCTCATGTGAGCTCTGGTGTTGATGGGCATGGAACTGCATGCTTTCCTTCTAGTACAACAGACTCATAGCAAAAGAACCCCAGTACAACCACCGTGCTCAACATGGTTCAACCTCAGCCTGAACAGCATTGCTACTGGAGGAAAACAGTTCAGATTCTTGTAAATCATTCGCTC
The DNA here is from genome assembly GCA_033556795.1 of Tapera naevia. Classification (NCBI taxonomy): domain Eukaryota; kingdom Metazoa; phylum Chordata; class Aves; order Cuculiformes; family Neomorphidae; genus Tapera; species Tapera naevia. The sequence continues at coordinate 20,614,054 of JAUMJJ010000038.1, forward strand.
AGATGCTGAGAGCTGGAAATGTTGTTGGTGTTATAAAGTGGGCGGCAGAATAGATTTCCTCATCTATTTCACACAGTTGACAAACAACAATGCCCTTCAGCTTCTCCCAAGCTGGCCCAGGTTCAGATGACCAGCACAGTAATGAAAGTCTCGATATCCTATTAGCTGTTCTTAGGCAATCCATAGTTCATTGAAGAAATGTCTGTTCTGAGCTGCGATGGATGGCTTCCTCTGTAATGAATATAGAGTGAGAAATAAGACTGAAGGAGGAAGACCTGTTTCTATTTCAATCCTATGCAGGGGGGATGATACTTGGAAGGGAGGGAGAGTTTAGTTAAGTATCCGCTACCTTTGTTTCACGTAACAAAGAAAAGACAAATGGTAACACATTCATAATTCTAGCACAAATTTTGACATAATAAGACAAAATGATGCCTGAGGATTCCTGTGTATCAAGCAGATGGGCCATCCATCCATTATTTTCCTTCAGGTCAGGGGTCATCCTAAAACGAGACTCAGCAATCATTTTGCAGGGTATAACAAAACCATTTTTTCCCCTGGTTCTTAATCCCAGAAAGCACTACTGTCCTCTACTTTTGTCCACATACATTATCATTTTTGTCTATTATCTGTGTCCCCAGAGACCTAATAGTCTTTTCTTCAGTGTGGCTTGATCTGGAGCAGCTGTAAGCTTTGCTGCAGGCAGTGTCTACAACTGCTTGCTTCTTGGTCAGTGTCAGTTCCCTGGGGGAAGGCAGGCATTCACTTCATTATTAGAAGCATGGAAAAAAATCCTATATTCATTTAGATGAAGAATAAATACGTAATATTTGGAACAAAAGACTCATGTTCCAGTCCAGCTGGCAGTGCTTTTACCATTGCCATTCTTCAAGGCCAGCTCCTGCTTAGCGCATGCATTAAGGTCATTTATTTAAAAATAATGGAATGTGCTGAAAAATCCCTTTTTCCTCTGTCAGTCTAAATTTCACCTTCCAGCATCTCTCATTGATCCTCAAGCACTAACAGCTTGTGTAAAACAGCACTTTTGTAATAGTAAAGATTGTTCAATTACAGTACTTGGGAGAAGAGAGCAACAGCAGAGAACAAGCTCTGTGTTTTGTTTTTTTTTTAAAAAAAAAGCAGGCCTGAGTCTTATTTAGTCATGTAACATTGTGCTGTTATTCAGATGTAAGGGAAATGTGAATTTTGTCTCTAAATTACCTCCTCCATTACTTAGGTAAAAATGGATATCAATAAAAGGCTTTATTGTTAGCTTACTACTGGACATCGTACTACTTTACATGATTACTTGAAGTGAGAATGTGCCCTTCAAACCTGTTCTTTTGCTGCAGTTGTCCAGCATGGCTGTTTATATTCCCTTCTATTTGAGACATGCCAGAAATTGACTCTGAACCAGATGACTCTCTTTGTTTCAAGAGAGAGGTAACCCTGAAAATGTGCAGCATTGTACAGGTTTAGGATAAAATTGTGGCTCTATAGATGTTATAGAACACCACCACTTACTTCAACAAGATAAGAATCTCACCAGTTATATACAACAACTTCTTAAGTCAGATTGCCTTTTGAGTGGACTCCAAGGTGAGGCAGGACAAGAAGGCTACTTCTTCCAAAGACCACTCAGAAAGACTAACCAAGATTAAAGTGAAATACACTTGGTGGATAACATTAAATTTGTGCATCCTTTGGTACCAGCTTCCAAAAATTTAAGCTACGATTTGTCTGAAGAAATAGTAGTAACTAAAAGCTAAGCATGAATTCTTAGTTGGCATATCTACACGGTGATTTATCTTTCCCTTCTTACTCTAGGATGGCAAGATTATCCTTATCCTTACCCTTATCTTAATTTTCACCCTTGTCCTGATCATAGCTTCTGTTGGAAAGTCACATCTGTGAATTTTTGAGCTGATTGATATTAAGCTGAACTTTGAATTTTTGAGAGACCTTGTGAAATATGCTAATCCTGTTGTAGGAAGGTGGAAACTTTTGCTTACGTTGTTATTTTTTACATAATCATTTTCGTAACAAGAGCGGTAGTTGGCCTTGAACAGAAATTTTTACTCAGAGTAGAATTTTTTCTTTAGGTTTGCAGTAGTGGAATAAGCCAAATTTTTTGTGCCCTGGAAGGGGGACAATACTTTATTTTCTGTCCTAACGTGGGTCATAACTGTCATAGAATTAGTAAAGGCTACTCCAGGTTTTTATTATTTGGCTAACATTGACTAGTTCTAATGATAACAATAGACATGTTCCTAGTGTTTTACTGGAGTTGTCTGTAAAAAGTAGTTACTAATTGAGAACTTTCTGACAGCTGCAACTACAATGACCAGAAATTAAATACATTTGGGGATTTACTTCATATTTCTTTCTTGTCAAATTTTGTGGGCTTGGGCTGATTCCAAATGAAGTACAAGAAGGACATCTTTTACATTGACAATCAATAAACACCACTGAGCTCTTATCAAGTCCTAATCAAATTTCCTAAAGTAAAATTTTCAAATGTGCCCCACTTTCAAATATTTCTGAGGAAAGAAATCTCTACCACTGTCAGAGAAATGTGACCCCTAAATGTGCACCCTGAATTTGTAGATGTGATGAAGAAGATGGAATGTAGCTTCATAGTGTGAATTCTAGAAGTTCCCCAAACTTTTAATTTCCGTCCTGTTTCTGACTACTTTTGAAGTCACACAGTCTTAGTACTGAGATCGACATTGTGATCCTACTTTGTGGCTTCCAGAAATGGATTTGCTGCTATACAGGGGCTTTTAACATTTTTTGTTTGTTTACGATGACTTATTCTGACGATTCTGTTGGATCTAGTACAGCCAGTCAGTTCAAATGTCAGACGTATCTCTTCCAAGTTTTTTCCTCTCAAAGGTAAGTTCCAAATCTTTTTGAATACATTTTGTTGGCAGATACTTCAAGCTTCAAAGTGAAGATAACTATTTGGGAGAGACTGAGACCAGGCTTACCATCTCTTCATCATTTACAGCTGTTTTCCCTCAATGCACATACTTCACTCTAATTACTGTTAATAAGAGCTGGTTTTGCGGTCTGAGAAAGTCTAAATTAGTTGCTGTTCATTCAGCAGAGATGAAGATGTTTGTGACTGAATAAAACCCTGCCATTCTGTATGCTTAGCACATAGCACTAATTGGACCACCACCTTGAAAATATTGAAAGGAGGAGGGAGCAATTTTGTCCTTTTTTTTGTAGTCTACATGGACGTCAAGAAGACTTGCAGCTGCTTCATTCTGGGAAATGCAAGAGTGGCTTCCTTTCCTCTTCCTGCTTCTGTCCTTCCTTTCCTACTCACCTTCCTCTTTCAACAGAGGGACAGAGAAAAACCCCCAAACTAGATAAAAAAAACCTGAAAAACAAAGTTGGAAAGAAAAAGATTCAACAACCTTAACCGCTTGGCATTATGCCCCTGGGGAAAAATAAAGCTCATCTAAAGAGCTGCAGTCCTGAAGACAGGTGGCCTTACAAATGGGTGCTTGTTTCTGCCAACTCAGTTTCAGAGTCCAGGCAGATATAACTGAGTTACAGCAGGAGTGTGTATTGGCAGTGCTACAGTGGCTGTTGATGTGGGTTGCTGTAGCAATAAGCTGTAAACTGGTACACTATTGTAAATCAATCATGTGTCTAAGTCCTAATTTAATGCAATATATTGAAATCTTGCTTGGATATTTGTTTCAATCTCAGCTTACTTTCGTTTGTTTGTTTTGCTTTTAGCTTGAGTGGCTTGTATATCAACTTAGGCTATGGCTACAAAATCGTATGATGAACAGACAAAGGGTTCTTATACAAACCTTAGCTCTGATTTTACTGGAGTAATGTACAGTCTAGCCTGAAATTAAATCAATCAGTTTGCTGAAAGAGGTAAGGTCCTAGACAGTATGTCTGTGCTTCACTTGGAAACGTAGGATCAATCTGTTAAAGCACAGCTATGGAGAGCGCTGTGTCATTTCTTTTTTCCAGCTTAATGTGATATTGTCGTTATTACTTAGGGGTTCTCCAGAATAATACCATATAATGCATTTACTTATTTTTTTAAAAAAATATACTTATTTATTCTTCTCTTATTCTTTATACTATATTCCCTCAGCCTCCTTCTCTCTTAATCTCTACGGAAGAAAATGTGATTTTCTGTCAGCAGTACTATTTCTCTTTGACAAAATGTTGACTATTGCTAATGCCTCGATTAAGTTCTTAATGAAAAAGTACAAACAAATTTGGCTAACAAACCAGAAGAAACCATTACTACCAAAAAAGTAATAATCTTATGGCTGCTTCCTCTGTAAACTGCTAAATTCCCATAACGTGAAATACCCTACTAATCTACATCCCTTTTCCCAAAACACCCTCTGTTAGAAATAGCCACCTTCATATCAATAACAAAATACCCTGAGCATTCTGGAGTTTGTAGTCATTGTGTTTAACTGCCTTATTTCGTTGCCCTTCATAGTTTTTGTATAATATACACATCTTTCTGACATAAAAACTGTAGTGACCTCAAAACAAAGTCAGCTTTTCTTCAGTCAGACTTCCTCCAGCTTCACTAAAAGCCTCCTGAAGAACCACTTTCTCATGGCCACCTCTGAGGACTGTCCTGGAGGTTGCGCCTCCCACCAAGCCCCTACCAAGCACAATGCCCTGGCAGAGCTGGTTCTTACAGGGTTTCCTTCATCCTGACTGGAAGCACTCTTAAATTGTTCAGGGACATGCAAGTTTACCTACACTTGGAAATGAAAAAGAGTCAGGCCACAGGCTCAAACTATGTCCATGATAGCCAGTAATTTTTAGTAGTCTGTTCCCCACCTCATATGGCTCTGACCCATGAGTTCTGCAGCCTCCATACAACACCGAAATGTTTTACAAGGTGACACAGACTATAGGATACTCTGTATTTATACATAGATGAAGATTCCCTGCAGTTTCCCTATTCTAGTTTTGGGGTGGAAGAAGAAGGGCAAATTACAGAGATGTGAACTGTGCACTTACTCTCAGGGTCAGAAAACAGCTCCCAGACCTGTTCAGTTTAACAAGCACCTTGTCCAGGTATGGGAATGGAAAATACAGTGAACATATACCACTCTCCAGTAAACTCTGAATTTCTCAATGGGGATTTAAAGAGTTACTTAGTCTTTCTTCTTTCCATCTACCTTTTAATACCCTGAAGTCACCTGCAGTTTACAGTTCTATAACATACTCAGTGATCCTGCCACCATCTGGACTTCTCTGGTGGCTCTACCAGCTCAGTGGGACCCAGGCTGTGGTCAGCTCTAGGCTGTCTTCATTTGTTTCAGAAGATTTAAAACACAATGTTTTGCTGGGGGCAACGCTAGGAGAGGGATTTGGCTTGATATTTTATCTGAAATATAACCAAGGAAAGAATCACTCTGAAATGTAGAAATTATCACATGAAAGTCTAAATCACAATTCTTCAGTTTATTAGAATGTTGTTTTCTCTCCAAATGCCATCATATTGGATTTATTTAAGATGTGTGCATGGTGCCATTGAATTCAAATGTTCGAATAAAGTTATTTCTCACAAAATGAAAATCTCCATGCTGCACAATGGACAGACACAAGAATATATTAACTTGATGGGGTCCACTTAATACTAATGATGCAGGGAGAAATTGTAGGTACATTATATTAATATACTTTGTTATAATCAGGTAGCCAGTTCTTTTTGTCTAAATCTATCTGTAATCTTATCGTGCTTCAGTGTGATGGTATCTTGAAAAGAAACAAACGCAATGTCCTGGCAATTTTGATATCCACATAAGCTCTCTAGAGCTGGCATCTGTGGCAAGAAACACTACGGAAAAAAAAAGGGCTAAAGTAGGTGATGAAATGTCATTGTTCTGTAACCGTTTTTATAGTATCTGATCAAACTATTGAAGTAGCCAGCAACCTTATGGAAAAATGCTGAATTTCAGAGAAGGCATTACATACTGTGTTTGATCAGCTCTTCATTAAGTTTAGTAAAATCAACCACCTTTCGCCTAAAATGTGTAACCTTCAGGAATGGACTGGCCTCATTCCAAGTCCAAACTATTCTCCCATTGGTACAGCGGACATGAATGGGCTTATTTCTACTTCAGATGACGGAATAATTTAGTTCTCTGTAGAGGATGAGCAGTCACCAAGTATTTGTAGACATGGTTTAAACTGTACACGAAATAAGCCGCACAATTACTGCTTCTGACCTGCTAGTTTTGCTCTTCTTTTCCCCCGATATAACTTAGTATGGATCTTTACATTATTCTCCAAAATGAAATGATGCATATGTTAAAAATAATGAAAAATCCCAGAAATTGAGCAGAGCTTCCAGTCCTGCACTGCTGATAGTAGGTAAGGGCATTTTCATAGAGCTTCTCAGTATGTTTGTGTTTGGAAATGTCTTTGATGTGAACATGCACAGATTTTCCTCTACTTTTTGTTAATGGGGGAAACTTATAACCGTCTGGATCTTACTGCACCTATCACTCCAGATTTAATGGTGGACAAGCAAGCATCCACTTTGTAATACCACCAAACACATTTCAGTAAGGAGTCTTTGGCTCCATTTGATTTTGGAGCAAAGAAAGGTCTCCACATTCCAAAGTCCACATGACCATACACATCAACAGTCCAACCCTACCTCTGAATCAAAACAAAGCACACAGGAGACCCGTCTCCTCTCCTATGCCCTGGTTTTCACGTGGAGTGCCTAGTGTATGGTCTAGAAGGGACTAAAAGTGCAACCTCCATCCAGGACAGTGATGTGGTCACTTTGAAGAGGCTGGAATTACCATACATTCCCACCACTCCATCTAGATACAACCTTTCAATTAATCTAGAAAGCCAGGATCCCTATTACTGCACAAATTTAAATTTTTTTTCTTGCTCTAGAATATTTTGAAGTAGAAATGGCCACATTTATGATCATACCTATGGTGACACATTAGTTATGGTCATTTATTCTAGAAGGACTTGAAACTGTTGAGTAACACTTGAAAGAAGTGGGTTTTGAAGTGAGATCCCATTGGCAGATAGGTCTTACCTGTCTTCTGATGTCATGCTCTGGCTTTTAACACAAAGACAGGAAATTTATGCCTGTTCTGCTGCCACCAGCTGCCAATCCCCCAAGCTGCTGCAGGCTAATCCACCTGCTCCATGTTCCTCCTCACCAGTTAAATGTACAAAACACCACTGGGAAAATGATGTTTTCATGCTACAGAAACCAGCAAAACAGAAGTAAAGCAAGGCACAGCTGCTGCTTTGAGAAGCCCCAGCCTGAACTCCAGGCTGAGCACTCGTCTTTGCCACAGGCTGCAGAGCAAAGCAGAGGCAACAAAAGTGAATTGCTCAAGGGAGAGCAAAAGTTTGAACATGAGGCAAATGAAGCGTGAAAAACGAAGCAGTGAACCAAGCAATTATTCACCACTACAAGAAAATCCATTAAAGAAAAACAAAGCCATTTACAATAGCGCAGCTGAGGGAGGTAGAGATGAAAGCATGGAGAACAATTCCTCCTGAAAAGCTATCTTGAAATTCTAGGACTGAGGGAGAAATGTAGAAGTGGAAAGGAGGGGAAGAAAAGAGATAGGGGAAAGAAAAATATCAAAATGCAAATTAGCAAGCATCGTTAGTGGCCTCGTTCCAAAACAGGCAAGGAAAAAGCTAAACAAGACCTACCATCTTTCTGGGCATGGTGCTACTTCATCATGCAAAATGACTGAGATGCAATACCAAAAGATCATGGAAATGGTAAAGTAAATGGTAAAAAAAAAGGCTTTCCCCCCTGTAATTGTATTCAGAACACTGTACATTCATTACCACTGTGTAGTTCCGTGAGTGGATTCGCTCACAATACAGGTAATGGTGGTGTGTGTTTGCTGTTGCTAAGTAAAATTTTGAACATATCAATTTTACCAAGTGGCTTATTCTGTAAGAAGTTACTGTCAACTGTATGGCAACAGCATCATGAAAGACAGCTACGGGCATATCCATTTTTCCAGAATTGCCTCCATTTGAGCCCTATTATTGACAGATTAAGTCTTACAGACTTTTTTTTCTTGTAAAATGGCCATGTATGAGAAGATGTCTGGGACAATCTAATCACCATACCATGTGATCACTGACAGCAAAATAATGTATGATGTAACACATTCTGGGATATCACATTTTGCAGAAAATAAGGGCAAAGGAAATAAACTATCTACTTTATAGTCTACTTTATATAGAACTTTGGATATACAGCATTGCCGGTCTGGAACACAAACACCATCCAGTATTTATCATGCATAAACCAGAGCTTATTTCAAAAGCCAGAACGTACATTTCATGCCTATTATGTACACTGAATCTGTCTGATTTTCAAACACATTTATTCATAATTTGAAAGTTTACTATCTGACTAGGAGAGAGAGAATATTTTCTGTATGGTTTAAATGGTAGCTAAAGCACAAGCATGTGGATCCAGGAGCTGGGGCTTTCCCTATAGCCCAGGCAGCATGACACTTGCAAAAAATGGTGAGTCAACAACATATATGCTGCTGCACAGGGAACCTGAGTATTTATCCCAATTGCAGAAAAGTGCTGAAGGGGTAACAGAAGAGATTCCCACTGCTTGCAGCATGATATATCTAGGAAGCCAAAGCTCAGGTTTTTAATACAACATGGGGGATTCAGAGGTGAATAGTATCATTTGGGTTCATTTTTTCTGAAGAAAGATTTGATTTTCTAAAGTTTAGGAAAGACCAGAAATAGCATCACGTTAGGCTGTTTGCAGGGGCTGAATAGCTATGAATGCTAGCCTAAGAGTCACACATGTGAAAGCAAAATCTATATTCAGAGCCAGCTACCAGTTAAAAAATCATTTAGAATTTTATTTGAACATAGCACTTTGTCGTTACCCTATACTAACAGAGGCAACATAACTTATCTAAAACATATTCAGATCCAACTAAGGAAACAGATCAAAGCGATATGAAATGTATGAAGCATTCAGACATTTTAACAACTTTTTAAAAACAGAGTTTTTTAACTACTGCCATTACTAATTCAATTCTACTCAGACTCATTGTCCTTTTCTTTCACTTTAGATGTTACACGTGCTGCTCTATTCAAGATGTTTCTTCTTCCAGAAAGCATTTATATACTCATCTTTCCACTTTAGGAAACGTGGTCAGTGTTGCTAACCACAAGGAAATTCTGTAGCACATGTATGTGGAATATTTTTTTTTTAGAATTCATTGTCATGTTTGGCTCCAGATTCCTGATACAGTTTACTGAAGCACCACAGGAGCAGACAAGAACAAAAACTGCTATGCTACACAAAAACATGATCCATCTAGCACATCATCCTGTTTCCAACAGGGTAAATCCCACCTGCTTCCAAGGAAATGTCTGCTATGTCTTCAGAGGAATCTGCAGGAAGCCTTTGACTAGCTGCATATGTCCCTATCGTTATCCTGAGGCACAAGGTTGCCTTAAACTCTGATGCAACAGACTTTGGTTCTTCATTCTTTTTGTGGTGTTAATTAAAATGATTCTTAGAACCATAAAGATATGAAAAGATGAGAAAAAATTCAAAGCTGGTTTTAGAGACCATTGAGCATGTGCCACCTGCCAGCATACTCTACAGTTGTCCCCACTCAACTCTCTGATCCTTCAGCAGTGCAGTGAAGAACAAGTATGCTTTGTCTTCTAATTACAGCAGAAATAAGAAAAGAAATAGACTACTAGTGTCAGAAATCAAGGTTTTAGAGCTGTTACTGATTAAATAATTTTTCTCTTAGACTGTAGAAAGCGGAAAAAAATTATCAATGTTGGAAATGGCAGATGCTCTCATACAGGGTTCAGTCTTGACAGCCCTGACTGATCAAAGCTTCTAGGTTCAAGCTGTTGCTGGTGCTTTCTTAGCAGGGATGCTACATACATTTAAGTTGGACTCTGCCTTAAAACTCATCCTGTTAGTATACCTGTATCCTGATTTTTGGCTAGTTCTTTTCAATACTATTTTGTAGGGAAAAAAGGAGTATATTCATGTTGCTTTGTTTCCAAAACTGCCTAAGGATACAGGTCATGAAGGATGCCAGAAAATCATATTAGATACTGCATGCTCTTCCTTCTTATATCCTCTCTACTAGAAAAATGGTGTCAATACTGGCTTTCATATATCAGGACTGAGCGAAGTCCTACAGCTAATTTAGCTCATGAGGCAAACCTAAATAGTTACATATAGTCAAGCTTTCAATCACTCCTACATTTGTGCACAGGGCTTCTCACTTTCAGACACCTCTGAAGTCCAACAGTATATTTACACTAAGTATAATGTTTAATCAACACATTTGGATGCAAAAATTCATTCATGTATGATACTGGTTATGGAATATTCTTTGGTTTTCCAACTGTATTAAGAAAACACAAGTTAAACTACTTGTTATTTTTAATGAAAAAATCAATTCACTTGGCTAAAGTCCACCATATCTGCTTTATTATTGATTTATTTTAAGACTTCGCCCCATGGACTATTTAGGAACTAGGCTCAATATTTATTTCAGCAGTATTTCATCAGTTGATTTTTATTGAGCTTGCTGAATGATGTTACATTCTCTCATATGTCCTCAGAGATGGTGCATTAGGAATATCACCTTAGTTTCTACAGCTAAAAGGAGTTGCACATTATGCACCACAAAAAAAAAAGAAGGTGCCCATGAGACTAACCTTTTGTACACAGCCCATTGAAATATTGATAGTTCTGAAAACAATGTGACATTTCATTTGTGATTTTTAGAAATTATGATGTAAGAATTCTATATATTCTATATATTCATGAACAACAACTGGTACATAATTCTCTGAGCTGAACGTCTGACCCCACAAAAACATCTGCTAGAACAGGAGCTCCAAGACATGCAGCAGAAGGAACCCACATTGTGAGCAATTCAAGGCTGAATATACAACAAAACTTCTCCAACAAGAGCAAATATGAGGAATTTCTCATTGGGAAACAAATGCGAGCAATATGCTCGCGATGCAGCACTGAGCCAACCCGGTCAGCATGCTGCTGAGGGTTCTGTCCACAGCTGGCTGCATAGGTGTATCCTCACGTATAACTAGAGAGCATCAAAATTGCTTGACTTTTGGCTAAATCTTTGCTTGATGCTTAGACCACTTGTATATCCTCATTACTACCTCTTAAATCCGGAGCTGGTCACAGAGGTACCCATCAGCATCTCGTGCAAATGAAATACGAAGGAGGAGGCTGTGGGAAGGACACAGGGCTGCTTTGTGGATCAAAGCACAAGTGGTGCTGAGCTGGGGTGGACTGCAGAGCTGTGATAGGGTTTGAAGAAGCATGAGTGCAGGGTGCTTAGGAATTCCCTTATCTTTCCCACATAAACTTATCTACTTCTCTCCTATTTCTTGAAAAGAAATTACTGCCTGAAATGCAACACCCTCTTCTATTAAAGCCAACACCAGCTGGAAAGTCAGAAAGAAAAAAACAGGCAGTTCTCCCACACTCTGCTCATATCATTTCAGCAGTGCAACTTCCAAGTAATCCTTTTCTCGTTGAAAGAGAAGATACAACTCCAATACGTACTCCCCACAGATTACTATGTCTTGAGAAGGAATCTGCCTCCTTGTCTCCTCCTCACAAACTGGGGGCCTCTTTCATTTCAGTCCAGCAAGTGATGCCTGCAGAGCTGTCCCATGGAGAACTGCTGTAGCAGAGAAAAGTTTTCTCTCTTTACACAAGGTCTTTCCTTACTCTATTCTGCCAAACAACCACAAAATTTTTTTTCTTCATAGTTGAGAGAAAACTCTTTATCTGTAAGCTTTATCACATGTTACAGCAAAGTCCGTTAAAACACTTCTTTCACAATGAAGGACTAGGTAACTCCCAGAAACTTCAACCAAGATTGCTTGCCATTGGAGACCAACTCAGATGTATTAAAAACAGGAGCTAAAAAAAATACAGACAGCCCAGGCGCGTGGTGGGATGATTCACATAACTGGAGTGCTGCCATGGGTGGCTACAAACTCTTCAGGTGGGATAGGCTAGGAAAGAGAGGTAGTGGGGTTGCTTTCTACATTACAGAATGTTTTGATTGCATGGAACTCAATATTAGTAATGATGTGTTTGAATGCTTGTGGGTTAAAATCAGTGTAATGTACAGAAAGTCAGATATAGTGGTGCAAGTCTGTTATTGGCCACCCAGCCAGGACGAAGAAACTGATGAGCTATTCTACAAACAACTGGGAGAAGTCTCGCAATCACTGATCTTTGTTCTTGTGGGGGACTTTAACCTTTCAGATGTCTGCAGGAAGTATAATACTGCAGAAAGAAAGCAGTCTAGGAGGTTCATCGAGTGTATGGAAGATAACTTCCTGACACAACTAGAGATCGAACCAACTAGAAAAGGTGCCCCACTATATCTGCTATTTGTGAACAGAGAGGGCCTTGTGGGACAGATGACTGTTGGAGGACGCCTGGGGCTCAGTGATCATGACATGATAGAATTCTCAATTCTTGGAGGAGTAAGGAGGGGGGTCAGCAGAACTGTCACCTTGAACTTCCGGAGGGCAGACTTTGAACTGTTTAGAAGGCTGCTTGATAAAGTCCAGTGGGAGACAGTTCTAAATGACAAAGAAGCCCAACAGGGCTGGATGCTCCTCAAGAAGGAAATTCTGGCGGCGCAAGAGCAGGCCGTCCCTGTGTTCCGTAAAATGAGTCGGTGGAGAAGAAGGCCAGCTTGGCTTAACAGAGAGCTCTGTGTTGGTCTCAGGAAAAAGAGGAAAATATATGAGCTTTGGAAGAGGGGGAAGGCATCCCAAGAGGACTACAAGGGTGAGGTGAGATCATGTAGAGAGAAAATCAGAAGGGCTAAAGCCCAACTAGAACTTCCAACTGGCCAGTTCAGTGAAAGACAATAAGAATTCTTCAAGTATATTAACAACAACAGGAGGACCAAGGAGAATCTCCCTCCTTTACCGAATGCAGGAGGCACAATAGTAATGAGGGATGAGGACAAGGTAGAGGTACTTAATGCCTTCTTTGCCTTGGTCTCTAATACTAAAGTGAGATGTTATCAGGATATTTGGCCTCCTGAGCCAGAAGATGCTGAGAATGAAGCTCCAACAATCCAGGAGGATCTGGTTAGAAACCTACTTGGCCAATTAGACATACACAAATCTATGGGGCCAGATGGGATCCACCTAAGGGCATTAAGGGAGCTGGCAGAAGTCCTGTCCAAACCCCTTTCCCTCATTTTCCAGCAGTCCTGGCTGACTGGGAAATTGTCACTTGACTGGAGACCAAAAAATGTAACTCCCATTTACAAGAAGGGTTGAAGGGAGGATCCAGGGAACTACAGGCCTGTCAGTCTGACCTCGGTACTGTGGAAGGTCATGGAACAGATCATACTGAATACTATCACACAGCACAGCCAGTTTATCAGACTCAGTCAACATGGGTTTATAAAAGGCAGGTCCTGCCAGACCAGTCTGATCTCCTTCTGTGACAAGGTTACCAGTTTAGTAAACGAGAGAAAGGCTGTGGATGTGGTGTACTTGGATTTCACTAAAGCCTTTGACACCATTTCTCACAGTTGGGAAACTGGCTGCCATTGGCCTGGACAGGCACACCCTCTGCTGGGTCAAAAACTGGCTGGATGGCTGAGCCCAAAGGGTTGTGGCAAATGGAGTTAAATCCAGTTGGAAATCAGTCACAAGTGGTATTCCCCAGGGTTCAGTGCTGGGTCCAGTTCAATATCTTTATCAATGATCTGGACAAAGAGATCGAGTGTACCCATAGTAAGTTTGCGGATGGCACTAAGCTGGGTGGCAGTGTTGATCTGCTTGAAGGAAAGGATGGATCTGGACAGGCTGGATCGATGAGTTGAGACCAATGGGATGAGGTTCCACAAGACCAAGTGCCAAGTCCAGCACTCGGGACACAACAACCCCATGCAGCGTTACAGGCTTGGAGAAGAATGACTGGAGAGCTGCCTGGAGGAGAGGGACTATCGGCTGAATATGAGCCAGGTGGCCAAGAAGGCCAATGGCATCTTGGCCTGTATCAGAAAGCGTGGCCAGCAGGACCAGGGCAGTGACTGTACCCCTGTACTCAGCACTGGTGAGGCCGCACCTTGAGTACTGTATGCAGTTCTGGGCCCCTCACTACAAGAAGGACATTGAGGTGTTGGAGAGTGTCCACAGAAGGGAACAAAGTAACAAAGTTGGTGAAGGGGCTGGAGAACGAGTCCTGTGAGAAGTGGCTGAGGGAACTGGGGATCTTTAGCCTAGAGAATAGGAGGCTGAGGGGAGATCTCATCACTGTCTACAGCTGCCTGAAAAGAGGTTGTGCCAAGGTGGGTGCTGGTCTCTTCTCCCAAGTGACAGATGATAGGACAAGAGGAAAAGGCCATAAATTGAGTCAGGAGAGGTTCAGATTAGACATCAGGAAAAATTTACTCACTGAAAGCGTGGTCAAGCATTGAAAAAGGCTGTTTGAATTCCTGGAGCCATAGGCAAGCATTTAAAGGTGGATTTCCTTCTGTTTTCTCCTTGAGAAAGGCTGGGGTGGGGGGAGGGGGGACAGAGAAAGTAGGCTGTTCTCTGCTTTTTCTTAAGTAAATTAAGCATGTGTGCGTTGGACTTTGTTTAGTTGATTTCAGCTTATGCTGTAGCTGTGGCACTTGTTGTGCCCGAAGAGGTATTTAATATTTTATTAACACCAGCCTAATTAAAAAAAACTGAGTTCATTGCCGTGTTACAGACTGATTGGCAGCAGGGAATATTTCTTTGCCAGGGTCAGCCAGTCATCCCTTCTGCAGCAGCTGCCATGGTCAGTCACCATGAATCTGAACTCACACTTGTCTTTCTTACAAGACCACAGAGCTGAGTATTCTGCACTTGGGTCTGTCATTTGAAACAAAGCCAAAACTGAGGCAGCAGAATCTAATCTTTCAAACATGACCTTAATCTACTCCTGCAGTTCAAAGGCTTTAAAATTAAAGCTCTCCATTTAGATCACCTTTACTCCAAAGTAATTTTCATTCTCCTCTGGAGTTCAATGCCCTTAATAACTTAATCTAGCCAGCCACCCCACAAAAAGTCACACCTTTAATTTCTGCTGCTGCTTTTCTTTTCTTATCTAACCCAGCTACTAAAAATTAAGTTCTCAAACCTGGATTTTTGGACATATTTCAATATCTAGCTAGCCATCATCACAGTGTCATTCTGGTACTTAAATTATCTTGTAGGAGCTGTAGTATTTCTTCAGTTGAGCCTTGCATTGTGTTCTGTATGGGTGTGTTGATTTTCAAAGGACAAAACTATTCCCTGTAGTAACCTGTAGCACAACAAACCTCAAGACCCATAGATCCATGAAGCTATCCTAAATAATTTTCTAATTTTTATCCTAAATATTCCGAAAGCTTCTATTTTTACCCTAAATGTACCTATCCTAAATAAAACCTAAACAAAAAAAATACAATAGCATTCTTTGCTTGCAACTCCTCAGAGCTACCAGAACACCACATCTAGAGCCTAAAACATGAGCTGGGAAGCAAAGCTCATAAGCAAAATTGCCA
The DNA here is from genome assembly GCA_033556795.1 of Tapera naevia. NCBI lineage: Eukaryota > Metazoa > Chordata > Aves > Cuculiformes > Neomorphidae > Tapera > Tapera naevia. Next base: position 20,629,668 of record JAUMJJ010000038.1, read on the forward strand.
GCCCTATTATTCATCAAAATAGGTAATTCATCAAAATCAACCTGCATTACTGTAACCAACCACTGACAAGCTTTGAAGGACAGGCAGGCCAGAGAAATGGTGCTTGCCATTTTTTTTCCATATGTCTAGCTACTTGTAGAAGCCTGAGCTCAGAGGCTAAATTTTAAGTGCCACTAAGGCACTGGATGCCTTCACCAAAAATGCACTGATGTTTCAGTGTCTGTTTCCACAGCCATCCTCCATCCTAATCCTAGACCCAAGAGGCCCAGAGCTCTGGCAACTCCATATTAAAACCCATCTGTCTCCTGCCAGGTTGGCAGGAGAAGCATGGGGTAGGCAAGGATGCCTTTTGTACACTAGTGGCACTGCTGGTGGGACACTGAAATAGCAGGTGACAAGTGCTGCAGTCAGCAGTTTCTGGGGTGACTGGGTCTATTTCACTCTTACAGATAAAATGCTGAGATCCCAGGGAACATATTTTATTTTGGAAACCACAGTGTCCTGTCTTTCTAAAAGGAAATACCTTGGGATTTTGAGACTAAGAATGGGTTTGAATTTTCATGTTTCATTCTACTTCCAAGCAATAATACCACCTCCCAGTCACCTTCACTGGTGACTTTTTTGAAGTTCACCCTTCAACTCTGCTTGATACCACAGTACCATTAGTGCTAATGAGCACTCCAGCAAGCATTGCATTGTTGCTTCCTTACCTACTTACTTTGGGAGGAATAAAGGGCTGAAGATATTGTGGTTATTAACTCAGAGCCCTGTATGCACTTACATTTTTACTTAAACTATCTCTGTTCATGGTACATTACCTCCACACTCTGTGGTGTTGAGAACACATTATCAGTTTTTCACTGATCTCAGTCTCTCAGGTGCCTATCAATGTATGTGCTGTAAAATCAGCATCTGTGTATACATGTGGCCAGGTTTGGCAGCTGCTTTTACAGGATAAACTGTGATATACATTCTGTATCTGAAATCAGATGAAGCCCCAAATCCATCAAACTTTATTTTAAAGACGGGCTATGACGTCATTTGCAGCATATGTGTTTCTTTATTAACAGTTTCACAGCACGCTCCCCAGCTCCATACTTTCTCTATCTGGCATTACAATCCATTTGTTCGCTCTAAGAGAAACACTCACTCATTATGTATTATGCCTGCTGTATACAATACTCTGCTACTACAAGACATTTTTACTGCCTGCAGCTTTCCAGCTGTCAGAGAAAGGAGCCACCCTGACATGGCAGTTGGTCCTGGACTGGGCACCCTGGAGTCTTGGGTTAGTGTCAGACTTTGCACGAGACTCTTCCTAATTGTCAGATCCCTGGTCAGATCTGGAGACAAACAGTTAAATGGTAATATTTGTCCTCTGGCAAAGAACCTTTGGTAGTAAGAGTGACCCTCCACAAAAGTGCTGTCAATATTCCTTTTCTCCTCTGGTGCTTGAGAGAATGTTTCTGAAGAAGAATTAGAGACCCCAAACTCCTAACCTAAGTGGAAAGCAAAAGGCAAGCTATCCATAAAATTAGTAGATGGTAAGAGGGAGATAATAATGAGTGGTGTCACAAGCAGTGGTTGCAGCTCAGCAGCTGCCGCAACATTATTGAGTGTTTATTGTGGAGCGCTCAGTGTGGCAGTGAGCCCTTCCCTCCCCAGGTCAGACTCTATGTGTCTTACGGATATTGCCTCCACAAGATGGGTCTTGCAATATTTTCTCCCATCCCCCTCAACCTTCCTGCACACTTACAGATCAGCGATTGCTGTTCCAGGGTTTCTGTAACCTCTGGCAGGATTCAACAGTGCAGGCCCGTAAACCCCCACCTGACAAATGTGAAAGTCAAAGCTTCTGGGATTTTGGGGTAAGAGTGCTAATGGTAGTTTCAACCACACGGAAGAACAGAAGAGAAAATCAATAAACTAAAGGGGAAAGGAAAATGTGAAGAAAGAGGAATAATTCCCAGGTTCTATGAAGATATAACAAACAGGAGAACAGGACTGGAGTATAAAGCCTAAAAGAGTTATTAGCAGGCATTCTGTCAAGATTGTCCCCTTAGGCATCAACAAAGGGAAGCAAAAAACACTTAAAGGACATACTTTGCTATCTACAGTCTTCCTGTCTTATCTTCTCAAGCTATACAAAAAAAGGGGAACAGTTATATCTTAGTAGGATTTTGGCTAAAAGATTTCAAGTCATATGTTCTTTCCCTAATTCATGCTGGGTGTTCAGTTCCTGACAATACTGTAGGTGGGATTTTCACAGGTCCTCAGCACTGGTCTAATTCAATTTGTTGGTAAGAGCTGTGCTAAAAATAAGAAATTATGCAAACTGCTTGTATCAGAAATATTATTATGAGGCCTGGTATGAAGGGTAGGTCACCCTGCCTCTGCTTCAGTCACTTTTTTTCTCTAACAGGTCCACATGACAACATTGACATCCTGGCACAGCAGGCAGAACTGTATCTGACCCTTTGGGGTATGGCTAATCCCATGCTTCGTGACAGCCATACCGGCACAGGTAACTCCATTGCGTTTTCTAAAAATGTTTTCAGTAAGACATTCCAGAAAAAGCAGGGAAGGCAGTCTGAACATTTCAGGAGGAGACAGGAATCCTGGAGTCCAGTCAAAAGTCAGGCAGCAGGACTTCGGGGAGAGGTGTAATTGCAACTGCCTGACTGAACTCCAGACCCACCACTGAGTGAAATCACTGGCACTCACTGCTCCCACAGCTGACAACCCTTTGCCTGCAGCTGAGGTGGCCTGTTGGTCACTGAGATCCAGTGGGTTCTGTCAGAAGACATTACAATCTCTGCTAGGCTTATTCAGCCTGTTCTCAAAAAAAAAAAAAAGGGCCCTGGTTTTTATTTGGATCCCCTCCCAGGGTTATATCAACCTGGAAGCTCTTATGTCATCCCTGGTTTAGGAACAGTTTAGTAGCCCCAGGAGCACTGTCCTGCCTATGTATGTTACCAAAGTGTGTCTACTGAATCAAGTTACTCACTAAACGTTATTGGTCTGAAGGCAGAAGGCAGCTAAAGCTGCGGACCTGGGGCCACTCAAAGGGGGTGGAAAACCCAGAAGAGAAAGGTAGGGACAGGTAATATTGTATTACTATGGAACAACATTGCATTTTCATTCATATCTCTTTCCTTGACTTGTAGGTAGTTGTTCGATATTCCTGAGCTGGTTTTGTTGGTACGAAAGCTTAAAGTGGTGACAGAATTTGATAGTGTACCCTTATTCTAATTATATTGATCTGCCCATGGGCATGGAGACATATATGCACGGACAAGAAAAATCCTCACTTCTGCACACAGACACCAAGCTACTGCTGGTTTTGAGACTGAATTACCTGCTCAACAAAAGTGAATAATGGGGTTGCTCTGTTTGCAGAGCTCCAGACCAGAGGCATTAACACTGTTAAGCTTGTGGTGTTCCTTTAGAACACAGCCCTCAAACCAGAGCTCTACCAGGGAGCAAATGAAACCAGAGTCCACTTTACCACGAGAGTTCCCTTTACCACAAGAAGGGAATATGCAATATGCAACATAATAACCTGGGAACAGAATGTTAGGTCAGAAATCTTCCAGAACACCTTATAAACCCAAGTTTTAACCATTTGTCTCTCTTCTGTGTTTGTATGCTCTCAGTCAGGAATGAATACTCTAACCTTATAGCTTGGTGACCATTTACACAGACAGGCTCCTCTTACCTCCTGGTCCATCCTTTCTTTGAGAGATTCCTTGGGAGATCTAAGATCTTCTCCTGTTTATGGTAGGCAGACAGCTAATCATCTGTTCATAAAAGCTGTAGGCAAGAAGCCATTTATAAAAATCATTCTTATGTGTGGCTAATGACTTTTTCAGAGAGCTATTTAACTGCATAAATATGATACATCATCAATTAGATTGAAGCTAACTGAAAGAGAGAATTCTTTCACCTTCTATTTTCTAAAAAAAGACCTTGTTTTTTGTGATGTGTTCCTTACTGTTTAGAGTTCCAGGTCTCAACCTTCATCACAAAGTCCATTAAGGACTGCTAGGAAAAAAAAAATATCTCCTTTAGACGGTTTTCCTAGGGCAGTGAAACTTGTGATCTCCTACTATCTGTCTGTCTTCCCAAAGACTGTTGAAACCTCTGACTAGTTTCAACTCAATTTAAAAAAAAGGGTAGAATTCTGAAGTATATTTATGTTCTCCCAAGATTTGTGAAAGTCAGCAGCTGAGTAAAGGCAATGCAGAAAAATCAGTGCCATTAGTGAAGGAGAATTTGCAGTCCAGATGTGCAATACTAGCTACTAGGGGTGGATTCAAAAAAGAGCTATATGAATAGGAAAAGTTTCAATGAGAGTTAACGTCCCACCACACAAGGAATAATTTAATTTCATAAGCCCTTTCCTTATACAGGCTTAGTTTAGTATCAGTTAAAATAACTTGAAAATAATTGTGAGAAATATTCTGGCTGTTCATGGCTGCTCCTGGTGCAAGGGTCTACATTGATATTTTATGGAGGAAAGTGGAATAATTTTGCAAACCCTACTGATCTAAAGCAGTAAGAGTTCTTCAGTGCTCTGCGTCCAATCAGGGAATGAGCAAGGAAGGAAGAGAAAAAAGGGTTCTCACCACAAGCGCTGGTGTTACCTGAGACCACTCTGAACTAGAACACCAGACTTCCCTCACAGACTCTCTGGGCTACCCAGCTACAAAGCTCCCTATTACATTTGAGAGGTGCCACAACAGCCATCCTCTACCCGGCTTATTGGACTACTACTACAGTCAGCAGTGGGATCTGTCCTCAGTGTGTGCTCAATGCTATAGTCCTCAAGAGAGACCTAGTCCCAAAGACAGACCTGTCCCACACGTTTTGGTCTGAGAAGAAAACAACAGCACATTAAACAGCCCATCATGGCCCTAACCATTATCCTACGGCAGTGGCACAGTATGGTTGTGCATACCCAACCATCTCTGTCCTGGATGTCTGCACTGGCTGATGGGAAATCCACCAGAGGAGGATCTGGCAAAGCTCTAGGTAGTGACATGGGGATCCACTTGCCGTTCACCAATGGAACTTCTATTATCTGCTGTAACAGATGCTGTGTACACGACATCGCCAAGAGACTCCCGGACCTAATTAAACCCTCCGATTATTACCCGCTTCTGGTGGTACAGGCTGGTAGTGATCAACTAGCGAAAAGAGGGTCAAGGGTGGTTAAAAAGGAACTCCAGGAGCTGGGACGGTCGATAGATAAGGCAGGAGCACAGGTGGTGTTCTGTTCAGTTCCCCCAGTGGCAGGGATGGATACAGACAGGAATAAGAGAATATATGCAGTTAATAGATGGCTTAGGGGCTGGTGCCGGCAGAGGAATTTTGGATTCTTTGATCATGGGGAAACTTTTATGGCACCTGGCCTGTTTGACCCCGACGGGTCTCGTCTAACTCCGAAGGGTAGGAGAATTCTAGCTCAGGAGCTGGCAGGGCTTGTTGAGAGGGCTTTAAACTAGGCATGACGGGGGAGGGGGGAGTTACTAGGCTCACCAAAGATGTCCCCGTGGAGGATGAGCCATCCCAAAAGGGGTTGTCAGTAACCCAACTGAAGTGCATGTACACAAATGCACGCAGTATGGGAAACAAGCAGGAGGAGCTAGAAGTCCTGGTCCAGCGGGAGAGATACGATATAGTTGCCATCACGGAAACGTGGTGGAACGACTGTCACAACTGGAGTGCTGCCATGGAAGGCTACAGGCTCTTCAGGAGAGACAGGCGTGAGAAGAGGGGTGGAGGGGTGGCCCTCTACACTAGGGAAACCCTGGATACTGTTGAAGTTGAGATCGGTGATAACCAGGTTGAGTGCCTATGGGTAAGAGTCAGAGGGGCAGTCAAGTCTGACCTCCTGGTTGGAGTGTGCTACAGACCGCCCGACCAGGAGGAGGATTTGGATCTTCTGTTGTTTAAACAGCTGGAGGCTGCCTCTAGATCGGCTGACCTTGTTCTTTTAGGAGACTTTAACCTTCCGGATATCTGCTGGGAATTTAACACTGTTGAGAGGAGGCAGTCCAGGAGGTTCTTAGAGTGTATTGAGGACTGCTTTTTGTCACAGCTGGTGAGTGAGCCCACCAGGGGTGAGGCTCTGCTTGACTTGCTGTTTACAAACAAAGATGGGTTGGTGAGTGATGTTGTTGTCGGAGGATGTCTAGGGTCTAGTGATCATGAGATAATTGAGTTCTCTCTGAACAATGTAATAGGAAAAGCCAGGAACAGAACATCAATGCTGGACTTCCGGCGGGCAGATTTTGGATTATTTAAGGAACTGGTCAGGAAAGTACCCTGGAAAATAGCTCTTAGTGGCAAGGGGGTCCAGGAAGCCTGGATATACTTCAAGAATGAAGTTTTGCAGGCGCAGGAGCGGGCTGTCCCTGTGTGTTGTAAGAAGAGTCGTAGGGGCAGACGACCGCCCTGGATGAGTAGGGAACTTCTGAAGGAACTAAGTAAGAAAAAGAGGATGTATCATCGTTGGAAAGAAGGGGATGTAAGCCACGTCATGTTCAAGGATGTTGTTAAGTTGTGTAGGAGAAAAATCAGGGAAGCAAAAGCCCAGCTGGAACTCAAATTGGCCATTTCTGTTAAGGACATTAAGAAGAGTTTTTATAAATACATCAATGGCAGAAAGAAGGGCGGCAGCGACCTCCACTCCTTGTTGGATGTGGAGGGAAATATAGTAACCAAAGATGCAGAGAAGGCTGAGGTACTTAATGCTTTCTTTGCCTCAGTTTTTAACAACAAGGATGTCAGCTCGCTTGACAGTTGGCCCTCTGAAGTGGTTAATGGGGGCAGGGTGCAATATGGCCCTCCTGCAATCCATGAGGAGGAGGTTAGAGACCTGCTGAGCCGCTTGGACCCTCATAAGTCTATGGGGCCGGATGGGATCCATCCTAGGGTGTTGAGAGAGCTGGTGGATGAGCTTGCTAAGCCGCTCTCCATCATCTTTCAGCAGTCCTGGCTCTCTGGAGAGGTCCCGGAAGACTGGAAGTTGGCCAATGTGACGCCCATCCACAAGAAGGGCCGTAAGGATGATCCAGGTAATTACAGACCTGTCAGCCTGACCTCGGTCCCAGGTAAAATCATGGAGAAGATAATCCTGGGTGAAATCATGCACCACCTGCAGAACGGCCAAGAGATCAGGCCCAGCCAGCATGGATTTAGGAGGGGTAGGTCCTGCCTGACCAACCTGATCTCCTTTTACGACCATGTGACTCGCCTGGTGGATGAGAGGAAGGCTGTGGATGTGGTATACTTGGACTTCAGTAAGGCCTTTGACACGGTCCCCCACAGTAGACTCCTAGGGAAGCTGGCAGCTCGTGGCCTAGATGGGAGCACTTTGTGCTGGGTTAGGAATTGGCTGGATGGCCGAGCCCAAAGAGTGATGGTCAATGGTGTCTCATCCAGTTGGCGGCCAGTCACCAGTGGTGTCCCCCAGGGATCGGTATTGGGTCCAGTCCTGTTTAATATCTTTATTGACGATTTGGATGAGGGGATTGAGTCCATCATCAGCAAATTTGCAGATGATACCAAGCTGGGAGGAAGGGTTGATCTGTTAGAGGGTAGGATGGCCCTAAAGAGGGACCTGGACAGATTGGAGAGCTGGGCCGATTCTAATGGGATGATGTTTAATAAGTCCAAATGTCGGGTACTTCATTTTGGACACAACAATCCCATGCAGAGCTACAGACTGAGGACAGAGTGGCTAGAGAGTAGTCAGGCAGAAAAGGACCTGGGAGTGCTGGTGGACAGGAAGCTCAACATGAGCCAGCAGTGTGCCCAGGTGGCCAAGAAGGCCAATGGAATCCTGGCCTGCATCAGGAATAGTGTAGTAAGCAGGACCAGAGAAGTTATTGTCCCCCTGTACTCGGCACTGGTCAGGCCTCACCTTGAATATTGTGTCCAGTTCTGGGCCCCTCAGTATGGGAAAGATGTTAGGATACTGGAATGTGTTCAGAGGAGGGCAACGAAGATGGTGAGGGGGCTGGAGCACAAGCCCTATGAGGAGCGACTGAGGGAATTGGGGCTGTTTAGCCTGGAGAAGAGGAGGCTCAGGGGAGACCTGATTGCTCTCTACAACTACCTAAAAGGAGGTTGTAGTCGGGCAGGGGTTGGTCTCTTCTCTCAGGTGACCAGTGGCAGAACCAGAGGGCATGGACTTAAGCTTCGTCAGGGAAAGTTTAGACTTGATGTGAGGAAAAAATTCTTCACTGAAAGGGTGATTGGCCATTGGAATGGGCTGCCCAGGGAGGTGGTGGGGTCACCGACCCTGGAGGTGTTTAAAGGAAGACTGGATGAGGCACTGAGTGCCATGGTCTAGATGATGGTTGGTGTTAGTGTTAGGTTATAGGTTGGACTTGATGATCTCAGAGGTCCTTTCCAACCTTGTGATACTGTGATACTGTGACTTCACCAGCCTCCAATTCACACTCCGGTCTTTTTTTGGAGCATAGTGAGTCAGCAATGCCTTCCTGACCTAGCTGAGATGAAGCAGAACAAGTGACCTTGGATGTGCTGATAGCAGCAGGAAAAATAATCATCAGCATCATAGCTCAAGGGCATCCAGATCCTAGTATATGACTCAAATTCAGAAATCGGACAGACTTAAAACTATAAGTTTCTTAAAGTGCATTTGGGAACTTTGTCCCCTTCTGCGGCCTTTGACTGCTTTTTGTTCTTTTAAGTTCTGGTTCTTGCTTATACCATTGAACCATTCTTATGTTTTCACACTGGGCAATTCTAATACAGTTATGTTGTATACTCCTCACACTCTAGATTGACTTTTCTCCACCTAGCAAAGGATGCTGCGATTTTATTCACACTGTCTGATCTTAGGTGGGTGCATCAGACATCTGCTCGAAAACATATTTTACATCAAGACACTTGCCTCATGCAGTGCAGTCCTTGGTTGTGTTTAAAGAGAAAACTCTAATGCCTCTAAGGGACATAAGCATTTAACTGCCTTTTTAAAATTTGAAATCTAAAAAACACCTCTCAGTTGCTTAGCACCTATGTTTTGGCCAAAGACATTTCCCACTGCTAAACATAGAGAATCACCTGATTTAGAAAGAAAAGTAGATGCCACAAATGACCTGAGTACTGTATTGTGGTGACTAGTGCTGAAGTGCTGAATGCTTAGGTGCTTGTCTCAGGTGCAGAACGCAGAGAGTTGAGTTACTTGCACGCCCAGAAATCCTGAAAAATAAGTGTGCGAGGATTCAATGCTAACTTACGTAACTCACAGCCAAGCAACAGCAGTCACAAAGCAATAGTAAAGCTTGCAGACCAAGACTGATAGAAATCCTTGGATCTGGTCTTACAGATGATGAAGAAAGAGACAGAGCTGATGAAAGCCTTTTTCACCCAAATAGTTCAGACGGTAGTGTATTAGCCAGATGCTTGGACATCATGAGTCAAAGGACAGTTATTTTCAACTCCCTCTTTGCCTGCAGATATCTAATACCTCTTCTCTCCTAAGCAAATAGCCTCACTCTTAGACTATATAACATATTTGTAAATTCGACTCTGCCTTTCAGTTGAAGTTCTTCCAGTTTGAACAGCATATATAAACAACCTTTGTGCTGGGACTGGAGCCAGTGGAAATATACCACACTTCAGTGGTTAGAGCACTCAGCTGGGAAGGAGAAGTCCTAGATGTGTAGCCCTACTCCCATGAATATTTACATATTGTACACAAAATACAGCACTGTTAAGAAGAAGAAGGGAGAAAGCATCATTTTCTGGGCAGACCACACCCTGTCAATTTGACTGAATACCGAGACAGAGTGGCTTGAGATGATTAAGTTCAAGTCTCCTCAGATGAAGACAGGACTTGAGCTTCAGGCACTCTAGTGTCTTCAGGCTAAGCAACAAGATAGCAACTGCTGAGAGAACTGTCTTTTACTGCTTTTTGGTTTGGTCACTTATCCTGGAGTTATTTAAGGTCAATTAGGGTGCCAAAATCTACCTTTCTACAGTTCATCATTGCACTGAAACCTTTTCCATTTAGATTCTGTCAGATTCCAAGTACTGCTTCCCGAGGAGTCTAATTAGTTACCAGAAATCTTTATGTGGTGCATAAGATATTATCTATCATCAGCCAATGGTTCACTAGCACTTGAGAAAATAACAGCATTAGCAATAATAGCAATTTAACATAGTCCATTCAATTTTTCATCCAAAGATATGAGTCACATAATCAATACCAAATCTTTATAAGTGGACATAGTAAATTTTAGAACGATTTGTAAATTAACACACCAAGAACAATTCATTGTGACTCATTTGCAGCATATATTGCTGCAATGGAAATTTCAAGAATTTCTACTCATAAGATGCAAAATATCCAGTGGATCTACACCAGCAGAATGGATGCAGAGATCTGACTGTATTAAAGTGATTAAAAACAGGAAAAAGAAGATTTTGCAATGACTGTTCTAATCACTTGACACAGCGTAATATGGTTCTTAAAATGTGCATCCTCTTCTTCCTGGGATTCCTGTATCAAACAAGGTAGCAAGACCCTTGTTCTTCCTGGAAGAAATGATAAAAAAAAAGATTGAATGTGTACTGAACTGAAGGCAATAAAGGAGTGTTGAGCGAAGGTAGCTTTTTAAGTGCTCTTTGTTGACAGATGTAACCTTGTGGTCTAGGGCAAATTTCTTTGTCTCTGTGTATGAATTGGAAGAAGAGTCTGAATGAACAACCATCCCCTGCCTGGGAGCATGCCCAAGGCAAATGTTATTATTTTGGTTAAAGTAGAAGTAGTACCTGTAGCAGTGTAATAAAATGCTATTATTCTCATCGTATAACTGCAGTTATATGCGAGAAAAAAAACCTCATTCTAATAGATCCTGACTGAGGAGTTTGCCCAGACAGCACCTCAATTGCATATCCCAAGTAGCAAAGCTGAAGCAAACTGGAGATTTATGAGCTTAGGTGTTATGTAGAGCTGTTAGAAGTCATTAGTCATTGCCACAGGATAAGAGCAGTGGCGAGATCCTGCACCTAACATGTCAAGGAAGAAGGACAGCAGCTCCTCTCTGACTCATCAAGGGCACTCACAGGGGGTTTCATTTTCAAACAGAGTTGATCGCCACACTGGGGCAAGAGCCTCATGACTGAAAATGGTTATTGAGAAAGAAGGAGGCCTGTTTTCCTGCAATACAGCAGGTAAACTCACATGATGATTGCATTGCTTAGTAGTCAGAGAGCCAACATCATGGAGATGATGTTTTCAAACCAAATTATTTGGAAGTGCTGTTTGGAAACAAAAACGTGGTAGAAAAACATAGCCAGTAATGGCAAGATGTTCCTTCATAGAAGTCCTGTAACACTTCCTTGAGGGGCTAGATACGGGCATCTGAGAGAAACGCCCTGGGTTTTCCCGAAACACACTAGAAACCACATAAGGTTATTATTATTATGCAGGAGAACATAAAAAGGGCATTCACAGGATGGTCACCCAGTACAGGGGACTCAGTGTTTGTGAATGGAAAGTGTTACACATCCTGAAGTGACTTATGCTTTCACAATTTGTACCTCTGATGAACACTTATCTCCTGGACAAAGCCCTAGTTTCTGCAGATACTGGATACTGTATAGTTGTGTCATCCTACTCCCATACATATGGTCCTAACTCCTGTTACCTTCAATGCAAACAGCAATAAAATATTTCCTGGTTTGGAAAATGCTGCACAAGGTAAGAAATTAATACCTGCAGCATTTTATAAATTCAAGGATTATCACACAAGAGTGGAAGGCCTCTTTCCCACTAATATTCATAATTCATATGAAATATTCCAAATACACCTGGATAGTGCACTTTTTTTTGAGTCTTTGTATTGAATATTTGTGCACTCTAAGAGTTTGTATTTGTAAAGACTGATGCTTAACCCAGTAACTATATGAGCGCTACAAAGATTTTCAGAGGAATATATCCTGTAGTAGGATTGGGTTAGATGTCCCTTCACTATCTTCTTGTGAGATGCCGTCTATTTGATAAATCAGTTATCCTGGATGCTAATCATGACCTGTTACATGAATCTCTAGGCATTTGTGGGTTTTTGCTTTTAATTCCAAGATGTATTCTGTCTGCCATGTTTGCTGGTGACCTTTAAACCTCTTTCCTGTCACAAATACTCAATAATCTACAGTTACCTGTCTTTTGCTATTTCTTCCTCCTTGGATTTTGTACTTTTGAAACTGGTATTTCAAAAGCTGTTCAGGATCCAAAAATTAATTTTACCAGTTGCTTTTCTCCTAAAATTGAGGATGTTCTTTCTTTGCCTAAATAGCATCAGAAGTCTAGTCCTGCCTTGTCTGAAATATGCTCTCCTGACAAACACTGAACCCTGTCAAGAAGGCATGAGTTTGAATGATTTATGTTTCAGAAACACTTGTTGATCTGCGGATTGCTGTTATTTCCCTTGTTGTCCTTCTTCACTGATGAAAGTTTTGGACCTCACCTTGCTGGAGCCCAGGAAATTGGCCACTGGTGCTGTGCATCTCACAGACTGTGAGCCGGGGGATGGTTTGATAACTACCTTGTGTTTCAACGTCATGGACAGCTCAGACTCTCAGGGAGAAGAGGTTAATTGGAACAGATGCTATTTCAGAAATTGCATGACGCCCAGAGATCACGTCTTTGCCTCCCCAAGCCTTTTCAGTGTCATTGGACTGCATGATCCCTCTTGTTTTTTTCTCACACTGGGGTCCTTTTCGTCTTTTGAAGCACTCCAATCAATGGCAATCTTTACAAGTACAACAAGCCCTCCTCTTTATATCAGGCATTCTTCCCTCTAAGGACATAAGTGATCTGAGCTGAAGCAAGAAATAATTAAAGCCATTTTTAAAAGGTGTGTCTTTCCCCCTATATAACCTTAACAAAAGTTGTGCCTAATTTATACTAATTCATACTTTGGTGGTGTGTTCATGCTTTCTGCTGGTTTTGACCTCTTCCTTTGAAAGACAGTTCTACAACTTCAAAGAGATCTCATATTTATTTTAAATGTCCTCAAAAGGGATGATGTAAAAACTTTTTTGACTTCAGACCACTCTGTCTCTCTCTGAGTGGGAGACATACAGAGACTTCCCAGTATTTTTGAAAATCTGTTCTTTACTGGTTTAAAAGGATGCCCAGAAGCACCTCTGAGATTACACACAGAAACATATCCCAGTACTACTTCTGTGAGTGGGAATGAGAAAAAAAATGTTAAGGGCTCCCCCTCCTCCCAGTGAATCGTGTCCCAGAGCTCATTATCATGAACAGCAGATAGAGAGGTAAGAGATGGAAACTAAATCTGAAATCAGAAGCTCATTAACAGACATCTATGACCATCTCCCACATGGCCACGAATGTGGGCCATCAGGTATTACTGAATAACTGTTGAGGTCTGAAGTATACCATAGGGAAAACAGACATTTCTTCACTGAATATTCAGTCTCAGTAGCTTCATAGTGAGGTCGAAGTAATAAAAAGGAGTAGATGTAAGCAAAGAAATAGAGCTGAGAAATATTTGTGGTTTGTCCCTTTCGGGAAAGGCTTACCTGTTGGTCAAGCAATCCCTTACTGGCTGTAAGACGCTATTACTGCAGAGCACATTTTGTTTGAACTTTGCCTGTGGGCATCGACTGGGCTTTGGGTTGCTGAAAAGTTGAAGCTAAGATACAACCTGTATAAAAATGGACAAATTTCTTCTGTGATTTGTCACAAACTTTCAAGCAATATGTGAACACATCTTGTCACCACATCTCTTCCAGCTGTTCCATGGGTGGCTGTACCACAACATGGCTTATCTCCAAGCAGCTCTGAATGTTAGTGGGAGATCGTCTTTACTCTCTGACTGGGAGTGGGGAAAATTTGTAAATTCTTAAGACGTATCTCTCAAATGCGACCCATTGTAACAGAGATAGCAAGTGACAGGGTTTTAGTATTGTTACCCTAATATAAAACTTGAATTACTCTGCTGACTTCAATGAGAGTAAGAACCAGAAAGTTGTAGAGTCTATTCATTCTGCGAACTGAATGGACCCTTATATTTTCTTGCAAACCTGCCGGACTTGGGCAAATCCTCAGGTTTCTTGGAAACCCTGGGACTCTTTCCAAGGATCATTTGCAGGCATCACTTTAATCAGTTTGAAGTCATGTACCCAGAAACAAAACATAGGCATAGACTATTATGTGTCATTCATTAGATGTTGTTATGTGTTCTACGATTAGGAGTCAGAAGACATAAATAAAAATAAGACAAATAAGTAGAAACCCCATGTAAAATCAGAAAAAAAATCTTTTAAAATCAGAATTCTCTATCACAGATAATGTTGACATTAGGAAAAAGTTAAATTTCATTTTGAAATTATGATTGTAAGTCTTACAATTTGAAAGAATATACCTGGTCAGAAAAATTACAGTCCAGCTGTGCTCACGCAGCAGACTCATTGGAACAGAACTCCAGAGCTTATATTTGAACCAAAGGAAAACTGGATCTCATTCACTGTTTTATGTCAGACTAATTTACTTTACATGCCACTGAATTTCCCAACTAATGCTATTACTTTTGGTACTTATGTGACACCAAAATGAGTGTGTTCCTACATTCTAACAGAAAAATCAAACATCATGAATAGAGAAAAGAGACTCTGCAACACAGATCACTTGAGCTTGTGAAAACTTAGGCTCTTTCATCATTGAAAAGTAGAACGTTGCTATGTGTTTCTTTGTGTCAGAGAAGTATCTTGATGCAGTGCAGCCAAGACGACTTTGAAACATATTTACAAAGATTTCCTTATGTTCACATAAATTCGGTTTAGCAAATATACTGTCAGAAAGACTGTTAGAGACAGCTTTTGAAGAAGATGAACTTCATAACAATGAGAATGATCACAGACTGAAACAGAAGAAAACAGTATTCAGTATGTTGCTACTTATAGTAAAAACAGTGGTTAGGTTGGTTTCTCTTAGGACTTTTCTTAATCTGTGAGACAATGCTATCAATATGTGACCTATATGTCCTTCCAATACTGAAAGGGGCTAACACCATGTCTAGTTGTGATGTACTGCTGTTTCCAGTGTGCTTTATAACTTCAGGTTTCAGAAACGCTAGCTCAGATCTACCAACAGGCATGGTAGGTGAGAAAGAATTGAATCCTCTTCTGATTATGTAAATCCAACAAAGAGTCATAAACCAGAATCACCAAGAAAGCTCTTTAAACTCTTGCTGTCGTATACTGTCTCTCTCTCACGATAGTCCTTTTTCTTGACACTGCTCTCTCTTTGTAGTGAACATGTTTTTCCTTGTAATGTCTATGTTCTAAGCAAATTTATGATATCAATCCTAAATTCCCATTTTAGGAATCATTCATAGGTTCTTAACAATGTGTAGTATACTTTATTTCTGTTGAACAAGATTTGTGAACAAGAGTTGCAAAGAAATCTGTGGTGCCAGGAAAGAATAAGAGAAGGGAAAAAACGTTTGCAGAAAATTCCTCAAATATGGAAGAATAAGCGTGAATATCTTCGAAATACATACATGTATTGTATAAGTAAGGCATCAAGATCCAGCCTTGATCTAATGTCCGACAGTGAAAGGTAGATGCATCCTTATCAAAACTAGTAATGTTCACTATAAGGATGGCAAAATTACATTGTATGATGGAGAAACACCATCACCAGCTACACCACTGGTAGAAATAACCAAGATTGTGTAACTCAACTAACCGTTTAGACTGAAAGAGGTTAACAATAATAAATTATTTAACTAACATTTGTAACTAAAAAATAAATTACAGGTTTTTTACTCCTATACTATTCTAGCTAAGGATTTGAAATACTTGTACTTTCCCCAGTCCAGGTTGCTTGCTGCCAGGCAGTGTTCCTGTGATGTTAAGTGATGTGAAAGATTTGCCTTTATGTCAATATTAAACAAAGTCATGCAGTAGTATTTCTTTAGTGTAGTGCGTGGTGACATCTCGCTCTGGTAAAGTGATCTGTTATACTCACTCTACATTTCACAAAATTATGCATGTGGCCAAGTGTCTTTAATGAAACATGATGCTTGGAGAAATGTTTCCCCAGAATAAAGAGTTCAAAAAGCAACTGCTAATGCCGCCCCATCTACAGTAATACTTGAGTTTCTCCAACACCCAGCGAAGCATGGAGTGATATTTTCCTTATGTAAGTTGAAATAAGATTCATTTTTTTTAGTGATCCAGTGATAATTAATATCTACTTCTCTCATACAGAATGAGAAACCTTAAGTCAGAATTCCTTGCTATTAGGTTATCAATAGTGTTAACTAGAGGGAAGGAGAAATCCCTTAGCATAGACTCAGGAACAGCTATGGAATGTTCTTTGATCTGAACTAATGTTTGAATATGGACTCCTCTAATTTAAATTATTCACCTTGGTGTCTTTTTACTGAAATGATGTGATATAAGTAAGACCAAGCTCCCTTTGTGAACAGTATTGTATTTGTCAATGCTTCCAGTCTTTGTTGACATAATTGTCTTGAGCCTCATCTGCATTTTTACCTGAAAAATATTTCCAAGACTATCCAATACCCAAATACAATTACAGTAATCTGTTGTTTACTATTGTTTGGAGGAATAATAATATGCTTTATTTTCAAAAGACTTACTGATATTATTAGATTACAAAAGCAAACATTAGGTGAGTAGCAGCTTGTGTCTTTTTTCTCTACAAACATAAACGTGAGGCAAAATTTCTTTGCTGAGTGAAAGCAAAAAATATTTCTGCTGGAGGATATTTCAGTTTGTTTCTCTGAAAGGTTCGCAAACTCAATATCATTTATCCCTGCATCATTGTACTCAAACTGTGGAGATAACATCAAGGTTATTTACACTGGATTGTATGTTTACCGATTGTGCGGGGCTGTTACAGAAGCTTTTTGTCTATGTAGGGCTGCCAGCTGCATATTCCATCACATTTACTTTGCAAGGCAATAAAGTAGATTTTTCTGTCCTCCAGTGGTTTGCCGGTCTCCAATCAGAATTCCCACACTAAAGGTAATGTAGCAGGTTTATCATGATCATAAAGTGAATATACACAGGGTGATTTCTGCTGTTTGAAGAATTTATTAATCTTATGGGAAAGTTAATGCATGTAATATTAATATATGAATGCATTGCAGTATCTAAAGATATACAACCCCAGGAGGCAATTTATCTGAAGGGCTGTTTTTCTGGTGTTCATTCATTTGTGAGAAGATGGTATTCCCAGACTGAAAATGAAGAAAATGAAGGGACTTCCCTGGTGCAAAATGATGGATGATGATTTTGTTGCTACTGTCAAGAGATACATTAGACTAGGTTTCTCATTCTGAAAATGCTAGATGAAAAGGGATTAATTTCATGACCATTTGGGAGACTGAATTTCCATTCTTAATTATAAAATGATGCCCTATTATAATTTTCTCTAAGGTACCTTGATGATTGAAGCTGAGTTACTTGACTCAGGGACACAAAGAGGTTCCAGAAAGCCCAAAGGTGAAATTTGAGGCACATGATTCACACAGCAGGATGTATCATAATATGAAAATCCAAGCTCCTTCTACAACAGGAACCCAAGACAGACTAACACCCTGGCCCTCTCTTTGACTGCCCAACCTGCTAAGAATGGATTTTTGCAAAACAGTTGCATGTTGGGAATTTGCAAGTGAGTGCCATGATCCAAAATTATAATCCACCTGAGAAACTATGGAATAAAACTTTCCAAGCCCTTAACTTGATGTGTGACCCTGTACTTTTCTAAGACTGACATATGTTTTTATATGAAACATTTTATATAAAATATCACTAATTTTCCTACCCAAGACAACCAGATTGCACTGTTAATCTGTTATCCCTTTGCTCAGAAAAAGTCTGATGTCAGGGCTGATGCCCAGGTCAGACAAGACATCAAATGGGGGCACTTGACTGATTAAATAAAGTATGATTTTAGAGAGACTCTAAGTTATTCTATATGGCCTCCAGTTGCAGCCCCAGCTTGTCATAGACACAAGGGCCAAATGCCACCTCTGACAGGACTCTGTGAATTTAAAATCATAGAGTCATAGGATCTTCTGGTTAAAAAAGACCTTTGAGATCATTGAGTCCAAACACACCCATCATCCGCTAAACCATGTCCCTCAAAAACTCATCTACCCATTTTTCAAACACCTCCAGGGATGGTGACTCGACCACATCCCTGGGCAGCCTATTCCACTGCCTCACCACCCATTCAGTAAAGAAATTCTTCCTAATATCCAGTCTGAACCTCCCCTGGAGCAACTTATGGCCATTTCCCCTTATCCTATCACCTGTCACTTGAGAGAAGAGATCAACACTCACTCTACCACAACCTCCTTTCAGGCAGCCATAGGCAGTGATGAAATATCCCCTCAGCCTCCTCTTCTCTAAGCTAAACAGCCCCAGTTCCCTCAGCTGCTCCTCACAGGACTTGTTCTCCAGCCCCTTCTCCAGCCAAATGGCATGAGACATGCCTGTCTGAACACAACTGAATCCGGTTCTCATCAAGACAGTGATGGATTTGAGCCAGGGGTGGTGTTGAAAAGTGAAAAGTTCAGCTCTTTGGCATTGTCATGCCCTGTCACGGCACTGGCATGTTCAGAAACATACTCAGCCTATGTGATATTACCTAACGAGAAGCACTGAGGAGATCTAAGGCTGCAACTCATAAATATGTCCTGACTGACAGCTATTTTGTGCTTTTGAGGTTTGGTTTTTTTTCATTGGCATTAGTTTGTGTAATAGGATTGCTTGAGTGGTAAGTAACAGTTGTGTTGATTTTAGCAGGAGTAAATTATACTAACTTATCACACTGAGTTTCTCTCTAAGGTAACATGATGCAATATAATGATTACACAATATAAACTGATGCTCAGGTCTAGACTTTCATGAAACTAATGGATATAGCTACACTTCCCTAAGAGCCAGTGATGAATGACGTTCTGTTTCACTAATGTTCTCTGAAGCATGATGCTACACTTCTTTAATATAAACTAATCCATGCCAAGGAGTATCGTTGACTCAGTTTGATATATGACACTGACTTTTTCCTTTTTGGACATAAAGGGAATACACAGACACATTTTTCAGCTGTTCAGTCACAAATGATGCTGCGTTTCTGTGTTTAGAGAAACTCAGGGAAATGAGGCTGGTGAGGGGGCTGGAGAATAAGACCCACGAGGAGAGACTGAGGGAAATGAGGTTGTTTAGCTTGGAGAAGAGGAGGCTGAGGGGAGACCTCATCACTGTTTACAACTACCTGAAAGGAGGTTGTGATGGGGTGGATGCTGGTCTCTTCTTGCAAGTGACGAGCGACAGGATGAGAGGGAACAGCTGCAAATTGCGCCAGGGCAGGTTTAGACTGGACATTAGGAAGAATTTCTTCACTGAGAGAGTGGTCAGGGATTGGCATAGATTTCCCAGGGAAGTGGTGAAATCTCCATCCCTGGAGGTGTTCAAAAGACGGGTTGATGAGTTTCTTAGGGATATGGTTTAGTAGGGAGACAGGCATAGTTGAACTCGATGATCTCAGAGGTCTCTTCCAACCTTACAATTCTATGATTCTGTGATTCTATAATTCTATGATTTATTCTCATGCATAACTATATATTAAGGAGTTGCAGGACTGTATAAATAGCTATCGGCAAAAAATGAGGTTACTCCATCATTTGTATCAGTAGCACCAGCTCACAGGCAGCATCTTTTGTCAAGTAGGTCAGTGCCATGTAGATGTAGATAACTGAGGGAAAATACATTTTACTATCATCTGTTTTACTGCACATTAGCAGTTTTCTTGGATATTCAGAAATAATGTCATATGTTTCTTCTTAGGTTAGAAGGATGAAGCCCTGCCATAATAAAGCAGTTATTTTTCCACAGTACTCAGTCTTGCTTATCATCTGATACTGGTAAATCTCTGTCATTTGGGATGTTTTACGCTATCAAAAAAATACTGATTCTGTTTATATCACAGAAAAAAACAACATTGTGCATTACTGATTTCAGGCAAAAAGGAAACTAATGGCCATAAGCTGAATTACTTCTTTTCTGTCTCAGACTTAAATGGCTTCTTTAAAATGTGTTTTCTTTGTTCAAGTATTATAAGAGAAGCGGGGACTCAAACATTCATTGGGCAGCTAACTGAGCACTTGTGATCCCAATTCTCCCCACAAGGAAAAAGAAACGGGAGAGAGGCTTGTGCATTGGAAACTAAAACTAAAACATCTTTAATGAAAAAAATAATAAGACAAAGGAGAATGATAATATTAATAAGAGAATAACAAAATATACACAAGTGTACAAAACCAATTGAAATTTCCCCAGTGACTATACATCACTGGTGATGCTACAGGACAGGTGCAGGGAAAGTCCAAGACTGAACTCAGAGGCAGACAGGAGCTGGACTCAGGAACAGTAGTCAGGAGCTGGATTTAGAAGCATGCAGATGGGTTGAGGGCAGACAGACAGATGAGGTCCTCCCTCAACATCAGCCATCAAAGAAGAGGGCTTGACCCTCGTGATCCCTAAGCTTTTGTATTGAATATGATGTGTACAACATGGAATAATCTGTTGGTCAGGTTTGGGTCTCCGGTGCTGTCTGCTCCTCCCAGCAAGTGTCACCCCCCTGCACCAGCTCTAGGATGCTCTTGATTTACTGAGTCACCCCAGGTGTTTTTGCACAGAATTCATGCTGGGTATATGTCTCCTTCCTGTCTTCGCTTGAGACACCAGTGATAATACTCGTCACTGAAGAATTACCCAATGCTATAATTATGCCTATTGGAATGAAATACAATTTCACTTGGATGTTCTTACCAGTACTTCAGAAAATCTCAGCCTCATACAACATACACTATGGAAAATAACTATCACTCAAACTTTATCATGGAGAAGCATAGATCTAAGTTTCCATTTATAGTGTAAATAGAGGATGACAGTGTAACCCTATCTCTTTGGATCTGGAAAAGGAGCCACGTGATTTTAAGCAAAGTGGTCAACTACTTACAGCCCTCTTCACCAGAAAATCACTGGCATGCTATGACTTGCATTACTTCAAGCTGTGCATCACTACGGTTATTAATTCATTTCATAACTCAACAACCTCTAACTCCCGCAACTCTGCCAAATACCAGGGTTCTCTTAACTGCACTGTGCTGCTTCAGGACATGAAACAGGCTCTGTGTATGTTGCTGCATCTCACCCACTTACATCTCACTTCTTATTGGCAATTGTCTGGAAGAAACACAAATTTCAGCATTGTTCTCAGGAGAAAGAGGTGTGATGTATCACCTTACATTAGGGAAATGCAGTTTCCTGCAATAGCTTTAAATCAAGGAATCTAGATAGAAAATGATTCATGAAAAAGAACTTTCCTGGAACAAACAGCTCCATGAAGGAAGGTTTTGCTGATTAAGTCTGATGAATTATGTTCTGGCTTTCATGATCTGTGAGAGTGGGTGTTATAAAAGAAAAAGGTGCATCAAGCTGGGCTTCTTAATGGACGGTGATAAATGTGATTTCTTTTATATTGTATGAATTATAAAGTTTTATTGCTGCAAAAGAATGTAGGGGTTTTTTTTCTCATATAAAGTGCTATGTCAAGCTACATTTCCAGATTTTGAAAAGCGTATATGAGGTCAGAACGAAGAAACTACTAGCATTTGCTGCTGTTTTGTCCCGCAGTGTGTGATGATGCATAATGTTACGCACTTAGCAGGATGTAACTCCAACTTTTTCTCGGCGTGACAGAGCAGCACGAAACCCGTCACTCCACCAGCCCTGCCCCAGCGGCAGCAGCATCCCAGAGCACCAGCAGCATCTCGGCAGCGGGACACGCTGCTCCATTCGCCCGGCTGTGCTGACCTCTGCTGGTGCCTCCCCGAGGCGCGACATCTTCCCGTTCTTTATTTTTTTCACGAACGCATTCAGGTTTTTTAAAAGCATTTGGTCTACGATGCGAAGAAGTGATGAACTCAGTTTCTGTTGTTGGCGTGCTCTGACGGGAAGGAGCACATCTTCAGGTCTTTGCTCTTCTTCGTTGCTCTGCTTCTCAATCATGGAATCTAAAGCAAGCAAACTTCCTGCTCTCCTTTCCCCAAAAAGCCATCACCTTACATGATCTGTGATACCTCAGACAAGCAGGGCTTGGGTTCTGCTGTGAGCAAGGCCATCGCTCCTTATGCTCATGTCGATTCATGTTCAAAATTCGCTATTTCCTTTTTTTTTTAAGAGTTGTATATATAATGGTTTCGTTATCTGTGTCTACTGCTGTGCTAAAACAGCAGCCTCTAGAGTTCCAGTTACTCCAACTCAATCCTTCCTACTGTTAATAGAGCAGCTTTATTTGGTTGAACAGGCTTACTGCTTAACCTTGACTTTTCATTTATGAGATAGATCAAATGTTCAAAAGAACAAGGTTCATCCCTGGCTAATGGTTCCTCTTTGGCAAAATATTTCAAAGCTCGGCGCGCACATATTCAGCACGTCAGGCATTTTCCAGGGTCCATTTTCAACTCGATTCTTTTCATCTTCTCTCCAAGTACACAAAGAACTGCATTTCAATGTCTTAAAAAAAACTCCTAATGCTTCGCTAGGAATTCTCTGAGTGTAAGGCTCAATTCTGATCAGGGCATGCAGGTTAACCCAGGAAGGACACTGAGACCTCTAAATAGATTTAGTTTGTGAACATGACATCCTGACATTTTCAAGGGGTATAACTCTTTATTTTGGACACATCGCTTGTAGATGTCTCCTGTGAAATCAAACTAAATTTTTTCCACTTTTGGGAAGCTGAAATCTTCATCTCCTTTCAACACAACTTGATGAGGAAGTCAGTGTGGTATCAGGTCTCAGCACCTTTTCTGCCAGGGTTGTTCAGCAGTGCAATGAAGAATTCAGGATTCACTGCATAACACAAATCAGTAACTTGTAACCTAGTGGTTACTAATTAGGTAATGCTATATTTTTTAATTAATTTAGTGCTTCAGGTTTTAGCCTCTAATTAACATCACTGTCCTTTGCTGTTACCTTTGAGTGTTCAGTTTTACTTTTGATTATTCTCCTTGGGCCTTTGTTTCACAAGGAACGTTATTAGCATGTGTTAGTTTCTTTTAGAAAAGAAAATACTTTTTTGTTTGTTTTGATCCTTAATGATAGGATAAAAATAGAATTACAATCCTAACACTAATAATTATCAAATAATTTGTATAATCATCTGTTCCTAAACTATAACCCTGTTTGTCTTTTGACTCTACAATTGCACTTTCATTTCAGTTTTCCAGAAAGAATGATCTTTCTCCCTGTCCTTTGTTTTAAGTGGCCATTCCTTCATCATATGAGTAAGGAGAAGGCTGAATCAATTAATCAAAGGCTCACAGAACAAGACTGAGCAATGTAATGGTTGGCTAAACCTTGACTTCAATGTAGAATGTAGCCTTAGAAATTCCAACGTAGGTGTTGTCTGTTTACAAAAACAACCTTGAGGCTGAAAAACAATTTTTTTCTCTTAATTTTCTTTTGGCGTTGCCTTTATTTTGGACCAAACTGAAAAGCTGCAATAAAAATAATCTCTGTAACTCCACTTTTCGAGGCTTACCTGCTAAAACATGGTATTACCACAGACTTCTGGGGTTTGCTTGTGATTTAGTGCAAGAGTAAGCAAAGGGCAAGAAAGAAGAAAACTTCTAGAAGGGTTAGTTAATGGTTATGTAAAGAGTAAATCCTTGCCACAGCTGTGCACTAATGCTTTATTACAATATTTCACTGTACCACAGCAAGGCCCATGTCTGGAAAATGGTAGCAGAAATCTTACCAGATTCCCAGTTAGAGATTTTACTAGATCTTAAGAAATTTAATCTGGAAAGAGTAGCGTAAAATAAGGAGGTTGCTCTGACAGGAAGTGCTGCACAACAGAGTATGGTGTCAACACTTGGGAGAACAGAGAGAAACGGGCCATCTTTGAGCCTAGAGATAGAGGAAGTTTCAGACAAGAGATAAAATGAAAAACTTCTTCAAAAAACAGGACATTCCTTTGACTAGAAACGTATACAGAGAATGACGAGAAAGCAACTGAGAGGAATATCTCCACCAGTATCCCCTTTCCTAGTAGCAATTCCGAATGGATTAAATCTCTCATATATCATGCACTTGGTCTTAAGCAACAACAGTTTACATATAAAGCTAAAAAGTTCTCAATTTCTTTATAGTCTACATGCAGGAAATTACTTCAGTTGCCACTGAAATGCAAAATTATGTTCTTAAAATGCATTTAAAGAACTGCGCTAGTGTACTTAAAAAATTGTGTCTTCTTAATTTAATGGTATCAGATTTCAGTTTTCTTCTGTATAGTTATCAGGAGAAGAATACCTTATGTACCCGAATCCACTGGCCCAAATGACAGAGAGGACAGAGTATACAGACTGATCAAAATATCACAGCCTAAAGCTGAGTATAACTATTATTTCTGTATTTTCAGATGGACCAAGCATATATTTAGCCAGTAGCATTCATCAACAAGTCATGACACTCAATAAAAACAAGAATGGTCTTTACACTCATTTGCTTTCTGGAATTAGAGAGGAAATTATTTTTTATGGCTCAGTAAAGGTAGTAATAATTACTGACAGGTTTATAACAGTTCACAGAGAAGACATTTGCTGATGGCTGATTGTCGAATGTAGGACCACAAGCAAATGAACTAAATCAGAATAATAATTCTTGTGTTGTTTCAAAGAAATTTGAGAACAGAGAAAATGGCAAGGTGACTGCTTTGCGAGGAACAAAGAAGAGCCATAAAATCACATTGGTTGGGAAAGCATCTTGAGGAGTAGCTGTCTACTGTTCTGCCTCAAGACTGGATCAAGCATTCATGAATTCCTAACACCCCTCTTACGTGTTTGGAAAAGACTTTCACTGATGCACACTCCATAACCAGGAAACCAATCAGGGTTGAAGTGCTTAATCTTATCCTATAAATATCTTTTAAATCACTTCTTTTTAAATGCAGTATTTTCCATGTTTACCTATTGTTTTTTTTCCTATTTTCACATCTCTCCAGTCTATTATGACAATTTTTCCAGTCAGTCTCTTCATTTCCCTGGTGCTTCCCATCTTGATGTTATCCAGAACCTTCAAAGCCCTCGTGCTATTCTTTATTGGATCACACAGACTATTAATGAAAATATTTAATAATACCAGACCCTTACAGAATTGTACTCTATATATCTTTGGGTTTTGGCAGGGAATTTTTCAGCTATCTAAGTTCTAAATAGTGTATATTCTGGACAGTGTTGTATATACTTTATACTACATACATGTAGATCTTGTTTACTTAAAATGACATGAGAATCAATGTCAAAAGCTTTGCTAAAGCCACTGTATGTGATATCCACTGTTTACAACTATTTATAAGGCCTGGTGTCCTACAGTAAATTAGATGGGTTCCATATGATACCTTAATAATAAATTGAATTGGATTTTTCCTTGACTGCTTCTTACATTCCAAGCACTACTAAATGTTCTGTTTGAATTTGTGTTCCAGTATTTGTAAGGAAGTTAAAATTAGGCTTATAGACATACTTTTCTCATTTTTTAAAGATCTATGATCTGACATTACAGTATCGTAGCCATCTTCACAGATTTTCAAACAGTCATAGATGGGAGATCCCGTGAGTTAGTACTGTAGGTACTCTACTATGTAGCTCACAGGGTTCTCTAGTTTGAAAAAACCCAGATGTCTAAGAACTAACCAGTTTGCTCTAGTATTGTTCAGTTATATGTATATAGCAACCTGACAGAAGATTATGTTCTATGCATTTTCAAATTTCTATCATACAATCTCAGTAGGATAAACGTTTCATGCATTATCAGTAGCATCAACAATTCTCTTTCTATTGAGAAAACAACAAAAAAATTGATTTAAAAAGGACTGCTTTTCTCTGTGGCAGTTGTTTCAATCTGTTTCTGTTAGATGTATCTTACTTTACAACTGCAAAGACAATAGCTTCTTGCTTGACTGTCTCTTTTCATTACATTAACGGAACTGTGTTAAGAATATTTTTAAATTTTACATGTGAGCTTCAATCTAATCTGATGTTCCAAACTTGGATAACACAATATCAATTGTAGTATGCATTTTTAATCAGATTTCCTCAGCTGCCAAAGAGTTTCGGGATTACTCGAGGTATTTAATTTTGTTAACTCTGAAAACAAAGAGGTATGGGTGCTTGTTCCCACAAGATAGATCATCTCCACATCCTGCACATAAAAGGGTCACAGCACATTTTCAAGTTACTAGGAGTCACTAAGTATGCAAGGTGAAGATTTCCTAGCTGCTGTTCTTACAGAGGATGAAGATATGAGTGACACCTTGAAAGCCTGAAAGACATATAGAAATGCATGCCTCTCGCTATGTGTCAGCAGTTTTTTACAGTGTGATTAAAAAACTGAAGCAGTTTGATCATGAATATGCTGATTCTTATGACCAAAACTTTAATTATAAGACAAGTTTTAACAAAGAACTGAGAAATTCTCTTACTATAAATGCATTTCTTCTCTAAAAATGACAGACATTTGAGATATGTTAGCAATCCAGTCCTTGTCTGGAAATAAAAATTATTCACGTTTGACTAACCCTTAAGTGCTGAGGGCTAAATATGGGTTTCTTATTCCTTTTGAGACCATATGCCATCAATAACTTTAATAAATTTAGACCTCTGTTTGATTATCCCTTAGCTTAGACAGAATGAGAAAATAGAATTGCCTTTAAAATCTGTGAAAAAATTGAGTTACGAAGAAATTAATAGCAAAAGCCTTTCATGAAGGTAGGATTGTAAACAATGCCTAATAGTGGAGCTAAATCAATATAAGAGAAAAGGAGGGCCACTGGTTTCATTTCTCTGTTTGATGTTTTGATAACATCGTGGCATTAACTACAGCAGAGCTGCGATGCAACACTGAATCACAACAACGGTCACTTGGGTTATTTATGGTAAGCTAACAGGAGCACGTCATCACATTAAAAAGCAGTGTTAAATTGCTTCCAGTCATTTTTTTGCATCACCTAAAGCTTCACATTCTCATTTTCCTTTCAGGTTTTCAGTGTTAGAAGTTTATGCCTAAAAGTGTTCATACAGCAAACTTGAAAACGAAGTTATTTTTTTTTTAACTGTTTAAAATTTCAGCCAAGCAAAAGAAAGATGTCTGATGGTGGGAGGGAGAAATACGAAAAGCTGATAAAATACTTGCTGCTATAAATGCAACTTCAGACCACATCTTAATTGTCAAAGGCCTGAGCTGAAAACGGTAGAAGTCAGGTTTTGAGGTAGTTCCTGCCTGCACTGCTGTGAGCTCAGGGCCGGTTTGCTCCAGAGCTCTCAGTGTCTGTGTATGTGAGTGATGTGCTCTAGGCCATGAGCCCCTGAGTTGTTTCCATGACTCTGGGGAGGAGAGGGTCAGTTCAAAGTACTAAACCATCTATGTAGGCTCTTCCCCTGTCCTGGGGAGACACACAGGAATGTCCTGAGGGCAATTCATCTGAAACTGCCCGGCTGCCACCTCAGCTGGTTGCTCAGAGGGCTGGTCTGAAATACCCCCACTGTACCTAGGGCTTCTGTGTCTTTTGGCTCATCCCCTGCCTGCACCCCAGAGTGAATGAAGACCTAAAACTAGATTATTCCCCAACCTTGTGCCTGTGGGTCCAAGCTGGGACTGTCTCCTCAGTCAGGAGAGCTCAGCCATTGTTCACAAGGCACTAGAAAACAAAACATGAACCTTATCTCCCTTCTGCAAGGGTAGGGGAGTTCTTCCTTCCCCATGTCGAATGCAACAACGTGCTAATGAGTCAGTAAGAAACTGACCATTTTGCCCTATGGCTGTCTCAACTTGTTGGCAGTGCTGTGACATGCCAAAGTGTCTGTCCCTGTGCTCTGACTATGTGAAAAGTGCATTAATTTCTCCCCCAAGGAAATGTAATGAAGGTGACCTTAAATGCCTTAAATACCAGCCCCAGAGCTCAGGCAACATCTGGAAACAATGAGCTGGTATAGGCTGAGGTGCTGATGCACCAAATTAACCAAGGACCCAGGTGCTGACATGTTACTTCCAGCTCCCCCTCAGCCTTGTCCACACACGGATTTTGGCAGCAGGGATGCTGCAGTCTCAGGGGCTGGGGACTGCTGTGACAGCATGTTCACTGAGAAATGGTCAAGATTCAAAAGAGGACCTTGTTTTCCTTTTCTGTAATATGTTTCTCCAAGATTTTTCGATTTTTATGTCCTTCTCAGCATATCACTTACTCTTGTCAGTTTTCCTAGCTTTGTTCCTCTTTCTTAGACTACGTTTCCTTCTCATGTTTATTCTCCCTTTTGTTTCATTGAAATGTAAGATTTTTTCATTGGTTTTGTTCATTGTATTTTATTCTGGTTTTGTTTTTTCTCTATTTTTTCTCTTGTTTCATCTCAGTCTTCTCCTCCTCCTTTCCATCATCATATTTACATTTCTCTTTCAAGGCCCACTTTCTAAAGCCCGCCTCACATAATCCCTGGACACATTCTCCAACCCCCATATCAATCCTTTTTCTTTTTATACTTATAACCTTTTGTCCTTTTACTGTTTTTTTCCTTTCCAATGCACATTTGCTCTCCCTTCCCACATCCAGATGTTTTTCCCTCTCTATCTCCAGCTGTGCGAATAAATGACTTTTTTGTTTGTTTCAAGGAAATTCAGTCAATCCTGAACAAAAGTACTCATATTTTTCAGGAAACTGAAACTGCATAAATGATCATTTGTGGTGAATGTTTCAAGGAGGGCAAACCAAAAAATTTGATGAGTTCGATCTTTGAGAATTTTTTAGTAAACAAGAGTTGAAGTAAATTGTTAAATGCTGGACTGACTTAAAAAAAAAAATCAAAGCCTTTTAGGTTTTGGGGATAGAGATGAGGGCCGGCCAAGCAGCTTTTGATTTCTTTTCTGACAGGAGTAAAGGGAGAATTTCTAACCTAAATAACACAAACAGACCTTGCTACACCTTTGCAAGCATATTTCTTTTGATCAAAACTGATGTTTTGGGAGAAAATAATTTTGGTTAAAAAATTTATTGTGGCCCTAATTTCCATGTCCGATATGGTAAGATGCAGACAGAATGGAGGCATGACACGCCTTTTAGCTGATATTTGGACATTACTTTAAAAAAACAGTTGAACTATTCCTAAGCAGGGAGCATCAGCTGTACTTTCTTGGATGTCCCTGTCCTTAGCTTCATGGAACAGCAATTAAAATATATTCCAGCTGGCTTAAAACATCTTGCATCACATCAATAGCACAGAAGCTATTGACAGCAATTTTTGAAAAAAAGGGACAAATGCGCTTCTTTGCAAATGTTCTTCTGCACTTAAACACACAGAGGCAAAGCATTAGTCTCAGATGAAGGCTGAAAGGAGAAAAACAGCAGCTGAGGACAACCAGGCTCTGCCCTCAGACACGCAATGTGATTTCTAGTGATTCAGATGAGAGCCACATCTGCGTACCTGGGAGAAGAATCTGGCTCAGGCACAGCCTCAAATGCTGTGGGTTTTCTGCCCATTGTGCCCAGATCACAATTAGCAAAAAGCTTTTGTGGGAAAGGAGGAGAAAGAAGAGAAAAGTGCCAATGAGGGGATCTTCTTCGCTCATAAATCCCAATACACTGAAACACAAATTAGACTCTTGCTTTCTTTTTAACCAGCCCCTGCCCAGAGTTCACTCAATCCTGAAATTTGCTGAACTGTTCAGCTCATGCCTGCCCTGAAGTAATGAATTGGCAAGCCTATTTCTAATCGTGATTAATGAAGCTTTTCAGAGGCAACCCATTATTTGATCCAAAGTTAAAACAGTGGTTCATCATTAATCACTACAAGACATAGGCTCACAGATTCATAATTCTCAGCCAGACCATTTCATTAAGGGTTCCACACTTTCTTTTTTTTAACCTGGGGCTCCCCTGTCCCCCCACCCCTCGCATCTGCCTTCCTGGTGCTCCATTTCCAGAACATTTGAATAAAAAAGTCACACAATCTCAGGGATGCTTTTCAGGCTCTGGAACTACAGCGTCTTCTTCTAGAGTTCAAAAATTCCTCTTGCCATTGAAAAATGCCTCCGATTATCAAATATGAGCCAACATTGGCACCCAGTGGCTGAACAGATTAATCACAGATACATATCCCCTTGAGACCACCTTTTCTGTTCTTCAAAGACAGGATTTCCTCTGGGATATATGTGGTACTGTTATACAGCCTTTGAGTCCTAACCATCTAGTTATAGCTGTGAACTAGTTACACTAAATGTTATGGCTGGTTCTCCCTTCTGCCAGGGCCTATCAAAGTCACTCCACAGAATTCACCAAGAGGGACTAACATCACCAAGGTGCATGGGGTGAGGAGCCCTATGCTGACTCCCAGGAGGCCACGGCACCCACATGATGTTGTTCGGCACCTAGCAGACAGACCAGTTTTAACCCTGCAGGTATTGCCTACTCGAAGAAGGGCTGCACCTGAATTTGTATGTCCTACTGCCTCACAGATCTGTAAGATGGTATGACTGGTGGCCTTAGGAACAATCATATCAAGTGTTTTGTCTCTAAATTATCTTCCTGACATTGAAAATGAAGCAATGACAGAAAAGCTGGATGTTGGCTGGCATGTAAAGAAGGGGCAATCCCGAGCCACCACTCTTGCAGCTGGTACCAGTGAGGCACAGACCTTATGGACCATCATTGGCAGCACTTTGTCACAGCCCCAGAAACATATAAAGAGTATCTAATTATTTTCTTTAGCCACCTCGCAAGCAGCAGGAGCATCATCAAAGAGGAATCCAAAGCTTCTAAAGGTGTTTCAAAATCAGAAGGTAAAGGACAGAAAGGAACTTTCCAATGATTTCGCAAAAGCCACATTTAACTCTGGGAAAGCTGAAACATTTCATTAGCAAACAGAAAAGTAGTTTGCTAAAATAATGTAAAAATGCTAAGGTATGATACTAAAATGCTTTAATGCATACAATGTATATAGCCTATTCAATAATTCAATAGCATAATATGGTAGGGTAATTTGTACATGAGTATAACATGAAATTAAAAGATAAAATTCAAATAAATCTCTTTTGTCTTATAGAAATGGACAGCTTGGCTTGATCCCATCAGAGGAACAGCTGTGTAATATTTCATTTAGTCCTTTTAGCCAGAACTAACTTCTTCAGTCACTGAATTGAAAAATGTTTCAGCAGCTTTAATCATAATGTCTCTAATCAGATGTAAAAATTAAGGCTTGGAGAAGTAAATGTCTTTTTGTTCATGGCCACACAGAAAGCTAGAAGAACCATGAACTGCTCTCCCTGCAGGACAGTGCCCCTTCCAGCACTTATTATGACCACATCCATATGATTGTAATGTTAGTTACTGAGAAGCGGTATTCAGGTTTTCAAACAGTGCTTTAGAGTACCCTAACCCATTTGAGGATCCATCTTTTACTTTCATTCCTACTCTGTTCCATTTACCTCCAACACATTAATCAATATCATAGACAAAATGAGAATGAGATTCTAGTGCCTTCCACTCGAAATGCAGATGTTGCATGGGACTGAAAACTCTACCTAAGCACAGATGTTCATTGCCTTACAAAATCAAACACATCTGTACATCAAAAGGAAAAAATGCATTTCACTAATAAAATCTCTTAAACACAGATACATAATTTTGATGTACCTACCATGAATAAAATTAAAGTTCTGTATGAAAAAAAGTCATGTTAATTAATTTTCCTTTCATTCTGAGAAACCTGCTTCCCAGCAAGGACTTTCCATGCTGTAAGCTACGATGTAGAAAAGTATTAACAATGGAAGATATTTCCTAAGCCTGCTCCATGGACACACTGCTGAGATCATGATCTTTAGAAAGAAAACAACTAGCGTAAGAGAAAACAATATCTGTTCTGCCTGCCTGTGACCTTGCAGCTTGGTTGGAGAGCTTTCCTGGAGCTGTGCGCTGGAATAGTTTGACCTCAGAAAAAAGTGGCCAACCAGACCAGAAGTCCTCTTGCCGGGTAAGGTCTGAGTTGGAGATTTCACCTGGCCCTGCAGGAATCCCAGGAATGTGCTGGTTATGGCTGCTCAGACGGGTGCTGCTTTCTGTGCATAACCTCCTGGCTCTCTGGGACACCATCCCTCTGGGACAGCAAACTGTCTGGGTGCAAGCAATTATTTGCAATCAGACATCAGGTAATGGACTGTGGCCAGAGTTTAGACAGGAGGCACTGTATGTGTATAAGTGTGTCTATGGGCATGCACTTTGTAGAAGTGCCCCAAAACATCAGAGCTTTGCTTCTAACCATGAAAATGCGCTGCTGTGCACACAGGCTCACCCTAGCTCAGCCCCCTCCTACACAGGCTGTTTTTTAGCGTGTGGCTACAAGTTCCTCTGCACTTTTTCAGTCTTTGCTCATTGGCTCAGCCTTTCATGAACAGCACATTACTGGCAGTCATGGTGTTAGTGTGATATTGCCAGCTGCTTGCTGGGAAATCGACCGGCACTCCCAAACATGGAAAGTTCCCAAACTCGCCCTTTTTTATTGCTGGTGATTTGGCAGAGCATCTGCTCAGATGCTGGTGACTGGCACGTGAGCTACACCTCAAGGACAGAGCTCTGAGGATCAGCGTTGCCTGTATATATGGATTTGTACAAGAGTCTTTGCTTTATACTCCACAAGCTTACTGAAGCTGGGGGGGTGGGTGGGAGAGATTTCCTTCCCCCCTGCCCCAGCCCTTTATTTTTCAGTCTTTGCTCACTAACTGATGGGGAATACTCACCAGGAATATATTCTCTGTAAGTAGTTTCTTCTTCTGCCTGCCTCCTTTGTGCAGCCAGGAATGCGGGATTTATGAAGCCTGGAAAAGACTATTCAAAAGAAGCCTGTCTCTTTAGTACCAGCAGTCAAGGTATTCAGCTTGAAGCAGATCTCCGTTCTGTCCCCTTGGCATTTATGCAATCTACATTAGATAATGAAGTAAAATCAGACATGATTTGAAGACCACCTACAGAGCTGCCACCCACTCTCCCCCACATATCCATTTCTGATGTACTGGCCTGAGCATTCTTCCCATTCACAGCTGGCCCTGCCACAGGGGACCTGGCAGCAGGAGCGGGAACCATGCCACGGCTCTGTGCTGCAGCCCTGCTCCCCAGCAGAGCTTTCACAGAGCACTGCGACTCTCCCCTGGCACACTACCTGCTTGCACCTAATTCATGGCCCTGCTGCAGGGCCCTGTGGACACACAAAGAAGTCGGGAAAACTTCAGAAGTTACCCAGTGCCCCCATTTGGGCACTCGACCATCGCATTACTAGCTCAGGGGCAGAAAGTATGTGATGCTGATGGGAGTTGCCCTGCCTTGCCAGTGAGACAGCCCTTCGGAAGGCTTCAGGGAGGCAGGCTGCGAAGATCAAATTAAGACTCTTTGTTTTAACAAGCTCTGACAGAGGCGGAGGCAGCAGCTTTCCGTATTTTTCCGAAGGTTTCTTTCCTTTAGGTGGCAGTATCTGTTTGCAGCTCCCCGCAGCATGGCGTGTGCTCCCAGCTCTACCTCTGAGCATCCTCTGCCTCTGCTAAACCATCGCTGGGTTAATTTTCCAGAAAATCCTGCACAAGCAATTAAAATGTTAATGTTGTGAGGGAAATGCCTCTGTTGAAGTAAACTCATTCGAGAGTCAGTTGTGCACGGTGGAAGGGGAACAGTCTATTGATTCTGAACAAGGTCATATCTCATCAGACTTGCCACCTGGATTATTTTTGTTTGCGCTGATCAGCTACTGAGTCCTTGATTTCACAGCGAGTTTGAAATCACCTTAATGAAGCAGGAATTTGAAGGGGGGGAATGCTTTCCCTCCCAAGACTTCTCTTTATTACAGAAGTGTTCTCCCTCACCTGTTTATCTCTGACCACCTGCTCACCTCTGTGTTGTTAACCTTGTTTCATAAAGCAGCAATAACTGATGTAAAACTCTCAATCTTGGCAGCTGCCAGCCAAATTCACACTTTACACTGAGATTTGCGCTGCAGCCAGCCAGCAATGCCTTCCCTTAGGAGGATGGGAACACCTCAAAGTGGAATTATTTTAAAAACCAACAAACTCAGCAGTTCATAGAGCCTTCAAGGGACATTTGTGTGAGCATGGGATAGTACTGCCTTGTACTTTATTTACAGAATAAAGGACTATAATGGAAGGAAAGTTGTTCACTTTTTTATGACAATTTCTGCAGATGGAGGCTTCCTTGCACACAGGATGCTCAGTGAGAGCGTGCTGGTATTTCATTACAAGCAAGAGACACCTTGAACAGAGAAACAGAAGCAACTAAAGCCTGATTTCATTTGCAGATTTCTTGTGTTTTTCACACAGAGCTTGTAGTCTTTGCTCCCCAAAGCCGAAGGTCTTACGGTGCTCTCTTTTCATGAGTGTGGTCACACTGGAAAAGGTGGATATGTTTATTAATTGTGTCTAAAATAGGTTATGCTATTTCTAGTGATACAGGCTATGACTAACCCAAATGCTAGGGTATTTGCATGCTTAATTCACAAGTCTAATTGCCATAATTGCACATGCTCATTAGGCAATTTTGTGTGCAAATGCTGAGTTAGGCACATAACTAGGCATAGTGTTTGCAGTGTGATTTGGTTCAACACTCGTGGAAAATTTGTGAACAAATTAGACATGCAATTGAATGCACATTTTCTATGCTAAAAAGTTGGGCAGGGCCTGGCACCAGACGGACTGCCATCTAAATGAATGAGCAGAAAATACTGCCCCTGTGAATCCCAGTGCAAGATTGAGTCCTTCATCCAGAGAAAAATCAGACCTAAGCTGTCCTTCATGTTACCCAAAGATCCACAACCTCCTTTCAGGCTGAGTTGGAATACTGAGAAGTAAAACAAACGTGGTTGCTGAGGATGAGTACATACAGAGCCTCCCTGTCAGAAGGGAGACAAAGCCAGCCTGTCTCTTCCTATATTCCCACAGAAGACACAACAGTGAGTAATCCAAGTAGCTCAGTCCTAGCAATAAAGGATACTAGCACGGCTTTAAACCAGCACAGCTGATTTGAGTTAGAGCCTGCCTGTGGAAGCATGACTACAAAAAAAAATCCAACTTTCATCTTATTTTGGTGATTTCTCTCTGTTGCTGAAGATAAATGTTCTTTTAATAGAAAAGTCTACAGGAAAATACCACAAAAGTAAGAATGCAAGGCACAGAAAGATTGAGTTATTGTTTGTTTAATTCTTCAATTTTACCCTTCCTGAGTCAGACTGCAAACTCTCTTACTCTAAATTTATGACAAGTAGGACTAAAGGGACTGTCTATAGATTAACATTGACATTTCCTTTGTGCACTAATCCTTTGAATCTCATTTACCATACATTTCTGCTGAATGACATAAAAATGAAGAATTTTTTTTTATTACTGAGTAGATTGTGATGAAGCACATTTTCACCACCATTCAGGAAAATATCGAATGGGAGTCATAGCTGTCTCTTTACGTTTGCCTGTCCAATGACAATGTGGGCTCCCCATAAGGGACTGCCCTTTGGAGGACAGTGAAGTGCTGCTCCATCCTAGAAACTCCCACAAGCCGAAAGCACAGGACTCCACAAGGTCGTGGACAGTACACTGGCTATAACACCACAGCAGCTACAAGCCTTTGAGATGGAAACACTCGCAACTGGGACATTCTCAACTTTGCCAGGATTGTCCTGAGCAGTCCTCCCTGCTCAGGACAGAGGCTGCAGCTCTAGCAATGTGTCACTTTCTAC
Organism: Tapera naevia; assembly: GCA_033556795.1. Classification (NCBI taxonomy): domain Eukaryota; kingdom Metazoa; phylum Chordata; class Aves; order Cuculiformes; family Neomorphidae; genus Tapera; species Tapera naevia. The sequence continues at coordinate 20,665,559 of JAUMJJ010000038.1, forward strand.
AGCTCTGACCATATGTCACCTTATGCAGCTCCTTGCCCAAAGTTTTTTGGTAGAAAGTACACTTGCTAGCTGTAGGTACATGCCATAGCCAGGGGAGAGGAGAGGAGAGGGAGAGGAGAGGGAGAGGAGAGGAGAGGAGAGGAGAGGAGAGGAGAGGAGAGGAGAGGAGAGGAGAGGAGAGGAGAGGAGAGGAGAGGAGAGGAGAGGAGAGGAGAGGAGAGGAGAGGAGAGGAGAGGAGAGGAGAGGAGAGGAGAGGAGAGGAGAGGAGAGGAGAGGAGAGGAGAGGAGAGGAGAGGAGAGGAGAGGAGAGGAGAAACTGCAGCCACTGTATGAAGAAATGCGATGGGTGCTCTTTTCACCCAGCGCTCAACAAATCCTTCTGGTGCTGCTGTTTAGCATTTTGTTCTGCATCATCTTTAAATGGACACAGTTAATCTGATGTTACCTGAAGCTGACTGGGATCCTCCCTGTGTTCAAATGTTTAAAGAATGCATGGAACAATATATACGAAAATTGTAATTGGTTGTGGGAGGAAGGAGGGAAGGAAGGAAAGAAGTCTTGGGAGGGAAGAGAGAAAATATCTCTGTATAATGCTGCCTGTGTGTATGGTGCTAGCAAACATTGACATTAATATTCCATGATTTATTAATATAAAATCCTCAAGTTACAAAAAAGGCCTAAGTCACACAGAACATACAGAAGTTAACAACACAGTAAATGAATATGAACAGGATTAAAAACCGCTGAAGTGAAAATTCAGGGGTTAAATACCCCATCTTGCTTTATAGTGTGCACAGCAGAGTAAGCCTAGGAAATATTCCTTAGGCTATAAATGACACAAAGGACTAGAGTGTCCTATTTTTCTTTTTAATTTAAAGAAAACAGCCAGAGCCACTGAAGAGAGGGAATTGACCTCTGTGGGTCTCTCACTTTCTCAGAGACATTTCTGGTCAATCAATCCTGCACGTCGTTCCTGGAAGAATGACCACAGTCTCTACACTTCTGGCCTCTACCTTGGAAGCTATTGCTTATATTTCCATTACCTCCCTGTATGTCAGACCTGTCCATAACTTTCATCAATGGCAAAAGGTCAGAAGTTTCCCAAACTTAGAAATCAGTATATGTTCACCCATAAATTAGATAGAGAAATTTCCAAAGCCATATTCCTGAGTGATGTGGCATGTCATTCCCCCCTTTCTCCTTCTTTTTAAAGGATTACATGCAGTTTGGCCTGTGCAGCCTTTCAATTTATCCATTTTAATACTGATTAAAATAATATAACATTGGTTTTATACTTTATTGGTTTTATACTTTTTTTTTAAGCACTGCGGCTTCCAGAAGTACTGAGCTCCTTCCTATATTACACAGCACATAATACCCTCCTGGGACAGGAACCACTGCCGGTGAGCATTCCTGCTTTAAAGGCATGTCTCGCTATCGTGACACCAGGAATGGTGACAGACAATGGGGTTTTTCTAGGGGAAAAAAGAAATACTGCAAAGACAAGTAACATGTTCAAGCCGCTTGACTGGGCTGAGCAGAGAGGCATCTCCCTGTGCCATCAGTGCCTCAGGTTATAAATAATTTTCCTTTGCTAAGGGTTTTTTTCTGTGTTTCTCACAGGGAAGACAAGCTCCCATGTGAGGGTGGCACAGCCCAATAAGAAATAAACTTTCTTCTGAATCCATTGGGATCCTGGGGACGCTGAGGCCTACACTTAGCCTCAGCTCGCAGAGCAACAAGGGTGCTTCAGAGCCAAAGCTGTGCCTGGCTCAGGGGGAGACAATTATCTGCTGTGAAATATGTGGACGGGTGGGACAGCACACACACACACACACACACACACACACAATGACAATGCAGGCCCTGATCGTCAGAAGTGCTGGACACTTGTAAGGCAGTGAACACCTCCGGCACATGACAGCAGGAGTTAAGAGCATTCAGCACTTTAGGAGAGTTGCATCCCCAGGAATCAGAAGACACAGATTTCTCTACACGTGGGTTTTTACCTTCAGTAGGTGCCTCAGATACTGCAAGATCCCCTTGCGCCTAATTAAGACAAATTGTGTAGAAATATACAAAGATGCATAATTTACCTGCTCTTTGACTGATTTAAGTGTATCCCCGCAGGGAACTACACCCATTTAACTAAAATCAAGTTAGAAATCAATTTAGTTACATTAGTGCATTTTCGGTATGGAATAGCCCTTAATCTGAATGGGAATAAAGACTCACTATGGGCTGATTGATTCTGTTAGGCAAAGGATAAGATTTTATTCTCAATATAGCTACAAACAAAATCAGATTCGGAATGCTAAGGGGTATTATATATGGGAAATATTGGGATCCATTGGTATAGGTGTGTTTTTTTTCACGCAGCTCTGAACACTCCATTACAGAATGTCTGTAATTTCAGGCATTCCCAGGCAGAAATATCCCCAAAAAAATAAAAATGGGAGGTGGTTTCCTTTCCAAAAACTATGAGGGCTCACCTTCAGCAACAGAATATGTGGATCTCAGAAAGGTCTTTCCAGTTTAATGTGTGTGAGCTCAGGAGATACAGGAGAAAAGCCTGCCCTCCAGAAGCATGCAGGGAGAGAATTGCATACGCCAGGACGGAAAGGGGTCAGGATAATAAACCCCATCTCAGCTGTATGTGTGCCTCCCTGAGCAGGGAAAGGGGCTGAACGCAGCTTTGCAGGGGGCAGGGATGGGAAAAGACCTCCTGTTTGCTTCCAGCAGGATCTGACAGGGAGGAAGAGTCTTGAGAGGGAGAGCTTGTGCAGCACAGTAAGTCCCCAGTAGACGGACTGAAATGTCCCTTCAGCTTCCTTAGCTGGCTCACTTTCCCCCAGGTCCAGTGGGTGCACAGGGGCCACGTGGGGGCACTAGCTGGCCCTGAGGGCTGGTCATGGCTGGGCCCATTCACAGCCATCTCTGGCTAACACACTGCAGATCTGAGCACCTAAAGGAGACCCTGCAGCTCTTGTGTCCCACAGGCATGCATATTTGACCCCATTGCCTGTCCCAATCTCTGAGTGTGAGAGAGAGATTCAGCAAGGGAGAGAGAATGGAAAACTGGGGGTTTCCAGTGAGGGTGGACCACTCATCCCAGTTACTTCCTTTTTGCTATTGTAATTTCTCAGACTCTGGAAGATCGCTTGCTAATCATGCACCCACTGTCCAGCTCCTGGCCTTCAAACATGGTCCTAAGAGCAATGTTATAAAAGGTACATGAAGTAAGACTCTAGATGGCACTTCAGGCTACAAGACTGTGACCTTGTCTATCAAGACACACAGCATTTAAATCATAAGTTTAATCAGGTGATCCTTAGATAATTAGGATGATCATCAGAAGTACTTTAGCATTGTGTAGTTTCTGCAGCAGTTCCCAGTATACCTTGCTACTGTACCCAGTTCAGTATCTATAGTTCAGTTGGCAGAAAGCAAGAAAAACCTCACTCAAGAAAATGAAACTACTCACTGGAATAAATCAGAAACAGGTACGTGGAGCTCTTGCAAGACTGAAAATCTGGCATTTAAACAGAAGCAAGGAGCCTAAATATACACACGAGTCTAAAATACTAGAGATGAGTGCTATAGTGAGAAACCACAGGAAGTTCAGCAAAATACTGCACAACTCCAATACCTGCAGAAAGAATATACAGGGCGTGCATTTTGGTTCTTTCAAAAGTATCACATTGTCTATTTTCTGTAGGTTTCATCAGTACAGAGCTAGCAATATTTACTTTTCTAATCTCTAAGCCTCAGTTTGACAGTGACTCACTAGTCAGTGAGTTGCCTTGGACATGTGTTTGCTTGACAATTTACTGAGAATTAAACAACACAGCATCAGCAAAGCACACTCCAACACGCTTTTTGGAACTGAGGCCTAAACTCAGATGCATTTCTCAGTGGATATCTGAAGGTGACATCCTACATCACAATCATCTAATGGCAAAGCTACCAAAGGAGGACCCTATGTTTTCTCACCCACAGCTTTTTATTGCTCTCTCTCCTGCCTTCCATTTATCACTCCTAAGTGTGCTGATACCTTTTAAACTAAATTAGCGAAACAGCTGGCATTAGCAAAACCAGAAAAACTCTGCTGATCTCTTTTAGACCACAACATCAGAAACAGCAACCGTAATGTAACTGTGGAAGGGAACAGGAAACAGTACTACAGTAGGAAAAAGGAGGAGAGAGGGAATGCACTGGGAAGAACAAGGACCTCTTCAAACTGCTTTCTTCCTACAGAAATGTTAGGGTTGACCTGCAGCCAGCTATCTATACTAAGTGAAACAAGAAAACTTACCTGCCTCTTCCTAACTCTTCATCACTAGATCTGAGTTAGACTAGTTCATGATTTGTCGTTTGGAAGTCCCATGGGCTCTCTGGAAAATGGCAGGGGATTCAGGGCACACAAGAGATGCAGATCCCACTCTGCATGGGGTCCTTTCCTCTACCCCAGCACATCTGAAAGCCCTCAAATACAATGCAGCCCTTATCTTGCTGCCTTTCCCATGCCGCATGCAAGGCCCCCAGGGGAGGTTCACGCATCTGGGAGGGGAAAGTCTGATCCTTTCCCCACCAGGCTTTGCTAGCAAGGAGCAAAGCTAGGGCAGCTGCCCCAGGAGGTCTGTAACACCTTCTCCCACTGGGCTAATCCTTCCCCATCAGCTGCCCAACATGCGGCAGCCAGTTGGCAGCTGCAGGGGACTGAAGAGCCTTGTGAAGGGTGAAAATTAAAAACAATAAAGAAAGTGAATCCCAGCCAAGTTGCTGAGGATTTATAAAATGAGGGTCAAGATTTGACAAACATTTTTTCTTCCACAATAAAACTGGTGGACCCAGTCCAAAGTGGTTTCCATTACAAACTTCCCCCCATTCTCTCCTAAGGAGAAGCAGCCTAACCCACTGAACCTGGCATCACCATGCACAGGTTTGATACTTCCAGGCAGATGGAGGTATGAATATGCAGAGCAGAGGCAGAACAAAAGGGATGCTGTAGTCGTTTTTTATTTTCTCTCCCTCTCCGTCTGACTCATTTACCATGGCAGCAGAAGCATTCAATAGTCAGGGAACTGGGAAAAGTGAGTTCACCTTTCAGCATGGGGACATCAGTCAGTCCCGCCCTCTCTGTTGCAACAGCATTGGAACATTTCACCATTATTTTACTGCTCATTGTCCTCAGTTTATTACTCTCACAGTTTAACCTCAGTTTACCCCTGGGGATGAAGTGAAGCAGTATTTCACCCATTGAGCAAAGCTATGGACAAATTTCACAGTAGTCTCAACAGGCCTACAGGAGCAGCCCCAAGGTCACCCTTAACACCCTAACCATTGCATTGAGGCCACCAAGGGAGCAGCACATCTGTACACAGTCGATGAAACAGCCTGGCACTGCACAGCATGCCCAAGACTGAGAGCAGGGAGCTGTCATTCTCAGTAAGAGGAGGAGAAGCACAGACTGCATGCTGCAGGGGTGAGACGTGATGTGTGGGACCAGATACTGCTTCATGGCACTGGGCTGGTGCAATAATCACCTGTGAGCTCCTGAAGCAGTCAATCCCCTGCTCTTGCTTTAAATCTCTTATTCCTACTGTCTTCTCTTTGATCTTCAATGATAAACTCTAATGACTTTTTTTACGCTTGCTTTCGTATACAGAAGTTGTAACCTAAAAATTGGGGGTTGTGTCCTCTGGTCCATCTCTGGACAGTCATGTTGTAATGAGGAATGCAATAAATGTCAGTTTGTCTTAGAAGAACTCAGCAGAGTTTTAGGTTCATCATCCACAAACAGTATTATCTTCAGTGCTGTAATCAGCCTGGAGGAGGAATGGGTTCCTGGGACCTTTGGCATTTCGAGTGAAGTAAAGTTATACAATTAAACTTCAGTTAGGAAATATCCATAACTTACCAACAGGGGAGAGCAGTTAAGAGCATTACCAGCTGTCAGCACCTGGAGAACAAAATTGAATGGCCAGAGCACTGAGATATGAAAACTGAAGAGAAAAATCACATGTGCCTACTTTCTTTACAGCTGCAATGTCATAGGTCGTATGTTGTGCTAACCTGCAAGAAATAATAGGAACCTGGAGATAAAATATAGCTCTAAATGTGAACCAGGGCATGGCATAGAAGTTAAGCAAGGACAAACAGATTACTAGGACTCTGAAGTATAAAACCACTGTCTCAGAGACTGCTCTCTCTACTCCTAGCAGCCTCATAAGCTAAACCAGCTGTTGCAAATAACATTGTTAGATTGTTAAAGACATGTTTCCTTGACTGTAAATAGAAATACAATTTCTTTAAACTAAAAATACTGTCCCATGTAAATTTATTTTCGTTTGTTTCTTTTTAAACCAAATTATCAATATATGTAATGACAGCCTTTCAGGAATATGTGATGCTTTAACACATATTCCTGACAAAAATTGCTATCACTTTCAGAAATTTATCACTCGCTTCCTGAATATCATAAATTCTTTGTGCAATGTACTACAAAAACAAGAAAAGAAAAAAACTAAAACTGTTTGGTGGACTTCATGTGCAATGAACCGTGGCCTCGCAGATAAAAGACGAGATTTCTTAGCCCAGGCTTGTTGAAATAGGGGTAATCAAGAACAGCAAAGATGGGTTCAACCTATATCTGAGGAGGAGGTTGATGACTACACTGAAGCATCTCTTGACTGAGACTGAGGAGACATAAGCACCCCCCACCCCTCCATGCAATGGAGCTATTTGCGTTCCCCTGTAGCAGCAGATGTGGGACATCTGTTGTCACATGTGTAGAAGTAATATATCATCACTGTGTGCCATCAAAAACCCAATTTGGAGGGTCAGTGCAGGACACAGCCGTTTGGTGTCATGCAGTGAGAAGGGCCATGCAGAGTACAGAAGCAAGTTTGGAGGAGGAGAGTGGTAGAGGGGAAGAGGCCGGTGGGAGCTAGGGTCAAGCCTAGTGCGGTGTGAATTAAGAGCCTGGCTAAAAGCAGGAAATGTTCACACTTCTCAGAAAGCTTTATGAGCAGTGATAATGAAATTGCAAACCCTGAAGCACTTATGTTCCCATTCACTTTTCTAATGCATCCATTTGAACAGTAGCTCCTGTAACAGGCTGTTCCTGCAGAGCTATGGGCAGAGCATGTGTGTGGCCTACAAGGAGCACAGTGACACTCTCATAGTATCATATGCCAATAGAAAGTACCGATCTGTTTGATGAGGCCTTACATCACTCCCTGACCTGCTGACTGCATGCTATGGGTGGCACTGGCATAGATGTCTCCACCAAAATGCATGCTTCATGTCAGGGAGGTGCACCCATTTGTAGCTTCACTTCCCTATCTCTGTGGGTGCCTCTGGCCACATGCCACATTGAGGGGGAGGCAATGATGACGGCTGCAACATAGCCTTCAAGGGAATGCTGATTTATCCCCATCCAGAGGTTGCAAGAAGCACCTAGGAATTTCTCTCAATGATTCATAGCAGGTGGGGAAACGTAGGCTACAGGCGTAATACCCCCCTAGCCTGCCATAGCTTTGAAATAGCGTGGCCTCACATAATATTGCTAAAACAAATATAGCAATTAAAAACCTCTACATAACAAGTCTCGTTCTGAAAACAAATGGGTGGCAGAGCAGTGGCAATGCCGAGTGCTGCCTGGTAATCCATTTTCTCAGAGCTATATTATAGCCACACCTGTAAAGAAGCAGGGGAGGAAAGGGAGGGAAGTGCAGGAAATCCATTGCTGCCATAAAGGGAAGGAAATGGAACGGGAACCAGGACCCAAATATGGGTCCTCCTGAATTCCCGACCTCCTGCCAGGGCAAGATATTAGAAATCAATGCCAGGGGTGGAGTGGTTGTAACTGCTGCAGTGACTCATTCCCTTGTGAAAAGCAGAGCCACCCTGACGACTGGCACAGTGCCTTGCTGTGTGCATGGCCTCAGAGAGCTTGCCCAGTCATGTAAACAGCTGGCACTCCTTCATTTGCATTTAACAAAAAATGCAAATAATTTAGCATGAATACCTGTGTGCTATCCCTATTATTCTCTGACAGAAATTGAAACAAAGTCATCCTGACATGACTTTTGATCCTGAAAAAGCATGTAGTACTGCATGAGATAGCCAGGAAACAGAAGTCCAGATGGAAAGAGATTAGGAATTGTTCTTTGAGTTGGTTAAAATCACAGCTGACCTTATTATCTGGTGTTCAAGCAGAAGGAGAGAGAACTCTGAGACAGGGCAACATTCAAGCTTTCTCCTTCCTCCTGCCTATACTGCTGTCACCCATACCCGATTCTGGTCATGTGCTGCTTTCTCACAGTTCCCACACAATCCCACACTTGTGCTCCCGATTTGGAGAAGAGGAAACTGTTTATCACAGTGTTCCATTTGTCACATTCATTTCAGATGATGATAATACCCAGTTGCAAGTAGCATGTTTTACATCAGCAAATATTACAGCAGTCCTTCTCCAGATGGGGAAACGAAGGCTTAGGGATGTATAAAGACTTTCCTTTGGCCACATAGTGGCTCACTGATCCCCCAAGTTCTAGTGAAAAATTTAATATCACTGCCTGGGCTTGCTTTTAGCTTTTGCTTACCAGTATATCCCTCTGAAGTCCATAGATGACAACTCTGCCTAACGACTCCACCTAAAATTACTTTTTTCTTGCAGGGAGAAGATGAGGGGAGAGGGCAGTTCGTGCCTTGATACTGAAGTCAATCACTCAAAAGCCTGCATGCTTTCAGGATTTGGCTAATCACATTTCAGTAGAGTGCATACAATGATGTATGCAGTCTGTCTATTTGTAAAACTTGTCAAATTTTTGGCTTCTGTGATAGAGAATCCCATTCACCACCATCTTCCCCAAACCAGGAATTTGCAGCATGATCGGTGCAGTTTGCCTTCAACGCCTCAAATGTCTTTAGGAAACAGTTTTACTTCTAACTACATCTCTGAACACCAATGGAGAAGGTCTTCGCTGTGATAGGCGATAATCCTTCCTGCATATCTTTTGTTTCTTCTCTTTTCCCCCCTCCTAGCCATAGGCAATGTTATAGAGATGCATCTTGACATTGAGTGTTATAGGGGCTGATATTAGAGACAGAGTTCCTTCAGAGTTCAAGGCTGGTTTGCTGAATGTTTTGTTTGCTTCTTGATCCTTCTTTAAAGCCACAGCTGGGAATTTTAATAGGTTTCCCAGCTGCTTGTCTGTGATGAGGGAAGACCCAATGTGACTGAAGGCTTGGTGTGACTATGCACTCACTCCCAGGCAAAATTAAAAAACCTCCCTGAAAATAAAAGAGGATTTGGGATTTGAATGTACACAGCTGCTGAGCTGAGCTATTGTTTAGTTTTGGTGGCACCCAGTCGTTCAGTGTGTCCACCATCAAACCCATACCAGAATGGGGCAGCATAGGAGGGCTGCTGTGGAAAGTCCTTTCCAACCTTGGTGCAGGCCCAACACATTCTCACTACCCCATAGCACTGCTTCCTGTTCTCCCAAGCCCCACAACTGCTCACTAGACCTGACTGTCGTGTTTAGCCTGCACTTCACAGCTCATGCACTCATATTGATATGTTCCAAGCATCCTGGGCCTGATGAAATTCTGCCGCAATATTATTATGATTGTGGATAGGATGATGATTAGCGTTTATCTATGGCTTTATTTTCTTGGCTCTTCATAGCAAACAAATGAGATTGTGATCTATTGCTGTTTCCATTTTGGTGTCTCTGCAGCTCTACTGCAGAATGCCATCATCCACACCTCTGATCCCTGTGAGTCCTGTTAGTGTATCTTGTTGGCAGCAGAAGTATTCTTCCACTGCAGACTTGGTCCAAAACAGCATATCCTACCATCTGCAGCTACCTGCTGGTGTCCAAGATGTAGCGAGGTGGTTGCTTTCTTTATCCAATAGCATTCGCCAATATTTGTCTTTGGCACCAAAGGCTAAAACTATTTTTGCTTCTGCCAAGTCAGGTAATGTGTCGTTCATTGTAGGCACATGGTAATCAGCAGTTTGTTGTACTTTGGTGAGGTCGTCTAGGCTTATGCGAACGAAGCGTTTGCCTGTGTGGAGGTTGGCTCCAAGGCCACACACCTGACTGGGGATGCAACAACTGCAGTGCTGATGCAGTCTCTCTCGATTCACTGTATTGGCTGCTTCTTCTCCTTCGCCCTTGGTGCTGTGGTTATGTAGATGCCATCCTAGCTGAATCACTGTCTGTATTTCAAGGTGAAATATGCCTGGAAGATATCCCAGACCGTCAAAAACATCTTGATAACCTTTTCAGTAGTCCCAGCTAGAGAGGCAACATGGAGCAATGTCTGCTCTATGTCTTCATGGGCCAGCTTCTCTGCTTTACTTGTGTGGTTCTTACCACAGCTATCACACCTGACCTCCTATACGCGTTTTTTTCCACCTGGTGTCATCTTTTGGAGATTTTTTTCTTACCTTTTAACCTGTGCTCTTGCACAAACATCAGTGCTTCTCTTTCTTTCTTCCTCTGTTTCCCACCCAAAATCCAAGCTGGAGCAGAACTCCATCTACTCTGTGGATGTGAATTGATGTGTACTTGCTTTCTACGCAGCCAGATCTCTCCCAACACGAGGATGGGCACTTCAAGCAGACTCAAAGTAGCTGTTGCTTCTTTCCAGCATATGATCTGTTAACAAAGAAGTCACTCATTTTCTTTGGGGGCAATATTCTGATCTAGCTTCAGTTATTTTTTTGAGGAGGTTCTTTACTTGTGCTTTATTTAGGAGAGAAGAAATTTTGCAAACCATTGTGAATTTTTCTTGACTTCCTGATGCATCTGAAAGCTGCTGCAGTGTGTCCTTTGACTGTCACTAGTGTGGTTGTTTTGTTCTGATTGGTTTCTCTCCTTTTTCATCTCATTTTTCCACTATGATCTTAAAAGCATACAGCTGATAAATACATCCCTTTTCACATCTATCTTCCCAAAGATAGGAATTATGAATACAGTTTTTGTTCTTTCTTCATCCTTCCTACTTCTTTTCCTTGTAAATAAGCATAATCACAGCTTTGACTTCTGATTACATGGGTAAAGGAAGCAGATCATGTCTGATATCATGCTCTCCGTGGAAAGGAGATGAAAAGACCTAATGAGCAAAAATGACCTGGAAAAAAGAAAATGGAAGAACCATGGACTGCTGCCAGCAGCTCTGCTGATGATCCAGCGTGCTTGCCAGTGACTGAAAAACTACTAGCAATTGTAGGTGACTAAATCTGGGACACTGTTTCAATGTCTGCCAAAATCAAGAGCAGGCCAGAAGGTGGCAAGTAGCAACTGCAGGCCTTGTCTTCCTGTTCTGCCGACAAACTCCTGGACAGCTCTCAATTGTGTGCCTCAGTTTCCCTGCCTCTGGAATGGGAAGAGCTGCTAACTTTGTTAGAAAAAAAGAAACAAACTTCATGCATGTCAGGAAATTAGCAAACACGGCAGTGGGAAGGGATCAATAGGACAGATTGCAATGATGAAAGAGCTAAACTAAATATCTCTTCCTTCAAATGTTTCATTCATTGCCAAGACTAGAGGTTGGCAGAAAACAAGGAAAAAATCCCCTTCCCATGAAAAGTACAAAGTATCCAAAATATGTGCATCTTATCAATAAGAAGGGCAATTACATGAAAGAGAAAGAAGTCCAGTTCCTGTACTGTAAGCCTTGCCTCCTTCCTTTCCTTAGAAAAGAGTGTAAAGCTCTTGTATGGGGGCAATTTACAGGGCCAACTCAGACACCGAATCCAAGCACCTGGCCTGGACTCCATCTGGGGGCTGACAACTGCTTCCCCTTATTTGTCAGTCATCATGTCCTTCATTGCACCTAGTCTCAAGTATGTGTAGATCCATGTACTACTTAAGTACTGGTCAGCTGTGTTTAAGCATATTTTGCTGAATTTAGGCATAGGATATTAAAAGATGTAACTATACAGAAAAGAATATAAACCCAAATATATTTAGCAGTCTAAACAGATTTTACTGTGCAGTATAAACTTTTGACTCTGCAGAGACATTCATGTTTCTGTCTCTTTATAAACTAATTTAGTTCACTGCATTAAAAATTGTTCCTTTCAGCTACATGCCTGTACTTGAGGAGCAGTAGAACAACAGGACACCCTGCTGTGTACAAGACCACATCCAGCCTTGGTCTTAGCAAATTCACGACAAGATATGGCTCTAATGTGGCTACGCTCTACACAGGCATGGATCTTTGGCCAGATCCGAGGAGAACAAATTGTGGGCCAAAGCCATTCTCCAAGGTATTGTATAAACATTGGAAAAAAGAGGACTTTGAGCCTAAACAAAAAATAGGAAATGTATTACAAGAATACTAAAGAGAATTCAAGAACATTAATTCTTCTTTAACATTTTCACATGATGTTTAATAAATTAAGACTTTTAGCCAACCTTGAATCAAAAAAAGGTATCAAGAGAAGATGAGTCAAAGAATGGACAAGGGATAGTAAGAGGAATGTGCATTTTACCTTCCAGAGAGGAGATTCTTCTTCTTACCACAAAACAAGATCAAACTGCTTTAATCACAGAGTATAAACAGTAGGCTAAAAAGTAGATCTAATGTGCCTAGAAAGAGGGTAATAATTTAAGTACGCCCAATTACTGCACTTGTAATAAAGTACCTTTATTTCAAATGATGAAAAAGATGTGGTGCCCCGAGGCAAGGTTCCTCTGGAACTGAATCCATGTCTGTGTTCAGGTTCAGACTTACATGTCCAATGAGCCTCTTGCTTCTATGTAATGAATGAATTCTGGGCAAGAACTAACCCTCACAGGCTGACCACTATTGCATTTTCTTACTGTTTTGAAAACCTCAGTATCAGGATTACATTCTCTCCATTAAGTCAGTAAGACCATAGTATTTATTCCTCCATTCAGTAGGTGTTTTGCTTCAGCTGTTATATTTTATATATATAAATTTATATATATAATTATGTTATTTATTAACCTTTTCAGTAAACTTCTTTTAAAATCAGATCTTTGCAATACTTTGAATTAATTTTCTGGAACTTGTTCTTTTAGCACTGGTAGGTCCCAGCTCATGTCTGGGGTCAACAGGTGCAGCCAGGGCTGCTTCCAGAAGAATTGATTTGTGGTGTTCTGTGAGAAGAACAAAAGAAGAGGAAATATGAGGTGTGGACATTTACAATGACATACATGTTCATGAGAACCAAGTTTTTTGGAATGCCTATCATAATATTTCTTCTTATCAATATTTCAAAAATTAAAATCTTCTTAATATATTCCTTCTCTCCCACTCTCAGGAACAACTACTATCACAGATAATTTCTTCAGAAAGTTTGTACATTTCCAAGGCAAAGTCTGTGGCTCCAGTTGTCCAGGCATTTGCACATGTCCATTGGTCACAAGCAATGCAGCAGGACTATTCACATGTAGGAAGCTGGATTTAACTATTTATTTATGCAGGGTTTTCAGGTTTAAATCCTTTTCTTTAGGACAGTTGGACTTACATCTCTGACGTTCGGTTGGTGGGACACTTTTCCTCACACAGAAAGAAATGGTCCTGATGGAAAATCTGTCTCCATCTTTTTCTGAAAGTAGTATCTATGCTTCCTCAAACGTTAAGTATCCTCTACATAATGGAGGTTAACTTACCAGAAAATACCATGTTCTCTTGTTAAGTGGTAGAGGCCATGTATAAAGAAAACATGCCTGTAGAAAGAGAGGAAATAGTGTGTTGCTACCATTGTTGCCTGTGGAAATTATTGCCTTTACCCTTTGTCCAGTTTTGGATTTAGTTTCTAATCCTTTTAACAGGCTTTCCCAAATCCTGAGCAGTTTAAACTATAATTTAATATTTTCTTTGCCTAGAAGTGTGGGTCTCTCTACGTACTTTATATTATGTATGCACATACACATAATATTATTATTCCCTTAGTAGCAATTAAGCAGCATAATTCACCTCAAAGATATTTACATCAATTTAAACTACCCTGAATGAAGTAGTTTAGAGGATTAGAGATGAGATTTAAGGAGTTACTGAGGGATGAATTTTACAATTCTTTCGCACTGCAGCACCATTTGACTTTAAGGCCAGAGAACAGAACATTTGGAAGTGACTGAAACAAAGAAGGAAATGAATCAATAGTTGAGTCACATTTAAAGCCCAGAATAGTTTGTTGAAATCTTTTTGACTTCTATGTTTAGACGACAGTAGACAGCTGGTTCCTTGGACAAGTTTGTCCAAATTCCTTGCAGTCTCCCTCCTTTGGTGCTCTGAAGGCAATCAGGTAGCATATGTGCAGTCCTATACCATCTCCAGCACCTTGTGTTCCAGTGGGATGAGCAGGCGGAACAAGTCTGAAAAAGAAAGCTCTGCTACCTTCAGTAACACAGGGCATGTTCTGCGACACGGGTCTTAAAGTGGCACTGAAAGTTCAAGCCACCCTGGATTTATCAAAGGAAAAGAGTAACTAAAGATAAAAAATTGGCTATGCTGAAGAAGCAGAGCACTGTTCTTTGATTTTTCTGATGTGAATCAACACACCAGCATTGCTTCATGTATAAGGGCACACCTTGTCATGTATTTATATCAACACACTTATGCTTTTCATTCTCAGACTCCTCAGCTGAAAGTGTCTTTGAAGTAAAACTCATTCAACGTTATTTATCTCTTGTACAATCCCTGGGGCCGTTTCTTCTAGTCTACCTTGTCAATGAAGTAAGAATAAATTCTCTCTGAAAATGTTTGTCTTCTATATGCAACACCTGGGATGTTTCCCACTTCTCTCTCTCTCTGCCAGTAAGAAGGTAACACTAAAAAGTAAAGAATAGAGAAAAATTGTTGTTGCCACCTGGTGAGTTACATATACCTCCTGTGTGATTCTCAAAAAATTCTTTCCATTATTCTCAGAAGATTGGAGTAATTTTTTCCAAATTTATTTATTTATGAATAATATATACAAAAATGCATAAATCTTCCTGTCACGCCCCAGGTGTCAGCTCATATTATTCACTCCAGAAGAGAGCAGTCAGAGTCAGAGTCAGAGTCAGAGTAGGAAATGGAGCTATCTGGAGGGAGCAGGCTTCCCAAGGTGTCAGTTTCCCAGGTGTGACTTTGCGCAGCAGCTCAAGGGCAGCCATGCCAGTGGCCCCATGGAACAGCCCCCAGCGGTGATAATTCTCCTTCCCTCCCCACACAGAAAGGGAGCTTGTTTTGGCGAGCTTAGCAGCAGGAAAAGTGTACCCTCCATGCAGTCAGTTTTGCTCTGCTAATGAGAGTGTGGGGCAATTAGGTTCTGAACATGTTTATTTCCCTTCCTAAGAAATCTTTTCTAAAATACCTTTGTCAGGTGCTTGCTAGAAATAAGAAATAGCAAAATGCACGTGGAAGAGTTGAGGACAAGAGGCAAAGCACAAGGAAGCCCTCTAGCATAGTTGTGAATTCCTTGAGATCCACACTTGGTCATGGGCGGCACAAGCTCTCTGTGGTCTCCAACTGCTGAGAGGAAATGCTCATTACTGTTTCTCATTGTGATTGTGGCTACTTTGCTTAATAAAGAGACTCATCAAGGGGAAAAGTCTGTAAAAAAAATCTGTAAAGGCTGTAAAAGTCCTAATTCCTGAGTGTGGTGGGTTTTTTCTCTTAAAATTTCAGAATACATTTATGTGCCTGTAGCCATGCCATGGGACAATGGATTGCCACATTCATGTGCTAGAAGGAGAAACAATCTTTTGGATACAGCAATGGATTTCATGGATTCCATCTTTAAAGTTCTCAGAAGGTTATTGTATTTAATGGGGAGTGGGGATGGAAATTACAAAAATGGTGATAAATCTCTTGCCATAGCCCATGTATAAATTTTACCTGCTGACATGGTTTAGTGGGCAGACGCTAGCACCACCCTCGGGAGGAAGAAGGAAACAGTACTGGGACAGGAAGGGGTTAGGCAAGATTTAAGTGAGTATACAGGAAGCAATAAAGGTTGTGGAGATTTAGCTCAAGTCTGGTGAGTGCTTGATTGAATCCCTGGTTAGGGAACAAACTTGACAACATTATCTGTTTTTGTTGAAGGAACAACTGTTCACTTGTCTAAAACCCTCCCTCAACATTGATACATGTCAGCCTTCAATTTACTCTCACTTCCATTAAAATCACGGTATGAATCAAGCACATCCCCCCTGCTCAGATGGCATGGAGAGAAGACTACGTGCAGTTTGTTTTAAGGAATTTTTTTTGTAATTGAATTAGGCCTGATTTGTTCTTCCATTTCCTGCCTAGGGTGAGTTTAGCACAGGTGGTGTCTTCCAGGGCAGGGTGGGCAATTTGGGTGAAACCTCAAAGCTGCCTGAACAAGCCGTGCTTGCTGCTGCCAAGCTGAAGCTGTGTTTTGCAAGTCCAAGCTTGGCAGGCAATGACACCAGCGGGGCCAGCCCCAGGAAGGGCTCTGGGAGCTCAGCCCTGGCTGCCGGCAGGGAAGCCCGGCCAGCCGCCTCTCAGCAGCCCGGAACAGTGTCAGGTGCCAGAGCAGATCAGATCAGAGGTCCAGCTAGCCTGAAATCCTGTTTCTCCCGCTCAGCAGGAACACATGCAGAAGAACCCCCCCTGCAAAGGACAAATGCCCATCCAAAAACGTACCCAGCAGTCAAGTTTCACAGTGAGAGGGAAGTACTCATTGTCACAAGCCCTGAAGCAGCAGTTTGAGTTAGTGAAATAAAAATACATAAAATATGTGTTAATAGATTAACTCTTACCCTGGATAGTTTAACTGTAGGTGTAGGTGGTATTGATTGCAATGTCTAACATTTGTCAACCCTACTACGCTCTTCACCTCAGTATTTTCTCACGGCCACAACAGAGACACTGTGTTAAAAAAGCATTTGCTGTTTCAGATTTAAACTTGTTGCTTTTATTTCCAAGCGCATCTCTGATATTTGTTACAAGAGAGGGCACACAAGAGTGACCACATGACCCCTCAGTACCATCTATTATTTTATATACTGCAGTGACGTGTCTTACTTGCCACCTTCCACTTCGCAACTGTCCATATCTTCATCTCAAAGTGCTTCCATAACTCTTCATCACAGGTTTTGTTACTCTTCTCTGGACTTAAAAATATGTCAGCCATATAATCTTCTATGAGGTGAAACTACCCTTACCTAAAAACAGCATTCTAGCTGAGGACATGCTATTGATCTTTCCATAAAAAGGCATTGTAATTCTCACAGCATTATCCTTTATGCCTCCCTTAATAGGAGGATAACCTGATTCTGGGAACCTATTCCCAGCATGCATCTAGCAGGAAAGAGGTTCAGGTTCTTTGAGTTTTGACCAGAACGTTTTGTGATGCAGCAGGGCCCAAAGCTACTTCTATCAGCAGGGTCACCTTTGCCATACACACACGTAAGGCTCTGCTCCACAATCTGCATCCTGCTCAGTGGGAATTTAAGTTACAACACATGGCCTTTGGCTGCTTACCCAAAATAAAGCTCTGAGCACCATTGTGGGCTGGCCATTGTCTTCCTTGCCTCAGAGGTGGCCACAGTGCAGGGCTCCACTAGCAGTGGCTCCAGGGTGCCCAGGGCAAAGGTGGAGGTTATGACCTCTTGTATATCATCAGGCAATTAGCCAGAGCTCTTTCTAACCTCTCAAAACACAGGGCCCTGGGCAAACCGTCCACTCCTAGCCAACCATGGCTGACCCTCCTTCTATCTGTAGCCACACTGAAAGTGTTTTGACACCCTCTCAGATATTTTTCTGTTCTGCATATGAACGACATTATTACATGTTTTTCTTTTTGCATCTTGCAAACCTGCAAGATTTTGAGGCACTGGAAGAAGACTTTATTCCAAGAATTTCATAGACAAGGAGGGGAACCAGCACTCTTAGAACTACCATAGAAATAGGGGGGCTATTCATGGGTTTTGTCCAAGGTACTACCCCATCTCGGGATCCTGCTATGTGTATGAAAAATGGAATGTTTTTACACAAAGGGGTTTAGAAAAGGGGGGAGTAGAACCGTGTGTGAAATGAGAAGATATAAAGGGAAAGATTTAAGGATTTAGACATAATTGAACCTAGCCAATCCAGCTAAGCAGACCCCAATGAGGTCATTCCTGTCTCCTTTAAAAATGTACTCAGTTTTGGTAATAATAAAATGGGCAAATCTCAACCGCTTTTGTCTAATTGTTCTTCTCTTTGTATTTGCAATTCCAGTCTTAGAAGATATGTGCCCAGGTATATCTGGTGTATCTCTGATTGTACATTGAAAGCATAGATGGTCTGAATATGCTGTTTCTGAGACAGCGGTGCTTTCTTCTAGTATAATTGACACCAATGTCCTTTGTACGAGAGAGTGAAAACAAAGCATGGGAGGATAAAAGAAAGATGGAGGAAGGAAAGAGGAGTCAGTCTGACAGAGAGGATAAATCAGAACACCGGGTGTATGCTACATGTATAGCATTTCATCAAATCACTCTATAAGCAATGGTGAAATTTATATATAAGACAGTACAGGCCTTTCCCTCTCAAGACTATGGTAAGAGAGAGAAGAGATGGTCCTGTTGTTAAGGTAGTGAAACAGAATTCAGGAGATCTGGCTCCCTTTCCTGGCTCTGACACAAACCTTGTGTAAATCACTTAATCTCTCTGTGCCTCTGTTTCCCATCTGTGAAACAGAGATAACACATCCTTTTTCTCACCCCAGTCTGTCTTGTCTATTTAGATTATCTGCTTTCCTGGGCAGGGAAAGCTTCTTACTGCATAGGCTTGGGTTTTCAGTTTGTTTGTCCTCAGCGCTTTTTGCTGGATCTTTTAAGACCAGAGGGAACCATAGTGATCATCTAGTCATGACCTCTTATACAAGTCCTAGGAGCTCCCAGAACTAATTCGTGTTTCAGCAGCTGCAATAGACAAAAAGAATAGATTTTAGGATATATATATATATATATATATCAAATGTAAAAAAGAAAAATTCCCCAAGTCCAGTGCAGCTTTTGGTAAATAACTGATCAACTGATCAGTAACCTTCACTGATAAAAGCTGGTGCTTTATTCCTTGCTTGATTTTGTCTAGACTCTTTCGCTATTACTAGTGATGCTTTCACCACTGGCTGTTACCCTTTCTGAACTCAAGAAACCTTTCTGATCAATGTGTATGTATTTATAATGGGACTTCTTTATCCTAACTTTAATTATGCATGTAATCTAATGTAGCTGTCCAGTGATTGAAGAGCCTGAATACAGGAAATCACCCCAAAGATCTTGGATACCTGTCCTGAGATAGGACAAAACATTCTCTGAAGGCGTCTATATTCACTACGCATCAACCGTGCAAAAACGTCCTTATTTCCACCTGCAGGATAATTCTGAGCAGTCACATGATGTTCTCCACTCTTATTCTTGACATAGCTTATCTTTATAGAATTTGTACTTGAGATTCATCACACTTCACGCTGAGAGCAATTGTGGTTGTAACTTGACTTCAGCCAAGATTGTAGCTCCTGTTAATGTATTCAGTTCCTCCTTTCTCCATCAACACCATACACCAATAACTGCTGAGATCCAGTGAGATTTGAAATATTTTCAAGAGAGGAAAGAATTCAATCTTGAGTTTTTCTAACCTGGGCAAGCAAGTGTTCTAACCACTGAGTAATTGAATAAAATAACTTTTCCTGTGATCATGTGTTAAAGGAAGACTGCATCTGCTTTTGCATTTTGCACACAGGCTGATCCTTCAAGTATGCCACAAGCACACTCCTGGACCAAACTCTGTACGGGAAACAGGCAGACAAATGTGTAGTTATGACATTGATACTGAACTGCTCAACCCTGTCAAGATTGAGGTGTCTTCTGGGAGTGCACAAAAGCAGAACCTCAGTTGCCTTGGAAACTTCTCCAGCTGAAAACCGAGGAGATTAAGGCATTTCTGGGCAGACACTGTGCTCATCTTTCAGGTTTGCCATTTTAGATTCAGATGCCTAAACTCCTCCTAACTTCTCTGTTTAATCATTGTTTGCAGACTGGCCTCTATTTGAATAATTAAAATGTCAAGCCACACAAACATCTTACAGAAGGTTAAATCTATTGCATCAAAACTGTAAATTTAATCATCCCATTTGAAATCTGATTTAAAATGATATCAAGCTAGTTTGACAAGAACCATCCTGATTGCCATTAATTCTATGGCCTTCTTTTAATTCCTTATTACTCAAGCATCCTATCAGCCATTCCATTATTTTGCCTGGGATCGAAGGCAAGCTGACAGGCCTATAATTACTCGGGTCACTGCATTTACCTTTTTTAAATATTGGCACAACATTAGCTTTCTTGTAGTCCTCTGGAACATCCCCAATGCTCCATGGCTTGTTAAAAATCAAAATTAATGGTCTGTAGTGCTCCTTGACTATCGATCTTAAAATCTTGGATGCAAATTATTCAGACCCACTAATTTTAATGTATCTAACTTTAGTATCTGCTGTTTAACACATTCTCTTAGTTACTGCTAGAATGGAAAGCATTTCATCATCATTCTGTCCTGAATCATCTGGCTTCTCCCCAAATACCAAAGAGAAGTATTGATTAAAGACTTCTGCCTTTCCTTCATTATTATTGAGAATTCTACCAGCTAATGAATGGATTAATACTTTATTTAGGATAGGCTTTATACTTGAAATCCTGTAAAATTTCCTTTTGTTCTGTTCATGCACTTCTACTTGTATCATTTTTCTTCCCTACTGAATTCTGGTGCTTGTACACTAATTTTCTCATTTTCCTATTTACATGTTTATTCCCCTGGTGTAGTAGCTCTCTGTTTTATGAAATCGACCCTTTGGAAGTCACATACACATGTTTCTGTCCATTAAACTGAAAAAAAAGGATTAGAATTAGGGAACCTGTCTATGCCTTTCTTCATCTAAAGCCCTTTGGAACTTGGCCTCAAACACAAGTCCTTTGCATCCAAGTCTGCATTTCCCTGTATTCTTGGAATCAGCAAGCATTTAGTTAAGTGAATCAATCAGTATTTAGCCTGTGATCCAAATTTCAAATAATGAATGCTATTGAAGAATTTTCTGACATTATGGGAAGAAATTAAGTGCAACTGTGTTCTTCCTAAAACTTCAGGCACATACTGCTGCCACATGTAATAATCTTTTGGAACCACCAGCAGGAGATCCTATTTCTGTTTCCACTGAGATTTACACCCTCCTCTTGCATAAGCCCAGGACTCTTTTACTAAGTGAGCAACAAAACTCCAACAACTTCCTACAACAGAGGACATGTGCCATGCAGATGACCAGCTTTGATCTCATGCAACAGTGAGCAGTCATGCTTACATAGATGAGCACAGCAAAAGACGAAATGACATTTGCTTTCTCAATCCAGTAGTTGAGACAAAACAAGCATTAGAATTAGTTGCAAGCCGGGAGTAAGAAAGGGGACTTTCTAGATGAGGTTTACAAATTCTGTGGTGGACTTTGTGTAGATCCCTTAACGTCATTACTATGTAAGTATTTTAATAGCCTTTACCTACAGTGTATATGGACCAGACACTAAGATGGAGTCAAATTGCATTACTCCCTTCAAACTGATATTGCTGCACTCATTCATATCACTAAGACGTAGCACTCACTGTTTTCAAGGAATAAGACTGATTCTTTGCATAACCAGCTCACTGAATGACTGGCATTGGGCTACACTTCCATGGAAAGACACCAGCACTTCTCCCTGCCAGTACTTATAATGATGATGGAGGATGTAATTTCTTTCTCAGCATTAAAGATACAAAAGCTGAAGTGGAATGTATGAGAGTACATCCCACTAGCAACGAGTGTGAGAGGTTAAGACAGTAAGGTTCCAACAACTGCAAAAAGGGTGCAAAATCGAAAACGAAATAGCACTAATTCAGAGAAGTTCAGAATAAGAGAAAAAGCTCCACCCTTGGCCTATCCAGGTGTATGCAAAAGCTACAGGGATCTCCAAAGCATGACTGTTCTCAACACCCTGGCATAATGCAAAAGCTAGTCCCAGAGCAAGCTGACGGAAGTGGTCACTATGTAAATGGCTGCAACTAATAAATCCAAAGTAAGGCAGCACCATTTAATAAATCGATAAAATGTCAAAACTAGGTTACCATTCTCAAGTGGCATTAGGCACACTAACTAAGCTGCAGAAGCTCCTTGGAGGTTTATAACTCTACAAACGAAACCTCAACCCCACTGAACTAAAAGGGGGTGTTAATCTATGCATGTATACAAAGAACGAAACAAACTTCTGCTGACAATACTTTGCTGTTTAAAATGACAGGCACAAGGAAGAACAAGTCTGACATTCCAGAGAGATGTTAGAACATGCCCACTTGCATCAAGATGCAGAACCAGGGCCTTATCAGAAAACTCTTCAAGGCAGAGACATTTCTTCTTTAACCACCTTTAAAGATGCCAGCATGTTGCAGCTGCAGTCCTTTCTGAAAATGAACAAAGAATATACTAAAGCACAGATTAAGCAAATAAAGACTAGGAATCAGAGCTTCCTAATGTGTAAGAAACCTCTTCAACAAGTGAGCGATGGAAGTAAGAGGTTGGCAGCTTGTCTGATTTGAGAGCTGAGGGGCCTACAGGTGCTGTTGTACATTTGCTTTGCTTTCCTTCTGATGGACAGGAACCAGCTCCAACCCAGGAACTCTGCAGGTACAAATCCAAAGTAATAATCTCAAAGTGGCCCAGCTGTGGTTCTTGATCAGTTCAAATGTGCTTTGCACTCGTGACCAGCAATAAGACACTACAGCCATGGGGACTTCCGAATAATCTGAGTTCCCAGCTGTGGTAATAACCAAATCATCAAAGGAGGATAAAGGCAATATTGCTTAGTTGCCTTGGGAACCAGATGAATGCCCAGACCTGTTCCCTTTGGTAGCAGAGTGGGGAGATAAGTCATCACTACCTCATTCCTATGAAGCATTCCCAGAGCTCCTGTTCCCCGAGGTATGCTGGATGTCATGTAGGTTTTGGAGAGATGTGAACTTTTCTGTTTGTGGCTTGTGTAATCACAGCTTTGGTTACAGGATTGTAATAAGCCATGCTAAGAGGCAGGATATAGTTGTTTCTGTTTAGCACCACAAAAATGCAGCTGCTCCAGTCCTGGCCCACATATGGCCAGATTGGTGTGTGGGTGAAGAAGAGGTGTGATTGCCTGCATCCACCAGGGTAGACAAAGCTGAATGACTCAAAAGCAGACAGTAGATTAGAATCCCATATGTCTGACTCACAGACATATCCTTTAACTCACTTCTCAGAAAATATGCTTGTGTAAATAAATGTATTCTTGGAATAAGAGGGAGGATGGAGGTGGGTGGGGAAGAAGAAGTCTTTTTTAAGGGAAACCTTAGTGTTTAGCTGAAGTACCCTACCAAGGCTCAAAAAAACCTCAGGTTAAAACAGTTCTAATCCAATTTGACCAGCAGCATCTGAATAAAGTCAGAACAATAATCCCTTATGCAAGTTGAAATATTATTTTCTGTCAGTGCATTGTCTTGCACATGTTTCTCATTCTTCTGAAAGCTACTTTTATTAAACTATCCAAAATAACAAAAAAAAAAGAAAATAGAAAGAAAACGTCCAAAAATCAGTACCACAGCTGTTGCAAGCACTTAAATATTTCAACAGTCTTTATATATGCACTCTTAACTAGAATTACTTCTCTTATAATATTATCATTAGTATAGCAAATGACTCCAAATTCATAAATAATTGTGTAGTATCACTCAGAATGGAATATATGAAGATTATTTGCCCTCATATTTTGGTCCAAAAATTTCTCAGAAATGACAGTAAAAATCCAAACATTGGCATTAGTGTAATTTCTCTGATATTATGTAACTTAGAGATAGCATAACATTCTTCTGTCACAAATCATCAACAAGACACTTTTAGAAATTATAGTAATGTAGCTGGCTCTTTCCTTTTTTTTAAGTTAAATTCATCACTGCCTTGCCACGTAAGATGTGTAAAATGAGAAGCAATTCTTTAAAACTCCTATTGACATTTAAGAACATCTTTATAAGACCTCCAGCCATACCTCATGTTAATACATGCAATTAAAAAGAAAGGGAAAAAAATGCCTAAATTAAGTGAAAAGCAAAGAGAAAAGGTTCTCTTGAGAAAAAGATACTATATATCAGTATTTCCAACAGAGAAAAAATGCAAATTTATGAAGACTAAGAGGAAGAGCTTTATTTATATTGATGGGAGGATATAACAATGAGAAGAAGAATACATACCCCAGGACCTCAGATATCAAAGATTTTGCTGCCCACTGTTGAAAACACTATCACACGAAAGTCTGCCCTAGGTACGTTCTGCAGGCAGATACTTCGGACATTTAAGGAAACATCTTCCAAAGACAAAGCAGTAGGTCATAGAAAGTACAAATTATTTGAACCTTCATCTGAAAATCAGCAAAATGTTGAATTTCTAAATATTTTCTAATCTCATTAATTCCTCATCCATCTCAAAGGCAAAAGATTACCAACACTCAAGCTGAACAAGAATGATCTAAGTGTTCAGAGATTCAGCATACTCTCTCCTTGAAGGTTGATTTATGGCTGGTCATCTTTGCTTTAATGCCCTAAAAGTCTCTCCTACATAATATATGCTATCAAGATTAAGCAAATTTCAAAAGAAGCATCATGCATAATTCTAATCCTTTTCTCACAACAGAATGTTTATTTCCTGTTTCAAGATTGCAAAAAGGATTTTTAGTTATCATATTACAGCAATTTACAAAAAATGCCTGTAGGCAGGAAGTTCATGAAGAGTGAAACTGGCTCATAACTAGGTTAGCACAAGTGAATGGACACTGAAATGTAAATTTATCTTATAACAACCCCAAAAAAAGCATCAAACAGATACACCCAGGTATTAAATGAAGCAAAGGTCACAGGAGCAAGACTACTGCCTTGAACAAGAGGTCCCTGGTATGGGCTGGAAAGTCCAGACCCTCATCGTGAAACTGATTACAATAGTGCTAAGCTAGTCTTTTAAATAAATAACTCTTTGTGTCCCAACGAATAAAAGAGAAAAGACCTCATCTTTCAGTTCTGACTTTTCATCAGCCCCTTTGGGCAGAACTGAATCCTCACTCTGAAATCCTGCAGACAGATGCCCATGGATGTGCCTGAGGCTGTCTGCGAGCAGGATTTGGCCTCTGGTGGACTTCAACTGAAGTTATGCATTTGCTGATAAAATTCAGACTTGCACAGAGGCATAAAACCTACAGGAATCTCAAGCCCAAGGGAGAACTGAGTGCTGTGAAAACATTGTTGGCCATTGGAATGGGCTGCCCAGGGAGGTGGTGGAGTCACCTACCCTGGAGGTGTTTAAAGGGAGACTGGATGAGGCACCGAGTGCCATGGTCTAGATGATGGTTGGTGTTAGTGTTAGGTTATAGGTTGGACTTGATGATCTCAGAGGTCCTTTCCAACCTTATGATACTGTGATACTGTGATACTGTGATTGTATGCACTCTTCAGAATATGCACCCTGAAGACCTGGTCTCCAAAAGTGGGATGGGGTTCAGGGAAATGTCCTCATGCACAAATATCCAGTCCCTTTCAGAGGGTTCAATTTGTAAATGTAGAGATGGCAGTGGGTGCTTGGAGCATTGCTGTGACTGCTCTGCACTTAAACAATCGACCCCAGATGACAGCACAATAATCCTAAACCCCTTCAGCTTGTGGAAACCCAGAGCCAACATCACCATCTTGGTAGTCCCTTTTCTCCCTGCCTCCATCCTTCCTCCTCCCTTCTTCCCAACATGTCCACAGGTGGGAACACTGGACCTTGCTGAAAGCTGGTTTCACAGGCTGCTGCAGTGCCTGGTAAGATGTCCTTTGGGACTTCTCTAATGCACGTAAGTGGTTTGAGCAGCCACCCACAGCCCTGCCTCCTCTCTTGCAAGGTTCTGCTCTGGACAAAGAGACACTCTGTCACTGAGAGCAGAGATAAAGAAAATTATCATCAGGAAATGAAATTCCTCAAGCTTCAAATGCATGTGCAAAGGAATCATTAATCAGCTGCGTGAAGGAAGGATGGATGCTCTGGTGAACTGTAGACATACATGTAATCTGAAGATGCAGTGTAACATCACAGACACCATTAATTAGAAGAACAGCCTGTGAGCTAGATTGTCTTTAAAGTTCTTATTGAGGCAAAGAAATCTTTTACGCAGACATATGTGTGCCCTGAATATGGGTTTGGTTACTCAAATGATGATTGAAATTAAACCTAGGCTTCTCATTAACATTAGTACTAACATATCCACTTGGGATGTGTTAATGTGGGTGTATGTACACAGATTAAATTCTGACTGGAGGGGTACATGTTCTTATTTTAAATAATTTGTCCTTTTTTCTAACAAAATAAAACTTTTTTGAAGTAACTCATTTTGAGTCACAGGAATCATCTGAAATTTAAAAAATCATTACTTAATACATTTTTAGCTATCAAATTGAAGTTAATTTCAAAGCAAAATTTTTTCAAGCAAATAAAATTAGGATTTTTTTTCCCTAAAAAACACTGAGATGAAAATTCTGACTAGTGTGACAAAATGAGTACCTGAAATGTAATTTTAGTTAACCCCAGCAGGCAGATCCTTTTGGAAAAAGATCTTCCAAATAATTTCCTCAGGAGCTAGGGGGAAAATAGTCCTTTGGCTCTGAGTTGCTGTTGCCTTGTGCTTTAGCCAAAATGAGGACTGGAGGCTTTTGCCTGGGCTGGTGGGTCAGTGAACTCCTGGGAGGGAAACAAGCATGGCCAGGTAGCCCCTGCTTAGCTGTGTCTTGTGGTCTCACAGGTGCCGTAGTTGGGCGGATTCAGCAGTCACTGGCACTGGCCTCTTTGGCATTGTCTACCATTTGTCCTTGTCCACTGAACCTTTTGCTTATATTAACATTTGTGTTCCTTGTGTCACAACAGAAGGGATGTCTGTGTTTGTACTACCCACCTGGTGACACAAACTATTGATTATGTGATTATTAACAAAAATAAAGTAGCTTTGAATGAAATCTCGTAATAATAATAATAGTGAATAGACAGATTGATATGTATACTATAGCACTTCCCTAAATTGACTTTCCCCTTGCAAAGCAACCCCCTTTCCTGACACAGCTCCTGTGATGACAGGTGCACTCTCTGATTGCCTGCATCAGGCCTGTGAAACATTTAAATCCTCCTGTTTGTGATGAAAGCCCCCCAGCCCTTCTTGATCCACATATCATGCTGTGCACTGCATGCCCAAACAGTACAAATAACATCAGAGACACCGGGGTTTAAGTTAGGCATGCAAGCACCACATCTCACCTGCAGTCAGCCAGATTCACACTCCTTAGACATTGAAGTGAGTGTAACCACCTCCCAGCTGCTTTTTCATCCAGATCCACTTTCAGGAGTCATATACACGTATACACATACACAGTGGCCTGGGTAACTTGAACAGCAGGAAGACAGACACTCCACTGATATTTGTGTTACTGTGAGATAATGCAGCTCTTCCAGTTCTTTGAGATAATGCAGTTCTTCCTGACCATGCAGTTCTTTGTGATCAAACAGGTTAACTTCAGAACTCTTTACCACACTGCCTTCCGTAACCAATTGGCACATCCCACATTGATGTTTATGATTGTCCAAAGAAACTATATAATGTCCAAGTAGTATTTTCTTCGGTTTCAATTTACACACACAGAGGCAGACAATGAGACAATTTCTGCCAGTGATATTCCCATCACAATATGGGTGGTTTATTTCCTCAGAGGTAACCATGATTTTGGTGAGAAAAGCAGCAATAATAGACCTTACGTTCTTCTGTCACCACAGTACTGACATTTGGTTTGCCAGCGACAGACCAGCCACGAACAGATTTGCAGTGGTATGGAGTAAATTGTTGGCAGATGACGGTGGAAACCTGCCTTTGGAGTTCGTGAGGGTATCAGAGCTGAAGTGTCTTAGCACTGAAGAAGAGAAGAAAACTTGTTCCTCGCAAGTCCTGGCCCCCCCACATCTGTAGTATGGGCCTTTTTGTCCTTGTGCTCCTGCTCTGCCATCAGTAATGAGCTCATAAGGACTCTGAAAGCCTTTGTGGCAACAGCCAGAGGTCTCCACATGATCTGCTCACCAGTGTGTGAGATGACCCTCTGAACACAACAAGAAAGCTCTATATTGTGTCTCACAGAAGCACCAGCTTCCATCTCTCCAGTCTCATTCATCTTAGGTCTGCTGAATGCACAGTGATAGGATGAGACTGCCTGTAGGGCCAGCACTATCTTCATTTACTCATCAGTTACACCCAGAGGAACAGGCAGTCACCACTAGGACTACCATATGAAACACTTCAAAGATCTGCTTCAAATTTGTAGAAGGCTTAGTTCTGCAACAATGTGGCCATCACTGACCGGGTAAAACTCAAGAGAAGTCTAGCAGAGTGGGCACATGCCAGAAAGCCTGAATGTCCATGGGAAACCCTGTGGTAAAGGGTCAGGTATGTTTTTCCCACCTTCTATTTGTCACTTCCCTGCTTTCAAAGTTTCATTCATTTACTGGTTGTCTCTCTCATTGCAAATTAATTTACACAAAGTATCTACATGTTGCACTGAATGGATTTTTTTTTTCTGAGCATTTTAGAGAGACTGCCCTCATTCGGATAACTATCTTATCCATAACCTCTTCCTAACAGGTGTTCAACACATCCCAACAGGATACACTTACCCTGAAACTTCCTTGCTGCTTTAAACAAAACCTCATATTCCCTCTGCCTTCCCTTTCTCCTTCCTTTGATGCATCTCTTTTTAGGCTTTGTTTGCGCTACTAATTATGGAGAGTTCAGCACTGTCAGCACATTCAACACAGTGAAGAACAAAGGGTAGAAAACAGCCCCACCCAAAATGAGTTTACAGGCTAATGAGGACAAACAAAACCCTACACTTGGCTGGGTGCACAAGGTGGCAGACTGAATGGTAACTTGTGGGCTCGGGGGAGGGGAGCTGTCCTTTAAAAAGCACATTTTTAAGGACTACATTCTGCTTATTCACAAAAACAGTTTAAGGGGAAAGTTCCTGAAAGTGAAAATGAAAGCCTGATGAAGCAATTTTTGGGCAAAGAGATGCCAGACAGATGGAGATGGGGAGATGGGTGGGTGCAGAATGTAAGTGAGGAGAGATACGCGGCTTAAATAGCTAATCTGTAAGAGGGCAAAGGCACCCAGACAACCTGTGAAGGCACTCTCATAAAGAAGCAGGGACAGATGGAGTCAGAGCCGTGCAAAGCCTTTGAAGGAGCAGATAAGCAGGTTGAATTTAATGGGGGAATGTGAGAGGTTGTAATTGAAGAGCTCAGGACACCGAGGATCATTAAGAATTTTCGAGGAGAATTGAGTACTGCATGAGGAGATTGGAAAATCTCCACATTTGAAGGCTTTAAGAACAAGTTAGATAAACATCTGTTGGGAATGTTGTAGATGTGGCTGATCCTGCCCTGGGGCAAATGATAGGCCGGATGACCTTTTGAGCTCCCTTCTCATTTTCTGTGTGGGTGTGGCAGGCCAAGAAGATAATTCAGCAGATGGTAAACACATTTTTGCCCAAATTGAAGCTGAATAAAGAATACTGATTTGAGGGACAAGGGGGTTCGAGGCTGCACAAGTATGCAAAGCTGTTGTGTGATATCTGGAGAGGAGGAGAAAGAATTGGGTTAGTGCGCTGTCTTTTCTGCTGAGCGTTAGTCAAGTATATCCAAGAGAGGAGAGTAAGAAAAATAGGAGATGGAAAAAAATGGGTCAAAGATTGCAAGTGTAAATTCACAGTTGTGTTCGATATGATGAAACTGTTCGTATGAAAACTATTGTATTGTTGAATGCCACTGTGTATTCACTCACAAGGCCATAAGTATGTCTTTCCCAGACTAGCTATAATAGAGATCTTCACGTCTCTACTCTAAACAGACAATGCCAAGGGGGTCAGCAGAAGCAAGGAGAAGTATTTTACTCCAGCTAGTCTGCAGGTGAAGTGGAAAGGAAAGAAGAGCCTCTGGCAAAACAAAGGAATTGGGTATTGGAACACACACACACAGTGTGTTTAAAGTAAGAGAAGGGAACAAAAAAATATGCCTTTATGTCAGGAAGACCCTTTTTATTGACAAGACCAACTGTACTAAAGTGAGGTGAATGAAACTTTCTATTTAAAAGACAGCTCAGTGTTGCAGAGAAAATAATTTCTGTGTTCTTCAATAGCTCCGAATGGAGCCCAAAGACTACATGCAGAATGAGGAGGAAATTGAGGTAGTGGAAGTGCATGGAAGCTGTATGGCTTTATTAACCTTACATAGATTCACAGGCTTCTTGTAATGTTTAGAAAAAATCAGTCAAATTTTAGATTTCTAGGCAAATTCTATGTGTGCGTGCATATGCAGGGATGTTTTTTTTACCTGCATCTATCATGCCCTTGAGAAAACAAAATGTGAAACAGATGAAGATCGATATACTTTCAGTGAGATACAAGGAAATATCACAACTGCTGAGAAGAACTGGTCAGAGAAGGTACCAGAGGTAAATTACTAGACTGATGAATTCCTCCTAGTGCCAGGCATAACGTTGGCTCCTGAAATGCAGGGTAGAAGCTTAAACCCAGAAACAAGGTTTAGCTTATTCTCAGTCCTAATAAGAGAAGGACTTACATCCTACAGAATCAGGACACTATCACAACCATCTGGTGAGAGTCCAGTCATGTCAATTTGCCAAGAAGCCTGGGGAATTCATACTGGTGAAGGAATGGAATGGAGAAAGAAAGAAAGAAAATAAAAGATAAAAACAGAATCCAGATATAAAGCTGAGTTTGAGTTGATGAGTTTATCACAGTAATTTCAAAGCCATGGAAGAAGACTAGAGATGGAACGGCGAGGTACTAGATCAAGGACAAGGAGATGGTCATGTGAGTTGTCAGCATGGACAGGGGAATGGGCTGCCAAGGGATTATCAGATGATAAAAATAAGAACCAGCTAAAGAGAGAGCCAAAATAACAAAGAATCAGTGAAGGATTGATCATAAAGGCCAGGCTGGGAAGGAGGAAGCATGGTTAAAGATGGCTGAGAATAGTCAGTGAGAAATTGATTATTTTACTCATCACTGATAACTCGGTGTTCACAGACAGACTGGAAAAGACAAAAACAGCAAGAAGAGCTGGCAGCAGCCAGAAAAGGTCATGTTGGCCTTGACAAACACCTTGTTAGAGGCTTACTTCAGCCCCATAGCAGAGTAACGGATGGAAGATTCAATGAAGTCAAGTGGTGGCGGTAAGAGGCACTTCCACAAAGTTTGAAGTCAAAGGTAGATAGAAGTTGCTGAGAAAGGAAAAGTCTTCATTAGATTTTAAAAGACTGAGGAGATAAGGGGGTGGGTCAGAGGGAAAAGAAATTTAAATAGCATGAAAGTAAATTATCTGTGATCTGAAGGACAGAGATGAGCCCAGCATTTTCATGGCCATTTATTCATGGCTATTGTGCTATCTATTAGCATTTCTACTAGTGAAAAACAAGTAATGATAACCTTTAGAGGCTGTTGAATGGATGACAGGAGAACTCAGCTATCACTCGGAGGCTCCCGGCACAACCAGCCAGTCACAGCAGACCTTTGCTGCTAGAGCACAAGCACCACGCAGGTGCCCAGCTTCCACATCCCATCTGCATAGCTTCAAGAAATATCCTAAATCCATCCAGAGTGACTTTGAAACTGTATGAAAATTTTGTCCCTGCTTCTAAGCCAATACCATTTGTTATACAAGAAAGAAGGATCACATCTTTATGACAGTGCCTCACCACCCATACCTGGATGCTATTTCAGGTAGTTTCTCTGCCTCCATTTTGTCCAGCAGTAGGCATAATACAGTGCTAAGCTCACTGAAAACCAGTAGGAACTCTCACACAGAGCTAAAAATCACAGGTCTCTCTCTTCCATGTGCCAGCAGCAAATGTCTATCTTCTGTGCATGTGAGTGTGTGTGTGTATATGTATATACGCATGAATCATAAATGATCTATCATTATTAATTCATTAGCTATTCATTGTAATTACCCTGCTTGTGATGAATTCATTTGGTATTAATTTAGATGTCATATGTACAGTACTTTTGTAAGGATTGCCATATGATTCAGCCTTAATTAGTCTATCTTTAAAGCAAAATGCTAACAATCAATTCACATTACTGGGATGCTTAGGCTGTCGGCAGGAGCATGTTTATTACAATTATTATTATTTATGGACACAAGGAAGAAGACACTACAATATTTGCAGTCATCTATGTGTTACATACAGTAGGATATTTTCATCCCAGTTACAGCTATATATCTGCTTGGCCTTGCTTAACTGATTTGTCTAATCGATTTGTGAATGTCCTTATCTTTAAAGATGTCACCTTGTATTTACAATCATTGGCAGGTCATTATCCATAAAGATATCTCAACTAATTTTTTTCTTCAGCAATGAACCCTATTACTTATCCTCTGTGCACCAAAATTTCTTCTCACTTCCTTATACTCCTTTATGGTGGTGGAGGACTTTACAAAGAGGTATCAAAAGTTTAAAAACAATCCATGAGACATTTGTATTCCAGAATGGGACTTATGTAAAAAATGAAGTGAGTATCAAAGGCTTTATTACTAAAGAAGGAAATCTTAGTTTAATCATATCTCAATTCAGCCAAACTCCAGTTCGGTTTTCTCAGTGCCATAGTAAGAACACCAATGCAAACATTGAGTATGGTAAGATATACAGAAGCATCAAAAAGAACAAGCATTATTTCTGTTTAAATGTACCTCATCCTTCACCATAAGCAACCACTAAAGCTATCAAAAAGGAAGCACTTTTAGAATAGGTAAGAACTATGAACTCTATTTAAATTAAAAGTAAATAACTAAAATCAAAGTAAAGCTGCAATAAGGAATGTACTTCAGGAAAAAATGAGATATGGAATTTTGGTTATGTACAGACTTCCATATTAGACTTACAATGATTTTGGATCCCTGATTATTCCTTGTAGTACTCTTAGTACATTCAGTTTCCAAATCCTGGAAAAAGTATACTTATGCCTGCTGAGATATTTTTTCCTAAGTCTTGTGTAGAGGCAGTGAATGGCTTATTGTAAAATAGAGGATTAATATTAACGCACATTCTTAACAGCTTTTATCAGGAATACAGTGTGAGCCTCCTTGAAAGATTTTTTTGTCCTTTTCTTGGGGTATGACAGTATGATGTATATGATCTATCATGCTCATTTCCTTCACGCATTCTTAGCCCTACTGGAGCAGCCTTAGAGTGATGGTAATCTTATGAAAACTCAAAATGATTTGTTTATTACTG
Organism: Tapera naevia; assembly: GCA_033556795.1. NCBI lineage: Eukaryota > Metazoa > Chordata > Aves > Cuculiformes > Neomorphidae > Tapera > Tapera naevia. Next base: position 20,698,964 of record JAUMJJ010000038.1, read on the forward strand.
AAGGTTTATTTAAGGCTGTCACCATGACCTATATCCATTAGTAACCTCAAGAATTCTTAAAGGGACACTGGTCCCATTACTTACTATTTTCAGCTATACTCCACGATACTAGAAAGCTAAGGCTGTTGCTTCTAAGAGCTTTTTATAAATTATATTGCTATACTTCCCTCTCCATCAACTGTCTTTGTTCTATAGATGTCTTGCCTGGAAAAATGTTTAATCCCTCCCATCTTACTCAAGCAGCACACATAAGGGCTCAGAAAGAAAGGAAATGAGGTAGCTACATCTGTGCATTCCAGTGTATTGACTTTCTGCAATTTGACTACTGGTGAATTATTTCAAATAAAAAAAGAGCATGAGCCCCAATTCACTCAGAGGACACAATGCCCTAGCTCAGCACCAAAGTCTATTACCTATGTAGCCATCACCTTTACAAGTTTACAAACTAATTCACTTTGAGACAAGTCACCTAAGGTACTCTCTTTTATCCAAGGGGGCTCTACAGCCACAGGAAAAACTCCTATCCTGGCTCCGTAAGAAGTCTACAAAGCCTAGAGTATAATCACAAGAGGACTTTGTGCAGTAAAGATATTATAGAAGAGAAAATGTCACAGTTCCCTGCCATCTCTAGGCTTCACATTTAGTACCCTAGTCATCATCCAGGAAAGTATAAATACTTTTTCACCGTATTCTGAAAAATCACGTTCTCACTTGCCGTTTCCCCAGACAAAGACCTAAGTTATTATCTGTCACCACTGCAGCTGGTCCTGTGGAAGACATTACACTTTGCATTTCACTGGCATTCAGATGGGAGCCAGGGCTACATCCTGACTGGCCAGTACATAATGCTTCTTGTATAGCTTTAGGCTGAATGACTGTTCCAATCCATGGTATCCAGAGTGCAAGTGGAACAGCAGTTCCAGTTTTTGGAGGAAAAGGGCAGGTATTAATTCCTGAGAGGATCCGAGGCCAAAAGTTCAGGCTAGTAAGAGGTGACCACAACGTGAGCACAGTCAGTAGCTATTTAGAATCTGATGTAAGAATGCACAAGGGTGTGCCTATCTTAAAACATATTACAGCTACGTTATATGCAACTATATTACAACAAAGGAAAATGCCTGCCATCTGCCTTTTGCTGAGTATTTACACCACTCAGGGAATAATACACATGGATTTAGGGACTTATCAGCCTGAGGTGCATTACATTCACATCTCAAGATAAAGCCCTAACCACCAGGACATTACAAGACAAAAAGTTTGTCTCAAGCCTACAGCATAGAAACAGCAGTTTTATCCTTTCATCTAGACAGGTGTTATTTTTTCCAAAAAGAAACCCCAGTCATGTATCCAGAGAATCAGAGAACAACTCAGGAAGTCTCTAGTTCAAGTTCAGTTCACCTGTGAGATGAGAACAGGTTGGCCAGAGCCTTGTTCAGCCTAGTTTTGAAAACCTCCAAAGGTAGGTGTTTATAGCCTCTGGGTGACCTGCTTCACTGCTTGACTGTCCTCAAGACGGTAAGGGTTCTCCTTATACCCACGTGAATCTCTCATACCTAAACGTAGCCCTATCATCTGTCACCCTCCTGACATGCCCCTCTGTAAAGAGCCTGGCTTTGTCTTCTCAATAACATCCTCGCAGGTTCTAGCAGGTGCTAGAAAAACCAGGCATTCGCTCCTTACATCCAGACATAGTCCACAGCAGTCAGGTTCCTTTGATGCAACCCCAGATCCTTCAGTCTGTCTCCACAAAGTAAGGGCTCCAGACTCCATCCATCTTGGTAGCCTTAATCTGAACTTGCTCCATTTGACTGATGTCTTCCTTGTACTGGAGGCTCTGAAACTGGATGTGGTGTTCTAGTTGCTATCTAAGGAGCACTGAGCAAAGGAGGATAATCACTCCCCTCCCTGTGCTGGCCATGCTGCTGTTAATACAGGCCAGAATAGCATTGGCCTTCTGTGCTGCTGGAGTACACTGCAGGCTCATGTTCAGCTTGCTGTCTGCCAGAGCCCTCAGGTCCTTCTCAGTTAGACATGTTCTCCAGCTGGAGCGTCCCCAGCTTGTATCATTGCAAGGTGATCCCAGGTGCAGGACTTGGTGTTTGTCCTAACTGAATTTCATAAGGTTCCTGTTGGTCCATTCCTGCAGCCTGTCTGTGTCCCTCTAGGTGGTGACCCTGCTCTCAATCATATCAGTATTGTCCCCCATTTTGGTGTCATTTGCACTCTGTCATCTCCTCCAAGTCATTGATAAAGATGTTAAACAAGGTAAGTCCCAGATAATGCATGATCCCTTAGCCTCTGCTTCCTGAGCCCAACCATCCAACCCAATCGAGTGCTATAACCACTTTGTGGTTTATGTTCCCACCAGTGTTGCAAACACAGCTGCACAGTGACTCAACTTTGAAAGAAAAAAAAAATAGGTACCTTGCTTTCACACAAGGTACCCCATTATCTGGTGTTCTTTATGCCTCTCTAAGCCTGAGTTCAGTCTTCATAAAGCTGATGAGAAGTTTCTTGCCATGTCCTTGTGGTAGGAAATTATGTAAAAGATGGGCACTGCCAAAGATAGTCATAGTCCTAGGCACACCTAGCTTTCAAGATTCTACAGAGACTCCTGAATGGAGTTCACAGACACATCTGCCCTTATTCTGGACCAGGCTGAAGATTCATGCTGTAGAAAGGTGATCATCTCCACAGACCAAACATTTCTGCGCACATGAAGAAAACTTCCACATTGAGGGTAGGCAAAGTCTACTGGCATTTTCCATAGATTCACCCCTACAACTTCCCGTTCAGCATGCTGCTTTCTGTACTTCCTATTCTCAGACATCTAATTCTTCTGCATTAGATAAGAGACTCCATCATCTAATCTGGGTTATGGATTCCCCAAGGTGGTAGGATATAAAAAAGGTTCACTGTATGAGTTCATTTTGTGACTGTAATTCAGAATTACAGGGTTTACCTCTCTAATCCAGACTACCTCAGTTAGCACATACGCTTTTTCTGTCTGGTGAAATCAACATATTTCCCTCAATGACCTCCCCTCCTGCCACATTGTCTTTTCTATATGGAAGCTCCCAGTTTATTTTATCTTATCCCTGTACCTGGATATGCTGAACTCTACATAAAATCTGCTGAGGAATGAAAGAAGTGCTATTAAACTATATTTAATGCTCTAACGTGGGAGGAAGCAGAAACCTCCTTCTCTTGTCTTTTTTTCTGGCAGACAGAGAGAAAAAATTGTTACCTTCTGGAACCTGACATCACACAATATGACTCTTTACCTTTAAGTCCCGGTCTAAGTGTCAGATCACAGGCTTGAACCATTCCTTTGCTTGATATGTGAACTTGTGTGTCTCATACAGGACAGATATGAACAGGCCATAGCACAAAGTCAATTCCTGGAATCAAGAGGCTGGATCAATTCAAGTTTGTAGGCTATAAAGCTGTATACAAGGAAAGACCTGAGACATCTAAAAAGGCAGTGAATAAAACCCCTTCTCAGGTCCAGCTGAAGACTGAAAGTTACAGATAGTCTGTACATCCACACAGGGTTCAAATTTATATCTTCCATACCAATAGAAAATTCCCTGAATACCTAGCTATAGGGGCAATAGAGGGGAGGAAGAAAGATCTTTCTCACGTTCTATTTTGCCAAGACTTTTAAATCTATTTTACATAAAACAAGAATAAGAATAAATTCAGCAAAAGACCTCATGCTGTACAAGGAGCCTTAATAGTCCAAAATGCCACCCATATGTTAAGCTCAAAACATTGCTGTACATCCAAGTCATGGACCTCATCTGGCCAAAATGCCCCTACGAAGATGCTCATACCATAGAATTTCCTTTAGCTGGTCAACTAGAGAAAACATACAAAACTAGAAGGATCAAGGTGCCATGCTCTCATTTCCCTAAGATTTATGAATGCCTGCAATGTGTATTAGGGTCCGGAGCTTCAAAGTACCTTTGGGTGGGGAGGTCGCTGGAAGCAAATGACAAGTAAAGTAAACCCCATATCTTTATGTCTACAGACCTGTAATAATACTCTTCAGCCATGTAGAACTATATCCCATCTACAAAAGCCAGACCAAACAACTTATTTAGACCTTTAGAAACATTTTGTGTCAGTCTACAAAATGGAGCCACTTTTGCAAAATTCAAGGTTTTTATTCTAATCCTTTTTTATATTAAGGCAAAACTTTTGGGTCACATAATGCCTGTGCTTCTGAGATGCATCGATAGAGTACAGAACTGAAACCAGTCCCCACAAATGTTTCAATGTGCCAATTAAAGCAATAAATAATGAGAAGAGGAGTTGTTTTCAAATAAATTACTTTTTCAGTCATTCCAATTTCAAGATCCAAAGGTACAGAGACAAAAATGAGGACTTCTCTATGCAGCGTCTTCAAAATCTCCATTCTTCTTGATTATAAGGGTATGATAGTCCATATGCTGAGAAATGATTTTTAAAGTTTGTAGATTCTACCCTTCAGCTGTTGCGAAATATGTTTTGTTTTATAGCAAGGCAAATCGAGGCATCATTTGAAATTCCTCCTGGGTAAGGGAACTTGGACTGAATTTTAGCTATTAGAAAGCAAACTCCTTTGGGACACTATAATTCAAATTATAGTAAATGGCCCACAAGGACAATCCATTGCTCTGTTGAAATGCTTGAATAAGAGTGTGAAAGAAGAGGAGACAGCAGATAAATTAAAGCTCTTCGGAAACATCTATATGCCTATATATTATATCTAAAATAGCTTAGTGCTGCCAAGGGGGAATAAGGAACTCTTCTGACATGGGTAGGGGGAGCATGGATGGAAACTTCTAATGGAGTGCTGTGCTTCAAAGGAAATTTGAAGTCCAGTGTGACATATGCCTGGTGCTACACAGGAAGTCAGACCAGAGGAGAATAATGACCCTTCAGGCCTAAGAATCTATGGGGTCTACCAAATCTTGCAGAAGGTAATGTCTATGTAGACAAGAAATATGAAAATCAGGTACAAATTTACAGTAACACTGTATGTTAAATGGAGATCTAAAACTAAACACTGGAAATTAGTTAGAGGTTGGTTTTTATTTACTGAAGCATATATATATATATATATATGGCAGATATAAATTAAACTGATTTGTAGATTTAATCACTCACTAGATTTGTCCAAACTGTAGAGAATATTCTATCAAAATCCTCATATATTTATACATTTTGGAACAAAATTCAAAATAAATAGCAGTGTTAGTGGGTACTGTCACAGAAAGGCCTTTTCAAATCACCAGCATCTGCCTCTAAACACTAACTGGCTTGCTCACAACTGAAATGCGCACAAGAAAGATTGGCATCTGGTAATGAAAGTATTGCTTCCCAGCTATGTTGGGTAAACATCATTTTGATTAAATCATTTGGGGTTTAATAAAGAAGAATGCCACCGAAACACAACAAAAGGGCCTAGATCTTTGTTAGAAGCAGGATATCCAAATACATACACATACACATATATATAGAATCATAGAATGGTTTGGGTTGGAAGGGCCCTTAAAGATCATCCAGTCACAGCCCCCCTGCCATGGACAGGGACACCTCCCACCACACCAGGCTGCTCAAGGCCCCATCCAACTTGGTCTTGAACACTGCCAGGGAGGGGGCATCCACAGCTTCCCTGGGCAACCTGTGCCAGTGCCTCACCACCTTCAGTGTGCAGAATTTCTTCCTAATGTCTAACCTAAATCTTCCCCCTTCCAGTTAGACGCTGTTTCCCCTTGTTCTATCACTACATGTTGCTGTAAAAAGTCCCTCCCCAGCTTTCCTGTAGCCCCTTCAGGGACGGGGAAGTCGCTATGAGGTCTGCCTGGAGCCTCCTCTTCTCCAGACTGAACCACCCAAACTCTCTCAGGTGCTGATCGTCTTCGCAGCCTTCCTCTGGACCCATTCCAACAGTTCCACATCCTTCTTATGTTGGGGTCCAGCTCTGGAATCACATATTCACGTATGTGAACGTTTTTGGCTGCCATGTGCTTCTCGAAGCCCTCCGCGACCGGCGAGCAGCGCCGGGAAGCTCTGAGCTAGAGTAAAAGGGATTCCCATCTCGGTCCCCGAGCCCCAAACCCGTTCGGCTGGGCAGAAAGCGAGGCTGCGGCACCAGTAGCCGGTAGGTGGAGCACAAGGCCAGAAACTGGGCTGGAAGACAGCGCTCGCCGGGCTGCAAAGCTGCTCGCTATTCCGACGCATGGATCTTCCGAGGTGAATAAGAACAGGAAAACGCGGTGACTGTGCGCTTCCTACAAGGCGAAAATTCCCCGAGTCCCAGCACTTGTCTATATTTAGCCTTTACTTCGGATTCGGATGGCAGCTCTGGAGGAAGTTTGCTGATACTTGAGCACCTTCTGCGTGTTTCTGTCTCGGTTTCACTCGCCTTCGTGGTCCCAGGAAACGTGCGTTTCCATCGCCGTCCTGCACCTTTACAGTAGAGCATGCAATATCTGCTGCTTGGTATTTTAAAACCTAGCATGCATCGCAACTGTAGCAGTTTACGAAGTCTGAGAAACAGAACAGCTCAGTTTTTTAGAAATGTATATTTTTTTAAAAAAAGAAAGGCATTTTCAGGAGCCCTTAAAAAAAAAGTTCTTAGATAAATGACCCACAGGCAGAGATAAAGCCCTGAATTTCAAGGTCCTATAACTCTTGCAGAAGCTTCAGCATCATTGTCACAGCTTACATACAACATTGATTTTTGTGTTATTATCCAGACCAGCCAGGACATAATGTGTGCATCTACCATCTATTTTTCCACTGGCTTTTATTTTTAATGTGCCTCAGACTTGGAGCAAATGTGAATTTGAGCCCCTTAGTTCAGTCGAATTTATTATCCTTCAGGGAGGGGGACCGAAATCACAATTGTAAGTGCTCCCTCCACTCACTCACACACGCATGCACGCACACACACACTAGATGTGCTGTCTGTGCACCACTCCCCTATTGTTTTCACTGTAACTGATTTTGGCACCAGCTCTTTAGCACTTTGGAAGGGCCTTCATTAGCACTGGGACACTGTCCAAAAGGAATCCAGAAAAATCAACACATGGCTGCTCTTGTTCTCATGATAAATGACAGCTTTGGCTGAAAAACAACAACAGTAAGGAAGCAAAACAAAACCCAAAAAGCAACAAGGGTAGCCATAATGTGAATAGGAGAAGTCAGACATGACTAACTCAGCCTGGATGGGGGAATGGGCTTGGCAGGGAGGGGGCAGGGGGATTCCTCCCTCAGTACTGTATTAAAAAAGTGGTTTGGCCTTACACTGACAATGGGGGGTTCACTCTCGGAGGGGAGGGATAGATACAGGGGAGCGAGGAAAGACCAAGACCAGACAACACCGCTTTGGTGACACAAATGAAAGGGCACCAGCACAGTAGATTATGGAAAATAAAATGTCTGCCATCCTCACCAGGAGGAAGAGGAATCCTTGTCCCTTATATAAAGCAGAGCTTACAAAAGCAGAGAATGTATTAGGCTGCTGTATTAACCCATTTATTCCCCAATGGCTGTGTTTACACTCAAATCCTGAAGTGCTTACTCAGGCAAAACTCCCAGTTGACCTAGTCCTGAAGGCTTTAATCAGGAAGTATGCCCAGTGACTTCAATGGGAGCTTTGTCTCAATAACTATTCAGGATATGGCCCATAGGGATCTTGAAACTAGAACTAATTGAATTTTTTGCACGACATGCCTTTTCACTTGAAACGAACCCTTTTTATCCAAAAACAATTCTTCACAAAATGTGTCAGTCATTTTTCTCTATTATTGGAAATTTTCTATCGTATTTTACAAGAATGCTCACTGACTTTTTACTTTGCATGGTAAAAAAAAATCCTTACAGAGATTTTTACTCTTTCGCTAAGAAAAAATTGACAAGCAAATAATTTTGAAACAATTTTGATAAAAACTGTAGAAAACTCCTAGGAAATGTCAAAAGATATAGTAAAGTCCTTTTTTTAAAGGACTCATTTCTTGAATTTTGATTTCTTCCATTAAAAGCTACAATATACTATCAGTGAATGCACAAATTTGCATATATGGTTATCTTAAATCACCATAGCCAATTTTCAAACTCATTGTGAAGCCTCTAAAAAGGAAACAAATGTCAGCCCTGAACTGTGAAGTTTTCCATACACTTAAGCATATGAGCTATAGGCAGTCCTTCAAGTCACACAAAATTCAACAAATATTTTGGAACGGGTTCATATTGAGTACAGAACATAGATGCAGAAAGAAACACCTTAAAAAAATTTTAGAAGCAAACATCCAAAAATCTCTGAAGAGGTGTACAAACCCTTCACAACTATGAGAAAATTATCCTGAAATTGTTGAGAAAGCAGGGTTTGTACTTTTATTTTCAAGTCTGAAAATCTGTTTTTCCAAAATTGTATTTCAGAGTCTGGAGTCCAATCCACGAGAGTTTTAAAATACATTTTGAAACTATGTTTTCAAATGAGAACATTACAAGGGTGGGGGGAAAGCAAGCATTTTGCAAGGTGCAAGCTGCTGTAAATAAACCAAAGCAACATTTTCCAGAAATCCTTCATGAGCTTTGAACACCATGTGTCTCATCCAAACTTGGCACATATCAGATAGCTGGTCAACAGTGACCCATGAGAATACACACAAGACCCTCACACATCAGCTGCATTACAACTTGTTCATTACCACGCACACCATCCCACATTGATCATGAATATAGATCATTAGGAAAAAGGCTGTACACTGATGAGAAGGATTTTGGAAATTGTCCTGCTTGAAAGTCACAAGGGGTGCATTTCTGAGAGATATTTAGTCTGTTGACTTAATAGGGTTAAAAGCTAAAAAGTATTTTATTGGGACTTGCACCTATACCTCTATCCACTTTAAAATACTTAGAGAAAAGCCCTACATACTGATTTTGATTTTGCTACAAAGCCAAAGCCTCAATGAGGTTTGCTGAGTGATCCCCTCTGGTCTCTGAATTTGAATCAAGATTTTGAGCAAGCTTGGGTTAGGCATTTATTCTGAAACAACAGTAAATAGCACCTCTCAATGTTTTCAGATGAGTTCCACATAAAGCTAGATCTTTGCATGGCTACATTTCAAACAAAAATTCAGGAACACCAGCAGGTTAGAGCTGAACATTTCCCATATCTCCCTTGTGAAGATAAATCACTGGGAACAATCAGTTGAGCAACTTCTAAATTCCCCTTCACACCCATTCAATTAAACTTTTATCATATGGGTTGATCTGTGATATAAAACACAAGTGTGTCTTAATGCAGTTTGAAGTCGCAGGCAGCCTTCTGGGAGAAGGGCAGATGCCTGATGTACCTTAAGCTGATGTATTGGATGCTGTTTTTTCCTGCTTTATGCCATTAGTACACTTGTTCACCATCTCCCCGACCACATTGCCATCAGGGAGATCTAAGCTTGGCAGCAGGCTGGGATCCCTGCCTCTAAGCTGAAAGAGGTTGAGCTATTTGCAGAAATAATGCTTTCCAGACGTACTAAACAGCACTCATCTTTCCAGATGGAGGGGCATTAGTGTTGCTTCCAGCCATCTCTTCACCTTCTGGTGTACTTGCCACTCCTCCCGTATGCACCATGAGCCGTATGCTTCATATACCTCTTCTGCATGCTGAGAAACCCGGCGATCTGCCTGCACCTTGCAGCCATGGGAGCCAGCTGGAAGAGGGATATAGCCCATCCCATTTTAGCAGGGGATTCCTATCAGATGGGAAACAGGGGGCTCCAAAAGAAGCCAGACATTCACAGACCTTTTCCCTCCCACAGTCTGTATTTCTACTTAAAGGATTCGAAAAGCAGAGGATTTGGCAGGTAGAGGGTCTGCTGAAGATAAGCGCTGATAGCAGCCAAGCTAAAGGGGGAGAGAGAGAGAGAGAAAGGCAGCGATGAAGAGGTAATAGCCCCCTTGCTAAACTGAAGCTTTTAATGGTCCCACAAGACCTGCAGACTGTCTGGTCCAGTGACTAGGGGCTAAGAGCCAAGCCTTGAACATGTAGATCTTGGATCTGTGGCACACCAGGCTATATCAACCCTGACGAGGTCATCTGGATCACATGAATGCTTCAAGTCAAACAACTAAAAAAAATTTATTTTTTCTTTCTTTTTTTTCCCTTTTTTTGTTCTTCATGTGAATCCCCTGTGGAAGACATCCACCGAACAAGCATGTTGATTTTGGCAAAGGCACACACAGTCACTCTGTTCTAAAGATGAGCTGACACGTGCAGATTCACAGATTAGCCATTTCTAAAGGTTAATTAAATATTGCCATTGTTTTCCAAGCTATTAATGTATGTTATTCTATTTTTCTCTGTTAAAGAACATCTGGGTTTTGGAGTTAAAAAATATGCAACCCTCCATCTCCCTTCGAAAAAAGGTCTTAAAAAACACACACAGAGCGTCTCTTTTAAAAATACAGCATGACCATCCTCAGAGTCACATTACAAAGTTGAGGAAAAAAATCTTTGAAAAAATATTAGGAAATATGTTCTTTCATAGATCAAAACATTTGATGTACATTCACATCTGCTGAGTGCATCTCAGATCTACAGAATAAATAATTAACTGTAGGAAAAGCTCCTGGTATTAGTCAGCCCTTCGTTATTTGCTGAAGTTCCTGAAAGTGATTACATTCAGATATGTTCCTGCTCCATCCTTTGGTGCCAGGATGTATGACACTCAGTTTTGTTTACAGTGCTGGCACTGCTGGGTAAATGAAGTGGATCTGTGCTGCTTTTCTTATCCCTGTCCTGTATCCCTCCTCAGCATTTTGGATTCAGCTTATGAAAAGATTTGAGGTGAAAGAAAGAATGAGTAGGATTAAGAGAGTGGAGGTGTAGAAACGTAACACCCTCATTTGACAGAGGTTTCTTGGCAGGGATGCAAATGACTTCAAAAGGTTCAAGACAGCCCTAGCCCTAGTGATCAGCCTTGGCGGCAGCAGCAAAGGAAAGTTTGGCTGTGCTTGCAGATTTACTCCGCCGTTCCTGTGATACCTGAGACAAACCAACTTCATTCTTTGCACCAAACCTCCTTTACTACATCTCCAAGCCCAGGCATTAGTCAGGCAGTCTGCAGACCCGAGTTGTTAACATTTATCTCCTCTTTTCACAGATTATAATAACTGAATAAGATGCACAGAAAACAAAAAAAAAAAAAAGAAATCTAATGCAGTATCTCCTCTGCCTCCGTTTACTCCTTTGTCAAGTGGTGACAGTCACATACAGGTAACTCTCAGGTGTGTCAGGAAGTTTAAGTTATTGATGCCAAAAAGTACTTGGAAATTCTTTGCTGTAAGGAACACATAAATATAAAGTAATGTTCTAAGAATGAGAATGTGATTTTGCATATGGCTGTTCCTTGTCAGCTGGACTATCATTCAAATTCATGCTATCTGTACTAATCAATGTTCCATCCAAATCACAAATTAGGTATTCGCCATCTCTGTTGCTGATTCTGACCTAAAGCATGTTTAGAACCCAGTCATCATCTAGTATATAGTCCTGCCACCTTAGTAGCAATGAAGGAACTAAACCTGCTCACGGTACAAGCCACAGACTGCTGGGTCGTCTAACTTATGTCCTTGTGCATGACCTTATCATCTCTGCAGCCAGACTGTAATAATAACTGATCCCTTTCTTACCTCCTCTCTAGGATGACAAGCTGTGAAAATCACTTCCCCTATTTACCTGGTCGTACTAGCAGAAGTGAAGGGAGTCCTGTATCCCTCTATAAGGTAGCAGGGGCCAAAAACCAAGGGCATAGCACTGATCGTGGTGGGCAAGTCTGGCTTGGAGCAAGACAAACCAGTGTGCCTACCATACCATATCATGCACTCAGGTATCTGTATTTTGTACCACCATGCGCAGTTTGTTTCCCCAGCCTACTGCCCAGTGCTATTACACTCAGCCCTTCCTGATCCTGCTGGGATCACAACAGTCAGATGAAATGAGGATAACTCTGTTATTTATTTCTGTCATGTTCTGCTTGGAAGGTTTGATGATCCCTCCTAACAGGCATTTTACTATTAGACAAAATTTCTCCATATTGCAGTACTTGTTCTGACCTGTGAGTTAGCAAACAATAAATCTTAATTACACTTAAATGCCAGAAATCTGCAAAGAACGAGGCAACATTAGTCAGCTGTGAATTGGTCCTGACTCCTGCCTCTGCTTTGGCTGGAGATGCAGCTGCAGGAATACATAAATTAGTTTTTTATTTGGTTGTGCCAGTACAATCAGTTGTAGCTGTTCCTTAAGAGTGTTTCCAGTATTAGTGGGCTTACTGTCATTCATCCTATTAGCATCTCAGATGCAGGTGGCATCTGGAAAATTTTACTTTGAAAGACTTTTAGTATTGTACTTAGGTTAGTAAGAAAGTGTTATTTTTAAATATCTCGGCAGTTTTTCAGAGTGCAGCTCAGTCTCATGACATCTGCTCAGTGGATACTTGTTACCTTTGGGTTTATTGAAAGAAACCTTTGAATAACCTTTTTGTTAGCAATATGCTTTATAGGCCCTGCAATGGAATAGCACTGGAGTGCAAATAGAGTTGCTAGCAGTGGGGATTTTCTATGCTGTACCAAAGCTCTTTGGTATTCTGGCATTTATGTTTCATAACATTCAATAAAACCACCAGGCCTCTTCCTCATTTCCCTCATTGTGAGATTCTTCCATCTTATTCAAGAACAGGAGTTCTGTTGATAGCCCAGCTCAGCAAATGGGATGTGGTTCCCACTTTGTAACGGGCTTCTCGGGAAGATTTCACTGCTACACTAGGCTGCTCTATCACACACTGTTTTAAATGCTGTAATGAGGCCAGTCTTAAGCAACTGCTCCTACAGTTTGGGAGCACTGACAAATTACACCAGCTGAGTAATGGCTCATTTGCAGTAAATGGAAGAAATCACCATTTCCAAATTTCACCTATTCTAATATTTAGCATTCAACAAGAAACTGATTCAATGGAAATCCTGTTGGTGGACAAAAGGATTTCATTTATAGTGAGCAAATAAGTCCTGTTGCCAGAAAGAAAAACATACTCTTCATGAAATTCACCTTTATTAATAGCTGACAAAGCATAGCTGGTAAACTGAAGTAGCTATTCAGCAACTGCTTTAAACTAAAACAAAGCAGAAACTGTTTTTACAAAAGGATCAGCCTGGAGCCTGGGGTCCTGTTTGGTGGCATCGTACTCAATGTGCTAAGCCAAATTTTGCAGATTAAAGAGCAAGAAAGATGCAAACATAAACAAAAGTGAAGGGATTGAAATGGTGATTTGCGAAACACCAATGTAAGAACTGGGTCACTCTGAAGACTGAGTTAAGGCCCAGATCTCTAGCTGGGCTGATTCTGGTGTGGCTCCACAGAAATCAAAGCAGTAAAAGTGTGAACAGAGGCTGAGCTGATTCACAATCCCTAAGGGTTTTACAATTCAGTGTAGTTTCTACTCCAGCATAAGGCCTAAACCTCTTTAAATATAGCTGAGTAATAATAAAGAAGTAACATTCTCAGAAGCCGTTGCAGGCCTTCCATAAATACCAAAAAAATACTCTCAGTCTAGGTGACAACTGGAAACTCCAGACTTGTGAGAGTGTTCTAGCATACCAACTGCAGAAATCAGACACAATCTTAGGAGGCTCCTAAAGTTGCACCACCTTTACCAAAATATCATAATAACACAGGAGTCATGAAAATGTTGGAAAAAACACTGAAATAACTAGATTCTGCTTTAGCTTAAGTCATCAAACATGGACTGAAATCATAAAAATTATGTTTGAAAGTGGTACCCAGTAGTTTTCTGGCCACATCTCATACTTAGGTTAATTTCTAAAGTAGACAAAGGAAGTTGTGTTGATCTTGGAAGAAATAACGTCACCAGCCAGCTGACACCGGTGTGATGATGTTTTTTTTACAGGGCTTTTTGCTTCTGGTATCAAACTTGGCTTCAGGAATAGTTTACATGATAGAGTTTAGAGAAAAATGTAGAAGAGAGAGCTGAGATCAGGTTTGCGTTTTAGGTGATAGCTGCCAGAAAGATGGACTTCAAAATGAGGGAATACAGAAGCAATATAACAAATATTGCAAGAGCTATTTTATGAGCTTTGGAAATATTAATTCTGGATACAAAGCCAAAGTTTTATCTCAGAAAAGGCTAAGAATAATTAAATAAGCAGGTGGCATGTACAAATTGGTTCAAACCAAGATGGACAAAGGCAGCTTGTTTTAAATACAGAGAAATGCCTTTGGTAGCAAAGTCAGATCAGTCAATTTAGGACTGCCTATAAAGACAACTTTCTCCACTTGGACAAATATATTTCCTCCAATGTTTTTCTACACTGTGTCAGGATCCCTACAGATGTAGGGATCCATGTCTGCTCAGTGCTACTCAGCCAAGCAACAGCAGTGTCGTCAGGTGCAGTGACTCTGGGTCTGGACAGAGTATCTGGCTGCAGGGCTGTGAGATCAGGTCCAGGCAGTCCTGGAGCTGGATTGAAGGCTGATGACCATCTGTACTAAGTCTTTCAGCCAAAACAGTCTTGGCTAGTACAGAGCTGGAGAATGATCATGTCTTTGTCTCTTTTTGATCTTTCAGATTACCCTGGGAATCGAGGAAGCTACTGGAAAGGCATAATACAGGGCTCAGCAGGAGAAAAACAATCCAATAACAATTCTGGATCTGGGCCTCTTTGGAGCAGAAACTCTTATTCTTGGAGGCGAGAAAATCTGTTCTTGAGTCTTCCCACTGTTGCCTCCATATGTAAATTCCCTATTTACTACTTATGGACTGCCTCTTCAGGACGCTTCTACATTTTTATTCGGGCTCATGGAGATGAAGGACAATTTAGATTCCTCAGGTGGATGTCTTCCAGGTCTGAGTGTGAAGCCTTCATGAAGATGATCTTTCTTAATATGCATCTGTTATGACTCTGTGAAGAGTCATCCTGCTGAGGTTTAAGATCAGAATACTGTTCAGGCCACTTCTGTATCTCCCACCTCCAAGAAATTTGTATGAAATTTCATAACATAGTTCCTGGGCCAAAGATCTCTGACTACAAAGGTGGTAAAAAAATTTAGCTCCCAATGTATTATTAATGATGCAGTCATGATTAAGGCCCTTATGAAAAAGAAGCTTTCCTGTGTATTTTTATGTTCAAGCCACCAAGCCAGTTCTGCAACAAGATGTGGCACCAAGAGTTTCCTGTCTATCCAATGTCTTATCTGAGAATAGACTGGCTTGACTCAGAGCTAATGAGGTTGCAGACTAAATCCATAAGGCAAATTCACATATATTAGACTGACATGAGATCTAATTATGGGCTGTTGGAATCATTTTGGTACCCACAGGAATTGAAGCACTTGTAATAAAGGAAACCTGCCAGCAGGGAACTAAGATTTTACTGATCTGGAGTTAGTCATTAGCCCCATAGGCTGAGAAAGAATTAGTAACAACTAATGGGATGCACAGAGATGTGCATATTTACACGATCTGAATGCCATGCATTCTTAGATGGGTACCTGCCACCGCTGGGCATTTTATAAAGATATTCTTGTTTATGAGGGGGCCAAATGGCAGGATTTGTGCACACAAGTGTTTAATCCTGTTTGATCCAGCAGCCTGCCTCCAGTCTACACAGTTCTTTCTTTTTTTCTTGCCTCTTGGTCAAGAATTGACAAATCTCAAGCTCAGTACAAACAGGAGATGGTACTATCTCTAGCTTTTGTCTTTGTGCCACCACTATCATTGAGGGTGAGGAAACTAAGCAAGTGCCATAAACACACCTATGCTTTTTAGTCCTTGACTGGCTACACAGAGAAGCAGGCAGCTCAGAGATTCTGCTGTTTTGAAAATTCCACGTTACGGTATCTGCACTTTAAGTGAGATCCACTCTCATACAGACCTAAAGAGGCACAACATGCTTACAATTGCGCCTCAGGCTTCCCTGGGGAAGAGGGGTGAGAGGCAACAAGTTCTGACGTGTTCCAGGAACAGGGGCTGGAAGCAGTACATGAGGAGACTGACAAGGCAAGGTGGAAAAAGGGAAAGGAACAAATAGGTGCATTTCCAAATGCACAGTAGCTTCTGCCAAAAGCAAAACCATCAGCAAGGTCCTTTGAAGAAAATTTGTAGGTAAGAACCATTAACCACTCCCAGGAGAGAAAGAGTTGGCATCATATTTTTACACTACATAAAATGTGTTCCTATATACCTGACTTTGTAAAGCATACCTGGGATTCCACCTCTCTTATTATCCTCCAATATTGTACCCTCTTTCTTATGCTTACTCACTTATGGAAAAAATAACCCCAAACACTCTATTAATGGAAAGCCTCTTCACTTCATTGGAGTTAAGAAATACACACTGTCCCTGACTTCAGTGCCAAAGGACAGAAGAATACAGTTCATTTACAGCTGTTTCACACCTGTCTAAGCTTCTCTATCTTCCTCATCCTGCAGATCTTCATCCTTAGTTTAGGTGTTACAGTGGTCAGATAACCCTGTGGCACCATTTTTGAGCCATTCTCTGTGAATTAACAGTAATATTTGATACGGGATCAAGCTTTAACAACCTTGCTCAGAGTCAACTCGTACTATCTAACTCTAGCAGAAATATGCCTCAGGTTAAGGGCTCTGACCTCAGGCTTTTTATTACTGGTGATCCTACCAAGTTATTTTGAGTGCCAGATCAAGTTCCTACAGTATCGTTAGACTACAATTCTGTAGACACCTCTCTGGGCATGGCTGGAGAGTACCCTCCAAAGGATGCTAAGATTCAAATATCAGGTAGGCACTTGGCCTTAGCAGGCTGTCCACAAGATGGCTATGGAGAAATCAGGTGGATAGGGTACAGCACAGACCATGTTTATGGCATCCCATATATCTGTTTTTCACAGTCCTCTGAAACTGCTAGTCCAAAGGAAGGCAGGCCATCAGTGTTCATCTCAAAGTGTTTATGTAGCACTAGGGCTCAGTTTATTTTAGCTCTTCAGCTGTAAATCTGTACAGCACATCATTTAAAACACCTTTTTCCTTTTCAGTTTTTTATCCTAGGATAACCTCAAGATGTGTAGATAGGGGACATGGTGGCAGAGGAACAATGCTGTGCTTATCCACTTCCTGCATCCTGCCTGGATGGGTTTACCTAAGCCTTGACCCCTATCTCTCCAGCACAGCTGCCCCAGCAGGTGCTGTGCCCATCGTGGAGATGTGCTACTCATCTAGATAAAAGGAATAAGGATCTATCTCAAAGCACTTAGGCATGATTAAATAAAGGAGGCCATTTCCTGTGCTGCTAATCTGGTGCCTTTCAAAATCACTAACTTCACTTTTTTTAAAGTTACCATCTTTTAATTCTCATGGGTCTCTTCTAGTTCTCCTCCTCCTTCCTGGGAAGGGGTGATCCACTTCATGATACAACAGTAGCTCACAGGTCTGATTAAACTGAACTCCGTGCAACACAAACAGCAATTTTTCATGTACCAAATAAAAGAATTGAACTGTTCTCTCTTTTGAGTTTTGTCTGGGTCAGGATACCCAATTAACCTGCAGGTTCCTATACAGGCAGTTACCTGCTCCTCACTTTGAAATCAAGTCACTCGTCTGTTTTTGGAGCTCTACTGCTCTGAAAGTCTTCCTGTCCTTTAATATGATAGAACAAAGCAGAAATAGCTACTGTGAAAAAAATCTTGAAACAGACTCATTCAATATGGCCTCTTACTACACATGTATTACAGTCTAAAGTTCAATAACATCTTAACAGTTTGGCCATTAAGACACAAGGTATTTTAGAAGTCTAATATTTGATGAGTATGCACAAAGTCAAGTAAGTCTCTAGGCTGTGCTTTCCCACTCACAGGGAATCCAATGTTTAGACTTTGCAACCTCCACAATTGTTCTTGTTGGGTTTTTTTTTTTTTGTGTCATTTCCAGAAACTTAATCAGGTTACATATCTTGCAGGATTTCCACATTAGGTACCAGATACCACGTACAGTTTCCCATGAAAAGCTCTGTTTGGTAGTCTTTTTTTTATTTTTTTTTTAAATAAAAGATTGAGGAATTTGTATATTTATCAACATGAGAGCACATGAAACAGCCTCGCTGTGACTAAGCTGACTCTTACCTGCAACAACCACACAAAATGACCATTTATCATGTGAGGAAGAACCGTGCATTGGCAGTGAAGTCTGTTCTAGGTGTAATACAATGCCAAAGCTACAACCATGATACTTGACACTCAAAGCTCAATAGACATCTGACTGCAGTGCCTTTACTTTGGACTGCTGATCTGTGAATGTGTCTGTTGAGCAAAGCCATAGGCAAAAAAGAGCTGGATGTATCTGGTGAAGTGTCAGATGCAGGGGGTATGTGCTGCACAGAGCACAACCCATACCTTCATCTCAGCCTAGGTGGGAACGTGACTGCCATAACTTGTCAGAGTTTATCTTCACTGCACCCTGTTTAGAGTCACCAGTAGTACGTGGGTAATCAAAATCTACAGAAACCCATACACAACTGATATTTCTCTGCTGCAAAGTATAGCCCAGAACTAAGTTATTTACACACTGAGCCTGACTTTTCCTTAGCTTATGCTACAAACTGTCTTTTACATTTGTGCAAAAGGACAGTAAACCAACATCCAGACAGCATGGTAATACATGGTGTGAGAAAATGGAGGATAAGGAGATCACAGAGATCTACATTATCCTATATGTTTTTATTTTTTATAAATATAGACTTTTAATCAGAGTTAACGTATTGTTTTAAGCTGGACATGTTGGAAATTATGGAATCCAGTAAAACCAGTGTTCTTTACTTCCCTAGCCAAACTTTGCTCAGTGCAGTTTCAAAATAGGTATACTGCTTTGGAGCTGACATTTTTGCTCCAACTTTAATTTCACACATGTGCCATAGACTGTAAGGTTATGTCTTGCCATACAATACAATTGTATGTGTGAGAATGTCCTACGCTGGCTGCATGGAAGCTGATTGCTACATCTCCCAGAAACCTTAGCTTTTCTATG
Organism: Tapera naevia; assembly: GCA_033556795.1. NCBI lineage: Eukaryota > Metazoa > Chordata > Aves > Cuculiformes > Neomorphidae > Tapera > Tapera naevia. The sequence continues at coordinate 20,718,031 of JAUMJJ010000038.1, forward strand.
TCCCAGAGCTTCTCATCATTAGAATTCCCCAGGTTTCCATCTCCTTCCTCAACAGCCATCTGGCCTGTCCACACTCCAGCTGCAGTCAGACATCCCTCACCACTTACACCTGATCTTTTGACTCTACGCACCTGAAACAATTCTCGCTCAATCTATCAAGCAATAGAAAATTAGACAATTAGGAAAGCTCTTCCAAAAGCTATGAACAAATTGCCCAGCTTAAAATTACCACTCCCTTTCCATGATATCCCAAGCAATATTAAAATAGAGGGGAAGATTTATTTGAGGAAGAAAATGCAAGTGTGTTTCAATACTGCAGTGCATCCTGATGGAATAATGTTTATAAAAGTTTGTACTTCTTTGGCAGTTGTTATTTTGATGCTTGCTGTTGGGATAGTTTGATGGACATCATCACCTCCTGCTAGTTAGTGGATCAAAGTTTAACATACAAAGGAAGGCAGTGTCTACTCAGAAGGACATTGCAGAAAGGAAGAGCAGCATGAGGAAATCTCACAGGACAGACACTGAGTGTTTGCAGACTGCCATTGAAGAGTGGTGGGATGTGAGACCGGGAAGAAGAAGCTGCTATGTTTTCAGCCTGACGTTTCAAATCTTAAGGAGACCTTATAACACAGACCTTTTTTTTTTTTCCCATTTATTTCCTCCATCTTTATTTTCCGTATCAAAAAGCAACGCTGGATTTTGTCCACAAAACATTTGGAAAAAAAAAAGCCAAACCTCTTTTTTTTTTTACACAAGCCTTTACAAAATTTTCCAAACAGCAGTCTTTTGTTATTTTAGAGCTTAGTTAGGTTAGAACAAGCTGTTCTCTATCAGCAAGAAATCTGTCATAGGACACATGCCAGTGTGATCACAAGAGATGGGTAAACCTCAAAAGGCCTAAGATCTGGTTTGGTTTCCATGAAACTGAACCTCTGGGGATCATTGCTTCCTATTGGGAGGTCTGGTTTTGGAAACAAGAACAGGGAGTATTGTTTTTAATATTATTTTCTGCTCCTGGTTTTAGGCCAAATTTGAGATTGTAGAGGTGCTCAATGACTTTAATGAACAAATACAACAGTTTCACAGCCTGGAAATAGATATGCTTCTGTTTTTTTCCCATACTCCATTTTTATTTTAGTAATGAATATGGTCATCTACCTCTAGACCTCTGTTGCATGATAGGCCTATCAAAGCTTGCCAAATCAAGAAAATCTGACTCCTTATACTCCTTCTGTTACTGTTCCAACAACCACAGAAACACACTTTCGGTTAATATTTTTTTTGTGTTTCTTATTAAAGGCCAGAGTCTGTTCTTAATACTGGTTAGACTGCCATCGACTTCCATGGAGCAATTCCAGATTTACATTGATCATCCTTAAGAGTTGTTATATCACCAGGATTATAGCAATATCTTAATTAAAATTAGTTTTGCTGATGTTACTCCTTGATATTTTTCCAATCAAGTAAAACAAACCTTAAAGGAGATTTCTTCACTGGTGAGCCTGGAGAGCCAGCACACTGCTTCTCAGATCTTTCCCCTCTCCATCTTGCTGTGCCCAATTTCCCCTCAGCAATCCCCTCTCACATACACTGTTTTATAGTAACGAGGTCAGTAGAAAACATAGAGTTCAGCACTATAGAAGTGGAAACAGAAAGCAGCCATGGGCAATTAACCAGGGCTGTGACTGCTTATGTTTGGTTCCTGCTTCCATTTCTGTTTCCATGGAAATGGACATCAGATCATTGGAAATAAAGTAAATTTTCTACTTCTCCTCACCTTCGTATCAGCCAGGCTATACAATCCAAATAAATCTAAGCTTATCTAATTAAATGTGAATTTAGAAATCTTTTCTTTTCCTTGAAATAAACTGACAAAAGCAACATCGCTTTTGAAGTACTCAGATGCTATTGGCTGTCCTTTGGGAAAGGAGTAGGTAAGTTTGCCCACCCCTTTTTGCTTTGTAAGGTATGGAAACATGCAAACACCCATCCCGCCCCTTGCTCTGTGCTCCTGCCTGCCATTAATATTGTTGTGCTGAACAGTGCTCACCACTTGCCCATTAGGGGTCATTTAAGCATAAATGACCCCCCTTACAAAGACTGTGTGGGTTAAAGACCTCTTCTTTGTCTGGCTGCTAAAGCTTTGAGGTTCATTTGTATTGCAGAGCAGCTGCATAAAAAAAGGTTCAAGCCCACCTTGAAAGGTCATATGGTCTCAGAGGAGGAGCTTTGACCTAGAAGGGTTTCCAGGTGAAAAGCTCAGGGTTTGGGAACAAAGAAAAATGTGGGTTTTAAGCTTTCACATTCCTGTGAAGACTGAGAAAGGTAAGAGTTGTGTCTTTTGTAAATGAACATATTAGAGACTGAACACTTGATTTCTCCTCTAGATGTGAAGCTGATCTGCATATCTGCCAGACTTGGGGAGGGAAACAATAATTTTCAGTTTGTCTTAGGACATAACAGATTAGACACACAAAACCTCTGGGGTGGGCTTCAGCAAAAATTTCCCATGTCAATAGTCAATATTCTTCCATATGTAGCAACTGCTTTACTGATCAGAGAATGAAGGCACAACTTGAAACAACCTGCTAGTCTATTGAAGTATATTACCCACTCGAAGATGAATCATACTTTTTCCTCAAAGCAGCACTCTAATTCTGTTAAACCCAATGAACTAACAAAAACTTGCTGACAAAATGGCAGCAAATAGTATCTCTGACTGAATTGGCACTTTGCGATTTTCAGTGACTGAAATCATAAATATCATTACTGTATTAATGCAAACTCAATGCCAATAAATGGTTTGGCTTTTAACACGGTCCATTTTACAGCAGGCTGGCTTTTCCAGCATCTACCAAAGTGTTAATTTCTGGAGTCCAGTAACAGGAGTAGTAAGAAAGAAAGCAATCAAAGTGGATCTATATAGGATGGTAGATTTAAACCGTTTAATTACTGTAGCTGGTTATTGCTAACGCATAGATCACAAAAGCTTCACTCCTGTAGAAATCAGTCATGCGAGGGAGATCAGGAATTACAAATACTTCACCAATGTGAGGGATTTGCTCTGGTCCTTTAAAGAGATTTCCTCTGGTGACAAAAGCCTCATGCCTGATACTAATGCACAGTAGTAACAAATTTACTTTAAAGAAAAGTAGTCTGTAAGCTAATCATAGTCAGTCCTAAAATATACTTCTTTAAATGACTCACATCAAACCGTTGAGTCATGACCTAGATCCCTCTCTTTTTTAATCTAAATCCACCTGTGTCAAATATGCTAGTATGTTTTGAGGAAGTGTAGAAAGCTAGATGATGGGTAACTACATGCTGTCAATAGTAAGAGGTCTGATTTTTTCCTGCCTAACCAAAAGGCAAGTTTTAAACTCTTTTTCTGCTGTAATCCCATTATGGTAATCATTATGGTCGCTATCACAAGCAAGAACACAATCTCCAAGAAAAATCTATCTGTATGAGTTTCCTTCCCCAAAAGGCATTGCACACACCTTTAAAACCTAGAACAACACATTAAAACTGATGTGATCACCCACAAATGAACATGAATCTAACTTCTCAGCACTAGAGCCACTCATAAAGTACTGGGAAATCAGAGCGTTACAGAACAAATGAAGGAGAAGCCTAACAAGTGTAATTTGTGTTTGCACAGAAATACATGCAACGGACAGGGAACAAGGTGCAAAATATTTAAGGGGCACAGTAAAAGAAATAAAATAGCTGGAATTGTGGTTCGAGTTCTAGTCTACAGTAGTATGGTTGCACTGACAAGACTTCCTAGGGCTGATACAATACATGCTGATAAATAAGTGGTATAGGTTGTATTTATTCAACAAGTCTAATAAAGTTATGCAAGACAAATCTCTACTTTTCTGAGAAAACTGCATCTATACTTTAGCTTTTACTTTCATAGTTTAAAAAAAAGAATCATACCCTTAATCGATGTTAAGATCAAGCCCCGTACTTGTCTAATTGTCATTTTGTAGAATAGATCCCCAGAGACCCTTCTGCTATGGGCATTGGTTTTGCTCATATCTTAGGAGACTTTTTTTGAGTAATAAGAAAGATTTAAAGTGGATGTCTCTTAAAGGATAATAAATACCTAGAGAAGAACAAGGAAATACATTAAAGCTGAATCACTGCTGTGTCACACCAATTTTCCCCTTTTACTCTCGAGATTCCACTGAAATCAATGAAGTTACAGTTACTTAAAGCTGTAGGATTATACAAGTGAACTACTAGAACTTGCTGGCAGACTTGCTCAGAATTAAACATGTCCTCTTAAATTTCACACTATTTTCACAATCTTGTAGCAGCAAAGTGAAACAAGTAGTTTGCTATGCAGTCAGAAGAAAATCTTTTTTCTCTGGTCTAAGTATTTATCCAGTACAGTATCACTGAAACATTGATTTCTGTTCCCAGCCTAAGAATCCTCCTGATAGTTTCATACAGAACTAAAGACCCAACACAATCTCTTCTTTTATGGCTAAGAAAATGCTAGGAGAATCGTTATCCCTGGGAAAGATTTCTCTGATAGACGAGGAAGGACTGTTCATTAGTGTCATGAATGATGCTGCCTCTTTTTTATGCAACTTGCATTCACTGATGCTGGCACTGTCAGAGTCTCCAACTGTGTGCACATTTCAGTTCATCGAACAAGGCGGCATCCTTTCCAGATACACTCAACGTGTGGTATTATGGTTGGGAAACTCACTCCACAGAAAAGAAACACAAATTATTTCAATTCTCAGAAAAAAATAGAGAAGGCACAGTCTGTGCCTTCTTCTTCCATGCTATTAGAGAGATTATCAGGAAAAAATAAACACAGCAGTTGTTCAAAGCCTCACACAAATAAAACAAGGACTGCAGGCAACTCCATATACAGTGCTGGGCCATTGCTCTACTTACTTGCAAGATGTAAAATGCGTTTTTTAGTTCTTTTTTTCTTCATAATTATTCAGTGCTGACAGAGCAATTTTGCAAAATTTTAAACAGGAAAAAGCCCTAAATGCTCACAGTTTTAAGTACGCATTGTTCTCAACTCCTCCATCTTAGCCATTTCCTTCCAGTGTATTTAGCGTGGTGGTGACATGTCAAATTATCCGCACGGAATGGCTGCCTCTCACTGATCCTAAATGCAGGTAGAGGCCAGTCCCACTCTCCTGAGTCACCTGCAGAGCTCAAGGTGCATGAACAAATTATATCTGGTCCCTAAATAGCAAGGAACACATCTGAAATAGCCAAGCTACAACACATGTCTATGTATGTGCCTCAGTGCTTGCCATACAAGAGAGCCTGGAGCTAACAGCAGGGGAGCAGATATATCTACTCTGAGTAGAGAGCCCTGCAGAGATAATGGCTCACGTTCCAGGAGCTGGGTAGGTGCTTTACATCAGTAAAGCTTACATAGGGCAAAAAGCCCAGTCTTTTCACTAGGGCTGAGCTGGTACTGTCCCAGCATGGTGCTGGGGGCAGACCAGCTCCAGCTTGGCAAGGATCAGCTAGGTGGGTGCAGCTGGGCAGGACATGTGGGGTTTGGGGGATACACTGATTCACTCATCCCCTTCACCTCCTCCAGCAGACAGAGGAAATGCACAGTTGGGGTGCAGGCTTTTTAAGATCACAACATTTGGCCTGGATCCGCATAGCTCCAAGCCTGTGCTTTAGAAGTGGCAGACTGAGCAAGGAACCACCATAGCCTCCCTCTAGGAAAACCCTGAGGATGGGTGAGATGGGTGCAATTAACATCCCTCTCTTCTCCAGTGGTTAATAATTTTACAGTGTGCATTTTCCTGCTTTGTACATCTCTTTCAGAAAGGTGCCTTTTTCCCACAGAACTAAGCATGTCAAACCACGTGGTCAGAAAAAGAAGCCATGTCACTGAAATCTTCCATCTTTTGTATCAGTTGAATAGTCCCGCCCAAAGTGCTCTGTTCCCTTTTCTGCCTGAGGAGATTGGCTTCTCTGTGCAGAGAGCTCTCAGTCACCCTGTTGATAAGGCAATTTGAGGTAGAAAGACCACTCTTCCCTTCTCCTTACAAAGCAGTCATTCTTTATAAGAAATATTTGTTGGGTAAGTAAGATGAAATGTGATAAGAAAGAAGAAACATTTGTCCTAATGGTCAAAGAGGGACCAGATCTGGCAGAGTGCAGCACGTGGATTCTAAGTGTTGTCGTGAGACTGAGCCCTGCAACAAGACAAGTGGATGAACGCGCCATTCATGGTTTCTAATCCAACTTAAATGTCAAGCAAGTACCCCACTCCACAGCCTGTTCAAGGCAGAAGCATGGGTTTAGCATGCTCCAAAACGGTGCTAGATGCCTTGGAACTTGAACAGCAAAGACTGATGGACCTGTACAGTCCAAGTGCCTGTAAGACCAGGCAGGAGCTGAACATGGGTTTCAGGGAGCTTTACACTCAGTTCCCTAATTTCCTTCCAGTTATATTTAACGTGCCTAATTTCATTTTTCATCTGGTGTGAGATGCAGCTACATTTGGGATGCAGAGCTTGCAAGAAGCATGTTCCCCAGCCTTTTCTCACAGCGAGTCCTAGAGAAATGAGGAGCAATGTCCAATAAACAACCAGTAAATCACCCAATAGGGACTTCTTTGTGTCATTTGATGTAACGGCCAGCTTTAAAAAACAACCAACCAACCAATCCATTGAACATGCAAAAAATCCATGGTACAAACTGAGTGAACTGGAATATGGAGAATTCATTTTTCCATTATCAGCCATCAAGTTAAAGGGAAGGAAGTGAATAAATTATGTGCCTGAAATATTTGTATGGAAATCTTCTCAAGCCAGATATAAAAAGCAATTATTTATTACTTCAGGAAATAGTCTAGCATCAAGCAATGACCTCAGGTTGGTGTCAATGCTTACCCGACAGAATTACCGTTCAGAAAGCTTTATGGCTATCACATAATGTTTAATCAGTGCATTAAAAATAAATTAAAGATTTGCTAATTGTAATGTAATTAGCTTAATTTAATTACATTGCTCAGTGACTGAGAATTTTATTGTTATTGTGAGATCTTTTCTCGTTTGGGGCCTGAAGTTAAGTGATGCAGTATTGACAACAGTTTCCTCCCTTAATATTCAGCTTCAGGAATGGGCTGAAATTTTTTACCTGAATCTTGCAATTTATCACAATCAGTATCATCACAAATTACAGAAAGCATCCAGTAACATGATAACTTCTAAATGAAGTGTCTGTAGCCAGGGCAGTAGCTGCCTCGGCTGTTAATTTGTCATATTTCATAGGCAGCCTGACACCCTGTCCAATTTGCTTGTAAGCTATATCACAAAGACAGCTATGTGAGCTGCCTCTGAGTATAAGCAGGATGGAGGAGATGGACAGAAATTCAGAGAGGGAAGCTTGGCTATTTGGGTTCCCTGGTTTTGCATACAATCCAGCTACAAAATAAACAGTCCCTGTCCTGATGTTGTATGTTTTCTCCATTAAAATTTCTCCCTTCTTCTTTCTTCTCCCCACTTTCTCATTAAAACAACCAAATTTTTTTCTTTAAGGCTTCCTGCTGACCATAATCCAATGGTCAACATAATTTATTAGAAGTTAAAAGAAATAAGAGGGATAATAGTACTCAGGGAACATCGTAACCTATCTTACACAGGCTCTCAATTTCAATCCAAAGCATGTCATCTTCTCAAATGATCTGCAAGTTTTTCCTTTTGGATTGAAGTTGTGCAGCACTGTGAAATGGCCATGAATATCCCTTCAGGAAATTGGTCTCTCTTCTGTTGTTATCTTCCAGATGCTCTGAGGCCCTCAATCAATTTGCATTGATTTAAGCAACATCATTCAATACCTACTATCAATCTGATCTGAGGGGAATCACGTGAAGAGTAGGTCTTCCTTTCTGTTCCCAATATGCCAAGCACAACAGCACAAGATGCTACAAAACCCATAAAAATGGTTTCTAAAAGACCAACAAGTGTTAAAAGATGCCTAGGCTTACAAAATGCAGGAAATGATTGCCATTTTTCTTTGTCTAATACATTAAAATCAAGTTGGCCATCTTGGAGTGCAAACAGAGCAAATATCTGCTGGCCAGGATATTGTTAATCATACCAGATCTGGGAACATTTTTTTAAATTCCCAGTCTGAGTGTACGCAGCACCAACCACTTCCTGTGATAATGGGGTACAAGCAACTAATACCAGCCAGACACCTTTGGGTTTTTCTGGAAAAGAAAAACAAGGCTCTCCATGAGGCAGATGGTGTTGCGCTCTCTTCTATTACCTGCTCCCATAGGTGAGCCAGAACAGCTGCCCTTCTACTGTTGATGGCTGCTCAGATGCTGCTGTTGGGCTGTGGGCTTCACCAGAAGACCTAGCAGCCAGTCTCTGCAGCACTCAGCTTTGCAGCCTTTAAGTGGTTTTGCAGATCTGTCCCTTATTACACCAGAAAACAAGAGAACAACGAGACGGAAATTAGCAGAGAGCATTCCAGTCTTTACAGCTGAGTCTCCAGAGGGGCTATAAAACCTCAGATGCTGTTGGAGAGTCAAGAGAAAACACAGAGCTTGTGTTGCCTGCTGTTAATAAGAGGAATTTGAGAGTGGGGACTGTCCAAGCACACTGAAACTAAAGGAGATGGAAGAATGAGAGGACAGGGAAGAATGAAATAAGGTAGAAACCAGTCAAGAAAGGGTGCAACTGTAAAAATGGCAAAAAGAAAGAAGATAAAAATTTGGACAAATTTTCAAGTTTGAAGGAGCTTATTTGAGCCAAGTGACCATATGTCAGTCTCCTGAGGTTTTGCTTATCATGTTGAACTCCAGGCCCACTGATTCTGTAGGATGTAGTCTTCAGCACACGGCTACTGCTGTGAGTGAATCATTTGGTACAGTTCCTGTGGCAAGATTCCCAAATGTGTCAGACCTGGACTAAAAAGCAAGATGGAGAATGAATACACCTGAAGGCACATTTGGCACTTTAGTTCTGAGCAGATATCACTTCTAATTATAGCCAGCCTCATGCCAACTTACTAGCGTTCAAGCACTTGTGGGTTCACGCATTGAGTGCCAGATTTAATCCTTTCAAGGTAAAGCACAAGAGAACCAATTGCATTTTGCATGCCTTCTACCTGAATGATTTGCTTTGTTGTTCCCAATTTGCAGTTTGACTGGAAGATTTGCACCCCTCTGGTTAGTTCTGGTTGACTTCCTTGCAACCACGGGGGCATATTTTTCAGCTGATTGAAGCCCAGCTGGCAGTCTCAATTTGCCCCACCAATGAATCATATCTTTCCCTCTCTAATTTCACCTGCATGAGAGAATTGCAGGCTCCTTTCTTAATTCCTCAAGTTCAAAGCTGTTTCTTCAAAAAGAAGGCTCATGCCTCCACCATAGCACATGGAACTGGCCTGCAAGACAGCGGCAAAACTAAACAGAAAGCCACTAGTGAACATTACTTAAATGGTAAGTTTAGTTAAGAGAAGCCTTTCCTGGTCTGACGGTGTATCAGATTCTGATCATATACGGTGCCTACTGCTTCACACAGACCAGTGCTCAGCACCCCACAAGGGCATGTTATTTTCCAGTATGATGTAGGGCTTGGAGTGAAGGGAAGGTTTAATAAAATCATGCATCAGTTTTCTTTCCAAGCAGCACTGTGAAACACAGAACAGAATGAGGATTGACTCTTTACCCCATAAATCCACTTAAGCTTAGATTATGAGCCATATTCACCCAATTTTTGCTGGGAGCTTAAGACAGCACCATGCTGCAGTTGGTCTGTGGGATGCTGGAAAGCTGAGGCAGGATTTGGGAGGTTCCAAACTTCCACAATTGAAACATCCGTGTTCTTTGACGTGGGGACTGGAACAGCATATGTCTGTGTTCAGCCACGCTCTAGGTCTATGTATGGAAATAGATGAAGGGTACACAGCACAGGCAGAAAGCATTTGTTTTAATAACTAGTCTCATGCTAGTAGCTTTCAGAGCATGTGTTTTCCAGCAGCTCTACCACATTGAGTTGACAAAGAAATAAAAGGGAATGCTTCCCCCCACACAAATCTCTATTGATCCGAATATGGATCTTGTTTCAAGATAGAGAACAACTAGCAGTGATGCTGTCAAACAGAGCCTTCTGGAATTATTTCAGAAGCTTCATTTTCCACCCTTATGCCTCTTTCCCTGCCTGCTAACACAGAGAGAGAGAGAAAGGGAGGGAAAGGAGAGAAAAGGAAAGAATTGAAAAGGAATGATAAAGAGAAAGAGAAAGAGAGAGAGAAGAGAGCCAGCATGGCTGCTGGCAGGCTGTGTGAAACCTCTGCACACATCACTTGCTCCCAGCACAGTCCTTCACATACCCATCCCCAATGAGCTGGCTCAGTTGTGCAAGGTAGCTCCTAATTACCTCTCTCCTGGTTTCTCTCTTTCCTCCCTGAGGACGGCCTTTCCAAGAACTAACACATATGCACACACCTGGCACTGTGAGATAGGGAGCCTCACCATGGATACCAGCTCTTCCATTCCCAGTCCGACCTGTGCTCCCGGGATTCAAGCAACTATCTCCAGGATGCTGTGAACTCCAGATGTACCTTACCTATGCCTGGAGACACCACATGTGAATGCCACTTACAACTGTTATTCTGCACTCACACACACAGGTTCTGGCTATGCATATGAAGATTTGAGAAATAAAATAAAGCAAAATGGTAATCTTAATTGTCCTTTTGATATACTACTCCATGCCAGATAAGAGCAGCTGTGCTCGCACAATGTGTCCAACTGGACATGATAAATAGCCTGGGAGAAAGGAAAAATATATACATACACACACACAAATACATCCATACTATAAGGAATTTAAAATATGTTTGTTTTCAGAAAAGGTGGCCTCTAGCTCACAATTTCCTTGATTAAAAAAAAGGGTTGATTAGAAATTAAAATGGCCTGCCAAGGTTAGAATTATACACAAAATCATAGAGTAAATATCTGCAAGGGTAGCCCGAAGGGTTAACCTTACCAATGCAGGGATACTGGCTCTCCTCCTGTTACAGTTTAAATGCTGATTGGAAGGACGAGATCATTCTAGGTCAGTATGTCCTTTACAGTGTGACTAGCTTGACAGGGGCTAATAAACTCCCCTGCCTATGGCACCGGTAATTTATTATATATTCCGAGGCATCACATGCCATTTTTTATTTATACATGTATGGTTTGTTGGTTTGTTTTTAAAGAGGTGAAGCAGGGCAGTCTGGGTCAAGAAATACACTTAAGGCCGAGGATGCAGAGAGCTCCACTCTCCTAGTCTTAACCTATGGTGGAGAATAACAGCCTGGTTACAGCTTCCTGTGCTACTGCAGTGATTTTGCATGGCAGAAAGGCATCGCAAAGAGCAGGACTGCTAGCCAGCACAGCTGACTTTTACACAGGGGTTCTTTGGGAACACCCCTACTTGGCCCTCTCACACTGCGAAGCAATTCCAGCTGATGTATGAGGGACCTCCTGAATGGAGCTAACTGCAAAAGTAACAGATTTCAAGTTTATTTCCTGAGTGGCCGGCTGGAGGATTGCTCCTCCGCAGCCTGCTGCCGAGGGAGCCGTGCCCCGAGAGCAGCTCACCTTGCTTCTGCCTTGCACTCCCTGCATTTCACAATGATGAGGTAATTCGACTGCAGATGAGGTAACCCTGCGAGTTGCCCATGAGCTGGACGAGGTTACCATATGATCACTCATGTAAACACGCAGCGCGGTCCCCCCGGATGGCGGCTGACAGCTGTGCTCTGCTGACGAGCCGCGACGCCGGACTGGTGGGCGACAGCAGCCCTGGGGAGCCCTCAGCCTGCAGGGGCTTCGAACTTCTATGAAAGCAGCGAGGTGCCTGCCACACGTGTGCCACACCCCGTGCACAAATGTGCTGGGTGATGTTCAGCTTTTGACCTGTCTGATTGGGGGACTCTTCTTTTTCTGGCACTCCTGCAGCCAGATTCACCACTCAGATGGCTCCTTTCCCTTCACTGGGGTTTCTAAATGCATTTGCCTTCTTACACCAGGCAAGGTGTTCATCTCTTCCACAAGCCCTGGGGAATAACTTCCTCCTGCATTTTTCAGGCATTAGACCTGGGGGAAATCCCTCATTCCCCTGCCCAGGGCAGCAGTTTGAGGAGCTGCCCGGGTAGTCCCCACTGGTTTGGTTTGCAAGTGCTGATGTTTTGTGTGTGTGCATTTTGCACAGGTGCTGTTCCTAGAAAGTCCCTTAATTTGCAAGTAGAAAGAAAAGTGACTTTTGTGGTTATGTAGTGCTGATAACTGCACCCCTCTACTGTCTATAAGCATACGCCTCAGAGGATCTGCAGGCCTCTACTTGCCCAGCAGGCAAAAAGCTTAAACCAAAGCCCAAAAACTCAAACACCTTGTCTTCAGAGTCTCGTATCATTGCCATTTACAGTATAGCATAGTCTAGGAGCCCTAGTAGCTCTGCTATGCTAAACAATTCTGGTGCTGATCCCTACTCAGATGCTGGGAAAAGCAGACCAGTGTGATGAATGTGTGAGAAGGAAGAGGAATTCACAGCAAAAAGAAAGAGCAGGACACAAGCTTCTCAGCTCCTGGAGCCCAGGGCTCATCTGCAGCCTGCTCGATGCCAGGATTTTTCAAAACCTCCTTGTGACTAACAGGGTGGCCAGGATCAAATCATACCACAGCTCCCGGTAACTACTTGTGCCTTCACGGATCCTACTTAACCTCACAAAGGGTGCGTTAGAAGTTCGTTTTAACAAACTTCATTTCAGCAGCAGCAGCCTCTGATCTGGAAATCTGCTCTGGGAAGACCTCAACCCAAACTACATGTGACAAGTGTCCCAGGAGGACCCCGAGGGCTAATGTGTCATTAGATGTGGGAAAGTAGCTAGGCTGATTGTCTTCTGCTCTGTTCCCAGGTTACAGAGCTCAGGTCCCTTGGTCTGGCTGGTCTGGAGGAGGTCTCACAAAGCACTGGTGGTAAGTAAGGCATACCTGGGCCAAGAACCTAAAGAAAACCATTCCACTCAGCCCTGGGAGTACGAGGATCAAAGAGCTCCTGGCTAGAGGGAAAGGCTTTCCATCACCCTTTGGTGAGTCAAAGATGCGAACTACTATCAGCAAGCCCTGGAGGAAGTCATGTCTCTCCCTCCCCTGCCTCCCAGAGCAGTTGCTTATACAAGGAGCAGGTCAAAACTCATGAATGTTATAAATGGAGTATCTGAAGGGACATAAATCTGTTACTGCTGGAGTTGAGCACTATGCAAAGGCTGAGGCCAGGACTCTTCTGCTTACTGTGAGCTCCAAAGACTGACAGACAGACAGACAGGTCTTCTGAAGAGTGCCCAGAGGGCATTCAAAGCAGCAGGAGGAGAAGTGGGGTCATATCATGTTCCACTTCCTCTCTACAACTTGAAGAGCTGGCAGTCTCCACCCTAGAAACCCAGTGGAAAGAAACCAGGAAACTGTGCAGCAGGATGTGTGTTGAACTTCAGATATCACAGCTAGATTTTTAAAAGATGTGGCTGATTTTATAAGCTCTAGTGGTTGCTGTCTTGCGTAATGAGTTACAGTTAATCATATCCTTGCCTTATGCTGTAGCTGGATCATCCGTGCAGCTTCTTTTGGAGGAAAAAGCAAGGTGTGGCAGGTTTTACACTTCCCTCTCTAGGACTGGGTGCCAGTCACCGTTTGGTGGAACACCAAGCCTGGCAAAGCAATGATCTCCTTCCACCTCAAAGGGGTCTGTGAACAGCAGCTGGTAGAGGCCTGGGGTGTGCCTGCCAGGACAGATTCCAATCTCTTGTCCACACGCCACCTGCGCTGTTCAGACATACTCTGGGTAGGGGGCAACACATGGCTGCATCAATGCATTCTGGGTGGCCTGAGGTCTCCCACAGCACTGCATGAGCAGCTCAGGTGAGATCCACCCCTCTGAACCCTGCCTGCTATGTAAAGGCCACTATCGAAGCTTGTCACCCCTCTTCAGGGGTGACAAACAGGGGGACAAACAGGCCCCATGTCAGCACAGCACTCTGTTTGAGACAGTTACAGCCCAGGATGAATCACTCTCCAAAGGTGCCATTTCTTCTCTGGTGGCCATAAAGGGTTTCTAAGGTCATTATTTTGGACCCATCCCCTGAAGAAGTGTATGCTTGCTCAGGCCAGTCCCACCCTTTGCACCTGCTCAGCAGCCAAGCTGGCATCCACAGCACATTCTGGGTGGCATGGATCCTCAGCCCCAGGGTGCAGACCCCAAACCTCTGCTGTCCTGCCTGAAGATGCAGCTTCCCCTCCCAACAGCTCAAATACAGGTGCCATAAGGCAGGCAGGGCATTAATTATGGCATGAGCCGATGGAGAACCAGCAGGAAAAGAGTTAAGAGAGCCAGGGCTTGTTGCTATCCAGGAACCTAGGCTACCTCACCTCCCAGGATAACCATCAGCCAGCCCTTTCTCAAGCGTTTTTTTGGCAGGCTTCATTGTCAGAAAACCACCTGTTACTTGGGAAAGATTCAAATGCATAATGAATTAAAAAAGCATATTGTGTGTTACCATCTAACCCCCAGACAGATGTGTTATTTAAGTGTGGTTATGATCTGTGCTGTTAATTTTAAACAACATATGATCAAAGATCATGTCTGGCTTTGTGCTTTGCTTCCTTTCAGGTTCTGGCTTGTGTGTCCATGCCAGACAGTTGTGGTTTCTGTCATATGGCAGGAAAAGCTTATTTTACGTGCTGCCTAAATTTATATTTTATAGCACATTAAACCAGCCCATCAGAATCAAGTTATCGCATTGTTTATAATGGCAAGCAAATCACAGCTGTGGAAAGGAGGGTACCACACAAAGGGATTTTTAGGCACACCTACTCCCTACAGTAAGGACTTTCAGCCATTTTAAAGACAGCAGCAGGCTGAAATGCAGACTGAAATACATAAACCACATCATTGCTCCTGTGGGAAGGCTCGAAAACTGTTGGAAATGGCACTCCTGCCATCCAATCAGTCCAGAATCACCAGCCAGGTCCTCTGCAGACAGGGAGACACGCTTAACAGATCATGAGATTTATTTTTTTTTTAAATAATACAGTTGGGGTTCTTTTTATTTGCTCCCTGGCCTGAGCCTTCAAGCTTTGCTGCCCAGCTAGAATAGCTAGACATCTGCCCTGCCCGAATAGGTAAGTAAATAAACAGGCAAAAAAAATCAAAAGCGGCCCCTTGTGATTGCTTGGCTCTAAGAGGCAAGACTTTAACTCAGAGGCAACGTGTATTTGAAGACGTTGGGTAAAGTTGCAAGAGCTCTGACACATAATGGTAGAGGGGCAAATCTTCACTTGATGTGTGCCTAACTAACTATGCTGCTTTCCAAAAAACCCACACAATTTAAGGCATGACCAAAATGTCACTCTTGCTGATTCAGTGTCCAGGATACATTTCTCACCCTTGTAGCATTGAAGGACACAGAGAGAACCTTAGTTCAGACTTTCCAGTTAAATCTGTGAAGACCATGAGGAAGTGGAATTCATCATAAGAGAACTGAAAGGGAGAGAGATGGTCTAACATTTGCAGACACAGAGCCAGACTCAGCCCTCATCTGCACTGAGGTAAATGCAACATTGCTGCTGTGGCAAGCACCGGGTCACGAGCAGAGAGCAGCCACTGCTGGTTGCCCCCCTACGAGCTGTGTTGGGGCTACAGCCCTCCTTTTGCTAACAGCCTTCTGCCAGGCTGCAGGCAGCTGCCAGCCTTTGACCACCCTCCTGGGGAGGTAATAATCCTCTCACTAAACAAACTAATTACTCAGCCCCTTTACAGGAATTGGTCATCTCTTCAGCCCAGGTGTGCCCAGAGGGCTGCTCTGACTCAAGGCCAAGTGTGGTTTGCCCCTGCTCTACCCAGCCCAGTGATTTCAACCCTGGTTTCCTCCCCAGCCTTTTCAGCCACTGAAAAATCATTCTCTGCTTGTTACAGGTTTTCAGCTGTGCCCGCTCTGGACCCAGAGGAGATTTCCTGCTTCCGGTACGCTCCCAATCCAGCATGAAGACGACCCATAAGCTGGGCTGGCCACTGGCTGCCACTGTCCCTGTGAGAGGCAGATCAGCCCCATATTGCAACCATCTCAGTAATAAATAAAGGGAAAAGACACTAACTCTCCCCCTCCGAGGCCGTATTGAGACACATCACAGTGGCTGTAGCCCAGCCAGCTTCCAGCTGCAATGCTTGCTACTCTCCAGCCATTTGCCAAAGGTACCAACCTTCCTCCCAGCTGGAGAAAAAACATCGCCCTAAAACCTCTCCATGGAGGGAACCCAAACAAGAGGTATCTGTGATACATCTGTGAAGGCTATCCCCATCTCTGGGAGCCAGGCTGAAATGCCGTGTGAAGACTCAGAGGTGAAGCAGCAAGCACAGGCTGAGGAGATCGCACTGTGCTGCTTTAAGGTAAAATACATCCAGCTCCAGGGTTGCTACTGTTAGAAGACCTGACAACACCCTCGCCCACACACGCAGTACTGAACAGGAGAGCATGAGGGGTAAGAGGGGATTGTCTGAGAGAACAGACTAGAGCTGAGGAGAGTGTTTAAAGAGCACAAACTCATTTCATATGGCTGAGTGTCGGCAACACTAGGAGAAATTCAATGGATTATGTTGCACCAGAGGTCAGGATATAATTGTCCCTTCTGGCCTTTAAAACCTGTGAATGTATAGAGAAACTTTGAAATGACCAGATTCCTCAGGAATTTGATTCCTGGGGTTTATTTATTTATTTTCTTACCAGCTGCCAGACACAGCATGCTCCTAGACAAATAAGGAGGTGGTAGCTATGGTGCTGATCTCTTGCAGGGCTTCCTGGTGGAATTTCTGTGTCCCTCAGAGGAGACGAGATTAAGGGATACAAGACAGGTACATCTTAAAAATACCCCAAGAAACATGGAGCTAATTTAGAATGAATAGATGCTAGAGAGAACAAGGGAGACTAAGCAACTTAGTGCATGAGTATTCTCTTAGTAGTTTTTTTTTAAAACAGCACTTTCCCAACTCCCATATTAAATAGCTCTCTGTTGTCCTTGCAAAGGGCCAAAGAGCTAAAGATAGCTCACTAATTGCTACTTCCCTTTGTCCCTTAGCTCTAGAGATTCCAATCTTCTATATTATTGCTTCATCATTTTAATTGTGCAAGAAGCTTTTATGCATCACAGTATTAATTAGAATAAAATAACAATAATGCAAAATAAAAAAAAGAAACAGTTATTAGTATCTAGGTAGCATAATTTTTAGAGCAGGTACTTTGCAAAAGAGTATTAGCCAACAATTCTGTGTGCTCATGATGGGTGTCCTCATTCTGCAAACTGGGGACATCCTGTGATCTGCACTCACGCTGACGGGCCATACCCAGCAAGTGCATTACTGTCTCCTGAGACACGCAGCAAAGAAAGTAGACAAAAGTAAGTAACAGGGGACTGTTCCAGCCCTGAAACAGCCTAGAAAGAGAAAGCCTAGAAAATTAAAGGTGACTTATGGCCACTGTTGCCTTCTCCACGCCCCTGGAGGTACAGGTCACAATCTACTCTATAACTGATATCCACACGGGGAAGCAACTTGGAAACATCTGAGTCTCTAATACTAGGCACAGACAATCAAGCAGACCAAATTACCAGTGTCATTCATTTGCACCTTTCAACTTAATGATACCTTACAGGGAAGGAAAATTCAAATTAAAAATTGAAGCTATTAATATATCTTTGAAAATGGTAAGGGAACGAGATTAAGACCAATAGCAGGCCACTAATCTTGGCATACTTCTGACTTGCACCCTTTAAATCATTGTAAAACCTTCTTCACATTCAAACATAAATAGGATTTTTTATGAGGGCGTTAGTGCTCCTGCTGCATCAAAAGCCATATTACATTTTATGATTCCTAAAGCTGAGAATACTCATTCCCAAAATAGAAGGCCTCCTCGCCAGATGATCGTATCACAGATGACAAAACCATGTTGCATTGAAAAATACATCTGTAGAATGAATTACAAAAGCAGAAGAACAACTTTTCTCCCAAAACCTTTTGGGAGGGTTCAAGTGGCTCATAAGGTAAGTAGGATGCATTTTGCAACTTTCCAGCGGAGACACAGTATACTACAAAGTAACAACATCCTCTCTCTTTGGCTGCTTCTCCCTTCCCAGCAACTAGTTGCAGCTCACACATAGGTGACAAGCAATAGCCAAGGACAGGCAGCAGGAGGGAACTGTTCCCGACCAAGTGTATCTTTAAATTTCTTTTTTCTCTCCTCCATTCTTCCTGTTTCCCTGGAAAGGAGGGGGGACCCAAACAAACCTTGACGCAATCTTGAATTTCCTTGGTAGGGGAAAAAATGTATTCTCCAGAGATCAAACCTTTGGTGAATCATTTTCCACTGCTTTGACATGTCAAATACTCCAGTGATTCACCAGTCATGGAGTTCTGATTCACCTGCAGTAAACAGGGCTGATTGCTTCCCAGAAGTGCTGTGGTTTTCATTGCTCTCTAAAGGCTCTACTTCCACCTCGCAGCCCTGTGCATCTCACCTCCCCACCACACACCACAGCCATTGCCCCCCGCTGCCACAGCAGCAGCCAGGACAGCAACAAGGAGTAAAAAGCCCAGGCTATTTGGTTTAGTCCAAGGGGCCAAGAGGGAAGACACTCTTGGGTAAATGCACAGGGGAGGAGAAGTTAGAAGGGCTTGTGAATCTTCCCTCATTCCTATTTAAGCATGAAAAAGGGAAGGACAAAAAAGAAGGGATGGGAGGAGTTTGGTATTTATTTGTGGCTCTCATTGGGTTCATCTCCCTGCCAGTGCAGGATGCAGTTTCTCCAAGAGGGAGCACCAGAAATAGAACTGACATTACATCTAATGAGCTTTTTTGGTGGCATATTCATTAAGCTTGTAGAAAGGGTAAAGAAATGCAGGAGGCTTAGTCTTGGAAAACCTCCAACTGGACCCCTTTGACTCATTAAAGGAGGGAGTAAAATGAATGATGCCCCAGGGCAATCGTAAAATGATAAGCAGGAAAGCAGGAAAGGGTCAATTCATTAAGGACTGGGGGACCTCAGCAGTCCCGGCCCGAAGCACTCAGGATGGCCGGAGTGTGCTGGAACCCAGCAGGCAGGGATGTCTGCTTGCCCTTTCCATGCTGGTGGAGCCACTGGTGCTTTGTTCTGGCCGAGCCCCAGAAGGCAGCAGGCACCTCACAGGATGCAGTGAGGGGACCTCGGAAAACCCTTGCTCTATCCTGAGAGGTGCTGCCAGCCTTCTGCAATTGCCATGAGTTCCCCATCCACCACTACCAGCATTCCCGTCCACGACCACCAATGTTCCGGTCTCCATCTTTAGCTCAGACTGGCCTTCCTCCCTGCCGAGAGGAGGGGGAAGGGGGGAAAAGTCACACAGACCCTCCCGAGCCTTGCAGGGCAGGGGGAGGGGAGGGGGAGGCAAACTCAATTGAGCAGCTTCGCGGGGGGCGCCAGATTTGCTCAAACCAGTCACGCCAGCTGCAACCCAGCCATGATGAGAAAGGAGGGGAGACAGTGTGGCAACGGCTTCCACAACCTCGAGGGAGGAGGAGGAGGAGGCCCAGGCTGCTAAACTGACACCAGGCAGAAGTTGGCCATGCTTTCCCTCAGCCACGGAGGAATAGCACGGGCAAGTCAGATGTGACCGTGCTACAGGAGCCTGGAGAAAATAAAAACAAGTGACAGCTGACTCTTGAGGACTTTTGCAGGGAGAGAGAGTGGGCAAGGAGGGAGGGAGGGAGGGAGAGACCTACAAATACTGGGGGAAGGGCAGAGCGCAGCCCAGGAGCCTTCTGCAGCGGCAGATGGAGAGGGAAGCTACCGCTGATTCCTGCAGAGTCAGGGAAGGAGAGAGACAGCATTGCACCGAGGTGATCACATGAATAGGGAATGAAGGCACAGAACAAAGAAGGGGGTTGGGGCAAGGGAATAGGAGCCCCTGCACAGAACCCCCTAAACTGGGTTGTCCAAGCAAGGTGCACCGGGGTGCTACGGCGGTGGGCAAGGCTGCAGGGGAGCTCAGGCGCAGCCAGCGAAGGCTGCTGGAGAACAGGGTCAGCATGAGCAGAGGACAGACAGAGGACACATTTGTGCAATTACTAAGGGCTGAAGCTCAGTATGACCCGAAAGAAGATGTTAATTCCTCAGACCAGGATCCAAACACATCGTGGGAAGGAAAATCTAAATTCCTTGCGCTGGGCTCAGAATCATCTTCTAACCTGGTGCAGGATGAAACCGTGAAGGCTGTAAAGAACACTGCCTGCCTTTCCACTGGTCCTGAGGTCCCCAATGTGCTGGTGATGATTGTTATGACAGTCATTCTTCCTGTGATTGGCACCTCCTGGTTACATCAAGGTCACTGTTAGAACACATCTTTTCATTAAAATGGCTGAGAGCCTGTCAATGACCACAGGCCATGGCTAATTAAGGGAGGACCCAACACCCCTGTGCAGGTTGGTAATCAGGGCTGATGCCAAGCCATCCATCCCAAGGGGAGCCAGTGGAGTAATTCTGCTCCCAGTGCCCTCATGTGTGGGGACGACAGACCTGCTCTCAGCAAGTGAGGCCACACACCACCCTCACTGCTGTCACACCAGAGCAGTAGCATCATCTCCTCTCAGGCAGTTCATGCACTGTAGCATCCCCAGGCACCTGGGGATGGCTCCTCTGTTCAGCTAGGTATTGGGCCCTTGAAAGTGGAAGGAGAGGTGACAATAGGCTCCTTACAATGCAATCAGATGCATGGTTGAGGGACAATGACCCATAAGTGGGCTTTAGATTTGAAGAAAATAGTTTTACGAAAATGCTACTGTGCAGGCCTTAGCAAAAGTGCTGAGGTCTTCTTGGGAAAGGACACTGTGGGAAGGGGTCCACGCTACTTGTATAAATAAGTAGCTCAAACACTGATACAATTACACTAACGAAAGTATTTTTTGGTGTCAAACACTGAAGTGAAATCATTCAGCGGCAAGGACCCCTATAAATAATTACTGTCTCCCTTTTTACAGACATTTTGGATAGTACCTGCCCATGGTCTAACCAGTAGATTAATAAAAGTCAGTTTCTTCATCCAATAATAATAGAAAGAAATCTTTTTTGAAAATCAAGGAAAACAGTGTTATTCCAAAGGCTATTGGTGTCTCTCAGTCCTGTGTAACCCAGTTCAACACCGTTTGCACTTTACAGAGAACCTGAACTAATCTCAAGAGCACTATGCAAGCCTCCTGCAGTGCGATTCAACACAAGCTTGTTCACCAATGCACTCTCCCCTGTTTTGGCAAAACATTTCTACTTTGTTCCAGCTCAGAAGGAAAAAACATTTGGAAGTCTTGACTTCTCTTGCAGTGTTCAGGTGTCCCTCGTTTTGTGTCCATGTAGGTGAGCCTTCCATTCAGCCATAAGACAGAACCAATTATCAGTGTTTGATAGCAATGCATGGGACATCACAGGTTTCTGGTACAGTCACTATAGGAAAGAAGTTTGACTCTCTAAACATCTTCTGATATACCAGACACCTTCAAGGGCTTCCTGGCAGAGGAGGCGAGGGAAGATCAATCCCCCGCCCAATTTGTTCTCAGGCTAAACAAATGCTTTTCCATCAGTTTCTCCTAGTTACTGTTGTTTATAACAGATGTGAGGTCCTTCGCTTGAATATAGTTTTTGTAGAATATCCAGTGCAACTGAAGCCTGGCATTAGCAGATATTTCTCAGCACAAGGTAATTAGAAAATGACAATAATGATGTTTAATTTTGTCTGATTGTGGGCAACTAGCAAAAAACATACCAGGGACTTCCTGCCTCACACATGATTTCCACTGCAACTTCTTTAAAGTGTATTTTAAAGAAATTTTTTTCAATATTGCTGTGTGAGAAGGTAAGCTACGCATAATGTAGCTGGCATTTCTGTCTGATCTGTAACTGCCTGATCCAGGCCAGGACTTCAAGAAACCCATTACAGTGACACTAGGCACCCACTGTGAGAGTCAGTCTGGGAGCTAGACAGCTAGGAAAAACCACAGCTTTGGTCTGTGTCCAGCAGCCTAAATAAAAAGTTTCCTTTGGATGCTTTGAATTCATCACAAAAGTGCACTAGCTATCTCTTTTATAAAGTAAATACGCACCGTCACAGAAATGTATCACATTAAAGTCACACTGGTAAAACCTCAAGCACAGGACGTTAAAAATGAGGTATTGTAATTACGTTATCTCAGATGAATTCCTCCTTTTTATGACTCGCAGTGTTCATGCAGAAATGTCAGTCCAAAGCATACAAAGCACGTGTTGTTTTCTCCCCAACGCAGTAAAAAATTGTACAAGTGGCTTTAAAAATAATGATTTCGGTATATATGTTTATATATATAGATATATGTATGGAATTGTGATTGTTTCTTTATTTTATGTTTTCCATTTGTACTTTGATGATGCTCAACATGCTTTTCACAAATGTGAGAGTGATAAAACTATTTTTTTTCTGTTATTCACAGGTCTCCAGAGGCTCAGACTTCAGTAAAGTATCAAATGTTATGAGTTTGTGATGAACTGCAAGAACCGCCAATGTTATTAACATTTTACAAGATAAATTACACATACTAAGACAGAAAATAAATGCAACTTGAAAACACAAATCACCTGAAATACCTCTGTGTTAATATCACTAGGAATTTAACAGCTGATTCTCCTGACTTCAGTATTAACAGCGCTTTTCTAATAGCTTCCTATGCACTCAATCTTTGTGGTGCTGTTTAAAAAAGAGAGAGAAAGAGAGAAAATTGAGCACTGAAGTTCAGCACTCTCAGAGGGGAATACAGTGGGGAGTAGCGAATTTCGAGCAGTGCTAATTCCCATGCTGCTAATTGGACAGCGGCCATTTCCTGCATGCTAAAGTCAAACAGGACAGGAGCATATGGGCTTTCAGAGAGAGTTAGGCCTTTGCAGTGGAAAGGAAAACACACATTAAAAAAAAGCACCCTAGAATCCCTGCAGAATATTGGTGATTGCTGAGAAATTACAGACAAATTACAAACTTAAAAGCTATATGCACAGATGCAGTTCCTATTGCTTCTGTGAGAACTAAACCTTTGAAAAGATGGTGCTTGTTCCTTGGGGATATGCCATGTTCTCCCTCGGCCCTGTTGTTAAAATAGGATAGGGTGTTCTTTTGTTTTCTTTATTAATTTTTAAGTATTTTTCACTTTATTTGTGATTCACATGTTTCAACAGCAGGATGAGATCTTCATTTGGTAAGCTTTTCTGAGAGCAGCCAGCGTAACTCTCAAGCCTAAAGGAGGGCTGCATGTTCCTTGATGTCACAGAGGGCACAGACCAGCCCTAGAAGTCAGCTGCTTCATATTCAACGAAGCAAAATGCTTATTTTTTGATTGGGAACCATATCAGGACATGTTTCAAACATCACTTCCTCTTCTTTAAATCTGTTTAATCCAAGCACAAAAGACTCACACGACTTGCAAAATGGGTTTGGGACAGGCTTAGTAAAGTTATGCTTCAGGGATGTGACAAAGCAGGGATCATAGAGTTAAGAAAGATGCTCTTGGCAGACATGATGATTTAGTCTGCTTCCCTATATCTTCTCGTGACGAAACTGGTGTAGGGTCAGATCAAACCAGGTCACTGACAAAGCATCATTCTGATCCAATGTGGCAAGGATGATGATGGTCCAAAAGAGTCGATTTTCTTCTATTAGTTGCTAATCAAAGATGTCTCTTTTACTTCATTTGCCAGTTTATTCTCCCTACAGCAATCTCTCCTACACAACCCCCAGCCAAAAACAGGTATGTGGGAGGTGAGGTCTGTGGAAATTTTCCATGTGTGGAAAATTTTCACTACCAGAGTGATTGGTTTATAAACTCACTAGCCACATAAAGCCAGAGGAACACAATGGCTCTCGCTGCAGCAAGTCACGATGGGCAGGACAAGCACCAGCATCTTCCTTAGAGGAGTGGACCTGCTGCATCAAGCCTCTGCTTGCAGCTTCAGCTGCTGGCTGGCTGACTGGTTTTGCTGCTGCTCCAGCTCCCTCGGTGGCTGTCACACCTGCTCTGCCCATCCCTCGGAAAGCTGCCAGAGGAGAGAGCAGACAAAGGAAGAGCAGCACAGCTGGAGCTGCTGGAAGCTGCACTCTACCCGGGACTCATTTAGCACTCGCCCAATTCCCCTCTTCCGTAGGAAGCGTCTTTCCTGCCACCCTGTGAGTTCGGCTCTTCAACCTCCCTTGTGTTTATCGCTTGCCATCATTTTTAAGGCATTACTGCAGAGTTCCTTTGTTTTCTTAGCATTATTATCTCTGCTTTTGGCTGGTTTAGCTGTTGCAGACCATATGTCTTCCTTGCTGGCTATGCCCATGAAACGCAAATCCTTATGTTTCCTTCCTTAATGCCCCGACTTGTTTGAATGTCCCAGGACAGAAGAGCCCTCCCGGAGTACATGGACATCAGAGCAGCAAAGAAGGGGTTAATAAAGGTTTTAATACCAAGAGGCCACACAGCAAAGCCTAAGTTAGGGCCAGCTGCACCCCTCCCCCTGGCCTCCGTCCTGCCGCAGGAGCCCCGGCAGTGCTGCACACTCAAGTACTTCTTTCCCCACTAAGCTCCTGCCCCACTTGTGTGATGTAAAGCAATCCTTTTGTTTCCTCTTGAAGACAGTAGCCTCAGGGGCCATTACAGGGAAGAAAGGTAGCTGGGGCTCTTCTGTCTGAAGGAATCCATTAAGTGGGGGGGGTCCTTTCCTTCCTTCGTGCCCAGGGAGCAGCTCCAGCCATTGCACTTCTCTGGGAACATCTAGCGGCTCCACGGACAACTCCTCCCTGCTCCAGGGACATCTCACTGCAGCAACACCACCTCCTCACTGCTTCAGGGCCACCTCCCCACTACACCATGACCACCTCCTTGCACTCCAAAAATGAGTCAAATGCATTGTCACCGTGCAGAAAGCATGAGTCTGTTGCTCAGCATCCCACGAGTGAAAAGGAGGACGAGCTTTAAAATACACCTCAGTGTAACAGACTGGCTTCGTCTTTGCTGGCATTTGGCATTAGTGCTCTGGCATGTCTTCGTGGCTATAGAAAGCAGAAAGTCATTCTTGCTTCCTTTATTCCTCCACTGAAAGCAGCAGTTCCTGTGCATTCTCAAGACTCCAGGACCTGAGGCTTTAAATAATAACCCAAGATATTATGAGACTCTTAATAAACTTGAAAACACTGAAATAATAATAAAGAAATAAAAAAATATGACAGGGAAACTAATTGAGTAGTGGGAGGAGAGGCTTTTTTTTGAGCATATCCTTTGCACTTTCCCAAATCATGAATCAAAGAACAAACATTTGCTCTGTACAGTGCACGCCAAACAAGACCTATCTTAGGCTAATATAAATTGCTCAAGTTCCAGTAAGACATTAACAGCAGATATGGCCTGCCCAGCTAATGCTCCAAACTCTAAGATGACCAAGCAGCCGTGGTCAGCCCAGAGTCAAACCAAGCAAGCCAGCCCAACTCAGGGGCAGGGTGTATTTACCCAGCCTTGGTGTTAACTGCTAACACCATTATGTGGCTTTACCGCAGATAGGAGCTGGCTTGCACAGGGTGATTCAGAAGACAAGCAGGATGAGGACGCCAAAATAATCCTAGCTAAATACAGTGTTCAGCATAAAAGATGCAGATTAGGATAGAAAAGGTGCCAGTGCTCTGCTTCTGTTTACGCTGTGAAGGATAGGATGCTTTTGAAAGCCTTTCTCAGGGCCTGCCTGCATCCCTGCATGGGGAAGTATCTCTGAAAACCTCCCCCCACAGACACAGCCATGATGGGCACCACCAAGTAGCTGAAAATAGAGGGAATAAATGAGAGCAGTTGCTGGGGGCATGATGGGAGTGTGCATGTGAGAGGAAATAATGTGAGTATACAGGCAGGGCTGGTGGGATTGGGAGAATTTCCATGTCTCTTTGTCAAAACCAACTGGGAGAGAGAGCGCGGATCCCCTCCCACAGCCCTGCCCTGCCTTGCTTGTGTGGTTACTTGAGGGAGGCGAGGAAGAGGATGGTTAGGGAATGAAGAAGGTATGGGCTCCCCACTCCAATGTAGTAGATTTATGAAATGCGGGGTCTTGAGGAAAGGTTTGGAGAGGGACACACATTCGTCTCTTCAATATGTGGTGGTTGTGCACACCTTGAAGCCATATGCTCAAACGACAAAATATTTCAAGTTCACGTGGTCTGGCTGGGGGCAGAGAGGGGAAACAGAGGGGGACTGCTGTTGGATACCATGCATGGGAAGGCCAGCATCACCACCACCTGCTCTGCCAAGTCATCCTCTGCTCTCTCATAAACGTCCTCACCACTCACCATATGTCATACACTCCCTCCCCAAACCCAGTGACACAATTACACTGGGCCTTGGCGTGGCCAGGGGACAACATCACATTCCCAGCAGCCCTGTGCCATTGTCAGTGCCTGGGGAGATAACTGACCCCAACTACTTCAGTCACAGCTGACAGCAAACGGGAGTGGGATAAGTCCAGCTGTGAGAGGCAGGGATGGATGGACAGACAGACACACAAAGGTAGCAGGAACGACAGTGGCGTGAAAAATATGTATTTAAATGTGTATAGTATTGCACAAGCTACCCCCTTTGCTGTGATGTTCCTACTTCAGCATAGGCTAGTGCCATAAAAATGGGTGATGTTTGGTGCCACTGATAGGATAGCCTGCAAGCACTACCCTTAGCGGTCCCTCGGGCAGGACTCAGGCACCAAGATCCACATCTAAGGTCTGGTGTCACACAGTGTAATCTCATCAGCAAAGGGTCTACACCAGTCAGGCAAATTTAGACTGGAAGAGGATCCTACAGTTTGTATTAGGGTCTTGTGATGAGGGAGAAGGTGCAGGAAGGGGCACACCCTACCTGCAGAAACAGCCCCATAGGAAGCCGAGGGCCAGCAAGCAGGCAAACCACAGGGCAGACCTTGAGTGCATTAGGCTACACCTGCAAAGACTTGTTAAAAGCAGCTTGGTTTCCAAGTCCGGGCATACCCCTGTGGTTTCCTACAAAAAGGAAAGCAACTAGCAAGCTCGTAGCTTCCCATTAGCAAGACCTCAGGGCTACACGCTTCTCACAGCTGTGCCGCCTGCCGCTCAGTTCTTCGGGGGGCTGTGGCTGAGTTTGACACCACCTTTGGAGTGCCATTAAGTGGGTGTCTGGTGGCACAGCATAGATGTGCTGGCTCACCCCCAGGCAGCTACATCTGATGCTGGTTGTAGCATAGGTGTCTTGCTCATCCCAGGCTGATGTTTCCAGTAGGGCTGGTGAGCAAGCAGGGGTTTATTGCCTCCAGTCAGCAACGACAGCTTCTCAAGCCTGCCTGGGCTAGCTCTGCACAGCAATGTCCTCGGCTGTGTAAGTACATGATCCTTGATCCATGCAAGTCAAGCTGATAAGAGCCAGACAGTTCTGCAAGGAATTACATTTAGCATGCAGTTAATACAAATAGAAACAGGTCATCTTTAGGCATATTGCAAACAAGGCTCACATTTCTCTACCTAGAGAGTTACTGCAAACACAGAGAAACTGGCTTAACAAAGAGCTCCTACAAGACGATGGAGGGATGTGATGGAAACCCCACCATCTGAGATGTGATTGACTGGACAAAACATTGAAAATATGATGACTCTGAAGCTGCCAGAAAAATACATCAGAGCTGATCCCAACTATGACAAGTGTATTATGTACTTATGGATGGATCTATACAAAACCCCACATCTGACCCAGGGTCACGGGCATAAAACAGTGGGAGTCACTGTAAACATGCTTATAATTATATGGGAATTTCTTCTCTTTCTTCCATTCATCAAAGAAAATTATTTTGTTTCTCTTTCCACTTCTTTACTCACAAAGAACTTGAACTGCAGCCTGTCAAGTTTTGCAGGACCTTGTTGGATCAAGATTTGCACTACTTCTTGGCAGGAACTAGCTCTGCCAAGATGTGGAGAAAATTTAATCCTTATCCTTGGGAATTGCTTCTATACCTCACTGGCGTACAAACAATAAAGAACACTAACAGTGATATCTCTTGTTGCCCCACAGGCAGGATTTACACAGAGTGCCTGTTACAGATTACCATTCCAGTCCTGTTGTTTATAAACACCTCATCTTGGGAGGATGCACCAGATATTTTTGCTGAGCACTGTTCTGTGCAGAGGAGGTACCACTTGAAGAGGACGCTGTGCAAAGGGCCAGAGGAGTTTTTTGATTGTTCCCTGTCTTATTTACAAGGGCAAGGGCCAGCTGTGATGGGTAAAAGGACTCATGCAGCCCAGTTAGCCTTGCTGGTGAACTGGCACAAACTGGCAACCAGAAAATAACTAATCCTCAGTATTTGTTTAACTCAACATGTTTTAACCTTGGTGTCAGTTCTGGGGTCAGCCATGAATGCTCTCAACTCTCAGGAGAACATCACTCTTTCTGCAGGAAAAGTGACGCCCTTTGGAGCAAGTGCTCGAGGCGGAGGGGACCTGTGAGAGGTAGGTGGGCTCTCCCCAGCCCTCCCTTGGCCCCTTCACCCTTGTGCTCGCAGACACAGGAAGATTGGTCCTTGGCCCTATCTCTGAGCATCGTGGTGGCTGGGGCTGGACTGTCTTCACCTAAACCTCATGTCATTCATTTCTCCTCTTGCTTGGAAAATGGCTCTCCAAGGCCCCAGACATCTACTGCTGCTTACCTGGGCTGATACTGGAGCTGGCGCTGATTCAAGAAGAAACTACAATATTTTGCCATGTTGGTGCTGTTTTGCTGAACTCTGCCCTCGAGGCCAGGAGGATGGGCAGGTAAGAAAGAGGTAGGTGGACCCTGTCTTCCACATCTCTGTGGTGTACGGGGGCTCCTACCCCAGCAAGTGTTGCAGCTGAAGTGCCAGCCTCCAAAGAGAAGGGCACCTTGTTTGCACTTGACAAGTCGTTGTATGAGGGGAACGCATTGCTATGGACAGGGGAAGAGGAAGTTTTCCTTGTTATGGCTGGGGCGAGGCTGGAGGCCAGAGTGGGAAGAAACCCTCCCAACAAACAGGAAAGTAGGCAGGGGAGGGAAAAGACAGGAAAAGCAGGGAAGTTCAAGCATGAAAGCAGCATCAGCAGGCAAGTAACGTAAGGGAGGGCACCTGTTGGAAGAGCTCCAGGAAGGCTCCCAGTTATTCAGGGAGTCAAGAATGTGTTGAGTCAAAGTATTGGGACATAAATCTGGTGGGCAGAGAGGGAGGTGCCTGCATCTATCTTGCCCTCAGAAATACTTTGGATAGTGTCTCACACTGATTGTGCTGAAAGGCCAAGAAGCTCCCTGCAAATTGTTGTATGAGCCCCAGAACAGTAGTACCCTCAGCCAGGAATGATTTGTCAGCATGTGGACAGTGAATGGCCGTAACAGGAGCCATGGAATCCCCCCTAATTCAAGAGAGGAGATTTTTTCCCATCACTATCTCGATGGAGTCCCCAAGAAACCACACAGCACACCACACCACTGAGTCTGGATGAGTCTGCAGCCTCCCATCCCTCACTTGCTCTCCTTTGGGACAGAGCCCTTGTCTTTTGTGGGTATTTCTTCAGCCCTGACCAGATAAAATCCCAGATGCACATGAGATGGAGCTGTGAAGCCCACCGCTGAGAGCAAAGCAGCTGCATCCATAAGAAGGAGGAGGGCTGGGGCTGTAACAGCTCAACCCACAAACACTGCAGCAAACACCACACTAAAGGATCAGGGTCTCCATTACACCATTTCCCAAGGATTTACAGCTCAGCTATAAAAATGTGTGCTGGGGTAAAAGTTGGCAGCGTGGGAGTAAAGTTGTGGCATTACTGTTCATCTGCAGATTTGCCATAGCTGTTTCTCAATGCTCCCTCTGCTAAAGAAGAAGTAAAAGTGCTCTCAGCTGGAGTGGTTATGTTTGAGCACTGTATGGCCAAAACCCGCACGCATGCAAGGAGCAGAGGGATCCAGTACAGGATCATCATTACTGAGCCGTTGTGTGCCCCAGGGATTGCTCTGCACTGAAAGAAGACAATAAATAACGTTACTAGTGGCAGTAACAGCTTGCTTTGCTGCACAGGGCTCTGTCAGAGAATGCCATTGGGGTTTGCAGGGTGCAGGTTCCTGCAGGCAAGGCAGAAGTTTGGGGTGCCCGGGTGGTGCCCATCTCCATGCTCTGCAGGCAAGATCCACCGCCTGCCACAGCAGGAAATTAATGCCTCTCCTCCATCCCTGCTTCCCACCCGTCCCTCGCACCACCTTGGAGGCCACTGGGGAGGGGGCCCGGGGATGCACTCGATGGTGCGGGGACGCAGGTGCCCATCACCTGCTCCCAGCGCCAGCTGGGAAGAGGAGGATGGGGCGAGCAGCCTCACTCCCTTCTCCTGCCTGTGGGAGGGCCTGGGCCCCGCAAAAGGGGAAATGTGTTTCTAGAAACCACAGCCATGTGCAAGGCAGATCAGGTGGAGACCTTGAAATTGCTTGAAATCCTTTTTGAAAAGAAAAAAATAAATAAAAGGAAACTGAGCTGCACAGCGGACCAGGTGGGAGGCAGCAGGAGAGCTGCCTCGGGGTCAGTAAAGTGCAGTGGCAAGAGATGAACAGACCTGCCGAGGCCATGCAATGGACACGACCGCAGCAGTTCATACCCCTGCCACCCCTGCTGCAGCTGCAGGATACCCCACCTCCCCAAAAGCTGCCTCACTTCAGCCGATGCCCATCCGAAAGCAGCAGCATTGGGAAGCAGGGCTTCCTGGCACATTGAGTGATGGTAGGTTTTGAAATCAAAACCTCAGCGGTGCCCTCCCCACAGCCTCCCACTTCTCCCTTCCCAACTCCAGGCTTCTTTTTCTTACTAATAAAAACCCATGTTGAAATTGAGTTAAGGAAGGCCTGGGCTTGTCCTTTTAAACAGATAAAGTGGGAGGTGTTGCGGGGGGTGTGTGTGTGTATGTGTATGTGTGCTATAATTGGATCACTTACTGTGTGACTAATCACAGCCGCCGGTAACCACAGTGACTGTGGTTTTAACCTTACTTGGTCATTTGCAAACCACCCGGATGACCCAGTCATCTGCAGCAGGGAGGGCAACCTCAGCGTGGGACTAGGGGCATGAAGTCTTGCACCCTTCACTGACCAGCCCACAGAGGAGAGGGCTGATGGGACCTAGGAAAGAGTCCTTTCCCTGCCTCTGTGTGGGTAGCCTCCCAAATGGGTGCCGGGAGGTTGGGAATGTGGCTACAGCATAGGCAGGACTAATGGCTCATGGTGGGGTCGGGCTACAGCCAAAAATCCGGCTCCAGATCTGGAATCAGGGATTCCCCAGATGCGTGGCTGAGGCTTAACCCCTTTGACAAACCCACATACCTCCAACCTCTGTGTCTGGATGTGACCCATCGCAACTATGCTCATTGCGGAAGTGACATCTGACTGCTTGCATCTTGCCCTGGTGCATCTATTCCTGGCAAGGAGGCGATGGATAGATTATGGATAATAGAGCGGATTAAGTTTTGATTCTTATTTATTTGAGTAAAGCACTCTTTAAAAAGCCATTATTAACCTCCTTACCTTTAATCAGCCAATTGCTGAGAGTCCTGGTAGCCCTGCCTTTACTGAGTGACCTGGTGAACCTGAATGCGGTTCAGGGCAGCGGCATGTGGGCTGGCACCACTGCTCATCAGGAAGCTGCGATACAGCGAGGTGTGTGTCAGGGCATTCTCCTTTCTCTGCAATAAATTCAGAGCAGTGAGATGAGGCTGGGGAACCCCCACCTGCCCCATGCAAATGTAGCCACCCAGTAGAGCTGGGCAGCTGCTGCCCCTCTTGCTCACTTTGAGACAGGCATTCAATTTCTCGATAGGCGGACGGAAGGAAGCAACAAATGGGAAGGAAACGGGCCCGCTTGTGAAATCCAAAACCGGATCGGTTAGAAAAACATCATAAATTATGGATACCCTGGAGCCACCGGCAGCCTGTCACTGTGCATGATCTGTCTCCATTGTACTTTTCTGTGTGGGTGAAACTGTTGTAAACTAACACAGGGCAAGCTTTTTCTGCCGAGGATCACTGCCCGCTGCTGGAAGAGCCCTCTGCCTTCCAGCACAAACAGCCCATTGCTAACCAAATGTTTCGTGTAACCGATAGCAGCCCCAGTGGATAGGCAAGCCCTTGAAGAGGGTGAAGGGGAATGAGGGTTTCAGCTGATCCTGTTCACTGGAGCTTAGCACCGGTGGACGCGCCAGCTGCAAGGACGGGGACAGGCAGCCTCTGCCAGCACAAGGCCGCCCATTGTTCCCCAGTACACTGCTGGAAAAGACAACCGGATTAGGGTTGTTGAGAGGCAGCGCTGCAGCGTGGGACACCAGTTCTGGGGAGCAGAGGGGGCGGCTGTTCCTGGACCTCAGCTCCCAGAGGCTGTGCTGGGGGTGGAGGGAAAGCGCCCACCGTGGGTGCACCCCACCTGGAGCAGCATGGGTTAAGGCGTGTGGGGAGGGGGATTTTGCCTCCCCTCCAAGCTTCACCAGCCAGATGCAGGCAGGCAGGAGGAGGAGGGGAGGGAGCAGAGAACCAACTCAAGGTCAAACAGCGAGGGGAGGGGGAGGAAGAGGAGGTGGCGGGGAGGGGAGGAAGGGTGTCCCCCACGCAGGCGGAGAATCGCTCTTTATCCACCCTCCTTCCCCCCTTCCCACACGCCAGCCACAGAAGCAGCCTCTCATCAGGATATTTATGAACACGCGCACAAATGGGAGGCTGAGAGGAGGCAGAAAAAAGAAGCAAACAACAAACCATCAACAACCACCCAACCTTATTTTGCTCATTCTCTTTCTTCAAAGAGCAGATGTGCTGTGGCCTGCAAACCGAGAAGGACACTCCCTTGCTGTTAGCTAATTTAGGCTGACATGCTAGGTTTGTGCAGTTCGAAAGGAGAAGTTTAGAAATCAGCTGCTAACATTAACCAATGTATCTCTTGCATAACCGCCCGCGCTGGGCTCGGGTGTCCTTCGATGTTACAGGCAAAAAAAAATAAAAAATTGCTTTTTCTTTTGCTGGGAAAAAAAAGGGCAAAAAAGCTCCAGAGGACCCAGGCGCCAAATAGAGCTGCAGCACCCAGCTGCCCGGCAACTCCCAGCCGCAGGAGCTAAGCCAGTAGCCCACTTTCATGGGAGACCAAAAAGTAAATGAACAGCAGCAGTGGTGAGGAAAAGCCTGTCACATTGCCCTGGTTCTCGTCAAATGTATGCCACCCCCCTGGATTTGAAGAAATAAGTCTTTCTAGCAGGTTTATATAATTTTAAGGGGCCTCCTTTCTCCTTTTAAGCCACTTTCCTGCTTATTTTTCCAGTTTCTGGCCACGGTTCAACAGCTCATCAGAAGGTGGGCTAGTGTCTCATTGCAGATTCAAATGCGCTTCTGTGCCAAATTGACCTGCTGTTATCCCCCCTTTCAGCTACTGTAACCAACACCGCACAAACAATGAATTATGAGATTAGAGTTACAGAAAAATGGCCTCATTCTGCAGATGTTGTGTCTGGAACTGGCTGCTGCACGGCCTTGTGTTTGTTGTGTCATCTTCTTTGCTCCCCCCACCCCCCACCCCTACCTTCACTGGGTGGTGATGTGTGCCAGGGACCCTGTTATGCAAAGAGTTAATTAGCAGCTTGCAACTCTTCTCCCCCCCCAACAAAAAAAAATGAAAAGGAAGGAAAAAGAGGGGAAATGGGTGAGAGAGAAAAGCACCTTTGTAAGAGAATGACCATTGTATAGACAGAAAAGCAAATAATTGATCTAGAATGAAAATGGCCATAGCAGAATTATTTTAAGATGTACTGGAGCTTTTCCTGGGAGCTGTGCAGTGGGGCCAGTGTGATTGCTGCGGAGGTGGAGAGGGCATGGCGTTGCCTTGTTGTGTGTGTGCTGGCAGAGGCAAGGGAGCTGTGTGTGTGTGCGTGAGTGTGCACACGCGTGTGCATGTGCTGGAGCCGCATGGTGCCATCAGCTGCTCAGCACCATGTACTGGTACCTGTAGACTGAAAGCCTCTGCCTGCACTGTGGCAGCGTCAGGATGAAGCATCACAGCCTCCAAAATGCATTTGCTAACTGAGAAGCATCAGGGTGTTGTGGGTTTTGTTGTTTGTCCTGTTTTTCCACACTGGATCCAAACTTTCAGGTTAAAGCATATTAGGGGATGGGGAAAAAAAAGCCCACCTGAAACTCTTCATACTGTTGAGACTTTTGCTGTTGATTTCAGCTGGGTAAGGAATTTGCCTAGGAAGCCAGTGACTGATGTGGACCGTGCCTGGTGGATACACCTCATCATTCTTCTCTTCCCCGCTATGCATGGTTTACCCAGTTCAATAATTGTATCTTAGGTGCAATTTTTAATGCACATTAGGGAGTGATGAATAGAAATAAAGGCTCTCTGCATGCTGAAGGGCCAAAGCTGTGCTCTTGGTTAGTAGTGGGACAGGTTTTTTTTTCTAGGGAGCAATTGATTTGGGAAAAAAAAATGATACTGTGGGTAGTTGAAACTCTTTGCCAAGCTCGCCATGCTTTTGGTGAAGTTTTGATAATTAAAAAAAATACTCCAGCATTTAATTTGGGGTTTTAAAATGAAAATGTCTACATTTTTTGAAGTGAAAATACTCATTTCTGTCTTTTAAAATTATATTTCACTTTGGAAATTATTTATATTTAAGGGCTTTAAAGGGCAAGCCAAAGTGAAATAGTCTTCTTCGGAGTGAAATTCAACTTAATTACTTCTTGTATTGGTGAGAATTTTTTTCCAGTTCACTGAAACCTTTTGCTGTTGTTGTTGAATATCTGCAAGAGGGAGAGCTGGGTGTCCCTGGCCTGCGTGTCTCTCTCTCTTGGTGTAAAAGGAGGTATAATCGCTGGGGAAGGTAATTGCCCACACGGTGACAATAACTCCGTTCATCAGGATGTGGCCAGGGATCCCTGCATAACCGCATAGCGGGCACAGTGGAACTGGGATGAGTGTGGCGCTGGCCACAGAGGGAGGAGGGCCACCAAGCCTCTCCCTCTTCCTCCACTCGCTACCCAATCTGGGGGCCCCAGCCCCGCCCAAACCCGGCTCTCCCTCTCCAGGAGGAGGCTGAAGGTCATTTTACACCAGAAAGCCGGATGTTTCTGCATGCGAGAGCAGATGGCTCCTTGCCCCAAAGTGGGGCAGTCCCTTGTCCTCCAAGGAAGGCATAAGTGTCTATCTGAGTTGCCTCAGGTTGCATCCATCCTCTCACTACCCCCTGCGGGCACCCGCTCGGCGTGCTGTGGTGCTACCGTGTGCCTTTTTAGTAACTGGGACTGCTGGTGACACTCCAGAGGACGAGAAAGCACAAGGCAGAAACAGGAAGGCGGCTGCAAGAAGCAGCCCCGTGGAGATGCTGCATCTGCTCCACCTTTTTCTTTCTTTGCTGGTATTTTAATCTCTCAGCTAAAAAGAACAATGAGGTGCAGAATTTGGCTTGATCTTTTGTGATTTCTGCAAATTCTCAACCTACCATCGCATCCTGTTGTGCTTCAGGCAATGTGTACTTTTTCTAGGCTTCGCTTGACGTGGGGCTGCGCAGGCAGGAGCTATAGGTAGGCTCTAATACGTTAAAACCATTTAGCATTCCTTGAGGAGAAAAACACTTTCTGGGATGCTGCAGTTCCTGTTAGGTAGCAGATTCAAGTTCCTTTTCTCCTGTGTCTCTGGTCTCAATTTTTCAACAGCATCAGTTCTCTTTCCACCATGCTTTTCCCCATTGTTTTTACTTCCATTTTCTTTAAGGCAATCTCATATGGACATTCTTATCCCAATCCCAGGCTGATAAGGCAGGTTATAAACAGTTTACCTATCAGAAAATTCAACTAATAATATGACAAAGCAGCATTTGATAAACATCAATTATTAAGACCTAAAACTGACAGAACAGGACCTGATACTCCAGCAGTCTGTGCTCCTTATCCTTTGTTTAGTTTCTTTGGCTGTATTCATAGTAAGTGTCTTCTACTATGCTATTGAGAGGTTTTGCATCCTTCAGTACACTTGCCCTGGACATTTCAGTGGAGTTTACGCTTACCTATTTTAATGGAGTTCATCATGTTTGGAGACACTCTAAGAGGAGAAGATGGGGGAAAAAAAGTATTAGAAAGCTGCTCAGGAGGTAAATATGTGCATGGTTGTATGCAAGATGGTCCCAGCCTATTAATCTTGTTTTACCATGTCTACTATACAGAAAGAATTACTTCAGTTTCCTTAGAATTTGGATTGTGCCACAGAGATCTGTGAGGCTGTACTTTGGCTGAACAAAATCTGTGCATGGTTGTATGCAAGATGGTCCCAGCCTATTAATCCTGTTTTACCATGTCTATACAGAAAGAATTACTTCAGTTTCCTTAGAATTTGGATTGTGCCACAGAGATCTGTGAGGCTGTACTTTGGCTGAACAAAATCTGTTTGGTTTTGTTGGGATTATTCAGGTCAAACGGTTGCATTTGGTTAAATCTCTCCGTAAGAATCAAAAGAGAGATTGGATTTAAGGTTGCATTTCTGCCCTTTTTCCCTCCCCCAACCTTTTAACCAGCAACAAGAAGACACTCATGAGGAAAGCTTGAGTGAGGAAACCTAGAATTAATTTGAGAAAGTTATGGGGAATGAGAAAAAGGTCTAGTAATAGAAATTGCGTTAACATGAGTGCTCAAATCCACTCTTACCACAATCCCAGTGTTAAGAAGCCACCATTTGGTGCTACAGTGCTTTCAGCAATACCCACTGATGAGTCGGGGGACTGTCGTTGCCAGCATGGGAACAGTTGTGGTAGATGGTTTCTGCTGAAGGGTGACAAATCTGTCATCATTTCAACCCTGTCCACTTTGCATTGTGGCTGTGTCAGGAGTGTATATGTTTTCCTTCATGCTGGTGATCTACAAGCATCTAGGTCCCTGACAGTATCTGTTGTTTTATTTTAAACCCTTTTTCTTCTGTCTGCATTTGAGTTAGGGCTTGCAGCAGCATATTTTTTTAAGCCTTTTCAGAATGACCCTGTGGCTCACACATGACATCTCTATTATTTGGTATTCTCTCTTGCTCTTGCTACCCGTACATGTTTTAATG
The DNA here is from genome assembly GCA_033556795.1 of Tapera naevia. Lineage (NCBI taxonomy): Eukaryota > Metazoa > Chordata > Aves > Cuculiformes > Neomorphidae > Tapera > Tapera naevia. Next base: position 20,755,226 of record JAUMJJ010000038.1, read on the forward strand.
TCTCACTGATCGTATTGTCCTTATATAGATGCCGTACCAAACTCCTCCCCATCAACTACAGCAGTGAACACCTGTTCTCACATCATTAACTTTATGTGCTTAAATTCTTCACAAATAGCATTCCTAGCCCATAGCACTGCTTCGTGTTGAACCCTGATGGATAATCTATGAAATCTGCAAAATAGCTTCAAGGATGTACTACAGAGGATTCTCTACCCAGATTTACTCACTGGTTCCCAACTGTCCCATCTGAATTTGTAATACCTATGCTCGTCTGTTCAGGAATACATTCATTAAACATCTGGGGGATAAAAAAAAGCCCAGTTTATCCATCTATCGTTGCTCCAGCTCAACTGGTGGTAAATCAACAGCCTTAATAAAGTGTTGCATTTTCCGAATGAACAATAAACACTTCAGGACTCCTGGAGGACAGCACAAGTGTGTTTCTACAGCTCCATGTAGCCAGCATCAACTTCATTACCTTCAACCCTTCCAGTTTTTTTTAACTCAGGTGTCAATTTGCACAGGAGCACCTTGATGCATAGCCTGATGTATGTTGTTGCCCATCCGATGTATCTGCTTCCCATCAGCAGCAGTGGATTTTGGAGCCAGCCCCCCTTCCTCCCTCTCTCTTCTGAGCCATCCCCAGGAGGTGCCATGTGGGCTCTCCCCACGTGACGGGGAGCAGCTGCACTCCTGCTCAGCCCCCGTCACTCCCCCCCGCCTTGCAGCTGCAGCCCATCCTGGCTACAAAGGATGAGGAGCTAACTTTTTGTGGCATATGCTGTTACAGTCGGCTTTGCTGCATCTTTTGTCTGGATTTGTTGTCTTTGAAATAGCTGAAACCCCTTTGCTTTCTCATCATTCACTGAGCCTGAGCATTCAGCCAGCAGACACATTAGTATTTTGTCTTCATAAGCACTTATGGATGCTGTGAATGCGGTCAAGAGTCGTTAGGCCTGTGACATCACAGCACCCACTTCCCTCCTTTTGCAGCGTAGACAAACTGATGCTTCATGCTCGGAGAGCTGCCAATGACCAGCTTCTTACTTGCTTCTGAAGCATCCGCTCTCATCCCATCCTCAGGTCATCACCTGGGGCTCACACCTTCACCTTTGCTGTGCCAGAACCACACGATAATTAGTAACACAAGACCTTCTCTTCCCAGCATCTCCCTAGGCTTTGCCTTCAAGGTGTCGCAAAGATGCCCAAGTTAGCAATAACAAATCCTTTTCCTCTCCTTCTGTCTCCACTGCTCCCTGAAAGGTTTCGGCAGACTTGTTCAGGGATTTTTTTAGGAATGAGAGACACGCCTGCTCCACATCCTGGTGTGCAAGGAGGTTTCTCCATGACATGAAGGTCAGTTTTACCAACAGGATTTCAGCAACATTTATGCTTGTGGTGGTTTTTGGATATTTATGTGTCATGGCACTCACAAGGTGCCGTGAAAACAGCAGGCTGCTGGGGCTGGGCCTGTGTGGGGTTTTGGAAAATTTCCACAGTCATAAAACTCACTGTGACTTCTGGTGAGAGTATCTAAAAATATGATCCCAAACCATTCTATGCTACTTTTGAGAGTACATAGAAAAATATTCTTTTTTTTCCTAAACCTAAGCAGTATTCAAAATGCAGCTATTGCTTTGCTCAGATCTCTCGCTGAAGCCCAAGCAGGTGGGAGGGCTTCCTTACATCCACAGGCAAACGTGGTTCTTGTGTAGGAAAAGAGAGACTTTACAAAATAACACCAAAACACCTCATGTGCTGTTGTCACATATGAGAATACAAACACAGCTTTGGTGCAAAACTATTTTATGCCAGGGAGTCTGGAAGTAGCTGGTGTAAAGGAACGATTTTCAGAGGCAGTTAAGTATGTGCACGTTAGGTGAGAAGTCTTATGCTCAGGAGAGCCTTATGACACTGCATTACACACATTAGCAGCTGCAAAAATCATGAATGTGCATTTATAAACAGGAATTAGAGGAAACTATGTTCTTTTCTCCAGCATGTGTAGAGAAAATGAAGCATTTTTCATGGGAACTTTTTATGCTGCTGGTTTTATTCTGCATACTCTTGGATGTTCATGATACCAGTCTTATTAACCTCTGCCTCTGCACTCACCCATCAAGTATAATAAAATGGCTCCTCTGATGTCCTTGGTCTGCAGGGAGTTTCCAGAAATGGCATCTATGCTGACATCAAAGTAATCTGCAGTCTGGGACCAGTATGCAGGTTATTGACCAGGCTGCCTGGCAGCCTTGGCCAGCTTTGTGAACTGCTTCATTCTTAAATCCTTTTCCTTCCTCTCTTTATTTGAGAACACAGCATGCCATACCACGATGCTATCTAATAGTAGTCTCACACACAAGGGCTGGCTGGAGACCGTGGCCTGATATTTACAGCAGCAGAATGAAGGAGTTAGTGCTCTCTGCTCTGCTGCTGGAAGCTGCAGGCTTTCACTACCTCTGAAATTCAGGTTTCTGCTCTCGGTATCCTGGCATCAGTCCCATGACAGGATCACAGTGAGAGGAGATTATAGCCACTGCATGACAGGAGTCAATTCCTACTGACTCCAGGTAGCCGCTGCTGTCACCATTCAGTCAGTGCACTGGTAATTAAAAATTGGTCAAGGTCCAGCCGCTTCCACCTGATATGTTGGGTGAAAGCATCAGGGTACAGAGGGGTCCAGAGGCACAGCCGGCTGCTCACAGGCTTCTCTCTGCTGGCACAGTGAGCCGGAGCCCCGTGACAGCTGTGCACAGCTCAGACGTATGGCAGCGCGAGAATGCACCCCAAAAAAATGCACACCAGGGGCTGTGCTGCAGTGGGAGAACGGCAGGACATGAGCAGACATGTAGGCAGCAGCAGAAAGTCTTGGGGGTGATTTTGGCCGTCCTTAGGTTGATAGAGCCCTGGAGAAGGACAGGTCTAAATTATAATAACTCTCTGCACTTTTCAGTACAACAATAAAATATGTACTTGTACAAAGACATCTGCATGAGACCTTTCTCTGATAGCACTTGTCATCTGCTAGGGCTGGGACATATGGAGTGTCACATTTAACACCCACAAACATCGTTAACCAGCCGTGGTACCCGGCCTCTCAACATACCGCTGCCTGTTCCCCAGTTACCCCTTACAGAGAGAGGTACAAAACTGGGACAGGGAGCAACTGCTGCCCAGATCCCAGACAACCACTTCTAGCCTGTCAAAAAGCACTGCTCAGACACAACATCTTGAGATAAACCTGGTGCTCTGACTTTGAGCCTTTGATCTTCAGCTGGTTTGCGAAGAGAGAAGAAAAAGGTTAATCACAAACAGCTGATGTAGAAGTTGTTGGTCTGATATAAGAACAGCAGATTCCCCTAACCATGTACCTCCCAGAGCAGGAGCCTTCTCTAGAAAGCAGCTGCCTCCCTGTTGCAGGAACTGGCTGCACAAAATGCATTTCCAGAGAGAAGAGCAGGTTAAAGTAGTTTTCTATCTAACCTGGGCACGGTTTCTTAGGGATTCCAAGGAAAGGACCACAAAATGAACTCGCTGGTCTAGCGGGTGTTTCTAATACAAGCTGCATGATTTTTCCAGCTAAGCTGCTGGACTTTGCACTGGGCTCAGGCTTTTCCCAGTTCCATCTCTGTTTGCCGCTGAGATAGGCAGCACCCGGTGGAACAAAGAGGGAGCAAGAGCAGCTGCGGGAAGCGTTTCCAGAGAATAAATATTTCTATTATTTCCCAGCCTGACTGGAAGCATTCATGGGCTGCGAGGAGATGGTTACTCCCTCAACTGCTTTACTTATCTCAGGCACTCTAGGTGGTGGTTGTAGCAAATGGCACGCTTGTGAGATAACAGAGGCTTTAAAGGGCTGCTGTCTCACAGAGAATGGGAGTTGCTGACTCAGCTGCTGGAAAAATCAAGCAAAACATGGAAAAGGCACAAAAAGTTTGTTCGCAGCCTGAAAAGGAGAAAATAAGGGAGGGATTCTGAGAATAGGAAGACACTGAATTCAGAGTGCATCCGCTGGTGAGGCAAGGGAGGAGGCTGGGCAGGCCAACAATGGAGCAAACCAAAACAACACAAAGGCAGGAAATGCAGAAGTTCAGGTTCACACAAAAGTTCAGGTTCACACAGTACAGCCAGGGCAGCTGCCCTGCACACAGTGCAGGTATGGGACCAGGAACAGCCATGGGAACTGCAACGTGGCTGCACTCACCCTGGGTTTTCATGGCTCCAAGCTGTTTGGTGGGTGCTTTTTCTTTATGTAAGGATATAATACCTACTAAAGGGGCTGTGGAGCTGAGCTGTTGGTGCAAATGGCATAGCATACAAAGCATCTACACAAAGATGGTTTTGCAGTACACTGGAGCAGTGGAGTAGTTTTTTCACAGCCAAAAATTATTAAAAGTTAAAATAGCAGATGTCCCTTGTGACTTCTGCTTGCTGAGAATTTGTTAACTCACTAGGCGAGTTTTACAGTCCAGCTACTTTAACTTTGATGAGATAACCAGACCACAGTATAACATGAAAGCTGTATTACCATGCATCCTCAGTGCTGATATTTCTGTAAGTGTTTAGGCAGGTAATATTAAGGGCCAAAGCAGGAGCACATCAGCAGTTCATTTTCACTCACTACTAATTGTGGGGGTGTTTTTGCTATAAAGTTCATAGCAAACAATATTTACAGAGGGATCTTAATATTTGTTAACCAGAGGGTCTTGACAGCTTTATATCTGTTGCAGTAACCAGCATTGCTAGATGCTGAGCAAGATGGCAGAGCAATGGCTGTGGGCCTAAAGGACAAAAGCATATGAAACTCAGCTTCATAGCAGATGTATTTAGACTTAAGAATAAAAGCGTTCATGTAGACTTCAAAACAAAACATAGATGGGAACAAAATTCATTTGCATGAATTCAGGGCTGAGTTCCAAACGAGTGCCCTTGGTCCTTCACTGTGGTGGTGGTTGTTCCCAGGGCTATGGGTTTGGGAAGAAGCCTCTCCAGTCAGAAGCAGGGAAAGGACATCAAGTGCTCTCAGTCCTCTAGGAACCACACCTGCAGAGCAGCATCACCTGTTGCACCACAGAGGTGGGGCACAGCTCTTGGAAGCTGAGTGAAGAAGGGTTGGCTTCCATCGTAGGGCTTCTCCCTGTCCTTTTGGAGGTGCCATTCCCAATGTTTTGAGGGTTGCACGCAGCCGGCAGCTGAGCCCCCCACCCAGCTTTGCTGCTGCTAGAACAGCTGAACTCATTAGCATGTAAAGGAAATGAAACTGCAGCTCCCAGTCTTCTTTGGGTGCAAACCCAGAGACCACAGAGCCATGCAGAAGACGCGCAGAACCCCGTGAGTCTTCAACCCTCACAGAGAAGCAGAAAGCTGCTACAATTTTTGATGGAGTGGCACCACTTGCCAGTGGAACCGTGGCAAGAGGGAGATGGCTTGCTCCTGTTTGGCTTCTATGCTGCCACTGGAAAAGGGAGTGTAGAGCCTGCAGAGGAGATCTCTCTCACCAGGGCCAAGCAGCAGTGTGCAGACTCTTCTGGGCAGCCAGAGGGTCTAATCTAGTGCCTGTAAACCTCCATGTAAATTTATAGCTCTATATAAAAGTTTAAAAAGAAGGAAGAGGCCGACGCTCTGTAAGGAAAGGAAATGGTGGGGAAAGGTGTAGAAACAGGCTTAATTTGTGCAGTAGCCTGGAAAGAGTCCATAGGGAGATTAAAAAGCAATTGTGTTTTGGATCCTGAAATTAAGCAGTGAGCCGCTCACTGTTTAGCTGAGGGTGAAGTGGTCAAATGTCACGACACGTGAGGGAAAACAGCAGCTTTCTATCCCCTGTGGGAGCACTTCAGCAAGGGGTTTGTATGGGGAGGGAGGGTTGCTGCACCAGAGGAATACAAAAAATAAACCAACCCAAAAAAAAAAAAATCAGGACAGGAAAGCGTGGACGGAAATTTCAGCAGAAGGCCCAAGACTGCTGCAGCATCAACACACAGAGGCTCTAGTGTGGCTGGAGAAAGGAAGAGGATGCAAGGTGGCAGAGGGGAGGGGGATAGAGGGAAGGAGGGCTGGGGATTATAAACCACCGTCAACTTAACTTTGTTTCCCAGGAATGTAAAAAACATGTTTGTAGGCACATGAATGAGAACAGGGAGATGAAATTCAGCGGAGACGGGTTTGTTGAGAACATTTTGCACCAAATCAGATTTATTTCCTTGTGTGGTAAAGTAAAAGGCTTCGTGGATATACTTGAGGTTAGTGAGGCTTTTGACACAGTCATCCAAACATCCTCCTAAGTAAATTGGGGATGCACGATCTAGCTCAAACCGCTGCAACACAACTGAAAGTCAGATTGGAACCTGTATGAAAGGATTTAATTTATGGTTAAAATCAGATTCTGCGAGACCTCCCAGGACCTAGTGTAAACAGGGTCTTGTAGGGTACAGAAATCATGCCTTCATAGAGAGTCTTGAAATATTTTGAATGGCAACATTCATGCTTAAAGAAGGTCTTGATTCTAAATGACAAAGTGGAGAAAGACTCTTACTGTTCCGGGAGAAGCAGCACAGTACTACAGTTACATAGAAATAACGCATGGAGGGATGACCAGGAAGGGTACCAGCCAGGGGACCTCTAGGGGAACAGAGAACCACAAGCTGAGCACAAAACAATGGTGCACCATGGCAAAAGAGGAAAGCTAGGTAACGAGATGAGAAGAAGAAGAGCTGAAGCCCCAGATGAAGCAAGCTGGCCACATGGACTGTCCCAGCTCAAACAGGATGGCCAGTGCCAGGACCTGCCTTATGACCAGCTGAGTGATTTGGAAGGTAAAGAAAACGTGCAGGGAATGACTCGGCCAACTGTGGGACAGTCTGAAAACAAAAGAACTGAGGGGGAACTGATTTCCAAGGTGGAAACCGCTGCTGCTAAGGAAAAGGGATCCTTTGGTTCTCTGTGTTCACTGAGAACAGCAGTAACAGCAATAAGCAAAAACTAAGGCAAGGACTTTAAGAACAGGTTAAGCAAATACGAGTAGAAGAGCCTGAAGGGTGGTTATTTCTCTTTCAGGGCAATGGATTTGTGAGACCATCAAAGGCCTCTGCCAAGCCACTGAAAGGCAAATATACATTGACATAATAGTGAAATAAAATGCTTGAGCACTAGCTCTTCAGTAATAACTCAGGCTATACAGTCTAATAACTTAATGGGATAATTTAACTTATTTTGTTTAGGACCTGGGTGCCATGATTTAAATGACAAGTGGGTGCTAGTGTTGGGTCATAGGTTGGACTAGATGATCTCAGAGGTCTTTTCCAACCTTGTGATACTGTGATACTGTGATAAGACCAGAATGCAGAGTCAGGATGAGTCTTTCAATATGACCAAGTTTTCACCCTGGGATTCCTGCTCCCTCCACCATCAACCACAGCTCTCAGTAATAGTGTTTATATCACCCATTTTTATTGGCTATTTCTCCACTGCCCGATCAGTGGCTCCATGAAATGCCTAAGACAGCCTGGCCTTTTAAAATTACACACAAAGGGGTCTCCAATAGCTTTTCCCGTACCTGTAGGCACCACTGCCTGCACCCAGGTCAACGTGTTCTATTATCTTCATGTTTTGCTTTGCTGACATTTATGAATGCCACTGCTCAGTTAAAGAAAATTTTATTGGGCTAAGAAAGCAGGATATGGTGATGTTCATTATTGGTATAACTTCTTTCATTCACCATAGCCATAATTAATTTTCTAGCATGGATAAAGGATGAGATTTAAAGCCATCCTTGTGAAATGAATTAGCCCCTTTTCTCATCTTATTTGGAGTTCCCTATTGTGAATATACTCCACGTGTAATAGAGAGGCAATTTATGAGAATGAAATCTCATCTGTGTCCTATTCCTTGCCCTCTCTCTGGTGATTTTATTATGCCAGGTTGCCTCTTCCCATTTGTTTAGAGGGCAGGCTGCATTCCTTATTGTAAGTTCAACAGGTTTTTTAGCATACATCAACGCACAGCAGGGAAGTGGAGACAGGCCTTGAATGTGTGACATCCGACAGTCCAGGGTCTGTGGATTTGGAATGTTGCTGCACCTCAACACTAAGGAAAGCCTTAACGAGGGATTCTGGCTGTCTAAGACTCAAATCCCACTAAGTCGTGGATCAGTCCTGGGGGAGACGCTGGACGTAACAACTTGTGTGCACGAATCCTGACCTGACCCAGGGCTGGCACCCCGGCACCAGCACACCTCCCACCACTCCTAGTCTACTGGACAACACAGCTGAAAACGCAAAGACACGATGGATCAACCATTTTTATCCCAAGAACTCAGCTATTGCTGAATCTGCTGAGATCTAAAGCCATCCTTCTGAAATGAACTAGTCCCTTTCCTCATCTTATTTGGAGTTCCCTATTGTGAATATAATCACAGCAGTGCGTGGAGAAAGCTGCTGACTTCTGGGAATGAGGATTCAGCTTTGAGGTAGCTCAGGAAAGCTGACTGGAAGAAGCAAAAGTTTTTTGCAGCACAATGCAATGACAAAGCTCTGAGGCCCTACTCCGGGCCTCTGGTGGTGTGCAAGCAAATAAAACTCCCCAGGCTGTAGTAGAAAAGTTTGCACCTTTTGGTTGTGTCAGGAAACTCCAGTGCTGAAAATGCACCTGTTGAGGTGGAGGCAAAGGTTTTTTCATGTATCTGAGCTCTAGGCTTATTGGTTTGCAGGCAGTTCATTAGTTAAACCAAGGGTTATCTATTCAGAAACTTAAAAAAGGTCTGTAGCATCAACTGTTGACCCCAAGTTTTGTTGTTGAAAGTAAACATCTTGCACAAAAGAGTGGATCCTGACAATCACAATTACAACGGTCCTCTTGCAGGAGGGCATGTGGATGTAGCTGGAACCGGGAATGAAACAACCATGGCCATCATCAGTGCCCCTACCAGCAGCTGGGGTGGCTGCATGGGCCAATGCACCATGGTCACCATCTCCACTGCTGCTTCAAGGTTGGTATGATGACAAACTGTAATGACTTATCTTAATGGGTTGGGCTGAAAAGCACAGCAGCTCACAAAGCATGGAATGCAACTACATTTGCAGTTTAAACCATTCCGCTCTCTGTCCTGGGAAAATCTCCATCCACCTTAGCACTGAATTTTTATTACGAATTGACAGTTTGCATGCAGATTTCAGACAAGACAAAGATGAAGTTTTGCTGGTTTAATATCAACTGAGTTGAAAATAAAAATTAGCACCGGTTACTTTTCACCTTTGGAAAACGATTGCATTTGATTTTCCAGAAAGCTGGGATGTAGCTAATTAAAATCTCACATATCATCGTAACATCATATCCTCACTACTGAACTTCTAACCTGACATAAATACATTGCATACTATAACCTGTTTCTCCTGATTATTAACCTTGAACATGGCAACCTATAAATCATCAGTGAAACAGCTGGTGCTCAGCATTGCCCCAAAGGTGTATGATTACGATCATTTTATATATATCTTGGTATGCAGACATGAAAAATTCATTGAAGAGCTTGGTATTGTAAGACTTATTGTAATGAATTTTCTTAAAAACATAGATCATGCTTAAAATAGGTGTCTTCTCATTATAATGTAGCCATTTATATCTTCCTGAATTACTTGTGCATAGCTTGGTTGATTTCTTAGAGTTAAATGTGATTCCTAAACAAAATCAGAGTGGTCACTTTGCCAGTACTTCAGGGTGAGATTTTAATTTTTAGCTTTATGCTTTTTATTTCTGTGAGGGCCAGGACTTTCAAAAATATCAAAAGGATTACAGATTTTTCCCAGTTGAAGATTCTTCTGCAACACTTGGTGTTACATCCATTGTTACTGGAATTTCAGTAGCTACTGTTAGCCTTTTGGCTGTGTGGATGATAGCTGTAGATGCCCAGGAGATTCAGTGCCAGCAAACGCAAGGATTATGCAACTGTAAACCAGTAATAAGTGCAAAGGGAATAAACATATCATAAAACAGGACATAAAACCAGAACTTGAAAATGATCTTGTGAAAAACACTGGAGTAAAATCTGCCAGCCAGAATCTCTAGGAATATGGACAATTAGTCCAGAGGGAGTGAGTTGCCTGGTGGCACTTTGGTCTTCAGGACAGCATCCTCACCTCTTCTCAACAGCCAAGTATTTATATATACAGCCTGCGGCAGCTAGAAACATGCTCTGTGGTTTAAAGCTAACCAACGCCAATCTGGTGAGCTCAGGGAGAGGCCACATGTTCCCATCCTACACATACTTTGCAGGAAGGATCTAACTGTTCATGTCCAAGCTTGAGTGGTTGTTGGCAGGTGATGAGAATCATGAGGGAAAGGCTCTGCATTTTGCCACTGATTCATAGCAGCAATTTATCATTTTGCAGACAAAATCATTATTTCCTGATGGGTTACAAGAAGCTTTTGTCACCTCTGGCTCCCCTTCCTCCCGAGGCTCTTCTGTCAAAAACCCTGCCTAGCATGGAACGAGGGAGAGCCTTCTTTGTGCCAGCCCTGTCCATGCATTTTCCCCATGATAACAGTCGATGAGGGAAGCTCTCCCTGCCCTTGCCTGTGGTTTCCACTGGCAAAAACCATCAGTGTTAAGAATAACTCCATCAAGGACTCCTTAACTGTATCAGCCATATACACCTTCAGCCTTCACCTCACGCTGGAAGGGAATCACTGCCACCTTGAACCAGAAAGGGAAATCACAGAATTCCCACAGAAATCTCCATGTTCCTCCCACAGCTCCTGGATTTGATTTTCCCCATGACAATTTTGTTTGCTGCAAGCAACAGACACACAGACTTTTGCGTGCAACCCTGTTGCACACTGGTCATCAGAGATATCAGTGCAGATTTAATTTGCTTTTTCCTGCTCACAGCCTATTCTCCCTTACCTATCAGAAAGAGTGAAGACAAACATAAAAAACAGGTCCACAATCACTTGCAGATTATTTCTGTAGTGAAAACAGTAGAGGCTGAGCAACAAACCTGCTATCATTGCACGCAAATGTTTTTTGAGTGACCACAGGCATGAGGCCTAAGAAGAGATTTAAAAAGCTACCTGCCCATGAGGAATGAATGAAGCACATGGCACAGAAGCACAATTTGTTCCAATTTAGTTAAAATCCTCTTGGCATGGCAACTTGCAACTGCTTTAGGAAGACTTCATTTAACAGCGTGCAAGAAAGCCCACTCGTCCTTTAGCTTGTATACAATGAAATCTACTGATGAAAACGGTTTCGCAAATCGTATCCTAAATCCAGGTTGAAAACATCCACCTCTGAAATGGTTGTAGTCAAATACTACGCATATTCAAGTGTTGTTACTGCATAACACAATCCCTACTAGCCATTAGCAGAGCAGCTGATCCAAATTCATTAGAGGCTGTTGCATAGAAAGGGTGCCAAGAAGAGCTGACAAACATGAGGTATTTAGCAGCACATACTGAAAACAGGCTGAAAGATCTTTTGGAGATTGCTGCTCCTGACTCCTAGAAATTTGCTTTTTTCCTTTGGAATAAATGTAAGTATACGGTAGGGAAGAAATGATGGCAGCTCTTCATATGGCAAGGGTAACTAATAGGGCAATGAAAAACCATGCTCAAGTGAAACACTGAGTGTTTAAAGCCAGAAGATGCTTTTTTTCCCCCCTGAATGCTCCTTTTTAGTGTAGTTGTACCACGCCCATGACAGAAGATGCTTCTTGGAAACTTGGAAAGTTGGACTTAAGGCCTGTTTAAAACTACCAGTTTCTGCTAAAAGACCAGTGGACACTGGAAACTAACCACTTCTTGCTACCTGACAGAAAGCAGACAAAGCTGGAAAAACCAGGAATATTATCTTCTTTCTGTCTGTTCCCACTGTATCTACAAGCTCCCGTATTGAGGCAGCTGTAAATAAAGGTAAGGAAGAGACGGAGGAGGACTTTTCACTCCTGCGTGACCAGAGAGGAAGAGAAGCTGTCAGCTTGGAGTATACTAAAGCTTCAGCAATCTACCATCTTAATTCCAGATTTGCCTCACCAGCAGAGCAATGTGTAGAGCAGAAGCTTTTTTAGGAGAAGCTGTAATGACGTGAATCCTGACACTTAAACCCAGTCTCTAAACATGCAACTTTGGTAACTGTATTAGTCAGGTGAAGTGGCTCCACCATCAGCTCCAGGTATAGCCAAAGGGGTATTAAAGAAACCTGAATGACAACCAATTCTCCTCCTGAGGAAGCCTGGGTACTGATTTATGTTCACATTTCTAATAATGCATTACAGTCAAAACAGCAGCCCCAAGGCTGAGTGGCAGCAAGTTGCACAGTGGAAGCAATAGCTGTAGTCCTGCCATCAAAAGGACTACACAGGACAGCAGGAAGCGAGACCCAAAGCTTGGCATGCAGTTTTCCGTGGAAGCAGGAGACAGCAGACAGAAACTGACAGATCTGGTATCTCACAGTGGGGTAGCAGAATTGCCATCTTACAGTGGCAGCAATTGATTGAGGGGGGCTGTGTTCCGACAGCCCAAGATGTAATGAAGATTGTCATGTTCCAGCATGAGCTGAAGTCTCTTACCCAGGCAGTCCTAATCAGGGTGGTTTGAGTACCACATGATTGTTGCTAACATTAGCTTCACAACATCTCTGTGAAGAAGGCAAGTGTCACTCTCCATTCTGAAGATTGGAAACTGCAATTAAAGTAACCGCCTCGGGGAAGCGAACAGAATTAGAAATGGAATCTGGAGTCCTGGTCTGCTGATTCACCCACGGAGTCACCCTTCAAACTTAGGAGCAGGCAACTTAAAACAGTCAAGGGGCATTTTCTACCTGCAGCCTGAGAGACACTCCCTTAGTCTCCAGCGATAGCTTCAGCCTGATCAAACAGGCACAAAAGAGCAAACACTGCTTGCAAAACAAAGCGCATACCCCACTGGTCACTAGAGTGCTACAAGCTGGAATCAATGCAATGATTGTGACAGCTGAGAACAAATTCAGCTATGTTTGACAACTTCCAGAAAATATTGGCAGAGGACAGGGAGTCTGCACTGCCCAGCAGCACCTTTGTGAATTGATTAGCCATATAGCAGATGGCAAGCCTGCTGCAGACTGAGACAGCAGAAGATGGCCAGTCTGGTTGAGAAGAACTTGAAGATGACTGGGAAGAAAAAGCATGTCCTTACCGTGACAGCCCAACGTGATATTTCAGAAATGTCAAATGCATGGCAGATGAGGAACAGGCCTAATTTTTAACATTTTCTTTATTGTCAGTACCTGACTTGTAAAACAAAATTATATAGCACAGTTTAAACTTTTCACTTTGATCTCTATCCTTCACAAAAATCCTTAAAGAAAATGCAAAAACCCCCACGTTTATTCTTTTTAAATATTCCTATAAACAGGACTTAGAGAAGCAATTCAGGAATCAACTGCTACATTTGGGAGAACTTACATGCTTTCTCTGAGAGCGGATATGTCTTGAAAGTTTGATTTTTAGGAAAAGATATACTGGACAAAGAGCGAAGTCTTTGCTTCCCTCCTCCTGGCACATATTTTTTGGAGGGGTTTGGCACATGTTAGGGGAAAATTCATATTTTTAATGGTTTTAGGAAATGCCTTAGGCTATTCAGAGCCTGCACAGCTGCTCATCAGTAGCCAGCCATGGCTGAAGGAGCAGAAACTATGGATTGGAGAAATATGCCATCTTTGTCTGGTGCAGAACAATGCTGCTGCAGTCACATACAATGGTCGTCTCTTATTTTCTACTAGCCCTTAGAAAATAAAAAAAAGGGGGAAAGATCATGGAGTTTCCTTGTAGGGCCTCTGAGCAGAGGGAGCTATTAGCTCTGCACTCACAGATATGCAAATCTCTCCCCTGGCCCCATAATAGCAGAAGCCCTGTGGGAGGAGACCCATAGCACAGAGCAGGCTGCTGCTGCTCCCAACTCCTAGGCCTGCAGTGCCACAGGTTCATGGCACTTCCCGAAAACTGTGAGGTCAAAGCATCATCCAAGAAAAGAAGAGCTGCAAAAGCTCTGGCATCAGAGCTGACCTGCTCTTCATCCGCAGAGCACACCAGTACTACTGATACAAGGCATTTTAAAAGCTTCCAACATGCCAACCATTTGGTTTACGGATGCGACTGCCTGAAGATTGATGAATCCATGGTTCAATGTCTCTGTATTGCCCTTTAGGTTAATAAGGCTCACATATAAAAAGTTGGAACTAAAATAAAAAGGAGCTTCTGCAGCGAGACCCCAATTAACAATGCTTGCGTCTACGTACTCTGAGCAAACTTTCTAAATGGGTGGGTTGGGTTTTTAACTTAGACTACAATTACCAGGATTTAATGACGTCTCTGACTTACAGCTATCACTGATATCTGAATTTTTTTTAAGCAAAAACTGATGGAGTACAAGTAACAGATTGGAAACTACCAGGACTAAGCTATTGCAACACAAATAGCTCAAACTACTAAGATTTGATGGTTTTACCAGTGCTGACAGCAATCTATAAAAGCTGGAAAACCAAAACCATTCAGTGACACAGATTTATACCCCTTTAGAAAATATATTTTTGTGCTGTGTTCACGTTATCCTAAATATCTGCTATTTTGCATCTAATCTGTTACCTAAAGCTGCACGCAGACCGGGCTAGGACATTCACCTTACATTCAAAAGGTTTTTGATTGCTTCCAGAACTCCCATCAAACTTTGATCACAGCAACTGTCAATCGTTAAAATTTCACTTCCTTCACATATTTTTCTCAGAAGAGCTGACTCAAGCTGGTAACTAGAAAGGATGTCTGAAACATCATCTCTCTATGTGAGAAGCCAACTTCAGGTGTCTCCAAGACATCATCACTTTGAAGCCGCAGAAGGGTACAACAGGTTATTTACACAGCACGTGCAGCAAAACCTGCAGCCAGCGCTCTCTCTGATCAAGTGGAATCAGAAAAGGTTCACATGCTGACACCTTCCAATCCCCCACAAAAGAGTTTGGAGGCAGCAGGATCGAGAGACTTCAGATGCCCTGACATTAAGGATGCAGAGGGAGCAGAAATGCGTGGTGCGGAGCAACAGGAGTCCTTAATGTCCCAAGCAATTTTGTATGCAATACAGGATTCAACGGGAAGCTTAATACTGAAGTACAATCGATTCCCCACCCCCAAATCTTAAGCCTCTCTCAAATTCTGCTGCCCTAAATTGCAGAAGCGCTCAACAGAAAAGCATGTGTTGTTCCAATAAGCAGTACTCTCTGACATTTGGCATAGAAAGGAAATGAGATGGAAGCTGACAGAAGATATTTGGGAATAGTTGAGAGGTTTGTCTACCACTTCATCAGTGACAGTTGTCACCACTCATACTTGAACTGGTTCTCCTTTCTGCTCCCACTCTTAAAGTATGTCTTTAATACCCTGAGCAGATTTGTTGTTGTTTCCCTTGGCATGACCACACACCAGGCACACAGAAAAGTCCATGTTAGCATGCAGACCACTGCTGTACTTTCGACACAGATACTTTCTTCTTGAAAGCAACAGAAAAAAAGTCACTTCTATTCCTCGATAGCACCATTAACATTTTGTGACCATTAGGAGGTGTAACAAAACAGTTGGTTGCAAAAAGGCAGCTTCCCATTGAGACGCACAAAAAGGGGGCTGCAGCTGTGAATCAAATGCAGAATAGTACCTGATCTGAGCATCTTACTCACGTAAGCTTTTATTAATTTAGACACACTTTAAAACTCCGTAAGAATCTTTGCAATAATTAATGTGTAAAAACTCTGTGTCAAATCAAAGAAAAACATTCATATTTTCATGTAATACATTTCTTGGACATTAGATGGCAATCCCCCCACTTCATTTTTCATACCAGGGGCTCATATCCCTTCCAAAAATCAAATGCCACCTCCTTTTCAACACGTGAGTGGTCTGTTTGACTTTTAAGAAGCAATGCTGTTCAGAAAGCACAGAGAGTACGCAGGCTCCCCCATTACCAATTTCATTGCAACAGTTCTGCAGTTTTGTTTTTCCTTTGATTAGGAAAAGCAGATGAGTACTATTAGAGAGGAGCACTTACAGTAAGTGAATCTTACTCCTATTTGTTGCTTGGACACCCCACACAATGACTTGGATGTTTTTGAACCACAAACCGATAGGCAGAAAGAAGCAGTTAATGTAATTCCCCCTTCATTTTGACAGAGGAAGGGGTTAGAAGAAGAAATGGGGTTAGTGTGACTGTTAACAATGTAATTTCTTGTCTTGCCAATTAAAAAGGGCCCTCCCAAGAGATATTGTTAGTCTGTGTAAATCTTTGCTGGGAATTATAAAAATGAATTTAGAAAAAATAAAATAAAGGCTATTTGGTACCACTATGTGGAATACGCACAATGGGAAGCACCTACCAACTTTTACAGTGGGAATTCTAAAGGCAGAAGAAAAAAAGGCATGCGGCATTTAAACAACTTAACAGCTCGAACCAACGTGACGGAGTACACAGCACACCTGATTAATTCAATGTACCTTGGCTTTCGGCCTCTCAATTTTTGTTGTGGTCTGTGTGTGATGTTTTATAAAGAAGCACACCTCGCCAGCCCTTCAGTGATGTACATGGCGCAGGGAATCCTTCCTGACCTTCATTAACTCCGTATGATCTATTTAAGTGGCAGTACAAGACATCCTGACATCTATTCCTTTCATTTTGTGCCTGTGATTCATTCACACAAAATTCACTTCCCAAGCCTTCATTTCCCACCTGCTTTCATCCTTCATGAAACACTCTTTTCAGGCCAAGTTCACCCCTTGGCATGCACCCCCTACTTAGGACCAATTTTTGGCCTTGCAATACTTGTCCATTTGAGCCCTTGTGCAAATCCACAGAGGACATGAGAGCAAGGTTTGTAGCTCTCTAGCATTCCAAAAGCAGGGATATTAATCCTAAGACAGGGGTCCACCCACAGCTGGCTACTGAAATAGCTAATTTTTCATGTACTCCACTGAAAATCTAACCTTTTATCCTCACTCTCGAGATGGTTGTGTATGTGTGTGTCAAGGTGACAACACTGTGAAAACAGAAGTTCTCAAATGGTACATTATCTCCAATATCAAAAGGTCACAAAAGGGTACAAATCGGTAGCTCTCCAGAAGAGACACTGGGTTTTATGAAAAGTGGGTCAGTTTTAGTTTCATGTAGGTTGTTTGACACAGTGGTTTCTGGCATCACAAGCTCTGGTCTACAGGATACCACAGAGCCTTTGTATCCCTTGCTGTCACTACAGCATTGTGTTTTTCTACCCATTAACCAAGGATAAATGACCTAGATATTGTGCCTATTAAAGCCTCATTTTTCTTTTGCCCTTTTGTTCTTTAGTGTACCACATTATCACATGCTGAACACATTTTAAAGTATTCTCAGTCTCTCATGCCCCTTTGAAGGAGTAAAGTAGGATTTTTAGTGTGCATTTCTGTAGAGTTACTTAGACTGGAAAATATGAAGGTAATTCAAGGTTTCTCTTCCTGCCTAAGTCCCTTGAAGACAATCAGTTCAGCATTTACAGTCACTAATCTATAAAGAATATAGCAGGAAAATGCTATAAAAAAGCCACAGTGCAACTACAGAAAGTGAACACCAGTTGTGATGTCCCTAAACGCTACATTCTATAATTACATCTCTGCATATCATGGGTCACTTTTATTAAAAGCATCATTACTACAGTTGGCAGCAATTTACATCTTATCTTACATGATAGCAGTTTCCAAAGAAAAAAAAATAAAAAGACATCACAACAAAGAAAAACAATACATTTACAAAGTCATGTCTGTAAACTTCAAGGCTAGTTTAGAGTTGAGGTAATGCTGTTTAGCTTTGTGGCTAAAGTAACAAAGTCCTTTAATTTAAAAAAGGTACCTGATTTTTTTCTTTTTGTTTATACCAGTGCATTACAAGATCACGAGACGATTAAACTGTAGCTTTATCCTGTAAGAACCTTCTCCGCGGGTTAATTTCCAAAAGGTACTCTTCACATTCAACAGCTGCCTTATTATTGCTGCGTCTCAAGACAGAGACATTCACACTATCATGAAGATTGTCAGAGAGAGAGTGTGTGTGTGGGTGTGTGCGCGCATGTGAGCGGGTGAACTCCCATACAGTCAAAATGAGGCGCGAGTACGATATGTATGGTAAATTTCATCTTGACCTTCACAGCAAAAAAAAAAAAAAAAAAAAAAAAACACAAAAAAAACCAAAAAAACCCAAAAAAATTAAATATATAACTTCATCCTTCCTTCAGGCAGCACTTCCTTCTATTAGTGCCACTTGATTCCAAATCGCTGCTTAATTCATAATACCAATGGTACCAAAAGAAAAAAAAAAAGCAGAGCATTATGTCAATTTCCTTAAAAAGACATGATCACCTCTCAAATTCCATCTCTTCTAGGGATAATAAATAATGCACTGCACAATACTTAATGACCAAGATACCTTTTGACACATCTGTATAACATGACTTGAACTTTTTTTTTTGCTACACTATGTTACAGAACAGCTTATAAAAACTAAGTATGGACATTAACTGTGAGTGTAAACAGTAGGACTACCACTTGTCAAAAGTTTAAAACACTTTAACTGTAACTGGTACTGGTTATTCATCATTTTCATTGTTTTCTATTTCTTCCCCCCCATCAAGTGAGTCTAATTCTTCACCCTGTGCTATTTCATCTTCTAAAACGGAGGAATCTGCAGTTTTATCAAGGCTCTCCTCTGCATCACTGCCTTCGAGATTTTCTTCATCTTTAAAGGCAGTTCCTTCAGTTTTGTCAGTAGCCTTCTCTTCGTTGGAGCCCACTGCATTCTGAAGTCCTGCTAGTGCTGGGAAACCGGGCAGAGTCAATCCTCCCAGTCCTGGAGGTAGAAACATAGATGGATAGAAGAGGCCAGGAGCCATGGTAGACAGCAGGAAAGGATTGAAGGCCAGAGGGTTTGTGGGCAATCCAGTGTTGGTGGTGGTGGTAGTGGTGGCAGTGGCGGTACTCGCCGCAGTAGCAGCACTGACAGATCCATTCGCAGAGTCAGTAGCAGAAACAGTGTCTGTGCTTTTCTCAGAGTCTTTGTTCTCCTCTTCATTCTCATTTTTCTTCTCTTCAGCTTTTGAAGCGCCATCCTCAGTCTCTCCTTGACCGGAAGCAGTAGTGGCATTTCCAGTAGTAGCCGTTATCGGGTTATTCAACAATCCGCTTAGTCCAAACATATTGGGCAATCCTGCCATCCCTGGCAACATCAGAGGCAACATGGCAGCCGGATTTTTAGCATCCCCCCCAGCCGCAGCAGCTGTTGCTAGCCCTGGCGGAAAGCCCATGAGGCCTGCAAGCTGGAGAGACTGCAGGTTCTGTAGGTTCTGGAGGCTTGTGAGGTCCATTCCAGCAAACAGACTGTTCATTAGTAGTGGGTTGATTCCCGAAGTTGATGCTACAGCAGCAGCTGCTGCAGCTGCTTTGGCAATTTCACTTTTTGGCCTTCTTCCTCTTCTGCTTGCTCCTTCCTCCCTCACAACAGGTCCAGTGAGAAGACGGTCAAACATGGACTCTGGAACAAAACCCTGAAAAGGGGATGTGAAAAAACAAGCTTTAACTCTTGCTTAGCTTTTATAGCTTTCAGCAGTTAACTGAAGACGATGAAAGAAACAGAAGGGATTTCAGCATAATCCAAAAGTGGTTTGTTCTTTTCAACCCTGGCAAATTGTGACTCGCTAGCTGCTAAACCGAATGGCAGCAGAACATGTAAGGAAAACTGAAGAAAGCAAAGTCACATTTTTTTTACGTTTGAACACAACAGTAAAAACAATACATGCTGAAACTCTGCAGCTTCATTTATAAAAACACCCCTATATACTGCAGTTACAAGTTTGTACCTTTGTACTTCATACGGAGCTTCAATATAGTAAGATTTTATTAAAATGAGTACTTGCAGAATTGCACCCTTTATCTTCAAACAACTTTTGTAAAATAAAAGGCAAAAACCCTAATCCTTTGATGCTGCCTGTTACCGAGATGATGAATTCTATTGCTGTTACAAATATGACAAATATTTTCTTTAAGTTTCTAATAAATGAGTACCTGTGTTTTTTAAAAACGCAAAACAAATGCTAAGGTTGCCTTACTGTGGCTGATTTTTTGAGCATACTTCAGTCCCATTCTGCAGAATCCTCCTATCACCATTTTTCACAGAGCTGGGTAACTCCCACCCAGACACTACTATTTCCTCAGCTCAAAACCAGCTAAGAGATAAAGGCTTAATAATCAACTTATGCAGCCTTCAACTTTTCCGTGCTATAATCTACAGCAAGCATGGAATGAGAATTCACTTACAGACTGTTTAACAATATCAGTCCAATCTGGAGCAACAGCAAATTCAGGATTTTCTTCCAGCCATCTTGGCAAGTCCTTCATTGGAGGGGCCATTGCTCCACCCATCTAATGCAAAAGATAAGCTTAATACTTCAAAAACCAAAACAAAACAACTATTTGTATGTACACCGTCTATCTGTGCACTTTCATCTCTGAAGTATGGCAGTAAAGACTTTCAGTTCAGACTGTGGAAAACTACAAGACGACCAGCTAATGGCACTAGAATTGAGAAGACTGTGTTTTAAAAAATATAGTAAAATGCTGTAGCTTAGACAGGGTTAATATTGAAATTTGTATCTGATAAAAGGAAAGAATGTCCTATATAGTTTCAAAAAGAGTTATTTACTCAAATGATTAATATGAGCAGAACAGAAGAGCAAAAAAGTAATTGAAGAACTGGGTGGTACTTTCTAGCAAGAGTAACTGCCAGTGCCAGATTACTTAACTTTTAAAAAGAAAGCTTGGAGTAGAAAATCTGCTTTCCACATTCAAAGACATTATTCAAGACCTCCACTGAATTAACTTAATTTTTACCTTCTTTCCATTTCGCTTATTTACAACAGGTACCCTTTCTTCTCCTGTCAAGGTGTTTATATCCAGTTTATTAGGGTTTCGACATCTGTGTCGTTTTTGTTTCGGCTTCTGAAATGGGGAAAACAGCACATCTGCACTCTTCTGGAAAGAAAAAAAATGTATGGATTTTTAGTGTTTCATTTTCTTGACAAATATCACCAATCACAGAACCCCTTCTCACAACAATAGTAAGAAGGGGCCAATTACTTTACCCTCAGATTATTTCAGCAAAATCTTTTTCCTTATCAGATGCAGAAATTCTTCACAATTTGACACCAACATTGTTTTAACACATTGTTATATACAAATATTAAGAAAGGAAAAGCAACCCATATACCCAGGTGCCACTTGGGAGTTTCAATACTATAGTAAGCGTGGCTAAAGAGAAAACCTCTAGCGAAAAACAACAGTTAAAAAAGCCAAGGGCTATGCCTAATGTGGCGAAATTCATTGTGACATCTGTAAAACTACCTTATCTATTAATATCATATAACACATACTTACTTAGAATCACATACTTACTGGTACATAACTTGGCATATCTACAGTGTAAGTAGGATGCAATTTAAGCCATTCAACTAAATCCTTGTTTTTAGGAGCATCCTCTCCCACCAGCCTGGTCCCATCCTCTAGATTGATTACAGGGATACGAGTGTCTGGGTCCAGTTGTCCAGGAGATGGAATGTTCCTTGCTGGTAGGGTTTCCATATCTTCTTCAAAAGCTTTGGTCACTTCTGCATCCTCCTGAAAACATTAACATCTGTATTAATTCTCACCTGAAGGGAACAGTTACCTGGGAGAAATAATGTCAGAGACTGAAGCTAAATGCTCAAGGAGATTTTGCATATGCAAGAATTACGTATGTTTAAATATTCATACTAAGTAAAGCAATACTGCAACATTAGAAAATGTAAGTTTAGAAGAACACATAGTTAAAGACTAGAGCAGTTTTGAGGCATTTCCAGTTAATGGCCCCAAGAGCTTCCCTTTTCTACACAGTAAGGCATACTTAAGCTCCAAATTGTATGCTGTTATAAATATGTTTTGTAAACAACCCAAAATAAACAGTCTTTTTGTCTTTTAGAAAGTACAAGCTACTTAAACCAGCCACGATTTGCTAGAGTAAAAACTTGATATGAACTACAAGAAGACCATTTTGTTTGGTTCAAAAAGAAATAGCTCGAAACACAAAGAAGAAGTTGGCTGGGTGAAAACTGTACATTACTATTAGGGAGAGTATAACACCACTTTAAACTCACATTCAGAAAGTACTAGACACAGAAGAACAAATAGGAGACAAAAAGGTTACTGTCTTACTACAGTCAATGATGTCCGTTTGTTGCTCATAAATAACAGATCAAGCCCTTCTACATTTTTCCTCCTTCCTCTCCTCCTCTTCATGGGCGGTTCTCCATCTATTAAAGAGCCATTTAGTAGATGCCTTGTGGGTGTGCGTGAAAGGCCTGCTTGCAGCAGCTCCATTTGAGTTTTAAAGGCATCAGACACGGGTGTGGAGACATTAGGCAAGATAAACTTTGAAGTAACAGATGAAAAATTTGAGGTAGAACTTGTTGCCTCTCGTGAGGCCTTTGATAAATCTACAACCTTTTCTTGTCCGTTTTCTGAGACCACCTGAGACTCACGTAACTGGGCAACCATTTCCATAAGATTTCTCCTCTTGGCAGCTCTCTCAGCCTCAATTTCAATCTTTCTTCGTCTCCTCCTCCTCTGACGTGGAACTGATAAATTGAGTGCATCTTCCTAAAGAAAAATGGGCATTTCCAAACATTAGCAAAGCTCTTTTTGCTATGCTGAATTTAAAATAACATTCCAAAAATATCTCTTCGGAAACAAAGTCTTCATTTTATTAAAATAAACACTTTTATTTTCCTATTTTACTTAAAAAAAAACCTACTATTTTTTTTCTACTATGCAAAAGTGCATGCAAGATAAAGTGCTCTTTGCAAGAAAGAGAAATACGTAGTCTTACCTTTGATAACTGAGGAGAAGCAGTGATATCTTCACTGCCGCTGGCCTGACCAACCATGGAGAGCTCTGCAAAGCTCCTTTTTTGTAGAGGACTGTCCACAGCTGTTGGAGTATACCCAGGTATGAGCCCCTGGAAATCAAACATCTGGCGTCTATTTACTGGCCACTTCCCTTTCAGCACTGCTTCACAGATGTTGTCTAATCGGTTGATCATTACTCGGTCCTGTGTAAAGGAAAAGTACATAAGGAACCTTCAGTGTGAAAGTCGCCTTTTAAACTCAAATAACGACACAGTCCAGCTCCAAGAGCATAAGAAATATGTTCAAAACCCAACTATTCTTGCAGATCAGGAGAAACTGATTGCCTTACCAGAAGTTAATATACAGACAATTCTGTGGATTAAAAACATCATTAGAATTTAAAAGCTGCATTTATACTGGGGGGAAGGAGGAAGGCAGGCAAAGATTTCTATAGGACAATATACTAACTGACAAATTTAACAGTAACTCGCTATTGTTCTACACTACAAAACTTCAGTAGTTGGCAAAATCAACAGTTCGGAAAGGATAACCAAAACATCTGCAATCAGTATCTTAAATCTGCAGTTCTCGAGATCCAAGGGGCTGGATCTGCAATTCTGTCCTAGGAAGTGGATCCTCATTAGCGTCACTATTAATAAAGTTCAACATTATGAAACGGGCACCAACCTAGGGACATCTAATGAATGTCAATTTTCATTCCACGCCCATTATCACTTCAAATTTCACTGAAGCGTGCACACTAAAGATCTCTAATTATGTTTATTAGTCTACTTATGCTAAACCTATACAGATGAAGGTATTTTTAGTTTTACTTTCACACTCTGACTAGAGTAAGATTTCAGTCCACATTTCCAAAATACACGCTGAAAGCAAAGGTAAGTATCATCTGATTCTTTTACATTTCAGTATTCAAGCACATTACATTCTACGCCAGCCTGCCTGAAGTAGTAGAAACTTCAGAACTATAAGAAATACGGCTGGTTAGGGAATACAAGCATCAGTTAGCTTCCTGAACAGAAAAACAGTGCAAAAGCCACTAGCAAATCTCAACAGCTGCAACAGACTGCTTGCTTTCCCCAGGAATAAGCCTATTAAGAGCAAGGTCCTCCCGCCCTGCCCCCAGTCCCAAACCAGATGGCCCTGTTATGGTGATTAGTAAGCTTAAGACTATTACTACTTTATTTCTCTCTCTCCCCTTACTGCAAAGGAGAGCACTAAATTATGTACGGATTTATTATGAGGTTACGGTTTTATGTTTTTAAAAACATTTTTATATTAGATAATTTTCTGCATTGTTACCAAAATAAGATAAAGCTTTATCCCACCTAACACTGCTGCTTATGTTTGCAGGATACCTTAATACAATTACATCTGTCCACATTACATAATGGCTTAGATCATGTAGGTCACCAATACTCTTCCCTAAAATCTCCTCACCTCAAAATAAAAAAGCGATCTTACAAAATCTCTGCTTTCAATACTGCAGATGAAATCTGTAATTCAAAATCCTGTTTGCTACCATCAACAGAGGTGTGAGAGGTGCAATTCTGCTGACATGAAGTTATGGGGCCTATAAGAACTCCTGTCTGTCGGTAGTTTGTCGTTTTCCTAAATTACACTGCTTATAGTAAAGCAATTTCTTTCATTTCCTCTGCTAATTTGTATGAAATTGAAGAATAAAATGCTATTCCACAAATAATTCAAAGAGAAAAAAGTATCTTGCCCACTAGAATTGCAGAACTGTACAAAGCTCCCTGTTATTTTGTAAACATATTTCCCGTATTTTAACGGTACTGAAAGACACATCATTCTGACCCTGACCAACCTTAGGCCAGAAAGAGAAGGCAAACGTTCTCTCATGAAGCAGCTGAACCACAGAGGGATCCCCATCTTCCATGTAGAATCCATCACGCGTTTCATCCCTTGCAGTACTCATAGAGGCATTGCTTTCTTCATCGAAATTCTTACCCTGAGAAACTGCTCCTGCTGAATAACAACCATGACAAGGCATTAACTAAAAAAGTTCCCAACCATCCAATGCAAACCCAACAAGACGGGTTATGACAACAAGGCTTGACACACCATTTCTAACTCAGGCATTTGTTCAGTAATTACTAGAGCAGAGCCTCAGTGTTCTGCATTTGGCACAGAGACTGTGCTTACTGGCTCTGTAAGCTATCCTGGAAAACATCCCTTGTGGGGGAATATCCCACTGATGCTGGATGGCTTTTATGAATGCTTTATCCAGTCACCTGATAAGTGGAAGGGCAGAGGAAGTGCTAGATGTAGCCCATACCAAGTTCCATGTGTGCCACTTATCAGCTGCCACAAGTTACAACAGCTGTGTGGCTCATGCTAAGCACATGAAACTCATCTGACCAACGTGTTACCTTCAGGTTGGGACGATTCTTCTGATTTATCATCATCATCCAGTTTTTCCTCTTCATCTTCTTCTGAACCTTTCTCAGAAATAGATTTCGGGTCTACGTCTGTACTCATTTCTATGTCTTTCAATTCACATTTAACAGAGCCAGGCTCAGCCTCAGCATCACAGTCCAGTTTAGTGTCCTTATCTGCAATATCTGTCTCCTCTTTGATACCAGACTTTTCTTTGGCTGCTGGATTTTCAGACCGTTCAGCTTTAGACTCCGTTTGTTCTATAATCTTTTCTTCTTGTACCGGTGTGGATGGTACAATAGGTGGTGTTTGACTGCAGCCAGCACCCAGAGGGTTTACAGAAGAGACAGTATTTGCATTACCTGTCCCTCTGTTTTGAGCAAAGTTTTTGTGAGCCTCAAGAAAAGAGAGTTCAGGATCATTCAGAATGTGATAATCTGTCCTACTGACTCCATGTTTAGCAGCACCAATCAGTAAGTCTTTGTCATGTTTACCACACTCCCACCACTCTGGCAGGTCCAAGCTTGGTTGGCAAAGTTTAAGCCTCTCCCCCAACTGCGGGTGATGGAGAACCTGTTCACGGATTTTCCGCAACAGTTCTATGCGATATAAAGTTCTAGAAGCACGCTCTTCTGTGATCGGCTCAATCATAGTGGAAAGATCAGGTGGTTCTGCAATGACAACAGTTTGTACTGTTTAACATCAATTAAATGTAGACCCATTTCAAAATCATTACACCTGGGCATGATGTCCCACTGTGTCATAACAGTCACATTGATTCCTCCAGTCAGTTAAAACTTACCATCATCCGGTTTGACCGGCATTCGGCACACTCGTCTACACATATTCACAAAGCCATTAAAATACTTCTCCAAGCTTTCGTTGGACTTTTTATCAAGCCTGGCAAATGCTCTGAATTGATTCCAGTCAAACTGACGTTTTACAGGATCAAAAATAACTCCAAAAGTAGACACCACGCGATAAAAATCAGCTTCTTCTCTTCTTGTCCATCTAGTGAAGGAAGAAGCAAGAGAAGAGAGACCACTGAATAAGCAAGAGTCCAAACATAGTTTGGATGCCTCAAAAGCCCATTAGTTTATTCTTTCAAAACAGAAGGACAGCTCTGGTGACACACAAGCTCAAATGAGATTTAAAGAAAAATATCAGTGAGAAACTCACTTCTGTCGTTTTTCAGTTATTATAGCTTCTCTTTCTGCTTCCAGTGCCCTCACTTCTTCCCGAGGCCGACGTCTCCTGCGGTCAGTCTTCATTAGTGCCTCTTGCCTCATTTGTTGCCTTTTATAGCTGCGCTGATAGGCAGTAATGAGGCGACGCAGGCGGGTAGTCAGGGTTGAAGTGTTGGGCCAGTAGAGTTGGCCTAACTCAGAATTGCCTTCACTGTGCTTGTCTAAAGAATAGAGAGGTATTTGTGCACTGCAAAACCACCACTAAACATTTCAAAGTTTCTACAGGTAGAACTGGATTCCTGTTTTATCTGGTAAGAACATATGCTTAATTAATATTAGTGCATAACCAATTAGAAACAGGATAACTACTTTGAGAGGAGATAAAAAATTATAATCAAACCATCCAATTCTAAGACCTCAGAAACGCTTGTGAAGCATTTAGAGATAATCATCAAGCATTATTATTCAATGTTATGAATGCACACATATTATGAATACTCTTAAGTATTTAAATTAATGCAATGCATCTTCAAATACATTGCTAAGAACATTCTGTTTCTGAGGAAACACCTATGCTTACGATTTCCCACTTTATTATTCTCACTAAACTTGGCAACTTTCCTCCATACTGAGGAAACAACATATCTATAACATCCAAGATTATCTCGGCAAAAACATCCAACGGCTGCATTATGAAACATCCGGTCTTTATAATCAGAATTTCTACTATGTAATTAGAAACCCACAAAGCCATACAGTGGATTATTCAAAGACAGTAAATAATTGTTTTGAAAGATGTGGGACATGAAGACACTCGGCAGTAAAAAGTTTGCTGTAGTATTTTCCCAAAACACAACCTATCCCATCACGTGGTAACATAAACTGTCCACCTTTCACTAAACGGTTCATTTTTGCCTTTTTAATTTCTTTGCTATAGTCTTACTTGGATGTACTTCTATGGACTCCTCCTTGTCTTCTGGAGGTGAGTTCGCAAATTCCTTGGGGAGAAGACAGAAGTTATTTTAGTTTTCAGTTTTGACCGTATGTTATCGTTTCAGGAGAAAAATATGTCATCTCAAACACAGCAGCAAACAATCTTTGTAAAATGTGTTTGTCTGCTAGCTCTCAAACTTAAAAACTGCACATTGAGATAAACACGGAGAATCCATTCTAATTATATGTATTTGTAATTACGTAAAGTTCAAGTTCTTACATCAATTTCATCCTTGAAAGGAGTTCTGGTCGGCTTATATTCTGGATCTTCGTCCTCTCTGTCAAATTCGCCACTATAAAATAGTTTAAAAACATTTTCAAAAAATGTATTGTTTTTTGAGAAGGGGCCGATTTTCCGGGCAAAAGAAGAAACGCTACAAAAGCCATCAGTGTGGTGATGTACATGCCATGCTCAACTGTGTAAACAATTCTACGTACTTTTAACATCAGACAATCACTACAGAACCTCAGGCAAGATGTAAGCAGAATATGACATATGAACTCATGCCAACATATACAATGCTGATAAAGTTTATTAATTTTTTCATGTCCTCCTTACCCATCACCGCCATCTGCTAACATGTCTGTCCCTCTCTGTTCAGCAGCAATGGCCTTTGCATCAGGCATGCCAACCCGTTCCAGAAAGCACAGTGCCGAATCAGCTCTCATAGAATTGTACTTCTCATAACCTGCATGCAGAGCGGGAGACAAATTTTTTTAAAAGCTATGACTAGCTGTGAATAGACTATGTTTCAGTAGCAGAAGTACAATTTTCTGGATTAATTTCTTTATTTTTAAGTAAAACAAAGCAGCTGTCACCATGCTGGAAACAATCATTTCATTCATGTAACGAAATTTTTCATATTGGTGAACTCCATCAGCACAGGAACATTTTCGCATCAATAACACTAACAAATAGTAGATACTGAATAAAGCATTCAATTTAACGTCTTTATAAGGTAAAGTAAAAATTTTTCATGAGTGGAAAAACTTCAAGTCTTGCATATGACTTTCACAGTGGTTCTCCATGTTCCGCACTCCGTACTGGAAACATGCAGATGCGAATGGAAATGCACACACACACACACGCACACACATTTTCTATAGCTCCAGCTCTGCTGGAACTCTCAATGTAGGCTGCAAAAATGCTGTATACACGGGTTATACGTAAGGCCAACGAACCTGTCTTATTAGGTTTAGGATGATGCATGTCAGTAAGATGACACTGTTCCCTCTACGGTTTTCAAACTGCTGTTTGCTTTTTTACTGCCCAAGTTGACTAGATGGAAAATGGCAGATCCCAACAGTGCACTGCAGGAAAATGATTTTTAGACTAGACTTGCCTCAGCTGAGCCCACAAAACAGAGCTGCTGTACATAGGCAGAACAGCACAATTCAATTAGGATTTGTACTACAACACACTGCTCCTAACTGCTGTAGAGCCTCAAGCCAAACTGTAATCATGAAAGGTTTTATAAGCCATCATTCTCCCCTTTAGTCAGGCTGGGCTGCTGAGAATACCTCTGCGACCTCCAGAGAATTGGGATTATAATCAGGAATCGCTCACTGTATATATCATGCCAGCTCTGCATCCCCAGCCTTTCAAAGTTAACAAGGCTGCATCCCACTCAAGGGAGCCGGGAGTTCTCAACACTGACATTTGTGAAATATTGCTTGGAACAAAGCCCAGGAGGCACTTGTACAGATTAATAGCAGAGGTTAAGCCCACCGTCCACTTTGACACTGGTTGGCAGAGTTAGCAAGTGAAGCAGTGCTGGAAGCAAAGTTTATGGAGATCTATCTTACTATTTGGCTATTATTTAAACAAATATGGTTTTGTTTTATTTACAGCCAAGAAAGTAATGTTTTCCTCTCAAATGTTCTGCAAACATTTAAAAACAGCATCTGATATTTACAGCTCATATTAGGTTTTTAATGCAGGCAAGAAAAAAAGGGAGATACAAGCCAACAGCTCTTTGGAACAATACTTGTTAATATTATGACTGAACAGTCCTACACACAGAAAGCTTTACAACCGAGTTTTGTTAAGAGTGAGACATCACTTACCATGTTTGAATACTCCAATTAAAAGGGATTTATCCGCCTCCTTATCCCACCAGTCTGCAGGAACTTCGGCATGGAATGGCTCAGGTATCCATATATCTACTTCACTGTAAAGACAGCATATCATTTACATTCTCAAAGGTATTACTAGATAGCAATTTTTTTTTTTTTTGAAGTGCTTCATGCTATTTTGTAAATATGAAAGGGGGGGGGGGGGGGGGGGGCAGGGAGGGGAGCGGCAAAACCCCCCGAACCCAACATAGAAATAGAAATACCTGGAAAAATATTTATTATGATGGTTAAAAATCCAAACCAAACAAACCCCACAAAATAATCCACCCCAAGAACGACAACAAAAAGACAATATTAAGCTATTTTGCGAATGGAAAAACAATGGTTATCCAAATATGATTCATTTACAGTCAGTATATTTAATTTTTTTTTTAACTTGAGATAGAATAATCCTTTAATATTAGCAGAAATGAAAATCTGCTTCTGTCATTTCCCATATCTTTCCCTCCCCCAAGAAAACTACCCACGGTGTTTGATAATAAGGCTGCTTGAGAACAGACATCTAAGAGAGAAAGTGTGTCAACCTTTAAACGTTCCATTATTATAGTACGTGTACTTTATAAAAAACAGCAATACAAAGCAAAAAATAAACCTGCACTTGCACTAACCTTGAGTCAGCACCCTCTAAGATTTTGTCTGCTTGGTCCCCTATAACTTCTTGTCGTAGATAGTAGAGCATGCGGACACGCAGCAGGACCCTGGAGAGGAAGGCAGAGGGGGGAAAAAGTTCTTAACTTCAGGACTGTTTGCCAACAGTGGCTTTTGGCAGCTGCTGCTGTTCATCCATCATCCTGCCAAGGCTGATTAGCCATGCTGTATGGTAGGCTTGAAGCGTGACAGATGGTGGCACATAATCACCTCTGTGTGGTGCTTTCTGCTGGCTTCCAACAGGCCTGCCTGGCAACCGCTTACACTGCACAGAGAGGGACCCAGCTCAGCCCAGCCCCGGCGCATTTCATTTAGTTCTACCTAGTGCAGCTTGTGAAGTTTAGACACGTACTCTACCACTGCCTCTGAAGTATTGAAGCAAGTTTGTAAACAACTGAGCAGATGGCTTTCAGTAACTGTTCTGCTTCATTATCTCGTAAAATTTCCTCAGCTGCTGCCTTAATACCATTTTTGGAAGCACATCAGAAGTTGTAGGAATAAACGAGATATAAAATCTGGTTTTACTACCTTACAATAAACCCTCAATATGGAATGTCAGGTTTTTCAGATTATACAACTTTTTGCTTCCGAGAATGGGGGAAAAAGAATAATTCCCCATGTCCCTTGGGAGATATTAACTATTTTTACTCTTTATAGTTCAAACTGCTATTTAATTTTACCTGTGCACAACCTAACTGCTACATGGAAATGAAAAATCTCCATTGCCCATGCTTATTAGTCCCCACCTCTGCAAGACTACAGTCGTTTTGGAAATGCTGTCAGGTGTTGTGGTCACACTTGAAGCTGGCAGAAGAGAGAACAGCAGACTCTGGCTTTTCAAGGAGACTACAAAAGAGGTCTTCTCTGTAGAAAATGTATCTACCTGAAAATAATCCTGCTCTCCTATGTTTACCCAATTCAGGGCACCCCCTGCTGCCTAGTTCATGAAGTAAAATCAGTACCAACTAAAATGGAGATTACTCAGTCTGCCCTCTCACTGTACCCAAATCCATCAACAGCAACTGTTGAATTGCTGCTTCTCCTGGAACAGCAAGGGTGACCAGGGAGGCAGTAACCTGATCACCCAGTTGCATGAAAAATTTAGACCACCACCAGTTTCGAGAGCTCCTCGTTAGAGATCTGATGCAACAAGAGCAATACCCAGTTTAACATGTGTTATTCAAGCAAACCTTGGAAGAGCAGGGATTTGAATGAAGGTCATGTCTACAATTCAAAACATGTCAGACATGCTTCTTTTTGTATGCATGATAACTGAGACCAGTAAGGTGTCCCTGCTCCCTGTGTGGCTATGTAAATAAGCTGTTGAGGGTCTCTTGTCATCTTAGTATTAAGGCATAACAGCTGTTACATCAAGCCAAAGGAGAGAAGCAGGGGAAAAAACCCAACATCAACCAAAAATCAGAGACTCTTTCTACCTTTCAGGAGTCCTATGCATTAAAACAGCATATATGTTACATGAGAACAGGACACCAGTTCTTACAAACCCAACTGCTACTGCTACCTTTTGAAGCAAATTACTTAGATTACTAATTGGCTTCCACCTCTGTTTGATTTTACCTGGGCTAAACATGTTGCTTCTACAATTCACTTAGTCCTGGCGGATCTGGGAAGTGAAGGAAAAAGATAGCAACTGAAAACATTCTTGTGCATTTATCAGTCTTCCCGATCCTTGTAATTGTTCTAGTGTATTATTACAGAAGCAATATTTTTTAAATGAATTTAAGCCTGATCTGCAAACTGATATAACAAGTAATGAGGACATGCTACCTGGGAGATTAAAATAATGTTACAGCAAAGAATTTAATTACTTTAAAAGCAAGTGAAATGTAA
This sequence comes from Tapera naevia, assembly GCA_033556795.1. Lineage (NCBI taxonomy): Eukaryota > Metazoa > Chordata > Aves > Cuculiformes > Neomorphidae > Tapera > Tapera naevia. Next base: position 20,787,425 of record JAUMJJ010000038.1, read on the forward strand.
TAACAGATCTGAATAACAGTATAAAAAAAAAATCAGAAAGCAGATCATTTGGATGTGCACTTGCTAACATAATTCTATAAGTATATGTTTTCACCAGCTGCAAATTAAGCTTGGTTAGCATCTGGAAAGGAGCTAATAAGCCCCTCAAATGCCTTTCCTCCTTCACATCACACCCCCTATTGACATGCCACAGGTACTTTTCAAATCAATAATTTCTTTCCAATAAACAGTATCAGTACGACACAATACATAATAAAACCACAAAAGTAACGATGACCCTTCACTGACACTGCATTACGTTTGTACGGTATGTATACAATGAAGAGTATACTTTTAACAACAAAACAACCTCCCCCTCAACCCCAAACCATGATATTTTTGGTGCAAGGGTTAGGTTCAGTGTCTATAATGGAAAATATAGTAAGCAAAATTGAGATGGAGGACCAGGACACTCTTAAAGGAAGCTGCTACAAAAATAACTAAGATATTACAAAGCAAAAGCCAGAAGAGCCAAATCAAAATACTTTATCCCCAAAGGCTTTCAGTTTAATAACAGGTTTAGAAATTAAAAAAATCAAATTAGGGCACTGATTCGGGTAAGAGAGCTCAGGAAAAAAGAACTATTCTGTATAATGTGGACAGCAAGAGAGAAAACGAAAACATGAAACAAGAGAGGAGATACTCCCACACACAGGTGAACTACTACAGGAAACTCTAGCAACTAAGAACTGGATATCTGAGTTCAACATCAAGGAATAGAACTTTAAGGACATCAGCCTGAGAGGCCTCACAAAAAGGGTAAGAAACAAACAGCTTTTGTCTAAAGATAGCCAACTGTTAAGAGAAAAAGACATAGTGTAAAGATATGGTCTTTCCTTTATACAGCAAAAAGAATAACCTCATTTGATTCCATTCTTATTTAGTAAGTAAAAACAATTCTTCAGAATTGTGTTTTAAGCACTGATCAGTCATAAAGGGCTTGCAGAAGTAGCCAGATACCCGCTAAAATGATTATCTCCAAATTAAAAAGTAATAATGGCCTTTACATCCTGCGTTCCACTAAAAATATCCAAAAGTAGTTGTGGACTTCTCAAAAGTACATAGCAAAAAAACCTTAAATATTTATTACTACTTACTTATTACAGTGATGTTTGAGATGTTTCCTATAGCTGTCTTCTTGAAATAACACATCTGGATTACAGGTTGTGAGCCAATCAGCATCTTGCAGCATTGGCTGTGAACTCTGGGCTTTTACTTTCTTGCCTTTCCTCCCTCTGGGCACTGGTGCAGACAGACCTATGTGAAAGTCCAATATTTCTTACACAATCTGTATAAAGAGGCTATCACCCCAAATTGCATTACAAACATAAATTTAAAACTAAGTAGTGCTGCTGCATTAATTACTTTGTGGGCAACACAACCACCAAAAACTTAACAGCAACACAATTCAGTACAGAAAATTGCAAGCAACAAAATCAACCAAAACTTTCATGCAAATTTAGGTGTGAAGACTTCAAAAATTCAGAGTGCCAGCCAGAAAATGGTGTTACATAAATATTTCTAGTAAAAATTCTCATGAATCTGAATGGCCATAAGGAAACAAGCTTTCTGATTTATGGTGATTTAAAAGAGATTAACTCCAGCAGTAGGTGCCACTCTAAAATTACGTTAGAATATTTGTTCAAAACCGATTTAAGGGGAAGAGCACTGCATCCTACAATGTGTCTGAGGGAGACTTCCCCTTTAATTATGGACCAAGTCAAAGCCCACCTTACTCATAAAATCTGACAAGATCCTACAACATGTCAGAATGGCTATATAGCTTAAACTAAATACATAGCATGACTGATGCAATTCTTTACTATTTACTAGCATTATTATTTGATTGTGGTAGACATACCGGAATGATTAACCAAAGCTCGAGTTTGCCCATCTGCAGTTGGAGCAATCAGATCCCAGATGAAACTTTTGATATTTTCATCCCCTTTGTAATGATTAAGACAATACACCAGGATAGTCCGGCAGATGGTTTCCACATCTTGTTCTGTTAGCTGACGTTTATAGCGCCCATGTGAGAGGATGTCAGTCCACCGACCCCAGCTACAAGAAAATATGTTCAATACAACAGCCACAACACTGGTGTTTTAATTTGTGACTTTCAATTTAACTCCTGGCACCAAGCAAGTTGAGACCTCCTGCGTTAGCATTATGCATTTTGCATTTGCAGGTATCGGCAGGGAATCCAACCTCCAGCACCAAAGAGTTAAGAATGTTTATTTTACAGAACAGGCAATAAGTTCACTGCTCGTAAAGCTGCACTTGAACTACAAGTCAAAATGATAAAGTACATATGCTTAACTCTAATGGTCCGAGTAAGCTACAAATAGGAAATTCAGCCAGTTCCTACAATCATGGGATTTGGGGATTTGACCAGAGAAGTTATCGTCCCCCTGTACTCGGCACTGGTCAGGCCTCACCTTGAATACTGTGTACAGTTCTGGGTCCCCAGTTTGGGAAGGATGTTAGGATACTGGAATGTGTTCAGAGGAGGGCAACGAAGATGGTGAAGGGGCTGGAGCACAAGCCCTATGAGGAGCGACTGAGGGAGTTGGGGCTCTTTAGTCTGGAGAAGAGGAGGCTCAGGGGAGACCTCATTGCTCTCTACAACTACCTAAAAGGAGGTTGTAGTCGGGCAGGGATTGGTCTCTTCTCTCAGGTGACCAGTGACAGAACCAGAGGGCATGGACTTGAAGCTTCATCAGGGAAAGTTTAGACTTGATATGAGGAAAAAGTTCTTCACTGAAAGGGTGATTGGCCATTGGAATGGGCTGCCCAGGAAGGTGGTAGAGTCACCGACCCTGGAGGTGTTTAAGGGAGACTGGATGAGGCACTGAGTGCCATGGTTTAGATGATGGTTGGTCTTAGTGTTGGTGTTAGTGTTAGGTTATAGGTTGGACTTGATGATCTCAGAGGTCCTTTCCAACCTTGTGATACTGTGATACTGTGAATCATTCTTATTCTAATCCTGAAATCCGTTATTAGCAATTGTGGTATGCAACTTCCTAGGATACTGTCATTCTGAAGCCCACCATATTAGCAGTCAAACACCGCTACTTGCTTGCAAAGAGATAAAATTCGAACTTGTAAATCCAATGGGGAAAACAAAGTATCAAAGTTCAAGTGGTGCCCAAATATCAGATGTTGGAAACCTCTAGACTGACTATTGATTTCACAACACATTGTTCTTTACTAATACACTTTGATATTCTCCACAACACTTTGAATGGAGAGATTAAGCCTTAGTAACTAAGGAATTCATTACACTATGAGAAACTAGAAACAAATATTCTGTTGCCACAAAACTACATATCTTACCTGTGAGCTCATAGTCATCTGCAAGAGACTCAAGATACTTCAAACCAAATAACAAACACAGGCAACTTTATATATATAGCAACTTAAAACCTCTCTGGTATGTATACAGTGTAATGAGGGAAAGGTTCCAAACCAAGAGACTATGTGAACATGTCCAAGAGAAGGACGAGTTAATTACTATATGTCATTTCCATATTTTCAGTTCTTCAGCTACAATCAGTGTATTTAATCTGTACATCCTTACCCATAAACCAACAAGTTCTTCTCCACCCTGAAACATTCACTTCTTGCATAACCCTGTGATTTGTCCTGAGGCCTACGGGGCTTTGTGCTAGGCTTTTCTTCAGAATCACTTTCCAGGTCTGAAAACTCCATCAGTTCGTCTTCTTTGACTGCACTGTAGAGTCTGGTTTGCTTTCTTACTCTTGGTGTATCAATAACTAAGTTATTCTAAAATGAAAGTGAAAATGTAGAAATTTAGGAGGAGGGAAATCTTCAATGTAATTACACTAGGGATCATCATAAAGCTCTTACCCTTCCATTTAAAGCATCAATATCCAGCTCAGCTTTCTTTGCCCATTTCTGCCAAAAATTAGGGTCATCCAAGGAAATGTCTGTCCTGTTCCCAGATGCAACAAAACTAGCCTGGTGAATGTGAAAACACACACTGGTTTCTTAACTGCATGCTACAAAGAATATCTGTTTTCACTGGTAAATACAATACTTGGGACTTATAAAGTGGTAGTTTCGAGAAAGAGAAAAGGTAAGTCTGTAAACTATCATTACTGGAAATACAGATACCCCAACATATGTGAGCAAAATATCTAAGACACGTACACTGAAAAAATAAATTGACACAGAAGGTAACTTATTAGTACTTCCATCTATCCTCCTCATATTTTATTAATTTTCCCCTGAACATCAATGCACACCTTTGCAAATGTTGAGCCTTTTCCTTCAGATTCAATAGTAATTGTGTGTGTTCGCCTTAAGAGAATCTGATCAATATCCTCTTCACAAAATTTAGACCCTTCATCTTCCTCATCCATTAGAGCTCCATATGCCCCCTTTCGAAGAAGATCTTCTATTTCTTTCTTTGAAAGCTGTTGCACCTGTAACAAGTAAGAGAGTTTTAGGGGTATTTTTTTTTACATCAGCCAACATGTACATCTGAGAGCACAATCAGACTGACCATCCTCTTATTTAGCATTTTAAGAACTGGAACTCTAAGATGATGTGGTGTCAGTCAATTCAACGTTCATGCTGAACTCACCTTTACAAGAAGAATACGAACAACAAAACTCTTAGGGTGAAATTATACGAGTGGTTTAAACAATTTAATAATTCATTGTCACTGAATCCCTTTACTTTAGGTCTGATGACTGCTAAACTCCTCCTGGGAGAAGATTTAGCTTAATAATCCAACAAAAAGCTAAAACATAAAGAACAAAACCAAAATACTACACCTAAAAAAGCTGACAAGAACAACTCCAGGAAGTGCCAAGATCAACATAAATGTAAAAGGTGGAATGACGAGAATGGATGAGGATCGAGGGAACATGACTCCACCTGTCCCCTTTTGGCAGTAAAGTGAGCCATCAGATAGGCTGAGCCAGTTGATGTAGCCTTGCCCTTAATTAACCCTACTTTAAAATACATGCTGTACTCCATCTGAAAACTAACGTTCCTCAGCTAAAAGACAAACAAGCAAGGAAAGCGTTACACATTCATAGCATCTGTTGATCATGCATCTTAACATATTAATTCTTACCCCATTTGTAGCATTTTCTCTTCCACTCATAGACTGTAGCACAGCCTTATCAAGGCCAAGCTTCAAGCTTGCTTTGTCAAACATTTCCCTTTCATAAGAATTCCTTGTTATCAATCGGTAAATTTTCACTGATTTGCTCTGTCCTATTCTGTGACAACGTGCTTGAGCCTGGTGAAACAAAACCAGATACTCAGTTACAGGTCACAAAAGAAGAAAAATATTTAAAATAACTTACTTTAGAAGTTACTGCTTTCAATATAAATAAACATCCTCATGCATTCAGGAGAGGGACAATGGATAATTTATCTTGTAGGTGAAGAAAATTTCACCTCAAAAAATCAAAGAAAAATTTTCAATAAAATAATAGTTTGTAATATTACCTGGAGGTCATTTTGGGGGTTCCAGTCTGAATCAAAAATGATGCAGGTATCAGCAGCAGTAAGATTAATGCCCAAACCTCCTGCCCTTGTACACAGCAGGAAAACAAACCTATCAGAATCAGGTCTCGAAAACCTGTCAATAGCTGCCTGACGCAAGTTGCCTCTTACTCGGCCATCAATTCGTTCATACGGGTACCTGAAATAAAGATGCATTATAAGGAGAACTTCACTGAAAAGCCATTGCTTCTTTGTAAGAATATGCAATTTAAAAAGAGGAAAATATGCTACTCTAGGGTCAAAGGAACTACAACAAAGCGAGTGACTATTCCTGTATCCACTGCTTCCATCAGTGGAAGACACACTACTTTGTCCCTTGCTTTGTGTCTTTTTGCGAAGAACATACTTTCACTCCAACAACTGAAACAAACATTCAGGCTTAAATTAAAGCACTCTAGAGCCACCAAAACATTTAACTGAGTAGTAAACCAATAGGTTTAAAGTTCTCCATGTGAAGTCATTTTACATTCACCTGAAAGAAAAATCTCACGACTTGCAACTTACAAATATGCTTTAGTTGGATCATTACACAAAATAAAGTGTTTGAATTTCATCCTTTTTCAATATACATTACTTGCAGGTTAAACACTGTGGCCACTGAGGAAAGCACAGTTTATTTAGGATTGTATTTTATTGTTGCTCTCACCGTCTTTGAATGAGGTAGTCTTCCAGTATGTCCAAGCAGCGCACCATCTGGGAAAAGATAAGCACCCTGTGGCCACCAGCCTTCAGTTTTGGCAGCAGCTTGTCAATCAGTACTAGCTTGCCAGCAGCCTGGATCATTGCCTGGAGCTGAAAATCTGGAGAGTCGGCATTGTGTGTTTCTTTAAACTCTTCCAAAATTTTCTCTTCAGCACCTGCAAAGGTTGGACAGCAAAACATGAACACTGCAAAGGGTTTTATTAATAAACAATGAGCTCGCCTTCAATACCCTATAGAAACTGCAGGAATGTTTCAAACATTATGTGAATAAACATTTATAAAAAACATAAAGCTTAAATTTAAAGCAAACAAATACACAAATACAGCATAAATAAAGAGTAGCTTTGAATACTCATTCTTTTTTTTCTTCTTTTAAACAAAAGTAAACTCTTTCCTAAACAAAGGTACATAACTATTTGATGCACACGCTGTAATGAAAAATCAAGAAAAAAGATGAAAAAAATAAACCATATTCTAACAGATCAAATTCATTTTCTGTCCTTTTTTAAATGCAACATATTTTTTCTTTCATCTCATTTCCACAAGAAAATACAAGGAATATAAATCACATTTGATGTCTATGTTTCTAAAACCAAAATCAGGCTTAAACATGCACATGACCTGTACCTGCTCCTTCCATTATTAATTATAGAATCAAAATCCAAACAAAGAAATACTAATTTTGGGACGGTGAGGGCGGAATAAGCAGCTGTGAAATTATTTTACCTTCTGTTTAGCTTTCTTTTCTCGATGAGTGTATGTTTTTGTTCAGTGTGATGAAGCTATCCAATGTACAGATTTACAGAATTAGTCAAAAGTTCTTTCTTGCCACTCTCTTTGCCTATGAATGATATGCACAGAGGCAAATATTCCTTACACTGCTTATTACCTGAAGGCTACAGATTGAGTTCAAGCTTTCTCTTCAACCTCTCCTATGCTTTTATCCCACTTCTTATATCACTTCTACAAACACTGGACTACTCCAAGAATGATAAGATTACTATTCTTGGATATGTGAAGGGCTAGGAATCTCCATTCTAAACTTACTTCACACCCAAATAAACCCTCCTTTTTTTAAGCTTTTTCAGCCCCTCTTTTTTAAAAAAAAAAAGAACAAAATGCAGCTTATACAATAATATTTTGTATAATATTCAGCTTCAATACTGTTTTGAGTAACACAAGGAAAGGTGGCAGGGGTGGGGGAGGAGGAAAGAAGAGCTTACTGCCAGGCTTCTGCTGAGCATCTCTCTCTATCCGAGTTCTAAGTAGATGCCTGTAAACAAACATACAAATGCACCCTCTCTGTGTGATCGCTGGTTCAGTGCCTACTGTAATATGGTGTCTTAACTAGATACCACCCTAAGCAGGTTGGCTGACAGCTTTCTCTTACTCAATACACATGCATTACCAGCTTTTACAGAACTTAACTGTTCAGATACGACAGCACTTGAAGGCAGTTTTACATCCCTTAATTTTCCTGATCTGGATTCCCTACTCTAAACAGTACTGATCCTAATGGTTTGCAGATAAGAAAAACAAACCCATGCGAAAATAGTACAATTGGAAACTCCTTCAAGTTCCCTTCAATCATCTCTCTTCCCTCTTGTAAAATGGGTAGAATTTTGGGTAGTAAGTCTCAGATCCTGTTCTGAGCTTTGGCAATTTCAGGATAGGCTGTCATGTAGTTCATATACAGTAATTTCCGGGATCTTTCTTGGTTACATAACTTATTTCTTACTGAAATGTGATACCCAAATTTAAGTTTCACTATCACAAAGTAAGCCAATAGGCAAACACAGCACCTGCAAAAGCAAACCACCCAAGCCAAGCACACTACAGCAAACCCACAAACAGTTCTAATGAATGGTGAATTGTTAGTATCAGAGTTTGGTCTTAAGATCTACTTCCATAACAGATCATGACCTCCAAAAATCTGCTCTTTCAATAACCCAGTCCTAGCTAAGCCCTATGTCTTTTTCATTTCTACTTCAATTGCAATTAAGTAATGTACATTGACTAGCCTTTTATACAGAAGTTACTTGATGCAGTACTGGTAGGTCTGTAATACCAGTTCCTATCCTAGCTGATTTTCAGTACGGGATGAAATAAAGGTATTTCAATGAGTGCTTGGTCCATCAGGGAAACCCCCACTTCCACTCCTAATTAGAAGAGGCTTCCAGGGCTCAAGAGGGTATAAGGAAGAGAGTAAGAAACCTTTCCAGTGTTCAACACTTCAGGATGTGTCAGCACAGAGGCACCCCCCACTGCTGGCTCTTGAAGACAGAGAAAGAGGAATGATGTATAAATACTTGAGAGTGGTTGCTATGGAGAAAATAAGGAGTCCAGCTCTAAGAAAAATAACAGACAATGCTTAGCCCAAGTTGACTGGAGAATACACAAAATGCAGGAACTCTCTCTATAGGCCTGCTCAAAGACCGTCTCAGCACTGTTTGAGGGGAGTCTTCTCCCTTCCACTGAGCAGATCTACCAATCAAGAAACAAACCAGAAAACCACTCTACATTCAGCTCCTACCCTGCTACTTCCAGCATACAACTTTCTGTGGCTCTCAACTGAAGATGATCTAGAAGACTTGCTTACAACTTTTATGCAAAATGAAAGTGTTCTACTTGGATATTCCAACACACATGCAGTACTGCCTGCTGACAAAACCTGTGAGCTTGAAATAAAATGAGGAGGACTCGGACACCTTTATAAAAGTAGTTAAGTCACCAGAACTTGCTACTGCAACCAATCATTCATCAGGACAACACTACAAAACATTACGAACTAGCACTGCAAGGCCTCTTGGGAGAACTAAAATAAAATTTTGCCATCACTCTAAGATATTAATTATCGATCAACAAAATAAAGCCTCAGGTTCAGACAACTACTGGATGTAAGCTTGTTTTCTGTCCTAGAACTACAAGGAATTATTTGTTTAGTTCCATCTTCACACTAGTAACAGGCAGGATTTCTTTATTTTTCTCTCAAATCTCAAGGCCTGACCCAACTGCCACATGGCTGCATGACAGCAAGCAAGTCCAAATGTTTAAAAGTCACAAAAATGTTATAAAAGCAGAAGCTTTCAAGAGACAAGCTCACCTCCCTTTATTAGGGTTAAGATAGAGTCATCAAAAAATACTTGACATTTTCTATGCAGCCACCAACACACTAAATGACACACAATTTGTGAATAAAAAAAAACCACTGCTCTAGGCAACACTGTAAGCACTATTCGTGAACTCTGTCTGACAAACGAAGTAGCAACAAAATATTCAGTTTATTTCTTTTAGCAAACATGAAATGACGAAAAGTGGCAAGGTTAAAACTAGATGAAAACCAAGAAATGTATAAAGCACCAAGTTCAGAAGCTCATAACCTGAGCACCCTAAACTATTTTCTGTTAAACTCATTTATATAATGGGTTAACTTAAAACAAAGAAACAACCAACAAAAAAACCCCTACACAATAACCACAAAGCTACTTTACTGTATGCTCATCTGAGTTTAGAAACTGCTGAGCAGCCCACCAGCATGGCTGAGTTCAAGTACTTTGGAGTAACCCTGTATCATGTCTTTGGAATAATTACTTGCGCATGCAATATAATTAGATGTCACTTAGTGAATCAGTTTAAGCATTTTTTCCCCTATTTAAACAAAAAATGTAAAGAAAAAAAAAGTAAGCATTGCAATATAGAACAAAAAAAACCTGAAATCACATATGGCTCTTGAACAAAACAATCTTTCATCATGAAGCTTATAACCAGCATTAAACCAACCGTAGCATAAATCATATACAGCAAGGAAGAGGAGTTGTGAAACAAGAAAGTAATAGAATGCAGCCCTGTATGGAGGCTCGTGTTACGTGCTCAAAGTGAAGATTTGATTTGACCAACACATACAGGCTTAGCATACTTCAGACAGCTATAGCTAGCTGATTCATCACATGGCTCCCCACAGTCACCACACCCTGGTTATCAAAGAGTTCAAGGAGCATCTGGATGATGCTGTTGGTCATGTGATTTACTTTTAGGTAGTCCTGCAAGGAGCAGGGAGTTGGACTTGATGATCTTTATGGTTTTCTTCCAGCTTGAGACATTCTGTGATTCTACAGTGCCTGCCATAGGCAATCCTGATCTAAAGTCAACAGCATCTCACTGAAAATCAGTATTTGCCATTAAATTCTAAGATGGCATTCACACAAATCATTTTCCATCTAGTTGAATTAGGAAAATGAACTGACAAGTGGCCATAAAAGCAGGTCTGATCATCATTTTTTACTCCGCAACTTTCATTCAGAAGTTTTAAGTTGTTATCTCACCACGTTCTATGGCAAGAAATAAGTAGCAGCTATCGCGCTGAAGAAAAAATTCATGTATTTATGCCAGCAAGCAAACTATGCAACTGAAACCTTGTTTGTCATAAACAACAGAAAGAAAAAGTAACCAATACAAACTCCGATAGGGCTAGGAAGCCCAGAAAAAACCCACATGTACGTCTTCAAATGCTAGCAGACACCCATATCTAAGAGAACCTATTGGTTATATTAACTTTTCTACTTAAAATAAATGAATATATAAAAAGGCGCACTAGAACAGAATTCCTGACTTACTGAACTTCCTTACAATCATTTTTAAATGAGAAGAAGAACAGGAGGCCTACCATTAATAAGGTACGGATGATTGCAGCATTTTCTTAGTTCCATCATAGTGTTTAAAAGATTAGGTACATTTGCCTGACCTCCACCCTTGGAAAGAAACGTGAAATTCTTTTCAAGAATAGCACGATAGTATTTCTTCTGAATGTTTGTCAGCTCAACTTCAATGATGGTTTCCTCTTTGGGGGCCAGGTTCTTTTCTACATCCTCCTTGAGACGTCTCAGCATCATCGGTTTCAAAATAGCTTGGAGTTTTTGCACCTAGGAAATATATGTTTAATAAGTAAATGAATTAAAACTGCAAGGCTTCAACTATTTATGTTTCAATTTCTTTAATTCTAAAAGCCTTGTTTCCTACCTCAGATCCCAAGCAGAAGGCATTTGTAAAAAAATCTTTTCTCAGTGTTCTAGAGACTTTTTCCTTGTGAACTCAATGACATATACACTTATGAAGTAAATTTTTTGCTTGCAACCCTCTGTTTAGTGAACATTATTAAATGAACCTCACTTAGGCAAAACCTCACCCTTGTAGACAAGGACAGTACTGCACACCAGACATGCAGAGCTAAGCACAACTATATAAGCAAATCTGACTGTTAGATCAAGTTTCTCAGTTAACTTCTAACCACTAAAGACAGTGCTCAATGCTATTTTTCCCTTTATTTATCTGCTTATAATTCTTTTCTTACTTTCCTAGTTTTGACATCCAGTGAAGTAAAAACCTTTGTCTCAAAATGAAAACATTTTATTTCTTTAAGTTTTTAACACTGATAATTTTAAGCATCTCCAGGTTTTGCAGCATTTGCTTTAAGACACATCCTAAATGTGGGAGACGGATGAAACATCCATTTTCCTCAAAATAAATCAGCTAAGTTTTGTCAAGTTCTTGTCAAGTCCCTTACATAAAAAGATCAAATATATTCCACATAGAAATAAACTGGCATTTAGGTTTCTTTAGGCTGTCTCCCAAAGTACAAACAACCTCAGTGTTGAAGAGGTGATAGTTCACCCTGACACTGGTCATCTGATGCAGAGCTGCAGAGCAGAAACATGAACAGAAGACACTTTCTCCTAGTAATAAGCAACTTCAGGAGAGAAAAAATACATAAATATGGAGAGATGAACAATTTTAAAAATACATGGAATAGGACTGCAAGGAATGGAGGAGAAAACCCAGTTTTCAACACATAATCTCTCCCATCACTTGAAAGATAAACCAAACTCCAAAATATCTAATGGTGTGTCATCAGAGAAGGCATTTCTTCCAAAACTTGTTGGCCCAAGCCATCCAGGCTCCAGTTCTGCTCACGGCTAATGGCAACATTTTAGTAATAGTCCCATGTATGGCTTCAAAAATTTCCAGTTCTGCTCTGCTGACATTTTGAGCCAGCCACACGGAAGCTATGTTGAGAGTCAGGATATATTAACTCCAGCTCAAACACTGTATTAACAGCACTACATGTCTTCTGGATCAGAGCTGGCTCACTTCCAATCAGGTCAGAGTCCAGCCTGACTGGCATGCAACTGTCTGCACAATCTGTGGAAACATATCCTATGATTCCCTTAGGATACACTATGATTTTTCCAGGAGGTAGGGGGCTGAGAGGGAAGAGAGCTGTTTTGTGGTTTAGAAAGCAACTCCTTTGTAGGTAATAGTCTAAGAAAGTTAACAAATTCAAGCAGTCAAAAGTTAGAAATACCAGAAACTGAATTTTCGAACAAAACCAACAAAGTTGCACGCAAAAATGCATGAAATTGTGAAGTTAAGATTATCGGGGGAGCCAAGGGCCAAATTAAGGTGTCTAAATTAAGATGCCATGCTTCAGTTAACTCCTAATGTTCAGGTGATTTGACTGTTACCTATTGACTTTTAACAACCTTTTCATACATAAAAGAAAAAAAACATGTTTATATAGGATATCAGAAGCTTTTACATTTTAGATGTAAAGCATGCTGCACAGAGGGTATTCAATTTTACATTGATTTATGGGGTGGTTTTTTATTGGACAGTTTGAGAAATTTGATTTTGGGTCAGTCAAAAAAAAAATCACCCTCCATTTGGTTACTTCTTGCTAAACTAGGTTAGCACAGAAGTCATTGATAAAACTCTCTGATGTTACCTCCACAGAAGTCAGAGGACAGTCCCCTCACTCTGATACTGATGCTTAAGGAAGAATATTAACCTTCAAGTTAATTCTTTTAGAGTGAAAAAGCAATTCTAGAATTATCCAGCAACCGTTACAAGACACTCACTCCACCTCCATTTTTAAATACCACCATTTAACAAGGGGAAACTTTCCCTACTTTGACATGACCAATGGACAGAGGATAAAAAAAAAAAAAAACACTGATAAGGCAAAATTACTCTTGCTTAACTACAACCAAAAAAAATGAAAACAAAACAAAAAAACAAGGATAAAAAACTACTGTGGTCTCCAGAAAGTAAATATGTATTATCTGTAAAAACATATAATGAAGTTCAAATATAATTGATAAATTCACAATAGCTACATAGAAAAGTAAGTATGCCGGAGAAGTTTACCTGTTCTTCGGTTTTCAGATCACCAAATTCTTGCATGAATGTGGTTTCTGATGGGAAGCGGCCTGGTTCCAAGAAGTGAAGCAAGCTAAACAGCTCTTCTACGGTATTTTGCAAAGGGGTTCCAGTAAGCAGCACTTTATGTTCCTGAAAGGTTAAGAAATAGTTGCCTATGAATGCATCTAAATTAATCTTCAATAGAGAAATATCCAGGATTCTCTCATTTTTCCCCCTAGGTGTGTAACTCATATTTGCTTCCTCTCCCCTCCGCAACTACTTACATACAGCTCTTTCCAAGACATTTCTAATGAGTATTCTGTCCTTCTTTCACTGACAGCCCAGAAAAGTACTTCACTACTTACTTAAGCACCTTCAAAAGTCTTCCAGATACGAAAAGAGATTTTACTGATCCACAAGATCCCAGCCCTTCGATAAATACAATAATTCTAAGTGCCAAAATAACAGCTGAACTTATCCCACTACTTCCAGTATAAATCCATCAATTTACCACACCTCCAACAGACCTCAGAGCACAAAATCTCTTCAGGGCAGGTGTGTGTTTCTAACAGAGGAAACCTGAAGCAGAGTCCCACTTCCCACCTACACACACAACAGAGCATGAGACTGGCAGAGACTAGAGGAAAAGTCGTGTATTGCTTTAGAGGAGGAGCCCAGAAAGGTTAAGCAACTAACCCAAGGCAAAACATGAACTGCAGAAGAACAAGAACTGCAGTGAGAAGTCCCCGATCTCCATTTACAGCCATGTCTATAAGCTCAACTTCCCTCTAATAGCAACCACAATATGGAAAACAAATTGTATATAGCCTTTCTGCAAACTTTCATTTGTTAAGCCTCAAGACTCCTTCAAGAATAGTATTGTTCAACAAACAGAGAAAAATAAACTACAAGTGATGTATAGGTCACCAGCACTCTCATAAACTAATGGCTATGTCTCTCTGTTCTTACCAGAAATAAGAGGGTTTAATGCATTTAATATACATTTTGTGAACAGTACAATACATATTTATGTAAGCATCAGAAACAAACTCACTATTCCCTTCCTTAGTTAGACTGAAATGACATCCTTATGGCCACACGATAAATTAACATTAGAGTTGACATTAATGCAAAATACTTAAAACACTCACATCTGTTTTTGGCCACCTGACCACACTGTACCTTTATACAGAAGAAATTACTACAGCGTAAGTCACATGAAAAGAGAGAAAGGAAATGAACACATGTATCTGGATTCTTTTAATAGAATCCACATAATTCTAGGTCTAAAATCAATGCAGAGACTTATGAAACATTAGATCTCAAAAATTTAGGGTACACGTACGCTTCCAGCTATTTTAAAGACTTTCTCAGCAGCATTCCCTTGTTCTTCTTAGAAGTTGATGACTTTACTTGAGAAGAAAATATTTTATGGTTTTATCAAAAAGTAAAATAAATCAGGAGCAATACAAATACAGAATATGCAAATGCAAGAGATGTACACACTGACCAGGTCCATCATCTTGAGTCCTTCCAAAAGCTTACAGTTCCTGTTTTTCAGCCTGTGGGCCTCATCGATGACCACGCAACGCCACGGAATGTTACGCAACTCTGGGCAGTCAGTCAAGATCATTTCAAATGTTGTGATAATGGCATGGAACTTGTAGGACCCCTTTATCACACGACCCTAAAAAGAACAGCAAAAGTTAAAGTCAACTGCCTGGCAAAGAAAGGAATTACATTTGTTTTATCTCCAAAATTCGTTCTTACAGAACAGTACAGTGGACAAGATATTTTAAGTAAATGAAGTCATTATTGCTGATTCAATGAAGGAATACAAATGTGTAAGGTTACTACAGGTTTCATGCTAGCTATAGTTTTAATTCTGTAAAAAGGCCCACAGAATCACTGCATATTCCTTACAAAGATGTTATACAAGTATTTTAGTAATAATTCTATGGGAATTGTACTAATGTCTTGAAGTATTAATGTATTGCTGCAACATTCAAACAAGGTTTTCAGGCTTTGTCAAGAGAATTTTCTTTTTTTTTTTTTAAATCAAAAGGTGCATGATAGTCCTCCCAAACGATCCAAATAAGTCAGAAGTACACTAAGGATTCATTTATGACTATTAAGATACTTTGCTCCCAATAAATTTATTTCTTCCTGGTGGACATCGAGTATCCAGAACACCTACAACTCTAGTAAACAGCTTTACTGAGAAGCAAACCTCTGAACTCTTAAATAGAAAATATATAGCTCTGCGTAGGCTTCCTTGATGTTTTTGTAGGTTTGTGTTAACGAAAGTTCAACTGACCAATTTACTTGGCACTATCCATTTGGTAGCTGAGTGTCATCTTATCAGGGCTGATAGTAAGATACAGTTTCAAAAAAAACCAAACTCTGAATAAACTTTACTCAAGCTCATGAAATGAACATCTTTCTAACATTATGCTGTATTTTTTCCCAATGCTGTTCAAATGAAAACCTAACATGCTGTCTCCAGTGTCACTAGGTCTGCACAGAAACTCTGTCTAAGGATGAGTTTTGCTCAAGCCATTCTACATTTTCAAAGCAGGACTAGGTGAGATGTATATTGGATACATTTCGAAGGAAGTAGATATTTTACAGTAAGGTGGTTATTTGTTCCTTGAAACATGTGGAAGCCTGAATCCTTTTATAAGTGACCTGTGTATAATCCTTTCCAAACTGCGGGGACCAGAACTATAAAATGATTGGAAACTTGATATCCTGAACTCAGCATTAAATCTGCCTATGCACATCAAGAATGTTTCTGAGGAAGTAATGACCTGCTCAACAGTGCCTTCTCATAGCACAGGCCAGAAACATTTATCTTCTTAGGGTGTAAAAGAGCTGTCACCTAACCAACAGCAGATGAAAGCACACCAAGCAGGCAAATTAGAAAACTGGTAAATTGAAATGCTGTAACCTTTTCATGAGCCAGATATAACTGTGAAAATAGGAGAATGCAGCCCAGGAGATTCTTCTGAAGCAGGGGAAAACACTTCCATGAAGAACCTCACAACTACACAGCAAGCAGCGCTCTTTCAAAACGATCACCACATAAAGCACATCCAGGCAAAGAAAAAATCGTAAAAGGGAACCTCAATTATGAGTTAGAGCTGTCTAAATTTCACATTGAAATACACACAAGAGCTCTCATACTTTGAAAGACATTCAAATGTTCAAGAACACAGGAGAACACAGGGGTACATCAAGCATAAAGTTCCAAGAGCTTTAGAAGGTGAATGATGATGCTCTTCAAACAGTTTCAGGCCACTTGGAGAAGTATGGGAAAGAATCCTAAGTAAACCTATTAATGTCACATTTGGGAAATTTAATGTAGAAACTACCAGGAAAGAGACCTATAGCATTGTCACAGGTGAATTCTTAGGGAACTAGGAATCAATTTATCCCATTTCAGTGTAGCATCCAAATGAAGTTCTCTGATGTTGGAACCACAGAATTTCATAGCAGTTTACTCAGAGACATTCTTCTATTTGGGGAAATCAATCTTCCTCGTAGGTAGCAGATTCCTGTTCAGTTTGGGAAATTCTTCTGGAAGTAACTCAAGCAACAGAGGTGGCCACAAGGCAAAAGAATTAGATATGAAGATAAAAGTTGTGTTACGTTTTGAGGCATTACCTCTTAGCAGATACAAACTGAGGGAACTGTGAAAGATTATTATGGTCTTTTTTCACCAGCTTCAGACTCCACACTTTGAGGAACAAGAGAACAGACGCAAAAAATGTGCACGTTAACCAATTACAACCAGAAGGAATCCAGAAAATTACATCACAGTCACTCTGTAAAATGTAATTTGATGTCATCTTTCGTGAAAGACAGAGACCCTGTTGGTGAAATACTGCCTTAAACTGCACTATGCTTACCATTCTTTGCAAAAAAATGAGGTAATCCTATGATGATGACACGTTCATAGCTCAGCAGCTTCTTAGCAAGGAAGAAAATTCTCTGTCTTAAGGCAACATCCACTGAGCCCAAAAGGAATGAACCAGGTAAGACAAAGAAAGACCTGAACATCCATAGCGTTATTTTGGGTTAAAACCAACCAAGGTATTCCATTTCTACACACGAGCCAAGTGGTTTCTCTTTTTAGTCCTCACTACACTTTGAAGAAAGTTTTCCTCACAATTCAGCTCTTCCGCAAGGCTTTATCATTAATTTTATTTGGCATATAAAGTTTTCCTGATCTTACAACAAAACTCTTTCACAGAAAGCAACTGGTTTATTTGGTATTCCAACCAGGTAAGGCCTCCAGAAGGACTTTCAATTATATTGCTCCAGAACAGGCTTCCCTATAAGACCCCCACAAGCAGTAAGGCAGGAAGGTATTTTAGGGGAATGCCTCTTCTTAGCATGGTTCCCTCAGTGCTGACATTACAGCACTGCAGAGATGTATTTTGTCATCAATCACCCTCTAGCTTTTCACAACAACTTGACTCTGGTTACCGGTGTTGACTTTGGAAAAGAATCACGCTACTGCAGATGGAGTGGCTGCTTCTTACACATGGTGTCTCTTACTATTGCCTTCCAAGGCCACTTGGACCTTCTTAATGTTCAGCTGTCTATATGAGAAAGAGCTCAGCTTGAAAGGCCTCCTTTCATGTTAAAACCTAGGAAGTCAAAGATGCTGGTGCCTGGGTTGATGTGTTTGGTAAGGGGACTAGATATGGTACGGCCAAAGCCTGCCTTCTTTCTCTCCCTTCTTATCTCCCATCGTACAGCCACTGCTGGTACTTCAGAGGATGCCAAACTGAACATAACATGAGGACTCTTTCTGCCAGAACATGAAGAGATTTTTTACCATGTAATTCAGTTTCTACCTTGCGTTTCACAGCTGACAGTCT
The DNA here is from genome assembly GCA_033556795.1 of Tapera naevia. Taxonomy (NCBI): domain Eukaryota; kingdom Metazoa; phylum Chordata; class Aves; order Cuculiformes; family Neomorphidae; genus Tapera; species Tapera naevia. Next base: position 20,805,793 of record JAUMJJ010000038.1, read on the forward strand.
TACAAAGAATGAAAGACAGAAGGTGATTTCATGACACATCTCAACCAGCTGTCACCAAAAGGATGAATTCACCCCATTTCTCCCTTTATCCCCAAACCATGGCAATTGTTTGATTCTCCTCTTTAAGCCAGTTCAGGGAGCAAAGCTAGCAGAAAATTATTCATTTTTCTGTGACATGAGTGTTTCGTCATTTCTCGCTATGGGGTCAAATGACTGCCATGTTCATTGCAAGAGAAGAGTTAAGAATGCGGTAACGGGAAACAAAACTTTCTGCAGCAACTTGGCTTTAGATCTTTTTAGTTGCCTTTAGATCAATGAAACAATATTGCCAAAATAACACTACGAATCTGCACAGTGAGTGGGATTTTTCCGATGAAGTTTCTTCACATTTCATGTGACGTAACTGCTGCATCCTAAGAGGAAAAACATGCTGAGAACAAGCATGTTAAATAACAGACATGATTTTTAACACAAGAAACATGTTAGCAGAGACGGTATTTGTATAAACTCTGATTTCTAAATCTGTTATAAAAGATTTATCTCTAATAAGAAACAAGTTTAAAACCAGAAAAAGTGCAAATCAATTCTTTCGTGTGTTATACATCTAGGTAAGAAGCTAAATGTGATTATTACTGTAAAAAAATAGAAGCCATTAAACCTCAGTGTAGCAACTGTTATTCAAGTCACTCTTCTGTAACAACAACGTATATGATTTTGATTTAACATTTTCTTTCATAAATTGCTTAGAAAATGGTTATTTTTCTAGGCAAAACATGTAACTTCTAACTACTATAAATATAGTAGAAAACCACATAGTATTTTAAGTATGTGATTCTATTTCTGTTTGCCCTAATGGCATGTCAAGTTATGCCACAGTCACCTCTTCAAAACAGTTTTTACTCAGTCCTTTTCCTCTAAAAGTGTATTTCTATCTCACAACCACCCTTATAGTTTTGCTCCAATGAGTCCATTTTTTCAACACACTTCCTGAGGACAGAAAGTGAGAACTAGGCAGAACTAGACTACCCAGCACATTACTGACAAAGAGAAGAATGCTGTAGCTTTTCTGGTCTTTAATAAAGATTTCTTTTCTCCTACACACTCGCATTACACTAGCCCTTTTAACCACAGTATGAACTCATGTTCAACTGGTCGTATGTCATGACACGTAAGGATCTACATTTGTCTTACAGCCTTCCCAGAACTAAGCTCTCCCTACTGTAAGAATCATCTCCATTCCTTGTCCACAGAGAGCCCTATATTTAGCTATTCTGAGTATTGTTACTTTGGATCCAATTTATTAAGCAATACAGCTTACTCTGTATCCATGAACTGCCTTAATAATTTACCATTCTCCTCATCTTTATGTCATTTGAAAACTTCCTCAGTAATGATTTTATGTTTGCTTTCAGGTCATTGATAAAAGTGTTATATAGCTCATGGACACGAACCAATCCCTGAAGAATAACGATGGAAATGCAAATCATTTCTCATTTACAATTACATCAAGAAATATCAGTTAGCCAGTTTTAAATCCACTTAATGTGTGCTGTATTGATTTTATATCATTCTAGTTTATTAATCAAAATATCCAGTAGCGTAAAATCAAATGCTTTACAGAAAATCTTAATGTATGAATTCACCACTATCGCCTCTTTAAGCTCAGCTGGAAACAATACTCCCCATACATCAAATCAGGTTGAACTTACATTCTTTTTTTTCTCCTAAGTAAGGAGGATTATGTTGCTTTACAATAACTTCCAACGCATGCACATTATTTTTCCCCAATCCCGATTACTTATGCTGTGGGCAAACCCATGCACTTAAGTGTAAAGACCTGTTGCTCTTAATAGCTTCAGCTTTCCAAATAATTATCTGGTTTTACCCCCAATCTTGTCTGTACCTGCTTACCTTCTCTCATAAGAACTATTTAACCCAAGCGCAGTAACACAGATTCAAAATATCTGACTTATAAAACTTGATAAAGAAGTATCGACAAGTTTAATTTCTACAAGCAGGTCTTTTCCTGGAATGGTAGGGAATGATTGATTTTTAAGCTTAGTTCCTATTAAAGTAGCTTCACCACTAAGAATCTTTTATGCCAGCTTTCCTCAGCAATGCAAAATAATAAAAACCTTGCATAAAACAATGAAACCCAAAACAAGAGTTGCACCATCTCAGTAACTCTTGGACCCCTCTATTTCCACCTGATTCCTTGGCTACTATTAAACAGCACTTTATTAATATAAGCCTTCTTTATTAGCTAAAACCTACCATTATCAGTTCTAAAAACTTAATTGCTGCTTAGGTTAGTAACAACGGTAAAGCATATAAAAAAAAAAAAAGAGAGAAAAAGAAAAATTAAGAAGAGCTTTTACCTGTGGATCTTTGAAATACATTTCATACATCTGAATGGTCCGCCGGCTTGCTTGACTCCCATGATACACAACCACATTCAACTCTGTCCAGGTGCGGAACTCCCTTTCCCAGTTGGGAATAGTGGACAATGGTGCAATAACCAAGAAAGGACCATGGATTCCTTTCAAATATATCTCATAGAGAAACGTAATGGACTGGATAGTTTTTCCCAACCCCATCTCATCTGCTAAAATGCAGTTTCGTCTGAAAACAATAAAAACAGTCTGAATGATTTATGCCTAACCTAAAATACAGAAAACCACTAAGGATCTAAACTGACAGAAATTTCTAGAATGGCAAGTTTACACTGCAAAGGCATCATAATCTTTTTGTATTTTAAATAAATGTTGCGACTTGTGATGCATAAGCTTGGCTATAACTATTTTATGTACCTCTCAAGATCATATGGGGAAGGAAGTTCGTATGGGGAAGCAGGGCTGTGTGTGAACAAACACACTTAAAAGCATTTGTCACAAGAATCTGGCTGAAATACTTTTGTTTTATTTATATTTTATTTATAACATTATGTTATCGATCCAAAATTACTTTGTGTACGACTCCTGAAGCAAGAACAGACATGCAAATAGATCTAAAATCTCTGTTTAGAAAATTACTTTAAAAGGCTATTGTTTCAAATAAGCTGTAAAAGCTTTTCCAAGCCATGATTTAGCAGTAAGTAAGATTTTACGTACGTGTTGTACCAATTGAAAAGAAGCCAGTTTACTCCCTCCAACTGGTATTCCCTGAGTTTGTTATTGTTTTTGTACTCCCTGGAACTCTCCGATTTCTTCCAGTCATCAGCAGGAGGTCGCTCCTGTTTCAAACACAGCAAATCCTATTAGTGGTTTCTTAAAGACCACATTACTTTACTATTTTCAAATAAAATCCTCTATATGGAGCCAATTCTTACCACACGCTCCATTTCTGGCTCCCTAGACATCAGTTTCTCAAATTCTTCAATCTTAGCTTGGTCGATGTCTTGCTTGAGCTCCCAAGTGCTGTCTTCATAAGGAAGTGAACACCATTTCACCAGATAATGCGTTACAGGCTTTGTTAAGACAAAAATAAGATTACACCACAATTTAGGAAGAATAAAAGTACAACCCTTCTTACAGTAGCTCTGCAGGATAGATAAAACTCAAAAAGCTTTACCAGACCTGCATATCTGAATCAGTCAAAAGGATAAGCAAACAGCAGGCTAACACCTTGACAACTTAACGAAGTAAGATTAGAATTCAGGGAATGCAGACTTACCTCCAAAACCAGCACAATGCTACGTTTAGACTAAAATTTAAAAGTAAAACAATATTTGTTTTCCAACTGTTATAATTTCCATGCTTTACCATTTACTTGAAGTCAAATGTTTTTTCTTATCAGTGTCATCAGAAAGTTCTCAGCAGGCAACCCAACCACCACCGTTCACTGACAAAGCCATATAGAAACACCAACACTCTCAGTGAAGCTTTTATTCTCCCAGGAACAAAAAGGGAGTATCCTGGAAGATGAAATGATCTCGTTCTGCAGAACGAGTCATTGAAAAGCAAGAAACGGTGAATTAAAGACCTCTTCTGACAGTCTAAACAATATCTAAATTATGATGACATTTAGCTAACATTCTTGCAAGTTTAATTTAAATTATGTATTACCCACATGGACATTGTATTTCTACAGCATGAAGTGCCACCTTAGAGCTACATATCAGAGGATTTTTTGTTGTTGAGGGTTTTTTTATATATTTTTTTGAAATATAAGTAACTTTTAAGATGTTTGGAAACTTAAACCTCAAGACTGCTATATTAGCCAATGCTTTCTCAAATGCATTCCTATTTTCTACACACATATACTCTGGTAGCTTCTGAATTGCTTAATATATTAACACTTTTAAACAATAAATTCTAAATACAATGCCTATATGACTACAGGTGCACTAGAAGTTTTGTTTACCTCTCCGTTATCATCTGTGCTACGTGAAAAATCCAAGATTCGATCAACTTCCACATAATCTGGATTAAAAAGCTCATCATCAATCTGTTCAAGGAGAGAGGCAAAAATATAAAAGACATCTCTATTAGCCCTTCCTGAGAGAAAAAATTATTACATATATCACCAGGCAATAATATTTTGGGTCATGGTGACACAGAATTTATATTTGGCAAACTTCAACATGTTAATTGAAATACTACAATTCAGCAAGATCATTCCCCGTGAGGGAATCAGACTTCTCAGACTTTGTTAACTGGGCCTCTTAATTACTGTGTGAAACCTTTTACTGTGAGAGAATGTTTAAGAATATTTTAAATGAAGTGTGAAATTACAATTCACTAATGAGCAATCGAAAAGGCTTATGCCATGCAATGCATTTAGCATTCTTGAAAACTACAGCTTGCAATAAAAAAATTAGAACCTTGTACACTAAGTGCCTTTGGATTATTTTAACTACAGGAATTGTCTAACTGCTTTATAAGCAAGATTTGAAGATTATTCTTTAAAAAACAGTGAAAAGACACTACATGCATACACAATTTCTCCAAAAAATCCCAATTTGTTATGTTCATTTCTTTTCTCTTCAACAATTTACAGGATCCTCTTTGTGTACTAAAGGATTGCATTTCATTTCATACTTTTAAGACCTCCTCCAATAGAAAAGGCAGAAAAAAGGACTACGGACTATGTACGTTTTGGCAGGTTTTTCTAAAACAAGAACAAATTCCAAGTATTTACAAAAAAAAAAACACAACAAAACAAAACCAAAGCAATTCCAGACATGGAAGAACAGATGCAGGTTTTCAATTAGCAACAGGTTTTGTTCAGCATGAATTACACAGCAAAAATAAGTATAAATAAACAAATATAGTAGTATATGAACCTCTTTTTTTTTTTTTCCTCAAAAGACAACATTTTAAGCTTTCAGAGACACAAATCAGGAGATCTGGTCTTTTATTGACAGGACCCCTGCCACGCTAGTGCTTATGGCTCTGAGTGAAATTAAATTGATGATAAAAAGCTTAGAATCCCTAGTGAGCAGCAGTCCATAACACAGAAAAAGTGTGATGCATTTTTCTGGCATAATCAGCTGCTGAGAAAACAGACCCAGTACTGATTCAGTAAGTCTCATGCTTACGACGCAAACAACTAACAACTCAGTTTAAGAAAAAAATTATAGGAAAAAGTACACAGTCAGGATAGATCATCTGATTTTCATAAACTTGCAAGACTTGGATCACAAATTTTTATACTTTATACCAGAATAAATGCTATGGATACAACACATGGTTGTTCAGAATCTTCTGTTTGTATACAGAACAAGAATTCATACGACTATTGCTTAAATACCTAAAAGAAAGTAAGAAATAAAAAACCCGTACTTCTGAAAGGAATTTGTTCTGGCCCTGTTTTGCCTTAAAACGTTTAATCTTCTGCTGAATCCTCTTGTCTTTGTCCAGCTCTTCCACAGATGCCCACTGACAATGAAGGTAAGAACTAGAAGATGAAACAGAAAATCTTACTCAAAACCATGCTTTCCACTGCGTATTCCTGTGTATCCCACTAGTATGCCTATATCTTTCCAGCACATTGTAGTACCACGCTTGGTAAACTGGACTCTTATCTTCTTCATCATACAGGTTATTACCAACTCATTTTTACTGAAAGTAATTATACTTACTAATAGAGAAACCTATCAGTAGGTAAAAACAACCCCTACTCAAAATTTAAATACATATTTAGCATTTGACACAAAGTTAAAGTGATTTTTATTGGGCATATTTAGAACATAATTACTATACAAGACATTTACCATAAATATCACTATTTAACATCATATGCTAGCAAAGAGTAAGTGTTTTAGAAACATAAAAATACATAAGCATTTCAAATACTAACATGCTACGCACTGCTGTTTCTGAGAACAGTACTGTAAAAAAAAAGAGTCACACGAGTCAAGTGAAGTTTTAACACTGGTAGAAAGAAAAAAAAAAACAACAACCCTTGTAAATGCAGTTCCATGGTAATAATTTTAAAAAAAAACAAAGTAAGGAACATCAGTTCTGCCAGAATGACTAGTCCCACTTTATAAACTTAGGAGTCTGTGAAAAGTTATATTGCCAAGAAGTCTGAGACATGAATAGTTAATACAAAAATTAAATGCCAATGTAATAAAACTTAAGAAAGCATAATCAAGCTATTAAACATCATGTAATAATCAATAAAGTGCAAAAAGTACAAAGGTGGCAGCATAATTAAAGTCAACTACCTGCAGTTAGCGGCAAAAAACTCACTTTAAGCGAGTTTCTGTCTCTCAGATAGAAAATTTACTAAATAAGATACACCATTTTCCTAAAACAAAAATGTGCCTATCAAAACGTGAAGTATCTTGTTTTAAAGACTGATTGCACTGCAGTTTCAGAGCCCAGAGGTGAAACAGCACACTGCTCTCACACTATCACATCCCTTTTACAGAGGGGCAGCTATCTGCTGGAATACTGAAAGCCATCTTGTTTGTTATCTTAGATATTTTGTTATTTTTGAAAGAACATTAGGATTATTTTAGTTTGCAGGCACATTACTCTATGGTGTCAATTCGATCTACACAGGTAAATGCTTAAGAATCTGCATGCATAATGAGTCTTAAAGTTTTTAATAGCAGAGCAATTTTACCTATGGATCTCATTTTGGAAGGAACACAAGATATTATCAAACTTGATACCACCAATGCAAAGTACTTCCTTCTTTATTTGCCATTGTTTTGCATTAAACATTTGAAACGCATAAAGTTGGATAGTGGCAGTCATATCATTAACAAAACCAGCATTTAAAATTATTTGGAAGTTACATGAACTTAAAAAGACAGTAATCAAACCTAAAACTTTACTTACAAGTTTTTGTACTTTACATAGAATTCCTCTATTTCTACCTCCTCTCCATTCTCCATCTACAAGAAAAGAATTGTTGAAACATGAATTAAACCACTGAAAAGCCCAATTTACTTAATTACTAAAATTAACCAAAATCCAGAACACAGACCCTGCATAGAGACACACGTGAAGGTGTAGGAACGTGTTTTTGTGGGGAGGACACGGGTGAGGAGTTTCCTCCAGGAGCTTACCCAAGTGTATACTGCACTGCTTACTACAACTTCCAAGACATGAATCATTTGAACTCCTCCCTAACCACATGCTGCTTCATTCACAACCTCACCCCAAACCTGGCTTTCTGCCAAACCCACAGTGTTAAGTAGAAGCCAAGTGTACCATTTTCTCAGGCAGCAACCAATTAGCAACTGCACTCCTGAATGCCATATGTATTATTTTTGGCTGGCTCATGGCAACTTTACATTGTGGGTTTTGTAATGTTTTAAAAAAGAGTTTTAAAGGGGGTTTATTCCTCCATATAGTTAATAACTCCAAACAAGAAGTCATATAAAACTAAACCTTATACCTCGGCTAGAATTTTAGTGCATCAGTGTTCATGGCTTTAGTTTTACTCAATGGTGCAATTAAATTCACTCAGGCAAGATGTCTCACATACAGAGCAGCCAAATTAAATTAACACCCAAAACCTACATTTAAAGCAAGGTTAAAGTTGTGATATAAACCAACAAAACCAAGGGCGTTCAGTGCTAAGGGTTGAGACTACCCTTAACTCATCCCTAGTGCCGAAGTATTGCATAACATATGGCATGTAATACTTTGTTGAATTACTCCTGAACCCAGCCATAGGACAAACTAAGGACAGTGCACCAGGCACACATTTAGAATTCAGTTTGTGTCACAACATTAACGGTTTGTGTTTACTAATGAACTTTGGAACAATTTTAAACAGAAGAGAATTTTCTGTTTTACATACTTCATCAGGGACAACATCATCTGTAATATTTTATGGAGCACTAAACAGACAAAACTGTCAACCCCTATATAATCAACATCCTTAACCTTTTTATGTATATATAGTCAAGAAAAAAAGGGGGGGGCTTCATATATAAAAGAGAATACTCTGAAGCTAAAGAATGAATTGCCATCTTACAAATTCTCTCTTAAAAGAAGAGTTGGAAGGCTAAACATAACTTCCATAGAAGTGCAACTAAAGAACAGTCACAGCTGCATTAAACTGTCATGCACAGTAAAGAAAAAGTTAATGCATTCCTAATCCCTGATTTACATAGTAGTCCTTCTCTTCCAAACTAGCAAGGAATTTTACCATTTTAGCTTTATCATCACTCCAGTACAGTCTGCTTGTGCTCCTTTCTAGAGAGAGGAGCATCACCAGCTTCCACCTAGTTCTTCCTGAAGAAATGGAAGAAGATAAGATATTCCTGGTGCTACTTCTTGATCTTATTGAACTCTCTGTTGAAGATAAACTGTGCCCTAACCCAAAACAAAGGGAAGCATTTTCTCTGTCACTTACAAAGACCTTGTCAAAGGAAGGAATTTGAAGATCAAGATCTCTTTTTAAAACAAAAAAAAAATAAATAAAAGGGAGTATTTCTCAAGAAGGTGTTCATATTTAGAGGTCAAATTTATACTAAAAAAAAAGTATCAAAAGATAGAGATCCCATTATCTGAATCTATTCACTGTCCTGAGGCAAAGAAGTCATGCCTAATGTTAAGACATTAAATTCTTTTATTTTCTAAAATGTATTATAGTCGTGATGCTTTGATTAATTTTAAAGCAAAATCCTTTGAGATACATCAATCCTACAATGACAACATTGTTAAGCTCCTTTATGTAAAGGCTTCTTATTAGCCAATTTAACTCTGATCAACTGATTCCAGTTAAGAATATTTTGTCAACTGCCAATTTAATTTACAATGTACTTTATCTTGACAAATCCTGCAAATTTCATGAGCAAAACATAAAAACATACTTTTGTATTGTCTGACAGGTAATAATTGGTCTATGTTAAGATGTGTTCCACAAGCATACATCAAAAATTCACCTAAATAAGAAGTATTCTGGAAAAAAAAATCAATTTAAAACCTTACTCAGGCATTCACACCTATCGTCAAAAAATCCAACCAAGTTACAATCACCAGCACTCAAATAGGGTTTACCAATACATTAGGTTTAGGATATATGAGACAGATGCTTATGCTTTTGATGTCCCTGTCCAACCACCACCACATATATATTTACATTAACCAGGTAAAAAACATTTTTACGTAAAGCTATCGCAAAACTGATAAGACAACCTAAATTAGCACAAGGCAGACTTGGGCAATGCAGGACACTTCAAATTATCATTGCCCAGGTGCAACCACAATTGACAATCTGATCCACAGTCTCTGCAGATAGCTGTAGAAATAAATTATCCCTTCCTTCAAGCGAACACTTAAGACCACTGATATTGCCACAGAGGCGATACAGTAATACCTGCTAATGTAGAAGTTATTTGAGCAAGCCACTTGGGTGTGGGCACAAAGAGACAAGTAAAGTGCTTTTAAAAAAAAATAAAAAAACAAACCAGAAATTCCAATTAATAGAAAAACAGTAGATAGAACACTTTAGTAACAGGTGGAGTGCAACACACAAAACCCAATCACCTCAACTGATTAAAAGCACTAGATTGTACACTAATCACTTTAGGAAGAGATGTAGGCATTTGTACACAGTTCAACTGGATCTAACTGTCACCACGTGCTGGTAGGCAAAAAAGAGAAATTCAGATGTGTAACATGCAAGTGTAATGTTCTTCAAACTCCACACGTTCCCATAACGTGCTGTTTGTGCTGAACAGAATATTAAGTTCTAGCCATTCCTTTTCAAAGTTAAGGAGCAGAAATTCATAGGGGACTGAAGCTGGCAAAGAAAATAATTAGAAAAATGAAAAATTTCCACATACAAACTACAGATATCAGGATCTTGATGTTCTGAAACGAGAGTGACACATGTACTTGACACTTTCTGCAAGAGGGAAGAGTATTCAATAGAATCAAAAATTCCATGTTAAGAACAACATGGAAAACCACTGTCTTTTATATTTCAAAATCAAACAGAAGTAATTTCTAGTTTATATTCTGCACATTTCAAACAAAGGTTGCAAGTATGGTATTGCATCATGTATGGTAACTCCAAAACTAGACTATTTCTGAGAAAATCAGCATAATTTTATGATAAGAATATTGCTCCAAAAGCATACTCATTACCTTATGTCCTTTACTTGAGCGCAACACCTTTGTTACAACCTAACCCACTGAAAGGTTTCCTAGTGAAGCCTTTCCTCATGTTTGTTTTATGCACTGGTCCTGATCACAGCAATTTTACTTTGATTGGTAATCTAACAACCAGGGTTTTGATGACGTTAGTAATAGTGTAAAAGACCTTTAATGTAAGCACAGTTGGATACTTCAGACGTTAATATTTAACATCCTGAAATCATTTTTTAAGGGTTTTGGAAAGGAGGTTGGGGAAAAGAGCAAGGAAAGAAGAGACACCCCTCAAACCTGCAAATACAAACCATAAAAAAAACACTAAAGAAAGGGCTCAAAATAGAGCTCGCCTCCAGCAGAGCTTGCAATCAAAGACATGTAGGCAGTAGACCAACCACTTCCCACAAACTGCAGCAAAATACACACTCCCCATGAGTAATCACACCTTTGTTTGCAGGGGAGAGGAAGAAGAGAATAGTAATTGGTGAAAAACAGCTTCCAATGTAAAGACATTTATGAAAAGACCACATTCTCTTCTCCTGCCTAGTAAAGCATCAGAACAACTAATTACTGAGTTTATATTATATTAAGTTTATCTGAAATATAAGCCTTTGGTTTGAAATACAAAATATAGCTCTGGACTTAAAAAAAGCCCTAGAGGTTTTGTGCTGTGAAAGCTGCAGAAACAGGTCAAATTCAATCACAGCCCATCATGACACTGTATGAATTTAGGTTTACAAAGCTCTTAATGGTGTTATAACAGTAGTAATAAAAATTTTAAAAAATACAAACACCCCCCCCAAACAAAATGCCACAACATTAAAAAAAAAAATCCATTAATAAAGACAACTTTCCCTCCTCCAATCTGAAAAGTAACACTTTGAGGAAAAGAAATATTTCTGGTTAACTAAGATCAACATGAACACCATATCTCTATTAATTAGACAGTTTTCTGCCCAGCTGCAGTACGAGTCACAGAACTAGCTACACAAAAGAATCTATAAAATACAATAATGCCTTTTTTTGAACAAGTTAATTTCTGCTCCTTAATCAGAGTTTACTAGATTGGAAGTACAAAGGCAAATAAAGTTGTGAAGCAGATTAGAAGAATCCATAAGCAAAATAAAAACATAACAAATGACCATGGCAGAATTAAAAGAAAACTGCACATAACTAAAGAGCTTCTTTCATCATCTTAGCACAGTGACAAGGAACACATCAACTACCTGTATATGTAACTTTTTTGATAGCATGTAAACTTGTTTCAGTTGCTAAGCACAACCACTATCAAAACATGCAAAAATCATGGGAAGGATTTTCTCTTTTCTAGAAAAGGCAACAAACTTAGGATGCAGGAGCGTTTTCTCTCTCCTCAAATCCCCATGAAACATCACTCTTAAGAGAAGAGCACCACAGATTTCACTCAAGCACCAATCTGTTTTATGTACATCTATCCAAAAGCATGTTAAATATAAAGACATTTTCAGGGAACCTCCTCAATTTAATAAAGCATTTTTTTCAGCTTGGAATATACGAGCTATCTTAAGAATTTAATAGGGGCTTCAGCAGAAATATGTTTAGCCTGTTTACAAATACGGGGGGGGAAAGGGTTTTGTTTTGGTTTACCTTTTTCTTGACTGAACGGCTACTCATGATTTTCTCCACAACGGGACCTTCAGCATCAGCAGATTCCTACACCACAAATATAAGAGTTAGGGGAGTGCATCTTTGTTATTTAAAGACTTCCTTAATTAGAAAAACTTCAAATAATTTTTTGCAACAGGATTTTAATACACAGGAGGACATTTCCCCCCCAGCATGATAACTGACAGGATTCAAATCAACTTAGTATCATAAAAAAGGACTGAAGGATACTTGTTTAAGCCCTTTTTTAAGTGTTACCGCAACATCAGCTCTCTCACTAAGGCTGACACGCACAAATACAAATATAACCGCATGGATAGTTCACCTCTCCTAAAATGACACAGGCTTTCAGCACCACAGAATGTTCAAGAACTCTAGTTGTCTGTGTAAGTGTCCATGCAATGACTATCAAAATTGTCTTCAATTCTCTATTACACTATTACATTAATTCACTACTACAACTGCAGGCAAACCTATCAAATTCTCCTGATAAGACACAATTAACAATGGAGATCACATACAATATTTCACAGGGCTTAACAAATTGCCAAATAAAATACCAAAGAACATGTATATATTCTCCAATAGGTCATCAGTTAGTTAAGTGAAGTAGTTCTTTGAAAAAGCACTACAAAACAATGAGATTGTTACAACAGTCATTCCTACATTATTACCCCTCATCTTATTCAAACTATTTTATCCATCATTTACATTGCACAGAGAATAAAGTGTACCCTGCTGGGTACTACAAGGCAGTAATTTCATAAAGGGGTTCTTATGGTGCCTAGCAGCAGGGGACAAGCTTGAGTGGTTTATTAAAGTCAGAGAAGCCAGACCACTGAATTCACAGAAGTAAATTCAAGACTCCTAGCAGTCCAGATTAGGTTTCCTTCAGGTAAAGATCATTAGTTTCAAGGAACTTTGTCAAACTGCGTATCATCAGCTTACAAAGTCATGAATTAATATAGTCTTTATGAATGCAAAAAGCTAATGCCTTCTGGCACACTGTGCCCGTCATGGAAGAGTTATCATTCAGGTAAAGGCCCCATATCTGAACTCTGAATGATGCAGTTACAGTCACCTTTCCAGTCTGTTTGTATCTGACCTGCTGCTCTGACTGAGAGGTATTTGAAGGAGAGTCTCTTCCAGCAGCATCAGCATCATCAGCCTCCTCATCGGAAATCTTGAACTCCAGGTCTTCTGTGTAACGCTTCCTCTTCACCTGCCTGCTGGAGCGTCGCTTCTAAATAGAAAGCATTGGTATTTTTCATGAGAAACAACACTGATAAGCAGCAGAATAACTAAGGAAACTTCTTTTTTTTTCCTCAAATAACACTATGGTGTGCAGCAAATGCTATTATTTTTACAGCACTCTGGTAGAAATAGTGGAATCGAGATGCTACTATTTCTAAATTCCTGCCTGTTAGATGCTCTTAAATTCTGTTAAAAGAAAACAAACCTCAAAGCAACCAACTAAAACAAACAAAAAAATACCGCCCCCCCTCGCAAACAAAACCACAACTGAACAAAAAAAAAAAAATCCACTCCATGTTTGCTCTGAGTTGGAAAGTGGTATTTTTTTTTCCTTTTTTTAAGCACTACTAAAACCACAGTAGAAAATTAGAAAATTTATCTCAAAGTAATTAAAAAACATGAAGGTGCACTTCTTGATTTGCATCTACAACAAATTTTGACAGATGGCCAAAGCAGGAACCAAACACCACCTTTCCGCAGCATGGTCCACAGTGTTGCTAAGCAGTTACAACATACTTCCTTGCTCTCCCCATCCACCCAGTTGTACCCGGATTATCTTGTAGGAGAAATACAATGAAATACAATTTCCTCACTTCACTGACCCAGCACCATTCTGAAAGACATCCTGCAGCACAGCACGGGAAAAGACCCCAAACGAAGAGGAGAATGAAAAACCCGACCCCCTCCAAAGTGAAACCATGTTTTTTGTGTCCCCATACCCTCATCTCCAGAGTCAGTGAAAGCTTCAGAGAAACTGCAGAAAACAATCTATAAAATACACAAGCATTCATTTGACAGAATTTGCAGCTTAACACTCAGTGCTGAACACCATTTTCTGCAACAATAACATTCAAACTCTCAGGTAGTCTGCACCAGGTTATACATTTTGAAAAGCTGAGAGCATACGCTGTTGAAGGAAACTGTAAACTGAGAATCAAATATTTCAACGGAATGATCTATGTATTATAAAAAAATGTCAAATATCAACTGTTAAAACCCCATCTCTATGAGTTGATACACTACTTATTTTGACATCTTTCTCAGCTTAAGGCACATCTTCACCAGTAGGTGAAGATACTTTATGTAGCTGGCTTAACGCATCTGTGCACCTGGGTTTCTCAATGTACATACACAAAGTCAAATATTTACTGTTAGATAGTTAATCACAATTTCTGAAGCACAAATATCTGATGAACTACACAAAGTTAGAAATTCTTTAACGGAAAACGAAATCTTTGAGTAAAGGTTAATGTTACATTGCCCTTTTAAACAATAGTGATGTGGTTTCTACCTTTAACACAGTAACTTATTGGGGTTCCTACAAAATTTTTTTTATACTTGAAAACAGATAACACTTGGCAAATTTGCACCCTCATTTCCATAATCACTTATGGGAGAGCATCCATTATGTTAGGTTTAACAGCTAAGTCTTACCATTACTTTTAGTGCCCAAAATGTCTTCTTCCATTTCCCTAACAGAAAGAATGCCTAAAACACAATGCTAATGTTCTTATTTTATTTTTATTGGTCAGCTTTCTGTTTCCTCTACCGTCCAGGTGAGAGTATGCAATTGTCATGCACTGTTGTCAGGAACTGTGCATGCATTTACCTGCATCAGATTATCTTTTACTCATTAACTGATCTATAGGTAGAAAGGTAACAGGCTTGATAATGGAATATAAAAGAAATGTATGGTAACGCATAGAAGTATTTTTTCTTTCTAAGGATAACAATGCATCACTTTGTGCATTACTACATAATATCGCTACAAAAGACTCAGTATTTAACATCAAGAATGCAACTGTGTTTTAGGCAGCTGCATAACACCAATCTCGGTTAGGAAACAAATAACAAGTTTATTAATTCTAGCTGTTCTAACAGCATATATGGTTGTAACCATTCCCTAAGTTTATGCAAAGAAATGTGAGGACTGTATAATATGCACAGTGCCAGGGAGTATTAAGAAAACAAAAGTTATTTGAAACACTTTTTACATTTAATTAAGAAATGATGCAAATCCCTAACACGTGTATTTACAAAAAAAGAAAAAAATACTTCAAATGTAGTTTATCACCCAATTGAGCTTCATAAAGAGGAAGTTTTGTCCCACTAAACTGAAATGTGCATCTACATTGAACTGTAGACAGTATACAATCATCTAAAAATTGATCCCCCAAAACACCAGCTCCAAAAGCTTCTTCTACATCTTTTGTTAGCGCCATTAATCAGGCTGAGAGAGTACTACAGCGCAGGACAGAAAACTTATTCTTGTACATTTCAACATTCATGGTGTACCTCAACTTTTCTAATTCAGAATACCTGGCTTGCAGGAATCAGAAATAGCACTGCTGCTTTTGTTTTTAATTAGAATATACTAGATTGCCTAAATTTCCTTATACTGTACGTCCTCCTGGAAAATACTAAGGGTGAAGAAGGCATAATCCAGTCTGTGCTGGGACACCACTGTCTGCAAACCTTCTGACCATTATCAAGCGCTCACCACTTTCAGCATCTCTGGTAACTAGAAGCAACACATCCACAACCTAATATGCAACTGATGAATACAACAGATTGCAGTAATAGCAGCATGACTTTCTAGGAGTCTTATACCTTCTCAGTCACTATTTGCCTCTACTCCTTCATGTGGGAATTCTTATTTCTAATGCCCACTTCGACCACTGCCAGCAAAAGCAAGCCAGTAATCAACCACTTCTTAACACAGCTAATAACAAAGCACACAAAAATTGTCGTATATGCTCTTTCTTTATCTAGATACTCTTTACATAAAATAAAGTTTGGACAAAAGTGATAGGTGAGCAGAGATAACTTCAAGAGAAATTATCAACGTTAGCCAATGACTGCCAATCCTGTAAAAACGCCCTTCATCCGTTAAAGAAGTGCATTTCTAAGTCCCTGACATGGATATGAACATTTCTGACATCCTGCTTTCTCATGTCTTATTCTTGATTTCAGAAGGTTTGCAAAGCCAATGCAAGATGAAACACGAGGCTTATAACCAAGACCTCATAACGGTACATTAAGTCTGCAGAGCGGAAAATGCAGCACATAATTGCAACAGTGATGGAAGAGAACACGTGAAAAGTCAGCAGCACTGTACACATATCTGCAAGTAACAAGACCGTAAAGCAAAATCATGATGAGAAAACCCCTTTTTAGTAAAATATTCACCACGGTGATTTCCAGTTCTCATCTCCTTGATATGTCATTCTAAGCAACACAGAAAATACCCCAATACCTGTATCTCTACAATAAAGACTGTAAGAACTACCGTTCTATGCATTTAAATTGTCAAAGGCTACATTGAACTTGAAAGAGAGCCTTACCTGAACCCCTGGGTCATCTTCATCTTCAGGATGAGGTGATGGTGGCGGAGTCTTTTCCAAATCTGAGTTTTCAGAACCTTCCTTTCCCTTGTTAACCTTTTTCTTCGCAGCACTAGTTTCTGAATCTTGTTTCTTATTACTGAAATGGAGATATTTTTAATCAGTATTTGTACAAAAATCTAACCAAAAAGTGCTTAACAAAACAGTTATATGAGAGATATTTATTTTCATTGACTTCATTATTTTCACCTGCCTTCCTTATCTAGGTATATACATATAACTGTAAAATCAGTGATGCATGGGCCATCACTATACATTTCCCATTCCTTAACAACAGACATCTTGCTACTTTCCTTCAAAATCTTAAACAGTCACACTGAATACATATTCAACAAGAAACTAAAAATGAGACTGGAAAGAAAGAGCTGCTCTCTTCAAAACCTGCACTTTCTGAAAGTGGTGTCTGGGCAACCTGACACATGTGAAGTGAAACAGGATGACGTGTACTTGTCTCAATATTAACTGTACAGACCAGGTGAGCAGAACCAGAGAAAGCATTACCAAAACAAAGGACTGAATGAGAAAACTCTTCATTTCCTTCTATCGTCCCTGCTCTTTCCAAGCAGGAAAGGTGCTTTAGTGTCAGCTCTGAGGTCACATATACAGACTCAGTGCATGCAACCGAAGCTTGTACGAAGAAAAAAACCCACCCACCTAGTATCTCAACATCTACATGATACTAGAAAACTATATCCACTGATGGTAAAGAAAAGTTTGGGGGATTTTTTTTCCTCTTCCTTCTCCCCCATGAAAACATTTACCACCTGAGGAGCAGGAACCACAACTCTTCAACTGCACTCAGAGACCTGGAAATGAGTGACTGTGCACATAGCAAAATCCAGCTTTAAATACAGTCACCAAATCATGCACCAAGACGAAGGTGAATTTTTAAACAGCAGTGACTAAGACCTGATGGTAAATGTTAGTAATTTTAAGCATATTTAGCCTTTGAATTACACATGGGTTTTTGCTAGTCTTTTTTTCCCCTCTGTGGTCAACGCCCCAAGCCTGTTATTATATTTGACAGGTTAGTTTTGGAAGTTCGAGACATTTAAGAGCAGAGCAGGGTTATGCCCTGCTACCAGACAAACAGCAAGTCCAGGTTGCCAAACTGTATGTCGGGCACTTTTATATGGCTTCTGCACCCTCAATGTTTTCATTCCACACTGGAGGCACTGCCTGAGGTTTGTTTTCCCTTCGTAATCCTCAGCCTTGTAACTTCTCAAACAAACACCAGCGTTAAGCTTGTTCATTCCAATCGGTGCACTGGCCCACTGAAGGCCTACTTTGGAGTTGTAATTTAAAATTCCCGAACATGGTTATGTGTTGCTTTGGGACTGGGACAACTCAGCGGTGGTATTATTGCAGATTGTGCTTGAACTAGTGTTGACTTTAAAATATAACAGAATTTACTTTAAGGGCGGGCGGGGGGGGGGGGGGGGGGGGGGGGGCGGCATCATAACAGTTTATTGCTTCCTCACAAGGGAAGGAGGAGGAGCAGGTGCTGATCTCTTCTCTCAGGTGACCAATGACAGGACCCAAGGGAATGGCAGGAATATGTGCCCAGGGAGGGTTGGATTGGATATTAGGAAAAACGTTCTTCATCCAGAGGCTGGTGGAGCACTGGAACAGCTCCTCAGGGAAGCAGTCACAGCACCAAGCCTGACAATATTCCAGAAGCATGTAGACAATAGGCTCAGACACCTGGTGTGAATGCTGAGGTTGTCCTATGAAGGGACAGGAGGTGGACTTGATGATCCTTGTAGGACCCTTCGAACTCAGGTCATTCTGTGATTTAAAATATAATAGAACTTTACAGAATTCAGAAAGAGCGTAGAGTTTTGAAAGTTTTCTGTTGTTACAAAATTACAGAGTGCAGCGCAGCTTCCCTCTCGGAAAAAAACCCAAAACACCTCGAACTGCGGCAATTTAAGAAAACCGGGAGGGGCGGTGGGGAAACGAGAAGTTTGACGGGGAGGGAGGCGCGCGGCCATGAGGGGAGCCCCGAGGGCGGGCGGAGGAGGGGCGGGGGCGCGCGGCGCGGCTCCCCTCGCGGCGCTTGTTTCCGCTCTAGCTGCCACCAATGGCACAAAAAAGGGCCCCGAGCCGAGAAGCGGGGGCCCCCTTCGCCTTTTCATCCGCGCGCCGAGAGCGCTCGCCGTCGCCCGGGCAACCCGCGGCCACGTGACCAGCACCTGCTCCGCTGGCTGGCGGCCACCGGCTGCAGCCATCTGCTTCCCTCAATCAGCGCCCGGGCGCGCCCGGCACCTGCGCGGCCGCGTCCTCGGCGCCCCCCGCGCTCCCTCGCCCGCACCCCTACCCCCCCCCCCGCCCTTTATCAAATCACCGCCAAACCGCTTCAAAAAACCAACATCCAAAACGACCGAACAAACACATAAACCCCAACTGGGAAATAAAAAGAATCACAGATTCTTCAACTCACAGGAACGTCCACACAATCGCAGGATCCCACAACAACAGAATGGTTTCAGGTGGAAAGCATCTTCAACATCATCCAGTTCCAACCACCCTGTCACAGGCCAGAAGGCCAGCCGTGTCCTGAGCTGCATCAAAAGAAGCGTGGCCAGCAGGGCGAGGGAGGATTCTCCCCCTCTGCTTTGCTCTCCTGAGACCCCACCTGGAGTGCTGTGTCTAGTTCTGGAATCCCCAACATAAGATATGGAATTGTTGGAACAAGTCCAAAGGAGGGCTACGAAGATGATCAGAGGGCTGGGAGCACCTTTACTATGAGGAGAGGCTGAGAGAGTTGGGGTTGTTCAGTCTGGAGAAGAAAAGGCTCCAGGGAGACCTTATAGCAGCCTTCCAGTACCTGAAGGTAAGGTCCCTTCCAACCCAAACCATTCTGTGATTTTCAGAAGCTACGGCTGCCAGGTGAGGCAAAGGGACTGGCTGGTGCCTCTCTGCCTCGGGGCATCACAGCAGGGTGCACCATTCAGTGCAGAAGTCAGGAGTTACTTCCCCAGCACCCTGTCTCCTATGGATAACAGGCTTAGCAGCGAAGAAGTCATAGAATCGTAGAACAGCTTGGGTTGGAAGGGACCATAAATATCATCCAGTTCCAACCCCCCTGCCATGGGTAGGGACACCTTCCACCAGATCAGGCTGCTCAAGGCCCCATCCAACCTGGCCTTGAACACTTCCAGGGAGGGGGCATCCACAACTTCCCTGGGCACCCTGTGCCAGTGTCTCACCGCTCTCACTGGGAAGAATTTCTTCCTGAAGTCCAATCTGAATCTTCCCCCTTCCAGTTTAAAGCTATTCCCCCTTGGTCCTATCACTACTTGCCTTTGTCAAGAACCCCTCTCCAGCTTTCCTGTAGGCCCTTTTCAGGTACTGGAAGGCTGCTATAAGGTCTCCGTGCAGCCTTCTCTTTTCCAGGCTGAAGAACCTCAACACTCTCAGCCTGTCCTGTCAGGGAGATTAACATGGCCTGGGTTTGATAAAATATCCCTGCGTTTACGGGCCTGCCCCAGGTGGACAGATGGAGAGCCCCTGCACTCCCAGCGGTGGCCACAAAGTCCCCATCAGCAGATCCACCCCGACACAGGATTTCTTCCAGCCTCTGCAAGACCTTTCCCTGCTTATAGCGGCAGGGACTACAAGCTAGGAGTGTTTTGTGACCTATATACAGAGCTGCTATGTAATGGAGCCACAGACAAAGCAATCGGACACAGCTTTACAATTCCCCCCTTGCCAGGCCAGCTACAAGCAGACACATCAAAGGGCCACCAAGTTGGGGAGAACAAAGCGCCTGTGCAGCTCCAGTGGGAATGTTTAAGTTCTAAATTCAGCAGAAGTACTACTCTTTCTAAATGCACTGCTATAGTTTCTTTCAAGGAAAGAAAGGGAGGTGAAGTACAAATAAACCACAGAAGAACAGCACTGTCTCCCTGAGCAAGGCGAGGCACTGCTTCCCAGTGCATTACCCACTCAGGAGCTTCACCTGGCCACTGAGAACATTGGCTTCCTCGATTTGTAAGCAACTGCTGTCTTCCCACAGAGCCAGCGTGATTTGTTCCTGACAATAAAATGCATTCACTTTTGAATCAGACTTTCCACTTGCCAGCAGATCATACTCGTGCCTTTCAGGAATGGTGTTATCCTGGACCAGAATTACACTCTGGCATTACTGTCAGGGTCTCTGTGTCAATGATTAACTCTGGATGCACATCTGATCATACCTTCCAAATCTGGCAACACGGAAGGCTAACTGTAATACACACATTTAGACAGCTACCTCTCATATTTGTTTTTACACCTGCATGAATACAGTATTTAGCCAAGTCCTACTAGAGCCAAGATAGCATCCAGTCCCAAAACAAGAACCAGAAATTGAGTCTTCATCACACACACAAAACACTAAAATATTTTAAAACTGTCAATTAAAACCAGTCTTTCCATTCAAGTGATACAAACACAGACATTTGAGATTAGATGTCTTAGAGACTCGCTGTCCAATACTACTTTCTGGT
The DNA here is from genome assembly GCA_033556795.1 of Tapera naevia. Classification (NCBI taxonomy): domain Eukaryota; kingdom Metazoa; phylum Chordata; class Aves; order Cuculiformes; family Neomorphidae; genus Tapera; species Tapera naevia. The sequence goes on from JAUMJJ010000038.1 coordinate 20,827,150, forward strand.
TTCCATCCTCTTATCCCCAAGGACTGCATTTCATACTGACCAAAGGGGATTAGCAAGAAGACAACCTGAAGAAGGTCAGACAAGCCAACAACGTGAAGAAAAACAGAGGCTCAAGAGGAAAATAGGAAGTAGGATAACTGAAAAGAAAGTTTGAATTACAATTTGAGAACAAGTATCCCAACTCTGACAAGGTGTTTTGTGTCAGTCAGTCAAGCAGCCACCAACAGAGCTAGGTCAAACGCCAGGAACTTACCAGGGCCAAACCATCTGACTCAAAAAATACCCCCAAAAGCACAGGATGCTTCGCAGGATTAAGAGGGGAAGTAATTAGCTTGTATGTTTACATTGTGCAACTACTTCATCTGACTGGGTAACTGACAGATTTGTTTATTGTTGTAATTTCTGATAGCTATCAGGGTTTGGATGATGCTTTTTTCTGGAAATTTAAACATTTACAACAAGTCAGACAGACTATTGATCCTTATTTTACCATGTGGGAACACTGCGACAAAGTCATTATTGGAACCTGGCTTAAAAACAAAATGTTACACAATCACTGTGGAGCATCAAAATCATAAAAATATAATCCTACCCTCTCAAAATGCTAGCACCACCAGACATTCTGTACTGCCTTACCCAAGTAAAACAATTATTTTTTAAAGCTCCTACTGTAATCAAAATATTTTTTAATCAGCTTTTGTATGTCACAAAAGTAGAAAAAACAATAGGACAACAAGGTTTTTTCCAGCCTGAAAACTCAGGCCAATTACTAAAACGTACGCTTTAGTAAGACCAAAGCCCACAAAGGCTGCCTGCAGCAAAGGTAAATATCTGGCAGCTGGGCTGGTCAAAAAGGACATGAGGACAGGTATGAACAGGAACAGCCTCAGTGGACACGCACATGGAATCCTTGCACAATTTCCTGTTCTTTCCCTTAGGCACCCCCTTCCTGCCTTGCTCAGGATGATCTGAGCTTGGGAGTGGAAACCACCATCACTGCCTCTGGACCTCTCTTCCTGTCCTCCAGCTCCCCAGGGTGCTGCGACCTGCTGCCTGCACTGCTCACCAGTGGAGCAGCTTCTTCCTGCTGCCGTGGCCAGGAGCCATCCCCTTCCTGATGCAAACAACAGCAAATCTGTGAGCCAAAAAAGTCCGCGTCCACATCCCTCTAGAAGAAGTAATGATGTTCACACTTAGCATTTCCCTCACGAGCAGCAACCCACTCAGCCCTGCACTGCATCCCAGGCTGCTGCTGTGTATGTGGGAAGGACTAAGAGTTTCCCCAGCCACAGGGAGGGGAGGAAGCAGATAAGAGCAGCTCTGCAAAGCACAACACACTGCTTAGAGGAGGTGGGAGGAGGGACAAGCTCCTACAAAGAGTTGCCTCACAAATAGTTACTGCTTCTCCTACCATTATCAGTGGACACTCTCTAGGGTTTCATAGGAAGCAGCAGGAGAGATCAGCTGTGCTGCAGCATGATCTTCTCAAACAGGTGGTCTTCATCTCCTCCAGGGACAGGCACAGGAGGAACCGACATCTGAGCCATGACTTTGCAATTCAGTGGGACTACTTGCCTTCCCTGTCCATCCACTTTTGAAAAAAAACCTGCCTGCTCTGCATGTGCCTGAAGCCGGCTCCATATATTAAGAGCTCACAAATACTCAGCACCTGCACAATATAACGAAAAAACTTAATTTGTGACCCTACTTGTACCCACATTTTGCTTTCAAATCCAACTAGATTGGTCCACAATAAATTTGTTTTGCAAATGTTTTTTTCCAGTCACCACTGTACTTATCTCTGTATTGACAGGACTGGGCTAATATCCATTACAAATGTAACAGCATACATATTAATGTATGATCTTTCTTTGAAAAATCACTAAGTATGCAGTATAACATACTAGCAGCCCATTTGGGTGTTTTCTTTCTTTTTAAGATGCCATGGGACATGCAATCCAAACAGGCATGAAATTAATCAGCTTTTTTCCATTCTTCAGTCTGACTGTTGTCCCTCACATGAAGGTGCATTTCAGTGAGGCAGGCTGCTTGTTTTGTCACAAGTTGCACCAAAGACAGAAGAGATCTGAAGGATGAAATTTCAGATTTTTTTTGTTGTTTGTTTAATAAAGGGTTTATATTGTACGTCAAAATTTGAACTGAACTAACAGGGTTAAATTATGAACTATATTAAATTACAAAATGGTTAAGATTACTTAAATACTGCATTTTTTATCTATATGTACACTCTAACACAGTCTGTGTCAAAATTAACTATCGAGGACTTGTTATGCCCTATCCAAAAAAACTGTTGCTCTTCAATAAATACATTTCCTATGCCTGACTTTATTTATCTGAATTTTACATGAGTGCAAAACTCTTCTATTGAAACTGATCATCTTATTCAGGAATGAAGACCACTACGTTTGCACAGCATTTAGATTTTTTTTTTAAAAAAATCACACTACTCCTTTCAATGCAAAGCAAAATACTGAGCAATATAAGCAGCAGTAGTAAATACATGCCAGGGGCTAACATTATAAAAATATTTTACTTCTACATAACCATCCATAATCATTATTAACTTGCATTAATCTCACTTATCTTAGCTACAGTAAGACTTCCTCTCTAAAGTTAGTGCTGCTGAAATACTGTGGCTCAGATGATTAAACGTTTGGACTGTTGATTTATTTAAAAATTTGATTCAATGGTCTCTCACAGGACAGGTTCCCCAGTCTGTGATATTGCCAAAGCAAGCAAATTTCTTTCACCAATTTAAAATTCTTTGGCTGCACAGCATCAACACCATCTCCAAGTTCTTGTAAGCAGTTTGAAGATTAGGCTGACAGGGCCACAAAAAGCAAATAACTTTGTCTTCAAGGTAGCATTTGGTAATAGAGACACAAGCCCACTATGGGAAAAGCAGGACTTTGTCCACACCCCAGTAAGCATAAGGAACAGCAAATGCTCTTAACGCTCCCCAAACACATTTCTCTCACAGGTAAAACAATAGAGCTTGGTACTCACTAGAATAATGCAGTCATCTAGCTACCGCAGGACAAGAGTCGTTGCATGGGAAAGACACAGACTATTCTACAAATACAACTAATAAAGCGGGGATTTGTTCCTTCAAAGGAAACACTGCTCCTTTAATCCACGGCATGTCCCAAGATTTAGAGCAGACATGCAAAGAGATATTAGGACTGAGTGGACAATACAGACCAGCTCTGAGGTCTGATGTCCAGCACAGCCACAGGAACCCATGTACGTTTTTGAGGCAGACTCTTTCTAACCAATGCTTATTAAACAAAGCTTCATTGTAGTCAAGAACTTGCAAAACCGCACTAATTGAGAAGTCCTTTAATAAAAGCTTTTTTTACTTCTTGGTGCAGAAACTGCTGGGAGATGCTCAATATGGCCTGGTAAGCCTTTAAACCTATGAGCATAGGGAAATGGAAAAAAAAGTGTATTTTAACTGATACAGGTTTCAAAAACACATACTGAGAAATATAGAACTAGAATATAGTTTTTTCTAAGCTGTGAATTGTGATGTATATAAACCCCATCCTGAGGACAGTCTGGAACACACAGCCAAAGAAACTTCTGCAACTGGATAGGTTAATCAACTGTAATTTACTTGAACAGTTAATACAACCTGTTCAGGACAACTCTTGATTTTACACACCAGGGTTTATAAATTCTTCAGGAAACACTGTCTCTGCTAAAACAGAAACTTCTCTCTCTTGCCAAAAGGAACAGTAGCATCTTACTGTGCATGCCTCATTTAGCAATACAGCTGTATCAAACCTAACCAACAGTCAGTCTCGTATAATACAAGCAAAGCTGAGTCATTAACTGCAATTTTAAAACCCTAATACAAATGGATTTTGCAAACTGATTTGTATTAACCAAATCTGGCTGTGCTTCCATCTGGAAGTTATATTTTATAACACTAGCCACATCTTGAAAACCAGATTCAGATGTTTGGAACAAATTCAGAACAGTTGTAAGAAATTCTAGGTACAAAAGAAAAAAAAAAACGACGGAGCTTTAATGTCTTTTTCCTCTTTTTTCTTTCAAGTAGGCATTTATAATCACGGTGTTTAGGGAGTCGAGGGGTAAGGACAGAATCTGTGTTATTATCTGTGACGTATTTACTCATGTGTAACGGCAGTTTATTCTTTCTCATACTGCTCTGTAGCATTTTAAGCCTATCCTGATAAAGGGACACAATGCTGAGTAAAATCAGTTAAGAAACAGGGTTGAAACATCTCGTCTATCTACAAAGATTTTCTGCTAGGAAAACTGTCTTTACATGAAACAGCAAAATGAATATAATCCCTACAGTGAGAATACATCAATATCCATATAAAAATGCCTTTTTAACAACAGAGCTTATAGCTCACGCATTGTGTCAGTATAGAAGAGAGTCTGTAAGGTTTGTGCAACTTGTAACAATGCTAAGTACCCATGTAACTTCTTTATTTAGAAAAAAACATCATTAAACCTTTTTAGTCTAAACTTTTTTATTTGGAAACCTACATTAATGCTGAGGGTATTTAATTTCTTAATTCATAAACCACACATAAGGACACAGGAGCACTAGCAGGGAAAGAGTGAGTTTTGAAATCTAACACATTCAGAAGTTTTTATGCTTTGAAAAGAAAAATTAACCTTCTGCCTTTCCAGCTTGTTTAAAATAACCATGAAGCCATAAACAGGAAAGTCAAACAACAGAAATGTGCCCAAGCTCCTCAAAAAAATGATGTCGTAGATGGAAGAAGGCAAACGACAAAACAAGATTTCCTCTCCACCCACGCCATTTAGCACAGATGCTCTAGAAATCCCACAAACACACTGTTTTTCTCTGATCGCATACAGAAGTTTCCTGACTTACCTAGCCTTTTTGCTGGTCTTGGGTTTTGGTGTGGTATTTTTTGCTTTCTTCTCCTTTGGCTCTTTAGGGGTCTTAGGGACTTTAGGGGTCTTGGGTTCTTTCTTTTCCTTGGGCTCTTTAGGATCCTTCGGTTCTTTTTTTGCCTTGGGCTTTTTCTTTTTCTTCTTCTCTTCTTGGGAGCAATCCACTGAGTTTCTGCTTAGATTCTGACTGTCAGCTCCCCCAGGAAAGTCTTCCTTACCAAAACCTTTATTAGGACCTTCTGCAGCAATATGATTGTTTTTCTTTTTCTTTTTCTTTTGCTGTGGCTGCGGCTCAATCGATGGCAGATAATCATCACTTTTCACTAGCTGGGTATTCGGTCCACTAACCTGAGTCATATCCGGCACTGGTTTCTCTAAAAAGGGTTCCGATGGAGAATGCTGAGAGACACAAACAGAAATAAAATTGTAGATAGGCAACTTTGATTTCTAAAACTGTGCTCTTTTTGAACAAGAGGTTACACGGGGAGAAAATACTAGTGAAGGATTAGCCTAGTAGCATATCTGAAACAGTGTACAGTAAAACAGTAAAAAAAACCTTTCTGCAGTTAAGACAGTAGCTAAACGACCAGAAATTCTTGACATAGCAAGGGTAAAAGTTATTCTAAAGCTAGTATATGAAGTGAAAGCATAGAAAATACAGTCTTCGGCTTTTAGATGCAATAGGAAAGCAATTTTTCTTTCAGAAACTTCAAAACAATTGTTAGTATAATGAATAACTTGTTACAAATTATTTAGTTGCACTGGAATTTTGTCCTCCAGGGAAAAAAAATGTTAAAGTTTGCTTCTAGACATGCAAAGGAAAATAAAGTATATTCACAGGCTGCATTTATAAAAAAACAATCAAGGCAATTTACATTGGTTCAGCTGTGACAGCAGGTGTTTCGATCAGCATGTGAAGGATTAAACTACTTGAAAATGTAATATAATGTTACATTTTATGTCAGAGATCCACCACTCCCTGCCTGTAACTGAAACAGATTTGTTCCTGCTACAGATTGGACAGAGAATTACCTTAAGTGTTGTGAACCTGCAAAATTATCCTAATTCAAAGTCTGTGTAGTGTATCAGGTTTACACCAGACTTATAAAGCACACGAAAACCTACATACAATTACACAAATGTCAAGTGCCTGAACTAAGCATATTGGATATATTTGCAACCCTTTTCCTCTTAATGGTTCTGTTCTACACAAAGATCCATGCCTAAGCTCTGCCGTAACTTTGCAGCATATCAAAGCTCTAACCTGCCTCTTGTCACTGCCTGCCTGTGGTTCTAAATGCAGAACACCACCACTTTTTCGGAAGAAAAGTAATAGCATGACACCATAACTGATGCCCTTCTTGCAACTGCATATATGGTCAGACCATTCCCCCACCCACCCTCTTTCTCTCCATTTCCTCCTTTTCTCTTCCCTAAAAATTGGGACAATTCCCTAAAAATGCTGGGACAATTCTAGGTGGAAGAGTTCCCCATTAGCCATGCCCACAAAGCCATTTCAGATGCTCAAGTCATTGAACTGGAAAGAAGAAAGAATCATAGGATGGTTTTGGTTGGAAGGGACCTTAAACATCATCCAGTTCCAACTGCCTTGCCATGGGCAGGGACACCTCCCACCAGATTAGGCTGCTCAACGCCCCATCCAACCTGGTCTTGAACACTTTCAGGGAGGGAGCATCCACAGCTTCTCTGGGCAATCTTAGCAAAGCAGAATTTTACTTCTAGGAATAGCAGTGTGTGTGTGTTAACTGCTTGTATTGTTATTTGTGTTTCCTTTTCTCTATTTTTTTATTCAAACTGCATGCCAAGCGTGCAAACAAACTACTACAAAACCAGCCCCTGAGCATAATGAGAGAACTGATGGGCATACACATACATATACTTTACTTTAGCCACCTGATCTAAAAGAAAAATTAATTCAAGATTTAGGAAATAAAACTCTTAAAATTATTAAATGAGAAAATGAATGCAGGTGTATTTTTCCAAATATATTAATATAGTTTTCTGAATGTAAACAAACTGAACCAATGTAGTATTAACTACATTCAGCTTCTCTTCACAGTAGCAAAACAACCCTGTGCCCTCACATACTCAGAAGCTACCCAAGCACCAGAAGGAGCAAGGCTGTCATGAAATGAAGACAATTCTTCATTGCTGTTTGGGAGAGGTTTGAATGGTACAAGATAAGACACTACAGTTTTCCATGGAAGAGACTCCAGGAACAGAGAAGAGAGAATGCCTGAGTGACATGCTAAAGGTCTGGATATACTTGGCTCAACCAAGGGCTTCCCAGAGTGACCTATGCACGTTTCTGTCCTCCACCTGTTTCTTAAGATACTTTTTAGTGCGACAGGGCCTTAGCTTCAGTGGAAACAGCTCTAACGCAAACCTGATGCACCCATTGCATCAACACCACATCAGCCTCATCTCAAGGCAATCTCTCAGGTTAAGCATCCTGAAGTATCAAACAACATCTCTTCTAGAAATCTGTTTAATCATCACAACACTTGGATATTTTCATGCTAGAAAAGTTCACAGAGACTGGACATCTGTAGAGAAAAAGCTGACCCCAGGAAGCCAGTGGTGCCAATGAGTTCTGCACTCCAATCATGCATTACATAAAATAGACATATCCTAAAATTTCCGAATTGGTTTTGAATTTGGTTGACTGTATTGAATCGAATGTCTCCTCAGATTTATTCTATGACACAGAACAAAACTGCCTTTTCTGTACTTCAAACCGTTATGTACTTATACTGTCCAACACATTTTTGGTAGGAGAAGACAGGAGCTCACCTGTAGTACTTCTTATCCATAGGTTTCCAGAGCAGTACTTTTAACCTTCATTTTCCCAAGGTAGTCAGTATATTTCTATATTTGTGCCATATCCTACCTTATGCATCCTATGTTTTTTCAGAGACCTCAAGTGCAAGTTTTATCAATGTCTTCACCAACCTGCCTACTGCAATACTCAGCCCTCTTTTTAAGTACTATTCACTTGCTGTCTGTAACGTATAATAAATGTTTTCCTTTCCATTATTTGTAAAATTCGCAATGAGCAAGTACCTTGTGTTTAGCATTACAGTATTTGATTGCCATATTAAGAGGGGCTGTTAAACTACCTAAAAGCTTATATATAAAGTACAACTTTCTAGAATAAATCAGGATTGCCGGTTTAATTCATTTTCTCTTACTCTTAAGTGTGTGACAGCCAAGCTAACAAATATTAAAAATATACAAGAAACTCAGTAATGCCATGTGAATTTAACTCCATAACATAATTTTCAAGGTTGCACCTTCTTTAGTGGTATGACCATGTCACTGAAATCAATATGAAATTTTATACATGCTTCAGTATTCTCACTGACTTTTAAATCTAATTCAAAAACTTAATTCTTTGTCTCCTTTCTAAGATTTGTGTGGTTTGTTTGCTTGTTTCTTTTAGAATGAAACAACAACTTTCAGCACAGCCATAAGCAAATCCAAACAAAAGGCAGACAGCTTTCCAAGCGCCTACAGCAGCAATGTCAGCCATTCATGGTTTGACATGCATAGCTTTAATGTAAGGTTTGGCCAGAAGGTAAAGCACTGAGAATGGCAGTGATTGTTGTCACACCGTAGGTAGGCACAGATGTCATCCTATGAAAATTCAGCTTCTTACTAGCTCAGAAAGCTTATCCACAAGAGTAATTCTTAGGCTCTAACACAACTTAGACTAGACATTACATTAAACTTTACTCATGAAACAAATATTAGAAAAATACTTACTGCCTTTTATTTACAGTATCAAGTTACATGTTACCAAGTACACCAATTAAAATATTATGTTTTTGTTTCATATCATTCACAGTCCTCAAAATATTAAGTTACAAAAAGCCAACTCTGCCCTAATCAGGCTTCAGTTAATATTTCCTATTATTTGAAAGTATATTGCTTTTGCCACTCCCTTTGTGGTTGGGCAGGTTTTGTAATTCACTTACACATGACATGTAGCACTCCTTCAAAGAAATGGACATGATTAACTTTATTTTTCTAGGGAGTCTGTGCCTACGCTTTTGCAATATGCTGAAGTGTTTTATCCCTAACCGACAACACCACATTGCTCCCTAGTGTGAAGCTGTGCAGGAGCAGCACAAACCTAGTGAGGAGATCAGAAGCAGCTTAGAAGTTGCATTTTTTACCCCAAACCGGTTAACTGCTCTTTCTTAAGAAGGAAGAAAAGGAAGAACAGGCTTTCACTACTAAATATTAGATTAACCCTACCACATGAAATTATTTCAATAGTTCTACTTCTTTAAATCTACAAAGGATTAACTCTAGTTACAGGGTCACAATTTCTAATAAAAGAATCCCATTTTCCATTTATAATTTTTTTAAAAAAATGTATATTACAAGTTTTTACAAAAAGATTGAAAAATTTAACTGCATACTTAACAGAAATCGCTTTTCCTGCTGCTTTTCATAACAACAAAGCCATAATTTAGTATGTTGGGACAAAATTTAATCATCCATAGGAAAGAAACAAGTGAAGATTAAACACTAGGTATGCATCCCACTTGATACTGCAGCAGAATTATTTCTGGTATTATTTCAAATGGGTAAAAAAAGTGCTTAAAAATATTGGTGTGTTTACTAGACCCACATCTCTTTAAATCTTTTAGAGAAAAGCTGTTTTTGTAAACATTTAACAGAGAACAGATGGCCTGTTTTAATCATGTGAAAAAACCTGGAGCTCACATTAATACTCCTACCACCAACTACTGGGGCCAGTCACCTCCCCAACCTGCAGTATAGTACTGTTTTCACTAATACTATTTAATTTTATAATGGATGTTTTCTCATCAATTCCTACTGCCTGACAGCTAATCAATGCTATTAACATGCAATATCACAATGCAGGACACTCCTAAAGATTGCAGCTCACTACAGCAAAGCAAGAGATTCTTGAGGAATTTTGAGGAGTTAAAAATAATTTGCAGCTCAACAGGTTACCCAGGATGGTAATAGGCTCTTGTCAACAACATCCGAGCAAATTATAAATGAAAACATTATTGGAGAAATTGTTTCTGGAGTGCAGAAATCTCACTTCACTGGAATCGAAACTTAATTTTAAACTTCCAAATATGTATTACCGAGATTGGAAAAATGAAGCTGCCTGTGTTTCACAGTTGCTTACACGTTTAGAGTTAAGCTCATTCTCTGCTGTCCAATGCACGGTAGAGGCCTGTTATGTGAAGTAGCAAGATGGACAGGACATAGGATTAATCCAGTGAGGGTTAGTAGCAGGGAGGGAGGTTAAGGAGGAAAATCTTTCCATTGCTTGAGCAGGGATTGAACCACAATCAACAGTACTTAAGCACTGAAAGTAGCTGAGTGTTGCTTCCCTAGCAGAGCAGCAACTTGAGCCAATATTGAGCTCTGAGTATGAAGCAAGAGCAGCAAAGTATGTGACATGACTCAGCTAGCTTTGTGAAAGTTAAACATCAGCATTGAACAAAAAAAGCCCTCTCTTTTACCAGAAGTACTTTCATTTCCCTCACGGGTACTTCCAGACTCCCTGGTCCCTTTTATATTTTAAAGAAGATCTACTGTAACCACAATTTATTTAAATTTTCTTGAACTTTAGTTTATTTACTAAGTTGTGTAACAGCAGAGCAAGTGCTCAGTCAGCTCCCACTGGCTCCAAAATACACACCTCTCCAATATGATAGCTCTGTAATGGGTAATTCCACATTAGGTAAATCATCACTGAATGGTCTCATTTATTGCAATTGCAGTGCTGTTAAATCATCACCTTTGCTTTGGGAAAGTTAAAAGAGCAGCCTGTAACCAAAGAAAATTCTTTTAAAATGGAAGATGGACTACAGCATTGCTTCTGGAAATAGCTCTATCTAGTGCCACAGAAATCACTTGTTTCGAATTTGTATCTTTCCTGATAGCACAGTCCCCAAGGTGTTAAAAGCCATCACATGGAGAAATTGCTCCAAGATTCTTCTGCACAAAGGCTAATGAAAGGACTCATCATCCCTCTGGATTACTAAGAACAAACTACTCATCTTGACTATCCGCCAAACAAATCACTTGGAAACTTTCGTGTCATGTCTCTGTGCACTGCTTTGTCCATGCAATTCTCAACTTGTCTTGTCAACACTTTGAGCATTTGGCCTGTCCTGGTGCTCCCTCCATCTGAAGCATGCTTCAATTTTCCTAGACCAACGTAAAAGCTTTTCAAACATTGTCTGTCTGCAAAGTTCACACATTGGTAAAAAATCCAGAGTAAATGGGAATGAACATCATGTCCCAAATTGCAACCAAATACCCATACCTACATTCAACACCAGTACAGCTGTGCTACAGTAGCTAAAGTCCAGAAACATCCTCGAGACTCCATTCACACCTGTGATTGTAAAACGCTTTCTGGCAACAATTAAGTTTTTCTTCTTTATTGTGAATGATTACCCCTTCCCTCTTCTGTAAAACTACAGCCCCGAACTGAAGATGTATATGTCTTTTTTTACTTTACTATATGAAAACACTTAATACTACCTGAAAATATTTTGGGCAATATGATGTTGTTTAGAAACAACTGGTATCTCAGTACTTCAGAACCCCTCTGAAAAAAATGTAGTTCCAAAGTGACAATTTGCATTTATAAACAAAAAAGTGTTGTCAGTGATCTCTGCAATAAAGGGAAAGGCATCACACCAGATGAGGATTAAAGAACTCTATTTTGCAAACAGACTTGACAGGAATCTTGTACTTCACCAATTCTCTTGCGATACATATATAAAGCACAGATAAAAATGAAGGCACAACAAAGTTCTATTAATATTTTCTTAGCAAGACATAACGACAATTAAAAATCACTTTGCATGAAAAAAGTTCGTGTTTTAGTGAAGTGCTGCCACAACATCACTTTAATTCTTAACCAAGTCTTAGAATAGAATAGAATGTTCCAAGATTATCCCAAGTCTTCCTGCTCTGTTATCACTAATGGAAACCATCTTTAAAAAACAGGTGCAACTATTAAAAAATTAAAACTTGATGATCTGAAGTTTTCAGAAAAACACGGAATCAAAACAATTACAATTTTGATGCCAGCAGCATCCTAACAGTGGAGTGGAAGTGATTAAAATCAGTTTTAATACCTTCAGCCACCACTGTAAAGTACACCCATTGCGGATCTGGTGGAGCTGCAAATATCACCCAATTACTGTATGTGGAAGAATAAAAACATGTTATCCAAAAGACAGCGTTCCTTAACTGAATCTTAGCACAGCTACAGTATTAGAATTACTTATTTTTTGTCATGTACTCTGGGGAATAACATAGATTACAAACTATGAATGATACTAATGTGGCCATCCAAAAATCAGAATGTTTTATATTTTACAGTTATCATACGTAGCAACACTGTTTTGTGCTTACATATAGGGAGATACACTACTAAGCTTATAGAATATCAGCTGATACAATGAGTGCTGATGGTTTGTTCGCAGCTCAAAACCAAATTAACTTGCCCCACAATAGAGCTCTTCGGCCCATCGATCAGAACCAACACTGGCTTTGATCAGACAATTTCAGACCACTGGCACCCCTACGGCAACAAGGTGCAGGGGCTCCAGATTAGCTAAGAAACTGCCATAGCTCCTACATGGATTGTATAGAACTGCTGAGGCAATGGTCCACAAGAGAAACATTTTATTAATACTTTTTTTTTGCTACAGATTACTTCACACTACTGTATACTGTCTTGGACAGCAGTGTAAAGATTGCTCCTCATACAAGCAGGGCAGGTGCTAAGTATTACTTAACAGTAGCCAGACCCTCCACTCTCCATCATCAGCATGTAGACTGGCCAAGGATTCATGATTTTGGCAAGTATTGACTACCTCTAGCTGTAGAGACACACAGAAAGTGTAGGGTAATTAGGTGCCAAGTTCTTCTGGCAAAAGTCATATTGCTCATGTTGACATCCTGACTACCTCAAGCTTGCCTTTCCTGTACAGTCAGGGTCAAAGGAACTCACACTTCTATTCATGCTCCATTATCAAGCAGTAGACATGCCAGAAAGATTCCAACATGAGTTGTACCTCAGTTTTTCAGAGTTTGTGCTAGACTGTGTATACCTCAGGTGTGAAAACAACAGGCAAACTAGCATGAATCCTACTGAAACACGGCCCACAAGCACCTTGTTCCCAACACCTTGCCTCTGCCAAGTAGAACCTATATTTAAAAGTGTGGATATTTTCTTTGCAGAGTTGTGTCTGTGAAGTTAGACCCAAGCACAGCTATCGAGATACCTAGTGCTTATTAGAGAATTCCTTGGGTCAGAGAATATCCAGGAGATTTACCACCAGTCCTTTCCAACCCTTCTTAAAAGAAGGTGGTGGCTGCACAACTCCAGGCAAGATAGGGAAGTCACACACTGAAATAAAAACATGTTAGGACGAAGCAGTTTCCAGAGGGCCTAGTACAGTATTTCAGCTTCTGCAGGAAAGGAGGAATAGGGGAGGAAACATCTTCACACACACAATGAAAACACTAACATTGAAACAACTATTATTAAATACATAAGTTTTATGAAGACTAAACCAGCATTTTAGCATATATTACAGGCTGGATTGTTGCTCTTGGGCTTGCCTCCATGTTCCCCACAGCCCTTCATCTCCACTGTGAAACTGAAGCAGTTCTTCCAAAATAGTATGCGAACATCCTCCGTCTCTTGGGCACATTTTACAGCCACGCTTTGAAGGTCAAGGTCCTGACAGAAGATGGGAAGTGTACCGCCCTGCAAATGCAGCCTCCTCCCTCTGCCAGCAGAATTCTCTCCATTCAGTTACTGAACATCAAATATGCAGAGATCCATTCATCTCTGAAGGGTAACCCATTCCTACATCACACTGTACTGCCATCAACATAGGTTATGACGCTCTGGTACCAACTGATTTCTACTTAACATCCTGTCTCCTGCCCAGAAAACAAAAACCCAACAAAACAGTCCTGCCCATAATAATTGAAGTGATAAATGTCCCCTAAAATTTTGTTTTTCTACAGAAGACTTAAAATCATTCAGAGAACCATTTTACGAGGCATCTTAATCAGCTCACATCTACTTCTATCAATACGCTTCTCAACCGTTATCAGACCAAATCACAGTGACACACAGCAAATGGCATCAGGTTTAGGACTAAGAAGAAAATCAACGACAAGCATCATGGTGCAAACGTTGCTTCTTCTGACCGCAGACAATCAAAAAAAGTTCCATCTGCGCTTTCACTGCTGCAAGCAGCAATAACAGCAAAAGCATTACACACCACAACAGTAAAAGTGTTTCTGTTCTGGTACTTTCCCTCCCACCTCTTAACCCCAGAAGAGTTAAGAGGAAAATTTATTTAACAGGTATATATAGAAAAATACAAGGTGAAAGGTAGTAAGACATATATATCATATATTTACATAAGAGATTTTTATGTAAGAGTAGGTAAGGTGTATATATAAACTCAGAAGTGAATCTTTTTTGATTTGCAAAACGTCTAATAAAGGATGTTTTATCTAAATTCAGGTAAAGCCTGTTTTTATCTTCTCACACTTTCCGTCAAATAAAGCACAACTTACAGAAGGCAGAACAATAATAGAAAGGAAAGAAGCATGGTTAGGGGTTTGGTTTTTTTTTTTCGCATTAGATGAAGTTGAAGACTAGCAGGCCAGAAAATTTTTATTTCTTCTGCCTCCTCTGCAGTGCCTAAGGATCAAATAAATACAAGCTTCAGAAATACCACCTGTTTGATACACATTCTGTGAACCCTAGGTCCATTGCTTTTAAGAAGGATATGACATGCTTTTCAACAACAAACAAGTACCAAACTGCAATAAAAACTGTAAGGATGTACACCAGGAGCAGAGATGAGCACAGACAGCAATGTGGATGTGAGTGTTGCCCCAATATATTTACTTGGCACCACTGCATACTTTTGTACCTTTTTTACATCATGCCTGTGCCAGAAAGTCCACAAACACAGTTTTACATACTTCCATGTCCATGACTACGTGCCACACCCCTGTACACATGCACCATCATGTGCTTTCTTCCAGGCTTTGTTATCTTCCAGTCTCTCCCCACCAGCCTCAGGAAGCCTTAGAAAAACACTGGCCATAGCCAGTCCTTCTGGAATTCTCGCAGTAAGCCATGCTCTGTTTTGCCAGGCACACCTGTCCGAGAGCAGCCTCTCACACCTCATCTGAAGACACTCTAATGCAAGGGTCTTCAACACATCTAGCCCACCTCCTGGAAAGCCATCTCCATGGATCTCAGCTACCCACCAAGCCCCCTCTCCTAGAAATGAATGAGGGCAACAACTGAAAGGCTTTACTTCATACATTTGTGGAACAATAAGATACAGCATCCACCAGCAAAATGGTTTCACATGTATTTTTAGACAATTACAATCTATTAACATACAGCATTTGTTCCAATAAACTAGTAAGACTTTAAGAGAGATACAACTTCTCTATCATTTTCCTAAACCCTTCCTTACACACCTAAGAAAACAGGAGCCCAGCAATTTTGCATTAGAAGTTCCCCTCCAATCAGATTCTAGACTTGCTAAATGTACATGTTTGAGAAGCCTGCACATATTTTAAAAAAATATATCAATCAACAGTTTAATGGCAAACATGCATCAGATTATGGGGCTGGTGAAAAGAGGATGCAATTCAGACAGCCTTTATGAAGAACTTCATCACTTGTGTCTGCAAGCCCTCATGAAAAAAAAGAGCATGTTATCCCCAAAGGTATAAATATATATCATGTTCTAATAGCTCAAGAAAAGGGCAAAGGGCTTACACGTTTAAGATTTCAACAGATGCGACAAAAGAATTGAACCCTTGAGTTTTTACTCCTGTCCCTAGAAAGGAAGTCCCACTGAAGTCCAACAATACTTCCACAATACCATCCATAAATATTTGTATTAAATAATAAAACATTCTGAATTCTTCCATGGTTTGCAGTATGATTTTTTCAATATCTGCAGGATATCCTGCAGATAAGAGTGCACCAGCTTGAGAAAAATGAGCTTAAAGCACTAGAAGAAACACCACCAGCACAGACACCACGCTTTGGTTTCAGTTAGGAGCTGACAAACTTTTAATTCATCAATATCTTATTTGAACAACTTGCAACAGATGCCAAAAAATGCAGTACTCTCTTTCTTCCCTTGCCATCTCCCTTCTCTACAATGTGAAGTTGCACTGTATTCGCAATCAAAAGATGAAATCTTTTACTTGAGCTGGAGCCTTTTTTATAAGCTACAACTTGTACTGAAGGCTCCTCTGTTACAACTTTAAAAAACACACAAAATTCTGGAATTCCAGGGACTTACAATATCACAAGCTACAGAAGGCACCACCAAGACAATGTAGTTATACCAGTCTAAACCAATTTTTAAATTATTATTACGTTTATTATTTTAATCTTTAAGTTTGCTGACTTAATCTGAGTAAACGGGCCTCATTTCAGAATCTTCCTAAAAAGGCCATATTTAGTAAAAGTTTTCTGATATTGTAAGACGACATCCACAGTAGCTCTCTACTATTATGTATACTCCAAATCTCAGTGTTCTACTTTTTGCTGTTTCAATCTCACAGTCCAGGTAAGCATACTTACTACTGGGACATTCACAATTTAAAATTATTAAAAGTTAGTATTTTGTTTTGACATTCTAAATGCCATTTCTTTCGTCACACAGAGATTCCACATCACAGAAACACTAAAATCCCACTAAAACTTCTATGTCTATTAGCTGTCCTAATAAGTTGGAGTGACTTTTCTAACCTATTTTTATACAAAATTAAACTGTTCTTGTACAGCAGAAATTCAAAAGCTTTCTTCAGACAATGATCAAACGAGTCACCCTGCAAGCAAAATAGTAAATACTCTTTTTCAAAGACAGCATTGTGTATTTAAAGTTTGCTGTAACCCTATGAAAAACTATTATAAAAATATATTTTTCTTTTTTAAAATACCAGTCTAAATTATTAAGTAATACTTGAAAACAAAGGATAAATGTCATTCGTCTCACTTATGAAACAAATGCTACTTCCTCGTACTTAACTTTTTACAGTAATAACTCTACCACACAGGGCGACTCCTTGTTACTTTCAGAATTGCTGCCTCATCCTGCATACAGCATGGATGAGACTCCTAGATTAAATCAGATCTGAATGACTAAGATATTATTGAAGAGAAGTCTCATGTTTCCTTGAAACCTTACGTACAGAAAGAAAGAGAAAGACTGCAAGGAGATGGTCTGTGACAAAAGCAGTGAACACCAGGCAAGATAATTTACTGTCCTTTCTTCCGCCAGCCTCAACTCACTGTAATATTTTTGCAGAATTTCCAGAAGGTTGGCTTTTTTTATCTTTTAAATGATATACTGTTTTTTTCTAACATGGATCTCTAGCAAAGGACCTGCCACAGACCGTCTTCTTGAGAAGGGCCCAACCATGACTGTAAGACAATACCTACTCTGGTAACTACTATCTTCAGCATTAAGGCAATCAAGACCATCAGAACACACATCAAGAAGCCCCAAATCCCATGTCCATACGTCTGGCCTCCCTTCCCTGTCCCTCTGTTCTGCATTCCTCTTACATAAAACGGAGAGCACACACTGTAGGAGAGTTTAGAAGATTAATGAATTTGCAGTTGTTGAGAATTACCATAGCAAAAACTCATTTAGCTATTAATTCTTCACCGAGATATGAAGAGAGACAGTGTTTGTGGGCAGAGTCAGTCTCTGAAATCAGTCAGTGATATTCAGTATTGGGTTTACTGGCCATTACCAGACCATACCTCAAATAACAACCCCAAACCAATTAAACAGCTACTTATATCACAGAAGTTCTTCTGTGGATAGAAGAAACGGAACAGATAAAGCATGGTTGCATACACAGATTACATCCTATTTCACAGGCAGAAGCAATGTGTAGAGACAGTCTTACTTAAGCTCTTTCTTAACTTCCAGCATCACAGCTTGCTATCATTCTATAAACACAATCACTTAAAATGTGTATTAAATCACAAAGTTTAACATTTCTATAACTAATTTTGTTGTTTCTTGATTCTTACTTTCAACAAAATACACATAAGACTTCTGGCCAATTCTAGATACCAATAAGGCAGTCTACAGATGGCAACCAACAATTAGCTTTCTGTATGTCCTCATCACACCCCTCTTTCAGAGGCATTGATACTTACAGCAATATAAATACTTAAAAGCTCTAAGGCATCACATGTTAAGTGTGGGGGAACACAACAAAATAAGAGTCAAAAGCTACTTTTTTTTTTTTTTACAAAAAATATATTTACAAATATATACATACACATATGCATTCAAACATTTAACTTCTAGTGCTCTTTAAATTTCCTCTTCTGATGTCCAATCCACTTCCCGAACTATAGCTGTTTCCATGTTCACTTTCCAATAGATAAAAAACACCCCAACATCAAAAAGAAAAAAAAAAATCTGCTAAATCGGGCAGGTTCTTCCCTGGTTACATACTCAAGGATTAACTTTTTCCATCCTGACATGTATAAGATACCTAGTCCTCAGGTTAAATGAGTTCTGTGAAGATAAAACATGATGGAAAGGCAGGTTTTTCTTTTCCCTCTAAATAGAAAATAACCTGAAAAGATAACGACTTGTGTGATGGCTTGCTTACATTTCATTTTAGACTCCTGAACAGTTAGGGAAAAGCATAATTCTAGAAAAATCGCTCTGATTAACCAGCCTTTAAACATCTATAGTTGATCAACTCAAAGAAATCAGAGGGGAAAAGACACAATTTGTCTTCAGCAGTGATGCATTTTACACCAATGAAACCTATTTTATGAGAGAAAAAACTACTGAAGATTTAATGATATCAATTAAAGAAGCCAAGAGTTTGCATGGCTCAATGGCTGAGTCACAGACCTCTTGCCTATAATATGTTCCATTATAGCCCTGAGTTCAAGCTGTGGGAAGAAGACTGCAGATAAGTAAGAGGAATTAATACATTTAAATGTTGTTGTACAGGGAAGTGTCCTCTAAGCATTAAGTAGCTGCAACTTTAGCAGCAGCAGAGCAGCCTGTGCTTCCTCGGAATCCTAGTTTTAAATAAGATGCTTGGAAACCTGTGGACAACTCACTATTTCAAAACACTATCAGAGAAATTAACTCCATAAGTGTAAAGCCCTCACAAATTTAACTGGCATTTCATACGTGCTTCCAAACTTGAAATACTTCAGTATTTGTAATTTTTGTGCTATGTTATTATCCTTGATTTTTGGTATTGGTTTATGTTTACAGAAAACAAAGTACAACTGACTAGCTGAAGACTGAAGTAGCTTGCACATAACCACTGAATGTCTATAAACAACTGGTGTGATGTAAAATGAAGAAAAGAAAATTAAACTGTTGAAGTGCCCCTCAAGATGGCTCCCAGTAAACCCGGGAAGTATCTGTGCCACAATGCAACACTGCACAAAATTCTGATCATTCACACCAACAATTAGACCTCAGACACGAGTATGGATTATTTTGAAGAAGTCTAAAGGGTATTTAACTTACTGTAGATAGATTGCTAATTATGAAAACATTGGCAGGTCCTAACACAGGAAATAAAAAGAATTAAAATGAGTAAAATTGGCATCAGAGCAAATTTAAAAAAACAGTGACTAATAAGTTTAGGATGGAAAGTCAGATGTCTGTTCCAATATTCACTGCAAACTGATTTGGGCAAGAATTTTTAAAAAAAAAGAGTACTAGGAGCAGAAGCCAAGTGCTCTTTAAACTGAAGTTTGATAAGGTTATGAGAAGTAGTTCATAAGATGATACATGTGACAGCTGGAAGCTCAGCTCAATGGCCCAGACAATCTTTACAAGTATTTTGCTCCTAATGACTGGTGACAGTGGAAACCAACAGCAAAGTCTTGTTTAGACTAAATGTATTTTAACAAATGTAATTTGGCATGTGACAAACACTGAACATATTAGTTCAGAAATGAGTTAAGTGTGCTGAGAACAAGGATTTAATTTTCTAAGGGAAGGAAATCTCTACTGAGCAGACTAACAGGGCTGGCAAGACAAGCTTCTGGTCGCAGAAGTATTACCTTCAAACCTGAAAAAAAGGGACAGCCAACCCAAATAGCTTTTATAATTACACTGGCCAATACAGGTAGAAAAAAATCCTTAAGTATTACCTCTTTTATAAGCCTTACTTTGCTCATATCCTTAAACCATCACAGTGATGAACATGATTACTCAGATGCCCTAAAACAACCCTTCTGTGATTTCAAAGTTTGTACTTGTAACATCTTTCTTCGACTAGAAATTGTCTTTGTTCATATCAAGACTATCATGCAAAAATGCAA
Organism: Tapera naevia; assembly: GCA_033556795.1. Lineage (NCBI taxonomy): Eukaryota > Metazoa > Chordata > Aves > Cuculiformes > Neomorphidae > Tapera > Tapera naevia. Next base: position 20,847,500 of record JAUMJJ010000038.1, read on the forward strand.
CAGTACTGTTTAAAACAGAAAGAACTACTTTTTAAATAAAGATGCCCAAGTTTTGGTATCCTTTGCAATAGTTTTTCTATTCCCTGGTTTACAAAGTTTTCCCGAAACAATGCAGAAATAACTTTTTTGAAGGTACTCTAGATGACAGATTTGAGAAAAGTAGAAGGAAAGAATTTACGAAATTACTGATCCTCAGCTGTTCATTTACACAGTTATGTTAGTTAAATATTAGCAATATACTTGCAAGAAGTTGGTTAGTGCAGGAGATGCTGGTATCCAGTTGCTGGGCATGTGTCTTTAGTTCCTGTATTCCTGTTGCAAATTAAAAGGTTCCCAAGAGAATTTAACTTCTTTCTAATGTTGGGTTGGAAACACACAACATCATTAATACAAAAGATCTGAATCAATGAGGATAAATGAAGGTAGAACAAATTCTTCCCTCAAAAAAGAATTGTTTTCCAAAGTACCCCAGAACTCCCAGCCCAGAAGCCCCTGGCCTGCTTTGACTGCCCTAATTGTTCATTAACAACGTAAATCGTTTCTCCCAGTCCCATCCATTGAGGTGTTATACAGGAGTGCTATGTCTTGGGGTAAGTTTGTATAAGTTTGTGTAGAGACACTTGGAAGAGAGAGAGAGAGAGGAACAAGAGGTTTTATCTTTCACACTTCCTAACAGTAAGTATATCACTTAAGCAGTTAATCACTGAAAGAGTAAAACAACCTATAGACCATGCTTCAAGTACTTGCAAGTCTAGGTTTTCCTGTGCAATATATATGTTTTCCCTCTGACAATGTTTCCTTTGCTTTACTAATGATGACAAGCATCTATTTCTTCAGCATCTACAACTCGGAGAACATGTTCTTATGTTAAAAGGAAAATACACTTATCAAGATTTTGATAATTTTACGCCTCTGACTTGCAAAAAATAAATTGGTGGGTTTCTAGGATTTAAGTAGGGTAGGTATTTTCATGTGCACAGCTAATATTCCTTTTATGTCTTAGTCCTCAGTTCTGCATGAGAATTTTTGATTATCCAGTTATAGATAGTTAGTAGAAATCCTTCAAATGCAGAAAGTTACTTTTCGAAGCTGCAGTGGATATTTTGGATATACACAAAGACAAAACAGAAGAGAAGATTACACCCAAAAGCTTTTTGCCTTTTTGAGGACATGCAAACACACAGGAGAAGTTAAATTGTCACTCGAGCAAGCATACAGCAGTTGATGAACATGCAGTGATAACTCTTCTCAAGAAAGGGCTCCTGAGGCAGGCACCCCTCAGAGCACCAAGCAGCAGAGCCGAGCAGAGCAGGAGTCTGCCCAGGGTGGCTGGGGCGGAAGAGGGAGGAGGTTTGTGGCCGCCCGCGTAACCCCAGGCGCCCTACCCAGCTACACGTTTCCACCCTGTGAAATGGAAACAGTGATTGGGTTTGCCTGCCGCACCAGTATATTCCCACTGACTCAAATTACTCAAAGATTCTCAGATGGAAGAAGTTAACAGATATGGAGGGTACGTATCACAGGCTAAAGCCATCTTTTTCTACCTGACTTACTAATACTAACCTGTAAAACAACTCTAGTAACTGTGGCTTCATGCTGTCACTTTCCACTACAAGACTTGAAGCTCCAAAGAAAGGCTCAGTTATGCCCAGCTCTGTTCAGATCCAAAGGCAAATAAAGCATTTTCTTGTGTCCACTCTCTTCAGTCTTTCCATGTCCTTTCCAAAAAAGGTGGCAGTGTACAATCCACTACATCCAGCTGAGGTGAGGATATACCGCCCTGATTAGCCACCAAAGACCTCACAGTTGGGACTCCCCACTGACTGCTGATCACAGAATGCGTTGGGTCAGAAGGGACCTTTAAAGGTCATCCTGTCCAATGCCCCTGCTATGAGCAAGGACATCTTCAAAATTGCTCAGAGCCTCCTCCAAACTGATCTTGAAAGTTTACCAGGGATGGTGCATCTACCACCTGACTGGGCAACCTGTTCCAGTGTTTCACTACCCTCATGGTAAAAAATGTCTTCCTTTTATCTACCCTCTTTTTTAATCTACCCTCTCTTAGTTTAGAGCCATTACCTCCCATTCTGTTGCAAAGGGCTCTGTTAAAAGGTTTGTCCTCATCTTATAGGCCCCCTTTAGGTACTGAAGACTGCTATAAGGTGTCCCCGGAGCATCCTCTTCCTTCAGCCTGAACAACCCCAACATTTTCAGTCTTTCTCTGTCCTCCTCTGCACCTTCTTCAACAGGTCCATGTCCTTCTTGCGTTGAGAACTCCAAAACTGAACACAGTACTCCAGGAGGAGTTTCACCAGAGCAAAGTGGAAGGGGAGAATCACCTCCTTTGACCTGCTGGTCACGCTTCTTTTGATGCAGTTCAGAATATGGCTGGCTTTTTGGGCTGTAAGCTCACATTGCTGGCTCATATTTAGCTTTTCATTCACCTGTACCTCCAGTTCCTTCTCCACACAGCCACTCTCAATCCATTCTCTGCTGAGCCCATATTTGTGCTTGGGATTGCCCCAGTCCAGGTGCACTTGGCCTTGCTGAACTTCAAGAGCTTCACAGGCCCACCTCTCAAGCTTGTCAAGGTCCCTCTGGATGGCATCTCATCCTTCAGGAGCGTCAACCACACAACTCAGTTTGGTGTCATCTGCAAACTTGCTGAGGGTGCACTTGATCCTGCTGTCTGTACCACTGCTGAAGATATTAAACATTACTGGCCCCAATATATTTTTGCTAGGACAGGGTGTCCCTTCATTTTACTTTACACAGAGGTGTAACTGCTGTTGTCTCAGACACCAGCCTCAGAAAACTCCACCTGAAGTGAGATTTACGTTACACAGAACTCTCTTCAGTCATTTTTTTCCCCATTTTTTAAATTTTTTAATCTGTAAGCCTCTGGTAGTGGAGATGTAATTCTCTTTAAAAACTTCCCATACAAGTATTGTTGTTTAGCATATAAACCTGCTCTCCTTAATGACTTTTCCCAGCCCACTTAACAGCAGTCTGCAGGGGACTTCAGAGGAAGACAGACCAGAGATTGAAACCACCAACTGAAAGAAATCTTAAGGGATACATGTAAGATACAAAACCAAACGAGATAATCAGTAATCAACTCATTTTCTCCTGGGATGGGACAGCAGTTCTCCAAATGGCCTTTCCACTGCAGTATTTTATTAACTTTAGCATGAAAAAGTGGGCTTGAAATCACAGACTCATTAAAAACCCTTTGATGTTGTATACGCTGCCCAAGGTCCATTTATGTCAAACAGCCTGAGATACTTCTCAAGCTCTAGTTCTTCAGTCACAGCAACAAATGAAAAAAGCCTTTGAATGCTATCTACAGCAACGTCACAGCTAGGCCTGATCACAGCTCCCCAGTTCAGTAATTGAACTGAACTATACTAACAACCAAACCAGAAAGCGTCATTATAACTGAAGGGGAGTGAAAACAAGAAAGAAAAAAACCCATCCTAAAACCTCACACTTCCTTTTCTGTGGACAAACACCTCAGTTAGCAGTACAAACTGAGATAACGCTCAATTATAAGGTTTAAATCATACTTGAGTTCTCCAACCAGTTTGATTAATAATCTTCCATGAAACTTGAAATAACTCATCTTTAATGTAGATCTTTAGTTCCAGCCATTCTTTATACAACCTATAGCAAAATGTAAAAATCCTTACACACAGGGTCTTAAATCAGACGTGCCTACTACTGTATCAGGTCTAAATTTTATTTTATATTGTAATGGTATATTATAACCGGAGAGCTGTGTCTAAAGTGACCCTTTATATCTTCCCCTCATTGTCCGTAAGTTTCCACGCCACATTTTCAGGCGTTACTGTACAGCGCAGCAGGGGAACTGCAGGAACTGCTGTGCCCTCCTCACTGCTGCTGCATAGTGCCTCTCAAGCACTGCAATGCTGGCAATACCAACATAAAACAAGCAACCTATGTCAGACACCAAAAAAAATTCCCTGAATCCCGGTCTAATGCCTTAGTTACAGAATTATCTGTTTTTCAACAAGTCTTCCTAAAGTATTTCAAAGGAAGCTGGCAGAGAGAAAAGAACTAAGTGACCCTCCAGTACTGTAGGCATTTATCCCTATGTCCAGAACTGATGATGCTTGCCCCAGCAAACATTTGAAATGCCCCATTAACAAACTGAGATATGAATAACAACCATAAAGCCTGAAGTTTTACACTAATTTTAATGACTATATATTTCACATGCAGTTGCACAATTAAACTGTGACGTCAGCTTTTTATGGTAAGGTGTCACTTTAAACTCAAACATGCACTTTATTTTATAATCCTCTCAACTATATTTAGCAACAATTGGCTGGTACAGAAAGATTTCCTCCAAAAATATATAAAGTACTTCATATCATCCAGTGCTCACGTGTAAGGAAAATTGCAGTATTATCAGAGTTATCAGTATCTTGCAGGGCCAGAAAAGATAGGAAGTACCAGAATGCAAGTGGATGGAGGGCCATCTGGAGAGAAAGGAGATGTAAAAGGAGAGTGGAAAAAACACAGAGTTCATATCGACTATGAGATATTAGGAAGCCTGTTGCGAGTCCTCTCTCTCTGTTCTTACAGGAACACTAAATCCAAAAATCTATATAAGTATTAACTTCTCAGTTACTGTGGTCATTATGTTCTTTTGGTTGTGGAAGCTAGAGAGAAGACTTAATAAAACACAGTTTAATTAGCACAATTAAAAGTGACTAATGTTTTCCTGAATCAGCTAATAAAATTATTCACACAGTTTAAGAAAGAAGTTTGCCGTAGGTGGGTATAAACTCGTTTCAAGAACTCTATTACATTTGAAAACTACAACTCTGATTAAAATTACAAGACTTTATATTTAATAGAATATTAAAAAGTCAAAGATAATACTTAAGTAATTGTTTGGCACTCCCTACAACATGTTATATGAATATAGCACAGATACATTTTGTGCTGTATACTGAAGAATAGGTATTGGAACTCTTGAAGACAAATATTTGCAATCTTCCAAAATTAAAAGGTTACTATTATTTATGTAGAAACCTCCCAGTTCCAGAAGTTAAGATTTCTTGGTATTTAATTTCTACAGTGGCAATCCATGCAATATGAACCTGCTCCCTGAGGTTTTTAGTTTTGTGCTTGTCCAGTGTGATACCTGAGCTGCTGTCTCCTAAGCTTGGCCAACGCAGTAAACCTGCTGAGGAGTACAGGAAAGAGTTGCATCCTGGCCCTCGATACTGATTCAAGAACGAATGGGTGACGGAACAACAGAAGCAAAGGGACTAAGATTCCTCCCAACCCAACAGTGGAAGATCAGAGAGATCCATGCGTTTTCTTCTCGTGTATAAATGCACTACTCTCAAGTTAAGCTCTACAATTACCAAGTTCCTACACAAGAAGTGGGCGTTCCTGCATTTAACTGTTAGGTTGGTCACCTCCATCTTCTTTAGCTGCATTCTTAAGCAAGAGCAATACTGGACAGAGTGACAAGGAGAGCAGGGAGATGGCATGTTTTAGCGTAACAGGTATCTGAGTAAGAATTGAAATAGGGAGCTCTATGAATCTGGGTTTTGAATAAATAGCAATCTTTATGCCCATCATTTGTAAGTTCACCTTTATAAATGGGGGCAACACTATTCCTCACCTTGCTCCGTAACTGAGAAAATTCTAATTAAATAGGTGATAGGTACATCAATGTCAGCAAAACCAGAAAGAACGCTGATTTCAGTGTTTGTAAGTAAAACCCACATTCCGATCAATAAGCCATCCTCTCTCTCGGTTCTGTTTCCTCATAAAGAAGACTAAGAAATTAATATGAGTTCTATTTCTAACTTTCATGCTTTTTTACAGTTGTCTACATTGAAGAAAAATTCCCATTCAGTGCTGAAGGAAAACAAGCCATTGACAGATATTGGAGGCATCTTTCCTCATTTCAATGTACATGACTCATGTCTAACGAATTTGTGCCAAGCTCCCTTTGCTAGAAAGGCGATGTTCTTTCAACTCATCAGTAACAAAATAGCTGCAATACCTCAATTGGAAGAGGAAAATTTTCTTTTAGAAAAGAGGGACGACACACCTCTGAAATCAAATTACTCATTTAAATTTGTGTGAAAAAAGGAACAAAAGGTGAGAGTTTAAAAAAATTTGGGAGAAGCTGGAATGTGACCTGTTTGTTGCTAATTCACTAAAACAAGACAAAGTTTGAATGCTAATAGAAGTTTTGATTTATCAAAATTTGAGAAACAACTCAAGGGCTGGTTACTGAGGGCAAATGGTACAGAAGCTTGAGCTGTGTAAGGATATCAAAGGGCCTGAAAACTCACTGCCAGAGAAGAGGCATTCCCCATTTTCCCTCACCAAGCACTCCCGCTCCCACACCAGCTTGGGTGATCTTGTGGTCACACAGAAGGGATACCAGGAACGTGACCTGGCCAGATAAGCCAGTTCATCAAATGATCAGGTATGATGATGCAAGGAAGAAGCTATGGCTCCACACCCCAGCCCTCAGCCACCTTTACTTCCATGGATTATTTTTTTAAAGTAGATTAGATACTGAGAGTTCTTGAGTTCACACAGCTACACGGGGAAGCTCTCAGCAGACTGTCGGATCACAGAAGGGCAACAGACAGCGCGGTGATACAACAGAGCACCCTGAAGCCGTGTGCAGAGCAGTAATGGGCACTCCTGTGTCACACGGCCACCTCTGGCAAGGGCTCAGGAGGCAGGTGACTCAAGCAGGTGGTGCAGGAGAGGTGGGGTGACTCCCTGAATTTCCGTCCCCATTTTAACCCAGACGTTGGCCATTTCCTCACTGTTCCTACTGCTCAGTGTTTGTTGCTCCATCAGCTCAGTCAGCCTTCCACTGCCCCCTTGTCTGAACACCGCATCCCACCCATGCATCCTACTCGTCTCCTACCAGCTCCCAAGAAGCTGCTTTGCCATCTTTAAACCACATTGGCAAACTTGGGATTTTTTCCAAAGAAAGATCTGTACAAACAGATGCTTTAATCACAGAGAAACATTTAAGGGTGTTAATCTCACTTCTTAGCTACAAAACTTTACAACTCTGCTGACTAAAGGTACCAAATATTTATAAGTGGCATCTTCAAAGAAAAATGATGCAATTTGATCCCACAAGCCAGATCACTTTACCACCTGTATAATATGTGCCCCCAAACCACAGGTATCTATCTAGAAAGGAAGCTCCCAAAGAGCACAAAGAAAGGAATGTGAGAGATATGTACATTTGGTGTAATTCTGGTATTTTGTTCAGGTGAGACCATCCCTTTTTAAAAATACCATTCCAGTATTTAAGCTTCATAACTGTTTAGTTATCAGTTCTTTCATAATTCAATTAAGAAAATTCTACAGTGGAATGCAGAAATTTCAAGAGGGGAAGCAGTGGGGCTCACTGAACTGAGGGAGAAAATCTCTGTGACAAAAGTTAAAAATCAAACTTCACAGTGATGGTGTCCCATAGTAACGGAAACTGATCCATTTGCTCTCCATGAGGAAACAAAGAAAGAGGACACTTACACAAGTCTGTGACACTTGCATTCAAGATACAAGCATAGACAGAATAGTCTAAAACAAATGTATGCCTCAAATTACACCTGAAAGAGCAAAATGGAAGAACAGGAGAAGGATCCATAATAAAAAGGCAGGAAATTATTACTTTGCCTAAAATTTGTTCCTATCATTGCACTTAAAGAAATTTAAAAAAATAAATGTAGATACAGACATAAGGGCTTGTATTAGACTATCAGATTTCAGCCATGGAAAAAAACTTTTCTGAAACAACAGATTCAAATTTGTTCAAATAAACATAAAATAGTAGAATGTGTTCAGCCATGGAAAAATAAGGTGACTGCCAAATCCCACTGGAAGTGACCAACAGCAGATAAGGGTACTGTACTGAAGTACTGAACGGTAGCATCAACTTAAAAATATTTCTAGGTAGGTAATTCCTTGGATAATGATTTCAAGAGAAAATATATTCAGGTCATCATGAAAGCTTTCAACACATTCATGCTGAAGAACAAGTCTGGTAACTCTTAAGCCTATAAAATCAGCATGCTGATGTAGGTTTGTGTTTTTATGCTAATATGGCAAACTGGCTTTACTCAAAACTCCAGAGCAGGTAATCTGATGGCACAAATTATTTTTGTCACAGTCAAATCATGGCACCTGAGGGAAGAGGTATTCTTCAAGTTGCTTGTACCTCCTCAACAGTTAAAAAAAGACCAAAAAATCCATAGCAAAACCACCACAAAACTACAAGTCTTTAGCCCAAAGGCCTATTCACTGCAAATCCTTATTTAAAAATTATATAGATGGTTATGTTAACATTAACGGTTAGACTGGAATATATCCAGGGAACAAGAACTTTTGTTGGACTAAGCAGTTCCTATTAATTACTACATCCTTTGAGAGACCTGCACGTGAACTAGCTCATGGACGGATCAGGTTATCAGCTTAACAGATTATTCTACTCCACAGAGCTGAAATAACATCAATATTTTTAACCAAAGGTAGCTTTAACAGCCTAATTTTCTTTCATTTGAAAAATTATAGTTAATTACACTTTGTACATTGCTGAAACACAGGAGTTCCTCAGAGCCTCAACAAAACACAGCAGAAGCCTGTAAACTTTTAAGCTATGCGAAGCCAGTAAGAAGTCAGTCTCTTCTTACTACTCTTTGACATTAGAACAATTAAACACCCAGAAGAAAGTCAACTTCATTTTAGTGTACTAGCAGTAACTGACTTAACATACATTCTCTGCTGGGTTAGGATATTGTGTTAAATCACTCCAGCTGACAGTGGTTTTCATTAATATCCCTCTCCATTCAGGTACATCCAAATATAAATTATACTGAGGCAGCAACACAGGGCTGGAAAATGCAGGAAGGGCCTGTGACAGGGGTGACCCAGCTGGTGACTCAGCAGGACTTTCCCTGCCTCTTTCCCTGCAAGGGTGGGCAGGAAATTTCAAAAGAATGTGTTCATACCAAACACAGCTATGAGTTATGATTTAAAGCAAAGTCACATGCCCACAGACAGTAAGGACAGCAGAGTAGACCTGGCAGTGAACCAGTAACACACACAAAATTAATTCCTTCTCCACTGCAACCCAGTATCCTTCAAATACCATTGGCACCCACCGCTGAGCTCTACCATGGAGGCTATACCATAAGTGTTTGTCATGTAAGCTTTCCTATGTTTGACTATAAATAACGTAGATCACATTTGTGGGACATGATTAATGAACATGACTCGAAATTTCAGCCCACACAGTAGCTGTGGGTAAATAAGAAGTTCTGTATAACAACACACCCAGGATAGCCTATTCTTAGCAAAGAAAACTCCTACACTCGCTCCGACACTAATAAAATTCTCTGAAAATAACGTTACGTGAGAGTAACTACACAGTACCAGAGCCCCAGAGGTCTGTCTAACCTGACATCCTGTCTCCAATAAAGTCTGTAGAAGATTAAAAGAACTGGACACACACACAGTAGATGCACTCCAGTAACACTCAGACATTTCTTATTTACAGCACAGATCTGCTCAGCCAAAAGTGGTGCCTTCATGTTGATCAAATGATGATGCATTTTTCTACACAACACCTCTAACATCAGCATTTTCACGTGTGGTTCTGAGCTCACCACCTGATAATTTGCTGAGTATCCTAGAAGTATTCCAGGTGACATGACAAACAACCCTTGTTTCACATTCACCTTTTTCATGCACTCATATCACTCAATTTTTGAGGCTTACATCATCTCTTCTTCCCAAAAACAGAGGGGGGGGCAGACTTAAAGTGCTATTATAATATTTCCTGAGGAAGGGACCCAGAGTCACCCAGCACTTGCCACATGGACATTCCATGTGTACACGTAACAACGTGATAACAACCTTTGTTTTGCTCTCTACCACTTCCATAACAATTCCAACCATTTAATTTCTTTGACTGTCATAGCACATTTTCAGACAGCTATCTAAATCCAAGACCTTGGTCCTAAGGAGAGGTTTTTGCCTGCCATTTCACTGTCTGGGCACCATGCCTGGACTAACACAGCTTACAGCCAAGCGACTGACATTCCTGTTGCATTTCTAATTATTTAAGTTTCATTATCGTTAGCCTCCTCACCACGTCTGCCCCTGGCACTCAAGCTTTGTGTATGTTAAAAGCAGCAACAAACTTTGTCACCTGACTTTTCACTTTTCTCCAGATCATTTCTGAGTATTTTGAAGAGCACAGGCTCACAAGCCCAATGCAGTTGCCTCCACTATGAAAACAACAAAGTTACATTCTGCTTAGCACTGTGGCCGATTACTCAGCCACAGCAGAACTCACCTCCCCACCCCAGGGCTACTGAGCTCTTCCAAGAGCCTTCGGTGAAGAATGTTTCAAAAGATGGCTTGAAAAACCAAGCACGCTGACTGAACATCTCAATGCTGCAGTGGCTCTTAAGAATCTATCCAACTCCACTAAAGCGAGCAAATCACCGCTAACAAGGTCCTAATAACCATATCTAGTTTTCAGCTATTAATCTAAACCAGCTGAATTGTCAATCACCGGCTCTATCTTCTCCTAGACAAAATAATTTGCAGTTCTATACACAAAAAAAAAAAAAGGTCTAAAATCGACATGGCAATTTCTTTCGAGTTAAAAGCAAAAGAACTTCACTTTCCTTCCAACATATCTAAAAACAAAACAGTAATTTGGTTAACCGCAAGTATTACAGCCTTCCCGTGATAAGGCCAGTTTTAAATCACTGAGAAACAATTACTAAGATGGCTTCTGTTGATTTAAAAGTACATAGTGATTTCCATTTCACAGACTATATTCATTTTGTTGATTCATTTTGCACAAATAAAACCAAACCAGTCATTTAAATAGCTGTTCTTCAGTGCACAGTTTTCTGCCAACTGACAAGAAGGGAAAACCACGGCACAGACAGGAGAGCTACGAATTTGGTATTCAAGTCTTAATAGCAGGGGTTTTGCACATCTGCATTCTTCCCCAGGGGGTGGGGAGGAGCCGAGTTTCCATTGACTTGAACAATATTTATTTCATATAAACAGTTTTTTGTGGAGGCAATGCCTGCCTGTCAAGAGTTTCATTCACAGTCGGGTCTCAAGCTAATTATTTAATGGGAAGGTGTATTAACAGAAACTTTTATCAAATAAAATCTTAACAGAAGTAGGCTAACAGATAAGTTACTTGGCTAGCTACAACTGTTAGAATTGCTGATTTTAATCAAGTAACTTCAGTTAAGTGGTTTTGCCCTAATTGCTTGGTTTCAGCACTTACCTTTAGTTCACGCTATTCACCTGCAGTTCAGAACTTTGTAATAAGTTGCACAGCTCGTTTAAGGGTTGAACTGTCTGTGTTTTACCCTTTCAGAGATTGAAGGGAAATTATATGTCCAAAGAATGAACAGTTTAACAAGCTGTCCAAGGTTGAATACAAGTAAACCTTCTCCTCCCAAACCACCTCTTGCTGCAAAGAAAAGGTTTACTGCATGGTCAGATGAAAACAGGGAATTAATGCTAGTGAAGAACACCACAGCTTTAGGACACAATTGATCAAGCCTTCCCTTCCCACACCCCCACCATCACTAGTTCTGAAAGGTCCCTGTGACGCTGGTCTGTGCTCCTTTACCATCTTAGAAGTCTTATGTTACTATTTCTACAATTTTCTTTCAAGTTTTTTCTGCTAGATGTGCCAGCCTTCATTCTTCAGAGTAAAACCCACATCTTGTACTTCTTTTTCTGATCCTTAGTCCTTCTGTATTGATTTCTCTGTGCGCAAATATCTGCTCATTCTCGTTTTCTTTTTCCCCTCCAGTCTTGAGTTCTCTTCTTTTTCAGCCTGCTTACCTACACACTCGCTAAGACAAGAGGTAGTGTCAAGAGCTGCTCTCTTAAGGAGGAACACACAACCCCATATGTGTGCAAGAACTGTAATTTAGGTTCTCTAAACAAAACTTATGCATGGAGGTGGAGGGTCAGAAGAAGTACTAACACAGGTACAAATGTTCACACCAATTTTAAGGAGGGCAGGTGAGAGAAAGAATCTTATGATATTTTTTCCCCCTTCTCCCTCCCTCCCAGAAACACTGTGTCCTTCCTCTTGCTCAGCTTAGTCCCCAGTTCCCCTCCCAGTGTTTCCCTATTGTCCAGCACTTTCCCCTCCTCACTTCCACAGGGAACGTGGTAGCCTCTCCCAGCTGCTGAGTTGCTCCATCTACCACTCCTTTTCAGCTGCCTCTCTGCAGCACATACATCTGATTCCCAGACCCACCTCACGCTGTGCAGAGCAGCTAACAGAAGCAGCCGGCAGGCAGCAGTGGAGGGGACTGCCGAGCAGCTGCTTTCACACAGGCCTGGGACACCGGCTAGGACAGCTGTTTTTATGATTTATTAAGCTTATTGTAGCATCATATCATTCTGACTGCATTCCAACGATTGTCTCCAAATATTTATGGGCAGAGTTTGGCATTAATTACCGACTGATCTGAAAAAACCCTGAAATTAAACCTCCAATATTTCGATCACCAGTACCAAAACCTCTTGAATGATGACTGATAGAGCCAAAAGTAAGCAATGGCAAACACAAAGATCCCAAAAGGCACTTTTTCAGCTGAAGCTTAACATATCAGCATGTAGTCAGACCTGCAGAGCTACAGAGGATCAAGATGTTTTACCGATTTTAGCTTTCAACTGAAAAATTACATGGAAGTAATACCTTTTCAGCAAAACCTGGCAGATCAGAGACTCAGTAATATAAAACTTCTATCCTATTTGAGATTTCATTTAAGCCTCAGAAGATTTAATTTCAGACTGTGATTCACATCGGCTGTCTTCTCCTGGTATAAACTGTTGCTATACCATTTCTCAGTTGCATTAGTGCTGAAGAAGTTCATCACAGAATTTTTTTCACATATAAAAAGATCAGCTTTAACTTAAAACCACAAAACATTCCCTTACAATTTAAAGAAAACCCTTGGTTTAGCCAAAACAAACCCATTGTAACACACTGCTTTATCAAGTTGCAAATATATAGTTTAAATGACACATGCTTTCCATTTTTACCTCAAAGGAACCAACATGAAAAACAAAGTAAGTATTCAGCTTGTCCTGTTGCTGTATCATATTTCAGTCTATCCATAATGTTATCCTGGAAAAATTACTATAAGGACATCAGTAAGCTACCTGAGCCTCATTTTACCTTCAGCTTCTGTGCACCAAGAAAGCCCCTAACCAGTAACAAACAGGAGAGTCAAACAGGAACAATTACTTTGAAACCATAGATTTTGTGTATCCTGAAACGCATTTACAGTAATTTAAAACACTTTCTACTAATCAGAAGTAGCTTACCTGAAGGACAGGCACTTTTTGTGGTGTGTTTTGTGGTGACTGGTGAAGCTGTGCCCAAGGTTGATGATGAGGATGTGGGGGCGGTGAAGACTGATGATGTATCCCTGGATGAGGCTGCATGGGAGGGCAGGTTGGCATTTGCTGTTGAAAAGACTGCTGTTGACTAGGAAGCTGCTGGCCAGATATTAGTCGCTCTTGTATTGCTTGTGGATCTGCAAGGCCAACACCTGGACAACCATTTGGTCTCATGTGCCCACCCATCTCCCGTGGTGTTGAAGACATACCCATAAAAGGACGATTCTGTTGCATGTTTCGGGGGCCCATATTCCTTTGTCCAATTCCCATGGCACCAGGGGGCTGGTGTGACGGCTGAGGATGGGGTATATTTGGATAACTGCCAACTTCCATTGGTATTCCAGCACTACCAGGTCTAACCTGTGGAGGAGGTGTACCTGCTGGATTACTCATTGCTTTCATAGGTGACATGGGAGGTGGAGAGGCATAAGTTCCCTGAGGCTGTGAAGGGTGCATAGTTTGCGTGTTCATTTGGTTAAGTGAGCCACTAGGGTGAATGGGTTGCTGGTGCATTAGTCCTTGACCACTGTTTGATGGAAATCCGACAGCATTTGGGTATCTTGGTACAGACTGATTCATTGGAGTGTTATTTGTAAGGCCTAAATTCTGATTCATCCCTGTATTATTAACTAATCCCTGATTAAGGTTACTGTAAGGATATCGAGAATACTGCCCTGAGTTGTTTATAGTAGGTGAGGGTACCGTCTGGCTCCGAGAACTAAAATTAAGCGTTTGTGGCCGAACAGCACCCTGCTGGGGAGGATTAGGGGAGAATCTGGGACTGTGGGCTACTGATTCCCCATGGAGAGCAGTGGGGGGATGGTGGTGAAATTGCTGGACTGAGTGTCGCAAAGAAGGTGCCATACTGGGATTCTGCTGGGGCACATGAGACAAGTGGCCAGGTCCTGAGGTGGCAATGAAAGGGTTTCCCTGATTGAGGCCTTCCTGGCCTTGAGAAAACTGGTTCATCCTCTGCTGCTGCTGACCGTGCTGCTGCATTGAAAAATCACCACGAGCCATGTAGTTTCCCATCTGCTGCATGTGCTGAGGATGGCCCTGCCCCGGGGGTCCAGAGGGTGCCTGTGGCGGCTGTGTCGGTTGCGGTTGCTGCTGCTGTTGCTGCTGGTACGGTGCTCTTATCTGGTCTGGCACTTGAACTGCCCGTGGTCCCCACATGGAGCCACCGTCTACGAAGGGTTGCCCGTGCCTTTCGTTCTGCATGCTGGGATAGACTCCCATCTGACCACCAGCACCACTGCCGTGAGGAACCTGAGGAACTGGAGGGTTGTGGTACTGTGAATGAGGAGATGCTATACCATTCCCAGGGGCATTGCTTATCATCCTGTTCGGCTGATCCATCAGGTGCATTTTCTGCTGTTCGTATTGATTATAGTGATCAAAATGGGTCAACTTGGCTTGATTTTGATTTGCAGGGGGATGATGAAGAGATGACTGTAAAGAGGGAAATCCTTGATCCATGGGCATTTGCTGCCCCATAGGATTTACTGTATTTTCAGGATATCCACATTCTCCAAGACCTTCCAACCCTTCACTGAAAATATTCCCATCTTCTCCAAAGAGACTCATCATTCCTGGATCTGCCATCTTTTTTCAGCACAAAGCTCCTCGGAGCTACAACTAGAAAGCTAGTCTGTGCTTCACCTCGGCGAGGTGTTTTGTCCTCAAAGCCTTTAATCCTCAACTAATCTCCTTCATGTCATTCCATATTTCCTTAATTCTTTTGGACCACGCAGTGTCAGGCAAAGTCTGGATACTGCTCCTAGAAAAAGCGGGGGAAGGGGGAGAAAGAGAGGAAGACACTGAAATGAATAATATCAGGCAATATAAAAAAAAACATACTAGACTGGTTTTTAGACAATGCTACCTAGCTAGTTTCAGCCCCTGAAATACATCTTAAAAATCTATTTCACTTTACAATGGATTCATTAGCTTTATCAGGAGCTTTATTATGATAGAGAGTGAGGAAGCAACCAAAACACTTGCCTTAACCTTAAATTAATCCATTCACTACACTTCCTAGTGTTCCCTTCTTGGGTGGAACAGAACAAAAGAACACAACATGCAGCAGCAGCAGCTGCCACAGCAGGTAGGCAGATGTATGAATATAGCCAAGCAGCCCATCTGCCAAACTAAAGCCCTGAAAACGCTCTAGTTACCAACAGCATGTCCTTAACCTTATTCCCTTGAGCTGCGTAATCAGATGAGCAAGCAGAAGCACCGAGTCCTACGACACACTAAAGTTAGTTATACGGACAACAGATTTTTCAAACGCACACAGTGACCCTCTAAAACACACCAAATGCCAAGACCTAACGTTTAAGAAGCCAAAAAATTCTTTTTTTCAAACACACAATTTATCTTCATTTAAATGAACTTGTAAAGTGAAAGATATGATGCTTCTTCCCATTTAAGCAAAACTATAGACTCAATTTGTATAAGAAAATTAAATTCAAAAGCTTCATTCTATGATAGGATAGATTTCTCAACCCATATCCTAATTTCTCTCATGATGACAACAGGGAACACTATCACAGGAGTTCACTATCCATCTTCAGGCAATCATGCCATTAACTGCAACTACAGCACTTTAGAAAACCACACTGAAGTTCAGAAAATTTCCTGTTTAGGTTTTTCACATGGAACACTGGCAGGTTCTGAAATGTGTCCCCAGTCCTCTCCCTGCAAGACCTTGAAAGACGTGGTTTACATCTATTATGAACAAAACTAGTCTAATACTATCTTTCCTACTTAAGATCAGAATTTTAAATGCCATATCTGATATCTCACAAAATAAACTTTAAGACAATAGTGATGGAAGCCCATCGACATAGCAAATAAACCAACTATTTCCGTATCTTTGTCATAATTTAGTAGCAATTGTACCTGCAGATACCAACTTGCCCTTAATCAGTGATCAAAGAAAATGTTTTACAAGTTTCTACTTTCACATTTCACATTTTGTTGTGAAGAATGGACACTTTTGGTCACTTTGGATGCAAAATGCCAGGCCAGACTACTTTAACTGAAGGCAATTTGCCCCAGACAGGTTTTGGACAGAAATCAGCACACTTATTTCACTTCTTGTACAGTTGTCAAGAGGACCTTCTACAGAATGAAGCAGAGGGCAAGAGGAAAAGCACAAGCATTTATCACTCCTCTTAAAATAGCATTTGAATGTCACCTTTAAAACCACACTCTTAAATCGCTTTAGTGCTCAACTGGGATATTAGCATATATTTCTAAATCATTTGGGGGTAAACACCTACAAGCCATCTTCATATCACTAATATCTAATTTTTTTCTTTTTTTTTCTTTATTAAGCAGAAGCCATCTGCAATATTTAGCACCTCGAACAGTTTATTAAAGCACAGCATAAGGAAGTTCCAACATCAAGGTGAGAAGGAGCCTCCCTCACCAAAGCAAGCTTCCAGCATGAGACTGCTCCAGAGCAGACCACTCTGTCGTGGTGGTGATGCCTCCAGTGATTTAAGATTGCTCAAGGACTTATGACACCGCTACCTCTCTGCTGATGCACTCTGCCATCAGGAGCTGGCAAAGCTGGACATCAGTGAGCACTGAGAGTCTCCATGTAACTGAACTGAGTCCGTTTGCCTCAAAATGCTAAAAAGCATAATGCACAGATAGTTACCTTTCAGCCACCAACGTAATCTTGGTGATAGCAAACTTGAACCAGGCAGAGAATCTCACCCATCAGCTAAAGTATTTACAGCCAAATTACAAACAGGTAAGAATTTGACTCATTCTATTACATATCTCATGCCTACAAAAGAACGATTATTGAAGACAAGCACGTTCTACTCTCCTGAAGCATTAACAAAACTTCGCAATAAAAATAATTGGAGTATACATTGGAAAATTCTCTTTGCTACCTGTCATAGACAAGCTAAAAAAAACATCTCCAGAAACAAGGTTATAAGCACTCATTCCAATTGCACTGCCTCCCTTTACTGTTTCTCAGCTGACAGGCTTACAATAAAATTCAAGTAAGAATCAGCCAGTGGTTAAGAGTCAACAGTAGTTAGGACCTACTGCCATAGCCAGAAAACGAAGTTAGAGAAGGGAAAGAGTGGTGTTTGACTAAACACAGCTTAATTCTGCCCATCTGACTCCATCCCAATCTGCAGGTTGGGGCTAGGGACTGACCCTTTCAATGGAGGAGACATGTTCTGGAACCTAACACTCTCCTGGCTTCCAGAGCACATGATCTTTAAAAAGAAAAGTAAACTCTAAGTTTCCAATGCAGTTTGTATGCAAACAAATCCATCATCTAAATTAAGAACAAAAACACTGTTTGCCACTATTTATGATCTTAAGTCCTGCATTTTTGTCTGAAGCGTGAATTGATTTCACATGCTATTAGGTTTGAAACACATCACAAGAATGTCTTTGAGAAGATGTCTCAAAACTGTAATAGTGTTTCTTCAGATTTAAGTTTAGCTTCAAATTTAATGACTGCAGCCCTTTACAGTCAGAAATTGTGCTCTCATAAACCTTATTCTGCTTCCCCAAATAAAAGTCACACCAATACACTGCTAACAGCACATGTTAAAGAATGAAAGACAGCAGCAGCTAAAGCCCGATCTTTTTGATAAGAGAACAGTCAATACTGGAATTACCTAGTAAGCATTCAATCTCTTACGCTAACAGGATAGATGTCTTCTAAATAGTTGAGCAAGTCATGAAAGTCATAGCCTTACTGTAAGTTGCAGTCTTGTCTTTGCTTCTTTCACTACAAGTAACGCAAATCCTCTGATTAAATCCTCAAGGCTGGTCAGAAAAAAAAAGGAAAACAAAAGCCCTCCCAAACACAGACAGGACCTGCAATAAGCAATAATTCTAGCTAATACGGAATTCTCTAAGTGCTACTGTCCACTTCCTTATGAAAGCAGACAACTAACAGCAAGACCAAACATGATAAACTCCATTTAAAGTTTATTTTGCCAGACGTAGCTTAAAAATATACATATTCATGCATCTTCTTCTCTACTATCCCATAAATTAAAACCAACAGCCATTCATGAAGCAATTACTATTTTCCAGGCTTTACAAAGGTGGATTGTTAAATAAAAGTGTGAATGTTACAAAGAGGTAATGAATTTTTTTAAATAATCTTAACCAAACTAAAAAAAAAAAACACATCTATTTTGCTAAAAAAAAAATCTATAGCTTTTCTGTTCTTTAACATGGAAGATTGCATTGAAAAGACTGAACTAAAAACCTGATGAATATATTTGCTTAAGACTGCCTAGACAACCTATTTCTGTTCAAAGCTACCAGGACACAGTCCTAATTGCTTAACAACCCTGTTGTCTCAACAGACAAAGCTTACATTTACTCCAGTCTGCAACATTCCAGTTCTAAACAGCTAGACCTCAAATTTAAGTAGCAGTTAAGCATTGCTCAACTTAATATTTCAGAGCTACATGAACTAAGCAGGCTTGGGCAGCTTCCTGCTTTTAAGAGCAGAACAAAACTGGCTGCTGCATGAGTATAACCTGATCTAGCACTGCAAACACCAAAACCTGAACTTCCTTAAGCCTTTCTCCCAAAGCAGCAGATCCTAGCACTCAAGACCAGGAAGCAGCAAGGGCAGCACACAGATCCACGTGCCCTCCACAAGGCCGTTCTCACATTCTGCCATTCAGAAGAACTTTCTGTAAATCAACAAGTCCTTCAATTCATTTATCGATCCTTCCATATAAGAAATTTAGCAGCATTTCTTGATAACCACACAGCAAGTAAACTGAACAAACAGAATGTGAGAAGGTAGCTAACAGTGACTATTTTAAGCTTTGAAGCGAGATGTGCGTGCAAAGTAGGTATTTTTACAGCTATCAGTTGATATCTCAGACAAAACTCTAAGTGGAGGATAGGCAAACAAAACAGTTACTCATATAATGGAACTACGCACCTACAATACAATACCATAAACACTGCAAATGCCACCTTATTTTGAAGAACTATGCTAAAAAGACCTCTCATGCTAAAACCAAAGCAATGCCAAAGGTCATTTTGACACTGGAGCTTCAAAACGTAGGATTAAACATAAGGCCACTAAATCTGCATTTAAACATTGCATATTAAAACTGCTTTTCCAAACTGCTAAGATCTTGCTGGCTGTTAGAGTAGTAATTTAAGCATTTGCTGCATGGAAGTAGATGATACAAATGACAATCATTCTTATTTTATGAACAAAGCTAGGGAAACACATTCACCAAAAACTTCATAAATACATGTAATACCCTGACATTGCAAAAATCGTGCTGAGACATTCAATGGTGGAAGACAAATGATAAGACTTATACCTTTCAGCTTATTTACGTACTGAGCAAATAGCACTGCTGATGCCAGGACAGTTATGCAAGCACCTACCCACATCCATGAGAATCCTGCGTGTTTACTGCCCAGTTCTTGCAGACAACTCTTCAAGCATGATACCTTCACCCTCCTCCTCCATACAGATAGGCCAAAACAAAACAGCAGATTCGATTGCAACATGATTTCTGACTGTAACTTCTGAAGAAACATGGTTATCTGAACACCTAAAAGCAGTTTTCTTTATATATATTGCTTTCATAGTATACGCTTCATATGGCACAGCTGTGTTAAAAATTGTCAGCGTACTTCATATCAGATCAAAGCATGATAGGAATTTCATTCCCCCTTGCCCTACAAAAGGCAGATGGGACTTGCAAGGATGAAAAGAATGACCTCACGCACTTGAGGAATATCCTGCCTTCACTGGGAAGAGTCAGCAAATACGATATAAGCATTTCTGAAAAGTTGATTTTTACATCTGTCTTGGTAAAAGCTGGCTTTTCACAGTAACACATCCTTACAGAAATCTGCAGTGCCAAACTGAAAGCAGTTATCTCTTGTTAAACTATGAACAGGGGAGAGAGGGTGTGAGTGAAAACCTTATGTGCCTTTCCTCCAAAGTCACAGTTTTTGAGTATGTGCATTCAGCTAAACACCACAAATGCTATTGAGTAACATCATCTGGGCGAGAAATGCATGAAATTCTAAGTTTCCCATACAATATTTGAGTAGAAACCACATTGCATTTTACTTAACGTATCATGTACTTTGGCAAAGAACAGGCTTGTACAGAGGCAACTGAGGGCACAACAGCCTTCAAATATTTGGCAGCTTGCTGCTGTCAAGCAGCTGATTCAGGAATGACCAGCTAGAGTTCACCCTGTGCCACACATTTGGAAACAATATCCTACGTCATTCAAGTTCACAGGAGCTCTGATACAAGACCACAACAGCATCACGTAGGAGTACTTTGACGTAAACCCGCTGAGCCTCAGCATTAACATCATACACTCCCATTGCAAATGATTTCTGCATTCGCTGTGCCAGTTGGGCTTCAAACTCTTTTCCTCATGTGGGGCATTGCTAATTTTAAGTCAGCATCTATATAATATTAAATAGGAAGCCTCAGCATCTCTTTCATTTCCAGTCCAGAAGAAAAAGGAGAAAGTTTATAGCCATTTATTAAAGTACATACTTTGAGGCTTTTAATGAGGTAACTAGAGGAATAAAAAAAAAGATTGTTTTTTTACATTTAAGTACATTACAAACACAAAGTGGGAGAAGCCTAAGCCAGAAACACATCAGATTCAGTGTTATGTAGCCTGGAATTTTTTAAGAGGCCTTTTTTTTGGTCACACGACCACCCTCTCTCCCAACAGAAGTTTAAAATATGGATGTGAGGAGGAGGAGGTTTATCTAAAAATAGTCCTAGATAAGCAAGAGCAACAATTGCAGCTACAAAAATACTTCTGGAATACTCTTTAAAATATGTGATAATGGCTTTATCTTGCAAACACCTCTATAAGAGGGCACAGCAATGCATTTAAGGTAACCCCAAATGAGGTTTGCACACCACAGGCACAGCCGGTACAGCCAAGTTACCCAGTTTTGTCGTGGGAAGGCTGGAAGTGATTGGCGACCACTGATGCTGGGTGCCCATCGGTTGCTGCCCTCCTGCAGCCACTGACCCGATCGGTGTTGGGGGTGCAGGGAGAAGCCTTATATTGTTAGCATCGGTCACCAAGAGATTTTCTAGGAATTGCGCTCTCCCATAAAACCGCCACTGAACTGAGCTGGGGATGCGCTGAGGCACTGAAAAGAACCCCACCCCGTGCAAATGATTGTGAGCGGCCGTGCTTTTTGTGCACCCACTGCAGTTGTCACTGATTAACTAACTGATCTGGCAATTTCCTACGTTCTTTTGCATTTAAAAAGGATCTGAGAAGCCGAAAGCCACATCCCCCTCTCGCACCCCGGGGTTGGATGCTTCCCCCTTTTCGCTCTCCTCCCCCAAAGCCCAGCCCAGCATTGCAGCTGAAAACCATTTATCTGCCCGCCCCGCCGCGCTCCCCCGGCATCTGCGATTGGGAGGGGAAACGTATCCATCAGGAATAAACTTGAGCACAAAGGCAGGCTGAGTGTCAGAGGATACAAAAGGGCAGAGGTGGCGGGGCAGGGCTTGGGCGCTCATGGCCGCCTCCCCCGGGGCAAACAAAGACCCGGACACAAAAAAACCCAACTCGCTGTAAACAGCAAAATAACCCGTGAGGTGACGAGGCTCGACGTAAAACGGAACCTTTTCCCTTCCTTCTACTGAAAGCAACTCGCAGTGTTTACACCCTGAAAGCTGGGAACTGTAAAAATTCATGAGGTGGATACTCAAAACGTTTCCCGGGGTTTCAGGAACATGTGATTTTTCACTGAAATGTATTTTTTTTTTTAATCACGGGCAGATTTTAAGACTTAATCGTATCCCAAAAGGCTATTTCCAACCGTAGAATTATGAGCACTTTAAAGTAGCCAGACCCTATATTTTACTTTACCTGTTATAAGGCCAATACAATCATGTTTCATTCATAGTTTATGAAGTCTGAAAAACCACTTGATGAAATTACAGTCTACCGATACCACACATGGTATATTTGTCCACGTATATTCTATAATCATTTCAATTTATGACTTGTACTTAAGAGTCATTTTCCTGTACATGTGTTCTTCATAAATACTGGCAGATCGCAGCCTGCACTTGTACAGGAACCACATATCCACACTCATTTCTGCGAAGATAAATACACCTTATACATCCAAAGTGAAAAGCCAGAGCTTTCACAGAACTAAAGAGAACACATTTCAGGACTGTGGAACAAAATGGTAGCTCTCCCTTACATTCTTTACATGGGGCAAGATGAATCCTCCTACATACAAACTTAAGCCCTTGCTTTACTTCCAATATTGATGACTATTTTTGCCCCATAGACTTAAGCGCACTGTCTTGAACATTTCAGCAAAGAAAATAAATTACAAATCACATTGGGGAAGGATTACAATTATTGTTTTTTAGAAAAAAACTACACCAATGTTTTATAAAAGTGTTTTTAATGAACTCACACGTGACCTATCCATTGGTTTTTACAAATCTTAACTTGATTAGGAAAAAACCACCAGACTAATTATGTATTTTATGATACGCAATAGACTGTTTAAAAGAAGTGTTATATTATTTCACTGACTT
Source organism: Tapera naevia (assembly GCA_033556795.1). NCBI lineage: Eukaryota > Metazoa > Chordata > Aves > Cuculiformes > Neomorphidae > Tapera > Tapera naevia. The sequence continues at coordinate 20,870,577 of JAUMJJ010000038.1, forward strand.
AAAAGTTGACCATAAAGAAAAAAAGGGTTGAGGAGGGAAAGTGTGGAGAAAGACAGTACACTGCAGGGCACAATGCAGTAGATTGAGTGAACAGATTTCAGGCATCTTCATTTACTGCCTGGACCATTAAGCAGGTCCAATAATGTCCCAAGAACACATGGGACAGCTAAGATACAAGACAGATAACAAAAAGACCTTCCACAATTCCTGTCTATTGGACTACTTAAGAGTGTTTTGTTTGTTTTAACAAAATGAAGATATGTATCTTCAACATCCTATTGCTTTTTTGAACAAGGATATGCCAAAAAAGTTTGTTTATTCTTGGCCTGTGGAATGGAAGCAGGCTCAAGTGAAGCTTTTTGGTTTTTTTTGGTTTTTAACATAATGCCTGGCTCACAGTGACCATCAGTACTTATTCAGACCACAACACGAATGACTCTACCAAGCTGTTCTCTGCAATGGAGAATGCAAAAATGAGTGGAGTTTGGAGTTCAACAGTTCCCACTGTGTGAGACTAAAATACTTAAGAGTAAACAAACCACTGTGCTGCATTCAAGTTCATTTAGACACAGAAGAAGGGTTCCTACCAGTATATGCAACAGTCCTAAAAGTTATAAATCGAAATGGGGACTATCAGATGACTGTAACCATCATCATGCATCGTGTGCAGTGTGGCTTTCCCTTCCAGGCAGCTAGAATGATTTTCCTGTGTAGAAGCAGGGGAGATGCAAAAGGAAGAGAACTGAGTTTTCTTGTGCAAAACTTTAAAGGGTCTTCAGCTTCTTCTTCACAAAAAGAAAGAATAACTGGGGAGTTTAAGTGTGTTGCTTAACCAATGTGTACTTCTAAAATGACTGCAATGTAGTTATGTCCAAACAAACAAACAAATCCTTCCAGGGAAAAAACCTGTCATCTGAATTTTCAGAACTATGCAATCTCACTCCCCTTCTCATTACGATTTTGAAGAACTTGGAAGCAGTTTGCAAGTCAGACAGTTCCTGAGCCAGGACCCAGCGCCATAGTCATTTGAGCTATTGCAAGCAGTAGAAGCAGCTGACATTAATCTATCACAAAATCTTTTAAACCCAACAGGAGAGTTCTTGAGCTACCTTCAATTCTCCACAACTTTTCTGAAATGATGATGAGCATACAAGAGCAGTTGCTGCATTCATGGATAAGATGTGAAAGGAAATTTTCATTCATATGAAAACAAATTTGGAAACTGTTTCCGTGTCATAGTAGGTAGGTCCATCTTCTCTCAGAAAGCAGGGCTAAACTTGATTTTATAGTAGAAAGCATGATCTTCACTGTTCCTAATGATTCACATTCCATTTAAATTCACCTTTCAACTTTATCAGTCTTGATGCAGCATCTACAGACGACTAGAAGTTTCTACTTCCTTTTAAATAAGCAAAGACAAACCAAAACAAAGGCATATTCCTACAGTACCCTCCCCCTCAGCAAAACGAAAAATGTACTTCTACTCACTAGAAACCTGTGAGGTTAAAATCTAGTGTAGAAGTTTTTTGTGGTTTGCTTTTTTTGTGTTTGTTTTTTTTTTTTTGGGGGGGGGGTGTTTGTTGGTTTTTTTAAGTAGAAAAGCAAGTAAATTGAAGGAGTGGGCAGATTACAGTACTATTTTACAAGTGTGAGAAACAGGAAGGTTTATTTTGATAACTTTGGAAGAATCTAGATAGCAAACTTTGTTGGACTAGCGATTTCTTTATTTTGTGTTTGTAAATACCTGGGAAAGTGAAAGTCTGACCCATAAAATGGCTTATAAAAAAAATAACAAGCAAAAGCACTTCAGTAGCAAAGATCCCAAAACAACAAAATTCAGGGCTCTTAATCGTACTACATCAAGACTGCCACCATACAGATTTATTTGAGTAACCAGCCAAGTTTTGAGCTATTTCACTTACTACTCAGAGTTTGGTTGTCAGAACAAGACCTACAACAGCTACTGTGTTAACCATGCTACAGTGCAAATCAGAAACACTACTACGAAAATCTTCACTCTGTCAAGGGTCAAAAACCTGCTAGTCAAAGCTGAATAAACTCAAACAGCTAAAAAACATATCCCTTTGCTTGCAAACTATGTAGGGAGATAAATTAGAACAGGTTCAAAGATATCTGAAGCTCCAGTGCTAAATAATATTTCCAAATTTTCTCTCTACAAAAGAAGTCATTCAGAACAGAGCAATCATCAAAAGACTTAAAGCAAGAACCCCTATATTATGTTTTACTTAATCAAACAGTAAATTGCATTATTATAGCATCCTTAGTACTCGAAGAACTATTCCTATGGCCTAAGTTCACAAAGACGTGCATCACCTGAACTCAATAATACAGTGTACAGCTAAGGAAAAAGAATGAGGGAGGCTCTGCTAAAGATCAACTGATTTAAGAGTCACAGGAATTAGTGGCAGATGAAATGCTTATACTGTATAAGCAAATATGATTTGGACCTACAGCTGAGACTCAGGTAAGTGTTTAATTAATGATGCTTGCAAAGCAATAACATCTAGCTTTTTGACCCCAACTATATGTACTATATAAAACTAGTTATGAAAGTAGAAGTACTTGAAAGAAATGATGAGCTGCCTGCTGCCACTAATAAACCTCCACAATGAGCATTCCCAACCAACTTTTTACAGCACCTTCTAAGTTACTGTGTCTGATCACAATGCATCATCCAAAAGTCTGAAATGCATGAAAGGAGTGATTCTTAAGTTCCTACTCTGCTCAGCACCTGGAATCTACATACCTTTATTTTCTGGTAACAATGATCCCTGAACTTAGTCTTGAAATAAAAGTAATAGAGAAGATCACCTCAGAAAAGTACTGAGACTGCAGCTTCAAAGCAAAGCAAGCAAGCAATGAGACACTTCACCCCAGTAACAGCCAGTCATAAGAATCCAGTCCCTCTGGACACTGTAAGCCAGCGTGCCAAACTTGGATGAGAAGGAGCTGTTGAGGGAAAAAAAATTCTGAGAAACTTCAGTGTCTTACCACTCTAAAATACATGAAGACTCAACTTGACAGACTGATATTCTACCACTCGGTCTTTTTATTATAAAGACTGTTAAGGAGGCCCTTTTGTTTGGATTTCCCTCAAACCCAGGTCTCACTTCTGTGCACATGCATTACACTGAGAAGGACTTAACACCAAGTGCGCTCATCATATCTCCATAGCACCCAACACAACAAATCGGCAAATTACTCAAAAACCAAAAGAGAAGAATTAAGTGAAAGACATTGGGACCGGCTTAATCAAGACATGTCTGCAAGGCAGCAGGAACGGCAACAGCTGTCAACCGGATTTGTTCATCAGGATTGTCAGGAATCCAGCCTGCCTCTGAGCATCCAGGTAAGCCAGCTGCCACCTTCTCTTTTAAATGTACTCTTCACTAGTCAGCCGTGCCTCTCACAGCAAGCTTGGGTTACAGCACGGAATGCAGTCTAAATGTATTCAAAAGCTAGAAGTATTTATCAAAAATCAAAAAAATTTTGGTGTCTTTTTTCCTTGTGGGGAAGATTGCATTTGCATTTGATTTGTGGCTACTTACAAATTAACTTTCTAGGGGCAGGCTAAAGTGAAGGTCTTATTGAACAAGTTCTAAGCCTCACACTTGACAATACTGACAGTCTCTTATCAAAAAAAGAGAATATCTATACTTACCCAAAACCATAAATGGCATCAGACTTATTTTTCTGATTATCCAATGCCTATATTTTTAGGCACTTACATTTATAGAAGCAGCAGTGAGGTGTCAGTAACATTAAATGCTAAATGGTGTACGTACTCCAGTAACTCTTCCTGACAACTCCATATAAAATGCATTTTCTTTAGAAGAGATGGAAGATGCTAGGAAAACAAGAATTTCTATATATCTATAATTTTTTTAGTAAACAGTAATTGAAGTTATTAGGCAAAAAAAAACCACACCAACCCAACAAAACCAGTTCAACATCTGTCTGCTTAAAAGGAAAAAATTCCCTTATGCTTAAGGGATCTCAAGATTGTAAGCAGCCTTATCTACAGGAGGGATTATTCATTTTTTAGAGATGCTCTACTAAGAAGCAGGCTAGAAATTTTTTTATGTCTACAATAAACATGTAATTGAGCTCAGGAGAGTCAGCCCCATGCTATCAGTTTGGTCCACAAATAGCCCCTGTTGATAATCTGGGAATTATCGATATGGCCATAACATACTACTTTACCTGAGGATGACCAGTTAATATTTCATGTCGCACACTTGTTCTTCACAACAAGGACAAAACTGAACTTCCTCCCACACCTTCTGAAACACTGAATGAAGTAAGAGCATTAAAGCTGGAGTGAATGTACATATAAGGTTCACAGCAGTACTATAAAAGCCTTTTTTTCCAGAGCTGAAGTCACCTCAAACAAGTTTAAAGACAGATTTTCATTTGAGAGGCAAAGAGGAAGTATGCATCAACAAAGCAGTAATGCAAGGAACATCTACAAGATAAAAATCTATGTAGTGCCTCTATGTCAAGCCTACGACAGCAATGTAGTCCAATCATTTACACTTTGTTAGAAAAGCAGTGTCCATCTGTTATTTCACAAAAGACATAGCACCTTTTATGATAACTGAAATAAATGAAATGGGGCTACAGAACACACTCTGAAATCTCTCTGCAGTTTTGAGAACTAGACTGAAGATTTCAGTGTTTACCACAAACTTTACATTTCACTGGAGCCAGGAGACTGTCCAGCCACTTTCCCCTGCTTTTTGACCTAGGTATCTGCAGCTCTGACTGAATTCAAACCCAGGTAACTACTAATTCATCCATTTAAATTGATTTCCCACTTCAGCTGCACCATACAGTAGCTACTCAATCCAAGAACCTTGTAGCTAGACAGACTAGCAAACCAAATAACCTAACTCCTTAGACCATCAGTAGACATTCCACTGTTCGTTGTTCCCAATCTTTAGAAATCACAAGCTGGATTCCCCTTTATCCTGATCTTGTATCATATCTAATAATGCTCCAAATGCAGAAGACAGGGTGGGGACACATCTTTCCAAAACATTGGAAACTCCATACCAATTCCCACTGCTCAGCTAAAGAACTACACTATTAACAACATGGCAGTTGCTCACAACTGAGATGCTAAGTCACACAACTTATCCATCAATAAAAATAGTCCTGTTTCACCAAGTCCCCTCCTTCTTGGTCACTGTTTCATTCACTCCATGTTTTTCAAGCAGGCAACACATTTCATGGGTATGGAACTTCTTTTTTTCACTCTGCACGTAACTACGTGTAGCAGCTGTACTCAGTCATGTACTTGCACAGAAAACCCTCCAGAAGTGTATTACATCTGTGATAGTGCAACACATCTATCCTCCCAAAAGGCAAACAGTTGTTCCTGTCAGCAACTCTGTAATATTTTATTTCCCAGTTATCAGTTTCTGCCAACCTCAAGCTAATAAATGCATGATCCCCAGTTAGAAATCAGTGGTTAAGTTACATATACAATATTAGCTGGGATCAGGGTATAGAGGAGGCTAATGTGAGAAATACATAGAAACCTTGTGTTCAGGAGAATGAGCATTAGCACTTCTAATGTGCTCTGGGATTTCAAGTTGAATGTATGAACCACTTAAAAAAAACTCACTTTACAGTAATTTTCAACTTGTTGCCTAATACCTATCTCCTAAGTGACTATCATCAAAACACAACCATAACACTTGTGATGAATTAATATTAAAACTCTTCAGTGAGATCACAGAAATCCTCAAAAACCAGCCCAAGTTGTCAGAGCACCCTTCTCCAGCACACTGAGTAGCAGTCAGGTTCTGGAAATAAGGGCTTTGTTCAATTACAAAAGTGGGTGTCAGGTATGTTTCTCATTTACACACGTAATTTTGAAATCCATACAATTTTGACAGTGTCTAAACAGTTTTTAAAAGCCAGCCAGGAATAAATACTTCTGAAAGGAAAAGACACAATAATCACTGAAAGGGAAGCTAGTCACTCACTAGGGCAGCTTGAGTAGCAAGGGACTGCACTCTAACATTTTTATATACTTCGGCAGGGATCGTTAATTTAGTTTTGCAGGCTTCTGCGTACCAGCACGTTAGAATCAGTTACAATATTTCACATAAAAATGGGCATTGTGTTGTTCACCTATTCACTTTGCAGGAATACTCCTCGGTTGCACGTCTCCATTGACACTGTCCCTGCTGCTGTTGGTAACTCACCAGTATCATGAGAGAGAGAAAGAGCGCAACAGCCCAGCGATCTGTGAAAGGGATAATCTAGACAGCTGCGGGATGGAAGAAGTGCCGAAGACAAGAGCAGACTAAAATAGCAGTCTGAAGATGGGCAGCAGGCATCTGCCTGCCAAAAGGGAGGACATCTCATGGAGTAGAGTTCCCCAGCTCTGCAGGCCAAGAGAGCGATGGCCACTCCAGGGTTTCGTAATGCTTCCCTCGGCTCTCCGCTAATTCTTACCAGTTGCATATTTTTGTCTTCACAAATAAGGCTCCAGCTGTTTCTCCCACTGTGTGCTGCAAGCTAACGTGTAGCATCACTGTACACTTCTGAGCTCATCAGAGTGAAGCACAGCACTTCTCCCAGGGCAGGGGGGAGGGCAGCTGCCATGTAGGATAGGCCTACAGCATCACATACACAACTAAGATGAGTCAACACGTTTGCTACAAATAAATGAAAATGCATCTAAGCTTTTCAAGATACTAGATGTGCCTCTGTTGCATGCCAAGTTTCTGAGAGGAAAGGAAAATTAGATGCGATCCATTTTCTCCAAAACCACAACCCCCCAATTCCCGGGTCAGTGCAGTGTCTGGTCCTTCAACATTTTACTCGGCTCAGCAGATGAGGAAACAGTCGCACCAGAAGGCCCTGTAACAGATGGAAACCAGAGCAGCTGGAGAGCAGGGAAATGTCTGTTCGGGTGTGGGGTGAGGGGGTGGGGTGAGAGGGTAGAAAGCCCATCCCCACTCCCAAGTTTAAAGCTGCACACAGCCATCACACCGTACTGCAAACTCAACCCATGGGCCTGCTCGAGAGAAAGTTGAAGGAAGCAGTACATGACCAGATGATTTAGTGCTTCCCAGACTTCCCATCAGGAGAGCAAAACCAGGTCATGCAACACAGACCATCAGGCACTGGATGTGAGCTCCTCAGGAGAACAGGAGGTAGCTGAGAAGAGCAAGCTGGGCATTTGCCTTTTTCATGAAAAGCACAGCAAGTGAAAAACTGCCGGCTTGAGAAAGCCTAGAACAGGGATGGTGAGGAAGGAGACAAAAACTACACACGCATACTGGAGAAATGAGAAGGAAACAGTGGATGAATTAAGATCAAAACCAGTCAAGGTTTGAGGGATCCTTCCCCACCTTCTTTTTAAAAATAAGAGGTATTACAGAACCAAAGCATCAGAGAAATACATTTTTAAAGAGGAAAAAACAAACGTGGTAAAAGAAGAAGAATAAAAACTGAAGGAAAAAAAAACCCCGACATATGGTAAAATTATTCCACTACAGTTTAGATTCACAGCTTTACAACACCTGCACAGTTAATAACCATATTAAGTCATACATGATGTCACCAGTTATTTCCTTTCTCAACTTAACTAACTATTGGGAAATATATCTAACAAGGGTTTGTAAATTTTGGAAGGACAAATGACAGTCCGTGATTAATATGCCCATCCCCTGGCAGTTTGGATGGCAGCCTAACCCCAGTTCCCACATGAGGGAAATGGAGCCATTCAGCAGAGCCAGTTTTATAGAAGAATAGGGTGAGGTCTTTCTCGTTTGTTTCTTTCTTTTAATCTGGGTTGGAACTACCTTCTGCAATCCTTTTGGCTTCTTGAGTCAGGAGACAAGGAACTAAACTGATCAATGGGTAAGACGGAAGTCCTCATATGAGAGCAGCAGATTACCGTGTTAACCCAGATAACACAAACAAGGTCATTCAGTGCTTGTAAAAGGCACACAGAAATACTTGATTATATGTATATGCAACTGTTCTTTACCTGGCCTGCCATGTAGAATAAGGCTTTGAACATTGATTTGCAGCAGCTGTGAGCAAGTGCAAAACTGACAGGGCAGTGGAAAGTTTTCATGACAATTTTTCCTCCATAGTTATTCCTGTTCCTAACCACAAACAAGATGCTTTCGTTCCACTGATTACCTCAAACATCTCAAAAAAAATGTTTGGGTGCAGTCTGACACTAGAGATAAACTGATCTAACCATTAGTTGGCATCAGAAGATTGTCACCACAAGGACAGCTGAACAGCAATGACAACACAAGGGAAGAAGCAAGAGTGGTATGGCTGATTTCAGGCAGCACAACCCACTGGATCAGCTTATTACTACACCACTCATTCAAACTGCCTTCAGGCCATGGCCAGGTGGTTCCACGACTTAACCTGAAAAGCACAGCATTAAAACTAGCCTTTGTTGTACAGAAAGAGCATGAGAAACCAATGTCTCCCGGTATGATTTCCAGAGGGGAAAAAAAAGAAAAGTAATTGTAATTTGATCAAATACATGAAAAAAATATTTTGATCAAACACACAATAAAATCAACAGGGAACACTATGTAAAACATGGAAAAAATCTCACTGTTACAGCTAGCTGCTCCTGCTGGCTGGAAGGGTCGATTGCCGACTTGGAGTTATTTCATACCAACATACAACTCCAGTGAAGGATGTGCAAATATTCTGGGATCTGGCATTAGGATTTATTTTAGACCAGAAATGTTATATCTTAGTGTGATTTAGTAAAATTAAGGCCATTTGTGAAGACTAAAGATATTTGTCAAGAGAGTCAAAGGACACATTTTAGTTAAGACATTCCAAAAGCAATGAATCCGTGGTGCTCAGAGGACTGCCTCCAGCAGTTGAAGCCAAGCACACGCACAGTCCTTCCATAAACAGCTGTGACTGATAAACACACTACTTAAAAGGGAGATTATTTCATCTACATCCATTCAACCCCTAGGAAGTCTTCTGGACACAGAGAAGTAAAACTTTCTTAGATTTCTCACACCACTTCCCCTGCTCGCACTGCCCTTGTCTGCAGTCTTTCCTAAAACCCCATACGAAAAGTCTATTAGCATAAGATTGGGTTTTACATATTCTTTTTTTAAAAAAAAACATATTCACCACAAGAATTTTTAAATATATCCCACTATTTGAAACACTTTTGTTCCAAGAGCTGACCATTACAGACTATTTTCTAGATATGGCAGGACAAATTCCTTCCTGTCTGAGAGTTTCCATGGTAATAAAAGTCCCCTTTAAACACATTCACGGTGGTTTGGGCAGGCCAAACAGGCAGCCTTTGTACTGAAAAGCTCCCTCTTTGTACTCCTCTGTGCTGATCCTGCACAAACTACCGTAAAAGTGTATTTTAGTGGAGGCAGAGTAAAATGAAGGCTCACATCAGTTTCACACGACAACTGTTTATTCCACAGCACAGATACAATCCTCTGGAAGATTCCCTTCGTGAAGAATTTCAAGTGGTTGGAGAAAGCAAGCTACAGGACAGCCTACGGTACATTTCAAGCAGACCTAGCCCAAGCAACTTTGCCACTTACACTATTAAAAAAAAGATGAACTGAAATGACCATCCTCCCATCCTCCCTTCCCCATCCCCCATCTTCACCATGCAGTCTCCTTTCTCTTTGGAGATGGCATATTTACAGCAGTGTCTTTAGTTAAACAGCGGCAGTCTTAACAGATATCTCCATATCCATATGTAGACCTGGAAAGGGACTGGCATAATGTGACCTAATATGTGGTTTAGCTTCCTATTTGGAGAAATAAACAGAAATAGGAATTTAAAGGGAGGTGCTTTGTTGAACATCCTAAAAACATTTTCTATCTATTCACATTTGTGCTTTAACACTTACGAGAACCAGCACAAATTTTTGCACATCTAGATCTTGCCACAAGTGGACCATTTTTGCATTAGGAGTTTATCTTTCAGTAAACCTGTCAGTATTTCAGATTTAGATTTTTTTCCACTGTCTGTACAACAGACCTACTACAGAAGCTGTACCAACTCTACAGGCAACGGATTCTCTTAAAGAACTTAAACATTAACTTCAATTCACTAAGAAAAAGGTTTCAGTCATCCTTTAGATTTTTGTTTTGTTGGCTTTTGAAAATGTACAAGGAGGTTTAATTTTGGATAAAAAGTCTCTACTTCCTGATCAAGTTTGTTCATTAGAGTTTTCAAACTCTGTAGCTTCAGACATCTCTGTAAGACTCTTAAGTGCAGCTCAGTTCCCAAGCCAGTATTTCTTTGCTTACAATAACAGAAGGGAAAGAATATATAAGCATCTAACTTACAAAGTGAGCTTTTCCCTAGTGCTGCTGTTAAAATTTGTGCTTTTTTTCCCCATCTCACCTAGTCGAAATTTCAGCAGAGCACACGCTCTCTCATTCAGGGTATTGAGAAAATGCATGAAGAAAAAGCAAGAACAGCAGAAACAGCTCTGAGAAATGAACATAATGCTTTGTACCTCTCATCTCAACAGTTTTAAAATACCCGTCAAACACACACGCACGCCCTTTCTTACTCTCCCCTGCCCACGTAACTAATTTCCCATTAGGTGCCCCTGCTCCTGAGAGGTCTGATCTTGACTGCGGACTCTCTTTGGTTCCCAAGAATAAAAGCAGTTTGTATGGAAAGCATTATCCAGATGAGTGAAAAAAAATCAGTCTTGTGATCACTTTCACAAGCATTGAGAATGAAAATACCTGATCTTTGTCAGATCTAATTTAGAGACATTTAAGTTTCCTTTCTGGCAACAGAGGAAACAGCCTTAAAATTACAGCAAGTTTAAAAGTTGTGGGAGGCAGTCCGCTAACATTTAAGACAAGCAGACTAAAAAGAAAGGTTTGAGAAAGGTATGTTATGCAGAACTATTTGGACCCATAAAACCAAGTTATAACTATAACCTTCTGGAGAATCTTTTCCTGTACGCCGATTTTAAGAATACCATCAGAGCACACACAGAAAAAACAGAAGATAAAGTGTCCATGAAATGCCTCTCAAATAACAGGTCTACCGGCTCACTTACTACTTGCAACTGAAAAATCATGGGTTTAGCTTTAACAAGAGCTAACAACATTTATTTTTTTTCTGATAGAAAATTTCAGCTCGGGAAAAGAAACTGAACAGAATTTGTTTTGGTTGCCAGCAAAACCTGGTCTATCGCTTTTGTTGAAACTAGTCCAATTTAAACAAACATCAATGTAACATCCCACATTTCTCATGCTAGCAAATCTTATTAAGAATACTTTCCACAAACACATGGTATTGCTCAGTTATTAACAGCAACAAAAAAAAATATTCTTGCACAATCCTTAAAGGATCATTTGCAGTAAATCCATCTCCTTCAGCAATCTCGCTATCTTAGAATCTATCTCCTTAAACAGATGCAACATGTTAGATGATTTTCACTGTAGGTTGCAATATTTCTGAGTATGTTTAAATTGTCCTCAAATTATGCTTTGTCAAGCTATCGTGCTGATTGTAAAATAAATGAATATAATCAGAAAACGTAAACTGCAGCCTCTATTTCTTATGCACCCACTTCTTAAGATCAGAGTCATCATACGACAAAGATTTCATTACCACCCTGTTCTGACAGAAACCAATATTAATTATTATTTGAATTAACCTTTGTGCCATAGTTTTCATCAGTACTCAGAAAAGACATGGACAATTTCTAATTACATTCTACTCTCATTATAAGTTACTAGGCTGTAAAGCTGTATCTGACAAGACTGCTATGCTTGGCCTTGAAATGCTTTGGACTTCACTATAAATCTTTCAGAAACATCTAAGAACTCATTGAGTACAAGAGCCATCACACAAAATGCTTCTCCAACAATTTAGCAGTTTTTAAAGGGATATCAACTGTGATACCACAAAATTGCAATATTATTGCTGAAGGAAAATTAGTGGCTTTATCATTCAGCATCATTATATCTTTTACTTAAAGTTACATACAGTAAATCCACTCAGTCTATCAAGTGTGATCATAGAGTGATCATCAACTGAATCATAATTATACTCAATAGCGTAAGAATAAAATGAAAATTCATAGACTGACAAAAATTCAATTCTAAAGCTTACAGCAAATATCTACATCATAGGCCTACTACAGACCAAAAAGATTTGAACTTCCAAAGAGTTATAAGCTCTCTAGTAAGAAATGTGGGGTTTCAGGGTTGTAACCGAAGAACAGCCTATAATAAATATACAAAAATTAGTGCAAGAGGACAATTTTTCTTTGTAATTTTTCTGCTTTACCTCACATAATCACTTTGCTGTGGTCAGTTAGCTGGCCAACAAAAAATGAAGTATATATGTGGATACAGGGAAAGCAAATGCCATTCTGGATAATGGGTTTCTACCCTTGGCTATGCCCAATCCCTTGAAAGAACAAATAAAAATTCTCAAGAGTGATTTCTGGCTCTACAACTGAAGCCTCATTTTCGCAACTTTACAAAGCTCACATCTGTGACTAACTTCAAATGTTCAATCTCTGAGCACGAGACAGTTTTATTTGTACGAATACCAGAGGCTGGGATCTATCAAGTTTCAAAACTAGAACTTGACTTAGCTGCTGACTCGAGACATATTTCAAGATAACAGGAACATATTTCAAGATATCATTTTTAGCCTTCCACTGTTGAAAAGACCTACATCTTAAAACAGAAGCTTCGGTATGAAATCAGTTTAATTCCCATGAATGACATTTCATGCTAGAAACCTTGAACTGGACAACAGATAAACTTAAGATTTCGTTCACCTTGATGATCTTTCCTTCACAATTACTTTTACAGATGCTGCCAGTTACATAGCAGATTCAAGTTACTAATTTCACAAATAGGTTAAAAAGAAATTGCAAGACATAAGGAAACCAAATATTAAGTTTGGAGTTGTTTTCACAGAAAATGCCAATTGCGCATGTATTTAAACATATTACAGTTTCCATCAGTCAAAGTACAACAGCTTTGTAATCACACAGGGTCAGTGATGGTTCATGAGCAGAAGACTACCTAGATACAATTAGGATTGTCACAAGACAGAATGTGCTAACAGAAAGCAGGTCTCTTGATTTTTGGGAAAGGCCCGAGATGATGGGTGAGACTTCACTCTATAAAAATGCAAAGCATTTGTAATGTTAGTGTCACCAACGTTACCAATTCTAAACACGCATCCTTTTAAAACACAGAATATGCGTTTTTCCTTCCAAGCCAGGTGACTAAGGCTACTGTCTTAAATTGCATCTCCATATTTTGAAACTATCTAGATCCCTTCATCTTAATGCCCCAACCTGCTTGCTCACTCAAAAACTCAAGAATTACCCATACTAGTTTGTTTGGTTTTTTTTTCTCCCTTGCAGTAGCACTCTTTTCGGAAGTTACACCAAATTTCTACCTTCTTTTATCTTCCTGCACGTTCATATAAGCATCATCTTTTTATACATGATACATTAAATGGCCAGATTATTCCTCCACTCCTCCAGCTAAAACCACGTAATCGATAGTTTGGCTGTTTTCTTTTGTGGACACAGAAGGGTAAAATAGGAAGAAGAGAGGAAAGAAAAAGCATCATTCTTAACCATGCAAAAACTGTGCTTAAACAGAAGCAAATGGCGTATTTCTATCCTTGTCCTTATCTGTCTGATTTCTAAGAAAATGAGGCTGAGTGATGGGCAAATGTAGATCAGCTCATACTCCAATCACACATTTCTGCCTGATTCGTACCAGTGATCATACTGGGGAAAAGGAGGCATCAGGACAGTAGAACAGTTCGACCTTATGAACATTTCTAAGTACTTTCCCCATAAAATTTCCAAGAACTTGCTGTTGTAGTTCACTCAGGATGAGCCCTACTGCCACGTTAAACTTCAGGGTAGACCAAAACGAACAGATATATATCCAAGGCTTTGAAAAAGCAAGGAAAATTGACAACTTGCTGTCAAAAGAGTCAGTTATGATTTTATCCTACAAACCCTACACTGCTCATGTATAACTCCTCCACAAATACTCTAAAATGGGGATGTGGAACCCAAAGCACATGATTTCATTTCATACCACTCATCAACACATACGCCTTTCCAATTAAAAATAAGACAATACTAACGTGATCATTAAATCATCAACACCAAACTTATCTGAAAGATTTCCCTGGCCTGCAGCAAGGCTGTCCTGCCTTTCAGTTTGATACTGTTTGCATATTTCAGATTTAAAACACTTCTGTATTTTATACTATGATAAAAGCTCAATCTAATATACAGTTCTCTTGGTTTTCAGCAATTCAAAGTTCCAATTTAATGAGTAATTGTCATTTGTGATGCAGTACTCAGCTACTTAGGTCTTTGTTAAGAATGTACTTGATGGAGCACAGCCTTTTAAAAGCCTGTTGCCAGCCCCAAAAGATATTGCCTTATTGCTGGGGGGTGGGGGAAACAAAAGTGATATATGCTTTTGACAAGGATCACAGAAACAGGAGCACATACCTATAATCCATAGCTTTGGTCATGTTCCTAGATTAAGACTTACTTCCCCCTCCCAATGCCACTTTCAGAATCTCATGTGCGTGGGGGGATGGGGAACAAGGAGGTTAAGGGAGGAGGAAGCGACAGCATTACAGCACCTCATTTTGTTTATCAGCTATTCATAGACCATGACGAAATCCCCTCCAACTGTCTTCATGCCATTTTTTCATATCAAATCCGCTACTGACACCTTTTAAACAAGCCTATAAACAATGTATTCTAATAAATCAGGCTATAAGAGCCCCTATTCCATTTAAACCTGAGCACTAAATGACTGATAGCTTCTGATCTTCCAGTAGCAAAGATATGTCATACTAATGCACAACAACTACACAGCTTTTAAACCAACACCAGATTTCCCCTGTTCTTCTTGGAAGTTATTCAGAAGTTCAGAATGCGTTATTTCAGGCAAACATACAAAAAAATGTCAAGAGTGTGCCTCGTTAAACACCATCTCAGAGAATTTATCATCTCATAACAAACTGCTTTTCATTGTGTCTATGCTAGATTAGTACTTCAGATTTTGTTAACCAACCTGTACCTCCCAGAGAGAAACCCACCCCTCCACTTTCTGCTAGGTGTTTTGCTAGTAGTAGTTGAACTAAGAAATTACTCCATCCTAAAATTCCTTTAATTTCTTTCTTAAGCTAAAAAAAAAAAAAATCTATATAGTTTATCTGTTACATGCAACAAATTTACCTATAAGCACATTGATTGCAATTTAATTAATTTTAAGAGGAAAACAAAGTAACTGATGACTTAACTTGTACATACGGCATGCTATCTGGAAGCTGAAGTAGGCTGCAGGAGAAAGTTTAAAAATTAACTTATCAAAGCACAACCATGACTCCTCAACCATTGCAACAGGCACAAGCCTTTCATGACACCTGCATTCTTGGTAGGAAAAATCAAAGCAATTTTGTAAGATCTCTCAAAATTGTGTTTATTTCTAAGTGTAATGAACTCATAAGTGCCATCTTTCAGAGCACCCATCTTGAAAACGCAACTATGCTCCTTCTTTATAAAACCAGTTTGTCTACTCTCATGACTATGGGGTCTCAAATATTTCACAGTCTTTATACAGGAAACATTTTTTTCCGTTACTGAAGTGTAAAACTCCCCAAAATTCAGTTACTTATGCTGAAATACTGCAGGAGTGGATAATACAGACTACTTTGAAAGCCTAAGTAACTTTCAGGATAGCCTCTTCTCTAAGAAATTATCAAATGAAACACAGACGTAATAGTCAATGCCTATGACTTTACATTTACAGACTTAGTACTTTCCAAGCAAAGCAACAAAATTCTCAAAAAAAAACCACCCCAGTACCAAGTGGTTATTATTTGTGCAAACATTTTTCTAAATATGGTACTTGCTACACTGTACACAAAGACATGAATAAACTCTTACTGTTCCACCACTGCTTCAAGCACCAAAGGTTTTTTACACAGAGTGGTACTGTAGCGTGTCACATACTACGACAAAACAGAGAGACCTCAGTACGAAACAATTAAATAATATACTACAGTGCAGTTTTTCACATAGGAAGCCAAGAAAAAGAAAAGTCAAAGTTATGGTTCCCATGATAACCACAGCTTGATTGTAATAATGTTTTATACTGTACATTTGAATAAATGCACCAATTTACAATTGATGGGGAAATGTAACTGAAGGACACAGTGACATACTTTGTCTCACTGTTAAATAAATCAGTGGCATTCAAAAGAAATTTCCATGCCACTTGTACAACTTGGTAAGGTGACTAATTTGGCAGAAAGAACAGAACAGGCTATAAAAGCGTATAAACCATATTTATCAAATAGCTTCTCCAAAGTTACACAGAAGTACACAGGGCAACGCTGCTGCATTTTAACTACTTCAACATCCAACAAGTTATATTGCATCCAGATTTGTCCGTGCTATATTTGACTTGACTATATCATGGCTCATGGCTACTGCTAATGAAAACTATTAAATATATTTAAGCTTAGTATTCCTAAAAAAGCAACAGCAATAAAAATGCATATTGGACTGCTTACTTTCAAAGAGAAAATGCATGGAAATTAAGAAGCTTGGTAAAAGAAACAAAATGAGACAGTCAGACAAAGCACTTGCAGACAATGGACAAAAAAATACTATATTGAAAATGCAGAGACCCAGGGAAAAGAAATTCATCACAGTTAAACCACAAGCTGTCAGTGAGAACATTTTTCATCAAGATGGGAAAAAAAAAAAGAGAAAAAAGAACTAGCAAGTAAAATTGCAAACAAAAGGTATGTTCATGAAGGGACAAAGTAATAAAACATCCTTTCGCAAATACCAGGTATACAAAGCCTGCTAGAGAATCCACTGGACTAACATATAACCAAGATATTAAAGAAATACCCCAAGAAAATAAATAAAAATTGACTTCTTTTTTGCACCTACTGTCATTGGCGAAGCTAATGGAGGCTTTAATTTTTTTGGTTGCATACAGCCTCAGAGGTAGTTTCGGTCAAACCAAAGCAAACAGCAGCAAGTTAACAAATTGAGCTGGTATTCACCGAAAAGTAATGAAAAGCTGAAGGATAAAACAGCCTATATATCTACTATGCCACATAATATCTTGGTGTCAAACGCTGCTTTCATGTCAATGGTGCAGCAGTTTTGAAAGGTGGTCACATCTTTGAACTCTCAAGAACTACAGACCCCTAAGTACAATGTCTCAGCATAGCACATAAGTAGAAGATGTAAGATACAGCATTTATGGCCACTTAAATACAGGCAGCAGAAGCGACACTGATGCTCTCCCATAGAAAAGTCCTGTCTTATTCATGAGAATCCTTTCAAGCAATAGATAAACGTTCAAAGTCGAGCTAACCTGGATGACCAAAACACATGCCAGCTGCTGAACAATGGTCCTCCACCAAAGGTTCTAAAAGAAACAAAGCTACAACAACAAAAGAGGGAAGGACTTCAGTGGGTAAATAACCAGTTCAAAATAGGAAAAAAGTGTTATGAGACATCACCTGGCCTGTGTTGTTTAGCATTCACATAAAAAAAATAATCTAGAAACAGGTGGTGAGCCTGTTTGCTGATAGTATTAACAAGTTCATTTTGCTAAAACTGAAAACCAGCAATGCAGGAAGCAGTAGACCTTCACTACGCTCAGGAAAAGTGTAATAAAATACAGATGAGATTCAGCATAGGTAAATAGAATGCAATGCACCTGAGAAGATACAATCCAACTGTTTTACATACATTTTACTGTGCTCTGACCCCATTACCTCATTCTCAAGAAAGAAACTTGGGAGCTAGAATAAATAGATCTAGGGAAGATAAGATTTGTCAGAAGAGTAAACAGAATGCTAAGCATATTTAAGAAAAAAAAGAGAAAAAAACACAAACACAAAATTGTAAGAGAAACGAGATGCACAAGTCTATGAGCTACCCATACCTTGCTGCAGTGCCAGTGTTTACTCTGCCCACCTCCACTTCAAGAGTCAAATTACTGACAGACCAAAGGGTTTGGACAGGCATTTGAACACCCTTCAGAATCTCCAACCTCAAGAAGGGACAACCAAGATAGAATGAGAGTCTGCGAAAAATCAGGAGCACCACAGAGCAGGTAAGTACTGAACCACTGTTCCCTTTTTCTTTTAACAAGGAAACTAGAGAACATCAAACAAAACTAGCAGGTGGTACGTTCAAAATAAAACAAATAAAAGGAAGCAGTTCTTCATACAATGTGTACTTAAGCTTCAGAACTCATTGCCACGGTCCCAATGGAAGCCAAGAGTTTACACAGATCAAGAAAAGACTAGATTAATTCATGCAAGAAAAATCCATTAAGTGGTACCTATCACCCTATCCGAGCTAATTCTGAACTGCAAACGCATGGAGGCTGAAGGGGCTTGCTCTGTTTCTGGATGGCCTCCAGCATGGAGGTCACTGTGAAATAGGATTTTGGATGAGACAGACCTTTGGTCTCAACTGGCAGAGCTGTTCTCTGGTACTAAAAAAGTGAGATCGCGTTTGTAAAATGGTTCTAGTTCCTCTTGACAAATATGCTACTTTGATAATTTACAATTTCCAGCATATCATTTCACCTTCCTTTCATGAAGAAACAGTATTTCAGTCCACGTTATCAGCACATCAGGAATGCAAGCGAGATTACAACCTTTGAGAGGACCACAGCATGAATTTGACAAGGACACCCAAAATAATGAATATCAGATTCTGCTGAAGCTCTACCATTCCTGTTCCAAATACAAAAATTCAAAGAAGCTTTAGGGTCTGGTTTTAACCCCTTGAGGGATAGAAAAAATAAAAGACTGGGTAAAGGTAGCAACAGAAACATTGACAACACAAAATACTGCAGAAAAAGCACTACTTCTCTCTATGCTACCCAGTACCTACAGTAGTTTTTAAGTTCAGTTTTGGACCAAATTGAAACAAAGCCGTATCACACAAATTGTATTATTCGTACACTGAAATTTTAGGAATACTGAACTTGTATTAAAACATTTTTTCACTTTTGAAGGAGAAAGAATTAAAACCAAGAACAAATGGTGAAATTCCTATTTTTCTGATTTAAACAGCAGTTGTAAGAGATAATATCAACTGAAAGCACTGGCCTTAAGTTTTACTACTGCTATAAAAAGGTACTTAAAATAACTACAACATATTTAGGTTAAGCACTTAAAGGAATTACTGGGAGACTGAATTCAATCCTCAGCTCCAATCCACAAGTCATTGTGCAACATCTTACTCTGTTACCTATAAAGCGGAACCACGCTTGTCTCCTAAATTAGGGGTATGAATTTTTCCCTGGACAAATACAGGAGAGAGAGCAATTGCTGTTATAAAGCAATGGAAGAACTGTGCCTCTTTACATCTGCCAGCCAACTCCTGCCTTCTCCAATTCAAGAAAGGCACTGCTAACACTCTATGCTTAGCACAGCCCAAGCTTGAAGACAGCAACTCATGCCCAGTGCAGAACAGCCCTTCTGCTAAACCTCTGTCAGACACAAGACGGAACAAGCCAATGGTTTATTTTCAAGGCCTTGTAAGGATCAAAGTTTCCAAAGGTACAGTAAAACTCACCATAACCCTCAGATCACACCCAGCAAATTACATACCCTTGTTTGGAACCACACGGATCTTCAAAGAGATTGTTCAGTTGTAGTTTGGTGTAGGCAAGTTAAATACTCGACTTGAGATGGAAGAAAAACCTCACAGAAAGTGTGGGTCAAAATGGTTAATAACACAGCATAGAAAGCACACTGTGAACTCCTTCCACTCCTAAACCTAAGCTAAACCTATAATAATCACAGACTATCTGACAAAGCTTATTTGGGAAACTGTGTAGGGCAAGGAGGAAGCCTACAGTCTCTAAACTCAATACACAAAATAGAGTTGTTTAGAATTTACTCCTGAGAAAAATATTTAAAGGAACATGACATAAATTCTGAAAAAACAACAGGCAGTTCAGACACAGACTCTTAACATTTAAAACAGATTTTTTTAAGCGCTAAATATCATATCAAATCTGCTTTTAAGGGTAGTATTTATCTGCTTCACAAGAATGGTAGCAAGGCCAAATTAACACTTGGTAAAGAACCAAGATCATCTAATGAGAGCTGCTAGGTAAACAGCAACTATTACGAATTTCAATATGGCAGACCTCAAAATACATCATTAGGAACCTGGTATACCAGTTTGGAGCAGCACTCGGGTTCCTTGCTTCCAACCATCTGCTCAGCCCACTAGCTTGGAAAGAAGAAAAACGATCCAAACACTCGGAGATGTATACGCTAAACAGATATTTTGTCTTCTATCACTTCCACACGTAATTGAGACAACAAACATCAAGTTCACTCACTAGAAATGGAAATGAATGTACTTTTTCTTATAGTACAGCAGAACTATGTGCCTAAAACTCCTCCCGACCTTTCATCAAACCCTATGCTACTTCACAGACCGGACATCAGCAACAGTCAGCATCAGCAAGTGCAGCTCCTGTCCTCCCCCCACTTTTTTGAAGCAAGTTTCTCAGTTCCTCTTGAGCCCTTCCTGTAGCAATGCCCACCACTCCAGACACCTCCAAATTTAATCCACTGGAATAAGCAGCCTTTAAATTAAGGCGTTATAAGGTCATGTAGCAAGCAAGATGATCAGATTAAAGAGGAAGTGGAGTTAATACTGAGCCACTATTTTAAGTTCTGCGCTCAAGACAACAGCATGATAGCCTTCCAAGTGTAAATCAGTCTTCAAGCAGGATGGCGAAGAACTTACCTATTTAAGAAAAAAAGTTTTTTCTTTTCAGATCTGAACATGAAATGCAGGACAAAAATTCATCAGATATAGACAAGATCTGGTCCCAGAGACAGATGTTTTACAGCTGTGCTTTGGGCTTCCTAAAGCCCATTAGAGCTAGCACATACAATTCCTAAAGTAAACAAGCTGCTTTTAGTAACTACAATATTCACTCTGAACACACACAACACTAGTCAGGGACACATCTCCTCACAGTCTTCAGCAAAAGCAGTTTGCACTATCCTCAGTGCCTTGAGACAGAATTCAGAAGTAACCTCTCCTGCTCCTCCCACCATCTCCTGTAGCTCCTGGAAGGGAATTTTTTTAGATGTAAAACCTACAGAGAGGAATCCAGATGGTGCACTACATTGGGGCTTTCTTTGATAACTACGGCAAGCATTTACCTTCCATCAAGGCACCTACAACTGCCCAAATCTTGAGAAAAACAGGATGGGAAGCACAAGATTCCATTCTTCCACCTGCTGAACAGCCCATTTCTGTCACACTGCAGGCAGTTTACACAAATAACTTTACAAAATATCCAGGACTCTTCAGAAAGCAGTTTCTCTTGCTGGGTTCCTGCTATGCTGGAAGAGTCAGCCCAAGCTGCCAGGTGGCTGGAGCAGGAGCTACAGTCAGAATCCCTGATGTTTTGTAAAGGTGTTCATTCCTCTGCTGAGCTACAGCTACACAGTGTAAACTGCCCATCCCTCTCTCTAGAGAGCAGCAGTAGTATCTATCGTACTACAAGAGTAATTAAGCAGCATGATATTCTACTTACAATGTAATTTTTTCACCAAGTAAATAAGAGGGCATTCATTTTGCTATAAGAAGCTTTACACTATGACAGGAAGCAACAGCCTCAGCCATCTACTACGACCTAAAGTTCTCAAACCATCTGAAACTAACAGGAAAAATGTAGAAACACTGATTTGATAACATTTGAGATGTACAAATTAACTCAGAGGTTGATGAGTCTGAGAATTTCAAGCTTGCAAAAAAAAAAATCAGCTCACTTCAAAACAATGAAATTTCTTACGAACAAACTGTTCTAAAGATTAAACAATTTACATTTGAAATCTCAGATAAGGCATTTATACACTAGTAAATCTTTAAGGCTTTTGTTCTCCTACTCCCAAGAAAACTGATTTCTGGACAGTGGACTGCTAACTCTAACAAACTGTTCATAGCACGCAATCCATACCATCACTAGAATAAACAAATTTTAATATCAATTTGAATGCAGGCCAGCACATTTTTCTTTTGGTGTCCTTTGCTTCACAGATGATTACGTCTGTTTTTTCCATGAGTGTTCCCAGACAACTGATCCAATCCACTTGCTCACTGCCACCAAAACGAAAAGATGAAAAGGGCTTGCTGCTCTCCAATCCACCGGCCCCCCTTGTCCTTAGTACCAGCTCTGGTGTTCATCAGATCCTTTTATGAGCCAGTTTGATTCATTACAACAGCAAAATGCTCTCCATTTTACTGAGTTATTTTTCTGCCATTTTAGTGAACTAAAGTGGTTCACAGAAGGACCTGACAAGCACTGCTGCTATAACAAAGTATCAGAGCCATGCGGTTGGGAGGAAGGGTGCAGGGGGGACAAAGGCAGAGAGGAAACTTCTCCTTTCAGAACAATGTCCGGTTAAATTAGCTCACTGCGTTTCTCAGACCATACCCTGACTTATAAACGTTTAGATGGGACACAAGAAGACAATCAATAGCTTTCAGCTATCTTCAGAGCTACAAAAAAATATAATTGTACCAAAACTATATTAAAGTAAAATACTGTAGCAGAGGAAAATAAAGAAGTTCCTACAAATATAACAGCAAGGTAAGGATAACTTAATCAGAGGAGGAAGGTAAAGAAAGCTTCGAAGATTTCATCCTACTTTAAAAAAAAAAAGCCCTGGGAAAGTGACCACCAATCTCAGTAAGCGTTATGACCGAGAAAAGTTACAAGTATTTCCGATAAGGAGAAAACTGCAGAACTTTGCCTTTTCTCCTGATGTTGCCACTGCTACCCAAGTAAACCAATTACAGGAAGGCTGACATGCCTGTTTTTGTAGACTCCAAGGGAAAAAATCCAGAGGCAGGCAGCCGAGCCAGTGCGTTGCAAGTTGCTAGACCTCAGGCAAGTGACAACGTGCTCTAGATGTCCAGTCCCCAGGTTTTCTGCCCAGTGATTTCTCTCCATAGATCGATCTGCCCTGCTCTGTGATGGACTGCCTACTGTGGATGTGCCATTTCATTTGAGAAGCAAGAAGTGAACACGTATCAAATATATCACTCCCATAGCCAAACCGAAACGATGACAGCAGCAAACAGGACAGCTCAGCTGCTGAAGTCCTTATCTCGCTGTTCAAAGTTCATTGCCTACCTGGAGGCGCCTCAAAACAGAAACAACCCATTTCAGCATGCACTGAAGAGAAAAACCATTCTGCCCCAAAACACCAGCATCGTCACACCTTATCAAATTAGACAAGCATTTTTCAGCCTTCCTGACTCTACCAACTGCCAACCAAAATTCTTAACGTTGAGCAGTCACACAGCACACCATGAATCTCCAAGTGCCATACAGAGTGAGCCACAAAGGAAGACAGCAGCAGATACCAGAAGCCCCACTGGGGAATAAGATCAGGCACGCAGCCTGCATCCCAGCTGGCTCTTTAATATCTGCTTTGAAGAGCCCCTACTAGCCCAGTTCCTCCCACAGCAAAAATTCACATTGCCCAACCATCCCCATACTGCACAGTCCAGTTGTGCCACTCATCATGCGACAATCTCAGCAGGGGAAGCACACGTGAACTGCTGACAAGCCAAAGGTTGGCCATCCTTCATCTAGGAGCAAGCAGAAAGGCAGGCATTCTGGTTTCCTTTCTTTTGCGGGAGGGGGCAGGGAAAGGGGACTGGTGGTGGAAGGACAGAAAAAGATCAGGGAGATGAATCTTTTAAATAACTGTTAGGGCAAATTCTTACAAGGAGAGCAGTGGAAGCAACTCCTTTCATCTGCCATCCTTTCTGTAGCCAAGGTTTTCTTCTCAATTAAGAAGAATTGAGTAATTCTTCTTAATTACTCAAAATTAAGTAATCAGCAATTTGGGCAGGGGGGAAGCAGGGGTGCAAGGCGACAGCTTATTTCCTTGAGAACTAGCCATTCAAGAACTTGGTCAGCTTAACCACAACAGTTCACTAAATGTAACTATGGTTAAATAAAAAGCCATAAAAAACTACACCTCCTGCCCTTCCAACAATTCCAATTTTTTTTTTTTTTGTTTCAGTGCAACATCTAACATTCTTGACTTCTAAGACAACCTACTACAATTACCAGACCAAAGTTGGAAACCACACTTCTGTTCTAGCACTGCCTTTAACAGGCTTCCAACAGCCATGCTATTTCCAGGAAATAACCCTTTCTTTCTGCATGTCTGCCACAAAGCTCAGATCCTGTTTGAAATACGGAAGTATGCCGACTGAGTCACTTTTGTGAGGGAAGGTGGCATGGGCTGGGGATTACTGCAGAACTGTACATAGTGAAGGAGACACAGAGGTGGAACTGATGCAGTTTTTTCTGCAACCTCCGTTAAGGTTACAATGGAATTAAAGAAGCACGTAACTGCCTTCACTTACATCTGTACAAAAATAACCCACCCCAAAATTACAAAGTACCCTTGTAAAGATTAAGAGAGAAGGGCAGGGGGGCAAGGAGTGAAGCCAAAACCTGCTTATTCACTGCCCCATGGAAGAAAGAATGGTGATTAACCCAAGGATGAATACGGCAGTACCTCATTCACGGAGCTGAGGGAACGCAAAGCATTGCAGACACCTCATAACAGTACTGATAAATAAAGCGAATTACTTAGCAGGTCTCTCCCAGACTTACCTCCTGAGGCAGTCAAGAAACCCCTATTTAACTCACTTTCTGAATGATTCCTTCCTAAATCAAGACAGATATTAAATTGCTCACTATAAACTCTCAGTTTAATTTTTCACGGTTAAAACAGCTTGAGGCAAGAATTATACTCTTAGCGAGAGTCCCCTTGTCAGAGTTTAAAGGAATCTCTGAACTCACATAAGCAATGGCTACAATGACACAGGGCCTTCATTTAAGTCATCCTGATACGACCACACCATCCTGTGAAGTCTGCAAGACCTTCCAAGGAACTAGCAACACAGTCCAAGTACCTCTCAAACCAACAACCAGAGATGATGACCTGCCCATTTTCTGCCTTGCAATATACCACCAAATGCAACAAGCAGCCACTCCAGTCTAATAGCAACACAAACTGGAGCACATTCTCAAAAAGCCACAACAGATACATTGACAAGATACATGCCAGACAATCGAGTCAAAAAGCCCTATCATATTCTTAGATCTTATTTCAGGCTAATAACCCCAGTTATGGTATTTAAGTATTTCTGACGCCACATGAAAAAGCAATGCAGATTCAAATATAGAACTAAAAGTAGCAAGTTACCTGAGACGCCAGATTTCTGGACTTCAGATACACTCTCCTGCTCAAGAACAGGTAAGATTTTGAAAACATTTTTAATACCCTAAATGACTCATTAAGATGCATCTTTGAAATTTACCAGTCTCTCACCTACGTGCAATTTTATCTCAGTCTTATCAGAGTGATTTTTGAACATCTGTTAGCCTCACCGTTCCCTTCTTTTCTTTAGTCCTTCTCCTGTCAAGCATTTAAAGTACGGTCAGTCATATCTCCTTTCTGGTTGTCGTATTTTCAACTCAAAGAAATACAGTCCAGAACAACATACACTTTCCTATAAGACATTTTACCAAGAAATATTTTGGCTTTGCATTTCAATCTCAACAGCTACATTAATGAATCCTCTCTGAAGCAAGCAATATTTTCTTATAATAAGCTATCATCATATTTATGACCTGAAGTTGCACCAGGGGGGGTTCAGATTAGACATCAGGAAAAAATTTTTCACTTAAAGGGTAGTCAGGCACTGGAGGGGGCTGCCCAGGGAGGTGGTTGAGTTACCATCCCTGGAGGTGTTTAAAAGACAGGCAGATGAAGTGCTTAGGGGATCTGGTTTAGTAATGGACAAGTACAGTTAGACCTGATGATCTCAAAAGTCTTTTCCAACCAAATGATTATAGGATTCTACTATCAACTTGGACTTCACACTTACTAGGTCATATAAGTTGTTAACACTGAAGATGTAACTGAATTTTTCCATTTCTCTCACTTCACGGCTTGTTTCACATTTCTTCCAAACAGCACTACCCCAACACTTTCTATGATGGAAGACTATTTTCTCCTCATTTGGTCTTATCATTGATCTCTACACTTCTAAAATTCCAGCTTTTAATTCAGTTTTAGTTAGTTTTCCCCTGAATTCTCTCTCAAAGAACGAGCAGTATTCCTTCACACCTAAAAACTACCCATTTAACAAATACGGTTTACCCTGTAAGGAAACCCACGCACGGGCTTCCTATTTTAAGATCCAGGACAAAAGTGCCTTTATTAAAGCCTTACTTAGACTGCTCTAGGTTCTGATCTGCTTTACTACTTGTCACATAGTTCTTGATCTTCAGATCTTCCCTTCCCCTTTCAAAAACATCAAAGTTGCCCACAGGAGCTCCTCTCCACACTCTAAAGTTCCCTATTTGGCAAGGGATATCCCACAACAGCTACCCCCACTTCCCACAGATCATGGTAGGACCAGACTCTCTGCACCTACAACTTCTCCACGCATGGAGCAAGAGAAAATATTACAGCTGTATTAACTATTAAAAGAAATGTCATTTTCATTAAAACCTGAAATGACAGGATGACATTCCCATTCAAACGGTCATGAAGAACCTTCAGGAAGTTGCCAGCTGCAGCGCCCAAAGGCTCTCATTCTGGCTCTCCAGTGCTGACCATCCCCTTTGCCAGGCAGAACCCAGGGTCTAACAAGAGGTTCACCAGGTTTTGGTGCAGTAAACAAACTCTTCCCAAGTTGAAAAGAGCATCCTTCATGTTTTGGGTAGAAAGCAGTATTGTTAGGAGTTTAGGGTATGTTGCAAAACAAACATGTGCAATTATCCAAGACTGGCAAGAAAATGCAACTCCGCTAGGAAAACAAAGAGGAATATAAATTGGAAAGAAGATTAAAAAAATGAATAGGAAAAGCACAATCTGAAGAGGAAGAAAAAACCTATGGCAATGCTGGGGGAGGGGGCAGGAAAGAGAAGTAAAAGGAAATAAAAGTTTAGATTTCAGAGCAGGACTGGTTTTGCTGCATAAAGGGAATTATACTTTGTACATCTGATGCACACATCCTCAAAATGCTTTAACAAGTGATGCTTACTTTGTAGCTGGAAATCAAAATAAACTGTGGGAAGAACAATTTCTTTAAAAAAAAAGAAATCACCAAGAAGAAATTCTAAGGCCAGGTACCTGTTGAAGTTCTCGCAGTAAACAGAAAGCTCACTTGAACAGCTTAAAAAGTGGCTGAAGGACATGAAAATTAAAGCGCTTCCAAAACTATTCAGCATTAGATTCTCCACATGCCGGGTACTCCCAGGCAAGTAAGTTGCTGCGCTGCCCGCTGGGATCACCAGCCCATATTTAAATGAAGCCTGAACAGAATAACCTCTAGGATCAGGACCATACATGTGAAATTTAATTTTCCTCTCAGAACCATTAGGAAGAAGGCAGACATTTTGGCTGCAATCACTTTTTCCAGGCAATTGATTCTCGAAGTTATTTATTCCCCCAACATTCCCCTCAAGGCCCTCTCGTCACAGCAACTGTCTATGTCAGAGGAAGGTTGGACTCAGCTCCCATGAAAGCCAGGCATAACCACACCCAAAATAGCTATATAGGTCACTAGAAAGCAAAGCAAGCCCTACACCATGCCAGCAAGGGCTTCTGGTTCGTTCCTATATGCCAATAAGCTTTCAAAGTCATGTGTCAGGATGCCCTACCAATACAGTAACTTATTTGATAATTAGCGCTCTTTTACTGAATTTCAACTTCTAAATGAAAATAATACTTAATTTAGTAGTATCTTTTTCTTTTTTTTTTTTTTAAACGCACATAGCATAACAGCAGCAAAACAATCAGGATGTTTAGATATCACGACTGAGCAGCACACATGAAACAAGAGAACCCAACAGCACAAAGATGCTAGGTTTTGACTTGGCTTCTTCTAGGTGCATGTTTACATCTCTGAAAAGTCACAATGTTGGAAGCTAAGAGCTAATCAGCTTTTGTATACTTAAGAATATCCTTAAGAGCTTTGTTGTCATATTCAGGCGCTTGGAATGTGTCCTTGAGGTCACAGCCTCCTTTCTATTTTTTTGGTATCGTGCCTTCCAACCTCATTTTCCAAGTAAGAATTTTAGTGTGCAACTATGATCTAGTATTTCCATGACCACTGATATCAAGACGTGAACTACTAGAAGTTACAGTTCAATTCTGCAGACAGAAGAAATTGAGAGGAAAACGCTTCCATCAGGCTTCAGTATATTGTCAGAACCCTAATAATAATATGGAATGTTTCTGTATATTGTACCTCACTCCTTCCTCTGCAAGAGGTCTAAAAAAATAAATTATACTTGGAATTTCCCTTTGCCTTTTTATCGCTGCCAAAATATAGACAATATTTGAGACCTCCTTCCATAAAATTCCAGTATGTTGTATTTATGCAAACAAGCTATTCACAGAAATATAAATGGTGGTGATGAGTTAATGTCTATCCTAATGATGAAGCTAAATAGATGCAGTAAATTAATACAGTAACTTCTCTGTTGAAGTGAAATCTAAAGCCTCACCTACACACAGTAGACTCATTTGTAAAAAAGACAGTTTAATTATTTACTAAAATTTGCAGTTTTCTCATATATACAGAGAACATAAAAGTAACACGTTACTTATGGGCACCAGTTAACCAGCTCATAAACCTGAGCAGTTAGTGATCTCCTCATAGCAAACAAATACAAAAGGGTTTGGAAGTCAAGATTTTAAGGGAACTGGAGGAAAGGGTCTGTTCAGATGCAGGCTTGTCATGCAGTTACCTGTATCCTTGCTAGCCACACAAATTCATATCAATAACGCTAGATTCACAAGAGCAAACACTAACTGGCAGATTCAGAAAGCTTCCCCTCTGAAAATCAATGTAACAATGAGATGAATGGGAAACAAGGGACAGAGTTAAGGCACAGAATTCAAGGCAACACATGTGTTTATTTCAACCCTCCTTTTCTTCTGGTTACTTTCTTCTTCCTCCCACCGTAGCAACCCTTAGGTGTCATGCCATACAGTAAAAAGGAAAACAAAAAACCCTGAACAGCCAGCTGCTACAGTATGCCATGGATATGGAAAACCACAGAGTCCCACTGCAAGATCTCAGCAGCAACTCACAAACCTGCAAAGTTCCTATTACTCAGGCCTCCCGCCTTTACAGAATAACGTGTCTGGGTTGGGTTGCTTGTTAAGGTTTTAAAGCAGTGTTGTATTCTTTATTAGCCTCCATCAAAGGGCCTAGGCCACGTCCACCTGCAGCAGGGTGCTGGACAGGCCCCCGGACACCAAGAGGATGTCAGTGCCAAGCCCAGGCCAAGCAGCGCATCACTCTTGTCCATATAGCTTTTTCAGCTTTGCTATCGTCTTGTTTCATATCTCTTCTTGGGAATAATTCGTTTTACATCTTATAAAATCCTAATATTATTTGAGCGTTAACAGGAAATACAGCGAAACAGCAAATAACTCGCGTGGGAAAAGCTACACTCTGGTCAACTGACCCCTCTATGTGGATTTGGAAGTCTTGACTGGGCTCCTTTGACCTAACTCTCCAGGTTTCCCCATTAGCTGATTTTAAAAAAAAATAGTTACCACTCAAATCCCCCACCACCATACAGGGTTTTGACTGCAAAAGGCAGTATTCCACTACACCTCATTGCGACTGATATTTTTACAACACTACATCCACAGAAATTGTTTTTCCTAAAAGGACTGCGTGATCTTTACCTATGATCAAAACTTCCCTTAATTACCGAAAGGGCAATAAAATTGGCTTGGGTTTCAAACCTGAGCAAGTTTTTTCCCACTGTTTAAATAACCTAACAAGTAATAACAGAAATATCATTACATTGTTAAATATTTAGTAAGATATTTGGTCAAATACGATTATCCAATTAGTATCAGTAAATCACTAATTCAGTTAAACTTGAAATCACAAACATTTAACACTCTTCTTAGAGAATGTTCTACAGCCTTCATAACAATCTTTACGTATTTCTTATTTTAAAAAAGCTCTGAAGAGACTGAAAACAAGCAGTTTAGGTTAACAGAAAGGCAGGACAGTGGATGTGTGAATCTGTGGCATTTTCCAGTGCTAAAGTAGGGGAAATTCTGTTTTGTAAAACTATTTGAAACGTCAAATGATGTCTCACACAAGAAATAATTACTTTTTCCAAGCAGTTGTGGTTTTATCCTCAAGGAAAATAGCACACTATCAAAAGGATCTCTGCGAAACCCTGAGCACATTTACAGCACCAAACAAGAGGAAACAAGAAACGTTCTTGCTTTTAGTAGCTGGAAATCAGAATAATGTGCAGAACATAATTGTTCTAATCACCTGTTACAAACCTCAGGAACAAATGGTTAATTTTTCCCCAGACTGCATCTTATTTTAAAAGGCATTACTAGAATTTTTCTGCTCCTGTTAAAAAGGGAGAACTCTCAGAAAAAGCACTCCTAACCCTTAAGTTTGTCAGCAGCCTTGCTGTCCACAGTGTTTTACACAGAGTAACTCTTTTTTTTTTTCCAAATAAAAAAAAAAACAACAAAACCAACGCGTTGGAAACTTTCAGGATAGAAACTAGAGAGCTTTGAAGTTCCTCTCTCAGGCAGTGCCTAGCAATGGAAAGGAGAGAGTTCTGCAAACGTGCCCCAAGCACCCAGCTACATTTAGCTTTCAGCCTTTTTATTATCATTGTCAATGAATGGGCCCCAGTCAAATTAAAGCTGCCATTTTAGGTTAAAGACTAGAGAGCCTCTGTTGTGCAACAGCGAGACAAAAACACTCCAAGCGACAGATGCAGCACTCTCACTGGAAAGCGACGGATTTCAACTTTTAATAATAATAATAAAAAAAATAAATAATCATCATAATTACCGATCATGCTTTTTAATATGAATTATATATTGATACTCACACATTACCGCAAACTAACGGGATTTATAATTGGGGTAAATCAGCTACCCATGCTGCTAAGGTCATAGTCATTAAGATTTTTTTGCCGTCGTTAGAATGGATGATCTGTGAGGAAATGAACAGAAACATTTTTTGTTCAACTTGCTTGCTTGTGTCCCCAGTCCCAGACACCACAAGAAAAGGAAAAGAAATTAAAAAAGGCAAACGCTCTCCTGAAAGCCATCTTTTCTACGGATAAACACAGCCCGAGATGTCGCTTTGATGAAAGTAAAAACCCAGGCGCGCATCGGCACCGAAACAAAACTTATCGCATCGAGGTTATTCCCCGAGCCAAAACCCAACCGGGGACCAAGTGGTTGAGGGGAACACGCACACGCACACACACAAAACACGAGCCTCTCGCAGATGGACAAATCGCCCTTCCCTGCGGTGGGAATGCACGCTCGGCCCCTTCCCAAACGAAAACAAAGGCAGAAAAAGTGGGTAAGTGCGGGAGAGGGAACTCCCGGGCATCGCTACTTTCCTTTTGTCCATTGTCTGTTTAAAAAACAACTACTTTGAACCCGCGAGTGGGTGTCGGGGCTGAGCCAGGGGAGCCGTGCTCCGGTCCCCTGCCCCACCGCCAACCCTCCCCACCAGGCACCCTGAACCCACCAACCCCCATCCCGGCACCCACCCTCCGGCGCTGGGAGCGCGTCCCGCCCGCCCCCCTCCTGTAACGCCACCGGGATAAATGAATGCACCGTAATGATGGCTGCTCATTGCCTGCAGCGCCTTCTCCCCGAGACTCACCAACAACCCTCCCCCCCTCCGCGCGCACACACACACACACACACACACTGCCCGCTCCCCCCACACTCCCAACACTGACCGCTTGGCCTCAAAACACCTTTCTTTTTCCGCGCTCACCCACAAAATGGCCCGGAATGGGGTGGCGGGGGGAGGAGTGACCCCCATGTGCGCAGCAGCGGCCGCGCTGCCCGGCGGGGTGATGCCCCTATTATGCAGCTGCTTTAGGGAGCGTCCTCTTTTTCCCGTCTTTTCCCTTCCTTTCCCACCCTCCCACGCTCTCCTTTTCTTCGCCGGTGCCTCCACCGCCGGGCCAGGACGATCCCCCCACTCCCCCGCCCCCCCTTCCCCAGCGCCGCACGCACCGGCGGCCGGAGCGGCACCTCGTGCTCCTTCCTCCTCCTCCTCCTCCTTCCCCGCCTTTCCTGCCGCCGCCACCCACTGCCCGGGCTGGGCTGGGGGTGCCCGGACCCATGTGCGGAGCGGGGAGCGCGGCTGCGGGCGGGGCCGGGGAAGCGCCCTCACTTTGTTATAAAAGCGCTTGTTGTGCCGCCGCCGGGAGCCGTCAGCGTGGTCAGCGGGGGGAGCCATCCCGGCCGCCGCTCGGGGCCCCGCAGTTTCGCTTTTTCAACTTTTTCCCGGATAATTTTTTTTTTAGGCACCCTTCAAACTTGCGGAGAGGAGCTGGGGGGGAGGGAAGAGGAGGGAAAGGGGCGCCGCCGCTCCGGCTCCCCGGTGCCCTCCCCTCCCCCGAGGCGAGGAAGGCGGCCGGCCGGCCGCAGCAGCACAACAAAAAGCCATTTACACCCGGGGAAGTGCCCCGCTGAGACACCCCCCGCACCCGCCCCGCCTCGCACTGAGCCGCGGCGGGGTGTAGCATCCCCCCCTCAGCAACCCCGGCTCCCCCACCCCCCTGCTCCGAGCAGCGAGCACTTCCCCACCACCTCCTGCTCCAAGCACTCCCCCCTGCTCCGAACGCCCCCCTAGCACCCCCTGTTCCGCTCCGAGCGCCCCCCCCAGCTCCGCGCCGGTCCGAGCGCCCCCCGCTCTGCGCTCCCCCCGCCGCTCCGAGCTCTCCCTGCTTCGCTCCGAGCTCCTCCGGCTCCGCTCCGAGCTCCCCCCGCTCCGATCACCCCCTGCTTCGCTCTGAGCTCCCGTCGCTCCGAGCAGCCCCTGCTCTGACCAGCCCCGCTCCGCCGGGGACACAGACCTGCAGCCGGTCGCGGCTCCATGGCCGGCGCCCTCGTTCCCTCCCTCCCTTCTTCCTTCCCTCCCTGCGCTCCGAGCGAGGTGCGGGGTCACTACTCACCGGGGCGGGTACGGGGCTGTCGGGGACCGGTGTCCCCCGCTCGCTCCCTCGCTGCCCTCCGCCGAGGGGCCGGGGAGGAGGAGGGGACACGCTCCGGAGTTGGTGTTGCCGGGCGGAGGGGGGGGCGGGGGGCGAGGCGCGGTGCGGGTCTCACGCACACACACGGAGTTGCTCGCTCGCACCGGGGCTGGGCTAAGAGAGGGGAGGAGGGGGTATCCCTGACCGGGGCGGAGGAAGGGGTGGGAGGGAAGGGAGGGAGAAGGAAGGGTCAGCGCGGGTCTCGGGTACTTTCGGTGCCTCCGCCGCGTCCCGGCTCCGCTTCGCTCCTTTGTGTAATTTCACTCGATTCAAGTTTAATCCGATAGTTCCCGAGCGAGGGAGCGAGCGCGCCCGCCGGAGCCGAGCCGAGCGCGACACCAGCCAGGCGGCAGCCGCGGCGGCCGCCCCCTCCTCCCTCTCCTCCTCCCTCCCCCCGCCGCCACAAGGCGCGCCCCCGACACCGCCCCCTCCCCGGGGGCGAGCGCCAGCGCGCACCGCCCCGCGACGTCACCGCCCCGCCCGGCATAATTTATGCAACGAGGGGAGAGTGAAGGGGGGGAAGGAAAAAAAAAGGAAAATAAGTGAAAAAAAAAGGAAAAGGGAAAAAAAAAAAAGAAAGAAGGAGAAAAATTAAAAAAGGAAATAAAAAGAAAATAAGGGAAAAAGGGGGGAAAATGGAGAAAAAAGAAGGAAAGAAGAAAAAAGGAAAAGAAGGAAAAAAGGAAAAGAAAGGAAAATAAGAAGAAAGGAAAGGGAAAAGGAACGAAAGGGGTAAAGGAAAAGAAAGGGGAAAAAAAGGAAAAGAAGGGGAGAAATGAAGGGAGGAGGGAAGAAGGGGAAAAAAAAGAAAGGGAGGAAAAAAGAAGGAGAGAGGAGAAGGGAAAATAAAAAGAGAATACTCCACCCCCCAGCAGCAGGCGGGGTCTCTAACCTGTCCCCGTCACCCCCCAGGGTCACACCGGGGCTTACCGAGGAAGCGCTGCCGGGGGCTGGCGGCTCCCGTGCGGTTCCCGGCGCCGCTCCGCCCCGTGCGCCGGTGACCGGGGCTTTGGGGAGGGGAGAACCCCTCACGGCGGGATCAGCGCCGCATCCCGTCCCGGGGAATTCCCGGTGAAGCGGGGTCTGTGTGTCTATGTCACTGTGTCCCTGCCGCGCTGCAAACTTTACGAACGCGGCGGAGAGGTAGGACCGAGAGGAAGCCCGGGAGGATGCCAGGACCCCCTGGCCCTGGTTCCCCCCGGTCCCGGCCGGAGCGCGGTGAGGCGGGGGAAGGACCGCTGGAGTCCGCGGTTTGAGGATGGACTTTGTCCCGAGAGGATCGGGTTTTCAAAAGGAAGCGGCCGTTTAGCCCTGCCCATCCTGGTCCGGGTCCCGTGCCCAAACTGGGACTGGGGCCTGAACCTGGACCACGAACGAGATGGACACTGGGACCGACACCGGGAAGGCTGCCGAGCCCGACTGCTGTCGGTTTTGTAAGTCTATACACTCAAAATTCGTGATACAAACAGAAACAAACTCATTCTGAAAGTAAATTAGACAAAATCCCTCCAAAAAGTGATTACCCAGGAGCAAGCTGAACAGTCTTCCCTACATCGCTCTGGAAACTAAATAAGCGTCTTAAAAGTATAAAGAGATTAAAATGTAAACCCAGTGTAAAGACACCGCGTTACAGGAATTTTCAGCGAACCATTTGACAAGATAACTTTTTACCGTGGTTGGTTGCAGCAGGTTGGGAAAGCAAAAACAGAGTCATGTGCTGCCGAGCAGGACACCCTCCCCTGCCTGCTCCCCCTGCTCCTTTTTAGGGACTGTTTGCTGCACCCACCCTCATCCCTCTTCTGTGGAAAAGAGAGAAGGCATCTCCATGGGATCTCTCACAGCTTTTCCTCTACACTCCCTTGACACATGGTAAGCCAGGAGCTGCACATGTACAATGTGGATGTCAAAAGCTCTTCTTGCTTCTTGTGTCGTTGGCTCCATCAATCCAGGCATTCGCGTCAGTGCTGCAACTGTGAGGGCGGCTACGGCCATAAAAATATTTCAGGCTTTTCCAGAAGAAGTCTGAAACTCTTCCACGTCATGTCATTCACATCTGGCCTATTCAATCTCTCTTGGGTTTAGGGGGACAGCACCTTTTCAGGAGAAGGGACGGTTTGCGGATAGAGAGGCATCACCACCTCCTGTGCAGCCAGGCCCATGCTGTCACACAGAGATGGCCCAGGGAGGCAAAGCTGCCCCATGCTTTCAACCGAAAAAACATGTTGGAAAGTCGATAGAACATGATGGTGTGGTAGAATACATTCTCTGTTCCTCACCGTGGTCTTCCATAAAGTTAAAAATAGCAAGTGGAAATAGTGTTTTAAAAATACCTTTGAAGCAGTGTTGTCACGCCTTTGCTGACGGCAACAAAGCAGCACATGCCCCAAGTATACCTTTAACAAATTTGCTCTGTTTACAATCGTTCTATTTTTAATGTGCATTTCTCTACTTTGTGAAAAAATAAAACCAAAACACTCTAAACAGAGGTTATCCTCCCGATTTACTAAATGTAATAAGTTTTAGTTTTCTCTTGCAGTATGATTACAGACCAGGGAGTAAGCAGCCTAGAAACACTCATTCATAAATCTGCTTTTCTGTGTGTATCATTTAACTGTGCCCCTAATCTGCCAGCCAAGCACCTGGGCATAGCATAAACTTGCCTGGTTTCAATGATTTAAGTTCTCCAGGACTTAGGGGCAAGAGAAACTCATTTGGAGACCAACTGCTAGCAGCCTCACTGCTCCCTCTAGAAACTTGTTTCAGTTTCTTGTTGAACAGAAATCAGATTGGAAAGCTTCCGAGCATGAAGAGTTTGTAAAGAATAGTGTGGTGACAGGGGAAGATAATCAAAAACATTCAGCGTTTCTTTAAAGAAAGAAGTATGTTAGCATGGCACCAGCAATGAGGGGGGACACGTGTGGGTACTCAGTTAAGTGTTTGTTCTGAGACAAGAGAAAGCCCCAGCGTCTGGTGCACGCCTCTTGCTGAAGGCACAGCACCATCTCCTTGGGTCCCATAAATCATCCCCAGGACGCGGCCTATGGAATCAGCTGGCTTACCACTCGGGTAATAAAAATGTGAAGGGAGTCTCCCAGCATTTTTCAACATTAGAATAAACAGAATCTGCAATCGGCACTTTCACAGAATGGGGAGAATTACGGCCACTCTCCAACTCCTTGGCAACAATAGGGAATGGAGAGTAAGGAAAAGTGTTGCAAGGGTTTCAGCACCGCAAGGGGGGACATGGTCCAGGAGCGGCATACCTTCAGACACATGTGAAAACTCAACGGTAGAACCAGACATAGATAAAACACATCATTGCGTAGCTGCTATGGAGGAAAAAGTTTTGAAACCTTAACTCGTGCTTTAGCCAGGCCCCAAAGAGAAAGCTGTAACTCCCTGAGTTATCAACAAGCTCTGTAGGAGAGGGAGGAGACAGCAGCACGGCAGCCTTCATGACTAACCTTTTTGGTAACAGCTTATTAAAATATCCAAGAGATGACAGGGATAAAAATTCACTTGTAGCCACCCAGCCCTTTGTATACTGTTGGGACGAGGTAATCCATCTGATGCAGGCAGCAGCCATTTGGCTCGCAGATTAGAAAGAATTTGCATTAATGGCTGAGAATTCCAACAGCAGTTGCAGAGCAAGGGTATGTGTACCAAGAAAACCCAAATGAATTGCTACACTTTACCCAGCTAGGTAAACTTTCAAGGCGGGAATAGTTTGTACAAAGCTGAGCAAGTCACTGTGTAGGACAGGCATAACTGCACAGAGATAAGTTAATGTACTCCGTAAGAAGTACTGCACAGAGATTACCAAGTGGCATTTACATCTGGTTTAAATCATCAGTATTACAAAATGCAAATGATTTAGTATCACATGAAAATACAATGGAAGTTTATTTGCTCAGTGCACTTTGAAGAACCAGCAGCTGTTTTAAAAGGCAGGTATAGCAAAATGTGATCTTAAGGTCTAGACACTGTCACTGCCGAAGGTGGCAGATGACACCTCGCAATACTGAGCCCCCCTGCAAGCTGTGCACATGCAGGCCATCAGGCTACAAGGCCCAGCAGTCTGTGCCTCCCTTCTGACAAGCCGGGCCAGGTTTTTGGCTTGTTTGAGAGCTGCTGAGGACTGCGCACAGTGAGCTCAGAGCAACCCACCCCGCTTGGGAAAAGTGCTGTTGAGTACATCTGTTTCCTCACCCGCTCAGCACTGCCATGGTCCAAACCTTGCATCAGTTCCAATAGAAAGTGCTTGTGCCATACCTTCCAGCTGGCTGCTTCCAAAAGGCTGTTCTGCTTTGATGAAGGAACTTGCAGCTCCCAAGGAAATTCTCTATAGATGTACCCAAGCCTCAAAAACTTCTCATCTCATAACCTTTCTTTTACTTCTGTTTGTGCAAGGAGGGATGTGAAACCGCACCAGAAGCACAAGTTTGTGCTTGGAGTAGCTGCCCTTCAGGCTTGGTGTCTGGGATGCCAGTCCATGGCCTCAAAGAAGCTAAAGCATCATGATTGGTGGGAAGTAGCTCCGAAATCGCATAACCCTGACACATACTCACATTTTATTCATCTCTGAACATTGTTTCAGCCAAATGAAACGGAAAAGACAAATGGTTTCTTTTTCTTTAGCAAGCGAAAGATTTACTCAAAGTTTCTCAAAAATCAGGTGGTGATGGAAGCACACCAGGCTGAGAGGGGAAAGCGGCCAAAAGGACACAGGTGCTAATGATCTGCCATGTGCTAAAGGAAAATTATATTCATTTTTTCACAAGTAACTGTTCACCAATGTACAGCACTCTGAGAGCACGTGGATTTTGGTTAGTACCAGGAAGCAGCAGACTCCTATCAGAAAGAACAGCCTTAACAATTTCAGCTGAAAAGCTAAAAGCATTAGAAATACACGTGCTACAAGGAGCCACCCTGTGGCATCAGCAAGCTAAGGGAACAGAGGGCAAGCCAGGGTAGACAGTTGTGTGGGGTGATTTTTTTTTTTTTTCGGAAACTCAAGCCAGCCATAGTGACAAAAGCTGGAACCAGCCCAAACAGCCACTTCTGTGGCAAGGAGCTCCTTAACTGAGGAACTGAACCAGAAAAGCAGAGGGTTAGCAAGCTCCAGCAGCTCACATCCACATGCCACTCACCTGCTGGGCCTTACAGGGGCACAGCTCTCTGAGGGACATCAGGATTTTCTGCTGCGTCACCCTTGGGAACCCCACAAGGCTTAATACTACTTTCAAAATTAATTATTTTCTGTGGAACTCTTCCGGCACAGTAGTATCTCTCAAAGCAAGGATAACAACACGCAGCTGTCTGAAGATAACTTAAGGACGTAACCAAAGACTTTAGAGGGGGAATAGATGGAAATGCCGTATGAGACAGCACAGCGTGACTCATCACAGTGGGTTCTGTGGGTACACACACAGTTGTGGGCAGCTGTCCCAAACCTGCCTTCATTCTCCCCCTCAGGTCTCCCAGAAATGCTGCTCGGCTAACTTCACTTACTGTGATGATCTGGACAGCTGGAAGGACAGCACCCACCAGATGCCAGTGGCACAGAGGTGATAAACAACTCACTCTCCTTCCCAAATAGACTCACTGCTTACTTTACCAAAGTAAGAGGCAGGACAGCTTAGCTTTCCATCTAAATTCTGATTTAAAAGGCCAGTGCTCAACCTGCTCACCTCAGCCCCCCAGATTCCATTACGCTGGAGACAAGACACTCGCATTAGACAGGCGACCTCTTTAATCAGGAATAATAGTGAGTTCTCATAAAAATGGAGCAATGCTGGGGGACTGACCTACTCCACAACATCTCTGCTTGTGAAGACACTTGCTCTTGGACCATGACATGAACTGACAGTTTCACGGTCGGTTTTGTTTTCACTGTGCAGAAGCAGCATTAAGGACTCCCATTTCCATCTTTGACAGCTCAGTAGAACATGCCTCTTCTTATATGGAGACAAACAGCTATCACAGTGCTGACAATTTCTGACCTTTGTCCTCAATAAATGGAAGGGATCGTATCTAAGAATGAAGTCACACACCCAGCGAAATTATCAGCTGACATAAAAATATAGCAACTCATCTGCTTAGCAACACAAGCTGCCACCAACATCACTTCCTTCTTACAGACAAAGTTCAGTTCACGGGCTCCACCCTGACTCAGAGCCGCCTGTAAAATTGGATCTGACTCGCCGAGGTCACGGCTCCTCGCCGTAAGCAGGACTTTCCACAGCAGCTATATTTCACTGGAACTTCCCAGTGCACAGCCTGGAGGAGGCGGACAGGGAGGGAGGGAAACGCCGCTGCAGTCACAGAGTTCACCTGCCAAGGAAGCAAGGCACTGACTTTCACATTTCCATTCAGCTTTCCTTTGAGACAGATTTTTCAGGGCCAGGTACTGAATAACTTGTTCTGTCTACCATCTGGGGAGCGAGAGTGATCCGTCACGATTACTTCTTGGGTTAGGACATGCAAGGAGCACCCAGGTGCAACATTCTCAAGTACGGTCAGAAATACCTACACATGAAGTTGTTACATTTTTTTTTAAATGGAAGGCAATTTAAAACCTATGGCCAAACACACATTTATAAAATCCTTGAAAAATACTTAGAAACTTGTAATTTTTGCTACTTATGTTCATCAAAAAGACGTGTTTCAAATTGTTTCTTGAAACTGTCATGCTACCAATACAGTAAGGAACACCTTAACATGTTCAGTTTTATAACTTTTCTATGGCATTTTTTTTGTAAATGCTTCATAAAATTGCAAGTCAACAACATTTTTTAAAAAAATCCATTTACTTCTATAGTTACATTAGATATGGTTTCTCACCGATTCTTCTGTTTCGAAAGAGGATCAACTAGGAGGATGATACTGTTTTCTCATTAAACTCAGGTCCGCTCCCCTCCCTGCTTGGTAAACTTCTAGGAAGAGGACTGAGGGGCATCTGAAGAGACCATCTGGTCGCCTCTGGCCGCACAAAGACAGGATAAAGTAGCCCCAGACAATCCTCAGCAGATGTTTGTCTAACCTGTTCTTAGAAGCCCTCTGTGAAGTAGATACTCAAACTTCCTCAGTAGTTTGTTCTGGTATTTCACTGTAATGAATTAAAAAGCATCTTCCTCCACTCTCCTAATATCCAATTTAAATCATCCTCCCATCCTCCTCATATCCAGTCTGAGACACTTTCCCTCTATACAGATAGGATTTCTCTCATCTTTCCCCCAGCATTCAAAACCAGTTGATCAAACCTCTTCTAATCCTTTCCACAATGGAAAATATATCCAATTCTCTTTAAAAATCATTTTTGAGGCCCTTCCTTCACCATTTCCTTTTACAATCTACATCTCCTGTTTTTTTCTTGCCCTGTCCCGTACTTTGTTTTACAGCACAGAAGATGAAACTGAAGGCAATACTGCAGTTGAGGCCTTACTGATGCTTAGCGGAGTCATCATTACATCTTTCTCTATGACTTACATATGCCACCTATTGATAAATCCTAAGAGAGCATTTCATTTTGCAAAAGCATTGCATTGTCCATTGCTATATTGTTAGCGATTCTCTGCAAAGCTCCTATAACCATCTACCTTGATTTCTCCAAGAAATTGACGGTCGTTTTAATTGAATTTCACTTTTGCATTTATTAAGTTCATTTTGATTTCTGAACTGATCTTCCACAGCGGTCACCATCCTCACAGCTTGGTGTAATTAAGACATTTCGTAAACGTGCTCTGCATTATATCAATCCATATTATTCTTTGTTTTTTCTTACACTGGATTTATCAGATAGTATCTTGGTGCCTTACAGCAAAGTAACTGGTGACGTGTCTTCTGTCTCTTTCCCTCTGTGTTTCTCCTTTCTGTCTCCAGAAGGATGTGCATGGAAAATTTGGTTTCAGAAGGACAAATGGACATACATAAAAACACTGTACATTCATATAGAGGAGAAAAAGTAAAATAAACTGTTCCTTCCACTATTTCAGATTGACCCCTGAGAAAACAGGCTCATACATAGCTGAGTTTAAAGCTTATGGAAGAGTTCTGCTGCAACAGAGCAGAGAAGCTGCTCATTTCACTGGCACAGAACACTTTAAGAGAAGGGATAAAACTCTGAATATGAATCAATACTCTATGGAAACAGCGGAATATGGAGGAAAAGGATAATGCACTTGCACTGTAGCCTGCATTAATTATTGTGGGTACTGGGATGTTCAAGAAGTGTGAGATACATTCGGCAAATATGCAAGGACTTAAATTTACTTGTACGATCTTCACAGTTTCTCACCATCCAGCCAAACATATATCCCTTGCACATCACTTCACTGCAAGAAAAGAAATAAATGCCTGGCTAAGTGCAGTTTGATCATCAAAGTGTTTAAAACAATGCATCACTAACTGAACCTTACAAATATTAAATTTAAAACTGAATTTCACAAAACGTACTCTGATAATGCCAACTCACAGATAAAGGAACACCTCACTTCATGTACACATATCATAGGAGACGTGTTAGATCCAATTCCAGGAGATGCTGTGTACTTGTCATTCGTGCTGACATGATTTGGAAGTAGAGGTGTTCAATACCACAGAGTGCAAATCACAGAGAAATAAATCTAGAGCCACAGGTCAGCGTTAAAACACCACCACCAGCAGACACCTCATTTTGTATCCCTCTATTCTGCATCTTTTCTGTTTCTGTCTTGCACAAATACCTAAATTTTGTCTTTTCATTAAAAAGAAACACCTCAGCTCTGCAGCACTGAGGGAACTCCCCTGGAAACTTGCCAGAAACTCATCTTTCCTATGCACACATTTGTTTATACTTCGGGTATGACAAGCAACTTACACAATCATTATGTTTACATGTACGTTCTCTGCAGATGAACAGGCCTTGCTAATTTCAGTTAAGACAGAAAGACCCCATGTTTTCATCCTCTGGTTACCGAGGAGGGAGGGGATGTGAGCTGCACCCCCCTGATGACACAGGTCACACTTTGTAGGCCAGGCATCAGGTATTGCTCCATTGAACAGAATAACTTTTAAGCAATCGTTTTCCCTCTTAAAAATGCAAGCCAGAACATGCTGGTTTCTTTCACAATGAGAGCACAGATTTTATCACTGCTTCTGAAGTGGCAGGATTTTACTTGAAGCTCTTCTGCAACTTAACAAGAAAAGATGATGTAAAACAGTTGCTAGATGATAGAGACAACAGGTACAGTAGCAGTAATATTTATAATATAATTTTTGGTGTCATAGGTTACCAACATGACTCTGGGTTCTGTACGCTGCATATGCTGTCAGTTATTTGTATTTAATAAATAATCTACCACACACCATGTCCACCTTACATTCTGTAGGAAAATAAGAAATGTTGGCAAGGTTGCTAAAAAGCCCAAGCACGATGGCAGGCTTATTCATGCCAGCTCCTTAGAAACAAAATTTAATGACACCTAAAAGCTGTTCTTTCCTCTTTAGAGGTAGGCTTAATTTTTTTCAGTTACTTTGCTGTTGTGTGACCACCGTAAGTTGATATGCTGCATTATACACAAGAACATCAGTGAATCAACATGAGTTAAGGCAGCTATTCTAATACTTTGGTCAAGTGACCACACCTCTGTTGCATTTGCAGCTTAGTCTGAAAGGCAGGCAGTTCTCAGGGCCTGGATGAAAGGGAATTGCAGCAGGATGGAGGGAGGAGTAGGAAAAAGCCCACTTCCACCTGGAGTTGCTTTTTATAAGCGTCCTCAGTACCAAACAGACAGTCCCAGTGCTTACAAGGATTTCCCCACGGGAGCCTTGCTGACAAAGGCACAAATACATAGTTTAGAACTGATCCTGAAAAAAACAAAAAAGGAGAGCCTTCAGAGAAAAGAAGACAGGGATTATCTGTTCAGTTCCATGTGCCGGAAAGACATTTTTCTGTCACAACTCTTCACAGAGATTAAGGCTAGCAAGCTGGAGATTCCCAAATATGGGAACAGCAGCACTTGTTGCAATTAATGGATCAGTGTACCTGGGGTTTGCATTTTTTTGTCAAGCAGAAAATAAAATTACACTCAGAATTTCTCTGACACCAAAACCAACAGCAAATCTAACAATTTACGATGTCCTAGTTTTTTTTTCATGTTTATACAAAGGCACAATGGTATTGTAAGGGTTATTGTCAAAGTCCTTAAACTTTCCCACCAGTCCCTAGAAACAATCTTCTGAAAAACAAAGATATTGCACATGGACACAAGCACTGAGAAAATTACATGCAATACATATTTTTAAACCCACACTGTTCTTTCCCCTAGTCTAAATGCCATAAAACCCCAGTAAGCTTAAACTGCTCTAAGAATTTAAAACCTATCAATCATTCACCTCAAATAGCAAGTTTTACTACACATTTTTCACCTCCTTTAAAAAACACAAACCCCAGATTCAACTTTTAGCAGAAGTGAGACTATTGCTTCACCACGATTAGATATAAGCAAAGGAAAACAAACAACCGAACTTGGGGCCTAACATTGCCCACATTTGTTCCTCACACAGTGCTTTACTTGGTGCTTCTCACCACCAGCACACATGGTAGCTTTTGCAAGATCGTGGCCTTGTTTTAGTATAACACAATCAAGATAATTTTTACAAGGTCAGAAAGTTGGAATAAGAGGAAACAAAATCCAGGCCTGTTGTGTCTGGAATCAATTAGGCTTATGTGCTTTTCAGACACTGCTTGTCTTTCTATTAAGTAGTATTTCAGTGTACACATACTATTAGCATGTACCTGGAAGTATGCATTGCATACGATAAGTTTCTCCACCTAAACGAGAGACATCAGGAGGTCGAAAAAGGAGAAGAGATCTTTATCTGTGAGTACTG
Organism: Tapera naevia; assembly: GCA_033556795.1. Classification (NCBI taxonomy): domain Eukaryota; kingdom Metazoa; phylum Chordata; class Aves; order Cuculiformes; family Neomorphidae; genus Tapera; species Tapera naevia. The sequence continues at coordinate 20,914,692 of JAUMJJ010000038.1, forward strand.
AAATGGTTTGGCTTTGAGCTTACAGTTTAGTTATCTGCCTCCCCAATGACAAACTGCTCAGAAAGGCCAGATGTCCAGGCATGCCTGTGTTGTACTCTACCTGCCTAAAATGCTAATTAGAACTGAAGGAGTTGTCCAGGCAAATACTGGCTATGTCCACTGTCAATTTTAAGCATTACCTTGAGTTTTAAAATTTAGAGCAGAGAGAAAACATTTTATCTTTGTATAGTCTAGTTTGTACTAAAATTACAGTCAGTATCAGTACAGAAGGCACGTGCAAGAATATACAATCCAGACAGATTCTTGGTGCATTCACAAGTAAAAAATATGTGACAGTAAAAGTGTTTACTTGTTGCTAATGTTGTGAAAAAAATTAGACATAAAAGTTCAATTGTCTAACCAATTAAAGATCAAAACACGTCACTGCTTCTCACCTTCATTTCACCAAGTCCAAAAATAAAGTGAAAAAGAAAGTGTTTTTCCTCCACTGCAGTAACTTTTGAACATAAGAAGGTGAAATTATTTTGGTGATAGGATTATAGATAAAAAAAATGCAGTGAAAGAAGTTAAGGTCCTCATATTTCCTATTATTTTTCTAAGCAGAATAGCTATGTAGTGTCTGTACTGTACATCACCAGTCACAGAGCTGGCTAAGTACCACGATAGGTCAGTGATGCTTCAGCTGGAACTGGATCAGAGCGATATGGGATGGGCTCTAGGCAGGTTCTGCAGGGGCAGGCGCAGGCAGGGAGGGACAGGCTGGGCTGCCCTTGCAGGAGAAAGCCAGACCCGGCGTGCAGGGAATTATTCCCTGATTGTGTCGCCCCTGAGACACAACTCCTCGCGGGGACAACACTCCCCCTGGGAGGCTGGCAGCAAAGCGTTTGTTGGAAACGCAGCGTTAGGGAAGGTTCCCTAAGCAGTGGCCTGGCTTAAATACAGCAACAGCTGCCCCGGTCAGGATAACGCCCGGGAATGGGACCCTGCACATTGACCTCACTGCGTGTCCCTTGCTCTCCCTTCGGGAAAGGCTCTATCCGCTGCCCTGAGACCTCGCCATAGGAAGGAATCTCACCTTTCCAGGCTGGACTTTTGGAGGAAACTTCGCCTTTCCAGGTGGGATTTAGGAGGGAATTTCGCTTTTCCAGGTTGGTCTTCCCGGCCGGGCCGGGGTTTATGGAGTTGCGTGAGTGCAGGGAGATGCAGAAGCTGTGTCTGAGGGGTGACCTCAGCAGGTAAATTATTCCCTACAAGTCGGGGCTGGCTTTTCCTTGTCACTGCAAGGGCAGTCCAGTCTGTGGCCGTGCCCTTTTCCTTCGCTACAGATCCGCCAGGAATCCCCCAGCAATCCCATCCCGGTTTGCCGAGGGGATTCGGGCCGAGACTGGGACAGGGACCCGAAGCGCTGCGCTCCTCTCCCCCTCCCCCTTCTCGGAGCGCCAGTCCGGTGCTGCAGCAGCGCCGCGGGGGACAGGGAGCAGCCGGTGGCAGCGCATTCCCGGGGGAAATGGAGGCGAGTCGGAGCGATCCCCTCCCCCGCGGGATGGAGGTTGCTGTGGCGACGGCAGGGTCGTTCCGCGCCCCCTCCCCCGCCCCGCTTCCCGCAGGGATGCGCGGGAGCCACCGACCCAGTGCGCCCCTCCCCCGCCCCCCGGGGAACCCCCGCCCCACCCCCTCCCGCCGCCGCAGGCCCCGCCCCCGCTTGACGTCGCCGCGGCCGGGGCTTTCCTGCCCCTGACTGAGACCGCCTCGGCCCGCTGATTGGCTGCGGCCGCGGCCAATGGGGAGCGCCGCCCACGGCCCGCCCCTCGGGTGGTGGCGGTGGGAGCGCCCGGCACGAATTTCCCCCCCGCGCAGGGAAAGCTGCACCCGTTTAAGTTAAGCCCCCTGGAGCCGTATTTATTTGAGTTTAATAGGTGTTTATGGTATGTTAGTCCGGACCTGTTCTCACTGGAGAAGAGGAGAGCGAGGGGGGACCTCACAGCAGTTTGCTGCTTCCTCACAAGGGGAGGAGGAGGAGCAGGCGCTGATCTCTTCTCTCTGGTGACCCAAGGGAATGGTAGGAAGATGTACCCGGGGAGGACTGGGTTGGATATTAGGAAAAGGTTCTTCATCCACAAGGTGATGGAGGACTGGAACAGGTCCTCAGGGAAGCAGTCACGGCACCAAGCCCGGCAATATTCCAGAAGCATTTGGACAACGGGCTCAGACACACGGTATGTTAGGACTGTCCTGTGCAGGGACAGGCGCTGGACCTGATGATCGTTGTGGGACCTTTCCAACTCAGGTCATTCTGTGGTTCTGTACATCAGCCCGAGCCACGTCGCGTTTATACTGGCCCCAGGGTTCCAGCACAGAGCCCCAATGCCAACCAAGCTGGCCCTCGCTTCACACCTGCGGCCGAAGCTGTGCTGGGGTAGAGGTGAGCAACCCCGGTCCCCCGAAGGCAGGAGGACGATGGCTGCACTCAGGCTGGGGCAGTTCGTGAGAGAGAAAATATGGGAAGCACAGCAGCCTTCGCAGCAGGTTGGATAAAGAGGAAGCTACAGCACATGGATGGATGGCAAGGTGGGCTTTTTCCATTTCCTGTCCTGGCCCACGGTAGGAGCACAGGGTTGTCGCAACAAGCCATAGCGCTGAGAGGAAGAATTACCTCATAGAATTGCGAGCACTTTCCAAGCAAAGGTGGAGTCTGGAGCAAACAGCAGATCCAGCTGATAGTGGCGGATGAGCCTGGGGAGTATCGCATTGCTGCTTTGCGTACCTTGGAGCCGCCTCAGTCCTGGTGGAGCAGGAAGAGGAGACAGCTCTAACAGGCTGACTCCCGGTACACAGAAAACGAGACACGGCTCCTCCTTCTTGCAGAAAGCAAGCTTCTTCCTTGGCTCACAGAGCAATAGCTTTAGTCATGGCTTTTCCTCTCCTGTAACCTTGAAGAAATCCTTCTTACATTTGGAGAGCAACAACACAACAACTTTAGAACTTAAGGGTTTATCTGACATGGAAGAAAAACTGCTTTTCACCTTGCAGAGCAATTAAATTAAAATGAAAAGCCAGTAGGATGGAATGAAGTTACGTACACCTTCAAAATAAAGCTCAAACAAACAAAAACTACCACTCGGGTGGTGCTTGGCAAAAAAAAAATTGCTAACAGGTGACTACATTTTTCATCTGTGTTTGTACTGAAGCCTTCTGCAGCTGCTAGTGGGTGACCTCGGAGTGAGGATTTAGCGGTCTTCCTGCAGGCACAGCAGTACAGCAAACCCTCAGCCTTGCAAACCACCTACTGCTTCGTGCCCAGGATTCACAGTTATCCTGCCTTTTGCTGCCTGTCTACACTAGACACGGCTCGGCAAGCTTCCTCATGGGTCCTGTACTTCTCCCAGGTCCTGAGTTGAACATGGTCAGACCCACCTATTTAAGTCTATATAACAGCATTGTTATAAACACACATAATTCCATCCAAAGTAGAGAAACTTGTTTTGTTTTACCAGTGATAGTCAATAGAAGTCTTCCAGAAGAACAGGGAACTCTGATTACACTGCTCCTTTTCTTGAGTCATTCCCCCTGAAGAGAGACACACACCCCCTTGACTCCAAACAGGAAAGGAAAAGGTTGGAGTTGTAACAAAAAAGGAAGAAAAAATGAGGTGCAGAAGATGTGAAGAAAGATACAAGAAGTCAGACTCTAAAAACTGGAAAGAAAATGCTCACCTGGACAGAGAGCCCAGAGAAAATGCCAAAGTGTTAATTTATGACGCTTGGTGCTCAGCCCCGCAGGCCAGTGCTGTGACATAACTGTACAAGCTACATTTCCTTCAGTGGTAATAATACCCTTTTCTCTGAAGCTTCCCAGCTTTACAGAAAGACATCCCAGACAGGATTACAATAGTGTACTTCACAAACTTCATTTCCGCTTCATAGCAACAGCTATAGGAGACGCCATCAGCATTTTGGGTTCTGTGCAGCAAAGTTTTACTTGTGAGACCGGAGTCAAACAAAAAGAGGCAAGGAGAATCAGCACAGCCTGTCCATGGGATTTTTGAACCACTGATGGTCACAGACCTTTGCCAGTGATGTCACTTTAGGTCAGTCAGTCACGCTTTGCTTACAAATGGCTCAACTGACTCTCAAGGATACCAGAAACAAATTCTTTTTTTGTTGACACTCTCGGTCTTAGGTACTTCTGACATGAAAGTAACCAGCAAACCGCAAGTAAGCTCCAGTCATCCTCACAAATTAAAATGCGATAGAAAAAGTGTGTGTGGGGAAATCTCCTTCCAATTACATTCCAGACAAAGCTTTGCTGCACTTCTAAACAACATTTCCAGATGGATGCTGTATGTGTATTCAGGTACGTTTTGAGCCAGCACTTCTCAAGGTAATTTGCCCCATGCCCTCTGCTGCTGTTTCTACTCCCATCTCTCCTTAAAACATGCATACATGCCCTCAAAGTCTGGAAGCTGCCTCAGCTCCAGCTGCATTGTTGCCAATGTGCACCTGGCAATAGGGTGTCTAATTTTAAAAGTTTCTTAACCACTGCCATTCCAGTGCTGTGGTTCTTGAGCAGCAACACCATCCTACCTGCTGGGCAATGCCTCTCCCCACATCACCTTCAAACAACCCATGGGTTTCTGTCTACCCGAGTACCCTTGTTATTTAACTGCCTTACAAGTCACATTATTTCAAACATTTCTGGCATCTGAAAGTGCTTTCCCAAGCCATAATCAGAAAATGTACTGTTAACTTGACTATTTTAACTTGGACAAAGTTAAACTGACAACTGGTAGAATTGCACCTTGGTCTCTCTTGAGCTGTCCTCTCACTTAACAATTCTCCTGCCTCCCAGTATTTTTCACCTACTTTTATGAAAAGTAAACAAAGTTTCCAATTAGTCTGATAGATGGTACCAGGCTTCACTTAAGCAAGAAAGGCTAATTAGACTCTGCTATAATTTGCACCAAATCTACTATTGTGCCACCCGTCAACAAGACTCTGCCTAATATAAACACTTGTATCTCTAACTCTTTAAAGAAGGAATTTTAAAAATCACAGCTATGCTCTGGGTGTGCGGGGGAACCCAAAACACGCTGATGTACTGATTCAACTATATTCATGCTGCTATGGACAGTTTTACAAGAACTGTAATTTTGGATAGTAATTTAAATGGACTTACAGTGTAGTGGACTGGCCTTTAAAAAAACTTTCAAGTAGATTTTCCCTGTGCCTTACTTCACGTCCATGTGACACAGAGCCATGGGATGTGGCAGTTAAATCTGAGTGTCCAATACAAGTTCCAATTTATTTGTTAAAACAAATTTTCAGAAATACTCATTACCATGACAAGGAGATCTGCACTACTGAAGGCTGCAACAAACACATTTTATTTTAATTTATCAGTATACCTGATAGTTCAGAAAAGTGATCTCTTTAATCAATGCTCTTGTGACAACAGTGTACTTTTTTTAGATTGGGGTAAAACTGACTGCAGAGCACACTGGTTTTACGTTCTCCAGCTTGGATTGCCTGCAGTAAGACTGCTACAGCAACAGTCTTTCCTCAAGCCGATCCTAAAGCAGGAACACTTCCCCCACCCTCTCCTCATCCAGCTGCTAAGCAAAGAATAAACTTTTAGCTTGGCCCCTCCTTTATTGGAAGGGGAATAGGGTAATATGCTGTAATTGGTTTTCCATGTTTGCCAAGAGTCTGTTTCCTCTTATCATCCACAATATTTAACATAAGTCTTGTAATAGTTCCAAAAATAATAAAATCTGCCCCAAGAATAAAAATGATAGATCCACAACATGCTGCTTTTTTGTCATGGCCTTGGTTTCGTAACATTCTGTTAGTAGTTTTTATTGCCTAATGCTGTGGTTTCTTTCATAGGCAGCAGACCCAGTAAAGACATTTCATCAGCTACTTACACAGCAGCAGCCTGGATTATTTACAAATGGAGATTTCAGTACCGTATTAAAATAAATCACCACTGCATGCTGTTAAAGTTACACTACACTAACGTGGCAGAAACCCCCCCAGAGATTCTAGAGGGAGGAACATTGAGTACATAAAAATCGTAACTATGATATCAGCAAATTCATTAAGATATCCAAATAAAACCTGCTAGTCTTCCTCCTTCTCCCCTAGCTCCTCCTATGCAATACTGGAAGCGGAATAGGCAAATTATATTCCTCCCCTATGTAAAACAGGACACACAGGATATGTAATAAGTAACAGAACCTATGCAAGACTTCCCTCATGATTTTCTACCATGCACCAAGATAGTCTGTCCCTCTCTCCCTCTGCCCTACCCTTTCAATCTCCAAAGCAAATGCCCTGTACTGCGCCAACTCCCTCAAATGCAGGTGTAATGGATGTGGAGAGATAAAGGTGGAGAGCAGCACTTCACTCACTGGGGTTCAGTTTGAATAAAGAATATCAGAACAAAGATAACAAAAAGGAGGCAATGCACAGGAAAAACTTGATTTGGAGGAGAGAGGGGATGGACCCAAACAAAAAAACCTAAGACGACAGCTGTGGGAAAATCATCAGTGCCAAAAGAAGAGTCCATCAAAGGGAACTGCTCTCTCAGGCATCTGCATTTACAAAAGCAATACCCTACTGGCAACAACTTCGAGAAAAACACAGGAACATTGGGTTACCTTCATTTAGCATTATTACTTTAAAAAAAAATCCTTTAATGCCCCAAATAATCTTCTGATATTTTTAAGTTGTTTTAATTAACTAAATCTGAGTGAAAAAAAAATGTAACTAACTTAGAGCCTGATAAGAGATATTCCTTTCTTCCCAAGAACAGATTTCATGCTCACAAGTAAACTCCTCCAGCAGAAATAAATTTCCCAAATTAAATGTATGCCATTTAGCCTAAAACTATTCTATGCCTTTCTAACTTGACCAATATATAAATATTGCAGTTGAAGGCTCCTCAACCAGTCAAAACCATGATGAACTAAGTGTCACAAAAAGCATAACACAGCAGAAAGTAAACATCTCTGGAGCAGGGAACAGAGTGGTCTACTACCTTCTAGAGGCTTCAGAGAGCCTCTCATTGTTTTAGCTTATCAGTAAGCGTTTTGGCATTTACCTCAAGTCACTGCTGAGTCTGATCTTACACAAGAATAAATCAGAATGATTGAAGTCAACAGAAACACAAAGGTATAAGACCGAGGGGAGAGTGCTAATCTGCCTTAAATGACTGCCAAAATTCCCGGAGCTTCTCATTTTTAAGCAGAAGTAAGAGATGCAAGTCTTAAAATCATGTTTAGAGAATTTGTCACTTGAAATGTACTCTTTTCATAGTTAACTATGGTTTGTACTATATGCTAAACGGGGAGTACAAGGAAACTGCACCATCATATAATTTTTCAGTATCAGTAGTAATCTTACATTACATGCAACAGCTGTAAAAGTTGCTAGGGAATAATGTTTTAATTGTTTGGTTATGAAAATGCAACCAATAAAACCAACTGGAGTTCAACATGAAAGCTAGGCAAGTTACCATTCACTCATGCACGTGTAAAACCTATGAAAGAATAACCTTGTAAAGCATATGCTCTAGAAGTGAACTCTGCTGCTAGGTTCCGTGCTATGGAATTTTCAAATCCTAGTAGGATAAAATAGGATCAGGGGTTTCTCAAAACCCAAGAAAAATACAAAGATTTCTAACTGGCAACAAAAGGATTATGCATGCCCACAGGTTGTAACAAAAAGCCAGGTAGAATGCAAGGAAACTTCAATCTGCTCCTCTTTGAGAATACTAGATTTTTATATAACACAGAGTATAAACTGGCATGTAAGCCAGGACCAACCAGCAGAATCAAAAAATCAATATGCACACATGACTATTGGACATCACAGCACATGCTTCCTGCCCTTCACCCGCCATGAAAAGGTGCTGGTAGCTTTCTGCCATAGCATAGGTTTCTTTTGAATTCTATCAATCTTCCATGCTTTTAGAAAATGAGTGGCTGACAGAAGTTTTAGCTTTGTAAATCATCACCACAATTTTTGTTCTTCTCAGGATAGGGTGAAATTCCAAAAAAATCTCAAGCAGTTAATTCAAGCAACTACTCTTGTTTAGTCATCTCTCTTGTGAGCATCCTGTCACTACAAGCCAGTTTTCCCTCAGCATCAAAGCAATTTTGTCCCTATGGTTTTACTGTCATGCAACACCATTTTCAAACTTGAGCTTAAACAGGAACTGTTTGTGCTTTATAAGTGCACAAACAGGTGAAAGAATCTAAATGGAATACTCTCAATAATTTTAACAGCTGAAACAATTATAGTGCATTGCTTACAACGCTCCAGTATGTGCAAGAAAAACTTGAAACTGGCAACTGAAGTGGTAAATCATCTGTTGTCCAATCCCCCAGATACAAATGAAGGTTCCATACGTTTTTTAAACTTTCTTTAATCTCAGAACCACTGCTAAGTTACACCTGTCAGGCTAAAGTTTATTCATTTCTGGTCTTAGTGTTTTGACAATAAGAATGGATGACATGAGGATCCGTGTCCCCCAGCACTGTGTTGCAGTCAGTATTGGTCCAGTAAGACAACAGTTTTGCAGTCATTTCCTGCCTTCCCCCCCTTTTTTAAGATACATGAAGCATGGCCTAGCATTAGTGTCACACTTTTATCCACAATTTATATAAATAAGATGAAGTGGAAACTCACTTGCTTCCTCATTTGTAGGGGAAGTGACATGAATATTCTGTACTTTAACAAGTAAACACTTAAACACAGGATTTTGTTTTGTACTGTTGCAGCCCTTTCACCTTCCCCCTGAGCCCGCCACCATAATAAGTACCAAAGCATTTTTAGTTTTTATTTTCATCAGGATTTCCAAACTGGTAGATTTTATTTTCACACCCTCTTCACAATAGACAAGATGCTTACCATATATTTAGGATTACAAGTTGTCACTAAAAGAAAACTTTACACAACCACTGTACATTTAGGTTGAAAAACTGTCCTTGCATGAAAAATATACCTAGAAATCAAGTGGTAAACAAGAACAAAAACATTAAGGAAAGATTAACGTTTTTATAATGTGCCATTTTAAATTTATCAACTCCTCCTCTACTTTCCATTCATACTCTGGTTTTACCTATTGTGTTTGTTAAGGCAAACAGCTAATCCATTTCTGAAGAGGTGCTGTGGAAATTGCGGACGAACAGCAAACATTTGGCATTAAAATAGATAGCACGTATGTAGCCTCTAGTAATATACATTAAGCATCTCTCTTGGACTTCAGGATAATGACAGGGGAGGATGAACATGCTAACAATGTCAAAAAGGCTTAAAATTCAGCGTCCAAGCAATTTCTATTAATGCTTCTGTAGTTTTCAAGCTCTAAGTAGTATAGAATTTATGCAAATGCATTAAAGAATTCTAGCTTGGCAAGTACACCCAAGCAGGTTATTAAACTATATATACAGAAAGTGATAAATACAGAATTAAAAGAGTCCTTCCGCTTCTCTTTATAGCCTTGAAAACTGACAAAAAATTGAGGACAGCTCTACAATATTAAACATTAGGGTTCCCAGCTCCTGTGGTTACCTAACTACACAAACTGATTAAAATACTCAGATGACTTTGTAGTGTTTAATACAATTCAGTTCGTAGTCAAGGGCACAAGACAACATTTAACAAAAAGAATCACATCAGTTGACCTAGAAATCAAATGTAAATAGATATGAATACAATCTCCAAAATCTGTCTTTAAGTGAACATTAACCATTTATTCAAAGTTATACAAGAATTTGAAGGATAAAGTCTTCTTCTGCAACAGGAAACCAACTTACAAGTTTCATGTCTCAGTTGAATTGAAGTGGAGGCGAGCGGGGCGGAGGGGGAGGGAAGGGTGAACAAACAAGTTAGTAGGCCCCATCCAGGCAGCTAGAAAGTAAAAACAGGCTCAACAGCAGCCACCTCCAGCTTGTTGTCCTCCCTGATTGCCTGCAAGTGTTGCATTAGTTGCAGCATGTTGAGGGCCAATTTTTATGCCATTTGCCTGAAATGAAGTTTAATACACGGTATAATTATTTTAGAACACCAATATACTTGAAAAGCTTTTCATTTTTTAGAAGATAGCAAGTTCCCCTAATGTATGCAATATTATATAGCAAAATTTATATTTTTAGCAGCATTTTCTTGGCAATTAAATATAACTTAAAAGAAGATTCTTTTCTTCTCATTTAAATTTTTATCTCTATGTTAAACTCTGTACCTTAAACTCCTAACATAAAAACACAGAGCAAGAACAGTATTTGAATACTACTCGGCATAAGGCTTTAAAAATACATAGCATTTGTCATGAACATATAACCTCTCCCCTCTCACCAAAACCTCCATTAGTTTAATAGTTTAATATAAAACTTTTCCTCTCTAGACAGCATTTCTTTCTGTGTTGAATCAGCTGTAGAGGCTAAGGGCATACGAGCGTTCTGTGTCATCAATAATTTCTATGATCCTGAAAGACATGGCTACTTGCCAAGAACCCACACACAGAGTAGCTCTTTCATTCATCAAAATCACACTTGTATCTTAACCCTCACTCCCTCAAGTGGATTTTACCTAAAAATACAGCACTTTGAGAAAAGTAATACAGTAGCTTCAGAAATTAAGCTCTTAAGGAAACTTTGCGTCACAGTAAATCTCAGATTTATAGTGCTTGGCAGTTGTTCTGCAACAGTAGTAGCCTTGGGGTTTCTGGCACTAGCTCAGTATTGACAGCAGCTGATGTGGTTTCTTTTCGCTCTTTGACTCCTCTTTAATAAAAAGCATGCCCTATGGCTCATTGGTTTTGCCCCCTCTGGGCTGATAGCAACTTCTTGAGGAATCAAGGAGCCAGACTTGGCATAAAGCCAAATAAATAGCACGGACTGTTGGCTCTTGACAGCATATTGCAATCAAAGCTACATAAGGCACAGTAAAGAAGTCAGCTACTATATGAAACTCGACAGATACGATGAGCATGCTTTCTCAGACACGCTGATTACTGTCCAATTTATATGGCACTACTGAGCGCATTTTCTTTAGGAAAAATGGTAAAGAAAAGTTTATATTTTTCATCACTAAATTGAATTAAAAAAGCATTCCACTAACACATCATATGCACACACACATTTTCCAGTCAGAATAATGTCTTCAAAGGATTCCTATTCCAAGTTTTATTTAGCTACAAGCTTCCTAATGCAAATATTTTGCATAGGACTGAAGTTTCTCATTATTTCCTCTCTAAAAATCCTAAGAACATTTTTTAATAGTCTAAATTTTCTCATATTGAAATATACTAAGCAAAAGAGGTGAAGCTGTTTGAGTCCTACCCATTTCCTCACTACTCTTTGAACAGTTCTGCAATGACTATCAGGGTTGAGTGTCAGACTGACAGTGCCAGACTGAGAATGCATCTATGCACAGAACAGGTACTGAGCAGAGTGGCAGGGCAGGCTTTCACATGTGGTTTCACTAAGTACCTAAGCAACAACAGAGACTTGTAGAATAAAAAAACCCAAACCTTGGCATCCAAAAGGACTGACCGCTTCCCACTGTTGGATTTGAACTGTGTGTGGTGTGACTTTTTACGTGAATGTTAACAGAGAGCTTATACGATCCTAATATTTCTGCATAGTACCTCTGAATTTCAATCTGCTTTTTTTTCCTACAGCTATGAATCTTTCTCAACCGCTCAAGATTTTCAATGGCCCAATCATTTTGAAATTCAAGAGAGACTTCATAGGTCTTTTTAGGCTCCCTGCCTAAAAAAAGTGATCTCTGCTGCACGTCCCTGCCCCCACCCCAAACAAGCAAGGAGACAGGCCCCAATAATCTGTAATTTCAGTAATGTGTATGGGCAAAATGGCTAATCTTTTATTCCCTACAGAATCCAGCCACCTAAACTAGGAGCATTTCAAAAGTCTTTTATGTAACTCCTCAAAGCAATCCCTCCCCTACACTGGACAGATCATGGAGTGCATCTGGCATATCAACATGGTCCCCTATTTACATAGTAGAAAATTATCTTTGAAAACAGATGACACCATATGGAGAAGTGGATGAAAGTGGATTTTCTTCTCTTTTGGGGATTTATATTATTTTGTGATGCTTCATGGATGGATAGGGTCACTTATTTTAATCCATTTTTATCACAATGGCAGGCAATTCTATATCTAAATGAACAAATATTTTACTGTCCAGACTTCTAGGGAAGGTAAATTTTGTACACTTACAAACAAAAACAGACACAAAGGGTTTAAAGTATTAAAAGTTACCTCATTATTAATGTCAAAAACACCTTCCTGGATTTTCTCATAGATCTCCTTTGCAGTGTTAATAAATGCCTAAAACAGAGGAAAAAACATACAGACACAATGAATGCGATACCCTTTGGCGTAAGATGTACTAACTGGAATCCAATCCATGTGCAGATGTTTCAGTGAGACTTTTCTTCCTGACCTCAGCAGGAACACGTATGACAACAGCATCCTATAACCTACCCTGAAGCAGCAGTGGATCACATGCTGTTTACAAAAACAATGGCATTTTCATAACATCTGTATTCTACAATCTGTTGTCCAGTAATTACAGGGAAAAAGTGGTTTTTAAAATATATAAATTACTTTTAAATTATTTATTTCTGACCCTTATGGATAGATTGTGTGGCAGATGGTTTCCCTTACCCTTAATATCTTTGTAATAGGCCACTCTAGATTAGAGTGCTTAGCAACATAAAACCACAGGGTACTTACAATGATGATGTAAGGATGCTGTCTGCTGGATGAAACCTTATGCTATCATTTAATATTCACCTAATTTTAAGAACGTATTCTCTTTAATTAATCTTGCACACAATAGGCAACAGACATCTCAATAGTAGGAAAGAGAGCCCCCAGGTGATTATGATTTCTGAAAATCTGTTGTTCTAATTCAGAGAAAAGATTTTGACATTCAGGTCTGAAAAAATGAATGATATAAATGCTTTTGGTTAAAGTTTACAATCAATGATTCCATTCTTCTCTCATTTAACTTTACAGGTCAAGTAATGCCTCAAATAATGTACAATTTAAGAGGTGATTAACAGCAGCTAAAAATTACAATCAAACACATAATATTTTTTTTTGTTTTAAAATGCTAACACCATGCAATCATATGAGATACCCTAACTTCTGCACAAGCCTATTACAGCACATACAGATCTAATTCAAATATAAAAAAGTAAACATGGTTCACGGAGAAGAACAAATCATACCTTTCCTCATTTCTACACTGGAAGCATTTGACTGCTGAACTTGCCACCAGAGCTTTGTTTCCTAATTAACAGGACTGATATGTTTTCACCTTTAAAGGCCTTACAGCTCCCCAGAGTAATCAATCTACTGCAGCTCAATTACTGCACCAAGCACACACCACAGCCAGTGAAGGAGACTTGAACGACTGCGGCAGGAGTGGAAAGATATGAATATGCATAAACTCTAAGTGGGTGATCGAATCATCACAGAGGGTCATGAGAATTTGCAGCAAAATAATGAGAAGAATTAATCATTGCAGATTCACAAGGCACTTAGGAAGTGAGTTCGTTTTTCAAACATGCGTTAAGAGTTGAGGAGAAAAATTGGCTTTCGGCCAACCATGAATTGATTCAAATTCCTTGGAAACTGAAGTTTCAAATGTAGGAAAAAATGTCAAACTTATCTTGATTTCTGATAACACATTAATTACTGTAATGGACTCATACATGGGCCTACTGCAAGGTATACATCAAAAATTTTGGAAATTCACACAGCTGGAATCTGTAAGGATACTTGCCTGCTTCCATTTCAGCAGGACATTAAACAGAACTTGAAGTCTTAAAGCATGTTATAACAACTTGATGTAAACATGTACTTAACAATTGGCACTTCCAACAATTCTAGAAGATGCTGGCTAAGTGCGCTTAGGCCAAATCATGAGAGTTACATTAGATGTAAAAGAAATACTTTAGACCAACAGAACTAGAATTTTAACAGACTACAAACTCCAAATTAACACATCCGACTATAAGATGCTTCTGAGTTCTACGCTCAAGAAAAGATCAGTGCAGCAACACATCTATCCTCACAAAAAATAGTAAAATGCACTAGAAAACAGTATGATTTAACACTTAACCCTGCCCCACATTCAAGTTATTACACACTTAGTGTACAAAGCAAAAAAAGTATACTGACAGTTCAGTACAGTGTATTTTAATGTTAAACATATTGCTTAATAAGTTACTGATCTGAGAAAATCCAACCATTTCCCTCATCTCAGTTCTGTCATTTCAGTTTGTCCTGAGGAGATATCATCTCACTACTGCGTTCCCATCAGTGATTCTGGCGCACCACGTATCTGTGTTAAAACAGCACATACTGTTACTCTGCATGGCACAATGCCAGGCTGCACTGGGTCACATGTAAATAATTCCTATTTGGAAACAATGGCTTGACAATATAGCACTTAATAAATCTACCTCATGTTTTCTTCACTTGGTATGGATTCTGAAAAATTACTAATAATCAGCCATGAAAAAGAGACTTGCATCCCTTGGGACTTCCATTTGTTGCATCCATGTATTTTAAGTTAGCTAATCGGACTCAAACTAGCCACCTGAGAACTTTACTGAAAACAGCAGTCTACTCATTTTAAGAGTACCATTATCAGATTTTGGCATTGCATGCTGGTGCCCCAATTAGCAAGGACAAGAAGGTGAACACAGTATAACTGACAACTTCTAAAAATCTCTTTTAATATTGTATGTTCTAACTCTTATCTGGAACATGCAGTATACTATAAACTCTCAATTATTTATGAGCAGTTTATCCCATTTGCAGATTAACCGAGCCATGGATTCAGAAATACAGAGCAGTCTCCCCTCACACACAGTTTGGATTTATTAGACCATGTGCAGGGGACTGCAAGAGCGCAGCTGTAGGACTCCACAAGCCAACTTGGCTTCAGGTGCAGTTTAGCCACTTCCACACAACACAAGATCTCAGACAGTAAGCCCACATGGACATGGCTGGCTGCCTACCAAGCCTACTGTAGTTGCACTGCATATTCCTGTAAAGCTGCTCTTACTAAGACACTATACAAAGACACTCGAGCACTTCCACCCCAAATCAACTCAGACCCAGGTTTTTTTACCCCCCTAGGAGAGGCAGTACCAGATCCAATCTGGATTTATACTGAGTCACCTGAAACATGGCAAGGCTGTAGTAACACAGTAACTCATTACTCGAAGGATAAATGACAGTCCAACAGTATGTTAGACTTCCAAATATAAAAGTTCTAGACCGCACTTCAGGAAAAATAAAGAAAAAGTAACTTCATGAAAATGTCTACATTTAATGTTTAGCTCTTGCGTTTAATCTTTCCAAATCACAAATTACTGATGCTTTTTTGCATGAGAATATTATCTATACTACAGTATTAAAAAAAGGTTGTATACAAGTTATTCAGTGATTTGTTTTAATATAATGTTTTTCAACCATTTTCACATTATCACTAGGTTCTCAAATAATAATAATAATCCCCTGCTGAGAAAATTACATTATTGTACAAGCGGGGAAGTGAGCCTTGCAAGATGTGATCTACCTGTTCTGTCACACCTGCACCTAGTGGAAAGTTAACAAAGGAGGTTTTTGAGTCACGATATACCAGTAAAATATCGCTTTAGATTGTTTGTATAAGGAGTTTCCTAGATTATACTGCTACATGGTTGTCTCACAATGCCCACCTCAAAAAAATCCCAAAGAACACAGAAATCTCTACTATCAAACAGTACAGACGCTGCATTTAAGAAAAATTATCCTAAAACCACTGATCATAGAATTAAGTTAACTTCAACATTTATTTTCTCAATGTAAACAAGTAATCAAGGTTTACTATCGTTGTGACAAAGCCAGGAGGAATAAATTCTGTAACTGGTAAAAACAGCGCAATAAGTAAGGGAATAAGTTCCTGATGCCTTCGTCTTATGTAAATTTCATGCAGGAGTAATAAAAAGCTAATGGCACCAGAAAGCAAGTAATAGAATGGCTACATTTAGCCTCCACTTGGCAGAGGTCAATAAGGTCTCTTCTCTTTGTCAGAAAGCCAGTGCCATAACAAATATTTGAGGACTTAGCTACAAGCTGAACAGAACAGGAAAAACTTGTAATCACTGATACTTTTCAAAACTCAGTTTTTACAAGTTCATCTTTGCTAAAATCAGAATAGATCAGGTTTGCACTGCCAGCTCATGTAACCTGCTGCCCTCTGGTGGCAATATTAAAGTTAAAATTTGGTGCTTTAACATAAAAATGAAGTGCACATTATTTCTGGATAATTCAATATCTTACAATTCAATGAGGAATACTTAAAGGCAGATATCTCACAAATTCTAAAGCATGGCCCAACACCTAGAATTTTCTCCTCCTTTGCAATTTTTTGTCTTTTAGCAGTAAGAAATAATACAGTTTAATTACTCTTGTATTAAAGAACACATTTGGAAACAGTAACACCATGGATCAACAAATGGATTTAGCCCTAGAATATTCACCATCCCAGTGAATAAAGGGTGCTGGATGACCACTTCATACAGCGAGATCCCAAAGCTCTTGGCAGCTGTTTTATGCACAGTAAGACAATACTTTTTACAACTAAATGATCCTTCAAAAAGCAGCTTAGAATGCTAAAAGGGCTACAGAGGTTAATTATCAAGCAGTAGGAAGGTGCTATATAATGAACCTACACTGCAAAAAGCACCCCAATGCATCTGTAGCCTTATTTTTGAAGTAAAGGTGCATGGGCACAAAACAGAACTTCTAAAAAAATTGCTGTTACGTACCCATTGAAATGCAATCCTTCTGATAAACTTGTTTGGAACATGCACATTACTAGAGCTCAAAGTGCCCTGAAAAGTCCTGCAGCTGCTGTTGAACAGTTACAAAAGACAGAAGACATGAGGAAGAAGAGGATAACACCCCTCCCCACCCCCCCCCCCCCCCCCGAATTAAGAGACCATCTCTCCAGCAGCATCTACAGCTCAGGCAGGCAGCCATATCATACTTTTCATGCTCTTCTATAAAGTTCAATTGATTAACTGGGACTTTTTATTCTCATTATACTTTGGGATGCCCAGAAGCCCCAAGAACCGTGGTAGAGGCAGTGTTCCTTACTGGATAGCTGGGACACAGTCCAAGGATAAAAGCTGGGACAAGGAGGTAAAAGCTGTGAATCTTCACTGGAGCCAGGTGTCCTGCCCCTTCTCTCCCACAGCTGAACCAACATGAGCTTCACCTCTATTTTCCCATGGGAGAAACTGTCTAAGGAAACTGCCAGCTTCACCCAGCTGAAAAGTCACAGAACTTTGATTTCAAGGAACCTGAAGGAATAATTTTGATACTGGTTTTGATACAAGTTAAGATAAACCTAACTGTTGGAGTTTTTTTTTTTTAAAGACTCAAGAACTGGAAGTCCTGCTCTTTTGCAAGTTCTAGTCAGATTACATCGTGTGTTCAAATTACCTTACTATGAAAACTATTAACATTCTAGGTTTTCCAAGTTTAAGTAAAACCCTCCTAACTATATTACCAGGTCAAACAATTGTTTGTTTACCAGCAATCAGTTGTGTTTAAGGAGGGTGTTGAGGGGAAATAAAAAACAATTCTAAAAATCTGTTCAAATTTAGAGGCTGCTAAGAATCTCACCTTTCCCTGAGATTTTAATTTCTACCCTTCAGAATACTACAAAGGCCATCTTCCTTCTCTTCTCTGTGACCAAGCAGTACCGCTGCTGAAGCTACAGGGGTTTTGAATATTCATTATCCATTTAAGCAAAAGTATGAAAGAAGCTGCTTGAAGAGAAAATTAAGTTACAGCTGAAACAAAACCATTGAATGACCATCCAGCTACATGCAGAAGTGCTCCATTGCTCAGTCGAAACCATTACTCTATTCAGATTTAATCCTAAATAATGAATCCATTATTACATTCTATGTGCAGACAACTTGGAATAATACAGACAGTACTTTTAAGAAGAAAGCCTGGCATAGCTCTATATAATACCCTCCATATGGGAAAGAACTTACTAAAAACCAACTCCTGCACCAGGAGTCAGTGATACACTACTACAACTCAAGTGTGAGATCAGCTTCTGAAGAGTGATGGTGTCTAGTACTGGTTTGACCAGTAACCTGAAAAAATTTTCGTTTAAGGTTGATCACGTTAATCATAATTAAAAGTAGCAGTCTGGAGTGCAAGAATAATGCACAAAGTTACTCCAGCTTCCCAGATGCAGCTAGATGTATTTACTTTTTGAGAATCAGTCATATAGAGGGATTTAACAACTGATCTTCCAGGAATAAATACGGTGCGCTGTAGGAGACGACTGCATGATCACCCTGAGTTCACACAGGTGATTCTGTTCTGCCCCTACAAGTGTTCGCCATTGCCCAAGCAGAAAGCACTTAGCAAGCTCTGAATTGTAGTCTTATCTGAAACGTGCAGTTAACAGTCATATACTGTTGTTGAACTGCCAATGAAAACCCAAATGCGATAAAGTTGTCAATGTCTCTTAAAAAATGAGAGAAAAAAATTCTTACAAACCACGTGCAGTTTCAGTGGGAAGTCAGAAAATAACTGATGTTATGATTAAAACAAGTGCAAACATGCCTGGGGTTTGGACTACAGACTGATGCCTATACAAGTGAAAAGGGTAGTGATAGACACTGCAGTGTTTTCTCAGGAAGAAAATACGTAAGTGACATTGAATTCTGCAAACTGTACTTCAGAGCACACATCCCTGATCCACAATTCAAGAACACAGAACAGATACTATAACCAGAATTCTAGAAGTTAACAATTTCTTTCACCATGAGTTAAAAACAAGTTCAGTGCTACAGGTCAAATTTAACTACACATGCTACTGGGAGATAGCCTACAGCCATGCTCAGGGTGTACATTGAACATCTTCAAAATATAGTCAAGAATATTTTTTTTTAAAAAACAGAATTGTAAAGAAAGAAATGCACTAGTGGTAACAGCTTGGAAATCACTGAAGAAAAAAACCACAAATATTCAGTTATGCTTTGACAGCTGGCTACCTTGATTTCTTCTAGCCTCTGTCTAAAAGAAAATGAACAACAAATCCTGTTTAAATAAGTAGCTGAAGAGACCAGTATTAACTGGCCTTGCACTGCAGTCAAATTATAACTCTCTGCTTACCCTCTTCCCCCCAGGAATCCTTCTATCCTTCCAATGATTCTGAAACTCTTCTCACTCAATCTCATCCATAACAAACACAACAATTTAACTCAGTGGCCACATCAAATTCTTAGAAGCCTCCAAAGACTTGTTTTACTTTAAAGATTTCTACAGGTGTTCTGGCACTGGTAATGCTTAACTACATAACCCATGCACGATACATTATAGTCACAGGTAATTTAACAGAATGCATTAAAAATGCTGCCAAGTAATTAAGGGGGTATTCCTTTCCCCTCAAGCACTATAGCTTTTCTTCCCCCCTCATCCCCCAATAATCTCCTTACAATTAGATACAGACCCGTTTAACTCAAGTAGTTTTAACTAAAAAGTCTAGTAATTCTGGAAAAGATGAGTATTCTGAGATTCCAATTAAATGCATAAAAAGTATTTTGACCATTTATCTGGAAACTAAGCAAGAAGAGAGTGTTTACTTCAACAATTTTAACATCAACATATTTGAAAAAGTCTGATACAATAATCGAGATGCAAATTTAAAGACTTGCAATGTCCAGATTTTTTGATCAAGTGTATTTCCATCAATGCAAAAATTCAGCACTATTACTAGACTTTAGTTTGCCAAAGAAGCCAGTAAAAACATTCTCCATTGCCACCACATAAGATAATATTTATAAACACCAGGCCACAGATTTCTCCTGGTTAAAATTTAATTTTAGCTGAATTACCTCAAATGTTGTTCTTCCCATTTAGTTTCTACATCCTCAGGCAGTCACAAAACTATGATTTCTTTTCAGCCCTGAAGTTAAGTAGTGAAGGCTTGCTGGATTTGTGTGCCTTGCACACTTCTTGTTAGTAAGTGAGGATATATGAACTGAGTATGGGCCCGAAGACTTGGGAAGTACTCTTTCTGTTTTACACAGCACTAACATTTCAGATGGAGCTCTGTCCACTGCTGTACTGGATGGAGTGACTTTACAGCAGCCTGCATGCTGCTGTGTTTTGGATTTGTAACTAAAACAGTGTTGATAACACACCAAGGTTTTAGCTACTACTGAGTAGTGCTTACACAGTGCCAAGGTTTTCTGTTTCTTACCCTGCTCCTTGCAGTGATTAAACTTAGGGTAGGCAAAATCTGTCAGGGGGTATGGGGTCAATGCAGGCAGGACAGCTGACTAGAATTGGCCTAAGGGCTATTTCTCAGTATATCACATCAGGCACAACAATAACACACAAAGGGTAGTCTTTCCAAAGTAGTTGTTGGTCAGACTGGCTGGGAAGCTATCAATTTGCGGTAAGCTGTGAGCTACTTTCTCCCCACCTCTTTCCTTCATTTATTAAGCTCTATCTCAGCCTGAGTTTTTCTCACCTTGGCTTTCCTGGTACTCTTCCCCATCCTGCTGGACAGGGGGAGTGAGTGAGCAGCTAGATGGGCACTTAGTTGTTGACTGAGGTCAACCCATCACAACCACCCTTCAAGAAAGGTGTGCAGTAAGTTACAGTGAAATACATAAAAACTCACATATATACAGAAACATGAACTATAAGCAAAACTTTAAAAAAACTTATTTCTTTAAAGTAGCAAAGAATGAAAAACTTCTTAAAATATGTAGCAGACTACAGCAACCAAGATAATGACCTCTTCAGCAGCTCTGTAGAAGATGGAAAAGCAAAATTGTGTGCATGAGTTACAGCAAAGAAGGTAGGTAGCGGAGAGGAAAGATGATAACAATACAAATACCAAAGTACTACAACAGATTGCTCCGAAGAGTCTGTGAAAGATAAGAAGCCTTTAGAACAGGTAAGCAATAGCTTGGCTTGCTTTCAACTAGGACGTATATTCTAGTCTTTTTTGACTTCAGGGCAGACAGATATACCTGTTTCTCTGATCAAATATTTTAAAAAAGCAAGTATATTAATTACTCAATAATATAATTAGTGCTATATAATTAAGTACAACATAGCCATGTCTTTCTCATAATATAAACTAAAAAGCAGTTAATTCAAGTTAAGGAATCCAAAACCTAGAGGAACAGTATCTGTAAAAATAATGAAGTACTATTCAAAACAACTGTCTTAAAATACCAGTGTTCAGCAAAGTTACCTCTTCTACATTGGAAGCAGTTTTGGCAGATGTCTCCATAAAGATAAGTCCATGCTCTCGTGCAAATGCTTCACCTTCCTCTTTCTTGACTTCTCGTCTAGATTCTAAATCACTAAGATGAAAAAAAAAAAAGTTAGACAAGAAGGGTCTAATCTATCTAAATATCATTCTTCAGAGACATGCTTATAAGCCAAGGGCCCCCATTAGAACTTACATATATACAAACATCCATTCAAGACCTTTAATAAAGTAATTTATTGTAAGAATTCCACTTACAGAATATGGAATAGCCACATATTCATGCTCTCTTGAATCATCAGTCCTAGCTGACACAGATCTCAAAGTCTTCATGGCTTTGAGACTTTCAACAGTATGTGTGTATATTTATCTAGCTAGTCGTTGAATGCTAAACTTTAGCCATTGTCACTGTAGGTAGATATCACTCTTTTCCAGTATAAAGTCATCTACCAATCCACACTGTAAAGCTGAACTAATAAGGGAGTTTCAGAAACAATTTCTTAATGATATTAAAAATAATTTTTAAAATAAAGTTCATTTTTTCTACTAAGTAACAAAACCTCATACAGTCAATTTCTGTTCTGATAAAATGGCTTACAAGCAAAAATAAGTTATTTGAACTAGATTAATTGTTCTCTCCCAGAAAGCTAGCATTTAGGTTTTGAATCTCTAGGCCTGGCCCTCTAACAGCAGAAGAATTTGACATGTCTGTTATACAATTTGTTTCCTGCTTTCCAAGCAGTTTAAATGAAGTTAAGTATTACACAAAAGAACAGGAAAAAAAAACCCCAAACTTCTTGAACTGGACATCTAAAGACAAATCCACTTTGTAAGTCATATAGACACATAAGTATTTCACTCTTACTTTTTAAACCTTCTTTAGGAACAAGGAGTATAGTTTGTCCTTCTTTGTAAGTATACTACAGCGTGAGAAATAACAATGCTATATTTTCATGTAAATAATGTATATTCAAATGAAGTTTCATTTATGTCACAAGTTGTGCACGTAAAAATATCTTCTCAGACACGCATTTTTAAACTAAACAGCATGAAACACAGAGGTTTAATTTGCAGCCAGAATACCAGTAAAAAAGTACCATACTGGGCTTCAGCGCTGCCAGTTTTGTAATTATACATATATTAAAAATAAACAATACTCACTGTGGCATCTATTTTGCAGCAAAGCAGGTTTTTGTTATTTTTACAACTACATGCTAGCTCAGATGAGTTAGAGTCAAGACAACTCAGCACATAACTTAAACAGGTAGTATTTGAAGATAAGGATACAAAAAAATGTCTTCTCAAAACAATTTTAAATTTAATGTTCATTATATGTAAGCACTCCCAGTATCCCTGCCTTCAGGCTTAAGGTATGTTAACAAGGTGTTCATTCTCATTCATCTGAAGTAGCTATCTGACATAGTATGATTGAATTTGAGCAATGTCTTTATCTGCTATGACCGTGCTACCCTCAAAACCATTTCATTTATAACCTTGGTTCACTACAGTGTTATCTCCATGATAGAACAGATATAGACAACTGTTTTGACTTGAAATAGTGCAGCTGCATCAAAACCTGCAATGATAACCCAAGTCAAAACTCACTATTGATATCTAAACATATTCTTAAAGAGCTTTAACTGCTTCTGCTAACCACAGCTGTCTTCCTCTCTCCATTTCAATAATTCGAAGAATTTTGTCTTACTAGATCAATATAGCTATGTTTTGTTCTGGAAAGAAGATTAAGTACAATATTTGTTACGTTTTAACACTAGTGTCTGTAATGTTTTCAAAAAAACAGCTATTGTATTTCAGATTAAATTCTCAGCATTCTTCAAATCCAGCAATAAGTCAGTACTATAAATGTGTATCAAGTACACTTTTGGGACTCATGAGAACAAAATTTATCCCTTCAAAAAATTACAATAGTATAAATGTTCTTCCTTTCATCCATCTCTAGTAGTATGTCCTACTACAACAACTCCCGTAACACGCTTTCAGGATAACGCAATATGATTGAAGGAGTTTTCTTCCCATTCTCCTTTTTGGGGCTTGAAAATAATCTCATTTGTAAGGCTTCTTAAAGAAATTTTACTTCATGTGGCACCTTAATCTGTAACTTAAAATACATAAATCTAAGTGTATTTATTGTCTGAATAAAACGTAGTTGCAACTGGGAATTACTAAACTAGCTGCAAGTAGTACATTATAACATAAAATCACGTGAGAAAGTCTGCATCAGCAGAATGCAAGACAAAAATTTAGTTTAACAGCTAAGAATAACCAGGAATAGTTACGGATGTCAACTAAGAATGCAAATTTATGTAGTACTTAAGTAAACAGTACGCTTTACTGTTGCTTTCTGTGCCATATTTTCGCTCACATATGCATAAGAACTGGTGGTCAGGGACATTACAGGCCTACCAAAGCCTCATTTAATAAGATAGATTACATTTTTATATTGATTCCTCAATTCAAAGGAATGTAATCACTAGTTTTCCAGATTATGTATAAAAATGTGGGCAAGCAATTGTAAAGCACTACATGTTTTTCAAGGGGAGGAAAAGTGCTGGGGGCAGAGAGAGGGAAACAGACGGGAGAAAGGGGAAGACAAAAATAAGAGGTGAACAGGTCAAAGTAGCAAAACCAGACTCTTACTACAAGGCTATTTTTCAGTAGTATCTAATAAATGATCTGGTTGTCCATTAAATTTTAAGGGATAAGCACACACCTCATAATTTCAACTGACATCTTTGCCTTAAAGAATTGCTGAGCCATGGAGACAAGTTAAGGTCAGTTAGGTAAAGGGCCATAACTAATGGGTATTAAAATTATCAGATGATGGATTTGATATTTGGGAAAAACCTACAAAAAAAACTAGACATGATGCTACAGTTCACTGGATTGAAAAATAGGAAAATTATAGACAAACTTTATAAAAACACATCAGTGAATATATTAAAGACCTTCAATACAGATCAAAGTCTCAGCATCAACAGGGAACCATTTTAGACCTTTGGAAGTTTAACTGGTGAGAAGACCAAGTAAATAATTGTTCACAAAGTAGGTAACACTTCCAAAACTTTTATTTTCATCACTCACTCTCTAAAAGCAGTCTAACTTCACCAGATCATGGTGAAAAAGCATTCTCTGCCCCCAACTCCAGCTAAAACATACCAAATCTGTAAAAGGCTTAGAATTCAAAATGTCTCAAGGTATACAGTTTTTACACTTGAGAAAAGTTTTTGAAGTGAATTCTGTAGTATAAGCTTCTTTTTTAAAGACATTTTCCCTGTTGTGATTCTTAACCAAAAACTAAAGCACTTTAGAGCATGTAAAATAAGGGGTCAATCTCTATTAGGAAAAGATCTAGGTTCTTCTAAGTGGTGATTCCAGGCGTAAAAAAAAAAAAACCCAAGAAAAATAATTCATATAATCCATGACTTAATGAATTCACAATCAATACTTTTATTTAATTATTTCCAAAAAAGGTATTTGGAACTTAATGTAGTTCATCCACACGTGCTGCATATTGTATTAATCTAATTAGAAAAGGACATGTTTTAGATTCACCATAGAACTATGTCCAGTGATGGAACGTAATTTAAAGTTAACTTACTGCCTACAAATAAGAACACAAATGCTGAAATCCAGAGTCATAAATCTTTACCACTTAAAATCTTAACTGGTTAAATTTTACCTTTTATTTCCAATAAGCATTATAACCATGTTTGAATTGGAATGCTGACGAGCATCTTCTAACCAAGTTGTCAAGTGGTTGAAAGTGTCCCTCCTAAGTATGAATGAGAATGAAAATTAAATTAAAAGCAGTATTTCCAGAAATCTCTTTCTCTTCTGATAGTCAGCTTCTCTACTTAACTAACCATTTATTAGCATGCATGCTCCAGGGGGTAAAAACTAGTAATCCCTTTCTGAGAGGGAGAATACGCAAAAAAAATTTTAGTAAACAAGGAGCACTCATGAACTCTGCCTAAAAAGTAATTGAAAACATGTTTGCTGCGAAGAGTAAAGAGGATTCTTACAGCTGTAAGAATCTCTAATTTTATATACATATAAATCCTGCTGAGTAAAAGAGTCGCTAACAGCCTCAAACAATTCAAACAACAGTACCAATAATCACATACTCATACAGGAATATTTGTTCTACTGAAGGCAGAAAATGGTTGACATTTTTCTGTGAGTTTATAAACTGAATAATTTAGCAGCAAAGCCTTTGAAAGTGAGGTACATGAATATGGCATGTTACAGATTTTACAGAATGTGCACACTAAATATTGAATCACATGCTTGTAAAGTGTGTTTATGATTTAACAGGAGTAAACCCACCTGTTTATGAATCAAAAATTCATTTGCTGGAAATATGTTGCTTCCTGATATTTAAAAATAAAAGCAAAAATGTCTAGGAAATCTCTAGAAGAAGTTTTTGCTTAATTCAGCAATGAGACCCAAGATTCACAAAGGGAGTTTTACACACCCTAAGAGCATTTTGGAGCCTGAACATTTTCATTACCAGCCACAGTACACAGTTTTGCAGATAAGTTTTATAAAGACTTTATTCAATACAGCAGGAAAATCATAGTCACTTTTGAACAGCTGCTACAAAAAACACACTAAGAACTGTATTTTCCCAAACTCATAAACACGGCAATAGTAGAAGTTTCCTGGTATTTTTTATGTACCTAAACTTTGATGTTTTACTATTTCACTCCTTTGCAGAATGGCTCTTCATTAAAAGAAAAACAAAGCCAAACTGCTTTAACTGAAGAAAAAAATATAGCAGTTGGTAATAAAAACACTAGAAAGGAATAGTGAAATATTTTAAGGCCTTTCTCAATAAAAGTAATCCAGAGGCTCATGGTCAAATAGTTTATAAAAACATTTTGTTTCATTCTTTGAGACTTCGCGCATTTTTTCTCTACCACTATACACAGAAAATTGAAGTATATAGGTTACATAAGTGCTCAAGATCAAGACGTAACCCGAAGAAAGCTAGCAAAACATTAGATTACTAATATCTATACAAAAAAGCCAAACTAAATTAGACATTTCAACACTGATATACACCATAAAGCAATTCTACGAAGACATACTTTTAATCCTCCTCAGTATTCTCACCTTGTAATGTCATACACTAGCAAAGCCCCTGCTGCCCCTCTGTAGTATGACCTTGTAATGGAACGAAAGGACTCCTGTCCTGCCTGTAGAAGACAAAAATTTCATTATTTCATATATCAAATTTATTTTTTGGTGCTGAAAACCAAACTTAGAATCACAGAATCATGGAATTCTACTTTTGAGAGGATGGCAGCAAGGAGCATGGAGGAGAAGTCAGAGGGGGCTAACGGGACAAAGTCTCAACACCAGCAAGAGAAGGCACCAACTACAGCACAGTGCTGTTCAAAAAAAAAAAAAAAGGAAAAAAAAAATCGGAACAAGACCTCTAAACCTTTTTTGGCAATCCCTGACAACCCAATTTACTGAATGGCTTCACAATACATGAATCATTATTAGAGCACAGAATGGACTCCTAGCAACTAAGCTCTGAAGACAAATTTGAAAGGAAGCAAATAACCCAGAGCTTCACATTTGAATTCAATAACCCGCTCCCTGGGGCAGCTGTTGACACTAGAATAAATAAAGCCCATTGTAAATAAATGATGAATGACATCTTTACGCCCACCATCTGCTGGTGTAAAGGTTGTTGGAAGGCCAAGGATGCAGATTTTATCCGTTATATCATAAACTGCAGCCAGCTTTCAACAGTCTTCAGATGGAATTCTTTCAGTAATCATTTTATTATGAAAAAACCAGAAGATGGTTCTGAATTCAATTTTACACAATTCTGCTCCACAGTTAATCAATTTTCTCTGTACTTGATAAATAATGCTTGTCAAACAGCTACAGGATGCAAGAGTCATCTTCTTCTGTACTGGTGAAAAACTTCAGAGATCCTACATAAATCATATAGTTCTCATTGCAAAATAGTCTGTAAAATTCTCAGCACTTAAGGAACATGCTCAAAAGAACACAGTCCTGAAAAATAAATATTCATAGTTTCAGGCCTTGAGCTCCCCACACTCATATTTTTCAGAAGTACTATCTAGCACGTGACAGTTGTTAGAAGAAACATTTACTTCTAATATTTAGTAATAGCAGAATGTTTAGCATAATTCAAATGCAGAATACAATTGAGAAATATTAATATTAATGCTGAAAAAACCTATATGCAGTAAGACTGTTATCTGCTGAACTATAGGAAATGACTCTGATTTAAAACTAGGAAAAGCAAGAATGAAATATTTATCAAATATTAGCTACTCTTCAGCCCTACCTACAAAAATGAGTGTTT
The DNA here is from genome assembly GCA_033556795.1 of Tapera naevia. Classification (NCBI taxonomy): domain Eukaryota; kingdom Metazoa; phylum Chordata; class Aves; order Cuculiformes; family Neomorphidae; genus Tapera; species Tapera naevia. The sequence goes on from JAUMJJ010000038.1 coordinate 20,942,418, forward strand.
AGTTTCTCTTATATTAAGTACAGTAAACATGAGAATGCAGTCTTGAAGGAGAAGCTGATATAGATTCTGTCACTGAACAAGAGCGGTGGCACAAGTTTCAACATGTTCAGTCTTCAGGAAGCATCCTTATTTCAGTTTAAGAAAACACTCTCTCTTAGCCATTCCAGTGGAAATCAAGTTACAAAAGACAGACAATACATTTAATGGTTTAAACACACTTAGAATACTCGAGCACAGGCACTTGCTAAGAGTCCAGGTGCATCTTTAAGTAAACTAAGATAACAGAATATAGACAGTCTGCTAGTAGAATAGCAAAGAGTAGCAAGAACACCAAGGAATACTATAAACCCCCAGGTTTAGTGCAATACTTTGTTCCCTAATCAAAGACACACTAAGCTCTAGAACCTTTTCTTGGTGTGGTGACTAGCCTAAGTGCATGGCAGATAGTTAAAATGTTCTCCTTCTACCTAGACAAAAGTTATTGTTACCAAAGTATTCCATGAATTGTCTAAAATCATAAAGTGGCTCAGCCTACCACATTATGATTGCCTATTTCATCTCCATAAATTCCATCCCAACACACGGAAGCTGTTTGTCTCTGAGTAATCATGATCAGCTAAGATTCTCTGTTTCTAGCAGATCGTAAAAGAATGCAACAACTGTGAGTTCTTGGAAGAATCACTTACAAAAGTATGTATCTAAAACCTGAAAATACTGTAACATTTGTGTGTCCCATGTGCCCAAGATGAAATGTAAATGTCAGTGTTTCCTGAAGGAAAGCCTGGGGAATGGGTGGAAATTTACCCATTTTTCATCAAAGAAGGTAAAACAACAATGAATCTGTCCTTACACAGACCAACAGACAACACAAACTGAATTCTCTTTTATCCCGAACAGAAGAAAATAGTTTCAGTAAAGAAACTCCATGATATTTATGTTTATATAATACATATTTTATACATACTATAGTAAGAAACACCTACTGTCTTCTTTAACAGTACAGATCCAGAAGGTCAATATAGCAGGATTAGGTATGTAGAACATACTCCACAGCTTTTTTTTTTCAGTATCATTATTACTTTAAGCATTTTTCATCTGACAATTTGCATTCTGCCTCCTCTCCTCTTTTATTTTCCCCTTCAAAGTGGACAAGCTATTTTAAAGAAAAAAAGCAGCTTAGGCTATTAGCCAAACCCAACTTTTTTTTTTTAAAAAATACAGATGTGATAAAATTATACTTTATCAGTCTTGCAAAGTAGGAACAACTCAAGTTTAGCCACTTGCTACAAGGAGTGACAGACCAACACCAACAGCTATATGGAGGCTCAGTGCAAGTTAAAAACAGCTTTGATGGCAGAGAAAACTCTTTATTCTCAGTGGAATTAACATTGTTGTTATGGAATAGTTTGGGTTGGAAGGGACCTTAAAGATCATCCAGTTCTAACCCCCTCTACCTTGGACATGGACGGCTTGCACTGGATCAGGTTACTCAAAGCCCCTTCCAACCTGGCCTTGAACACCTACAGGGATGGGGACACCCACGACTTCTCTGGGCAGTGCCTCACCACCATCACAGTAAAAAATTTATTCCTAATATCTAATTCAAATCTACCCTCTTTCATCTTAAAACTGTTACCCCTCGTCCTATAACCATATTCCCTGATAAAAAGCCCCCCCCCAGATTTTCTGTAGGCCCCCTTCAGGTACTGGAAGCTGCTTAAGGTCTCCCCAAAGCCTTCTCTTCTCTAGGTTGAAAAATCCCAACTCTCTCAGCCTATCCTTGTATAGGAGGTGCTCCAGCCCTCTGACCATCTTTGTGGCCATCCTCCGGACTCACTCTTAACAGATCCATATTCCTTCTGTGCTGAAAACTCCAGCATTGAACACAGTACTCCAGGTGAGGTCTCACTGCACTTCCTTGCCCCCCCTGCCCCGCTTTGTATTAAAGAGCTTTTTTTCACAGAATCACAGAATGGTGGGGAGGGACCTCTGGGGGTCACATGTTCCAACACTTCTGGCTCAAGCATCGCCACTTAGAGGCAGCTGCTGCCCAGGATTATACCCAGATGGCTTTTCAGGTTCTCCAAGGATGGAGACTCCACAGCCTCTCTGGGCAAGCTGTGCCAGTGCCCAGTGGAGCAGGTACGTGATAGCAGCCACTAAATGACTGTCAAACAGTGTATTTCCCAAGGCCATATATTACAACTAGTTACAGGCAACTCAAGCCTTTGCTCCAAAGCAATTCCTGGTTATACCCACTTTCAGAGTTACGCAGCAGCAGAAACAGGATGATTGAAGATCTTTTTGGCAACAGACAGACCATGACAGATAAGCTCACATGTAGAAACTCTGGCTCAGACAAGGCTGCCTACAGAGCCAATAAATGCATACTTAACAGGCCTGAACATGCACCCTCTCTCTTCATATAAAAAGGTGCTAGATCTGATGTGAGTAGTTTACTCATCACAAAAAAAGGTGGGCTTCTGATAAACAAATGATGTTTTGAACTGCTAACTTTTTTTGTTGTTCATTCTAGACTGAAACTTTTACAATTCATATCATTTAGGTAATAAAAACTTTCTGATATAAGATATATAATCATAGCTCTACGATTTAGAAGCATTCAAAATAGTACAAAAATCTTCATCCTTGCTTGTCCTGTAGAACTGATGGACATACAGCCCATGTGCTTCTCTAAATATACCTCAGCATGTAGGGCAAAACACCATTTCAAAATAATGATGTAAGCAGAACACTAAGCATTATCACTTTAGGTCACTAAGATACATAAGGATTTAAGGCCTACATTACAGTTTTGAGGAATATTTACGCTGTATAACTGCATTACCATTAACACAGTTATCTGTGGCACATTTGAGAAAATATTTCTAAAGAAAATCCCAGTGTCATTCCAAGCGTGTGGTGTAGTCACATAGGTGTCAACTGCAAAACATGCAGGCAAGTCTTTTCTACCATAAATGGCTCCCTGTAAATTCCTTAATCGTGTATTTTTGAATCTATAAACTAAGGGGAAAAAAATGAAAGGAAGAGACATGATGCAGTACAAGAAAGTAGTTAGATAATGAAATAGGATCGACAATGGTGTATGTCCCTAGGAAACAGTCCTTTAGTTTTACCGGATTGTCTGCTCTTAACACTGAAGAATTTGGAAAGTTTCTTCAAGTAAAAAGTTATGTTAGCGCATCCCAGCAGGCCTTTACACACAAGCTGACCAATAGTTTTTATTAGGAAGAAAATTTATAGTGTGCACCTACATGAAAAAAGAGAAATTAGAATGCACGATAGCTAGTAGCTCTAGATTACTTCACTTCCGGAAGAGGCATACATGGATGGTGTGTTCACATCTGGTGACAGAACACATCATTCACACTGGGAATTGTTACTCGTTTGGAGTTGTTTACACTTCCATAAGCTGTACAGAGAACTAAAAAGATATCTAAGAAACAACCAGCTCACAGAAGTGTCACACTACCTACCTATGACAACTGCCAGTTGGGAACTATTCCACAAAGCTGATCCCTGGAACAAAATGTTCCAGAGAGAGAGCAGCAACACATACCTTTGAATATAGTTTTGCAAGTTATAAATAAATTAACAGTCTTATAGTCACATGGAAACTTGTTTACACAAACACATTAATCTTTCTTGCAATTGTGTTTCTACTCCAGAATAACAAGGATTTTAAGGGGTGATTTACTAGCACATAGTACAAAGAATTGACACAAAAGTAGTATAGGAAAAAAAAAAAAACACAGCTACTTTCCAGCAAAGAAAGTTCTGTTCTTGTTCAGGAATGAAGATGTTTATGAAGAGTAATCTGTCATAGTTTTAAGAAAGTGTCAGAATTTATGTGGAAGATTCAGTCAAGTTATATTCCAAATAACCCTGTCAGCATTCTAGTGAGAACTGAAATTTCAAGAGGACTGAAGATCCAAGGGTGAATCTCTAGATATGTCTAAATGTAGATAATTGTACGTGTCTTCTCTTCTGATGCTGTTGAATGCATGCCATTTAAATATCCAAATTAATTCCCAAAACAGAAAACCAGAAAGCTTTAGCCTTTCCTTATTATAAGAACCGTTATGATTTAATTGAGGTTATAAACGTATTTGAAAACCTTCAGATTTCAAGTAGCTACCAAAACGGGAGTTTCACTATGGACAAAAGGAACTGATTTGCCCTCCTTCCATGTAAGGCCTTATCCTAAGCGGCTGAATATGAGCCAGCAGTGTACCCAGGTGGCCATAAAGGCCAATGGCATCTTGGCCTGTATCAGAAACAGTGTGGCCAGCAGGACTAGGGAAGTTATTGTGCCCCTGTACTTGGCATTGGTGAGGCCGAACCTCGAGTACTGTGTTCAGTTTTGGGCCCCTCACTACAAGGAAGGACATTGAGGTGCTGGAGCACTTTGAGAAGGGTAATGAGGCTGGAGAACAAGACTACAAGGAGCTGATGAGGGAACTTGGGTTGTTTAGCCTGGAGAAGAGGAGGCTGAGGGGAGACCTCATCACTGTCTAGAGCTACCTGAAAGGAGGTTGCAGCGAGGTGGGTGCTGGTCTCTTCTCAGAAATGACAGGTGATAGGACAAGAGGAAATGGCCAGAAGTTGAGCCAGGAGAGGTTCAGACCAGACATCAGGAAAACTTTCTTCGCTGAAAGGGTGTTCTGGCACTGTCACAGGCTGCCCAGGGAGACAGTGGAGTTGCCATCCCTAGAGGTGTTTAAAAGGTGGATAGCTAAGTTTCTCAAGGATAAGGTTTAGTATGAGTTGGACTTCATGATCTCAGAGAATCGTAGAATTATCTGGCTGGAAAATACTTATGCCTCTAAGCAAGAGCTTACTTTATTACTGTGAAAAGCTACAGATAAGCTGGCAAGAAACCTATAACCAGTTGGAAAATAAAATATAATAATATAGTATTTCAATAATCAAATACATTAAATCAAATACAGACAAAGGTTTGTGAATACTAAGGCTATGAGGTGTTTCAGGTTACCTTAGCTTTCTAAAGAGCCATCGTGGATGTGAACAATAATTAGCTGAAGTTCAGATGATGGTCCTACTACACAAACTGCAATAGGAATAACAAACGGAGAAATTCCTTCCCAATCCATGAATCCAGAAATATGTTAATGCTCCCACATAGCAACAAACACAGTTTGTGAACTGATGATCAAACTACTTTCAGGAACCAAAATAGATACTATCCAAGTTCTTGATGTTTTTACTGTCACAGCAGTAAAAGCGAGCCATGAGCACTAAGTCATCATAACTTGAGCTGTAAGATGCCATCACATTCTTGCAGGTGCAATGGTAAAAAGTCAAATTAATAAACATTCAGGAGAAGAATTCACCAGCTGCCCATGAACATAAAAATATGCTCTGACTACCAAAGCAAGCAGAAAATATCATGAAGTAGACAATTACTAAAGAACTCTTGGAGGTAAGCACTACATTCTAGCAACTGTCAATCTTGCAAATGAATATTCATTTAATGAATTAAGAGAACTGTATTTTATTATTTATAATTTAATTTGAAAATACATGAAAAATAACTAAATTTCCAAGAAGGACTAATATATTCAGAGCATCGGAAAGCGGATGGTCAAGACACTGTACTTTTAAGGAAGAGAGACATGCCTTCAACAGTTCTGTCTTTCATCTTGCATAAACGTGCTTTTTTGTGCAAGTTCTTAAGTACCAGAAAACGCTGTTAATTTAATGTGAAAGCTCACTTGTACGGAACCCAAAAAATTACTTGAAATTAGCTTATAAAGAAGAAAATACTATTTCAGATATTTAGTCTTAGTCTAAGACTAGTCTTGCTCAGTCCAAGCAAGACTAAGTTGTTATAAAAACATAATAAAGAATAAACATTTTTTAATCACAGATGTCCACAAAATGATGGAGAAATATTTATATACAATAATTTTTAATACACAAGAAAAAAATCTCATATCAATTTAGAGAACATAAATAGCATTAATTAGTATCATCACTGATGCCTCCCCCTGCAGCGTCAGAGAACTCAAATTCCCTCTTTCAACTACTGCTTATTTTTGCTCATCAACAATGACTTGTCAGTAACCAGACAATACAGAACATTCCCCTTGAGAACAAAATGAAGGCTACTGACACAGCCTGGTAACAAGCCCAGTACCTCTCTATAATAACACATTTTTTCTGAAGAGAAGCAATTTAGTATTTCTCAGTATTACACTGCCACAAGACAAACAACCTTGTCTACATAGCATGTTTAAACTCACAAAGCTTAATAGCTCCCACAGTGTTCATTTTGATCCTTACCAGCTTCTGTTGTCCACTTATATAGTTCCCTAAAATTATTTTTTAACTGACACTAGCTCAAACTCCACACTCCACAAAAGAGCAGCTTAACTCCTCATAGCAATTATCAACTAGTTTTTGACAAAAATATTTCTCAGTATATCCAACTATTAAGAATAAAGACATAGGAAAGGAAATAACCTAGAGACTGAAGATAGACCAGACAAACAATTTGGTCCGATACCTGCAGTCCCCATGACTAAACGCAACAGAACGGAAAAGTGAAACCCAAGGACTGCCACACCTAAAAATCCTTGCAAAGCTTGCAGAGCCCAGCAGTGGGGAGGATCAGGAGCAGCCTGCCGCTGGGAGAGAACAGGACACACCGTTTGCTGGTGTAGATACAGCTCAGCAGTACAGCAGAAACCACACCTAATACCAGATATTCAAGGGCCACACTGAATACCTTTCATAGAATGTGGGTTTTTCCTGTTGGGGTTTTTTTTTCGGGGGGGTGGGGGGGGTGTGTGTGTGCTCTTTCTTTGGGGGTGAGGGTGGGGGGTTGGGGTGTGTGGCTTTCTGAGGTTTTTTTGGATTCATTTTACAAGACTACAAGCTCACAGGACCAAATGCTGGACTACAATTTTTAATGAGCATCTGTGCATTCCTTTAGCACATATTCCAGTTCAGCCTCATCTGAAAGGAATTCAGTTTGCATACTGCCACATAAAAACCAGTCTGCAGTAAGCAGAGTTAACTTCTGTAACACACTGCTGATCCAAACTAAGATACTAACAGGTCAAATGTTCTTCAGTTTTGATACAAGAGCATACACAAATGGACACGCATCAGTGTCAGCTTCAGCTGTCCCTGTAAGTTATGACACACCACTCTTGCAGTGAGGTATGCTGCAGGTTCCATGTGTTCCCAATAAGCTATACGTTTCCTCGGAACTGCAGTGATCTGCTGAAGACAACACAAACTGAGCAGAGCATACCTGTATAGTAATATCTGGCCAGAAAAATCTGAATTCAAGTGTTTGATGCTCTTAAGAAAGCAAGTACTTATTGTTAACCAGTCAAAGCAATTTTTTCCTGTTTTCCACTTTTTATGTCGCTGTTCAAGATGCTTCCTGTTCAGTGATGGATTCAAAGCACATATGTAAGGCTAGTACTAAATCAGAGAAGCGCTGGTGCAGTGATTCAGTAAGCACAAACTGAAAACATAAATGCTTCACACATTTCCTTAACTATAGGTGTAAAACAAACTTTCTTTCATCAAACAGAAGCTGTAACAGCTTAATAAATACAGACACAGCACAAATAACACTTCTCAGTTTTTGCTAACAGAAAAAGAAATGCCCTAAATGATCAACGAGGACACACAATACAGACATGGTAATCATGGTTATTAGGGACATCTTTGTGTACCTTAATGCTTTGAAGTAAAATACCTCTTGACAATTGCCTCGTATTTCTTATCTTGCTATTCCTTCAATACCTTTGCACCCAAGATCAGAACTGAGACAGTGGAATTTAGGTACGCTTACAAGCCAAAACTGGATTAAAATAAAAATATTTTCTGTTTTAAAAATAAGATTGTATACAGGTAAAGTTTTAACAATGGCCAATATATTGTCATTCATTGCGCGTGACTTATAAATTATTAACTACAACACAAGCATTCAATCTACTCAGTATACGAAAGCTTTCAATGAATATTTTCTATTACTGTATGATATAAATAAGAAGCTACACAGATAAAAATCCCTGCCCAGAACCAGTTTGTAAGTTAAAATCAAAAGAAATTCCATTCATATTTTGGTTATTAGACACTTTGCAAGCATTCAAGAAACCAACATATTGCAAAGAGCTACCAAGTCAGGGGCACTAAGAAAAACACAATCTACTCAAAAATCATAGAAGTTCACTTGTATCCAAGGAGCAGATAATAGCACATTAACAAAATCAGTTTGAAAACCAATAAAAGGTAGCGGTTGCATTGCTAGTAAAAGTAGTAATTTTGTCTATAAAGAAACTATTCTAATTTTAGGATAGAAGGACTAATGTAGATATGTTCTCATGTAGTCACACTAAACCCTAAACATCTGTTTCAGAAGCTACTGTTTACACAGAGATTTGCTTGTCTGTTGAACTTAATGACCGGCCACCTTGGTGGTCAGCAATACACAGTTATAATAGTAAAAATGGCCAGGGTGGGAAAAGCCTAAGGTAAGCACAGTCTGACCATATTCTTCCATACTTTTTCAAGGAGAACATCCAAGGAGGTAAATAAGCAAGACACTTGAATCTTTCCTATTAAGTTAGCTAAAATATTGTATTTGTTTACATTTCTATATACACATGCAGGCACGTAGTCAATATATGAACATATTTCTATACATTGATTTGCTATACCAAAAAGTACACAGACATGAGACTACGGCTTATGTATCTGCGGGTTTCTAAGGTATCCTAAAATGGCCTTGGACAAGGAAATAGACAGCCCTGCCTCAGAAAACATTTAAGCACATTTGGAAGATATAGCTCTCAGTACCGGCATCTTTAAGCTCTCATATCACAACAAGTGGGGACACTGAGGCTGACTGCTCTGTGTTAAAGAGAGGAAGAGAAAAGAAGAAAAGAAGAGTTACTTTTGTTACTGTATGGTCTTAACCTGATTCCTTCCTGAAAACTCAGTCTGGTTGTTGGTAAACTTCGAAACTTTAAGTTTCTACCAGTCCCTTTTTGATTATTTGAAGTATTTACTATAGTGGCCTTGAGTTCTTAAAGACTTCTTCTGTGAAAATGGCAAGACAGTATTTCTTCTACTTTGGAAACGCAATGTTTTCATCTGGAGAATATTTGGTTAAAGCTAGCAGACACATCACAATTACCCAACAAAATGTTATATTAACCATATCTTGCATAAATACAGAGAAAAGACCACTTAGAGAAATACAGCTTCTTAATAACATAGAAAACTTTCACAAAAAAACGAGACAACATGAACTCTAGTCTTACAAATCTGACAAAATGTGTTCAAACAACACACAAGTTGACACTGTTTTAAGAATACATCATACTAAAAGAGGAAATTTAAGCAAATTTTAAATCTTCCTAAAAACCAAAGAAAGCTGCAAAACAAAATATATAGTCTCACATGGGTGCTGATGACAAGAGTGCTTAGAGAACAAAGGGAAAGCTAGTGGAGCCACATGTTTAAATAATTTTTATGATTTATTACTTACCGTATCCCATATCTGAAGCTTTATCTGTTTTCCATCAATAGTTATCATTCGAGCCCCAAATTCTACACCTGAACAAATTTTATGAAAGATCAGATTATTACCATGTATCAGAAAGAGGAACGGCAAGTACTAAGAAAGCAAGAACATAAGTTTAAGTTAATACTAAATTTGTAGGAAAATCTTTTCACAATCTGTTTAGTTAATTTTCCAGCTGCTTTAAAAAACTGTAAAGTCTTCCAGAATGAAGAAAACTGTTACTTTAAGTGCTTTAAAAATGCATTAATTAGAACAAGTGTCACAGGTATTTACTACAAAATTTTCCAAACGATTTAGTATCACTAGATCAGGAGGGAAAAAAACACGTCCATTTGAATGCAAACAGGAAACTGAAGAGTCAGTTATACTTTACAAATGACAGATTGCTGAAGCCAGTTTAGAAGAAATTAAATGTACAATTCTTTACCATAAAATATTCTATTAAGCAGGCTTACAAATATTACCTTCAACAAGATAAAATTTATTACTGTGTTAATTAAAACTCATCTGCCTCTACCAGAAAAGCGCTTCCAAAATCCTTGCTGGTTAAAGATCAAATTTAATAACCAAGGGAAAAAAATAATGCGTTTCAAGTAAACAAAAGGAATTTACTCAGTGGAAGAATTCAGCCCTTTATATTGTCTTTTAAAGCAATTTTAAGATCATTAACAGTAAACTGAGCATAAATTGAGGTTATTCCTACAGTAGTTAAAATCTGACAAATGTCTAGAGATAATGGACATATTTAAAGGCTATCAATTTTCCATTAATCTATGCTTCATATATCCATTATCCCAGAAAAAATAAAGATCTGGCAACTTAAGTTCTGTCTAAAGTTGTTCACTGGCTTGATTTGGACTGAAGTTGCCCAGTGAAGCAGCTCTGATTTGAAGCATCCCTAACATCTCTTCAAAACCTTGTTTAGAACATTCTGGAGGGCAGTGTCGCTTTCTGCAGAACAACTTTTTGGGAAGGGGACAGGGAGAAACCACCCTCCCACACACAGGGTATCAGAGCCAAACGAAAGCAGTGGTCCAAAGAACATTGTGCTCTCTTCAGCATCCAAGCAACTTGCAAAAACTGTATGCAAACAAGTTGATAGAGAGAGGAGGACAGAATGGAGGAATCAGGTCAATGACAATGCTCTGCAGTTGATTGCAAACCCAGGGGAAGGTCCTAGGACTACTATAAGCAGCAACACCACAGGTACTACTTGATTTTAACTGCAGATAGAAACTATAAACATTTAGGGTGATGGCTGGGTTTAAGTTGGCAGATTTCTACACCTAACCCCACAGAAAAACTAAGAGGCTATTTATCCTGTTCTATCAAAACATCTGCTGAGAGAAAATTCTGAATTTGAAACAAGACAAGGTTTGATGGCAAGTTCGTTCTCTTAAAGAAGGAATAGAAGTTCTTCTTCAGCTTTGCAGTAAGGGCATGTCCTAAGGGCAATGGGCAAACCAAGCAGAATGTGTCAGTGGTTTTTGTCATCCATACCTACCTACAAATGTGTGTGGAAGTTTTGGTTGGGGTTTTGTGTCTGTGTGTGTTTTTTGTTGTTGTTGGGTGTGGTTTTTTTGGAGAGGTTTGGGGTTTGGTTTTTATGGGGGTTTCTTGGGTATTTTTTCCCAACGGCATCATGCAGCTTCTCCCGCCTTCCTCCACTTCTTTCAATAATAGATATCTCAATTTCCAAATTAAAAATAAATTCAGATAACTATTGCATTATAAGTTCTTATAGAGCATACCACTACAATTCTGAACGTAGCTCAAAGAAAAATACCTGCTTCTATGTATTCTCTTTTTTTTTCCTCATCTTGTTTTCATTAGTTTTCTCTGAATTTCTTAAGTCTCAGAGATAACATTTTAGCTATACTAAAATTTGGGGCTGAATTTTGCACAATTCTAGATGAATGTATCTTTCCCACATGTCCAATTTCAGTTTCCCTTCTCGTCTCCTGAGTTGCTCACAGTAATCTCCCAGAATCTGCACTCACATAGGCTAAAATCGTTGTGTAATATTGAAAAAAACTTGGGCTACATAACACAAGCCTTTACTCGGTCTACAGATTCTCAGCAGCAGTGTGAAGTGCACTAAGTACACCAACCCATACCATCTTGCCCTGCATCTCCATTCTTTTGACCCCATGTTCTTTATTTATCTGTCTTTCTAAATCTCTATGGATACCTGGAAGAAGCATTCTCCTGGCCAAAACACACACGCATGCCCTATCACTTCAGAGAAAGGAGGCTGCTTCCAGCCTAAGCCCCTTCTCCTTTCCAAGCACCTTCATACATTCTATTCAAACATCCCTCCTTATGTCGCTGTCTAGGTTCACCTCCTCACCCCACTAGTTTCAGTTTCTGCTCCTAGATTTCAGCTAAGTATGCCAAGCAAAGAACCGGCACTACAGCCACTCTGCTGAGGTGAAGCTGTTTCCCCACAGTCTATCAATTCGCTAATGTGACAGGGCTGTTAAAGTTTAACTGATATATAGGATGTCACATATTTGGCAGGCCTGAAGAAGAAAAGATGACAACTCATGCCTCCCTAAAGAACTCAGGCTCTTTATTCAGCCAGCTGCCAAGACCTTAGAAATATCTGAAAAATGATGTTAGCCTAAGGATTTGAATTATATCAGACAGCCATATACAAGGTGTGGGAGGGCTGTCAAGAGACAAAGGGAAGCCATAACCAAACTACTTGATACATTCTATTATATGAAGAATATTTGCTTATATTTCAAGCGTCTATTTCAGTACTCCCAAATACAGGAAGTCTACCTATTCCAGGGCACAAACTAAAAATAGAGACTAGGGATACATTTTGTGCAAGGTTCATCATAATTAGAGCTGATAGATGCTAACCTTGCAGAACCTTTGAACTTCTTCTTGATGTTATTTCAAGGAACCTGTTATGCATAACACTGAAACTGATCTGAACACTAAGCCTGCCTACAGAAGAATTAATTCCTGCCCTATTGGTCACATTTTGAGTGGAAACATAAATAAAAGCCTGTTTCATTTATTGTAGCTAGATTAGAGGCAATGTATTCTATCAACATATATTCAATTTTCCCAGTATCAATATCAAATCTAACACAAATGGTTCAAATCCAACTGACGAGTCAGGAAGAAAAATCCCTGTCTCTTCCAAGCAGTGAATACCTTTCACACTTCAATCCTTCTCTATCCAGAAGTTAGTCTTCCCAAATAGTTATTTGCAACTTGCCTCCAAGGTTCCATGGTTAGGCTAAGCTAATACTCTGTTCACTTGTGAAAAAAAAAAATGCTATTTGCATCACCATCAACACATTTCAAGCTTGGTCAATTCTGCTTCCACATCCAGTTTTTAGCTTTCCTGAAGAGACGGCTGGGATATGATAGCTATGAATTTCTAAACATTGTTTCAGGTTGTGCCTTCCAAATAAGGAAAAAGACTTCCACTTGGTTTTATTAGCTAATAATATTAATCAGTTATGGATTCACTGTTAGCTTAATAGAGCACCAATCCAACATTACTGCAGCACAACAAACTCATAAATAAGGAGGTACCCTAGCTGCTTATCTATTAGTGTTGTGGAGGACAAAGAGACCTACCAATAGTGAGATCGTGGACTGGTTGAAACCGCTTGTCTGTGAACTGTAACAATAAACATGATTTTCCAACACCTAGAAAAAAAGAAAGAAGTTTAAAGCAAATTTCAAAACTCTGTTAAGAATCAACAGAAAATAATTCAAGTGAATGGTATGTATCATTAAAAATTCATTACTAGAACTTGAGATACTAGATTTCACCCACTTTGAAACGTATGCAATTTCTTTTATAAACATAACTTTCAAAGTTTGAGAAACATTAAAATCAAAGCAGTTATCTTCCGAAACTTGAGCCTATTTTTAAATTTAAAGTTTTCTACCAGGCCTTGAAAGCATCATTTCACATCCTCTCTCCACTGTAACTACAGGTCTTGTTGCTCCTCACAAAACTACATGTGCTTCCCCTGCAGTACTTCCATCTTTCTTCCAAGCTACCTAGGTCCTCAATAGCACCTTATTCCCACCTATCTTCTAGTCTGTCAGTTGAGGTACTGGCAGTACATACGTGGCTCCTTATAACCACTGTGTGCTACTGCTTACTGGTTCCCAGTAGGCCAAAAAGATAATCCAAGCAGAACTAGGAAGAACTGAGTTCATGCTACAGCCAGACAGACAACACGAACATTGTCCCCTCAGATATCCTGATTACACACCCAAATGGATAAACTGCTTCACATTATAGGGACACTGGTCGGCAAAAGGGCAATTTCTTCCATTTGTAAAAGCACAGAAAAGCAAAAGTTAATGCAGTCAATAGGAATACTCCAACTACCCAGTTCGCAACTGTAATACTTTCTATGGCTAATTTTTTCTTCTTTTACTTGGAGGAGTCATTCTTCCCATTCTGCTCAACCAGATTTCCAATTTTCAGCCTTTTAAAGTCTGGTCTTAACCACATTTGGTCTACATACACTGAAATTCTGAACTATATCACATAACATACAGAACTGCAGCATCCAAGTTCCCACTGCCCTTTGCTTTATCTGTTCAGCAAAATAAGGCTGTTTTAGCCACATTCTAGAGGTCAACAACAGCTGACCAGAAATGACATATCGGGTAATGAACAACGCCAAACAAGGAAAAAAAAAATGATACTGCAAGACACAGGAGATGCATACCAGAGGTTTGCATATAGTGACATTGATCTTTCTGCTACTCAATTCAGCATTCTCAAAGGTTTGCACGAAGAAACAAAGGCTATACAATTGTAATCACTGCCCATCTGTCTCTGCCCACTGCCCTTCTGGTCCTAAAGGCTATGACTAGTGGCCAGTTTCAATCTAATCTAACAGAAGCTGCAGCTTTGCATTTACTAAAATTGTTGCAAGTCATTTTGTGACAAAAATTATGACACTAAGATTAATATCATGATCTAGTAATCATGATAGTGTTGGATTAAGGGTTGGACTTGATGATCTTGGAGGTCTCTTCCAACCCAGATAATTCTATGATTCTATGAATAACCCAGGCAATGCAGCAATTCCAGCAGCCTAAGCCAGTTGTTGGTGCTGCTGCCTTTACTCTCTTCCCTACAGGATGTTTGTGCTCCTTTCTGTGTACTGCTTCAGAGCTCAACTGACTAAGCCATTTCAGCTATCTGCTGGGTTAGCACGCTAACCTGACGAGAAAAGTGACAAAACAAATAGAAATGGCTTAATATACTGTCAGACAAGCATGAGAGTTAGTTCAAATGAGAGAAGATAAATGCAGCAGCAAGCAGATCAACAGCACAGAGTGGCACAGAACTATAGTCCAAGACAAAGTTCATCGCATTGGCTTTAACAGATCACTCTTCTGTGGCTCTCTGCTTTATCATAGCAAGCTGTCAGAACACAAACAGATTTGAAATGGGTATAGATTTTGTCCAACAAAATTAGTGGACAAAAGAGAAGTCGACAAGGAATTGGGGAGAGTGCTGGACGTAGGAAAGAAACAGGCAGAATGTTGGACAGAGGACAAAAATCACTAAGGAACCTTAAAAATATTAATAATCCTTCTACTCACAGAACACTGCTAACATATACAGATATCTTTTATACCACCAATGAAATACAGCTGCCCTGTTACACAACATAATCACCACCCCATTTGCAAAAAAAAAAATAAATCTATAAATCACATCAGAAGTAGAATGCAGAATAGCTTTTGCCATTAACCTTACAAACTTCAGTATCATTGGATACACCAGAACCTCAAAACAATCCAACATTCCTCCAGAAATCTTACAAACATGAGAAATATACTTCAAAATCTAATCTAAGTGACACTTGATTTGAGTTCTCAGCACTAGTTCTTAAGTGACAATCTGGTATTTCTTCTTCATGTATGGCCGGTAATGAGCTTGTTGGTTCAGGAAAACAAACACACACTAGCATCACCACAGCGAAGTCAACAGACAAGCACAGACTGTCTGATGGCAGAAGATGACTGCACCTTTAATTACTTTCATGCAGCAGGCCGCCTAGCAGCAGACTGCAGACTGATGGGTTCACACACAGAAACAGGAGAAGTAACTTATTTCTGTTTAGTGCCATGCCTGCAGTAAGTTCAGAACCTTACAGCAAAAAATGTCAGGAAGTCCTTAAATTTTGTACTGTTGTTGACTGAAAAAGAGGTTCAAAAGTTGCAAAATGAAGCTATAGTGCCTAGCTGTAGTGCTAAAGTTTAGGTTATAATCCATTTTAGACAGCACTTATAAATATTTTATTGCCTGCATTCAATAGTAATACTTTGTTTTAAGATATTGCAAGTCTGTAACAGGAATATTCTTCTAAGAATAGCCTCTGGCCCATTCACTTCAAGAGCCTGAGCAGACTGTGCTATCACAGACACTTCCAGGAACCTGTATCAGGAACAGGAGCTGTGTATGAACTTCCACTTTGACATAAATTCTGCAAAGATGAATTCATAGTTGCATGGCAGCTAATTCCATAACATACAAATGGTTTAAAGTAACTATGCTAGATAACTCCAAGAGCAAATTGGCTGTTAGCCACATATCTTGTTTACTTTGCATTGTCATTCTTATACCTGAAATGAGGCAGACATTGTGGGAATAGTTGAGTATGTCTTAGGATAAGTCTAATGTAGAACACAAAATGACAGATTTACTTATTAACTCCTTTTCCATTTTACTGCCTCATCTGTAATATAGTTCTGGATAAACCACCCTCACAGAAAAACATCTTAGTATCTTAAAAGAAGAAATGACCAAATCTTGGATATACTTCACCAACAAACACAGTAAACAAGACTTTCGCTTAGGAACAAATTAAAACAATGGATTACGTCCTCAGCAAAGCAGCATGCTGCTTCCTTCAAGTGCCTGTCCTAGGATTCCTTCATCACTTCTAAGTAATCAAAAAAGCGACAGGAAGTGGAACTTGTGCCACAACAGTTTCACCTTCCAGCTCTGAATTCCAAACTATGCGCCCAAGTTAGCTCTCCAAATTCCTCTGCCTCCCTTAACAGCTTCCTCTTTATCTGGGTGCTGCTCTGCAGCCAGTTTCTCCAGGCAAAGGGTTGCCAACACTTTGCTATTGTCCACCTTGGCCCAGCCACACTCCAACATCTCCCTTCCTTATATCAGCGCTCAGCCAGCCAGATCAGCTAAGTGGTAAAGCTGACCTCTCCCTTCTGACTCACAAGGTTATGCAGTAAGCTAAACCAAGAATCAGATCCAGCACAAAACTACAGAACACTAGTACGTGCACAAGACTAAGGCTAAGGCTACAAAACATACAGCAAACTTAAGGGCTGTTCTTTTCAGTAGCAGGCTGCTCCCACGTCTGGAACCACAGAACAGGTGATGATACAGCTGAGCCAATTAAATGGCTTTTGCTAAGAAAGGACACTTGCTTCCTTCTTCCCTTCCATCATCTATGACTCCCTGTGAACAGGGCAAGAAAACTTCAGTTGTCAGCTGCAAAACTAGAGGTGCACTACTGTCAACACAAGTAAACTTCCCAGGCTTTTCTTACCACTAGACAAAATACATCTACTGTCAGATTACTGCCAGAAGAAAAGGATCCACAACAATTTAAACTGATGTAATCAACTGCTGCAGTCCTGTTCCTTACACTGATGTTTCTTTGTCATAGAAAGCTGATCTGGCTCAAAACTAAAAGCGCCTCAAAAGAACTGCAGCAGTAGTCATCCCCACCTGGGTATCAAAACTGAATCCTGAAGACAAATTAGTTAAACTGCTAGCTGCCTCTGACAGGCAGACTCACTCTCCCCTACATGTTCCACTACCTTACTCAGAACTGGCTCTTACACTTTCCCGACCATGCCCTCTATTTGGTTCCTTTGTTTTTTAAATCACCTTTGTGAGCTGAACTGGCTCTCTGAAGGAGAAAGCTCTGATGCTGACAGCTAAGAAGCAGAAGTTCATAGATGAGGCAAGGAGCAGTAACCAGGTTCACACATTTTGGCAGAAGATAAACATTTGATTAACTCTGTCATCTCACAGAACTGTACTTTTTTCACCATTGCTTCACAAGACAGGATGATAACTCATCTCACCACACACAGAGATGAAGACCTACTGCCCCTTTGGTGTCTTGCTCTCACCAATCTTCCTACCTCCAGTTCCCTCCTTGAAAGCACTCCAGACCTTGGAATGCAGTTCCCCAGGCCAACTCAGCTGCTTCAGCCACCATATAAAAAGTTAACCCAAAGCAGGCTGAATCATGTCATGGCAGACTATTGAAGACACTACAGGGTAAGGTAAGATATGCTCCTGTAATGTATCATCAACTATGACACCTTGGATGCGCATGAAAGCAAAGCTCCAACACCAACTGAGCTGAAACAGGCATTTCCCTTCTCTTACCTTCCTTTAGGAAACAAACAAAAATAAATCTTTAAAAAGGCTAAGGACAGTCTCAAACGACGGACAAGTCTCGAAAAAACAGATTTTAAAACTAACTCAGATTTAAAACAGGTAATTAAGTAGTACAATCGTCACAGGATATATACCTTTGACCTGGCTTAATGAGCTACTTCTAGTTCTTTCCCGTACTCTGCACAGCTTCCAGATGTGTCACAAGCATTTATCACAGACTGCAGCTCACTCCCTCTTTTATTCCTTCCCAACCACAGCACCTTCATGCAACTCAGCAAAATGCAATATTACCCTTTCACAGGACTAAGCATAATGAGACATTAACCTACAGCAAAGATTTTTCTTAACTTCTTTTCAGCCAGTTGGCTGTTAGTTACCACTCTGTTATCAAATGGGAAAATCTTATTTAAATTAATAGGAAGGACAAACTATGAAATTCAAAACTGCCCGTTATAGAGCAAAGGGACTTCACATACCAACTACAGCATGGACAAGAAAGGAAGAAAAATAACCGCCTTCACAATGGCTACATGAGTTTGGGAAAAGTAATGTCATAAAAATGCCTTTTAAAATCTCTTTTAAAGATGATTCCGCTTCAATACTTAAATAAATCAACGCTGTTGTAAGTTATTTACAACAGTATATCTAAAGCAAATGATATGATTTCCTTTATACATAAAAATTACTGCAGTCCTACAAACTGAAAGGAGCTGTTCTGCTCTATCACATTTCATATAATATGACACGACCCAACTGCTAACTCTGCAAGTTTTAAAAATAAATAAGTAAAAATTACTTCCAAACAAAATTAACTACATGACTATGTAAAAAACCTTTTTGTGTCCTGAAGACTTAGAAGTCAGCCAGTCATAACTAAATGGTTTTAGTAAAGGTTGAGGGAGAAGAGTGTTTGTTGTGGTTTTTTTTTGTTTTTTTTTTACAGGCTAGAACCAGTACAAGGGCGCACAGTAACAGTCTCATGAAATCACTTGTATGGGCATCTACTTACAGTTTGTTATTTCTATTTCCTCTAAGAAGCCAAAAAGATGTACAACACCCAATCTGCTGTTTGAGCAATCAAAGTATCATCAAAAGGGTCTCAAAGGCAGACATAAGTAGTACAGATCAGTACTTTGATTTTCAGTATGGACAAGTTCTCAAACTATCATGGAGCATTAACACCAGCTCTAGGGGGATGAAAACCCATTTAGTTAAGAATTACAGTTACATACTCATAGAAAATTAGGGCAAGAGGTTCTCTGGTCATGCACACTGCAAGCTCGTAACAGCTGCTGTTCCAGAACAAAGTGCGCTGAATCTAGAAATATTTCACAAGGAGAAACAAAAGTAAAGCAAATTCAACTGCTTAATTTCATAATTTGAAATCCTCCTTGACAAGTGAAATAGTTTAGACAGCTTACTTTATGAAGTAAGGAGAATTAGATCACCAAGCAATTAAACTTTCTCTTATCTTCTCCTAATAGGAATAACTTTGAGATATCGTTGGTTTATAACCAGCAACTATCTGATGAAAGGCCAGTGAAAGTTCCTTACACAAGGAGCTCTGAGCATTGCTGTACTAACACATTCAGTAAAAGTGTAAGACAGAACTGCACATACAAGATGCACACACAGATCACACTGATCAGGCAGACATTTAGATGGCATGCAACCACCAAGTTTATGTTGGTGACAAGAAATCTGACCATTACAAAACTCACATTTCAGGTATACTAAAATATAGTAAACATACTCTATTGTAAGAAAATCCTGCTTAATGCATATTAACTATTCTGAAAAAAAAATTCCAGCTCTAGTCTTCACAGAAATCTCATTTTTCATTCCCAGTTTATTCAGAAAAGACGACTTCAACATCATTCAGAAAAAAAAAACTTTTAAGAAAAAAGATACCATACATTCAGTCACCAACTGCAAAAACAAGCAACACTTGCATGCTAATAGTGTTCACCCTGGCTCAGATCAAAGTTCATCTCAGCTGGTGGCCAAAAGCAGATGTGCAGAGAAGAGCTGATGAACACACTAACTCCTACCAGCAACCAAAATGAAACAGGCTTTATCAACCTCCAATGCAAAGGCCTTAGAGCCCTAAGCTGAATGCACCCTCTATGCTTCTAAATACATACGCAAACTCCTATAATGTTTTGGAAATATCCAAATCAAAAGATTTTTCCTGGTTCGCTCTCACAGCAGTCAGTATCCATAATAAAAGTACTTTTCCTTTAAAGATACCAACTCCATTAAATTCCACATCTACTGTCCAACTGATATAATGTAAAACCATGCAGAATTATGACAAAGTTGTTCCATTACCAGAAAGACAGACATACCATTTCAAGTCTTTCCCACAAAAGAAAACTAACTAGATCTTAAACCAGTTCTGACTACATACAAACCCCCTTTTTTCAAACATACATACAATTTAACAAGCAGAATAGAATGAATCCTATGCTTATAAAGCTACCATAACTGAAGTATGAGCAAAAGTCACTGAACACCAATGAGCAATGAATCAAGCAATGTGAAGGGACAGTACTGTTGAGCTGTTCTTGCACAGCCAGTTTCTGTGGCTGTCATTTTAAGAGACTTGAGATCATACTAAATTCCTGTGTTTCAGGGAGATGAAAGTATGTAGAACCACAGTTCAGAAGACACATGCAGGTGTCTTGTATAACTGCAGGGTTTTTTTTGTTGGTTTGTTTATGGCTTGCATATGGCTTTGTTTTGTAGTGATGAAAAGGAAGAGGAGCTAAATGTTAACATCTGTCCTCAGCTGATGATGTCTTACTTTTCTCTTACAGTTTGTTTACAACTAATTGCTGAGTCACTAGGCAGCCAATCCACTTGTAAAGACTCTAAATCAAGTCCAGAGAGAAATTTCTTGATCGCTATGAAAACTACATGGCCTGTAAGGCCACTGGCGTATCTCCTCCACTGGTTGGAATGCTGTGGTAGACAACCGCTGGAACTGAACAGTCCTGATCTTCATTTCTATCAGCAGAGCTTCAAGTGCAGCTGCCTTTGTCTGAGGAACAGCAGTAACACCCAAACCTTTATTTTGTTATTTTGGCAACAAACAGCTGTGTGCAACATAAATTCGCTATGTATTAGCTATATTAGAATACTTAAAAAGCTCATAGGAGATCTAAGTAAAAGCAAAACCAGCTTACTACTACTGGCACATTTAATTCAGTTGAAGAATGACTGTTATAGTAGTTTCACTTAGCCTCCTGTAGCAACTCTGAACAAAAGCCACAGGAAGTTAAAAAACCTGAAAAACAAAACATCAAACTTGTGAGCTGTTTTCCTCTCTGTGTTTCCCTTCTCTGCCTGGATCTTCCCATATCTGGCTCTCAAGCAGCTGGAATAACATCAGAAGTGACACACATCCATTCTGTATTTCACATTTCAAGCAACTGAAATGCAAAAGTGTGCCACAGAGTGTTACACCGACTATACTTCATTGTAAAAATTTATCCGGTATACGATCAATGCACTAAACCAATTGTTTGCTGCCATCTCTACTACTTCAATGACTACAGTTTTTAGAGATGCACCAGAATTGCCCACCTATTCTGAAGCACTATTGTTCTGAATTCTGCACTACCATTTTGCATGACCTCTTCTTATTTTCCCTGCATCTACTCAGGTGGTCTCCTGTCCTGTGGTTTAATAAACTGTCACTCACCCAAATACTCAAAAACTCTAGGAATTTCTGCTTATCGTGTACAGCCTAATGCTACCAACACAGTCATTATAACTATGATTATGGGAAAAGGCTGCTACTGTAGTACTCTAAAAAAGCTACTAGAGTTTAAATGTAGGTTTAAAAAAAGATAAAATTACATAGTAGTTGCATACAGCGTACTTAACCTTGTGCAATGCACCTGTAATGCATAATTATACAGCAACAGAAATTAAATTATAAAATAGCAACAGATAATTTGGTTCATAGGTATGAGGTACATTTATGCAGGTATCCCTAGAATAGCATGTAAAATGACAGCTGTGTCATCAAACTCATTAAAGAAGGCATTTATTCAGGTATGAAGAAAACAAGATGCACAATACAGAGGCACAATAGTTAGCTACCTCGTCCTGACAACAGTTTGATGAATGTACGTTACTTATATCAACACTGTCCTGAGCAAGCACAGAATATATTGGCAAGGGGGTTCCAAATGGCAATTCCTATTCAGCATATGGTTATTCCTGCAGCATCTGTAAGCCTTACTATCTTTACTCAGTGGTCAGTGATAAATAGAATGGAGCAAGTTTTCGGAAAGAGGAAAGCAAATGGATGAGGAAGGGAAAGAGACCACAGGAGCAAGACGAAGCATCTAGGAAAGCCGTAGTCAAAAACCAAATAATCAGTCCCTGTAAATCAGAAGGAAAAAGGCAAGGCTTTTGATTACAGCATGTCTTGGCACTTTAAGAGTTTGCTACAGCACCTCCAGCCGGGGCTGGAAAGGGCATCCCTGCGGACTGAACTGGAGGTACCTCACAGCAGCCACTTCTGTCATGAAAGGGGGGGATGATATGCGGCACCTCTCAGGCCTCGCTGCTGTGGGGACGCAAACAAGGGGCATCACTACAAGTTTTGCCGTGACAGCGCCTTCTCCCTCCCGCCTCCCCTGCTCCGATGTCGCAGTCCCGGGCCGTGACGCAGCCCACCAGGCTCCCAGGCCTGCGAGCGCGGAGATTCCGAGGCGTCAGGCCGAGGCCCCGGGCGGGGCCCAAGCGCAGAGGCGGGGTGGTGGGGTGGTGGTGGAGCCGCCTCTTCGCGTGCAGCCACCACGTCAACGACGCCAGCACTGCGGAAATGGAAGCGGAGGCAGCCGGGCCCCGCTCTCCGCTCCACCCGCCCCCAGCTCCCTGGCCCGGCCTCGCCTCCCCGCCCCCGGGGCGGCTTTACCTGTGTCCCCGATGATGATGTACTTGAAGAGATACGCGTAGGCCATGGCCGCCCGCTTCCCCCGGCTCCTCCGGCTGCTCCGGCGCTCGCTCGCTCCTTCCTGGCGCGCGCGCTCCGCCCCCGCCGCCGGGGCTCGCGCTGCGGAAGAGCGGGCAGACGGTTAAACGGCCGCCGCGGGCGCCGCTCGCTTCCCTCCTCCCCTCCCTCCTTCCCCTCCTACCTCCGCCCTTACTGACGCAGGCGAGGTCCGCTCGGTGGTGGCGGCTGCGGCTGCTGCTGCCCCTCCCCGAGGCGCCGGGGAAAGGCGATACAGCGGAGGGAAGAGCGGGCGGCGAGAACAATAACAGGAGCCGAACGGGCCCGGACCCCTCCGGCAACGTCACCCGCTCACCCACCCCCTCCACGCAGCGCCGCTCCGCCCACCGACCCGGAAGTGCTGAGGTAGCCACTGCCCCAGAGCGGACCTACCCCACACGCCACGGCTCCGGGGGCGGGGCTAGGCCAACCGCCCCGCCAGTGGGCGGGGAGAGGGCGGGGCTACAATGCACCCCACGCCCCATGGGTGGGGCTACACAGCACGCCCAGCCGGGCCGGCGGGGAAGGGAGCGGGGCTACACAGCACACCCCGTCGGGCCGGGGGAGGGGCGGGGCTACGCCGCACGCCTTGCCCCGTGGGCAGGGCTACGCCGCACGCCATGCCGGGCCACCGGGTACAGGGGGCGTGGCTACACTGCACGCCCCGCCCCCCTTCCCGTCCCCCCGCGGCCGGGGGTCGAGGGCGGGCCGGGACTCTCTTGGCGTCCGCTGAGGGGGTGACTGGGGCCGGTTCCGCATTTCTGCAGGGCCTGGGGCTGCCGGTTTTGCTTCACTTTTGGTGAAGGGACAGGGCGCTGCGTCCCGGGAGGCCGAGGTCGCCTCAGATGTTTCCTCCTGCCTCCCCCGTGGTGACCCCGAGTGGCTCCGCGGGAACGGGGGACACGCATGACGCACGGGACGTTTCCTTGGGGAAAAAGGCTGGGAAAAGGGAGGATGGCAGCAGCCGGGCCCGTGATAGGCCCTGCTGAGCTCCATGTGTGCACCAGGGTCGAGGTGCTGAGATACGGGGAGACAACAAAAAAACAGCGGTGCTGTTTCAAGCGTGTTTGGCTTTAGATGAGATAAAGGAAAAGAGGACAGGCTGAGGAACTGGGGTTGTTCAGCCTGGAGAAGAGAAGGCTCCGGGGAGACCTTATAGTGGCCTTCCAGTGCCTGAAGGGGCTGCAGGAAGCCTGGGGAGGGACTCATTATCAGGGAGTGCAGTGACAGGATGAGGGGTAACAGTTTTAAGGTAAAAGAGAAGAGATTTGGATTAGATATTAGGAAGAAATTTTTTACTGTGAGGGTGGTGAGGCACTGGCACATAGTGCCTGGAAATGTCTTGGTGCTCTGTTCCTGGAAGTGTTCAAGGACGGGTAGGATGAGGCTTTGAGCAACCTCATCTACTGGAAGGGGTCTCTGCCCATGGCAGGGGCGTTGGAACTGGATGAACGTTGAAGTCTCTTCTGACACAAACCATTCTATCTTTCTATGGTTGTATGTGTGGTGTGTCTGGCTGAGAGGCTCTGGGAAAAAGAGGCTGGTCTAGAGCATAAACAGGAGAAAGCAGTTCTGTACAAGCTTATTTTCATCACCTACCAAACTTGAATTCTGGCTTGGAAAGTTTTGGGTTTTTTTTTTTACCTTTCTGTTTCTGCCTTCCCTCATTGAATAGGAAGCAATGAGCTGGGAAGGTAGCCTAAGTTTGCAGCTACTGTTTTGGACTTTCTACTTAGAGTTCACAGGGGACTGGTGAGTTGGAAGAAGCTTCAAGGTCTTGCTTATTCTAAGCTGCTTCAGAAAGTGTTGCGTGTACCCAGACCTTTGGCCCTGGAGAAGTTAAAGGTAGTTTGGCTCACAGGTTGGCTCCACACTGAGGCTATATCAGATCCCTGGCAATGGTAATCTGGCAGGACTCTCCAGTCAAGTGCTAAGGCTGATGATGCTTTGGGTTGCCCTTCAGCTCAGCTGTTTGTTGACTGTGAATTGGTGGGACTGTTGAAGAGCCCTTGGTATTTTCTTAGTATGAACTCACAGTTCTGCCTTTCTCCCTGTACTGGTCTGGTCTTTGCGGTGCGTCAGCTTGGACAACATTGACTTACACCACTTCTCACAGGTGTACATCTAACTCACTTGTAAAAACCTTTAATCAAGCTGATTGTGCCAAAACCAAGCCTTCTTTTAATTGTCCTCTTCCCTGTGGGCATGCAAAACCAAAGATTGCTATAAAAAGAAAGGAGCTCCTTTCCATATTATAAATGTTATATTTACCTTTTCCACATTAAAAATTCATGCTTTTGATGTTCCCTTGTCAGTCATTTTTCTCCTTTTTTTTTCTCCTCTGCGCTTCTCCCAGTTTCTCAACATTATCTCTGAAGAGTGGTGTTCAAAACAGCTCTCTTGTCCGTAACACCACCGCATAACCTCAAAAAGAAGTCATAGTAGGAGTATCTCCAATCTTGATCTTCTCTGAATGTGATTTTTTTTCTTCTTCTATTTTTATTTTCCCAACAGCACCTGAATTTTATTTTTCGTCCTAGAACTCTATTCTATAACAGATGGTTGCTACTCAAATGTACCTGCACATTTGGTATTTCCTTATTAAGCATTGTTTTTCCCTTTGCTGCATTTCAATAATTTTGGTCAGAGTCACTCAGTTTGTCAAATGTTTTTGGTCTTTTTAACCCATCTCAACCGTTTTGTTACCAGGGTTGTTCATGAGAACACTGAAAAGGTCTTGCCTGAACGGGACAGAACATTTGGAAACAGCATGTGAATTTTTCTCCTGGTTTAAAAACCCTTTACAAATGGAAGAAAGCCACTTCTCCATTATTTTATGTACAAGAAGTGGAATGTCATTAATTGAATTTTTAACATTAATTTTTCATTAATTAACAATTCCTATCCAAAGTCAGTTTTATCTGAAACCCAAGTTTTTACCTTCTTTCCAGTGAAAGTTAGGCTTCTGTTTTCACACATCTGTGTATGTTGGGGTCTACTTTTGCATTCCCTGTCCAAATAATGATCATGGAAACTAGCATCTGAATGGCCTAGAGTATAGTAGGCGAAGGAAAAGCTGCACTTGGGGACAGCTGTTAAACCCAATCAATTCTCCACACTAAAACAAGTCTTCCTAAGTGCACCCTCTACAGGTAATGCCTTCAACTGGCGTTCATGTTTTTTCCATGGGTTTGTGTGACCTCAGCCACAGGAAACCAAGCTGCAGGAAACCAGGCTCTAAGGAGCTAGGATTTCATCCACTACAAGTGAAGGCTGCTGTTAATAGAGATGGGGCATCTCTTCCTCACTGACCCACTGTTGGCTCCTCCCTCGCTCTGATGCTGTCTAAGTCATTTGCTGAATCGGGCAACGGGAATTCCTAAGCCTTAATTTTTCCGTGTTAGTTTTGAGGCAAATCCATTCTTGCCCCACAGCCACACAAACTATGCTTTTGTGTGCTTTAACATGCCTTTGTATGCTTTTGACAGATTTGCCGGGTGGATCTCACCTCTGCCCAGCAGTCCTCACTTCTTATAGAGGGCCCCCTGGTTGTGAAGGCTAAAGCCCATTGTGTTGCACCAGTCACACAGACAGATATTGACTCAATCGCCTCCCTCCTTATATGATGAAATAATTCACTAAAATGGCAGTATAGGGATTATATTCTGGCAAATTTGATAAACTCGAGAAAATCAGACTGCTCTTTTTTTTCTGTGTAATTCAGTTTTTTTCCCTAATTTTCCATCATTTGTTGCTGTGCAAACTCACTTGAGGTTTATGGCAAATCTTCAGGCTTTGCACGGTCCTTACCAGTAATGGTACTATTTAGTAAAGAACCATGGATCTAGATACTCTAGCTCTAGATACGAGGATGGATCTAGACCTTTTAATTATAATTTGCACTGTACTGTCGTTTATCTGTTGGAAATCAATCTCTACCTATTCTTCAGTTTAGTTTAACATTTTTGATTCAAAAATAAACAAATAATTTAACAGTTGATGAATAGGAAATGTTATTTTCTAGTGTCTGGCATTTAATCTGTCTGTATGTACTTTTCCTGAGTATTCATTGTATGCTACAATTTATCTTATTTGTGTATTTTATTTAATAATTTTTAGATTCAATTTCTATTTTACAATAGTGATAAGGGAATACATAGCATCTTTTATTTATTATAAATGTTGAGAATGGGACCCCACCTCGTGGAAATAAACAGAGCAGATTCTGCAGGAAAACAATCAAATGCATATAAATCTCAGTGAAGATTTGCCTGTGGAAAGAGAATTTCTAGGTACCTGTTAAACTTAAAAAGTGAACAACCCCTTGTTAGCCATTGTAGTTTGTCCTTTATTTATAGAAGATCTAGGGACTTTAGAGACAATCTGGGTTTTTGATAAATCCTCTGTACTTATCATGAAGTGATCATTGTGTAAATGGCATAGAGAAAGATTTGTCAGCTGATCAGTGTAGTACCTTCTCTTTCTAATCTAGCATATAGAGTCCACTACTTTGGTTTTAGATTCATAACACTTTTGTTTGTCCCAAACTTGTAAACTAAAGTCACCGTAGAAGCCCATATAATGTCTTTGATGTGCAACATCAAGCAGTGGTACTGACTTTTCGTGTTGTCTGGGGTGAAATTATGTATATTTTGCTTTCATAATGGATTATGACAACCACCATCCACACTGGATTTTTTTTTTTTTTAAATTTATGTTTGTGTGCAATCTTTATGAAAAAAATCCTGCAATTCTGTTTTGATTTTTGACCTTACTCATTGCTAATTGGAACTTCTGTGAAGTCCTTCAAGCCACACTCTCAACTTTATAGCCCATTATAGTGATGAAATTCTGTTTTCCCTCTAGTTGCAGGGTGTTGAGATACTTGATTTTGGCAGTGCAAAGTTGTCATTTGTTGTTTGTGTTTGTTTAATTTCTTTTACAGGGGCATTTGGAAGCATCAGCAAGGGCTCTTATGCATTTGATCTCTTTACCTCCTGCACAGAGAAATCTGTGTTCTGTCATAAGGTCCATCTGACAGATTGTTGTCTATTTTAAATGGGTGATTTCATGCATACTTCTTGTTTGCACAGAAAGAATGAAGAAAATTAGGGTTTTTTTAGTTTCCAGCCCTTTATCCCTTGGACTTTGTAATAGGATTCTCACTTGTAGAGCTAGAATACAGGCTTGTCTTCCACTGCTTTTTTAATCTTTGCCTTCAAGAAAGTGAGCATAGCTTAACATTTGGACATACATAAACCTTAAAAAATCTGACTGGTTTGCTAGGTATGTAATTCAAGAATTAGAATCTCTATTACTTTTTATGCCATTTGGGCCCGGAGCATGAGAAGCAGCAGTAGATGTATACACAGAGAACAATGGGAAGAGGAGAGAAAAACCAGCAGGCATCTGCTGGACCCTTGCCACTCAGGTGTGAGGAGAGTGAGTGCAGGGAACAGAAAGAGTAGGGGTCTCTGGCCTGGGAGAAGTTTGGGGCTGGAATGAGAGAGCGTTTAGGGCAATATGAGAAGAAATACCTCTAGTGAAAAGCTAGATGAGAGGACTTGGCAGATCAGGGATTTTTGAGCTAAAAAGTTGAGAAAATATAATTTTGGAGTGGAGAAATGGGATACTATGCTCCTGAGTAGAGTAAGTAGAAATAAATGCCTATGAGGGATGTGTGACTTGGGCTCTGAGGCTTCTAGTCCAGGCAGCTTTGGCCAGGATTTCAGCTAGTAGCTGGAACATAGACACAGAGGCTGTTCCCCCACCCTCTTCTGTAGCCTCTGTTTTGCTTTCAGAAATACAGCAACGTTGTATATACCAATTTGTATATTTTTAAAAGAGCAGAGCTAAGTCACATGTTGTTGCTTCTGTTATGGTGAAAAAAAAAATTGGAAATAAGTTTCTATTTTAAAACATTTATTTAGAATAGTGTAGTATTTAACTAAAAGTCTTAGTTAAATGCTATCAGCTAAATGGAACTAATTTTTTCCTGTGAGGGTTGTGAGGCACTGTTGCAGATTGTTAGAGCTGTCATGAACACCAGCAGGTGTTCAAGGCCAGGTGGGAAGAGGCTTTGAGCAACCTGATTTAGTGGAAGGTGTCCCTGCATGTGGCAGGGGATTTGGAACTGGATGATTTTTAAGGTCCCTTTCAACCCAAACCATTCTATGATTCTATGAAATGCCAAAAATAAAAATAATGAATTATGAAAGACACCATATTTCTCCAATCACTGTGTTTTATTCCAGGTCAGCTACATTGGTAAATAATTTTGGGGAATGAAAAATTCAGCTTTAAAAGCATTTTTTTGTTTTTAAATGCTATCTTGAGACTATATACTGAGTATAATTCTTCAGTTTTCCAACTTTATTAATATTTTAGATCTTTGCACCCATCAAAATGTTTACAAGACCTCTGCTTTTACCCATGTTTATTTACTAACAATTTTTTCCTGTTATCATTGCACCTTGTTTTTCCTTGCAAATAACCTTGAGTTTTGCTGCCTTGACATAAAAATAAAGTTTGATAAAAAAACACATGATAAATTTTAATACACTTTTCCCATAAAATCCCCAAAAAACTATCCTTGAAATAACCTTGAAATGGCTAACAAACTAACTGAAAAGATATGTTGATTTTTTTTTATTCTCAGCAGCATTAGAAAGTGTGTGTTTGTGTAACAAGAATCACAAAAGCATGGAGTATTAGTCTTACCAGACAATGTCAGAGGTAGATACGGAAGGCTACTTAAACTGGTATCAATGCAAATTTTCAATATTTTTTAACTTTAGAGGCAGAATTTTTCTTTATTTACTTTAAATCTCTTCAAAATTTTGTTTTGGCAGTGGTTTGATAAAGAAGAATTGGTAGGTAAATAAAGTTACTGCACAGGATCACAGGAAGTCAAAAATGTGAAAACTTCCTGCCTACCCATAGCAAGAAGTGAGACTACTTTAAGGAAACTGGTTTGTTTTGAAAGAACGGGAGTAAGCAAGCCTGGTCACATTTTTATTCAGATCGAACGTATTTTGGTCTGAAAGGGTTAAAAAGAAGAGGTTTTTTTAAGATCTTTTTTAAACACACCTACTTTTGTTTCAAATTCTTTTTTCTTTTTTTTCTTCCAATAGTAATGTTTTTTCTTTTTTAGACACCTCTACTGATCTCTTTAGAAAGTGAACAAGTCTGTAAAAAGTGATGAAGTGTATAAGACCCTGAAAGTCAACAGAGTTGCCAAAGGATTTGAGATGAGGAAATCTTAAGCTCAGTGTCGCAGAAATTACTTTTTTTCCACCAAAATATTAGCAGATAACCTAGACTACATTTTTGTTTGAAAGGTAAAATAGCAGTGCCCAGTAATTCTAAGAATTCTAAGAATTCTTGTAGGTAAACCATAGCTAAAATGATGTTTAAAGGCTTTAAGTTCCTATTATATAAGTTCCTAATTATTTAAAATTTAACAAACCAATATAGTACAAAACTACAGGTTTATTTATATTTAAAGTACTTCTTTAAAGATCAAAATAGTCATATCCTGATGACTCAAATGAAAAACTAAAACATTTCCCTCAAATGAAAAATCAATGAAATCATGGAGTACGATGTCAATTGAAGCAAAGAGGAAAGACAGAGAAAAGCTTCTGACAATTATAATGTTTATAACCAATAAAAATGGAGAAAATAGTGCAATATCCAGTTTAAGTAGTACAATGTCATGTATAAAAAGAGAACAAAACAAAGCGGCCATACAGAGATTCATGGGCTTGTTAACATTTTCTGGTAAATTCATCCCTAATTTCTCTGAATTAAGTCTGTGTTCTCATTCCACTTTTACTGGAAAGAAAAACTGTAATTTAGACTTTTTGAGGTATAAACTGGATATGTTTGCTGAACATTGCATCCATCCTATGGCTTATTCCTTCAGGTTCCATCTTAACAAGGGGAATTTTCTGCCAGTAGTTCACATTTAAATTGTGAAAAAAACCCAACTATTTCATTGTACTTTTGTACATGGGAATTTTGCTGTAATGACACAGGCATATTTATTTTGGTTTACTGAAGTCCATTTGGAATGTGGAATTGTCCCATTATGAGGAATAGTTTAGTAGTGTAACTTTACAAGCGCTAAGTTTACGAGTGCAGACATTTTATCCTGCAGCTCAGATAAAGATCAAATAGGTTTAAGTAAGTTGCAGTAAGCAGATGTTTGACCTTATGTTCTGAGGTGAGTGAATTCCTTGCATTTCTGTATATATAAGTTGGGCTCTGCCATTTATGCCAAAGAGAAGTACAGAGGTCTAACTGATGCTTAGTATTGTGTATGATCTAGCTGAGTTTTAGAGAGAAGTAGACTGGAACTGAGAAATGTACTTTCCTGAGCCTTAATTTAAAGTAATTACCTTGATCAGAACTGAAGTTATGTTAGTCCAGTCTATTGAATGGGAAAAAAAGAAATTACAAATTTAACTTCCGTGAGTGTAGTGCTGTGTGGGGAAAAAAATACATTACCTATTATATGTTTGTGTATAACAAATTAATATGATTAGTGTCATATTTGATAAACATATATAAGTCTAAAGAAAGCTGTGACACAATGTATATGATGGTTTATATTTACAGTAAATGTGTAACAAAATGATGGACTAGAGAGAATTCAAAGCACTTTTGACTAAAGTACTGCCACAGGCTGGAAGACATAGAAGATGTGCCTCTGTGCCATTAAAATACTTTGGAAATGTCCATGTTGTGTATCAGGAATAGATGGGAATGATAACATTATTTCAGTAGTATCTTTAAAATTGACACAAAGAGAGATACAATCATCATTCCCTGAACCTACTTCAAATTATATGCATTAAGTACTAGATGTTATTGTTAAAACAGCAACCATGCTTTCCAATAAATAAATACAGATGTCTGCAGTAAAGGATCACTAACATAATCTTGTCATGTGTATTATCTTCTTTTTTTTATGTTGAAATCTTTTCTGCTGTCAGAAAAAACACACATTCCTTATCCTGCCTTGAAAATATCCCATTAACTGTATCTGATATTTCAGATACAGACAGTTTCCTGTCTCTTATTTTCAATGCTATTTAAGAACAAGCATTTTCAATACTACACTGATGCTTCTTACAAACTGTTGCCTCTTCATGGAGGAAATAGTAGGTGCTGCAGTAAAGATAAACTTAACATCAGGGAGAATATATTGCAGAAAAGCAGCACATTGTAAATGAAAAACATTACAAAGTAACCAAGGATCATCAGTCTGAGGACTTCAGATTTCAGTTACAGCTGATGAATTTGGCTTAGAGTGTATTTAGCATATCTTGAACTCAGACTACTGACTAAGAATCGGAATCTGTTAAAGTAAGTCTGGTAAGCCTCTGGCAAATGTCCCCAGATACTGAAACAAGACCAGATTTTAGACTCGAGTTGAACAATTTAAATTCTTTGTCAAAGGGTGTTGGTCTTTGCATCTGACAATGACTAGGAAGCTATTGCTGAAAGGAAGGCAGTACCAGGGTAAATACAATTGCTCATCAGAGAAGGCTACCTTGTGGAAACATTGGAGAGAAGGGGAAGTGAGCACTCCAGAGCCCTCTTCCACTGATGGGACAAGGTCAGCAAGAGTTTTTCAGTCCTTTTTCCTCAGGGCAGAGTTGTGGAAGGACAATGGAAGCTCGGCACAGTATTCTTGTTATGGCTGAGAAGTGCAGAATAAGAAAGGAAGGAGACCTTAAGAATAATTTAAGTTCATGAGAAATTCCAAAGCTAAGAAGCCTTTTTTCTAGAGGGTTGCTAATAACCACAAGAAAGAGGAGTAACTGATATCAGAGTGTGATGGACCATACCAAGTCCACACCAAGAGTCTTCCCTTAAGTAACAGGCTTTGCCAGGATTTGAAGTATAGAAAAGGTGCTTCATTTAGCTCCTTTAACTGCACGGATTATGGTGACATGCAAACATTTCCTAGAGCTGCATTTACTCCAGGAAGATTAAGTATAAGATATGTAATAGTTTACATGATAGTAGCCTCCATTGAGAAACAAAGGAAAGAAACAAAATTTACTAATAGCTTCTTTTTCAACTGGAATGAATTTACCCTTGAAACCTCACAGATCCTGAAGATTTAAATGTTGTCTATAATCTAATGACAGAACCATAAATTCTAAATGTTGGAACAGTCAACCATGCAAAGCAGCATAACACCTCCCTAAAGATGCCTTTTGGCTTATGTACTTTTCCTGGCATCTTAAGTGATACTGAATTTTTAAAAGAGGAATTATTGAGAATTTAAATAGCAAGAAACCTGTCTGTGAACATCAAAGGAAAAACCTTCTAACCTTGGCTTTGTATACAACAAAAACAGTGATGTCTGTCTCACAACTAACAGCCTGTTCTAGGTATTGTTTTTTCAATTTTCAATTTGCATTTTCAGTGAAATAATTCAAGAGGTTGTATCTATAGAAGCACACAGGTATTCTCACAGTTATGCTGCCAGGAATTTGAATTTAAAGAGATAAGAAATGGACAGTTTAGATTTATATAACTAACTTGGGGCTAAGCAGTTCAACTCCAGCTCCCTTGAGAAAGCCTAAATGTTTGAAATGATCGTACATGTGAATTGTAGCTACATAAAAGTTTTCCAGGTTTTCCTTCTGTAAATAGCAGCTATAGTAATCCGTGTAGTTTAGTCTTCGGTGGAGCTTATTCCTGCTTTACTGTGATTCTTACCAATGAAAGTGGTCTGAATAACATGATTGGCTTTTGAAATCTAAATGCACTGCAGTTGTTTCCTACAGGGTACCAGTTCAGTCTTTGGATTCTCTTACTAAATGCAGAAAGAAATTCTGAGACAACTATTAAAAACCTCCACAACACTACTGCCGTTAAATAACTATGGTGATTTGTTCCTTTGGAACACAGATCTTCTTTCCCCAAACCATGATTTACAGTTAACCATTGTATCCAACATTGTCAATACCTCAGATATTAAATCTTAAAATGGAAACAATTTAAACAATTTTAGCTTTTCATTGTTTCCATGGTCCAACTCTAACAGCTGACCACTGATTTTAAGGGGCCTCCTCCCGAAATCCACATAAATGATCAAGGTTACATTGGTGCAGTTCTCTCAATAAATGCGAAGATTGATACACATTTCAGAACAATGGCATTTAATCTTCAGTTCAGGTTAATTTAGTTATTCATGTTGACATTTATTCTAAAGCACACTGTTTTGACATTGCATTTCTTCTAAGTATTTGCAGAATTTGCTTTGACTCATTTGGAATAAACCTTGAGGAAGGTCACTAGTCATGGCTGAAACATTAGTTTCTTGAGTGACTGTCAAAATAAACAGTTTAGGCTAGCATAAGTTATTGAAGTCAGTGTTTCTTTTGCAATCTTCTATGTTAGTTGAGAGGGCTACATTACAAAATTTACTGTTATTACATGCAAAGAAGTTTCGAGGTCACTTTTACCACCCCCCCTGTTGCATCTTCCTGGTTAAATAATATAGAAAAAGCAAAGAAGCTTATTACTGGTAGCTTCTCTCTCTCTCCAAAACTTCATTTAGAAGCTGTAGTAGGATATTTTTAGTATGAAGAGTTTAAAGTTGTTATACTTAGGTCATATCATGGAAAGTTGTCTTAAGAACTGGGGCATAATTTTGTGACTTGAATTTCCTGCAATACCACAGATTTGCTGTTGCCTTGGTAAAACTAGCACTTTCTTGCATTGATCAAGAATTAACAAGTTGGATAAAGACTAAAGAGATCAGATATCACAACAATGGGGAAAATGCAAACATGTTATGTATGCTGTCAACTAAACCTAGAAAACTCAGTAGAAATTCTGTACTTCCATAAAGAATTGTGTATGCAGAAGCCAGTCATCTACTGGAATGATCAAGTTTCTGTTTATATTTGGATCAGATTAGCAATGATATTTTGACTATGGTTAGGTGACTCAAGATAATTTAGATCTTCGGGAAGACATCTTACTGTACTGTTATAGAATTATATCCCAGAGATAGATGGATCTTACGTTATTTATATATACATTCTCAGAGTTTTGGATTGTCTATACAAAAATTCTCTATCAGTTGTATCTCTGAGATACAGCTATATTAGCTACTCTTTTCTGAATTTGCTATGAAATGTAACCAGAAATTCTGTAATAGAGCTGAATTCAGTCTTTCCCTTAAAACAGCTATTTAGTTTTTCCTCTCTAAAATTGTATCACTCTAGTAACAGGTAATGAGTTCCTAACAACATGAAAGTAATTGATAACTATTTGGAGTTATTAAATGTACTTTCACCAAGACATTTAATGCACTGTGCCAGCCTTTTATCTAGAAATAATATCTGTGCAAGTAATTCTTGTGCTGACCAATTGCATAGGCTAATTTAAAAAGGAATTTATTTAGGACTAGTAGCTGTTCCTCCTTTTCCAAAATTGAGCATTTCTTCTTCATTACTGTCTAAGATTTGCAACCTTCATTAGGAAAGAACAAAATCAAGAATTGCTTGCTTCCAAAGCAAAGTATATATAGTATATATATATATAGTATATATAGTATGACTCTTCCAAAGCAGAGTCATATATTTTTATTAATATGTGTATTATACCAGAGCCAAGATTTACTAAAGTGATTTTAGATAGTTCAGAAAAAAACCCACTTGATTAAGTTTATATATAATCTAAATTCAGTAAGGGGGTAGTTGGCTATAATCAACTCAACTAGTATGTCAAATTTTTTGTCATATTATTTTTTAAATTTTAAAAATTTTTGTGACCATAAGTGTTGTAATGAAAAAAAGTTAGTGAAATCTATATCCTTCTTCTGGGTAGGGAAATATTTCCTTGTGTAGAAGTCTTTAAAAAATATTTTTTTTCTGTCAGGAGATTATTAACATCTAACCAAAATATCCTTCTCATCTCTTTGTCTGTCTCCTTACTGTAAAACAGAATTATCACTTTTTGCAATTTTTTTTTAGCTTCTGGTCATTTTCTTATAATCAGAAACAATCTGGAGAAAGCATTTTTCTTTTCGGCAGACAAATATCTTTCCCCTTTTTAACCTCTAAGTTGACCCACTCTACATTCAGTTTCAGCCTCAGAGAATGGAAGACACAAGTTAAGGAGCTGCCATCACTGTAACTCGTGAAGAAATTTGTGTTGCAGGAGGTTACAACGGTTGCCGGTTGCAGCCTAATTTAAAGTCAGAAAGTCCAGCTTTCATGAAAGAAATTATTTCTTTTAGCTATATTGGCCCATTACAAATGATTGGGATTACCTTCTAAAATTTGTTACAAGTCATCATCTAGGGAAGTATTAGCTGTAATTTAGCTGTAATTAGCTGTAATTCTTTAAAGTTTCCCAGTACGTTTCGATCGTATATATTCCTTCGCCCCCCCCTTCTTTCTTTTAGTGTTTTTGTATGTATTGATACTTGAAAAAAACTTTCAAATATACTTCTGAAAGCGGATGAGGAAGTTTAACAACCTGCATCAACATTATGCCAATGAACTTCAAATCCCTTACAGGAGGATGAATTTCAGGCCAGTTCTAATCAAGCAAAGAGATTTCTTTGAAGACTCACCAACTTCCAGATTTATTCTATGTTCTTACAATAGCTGCAACATTTTCCTTACACTTACCATGTAGTCTTCACTAGCGATATGACAACAATAAAGCTATTCCACATTTAGAATACGTCTCACCTTGAAGTTGTACGTGATATTTTTATCCACTGTTAGAATCTTCATATATATTTGTTTGACAAAGTAGGATTTTTGTGCATGCAGAGGTCTGTTCTTCGTTCAGTTGTTAATCCTTAATGGTAGGTTTTGTCTTGCTCTAAGAGTGTGTAGCAAGACTTACCTAGTGAAAGGCCTAAGCATGAGAGATCTGTTGTATACCAGTATGTTTTTCTCCAGTTTCTCAGAGCCTGATTTTGATATACTTTATCATTCTTTTTTGTTTTCCTTGGTTATTTGGTGTATTAGGGAAAAAAATTAGTGAGTCTTCTTCTGCAATTTCATATCTGTAAGTTTACCAACAACCTTGTCTTTTTAAACTAACACAGATACAATCCTTTAAAATATATAGGTTAGTATGTTTTATTTTCTCTTCTTGAGTCACTGACCCGTAGCTTTCCTACAAAATACCGCTGTTCAGTTTTCAACAACGAGGTCCTCGTTGCCAACATGCTACATTAGGGACTTTCTCTGCGGAGGCAATTGATCCTTTTTCCTTCTCAGTCTGCCTGAATTATAGCAATGTAGCCTGATGAAGAACATACACCACAGTAGTGAACTGTAGCCATATTACTTACTATACTGTACTGCAATATGTTTATAATTTCAGGAATATTGTAGCTATTGATCAAGTGCCCAGTCCGGTTGGGGACAAATAATGCCTAACTCAGTAGCCTTTGTGCTTAATTAAAATAAGATTTCTATCCATATTTTCTAATATATTTATGCCCACTGACAGTCAGGCACACTATTTCCTTACTCTCCAGACTTTCTAGGGCACATCCATAGAAAATCTGCCCATGGGCTCCAATGTCACACAAAACTTCATCTTTTACTCTTCTTTTTGTAACTAAATTAGTAATTCTAATTAATTCTCAGTATTTTAGGTGCCAATGTTTTGTGCTTTGCATCTACTTGCTTATTCTTTTGCATGACATTTTGGATGATACTACGCTGTAATCCTATATCTCAGCCACTGGTCCCAAACACTACCTTTCACAGAATTAACATTCCCTTTTTTCAGTTATCTTGGATACTCTGATCAAATCCCACTTTCATTATGATAAACAAAACTGGTTAAAGCTGACTTATCTGTCCATTTACAGGGAGCTGTGATTTTAAACACTTCTATTTTAATAGTTCTGGTTTTGGCCACTGACAGTTAACAGATTCTCCACTGACACATATTTTCCTTTATCCTTTCTTGAAATAGTATCTCAATTTTAATTTTTCATACAGTGTTTCTGAATTCTCCCTTCTCCCCCCCTCCCCGCCTTTATTGAAGTTCATTTCCATTTTTCTAGCTTTCTTCTGTATGTAATTTAATACTTGATACTGTGAGAATGGATTTTTGCTGTAATTCTGTGTCATTTCCCCCCAAATATTATTCAAATATTTTTTCTTTAGCTGATGTAAGAGTCCTCCTATCTTAATGCAAAAAATCTTTCAACTTTCCATTAGATTATACTTGTGAGGAGCTAAATCTTGCTCAGTAACTTCTCCTAGAGCGATCTACATCAGGTGAATGAGACGCTTAACAGTTAAGCTTCTCCTGCCAGGCCAATTAAATGTTACAGGAGGCAATTTTAAAACTAGAGTTCTATTAAATTAATTCATGTGAAAACCCTCATACCATAGCTTGCATGAGTACCTGTCTTGCCTGTCAAGTTCCTGAAAAATAAACAAAACATGACTACTGCAGTCCTGCGATTACTCCCTTTTATCTCTTTCTTTGAGTTGCAATCCTTATCAAAATAAAATGCTTATAATGTTACTTCCCTTTAGAAGTCCTGTGGCTATCCCACTAACCTATTATAACACAGAACTTTTAAAATACAATTGAATATTTGTCTCTCAAAAACCCTTGCTCTGTACTAGTCAGCACTTCACACAAAGCTTAGTGGCTTAGAAACATTTTCCAAAACCAGAGATCTAGAGGGTCTCAACCCCAAAGGGCCAAATTAAGGGCCAATAGCTTGCTGAAACTGTAGTTAAGACATTGAAAATATAGATTAATTAGAAATTGCTCTCTAAATGGCATTCTCCTTTTCCTGCTTGGCTGTAATTCCATGTAAAGGCTACACTTAAAAGGGAAGGAGTGAATCAGGCTTTGTGCTGGTTTCTGGAAAGACACCCAAGATTGCCTGAGTTTTGTGGGGCAAAGTGACAGCAACAGTGACATCTGCAGAGCTAGTACTGTCACTATCAGCAGCACAAATGTGTTCTTGCATCTTTTATGAGCTTAATTCAGAAGAGGATAGAATGGATCTTTTGACAAATTCTGTGCTACAATTACGAGTCTGTTGCTCAAAGAAAAGACTGTTTCTCAACTGAGAAATCAGAGAATTTGGTCATTTGTAGGCTGAACTGCTACAGTAATTTAGCACAGAAGCAAGGAACATATAATCCAATTATGGAGAGTAATATCTAAATCACTCCTATTCCTTTTGTTATGGTTTGCTTTGGAATCCATTAGGACAAAAGAATCTTTATGTATGCAAAATATTAATAAAATGAAAAATTGAAGTGATCATACTTAGCTGCAAGTGAACAAAGTGTATTCATTTACGTTCTCTGTAATCCCTGTCATTCTTGTCTAGAGTATGTTGTCATAGTATCCAATGTGATTGTCTCAAAAAAGCAATAACACATGATGGTGGTTAGGGATAAGTAGCAGATTATTTTTCCGGTTCAGTACTTAATGTGGGGTTAAATAGGCAAAGACAAGGGTTTGTTTCAGGTGCAGATATAACAATATTCTGAAGCTAAACTCTGGAAAAGTGGGACTTAACAATGCTTAAGATACGTGAAGTAGAACAAATGTTAGAGGGCACTTGGAGGTGGTTGGTTTTTTTTGAGAAATGAATAGGCCTTAACTTATTGTTAAAAAACTTGGATCTCAGCTCCTGTAAAACCAGGTTAACATCTTTGAATTAATAATAGCTATGTAGCCAGATGATACAAGTCAAGATTTTGAGCTCCTCTTAATTAAGAAGGCATTTAGATAAGATGTTCGTTATGTTTGAAGTAAAAAAAAAACCCTTTGCAGCCTGTGGCCAGAAACAGGCTGCTGTCACAAGTTTGCCAACATGCAAAAGTATACTGATTTAATTTCAAATTAAATTCAAATTTCAAATTGGGTTAGTTAAGATGGTGATAGAGGAAATGTTTATCAGAGTCTCCCAATCTTTTCCTGGCCTGAGACTGAAGACTGCATATGCTGGCCAATGTTAGAATTACTTTCATATGAATGACATGAGTGGAGAGATTAGTTGTCTTGAAAGAATTATGTTTCTGTCCCAAACCTTTAGAAATGTTTTCTGGGGTGCTGGGAAATCAGCAGCTAGTCCAAAAGCAAGACAAAGGAACAGTTATAAATATCCCTCTCCTTCCAAATCCTGCAGAAAAGATGGCACGATTAACATATATGTGGCTGCATAATTTTTTTCTGCTGTCAGTCATCCTTAATCTCTTCCTATCTTAGGGAGACAGGAAAACACAAGGATTTTGAGAGCCAATTCAGAGAGCAGGATGGCAAGCCATTTTTCTTAACTGTAAGACTGCAAGTCTGAATAGAAAGAACATTAAAAAAATCTGCATATCACAATCTTAATGTCACACTAATAGCACCACTTTCTTGCTCAACCAAGGCTTCCATTGCTGTTTTCTTAAGAAAGATGATCTCAGCTTTGCAAAAAGACATCTTTAGCTGCTGTTGCCCCAATAACAAACTCAAAGTTTAACCTTAGCCTTGAGGCTATCCTAATTTAGAGGAATGTCTTCTCCCAAACATCTTACAGTTTTTTCTTGTTTTGGTTTAACCATCAGCCCTTCTAAGTTCCCTCCCTAGTCAATGAAGAAAGACAGACTTTTTCAGAAAGCAATTTGTAGAACTCCTTCAGATAGTAGTTGACCTGTCTTGCACCACAGTCTATATACAGAGCCGCAATTTTTACTTTGGGCAGTACGAAAGCATTTTTTTGTGTTTTGGGCTTTATTTTAGCAGATAATAAGCAAGTGATGAATCTGTGGTACTACCCAATAAGAGATGAAATTTCAATTTTCTAAAACTTCTCTTGTAAATCTTCAGTTAGTGATTATGGTACAGATGAGAGGAAAAAAACCCAAGTCATATCCACATAAATAGACTACACGTCTCTCACGATACCCACAATCATAACTCTGAATATAAACCCTGCCAACAAAAAAGTCTGACTGTAACAGGCACTTCAGAATTTCTGAAGTACTTAGTAAATGGTCAATTCAAAAAAGAACAATGCTACAGATTTTGTCCATGTACTCTAGATAAAAAAGGAACAACAGCTACTTAAAATGTTTTGCATTTGTCATCTTTAAGAATAAAAAAAAGATAGAATCACTGTCTAATCCCAAGGGATACTTATTCTGTGTCCAATATGACCCTAATTATAATGATAATATAATGAAGAAATGTTCCTTCTCTTCCTGTGGCTGCACAGTGGCAATCTGCAGAAAATTGCCTTTAGCTGTGGATGTATGAATATGCGTTTTCTAACAGTGAGCTGTATTCCTGCAATAGACACTTTTTTAAGAGATCCTTTCATGAACTGCAATTAAGAGACTGTGCCGTGCTATTAAAAAAATGCCAAGTAGCCCA
This sequence comes from Tapera naevia, assembly GCA_033556795.1. Lineage (NCBI taxonomy): Eukaryota > Metazoa > Chordata > Aves > Cuculiformes > Neomorphidae > Tapera > Tapera naevia. The sequence goes on from JAUMJJ010000038.1 coordinate 20,983,869, forward strand.
AAGTCAAAACCAGATGCCAGCTTTATTTGATATAAAAAAAAAAAAGGCAAACAAAAAAAAAACACAATGAAAAAGGGTACCAGCATGATGAGTGTAAATTATAAATGGTTGTGACTTTGTTCTGTAGTACACAGCAAGCCTGCAAGTGTGCCTAAAAATGTTAGTGAATATTTCCACGTATTCATCATTTTTAGAAACTTGCTTTTGCCTCAGTTACAATTTCTGATTCCAAGGGTTTTTTTTTGCACAAATTTCACAGAAGAATTCAGACTTGGTTTTTTTGATCATGACAAGTAAAAATATTTCTTCCCATAATATTTTTTAAAAAAATTGTTTACAATCCTAGCACTAATGCAGCAGGTGCTAAGCAAGATGAAATTTGGCAGGGTAGAAGCTCTTAATTGTGCTCCCAAATTTCATTTTGATTCCTTCACTTTGCATTGCTTCTGTGCTGAAAACATCACACAATTCCATAAGGGAATTTGAAAAAAACCCAGAACTGTGCACTTGCATTAGTTCTTACTCTTGAAGCAGTGCCTTATAGCTGTATCCTTATAAATGACCAGCTTCTCAGTATCAAGAGATTTCTCAACAACCCCTGTTTGAACAAGTATGAAAAAATCAAGACGTATTCTGCAATTAAGGGTGTGTTTTCAAATGTCTAAGGATATCTTTTTCTCCTTCTGGTTATTTGTGTTTTAGCAAGGAAATATTTCATTCAGATAACAAAGTAATTTCACTCAGAATGCAAAAGTTTAGAACTTAATTGAATACAAACATACAGCACATGAACTCCCTCCTTTGTGCACAGCAGGATGAAATAATATGCTAGATGTTTCCTAGCCCATTACTAGAAACCTTGTTGTTGCGATCTCAGTGGAAGGAACCTGGCAAGCAGGGAACGTCCTTACCTGATCTACCTTCCTGCCTCTGAAGGACAGTAATATTTATTGGTTCTTAGGAAGAAATAAATGGAACTTATAAGCAGGAGTAGCAGATGGAATCAGTAGACTCTGAAGAAGAAAAACTGAAAAGCAGTACACTGACAGAAGTCCAGCTTAGCTGCAACTGAAGAGCAGAAGACATTTCCAGGCAGGAGAAGAGTGAAGTGAGGTCATGTGTTTTGCCCTCACACTTCCACCAGATTGCTCATATGGTCTGACTTAGTTGCTAAATCTGATCTTTCCTTGTCGTTGTGCTTGGGGTATTTGAACCCTACTATTTGGCAGCCCTGGTTAAGCAATTTTCTTTGATTTCAACCATGAAATTGACTACTGGAACATGCCAAGGGCCAGAAGGTAGGCTTGAGGCACACACACTGGCAAACTCAGTGTGCAATGAGGCAGCCCCAGCTCCCTGAGCAGTCTTCTGCAGTAAGAGGGGTCACAAAATTTATCCTGCCTGCACTAAAAACAAAGTGAAAGGTTTATAGCTAACATTGCTGCGGAGGCGAGGAGCTTTCTTAGCACAGTCATTTGGGGCCTGTTAGCTCCACTCCAAGCCTTTGCTGCACACTTGTATTCCTTACAGGCTCCATGTGGGGAAGTGGTTGTGGTGGGTACTGTGATTTAACGGTTTTGATTCTGCTCAAGAGCTGCTGGGCCTGTAAATTCTGGAGTCTGATCACCAGAAAAGAGAAAGAGGAATTTGCTCTTGGTGATGGATTGTGAACTGGAATCACAGTAAAAAGTGTACTGAAGTTGCTTCACGTGGCCAAAATTTGGTGAGAACTCATAACTTAACCTCACCCCACAACTCCATAAGATACATATCTCCATATTTTAGTTTTTCTCTAAGAAACAGTAAATACAACAGACTTCATGTGCTCAGGTTTGTTCCACAGTTGAAACTCAGGCACTGTTAAAGCCGGTATTATGTGTGTATATCCCATGATCACAAGGAAACTCTCCTATCTTTTCTTGCCTCGCATTGTATCCTGCAGGATATTGCATTTATATTGCCTAACCTAGCATTAAGAAATATTTTGTGCTGGATTAAGTACTGTCTTCCTGCTTAGAAGGATAATGCACTGTTTTTGAAGGCTCTGTGATAACTTGAATATAGGAAAAGATTTCGGTTGAATGTTTTTCCTCCACTGCTGCATGTTTGTGATCCATTCAGCTATGTCTGAACCTCCTGCTGTCTCAGTTTCCCCTTCAGTGCAGCAGGGACATCTGCCTGCTGCTGCTGTGCAAGCAGCGCAATGTACACGTGGGATGGTGTGCTGGCTGAGAGCTAGGTTATCCAAGTAAGTCTACCTGCATCTGCAAGGCTTGGTGCTGTGGTGGAGTCAGCTGGTACGGCCAGAAGGATTAAACTGGAACTTCATCAGCTCAAAGGAATGTGATCTCCAGTACTGGTAAATTGAGTTCTGGTAAGTGGACTGAATGAGTCAAGGTACCTTTCTGATGCTCTTGTTATATGAGATCAAATTTACAACATTGAACATACAGAGTCAGGATGTGTGACCTCTTGTCTAATATGGCTTGTCTACTATAATCTATACCTTCATTATCTCAAGTGCAGGATAACCGTAACCCACTCCTGCTGTCAAGTCACAGCTACAAACTACTGTGAACTGAAGTTGACTTGAAATGCAGCCATGCAATTATTAAGTAATGTGTCATGCAAGGAGCACAGTGCATTATACCAATTGCTTTGGGAGTGCACTCATCGCCAGGAAGAACAGTGGTGATATTCGTATACTCTGTTTTGACCTTTGTCTCCTTAAGTGGCTTGAGAACAATCTACCTAAAGGGACATCTATTTCTCTGTGCTGTGTACTATAGTTGTGATTACAGGTCCTGGAGCTGGGGACCAGCTTATATTTTAATGTCTGAAATGTGAACTGTGTATTTTCTATGAGCAGTTTTTACTTTCGTATTTTTTCCAAGAGGTTGTTCTTCGTAGGCCCAGGGAGGAGTGTGATCATGATTCGTAAGTTTATGCAGGGTGAATGGTATGTTTGTCTGTTTTGACTTTCTGCATGGCAATGTTCCTTCTACAGTTCCCGGAATTCCTGCATGATGTGTATACAAATGTACATCTGTGGTCAGACTGGAATACATGCTTTGCAGCGCCTCCTAGCCTGAAAGGAAGAACTTGAATTGATTTGGAATTCACTGTGTCCCATGATAAGTTGTTCAAATTGGTACCTTTACTCTGGCATCTGGATTGATTTGTTTCATTGATGCAATATGAGCAGGTATTAGCCGAGTTTATCTACTCCAAAATGTTATCTAAAATATATCTAAACCAGGATTTGCTAAAAATCAAACATTCTCTGACTGCCAAAATCTAGACAAACAAAATATCTGAGGCTGTTTTTTTCAAATGATTTTGTGGATACAGTTTGATTGTTGTGACTGGATTTTCTTTTATATTTCTCTTGGTCTATAGGTTTTTCAAAAAATATTTCAGTTGCTGTGTGAAATGAATTTTAATTTTTTAAAACCTTATTGTATAGCTTACATATTTATAAAATATTATGTAAGGAAAGTGTTGCTATTACTCCTTAAATGAATCAGAAACAAAAACAACGATATGCAAGGAATTGTGATCCTTTGGATTATTAAAAATCACTCCACTAGATGGAGAGCTTGCATCTAGTATGAAACTAAAAATGTTAACACTAGCTGAAATCGTAGCTGCTGCTGCAAAAATTATCTCCTAATGACTGAATAGGTTTTGCTTCATACTTTCCTTTTATCATATCTGGTGAAGAGCACTTTTAAATTTGTAGCACAGACATTCTGTGAGGTCATAAGAACACTATATTAATGTTTAAAAATTAATACAAAGGTTAACATGTATTTCTTAATATGTTAGCTGAAGAAGTTGATTTCAATAGTTATCAACTTTTCTGTGAAATTTACTCAGTTAAAACATTTTTTTCATAATGCAGCTCATTGTAATGAGGCTCTGAAGAAACAGTGAAAAAAGTTGAGATATTTATTTTTAAAAAATACTAGTTAGCTGGATCCCAGTTAATCATAAACTGAAGAAATACCGTATTTTATTATTTTCATTATTTCCCTGGGTCTGTAAACATGATCGCTATTAAGTAATCAGGTTCCTCAGAGCTAGGAAGAGGACGAATGCTGACAAAAGAGAATGCTTTGATGTGTGTTTTTATGTTGGATACCAATCTCAACCATTAAGTAGAATCAGAACTGGGGTTAATTCTGGAGTTTCTACTGACTGAGGAGCTAGGTGCATTGCAGTATTCTATAGGTGGGAACAGGAGAAAGACTAATGGGACTATTTTTTTTTTTAATCTACTGGGACTAATTTGTTTCTGGGACTGGAAACAAAGCTACTGGAAATTTGCAATCTACACATTCGTCTACTGAAAATAATTCAAAAGTGGTATATGATTTTGTAAGAGACAGGTATATGATTTTGTAAGCTCTAGGGCCCACATGTCCAGAAGGAGACAATTTGGAAAGGGTCATTGCTAGTTTGGGTGGGCTGGCTAACATTGCGTTTCAAGGTCCATCTCACACTGAGGTTTAGGAGTGTGAGATAGAACTGGAGGTTTGGGTTTTTTCTCAGGTGAGTGAAGAATCACAAAGATGGCAGAAAGGGGTAAGTGGGAAAGGTACTCTATATCCTTCTTTATTATTTACATAGATTTAATTCATGCAAGTGTTAAAGCTGGGACTTGTGAATTCAGATTTTCAAGATATTTGTTCATGTCTTTATTCTGATGGTCTGACAGAGTTAGGAAGAAAGCAGGCGATGGCAGGGTAGAAGTTTGGATGTACCTTCCTGTTATTATGCTCTTAAGGTCAGACATAGGGTTTGGATTTTCAAGACTATGGTTTATAATCTATTCTCTGTGGCTTTCAGAGTTCAGAAGACAAGATAATGGATGCATACCAGATTATAACTAAGATTAAGGTTAGTGGTGAGCTAAGTGTTAGGTTGTGTATGGCTCTAACTTGCTATAAATTTAGGACTGAGTTTAAGTTTCAGGTTAAGAAGTATTCTCTCTTAGCAGCATTCCTTCCTATGGGCCTAGATCATTGCTGCATCTTATTAATACTGAAGAGTTGGAAGTGGCCAGGTTTTGGAAGGGAGCAGGGTTGTGTGTTATCTCATAGATGCCAGATTTATACAGCTATACTGACTAGGGTCAGTCTTAGGAATCAGGAATTTAAATTTGCTGTTCACTGCTAATTGGTGGATTCTCCAGAGACTAGAGAAATAGAAAGATGACACATTTCTTTATGGGAGTGTTTTTCTTTTGCTTTCATTGCTGTGCTCACTGATGGTGTTATGTTAATATTAGGATTGGACGTAAGATTAATATTTTGGACCTAATGCTTAAAGGAACCTTCTCTTTTTCATTCTATAGGGTCTAGATAATTACAAACAGAGAAAGCAGTTGGATGGGACAATGCTTTATGTTCTCTGTTACTTCTTGACTTCCTTCAAGTCATTCATATAATTGAATTTTGCATTAGGATTTGCACTTTTTATGACTTATAAATGCAGAAAAGTTGTTATTTATTAATAGTTATAGTAGTAATTAGTATAAGTGGTAGCTTTCAAAATTATTAAATAATATAGAGGAGAACACTAGAAGGGGCTCCTGCTAATAATAAGTTTAGGTAAAGTAGATTTAGAGTTTTGAAATCTAAAGCTTCAAAATTACAGTATATTCTCCTCTTATGTAAGTTCTATCCATGTTTGGAAAGGACAATTTCTTAAATATATTACTGAAATTAGAAGTTAAACGTAATTAAAATTGAATTTAGGGCTGGAGTTGTCGTTTGGAAATGCAATATTTGAAGAGTTGAGTTTATTGTCACAGTTTGTAAGGTCCTCTAGGGAGGAAAGGAGGAATTGATCATTAGGGGACAACACATTATTATCTTCCCAGTGATGAAAGAGAACCCCTGGCAGGAATTACAGTCAGAGACAACGTTAGACAGCCCCTGGCAGCTTCTGGCTGGAGCAGTAGGAGAGGATGGGCTGCCAGGCCCTAACCTGCCACCCTGGGGCTGCCTGTAGGATTGCTGCAAGGACTAATGTGAGACAGAAGAGGTGTGACAACAGTAGTTAAGACTTAGGTTTTCTTGTAGTGTATGAATTTGCCTCATGGGTACAATGAAGACTTGGATTAGTGTTGGGGAACATGAAGGTATTCTCATACTGCCTGTCTTGCTCATTCCTTGTTTCTATTTCTGGGCCTCATTTTCATTGATGAGCCATTTTTCCCGCCTCCCTTCAGAGGATGGCAAAATACCCAAATGTAAATCCAGGCTCAGCTAATAATTTGCATTAGGGTATCTCCCAGACAGTCTGGGAGTGAGCTGCACTGAATCTGACTTTGTCTTCCAGGACATGTGTGCAACACCGTGTCCTAAAACCCCATTGTATCATTCTCTAGGACACACAGCATAACACTAGTGGCTGGTGAGATGTACACTTTGAACAGAGAAAAAAACCCCAAATACGTGAATTACATTCATGGGTTGAGTGACAGCACATCTAGTTGGAAGGAGATGCAGAACAAACAGTGCTAAGGGTAATAAACGTAAGGAAAAATGGTAAAGGAGTCAGTCTGCTCTGATTGCTGTAGTGATCAAAGCTCTCCTGCTGATGGACCAACAGTAGTGGTGCATGCATAGCAAAGGCCTTGTGGCTGTTCTGAGAAACCATCAAAATCATGTAGACCTTCCTAGTCTGGTGGAATCTGTCCTTGCATATGGCAAGGGGGTTGGAACTGGATGATCTTTAATTCCCTTCCAGCACAAACCATTCTACGATTGTATGATTAATATGACTGGTGGAAACGTAGACCTTAATGTGTATACTGTACAAAGACATAACAGTCTTTTCTTCACTTGGCCTGCAGTGTTCATGGCGTAAAAGGTACTGGAAAAATTGGGGAGGGTGGACATTCTTTGGCATATAAATGAATGCATATCTCCAGCCATTTAATACTCTCTTTAGCTTGTAACAACCTCTACTGATTTGTCTTATCTCCAGTAATTCTTGTTTCTCTTTTTTTGTGCAAGTTGAAAAATATTGACAGAGAGCAATGAACCGTTATGGACAGAATCTGTCTAGTTTGTTCGTTTACATCTTGTGTGTTGGGAGAAAGGTAAAAGGATGACTGAGTTAGAGAGACCTCCTGAAGAAGGAGGAAAATTGTTCCTTCCTATGGGAACAATCTGGATGCAGCTGGAGAGCGAACGTTTCAGTGACTGGAGTCTGTGTGAGAAGAGCAGAGAAAGGTTTGCAGCATGAGCTGGGTGCTGCTGCTCAGGTCAAATGACTGGCAAGAGGGACAGGGAGAGTCTGTAGGCAAGGAAAGAGAAATTTTATTCAGTCCAGAATGCCACTGAACTGGTTGTCAAAAATCCTGGACACAAAGAGGCCTCTCTGCAAGGTACAGCAGCCAAATGGAGAGATTTTTATAAACATTTTAAAATTTCTGGTTTGCCTGGTTGAATCTCTTTGAAGTTCCTGGGTATAAAACAAGAGGTTTCAGTTTTCTAAGGAGAACTGACTTCTTTCAGTTTAAAAGTCTTTCCCTAGGGGTTCATTGCTACAGGAAAAAGATCTAGTTCAACCCTTCCCAATATCTGGTAAATGCAGATTGCTTCTCAGAAGCCTAGAACACAGTAACTCTTCTGACTTCTGCATGGTACCGGTTTTGCACCTTCTGGTTCGGCAAAAATGAAACACAGTCTTTCAGCTTTTTCTTTCTGAGAAAACATATCTGCTTTCATAACTGCTTAAAAGTGTTCAGAAGTGTTTAAATAAGGCACATGTTAATGTACCAAATTAACATGGTAGGCATAAGGAGTGCTGTTGTATTAACATTTTACAAATCCCCTCCATCTTATGATTTGCTTTTTCAAGGATGATCTATCTAGAGCTACTATTTAATAGAACTGTAGCGCTTTTTCTGATGGTACAGCTTTGAAAAAGATTAATTGAACAGGAAAGCAAAAAATCCTCTAAATGAAATGTGTATAAGGATGGTTTATTGATGTTTTTGCTATGTTGAGAATAATTTTATCCATTCTCTAGCTCTATGTTCCAGGTGTAAGATTATTCTTGATTATTCTTCACCAGGAGTTTTTCTCTGTCAGCTCTTGAAACTATTGTAACAGACTGTGTGTGCCAGTGCAGGTAACTCTACAGGAGGCTGACATGCTCTCAAATACTGTGTGATGGACAGAGAACAGAAAATAATTTATCTCGGTTGCACTTTAAAGCAACAGAAGTGAGAGTCAGACTGAGAAAAAAACTTGTGTTTTCAGATCTCTGTATGGAAACATTACAGATAGCTGGATAGTCTGAGTTATTATTTTACTTTTACTTAAGGTAGAAACAAGAGCTAAAAGCCAAGGTGTCCGCAGTCAGAGATAAAATCGTGGGACGCAATGTTCAGGTGTAATGACGGAGATTTTTATTTTAGTGTGTGACACCTGTAGAACAAGTGAAAACTCACAAGGGGGAAGGTTGCAAACTCCTTCCTCTTGCCACAAATCATCTGTGTAAAAGTGACTTCCACAACACCCTTTCACAGCATAAGAAAATGTATAAGAAAATTCACTGCCTGTGGAAAGCAAAAGCCTTATTTTGTGTTCAGAAGACAGCAGATGCAAACACCTTAGCCTGTCAGTTTACACATGTTTCCAAGTTGATATTTTTTGCTTATTTTGCAGCTGGTTAAGAGAGTCTGCATGACTTATTCTGCATAAGGGAAAGATTGATTTTCAGTTCAGAAGTGCTTAATCAGCTCCATGTTTTCATGAATACAAGAACATTTATGCAAGTCTCAGAAGTTTTACTTCCCCAGGAAAGTATTTTAACTGTTCAGTTTCTTGCTGACATTATCATATCCCATTTGATCAGTAATATTAGTAATTTAGAGCTAAATAGTGACAGGAAAAATTCTGTTATCTTTTATTCTCTGTGCTTATATCTTCCTTCAGTTAAAGAATTTCCAGGGATTGTCTTTTTTGTAGGGAGAAATCAACAACTAAATAATCATACTATATATATTGAGAGCTAGGTGTTTAAGAGAGGGGTCTATGGGAGCTGCGAGCGTGTATATAATGATAACAAGAAATCCCACTGAACTCAAGTCTCACTCCATAAAAAGCTAAGGCTCTCCATTTTCAGTACCTCTCTCCTGAAGTTGGATGCTCTTTCTCAGAATTCCCAAAAATAGGAAAGAGGCAGATCCAATACAGTGTTCTGAAATATTCACTGCCATATTCAGACTTGGTTTTCTGTCCTTAGAGGTGGCACTGCAGGGAGAGTTAATGGTGGGTTTTGTAGTTTCTTCTGATGAAACTTTTGCATACTGTATGAAGCAGTTGAAGAGACGTAGGCTGTTCAGATCTCTTCAGTCTCTGAACTGCCCTCAAATTGCTATATGCAAAGTGGAGACAGTTTGAGAGTACTAATTGAGAGAATTTCACTCTAGCTTATTTGAGACATGATGATAATGTATTCCCTTGGGAAGTGGGTGATGTACTTCAAGTCATCCTGAGATTTAACCTTGAGTGGCATATATCCTCAATAAGTGATTTAACCTCTGCATTCTTAATAAGTGATGAGGACATTACAAGGTAAGGACAAAAGATGCAGAACTCTTCTTAATTTTGTAGATGAAATTGCTTTATTTTTGTCTGAGAACATAACTTGCATATGGCCTCACAAAGGAGAAAGGCAATGATATTTTTATCATTTGGGAATTCCCTTTGAGGACATAAGAAATTCTGGATGTGCCCCAGACATTTTATTGGCAAAATTTACATATCTAGAAAATGTAGGCCTTTCTGGAGTGAGGAGATGCTGAGTGAAGTTTTTGGGTAGGTGAGGTTTAGATTCAGTACGTAAATCCTGTACCCTAATCTTTTTATGACTGTAGTTTGTTATTCCCATCCTTGCTCTTGTTCTTTTGGTATTGCTGAATGAGAAAAGCCCTAAAGAATGAGGACATCCCCTTTCTGTAATTGCAGGGTGAAATCCTGAACAAATGGCAAGGCACCCATCTGACTTCAGTCATGCCAGGAATTCACATGTGGTTGAAAGATAACTGGGTTTGTTTTTATTGTACGTCTTTCCCCTTTGTTCACGAGCATTGACAGGGAATGTAGCATAACGAGACTTACAGAGCTTTCCTGGACAATATCGTTAAAAAAGGTAGCTGTCTAAGGTATCTAATAATAATTGAGTAATACCAAACTGCTCATGTGGTTATCTTTGTCAGCAGGGAATGTATTTAGTGACTAAAGGTGGAGGTGGGATTCAAATCTTATATTCCTATGAAATATGCAAAACATTGAGAAATGAAGGATGGCAGAAAGTACCTATATCCATGTCAAACAAAATAAGTAAACTAACTTCCGTTAGAAAAAATCTGAAATAGCTAACTACAATTTCAAGTTAATAGTTGATAAGCAATTAATGAGTTAGTATACAGATTTCCTTTCCAGCCATTACCAATCCATCTGTATTTATACACAAATAATATTTTATGACAAAAAACGTAAATTAGGTATTTTTATAACCTAGTGTGTCATTGTGTTTAACCCAATTCAGTCTAAATAGCTTTCCACCCTTTTATCTGAGAGAAGATTTGTGTTGCTCAATCAGAAATAATCTTTATACCAATATTCAGTTTTGTTTTCTCTCCCTCAAATATTTCAAAATTAAGTGTTGCGACAGCTATGACTAATACTTTGTGTTTTCTGTTTGTTCTTTTCAGACTATAGTGGCAGGATTTGGTCTTATTTGTCATGTCTTTTTCATTGCCTTCTTTTTTTGTTACTAATTAAAAAGGTAATTGTTATGACCAAATTGTTCCTGCCACTTAGAACACAGAGCATACAGCAAAAATTCTAGCACCTAGATGTCTCACAGGATATATTAACTATTGTTTTACTTCAAATTAACTGATTATAAATTGACTCAATATAATTATTAGTTTTGTGAAATTGTTCTACATATAGCTTACATGTTTTGCAACAGGCACTTCTCAGCTATTAAACCCAAAATGACTGTTGTTTTGGACAACTATTTGTGTTATGTCCAAAATATTCTTCACAACAGTGTTAACATGTAAGTAGTTGATTTACAAATTACCCTAAAATTTGTTTACTTTGGATAGTTCTCTGAATTTATATTGCACAGCAGCACAAATGTCGTCCTTTATTAGAGAATGTCTTGGCTATTGAGTTGGGCTCTGTGTGGTATTCTTTTTCTCCTGCTTCCTTATTCCCTCATTTAGTCATATGCTTTATGGGAGACACTTATGAAGAAGGCATTTAAGTCTGTGTCATGACAATGATCAAGATGTTGATGCTGGTTTTGGTTACGAGAACTGGTTTATTCCGATTCCCACTGTTGTGAGAAGATTCAGTTGTTTAGAAAATTTGATTAAAACCATTTTTTTTCTTTGTTACTTGCTTTTTTATTTTTCAATGAACAGAGCATCTGGTTATGTCTTCAACAACATTAATAAATATCTTTCTGGTTGCATCCCTTTATCATTTTCAACTGAATATTCACCCAAGTCTAGTTTTTCCATGTTTTACTTTTTTTCAATGATTGATTCACACTCAGATACTACCTAAAATATATAATTTCATTTTTCTCTGTAATTTCATATATTTTAGTTAGATGTGTTAAAATCCCCATCCATTGCAAAGCACTCCATTTTATCTATATGCCAGTATCTCTTGCAGGCACTGCTTTTGGGATCTCATGGATTGGACTTCACCAATGTAATTTCTCTCCCTTCAGGGAGAGAAAGCATTGCTTTCCTGCAGTCAGGAGAGGAAAGAAATATGCCTTTAAAGACCATTTCTGGTTTCCTGCCGAGGTTGCCTCCTGTAAGGTGATAAGAGCTGTTGCTGGCTGTTCCTGTTGTTACACAGGACAGCTCTTCCTCTGAGCAGAAAAAACATCTAGGCAATACGTAGGATGTAGTAGTTTTTCTGCTGGTTTCCCCTTGAGGCACTGCACACTAAAGTCTGTTCTAAGCACAGATTGGAATCTTTGCACAGATCCAATTATATGTAAACGTGTGGCACTCAGTTTCATAAGTGGGATGCCAAACTGCGCTAAAAACTTGCGTGTTGAAATGTTACTATTTCATAGTTAAGAATATTACACAGAAATTATGTTATTATGTTATGTGTAATTTTCCCCATTCATCAAATTTTTGATTTTATTTTGCATTATTTGGATGCATTTAAGTGTTTTTCATCCAACTTTGTTGAATAATTACTTATCTGTCATCTGTTAACGTCTACTTGATAGCTAAACAGCCAAGTCCTGGCAACATGGCTGGGGATATTTACTATTTTACTGCTGTTACTTTCATATTCATTGTTTGTTCTGTAATGGCCCTTAAATATTTCCCATGCATATTTGGGCTAGAATGATTCTTTACATAATGCCTTAGAGGAAAACAAGATTCTTCTAATAGCAATTAAAATTAGCAATGATATTAGGCTAAGAGTTTAAAATCACATCTTGCTTCTGTGAAAATTCCTTTATATAATTTAAAAAAAATCAATTTTCAACAATGTTATATACCTCATGCATAATACACAGCTCCAGTGATTTACTTCTTGTTTTGGCACAGTTGAATGATATAAGAGCTAATTTTGTTTTTCTGCTTTAATAGCTTCTATTGTCTCATAATGAATCCTGTCTGAGCTTCATCATGAGAGTTACACTGTTCATACACTTCTGTTATAGAAAACAACTCTTTTTCTCCAAGAACTTTATCTTGTCTGCAGTCTGAAAGAGGGCTGATTCACACCAGTATTGGGAAGAGACAAATCTATAGAGGTGGGTTTTCTTTTTAAGGTGGTTGTAACTAAAAGGATGCAGAAAATAGATTTGTGGAACAAAGATGTAGGATCACTAATGGTATTGAAAGAAGTTCCCAGCCATGCTAAACATTTTGATAAATGACATTGTGATGTTTCCATTGGTTCAGATGTGGAATGATGCCATACTTGCAGAGACACACAGAGAGGAGGATTTTTGTAGCCAGAAGTAGAATAATTTCTTGTTTTGTAGAGAAGAACAGCAAAGAAATGACAGCGAGGACTACCAGACAGCTCAAGAATTTGAAATGTCTGGACTTTCAGGTTGTTTGACCATTTAAAATATTCCAGAATCTGAGTTCCTTTCAGTTTCTTCCATAAGGAAAAGTTCAAATTAAGAAACGTCAGAAGATGCTGAGAGAAGCTTATGTAACCTCCGATCTCAATGTTCATCATAAAGTAAATAAGGCAAATGAAGGTAAAGCAAGACATTAACATAGCTAAAAGTATACCAAAATCCTAGAAGAAAGAATGAATGTATTTAAGAGCAGGTTACAGCTGAAAGGCAATAGAGCCACTGGAAGGCAGCAGAGGTAGAGAAAAGATCCTGTTGAGGAAGAGACACTAGGCAGAGATGAATGAGGGAAATGCTCGTATATTAATGCAGGCCAACATACACTGCTGATTTATTTTTATGTTTCTGAGAGGTAGGCTAGTATGGTTTTGTTTGTCAGTTATCTTAAGCAGTATAAGAATTATTGTAAGTGTATATGATAAATCATTATATGTTAAATGGATAAAATTTAACTTAAAATTGAGTATCTTGTACACAGAATGTCCCTGTAAGTTTAGTAAGGGGATGAAGGTGTAGAAAAATATTTTTTGTAGCAATAAAATATGTGTAAGTGGATGCAGCTGTCTACTTGGATTCAAACTGAGTGTTTCGATCCTAAATTTGCAATGAAACATATCCATAGAAAGCAAACAATGTTAGTGTTGAACACACATGCTTTTCTTCACATATTTGTATTTTTATAAAACACAGAGGTTTGTCAGTTGGGTTATGTAGGTAGAAAAACAAGTTAAAAGTCTCAGTATAGTCACTTCACTCTTACAGATGGGATTTTTAGAAGCCAAATTGCAGTGAATACCATCTGGAAATCAGAGGATGAAAGAAGAGAAAGTGCTCAATAGGGACTAACGTATGACACAGACACTCAAATAGGGCTTGCAAAAGCTGAGAGCCATCTTTAGGGCTGAGATAAAGCTCAGCTTCTGCCCTTTTTGAAACATGTCAAGAGAATAGACATAGATTAATTGATGCCGTACAGTGTTTAGACTTTCTCTGTAAATCCCTAACATCTGTATCTATCTATCTAAGCAGATTGCAGCCATGAAATTTGAGAAAACTAAACAACATAAAGAGAAAGGAAAACTGGGTGTTGATATTCTTATTGTTCTCGCACTTCTGGTTAGTCTCATTCATGTGTCTCCATCCCAAACACTCCATGAGAATAAACATTGATCAGATGCACTTTGGAGAATTTTTGCAAAGTGCCTGCAGAGACACATTGTTGAGGCCTTTGCCAGAGTGTAGATGGAGTACACTTAGGCTAAGTTTCGGGGTGACAAATCCAATATTCTAAGCTTACATCGTTTTTACTATCAGTCAGTAGTTTTTTTCTGTTTATAATAGCACTGTTTGTCATATAGTTTCTGAGGCTATGCAGCAAAGATAGGGCAGTTCAAGATAAGAGGTAAAAGACTTGTTGCTTTACTTTTATTCAAGCAAAACCTGGGTGAGGCAGAGGGATTTTGCTTGCATGTTTGCTATCCAAGAAGTGCTTTTTGCATTAAGCTGAAGTTATAAAAACAACGAACAGCAATAGGGCGCAAATAAATAATGCAAATAAATAATAATAAGGTTAAAATATCTCTTCCTTTACAGTTTATGTATTTCTTATTCTGGTAAGGAATATAAATACCAGAGAAAACAAATTATTCAGATGATCTGGTGAATCTAAGCAAACACTACCCCTAAAGAAACAAGTATTTGTTGTTTAGACAGCACTCAGAGCACTGTACCTCAGTACCCATCTGTGGAAGAAGAGAAATTGCAACTATACCCATATGAATTCTGGGGCTGAAGGAAAATTGTTTTTCATGTGCTCTCCTCAACTTTAGAAATTGGTAATGATATTAATCCTGGATTATTTTCTCCCACAGGGCATGACAGAAAGCCTCTTTTCTTTACACCTTTTCAGGAGTTGAAGGAAGGGGTGCAAAGCAGGAATGAAGTATGAGGTGGTCTTTGTGTAGTGATTACTGGACATAGGTTGAAGGGACTGTCAAGGAATGCATTGCTTTGGACATCTAAAGTGATAAAATGGGTTCATATTAATTTCTATAAATAAGAACAAAAGTTGTTCATTGGAATAAATATTTGAAAGGAAAATACACTACTTTGAGGATATTTCCTTGACTAGCGTTTCAGTGAAGTTATGGCCAATGCTGCTGCCTGACCCTGAATTGCAGTGTGGAAATATTTGCAATGTAGTAACCCAACAGCAAAAAGAATGTCTTTTCCCAGATCTTTCTGACATTACACAGAAATCATACACTTTTGTCTGCTTTAGCACAGAATCACAGAATTCCTTAGGTTGGAAAAGACCTTTGATATCACTGAGTACAACCCTTAACATGACACTGCCAAGTTCACCACTAAACCATGTCCCTAAGTACCACATCTACATGTCTTTTAAAAACCTCCAGGGTAGGTGCCTCAGCCTACCTGGGCAGCTTGTTCCAACAATTGACAACTCTGTCAGTGAAGTAATAAAATCTAGTTTAAACCTGCCCTGGTGCAACTTGAGGCCACTTCCTCTTATCATATCACTTGTTACTTGGCAGAAGAGACCAACACCTGTCTCCTTTCAAGTAGTTGTAGAGAGCGATGAGGTCTCCCCTGAGCCTCGTTTTCTCCAGACTAAATAGCCCCAGTTCCCATAGCTGCTTCCGATAAGACTTGTGTTCCAGATCCTTCACCAGCTTCATTGTCCATCTTTGCATATGTTCCAGTACTTCAATGTCTTTCTTTTATTGAGAAGCCCAAAACTGAGCACAGTATTCAAGTTGCAGCCTCACCAGTGCTGAGTACAGGAAACAATTATTTCCCTGCTCCTGCTGATTGCACTATTTTTGATACAAGCCAGGATGCTGTTGTTTTTTTTTGGCCACCTGGGCACATTGCTGGCTCATGTTCAGCTGGTTGTCAATTCCTAGATCCCCTAGATTGTTTTCTGCCAGTCAGCTTTCCAGTCACTTGCTGCCAAACCTGTAGTGTTGCCTGGGGTTGTTGTGACCCAAGTGCAGGTCCAAGCACTGAGCCTTGTTGAACCTCATACAATTTGCCTTGACCCATCAACCCAGCCTGTCCAGATCCCTCTGTAGAACCTCCCCCTCCCTCAAGCAGATCAACACTCCTGCCCAGCTTGGTGTTGTCTGCAGACTTACTGAGGATACACTCGATCCCCTCATCCAGATTTTTGATAAAGATGTTAAACAGAACTGGCCCCAACACTGAGCCCTGGGGAGGACCACTTGTGACTGGCCTCCAACTGAATTTAACTCCATTCACTGC
The DNA here is from genome assembly GCA_033556795.1 of Tapera naevia. Taxonomy (NCBI): domain Eukaryota; kingdom Metazoa; phylum Chordata; class Aves; order Cuculiformes; family Neomorphidae; genus Tapera; species Tapera naevia. The sequence goes on from JAUMJJ010000038.1 coordinate 21,000,327, forward strand.
AACTCTCTGGGCCTGGCCATCCAGCCAGTTTTTCACCCAGTGAAGAGTATGCCTGTCCAAGCCATGAGCAGCCATTTTCTCCAAGAGGAGGATGTGGAAAATTGTGTCAAACCCTTCACTAAAATCTAGGTAGACAACATGCACAGGCTTTCTCTCATCCACTAAGTGGGTAAACTTGTCATAGAAGGAGATCAGGTTAGTTTGGCAGGACCTACCTTTCCTAAACCCATGCTGACTGGGCCTGATTTCCTGGTTATCCTGTTAGTGTGACGTGATGGCACTCAACATGATCTGTTCCATAACCTTCCCCAGCTCTGCGGTCAGGTGCTCAGGCCTGTAGTTTTTGGATCCTCCTTCTGGCCCTTCTTGTATATGGGCATCACAGTTGTTTATCTCCAGTCAAGTGCTTTTCTCCCCAGTTCACCAGGACTGCTGATAAACGATTGAAAGTGGCTTAGTGAGCGTTTCTGCCATTTCCTTCAGTACTCTTGGGTGGATTTCACCCTGCTCCATAGCAAAATAGAGCTTGTCTGTTACATTGTGCGAAATATTGATAACACATTAGTTCATAAAGCAAGCTGCCACTCTTTGATAGAAAGAGAATGAAGTTCTAATACTATTTATAGAGTTACTTATCTGTCTATCTTTGCAAAAAACTAATATTCTGTAGTATTTGCAGAATATATATTGTTGTATTCTTCATAACAGCATCACTGTCATGCTTCTTAGTATGACTTCAGAAGTAAGTATGCTCATGATATACGATTCCTCAGTATGGTAGTCTGGTAAACAGTTTCAGAAAACATTCCTGTAAGTATTTGTATTCATTTAGTGAAGGCAGAAATTAACCATATGAACAGCCAAGAAAAAAACATATGTCAATGTTTTTCAGAAATTATATCTCCTTTTGAATGTTCAGTGTAAGGGATTGCAGTAAATCTAGAAGCACCTTCAAGCAGCTTAACCTCCAGTTAAATTTTAGAGCTGTGGTGGTCTCTGCTGACAAAGTGACTCTGATAGCCTAGGGTTGGCCAACAGGAGACAAGAGGCCCAGGGATTTAGGTAAAATTTAGGTTAAATGAGTAAGTATATCTATAAAGAACATTTCAGAAAATGTTCCAAAAAGTAAATACAATTGTAGTGCAAGCAGATTGCATACCCTATGCTTCGCTGTAAGAAAGTTATCTGAAGAGCAAACATTTTTGTTCAGAGGAGAAACTAAACAAATGGGGAAAAAATATTTCAAAGGTTTTGGACAACCCATTTTGAATCCCCCTACCTTTTTTTTAAGATCAAAGTGCTTTTTTAAGATTTTGGGCTGACACTTTTTGATTATCATATTAAAATAAAAGGTTAGTAATTAAAAGTGTTTGTTTAAAACATAATGTCAATTGTTTTCTTTAAAAGCTATCATAACAACATATTTAATGCTTTCAAAATAAGGAATTTCATTAAAAAGCAAAATATGAAGCTACAATCTCGTGACTTTTTTATTCTCTACAGTCAGTCCCTGTTTCTGGCTGAATTTACTAGCTGGTTTTATACAAAGTTCTTTAGCTCCAGCCTCCCTCCGAGTTCATTTTCTTTACATAAATTCTTATTTGCTGAGCTCTGAAGCCATTCTTAAATCTCACCTCTTTTGTAACTGTTCCCTGGAAACAGACCAAATTTCTAAAGCTTGCAAGGTTCAGAGAAGGTGGTTTGGTAAACAACTGTTCTCAAGGCCTGTACTTTTCTTTTTTTTCTGAGAAAAAGTATTAATGCTGTGATGCTTGTTCTGTGGTATACAGATGGTCATAGTTGGTGGATACAGTTAATATGTTGTAATAAAAGGATATTTTATATCCTGACCTTTCAAAATTTATGTCATTTATATTCCGCACATGGTAAATTTATTGGTTTCACAAAGGTTAGAGGAGTTCCCGAAACATTCAATATCAATATATGTTTTACACTACCAAAATGAAGAGAGAGACTTTATGGAAAAGGATGAGGTTTTCCAGAGACACTGATTATTTTTTTGGCTTTGGTAGTCAAAATATAATGTATGAAAGGGACCTGCTTTTTCCTTCCATTTCAGAAAGTGAGAAGCATGTCTCTTCCAAGTGTTTTATACTCGAGACTCAAAAAATCAAGCCAGATTTTACAACAAGATCTCATAGACCTTAAAAAACCTGGATGTGTTTTCCTCACAATGTTACAGAATTTTGGTTTGAGTTTATCAAATGCGCAACATTTGTGATTATTATACTGATCATCCCTATACTTGTATGGCATCAGACATGTACATTGTGCAACAGGGATGCTGCCTATTATCTCTAACACAGTCTGGAATGTTCTGGTGCAGAAAGCAGAGTCTGCTCCTGTGTCATGGAGGTCTTGACTCAGTTTCCCCGTGCGTACCTGAACGATTCCATGCTCTCAATACATGCAAGTGCAAGCAAGTGATCTCACTGCCATTCTTTCACCGGGATTCCCAAAACCAGAGAGGAGTCAAAACAAAACAGTGCAACAGAATAACTTACTGGGAATATGTTCAATCAGTGCATCCCTAAGATGCCTTTGAGTGTCCGCCTCTTCCCTGCTTTCAACCACTGTAGCTGGATTCTGTGAATTATTTTGGCTGTATGTGCAGAATTGTGGAACATATTACCTTTGATTATTATAAAAGTTTTCTACCATCCTTTTCAGACTGATAAAAATAACATTTGATTCTAAACTAACTGAAAGTGAGTTAGTGGCAGAAGTGTTACACTGAAATGTCACTGTAGCAACTCTTACAGAAGAGAAATAATAATTAAACACCTTTCGAACCTCAGGATCCAAATCTTAGAGCTACATCATTTAAAAGCTGTACCTGATAAAGCTCACTATGAAGTACTTATAACAAAGAGACTGATTATTAGTCAGACTAAGAATTGATAGTCTCAATTAAATGGTAGTAACCAAAGGAAGCAGTATAGTGTACAGTACAATTTATAGAAAGTCAGGATGAAAATAGGTGAGGATTCAATGTATACGCTAAATTATATACTTTGGTGACTATTTAATATCTTGTATCTGTCATGTGTTTGCTTAGTTTACTGTGAAAGCTAGAAAGGAAAATGATCATAAACTATTTAAGAGTTGGTGTAAATGGAAAAAATGTTTTCTTAAGATAATGGGCTCCTCCATCTATTGAGCAATGAAGCAAAGTCGAAACATTTATTTTCCAGGCAGAAGGCATTGTTTCTGAGATAAATTTCTGTGATAATGAACATAAAGCAGGCATACAGTATAATTAATCCAAAGGGATCTGATTTTGTACGGTGAGCATTGAGTGAACAGCAATGGTTGTCCCTTGTGGCCTGATTCTCTTCACCCTGGCTGCTGGGCTCAAGACCTGTTTCTCATGCCAGGCCAGTTGGGGCTCAGTGTGCTCCCAGAGACAGCGTTCTCCAGCATCGTATGGACTCCTGGAGAGCGATGCTGGCTAAAATGTGTGTTTCCATTATAACAGAAGAGATGTTTTCTGCGTGGGGGGCAGGGGGCAGGCTTTGACTGACTGCGTTTTACTGCACAAATGTCCTTTATTTGTTTTCTCTGAATGAAAGCCTTTGCAACAGTAGACATGCCTAACCCTCTTTTCCGATAATTTTCATAGGTGACATTGCTTTTCTCTGCAGTTACTTTTTATGCAGTGGCCACCCACCTGCTTATTTGCCTCAGAATGATGCCTGCCCTGAACCTCCAGGCACAACTGCAGCACCTTGTACTTTACTCTGGGCACGGTTAGCATTTTGTTTTCCCGCTGACTTCTCACAACTTGTTTCTCAACAACTTTTAGTCTCAAATTTAATGTATTTTTGATGCTGCATACTACTTGATAATCTCCTTGACTTCTCTACCTTTCTCAGCACTTCCTCTTTCTTTAGTACTGTTCCTTTTACAAAGTGTCGTACTTAGATGTCTTATCTGGATAGGTCTTTTTTTAAAAACAATCCATCTAATTTCAGAAATATTGACTTTTGCCTTGATAGTAAATCCTTTCTATTCTTTCAGGAAATCAGTCACTAACCCAAAATGTAGTATGGTAGATGCATTTTAATTGCTGAGTAAAACACTTCACTGAGATATTATCACTAGCAAGTAATCAAAGTTAAATAAATAATTCAATACAACTTGGTGATACTTGTAAAAATACGCAGGATAAACTTCAGGAACTCAGAATTTAATAAAAGTCTCTGTCACGCTGGGCACTACCTTCTTTGCTTGGACAGATCAGGGTAAACTTGTTGCAACTTCTCCTTATTATTTGAAGTACATATACTTGATGCATGGACTATTTGATCTTAAAATGTCACTGAGGCTATTTGTGCCGGGTCATATAACTTCAAAGTATTTTAAATTCTTCTGCCTCCCTTCTTCTTATCTGATAGATGGATCAAGAACCACTTTTTCTTCTATCTTAAATCACTACTTTCTAAGTTTATACTATTTTCTACTTTGAAAAATATACGTATTCTGGATATGTATATAATAATAGGAGTAATAAATACTGCTAGACTGCCCAAGAGTGCTTTTCACTTCATGTTTTCATTACTTTTGCTCTATCTTATGACCACAGTAGTAAGTACAGAAATAGTTGGGGACTTTCACTACATCTCTGTTCCACTTCCGTATTTCTTAACTATCATTCAAATTATGCTAAAATATTTCATAACAATAACAAGACTCAGGCATCACCTTATGCAACTTTAGGAGTCAGCTTCTCAGTATTTTGTAGCCAGATTTGTTTATCTGATTCGGTCTTATTGGCAATGTGAAGATTCACAAGGATATTCATATGGCACATGCAGGTACCTGACCTGGCTCTGCTTGCCTTAGGGCCAGAGGTTGAGGTGGTAGGTGGCAGTGCTGTAGAAAGAGCTGTGACAGCTGCATGCAAGACCTGAAGAACTGTGTGGGAATTCTAGAGAGTCTGGTCTAAACTGTTTACAGGCACTGGATGAGAATTCTGTACAACATTGCTGTTCATAGCTTGGATTTCCCATCTTGGGTCTCCATGACTTTGGGGAGATAGTACTATTAGGTGAATTGCGTTTGGTGATACCATCAACATATTTAGGGCCATAAAAGCAAGATGAAAATATCCCCATTTAGCTGAAAGCAATAAAAACAATTTGGGAAGAGATAAACCTTCTGGGAAACTAATAGAGACTGATAAATGTCATGTTGCGATGGTAAAACGCATGCTATGCTTTCCTTAAAAATCATTTTTTTCTATGTGATTGTCCAATTTGGACTTTTTATTTAAACTTGAACCTATGTTTGGATTAGTTTTCCCTTCCATCATGCGTGACTCATCACTTTTAAACACAGTAAGGTATCATCTCAGCCCTAGGAGAAACAAACTTTTTCAAGTATAAATTAGTGATTTGGTTGAAAATCAGAGGTGTAAGTAAATAAGTATTTGGTAAGATTATGATTGCTATCTGTAAAACTGAAAACTCAGTGAACTGAATATCATTATATAAGTAAGGGGAAAGGAAATGCCTCCATATGCATTTTATTTTAATTTAAGAAGATAAATCTAAACTACACTTGAGGCCAGTGGAGATGAACCTTGAGAGCCTGAATTCATTTAAAGTATGATCAGGAAAACAAGTGTGGACTGTTGTAATCACCTTTATCTGTTGTTTCAGAGTCTCCTCCCATTTAGATAGAAAATACAGAAAAATTTACATTTCATCTCTTGAAGACATATTATTGTAATGACACTTACTGACTTTATTTCAAAAGCTGTTCAGGCTGGTAATATCTACGCAAGGGAGAACAAAAGTTTAAAAGAGTAATTGTAGTTCCAGGCTAGATCTTCCTTTCCTGAGGGGCACACAGGATGGCCAGCAAAGGCCCCCCTCCATGATAACTGAAGAAACAATGTTCTGCAGTTCCTCATGATTATATCTTTTTTTTTTTGTATTATTGTTGTCACGATTATTATTTTCCAGGGTGCCCAGGAGGCCTAAGGAAGGCTGAAAATCCTGTTGTGCTCCTCCAAACAGATATTTGGAAAGACAACTCCAGTTTCAGAGAAATTGTTGAAAAGAGATTGTGTTTGAAAGATGAGCAAGGTGGTTTTCAACACTGATGGGTTAGCACATTCAAACATGCCTTCACAAATACACTATTATTTCAACTCAAACAGACATTTTCCAGGCAAAAAAAGTAATATGTATACTTACATCAAGATAAGGAGCCACAGTCTATCTACTGCTTCTGAAAATTTGGCTCCATATACATGGAAGTGGAAAACAACAGCTGTGAAGGAGGGAATTTGGAGCACAAATGAACACCAGACCCAGCTGCAGATTTGCATTCTTTGACATCTGGTGCTGAGTAGACACAGGGGAATTCTGTGACAACATGAGATTTTATGCATCTGTCAGCTAAATGTAGCATTTCTCTTTGGGACTTTAACATGGATCAGATTGATCTCAGAGAGCTTTTTTAAGCCAGAATGAAAAAAAAAAAAGAATTGTATCTGATTTGGACTCTCAATTTGTATGCAGAGCTGGCAGGTTCCACGGAGCTTGTGTCGAATTGGAATCGCACATCTGTTCTTCAAGAATTTGCAGGATAGCTTCCACAAAACACTAACATGTTTGATTTCAGAAGTGCCATGGCCTGGGGATCCACTAAAGTGTTTTGGTGGATAATGAAAAAGGTTAAGAGTCTGTGTGCATGTGTGTATGTGCATATGCAGAATTCAATTAAAGGAGAGGGACCAATACAGTTCAAAAAAGGGATTTTCAATAATTCTCTGAAGATTATTGGAACATCACAATAAACCCAGATACTCAAGAAAAAGAAGGATTGTGATGATATGACACAGTCCTTCTTTAAACTAAAGTAGTTCTGCCCTTACCTTTGTAATTTTACCTCTTTTCAGTTCAGCTGATTTTTTTTGAGATGAGAAAATGTCTTATTCCTTATACCAAACCATGGTTTATATGCAAACAAAGGAACAAGGGTCTGAGCACCAAAGACACGCATCATTATACATTGCAAATTCTCATGAGCTAGAGCTATCTTTAGGATTGTCACTCTGTATTTTTGCCAGTACACATTGTAAAACACTATTGCAAAATGAAATCAGATCACTAATTAATGGAATTTTATTTTAATCTGTACTGCATGGTGACAATGTCACCATGACAATGAAAAATGCTACCATACCTTTGCCATGTATCTATGAAGAAATACCCTGAATGGCTTTGATTGCTAGTTGTCTCTATGAAGTAATCTTTGTGCTACACGTGTGGTAGCAAATGTTTCTGTAATACAGCCCCTGATTCCTTTAATTATGGTTTATTATTCCATGAAGGATAAAAAGCAGTTGCAGCTCTTAAATATACCCTATTAATGACAGCTATAAATGTACATATTATTTTAGCAGTGCTGTAATGGAGTCTGGTATGCTGAATGGTAAAATGTATTTTCTACACTGTATTTTCTAAAAATACACTCCTGTAACTTTGAAAGAGACACAGGTTGAAATTTACCAGGAGAAAACAGGCTTGGTTGACAGCTTGTGGCTGACAAATGGTAAACCCCAATTTCTGAGAAATTCTGTGTTGGTTGTAAATCAGACATGAGAGAAGCCTTGTTCCTTTGAGATGACTGCCAGGCTTCTACCTCAGATACAGATGCAGCTTCTTAAAGACAGAATATATTTACAGCCTATCGGATATCTGCTACTTTTAATAATGCTTTCCAATAAACAAATAATATAAGTTTTTGTTTTTACTAGAAAATGTTAGTATGTCTGTGTGTTGTGAGGGTGTGTCCATGCATATAAATGCAGCCCCTGCACATAGTGGGCAACCCGAGTGTGGCTGTGATAGGTGGTATTCCAGTCAGGTAATCAATTAAGCCCAGGTTCATCCTACCTCAGAAGCCCCAGGGTGTGCACCCATCAACATTTCTAAATTTGGAGCACTAGATTACAACACTGACACGCCTAAGTAAGGGACTGGCATTAGCTGCATGCTAGATTTAAATCACTCCAGGCAGTCTGTTTTGAATTTCCAAATGTGCTCCACAGTTCTAATGAGTTAATTCATTTGGTATCCATTTCCTCCTGTCAGCTGCTTTTGGAAAATAAATTGTGCATTGTTATCTTAGCCTTGTCCATCCTATTAATGGTTTAGGAAATGCGGCTGAAGATTATCTGGAGTTTTCTATGGCGGAGTTTTCTATGGCAGAGGTTGACCTGCAGCAATGAGACAATGATCAATCACATCTTGAAGGAGTCACAGACTGTAAAATTCTTGTTCATTTTATTTTGTGTCTGCAGCACTGTTTTTAAGAAAGTATTGCCCACCATTCAGTCACGGGGTAAAAGCAAAAGTATAATCTCAAGAATTTTATAGAAAAAGTAGATTTCAGTGCATAAATGTCATCCATCCAAGAAATATTCTACAAATTCCACAATTACCAGCAGCACGTTTGAAGTCTTCTCTGTTTCCTTCTTGTTTGGTTGCAGTGATTAAATTGACAGTATCATGATGATTTGTGTGTGCTTTCACAGAGCTGACATTAAGCTTGGTGTGGTGCGGGGACAGATGTAGTGTTTCCACCCGACAGTGTCTGCCAGCACTGGACCTCACTCCAGAAGGAGTCCTGAGTTGCTGCTTGTTGGGCTGCTCTGGCTCAGCTCCATGTCGCATCCTTCACCTGCTATTTGTCAAGACCTCTCCCTTGTTTCCCAATATGATGTTTAAGATGGCAGTACCTGTATCCTCTAATTCACTCCAGTGAGAGCCATTACTGTTAACTGGTCCTGCCTGAGTTTATAAAACAAAGCCAGCTGGGGTGCCTCTGATTCCTGCTTATAAGCTGGAAAAACTCCCATGAGAGACAGCCTGTGACTATTAATCAGTTAATTGACAGCAGTAGCCTTCTCTGCTCTTTGCAGTCCCTCCACTACTTCCAGAAACTCCCATTTTTCTCCTTTACACATCTTCCTCAGTTTCTTAGTAAGCATTTCAAACCTGGTATCCTGTGACTATTCCAGGAAAGTAGTCATGGCAGCAGGCCTGTCAAAATTCAAGAGGAATTTGGACAATGCCCTCAGACACACGGTGTGGATGTTGGGGTTGTTCCATGCAGCAGTAGGAGCTTGACTCAGTGATCCTTGTGGGTCCCTTCCAACTCAGGTCATCCTATGATTCTGTTCTATGAAATTTTAGAAATGCCTCGACATCTTTGATCCCTGGTGTTTTGGTTGTGCTTCCTGTGTCAGCTTTTTGCATTGTGCTCTGCGCTAACCCTACTGCAGCACACAGTATAGCGTTACTTGTGCCTGTAGCCTCCCTTCCCTCATCTCAAAATATCTGTACTGCTCGCAGGCTCTAGATCTGATGTCAAGGTTCATAAATTAATTTAGCACAAGTAGTTTACCTTGGGATTTAAACAAGCTACTAATTTAACGGCCCTGAATCTTTCTGGCTGTCCCTGTGCTGAAGTTCTATGCTTCCCACAGGATCTGCAGGTATAAGGAGTATATAAAAAGAAAAAGAAGCATGAAATTCTTAGCCTTTCAACCCTTCATTTCCCTGTGACTTTCAGACAGTTCTAACTTGCACGTTGGAAAGACTCAGAGGTATTTTTTACAAGAAACAGATTGAATGCCCAGGTTTTCATTGATGTCAGTGCAAGTGAAGTTCATGCCTCTGAAGAAATCCCCAGAGTCTAACACATGGTGCCTGGTGTAGTTCTGTTCTCTTCTGCACGTGGTGGAAAGACCTCTTTGTTTTTCCCTTATTAAGATTTTAAGGTTGCAAATGATTTTGACTATTGTAGCCCTACTTTAAATTCATCCATGGAGGTAGAGCTCGCAGATGCCCTTTAAGCCTGAATAGAGAGCTTAGAGGCAGCAGAAGCTGCTTACATGATGGTGAGGAAATCCATTCTCTGAGAAGGCATTCTCTTGTAGTTGTGCATGGCATTTGCCTGAACACAGTCCTCATCAGCACTGAAGTAATGCACAAATCTGACCTGACCTCAACAAGTTGCACCCTACACACATCTGGATTTCCATTTTACCAGAGTGTTACAAAGTGATCAAAAAACCCCTCTCCCTCGGAGGAGCTAGTGACTCTTGGATGGCCCAGCATGCCTTTGGTGGATTGCATGTACTTGGCTTTTTGATGGTGTCTGTGGGTAATTCATCTTTTCCTTGGTGTTGAAGAGCTGCAGGTGCACATCTGCTAGATACTGTAGGCAGAAATGGACCAGAATATTTTTTGTAAATTGCTTCTCACATCCAAGATTTGCGAAAGAAAATGCTGTCAATTCTTTTACTTAAATTCTATCTGTATTTTTATAACTTAGTTCAATTACCACAACAATAACAACAAAATGTCCTGTATTCTCTGTAACATAAAATGGTTCAGTCCCATTGAAGTCTATGGAATTGCATCAAATATCCTGGCAGATAATTTGGCTCATGAAGGGAAAAGAAGCCTCAATAATGCTATGCTCTCAACATGAACATTCATTTTCCTTATTGCCTTTAACAAGAGATCATTTTCTCTAGTGAAAACTCCAACTACAATTTTTACTATCAAGAATACTGCCTTTAAATAGAAAAATAAAAAGTAAACTATGATAATTTTCAATAACTATACCACTATAGCCTTAATTTTAAAGGAAAAACATTACTAAAGTCAATTTCAGATAACATTCTACTTTGTGCAGAACACTGTTGATATAATGACTTCTATTTTAGGTTTCTAGTAAAGAGAAGAAAAACATGACCCATTTAAAAACTGACTCACAAAAAATATTACCAAGCCATTTATAATTTTTTTTTTAAGTTTGTTGATAAGAACATTTTGCTAGAAACATTTCTTTGTCACAAAATTGACAGTAACATAGGATGTATTTGATCACAATATATGCATTTTGCAGTGTTTTCAAGAAATGAACTTTGTTTGTGACCCATTGTTTGGAAAAGAAATAAAATAAGGAAAATGCACAGTTTTGAATTCTTCAGTAGATGGAGCCTACATATTTAGAAATCTCTAACTAATGAGCAAATCATGCTCACACAACTGGAACACTGCAATGGCTGGCTATAGGCTCTTTGGGAAGGACAGTACAGGATGGAGAGGAGGGACAGTTGCTTTTTATTTGAGAGAGAAGCAGGACTGCATAGAGCTCTGCCATGAGCCAGCTTATGTGTCTGGGCTGGCTGGCAGACCAATGTGCATGTCATTGGTGTGGGTGTCTGCTGCAGACTGCCTGATCAAATAGAATAAGTAGATCTGGCCTCCAGACCGCTGCAGGAAATTTTGTATTGGCTGGCCCAGGACCTCACACAAGCCTGTACCAACCCTGGTATCTTTTGTAGGGGCAACACAGCAGGACAAAAGCAATCCAGAACATTTCTGAAGTTCCTTGGCAGAGGTGGCTGAGGAGATGAAGAGGGCAGACACTCCACAGAAACTGATTTTTGCAAAGAAGAACTGGTTGGAAATGTTGAAAGGTCAGAGGCAGCTCTGGACACCTTGACCGTAGGACCCTGAGAAGAAGGCAAATAGCATCTTAACAACGTCGGACATCAGGACAACAAATACTGGCCTGTTCAGGGACCTGCTTGGAAGTCTATCTTGAAGAACAGAGCAGGAGGTCAATAGAGCTGGCTGATTTTCAAGGATCACCGACTTCAGAAATGAGTGATCCATCCCTGTATGTTGGAAGTCAAGTAAAGGTGGCAGGAGGCCTTTGTGGATGAGCAAGAAGCTCTTGACAAAACACAAAAATAGAAAAAGAAACATTCGAGATGTGAAAGTCGGGTTAGGTGATATAAGAGTAATATAGAGATACTGGCCAAGTGTGCAGGGATCACGTTAGGAAAGTCAAAGCCTACCTGAAGCGCGATCTGGAGGTGGATGTGAAGGGCAATGAGAAGTTTCCACAGATACAAAAGCAGCAAAAGAGAAACTAGGGAAAGTGTGGGCCTGCTGATGAATGGGGCAGGGGGTTTTGTGACAGCATACCCAGAAAAGACCTTTCTCTCATTGGTCTTTACCCACAAGACTCAATTTCAGGAATCCTAGGCCCCTGAGACACACAGGAACATGAGAAACAAGGAAGAATTACCTTTTTGGAGGAGGACCAGGTAGGGAACACTTAAACTGTGGGACCTGATGTGATGCAACCACAAGTGCTGACGGAGCTGGCTGATGTCACTGCAAGGGCACTATTGAGAATCTTTGAAAGGTCATGGCAACTGAGGAAGTTTCTTGAGGACTGGAAGAAAGCAAATGTCACTCCTTTCTTCGAGAAGGGTCTACAGTCATTTTCACCTCAGTCCTTGGGAAGGTAGTGGAGCAAACAATCATGGATGCTATTTGCGAACACATGAATTACAAGAGGTGATTGGGAGTAGTCAATGTAGATGTAGGAAGGGAAAATCATTCTTGGCCAACCTGGTAGCCTTCTATGACAAAATGGTGCATGAGGGGAGAGTGTTGGATGTTGTTTATCTTGAGTTTAGCAAGGTTTTTGACACTGTTGTAATATCTTCACTGGCAAACTGACAAAGTACAGACAAGGTCAGAGGACAGTGAACTGAACTAGAAATTGGCCGAACCTTTCAGCTGAAAGGATTGTGATCAGGCACACAAAGTCCATCTGAAGGCAAACCACCAGAGGTGTGTGATATGGCTTGACACTGGGGCCAATGCTGTTTAACATCTTCATAAGTTGACTAGATGGTGGGACAGAATGTACTCCTCAGCCAGTTTGCTGATGACAGAAAAAACAAGAGGAGTGGCTGCTTCACCACATGTTAGTGCTGCTATCTAAAGGGACCTTGACAGGCTGAAGAAATAGGCTGAAAGGAACCTCATGAAGTTCAACAAAGAGAAATGCCATGATGTCTTGACTTTGGAGAGGAACAACCCCAGGTACCAGGAGGTGGATTCTATGAGCTGGAGACCATCTTTAACAGTTTGGAGGTCCTGGTGGGTACCAGGTTGAACACGAGCCAGAAATGCACCCAAGAGATGAAGAAGGCCAACATCCCTCTGGGCTGCACAAGGTGGAGCTGAGGGAGATGAACTTGCCTCTCCTCTCAGTACCAGTGAGTCTACATTTTGAGAGCTGTGTCGAGCTCTGGGCTTCCCAGTACAAGAAGACATAGACAAACTGAAGAGAGTCCAGCACAGGGACATGAAGATGATTAAGAGACTAGAGCATGCCTTCTATGAGGAAATGCTGAGAGCTGGGACTGTTCAGCCAGAAGAAAAGGCTCAGGAGGATCTCATCAATGCAAAATAATACCAGATGGAGGAGTGTAAAAAGGATGGAGCCAGGCTCTTTTCAGTGGGTGCCCTGTGACAGGACAAGAGGCGATGGGGCAACTGAAATACATGAATTCCCCTTAAACATAAAAAGAAGACTTCTTTTACGCTGACACAAGTTGCCCAGAAAAGTGTCAGCGTCTCCATCCTTGGAGATACTCAAAACCCAATAGGACATGGCCTTGGGCAATCTGCTTTAGCTGACCCAGCTTTGAACTGGGGAATTCAACTAGATGATTTCTGTATTAGCTTTCCAACTTCAGCTATGCTGTTGCTTATACAATAAAAAAAAAGTGCTGCCTTTGTAGAAAGCTCCATGTTATAAGCATGAGTACAATCAAGGTTTTCTACTGTTAGTAAGTTCTATGAGGAAGAATTGCCTAGACCTGTGGGGTGTAGGTGCATGCAGGACCCTGACATCCAAACAGAGACACACCGAGGACCTGATTCTGGGGTAGATGGTAGATACTTTCCTGCTCACCAGCTGCAGTCCTTAAGGAGCTGGGCCGTCTCGTCTCTAGGTAAGGAGCACAATGAGCATAGTGACCTTGGTCTGTCCAGTGTGCTGGAGTGGAGGAGTGAGCTGCTAGTGGGGAACAGCTGGCTATGCTGGCACTGCGGCAGCAGGAGAGCCCTTCTCTCAAGGAGAACCTGCAGCTGATTTTTCCAGCCTACTTTCTAGACCTTTTGTGCTGCTCCCAAAAAGCACAAAGGGAATACAGCAGAACTATGAGTATGCGTGAAAAAAATATCTCCCCCAGACTTTTAGGTACTGAACAGAAGGAATATGTAACAGCATGACTTTTGCACCAATTCCACAGAGATAAAACTGTTTCTGAAAGCAGTTTTTTTCGTTGTTCAGGAAATCTAATTTTCCTTCCAGGTTTGAATTAGACAAGATAATTTTATTTTTTTCTGCAACACCCTATTATTGTTATGATTATTATCATCAATGAATCATTTTGAGCTTCAAGCATATGGAGCAAAATATACTTTTTTGGTTGGTTTTTTTTTACATTATGCTTTTAATAGTAAGTTTTGGTCTGCACTTAATAAATGAGGAATCACCTCTTACTCTGCTTAGGATTAATGCATTCATGTGTTTTATTTTCAGTGGCTATGAGAGAAAGACTACATTTTAAAGCAAATCCAGTTGTTATTTTCCCTAATGCGTTTTGAATGTATGAGGCATGGTAAGGACCAGAAAAGCATTTTGTCCTCTGCAATACAATTTGACAACAATAACAAATAAAGAAAGATAAAAACAAACTAACAGAAGGTATGGAAGAGGGAAAGATTCAGCCATGCTATTAGTCTCCAATTAGATAATTTTATTGGAATTCCCAGCTTACAATGAATGAACTAACGGGGACATGAGGATATTGTGATATTAATAAGAATGTAATTCCTTATGAAACTGCCCTGTGATTTATAGCTATTAATACTAATAAAATGAAGCTAATGAAGGCAATAATCTTACATGAGCTTTTTTTTGTAAATTTGATTCTCAAAGCATTTCTGACAGAAAAAGGGCAGATTTGTCTTCTCTTCTCAGCAATCCCTGCTGATGTGAGAAGTGCTGTTGAAATCGGTTGACAAGTAGTCTGGGGAGTAAATAAAACTCTGTGGATGTACTTCCGTTCTGCCTAGCTTCTGTAGTTTCTCTCTCATGACAATGTCCTTAGAGCCACATTTTCCCTGAATGTGCATCTGGAGCACAGTTATAGACCTTCTTGTTGTACAAATCAACTCTAGCTGTTGTGAAAGTTACCTTTGATGCTGCTGACTTGAGTGCTGATCATAAAGGCTTTTCCTGTGCTATAACCAGTCCTCCCAGACATTTGGGTGTTTCTGCAATTAGCTGATCTGCATTGCACTCCACACAACTTGGTTTCATTGGTGTTAGTGCTGGAGTAAAATAAAGCAAGCTTCATTGTATTCACCCATGCTGTAAGAACACCGCAGAGTGCAGTTTATCTCCAATTCTTACTGTCATCCTTTCCCATTCCAGCTTGCATTCATCCATGTAACCAAAATCCAGCTTCAGTGAGATTTGTTACATCCCTGAAAACTTACATAGGTGTGCACCGTTTCACCTCTTCGCTCTCCTTGCCTCTTTCCAGTGTAGTTTCATTATCTATTTTCCAGAGAAGAAAAAATGTGATTTACAATATGCGTCTTTATAGTATTTGGAGGACCATCTATTTCTTCAGAGAAATGGCATGGGGTGTATATAAGAACACTGACATTCAAGAAATATTGGAAGTAATTGTACTTCGCTTTGCTTCATTTCAAGTAGAGAACTCACAGTTCTCATTGTGAGAGAATTTCTACAATGAAATTACTAATCTTATGAATAATTTTGTGGGTACAAATGTGTGTCCACCATTCTTGCCAGAATAGGAAGAGAAGCTCCCACACACATTTATGTCCTCAAGCCCAATACCTCCCTTTCTGGGAATCTGGAAATGAATACTCAAGCAGAGGTTGCTGTCTCTGCCACCGTGCTCATTTAGGTCAAGGACAATAATCTTTCTGATGTCAGTAAGGCAGAACAAGAACTTGTGTGAACAGATAGTGCTCACATCTTTTCTCATCTCAAGAATCTTGCTGATATCTGTCTTAACACTTTATGTAGGTACCTCACCCAAATACATGAGTAGGCATAAATATTTGACAGCAAGGATGTATGAGGGTGAAGAAAAGGATGTGAATATGAAGTTGGATTAAAGGTATGGCATTACAGACAAGACCATACCACATCTTCTCCTGTGCAAGGCTTTTTTCTGAATCTCAGTTCCAAGCAGCTGCTGAGGTAGTGACGTGAAGCACACGAGACGATTGGTAAAAATGCAGTTGAAATATCAGATATCTGGAAAAGCTGAAGTCTTATCTAAGATTGATGAGAACAGTCTGACTTATGACATGGACTTGAGAAACATGGATGACACAGCAAGAAAGGGGATAGCTACGGGTTTCAAAAGAAAAACAGTTGACTATGTTTTGTCAGAAAACAAAAGATTCTGGGGTTCTGACTGGTTATCTGTGTTTGAGATGACTTACAAAAAACACTTACCACAGAGCAGATTAGATCCTAGCACTGTTGTGCTGCCATCACTGTAAATTCATTAATTCTTCAGTGAACTATTCTAATGCCATGAGACTGCCCCATGTCACATGTGTTGCATCTGTGAATGCTCTCTTTGTCTCCGTGCTTAGCATGGAAGGTTAAAGGCATTGGAATTGAACTGATTTTCAAGCCAAGAATCTTTGCAATCACAAATAAAGTCCTTTCACCTTAACATTCATTGCTTCCTTTCTCATTTAGAAACAGATGTCAGCGCAGGTAGAAAGCAGGTGCAGAGTGCCTCTTTCAGCTGTTTTTGAGAGAAAACAAGAAGTGAATAAGCCACAAGGAGATGTCTTGTAGGTATCTTTTGAAAGGCACTTATAATGTCTAGATACATTTCTGCTATTGAGGATGTGAGATGCCACGTCTTTGGAAGTTCAGGCATGAATTGTTGTGCTCTCATCAACTCTGATTTGTATGGAAATGTAATTTAAACACGAGGATACAAGGAATGTTTTATTAAATTACCAGAGAAAGTACTTAAGAGAAAAGCTATTAGAGCTGCAAAATTTCTTATAAAATGAACCCCCCCACAAGCACTGCCTGAGTCTGCATATAAATACTCTGAACCAGTAATTCTAAAATATTATTATTCACAGCAAGCAGTTTCTTAACTCCTGAACTTAACAATGGACACAAACTTACTGTTTCCTATCATATTACTGTTGAAGTGAACAGCAACATAATCTGAGATTCTGTCATGTTTAGGTGTGTGGTGAGAATCTGAATATTGCCATTTTCTCCCCAGGCAATCCAACTTTCACACAAAACATTGCCTTTTTTCAATAAGGGCAAGATTAAACCCAATGCGATCCATAGCATGTGTGAGATGTCAGAGGTGAGTACAAAGGAACAAAGAGTGATATAGCCTCTCTTCCCTCTCTTTCCACATCTATCAGCAGAGCTGGTTTGACGTGGGTGGAAATACACAATTCTTTGTAAAGATCTGGAACATTTTGCCCTCATTAGCAGAGCATGCCTACTTTTATTTGCCACATTTGCAGTACCTCGTTTTCAACACCATGCCACAGAGTCTCTGGGATTTTAACTATGAAAGGAGAACATTTTTCTCGTTAAGTCCTTCAGCTTCCTGGACTTAATACACAGCATTGGCTGGCCTGAATTTCACTTTCCTCGTGATGCTGAAAAAGCAGTAGCTCCCCTGTCACAGAACAACTTGCTTCTATGTCTGGCACTAGCAAAGAAGTTCAGTGATAAACGAGCTTTTAATTTTGTATTTCCACAGTTTTAGTTTTTAATTTGCAACTTAACAAAGCTGTGTGTCAGTGACCATGCCAAAAGCTCAGCAGAGCTGCTAAAAGAAGTGTGAGGGTAGAGGAGAAACCTTTTATGGGAAGCCTACAGAAGAATCGTACTTTCAGAAGCTTGGTAGATGCTTTGATTTAGTGCCATCAGTTTCATTGCTGCACGCCTTCTACTTACTGCTAATGTAGGACAGTCCAGGAAATGTCCCAAGAAACTATAAATGATGCCTTTCAACCTGAAAAGCACCTTCTGTATCCCTGAATTCTGTGGAGGGATCTGCCACAGCCAAAGATGCGTGGGGACTCATGAGGAGCCTCCCCTTTCATATGATAAGGTCTCTCTAAGGAACAAACTGTTGTTTAATCAAAGTATTCAGGTGGTCAAACCTCCTGAGTGTCAGATTTTCATCAAAAAGACCTGTCGGCTCCTTCAATGTGATGCCAGCTGAAGCGTGTCAAGAACTGCTGGACATGGGCCCTCTTCTGCATAAAGGGAATACCTGACGCCTGGATTTGTGTTGACATACCAAAGATAGAGCTTTTCAGCACCAAAATGAGATTTTAATTGCTAAGCAGGAATAATAACAGAATTTAGGAGAATTTTATTTGGCTATGAGAAGTACGGACCCACAGTTCGGAGGCAAAAATAAGCTATTTTAGAGAAAGAGCTTACATATAGTTGAGCAGTTTGGGAAGCAACACAGGAACATAAATGGCAGAAGACCTTTTCTGCTTACCTGACAGTCGCCTTGTTCCCTGAAACCTTCAGAATAATCCTTAAATACTGCACTGTCTCCTGGTGCTCTTCCTCTGCCCCTTTTCCAGATGAAGAGAGGCCGAGCTTATCTGCTTTGCTGCTGCAACAAAGCATACTATGCTACGAACTAACTCCCTTCCTGTGGAACAAACATTAGGAAGCTGCTTACGAGATATTTAAGACTACTGTATTTTAGTTTAAACCAGAAAAAACCCTGATTTCATATTCTTAAACAGAAGAGTGGAGACTGTGAAATCCAAAATCTTATACGGAAAAAAAAAAAAGGCTTGTATCAAACTCGTTAGTGAATAAGATTTCTCTATTTTTCATTTTTTTTAATATAGAATTGCTGTGTATGGATGTATTGCAGGACATATTAGAGCCACTGGATGGAAATCTGGGGTGGTTTTGACAAATATTTCATTTTCAGTGTGGAAAGGGATTTTTGTTTTAATGGCAGCTATTTGAAACTTTACAGTGGCTTGGAAAGTTAGCTAGTCCGTTTACAATTCTGAATATAAACATTTCTGTGTCCATGTAAGCTCTTAGTTTTCTGATGTTGAGGATACAACGACAAATCCTTTTACTGTTTCCTTTTGCAATACATCTAATCCAAGGCAGGTATTACGACATTATTTTTGATGGTATCAACTGTCTGAAAGTATACTATTTTAAGAAATCAATGTTCAGTATTCCTACTCCAAACATTTAAATTAGAACAAAATTAGTTGCTTTTTCCTGGTTATCTACATTTAAACATGATTAATGAACAGTAAAATCTAAATCTGAATGGAATCATCTCCTGTTCCTAAGTTTCAGTTGAACTGTTTTGAATTGCAAAACTGAGGATGTGAGCTAGGAGTCTTTCTAGCAGCGTTACAGTGTTATCTCACACTCTCCTCTATCATTTAGTACCTGGTCTCCCTTTAAATATTTGCTCTTTCATAATTATTATCTGCGTTGGACCACTGGACTTTGAAACTGCTTTCCATATCTTCTGCTTCCTGCTTTACATACTTTGAAATCATATGGTTTGTTTTCTTCCACTAAGATTACAGGTGACAGGACTTGAGAGGAAAAAGGTAGACTAAACTGAATGAAAAGAGGGTACTCTTTAATGGCCATAAAATGTGACAAAATGTCACAAATATATAAAAAAAGAGCTGATGCACTGGCTGATTCAGTGGTGAATCGAAAAAAACAATTAGAAATAAAAATTGTAATAAGTGGAAAAGGAAGGTAGAAGTTGAGGACAGCTAGAACATTGATGAGCACTTTAGGAAAAAAAACATAACTAGGGTTTACATGAAAAAGTACTTATTTTCTAACTATGTTAGTAAGAAAAGAAACCCCAAATCAATTACTGGCTGAGGCTATGGAATTGTTAATGATGATATAGAAATAAAATATTCATAAATATTTTGTGGGTTCTATGTTTGAAAAGAAGGAGTCTGATCTGCTTACATCATGTGTGGGTAAAGAATTTTGCACTTCATTAATCACTAAGTGGTATACATTATCATAAAACATAGATTTTTAAAAATATGATTAAATCTATTTATTGACACCTCAGAGTTCTCCAAAAATTGGCTGAAAGGATCTTTAGACTTTTCTGTCAATTTTTAACAAATTCAGGAAGATTTACAAGACTTAAAGAATTTTAACATTATATCAATATTAAAGAAAAAAAGAGAAAAATGAGACAATCTAGGTAATTACTGTCTGGTTAGACTGGCAACAGTCCCAGGAAAAATCTGAAAAACATTGATATTGGATTATAGCTTGATGGGAAGGAAGGTAATTTCTGATAGTGAAAATAGTTTTACAGAGAGTATGTCTTGTCAAACAAACATATATAATGTGATTACAGATTTTTATAAGGCATGTGATTTGCTAGTGTACAAGATTCTAATTAAAATCAAATACGAGGACTTCAATTGAATGACACTTTAGGTCAACTGAATGTAAAATGATAATACAGGCTGTGTTCACATTCTGTAGACTGACTCCTGGATACTGTGACTTAGAAGGAGGATTTAATGTTTATACTTAACAGCAGCAGAACAAGAGGTCCAATGTTTGATTCAGCAGCAAAAAAAAAAAGTAATATGGACCATCAATGTGCAGGTAAAAAGAAAAATGAATGAGAACACAGAGGTGAAAACAAGAGCTACAGGGGAGTATTCTTGTGGCTGTATTTTTAATGTGGAAAATGGGAAAATGTGCAGAAAAATGCTAAACCCAAGATGTATTTGTCTTAACCTTCTAGTAAATGTTAAAGAGATCCTTTTGTTGAAACTACACAGAAGTGACCAGACTGAAGTGGGTGAGTACATTAAATAGATAGAAAACACAAGGCAAATATTGTGAACTAGTGGCTGGAAGTTAAAGCCAGATAAATACAAATTAGAAATGGGTATCCATTAGTTAACACAAAAGGGGATTTACCACTGGAACAAACTGTCAAAGTAATGAATTCTTCATTTCTTGATGTCTTAAGGTCATGCATTTCTGGAAAATGTATTGTGGCAAAATGCAAGTTATTATTTATTGATAGCCAAATGATAACAATAATTTAAATAACTTAAAATAATAACTTAATAGCTTAAATAATACAGGAGTAACTGCATGAAATGTAATAACTTGTGAGATAGGAAGACAGATCACACGCTGAATGTGATTTCATAGCTTTACCAGAACAGGACACGTAAGCACTTTGTAATCTATGAATAAATGAATAACAGTCTTTGCTTTTGCCATCATTTTAGAGACTCAAATACGTTGTTATTCCCTTGCCACTTGATCCTAATCAGCTCTTCTCCTTTCTCATGAGCTTCCCAGATGAAAAATCAACATCTTTAAGACAATACCTGCCTGTGCTCTTTTAGTGGAAAACTGTTCAGCCTCATTATTTAGCTCATTCTCTCCCTTTATTTTGAACAGTAGAAGACACTATGTTTTTCCCTGATTCAGTGCTTCTTTTCTAAACTAATTTGCAGGTAGCGTATTTAAAATCTGTCAGTTTTACTAACAAAACTTCATTTCAAGAAGTCTTAGCTGAAACTCATAATCTTTCAGGAATCTCATCGGATGTTAAAGATCTGAAATTATTACACTTAAGTAAATAAATGTTTATCATCTCCTTATTGCATATTTTTTCTCAGAGCATCCCATCTTCTTCCTTGAGTTTGGATCTGGGAGTATCTTTAGTTCTGTTTCCTTCCTGAAGAAATAAAGAACTATTTACATAGGAATTTTGCCATGTCAGGGCCCTTGATGATCATTTACATTCTATGTCGAAGAGATTCTGTTTCATCTTTTATCTGTCTTTTCCTTTTAGCCTACTAGGGGAAAAAGAAAAACAACTCACTTCCCTTCTACTCTTCTGTTGTCTGCAGGATTTCACTTTACTTTTGTACTTATTTTACTTCATCAGCAATTCCTGCTGTCTTCACCACTTTTTACAATTCTTTACAGAATTTTTTTCCAGGGCTAGATCCTGTTAGGGAAAAGAAAAGCTCCAGGAGACTACACTAGATTATTCTCTAGTTTATTCAGTGTGCCCTTAATTATACTTTTTAAATTTCTTTGCTTTCCTTTTGACTGCGGTATTTTTAGTCCTTAGAAATGGCTTCCTATTCCTTGAGTTTTCTTTGAAGAACTTGAAACTATGCTGTTTCAGTTTTAGTGTCCTCTAAACGTATGTGTGAATTCTCACTGGGAGCCATAACAGTCCAGTTTTACACATTTGAACATGAGGACAATTTATGCCAATTATGCCCATTGGTTTAGATGTATTAGCCTATTCCCATTTTCCCTTCATCTCTTGTGCAGTCTTACAGATGCAGTTTTGAACATGAGTTTTATAACGGCCTGTAGAAAAACTTACATATAGACTTTCAGGTCAATGTGTTGATCTTCTAATTCCTCCCCTGAAACATTTATATTGTAAAGTCAAATACGTGAAGTATGTGCATGGCCAGATTGTTATCCTATTAGCTGGTAAAGCCAAGAAGCATAAATTTATGCTTACAGACCTTATAACACACAAGGCCACTGAAACCACACTTTGGTGTGGATGTAAGGGGAAATCGGGATCCAGCTGACAAATTTTGCAATGTTTGCAGAACGCCAGTTGCCAGTGTAAACCTGACTTGCAAATATAGAGTCATTCACTGTAAATGGTTTGTCTTTGCTATAAATGATCCCTTTATTCAAAATGGTCTGTCTTTAACTTTTGATCTTGTGCTATTTATATTAGTCAACCACCTTTTTCCTTTTTGTAACACATTACTTCATCTGCAGAAAAAAAATGATAGGCAAATAATATTATTCCAGGAATACTGGAATATTATTCCTTGTGATGAACTAGTTCTTTTTAAAATGTGCAGAGAGATTTTCAATTTTGTATTACATAATCTTGTATTTTAATTGTCAAATGCAGACACTTTCTGCTTACACTTCTAAGTTTGGAAAAGAATCAAACATTTGAGAGACAGTAACCTGGCAAGAAATAAAGATAGAAGCAAGATTGATCATGTGAGAGACGATTGCTGGCCAGCTTCATACTCCAACACAGTGAGCAAAATAGGAAGCCCTATTCACCAAAAATGCTGGATGCTCCTAATCCTTTCAGTTGCCTATGTTACTGTATGAACATTGCTTTTTCTTCCAGGACACCTTGGCAAGAACCGAGATCTGGCTTAGAGAAGCATAAACGTACTCTAAATTGCCTCAAATGGGATATTCTAATATTCCACAGGACATTTTTCTTTTTATCGTAATATTAAATCCTGCATGCCCTTAACTGCTCTTTGCTGGCAGCAAAGTAATAAAGAAAAAAGTGAATAATAAAGGAAATAAGATCCTCTCACGATCTGAATTTCTCATCCCTTGAATCAGAGAAATAGCCAGCAGTTCCGTGGCCTGCAAAGAGTGCCACAGGTAGGACTGTATAGTTTAAAATAACTTGTATGTAATTCTGCTTTTATTTTTCCTACACATTCCTTAGTAATTAGTATACAGTTCTATTCATTAGACTCGGCCCTTCGGAGTGCTGAAAGCTGTAAGTACAATAGTTGAAATTTAACCTCTTAAAAAATACTGCTACTCATTAATGATGACTTATGCATACAGATTTAACAGTGTTTGGATGCCAGATTTTGTTTGAAGCTTGTTTTTTCCCAATATATACATTTTAAAGTGTTTAGAAAAGGTATATTGTATTTGAAGAAAAAAACCAGTAATTTTATAACAAATAATAACAACCATATATATGTAGGAATTCCAAAATAGTTGTTTGCAATCTCATCAGGATTAAATATTATACTAAGCATGTTAGAATGCCATTTCTTATTTGACAAAAGGGACAGTCAGAAACTCTACTGCTTCTGACTGTCCTCTCAGTTCAAAGAGGAACTGTTAAGCCCTGAATCTGTGCCTAAGCTTTTTTTTCCTTTTTTTTTTTCTTATCATCAAAGAGTGTGATCATTAATCCCAGTTAAACAAGAAGTCAGCAAGTTACACAGAATCAAAGGCTGACCTGGGATTCAGGAGAGAGGTGTCCTGCTCCTGCTGGTGAGGTGCCAGGTGAGTTATAAAGGTCATGTTGGCTGGGCTTCTCCTACTTTTCGCCCATTGATTTCATATTAGCTCAAGGGATGTAACTATGTCTCCCTACGGATTTTCAATATGCCAAGCCAATGTAACAAACACCAGAAGAAATGCATTTTTACAGAATAAAGACTATTTTAATGTGTATTACAGTTATACATTTAACATCTTTTTACAGTAAAGTCAACTACTGGAAGCTTCTGCACAAACTTAAACTTTAGAAGGCTACTGGTAACGAAGTTTCTAAAGTTCAATATAAGGTCAGTTTAAGAGATAGTACAGATGGCTGGCACAAACCATGTGGTCCCCACAAACAGCACACTTAATTAAAAGGGAGAGAACTGTAAAGTGGTTGCCTTGGGACAAGTATATCCTGTACTGTAACACTACAACAGTGAGTGTTTCTAGGGGATTGCATAGTGGCAGGGCAGTGCATAGGACACCAGCAGTCTACTGTTCATAGGGACAAAAATGAACTGATAGAGACCACAACACTTTCAAGAGCACCTACATCACTACAGGAGACAAAATCCCACTGATCTTTAACAAAGCTTAGATCATGCCACTATCATCATCTGATTGTCTCAATCCTCACTTGAATCTGGGTCCATAAATGAATGAGATAGTTTGTGCAGAGATTGGTCAGGTCAATATCTGCATTTGTGGTTGGAGTCAAATGTGAGCACTATATCCCATACTCTGTTTCATTGTAGAGACATATCCTTGAGCTCCTCTGTTAATTACACAATTTACCATTAAATAAATTTTAGGAATCTTGAGCAGAATATAAACTACCGATTAGATCATGTTATGCCTGACAGCAACTGTGGAAGAAATAGGATATTTGCACAGAAAACAACTGAGCAGAGAATAAAGCGCCAACTATTCAATAAGGCTTCCTTACCTGCTATGCAGAATTTTGCAGAGACATATGGAAAGAATGAAGAGGTTAAAAGGAAGGGCAACAAATATAAGTACTTTAGCTCTTAAGTTCAGTTATGAACGGAAGCTGTGAAAACTATGGAAAGCCATGAAAAGTATGGATTTATTGCTTGCAGGAACTCACAGGTCTGATAGTGCTGCCCCTCATAAGTGTGAAATTCTAGAACAGATGTCCCACAGGAAAGCTACTGGCAGGAAAGGACTTAATAGAGGGCATGAATGAAGTACTGTTCTTCAAGGAGCAAGGGAACAAACCCAGCCTTCTAGGACTGTTTTTTTCCAAATGAGAGCCTCTGCTTGAAGAGGAAAATGAATATCCGGTTAGATGGACCAGACTTACTCTCACTTTAAGGGAATATTTTTTTTTAGCCATGTGGCTGAGCAATGATTCAAAGGAACTAACATTAATAGAAACAACTAGTATCTGTTTAAGAAGTGATTAGGGGATAAAGTTTACCAAAAAAATAAAGCCAGTTAAGTATGGGAGACAGGAATGCATATATAACCTTATACCTCATGTGACTAAAATTCATGATAAAAAATTTGAGTGTTCTGTTTGTACTGATGTCAGGTGCTGACTATATGAGGAAAAAGGTGGTCTATTTGCTTTTTTTCCTCAATAAGCCACACCATGGTTATAATTTGCTTGGGTAGTAAATATTCCTTTTAGTCATCAATAGTGAAGATAGTAAGTCATGGTGGTGCTGCAGAAGGAAACTTGTGTTTCTGTTCTGATCTTCAAAAATCCTCAACCCAGTACACTCTATTCTATTTTCTTTCCACTTTGCACACAGCTCATGAACTAGTGCTCTCTTGCTTTGTTAACGAAGTTCCAGCTCAGTCCCTCTTTTCCTTCCATCTCAGTTTAATGATGATGGTAATTCCTGCTCCCACATCAGTCCCACATAGGAATCACAGGCACTACTGCTGAGTTAGGGAGCACTGAAGAACAAGGTCCACACCTAGATTGAAGTTTGTGGATCAACAGTACAGGATGGGAATGTTATCTTCTTGGGATATCAGAATGCAGAAAGACCTGGCCGTTATCTCTAAGTGACCAAGGATGATAAGCAATGGGCACTTCCACTTATTGCAACAACACTATTCAGCTGTCTCTGCCGCCTTCCTGGTTGCTGTCAGGGACTGCAGACAGACAGTGCCGGGGTCCCATTCCTCTTGCTGTCACTGGCACGAGTGTTTGAGCCACTGCCTAGGGAGATCCCTAGTTACAGAGATCCATTCTCTTTTTTTGCCTTACCAGAATGAATGGTCTCTAGGTTCATACATGGCCGTTGGCAAAGGAGAAGGAAGAGTCCTTTCAAATCGTCTAAATGGGGTATTGCCTTGCTGAGGAGAGACTGTTCTCAAACCCTGCATACTGTGTGTTCTGCAGGAGGTGTTGAATGTGGCTTGAATGAAGGTACCCCTGTAACGAGAGTGAAAGACTTGATCCTCTTTCAGACCAGAAAGGGCAGAGCTGGTCTCCCTTGCTTTTTCAGTGGCTCACTTATCCTAACTGAGGGTCTCCATCCCTCCATACGAGGGGCACAGAGCTGTGGGGTAAGGAGGAATAACAGAAACCTCTGGACCTTGCCCAAGGAGAGGGACACCCAGAGCAGGTTCCCCAGGACCATGTACAGAACAGCTTTTGAATACCTCCAAGGATGGATGTTCTGCAGGAGCGTGTATATTCGGTGAGAGGGCGGGCAGAGGGAGGACCGGGGCAGGCTCCGAAGCTCAGCCAGCCCTCTCGCACACACACATACACACACGCCCATGGCTGACAGGAGCCTGGTGGAGGGCTCCGAGCCCTTTCCACGCCGGGAGGAGGCTCCGGAGTGGGGCTACGAGGAAGGTGAGGAGCGGGAGGTGGCGACTCCGGCGGGGACAAACTTTCGCTGCAGGCGGGAGAGGAGAAGGAGGAGGGAACCGTGGGAGAATTAAACCTGACAATATTCAAGAGGAATTTGGACAATGCGCTCAGACACGCGGTGTTAATGTTAGGGTTGTCCTGTGCAGAGCGGGAGTGGGACTCAGTGGTCCTTGCGGGTCCCTTCCAAGTCAGGCCATTCGGTGACTCTGTGATTGCAGTGGAGGAGGGGAAAAATGGCCCCAAGCCGCGGGGAGCGGGGAAGCGCCGGTCCCATTACCGGAGACGGGAATGCGGAGCCGCCCGGCAGCGGCGGCCGGGTCGGGGGGACAGAGGTACCGCGGGGAGCACCCTCTTCTCGCGCCGGTGGTGGGAGAGGAGAGGGTCTGCCTGCCCCGGGAAGCCATCGTACTGGTTGTCCCCGTAACGAGTTTTCCTTACGCCGCAGGAGTGGAGTGGGGTCTGATTTTTCCGGATGCTAACGGAGAGTACCAGTCGCCCATCAACCTGAACTCGAGAGAGGCTAAATACGACCCCTCGCTGCTGGAAGTGCGTTTGTCGCCCAACTACGTAGTGTGTCGTGACTGCGAAGTGACCAACGATGGGCATTCGATTCAGATTGCCCTGAAATCAAAATCAGGTACACTGAAACCCGTTCTTTGCTTTCCCTGCTTTCCCTGCTAAAGCCTGTTTTGCCCTGAGGCTCGCTGTACGCTTGCCTTGGAGCGCAGGAACAGCAGCTACTCCCAGCAGCGAGCTTTGTGATGGAGAGCTGCAAGTTTTGGGCCTCTCACTACAAGAAGGACATTGAGGTGCTGGAGCATGTCCAGGGAAAGGCAACGAGGCTGGTGAAGGGGCTGGGGAACAAGTCTTACGACGAGCAAGATAAGGTAACTAGGGTTGATTAGCCTTGAGAAGAGGAGGCTGAGGAGAGACCTTATCACTGTCTGCAACTACTGAAAGGAGGTTGTAGCAATATGGGTGCCTATCTGTTCTCCCAAGTGACAGGTGATAGGATGGAAGATAGTATCCTCAAGTTGCGCCACAGGAGGTTCAGATTAGACATTAGGAAAAATTTCTTCACTGAAAGAGTTGTCAAGCACTGGCACAGCTGCCCAGGGAGGTGGTTGAGTCCCCATCCCTGAAGATGTTTAAAAGATGGGTAGATGAAATACACAGGGATATGGTTTAGTAGTGGATAGGTACAGTTGGACTCGATGATCTTAAAGGTCTTTTCCAACCAAGTGATCCTATGATTCACTCGATCTGGATGGTCAGCCAGATTGCTTCGGAGCATGTCCAGAATTTCGTCCTGTGATGCTGTCACCTAACTCAATGGTGTTAGCAGTTGCCTGCATTTAGAAGCACTTCTGTCGCTAAGACAGTGTTATGCCAAACTATTTTGTACAACTGGCAAAGTTTTCCCTTAGTCCAAAGATTTGTAGGTTAAAAGAGCTTTTTCCATTAATTTAAGTGGGCTGTGAATACCAACTACAGATTTGGGCAACTTAACATAGATACACCAGTTGTACGTGCTTACAATGTTGATGAAGAGCAGGTAGGAAAGCCGTCCTCATTTCTTAAGGGTTTTTTTTGGTGTCATTCATCAAATAAGAATTAGAAGCAAATAATACTAGAAACCATTACAACTTAAGAGAACTTGCACTGTCAGACCTTTCACCTGGATAAACTATTCTGTATGAAGCATACAATGGTCAAGAGAGCAGGGAGAGGAAAAGTCCTCTATGCTTTCCACCACTGTGGTTGTTCTTGCCATGTGTTTGGAAGAGCATACTTGTTATTCTTGTTAACTAGTATGAGCCTTCTGGGGGCGTTCAAACAGCTGAACATTGTCAGACCATGAGACATTCCAACTTCTGTTTCCTTCAGATATCCCAGTAATCCTGCGAGCTACAGCTGTGCTGGGAGTGAGAAGTCGGTTCAGTTTTACAGTGAATTTTTTAAAAAGGAAGAGTTTATTATTATAATAAAGAAGCTCTCCCTTACACTTTCCTTTCAATGATAAATTCTATGTATTATTGTGGTATATGACATTTCTTTCCACAGAATTTTTGCAGATTTACAATAGAATAGAATAGAAATTTTGTATTTCCAGCCAGTTTTATCCCCTTCATCAGAAGCAGAGCTCTTTTCTGAAGGAGAAAGCCTCTCTCTGTAGGCTCAGGAAAGTTCTTGAATTCTTCTGTGGAGGAAGTGAGAGTGATCACAAAACCACAAAGTGGGTTTCAACCCTATTTCTCAGAAAGCGGTTTGTAACTTAGTAGCAATAATTAATAAGTTGGGACCTACACACCTAAATGCATGTGCAAAACCATTGGAGCCTTAGGCGAAGGAAAGACTTCTTTTTAAACCTGAATGCAGTGTGATGCCAGACTTATGAGTCTTGAAATATGAGACAATGTGAAATAGAATAAAAGCTTATGACTGAGATATGGAATTATGATTTAGGAAATCTTATTTCAGCTTTTCCTTAGATTTCATGTTAAATATTTCCCCATTCTCCGTTTGTAAACTGGGGTGTGGGACGGGGAAGGCAATGTTTGTTACCCCTGCCAAGAAGAGAAAAGACTTAATAAGCTGTGATTGACCTAGTATTCTGGCCATTTTTCAGGGATTGCGGAAACTCCTGCAGCTTCTTTTCCTCACAGGGGATCTCTGATGACAAATCCATTTAGCCAGATTATTTTAATGGGAACTGTTGAGCACTAAATGCTTTTGAAACTCTTTCCAATTAATGTGCAAGAGATCCTCAGCTAGTGTAATGTTAACAATCAAAGGAAAACTTCTTTGTGGAAAAAACTGAACTGATTAAGACACATATTAAAAATCAATTTGTCATTACTGGTGATTGATTTTATCCTTTAATTCAGGACACATAGTCCATCTGGAATTCCCAAATCCTTCTTATTATTTAATTGCAAACATCTTCACAGGATGGTTTCAGTTTGATCATTGTACATGCGTTATGCATTAGGTAGAAGAAGCATGACCAACTGTGTAATGGAACTGTATATTGAAAAATGGTTTAGAGGATATCCCACTAACAGGGATACATCTCTTAAGCCAGGAGTGGCTTGCACAGTGGATGATGGTTCCAAAATAATTTTCTAATGAGGATCAAAAATTGCTAAAAGGCAAAGTGAAGTTAATAAGATTTCATGCATTGACAAGGATCAGTATTTGATGAAAGCCAAAGGAAAGATAAACAGGCTTCATACGCTGAAATACTTTCATCATGATCAATGTTACATCTTAAGATTCAGAAATAAACTCTTTGAAGCTCCTACAGAGCCATAACTACATCATGCAGAGAACATTTGTTCTATTTATATTTTCTCTTTGAATAATATTTTAAAACAGAGAAAATGCTCCCATTTTCATAAACAACAGCACCAACTGAGTTTCGTATTTCTTTTTATTTGTCCAGCTTTCCCTAAATGCTTCCAATTGGTTGTTTCACCCAATATTCACCAGATTTTCCTGATAGGATATAGGTAGAAAGTAGATAAAGCAAGCTCAAGAAGGAAATCTGAATCCATAGCTGCATTTAGTACATTTCATTTTAGAGACCCTAATAGCTGTTAGATTAGTTATGAAGAATTATTAAAGAAGGATTAATTAGAATATTTCACTTTTTTCTCCAGTGTGCTTTCTTATGAAAACCATAACTGATCAGTTTTCTTTCAGGTTTTTTTTAATTATAATTCTGTGCTTTTGTTTTTGTATTTCCACAGTTGCAATATGATTCAATTGCTAATGTTTTAGGATTACACTATATCTTGTGCTCCAAGTTAAGACTATTTGGCTTGTGTGTCAAAATAACTTTATATTATGGAACTTTAATTCTCTAAAGATGTAGGTTATATAAATAAATAATCCTTATAAATTATCAGAGATTGTAAAAGATTAATTCAAAGCCTATGAAATGTAACTTAGAATTTAATGGATTCTGGGGAGGAATCGGAATGATCTTAAGTAAAATTCAACCCTGCCTAGAATCCAGTATTCAATGATTTCAGAAGGAAGTTGCCTGCAGTTTATGGAGTAATATCTTGATCTGAAGAAGATTCAGAAATTCCTGAGCAAAATGTTTCCATTTATTAATTCCAAAGTAGACTGCTTTTACTAATTATATTGGAAGTTTTTATTAATGTGAAAATATCAAGCTATTATATATTTGTGTGTGTGTGCTGCAAGTGTGGAAACATGCTTTTAAGAAATTCTGGATATTTTATAAAATGCAATACCACCCCCCTCTCCCAAATGGCTGCCTAGAAGCTGTTTTTGAGAAAACTAGGTGTGTTGTTGCTCCTGTGTGTAGGTTTGATTATATTTGGATCTGGAGACGTTCAGTATCTCAGAAGCCTGACAGGTGGTGTGTGACTGAACACTTTTACTTAGCAAAATATTGGCAATCAAAAATGTTTTATTTGTTACTGTGACTCATAGCAAATATAGGTGATGGAGATTAAGCGTTTGGACAAGTTAGAGGCAGCTATTAGTTCAGTTCAGAACCCCTGCCATCTGTTTAGAGCATACAGCTACTGTCTTGATAAGAGCAATAAACATACTCACTCCTCTGGCTGATAAAAGTGCAATGTTTTTATTTTGTGTTATGGCCAGCTGTTGCCTCATAAAACAGAGTACAGCATGACAAAAATTTCACTGTTGTTCATAACTCCCTGAATTCATGTTCTGTACTTGCACAGTGCTTCAAAAGTCAAGATGTCAAGTCTGTCAACTTCACTCTTCTCCTTTCTAGTACCGCTGATCATAATGAAGCTTACAACAATCTCCCCATTGTATTTGGAGAATATTTCAGTGGCTTGTGTACTTGCAAAGCCAGCTTCCTTACCGTTTGTCTTCTTTCCCAGTGTTAATAGGGGGGCCATTGCCTCGAGGAC
The DNA here is from genome assembly GCA_033556795.1 of Tapera naevia. NCBI lineage: Eukaryota > Metazoa > Chordata > Aves > Cuculiformes > Neomorphidae > Tapera > Tapera naevia. The sequence goes on from JAUMJJ010000038.1 coordinate 21,032,184, forward strand.
ATGAGTTTGAACTACACGATGTTCGATTTCACTGGGGGAGAGAAAACCAGCGTGGTTCTGAACACACAGTTAATTTTAAGGCCTTTCCCATGGAGGTAAGAGTGACACTGCATAACATAACACTCACTAAATGCAAAAGATTTTATTTCATGGCCTGAATTCCTAGTAGTTCAAAAGAGTGTTTCTTTTAGCTCAGCCGTTTATTGCTTCCTATATCAACCACAAAACTATCTCGCTGAGGTGTACTTTAGTGCAGGTAAATTAGGATATGCATCTGGAATAGAATGCCTCCAGCACTCATCACATTGTATGATTAATTGGTCGTAAAGTTAACTTGCAGAATTATTAACTACTGTCTTAATAATATTAGTGTTCTAACAAGATCTGCCATTTCAACACTTCCTATGTCACCTTGACTAATAGCTACAGATGGGGAGAACTAGCCACTGGAAATATATCCATGGTGAATAATAACTTAGGTAAATTTGTAGTAAGTGTATAGCAATTCATTCATGAAATAGCTTTACATACCTGAAAACTGAAGATTATGTGATATTTTTAGGTATGTTCTGTAATACCTCCATGAATTACAAAATTCTGAAGCACCAGCAAAGTGATAATGCAGTCTAAAAAAGATTTATGCTTTTCATGGGGTGTCTGTTGGGGCTCCTAGGCAGCCCAGAATGCTGGAACCTATTTTTCCTGCCCTCCAGCAGCTGTTCATCATATTACTTCATTGCTCATTGTCCCATTTATTTAGACTTTTCAAGGAGTGGGTTGGGATATCCCTTAGTTCCTGGGCTGCAAGACTAGTTTTAACAGATACCAACCCTGATGTTTGGTGACTTCAGCTTTGCATCTTTTATTTCAAATGTTGTGCCACTGTTGGTTTTAAAGAAACTCAAGATTTTTTTCAGAGTTCTTTAAGACATTTTTCATCTTATTTATCTATCAAAATCCCTCACGAGCTTGATACTCTGTTTCCTTTACCCTTATATTTTTCAGTGCCAGGAAATTAGTTATTGTAGCATACATCAAGGAGTGCCAGACTATGGGAACAGAACAAGTTCACAGAAAAGGACATAAAACATATTCGAGCAACTACGGCAGAGTTAAATGTAAAAAGCTTGTCTTACAGCATCAGTCTAATTCTTAACATTTTTCAGGTACTTTCATTAAGAGTAGTGAGTCTTGGTGCTCCACTGTTCATCCATCAAAATAAGCCTATATATAAAGTGATTCACAGGGGCTTTGCAGGTTGATTTGAGGGAGATGCTGGCAATGCAGGAGAATTACTTGAATGAGGAAGACTCATCAACCAAGGGGAAAACAGAGGAATCATCTCTGCATTCTGGTTACATGGTATAATATATACACTATGATTTATATGGTCAGGAAGGCCTTCAGGATGCTATAATGCTTGCCAGGAACTAGCTTTTTCATTGTGAAACAGCAGTGCTTAGTGGTTTTCTTCTAGGCTGATCCAGAACGTGGTGAACAAGAAATACTGACATAATCTGTGTAAAGAACTCTACTTGGGAGTCTATCAGGGTCTCCTCTCTCCTTGTTTATGAAGGATCACTTTGCAGTCTTGATGTTACATGGGAACAGTCTATCGATAACCTGCAGAAACTCCAGAATTTTCTACTCCAAATCAGTCCAGAGAAAACTATACTTGACCCAGAGATGCAAAACAACAAACTTAATGAGTCATGAGGGGATTTAATTCTTCATCTACTTTAAAAGCAGCATGGCATTGGTACAAATAAAATTCTGGCACGGTTGCAGAACATCACCTGAAAGTGAGCAAGCTGGTATTATCCTCTCTCTTGCATCTAAGCAGTTGTCATCTAGACTCTGAACTCCAAGAAATAATCACCAACCCAAAAATTCTGTCACAGAAAAAAATAACTTATAATATGCTTTCAATTTTTAACTTTGCAAATAGATCCTTATGCAGATAAATTCTTCTGGCAGAAAATGGCAGCATAACTTGTCATATCCGAAGTCAGTTGCACACAGGCTTATTGTCTAACTCAGTTCATCATCTTCTGCCCCACGCTGCAAGAAAGAGCAGTCAGTTTGTTCAACAAATGAGGTGCATTTCCTTCTGTTATATGCACAAAGAGTTGCTATCTTAAATCTGTCTCAAATTGTCCAAGACAAATATTATACTAGAACAATCATAAAACAGGTCCTTTTGATCACTATAAATGTTTATGAGGTAGGACACTTGAGACTGGAAGTTTTTCTGTTTCTATCCCAGAAATTGCCTTACCTAGTTTTTTTTTTGAAGTACAATAATTTTAATTTAGGGACTACGAAATCTATTTTTTTTTCTAACTTTTAATATTAACATTTCTCTTTACAGCTGTTGCAAATCATTGTATTCTGAATGCATACGGAGCATGATTTTCAGTGGATGCATTAGTTACTGAGCAAAAACAGTAACGGGTGCTTATTTTGGCTATATACAAACAATCTGATGAAGGTTATGCTTTCATCCTGCACTAAATGCAAAGTAAGCTGGGAGCTGTTTGTGCACAACTTCAAGCCTAGATAGATGTTGAGCACCAAGTGCATAAGTTTGGATCCTCTGCCAGTGGAGCAATTCTAGTAGGATGTTTTCCTAAGAGACTAGAAAAGATTTACAAAGCAAATGATAAGAATTTTAAATTCTCTTTGTGGGAGGAAGACCAGTCAAGGGGATAAGTAGAAGTATGAAAGCATAAGTGTTTTCTACCTTCCTTGACTGAAAAAAACAGAATGTTGACAGCAATATGCCAGTGTTATGATTTTCACTGTAATATTTGTGTTTGCAATCAGTCAGGAAAGTAGGACAAAACAATAAACTGTTGTCTAAAGGTAAATACTGTAACGCCTCTTTCTGAAAAATAGGAAAAGCAGAAGGCTGTATATATGAGTACAATAATCCTCTCTCTGTTCCATGAAAACAAGAACATGAAAGCTGTTCTTGCTTTTTGGCCGGAAATTGGAAGGAGACATTTGTGCAATCTTCTCTAGAAATCTTTCTCACCAAGTACTTCTGCACACAACCCATGTTACTTTGCCTTTTAGCCAAAGTACTTTGGTCACTGCCTGTGAGAGACTGTTTCTTGTCACCAAGTGGAATAAGGTACTAAAGATTACATTATACTTTACAGTATGCATTCCCACAGAGCAACAAAGTCTACATTTATACCCATGTGTGAGTTACCTGAACTTGATTTTGGTGTAAAAAGGAGAGGAACTATTTGATGTCTTTATTCCTTCCTTTCATGCAAAGAGTACGGATTGGATAAGAAGGAAGAACAAATGAAGCACTAATGAAGATCTGACTCTCTACCTTACCCTTGATGTATAAGAAGGAGATAAAGGGGACAGAAAGAGCAAATTACTACTATCCATTTTTGTTATTAACAAAGTTAAAATAGGGGTATCTAAAAATGGAGTCCCATTGTACCTGATCTCTGTATAAACACACCATACCAGGCTGAATCGACTTACAATCAAAAAAGAAAGGAAAGAGAGCAGGAGAAATTTAACCATGTGATGGAATAAGTACTGTTTTATGGAAAAAAAAGAAACCTTAAATGGTTTCAGTGCTTCTGAAGTGAAGGGAAACAAGGAAAATTGTGCTTTAAAGGTGCCCCTTCCTCTTAGTTACTCAAGTGGTACAAAGGCACAATCTGATCATAAGGGAGCAGTTGTTTCCAGGCTCTGAACTAAAACTGTATCTGAGAAAATAAAAAAGTTCCTTTCACCATTTGTAATACAAAGAGGAGGATAATTCTCTGTAATCCATCCTCTTTAAAATGTAGGATTACTTTGGCTGTGAACCACGTGAAAGCTCTCAGTAGAAGAGGATTGACAGAAAAATCATTTAAAAAAACGTTTCCGAGATGTGCAGGAGGATTAGAAACTTTTTATTGCCTGTTCTACAGTTTTTGAGTAAATCAGAAGAAAATCCAGTTGCCTGAAGGACCAGAATAAGTTCTTCACATGAAAATAAAGGTGTTCTTTTCTGTTGCATAATGAAGAACAGACTAATTAATTCTGTAGGCTTTTTCACAGTTAGTGTAATACTCTGCAATGAAGCTAAATGTAATGTAGAAAACATATCCTACCCTTGATCTAATTAAAAGCACTAAGTTTTTCTTTGTTCACATGAAATGATACCTGCCTGAGGATCTTGTCAAACAGAGTTGTAGCTTTAGGACTTCAGGTTAGGCTTTTAACATTATGCTTAAGTCTTTGCAGTCTTTAGTGTGGGGATTTCTCTGTGCCCAGCTCTGAAATCAGATACCTGTACACTGTGCCTCTCCTTTCTGGCATTTCTTAAGAGGAGATGTCATGCTTTCAACATGGAAATTTATTCTTTGTCAACTTTTAATATTTTTTGCCAATGCTATTTAATCTTGCTGTCTGTTTTAATCAGTTTCTTATTAGCTTGCTAGCAAATTATTTGGGTTAAAAAATAAAACAGAGTATTTGTAATTATAATAGAAGGCCTGGGATACACTGTGCTCACAAACGTGTCTCTCCCTTTTTAAGCAGAGATTTACAAATTGCAGGGGGAATGGATAGGTGTGAATGACAAGCAGGATTTAATCCATAATGAGAGTAGTTTTTAAATGTGAGCTCAGTTCTGCTATCTGTGGATTTTTGCCAGTAGCTTTAATGGGACTATAATCTCAGTCATAAATCCTGAAAGAAAAGATTTTAAGCCAAGGAGTAAATCTTGTTGCCTTAGCTGATTGCATTGATTACCTGCTTGTGAGGAAAAAAAAAAAATTAATTCCACCCACTTTGGCAGCGTAAGACCTATGATTGTAGAATATCTTGCTTAGGCAGTTGTGAATTTAACAGAAGGCAAAATGAACAGATTCCAGAAGAGTTTATGTAGTTTTGTGCTGAGGTCTGGAATTCTGGTCAGAAATTATCCAAGTTTTGTTGTGGAAAATCAACTTGTTACTCAAAGGCTTGGTTAAATTTCTAAATTTTGGAATCATTGCAGATGAATACTGTAAGCCACGATTAAAACAGTACGTCTTGTAAGAAAATGATGACATCCATGTAATAGCGATGTCCTTGACAGGTTATGAATAACAGCTTAATAATAGTTTAAAGTAGATATACCCATTGGACATTATCTAATTTTTGAGGATAGAATTGTGGAAAAACACAGGAAAAGCAGGCCAATATCTAAGCAGATGTTGCCAGTTTAGTTTTCCAGATCTGCAATGATTTATACAGAAAGAATTTTTTTACATATCATGTAGATGCCATTTACAAACATAACAATAATACTTAGCTTTACACAGAACTCCATGGGCAAAACTGGTTCTCACACCAACTCCAGGGTTGTCAGTGAATTATATTATGTGGGATCCTAGCCCCATATGTGTAGAGGTTTACGTACTGTTCTGCGTTTTGCCATGTTCTGTACACTCTGCAGTCCACTGTTTGATGTGACTTCTGTTTATTTTTTTTTTCTGTTGTGTTACAAAGCTGGGAAGTCTCCAACCCCTCCCAGTATACTGGGAAAAAGAAAACCAGCAACAAGAGAAAAACAAAATTGCCATCATTGTAAAAGCACACATAAACTGCTTATGACTCTTGAGACTGCTAGTTGCTAAGCCCTTTCAGTGTTATATTTTTATTGTGGTTGAGGGTTAATTTGACCTAAATAAGCACACATAGTCTATGAAGTATACTTTGTTTTGGGGTAATTTCTCAACCTGAGCTTGGATTGGCCCTTGTTTTGTTCAGTCACATAGCATTTGAATTTTTCAGAGAGTTCATCTATGTGCTTTGTGTTGTATATTCATGAAAAAGTGTGTGCAAAAATGGGCTGATATGCAAGCACAAACATGCTTTTAGCTTATCTGGTGCCCAAGAGATACTCAGTTAAGCTCTTTGCAGGAACTGTAACTGTGGAAGAACTGCACATGTCTTCAGAGGTAGCAAACATGACATCCTTTCTGCTTGAAAACTGCAATTTGATTTTTGAATAGTGGCAGACATACAAGCTGCCAGATATCAGGTCACTTTAAAAAGTTATCTTATTTATTGCCAGTTGTGTGTAGAGAAGCTTCATGGCTCATAATCACTGGGCCTAACTGTTTTTCTGTCTAAGACCTGTGACTTGTGGAAGAGGCTGGGAAAAGAGATTCCTTATTTTGTTTTTTTTTTCCATGCTGTGTGCTCGAGTCAGGACCAGTTCCTAGGCTGGTCCAAGTGCATCAGTTAATACTCTAAGAAAAAAGGGTTGTAACTTTCTGATGCTAATTTTGTGTTATTTGTGCTAATGGGGCACATATGGCTCTTAAGAGGTAAAGGATGAAAACCTTTGAAGGCTTCCAGAAGTATTTTCCGCCATGCCTGAGTGCTTCACAAGCACAAATAATGTAATCTTTAAAACATCAGTGCAAAGGAGACAAGTTCTGCTATTGCCAACAAACTGGTAGAAAACAAGTTCAAAGGGATTAAATTGTTCGGCCATGGTCATGCATGATGCCTTTTTCAGAATTCACAGAGAACTGACTCATGATTTCTTGATGCTTGAATTCTAGAAAGACTTTAAGACAATGTAGTACTGAAATACCTAACCTAGGTTGTAAGTCCCAGTTCAGCAATTTAACCACAGGGCTATCTGATACCCTAGCCCATAGAACACATTGTTGCTGGTGAGATAGTCTCACTAGTCATTCCTGCCTTCTTGTTGTGCCAGCATTAAGCTACATAATGAACTGTACTGGGGAACATTCGAAGTTTGACAAAATGTTAAGAGTTTATGGACCTATAGGAAAGGAGAAAGGCATAAATCCATTAGACAATCCGTGAACTTACAATTCAAGAGAAAACTGTTGGAGATACATAACAAAGTTTATTATTTCAATGAAAGTGTAGCCATCATTACAGAAAAAAGCCTTACTGAATTTCCTAGAGGAGTATACAGTATTGAAGAGCAACTGCTGACTGGAGAACAGTCAAGTTAATGACTTAAGAAGATAACTGCAGCTGCAGTCTCTCATCTCTTTAGAGATACTGTTATCTTTGAAATGCAAACAACTGTGGGATTCAAATCAGTTATTAATAAAATTTAGAAATTCAGCAGGGAAAGAGTATTTTTTTTCTACCTTCAACAGAGATTCTATTGTTGAACAGCGATTTAAAGCCTTCTACATATGTACAGTCTGGTTTTAAGTCCAGTTCAATATATTGCAGCCTATACTTCGTAGAACTGGACATGCTTATATAAAATACTAAGTCGTATAAACAATACTTCCAAAATTAAATACATAATTCATAGGACTTTGTGTTTTCCCTCATCTTGACGGCAATTCTAGCCTATAATATCAACTTTTCATCAAGGGTCAGTCCTTTCTCCGAGCTTTGCTCTTTCTGACTGCGGAGCTATAAAAGCACACACACATACAACAACTCAAGATGGCAAGAATCCAGAGAAACAGCAGAATGGAGAGTCCTGTTCTAAAATCCTTGCTTTTTCCTCCCTTGCCTTCATGGTTCAAGAGAAGGAAGAAGAAAGACTTGAACGTACATTTGTTCCTGTTAGCGCAGATAAGGGCAAAACAGGGCACCTCAGCCTACATGTTTACTGGGCCAGATGTGGTATCAGAGAACAGTAACCTACTCTGTGGTGCTCCTTGCTTCACACACTGAGCAGAAATTTGGCACATTGAAGAGTCTGACCTATGAATCTGACTGTAATAACTGGATAGCATTTTGTATCCTTACTCATTCAATTGATAATGAAAGTCAGCAATTTGGAATCAAGGGTGTTTTGTCTTTTTAATTCCTTTACTTAGCCTGTGTAATTTTATTACAGTTGGAAAAACTAAGACAAGTAAAGACATTGGTGTTGTGGTTACATTAATATCTATTCAATATCTTCATCTATGATCTGGACAAGGGGGTCAAATGCACCCTCAGAGTTTGCAGACGACACCAAATTGGGCAGAAATGTTGATATGTGTGAGGGAAGAAAAGCTCTACAAGGAGATCTGGACAGGCAGGATTGATGGGCCAAGGCCAGCTGTATGGGGTTCAACAAGACCAAGTGTTGGGTCCTGCAGCTGGGTCACAACAAGCCCATACAGTGCTACAGGCTTGGGGACGAATGGTTGGAAGGCTTCCTGCTGGAAAAGTACCTGGGGGTGTTGATTGACAGCTGGCTGAACATGAGCCGTCAGTGTGCTTGGGTGACCAAGAAGGCCAATGGCATCCTGGCTTGTATCAGGAATTGTGTGGCCAGCAGGAGTACAGAAGTGATTACCCCCCTGTACTCAGCATTGGTGAGGCTACACCTCAAATACTGTGTTCAGTTTTGTTCTCCTCACTACAGGAAGGTCATCGAGCTACTGGAGCATATCCAGAGGAGAGTAACAAAGCTGGTGAAGGGTCTGGAGCACAAGTCCTGTGAGGAGCAGTCAAGGGAACTGGGGTTGTTTAGTCCAGAGAAAAGGACACTGAGGGAAAACCTTATTGCCCTCTACAACTACTTGAAAGGAAATTGTGGTGAGGCACTTGTTGGTCTCTTCGCCTAGGTAACAAGTGATAGGACAAGAGGAAATGGCCTCAAGTTGTGCCCAGGTGTTTAGACAGGATATTAGGAACAATGTCTTCATGGGAAGGCTTGTCAAACATTGGAACGGGCTGCCTAGGGAAGTGGTGGAGTCCTCATCCCTGGAGGTATTTAGAAGACGTGTAGATGTGGTGCTTAGGGACGTGTTTTAGTGGTACTCTTGGCAGTTTATGGTTGGACTTGATGATCTTAAAGACCTTTTCCAACCTAAATGATTCTATGTTCTATGATTCATTAAACATGAGATAGTTTATGTTCATGTTTTGCTTCTCTGAGAGTCCTGAGAAACCTGCTGTGGTGTTTGCTTTCATGTCCACTTCCTTATATCCCCTTTCTTTTTCCTAACCTTGTATACAGTGGGAATGAAGCCACTCTCTGAAGATTTAGTGCATCTCTGGTTAAAAGAGGGACACAAGACCTCTTCCCCCTTTTTTTTTTTCTTAAGTTTAAATTAATTTTCTTTTTTTTTTCAGCCTTTATCTTCTTTTACCAGAACAGAAAGAAGAACATTCAATTGGAATTTTTTTAGTTCTCATTACTTTTATTTTTATTTTACTGTTCATAGCTGTATATATGTACTTCCTGCTGTTAATTTAATTTCTTCAATTGACCAACAGTTCTTTGTCTTGTATGAAATACGGCTACTGCATGTGATTAGGCTATTCAAAAGGAAACATGGATCTCTGGTTAATAACAGATGTTACAATGTTTTTCTTATTCTTTTTCAATATGGCTTACCAATGTAAATGCTTCATTAGCGCAAGCCATTTGCCACAGCAATTGTTACAGTGTTTTCTGAGATGCTGCAAATAATTCAGTAGACCCACTTTTCCTTTCAGTGTGACACCTGAAGGCATGGCATACAATTGCCTAGGCTACTCTTGCTGTTGATTGGTTGGCTTTTTGGAATGAGACTAGATTTCAGAAGGTGTCTTTGCAACTTTTCCTTTTTTTTATTTACAGCCATGTTACAGTTCAGTCTTCTTTCAAAGATATTCAAAGAGCACCTGTCAGCAAATGTTCTGCCTCCTGGACTGCCCTGATGTCCCTGTTGAGTATTTATTCTGCATGTTTTAGCTGTGAATTTAGCTTTTGACTCAAGACATAAAGTGTCTTGCACTGTGACTGTGAAGTTGTTTAAGCAGTATCTCTAGGATACCTTGTACTCGCTCCAACTTGATTTGTTTGAACCTAGTTTCTCTGATTTTAGATTACAAACTTCTTTGTTCAGGGAATGTCATCTTGTTCTGTACATACTTGGACCTTGTTGGTTAACCCAAGATTAGACCTGCTAAATCTTTAACCCTTTCAATAAATTGTAACAAGCAGAAGTTCAGCAGAAGCTGTGCTTTCCCTTCTCCCACATTATATTAATCAGGAGATTTTTAACCCTAACAGTGGTGTCATCTGTGTTTCTTGGCACTGCTTTCAGCTTGTCTCTCTAAGCACTGGTGTTAGGGTTGCTTTCAAAGATAGGCACAGAGTTCCCTTTATGTCTTTTTCATGACAATGATCAATGCATGAAATTTTAAAGAACATTTAATTTCTACTGAAATCCAGAGGCATTTTGGCACCTATCAACAACAGAAGCATTGAAAAATTCAGGTCTACAAGCATAAACCAAGTACGCTGATTAATAACCCAACTCCCTTGGCTATTTCCTCCTTCTCTTTTTCATCTTGATTTTGTCCAGAGGTCATGATCTAGTCATTTTCTTTTATTTGCATTTGACTTTTCAAAGGAAAACTATTTACCTTTACTGAACTATAATGTTTAACCTTGCAGACCTTGTTACTTTACGGGGTTTTGTTTCTTTTTTTTTTTCTTTTTGTGGCACGGAGTATATGCACACACTCTTGCTTCTCCTAAGATATTTTCAAACAGCCTCTGTATCAATTCCATTAACTTTAATTTCCTAGACCTTCAGGCTGTTAATAACTAACTTTCTATTTTTTTTTTAATCACTTTTCTTGAAGCTGTGTGGCCTGGTCATATCCTTGGTTTGGCCCCCTTGTGAGGATTTGGAACTTAATTACTGCACGTTATGGTCACTGACAACAGCTTAGTCAATTGCTTCCTGAAACAATTCAGTGCCAAGTCAAGTATCAACTCATAAATTCTTGTTCACATGTAAAATAGCAAGACACAATTTTTCCACATTTTATTCTCCTGTTATGTTGTTTATGCAGTATCTGCATTGTTGAAATTACACATCATTTTTGTACGACTAGGCTGTAGCACCTTCCATTATATCTAGCTGAAATCCTCAGCTTCATTTTATCCATCTCAAATCAAGGTAAAAACCTTTATGCTGGCCCTTGTTAGGTAGCCAGAATTTCCCATTTGTATTGTTCTTCGTTCAGCTTTTATGGCATTTTGTGAATGAAACTGGAATATACTTACCTCTAAGAAACTTGGGTGAGTCCAGGAGAACTGTTCTTAGCTCTAACAATATTTAGCAGAGCAGCTATAAAGCTGCTTTAATTCACCTGAGTGATATATAATAGATTCATTCCTGTCATGGCATTTACGTAGAATAAAAAAGCATTTGAGCTCCCCTCTCTTACCCAACAGTGACAGAAATATGATGAAAAGTAATATGCTAAAAATTTCCAGACTAACATGTTTTAGATGCAACTCTAGTTAAGATGTAGTGATGCAGTTAGGTGACTAATAAAATTTTGAGGTACAACCAATGTGAATTGAAAGAGTTGGGAAGATAATGAGAGCAATAACATGTTCCTCATCCTTCTTGTCCTGCCTATTACTAGACTAAGAAGACTTTTCTGGAGCTTGTAATGGATAGTTGCACAGCTAATAAGAAATAGCCGTATAACCTAGTTCTGACCATGGAACAAAACTTTCCAGAAGATCAATTTACACATGATGCAGCATGCATTGAAGAAAGTAGCTTTTGAACAATTAGCTCCTTAGTAAAGATTAAGAGTGTAGAGTGGAAAAAGCACAATGGGCGATAGTAGCAGCAGCACAGATTCAAGCAATCCTGGTGAAGATAGTGTCACAATCTGATGTTCTAATAGTTTAATGTGGAGAATTGAAAAACAATTATTTGGAAATGGCAGTCTTCTACTGTGTGTAGAGCAGAAAACAGAACCTGTTGAACATAAGGATCCCAGGTGTCGCAACCTCTTGCAATACGGGCTATGGTTGCCAATTAGGTTGAGATAGGACCTACAATCAGACTGAGTAGATGTTTCATATTGCCTCCTGCCTCCTCAGCTGCTTGGTTTTTCAGGCTGTAAGTCCTTTTTAGGGCCTGGTTCTTGTGCCATGGAGGCCAGGATGAGTTGTGCTGTTGGGACATTTCCCCTTGACTTCAGAGGGCTTGGTGCTTTGTTCCAAACTGCCTGGCTTAATCAGAAGAAACACTGCACATGAAACAGTGTTTTATAGGGATCCCAATAACAATTTAGGGTTTCAGTAGTTTTAGCAATAAGTATTCATAAAGAAAGCAGTTATAGTATATGGACTCCTTCTTATGGTAGCAAGTAATTCCAGATTGTGCAGGTTTATAGCAAATTTGTAACATTGAGATTATAGAATTGTTTGAGTTGGAAGGGACCTTAAAGATCATCCAGTTCCACAGTCAGGGACACCTCCCACAAGATCTGGTTGCTCAAAGCCCCATCCAACCTGGCCTTGAATACTTCCAGGGAGCGGGCATCCATGACTTCTCTCGGCAACCTGTGCCAGTGCCTCACCACCGTCAGAGCATAAAAATTATTCTGAGTATCTAATCTATTTCTCCCATCTTTCAGCTTAAAACTGTTACTCCTTGTCCTATCACTGCTCTTCCTGATAAAGAGCCCCTCCCCAGCTTTCTTGTAGCCCCCTTCAGGTACTGGAAGGTTACTATAGCGTCTATCCGGAGCCTCCTCTTCGCTAGGCTAAACAAGCCCAAGTCTCCCAGCCTGTCCTCTATGGGAGGTGCTCCATCCCTCTGATTATCTTTGTGGCCCTCCTCTGGACTTGCTCTAACAGATCCATGTCCTTACTTTACTGAGGATGCCAGAACTGAACACATTTCTCCAGGTGGGGTCTCACAAGAACAGAGTAGAGGGGGAGAATCTCCTTCCTTGACCTGCTAGTCACACTTCTTTTGATGCAGCCCAGGATATGTGTGGCTTTCTGGGCTGCAAGTGGACATTGCTGGCTCATGTTGAGCTTCTTATCCATCAGCACCCTCAAGTCCTTCTCCTCAAGGGTGCTATCAATCCATTCTCTGCCCAGCCTGCATTTTTGCTTTGGATTGCCCCAACCCAGGTGCAAAACCTTGCACTTGGCCTTCTTGAATATCATGATGTTTGCACAGGCCCACCTCCCAAGCCTTTCAGGATCCCTCTGGATGGCATCCCTTACCTCCAGCATGGCGTCACTGGCAAACTTGCTGAGGGTGCCCTCAATCACACTATCCACGTCTCTGACAAAGATGTGAGCTGTGCCAGTCCCAATGCCAACCTCTGAGGAACTCCACTTGTCACTGGTCTCCACTGTTGAACCATTGACTACAACGCTTTGAGTGCAACTGTCTAGCCAATTCCTTATCCACCAGTGGTCCATCCATCAAATACCCGTTTATCTAATTTAGAGACAAAATGGTCATGCAGGACAGTGTCAAATGCTTTGCACAAGTCCCAGAAATTGATGTCAGTTGCTCTTCCCTTATCCACCAACATTGTAACCCTATTATAGAAGGCCACCAAAGTTTTCAGGCATGATTTGCCCTTAGTGAAGCCATGTTGGCTGTCACCAACCATCTCCTTATTTTCCATGTGCCTTAGCATAGTTTTCAAGAGGATGGGCTCCATGATCTTGCTGGGCATAGAGGTGAGATTGACCATCCTATAGTTCCCCAGGTCTTTCATTTTTCCGTTTTTTAAAATGGGGGTTACATTTCCCCTATCTCAGTCAGTGGGAACTTCACCAGCCTGCCTTGACTTCCCAAATATGATGGATAGTGGCTTGGAAAATTTATCTGCCAGTTCTCTCAGGGCTGCAGAGGCATCTCATCAGCTCCCGTGAACCTTCAGGTTCCTTAGATGATATTAAATCATAAAAGTGTTCAGAAACGTTGGAACAGAGTCCTTCTTATCCCCTTACCATTAATCAGACATGTAATAACAAAAAATGAGCTTTGATTTATTTCAGAGTGTCTTGTGTCTGGTCTGGCACTTGGGTCACAGTAAGGGACAGAGCTAACAGCAGCTTTACTGACCTTAAAAGAGTCAAGTGAGCTGAGCTGAAAGTAAGCTTAGGTAAAACACCGTTGTTCACATAGTTGGGTGACTGAAAGAGTCTGAAAAAGAGATGTCATTCAGGAGTTAATCGAGAAGCATCACCCTGGTAGAAAGGGGCAATTTGTGCCTTGGCTTCAGAAGCTGGAGATACTGTGGGACTGCCATCATCGGAGATACACAAAATTTTGACAAGGCCCTGAGAAGCCTGATTTGACTTTGAATTAGTAGCTAACTTTGAAGGTGGTGCTGCTGTAAATAGGAGAAGGAGGCAGTTGAACTTCAGAGGCCACTTCCAACATAAAGTATCCTGTCATTATATGTTTTTATATGTGAGCTCGGGATAAAGTAAGGTCAGCTTCAAAGATTATTTTTATTCACAGTCATCTTAGGATGCTGCAGATTTCCACAGAGCACATAGTGCCCTAGACTGGGGAAAAATGCATGTGGTGTTGTAACTCTGTTTTTTATTGAGAGAAACTGGCTTCCCAAACTGATAAATGTGCTAGGTCATGTAGAATGTCTCTAATTCCCACCAGAATCTGACATCCCAGGGACTCTGATTCTGTATAAAAATCTATCATCCCAGGCCTTTTCTTTTTTTCGTATTGACATAAAAGATATTTTGTGATAGAGAAAGTGGATTTAATTATATGGTTTTCATTTGTTTATTGATTTCAAAAGTCAGAATCTCAGGTCCTTATTCATTTTGGGGAAAATCTTTATTTGGGACAAGCCCCTCATTAATGTCAGTGCCAGCTTTTCCTAAGCAAAGATGTTAGGACTGGGATCAGTAGTCTTTTTGTTGAGGAGGACTGGATGAAAACTGAAAAGATTCTCAAATTTGTTCCATATAGAATAACCCTTCTGCATGGTTTGCTCTGCTACCTGGAATAATTTCTTAATCTTTCCTGTGAAGGAGAGTCTCTCCAGCTGTTCACAGAATAAATCAACATTATCAGGACTTTATTATCACTTGCCTTCATGAATTTTCAGTTTATCTGATTTTAAGGAAGTCAGCGCTACAACTCTGTGATTTACAGCTAGAGTGTTAAAAACCTCCAAATTATTTTTTCATCCAAGAGAAAAATATATTTTTGAGTATTAAGGAGTTCCTCACAGCTTTCTGGTTACTCTGTAAAAATATACCATCTCTCACACAGAGCCAGCCACCAATAATCGGCAACAGCATAGCTGGCTCATTTGGTTGTATAAAACTATCATAACTATGGAGTTTCAAAATATTAGCTAACAAGTTGAGCAGAGCTTGTCCTGTGCAGCTTGTTTGTACTCTGAATGGAAACCACACAACGGTAAGCTGCCAATACACTGCCGCTGATTGTTTAAAAAACCCTACATTATTATGTTCATATCGGAGACTGGCACTCCTTGTGAGTATGCGCTTTTTGTATAGCTGCCTCAAATGAACCTAAAACTGAAGGTTACCAAAATACAGAACATTAATGTAATAAGCCTCTCTCACTATTGCTGCTTATAAGACACAGACACATGGGCATGAAGTTGGCAGTGTGCATGGACAGTATATTACATTGACAATTTCAAGATCTGTAAAAACACTGGGGTCTTTCCTCTGTGCAAAACTGATTCCAATAAATATTAAAAAGAGTTGCAGGCTATGTTGTTTGTGGATTGTATTCTCTAGAGTTCAAATTTTGTAATGTTTGTAGACTTTTTTGCCACTTTTTTAACTGTTATTTGATGTTTTATTCTGACGTCATATTACAAATAAAAGAGCAAACAAAAGGCAGAACAGCGCCAGAGAACCACACAAATACACAGTATAACACTGTTTGAAAGAAACATTTTGCTACAAGCACTCAGGTCTTACTACCTCCTTGATAATATTTCCCTTTCTGAACACTTTTTTGTGTGCTTACCCTATTTGATCTGCAATTTTCCTGCTCTGTAGAAGCATTGATTTGATTTTATTTCAATTTATTTAAATGTACATCCATTTATTTATTTCAGTGTGCATGCATGGGCTTATCAGAATTAGAGAAAAAGATACAAGACCTTTTGGGCTGTTGTTAGGAAATATTATGGTATTAATTATTATTTTCCATTAGGTTGCCTGTCTAATTTCAGTTTGTAAATCCCTAATGACAAAACCTTTTCTGTGAGTAGCTGTTCTGATTATCACCTTGATTCAGAATATAGGAACATAATAAATATACTGCTGGATCAGGCCAATGGTTCATCCAATATTCTGTCTTTAGCAGGGTTAGTAAAGAATGTTGTACAGGAGAACACATGAGCCTGACCACTTTTTGTTGTAGTCCCCAGTCATCTATCTTCACAGGACTAGGAGTGCTAGAGGTGGAATCTCCACCTGATCTTTTTGTTCTGTTTTTGGACTTTTCCATAATTTGTCTAATCCATTTTTGAACCTGCTCATACTATTTAGCCCCACCATGTTCGTGTCATGACAGCAAGTTTACAACCTGCTGTGTAAAAAATAGATCACTAATCCACTGTAATTATTATTACCTCTAAGGAAGTAACACAGTATCATCTCAAACACAGACCAGAAGTCTGTTCTACCTTGGGCTTTAGCAACTCAGTGCAAAATGATGATTCTTGTTCTAGGGAGCATACTCTGTATTTTAAGCATACTTGAGCAGAACCTCAAAGTTACAGAAACCTTTGGACCATGAAGTGCTGACTGCATATTTCAGTATGTTTAGTAATGCTGGTTAATAAACCTGAACGTATTCTAGGGGAGCCTACATCAGCCTTAAATACATCCCTTTTGTGTCTTTGTAGTATGTTTTTTTTTTTTTAAACAGACCATCCTGACATATGTTGAGCTGGTGGAAAGGAATCCTCTGTGTCTGGAGGGGTTGCAGAGACCAAAAGATATTCTTAAAACGCACAGCTGGTACTTAACTTATTCTCCCCCTGTCCCTGGAGATATGGGAAGAGGTGCTGGCCAGTATGCTGGTAGGGATGCTTCATGGAAAGCAGTTCCAGCTAGAGATCTTTTCACATTGTGGTCCCCCTTTCATGCAGCAGCCAAGAGTATTGAGCAGCACATCTTCTTGCCAGGCTTCTTATGCTGCTTCATGGACTAATTCTAGATCTCTTAACATTTTATAATATTACACAGAAGTTTAGGTGTCACTTTTCTAGCTGATACATGGCCTTCTCATAGGAGGGTCTGTGCCCTGATGAGCCTGCTGCCTAAGACAGGACAACAATCTGTTTCTTGATAAACTGGGGTCATTGCTAGAATGGCTCTGGAGCTCTTGCTCATTTTCCTCTTTCTGAGCTGAGCATTTTCCTTTAAAGTATTCAGAAAAAAAACAGCTGTTGGCAGAATGCAGACAAATGTCAGATTAGACTTTACCTCCAAAGGAGCACCACAGTGAGTGCCACAGGAGCTTTAGCCAAGACCCGCCTGTTGACACAGTCAAAGTCATGGTCTCTGTACATTAGTGATTGCCCTCCGTGCTATTGTTCCAGCCACCAAAGGACAAGCTTGCTTTGACATTTCCAAGCAACCGAGTCGTGGTGCCTTGCAGCACTGCTCTCACCACACCAAGGACATTGCCATGCCGAGTGCAGCCACCCCAACCTGATTCTTTTCTCCTTTCCTTCCTAACGTCAGGATTTTAGTGAGGCTCGTGGGACTCCATGAGCCCCCTCTAGTGGATTGCTGATGCAAACTCCGGCTCAGCCTTAGGAAAATGCAATGCTTTGACTTTATTTTCTTGGGTGGTGGTAGTTCTGTGTCTGCTCACGTGTTGGAGATTGAAATCTCATTATTTGGTGCTGTGGTTTTGTTCCAGGGAGCATTTGTGTATCTAGAAGTTTCATAGCCGTGGGCAAGTATGATTTTATTAGTGTTCTCGTGCAAATGAGCTATTATATTTTTTAAGAAAAAGGTTTCATGCTTTTACTACAACAGATGCCTTTGATCAGCATAAATAGAATTATTCGTGTGATATTTTTGAATTTAATTTGACTTACAATATATTAATTTAATTTTTTTATTATTGAATTTTGAAATGATAGTCTTCAACAGGAGTTTCCAAAATTCTCATTGGAGCTTGAATAAGGGGAGAGTAATTGCTTAAGGAACTGGTCTGAAATGCTGAGATGCTCAAGTGAACTCTCGTTGTGTAAGGGGCAATAAGCATTTCACAGAGACCAGTATTAAGCAGAAGTGCAACACACAATAGGAAGACACACTATTGGTTTTAAGAACTAATTTTGCTGAAGGCAGAAACAGTGTTAGATAACAGCGTGACATTTTAACTTCTTAGACACATGACTGGGCAAAGCATTGATCAACAGGAATTAAATCTAAGAGATTTTATTTTTTTTAGCTGTTTTATCTATGTGGAATGTGCAAAAGTTGTTGGCAGGTAAACTTCAAAGTAGCTGTACTTAGGAAGTTGAAGCTCTGCAATGTTATCAGACCCAGCCATAGGGATTACATTTTAGCACTAGTGCCGGAAAAACTCAGGTTTGAAATGCATATTACCTCTACTAGATAGTCTTTCCCTTCCCTTCCCTTCCCTTCCCTTCCCTTCCCTTCCCTTCCCTTCCCTTCCCTTCCCTTCCCTTCCCTTCCCTTCCCTTCCCTTCCCTTCCCTTCCCTTCCCTTCCCTTCCCTTCCCTTCCCTTCCCTTCCCTTCCCTTCCCTTCCCTTCCCTTCCCTTCCCTTCCCTTCCCTTCCCTTCCCTTCCCTTCCCTTCCCTTCCCTTCCCTTCCCTTCCCTTCCCTTCCCTTCCCTTCCCTTCCCTTCCCTTCCCTTCCCTTCCCTTCCCCCTGCTCTCTCCTCCCTCCCCTCGTTCCTTCCCTTCATTCCCTCCTCTCCCCTACCTCCCTCCCCTGCTTTCCTCCTGCCCCGCTTTCCTACTGCCTGCAAGGCTCAGCTGTCTTCCATCACTTTTCTCAACCACCACTTCCAAAACCACCAGTGTGTTGAGCACACTCTCTGTGTTTACCATCCAGTACCTGCTGCCTGGCAGGTAACCAACCATGCGTTAACTCTTGCAGGCCCTGTTACGTTGCAGAAGGTGTCAGTTGAAGCTTTGTGTTTTACTCTTTAGCGTCCCTTTCACTGCTGTCCCTAAAGTGGTCCTCCAGTCATTTTTCTTTGCTTTGACTTTCTGCATGTTTAACCTTTCCTGAAATCACTTCTCCTACTCTCACTGCTGGCGTTTGATTGATTCATCTTGGGAGGTGATAGGTGAGACAAGTGAAATTAAGATACTACGGTCAGCCAGTCAAACATGTATTTGGACAGCCTACATCCGTAAACATATTCCTGACTTGGAAAACAGCTAGTTAGCTGAGACACAACAATGGTAGGTTTCTTTTGCTGACTTTATTTGAGTGTTCAAAATGAAGAAGTTTGTAAATCATCATTAGCATCATTATTCACACCTTTGGTAACTGGCTGTGCATCCCTTTCACTGCAGCTGACCTTTTTTTCCTTGGGATTCCTGATGTTTATAATAGGAATCCACTTATATATACAGGCACAGTCATAGGGATGCATATGTATATGTACATGCATGAACACACACATTATCAGACTTTTAAAATCAATGTTAACTGTTGTTTTTTTTATTATAAAACATATTTCTTTATTGATCTGTTTGCACTGCTTTGTTTTAGCTTCATCTAATGCACTGGAACTCCACCCTGTACAGCAGCATTGATGAGGCAGTAGGGAAGAAGCATGGCATAGCTATTATTGCACTGTTTGTGCAGGTAAGTTTCCCGTGTGTCACTTGTTATCATGCACTATCGTTTGTTTGTGGAAAATTAGTTCCTTTCTATTTTCTTCCATTTTTAATGATGTCATAAAATAAATATGTGGCTGTTTGTATTCTATTCAAAAGATACTTCTCAGTCATGTCTTCTGTGTATGTGCTAAATAAATAATTCTTTTTTAAACAGGATAGTGAAAGCATGTTAGTTACAGGAGGGATAATACATGGTCAGCCATCTCTCTCTGTGACTCTGGCTATAGGCAGAAATCCTCTTTCTCTTCCTCTGAGGAGAGAATGAGAGCTGTTAGGAGGCAGAGTTGCTTCACTACTTCACTAGCACCATGATCTAATTGCTGTTGAAGGTTTTTCAAGGACTGCACGCTGTAAAGAAAATTTTCAGTTTTAGACCTCAAACACCAGATTCTCATCCTCCTCATGAGAAATGGCAAACTGTTTTATTTAAATGGGTTTGGAGGAAGAGGTTTAGAGTTCGTGCTTAGATCAAATTGATTTTATTTCACAGTGATATTATTAATTTGTCATATTTTGTAACGATTTTGTAAGTGCCTTTGAGCTTTACCTCTATTTGAATTTAAAGGTACATTGGTTACAGTTTCAACACTCAGACAGATGGAACTGCTAAAAATGGAAATTATAAAGTCTTCAGTTTTGTATCCTAGAGGGCTGTGTGATAATTGCTTACGAAAGTCACCTTCTAATTCCAGAAGAGGTAACCTTCGAGTTAGTTAGAAACTTATATATAAGTTCTCAAATAAATCTGAAACTTCAATGATACATTTTCCATTTCTGGTCTCTCAACTTCATCAGAGTTTTCCAAAGGACATTTTCATTAGCCAAAAAAGGCATCATATAATTTCAATTGACAAAGGAAAAAATACTATTTACACTGTTTATTAAAGGAACAGGGAGAAGAAATTTGATGATAATTTTTCTTGTTAATGTCATGAAAATATAATAATTTTGCACCACAGTTCTCAAACACATCTTTTTAAGGTCAGTAAAATATTTTCACTGATTTAAGTGCCAGCCTTGGTTATTATGAATTTAGAAACAGAATGTTTTTAGTGATTTCAGTATCTTTTATGCACTTCAGTGGTTTTCAATTGAAATCCCGTTCTGAAATAAAAGTACTCTTAAATTACTAGAAATAACAAAGTACCTTTTGTTCACATGAAATTCTTTCCTTCCAGTGACTACTGTGCCATTCTATTCCAACAGAAGCAAAAAGCAAACAAATTTTTCAGGGTCCAGCTCTCCTGTTCTCACTCATGCCTACTTCATTCCTCACCTTGTATGTGTTCATGTTGGCAAACAAATTAAGTGGAAGGCCATTCTGAGTCTTCCTATTTTGACAGTGCTCCGAAGGTAAAACCTAGGGTCCTAGGATGGATGATTTAGATCAAAAGCAGCTGAAACCAGGGTGCAGAGTGAACAAAGTTCATAGAAAGTAAGAATTTCTTATTTCGACAACAGTTTCTTGTGACAGACTCATCTTCTGTGTTTTAAAGGTACTTGGTAAAGGCAGCGCTACAGGCTGCCTAAAGCCCAGCTTTTGCCAGTAGGATCCTAGAGTTGCCTCAAGAGAAAAGATCTGCCATTCTGTATGCTGCAGGCAGGAGAAAAAAACTCTCTCAAGGTTCAGAGATACCTTGGGCCAGATTTGCAATGCTGCTGGAATAAATGCAAAAAGTGTCTGTCTTGCTTGTCCACTCTGTTCCTTTCTGTGTACTCTTCTGGCAAAATCAGGTAAGGGCAAACTGT
This sequence comes from Tapera naevia, assembly GCA_033556795.1. NCBI lineage: Eukaryota > Metazoa > Chordata > Aves > Cuculiformes > Neomorphidae > Tapera > Tapera naevia. The sequence goes on from JAUMJJ010000038.1 coordinate 21,053,576, forward strand.
GTCCTTGGCATTTATATGCCATAATGCTGCCTGATTTTCACTCCACATGCAGTATATGCTGCAAAACAGGGATGACATCCATAGGGATCTTGAAAGGCTTGGGAGGTGGGTCTGTGCAAACATCATGAAATTCAACAAGGCCAAATGCAATGTCCTGCACCTGTTTGGAGTTGGCCGTGTATCATTGTATTTGGTTAACACATGGTTGTGTAGCTTAACTAAAAACAACTACAGAACTTGCTGTTCTGGTTGAGTTCTGTCTTACCTCACTGTATCTGAAATAGCAAAATACTGAAACTCATCTTTGCTTGCTGTGTTTCAGATAGGAAAAGAGCATGTAGGCCTAAAGGCTGTAACTGAAATTCTCCAGGACATCCAGTACAAGGTAAGGAACTGCCTGAAGAAATGATTCCTTCAGTGACCAGAGAGAGAGTAAACAAGTGAAGGGTCTATACGAAGCCAAGGGTTTCAGATGTGTCAGTAGTGAAAGCCATTGTTTGTTCACCTGCATCAGAACCTCAGCATTTTACAGTGCTCAGATAATATACCGTCTCTGTTGTTACTTCCTTTTCTGGTGGCCGGGGAGTTTGATCTTCTGTAGCAGTGATCAATTGCAAATACTACCTTTTCAGTGATTATCATGGAGTCAGTGTGAATGCACTTCTACACGCTTAGTGGACACCAGCATCAGTATCTCCAAATTTATCTGGTTTTAATTTGTAGAGGAAAAGGATAGTTAAACTGAGCACTCGCATTAACCTTCAGTGGGAAATCAGCAAAACCACAATGCCTTCTTGTCAGGTGGATTATGTGTGGGGATCCTGAAGGACAGATAATAACCCTAGAAGGACTGAAGAGATTTGAGTGCTCTCCAGAATGTTAATACTATCTCAAATGGCCTCGGGCAAGTTACTTGCATCTCTCTGCTTTGTGATCTCAGTCTGTAACATAGAAGTAATCATACTTACTTTTGATTTTAAAGGATTTTGAGAGGTAGTAATCAGATGTTCCGTATTGGTCTGGGACAGATTTGCCATTCACTTTAGTGGATGCTGAAGTGTAGAAAAATTAGAAGCTGTTATTAGAAGGGAAATGAAAATCTTCTTTTAATCAAATAATATATAGTAAACTTCAACCACGATGTTTAATATTACAAATTCATTTTTTTGAAGGTGTCAGAGAAAACAATGGTGTATGGAACTCTAGTTTCATTACCGAATGGACAGCCAAGTAGAGGAAGTTCATGAAAGGCCTTGCCATTGTGAGCAGGTTATACTAATGACTTTCAGGGGGTCAGCATCAAGCATACTTTTGGCATACATGAAATTTTCTTGTATTGAATACGTGAAACCAACTTTATTTTATGAATATTAACTGTTGCCCACGTCAGTTGATGAAAAGCTCACTTTGGCTTCTGATTTTTAAACTCCTTTTGTATGCAACCACTGAATCTTATATAGAGCATTTCAAGTCAGAGACCTGGAAGGAGCCCAGATACTAAAGTCAGAAAGTTAACAAATTGTTGAGACAATATTAGAAGTAAAATATGAAATAGAATAAAAAAACATGTTTGTGTAGATGCAAGGTCAAATGCAGTGATTATTAAATGGGGTCTATTACTGAGATTGCTTTGCATGGGAGTTAAAGGATTAACGTTGTAAGAACATGCTGTGTATTTTACCTCTCCATTCATCATCATTTTAATAAGAAACTAGAGAAGTGATTGATTTGTATTCATTTTTTCAGGGAAAGTCCAAAACAATACCCTGTTTTAATCCCAACTCCTTATTGCCAGGTAGGTGCTTTTGCTTGCTTTTGTGTGGGTGGATTACTACCTAATTGCAGAGGCTAAGACAATCTTGATCTAAAGCCTTGCCTGACTGCAAGCCTGAGAGCTTGTCCAATAAGATGATAATGCATTTTGCACCTCGTGGTGCTAAAAGGATAGAGATAAAGTTCCCTTTGGAACTTTGTCACGTGAGTGGGATGTGGTACTGTAGTCTGTGCACTGCTGGCAATGCTGTGGCTAACTTTCTTGATGTTCTATCATCCCACCTAGGGGGGAGCTATGTGTATTCCTTTCTGTGCTTCAGCACAAGATAGGAAGCGTAAGGTCACCCACTTACCATGGTAGATTATTGTCAGCACCAAAAGGCAATGCCACAATGCAATAACAGTTGTGTAGCATGCAAGGAGTTTGACAATTGGAGGCAAATTCGAATTCGTATAGCTAAAAGTTAAAGTGAAAGAGTAAGAAACAAACACTTCCTCTACCTTGTCTTGAAAACAAACATGACTCCTTAAAAAATGCATTTCTACAAGACAAATGTTTCTGCAAGGAATGTGTCTGAGTTAAATTCCATGTCATAGTGGTAAGATCTTTAATTTTCCAAAGTAATCCATGATCTTAAAGGTATTTTCCAACCTAAATAATTCTATTCTATTCTATTCTATTCTATTCTATTCTATTCTATTCTATTCTATTCTATTCTATTCTATTCTATTCTATTCTATTCTATTCTATTCTATTCTATTCTATTCTATTCTATTCTATTCTATTCTATGCTATGCTATGCTATGCTATGCTATGCTATGCTATGCTATGCTATGCTATGCTATGCTATGTAATGCTACACATTAAACTGTATTAACTATATAGAAAGAATATTGTTTAGGTTGCAAAGTCAAGTGCTGAGCAATTAAGAATTGCAGGAATTAAGGCTGCCTGTGCACCTTCATGCATATGCATTATGAAACTTCTTTTAATTGTGTGACCACAAGTGATTTTTTACAGGACCCCTGCCTCACAATTCTTGTTTGATGCTGATCAAGTCACATAAACCAAAATTTTCATAAGACATCTCTAACTATGTGTTCCTCATTTTCTAGGTGTCCGACTTGAGATCATGGGGTCTGATTTGCAGAAGTGCTGAGTACTTACACCTCCAACTGAAGTCAATGGGAGCAGTGCTCTGACTGCATTAAGTGCTATAGAAAGTTAACTACTCAGAGAAATCAGGTTCTAAGCATCTCATATTGAACACCTCAAATGAATAGATGCATTTGACCTTCTCTGTCCCTCAGTTCCCTGGCTTTAAATTGTGGGAGTTAATATGTCCTTCCTCACTACATTTGGGTTTTGGAAGGACATACCAATTCTTGTTTGTGAAGCACTCAGACACTGAAGAAACGAGTGCATTAAAAATATAAAAAATAAGAAAATATGATCCTTCCAATAAGCAGGAATTGAATAGCATGGGAAAAAGCAGACCAAGGACCACATACTTACTGAGAAATCCAGATGTTTTTAGATGCTTTGCAAAAGAAAACAATCCATCTTTGCAAGTAAATGTTAAAAGGTTCTCTAGAAAAAGACATATGCAATCATGTAACAAGGTAGTGTCACAATGCATGCACAGGATGGGCTGAATTAATTCTTGCAGTTCTTGACTTTTGAGTGTTTGATAATGCAACTTGCTTTCAATGGATTTACTGTGTAATTCCCTCTCTGAGATAGAAAATTATACCAACAAAAAAAATCCACTCACTGGTAATCACAGGCTTCATTAGCAAAATTTAATTGTGCTGGTATTCCTCTGAGCTAGTAGTGAAATGACAGTAACAGGTTAGGTCAACCAAGCAAGTTTATTTGTTTCCAGTTTCCTATTCTGTCCTTGTCAAGCTAATTACAACCTTCCCCCTAGTTCTCCATGCCATGATTAACCACCCTTTGCCTCCAATTCTTCTCTAGGTTTGTTTCTTGTCCCATCTTTTACAGTTAGGGAGTTTCTCTCCATCCTTCTTAACTTGTGTCAGGGAGTACCTTGTGAATATGGCCTACAGCAGCAAAGGAGAGCCCTGTGTAGTTTCACTTATGAAATGCGGTGTGACTGAAATCTTTGAGGAATTAAAATTAAAATATATAATTGAGTTGCATGCAGAGTTAAAACTCTACTTGGACAAACAATTAGCCATTTTCTTGAGAGACAACTGTTTATTCTAGCAGTTATTTATAAACCTATTAACAAGGTTATAAATTTATTGAAATAATAAGTTTATTCTTAATTAAACCTTGATTTTTTTCCTTGGTAAAGTGCAGCTCAGTTTTCCAAAGCTAGAAGGCACCAGTGCATCTCCAAAAATATTTTGCCAGGATTTCAAACTGAAAAGTTTGGCTTGAGCTGTTTTTGATGGTTTTTTTTTCTGAAAAAAATGAAATAAATGAATCCTTGAGTTGTATCTTAAATGTAGAAGTCAATTAGAATTTGATCACCTCAACCCCTCTGCCTTCAAAATGGGATGTCTCTTTTGACATAGGGGCTCTTTCCCACTATTTTATTTGCTGTATTAACTTAAGGAGTTGTGTATATGTTATTTTTTCACATCTATGAAGTGCCATTTTAATCTTTAAAATGCTCACCATCAGGGAGATTAGTTCTGGTAATATAGTGACCAAAAGCTCACATACAATCACATGAGAAAGTAGTGGACAGTGCTTGACAGGTTATAAATTCACACCTTATCTTACTGCGTACTAACTTCATTACATGAGCAAGCGCATGGCTATCATAAGCTGTCGTAATCGAAAGACACAGTTATCTTCCTTAATGTCATTAAAATTCCACATTTCTTTTAATTTCAGATCCTCTTCTGCGTGACTACTGGGTGTATGAGGGCTCTCTAACCATTCCACCCTGCAGTGAAGGTGTCACCTGGATATTATTTCGCTATCCTCTGACCGTGTCCCAAGTGCAGGTAACATCTGTGCTTGAAGTGCCCTTGGAGTATTGTTATGAGCTAAAGGTTATAGCGTGCAAATATTATATATATATATCAGGATATTGTATCTGTTCTACTTGAAGATCCCATTAGATCAGTACATGGCTTTTCAAGTAAAGGTTAAGCCTTTTGAGTCACTGAAAGCAATGCAAAGGTCAGAGATGAAAAACCTTGTTATCATTTATCATCTACATTTAAAATAAGTTTTTCCTTAACTGAAAGAAAAAGAGAGAAAGAAGTCAATAGGCAAAAGAAATTCAGTTCTTTGTAATTGTAAGCTTTCAAATATCCCTGCTCTTTGATGTTAAAGGAACAAGAAAAGCATAGGGAGGCACTATGTCCTGGAGAATGAAAAATATTAACATACTAGGGGCTAACTATATTGCATAGAACTGTATTTAACTTATCTTGCTCTTTTAAAATCAGGTTTTATAATAAATGTCAAATGAAACCTATTTAAATTTGATTTCCCATGCATGTATTTTAAAGTTTTTGTTTTTGTTTCAAATCTATCTACAAATATTCCCAGTAAAAACAATGACAACTCCTTATGAATATCCTCCCACCGTCTGTGAATCCAAGCTGGAGGAACATGGGTTTAATTTGAATTAAACTATCTAGAATCCTTGAAGCTGAATGCATTAATTTTCATTGCCTACTCTGAAGGATGTACAAACAGAAGTAAAAAGTATAAAGTGATAAGAGGACATAGTATAGCATATACTATTCTGAAGTGCCCATGGAAAGCTGGTAAAGATATTTAATTTTGTTAAGCCTGCTAGTAGTATTAAAGCATAGATATCAATGAAAATGCATTTCTAATGGATTTAAATACATCATTTTTATATGTGTCATTAACTTGTAGAACTTTCTTCTGTGGGATACTAATGAACACAGCCTATGAAACTTTAAGTGATTTATATAAATAAAAGTTGCATCTGTGGTTATAACCAGTGAGACAGTTTCAAAGCTTTCTACTTTCATTTTTCAGGTCATAAACTAATCAGCTTCTGAGTGTCAATGACAAGTATAACACAGTCTGATATGGAATAGGTTTTATTGCTTTCCTCTGATGACCCTAGTTAACTGGAGACAAGACACTCATTCACTTTCTCTTTTTCTGTAGCTAACATAGCAATATGGATTAGTTTAAAAAACTGTGGTTCGTAAGGGGAAAAATGAATAAAATTGCAATTCTAGTTCATGGTCACATGCATATTTTGGAACAATGGAGAAGTAACTTTTGGCATAGGCAAAATAGGCTGACCATTGCAAAGTAGGGAACCTTCTTCTGTATCTTATGAGTGAAGTTCAACTGATGAGTTGTTTGCTACTGATCTAAGTCAAGGTGCACCTCATTTCAGCAGCTGAAATCTGAGAGTGTTGGTTATATGAGAAGCAAAAGAGCAAGCCAGGACTGCAGCATCAGGATGTGCTTTCCTGGAGTGCAAAGCTGCTTCCTCACTGGAAGTAATTTTCTTTGACATAAGGCTTCACTTCCATCAGAGAGCCATTTCCTTCATGGGTCTCTCTGTGAGGTCTGCACAAAGTGTGCAGGCAACACTTCTCCCTTGGAGAATAAAGGCTTTGCAAATCTGGTTCTTGGAGTTTTAGTCCATTGAGCTCAGAAAGAAGCTTGTCTGGAAGGCTGCGCCCTGCAGTGCTCTTTTTGCATATCCTTGCCCTAACCATAATCTGTGATTTTTATCATCCTCACTTGTCTTATGTTGAAATATAAAACCCAGGAAGAACTGTGTTTACTACTTTTATGAGACACCTTGCCCAAGCATGTACACTGCCGAAATACAAAGGGAGAAAATAGGAAACTCCCTCCTATTAGGCCAGTAAAGAGCAGGAAGTAATTGGAAAAGGCTTTCTTATACTTCTCTCAACTACATTTTTTAAAAATAGGACATTTGCGAATAGTGTGCTTTGTAGTTCACTGAAGTCCAGAACAAGTACATTGTCTAAGCCACTTAGAGATTTTAAATAATGATGCTGCAAGGAGCTGTTGTTCTGCTGTACTCATTGTCAGAGTTAACCGGTGTTGTGTTGAATTGCAAGATCTCTAGTCCTTTTGGCTACCTCATTCAAAATCAGGACTTCCTAAAGGAAAGAAATAGTAGTTAGCATAAGGAGCTGGACTGGAAATTGTGCAAAATTTATGTAGTCTGTGAAAAAAAGCACCTTTGAATATTGGCACGCTTTCAACAGGAATAGCAGTTTATAAAAGCTTTTCTTATGTCCAGAAAACATTAAGGATGACCTAGGCCTGTTCACACCAAAATTCAGCATCAAATTTTCACCTGTGAGGGGTAAATCCACAATGTCAACAGTTACATTTCTACTGAGTAAAAGCATTTAGTTTATATTTTGTTGAATTTTGCAAGAACGTTTTTACCCCTTCCCTGAATTCAGATCCTGAATACTGCTTTCTTCTGTTTTCACTTCAATATTTGCTGAAGGGTAGAACACACAAAACAAAGAATATGTTTTCTCTGCATTTTTTTCTATATGAAGAATAAAAATGTTCTCTTTCTGCTTGAAAATTTTACATGCCTCCATTACACCTTCCAAGAATGCAGACCTGCTTTCCCAGTGAACAAAATGCCATGAATCTTTCCTGACAGAACCACTTCTCCAGAGTGAGGCAGAACTCCATGTGTACCCTCTCGTGAGGGTCTGGAACCATGCTATGAAGGACTAAAAAAGGAGGCTGCTGATCTCAGAAGCAATTCACCACTGGAGCAGGGCTGCAGCTCTAAACTTTCCTGAAGACTAAAAAACAGGCACAGGGATCATGTCGGTCCTACTTTCCTGAATGAAGGAACTAGAAGCTGCTTTGTGATCAGTACCTCCCTAAAAAGGATTTCACTGTAGATATTGGGGCAGAGCATTTGTAGTTACAGTAGGAGATAGCTCACGAAAGCCAGCTTTGTAGGGAGTCTGCTCTTCCTTCTCATTCATCTGTGTTTGTTTGAAGTATCTCATTCTCAAAAGATCAAACAAAAGCCACGTGGTTCCTGTAAAATTCTCCTTCTTAAAGAACTATTATTTCAGACTTTCTGGAGTTGATTCAGATGTTGAATGAAGGTACTTTGTAGAACCCGTTCAGTGATTTACCAGCACTTGACTCCTGAAGAATTTTTCAGTTCCAAGCTTGTAGTGGGTTTGTTTTCACTTGGTTTAAATAAACACTTCTTTAAAAAAGAAAAGCTTCCAGAATAGAGATCTACCTCTAAAAGTACCTTCAAGGGGATTTACAGTTTATTCTGCTTTTCATGTTTTGAGTCTAAGATATTGCCTTATATCTCAGATGCAAGAAGCTGAGTGTTGAATTCTAAGGACACTGTTTCTTTTTTTTGAGAAAAACATGGCAGAGCAGAGCTAGCCTCTAAATCAAGTAAAACAAGTCTGTATCAGTTCTGCTGTAGGTTGGAAAACAACAATGAAGGCAGTTGTCTTCCAGGTTGCAGTAAGAAAGTATTCTCTGCAGGCAATATAAGAATAAAAATGCCATTACCTGCTGTTAAGTACCTCATTTCTTCTAATTCTGGAATCACAATTCCATTCTCCCTGTAGTATTTGTAGGGTGTTTTTCATGGAGAAAGTCACTCTCTACAATTTCATAGACGGCTTCAATTTTGCTTTCTGTGTAGCTTCAGTTTAAGTTACAGCTAAGCTGGATACTAAGACATCACAGCATCAATACACGTATAAAGGCTCAAGCAAGGGGAATCGGCCTGCAAGTAGGTTTCCTATATATCCAGCTAAGACAGCTTGCCAATATGTCAAAGCAAAAATGAATGCCTTCTTTTCAGTAACTGTAACTTATTAAAATACCAGTCTCTTAATACCAGCACTGTTGAATAATAAGGCATAATGTTGCTGAGATATGCATTGTTTTTCTTAGGTTTTATCACGCAGAGCTTGATGCTGATACTAGGGATGGAGACAGAAGCTGCTCACTCTCTTCCCTGCATCAGATTAGATTTAGAAAAATCTAAAAGGAGACTATAAACTGGAAACATTTGATTTTGACCAACTGAAATGCTTCATGTTGATCTTTGACTGCATTTGATTTTCTAAGTACACTTTGCACCTACATCTACGGAATTTTTGAAGTGATATTTTATTTTGATTGGAAAACACATATTTTTCCATATACATGTCAACAGACTTCCTCTAAATCTCAGAGTGTGTTCAGAATTATCCTGGTTAAAAAAACAGTTTTTATTTAAATGAAGGAACGATTTCAGGCAATAAATAAATCACTGGAAGAAATTAAAAATAATTATAGTTGACCAAGTTATTCCTGAAATGCACTTCTTTGAAGAAGATCAGAATGATTACTTTCATGTCACAACTGTCAAGCTGATTGCTGTAATCTACAATGGCTAAGAAGCTTGTATGTCTCACATGAAGTTATGAAAAAGCAAAGAATGTTTGCCAAAGCATGTGCATAAAGGTTCTTATTTTTCTGTATATGTTAATTGTTTTCACCATGCTGACAACTATTTAAAAATGTTATTGATGTATATTGACTTTAGTATACCTGAGCATTTCAAGTTTCAAATCTGCAGAAAAGGCTGAGCAAGGCTGATTTTGATCATCAGTCCCATAGTGAAGAATGTATCTTAGCTTTTTCATGTCTCTTTTTCTGCCTTTCAGATAGAGGAATTTCGGAGACTGAGGACACATGTCAAAGGTGCAGAACTTTTAGAGGGTTGTGATGGAATCCTAGGAGATAACTTCAGACCAACTCAGCCACTTAGTGATAGAGTCATCAGGGCTGCATTTCAGTAGCAGAAAAGGAAGAATAACAGGAACAAATCTTTATTCAGGTAAGCAGAACCTCAGCAAAAAAAAATCAAAACATTGAAATAATTGTCATAGGAGAGATTTAGTTAAAGGAGAAAATGCACTGAGTATCACATCATGATATTGCCACAACTGTAAATTTTGATAATGTACTGTTTTATCTTATCCTGTGGTGTGATAGTTTGGTTACTCTTAGGTTCTTTTGTGGCTAGTACCTAATACACTATTTAGATTACGGTTACTTCTTGTAGCTTTAAATTTCTCCTACTGCAGTGAGGAACAACACAGTATGCCTAGGTCATGTGACAGATTTCCTCACTTACTGAGGTTCACTGGTTAATTTCTTGCTGTATTTTTAGAATACTAGTGATTGATGAGTCCTTCTAGTGTTAATCTGTTCGAAAACAGAGTAGCAGTTCTGGAAGGAGGCCTTCTACTTTTTTTTTTTTCCTGGATCCCTTCTCTCTGCTTTGTAATGCTGTTCTTCCCCAACCAGATTGAATCTTGGACAAAACCAGTGCAGATACAAGACTGATTAACATCTGTCAGAGCTAATTTTTAATACTTTATTCATTAAAGCAGTTGATGCTTCTGCTCTTCAGTGGTGTTTTCAGCCTTCAATGGCTCACTGAGCAACAATTTAAGGATCATGTTGGATTCACTGTATAAGGGCTAATACACATGTGAACCTGCACTGTCCTCACTTCAGTTATTAAAACCTCCCATGCCATGTTCCCTTTGCCTCTACCAGTTACCAGCTACATTCACTCGATGCTCAGCAGTAATTCCTAAAACTCATTATACTTAAAATAAATGTTTTACTGTAAAGAAAAAATGGATAATGAGATTCTTAGAGAGTTAAAGAAAATTTACTATTAAGACAAGTAGTTACCTTGAAAGTAATGAGTCAAGACAACAGCATTTATTGTTGATTTTGTAATGAAGTAGACCCACCTTGATACAAAGAGTAAGACATCTAATCTAGGAAGCCTTCAAGAAAAGAACGAATCTGTTAATTTTCTTTCTTTAATAAGTCCTATTTCTTTTTAACATAGTAAAATTTTCTCCTGTAATACACTTTTTTTAAACTATAAAAACTTCGGGTACTCCCCGTTCTCCTATGTTACCAGAAGAATCCACTATATAAAAGCATCAGTTTCTCTATCTGCACATTTCTTGAAGGCCATACAGTCACAACAGAACCAATTCATCCAGAGTTTCACCTGGAAGCATGCTGCTGAAAGGTTTTTGATATACACTTTTGGGAAAGGACATTTATTTGTACATTAAATGCTTTCCCTGTCTAGGTCAATGAAGGAACTTCTTAGTTCAAGTCAGGCTCTGCTGTGGATTTAAGTATCTTCAGAGCATGCTCTGAGTCCAGGCTTCAACTTCACGTGAAGTTAACAAATGATAAGGCAGCAGATAACCCCTAAAAGAGATTAATAATTCAGTGCTTCCACAACTGGATTCATTAAAACCGAGTGGAAAGATTATATTTCCTCCTGCATGTGAAAGAAATTATGAAATGGGTTGGGACAGTGGCCAACAATTTCATGGTCTTTCCATATAAGATAAGCATTCAATATGCATCTAAACATTTTTGAAGTGAGGGTTTATTTGTGTTTTATAACCCTCTTTAATATCCTCATCCTGGAAGTTAAGCAAAGAAAGCAAAACATTGGTCCTTCTATTAATATTGTTTTCTCATTCCCATATTTAATTTTAGGCACATCTCTAAGCCCAATTCTCAATTACATGGTTCTCTGCAGTCACCAAATGTCATCACTTTAATCTTGAAATGGATGTTTCAAATTCATCCCAGCTTCTGCATAAAAATTACTTGGGAAAATCATAGCAATATTAAAGTACAATATTTCTCAGAGAGTGAATAATGCCCTCAGGCTGGCACAGGTAATTCAAGTCTGTAACAGTGAAATTACTTGACATGCTGAGTTTGAATTTTAAGCATGAAAGAGTTTCCTTTAGAATGTTGGAATTGAAATGTAAAAATTTCCCTTTTGCTTTCATGTTTGAAATTTTATTACATTTGTCAATACTTATAAAGATTTGTTTTAAATAATAAGATTTATCCTGGCCATGCTTCACAAGATAATCTGCAGTTTTAATTCCCAAATGATGGAATTTTTAATGTAAAATGATAATACTATAAGGCCAAGATAATTATGGACTCTCAAGCACTGAGAAATAACTGTGACTCCTGGCATTGTGTAGCCCGCAGAAGAAATGTCACTTGGATCTCTCCACCTGACCAAATTATTTATCAGAAATTCATTTGGCCAGATCTTCTTTTTGGCTTTGGATTCATCAGTCCAAGTAGCACTGAGCCAATCGAGGGTTCACAATACATCCTTGGTATTGAGTTTGTCTCTGGCGAGCTGGAAACTAGATACATGAAGTGTAAAAAGAAATCAAGTGTCTTTGATCACTCTTCTTCTATGCAAAGAGGGCGAAAGGGAAGAAAATAGTACTACCTACTTTGTAGGTAGTATGTTGATGTCCTCATGCAATTCTTTCCAGGAGGAAGGTGCTGAGGAACAGTAGTTCCTCACATAGACCTGAGACATCCTCAGAAAAGACATCTTCCCCAGCGGTCCTTGAGCTTGGACTGCTGACATTGGCTGAATATTGCTATGAAGATTCAATAGCAGACGGGGAGGTGGTGGCTTGCAGGGTGATATCTTTCAGGAAGGAGATTACCTTTTATTTTAAAGCTTTGTTATGTCCTGTATATTACAATTACAAACACTGTTGGACATTTTCTGTCACAATGCCCCTCTGCCAAGGCTGCTGGAACCCCTGTCATTAAGGTTTCCAATATTTTCTTTTATTCCATGCTAGTGTGTTACAGCCACTTGAGGAAACTTGAGGAACATTAGTTTTGCCTGACTTCATCACTCTGTCAGTCAAAGGAGGAGATAAAGGTTTCCGTAAGTGTTGTATGCACAGAAGTAAGAAGAGGTTGCTTGGAAGTTCTACTTATTTTTCACTGAATCAGAATGCAGGCTCTATGTGTGCCATGTTCCCAAATCTTCAGAACATCTGCTCTTCAGCCTTGATTTAGACCTTGAGAGAACTTAACTTTTTGTGGCATGATCAAGTGGCATATCTTGATCTTTGATGCAATTTGTACTAGTTTGTTGAACTGAAGACAGAGTTGACATAAACATGATATATCATGTTTTGTAGTCTCAAGTAAAGAACTTTTTTTTTTTGTTAAATGTTCCTCTGTCATGGGAAAGTTCAGTTCTCAAAATACCCCACTCCATTACTAGAACAAAGTTTGACCCAGCTCTAAAGTGAGCCTTCAGGAGGAGGACGAAACAGGTAGAAGCTTCACTACTCTCTTTAACCCAATGGACTTTAAGTTTGTTGCTATCTGCTTGGCTTCATTTGGTTCTGCTTTTCTTCCTAAAATGCATCTCTTTCCTAGAGACTAGGGTTAATGGGTCTTTGGACTCAATATTGTGTGAGTGGCTTTGAAACACATCCTTTATGTAACAGCCTTTACATCCTTTTTCTTCTGTAGTTGCCAAATTTTTCATGTGTTTCTTTTGAATGGGTTTTTTCTAACCTCTTTAAATCCTATCCAGTAGCGACATAACCACTCCAATGTTACGGAATTTGGAGGGAAAGGTCAGTACAGATTTGCATTCAGACGTGGAAAATGTGAAGGTGAAAACATTGAGTTCAGTTTTAGACAGTGAAGAATAACAGAATCACAGAATAGTTGCGGTTTGAAGGTGCCTCTGGAGATCTACTAATGAAATCCTCTGCTCAAGCAGTGTTAACTACAGCAGGTTGCTCTGGGACATGTCCAGCTGCATTTTGAATATCATAAAATAAGAAGACACCACAACCTCTTTGAGCAACCTGTTCCTGTGTTTGACCACCTTTGCAGGCAAAAAGATTTTTCTAAATTTTATGTGAAATTTCCTGTATTTCAGTTTGTAACCATTGCCTCTTCTCCCTTCACTGGATACCACTGAATGGTCTGGTGTGATCTTCTATACCTGTTCTCATAAGTATTTATACATATTGGTAAGACTACTCTTGAAACATTTCTTCTTGAGGCTAAACAGTTCAAGCTCTCTCAACGTGTTCTACGACAGAGGCTCCAATCCCTTAATCATTTTTGTGGCGTGTTACTGGTCTTACTCTAGTATGTCCGTGTTTCTTCTGAACTGGGAAGCTTAGAACTGGAACCAGTGCTCCTGATGTTTCATCAGTGTTGAAGGATAATCTCCCTCCACCCGCTGACAATGGTCTTCCTAGTGCAGCCCAGGAAGCTTTTGCCTTCTTTGTTGCATGGGTGCATTACTGGCTCATGTTAAACTTGTTCACCAGGACTCAGATCCCTTTCTGCAAGAAAACAGAGAAAGAATAGCATTGTGACTTCCTTTGTGTTACCACTGCTTTTTTAATACTTCATACTTGACTTGGCGCCCATGCTATGAGCATCAGGATTTTTCCTGATACTCTTAGGTGAACTCAGAAAAAGATTTATAGTTCTTGTTGTTATATGGCAAAGATTAGCAGTGTGGACAACAAATGCTACCACTCCTAAAAATGAAAATAAGGAAAAGCTTAAATCTTCTGTTTTATTAAAGGCTAGTTTATTGGCAGTTTGAGTCCTGACTCATTATTTTTAAACATATGAATTGTGACTGTTGTAGCAGGCTGTTTTATTTTGGGGCTTGTCACCTTACCTAATGAATGACTACTTTTTCAGTGGCGTACTCTTCACTGAAGACAGCATAATTTGTGGTTTCTGTTGGAATTATTAGCATCTCTTTAATCCTTTTTACTTTACATGTAACTGATTAGATAGACATGCCTTTTTGCTCAATTAAGTCAGTGGAACAGCTTTATCTGTGGATGTGAGATGTCTAATTTCAAACATTTGAATATCAGCTTGAATTGATAATGATACTGAATTCAGTATGTCTTACCTACATGTCTTCCTCCCTTTATAAATCAGGATATGTAAGCATGATTCCATGCACAGGATAGTTAAATGGCATTGTTCCCATTTACTAAGAGGAGGTCAAGTATGTAACTGGTACAGAAGTAATCAATGATTTCAAAATCAATGAGACTTTTTTAGTAGAAGCAGTAAGAGCTAGTTATAAAAAATAACTGAAATAATAATTCCTTTTGAAAGCAATAAACTTCAATTTACTTTCTACTGAGCATAATTAATAAACTAAGTTGAAGAATTTGATCTCCAATGTGTTGTCTAAAAAGAGCACATCCCAGATGGAATTTATTTTGTTTCTTATTTTGTAAGTAAAGAATTGTCCTCTAAGTGTCAATATGGCTTATATCTACTCCATCTACCTAACCACATAGGTAGCCCTGAAAAAAGGACTTAAAAAGCACCATTTTTTATATGCGCAAATGCAAGTACATATTCATACATACATCTTTGGTAGACCTCAGATTGTAAGTATCTGCAAGTTTAACCAATGTCCTGTAAAGTATGATAGCAGAAATTAATTTGGATTGAAAACAATTCTTCATATAATTACCATTTTCCTCCTTGTACATTCAAGATTAGAGGAAAAAAAAAGGGATATTATTAAAATGCCAAGGTTGTGCTAGGCCTGAGGAACAGGGGGACGTAATTTTAAGTGGGAGAAGCCGAAACTGTATGCCTGATACTGCAGAGACTGCATGATATTGAGAGGTCTCAGCAGACAGGCAGAAATTGGCACAGCATCACTTTCATAGTAAGGTGAGAGGGCAGTGTGGTGACTATATTCAGTGCATTTAGTTAGCGGACAGTGCAAATTACTTTTTTTTGAAGCTGCTGAGCTACAAAACTATACTGCCCTTTCCACAGTACATTGAACAGGGGACCAGTGTTTCCAGTGGGAATGAGCTACAGTTAGTGGTGCACTCCCCTCTTTGTGGCATTGCACATTGTATGGTAACTAGAATATGGAATATGAAGGGACATCCAAGTACAGAGTGAGCTGTGTGGCTGTACTTTGACTTTGAGAAATGGCTATGGTTTGTATTTCTTTGCTTAAGCAGATCTCAGCGAACTTTGCATTTGAGTGAAGGTTTACTTTCCAGTCAGTTTGTGTCTTTACTCTTAGTTTACTAGTAGCCTTTGCAGTTCCTGGAGTTCACAAACAAGTTGCTCTGTGGAAGTTCCAGCACTTGGGGATTTTATGGTTTCCTGTTGTGTAGATCCAGAGCTGGAGCGAGCTTTCAGCAGCCATGCATCATTAGGCTAATATTACCATTTTTCTCTTTTTCCTGGTTAAAAAAAAAACCAACACAAAGATTATCAAGTCTAGTTCTTTAGAAATACAAACACTGATCTCCTAGATTTGATAAAACACAAGTATTTATGACACTTCCCAGCAAGTGATTTTTTTCATCAATTGTTATTGTCTCCATGAATTTAGGTTTTGTGCTTAAAAGGTGCTTGGTTTAATTGTTAAGTTTCAGATTTTGAAAGAAACTCAACTGCATGTTATCAACAAAACAGACTATTGTTCTCTTGTTTTTGAGAGCTTATGTGTAGTGCCCAACAGTCTGCTGGCACTTCAGGGTACTTAAGAATGTGCTTACATTTGAGTGCATGAGTATAGGACAGAGGGCCAAACATCTTTGGCTTGTGAGCCACACAGCATAATTGGAAACCTACCAGAAACACAGCAAAGCTTTTGGAGCATTCAAGAGACCAAGAACTTCAGGTACAGCTGTCAGATGGTGCCTTTTCAGGTTGCTTCCTACTCCTTTGTTGTAATATCAGGCAATAGAATACATTTTGAGATTTTAAATGAACCCTGTAATGTCAGCCTAACCTGTTTTCCCATTGCTCAGGATTCAAATTAGTGAGTAGCAAAACATTTTTTTTTTTGCTTGCATGATGTGCCTCTGACACAGGAACCACAATTTACAGATTTAGTAGTCACAGGCAGCCCAAGAGTCATAGACTGGTCACTGCTGTAGTAGAAATTTATGCTGTGCCCAGGCCAGAGTGTCAGTACAAGTAGTGATCAATCCCTAAATGAGGAAGAAAACCATTTTGAGTTGTAGCTGTTTCCAGAATGAGTACCATATTGAAACAGTCCTTTTTTAATCCTTTACTGATATCTTCTTAGAAACACACAGTTATTGGTAGAGGAAAGGAAAACTGTGGAATCTGTTAGCATGCAAAGAAGAAACAAAGGAGAAACAAAATACTGTGCTTCCTTTGTAAAGCTAAAAGAATTATAAGGCAGCCTAGGAATCAGATCCCTCCTCATGTTTCAAATCAGACACTTTGTATTGACTCAAATTTTGTGACCTGTGACTATCAGTTTCACACATTCTTTGAATCCACAATGCATTGTTATTATCACCTTTTTTTTTTATGAAATGCACTTTGCGAATATAATTTCCAGCTGCTTGCCATAAACCATATATAGTTTGTACACTGCTACCTGGGAAATGATAATGTAGCCAGGAGTGCCTGTCATAAAAATACCCTCACAGCATGTTTGTTGGCGATTTCAACTCAAAAGCTAAAGTCTAAACACACACTGAAATTCTGCCATGTTATTTTCACTTATGGGGAAAATACTGCAAACTAGCAGTGAGGCAAAATGGTAGGAAGCTTAAGTCATTTTGATAAAACCGCACCTGTTTTTTTTTAAATATAGAGGCTCCAGATTAGTATGTGTGAAATGCAGTAGTGTAACAGCTCTCAGATATCAAGAGTGTTGGAAGGATATATAGGTACATGTATCTGACTACAGACAGAGAAGAAAGCCTGCAACACGCATTCCTTCCTCAGCAATGTTATATGTGTTAGGCAATGGGAATGCACTCTGTTTTACCTGGATGAAATCTCACAGGGAGTTTTAAGCAGAACATTATTACTCCTTAATACATAGGGAAATAATATATGTTCCTATAACTGAAGTAGGTAGTCACTGGTCCTTACTGTTAGTGGAATTTGTAATTGTAGTTATTTCATATGGATGAAAACAGTGCAATGAAAGTATGCAAACAAACTCCTGCTAAACAGACAGCTATGTTTTGAAAATAAATCGCAAACAAAACCAACAAAGTTATTTGGGTTACTGAAAATGTTTTTGCAACTCATAATTGTCACTCAAGGAAGAGGATACCAGCAGTGACTGGTGTTAGCAATGTTTTATGACTAACACCATAGTTTATGACAGAGCAATGCTACAAAGCAAACCTTACTGTAATTTTAAAGATTTTTATGCATCCCCAGAGCTCAAGAGGAACAAAAGTACACATTAGTTAGCTAGATGATGTTAAATGCCCACGGAAGTAGGTGTACACTCAATAAATTTTGATCTTTTTGCAGAAGAAATGCAAAGTGTTTCAGGAAAGATAAGGATTCATGAGATAGTCAATTCTCTTTTCTGAGACACTCTGAATCTATGCCTGACCATACTTTCAGGTGCTGTTTTCAGGAAGATACAGGATAATCATAATGTGTATTCAGTGTTAAATTGTTTTTTACCACCCATGTCCTTAGATATTTTTAGACTCAAACTTTTTGGTTTAACCTAACGTTAATGAGTAAAAGGACAGATGCTTCTATAAGAAAAAAACCAGAGACGTTGTGTGAGACAATGAAATTTTTTCCCAGGTATTAACACTTTATGGCACTGATCCTGAAAGGTTTTCTTTGTATCATTGTCTGATCTGTCAAGGACTCCGCCAGAAGCAGTGGGACTCTATTTATAAATATATGTAGCGCTCAACCCAAGTAAAGGAAAATTCAGAGGGAGAATTATAATCTATAAACAAGCAAGGCCTATAGGCGATTTTCTGATTATTATACGCATGCCCATTTATACAATTGTAGCTCAAATATTACATTTCCAAACACTTTTGAGAAGAGTAAGAGAAGCAGGTATCTTCATATCTACACAGAACCTCAGGCTGAATACCCTGTTACTTGACCTCATATATTATAGCACAGTGGTATTACTTTAGCATGGTAAAAAAATTACTCATAAACAAGAATAAA
Organism: Tapera naevia; assembly: GCA_033556795.1. NCBI lineage: Eukaryota > Metazoa > Chordata > Aves > Cuculiformes > Neomorphidae > Tapera > Tapera naevia. The sequence continues at coordinate 21,072,207 of JAUMJJ010000038.1, forward strand.
GGGTAAACACGAATAACAACACTACCAATATATATAACTAGCCTTCTGTTAGACAATACGTTAAGCATTTCTTTAACAAACACAACTTAAATCTTCAGACTGACTTGTGGTTAGACTTCTTTCTGAAGGTAATCCATTAATACAACAGCTGCCCAAATCCCAGTTCAACTTAGTTTCACTGACTTTGATTTTTGGACTAAAAGCATTAAGCTTGAAGTAGTGAAAAATGTACAAAATGTCCATTCAATTAAGGAGTAATTAGATACTCAATCACCCTTACATCACACCAGGGATTATCCAAGAAAGAAGAGGGAAACTACTCACTGCAGTGTATAAAAGTTTTCTTAATTAGCTCAGCACTAATTGAGATTGAGAAAGCGTCACTGTGTCACAGATTAGTTTGCCTGCACAGAATCTTACAAACGCAAAGATTTTGTTTTTCTTTGAGCTTCCTTGCTCAGATTTTTCAGTCTGATTTCCCAATGCGGTATTTTATGTCCATGCAAGAGGATCTTTTCTGTTCACTTCAGAGGGGATGTGTGTGGGTCCCTGCACCCTCGTACCACTAGCTGATTTAGCATGCCAAGAATTTTTCCAGAGATGGAGAATAACGTGTTATTGTTACTTTTTTTTAATGTTATGCTTTTATGCCAAACCCCAGGAAGAACTGGGAATCCTCTCTGCTATTACACAGAGCATAGCTGTGGCTAAAACCAGCTGCTCTGTGAAAAGCTTACAATCTCCCTTAGAAGGCAGCTGGTAGAAAGTTCTTCAAGTTGACCAGCAAGTGGTCCTGCTGGCAGACACCATGACTTTTGGGGATATCGGATAATTTCCAGGGAGCACATGGAAATCATGTCACAGATTTTCTTGTGAGTAGACACTAACTTCTTAACAGCTGGTGACTGAAAGCCTCTACTCTCATTTCCTTTTTAAGAAAAAGAATGGGGACTCTCTAGAGATGTCTTGACTCTTGCTGCAAGCAATTGCAGCCCCAGGTGACCATTTGCACCCAAGCACTTAGGGATTTTTTTTGTGTGTGCATGTACAGAGCTATAGTTAGCAGTAAAAGAACCTCGGGAAAAAATGAGATTATTAGTACAACAGTATGAAATGGTTTGGCACTCTCATACTTATGGCTTCTGAACGGAGAGCACTGGGGCAACCTGAGTAGCTAATTTCCTAAGGTTATGCTGAAGCACATGAATATGTATTTTCATGAAACCAAGTATTGGTTTATCTTTGCTGCTAGTGAATATGAATATTATTACTATTAGGAGGGACAAATTGAGTGATTGCTTTTTGTCTCCTGAGCCCTCCTGACTCCCATGAGAGCTGCATACTCAGCATTCACTTGTTAGGGCCCCTAAAATAGTAAAAGGTAAAAAATTCTCTGTGTTTAGTATATTTTCCTTTCTAGTTTACCATCATGCTCTCCACATTAGAATCAATTACCCGATTGATTCAGAAAGCCAATTGTAAATCTTTATTTCAGGTTTATAATTTTACCACTGCATTTAACTGCATTTTTATTACAGTTTCCTCCATTGCTAGTAAATCTTCCAGCCCTGGTTTTACCCTAAAAGAGAAGAATCAGGACCATTATGTCACTGAAGTATATACCCTAAAACTGCCCCCACCTGCTGTCATAAAATCGCAGCTTTTAGTTTTCCCTGTCTCCCTGGCTGGACATAAACAGTCTTTCAGACCCGCTGTGGAGGAATTTCAGTAACATAATTGTTCCATTCTCTTTTCAGAGATGGGGAAGACAATGCTCCCACAGTGCCCTTGGATGAGAAATGGAAACTTTTGTGGCTGCTGCTTCAGTTGAACCACAAAGCCTGTATTGTTTGTCTTCATCTAATTCAGCCTTGACAGACAGCTGTGACAGTTGGTCTGTCCTCACAGTCCAGTGAAATTCTGGGAATAGGGCTATATATTAAAAGAAGAAAACACGTTAAATCTTCCAATTCACACTGTTAACTATTTTTAAATTGTAGTTGTCATTGCTTATGTATTTTCTTTGCCATAGCATTTGATAGTGGTCTGCGATGCAAATAGTATTAATTTTAAACTTGGTATAATGTTAATATGTAGAAATACTCATTATTGTTTTGAATGTTAGGTTTAACTTTATTCCGTATAATCTCTTTTTCTGTCAGTAAACATATTTTCTGTGGAGGGGAGGTGCATTCTACAAAGCTAATAAAAACATTGTTCAGAAAGAGTATTATACAAATTCAGAATTAGTTTTTGGGCGGAAAGGAGCACTTCTTTGCCAAATCTGTGCACTTAACATGGTTTATCTGAATAAAGTTGAATGACATTTGCATGAATGTTACTGGAATAAAGAAAAGTTTTAAAATAAGGAAAATTAACTGGTATGTCAATAAACAGAATCATCTGTATTATTTTCTACTTTATGAGTCATAGAACTTTGCAAAGAAATGTTCAGTTCAGGCAGAAAATTGTTGGCCTTTGTTCTCCTGTGAATTATGACAGTTCCATTTGTTTCTATACATTGCTGAGGATGGTGGTCCGGGGACCTGCTCTGCATGCTCTGAGCTCACTGCTTGGCATGGGAATTGCCACACTGGGCCACACATGACACATCAGATATGGAAATGGTAGTCTAAGGCAGCTAGTCAAGCTCATAGCTTCTGATTCCTGCAGAACACTAAGATCTGAAGGACGGAGTCAATAATGCGATGGGCAGTAGCTTTGATCACCACAGCTGTCAGTGAGGTCTGCTTTACTAGCATGAGGGAGACAGGTTTATGCAGAGACCTATGTGAGTGGGAGAATGCTGGAAGCACAGATAGCAAACTCCAGGCCAGGGGACAATGGAGATGCTAGCTGAGGGTTCACAAAGAGGAGGTTACTCCCTTGGAGCAGATCAATGAGTTATCAGTCACAGAATCATCAGTGGGCAATTGTCAGTGCAGTGTCAGAAGGCGTGGGGAGGGCTGCTGCTGAGTAATGAGTTATGAATTCTCCAAGTCATTTATGTGCATATAAGGGACAGCAGAAGCCCACACACCATATGTGAGTTGGGTGAGGGGGGAATAGACATTGTTGTCTACTTCATGTGTTCATAACTGTGTACTACAGAAGCACGTACTCCCTTTGGAGAGATACACATGTGCTCTTGACAGTATGCGTTGCAATATATGCATAGAAAATGCACAGCAAGCAGCCCACCACAAAGTCATCTGTTTATTTTGGGCATAGCAAATTAGCAATTGGACAATTTCTCCTTAGCCCTGTAGAAACTTCTGTTTCTCAGGGTTACGTTTAAGGAAATCCCTCTCCACCTTCTGCCCAAATTTAATGAAGTATAACCCCAATATCTAGTCAAGGGGTTCAAGATTTCAATGCTGGCCAAGACCACGCTTTCTGTCTGCGATGTCCCCAGCACTTCAGTGATGTCCATGTAGCAGCTCCTCAAGCAGCTGCAGCCAGAGCACAACCCCAACAAGCTGCTCACCAGAGCCTGGCCTCCTGCTGGTCCACATCTTTCTGCTGCAAAAGAGAACTCTGCACAGAGTCTGCTGCAAAGGCCTGCAATGGCCTGGTCAGACTGTCTGCTGCTTTGGACAGGAGACTGATAATTTGCTCTAGTTGTCAGGTTTGGTACTAAAATCTTGACCACCCCCCTGCCCCTGTAAAAACAAGTCCTGTGAGTGGAAAGTCAACTGGTTTCTGCTGGTTGAATATCTGTGCCCACCTCGTTGAACTCAGCAATGAAGGAATATTCCAAAAGCAGAGTGAAACAGTCTGAACACTGCAATTCCCAGATTATATGCACGGCTTATTCAGAAGGTCTTTTCCCTTTGTACAGAACATACTATTAAGTACTATTAACTGAGAGGAACTGTAATATTAATATGGCAAATATTGACATTATGATGAATTCTGAACTAGATTTATTCTCTAAATAAATGTGTTCCTTATCTTGGAGTTGGCTGATATTATGCTAGCTGTGAAATACAGATACGTTGCAAAGTAAATGATGTAATGTCTCCACCAAAAAAACTAAAGTTCATTATTTTCCTTTCCTGTGCTCGCTTCCTGTGTTTGCTGTTCTTTCCTGCATTGCCTTGTGCAGTGAACTTCTAGTCATATAAATACTACTACTAAGGAACTGAGGTTAGTAAATTTGTCTCAACATTTGTCAGACTTTTTTTTTCCTGGACTTGGCTTTGAAAGAGGAAAAAATCCCTACTGGTAAAAATACTTATAACTGTATTTTGTCTTTAGAGCCGGATCTAATTATAACAACAAATTCATTCACAAAACACACCCATTCTAGTTACAGACTGGTCAACCCACATTTGTGGTCTGTTGGAAAAGTAAAATTAGGCTTTCAAGTTTTAGTAGGAACTCACAGGGAGGAGTTTGCAGGAAGGACTCTGTATTATTTCAGTTACACTGCACTCAGGAGAGGTTTCCAGGAAAACCTGGAGGTCTTAAGCTCTTAATTTGTTTTCAGGCTATGGTGCAGTGAGCTTTGCACCCTGGGCTGCGATCCTGAGCTCCTGCAAGTTGGGATCAGAGGAGCTTCTTAGAGAGCACCATGTGTCCCTGTGGCTTGCCTTCTGCCCTGGCTCCCATGTTGCCTTTGCGTAATCCTGGAGGGTGATTGAAGGCTACCATTGCTGAAAATTGAAAGTTCTTAACAATAGTGAAACATAATGAAAAAAATTACTGAGAAATTCCAGTTGAATTTTGCTGATATTGCAGAAGCAATGAGGAGGGGAGGTACATGCACAGGCGGATTGGCAAGAAGTCACACACATCAGCTTTCTTCAGATCCTGCATGGTTGGCAGCTGCTGTAAGCTCAGACTTACCTTCATTGTGTTTAACTGGTGGGCATAGCACTGGTGCAGTAGTGGCCTTGTACAAATTAATCCTTTCATGGTTGTCACATCAACTCCAGTGAGAATGGAGAGAAGCTTCCTTCTTTGTAGAAATGGAGGAGCACTATGTTGAATGATGGCTGCAGAGGAAAAGGCAAAAATGCCTCTCTTAGGGTTGAAGAGTCTGGGAGGAGGACAAATTTTAGCCTGCCATTTCCTCCTTGGCTGGGTTTCACGAGGGCATCATCAGCTATGGAGCTAAACTTTGAAATGTGTTCAGGTTGGATAGGGCTTTGAGCAACCTATTCTAGTGGAAGGTGTTCTTGCCTATGACAGGGGGTTTGGAACTAGATGATCTTTAAGGCCTCTTCTGACCAAACTGTGCTATGATTCTATGATTTTATGATTCTATGGGTTCTTCCTTCATACACCAATGCTGCCTTCTGAATGCCAGGCAGCTGGAGAAGCATTCACCACATCTCCTGCAGCTGGAACATGCAGGATGTGTTTGGAAGCATTTATGTGCACATTTATTTAGGAAACTCTAAAGTCATTGTAAACACATATCTGTGTGTATATTCATGTAATTAGAATGAAATACATAGAAATATTGGTTTTAAATCAAGGACAATTGAAAATTAATTTTAAAATTTCTAATTAACACTAAGAAATAGTGTGCCCAACATCAGTTCAACAGCACTGTACATATACTGTTGGTATTTGTATGATTGAGTATTTTTCCCTTTGCTTAATGAACATATATTAAAGTCCCTTCTATTTTCCCCCATTATTCATTATTAAGTCCTTTATACTGAAGCTGCTTGAGGCTTGCTCAGAAGACATAGTAATTCTTTTCCTCTTCAGGCTTTATCCCTTTCAGTGTTCATTTGAATGCTTTAGATGTATTAATGAACCTATCTTTACACTCACTTTGCAAATGTCTTCTCCCCTGTATCACCTGAGGGATATTTGTCTCTGATCACAGACTGGCTTTCCATATCATGCCAGACAGAAGAAAAAGAATTAGCAGTCAGTCATGTTAGAGAGACTCTTCAATTCTACCTGTGAAACCTGTGGTCTTCTTCCAGGAGATCTCATTATGATCTTATCTGACAACGTCCTTAATAGTCTTTTTCTCTAGTGGGGATGTGATTAGAACTATTCCTTCTCCATTTCTGTCTTAACTCAATTGTGTTGGAAGTGGTCCATTCTGGGTTGAGTGAAACTGCCTGACTAAGAGCCAGCTTTGAAATCAGTGATCAGAAACCAGGACTTGCAAGCCTTGTTCCCAAGTTTGCCACTCTGCTGCTGCTCTTTCACCAGTGCCAGGGAATTGGCTGCTCACCCTTAGGCAGCATACACCAATATTTATCCCACATCCTGACTGTTCACTACATTCCTTGTATTGAGTTACCCTTTGTCCTTGGAAGACAATAAAGAAGCAAGGCCATAACACAAACTCCATTCTTTCAAAAAGGGAAAGACTTAAAAAGGCTGTAGCTTCATGAACATAAGCTACTCTTGAGCTTATTATTTAAGGTGATGTTTGTGTCTCAGGTGGAGACTAAACCACCTTGATCTTATATAGACAAAAACTCCATGCATCCCTTAGGCTATAATACAAATATACACTCCAAACAGTGTTTTATGAAGTGCTTCTCACGTAAACATCTGACAGGGGTGAGCATGAAACAGATGAAATTTAAGTCAGTGAAACACATAAAACTGCATATGGCACGTTATGTCAGCAATATTTCAAATAGCAGGTATAAAGCAATTCTTGAAAATGCATGTTTAACCTCATATTGTGAAAATACCAGATTTTTTTTTGTATACTATATGTCAGTTGACAATGAATTTCATTATCTTTACTGATTCATAATTAGAAAAAAATGCTCAATCTCTTTAGTTGGTTAATCATATGTGTGGCTGAGCAAGAGGAAAAAACACAAATGAAAGGTAGTGGAAAGATTTATTCATGGCTTAGAAACATGTAGTAATTCACATAGATAAAGAGATGTTTACTCAAGAGACAAATCAAAAACAAACACGAAAAACCCTGAGAGCTGTGTGCTCTTGGCAGGGAAGCCAGTGATTATCAACTGCATGAGTCTCAGTGTGAAATTACAAGCTGTGATTTAGCAGATGTGCTGTAACATTTTGAACCTTCCTGATTTCTTGGCATTTTATGTTTTGGCCATCTCAGTTCCTCACAATTTAAAATTAAATCCTGGAAACACATGAGGCCAGAGCATCTCAAAATGCCTGTGACTAGGGCCATAAGGAATGAAAAAAGGGTTTGCAGAGCCAAAGAATCTGTTTTAAACAGTACCCAATGTATCTGGGCTTGGGATGCCGATGTTACTGCGCAGAATTTTTACAGATTTCCTGGAGAGAATTTTAGTTGCACTATATTATCCAGCCACTAGATGTCTGCATAGAGCTTCAGGCAGGGTTTGTTCCCCAGCATGAGGCAAACAAAGAAAATCAATGTCTGTGGATGTGTCTCTCTGTATCATAATTTAGCAGCTTTTTTTTTTTTTTTCTAGCTTATGACCCTAGTTCAAGGAGGAATCTGTAGGCAAAGAGATATTCTGTGAGAAAAATTACATATATGAAAATCGAGACCGGATTCTATTAAAAATGGAAAGAAAACTGTAGGTTAAACCATTTGTGGAGATCACATCTACTCATGTAAAATTTGCAAACGAATGCTGGAAATTAAATCCAAATTCCCACTACCTAAGTTGGCACAAATTCCAGTTAAGCAGGTGATGTAACACCACGAAGCAGCAGTAGCTCACAAAAAAGACGGTGGCAAGTCAGGTTGGGGTAGAGATGTCTTCAGGACTAAGGATCACTACAAAGTCAGTCTGAGTCCCCAGCAGGTGCTCAGTGCACCCTGTAGCTCAGGGCCCCATTCTCCTGGCATCACCATGGTTGCTTTGGGGACCTCTGCAGCGTTGGATCCAGCGGCAGTAGAGCCACCAGTGGCTTTGAGGTGCATCGTCCTAGCGCTGGTTTGCCTCCAGCTCTTCAAGGAGTCCCATTGGTCTTTGATTCTTCTTGCTTGCAAAACAGAGCTCATTTGTTTGCTTTTAATGCTGATGCTGTTAGGAAAAGCAAAGCTGAGAGTTGTGAGAGTGGGGAGCCCAGGTAGAGACTTCAAGGGTTTCCTTCGTAATAATGAAGATAAGCAAGATAGCACATGCAGTGCCTCAAATGAGCACCACTATTGAGGCAGACTAACCACGTCCTGTAACCCTTAAATTTGAACTCTACCTCCTTTCTGCAAGGTCCCTTGAAATCTGTATCATGTTGCTTTTGTTTGCTTTCTCCAAGATACAACCTCCTCTTACCTCTGATTGTCCACCTTCCCTTGCTGCTGTGCATTCTTTCCCAATGCTTTTAGTAATAGGTGGCTGCAGAGCAATCTGCTTTTTCTGTGCTACTTGATATCATAGCATTTACCTTTTCGCTAAAGGATTTGAGCACTGTATTATATTCAGGCTTGCTTTGCTTCTCTGCATTCCTTGATTAGTTAATCAAGTAGAACTTCTTAAATCCACTTTCTCATTAACAAAATTGAATCTAATATTAAGGATTCATTCTCATTCTAGAGTTGATTACCATAATTGTGGTTAGTGTTCCATCACAATTAACTTTGTTTTTAACCACTAAAAGGCTAACAAGCTCATTTCACACCCTTTTCATTGGGTAAATGCAGAGAAGGAAGGTATGATTGGTGTCTTGCGGTAACAAGCTGCTGAACGTTTCTTTTACTGTTCATAACAGTGAGTATCAAATACATGAAGGTGAGGAACAAAGTGATGAGAACATTTTTCTGTTTCGAAGAAGTGGAGTTGCAACCAACACGTTGCTGTTGCCGTTGCCATTGCCACTTCTTTTTGAATTACAGCAGAAAGTCTTGGCTATTTATGTGAGTGCTAAACTGTGTGGTTCATTGCATTTCTACATGGCAACACATTTTTTATATTCACAAAAATCTTGAAATTATTTTGGTGGATGATTTTCCTTGAGAGAAGAGCCTACAGTGTGCATAATCTTGGGGTCTCCAAAGTGAGGAGCCAGCGAAGCCCTTGGAATAAGGGTCTTTGTTTTACCTTTAAGGAAAGAAAGAGTCCTTTTTGGCATTTTTATTATTTTTGTGAACCAGAATGAAACTTTAATTTATGTCAGTATACTCAAAATTATCAAGATTTCAACCAGTTTCAGTTGCACTCTATAGGACTTTTGTTATACCAGCTAGATGTCTCTTTTCATTTAGCTCTGAGACCTTTTCCAGATCAACCTGCATCTTACCTTTTTTTTTGTTAAATAATTGTTTTTATTTTTCAAAGAGAGAGTGAGAAAAAAGAAAGGGACCTGGGAGTGCTGGTTGACAGGAAGCTCAACATGAGGCCTCACCTTGAATACTGTGTACAGTTCTGGGCCCCCCGGTTTGGGAAAGATGTCAGGATGCTGGAGTGTGTCCAGAGGAGGGCAACGAAGATGGTGAAGGGGCTGGAGCACAAGCCCTACAAGGAGCGACTGAGGAAGCTGGGCTGTTTAGTCTGAAGAAGAGGAGGCTCAGGGGACACCTTATTGCTCTCTACAACTACCTAAAAGGAGGTTGTATTCAGGCAGAGGTTGGTCTCTTCTCTCAGGTGACCAGTGACAGAACTAGAGGGCACAGACTCAAACTTCGTCAGGGGAGGTTTAGACTTGATGTTAGGAAAAAGTTCTTCACTGAAAGGGTGATTGGCCATTGGAATGCGCTGCTCAGGGAGGGGGTGGAGTCGCTGACCCTGGAGGTGTTTAAGGGGAGACTGGATGAGTCACTGAGTGCCATGGTTTAGATGATGGGTTGGTGTTAGTGTTGGGTTATAGGTTGGACTTGATGATCTCAGAGGTCCTTTCCAACCTTGTGATACTGTGAAACTGTGAAAAAAGAAGAATGTTCTTTGAGAAAGTATCTGGCAGTTGTTCTGTAAATAAAGAGAGTGATAATGTGTGGTTACATTACCATGTTTAAACAGGAGAGACACTGTGATCTCAAATATACAACTCCTTGCTAATTAGCCAGTTGGAAAAGAGCAATCTTGTATTACTTTGCTAAACTTTTTATATAGAAAGACATCTATATAAATGAGATTGCTTTTACAGGTTTTAAATAATGCTGTTTTCCCACCAATTTCTAAGAAGGAAGAACCCAAATATCTTCAATTTTGGCGAGCTCATTGCGCAACAAGAGACCAGGTGATGAGATACCCTGTCCCCTCGCTTTCCTTATGCCTGTCCCTTGCCCTAGTAGCCAGAAAGAAGGAGAGAAAAAAATCAAAACCTGCTCTCCTTCCCAAAACCAAATTTCAGCTGATGCTTTATCTGTGATGGACCTCTACATGCAGGGATAGAGCTGTTGCCATCCGAAGCAAAGCAGTTGCACCTGTAAGAGGAGGACATTTAGCTAGAGGAAGGAAAGGATTTTGAAATCCGTCAACTCTAAATCTGCTCTCAAGAGTTTTTCAATTACTAGTTTAATGAGATCATGTGGGGTTTTCTATCTCCTTAGTCTCTTAAATTGTCTTTCATTAGATTTTAATGAGATTTTCTTCATGTCCTCCAGATAGAGTCCTCCCATTTTATTGGTGCATTTGTCCTGTTTGTTTCCAGCTGTACAGTCTTACTTTCAGAGCTGTAGTAAAAATATATTCAAGTCCATATGTGCAATCCAGACTGCCTCATCAAAGTGACTTGCAATTACTTAAAATCAACCAGCAATAAAGCAGAAAGGTTCACCTTATTTGACATGGTCTTCATAAAGCAGACCACACATTTTACCCAATTAGTTTCTTCGTCAAGCCAAGAGGCTTACATTGACTTTTTGCCTAGTCTTGAATTGCCTTTAGCCTTTATTCTTGGTGCTTACATTTGGTACTTTATGTAACCATATTTGCATTACATGCAGTTTTGTGCATGGTTTTCACATCTTTTATTTCACATCCGGGTTTTTTTTTAAGCCAGATCTTATTCTTTTTTTTTTTTAATTTGCTCTTCACCTTTCCTATAGCTTTTATATTTTTTGCTTTCTTTGTAGATTCTTTCTGTCACACAGCACTTCGGTCAACAGCGTGCATGTAGGCTGTGCTTCCACACCGTAAGATCTGTGTGCTTCTAGATCATCCCGGGTTACCAACCTGACCTGAGTGAGGCATGGGCATATTTCTGATGAATTAGCCATAAAACAGGGTATGGATATATGCCAGTCTTTATCCCAACTGTGGGTAAACATATGATGTGTACTCAGCATAAAATTAGAGTGGGCAGGATGAGCTAAAAACTGATCTGTCAAGACAGATTGAAGTTGTACTAAGAATTCAAAATATTTGGAACAAATTTGAACTGACAGACTGAAGTTTTTTAGTGTTTTGTTTCATATGGTCACAGGGTTTTTGATCTCGTAATAAGCATCTCAAAACAGGTTTGCCATCTTTTTTAACTACAGCGTCAGTAACACCAATGTCAGTGAAGCAATAACTTTCTGATATTAAGACCAGAAAGAATACTTTGGGTAATTTCAGTTGATCCTTGAAAGACTCAAAAAGAAGAATTTCCTTCGTTAATCCACATTACGTTCAATAATCTTCCATCGTTTTTTAATATCAAGGCCTCATGATAGAAAGTACATGAAGCATCCTGTAACGTAATGTTGGCAAACTTCTCATCTTAGAAACAGCCATCCTTAACCTGAGTCTTGTCACTCCCTTACCTGCCACCTTTCAGAGGACATTTAGCCCGGCCCATTGATCCATACTGTGCTGTAGGAGAGGCTGGTGAGACATACTTACCCTAGGACATTTCTCCCATCTCCCTTTCAGTTGCTACTGGAGCATGGGATGAAAGGGCTCTAATGATCTTTCCCTTCCTGGAAACTGCTTTCTAGGAGACAGGGTTGTGGACACTCACTTATTTAGACCTTTCCAGGAGGCAGTACTGCCTGTTCCCTTCTGCCAGGCCAGCAGAGATGGGGCAGACAGGCGATTGTTCTGCTTGGCTCAGCTCAGCAGCCCTCTGCTCCCCTGATGCTGGCAGCCAAGTAGACACTAGCGGAATAGAGAGAAGAGCTTATGCAAGCATTGGTCTTACCAGGGAGAGGCAACTGCCCACACTCAACCCATCTACAAGAGCACTCCTCTGCCATTGCTGTGCTACGAACCAAGTGGTGTGGCTGCCAGCATCAGACTGACTGGGAAATGGGGACTACCAGTGCTGCCTCCCACATCTGACCAGTGTCTGTATCTTAGGGTAAGGCACTAGCTGTGGATAAGAGACAGCTGTATCTGACAGTTGTCACACCAGGTAACTCCTTTGTGTGTTGCTTGCCAGTTGAGATCTGCATTTGGCTATTGGAGACAGAGGACTCTTGCAAGGAGTTAGCAGGCTTGGCACATCCACGGCCTGGCAAATCCAGGGCTCGTGCCTCAGCCAGAGGCAAGATAGAGATGGAGTCTAAGGGAGTACTGCTGTCCCTGGAGACTGCAAAAAGAACAACCTAATCCTTTAGCTCCTCCAACTTTACCAGGGGAAAGACCAAACTAAGCTGAACTCTGAACTTTATGTGATAAAAGTTGTCCCTGCTCATTTGTGTACCTGCAGATTATGTATAGGGTTAAGGGGGCAGTTGGATGAGAAGATGAGAAGGAAAACAGGACGCAAATCAATCAAAACACATCCAAAATCTTTCCTTTCACTGCAATCAGATGATGGGTCTTAGGCGAAGAGTTAAAAAGGAATGCTAACTACTACTGACAAGGACATAGGAATCTCTTTGCGGATGCACTGGCAGTGACACAGATCTTTATTCTTTTACAAGTTTTTAATAAAGTGATTAAAAGGAGGATTAATGACATATAAAGGAGTTTATTCACTTCTTGGGAAAAGTGTTTATCTCTTTCACTTCAGTGTGTAAGATGCCTTGATCTGATAGCATATGGATTGCGTTTGGCCGAAGTATAACTCTTTTCTCTGAAAGCGACCTTGTAATCTAGTAAGTAGTCTACTCCATGCACATTCAGGCATCACATGACAAAAATAACTTCTCACTCTTTCTCGCTCCTGTTAGTCCTTCTGCTCTGGCTGCAGGATGAATAGGCCTGTTCTATTTTTCTGACTCACAGATCTCCAGGATACGTGTTTTTAAACAAGAAGTTTCTCTTGATTTCCTCTGTTCCAAGTACTCTGGAATCAATAGGAATGACCCAAACTTCTTCAAAGCTCTAAGACCTGTCTTTTACATAATGCATCAGGCAAACCAGGAGATTGCCTAGAAGTTATTTAATGTCTACTTATCATGTTTTTTATGTATTTGCATCGTGTTTCCTCTTGCTAGAGCTGTAGTAAGACATTCTAACACCCAGAGTGTCTATTAGTGTGCCCTTCTTATAACACAGTTTGAAAAAGTATTGGTTCAAATACTTAAATGCTCAAATAAATAATTAAGTATTAGGGTTGCAGACATTAATTACTGATTGTTCACAGCAAGATACTACAAAATTACATTGGTTCTACCTAGCCATGTAGTCAGTCTCTTGAAAAAGGAATTGTTGATATAGCTGGAAATGGAGGGGCTCAATGGTACCTGCAGTCAGATTGCCTCTGCTGTGGGACAGAAAGGCAGAGCCACCCTAGTGGCTCAGGTCTGGAACTGGAAGGACTTAATGAAAGTGCTTGATACTTCCTGGGTCACTGAAGGGGAGTTATAAAGGGGTAGCCAACATAAGGATTTATTATCCCTGCTTGGGTGAAGTCTGATGGGACACCTTCAAGCAAGTTTGATGGCAGCATTTTCTCCCAGAGGAGGTCTTTCTTTGCCATACATGAGCCTGGTCCTACTGTAAAAACACAGAGATGCTGAGCTGCACTGTCTAGTCCTATCCCAGCACTGAGGTGGCTGATGGATATTTGTATAACTTGATTTAGAGAGCCAGAGAGCTTCCCATGTGAGCCTTCCCTGTCTCCACAGAAAGCTATTTGGTCCTTCAAGGTATAGACATGGTAGTGCAGCAGGTCACCACGAGGATTGGTGTACTCCCTGGGCTGACAATGCAGGGCCTGGGAGTTTCACCACCTCGACCAGGAGCAGCCAGGGCCACCAGGGCAGCCTCTGTCCTGGCATCAGACACCTCCCTGGGGACAACGATTAGTCTTTCAGGGCCCTCATGTACAAACCCTGAAATGCTGTCCTGTTCCTAGCAGCCTGTTACCCACCTCAAGCCTGGGTTTTCATCTGTTAACAGTTCTCTCCTCGGAAGAAAACCTGGTGCCCACATCCACTATTTCCTGCACCAGCTACTTTTCTTCATTTTGTTTAGTCTGTGATCTCTGTGCTACAGAGCAGCGACCGTTCCACCTAAGAACTGTGGTGCAAGCGATGACCAGATGCTACTAATCCCACCTGACACTACCTCCCAGTGGTTCCTGATGCCCCTCTTTCCTGTGCCTGCTGCCACCCTTCCCCGGGGCTTAGCCCTAAGGGTAGAAATTCACCTCTAGCACAAACTACTCTTCGGGACTGAGAAATTTTCATGGCTTGATTTCATGGGCCTTGTCAAAATGTCTTGGGAAGAAAACAGCTGATTAAGTAGTAACTAATCCCCCTTCAACGTTAGAGTGAAAAGTGGTACAATAAACATTTTGTATGTTGCTCATCTCCTGAGGAAGAAAAGCAAATAACCATGTTTTGGGTAAAATAAACTCCTGAACAGAAAAGGATCTCCTTAGGTAATCACATGCTAGTTCATTTTAAATTAATATTTCTCACCTATTCCATAGCTCTTTCTTCTTTCCTTGTACACATTATTAATCTGTAAGTGACAACATCTGGCCGAGCCCAGAGAGTGGTGGTCAATGGTGTCTTATCCAGTTGGCAGCCGGTCACTAGTGGTGTCCCCCAGGGATCGGTGTTGGGTCCAGTCCTGTTTAATATCTTTATTGATGATCTGGATGAGGGGATTGAGTCCATCATCAGCAAGTTTGCAGATGATACCTAGCTGGGAGGAAGGGTTGATCTGCTAGAGGGTAGGATGGCCCTACAGAGGGACCTGGACAGATTGGAGAGATGGGCTGATTCTAATGGGATGATGTTTAATAAGTCCAAATGTCGGGTACTTCATTTTGGACACAATAATCCCATGCAGAGCTACAGACTGGGGACAGAGTGGCTGGAGAGTAGTCAGGCAGAAAAGGACCTGGGAGTGCTGGTTGACAGGAAGCTCAACATGAGCCAGCAGTGTGCCCAGGTGGCCAAGAAGGCCAATGGCATTCTGGCCTGCATCAGGAATAGTGTAGCGAGCAGGACCAGAGAAGTTATTGTCCCCCTGTACTCGGCACTGGTCAGGCCTCACCTTGAATACTGTGTACAGTTCTGGGCCCCCCAGTTTGGGAAAGATGTCAGGATGCTGGAATGTGTTCAGAGAAGGGCAACGAAGATGGTGAAGGGGCTGGAGCACAAGCCCTACGAGGAGCGACTGAGGGAGTTGAGGCTGTTTAGTCTGAAGAAGAGGAGGCTCAGGGGACACCTTATTGCTCTCTACAACTACCTAAAAGGATGTTGTAGTCAGGCAGGGGTTGGTCTCTTCTCTCAGGTGACCAGTGACAGAACTAGAGGGCATGGACTCAAGCTTCATCAGGGAAAGTTTAGGCTTGATGTGAGGAAAAATTCTTCACTGAAAGGGTGATTGGCCATTGGAATGCGCTGCTCAGGGAGGTGGTGGAGTTGTCGACCCTGGAGGTGTTGAAGGGGAGACTGGATGAGTCACTGAGTGCCATGGTTTAGATGATGGGTTGGTGTTAGTGTGGGGGTTGGTGTTAGTGTTGGGTTATAGGTTGGACTTGATGATCTCAGAGGTCCTTTCCAACCTTATGACACTGTGATACTGTGATACTATGATACTGTGATACCATCCTGCTTGCTGGCTTCCAGCAATGAGGAAGAGCAGTGTCTGGGCTGTCTGGAAGGAAAAAGCATGGAGAGGTGAGGGGAACTCTTGGTGCTGCTTCTCAATAGCTGTAACCTTCTGCTCAGTCAGGCTCATCCATCCTAGTGGAAAACTACTTCAATAATCCTTTCTCTGTCTTGTTTACATTAAAGACAGAGAGCGGGGATTATATGTGCATCTATATTACCTCCTTCCCTGGCGTGGGTTTTTGCCACATGTCTGCCTTGAGTGCCAATGGTTCACAAAAGGCTGCTGTGTTTTTTTGTGGTGTGAGGGGCACTCCAGAGGAAATGAACCACAGCTAAGACTTACACAACTTTGCTTCTATTCCATAAAAACGTAATAGTTTGAGGCAGCAAAATGGCACGGAGTGGTGCATACGAAGAGCTGTTATGTGATTGTGCTATTAGCCCTCCCTGTGGCTGGCAGCCCATCCTGGGATGGAGGCGGTCTTCTGCTGCACAGTGTCTCCTTCTGGATTCTCTTGCATGCAAGGTCTCTTCTGCTTAAGCAAGGAGAAGGTTGCTCTAGTACATGGAGGCAGAAACTGGAGAACCGGTTCTTTGCACACCCAGCTGGTGTTTCCAATTGTTGCCACCAGAGGATGTACCAAGCACATTTTTGCTGGATCAACACATAAACAGATGAAAATAGCCAGATTTGCCAGCAGAGGTAGCATAACTCCTGTACAGACAAGAAATTTCAGTGTAAACAACAGTTCATGAAAAAGAGAATACATAGAGAGAGGCAAGGAGTTACATACTGTATTTTCTGATGTACAAATCCCACCAGCTCTCGAATCTTTAACACATTAAATGCTAAATGCATTTCTGCCTTACCTTGCTAATACTGGGAATATCTAGGCTAGGTCACTTCCAGACTTCAATGCAGTTTCTTGCAAATACAGCAGCCATTTTGACGGTTGAATATTTTTCATAGCGGTAATTCATCTTCTAGATGTGGGGTAGTCAGCAATTTAAGCACTGGGCAGAATAAAGAGTGTTCAAAGAGACAATGGCTACTAGACTGAGGCACTAACTCAAAAGCCATATGAAAAATGGTTGCTATAAAAAGTAATAGTAAGGTCATCAACTGTAGATAAAAACACAGCATTTAAAATCAGTGTTTTAGAGAAAGATCTGTAACCTCAAAGAGAAATGACAAAGATTACTTAGTGGTTACATCCTCTATCAACAAAAATTATATATTTTTAACTGAGAAAACTGATCAACTTTCTCCCAGCATTTTCCTCCCTTACTGTGCGAACTGAGTATTTCTAGGAAGCCACAGGTATACTTCAAAATGTACATTCTGAAACTGTATAATACGGCCAAATATTCAGGAATACACATTCTGCATTTGCTGTTTTCAGACTTCCTTAATGATCTGACTGTGATGATTCAGTATCTGATTCAGTGGCAAACCACCCCATTTAGTGGAAAAAATATATTTTTAAGTTAAATCTTTGTCATTGCACTCTGAAATGAAAATGACTTTTTACAGGAATTTTATCTTCCATGGATAAACCGAGCTATGTGGTTGAGGTTCCTTCTGGGAACTGATTATTACTAGATATCTCATTTATGTCCCTGTGTTTTTTTTAGACACAAAGCCTTATTTAATAACTCAGAAATTATTAGCTTTCTAAAACAACCAGTTTATTCAGTACATGTCCTCTCTGTGTTATGATATACAAAAACGAAATCAGATGGATTAGAGAAACACTCACTGGTCTACATTGAAGTCTGAAGAAGAGTTATTCCTGATGTATGGTAAATAGCACCTATTGTTTATTTAAATTGGCTTGTTAGGACAAAAATTAACAGAACAATATGCCTTCAGTTACAGTACAGTACTCACAGCATCTGCAATTACTGTAGCAGAAAGCAGTAGATGAACAGATTCATCTTCCATATTGTAAATATAGTCAGGTTATTTCAGCTGGCAGCATACTAGATTCATTTTGAAACTACTTTTTCATTTATTGGCACTATCACTATCTGTTTAATCCTGTCACTTTGAACCTGATCAGCATGCAAATGGTAGGAAGCTTGAATGCTGCAGTAAATTTGTTTATTGAACAGCCAATTATAAAATAAGTATTGTTGTTACTTCTTCGTAATGGTAAATATGCAATTCCTAAGTATTTTTCATACTCCTGTCTTCCCATGGCCGGTGTTAAGTGACTAATGGAGCTGCTGGAAGATCTTGATCACTTCCTCTAAAAGTAGGAAGTCACCCTTCACTCTCTGTCTCTGAGAGTGCAGACAGAGAGGGAATTCAGAGCTCTTGGCAGCACAAGTCCCTGCTTGTACTTCGGCCCATGCAGTACACTAGCAGTCATTGGAAGCTTCTCGTGGTGCATTTTTGGAAATCCTTTAGCTCTCAGAAGTTAGGACATAACATCCTTACTCTTGACTGCCTTTGACTCTTTTCTGTTTCCTTTATTTGAATAGTGCAAAAGGAAATCAAGCACATCATAGAAATTTTACACATACATACACACAACTGAGCAAGCAAAACTCAATCAAAAGCTAAGGCACGGAGGAAGAGTATAGTTCAAATATCACTATTTTTTTTTTGTTAGATCCTGACTCTGTCAATCCTCATTCATGCACAGATCCCAACGCAGTGACACAGAGGGGAAGGCGTCCTCTGGATACACAGGACTCTATGCCCATGTGTACCTCATGTAAGTGCATTACAGCCAAAAACACTGGGTAAGCAGACAGCAGAGGCTCCACAGAGCAGCTTGGTAAAGAGATTGTTTCTCAGAGGCCTGTTTTTGAACAGATTGGGGAGCCAGGCATATGTGGTCTAGTTCAGCCATCCCTGTCATGAAGTTCTTGCTGTTTGTTGCCACCACGGACCTACCTGCATATTCCTACACTTCTCAAGTCTCCGTATGAGCCTCAAAGCAGTAGAACTTCCACAGACACCTTCAAGCAGAGCTTGGGAAGCCTGCAGTCCCTACTTTCTCCTGCTGAATTTAACAAGGATCACTCAAACCAGGATCCAATTCACTGTCCTCAGTCTTTTTGCCCTTTCTTTAAAGCACAGTGTCTGCAATGAAGCATTGACACTTGGTCAGCTGAAGAGTAGGCAACCCTGCAGAGCATACAATAGGTAGGACAATACCTAAGAAACTCTCATCACTCAGGTAGATGGTGCCAGACAGAGCTGGTTAGTTGGCAACACTTTCACCACTGGGATTTACCTACAAACCTCTAAACCTGAATTTCTCCCACAACTGTGATGTCCGAAACTTCCAAAGCACTGGAGGCTAGCTTGTCTCTCCCCTCTTGTGGGAGATTAGCTGGCACTTCACATGGCCTTCTCCTCTGTAGTGGACATATCTGGAACCAATTTGTGGTCTGTAGCTTCATCCAAAATCTGACCATAATCACTAGCACTTCTGAGGGTACTCAGATGAGTTGCTGACAGGAAGCTGCCTGGTTACTTGAGTTTTAAAACACCTTTCAGCTACCTCTGTCTGAGACCCAAATGCAAAATCTGGTAGAACACAGAAGGACGTCATGTGGATTTATGACATTTGCTTGAGGACTCTGGAGCCATAAACCAATGAATGAATTACAGTAAGATAAATACAGTATTTTCTTCTGTCAAATGCAATTTTGTCCTAATACTTTTCATTGCATTATTTAATTGAGAGCAGCTCCCATTTTGCTTAACCTAACAATTTGAAAGTTTGAGAGATAAGCCATAGTTCTTTGTTCAAATAGACTGTCAAACGCATTTGAAAATAAAATGCTCAATCATGATAATGTTAAGTCTGCTCCTTATGTTTGTAGGTTTAAAATGCTAAACCTAATAAGACTCTTTTTTTTTTGAAACTGGGCCAATCCTGCTTCACTTGAAGTCAATGGGAACTTTGCCAATGACTTAAATGAAAACAAGGTTGAGGCCTATATATTAGCTTCAGGCTTTAGGACTCCAAAGGAGCATAGAACTTCTACTTTCTGGAAATTAAAGATTTCCAACTGCAGTGAGCTGTCTGATTACAAATTGCTGCTACATCTCTGAAAAGCATTGCAACAAACACTGACAAAGAGTGAATTTTTGTTTTTCATGTTTTAAAGCAACAGATATAAACTGGAGACTCACCTTTTTTTCCTGAAACAGTTGTGTTTCTCAAAGACATAAGGCACAGTGCCAATTCTGCAGGCAAATACACATAAGGAGAATCGTAAAGCTCAGGTACCGTCTGCTTGTCTTCAGCAAGCCTGTGCACACCCTGGGAGCCCACCTACACAAAGTAACTGCGTAGCAGTAGCTGCTATAGCTACTTCAAAGATGTTTTTGAAAAATCTTTTAACAGATTATCAAAAAATTACAGATAAAATTTGGAGTACTAATCTTTTTTCTTTTGACAGAATGGTTCAAAACAAAGGATAGGAAATTTTCAAACATTTTTATTGACAATTCTAGTTAAATTAATTTAATAAACTTTTTCAGTTATTGTGAAATCCTAATAAAATCAGTAAACAGATGAAAGATGGGCCAGATACGTTTAACCTGATGTAGAGAATGGATAGTCCTTTCAGCACTCCATTCTGTTGAATAGTCAACATAGTTAATGGAAAATAGTTTATGCATTTGGGCCAGCACTCTACGAAACACTGAGTTGTTTTGACCAATGTTTTAATTACGTCATGAGAATGCAAGCAAACACAAAAGAAAACAAGAGAAAGACAGGACCAAACAAAGTACCTTACTTATTCATAGTTTTTAAAATGTCAGCTTCCCGCGACACCAAATTAAAGTTCTGGTTTTGGAAAGGCTTCCTCCCTCTCCTCATTTAGTGATAAAAGAGCTTAAAGATGAGAACTGCAGTTCAGGTACAGATCAGGCGCTTCAGTGACACAGAATCACCTTGCCTATGTGCCTGGTTTCCTAGAACCAGCACTGCTACAAGGCTCAAACTGAGGATTTATTTGCAACGGAGTTCAGAAAATTGTGAAGATACTTCAGAAATCATAGAATCACAGAATGGTTTGGATTGCAAGGGACCTTTAAAGATCATCTATTCCAACTCACCCCTACTGTGGATTGGTACATGTTATAAAAATATTGCATTTTACCCATGTTTTCTTTTTAGTACATTATTTCCCCACGGAGGAACACTAAAATTTATGCTCTCATTGCTGTGTCATACCACGTTATGATCTGTCTTCCTCTGCCATGCAGTCTTCAGGAACTAGTTCTTCTGTTACTTGAAAAAAACCTCCAACATTTCAAAATTAACTGAAGAGCTCTGTATCCTTTGCAGGGAAACTTAGAGAATTCATCCTCTCCTTTCCTTTACTGACATGACAGTAAGTGGGACCTGATTTAGAGACTCAGAATATCTACAGATTCAACAGACTTTGAATATTTTGGAACACCAATACCTCCTAAACACCAACATAAAAGATCTGTGTGGAGTTCTTTCCACAGCTGTATGTGCATTGAAGCAAATTAGAAGGGCATTATTGCATCTTTCCACGACTTATATGTATGTGATAATAATTCTGTCTTACTTTGGATGGGTAGTAATGGATTTCATTTTTTTGTCTGGGAAAGATGGAGTTTAAGCTACAATGTAGTGGTCAAATAATTGCCAAGTCACCATAAAGACAGTACTCTATTTAACGTGTACAATCGTACATTCAGTCAACTGACAATACAAGCCAAGCAGAACTAATCCAAACATTGAAGGTGGGTGCTTGCTGCCAGCACCTCTCCCGCATTTACCAGACAAGCTATTTACAAATCTAGAATGTGATCCACTTAACTGTGAGTGAATTGAGTTTTAAAAATAAAATGGAGCTAAAATTAAATAAAAATGTTCACTAAGAAGAGTTAGAGATTTACAGGCTGGCTACAGATTGGATTTTCAGTAGACACGTCATTCACCAGTGACAGTATCTTCGCTTTTAGTCTGTTCAGTGTCCTTCTGAGGCCCAAGTATCCATCATTACAGAGAAATGAATGTTATTGCTGCATTTCTTAGAATCTTAGAAAATGCAGATGAAAATAAGCTCCAGAGATCACCTGCTCACTTTCTCAGTAGGATCAACTGTACCTAAACCTTTTACAAGGGAAGTTTTCCTAGCCTGTCAGGCTAATGTTGTCTAATGTTGTAGCACAAGACCCTGTGAGCTGATGCAGATCTCTTCAGTCGATTCCTTCAAGCTGGCACTGGAGGTGATCTTGTCGTGTGATCTCAGTTGTTCGAGTATACAGCCATAAATGTGGGGTTTTTTGTTTGTGATATCATCAGGAAAAAAAGATAAAGGAAATCTGATAGTGAAACTCACCAAATTAGAAGAAAGATTGTCAGGGTTAGTTAGATCTATCGACCTGTTTTACTTTTAATGGCACTCTGTCGTCGTACTTTCATTTAGGACAGCAATCTACTGCTGGCACATCTTTGCTTACAGTGATGGGGCATGTGGAGCTGATGGCACTTGTGTGATTCTTCCACTTCTCACCTTTGGTGGACAGAGAACCTGCAAGTGTTTCCTGCAGGAGTTGAGCCCAGGGTGCCCAACGCACCTTAGAGTTGCTATGCAGACTGTGTACGCCAGTCAGGATTAGATATTTTGCTGTCCACCAAGTAAGAAAGAAAGAAAAAGGCCAGAACTGCGAATAACTGCCAGGTGGTTTTGGTCTGTTACACCACAGTATCTAAAAACTTTATAGTTATGCATCTGCCCTAATAGTAGTGAGATATGAGGACAAGTAGCATTTGGTATATGTGGAACTTTGGTGCCCGAAGACCGAATGATTTCTGTAAGACTGCAAATAACCAGGAATTCTCATAAATTTAAATTACTGAAACATATGGATACCTGCTTGTACACATGTGTGAGAGAAGAGGTTCTGCTTCTTCATTAGAGGAAACGGTTTCCTTCAGGCTCTGAAAGCAGTGGTCTTTTACTGACCTCAGAAAAAATAGTAGGTGCTATATGAATGTAGTGTCATGAGTACAATCTTTACAGGAGATTTCAGAATTTTCACTTCCATCAAGATCATTTCTAGACAATATGTCATTCTTTCAGAGTTGCCTACTTGTGCTCAGGTGTATAACCTGATCAGTTCTTTAGCTATTTACTATTTCTTATATATGTGACAGCTAGTATGAAAAATAAAATAAAGTCTTGTGGGTTTTCTTTATTTGTTTGTTAGCAGAAAAGTTTCTTGCAAAAAGTAAAGAGAAAAGTTGGTTTAAAATTTCTTCCCATCAAATAAAAGTAAACCATTCCCAAGCACAAACCAATTAATAATTCCCTGTAAGTGAATGAATTGCAAAATAAATATCCATTTTTTTCTTAATTACATCAATGGTACCTAATTGGTGTTGCAACAGATAATTTGTTTATTCATCAGACTTATAAGTTATAGGATAAGTTTATACATTCTTACTATGCATTCCGTTGTCACATAAATAGTACTCTCTTAGATTGATTTATTGAGTCATCACAAGCAGCTCATCAAGTTTTATTTCATAGTAACATTTAGCAGAATAGACACTTCACTGATGCCAGCTCACATTTTCCTCTGAAGACTCCAGGCATTCTACTCATGTCCAGAAGCTCAGCTATTTTTTTTAGAATCTCCTTATGCTCATTTCATATCCATATTTCTTCATAGTGTAATAAAAATGGCTTCTCAGAGTGATAGCTAATTAATATTTTGCATATGCCTGCGGGTGGATCTTGGCTGACTGCCAGGTATCACCCAAGCTGCTCAATCACTTATCCCTCCTCAGCAGGACAGGGGAGAAAATACAATGAAAAAAACCCATGGGCTGAGATAAGGACAAGAAGATCACTCCCTGTTTACTGTCTTGGGAAAAACATGCTTGACTTAGGGAATAGCAATTAAGAGCAGGGTAGGACAGTGAGAAATAGGAACAAAACTAAACCCACCTTCCATCCGTGTGCCCCACCTTTCCCCACCATCTTCCTAGGCTCACCTTTGCTCTCAACTCTTCTATATCTTCCTCCCAAGGCAGTACAGAAGGATGGAAAATGGATACTGCAGTCAGTTCATAATTCTTTTTCTCTGCTGCTCCTCCTTAGTGTGGGGTCCCTCTCATGAAATAAAGTCCTTCACTAGTGGGATGCAGTCCTTCACCAACTGCTTTAATGTGGGTCCATCCTTTGGGCTGTTGTCCTTCAAGAACTGCTCCAGCAGAAGTTCTTTTCACTGAATACAGTCTTTCAGGAAGGGACTGCTTCAGTGTGGGTCTCTCCTAGGGTCACAGTTCCTTCCAGAAAACTTGCTTGTCTGTGGGCTCCTCTTTACAGACCACGGCTCCTGCCAGGAGTCTGCTCTGGCATGGGATCTCCATGGTTTGCAACTTCCTTTAAGGCATATCCATTTGCTCCAGTACGGTGCTCTCCATGGCTGTCATCATGGTCTTCACCATAGGCTGCAAGGCTGGATATTTTCTCCACTGTGGTCCTTCATGGGATGCAGTAGATAACCTACTTCACCATGGTCTTCACCAAGGGGGAGTCCCTGTTCTGGTACTTCCTCCCTCTCTTTCACTTCCACTTTTCAGTCATTCTTTCCCAAGCCTGTAGTGTTGCATGAGGTTGTTGTGACCAAAGTGCAGGCACTTGGTCGTGTTAAACGTCATACAATTTACCAGGGCCAGTCAATTCAGCCTGCAAAGATCCCTCTGTTGAGCCTTCCTTCCTCAAGCAGATCAACACTGGCACCCAATTTGGCGTCATCAAATGTAGTATGCAATGTAGCACAAGATAAAGCATGTTTATCAAAGGACCTTGGCTCTGAAATATCTGTGAAAATATAAAAATTGAGAAATATTCTTTTTCTTTTTAGCAAACTCATGGGGAATCTTAAAATTTGGTTGGATAGCAAAGTACATATTTTGCTTATAGTGTACGTATACCTCATACACATTGAAAACAATGTTTTAAAATTGACTATGTTATATTTAAGTGGTTAATTCAAATTCATTGACTTAGGACCACTAACTAAGTAGCAGAATTCATTTCAGAGTTTTTTGATTTCTGAATGTTTAAATATGGAATTCGGTATTCCATTGTAATAATTTTATCCAGAAATCTGTCTTTCTCATAACAGTTAATATTTAAGTATACCTCTGGTAATAAAAGTCAGAAAAAGAATTTTATAGATTTGAAAAAAATGTCAAGGAAACTGATGGTGGAGTGGAAATACAACAATATTTCTATATCACCACACAATAGGCTTTGTAGAGCTGCTTACAATTTATGTATAAATCTTGACATTTGGTTTCATTATTCGTTTGCTGTTTATTTATATTCCTCAGCAGGCTTATGGATGTTCTCTAGTGTATATTTTCATCAGCTATCTTTCTTCTTAATCTGTAAAAACTCATTTTCATTCTTCTAGACAAAACATCTTCATCTGATATCAACCTTCTCATATCAGTAATTCTATTTCCCTCTGTAAAGTGTCTGATGATTATCTGACACACACTGTACCTATACTACTTCTTCATTGCTTTCCACCATTACATCAGAGTGGAAATTGATGTCAGAAGACAAGAGAATAAGAGAATTATTTTACATTTAAAAAGCTCACAGTCATGACTGACTGATACGGAACTTACTGGTGGTTGTGGAAGTATAGTTTCACTGGATGGATGCACAGAAGAGTGAAGATGTGTCTAAAAGTCATTGCAGTAATTGGTCTTACGTGTATCAGTACATGGCAAGTGAGTGGCCTATTCCTTAGTGATGCTGGCTATGTCCCCAGCCTGAAGGCTAAGACCCACCTGCCTGTATGGCCCTCTGACTGTAGATACAGACACTGGTGTGAACTCATCAATACTTATGACTTATCCAGATAAAAAGGTAAACAATTATTATTTTATTCAGTCTAAAAAAGTTAAATAATTTTGGCTGTATGAGTCAACCAAAAATATCTCATTGTAGCCTGCGGGCTTTCTGCAACTTAAATTTGTAACAAGAGTTTAAAGCAACACCCACAATATTTTCTGATCTATTCCCTTGCAGGCTAATGTCTACATGCCCATCTATTAAATTGAATTCTGTTTCTTTAGGGGTAGCAATAAATACTGCATTAATTATGAGATGACCTGTAATGAATGTTGAACTGGTGATTTGGGCAGTCTTTACTAACAGTCTTGGTGATAAAAGATGAATTCTCACCAGGAAAGGACACAAAGTCATTAAGAAATATTTACCTAACAATAATATCTAGTATGTAAGAAGTTTTAGGTGAGAAAAGCAAAGATGGAATCCAAAATAAGTTGTTACAATAAATCTATTCTTCTCATCTGCTCCTGCTTTAACATTTTCACTTGACAGATTAACAGAGATGAGTAGCGTATGGATTGCTCTGCTATGAATTATTGCATGTGGTATTGAAGCCTAAAGTGCATAACTCTTTTAAAATGATTGACAGTGGAAAACTGTTAATAAAATTTTCCTGCTCAGATCAATGCTGGTATTGGTGACAGGAAAATAAATTTAAAATTCAGCTGTACCCAAAGTTTCTTGAAAATCACAAGTATATGGTTTAGTTTATTAATTTAATTCTTCTGGTTTCTCATGGTATTCCTGCTTACAGCTCACACTAAAACCAAAAGAAGCACCAAAAGCTGCAGAAATCATCCCCTAGTGCTCCAAGAAAGGCTTTGGCTAAAACTGCAATGAAACGTAGTTTTGATTAGACACAGATGCACACTGACACCACTATGATGGCAGTTCAATTACAATAATACAATCAACACAGAGTGCACTTGTGAATTTGTATCACCTTTTTTTTTTCAAATGATCCTACTGAGAGGTTCCACAATTTTAAGCAATTTTTACTTCGGGCTTTATACACCGTGACTGAAATCCAGACCTTGTGAAGGAAATGCAACTTTTACTATTGGGTAGTTGTTCCAGTATCTACATATTCTAATTCTCTCTCCCCAATAAAAAGAGATGCTAGAAGATTATGGGACAAATGAGAAATCCAGTGAGTCCTTTGCACACTTGATAGTGGTATTTTAGTTGTCTCAAGAATCTGATTGCAGGGCTTGTGTCCCATGTCATACTATCTTTAATGACTGCAAAAAAAAATTATGTTAGACCTTTATTTGAACTCTCAGGGGCATCCTGTCTTTCAGTATTACTACTCGTTTATCTTACTAATTTCTGAATTTCATTTCGCTATGTTTATTTTAAGATCAAAACTAATAAAATCTATTGAGTTGGTGGTCAAAGCTCTGTTATAAGAATTTTCCAAGCAAGGTCTGTATCTAAAAGGAAGTATCTATAGTTCAGTTGGAGATAATGAATTTCATAACTCTGAAAAACCTTTTTTGATATGAATCATAGCCACGGTGGCAATGACAGTAATAATAATAATTAATAGCTGGTGAATAATACCAGATTTCCCATGTACATCTACGGAATTTTTAAATTTTTAGCCTAAATACTTGAGCATGCTGTCAATATAGAGTATGTTTCAAAACATGTTTAAATAGGTGGGCAGATCTGAAGGAATGTGTTGCTGGACTGCATAATTTTTGACCTGATTAGTCCACGTTGGACTGTTTTCAGACACAGAATCTGTAAAAACTTATTCATGTAAGGCATCTGTCTATTGAGAAGAATGTGGTCTCAGTGAAAAGGTGGAGTACGTAACAGCTTCTGCTAAGCACCAGGGCCAGATGAAAGAAGATACGTGTATGCATGCAGATATTTTTGGTTGAATACAGGTTGAAAATGCATGTAGAATGATTTCGCAAAGCCTTAAATACTTTAATACTGCTATCCAAGTTAAGGTGAATGAGAATGTGAATAAGAATTATTTTAATAGTAAAAAAATTTTTCCTTAAGTTCACAAGCTAACAATTCTGACATTTTATTCATTCAGTACTTTCTCATAAACATTTATGTTTATCAGTTGTCTCTTAAGCATAAGAACTTTCTGAAAAAATGGATTTTGGAATGTAAACCAAAAAAAATTAGCTCTAGTCAACACTATAATTTGAAGTGCTGCTTGAAGTGGAATATCAAATGCCAATATTGTGTTCATCTATTGCATCTGAAGTGTGTTACAAACTTTGGAAATCACATCGCCTCCACCATGTGAAGCATTATTTTTTTCTTCCCCCCAAAATAAATAACTAAGCTCAAGTGGCTTCTTTTAGTCATGTATTTCTTCCCTCAGGACGGGAAATTTGGTATTTTTCTTACCAGTGCTGATACTTGCCATCTATGAAAATAATTTTTCCTGACTTTTCACAAATTCTTTTTACAGGCCTCATCGCTCTTCTATGGGTAGACATATTGCTCATTTCTGACATCAACAGATGCAGTGCTTTCAGACTCTACAGAAAGTAATGTTGCCTGACATTTCTAGGGTGAAAGCCTCTTTCTGGTTTTAGTGCTAATGGAAACAGACTTTTTGTCTTTCTGAAAATCCAAAGCCAGAATGTAAATGGCTGTGCAGTAAACAGAACAGATTCTCTTTTAATCCTAGAAAATAAAGGAAAAAAATCAAAATACCTCTTATTGCAAAGTTACAGCAGAGCTTTGAAACAAAACAACAAACCACTGTGTCCAGAGCTCGTTTTCTTTAATATCTGTTAGATACCCATTCATACTGAGCAACTACCAGTATTTATGCTATATGCACAAGGGAATTTGACAACAACATGCATTACATCAGTGACAGAGTATATAAGAATGAGAACAAACCTCAGATAGATTGGCTATAATGATTCACAGAATCATTTTATGCTAGGATGGGGTGTTCAAATGGCTTAAACTCAGTTATTTTGAATTAGTCCTATGGCAGTTCTGAAGACCAGATTCTCTGCTTAGTGAAAGAGACCTGATAAATAATGTTTTCTATCTCTTCATAGGAGCTAAAGATCCAGTGCAAAGAATTCTCTGTGTTCCAAAGCAGGAAAAGAAAAGTATTTTAGAGGACAGTTTGAAGGGCAGGGAGGTTTCACAACAGAAGCGTTCCTAGCAATGGTAAGTGTCTGTCCAGGCTTAGCATCTGGAAAGTGATATTTCTTGCAAAACAAGGACTGAAAATTGTCCTTGGATATCATCTTGTTCCTATAATAACATATTCCCAGTTTGTAGGATATTTTATTTTGAATTCTTACTTCCAATCTGAAAATCTATGATATTCTCTGTGTTTGATTGCCATCGTAGTTATGTTAGACTGAAAGAGGTTGCTAAGAGAGTGCTATTACTCAAGGCACTCAAGCCTTAACATCCCAACATACATATCCATTCTGCTGCATCAGTGCAATGCATATACAGCTGAATATAGTGGGATGCATCTATACTTGACATTATCTGCATTTTTCAGTCTCTGTCAGGCAGCAGCCTAAATCCATAAAAGTCACCGATGTAAAAATTTCAAGCTGACCAGAATGTCACAAGTTTTGTAGAAGTACTGGATTTTGCATCATGCACTGAAGATTATGTCGCTAGGATATTGACCATCTTTGTCAGCTTTATCTTACTGTTTTATTGAAAAAAAGTAGTTCTGCAGAGGTCAGTCCTTATGAACAAGAGGGCTGCAATGTTCCAAAGATATTCAGACAATTTCAAAAGTTTTTCAAATGAAATGTTTTTGGTTCCTCAATTCAATGAAATACTTCAATACAGGCAATTCACAGTGCGATTGGAAGACATAAAATATAATTGAAATATCCCCATGGGACATATTAATTTACAAATTTTTCCAATGGAAAAAAACTGTGCAGGTCTGTTTGAAACTTTACTTCAAGTAATATACAAGATATTTCCTTCCAGTGCTTGACCTCCTAAGAAACCATGTATTGATACCTTAAATAAGAATGGCACTGATGTCAACAAGCCTGTTTCCTCCTGGTGTTCATGGTTCCAAGGGTCTCTTATGATGAATTCAAAACAATGAGTCCATGATCATCTAAGCTGTTTGGTCTGTATAACGACTCTCTCTTAAATTCTAGATTTCTCAGGTGTTGATATTATGCCTGGCGTTATTTGGAGGCATTTTTTGAAGACCATAGTAAAGCTGTCAAGGATTGCCTTTGACAATGTATTCCCCAAATGGCCACAACACCTTTGTGCAACCTTTGAGTGAAGAGGGCATCTTCTCCAACACTTGACAGGATTTTCTTTTTGTATGGAATGAAATCCAGTGGTCCCAGAGTGATGTGAGTACTAAACATTCAAGCATTTCAGTACTTTCAAGAGAACAGAAAGACAATCAGTGTCCTTAGTCTGGCAAAGCACTGCCAAATATAACGGCTAAGAGTTAGAAGAGTTCAAGTGAAATTAGAAACAGGATAATAGTTTCTAACAATAAGGTAATTAATTTCTTATAAGGGCTACCAAAAGAAATACAAAGATTTTCAAGGGAGATTTTGTTCCCTTCCAATCAAGGTTTAGTATCTGTGTTTGGAAACACCTTAATTAAAACATAGGAATGTGGAATAGAATCATAGAATTGTTTAGGTTGGAGAAGACCTTTAAGATCATTAAGTCCAACCATAAACCTAAGGCTGCCAAGTCCACCACTAAGACATATCCCCAAGTGCCATATCTATATGTTTTTTAAATACCTCCAGGGATGGAGAATCAGTCATTTCCTTGGGCAGTCTGTTCCAATACTTGACAACCCTTTTGGTGCAGAATATTTTTTCTCCATATCCTGTCACTTGTTACGTGGGGGAACAGATCAACACCTGTCTTGCTATAGGAATGCATCCTATGCTTGATTTAGGAGCCAAGATAGAAGTGTGTAGTTGCCATCTGAGATGCTCTATGTGTTACCCGATTTCCAGATTTTGTGCAAGTACACGTCTCTCTTCACAGTGGCGCCACAGCTTCACAGCTTCTTGTCCTGGGTGTGTGTCTCATATACTGGGGCATCCAAAATGGCTTATGTCTGTGCACTTTGTACAACAGGGAATGAAACTGATATGTTAATAGTTGGTCTGCTTGTATTAATTCTGACCATTTTCAGAAGGAAATGAGACATTACATTTTTCTGTTCTGTAATATCAAACTGGCAAATCTGTGGAGAGAAGCTAATAGTCTTATTCTTGGGAATTTGCAGAAAAGCATGAGTTTTTTGCTTTCCCTGAAACATTTTTAATAGGTTCATTCTATGCTGCCTCATAACAAAGGTAGGTTTCCATCAAGAGAAAGCAATCACTTAAATCTTTGTAGAATTTATATTCTTATAACTTTAAAATGGACATACATATGAAGCTGTTTGAATCTAACCTCCATTTTTCTTTTCTAGATCAGATCAAAACCCCTTAACTAACCAGTTATCTAATGAAAAAACTGACTAAAGATAAAGCAAGGACTTGTTATTTTCCTGTTACAATTCTTACCTGGATTTTTTATTCATTTTTGAATAATGCTATTCATCAAGGAGAGCTCTATGAAAATATAAGGGTAAGCACTACTTACAGTGAGTCAGGAACAAAGAGAGAAACACTGACTTCAAGGCTTTTTGGCTATGATGTGCTGCTTTCTGAATAATAATAGTCTTTCTTGGAATTATAATGAAAACCAAACATATTAAGAAAGAGCTCCATTAAAAACTGCCTTTCATATATCTTAAGCTTCGTTAGTTTAGATTAATGACTTACTTGATATACATGACAATAGGTGAAGCAAATCTTTGTTTATTTATTGACAATACAATGTAACTGTGATATGCATAAACAGACTTTCTCCTGATTAATTCCATGTTTTAAAGTAACTTTGTGTTATAAAACTTGTTAACTACAGTATCATCTTATTGAACTCCCCTCTGTGAATGATGTGATCTACATTGAAAGGCGTCAATATTGTAGCCATTCCTGGCAGGCATTGGAGCATTATGCACACAGATTGGAGCAGATATCTCATTGTATAAATCCATGGACCCAGAAAATGTCCAGTTATTGAGACTGCAAGGAAAGGACAATGTTCTATTCATAGAATCTGCAGTGCAAGGTCAGAGAATGAAACCTGAAATAAGTGTAAGGGTCAGATTAGTTTCACAGTTTTGCAGAAGACCTCCCTGAAAGTTAGGACTCTGAAAGGACCAATCCTTTCCCAGAGACCCCTGGCAAAGGTTCATAGCACGCAGCGTAACATTCACATGAATAAGTAGTTGGAGAGTGATTTCCAGTGCAGAGCTCCTGTGAAACTCAGCAAGAGGTAGAAGCGGTGGAAAGGAAGTTATATGAGCTTTTCATAACAGAACAACATTTACAGAGAATGCTTGCGGAGTGATGGTACAAAGATGTTGAATTTTGACATGTTTTTTATTTGGATTAAATAATTCTTATTTAGATTCAGTTACACTTTGGAAGCTGTAACTCTGTAACACCATTGACACATCGATAGTGTTATTTCTTATTATGCTATTTCCACACCTTAAAAATGACAATGCAATGGCAAACTGTTATCTCAGGACTCCACAGCTGACCTTCAAGAACTACATTGCTACTATCTACTCTCTGCTAAAATCTTCAAAGTTCTTTTTCAGCTTTACCATTTGTTGCCACCGGACAGAACTTCCTCCAGTGTCTTTTTTTAAAAACAAACCAAGAGGTCACATATAAAAATACACAGGAGGAAAGCTACTAACATAATTAAACATTTTTTTTTCTTTTCAAGAAAATGTGTGGGTCCAATAGTTGATCAAGATGTAACAGGAGTGTTTCCTAAGCAGATACTATTGGAGAAAAAAAAATTATTTGTGTCAACATTTATTCCAGAAAAGTTCAAAGAGATTCCTACTCCAGAACTATTCTTTTCCAGAGGATAAGTCCACAGGACTGTTTCCCTCAGGAATTCTTAAGCAACTGAAATAAACCACTATGGAACTATTAACTGGGAACAATAATATGTCATTTAAATAATGTTACCTGAAGAATGGAAAATGGCAAATATGTCACCAATAGTTTAGAAGTTTTTCTAGTTAACTCAGACAATTAAAAATTGATAAATTGGGTTTGTATAAGAACAAATTTGTAGGAAGGTTCCATTCTGTAAGAACAGACAATATATTGTTATTTACTAGGGAAAAGACAACATAGTCTTTGCATAGAGAAGTCAATACCCACATAACAGTCAGACATTTGCAGAGGAGTCACTGAGCATATGCTTCGGGTGATGTGTGCATGTGTTTTAAAAAAAGTTTTGAGAAGACCTTATTGCAAAATTTCTGAAAGACTTTACTTTGTCATAGGATGAAAGTGAATGTCCTGTGGTGGGTTAACAATTGGTTGAAGTATAAGAAACAAATGGTAGGAATGGATAGTTGGTTTTCAGAAAGAAGGGAGCTCAAATATATTCTACATATAAAAAAAGGAGACAAAAATCTGAAAATGATACAGAATTATTTGGAATAACCTAAAGCTGATTGTGAGATGTCAAGGAAATCAAACTTATAAGTGGATGAGAAAAAGGTGGATGAAATGAAATGTTAGTAAGTGGAATACAAAGCCTAGGAAAAGAAAAAGAAATAACCTACAAGTATCAATATATGACAGCCATCAGTTCAGTCACCATTGTTCAGAAAGAGATCTTGAAGCTACTGAAAGCTGTTAATCAGAACAACAGCTTAGAGTTCAGTGGTGTCTATAAATGTAACTAGAATGTGAAGAAAAATTAGAAAAATAATTAGGAGCCTAACAGAATGCATAATCATGTACTAGTGCATGTTAATCGTCTATTAATATTTCATTATTTCATTATTCTAAATTTAAGAAATGAAGCTTGTGACCCTGGGCATGCCATAGCAAAAGAAAAAGGTATTATAGAATCCAGACAAAGACAACAAAAATAAACAGAGATATTACTTGTCTTTCATACAGCTACAAAGAAAATAAAAAAGAATCTGAATTTGGAAAAAAGATGACAACATAAGAGACTTGTAGAATAGAGAAGATCAGTAGTAAACAACTCTTCTCACAGTACAAGTAATGGCATGAAATGAAATTGTCAAAGTAGACTTTGAAAAATAGAAAAGTTATATTTTTCAACATGAGATTAGAAGGGGATCAGATAAATTTGTGCAGGTTGTCCACTGTTGGCTAGCACACATGATGAGTTGTAACCTCTGGAATATGAAGTAAGTCAACAGTTACTGGAGGTTGACTCCCTCTCTACAGACACTGCCCAGTAGACACATGAGGCTAGGTTCACCTTTGATGTCACCTCTTCTGGGAACATCTACTTTCAATATTCATAAATGAGAAAAGTGGAAAATTAAGGTTCACTGTGCAACTTTAATCACAAATTTCTTTTTGAGTAATTATTGTGACGTGTTGCATACTGTTTTGCCCTTTTCCTCTCCTACACAGTGCCTTCCTATTCTCAGTACAAGTCCAGGAACCGTTTGGGAGTGGAGCATGGCAGAACTTATTTTCACCAGTTATCACAGTACCACAGTATCACAAGGTTGGAAAAGACCTCTGAGATCATCTAGTCCAACCTATGACCCAACACCAACACCTACTCATCATTTAAACCATGGCACTAAATGCCTCATCCAATCTGTTTTTAAACACCTCCAGGGACGATGACTCCACCACCTCCCTGGGTAGCGTGTTCCAATGGCCAATCACCCTTTCAGTGAAGATTTTTTTCCTAATATCAAGCCTAAACCTCCCCTGACGAAGCTTAAGACCTGTTATTTTGTCACTGATTGCCTGAGAGAAGAGACCAACCCCTGCCTGCCTACAACTTCATTTTAGGTAGTTATAGAGAGCAATAAGGTCTCACCTGAGCCTCCTCTTCTCCAGGCTAAACAACCCCAGCTCCCTCAGTTGCTCTTCATAGAGCTTGTGCTCCAGCTCCTTCACCGTCTTCATTGCTCTCCTCTGGACGCATTCCAGCATCTCAACATCTCCCTTAAACTGAAGGGCCTAGAACTGGACACAATATTCAAGATGAGGCCTGACCTGCGCCAAGTATAAGGGGATGATAACTTCTCTAGTCCTGCTGATCACACCATTCCTGATGCAGGCCAGGATATCATTGGCCCTCTTGGCCACTTGGGCACACTGCTGGCTCATGTTGAGTTTCCTGTCCACCATCACTCCCAAGTCTCTTTCCACTCGACTAATCTCCAGCCCTTCTGTCCCCAGCCTATAGTTCTGCATGGGATTGTTGCGGTTGTCTGGAATTGTACTTAATCAAACAAGGCCAAAGACCCTTGAATAAAGCCTGCGGAACAATTTCCTACAGTTCCTTGACTCGTCTGTTTGTGATCCAAGCAGGTAGATATCTAGAAACCATCTCAACCCTTTGAATTGCATAGCATCAGCAGCATAGCTGCAGCAAAGCTACAGTTGTTAGATGACAAACATGACTAGAGGATGTGGTCTGCACACCCTGCTTCCCATCTATGGACTCAAACTCTTTCCTTAAAGAGGGACTCAAGTCTAGACCATTTGAACAAATGTAGACTACCAAGCAGAGGATATACTGCTATAAAATGACAAGAAGTCACATCAAATTGGAGTTTTCATTGCTCGTTACTAATTTTTATTGCAGTGCCAGAGGATTTGATTTAGAAAAGTACTAGAAAATTGCAACTTCAGCTAAAGTCAATAGGATTATATAAGCTGCTACATGATATAAGTGTTCTGAGGAGTCTGATCTTCCCGTATCTCAAATTCTACCTGCTAATCAGTGGAAATACTTGTTTTCACATATGCGTTCAGGCACTCTCCCTATTTTAAAAAAAATATTTACACCACTTTACAGCTCACAAAGACGATGTGAAAAAAAATCAATTAATATTTATGTGTCAGTTGTGGAAGTGATGAGTGACACTGAAAAGAAGAATTCATTTTTCTGTCTTTAAGTCTGCATTTTAGCAACAAGTGTGGCCTGAGGTTGAAAGTTAAACAACAAGGAAAAAATAGAATATTGATTAGGTTATTCCTAAAACCACTTTGTATGCTGAATGAGGTGGGTGGTGTCTGAGTAATTATTTTGTAATTGTATAATTAAAGAAAATAGCAGACAACTTTACAATGGCAACCTTAATTATGGCATTTCCTAACTACTGAAGACTTATTCTGAAAGCTTGGGTTTTTTTTAGCACGATTTGTGTGTGTGTAAACCATGAAGTTTCTATCAGCTGTGTGTGTAACATAAACCATGAGGATTATATCAGCATTGATTGTTAGAAATTTTAGATATATCCATGCTACTCTGTTATTGTAACTTCTCTGTATAAATTGAAAGTACACGTATTCTAAGGCAATTTTAGAAACATCCAGATTTTATGATTTAGCTAGTCCACAGTAGTGCTAAATTTCTGCATCATAATATCATCATATTCGAAGTAAATAGAGAGAGTGTGCCGTGGTGGATGGGTTATTGCAGATCAGTGAAAACAGAAAGATTGTTTTTTCCCTTCATATAAGGTCTATATTTAGTAGAGTGTGACCGTACCATCACACCATACAGAAAAAATTATAAAAGCAAGGCTCTACATCCAGGCTACTTTCTTAAAAATAATTTATTTTCATTTATACCAAAGTGGTAAGAATAATGTTGTCTGGGGGACTTTTAATATTTGTAGACCATGCTTCCATTTCCATTCTCTTGGGCAGTAAGAGAACTTACTTTGTTTCAACGGGTGGAGTCTGAAGAGCAGTATTGGTAATTTTTTTAAAAAAACTGGGTACTAAACCAATCATGATAGCCCATAGAGGAAACCACAAAATTTGCTTATAGTTCACCATTTTCCACAACAAATTGTCTTCCTTCTATGACTCCCTAGCACACTCAACACCGAGTTTCAAGAGGAGGAGATTAAGACAGAAAGATTGAAAAAAAAAAATAATTCAGACCCAAGATGCAACAAGAAGAGTGGTCATCTGTTGCCTTTACTGCTTTCACATCAAGCTGATCTGGAAGAACTTGAGTTCTTAACACTTCTAAAACTTCTCAGGCAGCATGGAAAAAACATAAAACTCCATATTCCTCTGTCCTTCATTGAACAGTCCCGAAGGAAGATGGCTTATCCATGGAGATTGTTAACGAACTTGATGGAGGGGCAGTGAACATGAATTCTTATGTATTGTATCTAGGGTTTTTTTTTCCTTATATTAATGACCATAATATACCCTTTCTTTCTCTAACCAACTTTTGTGTTGTTGCTAGCTACTTTGTATGAAAAACATCTAAAAGATAAGTGTTCAGAGTGTTAAATATTGCTTTCATACCCTATCCATGCTACAGATCATACATCTAGGTTAATGTTAACAAAATAATCTGTAGGTAGATTGAGAGAAGCAATCAGAAGGAATTGCTTTTAGGTCAGGATTTGATATGTACAATTTTCCTTGAAATTTTTCAATGGTAAAGTGTTTCAGTAGTTCAGGATGGGCACAGAAGTTTGGTCCTAGGATTCTTGGCTCTTCTAAGTCACTTAATTATTGACCAAACCTGATATGATGTGCTTTTTGCATTTAGCTGTCCTTCAAGGCAAAATCTAACACAAGACCCTTCACTGAGCTGCTAGTACTGTCATCAGTAGATACCAGCATGAACAGGAAGACACAGATCTCCCCACGTGGCAGTGGTGCACTGTCCCTGTCCAGAGAAAACGAGCTCTTTCTGGCTCCAGCAGATACAAATTTACTGATCTCAGAAGCAGTAAGGTTTTTATCCCTCTCTAACTTCAAATAA
The DNA here is from genome assembly GCA_033556795.1 of Tapera naevia. NCBI lineage: Eukaryota > Metazoa > Chordata > Aves > Cuculiformes > Neomorphidae > Tapera > Tapera naevia. The sequence continues at coordinate 21,109,771 of JAUMJJ010000038.1, forward strand.
ATCCTGTTTAACTGAATCTAATGCACACTTACTGCCAGTATAAGTGCATGATCCTTTTCAAATCCTACTAAATCACTGGTCTCAGTGATTTCCCTGGCATGGGAAAAGCCAAGGGAAACTCCGTGCAGATTAGGATGTGGATCCCTGACTGTGAAAAAATACTCTCAGGGACCAGGCAAGCAAGACATGCTTCTGTTAAAAAGTCCAGCTCCTCTCTCTGTCTGGTTTGGGAATGTTCCTGTTGCATCGTGGCACAGCTATATAGACATATACCTAGATGTCTAAGACTCATCTGTTGAGACATCTATAGATAGACATTTTTCCCTACATGGCCCCATTCCAGACAAGGAAACCAATTTTCCCTCAATTTGATAACCCCATATGTCAGGACATCCATGAATACCCTTTCCTCTAAAAGGGAAGCGAAGGCTGGAAAGCTCAGCCACATGGAAGTGTAGGTGCACGGTGAAACTTTTTAAGGCTAGCTCTTCATTGGTTTAAATCAGCATCAACGCCTTCAAGGAAACAACGTCAATTTACATTTGCTGAGGATTCATTATCTAGTGATACATAGAAATGAAGGGAGTTTATTTCCCCATCACCCGGGTGGGTGCCTAAATCGGCTACCAAACTGCGGGAAAGAAAACTCTTACTCTTACAGGGTAACTGAATCTGCACCTGAACTTGCTGTGCCAAATGTCTACCTGAAGGAGCCTTTTCCCATACTTTTGTCAGATCTCAGGAAATCCGGTCAGCTGCATAGGGTACAGAAGGTAACTAGAGCTGAGGGGATTGGTTTATTCCGTAAGAAAGATTTTTAACTGAAAATTATGTTAGAGCATCTCGTTGGTCAATATATGAATATATGTCAGCCAAAGACAGACTCAATCTTATAGCCTTTAATTGCATGAAAAATCATGCTTAAACCTACAGAGTCCTGCAAAACCGTCTACTGGGTAAAGAGCATCATGTTTAATAAGTTTGATATAGATATTATTTTTTTTTTTTTGAGAAAGAAAAGTAGAACACATCTAATTCATTTCAGTTTGGAAATGAAAGAATGACTCAGAAGCCACAAACTGATTAGCAAACAGGAAATGGAGAAGGACCTCTGAGTTGTAATTGTAAGACAGTATTCTACAGTTAATCTATTTGAAAAATAATAGAACTAGACTTTAATATTAACCTGTCATTGCACTGCAAAAGCATCTAGGGAGAAAAGTAAGCAGTATCAATTAAATTAATCTAATGACATTTTATTGTTGTCATAGACTATAAATCCTGAGATTCAGCATATGAAAGGAAAATACTGTAGTTTTTCTTACATGATTATGCAGTTGCAACATTTTATAGATTATAGTGTAAGGCAAAAATTGTATCACTCAAATTTAAAAGCCAAATTTTCATAAAAGCCCTGTTTAGCTTGGTTGTGTAATCTTTCCTTGATGCCAGAATAAACTTCAGCAATCCAGCAATTTTCCTTGTCAAACAGGATGCTCAGTACTTTTCACTATGCGGTTAAAACTCCTTGTCACTAAAACAGAGACACGTGAGATGCTCAAAATATAATCCAAAGCTTTTTAAGCCCTCCTTATATTAGTTTGTTTATCTTTATTAAAAACTTAAGATTTCTTTTACAAAACAACAATTAGTGGTCTAATAACTTAAATGAATCCCTCCAAATAGTATGCTAAAATAAAAATAATATCATTCCGTTGGGAAATCTCAAAATAAGAACAAATGGATGTATTATCCCATGAGAAAGTCTTCTGAATCGATCTATTATTTCACAGCTTGAAATGTGCCGCCATCGTACTTCCACTTGATTATGAGTCTTGTTATTGCTTCCTTCAGTTGATCCAAATTGAGTGCTTCTGACATTTGCAAAGTTACTCACATATTCCACTGCGCAGCAGGGAAAACCTTGTTAATGAAGCAATAACAAGCAGAAGAATTGAATAAATATTTAGTTGATTCTTAAGAGGTACAGTTTCTGGTATTTAAATGCTGAAAATAAAGAAATCCCAAGCCACAGCAACACATGTGCTCATGTCCTCTAAAAAAGGGGTACTGGTGGTGTTTATCTCCGTGCCATAGGGCACTTTCATTTCCTGATTCTATTATATACTAAGTGGCCACCTGAACCTGCCAATGAACTTGTTCTATTGTGTTTTTCTATTTTTAATCTGAAAGGAGTAAACACATTTCTCATCAGATATGTCACACACTGCTCTACATTGGTGAGATTTATGAAGGTGTCACCGAGTTATTACAGAGCCATTCATTTATAAATAGGTGTCCATTCTTCAGCAAATCATAAATGATAGGAGCTTTTCCACCGTTCCACAAAATCTGTATTATAAGAAGGATGTCCATTCGTGTTTCTTTTGACTGAACTACACTAGTGTAATTTGTTTTTTTTCCCCTCTCCCCTCACCCATTACATTAAGGCTTTCGTTCTATGAGTATGTTCAGCCAGACTCATGTGTTGGATGGCTAACAATAGTTTAGCAAGCAATGTAACAACAACTTCAACACTCATTTACAGACCAAAAAATCCCACAAAAAATGATCTTGAAAATCTTCTCTTTAACCAGCCGGGCTTGCAAACTCTGAGACAGTTGTACTGGTCTGTATATTTTTTTTTCACGGTCTTTAGAAGTTAATGTAGGGGTACACTCAGTGGATATTCTTCGTTAAACACCTATAAATTCTGCCCAGTAGTGGGTATGAATGCAACTGTAGCCATTTGACAATGACATCTCTTATGATTTCTGGACATATTTTTTACCTATGAAGAATTCTTTTTCTACTGTAGTGTTAGTGATACTTTAAAGTTACTTGAGAAAAAAATCCTCTTCTTGCCAATTATGAGTAAAACTAGTCTCATAGGAGGTTTGCTCCAGAGACAGAAGAATCTAAGTCAAATTGCAGAGAACAACATACATGCCTTAGAAAACTCCAGAAAAGCGAAAAAGAAGAAAGATATACCATGTATCAGCATCCTCTAAACCTATAGTTCTAAATGTCATATATATATATGAATACCATGAATACCATAGAATACCATGGCTATGCAATTAGGTTGCATTAAAAATACTGGAGTGCTATTTCCTGTCTTACTAACGTTTCTTTAATGTTCCTTCGACACATTACATACACTACACATCTTGCCACTATTTTTTTCACTATTTAAATATTTTTTTGAAAATCATCAACACAATACCCCAGCAGAAAATTTTTGCTTAATCTGTTGGGTGTCAACAGGTATTGGGAATGTCACCTAACCACCTAAGCAATAATGTAGAGTCACTTTCCGCACTGTTGGTCGTGGGTTTTGTTTGGTTTTTTTATTTGTTTTTTTGTGTGTCTGTGCTTCAATTTCAGTGTGTCAGGAAAAACCCAGAAAAAAAACATTTATCTTTGCAGTTGTTATCTAACTTCCATTTAAAATCACTTAATGGGATGATTTGAAGATTTCCAAGTCTCTAAATTTGATTTGCATCTGATATAGAGGAGTAACAATGGTACCTTTTATCAAATCATGTCTGTCATCCTCTGTTACGACTTCAGCAAAGTTATGATTTTGTTCTGACAACAGGACCTTTGTTTCAGTTTTGAAGTCCTCTTTCATACATATAGAACATTGTGTTAAAAAACAAAGCCTTCACTGTGACACTAACTTTAACAGCCAAGAAATAACATGAAAATCCATGTATCACAGTATCACAGTATTAAAAGGTTGGAAAGGACCTCTGAGATCATCAAGTCCAACCTATAACCCTACACTAACACCAACACTAACACCAATCCATCATCTAAACCATGGCACTCAGTGACTCATCCAGTCTCCCCTTAAACACCTCCAGGGTCGGTGACTCCACCACCTCCCTGGGCAGCCCATTCCAATGGCCAATCACCCTTTTAGTGAAGAACTTTTTCCTCACATCAAGCCTAAACTTTCCCTGATGAAGCTTAAGACCATGCCCTCTAGTTCTGCCACTGGCCACCTGAGAGAAGAGACCAACACCTGCCTGACTACAACCTCCTTTTAGGTAGTTGTAGAGAGCAATGAGGTCTCCCCTGAGCCTCCTCTTCTCTAGACTAAACGGCCCCAACTTCCTCAGTCGCTCCTCATAGGGCTTGTGCTCCAGCCCCTTCACCATCTTCGTTGCCCTCCTCTGAACACATTCCAGTATCCTAACATCTTTCCCAAACTGGGAGGCCCAGAACTGTACACAATATTCAAGATGAGGCCTGACCAGTGCTGAGTACAGGGGGACAATAACTTCTCTGGTCCTGCTCACTGCACTATTCCTGATGCAGGCCATGATGCCATTGGCCTTCTTGGCCACCTGGGCACACTGCTGGCTCATGTTGAGCTTCCTGTCAACCAGCACTCCCAGGTCCTTTTCTGCCTGACTACTCTCCAGCCACTCTGTCCCCAGTCTATAGCTCTGTATGGGATTGCATGTACTGACTCCACAGATCAAATGGGATTGATTGATGTGTGTTTAAAATAGATCCCTTTCTGCACTGTAACTGATTTCGTGCCCAATCTTTGAAGCCTAAGAAGCACCCACAATTGTAAAGTCTGTCCTGGGCTCCAGAAGGACGATTGTGCCTTCATGTGTGGCATGTTAGATGAGAACTTTGTATTCACCTTTGCAATGCGCTACTCTTAAATACAGAAAGATCCTTGCTTCTTATGCTGAACTGCATTTACAAACCACTGCAAAAATTTATGTTAGTAAATAGCTTCCAAAACCCTAAAAAAATGTGTGAATTTTCAGTAAATATATGGGCTGACAGATAGCACAACTAAAAACATAAAAACCTTACTTTGGCCAAATAGAATTAACAAAAGACAAGAAGGGATTTTTTTTTTCCATCCTCCATCATGAAGCTACTCTCCTCTTCGAGTCTTCCCACTGGCTCCCACTCCTTGCAGAAAGTATAGTCTTTATTTTTCCATTGCTGCACTGCTGTGTCCCTGTGCCTTCTGTTTCTTGCTTCTTTCAGCCTCCGTCTTCACATTGAGCTCTATCTATACATTTTTATTTTACTCCCTTTTGTGATTTTTGTTTCATGCTGCTCACTAATAAAGCAGTTCCTTCTCAGCCTTATGCATGAAAATATTACCTTATCTCTGCTCATGTTCCTCTTTAAACACTCTTCTCTGTGCTATCTATCAGAGCTGTCGTTCACCATTTAAAACAAATCAGCCCTTTCCAAGGAAAATGTGCACTGGTACAACTGTCTCGGCTTCAACTGTTAGTCAGCACCAAAGAGAGAAATCCCACTACACTTGTCTCTCTTTTTTTTTGTGTCTTTCTTATTCTACTTTAAAGACAAGAAGGTAAAACTCCAATAACTGTACCAGAAAAAAACACCCGCAAAGGCTCCTAAGCAACACTGCATTAAACCAGAAAACTAGCAGTATCTTTAGCCTGAATCCAGTTCTTCTTAATTATTTCATGTTGTAGCAGGGTATAGGTTTTAATAATACCTAAATCTACTACTTGCTTTTCCGGTAGAACATCTACCAAGCTCCTTGGGGCAAAGACAAAGTTTTTTGTTCAGTATAGATCTGCTCAATAAGTAAGTAATAAATTGTTTGACCCAGGGACATTAATGGCAATCAATGCTTCCCAACTTTTAATGTGATGATATCAGCTATGTTGTGATACTAAGTTAGATATGGGCAAATGTCAGAGCCTTGTAGTTCGGTAACTGGTACCTAGTGTACCAAGCCCCCAAAGAAAGTTGCTTTCATTCATTATTGTAGATTCTCTTGCTTGTATGCGGCAGTGGTTTGCCTCTAGTGAGGAGATGGTGATAAGAGGTTTTCCATTTGAATTTTCTCTCCTGACTTTTGAACTTCTTAGAAAAACAAATTGCTTCCCTTATTTTTATGGAATAACAACTTTCTAACAGACATACTCCCCAGGGGGAGCAGGAGCAGCTGATAGGCACCCAGGACAGTTTTCACCACGTAGTGCTGAGCCCTGAATAGAGTATCTTTAGTTATTATAGCAGTATACTAAACCAATGACCTGAATACAATAGCTGTGACCCATGAATTCCATTGGCAAGGAATTTTTCCAGGATACAGTGGAAACTGAATAACTAGCGTTGTCTTATTTGCTGTGCCTGTGAGCACAAATAAAACCTCACAGGTGTGATTTAACAGAACTAGTCCATATCTTGGAGAATTAATCTAGATAATTAGAAAGCATGGTGCTTTTTGCCATGTCACATTCCACTGTGCAGAGGGAAGAATGATATTTTAATGGATTACCTGTGAGAACAGGATTCATATGCCAAAAAACTACAAATTACATAGGTAATGCCTAATACCTATACATTCTTGCAGCTTATGCCCACTGTGTTTAGGAAGTGTATCATGCATGATATGTTGGGAATATTGGTCTTGTCATTTTTTTGATTATTATCTGAAGACGAAAACCTACAAAAAAGAAGCATCAATGTCAGTATTGATGATACCATGCTATGGCACATGATCGTTGGCAGTAGGTGATCTTATACCTGCATAGAGATAGTGTTGCAGGAATCACATGAGTCTTGTAGACCATCTGACTGCTTATATTTTATTTGGCTTTTGCAGTCCTAGACATTTCCATCAAAACTGACATTTGAGTGAATGAACAGAGGATTTAAAATCTGATGTGTATTTGTTACATATTGAAAGAACCTTGGCATTATTTCTGTTTACACACTTCTGCAACTGCACAGAAACAGAGGCAGAAAGGAAGGGATTATGAACTAACTGCAGGTTGTAGCCATGTGCCTAACAGCGGAGAGCACGTATTTTGTGCTGCAACATAGATCCAGAGGATACTGCAGTTGCATCTCAGATAATTTGTGAGGCACACCCGACATTTATGGACATCTAAACTATGAAAGTTTTAGTTTACTAAGGAAGATAATCATACATAACAACCTCCATGAGCTGGATTTGACCGAGATAGAGTTAATTTTCTTCATAGGAGCTAGTATGTACTTCGGATTTGTGCTGAAAACAGTGTTGATAATACAGAGATTTTTTTTTTGTTACTGCTTAGCAATGCTTGCACAGAGTCAAGCCATTTTCTGCTACTCACCTCACCCCACCAGTGAGTTGGCTTAGGATGCACAACAAGAGGGGAGGGAACACAGCTGGGACAGCTGACCCCAACTGACCAGAGGGATATTCCACTTTATATGATATCGTGCTCAGCAGTAAAAGTTGGGGAAATAAGAAAGAAGTTCATTGAGTTATGGCGTTTGTCTTCCCAAGTTGCTGTTAGGCTGATGTAGCCCTGCTTTCTTGGAAACAGCTGAACAACTGCCTGCTGATGGCAAGTACTGAATGAATTCTTTATTTTACTTTGCTTGTGTGCACAGCTTTTACTTTATCTACAAAATTATCTTTATCTCAGCCCATGAGTTTTCTCACTTTTGCTCTTCTGATCCTATCCCCCTTCCCATTTGCAGAGAGCAAGTGTCTGTGTGGTGCTTAGTTGTCAACTGAGGTTAAAGCATGAAAATCTATTATAAGAATCTAGGATCTAAAGAGCACTGAGACTGTGGTCTGAGCAGACAACTGGCAGGATAACCAAGTGTGTGATTCACAATTTAGGTGTATGGCTTGTAGAGAAAATTATGTTCTGTAGGAGTAATATATACTGTAAATAAATCAAGTTAGAGTAAATTATTTAGTGTCTTTTTGATATTTAGTAGCACATTGGCCATCAAATTTAGTGGAAGTGGCAATTACTCAGCATTGGAAAAACCTAACTGTTGTCTTCTTCAGCTTTGAGACTAAGTATATCTGAATTTATAGATACCAAACCAGAAACACACAGGTTTGTTTTTTTTTTTTCTTCCCTTCCCCAAAGAAATAGCCTTCAGGTATATAAGAAGCATCTTCAATGGAAAATCCTGAATCTGGGAATGGTAGGCTAGGCCACGTAGCATATTTTTAAAGAATATTTTTGCCTTAGGAGGACAAAAGGAAACACCAAGATGCTCTTTCTGAGACAGCTCCTTGCAAGCCATACCCGCAGTGATTTGAGGGAGGCCTGAACCACTGCTCAGTGGCACCAACCACGGGCCAGTTGAATTCATTTTTTTTCTCTGTGATTCAAGGGCTCCCGGGGGGAAGGGCTTGACGATATAATGCTGCCATCTGGTGACCAATGTCAGAAAATTTAACCTAGAGGAGAAAAAGAGAACCTGAAAAATGTAGGATTTAATTTAGTGGATGAGGAAAGGGTGATGAAGCAGGGACAGGCAGCTGCCAGGGCAGGGTCAGCAGCCACTTCTCCCTCTCAACCCTGTGCCTGGGCTGCTTCTCCTTATCCTTAGAGAGAGGTGCTATGCTGGGCTGGCTTTAAATTTAATTATCGGTAGAGCTCATTCATTCAGACACTAAGAGAAACTGAATATGCAGAACATAGGATCCTTCTTTTTTTTTTTTTTTTTTTTTTTTAAGAATGTCTTGAATACAGTTTCCATGGCAGTTAATCCAACTTTGACCCAAATCAAATTTCAGCATCTAAAAATTCATTCAGCCACAGAAGGACTGTGTGCAGCCCTCTCTGAACCACACATGGAGCTGTGTGAGAACATTTCTTCTCCCCTGTTTTGCTTGTTGCAGCAGGAATCTGTATAGTCATGAAGGTGGTTGGTGCTGCTGAAATACTTGCTTGGGCACAGGAGGCAGCCCAGTGACCTTCCTAGGGATCCTGCTCCTAAACATTGCCCACTTAGGGGCGGAGGATTTGGTGGCATATCACAGCCTCACAAGGCAAGGGTACTAAAGGTCCTTGTTCAAAAATATCTTATTGCTGTAAGAGACTTCTGTGTTCAAATGAAAATGAACCCATTTTGTGTCCTTCCAAGAAAATAATATTCTCATTGATGTTCACTCTAATAAAACACTCTCTATTTTATGACACTACCAGTACAAAACAAGTAATTTAGATATTATAACAGTATTTTAAATGATACCTTGTATCAAAGGCTGCCTCACCATAATGGTAGTAAAGCACAATAGAGGTTTTATAATATAAAATGAACTTTCCCTACCTGTTACTATGCTGATGGTCCCTGTTTCAGTCCTTCCTGTAGTGGCAAATTACTTTTAACATCCTATATAGTTCTATGATATCTAGTTAAGATTTCATTATGACATAGTATAAAATGCAATGTACAATTTCTACTATGTTTTCCTAAAATATTACTGTGGGTGAGATTTTTCACATTAACCACAATTGCAGAAATGACTGATGTTTAAATCTGAAGGCAATTTTAGTCATTATTAAACTTCATTATAAAATAAAGTATGTGGGTGGAATTGTAGTTTGATGCTTTTGTAATTTGCTCTACCTTTTCAATGCACTTTTCAGTTACATTAACTGAATCATTTCATCTCATAGATACAAAGATGAAGGAGAAGAACAAAAACATGCCCATTAACTGAAGCAGTGCAAATGTGCATAGTTAATGGAAACCATTTTGACATTTTGTATTTGATTCCATGGTGTGTCTACTCAAACAATTTCAATGGCATATTAGAACAAAATGCTACATTGTACTCTTCACTAAGAATGCAAGTAATAGACTTCAAAAATTACCTTTCCACTGAAAGTATTATCTGTTGGAAATGAAGAAATGTTTTACATTATGAAAGGCTAATAGCAGTAAGGGGGAGCAATGGGCTGTAATGAGAATTCAGGCAGAGATAGTTTTTGACCCTGTATTTCCCAAATGTATGTGTTTTTACAAGTTGTAGCAGAATTGCTTAGACAGCCACATAAACTCCTGTGTTTAATGGCAATTATTTCAATGTGTTACAATTAAAGACTTCTTAATGCAAGATGATGTTAAATATTGAGGCAATGTTTTTTTCTGTCACAGAACAGATAATTAATTGCTTTTCCAAAAGCAATTATTTTTTTTCCATGATTGAATCAATTCAAGGGCCAGACGCAGTCCAAAATATATTTCCAATCTGATGTAAAAGCAAGGTTTACCTATTAAAAAAATTCTGTGTTTCACCACAGGATAATTTATCTGTTGGTAAACATATAATAAATAATTTCTACATGGATTTAAGCCTGATTGATGAAAGTATTTCCTTTTCTTGTCATTTTCAGGGCTGCTAAATATTGCTGTATTTTAAATTTCACATTTGAAAATTCATAGAGGTACCTTTCTTCTGATTGCCTCAAAAATATTACTTTATAATCACTTCTCTGTGGCAATACATCCAGTATACTTAAGAACAGCTGGCCTCGAACTCTGGAATGCAACTAGAAAAACAAATCCTCTGCATATACATTTCAGCTAAGTGCTGGTTTTGGCATTTCAGTGAAATGTTTGGCTACAGAATTTTGCCTCATTCAGATGCAAGATTGAGTGTTTGGCTGATGGATAGACTGCAAGCCTCTACAAGCCAATTCAGTTTAACAAGAGCTTAGGCTATGCCTGCCTTCCTTCTGTCCTCTTGCCTGCTTTTCTGTGTCAGATTTTCTTTCCAGGTGATGTCTGGAAATTCCATAAATGGCATAAAAAACTTATTACAATTTCTAGTTGTTACCCTTGATTCAGTCCAGGGAAAAATGTTGTCAATTTTTGGCTTCACTTGATTGCTCTACCATATACTTACCGTTTCTGGTGACTATTGCAATCTTTCACAAGAATGAGATATCAGAATTTCAGCACTACTTAAACATTTCAAACTAAACCTCATTCCTTTTACCTTCTTAGTCTTCTCTAGTTCACTATTACTCTGTCTTTGCACTGTAAAAGACAGACTGTCCCTGACCGAAAAAGTGAATATATTGCTAATTAAACCAATTAAACCACTTCTATAGACATTTACTTCCATGCACTAATGAAAATAACCAAACAGAATGAAGGAAAACAGAAGCAAGAGACAAACATTTAAGATTTAGGCTAGCTTTTACTTTGTTGGTGCCAGCTGAAAGACATGGGTGGTAGGAGCCAGTCACTGATTCCTATCAGTACCTGCCTGCAGGAAGAGATGTCTTCCTTACTAATTAATTTTTTATCATAGTGTACGTTTAATACTCCTAATGCTTGCATAATTGTGGATATCTTTACCATAAAATATTTTTAAATGGAAGTGTAGAGTTAATAGCTTGAAAGAAAGGGAAACGTGACTCCTGCTTACAAAGCTAAACATGTTATCTACCCTATTCTGTCCCATTACTGTCAGGACTGGGATGAAAATTATCTATTTTTTTTTTCCCCTAAAAACTGAAGCTATTTTCAGCTAAAAAAGGGAGAAAAATATTTTCTTTGCTCCTTAAAGATATTTCCCATTAACTGAAAATCTAGTTCTCCATTTTTTACTGGTTGCTTACTTTTATATAGTTCAACACCCTATGGAAAACATAACCATCAAGCAAAACATCACATATGCAAAAGGTCAAGGCAGGTGCTATCACCTAGCTTTTGTTTTCTGTGTGTGTGTTTGTAAGCTATTTGAAATATTATAAATCTTGTGTCTTACAGTCTTAGGTATCTTGGTTATAAAAAGATTTACAAAGAGAAGAGCTCCTAGATAATGTATCTGCACATAGGGAGCATAATCTCAGAGACTGATTCACTATGGTGTTATTCATGTTGTATGCTACTGAAATTCTATTGGCATAAAACTGGACTAACAAAAATGAAAATTAGGTCCTCAAGCTCTTTTTATAGAAGCTGAGCTGCTTTGTTGCGTTATCATCCTACCCAGAGAATAAAATATGTATGAACAAGGCAGTTTCTGTTGAGTCATGGTGTTGAAAACAATCTGTTAACTCCAGCCAGCATAAAGATTTGCAATGTTTTCTGGACCAAGATGAAGCTTGGGGCCAGGACATGGGTGGTCCTGTGGGAAAAAGACTGTAAGACAATTTTTACAGGAGACAGAGGAAACTTTGCATTTTTGTTGTTATTAAAGTGAATGGCAATGTCAAATTCAAGTAAAATTATTAGAAAACCAATCATAATAGAGAAAACAAGATAATTTTACATTGAACTGCTAGGGACAACTCTTACCTAAGCCTCAGATGTAAACAAGTACCAGTACACCTGAAGATACAGAGTTCAACGCTACTCAGCCTTTCTTTTGTCATTTAATTTTTAGTATGAAGCACCTTTAATACAAATACACCTGCCATGTGAACTTGATTTGTCAATCAACCTCTTTGCCTGTTATTTCTAAACTTCACCTTATTTTTTCTATGTTAACTCTAGCCTAAAATTGTCAGTCTTAACCAGCAGAGGAGAAATGTTCTATGCAACTTCTGCTCTTGCCAATGACTAGATTTTGCATTTTCTTTTACCAAAATTAAAAACCTTTGGAAAGTTTGTTTTAAAAATAGTCTAAAATATTAAATAAGGCATCTCCAAAGGTGTATTTATTTTTTTTTCACTGTTTCTCTTTTTTTACTTTTCCTTGCTGCTTTTTGGTTCAGGATCAGCCTTTGTTTTCAGATCTGTCTTTGACTGTTTTTTAAGGCAAATAGCATAAGGTGATCTGGCTATATGACTTGGTCTTGTTGATGCTACAGGCAAGGCAGGGCAAGAGGCATAGCCATCAGAGCTACAATGCTGTTTGAGGTTATGACCAAGTTCCTGGTAGACAATGAGCGTACACAAATATAACTGAGCACAGCCTATTTTCCAGCCATCCACTCCATTATTGAACTAGGAGTTAAGTCAACTTTTGGAAAGTAGCAAAGTGCTTACAGTCCTGTGACACATCAGTTTAATACTGGCAAGCTTACCTTTGCTGTAGTCATCTTGGATATCTGTAATTTTACATTTTGGCTAGTCAGCCTTTGGGTTGTTTTTGATTACTCTTCTCTTCAGTGGAAGAGAGGGGATCTTGAAATATTAACCTTCTTCTCTCTTTTAAAGCAGTGCCACTGTCTTTTATAACATTAGTACTACAACTCCAATATATTAAATCCTTACTATTTTCTTCATGCGCATAGCCAACACATGGCAGGCCTTACTGGAATATATTTTTTGGTAATGCAATGAAGTTATCCTAATTTTAGGTCATCTTGTAGTGTTTTTGTATTTCAGCCTTTCATATTAACAACAGTTTCATTTTAATAAGCTAATAATAGCACATAAAAATTCTACAGATCAGCAGAAAGATTCATCACAGTTGCAGCTGTCAGGAAAAGCAAGAATTTAAGAGTTTATGCTGTGCAAGAAGAAGCGATGATGAAGCCAATTCTCAATAACCCAAGACTTTTTACATGTGAAGGCGGATTTTAGCTTTAAGTTGTACCATGGCATGGTTTTGGGCATATTATGGCATTGTTTTTAATTGGGACATCACTCATGGTGTCTCAATGTTCTGTACCTTTAAGCTCAGAGGAACCCTACTCTTGGGGAAGATGAATGGCTGTAAGTTGCGCCAGGGGAGGTTCAGATTTGACATTAGGAAGAATTTCTTTACCGAAAGGGTGGTCAGGCACTGACAGACGCTGCCCAGGGAAGTGGTTGAGTCACCATCCCTGGAGGTATTTAAAAAACAGGTAGATGAGTTTCTAAGGGACATGGTTTAGCAGATGATGGGTGCGGTTGGACTTGATCTCAGAGGTCTTTTCCAACCAGAACATTCTATGATTCTATGAATCTGTAGCATGTCGCATTACAAATTTGCTGTGGTTTGAACAGGATTTTTCCTGTAAGGAACTGGCTCAAAGCAAATGCTCACTTCCAATTCTTGCAGAATACACCTACGCACCAAAATAAGCCTCTTTCCATAACAAGGATGTCAGTTGCGATACGGGGTCACAGCACAAGGGCACAATTTCACCCTGTGTAATGTCCACCTGCAGGGTGGAAATTTGTGGACTTAGAGTGTACTCCAAGGGGTCAGTTCAGGTGTAAGTCATTCTAAACAATACGGAAAGGCATGCTGAAAGCTAGGTGGGTCATGTGCTATGGAAAGCACTGAGAGTGTAACTAACCGACCAGGAAATCATGTTTTTGAGGCTTATCTATCCTGCTCTGAAAGTACCTCTCGGGTGAAGACTTACCAAAATCTTTCTAGTTCCTAAAACAAAACCATGCTACACGTAGAGCTATTCAGCATATAACAGGACTGATGACACAGTTCCTGGGGGAACTGAAATGAAAAGGAAAGATTAGACACCACTGGGATAAGGTGGTAGCTTACTAAGGTTTTTTGGATCATAATTTTGAGTTGAGGCATACTTTGCTGGATACAGACCTGCATCAATATTGTTACAAGTAAACTTAACAGTTTCTGTAGCTAATTCCTTAGGCTTCTTTAGGACTTACAGCACATGAGATTTCTGAAAGAATTATATATATATATATATATATAAAAGCTATTAAAAATCCATACAAAGGTTATCACATGCTAATGAGCTCCAGAGGACTAGCCAGGGACTGTAAGTAATAATATTTTATAGATGGATAGAAGGTGGCATAAAAAGTCTATTAACTGTTGAGAATATTTTTTTATTCCATAATACACTTATCCTCAAAAAATAAGGAAAAAGCCCTGAAAAATTCTCTTTTCGATTGTCCTGTATTGTAGCCTGGGCTATTTGTGTTTTATCCTTATGGTTTCACCGAATATAAGTTCTTGAGAAATCATTTGGGTCAGACATAACTTTGTGCCTCTTAGGAGTTCTTTCATGAATTTGAGAGAGACCAAACTTTTTAAGTCTTTGGTTCATCTTTCTGTGTTTATGGGATAGAGTACTTCAGCTTTATTTCTGGGAACTAGTTTCCTTGGTTTTATGCCAAAGCAGAATACTTATAAGCCAAACACACACACACAAAAGAAATCCAGAATTGTACACTCATCTTGTTACCAGCTTGATCATGAATTCATACAATTTATTTGTTTACTAATAGCTGGCACGTAATTTTTCAAGGAAATGGTTTTTGAAAATTATCAAGTTAAATATTTGCTTCGAAGTTGCATATAAAGATGAATATAAATGATTTTAAAAAAGAACTAATATTTTTGGAATACTCAAATTATAGTTTTCCACTTTCATATATGTAAGAAGGTTTCATTTTTGTGGTCACATCACTAGGCTATTTCTATCAAAGCAGTTCCACTAACATGATACGAACTGTGATTTGAAAATATTTGAAGTAAACTTCTCCACAATACAAAATATCCAAGGACTACTCAAAATTTACCATGCCACCACACTATAAAGAGTTTAACTAGCTATAAGGAGATCCAGTTTTCAGGGCTTTCTGTTTAGATGTGACACTAACATGCTCTATTTTATTAGAATAGTCTTGCTAGTGAGTCTGAGACTTTATCAGCAAAAGAGGAAAGCAGACATATTTTTCCACTCTGCATTTCAAGCTCTCTGTTGCTTTGCCTGTTAAAGACCCACTTAGTTTCAAGATCCAACAGCGATTTCTCATTAGCCAGAGCATCACAACACCACAATGGTGTAACTTCCATATCATTAAATCTATGATACATCCGTCAAGACTACTAGCAGCACCTGTCATAACTGTGAAGAGGCTATTCCTCTGTGGGAAATTTGAATAGCAGTGTGAATTTCTATCACGCTGGTCCTTCTTACAACAATCACTTTTGGCTGACATCAAAGATAGGTCAAACGGAGTGCTGGATGTGAAATCTCTTGGCCTGTTACATTTAGTGGAATTCAGGTTAAGCTACAAATCCAGGTTAAACTACAGCCCTGAACATCAAAATACCCAAGCCTGTTTGGGCTCACTGCACATCCAAGGGAAATGTTCCCTAATTTAAACTACAAAACTAGCAGTCTGGTCAGCTGAGATTTATTCCATGTTCTGCTGTAAGTCTTCAACAGCAATTTAGTTTGTTCTTTTCTATGTAACAGTTTCACCACAGATTTTGAGGCCCATGAACTAGATTGTGTAGTTAGTCAATGTTTTGCATATTTGTAATACTTAAATTAGGAGAAAGCTGGCCGATGTTTTTTTTCAGTGTTGAGTTTCCAAACGCACAAAAAAAGCAGGTTTTTGTTTCTAGTATTAAGTTATATGTGTTGTTTTGATATTGATTTTGAGATAGCCTCAGAGGCAGCATAATAGAAGTTCAAGTTATTAATTTCTTTATAGCTAGACTATCAGACTATTTTCAGAATATGAAGAATTGGAGAACATAAAGAAATGTATTATAATTTACAGGATGTTCACCTTCATCTAGTATTTATCTGGAAAAATTCTCTGGATGGAAAGATTATATAGATTGTATACTGGACAATGGAACTAAAGAAAACTAAAGAAACATATATTCTTGAAATTAAGGGAAAAATCCACTAATTTCAACATTTGCAAGAACTCTGTTAGCCTTACAGTGACATACGCTGTAGAAGAACATCAACCAAATCAAGATGTAACAACATTTGAGAAAAGCGAGATGATGCAAGAACGGTGGTGCTGGGAAGAACTAGTATCTGTCTCAGAGTCTGAGCCCATGTGCTGTTAGAGGCCGCCCAGGGTACTGTCCCAGGCCCTCTATTGGACATGGAAGCAGTTTCCGTTCTACAAGTACAAGATTTTAATAAATTAGGGCCACATATTTACATGTACCATATTCCACAGCTAGTGTGGAGTTGGATTTTGAAGACACTTAAACGTCCCTATGATTATTTCAGTACATTGCTTGCTCTTTACCCGGTGACTTATGCGCCCAGATTTTTTTCTAAAATTACAACCCACCAAATAAATATCTGCCATGTAAAACAATAAAACTCATGAACACAAAAATATTTCTTCATACTACAAAAGGGCACTTCCCACATCTTTCCCCTGAAGGGTGCATTTGTCTACAATGGTACAAAATCCATTCTGATTCACACATAATATTTTGGAACCAGTTATACTTCTTCCATATGTGCTAAATTTCACAGCTTCAAGGCTGAATATGCTGTAGATTTAGGATCAGTTTGGAGAGCTTACTACAGTTAGGAAACTAACACTACTGTGTGTGGACTAATACCTGTAGGAGACACAAGAGTGCCACGTTAATGGTGTTGTTCTGATTCTGGTTCCTAATCTGCCTTGAACTTCATTTGGACATGCTTGTACGATGCTGTGTTATGCCAGGCAAACTATCTCCATGATTAAGGACTAAATCCTTCAGGGTGCTTAGACACTTAACTTCCAGAGAGTTTAATCTTGGATCCTGAGAAGCCTTGAGAAGCTGCCTGAAGTCCATAGCACCAACATTCCTAGCTATAAAATCCACTATGTTTCTGCCATTCAGCACTATGCTTATCATGCTGATGACAGGAAGGATGTCTTTACTTTTGAAGAACACACAGAAGGAAGAAATGTCCAATATACATTTCCTAATTCCCTCCTTTCACTAATTTGCCACTGAGAATTAAACAAAATTTTTATGGAAATATATTAATGACTAGATTTTTATAAGATGGCTCTTTCTTTCCTCTCCCAGATGAGCAGCATGAATTTGTGTATAATTAATATTCATAATCAAAGCATTACAATTTAAATTAATACTGTAGATAGTTAGAAAGTCAGAAACTATCAATGTTATAAGAAGTTGAACACTCGGTTGCCTGTTGGAAAAACTGCATGCATGATAAAGTGAAAATTATGTGCCAATTCTTTTTCTTTCTCTGCGTGAAAGGTAGAAGAACAAACGTTCTTTAAAAAATATGGGCAAGAAGACTAGAGAGAAGTTTTCTGAAAATATTATCATAATGTTACAGTCTATTCAATGAAGAGAGAACTCAGCTCCTGGAAAACAGTAGTGATTTACCTCACAAAGATTTGATCCTTAGGATGAGTGATCAAAGTATTACTTAGGTCAGCCTCTACTTTTCTTTCTGAGCTAAATACCAGCAATTATCAGTATACGCAAATGCCTCCTCTTTTTATTTTTTTCTATCATATGAATGTTGCCATAGATTGCTTCACGACCATCAGAGTTTGACCTTATATCTATGAAGTCTGTGGTAGTTCTTCTATTGATTAATAAACATTTTGGATTGAACCATTAGGAACCATAAGCAAAGTACACATAGATTTAAATGAATCTACACACAAATCCTTCCTATAGCATACATTTTCAACAGAACACGAACAATCTTCCTGTCTGTCGTTTGTTCTTCACGTGTCCAGTTAGTTAAAATGCATTAGTTTTTCGTTTCCCAATATCATTCAGCAGGAAGATGCTTTCATTCATAGATTTTTTTGTGCCACTCCAGCTGCCATAGCAGCTGCTCTTACTAATTACAGCTGTTTTTTTTCATACCTTTCAGATAATTTAACAATGAAGGGGATCAACAAATTCTGTGATAAATCTCAGTTTTTATTTTTTAAACTTGCTCTTGTGAGTTTATAGTTCTTTTCCAATAGTAAGTAAATTATGACTGTGTTATTTGGGCGTTATAACAATGGCTAATATTTCTTGGCCTAGATGGACAGAATTATTTTCCTGCGTCATAGTCCTCTACCTGTAGCATCCTATTCTTATGAGAGATCACAGCAAGCCATATGAGAACACATAGCTACAAGTGAAAAATCTCCATGTGCTTCTTTGGCATTTTACAGGCACTGTAGCTGAAAGTATATGAGGCTTGTACTGAACTAAGTGGATTTACAGTGATATTCTCCATGGGGCTGAGGTGGGACTGAAAGAAAGATCTCATCTGTGAAAGGTTACAGAGGGTTACAGAGGTTGTGTGAGTAAGCTCAGCTGTTCTCAGACTGTTGAGGAAAATATTCATTTCCACATCTCTCCTCTTTGGAATTTGATAAACAGCATAAAATACAATTTTTTGTGTCAAGTATTAATAGTGATATTTTTCACTTAACTCATAGTTTTTAGTATAAAAGTCATGGGCGTTATAGAGCTGGTCAATTTAATTTTTTTCATTTATATTGAAAAACTCCACTCCACATTAGCTTCTGTGAAGGAAGATGGAAAACCCTTTGCACCAAACATTTAAACATCCAGTTTCCCAGAGAGGTTTGCCTATAAGTGTAGCAAGTTCTTTCCTTTTGGCCTGAGTAATTAGGTGGCTACCCAGAAAGCAAAAGAATGAACTCCACAGCTCTTGCTGGATCTTCCTGAGAATGTTAGTTTCCGTACCAGACTGAAAGCAAAAACTTTCCTTGTAAAACCATCAATACAGCTAAACCACTATTACTGACATGGACTTCGTATCAGCACATCAAAGGTCATTCCGCACTGATCACACTTTCTTGCTTTCTTGAGAAATCAGGATTGTTATATTTAGAGAAATTGTGGGAAATGCTGGATATAGATTCTGTATCATGTGAATAACCAGTAAATACATAGTCGAAAAGGATCCATAGGAACAGTTACAAAGCATTTTTTTAGTCACTTTATAAGAACTTCAGGACTGAAACGTAAAACCTAATGCTGGAATTCCTACTGTGCCTAAGAAAGAAAGCCGAGGAGAATAAAGGACACCTCTCCACACAAGAACAGTTTTCTTTAGTAAATTTTTCCCAAGGACTCTAGGAGCATTCACTACGGAAGAAAGCAAAGATAACTTTGTGATCTCTTCCATTTGAATCTGTAGCAAAATCGCCTCTTCTTCTAAAGGCAATTGGTTTAGCCATGAGTTTTGGGGAGAATTGCTCCAGTGAGCATTTGCAAAACCTGTTTTGTTTTTTTTTTCAGAATGCTTTCCCTTATCCTTTTTTTTTATGTTTATCTTTGTCCTAATATCTAATACTACTGAAGGAGGTGTTGCGTAATTTCTGTAAAGATGATCTTCATTTTGCACTTAGAGAAGCAAGAAAGTTCAATGTAACCACTGGTTTGCTTTTTGATAGACATGTAATGAAGAGGCTACTGTTTGAGTGTTGCTTCCAGAGCAAAGGAAATGAGTTAAAACACAACCCCACCAAACTTTGTCTCTGGGTTATCTTTTGTAGCCAGTTCTCTCCCGTCATACAGTGTTTCAATATGATTGTCTGAAACTGGATTGATCCGAGCTGCCAAAACCACCAGCAAGTTTACATGAAGAATGGATCATTGTACTGTCTTCCTCA
Organism: Tapera naevia; assembly: GCA_033556795.1. Lineage (NCBI taxonomy): Eukaryota > Metazoa > Chordata > Aves > Cuculiformes > Neomorphidae > Tapera > Tapera naevia. The sequence goes on from JAUMJJ010000038.1 coordinate 21,129,856, forward strand.
GCCTACACACTATCTCATTAATGTGTTTTTTGAAGTCCTGGGAGCTCTGTCAAGAAGTCTGTGAAGGAGTCTTCTAAAAGGAATCTACTGGAGATAAACACTGAGAAAATGTGCAAAGCAAGTATATATTTGGCAGACTGGTAGAAACTATGGAACAATTTCTTCCTAATTGTTCAGATAAGATAATGTGATTCAAGAAATAACACTGGACTAGAAAGCCATAAAACAGAAACCATGTTTTTCAACTGGAAAATAATTTCTGAAAAAAAAGATAATTTTTGCAGCCATGCAAGCTTCATAAACAGAACAACTACTGTACTAAAGCAAGATGGAAAAAGCAAAGACCAAGCTTTAAAACATACAGGAAGAAGGTAAGATTCTGTATTGCAATTACAATGTTTTGTTGTACTGCTTTTTATGGAATAGGCTTCAAAATGTTAATAGAATCAACACCAAATAATCAAATACGGTTCACATTTTAATTACAGAGGTTACTTGTTTAGTTACATGACATGCAATTACCTTTACGAGTATTTTAAGCAAAGTTAAATACTGAATGAAACGCTAAAAAAGAGATGAACTTTTAATAAAAAGTAATAATATAGTATTTCATTTTAATAAAATTCCTTATTCCCATTCTCATCAGTAGCAGAGAATTTTTGAAGGAAAACCCTTTGATTGGCATGATTTCAGATGTTTTATGGAAAAAAAGAAACATATTCAAGGTTTGTCTGTTTTATTGAAGTTAGAGTTCTGGAGGCAAAGTGAGAAAAACAAATGCAAAATGTGTAATAATGTAAAGAAAACATCTGCTTCTTGTTTACAGTTTAACTTTTCAATCCTACCCCCTAAAATATAATTGAGTAGCATAAGTTCTTGCTAACAGGTCTCGTACCTGACAAAATCAGTGCCAACGTGAGGCCAGTTAAAGACCTTATTTATTACTGAGTCTTTTTATTTGTAAATTTATACACGCAGCCAACACATAATATTGGGTTAAGTCAAACTAACACTTAAGAGTAGCCAAAATAAAAAAAAATAAGAACCCAGTTCCTGAGCTATAGAGGTTCTTCAGGATTGAAGATACCGCGAGATGAATTGTTCTCTGTAGTTCACTGTGGGGAGACTTACTGTGTAAAACGGTATGACAGAAGGCTGAAGATGTCATAGTGGAGTTTGCCACCTGTAAGAAGAATGTTAGACCTCTCACTTCACCTGTTCCATAGACAGCATTGACAAATCAAGGTCTCCCCAAAACCACAATGCATAGAGTATGTTAATCTCTATTTTGTCACTGGTTATGCCTAATTTCTGATATCTGGTTCATTAAGTTCCAATTCTAGGCTCTTTTATTTACCATGCAGCATTTCAGTACAGTCTTTGGACTGCATCAGAAACATTTCTGTTTGCTTTGCTTAACTCTGTGTTTCTGGCTTTACCTTCTGATAATTTTGGTAACCATTTTTATGTAACATACTGTTTTGTGTTTTTCTTACTTTAGATAGCAAAACTATGCAATAGCTTCTATCTGTTAGCCATCTATCCTTTTGTATCAGCATGATTTTCCCTCAAGTTGCTGATTATGTGTGTCCGTACAACTTATTTTGAGCAAGATAGGATGCACGTAATTTACATAATCAGATCCATGTACTAATTAGAGGAGCCACTATTTTCAATACCCTAGAAAAATGATGCCAGGCTAGCACAAGGATATTAGAAGTATCTGCTTCTCTAATAAGCAGACAAGAGGCTTGCCTTCCATTTTTATTCAATTCGGTAATGTGTATTTCACAACATAAAAGAGCAGTGGTAATTTGATCTAGCAAGGTCAAAATTAAGATGCCTTAACTAGTATTGTATAGAAGCTGCCCTTTACATTTGACAAAGTAAACAAGACATCATATTCATTTCCTCCCCAAAGAATAATATCTTACACAGGCCATATGAAGCTGGAGAATACTGTTATAAAGAGACAATCCATATATGAATATTTTTTGTGAAGTTATTTGCAGGAATCCTTCAAAAATATTAGGTTTGCATTTTTTTGGATAATGGGTAGATGACATTAAAAATGGAGAAGCTACCATTTCTCTTGTTCCAGGCATCTATATACAGCATATTTTGACAAAATTTCCTATGTTAATTTATTTGTCAAGAAACTTTAACCATTACTTCTTGCTAATTCTTTGTCTCTATATTAAGAATTTCAGCTTCACTACTTTCTCCCCTAGAAAACACATAGTATACCATAATTAGGCCACTGCAGTATTATCATTAATTTTTTTAAATCAGAGTTTTAAAACATTGACCACAAGAACGTTTCTCTAAGCATCAAATAATTTTTATAGTTATTTTCTTCTTCCTCACCAAGTTTTTCAGTGTTCTTTGAAACTTATGGACAACACAGTTCTACTTGTAATTCCAGTGCAAGTTTCACCAAAGTCATGTGTAGAGGAAGCAACTCCACAGTCCCAAGTGATCTTCAAGCCCCAATCCTCACTCCATGGAGAGAAAGGGCAGCACTACGGTCTGGTTAGTGCAGCTTGCTTGTGGTGGGACAAAGGCACAAACAAAGCTACAGCCCTCCATCTCCAGTCGTTGCAATTTGCTCTCTTTTGGTAGAGTATTATACAACGATGTATTCTTTTTTTTCGTAAACTCCTTCTCTGCCTCCTCCCTGAGTCTTTATCTGTACTGGAAGGAGGTAGAAGAGGTAAATGCTGTCTGTCTACTGGAATACCGGTGCACCACTCCCCTTATATCAGGCTGCACTTTTTTTACGACCTTGATACAAGCACAGGAGACAAACATTTTTTTCTCTGTAAGGCTTTATGTTTAATTAAAGGCCTATTTTGCCTGAGCTAAATCTCTGTTTTTTTAAGGAGTGTTCTGTTTAAAATCAGGTAATAGGTTATTACAGTTCTGTAGAGGAACGTTTGTACAGAAATATTTTGCACTGGTTAAATATTTTGTGGAGCACCACAAAATACAAAATATATCCCTTAATCTCAGTGGGTATCTTGAAAACTTATTACTAAAATATATATCTAAATGTCTAAGTACTATTCATTTTTTGAATGTTGGCGTGTTGTAAAATTCTGTTTTCTTTTCATTTCATGCTGTTGTAAATAAACTGAATCTGTACAGTAGGTTTTTGTCGGAGTCCCAGAAAGACAATTTTATTTTATAGCACATCCTAGACTGACAGCCAGAAACTGTTCTGCACCACCTCAGTACAAACAAAATTAGCTTCTCACAATATTTTTGCAGATGTTAAAGGTCATTAATAGAACGAAACCAGATGACTAAAGCAATACATTTAGAATGATTTGGTTTTATTTTTGTCCCCAGCTTAAAGACACAGAGTCCTCTTTTCTCGACTACTTGGCTGCATTTCAATTTTTTCTTTTTTTACTATTCAATATTTTCCAAAATCATAAAAATGAAAGGAGGATATGTATTTCTTGGCTTATGCAACCTCACTTATGGGAGAGATTCAGGATTTTTCTACACAGATGAATATAATATGAACTGCTCGAACTACACATTGCTGGAACAATTGCCCAATCTTCACATTTTGATCAAGGTCATACTTTTGCAATGGTCAAGGGAAAGAGGGCTAGTAAATGCAAGAAGAATTATGTTCAAAACACAACAGTATCAGGAATAAAAACTCCCCTTAGAAAAGTAGTTCTATAGATTTTGAAGTACATTGTTTAAGTGAAAGCCAACTTTGATTACAATTAAAAATCAGTCTTTCCCTTTCCTAGAAGAAACTGTCACAGTGCGTTAACTGTTTTGTGGCTTACTCAGGTGGTAATGGAGAGCTTTATTTGTCTTCTAATTTTAAAATATTAATTCTGCAATACTACACCAATTAGTTTAAACTGTATTATGCTATTCAAACACTTCCAAAATGAAAGATAAATGATTAATTACATGTTAAGCAACAATAATATCTTACATGCTTTAAAGATATAAAGTATGTCAACCACTTCCACAAATTTTCAATATAAATTGAAAAGTACAAAACAGGCCCATCCTGAATGCTGAGATAATAATGCATGTTTCCCTACTTTGAAACACTTTAAAAACAGATGGGATGAACAGTAAAATCATAAACATATTTGAAATAAGAAAAAAGGGAAGGGACAGACTAAGTTTTGGTGAAACAAGGCAAGGATTTTCATTTTTATATAGTCTGCTTGAGATAGTGTTGTGATATTCAGGTTGAAAGACTGGGATATAGCCAAAGAGGCTCAAGTGAATGACTCAAGAAATGGTTTGACACAGAGAAATAAAGCAGTAATTCATCAGCAGAGGACAACAGGACTGGTAGTCAAGTCTTGTTACTGATTGTTAGAAAGGTCATCACAGAGTAGAGAGGGCCAAGAATAAAACGCTTTGAAGAAGCTTTGAAAACCTGTTCTTCTCTAAATTAAGACAGTTAAATGTACAAGTTAACAAGCATAAACACTATAAAGTAGATTGTTGAAGTAGCAAAAGAAATAAACCAGAAAAAAAAATCTGTGGAAATGACTAATTCTTTATTTCAAGATTATATAGAACAATATGCTATTTACCTGACCGAAACTAAATAAATAAAATTATTAATTATATATAATTCATATGTTACATAATTTTTATGTAATGCATAAATATATTTATATATAGTATGCATATAATAATAATTATATATTTAATATATATATTTCCCCACGTACCTTATAGCTGGAAATCTGGTAAGAGCTGGCAAATAGGCAAATAGGGAGTAGATGGTTCTCGTGCCTTGAAATATCATGGTATGGCAATTTTCATATTCTATTTATTACAAAACATTTGCTGTGGATTTTCTGGTATATGTACCTGATATAGCACTGTCCTGATATTCAGTAGTTTTGTTAGGATATTATCCAAAAAGACTTCTTTCTTTCCCTTTTGAACTGCTTTATTTTTCTTAGAATTTATTAGGAGGATTATGCAATATTTTCGTGTGACTAGAACTTACAAACAGATGGGCTACATGGCAAATACAACAAGGATGGATAGCTGAGGCGGGTAGAGGAAAATCTTTAAAGGTTAATGCAAAATATATGCAGAAGCTTTATGAGCTAGACCTTTTAAATACCATTGATCTTTAAACAGATTCAGCAAAGGAATACTTCATACAGCAGGCACATCATGAAAAAAGATTCACATATTAAACCAGCGCATTACAGATATATGTGGCAAGACCCAATAGCTTGTCTTGCTCTCCTCAAAACGTATGTGGAGAGCTGGATGAGCTGTAAATGTAATCATGCCACCACTGTTTTAAAAGAAAAAAATGATGCAGTCAGTTTCTACTCTAGCTAAACAAATATAGATGAGGGAAAACCTCAACGAAGAACAGTTAACTTATGTCAGAGTAGAGAAATTGCAGAGGGACCACATCTAAATTACTGGTATTTTTAACAGCTAAGGAATCTCTGAGCATACGGTTTGAGGAAAATCCCCCAGAAAGAAGCATTTTTCAAAAAAGGCAAACTGATGAATAGTAACAAAGTGAATTTTATTTTATTTTATTTTATTTTATTTTATTTTATTTTATTTTATTTTATTTTATTTTATTTTATTTTATTTTATTTTATTTTTGTTGAAGCTCGTGGAAAACTGTTTTACTTAAGTAGAGAATGTGATTCCTCTTGAACTACTGGAGCATTTGTACACACAGACATCCAGGAACCATGCTTTGCTGGTAACAATCTTAATCCTTTACATTTATGGCACAGTCTTCAACTGCAGATCTTGAAGCACTTCGTTATATAAAGATCAATCAATTAATTTTCCAAGCATCTCAGCTAATATTTTCATGTCCATTCTGCAGATCAGTGCAGTCAGTGCTGCATTCTGGTGTTATGTGCTAAAGTCACACAGCAGCAAAGCACTCTGAGTCCCAGCTTCTCTGGATCACTAAACAACAGCCTGTCAGCGTAAAGTGCCCTGGAAACAGAAAGTCTACTGCATGTAGTGCTAAAGATAAGCAACAAATCTAACTAAAAATTTTGACTGTTATAGCCGTTTTTTTCTTTACTTTGAATTGTCAAAGTGAATCACTAACTAACCTATAAAACTAACCTATCAGCTCTTAGAGGCATTGACTAAACCCTTCTGTCGTGGTTTCCTTTAGAATGTCCAATTTCCATTATATAGTATTATTTTCATAGTAGATTTCCCATCAATTCTGAATGGGAGGCATCAGTGGTAAATACGTTAACCTTTGGCAAATGCTGACTTGTTAAGTATCTTCTTCAGCTGCCAAACAATAATTTATGTTATAATATGAAAGTAATTTAATTCTATCAAAACCCAAGGAATTTAGATGTTATTCTTTATATGCGTGATCAGGATTCCTATAATCAATTATGAAACACAGTAAATGTATTTAGAAACTATTGAAGACAGGATTAATTTAACTCATTTGAAAAAAATACACAAAATATATTGTATTCAAATATACTGTATATTTTTATATATGTTCAGGCACTGTATTTACACAGATTTTGTTTTAACACTTAAGGTTGTTTAGCTAGCAAATTAATTCAACACAATGAGCTCGTGCTGTAAAATGCCGCGGAAATAGAGTATTTACATATGCTAATGACTTCCAATTAAGAAACATGCAAATAATTGGGAGAAAGCAAAATTAAAACACTGTACTAATAACCTGACAATTACAAGGAAAACTGTATTATGCAAGATTGCAAACATAATTGCTCGCACAAGGTCTGTTCAAATACGAGGGTAGCTAATAAAAAGAATGCCTCAAATTGTTATTGACTACAGTCCTTGACAGACTTCTTGCTGTAGGACTACAGGCCTTTTGAGTACAAGGTGAAGTGCTGGGGTACCACACGGGGGTCAGTGAGAGAGGCAGGATAAGTATCAGGTCAGGGCATTCATCATTATGACTATCTTTCACAGCTCACTCTTTGATGTTAGAAAGAAGTGGGACTACAGATGATTATTTTGAGCTGTTTAACTAAGATAAGTGAAGCAGAGCAACAGAAGCTGCTTGATGGCTGTGGTGATAAAGGATTTTACCTTTCACAGAAAAGAAAGAATTTCCTTCCACAGGAAGATCATCATTTCAGAACTTGGTTTTAATTCAAATTGTGATGGACTACAGAAATTTAAAAGCAACTCAGTAGAAAGTAATTCTGAAAATAGAAATACTGTTTTGAGAAGTCAAAATGTTTCCTTTAACAAGGTAGAAATTTGTTTTGGTATTGCCGCAACATTATAATCCTTTGTGGGCCCACAGTATATTGCTACCACTATAGATGAACCTCAGATGATTACTTAGCTGTAGAATCCATGCTATATAGAGTAAGGAAGTCATTCTTACCTTACCAAGGGAAAGTCTTCAGTCCTATTGCAACAAATAAGCAAATTCTTTACAAGTGAAAAAAACACAACGCAAAGCCTAGTGGCTTTTCTTATCTTACCAAACAAGAATTTAGTTGGTTGCTGTATGTAACCCAGGAAGGCATCTTTTTCAGCACGCATATTTTCCTATCTTGCAGGAAAGTACTGACGTGAGGACACCTCTGCAGGAACAGAGATACAAATTCTTGGATGACACTACCTGGAAAGGCTATAGCATGCTGATTCGAAGACATACTCACCTTTGTCAGCACACATCATTGGCTGTGTATTTCTTGTGCTGCAGAAATTAAGGCAACGTTCCTGCAAACAGTAGCGTTGAGCAAATGCAGGAAGAGAAAAACTGTTCTTTCTTACTACTTTTGTTATTTTGATGTAGCTTTTATACTTTGTGTTAGCAATTCTATTAAGTCTGTCAGTCTTTATTCATATTTAGGACTTGAATATTTTGACAAATGAGACTTATCTTTGCATTTATATTGCCAGATTCTAACCCTGCATCATATTTTATCTGCTAGAAAGTAATACTTAACCTTAGAGTAAATGCATGTCATTTCCGAAGCAGGTCATTTAAAAAAATCAGCTTAGTCATAATACTAATGATATAGAAATAGAATAGAATTTAGTTTCACATATCACCTTTCAGACTTCAGGAATTTCAAAAATATTTGCATTTGATAATGACAATGGCGGTGGTGGCTGTGATGGACATTCCAGTTGGCAGGCATACAGTCTTAGCTTGCATACCATCTTGAATGTTAACCCTTTCCTTTAGAGAAGGAGCATTGGTTCCCACTGGGTTTTAAACTTGGCAAATCGCATATCATAGAATCATAGAATCTCTGGTTGGAAAAGATCTTTGAGATCATCGAGTCTAACCACACCTATCACTTGCTAAACCATGCCCCTCAAAACCTCATCTACTTGTTTTTTAAACACCTCCAGGGATGGTGACTCAATCACCTGTGCCAGTGCCTGACCACCCTTTTGGTAAAAAAATTCTTCCTAATATCCAGTCTGAACCTCCCCTGGTGCAACTTGTGGCCATTTCTTCTTGTCCTATTGCCTGTCAGTTGAGAAAAGAGATCAACACTCACTCTGCCACAGCCTCCTTTCAGGTGGCCGTAGACAACGATGAGGTCTCCCCTCAGCCTCTTCTTCTCCAAGCTAAACAACCCTAGTTCCCTCAGCCGCTCCTTGCAGGACTTGTTCTGGAGCCCCTTCACAAGCCTTGTTGTCCTTCTCTGGACGCGCTCCAACACCTCAATGTCCTTCTTGTAGTGAGGGGTCCAAAGCCGAACAGAGTACTCAAGGTGCAGCCTCACCAGTGTCAAGTACAGGGGCAAAATCACCTCTCTTGTCCTGCTGACCACACTTTTTGATACAGACCAAGATGCCAGTAGCCTTCTTGGCCACCTGGGCACGCTGCTGGCTCATATTAAGCCGGTTGTCAGCCAACACCCCCAGGTCCTTCTCCTCCAGACAGCTCTCCAGCCGTTCTTCCCCAAGCCTGTAACACTGCATGGGACTGTTGTGTCCCAAGTGCAGGATTCAGCGTTTTGACTTCATATTACACAGAAGTTCAGGCATTTTTGCACAAGTTTAGGAAGATACCAGAGTTACTGTTCTACACTATCAAGCGGTCTCTGCGGAGATTTCTATATAAGACGTGTGAAGACCAGGGGAATAGAAGTAACACTCTAAGACTCTTTTGCACCATAATCATACTGCCACAGGGAAGTTGTGTCTTTAATATAAATACTCGCAACCATACCCCCGGCACTTCCTCTGGAAGGTGAAAAAATAAAGTGAAAACTAGTTTGTATCATTGTCTTTGCCTGGTAAAACAGCTGTTGTCATCACTTGAGGTGATTGAAAAACAAATCTCTCCTGAATTAGTGATGGACAGACTTCAAAAGGTTCAGAGTTCTGGTTTCATTCAGGTAACCTTACCCAAAGCTCATCCAATCTTCAAGTCTGAGATATTCATAAAAAAACCCAATCTAACAAACCCAACTTTTACAGAAGTGTTATGTTTACTAATAAATTTGAGAAAACCTGATAGTCTTTTATCTACCCAACTCTCAACAGCGAATGTGACTATATAAAGTCCTAATGCCCTCACACACTCATGGAAGACTATCTTGGTGTTTAGAGCAACAGTTTGAAAGTCAGGAAACTTCATTCCTTATCATACTTCTGCCTGGTCATATGCCTGGTTTCTAAGTCCTCTGAGGCTTTCCCTTAATCAGAGAGATGACTGCAGCTTTTGACCATGACTGAGATGATAACTCTAAACTAAACCTGGGTACAGACATCATGTCACTGGAGGTGCATTAATGTCACCACTACCACAGACCTTGTGGCTCTGAGTGAGTACTCAGTAAGATTATGTTGAAGGTCCTGTGGCTACAGCAGCAACTTCTGCACAAAACTGTCCCATGCTGCATCATGACATTAAATTAGTCTTAATCCATGTAAATAAACTGTGAACTGTCATATAGAAAGTAGGGTTAGATGTGTACACCTGCCCCTTTGATAGAGTTTGCGTAAGAAAAGCACTTGGTCTTTTTGGAAGTTTTTAAAGGTGTTGATCCAAAGCCCTCTGAAGTCAGTGGAATCTTTTCGAGGGACATGAGGTATGGCTGCTGAAAACTGCGTAGAGAGACAGATACGTCAGCAGCTCCTGCTTGGGCCAGGTGCACTAATTTTTTTCACCTTTTAATAATAACACAGGAGTGATTCAATTTCTAAAAGGAAAATGCTGACATTTATTTTTTTAGCTAAAGGGAAGGTTCTATTATATATTAGGTAGGGTTTACCCACCAAAAACTTAGCTGATCTGAATGAATATTTATTCCTGTTGTAAGTATTAATTTCTTTTTTTGCTGTCTCCTTTCTTACAGCATACAAATTTTATTGTGTCCCATTCCCAATTATTTCCATATAATTTTCCTTTTCTTTCTAATTTTTTTTCAGTCTTAAGCAGAATGTGAACTCTACAATGAATGAAGCTGTTTCAGGCTCACTGTGTTCTGTCACATCTGTACTTAGGCAATATTTCTCAGCCCATCTGTTGGTTTGGGAGTCTCCTGCTGATGGTCGGCCAGTGGAAGAGGCCTCTGAAGCCTGAGTAAAATCGCACAACTGAGCAACCCCCCATCACATGCCATTTTATCAACTTGCAAGTTTAAAAGAACTGGCAGTGCAAGCAAGCGAAGATAATGCTTAAGCATAGAATAAAAATTATTTTTAGACAATATCTATTTAAGACAAAAGTAAAGTTCTATTTTCCAGTCTCCACCACTGATACACATCTGAGTAGAAAATTAGGAATGAAAAGGAAGGTATCATAATCTGATGTTTAGCCTTTTCTTTCCATGTAGTGGTTTACTGGTGTGGAAAGTAGATGACTATGGTGTTTGACAGGCAGAAAGGGGACAAACATGAACCAAAGGATCTGCAAACTGCAGATCACTTGTTTGATTAGAGTTGTTTGAAAGTTCTCTATAGCCATGTGAAATCTCCTGGTGCCAGCTGTGCTCCCTACAGAGCGCAGACATTAGATTTGAGTGTATGAGACAGAGAACAAACTGTAAACGGAAGATGAAGTGGACGAATGTCACTAAACATAGCAATTTTATAAGATGGTGATTCTCAGTAAATGTATAATTAAGTATCAGGTGTATACAAGGACCATACTTATTCGTTCTAAAGTTTTTATTTCTTTGATCACTTCCTTAATCACTTTTTTAATATTATCATTATTCTTTTTTTTCCACAACTTAAAAGGATGCTGAATGAAAGGACGATAATGAGTGGGAGGAGAGTGAGGGCTGGCAGATTGTGTTCAGCATTATCTACATTCCTTTATTAGTTTAGTCAGACACATTAGTTCACATTATGAGAAACAGATGAGAAACTGCTAAAACATACATTATGAGAAACATTAGGAGAATCTGCTAAGCATACATCTAAATAATGTTAACCAACAGCGACTCCAGCTGAGTGCCAGCTGACTCACCAAGCTTTGTAAATCTAAGCTGCACAGCATTCAGACAGCGTGTATGTTCTTGCTAACCATTAGACAGGTTGGGTTGCAATGCTGAGTAATCATTACACAAACCCTGTGCGGGAGAGGCGAAGGCGGGCAAAAAATAGAGGCAGCAGCACATCAGTGAAAGGAATTGGTCACAATATCCACCTTGTCTTCGTAATACCTGTTCTTCAGCACAATATACAACTTCCAGCTACTCCAGATGCTTTGTTGGATGAAACACATCACATTTCCAGATGCTTTATTTTAATTTGGATTTTCTTCTTGTGTCACCTAAGGGTCAATTTGTATTCTGTGCAAGACAATCAGCTAGAATGTGTCAAGTGTAATGAAGTTCAAAGGAAATAAAAAAGAACGTTTCATAGAATCATCCACAGAAAATCATCTGTGTCTTGGCTGAACCTTTAGAATAAATGTTTGTGGTTGAATGAATTGCCTTTGTTTTTTTCTGCTGGCCTATAGAAAGCATCAGCAGGTCTGGTATGATACTCAGCTCTACTAATATTTTGACTGTTTCATTTAGCATGGTATGATGACCAGTTCTCAGCAGAATGAAAAATACTGTGTCTGTGCGAGAAGAGGTCACTTCATCAGAGTTATTTTTTCATTAAAATCTTCTCTTACACCAGGTTTCTGCACCTCAAGCATCTCCAACCCTTTGAACACCTTTAGTAACAAATTTTGCAAAACTTTCAAGTAGCACGACTCAGATATATGTTCAGTACTGCAAAAAACAAGAAAAATTGCTTCTCTTCACACAGACATCTTCATGCCAGCAATCTAATTTCTACGAAAATTTTGTCTTTTGTAAGACAGGTTTGTACATATTTTTCTTTTGGTATTCCATAAAAAGTCATCCATGATATATTTTAACTGTAGTGTTTTTATTTTTATTTTTTTAAAGAATTGTACAAGTAAAATATTAGATTTGTATTTTTTAGGTACTTTGAAAATGTCAATAATTATGTGATAACCATTGCTGACAAAGACTAAATTAATAGTGCATTTTCCCTGTAAAGTATGAATAAATTTAAATATGACAAATGTATAGCCTGTAGTAGCAAAAGTTGGGTTTTAATAATTACTAAAGAGAGACAAATAATTCCTAATAAATAATATACACTATGCTTTATACAAGTCCTCTAACACGCTGGCAATAATTTTGAGTGTACCTTTTTATGTGTGAAATCCGATTTCTTCCTCTTCTAATCCAGAATTAGAAAGAAATTCTCCTGGTTTTGACTTGCTCCTTGCTCAAGCCCATCTACCTGTGTTCCTGCATGTGGTACCTCACCAGCTCATCTGCCTGCCAGTATTTACCTTTATAAGGCCCTGTGGCATTCTGCTGTCTGTCTTAGCAGATTTTTCGTTGTTGCTATGCTGTGCCTTGATTTAACACCCTTTTTAATTTCTACTAAAATCTTCCTGGTTTCTTCTTGCCACAGATGAAAGAACTCTCCAGCCTTGGCTTCCAGACTGTAGTCTGGTTCTGTTAGCATATTGGTTTCACAGGTTTCAACCACATACAACACATTGCACTCCAAGTATTAATGGACAGCAGTTACACCATGTTCTTTAGGTAGGGAGTCCTCTCCCATGAGCTTTTCGCATCATGTTCAGATTTCTTAAACTTACTTGTTACCCCTCCGTGAATGGATGGAGTTCATTATTTTTGTTTTCTCCATTAATTCTCATAAACATAGTATGGACTGGCATTTGCTGCCATATGTATAAAACATATTGTGCATCAAATTAAAGGTGCTTGCTTCCTATTATTACATTTTTAAAAAACTCAACCAGGCTAATATCGAATGTGGAAGCAGACTGCTAGCTTTGCTCTGCAAGTTTTCCTTCATAATTTTCTCCAGCCGTGTATGAATCACTTCTGCATTGGTTTCCCATTAACTCTCTTGGTACTGAGAGAATAGTGACACAAATGTAATTAAAAACCAAATTTGAAATTTCCACATGCAAATATTTGCATCAAATATGGTTGTGTGTGATATGGAAACTGACGTGATCTATTTAATAAGTGATGACTAGCTAACGTTGACCAAATAGATGTTATTACCAAGGAGTAATTGCAGAAGAATTTCTGTGTTTGATCTGCAGTTAAACAAAATGTAGCCAAAAATGTAGTTGGTTCATTTTGAGTAACAAATGTAGTTGATTGAAAAAAACGGTTTTGTTTGTTTGCAGATACTGCCCAAATAGAATTTGAGGTTAAGTGGGTTAGGTAAATAATCCGTTGTGAATTATTTGCTTACAGTAATACAGCTTCACTTTTCCTGTTGTTGTTACCTTTAACACTTCTTCCTTTTTTTCCCCTTCTCAATTCTTCTGCAGAGAGACAAAATTGATAGCTGCATAGGAGGAGCAACTGAGAGCTTAATAAATAATTATTAGGGTATGATGCATATTTTCCAACAGTTGCTCATGAAGAGATGAGCAGCATAGTCCACTACAGTGTTTAAGTGGAGCCTCTTTTGTCAGCACCTGCTATTAGAGTGTAACACTCAGTGGGACTAGAGTGTTTGCATCTCATTTCAGGGAATTTGCAGTAGTAGATGGCTGAAAGCAAGCTGCAGCACAAGAGGGACCTTGCTTACCATCTCAGCGGAGGCAGACAAGCCGTACACTGTTTGGAGGAACTAAGCATTGGCTGTGTTTTGCACAGATTTTTTTGAAGCTATGTACTGCATCAGTAAATTATTTCTCTACATGTTTAGAAACAAGGGAAAATAATGATGGTAGAATTACACACAGTTTACAAAACAACTAAGAGCAAATCCTCAGAGAGCCTCATAGTTCATCTTCATGATTTAAACCTTTTCTCTACCCATGAATGGCCAAAGCATCAGAGGAAAGTGGAGAGTTTTCTCATTTACTGAGCCACAGTTGGGAAGGAATTTGTATTAAGGTCTGGGAAGTATAGATCAATATTTTCAGTCAATCCAAGTAGTTAAAGAGACTACATAGTTACCTGTGAGTGTTATTATACAAATTGTAAGCTGAAAGGGCAGATACAATTTTTTCTTATATAGTCCTGTATTTTCATCCTATTTGAGCTGGTTTGAGCTTGCTTTCCCAAGCTCTCCAACTGCTCAGTCTGCCTCTCTCCCAAAACTTCCCTAGAGGAAAGCAGAACAGCTAAATTCGACCCAGGACTCTCCCCCAACGCGTGGACAGACAACAGCAGCTACAACAGGCCTCAGCTCCAGACAGGACCAGCAGCAAGGAGCCTCTTGTTCACCAGCTTGCCAGAAGAAGAAGAGAGTGCACTCTCTTATCTACACCTTATTTATACGTTGTGTTACGTTAAAGGAAGATACGGAATATTTCTGTGGATCTTGACCTCTGTTGTTAAGGAAGACCTGTAAAGGCCATTTTTTTTAAGGAAGATCTGAAAAATCCAAAAGTCAATCCACTACACTATTGCATAGCCTAATTTCCAAGATTGTCCCAGTTTTGGTGTCACTAATGGAAGTTGTGTGCTGTCAGGATTGTAATCTGTTAGCCTAAAAAAATTACTATGGAGTCACATTTATTTCAGTCAAGCTAATTTTGTGATTACTACTAAAACCCTCAAGATAACATAAAATCAATATCCTGTGCAGCTATATCTAAGATCCATGCAGAACTTTTATAATTAACTCTTCTTTTTACGCAAAGGCAATTTCTCTGGAAAGCTAAAATCTGTGGGGTTTTGCCTTACTTTACAGTCCTCTATTAATACTCAGAAGGTGTTCAACAGAAGGACTCAAGGAGATCTGCATTGATTTTAGCAAGGTAGACTGAGACAGTCACAATTACCCTGTGGAGTCTTTAATGTATCTGCAATCAAGGACGAGCAGGCCTCCAAATATGATTGTCAGAATTAACAGCACAGCAAAACCTGGTACAATACCAGCTAAGAAACTCACTCAACTGCAACTCAAGAAAAAAGCATCATGATCACCAAAAGCTGCATGATCACCAATGTTGTCTATAATTATAGTTAGCAGTAGAATTTATTTTGCTAGCATTTAAGCATTGCTATTACAAAAATTATTGTAAGAATTAATTTTTAAAAGGCAAATTCTAGCCAATTTAAAAATTAGGCAAATTCTAGCCATTTTATAAATTATCTTCCTAAGCCAAAATCTTATGCTTTTGGGGTAATGAGTAATTTTAGTGTGTTATTCCTTAAATATCATCTTTAGGAAGAATGCTTCCAATAAAACGCCTTGTTTGTTCCTCCAGTAAGAGAACAGCACTACAGTTTTCTTGGATTAGGAATCAAATAAAAATAAACACAATGTATGGATGTTACAAGGTATGTCATCCTGACAAAATCTAAGTTAATATTACAGCATCCCAGTGATCAAGTTGTCAGTTTGTATGAAACAGTGCTTCGTATAAAAGGCACTGTTTGGAAATACCACTGTACCAATTATAAAAGACAGAAACAGAGTCTTGTCATTTCTGGATTTGAAATATTAATGCCTTAACTCATACACGTGAAGAAATGATAGCTAGTGCACCTACAATTAAAACTCAAAGTACAGATAGCACTTAAGAAATAAAATATTAAGGTGTACCATGTTTTGTCAAGATTGATACATACAAAATAATAGACAACAGTGAGCTGGAAGAGATTAAATAATCAGGATTGTCATTTGTATAGCTAAAAAGAGTACCAGGACATTTTTATTGACATTTTATTCCCCCCAAAAAATAATTCTTTACCTAATTCCACTCTTTTCAACTTCATCTGAACCAGAACTGAAACATTTTAAATAATCTTATTTTTGTGACTGCGGCAGAGAAATGAGAGGTGTGGTTAAATTAGGAATCGTAAGTATTTCGTGGTCACAAGGAAAAAGCTAAAAATATCATAGAAGAATTTATAATATTAATTCATGGTGCAGTCTCTTAGCTCTCTGATTTTATTTACTTTAATTCCAATAACATATTCCATATTCAGCAAAACAGCATTAGATAAGTACAGAAGGAAAGTTTTACCTTAGTTTTGTCTTGTGTCAGTGTTTCATTTTAACCATTTTAACTGATATTTATGCTACTTAATGTTTTTATGCTATTCTTGCAATCCTCTTGAGAGATGGAAGATCGTTCTTAACCTCATTTTACATTGAAATCCTGATTCATAGAGATGCTGAGATATTTGCCTGAAGTTACATATAAAGGACCAAATCTAGTGAAATATGTAAAACTCTGTTCAAATACACTAACGTCGAAGTCATAGTCAGATCCGAATCTTAAGGACCAATCATCAGCAAAGTATGGTTTCCTTTTAGTTGGTTCAGGCTACTCATCATGCCACTATGCAATATTTTGACATGGAAGTTTGAAAAAAGAGTATTCTTGACCATAGATTGTTTCATCTGAAGGGTTAGAAATGCAGCCTGAAGTATAAAGGTGGTTCGAGTGTAAGTCAAATCTATCTCACTTAAGTTTGCTTACTGAGTTATAAAAGTGTTTTCTTGCAATTCTGTCTTCAAACTGGGATGCAGACCTGCTGATATTGTGGCACGACAGGGTTTAACAGGGGGAAATAGGTCTAGGAAGGCAGTGCTCTGAGGGTCCATGAGAAACAACTGTCTCCCTCATGACCCAGAACTTCTTCAATCCATCTTCTTCAATGTTTCGTCTTCAATAGCTTCAGCTTCACAAAGACTGAAGATTTGCATTTGGACTTCTCTGCCCTACACACAAATACCCAAATTCACACTGTATCAGTGCATTTTTTTTTTTTCTTTTGAATAATGCTGTGTATCTATACTTTCTTCTTTCAGTCTATGGCATATCTTCAGTAACCTTCTTATGGGGTCCTTGTGGATCACAAGGCACAACTCAGGACTTGTGTCTAAAAGTCAATGGATCAGTCTCCTAAGTATAGTTTATTTATGAAGTGATTCTAATTTTTTACTGGTATAAAAGAAGTTTAGGGATCTGAATACATGTCTCAGGCCTACAGCAAGCATGCAGGAGTCACACCAAGAAGGTCAGGAAAGCAGAAAATATTCTATAAGAGCAAATAATTCAAGTGTAATAAATGTCAGCTGACAAAACTGATTTGGAATTTCTTTTTCTGTGACAATCTTCCTGCAGATATAAGGACAAACAATGAACTAAATTTAATGATTAAATTCCTTATCTCTACCAGCACTCCATTAAGACTGTAGTCATACTCCACACGTGCAGCTTCTGTTTTCCTGGTATCAAACTGTTGCATGTTGTTAGGAAACTGCTATTATTTTTCTGTAGCTGTATAGTAGTGTATAATAGTTAAATTTAATTGAAGAAGTTGCTCTAAATGGAAGAAAAAAGGTGTGGGAATACTTACATTTTAGTTTTGGTTTGATTTTCTTTTTTGTAAGCATTATATTGTCCTGAAGATTCCATGTGTCATGACTTGTATGTTTTTTACTGTATTTGAAATTCCCTTAATTATGTTTAGGAATTTTTCAGGAATTGTCTGATCCAACAAAACTTTTCGATTATTTGGGGTTACGGGTAATCATTCTTTGATAAAAACTAAAGGTCATTGTGGGTATTAATTATGAATTTTGAGCTCAATATCTCATGTAAATGCTCTCTCATCATGTTCCTGCTGTTACAAACCTTCGTATTGGAGATGACATTCAAGGCGAAACCATGAAATATCTTCAGGAAACGTCTCTTATTGTTTTCTGTCTCACTACTTGGACAGTACCTCCTGTCCTCAGAATCATGAGATTCTGTTATTTTTTGTGACTATTTGGTGGTGGCAGCAGTGGTAGAAAGAGATGCTCATGCACAATCTAAGTTCAGATGCTTGCTAATTATAAATGTTAGAAGTACACTATATCTCACCTAGGAAAACACACCAGAAAATTGTTAGGCCAAATCTCCACTTTTCTTTTCCTTATTTTCCTGTTTTGAATTCAGAAACTAAGCCTAAAGGTACTTAAAGCGGATGGTAATACCTTACAAGGTGAGATTCGCTAAGTATTCTTGCTCCTTTTGTATATTGCTGTGTATCAGACCAGACATTGATGGCTGACAGCATTACCCAGAGAAATTCCATTTGATCATTGGCAGGCACTGCTGAAGCATTATTATAAATATAAAATGATTCCATGACAATAGTACTAGGAGGAAGTAACACTCCACTGAACTTTATCCAAGTTAGAATCAGATGTGCAATAACTCACTGTAACACCACTGGAGACTCACACAAGACCTACTTTTGTCCAATTGTTCCGCCAAGAAATAGAATTCCTAGTTAAAATGGATTGAAATAAAATGTAAAACTAGGTTAAAAAATGGCTGATATCTTTCTCTTCTTGTCAGATTTCCTGAGTTTTATCAAAGTCTTTTGAACGTCTCTTACTCCCTCCTGATCTGTTCACCCGTTGTTCATCCTTTTACTCTGCCCTGGTCCTGCCATAAGTAATAATTTGACTTGATATCTAAAAAAGTGTGAAAAACCAACTGCATGTAACTCTGTGCAAACTTATCATGGGAACAGGCACAAAAATCAGCTGGAAATTCTGCAAGTTAACATGTAAATTGAGCTCACATGGTATTGTCCTAGATATTGAACTACTACTCAGACGCTGATTGAAGGTACAGAGATGATCAGTTCAGAAGGCAATACTTCTTTCTTCAAAACAGTAAGTCAGATCTGCTTTTGCTATTCTTCATAATAGAAATAACATGTCTTCTAAAAGAGAAGACATGGGGTAGGCTGACAAAGGAAGACTACTGAAGGCAGACATAGTAAGCAGGAGCACAGGTTATCAATCAGGCTGTCAGGTCTCTTCATGCCTGAAATGAAGGAAATCTTCAGACTGGTTCTGATTGTCTTTTCCCTTTGGGCCTGATTTTTTTACAGGCTGAGGGATCAGTCCCTTATGGCTACAGGCTATAGGCGTGCTCTGAATGTGAAGAGGTAAGGTGAAACTTTTGCTTACTCCTAAAACTACCGCAGCCTTTGAAGCAACATTTCTATTACTCATTCTATGTCTGCAAAGGCAAAGTTGAATATTGCTGCACTTGCTCAGGTGAAAATATAGCTTTGTTGGAGGGCAACACTTAACAGGACTATCATGAGGAAAGGGCACCCCATGAGCCAGGGATGGCACCCAACATGATAAATCAAGGGAAGTGGTTCCCTGGAGCACCTTACTGACTGTAGGGTTTACAGCCTCGGGGTAAGGGAGGGAACTCAGGGGAAGAGCATCTTGGAATTGCATAAGATATATTTTGGGCTGTTTAGGGAAGGAATTAAAGGCAGGGAAAGAGGGGGATATAGCTGGTTTGAGGAGAAACAAGCATGGGAAACTAGAGGCATAAGGAACCTGTAGTGAGCAGGTTCCTGGTCAGTACACTTGCCTGCATGTTCTTTGTGCTTGATTAGCGCTTCTCCCCGTCTTCTCATTAAACTCCAGTTCTAAGTATTTTGCTGGGCAAGCGACTCCTAACCTGGCATCCATGTGTGTGTGTAGCTGTGAGTGTCAGGAAATGGAGTCAGACCATGGGTCAGGGAGCTTGTGCGTGCATATGACAGTGGCTGAAGGGAGTGAGCACTTATAGGTCAGGACACGATAGCTAGTGATTGACACTCACACACACACACACATTTGCCACTGATGAACCTCCACCCCACTCAGTCAGAGAGGGGTGCAGGACAAAGGTACTGATGCTGTATCTGTTCATGTGAGTGCTCTGTGTATCTGTCGATGTCGATCTGTTTAACTGGACTTAAATATACGTACGATATGTGCATATGGGCCTACTTGGAACAGATGTTGAGCCTCACTACTTGTTGGGCCTGGGGCACGGAGCAGTGGTGGCCTCACCTCTGTTACACACTAACAACTAGTACATAAATATTGTGTAGGCTTTGTTGGAACGCTCAGAAGGAAAGTGAATTTGGTCATTACTCCCTTGAGATCGTGTATCATACTTTGAAATAACTGATCAAGAAATAAATACTAATGGAGAATAAATATAATCATAAAGTGTAATTTAAAATCTAAATAATAATGAAATTAAAAGAAGAACTCTGTAGCAATACAAGGAAAAAACGATGTTCCACACTTTGAGTAACCACATTTAAAGGAGATCTGTTAATCTTCATGCAAAATTATGAATATTTCAGTAGTAAAAAAAAAGCAATCACACTATTAATGAGGGAGGCCTAAACACAATTTAATTTATTTATTTCTCATGGAAGTGTATCTATTAAAGTTGCTGCCTTCTACCCAGGTGAAATTTCACTTACACTTGTGAGATGAGGATCAACTCAGTCTTCATGAACTTAATTTCAAAAGTAAAAAAAAATTTATTACATTCTTTATCCTTATGTGTAGAGCATGCTGTCTATGATTGGAAAAGCAAACACACACTTTCCGTTCTTAAAAGTAAAATGAAAATAGACTGGCCCAACACATGTTTTTCAATTCAAAATTTACTTTATTCCAGCTGTGGAAGTTTTGAAGAGACACATTTAATAGTATGGCAATAGGTAGAGATTTATTTTTAATGAAACACAAATTTATTAAATATTTATTACATGAGGCTACATGGACATCCTTCCCTTTTTTTAGAGAGCAGTTTTTTCCAGCAGAAAGATCATGGCATTATCAATGCGGTAAAATATTTGATGTGCTACATTATGGAAAATTATTAGTTGTATTGGAGCAGGCAGAGTAGAAAGATCATAATACTGGTAAGGAATTAGCTACACGAAGGATGACAACAGTCTGCTGTTTTAAAGAAAACGTAGACCAGAGAGAAATTAGCAATAGGTGTCCCACCCAGTCAATGCTTGGAGCATTTCAATAACAACTTTGACACAACAACCAGTATGTGGCTGATGAAATCTGCTGGCAAAGGAAAGAGATTTTAGAAAGAATTAGAGGATCTCCAATATTTGAATAATAGCAGTGGGATAAAACTCCCATGACTGGGAGTCAACAGGTAGAGATAGCTGATGGAAGAACTGGATGAATTACTTTACTATAGGATGCTTCTCATTTGCCAAAAGTGTGTAACGTAAAAGAAAAAATCAAATAAATAAAACAGATGAAGTCATAACATGTCATACTGGAGGTATTTCTAGTAGAAACAAAAATCTGTGAATGATGCTGTACAACACACTAGTACCACCAGATCTAACATATGAGTTTTATATTCCATTTCCCAGAAAAGGTGGTAAGAGCTAGAAGAAATGCAGAGTACAGCTACCAGGGCAACGAGAGGAACAGACTTTTATTTTCTCAGAAGTGAACTACATAGGTTTTTCCTAGGAGGCTGTGATCCTTTAAAAATTGTATGAAGAAATGTTCTGGAATTTTAAGCAACCTGCACAAAAAAAAATAAAGTGGTGAAAAAATGAGACAATTTATCACAGTCTTTTCATATTCAGATTGAATTCACTCAGATGCATTCTGCAAAGTGTCTACAGTAACATTGCACAGGGCTGAATTTCCTTCAACATAAGCAGTATCTCTTATGTAGAAGGATCTAAATGAATTCCAGTTTTTTTTAGACATTTCTCCTGACTTTAAAAAAAGTCTGTTAATTTATAACTGTCCCAATGTACCCATCTTTGGCTGTTTGGAAATGTTCAGTACTCTAATATTTAGGCGAGGTGTTTTCATTTAAAGATAAAGGTGAAGGAAAGAATGTGGGAGGAAAAAATCCCCAAAAGACTGAATTTTGAAAGGTTAATTCCAAGTGCTGAGGTTGTAGTGTCCAAAATCATAGAATCTTTTTGACTGTATCTGATATTATCCTTCTTTATAGCTGACAAATGTTAACATTAAAAAAATGAAAATGCCCTCTAGTTCTCTTCCCTTAATCTTAACACTGGATGACTGCTCCACTACATTAATACTTGCTCTGACTGTTCTTTTGACTCCCTTGGTGATTTGATCCATAAATCGCTCCTCTCTGGAGCCCAACAAAAATTACATATTTATTTTCCTACAAGGAGTTTATGTTCCTGAATTTTCAATGTGTTTTCCTGTTATAGCGGTAAAATGGCTCTGTTTTACTTAGTGTCTTATTTCTTGCGTACAAAACTTCTACAGTGGTGGGGCATCATCTCATGTGGGGAAAGCAGTGACATTTTTCAAAATATATACTAAAAACAGTTGAACGTCTAATTTACAGATTTGCTATGGTTTTGAGATTTTTTTCAAATATGCAGTATTGAGAGGTCTATAAACACACACAAATGACATTTTTCAAGTCACTGTGCTTTTTTTCAGTAAACAAAAAAGAAGTACAAGGTTATGGCTCTATAATCTGATATTAAATCAAACTAGTGCATCAACCCATACAGTGTAAGAGAGCACCACTGGGAGATGTCTGCTACTGATCTCCCTGCCTTGGAAGGCTTAAGATTACATAAACGCATTCTCTTACATTTAACCTACTCAAAGCCTGTCTCTTTGAATCAAAACTCATGATGGCCACTCCAAATTATCAAGACACAACTTATCTACAATAGACTGCTCCAAAAGATTACTGACAAATTATAAGCAATTTCAGCTGCCTGTAAATGTTTCCTGTGGATCATTTTGACTGACCTTGAGATCAACCTTAAGCAATTCCGGTATTTGTCTTTCATATATTTCCCTAGTGGAGTGAATATTAGTTGTATAAAAAATGATGGATGGTGGCAATTTCCTATTAATTGCTACAGAAAAAAAAATAATTCTAACACTTCTGGTGGGTAGCAGTGACCACAGAGAAAGGGGAACTGAATTTCCAGTGAATATTTTCTGTGGCAATTTTTATATGAGCAAGTCTAGAATGATGCCTTTGAATAGTTGAGAAAATGTCATTGTCAATTGTCGTAGAATTACAAACAGAGCAAGGGCAAGATGAAGTTACCTATTCAATAGAAGTAACTGCCAGAAACAAGAAAGAAAATACGTTATTTCTCTTTCCTATTGTAGTTTATCTATTATGTGGAAAATGAGTCGGTGATCTGAGAGATATGTCATCATCTTAATTATTATTATTTTTTCTAATATTTCAATGGCCATATTTTTACTATCTAATTTCATTTTTAAACAACTTAGAAATTTTAAAAGAGAAAATTTAGGAACAAATGAAAATGCAATATTTCCACCAAACAGCAAGTTCCAGCGAAATTCAATTTCCAGCAATGTTATTTAGTGATGTTCATTGAAAAACCTTATGTTAGCATCATCACCTAGTATACATTTTTTTTATGCTTAAGAAATGTTCTTATGTTCTTACTGAAGTGAAATTAGATGCTATGATAAAGAAGAGCAAGAAGTTATTATTCTCATACTAAATTCTTCAACCTGTGCGTTACTTGCTATTTTCTGGAGTGGATTCATTATTTTTAGGTATTTATAACAGCTAACTTTCATTATCTGTCCCAATCAGAATAAGTAGTTACAGGATATTTGGTCATTAGAAGAGGTTGTGAGCTAAAGCATACAACAACACATTTTTTAACAGTCTCATTTCAACCATAGCTTGAAAGTCCAGTTCACGTTAACAGGTTTTGTGGTCTGAAGGATGAGGGATGAAGACAGCCTGAAGATTGAGTTTGATGGTGATAGTCTTAGGGACAGTATATTAAAGTGTTTTGATGTTCAAAGATACAGATAGGCACTTAATAGCATGTAAAAAAATGACTAGGTTCCTGCTAACCGGGATATTTAAGTGTCTTTTTTTTTAAACTCAGCTGGACATCTGTCTGTGCTGTGTCTCTAGCTCTTCACTGCTTTAAAGTAAATTCTGATCAGTGAAAACATATTTTCATCTTCTAAATGTCTGGTTTACTTCCTCAAATTCAGCTGCATGTCTGAGACGGAGTTTTGGATTCTTTCTTTCCATCCTTCACTAGTAATATAGGTTTTGCAAGCCCAGAAATGCCCTTAGGCCTAGTTTTGGAACAGAGGGAACTCATTTTACAAGAGGTAAGCGAATCCCAATCATCTTTTATCAGTGCTGTTCACACAGATGAAACCAGAAAAGTACAGGGGAGCACAAATCTATTTAGATAGTTACGTGTTTACTTAGTAACTATTACTATGAAACATACCTTAAAAGAGAAAAGTAAGAATGTTTACTTAAAGCAGGGGAATTCTTTTTTATAAGACACATTTTGTCTCTGTTCATTAATTTGAGAGACATCTTGAAGGGCTGTCTGTGCTCGTATATTTTAAGGTGCCACATTTCCACACAGGCACTGAAATGGTGCTGGAAACGCTTTCCTCATTCACAATAAAGTCAGCATTGAACTTATGTTGTCAAGTTGTTTTAAGATCCTCTCCATCAGTCCTTTTCCATTCTTCTGAACAGAGATTCTCAGGGATTGTTCTCTGCCATGGAGCATAGATATCTCTGATTTCACGTGGATCCCAGAATCCTTTTCAGCACATTTATTTACAGTCTTTTCACAAATTGTAAGTCTGAAGCAGGAATGAAAAGTCCAGGTAAGTGAGCAGAAACAAATGCTTTACAAGAGGAAAAGACATAGCTGGAATACTGGGTTGATAGCTGAGACAGTTTAGTGTGGGAAAAACACTGGTTTATGATTAGAGATACATGGCTTGAGTCCAGATTTTGCTCAGGTCACTTAGTATGTGTAGGGTTGGCCTTGCTTAACTGACCTTAATTATACTATTTTTTTTTCTGTGCAATCTAAATAAGACTTTTAATAGTTTAGTTTCAAGTAATAAAGTGCCATTCATGTGTGTAATTTATTGCTAAGTACATTAATATTTATAGACAGAACTGAAAACCTTTAGCCAACATTAAAGAATTTTCTCAGTCAAGAAAATCATCTTTGGTCCAATTTATTTAGCAAGTAAGGAACTGTCTAATAGAAAACCTTTGCATGGTTGCTGTAGGTCAAACTAAGCTGATAGAATAATAAAATGAAGTTGAGTTTTACAGCATTCCCATCTCTTTTATAAGCGTTTTGGCTCTGATATCTGGCATAATGTTTCAAAACAAATCCAAGTCAGAATGCAATTCTTGGAATCATAAAATGCTATGTAACTTAGAATTATCTTAACCTGCTAATTTAAAATTCAGTGGGGCAAATTCATTCTCCACTGTGGCTGGTATCAATTTAGCTGTGTATTTTTCATTTGCTTTTGAAAGATTGTAGTTGTGATTTTTCTGTGGAGTTAAGAATATGATAGTATGTATTGGTTGTAGGGATCATAATGGCTGCTATACATACATCATTCCTTCTGTTGAAGTAGATCAGTATTGACTAAGTAAAGACAGAACATGAAAGGATATTTTTTTCTATGCCTTTAATGTACTCGACTGCATAGTGGAGCATATGAAGGGTTTATCAGTTTAAGGAGCACAAGTGACCTTTAAGTGCGCACAGAAAAGATTTCTGTACATTAATTAGATACCTACAATTAAGTTTGGAGAAAAATGTCAACTCTTTGTAAAATCTGAGAAACATTAGAGACAGACAACGTGTTAAAATACTATTATACTGTTAAAATTATCATGACTTAAAAACATTTCAGAAAATAATTTTTTATGTATGCTGAAGTTGGTTCTGTACGAAGCTATAATGAACAAAGTTTCAGTGTTTGACATTATCAAAATAATCTCTTGTATTTCCCATTCAGTTGCATTCTGCATACATAGTTACTGCAATGTTCTTTTTCCAGCTTCCATTTGAATCGTTGCTGTGGCTATGAAATTAACAATGCTTATCGACAAAGATGTACTCTAAATCCAAATCCCTGAGTCATAAATGCTGGAAAATAATAAGAACTTAAAAGTTATAATGAAATGTCCAAGAGCTCATAGTTTTTTTTTTTGGTGCTGATTGGCGTAGAAAAGATTCTTTCCTTATATGAGAACTCATGGTTTCCAAATAACTAATGAAAGTATGTGTAACTCTAGGGAATAACGGAAGCTTTGAAAGAGCAAACATGAAGCTCTTGCACCACCAGGCTTCCTTTACGTGTATGCGTCTTAGTCATCTGTGTCTTATGCTAAACATCTGGAATAAAGACAGCTGACTCCACCTTACAGACAGACCACGTGGCTGCAAAATAGAGAAAGCAAGTGAAAAAATAAACCATATGGCGAAGTAAAACAAGCCAAAACTGGATGAAAGTTGAAAAGAGACACTCCCCCACCATGTTTGTCTAAATGTTGTAAAATCTATATCTGTTTTCAAATAAATATATGTTGTTTATGCAATTTATAAACCACTTCAAAGACTGGGAGCTTGTATCCTTTCTGAAGGGGTCTTCAAAATTACACTGAGTCCCTTATACATAAACCACACCTTTTCCATGATACATCTAGAATACGAGACCGCTTTCCTTTACATTCTCCTCTTTTCCTCATTATTTTACCATCATAAATAATCTGATTAGGCCCAGTTTTCAGCAGCTTACTGTACTAAGGCAAGAAGCCTAGGGTCTAGAATTCATATCTCTTTGCTCATTCAAATTAACCAGTAAATAAGTTGGGATTCATTCAATCCATGAAATTTAGTAAGGCCAGGCTAACACTGTTCACTTGGTGGAGGATGAAGGGTAGTATTTCCTCTAAACAGCCTCCTGGCACACAGGAAAGCCTTCCTGGTAGAGAGTACCATCTGTGGGAGTGCAGGTAATCTGTGAACAAAGGGATGGCTGACTGTGGAAAAAAAACATGCCATGTGGGGTGCTTGTGAATGAAGACATAATGCATTAGGGTATTTCCCATATCAGGTGTATAATAAATTACTTAGTATTCAAGAGGTACCTAATCAACAGAGCTGTGTGGACATCTGAGGAATGCACTGATAAGAAATCTGTAGAGTTACCAAACTCAGATTAAATTCTTTATTAATCTATCTAGGAGTTTCCCAGGGAGGAGAACAAACAAATATGATGAACAATGGGATAAAGAGAACAGTAGCTGTATTAGCATGTTACACAGAAAATCAAGTCCGTGTGCTATGGAAATGACAGAGCTGGAAAACACCAATGTGGAAGGACAGCTGACAGTGGGTGAGCTCGGACTGTAGGGACTTTTGTGAGAAGGGCACTAAACAGAGAGAGTCAGAAGGTGGAGATAGCTGGGGAAATTTGGAAAGATGGATGAATTTTTTTCTTCATGAGAATAAATCTGAAGAGAAATATCAAGAAGCAGGATGGAAAAGTGTATGATCAGACACAGTATTAGCAGAAAGGAAAACGACTGTCCAATAAAGAGAAAGGAGATTCAATGGAAAGTTCACATACAGTAGGAAGCTTTAAAAATATATCTTAGAAGACACTTGATCTCAGTATGTTAAACTAAATAATAAATTTGATGGTAAAAATAGAAAAAGAAATATGAGGAGAAAAACCCATGGGCTTAGCGGACAAGGGCCATGTCCTGCACTTCTACAAGGGCAGAGGAGTGCCCAAGGCTGGCTCCAGGTCTGAAGTATCATTTGCATTAGATGGTGAGCTGTGAGCATACTCATCCATCCTAATAATTATTTTAGCCTTTGGCTCTTATATTCAAGAACCGTCATGTCTTTTGAAATATGTTTACAACTTCTGACACTCACCCTGTCATTGTTGTAGGGCTTACAGTAACGGGTAATTCTGATCCAGGTCTTTTTTGCTAACGATAATGGAAGCCAATACATGGGCATCTTAACCAATCATCTTAATAATGGTCTGTGCTGAGTAGTGATTTATAATAACTTTGCCATGGGTTTGTTTCATGGCACTATTACACGGTTTTTAAAATTATTATTATTATTTGAGTGAGCAGTACTGATTCAGCCATCAAGAAAACCTTTGATTTCTATACTGTTCACTTGGGCTCTTTGCTGTATTCCATATTTCTTGACTTCTAAACATTATTTATCATTTTAATAAATTATATAACTGATCCAAAAGCCACTTATCAGAACTTTCAGGCAAATTGATTGTAGGGGACTGGGGCTTTGAACCCCCTGAGGCATGCTGGAATACACAGAGAAGATGCAGTACTAGGTCAGAAAACAGGACTTTATTACCTTGCAATTTGCCCGGGGCTCCCCAATGATGACCCAGCAGAGGTTCACAGCAATCGGGAGATGTTCATGGCGTCTCTGAGCTTTGACCTGTGACAAAGAGCATTGGGTCCAACATATCTTAGCTCTTATGCATAAGGTGGGTGCGTGATCGGCGTGTGCAAGCGGTGGATTGGCCAAGCTACTATTCGTTTATTCATATTATGGGTGAACATTGAAGTCACGTGCATGGTATTGTTTACATTCTAGTTGATGGCTAGAGCAAAAATAAACTTATATTTCCAGCATATTTTGGCACAAGAGTGTGGGAAACCTGAACAATGTGCATCACCCAGTCTCCTCATAATTATTCTTCAATGGCCCATACATTGATTGAGAGTGATCAAAAACCATAAAACAAAACAAATACACAGAATTCCTATAAATAAATACATCACACTTTTCCATTTTAAATGGAATTCTAAGTGGTTTCTTTTCATTTTAACAAAATTTTACATGTTTGAACAACAAAATGATATGTCAAGTTATCCAATAATATTTAAGAAAGCTCCAATGCTACTTATTTAAGATAGGATCTTTTTTTTTCCCATGGATATTTCTACCCTGTTTTCTCAAAAATTTTGCTATCTTTCTCAGACTCAGAGCTTATTGGTTACAATAACAGACATAAAAATACTGTGTTTTTTCCTTCTTACAATAATATATCCTGACAAAAGAGATGCCTAAGCTTCTGTTGCAGCAAAGTGTCTTCCTGTAATGTTCATACTCCTGCCTCTAGCATCACAGGCCAACAGGCTGTATGATTCTTTAGAATTACAAGCTGAACTGCAGCACTTCAACTTTATTTGAAAAGCACTGAAAATGTTTTAAGTGGATACATAAAAGTAGAGGGAGGGCAACTAACCAGTATATTGTTATTTTGACACATTTGGTTGCCTTTTAGAAAATGCATTCATAATTTTCTGTTTGACGTGATGTCAGCATCCAGTAAAAAGCTGAGAATTTTTCATCCTACTGACAGAACTCCATTAATAAAACAACAATCTTTTGTATGTAGTAATCTTTAATCTTATTTTGTCACACATTCTCAGTAGCATTTCCACTCGTTTTACAGTATAATTTATGGCACCGAAACAACTCTCTGCCCTGAAAAAGGTCAGTCTGTCAAGGTTTACTTGTCTTTGAAGAAAAGTAATAGAGCATTATTTATGAAGCAAAGAATACGCTTCAATACTTTAATCAATCAGAAAGATACTTGCATTATTGTATCTTTTGCCAAAAAATACCATGAGCAAAGGATACATCAACCTTGCATTCTCTTTTATGTCTCAAAAAGCATTTTACATTTTACGTCTCCTTCTCCTTTTGTGTTTACCGCAGTATGAAAATAACAAGGCTGATGATGTCTGATACCTGGGAACAATTTGTAAATTATGAGAATAGGGGTTGATCTTATCTGAAGAGTAGAAAGTCTCCGGACAGATTAACTAGAGCTATCCACTATGCTCATCACAATAAATTAATCTGATAAAATGTTGGGGGTTTGAGTCACGTGATGTAAACTAACATCTGTAGAGATAAAACTGCAAAGCTGTAATGGATCTTTACAGTACCTCAAAGATGACAAGCATAAGGCATAACCACATTTGGTACCCTTATGTTTTTAAACATCATCAGAAGCACAAATTAGAACACGCAATGTGGGGAAACAAATTGGTAGTTCATTAGAGAAAACAGTCACACTTTAAATTAAGTCTCTCAAATAAGAATTTAATTTAGGTTTAGTAAGATATTTTTATGTAAATGAAATGCCAATACATTATATAAACTTCTCTGTTGATGTTTAACAAGTGTGTAATAAGATACATATTATCTATTATTTGTTAGATACTAAGAAGTATTTTTTTGCTAATTAGTCCCTATCTGACAAGAAACTTCATTTACAACTTGGATGAGTTATTTCTTGCTTAAATCTCTAGCCAGTGAATTCTGTTTTTTTCTCAGGAACAGCTAACTCGCTTTTCACATCTGTATCTCCAAAAGATGCTTCGTTTCTAAGTCCTCTACATTTTACTATTGCAATGCCATCAGCTTTACACTGAGTTCCCATTCTGAAGAGATGGACACTATCTCTCTCCTAAATCTCTGTTGTAGCCTAAACAAGGCTGACAGAAACCTGAACTCTGCCTGAATTCTCATGATAATTCAAAGTAAATTAGGCATCTGTTCAATGCAAGTTCATCTAGTGATCATGAAGTCCTCTTTTGCATGTTTGAGTGCCTGAGTGGTCATGAAGGCAGCAAATGTCCTAAACATTAGGAAAATATCTAAAAAACTGTCATCAAGATTTCTCAGTACATCTGTATCTTAAGAAGATGATCAGAAGTTAAAAGCCCATGCAGTTTGGTAGGTGAATATCTCTGCCAACATACCTTCTATCGGATCGATATCTGGAAAGGAATCACTGGTGGAGTGTGCAACAATGTAGACTCTCAAGGTGAGCAGATGGTCCTTTTACAGTTAGTGGTGACTGCCGTCTCAGTTCAGTCTAGCAAACTAAATTTTGAGTGGCGTACTACATAATCATACAAGAGGGGTAGGTATGGTGGATCTAGCTGTGTTTCTCTGATTATTAAAAGATGTTTGACTGGTTTACTTCTGATAAAATAGTTATTAGTATTTAGAATACATAGTAAAGTGTATTGTGTCGTTGTAGAACACTGAATTACAGAGCTGTTTGCAGTAAGCACGTCTATTGTCCTGCAAAAATGAATGTTTGCCATGAACTTTGCTTTCTGCTAACAATGGTATTTTAAATTAGCGAACGTTGTATAACATACAAAAGAGGGTTATGGTTATACTGGTTGCCACATAAACATCGGGCTGTACAGAGTACATTAAATTAAATTGTGACATAAATGCTTCCCTGATTGTGACCAGGAAATAGTTATGAAATATGAAATAAGAATCATATTAAGTGCATTTTAAGCACCTCCAAATACGTATGTAACTAAACTGAAACTGTACTAAAAGTTACAGAATGTAAAAGCAAGATATATTTATTTTGAAGACCAGTTTCTCAAGTCAGAACTGATATGAATGATGGTGAATATTAGCTACCAAATAAAAATCAATAAATAGGATGTTAAAAGTATTACATGCCTGAGCACTGTCAGGGATAGATAGACTACAACTAGGTCTCTCAGTGGAGGCTGAGATGAACAGGTATGTGAATGATTTTAAAACATCATTCGTTACTGAACAATACCTTATATGTAAAGGTAAGCATGTGTTAAATTGATTTGGTATAATGATGGCCAAATTATTGCATACTTTACAAGAGCAATCTCTAAAACACCGTGTTAATGTGCAGTGTTGCACTTCAAGTACTAGTGGCATGGAGCTGAAATGTCATAACCAGCTCATGATCCAGAGGTCTGCTGTTCTATTTTCACAGTTCTGCGAGCCAGAATCTACTGCAATGAAAAGCTTCCAGAACTCAAATGGGCATTGGAATAAATCCTGGAATATGAAACCTGCTTTTCACATTCAAATTTCAATTAAAAAAAAAGAAGAAAGCAATTAGAAACTTAAAGAATCTATTACAGAACAATTTTGTAAAGACCTTGTAAAGGTTTGCCTTCATATTTCTATGTATCTTTCAATACACTACTTAGATATTGCAGAACATGTCTTTGTGAAGTGTTATCAAACTTCAGTTTTCACTGACTATTTCCATTTCTTTCCAATTCCAGACTACTTTTGCATTTTAAGATCTGGTCTGTAGATGTAGTTCAGATCAGGATGGTGTGTTAAACGATTTTCACTACAACTTTTATCCGTCCTGTCCACCTCTTTTCTATTATGTCCTGGGCAGAATTTTTCTAAGTAAAACCAGACATTTCAGGAGGGGAAATTATTACCCTCTGCAAAGGTGTGTTAGATTTTTTCTTCAAATGTGTTTTCTGTTTAAGAAAAATATACAGGGAGAATATGAAAAGGAAATAAAAGTGTGAACGACAGAAGCAAGTGCTGCATTCTGTGTGATAAAGATAGTAACAAGAAAGGGTCTGTTGGTTTATATGTTTCCCATTCTCGATACAATCATTGTCTCAAGAACAGATTCATATTCTGTATCATTTTCTGTTACCTTTATAGTCTTTCTTACGAGAATGAGGAATGAAAATTTTAATGCCTCATATATTCTGTGAATTACTGTAGGCGAGTATGCTGTACCACTTTGATCTTTCCTATATTCTGCAGTTTGATTGGGTCGTGATGTGAATGGAAAACAGCACAAAACAAATCAGTTTCTGAGAGAACAATTGCAATGCGAATAGGTGCAGAAAGAAAGAGGTACCAGTTCAGCCCATTCCATTATGCAGTTGATTGGGTAGAAACAGAGTTCAAATATCTGCTTTTAGAGGTACTAAAGATTATCTCAATTTTTGGGTTAACCAACCTATCAATTCCTAGGAAAAATTTTGACTAGGTGTTCGTAATCTGAATATAACTGTCTAGACTTTGATCCGGCATTGCTTTATCAAAGTTCAATAGTGTTATAGCATAGAAGAAATGGGGAGCTGAAGAAAGACATAAAGGAAAAGAGAAGATTAAAAAGAAAACAAAACAGTTGGAGAATTAAACATGTCTTAATTGCCTTAAAAAGTCTGCATCGTGTGTGTAGCCATAACTGGAAAATAACAAAGCAGGAACAAATGCTGGAGGAGAGACTGAGGCAAAAGGGTTTTGTCCTGGGGCAGAACTACTCTAGACATTTCATGTACCCTGCAGCACAGAAGGTTTTCCCACACCGAGTAGCAGCACTATCCCTCCCTGCCCCATGCCCTGTGCTTCCTGAGCCTCAGGGGCACTAGGGTCAGAAATCATGAAGCCGGATATCTTGTGCCTGTGATGGGTAACAGCATCTCCAGCAAACATCATGGGCACCTGACTTCTGCTTTCCTGTTTCTCTGAATCCTTTCTCCAGTCAGTTCTGTTTTTTATACCAATGTTATGTGGCTTTGTTACAAACGAATGTGCCAGCATGCACTGTATTTGGGAAACCAGGTGGACAGTTTTTAATGCTGGGGAAGACCTACCTCAAAAATATTGTTTCAGGTTTGTTTGAAGCAATGAAGAAAAGGAAAGAGAGGAGAGAAGACAAAAATCACTAACAGTTTGCTGCTGCTAACCTTACTCATGATTAGAGTCAGACAATTTTGAATAGAGCAAAAAAGAATGCATTGCATTGTATCAGAAATATGAAGTAAGCTATTCCCTCAGTCTGAAATCAGAATATGGTTGTGCCAAGTTTTTAGACGTGGCACTTACACTGTTTTTATGTCCATTCTCTGCCATGTCCCTGGGCTTAAAATCCATATCTCTGCATACTCATTTTCTTATTCAGTGGGATTTATGTAAGTAGATTTTAAAGAGAAAAGTTTTGCATCTGTATTACAATATGTAAATCTATGACATATAGAAACTAGAGCTCTGAAACGATTTTAAAGAGTTCATTACATGTTCACTCCACTATTTAGGTATTAATATGTAACAACAGATCAAAATCATGATGTAATTCAGAATGTAACACTGATGATGGACAAAATACAGTTATTTTACATGGTTATTTTCTAAGTATTCTAACAAAATGTATTTGGTAATCTGTGTGAAAATGGCACAATAAAATTCATCTAACTCTCCACAAAGACAAAGCTACCACATGTTCCGTGAAACCAACATCATATTTGACTTCTCTCTTCTCTTTTCACCCATGCACATATATTTTAATAGTGAAGAGAACAAGTGCTGTATGAGACACAAAAGAGATTATTTCTTCAGCATGCTGAACGCATATAACAAATACTAGTGGTTCTCTCTTTCCAGACTGAAAAGCAAACGTCTGTATTAAAGAGATGAATTGCAGACAGCATAATATGTTACAACAAAGCCATGGTTGTTTGTATAACATTTCTAATACCCTTTACTTTCTGTACCATGATTGTTGCTAAAATCTTCGAATACTAGAAACCTCTCTATCCTGTCTTGCCTATGACATAGTTTGCTGTATTTCAGGCTTTATAACTACCTGTATGCATTACTAGCCATGCGGAAAAGTATTTTCTTAGCTACAATTCACTGGGGCATCACATAACAAACACTGTGTCCTGGTCATCATGACCAAATAAGACAAGCAGGGCCTTGTACTCTTTACGTAGGGCTGCTTCCATGCTGAATCTGGTCTATGCAACAGTTCTTTCAATACAAACCCAATGATATCTGTCTGTTATCTACATACCTTGAAAACTCCACATTTCCTCCAGTTTCCTTCCAGAAATTCCTCTCTTTTCCCTTCATCCCATCTTTGACTTTTTACTTTCTCATGTTCTGCAATCTGTTTCCTAATTATGATTAAAGTAGCCTTTTCAATTTGTGTTTGCAAAAGCCCACAGAAATTTATCTGAAAAAAAGGTAAACTTGGTAAACCTTCAGCTAAAATTTTTTTGACATGATTAAAAATAGACATATTTTCACTTTTTCTGTTTTGTTATGGCTCTATGAGCCCAGAGAGATTTTGGCTTTTTGTTTCCCCTTTCTAGTTTTGTTCCAGTGTTTCCATTTCAATTTCTGTGTGACTTTTCCTTTGTTTTATTCCAGTACTGTACATTTACTTTCCAATTTTATTTTGCCTTACTGCCAAGGTATTTCCACTACTCTCTCATGCTGCTCTACCTTTATGTACTTTTTATTGAGATGGGTATGCATAATTCAAAATTGCTTCAGTATAGCCACTTGAAGTCACACTTGAAGTCAGTCTGTCCTCATGAGGAAGAGCTTATTAACTTGTTTGTTTGAAGATGTGCCCTGCTGCAGCCTCAAATCAGAGCAAAGATTATGTTTGGTAAAAGCAATATAGGGAGTTAAAGCACTTAGAGCACTTAGAGAAATTCTTTCAGCATAGCAGACAGATATTGTTTTTCTGTTACCCACCCTGCAGTGCTGGAGTGATATTTTGTACTGCTTGCAAGACAGAAATCATGCATTTCCTTCACTTGCCGATTCCAAAACTTGGCCTTTTGCTCCTGCATTGGAAAAGGCACAGTAAAGCAGCAGTACTCCCCAAAACCCCTTTTTTATCTTGATGCCTGTTGTAGAGGCAGTGTCAATATCTTACTAGTTCAGCCACAACCTCTGTAACAACTGTGATCCTGAGAATCGGCAGAATGAGGCTGGGCAGCAGCTGCATTGCTTTGTGGACTGGCCCACAGATTAATTCTTGTTGAAATTGGTGAAATAGAAATACTCTGGTAGGAAGTTTTCATCATAATTAATTGTAAACACTACATATTAAGAGAAAATAAATGTATGCTACAGCTGGTTGGGTGCAGCAGATAATTTGGAAGAGGGAGAAAAGAAATAAAAAATAGTTGAGTGACTCTCAGACAGTTAACACAAATTTACCTCTTTAAACCATCACAGCTGCAAACTGTGGTATACAGTATGCAGCCACTGAACTGTACTTGGGTGTACTTGTTTTTGGAAATGATATTTCTGTTAGTCTGAGAGCTCATACTGGAAAAAAGTGCCATAATGTTTATCTCCAAAAAACCTCTTTATTAATAGGAAATCTACTGAGAAACCAGGTAGTGCTCCCAATGTGTATTCAATTTTGCCACTGAAGTTTTCATTGCTGGGGATGCTGGGAACCAAAGTGATTCATACATGGGTTCTCTAAATGAAGTTAGTGAGGGTTTGTGATTTGTTGTCTAGGCATAACAGATATTCTGAAACACATGAAAGGGAACTCCAGAACAAACCTTTGGAACAACTAGCTTAGAGAAAAAAACAAAGATGCACTAAGCTTGACCAAGGGCCAAAAGAGACTGCACCAATTCTCTCCAGGATTCCAGCCAAGCCAAAGTAGTGGAACCTTCTCAGAATAAGCAAAAATATTGTTGCAAACATCCTACAGAAAACTGGGTGTTAATGCCGCTGAAGCCAAAGTGATTCTGGCTCCAAACCTGCTTCTCACGTGACACTCCTTCTTCAGATGCTCTGTCACTGCTGTCTAAAGTGGTGAGTCTGGCTTATCCTTTTTTTTGCTAGAAAGAGGTATCAGATCTCTGTGATAGCACAGGAAGCACAGAATAACATGGCCTGAACAGCTGGGGAAGTAAAGGGGTACTGCTGAACCCCTTTTTTCATGTAAGGTACCATAGCATCACAGCAAGGCGCTTACTCCCTCCTATTAATGATGCCATTTAGCTCAACCTTTCTGCTGTAGTGCTGCTGTTATACTGTTTTATTATTGGACATTGCTTATTCTGCACTAGATTTTGGATCCTGGCACTACGCTGGATGGCAGCATAGTATGATCTCAGTGTAGCAGCAAGAACACTGGATGATGGAAAAACTAATGAGAGGTGAGGTAGGAAGCAGTGGCAGCTCAACAATAGCATCTCTCTCCAATAGGAGTTGTTCTTTGTTACACAAGACCAAGAGCCACTAGTTCTATTTGTCTTTTCCCTTAGATACATAGCAGTCACTGAAACAACGGTCTGCTTTGTCTGGGTGCCCTGTGAATCACTGCAAAAGGCCTGCATGCAGCAGAAAGCTGCCTGATAGGCAAGAGAGGAGCTACTTCCCTCTCCGTGTTCCACCAGTTCTTTCCCTGCTATTTTGTACTTCTTCATCTCACTTCTAAAGGATATTACACTACATCTAAAGGATATTCCTCTACATCATTGTATGAAAGAGACAAATTCCTGCACCCTTCTCAATCTCACCTCTGTACTTCAGTGAAATCATAAGACAAAGTGGCTACTTGTCAACTTCTGACTTCTGAACTCAAAATAAACTTGAAAAAGTTCTTAATTTTCCATTAATAGTATCTTAACTACATTATAATGCTGAAAATTCAGGAAGCTTGGATTAATAAATCACTTCAATACACGAAAAGCAGTTAGGAGGAGAACATTTTAGTTTCATCCAAATATAAAGAAATCTGATTCTTCACCTTTTTCATATTATAGCAAGAGCACTTTTGCGCGAATCGTTTTAATTCTTTGTAGCATTTTTTTCCCAAGCATTCTGGAATCATTCATTTATCAAATGTAATGCAATTACTGTATGTCAAATTTTAAATCATTGCTTTAAGAACTTAATTTGCAAGGATTCTGCACTTTACAATTTAGCCATATAAGTAGCATACTTGAAATCAACCATAGTAACCTTGTAAGTGTTGGTTAAGATGAATCACAATACTAGGCTTGACGATTTTATCTTAAACATGTATATCATTCCTGTTGGAGCTATATAAGACTGTTTGAATTAACCTAGAAGTTCCTCAGGGCAGGACACATGTCTTTGTCTACATTTGCAGAGTGTGAACAGACAGTTGGCTCCTGATAATTAATACAATACAATTTCCTAACTATAGGATGCAGAAATTTTCAAGGAAATGAAATCTCAAGTTGCCTGTAGAGAAATGCTCAGAAAACACATTTCAAGAAATGAAAGGTGGAGGACGAGAGAAACAATTGTTTTACTTTACAAAATCCTGGGGTCAGAGGTTCAAGGATGAGCATTGTCAACTTAATTCCATTTAGTTAGCACAGCATTAAAGTGAACTGTGAAGATTTCTGGGGGTTAATAGTAAAGAAATGGAAATCTTTTTTTTCAATAAAAGGAGATAAAAACTTTTCAGGTTTGTACCATTCTCTTTTGCTAGAGATAAGAATTCTTCTTTACTGACTGTCTGCAATCAAGATGATGTGACCTTTACTGGAATAATATCTCCCTCTTTTCCTAAGTAATCTTCTCTAATGGCAAAAGGAGATTATTTGGGGTATAAAAAAAACTCTGGGGAATCAGAACTGGTCATAAGAAAGAGTAGAATCATATTGGCAGGATATACAGAGGTGTTAAAATCTTACTCACAAATTCATGATCATGACATATGAAAGGCTTTTTTTTCTAGGGATATGGTTTCCACTTTATTATTTCTTTGTTAAACAAACTGCAATACACTGCTCTAAAATTTACACAGAAACCTGCCAAAAAGCCCATACGCCAAAACCAGCTCATGGGTATATAAACAATATCTCTCCAAATCAGCTGCCTGCCTCTCGTTTCCCAGGAAATGATTCAACCTGAGAAAAAGCAGTAGATTTTAGGTGCTACTTTCTTTTAGCATCTCCACTGAGGAAAATAACCAAATTCCTGTTGGAAATGAAAAGATGCTCTCCTGGTAAAAGTACGGAGAAGTGAATTTATCTCAGTAGTGCTGCTTTCTCACTCACTTTCACTCACTTTCTGAGTTTATAGAGCTCCCTGTTTAAATCTTGTTACTATTTATGTCTTTCTAACCATATTCTCTAGAAATCTTCTGCTGAGGAAATTCTGCTTTTCTTCCGTAAACACCTATGTAGGATTTCATGAAATTATGTTAGATTTCCATTTTATTTTACCTTGCCCATTTTTGAAAAGAGAAGGCTGAGGGGAGACCTTATCACTGTCTACAACTACCTGAAAGGAGGTTGGTGTTGGTCCCTTCTCCCAAGTGACAGATGATGGAATGAGAGAAGGTGGCCTCAGGTTGCACCAGAGGAAGTTCAGATTGGACATCAGGAAAAATGTCTTCACTGAAAGGGTGGTCAGGCACTGGAGCAGCTGCTCAGGGAGGTGATTGAGTCACCATTCCTGGAGGTATTTAAAAGACAGGTAGATGCGTTTCTCAGGGATCTGGTTTAGTAGAGGGCAGGTACAATTGGACTCAGTGATCTCAAAAGCCTTTTCCAACCAAGCAATTCTATGATTCTAGGATTCTATGGTTAATTTCCTATTAATCTCACTAAAGCTGTACTCCAGACTTTGACTTGACTACTTTTGATTATTTTTCCCATCATTTATCCTTGAATCATGAGCAGGTCTTTCTTCCTTCATACCACCTACAAACTCATATGCAACTGCATATCCACTATATTTTCACAGCTTTGCAATATGTAGATCTCTCCTCTGGTTCTCCCTCCAATCATCACCTTTCTTGTCTCTGAATATTTAACTTTGCACTTGGTAGTATTAAAATCACATTTTTTGGGGGGAAAATTCTCCCTCATTCAGGAGGGAGAATGTTTTTATGGTTATGATTAAATATGCCCAAGGATAAAGAATGATATCCACTGCAGAGGTGTAATAATTCTTGCAAGACTGTAAGCAGATTCTACAACAGATCTGATTTTTATCATCATTTACTTTTAAAAAAAATTTTTATTATTTTTTTAAATTTACATTTTTAGCATTCTTTCTTTTATGTCAACTCTGAAACTGAGACAGTTGAGTGGTTTGTGGATGTAAGAAGCTTTTAAAATTTCCATTACACTCTTTCTTAAATGAAATTACCCAATGTCTCTTTGTGTCCTCAGAAGTCAAAATAAATCATCTGGCTAAACTTTCAAGATCTGAAACTAAAGAATACATGATCTTACAAGTGTGTCTTGAAGTACAGCACCTCGGCTGCTTTTGAGGTATGAAACCCAAAGAATTATGTTTCAAAAGCAGTGATTATTTAAGAAAAAAGTATATCTGTAAAACTAATGTCAACCAGGAGGCCTGTTAAAAGATAACTGAGCCACAAAATGAGTCACCACAACTACTACACTTTTCACTGCACAAGGTCTCCTCCAGTCTAGGTCATCATGATTTCCAGCTGCTTGCTAGCATGGCCGTTTGAGTTAGCACTGATTTTGGCACTGACCTCAGATGGAATGTCTTCTGAGCGGACACCACCACTGCTAACCGTGGCATTCGTGCTCATACTCTGACTTCACACAGAGTTCTGAAAAGTGGAGTGGTTGTGTTGTGCTCTCTTCAACGATAGACTTTACTAAGGGTTCGGCCATTTGAGGTCATAAAAGCCACCGACTTCGAGATGAATCTGAGTTTGCCATGTACAACAGGGTGTTAGTTGTTTGTGTGGATTTCAAATGTATTGATGCTGTAGTAATAACATTGTTCTGAATGTGTTTAGAGCTCAGGAGAAGGCTTTGAAATGAGTCAGAAATCCAACAGTTTCATATGTACATCTGGGGGACCTAAATATGTAATAAGATACAGGAAAAAGTGAGCTTTAAATAATGCAAAAGCCACTAGAATTCAGCGCTCTGCTGAGTGAAATGGAAGAAAAGGTGTTAAATCGTGTCTTGGTGCCTTTATTCCTAGCTTGTCTACTGCTAAAGTTTACCCAGTGAGATGACTTTCTTAGAGCCCTTTGTATATTGTAATAAACTGTTCCTGCCTTTATCTGACTGCTTGAGCTCAGATAGGACTGAGACTCCCAATAAATGCATTAGACTTTGAATGTGCTGTCAACCTTCACTCCATTCTGCAGAGAAATATCACGTTTGTTTTTTTTGTTTCATTATAGCTATTGCATGTGGGATCAACTAGGTTTTGTATTTTCCCCAGCAATCACTCTAAAACTATTGGATTGTTTTTCTTTCCTGTTGTTAGAAACAGTAGCTATAATGTCTGTCTTTGTGTTACTATTTTGGTATATTCATTTTTTTCTGTATCTTTAAATGTACCACCATATAACCCAACTACCTTTTAATCCAGGAAATTCTACTGCAGCTCAAAGAAGAGAAAAATTACCATCACACAGTCAGAAGAGCATGCCTTTTTATTAACAGAAAATAAACAAACAATTGGCTTATATCAAATATAATCATCTATACCACTAAAAATCAAAATAGCTACTCTGGAATTTTAAAGGGGCTTATAATTCTGCATAAAAATAATTTAAAATAATTTTAATAAATATTTTTGGCAGTGTGGGTAGAGATATAACTTTGCTTGTCAGCACATCTATTTTTTTTTTCTCATCTAATAAACTAGCTAGGACAGTGCAGCAAAGGAACATTATAATATTAACAATGTTGCTGGAAAGCTCTGTGCTTTAGAATGAATTAACTTTCACTGCACTGCAGAACATACAAAGTGAAATTGGTTCAGCTCAGAATAGCAAGTTTAACCCCTTAGGAGCTACTAAGCTCTACTTGCATCTTGACAACGGTTTTTGAGCAGCCCTGGCATGGGTATCATGGAGGTAGCTGATCCATTTGGCAAATTTGGAAAAGCAACTGCCTAGATAAAATCTGAGAAAACATTTTTATTTTATGCAATACAGAAAAAAAAATTGAAACTTCACATTCCAGGGAATGTGCCAAGAAACAGCAATCGGGTTCCAGAAATACCAGAGGGTTAATGTTGTGAGAGTAGAACTGAGACATGTTTCTTGTTATAGCAATATTCATTCACAACACCAGAAAGAGTAAACCTCTTCTGCAATTGCACCCTGGTTCTGATTATCCTTCTATTAAAAATTTGTCAGCTAAATGACTGAAGAATGATTCAGTGAAAATCTGAGACCTGCTCAGGACTGAACATCTGCTGCATTGGTCCATGTAGAAATGTTCATTGGAAAGCTTTTGTCATCCCACTCACTTCCATGGGATCTTCTCAGGCCCCTTTTATCCCAGGGATGAGAATGCTGTGTGGGGCAGCTGTTTTTGTGACGTGGACAGGTAAACACGAATTGAGACCTCTTAGTGCCTTTTGCATAGACCTGATGACAATATTTTCTTACTATCCTACTGGACTGCAGTCAACCTAGACATATTAAAGAAAAAATACTAGGTAACAGATTTTATTTTAAACAAAACAAATAATCAAGGTTATCTTTTCACTGAAACAAAATGAAAGATATTAAAAGTATTATTTTTCTACCTGTATCATAGAATGAATTTACTGGGACTTTGGGGGACTGGGAAGTCTGAGGGATTATCATTTTACATGGTATCTATTTCACGAACTTCACAGTCAAAAACTACCAAATCCTCAGACTGAGGTGCCTCTCATGGGTTAATTTTCTTCTTCATACTTCGAACTACTCATTTTCTCCACTTCTAAACAATCCTTATTGATATCAAATGCCGTAAAAATCCTGAAGAGAGTGATATGTCTAATACTGCTGAGTTGCTACTCATCCATAAGGTTTGCTGTATTGTGTTTTTGTGGTTTTCTAATCTGTGGCTTTTGTGTTTCAAACACTCATAGCAGAGTAAACAAATTCTAATGCAATGTTCTTACTTGGTCTATTCACTCAAGAAAATTCAGGCAGCTGA
This sequence comes from Tapera naevia, assembly GCA_033556795.1. Classification (NCBI taxonomy): domain Eukaryota; kingdom Metazoa; phylum Chordata; class Aves; order Cuculiformes; family Neomorphidae; genus Tapera; species Tapera naevia. The sequence continues at coordinate 21,172,547 of JAUMJJ010000038.1, forward strand.
GTGTATACGTTGGAAGGAAAAATAGAAACTCATTTGGTAAAATAAGTTGAAAAGAAATTCTAGTGCATTCAGTACTGAGGAATGAAAAGAGGCAAGAGAAGTCCAGTCTTAATCTATGCTTGCTAAAACCTCTAGTTGGTCAATTTCCTACTGTATTTTTCTGTAGTCAGTTCACAGCCTTACTGTACTCAGGAAAATGTGAATTTTTTAATGCCTCATTGGTTTTACATCTCCAGAATTTCTTATGCATCTAAACAAAACAAAATCTCTGCTCTGATTTCCTACCATGGGCCCAATTAAAGGACTACTAATCCTGAGATGCCTTTCATTAAAGATCTTGATGCCCTCTTTGCTTTCTATTTCCATCTCATATTTTGAGTTAAACACCAACTTTGCTGAAATGATTCCTTGGAGAACTTATTTGATTAGCTTGCTTACTGGTTTTGAGATATCTTCTCCATTACTTACACAGATTCACCTGCAACACTACCTTATTCCTTGTCATATACAAACGGCCCAGTCAGAAGGTAGTGAAGCTCTTTGCTAGATCTGTGTGTGTAACGTACAGGTACAAGTACATGTGCATGTACATACACAAAGAAACAATAGAATGTGCAAGAGATCCTAATATATAAAAATATAAATATATAAGAATTGCTTAAATTTACTAGATTCCATATGTCAGCCAAAAATCCCATTAGGACCATAGAGGTCTATTTTAGTCAGTGTTAGTTTGAAAATAGAAAACATTATTCCTTTCCTTACATATTTGTATTTTTCTCTACTCGCTACATTTTCCTCTCTTATCTTTCATTATGTGTGTATCAATGTGCCCTCAAGAAAAGTCCCTTACTTATTTCAGTCATGTATAACAAAATATTGGTAATTTATATTACATTCAGAGTGTGTTAAGTGATGTAGATGTCTTCTCAGAAGAGCTTAAAACACAAGTGAAATTCTGAAGAAAATACTGAGAATCTTTACTTTCTCAGGGAAATACTGAGGTGGAAAATGATTTATCTTTGTATATTCTGTAATAGTCTTAAATAGAACAGTGGCTAATGTTGTAACTGGAAACTGATGCAAGAATTATTTCAACACTGTATCTTATCTTTACCACAGAAAGACCCTAATATAGTCAAATTTTCAAAAGGGTGACTGAAAATACTTGTGAGAGTCTCCAGTAACTATCTGTTATCACTATGGTTGCAGCAACAAATATTCACTGTTGGAATGAAGTTTATAAGAATGAAATAATTAAGAGGAATGGAAAAGCTTACTGCTTGCATTAGGATGGGATTTGAACAATTTAAGGAATGGTGAAGCAGACGAGATCATCTCTGATCTTTCTGAGAGGTGACCATATGATCCGGGTCCAGACCCTGTGAGGTTGTGTACATAGTCATCAATGTACCTTCTTATGGTGCAGCAACACATTTCATAACATTAAATTTGTTTTTGAGGCATGACCTCTGTAACTCAGAAGGAGCTACAGATTATTTGTATAAGTGTATGTGCAACAGGAATTCAGCTCATTATTATATTTTTGCTAATGATAACATGTTGTCCTCTAGTGATGTACAAATAACATGATTATACACAATGATATAATAATTAACAATAATTGATCTATTTTTTTTTATCTCATCACTTCAGTACTTTCAGCTTTGTAGTATTTGCTTTTTTGTTTGATTTTTTTTTCCTGAAAACATCTCATTACTTTACAGTGTGAAATTGCAACATAAAAAAAGAAAGCCTGCTTTATTTTGTGAGAATATTCTTGCTTTTAATAATGAATTAATTACTAAAATAATTGTAGACATTTACCCATCTCTAATGTTTTCGTCTTTCTTCTCATTTCCTTTTCTTATTCCATTCTCCACACCTCTCAGTATAACGTTTTTAATTTCAGTCCTAGGAAACCTGAAGATGCCAGTGAACAATAGACTTGAAACGGTCATAGAGTCAATATTGCATTAGCCAAAGATTCCAACAGTTGCTCTAAACACGTAGTACCCTCAAAAAATTAATCCTCATCAATGAAGACTTAATGCACCATAATGTAGTCAATTAAATGACAGATGAGAGTATTATCTTGTTTTCTATTAGATACCTGGCAGCAACAGCTATCTTTGATCCTCAGTGACTTTCTGATTTATAAGTTCTGTCTCATAAATATTTCTTAGGCTGACGCTCCAGTGAATCTTCTTATGCTTATGGTGTTTACATATTGTTGGTGACTGACTGGCCATGAAATTTTCAATCACTGGTATTTATGTGTCTTCAACACACAAAAATCAAGTGTTGTTCCTTTTTTTGTGATTGACTTTTGAGGGGACTAAAAGATATTTCCCTTGTGGGAGTAGAAAAATACTGATAGAAGTGAATCTGTCGTTATTCCACCTGATCTATTTCAGCCTTAGACAAAGAGCTATTGGGAAACCCATGTGGGTTGAGATGGACTTCTATATTGTAGTTCCTCTCTTTATTACAGATTTCATAGTCTTATCTTCTTAGGCATCATTCATGTATGGTCAGGGTATACCTTGTCAGACAACTATTTTTCTTAGTGTTCAGATGGGTTCTGTGGATCCTATTGTTTTCTAACTATACCAAGAAATTATATAAAATACATAGATGATTTTTATATGCTACAATTGATCTAAATATTCCTATTTTTTAACCCTTGAAACTACCCATGTTTGTTTTGTTTTATTTGTACTTATTTATTTGTAAGTATTCTTAATTTTATCTTACATAATATTTGGTCATTTTGAATTCCTCAAAACAATAGCAGGATATGAAAACGACAAAATACGTCATTTGAGAAGAAAGGTATGGAAATCACTAATTTAACTGGTAACCCACCTAGAGCACGTCTAAATTGAGAATCAAGGCTTCTAAAACAATCTACATAATAATGTTCATTTTTGTGTATTTCATCTTTCTTTTCTTGAACATGTACAAAAGCTCAGGGAAGAGAAAGACTTGGAAAAATGCCAAAGTGATGTGACCACTTGAAGAACAATAAACTTTTTATTTTGACTCCTTGCCCTAAGGATGCATTGGTATCTGAGGGCTCCTTCCTTGTAGATTTGATGGCAAACCATATTTTCATGAACTGTCAGACATGATGCCAAAGGTGATGATATTCTGGCAATGAGATTAAGACAAAAAGATGACAAAAAGATCTGATTCAGTGTTAGAAACCTTCATAGGCATTGTCAGAAAATGTGAAGAATTTGAAGCTACAGGCAATGAGAACAGACATAAAATTTCCAGCCTAAAAATTGCAATAGTGGCATTACTTTTTTGCATCACCAAGTCTCAGCAAAATAAACTGGAATGACTGGACAGAATTTTATCTGAAAGGAGTTTTAAATTGTAAGTCTTTTCTGTAGCTCAGAGAGTCACTCTTTAAATATTGCCTTTTAAAATGGCTACCCGAGATACTTGGAGCTTAGAGCATCTTCTCCCAGTCACATCTATCAAAGCAAATAATAAGCAGAGCTCTTGCTGTGCCACTTTTTCCATTATGTTTGTCAATGAAGAGCAGAATAAAATTCTCAAGATGTGAGAAAAATGGAACATATTTAGTTAGAGGGATCTTGGATTCACTTATAAAGTATATATTTTCTTTGAAAATGTTAAAGTGTTTGAGAGACTTGAGCTAAGAATAACAGCTTTTATTTTCTAAACATCAATTACATATGAGTGAAAAATATGTATCTGTGTAACTCAAAGAATAAGCTTAATTTTCTGAAGGATAACACAGATAAGCACTTTGAGGAAAGGTAGAGATGGTTGCATGTATATCCTGCAACTCATGGATGTTTGTAACAAAGGCCAAATCCTTTGGCAAAAGTATCTGTTCCTATACATATACATTATCTTTTTGTTGGCTTAGAATACTGCAGGCATAAAGAACTCTGTTGTACATAAGGGTAGAAATAGGGGCATCTATTAAACAGCATTGCTGTATTCGTACAGCAAAACACAAACTGTGTTCTTTTAAATTAGACAAAACCACCCACAAATATTCCTGTTATATTTTGGGAAGATATTTTTAATATAGGTCTGATCTTCAGCAACATATACTGGCTGGTGTGGCTGTGTTTTGTTATGGTTTCTTGGTTCCCAATTCTTTTGGCAGAAAACCTGTGCCTGATTTCTGAGCTTAGATACGCTAGCAGATATTCCTGTGTAGCTTGTTAAATCAGCTTCTGAATAACAGCTGATTTCACATTTTAAGCATCAATATGTAACCACATAGCTGAAATCAGAGTCAAGTTTTTCAATCAAAAATGTGAAAAATAAGGAAAAGCAGTCATTCCCCCACCCTCCAGCTTTCTGGCCACCTGCCATTTTGTAAAGATATTCCAGTCTCTGCACTCAGGTCTTTTTTTTATTCTAATGCCTCCTTGTGCAAATGCTTCTTCTCATGTGTCTTTCTCCATTGCTGCAGGCATCGTGCACCTGTTTGAAAGGAGCACATTACTTTTTCTCCTCCCCTCACCCCAGTTTCCCACCTGCTGGCCCTTTTGGCATGAATCTATCTCCAACAGCTGAGAAAGCAGAAAAGATAAAGCCTTTTTGCTACTTAGAGAGCTACCTTCAGCTCTGTGAAGAGCCATGTGATGCTACTGGAACTTGCTTCTGTTGGATTCTCGCTCTAAGGCTGAAATTTCAAGGTAGTGAAGCTTCCCGGTTGTGTAATGAGAGGGATATGTTTCTGAGGGACACTCAGTCAAAGGTATGCATAATACTTTTCTGGCCTGCTGCTTAGCTCTTCAATTTTGTCAGCACTCCTTATAAAAACATGGATCTATTCCATATCGCAGAATCTGATATACCCATTTCTCTTTTACAGAGCTCAAACCCATATGGCATTTGCTTCCTGCTGATACCTCCACACCAGGAGTCTCTTCAGTAAAGACTCAAAGAGAAACACACAACATATTCTTTGCTCCTTGTGCTCACATACCTAGGCCCTGTTTTCTAAATCAGAGGCCCAGAGAATCCTCTGGTGAAGATCAGGACGCCCTACCTCCGGTTCAACCTGAATGTCAAAGAATTTCCTGTTCTGGTAGTCACAGGAATGAATCACTCCTCCGTGCTAGATGCCTAATAGCAGTACTGCTCCTTAAATTTATCCAGATCCCTTTGGAGTACATATATCAAGCCACTGTGGTTATACCTTCTGTGCCACCAGCAATAAAGCTGGTGCGTACTTAGCAATTCTGCAAATGATGCACAAGGCAGATCAGTCCTGCTCATGGTCCCACAGCTCTTCTGACTCTGAAGTGTTGTCAGCTGGAAAATTGTAGTAAAAACTCATTCCAGTCAATAAAGAAATATGGGTTTGAATACATGAAAGATATAGTTCTTCTGAGTGGAAAAGGTACAGTTTCATCTGGTCACTCTCTGCCTATGTCTGCACGCAGAACAAAACCAAACAATATGACAATTATACTGTTCTGGTAATGAGTTTACGAGAAAAAAAAAGCACGCTCCTTTTCACTAAATTGACATAACTTACTTTCTCTTCTGTCCTGTTTGATGCCTGTCCTTTTGTTCTTGTGCCTGTCTATTCTTTATATTATGTTCCTACATTAGCCATATGTTTTTCAGTGCATTTTACTGTATTTTGGCCAAAGCAAAATTAATGTTAGGGTGTTGCCCCCATCAAAGATTTACGAAGCTGCTTGTGGGAGAGATGGTGGTTTCCAGATGTGAGCATGATGCTAGTGCAGCCACCTTTGTGTTTTAAAACATTTTCATAAGCATGTGTTTTCTGTTTTGCTAAATTATACATGTCAGTCAGTTTAAAAGATGTGATATATTTTATATTACTGTTCTTCAATAGAAGGCATCGTCCTGGTGTATCTCCAGCCCAAGGGCAAGAGAAAGTGTTCTGACTCTGTTGGGATTTGTTCATCTCTTCTTCTTAAATCTACAACACACCAATAAGCAATATACAGCTGGTAAAATACAGTTTAGTCACAGTGTAATCTTTAAGTGGTGGATATCCTGAAAAATAAACCAAAAAAATACCTCCTCCCCCCCCCCAAAAAAAAGGAGAAGAAAATGATGCACCATGACAAAGATCTTCAATAGTTATGGAAAATAAGAATATATTTTTGTAGCCCATGGTAAATATAACATTGCATCAGTAAGCATTCAAATTACGCGTTGCCAGAGGGAAGGATGCATTGGATTTAATTACAATTAGTAAGCATTCATTCCTGGAGGGTTTTTAGGCCAAAGGTAAAGAAATCACATGGAGTTGATGCTGTTTTGGAAAAGGAGGGCGGGACAGATATTTCAACTTCTGTTTGGTCATAGATGGCAGAGAAAAAAGGATTATCTTTTGGATACTGCCTCATGCCTTAGTTATAAACCTGTTGTTTGCCAATTACCCCTGCAATGGATAGAAAGCGTAAGGAAGTAGAAAGGTCATTTGGCACGACATTCCGTACAAATTTTCCTATGCACTGTTAATGTACCCTGTTTGGTCTCTATAGAAACGGAACATATTATTATACACTTTTATATGAAATAGAAGGTGAAGAAAGATAATGCTTGAAAATACTTTTAAAATGTGCACAAATGCCATCTCAAATAGAAGAGGCACTCGACTTGGTGATGCATTTCCTTAGAAAATTAGAAGGGGGGTGGAGTCAGAAAGGTAACCATTCCTCTCTAAATCTTAAACATTCACATTAGAAAGAAGGGTGTATTTATGATAAGCACATGCATACAAGAAACACAGTTATGAAAAGAGGATACAGTCAAGGCAGGATTTTGTTGTATATGTCACTAACTGTCTCTAGGTGGGTATTTTGGATTGTCTACATGACAGCATCTCACATCTGTAGTGCAGGATTTGACCTTTCATGGGGAGATAGGATTTTTGTTTATTTAAAACATTAACTTCTCTATACTTGCTATTATGGCCATGCATAGATCATGGAAGTGAGTGATTCCAATAGGTGCATGGGTAGATAACGTGGAGAAGCTGCATTTTGAGACAGGTTAAACTGTTTTCTTATAAACTTTAGGAGTCAATCTTGGGTGCTGGGCCTTTGTCTGCTCTGGCATGACCAATCCAGGACACTTTTTGAAAGCAAAATGTAGCAGAGACTCACTGTCTTAGGTAAATAGATGAACCTTTCCAAATGTGTTGTTCAATCAGTACCTGTACACACCATATGTTACATTGTATTATACACAGCAGATGCCTTATCCGACCCTTCAATTGACATTCACAGAATTAAAAAACGTGGAGTGATAACAACATAAAGACATGTGATACAAAGAAATATATTAATGGGTGGATGAGCATCTTTGAATATAAAGGTACCTTTTTATTCCTAAAATTGGGATTTATCCATCACAGTCACATGGCCAAATATAAAATTAAGTCAGCAATTGTATTCCTGTAAGGATATTTGTTATGTGCACTGGGGAGAGTAGAAAAGTGAATGTGAAAAGTGAATGCAAAAATTGAATTTTGACACAACTGGAACAAAACAATGAGGTAATGTTTTGCCATTTTTATGTAGACACAGTATTGCTGACATTGTTCCAAACTTTTTTTTTCATATTTCTATGACTTAAGCCAGCAAGTCAATTATTTTTAGCTTCACAGGATGAATTTTGTTTTAGTTAAATAATACATTTTCCTGGTTTTTTTCTGCCTTTTTTTTTTTTCTGTTTGTACTCTTACTTTTGTACTCGTATTGCCATAAAATCACCTGGGATATGTTCTTAAAGCTCAACAATGTAAAACTACTTAGTTGAGATGACAACCATAGATAAAACTGGGAGAGTAACTGCAAAATCTTGGCTTAGTGTTTTGACTCTTCATCAAAATACCTAAATGAAATTAGATTCCTCGCTTCTTTTTGTGTTATAAAAGAGTGGAGTTATCAATTTCTGTTTTCAGACAAAAGGAAGTTACATTTTAAATGAAGGCAGACACTTCCCAAGAAAAAATGTTCTGTTTAATCAGAAATGTATCTTTCTGTCAAAGAAAATGTAAGGTAGAAAATGTTCAACCAGCTCACGTCTGTTTCCTATACATTCTCATGGGATTAAACTTCTTATTTCAAATAGAACAAAGAGATCTAAAATCCCCAAATCATACATTTCAACTTCCTATCATATGTCAGTCAATTTTTCCTTCATTTTTCTTTTACTGCAGTTGGTTTGTATGTTTCTAGTTAGACAATCAAGAATAAGAAATAGCCAGAAATTAATCATCAATCTTTATTCCAGCACAAAATAATTTTGAGTGGTTTGTAATTCCTCAGAGACCTCTGTTTTTATCAGTATGACAGGATATCTTAAAAGGCAACTCCTCAGTTTCTGATTTCAGTGTTTATTTTTTCCAGTAAACAGCCTAAACTTCCCCCCAAATAAAACGGAATATATTTCCAACTGCGGCAAAGTATCTTCATATGCTATCTCTCAGTAATTTTCTTTTATAGAACTTTTTCTTAAACCCCATAGAAATTATGAAAAAGCAACCATATTGGTTATATAGTCTTCAGAATCTGTCACCACACAATACCACAATCTTTAACTGTAGCTTTCGAATTACTGTCTTTGTTTTTATATGTAGTTCTGCTGTTATTTAATAAGTAATGGGAATCATGGTCATGCACAAACAGATTTTTATTTTTCCAGTTCACTTTATATTTAATCTGATCCTCTTCCTGTCTTTACTCTTCTTTTAATATGTGCAATTTAATTTTGTCAATGTTCTCTGAATGTTTATACTTAAAGAAATCACCTGTTTCTTTTCTCCTAGCTGTAGGTATCAATTTTTTTGTCATATATCAGAATACTGTGGAGTAAAAATTCTTGTCTGTTCTGGTTGTAGCATAGAGATATTCTGTATTTTATTAATTCAGAAGTTCAATATTTAATGAGCTTTCATGATACTGCAACACCATGAAAAGTTTGTTAATGAAATGAACGCAACTGAGGATTTAACTCTTTGCTACCACTGATAAAGATGTATCCTGCAACACCATGCACTCACAGTCCCCCATTAAAGATACCAGCTACTTCAGAAAACAGTTTTCTCTAACTAGGTGTCTCCTGAACTGTCCATTATTTTGCAGCCCACAGCCTCTGACTGAATCATTAAGAGTAACCTCTGAATGTGAGACCTCTGAAGTTAATTCTGGAAGTCTTTATCATCCAAAGAAAGACCAAGCATAAAACAAATTTAACCACTGGATCATCGAGCCCAGTTGTTAAGTTTTCTAGTTGTTGATGGATGTACAACAAGAAAACACCCTAAAGTAGCTAACTGACCTGAGAGCATGAGGACGGTGTAACAGCTCTGCTTTTTTAAAACAAATACTTCTATGAAATGTCATTTCTCTTATGTTGTACTGGGTCGCTGGCATCTAAGAAGTATCAAATTCACACCATAACCTTCCCTTCCATGGGGATGTTATTCCCCCTGTAGCTGACTCTTTTCACAAAATGAGTAGGAAATTACGGTGTGTCAGCTGAGCTCTGCCAGCTGAAGTCTGTTCAGCTGGGACTCGCCAATAGGTTCGAAAGTTAGTAGAGTGAGCTCACTAGAAATGCAACAGGGACAGGTGCAAAGTGCTACATTTAGGAAAGAATACTCAGCTGTCCAAAGACAAGCTAAGGAACAGCTAACTAGGTAACAAAAAAAAAGAACTATAGATTATTGTTGATCACAATCTTTTATTATTAAGAAAACAACACAGTAGAGTGAATAAATAGGAATATAGAGAGTCTGAAAGACTTTCTTCACTGTAACATAATTATGGAATGTTTGAAGAAGATCCACACAGGAGGAAAAAGAAGAATCAGTCTTTTACAACACAGCTTTCAAGGAAAGACTCAACAGGTGGCAATATATGAATAATGAAGGCCCTGATGTAAAGTCTGATGTCAAAAGGGTAAAAAAGTAAAGAGGAACAGAAAAATTTTATATCACATCTCAGTTGGGCAAGAAAGAAAGGAATAGGCTAAAAATGCAGCAAGGAAGGTTCAGATTAGGTAGTATAAAATCTTTTTAGTCCAACAGAAATTGGAGCACCGCAATAGATTGCTTGGAAAAAGTATCACCACAGGAAGCCTTTAAGACAGAGCTAGACTGAGGTGGATGACAAATATTTCAGGGAGACCTGATTATGCCTTGGAAAGGAGAATGGTCCGCATGAGCTCTCAGGATCTCTCGCCACCCACATTTTCTATCAGCTTGTTAATCTGTTGCTGATGCACAGACTTCCAAACAGTACAGCTGTTGAGCCTCATCTTGTTAGAGAACCGGGCTAGAAATAAAAGCTGAAGATTTGAAGAATGTGTCATCTTTCCTCCACACTGCTCAGATCTGCTCCTCCTTTACAGTCTGATGTTAAGCAAATGACTAAAATCAGACTGTTGTGGAGTTTGGCATTTTAGCTATAGATGACTTTTAGCCAGAAAAATGACAGAAGCAACAAATACAACTTGTAAACAATTTAAAAAAGTGATTCTGAATATGTTTGTGCTGTAATGTAAGAAATTTCTTCAGTAGTTATTAGAGGATTTGTTTTTTGATACTAAAGGTTAAAATTTCTCAGTCATGCTGTTCCCAGAACATATGCTACTTCAAACACAAATAATTTCTAATCTGTATCTTTTTTTTTGTGTGTGTGAAATTGCATTGTTTGTTAGTGGTCAATTATTATTCATTGTCTTGCCAGAAGGAAGCAGGAATCACACCATGTATTTCATATGGTTTTTCTACATGCCATGAGCAATAGCAAGTGAAGTGCAAATAGCCGCAGCAATCTTTTGCTTGAGTCCAACAGGCTGAAATGCATATGCATGTTAGAAAATAATTAAGACTACTACAAATACAGGAATAAATTCACAAGTCATAGAAAATCACAACAATATATCACTTTTAAGATTATTTATGTCTAATTAAGAAGTGACTAGCCTAATCATGACCAAATTACTCAAAAACTCTTTTGCTGAGGCAGCGTGTAAACCCTTAAGTCTGCTTTTTCATGTTCTATCAGTTTGATGGAACAAGAGGGAGCTCGATGGAACAAGAGGGAGCACAGGTAGTGTTAACAGTGTAGTGGAAGAAGAAAGATAATGTCTTCACTTATCCTGATTTGAATGTGACTGCTGCTTTGGTTTTCATCCTCCAATTATCAGAAGTGATCACACAGAAACCAAGAGCTGATGGAACATCTTTAAGCCAGGTGCTGCCACTTATCAGCTGTAGTACCTACTTTTCGCTCCCACACTAATGAAAAATGATTTCAAAAGAAATGAAGATCCTGTTTCAATAAGATTGGGAAAAGATGTAACCTAAAAGCTGTCTACAGACTCAGGAATAAGTGAAATGTTTTGACAGAGAAAAATATGTGTTGGCAACATTGCTCGACTCAGATTTCAAAAGTAAAATTGAAACCATACTTCTAGAGGGTGCAGACACTGACAACTGGAAGACTGTTCTGCAATATATAGTAGTTCAGAACACGCCAGCCAGCTCTTCCTCTCCCTGCTTTATTTCATGTACACGACAAATACATTTGAGGGAAAAGAAAAATCTGACTTGGTAAATTCTTGAAAGCAAACAAACAAAAAAACCGAAATGAAAATCTGACTCTCATCTGACTGCAAAGAGTTCAGAGAATACAAAAGCATCCGTATCTAACTAAATAAAACTGCAAGGGAGAGGATATTCTTCAGACTTCTGTGATCAGACAGACTAAACCTGGGCTGAGCTCATGGCTGTACAGTGTCAGCATATGTAAGGGGCAAAACTAGAGCCACAGAAGAACTACAAATGAAGAATCCAGACTTCAATTCTAGGAAGAATATATTAAAGTTGTGAAGATGGGATTTGCCAATTAATTAGATGAGTTTGAGCAACAGCTGTGGAATGTGAAGTTCCAAAATTCATATGGCCAGGGAAATAACAACACTTAAGACCAATGAAGAAGCCCAGAAATAAAGCATTTCAAATTATGTGTGTTGTGTTCTAATTTCTTGGTTGTGGTCACTGGAAGATAGCCATGCACCTCTTGTCTTTATGCAATCAGTAAAACAATTTTGGATCAAAACCAGTGGAGAAAAAAAACAGTCAAGTACTTCACTGAATCTTTAAAAAATAAAATCTAGAAGAAAGGCAAATAATTCTCTCTCTATCTTGTTCTATTGTGTTCATTCAAGATCCAGAGAGAAAGTGAAGATTCCCTTTCTTAAAACCTATTTCAAGCAAAAACGTTAAATAAATGTAGAATATTGATTTTTCTCTTTCCTTTTGGGCAGATATTAGTTGTTTCACTGTCTTTCCCTTTATTTTTTTCATTTTCCTCCTCCAACATTATACAAGATCATATAAGGGCAAACTCCTTAAGGAATTTGTTCTACAACCTCTATCTAAGGTTTCCCAACTCTATATATTAACTTTCTGCTGACGTCTGAAGCTTTGTTTCTCAGGGCACTTAGCAGAGGAGGGAGCATATGTCTGAATCTTTTTTCAAAGAACCTATTCTGCAGATTCTATTCTGAAAGAAGTGTATTTATAAAAGATCCTTCAGCAATTCTTGATTTGGTTTGCAACACAGATACTGTTATACTATATTTCCTGTCTACATTTTTTGGTGCTGCAGTGCGCAGGGAGTTTGTATGTATATATGATTCTTCCCAAAGTATGAAGTTGACAAAGGAACTGAAGTTATGTCAGCCCACGTACAGGTCTGGTTAGAGACAGGATGCCTTAGTAACCTTTGGATGATGCTCCGTTCTATAACACATGAAGGCAGGGCACCCCCTTTTCTGCTCTGGTTGTGTCCAGACAGGCTTTGTCACATAGGAGCAGGCATGCAACAGCTCCTGCTTTGCCTATAGCAAAGGGGTAAAAAGGACTACCTGGGAAGCAGCAATTATCCACAGCATCTTCCTCTTCATGTGAGCCATCACAAAGTCAAGAAAAACCTTGAGTGTGACCCAATGGACAAAACAGTGTCATACAGCAGCATCCTGAAATGCTGAGAGACCAGTTTGTGGATGCAATGATGGACAGGCTTAAGAAATACATTTATGTGAAACTGCAGCCTAGAAGGTAACTGTGTTGACATATTTCCCACATTCTGTCTAGTTTTAAGTTCTCTTGTGGCTTTGTGGAATTGGGATAGGTACAGAGCATTTCACCTTCGTTCTTAAGCTCTGCATTCAAATTAGGCTAAGAAAGTGGATTATTTCAAGTGCGTTATGAGCCTTACCTTCATTAACGACCAAAAATGAAAATAAAGATTGTAGGGGAGGTGGCAAAAGAGAAGAGAAGGATGTAAAATTAAGGAGAAGAAAATGAGAAAATGCAGAGCAAATCAAAAGCAGGGAAGAGTCAGAAATGAATGAGAATTTTCTTCTCATTTTAAAGGTCATTTCCTCCCTCTGGCTGACTTCTGTAACAATAGTAATATAATACCCCCAACACCACCACTTCAGGGGTTATTTTTTAACCTATTGAAAGGATGGGAACATTTTTGGCTGAAAATATTAAAACATTTCAGGTAAAAAAAAGCTCACTGAAAGCCATCTATCATCATGCTCATTGCAACAGTCTCTCACTTTCCCTTTCTCACACTTAACATTCAAGACTTCTGTGACTGAATAGGTCCCTGGCTAATAAGCAGGGATGTGTGAGGGATGGTTAAGAAAAGTGAGGATAAGAGGGAAAAAAAACATGAAGGAAGGCAAGGAGAAGGATGGAAAGGACTGAAAGAGAAAGTGAATAGAGATTAAAAAGAATAGGAGATAAATGAGAAAGAACTTAGCTTTCACTTGCACTGACTCCTTTGGACAAATCTGACAGTGAAAAGTTGCTCTTATTCTTTTTTACCTCTATTCCAATAAATCTAAATTGCAGATAAACCTTTATGATTCAGATGTACAAGGAAAGTGAAGGAAAAAAGATAGTGTTAGAAAAAAGGAAGCAGGAGAGAAAGCTTGCTGAGGCTAAAATTAGGAAAAAAACCTGGAAAAGTTACGAACTTCAGACTTTTCTTTTCAGTAGCTACTTACAGCTTTTAATGGTTTTCTATATTTCCAAGTGATCCAATGAACATTTTGAAAATTTTCCTGTTTTTCAGTCTTAAATACGAAGCAGAAACAGAACTGAAGGGGAGGGAGAACGATTAAATAAGCATTAAGTTTTAGAAATAGTAGAGGAGGAGGACAGTGAAAATCAAATGACATTGTTACATTGGAAAGACTTTAAGTTATAGCAATAAAAATACTACTATTAACAATGACAACTAATCACTGAAAGTAACATTTTTAAAAGAGGATTGCAACTAATGACAAAATCAAAAGTTTAGAGTTCACCAGGGGAAAAATCATATGAGTGTTTTTTATAGAAAATACAAGAAATAAAAATTAAAAAAAACTAAGGTGAAAACTATGAAAACAACTGCATATTTGTCAATTCTCTGGGTAAAATGAAGATAATATTTTGGATCCAAATAAATATTTTGTTTGAACACAAATGAAATGTTTTATTTCACTTTGATATCCTTTGTTTGCTTGTAAAATAGTTCTAAATTAAATTTAGACCAATTTTTAAGCAGAATAACTTTTTTAAAAGTTTTGAAAATGTCAAAACAAGTCACTTATAGTGTTTTGCAACTCCTTTCCAAGGTTATTTTTTCCTCATGTTGAATCAACTCCATAAATTTGACACTATTTACAAATAGTTACAGATGCTCTCATTTTGCATTTCCTGGCTTATAAGACAGACAACCTTTTCTGACAGGTGTTGTTTAAAGGCAGAGATTTCTTTTAGATTTCATTTCATAGCCTTGTATTTCTTTTCTTTTTTTTTGTCATCTTTATTCATCAATCTACTGAAAGCATCTGGAAGCTTTCCAGATTTTACTTTTTGGTCAAGTTCAAGAACCCTCCCAAACACAAGTGCTTTCTCCTCTGAGAAGCCCAACGTAGGCTGGGTGCAGCAGCATGTCCTGATCTCTGAAGAGATCAGCACCCTCCTCTCCTTGGTTGTCCACATGGTCTTCTGCCCTCACTGGACAATAGCTGGATCTGAAATGGCTCTGAAAAAAAATGTTTATTTGATATGGCTGAGAGTAGAACTAATCTTCAATTCTCAGGTTCTCTTTTGGAAGTGGCCAGGTCACATCTGCTCCATGTACTGCCAAAAATAGCTTGCAGCTGCTTGCAGAGGGTCAGGAGAACATACTTCTGTAACCCCTCCGCTGGTGTACGAGGGTGAGGGAGCAGGTACTATTCATAAACAATACTTTATTCCACTTCTTAGACAGGGAAAAATACCCTCTGAATAGGCAGAAGTAGCAAATGTGATCATGGGTGCTTTAGGATCCAGAGAGATATTTTGCCTTTCTAGAATCCTGTGTTTCTCCAGGAACTGGCTCTGCTCCACCGATTGTTTCCCTGTCCAATTGATATAACTGATAAGCTGTATTGATATAGTTCCTTCTGCCCTTTGTCAGTAGATATCAAAGCTTTTAACAGTGTCAGTATCCTCATATTAAGTTGGAGACAGAGCCTCTAAGAGGGAAAGTGACTTGCTGATAATATTCTGGCAGAACTGTAAACTGAGCTTGTAAGTCCCTGTTAGTCTTTTGAGTTCTGCCACAGACTATAGCGGTGTTACTATTGCGACACTCAGTAACAGTCTTATCAAGAATATTTTGTGACCTAACAAATGGTTTGAACGCCTTTATCAATTTTCTGAGTAATGGTTGCTTTAAAATGAAGAGCATATTCCAGGTTTTTAAGAAGGATAGGCTCAAGTTTGATTTCCTACCAGTTTTATGCCCCCTTGCATTGACTTTCGTAAAGAAACTAATGATTTACTATGGAAAGAATGGAACAGGATCAAGCCTACCGGGTGAATCGTTTTTTAAATTGTTTGTTTTCCCTTCCTTGTCTTTCAGTTCCTATTTTGTTAACCTCATGTTTTAAAGTAACTCTATGTTATATTTTCTGAAATCCACTATGGGATATACTCTACTCTGTATATATACACATAGCTATTCCTAATACTGGTAGAAGTCATGAACATGTACTGAATAATACCATGCAGTGTGCATAAATCCTATGGGGAATCAAAGTCCTGACTAAAAGAAAAAAAATTCACAGCATTTCAAAATACCAATTGTAACATTGCAATGAGTTCCAGGCACATGTTTGCCAATAATGAATAGAGGAGTGCAGATACAATATTGAAACTGTCTCCTGCAGAGTGGTATCATATATAATCATACATACTGTCAGTTTGCTTGATTATGTTCAGCATTGCACCTAGCTCACTCAACAGAAGAGAATTTCTTGTGTCCCCCAAATTTAGTTTTCATGAGAGATGTATGGAGGAATTTAGTCACTGATTACAGCAAGGGAACAAAAGGCCCTGTATCTATATTTGCATAATAAATACACCTTAGTGAATTCCATTTAGAAAGATAAGTGCACATTTAGGTATATTGACTTCTCTAACTGAGAAAAAAACCCAAAATGCTTAATGGTGTTGAATCTTCATTCTATCATTTTATTTCATTTCCACAGTGTTTCATTTAATGTACAAAAGCAGCCCACATTACTAATTATCTAAATTTTTTTAAATCTACAATCACAATTCAATCATTAATCAATGTATCAGAACCTCACTCTATTAGCTGTTGTTTATAACAGGGCATCTCAATTGATTAGGTTGATTTTTTATGGGTCTTGTTTTGTAAATTGAACCTAGTCAAGTAAACATAACAATTGCTAATAGTCTTCATAGCAACTGCCAAAATGACTTATTGTTTTTCCAGTCCTGCATTCCTTCAGAATTAATAATACCTTTGTGCCCTTTATAACACTTATTATTAAAGCTATAAAAGTTCTCTATGTTTAATGAGTAGATGTTTCATTATATGTATGGTTTGCTTGACAGACTGAAAATTTTTCTAATCTGTTTCGCTTTTTCTCTTGATTGAAGGATTGTAAATATGCAATTAGCAGCTGGAGTAGATGTAAAAGCAGAAAATGTCAACTGTCAAGTAGCTCCATTGAAAGACACATGATGTTTCAAGTTAAGACAGAAAGACAAAAGCATCTACCAACAAGGATGAAGGTTACAAAATCACTGTTTAAACATTCCATAAATCTTTTCCATGAAACAAACACAGTCAATACATCCATGAATGAGGAATCCACTATCAAAACTGCAGTTTACTTTTGTAATAAGTCTCTGTGTGGTAACACTATACTCCATTGCCGATAGGTATTCTGGATCCCATGTCTGTTATGACGCAGATCATACAGCCCTTTATGTAACAAAACAGCTGGCCATGCCACAGTAATGTCACAGATTTCCCCAAAATATACATGTGAAAAGAGCACAATGTGTCATCATACTCTAGATTTATTTCTTTTCTAGACCACAGCTTCCAGTTCTGCTTCCAAACAGCAGAATTATTTTAGGTATTCTGTATGAAAACCTGGATATGCCCTGTCTCTGATATGTAATGATTGACTGTACTTTAGTCTTGTATTGTGAGAGAGTAATGCTGAAAGGAAGCAAAAGGGACATATAGGGATATTTGTTTTCATTGACAAGCTAAAAAAAACTGCCCGTGTTTTGAAGCCCTATAAAATCTCTAAGTAATTACAAGAGATTGAATTCTGTAGGTGCTCCTGGTTACTCATAACAGTAGGAGATATTCGTTGTGAGACACAATGAACAGAATAAGATTGGGTTTAATCTAGATAATTAAAGATTTCACAAAGACAAGGCATTCAGAAGTATGAACTATTTCCTGGACAGCTGCCCTGTTAGACTGTCATATTAGCCTGGGATTAATCTTGTGTTTTCTCAGAAGCAACTACCATTGAGCTCCTCAGGTTTGAATGCTCTGAAACAAATGGTTGTTCAGCGTGCAGCTAAATGATAAAATGCCTTAGTTCAGAAGGGACCTTAAAGATCATCTAGTTCCAACGGTTGTGGGAATAATCTTCCACCAACAATTACAAAAACTTTCTGGCAAAAAGGCTAGTGACTCTATTCCTTTCCCCATCTTCTTCATTTATTTTTGTATAACATTTCAAAATTCAAATAAGTGTTTCTATTAATCTCAAATAGTGGATATCCACATTCTTCTGGTCCTATGTATTTGAGTCTATTCCAAGTTTTCACAGTTCTTAACATTTTAGTTTTGCCTTTCAAGCACGAGGTAATGCATCTGTTATGCTATGGGTGTATAATCTAAAAATGGCACGTATATTCTGTCATCTGATAGGATGACACATACATAAATATCTCAAAAGCATCTTTACAGTATTAGACTGCTCTAGTACTGATCAAAACAGGAACAGGTCTGCTGATGGTGTTCCCATTACATTAAAAATAAAATCTATTCCTGGAAATCCCACTGATCATTCTTTGGTGATTCAGCTCTCTCACATGGGTAGGATAGATGAAAATGTTGAGCAGTCTTGTGTGACACAGTCTCCCACGGGATGGGGCTCCTGCCTCCCTGAGATACATCTGCACAAAGCAGAAGCACACCAGTGCAAGTCTTTGCGCAACCTCTGCCCTGCCCTGCTCCCAGGATGCTTCCCTAGCTTAATCACAGCTTCTGATGGAGCTTCGTGGTAATAGATGTGCCTGTTTATAATCTACTTCTTTTAGAGCATGTGATACCTGACACAATAGAGAATGGACTTCGCAAAAGGATTTAAAAAAACCCAACCTCCCAGAGCAATTAGAAGTTTCTTGACTTATGTAAAATACAAAATACCTGTCAGGAAGTGCCTTACTTTACTTAGTAATTATTTCCTTTACATTGCCCAGACTCAGAGTAGTAGGAAACTGTTTTGATGTGCTAATAACCACTAATCAAAACACAGTCTTATGGTTAATTATATGACACATTGTGTAGAAATAAAATGGGACAGAATTGTAACCTGTTTGGACACAGGAAAAACATCAGAAGAAAATTGATCATGAATACACTCTCTGGGGCTGATAAGATCTAGTCAGCAGTGGGAGCTAGGTATTGGCAGCTGACTGTGGTACCAAGGCTGGCTGAGACTGTGGCTTGACCACCAGGGATGCCAGACTATCTGCCTCAAGAGGGGCAGATCTGGGGACTGCAGCCAAGGTTCCCTCAGCAGAGACTAGAATTCACAATGGTGGCCAGGGGACAATCCTGCTTCCTATACTAGGTGACCATTGAACATGAAAAAAGAAAGACTGCTGGTTCCACAACTTGCATGAGCTAACTAGAAGTTGACCTAGTTTCTATTAAACAGGTGAATTAACAAAATCAGGCATTTAAAGGTGGTTTTAGGTTTAAGCAGGGAAAAATCTGCAAATCAGTGAACAAAGTCTGCAGGACTGAGGAGTGCAGGAATTTGTATGTGGAGAGAGAGTGGTATTTCTTTAGGACCATGTGGTAAATTATCAGGGCTCACACTGAAGTGATGGGTGAAACGGGAGGGATTACGCAGCTATTTTGGTAAATGTTATAACTGGGAAAGATATTGGTAATAAGGAGAAATTGTGCAAGAAATTAAAAAGTCCTGAAGCAGAGGTCAAATCAGAGGTCAAAAAATATAGTTCTTTAGCAAGAAATCCCACACATTAAGTTACCTTACTTTCCAAATAGCAAAAATTCTGTAGACATACAGCTCTAATTCTCAAAGAAGAAGACAAAGGATGACTACTTTGTAAAGTGGGCTAGACATTAAAGAATATCTAACTATACCCTGAAAACTAATTGAATAGCTCAAACCGCTCCTCAGTAAGAATGATACCATTTACTATATGGATATGCTTCCTGTTAAGTATTTCCTGAACCATCACAATTTCAGTGATCTGGAAGTGACGCTAATTTCTGTGCTTCAAGGTGTAAGTCTATTGTTAGTATTAAAGATTAGGAAGAAATCCACCCCTGATAGGTAGATTACTCCCCATTTTATTTTTTTTTTTTGCTGCTTGCTATGAAGCGTCAGACACTGGGCCTTCCTAAAGCCCCCAAACATATATATTATAAAATAGTGCAGCAAATCTCACAGATCACTTAATGACTTTGTTTGACATTACTTGACAGACCTGTTAAGCACCCAAGTAAAACATGCTCCTGCCTGAGA
The DNA here is from genome assembly GCA_033556795.1 of Tapera naevia. NCBI lineage: Eukaryota > Metazoa > Chordata > Aves > Cuculiformes > Neomorphidae > Tapera > Tapera naevia. The sequence continues at coordinate 21,192,722 of JAUMJJ010000038.1, forward strand.
GACAATAAATTTTGCATACTGTATAGACAGATGAGTTTTATATTTTCTGTGTAGAATTATTACCTTTGTGGTTCAAGGTCTTCACGTTTAAAGAAAGATTTCTGTTTTCTGGATTGGAAAGTTGCTCTACTTTCCACAGTTCATATTGCCTGTGTCTTTAAAGAAAAGAGTTTCATCACATTCTTCAAAGACTGCATCATTAGTCAGTCTCTTGCATGTAACACATGAACTTTGACAAGCTATATTGGGATTGTTTCTAGGATCTCGTTTTAAAACATCATGTTTACAAATAGAAAAGTGGGTCAAACAGAATGACAAATAGTAAAAAATTATACCAGAAAGGGTAATATTTTTTTCTTTCAATGTTATTTTTCTTCACAGGATCCCATAGAAGGAGCATCATCAGCTGAGCATCTGAGCTGAGCCCCAGGTCTGTTGTGTGACCCCCATGCCAGGGATCAGTAGGCTGGGCAGTGAATTCCTCCCTTTTCCAGAGCACCGTCTCCTTCAACTCTGTTCCCTCTGTGCTACTCAGACATTTGCACCATGCGTGTTCTTCCCTTCTGCCAGGACACAGACAAGCAGGGAAGGACTGGTAAGGAAAGAGGTTCAGAAGAAAAGTCGTCATTTCCATGCCACAGAGAATCCATTTTAGAATTTAAGAAGAGATTTCAAAATTCTAGAATCATTCTGCAGGAGAGATATTTGATTAAGCCAAAAAATTAGTTTTGTTTGTTTGTTTTCTAACAGAACACCCATTTTCCAATCGACTGAATTTGTGGTTTGTACCACTTTATCACTAAAACATAGGGATAGGAGGCAATCCTTGTTTCCACTTCAAATAAAACATCTGTGAAAAATTCCTTCAAGACAGATTTGCTCTCCGTCTTTTCTCCTTTTCACCTCCTTTGCTTTCCTCATTTTTTTCCTGCAGAAGATGGAGACGGTTTTGCCTACCTGATCATCACATTTGAATGAGTAATTTTAAGGGCACCTAATTTAAAACTGTCTTTGATAATCTTCCTTAAACCAGGGGAAACAAATATACAGTACTGGAAGAAGGACCCAATTCAAAATAGGAAAGGAAAACTGTGATTATAGAATTCCAAAATGCCTGACTACCAAAGATATGAACATGAAACAAAATACCCTTTGTTTGACTCTCCATTGAGTGTTACCGCCAACATTGCCAGAACCCCCATTATTATCATAAACAGAATTCTCCAGAACATCGTATAACTGTCATACAAGCAATACAGATTGTATTGTGTCATAAGCAATTTTCTTTTTTTCTATAACAGCTTGGCACAAACTTTCTTTGTCCCTGGCACTGATGCCCATTTTCCTACAAATATATGCGGAGAAAAACCAAAGCCAACACCTGTAGCTACTCAAATGCTGAGCTTTCACAGCTGCAACAGCCATGTGCCAGCCTCCAGAAAAGGTCTTTCTCAGGAGTGGCTATGAGTCTGGGGATGACTGGTTCCCAACTGCCTCCTTTGTTGTTTGTTAATCCAGCGCTTGTGAGACACAACTGTCAAAGCCAAACATTACTTATGTATTGATAACCTTAGTACTCAACTATCCAAATTCATCAAGCTACATGCTGTTTAAGGGGGAAAGAAGAAAGTCATTATTTAACCATTTAGAAATCACTGAAATCAATTCCTGCCCACCTTTCCTAAAAGACTTCAAAAGCTTTAGGAAATGGATGACAGTCAGTGACAAGACCAAAACCATATAAATCTTCTGTCTGACACTTACTGAAGTGTTGACAGCCCAAGCCAGATGAAGTTGTACTATATTTAATGCAGATGTGTCTTTCACTTTAAAAGAAACAGCTGCTTTTCATTTAAATTTAATTTACAATGGAGTCAGAGATTATCAAATGCCATTCTTCATTCACATCCATTCCCAATAGGAAACAATATTAAATAAAACCCATGCATGGTGGTACTCTTTCCTGCCACTGACTACAGTTGAAGGAATGTAAGGAAGAGTGAGAATGGTAGACAAGGAAGCAGGACAAAGTGAGAACAGGCTATATTTGAAGCTAAACTTTTGTAGGAAGATAAGCAAAGACTATGTGATCTCATAGAGCATAAAGATCAAAGGTCTATCTATCCTAGTATTACATCTCTAGCAGAGGGCCACATACTATGAAATGATTGTGAAATTCAGAGTTTGTGGGGAGTGATCATTCCCTTTTTCAGTTTGCAAGACTTATGATTTATTGTCTTCCTGAGCCAAAGAACCATCCAGGCCATTGTGTTTAATCCTGTCATTAACTGATGGTAGTAGTATGTTAGGATTTGTATAGGAGTTGATTTATGACGAAGCACACAGATCTACAATTTCAAGTTTTCTTTAAATCTCATGGTTCCCTGTGACCTAAAACTCCAGGCCTTTCCACAAAGAGCTGTTAAAAATAAGGCAATAATAACAAGAGCTACAGGTCATTGTCCCATGTATTACCCTACAAAAGTAGCTGGCTTCTACTCTGTTATATTGTTACATTCTTTTCCTTGAGTATTATTTTTTTAGATTACACTGAAGACATTTTATTCTCTATTATATTCCTAACTCGTTTCTGTTAATATAAGTAAAATTATAACCAAAAAGAACAAGAAGCCCAAGCTCCACTTCTGTTCTTTTTTCAAAGATTAAAAACAGATCAGTTAAAAACCATGACTGATCTCTCTGATACAACAAAGCAGAGATATCTAGGTTTTAATTCTAAATAATTTCATCTGATTTCTTACTTCGGTGTTTCGGGATGCATTCGCATTCTGATTTATATTTACACATTGGAAAATAATATAATTAAATGCTTATTGAAGTAATACTTGACATTTACAGAGCATTTTTTTTCAAGGCTCTCTTGAAAACATGTCACAAACTTTTTAGATCTACGATATATACTAAATAAAAGAAACTACTCATCTGAGTAGATAAAGAAGAAACACTAATTTTTTTAAATGGTGGCTGTTGTGAGCAAAAATACATATATTTCATCAAAAAGAAAACATGTGGTTGTGCCATTAATAGAATGCAGACATTGTAGTAAAAAGAGGGAAACTGAATAAATTCACTCACTGCTTCTCACTAATGAACAGCAAATAAAAACGAACATAAATTTACACAACACTTTACTTTATGACATGGTTCCACGAATCTAGGAAAAATATTTTATCACCCTATGTGGTAAAACTGGTGATAAAGGAAGCAGTACTACTAAGAGTATGAAAAAATATTTTCAGTTCACTGCTAGCAAGTGTGATGAAAGTAGAATTGTCAATAGAGACTAGAAACTTTAAGATTAAAGGTTTCATAGAAGCCTAATACCCTTTGGCCTATGCAGCAAAATTCTGTTGAATTTCAGTGAAAGCTGTGGGCAATTTAAAGAAGTCACTCACTGTTTTGCATTGGCAAAATATTTCAAGCTTATTCTCCTTTTAAAATGATGATGTTTCTGAATGCAAGTCTCTGAGTAGAGAAGTTAACTTTTATATTTCCCTCAAAATCTGTGTTTTCTCAGAGAAGTGATTACATTTTACCTTGGAACAAACCACAAAATACACGCCAAAAACATTAGAAACTGTACATAAATATTTGCAGAGTAAAAAGAAGTTATTGTCATAGTAACTTGGGCCCCAAATTTGCAGACCTATTCATACTGATATAACACAGAGACACTCCAATCTTTGCCAGGTAATGCATGACATAGTGAAATGCAAGATCAGAATACAGCCCAAGGACCTCAAATTAATTTTTAATCCCAAATCAACCTTTAAAAATCTCATGCAGAACATGATAGGTATAGTTCAACTGAAGTTATATTTTACATTTCATGCAAAGTTGCTTTAAAAATATCAGAATGAGTAATGTGTCTGTTGAATAAGTTATTTTAAATTTTGGTACATTTTAAGACTGACTAACATGCAGGAATGATGTTTTGAAACTTTAGTGAAAGCTTATTCATTATATAAGATGAGAAGCATTCAACTGCAGAATGCTCTTTTCATCTATTGTACTCCCAAACCCAGTAAGTAGTTGCTGATAATGATTTCAGGTGGGGCTTTATAAGCCTCATTTTAAGCCCATTCTTCATTCATAAACAATGACCACAGAATGAACAACAGTAAAAGCTGGAAGAAAAGAAAATATTGCTGAATCCTCAAATTCTCTAATAGTTGGAAGGAGAAAAAAATTGAAAAAGTGGTTCTGCCTTGACATCACTAGAATAATTTCTTTGAAAAGAGCAAAATCCTTCAGCAATAATAAAAACAAACCCACAAACAAAGCATAGGTTCTTTGTGACCTGGTTATGAAACAGCCCTGTATTTATCCGCACTCCAGTTTTTGCAGAGATAAGAGTTTCAGCCTTCATGGACTGACAGAGACTGATGGTCCAGAAAGGAGACTGAACAAGATGTACACGGAATCTGTAATGCAGCGAGTTTAAAATTAACAAAGAGAAATCCTTTTCACTGACTACACAAGTGTCCCTTTTGAACTTGTTGCATATTTTTTAGCAAGGCTTGTTAACATCCTCATAAAGCTGAGTGTGTAGCAACCTTGTAGATGTACTTGGCTACAAAAGTCAAAAATTCCAGTGACAAAGTTATCCAAATCTTCAGTCATTCATTGAGGATTAATTGAGAAGCTCTTTTTACTAACTAATTATTTCCCAACAATTTCGTTCAGAATTTCAGGTGTTTATCTATGAATTATCTGAAGGATCTGATATGGTTACTGTTGGAAATGCAAAACTGGGTAGGTGGGCTAGGGGTATGTCTCTGTGTGGCAGTATTCCTGGGTTATTATTTTGTGTCTGAGAAGCATTCACAATGCAATCAATACAGGCTGTTAACTTAGGTGTTTTTAATGACCATCTGGAACCTCAGTAGACTCTCATCAGATGTCTAGAGCTGGGCATTACACAACACACTTGTGTTAAAACTTTCTGTATTTCATGGGGCAAAAGGGAAATGGGCATACATCGTCCCCAGCCCCCATCCCGAACATTTCATTTTTGAAATGAAAACAAAGGCAAAGCTGACTATTTCTCTGCCTTGCTTTCTGGTGAGAAAATTTTGGATCAAGCTGAAAGTGATATGTGAAGTTTAAATTAGACACAGAGACAGAGACAGAAAAATTCGGTAACTACAGTCATGATTTCACTTCATGTAAAGTGTTTTCAAGTTTACAGCCATGGGATTTTTCACTTCAAAATAATGAGAAAGGAAGTGGATGCAAAGAAATTCAACTGTAGAAAGCTGCCAGAAGAACTACAGTTTGATGGTGTTTTCCCCAGAGAAAGTGATTGTATCATAGTGAAAGTATAGAGCAGCAGTCCTGTAAAGGTCAGCAAGGCCAGATACCATTAGAGATTTATACCAAGAGATGAAGCCCTTTTCCATTTAATTCAGAACTGAATTCAAAAGAAGCCAATTTAGATCTTTGATTTGAAGTGTTCTTTCAACATCAAATCCCATTTGAAAATAAGGACATGATTCCCATTTTTATGAGATTATAAATAACAATGCATGACATTCTATATCTATATTCTGTGACAACACTAATGTTTGGGATTTTTTTTTTTTACTATGCTAGACCAATTCGAACTTGACTTCACAGCAATGAGAATCATACCTCTGAAAAGCTGGAAAACTTTAAGAGTAGGAGTGTATATATGTACTATATTAAAGAGCTGAAGCAAACAGAGCCATTAGATAGAATTAGGCTGTTACCTCGGGCTGTGCTAGAAACAGGTACTAGATATAAACATGCTTCCAGACCTTACAATTTCTCTTAAGAAAACTCGTCTCAGATAAGTAAGATCTTCAGTAGGAATTGTAAGGGAGATAATTTTTTGAAGAATCTCAGCTATATTCCTACAAAATCAATGGATATGAACTTGAATTGGAGGTGGGGTCAAAACCACACAGGAAAAAACAAAAGTAACTTTTTTAGTTCAGCAATAAAATATGAAAAGCTGTGTTTTTGTCTAGTGTAATAGCATCCAGGCTTGAAAAAAACTTTTGAAGCTAATGCACACAATAGTATACTTTCTCCATAACAAATGTAACTAACAGAGCAGTAAAGTTTTTCAGTGGTACAAACAACTGGAATCATCAATATGAACAGACCACATGAAAACTGACTAAGGCACTGACCCCTGTTTGAAAGGATTTTCCCATTTTATTAAGAAGGTGGTTATGAGATGTGAGGAGTAGGATTTAGAAAAGTAGAGCAGAAACACTGCAGAAGAATGTAGATCAATCAACAGGAAGCCTCACAGACACATGCAACAGAAACCTGAGGTACAGCTAAGAGCGAAAGAGCTTTTGGGCTGAGGCTTCTTCAAGAAAAGGCTTGGAGTGAGGAAAGAATAAATTGCGTCCCTTTGCTTCCTCCTTTCTGTCTGGAGTGATCTTGAACTTGAACAAACAGATGGCACCATAGAAATGCAAGACATAATCTGAAGTGGAAGCAAATTGCAAACCTCTTAGTTCCCTCCACAGCCCCACTGGCTACCCTTGGGTGAAAAGCGATGCTAATGATGAAAACATGTGAACAGAAATCTAAACATATTAAAAATTTCTACTCTGCCAGGGCCATATTAATTGTTCTGAGTGGCATTCATCCCTTTTTGAAATTTTCTGTATCTTTTGGCTGTTAGATAGCATTTCATAGGAAGTTTCATCTCCCACTCAAATGTTGTCACATCTACTCACTAAGTACAGCAGCGAGGAAATGCAAAAAGTATACTGTTGCTGGTAGCTGGTACTTTGTATATGATTATTTACAGTGAGTAAGCAATTTACTTCAAGTCAGACATGCAGGAAGCTTCTTATGTTTGTGAAGATAAAGGCAATGATCTTTGTTACTAGTAGGAGTAACAGCTTCTTATACCTAAAATAAAAAATAACACCAGCAGCAGAGAAACAAACAGAATTAGATAAAGGAATTAATTCTGTACTAATATTTTTCTGGGTTTTTTAGAGATGAGAAAGGCAATCTTTTCTCTGTGTGTGTGTGATCCCTTTTATCTCTCCTTATGCATTTGGTGAATACAGTGTTTCGGTACTCGTCTTTTTATAAGAAATATCATTTAGTGAGAAGGCCTCAACTAACTTGTCAGGATCAGGAGATTTTTAAGGGGGTGTCTCTGGAGAACTGGACTTTCTGATTTGCTTCTTCTCTATAACAGACCAAAATGTAGTAATAAATCTGAAAATAATGAATCTGAAACCTCTCAAACACTTGTGAAACTGTTCTGAAGGTTAAAATTACTATTAGAGAAAGCTCTCTGTAACTAAGAGCCAAATTCATCCTTTTTGTGATTTTGTTGGAATCATTCAGCCACAGTTGTTTGTTTATATGAAGCAGATATTGTAGCTGAAAGAGATTTAAGGGCATAGAGAACTATTGCACAAGCTGAATATGAGAAACTCCTTTATTCTAGATGCTACTTGCTCTCAAGAAAAAAAACAAAAGTACTGTGATAGTACTTTATGCCCAGGTTAATACTGTCTAGTATTGACACAAAATTAAATTTGTCAGCTAAAGGAAATTATTACAAAGCGAACTGATATCCTGTGTGTCTGATCATAAAATCATAGAATTTTCCAGTTGGAAAAGATCTTGGAGATCATTGAGTCCAACTGTACCCATCTTATGCTAAACCATGTCCTTCAAAAGCTCATCTACCTGTTTTTTAAACACGTCCAGGAATGGTGACTCAACCACATCCCTGGGCACCTGTTCCAATGCCTGACCACCCTTCCGGTAAAAAAAGTCCTTCCTAATATCCATTCTGAACCTCCCCTGGCGCAGCTTATGGCCATTTCCCCTTGTCCTATCACCTGCCACTTGAGAGAAGAAATCAACACTCATTCTGCTACAGCCTCCTTTCAGGCAGCCATAGGCAGCGATGAGGTCTCCCCTCAGCCTCCTCTTCTCCAAGCTAAACAACCCCAGTTCCCTCAGCCACTCCTCATAGGACTTGATTTCCAGCCCCTTCACCAGCCTCATTGCCCTTCTCTGGACGCGCTCCAACACCTCAATGTCCTTCTTGTACTGAGGGGCTCAGAACTGCACACAGTACTCAAGGTGTGTCCTCACCAGTGCCGAGTACAGGGACACAATCGCCTCCCTTGTTCTGCTGGCCAAACTGTTTCTGATACAGGCCAAGATGCCAGTGGCCTTCTTGGCCACTTGGGCCACGGCTGGCTCATATTAAGCCGGTTGTTAACCAACACCCCCAGGTCCTTTTTCGCCAGGCAGATGCTGCTCCCAGCCTTCTTACTTCTTATCCCTCTATCCATCTTCTTAAAGCTGTTTGAGTTCATTGTCATCAAGAGAACAGGATGAAAGGTGCTAAATGAACCGTTTTGCAGGTTATTAGGCTTATTAGGAGCTATTATTTTCTATATCAAAAACAAACCCCAGTGTTTTTCAGTCCTCAGAGGATGTAATTGATATCGTCACAAATTGTGTTGCAACCACAGGAAGCTGGGGGAAATTCTGACCTCATTGAGGCTAAGGGAAACCCCAAAGATTATGCCGGGGTCATGATTTCAAGTGTTGTGGCTATCCTAAGGCTCTCTGCAGGGTACAAAGCTAGGCCATCAGTGTAAGGATACCTCAGACTTCCTAAGCCTTTTTTTTTCCAGCCTCTTTCCATCAATAGATCAATACAGAAACAATCATGCTATTGTAAAGAGTATATCTCATGTGTCTGCTATTGAAGGACACTGTTTGCTTATTCACTGATGTCTGTGAGTGTGAACGGGACTTGAAATCAGATGATCAGTGTGTGAAGTCAGCCGACATAGAAAGAAGTTAATAATATATATATATGCTATCAGAGTGATAACAAATGTCACGTGTTTATAATTTTTTTAAGTGTGCCAAGAAAATTCTATAGCAATGCAGCATTATGTGGATGCTAAACCTCAATAATGCTCTGCTTTGAAGGACCTGCCTTTTAAATAAGGACATATCTCAAAAAATAGATGAAATTGCAGACAGAGGAAGATAGTTTACATAGGCATAAAGCAATATGCTATTTTGCCACAGCAAGTGCTACACACTTCATGCTAACAGGAAGTATGTTAAAAAAAAAGCTGAACAATAAAAATGCTTCTAATGCATTTATTATTGTAAACATACATGCATTGTATTCAAAAACTCAGTATAACTAACTTACTGCCACAGGCCAATTAGATCATCTCCAATCACATGTGGAAAGAGCTCAAGCTAATCTAATTTGCCCAAGAATGCTCCATTTATTTCTGGGTTTCTGATGTTTTTATACCGTTACAAAATGATCGCTAAACATGCCCTCCAGTATGGAGCCTCTGTGTACTCAGAAATGCAAGTTCAGAGGACCATCCTTCTAGCAAAACAGTGATAACTGACTTCTAAATCATATTGCTTAATGGTCAATAGACATCTGTTGATAAATACAGAGTTCACGGCTCTACACCTGCAAAGACTGCTGCTAACATTCAATTGCAAGTAAAGTAAACTTCTTACTGTTTATCAGAGGATGGAAAAAAAACCCCTCACAACAGCCCTAGCCTTCCTAGTTCTGTGGCTTTTGATGTGTGGCAGCATTGATCTTCTTTGTGGCAGATTGGATGACTGATGAATTTTAGTTCGCAGGATCTTTTAATTCTAAGTTATTTGTTATACTTTCAAACTGCTAATCGTATGTCCTCTTTTTGGCATGACTCTCTATGACAAACAATCTGAGGTGATAGCATTGTAAAACTTTATGCAAAAAAAAGAGAAGACCAAGAAACAGTGCCTGAAGAAAAGTCTGCAGTGATATTTGGTGTCTTTTTATTTTGCTACAAGATTTGGCTCCATAGTGAAAAATGGCAATGGAGAAAATATTGGTGCCATTTTACTATACTGATCCTTAAATACACAGATGTTTTGTATTTGAAACTTTTTTTTACTTTATGAAAAATCTGGAGAGTGCCCACAGTTCGGCAGACATGTCTAATTCATAAGCAAGGGGTACACACCACTGTGTAACAAGTTGAAGGCTTTGGTCTTGACAGGAAATATTTTGTTTCTTCATGATTCAGATTAGCTACGTTATCTCATTATTTCTTTCTAGTGGCATAAAGGTTTATCATATGGATCATGTTAGCCCTGATGATAGACTGATTATCCTCCTTGTCAGCTTCACTAGGAACATTTCAATCAGTGCACTCACTCAGTCCAAACTACTAACTTCAATTTGGGTTCTTTTTTTCCTTCCATTGCATTTCTCTTAACTTAATGCATGTACTGCATTGCCTTTCACTGTAATTGGGGGTGTCACAAACATCTAGAAGACTCCTATACAAGTTTGCCTAAAAATTTTCCTCGGTAAAAGGACTCGGATTATATTCATCAAAACCCAGTAATATTCACTGCCACGTGAACCTCATTCAAGCACTATTCTGCAGCTGTAGTTGTAACTGGATTAAATGTCTTCAATAAAAGTGTACTTTTCCCTGGAGTGATTGCAATAAAACATAATATTTTAGTTATATAATGTATCTCACATGAAATGCAATGATCTGAACTTACAGTATGCTAAAACCCTTTGTCACAGCACAAATTGAACAGTAGGCAAAGTCTAGTGTATGTTACAGGACATTAAAATGAGCATTCAACCAAAAGAATATCATAACCTCATTTTGCTATAAATCTTGTGCACCCCTGGTGGCTATTAAAATTTCACCAAAATTCGCATGTTAACTGTGTGATTCCAATCAATCCAATTTATCAGCCTTGTGAGTTGATTAAAGCTATCACACCATTATGATTAACTCATTGCTGCTGGAAGAAGGATTTTGCAAAGTGGAACACAAAGTGGAAGCTTTGGCTTGCTTAACATTGAGAAGTTAATAGGAAACTATAAACTTTAAGAAAAATGTTAGGCCTGTTCATAAAAATCTCTGTTCAGTAAGGACTGACCCCTTTCCTCTGCATTTTTAAGTATTTATAATAATTTTCAAAAGCCATTCATATATACTCTTTAAAGATGGGAGTTTCTTATTCATCCCACTCAGACTTCTGCTCTGGACTTCAGTGTCCTCTTTAACAAAGCAGGGAGGTGTCCACTTACAGACAGGGGGAAACAGCTCCATTAATCTCAGAAAAGGATTCTTTATACTCCACAATTTTTTTCCACATAAAGACGTGATATTCATGTGGAAATGGCTTGAATTAGTTTTTATGAATAGGGTCCTTGGTGACTAATTCTTTTCTAGGGAAGGTAAAACACAAATGTTATCCAGATGCATTCCTCTGGAATTATTCCCAGTTTCTGGAAGTGAAAACTACTGTACCTGTAGTACAATACAGGGCAGTCAGTGAAACTCGATATCAGCAAAACTAGTGCAACAGTGTTCCCTTCACTTCTCGCCATTGCTATAAAAATCTGATCTGTTGCAAACATCTACCAATGACCTTCCAGTAATTCTATGGTGTCTGTACCTATTCACACACAAATCAGTGTATGGGAGGGGATAGTAACTGGGAGACTGCAATTCACCTCAGCAACTGAGCCAAACATAGGTCTTCCTTTTTTGAAAACTTTCTGACTCTGGCCAACAAAGGGAAACATGAGAAAACAAATGCTTACTTATTCTGTTTAAAGAGATTTTTATGGAGGAATTGCTATACCCATTCTACTTAAGTAAGGTCAGTGCAGTAATTTAAGAGTGCATTGCTACAAATAATCACAATGATACTCACCAAAATGTTCCTCCAACATCCTTTTTACGATTAATTGATGGTATACTACCTTTCAGACATAGAGGTCAAAATACTTTAAAGAAACAATCACTGTTCTTATGCTCAAGGCATGGACATGGGACAAGAGGATATGAATTGACCTGCACAAGTCATTCCGCAAACATCTCCAGTGGCAGGGCCAAGGATTAGCAAAGCTAAGCATTACTAAATCCTTAACAAAGAGTTCTAAGTAAAGACCAACCTCTCAGTTTGCCTCCAGTGCAGAGATAAGTGGCTTCTTGCAACTACTGGAACAGTTTGAAAGTACTCTTCAGAACTGAGAACAAACACTAATGCACTGTCCAGCTATTTGCCAAATGAAATAAGAAAAAAATCTCACATTCCTGGTATAACAAAGACTATTTTAACCCTGAAAGTTTTATTTGGTTTTATGTGTTTTGATGTTTTCTTGTAACTACAAAACATGTGGAGGCAGTGGATCTTGTCAGTTCAACGGAGACTATGCTACAGTAATATATTTGATGGTCTACATGGTATATGTTCAACATTATATGATACAAAAATGAAGAAAAAGTTGATTCAATATTAGTTACAGATAGTACTAAGTTTTACTTGCTTTACTGTTTTTGCATATGTTGCTCTCTGAAGCATAATCAAGGCTAGAAACCAACTATGAACATGCCAGTGTACAGCAGGGAAGATGGTGTGATTGGGATTCCTCATGGGTTATTTCACAGTATCACAGTATCACAAGGTTGGAAAGGACCTCTGAGATCATCAAGTCCAACCTATAACCTAACACTAACACCAACATTAACACCAACCATCATCTAAACCATGGCACTCAGTGCCTCATCCAGTCTCCCTTTAAACACCTCCAGGGTCGGTGACTCCACCACCTCCCTGGGCAGCCCATTCCAATGGCCAATCACCCTTTCAGTGAAGAATTTCTTCCTCATATCAAGCCTAAACTTTCCCTGACGAAGCTTAAGTCCATGCCCTCTGGTTCTGCCACTGGTCACCTGAGAGAAGAGACCAATCCCTGCCCGACTACAACCTCCTTTTAGGTAGTTGTAGAGAGCAATGAGGTCTCCCCTGAGCCTCCTCTTCTCCAGACTAAACAGCCCCAACTCCCTCAGTCGCTCCTCATAGGGCTTGTGCTCCAGCCCCTTCACCATCTTCGTTGCCCTCCTCTGAACACATTCCAGTATCTTAACATCTTTCCCAAACTGGGAGGCCCAGAACTGTACACAGTATTCAAGGTGAGGCCTGACCAGTGCCGAGTACAGGGGGACGATAACTTCTCTGGTCCTGCTTACTACACTATTCCTGATGCAGGCCAGGATGCCATTGGCCTTCTTGGCCACCTGGGCACACTGCTGGCTCATGTTGAGCTTCCTGTCAACCAGCACTCCTAGGTCCTTTTCTTACTGTTTGTTACTGTTGTGGCATGAAGAATTTCTTAACATTTGGGAAAGGGTGTTTACTAGTGTTAGTCAGCTACCCAGTATCTCTTCATTGAAGAAGGTTGCTCTTAACTTTGAAATACGGGTTGAATTAAAAAAATTGTATTAATGATTGAAGAAACCTATGCCAATATTCTCTCCTCTGGATTTATGCAATAAATGATCGGGAAATTGGACAAACCAAAAGAAGGTATTACCAATGTAAGGATAATGTCAGCACATGAGTATTTATGCATTATGTTAATTCTTGTTTTTGTTAACAGAATGCAGTGCTGCATTGAGACTGTCCCATTAGACCTGTACTGAGAAGTATGATCATACTTTCCTATTTTCCACACAATCTTAAAATTAGTAGGCAATCTGTAGAGTGTAGTATTTTTTTGTCATCTATCATCTCCATTTATACCACTATCAGGTAGGTATCCATATGACTGTTTGAAAGCCTCCAGCTGCATTTATTGCAACCTCCAGACATCCTCTTGTGCCTCCACTAAACACACTGCCAGAAATAATATTTTTATCTTTCTATATTACCCAAAGAGCAAAGTAGCTTTTAGATATTCCCTGTCACATACACATGCTTTCACCAGAGAGCCATCTTCTTACTCTACTACCAAGCACAGATTTCTCTTAACAAAATATATATATGCTAAGGCTCCTCATTAGTAATTTTAAGCCTCATATTTCTGTCATATTGAAGGCCCCTCACCCTACCCATTGTAATGACACCTTTAAAAAGACAACACCTCTACTTTTTTTCAACAGCTTTTAATTGCTTTGCAAAATATTGAATTGCAGTTTCTCCACAAGTGGTTATTTGGGTTAAAAAACTCTTTTAGGCACATTTTAGAATTTTTTTAAATTTATCAATTCCTATCCTAATTGTAGCCATTAAAAACTGTTGCCTATCTCTATTATCTGATAGAGAGGCATAGACATTTCCAGAGGCTGCTTCTCTGCATTTAAGACAGCTATCTAAGACAAAACTCTTTTTTGGGGGGGGGGGATATGACATTTTCTCCACTGCCTGTAGAAAGAACAGTGGAGGCTTACCTTTTAGACTGCTGCAGTTAGGTAAACCTCCATTAAGGTCCATCTTGCCCTATCTCAGTGTTGGTGAGTCATAGAGAGGGAAGACGCTTAACCTACTCAAAGTGAAAAAAAGAGGAATTCATACACATTTAAAAACTCTAGGATTCAAGTCAACTGTTCCAGAAGAAGTTCAGATATACTTTTCTCATAAGGAAGTGTGTGAGAAGTGTCATATCTGTGGTGAGCGTAGCAAGATACAGAGTTCATCAGCGCTGCTCTGAGAAAATCTGTGCAACCCTGACTCCTGTTTGCACCAGCAATCAACAGCACATAAGCATCAGATCTCTGTAGCAGATCTCGTTCTCTGAATGATGAAAATTTCAAAGCATAACAGCAAACGTCATCTACTATAGAGTATGCATTCCGGTACCCAGAGATACCTTTCTACCTTTTCCACAGATAGATATCTACTCTAACTAAGTAATTTAGATAAATATGTAAATATTTGTGATCTGAAAAATAAATCACAGCAAATTACCTTTTCTTCTTCTCTGCAGGGTACTCCTTCAGATGTTCATAATTTTAATGTTCCTCTCTGATGTAAGAATAGTTGTTTCTTGAACAAAGAACAGTCCAAGACAGTTGTCAGAGTTCCTGTGCTATAATCTGAAAAGGTGATTTAAAAGTTTCAAATTATACCAGATTCTCTGGAAGCTAATTTATCTAATTAATTTAACCAGAAAGAAATTTATTATGCAGGTTCCAAAAGCTTTCCTCTTTAACAAGCTGAAGAGTTGGTCCTCTATTGATACACAAACTGAAGATATTTCATAGCCTGTGTAAGAAATGATTCTTGTAGCCAAGCACTGTTTCTTTAGTGAAATACAAAAAGTGGGAATTGATCTGCATATAATGTTTTAGTTCACCACGGCAAGTAAATGTTCTATATTTTGAAAGGGAAATAGGTATAAAACATTATGGTGAAAACAGTTTGAGTACAAAGATGGCTAAACCTGCAAAACACTTAAACAACAAAGGTGTGGTTTTACTCATGAAATTCATGTTTATCATTTGCTTAAGTATTTGAAAAAGTTAGATCTTCAGATAGGAAAGGCTGGATTTTCAATACTTAATGAAAATGAGAACGCATGCTGGTATGTTTTTTGAAATATGTAGCCCAGTTCCCACAAATATTCTCTCCTACTCTTGGAATATGACACTAAGGCAGGACATTTTTCCAGAAGTTCTTATTTGCCAGAGTACTGAACAAGGTAAATGATAAATGCTAAATGTGACACTGGAAATCTTGAAAGATATCACAACTTTCATAATACCAACAGAAAAACCCATAATGTCTTGTGCTGACTGGACAAAAAACTTTCTACTAATATTTTCTTTAGTTCTCTTTCTCTTTTGCCTTGTTGATTTGTTTTATTTATTCTGTTTTTAGGAACTAGAAACCAATGGACTGTCTTCCCTGATAAGATGATATTCATGCAGCCATAATCATTTAGGCTGGAGAAAATCAGCTGACATACATGCTGTAAATGTAGAAAGGGTTTAAAAAGGACTTATAGATAGATCCATTCCTCACTAACATTGAAATGGATTCCTCCCCTTCTCTGACAATATAACCTGAATTTGACCTGCAGGGTATATTTCAAAGCTCATCTTTCTTTCACTCTATTTGAAAATGGGCGTATACAATAGCTATTATAAAGCAGGGCATTGATCAAGAGGGGAGGAAGGATCAGTGTGTGAAGAGATGCTTCTTAAATTGCTGTATCAGAAGGTATTTTCAGATTGTATCAATGGCATTTCGGCCATATGGAGAAGTTGTATTTTCACATTTGCAGGAATCTTAAAAAATAAATAACCCCGTTGCATGAGCTATCAGCTGTGAGCTATGACTATTATTTTTTCATGCTGCCTGTTACCAGCCTTTACAATCCTCCTCCTACAGTTGAGATTTCCGGGGTCAGGCAATGATCCTGGCAGAGCAGGTAAAGTTCTTGGTTTGCCAAGGAATATAAGTAGGACTAATTTACCAGTATACTGTCCTTGCTTACAACTGAATCTATTTCTCCTTTTCCTTTCTAAGCTGTCAGAGAGCATATCTGTCTACAACAGTGAGTTTCTCTGCAATGTCTGATGCTCTTCTCTTATGAGTGCTATTTGTATGGCTCTGCCTGTTGAGAGGGTCAGGCAAGGCTTTCATAGTCCACCCTGGTACCGATAGCAGCATCTTGGAAGCACCCTAGGGATTCTAACTTGTAGCGTCTCTCTTGCTGTTTTACTCTTGTAAAACAATGACGATAAGCTGCCAATTAACGAGGAGTCAATGCTGATCACATAGTCAGCATGAATTGGAGTGCCATGCACAAAGTTTAGTAATGCCTGGGCTATAAATCACTATGGCATATGCTACAAGGGAATCTGGGCTGTTCTTTCAAAAATCAAGATTTGCCATCAGTTGCATTGAACCGAACTATGAACGCTCAGGTGCTGTGTGTGCCAGTAATGGCAGTAATCACTCTTATTTCAGTGTTGGCATTAAAGACACAATTCATGCTCAAAGGAGTGCTACGCAGCTGCTCAGGGCTTTCTTTTAGAACATGAATGTGGGAGGTAAGTTGCATAACGAGACATAGCCCTATATTATGTCCTCTTCTATATGTGGGAGGGTTTGAGCAAGCAGAAGCATGTTTCACTTTAAAAAAGACCTTGAAGAAACACCTCTTTTGGCTCATAGAACATGTCACATGATTGTTTCAAGATGTTTCTACAGCACCTCCAGAAGGACAAAATCCCTGATTTTCTTTCTAACAAAATGGAAGAAATTTTCTTCATGGAATTCTGTGCCACTGAAGCAGAGGTCTTACTGGCAACACACACTGCTGCTGCTGTCATCTGAGCTCATGCTGATTATTTACTAACGATTTCGGTGAGATCTGTACATCTCTTGGACAAAGGGTGCCTCGTTTGTGTAAGAGTATATCTACTGGCTCTAAATTTCAGAGTTACGCTTTCTAGACCAAATATATATGCTTTAACATCTCTTTAATATGTTAAAGAGTGAAGAAAATAAGATATCAGAGGTCATCAGAATTGAATTTTTGAAAAAAAAATTCTTACAGTGGACGAAATGCACAAAAGCTGCTTTGTCATTCCTTGCAAAGTGCCTTTTCGGGTGTCTTGTTCATAGTGGCCTCTTAGGGAATATCTGTGCCAGAATCCTGCAATTTCAGTGTTTTTGCTCTGTTTCTCAGATTACTTGTTTTTTACCAGTTTGTCATTTTTTTTTTTTTTCCTTTGAGGGCTCAGAAACCTAACAGCTCTCTTCTAGATCTCCTTCAACTTTAAGAACTAAGAAGAAAGAACTAAAGCAGATCTTGTAAGGTGAGCACTTTGTAAGTCCACGATTAGTAGAGAACTGTATTCACTATATTTCTGCTCACCTTCACTATTGTGCTAGCTCTTGCCTAGTTCTCAAAAATTGCTGACAAAATTACAAAAAAACTGGAGAGAACTTTTAAGATCATTTCAAGAAACTTGTACTTACTCTTCCTTACAATAATTCTATTTTTATTTACTCCGTCCAGGTATCTTTGTGAGTTATAATAATTATGTTATAAGAGGATTTTTGAAAATGTAAATAATGAAGTTTCTAAACATTAAGCCCACCAAATAGTTAATTAAAAAAAATGGTGGGGTGCTAACATTAGGAGAAGAAATATACCAAACCCATTTCTGATTTCAATATACTTATTTCCACTGAGTGTAATACAGTGTCTCCTAATTATTTTAGATTATTATTGCTCTGGCTTGTATATCATATTTTCTGAGTTTCCCACAGCCATATTGGAGGCTTTATGTGGTAAAAAATGAAAAAAACCAAACACTAGGTGATCTACTTGAAAACATTCAGATTCAGTGTTTTAATGACATGTCCTTTGCTACCTTGTCCCAGGAGATTTAGGATTCTAGAAAAAGATGATTCTCAGAAGAAGGAGGAAAAGGAGAAACTGATTATCTTTAAGATATTTCAATGGTCTTCTTTAGTCCTCTCAGACCATGCTAAGCACAGGTTTTCAACACACAAAACCTGCCACCTTCATGATTTTGGATGACAGTTTCTGTTACTTCTCACCCATTAATTTCCTCAAAACCATCATGCTGTCCCAAGAAATATTTTTCCATATCTCCATGTTCCCTCGCACAAAACATACTTTTATGTGCCCATCACCTTGGCAGCAGGCACAAAGACATACAATGCTTCAGGGGCCCATAACGAAGGACATGACTCATGTCTGCAAAATACACCGTCCAGAGCCATGGCAGAGCCATGAGGGCAACACCACACACCTATGTGTAACTTCAGAGCCAAAGTCTGCGAGTGAGGCATTTGGTAATTAAATGAAAAAATATTCAGTGTATATATCTAGCTCTCTTATCTGTTTTTTAATAACATTTTGAGTCATTTTCTGAAATAGTAAAAATGTCCTCGGTGTTTATATATTTTTCATGCCGATACTTTTATGTGTAGTTGGCATAGACTGACCAGACAACTCTAATTATTGCTATTTAACTTCTAACAAGGCTGTTGATACAATATGTATATGTCATTAGTATAAGCTTATTTAAATAACATTGCCTGGTTTCACAGGCATTCATAAAACTGGAAAATGATCTACATTGAAGAGCACAACCTCTCAGCTGTCACATTATCAATACATCAAGTTCTTTATGAATAATTTTCTATTTATCTCTTCCAGAAGTAATCAGAAAGGCGTCACTTTAAATAAACTTCTCTTCACAGATGATTGATTGATTATAGAAAATGTAATTCCTATCCTTTCTAAGGGTCTGGCTTCATATAACTAAACATTTAACTATATTGGAAGCAAGTTGATTTTACTTTTCTTTTGACAGAAAGGTTAAATCAATGACTTATAGCTGAATGTTGAATCCTCTCTTACTTCAAATAGAATTCCCTTTGCGAGGGAGCAGAAAAAAAACCATCTGAATACACAGCAATTTCAGTCAAAAATATTTGAATGTAGAAAGCACGCATGTATAAGCACGTATGTGTCTCTATGAATGGCATTTGTCATGCCATTTTTAGCACAAAGCAATAAAATGCTGCATAACAATAAAATCTCCGTATATAGGACATAACATGCTCTCAGATATAACCCATGGAAAACAGTGATGCAACACCTAAACAAATAAACAAAGCATTGCCCAGTACCGCTTACTCTCCAGAAAGAAAACGTATGGAT
Source organism: Tapera naevia (assembly GCA_033556795.1). NCBI lineage: Eukaryota > Metazoa > Chordata > Aves > Cuculiformes > Neomorphidae > Tapera > Tapera naevia. Next base: position 21,212,271 of record JAUMJJ010000038.1, read on the forward strand.
ATTCAGCAGTTTCCAAGTTATTGAGATAATGGAAAGGTGCAGTAATTCCCCTGAGCTGAATGGGTCAACTAACAGGGGAGGCTCCAAAGGTGATGCTGGCAGCTCCTCCTCATCCCTGTTGCCTGAACCATTCCCAAAGCAGAATGTGTGGTCCTGGGCAAGCCTGTCATAGACACACTACAGATGGTGGGCTGCTCAGCTACAGCAGCCATGGGGACAGCACATCTTATCCAGGCCTTCCTGATCCTGTTGTGGTTTTCCTGCTGGCACAGCAGATAGCCTATTCTGCATCCCTTTCACTGACCCATATACAGTGTTCCCTTCTGTTTTTTTCAAGTATTTCTTGGGTTGTTGAGCACTCAAAAAACTTGCAAATATTATGGTCATACTTTGATTTGCAAATATTATGGTCATATTTTGATTTACAAATACTACGGTCACGTCTTCATCAGTGTTGAATGTGTTAAGGTATAACTTCATCTCACAGCCTAACATGGTTATAACTGCAGGTTTCTATCACCAGAAGTTTTCCTGTCAAAACTCAGTAGATTGTAGCTTGGCCCTTTAATGAAGGGGAGGGAAAACCCATGCCATGTGATGAAATAGCCTTTCTTTGTCAAACATAGTTGGCTTCAGTTATGACTCAATATGAACAGACAGGTTCCTAAAGAAAGTTTCCACATTTTAGTGCCATTCATAAATATTTTAACTTGCTTTTACTTAATGCACAAATGAAAAAAGCATAAAGAGGATTTGACCTTAAACCCTTAATTGACAAAGACTAGTTTAAATCCTCTGCAATAGCCGACTAATGCAGTACCATTATGAATCATAAGGAATCTTAGCATGATGCATTCCCATTGTCACTGAACTAGTTAAAACCATTGAAGCATGACTAAATTGTTGTGACATTTTCCCAGCCCTACTATTACCTGTCAGATGGGAAAAAATCAAGGCGTCAGGACAAGCTTCCATATTGATGTGCTTGCTGTTGATATTAATTGATGTAAATGGATAAGCTTGTCCATCAGCAGTAACAAGCACATCTGCTCATTGTAAAAAAAAAAATCTTCTTAACCTTCTGTTCTTTTCAGACTCCTTTGATATGAAAAAATAGTCGTCTCTATACTCAGCAAATATGATGTCTGTTGTGTTTGGTTTTATATTTTTTCTAATTTGCTGACAAATGAAATATGATATATTCTGGTTTTTCATGTTTTTGTTCACAATGGATTGAGTTATATAAAGTAGGACACGGACAAATTACAAAAGCCAAAACAAGCAGGGTACCTAATAGTCTTATGTAACTGAAAACAGTCTGCATCTGCTTTAATCCATCATCTTTCTTACTGCTTATTTGGAATAAAATATTATTTTCTCTTTCTATCTTTCTTTCTTTCTTTCTTTCTTTCTTTCTTTCTTTCTTTCTTTCTTTCTTTCTTTCTTTCTTTCTTTCTTTCTTTCTTTCTTTCTTTCTTTCTTTCTTTCTTCAGCAGCGACGAGTATTTTCAAAGTCAGTCATATCTGATTTTGAAACCTTTATGACTTTCTTGAATCTAAAATCCTGTGTGAAAATTCTGGTGTCTTTGAGGCTGATGGGGTAAAATATCTTTCTCTTCCCTTAGGTTCAGATTTCATATGATGCCTTCTGCCATGATGCAGCTTTCCTTCTTTCCTTCCTTCTTTCTTTTCTTCTTTTCTTCTTTCTTCTTTCCTTCTTTCTTTCTGTTAATTTTAAGCATGAATTTTTCTATAGACTAAAAGAGCAAAACTTTTCCTGAGCAGTATCACAAAGATCTACAACGAAGAATTCTCTGGATTCTTTCCTGGGTGACTTTACTAATTCCTGAGAAATACTACATGTTGTGACACAAGCAGATCTCTCCTAAAGATCTTATTGTCAGTACAGTACTTGTGACAACAAAGCCTGCTCATAGAGAGAACAGATTTTTTTTAAAAACGTCATCCTCTGCCCTATGATTATTTTATTCCTCTGCCTGGTAAAAGAAAAGTAATAACAAAAATACAATACAAATAATCATACTGAATTCTCCGTATTTTCATTCAGTTATGGCTTGAGTTTAATTAGAAATGTGATGTCTCCTAGCAGAAATAAAGTATGCACTGAGCATCGTGTTTGTTGTTTTGAAATCATATTAATGAAGGCAGCCACTGCTGCAGCCTATATTTAGCATTTCTGTTGAGAGAAACAGAGAATAATTCAGAAATACCTTCATGTTGGTGAAATATTTACCGGGAAACAAATCCAAACATACTGAGAGAAAGGTAAATGGACGTGTAATCAAGAAAAACAGAAATGTTTTCAATGAAATACATAAGAAAACTGAGATACCTTGATAAGAAGGAAAGGTAGATATTTTAAATACCTGAATATTGCCACCACCTGATAAAAATTTTTTACTTATTTTCTCATGTTTTACCTAACATAATTATACTATGAAATGTGATTAATCTGGAAGGAATACTGATGTCTGAAACATGCGTGAATACTGATGAAGAGTAAAGAGATGCCAAATTAAACCTCAACTCATACCCTCTTTATTACAAACTATATTGGCATCTGTCTTTTTTCCAGAAAGGCCTTTCAGTCTTTCTGACACTATGGCTATGAACCCAGGCTGTATGCATCTCCTTGGAATATTTAAAACAAAGGGAACCAGTCAGGGTGCCGTTATCTCGGTTTTCCTTTGCACCTCTGTATGAAAACTACTTCCACACCACTCCACAGCTCTGAAGTGTGAATGTTCCAGTTACTCACTATATATAATGTTAAGGCTCAAGGGAAAACGTAGAGGATTCAGTACTGTCCAGATTACAGTCTGGCAAGCTATTGTCTTCCAAGCACAGCTGACACAAGTGAGTTACTGGAAGGCTCTTTTTCAGCTGTTTGAGAGTTGTTCAAAATAGCCAGGAAAATGTCCACTAACACAAACATATCATGATGCTTGGTGTGATACGTATCTTCATTGAATCATTCTTCCATTTCAGAATACAAAACCAAAAACTTGTTCAAAATTCATTCCAGTGCATACATCTTTTGACCATTCGTTTCAGCTGGGTCCTATGGGAGGCCAAAATTTACTCCTCATGTAAACAAATGAAAGAACATTGAGGATCTCTCTTGAGCTGTAGCCATTCACCAGAGTAGGCCCAAAGCTGTTTTAAGCTAGAAAGTTCATTGTCCACTATTAAACTGGTACATTTTAAACCATTATGATTAAAATGTAGAATATCTTTACATCAAACACAAAGAATAACATTCACTGCAGAGGTAAAAGTCACTGTGAACATAAGAGATAATGTAGTATTAATTCTGGTTTCTCTTTCTAATGGTTTTGAAGCGTAAAGGGTTTTCCTTATAATTTGAAATTACATTAGTCAAGAAAAGAAAGTTTGGAAATAGTGAAAATGAATGTAATTGATAGGAAAGAATAGTGGAAATATATAATAGGAAAGGATTACAAAAAATACTTTATAAGCAAAAATTTTATAAGCAAAAGAGGATATAACATATTATATTCTCTGTATTTACATTTGGTAGGGAGATGAAGGAATGTATTATGTTATGACTCAGCTATAAGATGGTAACTGACACTTGGCCAAATTTCAAGAATTAGCAGCAATTGCATTAAATCCCACACTGATGCTAAACAACAGATATGATCTAATCAGAAATTATTCATCTCAGTATTTGATTTTACCCAAACATAAATCAGATAAATTAAGTAATATAGAGGGAAATAGCAGGTTCAATTCAGTAATGATTTTTAGTAATTACTGATGTCAATTGTATTTTAACTTAAAACCTAATATTGAATGCTACCTCATTTCCCTAGCTGTCCAAACAACCCTTTGAAAACTGAAATAACGTTACGACAGTGTTTCATTTCTATTATGGAATCTATATCATACAGTACAGTACAGACAACATTGCAATAATTATTGCAATAATTATTGAGATGTAGTTGAGCACTGATAAATCATGCAATGATTTATCACAGCTTTCTCAGTTACTACCACCACAATGTTCGAAATCTTTTAATGTTTTTATTCTGAAGGAATTCAATTTGATTTAGAATAATTATTCAGTTCTAAACAATTGTAACACAGAGTAAGATTGTCCCTCTGTGTGTATATAACTGTCTATGAATATAAGGATAACTTTTCAATGGAGTCAGATCTACTCTTAACACAACCGTATGGTTTGAGATTTGTGATAGCTATGAATGTTAAATGTCAAACAAACTAAATGACAAAAATTGGGGAAGAAAAACTTGCTTGCTTTGACCACAGACATCAGAAAAAAACCTACAAGGGGAGCTGTAACTTCTTTTTAACTAAAATGCATATTTGAAATGAAAAAACAATTCACAAATTCATGTATAATTTATCATTTTTCTGTAAAAACATTTTAAAAAGTCAAAACACTTCACTCTGACATTTTCAAGTACCATGTTTTCATTTTTTTTCCTTTCAAAACAACTTTTCATTTAGAAAAATGTACCACTTTTTAAGATGATCCTCTGAATATTTAATATTTTGGTCAATCTGCAAATAAAGTCTTACGTCATTCAGATTTTCTTTGAGAATACCAAAAGTTGTTTTCCAATTGATTACTTTTTATCCACTTGTAAAAATAAAAAATCAGTTATTCACACAGTTGTCCTCTTGCACTCCTGTAAGACTATTGTAATAGTCTCAGCAGGCATTTCAGCTCCATTAAATGCACACAGGATGTGTTTAAGCTTCCATCATTGGTATTTCTGCCCTGTAATTGTTAATGCCGCTTCATTTAAGAAAAGATGTCCTAATTGAGGAGGAATACTACCTAAGCAATAGAAGAAGACAGAAGAAATAGGCAAGTTCTGACAGAATTCAAGCTTCCAACATCCCTCCTTTTGCCTAAAGTTTAACGGAAGAAAAAAAAAAAGAAAGAAAAGAGCTGCATAACAAGAAAAAAAAAGAAAAACTTACATGGATGTTGCCTATAGGGATATGGTTTAGAAGGCATAGTGATGTTGGGCTGCCAGTTGGACTGAATGATCTTAGAGGTCTTTTCCAGCATTAATGATTCTATGATATGTTGGATGTAAGCTGTACACTAAGGGACTGTGGAATTTCATTGCTGTCATAACATGACTAGCACCCATAAGTTTGTAGTGAACAGGCCATTCTCTTTTGTCTCTCACAGCATGTAAATTTCTTGGCACAATAATCCCAGATAAAACAGAAGAGTCAGTCTGAACACGAAGCTTAAAAATAAAGATGCTGGATTTTGTCTTAATAATTTCTAGATAACCATTATTTTCTTGACTGCTATCTAGTCTGTTTGGTTCCACATGCCCTTAAAAGATTAGCTTTGTATTTTAAGTGATACAGAAGCAGAGTTGAATTTTCTCAGGGAACAACTGATATCTTCATAAGAATTCAGATGAACCTTGGATTTAGAGCTTATTAAAGGGTAAACTTAATATCTGATGGATAGATAGGTAGTGGCACTGAAAACATAGAATTTGGCCCTGCAAGATTTAATTTTTTGTCCTTACTTTTTTTTTTTAGAGTGCATGCTGAAAGAAATTGGTAAATTAAATCCCACAAATTTCAGATAGCTGTAAGTGTAATTCATTGAACTAGGTAAATCTGCTAAAATTTTCCAAGGCATTGAAAGAGTCAGCATGAAAGAATCTGGGAGCCTTGCCCTTGTTACAGTTGAGTCTGAAGCCTTACATGTGTCATTGTGTGAACTAGCCCTCTGAAACTTCTCTCTGGAGAAGGGTATCCCTCCTGGACTTGGGCCTGTGCTCAAAAGCAAAGAAGCAACCTTGTGTGTTAGCAGAATCCCTCCAGTCTAAATTCTCTTGAGATATCTGCCATCTACCTTCTGCCTTGGTTTGCTGCTAAAACTGTTATAAAATACACAAAGCCAAAGGCAGAGACTTTTGCAGAAGGGAGAGCTGGAAGAGACAATGGGTTAAATCTTGACCAAGTGAATCAAATATACAGGGAATCATTCACCTGCACAGGCTAGAAATAAGATAATTTCAAAGCTTATAAGTGAACTTGATACCATCCTTTAATGTGCCACTAAACAATTCATAAAGTTCATGTTTGGTGTTGACCCCTGTTACTGTGCTGCTCCTTGGCAGTGTTTCTAGGAAAAAGCTATTGCACAGCTGTAGAAAGCTCAGCACAGGAGAAGAGAGGTTTATTTGAAACAAAATAAGGATTATCATGATCAGGTCCCTGCAGACACCCTGACTGTGAGCCCAACAGTATATTACATATCAAACTCGACAGACCTAAGATCTTTTAGACTGGGAGATCTTCAGAATTCTATATTCCCAATAATCAAATTCTTCACATTTTCGTTTGTTATGTAAAAGGTTTCAAAATTTCTTGAAATTATACTCATTGTAGCAATTGCAACAATGGCTTTGTCTGTAATTTATCCCAGTGTTTTGAAACCAGGTTTAATTTTGTGCTAGGGAACCTGTTGCTGTAATACATGTGCAAGAGCAGTTAGGAGCTACCATATTCAGCGACCAATCTGTCTTTTAATGTTCTCTATGCAGATCCCACTTGCTTATCAATAATATTTCACTCAATAACTGGGTGCTTTCACTTGCTAAGGAAATCAAACAGGACAATTTCATGTTAGTCTGTATACTCCACGCTGCAACAGATAGTAAAAGTTCTAAAGTACCAATAGATTCCCAAGCATACTGAAAACCAAAATCAGTTAGAGGAATACTCTCTCCCTTGCACTGGTTGAAGTACTTATGGTATGCTAATGAATAAACATTAGTAATTTCAGGGGCCATTCCTGAACTTTGTTATGCAAATGATGCAGATATTTGCCTTTGCACTGGCCTGGGTAGTATCTGACAAATCTGAAATCAGATTTGAAAAGAGAGAAGTATCATACTTCTATGTAGCAAAACCCTTGCTCCTAACCTGCTCAAATGGTCTGCGAGAAATGAGCTATTTGAAAGGGACAAATAGTGTGAACAACCAGTGATCCTTTGTCAAGGTTTGCTTTAAGGCTGCCTAGCTTTAGGCATTGAACTGATGTCATTCTTCAAAATAAGAAGTTAAACCTCCTAGTCTATAGAGAACCTAGAACAGATAGGTCTCAACAAGGAATAATTCATATAAGAATCTCAGGTTGCTGAGTCGGGTAAAGTTAGCACAAATATGCTTTCAAGGAATGTAATTATAACACGTGAAATTAGATATTTTAAATAATTTTCTTACATGGCAAACATCCTGTTTTCATCTTCACTTTGAAACATGCACACACAGTCACATCCTTTCTTTTTAGAGTTTTCTTACCTTATAAAGCAGAAATTTTTCATAATAAATTATTATGAAATTATTACAAGAATAAAATAATAAACAGCAAGAAACATTGCTAAGGTTGTCATCAGGATCAAAGAAAACAGTAACATGCAAACTAATAATTTCCGAATGAGAAGAGCACATAGGATCTGGAACTCCTCTCATTTCTGTGTGAGGCAGGATTATCTGTTTTAAATTAGCTTGTCTCTATAACCGTGAAAATGCATTTCTGTTTTATCATATAGACACAACAAGCTCTTCAGGACAGAAATAACTGAAGTTATGAGAAGCTGTCAGCTATGTATAAAATTCCTTTTTCAATATAACCATATGTAGTTGTGCACTGTACCAATGGTTTCTGGCAGTATTGTGGGATTTATTGGTGTTATTGGAAGCAGAAATGCTGTGAAGTAAAGTGTGGAATGACCTGTTGGAGAAAAAGAATCAATCCAGAAGTTTCCCTAAGATATATTTCAACTTGTCAATTTACTTGATGAAGAACAGAACCCACTGTAATACTAATGGCAGGTAAAACTTGTGCCAGCAGCTCTCTTTCTGCCCTGCCCTGCAGAGTGGTTGTTGCTGGGTGAATACATGGCATATTCCTGCTGCAAGTTACTTATCACAGGGCCAGATCTGGACTGCAAATTCTACTGCAGCTCCAGACGTACCAGTATATCATGGTACAAGGCAGTACAATTTCAGAGCCAGATTTAAAGGCATAAATGTCTATAGCAGTGTTGAAGAAATGCTACTCTTTCTCTTCTTCCTGCTAGCTGATCTGGTTTTTTTCCTTCTCATTTTCTTCTTTTTCTTGCCTTTGTTCATACAGAAGGAGTGGCATAGTAGCAGTATCAATTGTGATATTGCTACTGTGACAAAATGTGCTGCAAGCCTGTACATTTTTATATTGACTTAAAATGTTTCATCTATTGTTTTCGGGATATGAGGCGACTTACCCTACTTCTGTTCATCCACTCAGGTATCATCACCAAGTTATCATCCACCTATATGGTCAGTGTAAAAAACAAGCACCTCCAAGAAGTCATTATATTTTAGGTGGATGAATCATTCCCTAAGTGAGCTTCTCTTGTGTTACTGAAGAAACCTAGGAGAGCTATTCTCCCAGCTTAGTTGCCTTGAGTAGACTGGATAAATTCAGGATTGTGGGACAAATATAAATGCCCAGTTGAGAGCTGAAAAGTACATAATCTTCACTGAATGTATGGCAATAATACAGAATTACAGACTACTTGAACAATGGAATGTCACTGTGATATTTTAAATATCATACTATTTGCATGCATTTGTTTATTTTCATATAATTAGTAGTATAATTCACTATCTTAAAGGGAAATAAAAAGCTATGGGCAAGCAGTAAAGGTCTGTATTCTAAAGTACAAAGATATCGTCTTAGGTTATCATAAAGCTGAACTTCAGATCTTATGCAAATAGTAAGGATGTGGCCATATACATGATCTGTTTTCTGTCCTCTCACATCAAATTTATTTTGGTACTATCTTTTTTGTTCTTGTACAGGTGGAGTTTCAGGCTACTTTAGTATTATTCAGCTAAAGCTTTTTCTGATGCCTTGACTAAAGAGAATTGTAACTCCAGCTGTCAGCTTCCAGCAGCCAATAACAAACCTATTTACTTGGAAATTTTGCCCATTTTAATTAACTATTTTGTACACTAAGATGTGCAAACACTGCACTTAACTAGTGCTATGGCTGGATGTGTGTTCTTTACCTTAAAAGGTTTATGCAGTCCTATGCTTTTATACTAGAAGATAGAAAATAAAGATATTTGTAGTGTGTGTGGCCTCCCTGCCCTAGTTTTTCAATATATTGAAATTTACTTACTTGCTTGTTTTTCCCCAAACACACATCTACTCAGGAAGATACATAATTGAGCCTCAGAAAGCTTTTCACAAACTTGTGCGCAATGTTAATCTACTATTGTTACTTCATGCTTGTGCGTATGTGAATATGTATATACTCACGCATATGGCTGAACATATGCTTAGGACAATCAAAAGACAATATCAGGCAAAAAACAAAAATCAAGACATCTCTCCCTTTTTTATGCTTATTTTGACGTGTGCCTTTTCTTTGAGAGAGGCATTTTAGGGGCATTTTGCAGGTAGTTTAAGCAAGTGAGTTTTCAGTGAGACAATGGTCTTTGTCATGCTGTTTTAATTACCCGTGCTGGTTCATTTGTGACATCGTTACAAAGCCATAAAGGTCAAGGAGTGTAAATTTATAAAAGCTTGAACACTTTGACTTCAGAGTCTTCTCAGGTTAGTACTTCTACTCTGCCATTGCCCGGTCTTTATTTTTTCACAGCTACAGCCAGTAAGCTGGCAGCAGGCAACTTCTGTAAGTATGTCTTAACCCTGACCCATGCGAAACATTGCAGAACAATGGTGGGTATTTCTAATCACACTATAGGAAACAGTTCTCTGAAAGTGGCTGTCACAGCATGTCACTTTGTCATATTTACAAGCACGCAGGTATTTGAAGTACCTCAAGGTATCTGTAAGTAATTGGCACGATGATTCCAATCCATTGCTAGCTATGAATTAAATATCTAAACAGTTTCAGTTAACAAACCAATTATCCTAGTGGAAAATTGTATCTTTAGTTTATTCAGTGAGCTAGAAATAGAACAGAGGCTACACATTGCTGTTCCCAGAGCAACTATGATTTTTGATGTGAAAGGAGAAGGCAAACAAGATACAGCTTACTGATGTACCTAGTAGACAGTTTAAAACCCCTCACCTAATCCCAGTCTGTCAAAAGAATCTATGCATTCAATAAGTAGTTTGTAGCAACAGGGGCGTAGTACTGAATAAAGAGGACAGTGAGAAGGTTCTGACACTTGAAAGGTCTTTGACAGCCTGTGGTAGACTGCTGATAGTGTTTAGAATGGTCTTATTATCAGCCCTGGTGTATCTTATCAGTACGAACAGGGTTGGCTGAAAATTAAAGTGTGGGAAAAAAAAGTCTCACACTCAGTATTTTTAACACTTTCGCAATAAAATACGAATTTCCAAAAACTGAACCCACCCAGCATTATTTTAGTGTAATTTCATTTTATTATTTTCTGCATAGGATAGGCAAACCAGATCACAGCATTAAAGTGCATTTAAGCTTATATTTATAAACCCAGATTAAAGTATTTTTATTTAAAATGAAGTGTTTTGTAAATGAAAAGGAAAATACAAACATCTTTTTTAACCTCCTTTTGTTTGTTCCTTTGTTAATATCTTGCTCTGCTAGGTTTACAAATCCTAAATAAATAGAAATTAGTGCTCCTTACTTTGCAGTCCATTTGCTTTAGTTGTTTGCCTTGAGGGACATTTGTGTATTCTACTAATGGCTGCAGCAGAGTACTGTCTCATTTTCATTCTGGCAAAAAAAGGCCGTTTCCATGGTTACAGTTTCATTTGCTAGAGAGAAACTGATGGCTGTTAGTGATCCCATCATAAGCAACTTCTGTCAGATTTCTTATCAAGTAGACATATTTTGACAAAGTGAAAGATAACACCATAATAAGAGAACTAAGTTGCTACTCTATGTAATGAACCATTTAGCATTAAATGAAATGTGAAACCAAATTCTTAAGACTGAAGGTGGAGAGGACAAAAAAAATATTTATGATCTACAAAAATAAAAATATTCAGTGCTGGAATAATGATAGCCTGCTTACTTTCTATTGTCAAGGTAAATCTAATAGCATAACATTGATTTATATTTTAGGGTCAGATACAAACCTTCACCATCATCTATTTCACAGACAGGCTGCAGGGAGCTAGAATAACTTCTAGGTTTTCTTGTGGTAGCCTATTCGGCTGGGTGTGGCCGAAGGCTGGGTTAAGGACTAAATGCATTGCTGATGAGACAACACTCCAACAGACCCATCTCAGCATATAAAATCTACTCCAGCATTTCACTCCCCAAAATGCACGCCATCTATTCAGAAGAAGTACTGCAGACTTAGAAATCTGGAAGAAACTGACCCAACACTTTGTTACTGGGAGCTGGGCAGAACAGCAGATCAAAAAAAACAGATTTACACCCAAATATTGTACTGTTGAAGAAGCATTTATTGGAGTCTTAATTAACCTGATGGCTAAAGTTAAATACAGTTATTGAAAGAAAAAGAAGATAGTAGACTGCTTAGCTTTAGAAGATTGCCTTATGTTTTGAGTCTTGAAGGTACCATACCTAGACTGCATCACCAGGTCCCCAGGCTTTCTTGGTTCATTAACACATGAAAGTCTAAAAAAAACCCTCCAAAAGCTAAGAGGACAGAAGAGCAGAAGAACAGAGAGAGACAAATAGAAGATATTGAAATATTAGGGCAAAAGCAAGGTACCATGAAATAACAAAGAAAGGAATAGTCAGGCAAAATTAAATACTAATGCACTGTACAGAAGGTGGACACCCTAGGGTTAAGTTGGAAATTTTTAGAGTATACTTATATTAATGCATATCAAGATTTTGCTCCTTAGACTCCTCTATAAATCTCCATCTATATACAGAAATTTGTTTAAAATTTAATCTCACTTGAAGCAGAGTACCAGTTCATTTCACTTCTTTTCTTCTTCCTTTCACTTCTGTAGTCATTCAGTTTTACAAGTGATGTGAAATGCTATCAGACTAAAATGACAATGCCTGATTCTTATCTAAATTAATTTTTTTATATATATTTCTCCAACACATTTGGAAATAGAACGTAACTCACTTTAATCAGTTTTAAGTAATTCATAATTACCTTGCTTTGGAAAAGCACTTTAGAATAGCTAAGAGAGGCCAGTAGTGGAGTAGATCTACTTTGCACTCAAGATGCACCCTAGGATCGGGGCTATATGTGAATTTGGATTTCCTCCCAAAAGCCTACAATCCTGCAAAGGCTTTTCTGAGTTACAAAATCTGTTGATATCATGTTGACTCATCTTAAATTCTTTGGTTTTATAAACACAGTACACTCCAGGAAGGTTTGAAAGTGTTCACTTGCCTGCCCTGACTTGTGTCATACTTTAGCAGAATCTTAGCTTTAAGGTACCCATTCAGCACTTCAGGTTGCTTTTGCTATTTCAAATATTGCTTCGATCACAGCATGCAATATTGACTGCAAATATAGTCATTAGTACTCTAAATGAATGGGATTGAGCTCATTCTTACAGTGTCCTTCAAAACTGGATCCTGCACCAGGAGAGTTAATACACCGGTGTTTATGCTTCTGGAAACTGAATTGAGGAGCACATATTGACAGGTTTGGGTGCATGGCCAAAGCCAAAGTCATCCTCTGAAGTCCTGTGGCTGAGGTTGTCTCTTTCATGAGAGCCAGCCATTAGTTTCTTTCACGCCCAAATGTCCCATTGACTTGAATCTAGTGTGAATCCCTCTTGGCATCATTCTTGCAGTAAGCATAAAGGTTTGGATCTTCTACAGCAGCTGGTCCTTCCATATATCAGGTTCCACTGATGTTAATGGTAAAACTCTCCCTGGTATGAACTTGAGCAGAGTTAGGTCCATGGAACGTGCTTTTGAAAAATCACAATCAGTATGATTTCTAAAGAGTTAGCAATGAACAAAAGGCACTGAAGAGGTTTGTACCTTTCAGATGGGATTTCTAACACACGTAATAATAACATCAGTGACATATTAATTGAATGTGTGTCAATCTATTAAAATTCCATGAACTGTAATACCATATTTCTAAAGCTGTGGGAACGTTAATATCTATGTTTGCATTGCAGCTGTGCTTTGCCACAACTTTGGAAATCTTTTTATGAATTAGAGTCAGATATAGGCAGGGTGAGTGCATCCATAACATAAATAGGATCTAAGTGAGAAAGAATACAGGGCCTGCATAACCCAAGAGCTGTAAATTCAACAGGCATCGCTCCTCAAAAGACATGCAGCTTCCTTAATGCTTCTAATAAATATAAATTGGACAGAGAATCGACAAATCAGTTGACATAGTTGCTCCAGAAAGCCTTCCCTGTAACATCAAGTTTTGGAAATTCTTTCTTCTTTACTTCTTTCCTTAAACACCAACTTCAGATCTTCAGATGATTGTGCTTCTGCATTTACTGAAGCTGTTGCTGTGAGGAGCACAGATGGATCTTGGATCTTTTTTTTTTTTTTTTACCCATCTAAATGATGTTTACCACAATCTATGCAAAGATTGAAATAGTCTTTTTTTTTCAGAAAGCGTGGCAAAGATGACTTAACCGCCAAGATTACCAGAAATGTAAATTTAAAATGAGCCTTTTTGGTAGCATGATCAAAACGTCTAAGTGATTTATGGTAACAATTGCCACTGCAGACCAGTCCTTCCCTGAGTATCTAAGCAGCCTAATTTTCAGCAAGGCTCTGTTCTTACACGGTTTCTAATTTGAACAACTGTTGTTGCGTTGTAAAGTCCTAGAAACAGGCAGTCCTAACATGTAAGTGCCTAAGAATTTTATGTGTTTGACTTTCAGTGGGATTTGAGCACTCCATTCCCATAGCTCCTTTTGAAAAACACAGCTGAGGGATTTAAACATTACTCATTCTTTTGAAGAAGAAAAATTCTCTGTGTAGATACATTTGATTGTTGGTGCCCCAGTTGAAAGATGTCATGTTACCTCTGGTGTCAAGGATCTGCTTAGGCAAACTGACAACTGTGAGCAGCAACCAAAACTGACAACTTCTTACCCTTGCCAAGCATTAGGGAAAAAAGGCTGCTCATTCTGCCTGTGGTGCATAAAGGACTTTTCATGTCCCAGTATCCAGGATGCTGCTCTGTGGGAAGAGGAAAGGTCCTAACTCAAGTTGTTTCCTGTTCAAATAAGAAATAGTAAAAGCAAATCCTGTAGCATTAACAGTGTCTTAACAAATTCTGGGACTGACACATGTAAGTCACGAAAATAGACACAGAGAATCTCCTTCAAGATTATACGGTAAATACCAAGGTGAAATTAGTGGCCCAGTATATCACAGACAACTATCTCTTGAGACAGGTCTCATCCTACATAAAGAAAGAAACAAATTTTCTGAAATCTGTGTTTAAGTCATTTGTGGTGCATTGATGTAACGTATTTACAAAGCAATTTGCCATTCAGCAAAGGCAGTAATATCAGTTTTCACAGGATGTGCCTCAGCATTCATGTGACAAATGGAAGTTGAGAGCAAATGTAGCAAAACTCACCATTTCCAACGGGGATAAACTCAGATGGATACTATGTAAGGTATTGTACTGATATGGTGTTCTCGATTTCATGATATCAATTAAATTTTCAAGGTACAAATTTAATTTTTCCATTCTAAACTGATCCCAGAGCAACGTCTTCAGAAAAGTTAAGAACATAAAACATAAAAACCCCAGACAAATGAACAAATATTAGACTGTATTGTTTTAACAAAGTTAAGATGAAAGGAAGCACATATTTTGTCCAGAAAGATGCACAGAAGATCTATGAATGCTACATACACCACAAGTTATGAATTTTTCCCAGCAGTAGAGAACAGATTAGACCAAAAGCCACCAGTATGAGAGATTTCAAAATGTTCCTGCAAAAAGGAACTAGTAGCTCTTGTTACCTTTATATTTAGTATACAGAAACTAAAATTTTGGACAAAAAAGAATTTGCCAAATCTCTTTTGTTGAAAGCACCATATGTAATGTTTCTGCATTGAACAAAGAAACCAGCCATTTTTTCTATCCAGCAACTTCAGCAAAACTGACTTTCTTTGAAGCAAACCACAAGATTGTAATTTTCCAATGAGAAAAAGAAAATTCCCAGGCAGCTTTCATGTATTTTTTTTTAACGTCTACTTCAATCATTCCTGGAGTGGAAAGAAACCATTTACAATGTAAAGTAATACTGCACAATAGTTCAGTGACAGGAAGTGAAAAATAATGTATCTTGTGGGGAAATTACACAGTTATCTAATTAGACAGGATATTGTGACATATAATTTGTTTATGTTTGCTGAGTACTTAAAAAAATGCAAAGCTCTTTATAAATGCTAACCATTAATATTTAACCTAGGCATATATAATTAACAAAGCCTTGTTACGGGCAAAGCATTAGAGCTAATTAACAATGCTACTTTCATGAGAAGTACGATCATAGTCTTTATCTTCCTAAGATGCTAGGACCTTCCTTTTAAGAAATAAACACTGAATCTGTACAGTGCTCTTAAATATTAAAACACAAATTCAAGTTGGTTTTGGTGTTTTTTTGTTTGTTTGGTTGGGTTTTTTTGATTGAAATATATCCCACAGAATATTATATAACTACTTTTTTCCTAAGCATTTTTGGGGTTGGTTCTAGAAGGACTTCACCTAGCCAAGTCTTACTTGATTTCTGGAAATTAATGAGATTATATGGCAGTAGTCTGAGCAGACATCATTCTCATTGCACTGTCATAAAGGTTGAAAGCAATGTAAGCATGGCCACACCAGCATGAACCATGGCAAATGAGAATTGAACCAGGCCTATCATATGCAAGGGAAAGGTGAAATTTGTGATCCGATTTAGGCAGAGAAATGTGACAGGAGTTAGCAAAAATCTTTGCTGATTGTGAAGAAAGTCCATTTTTTGCACTTAGGCAACTAAAGTTCAGTTAAAAAAGCAGGAAATAAAATGAACTCTGAATTACAAAAGTGAAGTGGCAAAGGTTTGATATATAACAGGCCTATATTTAAGCCAAAACAAATTTTTATGACATATGGTGTTTATACAAAAAATAATGACTTTTGCTATTTCCATCCAGCTACTCTATGTAGCTTTGTACCACTGTAAAGTTTGCTCATTACATGAACTTTAGCACTGCAGATTAACAATAAAATGTTACACACTAACATTTTTATTTCACTTCGGTTCTTAAAGGAACATTTAAAATTTTTGTTTTTGGTGAAGGAAGCGGAACTGATGTTCAAATACAAAACACTAGTCAAAACCAAACTTTAATTTTGTGGTCTGTATGGTATGAATTTTCCTCAAATAGAAAAGTATTTTTCTTCTGGCTGAAATGTCCCTCAATCCACGTAAGATGAGTAATACCTGCATATTTAGTAAATATTGAACTGATGAAAAACAAGTTAGAGAAGTCTTCCTAATCAGCAGGACTAAAATAGAAGCAGTCTCCAAGGATTTGCTAACATGTTATTCTACTGAGAGATTGCTACTGAGAGATTGCCAAACCACAATCAAAGCAGGGCAGAAACAGAAGGAAAAATATAGGGTGAGTAGCAAAAAAATCCAGTCATGACACATATTAGTGCAATGTGAGAAAATAAAAAAGCAGTAAATAAAAATAGATATTGAATGAAATCAGTGTCTGGAAAGCTGAGGGAACAAAATGTGCCTAATGACTGTCCTGCAAACCTTTACTTAGGCAAATGTTATATGCTTATGCAAACAGCTCTATTTTTATTAGCTGGACTGCCCATGTAAGGATAAATTTTAGCAGCTGAGTTCCTGAAAGACTTAAGTATACTTTTTACTTGCTCATATCTTATTAACATAACATTATCAGCTATTTCCAGTTCCTCATTCTGGGAGACTCAAGTAAATCTTAACATTAATTTCTAAGACCTCTCAGCAAAACATATTTACTATATATACACTGAGACAGAATCCTCAGCTTGTTTTGAATGAACGCTTATCCAGTGGTCTTTTTTCCCTCTAGTAATTGAGGTTCATAATTGAGGACATGACCCTTTAAGTTACTATCCATTTGGTCTAAGAAGTAAACCAATATTATAAATAATTTCACAAAAGAATCCAGCTAATATCAAAGAAACCCTCAATACATTCAAAGTTCTGACTTAATGTCTACAAGTTTTCTACTCTGAGCATTATATACCAATGTGATTCTTCAAACTACTATTTCAGTTTTCTGTACTCATGGCAAGTTTAGATAAATACATACTTTCATTCCAGCTGATACACGAACCTCTTTTAGTGTGAAGTTGAATTCATCATAAACTATAGAAATACGCAGAAAATGGAGACAGAAAGCAAGTGGTCTTACCAGATGTGATCTCATCAGGGTTCCATTTGTAAAAGGAAATCATTGAATATTAACTAAAAGTTAATTAGATCTAATTGCCAATTAGAAAAGTAATTTGAAACTATCCTCTGCCAGTGACTTCTTATTACCTTTAAGAAGTCTAAATTTTGAAGCGGGTACTTAAATATGTTATCTTTCCTTATATCCGTTCTAGTATGCTAAGTCCACTGCTAAATTCTGGTTCATTAAAGGAGGTCTCACAGACTTCAGAAGATCTACAGGAAAAGACAAACAACAGGTCTTGAAATACTGTGTATAATGAAGGACTCACTAACTTGCTATTTTGATAAAAATGTACACTTTTCTTTTAGTTTTGTTTTCCAAAGTTCTTCATTTTCAGTAATAGGTGAAGGCACAGCAGACTATATAGGGGTACAGAAGTTATGCTGAAAGTGAAAGGACTTGCATTTGTCTAAATGCTGTACACTTCTTAGGTAAGAGCGGATCACTGCTTGTAAGTGTAACACACTTTCATCAGCCTTTGCACCCCAGAAAATCAGCTGTACATTCAATACACCTTCTACACATTGCGAGAAAAACATGGAAATTCAGTGTATTTTGCGTAATGAGTATCCTAGTAAAATTAACGACTAGAGAGAAAAGAATTAGAGATTTTCAGAGATCAGAGTCTTTGAATAAATGTAGGAAAACAGAAGAATACTACAACATCCACTATGGCTGAGAAAGAAGGTAAAGATGGATGGTTGACAAGAATGCACGTGAAGGCCATGAGGTGGTGAGGACCATCAGTGTCTATCTTCTTCATTGAGCTGTTTGGATTCCCCCTTTAAAATTAATCTGGGTAGTGGTGGAAGAGAATTGTGGAAGTACTTTCATAAACCTCCTCAACATCTCTTCTCCCCCATCTTAAAGGAAACTCAAGATATGGTTTAGTTGACACAGTCTGTCAGAGGCAAAATAATGTAAAATGCCAGATATAGAAACTTAATTAATGGCTGGGTTTTTTTAATTATTTGACCATTACTTTTTTAAATAAAATATTATTTTTATGAGCAGTAGCTCTATAGACAGCACAAGAGACTGTAGCTTAGCTTTAAACCCAGCTCATAAAACCCCAGCATCTGTGCCTACCTAATAACTCCAATTCTTGTATGGTCATCATTATTATGTTAATTAACCACATTGCTTCATCTGGTCTCTAAAATGCCAGAAAGAAGAGATACGTAGTATATCCAACCAATTCAGGTACGTAGGAGGATAATGCTTCAATAACAGCAGGGGGAGTGGAACTGGATGATGTTTAAGGTCCCTTCCAACTTACACTATTCTATGATTCTATGATTGTACGAGTTATTGGTGTATCCTTCTTCAAGAAATCTTCCCCATCACACCAAAAAAACCCATAATAATTCCAGTCTTGCTGCTAGAGACCAAAACCTACGCTGATCATATTAATCATTTGAGATTTCCTGCTTGAGATTTTCTTTTGCCTTGAAGGTATTATGCAAGCTATTATTATGAAGTGAAGTATGTACAACTTTGTCCTGGATTTTCTTGAATTGAAGGGATCTGCTGCAAGTTATTAAAAACTGCACTTTATTTTGAAATTAAGATTTATATGCCAACTTTTATCTGTGAGCTGCCACACATAGCCACTCAGCAGAGTCTATTGATACCTTTCAATGCAAAATCCACGTCTGGATCCTCTTTTCCAAGGCCAGTCCCAACATAGTAAAAGTGTTGTCACTTCAGAGAAACATTGATTGTTATACCAATCCACTGGACTAGTTTTGAACATTTTTAAATAATACAAAATTGCATTGTTTCAAGTTCGAACTGATGAATGTCTCCAGACACCTTTCACTAAGTTTATGTCCTGGATTCACATTACAGAGTGCACTTCTATTAAAATAATTATTAGACCCAGCCTTAAGGCTGCTTTGGGAAAGTGAAAGTTTTGAAAGAAGGAATAGAAATTCACAATTGAGTTCTCATTATGAAATGAAAGATCTACTAATGCAAAGGTGGCATTTAAGGTCTTTTCTATACTTCTAGACATTAATAATATTTCTGCCTTAAAGATTTTGGGAAATATTTAATATTGCTTTTTAGGACCACAAAGAATTTTTTTTTTTAAATCTGCTGTTAAACTTGCTGTCTATAATCTGGACGTTTTCCAGTTCCACAATGAGCTTTTTGTAGTATAATATTTGCTCTTAACAGCCAATTATTTTCAGAGGCCTGTGGAATTACTTACTAACCACAAAGACATTCTGCGGCAAAAAAAAAATGTAGCCACTTCTGTATTTGTTTATAGCTTCTGAGTATAAATATAAATAGAACAGAAAAGAATCAATAAGAATGAGAGCAACAGCAGAAATAATATTTATTAAAATTTTAGAAGAAAAGTAGGGGCAACAAAAATTAATCTATCAATGCATTGCAGGAGATTGCCTTACTGCAGCTGTCTGGTTTCATAAATACCAGAAATACAGAGACATACTTGATTTTCTCTTTTCCACTTTTGTTTCGTGCTCTATGTCTTCATTCTGCATGTACTTACTTATCTTAAGCTGAGCAGTTACATTTCACTGTTGATCAAAAATAACTTGAGAAATCATAAAGCATATTCTGATCAAGTCTTTTCATATTATGAAAACGTCTTCCTTTTTTTTCCTCTCAAATGACATGTACATTTACTGAAATGTGGGATGGACAATGAGAAGCCAGGATACATCTGCTTTAAAACAATTTTATTTCATTTGTCTGCAGGAAAGCAAGTGGCAAATTTTATTGCCTAGCAGATTTACACAGAAGATACTATTTAGAGCAAGGAAAGTATGCCCGAGTACTTGTAAGAGTAATCCTAACAGACAGCTAGAAATGTCACCTACCAAATGACTTTACATGGAAAGCTGTAATTTGTCTATACTACCAATATTAAAATTTTGTTTGTATTATGCATGCTAAACTTCACAGTTATGTTCCAATCTCTAAAGCCATAAGCAAATTCTTAACCAACCGAAAGTTCACAAATACTCTTTTGTCACACTTGATCAGAATAAATGACCTTTATGTTGTCACTGTACAAACCTCTCCCTTGTCAGCAAACAAAAAAAATCTATTATCTGTCAGTAATACAGGGCCTATGGCAAAAAGACCTAACTGCTACTAACCCTTCTGTCTTGGTCCTGCATCCAGCTCAGGTCAAGCTTAAAATGTGACTGTTAAATTCTTCTGCACAAAGATCATATCTTTTTTTTTTTTTTTTGTGTAAATAGTCACGGTCAGCTGGTTAGGACAAATTATACATAATAGTAGAGGAAGAAAGAGAAGGCAGATATGAAGTATTAATGAATCA
Organism: Tapera naevia; assembly: GCA_033556795.1. Taxonomy (NCBI): domain Eukaryota; kingdom Metazoa; phylum Chordata; class Aves; order Cuculiformes; family Neomorphidae; genus Tapera; species Tapera naevia. The sequence goes on from JAUMJJ010000038.1 coordinate 21,233,028, forward strand.
ATTAATTAGTTTATTCCTTCTGGCTATATTTCTGTTAGCATTGATTACAAGCTCACCTGGAATTTGTTATATTATTTAACAGCAGAAATCAGGCTTCCCACATTGTCAGTGGCTCACACAGAGCAGAGCAAAGGCTTAAGAAATGTTGCCCTCATCAAATATTTTGTTTCTTAGATTATTGTTAATTCACAAATTAAATAACAATGTTTGTATTCCTTATGCTGGGTTTTCCAGTCTGTGAGGCCAAATCCCATTTTAGGCAAGTGTATTAGGAGGAGTGAGGAATGAGAGCTCTTGGGTCTGCAGACCACTGGCAGCCACTGTGCAGAGCAGGAGACTGCAGCTGGCTGTGGCCTGGGTGAGAAACAGCACTCTGGGTGTCACTACTGAAAGAGCTGGCAGATTCAGACAGTGGGAATCTCAATGGAAACTCCACCTGAAGGCACTGAGATGAGTAGTTGAAGGGGTCCAAAACACACCAGGCAGAGTTGTTAGCATCTAAATTGCAGGCAGTAGCACCCTGAATGAACATCAAGGTAAAGAATATTCAGAACAAAGGCAGGGTTTTACAGCTTGATACAAAGCCCTTGAACTGAATGGACAGATGCCCATCTGGAAGAACTTAGAAACTCCAGGTGACATTAAGAAAAGTTTTCTCTAACGTTCCTAAAAATAAAAGAGAATCATCCATAACTTAATGGACCCTAATGCTGACAATAAACGTGAAGAGGTTCCACTGAGAAAACCGGTGTAGAAATTAATATGGGATGAATGAAGAACCTTATTCATGTCTCAGGTGGAAACCTGAGGACAGTTACCAGAAAAAAAGATACTTCACTTGAAGATCATGATGCATGTTTCCCTCTTACTTTTTCACAATGACTCATAAGACAGGAATTTCCATAGAGGCAGAAATTTGGTTAAGGGTGAATGCTGAGCCGTATTTTAGCTTTTTGGGATCAGACCCAATTTTACTGTTTCATCAACTTAGTAACCTGTGGATTTTGTGCTTTAAAGCCTGATATTTGGTGGACTATTTCAAATTGATTCAGTTATTTGTTTTGTGGCTAGTTTTGCTTGTTGCTTTTTTTTTGTTGTTTTTTCTGTTTGTTTGTTTCTTTTTCCTATGGTAATGGGGCTTGACAGCATGATTCCCTCTTGGGGAAATAGGACATATGTAGCTTTTAATTTCTTCTGGAGAAAGGAACAGCTAAATTAAAAGTAACAGGATGTTTCTCACAAAAGGATAAATTTTCTACTCAGCTTGAGTTGTGGATCAACCTGAGTAATTTTGCAGGAGAAATCACACTCCCTACTGGGGAATAATTGCCAGTGGCTCAGCACATTCCCAGTGGGCACATCATTTTAGTACAGTTTCCCTAAACCTCAATTAAACACATAGTATAGTCACCATGGAGTTGTAAGAGGATTCATGTAAGAGGGAAGGTCCCAGTTATTTCAATGAGAATGCTGTTTGGGTGAATAGTTCATGATCTGGTCTGCAAACAAGATTGACCTTTTAGGTAAGACCTCAATGAAAATCTGAGTTTGATTGCAGAGTAACTCATAACCTCTTGTGTGGTCATGAATAAGGCTCCTTATTCTCCTTTTGTTTCAGTCGCCTGTCAGAAATACTTCCTTCTTTCATAGAAATGCTCTGAAGAGTTCATTAATATTAGTGAAATATTTAAATGAGGAACTTATTGAAGTAGAAATAATTCAGGGCTGGGCACCTAGGTGCAAACTATTATTCCTAGGACAAAACAAAATAAACCAAACCCCTAATTGATTTGGAGTGTTGAGGAAATGTCTTTCTATGTTCCCCAGATGGCAAAAAAATCTCAATGTATGCACAATATCAATAGGACAAGCAATCGTGCTTGAAGCGGTAACTTTGACGCTGTGCCTCAACTTAACTGGAACCATCTGCTCATACATGAACAGTAGGAAAAACTTGAAAAGCTACAAAGCAGAGCCCGTACACAAACCCAGGTGATAAGTGAGTATGGGTAGTTTGCTTCATAGCAAAGCGATGAGAACAATTTTGTCAGGCATACTCAAGAGCAGGCAAACAGATCCAATTAGGAAAAAATCTCCTCATCAAGTCTGACCCTGCAATTAATCATGAGGGGTTACTGAAGTAACAGTTAATTGCATCTTAAATGATAATCTGAAGAGAAAGTGGCTTTCTGGGAGATAAAATGCCTGATCTGGGAAATGAATTTAATAATGAATTTAATAATTCGTACCTGCAATTGGTACCTTGTAATGTAACATTCCCAACTATTGCAGAATGAATATAGCTGACACAGTTATCAGGATGGAATTAGATCCCTTTGAAAACTTGGTTTACAGTCAGTTTAAAAAGACGTACGGTACATCACCAAAGGGAAAAGTTGGAGATTTGAATTTTAATGTAATGCTCAAAATTTTGGTGTGTTTATTACTGTTTTTCTTAGCGTGTGTTCAGTGTTTTAAATCTTCAGCTTTGAATATTAAAACAAAAATGTATGTAGATGTGAGGGAGCAGTAAGTGAATATAACAAAACCAGTATTTTAAGTTTTAGGCAGATACTCTTGAGATGTAAGTGGCAAGCGGGCTCAAATGAAATGATTACAGTATTTGACAATTTACCTCAAGATTCTAACAATATTTTCAGTGTTCTCTGATACGTTTGATTTCAAGTAATATGTTTTATGTTTCATTATTCTATCACATTAAGCAGTTACTCTACAATTAATAAGAACCGATTACTTTATCTAATGAGTCATTGTTTACCATTGTAGACTATTAATTTAGCTTAGGGTCTCGAGCCTAAAAGCACAATTTTTGCAAAACACTTAAGGCAATCATAAGTCCATAGAAGCCTTCTGTATAACGTATTTTACTGACAAACAATTACATTTTAGATTGAAGAGGTGAAATGATTAAGAATATTTGACTTAGTTGCCATGACAGCATGCATTTTTCATCAGGCAGAGTGTAATTACTACAATTTCAATGATGTAAAATCAAGAAAGATGATAACAAACAGCAGAACCATGGAGATATTGCCATTGCAACCACGTTGCTATGGCAACAGTGATAATAATCTCAGTGATAGATGTTTTCTCTTGCTCTTTCCATTTTGTACGGTTATAACATTCAGAGCCAGTTTTTACCACAGCTTTTTATAGTTTATTAGACTGTCAAAATAGTTTATGAGATGTTGTTGCAAAGGAAATGACTGAGTTCCGCAGCCTAATAAAAATGCCAAATACCCTGTTTACATACTGCTTCAGCATTTAACAAACATTAAAAAATTGTATGAAAAATGATTTGATATTGTATCTGTATTAATCAATTTGCAAGGCATAAGCTCTGTCACTGAAGGTCAAATGAATATCTTCCAAGCATTACTTTTAGAGAGCCCTTTTAAAGTTTATTCTTGACACCATGCTGCCAACTCCTTTTACCTGAGCTGTTGCAAAACATGTAGCTCACAGGAAATACTTCATCAGAGTAGTTGATAGGTAGCTAGAAAAATCATGTTAATGATTAAGTAATGTAGGAAAATTTTATAACGTAATGTCAAAGAAGTTGTCGGTGCAGATTAAAGAATACTTTATTAACTGTAGTCTACCTTAGGCATGAGATGGCACAAAAAAAGTAAGATAAGGTGTACATGTTCCTATATATATGTATACATACACATATAACTATTGTACGCACATGCTATTTTATGCAATATATTTGTAGTGTATATATGAAGACAGAGAATAAATAACACCTTCACAATACTACCACCTATGCTATAGAAGTATCAGGCACTGATCAGTATAGGAATCATTGAGATTTACTTCTGAAGGAGAAATAACACCTCTCTTTATAGTCGTAAAACCTGACTTTCTGAAACTGAAACAATGACTCTTTAGGGAGAAATGTAATTTTAATGGGAGTTTTTAGAACAGTTTGCAAAGAAAATATTTAAATATCCTTTTCTATTTTTCCCTATATTTTTCTCCCTAAGCTTAACAGCAGTCACCATTCATCTTTAAAAAATTACAGACATATTTTGAGAAAGAAATACATTTGAAGTCTGAATATTGAATATAAGAGAGGAATGCAGAGACTCCTGAAGTGTTGTGCTTAAACAGGTTGGTAATGGGGCACAAAGATGTAGAAAGAGCATGAATGGCTATGCGCAGTTTCGGGGTTTTAATGTAGATTTGAAGACCAACATGGGAAACTATTGCCATAGTACCAAGACACTGGTGACTGATGGTATCAGTTTCAGTCACGCTGCTCCCCAGAAGAACTGTGTCAAGGAGCACAGCTCCTTCATCATGTGGACCCAACTCTGCTCATCCCGTAACACACAGAAGCAAATGTTCCTACTGTAATTAATAAATTTCCAGTTTAGAGAACTGTTAACAGGTCCTAAATTTTTCTTAAGTGTTGTAGACAACTGTAAACCACAGTTACCAGTAACTGTTCAATGTAGGTTAAGTTTTTCAAAATAAAATAAAATAAAGCAAAACTACTGAAAACTCCCAAACATTTAGTTTGTTAATAAGACACTACTAAGTGTTACTGACAGCTTATTCCTTTGGTGTTTAGACTTCTGATAAATTAGAGGTCTTCAAATTTCAACTTATGCTTGGGGGGAAAAAAAATAAATTAATTGGTATCTATCTATCTATCCCAGACCAAACAAGAATTTAAATTTACATACCTCAGTACAATTAATGGATAACATGTTTACATTGTCTATGCTGCTTGGAAAACTTTGTTGTATATGTTAAATGTGTATGCAGTGTGTACACGTGGGTGAGATAGAGAAAGAGAAGGAAGCCTGATCTCTGAGAAGATCCACTGCAAATATTACATAATTATAGACAAAATCAGAGATGTTGTAAGACCCAATAACTTTGTTGACATTACAGAACTGATCTTAACAGTACATTTGGCAAAATTTCTTTAGTTTAATTTTATCAGATTCTGAGCATGGAACATTTTTTTAATATATCAAAATGACTTGTGCTGTGAGAACAAGGTCCTGGTATTCAAAGGTAATTTTCTTCTCTCAATTTCACATAATTACTTTTAATTATGCTTCCATACAGTTAAATAATTTGGTATAAAGCCTTGCTCATAGCATTAAATATTTGCAATTCATCCTAACTTTTATTTACTGCTTAACTAAACTACATGCATTAAGAGACACCACCAGTTTAATAGAAATTTGCTTTTAACCTGAATGTTTGCTTTGTATTCTTATCCATACTACATATAAATTCTACAAAAAAATGGTAACTAGAAAAAAAAGAAAAGAATCTGTTTGCAGGGTAAGTCAAGGGAAAAAGTAAGAGTACTTTAAGGTACTTTAATTCTTTATTTGGAGCTAAGCAGTTTTAAGGATAGTGGTATCTCTTCAAATAACCTCTTCTTCCAAGATTATCCATCCCTTCAACCAATTCACAGTTCTGTTGTTGTTCTTTAAAGCTCTTTCCATATTCAAAGCATCTTTCTGTGCTAATGTATAGTGAGGAAAACTACAACCATGCAATAGTCTAACTGGGGTGACATAGGAGCTGTAGAGATACTGTTACCTGCCTCCTCCACCCCACAATGTTGTGCATGCAGCCTAAAATTGGACTGTCCTTTTTCTGGCAGCTGTTACACATTGAAAACTAACGAATACTTTGCTGTCCAGAGCAAATCCCATGTGTTTATTGCACTGTTATTACTTCCCAGGTTTATCTCCTTCATCAAATGAACACCTTTGCATCATGTCTGCCAAATATTATTATACATTATGCCAAATTTAATTTTCTCTCTTTTTTTTTTTGTTTTGTTTATAGAGTTACAGAACACAGTCTTTTTCATTCATTTCTCCTTGGCCTCTGAAGTGTTTAAACTTATTCCATTCCTTGAATTTCACTAATAGACCTGACTACTAATGACTTAACAAAAATTATAAATAACTTCCACCAGCCATCAATCCTGCTTGTACCTCACTAGACTTTCTCCAACTCAGTGCAGTCCATTTAACGTTACTTTGTATTTATTGTTATTTTGTTCGCTTTTCAGATCAGTCTTTCTTTTTCAGTTCAAATACATTTTCAGTTTTTTGTTATTCGAAGGAAAGAAGCAAAGAATGAAAGTTGAAAAAAGAAAAGGACTCATTCATCTGGAAAGCCATATGCTTGAGACTTGCCTAGTTTTAAAAGTGTAATTTCTTATGCACTGGTATTTTGTTGGAAATTCTTGTAACATGTTTTTGGAATGTACATAAAATTTCAACTAATTGCAATGAACATTCACTAAGGACATGGCATTCAGCACATATAGCCTATCATTCTATAGACAGCCTTCTGTAAGGGAAGTCCTTGGAGATTTCAAATGGTGAAAGTCCCCTTTGCTGGTTTGCCAGACACATGAATTGCACTAACGTGAATAAATAGAAGGAAATTAAAATACCGAAGCAGAAGATAGAGCCTCTTAACATTGTTTTGTGCATTTAATTGAAAATCCAGAGATATTTTGTAAGTAAGTTCTAAGAGTTTCTGAGTGCACAGATAGTAAATTGGATTGATAGCCTACAATACAAGCTGCAACAGATTCACCAAGAATGGCCTGCATGCCAGGGAATACACTAGCCCTTTCCCTCCACCCATCAGTTTTCACTGCTAATTGTCAGTTTTGGAATAGAGCTGAAACAATTCCTTTTGCTGAGTGTCTACGCACATGTTGCTCTCAAGTGGGATTGTATTGTAGGGTGTGGGGCTATCCCTCACAACTTCCCTTAAAGCAGGGGGAATAAGAAGCACTAAGTCTCAAGAAGCAGTTCCCTTCTTCAAACAGAGAAAATGCAGGTGTCTGAAAACATAGCATAAAGCACTAAAAAAGATGTGTATCCACACCAAAATGGTATACAAATTTGAAGGTCTGAATTGTGTTCTGAGGTGCTGATACCGTGGAAGACTACGTCCATGCCTAAGATAGCCCACCACAAATGCTGATGTTGTTTTGCACAGTATCTCTCTCCTACATAACACTGTGAAGGAGAGATGCTTTTTTGCTCAGGACAGTAAGTGATCCCCTGGACTTAGTCCCATGCTGAAAACTGATCCATCTTGAGGTATTTTAATCTGCTGGCTGTGTGCCAACACCTTCCTCTATCTAAATAAAGGATAATTCTGCTTATGGGTGGGTATGTGAAAAAAACCCGAGTCGCAGTATTTGAGCAAAACAGTGTTGCTAAAGTGCTTACGATGGAATTTCTTTTTAGAGAGAATTTCATCAATAATTAAAGTTCCCACCTGTTCAATGTCCCTTCTTTTAATTATACCTGATGTCTCTTGTCCCACAAAACATTGATATACGGAGCCACTGCTTGTCCCTTAATTTCAAGATTAATTAGTTGCTGCTATTGTCTGAAAACTCATTAGAAACACTGTAGAAAAAGTCATAATTAAGTATGGATAAGGAATCTAAAATGTTACAGGTGAAGTTCTCAGCTGATGTTGAGCACAGCATTATTCAGCAAAGCATTATTGATGTTACCTACCACAAGAACTATAATTACTTTGAGAAAAAATTTATGCAGAACAAGTACATTCAGAACCAAGGATCCAATATGTTGTAATATGTTTCAAAGTCTGAGCATATGCTTTGCTATCATTTTCCTAGATGAAATTCTTCTTCCCACCTGCCATTTCCTGCACCACTTAAAACATATGAAGGGTGGATATTGGCATGAATGATAGGAAGACCTTATGATGACCCTCTGCACCTGAGAGAATTTCCTCAAACAATATTTGGAGGATTTTTTAAAACAGATGTGCAAGCCTTAAAACCCTCATCCCAATTGCCTGAGATAGAGAAGAAAAACGAATTAAAATATAGATTGAAAACGTCTTTTGATATTAAAAATCATTTTCTGAGGAACATTTTAGAGCAATTTTCTGTCTTATGCATTTTATCTTGCCACTTTTCCCATTGACTATTATTTCCCTTGCTCTCATGCGGATATATTCTGAATAACATTCTGGAAGATATTAAGCCATGCAACAGTAAGAAAGAGCTCAAGGAAACTATTGCATCTTGGTCTGCCTCTCATTCTACTTTAGATTTGTATGGCCGTAGTATTTAATTTGCAGGGATCCTAGCTCAAATTTCTTCTTCCAACTTACAGAAACTTTCCATACAACCACAGCATTTTTTCCAGACACCCTGTCTTTTCTTGTTAACGATTCTGGATTTTTTTTTTTTGCACGTTATCTTTTTACCACAGAAAAGGAAATTCTTTTAATGATACAGCCCACAGAAAGTCCTCTGCTTTAGGATTAAAGGCAGTCTGCTCACTTGTGAGATCCTAAAAACCCTGAACGCTTGATCAGATCTTTCAGTTGTGCAATATGCACATTTTTTGTAATGTTAAAAATTCAAATCCTAAATTTAAAAGTATGTAGCTGAACTGTTCTTTTTAAAGACCTCAAATTATTAAAACTATTTGCTGTGTATTTTTATAGGAAGGTTTTAAATTTTACATCATAGGTTTTGCAAATTATATATCTCTTAAAACTCTATAACATAGCATGATGCTTTGGTATGATTTGATGTGTTTTTCACCAACACAGGTTACCTAGGAGAACATACATATCGCGAGGTCTAAATTACTTTTATTTCAAATGATGTAAAACAACAAAGAAAGAACAAAAAGATATCATACAAGACAAAGCAATCAGCCTTTTAGTAGCACTGCATGAGTCACATTTGAATTTATTTCAGTGCCTGTTTTTCCTTTTGCTGCTTTACATTACATTACTTTTTCTGGTTGCCAGTAGACCATGGGTGTAAGTATGCCAAAGGTATCTAAGGAGCAATTTTCAGTGATCATAAACCCTTTTCTCTATCCCAACAATCTGGGATTTATATGACAACTTTTATTCTCATCTTGGGTGCTTCTGTGGGTAAAGTGAGCACTTCCGTACTTCCTAACCAGGATCCACAGCTGACTGGACAATCATCTCTGCACAGTTTCTATAGCAAGCTTCAGGGCAGGTACATTGAGGAAAAGGGCAAAACGAATAGCAGATGAGAGCAATGAGAGATGAGAAGAAAGAAGAAAAAATGTACATGTGCATTTCCTATAGAATCATCTGCAACAGAGCACATGCTACAGAAATACTATAGTAGTGACCAGTTGGCCATGCAGCCTCTGAATTGCAGGGACACAAATTGCTGTTACTATTGCTGGACCCTGGCTATTTCTGGAAGACTGAACATTTCTGAAACTATTCAGAACATTTAGTCTGCCTCTGAGACACTCAGAATTCTGTACTCATGCAACTGAATTGTGTACACTGAAGCACTCAAATCAGTATCTTCCTGCCTTCAGACTTCCATTAGAGAAAATGGAGTGAGATGGATACATCCAGGAAGTAATTCAGCTCACCTCAGATTTAAAATGCCATTTTAAAGTTCTTGATCTTTATTTAAATAGGAGCTTGGGTGAAACCATGCTAACTTGTTTGGTTGTTTGGTTTTTGGTTGGTGGAGAAGTTTTTTTGATTATGTGGGTTTTGATTTTTTTTGCTTGTCTGGAGTCTCGATAAGCAACGTTCCTTAGGAAACATTGTGGTACACATTTGCTTCCAGATTTTTTCATAACTTAAAATCTCAAACACACTGTAGGCACAGAGAAGTTAAAATATCAGCACTGCTTAAGGAGCAAAGCATTGCAAACCAAAGGCTAAAAAGGGTTTTTTCAACAAAGGAACTTCTATTAGCAACAAACCCAACAAACCCTGCAAAACATCAATATATGCAAACATTTTGTCTCAGAGTCACATCTCCTTACCCAAGCCTGATGGACAAGAAATCTTCATTCCTTACCATTGTCATGGCATCTTTCTCTTCCCATTCCTTTGTCATTCACGATTCCTAGGCTGTCTCCTAAATTGTGATTAAGATTTTGCCCACAATGATCCTAAATTATTTGACTTGGAGAAGGATCAGATGTCTTCCAAACTGATAATGACTTTGTAAACACTTTTTTGTTATTCGCTTGAACTATCTGACTTCACCTTTAAAGCCATTTGCTCCTACTAAATTAAAATAATGCACCTAAAGGGCCTCTTCATTAAAGCACTGGAGAGTAAAAGCTCCATCAAGTGACATGTTTGACTCTCCCTCTCTTTTAAAGCTTCTATTTATTGTCATCTGTTCCCAACTCCCACTGCTTATTCTACTAAATATGGTATAGAGATAAAACCGTATTCTGCTCTATAGGTTTTTGCTAAGATTTCCACATGCAGCAGGAGGTAAACAGAAAAGTCAGATAAAAAGAATTACAATAGGATGCTATTTATGCATTAGAATATGTGGAAGGACAGGGAAACAAGAAGAATACTCTTAAAAGAAATGAAAATTGAGCTTGACAAGAAATACATGATTCTTTAAATGTTTTTGCCAATCTAAACATTGGAGATAAACTCCCCTTTCAAAGAACGGTGATACTTAGAAACATTTTTCTTTCACAATAAAATAAAAGTTATTGTGGAAAAAAGTTATTGTGAAAAGTTATTGTGGAAAAGCATAACCCTTTTTTTGAGACACTATCCCACTCAGATGAGGAAAAGGAAAGCAGTTTGATATGCACTAGGTGAGAGGAAACTTCTTCAGAAGTTTCTTCACACAAATATCATAGAATCATAGAATGGTTTGGGTTAGAAGGGACTTTCAAGGCTTATCTAGATCAAAACCTGAAATTTCCATAAGGATATTCCACAGCTTTCAGGATTTCATGCAGAATGCTTCTGTCCTGTGCTATTTATCTGCATTACACATTTCTTACAATCTAGTTTGTCATCCTAAGGCACTAGAAGTTATAAAACAGAATATTCAACAGTGAAGAACAAGAAAGATGTTATTCATTTTATGTGCTCTTACTTTTATTTTACTTTGTAAGATTATAATCCCTCAGACATTCCCACATTCCCAGTTAGCCAAATTCCCTAACCCCCTCTCTGGCTTTGAGAAGGGCCTTTTGCTGCCTTCTGAAGTTGCTTTAAATTGTTTTTGTCTTTTCTAAGACAGTCAGTACCAAGTTTGCAAAACTGTGTTCAAAAAGTCCTATACAAAGCAGAGTTTATAGGCAAATAGTTTTTTTCTAATATTATCAGTTGTTCCATTTACAGCAAGAAAGTGCTCAGATCCTGGAAAAGGAGTGCTGAAGTCAGTAAAATACACAGTTTGACAAAACAAGAACTGCTTTTCCAACAGAATAAAACAAGGTTGTTTTTCTTCTAGGAATTGCTCTTGGGCTTGCTAGCATTCAGAATATGTTGAAGCACATGTTTGTTTGGAGGAAAACCCTAGCTCTCTGTGTTTTTTTAATCTGCCTCTGCCTACTTCATCTGACTTTGTGGAGTTGTCACACTGTGTTCTTCAAGGCCACTTAAGAGTCTTCTTCAAAGGTGTCAATTGCTGACCTTCTAAGAACATACAGAACCCCAGGCACAGACATCCACTTGCTTCAGGATCTTCCTGGGATCCCAAAGCTCAGGTAAGGGTATGGACAACTAGGAAAGCTTTAAGCCTCTCTAAATGAGTTTGAAAACCTGATTGTATGTTACGCTAGAAGAAAGGATTGATCTCAGATGGCTTGACTCTTTCTCAGTGGAATACAGCTCTTCTCAGCTCAGTAATGTCTCTCAGGAGACCTGAAATCCTAAGGTATTAAATCCATTGCAGCTTTCTTCTGGTTAGGGATTGTTACATATTATTTTGTGATGTTATAATCCCTCCAAAATGGCTTTGGCACTCTGTTGGCCGGACTTCAAGGATTCCTGCTGTTTGCTGGGGTGGAAGCCAGTAGCTGTATATCTTTGCCTCGCCTGATCCATGAAAGTATGCATCATAATACCGCATCAGACAAAAAAGAGGGGTCAGAATATTTTGCTGAAGAAGGTAACTCAGTTTGTTTCTTAAATAAATAATGTTTTCTGTTGTTTGCTTTTATTGGCTCTACATAGTATAGGTTTGCTCTGACAAAGTGTAATCTAAAAATTACAAATAGGCATGAATAATTAGTAGCATCTGCCTGGAACTGGAGTTACAAGGTAGCATATAGGACTAGTGAGTTACTCAGAGAATGCGGGGCAATTATTGTTTAAGTAATGTCTCCTGAAATTAATTATCACAAGATTTAAGAATCATTGTTATGTATTGATACATTTTATGTATGAGTTCAAACTTCTTCAGAGTAAAATTGAGCTTTACAAGTCAGCCACATCAAGAATGAAAGTTTCTTGTTTTATGGAACTTTGAGAGAATCAGTGCTTTAAAATGTAAGGCTACTTTTCCTTCCTTCCTTCCTTCCTTCCTTCCTTCCTTCCTTCCTTCCTTCCTTCCTTCCTTCCTTCCTTCCTTCCTTCCTTCCTTCCTTCCTTCCTTCCTTCCTTCCTTCCTTCCTTCCTTCCTTCCTTCCTTCCTTCCTTCCTTCCTTCCTTCCTTCCTTCCTTCCTTCCTTCCTTCCTTCCTTCCTTCCTTCCTTCCTTCCTTCCTTCCTTCCTTCCTCCCTTCCTCCCTTCCTTCCTTCCTCCCTCCCTCTCTCCCTTCCTCCCTCCCTCCCTCCCTCCCTTCTTCCCTCCCTTCCTCCCTCCCTCCCTTCTTCCTTCCCTTCCTTCCTCCCTCCCTCCCTCCCTTCCTCCCTTCCTCCCTCCCTTCCTTCCTCCCTCCCTTCCTTCCTCCCTCCCTCCCTCCCTCCCTTCCTCCCTTCCTCCCTTCCTCCCTTCCTTCCTCCCTCCCTCCCTCCCTCCCTCCCTTCCTCCCTTCCTCCCTTCCTCCCTTCCTTCCTCCCTTCCTTCCTTCCTCCCTTCCTTCCTTCCTCCCTTCCTTCCTTCCTTCCTTCCTTCCTTCCTTCCTTCCTTCCTTCCTTCCTTCCTTCCTTCCTTCCTTCCTTCCTTCCTTCCTTCCTTCCTTCCTTCCTTCCTTCCTTCCTTCCTTCCTTCCTTCCTTCCTTCCTTCCTTCCTTCCTTCCTCCCTTCCTTCCTTCCTCCCTCCCTCCCTTCCTCCCTCCCTCCCTTCTTCCCTCCCTTCCTTCCCTTCCTTCCTCCCTCCCTCCCTCCCTTCCTCCCTTCCTCCCTCCCTTCCTTCCTCCCTCCCTTCCTTCCTCCCTCCCTCCCTTCCTCCCTTCCTCCCTCCCTTCCTTCCTCCCTCCCTTCCTTCCTCCCTCCCTCCCTCCCTCCCTCCCTCCCTTCCTCCCTCCCTCCTTTCCTTCCTTCCTTCCTTCCTTCCTTCCTTCCTTCCTTCCTTCCTTCCTTCCTTCCTTCCTTCCTTCCTTCCTTCCTTCCTTCCTTCCTTCCTTCCTTCCTTCCTTCCTTCCTTCCTTCCTTCCTTCCTTCCTTCCTTCCTTCCTTCCTTCCTCCCTTCCTCCCTTCCTCCCTTCCTCCCTTCCTCCCTTCCTCCCTTCCTCCCTTCCTCCCTTCCCTCCCTTCCTCCCTTCCCTCCCTTCCTTCCTTCCCTCCCTTCCTTCCTTCCTTCCCTCCCTCCCTTCCTTCCCTCCCTTCTCTCCTTCCCTCCCTTCTCTCCTTCCCTTCAGCAGAGATGAGTTTTTTCAAAGTCAATCATATCTGATTTTGAAACCTTCATGACTTTCTTGAATCTAAAATTCTGTGTGGAAATTCTGGTGTCTTTGAGGCTTATAGGGGAAAATATCTTCCTTTTCCCTTAAGTTCAGGTTTCATATGATGCCTTCTGCCATGATGTAGCTTTTTAATATAAACAAATAAATTCCTTGTTAAGTAAATGAAGGAGAAATTAACCAATAATAAAAGCTCTATTGCCAGCATTAACAAATTTTTAAATTTTATTTCAGTATTAGATTACATATGAGAAGCTTATTAAAAGAACATTACATTTGCAAAGTCAATTTCTGGAAAGTTGCTCAGTGCCAGGATGAGGGCTGCATAAACAGATTCAGTCATAAGTAATACTATGTTTTAATGCTGCATTAACTGAGAAATGTTTGTAACTCTAGGAATTCCAAGGCCAGTGCAGTCTAGTTTTATGCATGCCTATTTCTGTAAAGAGGCAAATTTAAAATCTCAAAAATTATTCAAGTACTTGTTTTTTCTAGCCTGAATTTAAATACTTTCCTAGAGTGATGGCTATGCCTCAGTTCCTTGACAAAACAATGATAATGTAATTTTTAACTGCAATTTTCTTTTCTGCTATACATGGTTTATTGAAGTGCAAACTGTGTGGCATGGACTCTACTTTATGGTGTAGGTGAAGACTGTCTAGTAAAGTGGTACCCCTAATTTGGAAGACAATTCTAGGTACTGCTATAACATGAATGAATAAAGAGCAACTTGTTACAGCAACGTGATTTTTCAAGATAAGAAAAATACCTCTTGGACCTCAAGAACTACACATCAATTCATATTGCTTTATGTGGGATGTGTTTAAGGATCTTATGACTTTTTAATGACTTTCCTAGAGGTCACTAGGTACAAAACAAACCTGAAGGTCTAGTTATTGCATTAATGGACTAGGGTGCCATCAACATTTGCTGTTAAAAGTATTATAAAATCTACTTCTGGGTGAAATCTCATAAGACAGAGCATTAATCAAAGCAAGTATATTAAAAAAATATTCATTATTTTGACTTAGCTGGAAATATCTCAAAAGCCAGTAACGATGGAGCCTTTTTATGCTGAAATAAACTGTTGAGTATTTTTCTGTATTTCTCTGCATTTGTTTTTGGTAAAAATAGGATTCTGTGTAAAACCTAAAACCAAATTAAAATCCAGGACATATTCAATGAGCAATTTAATTATCAATGTTCTGTTCAACTAATTGTTTCATGGAGACAGCATGCTGGGTAAGAGGGAACTGCAAACAAATGAATACACAAATAGCAATGTAAATGCATTCTACTAGATCAGCACCTTGCCCAGATTTTTGGCAGTTATCTCAGATTTTACTCAGAGTGGATCTGAGAACCAGAACTAAGCCTGAAACACATCTCTGAATATTCAGAAAAGGAAACATTTGTGTGTAATGGACATTTTTGAAATGTTTGTAACACTACTTTTTCTAGAACAGTCTAGAGGAAGAAGATGATGATCTGAGAATTTGCCTAGGATTGTCTTTAGGTAATTTCTCTTTACACAGTGTCTGAATGAGGATGTGAAGCACCTGAACAGGTAAGGTCCCTGGTCCTCAGCTCCTGACTGGTTTAAGCAGATAAACAAGCAAGCAAGGAAAGTGCTTAAGAGTTAAGATGTCTTTCCTGAGCCACACTGTTCCTGATAAAATGCAGAGTTTGACAAAACCTGTTTGAGGGTAATAGTGGATGGGAGCCTATAAGCCATCAATGGAACTGTTTGACATAGTTCTACCACCAAATGAAAGAACCAAACAAAAAAACGAAGTTCCTCTGAGATTACTCTATTGAAAGCACCAGAGAGGTATGACAGATTCAGTTCTCTGGGAGAAAGGGAGGCCTGATAAGGATAGGAGGACTTGCACAAGAGAGAAGGAATCCTTCAGCATTTTCACAACATGAGAAATGTTGATTCTTAAGAAGAGTTATATCTCCTGAGAAAGAATTGTCAGTATCCAATTTTCTGCTTGGTAAAAATAAGAGGAGAGTTTGAAATCTTCAAAATATCCTGTCTGAATTATTTATGGGGGTTTTTCTTGTTAAAAAGCAAGTTTTAATTCACAGTTTAGACAACTCAAGGGAAAAAGAAAACATAAAATTCTAAATGATTTTTTTTAAAGTACACAAGAAAACACTTTCATTGATATGACCCAGTAAGGTGGGGTTTCCTTGGTTTTCATTCTACAGAAATATTGAATATTCTTTCTTTCAGCCCTAATGAGCTTGGAAAAACCTTTGACCTCATGAATTCTCACAGGATCAGAACACTCGTTGCCCCCAAAACCTCCAGATTAGAAGAGAGACAGGCCAAGGATTCTCTGTGAGAAGGGGCAGTGATATTTTTCAGTATCAGAGTTTATCTGTAACAAGGCAATAGCTATGATAACTGTTGTATTTATTGGGCTTTCAGGCAGAGAGCCAGATGTAGATAGGTACATGTAGTTATCACATTATTTTCCAGCTTTTACAAAAATGAGATATATTTTACAGAGCTTATTTTACAAATAGCACAGAAAAGATCTGGTTCATATCCTGAAAAACTGGGTCATTCATTTCAAAACACACTGAAAAGGAAATTTTACATAAAGTATCTTCAAGACTTCAATCTCAAAGAAGCCCTGAGTGTTTTTATTTGCTTGTTTGCACATATTATTGGAAAGGAGGCTTTCATCATCATCTTCTTTCTTAGGCTGGCAGTCACTGGCAAAGATTCATGGAAGAGTTTGTTAGGGGGATTTGCCTAGGTATGCTGGTAGGAAAATGAGGGAATGAGTACATACAAGGTTGTACAGCCCTAATCCTTCAATCGTAACACTAAAAAAAAGAACTGAAATGAGTTATTTTTCTAGGAAGGAGAAAGGAGAGAAGAAGGCAAGACACGGGGTACACTGCATAGGTGCAAATGGGGGATGGTATTTGGGAGCCAGAAAGCTATTTTTATTCTTCTGAACCTCCCCCACTCTTTACTGGAGCAGCTTTTCATACAACTGTTTTCTTGAACTATAAAATCCCATCCTCTTCTTATCCCCAAGAACATTATTTAATCAACTTTTTACAGCAACAAACACATACATTCCTTCAGTATAATTCAAACAGACATTTTGTAATCCAAAACACACCAGAAATAATGCTGCCTGTTCCCTTGCATTCAGGAGTCATCTTTTGTGTAATTCTGAAGAAAAACTGCTGGAAACAAATTGAAAAATGTAATAACCGGTTTGCTGCCCGTGATTTACATGAAGGGTACCCTGACAGCACAACAGCATTGCCAAATATGATGATCCAAATCAAACTCCTTTTGAGGCTAGTCTCTATCTCTCTGCACCCACAGATATGTGAGATATCTGAGAAAATCGCCTTTTACTTGTCACTTCAGAGCATCTACAGTCAGTATCCTACATTGGGCTAGTGGTGTCTCTCTGACAACTTCCCAGGCTACGCAAATTGTTGATGAGCACCATGTTAATTCAGCCTGTCATCAGCTTTCCATTCTATCACTGTAATTCAAAAAAATGGAGTACCTGTGATACCTTGCTGGAAAACACTACTCTGGGAAAACCTCTCTTCAGGCAGATGTTACAAACTGCCATGCAGTTCCCCGTCTATATCTGCCATAATTAACAGCTTCTGTGGTGAGAATACAGGAGCCCTCCTGGCTCCAGTGAAACTGAGCCTCCATACCAATAAGCACATCCAAAGGACAGCAGCAAAGCTTGGGCTGGCACAAGGATGAAGTTTAACATCACATCAGACCTTTTGTTAAAGCAGGGAGAGCAGTGACTGCATGCTGCCACTCCAAGCTCTGACACTTATCCTCAAGTCCATTTGCCCCTTAGATTTCTTAGTCCAGCTTTGTATTCTCTGGAGTGTTGCAGAACATACCCCTCAACATGCACACTTTGGGTTCAATACTCAAGCTTTTATTTAAGAATACTATTCACAGAAGGATTTATTTTTTGAAGAATAAATGTTGCAGGATTGGACTCATGATGTTTGTTTCTGATCTACAGGATTGCTAAACACACACAGCACTTCAAGCACACTTGCCAGCAGACAAATCGTGGACTCAGGGTATGCTCATGTCAAAAGTGGCACAAAATTACCATTTTTCTAGAAGGCGACATTTTTTTCCACGTTATTTCTTATCCATGCATTTGTTCATACCCGTGCAATGTGAAGTAACAGGATGACTAGCATTTGAGAAAAAATACACTATTTTCAGACCAGATACCAGCTGTCAAGTCAGATAGCGAATACCGCATCAGAAATTTTACAGCCCAGTTCACAAAAATTTTATGTGTTTGTAATTCATGTTTCTGTGTGAAATAGTTGTTTGAATATGCCATACATGGCATGCCTAGTAAGCACATACATAAAGACCAGTCAAGGATTGTCTTGGGTCGGAGAGTGGTCAAATGCACTCTAAAAAGAAGAAATACATGATAGTACAATACACATTATTGTACTGGTGAAAATCTGGTCTTAAATAGAATTTAACTTGATTTCTCTTATATGTTAAAAAATGGGACATGTACACACATACAAACACACTTTTTTTTCTTTTATTGAGTGCCCCAGAGAGGCTGAGCACTAAGAGTTATGGGTCCAGTCCAGCAAAACACATTGTTTTACACTGGAAGAGGAGGCCTGCTGACTATTGTGAGACCATGTATGCGGTTAAAGTGCTCTCTTGGAGAGCAGCCATAGTATTTAGCATTACAGGACTAGCACACTCCTCTCTTTAGGAAGAGAATAACAGACACAAGCTTCTTAATATGAATCTTAATATTAGCTAGTGTCAAATCAGAGCAGCCTCACTGATGCACTGATATGAACAGAGATCTTTTCTTTGTTAGCTGAGGGACTAGCTTGTTGCTTCAGCCCACTTGATGCTAAAAACCTCCCCATCTCTAAGCTCAGTTAATTGAATGCAGAATACTCTGTGCATTTTCTCTCTCCTTTTTCTTTTGACTTTCCTTATTATTTCCTTTTTTTTTTTTTTGGCAAAATATCCTTATTATTTTGTATCCTAAAATATTAGAGTCTAATAAAGAGAGCAAATGAAGAAGTAGCTGGAAAATGAGTTTGTTTGTACTTCACTCTCCTTTGGTACATTATGTTTAAATCCATTATGTAGTGTACCTGATGCTGTGTTCAGAGCAACTGAATGCTATAGTTCTTTGTAATACTGACATTTTCTTAATTCAATTTAAATTTAAACCCTTTATTAGTCCGGAGAAAGCTGAGCACAAAACAATAGTATCTCTGGGAGTGTAATTATTTCTGTGCCATTGTCTAGGACGTTAGAGCTTTTGATTAGTTACACTATACAGTACTTAACAGCTAACCAGCCTCACCACGGTTTACAATACATGAGATTTTCCCTGTCGCAGCAGCACTCCAAGTAGTCCTGAAACGTTGGCTCAGTCTTTAATCTTGTTATTCACAAATACCTCTAATTTTCTGGGGCGTGTGTGAAAACTACTGTACTGCCAGCAGCATAGAACACCATGCAGCAGGCTCTGTTGGGAAGGGATCTCTGTAAAATGGATGCATGAAGCTGTGGGTTGTAAGCCATTAAGCTTTCTCAGTATGCTTCTAATGAGTTTATGATAGCCTCACAAAATGACTGTTTTTACTGCAGTCTAGTAAATTACAGTATGTACAAATTAAATCAGTGGGACCCGATGCAAGCTGTTCCTCATCAGGTTCAACATTTCTTTTAAGAAGTGAAAAATTATGACATACTAGAACAGCTATATGTTTCAGTCATGTCATATGCTAGAAGTGTAAAGTCCTTAGCTAATTTCTACAATTATCTGTATTAAGCTTCCCATTGTGTCCCACAAAACCCAAATTCTTCCTCCCTTGTGCTGTTCCTTCATATTTCAAAATTGCTCTTACAATGTGTATGAATAATACATTCGCCTCAGCTGTTAAAAGTTCAATGCCAACATAATAGCTCTCTGAGGCCTTGATTCTTCTTCCATGGAGGCCAGTCACAAAATCCCAACTGTTTTTCTTTTTTTTGATCATTTGTAACCTTCTGCATTACATTAAAAACTCTTTATATACATATTACCTCCCAGGCAGTCACAGGGCAGTATTAAAAATGCTCATAGAAGTTATTTCTAAATATTCACTTATTGCCTCAGTTCTTCCTTCCACCAGATTTATTTTGGTGTGACCTGAGCGGATTAACTCTTCGTGTTCATCTCTCCAATTGAAACCACTATGAAAGAAACCTTTTGGGGAACTGTTGTATATGAAAACAACTCTGTCTCTCTATTTCTTTCTTCAGCTTTCTCTCTACTTTAATTTTTCAACACTATGGCATCTGAACAATATTAATTACAGTTTGCGAAACAGTCTGACGTGTTTTAAAATTACTACATAAACACTACTGGAACTGGAATTAACTTGGCCCTGCTGAACCCAGTAAGATCATGCCGATTTACCTCACCTAAAGACAGCTTTGTGTATACTTTTAACTGAGTAGGCCAAGGCATCAAGACCTAAATTCCTCAGAAAGTGTCTTAAGGTAAGTGGTGACATTAATACTCTATAAACATGATGTACAGTTTTTAAGACTGAACAGAAAGCATTCTGCAATATGACTTTTACTACATGGGCTTGAGGCTGGGCTATAATCACCAGATGTCTTGTAGTGGTACAATGAAGACAAGCTGGTGATTCAGAAAGGTTTTCCAAAGGGTTTGCCTCAGATGCATTTCCTAGCCCGTGGGGCTGGGTCTGTGCTTCAGCTCTGCCCCAATGTATGCAGGAAGGCAAACTGGCTGCGGGGCTTCTTGCTGCTCCATGCTCTGGCTTCAGAGGAGTCTTCCATCGTGTTGCTCCTTAGCACTCCTAGCATACGGACTGCATACGGACAAAGCAGAGAGAAAGCAAGTGAGTTTCTAACATCATCCTCAGGTAGTTCTGTGTGTACATGCCTGCATTCCTACTGAAAGTTATAAATATCAGCAAATACCCTCAAAGCAAAAAGTTTTATGTGTATTGATGACCATTTTTAATGACAACATGATGTGATACGATGGAATGGGGACAGAGTTAGCAGATTTAAACATCTGACAGGCAGTAACAGATCCCTTTGTCAACCTGAAGTCATGAAATTTCAACACTCATAAAGAGATTAACAGTTTTTGCCTTCCAGTTTTCAAGTCTTCTGTTTCCCCTTTTCAAGCTTTCCCTAAAATCTCCAGAGTTATAACTCATCTTTAAAAAGCTGACATATTCACATAGAATTCCTATTCAAGCATCAAAAAAACCCCACCAAACACAAAAAGTTACAAAAATTATTCTTAAACCTGTCTGAAATGTAAATCAAAATACATTGGAAAGAGAGAGAAACTAGATGGTGATCACTTGATTAAAGCAATACTGACTGCAATGAAAGGGACAGGTAAAATGAAAATGGTTGCTACCTTGCCATGTGCCTGCAACACTTAAAATTAAAACATGCATGCCAAGTTGGAAACCTGTTAAGAGCACCATTTACATCTGTATACAAAACCCATCGGACTAAGTCTAATAATATATAAAAGCTAAGTTAACTAGTGAAGTGAAGATAAGCTTCAGGTGATTTTCTGAGCAATTAGAAAAACTTGGCATAATATTGTTTCCCTCTCCTATTGAAATGACAGCACTTTTGAGCATCTGTATTGCAGATGGCAGCAGTATTTGGAGGAGTTTTCTGCCATCTATAGTATTAAGCCAGAAGGATATATTTGCTTTGTTCATTTTTTTCATTTACAGCAACGGCAGATTTGAATACAAGTTACAATGTTGGTGTACAGACCAGTGTGTGACTATTTTATGTATTTACACAAATAATCAACATATAAAAGTAGTTGTACAAAATAAGATTCTTCCCTCATTTTGCGAATGTATATGTCTGTCTCTCGTCTACTGGTCTGTGCTTGACATCAATTGATCTCTGAGAATTCCTGTCCACCACCACGTGTAATAGGATGTTATGTACTTATTGACAGATAATTTAGCCTGTCCTCCTACCTTCCTACATTTTTCTTCCTTTCCTTTTTCTTTCCTTTCGTCCCTCTTTCCTTCCTCAGTTTTAAAACATGGCATGCATATGTGAAACATCAGAAATGATTAGTACAGACAGGAGATTGGAAAACCATGAAGCACTTTTTAAACCCTGATAGGAAGTGACTCTTCCTGGTTGTTGATTTATTGATGCTGACAACACTAGTTTTTTGTCACTTTTGAAAAAAATAGAAGTACCTTAGTATTTGGGAAAATACTGAAGCCAAGTAAAGGACAGAAAACCCCAACCCTCTGTGGCACTGAATGTCTCTGCTCCTGAAAGAACCTGCATGTATAGCTTAAAAAAACCGAAACAAACAAAAGAAAAAACAGAAAAAAAAAGAAAAGGTTAAAAATGAAAGGCTTTCAGTGATGCCTCTTCACAAGCTTCCAATGCAATTTTCAGATGCTTACAAAGATCCAGCCCAGAAGCTATTTTGTTTCTTTAGAACTGGAGCCAGTATTATTCAACCTTTGTCAAGTCAAGGTCTGGGAATAACACCACCTTTTCAAAAGCAGTCTTCCAATAGTCATACATCAATAAACAGACTAATGAGAGCATTTGACTTTAAAGTGTCTAGATAAGGCCGAACACATGAAGTAGTAATTTTAAAGGTGAAAGTTTCTTAGATATATTCTTTTAAAGGGCATAACATATTTTTCTTTTTTTCTATACCTTTAAAAATCACTTGCAGACCTGTTTTACGTCCTCTTAATACAAAAGAAGATAAAACTAATGTATCAGTGGATTGTGAAAGCCAACAAAAACTGGATTTCCACACCCCCAGTTTACTCTTGAAACCAAGTACATTCATAATAACAAGAAAGACAGTAAAATTATGTTATTTTAACCTATAAAAAAAGCTAAGAATGAATGTTGTGGACTAAAGAAAAAAGTGCAAAATGGACCCTGCAAGTCTCATAGTATTTAAACCAAGCATATAATTTTTTAGCCCTTAAATTTGTTCAAAGATAGAAAAGCGTAGAAGCATCCATGTTTTCAAAGGGACTTGCTCTGGCTTCATATTGGTGACCACACGTGCCTTCCCCTTATTTCACATGTGGTGGGCTTGAAACATCAGGCTTTTGACTACACCAGCAATTTAAGGAGTTTCTCAGCTCTGGATTGCATTGAATACTGCTTAATTTCTGGAGTCCTGGCACTGTTTTGGCCCTGGTCAACTGAACTGTTCCCTAAATAGCTCTCAGGCACATCCTCAGAGTTAGCATGTCCAGGGCAGCTTTTGTGCACCCTACTCTGGGTTGCAAGATATTTGCAGTGTTGGGGTAAGTCTTTGAATAGGCAGGGTTTTGAATAGTACAGAGGCAGCCATCTGGCCTCCTTGAGAAAAAGTATTTGATTTAGTAACACAGACAAGCCCTGTGAACAGCTGCCATATACTCAGGCTTGAATCATGCGTCGCCAATTCACCAGCTCTTGGGATCTCATGTATCTGATGAGTAGAAGAGCTGTAAGAAACACCATAGTAAAGTACATTGTCTGTCTGGGTTTCTGTGATACTGCCCATAAGCTATTTCTAATGACAATAAATATTTTGCATTTTTGTATTCAGGTGTCTGATGAACATGTCCAGTTATTTAGCAAAGCCAAGAGACCCAGCCAAGACCATATTTACTCAAACACATAAATATTCTTTATTTAGTCAGTGTACTATGGTCTGATTCCGGAGCCAGCTACAGTAGCAAAGGTTTACACCTCTCCTGATTATTCAAGAATGTTTTCTCTAAAGGTGAAAGCCAGGAGAGATTTCTACTGTGTTTTCTACCTTGCTGCTAAAGAATTCAGAAAAAAATCCATTGATATCAGTGGCTGAATTCCAGTTGTCTCCATCGGGTCAATGATTTTGTGCATGCAGCCAAGGCCTGAGACAGCCAGATTCTCAGCTGGTGTCCATTGGCTTTCATGGAGGTAGTCCAGGTCACATCGACTGGGGATTTTGTCAGAGATGTTGACAAAAAGCAGCAGATGAAAAGAGTCAGCTCTGCAAGGCTTATAGTTAACTTGGCACATGTAAACGTGGCTGAAGCACCATGACAAGGGATACATTTACTGCAAAGTACAACAGGGAAAGAAAGTATATTCAGAAGATGAATGTTTCTAACCCTCTTAGAAAGCATGATTATATGTCACGCCAAGATTTCCCCATGTGGAAACTGCGGCCAAGATGACTTAGTTCTGTTCTAAAAGGCTGTCTTTAAATTGCTATCTTTCTTTCTGCTGTAAGATTAATACCCACAGCAGCCAAACCAAGTAAACCACGCAGTTTGAAACAAACCACACTCAACAGCATAGTAGACCACTTCAGTGACAAGAACTTCACTTCAAGCCCCAAACTATGGCTTATGACTTCTTGTTGGCTGATGGGGAGCAAGGCAGGGCCCTGGCCCTCTCTGCTCACCTTTGTGCAGAGAGCTCCAACTGCAGATCTCCTGCATATACCGTTATCTGTGTTCAGCCTAAAGAAAGAAGTCGTGAAGCAAAGTAAGACCTAATATATGGATGAAATAGGTTATAGGTGGTCAAGTGAATATCCAGATGAACAGTTCATGTAAGCTTGAATCAGCTGCCTTCATCTTGACCCTGATTCCTCACTGGTGTTTCCTGTGACATGGGTAGTGATGCTATCATGACACCTAATCTTTCAGCTCCTTTGTGTCAGCTACTTACTCTTTTCCCTCTAAAATTTCTGCTGTAACGAGGAATATCAGAAAAGTCAGTCTGTAATGAGTTCTATCCACAGGAAAAAACATATATTTTTGAGAGAAAAAGATTTTATTGTAGGTGATAAATTGAATAAAAATGCACTAAGGTTTTATATTGAATGTACATATGAACCTGATCATGGTATAAAATTTCCCAAGCCATAAGCATACGTGTGTCTCCTATTTTGCACTGCTGCTTTTCAAATGAAGCTAAATTGCAACTTTCACAGGATTAAAGCCAGTCCAGAGGATATGACATCCTACATATTGGGAGTGGAATGGAACATCTCTGAAAGTAAAAACTGACATTGACATAATTTCTGGAAACTTCTAGTGAGGCAGCTGATACTGACTTGTTGGAAACACGATACTGGAGAGAGGTCTCATCCAAGGTGGTATGTACAGTGGTCTTGAAAAGTCTAAAGAAAAGATGATTGTTAATAATCTAAACATTTAGTATACTTCTCTATTTATCATTACACCTTTCATGAAGCACAAATCATTAAATTTATCCATCAGTGCAAACAGAGGGGACGGACCTGGAAGTGCCATGCCATGTGATCCATGGGACTGGGCTGAGGCATTTACTCCCCTCTCCTTTTCTGCACATTTTGTATCTGATGCTGCTTATTAATTAAGTTGAGCTCCTGCTGTAAACAAAAGCTAGCTACATATAAACATTATTGTGCTTCTGCTACAATTTACAGTTGTAGATAGGTTAGTCCTGTTAAAAGTCAAGTATTAATTTATAGTGTTAAACCTTCAGAACCTTCAAAGAGCTAATATGTACAATATTAGTAGTACCTGCTTTTAAGCTCTCCCTTTTCCCTTCAAGTTCTCTGTGCTATGATATGCTGCTTGGGCTTTAATATAAATCTTTTACAGACATTTTCCTCTTTGTATTTGTTCTTTCCAAAGTTACATTAAAGCCGTGTCATTATGAACTGTATGACAGTTCATGATATATGAAATCCACTCCCTCCAGACAGCCAAAGAAGGAATCAGGAGGCACAGGCATGTATTTGAAGATAACCCTGGCATAATGGTTTGGGATCATCCAGGAGCTCAGCATCACTTTAATATTCAACACTTCTGAAAGTGTGCATTCATCATTTTAGGCACCCAAAATACAGGTTCTTATGTTTGGTTTAAGGATGTGTGTTTTGTTTAAGGTCACATAAGCAACTGGTTGTAGAATGTACCAAAAGTAAAAAATCCCACTGAACTTGACTTTGTAGATTTTAATATGGGATATATAGATTTTTTTAATTTTTTTTGTTTGCTCTCTGAAGATACTTGCATAAATCTACACATTGATTTGTACAGATGCACTATTCTCTGTGTATAGCATTTCTGATGGATCCACTCCCACACCTAACTCAACTCAACTTTAGTTATAAACTTTCTCTATCTTGTTGTTGACTTAATTTGAAAACCAATTAATTTTTTTAAAAGTGAATATCAAAACTCCCTAGAGAATGTCACTCCCCAAACAACATTGCTCTCTATTACCATCAATGTATAGCAACCACCTTCAATCAAATCTTAAAGAATGAACAGAAATGTCTACCCTTCCAAACCTTTCTCACTGATCTTTCTTAAAATTACAATCATTATTATTACTTGTGTAGAATTTAACCAGTAGTTTAAATACACTGTGAAATAACCAAGCCAGCCATAGTCCATGATATATGTATTGCTTGTGAGCATCCTTAGTGATCCTTTGTGACTCCTGAGAAATATGTAAATAAAAACATGAGCTGATGTGAACTACTGAGATCATAAAATTATTGTAGAATGACAATCTCTCTTAGCTGCAATACCAGTCTCAAAACCCTCAAATTTTTAACTGTGAGACAGTGCTTTGTAATAGTGAAAATATTAGCCTAAGAAGCATGAGTGAGTAACTTCTCTGGATAGCTTTGAAGCTGACTCTTTCCTTTAGAAAGGCACTTAGCCCCTTTATAACTTTTTCTGCACATCCGATACCAATTTCATGTTGATTTCCCTGCAGTGTAATTCCATTCACTTCAGTAGAAAACTTCATGATTTACGTTAGCATAAATGAAAATGCAATCAAGTTCCTCATTTTAAAGATGAAAATCATAGTTATTTTTCTCCCTTTGGGTAATGTAAAGATTAATTTGTATTAGTCTTTGCTCATGAAGATTTTTAAGAAAATATAGTGGTAACTATGATAAATTTTATTCCTTTTGTACTGAAAGTTCATACTTTCAGAAATGTTTCTAAGTCAGTGTTGCAGAAATTTAAACAGGTGAAGGTCTAACATCTTGATAAAGGAGACATACAACCTTGTAAGATTTTCCAACCTTGAAATAATATTAAATACAATAATTCATTCTTTACATCAGATTCAATCCTTCTTCCTCTTTAACAATTAATAAATCTATTTTAAAAATTTGAAATACATCTGAGTAAGAAAGAAACACACACCTTAAAGTAACCTTCTTCTTCTGAATTCAAAGGCAGTTTTTATTATATTCTGGCAAAGTAAATAGGCCTAAAATTGTGAATTATGGATACCTGCATACATTTTAAAGTCTTTTTAGCAAAGAGATGAAAGAGACTTTATTGTAAATGACAATTAGATCTACCATCTAAGTAAGTTCCTAACATTACCAAGTGGTAGTAATCTTACCATCAAAAAAGAAGCCAACTAACAATTTGGAAAATAAGTAGTTACAGTAAGCACAGATGTTAACGATGAATTTGCTAAGTTCCTTTAGAAGGAATTCTTTGTGTACATAAACTTGTTTCTGGGGTGAGCCGAGAACATGAAAACCTATCAGGATAGCACACAAAATACTGAAAAGAAGGACTTTTACGGTGATAGGTCTTTGACGATTTTAAATCTGACTACCTCAGTTCAACATAAATCTCCCTTACTGCAAATGAATACTAGAAGTCAAAAAGAAGACACAACAAACTTGGTGGTCAAACATGGATTCAAACAAAAAATAAACATCTGCAGATTACCTGCAGGTAATGAAACTCAGACCAGTACTCAACATTATTCTCCTTGCCTTAATTAACTTTTTCTTAAGTTAAACCAATCAGAGAAGCAGTAAGCAACTGTGAATGAGGAGCATGCTAGAAATAATGAATATTTTAATGTAAAGCCTTGTAGGAGTCAGATAAACAGACATGACAGTTTTGCATAAAGAATTTTGAAACTATAAGCATGCTCATAAAAAAATATATGCTCCCTTTTGTTAGTTTGTGTGCTGTTACGTCCTATATGTTTATGAAAGCCATCCTGTTTTTGCATAACCAAAATACACATCTAAAAGAGGTAAACTGAACTTGAAATTGTTTGGATTAATTTTATGATAAATACAGAAAGCTTGTGTTCAGTTGTCCGGTGTTTGTCCAGTAAAATGTCAACTCATGATCAGATAGGTGCTGTTTCTTCAGTTCTGCCCTTATGAAATGGGAATCTTGCATACTTCCACAGCTTTATGTTAGTAAGGATTTGGTATATGTCTCATGAAGATTTGTAACAACAAATGGATCCCAAGTTGGGAGTTGTGCTCTTCCCTACATCCTGCAAAGCTTTCAAGTTAAGAGCCACTCATTGTGCATCAGTGGAGAGCTATAAAGGCAAATGCTGAGTCCTCTCCTAGTTTCTGTGTCACTGAAAGAAGCCAGAGTGCACCTGTGTAGTTTTGCTTATTTCTCAGCTGAATGAATCTAGAAAGCTGGACTTGGAATTTAAAACATTTAAACTGTTTTATGTATCAATCATCTCATTCACATTAAGTTCGTATTTTTGCAACATTTTTTAGTTTAAAAGGTCCTTCAAAATTTTTGCATGCTTCATTGTCTAAAGTATGTTTTAGACAATTTATTTTAAATTTTGCAGATGTGCCTACAAGAATATGATATTGATGCACAATCAAACTTCATAGTAAATGAAATTGTTTCTCTGAAGCAACACAAGTATGTCTATCATGAGTAGGATTGGGATAGGTTTTTTTCACGTACACTGATAAGTCTGGTCACTAATGAAGCCAGAACATTTAACAGAGTGCATAGATGATGAAAAGATGTACAAAACCAGTTACTGTGTGCTGTCTGAACCTTGATCCAGTTCATCCAAGAAGCTCCTCCTCTATTCGCATCCTGCCAACAAGAAACAAACAAATCACTCTGCTAATATAGTACAGCATCATGAGGAAATAAGTCATAACCTCCACACTGTGGGAATAGATCTAAATAAAGAAGAAAAATTCTACCAACAATCAGAAAAGTGGATGTGGTTAATGACCCTACTGAAAACACATAGTTTTTTTAATTAACTGAGTAGTTCTGTTGCAAAACTGATTTTTCCCTCTCCCCATTTAAAATATTTTGATAAATATTTGATAAAAGTAAAACACTAATATGTCTACATTTTGTTATCTACATTTTTTTTAATAGGAAATGATAAACTGAAACATTTTAATTATGAAATATTATAACAAGGCCCCATGAGGAATATAATTCAGAAGCTGAAGACTTTAATTTTCTTCCATGGCCAAGTTCATCAACTGGACTGTATCACCTGTGAGCAACTTTTTAAGGGTTTGAATAGAACAGTGTAGGCCTCAGAACGTGTGACTGCAAGTTACATGCAGCCACTAAAATCAAGCACCTGAGATATTGCAGTAGAGAGAGCTCTTAAACCCTAATGTCTCACACCCTGCATGTCAACAGGAACTTCTTACGGTTAGAATCTAGGTCCGTACACCTGTAATAGCAAACTACATGGATATTTCACAAGGTATAGACAGAGCTGTACCGCGTTGTTGCCAGGGCTCTGGCAAGTATCTTTAAGAAGAGGCCATAAACCTCTTCTGAGCTGCTGATGCAATTATTCATTACTGTTGTTATAATTATCACTTATCTTATTCTTAAGATAATGAAATTTTATTATATGGTAGTTCAATCTTTATTAGTGGATTTCTAATTAAATGAATAAATTTATTGCACACATTATTATTAATTGATTCATGTCAGGTAGATATAAGGAAAAGGCAGATCTAACGTAACAGCTCTGTACCTTTTAAATATCAGCAATAGAATGATACAGCACTACAACACCTAGCAATTTTCTTATTAACTTCTATACTGAGCTCTACCCTAGCCCATAAATAAAACAGGAATTATCCTTAATGCATAAAAGTATTGAGTCAAAAGTATATCAAAATGAGCAAGAGTAAAGATCAAGAATAAGGAAAGAAAAAGAAGAAAAAGCAAACAGATTAAAATAACATGATACACTGATTTATTGACATGTTAATCATCTATTATTTATCCTAAGTGCTTTTTGAGTTCTCATTTAATTTCAATATAGCATCACAGAAAGACTGTAGTCACCTTTTCCTCAATGTTAATAATTGATAAGCAATATTTAGCTTGCAAATAGGAAGCTGATGCATACTCTTTGGAAAGGCATGGATGGTGATGTCTTCTCCCCTTGGATGAAATCTACTCCATCTGCATAAAAGCATTCTATAAAGAACTGAGCACTTTGGGAAGCAGAATCCCATCCTTCCAACCAATATCTGCAGTCCTCACAGGTGATTCTTACATTTTGTTCTCGGCTTACCTTCTTCTCAGCTTTCGACACCCACTTACAGAAAAAGTCTGATTTTCTGTGCGTGTTGCTTCTTTGGTTCATCATTGTTGCTTCCAACAGCCTAGACATACATGAAACACTGCAGAGGAGGGCTTGTTAGATGCTTACACAGGATAAATTTCCCTGCAAATGCCCATAGCACTGCCTATTTTTCTGGGAAACACTGGCAGTTTCTGATGAGGATTCTGGAGTATCCAATGAGTCAACAGAGAGCTATGCAGATTTACATCAGAGGAGAGTGCACACAGGGAGATTAGGGAATGCAGGGTGAATATTCACAATGTGTAGATGTGAGCAGTGCATTTTATGCTTACATTTGTCTTTACAAACTCACAGTTCCTTGATTGAACAACAAGAATGTAGTATATTATAACTTCTATGTAAACCATGAGACAAATTTTCACACTTTTGACAAATTAAATTTCGTTAATATTCACCTTTCCACTTAGAGGTGGTTTTGTTTTCTTTGTTATCATATACTGGGTATCAATGAGAGTATAATTGCCAAAGTCTTTATAATCGTTTATCATGGTTGCCTGCTGTTAAAGTCCTAGATAATTATATGGCTAGTTCTGTTCTGGCTATATTTCAACAACTATATGGACAAAAATGACCCCCAGGAATAAAATCCATAATGCACCAAAACTTTCTGACTTTACCATTGAGATATAATGATTTGTGCTACAGAATCCAATTTCTAGTACACTTGTGCTAGTAATTTTTTTTTGTTTGAATTCATTTTGCAGTAGAAGACAATGACTACTTAGCTTTATAATTTTATTTCTCTGTCTTTTAATTCATTTGGGGTTTTGGCAAAAATGTATCCAGACATTCTTTATACCTCTAAGTGAAAAATAAACTCTTGATTACACATTTTTTCCTGTGTTTGGATTTACCTTCAGCATTTTTCACATTGCCAGAGTTTTATTTGAGTCATACATTCGCTGACATTTACTGGCATACTGACAATAAACATATTAGCTGGCAAATATGCTAGTACTACATATTTTTTAAAAAGAGAGGGAATGGTTCCTTAATTCTGAAGCAGTTGCCTCAGTTTGGGAAGATTATTTTGATATTCTACTGATATCAGTATATTGTCTATCAATTAGTCTTTCATCACTGTTGCTCCTACTAAATAGTCCGTTAGCATATTCAGTAATCATGTGTCCAAACCATTTGATTCAAAATGTTCATTGTTGCCTTCAAATATGAAAATAAAGTAATTTTCCAACACTTGAACTGCTATCATAATGGACCAAAACCAGCTTAATTTAGTTGTATAAGTATTCCCATTCAAATAATTTTATCAGTAACAGTTGCAAATGAACCATGAAATTTAGCTGTTTCCTAGTCAAGTACAATCTAGTGGAATATCTCATGTAGCTTTAGATCTTGATATAGATTTTTCTCATCTGGTATGTTATGTTGATTCAGAATGTACATGCCAACCTGACAAAAGGATTTGGAGTTGATTCCTATTAATACAGGCTAAAATTAGGACAGAAAATATCACCCTGCTCTGTGGACACTCAGAATGGTTGCAAGAGGACTTAAATGCTTCTCTTTTTTTCCACACAGACTCCTAAAATTTTATTTTAATTTTACAGAAATAATTAATTTAGAATTTTGAAAGGTAATGGCGAGAAATAATAGACTTCCAGAACACATAAAAATTCTAATTACTATTTCTAAGCAAAGAGTTAATAAAAAAGGTTTGTTTTTCCTTTACATTTTAAGGAGCTTAGTAAAGATGTAATTCAATGATCATGTATCAAAATACAATATTTTCTGTTTGCAATTGTGTATATGCCAGCAATTAGTACACATATGAACAACAAAAACACAATAATATGTACAATTTGATTACATACATTTAATTAATTCTCATAAACAGATGGGTGGTAGAGTGGGGAAAGCCAGAACTAGCCACTGTTGAAAAGGCAATACAGCTTGGATCAATGTCTTCGAGATGTATTAACTTCAATTGCATTATTAAAAGAAGTTACTTTAATATTTTTATGGCCCACCGTGGGATGCTTTTTTATTAGTGTCATCACAGATTATTAACATATCAGTTCTGCACGAGGAAAACCAGCCCCTCATGCCATTTTCATATTTCTGACATTTTACATAAAACCTTTGTTAAAAAACAACTTTATCATGCCTCTTTGCATCAGGAAATGCCACAGTTAACAGTGGCCTGGACAGCCTCACTTCAGTTCCTGGCGTTATTAGTCATCATTACTAACATATCCCACATTTTACTCCATGATCAACCAGTAGCTGAGCTTTCCATGAGACCCCTGCCTCCTTCCGTACATAGGCTGGAGAGTGCTCATTTAATGAGTAGGCATTCAGTACTTGTTTATTTGTCTGTTTCTCACTTTTCACCATATGGCCCTGGGCTACGTACATACTGAACAAACCAAGCACTAAGAAATAATTATCCCTTCCCTTGGGAGCATTACTATAGCAATCCTTTCTGTACCATTGAAATACCTCACAAATATGAATCCATTTATCTGTACAAAAGCCCTATTCAGAGGAGAGAGGTTATGCAACAAGTGGTTTACAGATGGGAATTTGAGGTACACAAGGTTTGCCTTAAATTTTGACTAATTTTTAAATGACCTGTTTTTAATAACTCTAACAAAGTGTAGAACCATAGAACTGTACACAGCTGGTCACAGCTTCTGTCAACTTCTTTCACGGTGTGAATATATCACAGATCTTGAAGCAAATATTTGCATTACAGAGGTCAGATTTCTGGCATCCACATGCAGCTCTTGAGTTTTCAGAAAGACTGGTCTGAAAGGGAGTTTCAGAAAGGGAGTAGATGATTCTCACTTCTTGTGATGGGGTTTGAACAAGAGAAAGAAACATGGCTCTTTTGGGAGGTCCCTGAATGGCAGGGAGGGCTCAGCTCACCAAGTGAGTTATCAACATGAAGCTGTCTATGACAAGATGAAGAACAGAATTACAATAAAAGCCAGAATTGGAAAGGGGACAAACTGACAACAAATGGCTCAGCACATACATCCGTAAAAACACAGAGCATGAGAAGTGTGAGAAATAGAACCACAGTCCCAATGCTGCAGCTACTCAAGATGGAAAAGGACTAAACATGCATGTGTGCGTAGGAGAGCTTTACAGCAAAGAGAAGAAAGGCTACTGTGTGACTTTAGGTGATCGAGACTTTCAAGACAGAAATTTCAGAGAGTGCTAGGCAATTACGTTATTTCAATTTAATTTAAGCAATCTGCATTGCAACAGATGGGTAGAGTTGTCTCATTTATGTATTTTTACTAAATTGTGTTAAAAAGGTCGAGTAGAGGATCAGTGAAGTGTTAAGTTTACCTTTTCTTAGATACTACACTTTGTCAAATATTCTTTTCTCCTGAAAAGTGGGAGAAAGAGAAAGATTACTCCTACAATAGCCCAAATGAACACAACTGGTTCTGAAAAGCATTCTTGAGTGTACAACGGATCAGGTATTAGCAGAGAGAGAATGGGTTACTTCCAAAATCTGTCTTGTCCAGTAAGGGAAGTGATCTCAATTTAGGTCTTGAAAGTGTCAGATGAAATACTTTCCCGCAAAGTCAGAAGGCAGGTTTGTAGAGAAAGAGATTGGAGTTTTTCTTGAACTAAAGAGATGTTGAAGGTTGGACTAGCAGTATGGAAAAAAAAGTTATAAACACCAGAGACACAGTGGTTAGGAAGATGATTTGTTCACAAACACCTTGTTTAATCTGTCTCACTCAGTGTTTCTGAGGCTTCCCCTATTTAGTCAGTTATCTTTCTGCAGTTTGGTTGTTTTTTTTGTTGTTCCTTAAATAAAACATTAGCTTTAGAGACTGGATGTCCTTTCTGTCTTTTGGCAGAAGAGGGGAAAGTGGTTTTGCTTGGCCAAGGATAGTTGCCTGGAGCCAGCCTCAGTGTGATCCTCCAAAGCCTGGTATGAGCAATAGCAGGCTAGAAATCTCTGCTGCAGTGCACAGTAAAGCTGTGGTAAGTGCACCTTTCAAACAGGAAAGCCACACAACAACCAATTGAATGTCGTAGTCTACTAGAGTATTTTAACAGAGTTTAATATCATATAAAGATATAGGCTAAGGAAAGGTAAAAAAGGGTTTATCTTTTAATAGAATCTGTTAGACACAATACAGATTCCCACACATTAAACCTGTAACTGGTTATGGTCTTGCAACAAAGTAGAAGACAATTGAAAACACAAAATTATGGCGACTCCTTGGTACTAGGAGAATGGCAAATAAATAAGTTGGCACTAAACGGAACAGGTGTTAGTCCATTGGGTATTTGAGGGCTTTAGACAGGCTACAGCCAAACATAGAGAAACTGAGAATCAGTAAGGAAATTCCAAGACCATAGATGAGCATAGTAATTGTTAGCAGAGGCTGGCTATCTCAGCAAATGTGCAAACCCATTAGAAACTTACAAATACCAAACGATGCGGCATGGAGAAAGACCAAATTCTAAGAACAGACTTTGGAAAAGGAGAGATAATCGTACGCAAGGCAACAGTCCTAAAGTCTTAAGACTGGGCAGAACAAACTGCATCTATGTTGCAGTACATCAAAGTGAACTCTAACTGCAGGCATTGCTTCAATGCAGGCATTGAAGAGACTGTATTCAGATAGGTTGCACTGAGTGAGTAAGTAAATCTGAAAGGTTGTTCTTCCCTGCTCCAAGACTGCATGAACAATTTGTCTGCAGGCCATCATAAGCCATTGCTCTGCACGCTCTCAGATAGTCTCCCAATAATAAATAAAATAATCTTTTATTACAGTCAAAACGTTTATTTGACTCTTCTACTGCCTGAATACTACACAGGTGTCAGTGCTGGTGTCTTGCAAAGCAGCTTCCACTTAGAGGAGAAATCAGAACTGCAAAGACTGGTATAGTTTTATATACCTTATTGTCTTTTAGTTATACTTAACCATCACTAAACCAAGTAAAACACCAGCATGACACAGTAAGTGCTGATATAATTTCAGAGCCCAATGTCAAAAGCAACTTTTTTTCAAGAAGAGGTTTTATTTAGAGAACTGTCTGAGAAAATATTCTTACTTTTTAACCAAAAATCTTCACAGGAATTACCTAAACCACCCCCCACACCCTAGCCTGCAAAATCCTAAATAGTACAGAGTTTCCTCAAAGTCAATGTATCATCTATACACACTGCATATAAGGATGCCATCCATTAATGCTCGTTTTAAAAATACATTTCCAGCAGAGAAACAAGTCTTAAAGAAGAGACAATTTAATCACATACCTCAGACTGAATTTACAATTTTTTCTTACATAATGTCTTCTATTTCAGGTTTTAGTTTGAAGGTGTCAAAATGGTTTAATCTGAAAGAGTTTAATTAATATTTTGTAGAATTTCACAAATCTTGAGAAGTTCTTTGGTATTTCAATAGTTTAGCTTGTGGCAAACTCCAGTCCCCTTCTTGTCAACAAGCTTCTGTAAGAGTTCCATTCTTTCTGTATTTATAGGATTTTAGAACTCAAGTCTGGATATTGGAGAACTTGTTTATCTTGATTACCAGGCTTTTGTAACTCTTGCCCCATATCAGCATTATCCAATTTGACTAACATTATCTTGGAGTCTCAACACTGTTAGCAGGTCTCAGAGGAGCTCGGATTTGCTCCTTTGGACTATGTGATGAGTATTTTAATTGTGCTCGAAAATCTAACTGAACAAGTTTTGAACAAAGAGCATCATATTGTCCAGTTCCACACCTTCTATTCGAGCAAGAGTACAATGGTTTGTTTTCTAGTTTTCCTGCTTTGTTCAACATAAAAAATCAACACTTTGTCTCAATTCATAGATATCTTTGTTTCAGGTTACCTTTCTTCAATGTTGCTTATTCCTTCCCCTGTTGCATGCACGCATTTGGTTAATTTATCCAATCCAGCATCCATTATATCTCCCCTTCATTTAAGTCTCTCCCATGCTGTGAAGAATGACTGTCCAGGTCCATTTTCTTTCTCTAAATATTGCTGTAATATCTGCAGGAGCTTATTTTCCCTAAAGGGCACTAAGGCAGACGCTGTGTTTCCCGTAACGTTAGTGAATTGTTTTGAGCAGCCTTCACTGGGACTACATGACACTCCTAAAGTATTGTTGCTCCACAGTGATCTCCTGCTCATCTTTCTCCAGTGTTGGCAAAAAGTTAAGACCAGAGGGAAAGGACTATAACTTTGAATATTTGACCAGTTTACCATTGGCCTAAATCAATGAGAGACAGGCTCATGAAAATATTTTGGCATCTGTCTCCAATGCAATTCACAATCAAGCCTACAGGGGTAGCATATTGATAGTACACTCAAAATAGGACATATTTTTCAGAGGCATGGTGACTCAGTTATTTTTTGTCAAGTCTCATTGAGCAGACAGCAGCATCCTGCTCATTCTTTTTGGTAGTCAGCCAAGGGTCTATGCTGTATTCACAGCTGACTGGATGAAGGGAGCAGGGGCATGTCTCCTGAATTTCTTTGGAGAGGCAGTTTAGGACAATGGCAAAGTTCAGATGAAATTTACTAGTAGGACACATCTAGACTGGAATTTGCCATTTTAGTAGCCATCCACAAAAGCACACTTACTGTGTCTCCACACCTAATATTAGTACTGACAGAACAGATAATAATAGCTTCTTTTATTTTATTTTAAGTTGGTAAAACCCAACTAGAAATAATTGAGAATTTTCATAATCTTTTTCCATCAGCATCTTATAAAAAAATTAAAAATATTCATCCTAGGCAATGAAAGTAGTTGAATATTTTTGTTACTTTGTCTCTGGTCCATTTCCCAGTGGGTCAGTTTCCACTTCAAACGTGATGCCTTTGCTGCAATTGTAGAAGAAATTCAGAATATGATTAAATATGCAGAACTGCAGATAGCAATGGTCAAGGCTGAGTCTGCAAAAGAGAGGAAAATGTTAAATAGCAATACATGTCCTTAATCTGTTTTATTACTGATGATTTAGGATTTTAGGGCATTTATCTGCCAAGTTTCAAGTAGCAAATTCTCTTCAGGAAACATATATCACTTATATCTGTATTCATTTTTCTTAAAATATTCTAGTTCTTATTTCTTGGATTTGTGGCTTGATCTTGAACTAAGACTTCAGCAAAACACGTTATTAACAGGATTAAAAAAAAAGTAGTATGTTATACTGGCCACAAGCCTTTCAGGCTGCCCATCCTAAAACTTCTGAAAGAGTCCTTGAATATACTAAATATTTATTCTGTGAAATGAGGTCAGTTCTTAGCATCTTTTAAAATCTGAGACATGCAAAATCATTAGACACTCTTGCAAATTTTGATGATACATGCAAGTGTGTATCTATCTGCATGTACGAGTATGTTATTTTAAAAATTTTAATATTCTCTAACGTCCCTGAATAATTTGATGGAATGTCTTCCCTTGTCACATATAGTAATATAAACCTATCAGGCAATTAAACAAAAGGTGACATATTTAGTTAAACAAAATATTGTTTGTCACAAACTGTATCCACTGAGTTTCAATAAATGTTTACTTTATGCCTAGGTATCTAATTAAATAAGTGATAAATTTAATTAGAAAGATTCTTGAAACAATTTATTTTTTCTAAAACCTGGTAGCTTTTAACACTTTTAAATTAAATCCTTATTTCAGTGACTATATTTAAAGTGTGACTTGAATTCCCTGTAGTTCACTTCAGAGTTTTTTTTATTTTTACTCCTAGCTAATAAACTAAGAGGCATACCAGTCATACCAGTAAAACCCCAAGCAAGCTGCCCTGTATCATACTTCACACTTCATCAAGATTCTTCCCTGTGTAGTAATACTATTCATAGAGTTTTATGTTTGTTTGTTTTGTTTCTATGGTTATTTTTCCACTTACCTTAGGAAGTGTGATTGTTTTTTCTCAGCTTCCAATCTCCACTAGAACATTCTGAGTTGCCCAGAAATTCACTTAAAGCTCTTACTGGTCAAATAAAGCTGAGTGAACAGACACGTGATTTATCTACATCTCCCTGAATGAGGTGAAAACAGTCTTTCAGATACAGGGAGAAAAATACAGAAATGTTTCACCTCCTAAATTTTTTCTTTAAACGGATTGATCATTTCCTTTATAAAAGGCATACATCTGGAATTGTAGGCACCACAACTGTCCTTAAAAAGATATTATCTTGTATAATTTTCTAGACAGTATCTACAGAGAAAATCTCAAATTTAAGAAGTAGCTTATTCTTTCTCACCCATCCCATGTCCCAGTTGAAGCTATATTTTCTTAGGAAAAATCTACGAAGCAAGAGGAAGTAGGACTCTGACAAATAAAGAGCTAATTGAGTTCCAAAAGCACAAACTTAGCAAGATGGCTGAGAAAATGCCTTTACAGCTCTGTCCCTTTCACAGCTTCACACAGAGACTAGAAATTTGAATTATTCCAATCACTATAACATTATTTCTGTCATACAAGATCATGACAATTACACGAGTAACAAGGATACATCAAGGATGTGAAGGACAAAACAACCTGATCTTGCCTCTTAGATTTAATTGAAGAATTCATGTGCCTTGCAAGCAAGTTGGGGTTTTCCTCTCTAGTGTACCACCAAATAAGGTTTATATCCATAGATAAAACATGATGAAGCCTGCTCAATCACAGTCAAGCAGAGGCCACTCTTTCAACTACCATCTCACAGTTCCCACAGATGTTTAATGGTTATCATACCTCCTGGCATGCTTTTAGAATTTGCCAAGTCCTGCTCCCCAGAAAGTGCTTTATGCACTGCCAGGGCGCTGTGCTTTTCATTGACAGTGGTGTGGTCTCTTCAGACCAGGTTGCCCTTTTTTTGGGAAGGAAACCAGCTAAGCATGGGAAGGCGTGTTATGCCACACCACGTGGCTGTAGAGTGAGTGAGAAGTTATTGCCTGTACTACTGAGCAACAGCTACAAAGTCCCGCATATCAAAGTTTTCTCTTTTTTTGCCAAGAGCCACTTAGCTTTCCGGTGGGTTATTTTGTCCATTCCTGAACAGAAAAGGAATAAAATCCTTATAAAAAATCAATTAAAATCTTCCTGCCAAGTAGAGATTAAATACACTTTGAGACTGCCACCACATGGACATTCAGAAAGATACAGAGAATTAACGAGCTCCTCAGAAGGTAAAGAGGATGAAGATAGATGAGCTGCTTGAAATCATGGGAAAGAGATATCTTCTGATCAAGCCCATCTTTGGCATGAATAGAATATGTTTCAGGTAGTTCACCTAAATCCAAATCCTCATCTTTTCTCTTTTTGCTCAGGGTGATAATAAATCTAGCTGTAGAACCCAGAATATCTGAGGAAGTGGTGGTAGAGCTGGTTATACTCAATACCACAAACCGGAGTTGCAGTCGTCTGTCTCTCTCCTCTAATGGCCTCCTCTGTATCGTGAACACGTAAATAACAGCTGCCGGATGTTAAGAGCCACTAAAGCTCAGTCGTATTCCAGGTATTAGATTACTCAAGCCCACAGAGACTTATTTTTGTTCTGCTTTAGACATGTTGACTAAGTAAATCTCATGTTGACAAGAATGAGACCGAATTGGAAGTTAATTTGTTGCTGTCTGATGTCAGGAACAGTATACCTTGCGCAATGACGTCACAGAAAGACTTTTATTTCTAAATAAAGTGCTCTCCCTCATGTAATTAGGAAATACAAAGGGCAAAGTGAGAATTTGAGTTTTAACAATGAAATTTAGTAAATTCTGTTTGCAATCCTTGCAACAAAAGGTTTACTGTAACACAAAAGAAATAGATAGACAATTCAGATTCAAAAGTATTCTGAAAGCATGTCACCTCAGAGTTATAAGTAATGAATTGCTTCTTTACGCTAAGGAAGTAAAAAACCGGCAACATAGTTCTGCAATTTCAAACAATGTACAAGCCTTTACCCTTCACTGAAAATGCATAATTAATAAAACAATGAAATATGATCTACTACCAAAATATACTTCAACTACAGAAAATCCCAGGCTGTTATCTTTAAAGAAAAATTTTTGTCTTGGGTTAAAATCTTTAAATAGATGATAGGGTGTGCTTGGCCTCAGCACAGGGAAACACATTTGTAACTATTCAGAAGTTTGGAAGTTGCCCGTTTTGTGTAAAGCTGACTAAAATCTGGCACTATGGCCTACATGTAATATTTTAACTGATATTAGGATAGGTATGAGATCAGGTATTAACTGTGAAAAATTTCAATTACCCAAATATTTATTGAATCAATGCCTCATTAGTAGGAGACACAGAGATAACATTTTGAATGCAGTAAGTGGCTACTCACAAGAAATATAGGTCTTAGAATCCAAGAAAAGATGCTTTTCTGAAATGGGTCATCAGTGCTGCACAAAACATCATTGCTCAAAAAGTGCTAGTGGGACTGTACTAACAACCACAATACAATTAGATTTAGCAATGTAGGGTAGAGAGCAGGCTAAATAAATCCAGTATGTGGATATGTGATTTCAAGAAAGAAGATTATCTAAAAAAAAAAGAGATAATTAGTACAAAAGCTAACACACCACCCCCCTAAATTAAAAATTACCCAACAAAAACCCCAAATCCAAGAAGCAACATTCCAAAAAGCGAGAAGCTTAAATGAGCCTGGAGTCTGTAAAGGATACCGTAGTGGAAAAAAATTGTAAAATGCGCACTGTCACTCAAAAGGAAAGAGAAGCAGCCCAAAAAAGCTGCCATGGGATCAACAGAAAAGCTTAGAAAGCTATCACGGGGAAAAGCTTAACATTTATAAAATGGAAAGCTTGCTAAAATGAGGAGAACCCCATAAGAAAATGATAGGTTATACATAAGCAGGAAATTGAGAGGTCTAAAAATAATTTGAAGTATACCTTGGAAAGGATTTTCAAACTGATAACAGAAAGTTCTTTACATACTTCAGACACTTGGAATTGGTGGGGATATTGAGGACAAGTGTGTAAAAGCAGCACTCAGTGCTGAAAAAGGTCTCAGCAGAAAAGGTGAGTGAATTCCTTGATGAAGGCAATCTCACATTGGAAATACTCTTAGTCCAAGAAGGTATTAAAGATCCATTTGAAATAAATATAACTCAAGCACAAGACCAAACAGATAAGCTGGAAGTCAGTAAGTTACCCAGTCCACGTACCACTCATCCAAGGTTGGCCTCTATGTGAAACTGAAGAAGTGCCACCCAGGTGTGTGACCATAGGGTCACAAAGAACCCCTGTGGCAAGTAGTAGATGGATTGCCTTATAGAATGATGGCCCAGGAGGGGATCCTGGAAGTTACAACTTTAGTGGTGTCCACCCTAGGGAAGATTGTGGAGTATATATTAAAAAATGGAATGAATAGAGTCTCTTTAAAATAGGGTCACTCAGCAGGCCAGACACAGTCAGCTGGATAAGAATCAGTGTGGCTTCTGTGAAGAAAAATCCTGTCTCCCTGTTCTGCTGGTGATCCATAAGGATATCAGTAAGCACATGGATAAAGGACATTCAGGGGAAAATAATTGCCTGGTCTTACAAAAACAAATTTGAAAATGTTAGTCTCAAAGTTTATTTAAGAAAGAATGTTACAAGAGACAACAAAAAACTGGAGAGTGAAGGACAGGAAGAAAAAGGTAAGATTTATTGTCACTTAGCAGGATGTAGAAGAGCCAAGTGGGATCTCATAAGGACCAGTGCCACCACAGTTTTTACCTTTCATCGTTTTCCCCAAGGAAAGGATCTGCAAATGTGAAATACCTAAGTTTCCAGATAAGCCTTAAGCTCTGCTGGGAAGTCAGATGTTCTAACATGCCAAGAAATTCTAGAAGGACTTCATAAAACTGGGTAATCAAAAACATGGTGGATGAGCTTCAATGTAGATAAAAAGACCAAGGGAAAATACTCCAAACCATTCCACAATGCAAATTTGGAAAGAGACCTCAAAGTCATCACTGACAGGTCCCTAAGATCATTGGCTTAATGGGCAAGAACCACCAAAGGAGGCAACAGAGTGTTTAGCATCATCCAGAAGGATCTTGAGAATAGAGAATGTAATTTTATTATTGTATAAAAATTTGATGAGCTCATATTTTGAGTTCAATGTGTACTTCTAGTTCTTGTGTCTCAAGAAGGAAGCAGACATTAAGAAGGTAGAGAATGTGGCAAATAAAATAACTAAGGGTGCAGAGCAGCTTTCTTTGTGAGCAGAGGCCAGGGTTCTTCAGTTTGAAGACAAGATGGAGGGATATGAATGATGAAAGCGGTGGATAAGCTTGAGTATGGAACTGTTGTTCTTGATGTCCCACAGAAGGAGAAAAAGAAAACACAATTAAACTACAAGATCTGCTTAAGGCAGTTTTTAAAGAGCTTCCTTACACAGGAATTGTGAAATTTACTGTTTGAAAATGTTGTGGAAAAAGAAAGTGTCAGCAGGATAAAAAGGGGATTTGGAAAAGCTTCAGGAAGAGGAAGCAGTGCTGTGCACCTATATTTCATTTCAATGTGAAATCAAAATCCTGCCAAAGTTCATAGTCACATGCATATATGCACACCTGGGAACAAGAAAATGTTCCCACCTTCCCCTCCCTACAGGGAGATTAAATAACTTTCTCTTAGATGCTCAAGACCCTTTGCAACAGATTTAATAAAAAAATCTGTTCTATGTAAACACAAGAAGTCTTGCTTAAATCAGTTATCCACCAGGGACTTTTAAGCTTGGGCCATGCCTACATTTTCCCTCTCATGAGAAAGGGATAAAGTTCGTTCTGAAAGAAACTCTTTACCAGAGTCATTTCTATACAAGTAACAGGCAGTATAATATTAAGTATAAATATTATTGCATAGAGTACGTTTCCATTACTCTTTAGTAGTACTTCTACTGATTATTATTACAGTATCACAGTATCACAGTATCATAAGGTTGGAAAGGACCTCTGAGATCATCAAGTCCAACCTATAACCTAACACTAACACCAACCATCATCTAGACCATGGCACTCAGTGCCTCATTCATTGACTAATAGCTTTTCCAACATGCCAGCCATTGCATCAAGAGGACATTTTTAATAAACTTTCCATTCTTCCCCATAAACAAATTTTAAAAGTTGTAATAAACCAAGAATTATGGCTACTTTTGCTGCTTATAATGTGAAGTTCGGAATTTCCACAGATCTTTGATGGTGCCCAAAATAAAACCAAATTATAATCCCACAAGGGAGTCAGAGACCAAACTGTCTGTGACTGACAACTCCATGCCATGCTCCTATTTCATGTATCCAATTCTTTTCAAGTTCCTCTAATACTAGCCTTTAATGAAACCATCCCTAACTCTGCCTTATTGCTACCTTCATACAAAATGGGAAGGAAACTGCCTCTGTAACCAGTACTATTTTCAAGACTTTTTCAGCCAAAAAGCAGGTGTTTCGCTAGAGGTAAAATAAAGTAGAAAATAAAGAACCACAGAGAGGAGCTGTGAGGCTGATGTTCACTTTGAGCTTGCAATGTTTATTTATTCTCCCATTAGATGCCACCCACATAATTAGCACTGTTGATTCTTTCCAGTGGAAGATTTTGGAATGAAGGGACAGAGCACGAACTTTGGAGAATGTTTACATATTTACCTCATCAAAAGCTTTCTTGTGGCACAGTTGTTGGGTTGTGGTTTTTTTTTTTCTAAAGAGTTTATGTCTGTATTTAGAATGATGACTTTCGTTTACTCTTTATGGTGATCAATGATGACGATACTTATTACTAACAAACCTAGAGAGGACTGAGGGCTCCAGTGTGCTCAGTGATCTGCAAACAAGCACAGTATAGTCCATGCCTTGAAGAATTAGGTCGTATAGAACAAGTGAATAAAAAAAATTGTCCTACACAGAGTTGTCTAAATTAAGGAAAAGAAAATGGATAAACACTTTCTGTAAAATTCAGTGTTTCCTACATATAATTATACCAATTGACAGAAAAGAATTGGCTAGTAGGGGCTTCAGAATTTCCTTGATAGCAAGTTAGCATTCATGAGTTTGACAGTGGACATTCATGGATATGCAAGGGGAGCTTGCCTTGAATTTCCTGCATTGGAAAACTATGGTATAAGAAGTTGCATTAAAGTAAAGGCAATCTGCAACTGTCCTGTCTTTGCTGTTTACCCTGGCTGCCCCATCTGCTGTAAATCATTCCAGTTTCAACAGAGCATCTGTTAGTGTTATGATAGTGTGGATGATAAGGAAAGCCAGCTCTACTATGTCTCACCTTTCAGATAGCAGTATATTTGGTGGCGTGAAAATTCAGAGAGTCAATGTGTGACAAGGAACTATGAGGAACAAAATGAAAGACCCTGACAGACCAAATTTTTCTTCCTTCCTAGTGAAAAACTCAGAGAAGATTTTGCATGTTTTTTTAGCCGAGCATACCAACAAATTCAGTGCCTACTCATAGGGCATTAGCAGTAAAACAATGCTGAGAGTTAAGGGAGAGCAAAGTGTACTCATGACCTAAGCATACTCCAGCAGGGATGACACGTTGCCTGTAAACATGCAAGCTTTGTTAAGTTACACCTTCCTGCCAACTTTTTACATGTGTCTCGGTGAGACAGAAGGAACCAGAGCGAGATGTCTAGCCCCCAAAACTGCACTGCTGCTTCTTCATCTGCATGTTCACAAATGTTTACTGCTTGAAAAAAAGCTCACTCTTTAAGTAAAAGCTAGAACTGTCAATACACTGTAGTTGATTACGCTGTTCTATCCTGTTATGTCTCTGTCATAACTTCATTTTCTCTAGAATCATAGAATCATTTACTTG
Organism: Tapera naevia; assembly: GCA_033556795.1. Classification (NCBI taxonomy): domain Eukaryota; kingdom Metazoa; phylum Chordata; class Aves; order Cuculiformes; family Neomorphidae; genus Tapera; species Tapera naevia. Next base: position 21,277,945 of record JAUMJJ010000038.1, read on the forward strand.
GAAAAGTTCCTTGAAATTCTTGAATCCAACCATAAACCTAACACTACCAAGTCCACCACTAAACCATGTCCCTAAACAGCAGGCTGACATGTCTTTTAAATACCTGGAGGAACAGTGACTAAACCACGTCCCTGGGCAGCCTGTTCCAATGCTTTGACAGCCCTTTCAGTGAAGAAATTTTTCATAATATCCAGTCTAAATTTCCGTTAGCACAATTTGAGTCCATTTCTTCATGCCTAGTTGCTTGTTACTTGGGAGAAGAGACCAACACCCACCTCACTGCAACCACTTTTCAGGTAGTTGTAAATAGTGATAAGGTCTCCCCTCCGCTCCTTTTCTCCAGACTGAACAACATTTTTCCAGTTCGCACAGCCGCTCCTTATAGGACTTGTTCTCCATACCTTTCAGCAGTTTTCTTGCCCTTCTTTGCACACACTTCAGCACCTCAGTCTCTGTCTTATAGTGAGCAGCCCAAAGCTGGACACAATATTTGACATGCGGCCTCACCAGTGCTGAGTACAAGGAGACAGTCACTCCCCTAGTCCTTCTGGCCACACTATTTCTGATATAATCTACTTAGAAACAGAACCCACCTAAGAAAAAATTCCCTGTTGGTTATGATCTTGCACATCATATGTCAGCAATGCTCTGAGCCAGAAACATGTCAACTAGGTAACCCTTGAAGCTGTGTGCAGATCAACTTTGCTTGTTCACTTGGGATGATTTGATTCACATACTGTATCAACAGCTATATGTGGCCTTTTGCTGGTATATTTGATGTCCAAAACTTGGCCAATATAGTGATGAGAATAAAATTGTATTAATTTGGTGTAGTTTAAAGGCCAGATATTGGCCTGTAACAGGCAGTATGCTCTTTGTTTTAGAACTGTATACAACAAACATGGAATATAACCAGCAATATAATTACCAGTGTTCCAGAACAACTGATATTTCATAGTTATACTATTTTTTGGTCTTCACAAAAAATTTTTCATATATGATTGTCTGCTGGAGCATCACAAATACTTTTCCGAAACAACTTCATTTTGCATATACAGTAGTGCAATCAGACTGAAAAGCACTTTCTTTCCTTGTGATCATTCGTATTATAGCTTTAAGCAAACAGGGATAGTTTTCTTCTCAACTTCATTTTTGGCCCAATGTCCTCACTTAACCAAACTCCACTAGATTTGCAGGCTTATAAACCTTGACTACCTCTCATAACTGCACACAAGCTTATTGTGCATGTATTTTAGGGACCGTGCTTAGTGCAGTAGAAGCTCATTATTACAGTAGTTTTCTGATTTCTTTTCTTCTATTATATTTGATAAATTAAAGATTATGTATTTTGCACTTTCCTGTGGAAGAAACTTTTTCCTTTGAACTTAAAACTCTTGGAAAGTTGAACAACAATAAAGAAAAAAATAATAACAGCTAACTAACATGAGGGAAAATAATTGAAATGCTAAATATCTGGTTTTGTCAAGAAATAGATACATTTCAACTAGAAAAAACTTCAGATATCTCACGATAATTACTATAAAAGTCTGAAGAGAAGAAGTCACCGGAGTCAGCTTTTCTGGGAACTTCAAACACACTTTGAAGAAAGTCTGTATTCAGCCCTGATCTGAACTAGAGGAAAATCTAGTAATTTAGATAAAGATTAGAAATGAGCATTATATTTGAAAATGTTTAATTGTATAAATTGTCTCTCAGTGACGAAGCTTGTTTGATAATATAAAATGAGAGGGGTTTTTTTCAATATGGTATCTTCCTTCAATCTAGTCCATAACGATTACTGCTCAGTGTGCCCACAATTTGTTACATCATAATTCATGGTTTAGCAAAAATAAAAAACAAGTGAAAACATTACCACAGTTTTTTCCTCTTTCTTTTCCCCCTGAAAGGCAAGCAAAAACATTTCTAGCTGATATGAGGTCCTTCCCTCCCCTAATTCTGTTCCTTTTCTTTTTCCAGCATGAAGAACGTAGGCTGTAGCCATCTTCACTGCTTCAAGAATTATCTTGCCAACTCACACAAACAAAAGGGAGACTCATCACTCATCCTCCTATATCATAAACTGTTTTTTTTTTTCCTGAGAGTTGCAGATGTAAAATCTTTTATTTTTGCTGACATATAGAATTCCAGAGCATGGAACTAACTTTTTTTTCATAAAGCTGCTGATTGATGCAAAGTATTGATCTGAAACTAAGATGAATTCTCGGTTTTACTAAATATGCATATACATCCTGGTAAGTTTTAAAACAAACCCCCCGACCTACGGGTATGTGCATGAGTGAGTTGACTAGGAATCCTACTAGTAGCCAAAAACATCTGAATGTGATGTTAAGAAATAGAAAACTCAATTTAGGATCTGCTTGTCATCAAGTCACCAGCAATAATAAACCACTGGTCCTATAAAATGGAGAAGTACTGTAAGAAATACAGTGAAAATATCAGTTTAAATGTCTTTAAAGAAGAATTGTTCTTGGTATGAAAAGGGTAAAAAAACCTGCTAGACTGCAATAAATTTTGTCTAGATACAGCGGCCTAGTCCATAACTCAGTTAAGAGCAGGGAATGTTGGCAAGTTCTTTCCTTGCACCGACCTCGAAGGACTAACGAACCTCCCCAAAAACACTTTCCAAAGTTGACCTCTATGTGTCCCTTGCCCCTCCTTATTGTTCCTTAGGGCTCTAGCCACCCTTGTCCTACCTGTAGGAAAGTGAGTGCCTTTCCTAGAAAGCTTAGAGATTTGCTTTTGAAAGCAGAACTGAGAAGTTTGGTCCTTTGGTTTCTTTCTCAGCCCACATCATACTCATCTGAGGAAGAGGTGACCGGTGAAGAAGTAAAGTGCGTTATCTCAGCACTCAGTTTCACATTCCTCCTCTGGTCCATTCAGACTGTCTGTTTCGGGAAAGTTTTGGAGTGCGTCACATAGGCAAAAGCAATTCAAGATGAAATTGCAACACACTCTGATCTTTTTCTCAGTATTATCCCTTGATCTGAGCCCCTACAATTTTGGAGAAGTGTAATTTTTATGCTGACAATTTCATATAATTTTTAGAGATTTTTAGAATCCATGTAATTATTGCCTGTACACATAAGGGAGGATTTTGGCCTTGCAATGGGGAAAAAGTCTAAAAGCTATTCTTTAATTTGTCAGGATTTTCCAGTCAGGATAGTGTATCTTGCACAAATAGGCCTCCGCAAAGCTTGTTCACAGAAGGTGGAAGATAAGGCACTTGTAAAGAGAGTGGATTTGGAGTTTTTATAATTATAAAAAAACTGCAGGATTTTTACTGGTTAGTTGGATGCTATTTTCAAAGTTTTAGTTCTATTGAAAAGAAATAAAACCTCTCTCGGGCAAATTCTCATGTGTAGTAAGGTTATTATAGAGTGTGGAATATATTGGGAATCTGTAGAAGATAGTATTGAATTGTTTTATATTGTGTAGGTTAAGCGTACATTAGAAAAATGTAGTAAAGTTATGTGAGATTTTGTAGTGGAATTGTCTTGTACACATATAGTAAAGGTATCTTCAAAGGAAGTTCAGTTTGAAATATTTACGGTCAAAAATGAAAGAAGTAAATAAAAAATATACATGTCATTATGCAAAATGAAGTAAAAACAAATTCAATTTCTATCTTTTGGCTCAGTATTTTGCCATATGTTGTTTGAAACTTGTCGAGAATTGAGATTTGAGTGCTACAAGCTATATGAAGGGAACATGAATTCACTGGAGACTCTGACAACAGAGTTTGACCCTGCATTGTTGATCAGCACTGTCTGTCCTTCCCAAACTCTCTCTGAAACTATGTGTGCTCCAAAATATTACCTTATCTTTTTCTTCTAAAGCCAAGCATAAAATACTTGTTTTAAATGTACGCTACCTGATAGAAAATCTTGACTTTACTAATGATGAACACAAAGAAAAGGTTTCAGTATGGACATGAATCAATGTTTTTTGCTGTCTGATTGCTCAAGATTCAAAGCATTTAGAATAATATCTTATCTAGCTTTTCATTTACTAACCTCAAGATATAATACGTTTCTATTTCTAATGAATTCATAAAGCTAGACTAGTATATGACATTTGAAGTCCAATATACAGAAATAATAAGCTGTAACACAAAACCTATAAGTTCATAAATGTTTGAAGGAACCAAGAAGTCAAAAATATATGGACTGTTTGAAACCTGTCCTCTTAGCTTTGACCAGTCATTACTTCTCAGTAGCAATTACTCAACACGTCATTCTGCACTGAATGAATTCCAATCAATTACAAGTGATTGCACATCATTCTACATCAATCAGTGGATAATTCTTGATTCGATGAGATGCAATGGGTGATTTCAATTACACTTTGTTGATGCTCTTTGATTGCATATTCTTTTGCAAATACTATAGCACCTGAATCATACCACACTGACTAACCTGGTTATTCTACATTTCACAGATTTTGTCTAAAGTCACGAACATCAACAGATTTGGCAAATGTAGCCTTTACAGTGCATAAATGTCTATTAGCAATAATACCAGTGTATAGCATGGTAGATTGCATTGTGACATAGAAGGATGAAAGATCCACTGGAATACAGTGCAGAGAAAAACAAAGAAGATACTGTTTCCACTTGGTTTTATTTTTTTTTTTCTTTTTACCTTTTTCTTTAAACTTGAGCTATAAGTAAGTTTCTTGGCTTCTTTTTCATTACCATCTGGTTGTATAGCAATAACCGGTCATTAAGTTTGTGCAATCCTGGCCTAATGGTGATGGCAGTGGTTCATTGAAGCCTCACACGTGCACCTTATATCTACATCTTTGTATCTACATCTGACACACTTAATGGTATGAAGTTCGTCACATGGTCTTGTGCCAGTGGAGGGTAAGCTTAAGCTAAGCCAGTCTTATAGATACAGCCAAAGCATATTATACACGGTTCCTGACAAAGAAAGCCCTAAGTGAAGGAGGCACTGCAGTCTTCTCTCACTCAGCAACAGACTGAAGGGTGCTTGAGCTAGGTGAAGGCTACTGATCAGGCCAAGGAATAGTACTATAATGTGGTACATGCACAGATTTTTTTATTTATTTATTTTCTTCTCTGAATTCTATGTATTTGTGGCATGAGGAATAAGAAGTGTAACGTGTCTTTGGGCTTGCTCTAAGTAACCTCCTTTGCTGGTATGAAAAAGAACCACAGACATTACATCCTTACCGTTTTACTAGTTTAGCATGACTTGTGAGCAATGGATCTGCACCCAGAAGCAGAAAAAGAGCAGTTATGTACGTGATCTTACAACCAAACTGTAGGGCTACCATCAAGTAATGTTAAACTTTCTTTTCACAGCAAGATTTATTCAGGAATTATTCTATTTAGCAGTTAATTTTGTGGGAGTTTTTTTCCCATTTAAGAAAAAATAGTCACTACACAGAGAAGAGCCAAATTAAGTAGAATTTAAACTGAAGGAAAAGGAGACGCATACAGAAAAGACTGACTTCAAATTCTGGCATAAAATTCCTGTCTTTATATAGAGTAAACATTCTGTAAAAAGACAGTAAATTATAAAATGAAATGGGACATGCGGATGATAAGCAGATGTAAAGAATTAAGCCCAGGGTATTCCTAGAAACACAACACCTTCTTGCCAGCACAGTTGATAAAGTTTGTATTTCTGTTATTCTGAAACAAGGGGTCATCACCATAGGTTTTGCAGATGGCTAAAACACAAACAAATTCTGTAACATAATGATATAATAATAACATAATGTAAAGGTTAATGCAAGCAATGAGAAGAATTCTTCAGATGACCCTAGTGTCCAAAAAATAATTTATTGCTGAATAATGAGAGACAATTTTTGCTTTTGACACTGATGTTCTTACTCTTGTTTCCAATGTGGAAGGATCCAATGAACCTTCAGTAGCAAGGAGAAAATTTGAGATGGGTTCCATAGAGCCTACGAACACAAAATATTCCCAGCTACCAGGAAACCTCCAGTACTTAAGTCACTAACCAATAACGCCTATGATGCGCAAAAAATAGGAAACCAAAATAGTGAAAACATACTGAAATTTCTGAAACAAGACACTCTGACCCATCTTCTTCAACCATGTCCTAATTGACCTCGAAGTCAGACTGGGAGACCCATTGCAGCACAGCCAAATGCAGAGTGAGTTAAGTGAAAGCAAACCAGACCTCTTCTTCACTGTATTTTTGAAACTGCCACTTCTGGCATCTACAAATGTTAATTTATTTCTGCCAAAAATCATCTGTTCAACAGATTAAATTGAATTGAGTGAGGAAAAGTTTTGATGGTCAGTGTGGAACCTGTGCTGAAAGTAGGAGGATTAAGCACTCAAAGTAGGCAACTGTCTGTTGAATCAGCGCTAACCTGCAAGGTCTGAGGGCTGTTAACTAAATGACTTGTCACTCTCTCAATCTATTGCTCTTGCCAATGGTGAATTATACAACATCAAAATGCAAGAGGAAAAACCTTCACTTGCCAATGGTGAAAGAAGCATTTTGTGCCTCTGATTGTCCAGTTTCAGGCTCTTGATCTAGATGAGGCAGGTCTTGTCCTGCATATCTTGTAAATTATAACATAATTTAGTGCAGCTTAGTCTCCTTTCCCTTCTTTTAGAATTTTGGAAAATATTTTCATTTCTTTTCCTCATTCCAAGACTTATGACAGATCCCTTACCAAGAAAAGACTTTGAAAGATGGTTTTACAGCCTTCTAAATACCACAGAGTATCCTATTTGGCCATGGAGTGTGTTTGTAGACTATGCTGATTAAGGCCTCTGCAAAATGTCTAAGTAGCATGATCTAGGAAAATGTAATTAGTTCTTCTGTTCTCTAGCTCAGTTTCTTATCAGGCCTGAATCACTTGCTTTTTTGGTGCTGAAGGGATGGAGAGTCCCTTGATAGAAGTGAAAGCCATTGTTATAAAATGTTTTAGAAAGATCCAGCAATTGCTTGCTTCATCTCTGTATTATTAAGAGAATAAAACAGCAGGGTAGGAAAGTTTTCCTTATTTGCCAGTAGCCAAACTGTGACCAGTTTGGATTCTCTTCTCTGATAGAATCTCTGCAGCAACACTTCAGGCTTAAAAATCACTTAATTTTTGTTTTGTAAATGCTTATTTATGTCTTAAATATGCTAAATGTAGCATTTTAAAACTAAAGAGAAGATTTACAAGCCTTTAGAGATGATCACAGGAGAGCCGGCAATTTAAATGAGTTATTTGAAACATCAGTTATTGGACATGACCGAAGACAGCATAGCAGACGGAGTGGCTCCAAATCCTGTTGCATAATGGAAAATTATGTACTGCCAATTCCAGCTATGAAAAAGTCAGACTAGGCTCAAAAGCATGCTAAAACCAACCTGCTTACTTTGGGTTTTTTTGTTTCAGAAATGAAACACCAACTTATTCACTATAATAATATCTACAGGGTAAAAATCACCATGTTCCTTTGCAAATACTTTGAAAATAACTCAGACTTTTAATGTCTATTTGATCTAGGCTAAAACTCCTTCATATTTGTGTAAAGACATGAGTACAATTTTCTGTGGAAATCGAAAGCATGTTTAGAGTTGATTTTCTCCAGAATAAAATATTTCACATTTAGAAGCCAAAGTGGGATTTCCAACTTGTGATGTCTGTCTTTTGTATAAAAAATAACTAAAATCAAAATTATTAAGAACGTATGCAAAAATTTTCATTTTCAAGGCAATAAGATTTTCCACAGATCTCTCCTTATATTAAATGTACCCTTTGGCTGTAACAGCCTCATATGCTAGAAGACCTCGTAACTTGTTCAAGCATCTTGAATATTTTATTTTACATTTAGTGTAAGAGCAGCATATAATTAAACAAGTGCCTATGTCAGCAGGGAAATCTCCAATGAAGTGAGGATCCGATCACACTAGCAGGTAATTTTGCAACTGTTTTCATGAATAGAAATGCTTCTGGTTGTGCAAACCTCAAAGCTGCTTCTATTCAAGTCACCAGAGCTATTGGAATCATTGAGACTTCAGCAGAAATAGAATCTAAGTCATTACTACTTGAAGCGCCAGCAATTCTTGAAACGCTAGTGACTTTTTCCTTTCTGTAAAACGAAATTTTTGGAAGAGTGGAAAGTGAGTCATTTGGACACACAAATTGGACAGAATCTTTTGTAATACAAGGAGCTATCCTAATGGGATTTCATGCCCTTGCTGACCCACAGAGATACAGCGGACAGTATATTTATTTGTTCAAAAAGGACGATGGTTTTAAGAAGGCAGTACATGATTTTATCGAACTTTCATATCAGAGATTCTCTTTACTTTCTAAGGGTTGGTTGGCCTTAGATTTTAATGCAAGCTGTAAATGTTGATCTCAAATGGAAAATAACAATAACTTTAAAACGACTGAGGTAGGTGGTTTTTGATGGGGCACGAATGAGTTGAAAGAAGCAGACTAATAATGCTCCCCCATTATTTAATCCTACGCAACTGAGCTAAATTTAGCAAATAATCTGGATACAAGGTTTTCCATGCTTGTCAAAATATGATGGCAATTAAACTGGCATCTATTCTGTAAGTCATTTTTTTAAGGAATATATTATTCAAGGCTTTGACAGTTAAAAACTATTTAGATTATTTATGACATTTCCAATGAGTTAGTAACATTTTTTTTATTGCATTACATTTTGCATAATATAATTTGTCACTGTTTCTTTATTAAGCTTGTTTTATATTCATAGTTGTCCCACAACACTATATTTTCCTCTTTGTCAGCTCAGAACTTCATTATGAAGGATGAGGTTTTATCGTTTCCTAGTGATGCAAATGTCTACAGTGAATAAGTGTCATTATGCAGGAACAGGAATTTAGTTTTCCTCCATTAAGCAGCTAGGCTAATGACTCAACAAGTTTATAGCCCACCACAAAATTTGATAGCTTGGTGTGAGTTAAACAAATGATGGTTACATATTTATATGAAAATGAAAGTGGCTTTGGGGGGCTGGATGCTGTACTTTTCTCATTTAAAACCCAGACTTCAATTTTTAATTTAAAGAAGATGCATTTTCAGTTATAGCTTAAGATGAGCATGTCTTCTATGTGCCTGCTATGACTCCTATATGACAACACCAACGCAGAGAAACAAAAAGCCCATATATTTCATGGCCATCTTTCAACTCTCATTGACACCTATGGCAACATCCTCATTTAATGGCTTTGAATTCTCACTGTGTTTCATTATATACAGAAAAAAATCTATTCATAACAACCATTAGATTCCGCTGAAGATGATATATGCCTCATCCTCAGCAATGGAATATTTCCATCTGGGTATTATACCCGCTCAACACTGTTTCAGGACCAGTAGACAATTATATAGGCAAAACCACTGCCAAGCTCTTTCTTTTCTTTATACAGTCAGTTTTAAGTAATTAAAAGTATGTATGAAAAAGACCTGTTTGACTGTTTAATTCATCTCCCCTCCAGTACAAATTTGTCCCCATGGTATATTTTTTCAAATGCTTTGCTTAAACTAATTTCAAATATGTCCAGGCTTAAAGCTATCAGTATTTCCTTTGGGAGACTGTTTCTCAGTTTAAGGGAACATGCTGTCAGGATTCTTGTTCAGATATTTGGCTAAATTTGAATTTTTTTCCTTAATTTAAATCTATTACTCCTGAGAACAGATTTCTGGCTATCATGAACTGTCAGAGCTCCTCTAATTTCCTGTACGTTCGTAGAGTGTACATCAGATGAGAATCTGGTCAAGGTTTTCCCTTTCTGCTATGCTAACAATTCCTCTCTCCTCTGATACATTATACTATTAATCATCATGCTCACACTGAGTCATTGCATTCTGTACTTAATAACAGTTTCAAATCCCACTTTCCAGTGCTATATTGCTTACTGTGTCAATCATTCCACCCCATAATTCACTTATTAATCCATACTTCATGTAGAGATTAAAATCAGCTCCTGAATTAGATGAAACTTCTCTATAGTGATGGTAGAACGGCTGCCACGATCTTAAAAAGAGGATTGTACTGAGGGTAATAAAGTAATATTCTACTTTTGATAAACTTTGTATTTGATATTTCTGTTTTCAGATAAAAGAAAACAGAACCAATAATATTATGTAGTTTTATTGATTTTTTTTTCAAAAAGAGCGAAAAAACTCCTCTTTTTCATCTAAGAATTGATAAAGGAAAGCTGGCTGTCTTAGAACAACTCCATAATTCCAGTGATGCTTCCTACCTATAACATAGGCTCATATTTCTTATTGATATAAAATCACTATGTTTCCACTAACTTGTAAATCTAGTAGTTCCACAATGGATGGATGTTTTAAAACTGGCATGGGAATACATTGGCACAATCAGGTTTCATAACTGAATTCCCCCTAGGTCATCACTCACATTTTCTTCTTTTTAGGTACTTTATTGAATTCTGGAGTGGCCTATCTTTTTAGCAAGTTCCAGAAGACCAAAACAAAACAAAATAATCTTTTCCATTGGCAGAGTTTCCTGGCGACAAGGATATGTTTAAGACACCTTTGAAAAGTAGCTGATGTTTCCTATTTTAAACAAAATCACAGCTGTCCTTTGTCTTTCGACATGACAAATTGAGCTCCCTGAAACCAACAGTTCTCAGGATTTCCAAATCCAAATCAAAACTGCAACTAGACTCTAATTAGTAAAAGCTTGTTCTACCAGTTCTCAGCTCATTGAGACCAGTAAATAAAGGAGGGGGGTTTCTTTCTTTCCAACATTTCTTGGAAAGTGACACAATAAGCAAGCTTTTCAGTGTTGGTTAGTGTATACTTATATCTGTCAGTTTCTTTTTCAAGTCACAAAGTTCTGCCATGGCAGAAATCTACCATGTTTTATAGTGGAACTTAATACCATGATGCTTACTTATGTAGGAGCATCTATGAGGCTGTGTTGCTAAGGGCCACTGTCAAGTTGTGACTCAAACGAAAGTTTTGAGCCCAGAACTTAGCCACCAATAACCTGCTGAAGCTTGGCAAACTGATGGCTGTTGTGGCCAGCCTCTTTTGAAAATCAGAGACAGATTTATGTTTTGAACAAAGCACTGGTGCATCATAGAAAGACCTGTGATGAGCTTCTTTTACGTGATGAGTAAGGATATCACTAGCAGGAGCTTGGTGGATACATTACTTATTAGAAATATAGCAAAAGCAATGCCTATAAAGGTTAACACAATACAATTCAATGCTACTTGAATACCCTGACCTCGCTTATCTCTAGCCTAACACTTGCAGAGGTTCATCTATGACAGGACTTACTGTGACAGTGTCAAGGCAGGACACATTTTTCAGCAACGTTCACAGTGAGAGCACACACAGAAGTTTCTTTTTGGTTCTGTGAACTTCTTCAGTCATGTACCATTAATGCTGTGATCCCAAAGAGTATTTCAAGGACTTGACAATAAGTCTTTAATGCATGACCATGGCTTTGAGAAGTACATTAGATAAAATTTCAAACTATTTCTTCACTAGCTTCTTGTGAGCATTAGACCATTGGATCATGTTCCAGACTGTAGGCATAGATTGGTGGCATTCTTTTGGCTACTGTAGAAATAAATCTCCCAGGTAGAATGTATAATATTAGTTTTTATAGAAAGAGAAAAAAAGCATGAACTAGTTCACAAGTTGGCTTTCAGTTAGTTCTACATATTAGCAGTCACAAAAATGAGGTTTGTGGCCTCGGGCATTGAATTCAATCACTTACATCTTTCCAAGTAGCAATGCTATTTTTGCTCCCCTCCAGGCACACACTCACAGGGCAATCATGTTGAATTCTCAATTCAAGAATGAAGAGTTAGCTAAGCTTTTCTCTCAACAAACCACATTATAAAAAATTTAGAGAAAATGAGGCAGTTATAGAAAATCACAAAAGCTAGATTTTGGTAATGTGGTAGCTCTAGGGTTTGAAATAAGAAAATCAAAGAGCTGATCAAGACTAACCCAGGATAGAGAAGCTAGACTTGATGTCATCTTCTAATAGATGTTACAGAACTTGTGTGAAGTGAGACAATGGTCCCAGCTCTATAGCTAAAGGTCAAGGATCCAAATAAGGAAGTTGCAAGTGCAATTAGGCTTTTAAAAATAAGTGTTGGCAGGTGGATTATGGTTATGCTGGAACTAATGATCTAGAGAGAGTATCTCCATTTCAGGCTGAAATATTAGTGAAATGGAACCGCTGATGACACCGCCCTGGTCTGGCAAAGATTTCAGTATCTTTTTACAGGGAGCTGGACTTGTTTTTCATAAGAATAAAGGCCACATATGTCATTTTGTATCACAGAGTTATCACCTACCATTGATGGAAAATATAATATAAACACTACTGTCATGTTGCTTTTCAAACAGATGGGCAGGGACAGAGTGTCCTAAGTCCCCCAAAAAACTCCAGCAAGGATCATAAAAGTATCTTCAACAGATTTTGAGCATGAGCCAGATTTACTTGAACAGTAACATAATTATTTTGATTTTATGATATGTCATTTAATTATAGCACATTGTAAGGTAAGAATAATTGTAAAACAAATCCTTGATGTAAAAATGTGACCAGAAGAAATAACCTTAACAACACAGTCTATACATGTTATTACTTACCTCCAGTGATTTTTTTTTTGTGTGTGTTACAAAATTATTGTTTCCATTTTATTGATTGAGAAATCAAGGTCCATAAAGACTATGTAATTTTTTTCAGACGTGTGAAGCTTCCCCATCTGAGTGAGTGGTTGTCAGTCCTGTTCCCATAGGTCAAGTGTTCAGCTCATTAAAATGTTGCACCATCAGAATTCAATGACCTGGTGGGCAGTATTTGCAGAGGCTAATGACTTATTTAACATCAGCATTGATCTGCCAGGTACAATCTCTCTGAGGTAGAAGATCTATAAATACAGCTTAATCATTCAAAGAGCTTAATTAGCTACTGCATTACTGCAGTTTTACATTGATGTAATGTTATTGGGTTTATATGAGATTACTGAAGAATCACACTGTGATTTGCTATTTACTAGCTAGTCTTTCAAGCACTTCAGGCTCATCAGAGCCTGTTTTCAGAGGTGCTGCTACCTAGTGCCCATGGGTTGCATGAGCATTAACTTGGGCTGGTGGCTAATCAGGATTTCTGTATTTTGGCATGCTGTTGTGAAGATTGCATGCACAAGGGGCCTAGACTAGCATATATGCACAAATATATTAATGTGGGAAAATAAATCCACACACGAAACCTGGTATTTGTACACACACATGCTCACTTCTCTGGAAAACTGGCCTTCAAAAACGGCGTTTCTTTTCAAAATCTTTAGTCATCAGCATGTTAGTGAGATTGCTGTTCTTTTCCTTAAAGACTGCAGTCTCCTGTGTGAATAGCCAAGAAAATATTCTCCCATTTACCTTTGGTAAAACTGAAAATAAGTGATTGTGTTCATAATTCTTATACTTCAATATATTTCCAGGTAATATTTGCTACTTAAATATTATGCAAGCTGTTCCCAGTTTAATGATTGTTTGCTCCTGCTCACAAATTTTTGAGGTCAGCACAAGGTCAAGATGCACTTTGCTGAAGAAATCAGTTATAAATTTCACTACTGTATTTGACCATGTGATGTTTTGCTGGTCTTACAGTTGATTGTTCTGAAGTAGCAAAATGATTAGCTGAGCGCAAAGATACACTGAGTACTCCTATCTTCATAGATAAAATATAGATCATGTTACTCCCATGTCTCTCTTTCCTATTGCTATATTTGAACTAAAAGAACTGCCTTCTTACTTAAACATAATTAAACTGTTTTAGCCTGATGTCAAATAAATAAAACATATTTCCTGGCGTGAATTTTTGTTACTTCTGATAGTTTCTAGGGATAGCTACATTGAACAACTTCTGTTCGCTGCTTGCTAATTTATGGCTTCTTGATTATTAGCTTTTCTTGATAATCTGGTTCTTAATTAAAAAAGTTTCACACTTTTAGTCTCTGCCTGCTGAGCAGAACATAACTGAGTTGGGGGCACTTGTTTACTTAGTAAGTGGGCACAAACCAAAACAAGGCTTTGGGATTTTGTGTGGAGAGGGGCAGAAATGACTCCAGACAGTATGGCAGCAGCAACACTGGTGGTTAAGTGCCACAGGGCTCGGTCCCTAGCCTTCACTTGAGAAATAAAACCTGGAAAAATGGAAACCATGACCAAGAGGGATCTCTGGAGATAGGCTGCTGCTGCACAGGTTTTAGGCAGTATCAGTCTCAAGTGTCTTTGGATCTTTGTTATGAAAACTGCAAAAACTGAATGAATGATTCTCCTTTTCTATTTTATGGAGTCGAGGGTATCCAACAAAAAAAAATGACCCCTAAATGAGCAAAGGATGAACAGGCAAAGATGAATCAGTTAACTCTACAAATCTAGAGAATCTCTACAAGACCTTGCATTTTTTGTCTGAAATGTCACTCTTCCTTGTGGATGTGCCAAGCCAAAACAAGTACAATGTTATGAAGTACATTGTGCTCTTACATCTGCATATTGAAAAGCTAATTCTGAAGTAATGGCTGTTTAGACCCGTATCTGGACTTGATGAGGACAGAACAGACAGAGGCAGCCAAGATGCAAAGTGTCTCTGAGGCAGACAGTCTGTGAGTGACAGAGCATGGACAGAGACTTTTCTGTTGGATTCTCCATTTGCACTAGGTTTCAGGAAGCCCAATCACTGGAAAAAGCAGGAAATATTAAATCACTGAATGGCCCTTTGGCTTACCAGCTTACTGTCTCTGATTGTTGTTCAATGGTTCAGGACCAATTAATTATTTTAGACAAATGGTTATTTATATGCATGGTAAAATGCTTTAAAATATTCTGCAAACATTTTGGGATATTAACGGTCATGAGTTTTTCCACTAGCAATGTAGATTCAACTGATCATACTGATAATAAAGAGACAAAATACTTGATTGAGTTAATAACACATAGGTTAAAGTATTTCTAAGTAGTATTCATAAAATAATCAATGTCATATTATGACCTGTCTGGTTGATTACCCATGAATTATGAAGAATTAAAATAAGTTTTGATACAGTATGCTGTACACACCAACAGGAGTAGCAAAGTGGCAATTGGGTTTATGATGTCATCCATAGCACAAGAAATGAGTAAAGTGTGAGTAGAGGTGATCAAAGTTTTTCATTATATTTCTGTCTTTCTAATACTTAATTGAAACGCTGCCATAATTTTCACAAAAAGAGTTTGCAACCTCTTTACCTTTATAATTTGTATTAGATGTGTCAATAATAGGAAGAAAAAGCTGACTGAATTTGTTTAGGAGGAAAAAAGGAGTATGCAAAGTTTAAAAAAGTGGCAGTGCCTTCTGGGAAGGTGTATACTAGAGGCAACCAGGTATGAGGCCAGATCAGTGATCCCACAGAAGAGATGAAGGAGTAGCAGCATATGCCTGCTTACTCATTGCCACAGCTCTGTGCAGCAAGTGCCTATTTAAATTATAAAAATTGTAACCCCAGTGTTCACAGAAAGAGATTTTTGAATTTTTTCCCCAGTCACAGGCAACGTATGCTCCTGATCAAATGGCATACAGTTGGCCTTGAGCCTGCGACTGTCTGTGAACCAGTGGAGTCAGGTTCTGAAAAGGTCGCCTTAGAACATTTCACTGACAAGGGCTTGCACTGCCTCAAGCAGAAAATCACTTGCCTAACTACTAGCTTTCTGTCATCATTACTAAGCAAACCCTGAGAGAGCATTTTAGGTTTGTGTTTAAGGAAAAAAAGATGTTAGCCTTGACGTGAAGTGTTGAGCTGTATTCTCTAAAACAGCAAGTAATCTGGATCTGATGGGAAAAAAAAAATCAAGGCTGTAAAATCCAGTAGGCTGCAATTCAATATTGTAATCTAAATAACTTCATCTGGAAATCACTAGGCATAAGAACATAAGTAGCTGAAGCTATATAACTTACAACCAGGTTGTAACCTACGCTAGTTCCTCTCAGCTTAATAGCACCTTAATCTCTGAAAGAATATTAATCATCATTAATGGGCCAGGCTTCTGACATCATTGCTTTCTGATTATTGAGGCCTCTAAGAGATAAGATATATGTGTTGTGAATAATGAACCTAACTAGTCTTCAGCCATATTTACAAGGATCTGAAGTTACAGATTTGGGTGTCCTGTACAGGTCTCAGTTATTGGAGATTTGAATGGATTATTGAAATTTTTGATATCTATAAATTAATTGATAAAAGAACTCCCTATATAGTAAAATATATTGAAATTTTATATAAGTTATGGAGTAGAGATATATATAGATATTAACTAGCTGCTAAGACTTCAGAGAGTTTTTTCACTTTGCAGTCCAAGGCCTTCTGCAACTGGACAGCCAGAAGTGGAGAAGTCCCCGGATTGTATTCTTCTGTATGTCAAGATAACTCTAGCTCAATCTAGTTATTTGTACTGAGATTTTATTTAACCAATTCCATGGAGGATTCAGTTGTGAAATTTAGATTAGGCTTTAAAGCAAACCTTAACTCATCTCTAGGCAGAATAATTTCCTCTAGTGCTCTAGGCTAAATCTTTATGCAGTTAGAAGTATCCAATAACTATTGTGTTTCTTATACGTGTGAACACTCTTTTTTAATAGAAAACAAGAGAAGCTGATGGGTATTGATGGTTCATATTTTCTTTCCTGTTACCTGAGTACTGCAAGTCTTTAGTGGCTTTTAAAATTAAGCTGTTAAGTTTCCCTTCTCTAAAATTAATAGGAATTTACCATCTTCAGTACATGCATTTCTAAGAATTAATGAGTATTCAATAAATGAATTCCATGTGTCATTGCATAAAAATATAATATACTTTACACATAACCATGTTAGAAACACTTTTTCAAAGTAAAGATGTTAAAGCTGTAAGTTAGCTGAATACAAATCTTTCACTTTGCTACCTTGTTTATATGACATAGTATTTAATTATAAGATCACCTGTGATATTCAGCACAGGACAGGTGATGTTGTCTGACAAACGAACTATTCAGCTCTTTTCGCGTTTTTGCAGTGTGTGGTTCTGTTGCCACTCCCAGCAATGTCCCAGGCTCTCAGTTGCCAGAAAAAGGCTTGACAGCAGTGAAAAGCAACATCTTTTCCCTAGTCACAGTTTCAGAAATGAAACAGTTGTTTTGGCTGGAGTTTAAGAAAAACACATACAGGGCTGATACCTGTCATAAAGAATATTAACCAGAATGCATAAAACTTGGCAAATAAGTAAGCAACAAGGTCTTATGACTGTATCCAATACTTTAACAACAAACAGGACTGTGAGTCCTGACTGCAGTCAATTCTCTATACACGTTTTTTTGGCTCACAGCTAGACAGGTCTGCAGTGAGGATGTGGTTTTCTAACTTCAGAGCAGGAAGCCAGGCCATGGCTGAGATAATCAAGGGAAGCTCCTGACTGTGGCAGGAGGCCAAGTTAAAGGTCAGGGCCTTTGCCTTACTCTAATACAAATATCTTTTTTGGTAGAGAAAAAGATTGAACCTTATGTTTTGCCACAGAATGTGCACTAGACAATGTTCAAATGGGATCTAGAGCATTAAGGATCCTGTACATTTGAAAGCCAGCTGGAAACTGCAGTTGCCTGTGCACTAAAGGAGGAACACCACCTACCAGGGGAATTTTCTGTGTTTGCTTTTAAGGATATTGCTACTCAAGTGGAATTAAAAGTGTGCGGAGAAAAATGCTTGGCGAATAAAGGACCTTACTGTTGTAGCTCAGTCAATCAGAAATGCTGTTTCCTGGGGAAGAAACAGGTTTTCTTATTATAAAGCATTCCTACAAATGAAATAGATGCGATGTCAATATCATGAAGACTGGGGAGATATCAATACAAAGAACTTTTGTGTCAAAGATGCAGCTACATAAAAGTAATACAGGAATAAAAGTATTTTTTACCACCCAAATACAGCACAAATGGGCAAATTGCTGTGTTCTAGTTGAACAAGTGAGACCAGGGTCTTAGGTGATATCTGTTATCATGGCAACATCACCTTTCATCATCGTCACATGGACGATGACATATGGACCATATATCAAAAAAGCAAGAAAATTGTGTTTGTTTGGAGTTTTGAGAAAAAAAATGAAATGAGAGAAGTAATTGCGCAGTATTAAGAGCTGTAGACAGAACCATGATGGAAGTTACACTAGTGCTGCTCAAATACTACCAGTAAATAAGTCAGGACTCCACTTGACTTTTTTAGATGATAAATAAGGGTCATAAGCCATGGGAATAGTAATTTTCAAGTATTGCATGAGGAGCACCCCTGATGCCTCCCACCCCCAGGGTGCACATGTAGATGCATTGTTTGTGCACACACAGGTGGGCCAAGGCACATGCAAGTGATTCACAGATTGAAGAACACTCAGGTCGGATAAAATGTACAAACAGACTTGATTACAGTCCAGAAGCCAAAATACCTGTATTAGGTATTTAAAAGGTAAAATTCTTGGAAAAATATGATGGGGGGAAAGAAAAAAAAGTGGGAAAATAAACCAAAAAGTACATACAATACTATTTTAAAGAACAAAACAAAAGGTAGCGATAAAACACTATTTTCATCCATATTTCTAAGCATTTTAGCCTTTTCATGATGGCAGAGTAACTTTTATATTTTCACTGTCGTGTATTTACTGAATACCTCCCTCCCCATCCTTCTCTACAGTTTGGCTGTCCACTAGCAAAAACTACCAAAAGTGATTTATTTCCTGTGCCAGTTCTCCCTCGTTTCTTTCTGTTCATCTTGTATACTTTAAAGTCTCTGGCTGTATTTTTCTATATTTGTCATTTGTCTCAAAGCTTCAGAATTACAGACTCGGTCACACTGCAAGAGAGAACTCTAATGATCCCCTGTGCCTTTGTGCTCTACTATCCTGATCACTCAGAGCTTTCTTTGGCCTTCACAGCTGTTTGAGCAAAAGAAATATCTGGGACTTAAGTTTGATCTTTCACTCAATTATATCTGTCTTAACTAAAGTGTTTTATTCGATAGCATTAGAACAATGCAATCTTTCCTGAAGGAACTTACAAGTTTTTGATGATCTTGGATTTGCTGAGTGATTGTTCAGATGATAAAGTTACATGGCTGCAATTCCACGCAGTCTGAAGCAATCTTGTTAAATACATACAAGGACATATGAGAATAACCTCCAAAACTAGCCTTGCTTATCTTCAGGTAAAGAATTTTGTTAGTCACCTCAAACATATACGTATTCTTCTAGAGATGTAAAATTCCAGCTCGACCCATGAATAGGTACTCCTGAAAACCCCCAAACATTTCCAGAATACAAAACTTGGCTGACAGTCTAAGGACTAAAATAAACTGTTAATCCTGTGATTCCTCAGTCAACTACAGTGTTAATATGAAATCCATTACCTCCTTTTTTATAGTACTAGCAATGTGTCTAGCATTGCTCAGAATAACGCCCACAAAACTGTTGCATATGATTTCAAGTTCATGCATCAGGTTTTGCAGTCTTTTCACTTCTGCATCACCAGTTTTTCTTGAATTATTGGCTTCCTTCAGTTAACGGCTACTAGCGTTCTGTACATGCAAGAGAGTATGTTTTTTAGCTTCATTTATTTCATGCCATGTCTTAGCCATTTTTAAATTTAGGTTTTTCTAAATACTTTTCTAAATTTGTGTCAGTGCCTGGTAAACTGTGAAGGATCAGTTACCATTAACACAATCTGTCTATCCCGCATCAGAGAGTCCTTGAAGGGAATTTCCAGTGTAACACTGCAGGGTGTCTCAGATTTTTGGAATGATACAAAACAAATTGTAAACAGTCATCACTATGCCAACACAAGCAACAGCTTTGGTACAGCTTTCTGCTGAATCTACTTCACAAATATTCAGTGAATGATAACTGTTTAGGAATAGCAGGCACTGTTTAACCTAGCTTTAACATACTGTAGTTTTCACTGAAACTTATACCCCATATTAGCTGTATTAATCACTTTACTCTTTTTTAGAACCTTATGATGAAAATCATTCAAAAAATCTTCAAGTCTCTATTAACTCTTCTCCTTCCATTCCAACTTCAATAGTTTGGAGAATGCTCTGAAGCAGCATATCTTTTCTAGGTACAAATGATTGATCATGACTTTCAAAGGCAACAAGATTTATGTCTGATCCACTTTCATATGGATATGGTACACCATATTTCTGGTGAATTCTGTCTTGGTACACTTTCTGTTCAGGAGCTGGCACTGATGAAGATTCAACTTCACAGATAATAGATTGGCCTCACAGATAATAGATTTAACCATCTTCAAAGAAACTGTAAACATCCAAATACTGCTTTTGCATTGTTCTTAATCTCTGCATGTGGTATGTCTTTATTAAAATGACTCTCAAGAGTCAGGTGAGTCATATTCCTGAAGACATAATTTTCTCTAGATGCCTTCATCAGCCTAAGAACTAGTGGGAAATTCCTAATTAAAATTATCATAGTCATAAGAGAGCTATACACCTCAAGGAAAATGATTGTCTTCTAGATGTATGTTCTGTATGGACAACATGGGAATATGACCATCCTATTCCTTCTTTTCATCACTATCTGAACAGTACAATTGAATAACTGAAATCTGTTCTTTTTCACATGTCATGTTTGAACACAGAATGGTTTTGTCTCAACTGCAGGACCCAGAACTGCTTCCCATGGTTTGGGTCTGTACATATGTAAGCTTCTGCTCCACTTCTGTTCCTCCTTGTGATGGAGACCCAGACGTTCACCATCCTTTCCCTGAGCTTTGATTTCATGGAAAGGGAAGCTGGATGTTCAGTCAGCAGAACTGCCTTAATACAATGCAGTCAACCCCTCAGTTTAGACAACGGAGATGCGGAAAGTGTATACCTGGGCAACCATATTCTGCAGAGCTTAAACAGAGGCTATCTGCCTTTTTCTGTTGTAGTATTAGAATATAACACAATTCAGGTATTAAAGCTGAAGTGGCAAGTATTATTCTGCAACACAAGCACTCTAAACTTTCACAGTATTTAAGCATTTCCTGCTTCCTACCAAAACAAGTTCAGTACTTCACTGGCAACCCTGGAGTTAATTCTGTCTTTTCTTTCTTTTTTCATTTTTACATGAATCTTTGTGTATTATAGTTGATAGCAAAAATAAATGTCACTTACAGGTTACAGCAAACTTTTGTTAATTTGGAGAAGATTTAATCATATTCGGGGATTTATACATGACTAATTTAGTCTGAAGTCATCATTCTATTAATGAGACAATGCCTTCTCTAAATATTTGATAATATCACTTATTTTATAGTGTATTATCACATAGGCATTACAAATACATTAAACAATCTCTTAATGCCATCATATTTAGGGATTATTAATTTCTTTTTACCTTCAGACTTCTTCAGACTTCTTCAAACTTCCGACTTTCAACTTCCTCAGAGAGATGGTGGTTTGAAATTTTCAGCTGTTGCCTAGTTTTCTAAAGAATTAACCCCAAATCTTAATTGTAGCTACAGCTGTTATGTATAAATCCAGAGATGCTACACTGGTCCTTTGTTGGAGAGGAAGGGAATGTCTGAAACTACTGCTCAAACTGTGGCTCAGTGTCACAGTTTCAATTTAATTTAGAAAACTTTGATCAAGAATAAGAATGGATGTCATGTTTTAGCCCCAGCCCAACTTAATTTGCAGCTAAAATGTGAGCAGTTGGGCTCCCAAATCCCTTGCCCTCCTCCCCGAGGGAAAGCAAAATGAGAGAAAAAAAGGCCTGAGGGTTGGAAACTGAAACAAAAATAGCTTTAATGGAATAATAATAATCATAAAGAAAATAATATAATATATACAATCATATGAAATTGTACCCTCCCCCTGATGACTGTACTCACCACAGATGCTGCACATCAGGAACAGGGTATGTTCGTCCCAGCAGCAGGAAGCTGGACTCAGGAAACTCTGGACGAAGGGATCAAGTGCACCTTTAGCAAGTTTGCAGATGACACCAAGCTCGGTGATGGTGTAGATCTGCTTGAAGGAAGGGAAGCGCTGCAAAGAGATCTGGACAGGCTGGATTGGTGGACTGAGACCAACGGGGTGAGGTTCAACAAGACCAAACACAGAGTCCTGCACCTGGGACACAACCCCATGCAGTGTTAGAGGCTTGGGGAAGAATGGCTGGAGAGCTGCCTGGAGAAGGACCTGAGGGTGTTGGTTGACAGCCTGCTGAACGTGAGCCAGTAGTGTGCCCGGGTGGCTAAGAAGGCCAATGGCATCTTGGCCTGTATCAGAAACAGTGTGGCCAGCAGGACCAGGGCGGTGATTGTGCCCCTGTACTCGGCATTGGTGAGGCCACACCTTGAGTACTTTGTTCAGTTCTGGGCCGCTCAGTACAAGAAGGACATTGAGGTGTTGGAGCGCGTCCAGAGAAGGGTGATGAGGCTGGTGAAGGGGTTGGAAAACAAGTCCTATGAGAAACAGCTGAAGGAATTGGGGTTGTTTAGCTTGGAGAAGAGGAGACTGAGGGAAAACCTCATCACTGTCTATGGCTGCCTGAAAGGAGGCTGTAGCAGAGTGAGTGTTGATCTCTTCTCACAAGTGACAGGTGTAGGACAAGGGGAAATGGCCATAAGCTGCGCCAGGGGAAGTCAGACTAGATATGATGTGGTCAGGCACCGGAACAGCTGCCCAGGGCTGTCGTTGAGTCACCATTCCTGGAGGTGGTTAAAAATCGGGTAGATGAGTTTTTGAAGGACATGATTTAGCAGAAGATGGGTGTGATTGGACTCGATAATCTCAAAGGTCTTTTCCAACCAGGAGATTTTATGATTCTATGATTCTATGAAATGGATTCAGGAAAGCATGGAACCAGGAGCAGGGGCAAAAAGGCACACAAGGTCCTCACCAGATGTCAGCCATCAAAGAAGAAACTGTGACGTCTGTGATGCTTCAGTTTTATGCCGAATATGAAGTATATGGGATGGAATAGTCTCTTAGTAAGTTTGGGGTCACCTGTTCCGTCTGCTTCCCTCTGCTCCCCTCCCCCCCTCCCCGCCACCAGGTACAACCCTGATTTGTCTTTTTGACTTACAGCATCCACCAATTCGAGGATGGCCTTGGTTTCACAGAAATAAGTATAAACAATGGCCTTTCTGCATACCAGTGCACTACTTTATCACTTCCAGAGAGAAACACTGTGTGAAAAACATACAGTTAACTTTCAGAACATGAAGTTACTTAGATGAATAGTTAGCTGAAGTTAGAAAACTGATTTTACTTTAGCTCAAACCAGAACAATGGGATACCAGCAACCCAGACAGAGCAGAGCTCTTCAAAAGTTCAGACTTGCAACACACTTTCACAGCTTTTGTTTGATGCTGCAGACAGGAATAAAACTTGAATGCAATGAATTTTGTAAACTGTTCTCCTCTCTTGGCCTTGGCTCCTACTTCTTTCCCTCATCTTAGCTTCAAAACACAAAACCTTTAACACAGCCCTGAAAATTTTCTGTTGTCTGTTTTAAAATAGTTAGTAAAGCATGCACTACAATGCATCATCTATAATTGTTCATCTAAAAACTCACAGTAATTAAGAAAATGTATAATATTAATTATACAGAATGAATTAATTGTTGACAATTATTTGCATCTCATGCATGGATGAATTGAGACACAGATACCTTCAGTAAGCCAATGGTAATATTAAGCCTGGACTATTCTGCCCTCCATCCTCTGTTCTAAATGTGCATATACATAAACTAGGACATTACGGAGTATGGGAAGCTTCAGACAATGAGGAGAATGCCTTTTGGGAACAGTGAACTTCTTTCCTTGTAATATGCATGTGCTTGGCTTACACAATAATTTTAACAGTGGATGTAATATAATATAGAACAGTGAACACTAAACTTATGCTCACATTTTATTGCATGCATTGCAGTTGCATAGTTTTTATGGTACTATTATTCAACAGTTAGCCTAATATCAGTTTTAAATGCATTGCTTACCTATGATTTTGCTTTAAATTAAATATAGACATTTTAAAATTAAATGTAGGCATTCAATATTTGTTTCTAGATTCTCATTTTTCATTAAATCCATACAATTCTTTAAAATTTAATAATATGAGCCTTTTGCAACCATTTGGGAATCTGGGTTATGTAGTTAAAATACTGTACAAATAATTCATATGATCAGGCTAATATAACTTTAGTGTTATAGTCACTTCTAAAATTTTGAGATTGTAATTCAGCCCCTAGCAATCCATAACCAATTGTCTTCACATGGTCTTGGGCGCCAGATCCTTACATGATTAATGACTCTAGAAACCCCTTGCTCTCAGAATACATTATAGTATATAAAACAAATTATGTTGTGGTTTTACCAGACAATATTCTCGCTACAATATCTGTTGGAATGTGAGTTCTACATTATGTTTGTATTACTGCATGTGTTATTTACAGTATAGTGAAAGAACTCTATAGCTCAGTTGTGTGAAATGTCTTCTAGAGATGCGAATATGTGGAGTTCATCTCATTGATGTAAGAGAGCAAAGGTGCCCTCAATGGGTAATGGAACTATTGTTATCAATTGAAGATTTACCCTAAGAGCAGTATATTGCCATTGATTTCCAAGAACCACTAACTGATATCACAGGATAATTTTTGTAATATCTGATAATTTATACCGTTCCTACTTTAACATGCAATTGATAACTTAGTACAGTTTTCTTGCGATAAAATTAAGTACAGTATAAGTTTGGCTATTATCTTACAGTGCCTAGTTAAAATACTCATTATTTTACAAATATATGCCTTATAAATAGACAGGCATTTAAGGTACCCATGGGACAACCTTGCTATTTAAGTACTTACGTAAATACATAGATACTGCTGTTGCCACACGTGCTTTGATGACCTGCTCATCCTAACTGAGTAGATAATACTGAGGAACAGGAAAAAGAGAAGGGAAAAAAGTAGAGCTGTGTGGGTGTGAAGAGGGAGAAAGCATCACGGTCTGGCCATAAAACACTCCCTCCTTTCCCAGCCACTTATAACCAGAAGGTTCTTTGATAAAATGGTAGCCACATCACTGTGACACTGTGCAGTATCTTGCAACCAAGGACAGTAAGATCAGAACTCCTGTGACAGGTCTGCAGACCGATCACCCCAAATTTCCAGTTACTAGTGAAGATTGGATAGCTTAGGCTTTGAGGACAGATTTTAAGCCCCATACTTGCAAAAAGTCCATTTCAGAGTGAGTTTAAAGTCCAGATCCAGCAATACTTGATGCGTTTTTTCACCCTTGAAAATCTTTGCCATGCCATAACATACCTGTCTCGTTTCTTTCTGTAAAACAGAAAAAAATAGTTATTTTATCTGGTTATTCTAAAGACTGCCTACTTCCGTGAAGGTGCTAAAACCCTTACAAATGAGAAGTAACCTTACTTGACCACCAGCGATTGTAACTGTAACTGTAACATTTTTATCTGTAACTTACTGTTTACAAGTCTGATGATCGTGGCATTTTCTGAAATGTTTATTGTTGTGGGTTAACCCCGATAGGCAGTTAAACACCACACAGATGCTCCCTCACTTTCTTCACAGTGGGGAGGGAGAATCAGAAGGGCAAGAGTGAGAAAACTCATGGGTTGAGTTAAAGAGATTTTTAATAAGTAAAATACGAGAAGACAAAACAGAACAAAACAAAGTGAAAGAAGTGATGCAAAAATCACTCACCATCAGTAGACCAATGCCTCGAGCAACATCAGCCATAACAAAACTGCCTCTTGCCGCAGGAGCTACTATGAAGGAAATTAACTCTGTTCTAGTCAAAACCAGTAAGCTTATTCAAACAGAATTACAAAATGCCTGCCTGTATAACAACCTGGTTATGAATCCATGCAGTATTTGCGAATGCAAATCATGCATTTTCAGTTACAGTTGACCTTATGGATTATTTTATTAACAATTTTTTATGTTTTTAAAAAAATATTTACATATTAAAATGTAGATTCTGGGTATTAGTTAGATTTTAAAGGAAATTAATTAGATAATTAGATAAAAACTTACTTTGGATAAAGCTCGTAAACCCAAAATTTAGGATAAATATTCTATTTGGAATATTTGTAATGCATTTCTCAGTGAACAGAGAAAAAGAAAGGCAGAAAAAAAAGATGGGGCCACAGTCCCTGGATTAACACAGAAAACTTCAGAAAAATGTACTCATGTTGAGGCAGTAGTTCATGCTACTTTCAAAAAAACCCAAAACTAGATTTTCCTTATTTCTAGTCACTAATGTGTTCTATAAACATCCTGAAGAAGACAGTGAAGTCTAATGACAATCTCTTATGCTTTAAAAGGAATACAGGCCTAAGAAATAGGCTGGAAGAAGATCCTAGGAGATATTATAAGGCCAATAGCAAACAGTGTCTGCTTAACTTATCCCACTGACTGAAATCTGGCCTTAAAGATTAAGTGTAAAGAGCCTATGCTGATTTTAATGGTACCAGTATCTTGCCCACTCCATTATGTTTCTAGAAGAAAAAAAACATATTCAAAGACAGGTGATGTAAACAGTTACAGACTACAAGCAGTTCCTAGGTGGCTGAAGAAACTGAGATGATTTGGGCTGCTTAGATTTTTTTTAAAAAAGAAGACAAATAGACACATCAGAGGGAATATATTTGATTCAGATAAACAACAAAACTTGCTGAGAAGGTCAATAAGGAAATCCTGTTTACCCTCTGATAATACAAGAACAAAACCCTTTGATGAAATAGAAAAGCAATATACTTTTACACAGTTTGTAATTAACCTGTGGAACTGGCTGTCACGAAATATCAGTGCGCTCAAGAGTTTAAGAGCCTTTGAAAAAGAGATGACATTTTATCTGAATAATGAGAACATCCACAGTTAATTTAGTAAAAAATTAATATTTTGAACAGGATGGAAACTCTCATACTTTGGGATAATAACCAATTTCCATTTAAAAGAATTTTTGTCTGGAAAGATCTTTTAAAAATTCTCTGTGCATTTCACAGTTAATTTTTTAGTGCTCACAGCCAGACAAAGTCGACAACCACAATTGTGCAGTGTTGCATAGTGACTAGATGGTCCCCTAGCTGTGTATTGCACTCATTATATCCAGAGATACAAGATTCCCACACTGTATAAGACTATATATTACTGCAAAGCACACAGATTTCCAGGCTCTAATTTACTATTGCCTGTACATTTCTATTATTTTCTGGATTTCAGAATTTAATTAGACTTTTAAATGGTAGAATGAGTCTCCAAAAGCTGGAAGGTTCTATTCTAGATAGGGTCCTAATATATGCAAGAGTTTGGTCTCAGTTTTGCTTACTGCTTAATATTTAATATTTAATTTTTTATCAATACAATTCACTATGTTACCTTTTACATTCTGTCTCTTTTACATTCTCTGATGTGACTTTCTCCTGTGACTACTCTTACCCTAAATTTTTGTTGCTAAACACAATGTAAACTTTATTCAGTCCATTCTCCATAGCGTTTCATTGTTTGCTTGTTTTGTAAAGAATTTTAAATGTGAGAATCTCTTCATTAAAATAATCCTTCATCCTACATCCTTCAGTTCTACAGATACACACAGACACAGAGGCATGGAGTGATGCATTGTGTCTGCAGTTTTCAAGCTAAAAAATAAACTTTCAGAAGTCTGCTGTATCCCTACATAAAGATGTCAAGCTCTTTTTTTTGCATGTCTTTTTTTTATTTTCATTCTCTTAGTAGAATCTGAGGGCAGACAGGAGAGGTGAGCAAGGGCAAAAATTATTTACTACAAAATTTCAATATTTTTCTATGTTGATCAGAAAGCAAAGGGTTTCAAAATTCATTTTGGAAAGTAAAAGGCTTGAAATCCATCCAAAGTTACAGATGTCGCACTGCCTTTCCTTGTGGAAGCCAAAAGCTTGACCCTTGGTCTTGCATTAACCAAGCAACTGACTTAACTCCAACCTATTGAACTTTTCTGGAAATAATTGTCTAACAATTTAATCCTGTAAAACAATTTGAATACCTAACTAGGAACTGGGCGCAGAATGGGACTGACTCCATAAGCAGAGTTAGGATACTTGCCTGCTGCACAGTATGACTGGAGGCTTCTGACTATGGCTCCAACTTAGCCTTTTTCTGTGGTTTGTTAGCTATTGTGTTCTTGGGAAAGAGATGCTGAAGTCTTCAAAGCACATATGGTAAGATTTTGTTTTGGAAGTCTGTCTCTAATGACATTTTATGGAAAGCAGGCTCCTAAGACTGAATTACTTTCTTTGTTGTGTTTCTTAACTTCACATTTATTCTGAATGTAAATGAGAGTATCTAGTATTTGATGAAATTATCATTGAAACGACATGTTCAGTAACCCCATTAAAACTGCATTTTCAGATAAAAATATTCTATTGGAAAATTCCCAAATGGCTTTTATAGTCAACACATCCTGTTTTCTCATTTTTTTTTTCTTAAAACATTTAAAATAACAACAAATTGTGGTCTGTATTTTATACACTTAAGAGCTCTGTCTCAGTGTTCACAAGCCCATATATTCAGGCCTTTCTGGTATTTGCAGTACAGGCATTTTGATTAGTACTACCTAGAATATAGCATCCAGATAGAAAATATTGTGGTCAGATTCTGCAAGAAGTAGTGCATTGGTGGTCTTAATACAAATAAGTTCATGCAACAAGTTGGTTGAAAAAAAATGAGTATAAGTTCATGCAAATGATTGCTGAAGACCAAATTCTTAACATGTCCAGGAGAATACTGTGTTAATGTGGAAGCTAGACAGTTACAAAAAGGCGTGTGCTGTCTGTGGCATGACACCTCCCCCCACGTAGGATGTTCAAAATGTTCAGTTATACTTAACACAGTAAGTGAGGTACATTAATATAGGGTGATGGAAGAAATACTTCTTTCAGAAAGAGCTAATTCTTTATTTTGAAATCTTTTAGCTAACTATTATCTTACTCTATACAACATTCCTCTGGTTTGCATGAGTTAAGTACTACTGAACATCAATAAAGTGGTAAGGTTGTGTCTGCTATGAATTTTGAAAAAAAAATTGATGTTTTGTTCTAGGCTCTGCCATTCCCTTTGGAATAAACTCGTCTTTATGACCATATGTAAAACAAATGCCATGCAATAGGTTAAGAGCATCCTTCTTCATCTTATTGTCAAACTATCTAAAATGTTAATCCAGGTGGACGTGGGTAGATGGTCAGATATTCTCCCCATCCCTGTTGCTTCCTCTATGGGGAGTCTATTTAGAGCAAGCTTCCTGGGCATGCTCCATTAGCTTAAAACAAATTGTATAACCTCTTCTTTTTCATTGTTGTTGCTTTTGTGTTTTTTTTTCAGCCAAAAATCTTCAAAAGCTTTTGAAGAACAATGGTGTCAGGAAAGATTGTTGTCTAAATTTAAAAGGCAGAAAAAAATCAGCAGAGTCTCCTGTACACATGATTTCTTTCATTCTCTATTTTTTGCATTAAGCCAATTACTTAATGGACAGAAAGTTATTTTAAAATCCTTCAGAGTATGAGGCAGATTACTGAAAAATCTCCCCAAGCAATGGAAAACAATGTATAAATAATAAGAACCTAATCATTCCTTTTAATGAAAAGCTGCTCACAAGGGAGGAAAGATAGGCATGCATATGCACTAAAATTAAGTCATTCTACTTACATGCTCAGGTCCCCATGAAGCATGCTCTTCAAGAACAATTCTGAAGCTTAAAAGCTGCTATGCTTCATGATCCAAGACATATGTAGGGAGAAGGCAGTGTGTCAGCTCATTCTGGCAGCTCTCCCGACTCAGAAAACAAGAGTAAACTTTATCATGCTATTTCTGTTTTGACAAAATCTACAAATTTCACTCTCCAAAAAGGTAAAAAAAACCCAAACCAAACCCAAACAAAGAAGGACCAAATCAGCTGAGGAAGCCTGATAATCACATACTTGTCTCCCGCAGTAGACTCCTAGAGAAGCTGGCAGCCTGTGGCTTAGATGGGAGCACTGTGCTGGGTTAGGAATTGATTGGATGGCCGAGCCCAGAGAGTGATGGTGAATGGTGTCTCATCCAGTTGGCAGCCGGTCACCAGTGGTGTCCCCCAGGGATCGGTATTGGGTCCCGTCCTGTTTAATATCTTTACTGATGATCTGGATGAGGGGATTGAGTCCATCATCAGCAAGTTTGCAGATGATACCTAGCTGGGAGGAAGGGTTGATCTGTTAGAGGGTAGGATGGCCCTACAGAGGGACCTGGACAGATTGGAGAGATGGGCTGATTCTAATGGGATGATGTTTAAAAAGTCCAAATGTCAGGTACTTCATTTTGGACACAACAATCCCATGCAGAGCTATAGACTGGGGACAGAGTGGCTGGAGAGTAGTCAGGCAGAAAGGGACCTGGGAGTGCTGGTTGAAAGGAAGCTCAACATGAGCCAGCAGTGTGCCCAGGCGGCCAAGAGAGCCAATGGCATTCTGGCCTGCATCAGGAATAGTGTAGCGAGCAGGACCAGAGAAGTTATTGTCCCCCTGTACTCGGCACTGATCAGGCCTCATCTTGAATATTGTGTACAGTTCTGGGCCCCCCAGTTTGGGAAAGATGTTAGGATACTGGAATGTGTTCACAGGAGGGCACCGAAGATGGTGAAGGGGCTGGAGCACAAGCCCCACGAGGAGCGACTGAGGGAGTTGGGGCTGTTTAGTCTGAAGAAGAGGAGGCTCAGGGGAGACCTCATTGCTCTCTACAACTACCTAAAAGGAGGTTGTAGTCGGGCAGGGGTTGGTCTCTTCTCTCAGGTGACCAGTGACAGAACTAGAGGGCATGGGCTCAAGCTTCGTCAGGGAAACTTTAGACTTCATGTTAGGAAAAAGTTCTTCACTGAAAGGGTGATTGGCCATTGGAATGCGCTACCCAGGGAGGTGGTGGAGTCGCCGACCCTGGAAGTGTTTAAGGGGAGACCGGATGAGGCACTGAGTGCCATGGTTTAGATGATGGGTTGGTGTTGGTGTTGGTGTTAGTGTTGGGTTATGGGTTGGACTTGATGATCTCAGAGGTCCTTTCCAACCTTATGATACTGTGATATTGTGTGATACTTGGGTACACGTGCAGAAAAGGCTAAGAGAGTTGAAGTCTTCTCCACTAGTCTGAATTTTGGGCCTTTTTATGCCACCCTCTGTATTATCTATGGCAGACATAGGTTCTGGCTACTCATCTGTGGTATGAAAAATCTAATTTTGAAGCCTCTTCTTATAAGATAGAGTAGATTCAAACATTCAGCATCTTTTCTCCATGCAGCATTAATAGACAGTTTCTGGCTGTAGGCAGACAAGAACTAAAAAACAATAAAGGCTGTTTATATGCATACCAAATAACACTTCCTTCCCTCCCTCCCTCCCTTCCTTCCTGCCTGCCTTCCTCCCTTCCTTCCTGCCTGCCTTCCTTCCTTCCTCATCTAACCACAGTAATATTTTAATGAAAAAATATTCCAGCACTGGAAACCAGAAGTGACAAAACCTGGGATGGACCTAACAAATCCTAGTTGCCTATCTTCTAGCCAGAAAATCCGGTTGCTGTTTTCAGAAGTTGTTTGTAGTTTGATTTTTTTGCTAGCACCGGGGGGGGGGGTTGGAGGAGCAAAAGATTTCCATTAGAGCAAAACACTGATCTAAACCACCACAAATATTCAGAAAGCAATGTTTGACTTTTCTCCCGATTTCCCCAAATAACCTTTTTTTATTCACGTACAATTTATACTGCATCTCAGAATATGTCAGTCAATTCTATGTCACCAACAGTCTTGTCATTCTACTTATGCTTCCTTGGAGTCCACCAGCTGTTTTCTTGGCAGAGTCATAGGCTATTCCCTAACACCTCGTTGAGCTGCAGTTCCTTCCTGCACAGAATGGCCAGGTACTTTCCAAAACAACTTTATGCAGATTGGTTAAATTCTGTCCATGTCTTGGTTGATGAGGTGAATGCTTGAAAGAAATACCTTCTCAATTACCACATTTTGAATCATTCTTACCTCTTCTAGGAACTGAGTTCACCTTAACAGTAAAAGCACAACTAGTGAACCATGAAGTGCAACCAGGGCGTAACATTTTTGGCTTTAACAAGTTTAAACCTATTGCAGAACATATTGACTGAAACAATTTGTCTTCTTACTACAAAAAAAGTGAGACTGCAGGTGGGGTAGGGCAGTTGAAGGGGCAAAACTGTCATCTGTATGATGAAAGAAGGTGAGAGGCAGTGCTCTTCAAAAGCATCTTGTCCACAAAGAAGTGAAGGTGTGAGGGAGCTGAAGTTCACACTTTAAAATTGTTGATTGTCTGCTTGTCTTGAGTCCTTTCAAGCAAATATGGAAGCTCCCACTGGCATCTTTAAGTTTTTACCCTTATCTTCCTTCTGTATTTCTAAAATTTATGATTATTTAGTGTTCAAGATCTAAGGCAAGAAATATTTGACCCAAAACTCTCTTCATTATGGTATTTTGGGGGCTATAATATGAAAGCTTGTGAGGAAAAAAGGAGTTTCTGTTTCCTACCATCATACCAAATCATGCAGTGAAATTATTTCAATCTTCAAAAGACCTTTTTAGCACACACCGATGCAGTATTTATTTTGCACAGAACATCTCGAAGTGTTTAGCTTTTCTCTCACTTAATCTATGTGTGATATATAAGTAAATTGCATTCCCTACCACCCTCTTTTTAAGAATGTGAGAACAGTGTATCACTAGAAAGTTTGCTACTCTCAGAAGTGATTCTTTGTGGAAAAAATAAGAAAAGCCCCCATATAATTAATTATTGTGCTATTTTGTTCCCTAAATTTTCCTTTACCGGTTATTGTACATAGACGAAAAGGAGTCAAAGCTGCAATAAGTTTTAGTACTTTTCCCTTGTACACCCTCTGTGAAGGTATCACGATAAAGAAAACTTTTCCACTCTGAACACAACTGTTACAAACCCCTCAATTGTTGTATTTGCCCTCAACACAGTTTAGCTTAAGTTTTCCCAACAGCTAAGCTGGTTACTTGTGATATTCTCCTGTCTGTTTTACTAGAAGACATCCCACTCTTTGGATTGTATGCCCTCTTTTCTCATTTGAACAGTTATAGTGTGTATAACATTCTATTTGGTTAAGTGAACTTATTTCTTTTACTTGAAAAAGTGCAACTTTTTATATGACACTCTGCCAGGCATATTGACTACACAGTCATCTAAACCTATGTTTGCAATATATATAATGAACATTTATGGATCCTATATAAGAAATATGCCTTTTCCCCCTGCTGTTGCATCTACTTTACAAAATAATATTAAACTAAGCAATAAATCAAAGACAGCCCTGCCTTGATTCTAATCGTTATTGATCCTCTTCAAGTATTTTCATATAAGCTGAATTTAGATTTCTTCACAGCTCTTTTCTGATCTCCCTAAAAGATAGTTAAGTGGATGTTTTTACAGAAGAGTAAAGGCAAAAGAAGTGTTACTGAGGAATTCACGTGTTCTGTGAAGAAGGGCTTTTCCTGAGCACTGCTTTGGATAGAAGAAAGAGGTGGAGAGACAGAGACAGGCAGGGAAGAAAGCGTTTTTCAAGGGCCATTTCTACCAGCATTAACACCAGCTTAGCAGATCCCAGCTCACTCCCCACTTTCAGCTGCTCATCTGTGTCCCTACATGCCTCTTCAGTTGTGTCAGAGAAACTATTTGTGGGGCTCTGCAGTGAACCAGACCAGAGAACTGGTATCTGTTAAAAATAACAGCGTTTTTTTAAGTTGTTTCAGTTTCTTGATTAGCTTGTCATGTGGCCTCCCAGCAATACCCTTACAGTGGAGGGGGCAGTGCAGGAACAGAAGATGAGAGGCACGGGAACGAAAGCGAATAGAAGGAGCTTAAGCTGGTGCTGCTGCTGAAGTCTGTGAAATGAAGATGCTATCATAATCCTACAAAAAAGGGGTATTAGCCAGAAGAAACTTGGATCCTGAATGCAAAAACTGAAACTGGATTTCTCCTTTTGCAAAAGATTCCCATTTTTGATCATTTTTGTAAAGAAGGTGACCTGTGTTGGAGACATTTCTGTCTGCTATTTTGCTGATTTTAATAAGTGCAAAACCAGATTGGTGAGAAACGGCTGAAAAACAGTAAGTACAAAAGTAAGAAGCCTGAAACAACACTTTGTCTGTTTTTCACAAAGTATTGTAGCATGAATCAGAACATCAGCTCACCAAACTGTGTAATTGCAGGCAGTCTTCCTATCCATCTTGTCTTGTAGGCCAGCCCACCATCACACCTGCTTACGGAAAATCTTCCTGTAGATTCATTTAATTTTACAGTGTATTTGGCAGTTATATTGGCCAGTCTTTCAATATAATTGTCCAGTTGTCCAATCAATGTAACAGGTGACATTGATAGCAGCAGGACTATGCTTATACAACAAAGCTACGTGCTTTGGTAGGTAATTTCTGCTTTGAGAACTTTAGATTTTCTTTTTTCCAAAGTAAAAATCAAGAGCTTTACTTCAGGCATCAGGCAGACAAAAACATTACTGCAGTTTAACACAGGGCTGTGCAGCAGCTGGGTGTTGGTAACTGTTGGATCAGTGTTAACAGAAAAACAAACGCAAAGTGATATAACATATCTTTGCGCTATTTAATTACCTTCAAGATAAAGTCAAATCATCTGACATTTTTCATGCCCTACCAATAATCCAATTATGACTTCCCCGGGAATCTGAGATCTCTGTATTGATCTATTCATTACCCCTGCTTGGTAACTCCTTCCTTTTCTGTCAAAATATTGCTTGCTGTTCTTCTCTTACATAGCTGTTGCATCTGTTTTACAGCTTAAACAGCGTCATGTTCTACAATAGTGATGGACATGCTTAGCTTTCAGTTTGCAAGCAGGCCATGGAAGTCAAAACTCTTTCAATTTAAGAACCCACATAACTATCCAAAGGATCAGGTCCATAACCATGTAAAGATAAATACCTGACACACAAGTGAAAATACTGGAGCGTATGCACAGCTTACTGTGGCATTAGATATGACTATTTGTGCCAGCAACCTAATATAAACATTAAATGATTTTACATTTCCCTGATTGATCATACATTTGTTAGAGATTATGAGATGACTTTCGTATTTCCATACCACCTGAAAAAAATCTAAAATGGAATAGGACAGTATAAAAGAGATACGACCTTCTCCAGTATCCTGAAGGTCATTTCTTCATGCATACAGAAATATACCATTTCTTGGTATAAAAGTACAAATATATTCTGTAACATGATGCTCTGTATTTATATTTTACACATTTTAATGAAATATCAAACAGATTCAGTTTGAGATCCTCTTATTAAGCTAGAGGAAAGGTCACAACAGTAGAGAAAAAGCAATGGATACTCTGAAGAAAGTAGCTTGTTATTCAGTAACAACATGAAGTTTTAACTTGAAACTGATGTGTAATAACTAAAAATCAAAAAACTATAACTATTGTTTCTTATTTTCTGTAAGCGATCATTTTCTTGGTGTGGATGTGCGTGAGGATGTGGGTGTGTTGTTTCTTTAAAATATATGTTCTCAAACTCTTATCTTTCTTATCCTTGCCTTTATTCTTTGTTTCTAGTCATTGCTTTCTCCTCTTCATTCTCCCCTCCCCCTAGTTCTTTTCAATTTGATCTCATCCATATGGTCTTAGAAAAATTGGTTGCAAAAGATCTGGGTAAGGTGAGCAGATGTCCTGTGGAAAAAAGTCATCAGGGTGTCCATTTTTTTCCCATTTCTTCATATTACATTACTCAGTTGCACAGTAGGGGAAAAATAATAGGCAATTTACATAGAGAAATCCTTGGATAAACCTGTGTTAAAACACTGGAATAGAAACTTTTGCAATAGTTTGTCAAAATTAAAAAAGAAAACAAAAAAACGTTGTTCATCTTTGCAGTTATGCCAGAAGGTTGTCTAAAACATCTGCTCTGGTTATATGTCACAAGAAATAGCCTGTGCAGGTTAGACCAGTACATAATAGAAGTAAATGTATTTTTAAATGCCAGGTTTTAAAAGAAGACAGATCTGTTTGATATCTCATTATGAGAGAAATGGCTTTTTGTGTCCCCCGATCAGTAGTTGTGCAGCTTTGGGGAAAGTTGCAAAGGTTATGATCCATACCTTTTAACTCTTAACTAGTTTGAAATTTTTGCCATGAAAAAACTGCATGGTTTTAATTCTCAAATAATAAAATTGACTTTTTGTTGTATTTAAAAAAAGAAAGTGAATTTGCCTTATGCCTGCAAATATTCTTCTTTTTTCTGGGCAGTGGGGTTCCTAATGTACATGTTTGCTTCTCTGCATGTTCATGTGCATATACATAAATGAATATCAAAAATATTTTTGGGCTGATTCTGACTTAATGGCAGCACAACACTGAAGTAAAAGCACTGACATCCCCTTCAGCTTTCTCTGAAGACAGAAGAGAAGACATGTCTTAAGTCAAAAATCTATGCATTAAGGTTCTTTTTTTGGAACCAAATTCAGTAAGTCACTAAAATATGTACTCAATTTAACTATGTTTGCACAATGTGACCAAAAGAGAATTATTTAAGCATGCACTCATGTAATTTAGCAAACCATGGATTATCCAGCGAAGTACAAAACCTTTCAGGTGCTACAAGGTTCCTGCCTGAATTCAACATTTAAATGCATGATTCCTTTGGAACCACTTATAATCTAGGAGTTACACAAGAAATTAAAGATTTTAGTGAAATAGATCTTTATCATTAAGTATACAACACCAAGAGGCGTTAATTTCTTTTTGCTTACAGTGGTTATAAGCATATAATAAAAATAAAATACTAAATCTATGACCCAAGTGAGAAGACAATGTCTTCCTGGGTGCACTATGATTATCTCCGAAGTCAAAGTGTTATCAAGTCAAGAAGTGTTCATCAGAAAACAGAAAAATACGTAGCAGTTTTTATTAAATTTTCACTGCTTAGAGAAAGCAGGCTCAGAATAGAAGTAACCTGAACAATTTTTCATTTATTACAGGGAAGTCCTTGCTCTGCCCATTTTGGAGAAAGAGTTTAAAGATGTGTCAGTGCACTTTTACTGACTATTCTGGAGTGGCTCCAGCTGTAGCTTTGTGGAGGCAAAAATCCTATATTGTAAAAGATTTTGAATGTATTCCTTTGTGAGTACGTATAAAATAGTAAAATTCAAATTTTTTTTTTTTGCAATAAGATGACTATTTCTTCCTTGTTAAATTATTTCTGATTGAAAATGAACAGAAAAAGCTTCCACATATTTCCTTTGTATGGACTAATCACTTATATATAACCTTTTTTTAAATAAAGTACAATTTCCTATGTTGAAAAGTTGAATCCATTTAAAGACCACAATTACAAAGTGTGAGAAATAAGGAAAATGAATGATGAAGTGTAAAAATATGTCAGAGAAAATGGACCTGATTATCTGGGGAGGGTTCTGCTTTGCATTGATATTACATAATAGTACTCTGGTCTCAATTTCTACTCTCAATTTCTTATCCAAATTATGCTTTGAATTACTAAGCAAGGGCCATATGCTTCCCTCATTTATGCTGCACATAGCTCAGATTTTCACTTAATTTAAACAAGAAAGACATGGTAAGGGTCTATCTAGTTTAAAGAAAACCCATGTGGACTTCTTTTAGTGCAGTTTTCTGAAAGTTACCATGGCAAGAGATACTATTTTTAAAGAGCCCTCCTGATCTCTGATTCAGTCTAGAAGTTATTCCATCTTAAATTCTTTACACTAGTCAAGACTCTTCTTCAGTGTTTCACAATGTCTGCTTTATTTTCCTAAGGACGGTTATGGTTGGATGAATAGTATCTGAGACAAGAAAAAGACTAATATTTAGAAATTAACTTCAATTTACTCCTAAATTTAAATTCTTTCACAACTCAGCAAGTCCACAAATATTAATAACATTAATTATGCATAATGTTTAGGTAACTTGCTATATCTGCTTTCATTGTCTTAGAAATAGAATAGGTGAACAGGTATCAGAATGCACAAGTTGACTGCTCATGTCTAAATGTCCATAATTTGATTAAATGACTTATTTATTGGTAGACTGGTACATGTGTTATGGTACTGAATCATTCTGTATACTGTTTCATAGGGTGCTGAGGTTGGCTTTCTAGTGGTGCTGTGCTATGTGATAGAACCAAAATGGTAAAACCTCTAACAGGAACTGAGATTAGCCAGTAGCAAAATAGTATTGAAATGTTGAGCAATATTAGGCTTGTTATGCTCCATTTCTCACCTTCACAATATACTTTCTTACCTGCATTTCCTCAAAAGGTTAATAAGTGTAGCGTAAAAGGGGCATGAATAGGCTGAATTACCATTAAGCTGCAATGGTTTATGAGCAGGTAGATGTTGGTTATGACAAGGTAGACTTCTTGATGAAATAATTACTGTGGATGTAGGAAGAGAAAACCAACAGCACCTACTTCCAGACTTCCAAAATTTCTCATCGGACAATACATGAATTCTACTAGATCTTCCAGATTGTGACATAGAGTTCTTCTGTTTCCATGCCAGTACCTCTCTCACTCTAGGTCAGAGAAAACAGAAGGCCATTAAATCTTGATGATTTCCATTTGAATGCGAATATGGGATGGATGGTCATATTTTAGGACAGACTAAAGTCTTCAAACCTTTCTGTGGGGAGCTGACATGAAAATCCCTTATCAAGAGAACTAGATCAAGACATACTAATTAATGCAGATTTTACAAGACACAAGTATCTACAAGTAGATCAAGAGCAAGTCCTCACATTCACTCTTCCACTATGCATATCCATCATTCATTTATAGAATTATACCAGATACCTCTCTTGCTGTATAACAGCACGTGCAACTGTGTCCTAGGATCTACAAACCAGCTGGAATAAGTGTCTTGGTGTAATTATGTCACTCACACTTCAAAGGATTCTTGCCACCTAGTCTTTCCCTAATGCTGCAGCCAAACCTGTCAGCCTCCTCCATGGGCACTGAAAAATCCATTTTTTAATGAGAGGATCCAACTCTTCTCTACTCACATGTTATGAAGGAAAATATTGCAATCAGGGACAGAAAGCAAGGAGGGAGAGAAAGACGTAAAAACATGGCTCTTTTAATTCAGTGACTCTTTTTAATTCAAGGACTAGTGAAACAAAAAGGAAACTCTAAAATCAAGAGAAACAGATTTGGGGGAGAAGGAGGGATTCATGTTGTTTGGCTTTTCAGCTTTCCTTTTTCTGAATCAATGTCATTTTTTGGTTGGCTAATGCAGAAGGCTACATTTCAATGACACTTTTAAAGTTTCGGTGTCCCTGAGTTTTAGCTATTCTTGAGAAACAAAATGTAACTATATGGGATTGCCAATAAGCTTCATGTCACGAGAGATGACTTTAGGCTTTTGGGGTTTTTTTTGTTTGGGGGCTGGTGAAGGTAGGGGGTTGTGCATGGTTTTAGGCTCTGGGCTATTAGCACTGCTCTGTGAGCGTAAAGCATCAAGGTTCCTTGTCTTACAGCAGACTTCAGGAAGACATTCTGTGCTCATAAATTTATGGCAGAGGTCAAAGGTTAACAGTGTTGCAGCCTACTGAGCAAAAGCCGAAGAGATGTTAAGATGCATTTTGTTGGCACCCAGTTCAGGGTGCGGAAGGAAATAAAGGATTGTACCACATCTGTGTGATGAGAATCTTAAGTTGTATTAAACCTGTGGCTAGCAAGACAAATCAGCAGCAGAAGCCTGAATTTCAGTAGGTCAAACAACAGGACTTTACACACGATTTTTCATTACCACTTTTGTGAATTACCTGTCATTTACTATTATTCTATTCATTCACAGTATACAGTTGCATGAATCAATATTTTTTTGCCCACTGTGGAAATCTGATGGCAAAAAGATAATTTCAGTGAAACACCATAAAAATATAAGCAACAGTAATTTATAATTTTATGTTACATTTTTTTCTTGCCCTGGTTTACCAGATTCAATTGCCTTGAGTGACAAAACAGAGAGCAGAGCTCTCCATGCCCAATCTAGACACTTAATCAGGCTGCCATTCTCATCTTCGTCCTCAACAGGCGTTTGGCCTTCTACTTTCTGGTTCCATGTTCAGTGTGTATACTATAACACTGTGGCAGTTTTTGTGTAGTGATGTGTGTGTTTTTATGCTCTTCATGTGACAACAATTAAAAGTGGCTACCATAGTTATTTCAACACAGTGCACAAAAATTAGTTCAGTTATGAACTTTGAATTTCATGGGCTACTGGGGAAGAATGGCGTTGGGATGGTTCAGAAAGTGTGAAATGCAGTTAAAAAGAATTTATAGGATTTGTATGCTTTGTTTGGTCTAATTTAAGTTTCAACACTTACCAGGTTTATTCAATGTGTATCTGTGGTACTGCTGCATCTTCCATGCAAATCACTTGGTCTTTCTTAGGGGCTTATCACTTTCTTTTCTGTCATGAAACAACAGTCTTCGCCTTATGGAAAACAAACCTTAAGTTTTATATTTGCATGTAGTTAAAAGGAGAAAAACTCATTTCTTCCTTCATGCAAAACAGTATGGTAGGAAAGACATAATTTTGTGGCTATTCTGCATACTGCATAATATTCTGAAAAATATCTCTGTAGTCATTCTTTTGCTGTGTTGTGACTGTTTCAAGTACAGTATAACATATATAAACCACAGGATGTGGTCTGTGAAACTCTATCACATGTATGTCACACATGCCTAGATGACAGGATTACCAACCTCCAATGGCAGAATTAATTTTGTTAACCTTATCTGGTTAAGGAATTGGAAAATATGCAGTTGATGAATAAATAGTATGAAGAGATAATAGAATTACTCAGCTTCATTAAATGGCTACACATTGTGCTATTTAGTAAGACACTCAATAGTTAGGTGTCTTGAAGAGCAGGTACAATAGATTATTAACGGTAGGGGGACTGCATGCATAAAGACATAACTGTTAAGGGGATTCAATGCATTCTGCTCAGCACCATATGCATGGAGACATGAAACAGTTATTACGACATTATCTCAGCTTGTCTAACACAGCTATCCCTATCCTTTCACTCAGTTCTCTTTTCTCTTCTTTCCTCTCTTTTCACAGACTCTAAATCTATAAAGGAACACAACAAAATCTTTCAAATTGAAATCTCACACCTCTCTACCCTCCTTAAGAAAGAAGCGCATGCTATCAACAATACACATTAATCAGTCATAAATGAAAGTAATAATAACCTGCCATGCTCTTCTGCCTATTATCATAAGTAGCATGAAATGATAATTTAATAGCACGCAGTACTTCATCAATAAAAGTATCCAAGCAGCAAAGCACAAACACTAACAAGTGTGTAGTATAGTCAATTCTCGTCGCATCCCCAGAACCTGATTCATTTTTCATCAGCTGTAATGCCATCTTGCCAAGTCACAGAAGGGAGGAATGAAAGCTGCTGCTTCAGCCTCACTAATGTGTGAGAGGGAGAAGGCCTGCCATTCCCTTAGCACTGTCTGCTTTAAAAGCTGTTCTGACCCCATGGTGTCACCAGCAAGGACTCTAATATCATCTTTGGCTGCTTCTGTTGTGTTTTTTTATTCAGTTCTATACAGCTGTTGAGAACAGCTCGCTCTTCCTTTTCTCATCACCTTATCTTCATTACCATGGTTTCTGCTCACATAGGCCTTCACTTTTACACATACTGAGTTACCAGGTGAAAACCCTTATCCTGATGGAAATAATTGGAAATCCTTCATCAAAATGTTCTATGGGAAATGCAGTTTCCACAACATAAATGTTTACTATAGGAAAAGACCAATTTTCCCTGAGTGAAACAACATCAAAGTGTTTTTTTACAAGGAAGCTGTGACTAACACCTCATCCATCTATCTCAGGGTTGTCAAACCCATGTTCCACAGGACAAATCCAGCCCTCCACCTTATTTTATCCAGTCCAGCACCTTGTTTCTTCCTGGAGGCAGCACCGAGCTCCTTGCCCCTACACTCCTTCCAGCACCAGTCACCTGTGCAGCGTGTGACGTGCGTTACAGTGCAGAAGCAGGAGAATGGCTGGAGCCGTGAGTTTGATGCTCCTGATCTGTCTCCTCAGGGAAGACTCTTGTCCTTTGAGAACTGTTACTTTCTTTCCTTAGCTGTGACTGACAGTGCCCTTATTGGAGATATAGCCCAGCTCACAGATCCACAGAGGTGAAGGCAGTGTTTGGCATACAGCTTCTGTTGTGGCATCCTGGCAGCTGCATCAGGTGAAAATGTGAATGTTTCCACATTCCCAAACATATATGATTTTTTTTAAAGTTGACAGCCCTGCAAATGATTTTTCAGTGCATTTTCATTTTCAAGGGTTCTGAATTCACTTGAAACAATAATATAGGAACATAAAAAACTTAGTGCCAGAATTCTGTGTTTATTTCATAACTTTGACAAATATTAATAAAACCATGCCAACACGTCCAACAGGTGTGGGCATTACATGTATGCCTATACAACACACACAGTTCTGTCATACATAGTGACGTGGTAAAGAGAAGAACAGTATTGGTATTTACTTTAGTGTTGGGATTTTGACTGCATGTAACCTTTTTCAAATAAGGATATACACCACCAGAGAGTGAGTTTGTCTCCCCTGCCATTTACATGTGCCTGTCATTGAGCCATCCAGGAAATTCCAGAGATCATTCTTGTAGTCCTACAAAGGAATATCAGACTCAATAATAAAAGTAAGAAAAGTTAGATAGACACACGCATAACTCAACAAAAGTTACAGGATATTGGACAAAAAAAAAAGAAAATTTTCTTCCTAAGTTCAAATTTCATCCTTCCCACAGAACTATAACTGGTCCATGTTAGCTGTCAATCCTATTCTTATTTAAAATTTGTTGCAATAGTTAGAAGATGCGTTTTCCTCACTAGATTTCAGTGACCAAAAAAAAAAATGGAAAAATTAATACAAGATAAAAAAATGGAAGCTCATAAATCTAAATACTGTTAAGATTTAATTTTCAATTGAAAGGTACAATTTGTCATTGGATACAGATAAAGGTAATAGTTCAGATCTGGTAAGACTGCAAAATAATATTATCCTATAGACAAGTACTAAGAAAATATATATTCTCAAGTTACTTTAGGAGTGGGACAAGCTGCTTAAATATTCAGTTAAAAGTTGTCATGTAGAAAACCAGACACAGTCTACACTACACTCATATTGTGGCTGCGACATGGTTTCTAATTGCTTTGAGTCATTCTATGCTTGGTTTTTGGTTCTGAGGCTCATCATAGATTTGCAACACCTAGATCTCAATGACACTTTTTCAAAAACTCTGTTGTCCTCTTCCTGTGAATTTTCCACTGCAAATAGTTGCAAAGTGTCAAATTGCCACCCTACCAAGACTTTCAGCCAGGAGGTAGAGTTTATTTTGTATCTGATGGTTGAAAGGATTTTTCTGGAGGATTATAGTCTGTGAAAGGCTGGGCAACAGTGGTCAAAAAAATAAGAACTGGTTTAATGTATTTGGAAAAGGTCAGATGTGACTACATTACTCCATTACACATGGAGGAATACTAAGGCATGAGGATATAAAACGACTTCATAAACCCAGAAATGAGAGCCATTTGTTTTTTTTCACTGCTTTCTGTTTTTCACTCTGACCATCTGGTAATCTCAGCAGCTAACCCAAACTTTTGACTAGATGAGAAAAAACTCTTTATTCCTGAAAGCCATCCTTGCGTTACACGCTCAATATGTAACCAAATGGTTGTGTCAAGTGCAAAATGACAATTTTACGACAATATTTTCTGTACCAGAGACTCATAGTACTCCAAACTTTATTATATGTGACAGCATATTATTGGAACACCAAATTTCTTTCAGTAGTAACCACAGTTCCTTTTTAACTTCCCATCTCCACCATATGACTGATTTTAAAATGAGAGTTTATTACAGAGATTTCCTTTTTTTTCGCAATATCAGTCCTGTCTTGGTGACTAAAACATGAACCAATTTTAGCTAATTATATAACCCTAATCATAATTTCGCACTGCTGTTTCATATTATTTTCAGGTTTCTTTAAAATTGAGTTTAACTGAAATAGTTACTAATTGACAGATTCCACTGGAAAGAATGACTCATCATTTAGTGCTGATTTTAACACTTGTGTTCTGGAGGAAGTCCCTTTGTGATTTACCGAAGTACCTTGCCAACACCACTGTTATAAGAATATTATGGGAAATTGCACACCAATGTATAAACTCCACTTAATATTGCTCTGTGACACAATTACTACAAGCAATCCCTCTAAAGCTGTCTCTTGTCCTGTTCATAATTTGGTAATTAGCCATAGACATTCACCTCCAGGAAATTTTCTGCCCAAGTTAAAGCAATTCTTTTTCAAACAGATTTCAGTGGAAAAATCTACCTCTACGTTATTAAGCTCAGTATGTAACTGAGAATTTTCTAACTATATTGTATGCATATAGAATCATAGAATCTTCTAGTTGGAAGAGGCCTCTAAGATCATCAAGTCCAACCGCACCCATTATCCGCTAAACCATGTCCCTCAAAAACCCATCTATACTTTTTTTAAAAACCTCCAGGGATGGTGATTCAACCACCTCCCTGGGCAGCTTGTTCCAGTGCCTGACCACCCTTTCAGTAAACAAATTCTTCTTAATATCTAGTCTGAACCTCCCCTGGCGCAACTTATGGCCATTT
This sequence comes from Tapera naevia, assembly GCA_033556795.1. NCBI lineage: Eukaryota > Metazoa > Chordata > Aves > Cuculiformes > Neomorphidae > Tapera > Tapera naevia. Next base: position 21,322,802 of record JAUMJJ010000038.1, read on the forward strand.
CCCCTTGTCCTATCGCCTGTCACTTGAGAGAAGAGATCGCTCTGCCACAGCCTCCTTTCAGGCAGCCATAGACAGCAATGAGGTCTCCCCTCAGTCTCCTCTTCTCCAAGCTAAACAACCCCAGTTCTCTCAGCCATTCCCTGTAGGACTTGTTCTGGAGCCCCTTCACCAGCCTCGTCGCCCTTCTCTGGATGTGCTCCAACACCTCAATATCCTTTTTGTACTGAGGGACCCAGAACTGAACACAGTACTTGAGGTGTGGTCTCACCAGTGCCGAGTACAGTGGCACAATCACCTCCCTTGTCCTGCTCATCACACTGTTTTTGATACAGGCCAAGATGCCATTGGCCTTCTTGGCCACCTGGGCACACTGCTGGCTCATATTCAGCCTGCTGTCGATCAGCACCCCTACGTCACTCTCCTCCAGTCAGTTCTCCAGCAATTCTTCCCCAAGCCTGTAATGCTGCATGGGGTTGTTTTGCCCTAAGTGCAGGACTCGGCATTTGGTCTTGTTAAACCTCATCCCATTGGTCTCAGCCCATCGATCCAGCCTGTCCAGATCTCTTCCTTCAAGCAGATCAACACTGCCACCCAGCTCGTTGTCATCTGCAAACTTGCTAAGGGTGCATTCGATCCCTTCATCCAGATCATTAATAAAAATATTGAACAGGACTGGACCCAGCACTGAACTCTGGGAAACACCACTCGTGACTGGCTTCCAACTGGATTGAACTCCATTTACCTCCATCTTCTGGGCCCGGCCATCCAGCCAGTTTTTGACCCAGCAGAGGATGTTCCTGTCCAGGCCAATGGCAGCCAGTTTCTCAATCAGAGTACTGTGAGAAAGGGTGTCAAAGGCTTTACAAAAGTCCAGGTACACCACATCCACAGCCTTTTATTTGTCCATTAACCGGGTAACCTTGTCATAGAAGGAGATCAGATTGGTCTGGCAGGACTTGCCCTTCATAAACCCATGTTGACTGGGTCTGCTCACCCGGCTGTCCTGCATGTGCTGTGTGATAGCACTCAATATGATCTGCTCCATGACCTTCCCTGGTACCGAGATCAAGCTGATATGCCTGTAATTCTCCAGGTCGTCCTTCTGACCCTTCTTGTAAATGGGAGTTATGTTTGCCAGTATCCAGTCAAGCAGCACTTCCCCAGTCAGCCAGGACTGTTGATAGATGAGGGAAAGGGGTTTGGCAAGGACCTCTGCCAGTTCCCTCAGTACCTTTGGGTGGATCCCATCCAACCCCATAGACTTGTGGACATCTAATTGCCCAAGGAGGTCTTTAACAAAGTCTTCTTGGAACATTGAGGGTTCGTTTTCACAGCCTTCTGGCTCAGGAGGCTTGGAACCCAGAGAACATCTTTCCTCCCTATTAAAGACTAAGGCAAAGAAGGCATTAAGTACCTCTGCCTTGTCCTCATCCTTGGTTACTACCACTCCCCTTGTGTCCTGTAAAGGAGGGAGATTCTCCTTGGTCTTTCTCTTGTTGTTAATATAATTGAAGAAGTGTTTCTTACTGTCTTTCACTGAACTGGCAAGTTGAAGTTCCAGCTCAGCTTTAGCCCTTCTAATTTTATGCCTACATGATCTCACCTGCTCCTTGTAGTCCTCCTGGGACGCCTGCCCCCTCTTCCAAAGCTCATATATTTTCCTCTTTATCCTGAGACTAACAGAGAGCTCTCTGTTAAGCCAAACTGGATTTCTTCTCCGCCTACTCATTTTACGGCACACAGGGATACTCTGCTCTTGCTTCTGCAGAACTTCCTTCTTGAGGAACATCCAGCCCTCATGGGCTCCTTTGTCATTCAGAACCACCTCCCACTGGACTTTATCAAGCAGCCTTCTAAACAGTTCAAAGTCTGTCCTCCGGAAGTCCAAGGTGGCAATTCTGCTGACCCCCCTCCTTACTCCTCCAAGAACTGAGAATTCTATCATCTCATGATCACTGAGCCCTAGGCGTTCTCCAACAGTCACCTCCCCCACAAGGTCCTCTCTATTCACGAACAGCAGATCCAGCGGGGCACCTTCCCCTAGTCAGTTCACTCACCAGTTGTGTTAGGAAGTTATCTTCCATACACTCGATGAACCTCCTAGACTGTTTCCTTTCTGCTGTGTTGTATTTCCAGCAGACATCTAGAAGGTTGAAGTCACCCACAAGGATGAGGACCAGCTATCGTGACACTTCTCCCAGTCGCTCATAGAAGAGCTCCTCGGTTTCCTTGTCCTGGCTGGGCGGCCGATAACAGACTCCCACCACTATGTCTGACTTACTGTGGGTTCCACTGATTTTAAACCACAAACACTCAACCCTATCATTAGCATATTTTAGTTCTACACGATCAAAACTTTCTCTAACATAGAGGACAACTCCACCACCTCTTTTTCCCAGCCTATCCCTCCTGAAGAGTTTATAACCACCCATGGCAGCACTCCAGTTTTGCAAATCGTCCCACCATGTTTCTGTGATGGCGATTATATCATAGTTTTTTGCCTCACTATGGCTTCCAGTTTCCCTTGTTTGTTGCCCATGATGCATGCATTTGTGTAAAGGCACTTCAGTTGGGCTGTTATTTCAACCCCTTTCCTAAGTAGAATAGGCTTTAGTCCTGACTGTCTACGACCGGTTGTTTGTATCCCACCAATAACCTTTGAATTCTGGCTACCACCTGGAGTGCTGTTCTCCACTTCCCCTGAGGTGGCAGACCAGGCTCTCTCACCACCATCATCCCTCAGGGCTTGAGGTGCCATTCCCATGATTTAATCTATTGAGCCTAGTGAAATCCCCCTCCCCCTTCCAATCTAGTTTAAAGCCCTCTTGATTAGTCCAGCCAACTTTTTAGAGAGTATCCTTGTGCCCTTATGGGACAAGTGTACCCTGTCATTTGCCAGCAGGCCTGGTGTGTAGGCCAACCCATTGTCGAAGAACCCAAAGTTTTGTTCTTCGCACCATATGTGGAGCCAGTCATTCAATTCCTGGTTCTTCCCACTCCTTCCCTCACCATTCCCTATTACAGAGAAGACTATGACCTGCGCTCCTGCTTCTTTTACCGTACGACCTAAGGCCCTAAAGTCCTTTTTGATTGTTTTGAGGCTTCTAGTCAGTTTCTCATTATTACCCACGTGGAAAACAAGTAGTGGGTAATAGTCTGTGGACTTGACAAGTTTAGGAAGTTGTCTCACCACTTCATCAGCTGAGGTCCCAGGTAGGCAACAGACTTCCCTATGCAATGGGTCCGGACTGCAATTTGGACCCTCTGTATCTTTCAGGAGGGAGTCACCAATGACGACAACCCTCCTCTTCTTCTTTACAGAAGCCATCTTAATTGGTGGCTTTGGTCTGCTTAACCCCGCGGGGTATTTCCAGGCTGTGAGAGTTGTTGATACATAGACATAGCTCCTCTCTGGAGATTTTGACACTGAGAAAGTGGCACAGAAACATAAGTCTGAAATAAATTTTCTATGACACATAGAATCATAGAATCATAGAATGGCTTGGGTTGGAAGAGACCTTAAAGATCATCTAGTCCCCTGTCCCCTCCCTACCCCGGCCATGGACAGGGACAACTTCCACTAGACCAGTTTGCTCAAAGCCTTGTTCAACCTGTCCTTGAACACCTCCACGGATGGGGCACCCACAGCTTCTCTGGGCAACATGTTCCAGTGCCTCACCACCCTCACAGTAAAAAATTTCTTCTTAATATCTGGTGAAAATCTACCCTCTTTCTACTTAAAACTATTACCCCTTGCCCTATCACTACACTCCCTGATAAAGAGTCTCGCCCCAGCTTTCCTGCAGGTTCCCTTTAAGTAAATATAATGATGTGTTAACATTCATCTGGGATCCACTCATTCTATGCAGAATATGTTGCTGCTGATAAAAAAATGCCCTCTCCAACTAAAGCAAAAAAATGCCTATATTGCAAAAGCTGCTAAGGAAATCTGTTGAATCTTCTCAGGGACATGGTTTAGTAAATCGACAGGTACGGTTGGACTTGATGATCTCAGAGGTTTTTTCTAACCAGATGATTCTACGAATTGTAGCAGAGGTATTGCTATGTTTATCCCAGTTCCTGCTTTTGTGGGCATTACAATGTGCCTCTGTGCATTATAGTATATACAAAGAAAAGAAGTTACTGTGTACCCTCTTGAAAGGAAAAACCTACAACACTCCATCTTATCCTTCTTCTGCAATTACTAGAAGAAACATTTAATACAGCAATAGGTGAATTCCCTGTATTGAGATCAATGGCAAAAAGATTGTGTGAGTCATTTTACACAGGTCTAAGAATTTATATAGCATCATCTGTGGGACGTCCAGTAGTCTTTTTGGATGAATGAGAGTGATTGGTGAAAACTCTGAGATTGTCAAGGCATGTGAGCATGCACAAGTGACTGTATTTGTTTAGGTTAAATGATGTTCGCACTATCAATCAATGCTTTGCTGTTAGGCTTCCTCTTCATCATCTTGCTTTTCTCTGAATGACTATCTTCTTTTGACACAATTACTTTTTGTCCACGAAGCCCCATTTTAAAGGTATATATGCGAGTGTACACAAGTTACCTGATGCTTAAATAAAATTATTAATCAAAGTAAATATATCAAGGACAGCTTTTACAAGACATAGCTATTCAGTCCTTTTGATGCATTTAATTCGTTTGTACTCATTCTAGCTCTTCATAGTGGAAAGCACTCCCTCAAACGTAAGTGCTTGCAACCACAGGAATAAGTTAATACAAGTAGTGAAATGGAGTTGCCCATCATGAAATACAGAAGTGGATGTTTTGGCTTCTCACTTGATATTCTTATTGCACATAATGCAGGCTGCTTTCTTAAGCTTTAAGCTTAAGATTTTTAAAGCTGCCCCCAAAAAAATCCCACCATTTTTATCTAGACAATAGTTTTCATTTTGTGTCTTTCTGGGTTACTTAGACTACGTTGATTTTCTGTTTCTTTCCTTGTTTTCCTGAAGTGCCATCAGGGGATGGTTGTGGCAAATGCAATGCCTGGGTCAACCATGACATTAACACCTTTAAAAATAAGTCCTCATGAACAACTCACTGCTTTGTTCTAGGGAGACAAGTAAGTTGTGCCACAATACAGATTCTCTTCGCTTGTGAAACAATAATTTTCAGACTCTGTGCAGAAAGTAAAACCAATAGAAAAAGAAATCAGCAACAAAATAAAGACTTAAGAGAAACATTGGAGGCAAACAGGGACTTTCTTTCACAATTGTTCTAGTGTTGTAACGGGGCTTCATTGCAAAGAAAAAAACAGGCCTGTAAATAAATGGAGGGGACTACTCAGTAGAGTAATGCCTTATTACCACTTCCAGCTGTCCTTCCTGCACCAAAAAATAAAGATAAAGATCTCCAAAGAGTGAAAGCTTTACCAAGTTTGGATAGATGGCAAGAGTAGATTCAGTGAGAAGGTCATAGCTTCTGTCCTGCTCTATTCTAGCTGACAGAGAACATTAGAAAAAATAGCCACTTCTGTGCTAGACTAGTGGAAGACTGATTGTGTTAAAAATCTGAGTTCAAGTGCAAAAAGAGAAATAGCTGTCAGTTTTATGAAATAAAGTCATTACTTTATTATTTTTTTTTCACCAGTCTTGATTTTGACGGAATTTCTGTCAATAAAACACTGTAAGCACTCTGAACAAAAGCTATTTCTTGAAGAATACTAGTTCAACTTTTTTTTTTTAAAGGAAAATATTATATCTTTGAAGAATAAAAGAAACAGTTTAAGCAATATGATGGCAAGCTAGAAAACAGTGCCATGTTCATCATTCCCAAACAAGTTCTTTGATATTGCTTTTTAGCTTTAACGTCACATTTCTGCTTCTTAGTTACAGGACTCTTTTCTATCAAGTGCAGACGAACTGAATAGTAGTGTGGTATAAAGAGGTTCAAAATGGTTTTCAGCAAAGGTTTCCGCTGCCTTTCATTTTTAAATCTCACTCTGAAATCTGTGACTGGCTACTCCACCTGACTAGTCCTGGCTAGTCCAAGTAATCAGCACTTTTTGTAAGGAACATTGTCCCCAAAGAAGTTCAATCTCTATTGCTGTGCGCGCCTTTTTTGCATTTACTCATGTATGTCTGGGAACATGATTCTCAGCTCCTCACACAGAGATGCTCAAGAATTTCTAGTCAATAAAGTCACTGCTGCAAAGCTGTTCCTTTACCATCAGAAAAACAGAAAATCCTTTGGGAGATTACCAGCACACTAGTACTATTATATTTTATTGTGACGATCATCACAGTCAGGATTAGAATGTAGTTCAGCTATGTGAGAATGAAAGTATGCTTAAAACAACTCTAAGCACATATAGAAGTCCCTCTGTGTATGTAAAACCAGTATGGACTGAAAATGCCGTTCAATTGGGATTAACTGGGTATTATAGATTTACGCTTAAGTCATGGCTTGCTTTTAACTTGCTGGCTTACCTATGGATGGTGGGTTATCCACTATCTGACCACCTGGAACTTGCTATCATGTGTGAAATCTTTACAAAAAGAGTTAAATACTCTGAAAAGCTGCCTCTGCTGTTCTCTGGCTAGCTCAGCTAGATCAGAACATGCATGTTAATTAGTTCTAAAGCTGGAACTAATATAATTCTATACTACACTTCAATCCCTCTGACTTCTGCAGAACTTACCTGGAGTCAGTACTTGCACATGAATAATTTTATAAGGGAAGTATACACAATATAAGATCATTCGCTTCTAGTATAAGAGTCCATTAGATTCAGCAGTGTCCGCATAGTTAGCAACATTAAAAAACCTGTACTGTTGAAATCAGTTCACTCAGAACCATATTTGCAAAACTGAGTGTTCCATCCAACACAATTGCTAAACTTCCAGTTACACTAAAAAAAAAGAAAAAGAAGTAATTACATGAAAGTGTTTATTCATACGTATTATTAAATACTTGTATTTTTGAAATTTTTCTGGAAATTCACGTATTAAAGAAAAATTCCGCATCTGCTATTGCAGCATTTAGTTTTGAACCTGTGACTTTGATGGGTTTCAGTGATTCTCAAAATCTTTGAACTACGCATGCTGGCCATCATTATTTTAATGCAAAGGTGGTATTGTTCTGCAGCCCACTGAAAACCGTTTGTGGCTACAGACCACAATTTGGGAACTTATGGTTTATTCTCCTGAAAAGAACTTTGTTGCTCTAATGTAGTCTGCTGGGATATGGAACTGATGGATTTGTTAATGGCTGTTGCCAGATGTGTAGTCGCTGTATTTTCATACATTTTATTTTGGTGTTAATTGCCTACAAGATAGTTCAGTTTCACAAGACTGCTTCCAACTTGAAAAGAAGAGCATGAAACTGATGATGTGGCAAAAGATGCTATGCTGACTGGAGCTCAAGACCAGGCTTTTCATGACTGGAGCACCTGGAGTCCTGGAGCCCCAGCCCAACACAACTGCTTGTTTCCAAGAGCACTTCTCTTCAGTTCAACATAAGCTACTCTTCAAAAGTTAAATTTCTAGTGAAATTCACGCTCTGTTCGAGAAAATAATTCTTCTAGATGTAAATAGTGGAAGAATTATGGAGAAAGTAGTAGGAAACGTGTTTTTGGTTATTAGTACATTTTGTACTTGGAAATTAGTTAAGAGGAGAAGGAAATGAACTCTCTCATTCATTGCCTTACTATTTAAAATGAAATGTATAGATAGCTGCACCTTTGATGTGGAACTTGTATTTATTCTATGTTTTAAAAAGTTCTAAAGTAAAGGGCTATACATTAGTTTCTTTGGTCTTCATTATTTATTTTTGTAAGCTGCTAAAGCTGTGCTTTATTTATTGCAAATCATCCATACATAATTCTCTGTAGTTTAGAAAACTACATCTAACATTTTCACCCTAACTTTATAAATTGCATTGATTTATTTCTGTCTCTGAGGCCTACAACCATTTATTACAACAACAAAACATCCTCCAATTCTAGTGATCAAGGAACAAAGTCGACTCATTTACTGTCTAGTGAGAATTGACAGATGGCCAAATGGGGTGATAGATTTGATTTTAATGTGTCTTAAGAGAGTAAATGAACCAAAGGCAATCTTCATCTCATGTGAAAAGTTGGATTTTCGTGTGGCTTTTCTGCAACAGTGAGGTGCAATTCTCACAGCACTTCATTGATTTTCCAATCAACCATGACCACTCAGATGGCAAAAAGGAGGGTCAAAGAATTTTTATAAAGGATTTTTTTTCCATTTACTGTTTGTCTAGAACTGCACAAACAAACAAACCTGAACGTACCTACCATAAAACACTCTTTAGTATTTTGTGCTTTTTTCCTCCTGTAAAATCTTTACAGGTTTCACAGGTTGTGCATTTTTAGTTTTGCATCAAATGAAGGGGCTTTTTCAAGAGGATCACTTACATCATAAAGATAATGAGGGTAAAATTTTCTCACATCTCCCCACCTGTTATTTTAGCATGTATCATTGATAACAAAGCACTTTGCATTTTTTACTTTAACCTTTGAGCAGGGATTGTTTCAGGACATAAAATAACACATGGAACAATGCAATAAAGCCAAAATGCAGTTGATAACAGTAGTTTTTCCATTCATTGGACTCAAACAGCAGTATGTTTGTAGCTCCTTAATGCACCATTATAAGCTCAAAAAGTGTGTGTCAAATAGTGGTAGTGTATTAGTTAGAGCTCAGTGTGTTTGGGAACTATTGAAGAGTCTGTAATGCAGGCTTGAAAGTTATCATATGGGAGCATAAACGCTTCCAACCATAGGCAGCAATATCTGATAATCAGTGGATATAACACCAGTTTAGGATTTGTGTTTAACAGAAGTGAAAATATTTGCAAAGTGCTTTTTTTTTTGTATATTTACGAATTGGTCTTTTCGTAGCATTGTTGCAGGTTCGGTGAAATAGGGATGAAACACTATAAGAGGTATTACTTTTCAAACAGACAGCATGTCACATGGTACCCCTGTAGAAGGATAATGTCACTTAAAATGGGGAACCATAAGTAGGTGGGCATGTGCCTACCCTAGACTCTGTCTGAAAACTGAAAACTTCTCTCTTTCCTGTTTTGTACACAGAACACTTCAAAGGGTCTTCATATCATGCCTCACAATGTGTCGTCCACATTCACTGCTTATTTAGTAAGGGTTAGTATTTTGCTTGTGTTTGGTGTAACCAAGTATTTTGGCATAGCTTGGGCAGCTAACAAAATCCTCCGGCTTTGAGTGAGAAATTATAATCCTTTTCCTAGCTGGTGAAATGGCCTACATTTTTTTCTCTTTTGGTCTGTAGAAGGAATTTGGACACCTCACAAGTTATATAAGCAAAACTTAATTTTTTAAATTGCTACAGATTTCAAAATCGAGGGCCGCAATTTGAACTCTGGAGATGAGAAATGATATTCAGAAATAAATTTGTCTCCAATTATCCACCTGCAAATCAAGTTAAGACATTCAAAGCACAGTCCATAATCTTTTCTAATTACCAGTCAAAAGACTACAGCTATCAAAGTATACTATTTCTTGAATTAAAGTTGCTGTAGTGTTTTTGTTCTGATACTAATTTTTATTGCTTACCTCTATAAAATAATAAGCATTTTAATTTCTCTGGATTTTGAAAGGAAATTATACATGGAACTTTTTAGAAAAATGAACTTCAGAAGAGCTTTGGATCAGGTTTTACATTTTTTCTAGTGAGAGACTGTAAGAAAGCAAGAGAAGTTTGGGATTCAAAATCTAAGGAACTTATTATCATGGAAAATAACAGCAAAGAAATTTGTTCTTATCTTTAAATACAGTTTCACTATTGCAAAAGTTATAATCACTCCAAAAATGAATATTGCTAAAATCTAGTAAATACTATTCTTCCTAAATAAAACTTACGTTTTTGAAACCTGTCATAAGTTGAACATATTTCTTTTATGGATACCCTGAACACAAAGAAATGAAAGTTATCAGAATAGGCAACTGTTCTATCTTCTTTTCATGTACCTTTGATGGTACAGCTGATGTATTCTTGTGCTTTTGAAAATACAGTATGTATTGAGTATATGGAACTCTCTCTTTTACACGGAATGTTTATTTTATTTTATTGTACTCTAAACTATTTAAAAAGAGAAATAAGTTTTCCTAAAAAAACCCAAACACTTTCCTTTTGGGGGGGCAATTCACATAAGGCCACTTCAGGGGATCAGCATTCTTACCTTGACTGTAGTGGGACCACGATCCTCACTAACAAGTGGTACCACATAAAATTTTAGTTGAGAAAAAATACATCATATAATAATTACGATATGGTTTTGCAATATGTTATCAAATATGTTATCATGAAGACCAATAGTAAAATAAGGCTGTATTTCCTCAATATTACTGATACTCACCTTGTTCAAACGCACCATATCTGTTGGGAAATCTCCTGGGTTATGATAATCAGACATTTGTTCTTAACATACTGGTTCCTTGAGGACACTATAAAATCTGGGGTTTTTTTTTTTCTGAAATATACTCTTTCCCCACTGGAAGCAAAATTAAATATAATAAAGTAAGCAAGGAAAAGAAAGGCAAGCAAGTAAAAGGCAGGAAGACAGGGAAGTAGGGAGGGTTATTACAGATTTTAAACTAACTGCAACTTGTGAATGGCCATATTTCATATTTCATTTTGTTCTGTAGCCTACTGTATAGTTACCAGCTCGTACCTGTCAGTTGGTCTTGGAGCAAGGTTTTGTTATTCGTTTGGCACAATTAACGTATTGTTTGGAACGATGCACATTAATGCCATGACATTCAGACTAAACAAATGGCAGTAATTTTCAACCTCACTAGTTATTTGGATATATCCAATTATTTGCACGGGCAAATGTGTCTGTGTGTATGTGTAATAGTGACTAATCCCCCCTATCCTGTTATTGACCCATCATCTACACTCTGAATGGACTCAATTGGAAAGATTCATGCAGAATAATTGTGAAATCAGACTAAGTCCATAATTAAAGGATAATCTGTAAAAATTAGAAATTTTAACACAGAAACACATGTACAGGTTATATTCCTTGAAATATCTGGACTTTTGATAAGAAAGAGGAATGTGGGTTCCATGTTCTTCATTCTGAAAACTCTCATACTTGCCCATCTTCCTCATTTCTGTGCTTCTGTCTGTTGCTGCTGAGTGCCTTGTAACACTTAAAACTAATTTTCAGATCCTATTATAAGCGATACTGTTCTTTCTGAGAGCACAGGTTACATCACATTGCATTTCTATCCCAGATAAACTTTCCTCAAACATTATTTTGGAGACATTGACATGCTTGTTGTTAATGTTTATTTACTCAAAAATAATATTTACAAATCCTTAACAAGCTGAATGTTACTAGTGTGTAATTTCTCATTTGTTAGTTAATCATCCTGATAAAATGCCTAACACAGAGAAGCTTCAATAAGTCAGTTATCAGTCACAGTAAATACTGGCTTAGAAGAAGAATAATAAATGGAAAATAACACCATGCTGACAAACTGTAAACAACAAAATTGTTCAAAAAAGGAGAGGAAAACAGAAAAGGAGTAGCCTCATTGATTTGTGATACCTGTGTGTTTCATTCAGCAATTCTCCTGCTACAGGTTTTGAGAAAGAAGAGCCTACAGGGGGAAGTTAACAAGAGATACAAATCATTTTAGACTGGAATGATGCTACCATTCCTCTTCTGTTTGATTACAGCCTATATATTCATATAAAGGTTTTGGTTTTGCTCAACCCATACCTTCACCAACTCTCTTTCTTTTCAGTTACAAAAAGCTTTCGGAAAAATTGCTGCTGCCAGCACTGGAAGAATTTGATGAGCCTTACTTAGAAAAGTGAAAATTCAAGACGCAGAGGATAAGAGGCCTTAAATGGCAATGAGATAGCATTATGAACAAAGGAAACAGATTACTCAGATAAGAACCAACAGACTAACAATGGGGAAGAAAAATACTGAGTAGGAACTGAGGAAATATCTTGATGATAAAGTTAGGATGCACTGAAGTATTGCAATGCGGTTTAGGTAAAGCATAAATGAACTTAACGATAATGAGCCAGTCCTGCAGAATGCAGAGGAGGAATCAAATGAAATATCTTCAAAAAGGTCTTTTTTAGCCTTTTTTAGGCCTTTTTTATCTGATGAAAATAATTCCCTGGTATTTTGCAGAAAAAAGGAACCTAAAATATTAGTGTAAATGCTAGTCCAGCTACTTTTGTAAAAAAAGCAACTAGCAAGTCTTTCCAGTATGAGCCAATATAACTGATGTTTATCCACCCAGAAATTCACTGGGATGCAGAAATTGATGAGACAAGTACATTAAAAGACTGGACTCATTATTTTATCTTTGCATGAGAAGGTCATGTTATGTATGTTTTAAACTACAAGAATTTGAAAAATTAAGTTAAATACAGGTTTAAGTCATAAACTTTCTATGTACTTCATTAACAATATTAACATTGCTGAAATACATAAATATATCAAAAAGGAAAGACGATGTTTTAGTAACTAAATCATCTGAAAAAAACATCTGAAATATATAAGAACGCATCAGGAACAGAGCAGGTTTTCATTAATCTCTCCCACAAACACAAACGTATGATACAGTATGCATCAATTTGCAGAAGAACAGTTTTAAATTTGCATGTTATTTACTCAGCATAACCACTCCTCTGTAAATCTTAGGATTTCTCTCTTACATAAGTGTTTACATAATTTAAAAAATATGTATTATTTACCCAGTAGACCATAAAGGCTACATGCAGAGCATTTACAGAGATCCAGAACATAATAATGTCTTGGATAAATCTACTTTAGAGTCATCTATCTAAGTGCATTAGATGATTAAAAAATTATGTACACATTTGTATTGACTTACTTTTTAAACAATAATAGGGGAACCATTTTCCTCACCCTTCACAGCTACCTCAAAATAACAGAATAGACATTGTGCTACATTATCCCACCATGTGACCACAGGAGTTCTACATGCAGCAAGGAGAAAAGGTTATTATTCATTTACCCTGTAGATTTGTACCCTGAAACTTAAAGACAATTTTCACTTATAGAGACAAAAAGCCTCCAGAACTGCTATCTTTCTTTTGGCCCCTGCTATTGTTCACCAGCCTGAAATACGAGTTTCTGAATAGTATGCAGTGGCTGTTAAAGACTTTGTGATTTACTAGGTACTTTTCAAAGGGTCCACAAGATGCAGAGCTATCTGTTCTTGATTCTCTGGGGTGAAAACTTGCTGCAGATGGCTGTTAAGAGACCTGAATTTTGAGCTATTAAATATTCACAACAGAGCACTCTTTGATAATTAAAAGAAGTAGGAATTGTCTGCAGAAATTTGGTAAATAATATACAGTTAAATTACAGTTGGCTCATGTTTTATCACATACAGAGAATAAAATAAGAGAAAAAAATCCCAAGTCCAAATATACATATAAGCCATCGAGGTTAAATTTCTCAGTTGTGATTAAAATCTCTGAGGTATAAAAATGCTCATCAAAAACTGTACCCAATGCATATTATCGTGATTACAGAAAATTAGTAAATGCGTTGATTTCCCACAAACTGATGTCTTCTACCCAGTTCTCATCTGCTGAATTCATATGAAGACTTCATGTTGGGTTTGGTGGGATTTTTCCAAGACCTTATGTTCTTAAGGCATGAGGTTCAAACAAATTTTTTACTTTAATATTTTATTAGTTGTTGTCCCAAAAAGGTACTTACTCACCACTGCAAGACACCAATGCAGCAACACAGTGATGTGAGAGAAATTTACTTCTTTCACAGTAAGAAGGAACAGTTCAGAGCATCTTTATTAAAATACAGCTGAGATATGGTTACCTTGTTCAGTAATCTCTGTCACAGCACATACAGGTCTACATTCAGAAAATGGGTAATAATCTAAGTTCACTAGTAGAAAGACCTTCTCAGTAAAGCAGAGCAGACCTCAACAACAAAAAAATTCCACCAAAAATAACCCCCACAAAAAAACAGAAAAACATCAGAAGCATATCCTTTTGTCAGTATAGCCAGAGAAACGTGAGATTGGTCCTTAAGGGAATTCTTATTCTCAAGTGAATGTAAATGTATTCATCGGTGCAAAGAAATGCATAGTGTGTTATATACACCATACATTAATAAATAGCCATGCGTTAAAAAATAATGAGATTTTCTACGAAACAACATCCTGTGGTGTTTAGGGTCATAAAAAAGACAGTAAAGAAAGGCGGGGCAGCGGATTATGTGGAAAATCTGATTAAAATACTGAAACACCATCCTATATGTGAGATACAATAAATATTTCATTAGCTAACTGTAAACAAAAGAACAAGTGCAGTAAAATGTAATTAAAAATGTAAAAGCGTAGGGAGTGATTTATTTTACCACAGTGATATTAATATTAGAAATTGTATGCAAATAGATATAAAGGTTCTGCTGCAGGAACAGTAGAAAATGATTGTTCATTTTCTATAATGAGCTTTCATCTTTTTGACTTTCACTTTAAGTACTTCCAATGATTTATGAATTATGATGCTCTTAGCCGTTGGAAAGCTCTAGCAAAGTCTAAAATTATGGCACTTCCCCACAGATATTACTTACAGTTTTTATGATTTCGTTGAAGCCTGGCCAATAGGTTTTACACATAGTATTTTGACAGAACTTTAGATTGTTTTGCACTTCTGCTTTGTCATGCAAAGAACATAAGGCTTCCTTGTGGTTTGTGTGCCACGGACCACGATATAAGACGACAGAGAGGTGTTCTGGCTCAGCAGCAGCTGGCATTCCACATGCACAACTTTAAATGTGTGAAACACATGCACAGCTTTTTTGCTGTCATTTCATCACAATTAGGTCTATCAAACAATTTCCTAGAGAAGAATCCTCTCCATGTAGACTTTACCTTTGAAACACGTGGTACTACTAGTGAGACTGTGCTTTACTTTTGCATCTGGGCCGGAATTGTTGCTGATACAAAGTACCCCGGCCCTTTTCTGGCAGTTAATGACAAGCTGGCTTAATGATTTAGAGAATATAATAGGAAATTGTGGCTTATGGTAAAATAATTGCATTTCTGCCAGTCCAAGTGTGAGGCTGTAAGTACCATTTATCCGCAGCCTTGGGGTTAGATAATGATGCAGAAGTTCAATGCTTGACCCCTTTTTTTGAAATGGTGCGACACGGATCCACAGGCCAACAGCATCTTGGCTAGTATCAAAAATGGTGTGGCCAGCAGGAGCAGTGAAGTGATCATGCCCCTATATTTGGTGCTCGTGAGGACACACTTTGAATACTATGTTCAGTTTTGGTCTTCTCACTACAAAAAAAGCCATTGAGGTGCTGGAGTGTGTGCAAAGAAGACAACGAAGCTGGTGGAGCAGAAGTCTTATGAGAAGCAGCTGAGGGAATTCCAATTGTTTAGTTTTGAGAAAAGGACACTGAGGGGAAACCTTATTGCTCTCTACAACTACCCGAAAGGAGGTTGTAGCAAGGCAGGTATTGGTGTCTTCTCCCAAGTAACAAGTGATAAGACAAAAGGAAATGGCCTCAAGTTGTGC
Source organism: Tapera naevia (assembly GCA_033556795.1). Classification (NCBI taxonomy): domain Eukaryota; kingdom Metazoa; phylum Chordata; class Aves; order Cuculiformes; family Neomorphidae; genus Tapera; species Tapera naevia. Next base: position 21,338,393 of record JAUMJJ010000038.1, read on the forward strand.
CAGGGGAGGTCTAGGCTACATATCAGGCAATATTCCTTCACAGAAAACGTTATCAAGAATTGGAACTGGCTGCCCAGGGAAGTGTTTGAATCACCACCCTTGGAGGTATTTAAAAGATGTATAGCTGTGACGTGGTTTAATGGTGAACTTGGCAGTGTTAGTTTAAGGGTGGGACTCAATGATCTTAAAGGTCTTTTCCAACCTGAACAATTCCATTCCATAAATGTTATGTGCTTGTTTAGGTATTATAGTTAGACATGATAGTAATACAAATACTGGAAAGGATTCATAATTCCTATAACTGTGCACATTAGATTTACATTAAAAACACATCACAAATAAAGCCTTAAGTATCGAAATGCAGTTTCAGTATAATCACCACTTTTGATTGCACAGGAGACTTAATGGATCAAATTCCTTCTTCCAATAAATTGTCCTCTCAGTTTCAATTCATTTTCAAACACTCAAGGGAAAAAATATGCTACGCATCATGGCCCGGAGGGCTACGAATCTGGGTTATTTTAGAACTGTATTGCATTTTTGTGGCAAGGTTTTGGTAGATGGGGTAGCTACAGGGTGGCTTCTGTGAAAAGCTGCTAGATCTAATAGAGCCAATGCCAGTCTACTCCAAATTGGACCCACTGCTGGCCAAGGCTGAGCCAGCCAGTGACATTGGTAGTGCCTCTGAGATTACATGCTTAAGAAGACAAAAAACCCCTCTGTGCAGCAGTAACTGCACCCAGAGAAGAGAGAAATGAGAATATAGGACCTCATGCTGGAGCAGAAGAAGAGTGTGAGGATTTCTCCCTCTAAGCAAGAAGGATCAGCAGAGACAATGTGTGATGAACTGACCACAGCCCCTACCTCCTGTGCCGCTGTGCTGCTGGCAGAGAGGAGGTGGAGAAAATTTGATGTAAAGTTGAGCCTGGGAAGAAGAGAGGGGGAGAGGAGAAGGTGTTTTTAAGATTAAGGTTAATTTCTCATTATCCTACTCTGATTTGATTGGTAATAAATTAAACCAATTTCTGCAAGTTGAGTCTGTTTTCCCATGACAGTAAATGAATGATCTCTCTCTCTCCTTATCTCGACCCATGAGCATTTCATTGCATTTTCTCTCCCCTGTCTAGCTGAGGAGGGTGGCAATAGTGGGGCTTTGCTGGGCACCTGGCATCCAGCCAGGGTTAACCCACCACAATAACAAAATAAGAGGAGAGGAGAAACATATTTTCTATGAAAGTGTAGTTTCATTGAAAGCAAGGTGCCAAAAGGGAAAAGTGTCAATGGGAAATTGATGAACTAAACCATTTAAGCTTTGTTATCTCATCGTCTAATTCTTTGACATTACTGAAATTAACTCAACATGACGAATATGCATTCTATTGATTTGCAATAGAACTGTTTTAAATTTTGTGTTCCATAAGAGAAAATAAATTCTCTTCCAAATCATCTTATTTTGTTGTTCTGAATCTCTTCTTCCAGCCGCTCCTTCCTTCTTTCAAAACATTTGTGAATTTTCTGCTCTACCTTTTTTCTTGATTCCATGTACAAGTTAGTTCTATATCGCAGTTCCCTCCTCAATTCCAAGGTAAGCAGAGCCAAATGTGATGACATAATTCTCCTAGTTGTTGTTAGGAAGGAATATAGGGTTTGACCTTCAGACTTCTACACATTTACTAGAACTTTATGGAACTCAAATGCAGAGACTTTTCAAATTTAATAAAGCTGTACATGAAGGTCATTGGTTCACATAATGGGACCAGGGCTCTGACAGTCCTAATAAACGTATATTGTGTTCCAGTTGGGTAAGAAAAGATTGAAATTTAAATCTCTTCAAAAGAATTTGATTACCAGAAGTCACTTTAATATTTTGTCTGAAGAACTGGGAATAGCTTGTTGATTTAAATAACTTTGCAGGCTTAAAAGACTAAGTTAGAGGAAAAAAATTCTACTACAGAGACCTTTTTTGGTAATTTTTGTACTTCTAGTATGAAACATAATAATTACTCTGAAATTTTAATAATCAAGAAAAAAAAGCAAGAGCAACAGAGTAAGGAAGGAAGGAAAGAAAAGATAAAAAGAAGGAAGGAAAGGGGAGAGATAAGAAATAAAATGCTCGTAACATTTAAGACACAGAGATTAAATTTCTTTTCTTGGGCCAAAGAAAGAAAAAAAAGCTTGTTCAAGCAATTTCCTATAACTTTTCCTTCAAAATAAGCAGTACCAGATAAGTATTTATCAATGTTTATGATCCTACTGAAGACAATAGAGGGTATGTTCATGAGTACTAACATGTGAGAGTATGCATAACTGATCTGGACAGTTTGCACAAACATGATAGACATTCTGCAAAATATGATATTACAAGTTATTTATCAGTACACGTTTCATTGCTGAAAGCAGAAGACACCAGAATATTTTTCAGGAACAAAATAAGTTTCTTAGAATGAGCCCAATGCCTGGTAATGTTTACTAGCCTGTTTCATCAACCATATGATTGCTCCAATGAAAGGGAAATCACTTTCTTCCATGTGTGTTTTAATGCTTTTCCACTTTCCAGGAAGTGCATTCCAGGGCACTGAGCTCAGTACTGTCTGTGAGGATGATTCTCCCTCTTGTTCTCTTGACATGACAAAATGATACATTCAGTGTGGTATTTTGGTTTGGCAAGATTCTTATTGTTGTGTTTTCAATGTATACTTACTGATATATGTTTATATTAGAAAAAATAAGATCTAACTCAAGTTCCTGGTGCTTGTTGAGACTGATGATAATACTCAGCCTTGTGGACTTCAAACCCAATGTCAAAGGTCTGCCCCCAAGGCAGTTCTAAGGTGTCAGCCATTGTATTCCTCCCAGGCTCTAGCTCACTTTTTTCAGATTTGTAAGGCTGAGGCGACGGAGCGTCTTTTAAGGAAAAAAACACAACCATCTCAAATGTAACTAAAATGTATATTTTTTAAAAAGTTAGAAGCAATGAAAGTTTGGTTTCCAGGATTTGGACTCAACAGTATTGAGAAGAGATGTTCAAAATCGCAAAAGATAACATTTCTAAATATGAGTATTTAACTCCTCTGCAATTCTTTTTATTCTGTCCTCCCACAAAAACACCTTACAGGAACCTCAAAAGATTTAGTTGCTTTCCTAAAACCTACCTACATGCAGAAAAGAGAATGTTATTATAAATATCTAGATTGAGGGAAGACTTTTTATGAGGAAAGATTATGCTTAGTTATTTCAATGTAATTGCAAAAATAAATGGACAATAGTTAAAATATAGTTAATTTAAAATTGCATTTTGAGTTTGTCACTGCTTTAACTTACTCCTACTCCTACCAAGGTAAATCTGTTGGATATCACCTACAATACTGTTTTGCATTAATATGAAAAGAACTAGTTGGTGTGTTAAGATTGTATTACATAATAAATATCTCCCTAGAGAAGAAAGTCAATACTAAAAAATGCTATAGTGTAAACCAGATTTTTTGATATTATACTTCAAAGATAACATTTTTGTGGGGGGAAAAAGGATGGTCATTCATTATATATATTAAATTAGACAGAAAGGAAAAACAAATAGAAAAAGTTTCAGCTAAAGAAAAAAAAGGTCTTCCAAGTACAATTCATTCAGCCTCTTTACTTTCAGATGAGTGTTTTGATTTGGTACATGGTATGGCAATGTACTTCAGACTGTTTTGAGCAAAGAAGGCAGGAGGCTTGCATGGATAAGTAAGGAACTTCTGGAAAAAGTCAACTCAAATAAAGAAGTTTATGGAGGGTGGAAAAATGAACCAGCCATTTGGGGGGAATATAGAAACACTGTTAGAGTATGTAGGGATTGAATGAAGAAGGCTAAGGCCCAATTGGAATTAAATCTGGTGAAGAACATGAAGAAAAATGAGAAGAGCTTTTTCAAGTACAACAGCTGCCAAAGGAAGACTAGGAAAAACGTGGGCCTGCTGTTGAATGAGGTGGGTACCTTTGTGAAGGCGGGTACAGAGAAGAACGAGTTGCTGAATATCTTCTTTGCTTCTATCTTTACTGTTAAGGCTGTCCCTCAGGAATCCCAGACTCAGGAGGAAAGACAGTAAGTCTGGAGAAAATGAGACTGCCCCTTGGTTGAGGAGTATTGGGTTATAGATCATCTACAGGCAAACTAGACAATCACAAAACCATGGGCCCTGATGGGATCCATCCACAAATGCTGGCAGGTGTTGTTGCTAAACGTTTCTCCATCATCTTTGAAAGATTACGGAGAACAGGAGAGGTAACTGAGGACTGGAGCAAAGCTAATATCACTCCAATCTTCAAAAAGGGCAAGAAGGGGAGCCCAGGAAATTACAGGCCAGTTAGTCTCAACTCCATCCCTGGAAAGATGATGGATGTCATCTCCGAGCATCTGGAAGCAAAGAAAATTACTAGGAGTGGTCAACACGGTTTCACTAAGGAAAACCATGCTTGACCAATCTGATAGCCTTCTATGACTTCATGAGTGGCTGAGGAGATGAGGAGAGAGTGGTTGATGTGGATTAGATGAGTGGATAGCAAGATGAACTGAGAACGGATTGAATGGAAGAGTTCAGAGGGTTGTCACTGGTAGTGCAGAGTCTAGCTGGAAGCCTGTGGCCAGTACGATTCCTCAGGTGTCAGTACTCGGCCCAGTGTTGTTCAACATATTCATCAATAACCTGGATGAGGTGACAGTGTATCCTCAGCAAGTTTGCTGATGATACAGAACTGAGAGAAGTAGCTGATACACTGGAAGGCTGAGCTGCTGTTCAGAGAGACGTGGACAGGGTGGAAAGTTGAGCAGAGAGTAATATAGTTCAACAAAGGAAAGTATAGCATTCTGCACCTCAGGAGGAATAACTCCCTACACTGGTGCAGGTTAGGAGTTGATGACTGGAAAGCAGCTCTGTGGAGAAGGACCTTTGAGTCCCGGTTAAACAACAAGTTGACTATGAGGCAGCAATGTGACCTTGTGGCCAAGAAGGTCAGTGGTGCACTGGGGTGCATTAATAGCAGGTTGACGGAGATTATCCTCCCCCAACTCTGCCCTAAGAGGCTGCATCTGGAGTAGTGTGTCCAGCTCTGGGCTCCCCAGTTCAAGAAAGACAAGGAACTACTGGAGAGAGTCCAGTGGAGGGCCACAAAGATGATCAGGGGGATCTCTCTTATAAAGAGAGGCTGAGTGATATTGGTCTGTTTAGCCTGGAAAAGAGACAACTGGGAAAAGACCTTACCAATGTTCACAAATATCTCAGAGCAATGTCAAAAGGGTGAGGCCAAACTCTTCTCATTCACGTTCAGTGGCAAGTGGCAAGGGGTGCAATCTGGAACATGGGAAGTTCCAGATGAACATGAGGAAAAACGTCTTTACTGTTGAAGGTGACAGAGCACTGGAACAGCCTGCTCAGGGACCATGTGGAGTCTCCTTCTCTGGAGATATTCAAAGCCCTCCTGGACATGTTTCTATGCAACCTGCTGTAGGTGAATCTGCTTTAGCAAAGGGATTGGAATACATGATCTCCAGAGATCCCTTTCAACCCCTGCCATTCTGTGATTTCCCAGTCACCATATCGTGGTGCTCTTGTCCAGCCTGTAGCATCTTGAGAATCTAATCCGTGCTGCTGTTCTGTTTCTTAAGAGATTTTGTGTATTTATGGTGTTTAAAAGATATCACACTTTCTCATTTCTAGAGATTAATATGGCAGAAAGAAACTGATAAGAATAAGTACAATTTTAAAGAACAGAAACAATGAACATTTGATATTTCACATAGTGCTGGAATGACCCTTTATATGCTTGAAATGCTTATGCACGTGTATAACTTTGTCCTTGTAGAGTCTGAGCTCAGATTTACTTGCAAGGTTGCAGTAATGAACAGTCATAAGTATTTACGGCATCAGAGCTTAGTGATAAGCAGATGAATTGCTAAGAAATGTAATTTTAATTTCTTTTAGAGTACTTCAAGTTCACTTTACCAGAAACATTCTATTTTTCAGAGGGGACACCAAGTTTTCTTCCCTGAGAACTGATCAAGCAAGGCATTCCTCAGCTCACATCCTCCATCAGGATAGGAAAAAAGGCAAATTCTGAAGTTACTCCAGTTTTACAGAACCTCCGGACAGTTAATTCAATTTCTTTAAAGGGAGAAGAGGTGAAATAAATAATTATTTCTGTACTAAAATAAGTTGTAAATAAAATTTCATATACAGACACATTTTATTATTTCTAGCACATGGTATTTCACATGGACTAAGATATATGCCCTAACTGGGAATTGCCAAGTTCCCAAATTATGTACTTCCTATGAGTAAAAAGATATTTTAAAGCAGCAGTTTCCTGGTAGCCATTCTTCTTGTAATTCCTCATAGTTTCTACTGCAATATTCTGACATGCTGCGATTCCTTGTAATTTCTACTGCTGTAAGTAAACAACTGCACAGCTTTTTATTTGGCATACATTCTGGAATTACATTAGTAAATATGCAATGTCATGGATTATAGAGGCAAAAAACCCCGAAGACGGTGACCATGCTACTCAATCACCTTGAATTGAATTCAACAGGCAAAATTTATGTAAACTTGACAAGTCATGAAGGAGTAGAGTTCAGAAATGTTAAATCTGGACCAGTGTCACTGATGCAGAGCAAGACTCAGAAACGGAAATTAAGTCCGTTTAGATAGAAATATTTTTAGTTTCAAAGCTGAAGAGATAGATTTAAAAAAATGCCACAAACCCACGTATATTTGGAAGCACTTAAAACAAGACATTCATAAAGCTGCTAGTATTAAAAGAATACAAAAATTTTTGAATCCTGTAGAAAGAGTATTTAGATACCTTTGCTGGGCAGGTTCTGCCCTGGCATGAAAGAATGGCATGAAAGAAGCATCACAATGCTTACTTTATTAAAGGCAGACAATCTAAAGAGGTGCCCGAGGCTTATGATAATTTTCACTATTATCATAATTGATCTAATATCCTGATGTCCTGATATACTTTTAGCTCTGTAACCTTTGCCTCAGTAGGGTGGAAATGTGAAAAGTCCTGTACTTGAAGCAAAAGATTGCAATGAATTTTACTACCTTTGCCCTTTACAGTACTTTGTATTTGATTATCTGGCATTCTTCAACTCCACTGTACAGGTCCAACAACTTTGGAGAAGGAGAAGTAATGCCTACCAGAATGCCTCATCAGTCACAGTACTGAGTATATAAAAGGTTAAAGAAGATCAACATTCAACTGTCTTACATGGGCAAGGATAGCTATTCAAAATTCTATGTTTTGTTCTTGTGACAGAGTCTGCAAGGAGACCATAAGATGCCACAACATGACACCACTCTCATGACAGCAGCTGTAACAAAAATGGGAAATAACACAAACAACCCATTCTAAAACTGTAATTTTTAGATAGTAATCACTTCACCATTTTGGGGTTCCAATAGTGAAGAGCTGTCTGGCCTGTTCTCTTAAAAAGAAAGCTTTCATGCTCTATGCTGAAAACAAAACAATCACAGCTAAATCTGTTCTCTCAGGCTACGTGACAGTCATCAAAATCTTTCAATTTACATTTTTCTTGGCCTGCCCTGCAGATAACTAAAATAACAGTAATAGTCCAAAAAAGAAAGGAATAAAAATTTACAATTCACATTGTCAGTTACCATTACTTATTGAGTCAGTACTGTTATGGAGAAGACTAAGGATTGCTAATTTTTCATGTGCTGCTATCCAGTAGAGTATACAGCACACAATAAAATAATACTTTTAATGGCAAAGGAAAAAATTTCAGATTGAAAAAAAAATGAAAGACTCAGTTAAGCCATTGAGCTTCTTCTGTGCCTTTGTAATCTCTTAGGACAGACTGAAAGATCACCCACCTTTAGCTCTGGACAGTACACATTTTCTACTTTCATTTCAACGTTCAGTAACGGTGTCCATATATTTCCAGCACTGCATTAAGCAATGTTTCTAACACTTGTGAAACTTAATTTATCACTCTCTTGTATTATTCTGTGTAGCAGAGTATTTTGCAGATGGGTTTTGGGGACCATGTTTTAGCAAGAGACAGGGACAGTCTGTTGTTAGTAATACTAAAATTTTCAAAAGCTAATTTTAAGGTTTGAAAGCAAACCAGTGTATTTAACTTAATTTCCATATTCAGAAAGACCATCTTCATAAATCTTTTGTCTAACATCCAGTCAAAGATATGAAATGTTATCAGATCAGGCTTAATCTGCATTATAAAGATATAGATGCCTGCTCAGATTTTGTGGGAGTTAATTAGTGGTACAAAGTGCAAAGCAAGGGGCAGATATACCATAGGCAACTGATTTATAGGAGTATTCTACCATGGGAAGCGGCACTTCGGCAAGCAAAAACACACTTTCAAGGCTTCTTGACCATCCACTAGGGTGACATGATAAAGAAGGAAGAAAGAAAAAAACAGACCAGAACTGAAATGGAAGTGAGTGATGTCTAGACCAGATAAATCAGGGAAATATTTATGAGGTTTGTTTGGATAACATTAATAAGACATAGCCTTGAGAAATGAAGTCTTAAAGTTGCAGTCAACAAAAGGATTGTAAATAAAGGAACACATGGCCTGAGGTAATTTTCTCAATATTATTTACAAGTCATTATTTGTGTTATTTTTTTGTCTGTATATGAATACAAGCAGGTATATATTCTACAATCACATAATTTTTCATATTAGTAGAAAAAGATGAAAGGGAAAGTAGTTGGAGCTATCAAAACAGCAAGCATTTTTGAGATTACTATTATGCAGTAGAATCTGAATAATTTGCCTGTAAGACATAAAAGCGTTAGACATCACGGATATGCTTAGAGACGCTGGCTGAACTCTTTGACAGTATATAGGATGCTTTTTGAGACCCTCTGATGACAAATAAAATCGATTTGTGAACCCTTTACTACAGAATGATGTGAACATAGAGTTTACCCAGGATGACCTGCCATCAGAGCTGCCATTAACGTTAAGTGTTTTGGTTAAATTGGATTGTTCTGTTGCAATACTGAGCTTTGACATATAGCTCTATAAATGTGTGGAGTTCTTTTGAAGTTATGGCTTTTATACATTTCTAACGTTCAAAATAAAAGTTTTAGTATTCATTAGTTTTTACAGAAATTACACTGATTTGGACAGTACTTTTTTTCAAAATAGTCTTTATTTATGAAAGGAGAAAAAAATCTATGAAGTGGCATATATTAAATCTGTTCTCATTGATACAACATATTTTAATAAATGAATGCAATATATGGGAAGAGAGGAAATCGTTATTACACAAAATGTTGGCAAATGTATAAAATAAACAAAGATATATAGCTAAATTTTTCATGGATACACAGACTTCAAGGCCAGAAGGTCAATAGTACCAGTAGCTTGTACCTTGTATGTAACATAAGCAAACAAATTTCACACTTACTTACACTAAAGTGAACCCAAAAGCTTAAGTTTGTTGTATCATTCTTTTCAGAAAGACACCTAATTTGATTTATAAAGACTGCAGAAGTGGAAGAACCTAAAATTTCCCTTCACAGTTCGTTCCAATATTTAGCTGTCCCTGCTGTTAAAAATGAGTACCGAATTTTTATTTGAATTTGAGTATCTTTAACAACTATAAATTGGTTCCTCTTATGCTGTTTCTTTTCTGTCCCATACCGAAGAGCCTTAAGTACCAGTTATTTTTCCTCATTTTTCTTACGGTACTTACATACCATGATCAGATCACTTCTTGATCTTCTTTCTGATAACCTAAGCAAGATAAACTTCATAAATATTATATTGCAACACATTTTCAACTGACAATCATTTTACAATATCCTTTTTGCAGTTACAGAACCTTACATATCAGTAGCTAAAAATTTCTCAGCTATTTTACTTCAAATAAGAGAGGTACGATTTGGGCAATTCAATCTGTTAACTTAGGATAATTTCAACTATGCAATCTGAAATAGGATAAGAAGATGACGTGCTGAATAAATTGACCCGGAATTACATGCCTATTCTGAAAAATATTCTGCAGGTATGTTGTTACAATATTAAATTTCTCAAGTCAAACAGGTAGTGAAGCAAGCAATCTATTGCATATTCTCATCAGACATAGATTTTTTTTATGAGTTGTTGGAAACAAAAAGTTATCAGGAGAGTATAGTAACTTGAAGTGACTCAACAACCTCCAAGACTGATGCGTGATTAATAAAAGCATTGTCCTCATTTGTTGATGGCTACTGTGTTTCCTTATTGAGTCTCACACGAGTCAGCCAGAGGAAGAGGCCACGGAAGGCAGGGAACTACAGCTGCAAAGCAGTGAAACGCAACAAAACTGTCTCTTGTTTTCTCTCTATTATTATTATACTTTTTCCTTAAGACTTTGTTCTCCATTAATGATAGAGATTGGAAATGTTCCCATCCATCATGGATGCCTATTCAGTTAAAAGAACACTAGGTAAAAGAGTTTAGCTGGTGTTGCAATTCTGACTGGAGAATAATCACAATGGAACAAGAAAGATTTTATTTTTAAAAGCAGGAGGAGGTGTTCCAATAAACTTGTGAATCTCTAAATAATGTAATACTTACTTTACACCTGCAATTCCATTACACGTGTAAGAGTTTTGGAAAAAGAGAATTTCCAAAGAGGAGAGGAAAAACTAAAAATTAGTTGTCCACTATCCATTTGCTAGAACTAAATTATTTCGATTCACAAATGCAAGTCATGTCTTTCAGTGGTTAATCTAGATTTTTGGGGGTTTGCTCCTTTTTTCTCTCATCCGATTACTGAACCGTAAGATTTTCTTGATAGTGAGGTTATAACAGTCTAAGAACCAGATAATTTTCATAGTGTGTAGGAATATGAGATGGAGATGAAGTAAAATGAGGATCACTCAATCATATTCCCAGAAATTTTATCTCACCATATCATCTTATCTTAAAATGTAGTTGCTTACACCCAAGACTGATTATTCTGATGGACTGTCAATTGATTTTGGACATATCTTCACTCATGAATAAGTGTACGTGCATATTCTTATGCCTGAAATACCTCTTAAAATACCTCTTCCCACACTGGAAGGGTATTATAAAGCTAAAATTATTGTGTAAACACCTTTATGTATCTCTGAACAATGACTGTTCAGTTTTTCTTCATGATTGTTTTAAGAGAAATTTCCTACTAAGATATTGCAATTTTCATTTCATTTCTGCTGGAACAGCCCATAGCGTCCTCAGAGCACCACTGTTGTAACGGAGCAGTACAAAGAAAGAAAACCCCATCCTTTATTACAATGTTTTAAGCATTGCTCCAGTAATTTTATGAAGATTGCATTAAAGTTATTGATGCAGTTGTAGCAGAGTTAAAAACACCCTAGCTTCTACAATATACATTTTCTTGAAAATGCCTCATGCTATATATTATTTTTCTTATACCACTTACATTGCTGGTTTTTACCTTTAATGCTACATCAATATCCTGTATATATAATGTAGCTTGCTGGTAATTTATAATAACATAAGATACCTTGGCTCTGGCACAACATATATATTGCAGCATTTAAAATTAATCCAGTACATATTTCCATATGCTTGGGATATATATCTACTTCTGCAGAGCTAAGGCATCTGAGTTTCCCTTCCCCTGCCAGGAGATAAAAACTAACCACCAAATTCTGCTTGGAGCTGTGTCTATGAAAATCCATTAGTTACAATGCATATGCATGTCAGAGCAGAATGTAACCTAATAGGCTATGTTTCACTGACACTGTCATTTTTCCAATTTAAAAAAAAAAAATGAACAACGTCAATAAAAGCCAAAGTTAACAAAATGGATTTGGGAGATAACACAAGCAATAAAAGCTTGAACAATCTTGCTCATTTTAATGATGTTCATTAACTCTAAGAAGAAAGTATCCTACAGAAACTATGCTAAACAAAATAACAAAAAAAAAATAAAAAAAAAGGACTATGTCATGACCAATGAAGGCAGCTATTGCAACAACACATGTAAGAGTTGCTTTCCTCCTCTCTCACTAAACACAATCAACAGTAGGGGTTTCTGGATAATCTCTTGGTTTTAGGAAAACAGATTCTTAGCCCATTAATCTACTGTCATAGTTACTAGTAGAAAATTATTTCAGTTCCTATTTGTGAAGAGGAGGGAGAGATTACCAAGAAAATATCCTTGCATACAAGTCTTCTTCTTATTTTTCTTAAACTAGTGATATTATGACATTTGAAATAAATAACTTGCATGCCTTTTAGCTGAAAGGTAACATTTCATGAGTGGCATTGCTGCTTTAGGTCCTTTGGGGCTTTATAAGAGACAGTACTTCAGTACCTGGTGGTATTTACAAAAAGTTCCTTTTCTCATTAAAGTGATGTATTTTGAATGCCATTTTTAGAAGAAATTGCACTTGATTAAGAGTTATCAGGGTGACCAGTTCTGAAATATTAAGTAAAAACTTGATTTCCTTTATAAGGAAAATACTGGGAATCATGGTTGTTATAGACTTGCAAGGATAATTAGTGGTAAGATAATCTATTTGGACAGAAAATTGCCTAAAACACATACAGAGTGTAATATTCCAGATCCCCTATTATCTGTCTAACAAATACTGAGTCACTGGAGCACACTCAATGTGGTTGACCCTGAGGAGACTGCAGAACTCAGCAGGAATAAGTCAGGTTTCATAAGATATCTTTTTTATATCACATATTAGGGGAAAGAGAAAGTAGCTCAGACAGGAGAAATACAGGTAGAATTGTACATGGACAATTAGATTCCCTGAAGACACTCAAAAGTCTGTCATGATCAGGTGTTTTTATCTGACTAACATTGCAGTATATTATGACTTGTTACTGGCCTGACTTGTAATGTGTATTCTTCACAAAAAATACATTTTGTCCCAAGGTGGCACCCTAGACTCCAAGAACTTAAATGAACACCAGAAATACAACAGAGTGGTTAACTCAGCCAATACAAAGAGCATTTACTATGCGTTTAATGGTGTTGTAATAATACTTCAGGATACAGTAGTGCTTTCATCCAGTTAGTCTAGAAGTAAGAAAAAAAACAGTGAAATATCTATAAGCATGTTAAAATGAAATGGGAATTCCTTATACTTGTATGAGGTATATGAGGATTTACTAAGCATGTCCTCAGGATATATACAAATATAAATACATTCACAAAACATCCCACGAGACTATGGCTGAAAATCTTTTTATTTAAAGAGTTAAGAAAATCAGTTATGATCACCTTCAAAACAGTTCCCTTCTGAGTTGACACACAGGTGCACACAATGCTGTCAATGTACAAAACAATTTTGCAGATCATTTTCTGAAAGGCTGTTGAGAATCTCCACCGTTTTTGCTTTCACGTCTTCTATCAATAAAAAATGGGTGACTGAGCACCAACTCGATCTTAGGGATCTCTTCACTGTAAGCCTCGGTAAATAATTGGAAACTTTCTGTTGTGGATTTCTTCAGTTTTCCAAGAAACTTGATGTTAACTCACCGTTCACTCTTGCACACTGGTATTTTTCCAACTGAGGGTAAGAAAACCTCTATTTTGAACACAGGTCCACTTGTACTGAATGAAGCGATGAAGCTGAGCCTTCTCTCACTGTGACAGGTTAAAAAATGTTCTGTAACCATTTCTTTGTCTCTCCTCTCCCACTCTTGGCCTCTGAGCTATCAAGCTAGTTTTGTTTTTTTTTTGTGTCAGTCCTCCTATATATGTACTCTCGCTTATAGTATATGGTTTACTTCATGTATCCAGAAATAAATGTTAGGCCTTTGTTTTAGATTCCTCTGAATATTACAGACTTTAGTATTGTTTTTCCTAGAAAGTTGTAAAAGGCAAGAGAAGTAGAGCTATCCAGCAGGCTCTTTTACATACTCTTTCTCACGAAAGAAAATAAAAATGTCTAAATAAGTCTTTGTGTTAATATACCCCACAAAAGAAACCTACAAATTAAAATAAAAGCTGGAACAGAGTATGGAGAGAATGAACTGCTTTCTCACCACTGATCTTTACATTTAAGTCATAATTATAGCTTTATAGCTGTGATTCTTTGAAAGAATTTAATGGTAAATGTCAGAATTCTTCAGCATTAAAACCTAAGGTTATAAGTTCACTTAGTTTTGACTTCAACCAACAAATAGAGATCTTAGTAGCTAAGCATACATTAGTAATGGCATCAGTACCATTGCTATAAAGTGGGTAAAATTTGGTTTGCACAATTGCTTGTCTTTCCTTATTCTTTGGAATGTTGCTCTGAAAGACACCCTTGTAAAAGAAGAAATTATTGCATTTCTTGTAGGCACCAGTAGACTTCTCAAAGCAACAACAGCACTGGAAAATGATCTGAGTATTTAAGTATCTCATCAGAAATTGCACTAGAATCATCTTTATGAATAAAATGTCTTTAAAATAGGAATCATATTCAAAGCATTCATTGAAACAAAGCATATTTGTGTTGGCTATGTTCAAAGTACTCAACCTGAGAAAGTTAGCACTGGAAGAATAAAATATGTAGCTCATACACAAAGGCCTCAAATTTCAGGAGGGGTTTCTCACAGCTACATGCCACTCCCCTCCCCTCCTTTGGTATTTTCTGAAAAAAAGCACACAAAACTTAGTAGTTAAGAGCTAGAGTCCTTTTGCCAAAGCTATAATTCTTTTTTTTTTCCTCACAGGACCAAGTTGGTGCTGCTATCAAAGCTGTTGATGAACACAGAGGTATCAGCACGTATGCATCAGTCTACAATACACAAAACCCACGACAGTGCCTCAATAGTTCTTTGAAGTCATTTACATTACAAATTTCATCAAATGTTCCGTAAAATGACTCGGGGTAAAAAAACCTGGAAAATACTCTCATATATTTTCTGTACATGTAAACACATGAAAACAAAGTACATAAAACAAGAAGTAGTGTTCTAAGTTTAACTTAATCTTTATTTGATTGTACATGAGAAATATCCTGGGAGAAGTAGATTGTCTCTGTGTGGGGTTTTTTCCAGAAAGGTCAAGTTGTCTCTGAATGGAAACAGTGCAGAAACAGTTTCACAAGACTTTCAAGAAGCTTTCTTTGGTAAGTATTTTTTTCCCAGTTGATCTAAACAAGGTATGGCACCAGCATAAGGTATGTTTTTCCCAAGAACATTTTGAGTGGCTTTTCATAGCAGGGTTGTGCAGAACACGCAATGAAACATAGGCAGTGCAAAAGGCCTCTGTTAAGTCTGTAAACTTTTCTTTGATATTTTTCTCACAGAAAATAGGTCATTCTCCTTTTTTGGTAATTTAGTTGTCTTTCTTATTGTAAATTCAAATACTTGCAGCCTCCACTTACTTGAATTCCTCCCCAAATCTTTGTCACAGCATGCTTTTTGTTTGAAATTGGTGATAATCATCTCTGCCGCAGGAAAAAAAAAAAAAAAAAGTAACATCACATTCATGAAATGTCCCCTCTGGATACTTGTCACTCTTCTGCTTAACATTTGTAGGTGCCACTTTACTTACATCTGCTCAAGTAATTTTTTACCTCATTTTCAGCTCAACAGCATTTTCCCACCTTCCTTCATTCAAACATTATTGGCTGGTTTGCCTTCCACACATTCAAGCTTCCAACAGCTTAATTCCTGTGTTACCAGTTGAGGAGCCTGTTGAATTGATTTTTCATGCAACATATTCATTTGTTTTCAATGCAGATTAAACGTATTCCTATGAACACTGGCAGGATTTCAGTTTTAATTCAGAAGCACTCTGACTATCAAGGCAAGGCTGCAGCTTTATTCATAAATATATTTCTATAAAATACATTGTATTTGGCCTTAGCTCCTCAACTAGTGTATTAATAATTAATTATCCAATTACATGTACTGATGTCTTTACTCAAACACATTCTTTTCTTTTTAAGTATTAGCAGTTCAGACTTTCAAATCACAATTTCTTTTAAAGATACAATTTTTAGAAATTCCAAATTCAAGGAAAAAAATCAAGGGACATCAACAATGTTATGCATTATGTTAGTTAATAATCTCAACTTCATAAACTACAACTTCCCAACCTTTCTGAGCTCCTAATCAGTTGCATTTTGTCTATGAAAACTCATTTTAGAAAGAATGTGAATGGGAACCTCAGTATAGTTTATTTTGGCTTTTTATACTGTGAGGTATCAATGCAGTACTTTTTTAGATTGAAGAGGTAAGTGTTAGTGTTCATGGAAAGAGAAGGCTACTGCCATGTCGGACACTACCCCTACTTCCATTACGCTAATATATGAAGAAGTGTAAACCTGGTACTAGTGGGCTTCAGATTTGTTTCTTTTTTTAGTATGATAGGAATATATAAAAAAGACTGTTTCCCACCCTTTGTGAAGACATTTAAAACGCAAGTCTACAAACATGTCCCTATCCTTCTGAAAAGTTTTGTGGAAAATCAGCTTGATGCTCATTCACTTCATGATGTAATCTGATATAGTCTAGCTCAAAACATTTCTTTATAAATATTTATTGGGACACCTGATGTGGAAATCAACACAAAGCAGACCATGTACATATTACAGTGTTACACATATAGCAGAAGGACTAAGAATTACTGTTGTTCCTGTTTAAAAAGAAAAGAATAGGGAGACTTCAGTGTATATCTTCACACATGCATACAGCTTTGCAGTCCTTTGTTTCACTTTCATTGGGTAAGAGTGTTGAGTTAATTTTATTTCTTGAGGATTTCCAACTTCATATATGGCCTAGAA
Source organism: Tapera naevia (assembly GCA_033556795.1). Classification (NCBI taxonomy): domain Eukaryota; kingdom Metazoa; phylum Chordata; class Aves; order Cuculiformes; family Neomorphidae; genus Tapera; species Tapera naevia. The sequence continues at coordinate 21,355,166 of JAUMJJ010000038.1, forward strand.
TTTACTGCTGTACATCCATCAAAATGTTTCTCATTAGATGTGTTAGACTGTTTCTTCTAAAGTGGAAGCTTTCATTATTTTCTTTGAAAAACTGAGTCTAAGCCTTCTGCATAGGTTGCCATTTGTGTTAGTCACACTTGCTAAAACTCAGTATCATAGAATCACTTTATCTTTCTTCCTGAGAGTTCTTTATCGGCAAGTCACAACAAACTGTAAAATTTGCTACATTTGCCATGAACAGCTTGTGAAACATGTCAACTTTCTCTATAATTTTCACAGGGCTTTAATTATGAATCAATGTGATGTTATGAATAGGGGTATTCATAGCTAATGCTTTCAACATGCAGTAAGAAATATTTCTATTACTTAAACATTGCTCATATCCACAGGCACTTCATTCTGGCTTACTTGTTTTGAGAATACCTAGGCATATGCATTTTAGTCAATCGAATGGTCAAGTTAAAAAGGAAATTATGCATTTTCTATGGAATTTTACATTGCAAATAAGGATGAATTTTCTAACTGGAGAGCTGAAATTCATTTGGGACTGTTTGTGACTGACACTATATTTTATCTACACATAGAAACAACACACTTATCAAATGGAAAAGAAGAAGAAAAATTACAAGAGATTTGATCTTCTTTACAGCTTCTAATAGTAAAATACACTATATGATTAATGAACCTGTCAACCGTAATGGGAAGAATATGTAACAAGTAACTGTGCATTACTTGTTTGTGATTTTTATCTTTTATAAATGCAACCATGTGTAGGATGATAAGATTAACTCTTTGTGCTTTTTTTATACAAGAATAACACAACCTCTGCTGTTTCTTGTCTTTCTGTCAGTTTTCAGTCTTAAGAATTGGAATTTTCCCTGATTCCAAAATAACTACATTATTATTATTTCTTTTGGCATATCTACACGTCTACTGCTGGATAAATTATTCACAGGGATGAAAGACAAAAAAGCCTACATTGCTTACCTGTCTCTTTCCATTTAATTCCTTATACTTTATACTCTGCAGCTTTTCTGTGTCAGATGAAAGGGGGTTTATAATTTCCTCAGGATTTTTATAGGGTCTACCAGAGGAGAGCCCTGGGCACACACTGGAACCTACCTGACATCGAGGCAGCATGGCATGAAGGATATATGTCCTACAGATCTATATTACCTTTGAGATGCCCTCTGTGTAATGCTGTATTCTTATGCCCTATACTGTAGGGATAACATTGGGAAAAGCATCATTCATGTCCCACTAACTGAAAACTTAAAAGAATTGTAATGTTATTTAAACTCCGTTGCAGTGGTAGGGTCTTGTCATAGGACCCAAATCCAGGATTTACGGCAGTTTTCTCCTCAGTTATTAGACGTGAATAGGAAGGGCAGAATTTTTCATCTAAAACACGGAAACTTCATCATATGATAATAGCCAATTATCTCTAAGGAGGACATTAAAAGAAAATGCTTGTGAAACTTTCCTGTACTCAGAACATTGGTATTAAATGTCCAGTGGCATTGAAAGAAGAAGAATTTATTTGTTTATTGATGTCCTTAAGTCCATATTTATTTCTTGACATTCTTGCTTTAGATAAGTTGTTCCACTGAAAGCGATACACGTGTTCCACAGGTACAGAAATTCTGAATTAACAATATAGGAAGTGTTTGCAATTGGAACAAAATCTCAGTCTGTCAATTTGTTATTCACAAATCAATTTTTTCTAATTATCTGATCAGAAAGAAAGAATTTAATAAGGTTTTAACGTACTTGAAATTGGGCATGAAATGCATGAAAATAGTCCATTTCCCTTTAGCATTTCAGAATTTGAAGTTTCAAGTTTTAAAATAAAGTTTTAAACTTTCATACAAGATGAAGTCAGATCTTGGAGCATTTGATGCAGTGTGCAAATATGAAAAGTTACCTGTGATTAAATTGTGTGTTATTATGAAAATTAATTTGTCACAATACACTTAATTTGTTACAAGATGTTACTTATTTGAATGTCAGTCCATCAAGTCAGCCTAGTAACTTTAAGAATTCAGTGCAATCTTATTAACTACTTAAAACATTCTTTAAAATCAGTCCTTATTTTTCACTGTCTTTATTTCTTTGCTGGGTGAAAAACGTCCTATAAACTAAACGGCAGGTTCAAGGTATAGCAATAATTATACAGAGAAAAGGTGAAATTTGTCTACTTCATTAGTACCGTGATAATTCCATGACACGTATTTTGGAAACCTTCAGCAGTGCAAACTAAATGTGCTGATTTGTGTACAGCTGTCTCATGTCTCTAAGTTCAGGCAAAATGTTAAACAGAAGGGAATCATCAAATATGATTTCTACTGGCTGTACTTTTATACAGTATTGCATATCCATACCCAAGATTTTATAGTCCTTTAGGAGACAAAGAAAAACACAAGCAAATTAGGTCCATTACTTAACAGAAATTTACCCAGATGACGCAATGCATGCTGAACTATCCAGTGCTATTTAGCCCAGACAAGAGGTTAAATATGAAAAGATGCTTAACAAAATTAGTTTCAACAAGAGAATAGGTTTCAAGACAGAAAAGGAAATTAGTAGTTTCAAAGAAGAAAAGTTTAGATTAAATAAATGTACTGAAATTCTATGGTTAGATTGCTAAAGAATGACAAGAAAAAAACTTAACTATTAGAGACACAGACAGAATCCACAGGGGAGGAACTATGGATAGCGAAATAAAGTACTCATTTTGAAAAGGGAATAAAAGCATTTTTAGGGTATTGTACATGAGGTAAGCTAATGTCTACAGTCATTAGAACATACTACAAGAATTGTTGCTGTCATTATTCTTAAACAATCCAATTTCAAATGTTGAAAGGATAAGTTGACAAGAAACAATCCACAGATTTTGAGGACACACAATGTCAAGCCTGTATAATTTTATTTTGTGAGAGAAAAATCACCCTTTTGGTTGGTGGAAAGTGATAGATCTAAACTAACATGACACTAGTAAAGCATTTAAACCTGTCTAGACAATATACTAATAAACAAACTAGAGAAAAGATAACCCAGCTGAAAAGACTACAAGACAGAAAGCGAAACACATTGGTTTCAACAAATTAAACATGAAGAACAGACCAAGGATAATTCAGCAATTATATCACCCTTTTAGAAAAGAAAATTAACAAAATATTATCATAGCAACAAAGAATTATAAGAGATTCAGATAGTATAATGTAAAGAAAAGTCAAAACCAAAATGATTGCTTAGCCTGAAAAGTGACTTTTCTTGTAAGACATATCAAAAAGCCAATGATCACAACTCTCTGTATCCAGTGGGAGTAGGAGAAGTAATTATCTTAATTTGCAATAGGAGAAATTCATGCTAGCTATTAGGAAACAAGTTCCAACTAATGTTGAAACAGTTCATCAGTCTTTAGCAGTGAAACATGGTGATTTTAAGAGACTGATCATTCAATTTTTTTTAAAAAAGTGTAAGTAAACATGCGTCAGGGATGGTAGCAGGAGAAGGAACTAGGTGGTCTCTCCAAGGCAACTTCCGTGGTCATTTTTTTAATATGCTCTGTAACTTCAGATTTATCTTCTAAGGCTAGCTTTGAACAGGATTTACGTGGTTACAAAGGAGAGAAAGGTGGCCAGAGAGACCGTGAGTCCACATACCAAAAGAGAGAGCGCATGCCAGCAGCTGGAGGATTAGGAGAGTCTTGGACTACCTTGAACAATGACTGCCCTGTGGTACTGGTACACCAAAGAGGACAAAGTAACTTGATTCTTCCTAGAAGAAAGAATAGTAATTGAAAATTTTAATTGACTTTTACCAGTTTACTCTCCTGCTCACTTCTCAATTCAAAACAAATTGTTAAACACCCACCTAGTTTTTGGTGTAAAGACTTACATTTATACTCCATTCTATGCCGATACAGTGGCTTTTCTATGGTACCAGCAGCAGTTTACAGTAAAGCCATTATGCCTAGCAGTACCACTAAAAGCTAATCCCATAGTCCAACATAGGATAGAAGTAACAGAACCTGTGCCCCATAGTCTCAGTCAACAGGCAGCAGCTCCACAGGCTGATCTTACAGCCGTCTTCTTCTTTCAGCTGAACATACCAAAGCCGGTTGCCTTCACAGGATGTTAAATGAGACAAGATATCACTGACATGATTTGTTAGCTGTAAATGTCCTGTAGCCAAACTGTCCTCTTCTATGTAAATGCTTATTGAAAGAAATGTCTTAATCTCTAGACTAAGTGTTGATGTAGCACTTCAAAGGCTGGAGAAATCAGACATTTACCAAGTTGTCTGAGTGGGTAAGTAGCAGTTTATTTTTAGTGCCTTCAGAATTGGTGTGAAAAGCCTTTCCTGGCTAGCATTTCTTCTCTGACTATACGAGCAGTCAGTTAATATGTTAACATATTACACTTGCCAAAATAAAACTCCTAAACCGCACCCAATGACATTAATGATAGACTGTAGAAAGGTTATTAATAATCTGAGTTCAAGTTTTGCTACCAACTGCCAAATAAAGTGATATGCTACTGAATTCATAATACAACACTGGAGTTAGGGAATTTTCTGCTTTTAAAAGATTTATTGATGTAACTATATTAGTTTTGCACTGTGTATTTTATGTCAAGCAGCACAAAGTTCTATTTTCATTTGTACCATTATTTGCTTTTCTGTCTATTATCCTTGAAGGACACCAAAAAAAGCTATGAAAAAAAAATATAGTTATTCTTTCTGCATTTATGTTTTAATATGTAAAGAAATTTTTTTCTAAGGTACTCAATTTACATGACCGTTTTTCAAGCACTAGTGTGTATATAGTTGATTTTTACTGTGCATGTTCATAATAAATTTTATCCACTTACTCCCAAGCAAATCCAGTTGGGATTTTTTGGATGAACAGTGCTTACTAAGAAGATACAGTTTTATAAAAAATGAAGACTTGGTGCAGAAATGCACCAGTTGCCAAATATTTAGTCAGGAAATTCTGCATTGGAGTGCTTCACTTCTTAGCTTAGTCACTAAGAGATGAATCAATTTTCTATGCGCACCAGCAGTCCTCAGACAGTAGCCTATTCTGAAGTTGACAGTTAATCCTTTTCCAAATCTATTCTCCTCCACTTTAGAGGCCACTGACTAAAGTGATCATCACTACAATTCAGGGGTCACTATAGCACTGAAAATTTGTTTTCACAGTTTGGTTTCCTGTGCCTCAACTCTTCCATCTTTGGGACTAAGTGTACAACCACTGCTGCATTGGGAGAGGGTTACCATCTGACAGTGTCAGTAAATGAGTTTATTTCTGGTTAGTAGAAGACTTTAGCACTCCTATGATGACTTGATCTTTAAAGAGATGATTTTTAAAGAAATAGCAAAAAACTTGGAAAGTTAGAGGAAGGTTGTAACAAATATTTTAAGATCCTTGGATTCTCTTAGCTCATTCTTCTGCGTATCAAAAGCTTTGTAATTATACGTGTTGTTCTTTTATAGAAGATATAGGGTAATTAATTCAGCAAAGACAACCTCTTAATTTCTTTTTGCAATTTACAGCTTGTGTCTCAGAGAAACTCCTTTGCACTTCTAGATACTGAGGCCATTTCAACCCATTTTTCTTATAAACACTCTTGGAAAATCCGACACTGCCCATCAAAGAGCTGAAATGCACCTGTTCCAACAGTGTCTTGGGTTTGTTTCTTATATGAAACAAAACCAAGCAATCTATTCCACCTCCACAGCACCTGGGGATCTGCCAGCTAAAATAAATCTGGGAAGATATGTGTAAACCAGAACAAAATTATCAGACTATTAGCTAGAACACTGAGGATACAAAGTACTGTAATTTTGCAAAATTTGTCAGTAATAAATCACTTTCAGTAGTTCAGGCCAAATCCAATAGCTGAAGGAGAAACCACTGCAGGGAAACATCAAGCTTGCTAGTTTGGAATGAACCACTATTGCAGAAGATAGTAATCATTTAAAAGTCTGTCACAGCATTCTTCACCTACTGCACTACAAAAATTGTTAGTGCTTGTGGATTGGCAATTGTTACAAGCAATTACTCATATTACTTTATAAAGTGCTCTGTAACTGCATTCTTGTGATTCTGACAGTGTTTCTATGTCCCTTGGCTGTTTGAGCATCTCATATATCCTCATGATGTTGGTTTTGGAGCAAAGCTGTAAAACTGCAAAATGCACCAGAAATGTTCATGTACTTAAGGTGACTCTGACGAGTTAGTTTAACTATCAACACATTCCTCTGAATACAAGACTCAAGTCCCAACCCTGAATACTCACTCACAGCTGTTACAAATTAAATTATGTCCCTGATGATGGTCGTGGCTACAAATTAAAGCATCAGACAAACAAGTTATTTAATCGTTTTGGTAGGCTGCTTTTAATTGCTCTTTTTCATCTTATTTTCATATTTATAAAAACATAGGATAGAGTGGATGCAACTTCATTGTAGGTTCATTCATGAGCAGAACATTGGCCAAAAACCATACCACTGGTAATAAATAAACATATTGTTAATACAGAACAAGTATTGCTTTCACACCTTCGAAAGGATAAAAACATATAGTGTGAATTTGAACAAATGGGCAATAAAACACTTCTGAAAAAAATGAGTGTATAGGCTATATATTGCATTTGATGATGAGATGAGAGCATTCTGATGAATGAAAATCTCCAGGTGTTTCCTAATTCTCTAAGTGGGCATTTTTGGAGCTTAAGAATTTCACACTTGACAGATGCAACTTCCTGAACCTTCTGGTAACGCTGCAGATACACTAGGGAACCCCACGAGGCAACTCTGGTTTTCATTTTTCTTCTTTGCACTTCAGGTCAGCTGCCTGCTAAGTGCCTCCTCCAGACAGCCTACCAGGTCCTATGTGTGTACATACAAAATGCAAAAATTATCTGGGGGTGAAACACACTGTAAAATTGTAAAGTATAATAAAGTTTTGGAAACACCAGCTTTCCGCAGTAGGTATTTGCTGCAAAGTACTGAAGAGTTCCATGGCAGAAACTGCTGACAACTGCTACCTAATTAAAACAGTACTAGCATAATATTTTGCCCTGAGATGAAGATGCACTTTTCTGGAGAATTGATGTTCCAAGAATGGTTATCTTTGTAAACATTATTAGGTAAAAATACGGATTGCCATTGATGCAATCTACCTAGAAGGAGCTCCTGAAAGCATCAAGCTTTTTCTTACTCCACCAATGCTCTTACTCTTTCCTGCTAGTGTAAATAGATCATTTGTATAAAAAAAGTCTAATTTTCTTGCACTTCATTTTTGCTGGTACAGCAAAAAGACCTACAATTTCACTTTTAAATTAAGGCTTATTTTGATCCCACATTTGTCCCTCAGGGGCACAGATATCAGGAGATCAAGAGCAGATTATTCTTCTATACTTTTCAGCTGAGAAGATATATGTTCCCTAATAAAACATAAGCACAACCCTTACTCTCCTACCATTGCTTTCTACCTTTGAGGCCAAGATGGGCATGCATTGCGTGTTTGTCACTTAAGCACATTCTGTCATTTTTTCCCAATTTTATCACCTTCTCTTTTGTTTGTACGAATGCATCTCCTTTTCTCTCGTCAGTTTTTTCAGTTTTTGTGGGGGAAGCTGTGAGCCAGAATTAATTTCATTTTCAGCTTAGTAAACATAGCAATCCAGGAATCTGGTAGAAATAAACATTGAGTTCAGTCATAATTGAACTAAAGTCATAAAAATATGATCTCTCCAAAACCCTGCTTGAGAATACTGAAAATGCTCACACTCTGTAGGAGCTATAGCAAACAGAAGGCAGCACTTTTTTGACTGTCATCCTCATAGTTTTCAACAGAACTACATTCTAGCAATAGGCCAAACTCAGAAAACTGCTGCCTGAGTATATCAAAAATACAATTCCCTAAATAACAGTGCATAAACTGTTAATAATGCAAATAGAAACAGTGGTTGAATAACAAAACTTTACACTATGCTCTCTGCACTTCTGAAAGTCTTACTCATGGTAGCAGCACCAGGGAAGCAGGGAGTATGCAGTAAGATCTCTTCCCTTTGCAATGTAGATGTCTTTTTAAAGAAGGTGTGATTATATTCTGAATAGGTCAGCCTCTGTGCCTGGCATTTTTTCTCTCTTTCCTGTGACCTTTTACAAAGTGGGGGTTTTGCACTCCTTTTTGGAACTGTCCATCCATCTGAGACATTGAATATGAGAGGCACATTTTGATCGTATCAGAATTATTGCACTGGGTTATTCCAAGGGCAGCAACCACCTACTGCAAGCGGAATTGTTTCTTTCTTAACAGCATGTCTCCAATTCAGGTTTAACTTTACTTTGTCTTCTGTTTGTTCATCCACATTTCTAAAGATTTAAATAAATGTGCAGTCACATTTGTTCACAAAAGTAACAAATGAATAAAACTGCACTGGATGGATTTGAGTTTCACAATGTATGCCCAAAGAGATGTCTTCGTTTGAATGGCTGTGGAAAGAATTATTAATATGGACCTTCCTTGGTTATGAAAGATACAATTAGGAGTTTTAATCCAATATCTAATATTTCAAAAATGTTATTTTTTTATTAGATTTCAGCAGCAAAGGATACCATTAGATAGATCACCAGAGTAATAAGCAACATGATTCCGGGTTCCATCCCATCTGTGAAATTTTAAAAATACACTCTACCAGTGCCAATCTGCAGATTTCCCATGGGAACATTTATAAGAATACAAAGTTCAATAGGCAGCACTGATGACACTGTATTAAAGATTTGTGTCATTTTCACTACAGAATAAACATGTGCTATAAAGTGACATGTAGGATTTTATTAGTAGAGAACCGAAGTTCGGCTTATATGAATCATTTGATTCTGCTTGGTACCACACAGAGCTATCACATTTTCAGAAATTTTTCTGCTGTACCAAGGCAACGAGTGGCAAACATTTAAATCTTTTGTTAATGAACCAGATTTTAACCCACGGAGAAATAGCTTTAAATATGGTTTATAATCTGTTCAATGAATTTGATAGCTTTAGCTTAGTCCCTACTGGATACTTTTCCATCTTTCAAAAACCATTTTGCTTCCCAAATTTGGCACAGACAGCAATTTTTGGTGATACAAAGCCAAGAACTGAATTGTAGGGTATTGGAGATTGGGTTTATGGACTATTGGAGAAGCTGTGAATGGGAGAATACACAAGGTCTGTCACAGCCATCTGTCCCCACCCAAATAATTTAAGGAAAGGGAATGCTAAGTGATTTGCTCAAAAGGAGCAGGCCTATGCAGGCTGCCATATAGGGATGCTGGAATGTGCAGTCAGATAAGGCAGTGCAGAACCATACTAAGGCATCATTACACCAGAAAAACAAGATTACATATTCATTCCAAATGCTTTGGAGTCAGTTCCACATAGATGTGTACTGTGTAGCTACTGTTAAGCCAAGGGTTAGGGGCTGATACTAGAGTTGTGGTTGAATAGTTATACTGAAGTCTTACTCCTCAAAGCAATAGGTGTAACTGCCAGTAGAGTAAAACACTTCATGACTTTTTTTGTGGCTCCATTGGATCAATGAGTATTAGAAAATGCTATAGCTTGGTCTGTGGTGAAGACAGTACCAAATACGATGTGGTGTGTGGACGCATGCTTAGAAAACTTCAATTCCAGAATCAGTGCTGCTCCTGATAGAAAACGTCACTTGAAAATTTCCCTGGCACAAGCATCTCACTCATGTAGCTAGGATAGAATGAGGACAAGGGTTTGAGAGAGCAGAGAATACAGTCATCTTAATTATTTCCACTGTTACTTTTTAACGTTACAAACTTGGTCCTTAACTAGATTCTAGTAACTCATAACAGCCCTGGCTGCAGCTCTCATCCTAGTCTCATGGCTCATGAATAAAAGGAGATAAATCTCTTAGATCTTGTTTCCCTGAAAGCTGATTCTAGTACAACTATAGAAAATTACTCATACATATCACTAATTTGAATGCAGGTCCTGAACAACGGCCACTACCAGTTAGGATTCATGTTCAGAACACCAGATGTTGAAGACTTTGATTTACTGATGAATGGATAAGCTGGGCCTGGGGCTGTGGCTAGTTTTCAGGGTGGCAGAGTCTAAAAATCTGGGTCTACCATTAGGTCTTCAAAAGAATAAAAGCTTAAATGCAGGCTAGAATCACCAGACAAATGGCTTATTGATGACTGCATTGACAAGTGTGGGTGACTCCAAGCTATTAAATAGTTAAACTAGGTGAGGGTTTGTGGCAAGATAAATCGAAGAACCAAGTTTGTAGCTGCATTCTTACAACAGAGCTACAAATATTTCTGATAAGGACTGAAGAAAATCTATTCATACAATCTCTGCAGCAGGGAGCATTTTCTATATCAAGGTAGGATTTGATTAGAATGCAAAATAGAGTTGATGAACTTGGCTTTCTAGGGCTCTGGTGGGCTACGAAGAGGCTGAGCTTAGGAAGGCTGAATAGCTTAACTAGGACAGACCAAGTATCATGCAATGTAAGCCTGGGACTGGGCTGCAGTTCAGACAGTTGCCAAATAGCTTTGAAATGCATCGCTGTATCTTCAAAACACACAAAAAAAAGATGATCATTCTTACTAGCAAATGAAAATCATTAATTCTAAAAGAAATAAAGATCACAGTGCTACACCTCTATTTAGGACAAAGTTGATATCAGAGTGAATGTTTGAGAGGATGTGAGAACTATGCTTACTGATAGAAACTGATGTGAACTACATAGACAGAAGATACATTCAGAAGAAAATGCTTACAAAGAGCTATGAAATATGGTTTTCTTAGGTCACTTACAACGCATCTTTTTCATAACTACCAAATATGGGAGCACAAGTGGCCTAGAACTACCCTAACTGGTCAGAACTGCCCTTTTATTCCTTTTATTGATCAGTCAATGCTATCTCCACACATAAAGATATGTGATGGCTGTGTGTACAGTGCCTTCCTGGAACAGCAACAAAAGGAAACCATTAAATTTTCTAACCTAGAAGATCAACCAGCCATTGATTAGATTAGGTCTGCCTACCCCTCCTTACAAGACATTAGGTTACAACTCCCCCCTCAAAGGTTATAGATCATTTATGTTGCAATAACATTATATAGGGTTAACAAAAGTAATCTGCCACCATGCACCAATATGGAGACATAATAAAAGACCAAATCACTTCTTACAGCTCTCTGGCCTGCTAATTAGCCTTGAATATGTGTATTAAGCAAGTTTCCATTTTGAAATCCCAGTCTATATTTGCAAGGCTTTTCTCAACGCCCAATAGAAAATCAATTGTGTGTCCAGAGCTCATAAAGCTATCTTCTGTGTACTTAGGACAACTGTAGTTGAAGTCTGCCTACCTGTGCTTCTCTTCTTGCTTCTATTTAGTCTACAGCCAGATTCATTGTTTTTCCTTCACATGAAAGTTAGAGAGCTTTCTGCACACTGCTGAATGCGTAATGTCCCGCAGGTTGGCTGCCAGAACGAAGGCACTTCCCTGGAACGCACCTGGTGAAACCAGATGGGTGCATTTGTAACAGAGAATGGTTTAAAGGCAACAGTTAGAACCACGCTTCTGGTGGGCTCAGTCCTCTGCAACCTTGTCTTGCGTCCCACACTGCACCCAAATGGACATAAACTCTCTTTCCAAAATCCCTTAAGGATTCATGCAAAATATTACACTCAGAAGAAGTATCAGAGTTGGAAGGCCTCCAAAATACGAATAATTGCCAGGACTGACATATAGCAAAGATTATCAACCGTTCTGACCCTACCAGTCAATTCCCAAACCAAAAATGAACTAGAATCATACCATGTACTTAAAGCACCTCAAAAGTCAAAAGTAGAGAAGGAAGCCCATATGCAGAAATTGCCATAAAAAGACAGTTGTAGCAGTTCCCTAAGAAGTTCAGGGCTACTCCTGAAGTGTCAATCAGAAGCAGATGCAGCAATAGTACCAATATCAGCCTTGGCAACACTTGTGCAGGGGGAAATTGTTACATACACACCTACGCACAAGTAAGTGTGCATCATATGCATATGATAACTTGCTAGAAGAAAACTGAAAACTGGAGAAAAGAGTGAAACTATTGTTCTTTTAAATCTCAGTCTAGCAAGAAAATATTGTCCCAGAGCACAGGGAATTACATGTGACCACATGCATATCAGCACAAAAAGCACAGTGAGGAACACAAAAACACACAGAAGCCACTTGTAATGTAGTCTAAAAAGACAAGACTTCACTACACCAAGAAGGACTTAGACAGGTCACAGTATCCAGCAGGAAAGTGTATGAAGGGAGTCAGTCGTGGTTTGAAGCTACCAAGTATGCTTTTATTTAAAGGGAAGAAGCTTCCTACATCCAAAGTGAAACTTGCCAGCTGTTAATTAATTTAGATTCTACAAATCAATAACATTAGATTAAGATTTTGCTCTCTTCTCCATTTCAAACCATATATATAATCAGTATATAGTTTAAGTACAGAGCTTATAGGGAGTTTCTGGTCTCTATTGTGCAGTTATTACATGGTTTTAAGAAGGATATTAATTTATACTGGTACAATAGATGCAGCTCCTCATGAAACTTGTACATATAATTCACTAGCAAAGTTTTCATTTTAATTATATATTGTAACCTACTCAAATTTATTTAGAAGTGTACATTATACTCAGCAACTCAAAGCTATAGTTCAGTAAACACAGCCTTTAATGTGGAGGTAAGTAATCAAAAGAAAAAGTAAGCTTTAGGAACACCTTTTCAATACTTGCAAGCTTTTTCTTGAAAATTTCTAGAATATATAGCTATGCTTTTTCCTAATCTCCATTTTCTCTTCCCTAATATTTGACTCAGAAGGGAGTTGTAGGTGTTTGGTGTTCCAGGAAAGAGCAACTGACATGCTTTGGCTTTTGTAGCAAGAAAACAAAATTGAATTAACTATTTTGAAACACTTCAATGATTTTAAAGTGTCAATCTGTAGGAAAAAACCCCATATATTACAGAATGTGTGCTGTGCTTATTTCATTACTATGAGTTCATAATAATAATCACGAGTGCTTAATAATCTACCAGTTATTTAAGTTCTTAGAAGTGACCCTCTTTTTCAGACTCAGGATACTCAGAGTTTTCAAATCAGACCCAGTAAAGCAAACAAAGCAGAAAAGGTATTAAAGGATATCCTTAGCTTGAAACTTATGCTGAAGCATTTTCCAGAATAAAATGAACTGAAAGAGATCCTTGAGGTCTTTCTTCAAATAGGACTTATATTGCACCATGCAATCATGAAACCATGGTAAAAGGCTAGAGATATACAAAAAGGACAGATAAATTTCTACATTATTTAAATTAATGTAATAACCATTTCAATGCTTTAGAAGCATTGTGCATTTCACAATGGTTCAGACTTTCAGTCCATGAGTTTCATTTCTAAGCATATAATTGCATCTCTTTTCTGCATGATCATCTGCTTATAAAGATTCCATGCTTTTATGAATTTAAAAAAGAAAGTAATACATTGAAAGGAATAAAAAATATACTACATTTCACACAGAACCTCATGTGTTTTCTGCCATGAAACAAATAAGAACATTACAGGAAACTGAAAGGAAGAAAAAGTGAGGATATATTGGAGAACCTATAGTTGTGTCCAATAAGGAAAAAGTGGAGCGGGACTAGTGTTGATGACTGGTGTCAGGAAATCACTAGATAGAAGCTTGGTGATGAAGCAGGTCCAGGGTGGAGCTAGGAAGTCATGTCAGTGAGCAAGGGCTGGGGTCAGATGTTCCTGGCCAGGCACAGATAAGGCCGAAGCACCACTCAGGTAAGTACAATGTTTCAGGGCGTGAGTTTAAATGCATTTAAATGCAATTCCTGGGCAAAGTAGAGGAAGCCCTCAAGGAGGTTTCTGAGGGCTGTTTCCTAGCAGGTTGATGCTGGTCAAAGAGCCTAGAAATGGGAGCTGGTCCTCACATGGGCAGCCAGACTCCTGCATGCCTGAGAGGCTGCTGAGCATGTCGGGCACTCAGATTCCTTGCCGTATGGATAAGAATGGTTTGGTTCCAAAGGATGGCATTCACCTAATTACACCAGATACCTCATCTAATCAAAAGAAAATGACAATGACTCCATGAGGGAGTCTGAAATCTGGCAGAGTAGGCACCTCTCTGCAGTTTAGAATTAAGACTGCTGTATAAAATTGGGACTAATAGCCAGTCCTGTTTCCTTTCCTGTAAGGGCCCACTTTATAGTACAGTGGTACTTTATAGCACAGTGGTAGTGGTGCAATCTATCTCATATCAAATACTGTGTCTCATCCTGATATTTCATAATCTACTTAAAATATAGACTGTATTCCTATGGTGCCTTTACTGCTGGTTTAGCAGCATATTCCTTCTGCAGTCTAACTCTGGATTTTTAGACCTTGCGTTTCTGGCAGAAACTCTTCAGTTTTGGCTGAAAATCTTCCGTTTGGACTGAAGACAGATCATCCTTTCACTTCTACTGCTTTTCTGATGGCCCAGAAGATAATAGTGCAATGTCTGAGCTCCAGCAGGACATCATTCCAAGTGGCAAGGATAAATGAATACCAGCATGTCCCCTTCTAAAGCAAAGGCCGGAACCACAAAGCAACTGCAGAAAAGGTAGTCACCACCATCATGAGTTTAGTTTGAAAAAATAAAGAGCAAGCCAAGTTGCCTTGTCAAAAGGGACAGTTCAGTGACAGCAGTTGGGGAATCAAAAGGAACCAAGGCTTATAACTCTGAAATGACAAATTCCAGTTGCCAGCTCTCTTTACTGAAAAAGTCCAGGAAAACACAATTCAGATGGGTGAATTCCTCAGAGACCAAAATCTTGTGCAGTATCCCTGACCCAATAGCTTCCCTTCAAGCTTAAATTTTTTACACAACTTTTACATTATATGTAATCGTAAGAACAGTGATAAAGAAACCTCCTTATGTTACAAACAACTGCTAGGAAAAAAGCCAAAATAAATTTTGGTAATTAATAATTATGATGAAGGTGAGCTAATGAATGTATGAATGTATGGAGAATGAACTGGGACACTAGCAGAAAGGCTTTGCAAGACCACAAACCAAAAGACAATACATTCTTGAATGTAGGAGCTTATTGGAGGTCATCTGAGATAGACAAAATGAAAGGCGTCAGGCAGAGCTGGTGGAAACACACAGTAAAATTTCTTTAGGATAGTTTTGTTTTTAATTATAATATGATGATCACAAGAGAGAAGCCAAACCCCTGTCCTGATGGAAATTGATTACCCTCCACAAGGTGGCCCTAGGAAAGCCTCCAAACTGAGCCAATGTTTCCAAAAGATGGTCTGGCTTCAAGTCATGGCAGGTTAGCAATGTCTTGTCCTTCTAGCAGTGTAAAAGCCAATTCAATCAGGTGTGAAGCATTCGATGTCTGGAAAAATTAACCAGCATCTAGAAAACCTGTCACAAGATGAAGAAACCTGGCAGCTGAGACAATAGACCTGGCAAAATTTACAGGAGTTTCATTTCAGTTTTGTTGGTGGTAATTCTTTTCAGCTTTCTGTTCTATATAGCCTTTCTCTTATTTTCATTCTAGGCTGTAAATCCAAATAAGTAAGCAAGCTAAAGAAATTTCCATTTATTTCTGGTTAAACTCTTTGTTTTAAAGCATGCTCCTAAAACTTACTTTGCAACCTTATTTTTATGCTATACAAATATGAGTTAAAATATATGGAATTATATGAATTACAAATAAAGGCAAAGTAAAATCTTACTATCATCAGTAAGCAGTCTCACAAACGAACAGAAAATAGTATTTTTTTTTAATAAAGCACTTAGCTAAAATCTGTCTTGCAAATTGAAGGAAAATTGACGATGGAGTCTGGCAGCTCTTTTAAAAAATTATTTGTCTAGAAAAAGAATTTATGCATCTTTTTAAAAAACAAACCAGAGTATCCACGCTTAAGATTTATCAAGCACAATGCTTCACCAAAGGCACTATCTTTTAGCTCTTTCTGAAAATCAACATTTTCTGGCTGTACTTGGATTACTTTTGCTTTCTTCCTTTAAATAGGTGTTGATTGGTTTTGGTGTTGTTTTTTTTCCTGTTTGCGCAGGGAAAAAAGAAAAGAAATTACATCCATTTTTCTCTCATCCCAGATGTCATACTTTTCATCTTTCTGCATGTGGCCATAATTTTGGGAAAGGGTTTCTATTGTTTTATCTGCTTTCCCCAAAAAAGCATAAGTTTTTCACCATCATGTGAATTACACAAGTATATGTGCACCTACTCACAAGCTAGTGACTACTGACATCTGGTAACAAACTCTTCTAAACCAATACAAATCAGCTGCTACTGAATTTTACACTGACAAACAAGCTGTCAATATTGAGGTAACAGGTTTGGTGACAATTGTTGATGAGATTTAATCATGAATGTTGAGTTCCTCTCACTTTCACCAAGTTAAAAAATAAATTAGCAAACATCTCATTGCTGGAGCTAGGTTCAAAGGCAGGAAATAAGAACTAAATAAACTTCCTTTGCTGAACTATACAGTCATGGGCATGGAGATATGGATTCAAATGGAGCAAAATTATCCTATGCTCCGTTTCAGTATATATTATTAGACTACATGCCTGCAAAAATTTGGAAAAGAAGCTTTTTACAATTTATGCATTTTCACTGATGTCATGGAATCCTCCTTCTACTTTTTCCTCTCCTCCTGATTCTGAGACACAGATCTGTAGTCTGAATTTAATCCAAATCACAGAATGTTTTGTGAGTCTTCTATTTCTTTCTGCCTGGGCTTCTATTCTCTCAACGTATTGGCCGAGACAGAATGTTTTACCAAAACTACAGTCACAGAAGAAAGAAAATTTCCTCCTTAAGCTCTTCATCTTGACAAAGGCAGAGATTGTTTCTTTGTTTTCAGTGTGCCTCTATTTCATCCCTGTACAGCAACCTTCTCAGATATCACCCTACAGAGAAATGTGGTAGATGCAATTCATTTAAAAGAGACTGGGACCTGTTGCACTGTGGGGTCCTGGTTGTCAGGACAATGATTCTGGGTCTGTTACACTAGTTACATTGATTTTAGTTATTTCAGACTTGGAATGTTTTGTGTAGTGCTGGAGAACCCTGATCAGATCAGGCAGCAATTTCCAGGGTCTTTCATAAGAAACTACACAGCCACAGCCACATCCACACTGCAAATGAATGGCTGAGAAAGACAGCTACAGGAACAGCACCAGGGTGTCTGCAAGAATCCCAGAAATCTTCAGTTTAACCTGTAGGAAAATCCTGAGATTTGGCAGCCAAGAGAAAAGAAATCTTGTGGTGAAATGAAAAAGGGTATTGAAATAGCATATGGACCATGTGGATAATGATGCCTTCTCTTGCTTGTGCTCCATATCCCAGACAATGTAATGAAATACAGTTATTATGTTACCAACAGAAAGTGCCAAGAGGTTCTTAAGGGACTTTTTCCACTTGTTATTACCACTGGGATTTATGAGTCAACCTCTTATTCCACCTGCACAAGTAAGCCTAGTTTTAAGGAGCTTGTGTCTGAAAGGTACAATCCAAGGAAGACTCCAAGAGAAGCATCAAAGAAAGTCATAACTGAACAAACCTGCCTTTCTTTCAAATTTGAACATTGAATATGCTTATTTAAACTATATTTTCCTTGCTTATGAGTTTTTCTGCCTGCATCATCCTTTCTACTCCTTCCTCTCCCAAGACTAGATGGAAATCTGTAGCATATCTCAGCAAGAGACAGTAAAATCACATCATACATAAGGTTGGTGTGAAAGTGTTTTAAAACCTTGTGAATATTTACAACAGTATTTAAATAGCATAATTTTTACTTTATTATTGACTGCAATGTCTATCCTAAATTTGGTAACAATAACATAATGATATCTTCACAATTCCATTCACATAAAGATCATTGTTTTTTAGGCACATGCTACACAGTGAGGCTCACCAACAAGGGAGGAAGGTTAAATGTCAGTAAATAGCTTTCATGAAAGAAGTCAAAAGAAGCAAATGTAAAGGTATAGGGTTGTGTTTTGTCTTGTTTTGCTTTGGTCTGGTTTGTTTAAATTTTCTGGGGAGTCAGTTTCTGAGTAGAAACTCCTGGCATCTGAAAGCTCACTTTGAGAGATACTGCAAGTGTTGTTGAAATAAAACGAAACGTTGCTTCATAAAGTGTTCCAGCCTTTATAAAGTAAAGCTAAGTATTGCTACATCTCTGATAGAGAGGACTGCAGGACAGTAACGACTCCTCGTTGCTAGGATGGCTGTTGTGTACAACTACATAGGCAGGACACAGAGAGAAGAAGGTTGTGTTCCCCTCATTCATTTTTCTCCTGGATTGTTTGGATCTGAAAATGTCTGCTGTGTATATCACATTTGGTCTTTTTATCAGACATCTGCAGTTCTTTCACACACTTCAGAGCCCCAGAAGAGATAGGGAGCATATCAGAGCCCGTTTTCACCACACTCCTGCAACAAGGGTATATGAGGGTGGGCCAAACAGGGGCACACGGCCCCACAGAGCTGAAAAATTATGTGTAAGGAAGCTTGAGCTTACATTGGGCTTATGCTCTCCAATCTCCTGCTGTGTGACTCCAGAGTGATCTTTAAGGTCTGCTTCATAGGAATTGTGTTGTCATGGCTGGAGTCAAGGTATGCAGTACTCATCTGTTCGAAGAAACAACAGGGGAGAAATCTCTAGTAGATGAAGCCCTTGAGAGAGTTTCTTTTGATTCTTCCTAGGCCTTTTAGAACCGAGAAATCGAGCTTAATTGGAATTTAAAGATATGATATGGCAGGAATGACCAACGACACTTGATAGTTGAACCTGAATAAGAAGGACAAAACAAGTAATTTATAGGAAATATTTCAAAATAAGGCATTAAAATTTCTTTCAATATTTTCGATAAAACTTCTCGGCTCTTTAGATCATTATTCGGAATTCATAAATAATACTGTAATGCCCATTTATAAGACATGACAAAAGTGCTTTTCCATGGAGTCACAAAAGCTAATAGACTTTTACAGCCAAGTACATTCCTAGAGTTAATCAAAAGTTGCAAAAAGACTTTTAGTTTAATTGCATTTACAAATACACAGACAAAAAGAGAAAAAAATGAATTTAATAATTACCTTTTTCTTCACTATATTCATCATGGCAGCTATGGGTAAAAGGATCATATGAGGCCAAAGCCAGTCTGACTTCTTTCACCCTCCCTAGTTTCTCTTCCCATATATAAACTATCTTTTAAACTCTAAACATGTAACTTAACAAAAAATACTTTTTTATTATTACTTTTTTAAGTCAGCTAGGCAATTTCTGGCAAGTAGTCTAAACACAGAAAACTGTTCTGTAAACTCAGAAATAGCTGCACTAATAAATTACAGTCATGGTCTACAACTTACATCAGACTTCAGCTGACAAAATTCACTTTCAAAAAGCTTAAACAATCATTATAACCTTGATGTGGTACTGATAAAAAGGTAAAGTAAAAAAACATCATCTCCACTGTGGATTATTTCATAAATACTGTCAGTCCACTATGTATCGTACGTTCTTCACAGATTCTGACTGGTCCATGACAGTCCTGAGACGGGCCATTGCAGTTGCAGTATTATGGCTTTAAATGTAATATCAGACATCAACATGAGAAAAGAATACCCCCAGGAGTCAAGGACAGAGGTAATACAGTGGCTCTTTCAGTGATGTGGCAGACACGGCAAACTGCTGCATAGCTGAACAGTTCCCCTTTGTTCTCTGTTCGGCTACGGATCCAGTTTCTCTGAATTGGGCTTATTACAATAAATATAGATGCACAACATGATTATTTATGGGAAGAAAACAGACAAAAGAGGTGGAGTTGCTGGTACCTAAACCTCATTTTCTGAGCTTCTCCCCTTGAGGCCCTCCTCATTTGTTGCACCATTGTATTCTCATTGTTACTCAATGATACAAGCCTAAGCTGTTCATCAATTTACCCACTCCCCCAATCTCTTTTTCTCTCATGTGCACTTCCTCTCTTTTCCCATGTTAATAGTTCCACAGAAATCCTATCACTTTGCTGAAGGATTGATGTAAGTCTCCAGCAATTAACATAATTACAAGCCTGATTATCGTCTAATTGCATTATGAGTATTTGGTTATTCACTACACAAATTAGAGAAAATTAAAGAGGAGCAAGATCCTGTGGTGTGGGCGGCATGCTTTCTAAACTGTTATGAGCATCTGAACGCTGTGAGATAACAAGAAGGTGAAGATGTTTTATATTGCTATTGGCTCACAGTTGTTCTTACTCTATGTTTTTTTTTCTCCTTTCAACAGTGTTCCATGTCACTGAAAGATGCAGTATTATTTCCTTTCTTCATGCAAGTTGACTGACAACATAGAGTAAACTAAAGTAAATGCTGTATTTTCTACATAGATTTGGTAGAGTAAAATGATAGTTGGAAATCTGAACAAAAGGCACACAGAGGATAAACTTCTATACTACTGAGAAACATCAATAATTCAAATATATAATTAAGGGATACTGTTCGCAGTGACAAGGGAACATAACAGTAAACAAACACCAAGAATTACATGTTCTTGTCTGTCTCTTTCTAGCATTTTTAGAGTTACTCCATTATTAATTAAATAAGCAGGGATAAGGTTAAATAATGTGTAATTAGTAGAGGGAAGTTTTAAACCTGACTAGCACTTTGATAAGGCATAATCAATATAGAACATGAGTCACTTTACTGCCATCAATGCTAGCAATGAAAAGGAGTGCTTGAAATGTACAGAATGGAAAATAATTTCAAGAAAATTAAGTAACTGGATACATTCGAAAATTATATTCTTAAAAGAAAATATATGGACTTTGCCTAAAATATGGAGAGAAAAACTTATGACGGGGAAAGAGAATAAAGATTTACAGAAAGGACTGTAGCTGCTATTGTTGAGGTTGAAGACTATGACTGCTGCTGGAAAAACAGCCATCTCATGCCTCATGCAAGACTAACTAACCACTCTGTTACCTCCACCAGAAAACCAGTGAGGCAGTAGATGGGGAGATTGGTTCAAAGCAAACCAGCTGAACTCCCCTGAGGTGTGAGCAGCCTTTGCTGACTTCTACCTTAAGTAACTGATGACTTTTCCTGTGTTTTGGGATAACTCAGTACCTATCTTCATATGTGCCAAATCCTGCTTATGTTCTTCATGGGAGCCTTTTTCATCTAGTAGACATGCATTTAATAGAAGTTAACCTGACAACATTGGAAACTGGTGTTTCTGAATGAATTTTCACAGTACAACAGTGATCTAATATCAGTGAATATAACTTGGCTTCTGAACCAAGAAGTACGCTCCTGGTCTCAAGATTTCCAGTTAGTGCTACGGGCACCCAGCCACAAGAGAATAAATTGATGACAATTTATAATTTCAGAAGGGTCAGCTGTAAAGCACCCACTATGGAAGCCCACTTCCCTTTATGTCATTTCCTTGTACCTGTCTGGCGCATTCAGATACACTCTCCTCCAGATGTGTCTGGAGACTTAGAAGCTAATGAACATTAGCTTTCTCAAGCAAGCAAAATACATACTGAAAAACTCACTGTTATTTGCATGTGAAGAGAAAGAGTAGCTGCAATCTCTTCTCTGTATTTCCTAATGTATCACCATATGATTTGCTGTCTAGAATATTCCCAAAGACCTTCCATCAAAAAATGCACTGATTATACTCCCTGTCTCCAAATGCTTCCTATTGCTTGAGCTAGTAGTTACGAAAGTAGAAGAGTGGATCCTAAACAATGCTCCAATCCAGCAAGTAGGTCTAAACTAAGTAGGCTTACTTTTGGTGGGTGAAGTAACCACCTGAAGTGCATCTATGGGAACAGGCTCTATACTCAAACTGAAGTGATGATATCAAAATATAACCATTCTCTCTTCTGCCCTTTTCAGTATTGCATCCTTTATTTAGCACTGGTTTTAATTGTAAAGGAAGTTGCAACATCTCAAAGAGGTTTTGATTCACCTCATATATCACAGCAAAGTGAATTTCAAGCTGAAGATACAACTTTATCTTGAGTTCTCTAACCTCATCTCCCATTCAATACTGTAATACATAACTGAAGAAACATGGTACTTCTCGTTACAGAGGACCTAAAGGGAGTACTGTTATTTCACACAAAGAAACCAACAGCACAAATGGCAGCAGATCTGCTGCATTTTATAGGAAGCATGGCCTTTTCCAGGCCTCCTGCTGGACAAGATAAAACACACTGCAATCAAAAGCAAGACAACGTCAGTCAAGTATCAAAGTCTCCTATGCAGAATTTAACCAACTTTGTTACTACATAGATGTCCCAAAGTTTCTCTTAAAATGTGATCCATCTTATTCTGACTTCTCTATTCATATGTCCTTAGGATGGGCAGGAAGGGAATCCCATAATTCCACATCTTCTCAGACATTAAACGATGTCTTGATCTCTAGAGTTCTCAAGGTCCATGACTCCTGGACGTTTACTGAAGAAAGCAGTTGGCCATTCTTAAAAAATAAATTTAATAAAAATTTAAAGAGAAAAGGTGAGAACAATCTTAACTATGTATCATTCCAGCACGGCCACAAAAAAATCCCTCATGAACAGAATTATTTTCTTAAAGAAAAATGTGCAATGTATATGTATTACCATTTGCTGCTACCAAGTATGTGCATAAAATTATCTGGGAACACATCACCATGTGCTTCAACTAATCCATCTAGAAAGAAAATAAAGAGAGAAGCCATATACTCCTTAACAGATAATTTAGAAGTATTTTTCAAGTGGATTTAAAATAGATTCAACATGAAATTGGATTTTTGCAAGTAGGTAAAATTTCATGTAACTTGCTAGAGCTGTATAACTTTAATAGCTGTACACAGAGGGCTAAAATCAGCTTTAATATAAAACCCATTAGATTTAACAAAAAGCTTCATTGAATTTACTGACAATTTGTCTAGTTGCCACAGGCTTCAGTTTTGCAGTCTTTCATTTTCCTCCCACTGTTTCTCAAAGCTGTCAGATGCCCATATTATAGAAGTTTTCAGAAGTCAAGGACTGGTAATGCAAGTGGATTTCACAGTCTAATATTGAAGAGCCTGTGGAGAAAAGCCACCCTGCAATTCTGTCAGAGGAAGTAAACAACAGATCACGATTTTCACTGCTGCCTTTGTAAAAGGCCATTTTTAAAATTCTACAAATACTTGGTTCTGAATGGCACTCCTGAAATGTAAACTGAAGCCTGGACTCCCAAGTGAAAGAATGAATAGAAGCAAATAAATGTGGAATTTTTTTTCTTTTGTCCTAGCACTTCACAATTCCACTTTGTAAGCAGGTAAGAATTATGAACATCTGATTATCAACAGAAGGCATATATATTTTCTTTGAAAAAATTTCCACAACACAGTGTCCCTGAGAGCCAAATAAGTTGTCTATGTGTGATCTGTACAAATTATGTTAACAATTTCTAGGAGGCAATATTCATGACAGGATAGTCTAGAGCCATCTCAGATTGTTTAAAAAGAAAGCAGTACATGACTTAGCAGGTAGGCAATAATACTGTGCCACAGCTATCCTTAAATGTGAAGCGTTATCTTCCTTTTTGACATGCACCTCCTCCACGACAGTGAAAAGAAAACAAAATATTGTTTCCCTGCTTCATTACTTTAGTAAGAAGGATTGACGACACGCTCAGCTGTCACCATATTTGTTCACCTGCTGCATGGTAAATAGAAGCTAAGTCACTTTTTATTTATTTAGCTTTTGCAAGACACCCATACTGACATAGCTAGCATTATCTATCATATACAACCACTCTATCATACTGATCAAAGAAAAAAAAAACAGTGCAAGACCATCTATAGCAAAATTCACTATTAATAGTTAATATTTGCCGAAAACAACACTTCACCTTTTGGATTTTTGAATACAGTGACTTAATTTTTGTCATTCATCACCTTTCCGATTTAAAATGTGTTTTGAAATACACGACTTATTTCATGTTCAAGATGTACTAGGAAAGTAAACAGTCCACATGTAGGGGTTTTCAGTGTCTGGGTTTTATCTGTTATCAAAGATCTATTACCATGATTAGTAAAATCTCTTTGTCATAACAGTACAAAAAAATTATCTGATAAATATATTTGAAAACACAGTTAAGAACTAATTTCCATGATAACTTCTCAGACAAATTTCCCACTAGGGCATGGCTGAAAGTAGAGAAAGTGAGTAGGAATTGTACAGAGATTACTATGTATTAGCATAAAGCATACCTTTTCCTGTGAAGTGAAGAATGGTACACTCAAAATGAGAGTATAAATTTTACTCAACAAAGCAGCCTGCCTGTAGGAGCTTGCTCCACTCTCTCATTTCATAGCACAAATAAAACGCTTTTTTATCCTGCCTTTGCAAACCGAGTCAAACGTTCTAAGTCAGTTAAATTTTATACCAAAGGGACAAGCAAAGAATTTATGCTTCACAGGACTGCCTGATAGTGAAATGAGATGTAGGGTAAGAAGGTATTACGGCAAAGAGATATAAGGCCACAGAAGTGAATGTAGTGAGGGTTTGGCTTCACTTTTTCCTGTTTTGTGTTAGCTTCAGCACATGCAGGACTGAGATCTTTGTTCTCGCTTTGGTGGTTTAGCAATTGGCTCAGACACTCAGCTGGCCTCTGCATGGGGGGGACCTGCTGCAGCCCAGTCCCCACCTACAGCTGGCTGGAGCTGAGTGCGCTTTTCCAGAAGTCTGTAAGAAGAATGGAATTCATAACATTTTAGCTGTAACAAGAAGTCGTCACTTTCTCCACAGATTACAAATGTGGGCAACCTTTCTCTCCCTGCCATGTGAATTCTTTTATGCAATGTTACTTTACTTACAGTAAATAGAGGTTGCTTACTGCTGCAGTATTTACTTATCAAAATATTATATTTTCAATATATATTAATATCTTTGAAATGTTGCCCTTTTTGTTAATTTCAAATTTGTCAGAAATCTATTTTCTAATGATGATTTCAGGAAAAAGTTTCGAAAGTTTTCTGAGAACATGAACACTTTTACTCCCCTTGAGATCTTGGGTCGCTGTGTTAGAGCTGGTCTGAGGCTGCATCTTGTAAATGGTCACATACAAGTGTAAACAGATGGGAGTAGATTGAGTGGCGGAAACTGAAACTATCAGCAAGAGGGTGGGCATTCACCTAAATGGAAAATACAGGTTCACGCCTGTCACATAAAGCAGACTGAAGAACAAACTGACATTTGTGCTCTCATAGTTCACACATGTCGGTTGGCTGGTTGGATATGCTAAAGTTTATTCAGTTTTAACCAGAAAATTCTTCATGAAATGGAAAAAGTTTTGTTGAAATTGGTACATTTCTGGGAAAGGAAACAACTCTCTCATTTCAGCTAACTACAATTTTCCCTGAGAGATTCTGAGACAGTTCTCATGCTAAATAGATATTTTAAAATTTTTATTATGATTCAGTAGTGCTATATTTGTGTAGAGTACATTATGTTCTGTATTTACTTAATCGTGGAAGATATAACAGTAATATATGGAACACTTATGTACAGGGAGAAGACTTTATGTATAGATTTGATATATTAACCTGCTATTGTTGTATGTTTACGGAACACCAAGGAAAAAAATAAAATATTATAACATTTGATCTCCAGTGAGATTATTATGCTAATACATTGTATTTTATATATTCTGAGAGACTTTTTCTTTCCATTGTAAACAATTACCAGCTCCCAGAATTTTTCCAAGACCTGATGTCATGAATGTTGTACACTCAACTTGCCGATTGCAGATATTTCATTTTCCTCACAATTCCAGGACCATAAAGGGAAGAGATGTTCTGAGGTACACCTCATATCGTACTATGCCATACTCAGGTGTACACCGTAGAGAGATCTCAGCATCCTTAGCTTTTACCAGTTACATTAATTTGAATGCTAGCCTCACTACTATTTTGCAGCACCTGACCAGGAACCATAGCCTTCAGTCTCTGCCTTCAAGCTAAATCAAATATGAAAAGATGTCTCTCCACAGTTTCTCCACAAGTTCATTATCAACTTTTTTAAAGACAGATTGATTTTAATACCCCATGGATCTAGACTTGCTGTGCTCTTTGGGGCTAATAGCAGAGAACAAAAGTAGAGAAAGTGAAGAGCTAGTCTAATGTATTCTGGTAGAAGATCATTGCATGAGACAACAGGGACTTGAAGTGAAAATTTAATGTTTTCTTCACATTCATGCATTTTTTTTTTTTTTTGTCAGCAGCTGAAGATCTCACTAACAGTCTCCAGGGCAGCTCCCTTGGAGAACATCTACAGTGATCCACCAATGAGCTAATAATGGCTGGGAAACAATATCCTAGCACCCATATTTTAATTTCAGGATTGCAGCAGGTGGCAGTTATTGTTGTGCCATAGTTTTCTCTATTTTAGAGGGTTTCTCCAGAAATCTGGGCAGAATTCAACTTCAGAATCAATAATATTGAGTTGAAATTTTATTTTCTCTGATCACTGCATGTTGCTATTATCAAGCATCATGTAAATTCATACAGACTCAACCATGCATCTTGCAAAAAAGCAAGTTCTAAACCTCTTCAGATATCTTATTTTTCTCAATTTTCCTCATGTGCAGCATCTGTTTGACCTGCAAGTGAAAGCCAAGGCAAAGAACTATGGATTCCTTTAAAGTATTTTCTACATTTATGGATTATTTTAATGCACAGAATAACTGCAACTTTTCATAAGCTTGTATTTTCTGCCTTGTTTGTTTTAATGCCACTTACAGCCTCACTTCGGGTACTTATTTGATTTTTGTAACCTTAGTTTAAGATGTTTAGAGCTGCCAAAACTCTACAGAAAAGGCTTACATAATCATGGCTGATTCTTTACAGTGTGGTGAAAAAAACATAAGAAACTCGCACTTGTGAGATTCTGTTTTTCCGTTCCACTACTTCAGTGGACAAACTTTCTTTCTGTGATGCACTTGGTCTTTAAGGTTTTGAAAAAGATTAGATTAGCTCATGGAGGTGAGGGCTACCAGAAGCTACTGCTGAGTTTAAGGGGAGTGTATCAAATGAAAGACCATACTGTACTTGCAGTGTTTGCTATAACCTACTCGGACTCTTCATGTTTTCTTTTCAGAGATAAGAGGAAGTGTGTCCTGCTATAGTGATTCTTACAAACTATATTTAATCTCTAGAAATTTCCTTTTTTTTGTATTTTGAAATTAGCCAGTATACTTTCTGCCTTACTAATTAGGCCAATATTCTTTTAAAGGGCATGAGTTTTCTTCATTTTCAAATTTACTTATGGAGAATTATCTAATGCAACTACTGCAGTACATTTTTCTGCCTGTCCACTATCATTTCTTTCAAGTTATTTTGATAAATGGATGTACTGATGCTTGCTAACCACCGAATGTTATTTTAGAGAACAACTTTGAGACATAGACCAGGAGTTTTCACTTATGCTAAAATTAAAGTGAAAAACACTGAAATTCATTCATTCACTCTCTGGAAAATACAACCTACAGGGTCTCTGGACTACAAAAATACAATGTTATATGGAAACACAAGTCACCAGCCCACCTTGTGTATGTCCTACTTTGGTAAAACAAATCTTTTTAACAGAACAATACTCTGTGGATTCTGCATTTATTGACAACAGCCAGTGGCAGTGATTCCCATGCTTTTTTTTCCCATGATTTTTTCCTATTTTTTTTGTCCTCTAAATTTCAAGCCAATTTTAAAACTGCACTGCTGCTTTCTTTTAGGTACTGTAGGCCTAAGGGAAATCTTGAGAATGTAATTGAAAAATTAATTAAATAAATAGGGAATGTAATGTACTCTCCACCATCACACTCTCATTCTTTTGGCTTTTCTATTCCTCTCCCCTTTCAAATAAATCTTGTATAAGACTCACTAAATTCACTGGACTCGCTATTTTATTCAGATGTCTTTAAAGTATTTGTCTCTCCTCTCAGAAAAAAATTTTGTCCTTAAGATGTTTGTCATATGCCTGTATTTTTAAAATCCATACTTTTGTCTCCTTTATCATGGTAATATGACTAATAGCAATCATACTAATATTTTAATAGTTAATAATAATTACTGATATTATTTTACCATCCCTGCTGATCATCTTTTTAACTTGTCTGACAAACAACAACTGTAATGAAATATGTGAACTTAGTGACTAAGAATGAGGTATTAAGACATGGTATAGTCTCTAATTTGTCTAGATGAAATGGCATTGGAGAGTACCTCGTGTCTTTCCCATTTTATTGAGATAACAATGATGGTTTTGCTAACACAGGATCTTAGACTCCTTAAATGGCTGCTGCTCCATTACATTTGGAAACACTGTGTATAAAATCATATATTCATTTTTGACATAGACACTAATGAGGGCAAAAAATGAAAGCTGACCTTAACCCTACTCAACAGTTAAATTTAGCAGTGGAATTTCCATCCTAAAAACCGAAAATATCATCTTGAAGATAAACACTGAAATACGTTGAAGATGCATATTACACGTGAAGTATTTTCTTATTAACCTTGCCTGACATCTAGTACACACTTCAGAACAGCTCTTTTGGGCTCTACTTCATTGATTTTAATGGAAACCAAAAAACTATTCTATAAAGTACATATAGGAGACCATATACCACGATGCAAGTACTTTGGCATACATCCATAAGTCTTGAAAGGAGAGGCACTTAGAAGTGTGAATGTGAATTGCTTTGCAATCTGCAGTGTGGTAATATAGCTGTCAACCATATTTCATGTTGTGCAGGACTATGGATAGAAAGCATCTCTGGAAAGACATGCTTTTAACTAGCAGAGACTGAATGACTGACATCTAAATAACCTTTTTTTCTGTCCAGGTCTAGAAAGCTCTATTAAGCAGTGTAATAGAGAAGACTATCTTTCCTAGAATATGGGAAACTTAACTAATATATGGATGAAAAAGTTAAAAAATCTTACTACAAAGTGTGCATGTAATATTAAGGAGAGAAAGAATTCATGTACCTGCATACAGCCAGAAATGTGAAAGTTGTTGGTTTTGGCTTGGATGGTCTATGAGTCCTTATATGGTTTCAGTTCCTCCTGAGTTTCCACCCTTGAATTTCACTTTGGGTTGTGGGGTGAAAAAAAGAATACTCAAAACAATACCCATTAAGTTACCAAGATACTCCTTTCTTCAAGGTGAAATAATCAAAAAACATGAAGACTTGACAGTGTTTCTACCTGAAATTATCTTTTTTCTAATATTCTCTGCCTATTTAATGTCACTGAAAAATTTACAAACTTTGGCATACCTCATCTGAGGTCTAGTTTTGCAGTGGAACATGAAGACATGAACATGTCTAATTGCTTCTGCTTTCATTATGAAAGCTTCTCCACCATTCTTATGTAGCCACTTAAATCAGACAGTAGCGGCCGAATTCATGCATTAGAATCATCTGGGATGTAAAAAAGATGAATTTGACTTCTGTAGGACAATAGCATGATTTATGTTAAATTCTATTTTCTTGCTCAATTGTGTATCTTACTTTCCACTACTCTTTGATGTGCTATGTGTTCTGAGTAAGCCACTGTATTTCTCTATGGCGCAGTTTCTTTGTAATTCTGTAATGCCAGAATAACTTTCACTCATATTTGTAAGGGTGCTTACACAATTTAGGATGAATGACTAAAACACAATTATTACCATTATGTTCTAACAACTATATGATATATATATATATAAAAAATGTATAGTTTTCAGGGAGCGGGAATTTTTAAACGAAACAGGTTCTAAGCATCCAGATTCTAGGGTGAGGGGAGAGTTTGAGTTTTATACCCAGGAATACTGAATTCAATGTAATGCTGCTGCTTAGATGGAATTAATCTTTTAGAAAAGCTTTCCTAGTCTAGAATAAGACCTAGAATTTAACAAGCAGTTCAAACCGGTCCAATTAGGGATATAATCAAAATAACTTTTCTCAAAAAATGATTAAGAATATATGCCCATGTTTACACATGCAGTACGTTTCACTTTATTTTAGCATCTCCCTGATTTTCAGAGCTGACTATAAATTTTTTAAAAAATTTTAAATTGTTAAAAAGGAAACCAAAGCATTTAATAGCAGATAAAACCAGGGTCAGTATCTGATTCACTGGCGTTTTCCCAGGCACAAGACATGTTTTCCCCAGGGGTCATCAGGTTCAGGCAAGCTGCATTCTTTCTGCCAGGCACTTTGTAATGTGCAATGAACAGTGTCATTTATTTTCATTTCCTCATACTTAATTGCATGCTTCTTGCTTCCAATATTAAGCCAGAAGGCAGGTGGTAACAGCAGTAAACTAAACTACTACTAGCTGTCGGAGTTACAGACCATGCTACTTTCCTCTTGAAACAACCCAATTGTTTACAATTCAGCAGAAACTGCTGAACTGGAAAAACGCTTGCTTCCATTGCACATTCAATAGAGATTTGTTCTTTTATTCTGAAAAAAAAACGAAACCCAAACCCCTGACATTCTGTGTTTAGCAAATACAAACTACTTAAATTTATCAACATTTTATCACAGTAACAAGAAGAAATATATGTATTTATTGTTTTGGTAAATGTACCAAAAATATTTTTAAATGTGTAGTGGGATGGTTGCTTTAGCCACATAACATGTCACTAATGCTACTTCTGTAATTAGTGAATTCAGTACTAAGTTATTTAAAAATTTAATGATTGTGTCTGAATATAGAAATAAGATGTTTATCAGTTATGAAAAATTTAAGCTTATCATATTTTGAATTCAATTATTTCACTAATTGTGGAAATTAGCATTATTTTTCCTTTTTCCCTACTATAATAAATAAAACAAAGCTTTATTAAAGACCCCTTAAGGACCTTACATAATTTCATCCTTACCCTGCACCCAGGCTTTATTTTTGGTGTACTTTACCAGCAGGTACATCACTTCTACCAACCAATCAGGAATCATTGGCATATTTATATCTATTGCAAAGTTCTCATGGGACTGTTGCATTCCTGGATAGCACTTTATAATGCACAAAATTTTTTTTTACTAGTAGTACTGTTTTGCCACAGATTTGTGTTATTGTCGAAATATCCTGCTAAAACACATACTGGAAATCATACCATATTCCTGCTAGAAAATTACAAATGGTAAAAAAATAGAGTAACAGTAAATATATTCATGATCAATTAAAAAAAGTCAGCTCTGATTTCAGTTGCTTTCAACTTTACTCAGTGTTTTTTACATGAAAAGCTCCATTTATTCCTGCTGTAATTATCTAACAGCAATAAGTAATAAATACGAGATTTCTAAAAGTATTATTTGCTTATTTGCATAATAATACATATTTTAGTAACATACCTAGAAAAATAATAGCATATCAGAACACATTCTCCATTTTAGTTCATAAATTTGCCATGTACATGTTCTAATGTGTTAGTTATTAACTATAATAGTACACAATTTCCTGTGTATCATTAACATATTGCCGTTCACTTTTGTAATACCTGACTAAAAGATTACTGATGCTGATATTTCAGGATAAATAGCAAGAAATTGCAAGAAAGACAGATACATGCACGTTCTGGCTGAATCTTGCCAATTACTTTACATGGGAGACTATACACCTTAGCACTTTATTCACTTGATGCCAGTGGAGCTCAGAGCAAAATTTTGATGGCAAAAATATGGAACTGTGGAGCTCCATATTAGGAGGAACGGGACATCTCATGTAGAAACAGTAGTAAAATAAGAGCAGGCATATTTTATTAAAAAAAAAAATCCAGTCTTTATCTCCTATGTCTTAAGAAAAGAACTTAAGCATCTGGGCAAAAATTAAATTGCATTTGCTACCTTTCCCACTTCCAGCAATCAAGTGTTGAGGAATTTCTTAGCTGTTCTGCTCACCTGCCATTCTGTAACTGAAGAATTTGTTTATTTTCGTAAGTAATTTTATTCTTCATAAAATCCTACGGTGCATCCAAAGCATCCTAATGAAACTAAAGATTGCTACTCCATGTTAATGTACACAGGGGGAGATACCTTCTTCTACCCAAGAGTCACAACATACACTCTTCCTCTAAGCACTTTTTTAATGAACCAAAGGGGAATGAGTCTCTCTTCACACACTATTTCTTCCGAAAGGTAGATGCAGAAATATTTTCCTACTTGTTCCCTGCTAAAATTCCTTTTAGAAGAGATTGGAAAAGGAAAATGGTAGCATAGTGGCTTACAACCTGTGGCAGGAAAGACCTGGGATTTATCATGATTAAACAAACAATAAGTTTTCTAAAAAACTAAATACCTAGTAGAGCCCAAAAGACAACTAAGCCTTCCTTTCCAAAGAAGAACCCCCTGCTTACCAAGCTCTTGGCAGTCTCTTGTCCCTGGATACTTAGAAAACCATTAGTCGGGAAACTTCTTTAAGTGGAAGTGCTGGAGGGCAAAATCTACACACATATACTTGATAGGTCAGTGACAGCTACCAGTGTAGATTATACAGCTTAGTTAAGCAACAGAATACCTACTTCGTGAATTCGAGCAGTGCTTGGATACGATGTAAGAAACCATCCAGACTGCACGGTTAATGCATGGTTGAGATTGCATTTCTCCTGGCAATGTCCAAAAAAGACATGTCTCTGTACTGCAGACATTGATAACTCAGGATAAAAGCACTCCTGATCTTGTCCTGTAACTTATTTGGGTTATTTTGAAATTAAGCAAGATAAGTACTTAGAGAACTAAGCATAAAAGTCTGCGTAGAGTCCAGGCTGACATGCTTTTGGAAATCAAAGCGATCCCCATTGGACTCCACTATTCTTTTTTTTTTTAAGTCAATCAGAAGTGTTGACTTTTGCAGACTCAAGACTGAAGTTTTCACTGGAAAAATTATACTAAGATATCTTTATTGGACTTTGGCCAAGAAGACTGCTGAACATGAATACATTACAGCACTAGCGAAGACAGAGTGGCCTGCCTGCAACACAAATTGGTATGGGCTAATAAAACAATAATAGTTGCCTAACTGCAAAATCTACTTTCTTGCTCCTTGGTCAACTTACTCCACTTTTTTTTTTTTCATTTACTTCCTCTGTGATACTACATTATGGAAGCATCCAGATGTGTCAGAGGATATCTCAGAAAAGGACATCTAATATTTATGTACTGAAAAGCTTTTTATGTTGTCATTTGAAGCACATTCAGTGTGTAATCTTGCAGATCACTCACTCACAGGTCATGTCTACATATCTATAAATTCCCAAACTGCACTGTTTATTTGTCATCTATTCAAATGAATACCCCAAAATATATCACTTATGCTTTGACATGATAAATGACTCTGTGGGGATTTTATTGCTGAGATGCAGTACTCTGGAGAGTCATGGAATTGTGCAATCCAATTAGTGTTTTAGATGGTGCAATACCATGCAATATCATGAATGAGTAGATATAGTTCACAAATAATATTGTTAGGATTGTCTTTTCTCTATCCTAAATTGTCTCCACAGACATGGATTTGCATACATACATTGACATACACCATGCAAATTACCGTCCTGCATAAGATCATTTCTGCTTAGAGAGACCATTGTTTTTGTTGAATTTCACTTATAAAGGCTTTTCAAATTGTAGACAATGTCTTTACATAGAGTATACATTGGTAAGTACATGTTGAAAATGAAGAGAAAAATATTTGTAAGCTGTGTCAGTTCGTATACTGCATTTCAGTTTCATTTTTATGAAGGCATTTGAAAGCACTGGAGAATCTAGTTTGAACTTTTATTTTTATTTCAGTTCTTGTCATGTCCAAATTATAAAACGCAGATCCCAGTTCTTTGGGTACTGCAATTTAATTTACCTCCAAAGATGTATTTATTTTTTTCTACTTTTTGCTATATAGTTGCTCACAGCTGAAATTGCTCAGTCATAATGAAAACACACTTGCATTCCAAATACCTGCATAAGTATGCATTTGGGGGATAGCTTCCTTTTTATTGCAAGTTATCTGCAAGGAAAAATATTGGTAAAACATACCATTCCTGAACAAGGTTTCAGTAAAAGTTAAGTAGAGAAAAAAAACCTAGGTGCGAATTCCACTGAGCCCTAATTTGAGTTACATAAGT
This sequence comes from Tapera naevia, assembly GCA_033556795.1. NCBI lineage: Eukaryota > Metazoa > Chordata > Aves > Cuculiformes > Neomorphidae > Tapera > Tapera naevia. The sequence continues at coordinate 21,389,419 of JAUMJJ010000038.1, forward strand.
GTAATTCTGATGTCTAATTTTGATATCATTTCTGCTCAGGGTTTTCCCCAAACCTCCACGTGCAAGCTTACAAGGCTCCTTGGTACTTTCACAAAAGGGGTGGATACATGTAAAGTTATCCTTCAATTTCCTAACCTTGCCCGCAGTAAACGGACAACAAATTAGATAAAGTAACTTGTTTTGTCATACTGTGATGCGGAACTCCACTTATTCTAGCCATTCACCTATTAGAAAAGAGTTTTGAATTCATTGAGCTGCACTATCAGAGCCATATGTTTATAAATTGCAGAATGGCATGTTTATCCTGGTTGGGGTACTTAATTCTTAAATTTGCTGATTCATTTATGCCTAACAAAAAAAAAATAGCTTATTGCCTCCTCTCCCAGACTCAAAAATTATACTGTAGCAAACGCACAGAATTCTTGACCTTGATGCACCTTCTAAAAAGTTAGCGTGAAGTTATCAGTTTTATTTTTTCTTTATCCCCCATAAATCCTTTTTTTAGTACTGTAAGATCATTTACTAGCAAACTATTGCTGAACAGAAGAAAACACATTTTTTTATCAATACCTTTTGCAGCTAAATTATACAGAGGAAAACTGTACTTATTAAAACCTATGTATTGACCCAAGTTAGGTGGTTTTCTCTAATCTTTAAAGTTGTATTTCTACAAAAGATAATGGCGGTAAATTAAATATATACTTGGCTAATTAATTCACTCAGTTAAAACAAGGCACATAATTCTCTTTACATTCCCATTTAGGCCCCTATTCAAAAAAACACTTAAGAATATCCTGCTTTTCAATGTGTCTACCATACTCCTTTAGGCATATGCCCAACAAAATGTTTAAGGATATACTTAGGCATGCATTTAAGTGGCCTGCTCAAACCAGATGTTAGTCTAGAAGAGCATGCAAGAGAAAGCATTCATCACCCTTGGGTTGAAGAATCTATTAAAAAGTGCTTCTTATTCAAAAAGAAGCATAGTGAAGCAGGTTAAATGTTCATCCCAAGTGAATGGAAAATCAGAAAATGCTCTCAGAGACTCATGCAAACGACTATTTCTATCACCAAGTTCAATGCAGGAAGACGAAAGTAAGACTTATTCATGGCAGTAAATAGGGGAATTTGCAGCACTTATTGCACAATCCTTTTCAGACCTTCTTGAAATCAATAGTTAAAATCTGCTTTATAAGCTCAGAGGACAGGAAAGGCTGTCATTACAGGAACTAGTATCACATCTAACCTCTACATAATTAAAGTATTTTTTCATATTCACTTTGTCACTTAGAAGACACTGTCTGGTTAATAAACTCATGATGCAGCTTAGAGTATTTGTTCCTAGTTTTCATTTTTTTTTCACTACCACAACACCATAGCAACCTAAACACCAAATATTTATTTTCTTTCTCAAACACTGCAAGGTATTTTATGAAAAATTTTTATGCAAATTGGGCAATGCATTGATTCATTCTGTTTGTCTCTCTTGTATTTATGTCTAAGGCATCTATCACCATGGTGCCTAAATGCTGTGGTATCTCAGTGTTTGCCAGTCTGTATATCATAAGAGTGGTATCATAATTTTTGTCCAGTTTCACATAGTCCTTTTATATAAACTGTAAGGAAGTATTAGCTAGGATGGAGCAGTCATGGATTAAATACAAACAAATGTTTTCTATGTGAGTATACATATATCAGTAGAAAAATAAAAGTTCTTACTGTTTCCTTCAGTCTTCATTTACTCTGAAAATATAGTCTGTACTAGTAGGATGTGCTCTTTATGAAGCCTTTATGAAGGCTTCTCTGATTTAAAAACCCTGGACTCTACTCAAAATCACTTCTGTTCTACCTCCTAACCAGCTTGAGTAATCACAACTGCCCACACAATACCAAACTGTTCTGACGATTTTTTGCAGTACTTACTCAATTAGATTTCCCTCCCTCTTTAGAACTCATTTGGATTGCATCTTCCCTCCCAAACATACTCATGACACCGTTTTAGACCTACACCAATGTCTTCCCACAAATAAGTTATGCTGTCATGAGACCTGGGTTGCGTAAGCAAGCCTGCAGAGCTTTCAAGATGCTGCACACAAGACTAGGGATGAGTAACAGTGACAGCTGTAAAAAATACACCTGATTCTAACGGTAAAAGTAGGACTTTTTTTCCTCCTCCTTCTTTAGTAACAGTCAAATGGAAAACACAGGGAACTGTAAATAAATGTTATATTTGAAAATACTAACTTGGGCCAAAACACTGTGATATTGTATTTGGCTTACCTTCAAATAGAATAATTTTTCTCCCTAGATATTAAATGGAAAAGTATAACCAGAAAGATGTGAAACGGAAAGTTGCTAAAGCTGAAGAACATCGCACACAGAAAGGCAGTATTTCTTCTAACAGCTCTGAGATGATATGAGAAGGAGAGAAAGGATGTGGAGGAGGGGGAGAGGGAGGGAAAGGCAAGACAAGGGAACGTGAAGCAAACCAAAAAAAGAATGTGAAATAATTGATATTGTTATGGAAAGACTGAAAAAAAAAGAAGGGAGCCAAAATCAAAGAGGCACTTTCAGTATCATAAATATCAGCCTGTAGAGTAGATTTTCGATAAAATGCTTAAATGCAATTGGTCTGGTCATCACATAGAAAGCTGAATCATTCTTAGTTGATCTTGCCACGAGCCAGACTGCTTCTAAGTTTTTTTCTCTATAGTATATTTTACTCTGTTTGGTTTATTTTACTCCCTGAAATGTTTCATCATAGGTAAAATATGATTCTTAGCCAATATTTCCATTTAAAACCTGTTTTTAAAAATACAGTTAAGATAGAATTACTACTGGAAGGTAAGACCCTCAAAACAGAAAAATGGGAAAATGTCTCACTTTACAGCTGTTTCTAAGGATGGGAACAAATCTTGACAGCTGACATTTAGGGAAGTGAGAGCTTAAAATATTACATGAATAAAGCATATTTTCCTTTTCTTAGTGGAACATATAGAGCAAAACATTCTTGTCTGAATTTAGTATTAAATTTCTTCATTGATCAACCTAAGGTTGCACCAACAATGAAATGCAATGCATTTTAGCACATCCAAAGCCATATAAAAGTGATGATTTCTATACATATATATAGCACTCTACATCATCAAATAGTTTGTAAATAGCAACATCATCATTCTCATTCTATTTCACTAACGCAAAAATCAAGACTCCTGTCATCAGTAATATGTAGAACAAGAGAAATTAGATTTTTCAATGACATGAGACAGGTCTAAAATTTCCACCTACCATGAGGGAAACTTTGCCTAGATAAAAATTAGGTCCCTGTGAATTTCCACTCTATGGTAGTGGATACAGGCAAGAAACCTCTTCCTTTGCAGAAAATAAATGAACACCACCATTTCTTTTCAGGATTACAAAATTCTTTGTTGACTGAAGTGTTTCTAGTCTCTGCCTCCCAAGATATCAAATAATAACACTGGTCAGCTTCAGCTGTAAAGGGACTAGACAAACCTGTCCATCTCATAACTGACCTTTTTTTCTATATTGTAAAGAAAACAAGATTAAATTGGTGGTTGTATTCTTGTATAGCCCACTGTGATGGAATAGTTTTAAATCCTTCTGTGTCATATAGGCTCATATGACTGTATATGTTATATTTCAACATATTTTTGAAAATACTTGATTTGATGTACCTTCTTGCAGCTGACCTACTTTATTCAGGATTGCTATCATGGCCAGTTGCTATGAGAGTTGAACCCTTTTGTACAAATGACTGATAACACAGTGACTGGTGCTAAATTCCTAGACAGATTAAATGAAGCTCATCCCCCTCGAGATGTGAAACCTCTTCAAGCTGCTTTTTTAAAGCGACGTAACAAGTCTTTACTCCTTATATTACTGTTCCACGTTTCATTCCCTGTCTTAAAGGAATTTTTGTCTTTCTATTTCTCCTGGGAAATTGTGTTAAAATTCAAGAACCTGACCTTAGGTTGCATTGAATATTCCCATTGACTTCAGGCCATAAAAAAGGAAAACTGTGAAGAAGAGTTATATTCTGTCAGAAAGAATATGGCTCCAAACGCTGGAATCATTCTGACAGCTCTATTTCAGAAGTTAGCCAAGGAGAAAAAAGGGGCCAGGCATCTTGAAAATTACATACACATACCTCACACATATGTATACTCATACAGAGCATGAAAAAGAGAGGAGAACCTGAAAGTATTCAAGTTATATTTCTGCTACAATACTTCAGAAGATCTTATCCTTGAAATTTGTGTCTTCTGACTAATTACATAAGTGTTGTTAATTTTGTGTCCTTATTACCCTATGAGTGTGTTCACAAAGTTAATCCTTCGTCTGTGACGCACATCTGTAAGAGACAAACAAAAAGGCAAAGAAGCTTGGGGATTTGATTAGTTTCTTCCAAGAAACTAAATGTGCTATTACAGTCAGAATTATGTAATACACCAGATTATAATTTTCTCCTTTGAGAAAAAACTTGGGTTAAACACTAGCGCAAATTCCACATGACAGCAAGCAGTCTCAGGAGTTTTAAAAAGTAGAAGATGGCAAGCTAGACTTTCACTGGTTATTTGTAGTTCCTTTTATAAGTTTTGGGCACAGAACCAAACTTTAAGATTCCACATAGAAAGACAGAATCTTTCTGAAAGATATTTTACAAATCAGCAGGACTGGAAATAACTTGGTAGAAGACTTACAGTGTATGCTCTTTCAGCCCTCTCACTAGAAACCCATTTTGGCTTTCTCTGAGGTAGAGATAAACCACAGCTAAGATACAGTTATTAAATCTTCTTTATACATTCTGTATGAAATATATTAACTACAAAAATACTGTATTCAAATAAGGTTAAGGGTCTGACTTAAACCCACAAAGACATGGAAACTCAGAAATATTGTGTCTTCCTACCCTTTAGTCTCCTCAGTGTGGCTAAGCATTGAAGCACAAATGACTTGTGGTCAGATTCCTTAAACCTCTTTATGGTATGTTTCCCCTTAAAGGTACTTTCTACTTTAAGGTTCTTTCAGTCTGCATCCTCTCTGTAGTCCCAGGTTAAATTCTGCCATGGACTGCTTCATTTTTTCAATAGTTTCAGTTTTAGACTGCTTGCAGAAACTTAAAAGTGAAAAAAAATAAACCAAAGCTACATAATTGTTAGTATTGGTGAACGTGGGGTTTTTCGGCCCCTTTTTTTTTTTAACACAGAACAGATTCCATGTTACAGAGAGACAGGCAGGCAGATGTAGGACATGGGTAAGTCTCACCAAGTGTAAACACTTGCTTCAGTTCTTTCTCCCCTTCCCACCACAGTCCTACTTACATATATGTAAATAATCATTATATATTTCTCCAGTGAACTAAAAGAGAACCTTGCAGCTGATGTTGAAATAAAATTTTATGCCACAAAATGACATGGGGTCTTCTTCCATGATGAACTTTTTGCTCTTTCCCTGAACACAACAGTGACCACTGGAGATCATGCTATATTCAAAAGAAAGACCAACACTTACAGTCCATTCTTCTGGAAGGCCTCTCAGTTTTGAAACCACCTCCTACCCTGTGGTACAGTAGTTTGGGCCTGATGACCTCTTGGGCAAACTGCAAATTGTATTTTCTCAAGATAAGATCAAAGCAGGGAAATTCCACTGTGGTGAAGAGGAAGGGTATCTTAGGCAAAGTGACATTTTTTCCCACATTCCACAAACCTGAGTTTCTCCTTTCTCTCTTCTATTTTTAGTTATTCTTTGTTTTTGCTTAATTATTGGTAGTGTATTATGCAGTAAGGCAACTGTTTCCACACAGCTCTAATAAATCTATGTGCATTCAACAAGTAGTTAGAACTCAGTCTTTTGAAGTGTGACTTGGGGCTTCCCCTCCACGTTTCATAGCATCTGATTAACATGTATGTTCAACTCTGCTGTACTTACACATGCTACTGAAGTGAACAATCAATACTTATCAATACTTACTAATTCACTTCAACTGGTACTCCTGTAGACTGCTAAAAAAAAAAAAAAAAGAACAAGGGCCATTCCAATAAGTAAATACGGTTGACTCCACTCTGGTAGCCTGAGTAAAGGCAGCAGATTTGATCTTGAAGGATATCCAGAAACATGAATCTTTGCAGTTCATGTAATAAAAGCAAAATACACAAAATTTGCAAACAAGTAATCCTCAACAAAATATTATAAGAATTTAAAGAAACAAAAATTATGTATTTTTATCTTAAAATATCATAGAGCAAAACTCAGAGTTTCAGGATTAATAGAAATGAATATTTTCCTTAAATAGACAATAGTAAATATGTCTGTATACTAGACGATCTCTGTTAAAGACTAAGAGAAGCAGAAAGTAGTAGTCTTGATCCAGAAAAAGTATTTCTGCCTTATACAGCATAAAAGACAGACATCCAGGAATAGCTCATCCATGAGAAATGGTGATCTCCTATTGCTGCCAAGGTCAGCCAGATCTGTTGTGATACGTTCTGTAAATGCTGACTCTCTCACTTAGAATTTTCCAAGGACTTCTTTAACACCTCGAGATTTTTTAGTTTTATTGTGGAACAAAGCTATGATACAAAAATGTCAAACTAGAAAGTACAGAAAAGGATGACAGAGAGTTTTTATTAGATTTGAGGGTGACAACTCCTTTGAGAAAAGAACCATGTAGTTAGAAAAAGAGTGGTCTGAAGTTCCTGGAGATCCAGCAAGAAAATGCTGAAATGTCAGCAAAGAAGGAAATTTTGTTCTGAAGCCAGCAGTCTGACAATCTATCACACTCCTAAAAGCCTGATGGCAGATGACATGTGGAGGATGAATCTGTATCAGCCTATCACATGAATGGGACTGGATCTATTCGCCTCTGCAGGAAGCCCTCACGGAAACTCCCAACATAGCTTTACTATGCCTCAGTCCTGACCTTCTGCACTTCAAATGCCAACTGTGCCCCCTTGTGTGGTACTTTTCTGATGGTAGCCATAAGTCCCTAGGGAAGTAGATTAAATTAAAGCAAGTCATTTAGCTTTTCACTTTCTCTAGTTAAAAAAAGGAGAGATAAAAAAATAAAAATAAGCTAATACCTTTCAGCCCTTAAAATAAATTTTTACTCTGTGAACTCTCTGCTATATTTATATGCAATCAGAGAGAATAGTTTGGATCTCTCTCTGTATTAGCATATAAAATTCTGGGCTTGAAGTACTAATTAAAAGAACATAAAGTAGACAAATAGACTACTTTTTTTTACATAATGGGGTGGGAGTCTTCTGTTGAAAGACTCACCTTGCTTGGAGCTTTAAGAAACATCCAAGGTATTGTTTCATAGGGACCTTGTGAATATAAAGGACAATGAAAACTGTACTCTAGCAAAAGACATCTGAGCCAGATGAGACAGCAGAGCACACCAAAAAAAAGAGGTTTTAAGTAAGCCTATAAAGATCTCATGCCAGGAGAACTCATGCAGGGGCAATTCAGCTCTATTTGGGAGCTTTACCTAAAAGGAGAATGATGCCATCGTTGTTCAGAACTGAAAACTGATTAATCATCTGCTTGGCATCTGTCTTGGCTGATGAAAGTTCCCTTTTCAATTCTAGTGATATAGACTAGTCCTCATGTTGTCACCTGTCTGCTTTTGACCAGACCCCTGTCCTGTTTCTCTTTTTTCCTGACTATTCAGCTGACACATTCAGCTGATAATATGTAAATTCGTAAAATACTCGCAAATAGAGATGGGTATTTTTAACGGTATCAAACATTTGTACAGATTTGTTCGCAAGACACCTGTATAAGGCGCAGTTCCCCGATAACATTTACATAAGTTTCATGGATCACTACTTTTTGGAAGAAAAAAAAAGAAGCCTTTGGACAGGCTTTTTTATTTACAAAATCAATTGTTGAAAACATAATTTTCCTTCAAAAAACTAAGTTTCTAAAACTCAAGTACAATCCTCCAGTACACTTCAGAAAAAAATAGCACCAGAAATTCCTGATCCCTTATACTTCTAGATGTTTCATGATTGATTTAACAAGATAAGTGGAAGAGTGGAAAATCGGCAATCTTAACACTTGGGTATATCTTGCAATTGAGAACTAGCATAGATCATACTGTGATGTATTTTTGAGCCTTCCTGCATACCATGTGGATAGTGCATCTCACATAAAATCACTTGATAAGGTAGAAAATACTGGAAGAGGTAAAAAGGAACTTCATATTTCCATTTTTTTCACTGACCATAAGAAATAATTTGCTTCTAAGGCTCAGTGAAATGTTTTCTTTTAAGATTGGTCTACCTTTTATATGTCTGCAAGGCCACATTAAATTCCGTAATTTGAATTCAACCAGCTGGCAGTGTCTTTGAAGCATATGGGAATGGATCAAAGCTGCAAATATGCAAGGTGCATTTTATATTTTTCAATTTCTCTCATGGTTATTTAAGATCTGGATTCTGTGAGATGTTGTGTGCTTAATTTCTGCTGTAGGCAAAGTCAGATGAGTGTGTGAGAACCTTTTAGTGAGATGCTCAACACAGTTCTGGTTTAGACCATGTGTCTGTTCCTCCTCTATCTGTTAAATTTGCTGCGTATCATTTCTTTGGAATGAGAAGGCAAGGCAATACTCAGGTTTTCTCTTTGCTTTGTAACAGAGGGAAGTCCTTCCTTAACTATTTAGAAGTAATCTTTACTTCCTTAAAGAGATGAGAGCAATTTACTCTCGTGCAATGTGATAATTAGGGACTGGTCATTTTCACCATAAACTAATTAAACAAGACAGGGGCAGTGGCTAAAAAAATAAAATAGGTGCTTCGTTCATTACATGTTTGACAACATTTGATTTGACAGACCGTTAGGCAGTGTTACGAACTGTTTAAATACTCTGAAACATCTACCACCACTACCAAGCTTTGATACCAGGTTCTGTTTAAATACACTGATTTATGCTCACTTATAAGTGTACACTCAGAATGTCAACAACACTTAAAATTAATCAGTTTCTTAAAGGATTTGAGTTTGTTCTGTTGAAAAGGACAGATTAATTACTCTGTTTTAAATATTCTGTAATCTTAATATCATTACCTTTTATGTCTTCTCACATCCAAGTGCTATAGCCAGCTTAAGGACATGGAACAGGACGTCCACACAAAAGGGACAGAGCCTTCATCCTATTATTATTTAATTAACTACTCTCTAGAAACTGATCAGCATTGAGCTTTGTTCTGAAAGGTAAATTGTGCTGTGCCTCAGTAAGTAGCCTCAGTTAGTAAAGTAGAAATTCCAGCAGGAGGCATTTTTTTCTCAGAAAAATGGCTCCCCTTTTGCCTTATTTGGCCCTCCTGGCTCCCAAGGTACAAGCACATAAAACAAGAAGCAGAATGATTTTCAAATCCAGGTGGTTTCAAATATACAGGAGAAATTTTTTCTTTAAAAAAGAGCCAACCTCGTGAAAAGAGTCTCGTGGTGCCTATGTATAATAAATAATAAGCCATCATCACAGCTCCACATTAATTTCTTCCTAGGAAAATGCATAAGTCTTCTCTTTATATCAGATGATCAGACAAATCTGTCTGGAGAACCCAAATAAAACTGATTATAGATGCGTGAGATTAAAACAAAAGGATGTTGAGCTAGGTTATTTTTTAAACTTTTACCTCTCTTTGGTAAAGAGTTTTATGCCTATTGATGGCCCCAACATACTAGATGGAGCAGCTGAGTGAGAAATTACAGCAGACAAGAAAATGACCTGCCATACTGGACATACTTACTTGTTTCTTTTAGTTCTGATGGTCTGATTGCTGCAGAGCATCCATGAGAACATGCAAATGGCTGGATTGGTTCAGACCAAGGACCTGCCCTGCCAGTACTCTGCCTTCAGTGATGGCTCCAGGTGTGGCAGCCTGAAGGGAAGGCAACACTTCTCCCCCTCCCCCTTACTGCTGTGTCTCTACTTCTAGCAATTTTCAGCTCAAAGGAGATGTTGATCCATTATGGTTTATTTAATGACTTCTGTAGGTCTCCAGTCTGCTGTAAACTTCTTACATCCACATGTGAATTCTTCATGGAGAATATTTACACTATATAGTCCCACTCCAGCAGACAGCATTTAAATGAATAACAACTTTTTTAGTATCAGCAGATACAGATCATGTTTCTTAAGTCATTTGTTCCTATTTATATGAGATAATCAATGACATCCTTCCCATATGTTAGCATAGGAAACTCTTTCAAGACAGTTTTGGAGATACTCACTTGAATGTTGAATGGCCTTAAAAAATCAGTGCCCTTCTGTACAAGTGTTCCTTTCTTTTGAGCTTCTAAAAATTGATTCAGGCTCCTTAATCTGTTGGCACTTTTTTCTAGAAAAACACGCTTACATGAGCTCTGATGGCCAAGTTTGTTACACTATTGAATTATCCTAGAGAGGGTCTTGCTTTCTCAGTCCTACAACAATATTAACATTTTCAGTTCCACCCTCCACAAAAGAATTATCCTGCAAACTCCAGGGAAAATATCCCTGACAAAACAAAAGAACGCTTAATATTAATATATACAGCTTTTTAATTTTTACTAACTATACAGATAACTGCCACAAATCTCAGGTGTTTTTACCATCTCGATGATTAAATCACCTCTGTAAGTAGCAGCAAAAATCTCATAACCTTTCAGGGCCTGCATCATTAAGTACTGAAAATAACTTGAATTGCTGTGCAAAGCAAATGGTGTAGCTATAAACTCCTACAGATTCATAGGAACTTAAAGCCTTTCTTAAGGCAACAGTCAGTAATATTTCACATAAATAAGAAGCCATATCTCTGTTTTTTTTTCATCGAAAGGACTAGTCATTCTAGTATTGACACCCGCTGTTCTGCATTAGCATAGCTGCACCTGCATACACCAGTTGTCTAGATCAGCTCTTCCAGAATCAGTATATCTCCAACATTTTCCTGCACAACAGGCCGAAAACTAATCCATGGTCCACTTTCTCAATAGCAGCTTTTCAATACTGAGCTTCCAATCTGTGCCCCATTCACTTTGTCAGATTATGGTCCACATATCAGTCATTTGCAGCAGTGATGTATCTGTCAAGCATCAAGTACATTTCTTGCAAAGGAAAGTCTTTTTTAGGATTTCTTAACTTTCAAAATGTCTAATCCCAAACATGCAAAATCATGAGTCAGATGCCAAAAAAAAAAAGAGACTTTTTTTAAAAGAATATGTTGATGTCTTTTCACTTGCTTTCTGGAGCTTTTTCTGGCCCGTGTTTTCAAGCTTTTCTCCAAGGCCATAAGGGTTTCAAACATTATTAAAAAGAAAGCAACTGAGACTCTTTTGTAATTGCATGTTTAAGGAAAACATTTATTGCCATCAGGCTTAAATTGTCTTGAACTGACAACCAAGAATCTTCAGAGATACTTTTAATCAAATAATCCTGAACAAGAAATAGTGCTTCAAACATGTTTTCTCTTGAGTTTTGTTTACATTACTTATGTATTTTTTTCAGATAATTAAGCTTTACTGAAATCAGGTTGTAAAACATGGAGGAAAACTATGACATCATCCTGAAGGACTCTCTACAGTATCAAAATATCTAAGGTACAGATTACAGATCCTCACACAAACAGTGATTTTTTCACCTGAAATTTGTGATTTGCTGTCCCTTAATACCGAATTCCCTTGAAATCTTTACTCTGATTTTTTTTATTTTTTGTAGTGACAAGAAGACAGTTCTGCATAACAATGCATTACAAATCTTCTTAAAAGATCTTTAGATTCCAACTGTATCATGACAAAAATGTTCATAAGTATTTGGTAAATGTAACCATTCTGATAACTGTCATCATCTCAGCTTATTTCTGTGGCACCCACTAATTTGTTTTTATTTAAAGAGGGAAAGGCATTCTTTTCTTCTCTTAATACAATTCCTCTGTAGGACGTTATCTAAGCTCAATATAGTGTCTTTCCTCTATCCTTCCTCTTCCACACTTTCTGTCCTGATTAAAACTACCAGAGACTCAGCATGAAATCCAATGGGATTGCTCACGGTGTTTTGAGGTCACATTTTCTTTTATTGTTTTTGCCTGTTAAACCTTGATTTGCTCACCAATCCGTCTCTAACATCCCAGTGGATTCCTAACTTTCCTTTGTCAGCACCCTTGTTTGCAGCCAAATTCCTCCTCTTCGTATTCCCGACCCTGTTCTCCTCCTCTTCCTTCTTCCCCTCTCAGTTTCCCCATCTTCTCAAGTTTCTCTCCTTCGTCCTTCTGCGAGGAAGGTTGTGCCTGCTGTCAGTACTGCCCATGGCGTGGCCAGGGCCAAGCCCTAGGAGCTAGTGAGGCAGACCCCAGCTCATGAGGCTGTTTCATGGGTGACACTTTACTCACTTCCTGGTTTCTGAGGTGTGCTCATGGATCACAGTTTATTTCTGCCACTCCAGACTCTGGGCAAATTCTTCCAACAGAAGGTGGACAGAAGGTGCAGGGTTTGTCTAACCCACCAATCTGTGCTCACTTCTCGACTCTGGTTGAACCCACAAGTGCTGCCAGGGGAGCTGGGGGATGGGGGACCTGACATGACCTTTGTAAAATGGCCGTGGAGATGGGCAAAGTCTGTGGCGATGGGCCAGGGGCCGCGGAGACAGGGCAAAGCTGTGGAGATGGACTAAGGCTGTGGTGACAGGCCAGGGGCAGTACAGGACCAGAGCGAATGGTACGAAGATGTGCCAGGGGAGTTTCAGATTGGATATAAGGAAAAGGTTTTTCCCCCAGAGGGTAGTGGAGCACAGGGAAGCAGTCACAGCGCTAAGCCTAACAAATTCAAGAAGCATTTGGACAAGGCCCTCAGACATACGGTGTGAATGTTGGTGTTGTCCTACGCAGCGACAGGAGTTGGACTCAGTGATCCTTGTGAGCCCCTTCCAACTCAGATCATTCAGTGATTCTGTGATTCTGAGACAAGTCAAGGCTGTGGAGATTGGACAAGGCTGTGGGAATTGCACAACGCTGTGGAGAGGGACCAAAGCCTGTGGAGATGGGCCGGCAGCTCGCACGGAGACAGCTCCCGGGACCCGCCCGCGGCCACACGGGCATCCCATCGCGGAGCCCACAAATCGTCCGGCCCGCCCGCCCCACTCCCGCGGCGCGGCGGGGCTGCCATAGTAACGCGCGCGGGGCCGGGCGGCGCCGCGGGGCCGGGCGGGGAGGGCGCGCGGCGGAGGGCGGGGACGCGGCGGGATGGCGGGCGCGGCAGCGCCCCCTCTCCGCCACTCCCAGCCCCGTGCGCGGCCGCCGTCAATGGCTCTTCACTCGCCGGCCCCTTTGTGTGAAACGCTCGGAGCAGCGGCTCCGTGTTCCCCGCCGGCCAGCCAAGCCGCGCGGTGCCGACCCCAGCCCAGCCCGGCCGCGCTGTGCCGGGACAAGAGAGCCGGGCGGCCATTCCAGCGCGGGGCGGTCATTCCCAGCGCCTCGCTGCTCATCCCGGGGGTGCGCGGGGGGCACCGGCCGCCTCCCCCCGTCCTCCAGCCCCGCTCTTCACGGTGCAGGGCAACCAAAATACACCGCCAGCAAACCCAACCAAATAAATAACAATAATAATAATAGTGGGGAAAAAAAAAAAAAAAGAACGGGGAAAGAACAGAGGGAGCGAGGGAGAGGGAGGGCGGGAGGGAGAAGCGAACCAACTCCGAGACTCCCATAAAGAGAGGCACAGACGGAGCTAGCGCCCCGGTGCCGATGCGTGGGGGAAACAATAAGTACTGGAAGTTACCTGCCCTGCCGTGGAAGAAGGAGGGTTTGTTGATTTCTCTCGCAGACATCTGCAGACCGGTGCTTTTTTTTTTTGGAAGAGATTTTTTTTTTCTTTTCTCTCTCTCTCTCTCTCTCTCTCTTTACAAACCACAAACGGATGTGAGGCAGGGAAGGTGTTTCTTTGACTACTGAAGTCAGGCACCTCTTTTTTTTTTTTTTTACTCTTTTTAGTCTTGTTGTGCGTGCCCCCCTCCCTTCACAGACACACGCGCACCTCCCCCCCCCCCCCTTTTTTTTTGCACCAACATTAACAACAAAAAGAAAAGGAAAGGAGTTTGCTTGATGTTTTAGTGAAATGGACGTAAGGTTTTATTCGCCACCTCCTCAGCCTGCAGCTGCTCCTGATACGCCTTGTTTGGGACCTTCCCCCTGCCTGGACCCCTACTATTGCAACAAGGTGACTCGTGTTTTGTGTCGTCCGAGGTGTTTTTATCTGTGCTGTCGGTTGTTGCTGTTGTCGCGGCGCGTTGCATGAGCGGGCTTTTGCGAAAGCCCCGCACCAAGTTCACCGGCGAGGCAGAGGGCAGCGGCACTTGTCGGGATTTGGGGGATGTGGGGAGTGCGCTGCCGCCGGGACACACACACCGGCTTCTCTGCACGCACCCCAAATTCAAACCCTGGAGTAGTTCCGAGGGCGGGCGGCTGGAGCGGGGGTGGAGGGTGTGGGTGGGGGAGGCATTTTCCATAACATCTTTCTTTTCGGAGAAGGAGCGTGGACAAGGATGTTGATGCGGAGGTTTTGAATTTCCAGGGCTCCTTGTTAAATGAGAAAGATCGCGCCCGCCACAAACGGGCAGAAACTCTCTGCCCCGCCGCGATCCTTGCAGTTCATGTGTCAAAGCGGTACTCGGCGGTGCTGGGAGCGCGGTTTTGTCTCTGTGTGTGTGACATGTGTGTATATACACACACACACACACCTCTCTCTGTATGCACGGCAAGGGTGTACAAGGGTGACAGGTCCGTTCAGAACAGGGGTTTGACTTTGTCCTGGCTGTGCAACCACCATACCAATTTCTCTGTAACTTGATTAAACCGCTACAAATAGGGTCAGTGCCCGAGGAGTGCCAAGTGTTAAGTCCCCGGCGCCTGGGGAAGGAGGAACCGCAGAGGAGGCTCGCGCTATCCCAGATCCTGGCTTTGGTTATGGCAGTTTGGGCTGCTATCCCGGAGCACTTTTGCATTACTTTTTGCTGCCGAGCAAGGGGTCTGGGGTTCCCGCATTGTTACAGCCTCCGTAGCCTCAGCCAGCTGGTGCTTTATGCATGAGCTGCACTTTCTCTGCTGTTACGGAATGGGCTTTGCACATGAATAAAAACGCTGGCCATAGGAAATCATCAGGAAGTGGGAGCTGCACTTCTTGAGTGCGCACCCCCAAGCCAGGGAAGCGAGCGCTTTCCGAAGATGCGTTTGAACCTGTGTGCCTTGGCGTTTGTGTAGGAACCCGCCGTGGAAGCCTGTGGCAGGCTGCAGCAGATGCTTCTCGCGGCGCAAACTCCGCCGGGCGCAGGGTCCGCGGGTGCGGAGGGTCGAAGGGCGCGGAGGGGGAACTGAACGGGGCGACCTGCCCCGGCCAGCCTGGTTCCACGCTGGGCTATTGTCGTGGCGGCCTCACGTGTCACAGAGATGCTCAGAGTCATCTCTTTCATTCCGGGCAGCTGCTGCGATTGAGAGATAAACAGCAAAATAGCGTGTGTCTGTCTGTGCTCAAGCGCGGAGGCTGCAGCGCCCGGGTGAAGCCCTCTCAGTTTTCAGGAAAGATTTCCCACATGGTCTCATCTACCAATCACAACAGAAAGGACCAAATTCATCCTGGCTGCATTTCACGTATACTCAATGGAGTTATAGAATTCAGGGATAAATCCGGCCCTTTGTGGTGGATGCCTAAGGATATTTCAAGAGAGATCCCAGAGGTATGACTGTTAGCAGTGTTTTGAGTAACTATATTTTGCAGCATCTGGCAAACCTGCCCTATAGATTGGAAGTTTGTGCCAGGAGTGAACTTAGTTCAGCAGGAAGAGTCTAGATGCATAGGAGCCTGTATGTGTGCATTAATTTTTTCTGAGTGCTTGGAGTAAACCATGAGGCTACTGCTACCTTTTATCTGTGGCTTGCCATTATTTCCTCCATTGGCTGTTTTTGTAAATTGTAACCATGAAGAGTTGCCAAGTGAGAAGCTTGGGCTAATATTAATGACATAAGCACCAAAGTGTCTGAAGACCCATTTGGCAGTGAAGCTGGACAAATGTTATTAAACCTATCAGTGATTTAAAGCTTCAAAAAGAAGGTAATGACTTGAATACACATTTCACTCATCATTCTTGAGATAGTGAGCCAGATTTAATTTGAAAGTTAAATGCTTTGGAAAATCAGGAATTATTTTAATATATTAAATCATTTTCCAATTAAGTTCCTTAAATCATTTTTGGTGGGTTGCACTGCAAATCGAGTAAATTAATTTAGAAAGTCATTTTCAGAATTTCTTTACTAGCTGGTTAAAGCTTCTTTTAAGTCATGCCATGTAAGAGGGAGCAAACTGTTCTTTTTAAATGCAAATGAGACACTCATTCTAGACAAGTTGCAACTCTTCTATTTCACTTTGCCTGAACTGGTAATGTGCTTAGAAGTGCACAGTCATAAGACATATGTTTTATGCTTGGAATAGACTTACCAGGAATGTTTCAATATAAGATACTGAGTACAGGATAAAAGTCTCTTTTAGATATCTTTTGCCACTGACCAACAGTTAGATTAAATGGACAGAGTGAGTTTGCCAGGCCCTTTGGAGGTCTACATTTACTGAACATGTCATTTTTCACCCCCTCCCTTCTCCCAGCATGATTAACATTGCTGTGAAAACTTATCTGACTTGTTCAAAACATGTCGTCATGTTGCAGTATTGCTCTGTCACTCATTTTCATGCTGTGTGTATTTAGGGAGTTTGAAGGGCAGGAGGCCTGCAGAGTTTCATATTCAGTAAGTTTGACTGAGTGTTTTCTCTTGATCTCTCCCAGGAAAAGAGATGATGACTGAAGTGTGATGGATCCATGTTCTGGGTTGGAATGGTGGTCTTGATTAGGTCTTTACATGCAAAACTCATTCAGAACTGGGTCTTGTTTCTTGTAAAGTTAGCTAAAACTTGCTTTGGGCATTTACTAGTGATTTGGCCCTTGTTTTCATACCTTGGGTTTTTTTTGACAAATATGGAAGACTTCGATTCCTTAGATTTTAAGACTGCTTCCGCTGCTCGTAATTTAGAATATGTTCCACAAATACTTATGCTTTTAAATTTTCTAATTGTTCTATTAGCATTATTTTTTTCCTGATCAAATGGTTGTTTGTAGTGTATGAGTGAGCTTCCAAGCACATGCTCAGGAGGTATTACTGCATTTTTCTGTAGCCAAAGGAAAATACAATAATGTAGATTCAAACAATCGCCTCTTACCTTACAATTTTCAGTTGGCAGGCTTTGTTTCAGAACACTGCTTAGATCTTTATTTTATAAACCTAAAATAGCTTTCTAAGCATCTTAGTCTAATATTTCTCTATCTGCTGTGAAAGCTCATTATACTCTGCATATATTGTTATGCAGGCTTTTCCTTGTTTCTCTTGCATTACCCATGGAGAGAAAAAAGTGAAAGAACAATGCAAATAATGTTGGTTATGACGACTGTGTGAGGTATCTCTTATACAAACAGACAGAATGGATGGTATGCTGCAGTATATAGGTCAGCCTTTGAAATAACATAGTGGAGCTCTTACACTGGACAGACAGATTTAGAGTTGGGGTTGTACTGTTTGCTTCTTGAAACTTGAAGCATAATTGCATTTCAGACATTTACAGGCTAATACAAGTAGTCTGTTCAGTTCAAGTTTATTTTAAGAAACATCACATTCTTTAATTGAGTTGAATGCTATGAAAGAAATAACTTTGATAATCTGAGTGCCTTAATTTGATAGAAAAACATAGTCAGGGATTTCAGGCTGCTTGAAGGAGTCAGGTGTAAGTTTAAGTGTTACATAGAGAGCAATAAATAGCATCCTCGTGGCTTTCCGTATTGAAGTGTTGGCTCCAAGGACCGCGTTGATCAGCACTGTAAGAAGGACTGGTGTATTTTCATATTGCAACTTTACAGTGTTTTCAGATATCTGCTCACGTAAAGTGCAGTTATGTAATTATAGTTTGACATAGCTAATGACAGGGATACTGACCCCTGCCAACAGTAGGGAGAAAATATTGGGCTTTACTGCTCCCAGTGGTTAGCCTTGCAGAATTATGCACTAGATTCTTCTATGATTTGCTACCTGGTTCAAAAATACAGGAGTCAAAACCTCATCTTTCTTTCATTCACTGGTGGTTGTCAGTGCATTGGAAAAATAAAGCCAGACAGCAGAGGTAGAATGATAGACAGAAATTGTTTTTAAAAAGAGGAATAAAGTGGAAAAAAAGGGAGAGGAAAGCAAACCCCTTTAAAATGAAAGAAGTGGAGTGACATTGCGTAGAAGTGGATAAGAAGATATAATACAGTGCTTTGTAAGCAGGTAACAATCCCGCTTGTAATCAGAATTCCACGGAGCAAAAGTGCCTATATTTATACACAGCATTTAGAATAATTTATTGTGTAAACTTAACCCCACCATAGAGACTACTCTAAGTAAAATGTTCCGTGGCTATTTACAAAGTGTGCATTATTTCCAGTGGCTTGCTTCTATCCAGTCTGTATCTGAAATTCAGAATTGTAGCAAGCCAGCAGTCTGAAGGACAGCTCTAAAGCTGAAATGCTGTGTTAGTGTTTCAACAGCATCTTAGATTGTGTTCATCTAATAGATACCCATTTGTTTATTCTGGATACATTTTTTTTTCCTTAGATAACTACTTTCTCCTGTAATGCATTAGAATCATACCTGAAATTTGTTGCTGCTTCTTAAAGGGAAGATTAAACAGAAGCATTAGTGCTGATTGTTGATTTCTAAGTGTTAAGTATTCTAGTTAGTTTCAAAAAATACCACATAGGAAAAAGGGAAATGGACTTTTCTTTCCTGGGTTATGAGACCTTAGAGCATAGTCTCAGAGTTGCGGGCAAGCCTCAAGTGTGCCTCCTTAAATTCCAGTGTTTCAGAAAAGTGTTCCCAATTTTAGTGTAATACAGAAAATTATTTACGTATGTGTGTTTGATAAATGTTTCTCAAAGATGTCTGTAAACCAAAACATTCACAATCATTCATTTTTTTTTCTTTCTGCTGAACATCAGTACCACGAGAGAGATTATGTTTTATTCTCTTACCAGAATGATTTGTTTTGTCTTTAAGGCATTTCCCTCAAGCAGCCTATCGTAAGGTCTTCTGAAAAAAAGTGAAAACTGTAAAGTATGTTGAACTTGCTAAACACTATAGTGCATGCAGTACCTTTGGTGTTTAAACCGAAAAGCGGCTGGAGCTGCATTTGTGGACTTAAGGAGCTGGTACTGTGGAGGACTGGGCAGTCACAACTCCCATTGAATCTGGTGCATGTTGGGGATGATCACACTTTAGCAGGAAGACCTGAGCACCCTAGTCCTCAGATTCCCATCTTAACAGGGCTTTCTCGTCTTGCTGTTACTGTACAGAAGCACTGGAAAATGGACTGTGTTTTAAACAACTTTATATTAAGCAGAAAAATGTTCTAATCATGGTAGGATTTAGATTAAAATTCTTGGATATTTAAATCCTGCATTCATAGCAGATATAACAAAGCTTAAGTGGTGCAAGTGAAAAGCTTCCTTTGCCTGCTCTCAGTGCGGCTCAAGAGTGACCTCAAAGCACCAATTTTTGTAGTTAAAGGGTAGTCCCTGGATCAGTGCAGGCCTTGGCTTCTGGAACTGACAGCTGTAGTAATTAGTGGCAGCTTTGTTTATTTGTTTGAAGTGGACAAATGATCTGTGGATGTCTACCTTGGGCTGCATACACTAAAATACTTGTTTTAAATATGACTTAACTAACTTTAAATGTTTTGTTGTTCCTGCTTTAGTTATGCAACTAGGGACTGATTTTCTGCCCAAGAAGTGATTCCTCATTAAAAGTGACGAGTTATAAACGGCTCCAAAACATGGTTTATAGTGGAAGCATAAAATGACTGTTAATTACAGCAGCACTTCCCAAATACTTTCAGACATGGTATTCACATCAATGAAAATGAGGTTTTTCTTGGTCATAGCGTTTCTCCCTACATCATTCAGATGGAAATTGGAACATTGCATTATTCTATGGTTAGTCACAGATTATGTAGCATTAGCAGCAGCAATGAGCATAACCCATCCACACCAGGAAATACATGGAAGAAAATCTTATCTCCCCATCCATTGGAACAGCTACATTTTATGTTCATGGGTTGTGATTGGTTTGAGGTTAGAAAGTGAGGACATTGAATAAAATGTTTAGCTTTTGACTCAGATCTTCAAAGTTAAAAGTCATTTTGCGCAGAGATCTCAGTGCAACTGACATTTGTAATATTTGTGATTTTCTTTTGCTTCTTATGTGTACAGTAAGTAGTTTATTTTTAGCATTCAAATTTCATATGGCTCTACTAATATTTATATCTTGTCTTTCAATTGCACATATGCTAGCACTGTTTCTGAACTGCTCATTTAATATTTCTCACTGGGCTGCTTTTTGGTTTTCTATAGCCCCTCATAGTATGCTTTCCTCCCAGGAAACCTACTGCTTTCTAAATTGTAAAACATACTTGAATTACATGAGCATCTGACAAATCCAGGTTAGTGGAAATGTCAGAATGTTTTAACATTCACATTCTTGACTGCTAAACTGCTTTCTACCAATCAAAAGTGGCACAAGTGGTTTTTTTCAAAGGTACTGCTAGCTAAGCATGGGAGTTGAGCTGCTGTGGTAGTACTTTTGTTTCCTGCTATTGTTGGTGGCGATTATATGGTACAAAGGGTTCAGTGGAAGTTACTGTAGTTGGTATGTATTTTTGTTATATTAAGGAACTCTGCAGCGAGCTCCAGTTACTTATTCTATATGCAAGAAGAAATCAGAACTCTGAAATCAGGCAGTGCTACCCGGTACTTAGGGAAATAGGTCAATAAGGGAAGTAAGTCTCCAATGTGAAGCAAAAGATTTATCCAGACAGTTCCTGACAGGAAACTGAGAAGACTATGTATACATATTAATTTTTATTGTATCAGTGCTACTTTGTGTATATGTTTCTGCTTCGTTATATATTGCTTACTTTGTAGAAAGCGAACTTACTCTTAGAATCTGTCATTTCTATCCTGTATTATAAGCAGCTGGCTTCAAAGTCATAGTCTGATTGTGTTTGCCAGAAGTGTGTAGGTTTGTGTTCATGAATATGAGAAAACGTTTCTTACACAGTTGTGTTTTCACTAACTTGAAATAATAATAAATAGTAAAAGGAAAAAGAGTAGTGAAAAAGGATGATAAACTCAAAAAAATATTATTTGTCATGTCACAGACACAGTTGTGAACATTAGTCATAAAAACCTGCAGATAGTAGTGGCTTAATATCAAAGCTAATCATTTATTTTATGTTAATGATTTTCTGATAGGGCATAAAAGATTACTCGTAATGGACTCTCTGTGCTGTGTTCAGTTGTGAAGGCTAATGGGATAAGCTTTCTCAAAATTAAGCTTTTTGAAGTAAATCATGGTGTTGCTTTTTTCAAGTGAACTCTTGAAAACATGTTGTTAGACTGACTTTTTAAAGAACTGCTTGTAATCTTTATAGGAAGATATAAGACAAGCTTTTTTTCTTCAGTAGCAGTTTCCTTATTTGTGCTAGAAGTGTCTATGTATGTTTTGTTATGATTCTGAAGAGTAATATGATGTGGAAGTCATTTACCTCAGTGGTTTTATCATAGTGCAGTAAATTTTGTGAGGCACAGTTGTTTTTGCAGGTTGAACAAAGGAAAAAAAAATTATTTTTTAATGGCTGAGGCAGTAATTCACTAAATGGTAGTAAAACTCTGAGTTTTGCATTCAGAAGTTTTAAAAATCATGTTTACAATTAGTTATAACGAACATTATATTTCAATAGAGATAATTTGCCTACTAAAGTTCACATAATGTGCTAATCATGTCTAGTGGTTAATAAAGGCCTCCTATCTCACTCCCCTGATGGCTATAAAAGGCTATTATGTTCATGGCAGCAGTTCAGGTACAGCTGCTGTGTGTTAATAATGCATCATTGTCCCACTAATAAACACAGCAAAGGTCAGCAACCCCAAGCACCTAAAACACCTATTCTCTTTACAAAATATTTATTAACACCTTAATGGTGTATCTATTCATTTTGGTTAGGATTATATCAGTTAATGACCCTCATAGAATCCTGTGTGTTCGGATTTGCAACCTACATGCTGTTGTGGGCTGTTGCACTCATCTTTCCTGCTAAACATTTCTTCATTTCTTTTTCATTGCAGCTTTGTGTTGTTTCTTTAATTTAAGATTAGTATTCCATCCTCACTTTCTAATTAACTAACTTTGTTACTTTGTTTGGCAATTTTCATTTTTTTTCTCAGCTAATTTAAGACTGTATTTAGAGGATGGATTTTCATTAGCTTTGACACTTTATAGAAATTGTAACTATGTGCTAAAAACTGTGGTTGTGTAACATGCATTCATACATGCACGCGCAGACAGATGCATGTATACATGTGTCTATATATATGAGCAGTAGGTTCTAGACATAATTTTATATCCGTGAGTTATGTTTTCCTTTTTATCATAGATTGCTGTATTCATAAAGGTTTTTTAAAATGCATTTTCTCCAGACAAAGAACATACTCACATGGGATTTCCATTTTGCCAGGGAAACATGCAAATCAATAGGCCAGCACTTATCTGCATTAAAATTAGGTATACTGTAATTTATGGGCACAGTAATATTGTATTTGTCTCTCAGAGCCTCAAATATTCTTTAAGGTAGCCTGGCTATGTGTCCTTAGAGAAAAGCAAATGTGTTAATTGAACAAAATCTCATTTTCTCGTCTGGTAGTATTGCCTTTTGTTTTCTGTTACTCATTTTGAAAACCTGATGGTTTTTTTGTGCTATGTGATTTACAAACCAATGTTCAGAGGGCAGAAAAATACCACTACTTCCATCAAGAGAAATGAAAAAGCTTAACTAGCTGAAGGGTTTCTATTTGCTGTAGCACATAGCTTCAATGACACATTTGTCATGCTTTAAATATATAATACATACAATAAAATATGTACAGGCACAGTTGTGATATATGTGGTGTCTGGCTCCATTGCTATTGTTTGTAGTCTCTACGGTTGTCATACGTTGTTCTTTGCACATCATACCCTTACAGGAGAATTTGACACAATTTCTAGCTTTCAATCCTGCACCATTTTCATTGCACAGTATACATGAGTTTGACAGGGTGTGTTGAGGACAACTCTGGCAAGCAATTGATATTTTGAAGTGGCAAGCGTTTCAGCAGCTGCCTGCTTGTGAAAAAGGAATGATAAGATATACTGTATTGTTAGTTTCAGGCAAAGCATTAAGGTTTAAGCTCTGTAAAAATGTACACATTATTCGTCAGTGGTGAAGCAAGCCTTTTATGTTTTATAGAGCTTAGCTCTCTGGCTGATGTGAACTAGAATGACATTGGTTTAATGGTCAGTAAATGAATAGGAGTACTTTGAATTTGAACTGCTGCCAATTTTGCACCAACAAAGAGACTGACAAAAGAAAGATTTTATGTGAAAGCAAAGCGCAAGCAATGTTTGGGGAGGTGGGGAGAGGGGTAGAGGAACCTAACAGAAATATTCTCCTTCACAGCCTTGTAATGATACTAAAATTGTTAAAACACATCCATTTTACATGGATCATCGGCTACGAATCTAAGCTGTTTCATCTAATGTTCTTTAAAACCTGTTGTATACACACAGTCTTTCAGAATATATTCATATGGAATTTACAGTGTGTTTTTCTAAATACCACACTGTGCCCTGAAGGCCTGTTGGCAGAACATCAGAGTTGTCCACTGCTGGAGTTCCCAAGTCTCTCTCTTTCTGGTAGTGGGAAATTGTAGTTTAATCAGTTATGGCACTTTCAGTGTGTAACATTCATTAGTAAGGCAATTTGTCATGACTGTTAATAGTCAGGATGCATCTGCTCTCTCTTCAGTTATGGAGCATAATAAGCAAGAGGGCAAATATTTCAATATCTAATAATAATAACATGTTTGAAAACTGTAGTTCAAGGTTAGTGCTCTAAACACAAACAACAGATTAATAATGACCTATTTATTTTTACTGGTTTTACCTTTACAGATTTGATTTTGAAATACCCTAATGCTCTTATGAGTTTTATTTTGTCTAACTGGGCATTAGAAAGCAAATGTTAGCATCTTCAGTGTTTATCAAGGACTTTATTATCATTAATTCAAAGTTAGGATATTTTCAGAGAGTTGCTAATACTTATAATTGAGCCACATCATTTTCCAGTGTGTCAGTAATAAATTGTTTGCGGTATCATTTTTGGTAATAGCAGGCCATAATAGTTAGTTTCGTGGCTGGACATTTTATAATATTATAAAAGATATCTGGTGCCTACCAAATAGACAATATGCAATTAGAATAATTTTCTCTTCTCGCTAAAAAATGGCTTGTAATCATTGTGCATTGTTCTAAATATGAAAGGTTAAATTGTTTCCTAGAGCCAAGAAAGGTTAGAATTTTTTTCACATATATCTGATAACCCTTATGTATTACATTATATAACTTCACACACAATAGCTTTGTGACACATTTTATTTTTTAATGAAAAGCCCCCCAAATTTTAACGTAATGATTTCTTTAGAAACCGAGCCCAATCTTGGTAAAATCCGTTCTTGCTAGTAACAAAAGCTGTTACTGTTTAAGTTCCTGTTCAGCAGTTAGTTGGTACGCTTCACTGGATGTTGTCAAAAAGGCTTTTCTCTTGATTGACAACTCCGTAGGAATGTGAATGGAGATTTTAATTGCATATCATGTGTGCATATCAGAGTGAGTGGATTCACTGACTCTTCTGAGCTCCATATCTCTACAGGTCAGCCATGCCAAAACACTTTTTCTTTTTTCTTTTTTTAATAAGCAATTGATATATTTTCCAAAGAGAGAGAAAAAGGGCATGGAAGTGAAGAATTGGACTGTAAAGCAAAAGATTTCTGTGACTTTCAGAAAAAGAATGTGTACAATAACTTTTCAGAATATTTTAACACTATTAAGAGGTATTTTGGTGATGTAAAATCATTTCACGTCTAAGTTGACCAAAGACCGAATATATTTTTCTTCTGGCATTTTCTAGCAGAAATGTGTTATCTTTTTACTTTTTTTTTCCAAGAGTACTTTGAACAAAATCAGTCAAAAACACAGCAAAGTGAGTGGAAAAATTTACCTTTATAGAAGACATTGGGAAATGGTGGGGGTTTCTTCATGTGTGTGGGAGGTACTGGACTTTCTTACTCATACTGGATTTCATTCACACTCTTTGGGCCAAACTTTTACTTTAGAGGGAGATTTTCCCAGGTGAGGATTGACAAAGACCTCAGTTTTGAGTCTGATAATAAAACTGGGTGTTAATATCAACTGTAAGGCAACTTAAGGATTAGTTTAGTTTTTTTTTCTTAAGAACAGTAAATGATACATCACTGCAAAATGATACTGATAAATAGACTTCAACATTTCCTATAGCCAAGAACATTGCAAGTGAAAATGACAAAGCCAAAGATTCGTTATTATGAATAGTAATTAGGTTTTGATGTCTCAAATTAGATTACAGGTTTCATTTTGCATCAGGAACCACAACATTGACTGTATTTTTTTTTTAAAGCTCATAAAGCATTGGCAACCTAAAGCACAGCTACAACACAATTGTGCAGAGCTTTCAGCTGAGTTAGTGTATTGTGCCTGTACAGAGACATTAAAATCTAAAGGGGGATGACAGCTGCATTTTTCTGGGAGATACCCGGGGAAGGAATTGCTACTTGGTAAAAAAAGTTCTTTTTCTGTTTTTTCCGTTTTCTAGGATGAGAAGCATACTGTCTGCCTTTTGCCTTTTCCACCTTTTGTGCAGGACCAACTTGCATTTTTAGACTTTATTTCTGTGAAGTGTGGGAGTGGTCAATGCCAGCACTTGTTGAATCTTGAGGCTACAACAGCAAGACAAACCATCTTGTCTGACAACGTGTGGTTTAACATTGGCATCTGTACGAAGCCTATTCGCTTTTGTCTTGTTCTAATGTATATCAGCCCAATTATGTCTTGAACATCAGAAAACCCTTAGAAGTACTTAAAAAGTATGTATACTTTAAGAAGAAGACCAAGAAGTCTTTGCTTTATTTTTGACGGAGCACACCTCTTCTTACTTAATAAATGACATCAGTGGATGGTTGGATCTGTTTGGAACTGATACTTCCAGGGATTTTCAGGGTTTTGAGTAGCAAACAGCGGGAAAAGGGAAAAGGCAAAGATAGTAATCTGAACGTATACTTGTTTTTGGACAGTGCACATTAAAATCCTATGAACAAATGCATCAATGAGGGGCTGTAGCTTTCTGGACACTCAAAGGTGCTTGCCTTTAGATTTTTCTGGGGTCACACCTTTGCAAGTTTCAGACCTTTGCCACTTTCACCTCTGATAAAACTTTTTGTTTTGGAGGCAATTTCTAAAATTATTCCTGGTTTTTGGAGCTTTCCACCATAGCTACCAGGTTCGCAGGGCTCCCAAAGCCAGGAAAAAAAGTAGACTTTGGAAGTTGAAACCTGTAAGAAATGAAGAATTTTTTTTGTTGAGAAAAGAAAATACTTAGATTGTGCAACATGAAAAAAGCTTGTAACTATTGGATTAACACCAGGGCCATTTTTCTAAATCATCATAGTAGCTCTTGTAATAATGTTGAGAAGATTACAAGGTTGCTGTCATGAGGACTTAATTTGTTACAGATTATGAAGTCAAACACTTCAAGGCTGGGAATGCCAGGTTTAAGGATGCCTTGATTTTGCTTTTTCGTATGTTATCATTGGTAGGAATTGATGGAGTGAAACAGTGGATGTGTAATAACTGATGAGACCATTGCAACTTTATCTTTAATGCAGTTACAAATGGCACCTAAGTTAAGCTTTCAGACAGCCTTAAAACTGCCGTTTTCCGCATTTTGTCCTCTAGACTTTGTCACCCAAATACTATTCTTTCAGAAATATCTTTGTTTTGTGTGTGCTACTTATTCATTGGATCATATCCATGCCATTCATTGCTATCATCTGTCATCAGGAATGTATTAGAATATTTAGCATTATTGGAGATTTTTCTGCTGCAGAGTTAACTATTAGCAAAAGGGAGAGTTTTTTCACGGTGAGGAAGGAGAGGACTAAGAATTGCTGTGGCTAGGAAAATCTTAGACTCTTACCAATCCTTTCCTTCTCTGGGTACTTTGACAGACTGTCATGAGACATGCTTATGTTCTAAAGGTTTGGGATCCAACATGAGGATAGTTATGTTATTACTTTGGCACAACGTCCACATTTTGGGCTGAGGAGCTCAAGCATAGTTTAGGGCTTTATAAATTTCAACAGTTTACCGCTGAGAAAAAGGCATTTTTCTATCTCAATATCTCATGCTGAATTTGAAAGGTAAGCTGCAAATAATGAATCTGGGTGGTTTTCCTTAAATTTGAAAATACCACCTGAACACCAAATACAGATATTGTGACCAAAATTACAGTATGTACTATAGTTAAACCTGCAATTGTGAAATAAAAGAAATCCTGTTGTTTATATCTTTATTATCGTATATAGATGCAATGCTTATAGAGGTAATTGAAGTAGCATCTGTCGAATGTATGTTTATACTAAACTCCTTAAATTTGTATAAGTTATTTTAGTTCTAGTAAAACCAGAGGATTTAGTGCACAGATCCTTAGGGTTTTTCCTATAATATTTTTCTTTGGAGGTACATGTCATAATAATGAAAGCTCAGAGAAAAAAATACTTTTGAAATGGAAAAATATATTATTCAGCTGAATCCATTGCCTGTTTAAGAGTGGTCTGATTCAAGAGGACTTTCTCAAACAGAACATTACAGTGGAACTAATAAAGCAGCATTCTCTAACAGCTTTGGTTTATTCACTGTTCTCAGAAATTCAAAATGTAAAAAATATTTACTGCAGAATAAATTAGGTAAAGTTCTGAAGGTAGAAGTTCTTGGTTAGAGAAGAAGACTGTAGACTTTCTAGGAACAAGGTGATTACACTAGAGACAGGCCTTAACCTTCTGCTTCCTTCATGTTTGCCTGGGTTTCTAGCAGTGCTGGAACATCTTTGCTTGTATTAGAGCTGAAAGTGTGTTCTAAAGAAGTGGGAAACAGTGATGCACCTGAGCTGGAAGTTAATCTGCCGTTCACTGATCGGAATCTTCCCTTATTCTTACTACGAAGCTTGCAATGGAACCGTACAAAGCTGAAAATTACATTATTGGAATGAGTGTTTCCCTATTTATTAGGAGTTAAATGCAGGAAAGTATCATCATCATCAAGTTTTGTTTTCCTGGGGAAGGACGAAACATGGGGTGAAGGAATACAGGCTTTCCATCCATTCTGGTAGTTGAGTATTGTTCAGTCAAATGTGGGAGAGGCTAGCTGTGAAAGGAAACACTGAGTGTTTAAGGAACACCTCTAAGAAAAAGAACCAGGCCTGTGGTCTTTTAGTGCTGGTTTGAGAGACTAGTTGCGTTTTACCATAAGTGAACATTAGTCTCCTTTCTTCCAGGAGACTCCTTTCTCCCTGTATGTTTCAAGTATTCTGCCCATAGCAGACGCTGAGCTGTGAAAAGACAGATTAATTGCAAACTCACTCAGAGTACCTGTGGCTGGATGATAAGGAATTTATGCTAGAACAGAAGAAAACATGAAGGTATCCTGTAGAAAATAGATTTTCTGCCTGGTCTTGGCTAAAGCTGGACACCATTTCTACCAGATGGACACCTAAGCTATCCTCAAGGAAAAGCTTACCATCTGGCTAAGTGAGAAGGGACATCACTGGAGGGTCCTGAAGTCCATGTCAGTGGAGAAGGTTGTAGACATGGAGTTTGCCTTATGCAGACTAACTTTCACCCTCAGTTCTTCAGGGTGATTCAGAAAGCTGTTGTTCACAGACCTAGTGTGATAACATGCTTGTTTAAAGGAAAACAGCTGAATTAAGATTTACATGACAGCAGAGCTGTTAGGATTAGGACTTGTCAACTAAAGTACTGCTGGATGATGTTGAAAGTTCATGAATCTGCATTTATAGAAGTCTTTATGGTGCATTATGTTGCTCTTTCTGTGGACTTGCATGACTCCGGGCAACATTTGCTGGCTCACAGAACAAACTCCCTGAGCTTCAAGGGCTTCTCTGAGAAGTAGCTTCTGTTTTCAGTCCATGAAATGTCACGTTAGCTATTCTACTGCTGCCTTCATCTGCTACTTTCTCTGCTCATGTTCTGTTAAAGTCCTGACAACCTACAGTGGAGTTTGCATCTTCAACAGCTGATTTATCATCTCTTGTCAGGGAGTGTCTTCTAAGAAGGTAAAGTCCAAAAATATCAGGAAATCCTTTTGTGATGTGATCACATAAGAAAAATGGGGAAGAGTAGTGTCTCCAAAAATATATGCTGATGAGCTCTGCAGGGGGAGAGGTCCTTCAACACAAAGTTAATTGTGGAGGAAGTCTAGAGAAATGCTCTATGAAATGCTATGCCATCTCCTGTCCCATTCCCTGCCCCGCCTCCCTCCCCCTGTCTCTGATAAAATCACTCTTCTCCACATCCCAATTTGATATCTCTTTGCTTGGATGAGAACCTCATTCTTCCTCAGACACAAGGTCTTATTTCAGCTCTTATCTGGTGGTTCAATAACTTATGCCTGTAGATCTTCAGAACCAAAAAAAAAAAGTCAAAAATGTTTGGAGTACAAGGAGTGGACTACTCAGGTATGTGAGGTCTTTTCCTTTAGGAACATTTCACAGCACTCTGTAAAGAGAATTTCAGTATTTTGGTTTGTTTTTTCCCTTTCTTCTTTGCCTTTACAAAATGGTACAGTTGACTGCGTAGCCGAGAAGCTGACTAATTCTGCTGCACATAAAGAGTTAAAAGATTACCTTAGCATTATTAATCACATCAGTTCTGAAGTAGTGAAAGGACTTGCTTATACCCACAAAAATGGGGAAGAGAAAGGTCAGAATTAGAGCTAGAATTCTATCCTTAGTTTGAAATGACTCGTTATGGGAGCATATTTTATATATAGGATTATTACTCGTTGGCAAGCCCTGCTGTATCTAAACACTTTTGGGTGGGCTAAGGATGAGGTTTCAGTTTAACTCAGAATTTTCTTGCTTTGTGGTTTTAAACTTTAGATTATAATAACATTTCATGAGCATCAGTTTTTACGGTACAGTTCATTTGTAGAAGATGCTATTTTTACACAGACCTAGTGCTAATAGAAACCTGTTGCATTAGATTTTAAGAGGTGAACTTCATTGTGTTTCTCCTGACAAAGAAATGTATCATCCAGGATACAGGGTCCAGAAGTGTGACAAGCTGTTTGTGAAATAGTTTAAAAAAGATGTAATTTCTTCCCATTTTGCCCCATCATCCTAAAAAGGAATGCAGCGACAAGCAAACCTTTACTCACTTAGTGCTTTAGTATATGGGCTGAAATACACCTCTGAATATCTTATTACATTCTGCACACACCACTTGCATAGGACTGCCAATGTCTGTCACCAGTCATGCCTTAATAGGCTCCTGTTCTTAGTATCTTTTGTTTAGACTCAGTGCAGCACAAGTACAAAGCCACTGTCTTTTTAGTGTTGAATTTTTAATGTTTCAGCATTTGTAATTATTTCATTACAGTACTGAACAGAATTGGACTTTTTTTTTTGCAGATACCAC
The DNA here is from genome assembly GCA_033556795.1 of Tapera naevia. Classification (NCBI taxonomy): domain Eukaryota; kingdom Metazoa; phylum Chordata; class Aves; order Cuculiformes; family Neomorphidae; genus Tapera; species Tapera naevia. The sequence continues at coordinate 21,420,158 of JAUMJJ010000038.1, forward strand.
TGCATTTGAAAAAGGAACCATTCTTTTCTCACTGGAGGAAGTGGTTATGGTACATTGCCTACTCTCTTCTGTATATGTCTGTGTCTCCAAATTAGTTTGTATCACCTCTGTTATAAAACTCCTTTTCTTCCACTACTACTCTGAAATTGCCTTTCATACGCAGTGTAACCTATGAATTGGTGCTGTGACTGAGTCATTCCAAGGTTCTTGTTCTTCTGTTATAACTACATTTAATATAAAATACTGTGCTCTATGTTATATTCGTCTTATTCAGATGGAACAGTGTCTACTGAGATGGAAAACCAGAATGCAATATCAGAATACATTTAAATGTAATAACATCTCTAGAATATTTCTTTTTATGGTACAGAAAGCTCTCCTACGCTTATCACTGCTTTGGTTTTTAGAGCGTCATGGTACTGGAGTATTTCAGTCACAGGCTTGGCCTTGCAGCTTTTACCCTAAAAAAAATGCCACTGATGTCCACAGGAGTTTTGCTTTCTTCAGGGACTTTCCCTGGCCTCCAGTCAGCTGTGTAACCCTATCTTAGGTACCTCTTGTTCTCATGCGAAGATTTACTTAAGTGTTGTTGTTCTAGGTATCCTGCACATTTCTTGGATTTATGAAATGTTACATCTGTGGTTAATTTTCAGTATTATTGCATTTTTACATGCTGGTCCTAATGAAACCTTACTGAAAATATTAAATTATTTTTATACTGCATGTTGTTTTTTTCTTGTAAATACAGGTGCATTCCAAGGTCCATCAAACAGAAAGATTTTAAAATATTAAACCAGTATTAGCTGTCACAGTTACAACATCATGTTTTGTCTGTCCCTCCTGCAGTTGCAAAACTGTGGCTGAGGTTCATTAGCGTTGTGCTTTCTGCAAAAAATAATGTCAGTTTTACTATTCTCTGTGTAGTGGATTAATTCGAAAAGGTATTATGTTAGCAAGACAGAGGCATATGCAAGCTGTGAATCTGGAGCAAGAGACAAACACAAATCCACTGATACCCTGCCTCTTTGCAATACTCACCATAAGATTCTCTGCAGGTCTTTTTCCCTGTAAGCAGGATAAAGATTGCTGGTAGTTGGAAAGGAGCTTCAGTGACTGAGAGAAACTCATGTGAGCAAACTTGTTTTTGTTGTGAAACAGCTGCATGTCTTTCCATGCACATGCTCTCACTTGGGGCTTTTAGAAACATGTGACTCGTGCAAAGCCATGATGTGGTATGATTGAGGCTGCTGCCTGCATGGGACATCTCCATATTTCCTTGAGGAACAACTGTTTCTACATGTAAAATTTTCCATGCTTCCTTTAAACACCCATTTCAAATTCAAAATCCTTGCATAAGTAGGTACATATATCTAAAGAATCAGTGTATTTTCCTGATACAGGGAGATTGTCTACTGTTCCTTTGAGTTGTTTATTGGCCTAGTTCTTTGTTACAGTTTTGTTGCAGTGATCTACAACACACTGTGTGTGTGGTTGAGTCCTGTGGCTCTGGGTGATGTGAATTTATGGCACACTGGCTGTTGTACAGTAGCGTCCCATGCAGACGCTTCTATGCCCACACAGGATGCTTTTGTGTAAAGATTCTCTGCTTAGAAAGCAGATGGACATTATTGCTTCCTAGTGCTTCAGACTAAGTTTTCATCTCGATTGGTGAGCTGCTTTTATTTGCCATGGGACTGTAGGAGGACTACCAAGGAAAGAAGGGACAGACTTCACCTTTTAGTTATAAATTAGCAATGAGTTTTAGCCAGTTCTGAAACTGTGTCTTAAAATTACATGGGAATTTTGCAAAACAATAAATATACTTCAGATTAACATGGGTGCTACGGTGCCTAGGTACACAAACCCCATGTACACATCTACCTTAAGCGTATTTGGAAAACAGCCTATAGGTGTGCTGTTAGTGCAGGCAGTTAAAAAATGAAACTTGTCCTAAAATTCATCGGTGGGTGTGATTCCAGTGGCAAACAGTTTTACTTCAAAAGTGATTGAATATAATTTGGTGTTGGCAGCCTAGTCTATCTGAAGTACGTAATAATCATTCTAGTTTGCAGTAGTTTTAAGCCTCTCTTTTTCAGGAATCATTTTGAAGTAGAAATCTCAGAATATGAGATACACAGAAGGAAATGTTTCTGTCTGTCATGAAAAATCTGTATCTAGTTAGAGGCTGCAGTGATTGCAAAGAAGAATGGTAGTATCTCAGCTATGCAGTATGCATTTTTGGCTGTCAAAATTTGCATGTATTTAATGCATTGAACTGTTTTAAAAACACTATTCTTAGGATACATGTCAAAATATTTTCTATAATGGATGAATTTAAATCTAATTAACATATTCATGTTTTAAACTTCTAGGCATTTTTTTGTCCAAAGAAGTGCGTAATTTATATTCATATATAAATGTCTCACATATACTATATTAAGATGTAGCATATAGCTCAGGTTTAAATCGAACTTGGATGATGTTCATAATACGTCTTGCTCATCAGTGCAACTTTACATACTTGTTCATTAATATTCTCTTAAAGGAGTGGATAAATGTTTTATACCTACAGCCTATCTCTTGTAGTTGCTTTTTTTTAATTGTGGAATAAAAAAATGGAGATAAATCCACATTCAATACTTGTTTTGTGCAAAACAATCTGTGTGTATAATACTTGTAAATAAAGGTGCAAGAAAATAGACTAGATGTTAGGTAAGATGACATCTATATAAGCTCTTTGCTGAGTTCTGAGCAATCTTTTGTTACTTCCCCCAATAACTCAGTCTAATCAAATACAGAGACGTAAGTGATATCATGTAATAGCTTTTTGGAATCAATAAGTATGCAACGGTTTAGAATTACTAGCAGTGTAGATGTGGCGGATAAGCTCAATTGTTGGAAAACTGATCCCATGAAAGTGAAAAGTGAGATCTTTAAAAACAAAATCAGATGAACGCCAAATCTTTCATGAAACAGAATTAAAGTGTGTGCATATTCTACTTTGCATGAATTTGAACAAATAATGATATGATTGACAGAAAGAAATATGCAAGTTTAGCAGTGATATCCTTCAGGATCCAGATTGGTAACTATGGATAAAGTAGAACTGTCGGTTAAAGAACTGGGATATCAGTTTTCTCACTCTTCAGAACATCTTCAGAAAATTGCCTTAGTATCAGTATTTGAATTAGAAACATAGGTGTGACAGAGGTCTATACTTTTTGCTTTCTAAAGCTTAATGGTAGGTAAAGCTTTGGGGCAGCAATCTTCCATAAAACTGCCATGGGCAGTCTAGAGGTAGATATCAGAGATGACTCCTCAAAGTATCCTCTTCTTTGTTCACCTGTCTGGCCAGCGTGCCTTATTTTGTGACTCTCAAGTATCTGAAATTAAGGTAACAACTTCTTAAAAAGATGGTGAAGCTTATCCATGATATGCTAAGCTTTTGCATAACCACTGGTACTTAAAATCCATGTTGAAGTCATCCCTAGGTAGGAACGAGTTTTCTAATGTTCAACAGCAATATTTACTAATGTGTGTTATTGGTCTTTCTTGGCTGAGGTTCTTCCTGTAAGTATTAACTATCCCATTCTTCACTGGTTATGGGTTGGACTGTGGTTTCTTTGCCCCACTATTCACTAATGAGCTTCAGACTTCTTGATGAACTTTGATGGCCTGGGAAATCTTGTTTAGTTTGCATAGGCAAAGTACATGGAATTTCTAGATAAGATACCCTGTGTATTTCAGATGTTATATAGGTTTATTGCATAAGTTTTGTCGTTGTTGCGCTTACCTGAGGTACTTGTGGAACTGGGATCTATTCACCTGATACCAACTAATGCAATGAGTGCTGCTATTTCTGTGTTAGTGCCATTACGTGTACCAGTGCGTGGTGTGGAGACTGACTGGGAGGAGAGCTCTTGGGATTGAGAGGCTGGTGTGTTGTCAGTGCACTTGTTATGAGGAATGGATAACAGTTTGATGCTTTCTCCTCCACAATATGTATTTTAATGGAAACTCCAATGATTGTATAATAGCATTTGTAGAGCTGAGATATATTTCATGTAGATAATATATTTTATAACTTGGGCTGTTTTGGTTCAGTATTCACCATTTATATGCTGGTAGCATCCATATTTTGTGCTGTATAAATTAATAATGCTATATTTAGTAAATATCAACTATAATCCTTGTGCTGTTTAATTTGGGTCTAATAAGTACTTGCCAGACTAATGTGTAGTCATGTAGTTCGGCAGATGTACAAAAATGTCATTAACTTGTTTTGATTTGTGGACAGTGATGTATGTGCAAAGTCTGTGAATACCCCTGCTTTTCTTACACCACAGCTACCTCATTTGCCAAATATGGCTATGATCCTTTGTTCATGTTAATTGAGAATGACATCCTTATTCATCATGTGCAGGGTTTTTTTCAACCATTAAAATGCTGTCCAAAGACTACTCAACTGAGGAAAACTACAGAATAATACGGAGTCCTTGTTTATCTGTTGTTGTAAGCCTTCTGTTTTATCCCATTGTAATTAATGGGAAAAGGAACTCTCACGTCTGAATGTGATGCTGTTGCTAAAGAGCACAAATTCCTTTTGGAACATCAGCATTAATAATTGGACCTGGACTTGTGTGAAATATTTTCATTAGCAATGTCTCTGTTCAATGTTTCGTCTTTTCTTTGACCTTCTGAAAAATAAGTGAAAAATGCATTAAGATAATTTACATTAGTTGTCAAAACCTGTGTTTATTTCTTTGATAATAAAGGTTTCCATTCCTTGATTAAATTTATGTTTATATTTGACATTTTCCAGGGATGCATAAATTTGTATGACAGCTAAAGTCTACATACTTCCAGTACCTAGTGCCAGGTTGAGTTGAATTTGGACACATCACATAAATAAAAATGGTTTTATGTTTCACCTTCATCTGGTAGGTGATCACTCCACCTTTTCTTGTGAAACATAATCGGTTTTGACATGGCAAAATTAGATCCTGGCTATTTATTATCTGCTGAAATCAAAAACCATAACCGGGAAAGCATGTGGTAAGTCCATTGGAGCAGCTTGCATGCAGAGAAGAAAAGGGGAGGCATTCCAATTTTACAAGCTCAAGGTGATTTTCTTTAACACCTAGACCGTTTTAATTAATTACCCTGAAAGACTGAGTAAATTATTATTTGAATACTTTATGGCATTACATGTTAACATTTCAAGGACAAAGTGCTGTACTTAGCTTTTCAACAATGCTTCGTCTGTCAGAATATATCTTCTGAATTTATGTAGTATACTGCAGTGTAAAGGGTAGTCAGAACTTGAGTACTATGAATTATTACAAGGAAACTGAATCAAATACCATCTACTGAAATGGGAGCCCTAATATTTATGGACACCTGGTAGGGACCTACAAATTAGGAAACTATAGGTCTTACTTCTCAAGAATTAAGTTTTTTTTTTCCTAATCTTTTGCTTACGTGATTTTTTTTTGATGTGAAGGTATTAACTGAATGCCGTTAAAGTGTTGATTGTGATGCAGACTTTGTGGCTAATGGCATTTCTGTGGAGTAAAAGCAGTACCTGTAGAGCAGCTCCATTTTCTCTTCCTTTATGACTTCCAGTTTTGACAATTTTAAGTTTGGGAAGTAAGCTTAGAATATGAAACAGGTGGACATACCTGTATGTTTCATGTAACCCATTTAAATCAGTGGTGTATGTGAAATGTGAGAGGTTGTATAGGGGATGTTTATAACCAAAACATTTGCTGTACTCCAGATTGACTGGACTTGTTCTCCACAGATACAATCGTTCTTCCACTGGAAAAACATACAACCTTTTAGTAACTTCATCCTACCGTCAGTAGATTAGATTAAATCCCCATTTACTGCATTATATTAATATTTTCAATGGCACACTAATCCAAGAAATAAATGTGTCAGTTTCTATGGCTACCCTGTAATGGGCACAGCCATAAGACAGTGCCTTAAGGCCACATAAAAGGCTTAATGTACAGATTGAATAGAAGCACATTATTTATTACTAAGCTATCAAGCTGAGAAAATTTAGTGATCTCATTTTTTAGATTTGCTCATTTGACCTGGGCCAATTTGCTTGGCTGATAATATTGAGTATTTAATACCACAATGTTTTCTCAGTTTTAAGGATAAAGTGATTCTTGCTAATTTCTTTCAGTATTTTTTTGTGGAATGAATGATTTTTATGCTCCTGTGATACTTATTGACAGTTCTTTTCATATTTTTGTAGCTTGAAAATTAAGTAAGACTCTTTCAGCCTCTGAACGTATTAGAATTCAAGTATATAGCTTTACAAAAGGAGAGACACTCCTTTCTTCCTCCTTTGACATCTTCCTTCCAAAACCCAGGATACGTTGAGGCATTCTGAGCCATTCTGAGGCATTCTGGGGTGGCCAACATGAGTATCAGGGACTACTCTGACTCTGACGAATCTCTGAGGCTGATGCTAGTTGTTCATTCAAAGATGGAGCTCATCAGCCTTGTCTGTGGTGTGTCGCCTTTGGTGGAGCACTGGAACTGTGACATGCCATTATAATTTCTTCCGTGGGGACCCACATATGGAACTTAGTTCTTTGAGGTGTGTGATACACACTTCTTCTCCATCTGTCCTGTGATTACTTTATGATGTTCCTCATAGGATAAGAAGGTCAGCCACCTGTGGTTTAGATTACTCCCCACCACAACTCAGCTTCCAGCAGTAGCGATGGTGTTTGCAAGCAATGAACTGATGCAGGGCCAAGCCATTTCTGTGCTCATTCATACCAGAAGGATGGTTTTCCTTAGAGATGAATTACAGAAGTAAAACACTCAGGGGACCTGTTTGGCTGCAGACTAACATAAAATGACTGGAGGGCTTGTTGATTAGAGAAGGTCTGGGGTCAGACTCATCAAATACTTTTCTACCAGATGAGAGACAGTGGAAGCAATGAGGCAGTGTACTGTGAGAGCAGGTTTCTTCTCACAGTGCTTCTCCTCCTTTTGAGGACCTGATGGTACTTTGGGAAGTCATGATTGTATCGTGACTTGAATGCAGAATAGTGAGTGACCAAATAATGTAACTTTACTAAAGAATTGTTTCTTAAATATTATTCGAGGAATCTGCAGGTTATCTTTTTCTGTGCAGAATTGTGGTTGTCACATAATTTTCAAAAGTTTTTTTGAAAGACAGAATTGTTCCTACAAAATATTCTTTTACACTTCCTAGGAGAACTACTAATAACACTTTTAGACTGCGATACTTGCCAAGAGCTGACAATTTCAGAGTTTCGAATGTCAGTAAAACTACTTAAAACATTGTAAGGAGGCTGAGTGAAGACAAGAGAGACTTAGCAGAACATATTAGTGGCTTTAATGTGAGTCTACTTAAGCCTTAAAATTTATGTTCTGGGAAAAAAACATTTCCAGTATGTCAAAATAACCTTCTTGACAAGTTTTATCAACAAAAATGCTGAAGATATGTGACAGATACGTATAGCTCACATGAAATGTGAACACAAAGTTCTAACCCATGAGCTGGTTACAAAAAAAAAAAAAAAAAAAAGTCCATGAAGTAATCTAGACCTTGGAAAGCAGAGGGTAACGTCTTTGTCACCTCATAATGACTAGAATTTACATGGGCTTTTGGTATATGTTTGCCATTACCAACACTGCATTTGCTCTTCAGTATGTTTGTCCGTTCAGCACATGTAGCATAACTAACAAATGGCTGTTACGCAGGCTCACTTGAGGTTGGAGTAGCTGGTAGGAAAATATCTAGAACTATTCACAGTGTAAATGTTAGAGGAAAGGGGAAGTTTGAGACTTCTGGGCCTATACATGTTGAGCAATAAAACTGGTGACATAGATAGTTCTTGTTATAAACTGCCCCTGTGCAGTGTGAGATGTAGAGTTTCCAAACACTAAAGTTACTATAGACATATGTTTTTTTCCTCCTATGCAGCAGCACATTTATGCAATGTGTTCTGGTACATGTAAAGCACCTGTTGTACTGAGGACATTGTTATGTTATGGTCGAAGGCTTATGCAGCAATGTGATTAAACAGCTATAGCTTCTCAAATTTTGTTTGCTGTCTCAAGAGAAAAAGATTTCATCAGCTTCTAGTCTTTACATTCGGCCCCTGTAAAGTGCCATTATCAGGACATCCTTTCTGAGAGGGTTCAGGGTACTGTACGAGTCATGTGATCAGTCTTTCTGGCAGCACTTTTCACAATTACTTCAAATGCAGGCTTGTACTTTCTAGGTTAGCAATGTTGATAGGGGAATGAATGGCAAAGAAAACAATCCCTGTTTAAGCCTTTTGTTTGAAAGAAATTTAATGTTGCTAGCAACAAAATTATTTTCCATGTGGACTAAGACATCGTGTTGTGTTTATTGTACTCTGCAAAATACTGAGCTTAGCTTTATTATAAGCAAATGAGACTTTCCGAGTAACAAGTGCCCTCTGTTTAAACAAATAATTTTCTATGCAAAGGTTAAACACTGAGAGATTTTTCTTGTTCAAGTCACGCTCATGACTTTGGAAAATCACCAAGCAAGTATACTTAAAGAAGAAAATGTGAATGGAAAATTCTGAAGCATTTTGCCCTTTTGGTTCCTAAGAGTGAGCTATCGTTTCTCTCCACCATGGTCATTAATAATGACAGATGTACGTGGTGCAGAGTTCACTTACATTATTGTCTGTAACAGGGGTAGAGAGGGAATATTTATTACAGCAGAAGGAGGGAGGAGAAAGACATGATGTTGAACCAGAAGACAAGAGCAGAGTTCAGTGTTTTTCGTTTGGGTGGGGAGGAGGGTTAACAGAGAGCATACATTAAGGTTTCTTAGAGACTGATGCAACTCTTGTTGAAATCAGTTGAAATACTGCTACAGGCTGCTGTGAGAGGTGGATTGATTGGATCTTTAATACATTGTGTGTTACAATACTTCAGTAATGCAGATTTATTTCACCTCAGTAAAAGCTCTTATTGGTTTGGGCTTGCAAACAAGCGTAGTAACAATCTCATTTTATTTATTTATTTTTGTGAATCGGTCAAGCATTAAATTATGTTCATGAAATGATAACGGGACATTCCCAGCTTGACAACTATTCATATTGAAAGTATGAGCAAGTATACCTTTAGATTGCATTGGTATTGTGCATCTGTCTTGTAGCACAACTTGCCATTTTTTCTGATTTTTATTGCCCTTTTTTTTTTAAAAAAAACAAAAAAAAACAGAAAAAAACCCCAAACAAAAAGCCCCAACCCCCAAAATATCCATTTTCTCTCTCACTTTGCTGTGTGAAAAATAAACACAGTATCCCCCAAACTAGCAGGGAGACCGATGAACTGATGGTGTGTAGGCATCACTGAAGATTTTGTGTCTGTTTGCCCACGTTTCATTCCTCCAGATTTTAGTCATTTAACTGTGTCATCAAGAATACTCTGAAGTCAAGGAAGAGATGAAGCATCTCTAAAGGGGCCGTTTAAATATTAGGAGCCTGAGTCAGTGAGTGAACTTGAAAGAATTCAGACCTTCAGGTCATCAATCTGTTTAAAAATGCATTTGAGGAGATTGGTGATAAGTCCAGAATTTCATTTGGAAGTGAATAATGTCTGGATAGAAGATTTGGGAATATGAAAACGTGGTGTAATGTATTTGTCACCTGAAAAATTATATTTCACCTAAGAGATTATTCCTAGATGAACTGTATAGCATGAAAGGCGATTAGATAGAACTGAGTTGTCTGACTTTTTGCACAGGAATGCATCATTGTACCTCTGACCCCACCCTTTAACTAACAGGTGATTTTTTGTCATTGTTTAACCCCAGCTGGCAACTAAGCACTCCGCAGCCATTCACTCAGTCCCCCTGAGTGGGACTGGGGAGAGAATCAGATGAGTAAAAGTGAGAAAACTCATTGGTTGAGATAAGGACAGCTTAATAGGTAAAGCAAAAATCACACGTGCAGGAAAAGCAAGGAATTAATTAGCTGCTTCCCATTGGCAGGCAGGTGTCCAGCCATCTCCAGGAAAGCAGGGCTCTGTCACTCATAATGGTTACTTGGGAAGACGAAAGGCATAACTCTGAATGACTCCCTCTTCCTTCTTCTTCCTTCTTCTTCCCTTATGTGCTGAGCATGACATCATATGGTGTGGGATATCCCTTTGGTCAGTTGGGATCAGCTGTCCTGGCTGTGTCCTCTCCCTCTGTGTGCCTCTTGTGCACCCCCAGACCACTCGCTGATGGGGTGGGGTGAGAAACAGATAAACACTTGGCTCTGCAAGCACTGCTCAACTGTAACTAAAAGATCCCTGTGTTATCAATACTGTTTTCAGCACAAATCCAAAACACAGCCCCATACTAGCTACTGTGAAGGAAATTAACTCTATCCCAGCCAGAACCAACCAATTTGTAAATTGCCTGACTGAAATATAACCTTCAACTAGCCACTTGGTCACAGAGTTTTTTTATAATAAGTAGCAATATTAAGTTACATCAGGTCTGGGTTTTTTGGTTTTTTTTTTAATCTACTGACATAGATTTTTGGACCCATCTGTAAGGAGCCTATATTAAGCAAAGACAAGCCATACCAGCTCCTTCCAGTCACATCACCTAAAGTTTACAGGAAAAAAAAAGAGAAGGAAGGAGAAGAGAATTAGTACATTATTAGGGGGAAAAAAAAATCCTTTGTAACTTTGTTTATGTGATATTAGTTTTAGTTCAACATGTGATTACTTCAGCAGAATTAAAGCAGCGAGGTGTAGGGCAGAAAATTGTCGCTTGGTGGTCAGATCTTTGAACAAGCGCCTAACTTTCACCATGATGTTAGCTGACACCTGAGGCATCCATGCCAGACATCCTTTGCATAATAACCTGCTCAGAAAGTGAAACAGTTCAATTCTCTGCTAGGTCTTTGTCCAAAGGAACAGCCCTAGTGATACTGGAGCACTGTTTTGAGGACCTGACAACAGAAACGAGAGCCACCTTGTAAAGTAAAACTCTTTTTGCTAATGATAAAAATTGCCAACATAATTTCAGTGATTTTCCCGCTGTTATCAGCTAGTATTTGCATAGCAGAGGCCCCTGGTGACATTATCACAGATGTTTGTTCTTCAGCTGTTAATAAAAGGTATAACTGTTTTTTTGTGCTTTAGAAATGTAGATGTTTTTCTGAAAGGAAAAAAAAATCATGGGGCTTATCTTCACCTGCTAAAAGTTGGAGACCCACTGGCTTGGTGGTGTTTGAGCTGGTACATGCAAGTCTTCAAATTTCCACCATCCTTTCTTTGGGCAATGAAATCTAATTTTTAAAAATCCTATTTCAACAGGTTTCTATTAGCTTTATTGGATTTTAGGGGTTGCTGTTTCTTGAAGAACTATAAGCAAGAGAAGAAATAAGTAACTAAACACCAGCAGGTTAATATGTTTTTATGTGACTTACTTTCTGTAATAAAATGATATTCTGAATAAAATGAGAGAAGGCACTTCACTTTATGTGTGAGTTAACCCGTAGGATAAAAGTCTATCCCATTACAATTTCTGTATATCCTGTTATTTTGGGGATTTGTTTTGGCTTTTTTAACAGTTCCTTATCGAAACTATAACTTTTTAACCTTTTAAATGGGAGTCTGAGACTTCCTTCAGATTTCTTTTTCCCTTTCACTAGGAAAGTAACTTACATCCTAGTGATCACTCCCATGTGGGACTGTCAGTTGAGGTGAATTTTATGCTGCAGCTGTCGTAAATACAAGTATGTCAGTCTGAGTATTTTTGCAATCTGTAGTAATATATAATTTCTGTCAAATGAATGAGTTTGGAACTTTCTAGTGACTGTTTAACAGAGAATAACATAAGAAATTAAATAATTATAGTGCTTCTTCCTTTATTAATGACTGTGTAAACAACATTACAATTGAAAACAACATTCAGAATGAATGCTAGAAAGGGTCTGCGTGGGAAAAATAAGTATGTTTATTATGCAAGATCTTTCTGAAAAAAACTTTTGCACAATTGTGAAATATTGCTGATACTTCATGGCGTTTGAAAAAACTGCTTGTATTTCTAGAAGTGGAAGATGAGGAGTGAAGAAATGAGCTGTGCACTGCAAAGTTGAATTGTACTTCAGTTTGTAAGGAAGCAGTAAGAGGAAGTCTTGCCTGTGGTACAGGTGAGAATAGTTGGAGGTCTCTCGTACCCCAAGTTAGATACACGGATACACCTTGAAACCCTGTAGGTCTTCCCCTTGTGAACAGTCTCACTAAAAAAGGGCCAGCAAGTGCCTGGGATGGAAGACAGATTTTTTTTTTCATACCCAAAAGAGCCCCATTGGGTCTAAGCTGTGAGTGTAATCTGTTTCTGCCTATGTCGCTATCTGGTATGTGGCTCGAGAAAGGACTTCTACATTCAGTTTTGTAACTTAGTGTCGGATCAACTCTATCTTCAGGTACTAGGGCAGCAATGAATCTCTGTCTTCTTTTGTGCCTTTTTGCCTGTGTTCAGTGCGCGGCTGAGCCCACTGCTTTTCATTTATCTCAGTTGTGTTTTACAATTTCAAATGTTTGATTTTCTCTGCCATTGCTTGACAATCAAAAGGTTATTTTCCAGGCTAAATGAGTAATAAAATAGTGATTTAAGAGGTAGGATGGTGATATGAGTGAAGTTAGCAGAAGATCTACAGTTGTTATGTTGAGATAAAACCAGTTCTGATCTGTGTTGTCACATTCTGACAACTTTGCTGATAGTTCTAAAAGACAATCACAGCATTTTGCGAAGAGTAAACATGGTAGGAATAGGATAAGTCCATAGTAGTAAGCAGATCTTATCTTCAGGAACTTATGGATGAGAATAGATATAGAAGAGGAAAGAGTTCTTTGAGTGTTTTTTATGTGTTCTTGGTTAAATGTATGTACTGACATATATTTACATTGCATTCAATAGAAAGCATCTCTATAGTAATTTAATATATAGAAACTTGTATAAACGGTAACCAAACATTGTGTTACGTTATGTCTACAAGGGAAAGCTAGTGAGTTCCAGTTCTTCAGGAGTCACCTTCTATTAGGGTTTCTTTCTGTCCTTATTTTGTATGTCATATGGATTGCTGCATTTAATTAAGCAGTAACAATTGAGGTGCAGATTATTTCCTGGGGATTAATGACCAGCTGGACAGAGTTGATAGCCCAAGGTATTGGATAGATTATGCTGCATAGTCTCATGGATTAAGTATGAGCTCTATATTGTAGAGGTGGTCGCTCTGAATAGTGTAAGAGAAAGCATTACATAGCAGATAGTCTTTATTTGTTATCTTCTGTTCTTTCAACACCTAGTAGATCAGTACATATCCAGTTGTTGATCATCCCTTTTTCCTGAAACAACCTGTGTTTGAAATGACTCCTTGTCCAGGAGGACAGACAGTTCCTTGTTTTAGTTCCACGTCGTCCTGTTGTAGCTGGAGGAGACTGGGGAAATGACACAGAGGTTTGTAGACCATTATTACATCTTTTTCAAAATATCACACAAGCTGCAAAAGTTAATTTTACAGGTTTATTACAGCTTGCAGGTGGCTTAAGAATAAGTTTGTCCTTGTTCTGCACTAGGTGAGGCATTTAATTTAAGCATTGTAGGCCTTCTTTCATTGCTTCTTCCAGTACATTTTGACATCACTGTTTTTCATAAGGATGCTGCAGCTCATCTGGAACGATACACCTTTACTGGCCACCACTGTTTGAGGGTCAAATTCTATACTGAGTCCTTCCATTTTTGTTCATGTTTTCACTTTGTGTGGAGTTTAGGAGAGGGCTCATTTTGAGCATATAAACTGGAGAACCAATGGCAAAATCACTAGAAGCTTTTTTGAGCCTGCACATGCTAAAAAAGACGCCATATCTAAGGAGGACCTAAAGATCCAATTTATACTCTAGGGACCTGTCAGAAGATCCACTGCCCACTTTTCAGCAGATTTCCATACATGATTATCTCTGTGAACTGAGGGCTGGTAACACTCAACAGTCTTTCCATCTTGAAGTCAGGACATGTTCATGGGTCAGCATTAGGGTACGTGTTGAAGCACACATTTTTTTTCTATTGTATTGTATGCAGCCAAAATCAACTTTCTCCCATTTGCACTTCAGTGTATACCCCAGAGAAAACTTCTCATCTCTAGAAGTTTCTTCTGGACTATTTCTTCTCCATTATGGGCTTATTCATCATGACGTGTTCTGAACCATACTTCCATATTTATGTCTATATTTAGTTGATTTTATTGTATTTCTTATTGCTATAGAGAGATAGTTGAGGTCTAAGGTTTCTGTATGTGCTTGTAATTTTCTGTCTTCTTTCTTGGAACAATTAACAGAAATAGGGGATATAATAAAATGTTAAAATGTTACTGGAGACATTTTTTCCATGAGTGTTTCTCTCTCATTTCTTTCATATTGCAAGTGTACCATCACCATGATATTTAGGCTCAAAATGCAATATGTAAGAGAAACACATCAATCACTGTCTGTAAATTAATGATTTTCTTCCCCCATTTCTGGATAGGAAATGAAAAATTGATAATGTCCTAAATATGCTATGAAATGTTCACAGCATTTTTCTGACTGAAAGAAGGAATACGGTATGTCATAGTCCTTATGGGACACGGTCTGTCCTGATCTTACGCATTCATGTTACAGTGGTAGCAATGGCATAAAGATCTTACACGGTCCAAGCCAGAATCAGCTGTGATTCTGGGTGTTCCTCTTGCAGGATGCCTGGGACATCTCACATGTAGGCATCTCTGGAAGTGTTTAAGGGGAGACTAGATGAGGCACTGAGTGCCATGGTTTAGATGATGGGTTGGTGTCAGTGTTGGTGTTGGTGTTAGTGTTGGGTTATAGGTTGGACTTGATGATCTCAGAGGTCCTTTCCAACCTTATGATACTGTGATACTGTGATCTCTAGATCTGACCTCTGGATCCCTTGAGTCATACGTCCCTCCTCAGCCTACTGCTGAACACATTGCCATAGAACAGGGAGCACCTTGTGCCCATGAGCTTTGGTCTCAGAGTGCCCAAGAGCCACTGGGAATACTCATTCTTGGTGCATAAGTTGGTTGATGTTTTATTGTGCTTTCTGTAGAAAGCACACTTGAGTCTATGTTACCTTTCAGTAACTGGCTGCGAAGATCAAGCTTCTAAATTATGAAAATGTGAGAGCCTACTTCTTGCCAGGCTGTAGAGGTTGAATTGCAGACTGCCAGAGCTGAAAACAAAATACAGCTTGAGTGAATCAGCCAGAATCCTTTACCATGCATAGACCAATCTTCAGAAGAAAATTTCATTACAGAAAAAAAAATAAAAACAAAAGGAAAAGGCTTTATGTGGCTGTAGCTTATTTCTTTCCCATACAGTAGACTGTGAACCATTCTTTTTTTGGTTAACACATGGCAATTTCATTAACTGAAATCTTAATTTTTGTATGCTAAGAGCATACCTGTTGTAAAAAATTATTTTTTTAACAAAGTATTTCTGTTTTCTTTATTAAGTAAACATAGTACCTTACATTATTTACTTCAGTGTAGTGATAATTCAAATAAATAAAAGAAGTGACCAAGCACATTTTTTGTTTGTAATTTATACTATACATTTCAACATCTGAAACACATCAGATAAATATCAGATGCAAGTATTGACTAATTAAATCATTTCTCTCTCTGATATCTGATTATTTAGGAATGTTTTAGTTTAACAGTGAATAAATTTTGGACACAATAATCCCATGCAGAGCTATAGACTGGGGACAGAGTGGCTGGAGAGTAGTCAGGCAGAAAGGGACCTGGGAGTGCTGGTTGACAGGAAGCTCAACATGAGCCAGCAGTGTGCCCAGGTGGCCAAGAAGGCCGATGGCATTCTGGCCTGCATCAGGAATAGTGTGGCAAGCAGGACCAGAGAAGTTATCGTCCCCCTGTACTCGGCACTGGTCAGGCCTCACCTTGAATACTGTGTACAGTTCTGGGCCCCCCAGTTTGGGAAAGATGTCAGGATGCTGGAGTGTGTCCAGAGGAGGGCAACGAAGATGATGAAGGGGCTGGAGCACAAGCCCTATGAGGAGCGACTGAGGCAGTTGGAGCTGTTTAGTCTGAAGAAGAGGAGGCTCAGGGGAGACCTGATTGCTCTCTACAACTACCTAAAAGGAGGTTGTAGTTGGGCAGGAATTGGTCTCTTCTCTCAGGTGACCAGTGGCAGAACTAGAGGGCATGGACTCAAGCTTCGTCAGGGAAAGTTTAGACTAGATGTTAGGAGAAAGTTCTTCACTGAAAGGGTGATTGGCCATTGGAATGGGCTGCCCAGGGAGGTGGTGGAGTCGCCAACCCTGGAGGTGTTTAAGGGGAGACTGGATGAGGCACTGAGTGCCATGGTTTAGATGATGGGTTGGTGTTAGTGTTGGTGTTAGTGTTGGGTTATAGGTTGGACTCGATGATCTCGGAGGTACTTTCCAACCTTATGATACTGTGATATTGTGAATTATATAGCATTGTGAAAAGCAAGGTCCAAATGAATGAAAACTGCTGTTTGCAAAACCTGTGGAAATGTCTGCCTAAACACAGCAGTTCAGATGAGAATGTGAAAGTGTGATGAAAAAAAAAGGGAGAGAGTAAGTTGCATGGACATCTTCAGATCTGCACATGTCTAATGGGCAAAAATATCTGCAGGAGACCAGATTTCCTGGCTACAAAGAGTAGCAAACTAGCAAACCAAAGGAAGAAATGTAATAATTGGGAAGAAGTAAAGCTAAGATAGGTACTTGGTGCAATGGAAATAAAGAAGAGAAACGGATAGTCAGAAGATAGCTGCTTTGTAGTAATATTTTTATATCATATCGCTAAAAAGCAAGACAGAGATAACAGAGGGGCTAGGAGCCAGAAACAGCTAGAAATTGCCGAAGATAGGAAACTGTGAGAAGATACAGGCTGCTGGATGATCTGCACCAGGATCTGACAAAGCCATGACATGCAGTTGGATGTCCCTTGTTGCAAAGAATCAATGTGCTTGGCACCAGAGGAGCTAAAAGCAATCCACAGACTTGGGTTCATTTTGGGACAGGTAATGCTGCCATCTGCTATAGATCCCTGTTGAGGTCTGGGAAAAAAACTCAGAGAAGAGAACATTTCAGTAGAACAGCAGTATTGACTGATCATAAATCAAGTCAATTTAAATTTGATTGAGAGATCAGTAAAAGAAGAAAGACAGTTTTTTGAAGGAAACTTTGAAGAACCGAGCAAACCAATGAAATTCCACTGCAGATTGACCTTAAACTATGATGATACTGAGTATATTTCTGTATACATAGTCATATATGTGCATGCCTCTCTACACTTGTTTTCAGATCTTATTCCTGAATTTAGATTTTCCAATTTATAAATGGAAAGATCAATAAGGAAAGAAATCAGACCATGGTTAGAGAATAGCTGCAGCCAGAAACAATAAGAAAAACCGGAGAATCAGAAGGAAAAGCAGTATGTTGAGCTGTAATACTGTAATAAAGTCGTAAATTGAATTGCTTGGCTCTTTTTTTTTTTTTTTTCTGAAGTAAGCATATATTTGAATAAGAGAAGCATGTGTGGACAGGAATTCTCATTTCTCATTTTGGAATGAAGACCTGTGGATAGAAGAATTAAATATAAGAGAAACTGGGAAAATTTTGCAGTCAAAGGTGCAGACATTAGATTTATTTCTAAAGCTGTAATTAAAAAAGTTTTAAGTCCTGAGGGACTCTAATCCTGACTGAAGAATCATCTCAAAAAGAGCACTGAGACCAAGTGGTGAAAATAGAAAGATTAAAGTCCTATCAGAAAGGTGAAAATGACCGAAAAGTAAAGCATTTTAGAGTTTACAAATTATAGTAGGACAAATGGTCGAGGTTTTTCAACTCTATAAATAAAAAAGGAACAAGAAAAGAAGTGTAGCAGCTGTGCAATATAGATATGTAGAGAGTATGAATTGTCCATAAGCATCTCAATACTTGAACTGATCATATTATTTTTAGTCAAGAAAAATTATGTTGAGTAGTTGGGAAGAAGAGTACGGATATCGAAATGACAGACACTGATGTGCAAAATTATCTTTAGAGACTCAGAAGTAACACAATCAAGGCAATAGGATTTTGAAAGGAGTGGTGAAAGAAATCAGAGGACCTGTTGGATTGGTCTTGAGATCTTGTTTAAGGCTTTCTTACTGAGTGCTTTGATTAGTCATACAAATGAGTGCATTAATTTGCTGATAACCGGAAACAGGCACTGTTGCTGCGAAGAGTCACAGCGTATCAAGAAAGGGTATGCAGCCTTGGTGGCTGAAGTGTCAGAAGTGCTGTAGAAGGATACTTGCACACCGCTGAACAGCAAATTTGCTGCTGTAAGTAGGAAAAGGAGTTTATTGTCTGCTGAAGAGAACAACTGGAATATATGTGAACTACCCAGATGAGTTGTGCCAATAATGACAGCAAATATCCACACGTTTTTCTGGATGGAGATTTCTGATAGAGATGAGTAAAGTGCTATGTTAGGCACAGGTGACATCTCCAGGGTCTGCTCACCTTCACTGATCAACTGTATTCAAGGGAGACTAATTCAGAATGAAACAGATATAAGGAAGGGCTGTTAGGATTATCATGGGAGAGGACAGCCTATTATAAAAGTAACAAATGATAGCTATTTCTATGTTGACTTAAGTCAGAAGACACTGCAATTTTCTCTAACAAGTATGTTTTGGTCCAGTCCTTGGTAGCAAGGGACGTGTCATGATATTCATGTTCACAAGCAAGGCAGTATAGCATGCACAGAGAAGGTGACTCAGGTGCTACTGTGTCTAGACTAAATATCTGAACTCATATGGCATGCAGGAAACACCTTGGTTTGTTTAGTCTGCTAAGAAAAAGGGCGAGAGAGGAGATTATTTCTCCTTAAAACTATGAGGGAGAAAAACCCTTGGGAGGGAAAAAAGTTCTGGTATAAGAGCAGAGGGTTATCAACTGCCAGTGATACTTCCAGCCATCAGAACAAGGACCCAACCAGCATAAGTAATGGTGAGCTAATGGGACAGACCTTGACAGCTGAAACTGAGGACACTGGCCTCTGTGCCTCTGTGTTTCTCTAAGATTTGCTGTGCCTCCTCTTCCTTTCTTCAAGCAGTGAACTAGTTAAATTGCTGAGTAACTCTAGAAACAGTGCAAACAGCAGCTGCACTATTGTTTCCAAATAAACGTATATTTAAATGACCTGGTGAAGGATAGGATTGAAGTGATAAAGCAGTTGGATGATGAATGTGTACAATAGAAAGTGTTATTGTAGACTGTGTCATTTTTTCCATTGCAAAAGTCTTCATAATAAGTATTAAGACTAATCAATGACACATGCGTAAAACTGATCTGATACATTTTTGTCCCCATGATGAGGACCTCAGGAATGTAGGCATGGATTTTAAACTAAGGTAGTTTGCCAGCACATGGAATTGTAAAGCAATAATTAGCTTTATGTTCTCTTTTGTTTTTAGCTGCTTTTATGATTTTAAATGTATGTCCTCACTCTTGTGTTCACAGTGAAACCATTTCCTTGACTTAGACCTCATAGCTACACAAAGTGCACACAGTAAAAACATCCATAGTCACTCTTTCATTTCTAGGATGTGGTGGTGAGTGGCAGGGGTCTTCTGAAACAAAAGATCTTCCCTGTTTTTCTCTTCATCACTTTCAACAGCAGAAAGAGATAAATATTCATTTATAAGGATATTATAACACTTTTCATGAGAGGTGGACATGAGAAAAATCAATATATGTTGACAGCAAATACCTTCATTTGGAAGGAAAAAAAACATCAAACACAACCATATTTTTAAAACATGTGCTGGTTACAGTGATTTCCAAACAGACAGAAGTTAATTTCTTTGGGTTACTGTGGCTGTATTGCATAGGCTGCCTAGCACAAAAAAATAGACTATCGTTTTTTCCTGATTCATGTCCCAAGTTAGTCAAACAGATTTATTCTCACAATTATATGTTTTCTTCATATATTTTAGGTTGCTGTGATTTCCATAAAAAAGAATTGGTTATTTTTTCTTAATTATGAAAATGTTATTTCAGTAAATGCAATTTAATTAAAATGAGAATTTCTGCCAAAGCGTTTAAATAAATACAGTATTCTTTTACAAGTATGAAAGGAGTTACTATTTGCTGTTTCATTTCCTCACTAATATGCTGGCATGTTTTGTTTGAACCTGAGCTTGTGGAAGTTTATTCTTAACCAAAGCAGTTCCTTTTTCATGTAAGTAGGTTAAATGTGAATTGTAGAGCCCTAGGGCTCTTTTTGTTCAGTTTTAAAGCCCCCTCAAGTGGGCCTCTTTTAGAAACCTGGAATCATATGTTTGTAAGGTTGATTCAAATTACCATTAGAATAGCTCTTTTCAACTTTTTAGTTATACAGAGAATCGTAAAAAATGCACCAAACTGACACGGTATTAAATCAAACTGAATAAAGACAGTTAGTTTTCTTTTTGCTCAACAACTATTTTTTTTTAATGGAAACTCTCAAATTGAAAAAATTGTCTGTAGAGTATGTTAAGGTGCCATGCAGTATAATAAAATGCTATTACTGTCAAAAACGTACATGATAAAGTGCCTTTGCACAAAAGGCACATATTAATGTCAGTCATTTTTGGGTGATTTATATACTAACTGCAGTGTTTTAAGAAGATCAATATTCTTTGTTTTGACAACATTTCAGAGCTTGGTACTTTCCTGACAGCATTAATCTTTCTACAACAGTATTGTAGAATAATTCTAGTAATTAGTGAGTGGTCAGGTTGGTGAAAAGATATGCAGTAACAGTACATCTGCATTTTAGCTGGTAAAAAACATAATGAATTTTTAAGTAATATAAACACAGTAATAATTCTAATTTTTAATGAAACATAATATTGTGTTTTTATTACAAAGTTCCTAAGACACATGCTCTAAAATGCCTTTTTAAATGTATGTATAATTACTTCCATCATAATACTATCAGTGTCCCCTAAGATATAATAAAAAACAGAACTACAGTAGCTTTGACACATGATTTTCTAATCTACTTCTCAGAACACATCAGAAATAATACCTTATTGTTTTTATTTTCTCTCTTTCTCTTCCTGCTTCTCAACTTCTATATGCTTTTCTCTTTTTATCTTTATTTTGCTCTCTTGTTTGTCGTCCATTTGTTTTCCTTAAAGTTCTTATGTTTTTTTTTAAGTGTTAGAGTGGCTAAACAAAAAAAAAAATAAGCGCTTTCTTGTCACCTCTTGTGAAGATTTATTTGCTTTTTCCTCTACTTGTAAAGACACACATTTCTTACTTGTTTAAGAAGTTCCACAGCTCTTGGAAAGCTCAGCTCTGGGAAAGTTACCTCCACAAAAGAAATCCTGGAGATATTTTTGGAGACCTCCTGAAGAGGTATTGAAGAGCTGCGTTTTTACTACGATCTGATTTTACCATTGCTTACCTGTGAGGCCCTGGCTCAGCTGTCTTTTACATCCTATAGTTCTTGTTTCTGTAGGATGCTCAATATCTGTACCGCTAAGACCATAACTTCAAAAGTCAATAACAGAGCAGTAATTTTCAAGGCTTTTCATGACTTTTAGACTTAACATTATTTTAAAAACAATTGAGACACAATTTGGAAAGCATCTCCAGTACTACATATATTTCCTTATCTAAATAACTGAAGTGTAGTGTAGAAGATTATAGCTGCTTTCTAGTGATTAGATGTGTATGATAGTAGCTGTAATGGCTTTGCAAAGGTGAGATCTGTATTGCATAATTTAACTTTCACTTTCAGCATCCTGGATATCTTGTAAAATTTTATTCCGGTAAAACTCATCGTAAACTCCAGTAAGAGCTGTAGAATTAACTGCAGCGAATGATTATGCATTTCTCCCTCACATATCTCCTTCCATTAAAAATATTTACAAAGTAGATATTAAAAATACCAAAAAGTACATACACAGGCTTTCATCAGAGCCCTGACATCCAGGCTCAGATTGCCTGCCCTAGATGTGTTTATGGCTGAAGAATAGGCTAACTCTTTGGTAGATTACAGCTGTATGGCTGCACATAAAGAAGGAGAAAAACAGCTGCATTTTAGGTCTTATCTTCAATATATGAGTTCCCCACATTTAGGGAATCTCACTGTAAGCACTCCACCTGAGGCTGGCTGATAGTGGTCTTGCTGCCCCTGCTACAGCAACTAAGCCATGCTGTGGAAGAAAGGGAGAGGGACCAGAAAGAGCAAATGCAGTCTGTGGGTTTTGGGAAGAAACATAATCAACAACAATTGGTGTATTTCCTTAGTGACTTGTGAATGCAACTTCTGCCTATGATGGAAATTTCATAGGTGGAGAGTTCATAGAGAAGAATAACCATTCATATTACATATTGCACTCATATTACATATTGCACTCATATTACATGCTAAATGTGAGCAAAGTGTTGCTTTTACATCCCTGAGAACATAGAACAGTTTTTGTGAAGCTTTGATGAATATTGTAGATGCCTACTATGAGTGATTGGCTCAGGACAGGGACCACAAAGGCAGCAGAGCTTGTCTGTAGCATTTAAACAACAAATTTTATAATTTTTCTTGAAATTCTGCTCATCAATTTTCATATGCCTGTGAACAAATGGAAGCTGATAAGGGTATTGCATTGCTAAGTGTACTGGATAACATTCTTTTTAAACATCTGATCTGATAAGCAAAAACTCACTATGTGGTAGAAGTCAATCACTGTAAATATGCCTGTTTAGAGTAAAAATCTCTATCTTGCATTCAGTTTATTTAGTTAAAGAAGATTAAAGGTTAAGGTTTACACAGTTTTATGACTGCATTCATGGAAGTTTTTTTCTTCTTTCTATTTGCCATTCTGGCAAACAGAGCACTTACACAACCCTGCACCTGTTCAATTGTATGGTTGTTAGGAAAAAATGGTTAAATTAGCACTGAACTATTTAGGAGAGGGGTTTATTTTTAGTTTGAGATTGTTTCCTATGTATAACAATCGTATTACTTAGATTTTTGTATCAGTTATAGCTGACAAATTATTTTTCAAGGTTACCCACTGTCTTCTAGTACTGCTTATGCCAACCTATTTGGATCTCATTATGATACCTGGGTGCTAAAGAAGATCTCTGACTTTTTAGTTAGGCTTGTATCTTCTATGCTTCAGAAGTTCTCCTTGCAGGAAATGGACGTTAAACTCTCTTCTGTTAGAGAGGTATAAACACAGTCACTTATTTTTACCTAGGTTGCAAGTTCTGGCTCTTTTTCTTTAAGGTTGCTCCTGATTTTATCTACATTAAAGCCAATGCTGATGGTGAACAAGTGATTCATTAGGTCAACTTGGCTGATACCATCAGCGGAATTGAAGACAGAAGTCCCTGTGTACTAGGTTCAGTACAGTTTACAAGAACATTTTAAGTTCAAGCTCCTTATGTGGGAAGAAAAACAGTGCTGGAAATTATCTGTAGGAATCATTGCACTACCACTGAACTGTAGCCACATCTTGTACAATGTTGGCACTGTACAGTAATCTCACATAAAGACATGGATACAGTCATGTGCATTTGAAGCTAACAGTGTGCAGTACCAAAGGTGAAATTTGTCTGTTTGCTAATATATACTGTTCTCTTTACTAAAATATTAACATAAAGGAGTCTGGCTTAGCCTTTGGATTATGAGTTTTGTTAAATTATATTTTTACACTATCAGTTTAGCAGTGCTTAAGTAATAAGTACATGAGGTGATGTTTCAGTGGTTTTCTTTTTTAAGACGGAAATTAAATCACAATGTTCTGGTGAATTTGGAAAAAAAAACTTTTTTATTTCTAAAATGATCAATATGTCTTCAAGTGAAGATGAAATTATTTTTCATATTCATATATATGAATTTCATATTCGTTACGAAAATTCAAATGCACTCACATTATTGAAGCTTAACAAAACGCATACGAGTCCAAGGATCTTCTGTGAGACTTGAAAAGAAGCTTGCCCAGATAAAATCAAGTCCTCATCTCCCTCATATCTGCAGTTTACTTAATTTGCAGGGACACTAGTTAGTACCTTTTTGAAACCTGCTGTTAAAAGTTATCTCCAATTCAAGCAGTAGAGCCTTCATAATCCACTATCCTGCTATTAGGGCTACCATGAATGAAGGACAAAGTATTGAACAAAAAGGAAGAATTTTACTCTTTGAATCATTATTTCCTGTAGCTCTGGCATTTTCCTGAGAAGTTATGCAAATTACAAAGGCTCGATTACTTCGTATAATTTCAAAGTTAATGTTGTGAAAGGTAATACTTGCTCATATTAGACTTTTTTTTTGAGTAAACCTTATCAGAAATTAGCTGCCTGAAGAGATATGCAGGCACAGAAGAAATTAGTTATCAAAGACAATGCCAGCCTGAAGCTGACCAGACCTGAATCACCATTAGCGGTTTTAAAAGGGGCAGCAGACAACTAGAGAAAAACTCCTTTGAAATGGAGCCCAGGTTCAGCCCATCAGGGATTTCCTGCATTTTCTTAAGCGTTCTAATTTGACATACACTTAAAGATGCCATGAGGGTGTGATTATATGTAATTCAGCTTCTGTTTTCTTCCTCTGCTTAAGTTTCTAAAAATTTCTCACAGTAATTTAATTCTATGTATCCTAAATACATCCTCACATATATAGGTAATTTGCAATGAGTAGGTCCTCAGTTTAATTTAATTTGAGGCGTTCTGTTTACCTTTGTTGTTTTTTGCCTGTTTCTTTGTTCACATGATACTTTACTTTGACATATTGTATAGCATGAAGAAGGATGTTTTTGGCTGTGAGCAAATTGAGATTACATGCGAGAAGAAAGAGATGCAGTGTATTCCCTCCCCTTTCACAGCAGGACTAAAAGAAGCAGGACATCTATGGGTGTTTATCCATTGCATGAGGGTGTATGTGAAAGCCATCAATGTATGTGAAAGCAAGCTTACAGGAGCCATTGTTCCCCTCCATCCTGTTGGAAGGAACCAAAGCTGCCCCATTGCAGCGAAAGAGAGCATATAAGGTTCAAGTCTGCCTGTTGCTGATTTCTGTGCCGCTCTCAAAGTGTGGAAGAAGCAGAAAGGAGCTGTGATTCTTGAGTGAGCCTTTCTTTCCTGGGCATCTCACACCTATACACTATCCTCCAGATGCAGAGAGAGGCTGAGAGTATTTGTTTGAATTTAGTAGTCTTAAATTGCAGCAAATGTCAAATTCATAGAAAATACTTGGAAAACTTGGAAAAAAAAGTAACAGTGTCTCTGGTGTATATTCACATTTTGTGATGAACAGCGTTGATGATCACCAATTATGTGTATTTTAAAAAGACCCAATATTTTTTCATTAAATACATGCTACTATGTTAAGATGCTAGACTTCTTACATATGAAATCACTAATTCTGGTAGACAGGAGAAGACAATTAGGTAGGTGAAGTATCATCACTGTTTTGAAATCAGTATGAACTCTAGCTGAGTTGAGAAAACTTGGGTCAAATTTTAAAAGAGCCGCTCTTCAGCTTCCTGTGCAGGTAAGCTACATTCTGCCAGTGATAATCAGGTGGATAGAGAGGAGTTAGTTGTTTTTTTAGATAACTTAATTGATAACAATAAATTTCTCATGCTTATACTTAATACGTTATGTACACAATTCCTGTCTTAGAGAGCAATATCATGGATGCTATTTGTTTTAAAAATTAATGCTGTTTATAGCATTCAACGCTAAGAGACTAAAAGCGTGAACCTTGCATGTTTATAAAACAAAACACGGTGTGAGGGATCAGGTTTTTTATATCTTTCACATGCTATGCACAGTCCAACATTGCTCTTTTTTCTTTTGCTACTATATTTTTGAAGCTTTTTTGGTTTTGTGTTCATGGTGCTTCTTCCATTTTAAACATACTTCTCTTACTACTTTGTTAAAATCTTTTCTTAGAAATTACTCTCTTCCTCCCCTTCCTTTCATGAAAATGTTACTAAGGTCTTTTAATGGGACAATAAATCTTATCGTGTCCTCCACTTAGCATAAAGAAGTTAATTAACTTTAGTTTTAGGCGATAAAACTTTGCAATAAATATGTTGATCTTATACTTGCCTGAGTTGCACTATGTAAACCAGAGAAACTTTGAAGTCAACAGAAATATTATCTGAGACAGCAGTAGCTGGGCTTTTTGAGATAACTTGAGACTGAAAATAGCTCATAATATATCAAAGCAGGAATTATATGAGCTATAACGATAAGATTGCTAGTCAGGAAGCAAGACGGTGTAAAATTGAAGGAATATCCTGATATCATTGTATTGGCTTTCATGAAATCTGGATGATATTGTGTATTTTGGTGTCAGCAGTTAAAAGTCTTGTTTGAGTATATTTACAGACCACAACTTGTAATGTTTTTTATATGCTAATGAATATCAATCTTTTATGTATTCACAAGAAATGTTTATAATTGAGTTAATTACATCTTAAATAATTTATTGCTTTTATAATACAACTATTGATTCATTATTAAAGTAAGCTTTTTCAATACATGGTCTAAAATAACACTGGGATATCTGTAGAAGTCTTTGCGTTTTGTCTACTTTTTTTGACATTCTTTCCAATAGTTTCATCTGTAATCATGGTGAATAGACTATTGTGCAATATTCTAATAACACAAAAGACTATGTAAGTAGAGTTTTTATTTTGTGTACTCCTGTTTCAAAGAAGGATAAAGAAATAAAGTTCAAAGTAAGAGACATAGGATTAAAAATGTTGGACTTGTTCTTTCAGGGTCCTCCATCTGAGACTTGGTAACTCTTAGAAAATGCTCAAAACAGTGAATGTTGGCGTATAGAATTTTGTATAGCTGAGCCCAAGAACATCTGTTACTCTTCTTCAGGAACATTTAGAAGTTTGGACCTGCAGAAATGCTTCTAATGCATGTCAGTAAAGACTGTGTTTTCACAGTTCTGGGACTGACATCATGCTCTTAAGGCTTGAGTTAGAGAGGTCTCAGAGCAAACTCAATAAGGTGATGTTGTGTTGTTAGAGATTTTATCCTTCATGTAAGCCGTTATGCTGGGCTTTCTTTCAGTTGGTGGTAGTTGAGTCCCATATCTAAAAACTCCAAAGGTTAATCCACAAATACAAACAATCATGTTCCTTCTCTTATTACTACCTACAGATTGATCCATGTGCTTCATATCATACTGAGGAAGTGCTTGTTCGAACACAGTAATTCATTCTGTAAAGCTGTTTGAGATATATGACACTTGAAGAAAAATGGTCTAAAAATGCCAGTACAAAGCAAAACATGTTATAAAGGCTGCATTGCCAGATATAAGAAAACTGAGTTATTGGTCAGAATAAAAGGAATGAAAACAACAGCCAAAAATATGGTTTATATTTTTTCTATCAGGACAGGCCAATATATTTCTTAG
Source organism: Tapera naevia (assembly GCA_033556795.1). NCBI lineage: Eukaryota > Metazoa > Chordata > Aves > Cuculiformes > Neomorphidae > Tapera > Tapera naevia. The sequence continues at coordinate 21,447,673 of JAUMJJ010000038.1, forward strand.
ACAAACCTGCAGAGATTCTGTAGGCAGTGCAGCAAGGCTGAGGGAATGGTTATTTTAGAGTGTGTGCAAACCTATACTGTGTGCTTCATCAGTTTTTCTCCTGTTTGTTAGCCTAATGAGGGAACTTTCAGACAAAAGATGCCTTGTTATCTTTATTAATCAAACATATTAAGAAATGAGGAGGAACAGGCTATTGCCCCCGTTTACAAGGAGAGTAGGTGAATGAATATTATTGAGCCTACATTTCAGTAGAATTAATGTTACTCTGTATCACAGTATTATGTGCTTTAATTTAAACACGGAGAATAAATCCTTTTCAGTCTGTAAAGCATTTTTCTTAAAGGCTTGTCTGTGTTCTTTTTTTCTAACATCAATAGCAGTTATGTGTATGCAGCAAGAGCAAAACTTGTATCATTAAAATCCTGTCTGCGCTTTATTCAGAAAAATATTGGTCTTTATATGGAAATACTACATTTGCGAGTACAAATTGTTTTAAACCTGTTCCTTACTCATACATCTTGTGCAAAAGTATCTTACATTGTACTCAGTGGAGGAAGCTCTAGCAAAACATTCAATACACTTAGTTGAGAAGGAAAAATGTTGGTTATTGCAGTGTTGTTTTTAATACATATTCATGGGATAAAAATGTAGAATTGAGGTCATGTAGCAAAGGTAAGAAGGAAACATTTTAATTAGTGTGATGATGAAATAAAAAGCACACCAAGATAGAATATCAGTTGTTATGCACTATATAACATTTCATTTTAGATTTAAACAGCTGATATAGATTTTATTTTGAAAGGTTGCCATCCTTCTCTGAACAGGTTATGGAATATTCATATCATACGAAAGTAAATATATAACCTCCAGATTCACCGAGGACTTTCTTATGCCTTTATAATATTTTTGTCATGACTGTATGCACTCAAAGTTGGGAAAGTAACATTAAGTATCCTGATAAGTATGGGAAATTCTGAATACCTTGTTGATTTTTGTAAATATTCTGGCAAAATTTAATAGTAAAGGGCTAGAATTATTGCAAAGCAGAACAATTGCCAAAGATTTACAACAGTAAGGTTTTAAAAAAGTTAATGTAAGTTTCTTGATTTAATGAGCTATGTCTCATTTTATAATCAGTTTAGTGCATTTTTGTGTTTTTGTACATGGAAACGTGTGTATAAAAATGAGACAGTAGCGCACATTAATGACTTTTTCATGAGTGGACAGATCAATTCTATGTACGACACGAGAGTTTAAACAAGAACCATATTAGAAATAGTTTTTGTAAGTTTTACAAAGCTATCATATAAAGTACCTCAGAAATGCTTCAACGTGCTCTCTACAATATTGTATAGATTTAACACGCTGATAGCTGTGTTGTGTTGCATTGTCCTGCTTTTTTTAGTTAATGCCAGGATTGCTTGGATACCAGTCTGCTTTGGCCATTTTGTCGATGATACTGTACAATATCTAATAGAGGTTTTTGTTCTTAAATCTAAACTTTAAACATTGTCAGAACTATGGAGTTCTCTACTCTGTGTCAAAAAGGGAGACGAATACATGTTTGAGGCTTACACTGAAAAGATTTTTCAGTGAGGAAACCTCGCACCTCATGTTCGGTATTTACAGATGGACTGGTATTTTGGAGGTTTGTTGAAAAGGTGCCTGCATTGATCAGCTACTTAATTACCATTGATTCTCAGTGTGAGTACATAATCTCATGGCACAGCCTGAGTAACAATTGTTAACATTTGACTAATCAATTAACTATTTCTGTATTCATGAAGGCAATAGATAAGACCGAATCCCGTTTGAATGTTAACACTGCAGAAAAAATACCATTTTCCTAATTTAAGAGTAAACATTTAATTTTACTTAATTGAGATATATGAGATATTTTGATTTTCTTTATGCTGTATATAAATGTATCAAATACTCAAATTCACACAGGGAGACTGTGGCTCAGAGGAAGTGTTAAATAGCAACATGTGATTACTGTGGTCTTTCCGCCTGTGTATTATCTTCATTATTTCACCCTTGTATTCAAATCTTGCATCAATTCAGCATTTCTGATGACGTAAATCTAGGAGTCGTAAAAGTACCAGATTGAGAGAAATGCAAATTTAGTCTTCCTACTTATCTGCCAAATGCATGATCTTGAGCACACTTAGATGAGAGCATCAACGTGTTTCTTTCAGTGGCACAGTGGCTCTGGAGGAATTCTGCAAAGGTCTAGACCATAATTCAACTCCTTGGCCAAATAATTCAACTCCTTGACATGCGTTTAGGGCAGAAGGCAGATGCTATTCAGAAAGAGTATTGCTTCTTTGCTTTTTTGTCTGTCTCTGCAAAGAGATTTTTTTGGACAGTTTGTGTATCAAACGTCTGTTTCTGCACGGTGGAACAGGAGAAGATCCACAGCTGATGTCCAGCTTGGGATGTTACAGTGATCCTACTGAGGGGCTTGATGTGGCTGTAATGGTGTGAGCTACGCAGCTGCACAACGCTGGCTTTGATATGAGAGCTTGTGCTGGCCTATCAATTCCCTGTCAATTCACAGTAAAACTTCCTTTTGGTCCTTCCAGGATTGGTGGCCTAAAGATGGGTATGCCTGCTTTTTGTCACTATGTTCTCTGTTCCTTTAGTGTTTCATATTAGTGTTCTGTAATCGTGCATTGTGAAGATACTACTACACTTCAATAACATTATCCATCTTGAAAGAGCTGCTAGGAAATAGGATTGCAGTAAATTACCAAAAAATATTTTTCTATTTAACATAACAATACTTATATTTGTAGAGTATAGATACTGGGGAATTATCAGTACATACAATTTTATCAGTGCATACAGTTTTTCTGAGTATGATTTAATAAGCTTTGCATTTCTGAAGTTAAAACTTTAACCATTGTTTAGATTGCCTTATGTCCCCCCAGAATTAACTTTTTATCCAGTTCATGATTTAAGTGAAAGGGATTTTTCAAAAAAGACCCACCCAACACAGAAAACTTGTGTAGAGGAACTGAGGTCAGAATTTTTGGAACAGTATAAAATGTATTTTGTTGTTTTCACTGGATAAAACTTCTTTAGTTGTCTTGGCAAATACTGCACTTAATGTGTTTGTCTTCAATTTCATATTTCAGTATGTTCAAGTTTAAGGTGGCATAGACATTGTCTTGTTAAGTAGTCTCTGTGTGACTGAGTTCACTAAAACAAGGGTCCTGATCTCCTTCACAGTTTTGTAAATTAAGGGAATTCTGTTCAAGTCAGTGGATTAAAGCTGCATGAGATCATGATGAAGTCCAGAGGTTATTACTTGTGGTCATTAACCTGAATACAGGCTGTTGAACTCGATCCATCTGCACGCAGAAGAGCCATATGCTGAGAACAGTACTCAGAAAGCTCATAGAAGTGATGGATAGATTCTTCAAACTTTAACATGTAATTACTACTATATACTTTAATGTCAGTGGATGTAGCAGAATATGAGCAGGAATGGCAGACATAGCCAGCTGTTGCATATCCATACTATGTTTGGTCTGGTAGATTTATAATGCATTCTTGTTCACTAGTGTGTCTTCATTCAGCTTCATCAAGCATGAGATACGTTGTTCCTGCCTTTACTCAGTGGCTTCCTTGTCCACCAGAAAGGAAGAATTTGTTGCAGCTGCAGAAATCCTTTCAAAGGTGAATTTACAGCAAAGAAATGGGTTGTGAGAGTTGATATCCAAGGAATTCCAAGCATTTGCAGTAAGTTTTGATCATCACGGTTTCTAATCCTAAACTAATTGATTTAAACAGTACTGGAAGTTTTGAAACATGACAACCACAGTGCATAGACTATGTTACCCCTTAAATAAGGGGAAAACACCAATAAAAATATAGTTGGGTTTTTTTTTCACCAAGAATAGTAAACCTGATCTTGAACCACGTTCTAATTCAAGGTTCCCAAGGCTGTAGGAAAAATGTTCATTACTTTTTTTTTTATTCTGCCATTAGTGGATTTATCGAAGAAGACTTTTTAACAAAATAATTTTAGGCACCCATTTTACATTTTATTTTCTGAAACTTTATGGATGAAAGTACTGAAGCGTTATATTGTACATTAATTAATTTTTAACTTTTTAGAAAAAATGACTGGTATACTTCTATTAGGCTGTATTACTGAAAAATATCTCAGTCAAATTCCTACAGTAAGAGTTCTGATAACCATAACACACTAGAGAAAACGGTTTTGAATTTGCTTTAGAACTTAACCAGTTCCTGAACTGGGCGAGAAAGAAGTATCATCTGTCAAGATAGTTGTGTTCTTCATTCAGAATATTGCTGCAAGCAGTTACATTTATTTCCTTCATGCTGTCAAGCTGTGATTTCTTTTTGCAATGACACTTTTATCTGTTTATTTTGGAATGCTCAAACTTGAAGTGACTTGTGCTTTGAAATTCTCAGTTTTACATTTTAAAATAATTTCTATATCTATGTAGCTGCAGATGCAAAGTGTTTTTCTTCTTCGGATTATAAATCTGTCTCTCCAGTAATGCTTTCTAAGTATTAATTCTGTTGTTCAGCTACATATGTGAATGTGAAGCAGAGAAAGGACGTTATTCAGAATGATTTACCCCCTGTAAATAGAAATGAGAGTATGGTGAAAAACAGCATGGAGTGATACCTTTTACTTTTCCTCATGTAATGAGAGTGCACTTTGATGAGGAGTGGAACATGGGCATAGATGCAAAAATGCTGGACCTCGCTCCAGCCAGGAGCTGTTCAGGTCTCATTCCCAGGGATCTGGCAGTTGGTCTCTTCCTGGCTTGCTCACTAGACCATGTCACCTCTGTCTATCATGCTGGAAAATCCAGGACTGAGGAGTATGTCCCATGGCAGCTTCTTCCACTCCCAAGGCTATGTTACTCTCCCAATAGTGGCTAAACCTTGTAGACCTCCTTCCCATCTCTCTGGGGGATGAAGTATACATTATTTTCATTCTGATTTTATAATTCGGCTTCTGGAGATAGAGTAATGTTTTTTGATTGAACTTTTCTCTTCTGTAATTCAGAAATGGAACTGCGGGCTCAAAATAATAGAATTTGGTAGCTACTGCCACTTCAGGTTGTTCTCTGAGCATTTTCCTTATATTCCAGAGATTTTTCAAACTGAGAGGTTCCTTTCAGAGGTTTTCAAACTGAGACAGTGTCTAAATGGAGAGTTGGCCACACTGCATCAGTAGATTGAAGAAATATTGGTTAATCTACCTTTACAGGAAAGAAGCAGTGGGCTTATAAATACTTAGTTAAGAAAATTGTCCATACTTTTTTTTCACAAAAGGGGAAGTTCCTATTTGTGGTCCTGATCTCCTCAAATGTGGTGACAGCAGTATCAGTGCAAGGGAGGGAAGGAAAAGAGATGGTATGAGGAGTCCTCTGAAACTTTTGAAAGGAATGTATGTTTCCTTGATTTTCAGCTGGATGCTTTGACTTGCCGTTTGTCCATGTCATTACCAGAGTTCAAAGCTGCCTTTTCTGGCCCAAGTGGAGCAGAGTGAGGATGTAGTAGGCAGGTAACACATGCAACTGCCAAATGTTCAGCTGCCACTTTTGCCAAATGTGTGTGATTGGCATGAGCTACTTATATTTTCAAATCTGTTAATTATTGACAATTCTGGCAGTATTGATGGCTGCAGTCCATCTTTTTCAATGTGCTTTATGTAAAAATAATGGATTTTTGCTTTCTGCAGCTTACCATGGTATTTTTAATACATTCATCTCACTTTTTTTTATAATCCTTTTGAAACTTGCCCTGAAATAATTTTGTTTTATTTTCCCAACATGTTACTTGGGTATTTCCTTATTGTATAAAGAATTGTTTGCTAATGCTGTGTTGTGAGCAACTGAATCATAGAAAATAGAAAAAAGATCAACAACTTCCCTGTCTTTGAAGAGGGACTGTTTATTTACAAAATTTATGTGGACTCAGAAAACAGAGGAGGGAAAAGTGTAATATAGTCCCAAAACAACAAAGTAGTGTTTTATAAACTCTATGACTTACAAACGTGTCGGCACAGGAGAGAGGAATATGAGAATATGGGCTGCAATCTAAGCCGCTGCTTTTGGAATAGTCACACTCTATCCTGTACGTTCATTTTAGTAAATGTATATTTTAGTAAAAAGAGGCTTTTAAAATTTAAAATTTTAATTAAAGTAAGATATATTTATTCCTGTTTTAAATTTTGTTCAAGTGTTCCAGTGGGTGAAACCTACTAATACACATGTAAGCAGCAGTGTGTACTTGAAAATAGAAATCTGTTTAAAATGAAGTTACACATGCTCCACTTTCAAGTTGCTCTGCAGTTTAGTTATAGGAATTTTACTAGGAGTCTAAAATAAATAGAAACCTCTTTCTGCACGTGCAGTTACATTATTCCTTGAGAGGTCTTAGCTTATAAGTGAAAGTGGAACCAGGTCAGCTTTAGGAACTGGGTGGTGTAAAGTCCACCCTATTAGTAAACAAGCTCCAGATGGAGTTCATGCAACAGCTGTTAAGTCTGGAACTGGAGATGCAATAGACATCATAGTAAAAGGTTTAAAAATTATCTGAATAATAAAACTGATAAATGGGCATATGTACTCAAAGGATACTAAGGTTTGTTCTTGAGTTATCTCAGTCAGTTATTCAGTCTTTCAGCTGAATGCATTCACCTTAGCTATATCATTCAAGGGTGCCACTCATTGATCTGCTTTTATGGTTTCTTTACAAAGTGAGAATTTTCTCATTACTCCCTCTGAAAAATAGATCTGCGAGGATGAAGTTTCATGGACCCAGCACGATTCCTAAGTGTCCAGTGCCAGCAATAAATCTCACCGAAGCATAGACTCACCCCATGGACTATCTGATTAAACACTACAGTCTTCATTCTTCACAGCAGTGGCTGCCTGTCACTTCCTTTTTCTGAATACCTCTGTAGATAGGGATGAGTTGTGCCAGATGAAGCATGAAGGCAGAAAACAGCCAACTGAATGACACAAGACACACTTGATGTCAACTATCAGCTGCACAAGAAACTCTTATGAGTCTGTTACATCTTTGATGTAACCCAGAGATCTTTCACTTTACAAGAATAGCCACGGAACAGTCAGTGACAATGTATCTTAAAAAGATTCATAAAAAATAATGACAAAATGGAGCATTGCACTCATCTTAGTTGACACACATTCATAAATGCAGTGCATTAACTTCTAATTATTAAACGAGACGATTTAGGAAAGTAGATACCCATGTAGTCTAGAGAATCGCATATGTGAATAGTAACTCCCACTAAGGAAGAATCATGAACTAACAGTGATATTTTATCCCTTGTCACTGGCTTTAGTAAAGCTTATTGTGAAGGGCTTTAGCCCTAGTTCTTGGTGTTTTGCTTGATTTCAGAGACTGAATCTCTGGAAGCTTGCAGAAAGTACCGTGCTGGCCCTGTGAGGGAGACAAATTCCTCATGTGTGTTCGTATCATTACTATCCCCAACATCTGTGGTAAGGGAGGGTGAGAAAATCTAGGAACACCCTCTGGGCAAGCAAAAATAGCACAAATAGAATGTTTTTCAAAAATATACCTTAATTCCAAAGCCTAATAGTCTTCCCATCTGTAGTATCATAGGCTGCATCCAAGATAATTTTTCTGATAAAATGTGAATCCTGAAACTCTTAACATTGGACTGCTTCTGGGAAAGGCACTGGCTGTACAGAGCGGCAGCTTCTTCATATTAATTTTAAAGAGTTGATAATCATCCTTCTTACAGATCTTTAAGCTCAGAAGTAATGGAGAACAATACATTATTTATTGGCTGGCTGCCACATATGGTTGGTGTAGGCAACAAACTGACTCTACTGCATCGCTTTCAGTCAGACAGATCTAAATCATGAGGTTTTGACAACTAAAAGAGTTCTCATTCTACTATGGATGTATTTTCTGGTTCTTTACCCTTCAGCAGTGAAGGGAACAAAATGCAATGGTCCAATATATCCAGTAATGTATAGATAATGTGATCTTCAAGAATCTATTATTCATTTGGATAAGGTGCCCTTCTTAAGAGGGTATTATTCAAATTATTAAAAAAAATCAGAATTTTCTTGTTTAAGTTACTATAAATAAATAGAAAATTATTTGAAAAGAAGCTTGCCAAATTTCAGCCATATAAAGGCAGTGGTGGATGAAAAGTTATTTTTAAAGAACTTTAATTTCTTGATTACTGGGAAATGGATCACAAGCTGGAGGGCTTCCTTACCTTGTCTATGAAGATAAATACCTTGAAATACTAAGATCCACATGTCTAGTTGGAGCATGTTGTGATGTGGAGTACTCAAAACATATGAAAATTAACCCAAACATGCACAATGGAGAATTGAAATCAATGTCTTATGATTTTTAAAAGAAACAAAGATCCTTCCTGTGCTTAGACATAGCGTTCACCTATTTTTAGTGAACTTTGACACTCAGGTCAAGATTATATTCCACACCGTTCAGATTTCTACCGTTACTCATCCATGAATTCATACAAAATCTGCACCACTTTTATCAACAGCAAATCTTAAGTAGACTTTTAAGACATTTGTGGCTAAAAATAAAAATTTAGCAGAGAAACATCTGTGCTGCTGTATAGTTTCTACGTAGTGAAAGTCTGAGTATAGGCATATGAAATTAAATATCTTTGTTCCTGTGTATCCACATCAGAGAGTTATCTGGGATAAGCCCAGTCCCCAGGGATGGTTATGGTTCCATTTACATACAACACAAGTTTGCTCTGGCACAAGTGATCCTCTAGAGATGGCTCTACCAGACAAGTATTGCTAGAAAGCTGATTGTTCTTCATTTGCTCCATTTGGCTTGTATTCATCTCCTCCAGATGTCTCTATAGACTTGGGTGGGTAGAAAACCCACAGCAAAACCAGAATGCCCATGTTTCTTTTTGGGCAGTTTTTATCAATGCTGCTATAATTTATGTTGGCCCAGTGATTGGTCCTGCTTTTTTAATCCATTTCTGAAGTAAGCATGGATTTTAAGATCAGTTAGTCTCTTTGCCTGATTGACAGTTTTTTCCATGAAGAGTTAACCTGTTTCAACCTTAATGAAGTCTCAAAATCATTAACTATCAAGCTTTGTGAAAATACTGCATTTGAGAAGAGTTTTGTTTTGAGAAGGGTTTTACAACTACTAACAAATGTGCTTATGAGGGCTCAAACAGACTGTCAGGTGCATGAGAATTCTCCCAGAGCTGAGCTGCAAGAAATTGCATTTCAGAAATTCAGGATTGTTGAGACTTAATTTTGGGGGTTGTACTATATTCTTTTATAGTAAATTGTTGACATTTAACAGAGTGATGACATTTCCTTTTTTTAAGTCACATATTCAGGAGTGTATATTTATACAAGAAAAAGCAAAATACCGAATCTTTAACAGGCCATGTGTACTAATAATTTTGACTTTAAAAATACACAGGTTTTATGGCTCAGTCAATACTTAATCATGAACTTTTAAAATTTACAGGGGAGTGAAAATGAAGCAAGCTGTCTGATCTGTGTTTCACTGCTGTTTTTTCACACTAAGGACTTTTCTTTCATGATGAAGTCAGGATCTGATATCTCAGTCACATGGGTTCTGACTACAGGTTACCTAGGAACAGTAGAGCAATTCTAAACATAAGAAAGGTGAACTTCGACCTTCTTTGTAGCAGATGGAACATTTTGTGAGCAACTGGCCATGTGTAAATGTTAACTTGTTTGTCTTTCTTAGTAACCAACAAATGAACAACATATGCCTTTATTTTTCATTTTGCAAAGACTACTGTTCATTGGGGGGACACACACAGGCGTCTTTTAAAGAGTATGTTCTTAAAGTACAGTGCACAAAATATATTAATTACATCAGAGTAAAATCTGTGTTGCCTCTGTTTCAACTGCACAGCATGTTTGGAAAATTAACATTAACAAACATTACTTATATCTGAGACTGTCAACATTTAATTAAGAGGGCCCTCTACATTTTAGGAAGGCATTATTTGCACATATGTAATAAAAGGTTAAAATTTAAATTCCATACAATTAGTTTCCATGAAAAAGTGACTTTTGCAGACCCCTACAATAGATAGTTTAAAGAAATAACTATTCTGTGTTTAAATTGTGCTCCTTAGTGTTTTAAACAGATGGCAATGGCTTTCCTCTTGATTATAACTTTGAGGCATGCTTTACTAAATGGAATCAGCGGGGTTCATTAAGGTCCCATTTGATGTATCAGTATTATAAAAATACCATGTTAATTATCCTCAAACGTTGCAAGTTACCTCCATTTTCCTGCAATCAGAAGATGAGAGAAACCCTGTGAAGCAAATTAGTCCTAATTGAAAGAGGACTGATTAATATTTAAATAAGGTATTGTGTGAGGGATTCTGCCATGAGAAAAAATAGGCTGAACATCTGAATTAATTGCATAGCAGGTTAAATTAAATTTCATATAATGGGTTGGAAGATGAGTTGGCACAGTGCTTTAGCAGGGAGCACAATGGCTGAAATACCAGTCTTTTCTTTCACTCTTGGCTGGATTCCACTGAGGTCCTTGTAGTCCTTACCTCTTTGTTGTCTTTCTTTCAATACAAACAAAGGTACTAACAGAAAATTGCAACCACATTTTGAAAAATGTTAATCCTTTTTTTTTGGGAGACAGCACCTGTCTACATTTTCTCCATTTCTCTTCTACTGCGGCTGCAAAACTGGGAAACATTAGTATCTTTTTCCTTGCCAGGTTTAATGAGGATTGATGTCATAAAATGCTAATGGCTAGAATATAGTTAGAACTGTGCTATTAGTGGGTTATCACTGTCTGACATTTTCACTGCACAGGAGCATACATGTGGAGCCCGTTTAAAGTGATTGGGTTACTTAAGGGTCCCTGTTAGGGATATTTAATCCAACATAAATTACTTATGCACTTTGTTAGTGTTCAAAGGAAGAGTGTCACGTTGTACATGTTGGCAGTTTTCCAGTCAAGAGCTGTTAATTACTGTACAGCTAGTGAATACATTTTGTGGCAATGCAAGCCAAAGGGGGAAAAACTATATCTATGTTCCATCGAACTGAAAATGAATAGATGGGAATGCAGGGAAAAAAAATAGACTGAAGTAATTTTCACCCTTAGGAGTTACAATGCCATTTGTTTTCATTTTGAAAATAAAAGCAAATGACAGTATGATTCCCTGAGGGGGAAGTACTTTAGCTATAAAGAATCCCTGCCAAAACCAAGCTATTATCTATTTGTATGCTGATAAGAAAAAAGCATGTTCTCCAAAGCTCTAATTCATCTACATCTCTGCAGAGTTCAAGGTTCGCTACGATACTCTTTGCTTATCGGATTAAATGCACGTGATAACCAGGAAAATGGCTGATAACTATAGCACTCATTTCTTCTTGACATGCAGTTTAGTATAGTCAAATTACTTTATATTGCCACTCTTATATTAACCAATATTGTTCTTTCCAAGGCTTGTGGGGTTTTAGTGGTGGAGAAGCCCAGTAAATAACAAGTATCTTTTTGATATTATCATGTGGTTCAACTTTGGGAACTAGCCATAAGAAATAACTTTGAAGAGCTAAACACATTTTTTGTGTGGAAAGTCATGGATCATATGAGTGTGCTAGATGAAAAATGCATGGTTCTGTTAGCAAAGTTACTGGATAGTCTACAAATAAAGAACCTGTTATACCCTTGATCTCTACAAAATGGAAATAAGTTTTGAATATGGCCTAAAGTGTTACCTTTCTTTCATTTCATTATCTAACTGCAGTGCTACTTATGAAGTTGTCCATATGAAGTTCATAATGAAGATAACTCCCTTTCCTGTCTCTATTACTGAAATTGCTAAAGGCACAATATATGCATGATTGTAGTTATGTAAACACTCCATTTCTTAAATGCATCATTTATGAATCTAAAGGGGAAAAGTGGAATATCTTGCCTTTGCATAATAATCCATCTTAGCAAACTTTTTTTGGAGCTAAAGCCAACAGTTTTCTTTTACAGCGTTCTGCTGACACTGTCATTACAGTCATTGTGGATCTGACAAAAATTTTCTGTCCTCCTTGAACATCATCAGACTTTCCATTTCTATTTATGTACCAAAATACCAAACTCTCCTTGGGTCTCACCTTTTCCTTTTGAGAGCTGATCCTCAGGATGGAGAGGTAGATATGGAAACTGAAGAGGGCTTTGTGTTTCAGAGAATGGTCAAAGCTATATATTATTTTTTCATATGAGGACTGTAGATGGCTTGGCTTTGTTTGTATTTGATGCAGTTTTTTATCATCATAAGTGCAAGCATACATGAATAAGAACACATGCATTATATATGCCGCTAATTTATGTAATCAATGACTACTGGTGTTTGCTCTCCCTCAACTCTTGTTAACTTGAAAGACAGCTCCTTGTAGTTAGTCTTCCTATACGCCGTAGAACTTCAGGTCAAGGACTTTGTTCAGTGTTTGTACCACACCTTGAAAAGCTGAATTGATTTAGCTTGCTGGTAGGGGTACTAGAATAAAACCCCTCGATAATATGTCTAGTGCAAAGCTTACACCCATAGTCATGCAGAGATTTAAGTGACTAAGTTTTCCATTATGAATCCATGAATTGCCACCCAGCCAGTTTTCGTCTTTTGCATCTGAAAATACCCACACAGGGAGATACTCAATTGTCATACTGCTTGTAGCCATAAGAGCAGCTATTTCAGTGAAGAACTCACTCAAATTCGTCCTGCTTAAGGCTGTTCAGGGTTTACAAACTAGGCATATTTTATCCATTAATTTGTTTTTAGGCAGAACAAACGTACACTTCCTGAGCAGGGGCCAGATCCTGAGACTCCATCTTGGTTAAGGGCTATATATATTAGGAAATGGAACCTAAACATTTGTGTTTATGATGATCATTTTGAGTGTCATGAGCAGTTTCATTTTGTATGTCTTAATTTCTGCTTTGGAAAACTCTACTGTAGAGTGTGACACAAAAACCTGTTACAGCCACACTGTTACCTTAAATCTACTCAGAAGGATACCTGTCCATGGGTGGGACTTCTGAACTTTAGGCAGGAGTTAAAGAGGGATTATTTTTTTATTTAATCTCAAAAATCTGTTTTGTATGAATATCATTCTGGGGTTCCTGGCTTTCATCATTTATGGGACTGAATAGACTAACTCAGGTTTTGGGGTTTCACTTTGAGACCTGTATACCCATCTTTTTCAATAGTCGGTTACATTTCCTAAGCATAAATCTGAGAATATTAAAGCGTAGAATAGGTGCATTTAAAAATGAATAATTAGATTATTTATTTTTGTTAAAGGCAGACTTTTTTGTTATATAGTTCTAATTTCCTTATTAAAAAGTCAATCTGTGTAAACAAGATAAAATAATCTAATGGAATAAATATGACAATGTTCAATATCTATACTAATTAAAGAAATCATATAAATATGTATCACTGTTCCAAATCATTGATACAGATTATTTACTTGGCTGTGAAAGTTGAATGTTTAATATTTGTACCATTAGTTAATTTGTTTATCAAATATTTCCCCAAACCAAGAATTGGAACATTACTCTTGTTTCTTTAAATACAAAATTAATAGTCATTGTTATTATCTCAAAATCATGTACTTATTTTACAGTGTTTATTGATATTTTTCTCCAATCAATGTTTTATAATTTGATTTTATAATTCTTGAAAATGATCTTTTACTTTAGGTGAATATTTTTGGTATAGTGAAATACATTAATTGAGGAGTAGGTTTTCATTAAAGCCTGTCTTGCCAACAATTTTTTACTTATAATCTTGTACCTAATAATTTTCATTTTAAGTAGATGTGTTAAGCTGGCCTTAATATTTCGATTTTGTTTTTTCAGGGTCTCCTGTACTTTTTGTGTGGCTGTCAGGGGTGTCTCTGGCAAAGAGAAAGCACCAAACGTTTGTGGCATGGGAAGCACTGGGAGCTGGTGGTAGTCGGGTCATATGTGGACCTTGGATGTGAGTGAGCTGTTTGAAACTTAGGCAAGACATAGCTGAACCTGAAATGATGCAGAGTATTGCAGGTTTATTTCTGTAGTCTACTATGCATGCAACAAGTCCATAAATTAGGCAGAACATGCAACAACAAGGAAAGCTGTTTCCTGTTTGGGCTATTTCTGGGGTTTTTTTCAGGACGTGATTGTAAAAACTAGCTCCTTCTGGAGTTCAAATGACAAGACAGGATATTTTTCATCATTGGTTTAAGAAACTGACTAGTGCAGTAAGCTCATGTCTCCTGTCAAGTACAGATTATTATCAATTACTCTGTGCTAATAGGGAAATAAAGAATGGCAGTTTAGTAGTGTTTCTTTCTGATTACAAAAATTGTGCTTGGCTTAATCCAGGAAAAAAAAAGTGAAATGGTGAAAGCTGTTAAGCAGAGAGATAGTTGATTGTTGAATTCTTCTTGGAGCCAAACGTGAATTATCAGATAAGCTGTTCTGCTTTATGCAACCTAGAAATGCCCAGAGGTTATTCAGAGATGAAGCATAGACATCTGGGCAATAAGATGGTAACAGAAATTAAAGGGGTGTCTAAAGTCTCTCAGTTTTAGGCATGCACTGAGCAGGCATTTTCATATTTGGATCTCTATTCTTAAATCTGTGCAAGTACTATTTTAGATATCTGTGTCCTGAAGTTCCAGCTCAGAGAGCAGTTTTTCTCAGAATTTTTTAAGGAGCAGAGTGCAGACCTAGAATGGAAAGTCTTAGAGGAGAAGGCGTATGTTATCAAAGATGACGGTGAGGGTCTGTGTGTGTCTTTCAGTATCTGGATATTAGTAGATCATCACATTCTTAAAAGGCATCTTTAGAAAGAAGTGGAGCTTTTATCAGGAGTGAGTGGACTGAGTTTGAGTAGAATTAAGCAATGCTTTTTTAAATATCCCCAGATTTAGAATGCTGTTTCAAGTTTTAACAAAGCTAAAACTTGAAACGAAGATTTTCCACTGGACTTGAATGAACTGCATGATCCCTGACATATGTTTCCTGCCAATGAACTAAACCCGTGGGGTGTTCCCATAAGTTTAAACCAGGGTTGTGTAGCACAGTCCTTAACCATGATCAAGCTGTTTATCTTCAAAATCTCATTTCTCACTATCTTTTCCCTGCCATGCTGAATTGCAAGGAAAGTACAGTTGACAATTACACCATTAAAATATTATCTAGGGTTGATTTAAGAATAACATGTCATTTGGATCTTTCAAGAATACATATGGGAAAAAACTTTTGCTAAGAGTACTTGAATCTCTCCATGCCATTCTAATTTTTTCATGGATGATAACACACCATCTTATGAAAAAAAAGTTTTTATAGCTGCATTTTTAATCCCAGAAAACATGAAATCAGCTAAATATGTATGATACACCAGTCTTAAAGAATATTTACACTGTTGTGATTGGTGTATTTTTGAAGTGTTACTATGCAGTTTAAAATAAATTAACAGTCTGCTCATAATCTTTTGGTATGTAGATCAGATGCTCCAATCTGCCACTCATATTGCATAGACATTATATACACACACTTATTTACATGTAGGCTTACATACCTTCAGCAACTTTTTCTTTTTTAATTTGAGATATAATTTGTCAAACAATACTTAATTTTTTTTTATTTCATAGTATCTTTTTATAGCATTTTAATACTAGCACTTTCTCTTCAAACTTCAGCTTTGAAGGCACTTCCACCAAATGTGTGAATCTCTCTATCTGCAGGATGTCCGTATTTGTTTCTGAGAGGCTCCAAATTGGTAGCAATCAACTTGAAAGTGTGTAGTAGCTGTCAAATCTCAGAACAGGCTGCGGATGATCTTATGACTGATTTAGCATGTACTGGGAGCCAAAGTAATACAAAATAATTGGCTGTTTTCCTCTTCTGTGTTTGACGGGTAGGAACCTGATCCTCAAAGACAGTGTCTCAACTGGGGGAATCTCTAAATACTTCCAAACTCCCAGAACTGTATGTTTACTGGATCTGGTCCCAAATCCATCTCAGAGAAGGTTAGGGAGCTCACCTTTTTATCTGTCATACAGGAAAGAGTTAGTGCAACACTCTGGCCACATCTCTGGTCTGAAGAGTTTGGTAATCAAGACGACAGTGTAGGAGGGAGTGTTGGGTGTCGATTGCTGATTCTTGACCTGACCTACCTTGTCCTAAAAGCACTGTGAGGTGCATGAAGTCTCTGGGATTTCGATTCAGCCCTTGACTCTGTCACACAACCGCTATGATTTTCCCTATCCCAATTCAGCAAGAAAGGGAGAGAAAGGATAGGCACAGGAAGTTCAAGGGTGCCCTGGAGAAGCCCCGTGAGTGCCTGGCTGGCAGGAGAGGTGTCTACAGGCCACAAAAACATTGCTGTTTGCTCTCTGAAGGAAGAGAAACTGAGCTGGAATCTGTCATCTTAGTAAGCTCCTGCTAAGCTGTATGGCATCTGGCACCTCTTAAACCTAATTCTGGAGCAGTTCTGCTAAAATCAGTGAAGGTAGAGGTAGAGGTAGAGGTTCAAGCTTCACCTACATTTTTCATGATGAGTGGCTTGTGTCTTCATTGTATTTGCTCTTGCAAACACAGTATTAAATGACAAAATGAAACCAGACAGATCATAGACAAATCCCAAAACCCTTAAGAGGGCAGTGGTCTCTTCAGCAATGCACTGGTGGCCTCTGCACTAGTGGTCTTGCCTGCATTGTCTCATCTCGGGTGATGGTTTATGAGCTGCAATAGTTCTCTGAGGGTTTTTACTACAAGAGTTATGTGTGAAGTGACATCATACAGTTCTTCTGCAAAGATATTGCTAATGAAAGTATGTTCAAATATGTCAAGTTTTACCCAATCAAAAATTATCCATTATGAAACTTGGTCTCTGTTGGGACAAAGTAATTGCTTATAAGAATTTATTTTGGCTGATGGTGCTTCTGATGTTTTCCTGTCTGTAGAGACCTATGGTTTGGATGTGCAGGAGATGGAGTCACTGAAACTTAGTAAACTGAGTATGACTAATTGTGTGAAAATGACTTTAGGACAAACATTATGTTTTTTTGCCTACATTATGCAAAGGGCAGGCCATCTGATGGAAAGTAGAAAAGGGTAGAAATGGCCAAAGACCAAGCAGACTGTCCTTGCTGGTGTGTCCTGAGATGGATGGTGCAGCCTGCAGAGTGAGTAGTTGTGTTTGGAGAAGGAGTGTGGTACAGGAACCAGGTGTGGACACCACTTTAAAATGCCATTACCTGGCAGATGGTCATCCGTCATCAGGTTTGAACAGAACCTCCTTGACAGAGAAGGCTAAGCCTATAATAACATGCAAATATTTGCCCTGTGTATATCTGGAAACTGGACTGTCTTCCAAATAAGTCCCTAATTTTTTATGAAGGAGCAGACCAGAAATTCTGCTACCCTTATGCAGCACCATGAAATGTCTAAAACATTCAGCAAAGCATTTTCTTTGTTAAATCAAAGTGCACGATGTTGACCCTTTGTAAGAACATTTATGCATTTTTAATAGGATATTGTGGGCAGTGAGAAGCTGCATAATGAATTTCAAGCATTTCACTATGTGTTTGTTCTAGTTTATGCCCTCAAAATCAAGAGAGGAACAGCATACCTTAAATGTAATGATGTTAAAAAGTAGTAAGAAGCTTCAGAATACATGAAGTCACCATCTTTAAAGCAAATACATACTATATTCTAATTATAGTACATAATATTAGCCTTTAATTTCTGCTAGGGGCTCTGAATGTACTATGGAATTTTGTAATGAAATCTTGTTCCGATAACTAACATAAATCTAAAAACATCTGCAGAGAACATTAAGGTTTGCAAGATCACCATAAATAAAGGAAAGTTAATTTTAAGATGTCAGGTAGCTAGGTTAAATATGTCCACTTCCCATTCAGCGTTTTCCTATCATCTCCAAAGAAGTAAATGATGCTAATTTTTTTTCCTTGGCATATCACAAGAAAAATCAAAAACACTTCCCCTCCCTTTCCCCTGCCAAGGTATAGGGTGACTCGGTTACTTCATTTCTTCCTTACAGGAAGGGGCAGTTTATACCCTGCAGAATCCAAGCTGGATGTATGCATTCCTTGGAACGCTCCTGCTCAGTCAGAGCAGGGTAAAGGAGCCACAGTACAAATGACAATCTGACCAGCAGGTGCATGAAGACGAGAGAAGTGGTTTATGGCTCTGTTTGCTCACAGGAAGTACCGTAGGAACTACAACAGGGTGATATGAGCCTCTAGAACAGTTGTCCCTTTAGTAATGACCTTCAAAACCCATCTTTTTTAGTATAAAGTAATAGTTCGTAATCTCTAGACAACAGTTCTTATTGAAACTTGCAACACATAGAAGGAGTTGAAATTATTTTGAAAAGTGAAGTGCTTTCCATATTTAAAAAAACCCTCCAAAGTGTAAATGGTCACAGCATTCCTTGGTCACTTGCTTATATGAGAGCATTCCCTTGCTCTTAACTGCGTGGTTCTTAGCTACATTACTCTGGCAATTCATGTACAGGTGACTTTCTGTCATGATTGTTTTCCAGGCTGCCGTTGTTCATTTATAAAGCATTGTTCATTTATTAAAGCAAGGGGGGCTGGAATTTGAAACTTGGCATTTGGCATAGATAGACACTTCCTTATGAAGTTGCAGCTTTACTTACTGTGCAGAGAAAGTATTAAAAATATCTCTGGGATGCTTGTTGTCTCATCCTGGTAGAATTAGAAGAGCATAATGAAGCTTATTCCTTTGCAAACTTATGTCACAGTGAAAACTTCCTTATTGCAACTATGACAAGAATGTGACTTATTTCCTTTCCCCCAGGAAAAGCAAAGAGAATGGCAGCTGTCCTGAAAAAATTCCTTGGTCAGCTTTTATGTTTGAGATTGTTGGTATTTTCCCGCCAACTGGGGGAAGAGAAGGGAATGGATAGCACTATGATGTGTCTGAAGTGTTTTTACAATTGCATTATGCTGTAAAGTATCTTATAGAAATTAGCCTTTCTCTCACAACAGTAATTACTATCCCTATTTGTTGGGATGATATTTCTATTATAATGCCACCTAGGAATCTGAGTTCTGTAAACTGGGAGTTACTTTCAGTAGCTCTCAGTACCTACCCACAGTGGGCAGTGAAGTTAGAAACATAACTTACATTTAACCACTTCGTAGAACATTTTAGTAAATGTTAGTAAATTTTGGTTTTTAGTAATCACTTTAGTAAAACATTTTACAGATTTCCTTTTGTGGGTGAGGAAGGCTCACCATAAGGTTAATGCAAAGCATTGTTGAGGTGGTTTGATTAAAGGAAAATCAAGAAGCTAATTTTAGCACGTACAAGGGGAGACAGAAAAGGGGAAATAACTGTTTTATTTTAAGGTTGCTTTGTATCTTCTTTTTCCTGGAAGAAAGGAAGGATGAGGAAGGTGGCTTCCTGTTCTTTAGACCAAAAGCTCAGTGGGTATTTTGCAGCATGAGGCAAGCGGCTTGTATGAAGCTTCTATGCCTCCTCCGTGTGCAGGTTAAAGGGAGGAGCCAGAAGAGGCTGAGATTTTGGCTCTGTCTTCCAGAGAAGCGGCTGCTTGTCTCTGCCCAGAAGAGTTACATCTTGATGTGGCTGTAAGAATCATTGAATCATAAAATGGTTAAGGTTGAAAGGAACCTTAAAGCCCATCCAGTTCCAACCCACCTGCCATGGGCAGGGACATCTCCAAACAGACCATGTTGCTCAAAACCTCATCCAGCATGGCCTTGAACACCTCCAGGGATGGGGCATCCACAGCTTCTCTGGGCAATTTGTTCCAATACCTCACCACCCTCATTGTAAAAAATTTCTTCCTTATATCCAGTCCAAATCTACCTTGTCTTGGTTTAAAACTGTCACTCCTTGTCCTCTCACTACAGGCCCTGGTAAAAAGTCTCCATTTTTCTTATAAGCCTACTGTAAGTACTAAAATGCCACAAAAAGGTCTTCCCAGGGCTTTCTGTTCTCTAGACTGAACAACCCTAACTCTCTCAGTCCATCCTGGTGGCAGAGAGGAGAGGGTTGAGGCGCTATATTCTGCTTTCCAGCCTGCTCCACAGAAACACAGCGGCATCATATTCCTTGGTTTGGCTTGTGAAAAATTCCCTCTGTGCCGTTAACTTTTTCAGCTGAGGCCAAATAGATTTTAATGGAAATGCCAAAGAGAAGTTTGCTACAGGATTGCCAGCTTGCCCATATAGTTCTGCCTTCTTCAATGAGCCGGATCATCTGATCTGTTTCTTTTGGTGTAATGTCTGAATATATCTTTATGTTTTCTCTTCATCTGATTAATTTTTGCATACTATATCCATGTGCATTTTAAATATGTACTGAATATAATACGGGAAACATACTAGAATAGTTAAATTCTGATTTTAGGTGAGAACTTTTTAATTGATTTAACATTGACTTTGCAGTGTTACACAGATTTTTAAAAGTACCAGTTATACATGCATATTAAAAAAAAAAAAGCTTATCAATCAGGAATGTGAGTTTTGGTTTTAATTTTGTCCTGCAGATTCCTAAAATTTAGTAGTGATAAAGAAATTTTAACTGTTTTTTTTTTGGTCAGTAATCTCTTTTTTTGTTGTCTTCTACTTTTGACAGTCGTTTGTATGCACTAAGTAAAAGGTAGGATGAGTGGCCTATTTCTGTCTGTTTTCATTACTGTGCTCTTTCAGTGTGCTCCATCTTATTCTCTGTATATGCCTACTGGGACATTAAAGATTCTGTAATTATTTCAATAAGATCAGGGTTATAGATTTTTTGTTCCACTTAGTTGTTTGCTAATAAACCTGCCTCTTTGCTGAAGGCTAAAAAATTTCTTATTTAATGCTGTACTTTTTTGCATGATATATTAGACAACATTTAAAAGGTCAAGATTGTGCAACTGTTTTCCCTTGCTCTTGTAACAGTCTCAAGGTAGCTCCTTGACTGAAAACTCCAAAGTCATCATCAGCCTTTAAAAAACATAAATATTAAAGCTGTTGTGTTTCTTATTTCAGAATTTGAAGGAAATTGGAGCAGTTTGAGATATTGCAGTGCTTAAAGCTTAGAATTGTTTTAGCTCTAGTAGGAAATGTGTTTGTGATCTCGCAAATAAGAATATGTTAAGGGAGTAGCATAAACTGGTTAAACTGGAGCAGTGCAATAATACGTTCTTCACATATGTGCACAGGGTTTTCCCTAATGCCAGGTTCTTTGACATCTGTGGTATAAACCAGCATTTTTTAACAATTTTCACCACACTGTTTCAGCCCAGGGTAGGAAGGAAGACTACATTGGATGTGTGTGTTCTGTCCTGTCCCTTAACACTCCAGACCCCTGCCCAAAGCTGGGACCCAGCTCAACAATGCTGACATTTTCAAAGTCCTTTTCAACATATTTTTCGACATAAGTTTCTTGGTACCTAAATTTATACTTACTCTTACATTCAGAAGTGCTGGTGTCTTACTAGACCTGAGGAAATAATTGCCTTTTTCAGGCCTAAGTACTATGTACAGTGAAATTTTCTCGTAAGGGAGCAACTTTTCATGATGTCACTTAAATGTTGAAGAAGGATCCCAGGTGTTGACTCCAGGTCTGCATTATGAAGAGGCATTGATTTTCAACTTTTCTTCTGTAGTTGTACAGCGCTTCTCTTAGGAGGCAATTGACAGTCACTTGGTCCATGCAACAGTCTGATTTAATATTTATTTATTTATTTATTGCTGTGTGAAGCAAAAAAATTAACATTAGAACTGTCACTTGTGCAGGGCTAAACCCTTTGTTTCTCAAGCTCACTAACTAGCTGTTTTCTCAGACTTTTTTTTTTGCCTGCTCACAGTGACAGCATAGCAATTACCTTCTTAAAAGACTGTTTTATCTTATGTACCTATGGAGAAGGCTGTTCCCAGTACTGGCCTCGTAATTGTCCTGCATATATTTTTACTAAAGTTTTAATGAACAGAGGACTTCGTGAGCTGGTATTGTCAAACTTTCTGGAGATTTGTGGTGAGTTTAGCATGTATTGTATGTTTTATAGTGTAAGTTGCTAATAGTCCTTACCAAGAGTTGAAGCAATTTAACCACCTGCTCTACAGATAAATTGGATAACTCTGGTCTTTCCTGAGACCAGGTGGAGTTTTGGAACTTGACCTCAAAAGGAATTTTTTTACTACTTCTTAAGGCCAAACTTCGTATACTCTCGATCTTTAAATTATTAGATGTCCACTGCTATCAGATTTCAGAAAATGTTAAGTTTCTTTTGAGGATTCAAGACTCCACACATTTCTATAACTCATAAGATGTTTCCCATCAAAGGCTATGCAACTGTAGTTAGCACTCATCCATACAGAGTTGGAATAGTTCTGGGAAGGGTGAAGACAAACCGGACATAACCCAGAAAAAAAGGCAACAAAAATGAAAGATCTAGAATATTAACTCATGAAGATGAAATAATGTAATCACTCTCAGCTTGTAAAAAGGATGGAGGTGAAATTCTGGAACAGGATACATAGAAATATTGTGCTAACTCTCTCATTGGAGGGCTTTTTCTTTAAGAATAGGTTTGGTGGTAATTAGTCAGGAACTGTCTACACATACTTAACTCTGCATCAGTGAAAGAGGTTGGAAATTATTTGAGATCTGTATTGCTGTTATTTAAGAGCAAACAGTCAAAGGACTGGGGCATTATGGGTGGGCATGTATTTATCTCCTCTACGATAACATAGGTGTTTAAATCAGGCACTTAACTAGACTCACTGATTGCCCCACACACACTGGCAGGAGCAGGGCAGATGTTAGAGCTTTTTGGAATGATCCACTGCTAGGTAATAGCAAGGCTTTTATGAGCAGTCATCAAGGATGCAAATTGCAACTTTTAACACTTGGCTTTCTAACTGTGGCTAAGATTTTTTCTATCTGATTAAACTCCTGTTGTCTTGAATTTGTTACGCTCAACAAAGTGGATGAGCTGCTACAAATCATTCTGGATAATAGATCAGCTTTTCTTGGTAACTTCAATAAAAATCTGTGACTTAGACATAGATTTTTAGAATTATATGGTGCTATTCTCATACATAGACTGAACTTGTACACACAGAAGCCAAGAAATCAATCACGTTGCATCAGAACTTCTATTTTGTTAATATAGTCATAATTTAAAGATTCTATTTATGGAAAATAATTCATGTTCATTTTTAAGTTGTTTCCATGGGATATTGTTCTCAGTCATATATGTGTGCTTTCTGTTTGGCATGAATTACCTTTTCCAAATTTTAAAGTTTTGCTCTTTCTGTGTAACACAGTTTTCCTTCCTTGAGCTGATACTTGCAGTTTGTGTTGAAAGCATCTCATAATCTTATTTTCAATAAACCATTGAAAATGAGGTTTACATATTTTGACACTCTGAATCATTCCTTTGAGCCCGGATTGTTTATTAATGCTTCGGGGTATTACTTGAATTGTAGACATGTAAAAATTGGACATGATATTCCAGTACTGGTGTTAACTGGTGACTTGTTGCAGAGCTGCTAGCATTCCTTGGTCACTTGCTTATAGAAGAGCATTCCCTTGCTCTTACCTGTGTGGTTCTTAGCTACATTACTCTGGCAGTCCATGTGCAGGTGACTTTCTGTCATGATTATTTTCCAGGCTGTCATTGTTCATTTATAAAGGCGGCATGTACAAAAGCATGTTCAAATCCAGTTCAAATTAATACACTTCCCAGTGGCTTTTCTATAGTTCATCTTCCCCATTTGCTGTTTACAACTTCATCAGCTCTTTACATTTCTCCAGACTTTACTGGATGAGTGACAGAGATACTGCATAGCCTTGGGTTGAGAACGTCATGCCTCAAAGCATTTCTCTGAATGGCATTTCCCCGTCTGCAATTTATTTAGTAATCTGTCAGCAGGGTTTTGCTGTATATTATGGGTTATATTGAGTTTGTATGCTATTTAAAAAAATGTGGGCGAAACATAAAGGATACGAGAAATACAACTATATTATGTAAATAAGGTCTTTGCTAGTCAGGCCTGTGATGTCATGGAAAAAAATAAGATTTTGGGGGAAGACCATTTTCTATAAAGTCAAATTCAATGCCATTAGTTCACCTGCCCTTTTTGCCTTTATTGTTGCAACTTTTAACAGGCTTTGATGATTTCAGATTCAGGCTATGGTGTGTCTTGTCTGATCTTATCCTATTTATGCTTCTGAAATATTCTTATATTAAGTTTTTTTGTCCCAAGTCCACTGGAATTTTTCCAGTGTTCCAAAATTTAGTTAAAAAAATAAGTCAGGAGACTGCTCCAAAATATCCTGAGCCAATCCTTTCTGCACCCTTGAGTGTAAGCTCCAGTGAATTTAACTTGTTTTACTTCAATTTACTTTAGCTGTTTACTAACCTTATAGTTGTAAGGAAATCATAAGTATTTGGTTGTCACAGTAAATGACGAATATATCACTTTCTGAAATATGTAGTCCATTCACTTCTATATCACAACTGATAAACTTATTATAAAATTTTGAGACTAGGCCTGTGCCATTACCCAGATTTCTTTGGTTTTATGACTCTTTTTAACCATACCAGAAACTATTTTTTTCTTCAGACTGCTGGTGTCCATAATCAATGGTCTCCATTTCTAAACTGCCAATTTGCGTTTACTTCTATAGCTTCGACATTTTCACTTTTGCCATGTATGAAAGAACAAATTGCTCAAAATTTCCTCTCAGCTCAGATGTTTTTTCACAAAAAATCCTTCTTTCATCACTGCAGGGCTGTGTGATTTTTATAGTCTGATTTTTCAGTATTCTCTTGCATTAAAATACCTACTTTGCTTAGTTTTGTTTGTGTCTGTGATATTATTTGGGAACACTGACTTTTTGCACACAAAAAAAATACGTCATACTTCTTGTACATTGCAACTGAAATTAATTTGTGAATGCTCTAACATAGGCAGTTCCAGTTTTAGGCAATGATCAGGTTATTTTTATCTCTCATGTTCAGATCTGCTGCTTATTGATTTTAAGTTGCTTGGTTTACTATTTAGGTTGGGAATAGATCTGTAAGTTTTAGACATTTCAAAAATAATTTATGAGTAGTATCATAAGTCTACCAGCTTATGTCTTCAGAAAACTGTGTGGTTTTCTACATAATTACATGTACTTCAAGTAATTTTTAGAGGCCTGCTCCTGCTATTTTGTCATCTGTGTTGGCAGTTATAAAAGACATGATAGAATTGTCAATCAGATGCAACTATTCTGAATTAGCATGTAAGTCTTAAGTATGTAAATGTTACCTTTAATGTGGAGTCCCACATTCTTGCTCCTTCTGGCTGTCTTTCCTACTTAGGTTTTACTGATAACTTTCAGTCATGTGAATTGTCACGCCAGGTTTCAGTTCTTACCAAATCATTTCGAATTGTCTTCTCCAACACGTAAGTCCAGCTTTTAATTTCTCTTTATTGCTCTTAGAATAATTTATAGCTCTCCTTAGCTTTGTTTGTTTGTTTACTACTTTTAGATGCTCACTTATTCAGCATGTTGTTTTGAGGTCCAAGCAGAATTACTTAGAATGATCAGAACTGTAGAAGTTCAAACATGAGAACAAAACAGTATTTTTACAGGGTTTTTTTTTTCTAACTTGTGGGTTTTATGTAATGAAGAATATATACAGACACTCTCTTCTCTTTGCTTAAAACAGATCAAGGTAAACAGTTGAAGCAGAAGGAAACCAACTGTTTTTCCATTCACCTTATTATTGAACTGTGGTTAAAAGAACTTCCTTTTTAGCACTATCAAAAGATCTCAACTAGAACTTCGGTTGAACATGGAGAAGAAATAGACTCTTTCAGGGATGGGAAAATGAATAGAGACACTTGCCTTTGCTTAATGAAAGCTAAAACCGAACATGTTAATTGAGATTTCATAATTTTTTCTGAATTAAACTTTGTAAGATGCATGGCAGAAAATAGAAATGTTTATTTTCGTTCTTACCTTCTGATTTAATATTGAAGTCTTGATTTTAAAAAAATACATCATTGGTTATCAGTTTTTGCAGTTTTAGCAGTAGTAGTATAAAATAGAAATAATAATAAATGAACTGAAAAGAGGGAGTATTTTAGAAATGTGAATCGTGAAGCCCTGCCATGTTTCTGTTGAGAGCAAAACTTCTGCTGACTTCAGAGAGGCCAGAATTTCACACAAAGATCGTAACCAAATAAGAAAGCGAAACCAGCAGAGTATTTCTGGGTGATTGTTACATGCCTCAGGAAGTATTACAAGGCATGAAACTAAAGGATGCATGAATTTAACCACACGAGAAGTGTAATAATCACCGTAGGGTAGGAGGAGGGGGAGCTGACTTCAGTTACAAAATTGATTTTTGTCCCCTAAACCAAATATCCATTTGCTGAAAATGTGAAGAAGGAAAGGACATCACATAAATCATAGATTTCCACTGGTGCTTGGAGTTAGTTCCTGAGTTATTCTAGAATGCAGAAAACACTGGATAAAATGAATGAAGAGATGGGAGAGTGGAACCTGGAACCCAAGTCCTCGGTTTCTAGGTGCAGTCACTCTTTTCTGTGGGCAGTCCATCTCTAGTCTAATTCTTCTTGGGGATTTTTTATTTTGTTTTCCTTTTTGTAAGCAGCTTAAGCAGGGAGGGAAGAAAGTCCCTGTTCTTTCTTCCCTCTTCCTCCATTCCCAGGAGCTGAGTAACAGTTTCACAATCAGTTGGAAATTATTTTTTGCTATCAATCGTGCCTGATTTCAGACACTTATGCAGACAGTGAGATGAAGAGCTGAGGTATCCTCTTTTACTTGGTGGAGGAAGAGAAACATTTGTAGAATGGCTGGAGTGGAGCCAGTGGTGCAATGACAGGTATTAAACGTTCATTGTGACAAAAATAGGCTTAAGGCACGCAGTTTCAATCTAGCTGCTGAAGTTCATTTGTATAGATAGCGACCAGTATCAACAGGCATTGGTGTGTGTGGAGAGCATGTGGTTAATCTGTGTTCGTGCATCCAAATGTAGTCATGGTTGTGTAATTTTCTTGTCAGGTTCAAGTGTTAGATTTGTAGAACATCTTCTGCAACCACTCCATCATAAGGTTTTAAGAGCCATATTCTGCATTATACTTTAAAATGTGCGTAATCCTTTCATTATTGAGAAAAAAACGCCACACCGGTTCAGAAGTAGAGGAAAGCAGATGCTTAATTTTGAGATGTGCTTGATTTATCGTTATTTAGGGAAGCCTTACATAATATGCATAATATGCAGTATTTAATATCGGTAAGTGCTTTCTTGAATAGAGATGTTTTAAGCACTTGCTTAACAATAAGCACCTGCTTACATGTTTTGAAGTGTTTCATACATATATACTTAAGTTTTTTTCTATGAGCAGCCCTGGGGAGGTCATAAAACTGTTTACAGATTTAAAGTCAAGCACATGCATAAGGGATTTCAGGTTTAGGGTTTAATTTGACAGATATAAATGTAAGTCTAAATGAAATTATAGGACTGCATTCACATCATCCTAAGTGATGTGTTTGTTTTCACTACTAAGAATGTATCTGAAGTTGTAATTGCATTGTTTTATACAAGCATTTATCAACAATGATTTTAGCATGCTCATTTGCCACTTGGTGGCCTTTAGTCAAAAAAAGTTGCAAAGAAAATAGGATTAAAATAAAGTCCAGTAACTAATTTTTAACGTATTCTCTTCAAAAGAAGATTTTTTTTTTTAAACATTGGTTTGGCTTTTAGCATAGAAAGAAAACTTCTTTGCTGTTCAGCAAAGAGCAGGCCAAGACCAGCATGTTTGGTTGTTATGATTATACTACATCAGCTAAAACTACTCAAAACACTTCCTCTGTATTTTCATACAGATTTCCTCTGATTTCTGCTTCCCTCTCCTAAACAGTCATTTTAGGAAATTACCACTAAGAAATCTAAAGATATGTTTGCCTGGAGTATTCGAGCACAATGGCTGGTCCCAAGATGAAGTGACACAAATTTGTCAACAACTTCCACAAAACCCAGTATGATTACTTTATGGATATGAATGTAATTAGTGGGTCATCAGAATGAAATGGTTTAGAAAAGACTATTGTAATTTTTAAAAAAAGCTATCACCAAGCTGAGAAATAGCAATGCTCAGCTGTAATTGACGTTTTCAGTGTTGTCCTTATTAGCAACATGGAGAGTGCGGGGCTGGTTTAAAGTTAAACCCTTTACCCTCACCCTGCTTGTTGTCATGTTTCTGTGTTGTGGTAATTCTCTTGTCTAAAGTCACATATTTGCTGCTCAGGTTATATTTTCAAATTATTTCATTTTAAATGTCTCCTCAAATTTTGTATTTCTACATATTTTTTATAAGGCATTTTTATAATGTCTGTTTTTATTTAAGAGTTACCTGGCTATTTGTTACATTACACAGGGCAAATGAAAGCAGTAGGTAAAGAGCTGCCTTTTTACATCTATGCATTTCATTGTCTTTTTTTTTTGTTAAAGTAATACATTTACATTTTATAATCATAAACATGAAATTGAAGATGAAATCAGCTCCTGAAAGATTAATTCAGCCCTGCTCACTGCTGTGAAGACTGTGGAAATAAATATCATTTTGCAGTAACGTATTCCTGACAAAGGACATAACAAAAGACTGATTTCTATTCAGAGATTGTGGGTATATTTATTTTGCATGTTGGGGGGGAGGGGCTGTGGTCGACTGCTTGCGCCCCTGACCTAGTTTTGTAGCTGCTTATTATTCAGCTATATGTTTGAGAAATCTCTGTAATTTAATTTGGCAACCTCTTCTGCATGTCTGCACCTAGCAGTAGGTGCTCTTAATATTAGTCGTGTCCCATGCTGAATCATATTTATTTAGAGAAAGGAAAATCCTAATGCACTCATAACTCAGAAAGAAACTGTTAATTGTTAGCAGAGAACTGCCTGATTACAGACTGGATGTCTCGTCCAGGGCCCTGCCATAATTAGTAACCACTGTTGACATTTAGATTTAAATTGAATTTTCTTCTAATTAAACCCAGAGGGGGTTGATCCTCTCAGATGTACAGGTTAATAAAATTAGTCAGAAACTGTTAAACAGTAAACTGAATTCTCCAAGAGAGCTTTCCTAGTGTATTGTTAGGAATTCTGTAATTAATATTCAAAGGATTCATTAGATTTGGAGTTGTCCTTTTTTGTTTTGGGTTGCATCTGGGTTTGTTGCAGTTATTTCTTTAATTAGGTCTGTTTGATTTTGATATCTACAGTAATACTAATTTCCATAATGTTTGTGCATGTGTAATTATAAGTGCTGTAACACCATTCATCCATACCGTGCAACTGTTATGTGTAGTAACAAGCTGCTTTTTTTTCTGGGTACATCTTAGTAATCCTAAAAACTAAAAGGAAGTGTAAAATGAATTTCAGGACTATAGCCTAGACTAACTGGTGTCTATTTGTCATTGTCATACAAATGTTAAAGCTGCCACAGGGTCATTTACTTCTTTATTCACTATTGTTTTTTGCTGATCCTTTTCGGGCTTTCTGTTTAAATAGGATTATTTTTATGATGAAATCTCTATGTTTGTGTTTTTTCCTGTTGCTTTTTCAAGTACCATCAATTGGATTGACTACTTAACCTACATGAAATTAATCTGCCTTTTTACTTTTTTGTCCTGCTCGAAGATGGAGGAGTATGAAAACTATTAAGCACATGTGCCAGGAAATGGCAGGAGTATCAGAGGTGTGAGAAAAATTAAGAGTCAGAAGTGCTATAATGAGATATTTGAATATTAAACTTTTAGAATATCAGACTTTTCACAAAACTACTCTGTGGGAGTAAAGTTTTCTAACAAAGATCTCGCAGCTGAACTCACTTGTGGTTTTTTTTCACAGCTCATATGGAAAGCAAATCCAGTTGAGTATTGTTGGACACTGCGAACAATTTAGTACCGGTACTAGAAACTTAATATCAGTTTTACAAACAAAAATGAAGAATGTATTTCACCATTTAATGAGCCTCTTGAAAGTTATGGTTTTGGTCTATATCAGTTTTTGGGCTACTCTAACTTAAAATAGGGGGTTTAGAGGAACACAGATGATAAATGAAAATGTATAACGAATTCTTTCCTGAAAGATACCTTGAAATTTGTATAAGTGGTCCAGTACTATTGAATGGAATGTACTCCCAAAAGGAATATAATTTCTTTCCCTTTCTCCTTAAACATGTAAGCCAAACAAACAGAAAAGAAATCTAGATGACTTCATTTTTCTTCCTTTGACTAACTAAATCAATTGGATTAGATAAAGAATGCTTCTTACTCAGAATTGGCTTCAGATGTTGCAAACCCACTAAAAATGTATGGAACAGTATTGCACTGGTGTACAGCACTGGTAAATTCCTCTCTCCTGCAGGTTTGTTGTGCAGAAATCACTAGGCAGATCAAGCCAGAAGTAGCTGAAGCTGTCAGGTCCAAAACTGCACATTTTAACTCATTTAGAAGTGGTGTTGATCTGATGAGGCTTTAATAGGAACAGTTTGTATGGATAACAGCCTCTGGATTCAGTTTCCTTAACATCCAGCTGGAACAAAAATGAGTAAGAACAATAAAATGGAAAACAAACCTCTTTAGTCCATAGTCCAATCAGAGTCTTTATGCCAAAAAGAGACTTAATATTGCTATTGATTTTTTTAAAAAAGGTGTCTACTATGGTAATGGGTAGCAGTTCAGCTGAGATCAATAGGTAATTAAACATCCGATCAGACCAGTCTTAAGCTGAATTAAACTATACTTCTGCAGCGGCCAGATCACATTATGATGAAAATATTCTTCAAAGTCTCAAAAATTATATGTAGTCACCTTCAAGCAGCCACAAACTGGGTCCTAGGTTTGACAAAGCAGTAGCTTTATTCCATGAAAACCAAACTACAGTGCATGGATGAGAATATGCAAACCATGGTCCTTTTATGAAACTGGGAGTGTCATTGACAGTCCCTAGTAAGTGATCTTAGATTTTTCCTCAGAATCAAGTACAAGTATAACCACTGGTGGCAATACACATATGAAAATAATTTTTGTATCTTGTATAGTTTTTAGGTAATGATTAGGGATAGCAGGTTTTCAATGCCTTGAAAGCTAGGCAGAGCTGTTAATGCAAGCAAAAGCAGATGTGTGATCACCATGCCTTTATTAAACTATGTGCGTCTCTATGGTGCCAGCAGGACACCAATAGAGAAAGGAAGGAAAACAGCAGTTGCCAAAGAAGCCAGCAGTGTGCCCATCAAGTGTGGCATGAAATACTTCAGGTCAACAAACAGTATTCAGGAAATGTGAAACTCTCCACGTTTCCTAGTTTACAGACCGTTTCAAGAAAATGCAGAATTACTAAAGAGAAGCAGCCTTTCAGAGTGTTAAACACTTCTGTCAATTGAGTAAGGAATGTCATCTGCAGACACCAGGCACCCTGGAACAGGCATCCTATTTGGGGTGCTACAACCTGGCCTAGCATGAGATATGGCAGCCCACTTGGACACAGTCAGCTACTGGGGCATCAAGGGTGGGTTGACTGGGTTGGATTGTGAAATAGCAATTTGCAGATTTCAAGGAGAGAAATATTCTATTTGCATGGCCACATGTGATTGCATGAAGAAATGTGATGAGATGATTCCAAGATTTTTTGGAGAAAAATGGGTTAGACATTGCTAAAGACATTGCTAAATAGCAGGGGTTCTTTTGTGGGTGTTTCACTGGAAACATCCTTTCTTATTGCTGCCTGTGTATGTAGGTTCTTGAGCCTGTTGCAGCTATATAAAGAACAAAGGGTCAGTTTTCTTAATGTTATTTGCTCTTACTGTGTAATGAAACAACTTTTTCCTTTTTCCACATAGTTTTGACAGATGAAAAATATTCAGTGTATGAACTTGCTAGATATAGCACTGTTTTCAACGTAACCGTTTTTATTTCTTTGTTTGAGATATCATTTGAGATACTTAAGTTCTGAAGGAAGATTTTTTTTTCTAAAAAATACGCAACTACTGCAAAATGAACATAAAATTTAAACTTCCTTTAGTTTATCTCTTTCAATCGGAAAAACAAATTCTCAATGATCTGCCCAAGGATTTTTTTTGTGAAAAAATATTCCATACTGGCAGTATTCTTTATCATCCAAATAAGGTTGTGAACAAATGTAGATGAAATGTTGAAGTCCCTGAAATTAATTTTTAAACTACAATTAATCTATTAATAGTGCTTCCCAGTGTAAATAGTGCCTATGTGCTTATATTGTAAACTGTCGAATAATAGGCATTATGTTACATACCAGTTTTGTATTTCAGGTGTGAGTTGTCTGTTCCCCAGGTGCTCCCAGTCAGATAATATTTTCTAAGTTAGGTGAAGTGTTTCCTCTACTGCAGAATTTTACATGAAAACTGAGAAACATATTCTATATTTACTCTGGGTAAAGCTTTCATTTATGTCAGTAGGAGTCCAGTGTATAGCAGGAGGACTGTGTATTTCTCTAAGTACTTGTTAAGAAACATCTGCCTTTATAGAGTAGTAGATATGTCACATGGTAATTTGTTTTTCCAACTATTTAATAGTTTTACCAATTCAGCAACAAAATGGAAATAATAAAGATAACCTGCAATGCTAGATAATTTTATCCTCGGTTTCCCATCACCTGTATGTGATAGCTCAGCCTTAATTTTATCACTCAACAAATTACTTGTGCAAGTAAGCGCATTGGCCACCATGGGATTATTTCCATCAGTTAGTTTTCAGGGGTAGGAGAAGGCTGTCCAGTGTCACTGTTTGCCTTTTGTGACAAGTCGCTGAGTTCTCCTAGTGAAGGCAGCGGGGAGATTTTTCCTGAATGATTGGGCTCCAGACTTCATGTAAGAGAAAAAGTAGCCAGTCTGTTCATTCAGTGTTCCTCTGATACAACTGTGACCCCTACCCTGAATAAGGTTTTGTTAAAAGCTAACTGCAAATGGAACAGCATATGAAGAATTACTCTTCTTTATAGACAGTAGGATTTGCCATGTAACTAACTTTGCAAACAATGAGGCACTCAATAATGCAAAGTACCTTTGCCTTACTCCATGAATTCAGAGATAATTTTTCGCATTGCATATTGGGAAAGCACTTCGGAAGCCCATGACATTACAGGATTTATTTTTTTGTAGCCTAAGTAGGTGAATTCTATGATGCTTTTACATTTTCACAGATCCAGTGTTAGACAGAGATTTCCAGAATCACTTAGGTGTCTCAAAGAATGTTGTTTCTAAATCCATTCAGCTCCTATCAGCGATATTTACAGCCTGTTACAGTTTGAAGACTCTAGGTTTTGGGTAATTCTGGATATTTATGGAAATTCTTGGGGCAGACCTATAAAATCTTTTGAAACTCATCCATCTAGGAAAACTTGATGGTACCACAGAGTGGAGAAAACATAGGTATTTTACTTTAAAAATGCCATTGGAACTATCCCTCATGAGAGTGATTAATACGCATTTGTGCCATCCAGTCAAATATAGAAACAAACACCCAGACATATGGTGAGTTTTTCCAATGAAAGCAAAAAAAAGTTACGATACTACTACTAGTTCTGATAATGTTAAAGTTAGTATTTGTTTTTGAAAATCAAGTTAGAATAAGTAAGACATCTTTTTATTCTTGGTAGATACACAGAGAAGCAAGATGTATATGAAGGGCTAATTGATGGTATTGTAACAAATTATTTACTTAGATTAGCTTTCTAAAAAGCAGATTATTGATGAGGTTAATAAAGATTTTCAGGTACAGACCTATCCTGTTATACAATCACAAATTAAATGGTGCTTTCTCTTCCATGTGTTTATATGTATGTCTGTGCATCGGATATTTTGAACCTGTTGAATGTCTCCCCATTTTTACTGAGTTTCAGTCAGAACTGGTAACACTTGGCATGTCCTCAAGAAGCATTCAGCAGAGGAGCAGTTGGAAAGAATAGAGACACTTCAGTGGGGAGAGATAAGATCTGCTTATCTGCTTTGATGTGCATGCATGGGCACACAGGCACCTTCATTTCCTTTATGGTTATGTATGTGAATGTGCGCATGCACATGACAAATCAAGATTTTATGTGGAAATGTGTGAAAAAATGTTGCCTTTCTAATCTTGCTATGAGCTAGACCATATGACTATGTTAGAGAGTTGGAAAGAACCTCTGGTGCAAATGTCTAAAATTTGATTTAGCTTTCTAGTCTTCTTGGCTGACAGCACACTGAATTTTGAAAATGTACAAGCAAGTATTTAGTAAGAAAGACATGCTAACTGGGATAAGTTCTGGACACCGTCGCAGCTGAATCCCTGAAGTATATATCCCAGATTTATAAAACCAAAGGCTGCTGAAGTTAAATAGGTAGGGAAGCAAAGTCAGTGGGCAGTATATACAACAGTGCACGTGAGCAATATGGTTGTATAATGCATAAGAGTTTGTAATCAGATATTGATCACTAATGCAGCAGAACATCTCCTGTGGCCACCAGTGTACAGTTTGAAGCATAGATAGCACATTTGGCCACAACATGCAGTGACTGTCCCTGGGTTCAATTACAAGTAGATCGAACAGGGAGTGTTTCTGACAGCAGATCGGGGTATGCACTACTGCTCACACTGTACTGGCTTTTGTGTGTATTTCTAGGACTGGTTCTAAAGTGAACTGGTGAGAGCTGTGTTTCTGCAAGTTCACGGATGTGTATATCTGATATGATTCAGGTTGCAGCTTGGAGATGACTTCCCCACTCCATTAGAATGTCCATACGCTGGTCTGGTGAAAAACTGAGAGGTAATGTTAACATTTAGAAAGTGACTTAATGAAATAAAATTCAAGAAACAGTCACTTAAAGGGATAGGGAGAATGGCAGAAATGTTTTTAACATTCATGCTAAACTCACAGTGGTACCAATGCATTTCGACTGTTTTGAGAACTGGTTGTCATTGGAATACTGTTAAATAAAGCACTAGTAAAATTTTCTCTGCATTAATATTATAATTTGAGTGAAATTCTGTATGAAAAGACTTCTGTGATACTTCTGGTGAGTGCAGGTTTGTGGAATCAGTCCCAGGATGTCTAATAGTCTAACGGTGAGAGCTTGGACACAGATCTTCCAAGTGAAAGCTTCTTGTGTTCTTCCAAGAAAAGGGCTAAGCTCAGAGAACCTCATAGAAGGGAATGTGACTTTGTCTTCACATATGTTAGTAAGATTATGCAACCTGGTAAAGGGGAAAAAACATTTCCTGCTAAGGCTGGACTTTGGCTCTTTACTGTATTGCTCTGTTGTCACTTCCTGTTTGCTAGTATTTACCCATATGTGGTATATTGCAAGACCATTGCATCATTTGTCATGGTGATGTGTCTATTCCTTACGTTTTCCTTAGCCACATAAATGTTTTATTTCTCCTGCAATACTAATACTAAATAATAGTGGTTAGGATATTTCACTTGCTTGGGCTTTATCGCGAACAAAAAATATTTAAATCCTAGTACATGTTGTGATCTCTTAGGTGCTAATAATAACAAAATATGCCACTTGTGATAGTCACGTTCTCACTTCATAATGAAATGAAGTAAATCACTGTAGATTTGAAAAACTGTTTTAGTACTTTATGCAAATTGAATATTGGTTTGAATACCAATCAGTTTGACAAATTAGCTGTAGGAGACAATTGTGCATTTCTGTCAAGGAAGGATCAAGATACTTGATACTATTTTCTTTGGTGTGGAATGATACATGGAAAAAATACATAGTACAGTGATCCCTGGTATCAATGTTGAAAAATGCATAGATACATTCCTTGTTATTGTGAATGCAGATATAGTGATACTCAAAATGGATTTTACAAGTTTTTTGACACCATTAAATATAAATTATATCTTTTTCCTGTCTTTCTCACAATTTAAAATGACAAATTGAAGTATTCAAGAGTCTCCACAAAGTACTGCATGGGAAAGGGTGGATTTGGAAGAGCACTTGAAGACAGTGCAGTGAGGGGGAAAAAAGATAAAGCAGGGGAAAATTGCTGTTGACTGGAATCAAACTACACTAGTTACTTACAATTGATTGTGTGTTGTTCAACCACAAAGATAAATTAGAACATAGAATACTGCAATAGAAAAGTGGTTTAGATGTCATAGAGACAGTATGACTATTTTTATCTACCAGTTGTAAACCATAGCTTACAGTGGCTGAAATGACATTGAACTGTTTTTCTCTTTGATGATTTACAGCCTGTGTAGTACGTTTATAGGAGCAGATGTCACGTTTTATGTATTTGAAAGTGTCAACACTGATGACTTATGTCTGAAGATTCTGTGTATGAATCAATAGAATGTAGTGATTTCCATTTCTTAAAAGAGTTTTTTCCAACATAATAAAAAACACATAGTGAATTTTGGTCATTATAATACTACTCTTGAACTCTCTCTTTTTTTCCCCCCTGTTTTTTTACACTATTAGGAGATCATTATTTTGCAAAATTCACTTTTCTTCTCACCCCATAAGCACAAATAGCTATCGGTAAACTGTCTTCTCTTTTACTTAATCTGTTTAATTTGGAGGGTATACAACACACTTTATTTTCTTTCCAGAAAGGAATGATCAAAAAACTTGGATTGATTGAGTAAAGAAAATGCATCAAAGTTATCTTACTAAGAATTATACCAAGCAAATCTAGACAGTGCATATCTCCCCAGCCCTCTCTCATATTTCAAAATGAAACCGTCTGAAAAAGTTGGGAAAAAGTATTTGTCATCCCATTAAAATAAAAAGACAAATTTGCATTTAAATGGAAAATGTATCAATCATTTAACATCTGCAAACTTGGAAGTTTTATTTTATAATAAAAAAAAGCCACATAAGAGTTTTTTGTGCAATAGTTTGTGTATATGGAGGGGGTTTTATGTAGTTATGCACTCACAAAAGCATATAAGAAGGTGGTAGTTTAATTTAACATTTTTAATTATATACATGGAAAGTCAACCAGTGTAAGTAGGAATCTGTGTGTAAATAATGGACAGAAAATTTCTTTTTAGAATTTTATTAATACTTCTGTATTAGAAACAATGAGGCAGATTTGATCTGTGCAGGTGTTGGGGCACACTTTAAAGTTTTGATTTAAAAATACCCCTTATACCTGTCCTTAAAAAAACCCCACTTTTTCACATCTTCTTAATGCCACATATTCTGCCTAGAAAAACCCGTTGGAGGGGAACAGAGCCTGAAGTTCAAGAAGGTCTTTGAGTTTCTGCAGCAGAAGTCCTTTTCCTTATTTTGCACCTCAAGTACTTTCATCAAAGCAGTGTCTTCACAGTGAGTCTGACGAGGAATCTTTTCTTACTTCATACATATGAGAAGAGCCATTACGGGCCCTGATCTTTGGGTTTGACTCATCTGCTCAGCTAGTCTACTGCGCAGCCACACACGGGTTTGCAGAGAGCATTAAGAGATGCTTCTGGAAAGGCAGTGTTCTCTGCTTTGTATACACAGAGTGAAAGTCTGAGTATAAAGGAGATATTTCATGTCTAGATCTCAGCTGGTGACTCCTACCTATATTAGTTTATCAAAGAGTTGTCTTCTGCAAGGAAGAAATTGAGCATGGAATTGCGATTTCGGTTTGAACTGGAGGTGGTTAAATTGCATGAGGAAGATCTGGTGCCTTTAAT
This sequence comes from Tapera naevia, assembly GCA_033556795.1. Taxonomy (NCBI): domain Eukaryota; kingdom Metazoa; phylum Chordata; class Aves; order Cuculiformes; family Neomorphidae; genus Tapera; species Tapera naevia. Next base: position 21,485,477 of record JAUMJJ010000038.1, read on the forward strand.
TTGGGGAGCAAATGTGTTTCTTTTCAGTCACTGTCATAATACGCACAGAAGCTAAGAGTTTTCTTGATGGGTAATTACGATATGATGTCACATGTTTATTGCATGAACACATTTTTTTTTTATTGGCAGCAGAGTGGCCATGGATTATTGGTGTCAAAAGTGCTGCCCAGCACTGTAGGAGACCAAGGAAACTGATAGAGCATTTCCTCACATTTCCCCAAACGTCTCTATTGCAATTCAGTATAATATTATTGTACTGACAGCCTTACAGAAATAGGATTTACAATAAGGATACTGAAACAGCTATGCCACAGTGCATTTAATAGCAATGGTAATTATTACCATGGAGCTCCTGTGTTGTGCTAAGTGTTTAACAGGTTGCTGCCCTGAGGAACTTTCAGCCTTCATGGTGCTCATGACAGACGGGCAGAAATGTGATGCAGCTTTACACAGAAAGTGTCAAATCCCTACAAGCAGAACACATAAATTGTTTCCTCCGCTATGCTAGGCATTCCCCAGTCTGCCTAAGGTATCTGTCATTAGGTAGGGCTTGATCCTGGCCGAGCTGAGCTTAGACAGTATCAAGCCCAGAAACAGGACCTACCTTGAAGAGTTATCCTTCTGGTTCTAGAACCGTGTTCCACAAGTTTAATGCCATAACACAGATGCTCTTTCCTGGTTTTTATATTAACCTTTATAGACATAACTAACTGTGGATTCACATAGTTTTCTTCAAGAAAAGTTTCTCCTTTTCAATGAAATATGTCAGAAAAAAGCTGAGTGCCTGGAAACCCAAATAAGATTCTCTAGGGATATTTGGAAGTTAAAATTAATGTATTTTGCGTCCTTGTTTTCATTCGTGCATTTATCTTGGAACTCTGAATTCCAAAGTCATCATCATACACTATTTTTTGTCACCAGCCTTGGCTCATACTGGAAGACGTCTTTCAGCTAAGAAAGTCAGTTGCCGTACAGTTGTGAAAGAGCATCTCTGGCAATTACTACACTGATTTTTCCAGTTAGGAATGCATATTTTTTGTCAGTGGCTGAAGTTTTCTAAAGGTCAGAGATTAAGAAAAAAAGAAGGGTAGATTAGACAATTATTTCTTTTCCCTTAAGTATTTCTATGAAAAGATCTCCTCTAGCTTCACACAGTTCTCAGTAAATCCATTTGGAATTCTTACACTAAATATCAGAAAATAATTGTAGTCTTGTTTAATTGGAGGTGTATGAGATTGGGGTGGGGTGGTGGGTAAGCAAGATTTACTCTGATTCTGAATATTCCTTTTTCACTGAGCATGCTCCATCCTCAGGAAGCTCTTCCACATGCCATTTAAATCAAAAGGATACCATTTAGTCAAATTCTAGCCTATGCTGGAGCTAAAAGCTCACATTCAAAGTCGGTGTGCTCTCCTTCATTTTCAAGGAGAGAGGACACCTTCCAGTGACTCTTGCTAATAAAAAGCTAGCATTTCCTGCTGTTTATTATTACTGAAGAAAACAGAAAACTGTAGTCTCACCAGGTAAATGTATGTGATAACTCAGTATTTGTGCAGTTTGATTTTTAGCAGAGTTGGAACTACAATTTGGTTATCAGCCAAGTAGGCACCGAGCGCTCACAAAGCTATCAATAATGTGATCACACTAGATTTGTTTCAGATGCACGACCTCATACAAATTCTTCCCTTCATCATTTGGCAGTTAGTCATATAAAGTATTAAAAGGTATATTTCGTCTCCCCTCTGTAGGCTGATCTGCACATAGAAGAAGAGCTTTTTGTTGTTGTTTTGCAAGTTACTATGGTTTTCAAGTCTCTGTTATGTTGAGAAGAACTGTGGTTCTAGATTCAGATAAGGCTTGTTTACTCTTAGGTCTTGAAAGAGGTTATAAATCGTTCCTATTCTTTGCCCTGGATTTATTCATTAATGGATCATAGCTAAGTGAGTGAGTAGTATTTTTCTGCCAAACTTCTGCCTTACAGATTGATGAGCTGCTCAATGAACACAACAAAAAATATTCAAGAATGGTTGTTTGTGAAAGCTGAATCTTGTCTCATGGTCTACCAGGATGAGTATCCTAACAAGACCACAGAATTCAGAAAAGGGAATCATCATGGCTAGCTTTTCCAACACCATTTAATTTAGTTCTCAGGGCTTGCCAATGACTTTATTCTCATATAATTCAAACAAATGCTTTTAAAACAGCTATTGGTGATTCTTTCTCTGTAGCTTGCTAAACAATGTCACCAACAAATATATATTTTGTCTCCTTGACAGGTTTGGATAGTCTGCCTTGCTGTGAGACTAAACCAATAAATTCATTCCCAGCAGTTGCAGAGACTATTTAGAAATAAAGATCAGACTATTACATGAGTCTCATTCAGAATAGCTGTAGCAGCAAACGTGTGTTAAGCTGGGGAAGTACATAGTTCATTCTACCCAATGCTAACTAGAATGCAAATGTTTTGCACTGGCAAAAGTACAAAAATATTGCTGTAAATGAGTTGATGATTGAATGAACATGTTGAATTTAGCCAAGCTGTAATTTAGTCCTCACAGTCCATTTTGTTTTGGATCCAGTTTCCACTTTCAGTGGAAAGTTTTCCATGGAAAGAAAATACTATCTTTTCAACACCATACTTGTATATTCTTGTCATTCCACAGAGTAGTTATTAAAAAATATATTTTGCACTCTTTCAGAAAAATAGCACTGCAAAACCAAAACGGAAGTATTTTACAGGTCACAATCAGTTAATTTCAGTTTAAATTCTAAATGTATTAAAAGTGGTGAAAAACCAAACTGCATACTTTTTGAATTGCTTAAATACAATTTCTCAGTACAAAAGAAAGGAATTGGAAATACTGTAATACGTAATACAAATTTAGAAATCCTTAAAATTTGTCAAGAGTATGTTCCACAGAAGAAGCTTTTGTTATGGAGGCGAACGCTTCACATATTGTTATTGGCATAGTTATGTCAAAAGTTTAAAGTTTGTTATATGGGATTGCATATATAGTGTCAAATCCAAGAATTATTTTGTATTGTTGAATCCCAACATATCAAATTCATGAAATCTTGGAAATGTGAAATAAGCTGATTTACAAGGTTCTGAATCTTATTAAATTTATACATACTATTCTCTTTTTCAGCATGTTTTATTAATACAAGTGAGACCCACTGTCACGTTGCTATTTCAAAAACTTCACGTGAAAGCCTGTATTTTTATGATCCAAAAAGAAAAAGTATGCAATATTTTTAAATAATTAAATACTTTCATCCCTGGCAGTATTGTGCTTCCTAACAATGAGACTGTCCATTTTCATCGCCCAAGCTGCAATTTAGCAGAGAATATTAAGTGGAAAGTAGATTTAGATTTTTAGACATCAGAAAACCTACATTAAAAACTCAATGTTGAATCATTTCTATAATTGCATCCTGATGCAGATTTCCCGGGCATAATCTTGAGCGGTGAGATGGTATAAGGAAAAATACATCTTTTTGCGGTACCCTATAGAACTGCAGAGCCACCCAGGGTGGGTGAAAAGAGGGTGCCTTGACTTTACTGCTCTTAGTCTAGAGCAGTACACTAAGCTACTAGAGCTACACAGGGTGAACAGGTCTGTGGAATGAAACAGATGGTGCTGAGGACTAGGCGTGGAGGACTTGCTGCTTTTTGTTGATGTGTTTGGGTTTTGGGGGTGTGTTACTGTATCAGCTCAAATTTGGCTGGTCCCAGGGACTGAACACTCATTAACAGTTGAAGTACATCTGGCAGTTTTGTTTCATCTAGAATTAATCTGTTTTTGTGCTTCACAATGCCTTTATGCTGAGAAACTGCTATGAAAATACACTTATCACAGATAAACATCAAAGTAAACAAATCCAGTGCCAGCCTGTGGAGAAGAGCAATGAAGATGAAGTAGGAGCTAAGAGGAATGGCATAATTAATATACATTTTTTTTCTCTCTGCTCAAAAGGTTTGGAGGAATTCCTGATGCTTTTGTTGGAATTGCTGCAAACTGCCTTACTTTGTAACCTGTCTTGTAACAGGAAGACTTGATTGTACTCTCCTGTACAACGACTACATGAAGATGTATTTGTCAGCTGTACGCCTGGCAGTGTTGCAGTCGCAAGAAAGATTTATTGGAGAACAAGTATTCTTGTTGAAGAATAATTTGTCCAGTCCATCATTTATTTCAATTATTGCTGTTTGTTTGTGTTTAAGGGTTTGGGGTTTTTCAGAGAAAAGCAGATAAGCCTTTTGGAATTGTCTATGCTCTAGTAATTGACTTCCTGAATAAATATATTATTTTTAGCACTTCCTAGAATATCTGTAGTATTTGGTGGGTACCTTTGGTATCTTAAGCTACACAATCTCAAGAGAGGTGTCAAGTGCCAGGTGTTGAGAAAACCTAAACTTACCTAGTTTTTAAAGTGGCAAGGACTGACAGCAAGAAGAGCTCCTGTCATTATAAGAGCAGTAAAAAAATAAACAAGGAAAACGTGAGGTTGCGGCTGAATCGTGATTTAGTGAAAGCAGAAGCAGGTAAATGTGAGATCAGTGCTTTGTCTCAGTCTTCACTGACAAAATCCCCATGTCCATTGAGCCTGGAGACAGGATTCAAGGAAGAGAGGATTTACCAGCAGCACAAGAGGATCAAGTCAGTGATCTCTTGAGAAATTTTGATCTATACAAGTCTATGGGATCGGATAGTGGACATCCAAGACCCGAAGAGTATGTTCATTGGCTGATACCATTGTGAGCCCACTCTCCATTGCCGCTGAAGGGTTGTGGAGATTGTGAGATTCTCAGTGACTGGAGATGGGTGATATTGCTCCCATATTCAAAAAATGGCAAGAAGGACCATCAAATGGACTACAGGCTGATTGAAGTCAAGTGTCTGGGAATAGCAGCATGGACTTCCCAAGTGTTAATGATCTGTTTGCTGTCTATGGTGAAATAACTGAATCTGCAGTTGACAGGAAAGTAGTGTGTCTTTGGCCTTGACTTCAGGAAGGCTTTCATATGATCTCCCTCACCATCCTTCTGTTCAAGTTAGAACGTTACAACCTAGATGGATGGGCTGCTAAATATGTGAGAAACTGGGTGACTCATCATGTTCCAAGTATAGCAGTTAATTGTTCATGTGCTGTCTTGAAGCTGATTACAAGCAGAGTTCTTTAGGTGTCTGTCCTGGGAACTAACCCATGTAGCATCTTTATCAAAGACTTGGAGGAACAACAAGAACCTCATGAATTCAACAAATGCAGAACGCAATGCCCTGCACCTGGTCTAAACAAACCCCTGTATTGGTGCCAACTGGGGACTTACAGACTAGGATCTGATTGTCTGGGATGTTGCTGAAAACGATTTGGGGATTCTGATAGTCAGTGGGCTACTGGTAAGCCAGCAATGAGTCCTGACAGTGGGAGAGGCTAACAGCTTCCTGGACTGTATCAGCAGGCCTCTAGCCAGTAGATTGAAGGATGCTATTATTCCTTTTTTTTTTTTTGCAGTCATTGGAACACAGACCAATTATGAATACCTTGTCCAGTTTGGGGCTCTCCAGTGTAGAAATGGTTTGTAAACTGGACTGATTTAAATGAAAGGCCACCAAGGTGTTCAGGAAGAGATATGTTCAACATAACTAAGAGGTGAGTTTGGGGTATCCAGCAGCTCCCCAGAATCCACAAGAGAGTTTCTGACAAGACATAGCTGTGTTGTTAGTGAGGTGCACAATTGCTAGACTGAGGTTGTTTATAATAATCGAAACATGGGATGTTCATGCTGGATAGGCAGAAGAGAAAATTCTCTGTAGCAACAATTAAGCCTGTGTAATCAGTTACCTGGAGATACTGTGCAATTTCCATCCCAGAAGGTTTTCAAGACTGAACTGCAAACTCCTGAGAAACTTGATCTTAGTACAGTGTTTACCCTATTCTGGCAGGAGGTTAAACAGGTGTGCTACTGAGGTCCCTTCCAACCTGAATGTGTCCATGGTACTAAACCAGACAAGTCTGTACAGGTTCTAGGGCGCTTGCCAGGCACATTTTATTCTGCCAAGACTTCATGAATCTTATGTTAGCCTCAATAGTTTGAATAATTAAATATAGTAATGAGAATTTCCAAGATCCAGTGCGGACATTACTAAGACTGGTGACAAGAAAATAGAGAGGATTTAGGTGTTGTCACAGTTGCATTGCTTCAGTTGAGTAGTCAAGTCAGTAGAATTTCTAACGGAAAAGGTGAGGGATAGCTAGAAATCCAGAGATTTATGGAATTTCTTTGTAAGTGATCATTACAAAAGGAAGCTGTTGCAGCCTTATTCAGTATATGACATGAGTAAATTGCTGAATCTGGACATTATTAAAATAAAACTTATGCCTAGATCAATAATTTATTTAATAACTTAATTCCATATAACTTAGGGTTTTAAATATAGATTTTTTAAAAAGTGTTTCATTTTAGTGTTCATTTTAAAATTATTTTCTATTCTGTATAATTGTTAGAGCCAATTAGTAATGGTGCTTTTGCTAAAGCATTATACTAAGTGGACATGTTCTGGTTATACAGTTTACCTCAAAAATGTTGTGCAAAGGAGAATCTCACCCCTCTTTGTCTCTCCTGGAAGTTGGAGAACGGCCTGTTCAGGCCGCAAGCAAGGTCTGAACAATTAAAGACTCCTTTGTGCACCTAGCATGGTCACCTGTTGCGCGTGCCTCGTAAAAAGAGGTGGTGAGATGGGAAGCAAAGCTCATCTTACTCCACCTGGAGTTGATACAGATGATGTTGACTACTATAGCACTATTAGCATTGACTCTGTTAACCCTACAGGCTCAAAATAGTAGAGATGTTGTTTTGATTGGTAAATTGAGTAAATTTGAAATAGGAGTGAGAATGGAAAAGTGTGTACACAATATATGCACATATGTACACAATATAGAGCATATATTTATTAACTTTTTGTAGACTGTATTCTTAAAGGCTAAGGGGGCTTTGATTTATATCCAGTTCCCTGCTTAAACAACATCTGTAAGCTTTTGACAGAGTTAATTGTACAAATCTGTGTCTGAACTGAATGTTGATAAAATGCATGATCCTGCCTGAACTTGACAATGTTGAAATCTGTAATTTGAAGCCAAATGTTCTAAACAGAAGTCATCAGAGGAGTGGTGAGGGGGCTAGAGCACAAGCCCTATGAGGAGCGACTGAGGGAGTTGGGGCTGTTTTAGTCTAGAGAAGAGGAGGCTCAGGGGAGACTTCATTGCTCTCTACAACTACCTAAAAGGAGGTTGTAGTTGGGCAGGGATTGGTCTCTTCTCTCAGGTGACCAGTGGCAGAACTAGAGGGCATGGACTTAAGCTTCGTCAGGGAAAGTTTAGGCTTGATGTGAGGAAAAAGTTCTTCACTGAAAGGGTGATTGGCCATTGGAATGGGCTGCCCAGGGAGGTGGTGGAGTTACTGACCCTGGAGGTGTTTAAGGGGAGACTGGATGAGGCACTGAGTGCCATGGTTTAGATGATGGATTGGTGTTAGTGTAGGGTTATAGGCTGGACTTGATGATCTCAGAGGTCCTTTCCAACCTTGTAATACTGTGATACTGTGATACTGTGATAAATCTATCATGATTTCTTACTTCTTATGAGTTAGCAGTTACGTCACAAATATTTTCCTTTTGTGTACTTGTCAGTATAATTTCCTGGTGAATTTAACTTACTTGCCCTGCTCTTAACTGTTTTACTGTAAATTCTCACCCAGTCGTTTAAATTTAGCTTCCTGTGCCATCTTCTTCATCTGAACATGGTCCATTCTCTATGAGTATTAGTTTAGTTTTCTTCCCTTGTTAATCTAGTTAATCTCTTTTCCATTGAAGACCGTATCTGAAGTCCGTAGATGCAAATGTGAGAGTCTTTCCAATCATTCAGCATGTGCACAAGATGCAGAGATATTTTCTTCTCACTGCAGTAGCACTGAAGAGATTCATGATCTAAGAGTACCCTGGTAGCATTTGGCAGCAGATTTGAACACTTCTTGCTAAAAAAAAGTTAAAGTATTTTTGTAGATTGGGTGATCCAGATCTAAGGGGCCTTGTCTGCAATCATGCCAACAAAGTTATGCTTGACAAAGTTGGAGATGACTTTTCTTCCATTTCAGCCAAAGTTACATCTTCAAACGCAAGAGGTAAAGTAACACTTCTAGCTATCATCTGCAGAATAAATTATGGGTAGGTGAAGTCAAGCAGAAAGGCTCAGGGGCCATTTTGGAATCAGCTGTCAAAGGGCATGATGCCAGCTGCTTTGCAGGAGCCGTTATTATTCCTTTGTTCAGCAGACAATCCTTGACCTTGTCAAATCTCTCCAATCTTTGCTCTGACTTTTTTTTTTTTTTGAGACTATTCACTATCTATCTGTGTTTAATTTAGAAAACTCTACTCTTACAAATTCAAAGTGAATCTGGACAAAATCGAAATGTTGTGTGAGGACATTCTCAAGGTCTCATTTTTTTTTTTATTTCCAAAAATGTTCATGGTATTTTTTATGGAATGATCAACTACTTTCACTGTCTGTTTTTTGTGCCACACATCATTGGTCCTTGCTCAAGTGACTCTTTTGCTTGTTTATCCACTCTCTACCACAAAACGGAGACAGTTTTCACCTTTTGAGTGGCTTGCTCCTTGTGTGGGTGATACTGCTTTTCTTTTTATGTCCATTTCAGTTTTACTACTCTGTCTTTTAGATTGCATGTTCCAGTCTCTCTTTGAATGTTATTTTGGTTCATCTCTTAAATGTGAGTCTGTCCAACTTTAATTAGCCAACCAGATTTCTCAAAGATTAGTTGTAATGCACTTAGCTGCAATACTTTACAGATGTTCATAAATATTAGCAGTAGAGATAAATACACTGATTTTAGACACTGCTAACACCAAAGAAAAAGTATGAATTGGGTATTTCTGCATTTATTTGGCTTCTTTTTCTGACAGCTTGGCAGTGGAGATCAAAGAGTTTTCAAAAGACATTTAAAAATCTGTCTTCCACAAAACACTCAAAGTAGGGATTGATGTTCTATCTTTATATTATTACGCTAACATTGACATAAAGAAATATTTAACCTGAGTCCACACACAGGAAAATAAAAAACAGGACCATGAATGGAATTTCCAAATTTTTCACAATCTGTCCAGTGGCAATATTGATCTCATTAGGAAGTAGAAGCTAAGATGTTTTTTAAAGCAACCAGAACCAGGTGTACAGCAGTGAAACTCAACAAATCACCAGTGCTTTTGCTGAAATATTTAAAAATCTGATATGTACAAGCAGTTTTATGTAAAATATTTGACAGCTTGTAATTTATTCTTAAATTTAAAGTGAACTTACATTTATTGCAGAATATCTAAACTGCATCAGAGGTGATCCATGGCACGAGTCCAAAGCAAAACTGACCAGATCAAACTATGGCTTTTTGATAGAATGTCTCAGTGAACAACAAGTACAAAAAAGAATATTTCCTCATTATTTTATTCTGAAAGAGGCTTTTTCATATCAGATTTTTGCTTCTTTTGATGTATTTTTCAAATTCACACACATCTAGTAGATCAGAAAATCCTCACTCACTCACTTACTCTGTATTGTGAGCAATAAGAGATATCATTAAGCTGTAATAAGTACCTATATATAGTGCAAATGCACATTGTATTGTCCATTTTATATTTTGTTATCTATTGTAGAAATTACATATAGATCATGTGTCCCTTTTGTACTTGGATACTTTTTTTGCTGTTTTTCTTCAAAAAGAGTTTTAAAGAAAATTCAAAGCTAATGATCTGCTGTTGTGGGGAACTCTACTACCACATTGGAAATCTGCTCTCACAAAATCAAACATATGGTAACATTGCACCATATGTTGATTTTTATATTTAGTTAATGCATAAATAAGACATAACCTTTATAAATTTCTTTTTTATTTTATTTTGACTGGTAGGGTTTCATTTTCAAATGGAAATAAATGTGTTCCTTCCAAAATGTGTCATATTGTTGTATTTCCTGAAAAATTAATGGAAGTTATTAGTACAATGTGAAAAATATTTCCTGTAATTTTGTGTGTGTGTACACACATCGACTAAGCATATGCAGTGATGCGTAGAGGGAGAGATGCAGCAGATACTACAGTTGCTGAAATGTGCATCTCTAGTATGTATCTCTTTCTAACTGTAGAATCTTAATGACTCTATAGTAGGGATTTACGTGACAAGTACAGTATGTGACAGCTCAATTTGAATGTCTGGTCTCCTTTTTTCTATATTTTTCTTTCTGAACTTCTAAATCCATTAAGTCATATTAACATTTGCCTTACTGTTGCCCTTTTTATTAACCTTCCCTCTACCCATGAGATTTGTTTGGTTTGTTTTTTCTCCTGCCTTTGTAGAACTTGTGGGGATATTTTGGCCATATAAAGACTTGAAGAGCCAAAACCAACTCGATGCATTTCCATTCCAACTCCTTTTCTGCATTCGTTCTTGTGGAATTTAGTTTTACAAGGAAATACAAAGAGCTACATGCCATCTATGAAATGAAACATGGAGACCAGTCAAGGACAAATTGATTAAAAGCAATGGCTTAGATTTGTCAATCAAAATAATTCTCAGTCCCCACTATGAAATCCCGCAATGATTCCTTACTCATTTACTTTATTTTACTTCTGTAATGGTTCACACAAGGATAAATGGTGTAGCAGATACAAACGTAAGATTCCAAACATAAGCACTCCCTGTGGCTTTCTTCAGAAAATGTTAACCGCATTAGAAGAGTAAAAATTTCATCTGCTTTCTAACAAGCCCTTATTCTGCCTTCAGACTATTTTGCTTAAAACGATAAAACATTTTTTATCTTTTTTAGAAACTATCTTTGCAATGATGTCTAAGCTATTTCCTGCTTTGAATTTTCTTGTACCTGGAGTGTACTCACTGTTTGACTTCTTTTTTATCTGCATATTAGGACAAGTATGGAACATAAGAATATTTTGCTGGAGAGCACAGGGGGTCTGTTAGGGAGTAGAATGACCGCAAAGGTACATGGAACCTTCATGGCAGCCTTTAGATTTGGTTGAAGAGGTAACAGATGATAAACTGCAGAACAGTTAAATATGAATGCAGAGCTTCCTTATAGTTAGGCTGAAAATTTTGTGGTTTCTTATATTATTATAATTCACTGACTGAAAGTTGTTTGCTATTGGTTCAATATGAAATAATGCAATTTCTAAGGTACATGAGGAGCATCTTTCAACACATTCTTGCAAGTTTTCACAGTAATATTTTTTTCTTACATAAGTAATTCTGCATGTTCTGGGGCAACAAGGGAAAATCAGTTCTTTGGCCTTACGAGGCTTTCCAAGGATGTACCTTGTCTCTTTGCATGGTTTTCCTTATGCTTTAAGGATTCAGGATGTGAGCTGGCACAGCCAGGTAGAAGTATGAATGATGCACTAACTTCAGGTAAGCTGATAGAGCTGTGAATGTGTTATGTTTCACATGTGCTATTTGGACAAGCAGTGGTTTGTGCTTGCAGAAGTTAATCCTGAAATAATAAACTGTGGGGATAGGGTTGATTTTTTTTTTTTCTCAGTAGACATGGAAAATGGATGAGCTCAGTGAAATACTCTGACTTTTTAAACATATATTTTCAAATCAGGAAGCTCTGTCAGTCATTAGATGCACTGTTCTTAGTGTAGTAATGCTTGTCTGTAAGTAAGGAGTGACAACAGGCAGGAGCTAGTCAATCAGTCAATTGTTATTTAATCGTAAAGATCTAAGAGGCTGATTTTTTTTTCTTAGACTTGTGTAACGTAATTCTCCTGTAACCTGTGCTTGTCAAATTCTGCTTTACTTTCATTTTACTTCTGCAAACAACTGTTTCTACATAGCTTCAGTGAGCTACATCCAACTAGCTTGAGCAGCAGAGATGGATTGCCTGAGGTTGTCCTGTGAGTTTTCATTTTATCATTGTGCAGGCACAGCACGGCATGCCAGGTACAACCAGTGTAAGGAGGATTCCAGCATCTCCATCATACAGTAAGCTCCTGTCAGCTAAAAGATCTTATGTGGTGATACACTGGTTAAATTTGACAAAGAACACAGATTGTGTAAATCATGCTGTTTTCATTGATTATAGTCTGAGAGTGCATTAACCTTCCTTTAAGGTTCCAGAAATCACTTTCATAAATGTGAGTAGTACAAGAAAGTATTTAGTGAAGCATTTCATAGATTAATTCTTAGTTAAAGTATTTTCACACATACAGATATTAAAGTGATAGTTATACTTGGAGATTTTTTTTTTTGCCTCCATGGAACATTTATTTACTATAACCCCTCAAAGGTTAATTTTCACTTACCTTTTATGGGGAAACACTGACAAGAAGCTTTGAAACACATATTGTGTTATGCCAACTGTATTAATTAGAGATGTGATCTGGCTAGGGTGAATTTTCTACATAGAAAAAAAAAGACTAAGCTTAGAATTAGAAAGTGTTTCCCACAATTACTTTAGGCTTATCATTACAAGGGCTCTAAATAAAGTTGTTTACAATTTAGGGGATTTTGAGACTGGTTTAGTTCACTTTCAATCTGTATCTTCTGATTAGGTGGTTGGACTCCTGTGTTTTAACATTATTGTGAGAGGTTTTTTTCCCCCTGAAAAATGAGACTTCCTTTCTGCTTGAGGAAATATGTGATTTACTCTGGTTTTGAGCTTCAGGGCCAGCGCCTAATTTTCTTTTTATCGCATTCTTGGTTCCATACTAGGCAATTTCTTTCGGCTTCACTGATCAAAAATTCTTTGGATATCATCATTATAAACTATACATTATGACTTTCTACAGTTATTTTTAAAGAGATTACAGCATGTAGTTTTAGACTGCTTTTATTTTATTGTCTGTGAGTTTAGTAATGTTTGTATATGTAGAGACTTCAGCTGATAGACTATCAACTAAAAAATGTCCAAACATTATATATTCTGGAATTCAAACGCACAGCATAAATTTGCCAAAATAAAATTGCCAGCACACCTTAATCACATTTTTATCACCTCATAATTCACTCTAAGAAAGATATTTTCAGACAAGTTTTATATGAAACAGGTCAAGGTATCTCATGATTTTTCAAAAACTCATAAATTGCGTACAAAGTATTCTATTGCAATTCAGAAGTTTAATTTGCTTGTTGAACATTGTGCTAAGCTGTTTCTTCTTTCAATAACAGTCTGCACAAATAAGGAAAAGGTTGGATTTGTGTGCAGGAGTGCAATAATTTCTTGCTGCAGGGCCACAAACCTGTACATAGACTGAGTGCAACTGTGGAAATTCTTCACTGGGAAAACCCTTTATGACTGTTTTACCAGTTGGACTCTGCAGATAGTGCTGTATAAAATGCCTACATCCGTACTCCACCATCCAACCCACTCTTTATTATTTCCTGCCATGAGAAAAATGTCACATGAATCGAACTTTTTCCTTCAGGCATAGGAATGCTTTAATACCTGTCACTGATCTTCAGAAGCAGGGAACAGGGATTTTGCTGGAGCTTCCCAGTGCCTCAGTGGTGCCATTTCAGTTCCTCAGGGATGGGGATCTGGAGAAGGGTAGTGCACATTTTACACCATCCCATTCACTCTATGGTATGTAATCCTTAGGATTTGTCTCACAACTTTAACACATCTTAAGTTACATACATTTTTCTTAGAGTCCCTTTACAGTCAGTGTTAAAAATATGTACATCATATAGACAGTTCAGCTGGTCTGTCATGGAAACCTGCTTCCATAGCCAGAAGTTCAGCTTTGATGCCTATCTTCCCTCTGTTTACAATCTTTTGTTTTCCTCTCCTGGCAAGACATAGTCTTTCCCACTCAGATCTGCTTCCTCCTTTAGTCTAGATTGCACCCTAGCATTTCTATAGATGCTGTGCTTTCATTAGCTATCATCTGCCTACTTTGCGGAGGCCCTCTTTTGGGAACTGCTATGATAGGTGGTTCAAAAAGTCATCAGGATGACTTTCCAGGTCTGAGAAGTGGCTTCCCCTCTAAGTGGCAGGAGAACATTACTCTTCAGGTACTGCCTATCTTCAGACAAGACATAAAAGCACATTTTGAAAGGTAATCAGATGAAAAGTGGGAGGACTGTTCGCTAAAGCAAGATTAGAGTAAAACAACAGTGAGCAGTCCTAAAATTGCCCATCTTGTTTAACTGAGGTAAGATGACCATGCAGTGAAGTCACTGCAAGCCTCTTCAGTTGATCCACATTACTTGTTACTGGCAAGGATATGTATAAATTCCTGAATACTGGAAATATTTCTGAGAAAGGTCCCCTTTTCACAGAAATGACTGTGTTTCACTGGTAATTTGGTTTCCATTAGCTAAGTGTGTGAGACCTAAAGTCTTCTTTTATGTGTACCCCTCAAAATGGCTACTAAATTCAAGGGATGCTGAACACAGATTAAGGGCAGGATTTAGTCAATATTTGCAAAGCACTTTGTAATACTTGGCCACAAAAGACATCATATTAGGTAAATATTATTTTTATTCTGAGTTAAATCCTGAAATATTTACTTCAAAAGTTCATAATTTCTGAGTTGAGATAGATACGTGCACATGAAAAGATTTTATTTGGACTGGGTTTCCTTGCTTACTTGTTGATCTTAAATGAGATTAAGATTTTTTTTGTTTTGTTTGGCTGAGGGAAAAATAGCAACAGCCTTTCCTACCTCTGCTCTCCCTGTTTTCTCTCTGAAAATTGCAGGCCAGCACAGAAAACAAGATCAAATTTCACGTTGTTGATAGTTACTAATGAAGGACTAAATGTCTCATAGTATGACATTTACTAACATAGATTTGCCTTTTAAGACATGTTGTTGTGTAAGCCAGATGTAAGCCTGACTGCTTTCATCCACCTTTTCCTGGGAACTGGTGCATCTCAGTAGTCAGGCCACATTATAGCAATGCCCAGTGGTGAGAGTACACACTGGGGCTGACTGTTTATTTAAGTAAAACTTGCATATTAAACCATTGAAATTGATGCTGGTAGTAGCTGTCTACTGGAAAACTGGAATATATTATTGTTAAAGCCACTGATTAAAGAGGAAAGGCATAAATTTGTGTTCAGCTGTCAGAAAAAGGGCTAAATGATTCCTAGCAGAGAAGTATTGCTGAGCCTCCTCTGTCTGGACATCATAGCTCTCAGCTCAGGCTGGAGAGTTGGAGAGAATTGACAAGTTCACAAACACACTAAAGAGAACAGTACCTTGATCTCTCTTCAGGTCTTCTTTTCCTGTCTTTACATATCTGTCCTTTTTACACTGCCTGCAGTAAGTATATCATTTATTGGTTAATAAGTTGTCTGACAAGATAGCCACTTTGTACCTAATTGTTCAGCTTATTTATGTATTATTGATGAGCCCAGATTTGAACTCTGCTTTCCTTAGAGGCTACTTGATAAATCTATTGGCTAATCCTATCTAAGATACTGAATTACCTGCTGTAGCATAATATATGACATTGTTTTGCTTTGTATTCTTAAAAGGAGCTAGTTACATATTTCTAATGATCTGTGCTTAACAGTAAAAAATAAAATCAGATACATAATTCACATTGCTCTCTGTGTTAACAAAAGATCATCAGGGTTGCACTGTAATGCATAAAACACTTCCCCAGCTTTTGAATCAATGCTCTGACTATTTTAGCTTGTAAGTGCTAATGTAGCTAAAAGAACTTCTGAACTGCAAAAGTGTGAGTATGGGTAAAACTATTAGACATGTCAAAACACTTATGTTGTGTATTACTAATATGTTCTGAAAATATTGTAAAATTAATCACCTTATACTTTCCAAAGCAGTAGTTACTATTTCAAATGAATGAATAAACCACCAAATTAATTTGCTATCAAAACATGAACCTAATGACAGCACATTTTTATACTCTGTTATTATTTCTGAACTTTTGACTTGTAGGCGCTGACATAAGGGAAAGTTGGGAATATTACAGGAACTGTAGAGCACAGGAAGAAATAGTGATACCGTATGCCTAGGTATTTATGAATTCAGCTAGTAAGACTCTGGACTGTCTGCAAAACCCCAGAGCCTCTTAATACTTCTCTTAGAACAATATCACAAAACAGATTGTTGCTGACTCCAAAAGAATGACACCATGCTGGATGTGTGAGCCCATTTAATGGTTTCCTTAAAACTGAGAAAAAAAGGAAACTTCACCTCAAGTAGAGCTTCATTTCCTGGGCCTGATCTATGGATGTTCTGCTCAATGTTAGTCTTGAAATCAATTGAATTATAGCAGCATAGACTCAGAGCAGTACAGGACCTGTGCATGAAAAGGTGTTTCATTCTGAATTGCATTCAAATCAGGGATATTTTACTCCATCAGAAAATATAGGTTTATTTCAACTGGTGCTTTGTATGCCTTTTAATGCAGGAGGGAAGGAGCCAAGGAGGTTTTGGTAATGTTTATACAGCTATTATGTTTCTGCATGGGGTTATATATCTGCAAATCAGAACTTGATTTGCCCATTTGATTTTCTCTGTTCCCCCTTGACTTTTTTTCTTTTTTTTTAACCTAATAAACACAGAATTATTCTAGAATGGGAAATTTTAGTTTGGAAATGCATTTGACCACATGAAGAAGTTTACTGAGTACATATAGTAGAGACATAATCTTAGCTCTGACCATCGAAGCTTTAGTTTTCAGCGGGTTATTCCATAACTTCAAAATTGTTAATATGCATTTCATTCTTCCAAACACAAAGAACATTTTCAAACAAAAATTATTCAAGCCATTCATTTCAAGTTTAATGTGCATTCATTTAATGGTCTTTGGGCATAGAATATTTTGACGATTTTCGTCACAGATTTTATCAAATCTGGAGGCCGGTGTTATAATAATTCAGTAGCTTATACAGAGAGGTGAGAGAATATAATATGAGGCACTAAAATGATAAGGCATATCTGTTATTACTGTTATAGAGTACTTTCATTGATTAATAAAATGGCTAAAGAATCTGACTAGGCTCTGAGGTTGCTGAAGTTAAACAACAATTATTGCACAATTGGGTAAAACAGAAGCAGATATTGTGATGCTGTGGGGAAAATAAAACATCAAAAGCTAATAGGAAGCCATTTTATATAATGAAAGCATATGGATAGCTCCATCAAGCTTTAATCACATTGTTATATTACAAATTTTTTTTAAAATTATGTTAGCTCATTAACAGTGTTTATAACACTGTTATAATTATAGTAAGATTAGCAAATATTAAGTTTTGCTTCTATTTCAGTGCACTGAATGAGCAGACTGCACTGTCTGAGTAGTAGGATAATCTGTCTAAAAAGCAGCACTTCTGTATTTTAAGGGGTTTGTTGTTACGTTGGCATCATGGCCCTATTCAAAAGTGCTGACAGCCACTTTGCAAGGACTGGTAGTTTAATGACAGCCAGGGTGAGTGGAGGCTGTGGCCACCTTGTCCATAATTCCTCTCCTAGCCATGGGGTGCAGAGTACCTGCATCCTTCTGGGAACTGCACATGGGGAATGACTGCCATGAATCTCAGCCCTGCTGCAGCCCGGCATGCCAGCAAAGAGCATGCACTGGAACTCCTTTTCACAGTAAGTAGTGAAAATGAAGCCCTTTTAACCTCGTATCTCTGTATGACCCTTTCCAGAAAAACAGAACTCAGCTTGTTTCGCTTCTGTACTTCAGCAATAGATCACGCTGGAAATTTTGAAGTGACTTAGGCTTGCAAACCCATAATTGCCAGGGTTTTTTTAAGCTCTTTTCAAAGAAGAATTTCTCAGGGCTAGGGTATGATTTCTGTTCAAAACTGGAAAGATCAATACCAGAAGATAGTGTCCTATGAGGGAGGGCACTCAAATAAATGTGTGAGAGACAAATTCATGTCCACATCATTTAGAAAGCCAACAGCCACAAGGAGTGATATGGGAAGAATGTCCCCCAGTCTATGGTTGTGGTAGACATTTGATGTGTGATGGAATAGAAGAGTAGGACTGAGCCAGAGTTTCCAACAGTGTTGCTGTGTGCTTGAATTGCCATTTTCTTCTGACAAAAGAGTCTTTTTCATTTTTTCATGTGAAAATGTTTAAAAGTTAGTTTCATCATGAGATCTGTCTTGGAAATGCTTTATTGGAAAAAACATGCAACTCTGACATGCAAAACATGCAAAAATCCATGGAGCTTACATACTATTTGTCATAGATCATGTTATCTACCCTAATTATCTGGCAACTTTCCATGCTACTACATAGGTCAGGGGAAACTTATAGAGCTTTAATTTATTACGGACTTGGAAAAAAACGAACCATTTTCTGAATAATGTATGTAGGTGAGAAAAGGTCGATGCATACGTACAGTGTGGATGAAACCTAGGAATACAGAACTTAGTAAGTTTTGTTCATGAGTAGCTAGAGCACTACATTCGTTCTGGACAGCACATGAGATAGTGAGAAAGAACATCAGTAAAGGGAAGCACTCAAGTGGTTACAAATAACGAAATGTTGAGAAGAATGTATGTTGTCAAAGAAGATTAAAGGAATTTCAAATAGACTTTCTGAAGAAGACAGAATATGTGTCTTTAAATGTGCTCATGAGTGTTATTAAAAGGTAGGAGTCATTAGTCTCAGCAGACTGGAAGATGGAAAAAGGTCTTAAGATAAAACAGTAACATTTCCTAAGAGTTTGAACCAAAAGGAGAGAATGCATGGAAACGAATTTGCGGGAGTTGTATCCAAGGACTTCACAATAAGCTTTTGCAGATACTGTTTGAAATCTATTCTGCTGTTGTTCAGGAGATGGATTTGCCTGCCCAGGGAGCTTCCTCACAGCACTAACGTGACTGTCTCATGCTGATCTGTTTGGCCTGTTGGAAAGACAACAGCCATGATGCTGATAATGCCAGGTTTGAGTAACTTTTGCTGCCTGATTTGCTGTGAGGAATGTTCGACAGTAATAGATTCAGAGTGTATTGATGGGAAAAGCAGCAGTCAGCACTAATGGGAGCACTCGTTCTTCACACAGGAGGGAGGAGGACATGCAACGTTTTTCGGTTTTAAAGGGTTTTGGTAAGATAGTGGCAGGTAAAACTGTAAGTTTATATTATAGCTCTTTATCTTCAAAACTAAGAAAAATTTGAAATACTTTTGTGCAGAATTGTCTTTTTTTTTGTTAAAATATATGAAATGTATAAAGGAAACACCATTGCAGACTCTTTAACAAAAATAAAAAAAAAAAAAAGCTGTTATGTGTGCTACTTGACAAAATAGAAACAAAAGATGAAAACTGTCATGGAATAATTTAGTCATAAACCAAACTGTAATCTTGAAGATCAAGAAGGTCAAATTTTATCTTAAAAGGTGTAGAAAGAACATTTAGAGTTTTTGAGAACTGATAAGTGATTTCAGTACATCAAGGACATATCTTCACTGAAGTCAATAAGAAAAGAAGTAAAACGACTTTTCCTCTTTCGCTTTTCAGTAATATTTTGAACATTTCTAACTGCATGCACTCTTGAATTACCTATTTTGGAATAAAATACAGCAGACTTCTCTACATTGCTCTGTCAGTGTATCTCAGTTTGATCAGTTGCCCATCCTAGCAAAGGACCAAGTCAGGCTACAGGCCTCATTGGGCCTTTGAAACTTTGTTGCAACTGTAAATGTGAAATCTCATGTTGCTTCAAATTCCTCTTTTGAACGTGCATGGAGCTCCAGCTTCTTGTTCAGTGCAGGTGGGGAAATAAGCATGATGACATTATGAAAATAATCCTGTTGAAATTAGTGGAGCTCCTCATATACCAGAGTAACTGTGGATGGAAGTAGGATTGTCCACGTGGCTGCCATGGTAGATGTTTTGGTAAATTGTGATTGTATATCAGCCCTACAACACCCTTGTCATTTAACAGATGTCTGTGTTTTGCTAAATCCTTGCAATTAGTCATTTCTGTTGTCACCATCTTCAGGTCTGAATTACTTGTACCTAATGAGACTCCTTCAGACTGTGCTAAATAATTTCATTTACCAGAAATTTAAGCTGACTCTTGCCATTTGATTTTGGCGATTACTGCAATATCTAATGTCTGTTCCTGTAAATTTCTGAGCTCTTGGATACTATCTCATCACGTATTTGAATGGTGCTTGATTTTAAATACTTTTGCACACTCATCCCTTTCAATGGGATAATTTTAATGCATGTTACACATATGCTCAAATGACCTGCTGCATTGGTCTAGAGTGCTTAAGTTCTTAGATGATCAAGCCTTTCAATAACTTTTTAAAATTGGCTTTCCATAGGCCATGGATTTCTAAGTACATCATGGGCTTTTTGTTTCCTTACGTTTAAACATGAAGCATAGCAGGCAAGATTGGCTAGGGAGCAATTGTTACCATTCGTTTACTTCTCAGGACTTTCTGTTGTAGAATTTTCAGAATATTAGGGAAATTTTACTTGTCCTTTTGTTGTTACTGTTGTTCTGACCCATTTTATTTCTAAGATTCTGCTGTGTAGAAGCAGATGTGTTTTCCCACAGGAACAATATATACTCCATTCACTCTATAAATAACATAGTGGGTCAAATTTTGTCCATGGGTCCCTGCACACAGTTCTCACTGTAGTCATGCAAGGGAATGGTTTTGTCCTAGTTGTGCAAAACTCATTCAATGAGATCTGTGGGGCCTCTCTTCTGCCATACTGCAACACAGGAGGCTCTGCACATGGGTATACAAAAAAAAATATATCCATCTTTCTGCTCTTTGTAGATCCTTTTTATTAAGCTTTCCTGTGTTTTAATACATAATTTCCATTTGAAATGATGCAGCAGAGATGAATATTGACAAAAATTACTCTCAAGGGCCCTGTTACTTTACCATTCTATCTGATTCAGTTCCTGTCCAAGTGGCCATGGCACGATTCCCTTCACACTCTGTGATGAAGGATCAGATCTTGTCATGAAACTGGCCAGGTATGTTGAGGCTGGAAAATATTACTAGCTGATAGGTTAAACAAATTTTCTCTGCTGCTGTAGGCAGAAAAGAAAGGTCTAATCTTAGTTTTTCAAACCTTTTCACCTTATCACCCAATTTTCCCAGTGGGTGGCTACATCTATGATTTAGTATGGATTGAGTAAAATAATAACAAAAACACTTGGCACTTTGATCTTGTTATGTTTATTTAATGAGTGTTCAATATGCAAGAGACAGTTTAGCATAGGAGTCCAGACTATAGTGCATTGGTTTGGGTTTTTTTTTTTTTATTAGTTTATTTTATTTAACACCCAAGGTTAAAAGGAGCAGGAGCCCAGCTGAGTGAGTTCAGAGTTCATCTCTGCATGCTCACTGTCTTCCATTTAAATGTACACAAAGGACTAATACAGTACCCGCTCTCCCCTGGGCTGTCTTTGATACACTCTGCTGTGCCTGGACTCTGCCACTCCTCCTATCAGTCTGATCCTACTTCTATTAGCCCGCTGTGCTCAGCACTGTAACCTCATTCAGCTAGTGCTCTGCGTGCAGGCTAACAACTTCAAGGCTCTGTCAGGCATTGACACGGGCAGGCTCCAAGCGGGAAGCTAAACACCCCCCTTCACCTCCTCTCTGGTTCCACATTAACCTCTGTTAAGTGCAGGAAAAACAAATGCTGTAGTGCTATCATTCAGGTCTTAACTACTAGTGTATACTTAGATAATCGCAGGCAGCTTGCCACCTTTGAGAATATACTCAGAAAACCCTCTGGTTCCTCCCGTTTCTCACAATGAGAGTGGTAAATAGTGAGTTAGCTTGGGGAACGCAGTGGTTGAAGGTCTGGGTTTGATGTTTATGGCACAGGCATAAAATCTGAGAGAGAACTTTTGACAGTAGACCTTATACTTTTTGAGGCAATAGTATATGTTATAAATGGAAAATGAGACAAAAATGGTTTCATTCTAGGAGAATGAAGCAGGGTATTTTCAAAACATGTCCTCTTTGAAAGCCAGACTATAGCATAAAGACAGTGCAGTCCTAATTTGCAAGCCTTATAACGCTTTGATCCAAGCACTGAATGTACTGAAATCCGTTGGGTGCTACGGGCAGAGAGTTTCATCACTTTCTGGCTCTTTCTAACTATAGGAAATGTCTGACAGCATTTCCTTGTGAAGTAGCACCCTTGCTTCCCACTCTGGGGCACACTGCCAGTGCCCACCTACCTCGTGGCTTGCTCCCAATCTCCAGGGATTAATTGAGACTGGGGCAGATTCCCTCCCAATTTCAATGTGCCTAGCCCACACATCACTATACCTGGATTAATTAAATGTATCATACTCCATAATCCTGGTTTAGACTCTTTTGACAACATGTAAGAAAATGAAAGCACAGGAGACAAAGGATTTTCCTAATAATTTACTCGTGAAAACGGGTTGCAGAATTAAAATTAATAACAATAATAGTCTTGAGATATGTGATATCCTCTTTCATGCTCGGCACATCAAACTTTCTGTGGCTTGGAGGGCTCTTGTGCTCCAAGTGGGATAGGACTTCTCCGTGTCCTGCCAGACCACAGTAATCACCTTCCTTTGGTCATATAGGGGCATCCAACTCAGCAAAGAGATTTGACTTCTTTTTGCCATGGTGCACCATTCAGGCATTTTCACCCAATCTCATAGTTTTCCAGTACTCTCCTCTTTTCAAAAAAAATCCTAGAAGGAGGGAGGGAAGACAGCAGAACAGAGACAATGGAATTCTACAGTACTAGATTGATTTTTGCCAATTTTCCTATGATAGCCCTTCTGCAAGGTGTCAAACTCCTTTCCCGGGAAGGTCCCCTGTCTGGAATGTATTACTGTAACCTGTCTTGGGGAAATTTAAACATGTGTTCAGTACAGCATACAAAATGGAGTTCAGGAGACAAAATGGAGTTTTCAATTTAATACAGACATATCATTCCACAGAAACTGTGTCAAGAAAGGGATTTTCCATCATGTAATAATGTTTACAGAGCATCTCTGTTTTTGTCTTTAATGGTTGCCATAACAAGATCAACTGTTTCTTTAGCATAGCCATTTGATGATTTATGTTGTATCACATCATTATTTTAGTTTCATTTCAGCAGCTCTGAGTGAAATAAAACATCACTCTGTTTGTCATCAAGCAACCCGAGACCATGTTCACTTTTGGCATTTGTTTTAAAATAAACAAAATTGCCTAGTTTTAAAGCTTTTTCAGGATTAGTGGCTTTTAGATAATGTAAGTTACAAATGATATCTATAAGCTGTGAGCACTAAAATCACTAAATCACTAGAAATAAATAATCTTTTTACACAATGTTATTGCAACATTTTCTTAAAATAAAGCACAACAAATTGTGTTGGAGCACCATCAGAGCAAGGTGAATGGTAGTTAAAAAGTAAAGCCATAATTTAAATTTAACTTCCAGTTCCAATCCAAGATGGAAGAAATTTGTATTTAGGTTATGTGATAAGACAGGCTTTGAAGATCTGTAACATCCTTTGAAGAAATAAGGATGTTGAGTCCACATGGCTTTACCTAGAATCTGAACTTATTAAATACTGAAGCTTTCACCTAATTGATCATCTCTCTCTTTAATTCTTCTCTTTTAATCTCTACAGTTCAGAATATCAATGTTGAGATACACTTGTGCACAAAATAGTACCCAAAGTTGCTTCCCTTCTCACCCCAGCCCCAAGCTCCTTTTGGCATTAAAAGCCATATGGGCTAGTTTTCATCATGCTTCCCTGCCTACACTGTAGTTGGATGAGGATGTAGTGCTATCATACTGTGCTGCACTTCCATATGAAGCAGAAGAAGCTCGAAGATCCATGTGCTTGATTTATTTTTCTTTTAGCTAATATAACTAAGCCTGCAGAACTTAGGACACATGCGTATATATATATATATACATACAAAGAGAAAGCAAATATGCAGTTCCCTTACAAGTTGAAAACTGTGGATGACAAAGGAGCAAAATAAGCACTTACTTTTCTCTCAACAGCAAAGAAGTGTGAGGTATCATGGAGACAGAAAGGGAGGGACTAGTGAAAATTTGTGCTCCCTGTAATCTAAGTAGCACAAGTGATCCTGGCAATTAAGACAGAGTGACTTGGTGTAGAAGAAGGTAGCCTATGGGGAGGGGAGGACACAGTTAGGCTGAAAGCCTCGAACCTGTGCACCCCTGTGGCAGTTGTCATCTGAACTAACTACATGAAACTAATTCAGGTATGTTTCTGCATTTATAATCACTGTACATGCACATACAGTTAGTATATAAATACATTTTGTTTTCAGTTATCACCTTGGCTTTCAAATCCTAGGGTTTTTTTCTGCCCTATTGAACTTTCTTTTTTGTCTTCCAAATTCTTCTGGGTTTGTACACTGCTATAAAGATACTTTAAGTTGGTGCCACCTTGAGAAATTTCACTCTCTATTTGTTTTTGTGCAACCTGATTATAATGTCTTTGTGACATAGTCCACATAGGGTAGTTTTCATTTAAAGAAGCATGTAAAGAATGAATTAAACAAATAACCATTCTTGCAAGCTTTGCTACTTTGTAATCATTATTAGAAACTGACGGAGTTGGCTGCAATCTAAGTGGGAGGATGAAAACAGGCTTCCTGGCGGTGACTACATCCTATGACTCTGATGTGATGCCATGCTGATGGGTGACAAAAGGCAGCTTTGGATTCCTTGGTAAAGTCATGCCTAATGAAACAGGTTTGCAACTGTGGACATTTGCTGAGCTCTATCATAGCTTTTGCATCAGTAAGAATCTATCAGCCAGTGTTTATATAATCATATTCATAACATATGAATAAATTGCACTTAATAATAGCACTTGCACATTTTGTGTATGCTGGTTGCTGAACATTGTAACTTGTCTTAAAAAGGGTTTTTCTAAGGATGATTCTAACTAATCATGCCATAGTGTTCCCTGTATGTTTTATTTATAATAATAACTTAAATAAAAAAGATAATGCAATTCTGAATATATTAAAAATAGCTCCCAGTTATACATATTTTCATATGACAATGCAGTCATATCCTTAGTTTGCTCTCACCCAAACTTCTCCTGCAGTTACATTTTAATATGAAAAGAAATGTTGTCAAGAGTAGTTATTATCGCACATCGTAATATTGTATTAGCATTCACTTTTAATAGATTAAAATGAAAGATTTTGAAATCTGCCCTTAATGATACCAAAGGATCTTGGAGACACGTTGGGAGAGCTTTAGATGAAATGTCATATGATATATATACATCATACATAGGTTCATAAAAGACAGTTAATGTAACTGCCTGCCTTTGTGTTTCATCTGTTCTGTTTGGAGGAATCATCCACAGGTTAACTTGTGCTTGTGCAGTTTCATTGCTTGAAATCAAGCATAGTGATTCGCATGGAAGTTTAGGAAATGCAGAGTTTTTGCAGACCTGGGATGATGAGTAAAATAAGACAATATTGGAGGAATGAAGTATAACCTGGAAGAAAATCTGGTGGTTGGAGGCATCTTTGGGTCATATCTGTTGATCCTTTGGCTCACTGGTTGGCTGAGCCGGATAGTTTGCTCGAACTGCTGTTGCATGAATCAGCTCAGTTGTAAAGCTGATTTAAGGTGGACATAGTAAGAGTTAAGCTGTCTTGGAGGAGAGTTGTTGAGATGCAGAGCCTACATGTTACAAAGTAGTGTATAAAAGGGTGAAATGATTCAGTATTTATTTGCATGGTTTTGTTGCTTTTTTTTTTTGGAAGTTTCTGATACAGGTGAGAAACAACTTCAACATCTTCAACTGATTAAATCGTTGGCCTTTTCTTCTCAGTTTATTGTTTCAATGTGTGATGGTCACATTAGTGCAAGGTGGGCACACCTGTCTCTGAACTCCTTGTAAATGAAGGCTTGTGTAGCTTTTATTTTTGGCTGGAGAGGGATCTATATAGGTAATCTGTATTCCACACTTCTTTTGTAGCTGGGAGAGGAGATGATGAATAAACAACTCAGCACTGAAATAAATGTTCTGTTTTATTTTGGCTTACAAAAATCATAATTTCAGTCTTATAAAGATTTTAGTAAATACTGAAAACTTAAAAGAAGTGTCTCCTGACAACACCTGCTGTAGGAAGTGCATGTGTATATGCTTCATCATTGAAGTTTATGGGTGTTTTCAGCTCCAATAAGGAGCTCTGCACTACACTGCACTAGACGGAGGGCAGATAATAATTCAGTAACATGGCAACAGTGTTAGTGTCAACTAATATGTTACAACCCGTGTCCTGCAAATATAAGCACTATAAAATATACACCTTGTACCAAATTTTATTGGACTATACAATTTATTACACAACATCTTACACAAACTTCTAACAAGCAGATGCTAAATATTGTAGTGACTAAGGTCCATGTTTGAAATTTTAAGAAATTAAGTAAGAAATCGAACAGCTGCTGGGTATTTTTAGATGTTAACAGGTCACTTAGATTTCACAGACATTTTGCATCCATATATTTTTCTGAGAATTTACTGTAACAAATTCATCGAAAAAAAAATGCAGAAGGTAATTTTTTTTTATTGATGAAAGGCAAGCCAAAAGGCAAGGAAATTTAAGATTTA
Organism: Tapera naevia; assembly: GCA_033556795.1. NCBI lineage: Eukaryota > Metazoa > Chordata > Aves > Cuculiformes > Neomorphidae > Tapera > Tapera naevia. Next base: position 21,512,126 of record JAUMJJ010000038.1, read on the forward strand.
GGTACACTTTAGTTTTTCAGTTTCATTGATACATTCTCACATTAAGCCCCACAGACAGTAGAACAAAAGAATTCCAGAGCTAGAGGGTCGTGAGCAACAAACAGGAAAGGCTGAAAATCCAGTCAGTGCTGGAGGTACCACTAGTAGCAAGGCACCAATCAGGTGATCCAAGAACAACACACAGAATGATGCAGATTTCCAAGATTCATGGAAAAATGACCTTAGGGATCTTTCTGTGAATGTAGACTTGGAGTTTGCAAGCTTGGGAGCAAGGACACAGATGACCAAATATCCAAAATAGCGAATTATCTAAAAGACTGGTATACTTCATAAAGGTTCCTAAATCTCAGGCTCAGGCATTACAGAAGGCAAAAGAAATCAAAATAACTCTGGGCTGTATCTACCAAGTATGCAGAAAAGGAAAGAAATGTCTGCGTGTTATTTGCAACTAAACATATGCAACTTAATATTTGAATTACAGCAAAGTTTGAAGGTAGTGCAGCAAATATATGAGGATAATGAGGGAAAATCAAAATAGGAGACTTAAGAAATCATGGTTTCCAGGGCAGATGTGACTACCATATCAGCCAGTGCACCCATCCTGTCTGCAGGATTTCTCATAAATATGATATGGAATGCATCTTTTCTGAAAAAAAAAAAAAAGGATATCTAACTTCATTTTAAAATGTCTGACAAATGATAAGTTTGCTGTTGACATAATGCTTAATTATCTTCTAAAGTGGGAACTTCTGTCTTATTTCAGAACTGAATTTCTGTAGCTCCCATTTCTCAACACTAGATCTCATTATATCACTGTCAGGAAGGCTGACATCTTGCTATCAGACATCTTTCCAGGGTGTAAGTACCAATCGCAGTGATCAAGGCACCTTTCAGCCTTTCGACTGACAAGCTGAATAAGTTTAGCTCCTGCAGGCCTTACACTGGAGTGCTTGGTTTCCAATTGCAGGCTGTGAAATTTCCCTTCAGAAATTCACCTGTCCATCTGAGTAGAAGAAACAATGCCTTATCCTTTTTTCCCAGATGCTAAAAATTTTTCTCCAAAACTCTACTTTGAATGCTAATAAGGAAGAATGTTCTTGAATGAGAAAGCTGAAAGAAATGGCAAGTGTAAACAAGAAATGTTAACAAAAAAAAATCATTCCCTGTTTTTAAAATCTAATCCAGCTATCTCAATTCCATCAAACTTTGGAAATAATTTTTTCCCCATGGCAGATCTGTGCCTATGGCGTAATCCTTTCTCACCCTTGAAACCAGAACCTCTGGCAGACAGTGGGTGTGACTGTCTATTAAATAGCTTTGGCCAGGAAGGGCAGACCACCAGCTGCTGTGCCAAGGAGCTGGCACTTGTTCATTTCTACTGCTGCTGTTACAAGCCTCATAGCCTCTGGCAAAGAAACAAGATGAACAGCTGGAAGTCGAAACCTTTTCAACTGCCTCAGCAAAAATAGGTAAAGCTATTTGCCAAAGCAAGAGTTTGGCTTTGCCACCTTGGTCTAGTTGAGTATACTATATCTTGCAGGTTGAATATCCCAAGAAGCTCAGCACCGATCGAGAAACCTCCATGGGATGCTTCACTGCCACCTTCTGTAAGAGCAGAGAAAACTCAGTAGTGGGGACTTTTTAAAATGCTGCCGCATCATCAAAAATAATGGCTTGTTTCCAAAATATATCACTCTAAACATTCACAGAAGGGGTCAGGTGAAAGTTATTTCAAACAGACCTTGTAACAGCTGGAAATTTGTGGTTGATGAGTGGGGATGTGGATTCCTGCTGTTGTTCATTTCTACTTGAAAGGTTTGCAAAGATTTTCCCTATCTCCAGGGTGGACACTGGGACTATAGTTGCCTTGTTGGCACTGCCACTTGAGCAGGCGTAACAAGAGTTCTTGTGGGGACGTTTTCCAAATTAAGTAAGAAATCGGTGTTTTATACTTCTTTGTGTTGGTATAGGGTGAGGCTTCAGTTCTGATGGTTTTTGTCCATCTAGACCTTCAGGTTTTAATCAACTCCTTTCTATCACATTTCTGTTCCTTCTTAACTGTGGCTGAGGGGAGAAAAAGAACAACAAAAAAAGAGCTTTATATACCATTTCCAGAAATGGTGTTTATCATTGACAGAAGGATATTGTTGCAATTCTGATTATGAATGTTTACTTTATTCACACATTGAGCAAGCTATCCTCTTACACCATACGGTCAGGAGTTATACTGTTTCATACATTTAGATGTCTGAAAGCTGTCTGGAAATGTATTTCCTACTTTCTGATACAGGAACATTTCAATAGTAAGGGGTTTAATTTGTTTTGAAATTTCAACTCTTGTTCTGCTCAGAAGCTAAAGTTGGAATCCATTAAGATGCATTTTAGTGCAGTTTCTATTCTCATCTTCCTTTTCTCAATAACTGTGCAATTCACTTAGCACTTCATTACAACCAGCAGCAATATGTATACATGGTGCGCAAAATGAGCCATTTTGTTTTAAAACAGATTGCAGATGAAAGGAAACCATTCATTTCTTGCTTGCTAGCTGTAATTACTAGAGCGCTAATTACTCCAAATCACTGACATTCAGGGTCAATAAGGATGACAACAGGAACATCAAAGACAAGATGCGCAGACACTGTTAAAAGTCTCTAAAACCAGGCTGTACTATTATTTTATGGCTAATGTGTTTTTTTCAGCCAATGCTGAAAAATATTCAAGTTTGCTGAATGTTTACTATTATTTCCTTTGCAGTTTGACGGTGAGAACATGTATATGAGTATGACAGAGCCGAGCCAGGACTATGTGCCAGCCAGCCAGGTGGGTTAATTAATCTTCTCTGCCTTGTTTCAAATTGTAATTAAACAAATTCAAAGAGTTGCATTGCAAATGAGTGGCACTATCAGTAACTGCTGCAATCAGGAATAATCATAATTTATAAACAAAGCATTTAAGCCTTGTTTCCAGTTAATGAGATAGAGCTGATAAAACACCAGAGTTGGCGTTTGTTGAACGATACTACCTTGTTTCCTCTCCAGAATGAAAGCAGCTGTTTTGCCAGCATGATCTTTCCTAAACAGTTGTTTTACCTTCAGGAAATAAAGTCTTTACAGGTGCGGGTTATTTGTTTATCTGACTGCAGACAAGTTAATCATTATAAGCTACGCATGTCACAAATAGCTTGTAGGCCAGTTGTTATTGGAGAATTTCTGATGCTAATCTTATGGCTAAGAAATGTTGCTAATGTTACACCCTTAGCAGTAGGGTTAAGGCAATGACTTGGTATTCTATAGATTTCAGATCAAAAGGTTTGATGCAATGTGGATTCTTTACAGGTATTTTTGAGTCCTCTCCCTTTTGGAAAACTCTAGAGACTAAATTCTGATATTAAGTGTATATTTAAATATCTTTCACCCTTCCGTTTGAACCCTTGATACTATAGATTTCTAAAAAGGAATTTTTTAAATTATTTCTTAAAAAGCAAAAATAGTTTAGAAATTTTTAGCTCGTCTATCTGTAGCTACATCTACCTATAGGGGAGAAATTTTCATTTACATCACACGTTTTGGTCAGTTTAATTCCACATTAGTAACTGATGGTGATAGTGGTACAGGTTACTTAGATTTTGTCAGAAATTACCTTGAATAACCAGACTTGTGGTCTGGGTAATGCACTGCCCCAGGCCCAACACTGGCTAGTCTGATATATGACTTTCTGATAGGACCAGTAGGATTTATATGAAGAGTTCTCATTAGGTGAGAAATAAATTTACATGTATAGTAAATATGTGTAGGTGAGCAGGATTTAGGAATCAACAGCTTTGGAAAGTGACAGTACATTCAAAGCTAAATGTCCTCATGAAATAGGATTTTTCAGATAGCCATGTTGGTTAGTTGAATCATGATTAGTACATGGGCTCATCTGGGGGCTGGGAAGCAGGAATTTGTGTGGGATGAGCTGCATTGTTCAGTCCAAAAAGTCTGTCTTTAAAGTGTTCCACCAGCCTTCTATTGAAGTTACTCTGAAATTCCCTTAGAGACCAACTGTACTTTGTGTTTAGGATTTGTGTGTGATTGAACTTATTCAGTTAAGAACCCTCCAAGATCCAGAGGTAGTTTAGAATAGAACTGTTTGATTAAAAAATGAAAAATTATATTATTAATTTTTCTCTAACCATTAATCCAAAAACTGTAGTGACAAGCTTTAGTATTACTATTAGATTAAAGCAGCCTAGTATCATCTCATTTATGCCTTAAGGGTTTTGAAGTGCAAGGGCTAATTGAATTTGTTTGAAACAGTAGAAATACAAACTCTGTGAATGATTGCTGTTATAAGGCAGCTGCTACCTTTCAAAGAATCATTATGCCTTTCTTAAATAGTTTTGAATAAAGAATTGCAAATCCATCAGAATTATTTTTCTTCTGTTGATATTTTTGTACAGTGTGTGCATGTAGTTTAAATAATTTAAATGGCATATTGAAAAATTAAGAGTATAAGTTTTAATCTTTTATGCAGTTTCTACACGTGCTAACAAGGCCCAAATCCTCAGAGATAGTCATGCATCTAATACTCACTGGTTTCAGTGGAAGTAAGGTGGTTAAAGTACTGTTAAAGGATCCAGGCCTGGATATTTTATGTGCAAATGATTTTGTCTTCAAGCAAAAAAAAAAAAATCTATCAAATATGACATTTCCAGATTCAAAGATGACAGAAACCCTTGAATGCTTACTAAGGACTAGGACCAAGAAAGGGCTTACAGACTTAAAAAGTCACTTAGGGAAAGCTGAGCTCTTGGATGTCTGGCTCCCGAGTGGAGTTGAAAGCCCAGAGGCAGATGTCAGCGTGGCAACAGATAGCTCAACTGCCAGGCAAAGTATTTTAAGTTATTACCAAATGCAGTCTGGTCAAACAGCCTCCTGTGCCTGTTTAAGAGAAGCCATCAGCCTTGGGCTGTTGCACACTCCTTTCCCTTACTGTGATTCTCTCCTGGTGCTTACAACGTTGCAGCAGTTTCTAAGTGAATATGGATGAAAGCCTGTGGTAATAACAATATTTATAAAAGGAGGCAAAAACCACATTAGGAGCAGAGAGATGGAGGTTTGTTGGAAATCCTGCCTCTCTGTTGTTAAGAACTAGGACTGTGAGAGAGGCCTTTCTGAACCTGTTCCTGATGTAGATAACTGCTAGTCATTCCCTAAAAGCAGCTTTCATTGACTGTGTTGGTGAGGCCTTCACCAACTGTAATGGGGCACTGTTCCTGTGTCAGGTCTAAACTTTTGGTAGTCACCCAAAAGTAGTGAACTGACTACCATTTCAACAGCCAATCTCCATGTTAAAACTGGAAAGAATGTGATATTCACTACTCTGAAAACAAAGCATGACAGATTATGTGGCTTATTGGGGAGAGAGAGGAAGAGGACTGTATTTTCTGGTTCCTGAATTCAGGACTGTTTTTTCGTTTCCCATTCACTGTTACTATATATAAAACAAATAGTCCCGGAATAAGAGATGAGAAAATCTCCTTGCAACATCAGAGATGAGTGTTTGAATCCTGTCAGAGTGAGGAGTGAATTATTTCTCCACTTTCCTTGATGGATGCACATCTGTTAACTAAAATATGAATCCCACATGTTAGGAGATGCACAGTGATATCAGAAACTTTTATTCGGGCTCTGATCATGCTAACTGAATCAAACACAAACATAATTTTCTAATTTCAGTCTGACACAGCTTGTTTGGGAGGTAGGTTAGTAGACTGAGCCATGGTATACAACACCAAAGACAAAGGGGTTTCTACTAAGCAGCCTTCCAGATTATGTGACTATAGAAGGAGGATTTTTGAGATCCTGATGTATGCTATCCATGCTTTGAATCTAACCCTGGGCAGTTACTTTTTGCTTGTTTTGCCTTTTCCCTCTAACTTTTCCTAGAATCCAGCATTTCAAGAAATTTGGGGGCTATAAAATAACTGTGTTACAGAGGAAAATAAAATTTTGACATCAGAAATGTTTCAGTTGCCCTGAAAAAGCTGAACTTTGCACTTCAGTTCTTTCTGTTTGCTGTAAACTGTTCATATCCAGAAAAACATCACCTTGTATTACTTTAAGGGTTTTAATCAATTTATCCCCTTTAGGCTAACATAAATAAAAACTCAGCCATTGGAAAGGAAAAACATAGTTTTGTTCTTTTGCTACATATCATCAAACATCTGCATAGCTTGGTAATCCAAGACAAGTTGCCTCACAGCATCCCTCAGCAATTATCATTTCTGTTCCATTTTCAAATCAGTACATGCTTTGGGACTTATAGACTAAGTTGCTAAGTAGCAACATATGGCTCACTACTGTTCCTGTGATGTTGCTGCAAGCAAATAGCATAATTCTATACTTGAAATGATTTTTACAGAAAGTTAGTGCTGGAACTGAGCCAGAAGTGTAAGTATACAGTAAAAATTAATGATATTCTTTTAGACTGTCCCAAAAGGCTATTTGGCAATGTTGTCTCTGTGTACATTTTATATATATATGTAAGTACTGTATTCCTGGTTATGATATATGTAGTATAGGAGTCTGCACTGCAGACATCTCCTAACTGAGTTATGTCAGCCATATTAACAAACATACACAGTAAAACTCCATGACATTTTCACTACTAATTGCACTTCGGTCTGAAAATATTTATCATTTTAAAATAAAACTATGCCAACTGCTCTGCATTTCAAATTGTCATAAATATATTGTTTTCTCCACACACCTATAATTGGAATCTCAGAGATGAATTGTTCTTCATGTAATTCCTCCTCCTGTAATTTGTGGGCCACGCACACCACAGTATAAAATTATATTGTTTATTTTACATTTCTTCCTGGACACAAAACAGAAGGTAATTCAAGACTGTGTTGCACAGAGAGTATTGCATACTTTTGTAGCCTTCCTGAGGCCTGATAAATGTTAAGGGTAATGGATGCAGCTGCCACATCCCCTGCACAATCCCACAGGAAGGAAGGGAGGAGAACTGTCCCAGAGTTGATGCTTTGGGGCAGGTCTCCCATTGCCCCAGTGGGAATAAGAGATATCTAAGGCAGAGGAAGGAATACTGCTTGCATAGAAATGGTATTTATTTTCCTGCCTCACAGAGCTATGGGGGGGCATCCATATAAGGTATTTATGTATTCTCTTTGATACAGTGGGCACTATGGGTGCCAAAACTGCCTTGTTCTGTACAGCTCCAGGGTAAAATGGGGTAGAATGATATCCAACAGATTTTTTGCATGTATAGGGAAATAAAGGATTCCCCTGCCTTTAGTTGTCTTGTGCACGTGGTCATAGTTATATCCCTAACTCCTTATTTCACAACAGATCCTGATTTCTTAGACAATTAATGGGTTAGGTATTAGTCGTGTGAAGAAGGGATACATATGTGCTACATAATAACTGCCCTTCCTTGCTCTGTGTTGATCCTTCCCTGTAGGTAAGCTGTATGTACTGTATCCCATTCCTGTCAGAAGATGCATTTCTTCTCTCTTACCGGTGTTCTAGAGCCAGTCAGCAGAACAAGGCAAATGTTGGCTGCCTTGGAAAGGATTCAGGAAAAGCAGCATTCTTAAACAGAGAATCATTTAAGTGGTCCAGTGTGATCACTTCAGGGCTGTTTCAAATCATATTCCACCTCCCTTTTTGTGGTCCACTGTTATTTAATTTCAAAATTGGAGCTTCAACAGAAGGATGTCCATCTTTCTCTCCTTTGTTTCTCTGGAGTAGGCTATAGATCACACTTTAAAAAAGAATTGGTATGTAGGTTTAAATGGCCTTAGGAAAAGAAGAACACCAGGCAGGTCTTACATATCCTGAATGGGTGGTTAAAGGTAGAGGTAATGTTACCATACCTTTCCCTTTTGCATGGAACATACATAAACTTTTAACATGTCTTGGGATCAGACACAGAGTCTTGAAGAGTTAAGCCCCAGATAAAAATAAATCAGCAGTTGCCTTAAGAAGGCTATGTTTACGTACATAGTTGTATATGTATCAAATCATAGAATGGTTTGGGTTGGAAAGCACCTTTGAAGATTATCTAGTACATTACTCCACCATGGGCAGGGACGTTTTTCACTAGACCAGGTTGCTCAAAGTCTCATCCAGCCTGACCTTGAACTTCCAGGGATGAGGCATCCACAGCTTCTCTGGGCAATCTGTTCCACTGTCTTACTACCCTCACACTAAAGAATTTCTTCCTGTGTCCAATCTAAATCTTCTCTCTCTCAGTTTAAAACTGTTACCCCTTGTAAAGGCTGCTATAACGTCTCCTCAGGGCCTATTTTTCTCCAGGCCAAACAAACGCAACTGTCTCAGTTTCCTGATACGAAAGATGTTCCATCCGTTTGATAATTTTTATGGCCCTGCTCTGGACCCACTCCCACAGGTCCCTTTCTTTCCTGTAGTGAGTTCTGGGTGCAGTACACCAGGTGAGGTCTCGCAAGGGCAGAATCACCTCCCTTGACCTACTGGCCCCGCTTCTTTTTGACGCAGCTCAGGATAAGGTTGGGTTTCTGGGCTGCAGGTAAACATTGCTAGCTCATGTCCAATTTGTCATCCACCAGTATCCCCAAGTTCTTCTCTGCAGGCATGTATTATATATGCATAGATGAATGTCTTTAGGTTTAATGCAAAATGTATGCACGTGCACAGTTACGTATTCAAGAATATTTTCACATTTTTCTGTAATCAAATGTCTCAACTTTACCCTCCTTTACTTCAATTTATATTACTTTGTTGTGTTCGCTCAATATTGAACTTGTGCTCCAACAGAAGAAGAAATGTGTATTAACTGTATCTCTGAAAAATTACTGGAACATGCCTTTACTTAATGCTTCTTTCATTTAATGCCTATTCTATAGCACATGCTGTAAAAACACTAAAGAGGGCAAAATCTTCTCCCTAATGATCCTAAGCAAACATACCCATAATTACAGTTGTATAAACAAAGGTGTCCCTCTCCAGCCTTCGAAAATCATTAGCGTGGATCTGTAAAATTGAGATCATACCAGAAGCTTCTGCAAGTATAACAATTTTTTCATCATTCTATTTGTCTTCTGTCTGTAAGAACCCTTGCACTTGTATTTTCTTTACAACCATGAGCTGTAAACTTTGTAATGAAAGCAGGTTTGAAGGGTAATTTACTTGATCCAGGAGTTTGGGGCCTTAGAAGTAAATGTCAGATACTGCTAGAGTAATGCTAAAATTGTGAACTTGGCCATGTTGTATACACAGTGATCTTGTGCATCAATTAAAAGTATTTTTCTTAGGAGCTGCCAGTAGGAGGGAAACAATGTAAACATTGCATCTTGTCTTAGCTGTGGCTTCAAGACGATAGCAACTTCAGTGATAGGCCCACTATAAATCAATAAAGTAAAAATAACAAAAGCTATTATTTTACCATGAAAAAGGTAAGCAGAAAATCAATCATCAAATGATGAATTCTCTCTCCAAAAAGCCGGAGGTATTTTTTCCCATATCACAAGAGAAAATACACTGCTTTTGCTGTGCATGACATGAGAGAACTTTCTGTTTAATGAGCAACCAGTGTAAAATATCCTTCAAAATGTTTCCTTCTACTCCTTCATGTACAACTTTTTTAGCATGTGAAAACAGATTATAGACATCATATATTTTAGTTGTGTAGTTTCCTTTCCAGGAAACTCTACAGGTCAGCAGTGTGGATGAATTATAGAATGTAACCATGGGAAATGTTAAAGGCAGTGTTTTTCAACTGAACTTCATGTAAAATGAACTTTTTTGGCCCATAAAATGTCTGTAAGAATTACGTGAGTTTGAGCTACAAATTAGACCAATTACTATTATACTGTCCCTTTTGGCAAAGGCTGCTGCAGTAGAGTCAGTTTGACCTGGTGACCTCTGACCGAATAAACCAATAAGATGCCATGCTTTGATTAATCTAGTTAGTTTTACAAAGTCTGGCATCTCAACAAGCCCAAACTAGTTACTCAAACCAGTCTTCAATGTAACATTCAAATGATCATGCCGTGGAGTCCCAGAGGTATTCATTACAGACAAAATTGCTCTTGTTGCCTTGCATACAGGCTGAGTTTTCAATGGGAAATGAAAGGCTGCCTGGAAAAATAGGCCACCTAATTAAGTTAAACTACTCTAGCATTTGGCTTGACATCTTCATTACTCAAAATTAAAAAGATGCTTCACTTGAGCACACAAGTTACTATTGTTTATGTTGTTTTCCTCTTAAATTGGCTTCTTACATAGAAGTCTGTTTTTCAGAATTATATCTTGTAATAGCTCGCATATTTCTTGCAGTTTATAAAAATGTCTTAATAGGTACTACACTACTGATAGGAGGTACAACATTAGTACGATTGAGCTTATTACTGAGCTCTCAGCAGTCTTACTGCTTGTATGACACTTTATTAATAGAGGACCAGATCCTCCCAGTTTTACTTGCTTGAATAATCTTTACTCATTCATACACTGAGCCTTCCTTGGCCTTGTTACTGTGAAGTCCTAGGTCCAAATCGAGGTGACCGCTGGTAGGAATTGGGAGCTTTCATATCCCTCAGCTTTCAGCATTTCCTGTGATTGATCCAGGACTAAATAAAAGTAAAATCGGAAGAAATGCAAAGAGTAACCCCGCCTCTGTTTTGATCTAACTTTTCTCAAGTTATGACACTTTACATTATATCAATTTTTTTTCTGGAAATTTGAACAGCTGTTTAGGAGACATATAACACCAGCAGGACCCGTTGTCCTTCTGAATACTAAGAAGCAACCCATTCTTCCTAAGCTTTTCCAAGTAAAGAAAAGAAAAGGAAAATAAAAATAAGAAAAAAAAGGACTCTGATCTTTGGGTGCCCTGGGTACAACATTATTTCATTTTTAGGTATGTTTCTCTCAAAATTTAGACAGAAGATTTGTCCCCTGAACAAAAATACTCTCATGTAAATCTGTACTACTGATATTTTAAGAGTGTTTAAAAATATAAACATGTGAAGAGCACACAGTCTTGATTACTGGTTTAGAGTCTATGATGCTAATGAGGCTTCTGACAGGTTAAATGTGGTGTATCATCTATATTTTCAAGCAGCAGGATTTGTGAAGATATGATTCCTGTTTTTTTCAAGTTAAATTCTGCTTAATCGATATGCATATTGCTGGTTTTATTACCCAGTTCTTTGTAGTGAGTATAATTTAGATATGTTTTGCAGAAAGGGTCTCTAAAAGATGGTTTATTTTTAATATTTTTTTCTCTTACTGAAAAAGAATATTTAGCAAATATAGTGACTAATTTATATAATTATATCCTGCACTGTTAAGACCAAAACCCGACAAATAGGATCCCAAGTTAACTTAAGAATCTTAACTTTCTTTAAAAAATAATAATTACAATAATAGTTTGCTCTCACTGTTGCAAAGAAAATGTTGTGAATATTCTTCTGTACCTCCTTTTCCTGGTCTGTAAACAGCCTAAAGCAGTAGCTATGAGGAGAGGGAGCTGCTCTACTTGTCCTTAGGAGGCAGCATGGTAGAAACGTATCCGGATGAAGGTCTCCCATTCCTTTCAGTATCCCCAGTACACTGGACAAGCAGGAGCCATGTTTATGCAGGGGTCCTGCTAAAGCACCCCCAGTGCCACTCTTTGAGTATGGTACTATTAGGACTGTCACACACTGTGGCGGATCTGGTGCCTTTCTTTTCAGGAGAGAATACTGAAAAATGTGTCAAACAACAACAACGCTTGGTTCCCCCCTGGGGACTGCTAAGGAGGGCCTTGCAGGTAAGCAGGGCAAGGCTCCAGATTGGAAATCTGTCGATGCCTGGTGTGTGCCTAGGGTTCTTGGGTGTTCTTAAGGAATCGCTTTGGGGGTTGATCAGTAGTTCTTAAAAAGACTTCACTTATGAATTTACTCAAACTTTCTAAAGCTGGGTCTTTGTCAAAAGAGGAGTTTAAATGCTTTGATTACAGTAGTGGTGTTTGCAGAGTCCAGATCTTATAATATTTTATAATATACATGCTTTTACTTGTTGTCTTCTTTAAAATGTATTTAAATTTAAAAGCTTCATTGAAAACATATTTCCCAGCAAACCACTATAGTATATGCATAACATTGATGTAATTAATGAAAATAATCTCAACACTGGAATCTTAAAAAAAATAATTTACTCTTTTACTTAATTCTACTAACTTTGAAATTGTGATTGAAATTGTCATTGTCAGCACATTCTCCTTCTTGAAAACTGAAATCATCTGGTACTGGAAAATTAATGTTTTGCCTGAGGCTTTGCTCTTTACCTAATGTAAATTAGTGAAATTGATTTACACAATAGAAAAAAGTTATACCTCCCTCTGTAATATATTTGATAGCTGTTCCTTGATAAATTAGTATATTGTGTGTTTTTAAATGAATATGATTTATTGCTGTTGTCTACCGTATGAAGAAACACAAAAAAATTGTTTGCAGGCTCATTGACTTGAACATATCAATGGCACTGTTGGACAATTCTTGCAGAGTGTTAAGATGATTTATGTAACAGACCGAAGGTTTCCACAGTAATGCATTATACTCTCAAGCTGTCAAGCCTTGTTCATGCAGAGACAAAAGAAGCTGAAAACCACTTGCTTCTGAAGGTCTTCTGTTTAGAAATTAGAGATAAGTTTGATCCTATTAAAATTCTCAGCAATATCTGTTGTCAAATACATTATCCTAACTTTCAAATGTGCTTAAGTTACATTGCTGTTTTTCCTCTTCTAATGACTTCATTGTTTTTACATTACTCTCGATTCATAAGCATTTCAGTTATGTAACAATGTGTTCAATAATAGAAGAGGAGACAGCCTGAAGCATCTATCTTTTAAAAACTGGCATCTTTCCACAGTTCAGATGCAAAAGCCTTGGTGCAAATGAAAAATTAAGACACGCTCTACATAGTTGGCAGTACCATTCATTTCATTCAAATTAAATATCTATAGGCAGATTCCCAATTTTTAAGGAACTGTTGCCAATACCAGGTTCTGTTGAGCATGTGCATGGTGACTGTTGTAGGCACTGAGCACACAAATTAGAATTACTTAATGTAAATTGTCTTCTGTGCTCTCATATAATAGTGGTTCTGCTCTTACCAGGGGGATTTATATTGGATGTTTGAATGCTTGCTGCCTCTTGTGGTCAGTCTGTTTGATGTATCTCCTTTGGTTTCCTTTCTCTGGTAGCTTTTTAAAGTTGTATTACAATTATTTTGAAACCTAAGAATGTTTTGCTAGCCAGTACACAGTCATCACTGTAGAGTTCTGAGGCAAAGCGGCTTTGTGTTTATTTCCTTTGTTCTCCTTAGTCCTTTTTCCTTAGTTGTTATGAAGCAGATCAGAAAGCATTTCCCTTATTTTTCTGATAACAGCAAATGTCTAGGTTCCTCAAAAATAAATACTAGAAGTTTTTGCACGTATGCTGTTAGAACAGCAGGATGCTTAGCCCTGATCTGAGTTACTTGTTCCTAAAGTAAAGAACTGACCTGTGACAGACACTTCCCACACACAGTTTTACACCCCTTCTATTGCTTGTTGCTGGATTTGGCCAGGCTAAGTGGCATAGAAGTTATATTGAAGAGGTCCAATGAGGTCATTGTTCAGGAACAAAGGCTTATACTAGGGCTGGACAGTGAATCAGGGTTAAGTGTTCATATAATTTTATTCTGGTAAGATTTTCTCATAAGGTTATAGGCTAAAGTGACATAGATAATGAATTCTCTTGATCTCAGAGTGGGTATCTCAAAGATCATCTGCTTTATGAAATTTCCATCATTTGAGGCAGAAATTTTACAAATATTTTACCAGAAACACAGAATATTGTCCTTTAGATTTGGGAAGAAATCCTTGATTCAAACAACGTTTTCACAGTTTCATGTCTGTAAATAGCCCAAACTTAAGGATGCTCAGTTCTGAGGTTCCCGCTGTGTAGTTGCCATCTGAAATATACTGAAATCTGCTTATAATAAATACAGATGTAATAAAAATCTCCTTTATTATAAAGTGAAATTAAAGCCTGTGTTATGCAGTGGGTTTAATGGTGTTATTTTGAAGAGGGCTTTCTCTCTGGAATATAATAAAGGCCCAGGAAGTTCCCCTAAACTGAAGAGCTGGTAAACACCTCATCCACTCCCACAGTCATGAGATAAAAGTGAAACCACTGGCAAAGTTCCTAGCGGCTCTGTCTGTGGTAAATAAAGCACTTACTGCTACTCTTTTTTTTTTTTTATTCACAAGGGAAAACACGAGCTTGCTAGTGTTTCAGTGACCAGTAGAATGAAAAGGAGCTATTTTGTGTCTTTCTGAATAAAGTCCTGCTGATAGTAAAGCCAACTATGAAGGAAAAGAACATTGAAGGAGAGGCGACGACTCTAACCTTTCTCTCACCACCAAGAAAAACCTAACAAAGCTGAGGCTACTGGCCAACATTAATTATTAACACGTATGAGATGTACTATGGATTGTAATTGTATACAGGGAGTACAGCCTTCCCTAATGCTTTTGGGAATAGATAACTGCTTTCATTAGAAGTTCCAGATAAATTACTTGGGTTGGAAGAAGAGATGCTCTAAGAAAGCCCAGGTGTTGGGATAGGGTGGTGACTGGCCTGGCAGCGGGAGCTTTTGCTGCAGGGAAAATCTTGGACCTGGCCTTGTGCCAGAGTTCCCTTTGATGTCTTTTTGGGGAAGAAGGTAACAACATTGTGTTCCAGCAGACCCCATTGCCACCACTGGATCAGTTGCATCAAGGACACTCCAGATGGCTCCTCAAGATGGCTTCCCAATGGCAAAGGGAGAGATGTCAGGAAAGTAGGAGTGGGTGTTTGAAGCCTGTAGGTGCTATTGGCAGAACAAACATATGTCCTGTTCCTCACTGCTTCCCTTCATGCACAGTTGCAACAGCCTTGTTTCTGGGATATGTTGGGTTTGATGCAAATGTATATAGGACTTTTGGTTTCTGATGTGCTTAGCGTGCCAAGTCACTGCAGGCATCTGGACCATGCTCCTGCACACGACAAACTGGAGTACTGTCTCATCGTTGTTGAAGTAACTTTCCTGAGGAAGTTGTATCTTACATACACAATACTAAGTATGGAAATACCAAATTGGCTGAAAATATTATGTGACTAGGGTGCTCTGCAAATAGTTTCTTCTATCTGTGCATACCATTAGCATATGGCTTGGATTCTGCCTGGCTTTATTGAAGGAGTGAAATAGTTCATATCTTTGGGAAAAAAAAAACCGTTATAGGAAGTACTAGTGCTTGAATTAGATGTTGATTTGTTGTGTTATTACAGTGCTCCTACTACTTTAAGAAGCTTTTTTAAGTGTAGTGGACAGTGATGTGGTGGGTGATGTGAATTTGCAAGTAATAACTATGATGTGATTTTTTTAAAATAATCAGAGTTGACCATCTATTTAAAATGCTTGGTCCATATATCTAACTGTATTGTATAGCTACACATGATTCAACTTGGGTTATGGAGTTCTATAGCATTAGTGTTTTACTTTGTTTTTAGTAATTGAAGCTTATGTCCTAATGGCAGTTGAATTGGTTCTACTACTTTTGAAGTCTTACTAATTAAAGATGGATTTGAAACACAGCAAACTAAAGTCTGACTAAAGAAAAAGCTGAACTATCCACATATGGCATGCAAGAAGCATGTACAAGTAAGACAGTAGATTTGCTGGATGCCCCCAATCTTAATGGTGTAGGCACACCCAGCCTGTCAATATCTGGTAGGAATATTTGCTTTTAGTAGTGAGTATAAGTTTGTGTTCCATCTTCTTATAGAAGTGGTGAGAGAATACTATAGACTCTTGTCCTACTCTTGTTTTAGGAAAATAGGAGGACAGATCTCCCTTCTCTAAAAGGTGTTGAGACATCTTGGTTCAGCAAAGATGCAGCACAAGGTATTTTCACTGTAGGATAATGAGAGAGAGAGGAAACAAATGTTGAGTTAACATTTTTTTGTACTGGCAAAATAATAGAAATAAAAACTCTTTTGAGGTCATCAGTCTTTTGGGACAGTAGAAAAGATAGTCTTGAACACAAACTGTCCTCTTTCCATAGCTCACGAAACATCGCTCTAAGCTCACCAGGATTACAGTAACCAATTCAAAGTGTACTGTTGTGGGATAGTGCTGGTCCAGATGAGCATTATGGGTGCTAATCCATCCTTCATTTCTGTTTCTTGCTGCTTTGTTTTTGTGGTGTTTGATCTTAAGCTCACTTTAGACACCTTTCTTTTCTTCATCTATTTAATGTGACAGTAATTAGCAAATAGTTAGTGTATACATTGTCTGCAATGCTTTTATTTGGTTTTGCACAGTTTGTACATTGTGGTTGAGTAAATATGATGTCGTCTTTTTGCCACGTGTCAGTCTTCTATTACTGAGGCTCTGTTTTTACTGTATGTATTTCCTTGCTTGAAGATATCTCTGTTGATGGCTGCACTGTGGCTTCTAAAAGCAGGGGCAAATATGTCTTAAAATGGCAGTAGATTCACATCAACTTCACATTAAGGAGGGTGCAGGGGCAAGGGGAGAGCAAATTCCTGTGCCAGAGTTGAGATACACAGCTGGAAAACATGGGAAGAATCAAAGTCTTCATCCACAAGGGTGGCAATATCACTGCCAGACCTTTTCCTCTCCCTGTCCTGTTGATGTCATTCTTTGGGATTTTAGCTTAGTCTTTACAGTTTAGTCTTCCTGTTCTATTTCAGAGTAAGATATTTGGGAACAGAGGTCTAAACCTTGTTGAGAAACAAGCAAAGCAACCAAAACCATGCACAATGTGCACCAGAGCAAGTTGTTCTGCGTTCAACAGCTCATTGAAAACTTGTACTGCTGTTAGCTGTCGGTCTGATTTAAATTTTTTTTATCCATGCTTGTATAGAGGAGAGTAACCTCAGGCACCGTGGAGGACAGTATTACTATGATGGCTAATGAAAGCCCCCTTTGTTTATAATTGGGCATTGATTCTTCCCTTGTCCTTCTGCATGAATTCATACACTGTACTGTCCTCCATGTGCAAACTCATATAGGGAAAAGCGTTTTCTTCTAATAGCTGCTCTTTGAAATTGTGCCCTCATTTTCATCTTTTCTGAAGATACTTTGCAGGAGCAGAATGTATTTAGATCCTTGCATTTCCAGAATTAACAAATGTATCACTCAAAGCAGGGCTGTGTTACTGTAGAGGGGCAGGAAGGGTGTAAGTAGTCTCTGTGCTATAAACCTCCTGACTGTGGGTGCTGGATGTGCAAAGACTGATCACCTGCTAAGGAGATGAGAACTGAGGCTGTTCTCAGAAAAGCAGTGCAGACTTTCAGGCTGAACTGCTGCAACTGATTCTTTTAACTCTTGATTAGGATCGTGTATCTAACACTGCTCACCTGTTTCCTTTAAGAAATATAACCATACCCACCACTACCCTTCTATGACAAGGTTACCCAGTTAATGGATGAGGGGAAGGCTGTGGATGTGGTGTACCTGGACTTTTCTAAAGCCTTTGACACTGTTTCTCACAGTACTCTGATTGAGAAGCTGGCTGCCATTGGCCTGGACAGGCACACCCACTGCTGTCTACGGCTGCCTGAAAGGAAGCTGTAGCAGAGCGAGTGTTGATCTCTTCTCTCAAGTGACAAACGATAGGACAAGGGGAAATGGCCATAAGTTGCGCCAGGGGAGGTTCAGACTGGATATTAGGAAGAATTTCTTTACTGAAGGGGTGGTCAGGCACTGAAACAAGCTGCCCAGGTATGTGGTTGAATCACCATCCCTGGAGGTTTTTAAAAAAAAGGATAGATGAGTTTTTGAGGGACATGGTTTAGTGGATAATGGGTGTGGTTGGACTTTGTGATCTTCTCTTCCAACCAGAAGATTCTATGATTCTATGATACTTCCAAAATAAGCCTATGAAGAAGGTAGATAAATCATAGCAATTATCCACCTTGGTGTATTACTCTGATTTTGCTTGTGGCTTGTCCTTGGATCAGATTGAGTTGGATGACTTAATGGCAGTGGACAACTAAACAGTTGCTTTGTGGAGTAACTCATTTAGATGACTGACAAAATGTATGTATTGTTGCGTCTGTAGAGACAAAGTATGTTCATACAAAATATGTGCTGTTTCTGTAATTATGTTTTTCTTTGTAGCAGAACAAATAGTCCTCTAAGTTGAAAAGTGGTATCTCTCTTCTTCACTGTATAATTCTTGATCTGAGTGGTAGGGAGTCTTAGGAACCATTTTGAGCCAATGTTAATGTTATAAATTGCATTTCCTTTTCCACCGTTCCCATGAAAAAGGTATTCAGCTAGATGAACACTCTTGGAAAATTTTAATAGGACCCTTGAAATCTGTTTGAATTCAGCTGCTTTCAAAAAAAATCTCTTTCTAATGGAAGCTGTGAAAGAGATTGCCTTAGAGGTAATTTTTCTTCTGTACATAATGGTGAAACGCCACTGTTATAATCTATGGGTGTTTAAATATTCTCTTTGTTAAATTGTAGCTTCCTGCTTAGAAGTATGTGAGATGGGCTTTTGTTTTGTTCTGA
Organism: Tapera naevia; assembly: GCA_033556795.1. Taxonomy (NCBI): domain Eukaryota; kingdom Metazoa; phylum Chordata; class Aves; order Cuculiformes; family Neomorphidae; genus Tapera; species Tapera naevia. The sequence goes on from JAUMJJ010000038.1 coordinate 21,530,730, forward strand.
CCTTTATTATTGTTTATCAGTATTCATATGATTTTCACAACACTTTTCATTTTTTTTTCTTTTTTTGCAGTCTTTTCCTGGCCCAAGTCTTGAAAGTGAAGATTTTAACATACCTCCTATCACTCCTCCGTCATTGCCTGATCACTCTCTGGTGCACTTGAATGAGATAGAGTCTGGATACCACTCTCTGTGTCATCCCATGAACCACAACGGCCTCCTTCCATTCCACCCACAAAACATGGATCTACCCGAAATTACAGTTTCCAACATGCTTGGTCAAGATGGTACACTGCTTTCCAATTCCCTCTCTGTGGTAAGCATTTTTAGTCTTTCCCTTCTCTTCTGCTTGAAGTTGTGAAATTGTGGATATACAAACCTGTTTGGAATCACCAAGTGGCCAGCTCCTGCACCACTCAAGTCAAGGAGCGAGCTGGGCTGACTCTGGGTTTTACATTGCACTCCCTATGTCAAATCTTTCCCCCACCAGAGACAATGGGAGTTTTGCAGCTGTATTCCCCAAAGCCAGAGTGTCACCCGCCATCTTGAGTAGAAATACACCTACTTTACCTGGATGTAAATAATGGTAAAAGGAGGCTCAATGCTTTGACTTCCCCTGGAGCAGGGTTTGGATCCAGATGGCTGTTGTTCTGTGTTTGTCTGATGAGGCTCTTTCCACTCTCATTTGCATGTGCTGAGAGATATACAAAAAATTAATATGTCCTTTCTTGTTTACCGCACATTTGGAAAACAGCAAATGTTATTTCTGATTCTAGGCCAAATCTTATAGCCTTTTTACAGTTCCCAGTCCTTAGTCAGCCAGAATCCAATTGAAATGACTGGACAATTTGCTTATAAAGGCTGTCAGATAGTCATTATGGTTGTAATCTTGGGAAGCCTGATATTATAAATCATTTCTTTGAATGTTAAATTGCTTGCAACAACTACAACTACTTTACATGTTACATTTTCAAGTGGGCTCTACAAATAATTAGTATACTTCTTGCATAGCAGCTCCAGACAAGAATGTTTTACCAAAGAGGGCATTATTTTGCATTGATGTACAATTCTAGGCAAAAGAGTTTAAAATCCCATGGACGAGCATGGGGCCTGGCATTGTGTGTGGCTCGCTGTAATTCAGGCACTTTGCTAGATGGGCTACACAGGAACTGCAGTTCCAGACGGTCAAAGTTACGGGATCTGCTGTTCCTAGAGATCCAAGGGTCTGGGCTTCTCATCGGAGAATCAGAGGCTCAGGACCTCTTTCCCAGCTGGGAGGCCCTGTGCTTAGGAACTGAGGCTGTTTAGGCTTCCAACATGCTAACTCCCTATCACATTACCTAAAAAATAAAATTAAAAAAAAAAAATCAGTCCTGGGAGCTTGGTTTCTAAGGCAGCTTATAGAACTCTGGGGGCCTGAGGGGTCTAGGTTTAGTTCCCCATCAGCCTGTCAGACTAACAGCCCCAGAGCTAGGGGCTGGGAAGCTGTGGTAGCTGGAAAACAAGTTAGTTTATAATAAAAATCTGCCTTGTCACAGGGCATCATTGCAACTTAATAAAAAAAAAAACTGTCTTGAACTTGAGGAACTCTGCATTCCCTCTGAGGATGTCCAACAAGCTGTACTACAGGGGGATTAATTTTGGCTTCTTATGTGCTCCTTACTTGTTATTGATTTTCTAGGATGTTACATGGTTTGTGTTTGAGGTCAGAATCTGACCCAGAGTTATCTTCAATAATGGCAGGAGAGGAGGGGGGGGGATGCAGATTTTCATAGAGCAATATAAATAAGCTTCATGGAAACATTGTGAATTGTGCTTGCTTTTCTGCAAAGCTGATGGTATACATTAAAGAGCATGAGCTAAATCTTGTGTAGGGTTCTGAGAATTAGAGCCATGAAAGGACCTGAAAAAGGAAGAGAAGCAGTTGGCACTCCAGTCAAGACATGCAGTATTTCATTGAATTGACCTCCTTCAAGCTATGGCTATGACTCAAAACTCTGCGTTCTTTTAAGCTCTTATTGTTCCACGTTAACCTCTTGCAACAATCTCTGAACAAAGGACCTTGAGAGTTTGTAGATCATCACAGTAAATTATTGCATTGAGGACAAATATTAAAAAAAGCTGAATAATATAACTAGGAAATTTTGCTATTGGGACTTAGTGTAGATCAGAAAAAATGAAAATCAGATCTCAAGAAAATATGTGCTAAATTTTATCAGTCATTTCTGAGGATTCATTTAATAACTGAAGCATGGTCCTTGAAGCATCATGGGCCAAGTCAACTGTTATCCCTAGCTTGTGTGCCCATTGCACACAAGAGGGCTTCTTAACTAGCAATAGTTGTAACTCAAGCTGGCTTGTCTGTCAAGGGGATTAAGCTATATCTCATGTTAGTAGAACTGGTAGAATTTTAACATCACAGTTTTGTATGGTTCAGATAATATTTGACAATATAGTTCCTCTGATTTTAATTTGATAATTGAGAGGAGTTTGCTTGAGATAACTTAATTCTTTAGTTATTCAGTGACTTCTTCAGTGAATATAATGGCCCCATTGTCCTTTTGGCTTTCTATTGATGAAGAAAGATAGAGGATTTTGTAAAGTTAGCATTCTTTACTTAGCTTTGAAGCTCTTCTTTATAACCCAGAATCTTTTACATTTTTTCTTCAGTATGACTCTCTTCTCTTGCTATTACTCATCTCTAAGTTTCCCTTTTACTATCTCGTCAAACTCTGATCTATTTAAGAAGTACTTGACTAAATCAGTTTTATATTGCCTCACATAGAAAATAATGTATAAGTTTCTCCAATCTATTTAAAGTCTTGGTGCCATATAATTTCTCATATATCCACTGTCATTTAGTGTATTTGGGAACCATGTATCTCACTTCATTTTTCAGGGCACTAATGAGTATTTTTAGAAAAATTATTCTTAGAAATGAGTCTGTTGGCTATTCTCTATCCCAAATTAATTTCATATCTTCATCAAATTTTATTTATTATTGGTACAATCTCCTGCAGTGCAATGTGCCTCTGATTGAATTTGGTCTATGTTTTTTTACTTCCAATATCCTTCCATTTAGCCAGTTTTTAATACCATGTTGATATTTTGGCAATAATATCTTCCTTTTTCTCTGTGTTAGTGCAAATAAATGTGTGGGTTTCAGTTGGTGTTTTTATAGATAAAGCATTAATTCATGCTAGTCAAACAAGAGAAAGGAAACATAATGAGCTCAGAAATAAAGTAGGAAAATAGTTTTCTTTCATCTCAACTACCAGGTGTTTTCAGATGACAATTTCTGTGATTTTGGACTGAGTGAATATTGAGGATATGCACCTCCTAAAAACCCATCAAAACTGCCAGCATTAGGGGTCCTGGTTTCACACTGTGCAGCATTCCCTCCAAGCTACAGATGAAATCCCTTTGAGTGAGGATTTCAGGATTTACCCCAAGCTCTTTAAGAATTGTCCTAGATGGAAGTGCTTAAACACACACAATAAGAGCCCACTACCAGCTCAAAGAATTCTTATTAGGGATCAGCTTCTTACACTGTGGGAATTCTTTTTGAAAAATTTCACAATGCTGGGAGATGAAAATTTCCCATTGCCATTTACTGTGTCTAATACTTAAACTTGCAATTAGCCTTCATTGAAGATCTTTTTAATTGATTGAACTGCGTATTGTACCACCACTACTTTGAAAAAAAAAGCACTAAAACTTTCATTTTCTCATTATTCTGCTAAAACTTTCATTTTCTCATTATTCTGCTGTTAATTCATATATTGGCCTCTATGTGTATTTCAATTTTCTGCTTAGGTAATGTACAGGCATAAAAACAGACACTCATGTACATCAATTAACACTTTGCTGGCACATACAGATTTCTTGATGCTCATTATATCTAGATATTTGAGTTCAGAAGTCTACAAGATTTGTGCAGAATGTGTCATGTGGTGGTGTGGACACACACCTGTGGGAGCTCTCTAAAATCCTCCTTCAAAACGTACGTGACTTCTGTTCCTGTGACTTCAGTGGATTCAATTAGATATAGATAGAGCAGTTTAAGGAAAATGTGCTTGTGGTCCTGTAGGCATGTTTGGTTTTATATACTGGAATAGGAATTCCTTCCTGATTTACTACAGCTGAAGGTAGGCCTGTGCAGGTTTGGTTCACTTCCAGTTGGTGTTTGACCTGCCAGCACTTTTCTATTTGCATAAATTTTCCTAAAAAGTTCCAAGAACAGCAAGAAATACCCTTCTAACATTTGCACAGAAATGCGTGTGTATACCATCCCTATGAGAATGTGCATTTATCTGTAAAATCTTTTGGATGTGTTCTATAAAATGAGATCTACTGTGTGTTCATTTTATCAGGAAGATCATAGACATTTCAACTTCTTTAGTATATCCTATAGATGATTGCTTTTACCTCCAAGAAACCAGGGCTAAAAAATCACAGTGCTGTTTTTACATAGGGGAAAAAAAAACCTATTTTTGGAATGCTTTAATTTTTAATCTTGTCCTGATCTTTTTGAAAATGTGGTTCATCATGGTGTACTATAGAAAATTTAGAAGGAAGAAATAAAGGGTTTTTAGTTTCTTGAAATGCTTCAGATTTCTGGGTTTGAAGTTTAAAGTGGAAAAGATGTTAAAAGGCAATAAAATCAGGGGATTTATTTCCCAAATGCTCTCCTTGTGCTGGCAACAAAAGCCTGCATAATGTATACACTTACGTATAATGTCATTTTTAGTGTACGAGTACAGTCAAGGCACACTTTGAATTCAAAGACTACTGTACAACAGTTTTGACAACCACCACATCAGTAGGTAATGTGCAGGACATATGAAACTGAACCAAAAATTGTTCTTTAGGTCTATAGGGAGTGCAGTACATCAATGAATTCAGATATATTAGAGCAGCATGAATTTCTAATATGTTGCTCTTATGGAAAAAAACACTGGCATATTGAATAATGCTGCTTTCAAAGCAGAGCAGAAAATGTGATTACAGACAATTTCATTGCTGTTTTTAAAATAAATATTTTCAAAATCTTAAGGTACTTTATTTCATGTCATGCACAAAATATGTAACAGTGGGCTAGAGCTAAAGATCTTCTAGGACCCCGAAGTGTAGATGATGTCAGCTATAATTATTCAGATATGGAATAATAGAAGCATTAGTTTAGAATAAAATGCATGTCACAAAGGCCCATGTCCTTATACAAAAAAAAAAAAGCAATATAAACCCTTTTCTTTGCACACTTTGACAGAAGAATAAAGGCAATGAATAATTATTTAACATTATGCCCCAATTCATCAAAGCCTGAACAGTTACATTGTACTTTTTCATTAATTATATTTTTTTAGATATGCAGCTCATGAGAGAGTAATATCTTAAACAAAATGTGGCACTGTATAACAGTGAAGAAAGCAGACAGCTACTTTTTTTCATTTTTCGTCTTGGGTAGAATGAGGCCAATATTTCTTATCTACAATACAGTTGCTAATGAATCAAGAACAGGAGATTGCTGTTGTTGTAGCTGAGATGTATTTAAGACATTTTATTTTACCAGTTTCATACATATTAGTTTAAATTCAGTATTCATGACTCATCCTGAGGCTGACCTATATGGTTTGGGGGGTTGGCTCTTTTAAGTGTTAGTGCAAAGTACTGAGTGAAACAGAATTTTTTTATTTCTGATGAACAAGATGAATAACTTTCATAACTAAACAAAAGATTTATTCCTTCTAACCTAACAGTTGAGATTTGAATCATGCCTGGATACTTTTTTCTAGACTGTATTATATGCCAGTGGTAGAAGATACTTTCAGTCTCTGGTGAATACTTCACATTTGGGCCTCATTACCAGGCTCTGGTAATCAGTTTACATCAAAATTTACTGTTATGCTACACAGACCTGCTGCTACCCCGGATTTTATTGCAGTGATTTATTGCCATCAAAAGCACCAAATCATAAAGCTAAGGTCATGGAACACATTGTGTTAAGGTATTTATTTTTTTTCTTTTATTAAGCAACTTTGTGTTCTTGCAGGATATCTTTCTTTCCCTTTTTTTTTCTTAAAAAAACCCAAACAAACACACAACACCATGTTTACAAGCTGGATTTTCTCAATGGCATAAGCCTTGTGTGGCAAAAGATTACAACAGTTAGTGTATGTTTGACAAAAACTGCCTAACCAGAGGGATGCACAGCCAAGTCTTCAGCTGATGTCAGTTGGCACAACTTTATTGTCTTCAGTAGAATTATGATGATTTATTCCACCCAGGGCTCTGGGACATCATATTTATCTTTCCTTACCTCTGATGTCTACTCTACTCTTTTCTCATCAGAAAGATGACATAAAGGATATATAGAGAAGTTGATTAAGATGTAATTTGATCAGTGTTTCGTATACCTGCGTATTATTTATCTACTAGGAGAGGACTCTACACTTGCTACAAGAAAGCATTAAAACATCTGACGTCTACAAATTACAGCTGTGTAAAATCAGACTGGAAACAAAGCATAGTGATAATGTACTATGGGAGGACGTTAGTTCTTTGGATGGACATCAAATGGGGCATCTTTCAAAAGATGTGCTCTATCCGTGACTGAATGACTCCCGCACTACGGGGGGGGGGGGGGGGGGGGGAGGAACCGAACCTTCCTGTGGGTCACATTGTCCCTCAGGGGCTCTTGGCAGTAAACATTAGTCCATGAATACATGATAGAGGAAACATCACTGGCAACATCTCAACTGGTATCACCTCTACAGTTTTTCCCTCCCAAGAGAAAATCAGCAGAGTGGAAGAAAGCAATGTGCAGGTGCAAGCTACCAATGGATCCCACTTTCTCAATGTCAACTAGGAGCAGAATTACTGTGGGTATATTTATGTCTAGTGTTTTTCATTACCTTAGCTTTCTTTCTGGCCCTTTGGTCTGCCACCTCAGAGGAAGTGAGGGATTGCAGTCCATGTGGCAGTAATGATGCAAAGGTTATTGATGGGTTAAAAACTTCAACAAGTAGTCACTTAGGAATTAAAACTATTCCTCTCAGGGGCATGGCTGGATCGATGGGCTGCAACCAATGGGATGTGATTCAACAAGGCCAAGTGTTGGGTCCTGCACTTGGGGTACAACAAATCCGTGCAGCTCTACAGACTTGGAGAAGAATAAGTAGAAAGCTGCCTGTCAGAGAAGGACCTGGGGGTGTTTGTTGACAGCCGACTGAACATGAGCCAGCAGTGTGCCCAGGTAGCCAAGAAGACCAATGGCATCTTGGCCTGTATCAGAAACAGCCTGACCAGCAGGACCAGGGAAGTGATTTTGCCCCTGTACTCTATGTTTGAATCCTAATTTCGAATCCTGTGTCCAGTTTTGGGCCCCTCGCTATGAGAAGAGCATTGAGGTGCTGGAGTGTGTCCAGAGGAGGGCAACGAAGCTGGTAAAGGAGCTGGAGAAGAAGCCTTAGGAGAGGTGGCTGAAGGAAATAGGGTTGTCTAGCCTGGGGAAAAGGAGGCTGAGGGGAGGCCTTATCCCTGTCTACAGCTACCTGAAAGGAGGATTTACTGAGGTGGGTGCTGGTCTCTTCTCCCAAGTGACAGGCAATGGGACAAGAGGAAATGACCTGAAGTTGCACCAGGAGAGGTTCAAATTAGACATCAGGAAAAAATTCTTCTTCAAAAGGGCTATCAGACACTGAACAGGCTGCTGAGGGAGGTGGTTGCGTCATCACTCCTGGAAAGTTTTAAAAGATAGGTAGATGAGGTGCTCACGGATCTGGTTTAGTAGTGGACAGGTATGGCTGGACTTGAGGATCTCAAAGATCTTTTTCAACCAAATGATTCTGTCTATAAGTACTAAAAACTAAAGATAGGGCAAGTAAATATTTGCGTGTTAATGTAGGAAAATATTTGTACACAAATGTCCAGAACTCTTTTTAAATAATTCCAGGTCTCATTTTTAAAATTGCCAATTAAGCTGTTTATTTACTGTCATTTGGGAAATACAATTTTCTGCTTATTTGAGTGTGGTTGTTGAGTCTGCATTTGGCTCATATTTTAATATAAATTTTATAAATTTATATAAAATTTATATTTTATAAAGATTATATTTTATATATAAATTTATATTTATTTATATAAATTTATATTTTTATATAAATATATAAAATATATATTTATATTTATATAAATATATCTATTTATATAAATTTATATTAAATTTATTTATTTAAATTTATATTTATTTATATATTTTATAAAATTTATATTTTATAAAATTATATAAATATAATTTTATATAATTCAGTATAATTCCAGGAAGAAATAACAAGGTGCGTATCTTTTTTTTGAAAACAGCCTTCTGTAGAAAATGATTGGGTGAACTTTATTCACAACGGTTACCCATTGTCTGATAGGAGTTTATTTGTTACATAAAAAAGTAAGAAAAAATATGTGTAATGGTATTAATAATTGTTTTGTTAGACTTGAACCAGATAGACATAGGCTAAGACATGATGAATGTGGCATGGACAGAAAGCCTTCAGTTGCGGGTGGTAGATTATACAACATCTCGCATGTGAAGTACGCACAGGAGTGATTAATGCATAAGCAGCATCACAGCTTCAAGTGTCAAACAAAATAGATAATAGAGTATGCAAATAGAGAAAATATAACTCTCAGGAATTCAGGGGTTTCAACAGTAGAGATTGTTGACTTTAATCTGCTGCTTTAACATTGCATGTAGTTGTCGGGAACAGCAAGATAATGAAATGTTTCTGAAGACTGTCTTTGGCAAAAAAATCTTAGTGATCTTAAGGCCTGTAGATGGAATAGAAGTGAAATATCTTTCTCAGAAAATGGATGATTTTGTGAAGACAAAAAAAAAAGGAGAAACCCATAGTGCAGATGAAAGGACAAGTTTTGTGCATCAGGTGGAGTAGCCTCTCCTACCTGTTCTGTTATTTAAATACATGCATTTGCATTCCTTGAAACTCAAAAAAAGTTGACAAGTCTGCACAGCCTTCGTGGATTTGTACTGCATTCATCATCTCATCACATTTTGTTCAGGGAGCGAAAAAATATGTTGCATGGATGAAACCAGTTCTGCTCCAGCATGCACTGTCTTAACTGAAGCTGCTGTTTACATGCTTGAAGCTTGTATGTGCTGCATGACTGTGCTGAATGCTGGTGCAACAGCAACCTAGAGCTTCATCACAGTGTCAACTGCTAGAATGGAGTGTGGATTTTCTTCATCTAGCCTTGCTTATGTAGAGTCATAGATAATTAGCAAAAATTTTAATTTACTTCAGGAAAATAAAACATGTTCTTGGCTTTCTTGACTTTCCTGAGTTGAAGAAATTTCAAAGGGCCAATTAATAGCCTCACAGGGTTGTTTACTATTTTTAATAGTTTTATAGAACTTTAAGTATCATTGTTTCAGTTTTCCACTGACTTTTTGCAGCAGGAAGCATAATAACTGAGGGAATAAAAATTCTGCTTGACGGTATTATGAAATTTGGAGAAATAATAGTAAGTAATAACACATTTCATATTTTTATTCTTTGTTCTCATTCTTTCTCAAGGCAATTAAGAATGTGTATACCGTAAGAATGTCTACTCTTCCCCTGGTCCTTTCAATAACATAAATATTCATTCTAGATTGATGTCTACGTCTCTGTTGCCTTCCTCTTCATTTATACAAAGTCTGTACAAATGCACTATGTAAATGCCCTTTCTCATGCTGGCATTTCCCAGGGGAATGTATAAATCCTGACCCTTCACTGCCAGTGTAGTGCTGTACCTCAGCCACATGTATACAACTTAAGATTTCTGTGTAGCCTCCCTCATACACCTTTAAGCTTCATTTCTGGCATGTTGTACGTGCTGCTGCCTCTATATTTGGACAGTAAAGATATGAAAGTTAATGTTCTTAATTAATTTTCTGTGCATATCATGGATGGATACAGTTACAAAAGAGGACTTAAAGTATATAGAGGCAGCAAGAAGCATTATGGAATGAGGAACACCTCTAAGGCATGCTCTTATATATCTTTCAGTTACAAAATCCACAAAAAATGAACCTTTCCCATCTAAAGGCAGGCAAACAAAGGCATTACAGTTTATCTTTATTAATATGTAAGATAACAAAACACTGTTTGTGTACCAAACATTCCTATTTCAGCCAATTTTCAGGGAAGGAAAGAGACAAAGGAGATGTTACAGGTAGTGATGTAGTACTCCATGTGCCTGCCCTAACCTGGAGATGATGCAGACAGCAGTGCTTAGTGTACATACGTATCTATATATCCACATATGGATACTCATATACATATGTTGGAGCATATATATGCATATCTGTATGAATGTACGTGTTTAGCACTCTGTTAATCATCACTGAAGCTCTCTACTGGCAAGGGAATGTAAAAGACAGGATGTTGCTTTTGCAATATCCCCTTTGTCTCCAAAATGGGGATCCACATTGTATGTTAAACAGGGACTGAAACTAGAACCAAATTAATGACATATGTGCAACAGATTTAATCAACATACTGATCAACATGCAGATGATACCAAGCTGGGAGGAAGAGTTGATCTGTTAGAGGGTAGGATGGCCCCACAGAGGGACCTGGAAAGATTGGAGAGATGGGCTGATTCTAATGGGATGATGTTTAATAAGTCCAAATGTCGAGTACTTCTTTTTGGACACAACAATCCTATGCAGAGCTATAGACTGGGGACAGAGTGGCTGGAGAGTAGTCAGGCAGAAAAGGACCTGGGAGTGCTGGTGGACAGGAAGCTCAACATGAGCCAGCAGTGTGCCCAGGTGGACAAGAAGGCCAATGGCATTCTGGCCTGCATCAGGAATAGTGTAGTGAGCAGGACCAGAGAAGTTATTGTCCCCCTGTACTCGGCACTGGTCAGGCCTCATCTTGAATATTGTGTCCAGTTCTGGGCCCCCCAGTTTGGGAAAGATGTTAGGATACTGGAATGTGTTCAGAGGAAGGCAACGAAGATGGTGAAGGGGCTGGAGCACAAGCCCTATGAGGAGCGACTGAGGGAGTTGGGGCTGTTTAGTCTAGAGAAGAGGAAGCTCAGGGGAGACCTCAGTGCTCTCTACATCTACCTAAAAGGAGGTTGTAGTCGGGCAGGGATTGGTCTCTTCTCTCAAGTGACCAGTGGCAGAACTAGAGGGCATGGACTTAAGCTTCGTCAGGGAAAGTTTAGGCTTGATATGAGGAAAAAGTTCTTCACTGAAAGGGTGATTGGCCATTGGAATGGGCTGCCCAGGGAGGTGGTGGAGTCACCGACCCTGGAGGTGTTTAAAGGGAGACTGGATGAGGTACTGAGTGCCATGGTTTAGATGATGAGTTGGTGTTAGTGTTGGTGTTAGTGTAGGGTTATAGGTTAGACTTGATGATCTCGGAGGTACTTTCCAACCTTATGATACTGTGCATACTTTAATCCTAGAAATTTGTTACCAAATCCTTGCATTTTGAGTGAAATTGCAGTGCCTGATAGTGCATGACTTTTACTTTCTATGATAACTACCTTTGCTATCTGAGTTAACAGAGGTAGTAGCCTAGGTATTGAGGTGGGACGTGGCTTACCCAAAGGATGACAAGATGAGGCTGCTTCATATCCTGTCTTTGAAATTCCAGTTGCTGATATTGGTGGTGGTATTGGGCTACAGTTACCTTCCTTTCATCCCTACAAATGTTATATTAACTGAAAAAAATATTTGAAATTAGGTGTTCTGGTCCTTTAGCAAAAAAGCCCTGTGCACTGACGATTTGCAGAATCAGAGTCTTGACAAGAATGCAACACTTTTTTTTTATTGAGAGATGGGACTTCTTTCTAATACACTTTAAGATTCCCTTCATTCACACATAAAGAATTTCAGAGATTAAGTCAGTAACTAAGCTTCAGTTTCCTTACACATGCCCTGATACTCAAATGTGGAATCTCAGTTTAATGAATTTTATTACACTCCCCATTCTTATGTAGTAGCATAAAAAGTGTTTAGTGCAATAGGCTTAGTGCTGATCTGGATATTAAGTGCAGCTTAAGTTGCCTGACAGAAAGTATGCAGTGTGAAATAACCACTGGAAAAACTTTTAGAAGTGTTTTTTCTAGAAAAAATAAATCACAGCTTTTGAAAAATAATGGTAGTGGCACTCTGTTCTTCTGAAATGCTTTTCTTGTGTCTCAAAGTGCTTTGTAGTTACTAATTGGCTAACAAGGTAGTGTAGTAATAATGACACAAATAGATGTTTGCAATATCAGTCCCTCATAACTGTGAAATACTGTATTGTAGAATAGAAAGATATTTACTTTATTAAAACCCCAATAAAATGCAGTTCATAATATACAAATACAGATGAGTCCCAAGGTGAAAAAGGCTGAAAGAGACAGATCTTAAGGGAGAGGGAGAAGATGATTCTACACTGTGGGATCCATAATATCAAAAGTATTACCAGCAGCTGGTTTCTTGTCTGACAATCAGTAACACAAAGGTGGGCAGTACTGTGGTGAGAGTCAACTTGCAATATCAGAACTACCAGAAGTCCTCAAATGTAATAAAGGCAGGAATTAACTCCCATGTTTTACACATCTAATATAAAGCAATTATGGTGACTACATGTAAGGGTAGCTGAGACCATTTAACTATCATGTAACCTGGAAGTGATGCAGCCATGGGAAAGATGTGGGGTTTGTTTTGCCTACCTTTGAAATACAGTCAGCTCCAGGGAGAAGTGAAGTATCAGTTTAACTGCAGAGTTTGGTGCTCCGCTCCTGCAGATTTCCAGTCCAAGGCCTTACAGGTGGGTTGCATAGCACATGTATTTCTTCTCGCTTGCCGTCAGTTTTCATTAATGCACGGAGGGGAAAATACCCAAAAGGAAAGTTCTCTGCCCAGGGCCTGGCCTACGTAATTTTACTTGTGGCCAGCACTGATGCACTAACTTTGTTGTTTATGGCTTCTTGCTCTGAACTGCATTTTCGGAGCACTGTGACTGGCTGAAAATTTCAGTGGGATTTTTCAGAAATGTTCTGGCCTAATGCTGATCCTGTGTAGCTCTAGTAGGGGCATTCCCAGAGTTTCAACAGAAACAGAGTTTGCCCTATAGCTTGTTCATAAATTCATAATGCTTTCACTTGTTCATAAATTGTGAAAATTTACATTTTAGATTATATCAGATTAAGAGTGTGTCAGCAAAAGTCTTTGTCAATAATGACCCACGCTCTACTGTCATAATTCTGAAATGTTTTTCCTTGTAATTTTTGGAAAACTAATGCTAGATGTAGCAAGACTGAAGATTGAAATTATCACCTAATGTGCTGTTTTGAAACAGGTTTTATTATTTTGATTATCTTATAATTAAAGACAGTATGGCAAAGCTGCACTACAGGAAAAGTTACATGAATAACCTGACCTCTTGAATCCTGGCTTAGTGCGGCCTTAATGTTGTGTTGCTTACTGAATTACAGAAATTAGTCCAGAAGGAATCCTAAGGTCCCTCCTTTAGTCTAGTCCAGGCAAGGACTTTAAAAGGTCATCTCCCTCAAAGAGGGATACTCCATATGTTTGTCATTTCTGACCAATTTTTTTTTTTCTAACTTATTTCCTAGAGAATTCCTGTAATGGCAACTGCACAGGCTCCTCAGGCAAACTCTGGGTGCAGGCCCTCACCCTTAAAAATTCAGCTACTTTATTGTATACATAAAACCAGCAGTCAGTAGAAATTAATGCAGATCATTTGATCTTTTCAGCTGTCTTTTATTTATTTTTATTTTTAAAGTGTACTTATATATGCATATATTTATATTTGTAAAATCTGTATTTATCTAAGAATGAATGATAGGTAGTAGATGCTGATGGAGCAGCTAGAAAATAAATAATCAAGAGGATATATATTAACTCAGTCTGTTTTTGTTCACAGCTGACTTGACCGTTTAAGAAACAGTAGAAAAATAATCAGCTTTTCCCAAATCTTATTAGCATGTAATCATGATCCAGATTCTATTAGGCCATTGGCCTACACTGAGAAAAATAACTCTTCCTGAAGGTTCAGCCATAGTGTATTTTATGAAATTGTTTATGTGCATATTTTCAATATATATATTTATTTATCATCATCCATTACTTAGAAAGTTATGATACTTAAGGATTGTGACTGCAAATAATGGGATAAAAATAAGCAATGAGTGAAGGTTAGGAAAAAACCCCGTAATGTCATCCAAATAGTCTGCCAGGTAGTGTTAAAGCACTGGGACGTACGCATATGGGAAAATCCTGCCCTGGCTGGGAGATGGGCTGGATGATTTAATAGACCTCTCTTTGAGATGTAATTTCTATAACTGGTTGATACATACACTGGCGTTCAGACATTTGGAATCATTTCTTGTTTGTCTGGCAAATTGTTTCTTGTGAAAGGTTATAAATTACAATAAATAGACTTTGTAGAAAATGAACTACATGATATACTTGGAAAGTGTTTCTCAGCTGATATTCAAGTCATTAATGCCAAAGCAGACAAAAAACAATAGAGTCTTAATCCCATGGCTTTACTTCAGTGCAGTGCTAGGAAGGTGCACTGCCATCAATAATATTTACATTGAATAGTCTTCTATATTCTAACAATAATTTTGGATAGAAAAGATAAAATAGAGAAACAAATGTTCCTTACTTAGAAGAAGTTTTTCCTCCTGAGTTTGCAACAAAGAATTCACTGATGAAGGAGGGAGAAGAAGAGGGAGGAAAGGGGGAAGAAAGGAAAGCACGCGTTTATAAAAATGTTGCTGTAGTTATAATTAGATCCATTTTAGAACCAAAAGTTTTATGCAGAAACTGACAGAAGGATACACAATAATTATAGTTTGCTGACAAGCCAAATAGTTTCCTTTTTTTTTATCTTAGGGTTTTAGGAAACCAAACTGTAAATAAATATGCAGTTTGACAGATTGTAATTGCGATCAGCAAGGCGTCTTTTCATTTAATCAGATGGTGTTATTAAAATGGGGTTACAATTAAACATTTTATAATGTGACGTAGAAGTCTATTAAAATTCTCCAGCAAACAGTAATTTGCATTTGATGCTTCTGCAGCCCATTTCTATTTGCAGAAACATTATTGGCTGTGACCTTCCAGTGGTTAGGTCTCAGTTTGCTGTTCTCTTCCTACTTTGATAAATGATATTAAGTATACTCTGTCTTTACTTCATAGTGAAGCTTAAAATATTAATTTTGCATTCTTTTATTGTGTTATTATTTTTGACCCTTGTCAAAGCTGCAAGACATAGGCCAAAACTGTTTTGCCCCAGAGAAATTTGGAATTATCTAAGCATAAATGTTCTTAACTTTAGAAATGGTAAATTTGATCAGCGTTAGGCATGTATCTGATTCTCAACTAAATATTTCAAGAGAAAGTAATGGAGCTTTTGAAAGATATAAATAGCATTCATGATATTGCTGTGCCTAAGATATTAGAATTTAAGGTGACACAAGGCCTTGGATTTTCGCATCTTCCTATGTTATCAAGTGATTCTAAGAAATATAGTAAAGCATTTTTCAGGAAGACTTTGAAGCATGACTGCTGTAATTCCACACCTCTTATTCCTATGTGGAAGTCCACTATTTGTTCCCATGATTTTGATAACCTAAGTAGGAAAACACGAAAAGTCCTAAGTGTTTCAGTATTCCACCCTCTAAAACTTTTCCAGGCTATAGCTACTCACTGAGATCACCATCCTCTAAGTAGCAGAAAAGAACAAGAGTTATTGAAAGACAATTTTTGAATCATTCCTCAGGTGCGTGAAGACTTCACTAATGAAACTGTGCATATCAAATGTTTGGAGTGAAGGGAATGAGTTATTTACATCAGAAAATTACATTTACAAGGGTGAAACAGTCTTTGAAAATGAGACAGTTAAGCTACTGTTCTTTTATCTGACCCTTTTACTTCAGTGTTTGTGTTTGGAGGAAATATCAGTGGCTTGAGGAAAAATAACAATTTTCTTACTGGAAAATAATCAGGCAATGGTTATAAAACATAGATTCTGGTTTCATGTCACTAGTAGTAGACAAAGAATAAGGAGAGAAAGAGAAGAAAAGAGGGGGAAAGAAAAGTCAAGTATGCTTTTAAAGAGGGGGGAAAGAAAAGTCAAGTGTGCTTTCTTTTAGTGGAAAGTGGAATTGTATTAACACTTGAGAAGAAGAAAAAAATAGGAATAATTTGGTTTGACATATTTATGCATTTATTTTATATTTGCATTATCCTTGATTTGGGACCTCTTACCTCTATCGTACTTTTCCTGTTACTGCCATGTGTTGGATTCCGCTTGTGCTGTTCAACAAGCATAATCACTTTAGAGTAGTTGATGTCTCTCAACTCCATAGTGCAATCCCATCAGTTTATTCTTTTCATGTGTGCTTATATGCAAGAGCTTCCCCTTCAGTTTCCTCCAGATTGCTTTCCTGAAGAACAGGTTTCAAAAGATTTCTCAGAGAAAGAGGTCTTACGCCTGCATGCAATGTAATGAAAGAAGTGTATTGCCAAAATATCAGCAGTTGTAAAAAATTAGATTAACAAAAGTAATTTTAAATGCTCCTCAACAACAGTTGGATAGGATAAGCAGAAGGTTTTGCTTTGTCCTTCGTTTCCAATATCAAAACAGATAGAGCTGTAAGAGGTCTCTGACTGGTCCTCACTGCACAATGTAGAATTAGTGTCCATGCAACTTCAAGATGAGTTTGAGGTCACCAGCCTCTGGTAGAGGAATGCTGTAAATCGCTGAAGAAGAGAACTGAAAATATTTCTTGTCCCTTAGTCTTTCCAATGACAGGCCCCTGCATGTAAAGTGAAGTTAAAAGGTACATAGAAAAAATGTAACCAATTTCTCTCCAAGGCTAACTGTATTTTTCTAAATAAATGAAATATAAACCTACATGTAGTGTTCAAAACAAGGAAAAATGAATTGATGTCTTATCTTCATCTAGCTGCTCTTTTAAGAGCACATCGCCTAGTATACATAGGTGGGAAAGAGAAGATAATCAGGATCAGAAATGGAGGTTGAATCCATAGAAACAAATCCATCTTAGCGTTTTGTAGTGCTATCTATCATTGAAAGTATCTGAGCAGTCTATCTTACCTTATGTTGTCTTTACTATTTATTTGGAAAATACAAACCTAATTGTGAAATCATATTCATGCTGGTGCCCCCTTGGCTGGAATAAGGAAGTATTTCTCAAGAGGAGAAAAGGCCCTAAACAACAAGGAGGGAAATGCATGGAATATTCGTTGTTTGCATTCAGCTGAAACCAGAGAGAGGTGACTGATCTAGCATACATGTATCTGTCTTTGAATGTCATGTGTTTTAAAAAGGTGCAAGTTGCACAGGATATATGGTTTCTTTATTGTGTTTTTTGCATTTTCAATTTGTGTACCATGTATTCACACACCAGTGTGCGTTATAATCAAGCCTGTTTGATTACTTTCAATTTATGCCATAGGATTTTGTCACTCTTGCTGAAAATTTCAAGACATTTTACTCCAGACTCATTCTTCTTTTTTTTCCCCTCAGATTTATTTACTACCTTTAGAAGTAGAAAAGTCCAATTTCAATCATGTTAGAAATAGCTCATTTTAGACAAGTGCGTGCTGCTCTGCTTACAAAACATATATGAGTGGAATATGCAATTACCACAACTCAGTTTCCTGCCACAGAAACATTTCAGCATTATAGCATTACAGAAATAGAATGACATGCATAATGAAAGATTTCAAGATTCACCCAAGGCATTTATTCTCTTCACCTTAATGTTCTCAGCAGTAGCAGAGTATCCATTAAAAGGTAGGATGAATTATGGTTGCTTAGCAACTGCGAGGAGCTTGTAACAGCACCAAAGAATGAAATGGCTGGTTGATAAAATGAATTTTCTCTGAGCATTAGCCTGTTGAAACTGCCTTTTCTTGTGGAACATAAAGTGCATTTATTTGTCTCATGCATTTTTTATTAGAAAATTATTTGAGTTCCAGAGACTTGAATCGTTTTGCTACAGGAGATATTTGATTTTAATGTGTTGTACTAAAATAAGTAATAAAAGACATTTTCTTCAAAGTAAAGACACCAAACAAACCTAGGTAGCTCCTTTTGAAGTCAGGAATAGAATCTTATGTAAGATATGTCGTTACTCATTTCTAATTAAGAGTGGCATTAGCTAGGACTTAAATTTTACCTTTGAAAGAAAGTTTGAGAGAGTTAGCCAATATGAGGTGAATAAGAGAGAGGTTTGAACTGATCTCATGGATTCACCATGACTGACATAAGCTTGTCTCCTCTCTTCCCACATGGTATGGTAGACATGTCTCAGAGCAGGTCAGAAGTTGCACATTCACACCTAACATTTACTGTCTGCTTGTTTCTGGTCTAAAAATGTATTCTTTGTAGGCTTCCATACAACAGTGAGGTGGTATTTAATTTTTCACTGACACTCTCCAGGCATTCAGCAGCAGCCACAGTCGGATGAGCAGTTTTGGCAGAGAAGGTTTTCACTGGAAAATGCTAGAAAACTGAACCCAAAGTTGAGGCAAGGGGAATACATCGGTTTTGATTAATCTTTTATTTGCAATATTTTCTGAGAATCAGGTCTGTCTACTCAGGACATGAGACAAAGAGAGATCAAAAGACAGAGAGCGAGAGGCTTGTCCATTCCAGAATATCTGGCATATCCATCCGGATCTATGAGACCAAAGCTTAGACATCTGCACAGCGTTATTTAGAGCAAGAACTTAACTTTTTTGGTTTTGTACCCATAGGACTACCCAAATGATTAGCTCTAATTAGTCTACAGTATTTTAGTCTGTCTTGTGAAACTTAAGACAGTGACATAAATGTTCTTACACAATTTAGTAGAGATCTTTAAAAGGTTGCAGAGGTTGCTTCACTGGTTTTAATAGTTTGACTCCCATGCGAACACTGGGGTGAGAAGAGACTGTAACCCTGCTGTCGCACCGTGACTCAGTAGATCATAATCCCCTGCGAGTGGTGCCCTGGGGTCTGTGTGAATGCCGAGTCTTGTTGCAACCTGGAGCCACCGTTGAATTTTCTGGCAAAGCAAACGAGGTGGCATGCATGCAGTTTGCGTGGTGAGCCTGAGTGGCAGCTGAAAGGAATGAGTGGGTCACCAGGGCAATGGAGAATTCCTTCTTGACTTAGAAGAGTTTCTCAAATTTTGATCTGGAGTTAGAGTAAGAAAGCAAATCTAAAAATCAGGATGAAATAAGTTGACTCATTTAACTGCTACCTACCTGAACGGAAAGAATCAGAGTGAAACAGACTGATAGCATTAACAAAATTGAAGGGATTTGCAGTGGCCTGCCTTGTTGTAGAACTTTTAGACTTGTATTTCTGTGTGCAGACCCATTCTGGTGATAGTGCTGAGAGCTGTTGTCTACTACTGACCGCTATTGGTAAAGGATGGGGCTGTTGTGGTTCACATGACAGGAAACATTGGCAGCCTAACAGAAAATAGATTTTAGTTACATTGACAACATGGCAACAATTTTTACAGAGTATTTTTTACTGCAAATTAAATGCCCTTGGAGATACATATCTGAAGACAATAATAACTTTTTTGGACTACAGTATAATTCAGCTCATGAAAATGAAAAAAACCTTGTATTAGCTGGTAAGATCTTGCCGCTTTAAAGTACGTGCTGATAATCAAACATTAAAAGTGAAACACTGCTCATCTTCTACAAAGGTGCAAATTAAAATTCCAGAGAGAGAGCTTGACTGATTTGTTTAACAAAGAGTTTAATACAGCAGAATCCCACTTGAACATAAAACTATTACACTCACAATAATCCTGTCTAGCTGTTGGGAGATCCAAATTAAAACTCTCACTGATATTTGCTTAAATCTCATAAATTGCACAGATTAGAGCATATTGAAGTTGTGTATTTACTGTGATCTTACTGTCTAATGGGTTTTTAACAATTTGAAATGATGACTGAAAATATGTATTTTCCCCTCAGATGATTCAAGTAGTGTGTATTTTATTCCTGTAGTCTAATTTAATACCCACTTGTTTATTAACTTACTAGTGTCAACATGACAAGGCTGTATTGAATACAGACTAAATGTTCCATTTAAACAGATAATTTATTTTGTTATTAGTATTAAGGTGCTATGAGGAGATTATTCTCTTGAAACTGCTGGATTAGTACTACTGCTTTTCAAGGAGATATTTTCATGCTCATTTGCTACGTTCCATTGTTTCCGTTCATACCCATAGAAGAACATAAGTTTGTTTCTTTTCTACTTGTGATTCTAATGATTTAGTAGCAATATTACTTTTTGTGTCCTGTTCCACTGTTCAGTATTCTTTGGAGGATTTAATTTATGATCATTTTATATGAAAAATTTAAAATATAAATAAATGTATAGACACCTGGAACTATTGGCAGTTTCAAAAAGTCCTGTAGAAAATCTTAAACGACTGGGAAATATTTCAAAATTATCCTTTCTGACCTCTTTTCTCTAGACCAGCTGTACTGGTGTATTTGAGTCTTTTAGATTGAGTGGACAAGTAAAGGTTTTAGAATTGATCCATCAGTAAAATTGTCCACATTTTAGTTAGGACACATCACAGATGTTGACTGAAAAGACAACAAAACTAGGACAGTAAAGTTAGGTTAAATATATGATAAATTAATAACCTGAGATAAATAATTTTGCCAGGTTTTGATAGTATGTTAAAAATTACCATAGCATCCGTGGTGCCATCTTTCTTTTGTGAAACTGATCTAATAAAGCAATAATGTACACACACCCACTTAAGAAATAATAATTATTCATGCTTTGTAGAAAAAGGTAGAGTTCCATTTCTGCGGTTTTTGCTCAGAGCTGCATTATACAAGGAATTAGATAAATGTAATTTATGAAAATGTACAGTTGTGCCAGCTGGAGAATGTACAGTCAATCCTGACTATTGTTGCACATCACCAAGAATTAATGAACAAGGAACTAACCACTCTTGCAAAGCCTCAGTTACTATAAAGCAGTGAGCAAAATTAAAGCAGTAGAGAAAGCTTGTTTTTTGAAATGCCCAGACATACATGGCACAAAAAAAAAGACTCCAGGTATGCATTTGTGTGCAAACCTAGCAGTAATCACAAAATTGCTTCAGTGCTTTGGTTGTGGCCCTCTTCCAAAAGAACATGTTATATCAGAGAAACATGTTTAATGCATTATTGCATGAATATAATAAAACCAGGGTGTGATTTGACCAAACTCACTGACGTAACCACTGCATACTTTTATATGAATCTGTCAAATGTGGAGCACGTTGCATAAGAGCACTCTATTTCTTACAGCTGCCTGAATAAATAATGTACATAAGCCTCTTCAGAAGCAAAGTCAATAATGAGCTGTCTGGTTGCATGTACTTTTGTATAACTTCTGGTTAACTTAAAAGCCCCAAATATGATATACAGAGCTCTGGAATATGATGTGGGTTTGAGACACTCTCTGGGGAACCTTTATCTGCGTATAGGATCTTTTTTAATATGTGACAGTTTTATATCAAAGATAATGATCTTTATGTAATAAGTAATCTAAATACAGTCAAACTCATGAGCGAATATGGTTTATTTTGTTGAATTGTTTCATAGATCAAATTTTAGAAATCATTTTAGAAGTTACATTAAAAAGGGTATTTTTGCTGTTTTCTGGCATGTAATATATCTGTCGATTAAATGGAAGGTACGTCACTCTGGTTTTTCTGTTGACACATGCTACAGTCTGTTGGGAATGGCACAGCCAAGAAAACCACCTTGTGATATTCTTTTCAGTCTGCACAGACATGCCAAGAAATGCTGCATTACTAATCAGAAAACATTGGGAAATTCTGGATAGTGATCAGACGCAGTGAACACTGTTTGGCTGTTTGTTAGCTAATACAGTTTTATTATTGTCACTAGTAAATGAAGAACACTTGAAAAATTGTATTCAGTGTAATTCTTGCAAACATACATACTAATTAAGAGTCTTAATACCTCCAGTTTTAGTTGAAGACAACTTTTTGTCCTATCATCTTTGCAATTGCTGTTTAGGTTTGTGCCAAGTCCTTTAAAATATCAGTTTAAAAGACTGCTCGTATTTTAGCCATCAGAAAGAGATTTATGGCAGATAAAAATGTTTAAACACAGTCTCAAGCGTGGTTGAGGGTATGGGTTAAAATCTGACATAATGACCAGAAGCAGAGGCACAGAAGAACTGCCCATGGCAAGTTCTGAAAAGCAGATATTCCCGTACACCAAAAGTAGTTACACATGTCAGAAGCTTAGTGCACATTTACCTCCTGAGATATTTCATGTGCTTTTAAAATAGGATTGTATTTTCATGTTTCAGCTCAGGATCGGTCTGTATAGGTTGTCTGTCTATTTTGTCCATATAGTAACAATTATTTGTATAAGTCTCTTAAATTGCCTAAATAGTCAGAGATGGGATTTCAGGAAGCTAGAGGGACATTACTAGGAAATGTAAATCATAATATTTATCTGTACTTGCTCATGTACGTGCAGAGTAGGAGAGTATCAGTCAAACATGGGTTTACTAATGATAGAACTGAATTCTGCCTTTATATTAGTTGACAATAACATATATACATATCTGACAGGAGATATGATTCCTTGGGTGTGATAGAGAAGATCAAGTGAAAATTTCTTTGCCTTTCATAATAATGAAGAACACTCAGTGATAGTATGAAGGGCGAGTATGAGGTCTTTCCCACTCCTGAAACTTCAGGTTAAGAGATGTATGCAAGCTTCAAAACTACTTGTAGTTGAAAAATCATGTTAAGATATTTTCATAACAGGTGTGCATTTCCACCTTTAACCACATAGTGCTGCCTGCTGCACTAAGTAGAGGATGGGGACATGATGTTTCTTGTGAATTGCTGAAGGATCCTTCAAAGAAGTTATACTTCCATAGCTTTTCCATCAAGTCCGCATAGTTCCTCTGATAGAGTTGCAGTACGAAAAACACAGACAGGTTAAAGTGACTGATGAAAGAAGTGATCAGATTAAAAACTTAATGACTGACAGAGAAAGCTGTTCCTAGGTTTTCTAGGTCACAAATCAAACCCCATTAAAACATTTGGAGAAGCTTGCAGTGCTTCTGATGGACTTTGGATAGAACCTTTATTGTGCATGGAAGTGCTCTTATCTTGGATTTTACATTTGCTGGAGAATTCTTTATCTCTGCCTCAATCTCTCTCTCTGAAAAGGGAGAAAATGTGTTCTGCATTACCAGTGCTTGTAAGTTTTTGGAAAGAGCAGGAAAATAGAGTGGTAGAATTAAAAATACAGTATGCAAAAAGTCTTTTGTACTTAAAAATCCCGTATTATGGATCCCTTGTACAAATAAATTATCTGGTTTACACTTCTTATTGTAAAGTTAATGCATTTTCTTAACCTTATACCTGTTTTGTTTTGTTTGAGAAAGGAGAAGCTATTCTGCTTATATATTCTTCCTCACTGCGGAATTTGAGTTGAAGGGTTATTTTTATTGTGTCTATTTGAGTAGAAAAAAGCCCCACAACACCAAACAATACAGATTTTATAAAAAAGCCCATAAATTTGTGTCAGTCTCTGCTTTCCAGGTCTTAATCGAGAATTTTTCATCTTCATTCATTGCCAGTTTTCCAGAGAAGATTGAGATAAATGTCTTTTATCACCCAACCATTGCAGATGCATATTCCTCTTGGAGGAGGTGATGTTCAACATCTGTGTTAGACAAAGTATAAAGTCCAAAATTTTCCCTTCTGTAGAGAACAGGGTGTAAAAACATTCAATTTTTTTGCACTGTCTTTGTAGATCTGTGCTATGCTTTGTCTTACTGTATACCTACACACTTCTGCTCATGGACCATTCCTCCTTTCCTTAGGCTGTATGTGCCATCAAGGAAATCCCCATCAAAAGGAGTGCAGGCTTAGGACAGGGTAACAAAAATTCTCCTGGTTATGTTGTTCAAGAAGAGGGGCTATTAGGTTTATAGTAGCAGTAGAAAGGAGCACAAGGCAGTCAAAAATGCCTGGGGACATGCACAAGAATCAGATGTGCTTATAAAGGAGATCCTGCAAACTGCTTCACAAAGAATAGCAAAGGTGGGGCCTGTGGTGGGCACTGTGAGTAGGTGGAGGGCTGTCCTGTAATGCTTGTGTAAGACTCATTCTTAATTGCAGAAGATATTTTTGTTAGAGTATCTTTTCAAACGACTCCTCATTCTTCAGTCTGCTGGAGGAAGTAAACAGTATTCATAGGTCTGGGGAAATAAGTTGCATTTCATTAGTCCTGGAGTATTTAATTTTAGATTTTCTTCTGTTGGTAATATTTCCTTGTACCGCAGAAAGGTGTAATAAGGAGCATGCATAGGATGTTGCACTTCTTTTGATTTAGCTTCATTAAAAATTTCACAGCACAAGCTTTACAGGGGATAAGGTTGGGGAGGCATTTCATCTCTTTGCTTCCTTTTTAGTTTAACTGAAGAGTTTTCAACCCAAGTCCATACCAGAACTTTGACTTTGACATCAGAACAAGTTCTTATTTATTGTCTTGGTTGATGGGAAGCGTTCATGCAGTGAGCAAGATTATTGCCTATTTTGCCACAGGTTTTTTTCCTGCTGTATATAAGGATATTTTTGTTAAGACTTTACAACTCACACAGTGTATTTACAAGCCCCCTAAACTGTCCATACCTAACTGGAGCAATCCAGTGGCAGGAAGTGAGAACTGTCACAGACTCATTTGCAAAGACTGGACATAAGCAGAATGCCAAGAGAAAGATTTGTTTTGGTAGAATTGTATCTAGATGCAGCAGCAGCACAAAGCCAGGCAAATTTTGGCTACTACTCCTACCAGGTACAGACTGCTGTGACTTTACACTGCTTTAATTGTACTACAGGTAATTATTTTCCTGGCCTGCAAGTTGTGAGTCATGTCTCGTATGGGTGAAAATTTCTCTTATGTGCTTTTAAGGTTGTGTTGGCCACGTAGTTTGTTCTGTTTTGTCATAATTCATGCTTATCAGGTATTAAAAGTATAGCCTTGACTTGGGATAGCTGAAGGGTTCTTTGTGAGAGGCAATTTCATTGCAATGTAAAAGACCTGGGGTTTGTTCCAAAAAACACACATCGACTGGAACCAGCTAGAATCAGAGAATTTCAACTGACATTTCTAATAGAGATGCTGTCATTTTTAGAGTTTTTAAAATTATTTCCATAGCTTTTTTAATACTTCCGTGTTGGTTGTTTAGTTGGTGATTTCTTTGTTAATGTGTGTAAGTGTTTAATTATTCTTTTGGCATCCTTATTTTACCATTTGCCTCTGTGGAGGAAAAGCTTTTTAAAATACATCAGTGAAATGTTAACTGAGAGTAAGATGATTTTATTTTAAGGTTATATTTTCTGCTTCTCACCAAACGCTTATTTAGGACTTAATTGTCAGTGGGATGTTTTAATTCTACCCATCCATGTTGGCTGGTCTGAGAGCTCCATTTTGTGAAAAAATGGCATTTTTAATTCACAATTAAAAATTCCCTCGACCTGCTGTAAATTTGACTAAATGCACACCCCTTTCTTTCTGCATTTGGAGGAACCTGTCATCCTTCTGTGGAGAATTTTTACAAATTAAAGAAAGTAGATCTGGCCTGTAGGAATTCCACAGCAAATACAAAGAAAGAAATTAGCTTATAACATTAGTGATGTTAACTATTATTCAAAGCTATTCAGAGGGCCTTATTCTTTTGTTTGCAGGCAGTCTTATTTCCAAAGTACTTCTACCTCTAATGATACCTTATGAAAGCCAGATTAGTTAGATAGAGGCACAACTCTTCCCATTTAAGACTGCAAACACAAAATCGTGCTTGTAAATGTACAGACTTGGCCTTTTGAATATCTGGCCCTTAATGTTTCATGGCCCTTATACAATGCACACTTATAATTGAATTACGCTGAGAGGATAACACGTTATTGTGTTGTCTTCTGTAGGGTTCATAGTAATTCTTATCATGTATTTCCAGAAGACATTATTTTATTTTATTCCTGGCATTACAGACAAGCCTTTTAATGTACTTAATCTTGAAGGGCTCGTAGTGTAAGAACTACATGCTCAAGCACGGACTGCTCAAATGGGTAAAGTCAAATCACTTGGGCCTTATTTCTGACATTTAGGAACAACACTATGCAAAAAAGAAGGAAGGGGAGATGACTGTGCAGTGGCAAAGTTCCCAACAGCTCACAAAGGACTTCCAAGAGCCTTTTTTAGGAAATGCAGAGCCACAGCACTCGTGGCTGTCCGCCTGTTGGCTTTAATGGTCAGCATGTAGGCGGAAGAAGCAGTATGACCACCTGTGCCTCTTTCAGCCTATCTTTGTCATCCTGTGCACTGCCCCAGAGGGAGAGTGCGCAATGACAGCTTCCCTCCAGATGATCGGCCCATGGTCCTGCCTTACCCTGTGTGGCCGTGCACCTTTAAGTACACCTCCTGTGCTATGTGGCCATGAAATAGTCACAGCACACGAGAACAAAACAGAACATGAGATACCAGGCTTATGCAGCCCCTTGTGGATGTCATTGTGTGCATGAGGTGGGCAGGGGACTGGTTAAGATACCCTGTTTAACACAGTGACTCAAGCACTGCTGCCGTGCTGTTGTAGAGAAGCATGTGAGTTGGACGTTGTGAATAAACAGTTCTGTGTGCAATGGCTATTAATTAAAATCACATGTGAAAGTAGAAACGTTCTGTAGTTGCATATTGATAGGTCTGAGCTGTAGTTAAGCTACTTAAGTAGTAACTAGCAGTAGTGTTTGTAATACAGTAGCAGATTTGCATAACAAACATTGAGTATCAAGTTGTGGCCCATGTACTTTTGTGATATTATCATTACTAATTTATGGCTTAGCATTGCATGCTTGACAGACTACTTATACGTTATAATAAAATGTTATTACACAGACACCCTTGCAGAGTAACCATAGTTACACACACAACACACTTCTTTTGGATAAAGTAAACACAAGTATTATCATTAGGGTCAGCACTGGAGCTTTGTAGGTTAAGAGTTTGCTGCCAGCAGTGAATAAAAGGAATGTATCTAGCAGTTCAAAGTGAAACTCGCTCACCCTTTATGAAGATTGAAACATGCTATTAAAGTAAATTATTACAGTGATTTGTTTTATTTTTGGCTTTGTGATATGATTACTTTAAGTCATCATTTTGGTTAGAGAACCTGAAAAAAAATCCTCCTTAGTACCAGCCTTATCATCTCAGTAGAGTAGCTTGACAGTCCATTCTAATGCATTTTAACCAACTTATAAATCATTTTCTAGAGGCTAATGATTTATTACTGCTGTAATGAACTTCAGAGGCATCAATACATTAGTATCCACTTTGAAAAAAAGCCATTGTCAAATCCTATTGGAATAATGATCAGTTTACTATTGTTATTAATGACCCCGATCAAGTCTTTGAATCTATGAATAACCCTGTTAGATGACAGGGGTCTTCTATTTGGGCAAAAATCAATGCATATGTAGAATAAAATCATGTGGCCTTCTAGAATCTTTATCAGAACTTATCTTCCTGTTGTCTGCAAAGATTCAGGACTACTTGTAAGCTCACCAAAGGTGTGAAGACTTAGGCATAGGAATCCTTGGAAATACTTTAAGTTCAAAGTTAGGCAATGTCTCTGTTTTAGGAGAGTCTGTTGCTTTGTTACCTAAACAAATTCCAGGGGTGGATATGCGCTGGCTACTTAACAGGCACGTGAGGTCTCAAATGAAATTCTTATTGCTTTATCCTTTATTTTCCTCTGCCATGTTACAGACTATACCAAGGGCTGGTTCTAAAGTACCGAAATTATGAGGGTTTTTTTCCATTTCTGATTGAAATCAAAAATAGACCTCAGTGACCTGACCAAAATAGTAATTACCATGTTAGGGTTTTTTTCAGTGTTCAGAGATGTCAGAAGTTTGACCTTTGAGGCTTTTAAATCTGACCTTGTCACTTCTTTTCATTCATTAAGCTACAATCTTGACTCTGTTGTCATAAAAGATAAATGAAGATTCACACCATCTTTATTTAAGAGAAGATTTATTGTTTACATTAATGTAGATTAAGTAGAGGCAAACCAATTATTTATTGTGCCAATCATGTCATCTTGAACTTTAAGTTAGTTTTCACAGTTCTATAATTACCATTTCCAAAGGTTCATTGCAAACTCAAAGTGAAATCAGATTTCTTTTTAAATTTATTTGAAATTTTATTATATTATATGCATAACTGGAAGAATATTTTTCATTTTCCTTCTATTGATCCAGAAAAAGAAATTAAATTTCAAAATTAAATAACCAAAATATGGCAATCATACACCTAACATTGCATTTAATTGATGTTCAGTGTTTTCCACTCTGGAAGCAAATGATAGAATTTTCTGTTGCCACAGAAGCATATTTTTTGGCACAGAATTAAAAAAGTTAAGAATTTTTTTGTTTTATCAAACAAATACAACTGTTGTTCAAATTCATTCTCAGATATCCTCTAATGAAGAAATTGATAGGCAAGGCCATGCTGACACTGCAAGAATTTGTGCACTGAGGTAGAAACCTGGGGTTTGTTACAGGTTTTGGTTTTGTTTTCAGTTTTCTTAATATATCCATCTGAAAGCAAGTTGCTTGAAATTGCCGGACTGTAACTAACACTGTATGGGTTCACAAAGAGAAAGGAGGGAAAGAGGCAAGAATACCTTCCAGCATATATGCACTACCACGTCCCTTGAGATTTTACTGAAACCAACAGAAATGTTTTCTCAGATGTCTCAAGGAGAGGGTATTTTGCACCCCCAGGAGCAATCATCTCTCTACCTGCTTCAGGGACAATGGTTCCTGAAGGGAAATGTGGTAAATCTTGAGACAAGTCAAGTCTCTTGCACCCATTTGGACCATGGAAGT
The DNA here is from genome assembly GCA_033556795.1 of Tapera naevia. Classification (NCBI taxonomy): domain Eukaryota; kingdom Metazoa; phylum Chordata; class Aves; order Cuculiformes; family Neomorphidae; genus Tapera; species Tapera naevia. Next base: position 21,559,743 of record JAUMJJ010000038.1, read on the forward strand.
AACCATAGTTGGTTACTTCACTGTGAAGCTTGGCGGTAACCAGAATGTGGCTTCACTTTTGGCATCTAACGTGTTCTGCTAATATGGTAATGTGAAATATATGCAAAAAACAGTGCACAAAGAGGCAGGAAAAGCAGCTTCACATTTAAAAGGCAGTGAGAATAGTTCTGGTTCTGAACAGAAGTCTAGATGTGCACCAGTGGCGTAGCTTGAAGTTAAACACACGAGGCCTCATTTTGCAGAATATTTTAGACTTACTATTAAAGCCAAGCAAAACCATACACAACAGTGGAAATCAATGTGTACATTTAAATGTGAGTTATGTTTGGGGATCATGTTGATATGATATAGCATAGCATCACAGATCCTCACTTTTTGAGGCCTTGGGAGCTCAAGTGTAGCTTAGCTCCTTGATTCATATACAGTTCAGTGAGGCTGTGCTTCTTAAGCATGTCAAATGAGATCAAGCTTTGAAAATGATCACAAGTTAACTAGCCGGACCTGCCATCTCAGAACTAGACTGAAAAACAACCCAAAGCCGTGCGTCATGTATCCACACCTCTGCGAAGGACACATGGATAGAACGTTGGAGCCCGTCTATACGCTAAGATTTGGGAGGAACAAGTTAGATAGCAGTCAGATTGCATGCTTGTTCCTTCAGCAGTTTCAGAAGGCTAAGTAGCACGGCACTTATTTCAGTGAACATCTGCTACATAAATTAAATACTTTTCAGGAAAACAGAAATTGAAATCTCCATTCTAATTCCACTTACTATATTTTACTGTTATTCCTAGTGTAAGTGACATCACAGGTGTACTCTAATAGAACAACATGTTCTCTTTAAAATACACAGTTACATCATACATACTGAATTCTTCATTAGTCAGGATTAAATTTAGTTATTAAACTTCTATTGTTTCCTTACATTTAGAATGGGATATAATTGAATCATATATCAGTATATATTATTTTATACATAACTGGTTTTAAATATTCTCTTGTATTTATGATCATCCTACTTTAATTACAATCATAGAATTATAGAATCATCTGGTTGGAAAAGACCTCTGAGATCATCAAGTCCAACCATACCTGTCCACTTACCAAATCATGTCCCTCAGAAATTCACCTGCCTGCCTTTTAAACACCTCCAGAGATGGCGACTCAACCACCTCTGTGGGCAGCCTATTTACGTTAAGCGTATTTACATTAAGCCTATTTACATTAAGTACTGAAATACATTTATCTCTGCCATAGGAAAACACAGGAATTTTGTTGTTACAAGGATTGAAATCATAGAATGTAGCTTTTAAAGTATTTTTTTGTTCTGGTTCTTTAAGAAATGCATTGCTTGCGCTGTGTGGGAGAGGTAAGGGCTTTGTATTTCAGCAAAGTAGTTATGAAAACGTGATGTCCACATATTATGAAAGAAAATCACTAAGATCAATATTTCAAAATATATAGGGAAACTGTAGCCCTGGTTTGGATCCTGTCAACCTCAAAAGAAACAAAAAAAGGGCATTTTTTTCTGTTCCTGAATCAGAATCTGCGTGTTAAAAAAAACGGTGTACTCTAAAGGACCCTTCTCAGATGCAAGGCTATATGAATTCATCCTTTTGTAGATTGTGATAGTTCCTGCCAGGTGGGGAGCTTTTCCTGATGTACTTTCTACAGTATTAATTACAGTATTTGGGTTTGCTAGAGAGCAATAAAAGGGAGATGTCTCTTGTTAAATTGTTCTCAATAAAACCAGAATATTTTCTTTAACGTCAGTTAAGATTTTCGCAGTAGTTGCCAGCCACAGTGGTCCAATCAGACTATAAAAATTATCAGAACTGACAGCCTGAGTAAGTGCAGAAATTCCATACAATTCTGCAATGAATTGATGCTCTAATGATTCAGAATTTTAATATATGTATTCCAGAATTTCAGTCCTATGATACTGTCATAATATTCATGTTATTCAATAGCATGGAATGAGGTGTTAGGGAAAAAAACCTTAAAAGCAAAAAAGTTATAAAATTAGATAGAGCTGAAAAGCATGGCTTGTAGTTAAATATTACCACAACTACTCACCTATATTTCAACTGGGGAAAAGAAAAATGTTAGCACTTTGTAGTCTTTGTGTTTGCCTGTTGAGCATGTTTAGTTTTGCTAGTCCTGGAATTAAAGAATGAATTACAAGCTGAAAAACTTGAGCATCATATTGATAACATGCTTATCATCCTAAAGTATTTTGGCTAAATTTGCTTTACTAATCTTATAAGCAAATATATCAAGATTAATTGGTTACCAGTCCTCTGTTACCTTTTTCTAAAATTAAGGAAAGCATTCTGGATGCAATGACAGTTTTCCAAGGTCCAGAGGAGGTTAGAGCATGTTAGGCGTCAACAAGCTTCATCAGGGAAAGTTTAGGCTTGATGTTAGGAAAAAGTTCTTCACTGAAAGGGTGATTGGCCATTGGAATGCGCTGCCCAGGGAGGTGGTGGAGTCGCCGACCCTGGAGGCGTTTAAGGGGAGACTGAATGAGGCACTGAGTGCCATGGTTTAGATGATGGGTTGGTGTTAGTGTTGGTGTTAGTGTTGGGTTATAGGTTGGACTTGATGATCTCAGAGGTCCTTTCCAACCTTATGATACTGTGATACTGTGATAACAAAGAAAGCACTACTTATTTGTTTCATTTCATAATGTTGCTTTTCTTGTCATTGTACTTCCTAATTAGTAGTGGTAGTTACTTACATGCAAAATATTTTTCATTAAAACATAATATTTAGCATCAGTTATTTTAAACACTGCAAGGTACAGTCATTGTTCAGAACACAATACCACCGATATAGTGTAATAAGGAGCAATGTTTATCTTGTGTCAGTAATTTTCAAACTGAATTATCTCAGCAACACTTATAAGACAAAGCAAGCGTAACTTGTTTATGAGCAGAGATTTGCTGGGGATTTTTTGTTTCTTATATGTCAGCCTTTTTCTCTCTGCTGTGCTTAAATGGTATTGCTTTGAGTGGCAGAGGTTGGTAATTTGTCTAGAATTCAGTTATTGGTTTACCATTTATTAGCAAGAATAGAGCCCCACTTACTGTATTATGGTTTTGTTGACTCTACAGTGCTGGCAGAAGTGAAATTTAATAATGTCAGAAGATTAATTGGAGTTATCATGGGGAGCAAGTATTCTACATATGACTATATCCAAATCTTAAAGACCTGCAATTCTTATGGCAGATGCTGTTTACTCATCTTTGAGAATAAAAGTAGTCCAGAAGCTGCTCAGAATTTTCAAAATAAATATGTAAATTCTCTGAATTTAAATACACAATTTTAAAAAAGTTTTAAACCTTTTTTTTTCCTAAATATTATAGATGTAGGGATTAAAATTCTTTAAAAAGAACTTTAAAAATGCAGAGAAGTAATTAAATGCAAGGGCTTGATTTTTAAGGTTTCCATAATCAGATGCAGTTTTCACAGGGAGTACCATACAAGGTACTTTAAGATCATTCCTTTTCCTAACAACACATGCGTATTTTTTATGTATTTTTCTGCTCTTCTCCTTAGAAATTTAGAATGTAAATGCAGTGCCAATGTCTTTTTTGTAGTTAGTGGTTGAGGTTAGCAGAAGTATCTGGATGTGTTTTTCTTTTCCACGGCAAATGTTTTTATTGTCTTGTCTTCGTAAAATGCAAAACAAACAAGCCAAGATATTTTTATTAGTAAAGTTTTAAATGTAGCAACAGAGGTATAATCTGTTGAAATGGCTCTGTCAGTCAAATGAAGTATGATTCCTTTATTCTTCAGAGAAATAAGACACTTGTAAACTCATCCAATTGCTTATGTAAACACCACTGGGGCCCTGTTTTGGCTTTACGTTCATGAGGAACTCTTCTGCTTTTCTCAATGAAGAGTGAGACAATTTCACTTACTGTAAATTACACTATACATAAGCAGCTTGTCTGTCTGAAAACCATTGTGTTTCTTGACTACCAGAAAGGCTATGTTGCATATTAAAAACAGGAGAATGCAGGGTAATTGAAGGAACTCGACCTTTCTAGTGTATTACTCATATCCTCCTCTTTCAAAATGTAATGTAAACAAAAGCTAACGCATAAGCTGAAGTTGACTTTGTCCAGTTTATTTTCTTTCCGTATGCTTCTGATTTCCTTATTCCACCAGCCCCTTGTACATCCTTCATCGGTCCTTCATTAGTTATTCAGTCAGATTTTATGTAAACTGAGTCCTGAGATCTATGTACTAAACCTGGGAAGGTAATTATGAAAATTGCCCATGCAAATTGAGTAAAGGCACACATAAATTACCAGTTAGAGTTTAGCTAGTAGTTTGCTTGCGTATTTACCTGAATTGCATTCATAATTGCAGTAATTATGTGAACAGTCGTGGATGCACTTTTGCACACACAGGAACTACATTTTAAAACTTTTCCCTGAAGTAAAGCCATTGATTTGCTGAGAGCCATAAGAGAGGATAAGGTGAGTTTCTGTAGTTACAAAATTCAGGATAACTATTAAAGCTTGACCCTATTATAGAGTATTAAAGAAGCTCAAGGTGCTGTGGTAACAGAATGTAAAGTTGCACACTAGTTGAATGGTACACTGGCATAAAGAGCTCACCTAAAAGCAGCCTGTGACAAGTGAACAAGACAAAACACTGTGGGTAGGTCTTTCTGCTGTTTAGGATATTTCTCTATGTCATTTTGAGATTATTTGAATTCTAATCTTTCTAATGGTTAGATATTCTGTTCCGTAGCAGCTGACTACTTGCCTGGTCAGGGTAGCTCCCAGGGTTACCTTCTGGCAGTGTAAAAGCTTGGCACATAGATCCTATTTCAGATTTGGATGCATTTTATTCAATTACATTAATCTTTATTTGACCATTAATACATTGAAAATTAGAACCATGGCCTCTGTCTGTCAACAAAGCTGACGTATGGGCAGCAGAAGAGCTTGGGGATTTCAGAACAAGCTTGGTGTACTCACAGCAGCCTGAAACCTGGGAAATGTAAGCAGTTGTGTTTTGTACTGTATGAATGTTATTACTTGTCATCACATTCAGCTCCAGATAACAAGAGATTAGATAGTCCCAAATAAAAGTTAGAAATAGATTAATATGACCAGACCCTCATCCAAAAAGAAACAAAAGAGGAAATCTTCCTAGAAAACTTCATATTTTCTTTAAAATTATGCGACTACTCATTCAGACTAAACGATTTCAACTTTTTGATGAACTTGTGAGATTGTGCTGACAAAACTGGGGCCATTTCTTTGAAAGGTCTTATGTCCAGACAGCATCACCCCGAATCCATGACCTTCTCTAATCTGAAAAAAAATCTCTCTAAAGTCCAGCTTTGTGGTCACTCATTAATCTGCATCACCCATGTATCCTTTTCTTTCTTCACCATGAAGACATCATTTCCACAGCTTGGAAGTTCTTGTATTTCAGGTTTATTTTTCTAATGTCTGTAAATGTCTTCATCATCTTTTTCTCCTGCAGATAGCAATTGTTTCCTCTCTAAATTTGCTTAAAACTTTTCTGTGTTTTAGTGGATTCCGTAGGAAACAGGTGTGGTACCTTGAGTTTTGCTGTTGACTTTGTCAGGGTATGCAAAATGAGTATTAGATGTCAACTTGTTCTTACCACAGATACGAGTATGCTTCCCTGGCAGGCAGGAGCAGAATGAAATTACTCTATATATGGTCATAAAAAAATCACTTCCCTGGCTGTTGGTTACTACGCAGTAATGTTGAAACTACAGGTTTGTGAGATAAAGGAAAAAGAAAGTTTTCTTGGCCAAACCAAGTTTGCTGCTTTACTCTAAAGATGAATGGGACAATAAGAGGTTTCAGGATCAACAAGAATAGACTGAATAAGAAGTTTAAAAAGAAATCATAGGTTGTGGTGACCTAAAGTGTATTCCTTTTCAAGAACTTACAGCTTTTGCTTCTTTCTTTGAAATTATTTTGGGAAGTTGATCAGGCTTTATTAACGAAGGTATCCAGCATTTAGAAATATCAAACCAGGAAAATAAAGAGATATTCTTAAATTAAAAAGAAGGTTCCCAGGAAGGTCTTCCGTCACATGCCAATATAATGAACACAAAGAAAAATAGATTTACTAATTTTAATCTTTCAAGAGTGCTGGATAACTGTTCATCTTCTACATAGTTGAAAATAAAATAATTGAGATTTTTCTTGTTTCAGGGTTATAATATTGACTTAGCAAGCTGCAGATGGATAATTACACTGGAGATGTTAAATAGGTTTTAGAGACAAAATTGTAAATAATACAATACAGAAGAATGATGGACTTATTATCATACCATTAAATCTCTTTTTCCCTGAGAGCTAAGCATATTTTTCATAACTTACAAAAAGTGTCTTGCCTCGCAGTTAACACATGTGCTTAACATTTACAAAACTCACAATATTTGACGGTAGCATTAGTTTTATATTGCAGGAAAAATTATGACAATATAGTTACAAATATCAGTAAGTTTATTACTTGATAACAAGATCACATGTATGAAAAACAATCTCTTTTGAGTTAAGCATCTTGCAGACCTTTTGTTTCAACTTCCATTACTGCTATCACTCACACTGAGAATTTACAGGGCTTCAACATAGCAACAGGAAAATTTGGCAAAAGATCCTTTCACTAACATAATTTAAACTGTCAAGCTCATTGTTATTAGTCTAAATTATGGGTTTTCTTATGATTTTGTACTTAATAAAAACTAAAATTACAGAGGATAATTTTTTTTCCTGGGCTACTGGTATTATTTCTTGTATGAACTTTTTTATTTAGGAAAATGAACTTAGTCCAGAAATTCACAAAATGCACATCTGAAACCTAGATCACTTTAGCTTTCAGCAAACACGCATCAGTGGTGATCGATGGAGAACGTGCAGTCATAATTCTATGCAGTTAGTGCCAAGGTGGCAGAGAATTACAGGAAGGTTCATTTGGTTTAGTAATTGTTTTGAGTGGGAATGCAAGAGCTAGCACAGTGCCACTGTTTCCACCTGAGCCTAAAATGTCTAGCAAAATAGTTTGGTTCAACAGAGATGATGTTTATCACTGAGCCTTGAAGACTCTGAGCCAGATGAGTCTCCATAATCTGGCCATTCCTTAATTTACTTGTGTTCAGATTTTGCTTATGATTAATTCTGTAGAAGATGTTGTTGTAGGCACAATGCCCTTTGTAAACCACAAGCCCAGATAGGACACTTTGGCTCCAGGAAATAATTTCAAAGATGTTCCACATCACAGTGCCCAAGAACAGTGTAGACAGTTGCAGACTATGTCTGCCTGTGTTACCCCGATTTTAAAGATTCAACTTCATATGACATTGCAATGGAAACAAGGTCTTCTAAATGTTTCCTGGAACATCAGGAAATCTCACAAGCATAATGATGAGGGGAATGAGATGGTTACAGCAAGTAGCAAAGTCAGATTTTAGTCCTTTCTTTGCCTTCTGGATGATAGAGATTTTCATTTTGAGATCCTTCTGACTTTTATTTCTGTCCAGTGCCTAAAAAGGTGAGCAGCACTTAAAAGACAGCCTCTCCTCCCTTGCAAAAGCTCTTTTCAGTGAAGCAGCATACTTACAACTCATCAATGATACTTCAAAAATCTCTCATTCCAGCTGATATGCTGCAGATTCCAGCTTTGTGAGGGAACTGGCATTTCTTTGGACTGAGATAAGATGTAGTTCAGATCCTACAGAGTTCTATAGAGTTAGGAGACATGAGACATCCCAATATTGCACCAACTCTTTCGGTATCACAATTGGTTTAGTTTGATTTCCTAACCAGAAGGAAATTTTTGTCCCATCCCACGTGGACATCTCCTACACTTAGGCAGATGTGCTGTCATTCAACCTGAGGAGCGTGGCTTTTCAGATAAGATATGCAATTCAATGAGCAGCAGACCATTCTTTGGGATGGGCAAATGGAACAGTTATCAAGAGAACCCCGAAAGACACAAAAAGACTCAAGTTATCCAGATGTGCATTTCAGATGAGTCTTGCTTTACAGAGAAATTGAGAATTTCATATTTTTCCCCAAAATTGATAAATAGAAAGAACTGACTATTGTTTTTGAACTTCACAGGGTGTATAGCGTGAGAAAGGCAGAGCCCGATTCAGAGCTCTAGAATTTGTTGCTACGCATGGAAGTAACACAGCCATTACAAATGTAGGGATGAGCTTTCTAAAGAGGAGTAAGAACAGAGAAAGAGTGTAAACTAACATGATATACAGTATGAAGTCAGCAAGAATTATCTGTTATAGCTTTAATATGTTCTGTTTCACCTTTCAGTATTTTTCCCTGTTGTATCTGTAATTAATGAGTGCAAGTCTAGTAGCTTCTGCTTGTGCAACCATCCTTTACTGAAACTAAGCTCAATAAAACAATATGGTAGCCTGAATGGGCTAGAATTCAAAGGGTTACTTGGTCTTTCAAGGTCTCAGCACCTTCCTTGAAGACTTTCATACCTATCAAGTTAGTAAATGACTGCATCTGTGTTACCTTAAGAATACAAACATTGGCATACTAAAATCATTCGCACAGTCAGTCTTAACATAATAAATACTGTAGTCAAGTCACATGTTCTTTGCTAAGTGTAAACATCCTTAAATACGTTTATTTAAACATTCCAGTATAATTCTAATATTTCAAATTTATTTTGTATTAAACAGTTTCTAAATGCTATGCAAACTGCACTTTGCTTTGAAATACGGAGTGTGATGAATATGAACATCTCATTGGGAATTTATTTATTTAAATGCTAATTCTCCCAATCTTCTAAATATCCACACTACCATATAAAGTATTTAAATAGGTCTGACCAGATTCACTGGCAGATGCACTGACATCACTGGAAAATAAACAACTATGCACTGACTACTTCACTCACCCTGCAGTCTTTGCTCTCTTATGGCCGGATCCTCTTGTGGCAAATGTGTTGGCAAATTTGCTGATCATCTGCTGGAGGATGACACTGATTCAAGGCTCTCCAGACTGTTTTATTAACGTAAATGTATCCAATACAACTTCCTTTTCTTTCCAGTGGGGAGCGATGGATGATGTGGTCAGCAGATGTGTTTTGTCTGTTACAGCAGGTAGAGCGAACAGCATGTGACAGACAATGGCTCATTGCAGGAAGATAGTTTCATACTGTTGTGGTGAACATCACTGAAAAAAAAACCAAAAACCAAAAGAGAACAGAACAGAACATGACAGGATAGAACAGAATAGCATAGAATGGAATAGAACAGAGCAAAACCCGGTGAAGGTTACAGCAATCTCATGCTGGCTACTGTGTTGTTGTTAGTCAGTCAAAGGAGCAAAGCACTGTAAAAGCAGTAAGTTGCCTGTATCCCTTTTCCCTCCTGCCCTGCAGCAAGCATAGCTTTGCACTGTTCAAAATATTTCCAAGGATCTTGTTTGTATTCCTAGATTTAATATCTCATGTCCCTTCGATGCTTCTATTTTTATTGTCTAAAAGAATGGGAAACAATATTGTACCATTCTCAAGCACCTTTTGACTTCATTTCTTTTGATGAAAGGCTATTGATTCAGGTGTTTTAGAATGAACCTGTGAATATACTGCTGACTCAGAAGTTCTTTAGCATCACTAAAATAAATGTGAAATGCATGAATATTTTCCTTATGTAAATAACTGGTGAAGTAGATAGCGGTTCTGTTGTTATTTGCAAAAAAACATTGAAGGGATAATATAATTATCAAGAGATGTGTACTAGAAAATTTGACTTGTACCTCCTGGATTCCATTTGTCTGCTGTCAACATATACCTACTGTTAAGCATTAGAAACTTAAAAAAAAAGAAGAAGATAAGACAAATTATTCACCATTAATTCTTTAAAATGAGTCACTATTAAAAGCTTAATTGTTTGCTGAGAGGGTCTAAATTAGTGGACTTTGCAAGATCAAACAAAATTGAAGATATTTGTCCAAATTAAAATGGAAACATGCATCCAGAATGTACCAAATGAACATGTATGCTCCTGTAATAATAATTTTATTATCTTCAGCTTCCAGGCCAGACTTTTAATTATGACCCTTTATATCAGTGAAAGCCATGTATTCAGGATTAAAAACCCATTTCTTTAACTAGTCTAGTTAAAGACTGTGGTTTGATATATTCTATGCTACAACTTTTATAAAAACCAGAGAACACTTCTAATAACACTTTTCTAATTTCATGGTTCAGTGCACAGTCAGTAAAGATTTAAATAATTCAGAAAGAAAGCCTATTCTGCTTCTTTATTAGAAGTTTGAGTCAGGCAAATTCTTTGACATTTAATAGGTTTTTAACCCTTTTAATAACTTCTTATAATGAAATTTATTGGAGGTTGTTTTAAATAAAGGGTTATTATATTAGAGTGAATAGTAGTCGGTAGTTTTTTATGATTAGTTTTGAGACCTTGGCCCTATGTGACTCAAAGGATATTGAAACATAAAGTAGAAAAGAATGTTAATAGTCACCAAATTAACTGTGTACCAAGAAATATAGAAACTGTATGTAACTGTATTCTTGTCGTTATGTGATTGTGCTATAAAATTCTACAGTCAAATTTTGAGTATATAATTGTTTTAAAGGAGCTTAAGATCACTTACAGGACCAGTACTATATAAAACAACCTGAAGTAGTTTAATTTTTAACAGAATGATTTGGGGAAGATTAGAGTAGAAAATTTAATAGGGGTTTTTTTTTGGTTTCTTTTTTTTTTAGAGTTCTTTTTGCATATGAGGTTTTTGCTGTTTAATTTTAAGACTGTTTTCCTAATCAACAGAGATTTTGAATGATCCTTTCATTTTATGTGGGAAATGCACTGGTCACAGTATATAAAATACACTTGTGTACAACATTAAAATATTCCCCAAGTACCTATTTACTTTAAAACTTGCAGTTAGCTGATACAAAAGAGAATTATAAAAAGTTGATGATGAAAACACGCATCCCTTCCTCTGTTAGGTGGTGTTTTCAAGTTATTCTTTTTAATGTGTTTTGAATGGTTTTCTATGGTCACTTAGTAGTAACCTCAGCTTTTGTAACAAATCTTTATTTAGCACTCATTCTCTTACATATGTGCTAAAAGAAGACTTGGTTGCAGACCTGATTTCTACGTTACCTGCATGGAAATAAAGATCTGATAGTATGTGTTTCTTTGGGTTTGATCAGCCTTCATTCATAACAGGACGTACATACCCAGTTACCAGTTTTATCCACTCTCATCAGTGGATCCTAACTTCTTGACAGTTTTTGGATTTCTAAATATTTGAGTCCCTTCATGTTTTTCTCTGGTGTACAAATACAGATGTTCAAGTTATCTCGAGTTTTAAGTTATCTCACTGAATAGCATCACCATGCTGAAAAACAGCAGATGAAACTGCGTGGTTTGCTTTTAATTCAGTCGGTATTAGTCTAGAATCATAATCAATAGCATGCATTGAAGAACCGTGTGGTACTACTGCTTGTTATCAGTATGAACTGAGTGAAAGGTGTCTAAAGTGTGGTTAAACTGATGAATATTTCTTGCATTTTGAATCATTAAAATAAATTATGAATTTTTCTGGTTTTGCAAATGTTTGTTTTGACCATGCATGGTAGGTATGGTCTCCAAAACACAATTCCTTCTCTGTGTGCCAGCTCTCACAAACCTGCCTGGTAACTGAATGTTATATTTTCTTCTCCTTTGAAACCTTGACTTAAAGAGTCAAGTGATTATGTAGGAATTAAGGTTTTTTTTCTCTTTTTTTAAATGAGCATCTCTGTGTCACTGAAAAACATCTCGCTGATGTTCATTGACTTATGGTAGTAGGCAGTTAAAACCCTTAAAATAGAACCAATAAAAATTCTAAGCGAATGTCATAGTTTTTTAGCAAGTTGGCACTACTGGGGCTAGTGCTACATCCCAATATAGCATTACTTGGGAAAAGACAAATGCTCAGATTTAGTATGGCACAGTTTCTGGCACTAGTGGTCCCAGGAACATAACTGAGAATATATGTAATAACAGAAACTCCTTCAGCCTACCAAAGAATGTCTGTGATGCGTACATGGTGACTAAGATGGGTCACAACAGTAAAGAAGGAAACACACTGTTGGTATCCTCATGGATAACATATAAGATCCCCTGAGTTTTTCTCCCAGAATGCTGTCTAACGTACCTTGACCATTTAGGCAAGAAGCAAAGAATTATCAACCACTTCCACAGAGTACATCAGAAAAATTCATGAGAACTGGATATTAGGAAGAGTTTCTGCACTGAAAGGATTGTCAACCACTGGAACAGGCTGTCCGGGAAAGTGGTTGAGTGCCCATCCCTAGAGGTATTTAAAAGAAGGTAGATGTGGTGCGTAGGACATGGTTTAGTGGTGGAGTTGGCAGTGCTATGTTATGGGTTGGACGCAATTGTCTTAAAGGTCTTTTCCAACCTAAATGGTTCTATGATCTATGACTATGACCTCTCAGCTAGTAGAAAACTAAAGAAAAATCACAGAAAACCTGATAGTAGTAGTAGAAATAATGCCTGAAATGCTTCAATATAAATTTCCCTGGGGTTGTGATATATGTGATCTCCACTTGCTTCAGTGAGTAGACCCTGTGTATGTTTCCTTATGTTTTACTGTTTTCATCTCCAGTGTAAAATCCCTAGTTTTTAGTGCATATACTTAGGGCTGTTGTATTTACTTGGATCTGTCAAGGTAACTTGTCTTTGTCTTTCATTTAATGATAATGTTTATTATAGATCAATTGAAGTAGAGGTGGACAATTTGATTGATGAATTTTGAGAGAGATGTTACATCAGTGATTAGTTTTAACAAGAAAAATAATGTGAGAATTATTTTGCTAACAGAACACTTCTTTAGAAAATGCCTGCCTAGTGCTTCTTAAAAAAAAAAATATTTGCTTCCTAAAGCCACCTTCTGGCACGTTAGTTAAGAGTCCTGCAATTTGACTTTTTCTGCATCTTGCGTGGGTTAACCAGCTTGTATCAGAAAGACAGATAATTAGGGATTTTTTAATGCACTATGCTGTATCCTCTGAGAGATCAAGGATTCTATCTGAATGCTGTATCAGATAAGAATATCTATATTTTGTGGACTTTGGGGCACAATATTTCAAAAAAGATGACAGTTATTGGTTGCAGAACAGAAGACAGCAGAAAGAATGATCAGAGGTGTGGAAAACAGCATATGAAAAAGTCTTTCAATCTTCAGGTTTAGTTGTTTAGTCTAATGAAGAAAAAACTGAAAGGAAATTCAAAATAGTCTTCTAGTGTGTGCAACTTTTCTGTAAAGGAAGAGAAAAACATTCTTCATGTCTACTGGGAGTAAAGTAAAAAGTAGTAGGTTTAAATTACAACAAAGGAGATTTAGGTGAGACATTATGGAAAAAAAGTCTTTTCCACTGTAAGGATAGTTAAGCACAAGAATTGCCTAGGGAGGTTGTGAAGAGGTTAGACAAACATCTGTCAGAAATGATTTAGATATAGCTAATCCTGCTGTGAGATAAAGTGTTGGACTAAATAACCTTTTGAGGTCCCTTCTAGCACTTTTTTCTGTGATTCTGTGATTAGGATACTGTACTCACATTGTCCTGCAGTAAGATGTTTCGGTGCAGGGATGATATCACTGTATTCTGCATTGCATGCTTTGCTTTGTTTTTGCTTTAAGCAAAGGTGGTCTGATGTTTAAAGCACTTAAGCTTAATTCTTACTATCTTAGGAGCTTTGAGCAGGGCATTAGGAGCTTGTTTTCAGGCAGACAAATCTGTTCTGGTTTTGCACTAAACCTGTGGCTATTAGAAGGGTTATTGGTACAGATCTCAGAATTAGCAGCTTCTACTATGTCTTTTAACTTGTAGTCAAACGCTTCTATGGGTGGATGCTCAGTTTCTGCACATAAGTGAAATGCAAAAAGAAAAAAATAAATAGCCATGAAAAAAATGTATCTCAGCTTCCCTGTTAGTAAAATGAAAATAAAACCAGGAATGTTCTAAAGCTGAATATAACACAAGTTGTGAAACATCCTGGAACTGACAGATGGAGAATGATATTAAAGTGCCAGATACTATCATTATTACCTCATCAGAGAGACCGCTGAAGGCAGCATTTTAAGACTGCCCTTACCCTCTGTAACAGAATTCTAACTTTTTAACTTTGTTCTTACACTTGGCATTCTGCCACCCAGCAGGATTTGTAGTCAGCTTTGCATTCAACAGGAGTGTGTTCACAATATTGCCTCTGCATACTGAATATGGCTCCAGCACAGCTACATAGTGGTGAGCTTTGTAGAACTCCATCTGAAACAAGAAGGAATAGGCAGCTTCTGATTCTGAAGTAGTTCATAAGAAATTGATCATACTGTGCATGTAATGTTGACAGAGGGTGTCTGATTAGTGCCACTGTTCTTGCAGAGATGAGGTCAACACAGCATTTGAAACGGGCATACTGTCATCCCACAGCAGTGACCCAAGCGTGTAGTTCTCATAGGTGGGACTGTTCTCGAATCCAACAGGGAAGATGTCATAGTTCGTGGTTTGTTGATCCTTTAGGAACCTGAAGATTCATCGTCACATGCTTTTAAAGTGCAATCTCGTAAGTGTGTGGCAGGGGCAGGCAGGACAGAAATCTGATCTGTGGATGCAGAGACATGTATATCCCTCTTGCTGAGGGCTAAAGGTCTTTGGGATGGACTTACCCTGGTGTGTTCCCAGGTCACACTCTTCTATGCAGGCAAGTCCCTTAGCTGAGGCTTTCTGGCTTAGAATCTAGGGAACACATACTCTTAAACAAGCTGTCTCCTTGCTGCTTACTCCTGGTTTTGTACAGGTAGCCGGTTATTCCTTTGATTTAAAAATTCTGAAGACAGGCTGAATCCCTACAAAAAGAAAAATACTGGGGTTTTTTTTGTACTGAACCACTTCATTTTCAGTCCTCAGAATTTCACTAGTAAAGGGTTCTTTTGCGAATATATACATACACATGTATTTTGCACTGTGATGCATCCTGTACCAACCAATTGGTATCACATTATGTGCAAACACAGTGTATCTGCAGTGATGGAGCTAAAAAGTGAGTAGACTGTCAAATGACATATATTGTTTAGAGATGACAAAAAACAGAATGTTCTGCAGTATCTATCTGATAGTGTTTAAAACTTATAAAGAGAGCTTTTACTAAAGGAGTGATCATTTGAATAATAAGTGTATTATATTTTACTTGGGAAAAAATAATTCAAATTACAACCTTTGCCCTACTTTCACTGAGGTAGAAACATCACAAATTAGCTCAGAATACTGACAAAGTTGTTAGGTGTTTCAAGTAGTGTTTGTTTCCTTTCCAGAGTTCACAAAATCATTAGAGTATGTCTTCTTATAAAAAGGGGTCTTGCCTTTCCAGCCTTTCATGAGGGGGTTTATCCTCAGCCCTCATCTGGCACAACAAGGTGCCCCTCTATGAAAACCCAAGGTGTTTGCAAGTAGGGCAGTGTGGGCTCAGCCCTGCAGAGTGTTTGGCACCCTGGGGAGGGCACACACTCGTGCAGGTGGGTGAAGGAAGTGCTTTTGGGAGGGTTTGGCCTCCCTCTTCCCCAGCACAAGAGGGACCGTGTGGGTTTCAATCCCTTGCCCAGTTGCCCCACGCAGCAACTGGTGAGCCACACTGGCCGAGAGGGCCTGGGGCAGCCCACATTCACACTCCCCATTCCTCAACTGCTGGTCAGTCCAAGAGCTCAATCAGGAGAGGAATGGCTGAGCAGCAGTTACAGCTTCACTGGCACAAATGTTCTAATAGGGGTTGTCTGCTAGAGGCAGAGATAACCGTAGCTTTCAAGGCTAATAACTTTGGCAAGGAGGAGAACTGGTACTGGAGGGAAGAGGACAAGAAGTCAGTAGCAATCTTTAAAAATATAAATATCTGCCAGGGTTCAAATTTCAGCCTTCAATTGATTCAATACACTGTGCTGTCTCTTCTCCTCTTCTTCAGTGCTGTAGTAGTCATTAAATAAACTTGAACATGTTTGTATCGATAACTCTTTTTTACCAAGAGCTATTAATTTCTAAAGCAATATAAATACAAGAATAATTGTGGTGTCACATTGTCAAAAGCCATTTCAAATACTTTTCAGAAACAAATGTAGATGTAAAGTGGTAAGTATGCCATAACTAATGGTATTATTAGTTTGATTTACTGCCAACCAGTCAGCTTTACAAAAATCAATCCCCAAGCTCATAAAGTATCTCCCTAAAACTGGTAAATTTTTACACTATCAATAATAAGAGAAAAGATGAATTTACAGGTTTATCTTTTCTTTTTCTGTGTGTTACTGGTTGAAAGGAATCTTGCAGATTGCTGTGATATATAGGAGTGTGCATGAGAGAGAAGTCATGAGGTTTAGAAGTCATGAGTTATAAAAAGTTTGAAAAAATATCTCTGTGATCTTTAGACAATTCAGATGACACGACTAACAAAGACTGTCAGTAGAATAAATGTTGTTATGTTAATATATTGAACCATTAACACTTGTCCTTATCATAATGGAACTCACACAATGGGAGTTCCTGTCAGATTCCACTCGATACGTACGGCGTGTTTGTCTGATGCATGGAAAGACAACTATATCTATTTCATTTCAGCTCTGAAGTGACACTTCAATTTTAAATCACCTACAGCACACCTTAGCTTCAATCTGAGCTTCTCCCTAATGCTCCTTGCTATTTGTCATGTTTCCTTATGAGTATACTGAAAAGACATTGCAGCCAATCTGCTGTAGTGTGTATATAGTACATTTGACCTCTGGACAAGAAAGGAGTTTCATCCTCCAGTGCTTTTAATTCTTATCCTTGCAGAGACTGAATTTGTTGCTTGCATTAAAATAGTATGTCTCGTTAATGCTAAGAAGCGGTGACCCACATAGCACAATGGATTCATTTGTCAATCCCATGACTTCTGAGCCTTCTGCTCTTATATGTCTTAGCAGCAAATCAACTCAGAAATCATTTAATCAGTCTATCAATGCATCCTTCTTGTCAGTTGTCTGAATCCTGAAAATTCCACTATCTCACTGGGCAGCACCAGGAAAAATAGATTTGGACCTAATAATAGATATTCGAACTCTAAAAACTGCCGCTCTCAAATTCACAGGTGACACACACAAAAATCCTATGAAGAAAAGTAGGATCTGGAAACTGTCTTGAAATTTGAGGCTATTCATGTTATGATCTGGTTCTAAACTTCAGAGTGCCAACCTGTCCCTGTTTGTTAGCATTTCTGAAATGCTCTACACGCAGTTACAGAAAGCAGTGCCCTTTTGTTTCCCCTACAAAGAAACGAGCTTTCATTGCTTTTTGCTATTCCCATGGGCTAAAGCCAGAGCCTGAATAGTTTAAAACAATCAGTGTTATGCAAATGTGAATCATATCCTTACTCTGTTTATTTCCAGTATTTACATGTTTATTTTAAATATTTGCCATATATTGTAAGCTTTATATAGCCAATCAGGCCAACAGAGGTCTAAAGGAACAGAACACTTTATTAGTGATATACTTAATACAGTTTTTTTCCTCTTGTAGATGCAAGATTTACGGAATACAGAAGGAACCCAGTATAGTTCCCATCCTCAGATGGCAACCATGAGGCCAAGGGTTCAACCTGCAGATATTAGGCAGCCAGGAATGATGCAGCATGGGCAGCTGACTACTATTAACCAGTCCCAGCTCAGTGCACAGCTTGGTTTGAATATGGGTGGAAACAATGTTCCTCACAACTCGCCCTCTCCACCTGGAAGCAAATCTGCAACTCCTTCACCATCCAGTTCAGTCCATGAAGATGAAGGAGAAGATAGCTCTAAGGTAGGCTTAGATGCTAGGATTACTATGTAAATGGTGGATAATTTTAGGATATGCTAATCGTATGGCCACAGTTATTAAGGTGATACTTTATACATTGTTGGTGGTTGACTGAAGTGAATAAAGGGTTATGAATACACAATTGATAGTTTCCAGTCAATTCTTCTGGCCGCCTGAGTAAATGACATCATTCCTGTTTGTGAGAGCAGGCTGGAATCCTGTAAAATACTAAAAGGATAGCCATTCCTTTAGGACTTTATACAAAGGTTGAACTTTCTCACTTGCATAGAAGGGATGTTTGTTCCCAGTTAAAGATCAGATTACTGCTATAAAAAGTATGAACAGTCTGTACAATATGCTCGTCTGTGCTACTTGGTCGCAGAATGAGTAAACAGAACATCATAGCAACCAGAACAGAAAGATCTTCTACGAACTTTAAAAATCTTACCTTGAAAATCTTGCAGACCTATTATGCAGTTATATTTGGGAGGTGCTGACACTCTAGCATGACATATTTAAAATTCATATTAGTGCTAGTATAGACACGAAGAAAAGATAGTACTTTAAATTATAAACAAGACATTTATTTAAAGGATAAATGTCAATTCACGTAACAGGCTTTCCAAAAACCTCCCAAACATCCCACCAATCCTGAAAACTTCCCCCAAAATACACAAATATATTATCTTATTTTTTCAAACACAAAATCTGAGACACAAGAAGATTGGGACTTAGCACAAAGTCATCCCATAAACCAGGAATAGAGAATGTTGAAACTGAGAACCTCTTTAGCTCAGTTTTATGGTCACTACAAAATAGCAGTCCTGTTCCAGCAGTCCTGTAGTATGGTGAAGGTGGTGTACTATGGCCATATATTGTGGGGGAAAGTTGCAGACTTGCAAGGAATGTGAAGAAAACATATTGTGAGTCACTGAGGAGGTATAATCCAGTTAAGAAATGTAAGTCTGACTTGTTTTCAAATTACATTCTTTTTCATGCCTCAAGCTATAAAATAATCATGTAATTGGAGACATATGTTTCACTACATTTTGAATAAATTCTGATTCAAAAGTTTTATTTCGGGACTTTCCCTTGATTTCACAAACTTTTGGTTTTAAAAATTACTGAATAATTCATATATTGTAAATGAGAACTTCCTTACTGAGAGAAACTTTAGAATACAACTATGTAAAAATAATTCAAGGCAGCCTTTACTTTTTCAGAATAATTTATTTGCTACTCCTGTTGCTTTGCTAATATTCTTACATATATTGGTGGGCGTATGCAAGATGCTCTAAACTTCTGAAGAGAACAACTACTCAAATAATGAAACTATATTTTATGTTTCTACAAAATATTTGAGTTATTCAACCCATGTTTTCATGTAATTTTCACTACATCACTTCACACTAGCAAAAGTGTAGGGCGGTGTTTTCCCACAGACAGGACTCATCTGAAGCTACTGTTTTCGATAAAGCCATGTTATTTTGGAAAACTCTCTTTAAAAATCTCTTATGTGCAGTCTAGGCAGAAAAAGATCACAAAAGGCACAATACACACATAAAATGAAAAAAAAATACTTCAGTATGCTGAAGTTGATATATTGCCTTAAAATTATTTTATAATTGCTATTTCTCTGCTAAAAGAAGTTTTTTAAAGGATATTAAACTTGGGTAATAATGATAGAGGCCTTTAATTAGTCTCCAGGTAGTAGGGATGATAATGCAAGCATACTAGGGATAGATTTTGCCATACTTGTCTTCTGTGGGATTTGTTAGGTTTTCCTGAAAATGCCTGAAGTCGGACACCATCAGAGATGGGCAGTGGGCTGTCATGCCTGATGATCTGCTGTAGTTCCCTCTGTAATAGAAGAGAGTTTGAATAATCAGCATAAAAATCTAGTGTATTGTTGTAGTTTACAGTTTAAATTCCTCTGCTATGTGTCTTTCTGTCAACACTGCTCTTCCTGGAAGCTGCCAATGGATGGATATGGATACTTAGAATAAACCAGGTTTCAGTGGAGATCCTTTTCCCCAGTCACAAGAGTATCAATTTTCCTCAGAGCTGCTTTGGAGGCTTCTTCTCACTCCAGAAATCCTCCTTCCCATGAAAGAAGGCACTGGATGGAGACAGCAAGAGACAGGGTGGTCATTCTGTCTGTTGTGAGAAACTCTTATACCTGAATTTTGCTTTATTAACTTTGCTAAATTGGGGGGTTTGTTTTTCTTTTATAAACTGTCATGTAGATGTATGATATTACTTAATAGATTAGGGCCGGAGCTCATTCTTCAGTCCTTCAGTAGAACTGCATGCCTTACGGTCATGTTGTAGTCAATAAGATGTTCCTGCCATGAGGAATGAGTAAAAAACAACTGAATTCACCATTTCATTAATAGCAACAGTGACCTTCTCCCTATTTAGCCAGCAGGAGAAGATGTTTGCTTGTGTACCAACGCTGATCAAAAAGACGAAGTACATTTTCAGATGTAAAATCACCTCAGTGTCCAATGACCTTCCTTAGTTTATACCAACTGAACACCCAGTCTGATGTGTGAAAGACAAGCCACTGGTCCTTTGATAGCAGATTTTGTAGAGAACACCTTAACAACAATACCTATTTCTGTCTAGAGAAAAAATACAGAAATCTCAGTGTCCTTTTAATGTTTGCTTGAATTTATGGAAAGACGACAGAAGGTATGAATTAATATGTGGTATATAATATACATTTGGACTGGAAATATTATTGTATTTCTAGTGAACTAATGATATCCATGCATGGAGGAAATGACCATTTCAGCTCAATGTATTTATTCCAAATGCCAGTAATAAGAAAACTTTACAAATTTATGTAATTGTTCTTGTACCAAGCTTCTTGAAAGTTTATTCTGTGGTAAATATTCAAATTGCAAGCCTTATCCAAAATACATAGAACTAATAGCAGCAGCTGCTAAATATTTTTCGACAATACTCATTCTCATTCTCATAGAGGATCTTTCACATAGCCTTTTTGGACTTCATATATTCCCTTGCACAAAAAAAGGGAAAGGAGCTGTATTATAGAAGGCTCAGTTGCCCTACACACACTGCTGCTCTGAATGCAAGACAGCTGAGGTTACTTGACCATAAGATCAGTGACAAATGTAGCATAAGTCTATGTGTTTACAGTCAGAAAGCTGCTCGGTCCATGGAAATATGAAATATAGTCTGAGACCAAGGATATTGTTTCTTCAAGTGGTGTGCACTCTTAAGTCTCCTTGATTCTTCTAGACCTAATATGTGGAACTCTAGTTAGAAAAAAAAGAACTTAAAAATCAGTAGTTGTAAATAACTATAAAATCATTCTAAACAAAGTGGCCACGTACCACCTGCTCTATTCTGACCACCTCAACATGGAATATTATATTTATGTAATTCTTGCCATAATTTGTACAGTTGGATCATTAAACATGTATTTGGTTATTGCCAAGTACAAGTGTGAGCTGCTGGAAACATTACTGGTTTGCAAATACATATTTCTTCATAGATGCATAACTGAGTTTTCTTCCATGCTCATTTGAATATCACTTATGGCAGAATTTCAAATAATGTGTTTTAGAAGGAAGATAGTGAGAGGACTGCAAGTAGCAAGAATTAAATAACAGAAATGCGATTACTAAAGAACTGCTGCAGCATATTCTCTTTATGTGGTAGAGGTTTTACAATATTTACTTTATATGATAAGCGTTATAAGTAGAATTCTATGTTGTCTGTTCAGCCTATTATGCAGATGGTGCTTGATTAAAATCTATTTTAAACTACAGCGATTACTGCAAGATAGTGTGCATAAAACAGCTCTCCTAGCTCCATTAAAGGCTTTGGTACTATTGCAGTTTATTTTAAATATGCTTATAGACATTTTCCAGCTTCTCAAGGGACATTTAGATATCAACGATGTGCCTTACTTGATAGTTTTAAATTCTACACTAGATATTCTTGTGATCTATTATGTGTGCAACACGGTTAATGTACACTTTTTTAAAGTGAAAGATTATTGCTTTCTTGTGATAAATAAGTTAAATACATCACCATAATTAAGCAATAAGCCATGACAGGAGGTGGATTACCATGAGCTAACTACACCTCCAGGGATTTTGAGGCATACGTCTATGCCTAGCAGAATATATATGGGTTTTATTTTATTTCCCATCTGTCTCTGCTTTGGTGGTTGGAAGTGGAGTCTATGGAACTGATAGACTGATGAGAGCATAAGGTAGGCCATCATCACAGCCATTTGCAGGGTTATTAGTGCTGGAATTCTGATATTCTTTTTATTTCATTATTTTCATACAAGACAAACAGAATTTCCCCAGTGAGTACTCTTTTTAACAGTGGGGTTTTGAAGTCTCTTGATCAGTCTGTTTTCAGAAAAGCTGTTTGGAGCTGTTTTCAGAAAAGCTTACCAGAAGACTTCTTGAGCATGTTTCTGCAGCTTATCATCTAGTTTAAGGGTAGTTTAAGTAATGTGGTATCCTAAGAGAACCAGAACTTTTAAATCTCATTGGTTCGAAAATAATCTGAAAAGAAGAAAACAAATAATATAAGTAAAATTCAAACTATAACCCAAATTATTCTAAAGCCTCGTTGCTCGTGGAGTTTGCACAGAACTGTTTGAAGAGTTTAGACTGATACTGCCAAATTAACTAGGGAGCTCTACTTAATTACCCTTTAGCTTATAGTTTTGTGTGACCTGTAGAATGAAGTAATAGCAAGAAACTAAAATTTGGATAACTTAATAATGGATAGCACACGCTTCTGGTTTTCCATATTTTCCAAAATGCTATCAATAGGCTCCATGTCCATTAGCCTTGTATTAAAGATGCATCTATTGTAACATAATGCTCAAGAAAAAAAACAACTTGAGTTTCAAATTGTGGTCATCACTTTTTTGCTCTACTTAGTAAGCAGCAGAAAACCAGGTTGTTCACTGTAGTTACCTAGGTCCTTTTGGACTCTGCACAGTGATGTATATGGAAAGAAAAAAAGTTTTTTGCTCAAAATGAGGCTTTCCAGCCACTTTTTTTATGCTATTCCACTGATTTGAACACCTGTGTTCTGCTGTGTCACTTGATCTGCATTATTAAAAAATAATAATACAAGGATTTGATAAAAGTCATGCCTAGTAGATCCTTAGCCTTGAACAAACCTTTTATGTTCTTGATCTTCTCATACTTCAAAATGCTTATGATGCACAGTACTCTAGCTACGCCAACAAGAGAAAAAAGCCTTTGAACCCTCTGGTAAGATCACACATTATTGCTAGAGATATAGTCAATTAAGAGATCGTATCAAGAGAAGCTGCTTTGTCGTGGAACTTCAAGCTGTTGAAGAATGAGAACAGTGTCGCTTTATATGCCTGTAAGTCACCTAGGAAAGTAGGATGCTTTGGTGATGAGGGTTGCTGAGCTACTCAGTGACAAAGTGTGGTTACATTTAGCAAATTTGCAGAAATGCTCACATTTACGTTTCTTCAGGTGGTACACAAATCATGCACATGCACTTTTCTTCATACACTGCTTTCTTCAAAATATTTGCTTCTATGGGAGCAGAGAGAAAAAAAATATACAGCTAAATCCAGATGGAACAGAACTAATCTTCCAAAGGAGTTTAAACTGTGTGTACTAGTAAAGCCTTTTTCTTTGGATTTTAATTAGGAGTGCAGAAGACTGTCTATAGCCTCAATCAATTTATTCAGAAGCAGACTTTCTTCAAATTCCCTGGAAGGTGTCCCACCAGTTGCAGCAGAAACTGATTTGAAGACCAGTCTGGGGTAGTTCTGGGAAAGGGGAAGCATAAGGAAAAGGTAGAAATTACAGTGTTCCTGCTGTCTGCTGTAGGTGGTTCATGTGGTTGAACTGGTGGTCAGGCTATAACGAAACTAATTTAATTTGAATTTACTCATTACATGCATGTTATAACTGTTATCAATAAAACTTAGAAGAGGGGAAAAGATGACCAGATGAATTAGAAATGAGATTCTAACAATTATATGAAAGCAAAATATGAAGCGCTTTGATAGAAAAAGTTCCTTAATCTGGAATACTCACGAATTTTGTACATGTGAGTAAGTCAGATAGTGTCAACATTTCGGTTATCAAAGATGGTAACTAAAATCCCATTTTTTCATGCAAAATCTCTATCACAGAAGTGGTAACAATGGGTGGTGGTCTGAATTAAATTGGCGCTTTTTTATAATATTTTTCTAATTCTATGTTACAGGTCAATGGTGGAGAGAAGAGACCTGCTTCAGATATGGGAAAGAAACCCAAAACTCCCAAAAAGAAGAAGAAGAAGGACCCAAATGAGCCACAGAAACCTGTGTCTGCCTATGCATTATTCTTTCGAGACACTCAAGCAGCCATCAAGGGCCAAAACCCCAATGCTACTTTTGGCGAAGTCTCTAAAATTGTCGCTTCAATGTGGGATGGCTTAGGAGAAGAACAAAAACAGGTACAAAATGTGCTTCAGTTCATAATCTTTGTTTCAGGGAAGCGTTATCAGGGTCATCTAAGCATTGAAGGCAGCTTCTTTTGTTTTCTGAGTTGAAACTTGAATATGTGCCATCTCAGGAACATCATTTAAAGAGAGTGAGACAAGGAAGAGCATCATTTCATTTCATATATATGAAACTGCTAAAAGAGATTTTTTATTTTTGGGGTGTGACACAAGATTTAACATTATATTTCAGATTGTTCTATGCTGAAATTGGTGGGCCTAATATTTTATGATGGCATTGACTTGTCTACGAAACTGTGGTGTAGGGAGACCTTGCTGCCAAAAGTTGTATCTGTGCAGTGGGACCTGACATATATCTGAGCTCCCAGTTGCAGATGTTTCACTGCCTCATGATGTTAGAATGGGAGCCAGACTCACATCTTGATGTTTTTCTACCCAAAGAGACCCCTAGAGTGGATGCTGGCAAACTAACAGTGTTCTAGAATACCCTCCAGGATACATGTGAGCTGTGGAAATCACATCCCATAGCTACTTCCATCTTCCGTGGAAAGACTTGTTCTGCAATGAGGTCAGCAGAGCTGAATCAGAATCTCTGCAGAAATCCTTTTGAGTCTGTTAGATGCTATGTAAAAGTGGGCAACTCTGGAAGCTCATTGTATTCATATGGTGGTGGTGGTTGGCATATACCATTCATCCTCGCTGTAGCATACCATTGCTTCTCTGTTGTTACTGTTTGGACTTTTGTGACTGCCAGCAGAATGGATTGGGTAGATAAAGAAATAGGAACTTTAAGAAAGAAATAGATGTGAAGGGAAAGGATATGCTAAGTGAGAGTTATATTCACCGCAGGAGACCTGGGTGGGGGTTGATGTCAGAACAGATAGAGGAAAAGTATTGGAACAGAACTACATCTCATTCATTCAGACTGAGCAGATTGTTATTACACAATTATAGTTAATAAGATTAAGAATTAAAAGGAAAATATCACTGTGATTTTTCAGTTGGTGAAGTCATTTGGAATTCAGTTAAAAGGTTTCCTTTGCTAATAACTGAATGGTGTAGATCCCAGTTAGAGATAACAGCGTAATAAGCATCAAGATTTGGTACTCATTGACTAACTTAAATAAAAAAAAAGGTTATTCTGTCTAGTATCCACTGCAGGATAAGGTCAGCATTTGAAAAGTTTAACTGGAGGAAAGGTAACTTTCTGAATAAAGGGGTCAGAGAATTCACTTGGCCTGGCACATTAGGTTTGTTTTGCTTTGTTTTGTCTTCTTTCTGCTTTCTTTAATAGGTCCAGCAAAGTCCAAGGTTACATCCTTGGTCTGACAGGTTGTTTAGACCTTCCCAGTACAGCAGTTCTCTCCTAGTCGAGCATTACTTTCTGGGTCCTTGATGGTGTGCATTCACTTTTGACTCAGAAAACACTGACTATGCTTTTAGTTAAGTTCTCAAGCAAAAGATTTTGATGCCATTCCTCCTTGTCCTGCATACCTGCCTGGAATCACTCCCCATATAGAAATCTGCACAGCCAAACACGTACCTCAGAAATGTTCCAGGTAGTTAGATCTGTATATTGGACCCATCTTGTGTGCCTGTGGGATAGTGGATCCAGATTTTCCTGAAATGGTGAAAGGCAGAGGCCTGGTCTTGTCAAGAGCTTGTTAATCTATTTAATCTTATGTCTCTAATGATGACACCAAGCAAGATGTTGTGCTTGGTTTTCTCTACCATTTCTCATACTCACTGTTCATTTGTCATTGTAACAGTGGTGCAATTTTTCCTTCCATAAATATGTGCTCCGCTTACAAAACAGAAAACCTGACTTCACGAATAACAGTCCGAGACAATATAATGGAGATAAACCTAAAAGACTATAAAATGCGCATTTCCTTTGAACTTGGCATGTTAGTAGAACCAGCAGAAAATTCAAGTCTTTCTGTAGAATTCTGTTTAAGAACAATGCATGAAACCCTAAAATTTCCAGCTTTACCTTTTATTTCCTATTCGCAGTCAAAAGCAATAACTGAGTAAGTCCTACCCTGGAACAGCTGAACAAAATTTATTTTTCTTATCTCTGTTGTCCTCAATTTAAGTTGGAACACAGCAGAATGATGCATTATGGGATCCGCATTACACATCCATGAAAAAATGGCTGCAACTAGATTTTTAAGACAGTTATTCCAGAATTTCAGTTAGCGTATCTGTGTTGCTCTTTGACTCATTTTGCCTATTCGTTATCATCTATTAAGCACACTGTTAAAAACTCCAGGCCCAGGCCCATTCTAATCTAGCACTGTGCAAAAAGAATAAAAGATAGTCCATATTTAAAAAAAAAAAATTGGCAATCCTATTTTCTAGAATAAATTTAAACTCATTCTTTATTCCATTAGGGATCTAATAGTACAAAGTAATGATTACAAGACATCTTAACTGACTAGATAGTCTGTATTTTAAAGGCCTAATTTTTCAGATTCAGAGCATTAGTAACTCGTATGAAACCTATGTCTCTAATAGGAAAATTGGACTCTAAAAATACAAATGAATAATGCAGCATTTGGAATTTGGCATTGAATGAGCTTCAGAAATTCAGAAATAGTTAAATACAGAAACAATAACATCATTAGAGGAATACTTTATTGATGAATTATATTTGCTGAAAAGGATTCAATTACCATAAAGCTTCTGGCTTTTATGTTTTGGAAGCTAATGCTTATTCTGGAATTTAAATGGAATTATGTTTCCAAATTATGTTTCCTGAATTGGAACTCCTTTTACTATTTAAACAGAAAATATAAATTAATCAGAAAGTAGAACACAATGCAGCTATTGAGAAAGAAGGATAGCCTCATGTTTTCATGCCAAAATGAAATCTTTGTTCCTATGACCTGAGCCAGCTTTTTCTGAAATGCATAGAATTCTTCTTGTTTGTTTGTGAAGTTTGAACACAGAATAAATAAAGGTATTGAAACTGGATACAGTAACAACCTAAGGACAGTATATGTATGTCCAAGCCTTTGCAAAAAAAATTTGATAACCTGACATATTATACTGTAGCTTGAAAGGATTTGTGAAGAACCACATATGTTTTTCAAACTGTGAAGAAACTAGGAAAATTTTGTTTGAGAAAATAGAATTTCAATGACAAAAAAGGAAACATTATTATGAACTAGATAATGGTGGATGCCTTACTGAAGTTAGGGGGCAGTTATATTTAAAATGTGTCACCCTCTGATGTTCTTACTGTAAAAATACCACGATTTATTAGATTAAAGTAGATACCAGTGTATTTTCACTCTCATTTTACTATATGAAGGCATTTGCATTTTTTGGTCATATGCTATAACTGTTCCTATTAATTTCCAAGCATACAAGGACCATTTGCAAACAATGCTGGTGTATGTCTGTGTTTTGTTTGTCCAAACCTATCTACATCCAGAGTCTATAGAAATTAAAGAGTCATGGTGGACTTACTCATGGTTTGTTCTCAGATTTTGATTTGAGTACAATAATTATGATCAGAAGCACGATATGCATTTTCCATCATTTTTCACTGTAAATGGTTTCTAAAACTGTTCAGATTAATAAACCTGTGAATGGAAAGCAACTGTAGCAGTAGTAAATTCGGCCACATTCTCCTCAGTGCTGTAACCATAGGACAAGAATATCTTCAGTGTCTTTTCTAGTTCCTCTCTTGCAGCCACAAACATTGTTTTCTCCCTAGTCAGTACTATACTACTGTGCATCCCATTTTTATCGCTTATTTATTTACATCTTTGCCCTTTGCATACATTTTTACTGCAAAGGGGAGAAAAACAGCCCCCAGGGAGGAGGGTTCAGCGTGCTAAAATGGTTGAGTCTCTGGCTTTCAGACAGAACACTGGTTTAAACTGGGTAAGCAGGCTACTTAGGTCATTTTCTGTCCTTAGATGAAAAAGGAAAGTAATTTTAAATCAGTACCAGATGTGTATGTACTAAATGAACCTTAAGTTTCTAATTGGAGTCCTAGTAAAGCTGTAATAGATGTGGTAAATTACAAACAAAATGTTCTTGTTTACATTAGTGTAACTTTAAAACTTCAGCCAAAGACCTTAATAAATGTGCTATTATTCTAAAAATGGAATTGAATGTCTATTCAACATTCAACAAAATTAATCTCTGGTGTAACTTCAGTGACTTAACTGGAATTCTAGCAGGAATGAACTTGGCCTCCTATGAACAGTTTAGTGTGCTTATGTGTGTGTGTGTGTATGTGTTTCTGTGTGTTTACTTAAATGTTGCACTGGCCTTGCAGTGAGAAAAAGGATGAATTCACCTAGGGGACCCAAAACAACGATCAGAAGAAGCAGGCAAAGCAGCTGAATGCTGTGGCATATGCCTCTTTCAGGCTGCATAAATCATACACAGTAATATTAGCTGCAACAGTTCAGCTCAATAGCAACACCTCATTATTTTTTCCCTCAGTATTTATTCCTATGTTTGACGCCTCATGAAATTACTGTTAATGTGTTTATATAAGGGCAGATCTGACACAAGTGGGAAGAATTTAATTTCCCACTCATTCTTTCCTGCTGATGTGTCCTTTTCCCCTGGTAGAAGTGGCAAGTGTAAATAGTTAATTTGCTTCAATTATGAGCCTGTCCTGCTAAATTAGAAGCAGCAGGAATATGAAGAGCCAGAATTATACTTATGAGGCAGCTGACAAATCCTCAGAGCTCACAAAATCAAATCATTTACTCCTCATTGGTGCTCAAAGACCCACTAGATAAAAGCTGCAGTTTGTTCTTTAACATCTGGTGGAACTTGGATTGTATGTTACCAATACTTAAATAAATTGAAGTCCTTGTGCATTAGTGTCGATGTTTTTCATGCTGTAACCGTTTTTGCTGTAACCGTTTTTACTGTAACCTGCAAGGTTTCAAGGGTTTTTGTTTCCAGAAAATCCAGACTGATTTGGGCGTGAAAAATAAAAAAAGTGTGTTTTGTAAGTTTCTCTTCAGGTCACAGGAAAGTTTTAGGCTTAACAGCACATTGTGCAGTGCCAGGATAAATCAGGTATATCAGGACTGGGGTTACATGTAACACTGGCCAGCACTTCGTGTCCTCAAGGTTTCTCTTGAGATATGAGACACCATTAGTCAGATTGAAAATGGACTCCAGATCAGTGTTTCAAGAGATTTTGGCTCTGCCTGGCCTCGGGGGTCACCTAGCCTAGCTCCTTCTTCCTGCTGAGGTGCAATGCCATGTTGATGTCCCATACAAATGAGTTCATTCCATGGGTGGAAGAGGTATTGCGTTTCCGTTGTGGGGCCATGCACATGGGGTGTCCAGTTTCACAATGTCAGAGATTACAGTGTGGCTGCCAAAATAGCTCCAGAGGATATACAGACCATCATTTCAAGGTAGTCAGTAGCATTTTGAAAGCATAAATTTACGATTTGTTCACTCATATATGTTTATATTCTTACGCAAATTTATCTACCTCTTGTTCCCCCTTTTACAAGAATAATTTTTAATTATTATCTCTGTGCTAATGAAGCAATCTCCAAGGAATAACTTTAACACACTTGTAAGAGGATGAGAATGTACCTTCGGTTTAGTAGATAAATAACCACACAATGTTTATATTTAGCTTTGTTTTATTTTTGTAAATGAGAATTGGAAGCAAAGGCATATCTATGTGTGCACACTGCCAAAATTAATTACAAGAAAAACAGATTCAGGAGCAGGCCCAACAGACAGCAACCTCACACCTCCCCTACCATCTACCTGCACCAACAAAGTCTCTTTTACTCATATTGCACTTTAGGCTTGTTTGGGAGATCCACTGTTTTTTTTTTAGAAAAATTTCTGTATTGAAGTTGGATCTCTACCATTTGAAGCTCTAGACGAGTGTCAAGAGTTTAAAAACCTGATCCTGGCTCTGTTGTCTATACCTTCTCGCTTCCTCTGCAAGCAGCTGGACTTAATGAGCCAGAATACAACTGGGCCAAGAATGGGCCACATACATGCAGATACAAATTCATGTCTAAATATACACATATATACATATACAAATTCATATCTTCAGATTGCTTCCACAGGGCCAGACAATGAACCCCTTAACTTCCACCGACTTCAGAAGTGATCTGTGTTAGGTCCCCTGTTTGCAATGAAGTTTTGCTGCAGGACTTCTGGCAGCTGGCACCTCCCTCTCCCACCCAGAGCTGGGCTGAGCAAGACCACACTGTGCATTTGGGATGGGAAACCATCCCTTCTGCCACAAAAAAAAAAAAAAAAAATCATGTAGGTCACTATGGGAGCTGCCACATCTTGCTCTGCATAGGGTAACACAGGTTATTGTCTGCTGGCCTCCTGCCCGGCCCACCTGGCAGTTTGGTCTTCCTGCAACCTCCCACGAGAACTGAAGTCATGGAGAACATCAGACACTCCCCTGCCCAGGGTGTATTTCTACATACAGCAGACACAGCTTCTAGATAAATACTGCACATGGCCTCTTGAGTTATGAACGTTGATTTTAACTGCACTTCACCTTCTTGTTGCAATTGGAAGGAGCTAAGCCAAAAGATCCCTGGATTCCAAGTATTGTCACAACAACATATATAAATAATAGCCTTAATTTTCTACTCATTCTTCTTCCCCACCCTTTATCCATATGTTTAAGCTCAATAGGAACATGGTTTTAAATCATTTGCATACAAAACTGGATTTAGACCCAATTATTATGCTCTATTCAACCTCACATCCTTATTTAAAAAAAGAAAAAATGCCAGCAAGTGCAAGTAATCAGCACATAAATCATACGTTTAATGTCATTTGGTTTGTACCCAACCTTCATCCAACATGTTTCTGATAAATGTACAATCTGCAAGCTGCAAGCATCAAACCTAGAAGGGCAAATATAGTCTTAGCGCAAATGGCTGCAATTTCCAGTGATCTCTATTGAGTCTCACTGTTTGTGCTAGAGCTGAGTTTGGCCTGTGATCTTTCCCCTATATGCCAGTAAGACTGAATTCTTTCCCCTAAGCCTCTAATATATCATCAGTGTCTTTTTCATGCTCTACAGTCAAAGAGACTGCTGAGCCATATAGCTAGCCCTGGGCCTCTTTCTGTTACTGTATGTACCTAGATTAAAAATCAAATGGTAACTTATTTCAGTACCCATTAAGCAATTCTGAGTATTTTTTTTTTTGACTGCTGTGGGAATATCTCTTTCCATATTTTAGATGAGTGTGTGCAGCTCTAGGTGCCTTTGCTGCAAAATCAGAAGATTAAAACTAGAGATAAATCTCCCAGTTGGAAGAAATGCAAGTGTTCTCTATGAGCCAAGGTATGTCAGGCCAGGAATGACAATCTGAATGTGGAATTTAATTCTGGATTGAAGCCTACTGTATTTTATCAGATGCCATTCCTGTAACTGTAGCCTGTGAAAATGACACTCCCAAGGGAAATAACACTGTGGAGACAAAAAAGACAAAATCGGTCATGTTGCTTTTTGATTTGCTATTTTTGCATATACTATTTTGGAGGAGTTAGGGAACACTTCCATCGAAACAAATGTGGGCACCTTTGCATCATTTTAAAAAGACAAATATAACTTGCTTGCAAATGTCAGCTGTAAGGAGACATCCACAAGATAAACTGAAAACTTCCGTTTCTCTACTCATCGTCATGCAAACTATTTAGGCAAGCCAGGGAACTAGGATGGTTCTTTGTAATGTGCTTTATCAGCTAGGAGACACAAAGGTTTTTCAGACTACCATGAGGCACAAATTATGAAAATCTCTTTCTCTCTGAACAGCATCAATCAGTTTAACTCACTGTCTCCAAACCTCTAGTATCAAAAGGGGCTGCCTTATTCCATTAGCACCTGATATTCAAAACTGAGGACATTTTTGCATATTTTTGAGTGCTTATTTTAGCTCTTGTGGTAATGACTGGGGTAAGGGAGATCTCTTCCCTTAAGGGATGAAGGGTACTAGCCACATGGGACAGGGCAGGAGTCTTGCTGTGTATTGCATTGTAATGTGCTAATAATCCTCCACAAGCAAGTTGAGAGGAAGTGCATT
This sequence comes from Tapera naevia, assembly GCA_033556795.1. Lineage (NCBI taxonomy): Eukaryota > Metazoa > Chordata > Aves > Cuculiformes > Neomorphidae > Tapera > Tapera naevia. Next base: position 21,592,199 of record JAUMJJ010000038.1, read on the forward strand.
GTTAAAAGATGACTGACCAGAATAAAAATTGGCTCAAGGCATTACAGGTATATTTTAGTTATATAAGGGATGAGTTTCATATTATCCAACATGTAGAAAAGCACTGGAGACACAAAGCCTGCCTCAAGGAATTTATGATCCAGAAAGACAAGAAATAAAGAGCAGTTAAAATATAAGAAAAATATGAGCAAAAGTTTGCATCGTAAAACAGAAGTGCCAATATTCTACTATGGTTTTAATTTGGGAAATCTAGTATTTATGAGTGGTTGTGGCTAACTATATAACCTACAACCTCTCTATCTCCAAATGAAACCTTGGGGCAGTCACTTTAAGGATGTATATTGCTATTAATAAAAAGAGTTCAGCCCTTGATATAGGCTGCTGTAACACCGATAGCCCACATGTATGGTCATCCAGGGAACCTGAGCTAAAGGGTGTCATTGCAATGGCTTGGGGGCTGCTACCAAACTGTTACATTGCCAATGAGGGAGCTCAGGGCATTCGTTTTCCCCAGGGGCCTAATTCAGGTGCTATCTTATATACTTTTATGCACAAGTTAAAGTTTCATACTTGCTGCTTTTGGAGTATTGCTTCCCTTGCACAATGTAAGGGAACTTGAAGCTGCCTTACTGTGTGCACTTCAGAAATGTAATTAAGTAGTAAACTAAGAACCTGTGTATTATGCTGTGTAAATCTACATTCGTGAAGCACAGTAGGAGAATAATACCATCAGCTTCCATTTGTAGACAAATGAATGTAATCTTGGTGTTTTGGGGTTTCTAGAACAAGCTGAAGAGAATAAGAATAAATTAAGGTGACCTACCTTGCATATAGATAAATGATGTTTTTTTTTCTGCCAACATTCAATTTCCACAACTGGCACAATATAGGAAATAAAATAGAGTGTAAAGAAACAAATCTGCTGCTGAATCATAATCGGCCTTTATTGCTTGAATGACAATCAGTTGACATTCAATTATCATGTTAATTGAATTAAAGCAAGCTAGAAATGACTTAATTCCATAAATATATACTCCTGTCAAGTTACTTATTTAATAATTGTTGCTTGCTTTATGAAGGAGAGGAAAATGACCTCACAATAGATTTCTGAGATGTTAAAAAAAAAAATTAAATATTGCCACTATACACTATAGATAAGCAACAGACCAGATGTCTGCTTATTGTTGCAGTAAAAATGTTAAATCTATCATTGGAAATGTGTTTCATGATTTGGCACTGCCTTAATTATGAAACTCGTAAGAGCTTCAGCCATTTTCTAGGGCACACTTGAATGATGACACAGCCTTTTTCTTCCCCAAAATTGCTGCTAGGATGCTCTGTTATACTTAATACTGCACAAAACTATTTAAGCCTGAGGGCTAAAAATTCTCACAACTGGAAAAAAAAAGAGAGGTTGGGAGGGACACCTGGCTTGCTCATACCTGTTTCTGGTGCTGTTACAAATGCAGAGAATGCTCCATACTCACCCTGCCTTCATAAACCTCCAGTACAAGTCTAGTCTAGCACAAAGTCAGTGAACTGGTACTCAGATTCATTCGCCTACAGCGAAAAATACTGACAGCCAGACCTTGTTGTTGTTCCTCCCCACATAGACAGGACCAATCAGAATTTCCAAAACTAGCATGAGAATCATCAAGCCATTTTTATGCTGACCTAAGCAGTAGGAATCTTCAAAAGGACAGCAGCACACAGACAGTGCGAGCTCAAGCTGTTGTCCTCAGAGGACAGGCCAATGTCTTTACAAGGGTGAAGCAGGGTGAACTGACGACCCTCCACACAAGAGAGCCTATGGTGAACGTCCTGGGCTGTGCAAAAGATCCAAGCAGACTGGGGTCATGAAAAAACCTTTCCCTATACAGTAAGGCGTTTTTTTTACTATAATGACCTTCTATTTTGTGGTTAATGTTTGTATTACCATGGAAGACACAGTGGTCATTTTATTCTTATTGGCTTACCACAAGACCAAAGAAAAGAGGGCAAGGCAATGTGTACACTGAACACACTAGATATATATGTAGGAAATAATTGAATAATGGCTGTATGATAATATTCTATGAAGTACAGATGTTTTAGATGGAGATTTACAGAATTGTTGTTATCTTCATATTATTGAGTTAACCTTGTGCAATATGACTATTTGAGGGAAAAGTCAGGTCCCAGAGGACTCTTTCAATATGCTGTGACTGTAAGAGCACAGCAGGAATGTATATTTTTTGTATTTGTGTCATGCAAAATAAAATCCAATGTGGAAGCGGTAGATACATGATCTTTTGAAGATCATTATTCTTTGTAAACTTCTTTGTTCAGCTCTGGTGTTTAAACTGGCTATTGGAATGATGCAGAGGCATCAAAATGTGTAAAGCGATATAACATAGTCTTTGTTCTGTAGGTCAAGCTAAATTCATTTTTGCAGCTAGGAACAGATTGTTGACTAATTTTTTATTCATTTTCAAAACAAACAGTAGATTTCCCTAATAATCACAAGTGATTACAATTTAAAAAGCAAATTGCTACCATTTTTTTCAAAACAATAGATCAGCCAACACTATATATTTATCTTAATCTGAAGAAATTACAAGACTGCACAGATACAGTTGCACAGCTAAAACCAATCTTTTTTTCCTCTCTGTCTTTATATTTAGAGGTTTAGAGACCTAAGACTTCTCTGTTTCCATTATGATCTTTTGCTTCCCTGGGAAGCAAAATCTTTAATCCTTTTAGGCAGCCTCTGAATTTTGCCGGCCTGTATCTGAGATTTGTTCTGTCTCTGAAAGTAAAGCCTCAGTGTAACAAAAAAAATGTTTCACAAGCACATTCTTTATAAAAATGGTGCTGTACTGGATCCTTCCAGCCTGACACTACCCCTCTCATGTCTGCAACTCTATTGTCCTCTGTGTGCGCACTCTGTGCTGTCAGGTCCTCTCCATTGTGGGACTGCTGTTTTTGCTGGAGCATTGGAAGATCAAAAGAGATCAGTTTAAAGTTTCATAAAGTTTATCTTTCTGGGGAGGAGATGTAAATGTGTGTTTTTCCTTTGTGGAATTCAGAGGAATACCTCAAAATTGCCATAAATAACTGCCCATCTTTTACCTTTTGATCAATATCCCAGATAACAAGGCAGTGTGGAATGGGAGGGTGAAGGGTGAAGTCTTTACTCTCTTCTTGTAGGCTTTCCTCAAGGTGCCCAGGTTGTGCACTTGGCTGAAGAAGTGCACAGCAGACACTCAGAGCTTCACTTCCATTTTGTGTAATATTATGAATTTCGAATGCCCATGAACATATGAATTAACCAACCTCTGGCATGTGACTTAAAAATTGTTAAATTTAACTGCAATAAAAAAGTCACTCTTTCCTTTTACTTATCCCCCTTACATTTAAACCTTCCATTTAGATTTTTTTTAAGCTTTTCCCTGCTTAGGTACATGAAGCCAAGGTGTTTGATGACTCCTAAATCTACCCTTTCAGAAAAAAACTTGAAGTAGTGAGAAACTCAAGATAATGTTTGCAAAGAGAAAGGGTGACTTGTTCCTGAATCTGTCACTAACATGGTTAACAGCAAGTCATTAGTTAGACTCCATGAGTCAGAAACTGGTTCTCCTTTTGAAAACTTACATCTCTAAATATCTAAGTATGCTTTTCCGGCATCATGTTACTGTAGTGCTGGGAGGGATTTCCTAACCCTGATCTTGAAATCTGGGCAAAATTGAAGTGATTCTGTGAGCTTTTTAATCTATTATGAGATTGTGCACATGCTACATTTAAAATAATTTGGTGAGTTGAGAGAAATGTACAGAAATAGATCCATGCTCCTGAGAAGTTAATTAGACTGATATGGGATAAAGACTGGAATAATGACTAACATTTATTATCCTTAGCAGCTCCATGAAGCTTCTTTGTACCAATAGTTTATCCAGGGGAGAGAAAGCCTCTTGGCTTATGTATGTGGTGCCGTCATCTTCTCCTTCATTTAACTCAAATGTCGTCCTGCACATTCTCCTCTTCCCCAGAGGGTTTTAACTAATCTCAAAAGTGGGAGCCAGTGGAGAGGCCCACATCTGCCTTCCCCCATTCCTAAAGGTCCCATTTGCAATTATGCCCTGAACTTCAAGTCAAACAATTAAACCTGAGATGCTATGAGGGATATTGTTTTTTCAGCGCTGCTGAGTGGTTAAAGGGTGTTTCACAGTTGGAACAATATTTTCTTTAAAATATTTGATGTTTGTTATTTCACTCTTTGAGCAATATGAGGAGGAAAGGCTGTTTTCTTAGAAAGACTTTATGAAGATGCATGAGACACACTGGTGGTATATAAAAACAAAACCAGATTAATTTACCAATGTGACACTCTTTGTTTTTAGGTATACAAAAAGAAAACTGAGGCTGCCAAGAAGGAATATCTGAAGCAGTTAGCTGCCTACAGAGCAAGCCTTGTATCCAAGGTAACACATAATGTATATACATACACTTATATATATGGTGACATATTGCAAACCATTTTCAGCGTTTATATGGTGCTGAGCACCGTAATATTTAGTGCAAATAGGCTTGTTTGTTATCTCCTTAAACTTCGGTTGAAGGTGCAAATGCTCAATAAACAAAATCATCTCTACATGAAAAGATATCCTTTTGCTTCTGGCCATAAAGACAGCACTTCTCTAGGCTCTGAGGATAATCGTAGTTCGACAGAGGAAAGAGACGCTGGTAAAAAGACCTCGATGTAACCAACATGCCACACCAGTCAGTCATGTTCTACCTGCAAGGGAAAGAAACATAAAATACAGAAAATACCTAGTTTTGATTTCAAGTACTTCCTTTAAAGTACTGGTTTTTATCTTGTAATCACAGCACACAAAAAGTCAAGCTCAGCTCACAGGGCAAATTTTCATCAGAAAACGTAAATTTCCATTTTACATCCAGCAAAGCAATATGTGTGAGCACAGCATAGTTCACTGTAAGGCTCTTATACTGGAACATACCAGTGTATCCCCAGTGCACAGCAAGTAGCAACTTTCTAAAATGATTTATACAAACATTCTTAGTGCCCATAATTTTGTAATAGACTCTTTAAAATTTGCAGTAAACTTTTAAATATACAAAAGAATGTGAAATTACTGTGCTATGTCAATGTGAAAAAATAATTAAGCAGCATCAGAATCATACCAGTTAGAATCATTTTGTTTGGATCTGTCAAAACAATTTTAGATCTATTTTGCTCTTACATAAATCAAATTGCTTTTAGAAGTAAAGATGGCCATGTGAAGGATGGGCATATACGACATGAGTAGAACTTTTTATTAGCTTTAAATGTTTTTTGAAGTGGTTGGTCCTGCACTATACTTCCATGTATATTAATTTGTACACGTTTTCGGGGGAAGACTGTATGATTAGCCATACAAGGACCTTCTGTGTGTATTTCTACATTACCTTAGTATTTGGTCAGTGTTTGTTCTGAGTGTAAAAGTCTGAAATCTGGGTGTTACCTCATTCATTTTGGGGGATTATGTCTTATGCATTGTACTTTTATAGCTGCAATCATAAATACTAATGCATTTAGTCAAGGTGATTTACAGAGTATCTTTAATTTCTGTCTTAGGGCTGTTGGGTTCTAGAAATACTCATTGCCTTCAGAAAGCATACTGTGTTCACACAAACAATTTTAGCCTACTTATTCATAAAAGATCAAAGCTCAAAATATCCCAATAGGTTTTGAAGCACTGTATGAAGCCATACCTGTGCAAATAACTTGGATGACATTATTCAGCTCATCATGGACTGTTTACGTAACATGCTATATAGCTTTACTTTGAAATGCACATATGAAAAATGTGAGATTTTTATTTCAGTTTTACTTTTTGGAAAGAGATACAAGTATGTGGCATTTTCTGAGGTTTGCTTTTAGAAAAAAAAGTAAAAGATTGTTAATCAGTTCAGTGCATGAAGCCATTTGTGCATATATTTAAATTTGTTGTTAGAAAAGCACTGGAGCATTTTCTTAACTTTTAAGCAATTATTTAAATTCAACCCATAATGTAATGTTTTCTTAGTGGTAAAAGTATTGAAATATAAACTTAATGAAGCTAAGTGCTAATTGCTTACTCTCATGAACACACTCAATGAATCCAACAGAGCCGGCATATAACTAAAGCAAGTCCATTTTGGAATAAGGATGAAAAATACCCAGATGTAACAATATATCAGAATATTCTAAATTATCATTATTAAACATTTATATGGCACCAGAACAAATTCTTTAGACACCAATGTAAAGCATGAAGAAGTATATATAATACATTTTTAAGGTTTTTTGGAGTTCGTCTGGTCTCTTATGTCCATGTGTTATAGCATCATCCATAAAAGCTACTTTTAGAGAATAATGCGAAGAATCTAAGACCTCATTCTCCAATGTCCTCAGGGTCAGCTACGTGGCAGCTAGGACATGAACAGTTGTGCTTCGTGTTATATCAGGACATCCTCTTGCTATCCAAATGATAGAACTTACCCAATTACCACATTTCCTTCCTTCCACCCTCCCAGTGGACTTTGGCAGTGTGAAGAGGCAGGCACAAGCAGGCAAAGGTGCTGCTCAGGTCTTCCATCTCCACCTCAGCAGATGCCTTACATCTCTCAAAGTGGTTGCCCTACGAGTTTCCTAACTTTTGAACACTAATTCTTCCACTTTTTCATGAAGTACTGACAGTTTTTTTAAAAATACTGAGGGTAGGGCTTGTATGTGAATATTTGGGTATGTTTTTCTCCATTCATTTGCAAGTCTTCATTTTTTCTGAAATGCAAAGGAACAGACCTGGAGGTGTTGGTTGACAGACGGCTGAATATGAGCCAGCAGTGTGCCCAGGTGGCCAAGAAGGCCAATGGCATCTTGGCCTGTATCAGAAATAGTGTGGCCAACAGGCTCAGGGAACTGATTGTGCTGCTGTGCTTGGTACTGGTGAGGCTGCACCTCAAATACCGTGTTCAGTTTTGGGCCCTCACTACAGGAAAGACATTGAGGTGTTGGAGTGCATCCAGAGAAGGGCAGCAAAACTGTTGAAGAGGCTGGAGAACAAGTCTTATGAGGAACGGCTGAGGGAACTGGGGTTGTTTATCTTGGGAAGAGGAGGCTGAGGGGAAACCTCATCGCTGTCTATGGCTGCCTGAAAGGACGTTGTAGTGAGGTGGGTGCTGGTCTCTTCTCCCAAGTAGTAGCGTGAAGTGAAAAGGCCGTAAGTTGTGCCAAGGGAGGTTCAGATTAGACATCAGGAAATTTCTTCATCGAAGGGGTCATCTCTCCCCTCCGCTCCTCAGCACCAAACCTTTACTTCAGTCAGTGTTTTTCCCAGTCTTTCTCACGTCCTCTGCATCCTTACTTCTCCTATGTACACTCATAGCCATGAGTGCATACTGAAGGAGACTGGAGATGAACATGATAGACAGACTACCTGCTCTTCACCATAGAAAGCAACAAGTATTGGGAAAGCCCACATGGAGGAATAGTCTCAGTTGCTTTCTCAGATGATGCACATTTATAAATTTGAGTGTCATTTCATGGGGAGACGAGATAGTAATCTTTGATATTATCCCTTCCAGAGTTCAAGTCCCTCTGTATAATGTATAATTTCAGACAATATTATTTGACAAAATCGTAACTGAAAAGAGTGGAAATGTCACCAGCGACTTTGGTATTGCCAGCCCATCTGTACTATACTTTTAAATGCTTTAGTGATGTCTCTATAAATAAATAAGGTAAACATATGATTGTGTTAATGCCAGTTATGCATTAATCCTCATTTAATTTTTCAGTTTATTTCCTCAGTTTTCTCCTTTTTATATTGATTGAAATTAATGGGGCTGTTCTTGAATTTGTTCATGTGTGTAGGAATTAATATGTAAAATAAAAATCACATTACAAAGCATTATATCTTCTGCTATGGAGATTGCCATATTGCTTATAGTACTGACTAAGCCTTTGCATTGTAAACAAGTGTCTTTATATTTGCCCTTAGTTGCAACTTTTAGTACTATTCAGGTCCAGAAATGCAGTCTCTGATATCTGGTAATTTGTACAGCATCACATAAAATGCTGTGAATTGCAATTTTAGTTTTTCATAAAACAAGCACTTTTTTCTAGCTTAACCAGCCTTTTTTTCTGGCTGACATTAGAGATTTTACTGCATCTTTCAAATATATATATTTAATATAGATTTATATGGGTAAATGTTAAATATTTTCATATATTATATATGTGCATCTATGCATATTTATATAACATATACATATTATGTATTTAATATGCGTAATATAAATGTATATATGAAAGATACATATATTTATGTTAGCTATAGCAATACAATTTTAACTGTTTGAATAGTACACAGAAGATTTCACTTCCCTGCTTTGTTCTCACTGCCTAAATGAGTTCTTAATTCTCTCTGTGTAGTTACACAACTTCAGGCTTCATGCAGACATTTTATCATCTATGGCTGAAGCTGTAACCTCTTAGCAAGGAGAATATTATACAAATTCAACATACTCAAGCATATGTGAAACTCTGATCTTCTATCTAAGTCAAAGTGGTGTCCTCACTTTACATTGGAGCAAATGCATTGGACGTTTTTTAGTTTTGAGGACAATGCAAATCCTTTGGACATGTAAAATTTCTTGTTGGTACGGGCAGGCGTAGCTTTAGTAACTCAGCAACTTGAAATTATATTTCATAAAAACTCTAAAGGTCATATCTAGTAGCTAGTATCTAGTCATACCTAGTCTCTAGTCATATCTAGACATTGCCTTAATGCCATTACCACAGCAATTTGTAACCAGAGAGTTTCCAGGCACCCAAAGTATCTGTGTTGCATGTGCAGCATTGCCTATAATGTAACCTAATTGTATAGCCAAAAGAATTATAATCTTTTGAGACTGCAGTGAATACACATGAAAATGTTTGAGCTACTAGCAAAAAGCAAAAAGGAGACCATATTAAAAAAAAACCCTGAAACTCAAACAGTAAGCTGAGTGTTAGTTATCTATTTTCTATCTGTACATGGTGAAAGCACTTACCTAATATATAAAAAGGCAAAATATAATTCAGCTGTCCCAGATTATGCATCTCCTCACTTCTAAGTAAATGTAGATGGGCAGGTGTGCTCTCTCCACAATTTGTTTCTGTGGCCTAGTGAATCCCAAATTCTTTTCTGAATTGTGGCCAAGCTTCAGATATAGGGGAGCACCATAACCTAGCTTACTGTTCCCTGAAATAAGCAACTGCTGGAGTTTAGGATGTTTCTTAAATAAAATTCTGAATATCTTTTTACAGACGACTGAATTGTTGTGTCTCCTGGTCAGTGCTTTAATAAACTGACTATTGTGTACAAGGATAACAACATCCCTTCTGCTGCAGGCAGAAAGGCACCTGGTTTCCACTTTTTGAAATAACAGATTCCTACATCTAACCCCAGTCCATGCAAATGTTTTGGAATTTCATAAAACAGTTCAGGCTGTTCTTAGTAAATACATCATAGAAAGAATAAAAAAAAAATATGGTTATGTTTGATGCATGATATTATTTTTTTATAGCTATTAAAGTGCTACAAGGCATTTGGCAATATTTTTCTTAAAACAATAACAAAAAGCCCAGAATGTTTACATGCGTTTACATCTATTTCTTTTTCCCATTAAGTGTTAGAACCTCTTGCTGGGAAAAGTATAATGTAAGGGTTTTATAGCAGTTACTTCATGCTTCTGTGATACTTGTGTCTTTCTTTCTTTCTGGATTTATTGTAATATAGTTAGAAATTCTCAAGGAATCATAAATAAAATTATGTATTTGCAAGTACGTGACGTATCACAGTATCTGTTAAGTGAACATATATATTTGTAAAACAATTGTCTAATCTGATAATAACACAAATCCAACCATCTTCTTGTCTAGCGAGGAAACCAGCTATCTACTGCAGCTGAAAATGTAGAGCAAATTATATTTAAGTTAATGCCATTAATTTGATTTGAGGTTAAATCACATGAAGCTTTACATTCACCAGTGCAAAAACTGAGAGATGTTCTCACGTAATTTCTGCCAAAAATGGCAGAAGTGTCTCGAGCTTGAGAGAAACCAGATTTTGATTTGGAGAGGAAATGTGTTTGTTTTTGAAGTCAGTTAATAAAATTAGATTTCAGTATTAGCCTAGTGCTTCCTGTTGGGGAATTAAAACACTTGTATCAAATTAAAGTTGCATATTCTTTATCACATGTACCCAGGTTACATTCATAAAACATCCTCCTTTGCTTACATACCCTGAATGAATACATGACAATCCCCTGTAGATGGTGACATAAAGTATATTTAGATTTGAAGATGTTCTTCTGAGCCACCTCAGCTAATTATAGATGACAACCCAGGCTTACTCCTTTGTTCTGAAACATCAAGAATGTGTCAAAAAGCTTTCTGAACTCTCTAGAGTCCAAGATGTTGTTATTGCAATAGGTGACTGGAATTAACAAAATACAGAACGTCATTTGCTAAAAGCCTCTTATGGCTTAGGTAGGAGGGCAGCTGTACTACAAATATACATGTGAATTCTCCACCAGAGTAAACAGAGTTAAGTCAAAGGACTCTCTAAAGGAGTTAAAGAGCTAAGCAGGAAAGAGGAAACGCTGCTGGAGAGAAGTCATTCTCATAAGCATCTTCACAGGGTTATTATTAAAGTGGTTGATCCTGTCTAGGCTAGAGGAAGGGATCCTTCTCAAGGACAGGCTTGGGGTTGGAAGTGACCTAAAATGTCAAAAACTTTAAAAATGGACAGACTTATGTGAACACAGAAAAGCTGAGAGAGGAATAAACAATTCAAGATGTTCCTTCCACCAAAGAGACAACAAAGACAGCAGATGCAAACTTCAGCTTAGGTAAGCTTTGTAGGAGCTGCATAAATATTCAGACAATTTCCTTCTATCTACCTCTTTAAAGTCACGGTACTGAAGAGAACTCATTTAAAGCTGAGTCAGGCCTGCCTAAGTTTGATTACAGCCTGGACCTTCCTGGTATCAGCTGACATAATCACTGCTGTTACCTGAATGTAACCTTCATTTTGATCAGAGTCCAAAAATCGTTGAATTCCTCAGCATGGTTCGAAGAGGGACAACAGTTTCTAGATAAGCACATGGCATCTTCATAAAAAGGTACAATATGGCAACTGTGGAGGCTGCTGACATACTCATTTGAAATATCAATCAAGTTAAACACTTTTCTAGGCTTTGAAATACTCACATAGTACATGTTCAATATCTATGTAGAAGAGATGCCAAGCCTCATTTTTTTCATTTAAAGAGAAGCACCTGTTTCTCATTTAAAATTAAATGTTGTTACACCACTTTGGCTGCGCAAAAAAATTCTTCTGAGGTTGAAATAGGTTGTTTTTACCCACAAGTAAAGCTTGGTAGAAAGTTTATGCTGGCCATATTAGCTATAAGGCTCGTGACTTTGCCCTTGAGGATGTCTCTTGGCGTGTATTCGAAGGACACATAGCCACCCAATAGTACAAAGAACATTTACTGAATATTCTGAATGCATTTACTGAATATTTTGCTATAAAGATGAGCTTAATTGCTGATGTTAATAAAGAAATATTTTGATAATGTGTGGTCTGTAAATGACTGAAATTATATTGCTCCAGCCGAAAGGCTTTGATCATTAATTATTTATGTGAAGCCAATAGAATAAGGAAAAAACATTTTTCTCTGTAGGTAGGGCATAAAACAACACCAACTTTTTGATTTTATATTGCAGTCAGCAATATTAATTGAGCACGGCTTACTAGAATGAAATTATTGCAAAAGTATTTATTTAATTCCCATGTATTATCATATGCTATAGTAGATAAGAATGCTGAATGTAAAACGTATACAATATATAACTGGAAGATGTTCATATCCATAACTGTGTATATATGTGTATGGTTCAATTTAAGTTAATAGGAGACTTTTTATTAAATTCAGTAGTCAAAGGATCAGGCCCTGTGTTGTTAAAACACGTCCTCACATTACTTTCAATCACATGGAGGTTGTTTCTGTTCCAACAGAAGTAGGGTTAGAAGAGCCAATGGTAGCCAGAAGGTAGCCACATGTTAGAAAGAGAATCAAAGTCCATGTGTAGGCTATTTCATTACCCAGATCTACACGTGGGGATTCAAAATGCAACTATAGACTTTCAACATAGAAGTAAAATGGAGATGCCAGAATTGCATCACTAGGCTGTTGCTTTTTTCTCTGACCCTACTAAATTGAGCAGGATGTCTGTACCAAAAATAATTTCTTAGCATTAGGAGTGGGGTAGATGTTTTGGGGTGAGGGAAATCCCAGCATCACTTTCCTCTAAAGAATTGGCATCCTGCCCTGTGCCTGAATACAGTCTGTGATAAGGAGGACCGTTAGTCCCAGGGCAGTTCTGCTTAAGAAAGAATAAAATAAGTTTGAGCAATGGTTAACTCTTTAACCTAACTTAATTTTTTAATCTGGCAAATAAGCACAAATAGTTTTGGCACATAATAGGGGAGTAGAGGGTAGATGGGAAACTTTACTTTGCTTTTGAATTGGAAGGAAATGCATGAGTTTGATGTAAAGTGGGAGGAAGAACTTCACTCATCCCATCCCAAATTTTGTGTAAAATGATCAACTCACCGCTTTTTCTGGAAAATATCATTCATGTGTATTATTGCACAAGTAGCATCGTTTTGAGAACTCTGGGTTACACACCAAGGCTTTTCATAAACTGTATTTGTAATTACTTTTAAATAATATAATTATATTCATTATCATAACAGTTAGAGTAGCTTTTATTTATTTTTCTTGCTTTCGCTATCTCTCTTCTACTTTCATTCTTTTACTATTGGGCTTTCAAAATGTTCTTCACTCTTTTTCTTGGTGTTGTGCCTAAAGGGCACTCATACTTTTGCTGGAGCTTTCCATTGCCTTGACCTTGTCTTGAACTTAAGTTTTTTGTTGTTTGAGTGTTGTTTAGTTTAAGCAACAGTATTAGATGATGATGGTGAGATGAAGAGACAGGTCCATAAGAGACAACATTTAGAGTAGGCTTTGAGCTGAACTCAAGAACAAGTAAAAGACACTCAGAGAGTATAAAAGACTGTCCAAAAAAGCTAGTTTGTGGTCCTAGACTACATTTCCTAATGTATGTGTAAAATAGTAATGCCAACCATTAACTATATATAATATTCTGTCACCCTCTAGTGGTGGGTCTAAAATACCATAGTTTTGACAGTACTAAAAGATTTTCTCATTGCATGTCTAGTGGAAGACCTTTAGACATGCAAGAGAAACTAGGCTTCGATGTCTGATAGCCTATGTTTACAGATTTATATTTTTCTTCTCCACTGCATATATCTGTAAATTATTTGTATAGCATAACTCGATGTCAAAAAAAGAGAGTGTAAATTGTCTTTGTTGTCTTCGGGCAGGTTAATTAAAAAAAAGGGGCTTTTTAAAAAAAATATTTCTGTATACTTCTCCTTGGATAAGGCAAGAGCAAATTGGCTGAATTCCAGCCTGCGAAGTTAGGGAACATACCTGTGCACTTGCAGATCATATTGGTTAATCAAATCCTTTCTTTCTTAATTCCTAGTATTACCCATAATGAAATTCCTTATCTAAGGCTGTCTCATGCTACACTGGACAAGTGTAGTGCTCATTCAAATCTGTGAAAGCAGTAGTTGTGCCCAAAACAATAACGACCTCTGTATCATATACACCTCTTGATATACTTGACAGTAAAGCAATGTAACAAAGCCAAAATATTTGACATAACCTATTCCATTAACTTCAGCGATACTTAAAAAAATCTGTTTTTCTGACCAGATTTAGAAAAATCTGAAAGTGCAGTATGCTGGAGAATAACGTTTAATGGGTTCATTTATCAAGAGTCCCAGGAACTGATAATATTGAAGTGTTTTACTCTTCTATTGGACAATTTAGCTTCACATCCCATATAATTTAAAGCGTTGTAAGTATAGAGCAAAATTCTTGGTTTGAAACTGAAGTGTTGTGCTTTTTGTTGGATCAGGAGGTAGTGGGAACTTATAGAAAGCTGATTGATAGCTTGAGATAGCTGTAACAGTCCCTTTTGATCATTTTGCAGATGCTTGTCTTAGAGGTAAAGCAAGTGTTATTCATCTCTGTCCCAAGACTCTACAATTCCTGTTAACGTAATTTGGTATTTCAAGTATTACTTGTTACTAAGTATCTGACATGTCTGTAATTTTATCAGCATAGGCCATGCATTCTCTGTGTATGTGTGAGGTCAGAATTACCCAGTAATTAAATTGGTCCACTGTGCCTTTGTTAAAGAGACGTATGGCAGCACCTTTGTAGTCACAAATTAAATATAAGTATGTATCAGTATGCCACAAATAGGCTTTCTGATATCTCCTCACCAGAAGGAATTGTTTAACTAATCTGCCCTTAGACACTTCAGGAGGAATTATCTCTGCTTGGGCCAGATATTGCCTCCCAGCCACATCACAGAAAGGCAAGTTGTAGTCCTGAGGGGACGATGCACTCAGTAAAACTTCAAGTTTCTGAAGAAAGAACACAGCGTACACCTCCTGTAATGTGTAAAGAGTTAGGGACACTCAAGAGGGTGACAGACCTTCTTGTGAATATCTGAAATTTTGCCAAACCTGCCAGTCTTTGCTCCAACTCTCATGTGAGTGTCCTACAAATATAACTGGGAGGAAAAAGGGAAAATATTTCTCATGTCATCATGGACATTAGTTTAGTGTTTTAAAAATAATACCAAAACACTGGCAGACTTGGCACCAACTCTCAGGTTTTAACATTTACTGTCTGAGGGGTTTTGTGTCTTCATCTAAATCCTGCAAACATACATGCAATACATATTGCACACGTGTACATCCACATGCAAGCAGAGCCAGGCAGATCCACAGACGCAGAGATTTGCATTCGTTTTATCACATTCATTTAATTTCCCATAGTTTATTGGAGAAAACAAGATTTTTTTGCTAATGGTATTGCCATTACACTTAGGGAAAATGTTATGTTTCTCGTCTTTATCATCGCATATAATGAAGCAATTTCAGTTACGCGTGTGTCAGTGGATTGTTGGTGATGGTACATCCTTCAGAAAGAATACAAATAGACTTCACTGACCCTGGAGTGCTGAGAGTAACATGAGACTTACTCTGACTTGTAAACTGAGCAAACATGACATGGAGGTCACAGAATAAGGGCATAAATGCATCTTTCAGCCCTTGTTTTGACAAAGTGACTTCTTTCTCCAGAGGGACATTTCTGCCATTTTTTTCCAGCATGTTTCACCTTTCACTGGCTATTAATCCCAGCATGACTTAACTGCAAATTATGATTCCCACCTACAAGCTTATGGGAGTTTATTCTTAAAATTTTTTCATCGTTTATTTGAGCACACAGAGTTAGCACTCAGAAGATCTAAGAAAATAAGGGTATGGAAAATAACAAATTTAGTTTAAATTAAATGTAACAAATTACAAATATTAGAAGAATATTATGAAAACTCACATTCACTAATGGAAATTCTTTTTAGCATCTTCAAGAAATCAGAGTAGACCATAACGTTTTTGAAATCTGAGCATTTTCTAATAATCTGTTCACTGTGCTTCCAGCTTTAGCAAGATAACTTCCCTGTGTCTGATGCAGTCCAACATTTACATAGACATTGGTTTCAAATTGAATTTTCAGAACTTTATGAACTGGATTAAGAAAACAAGTTTTGCTAAAAGTGAAATTATTCAGAATGCTCTTGTTTTTCTGAAGGCATGGGTCATGAAATGTACTTGATACAGCTGTGCATAGCATCCCAGCACAGAATGCTTCAAAATAAAGGTATCGGCACAGCAACTAGCATATTTATTCAATGCAGTAGAACAACTGTGGATGGGATTTAGCTTCTTCATCATGTTAGCTAACTGGTAAAGTGCTGTTAGCAGTTACTAATGTGTATGGCAAACGCCATGAAAATTCTTACCCCTGGTTTGCAGATGGGAAAATAAGACGCGTCAAAGATCACTGCAGACTTTTCCTGGAACACACCCTGCTGAATCTGTTTTCAACTAAGCCATCAAACTTGATGACAATAGTAGTGGCTGCTTATGTGAACAAATGTGACAGGCTCGGTTGTCTTTGTTGTGTAGGTTATTAGGTCAGTGATGCCAGTTCCAAATTTGGAAAAATCAAAGTGTCAGGCTAGACCAGGAAGCAGAGGGGCTAAAATCTTTTTTACAGTGCTGAAAAGAAATTTGTAAGGTAAAAGGGTTAATTATTTTTCTAGTGTAGCAACCAAACTCTGCCAATGACCATTTTATGGTCCAGATATATGTTTTCCCATAATGAGACTTCAAGAGAATTTGGGGGGGAGAACAGCACCTTTTTGTAGCTTCTAAATATTGTCTGGATTTTGTTTTTCTCAACAGAGCTACAGTGAACCCACTGATGTTAAAGCCTCCCAGCAACCTCAGATGATGAATTCAAAGCAGTCGGTGTTTCACGGGCCTGCCCAGGCTCACTCTGCACTGTACCTCAGTTCCCACTATCACCAACAACCAGGAATGAATCCTCACATCACTGCCATGCATGCCAGTCTCCCCAGGAGCATAGCGCCCAAGCCCAACAACCAAATGCCCGTGACTGTTTCCATAGCAAACATGGCTGTGTCCCCACCACCGCCTCTTCAGATCAGCCCCCCTCTGCACCAGCATCTCAACATCCAGCAACACCAGTCGATTTCAATGCAGCAGTCTATTGGAAACCAGCTACAGATGCAGGTCCAGTCTGCTTTACA
Organism: Tapera naevia; assembly: GCA_033556795.1. Lineage (NCBI taxonomy): Eukaryota > Metazoa > Chordata > Aves > Cuculiformes > Neomorphidae > Tapera > Tapera naevia. The sequence continues at coordinate 21,609,054 of JAUMJJ010000038.1, forward strand.
TTCACCTACAATGCAGCAAGTAAGTTTAAGCTTTCCAGTTGTCTGGGGAGCTGGGATTTATTTTTTTTTTTCCTTGAGGAGAAAAAAGTAATCCAGAAGTTTACACAGTAAGGGAGATTTAGAATCACAGATTAGCTTTAGTTTGGCAGAGTTCCAAAACTGTGGTCTGAGGACTTAGACTTTCAAAGGCAAGAAGAAATTAATGAGTACCTAGACTATGGAGAACAACAGTGGAACCGTTTGTGCTAGCAACAATGTTCATCACATTCTTGTGAACAGCAACCAAGTCTCCCCTGCTAAATTCAGGAGGCATCCTTTAAATAGAAGTATGTCCGTGGATCTGTCTGCAAATCTGGTAGTACCCTGGAATCTAAGTGAAATGTCAAGTCTTTGGGAGACATATTTTACCATCAAAAGGAAAGCTTGTCTACAAAAAGATATGATTGTAGCATGTACTGCTATCTCTCTGCTGACTGTGACATGGAACTGTCAGAGGGAACGTGAAGAAAACAGGTTGTATTAAACATGCTTGATTAAGTTAACACAGGTATGTTAGTTTGTGCTGCATTCAAAACATCATATTGCTAAACAGACATACTTTTTTATACTGGAAATAAGTAGGTTATCCTCAGTATACCAATACGGTGGCTTTCTTTTTTTAAATTCCCAATATTTTAGATAGTTGATTCTCAATACAATTCCTATGAGTTCTGAATGAATGCTGGCCAACCATGATATTGTGAATCCGGGGCCCAAGCTTATGGATATAAACTGTACTGATTTCATGAGACAAAATTTACTTTTGTATTGGATAAAATCTGACTACAAATAATAAGATCTTACTTTGTAAAGAAGCATTAGAATGATTTTTTTTTTTAATGGAATTGCAAGAAACTACAAAATCTATATACACAAGAGTTGCCACTTCTGGTTGCTAATACATAGTCATGAACTTGGTGCATGTTTTGAATATCTCTATAAATTCACCTTTGCTAACAAGGCTTTTGCATTTGTTTTCCAAGCCAGAAACATTTCACCTCAAGGTTGGTCTTTAGAGGTGGGAATACCTGAATACAAAACATAGCTTCTGCCTGGGGTAACAATTTAACAGGAAAAGAAATTTTCAAAGCAGGACAAAAAAAAAAAGAGGAGTTAAAATGATCTATACTGATAAATCTACTTGCTCAGAAGGTAAACCAAGGTGTTCTCAGGATGATCTGGATTTTTTCAGAGACTTTGATCTTAGTCTCAAGAGTGATGTGGAATAGTCAGACAAAAAGGAAAATTTGTAAAATGTTTGCAACTTTTTCCTAGTCCAGTTTATTTTTCATTATCGGAGTAAACAGACTCACCAAGCTGATGACCACATAAATATGGAATCATGTATTCATATTTCCTGTTTGTTAGAAACACGGTGTTCTGGTATTAGTGTCCTGGGAAGACCATGCTCAAGCCTCAGAGAAACTCAGGAGTTAAGCCTAAGCGTGGGAAGCTACAATTAGCTAGACAAAGTCCTAGACAGGTGAGTCAGGAGGATCTATCTGGAGATCCCAAACCTGATGCAATCCTGGTTGAACCTGAAGGCTCAGAGCAATGAGAGACAAACCCATGGACAGAGACTCAATGCAATAGACTGTTTCATTTACCAAACATGAAAAACTGTGACAGAAGCCTGTTGAGATTGTGTAGCTGTATTTTAGTGAGTTTTTATTGCAAAGTGATTCAGTCTTTCAAGTTCAGTGTTTGCCAAATTCAGTGTTGCCTGTACTCTACTTGTTCGATGCAAAGCCCTTATATATTGTCCAGAATCATTGATAGGCACAATTTACTGAACTGATTTGAAAATTTGGCTTTATTTATTGAATTAATAGTATAATAGTGGCTAGCAAAAGATATAATGCAGATGTTAGATACTTACATATGTATGCATACATCACCATCGGTGTGTGAATATAAACACTAAGGCATTATAAACCATTACGTACTATAAAAAAGGTAAGATAATATGAGGCTTCTTGTGTTTCCTTTTACCAAGTTGCACACCTGTAGCTTATGGTGTGCATGTCAATGGTTTGAGAGTACTTCCACTCCTCTGTGAGATGTGTTGCTTACAGCTGAGTTATTTCTAGCTTGAGAGAAAACAAAGGTTGTAAGAACCAGGTTTCTAGAAGTCAATATGTAAGCCTATACCATGATGAGTCTTTGCTTTACGAAGTACAAGTACAGTGAAGTAAAAAATGCTGCACTTCTGTGTTCCTGCCCCTACTGTTAAACCCATGAAAGTTTAACTTAAATACTTTTTACCAGCTTATATTCTGTAGTCAAAAAGTCTGATGCTTATAATGAAGATACTTCAGTGAGATACTTTTAGCTTCTCTGGAGGTGACAGGTGCTTATTATCTGTCGAAATGCTACACTGCCAATCTTAATTACATTTGTCTTTAAGCACCATGGAACATCTACAAGCCAGTGTATATTTCTTACACTCCTTTCAAAGTAATACAACTTTTTAGCTCTAGAAAAACTATGCAATTTCACTTTAGAGTATTTTTAATATACATATATTAGCATATAACAGTTTCCATAATTTGTGAATTGAGTTTAGAAGAATTCCTTTCCTTAAAAAAAGTGGTGTTGGCAAAGACGAAGCTAAAAGAATGTTAAATTTTAGGGCAACAGGTGTATTAACAACACCATGATTTTCCATGCCAGAGCAGAGGTAACCTGCCTAGCATCTTGGGTCACACTCAAGAAATGTCAGAAAACACTATCCCCAGGATCTCATACTGTATTAGAGCACAGAGGACAGGTTGGCCAACAGGAGGCAAATAGCAAGAAGCCAGGAAACTGTAACCTGAAAATAAAGGCCTCCTAATGACTCGATTGTTAAAGGACTCTGCTCTCTCCTCTGCTCAAAACTGATCCAACACTGCTGATCATAGAGCATGTTAAAGAGGAAAAGACACAGTGGAAAAAAGAAGTGACCCCTCCTAACAATGACAGCAGCATAGAGTCAACAGCAGTGAAGACAAAGAAGAGGCTTAGCACCACCCTGTATGTCCAGCCCACACTGAGGAGCAAAGGAGGGCTCTGGATGGGAGGTTCAGTCTCCAGCAGCATGGTGCAGACCACTCCACCTCATAAAATGATAGCCAAGAAGAGTGGGTGAATATGTAGTCTGATAAAGCAGAAGTGATAGGTTGCACTTAATTCACCGTTTTTTTCAGTTTTTGTTCCCTCGGCTAATTGATTTTCTGCATATTAAAGGCATGGCCACCCTCAGCCTGTTCCAAAGATTCGTGCATCCCATTTATATAAGCAGCAAGAACAGAATGTACTTAATATCCCACTCCTTACAGCATGACTTGCCACAGGAGACATTTTCCTTTTCGGAAACCTCACCATTGCTCATACCAAATGGAATAATACACATTAACAAGAAATAAGGTGAATTTTTCTCATGTCGCACTGCGGCGTGAAGCTTAATAGCTAAGAGAGGAGATAAGTGTGTCAACAGATTCCCAGCAGTCTTCTACTGCAGGAGTTCACACACTCAGCTGGTGGACACCACCATTGCAATCAGCTGTGCTGTGGACATGTTGGAAGCAGCAGTCACAGCTCCCACCAACAGTGGATTCTGATTTCTTTTCTTTTAAATAGTTCGTGGCTTACCAGTGTAGTGCTCAATGGTAACAGGGTCTGGGAATCCTTGCTCTCTACAGATCCCCTGCTTTACCACTGTGGAGATTCGATCACTTATTTTCTCTAGGAGAGGAAGGATGGTTTCTTATCAGAGACTGGCTTGTAGTACATCCTAAAGGATGCCAGCTCCAAGAAAAATCATATAGCATCCAGACCACAGACCTGGCAGGCAGGAATGCAGTTCTCCAAAACCACTTGGAGTGAAATCCACAAACTCCTCTTCTGTGCGTAACTTTGAGGAGGGTTGGATAAGAAGTGCTGATCTAGGGAAAGAGTTCTGTCCCCGCTGCTGACAGGACAATAAACTGATCTTCATCAGCTCCGCAGGGAACAGCACGTCCTCCTCTTCTTGCAGCAGCCCTTGCCTGCATGTATGCAGCTGCCAAACCGAAAGAGACTGCCAGCTGGAGAAGGGCAGTCTCCTCCAGGAATCCACAAACACTACAGATCATCAAGAAGATCAGAAGTGTTGGTAGCCAAAAATCTTCAGTAATGACACAATTTCTGTTATTCTTAAAATCAGTTATGTCTGTAGAGTGTGCAGCTGATGCAGAACATCCATATTGTTCTGAAATGCGCAAGGCAAAGTAAAATTTAGGTGTTAGCATTTTGGTCATATGCCTAGCATTAGTAAATATTTTTAATTTCTTTTAAAAAAAATCCTCTCCAGTTTGAATTCTCTAAATACTTTTTGTAACTTCTGCAAAGTAGAATATTTTGTCTTTTTTCCTTTCTGTTCCAAAATGGTTAATGAATACATTAAATAATGGACCCTGCTGTAGACCTTTGGGGTGCTCATTTACAGTGTTAATCCTTTACACTGTAAAAAAATTATCATTTAGTTCTATTCTCACATTTAAATTAGATCCTGATTTTGATTATATTTAACTTCTAATTATGAAATACCCCATATTTTTCTTAAATCTTGTTAAAGTTTTACTTTGTTAAATTCCAAATCCACCATGCAGCAGTTTTCATCCACATTTAACACCCTGGGAGAATCACAGTAGATTAAAAAAAATGTGATTTTTTTTTTTCATTAAATGTGAGTGTGAGCATGAGCATCTTATCACTGTATTATTTTTGAACTGATACAGAGTTTCTTCTCTCCAGTCTGTTTCTTACTTTTGACATGATGTTTAATTTTTAATTAGTTGGGATCAGATGATCTGAATCTTTACCCTTTTGGTTCAAATCAGCACAATTTCTCCAATGTTTAGGCTTAAACAGGATCTGAAGCCGCAATGTGTTTTCTCTTGTAAAGTTGTTCTTTCCTTTCTCTACTCAAACACTTATGCTTCTCTCTGAGCACATTCCCCACTCTAGCCTGTTGTACTGTGCTGGTTTGTGTGGAGAGTGATAAGATCAAGCATTCACTCCCTCCTAAATATGCCCAGACCTTGTTAAAGAGCCCTTTTAAGTTGTCCTACTGGAAGTATCACCCTTAAAATCCTTCACCCAGTCATGGGTTGGAATGGTGAGTCCCATTACAATCTCTGTCCCACTTTGGTTCAGAGGCAGAGCAAGGAAAACTAGATTCGTCATGTCTAGTAACCATGGCTGCAAGTATATGCATAACAAAGAAGCAGAAGATTAATGTATGTCACTTTTTTTTTTTTTTTTTAAATAATAGCTTATTTCAGTCTACTTTTAGGTATTTCTTTTCCTTAAGAAAATAGAGGTCTACAGAAAGATCGTTGCCTAGCCTGACAAAAATAATAGCCTCATTCTTCCCCCATATATATTATATAAAGTAAACTCATGGACCTGCTGTATTTGTCCAGATTTCTTCCTCTTTTTTTGTTAAGCTTTGTCTTCGAATGAGGTCAAGAGAAAAAAAATCATTAATATCTGTCAACTTCCTTTATAACCTTAAGGAAAAATCTTTGTATGATATCACACAGACAGATTTTCAATTTCCTTGTGTAATAAACAGATGCTTTAGGATTTGGATGTAATTTAAAGGTTTAAAATATCACATTGAGATTGATGAATAAATCAGTTGTGAAGACAAAAACATTGATGCCTGTTGAAAATACCTCTCCAGACAGGCAGGAAATGAAATTAGTTCCCAGTAAAGTGTGGAGATGAGGATCACTGTTTAGTTCTGCTGCAGGCTTTTTAGGACTTGCTACAGTGGCACAACGAAACTGCTAGGGCTACAGAAATCTAATTAAAGAGCAAATGTCCCTCCTGACATCGAATTAATCTTTATCAAGTTCCCTATTTTTATTTCAATCTAGAACAAGAAAATGAAATTTAAAATTCTGGGCATGTTGCAAAACAGTTGGTGATTTTCTCTTGAGCATTACAATGCAAAAACATCCAGCATTGTTTAATTAGACCTCGAATCACTCATTTTCTGAGCACTTTTTATTTCATAATTGTTTGTTAAAGACTTACATAAATAATATGCAAATATTTAGTACAAGCCTGGTACAAGGCTGTATTCCCCTTTTGTACAGACCTATATTTCCAGTGCTTTTTCTGTTGATGAAAAAGCTGAAGTAATCTTTTTTTACATAATTAACAATTTAACATTGTTAAACATCACCATACTTTATCAGGCCTGCATCCTGAGTTCAGGTTTCTTTCTACTTTGCCTTAACAAGCATGCTTTCCCGTATTGCTGGTATTCCAGTACCCTCAACCACAGCATCTCTTTCTGGAGCTGGAGCCTGACTCAGATGCCTCTGCACTACATTAAAATTTATCATGTGAGCATGTCCTAAGAAAAAGGCCCCAGACAGTTATGAACTAAACACACTTTCTGGGTGCAAGATGAAAGTGTTGTTATCCCCACAGAAAACCTGAGAAAATATGAGGTTAAGTCCCCACCCAGTTCCAAGCTGGCATTTAAACAACAGGACCATCCTCCTGTATCTAAATGATTTAATTGTCCTAAGTCTGTCTTTACCTCTGATTTGGGGAACTGTCTCCTCTTGCTGCATGAGTACTTGAGTCTGTGTCACTGCTCACTTGCATGCTTTGCTGCAGCCCTGCTGGAGCTACTGGCCTCATATAGTGTTTTTCTTGTATACATACCAAAGGTAAACCTGAATGCCTGAAGGTAGGATGTGTTTCTGTGGTTAGTTTCCTCTTACATCTAAATTAGAAAGGCCTTATAAGTGAAGTTTTGAAAAAAAAAAAATGACAATGATACATAAAACCAATTTTTCTGCCTTCTAACTATTCTAAACTCCAATTAAAGTCATTTGGAAGTCTGCTCAATTACAATAACCTTTGGATTTGTTGCAGACATGGGGGTTGTTTATGCAGCCTAATGTGCTGGTTTAGCGCTTGGTGAAAAGGCAGGGTATGGAGCATAGGGGTTATGGCCACCATGGGTGGGTTTTATTTTACCTTATTATTAGGGTAGTACATGTTACATGACAACTGGATGCTGAATTCAGCTCGTGAACTTGCCCGCTACTAATGGTCTGCTTCTTGGAGTCATCAGAGACAAAGTAAGGCTTCAGAGAGCATTTAAGGTACTGAAGTGTGACTTGGGATATTATCCATACGGAAGAGATTATGGAAGAAAGTTGCACTCACTCATTTACAGGCAAAAATCCGTGGTCAGGATAAGTGGAGTGAGATGACGGTGTACACAAGAGGCATGGGATGGCAGGGCATGGGGGAAGAACTGGAGTATAATGCACCAAAAAAAGGGATATGAAGAAGGAAATGGCATGTAACATTTGAAAGAAGCTTATTTCTGTGGATGGAGGGGGCCCGGCAGAAACTGAGAATACTCATTTACCTTGATCAAAGGTAGCATGGGTGAGCTGTCAAACCTGCAGAAATAAACAACTCTCCCTAAAACTCTTATCCTAATGAAGGCTTTATATAGGAAGCAACAACACATAGTCCACGAGGATTTAAATCTGAAAAATATGAGCTTTAGTTCTGTCTATTCTGTTTGTGGATTTAGAATCATAGAATGTCCTGAGTTGGAAGGCACCGACAAAGATAATCAAGTCCAACTCCTGTCCCTGCATAGGACAATCCCAAAAGTCACACCAAGTGTCTGACGACTTTGACCAAAAGGAGTGAATTTTCAATCTAGGTACCTTGGTTCAATTCAGTTTCTGGTGTGGCGTTTACACATCCAGTTAACTTGAGTAGGAATTATATGCCCTTGCCCAAGGAAATAGTTTGGTCTGTTTTTTTCAGCAGAATTCAATTGCTTTCATACAGCATTCCCATACTTTCACCCAATGTAGCTCTTCGAACTTTACAGGAACATGATGTACATTTTTACACGAAGAACCAAATACATTAGGTTTGAAATTTCAACTGTTGTCCTGGTTTTGAAACACAGCATTTAAAAACTCTCATATATCAAAAGAGCTAAAAATTATTGACTTTTCATATGACAGCTATTTTAGGGAGCATGTTAGATGTCTCTTTGTAACCACTTTTTTTTTCTTGTCTTCTTGATTTCAAAAGGCAAGTTATTCTGTGCTACTTTCACTACATTAGTCCAACAACTGCTAAAAAGCTTTGGTTGAATTTCTGTTTAGTTGAGAGAGAAGAACAAATAAAAGAAGCAGCAGATGGTCCTTTTGTGACTGAATGAAGAAAAAGAGTTTTGAGAACAATATGTGAATAGGTGTAGTCTAATGAAACAGTCAGCCACCTGCTGCCTACATCCTTCAAAAAGATTTTTGTTGCATATTCTTGGAATTAACGACCAATGTGTATCCTTACGTTTTATCTAAATGGAAGCTCTAAGGAGCAAACAGGCCTTTTTTGCCCCAGAGCTGATTGAGTTGTTCTCTTGTTTGTGAATTGTTTCTGTTCTGTCCCTTTTAGTTCCATCCTGTTACTGCATAATAGCTAACAATGATTTAGCAGTGTTTCATTTCTCAAATCAAAGAAAGATTTTAAAACTTAGGAAGTACATACACTTCTTTTCCTAGTTTAAGTTTGATAACGTAAAGTACATCTGGAAAAGAAATATTCTACCATTTCACAGTACACACCACTTGCTTTTTTTTTATTGTAGCCAACCTGTTGCTTGGTTTCTGTACATTGTAATATACTTGCTTTCTCCACTAGGGATTTACTCTTCAGCCTGATTATCAGAATATCATCAATCCAACATCGACAGCTGCACAAGTTGTTACCCAAGCAATGGAGTATGTTCGTTCAGGGTGCAGAAATCCTCCAGCACAGACTGTGGACTGGAATAATGACTACTGCAGTAATGGGTAAGCAGCCAGTGAATGCCACCTTGTGTTGAGCAACATTCATGACACAAATATCTGAGAGAATTTGGAAGCAGCTTCGTTGCCTGTTTCCCTATGATGCATCTCTGATGGTGCTGTGTTTATTCAGCAGTTAGACTGTTGTGGGAGAACAATTTTTCAGTGTATACATTGATTAGACGTTGTCACATTAATAGTGCACATGCATTTTGGTCTCAGAGAACCTCCATTCATTAGAAAATCAGAACTGAAATATTAGAGAGAAGGTGTAGGAAAGAAGTCTTAAGATCACTACCCCCTACTTGAGAGGCAAATGGCATGAACTGTTTTCTCCAACTGCTCCATTGCTGAGGAGAACTTGCTGCCAGTGAAAATAACTAGTTTGGGTCATGAAAACAACTAGTCTGGATCATGAAAACCAACATCAGTGAGATGCAGGGGTGATACATGGAATGCAGGATGGGTGGAAGAGAATGGGATGAAGATCACATGACTGTAACCAGCAACAAAACACCATACATGTAGGAGCTCTGTGCCCCTAACATAAGTTTAGTAGCTTCTTTAGACTCTCAACTCCTTTGCAGCACAGTTTTTGTGGGGCCATGTTACTGTCCCAGAAACTGCCTGGAACTATTCAAGATGCTGAATAGAACTTATCTTTTGAGTTTTAAATAATAGATTTTGTACCCTGTGAACATGCCTATGGGTCTGATCTCCTCTTGGCCTTGGTGTGAAGGCAAAAGCAGGGAAAAGCTCTTGGTCACTACCAAAGTGTCAATCCATCCCAGACAAATGAACACAAAGCAGAACTAGAGAGCAGTTTCACCCATTACATTCACTCAAACTGAGAATTTCACTTGCATTTTTTTAAGAGTTTCTGGAGCTCAAACTAGAACTGAACAAAAATCTTTTTCTGGTTACCAGGTCAGAATAACACCTTGACTAGAACCTACTGACACTGAGGCAGGCTTTAACTAGTCTGCACAGCAGCATCACTTTTCCCCATGCCTATTTCTGTTGCCCCATAACTCGCCCACTTGTTCAGCAGAACAGTCTCTCTTTTGTGCTGTACTGCCATAACATCTTGGTCTGTGCTGCAGTCCCTTGTAGGAGTCTACTCAGCCTAAAGACTTTCATACCCACTTAAACTGAGTTCTGAACAGACTGTCCTCAAACAGGCCATGGCCATCTTGTGGCTTTGACTCCTAGGCTCATCTGGAAAAAGCAATGTGCGATCACTGCCAGTAGAGCCCTCTAAGCACCCACTGGGCATAACTTTCCATCAGCAGAAGTTTTCTCTGAGCAGACCCTGTGCATACCCTGTGTAGTTGTGCCTTTGTGAATCTGTGTGCGTGGACATAGCCTGTCTTTATTATAGCATTGGCATAAATTGCAAGCACAGCATAGCTTGCCCTATACTGCTCCCAGACTCCAAACCAAGTAAGCTGTAAAGCTGTGGAGGAACAGAATGGTGCCTGGGATTTGGCAAGCAAGCAAGAGATTAAGAGTAAAGCATTGTCCCAGGAAACTTCTGCAATGTGAACCAAGCCCCACCAGTGATGCTGCTTCTGCTTTAAATGATTTTTTTTTCAGGCTTCTACATCCTGTTCCAAATTAGAAACTGATAAATGACTCCTTTTTGCTCTGAACTGGTAGGCTTCAGTTGAAGCATAACTCAAGCAAGAACTGAATATAAAAGCATGCTGGACAGATTGCATTGGTGTAAGTTCTTCTGTAGAGTCTGCAGTAGAGAGTAGCTATAGTTGACTCTGCCAGAAATGTCTGGTGTTCACTTGCACGTGCTTATCTCAACCTGCCAAGCCAGCACATTATGGCTATATCTGTGCTACTAAATAAAATAGACCAGAGATGCCAGTCACTGGCACCCTTGTTCACAGAGCTAATCTATCCTGCCCTCTAAGGAAAGTGGCCACATCTTACAGGGTGCTTATGGAATATCATTCTGAGACCCATGCTAAACCCTCAGCTGTACCAAGGTTGTCTGTGAGAGAGGGATAATCAGTGCTACCAAGCCACTAATGCAATTCATCTCAAACCAGGCCTTAACCCCCTGTCCCTGTCCTGTGTAGTTTAGAGCCAGTTGTGGTCTCCAGGTCGCTAACTGCCATGATGGCTCTAGGATTTTTCTTATCATTATCATGGTAATGCAGCCATACCTCAGTGACATGGTTGGAATTAATGACATGCCATAGGGTTGTGGGGACTTTTTGGAAGAACAGGACTAAAAATATGACAAGTTCTAAAAAAAAAATCACATTTGTTCTTTTTCTCTTTAAACAGGGGCATGCAGAGGGACAAAGCACTCTACCTTACCTGAAAATCTGAAACACCTCTCCTTTCCACTGAGGAATGCAGGGAAGTCTTTTCATCATGGATTGCTTTATGCAGTCAAGGCAGTTCTGCATTTTATTAGGAAATACAAGTTGCTAAGCACTTAGGACTATTCGAGCTTGTGGGTCACCCACTCTGGAAAAAATAGTCTTGCTTCTCTCTTTTTCTTTTTTTTTTCCCTCCATTTTTTTCTCTTTCTTTCTTTCTCCTTTCCACCTCCACCCTGAGATCCTTTAACGGACATTGCTTTTCCTCTTCCCTGAAGGAAATTTGGACCATTCAGATTTTATGTTGGTTTTTGCTGTGAAGTGCTGCGATAGTAACTGCCTTAGCAACTGTAGATGTCTCGGATAAAAGTCCTGGATTTTCCATTGGTTTTTCATAATGGGTGTTTATATGAAACTACTAAAGACTTTTTAAATGGCTTGATGTAGCAGTCATAGCAAGTTTGTAAATAGCATCTATGTTACACTCTCCTAGAGTATAAAATGTGAATGTTTTTGTAGCTAATTGTAATTGAAACTGGCTCATTCCAGTTTATTGATTTCACAATAAGGGTTAAATTGGCAAACATTCATATTTTTACTTCATTTTTAAACAACTGACTAATAGTTCTATATTTTCAAAGTATTTGGAGTAAATAAGTAAAATATTCCCATATGATATTAATTAAGAATATTGGCTCTGTCTCATGAAATAGACACAAAAAAAACTAGGAACAAAACTAATGTTGATAAAGAGAAAACACATTTATTTTGTACTGCCTAAAAAATGCTTCTTTTTTTTAAAGAAAATCACTTTATGTGTACTGGTTAGTAAATGTCATTTAAGTCCTTTTATGTATAAAACTGCCAAATGCTTATCTGATATTTTATTAGATGCAGAAACAGATTGGCAACAGCTAAATTATAACCTTTACATATGGCTATGTATTATTGTTTCTTCATACTGTGTCTGTATTTAATCTTTTTTATGGAACCTGTTGCGCCTATTTATGAAATAATAAATATAGGTGTTTGTAAGTAAATTTGTTAGCATTTTAAAGAGGTTTCTTTGACGCTTTAACTTTTGCTGGCACAAATTGTTCACAACTGATGTGAATACTTTATTTAGTTTTTACAGTGACATATATAACACCAAACCTGCTTTACTGGCAGAAAATGAAGGTAACCAATACTTATTTCTCTATTTCTTTGATTGTTAAGAAAAAAAAAAAAAGTTATTTTAAGTAATTCCCTTTTTAAAGCATTGTAGCAGGAAGTTGCCCAAAACTAAGACTCGAACCAACAAAACTAATTGAATAAAACTGCATAATGCTGCTTCTTGAAACTTCATCAGTTTTGGTTAATTAGTCAAGCAATATAAAACTATTACTAATGGAAATATTACCAAAAAAGCTTCAGTCATTTTATTATTCAGGGTTTTAGGGAGTGTATCATAAACACACCCTAAAGTGAAAAGTAAGTTGAACAGCCATAGGGAGAGGGATTAAAAAATAAGCCCAAAAGAAGATAGTCTGTTCTTTTAGGATCAGGGATTGCTCTGAAAATATATTTCTGGAGGATTTAATCCTGAATGCCTGTCCAATTAATGGAGAGTAATACTGATTTGTATTTTCTATGTGAAATAAAGAAAGAAACTCGAATAAAATAAGCATTATGCAGTGCCATTGATTTTTCTTTATAAACAAAACAGAAACAAAGGTTTGCTTGCTTTGGAATGATTTCAGGCAATGTACAATCGGAATTGCTTGGCATGTAATAACTAATAAATAATGCAGATCAGATGTGATTACTCAAATGACTGTAGCTGAGAGCTCTAATTTTCCTGTCTTGAAACTGTATGAGAACTTGTGATTAAATTCACAGTTTATTGTTTGTCTGTTTAGTACTTTAGAAATATACCAGCACTACTAATTACCCAATGTCTTCTATTTATTATATTATAGTAAACTACATTTTCCACTCATATTAATTCTAAAGCGAGAAGATAATTACTGGGGTGAGAAAAATCAGTTTTGATTTTGACAGGCAGTTTTCCTTTTTCTTTTACGGAAAAGAACTGTGTTATCTCCATTTCTTTTAGAGCAGGTGTGCAGTCACATAAAGTTGTTAATTTCGGTATCCAAGCAGAGTTCAAAATACAAGAAAACTTTAATGTAAATAAAAAAATACATCATGAATAAAATACTTATTCTGTATGAACCCGTGGCTCACTGGTGTCTGTCAGTCTCTAAGAAGGGTAACCTATGCTGTGTTTACTGTGCAGCACCTTATCACTGGTGGTTTGAGTGTGGCTCTGTGCCTGGGCTCTGTTTGGACAGGACAGCTATGCTGAAAGAGGAGTAGTTTGGGCCAGGATTATACTGAAGCCACTTCCTTCCAAAGATCCAACTTTGATGCATAGATGTCAGTTCTTTGTATCTGACATTGGGAAAAAGCAATGATTGCCAGCCAGGGGCAATCTGACATTTGGTTTCTGCTACATATTGACAGATGCAGATTGCCAAAAGATGGAGCCTAAAAGGTTGATATCCTTTTGTAAGCAGGTGAAACTCCACTGGAGATCATGAAGACATGCCCTGTCCTTCACTGAAGCAGTCTTAGGCACCACAGTAACACAAATACCCAAGTCACTGGTTCTAAGTCACCATCTGTTGTAACAGTGATAATGAGAAAGCACACAGGAACAAAACAACCTGCATGTTGAAGCAATACAGTAAAAGAAGGTAAATATGATAAATTCATCTGTCAAAGTGAGAGAAACCAATTCTTCCATTACCTGCAGTTAATATTTAAAAAAAAAATTTTTAAAAGTAGTAGGCAAAATGCAAGGTTAGCAACATATGCACACTGTAAGTTGTAAATCCCCTTTGCTTTTTCCAAGGTAAACAGAGGTTTCGAAAAGGAAAGGCTCTTTTTGAATTTACTGCTGCTCTCAGTGTGCCTCTTTCTGGCAATGTGAGCCCCAGTCTTTCTATCACCAAACTCAGAGAGGTTCAAGCAGAAATCCCATCCAGCTGCTGCCCCTGACGCAAGTAGCTCTTCAAAAGGACCTGCTGTAGGATTTTCACCCCCACATTCCTCCACAGGCAGTAACTGAGTAATGTACTTATGGAGGGTGTGAGCCGTTCACAACAAAACTCAATGTATTCATGCCCACTTCCTTCTTTCTCATCAAATACCAGTTCCTAATTCCAGTGGCTTCTCTGCCAAATATTCCCTGTGAGGCTCATCTGTAAACAAGAAATTCAACAATAAAAGAACTCATTACTGGAAGGTAAAGCATGCTCTTACCACCTTCCTCAACCTTCTGAGACTTCATCTCAACCTGAACTACCATCTCTAAGACTGTTATCTGCCTGTTTCTTACTGAGTCCTGTAAACATGTCAGGTCCATAGAGAGCTCTTCTGTGCTCTGGGGAAATGGCGTAGGCAAAAAATCCTTATTTTGCACACACTGTGAGAAGTAGCTAAAGAGCTGTATGTAACCCACAGAGGAGTTACTCCCCAGAACTCCAATCGATAGGTAGGTATGGATATAGATATAGATTAGATATAGATTTAGCTATAGATAGATATAGGTACAGATGGGAAGAGGGAGAGGAGAGAGTGCGAGATACAGCCATTGCCATATTAATTATTTATCTGGTAATGCCCTTTTGTATTTAAATGAAATGTTATTTAGTGAGTATAGCAATGGGCTGGCAGTGCTGCAGGAGGTGCTGAGCACCTCAGAGGACACAAAGTGCTTTGTGTCAGGTCTCACAGACAGCATTTGCTTTCTTTTGCAGAGTTATGTATTTTCTTATTACCCAGCAGCACATTAAATCACAACTCAAATGTAGTTCTTATTCCACCAACAAGAGGACAAGTGAGAACAATGACTTATAACATTTCAGTCTGTCACAGTTACTGCCTAATTAGAGAAACCCACTAGCAAATGTGTGTCTGCATGGATCCTGCAACTGTCATCATTTCACGTTCTATTAAGGGCTTGCTGCGATAGACACTTTACAAAGAAATTTTGTTCAGGCTAATACCAAGCTAGCAAACATGTCATTGGCTAGAAAACAAAATAGGAGAGAGGGGGAAAAAAGAGGGAGAGAGAGAGAAAGAAAGGGGAAAAGGAAACCTTCCTATTTGGAGACAAGCTGTGTGCAAGAATCCACAGACTACTGCAGAGAAGATCCTTACCCTCTGACAATTATGTGTTTACAACAAGTCTGAGCATAATTGCTCTGATGGGCTGTCAAGGAAAAGATTAATTTGGCAAAGATTAGTATTGACTTGCTGTTTATTAAGGCTTTTAAACAGCTGTATCTGGCAACATTCCTGTAAGTGCCTGTCATGTCTGAAAATCAGGCTCACACCCGGGTGCTTGCCAGCTGTTGCTAAACAATCTTACCACATTAAGTATCTTTCTCCAGGCCAAACAGCAAGAGAAAAGTATTGCCAAATGAGTCTCTCTCATCCTGTCGCTTTTCAGGGGTTCTGAGAGCTCAGATGTCGGTTGATGGCTCGATGGCTGAGCTGATAGCAGCTCCCAGCAGCCAACACGTTGGTTAGAGGTGCCACACCAACCTGTCCCCCGTGCCAAGGGGAGGGTGCTGCTCTTAGTCACCTCACCGACGGAGAAGACCACAGCTTGCAACAGCTGTCATGTGAAAGGGTTTTAAACCCCTTAGCATCCGTGATCAGAGTGTGGTAGGAGGCAGAACTCCAGAGCGAGTGGTTCTTCCCCCCAGGCTGTAATAGATAAAGCCAACAGGATAGGAGGGTGTGTGAAAATACAGTAGACACCATTCATCTTTATAAAAAGAACCAACATTTTCTTATGTGATTTTTATTTCCCCAGACTGCTGATAAACAAAAGTCATAAAAGCCATACACAAAAAATACCCTGGGTCAAAGGGAAACCTGTAAAAGGAAAGCTGTCAGCTGTTATTTTTTTTACGTTACTTAAAACATTTCAGCTTGCATTGTGGGCTTTAATAGCAAGCTCAGAAACAAATAATACTGATGGAACGAAGGATAAACGGCTGCAGCTAAACGCCAATACAAATAGCCATGTGTTACAATTAAAGTTGATTTGGCCTTTCCAATAGAAGTCTGATTTTCTGGGATTAATCTCGACCTTTTCAAGTTGCATCAGGCTGAAATAAGTTGTCAGAACAGATGTGAATTTTGTTTGCAGAGAACAATTGTAATCCAGTAACCCTTAGAACATCAGTGTTTTCCAGACCACCAGCCAGCTGAACAGCAAGATGGGGATGGCAGATACCAAGCGCACACAGCAGGCAGAAGCAGAGGACTCATGGCCATGTCCAGAGGCTGGAAGTTTAGGTCAGAAAGTTTCAAACTCGAAATGAACTACTTCTCCTTTTAACTCTGAATTTACCAAGCAGCACAATGGATGTACAATCACTTGGAAAAAAAAAAACCGATGTTAAATCAAGGATGGATACCTTTGTAAAATACATGTTCTTTAGCTAAGTCAAACACACAAGTGGGTGGAATGCCATGTACCACTCTTTCACAGCAGGCTGGGAACATATTTTGTAACACAGAAGTCTCTGAAGGCTCCAAGAATCACACATTTCATATGCTGCTTCAAACTGGCTTTCTAAGAAGTTTTAACCTACAGTATGCACAGAAACAAGGAACGAAAAAGAAAACCTCTAGTGAATATTCAGTCTTCTCACACTTTGAAACCTAGAGTTAAAAACTACCCACCTCTATGCACAGTCTATATACTGACCCTGGTTCTCCCGAAGTGCCAATTTCAGTGGAAGTAAAACCTGACTGGGGGCCGGGGAGGAGGAGAAGACAGTATTCATGTTACCATGTTAGCAATTGTGATAATATAAGCCCTCTGCAGACACAAAGCCTGCAGGTTGCTTTTGCAATACTGAATTTCTTCACAATGAAACACCTGGATCTGTGTTTATGCCATCAGTGCAGTTGTATTGTCAAGTACTGAAGATGCAAAAGACATTTCTCCTGCTGTTTATATAACACAGCTTAGGCAGCAATATGAAGTTCCAAAGTTCATTCAAAAGCATGTCATCGCTTGAATAAATAAGGCTATCTGTTGCCCTAATTAGTAGTGTAAGCCTTCATGTTTTGATACCTACTTCTGCTCAATGTTATGAAATAATGAGCTGAGCCTCCCCACTCCTCTGGCATATGAGCATGTGATACATGGTTTTGTTAAAAAGATAAATGTGAAAGAAGGTGAGTGATGTGCCCCGGGACACAGAGTAGGAGAAGAGTAGCTGGGATCTGAAAGTTTTGAAAAACATTCTTCTGCCTTAGTCATAACTGAAGTTAAATAACTGCAAAGCAGTGCTCAGATTCATGAGGACAGCTTTAACTCAGGTGAGATCTTACAAATAATAAGTAGTGGGAGTTTTCCAGGCTTTATTTGCCTTTAGTATTTTCCCATTTTAATTCACACGTGCACACCTCAGTGCTATTTTCAAACTTAACTGCAAACTAAATTTAAAAAGATTAAAATAACAAGAGAGAGTTGTCTGAGTAATCTTTGGTCTCATGCTGCTGCAATTTTTGATTAAAATTTCAAAGCTCATGGGACTGGAATTCTGACTATGCTGTTCATATCCCTCAAATATCTTTTTCTCTTTCTGTCTTTTTTCAGAATTTCTCCCTAGAAATCAGCAAAGTCTTGGGTCTGACTTTCTGTACCATATTTAACAGGCACCATACATACACATATGTCTGCACACCAAGGGAACGCATAGGACCCACAATAACAGTCATGACAGCTGAATGGGACTATCCTGCATCTGAGTCCCCAGCACAAGTTGTCCTCTGCAAATAGGTTGGAAGCAGCTGCACAGTGAGGTCCTGGGAAAGAAGGTCATGTTTCTGCAGCACATGGATGACAGATTTTCAAGACTGAGTATTTCTAAACTCTACAGAGATGATTTTTTTTAAGAAAATTTGATCAAAATCCAGAAACAGGCTATCCTCTCTTCTTGTACACTTGTCAGCTTTGGACTGGGAAGGAACCTGAGCCCAGAGGTGGGAGCCTTTATAAAAGTAACCCCAGTATAAGGAAAACATTGTCATACTGGAGTGAATCCAGTACAGGCCACCACAATGGTCAGGAGGGCTGAAGCACCTGAGTATTGGATCTGGTTAGTGTCAAGGAAGGAAATCCAAGGGGAGCCTTCCCTGCAGTCTGTAACTGCCTAGAGAGTCTTCATAGAAAAGGGAGAGCCCGAATATTTCTGGAGGCGTACATGAACAGCAGACACAAGTTGCAATAAGGAAAGTTCTGATTAGCTATTAGAAAAAAAGTCATTAGGGAAGAGGTTGAAAACATTGAAACAGAAGCTCAGGGAGGCTGTGGGATCCCTGTCCTTGGAAATATTCAAAACCCAACTGGACAGCCACGAACAGCCCTGTCTAAGTTATATGGCTTTTGCTGGTGGGGTAGGGTAGACCAGAAAACCTCCAGAGAACCCTCCTAGTCTAGGCTAGTCTGTGATTCTGTTTCACACCAAATCCCTTACACATGGGATAGGCAGAGAGTCCAGCAGATCATGGTTATTTGGTCTCAGATTGGGAAAGGAGTGCAAAAGACTTTGTTGGTTCCTTCCTGTTACAACACCTCATGTAGTACAGAAAATTGTGCTATTTTAAACTGAGGTTTAACAGTCTGGTTTTATGGCAAAAAGGAATGTCATTTGTATCAGTTTCCTGTAGAGGTTTATTTAAGGGGAAAAAAAAAAACAAAACCTCCCAAGCAAATTATAAACCCTAACCCACTGATCGCTTTCTTAAAATGAATTCAGATTGCATTATTAGGAGTGCAACTTCCAGGCAAAGACAAGCAGGAGTGCATTGGTTGCCAAAGCAAAGCTGACTGGTTAAAGCTTGGACTCTGGGGAGAAAGGTCTCGGATAAATGAAGGAAAAAATACAGAGTTTTGCTTTTTTTTTTTTTTTTCTAATATATAGCACTCTAAAGGAATCTCTGGGGGCTTCGATACGTGACTTTACATTTTAATGCTCTTCCTCCACCAGATGGTTTAGATAAAAATCTATTAGTATCATTTGTGAAAATGGTCTGACACAAAAATGTCTATTTTTAACATTTTTGCCTCAAGGCTTGGATTTAACATTTTTTTTGCAGAAATGGAGAAGTTTTCACTAGTTTCTAATACTTTAATCATCATAATTCTTATGATCAAATAAGATTCATATCAGAATGTGGTTGATGACCCCCCTAGAAGAATTTACACCCCAAAAAAAGTACATTAAAGTTACTTCATAAATTTGATTTATACATCTTTTCATACAACCTTTATGTGTTTGCAATTTTTCATGAGCTTAGTTACTATTATTTCAATCTCTGCGAAAGCAGAGAATGTGTTCTGTCAAATATAATGATGCAGACCCTTCATCTTCCCATCTTTTTGCCATTTCTGGATGTAGGAAATTCCCCCTAGCAATGAAATAAATGCAGCTCTCCTGCACACAGGCTGAGGGGATATTAGGAGACTTGGTAAACTCATGAGTATTTTAATTCTGTTTTTCTTTATCATTCAGAGAACTTGTTTGGAACCAAGCAGAGCAGGACATAGAAAACGCTAGAATCTCTTCATCAAAGCAGTCATCCCAGTTGCTCTGGAACACTCTGTGCCATTTTCCCTCATTTCAGCAGAGCTCTCCAGGTGCTCAGGAATGCCTGGCACTCAGCCATTGGTTTTGCAGACCACTAGGATGCACCCAGTGGAGGCACACTGTTAGGAACCTGATTGCACTGGCCTCCCTCAGCAGTCAGAGAAGAAGGATCAGCACCTCCAAAGTGCATACTATGTTGGACAAAATTCCTCTCTCCTTTCCCTACTTCTCTACAGTACTTGGTGAGCCTAAAAAACAATGTCTACACTAGGAAGTAATTCCACCGATTAAGAGCTGATCAGCTGATTGAAGAAGTGCAGGTGACCGAAGCTCCTACAACTGTAAGAAGTTCAGGGGTTTCACTTGAAATAAAATTTATTGTCTTCCCCTACATTGCACCATCATTACCAGTAACTCAGACAGCTGCACACGAGAAGTTAGGTGGCTGAACTTACATGTAGACCCTGACAGGTATTTAGCAAGTTAAATGCATTAACTGCTAACACAGATATTTAAAACAAGCAAATATATCTCATATGTATTTTCCTGGATTGGGAATTTCAGCTACTTTGCCGGAAAAAAAATTGGCAATTAGCTACGTGAAGAAAGAACGTAAAGGAGTCAAAAGCAAGAAAAGAAAGGGGAAAAGAAAGGAAACATCCCCATGTGTCTTCAAGTTACAGATTTGTGCAGTATCGCGCTCTGTATCACTCTTCTTCAGAGAACCAAAGCATACATAAACAGAAACCACTCCAAAGAACAAAGCTCTCCATGCAACAGGGAGACTTCCAGTCATGAGTATATTGCTTGCCGGATTTACACCACAGGGGCAATACATTGACAGACCGTGACTTCATATATACATCACTGTATTATTGTAGCTGTTAGGATGTTCAGGAGGTTGTAATTAGTGAGCATCAGGGTGTGTAAGCCCCCTGCGTGCTGCTGCCAAGGCTAATCCATGTCAGTGCCTGCAGGCAACAGCGGAACATAAAACATTTCAATGAACAGCACCAGGAAAATCTAAGCCAGGCCAAGACAGCTACAAGGCCCTGTGATACTGAACAAATGCAAATATAATCCATGGGTCAGAAATAGCTGCTGATCTAAGGCTTATTTTCATTGGTGCACCTCCGGCATCAAGAGAAAAATTTGGGTATGAAAATGGCACATGGTAGGGTTTTGTTGCTGGTATATTTTTCCTGCCAAAATAATCCAAACAGATATCAGCACATCACTTACAGCCATGAGCTGTAGCTGGCACACAGGTGTTTGTACCCATGGTCACCAAAGGTTGGATGAGAGTTCTCCACAGTGGAGTAGCTGTTACACCACAAGTGGGCAACTGTCCCATCTGGTGCTCCTCACTGGACTGTGAGATGTGGACCCTTTGGCCCAATTCCTAAATTAGTGAACTGTTTTTGTAATTGATGTAATTGATGACACCTTCAGTTAAAGGTTGCACTTTATTTACTTTTAGGTCAGAGCCAGTCCCTTCCTCAATGTCTTTTCTCCATCAAAATGTTTTGTCTCTGTTCCCTGTCCTCCCAGAGACCAGTCCCAGCAGAACAGCAAACATCTGCAGCATGGGACAGAGCTCTGGCAGGATGGTAGAGAGTCTAATAATGGCTGTTGGGGGGATTTCCAAACCTAGAAATGCTGCATCAACACAACAACGCAGCAAGTGGGCAGGCAAAGGTACCAAGCTACCTTTTTTATCCATCTCTTCCAGCATTTTTCTGCTCTTCTCTCCATTCCCTTCTCTGTGCTTTGAAGTCAATGGAAGCTGGGTCATCAGCCATTGTCAACTATTTCAATCAGACCTCAAAAACTGACCAGGGTATGACATGCAAAACATCTGAGGGTTAAAAAAACATCTAAATGGCTGGGATTGTAAAGAATTGTATTCCACTTAGACTGCTTTGGGTGAGCATATCTTCCCTCCATGCTCTAAGAAAAGGACCTCTCATCATAGCAGGAAATAATCATGACTATAATTTTGCCGTAAAGAATATGTGTACCATATTCTAAAAGAGTAATATGCATCCAGTCAGGGAAAATGGACTCAAAGCATGACCTATGTGCCCTCAAAAGAGCCATGACTTGAATTGCAATGAACCATTCATGAATAAGCTGCATATCAAGAAATAGTCAGTTCATATCTAAACATCAGATTCATGGTGAATATTTGCCACCAAAAAAAAAAAAAATAGAATTCTTCACATGAATAATTTGTGGTAATTGATTTGCCCGCATTGCTTATTTTCCAAAAGGTTCTTTATATCTTGTTTGGGAGAAGAAATTTATCACAAGATTTTCATGCCTTTCCCAAAACGAATGAGGAAATTTCCTCGAGAGACACATACAAGCCTAAGAAGGTGTCTGTACAGTAAGACCTGATCTTCTATCATTAAGACTAAAGGAATTTTTGCCGTTGTTTTTAATTAAAAAGTAGGAAAACAATTTAGACTGTAGAAATATATGAGTGAACCCAAGCATGGGATGGTGTTGAATGAATGTTTTAATTCCATGCTACGCTTTTTTTCAAAAGAGAAAATAGATAAAATAGGTAAAGGCACAGGAGCAAACACTTAAAATGAATTAAGCCATGTTTCAAGAGAGGGTTGAAATTCCCCTTTGTCCTCAAAACAAATTCTTCTTTCCTTGTCCTCAGACAAGCCAGAGATTTAATTTGCCTCGCACAAAGGAAGTGCTCCCAAAGGAATTAAGCATCCAATTTGCAATATGACATAAAAATGCTCCACTTGCTTTGGACCAGGCAGAGAACTTGCCTTTCTCCTGAGGACACTGCTGCAGTAAGGTCTCCATAGGGATTTAAAAAAATTACAGCCTGAGATGACTTCTGGATATAAGCAAGTTTAGTCTGATCAGTGGTAAAAAACCACAGGTAAATAAATTGTATAAACCTTCCGCACATCTTTGGGATTTAAAGGGTATATCAGCATTGCCAGTAACTTTGTTCACTTATTCACTCTTGGGCCCTGGTATCTGTGTTGCTTAAGTGGCATTTCACTTGTGGGCTCCACTTCTTGGAGTGAAGTTCCTCTTCACTTCAGGCCTGTGTTTTAAGCCCATTTCTCTATTGAAATCCCGTTGTTTTTCCCTTGAGAATGAACAAGATGGCACCAGCCCTGTGTGGTACTCCAGCATTATCCCTGCATGTCCATCACCACAAGGGAGCCCACTCAAATACCCACACACCTTTCCTGCTGTACACATTCATTCCTTGCACCTTTTCTGTGCCTCACAAAGGGAATTATCAGAACCAAATGGCCCTGCAGACACACTGGCCAGCACCATGAGCAAGGCATCAGCCATACTGCAGCGCTGGTCTTTGCAGATCGTGCAAGAAAGACTATTTAAATTTTTCTTGCTCATACAGTTATGCTCAGGTCCCTGTCTGTTCTGGAGTTGTGTGTAGGTACGAGAGGGAAGGAGTTTTCATTTCAATTTTGAGATTGCAAGCTATCTCTCTGAGATGACAAAAGTAATTTCATAAATACAATAGCACTTTTTTAAGGTAGCTTGTGCCAAACATATTGTATGAGGTTAAAGGAAATTCTAGATGGAATAAAATAAAAGACCTAATGGGAAAATATAATAGATGAACAGTGATGCTAAGCATTTGACAGTTGCCCACTGCTGAGTATTATCAGTAGTAGCACTATATTCAGCCATGTGAATTATCATCACATGAGCTACACTTCATCTTACAATATGAACAAGAACATGTCTGAGCACTCTGATCGACATAAATTATGCAGCTCATAAGTAATTTCTAAATTATATTTTGTTTCACTTGGTGACTCACAGCTGCAGTGATATCTTGATCCCAAAGTGTTGAAGAGTCTGTTGTATGCCAACGAGGAACACAGCTATTCTGCAAGCAGCAAAAGGAATAGGGTTGGCAGGGAGGACACTTCAGCACTCGACTGTGCTTGCTAATGTCACAGAAGCCAGGGCTGAAGCCAACTGAGAGGTTAAGCATTTTTCTATTAAGTCACAATTCTATCTCTACCCATAGATATTTGAATAAAAGCAGGAGACTTTATACTCTCTGGGGATGGAGAATGTTAACTGGACACCAGATAGGCATAGATGGAGTGACTTGAGAAGATGATTACTTGGGAGCAGTGACCATTGCTCACTTTGGGGGTGAAACCAGTGGCTTAATTGTTGCTTGTAGCTGAGTGTCACAGCATACAACCCTGAGCGATACTTTCCTGATGCTGTGTTTCTTTTCAGAAAGAAACGTTTCTGTACGTAGGGCAGGTGGCACTACCACAGTCCCTTTCTATCTTCATGGAGACTTAGGCCAAAGCCAAAAAGTACTCTTTTCCAATACAGAAAGAGCCAGTGAAGCAGCTGCACAGAGTGACCTACCGTCACAGAACAAGACATTACCATAATAGCAGCCAGATGGTCAGGCTTTGCCTTTATTATTGGAACTATTATTCATATCACAGGAGTGCTGAGATTCGCCAGCCAAGACTGGCACTCAACAGACACATGATAAAATGCATCCTTAGCCTACAGAGTTCCCTGTCGAAAATGTTAGGACAGGTAAAAAGGAAGGAAGAATCAGGTACGCAGAACAGTTAATGGTTGACTAGTGGCTCTACATCAGAGCAATGCCAGAGCTGGAGAGCAGGTGGGTGCAGGCACAAGGCAAACCCTGGTGCTGTGCTGCCCTCTGGGCCACACTGACCACCCACAGCTGCAGGCACTCACAGCTATCCTACCTGCTAAACACCTGCACAGGTTCCAGCGTAAAAAGTCTGAATCTCTGACTGGGCACTCCTGTGGTGCAATAATAAACACTAGTATGGTAATGACAGAGGGCAAAGTGAAGTTTACACATATTAAAGACAGATTGTTATTGGAAAACATCCTATCCTGGCCACTCTTGAATCTAATTTGATGACAAACGATATCTCCAGCATCTCCTTCCTACATTGCTGATATAAACTGGTTGTTTTTATCTTTTACCACTCCCATCAGAGGAAAAATATCTCAGTAGTTAGTAAGAGTGTAAAGAAAGATCCAGCACCAGATAGCATGTGTGCTCTGGCTTTGTTTATTGTAAACCCACAAGACGTCACATGCATTTTGCCAAGTTCAGAAAAATCAGTTTAACAGAAACAACCCGAACTTACCCACAAAGGTAAAAGCCCTGGGGCAAGAGATAACCATATGGGATATTATCAAGGTAGGTCACACTTTTCTCTGAAGTTGAGTAAACTCCTAGAATTGATAAAATCTTGCAGCCAGACCTCATTTGATATGAGAAAGCATTTGTGAGAGAGAAGCATCTGTTCATTATCACTCATGGGCTTAATTGTATGTTTCTTATCACCCAGTGGTGTTTTCATACTTACCACATGCACTGCCGTATGTCCAACTTCAAAGAGAGAAAAGAATATTGCAGCAATGAGTGACTTTTTTCAAAAAGGAAGATAGTTTCAAATAACCTGGTTTTCTTCTGAGAAAAGGGAAAGAGGCAAAATCTGGAGAGTGGTGTCTCCCATAGGATTTAAACTGATACCTTGGAGAAAAGCAGACTATTTTGAAAAGACCATAGAGCTCCAGTGAGTTAGTTATCACTCTGTCTAGTGCTCACAGGAGCTAGTGTGATGCATTTTTCCCTGGAGAAGCAGACTTATCATTTTGCCTCACATAAAAATAAAATAAATAAGCAAAACAAAACAAAGCATTTTGCTATTTCTCTTGAAGAAAAGCCTATAGCAGCTCAGAAACAGAAGTGAATTAAGGGGAAGAGGGAAAAAGCAGCAGGAATACAGAAAAGAAATAAGAAAGGAAAAAAAATTGATATGACGTGTGATGATATTAGAGAGATTTTGTCCATTCTTTCTTGCAGTACTGCCCTCCCATCCATGCTTGTCATCTCTCAACTCATGCTCTGCTCCCAGACTGTAGTTTGAGCTTTGGTTTCCACTGAAAGGTTTCAACATCAGAAAATGAAAAAAAGGCTCACCAAATTCTTTTCAAATTGCTTTTCCTACTTTCCCATGAAAAAAAGAAATAATCATTGAAGGGCTGAAGTAGTCCTCTTGGTGTGAGTTTAATTAATTGAAGCAAGAGAGTCCCCGGGAACTCTGTCATAACTGTCATCAAAACCACTGCAGTAACCCCATAGCTATAGATGAGGGATTTTTTTCATTACTATTTCAATCTCAACCCTTCAGAAATCCTTTTTGTATTTCAGTCGTGACTCAGCTGATTTAGGCACTTTAATTCCTCCTTTCTTCCTTCATACTTTCCATATTGTTCTGTATTTCCTAACAATACAGACATGAAATTCATGCTGTGAAAGATGAGAGGTAATCTCTGATAGCTCAAGTTAAAAATAATCTTGTGGCACAAAGGGTTGCTTTTTCTTGTTCTATAGATTCAAACTCAATACTGGTCACATGCCAAGGAGTTTACGAAGATGTTTATTTCCCCACATATGGCCATCTCAGTGTGCTAGTCTACTGAACCGCACTCAAGAGTAGCCATCCACTCCTCTTCCATGACATATTGCACTAAAAAAATAAGCAGACACATTAGAATGACATCTGAGGATTTCTTCTCCCTAATGGTCTTAGAAGCTTAAGTTCCAAAAACTGTTTGTTTATTCAAAACCTCATTATAATGTGCACTGAGAATTAAGTGGTTCAATCTCTCCCCTTTTCTTTTCTTTTCTTTTCTTTTCTTTTCTTTTCTTTTCTTTTCTTTTCTTTTCTTTTCTTTTCTTTTCTTTTCTTTTCTTTTCTTTTCTTTTCTTTTCTTTTCTTTTCTTTTCTTTTCTTTTCTTTTCTTTTCTTTTCTTTTCTTTTCTTTTCTTTTCTTTTCTTTTCTTTTCTTTTCTTTTCTTTTCTTTTCTTTTCTTTTCTTTTTTCTCCTCTCCTCTCCTCTCCTCTCCTCTCCTCTCCTCTCCTCTCCTCTCCTCTCCTCTCCTCTCCTCTCCTCTCCTCTCCTCTCCTCTCCTCTCCTCTCCTCTCCTCTCCTCTCCTCTCCTCTCCTCTCCTCTCCTCTCCTCTCCTCTCCTCTCCTCTCCTCTCCTCTCCTCTCCCCTCCCTCCCTTCCCTTCCCTTCCCTTCCCTTCCCTTCCCTTCCCTTCCCTTCCCTTCCCTTCCCTTCCCTTCCCTTCCCTTCCCTTCCCTTCCCTTCCCTTCCCTTCCCTTCCCTTCCCTTCCCTTCCCTTCCCTTCCCTTCCCTTCCCTTCCCTTCCCTTCCCTTCCCTTCCCTTCCCTTCCCTTCCCTTCCCTTCCCTTCCCTTCCCTTCTTCATTCTTTTTTTTTTTTTTTTTAATTTGGAAACCCCTAGATTTGTTTTGAACATTCATCTCCTTTTGCCCCTCTCTAGTGCCTTTCCTGTGCCCACAGTCCCGTTACTCCTGCCTGGTCCCAGAGGCACTGTCTCTGGTTCCCTGACTCCCTTTCAGCCCTTGCTGCAGTCAAGTAAACCAGGCTGAGTACACAGAAGCCCATCTGAGGAACTTTTTTTCCCCACATTCCTTTCCAGGTCTAGTCCACCCCCAAGCTCAACTCATCAATCAATTTTTAAGCTGCCCTGACTCAAGCTACTACAAAACCAGTAGGATTCCAGGACCCTAGGAAGAAATTCTCTAAAATCTTCTGCAGCATCCACTGTACTCAACATCTTCGTGTTGAAATATTATCTTTGTTTTCCTCTTCTCTCTGTTGTCTGTTTACAACAGACAGTGTGTCCTGCTTATACTGACATTAGCTCTAATATAGATCCCCGTAATGCCAGCTGTGCCCTCTCGTCTCCCACACCCTGCTCCCATCAACCGTATTCTCTTGTTGCTTCAACTATCAGAGATGAGTGTCCCTTAGGGTAGAGCATACCCTCCACTTGCCTGATGGTCTAGGCTCCAGTGGTACTAGTAAGCTCACAATTAAGCTAAGCTCCCCAAACTAGGATTTTATGTTCCCATACTACCTCACTTCTTCAGATTTCCTTTGTCAGTAAACTACACCAGGATCACTTACATAGTCTGGCCAGAACTCGTTTGATTCTGTGTCATTTCAGATCTTTATTAAATCCAAGCAGCTGTAGTAATATTATGTTAGATTTCCACAGTCCAAATTTAAACATGAAAATATCATGATATATAAAAATTAAGATTTCGATAGTAGCTTTCAGTTGGCTGCAATATAGTTGAAGTATGTTTTCCCACAGCTATTGACCATGCAAAAAAATAAAACATATCAAGATAGACATTTAATCAGAAAAAGAGAACACAGAAAAGTCTGTAAATGTCCCCTGCAGCCAAGATACTGTATCTATAGGAAATTTAATTTTTCCTTTTTTTAAAGTTTCTTTTTCTGTGCAGATTTTGTGATTTTGCATTTCATTTCCTGTTTGGGGTTATTTTTTAAAAAGGAAAAAGAAAAATGGAGTTACTTGATTTGAGAAAACTACTGAATCTTTCTTTGGACACACACTTCTATGTTAAGAGGCAATTTTATGATGCCCGTTTTCAAGAGTACCCTTTCCTTACTTCACCTAAACACTGCCCTTGGTTATTATCAGTAAAATAGAAAATATTTTCTCCCAAGTCTTTATGTGGTCTGACACTTTCTTTCATAACCTCAGAATGTTTTTTCCACTTTCTTCAAAGAATTCCTCAAAGAACATGTATTTATATGGTTCCATACTTACAGTTCTGAGTTCCCAAAGAAAGAGGATAAGAATTTTTCTCAGGGAACTTGGTCACCAAATATTGAACCTGATGTTTATCAGAGATCATGCAGTCCCGCGGGCAGTGCCACCGCTCCATCTGAAAACTATTCTCCTAGCAGAATAAAGAAGTCTTTCACTCCCTATCGCTAGTGCTTCGACAGGGGATAAAGCCCCAAGTGAACTTCACAAATCTGTTCCTTTACGCTTTTTTGGAAACGTAATGCAGGTGAGAAAGCAATCCCCCTGGCAGTTATGTATAAGCACTAACTAGAGGCACAGAGAAGGAGTTCTACTGACATTTAAAGCCACTTTCAGCACTGGTAAAGCACCTAGGGGTAGAGCAGTTCACACTATCATTATACAGTCAAGATATCAGTACTCCCAACAAGGACATTAATAGTTGTATTCTTCTGTTTTAAAACAATTGTAAAAACTATCAAAATCAAATGAAGAAGGTAAACACAGAGCTAATCAGGATGGAGATTTAGGAGTTACGGTGTAATTCCCCCCAAAGCCCCCAGCCTAATTAGTGAAGAAGATAAACTGGTTGACAGATTGCACAGCCAGAAAAACATAAAGCAAAGAAGGTTATAATATTTACTATTACTGTATAAGACAGTGATTAGACCCCCAACCTATGCACAGATCTAATCACTATCCCCTTGAAAGGATAATAGCCAGTCCTGAAAGTCTGGTTTGACAAATTAATCTGAGCCTGATCCAAATAAAGAGATTTGTAGTTTTCAATGGAAAATTAACTCCTTGGATGCGCAGTGGAGACATCACCATGTGCACTAATAGTATCGTTATCGAGAGACAGTCCCGCACCGTTACTGTGCTCAGGGGTCTGTCAAACAGCACATAGTTTGGTCTTGCAGCAAGGGTGAATAATCCATGTAGAAATTTGTCTATTTGTGAAGCATCAGTCATCATAGTACACAAATTTAGGATGTAGACAGTAGTCTACAAAGGGTCATTTTCTAATCCCTGGCCTTCTCGAAAGACATCCCTATAACAGAGAAAGGTTAGGATTAGGAAGTTGCTTACATTGAGTATTCCACACTGTATAAAAAAAATCACAGAAACCAGATTTCATTACATACTTGTACAATGGTGTGGCAATCTGATGGTAGCAACATGATTAGGAGGTGAGAGATCATATGGACACTCTTGCTTTGTCTGTAAAAAGAAAAAGCATATGGACACCAGGGGTCTAAGGAAGCCTCTGAAAACTGCTGGAACAAAAAGCTAAATTGGAGCAAAAGATCTACCCATCAAAACAACAGTGGGGAAAAGGGAGGCCTGATTTTTTTTTTTTTTCCATATAATGGATTAGCTTTTCTGGTCTGTGTTCTCTTATAGCTCTAAGGATTTCAGTCTCTTTGGTATGTTTGAGGAAATGGCATGGCCATTCACTTTAGGGCCATGGCCAGCATGGCATTCCCTCACAGAATGTTAACAAATGTTGTTGATATTATAGGTTTTGTTTTATTCACCTGAACAGCACAAAACCTACACACTGGTAAAGCAAGCAAGCACGATTTCTGCTACATTGCTTTTTAATGAGGTGGAGAGGGAGACCGAAGCTGCAAAGTTCAGAAGCTTGCTGAAGTAGGTTCCTACTTTTTATGTGTCTAGACTCCATAAACGAAAGCCTTTGTGTCGCATTAAGAAGGTAAGCATTCAGTATGATCACAGGGTAAGTCAGGTGTCTCAGAAGAAATGTCACAGCAGTTAACAACCTGAGAGAGTTCAGGTAGTCACTAGGAGAAGCTGAGGACAGAGGTAGGTCTGAAGCCCTGCCCATCCCTTGCCCTGTGGCATGTGGTTCTGTGCTGCCAGGATACTACCTGACCTCCCTTGATTTTTCTCCAAACGACTTTCTAAAAGCACTCAGGGGGCATCAGTCCCTTTTCTCAGGTGACACCAGCAGCGGTAGTCTTCTGGCCAGAAAGTGGAAAATTAGTTCATTTTCTGCTGTTTCCAAAAACACAATGCACAATGTCCCAACCACAGGACTAAAAGATCTCTCTCTGTAGAAGTAGTGGAGACAATGCCCCTGAAGTGAAGCTCTAGCTCTGAAGAACAGTTTTTGTAAAATGTGCGGGTGCCCTTGGCATTAGATGGCACTATCACAATATTTGACTGCTATGTTTAACTTGGAAATTAATCTGAACAGGGAATCTAACCCAATTTTTACCTATATCTGATCTTCCCTTCTCAAGGTTGTGCAGAACATTTCAATTTTCAGTCTGACTGCTTTTTCCAGTTTTGGCCAAAAAAGCAGAACTTTCCAACAGATCCCTTCCCATCCTTCTGAGAGTAAAGCATTTACTAAAGCAATGTGATGTGTTTGCCACTCTTTGTGCCTGTAAATCTGGCTGATTTAGAGAAGAAACACTACTTTATTGTCCAGATGTCTTTTGAACAGCTGGGTTTTACAACAGTACAGACAAATTGCTGAGGAGAATACCGACTTTTATAATACTATGAACACAATATTCAGAAAACTGAAATTATGAAAGGATTTTCTTTTATTCCAACAACTAAGTGTTTAGCTGAAAATCATATTTGATGGGACTAGATAACTGGCAGCAAGTCTTTAATGTAACTGCTCTAAACACTATGGTGCTTGTGTTTTACAAAGATTGTATATGGCAATAACCAGATAACAGACACTGAGGGAAGAAAATACATTCTCATAAAACACTTTCTGGAACTAATAAATACAAAAGAACACAACAGAGGTATAAAGATAAAACTGAAGGAGATTTAAAGTGTTTTTTTTTTTCCCAAAAAAGATCTGTCCATTGAATCTAAATCATCTCCAAAGTTACAGTTAAGGAAAGGTTATCAGGAAAAATGTTGGGGGGGCACTAAGTCTGGTAAGGGCATCTAAGATCCATTGGTGCATTCAAAACACACTTCGATAAATATGAAGTAATAGTTTTGTTTTTTTTAAGGTTGTTCTGCTTGTAGGCTGTCTAAATAAGGCTGCCTCTGCTGCTACTAAATAAATAGACCTTAGCATGCCATCCAGAGTCCTGCTAAAGACTGATACTAAACAAAGTTACACAGTCTTGTTTAACTAGACTCAAAGATTATGTAAAGAGAAGATACCACTGTGATCATTTAACTTGCTTTCTTGTCTGTATTTTACAAACCTATCTGATTTACACTCCAATACAGGTGCAGGTGCAATTCTAAGTGCTGAGCCATGAGCAGATGGCATAGGAGAGATGACTCCACTACTAATTGCTTATCCTACACAATTGTAAGAGCTCCTGGCTCTCTGTGTCTAAGAGAAGGTACCAAAATGGTGGGTTTTCATCTCCCACCAGACAGTGAAATAAATATGCTGGACTGGAAGGAAGCATTTTGTGGATAGGTTTTGTCTCAGAGATCAGCATTTAGATGCTGGCCATAGGTTTTCACTGTGTTGATTCCTGCCTATAGTGAAAAACACTTTAAAGCTCTGAACTGAGATATTTTCAGATGACTTCAGCACAGATTTCAGCAAACAATTGAAGTGTTTAACTACCACAGAGTGTGTGTGTGTCCTCAATTTCTTGATGCTGGATCGTGTTATGCATTTGCACCCAGACTGAAGAACCCTCTTTTCTGACCTATTTTCCCCCTGCAGTCAGCTGTAGACCATGACCAAAGGCATCCTCCTGTCTGACCCTTGGTGAGCAAAACAGACAGAGCTCTTGCATTTCCTCTCTCTCTCCAAGGTATGCTTACTTGTCCTTTTGTATCTGTCATGACTGTTCCCTGAATCCTCACCAAATTGTAAACATTTTCTTCAGGCTGCAGAGAAAACAGTAACACAGGATTGCAGTAACTGTTAGATTCGTGCCAAATGAAGAGGGAATATAATTTTTTGGCTCTTAAGATCACTCCATTTACAGTCCAAGGATCACATCAGCACCGCAGCCCACTGCCACACAATAAGCACTTGTACAGAGCTGAGCTGTTTCTTCACAACTTGCTGACTCTCTTTGCACAAAGAGGGCTAATGAGTTACTGTCTGAAAAAGACTTGCTTATGTTGAGCAGCTCGGCCCTTCCTCTTCATTACTCACCTTTTCTACAGTCTCCCTGTAATCTGCAAACCCAATCAGTAATGAGAGAGGTATGAGATGGTTTCAGATCCTCTCTCACTGGAAAGAAATAACTGTTCAATATAGTCCCAACATTTGCAAGGACTGGTCGGTAAGTTTTCTATCAGTTATATATCACAGTATCACAGTATCATAAGGTTGGAAAGGACCTCTGAGATCATCAAGTCCAACCTATAACCTAACACTAACACCAATACTAACACCAACCCATCATCTAAACCATGGCACTCAGTGCCTCACCCAGTCTCCCCTTAAACACTTCCAGGGTCTGCGACTCCACCACCTCCCTGGGCAACGCATTCCAATGGCCAATCACCCTTTCAGTGAAGAACTTTTTCCTAACATCAAGTCTAAACTTTTCCTGATGAAGCTTGAGTCCATGCCCTCTAGTTCTGTCACTGATCACCTGAGAGAAGAGACCAACCTCTGCCCGACTACAACCTCCTTTTAGGCAGTTGTAGAGAGCAATGAGGTCTCCCCTGAGCCTCCTCTTCTTCAGACTAAACAGCCCCAGCTCCCTTAGTCGCTCCTCGTAGGGCTTGTGCTCCAGCCCCTTCACCATCTTCGTTGCCCTCCTCTGAACATACTCCAGTATCCTAACATCTTTCCCAACTGAGGGGCCCAGAACTGTACACAGTATTCAAGGTGAGGCCTGACCAGTGCCGAATACAGGGGAACTATAACTTATCTGGTCCTGCTCGCTACACTATTCCTGATGCAGGCCAGAATGCCATTGGCCTTCTTGGCCACCTGGGCACACTGGTGGCTCATGTTGAGCTTCCTGTCAACCAGCACTCCCAGGTCCCTTTCTGCCTGACTACTCTCCAGCCACTCTGTCCCCAGTCTATTGCTCTGCATAGGATTGTTGCGTCCAAAATGAAGTATCTGACATTTGGAATTATTAAACATCATCCCATTAGAATTGGTCCATCTCTCCAATCTGTCCAGGTCCCTCTGTAGGGCCATCCTACCCTCTAACAGATCAACCCTTCCTCCCAGCTAGGTATCATCTGCAAACTTGCTGATGATGGACTCAATCCCCTCATCCAGTTCATCAATAAAGATATTAAACAGGTCAGGACCCAATACCGATCCCTGGGGGACACCACTGGTGACCGGCCGCCAACTGGATGAGACACCATTCGCCACCACTCTCTGGGCTTGGCCATCCAGCCAATTCCTAACCTAGCACAGAGTGCTCCCATCTAAGCCACGGGCTGCCAGCTTTCCTAGGAGTCTACTGTGGGAGACAGTGTCAAAGGCCTTGCTAAAGTCCAGGTATACCACATCCACAGCCTTCCTCTCATCCACCAGGCGAGTCACATGGTCATAAAAGGAGATCAGGTTGGTCAGGCAGGACTTACCCCTCCTAAACCCCTGCTGGCTGGGCCTGATCTCTTGGCTGTTCTGCAGGTGTCACATGATTGCACACTACTCGTTATCATTGCAGCTTTCACCCCAAAGGTTGTACTAAAGCCTGTCAAAAACTTCTATAAGTCAAGCATCATTATGTTTATCAGCCAGCTTCACTGAAAAAACCCTCTATCAGGTGCATGCGAATTTACACTCAAAAGGAACTGTAGCACAGAGCTGTGTTACCACTTATGTTTGTTTATTTTATGTCAGGTGTTTATTATTTGAATACAAAGAGCTTATAGGCCTGTAATTGCCTAGACTATTCCTGTTACCTATTAAAATACAATGACAACATTTTAAAATGTCTAGTGGAATTTCTTTAGTGCTCTGAGACTGACTAAAATTCAGCATTAATGTCCATTGAGTTCCTTTGCTAGCTTTTCTGAAACTCATAGGTACGGGATGACCAGTTCCTGACTTGAAAGTATCTTCTTCCATACACATTTTCTAACACATTCTTCGGTTACAACCGGTGAGCACATATTTGACACTGACATATTCTATGCTATATGTTGTGCATGCATACAAACATGTATGCTTCCCTTCTTTTACAGTACTATGGAACTGACATAAATTACCACTTTTACCTTAATTAACTTCAGAAAGAATTGTATTATTATTTTGTGTTTGTTTCAAATATTCTCAGTTATGATTAGTATTTATTACTAGCAATTTCTGCTTTCTGCCAATCAACAGAGTGACAATTTTAATCCTTTCTTTAAGCAAATTTGTTTGAGTTAATCTTTTCTTTTTCACTTGGGAAACGTGGCTTCTAGGCTAATTCATACAACATTCGTAAACATCTGCAATTAATAATGACTTGGTTAATCAGTGACATGTTTTATAGCTCTTCTGATGCTGTCTATTTGACTTTACTTAGTCCAATTTTAGTCATTTAACATGCAGTATTCATAGTGGAGCGATGTCTATAAGCAAATAATTTATTTTTACCTGCATAACTGCTCTGCAATCTGTTTGACATCAGAAAAAGTAAGGCTGTTTTTAATTTTGTTCTACTCAAAGCATGGGAATAAAATTATTTCTATTCCTTGTTACTGTTTTCAATACTCATTTGTGCTTTTGTGTATAGGGGAAGAACTTTTTTTTTTTTGTGATGAAAGGGAGAAAGGAGTAAAATTGGCTTTGCCAATACTTTACACACGTACATGAAGGAAACATCTTTTAAATGAGTGTATATATATGCATGTGCATACACATAAATATGCATACATATTTATGAATATGCGTGTATATATATACATACATACATAATCCTTACTCATGTGTTACAACTTTACATGACAACAAAAAAAAATAACAAGTAATTTCTTTTTGAAATAGGTGCTTTGGCATCTATAGCTGACGCCACAAACCTGTGCAAACACTGTATCACATCAAAAACAGTAATGAACAGTCAGAAATAAAATCTGTGCTAAAATATTTTTTCTGTTGAATTTAAGTTTTTACATCCAGATTGTTCATGGACTTAAAAATGTGATCTCTCTTTCTAAAAGATAGTAGAGCAGCACAGAGAGAAGATATTCAAAACCCAGATGCTTAAAGTCTTGGGCAACCTGTTCTAGGTGACCCTGCTTGAGCAGGGGAGTTTAGACTAGACAATCTCCAGAAGTGCCTTCCAAACTCAGCTAATCTTGTGATTCTGTGAAGCATCACCTTTTCTTTCCTAGGCAGAAAAGCCCACGTCTCTTAGCCAGGTTTTGGGGTATTTGTATCAGTCTTGAGCTCCTGCAAGCCATAAGAACGCATGAGAAAGAACAGCACTCCAAGTGGGTAAAGGTCCAGAAAAGAGTCAAAGAATGACGAAGACTGTGGTGTATTGCAAATTCTTAAAAAAACATAGCAGTGACTCCATTTTTTAAACATAAGAACGGTGGACAATTTTTTTTACGCACACAATTTTGTGCTTAAAATCTGCAAAGCACTCACCTCTCCTTTATGCCCAAAGTACTGCTGATAGTTTGCATCACACCGCAGATGGCTGATGTGTCCGAGACACATACTTACAGCAGTCTCTCTTCCAGTTCTGAGAGAATGCTGAACCAGTGCATCCTTGCTTTCAAATGGGACAGCTACACTACCATTTAGTTTCATTTGTCAGTTTTGTCATTATTCCAGCTGTAGGATCTAAAGGCTATAGCTTAATTAACTGTCACATTATTTTCACCGACTCTTAGGCCCAGGCTTACAGTGCACATCCAGAACTTATACAAATGGATGCTCCCATTAACTTCAGTTGTGCAGTGTTAGATAACAATGCAGGACAGGAAAATGAAGAGCACAGAGCACTGGAGGCGCTGTGAAACTCTAAATAACAGACTTAGGCCTCTGCCTGATCAGCAAACGTGAGCCCTGCTGACTTCATTCAACAAGCGATGGAATAAGAGTACAAACACTCCAAAAGATGCTGAAGGTCAGATTTTGGCAAGGAGATCTGATCCATGCTGTGAAAGAGATAAGAAATTAGCATGCTGAAGAACAACAAGACAAGTACCTTTGTTTGCTGAGACATACAAAGACAGGAAAGAGGAGATGACAGCTAAGGTAGTTATTAAGAGTGGAGATCAGGGTCAGCACTGAGGCTTTAAAAGCCAAGATCACAGGACAGCAAGTAGTAAACCCTGCTCTGCTTGATGCAAGTGCATTACTCCCCATACAGCTTATGAAAGAAAAGAGACCCTGTAGTTGTCTATACAGTAAGGGTCAGATTTCTGAAATAAAAAATGCAATGACTTTAACGACCTGTCAGGATGAGCTGGATTTAAGCGCTGGGGAAGGAAGGGCTGGAGTCAGTCTCGCACTCACCAGCATCGGTGGTAACAGCAAGATATCTGCAATGGTGCAAGAGGAGGGCTGTCCAGAAGTGACACATTAAAATGAAGGGGTAAGTAAAAAGTTGCTAATTATCCACCTGTGATTATGAAGATTTTTAAGCAGTCTGGGGTTTGGGGGTTTGCAAGACCTGTTGGGCAGTATTAGACTGTGCAGGACTTCTACATGATGCCTTTTGCAGAATGGGATTGTCATACAGTCCTAAAGTCTGGATTCATCCCTTTGGTATTCACATACCAAAAGTGATTATAGACTTGAAGGATTTTTTAATAAAACTGTGCACTTGGTGATTTAAAGTAGTGTCTGTCATAGTGCTTATAAAGTTTGTTATTTTCTACAATTGCCACGAATTTATTTACTAGGA
Organism: Tapera naevia; assembly: GCA_033556795.1. Lineage (NCBI taxonomy): Eukaryota > Metazoa > Chordata > Aves > Cuculiformes > Neomorphidae > Tapera > Tapera naevia. The sequence continues at coordinate 21,646,460 of JAUMJJ010000038.1, forward strand.
TTATATGGTTTTAACTTATAAAATGAGCACTGAAATGTAGTAATATTTATATAAGACTATGAGAAGCACCCAGTCTTTCTCTATCCCAAAATATGAGAAGAGGTTATGTGGTGTAATTAATTGCAGTTAAACGAAGAACAAATTCAAGGAAATATTATTTCATGTAAAATATGAGATTTAAAGCCCCAAGAGACTTTTTGAGTGAAATAGTGAGTTGAGTGATTGGGTTTTTTAAAGATCTAGATAATTACATGACCATTAGCATTTATAATTATGCTAAGATAATTAAGTATAATGAAACATCATGCTTCTTGGTATAAACTGATTACTTATAGAAGTCAGGAAGGAATATGTTTTAGGAAATCATTTTTTCACAACTGGCCAGGTGTACTTTGGTTTTATAGCACAGATTCTTATTTTTTTTAACTTTTCCAATCAGACAACAAACACATCTGTAGGCAGAATGATAGATTGAATGGGGTAGGCGTCTGTTTTACTCTAGAATACCCTATCTCCAGATGAAGATAATAAAGTTTCATTGCCTATTTGTGAAACTCTTTGTAAGTGTTCAAAATTGACTATTCAAAATTGCCACAGAGGAAATCCTGTTTGGAGATATGTCAGTAACCTTATCCACTATATCACCTTCTTGTTGCTTTTTCACAACAAGGAATTTCATTGATGGACACTGTAGTGTCAGAAGCCAGCTGTATTTTTTCAAAGGAAATGTCAGTGATCTAATAGAGGGCAGGCTTTTGATAGAAGAAAAAAAGTTCCTGTATGAATATTTTTAACCTAGACAAGATTTACAAAGAGTTTTTTTAATAAAAATAAATGTGAATCAGAGATATGTCACTGTTGTTTACAAAGTCAAAAATCTGTCTTAACATACTGCACAGCCTGATTTTTATTTATTCATTAATTTTAAATAAGACAGTTACAATATTTTGCTGGTGAATATCTTTGCTTACAAGTTGCATACCTGGTTTATAGAACCCTGCACGTTGCACAGATATTGAGAGTACCGATAAGTGAATATAGTTTGTTTGAAATATCATTCTATTCTGGCTGTGTTTGGCATTTGTTTTCACATCATTTGGTAAGAAAGAACAAATCTGATGTAGCTTGCAGGTATTTCTTGCCCATTTTCTCCATTAGGTGACAAGCAATACTATTTTGCACAGGTTGAGGTATAAATTTATAGCCATCTGTTGTTCTGAAAGAGATTGTATATTAACTACTGAAAAGAAGTATAAAAATTAGCTGGAGACCAATAGACATGACATATATTCCTTGTTCCAACCAAGACTTTCTTCGTTCAAAAGTTATGCAGTACTTCAGTGTGTTGCTCTCCCTTGTTGTAAAACAATGATAGCAGCAGGTATTTCAAACACTTTGGAGCTGCAAAGATTTATAAAGCTCCCTGAGGCCCAACTGCTAACTGCTTAAAGGATAATGCTTAGAACTGTGTATATTTGTAGAAATTATTTTTACAAAAAAAATAATTCCAACAGCACATCTAGTGCACTCCAGTCACTAATGGACATCGAGCCCCTATGACCACCTAGAATTAGCCCAAAGTAACCCCCCCAAAATGCATTTAATGTAAATGTCTGCAGATCCACTCTTAGTCATCTGCACATTTGCTAATATAGGCACAGCCAAAGAGCTTTTCAAGTCGGACACTCTCAGTTATTCCAAACAATAAGTAAATGCAAGAATCTTTTTGTACAAACAAAGTGCACAAAATAAACACATCATTATAACGTTCATTAGTTGAAGTTTCTGCTCAGATTTTTTTTTTTCCAAGCAGAGGCTGACACATTGCTATATATTGCATATACATGCATATATGTATATGTATGGGTATAGCAAACTGTTTGAAGAGCTGAATGTTAAATTCTGATGATAAGAGCTCCCTTTATGGACTACCATAGCAGTTTATTCCTCCAACAGGAGCCAAGGTACCAGCAGCAGGACAGATTGCCCATTTCACTTGCAATAGCTATAGAAAACCACACCTCATATTTTGCTTCACTTGTGTCCTCCAGGAATTTTTATCTGCCTGCATATCCATCTATCATACTTACACAATTCGTATTACCATAGTATTTGTAACTGCAGAACATGAGCAAACATTCAACTCTAGTTTCTATGTATTCTTAAAGAAAAGGGAATCTGCAGCCATTTTAATAGTTTCAAAAATGTGTGCTGATTCGGCTAGGATGGAGTCAATTTTCTAGCTAGTACAGGGCTATGTTTTGGATTTGTGCTGAAAAGAGTGTTGATAACACAGGGATGTTTTAGTTGCTGCTGAGCAGAGCTTGCATGGAGCCAAGGCCTTTTCTGCTTCTCACACCTCCCCACCAGTGAGCGGGCTGAGGGTGCACAAGAAGCTGGGAGGGGCCAGCTGACCCCAGCTGACCACAGGGATACCCCACACCGTATGACATTATGCTCAGCCTATAAAGCTGGGGGAAGGCACAGGAAGGGAGTGAGGTTCAGAGTTATGACATTTGTCTTCCCAAGTACACATTACACACGACAGACACCTACTTGCCTGGAGACGGCTGAACATAAACACCTGCCTGCCAATGGGAAGCAATAAATTAATTCCTTTGCTTGTGTGTGTGGTTTTTGCTTTACATATTAAACTGTCTTTATCTCAGTCCATGAGTTTTCTCACTTTTACTCTGCCAAATTCTCTCCCCTTTCCCATCAGAGGGGAGTGAGTGAGCCACTGTGTGGGCCTTAATTGCCAGCTGAGGTTAAACCATGACATAGTGTCAGAGCAGCTGAATGAATTGGGATGGACTTCTCTTGTTACTAAGGAAAGAAATCTGTTATTCTGCAGCCATGAAACAGTGCTTTCTGGTTCTCATAATGTCCATTAGAAGTTTCAGAAAAGTCACACACTACAGAAGTATCAACACACAGGATCTTTATATACTCATTTCTCGTTAAGCTGTCTCAGCTTCAGCCTGCCAACCAAGACAGCCTAGCTTGGTTTATATTTCACTCGCTTTTCCAAAATCCACTACTGCTGAGCTCTGGATTATGCCTGTCTAAAAATTCAGTTCCCCTGTGTCTGAAGGTGAAATTTGGTTTAGCAGCAGGAAGGTGTTAACACAACCACATTGTGGAGATTAATGTTGCAGCAAATCATCAAAAGAAGCAGAAATATCCAACACACTCAAGATATCTATTTTTGATGAAAGCTTCAAGAAAGTAAAAAGAGAATACAGTTTTAGAGTAGGTCAGTTATTAATTTTTCTTGGAACACCAACAAGAGCTTAGCCAAGTAACATATCTACAATATAATTTTTTTTACTTTTTATTTAATAAGTTTCATATAACATTTAACTTTCTCTGCTCAGACTAAGTATTTATTGTTTCACCTGCTTTGAACTAGGAACTGTGACCTCATTAATAAAAGGTTAGAAATAGTGCTCAGTTTCATTGTAGTTTCTGTAAGTATCCTGTAAATGTTAGTGCTGAAAAAGGAATGTGTGTGACACCTAGGAGCAGCATTCATGATGATTCGCAACTCATGCCACTCCCAAGACAAGAGCTTTACACACACAAGAGGGAGAAACAGTGAAGGAGCTCTCCCTTGTCTGTGCTCAGGTCTGAAGGGGGAGCACAACGGATATCCTGGCATCTCTGAGCAGTTAGGATACAGCCAGTTGTACCTGCTAACCTAAAAGAGAGTAAGAGAGATACAGAAGGTGCTGGTACCACCCTCTTCCTGGCCAGTCTCTCAAAGAGAATGGCCTTTGAGACAAAAAAATTGCTGTGTCCACTGCTTGTGTCAAAAATGTCCTGGCTCCTACGGTGAGACTGCATGACAATATGATAGTACATTTATGGAAGGAGTAGCCTTACCCATGTTAACTTTAATGTAATAAAAGCTAAAGTAAAAAGAGCAGTGATGATTTGCAAAACTGGTAACTCAGCAAAGCTAGAGTTCATTTCAGGCAGGAGTCCATGTCCTGTGCTGCTGCCCCACTGCAATCCTGTCTACTCAGGCTTCTGGAAATACCTAATTCTCATAAAGCATGCTTAGTCCTTTACTATGTTAACAACAACATAAGCAGCTTTAGGATATACGACTGCCCCTGGTGGGTTGGTGTGTGTGAAGTCCCACTTCACTAACGGTGACCCTGGAAGTGTTTGCAGGGAGGGGAGTCTGAAAATGTTTTAAAAAGAACCATCACTTTTACAATCATTTGAAACAATCCCATTTAAAATCCAATAATTCAAAACAAAACCATGGGAGGTATGCACAATATGCAAATGGCATATTGCTGGAAAAAGTAGTGAGCCACCGATAGGAAAGACTTAACAGCGGATTGCCATCTACGATGTCTGTTACACTAATCTTTGATCCATATGGTTAGAATAGAATAAAAAAATGTATCTATCAACTAAAGACTGCTTAGCTTACATTGTCTGCGCTTAGAGAAGAAGTTCATGCTGTGAAATTATTACCTTCCCTATTTAATCTGCCAGATCTACATGAAGTAGATCTGAGAGGAAATCAACTGCCAGACACCAGTTCAAAGAAAAGGCCATGCAAAGTGAAGTGGATTTGAGCGTCTAAGGTTTCAGATACATATTTCATTGGTATTGAAAATGTATCAATCTATGAATGCAGTCATTCGGTTTGAAAATTTTCCCATTTGAGATCAAAGGTTTCACAATAATGCTTTTGTTTATTGTGAGAAATCAAAGTAGCAAAGAAAAGAAAACCCTTTTCCCTAAACCTCTTGCAGAGCTCTCATTGCTGCTTCAGACACAGCAACAAAACAAACTAAGATGTGTTTGGAATCACTGAATTAAAATCTGCAGTATGTGCACTTGGGTATGGGTGGTAGTCACGCAAGTGTATAATCATGTTAAAATTGCAAACTCATGAGCCTAAGCTCAGACTCAAATCACAGTTCTCTGAAATTACTCGGACAACACAGGGAAGAGCTTTTCCTGAGTACTTTCTAGCTCTTCTACATCATTTTCTCATATACTGTGTAGGGGGATGAAAAAGAGAAATATGATTAAGGTATTTCAAGCCTGACATGAATATTTTTCCAGTGGAGAGGGTTTTGATAATGTAGGCTTGTGGACTGAATTTGAAATTTGCTTTGCTTCTGTAATTGGGCTTCTAATGCCAGCAGAAAAATCAAGGCCTGAGAAGCAAACTGAAAATATATTTCAAGGGAATGCACACATCTGTGGTACGGTAAAACTATTAGGCTACTGAATGTCTGTTTTGAATTACATCAAATCATCTCAAGACCATATGGCAAATGGAAATTTTTTAAGTTAACATTCACTGCCTTGTACAGTATCAAGAAAGATTTTTTGTTATTTTAGCTAAACCTATATATGTAAACTCACACGCTTTCAACTTTTTTAATCAATAACTGAAGACCAAATGAAACCTGCTACAAATGCATAATCTGCAGTACAGAAAGCTTTCTTCCAGCGGAGAAGCATGTCTGCATTTTTCAAAATGGAGTGGATAAAGGACCAGTGATCTAATTCTTCAACAGTACCATAGAATAAGTTGGAAGGGACCTTAAAGATTACCTAGTTAATTCTTCTCAAATTCACTGGGGAAATCAGGACTAAGAATCTTAAAATTAGATGCTGAACTGAATATTCAGGTGTCTAACTTTAGGAGACAGTATTTTGAAACATTGACCTATTTGTCTGTCCCTAAGAGGAGAAAGCATTCTAGCAGGTTTCATTTCCCTATGCACTTTCCCATGTAGGTCCTACACTGTATGTGGATTGCAGATAGAGAGAGAAGACAGCAGTCCTAAGAACAGTTTTCTTGCAACGCGGTGGATCTTCGATAAAAAGTCATCTCTAAGCACATTTCCAGATACACATGCCGCAATTATTGCCCAATCCAGCTGTTTTACACAGCCAGTGAGCCTTTGCCTTTGTCCATACATTGGCAGAATGTGACTTTGGCTTTGTATTAATGTCAAAACCATTTCATCAGACTTATTCTATGGGGAGAAATCCGATGGTCTCAGGTTGTTTCTAAGAAAAATCTAACCTTCTAGACTAGAATGTCCATTACAACAGAAACTAATTTAAAGTTTGCATCACATCTTAAGGCCATTCAGGATATATATTTCTCATTGTTGTTGTGTACCTCTCCTGGCCGAAGATTTCTAATGTTTGTTCAGCTATGTTTGAAATGGGTTTTCTGTAGTGAGTCTTGGGAAGTCTGTCTCAAGAATATTTACTGCCTATAACTGAACAGGAATATGTAAATGTTTAGCACACAGATCAGCACTAAATACACATTTAAGGCAATATTAATTGTGTAGACATAGCTGAATAATGGCTACCTGGACTTAAATATCCTCATACTTAATGTTTTCAAAAACAGCCATCACTGACTTGCAAGGTGCTTTTCCTGGTTTTTGTCTTTCTAACTTTCACAAGAGAAGAAAAACACCAGTCTCTCAGAGCTACCATTTAGTTTATTCATATTCCTAATTCATCCTAGTGAGAAAAGAGGAACCTCTCTATATGGAAAAATTTGTATTATGCATTCTGCCCCATAAAACATGGGTTATACTATTGTTGTGTTCTGGTTTCTTAGACAAAATACAGCTGTCGCAGTTTAGTCCCAGACAGGCCTGAATGGCAGCTAAAACATGAGCAGTTAGTTGATCCCAATGCCCTTCTCCCACACCAGGGAAAGGGGAAATGAGAGAAAAAGACCTATGGGTTGAAAACCAGAACTAAAACAGCTTTAAGGAAACAATAATAACAAGGCAAATATTATTAATAAGAAAATAATAAAATATATACAAATATACAGAATTGCACCACCCCCACCTATGACTAGATTACCACAGATGCTGCAAAGCAGGCACAGGGAGAAGATCCCAGTCTAAACTCAACAGCAGGAGTGAGCTGGATTCAGGAACTGGATTAAGAAATGCACAAATCTGGGATCAGGGCAAAAAAGGTAGATGACGTCCTCACTGGATGTAGGTACCACCCATCCTTCAGGTCTCCTTCAGGCCCAGTGTGGTAACCCTGGGGCTCCTTGCAAGTATGTGTGCTCAAAATATTCACAGTAATTGTGGCTTATCAAAACAGTGCTTTTGCTGCATGAAAATAAAATGAAGTTTGCATGTCTTGGGTTTGATACGCTGATATGTTTGAGGGTCCAAAAGATGCTGGCAAAGTTTTGGAGAACTGAGATAGGTGGAGGAAGTCAAGTCTTGTCATTCTTGTCCATACTTCCCTTTTAGGAACGTTTCTGAATGCCTCCAGACACCAAATCTGAATCTGACCGTCGGAAGAGTGTGCTGGCTGGCAGAGGACAAAATCATGCCTGTGTGCTACTGAGTAAACAAGCAGCACAGATGATAAGAGTATGAGTTTTTTCCATGAGTTCTGTTATTTAGTTGGGGAGTGATATGTTACACACTTCCATGGTTTCCAGTGGTTGAACAGTGCATGCTTTGGATGTGTATGTCCATCTGGCTATGTACATCCTCTGTTTGGTTTTCCACTTGACACCGTTAACTTATTTTAATTATTCCTGATTTCTACTGCTGACTGAAAAGCCAAACCCCCCATTTTTTCATGCTTAACCCAGACAATGGGAAAACCACTCCTTTTTTCAGCTCTGAGTTATAGAGCCACGTGTGGTCTCATAAACATGGCCTATCTGTGATCCATGTCCTGGCAGATCAGTTCATCTTACCTGGGTAACATTTCCTGGGATATATCCTTTTGGGAACCTTTGTGCCTGACTGCCCTCAGCTGTGGTCTCCGCTGGGACCCAGGACTGCTGAGAAGACGGTTATCATAGAGGTACTGTGCCATCAACACACACAACTTTAATTGCACTTCTTTGGTATAGACTAAGTCTTTCCAAAATTTCACACATTATTCAGAATAGGAATTAAGATATTAAAAGTAAAATGAACAGTTAGCAAAGAGGGGAAAGAAAGTCTTTGCTACTGTTACCACACTTAATTGGAGAGGGAAGACAGCTAGATTCTGACTTCTTGAGCCGATCTTCATACACACAGCTGTTAATTTGTGAAGAAAGAATGCACTTTGTGTGAACTCCATAGCTATCTTTAATTACTTTTTAAAATTTTATATTAATTTTTCTTTTGAATTCACAACACATTTCAGTTTCTTTCAGGGAACAATACGAGCACTTTCCAGTGGCCAAAAATAATATGTCTAAACTCCACCGGATTTTAAGCAAAGACTGCACAGACATCTGGATAAACTGTTTGCCTTATATTTCAAAGCACAGAGCTCAAATTTAGTACGTATTTTTAGTTTTATTTTTCAACTTTAATGGGCCAAATTCTCAGTTTGGGTAAATCAGCAGAGTTCCACTGATGTTATGGGAACTATGCCAAGCAGCACTAGCTTTGTATCTGGCTTCACAACATTTTTACTCTTTGTATTGAATTCAACCTTCAATATTAGTGCACCAATAATTTTTTGAAGTCTGTAACTAAATATTTTTTTCCTTTTATTACAAGCAAAAATATATTCTATGAGTTCTGAAAATGAGGAGGTTTTTTGAAGGGAAGGTTATAGATATAGAAATAAATATACATTAAAGCTGGACTTCCCCAATTTAGATTTCTACTGAAGTGAGTGGAAATGTTGATAGAGTAGAGAATGAGCAAAATTGTATGTACTCTCTTGTCTCTGCACACCAGAAGACAATGCAACAATTTCCTTCCCTCTTTTACACTCAGACTCAAGGATGTTCAGAATTAGAAGGTGACAGCAACATGATTTTTGCCATCAATCTCAATGGCTATGTCTTTCTAGAGCAGCCTGAGGCCACATCAGACTCCCTGAGCTGCCCATTCTCTTACAGTTGACATCTACAGATTGCTTTCTCCACTGATCCCTTTGCTATCCACTTGCTTGAATTTAATGAATAATTAAATCCTTATATTTAACATTTGCATCTAACAAGCAACTACATATTATGAAAGGTCCTGTGTATTGTGGGAGCCACAGCTGGGGCCAGATTTGCTGGATGGATGAGCTGTAAACTTGAGCTTTACTAGGGCTGTCCTCTGCAATTTAATAAGAACCTTTTCACTGAGACCAAGACTTGATCTTTTAGTTTCATTATGAAACTCTGACAAGCACATGCTCCAACTAGGAAGGTCTATAACTAAAACTGTTAATCTGTCAGCTGCATAAATCTTAGTATATCTGAGTGTATAAAATTATAAGAGAAAATAGAATTGAATAGAGCAGAGCTGTGGATCTGCCCTGTTACGTAGCTAATGGCTGACCAGGCCTAAAAGGGGTAAGTAGTGGAGTGAGTGGACATGATATCATTTTATTCAGGTCAAAATGTAATGCAAATCTGTTTGAATAAGGATCAAAAGGTTCCAAGAGGACACAAAGGGACAAGGCAGCAGTGCCCATGCCATTCAGGCAGCAAACTCGTCCCTCAGCCAGGCAGTCCACTCACTCTCCTCATGTCTGTCTTCTTGAAAGTCCCTCTAGCAGCCCTTTAAGCGAATGCTAGATTTTTGATTCAAAACTCTACAGACTGACTACTTTTTCAAAGTTTTTAAAACCCTTTAGAAATTTCTAAAAGAGGAAACAACTCAATTTATGCTGTATGACTAAAATTTGGAAAATGATCACAATTTAGCAAAATAAGAAGGTGGTTTGTGAGCTACATACATAGATGTGACATTTCCTGATGTGATTTAGTAGGCATAGTGGTGTTGGGCTCACAGTTAGACTTGATGATCTTAGAGGGCTTTTCAAACACTAATGAGTCTATGATTCTATGATAATCAAACCTTCCCACACAATTAAAATTATGATCATTTTTTACCAGGTCTGTGTCAAATTAGCAACTGTTATGCAAGCCCAGCACATGCAAGGGAAGTATAAGACACTAAGACATGCAATAGTGGAAAATTCACATGGCAATATGAGATATTGAAAGGAGGATTTCTTGTGCTTTTCCTAATTTCTCTTCGTTTGGCAGTGATTTTGTGAGTCCGAATTTAGGCTTGAGACTAAATGTTTTTATTTATCATTTAAAAACTAGTCCTGTGTCTAAAAACTATATTTACCTTTATTATTTTTCAGAAGATTTTATACCTATTTTTATATTTCCCTCTAGTTTTCAACTACCATTTGACTGGTACTGCATAGAACAGTGTGGTTTTTCACATGGCTTATATTAGCTTAGCTCACTTTTATCCAGCTTCATAACAGATTCAGCTTGTTGTATTTGGATTAAATTTAGTGATAGCCATGAAAACAAGGTATTTTTAAGCCAAGAAAGTCAAATTTGTCCTCATTTAGCTCCTGTTAAAAGCCATTAATGTTCATGAGTAGAAGGGAGGGCAGAAATTGGCTTTGCATACTGTGGAAATCACTGCAATGCTTTGGCCAACTCCCTTTTAAGACTACAAATCCAACCAAAATTTTGACAATGGATTCGCTGGCTGGCAAGTTGCAAATCTGCCACTGAACTGACGCCATTGTAAATTCCACAAAACTCCCAGGAATCACCGTACTTCTTGATAGCTGTAGAATCACTGAAGATAGGAAAGTATGAGGATAAAAGAAAGTGAAGTCCATCACAACCCTCTCTCTGCAGTAGTTACACAACGGCAACATGAAAAAAACCCTGCAGATAGATGCTCTGGTGCTCTAGAAGTGGTGGTGAAGACAAGGAGACTTTTTTCCCCTCAGAATGAATATCATCCATGTCTCCCATACATCAAGCAGATGAGTATGTAATACGTAATAAAAGAAGAATGGAAACATTTGAAAAAAGGCTCTAACAGTAAAAATTATCAGAACAAAATACATTGCCTAAAGATACAATGACCACATTTCCTTCCCCTTAAGCTAAGACAGACGCACATGATGTAATGGGATTTCCCATAGTCAGCTCTATGAAAGGCCCTCTGTGCAAGCACTGCTCCATCAGTCACAACTGTTCTCTCAGGAGTGCTGAGAGAAAGAGGAGAGTGGCTGCAACCTGCAGCACTATTTCTAGAGCTGCCTGGGAATTTTGTACCACAATTTGTTGTGTTTACTGGTCCATTAAAACCTGTTTATGGAAAAGGCTTGAATGTAATCCTCATTCAAAAAAACCCAAAACCCTTAGCCAACTTTCTAGCTTGCTGAAATATTCTGTTTTAGGTTTCTAAAATAAGTGGCTGCCTTTGCAGTCTGCAAAAAAATCTTTCAAAACTTTTGGAGGTTTTGAAATCTGAATAACTTCCTGTTGAAAGAGAAGTTAAAAACATCCAGAGAAAAGGCATTATTAGGAAAAAAAATATGGGTTTTGATCCAATGAAAGCATTTTTGATTGCTAATCTGCCAAAATTTTCAAAAATTTTGGTTTTCTTCCCTTTGTAGGAGGGGAAAATGTATTTAAAACTCAAAACTTCTGACAACCAAATAAAAATGCCCCCTTAATACTCTAATCACATCCTAAGAAGCCCCCCAAAAAGGTTCCATTTATCTGAGAATTTCTCATTTCTTAGATTCCTAAGTTCAAATAAAAATAATATAGATACTTTGCTGGACAGTCTGTGAGGAGGTGCCTTTACTGGGAGACATGGCATGCTTCAATCCCTTCTTAAGTCATCTGTCATAGCTGGAGTATCTTATTACTGACTGAAACCATTCAAGCAAAACTCTTCCTGTTTCACCTCTGCATTTACACAACGTATCCTTAAATGTCAGCAGTTTCCCTCTAGATACCCAGATGTGGGAAAGGCCAGGATGCCCACAAGTTCTACTTCAGGTAGGTGGTCACCTGATGGTCACGCATTTTGGTGGAAGTGCCACTGTCCAAAGTCTGCAGATAATTCTCTCAGATTTTATGCTGGAAGACTTGGTTTGATCTTTGGTGTGTTATGTTGGAAAAATGATTTTTGTTTTGCTCAGAAATGCTATGTATTCCATTATGTCTTGGTATTTGTACTATGTCATGAAATTTAACAAGACAGACGGAACACAGTCAGCCACATTTCACAACTGTTTCTTGGTGTTATGTTTGTTTATTTTTTAATCTCTTTTATGTCTGAAATCTGCCCTCAACAAAACAAAGAACTTTCATCAGGCCAAGCCTCAAAAAAAATACACTGGTACAGAAATATTCTTATGCTATTGATGATTAATAAGTATACAGTGTTAGTTTAGTGCCATCAAGTGACCAAAAATGTGAAACAGCAGTTCTATTTCATTTTTTTCTCCTTTTTTTTTTTTTTTTTTAATCTAAGGCAAAATGATCTGTTATCTTTTTGATATAAGCACTTCTAATAAGAAACCCAAAGCTAGCTTCAAAATTTCTAGCATCCATGAATAAATCAGGCCTTCTCTATTTTCTCAGTCTGTAACATTTGAAGAAATCCACCCAGCTCTCTGGTTGAATTATTTTTGGTGTGGAACTCAATAGAAGGTTTCACCGAGGTGAAAACTCAGAATATTTATCGTGTGGTGGCATCCTGAGACTCTGATAGAGGGCTTTTTAATTAAGGGCATCAGAAACTGGGTGTATAAACCCTTATTTTGATTTCTAAAATGCAGAGGCTAGTCCTGTCAGAAACAAGCATGCTAAGTGGATTGAAATGGATGCATCTAGGAAAATATTTAGGTTTTAGTATGTCCACTTATATGATTGAATATTGCATAAAGAAGCATAGGTAATGTAAACTTTTAAGAAAACACTTCTACAAATTGTTTTTTCCAGATTTTATCTGTACAAAATACATGTAAATTAATTTCAAAGAACTCATTAATGCTGTAGCTAAATACAAATTAAATTTCTGATTTGTTAGGTTGGAAACAATTTCAGGGGTGTCATTCTCTAAGGTGAAGTGTGTGTGTTTTCTCCCGAGTGTGTTGTACTGATTTGCCACCAGCAGGCCAAGCTGTGCATCAGCTGCCAGATAAATGTATGCCCTACAGACTGGCAGGAAAGCAAAGCAAATGCTGCAAAACACACTTCAGAGCAAGGGAAGAAGTTGGCAGAGCTAAACATCTGCAGACAGGACAACACATACAAGCATTTTAAAATCCCACGTCATGCCTTGGTGAGTAATAAGCAAGCTTCAAGAATACTGGTTTGCCAGAGCTTGCTGTGGTTGACAGGAGAGATGAGTATCATTAAAAATCATGTTTGTTACCTGCTAGTCCCAAAAGCAGAAATAATAGGTGATTTTGTAAAAGTCTTTTCTTGATAATTCACTGCACCTCTCCCTTTACAAATTAATTCCTGTATTGTGTGTAGACAGTTAGCACTTGTGGTTATAGTTTCTGATGATACATACAGAAGAATAAACCTTTTTGGTGCTGCTGTTTTACAAGAACCTGTGGATTACAATTGGATCTATTTTATGAAAAGCTAGCAACCATTAAAAGCTCTGCACAAACCCCTTTGCTTTTAAAGTGGTGTCACATGTTGGCTGGGAGTTTCCTATGTACACTGGGAGCTATGTAATCAGTATTCATATATTAAGACACTGGTTAGTATTGAAATACATATTTAAATGTGTGATAACTTCCTATCTTTTCATTCTACTTTTTCTTGCTTTGTTTCTCACTTTCCTATGAAGTTATAAAAATTTGTAGTTTGAAAACTAATTGCTTCTTTAATAAAGTTTCTAATTCACTCTGGAAAATAATTGTGGAGAAAAGAGGTGTTACCAATCTGGAGACATGTGACAGTGACAAGAAGATAACTAGCATTTGCTGGCAAAAATTAAAAAAAAAATTTCAAAGGGACAAATTCACTTAAACATCACCCCTAAATCAGCAGGTTTAAAATTCTGGAAGGGTTTGTATACTGCTCTAGTGAAAGACTGAGAAGCTGCGGTCAGAGTAAAGGAAAACCTGATTGTTGACCAAGAATTTATAGGTAGAATTCCATCTTGTCCATCACAATATTTCTCTTTGTTAATGGCATGTGCTTATAGTCTCATAACTTGGTTTAGACCTTTGGGGTCTTGCTGGTTTCCTTGACTTTCTTATAGTCCTGTTGCCATCATCAACAACAACTAAGGTAGCTCTATTGTTGCAATAGATTTAGTGCCATGGACCAAGATATGCTGTTACATGATATACAAACACAACAAAAAGATGCTCTCTTTCCCAAAGAATTTACTACTTACTTAACACAAAAAGGTTATAAGTCCTTGCAGGCCAAAATAACCAGAATCAAACCCATCCAACTCACAGGTAAAAACTGTTTAGAAGAATGCATCCCACTTGTTGGAGACATGTGGTGATCCAGGAAGCGATGATAAAGCATACTCTGAGCTTTTTTCTGATTCTGTTCCCTTCTTCCAAAACCATCCCAGCTCATTGGTCTTGTCAATGTTGTCAAAGTGTTGCATGCCTCCATGCCTGACCACTAGAGATGCCGAGCACATAGGCTCCTTTGAAGCAATTGATTTCAAGTTCAAAACCTCAGAAGAAAAGTAGGTGCCTTTTGCTTTAGACTTTTAAAAAATCTTAATTACTTAAAGTACGCCATTGCAGCATACGAACTCTTTAATCTCTACCACCCAAGAATGACAAGCCAAATACTTCTTCAGTGTCTAAACCATCTTTCCAATATCCTTTTGAAAGAAGTGATTGGGCACCTTGAGGTCGAACAGCTTCTTCCACTAATGGTCTTTCCCTTTAGGATTTTTTTTAAAAATGCTTAAATATTGGAAGGCATATAGCATGAGGAGCCGCTCAATTTATTTTCTGCATATTGCTGAGTGATGTAATCCTAAGTAGTTTCTCACATTATTCTGTTCCAAATCTTTGAACAGAAGGTATTGAAGTAAGGCTATTATAATGAGGCAGCAATATCAAACACTGAATTTTTCTTTTTCATATCATACCAAGTGGGAACTCTAAATGCAGTACTGTAAAAATTACCATATGCTTATGCGTACTGAGCAGAAGCACTAGCTTGGTTTTGGAAATTTTTCAGAGCGCACAAGAACCCAGATTTTCACCTCTGCTCCTGAATTAAACACAGTCCTCTTTAAATGCAAAGACAGCTTTTCCTCTCTCCTAACCAGTCAGCTGATAATGGCCATGTCTCCACCACAATTAAAAGTACAACTTACAAAGCCACTACAAGAGCAATATACTTTATGTCCAATGAACTGTCCCACCACGATGTTGCCTGGTGAACAGCCTGTCCAGGCATCCCTGATCATTTTAACTCATGAGATCAGCATGGCCACAGAGATTTTTACATGCTTAAAAAGTGCTAGAAGTTACTCCTGCATGTGCAATATGGCAATAGGTGAGTTTACTCTTTGGAGCAATTCTGGGGTTATTGCTAACAAATCTAACATAAACAACAACTCTTCTTTGAAAAGCATCTCCTGGCACATGGGCCATTTTTCTCAGCTGTAGTTACCTTAAAACTGAATGTCTAATTTAAGAAAGTCATCTGGACTCTCATCATTGTGAATGGAGATCCTATAGGAAGCAATTCATTCTCCTTATGCATGATGTGTCAGACAAGAATGGTAAATCAGCCACCATTCTCCACAATGTACAGTAGAAACATAGAAGGTTATCTCAAAGTGGAGGCTTAACTTATATATCTGCCTAAATTTAGGTGAGAAGAATCCATCCTTAGTTCCTCAAGTACAATTATTTCCTGAGGAAATTCTGTTCTAAACAATCACTATAAATAGAAGGTTTATTGTATTCATTTGTCACTTCTCCAGCTGCTCTGAAGTAAAATATAACTATATTGACTGCTGACAGAGAAAGTAGCATTTTTCAGTTAAGAAAAAATATATTCAGAAATATATTCATAGGACATTTGTATTACATATCATACAACATGTGCCAAGTTTTCTAGATGGGAATAAAGAAGGGAGGGTCTTTATACATTTGTTGTGTGTTTTTCAATATAAGGTAAGCAGTCTAATTTGTTTATTCATGCTTTTGGCTGAGCTGATCTGATCTTGTATCTCCCCAATTCATGACACAGCATTAGCTTTTATACAGAACTAATGTTATAGGTTTGCTCTTTATCTTTGTTGAACTGAGTTTGATTTACAAAAAGCAAGATACAGTCAACAAATAATTGAGTGTGTATATCAAAGAAATATTACATGCTTGCACATGTCTGAAAACTAATCCAAATTATGGATTTGTTTTACTGAACTAAAATGGAAGTGTGAATATTTTTCTATTGCAGTTCTGCCTTGTAGCAAGAATTCTCTTGGATACAGAGAATAAGCCGCTAAAAATAAATGGCCTAACATATCTATGACTACTATCTATGGAAAAAATATAGGATTTTAAAATATTCTTACTGAAACTTTTGAAAAGATTTAAGGGCAGCCTACCTAAGCAAATTAAACAGTTTAGTTCTGCAGCTCAGTTCTTCTTTTGCTTTCTTTTCCCTTCTCTACATTTAAGTAAACCACCCCCTCTGCCACGGAAGGTACTTCCTAGGAGAACAGTGAACCTGTTGACGAAAAAAGGAGACATGTGAGTTTAGCATTTACAGAGTGGAATTTAAACTAACTTTTGCCATAGAGTTTTATACATACATATTCTTAAATATATAGTCATGTGCATTTTCTCACAACCAAAGAAATAAAAAAAAATATGAATTTGCAAACTAATGTTCTGTCAACAAATCAGCTTTGCCTACACAAAATAGGGAAACCCCAATGACATTAGAAGTTACTTATTAGATTTCCAATTAAGTTATATATTATGACTGTGGATAAAATGAAAATCAGAGTTCAATCTGTAACGCTACATGTATTCTACTTTGCATAAGGCATCTGTTTTCATAGATACTCATTCTCTCCCAGAGACTTTTTGCGTTTTCTTTCAGCATCACTATCCACATTTATTTATTTTCTTTACTATTATATGAAATACTGCTCTGTCGCTCTGTGGACCATATGTAACAAGTTTACTGAAAAGCCTTTCCTTAAAACACTGGCTATACAGAGAAATTATTCAACTGGTCATCCACTTTTCAAATTGACACTTATGGTGCCCTTAAAGAGACTAAGTTAGTATTCCCGAGCAGTGTGGATATATAAAAGTGTATCAGATTATTTCTGGATTACCATACACCCTGCTCTATTTTACAAGACCTCTTCAGGACGACGAAGTGCAGGGATCTCTCTGAGCAGTGTTTACCAAAACAGAGGATGACAATACATGGCTTAACCTATGAAAAAGAGCTGCTAGTAACGTCAGCAAAGGAACACAGAGAATTGAAGTATCAGCTACCTAATCCTTCAACGAGTACTAAAATCAAAATAATTTATAGTCAAGTACTTCATTTAATTATTCCTGTTGATCAGAGAGATTTAATTATAAACATTAATTTTACATAAAATTGCATTTTAAATTACTATGTAAAATACTTATACAAAATTCTCTCTTCCTTGCCTTCATGGTTTTACTTACAGAACAACTTTAAATACTGACACTACAAATCTGCCTCTAGGACTGGTTTGCTCCAGGCAAAATGGTAAACTACGCATTTGTTTATTGATAAAAATTGATTTAATTAAAATTGATTTTAAATCAGCTAAACACTTAAAAACTTCTTTGTCTAAACATAGAACTGATGTACACGTAGTTTAAAAAACCTAGCAGAATTTACTACAAATAAACTGATTACAGACTAGTTTAGATGTGTTCACACTGGAGCTTGGGATGGTATGATCAGGGTAAACTTTATTTGATTACGTTTAAGTAAGTGGAATTCCTGCATATACCTCAAAGTCATCATTCAAGACGGGGCAACAGGTAAGGAAGGCATGGCACATCTAATTGTTGATGATGCTGTTGACAGTGTTATCGATACTGCGGTAGAAGCGAGACGTGGTAGTTAAGGATCTAGTACACATAAAAGATAGCTAGCTCGTACACGTTAGAGGTAGCACCTACTTCTCAGAATTTAGCCTGCCCCAAACTTTTAGTGAAAGCAAAAGTATTAATTTGTATCTTTAAAAAAACACCAAGTTTACAAAACTGCAAACTTATTTTAAATAGTGTAAATGCCATTGAAAACCAGTGAGAGATGACTACATTACTTTCCACGAAAAAAATGTGTTTCTGTTTTCTGACTAGCTGTAGTAACAACAAGCTAAAGTATTCTTTACCATGGGTTGGCAATTGACATACCTAGCAGAATAAATATATTTTTGGATGAATCCTTGAAAAACACTCAGGAGTCTTTTATGCTCCTAAAATTTCAGTGGGAACTTCTCAATATTAGAACAGATTGGATGGAACACTTCAACATAATATTTCATGAAACCTGAAAGACAAAGCTTTACCGGACAAATACCCTGAGGAATATCTGACAGAAACCCACTATTGCAAAAACATTCCTTAATAAAATTGTTGGCACAGTTAGCACTACACCCGAATCTTGTATTCACAATGACATTAATGTATATATTGGGCTATATTCATAGGTACTCCCCCCTTCCTGAAAGAAAAATCTATGTTCATCATCAAGCTTGTGTTGATATGTGGGCATTGCCTGAATTGAATCCTTTGATGGCACAAACGGTTCTAGGTCTTGTCATTCTGATTCTTTCAATTAATTGCTCTGCACCATTTTCATTAGGAAAAAGAAAATGAGCAGGGGTGTTTACCTGGAAAACACAGAGAAGACATCATTAGCAAGATGCTGGCACAAATCTAGAAAGGAGGAAACTAGCCAGGCTGGCAGGATTATAACAGCACTCTGACAGAAGAAAGACTAATACCTCTGTGGGGACAATTGGGCTTTGGCCATTCCATGACAAATACTGGCGTTAATGATACAATTTTGTGGATGGGTTGGCAGAGATTCTGAAGTGCTTGACCATAGGTATTGTTCCATAATGTTATTGGGAAGAAATGATGTCCACCCAACAAGGACTGGAAAGAGCACTTTAGGACAGTGACTCACAGACCTGGAGAGGAGACTTTTCAACAACTTTAGAATGGGGTTTTGAAAGAGGCCTGTTACAAAAAGCTAGAAATAAGGAATCTTAGAGAGGAAGAGAGAGTAAAGAAGCAGGCACTAGGAGAGCAAAGGGAATAATGAAAAGCATCTTGGGACATTAGAAGTCAAATGCCCGGAACGTAGTGAACCTATGCAAAAAATATGGGTTTACTAGCATCCCAGAAATACGGTGGCACGTTTCAGTGACAGCTGTATACAATAACGCTAAGGAAAATGGAGGATGACTCATTTTGTACTGAATCCAGGAATAGACAAAGATACTGTTCTTGATGAAAATGAAAAGGAGGAAGTAAAAGTATTTCATGATTGGGGTCTATTTTTCATAATAGACTATAGTTGCGTCCAAATGGAGGAAGTCTGTCTTTTCTGACTTATTCTCAGAAACTAATAAAGGTATTCAAAAAGTTTGCCAATGAAACAACAGGGGATTTTGATTACTTGGATACCAGTTACAAAAACAATATGGCAGGACATAAAAGATCCATCAGGTTCTGGTAATATTTTAGTTGTGATCTTTTCCTTTGAGAGACACAAGAAATTACAAGAAGCATTGCCAAATCGAACTGTATGACAAGTAGGGAGGAGCTCCCTACAAATTTTGATTTTAAAGGCAGAAGGTAAACTGAGTGAAAGTGATCATGACACATTTTACCAAAACCCGGCTTCCCTACTCTAAGAGAAAGAGGAAGAAAAAGCACGCCCACGCTGTCAACTATGGTTTGCATTGTTATGTAGAAATAGTTAAGCTAGATTTAATCAAGCTAGTCTAGGTACTAAAAGTAGGCTTATCATAACATCTTGCCACTCTGTATGAGTTAATTAACCTCCTTTCTGTATGGTTTAGGCCTGAGCTCAGTCATTTAAAGCTAACCTAGATTTTCTGCAGAGAACAATAGACTCATTTTTAACTAAATACACAATAGCAAGCTATCCTGATGTGAACAAAAGGAAGCAGGGAAAGCTTAAGTAGACTGTGTTAATATTACCTTAAGAACTCTTCAAGGATTTAAAACAAAAAGTCACAATAAGGGGACACAACTGAAGAGTAATAAAAAGAATATGAATAAAAGAATAAAATCACAAAGCCTACAGTATAGAATGAGTGACAGGTAAAAAAGGGTGTAAAGGGCAACAAGAAAATGTTCTGGAAACACAGTATAAGTGCCCAGATACTTAACTTTATCTTATCATAGAATTTAGAGGCAGAATGAGTTTAAAGTGATTTAAATTGTATGTATTCAAGTTAAGAGGGCCTGAAAAATTTTCTTGATCATACAGCAAAATTAATCCCCGTGTTGCTAAAAGACTATATAGATTCAAGGAGACTAGAAAAGGATAAAATGTGTCTATCCAAGGAAATCAGGACCAAAGATATCAAGATTAATTTTGATCCCGAGGGATATTCTAGAAGAAATTCCATGATGAATAGGTTAGCATAAGTTTGTCAAGAATGGATGCTCTCACACTAGTCTAATACCCTCTTTTTCAATCAATTTAATTGATTCAGTAGAAAAATAAAAACAGTAACTATCACAGATCTTGAGTTTAACATAATTTAGACACTACCCCATGACAGTTTCATTAAAACAAAACCAAATACAGTCTTCATGAAACCATCAGCCAATTACCCTGCTGCTTGCAAAAATCAGACACAGGGAGCATTTGCAGTGAGATCCCATAAGGATCTGTTATGATTTCATTCTAGTCAATATTTCCATTAGTGAGCTGCGAGATGCAACAGAATATAGATATATAAAACTCTCCTGTTTTTCACCAACCCAGGAGCTACAAGAGAGAATCAGATTTCAAAACTAGCTTCATAACTTGGATAAATGTCTAAAGCTAGCAGGATGAAATTGTCATGGTGAGGGCAAAACAATATACCTGAGAAGAACTTAAGTGTACAGTATAAAATTGGCAGAACTAGGTGGCAACGTGTCAGAAAAGGTTCTGAGAAGAAGTTTCTATCACAAAAAGAAAAGCAAGTTATTTCTGGGATGTATTTATAGAAGTTCCACTCATGAGTAATACATGAGACGTAAATACAGCACTGTAGTTGGTGCTGATGCCTCAGCTGGACTGCTATAAAGGGTCTTATAACTTAAGATAAAGACATACTGGAAAGAAGCCAGACTAAAGCTGCAAGAATGAATCATTTATGAGTGCAGTCTATGAGGAAAGAGGTTTTTTTGTCTAAGAGAAGATGATATACATATCTGTATATAAAAACAGTTGTACAATACAAATAAATATACATGTATTTTTACAAACATACATTTATTAAAACACATGGAACAATATAACAAATACTGTCCATTTTCATTGGGAGTATGACAACAAGGAATGCAGCAAAGGAAATTCAGGTTGGATATTGCACAAATACATATTCACAAATGCAGGTAGACATTTGTATAAGCTACATGCAAATGTTGCAACTTCCTTCAAAGAGGCTATTTTACAAATACATAAGACAAGCAGTTCTTGAGGATGGTATCACTTGTTTTCAAAATGGGGATCTGTTGTCTCCTTAGATCCTGCAAACTACTCCTAAGAGGTCCCTGCAAGACAATTAGCAAAAGCAAACCTCTTTTCAGTATATACAACAATTCTCACACTCACCTTTATGGGTCCACAAATCAAAAAAGTCTGAGCAACACTGATCAACGTACACTTGATTTGGCCTCAGCACTGAGATTAGATTAGGCAATCTCTTGAGCCTATAATTCTTTTTATTCCTATGTGAAAAATTACATTTTCTCTGTGAATCAATTTTTTTACTTATAAAAATGTAAATAGTAGTACTTTTCTATCTCACAAGAGATCATGTCAGTAAACACATTATAAATTGTTCAAATACAATGGCAGTCACATGAACTAAACTGTTTTTATACGAACTAAGGGATTTTTATTTACCTGTCCTTTCACAGAGCTTTTTTCACCTAGCAGAACTTCTTGTCCTGCCTGGGCAGCATCTGTCACATGCATTAGGGGTAGGAGGGATCTCACTTCAATGGCATTACAGGTACAATTTGTGTTTAAATGCAAGGAAACAGTTTTTCATTATGTAATAAAGCGTGTGCTCTCCTCCCTATGCACAGGAAGAGGGTTCCCCCGACCCCCCCCCCCCCCCAAGGACAGGGCTCACAGCTGCCCCGGTGATACCAAAGATGCCAGCAAATAAACTCTCTAAGACTCGTTTTGGAGTTTTAGAAAGCAGACATTTTTTATTTCAGTGCTGGACGCGTAAGGGCATGATTTCCATCCATTATGCATAATGAGAGAAGAGCTAGTGACAGAATATATTTCCCAGTTACATGCATAGGTATACATTTTCCCAGAAATCATATGCATATTCTATTATTTTCCAAGGAGTAATTCTAATGTTATTATGAGCTTCACAACAGCCAAATCTCCTAATTGGAGCCAGCTCTCTATCTGACCTTGCATGTTTAGATAGAGAAAGACTGCAAACAGAGGTGATTATAGAAAAGACAATGTGTTCAGCACATATCATACTTAACATAAGATGTTATCTTTCCTCAAAGAACAGTGTCTGGAAAATGCTGCTTGAAAAAACAGAAACACGCTATAAGAAAACATGCTACCAGAGGGTGTAACTATCAAAAAAATACAGTTATTTAGATGAAGCTTAACTGAAATTAGTTATAAAAGTAATTCTACAGAAAATTAATTCTACTTTAGCTTAAATCAAAATATTCCACTTTTTGCAGCAGTATCTACTTCTTCTATCACCAGGCCCACAGGAGCCACATTTCTTCACCCAGCCCCTGCTGTCACAGACATGGGTGGGCACCAGCAACAACCATAGAACAATAGACTGGTTTGGGTTGGAAGGAACCTTAAAAATCATCTAGTTCTGAACCCCCCTGCCATGGGCAGGGACACCTCCCATCACACCAGGCTGCCCAAGGCCCCATCCAGCCCATCCTTAAACACTTCCAGGGAGGGGGCATCCACAACTTCCCTGGGCAACCTGTGCCTGTGCCTCACCACCCTCATTGTGAAGAATTTCTTCCTAATGTCTAATCTAAATCTTCCTCCTTCCAATTTAAAGCCATTCCCCTTCACCCTATCACTACATGCTCTTGTAAGAAGTCCCTTTGCAGCTTTCTTATAGGCCCTCTTCAGTTACTGAAGGCCACTATAAGGTCTCCCTGAAGGAGACCAGGCTCAACAACCCCAACTCTCTCGGCCTGCCCTTATAACAGATTCCTTTGATCACAGAATCACTTGGTTGGAAAAGACCTTTGAGAACATCGAGTCCAACAGTACCTGCCCACTATTAGACCATATCCCTGACCACTTCATCTACTCGTCTTTTAAATAACTGCAAGGACGGTGACTCAACCACCTCCCTGGGCAGTGCCTGAGAACTCTTTCAGTGAAGAAATGTTTACTGATGCCTAATCGTAACCAGGCCCCTTAGCCGCCTCTCACAAGCTTTTTCTCCAGGCCCTTCACCAGTTTTGTTGCCCTTCTCTGGACGCGCTCCAGCACCTCAATGCCCTTCTTGTACTGAGGGGCCCAAAACTGAACACAGCACTCGAGGCGCAGCCTCACCAGTTCTGAGCACAGGGGCACAGTCATTTCCCTGGTCCTGCTGGCCACGCTGTTTCTGCTACAGGCCGAGATGCCACTGACCTTCTCGGCCACCTGGGCCACTGCTGGCTCATCCTGAACTGCCTGTCACCTCCGCAGCCCTCCTCTGCACCCGTCCCACCATATCTTTAAGGAAAGAGACGGCGGGAGAGTGGGCGGCTCTGTTCCAGTGGTGAGAACCCCCCCCCCCCACTACCCCCCCCCCCCCCGGGCAGCCCCGGTTGCCGCTGCCCGGCCCAGGCCCCCTCGCCCCGCAGCGTGGGCTGGAGCGCACCGCGGCCTCCCTTTCCCCGCCTCTCCGGGGCCGTAAACGGGGCGGGCGCCCGGGCCCGGCTGCGTCCCTGCCCGCCTGCGGCCGCTCTCCCCGCCTCCCCGCGGTGCGGCCAGGCCTGGCCCGCTCTGCTGTGGCGGCGGCGGCACCGCTCCCGGGCGGCTCCATGGCTTTCATCCGCAAGCGGCGGCTGGAGCGGGAGCTCTACTCTAAGGAGAGGTGAGAGAGAGGCTCTTCGCGGCCACCCCCGCTCGGCCTCGTCAGCGCGGGGCTGGGGAGTGGGGCGGGGGGGCGCCTCCCGCGGGTCAGCGCGGGGAGCCAGGGGCTCATCCCGCGCGGCAGCGAGTGTGGGGCGGTGGTGGGCGTGCGGTGTCCCGCGGGGGCAGCGAGGCGGGTGTTGGGGGGAAGCGCTGCGCGTGGCGAGGGGCCCGTCCTGCGAGGGCAGCGCGTGGAAGGGGGGCGGGGGGGCGCCTCCCGCGGGGGCAGCGCCTGGCGGGGGGCAGCACGGGGAGAAGGAGTGGGGTGCTGTCCTGCGGGGGCAGTGCATAATGGGGGGGATTAGAGCAGAGGTGCGGGGTGAGAAGGGCAGCTGCTCCTCCGGGGTTTCCCGTCGTGGTTGTTACTGTTTTAATCTGGCGGCTGACGATAGGAGCTGGTTGGATGGTTACGTTCAGAGAGTGGCGGTTAACGGCTCGGTGTCCAGATGGAGATCCATGACAAGGGCCATGGGGGTGGGACCAGTGCTGTTTAGTATTTTCATTGATGATATAGACAGTAAGATCGAGTGCACCCTCAGAAAGTTTACCAATGACACCAGGCTGAGTGGGGGGGTTGTCACCAGAAGGACGGGCTGTCATCCAGAGGGACCTGGACAAGCTGGAGAAGTGGGCATGTGGGAACCTCACGAGGTTCAATAAGGCCAAGTGCAAAGTCCTGCACTTGGGTTAGGGAAACCCACGGTTTCAATAAAAGATGGGGGACAATGCGATTGAGATAGCCCTGTGGGAAGGACCTGGGGGTGTTGGTTGAAGAGAAGCTCGACATGAGCCAGGAATATCCGCTCTACAATATCTGCCTGCAGCCCAGAAGGCCAACCATATCCTGGGCTGCATCAAAAGGAGCATGGCCACCAGGGTGGGGGAGGTGATTCTGCCCCTCTGCTCCACTCTTGTGAGACCCCACCTGGAGTACTGTGTCCAGTCTGGAGTCCCCAACATAAGAAGGATGTGTAACTGTTGGAGTGGGTCTAGAAGAGGGCTGTTAAGATGATCAGAGGACTGGAGCACCTATGCTATGAAGACAGGCTGAGAGAGTTGGGGTTGTTAAGCCTGGAGTACAGAAGGCTCCGGGAAGACCTTATAGTAGCCTTCCAGTACATGAAGGGGGGGCCTATAACAAAGCTGGGCAGGGACTTTTTACAAGGGCCTGTAGTGATAGGACGAGGGGGCATAGCTTTAAACTGGAAGGAGGAAGAAAGAAATTCTTCTCAATGAGGGAGGTGAGGCGTTGACACGTTGCCCAGGGAAGCTGTGGATGCCCCCTCCCTGGAAGTGTTTAAGACCAGGTTGGATGGGGCTTTGAGCAGCCTGGTCTGGTGGGAGGTGTCCCTGCCCATGGCAGGGGGGGTTTGGAACTAGATTATTTTTAAGGTCCCTTCCAACCCAAACCGTTGTATGATTCTATGATTCCTGAGATTTAAGGCTGGAAAAGCTGTGGAACAGACCTAGGGAAACCTGTACTGCTCACCTGGGGTAAACTGCATCAGGATTTGGTCTATAGGTTTTTACTAATTTGTTTATTCTCAGTTGTGTTAGTGGCATGGAATTACAGCTTTGCGTCGCTATAGATGGAACTTATTTTTTTTTCTGAACATTATAATCAGGATATTGTCAGCCTTTAAATTACAGGCTCTGTGGCAGCTCTTTAAAGTGTTAAATTCAATTAGGCTGTTCCTGCTTTCTGACTGTAATCTGTGTTTTGTGTTCCTGTGGCTAACAACATATGAGAAAGCCTTATCACACGTACTTCATTATATCCTGAGTTTACTCTCTTATTTTTGGCTGGTGTCCTGCAGTCTTTTATGAGGTTTATCTACATCTGGCTTGTTACAACCCCTTTGCAGTCTTAGTATTGCCATGTAGGAGATGTCTCTAAGTTGAGAGCAGTAGGTCAGTATGGGTCACATAGTGGAGGGACACTGCAGGAACTGGGGAGTCAGCAGGCACAGTGGCCAGACCCCAGACTGGTCCCCTGCGAGGCCTGTGCAAATCCCTGATGCTCCGTGATAGAGGTCTCTTGCCAGTTATGCAGCGCTGTTTATTGTTGGTGAGAAAACCATGTGACAAAGAGCTTGACTCACTTTGTTCATATAAATTCTAAATCCTGATTCATAGCTATTCAGGCCATACAGCTACAGCAACTTTTGAAGTGTTTTCCAAGTACAGACATATTATGGATTGCTTTTTGTCTTGTTGTATCTCTTGTTACTTTTTGGGGGCTGCTGTGGTTTCGGTTGTGTATGAAGGGCCACAGAGAGAATGGAGAAACTTCCTGTGTAGAAGGAAAAGAGAAGGGTTTTTTATTTTGAGGTAAAACACCTTCAGTATAGGAAAAGCTAAGAATGGTATTAGCTCTGTTAAGGATTTAATATAAATACTTTTGAGAAGCTGAGGAGAAGGCTAAAACTCATCAGACTTGTCTCAAAGAGTGCAAAGAGGATCTAAATCTCTCCTAAAAAGCCCTGAAAACAAACCCAAAGCATCAATGTCTGTCATCATTTCTGATCTGCAATTATGAAAGTCTCTAATGAGAAATATTTTTCTTTGCTCATGTTTGGAAGCATTTTACAATCTTATTATTTGAATTTGTAATCTGAGCACCTCATGAAAGATGAGTCGTCTTCTCGTTTGCACTGGATTGCTTTTCCTATCTAAATATCTGCAAACTCATTTCTCTGTTTCTTCTCCTTGCCTAACAGTTGCTACTTGTGTAAAATAAAAGTAAATTTGTTTAGATTTTGCACGCTGTGTCAGGTCTTTTCCCCTCCCTCTCTTCCTGTGCTTTTCTGAATTAGGAAATCTTAAGAATATTGAAGTGATTGAAAAGATTTTGTCCTCTGTTTTTCTTATAGTCTTGCATTAAAACAGCAGCAAAAAAAAAGCTGTTTATCACTTTAATTGTAAGGGATAGCTTCTAAGATCTTTTCTTTTTGCCTTCTTGCTGGATAGTTGTGAAAAGAGTCACTAACTCCTGCTTCAGACCTTCCCTCCACTTATATTGTCTTGGTGTAGATATTTCCTAGTGAGATGACTTTTTTGAAACTTTGTGGCAACTGCATTTCATGTATGATTTGGTTTTGTTTGTTTGTTTGGAGTTTTTGTTATTGTTTGTACCTTGCTTTCTACAAAACTGTAAGCTATGGAAGTTCTGGTTAAGAGTACTGTGAAACTTAGTAGGTAAGAAGTTAATCTTCTTATGCCATTACTTTAGGGGAAAAGAAGATCAGATTGTTTTGAACTGGTTTGAAAAACTTATTTCCTCTTAACTAATTAGTTGGACTGCTTTGATATCTGGTTACATAAACCTGCTTTTCTGACTCTATGCAGTTTTCTAGAAGAAAACAAGAAAATATTGGAATGTCGTGTGTGTGTACACTGAGAACAAGGAACAGGTTTCATTTTACATTTGATTAAACAAATCCATTCCCTGCTGAGCAGGGTTCATTCTGGCAGGATTTTTCCCTTCAAATTCATCTGCACTGTATCTCTATTTCATCTCTATTTTCACTTTGCCCAGGTATACAGAGTAAAGAAAGCTGAGCTATTATGTCCCTTTTTAATTTGTGTTGTGTACATGCTTACATGATTAATTTAATTTCTAAAATAGTCAGCATCATAAACGGGAATCCTTCTTCACAAACAGTTTTCTTTACAAAACCTCAAATTAAATGGTGATGGTTTGGGCTCAAGTTTTTGCTCTTTAAAAATTGAGGTCTTGGTTACGTTGGCAATGTGCCCACCTGCAGGGTAGTCTAATACTCAATTCAGAGGCTATGATATGGTTCTGCTGGTTTGTCTTGCACACTGCTCAGCTTCCTGTTTGAGAGGTTCATCTGTATTTCTGGGAAACATCACTCATGCAAGTCAACCTCCTGGTAGGTCCAGCATATGGTTTTCTCATGTGATGGTTACTTTGGCATTTAGGTATTTTTAAAAAATCTATAGCCTTATCTTACTCTTTTGGGACAAAATATACATCATGAAGGCTTTTATTCAAACATCAGCAAGTCCCGTAGTTGCCTTATAGATAGTTTGCTAGTTTGAGGAGAAGGTTTAATTTTAGAACTGGTTTTACATAGCTGTGGGCTGATGATGATTTGGGCTTGTCTGCTTTTTTTATCCGTGGCCTTGTTCTTATGTTATCAAGATTGTACTTCCAGTATCGGGTCAAATGATTGTACAAAGTGTGTCAGATCAACCACTTGAAACCTTTGTGTCCCGGCAGATTGCCAGCATGTAGTTTTCTGATTAAGTGATGGAAATAATAAAAAATCAATCACAGATTAATAATTAAAGCAGGATAAATGGAATACCTTTTCCTCTGGATGATATAAATGGGGTTTTGACCAGGCACTGGTTCCTGCACATTCATCCCTGTGTCTGATTTGAACAAGTCCAGTGCTTCAGTTGGTAGGTGACATTGGTATATAAATTAAATTGTGGATTTGTTGAGTTTTTTATTTTTCTTTTTGCCTCTGTATTGTTGTATCTCAGATGAGATCTTTTCAAACTGAAGTGTACAGAGTCATGCATATCAAGCAAGAACAGTAAAATTCTTGAGTAAACTAAGCCTAATGCAATATACGCTTTATTTGGAGGCTGTTTTTAGCATGATAGGACTTATAAAACCCTGATTGTAGTTCTTAAAATGTGATTCACTTTGTTGCATACTCTGAACAATGCTAGGAATGTTTGGGTGCCATTTGCGTTCCCAAACCTCTTGTATAGGGGATGACATCGTGTAAAGTGAAGTTTTGCAAATGTTTTCTTACTATTTAGTCTCGTGCCTAGTTTTCCTGTGCGTCTTGGGTGTGTTCTTGACTCATATTCCTCAGCCCTCTTCTGAGTGGTAATTATATGGGAGATCTTTGCAAAGGCAAAAATAAACAAGACACTTTCAACTTTGTGTTTAGAAAAGAGCAACCGGAGTTCTTCACTGCTTTGTTCATTTACGAGCCTTACCTGTGTCACACCTGTCTTTCTGCTGCTGTACAATAAGTTTTGTTTCTCTTGGCCTGGTGCCTGCTTTTTGCCCTTCCCTCGCCCCCGCCCTGCGACCCCCCCAAAGGTGCTTCTCACACCAGTATTGATTCCCTTCACAAGAAAATACCTTTCACATCACTTCCATATGAATTTTGTAGATTTTCTGAATATAGCTTTTCTGGGACAATACAAAGACAAGAATTTGAAATAAGTCTTCAAGCAAAATTATATTGTCATGTTTTAATTTTCCCTTATTTGTACTTGCTTACCTCATAAGCTCAAACATCTACATTATACACTATTAAAAGATTAACCTTTTGCTATACCAGGTTCATTAGATGTCTAACACTAACTGAGAACTGAAATCTTCCAACACAAAAGCTGTTGGAGCCTTCATTAAAGTTATCTGTTGTTGTGTGGCATTGTGCATGACTATATTGTACTGATTACCTACTGCCTCCCCTCCTGCCCCCCAGCATTCACTGCTAGATAGACAGACACAACTGTGACTGAGAAATCCTTCTTCTATTTCACAGCTGAGAAACTCCGTATGATCTTTGAAGTTATTTATTGTTTTTTTTATTCCAGCTATGTGAGTTATAATAGAAGCTGTTCCCTTACCTATCACGTTCTTCTCCCTCACCCCTCTAAACTGCTTCTGCTATTGATTTCAGATACAAGGTTTGCATTAAACCTGAGATGTGACAGCTTAAGTGCTCTTCTGTCTGCCCTAAAGCTCAAGGCTTTGCCCTGGTGGTGATGCTGCTGTTTCACTTCATCCTGCAAAGTGAAACTGCGTCTTTCTCAGGGTCTCTGGCAGTAGAGCTGCTGCGCAGGCTTGGTCCCCTCCAAGTGGTAAGGTCTCGCTCTTGGTCACCTGGTACTTGTCCCAAGCCCCTTCACATTTTACCATCTCTGGTAGTTCATATTCCATTCCATGGACTGATTCAGGTTGCTAAACCTGTCCTGGGCAAACTCCACAGCTCTGAGTGGAAGCTTGTATTCTGATCTGTTGGGTGCTGTGGTGGCTGCTTCAGTCAGAAGTGGATGATCTCCACAGCTGTACATAGTTTTTGAGGCATTACAAGTTGGTAGGCTGGATTGGACCAGTGAAGCTTTTTTTTTTTTACCTTTAATTTGCAATTTTCAAAGTAACATTTCTTGAGAAAATATAATCTTCTTGGAAGTTTTCTGAAGGCTTGTTTGCTGTAGGAGAGACTTTGAGGATAAAGACCAGACTGTTAAGAAGCGATAATATAAGGCATTAAACATCTTTTGAACTCTCATGCCCTACAGCTATTTTCGTGGAGTTTGAGCTTTCTTTGAAAGTCGGATCTAGTTTGTCTATCATTTTCAAAATAATATATTAGGTTTTTTAAAATAGTCCAGTGTGTCAAGTTCAATATACAAGAGAAGAATGGTGAACAATTCCTGCAGACATGACTGTGGCTTACATCAGTCTGTTGCGAGCTATTAAATAGCATGATGACCACAAAATTTGTGAACATAAACCTGTGGAATGTGTCTTTATTAGGAAACCAGCATAAAAACATCCTGTAATACACTTTAAGGTGTGAGTTTTATTGCTTGATTTCAGAGGGGTTTGCGTCAACAGGTATTTGGGTTGCTTTCTCAGAGACATTTTAGCATTACCGTTCTCTGAGTAGTTTTTTAATAAATGCTAATTACATCATTTATACTTAAGAAGTTTCAAGTAACAATTGGGTTATACATTTTGAAAATGATTAAAATAAACCTTTTGTTGATGCTAAGAAAAATATCTCTAACTCAGTTCTTTTCTGTTTGTGTGAAACAGAATAGTTTCTAGTATTTGATTGTTACTGTATTACAGCAATGCATAGTTTGAGAGCAGCAGGCACATGCAGAAAATCCCTTTCCTTTTTTATTAAAAAGAAGAACTTTGTGTTAGAATGAGAGCTGTTTATTCAGATATTAGTTCTTGCTGATAATTTAAAAAGAACAACAATATATCTTTTTCATTTTATATATCAGAGGATTTTTGTACATTTCACAGTTAATACTCATTATTTGCTTTTGGGGGGAAAAAATGATAATTTTTTTTGTTAAGTTTCTTTAATTTTGGGTAGGGCGCCGATTGCGTTATTGAAGTTGTCCAGTCCTTCCCACTGGAAGAACAATTTGCCTGACTAATCACTGAATTTGAGGGGTTTTTTATGTCTTGGGGTCAGACTTGTAGGCGGGGAGGGGAGACTGGGAACAGACTTGCTTAGGCTCACTTGACTTGACATCATTTTCTTTGTGATCCAGGCTGTTCTTCTAGGGCAGTGGGGTCAGTCATAGGCCTAAAGTGTGTCCTGTTAATTACTCAGCAGAGGGAACAGTACAGCTGCTGTGTTGCTAAAGACCAAAATACAATTCTCATCTGTTACAGATTTAATTATTATCTTATGTAGGGTATCATGTGTTCTCTTCCTACTGCTATTTGTTGGTTTTGTGGGTTGTTTTTTTTAGTCTTCCAGTCATGCACAGAAAAATTAAATTACTATTTTAGAATTATACAAAGTGTGCATAAAAATTCCTGTTGTAGGACTACATAGTAATTGATAGTATATAAATTTTATATGTCAGTCGTCTTGATATCACAAGTGTTTGAAATACCTTGTTTAGCTCTTTGGAGTACAGTCAACTTAAATTCCAGCTGCTTATTGAAGATACCCATTACTTTAACTGGGTAGCTATTGTGGTTGATTTTGTGGTTGGACCTGATCTTAAAGGTCTTTTCCAACCTAAACAATTCTGTAATTTCCTATTTTTTCAGGCCTTCACAGCACTGTATTTGCCTACCTTGCAACATACAAGAGAATGTTCTGTTTCCTTACTAACTGTAAATACTTGTTAAACTCCCTGGCAATTCTAAAGTATCGTCCTGTGCAGTGGTGGTTCTCAAGAGGAACCCTGTTGATACAATAACAATCAGTGGCTCTACTTATTTATGTGGAATAATCTGTTCTGTGAAGATAAAAAGCTCTGACTGTAGTGTAGTAACATCTGATGAAACTTGACATTTCCTGTTTTTTTGACAACCCTATTCAGACAAATTAAATTTAAATATTATACTTACACTGTAAGGACTGAGATGAGTTAAGAAATTCCAGAAGGTTATTCCAGAGATCATGCTTTATAATTGCCAAAGTTAGTAATTAGCAGTAACTTGAACTGGTCTGGATTTCTTAGCAAGTAGTTGAGATGCAAGTCTGAGAATTTTGGTTCCATTTATGGTATTGGAACTAGAACTTGAAAATGTATTTGTAGAATTGGAGGTAAGAGGGACTATCATCAGGAGCCATTGAAAGAGAACAGCAAGAGAAAGAAGTGAAAAACTCTAGGGAGCTGGAACATACTGGCAGTATCATGAAAAAGAGTTAAAGATAGACCTGATATGTGCATGCAAGCAGCTGACCTCCAGGAAGCAGAACAGCAATATTTCTTCTTAGATAGTGATGTCTCTAATCATATGTTCTTTTGTCCTGTTGAAGAAGCAGGAAGTGAACTTGTGGTTTGAGGGGTATTTTATGACCAAGAAAGGTAAAATTTTGAAAGGTGCATTTTTCATGGCAGAATCTTTGGACAACTCATCCCTATTGCAATGAGTAGTAGAAATTGGCGATTGTATTTGTGGAGGTTTGATGTCTGGCTCTGTCTGCCTGCAGATGTGACTCATAGCAGCCTGAAAATAAAGGAAAATGCAGTTAAGCTAAATAGACATGCAAGTAAGGGAGCACAGAAAGGTTTGGAAGAGGCTGCAGAACCACCTGGAAGACTCTGTGAAGAGTGTGTCTGGGGGGTGCAGATAAAATGTGAAGGATGCACTTTGTTGATGTGATGTACAGTGTTTGGAGAAAAAAGATTTAACAGCTGCCAGTAATACAACCCTTTTTCAAGACAGCAAAACTGAGTGAGCATGAGTTTACGGTACAGGAGGTTTCCGGTCTCCATCAAGGAGCTCTTCAGCAATGTCTCAGTAAAACTGGATGTTGAGTAGTTGTATAGAAGAGGCACAGAGAGGCTAATAACAAATTGGTAAACTTGATGCTGCTAGTAAATACTGTATTTAAAAGAGAGGTCACCTCTAATTTCCCACATGGCTTATCTGGAATGTATGAAGGATTCAGGCACTTATCAAAAACTTGAAAGTCCAGTAATTGCCAGTGGTGCGAACAGGTTAATTTAGGAAGAGTATGAAAATATGGGGAGCTTGAATTTCAGAAAGGAGTTCCATCAAACAGATGTTACCAGATTTCTTGGAAGAAAAATTGTGTGACCATGAACATCATTATGGTGAAGCTCATTGTTCCCTATGCCAATGTTGTCTATTCTGCGAAGAGGGAAACTAGAAGAAGATTTTTTTTTTCCCAAACAAATCTCTGTATTAGCTTTGTTCTTAACTTTTTTATTTAAATATTTTGGCCTGTGGATAGGAGGCTGAATGTCTATACTTATATACACAAGAGTGAAAAACATTCTGATGGTGAAGTGCTTTTTATATATCCTCGGGTAGCTTTATTAAAAAGTTTTCAATGAAAATATGAGAGCTCTTGCTAGATCTGAGTTTGCAAAATCCCCGAATTTTTAGGTTTGTCCCAGATGGTTTCAAATGGATGATGTGTTGAAAAGTTGGATTTAATGTTAACTGTGTGGCAGCTGCTATGGTTTCATCATTCTCTTCCCTATTAGCTTGTAGGCTGTTCCTAGTGAAGCTTTTTTTTCCCTCAAAGCACAGAGCTGGAACTTCTGTTTTAGCTTCCCAAAGATAAGTGATCAAAGTATCACAGTATCACAAGGTTGGAAAGGACCTCTGAGATCATCAAGTCCAACCTATAACCTAACACTAACACCAACACTAACACCAACCATCATCTAGACCATGGCACTCAGTGCCTCATCCAGTCTCCCTTTAAACACCTCCAGGGTCGGTGACTCCACCACCTCCCTGGGCAGCCCATTCCAATGGCCAATCACCCTTTCAGTGAAGAATTTTTTCCTCACATCAAGTCTAAACTTTCCCTGAGGAAGCTTAAGTCCATGCCCTCTGGTTCTGCCATTGGTCACCTGAGAGAAGAGACCAATCCCTGCCCGACTACAACCTCCTTTTAGGTAGTTGTAGAGAGCAATGAGGTCTCCCCTGAGCCTCCTCTTCTCCAGGCTAAACAACCCCAATTCCCTCAGTCGCTCCTCATAGGGCTTGTGCTCCAGCCCCCTCACCATCTTCGTTGCCTTCCTCTGAACACATTCCAGTATCCTAACATCTTTCCCAAACTGGGGGGCCCAGAACTGGACACAATATTCAAGGTGAGGCCTGACCAGTGCCGAGTACAGGGGGACGATAACTTCTCTGGTCCTGCTTACTACACTATTCCTGATGCAGGCCAGGATTCCATTGGCCTTCTTGGCCACCTGGGCACACTGCTGGCTCATGTTGAGCTTCCTGTCCACCAGCACTCCCAGGTCCTTTTCTACCTGACTACTCTCTAGCCACTCTGTCCCCAGTCTGTAGCTCTGCATGGGATTGTTGTGTCCAAAATGAAGTACCCGACATTTGGACTTATTAAACATCATCCCATTAGAATCGGCCCAGCTCTCCAATCTGTCCAGGTCCCTCTGTAGGGCCATCCTACCCTCTAACAGATCAACTCTTCCTCCCAGCTTGGTATCATCTGCAAATTTGCTGATGATGGACTCAATCCCCTCATCCAAATCGTCAATAAAGATATTAAACAGGACGGGACCCAAAAAAAGTAACTATGAAAAGAATGACTTTGCCTCTTTAAAGGCACAAAAGACTCAGAAAATTGGAAATTTGTTTTACACCTGTTGATAAGACATGCTTTCATAGGTGGCCATAAGTTTAAAGAACAGATTTCTGTAAGAAACAGAAAGCAACTGGAAGTTTTGTCTTTTGAGAAAGGATGCATGAGAGCAAATCCCCTAAAAATCAGTTGGAACTTACAGGTATTAAAGGACCGTACAATAACAGCAACTGGGGTAGTTGATGAAGAGACATTTGGAGATTTGTGTTGAATTTTCCTGAGGAGATTTGTATGGCGTATACTATTCTAATTTGTATGTTTTCCAACATTTTAACATCAGTTGTTTCTTAGCGGCTTCATAAAATACCTACTTTCAAGAGAGAAGAGGTAAAGTTAATGCTGTTTTGAAAAAGCAGTAGAGCATTATGACAATCTTGGACACAGTTTTGAGTATATGAACCCACTGTTTCTTGTAGCTTGCAGTAAATCTTTGTTGTTATGTTCTGTTTACTACGACACAGACACAACACACATCTTAGGTGAACAAGATGTATTTTCCAATACTGCTGGGTTTTTTCTGTTGTGTAATATGCTTTCCTAATGAGCAGGCTGTTCAGGCTGTTCAGTACATTGAGTTAATTCTCAATATGTTTACTGCTATTTGAATACCGCTCTGGGGACCCTTGGCGTTTATGAGCATTGTCGTGGGCATTTTTTGTGAAGCACATCGTGAACACAGTACAAAAAACTCAAAGCATGGATATGAATAATACTCAGTACTTCTGCAGATCAGGCCAGCGCTGCACACAAACAAGCTGTTGTGCTTCCAACTGAACTGATAGAAGATGTTCCTGCTCCTCCTGCTGTGCCAATACCCACTGTTATTCCCCACAACTGAAATGCATAGTGTTCACCCTGTTAGTAAAGTTGGTCAGTTTTAATTGCTTGCAAGAATTTGTTAAGTCATTAGAAGAGTCTCATGTTATGTCTAATCTAGCCTATTTTGCACTTATCTCTTACCAGCATTACTATGATCCTGCAATTAAATACCTCGGAAGACTTCAATTTTCTTTGTATTAGTTGTTGTTGTTTATTGACTTTGGACCATAAAGGCTGCTGTGGGGTTGAACAGGCACTGTTACTGGTACAGAGGAAGTGCAGAAATGTGGTTGGAGAGGCAGGTAATGCGTCCTCATCAAGTGGCTCAGTTGTGTTGTGAAAACCGTGGCTGTGTTTTCACTTAACGCTTTAGACCAATGTAATTTGGCTTTGCTTCAGAAAGATCTGGTCTCCGTTCTAACCAATTTGTTCCTGCCCCTTCTTTTGTGTCCTTGAATATTTTGACTGGCATACACTGATCAGGATTAAAGTAATGTTTACTGTGAAGAAGACCTGGCTATTTTAGGATAGTTCCCAGCTGAGACATGTGAACAGAATCGTGTCTAACTGTTTATATGTTGGAAGAGTATCAGTCGTTCTTCATGGGTACACAAGTTTTCCATATGGGTTTGTTCTTTTAAAAAAGTTCATTTAAATTAATTCATTCTTTTGCTGTGGGGCACAGCACAGAAATCAGTGAAGGCTTCCCAGACACTTGTTATATTTTATTAAGAATACTAACTTCTGTGGAGTTTTATTTTTAAATAAATAATTTTTATTTATTTGTAGATTTTCACTGCTTCTTCTTAACCTGGAAGAATACTACTTTGAACAGCACACAGCTAATCATATTATAAAGAAAGGTTGCAGAGATGAAAGGTACAAAACTTTTACATACATTTATTTACTGGAGTCATTCTAGTCTCATGTGTCTTTAACGCATAAGTAAATACTTTGGTTTTTATTGTTCCATTTAGAAAATTCAGAGGCTCTCTAAAAATCTGTTCAAAGTCAATCATTTTTGAACCTGATGACAACATCCAACCCATTATCAAGGTAAGCAATGCAACCTTACAGTTTCTTGGTAACTTCTGTCTACATACTCCTTCTTAAATCTTTTTATTCTTACAACTTGCTGCAGATACCACTGAGAGACTGCATTAGTATAAAAGCCCCAGAAGACAATGAAAGTAATAACCCTTTCACACGGTATGTGTTTGAGTTACTGTATATATATATATATATATATATATACTTAACTCTTTTTAAAGCTAAAACACGCATATCTTAATTATCTTATTTACATTTTAGGGAAACGTCTGGAGGGATTTCTGTAGTATGTAATCAGGTAAGACCTGCATACTAGATTTTTGATGAATAAGTGAGTGAGATTACGTTACTTAATGCTAACTTTCTCAGAGCTGGAATATTAGGGTAGAGGGTTAACTGAAAACAAAACTAATTAGTGTCAGAAAACAGCGTTAATATGAAGCTGTCTATGCTGGAAACATCAAACTGTCAATGACTTCATTAAGTCATTAATTTGATAAACTGAACTTTTAGCACTGTGCATTTTATCGTGGAGCTTAGGGCAATTTTAGAATTACTGGTCAGTAATCATTTTTGGTTTGGTCTTGCTATATTGCTTTCTCCTACTTTCTGCAGTGTGTAGTGGTAATGGCCTCTTGATCCTTACAGTTCAGCTTTGTGAAAACATTGGGCTATGGTGTATGCCCACCAAATAATGTTTAGTAGCTGTCCTGAAATATTGGGTTCAAATTTCAGTCAGGAGTTGTCATTAACTTGAATTTTTTCATACTTAGTGTTAACCAAGGGAATATACTTCAGGCTTTGATAAGTCGCACCTGGTAGGTATTCCAAAGCTGCAAAGTTTCCAAAAACTGTTCATGTTTATATTTCAGTAAAGAACAGAGATGAGGTAGGAAATATCCTTTTAAATATTCTAACATCTTTGTAAAATCTGTCTTTAACAATACCTAAAATTGATAGCTGTTCTCAGCTAAGTACTACCGCAGTCAAAAACGAACTAAAGCATTTAATATTGTCTATGCTGGAGAAGTTTGTGGACTGTGTTAAAGTAATCAGTGTATTTAATTTTATCTTGAAACTGCTTCTGTGAAGAGTACTGTGTAGTCACGGTTTCTTGTTTGGTAGTTCTTTTGTGTATTGAGTGTTTTTAAAAGGGTGTTTATAATTGTTCCATGGAATTGTTCCACCATACATAATTCGTATGTGTTCTGAAGAAGAAATAATTAAAAAAAAATCTTGTAGGAAATGAGAATTAACTTTTAAAGTGGCAGCTGTGGTTAGCGCCCCCTACTCTTTGCCCTTCCCATGTGTAGTTTACCAGTCCTCCTCCTATCTCTGTGGAAATGTTCCGAAATAGGTGGGTGGCACGGTAAAAGTGGGTATTTTGTGTAAAAGACACAGGGACTTCTGAGCGTGAAGTACTCTTGTGTTGTACTTACGACAAATCACCATCTAATTATAAATATTTTTTCTAAGTAGAATTTCTGTCTTACGGAAAACTGCACGTAGTGAATAACTGGATCATCTTAAATATGTTTGCATTTTCAGGCTCCAAAAAATTGTTAATGCATAGCTGGATAAGAAACTTTGCTTTATGTAAGAGGCAACTTAGAAACTAGTGGCTACAAAATACAGCAAAGGGAAATAATATTTGGATATTGTTTCAGTATTTTTCAGTATTTTTTTCTCAAGATAAAATTGAGGAAGAATCTTCCAAAATAAGAAATGAAAACAGTATGCTGAAGTTTTTGCTATGCTACTTTTTTTCTCACATGTATTGTCTACTTTTTCACGTAATCTGGGGCTTGCAGTGTTTAATTATCCTGCAGAAGAGCAATCTGAGTGTAACACAGGTGTCTCTTATTCTGATCCTTATTTTCCTATGGCCTGATTCAGGTCTGTAAGTGCTGATGTCAGATGAAAGGCTCTAATTGGCATTTTTTTTCAAATGTGGCACTTAGAGAGGCATGCTGAACTTGTAAGCTTCTAAGCATACTGCTTTCTTCCACTTTCTTCTGGATGGAGAGTGCTGTGAGAGAAGGCTTCTGGCTAGAGAATGGGACAGCATCTGTTCTTGCAAGTTTAATATTTGCCCTTGGTTTGAGGCTGCTACCACAATGACTTGGAGTGTAGAACCACAGGCATTGTGCTAGCCGTCAGAAGCAAATCAAGGCACTGGAAAAAGCCCTTTGATCAGCCTAGTCTCTTCGGCCATAGAGTGGTAGACATTTGCAGTCCAGTGTGTTTTGTGCAGTTCAAAAACAATCCTGAGTCTTATACTCAGGCCTGAGATTTAGCAAGTTTGAGCCTTACCTACAAACAGAGCAAAACCCTGACTTATTTCTGGCTTGTTATCTTTCAGACAGCAGATAAGAAAGTGGTATCCACAAACCAATGTGCTAGCAGTCAAGTGTTTCTATAGGAGTTCAGAGAATGTTTGGTAGAAAGAGAGTGGCTTCCTGTGGGTTTTGGGGAGAGAAGGTGCTCTTAGGTGTGAGAATAGCATGAGAAAAAAAAAACCCTCTTCAATAACAGTTTGTTAGATGAGAGAGGAAATCTGGTGTTTATGGCAGTTGGAACTGGAAGTGAAAGGTTTGGCAGTGGGAGAAGGGGTTAATCTGAGAAGGTTTACACAGTAGTTTACATTGTGAGTTTCTGCCGGGGCAATCCCCACTGAGTCAGAATCCTAAGGGCGTCAGCTACCAGAAGAAGAAGAGGGCAAGGATCCTCCCTTGACTGCAGTTGAACTGGTGGCTGTGCTTAGTTGTTTTAATCTTGCAACTCCTTTAAGGTCATATGATTAGAATAAAAATCTGCTAATAAACTACGTAAGTAAGTAAGCCTCTGAATTACATTGGCCATCTGCCCCTCTTGCAGTTAGCTGCTATAAAAGGTCATTATTTTTCTGCAGTTTCCCTGGGGTAGCTAAAGCAAGATATTGCATCCCAGTGTTTTCCTTGCTTAAACAGTGTTCTTAGCTTTGTCTTTGTCAGTACTTATGATTTTATTATTTTTTTAAAGACTGAAATTGTAACATCTCTTACTCTTTCAGGTTTTTCTCATTAAAGAAAGAAACATTATTGCACCCTATAAAACAGTAAGAGTAAGTATATATTTCACTTTCTTAGCAAACTATTGTTTGCAAGGATTTATGTTCTCATTTCTGAAAGATAATTATCATTTGAGGAATATGACCTTAAAAAAATACAAAAAAACACAGTAATTGTGCATATTGATAGTGCAAGTGTCTGAATTCTTCCATAGTGGGTTTGTGATATTGCTTGGAGGACAAATTGTAGACCTGACACTTGCTATTTGCCTTGATGTGCAGCTCTGTTGGCTCAACAGTCAGAGCTGTCAGCTAGCTACTAGTATTCAGTGGACACTGCATCCTGGCTAAATTGCTTCTCCTCAGTTCTGCTCACACCTGAAATGAGAGATTGCTAATTGATATTTCCCAGTTGAGTGCTTCACAGTTCAAAGAAATGGCAGATAAGGCAGCTCATAGCAGAATCGGTGCTTACTTCTCATTGCTTTCTGCTGATGGGATGAGTCTGCTCTGATTCTGAGCCCAGAGGATTCAATGCATAGAAAGTAAGAGTTTTTCACCTGAAGTGTGATGTGGGTTAAGACACAGACACACAATGAAAATGCAGTCATTAAACATCATATTTGCCCAAGAACTGAGACAGAATTATATTTCTCAACATGTTTGTTCAAGTAAGAAATTTCAAGAATGATAAGTCCATAAATTTGTGTTACTGTAATGAACGACAAAGACGGAAGAGATGATCTTTCTCTCAACAACTACTTTGGTTGGTTTTGTGGTTAGATCTGTTTCTAAACTAGAATTTTTAAATTTGCTTTGTTTATTTGCTTTATTCCGTTAATTCTTCATGTGTTCAACCTATTTTCCCTTCTAATCCTTTTATTTTAAGTTTTGCCTCCATATGCAAGATTATAAAGTATAATACAAATATGTTACTGCATTACCAACACAGTGGAAAAAAAGAAAATAATCAAAAGAGCTTTTTGGAAGGCTTTTCATTTTATTTCCTCCGAAGTCAAGATTCATTCATACCTAAACCATTCCTGACAGTTAACCATTGCAATTGACTTTACAAAAGTGCAGCTGTGCTTCTGCATATTAAAACAAGAAATCTAGTTTGGCTTCAATCATTTCAGACTTTTTTCTGTTGCTGCTAAATATCTTCTACTTGAATTGTTGCCAGTTCCAGATGCGTCAGCGAGTGCTGGAATTTGGTAGTACTTTTTATCTTCCATGTCTTGCATTGATTGTTTCAGATCAATTCCAAAATACTGAGCTTGTGTCTTGGTGTATGGCTGGGGAGCTACAGAGAGAACTGCACACAAAAGCTTTTACATTGTTGGCTGTAAGCAATTTGTGTAGACTATCCACTAGGATTTCTGAGAGCCGTGCTTTCCCTGTTGAAGGAAAATGGTGATCTGGGTGAAATGTTATAAGGCTTTTATCTAAATTGCTACTGGATTTCTTGTCTCCCTTTCCTTCAGCTCCATTTCCTTCCTGAAACCTTCTTTCCTCTTGGAAAAATTTCAGCTGTCAGTTCAGCTCAGATCTCACATATTGCACTGAAGATCATCTTTGTTTCAGTTTTAAATTAATCCAACTGCATCCACTGATCCATGTCTTTATGTAGTCTTACTGAGCACTTTTTTAAGAAGTCTAGCTTGAGAAACTGTAATGTTTTGATAGTTTTATACTACATTCAGGGGTCATTAAGGGATCACACTGCATTTGTTTAATACGAGTTATATGTTAGTGTTAGTATCAGTTGATCCATGCACATACTTTTAATATACTTAAGTCAAAACCTGAAATATGTACTATGAAATGGTACTTAAGCTGGGAGAACTTTGTAGAGGAAAAAAACAACTGTGCAACATATGCTGTGTGATGTGTCAGTGAGATTTTTATACATGACTAGTCAAACCAGATTCTGATTGGATTTGGGATCTTTTCAGCTCAAAACTATTTATGTAGGGGAGAATGATAACAGGCTAGTCTTTAAAGATTTGATGGGCTAGTATCTTTTGTCTAGAAGTTATATAGTAGCTTTTTAAATGTAACTTGTGAGTTACTAGTTCTATGTTTTCATGTGTTTACCCGATATTAAAATAGACACAACACCTACTTGTCCTACGTTTGCTGATCTTTACACTGTATTAGTTGGTTCACTGCAAAGCCATTTTGTTGTATTGTGTTAAATAATGGACTAAGTACTGTGAAAAGAGTTTACCACAGGGAAGATACGTTTGTAAAGGAAGAAAAATCAGATTTAACATTGCCTTTGGAATGTTTCAGGTGTGCTGCAACCTTTGATAGCATACTTTGACCAGGTTTCAGAGGATTTTGATTTTAGTTTTAACATTTTTTTGTGCTGAACCTTATTTTAAACTCATTTGTAGTAAATCTGCTTTTGGCTTTAGGGTAGAACAGAACATTTATTCCAACTGGATGTTGCTGGGAAACTAGGAGATGTTGTGCAAACTCTTCATCAGGTATGTGGTTGTTTGATATCATTACACACTTCATCACAGCATGTTTTTTGATATTTAATAGAGATATTTCTTTAAATATTTATTCTGAAGGTGAAATTCTTGGAGTATCTGTTTTTCAAATGTAACAGTTGAACAAAGCATCTGGTTCTGACAGCAGTTATAAGATACCTGTATTAGCTTTTACTGTGCAGGGTGGTAGCATATAGGCAAAGTAATAACATGACAGTAGCAATGAACAAACATGTCATACTTTAAGAAGAAATAATAATAGCTCGTTTAGTACTCTGTCACCGAGAATGCTGAATTCCACCCCCCCAGTTTCTATTGACTGCTGAGCTGTGTATAGGATCTCTGCTATTTCAATTTAAAGCTCATTGTTCTTCAGCTTTACAGGGCTTCTTGTCTAGATAAGATGGGAGATCAAGCTGCCATGGTAAGTATCTGATTGTTTCTGGTATCACTGTTTAATAATAAAATTCTAATTGCATTTGAATCATATACCCTATTAACTTTTCTTTTCCCTCTACATTAGATAACAGCTATTTTGCAATCACGCTTGGCTAGAACTTCATTTGATAAAAACAGGTATCTTTCTAATTACTTTCTTCTGGGGGGAGATTTTCAGCTTATTGGTTGATCAGCCTACTGCGTCAGTACTTAATAGGTGCTTGTTTGGGGCAACGTAAGTTCTCTAATTCAGAGAGTTCTCTTCTTTGTATCCCGAGCCATCTAGAATGGAGAATGGGAAATTCTCTGTTGTGAAGATGAACATATTACTTTTTTATCTCTGAAAGCTATTGCATTTACCTGTGAAATTGTTACGATTTGGATATCTGTATATGCCAAATAAAGCTCTATATAAGAAAGTCAACTGGCTCACTGCTCTGAGACTGGAGCAGGATATAGCAGCTTTCCTTTCTGGAGTGCCTGTTAAAGTAGAGGTCTCAACAAAGAATTTTCTTAATTTCTAAAATAGGCTTAGTGAAATCCCCATTCTGATATCCCAAGATTATAACCTAACCTAAAACCTTACTAAAGAATTTAGGGGTATCTCTACCTAAGTAAGAACTGGAGATAAAATTGCTCCCTTTCTTCACTTGTAGATTTCAAAGCATTTCTGAAACGCTGAATATGGAATGTAAAGCAGAAATGGTGACACCACTGGTGACTAATCCAGGGCATGTGTGTGTTACTGATGCTAACTTGTACTTCCAGCCTCTTAATGGATATCCTGTAAGTGCCTCATAGATGGTCTTGCATATGACTTGAGCACACTGCCCCTCTAGTGGACAGTTTTCGTTTTCTGTGTTATTCCTCCTAAATGCCCATGGAACACACCTTCAAGAAGACTCTATTTTCATTTATAAACAGAAACTCCTTGTTTTTCCTTTGATCTGTGCTGCATTCAGAGTATCTTCTGAGGCTTTGTTCTGTGTTAGCTTGCTTAAAGCTGACCTCCTACAGACAAAACACAAAATGCTCTTTGCTCCTTCTCTATTTCTATTTAAAGATTGCTTTTTGTAACACTTGATTTAAGATAAATTTCTTAATCTTACTCTACTATTCCTACCTAGTGAGAGCTTCATATGCATTTAGTTCATATCTTAGCTAGTTTTTCTGTTAAACTGATCATTTCTTTCTCTAGAAGAGAGCTCAGTGCATGTCACAGACAGATTACTGCTTTGGAAATTTGTCAGAGAAATAGCAGCAGTAGTCTTAGCAAACCACAAACACGCTAAATGTGTATACGGACAATGAAAACATGTTTCACAGCTGAAGGCGACAAAATGCCATTCAATTTCTGTCCACCTGGTGGCACCATTGGCAAACATTTTGCCCGGTAGGCCTGTGGCTTCCTTGTTTTTAATACACTTTATTTTGTTCTGCTCTTCTCTTGCATGATTATTATATCTGGAAACGTACTCGAGTGATAATACAGTATTCTTTATTTATTC
The DNA here is from genome assembly GCA_033556795.1 of Tapera naevia. Lineage (NCBI taxonomy): Eukaryota > Metazoa > Chordata > Aves > Cuculiformes > Neomorphidae > Tapera > Tapera naevia. Next base: position 21,690,853 of record JAUMJJ010000038.1, read on the forward strand.
GTAAACTCCTTTGCCACTCAGACAAGAACAAACAGCCAAGATAAGCTTCCTCTTTTCAGTGTAACTGCTTAGCACCGCTCTTGCTAAGAGCTAAAAGGACTTAGGTGGATGTTGTTCTCATATTGCTAGTATCTCTAGTCAAGAGAAACTTCAGATTGACTGGAAGGGTTACTGTAGAAGAACATATATCTTCTGGAATACCTTCATCTCTTTTCCTCACCCCCTACAGAAACCAGTAGTACAAATAACACTGCAAAATGTGCGTCGCATCTATAAAAGAAGACATGGCCTAATGCCACTGGTAAGCCCAAATTTTTTTTCAAGTCTTGCTGTATATGTTCTTTCTTAAAACGACCAACGGAAGCGGTGTGCATCATCAGGTAAAAGCTGTGTGGTTTTAAAAACTCTGGATTAAGAGGTGAACAGGAACTCAAAGATCCTTTCTGGTTTTGAAGTGTTTTAGTTCCCTGTGTTGTCAAAAAGATGAAAACAGGAAGTAAACCCTGTCAAGGATAAAAAATTTCTTTCATAAGCAGTCAGTGTAGGGGAAGGGAGAAGGAACTACCTCCAGGGAGCAATTCATTTTACTTATCTCAAACACCTATCTTGGGACAGAATGAATTGCTCTCTCATGGTATATTTTGTCTCTGGATTGATTCATGGAGGGATCTTGATCACTGGTTTAGATTGAGACTAATGTTGAGTGATGAGTCCCGCCATACAGGACTGAGGGATGATGAGAGTGTCTCAGGTGTATGATTTCAGTGCTTGCACTGGAATTTCAGTCTTGAACAAAATTTTTGTCTCAAAACACAGTTAAGCTAAATAGATATTTAATTATTTGCCTCACTCCATTTACTTAGGACAAAAAGTGTATTACCTGTGCTTAATTAATCTAGACCAAGTCAATCTGTGGACAGCTATAAATCTCTATTTGCTCAGTTGGGTGTAAACTGAATGTTTTTATGATTGAAAATAGGAAAGATCAAAATGCTAGGCTTTGTGGGCAAAACTGCTACCTAGTTTAGAGTCTTAAATTTTAGATATTAGTAACTGGAGTATTCTGTAAGAAAAACATGAATATTGCAGCTTGTCAGTAATTGCTCTCATTTACTTTACACCTCCCCCTTTAACTTCTAAGGGACTTGAAGTATTTTGCACAGAAGATGATCTGTGTTCGGACATCTACTTGAAATTCTACAACTGTCAAGATCGAGATGAGCTCTATTTCCTTATTGCAACATATATAGGTTTGACATTTATTTATTAATGTAGTCTGTAGTACCTTTGAAGGGAAAATTTGCTTGGGTTTTGCACTGTTGATTTGTGGGAAGAATGAGAAGAATAGAGATGTATTAGCCCTAAAAATTTTTAATAGAAGTAAGCAGAATTCAGCATGAATGTCGCAAATTTGCATGAGCTGAGTAGGAAAGCTGAGATGCAGTAATATGCTGTATAATGCTTTGTACGGCAAGGATGTGGTTTCACTGTCATCACTTCATGAGGAGTCAAAGTGGAGGGTTTCTTGCCATTGTGCCATGGTTGCAGTCCTTCAACTCGGCTACTTCAGGCACTTGCCAAGGTGCTGTAGACTGGATCAATGGAGGGAACAATAATAAAAAAAATAATAAAACACCTTTCTGTGCACAACCACTCCACCACCTTTCCCATTTCTCTAGATAAACTTGCTACTTACAGGACAGACAGAGATAATTATTATACCTCTTCTAATTTCATTTTAAAATGGAGAGACAAATTAGTGCTCCCACACCATTTTGTTGTCTATCAGCATTCCTTTATGTTATAGCTATTGAGTACAGCATAGTGCAGTTTTGAATTTGTTAAGCCTCTGCCTAATCCTTCAAATAGAGACTCCAGGTGCATAGTTCCTACTTTCTAGAGTAGCAGTCAAGTTTTATCTTCTTCTGGTCTGTTTCAGTAGCTCTGAAACTGGATTCTACTTACATACAAATGTGACTTCTTTTCACAAGTAGTCGTTAATGGGCATCCTTAGCTGTCCAGTAGGAAAATATATTTAATTTTTTTTCTGGACTCTAGCAGAACTACTTCTAGAAATTTGAAATCGTAAAGGTTGCCTGATTGCCAAGAGAGCTGTTCATGGTCTGCAAATGTTTTTCTGTACTTCCATAAATATTCTTGTTCTTTCCCATCCATTGTTTCCATGTTTAGTTTCAGCGCTCCTTCTGCATGATTTTTTGCTGAATGAAATTTAGGCCTGTTTGAACAGGTTTTAGAAAACATGTAAAGTGTGGTATCTATTGAAACATAAAATTACCACTTAATTCTGACTCGTTCTTTTAAACAACTTTCCCCTTAATTATTTTATAGTACCTTGTATGATGTTAATCACTGTATAATTTGGTGGTGGAATTCCAAACTTGCGAACTCTTAATGTTTTGTTTTATTTTAGAAAATCATATAACAGAGCATACAGCTGAAAGTTATATGTTGCAATGGCAGCGAGGACATATATCAAACTACCAGTATCTTCTTCATCTCAACAATCTGGCTGACAGAAGCTGCAATGATCTCTCTCAGTATCCTGTATTTCCATGGATCATAGCAGACTACTCTAGTTCAGAATTAGGTATGTGTATACAAAAAGACATTTAGTATATCAGGGTCCACCCTGAAATATCTGGCGACAGGAGCTTGTTATGTTGTGTAAAGTACATGATACATCAAAATGCATCTGGTGTTAGTGATCTTGGATGTTTTCTTGTGGTCTTACCTTTACTGTGGAGTTCAGTGGACACTCATCTTTTTTCCATTAAATGTTTGACCCATCACATATGGGGTATGTAGCAAGCATCTGTTTGGTCACTTTGAAAATCTGCATTCCTGAGCATTCAAACACTTTTTGCTATTCCAATAACTGCAAAAGAACCAGTAAAATGATGTTTTACAGAACAAGCTGGATGCATTGGGATGTAAAGAATCCAGGTGTTCTTTTACAGCTTTTAGTATTGCAAGTTGAAAGGAATAGGCTAACAAGGCTTGTGCCTAAATCAATATGCATTGAAAGCTTGTCCTTTTGATGGTTGTGTCCCTCTACAAGGAGTAGAGTAGAGGAATCTTGTGGTATTCATCAGCTCTAGTTCAAACAGTCTGGTCTGGTTGTTTGGAGGAGCTTAACTGTAATGTAACAGAATAGTTAATGAATAGAAGAAACCAGCTGCTCTTGTACCTCAGGCTGCAGGATCTATATTGACTGGGTGAGTTAGCTGTGATAGCTATCACACAGATGTAACTACTAGTTCTTAAGCGAGCGGTTTAAGATTAAGTCTACTTGGAAGGAAGGAGATGAGTAGCCATTTACGTTAAGGCTTTCATCTTTTGTTGTTAGGGAGAAGAGAAAATTACTTGGAGGGATTCTTGTTTGTTTGTTTTATCATTTGCAGGTGTTTGTTTTTAAATACTGATTAGAATATATTCCAGTCTAGTAGAAACCATGTATTTAACTGTGGGTTTTTTTAGATCTGACAAAGCCTGAAACATTCCGTGACCTTAGTAAACCAATTGGTGCCCTGAATAAGGAAAGGCTGGATAGATTATTGGTATGTATATCTTGGCTTTTATGTGCTGCGAACTCTGGGCCTTGTATTATACACATTGGCAATAAAAGGATGTTTGTCAGTCAAGCTTTGGGAATTATGTAGTTATCTAAAACTGACTATAAACCTTATCAAAACCAAACTTATCTATAAACATAACACATTTATTTTCAGCTTGATTTCATCGGTACTAATTTTGTCAGCACTAATTTAAAGGGATCAGAAGCTGTTCCCTCTCACTACTGTATCATATATATGTGTTTTTAAATATTTTAAGTCACTTTTGAAATAAAACCCACAAATCCATTTAACTGCATTTAACTGCATTTTTATGACAGGCACTGAGATGCTATAAACATGTTTGGATATATAAAGCTATACATATAAAAATATAATATTGAAAGAGGACCAATAGATTTAAAAGTGTAATGTAAAATACGTGTACGTGAATTAAACAATGTAAAGTAAAACTCTTAAGTACTTCTATTTAAGAATAAAGCTGAATTTGAGGGACAGTACTTCAAAGGTAGGAGATCTAGTTCCGTGGAGATGGAAGCACCAACTTGAAATTTCCATGTGCAAATAACAGTGCACAAACTTTTTCCATTTCTCAAAGTAGTCAGGCTTTTTTTCATAAGCAGTCAAACACATAGTTACAGGCTTAGAAGATTCTCAGTTTCTTGATTTTTAATTCTTTGCCTAAAATCATTGTATCCTAGGGTAATTTAATTGAGGAATTAATTACTAATCCTAAATCATTTATAGAACATAACTATATTTCATGTTCTGGAACCTTATTAGTACTTAATGAAGCATTAGAAAAAAAAATATTGCCAAACTAACTAATATTGACAAAAAAGGTTAAATATTTCAAACTAATTAAGCCTCCTAAGATTGTGGAGGGTAAGAACATGATGAATATTATGTTTTCAGTAGCACCAAATAAAGTTCTGTTTTTAAGATCTGACCGTTTCCTCAAACTATTTAACTGCCTCTTGCCTACTGCAGTAAAAGTAATTTTATTTAGATTATGGTAGGGATTAGGGATAACATAGAGGATTTTCAGACAGGAGGGAGTCCCAGGTTGAATTAAATCAATATGTTCTTCCACGCTCTCATTAAACTTCATGTGAAATAGAAAGAGGAAGCATTTGTTTGCACTCCTTTAAAGCTGAGACACTGCAGATACGCGTGGAAGTGAGAGAATAAGAAAAGCTGACAACCTGACAATTCTGGGTGATAAATTATAACAACTTTTTTTCTGCATTGATTTACTGATCTGATTAAAGCTATGTGGTTATTAGAACTTCGGCCTTCCTTTATCATCAGATAAAAAATTTCAGCGTGCTCCTAATCTGTGTCCTTAAAGAAAAACAGTGTGTATGTGTTCAATATTGAAGGAAAGCACGAGTGCTGATTTCAAACTGACTTCTCTTTCCTTCTTCGTATGTTCCAGACACGTTATAAGGAAATGCCAGAGCCTAAGTTCATGTATGGGAGCCATTATTCATCTCCAGGTTATGTTTTGTTTTATCTTGTTAGAGTAGGTAAGTCAGCTTTTACATACTCTCTGAGCAGACTGTTACCCGCAAAGAGGACAAGGTCTACAGCAAGCGGATGACTTTTTCTTTCTCCTCAGCTCCAGAATACATGCTCTGTCTGCAGAATGGAAAGTTTGATCACGCTGACAGGATGTTCAACAGGTTTGTTTACATTTTGTCCGTAACTGGGTTGCTTGTGTTTTCAAATATGCATCAAGGGAGTGCTAAGCCTTAAGAAATATTTTTTTAACAAATATCTGATTAATATGTCTTACCTAGTCTTGCAGAAACTTGGAAAAACTGTTTGGATGGTGCAACAGATTTCAAAGAGGTAAATAGCTACAAAATAGTTCAGTTTGATACCTTCTTGGTATCTGTGCTGACATTCTGTTTTCAAATGTTTCCTGTTAATTTGAGAGTGGGGTAGGGTATGTTTGGTTGGGTTTTGTTTTTTTTTGACTTTTGTGGTTTTTTTAAGACTGTTGACTGCATTTTATGAATACTTCAGCAGTTTTAACTTCTTCCTTTTCTGTAATTCCATGGTTGCTTTGTGTGTCTGCTTTCTGGCTTTTAGTTTAAAAACAGTGTCATTCTAACTATGTTATTGAAATGAGTAGGAATTATCAGAGTGTATTAAAGCTGAAAAGATTTAATTTTATGTATCATCTGCTGGAATCTCATAAAGCTTTGTATTACAACAGTACAGCTGGAGAAGTTAAACTATAGAAGTTTTATCTTAGTTTTTTCATCCTTATAGAAACCGTAATTTGTAGACTATGTTGAGAATGTTTAACTGCCAAATAGTGGATACTGTTAAATAATGTTTCTTTGAGTTTAATATAGTGATACATTTTTAAAAAAAACCCCATCTACAGTTAACAGTAATGGAATTCAGGTTGGTTCACCATGTTGGTGTTGGTCTTAACCTATGAAACTTCTGTCATTATTTGAGTTTTATTCTAGGCTTTTGTCTTGACTCTTACCTGATGTCCTAAACCTGACAGTTAGATGCTGTTAGTGTTATGAGGATACTCTAAGATATCATGGATTCTTAAGTTGTACATTGCATGGTAAAGATATTTATGCCACTCCAGTTACCCTGTAGGTAGTCAGGAAGCCTAAAAGTAGTTGAAAGGGTAATGGGAGGAAGTTTCCAGTGCTTCCTTACTGGCAGAATAGAAAGCCCAGAAAAATTAGTACTCAGCTTTAGGGCTTGACATGAACTTTGATAAATTTAAGTTTTTGCAAACCGTGTTCTGCTTAAGGGACGAAAGCTAAGCTAGTCTCAAAACTTGCTATTATTTTTCTTTTCTTCCAGTTGATTCCAGAATTTTATGAAAATGATTCTAGTTTTCTAGTAAACAGTTTGAAGTTGGACTTGGGAAAAAGGCAAGGTGGAAAGATGGTTGAAGATGTAGAACTTCCCCCTTGGGCATCAGGTAGTAGCACTCAAACTTCTTGTACTATGAATTAATATGGGATTATCTAGACTCCTGGGATGGCAGTGGTTCTCTCAAAAACGCCTATTCTGTTTTCTTCTGAAAGAATTTTTGCTTTAGAACATTGACATAATTAATAATACATTTAATTTTTACAGCAATTTTGACGTTAGGGATTGGGGATTTTTTTGTTTGATTGCTTTTTCAAGAGCGAGGGGGAACAGATAGATACTAATACCGAATGGGCCATCTTCTCCTTTAATTAACCTTTCTCTTTTCAGATCCTGATGACTTTCTTCAGAAGAGCCGAGAGGCTTTAGAAAGTCAGTATGTATCAGAACATCTTCATGAATGGATTGACATAATATTTGGCTATAAGCAGAAAGGAAATGAAGCAGTTTCAGCTCATAATGGTAAATACATACTTTGCAGAAATAGGGGAAAAAAAAGGATGCTTTAATTGGCCAGGAATGGTAAATAACAGCATATATGTAAAGCCTCATTAAATAATTGTGCTTTTTTTTCCCCCCCTCTATGTATTTGTGGGGTGGGGCAGTTATTTCATGAAGCTTAAAGTTATTCTTCCTGATTTCTTCTGAAACTTTGAGTGTCTTAGAACTCCTAATCTGCTTTCAAGTAAGAAACCCCGGATTAAACCACCCGGATTAAACCTCAAGGTCTCAAATTCTATAGCCTGCTGAAATCATTTAGTTGCTTAAATGTATCCAAGTTGAGTGAAAAATACAGCTTTTTTGTAATAGGTATGCAAGACAAAGAAAATGAGCCTCTTACATTTATATTGTACAAATAAACTTATATTTTTTTTCCCAGTGTTTCACCCATTAACTTATGAAGGAGGAGTGGATTTAAACAGGTAATTAATAAAAATAAAAATGTTTTTGTTAAAGCAGTTAGCCAAATTTCTCAGTATCCCTCCAGGTTCTCTGCTGGCTGTAAAAGTGCTCTTTGTATGAATGGTGTTGCTCTTCCATTTTATACTCCTGAATACACCAAGAACCAGCATCAGGTTTTCATTGCTAGCATGCACTTACAGATTGAGCATTGCTTCAGTGTGGCTTTCACAAAATTCCTTTATTTTTTTTAATTGATGAGCACACTGTCATCTGACATTAACAAAATAATGAAGCTTCCATGTGACTGTCACATCTGTGGTAAATCAGTTCTGTAAGAATGTGTAATGGCCTGTACTGCTATAGTAACGGCACATGCAGACCCGTGCTTTCAAGGGAGGGGAGGGGGAAAAAAGTACTCACGTGACTGGCTTAATTAAATATCTTGTTTTTGTAAAGTATTATGGACCCCAATGAAAAAGTAGCTCTGCTGACACAAATCTTGGAGTTTGGACAGACGCCGAAACAGTTGTTTACAACTCCTCATCCCCAGAGGATAATGCCGAAGCTGAAAAGCTTGTCTCGAACATCTAGTCACAGTGTTTCCATAACTGAGTCTCCAGGTAAATGTATAACAGATAAACTGACGATATAATGGATTTGTAATTTTGAGAAGCTGTGTGTTGTTCTCCCACAGGATCTCATTATACAACTCTCTTGGCCACTTTCCCTGTAAGCCAACTCAAAATAAATCCATGAAGTAACTGTTAAAGAAAACTGGCAAGACCAGTTTCAGATTTGAAAATCCAGAAGCTGTCCCGCCTTTTTGACTTCTGTTCCAGTGGTCTCCTTTGGGACTGTTCTACCCCTGCTTTTGAAGCTGTAAGAGGGCTATCATCCCTGGCCTTTCATGACTCTTCAAAATGAAGCTAATATGACAGCAGCTTCAATGACTGTATCTGTAGGTGGTCTGAATAATGTAAAGATTTCCTGAGTTTTAGAACAGGGGTGATAGATTGGCTTGGTCTAAATAAATCTTAAGAGCTTAAGTTAAGCATCCAACTTTTTTTCCTTTTCCATGACTTCAATGAAAATCTGTAAAGAAATTACTTTGTTGTCCCTACATACTGTAGGGACAACATTGACTGAATAACTTTCTTCAAGAAAAGAGTATGTAGTGCCATCATAGGCTTCTATGCAATGCAGAACTTAGCATCTTAGTTTCAGAAAACTGTTCTATGGTCTCCATCATATGTCTCACAGTCTACTATAAATTGGACTGAATCTTCAGCCCAGGTATAACACAAAAAGGGTTTTCTCAGTTGGTTGTCTTTAGTGCACTTACCTTTTGATGATTTTCATTTTTAAGCAGAGAAGTGGAGTGCTACTTAGCATGGCAAGAGTGGCTTTGAAAGTTGTATGTGGTGATAGTAATGTCACCTGTGTTAAGTAGATGTGGTAGTATGCTGCCTAAGTCATTAACTCAGTGACCAACAGGTCCTGTTGTGTTTGGTCTTTTTATAGTAATTGACTTTGAATTGTCTCAGTTTTATCCTTTAACTTTTGCAACAGTGTAGTGAAATGAAGTTCTGACATTCCTAGCAGAATGCAATAGGATAATGAAATTATATACTGTATTGTAGCAGTAGATGGCTTTCCTGGTACTTTTCCATTTGGAAAGCTCTTGACATCGTCTCCGTGGAAGACCAAAATACTTCTGCAGTGACGTTTTTATGTCTTTTTTTGGGTTTTTTGTTCGGGTTTTTTTGGTTGTTTTGTTTTTTTTTTCATTTTGGAAATGTATTCTGTGAAGTATCCAATTTAAAAGCCTTGGGTAGGGGAGAAAAATTGCAGTTTTGGCTATGTAATCCAATGCATTCAGGACGGGATTTTGAAAAATAGTGATCTTCTCATTCTCTGCATTAGCCAAAACTTCTTATTTGGTGCATGATTTCTATATTTTCATATTTACGTTTGCAACTTCAGCTACCTAGTTATTTGAAATCTATCTTTTTGTTTTCTATTTGTGATGAGTCTTTATTGTGGCATTTTATTGTAGTTTCTCCAAATGAAGAATCATTTGAAGATTTGACAGAAGAAAGTATAACACTTGCTTGGAACAATATTGCCAAACTAAAATTAGATGAGCAATATAAAATTCACAAAGAGTAGGTACTATTCTCTTCTATTCCCAGTCAAAATTGTTCCATTTAATTGGGAGGGTGGGCATATCTCCATGTCAGTCTGAATGATGGGTTAGGGTTTAAGATAAATACTTTTCTTCAAGAGACAGCTCATTGATTTGATTCAACCAGATGAGTTTCAGTATATGATGGGTTATCAGTCCAGAAAAGGTATTTGTCAGCTTGATTTTTTTGTTATTGTTGTTCCTTACACAGATCTAGAGCTAAGTTCATTATCATTTTACTACCTGAAGCAGATATTGATTACCCTTCTCTAATATTGTGATAACAGTAACCAGATAAATACTTCCATTTATTTATAACCCCAGGAGGACCTATCTTCTTCATCCCATTTAGTTTGAAAGGTTAAACCACTTGAGTTCAACTACTGTACACCTCCAGCTGCTGCTGTATGAGCAGTTTGCCAAGTCTCCAGATATAGATTTTCCGTTAATCCAGGCACCAAACTACTGTTCTGATGGGTTCCTAGAGAGCCATGAGTCAGCATGGGCACTTCAGGTAGACTTTGAAAATAGTTAACAATGAACAACAGCAGCTGTATTTTAGAGAACAGATTTCCCTTTGGCCCCACCGCTTGTACTAGTGGCTGGATTAGTAGGAGGATTTCTTGCTACCTAATGTGCAACTACTTTATTGGTGATGGTAAACCAATCCAGAAAAGAAACATTCTTTTGTCGAGGAAACAATGTAATATTTGTAGTGAGAAAGGGCCACTTCTGCCAGATTGTTAAGTTTAGGGAAATCCTGATCCTGAAAACAGACTTGAAACTTTAGCTTCTGATTCTTTTTTTCTGAAGACTGCTGAGGAAAAAGTAGAAACAGGTCTGTAAAACAGAATTTTGGCTGTGCAGAGTATTCTGTGTTTCCTAACAGCGAACTCCATGACATAAGCTATATGTCTACATTTCTAAACATTAATGACATTGCCAGTGTCAAATTTGAGGAGAAAAGACAGACAAGTTCTGATTTCCTGACACCTAAGGTGTTCAGTATCTGCTTGTAGGCAGGTTCCTGACTCGGTTTGTAGCTAATCCCAAATTGGAAAAACTAATTGTGAAACTTTATCCTCTCACATGGACAGTTCCTTTCAGACGAGGATGAAGCTCCCGTGGAACAATATGAGGAACCTGTACTGATGTTGCACTTGTTTTATTGAGACAAATTTTTGTCCCAAGCAGATAATGCACCACTGTAATGCTTTTCATCTCCTTGAATGTCTGAACTCTTACAGAGATCCAATAACAAATTTCAGCTGTAGTCAATTTACAGTATGGTGGTTAAGTTTCAAAACCTATGAAATCACCTATAAGCTTACTTGTGTTAAACAGGGCAATTACTGGAATAGCAGTCACTTGCAATGGGTCTTCTGTTTTCACTACATCCCAGGGTGAGTATTATTGCAGAGGTATTTACTAGAACCTGCAGTGTAAGTGCAGGTTAATGTTTTGTGAACAAAATAGCATGAAACTCTGAAATGTAGTTAAGATCGAATCCCATGTATATCGTCACTGAAAGCAAAATTAAGACAACATTTAATGGGATATTTCTGGAATCACTGAGTTCTGGGTTTTTTACAGTCATGAAAAGAGCACCCCTAAAGTCCTGCGAAATGCAAGATTCTTGTTTTCACTTCATGCTCAATTCCTTCTTTACTGTTTGAGGGAATTTCAGTATTCATATGGGAAGGTTGCTTCTGTTTGGCTTTTGGAATGTCCCCTTTGCAAGTCGCCTATTACAGAAATTAAATTAAATACATATTTCCTGTAATTATGTAACTTAAGTACATTAATTTAAGTTTTAGTTCACTTTGACTAAAGGATTTCCATATTATCTATATCTAGGCTTGGGAAAGTGATAATTTCTCCCTTTAGATATCAGAGTTCTCTTAGAATTTGATGGGCAAGGGGGAGTTCAAGTCACAAGCCTTATAAGAGTTTCTCAAAGACTACGAGAAACCTATACCTGCCTTTCATAGTAAGATACTTGAATATTCAAACAGGATTAAAAATTCCTAGCTTCTACAATATAAAACAGTCCTTTTATCTTCTATTTTGTCCATTACCCCAGATTCTACTTTGAAGATGTTTTCCAAAGAATCAAAAACAATTCAGAGAAGTGTGTCCTTTTCAAACATGGTAAGTTGCTGTCAAAATAAAAACAAGATCATTGGCACTCGTCTAAGAGCTACTCACAGAAATGGCTCTTAGCGTACATCAGTGCCCCTTTTCTTCCCCTGCCTACTCAATTGTCTTGTATGTGAATAATTTAGAGGAGTAAATTGAGACTCTGTCATCTCTTCAGGGAGACAGTGCATTCTGCAGACATAGGAAAGGGAGCATTAAATGGTTGCACTTCACTTCTGTGCTAGCTCTGCTCTGAGTTGCCCTGCTGTCTAAAGAAGGGCTTGTGGGTAGACAAAGATAGCCTGGCATGAGCAGAGGAATCTTCCTGAACAACCTTGAACTGCCACTGGGACAGGAATCACAAAGCTTAAAAAATTCCACCCATGTGCCTAGATCGAGCATTATCTTACTGCTTTGAGCGTTTGGAGGCTGTGAGTCAGCTGGCAGAGGAAAACCAAGCACAGAGAATGGAATCTATGCTGGGTGGTCTTGAGCTATCCTTCTTCAATGAACAGTGATCTCAGCAACTTCTGAACGCTTTTCCCCTGCTCCTACAAGAGAATTTGGAAAGAGAATCTGTATTTGATTTTCTGTGCTTGAGCACTGTGGCCAAACCTGGGTCATATAGAGTTTCACTCCCAGATGTTATGTTCAGAGTCCTTTATTGAGGCAAGACACTAGGATATATCAGCCTTTCTGTACCCTCAACTCTAGGGGGAACAAAAAAGGCAAATGGGTTTCCCAGACAGAAACCATAGCATGCTGTCGCCAAGTAAGCTGCAGGATCAAGACCGCGTTGTCTGCAACTACACACACTGGCAGATGACTCCACATACAGCAATTCCTAATGCTTTAGCCAAGGCAGACTTAGGTGTGTCGCGTCTTGGCAGGAAGCTCTTTGCGAACTCCTAGGGCAAAATTCAGGTTTTTTGTGAAGAAGCCTTGTATAGTCTTTTTTTTAAATTATTATTCTTCTTTCTGTAGTGTTAGTGCTGATCTGTTGCAGCAATGGTGGACGCAGCAGTCTCGTTACAGTCCAGCAGCTTGCTGGTTCTAGAACAGATCTAAAATGTAACAATATGAGTAGAAGCAGTGGGCTGATTTTTTTCTTTTGTTTTTCCTTGCTGCTACCAGTGGTGGTAATGTCACTGAGCAGCTTTCTGTTTCTTGTTGAGAGTAGTAGGAATTAGAAAGTTATGTTTGTTGTTTGGAAGAGCTGAGCTGATAAGTAGCTGTCATGAAGAACAAGCATCAAAGGAAAGCCTTCATTTTTAGTTTCTGTTAGCTGTTTGCATCCAGATTTGATAGGAACTTACAAGATGAAGAACTGATGAAGTTTCTCCTGAGTGAGGAATTGCATGCCATGTCCTTGAAATACCAGCATTCTGAAAAAGGAGATCCATCAGTTCTGCGTATTTTTCTGAACTTCAGTGCTACCTTTTTATTCTTGCCATTCAGTGTCTGACCTGTAAGGTTTTCTAATCAAGTGCGCATAGAAGATTAAAATGCTTCTTGCTCTCCAAAAGCATGTTAATGTACGTCTCTCTGATTTGGGGTAAGAATTTTAACACTATGGGTTGTGGGTTTTTTTTCCTTTTTCTTACAGGCCTTGTCATCCTGTCTGATCTTACCGGGAGATACCACTGTCATAAGTTCTTCATGGGATAATCGTATGTGAGTATTTATGTCCTATTGACTTTATTGAATTACACTGAGTGCCTTGGTCATTATGTTGTGATTTTAGATAGTGATACAGAAATTCATTGTTAAAATGCAGTGTCTATATTTCCACTTTTTTGTTTCAATAGATTTGTGTTAGAAACTGTACAAGCAAAGTTACTTTGATCTGTTTGGGGAAAAAAAAAGTTTGTTTTCTGAAGATGTAATGCTTTTGTAACCTTTTCCTGTTAGATATTTTTATTCAATTGCATTTGGAAGACAGCAAGACATCCTAATGGGTCATGATGATGCAGTCAGCAAGATCTGTTGGCGTGATGGGCATTTGTATTCTGCATCTTGGGATTCTACCGTGAAGGTTTGTATATGGATTTGTTATACTTCAATAACTATTTATCAGTTTGTGATATTCAGCCAGCCAAATGCTTTGGAATGGATGTACCTGTTTTACTAGAAAAATAACTTAGCTAGTATCACAGTAAGTTTTTTTCTAGATTATATCCTTCATTTAGATTATTTATCTCAACTCTGTTTCAAGCTGAAGTGTTACTTTAAAAGAGATTTCATTCATTCTAATATACTCTCATAAATGTGGGGCATTTGGAGGCAAGCTATCTTTGTTGGGGGAATCAGAATGTTTTGTGACCTCAACTGGTGATTCTGTTTGAGTGGAATAGGCTTCTAAAATATTTGATAGTTTTGTAGCTTATGTTTCTCAGCTGAGTGGACCAGGAACTTGCTAATCTAAAGAGCTATGCCTACAGTTAGGTGGAAAGATAATTTGCTGGAACTGGAAAGTTAGAAACAGGAGAGAATTTCCCAAAGCCTTCTGTGTGTGTCTTTTGGTAAGTATGCATTCAGAGCAGTGATACACCTGTAAGCTACCTGGAGTCAGCACAGTCATGTTTAATATGTGGCTCTACTTAGGGTAAATGAGTTGGTGCCATTTGTTGTTGCTGTATTCTGCCAGGTAGGTAAAGTCTGCAGTAAACTCAAGCAGCTCTCCTTGTTTTGTGAGAGTTCAGTGCTGAAGAAATGCATCTGGAGTAATACTAATGCTTCCTTGAAATATCTGTGTTGTAGGTCTGGCACTGTGTTCCTGGAGAGACCATGAGCAATAGAAAACACCACTTCGAACTGCTTGCAGAGTTAGAACATGAAGTTAGTGTAAGTATTTGGGTAGAGGTACAGCATCTCAGAATATGAAAATCAATTGCTCATTAAAATCAAAGTCAAGATCCAGTGGTAAAGCAGAAGGATTTGCTTAGGGGGCTGAGGGAGTATGTTGTTTTGGGAAGTGCGCGTGTAGGGGGAGGTTTCATTTTGTTTCCAGGTTTTTCTGATGTGTCCTATGCCAATTTTCCCCACTTCCTTGGTTGAAAGTTCCACTCCTGGGGACTGAAGCAGCATTATAAACAGAGGCTTCCTAATTTGTCTTGCTCAGCATGTACAAACAAAGTTGCGGGGGAGACAGGGGGGTCTGGGGTTTTTGTTTGCTGTTTTGTTTTCGAAAACAAACTAATCTTTTTTCAAGTATTTTCATTGTTACAACTTCTTAATATACCTTTGCCCAAGGCGAGCAAATGAAAAAGAATTTGTCTGAGTTGTTTACCATGCTATAAAATATATTACTGAATTTCACTGTAAATATATAAACACATTGTGTGCAGTGAATTACAAATGTGTAACTGCACACTCTTATTTATAGCCTCTAATGTCACTCTAGGAGGATGCTTAAAATTGCTGCATTTTAAACAGTCTTAATAGTTAGATTTTTTAACAGGTCACAACATAAGCAAATACTTACACTGTTCTGATAACATTTAAGAACTCTACCCTAGAAACAACTAATAGGTAAGAAGTTCTTTAAAAGTAATGAAGAATTTTACCCTTAAGGGTAAAGTCTTCCATTTAAAGGGAGAGTTCGGGTGCTAAAAGTAGTCTGAAATGTCAATTTGCATTTCTGATTCTGCAAAGAAAAAGCAATTTATAGTTTTTAAAATACCATTAAAGTGGCCTATCTTTTAATAGGCAGGATCTTTAGTAATTATACTTAAATAAGGATGTTGCAGAGTTAAATGTAAAAGCTTTTTGTAAATAAAATGTCATCTTATGGATAATGGGCTTGCTTTGTGTATGTTTAAAACCTGTCTCAAGATGGCTCATGTGAAAGAATAGGAAAATCATGGGATTTTTAACTTCCTAGGTAAACACAATCGATCTTAATGCTGCAAATACTGTACTAGCGTCCGGAACCAAAGAGGGTACGATTAGTGTTTGGGATGTTACTACAGCAACGATGTTGCACCAGTTGCCATGCCATTCTGGGACTGTGTTTGATGCTGCTTTTAGCCCTGGTATGTTGGATTTCAGTTTTTAATATGTGCTGTTGGGAGTTTCGAAGGCAGTCATATTCCTGATAGCATATAATTCCAATAACAAGGGTACATTACTGCTTTAATGGGGATGGTGAGATGTTTTGGATTGATTCACATCTCCATTATAAAGAATGTATTAATTGTATGCAAGGCCATTCTAGACTGTAGGCCAGTGCTCTAGACTCTGAGCCAATTTTGTTTAGCATTGCTTCTTTAGAGATAAGCTGACAGTAAATTTTCTATGAATAAGAAGATCAAGCAATGTCACATCTAATGCTGTGTTGCAGACTGCTTTGATAACTAGAACTGAATGTCTAAACATGCTTTGTTTTTGTTGTTACTTTTGCATTCTTTTTTCTTTTGCACAGACAGCAGACATCTACTCAGTACAGGGGAGGACTGCTGTTTTAAAGTAATAGATGTACAAACTGGAATGCTGATATCTTCTGTAACCACTGAGGAGCCACAGAGGTAATTCTGAGAACATAAAGAAGATGAAGCTACACAGCCAACTTAGTTAACTGTAGAAGTGCTTGATGGTTGGTGATAGCAGATGGAAAGGTCATTAATACCAGCAACTTTTATTCAATTACTTTTTAAAGTGCAAAGGCTGACATTCTAGCATGTTGTGTGCATTATGAACAAGCTTTCAAAATGGGTCAAAACCAAACAAGTATCTAAGTAAATAACTCATATTTTTTCAACAATTTTAACTTCCATAAAAAGATGCAAGAGCTGTAGCTAAGCAGCTCGTCTAGCAGCTGAGCTTCTGAAATTTCTAACTGGAATCATCTCTGTCAATAATCCTGATTTTGTTTTTTTGTTTTGCTTTTTTTGGCAATGCTTCCTTTTTGTTTCAATAATCTAAGAAAAGATAGGCTGTAATTAGAGTGATCACTCTTTTTACCCAAATGCATACAGTTCTGTATGGTTTATCAGGTAAACAGACGGAATGCTTACTCAGTTAATGGACTAAAAATATAGCAGCTATACATGGAGTACACTTGTTGGTTTCTTGTGTGTGTGTATAAGTAAATATATATGTATTTGCATGTGTATATATATTTTTTCCTTCAGTTATTTCTCTGAAAGTCCTCTTCATGCTTCCATGTCATTGTTTCAGGATCATGAAGTGACAGTGAAAGTGGTGGTTTGTGAGAGCACTTGGGTACCACACGTATTTACAGCTGACTGGGTCCTCTTAGGGGAATATGTTCCCTGCTTCTGCTAGGGGAAGGTCTGCGTGGTTCTGGGGCAGTCAGAGAAGCAAGCTTGGGTCATGACCTTTTAAAATAATTTGGGAATAACCTTTCCAGAAAGTCTGTGTTAAAGGGTAGGATTTCCTTCAGTTTCATACTTCCATTTTCAATTCCTTTTAAAAGCTTTAAAGGCAGCTTGGATATGTTCAGCTCTCATTAAACAAAAGCTCAAAGTGAACTGATCTCAGACTTATTTGCAGATGCTTCAAATGGGATGGAAATACCATCTTATCGGGAAGTCAGTCTGGTGAATTATTGATTTGGGACCTTCTTGGAGGAAAAGTTTCTGAAAGAATCAAAGGACATACAGGTATGCCTGAAACTATTCCTATTCTCAAACAATGGAAGATTCCTATTTTCCAGCTCTGTTAGTATTGACAGTTTTGAGTCATCGGCTCCATCAGTGTGTTCTTCTTAATGTTAGTGCCATCTGGAACACCAGAACTAAAAGTAGGGTCCACATGAGCCTCCTAGGAAATTTAGTAACAATGGAGGACTATTGCTGTTTAAAAGACTGACCAAAGTTAAAGGGCTTGGGATTTTTCTAATTCCCACAACATCACAAAATTCAGCATCTTTCTACCTCTTAGCCCTAATGCGCTAAGGAAGGGAGGTGCTGCAAAGGGATCTGGACAGGCTGGATCGATGGGCTGAGACCAACTGGATGAGGTTTAACAAATCAAATGCAGAGTCCTTCACTTGGGACTCTACAGCCCCATGCAGCGTTACAGACTGGAGGAAGAGTGGCTGGAGAGCTGCCTGGAGGAGGAGGTGTTGATTGACAACCAGCTGAATATGAGCCAGCAGTGTGCCCAGGTGGCCAAGAGGGCCAAGGGGCATTTTGGCCTGTATCAGAAACAGTGTGGCCAGCAGGACCAGGGAGGTGATTGTGCCCCTGTACTCGGCACTGGTGAGGCCACACCTCAAGTGCTGTGATCAGTTTTGGGCCCCTCGGTAAAAGAAGGACGTTGAGGTGCTGGAGAGCATCCAGAGAAGGGTAACGAGGCTGGAGAAGGGGCTGGAGAACAAGTCCTACAAGGAACGGCTGAGGGAACTGGAGTCGTTTAATTTGGAGGAGGCTGAGGGTGTGACAGGTGATAGGACAAGGGGAAATGGCCATAAGTTGCGCCAGGGGAGGTTCAGACTGGATATTAGGAAGAATTTCTTTACCAAAAGGGTGGTCAGGCACTGGAACAGCTGCCCAGGGAGGTGGTTGAATCACCATCCCTGGAGGTGTTTGAAAAACGGATAGATGAGGTTTTAAAGGACATGGTTTAGCGGATGATAGATGCAGTTGGACTCGATGATCTCAAAGGTCTTTTCCAACCAGAAGATTCTATGATTCTGTGATAATAAACTGTAGCATGGACTGCACTGTATACTTTGTTAAAGTCTGTTCAGATTGTGAGTCTAATAACAAATTAAGTGAAGTTCACTAGAGAAATTGTTTTGCATGGGGTTTTATAGGCTTCTTTAATGTACTGTAGTCTTTATTACATTAACAACCAGGATGTGTGAAGGAGAAAAACTTACCTCCATTCTGTGTTTAAGGCTGCCTTCATGAACAGTTATTTTAAACTTTCCTGCTATAAGCTTGTGCTCTGGAACTTGGCCTGTATAGAGGTCATTCTGTAGCTAGAGGAATCTTCAGAGGTGGGCTTCTAGGTATATGCTAGATGTGAATGCACTTTTAATCTGAGAAGTCCAAATGGCACGGTGAAAAATCTCCCTTTCTAGAGAAACCTCCTTCCCTTTTCCCCATGAATCCTTTTGCCAAGGTGCCATCTGCATTCTGTGCTGCAACTGACATTGTCCTTTTAGTACCCAAGGTCAGCTAAGGTAATGTAGTGTGAGATCATTACTGAGAATAAGGACAGCCACCTAGAAACCTATTAAAACTCTTCTTAGCATGTGTGATCAGATTAGTCTAAACTCTTGCCTGTTCCATCATCTTGAGTACCACTTTTACTTGCATGTGGACTTACTTGTTTGTTTTTTTTTTTTTTCCCCAGGTGCTGTAACGTCTATATGGATGAATGAACAGTGCAACAGTGTTATTACAGGAGGGGAAGACAAACAAATCATGTTCTGGAAACTGCAATACTAAGTGCCTTTCCCTCCAGACATTTAAATGAACTCTTATTTTAAACCAAACCTTTTAAAGGAAATTTACTGTGTGCAATGATGGCTGCTGAAGTTCAACCAGATAGGAAGCTTTGTTCCATAGCAACTTTCTATGTTATGGTGACTTCACTGAGAGCTCTTAACTTCCATAATGTAAGCATTTGTTTTTCATGGACTATCATACTGAAAATGCTTGTCTAAGATGATATCTGAGATAAAATTAAAGACCTATTTTTCTGTAATTAAAGAGCTCTTAACTTGCAGTCATTGTTTGATTTGCATAGAATTTATCATAGCATGGTGCTTGAGCTGGTTTCAAAGAAGCAGCGTTTGCATTCTTACAAAGTCTGGAAGGATGTTTGCAACATAGTGCCATGTCTCCTGACATAATGTATGTACCTATTGCATAGTAAACCCTTCCTCCTAGTGAAGAGTCAGACAGGGGTAAGTAGAACTTTGGCTGCTGTTGTTCTGAGCAGTGCTCAGTCTGTCTGGTCTCCAAACATGGCTGTTTGCAAAGGCATAGAGAATAAGAACATAGTCTAGATTGCCTTTTCCTTTTGAAAATTAGCACTAATATATTAGATTGAAAGGAAGACAAGCATAAAAATTGATTCCCTAGCAGAGAACAGTTACATACATGTAATGTGTTGATATAAATCTTCCCTAATGCTGTGCCTGAAATTAGTCTGTCATGTCTTATGCTATATTACTACTGCCTTTCATCACTTCTGTTAATATCCTTCATCTTCAGCATCTTCTTGGTTTTTTTGGTGTTCTCAATCTCTTTCAACTGAGAACATCTTTAGGACGGAATTTAAATACTGTATTTAAACAACAGAGCTACAGCTCCTGGGTTTATCCATTGACAAAACAGTGTGGCAGTAGGCTTGTTTTCTCTGTAGGACTGACTTACTTAAGGATATCATTTCCTGCAAGGGGTTACAAAGTTAAAGACTTGAAATACAGCAACAAGCAGCTGCAGTTCTAATGTTGCCCCAGTATGACCCAAGATCAATATTTATTTCTCTGTTGGTATTCTCCACTGCTGATATTAAAATACCCTGTTGTCAAGTTTTGTCAGAGCAAGCGAAAACCAGGGGAATCTTTTTTGATTCTTTACAATTTGACAATCCTGCCAGGATTGCACTGAGAACGTCACTGGGACAAACCCATTGCATCCCTTATATCAATTATTAAAGTTTTTGGAAAGTTGTATACATTTTCAAACTAGTTTTATCATATAGATTTGTGACAGGATAAGGATTCAAGAGTAGCTAGTGATGAGGTCTGCAGCAATATAGAGTCAAACCCCAAGTACTGATGAGCACTAGCAGCTAGTGTGATGTTAGCAGATAAGCGTACATAACCTAGTTCTTACGCAAGAGATGTCCGTATGAGGAGGAAGAACAGGGTCCAGTTTGATCCCTGACATTCCAGTAGAGGTTTTCCTCATGCTTCCCCTTGTGTCTCATTTCTATAAGATTTCTTCGCTTTTAGGTGGAGCTTGAGTGGCTTCAGTCACATTCTTTTATTCTTGATGGGTGTAAAAATCTCTCTCTTTGCATTTAAAGGTATAGTTAATAAACTTAAGAGCGTGTGTCCAGTTGGGAATGGTTGTCCCTCAGAGGTGGTGCCTTTGGGACAGAGGTGCATATTGGTGTTCTGATGACCTAATGAGCAAAGTTCACTATTTCACCATGGTTGCTGAGAGAGCTGGTGTGATCTGTCCTCCCTGATAGCAGCTGTGTGATTTCTTTGCAGTCCCATGCCCATCCCTGCTAACGGAGACCGACTGTATCACCTACAGCAGCGCCCTGTTCTCTGTTGCAGAGATGCTGGACATACTGCTTAGCCAGAACAGGCCTTTTCCATGTCAATCGCATTCCTTCCCTGGGAGCAGTAACTGCATTTCACAATACAACTTCAATATTACAGTGCACTTAGGGAAACTTTGGGATTCTCATTCCCCATCATTTTCCATTATTCTTCCACACCTGTCAATGTGTCCAGGACAAGCATTCTTATGAATTATGTTCAGTCAGTCTTTTGTACACATCCTGCCTTGGTTTTAACATCTGTTTTGGAGTCCAGCTGTTTCTATAGTATTGTAAAACAATTGTTTTATTGCTAGGGGCTGTTTTTTTCATTCCCTCAATTTTTTTGTTACACTGCACTTATTTTTCAAAAAGTTCAATGAGGTAACGGAATGATGTTAAAGCAAACTGGCACTTCAGCTGCATTACTCACTTGGCTTAGCAAATAACTGAATTTCTATGTAATCACTGAGTATGTGTGGTGAAAAATTAAGCCATATCATGCATGCTTGCTGTTCACGGTATTAAGTTACAGCAGAATGTTTGGTCTGCCCTGTTTCTTTACATTTCTTTATATTTATTTCCCAAATATAGCTGTGTGCAGGCAAGGAAGACATAGAAACTCACATTCTACACTTGCTTGGAGATGCCTCGGCTGGTTTCTGGATTGTGTTAAAGTTTTTTATGTTTTAAGCATGCCTATCAGTGCTTGTTTACCTCCACTCTATTGTATTTTGTGCCATTTTCTGCATTACAGTACCAGACTGAGTTTAAAATTAGCACTTTAACTTGTTTTACCTTTTAGCACATCCTATTTCTGTATTCTCTTCTTTCTAACATGCAATTTCACAAGTTACGCTCCAGTGTGCTTGAAAATCACTAAGGAACTGCTTGAGCAATAGTAAACCACACCCCTTCACACCCGTTTGCTTGACAATGTCTTACCCCCATTTTGGACACAGCTGTGCTTCTTCCTCATTAGGGGGCTTCTACTGATGTAAACTGGAGGAAAATGACCCTGAAGTTGGTGACCCCTTAATTTTGACTTCAGGGTATTTTCCTCTGAGGTAACTTAATTTTCTTTTGGTTAAATAGGGACACATAAGTGCATCCAAGGTTCAGCTTTCCGTTGCAAAGCATCCTTACAAAACAGTGCCCTCAGCTAGCTGTTTCATTGCCTAAAGCAGCCTTAGGATTTTGTTTTGGTTTGTTTTTTTTGGGGGGAGGAGGAGGGCATGGAATTCAAGTTAACCCTGTTACTAGGTTACATCATCAGTATGTTGGGTATTTTTTAATCAGACATGTAAGGAATTGCATACAGACCAACCAACGTTTTCACGCAGTTTATCCCTGTTTATACATTTAACCATAACTTACTTTTCCATGCAAGATAATTTCTTCATGGAGTTTTTTTAATTAATTCTTTCACTTTGCGTTGCTACATGCTACAGCTGAGGGGAAAACACACACACAAAGTACTTGTACTGAAATTCTATCTCTATATTAGATCTGCCCTGTAGTTACAGCTCTGCCTGATACAGAAAAAAAAAAAAGCTTGTATTCTTCCTCTGTGCATATGTTCCCATTTTTTGTCTCAGTTCACTTTTATTTTTCTTTAAAGTTTTAGCCAGACTCCTACTTGTTATAGGGAGTCACAAGGTTTTAGATGGCCAAACCACACTACAGTCATAGGTTTGCTTAAATAAGGAGTTCTAAATCTTGAATAGGTATAAAACTGGCTTCTGCTGAATCATCTGTGCTTCAGTAAAAACTGGTTAAATACAGAGATCAGCATTTCAGTAATACATGGTTTGGGCTTCAGGAATTTTATAGAATCATAGAGTCTTCAGGTTGGAAAAGATCTTTGAGATCAAACTTACCCATCCTCTGCTAAACCATGTCCTTCAAAAACTCATCTACCCGTTTTTTAAAACACCTCCAGGGGTGGTGACTCAGCCACCTCCCTGGGCAACTGTTCCAGTGCCTCTGTGCCACCCTTTCGGTGAAGAAATTCTTCCTAAGCAATTCATACCTAAGCAAACCAGCCTACCAAGGAACTTAAATGCTGACTGCTACAGGCCACAGGTTCTGTGCCCACGAGGCTGAATCATACCAATGGAACATGAAGTTACCAGCTACTGCCAGTAAGTGGTTCCAGAAACATATCATTTAGTAACCAAACAATCCAATTAAAATGGCTCACAGGATCAATTTGATCACCACTACAGCCTGAAGGAGTGTAATAGCTTTCCCTCAGTTACCATAGCCAAGAAATTTGTTTGAGAAACAGGAAGCTACAAGACACTCTTCTTGACAGGCACAGCTGAGCTTACTCTGCTAAACTTAACAGTACTCTGAAGTTCAGTAATCCCAGAGTGCACAGCTGAAACCTGGAGCAGAGCATAAAAGGAAATCACTCACCAAAACTGGCATTTGATTTCAGGTCACTTAAGTCTCAGTTGAATGTGCTTGTGACCTAGTGTGGTGGGCTGAGCACAGGCAGCAGCTGAGCCCCCACTGAGTTTCTCATTCACCTGCTCCACTGCAGGACAGGTAAGACAATCAAAAGAGCAAAAGTTAGGAAAATGTGGATTGAGATAAAAGACAATTTACAAAGTGAAGAGGGAATAAAAAAAAAGGGCAAAACCAGCAATCACTCACTCACCACCTCCCACAAGCAGCAGACTGATGCTGAGCTGTCTCCAAGCAACAGTTACTTTGGAAAGATTCCCTTCCCCCCAAATTGGTGAGCCAATGTCAAATGGTGTGGAATTTTAGTTGGGTCAATTTGGGTCAGAAGACCCAGCTGTGTCTCTTCTCAGCCACCCCCAGCCCACTCGCTGCAGACGGGATAGAATGAGAAGCAGAAAGGGCCTCGACATGCAAGCACTGCTCAGCAAAAACACTGGTGTGTTATCAATGCTTTTCTAGTCACAAGTCTCACACACAGCACCAGGGCAGCTGCTGTGAAGAAAGTTAACTCCATCCCACCCAGACCCAGTACACGCAACAAGCTGCAAAGTTGCCAAATGAAATTGCACCTATACCATTAGTATGTCTTGTAGAACAGCTAGGCTGCTATTCAACATATTTAGCCGAAGGTATGAAGAGTTAAGCATATCTTGTCTAAAGATCCCAGCTCTACTGTTAAAACATTTCAGTACTGAGCAGTGAGCTTCCTTAGAAAGCTATTTTAAACGGTATTTCCTATCTTGTCTTTGTTGTTGGTTGAAACTGACCTCAACTAAACAAGCCTGTCTTATTGCTCATCTTAAGGAGTATGCACACACAGAGAGTATCTAAAGTCTAGGTCATTTATTTGGTTATTTCTAAATCTTTAAGAACATGGTTAAGGCAAGAGATAAGCACATTAGTTACAATTTGTATAACAAGTAATAAAAAGATTCGAGTATCTGTACACTACTTTGATTTAATATGCTTACCTACTGAATGATGCCTCTTGCTTTATTCAGCTTAGCTGGCATTCTCATGTAAACATTATTTACCAGAACAGAAAAGTAACTAGTACTAGCCATACTTCTAATACGCTATTTCAAATCTACTCTTGCAAACAAAAAGCAGTAAAAATACTCATTTATCTTAAAACCTACAAAGCATTGTTGGAGGTAACAACACGTAACTTTGCAAGTGTTATCTGGTTCCTTTAGTTGCGATGGCTTATAGAATTAGTAAACTAAATAAGAGACCTACAAAAAAAGAAGTCATAACACAGCTGGAATTTCACATTTGTCAAGCATATAAGGCTACAAGTTTTACAGTTTTGTGAATAAACGAGATATGTTCAACTGTAACATTCCCAGCCATTATAGATGCAAGTGCTTGATGCAGCATATCTTCTCTTAGCCTCCAGAAAGGCTCATGTGCAGAAGAAAGAAATCACTGAGTATAATAGCCCAAGTTTAGTGGAATCATCATTATAGATATGTACACACACATAACATGATGCGAGTTTAGACTTCAGGAACCGAGTGATCCATCAGGGTTTTCATAATGCTAGTTGCCATCCTAAAGAAAAGGAAAAGGCATTCAGTTTTCTAAGACAACTGTAGAAGACCCCCAACTGTGATCACTGCATCTTTGTCATAGCTCGCCCTTTAAACCATGTTAAATCTGGCCTTTTACTCCCCTATTTTTGACAACAAATATGTTGCTATAGAAAAGCTGCACCAAACTGCACACACAGAAGAGAAGCCCACAATACTCAATGTTTTTATTAGTAACAGAGCTGTGTTACCAACATCTTTCAGGATCTTGCATGTACTACAGTGGAGGAGGGCAGAGAGAAAGGCAGCTGAAAACTGTTTTGTACAAAGAGCGTGACAAGCAGAGAAAAAGCCTCCATTGTACCTGAACCATTATTAATCTCTAGCAACTTCAAAAACATTTTTGCAGGAGAGATTTAGCTGTAGAAAGCCAGTGCCGCCAAAGGATTAGGGAAGTATTGTATCCTGCCAAGAATCATGTTTAGGTTCCTAGAATTAGCCACAGTAGAAACAACATTTTAGTTATAAGGTAACAAATACTTGTGTTATCCACGTACTTGAAAGTTCTCAAAAACTCAAGTTTAGTTGAATTAAGTTTAGAGAAGGCTTTTTTCAAGAGAAACAGCAAATGAGCATCACTAACACGTGAATACCAGAACCAAAACACACTGGTTTGACTACAACATCTGATGAAGCCAGTTTTCAAACCGCACTTCTCCTCCCTGCCAGCCTTCATGTTAAGTTTGTAATTAGGTCTGATCACATCAGTATATTTTATTCAACCTACGAAAAATATAATTAACACCATGGCCCTTTTGTTTATTACCTACCTCTTTATTATATACTCATAAATACTGGAAGGCATGACAGTAATGGTCACTACATTTCCAGCTGTTGCCAAGATGTCTGCAATCTGGGGGTCCTGTTATTAAACAAGAGATCGTATGAGTAGCATTACACAAGCTGACTAATAAAGCAGCAGTTCAAGAGCTTTTTCTAGATGCATTTCATGCAGCTTAAGAGAACCACAACTCCTTGCTTGGAGTATTTAACCCTCAGGGCAAACCGCTAAGCCTGCAATACCACTTCATAGACATGTGGTTATCAGTATCTTACATGAAATGACTAGAGAAGGGATACAGACGTTACACAGAGAATTCCTACTAGAATTTGACACAGGCTGGCAGGAGAAGTTTATTCTTCATTTTGCCAGCCAAGTTAGACTAAAAAGTGAGAGTCAGCCTAGCCAGGTAGAGGCGGAGGTGGAAGAGAATGAGTTGCTCTGCCTGCAGATGAAAACTGCAAGGAAGCCTCAAAACATACATGTCTCTCCAATCAAGTTAAGTTAATCTCATGACTTACTTTCTAATTTTAAGCAATATATTGCAATCCTTTTCCCTCTCCAAAACATAATTACTATACACACACAACAAGCTCACATCTATACACACCCACCACATGCTACTTCTTTTACCTTCAATCCAATCACATTCTGGCCATTAATTTCACAGATGTTGTGCTCAGTAAGAAGTCCGTTTCTCGCAGCAGAACTGTCTTTCACTATTGAAGTTATTTTTCCATTCTTGAATATGAAACCAACATGCCCTGCGCTGTCCTTATGCATAGTAATAATTCGTTCAAAAGGTCTGTAAAACATTTACAATGCAAATCCATGTTTATATTCTACTAAACCACAGAAAGAACCAACAAACTATTTCAGCAACTTTGATTTACAAAAAGTAACTGTACTCTAAAGACTCATACATCAACTACAACGAAGAGCAGTTGGGTTTAATTTCATTTTGCTAATATTGTTATATTAACATATACTTGTTTATAAAACTTACATGTTTTCCCTGTTCTACAGACATTTCTCCACCTGAATTAATAAAAATAACAAATATCCCATACAACATCCACCCACCCAAATGCAAATATCCATTAAAATCAAGTTTTCTCTACAAACATTACAAGGTAGATAAAAGAGAGCAGACAGTTTTAACAACTGTAGGTAGACCACAGGATTCTGGGGTACAAAGCTTCCATAACAACATTTCTACTGCTTTGCAGACAATAAACCTTTAAATTGTGTCTTTATAAATCAGTAAATCCAGGACAGGGGTGGGGAGTTGGGCAAAGAAGTAGCAGACAGCGCAGGGAATCTACCCCCACAGTATTTTTGATTATATACATGACAGAAAAGGCTGCCCTGATAGAGGTAGCATGTCCTCCACTGGGTCTAACTTGGTTCTTGAAGAAGGAAGAATATTGAAAATGCTTCAAGAAATATACCCAGTCGTATCATGTATCATCTGTCTTCTCATAGCCTACAGACCTTACAATGGATCTGACTATTATTATCACATATACCCTGCTATATGCGCATTATAGAACACAGCTAAAGAAAAATCAGCATTGGTTCATCAAATACACTCTGGTGAAATCGCATTAAGCCATATCTAAGCAATAAAGTCCACAAGAAAACTTACCACACTAAATAAAAATGCAAGTGAAGATTTTAAACTCGTTAATACAGTGAATATTTCGGTACTATCTTCCATTGCTTTTTTCAGTCAGTATAAGCAAATGTCACACTGCATCACAAAAAGCACTGTACTCTTGAATTCAGAGCTTAAGTCTGACTTATCAGACTTATCAGTCCGACTCATCTACCTTGAAAATGTTATGCCTCATTATGCCCAGGCAAGAGGTGTGCACTGGAAGTTTACAAGTTAACAAGTATTTTGACTGTTATTTTAACTGTTCTCCACAAAAAGGAACATTTCTGAGGATCTTTAATAGTAAAGTACATGGACAAAGATTTTTTTTTATGCCTGCAGTGCTGCTCAAGTGACAGAATTACTCTGAGATGGAAAATGACAATTTGTATCTGCAGCATTACCTGTCCCGAACAATCATTGAAATCCTTTCTCCAGAAGCCTGTTTCAGAACTTTATGTGCTTTATCAGAACTCCATCCTGCACAGTTGTCACCATTGATCTGCAGAACTTGGTCCCCAAACCGTAAGCCAGCAAGGGATGCTGGAGAGTTTGCTTGAACTAACTGGACAAATATACCCTACAAAAGAGAAGGAGGAAAAAAAGGAAAACATGAGGAAGTTCTACTTTAAAGACGAAGACCAAAGACAGAACACACAGTACTTTTAAAGTTCCCACTCTCTATGAAGTAATAACTAAATGGACAGAAGGACTTGCTAATTGTCTTTCTTTAAGAGGCATTTGTGAAATGTTGATTTGTTTCTAGATTTGTTTAAGAGGCTGACAGACCACAGAATCATAAAATGGTCTGGGTTAGAGGCAACCTTAAAGATCATTAAATTCCAGATCCCCTGCCATGGGCAGGGGTGTGAAATATAAAAAACAATAAACCATGCTACTATAAGAAAACCCCAGCATTTCTTGGATTAGGAGAACTATATAAAGCACTTTAAGTCTATATAAAATTTTGGGTACTATTTTTTTCATTCAGATTAAATGGCATCTTTTTAAAAAAAAAAATAAAGAACAAAGAACAGCATTTTCCATACATTAACAATCAAAAGATATTGAAACAGAGAAGCTCCAGAGCAGCTATGTTCATGTTAAGGGAAACTCTAAAAAACCTACTTCAAAATTACTCTTTACATATAGGTAAAATGACACTGACTACCCTTACTCACCAGCAACACACTGCAAGAATCTATAAAAGAGAAGCCACTTCTAAGCCACAGGCACTTCCCTGCATTCTGCTGAACTTTTAAGTACTTTAAGTACTGCCCATTATTTGCACAGAGATAGAAACAAAAAGTCTTGAATTGCTAACAAGGAGCATAACAGCTCTGCAAGGATAATTTCATGCTCTAAAGAGAAAAAAAATACAAGTATTTCACATATGGAAGTAAACTGCTGCTGTAAATTCAGGTCCTAGTCCAGGCAGTGGGAAATCTAGTTACTGATCTAATAAAGGGGTTTAAAATTCTGATAACGGATAAGGAAGCACTATAAAGAAGGCAATTTTGTGACCATACACTACTTCACTACTAATTTAATCCACCAGTTAAGATCTCTATGAGCAAAACCAAGCTTCTATACTTACATTGTCAACAGACTTAAGGCGAAGTCCAATTTTGCCATCTTGATCTTTACATAAGATTACTTCGCGGATGCCTTGCTTAATTTCTGCTCTGCGCATTCCAACATCATTTCCAGTCACCGGAGCTACCATGTAATTAGTAGAAGGTCGTGTTACCAGTTGCTGATTGAAACAAAATAACCAGACAACTTAGTTTTAACTATTTTAAATGGCTATACGTCAGTTTACATGAAGTGACATTAAAAATAAATAAATAAATAAATAAATAAATAAATAAATAAATAAACCACACAAATTAAATCACAACACCAGCTCTTCCCCCACACCCCTCCAACACTGGAAATACACTGCTCAGTTTAAGACCAGAGCAAAAACAGGCGCCGTTACTTAAAACGATTAATTTATCAGTCAAGTATGGTACTAAAGACAAATAGTAGTCTACTATCTAAAATGCTAGATGTACATTTAGAGTGCATATTTCTGCTTTCTAAAACACACTTCAGTGGTACCTACACCCTGAGCTCCTGCTGCCACCGGCAGGTTTCTCTGCACCTCTTCCTCATTGAGGCTCAGTCCCATATACTGAGAAAGTTCTGGATACAGTCTGGGGTACAAGCCTATAGGAGAAAAAACAAAACAAGCTCTCGTCAATACAATTGTGGATTTAACAGAACAAACAGTCACTGCTTTCATATGTACAACTACTTCAACAAATCCTGTGCCATGGTAATGTATTTAATTTGAAAATCACCACAAAGGATGCACCTGAATCAGAACTGTTATTCAAGCCCAGCTTCAGAAAGTCACCAGACAAGCAACACTTTCAGATAAAGAGCTTACAGAGAACTTTGTTTTGTGTACCCTCAGCAAATTTGCTGATGATACAACACTGAGAGGAGTGGCTGACACACTGGAAGGCTGTGTTGCCAGTGAGTGTGATCTGGACAGGCTGGAGAGTTGGGCAGAGGAACCTAATGAAGTTCAAAGTCATTAGGCAAGTGCAGGATTCTGCACCGTGGGAGGAAGAACAACATGCACCAATACACATTAGGGCTTGATCAGTTGGAAAGCAGCTCTGCAGAGAAGGACCTGGGAGTCCTGGTAGACAACAAGTTGATGAGCCAGGAATGTGACCTAGTGGCTAATATGGCCAATGGTATCTTGGGGTGCATTAAGAAGAGTGTGGCCAGCAGGTCGAGGAAGGTTATCCTCCCCCTCTACTCTGCCACAGCAAGGTCCCATCTGGAATATTGCATCCAGTTCTGTGCTCCCCAGCTCAAGAAAGACAAGAAACTACTGGAGAGAATCCAGAGGAAGGACATGAAGATGATTAAGGGACTGGAGCATCTCTCTTATACAGAGACTGAGGGGCCTGGGTCTGGAGAAGCCTGAGAGGGGATCTTATCAATGCTTATAAATATCTAAAGGATGGGTGTCAAGAGGATGGGGCGAGACTCTTCTCAGTGGTGCCCAGTGACAGGACCAGGGGCCATGGGCACAAACTGGAACACAGGAAGTTCCAACTAAACATGAGTAAAAGCTTCTCAACTGTAAGGGTGATGGAGCACTTGCCCAGAGAGGTTGTGGAGTCTGCTCTGGAGATTCAAAACCTGCCTGAATGTACTCCTCTGCTGTAGGTGAACCTGCTTTAGGAGGGGAGTTGGACTAAATGAACTCTGAACATGCTGTGCACTTTCAGTTTCAATTGACCCATCCATCCTCTATGGCACAAACATTAGACACATGGTGCCAAGTACCAGAAAAGCTTTTGTGCTGCAGACCACGAAGACATGCCCTTGCTCCAAAGCTTTTGGGCACAGGTATGCTGAAGAATACACATAAAGTGACCTTCCACCAAGTGCAAGACAGCACTCTCCAGAGGAATCCATGCCAAGGACATTGCAGATCCCTGTTATGCCAAAGTTTCTGCAGAAGACAGCCTCCTGACTGTAAGGGCCATGGTGCAGTCCGCCTTAATAGTCTTCATAAGAAAGCAGCTGTCATTTTCTCAAAGCTTCAAAATGAAGTCATTTTAGACACTCTTCTCAACAACAGAAAACAAACACAGCCCTTAAAACATCCAGCAGGAGATTCCTCTACACTCTAGATAGGAGCAGGGTGCAGGGAGTGGGAAGAAAGGAAGTTAAACTGACAGACTTGTCAGATCTTGAGTCAAACAACTCTGTAAATAAACGTGATATTACTCTTGACATTCCACAGAGAATTAACTGCTACCATTTAACAAGTGGCAGTTATAAGAACTATTTAAGAGTTCATCTGCCATTTTCACTGATTTGGTAGAGACAGAAAAGGCTGCTCAGAAAGTGAGGTGGTGCAACGGACAGCCCTGGATGCAAGCAGGATCTCCAGCTCACAAAGGTTAGGTTCACAGTGTTCCTTTATGAGTACATGTATAAACCCAGTTATTGTAAGAATCAACATTTGACCAGAAACTGAAAGTAACTTTCCTGGGAAGGAACACAAAGGTGAATTTCAGCATAACTGAGAGACTTTTTGCTCCTTAATACTTTCAGTGGTCATGTTTGCATGCTGCTTTACATGACAGCTGTCCTGCATAGTTTTATTTCCAGCTTGTTCTATCAGCTTATTGATTAATAAGCTTTTCATGAGTAATTTCTTTTATGGCTGTCTCTTGCTTATGTTTTCAAGCCCCTGGGATTATACACATTTAACATTACACACGATTTCTGCAGCTACTCAATTTTTCTCTTTAATTCTTAATAGAAGACCACAAAACAGGGTGAACCTTTGCTGGCTGTATTACATTCTCATTAAAAAAAAGACACCTCCAAATAGCAGAAATCATCAAAAAGCTCTTGATGTCTAACATTCTCCTGCCTCTGGCAGGACAGAAATATTCCCAGCAGGTTTGGCACATGCCATAGATGGTGAAGGCTCCCCTTCCTTTATGATATATCAAGAGATTAATAACACTTCAGCCACACACTGATCCTCAGCAATGCACACACAAGGTGATGTCAAAATTGTGTTGTTTGGCCAGCAGGCACAAAAATTGCAGGAGAATTCAAACTCTGGACAGCAGAAAGAACACTCTCAAGAAGGGACTGCTGAAGCAAATTTAAATCTGGTCTGTGAGGTTGGGTCAGGTAGTATTTATTCCAGAGAGCCACTTCTCGTACATAGATCCTTCCTGGTGAGTGACACAAACTCCTGCCTTAAAGTCATCTTAGGCCCAGGAGTGACAAGAGGAGATATGGAGAAAGTTAGACCCACCAAACTCTAATATCCGACATAACAGCCTTGCTAACAGCTGTTCTGGTACTTCTGCTGCTCATGCTGGTTAGAGGCGTTAGGATTATTAGATCAAGTATAACTTACTACCCCAGAGCTCAGCACTCAAACGTACCTGCGCACCTTCATGGATGCACGTGTGCATGGGAGAAAAGTGGGCATAAGCCATTCAGTATTAGGTCTGATAAATTTTCCACCAGATATTTGTTCCCAAAATTTACTGCAAGTTTTATGTTGATAACCCGACAAGGTTAAGTTCTGTCCTCCTGGGAACTTCTCTATTGACAAAGAGTCACGTTTGTTTCCTCCCAGGCAAGCTCATACCACGAGAAAAGGCACTTGGATTTTTGTAAGCTTTAGAGGACAGCAAGAACACAATAAATAGGACAACTCAGTTTTTGAGGTAACAGTTAAAAAGAGGTCAAATGGTACCGACAGTAGATCTTGTTATGTTAGACTCACTTGGAAAAGGGTTTGAAAAGTTAGGAGAAGGGTTAGTGCTTACCTATAAAAAGGAAGTTGTGGCAAACACTGGTTTTTGACTCCTATAGTACCTCTGTTGAGGTGGTCTGGGGTGGGGTCTTGGCTTTTCCAAAAAGGCATGGCCTCACCCTTAGTAAATAGTATTACGTATTTATTGGGTTTTTTGATGGTACTGTAACTTTAGGCTTTCATAACCACTTTCCACAACATTAGGATACTATATAGTACAGGAGCTTACCTCCATCATGAGAAAGAGGAGCAGAAGCTTCAGACAAGATTGCTGGATTAGCTGGATTTGAAGAAAAGGCAGTCTGAGCCTAAATGCAAAGAAACTCACATACGTTACCTTGTAGAACAAACATCTATGAAAACTGTATTATAAAGCCAGAAGACTAAGTATTTTCTTTATTCACCTTAAAGTTCCAAATTCATCAATCTTTTAATTTGAAATAACTTCAATACAATATGCTGCAGAAGTATCAAAGTACTTGGTAGATCAAATTGTATCGTCCTGAGAGACGAGGCTACACTAATAATGCAGAAAGACTTTACTGTCAATTTGTTCTGCTTTTGTCATTGAGCAAGATAAAGAGCCCAAGATCTCCTTAAAAGACACATTAAACTTGGCTGACAAAGCTTTATAACTTTTAAGTTCTAAGGTATGGCCTCTGGCAGAGTGTTTTGTGATTACTTTTCCAGCTGGATAGCAGCCATTTTTCCCTTCACCATTTACAGATGCTATTCATGAGTTCTGCCACAGTCCCTTAGAAGTTGCAAGTTCTGTCCTGCACAGTCTAATGCTACTAGTTTAATACCTTTGAACGAAATGGACCTCCTAAGATGATTTTTCTACAGAAGTTGCCACTACAATGAACACACCAGGCTTAGTTTCTATATTGTATACTGACTTACTAGTATGGTCTCCTCATTTTTAAGTCAGTTTCCTTCCTTCTCAATACCTCAGCAGCTACTTTTTAGCCTTGTGCAATCATGACCAATGAAAAACATTGCCTTAGAGAGGTCTGTTAAGTGTGATGGAAATAGCAGTCCCAATAGCTTTCCTGAGGTTGAATGTCAAAAGTGTGGGGGGAAATTACTAAATGCATAGTGAAACACTATGCTCAAGAGGACACATAAATCATCTAACAGAAAATGAGGGTCAAATTACTTAATGTTTTTAAGGAAATCATGCTTTAAAATAGAAGACTTTGCAGACCTGCACTCTCCAGGAAGTTGTTTTCAGAAAAAAGTTTCAAAGCAAGAATGACTCATTATTTATCAATACCGGACGTATTTAGAAGAACAGTCTCCAACTCAAATGCTGTACAAAAGGAACGGGTTAGAATACTTAATGTAACAACTCTTAACCAGGAGTCATTTAAATCTCCCTCATTTGTGGATACTGACTTTGTCTTTCAGCACTTTGCTCTCTTTTCTCCTAAGAGTGCTTGCAGATGTATTTAAGAAGATGACATTTTTATAATGCACTTTTTGGGAGAGGCAAATAATTTAGCCTTTGCTGCCAAAAATATCAGTGAAAATGGAATGGCTTACTTTTGACACAATGATAGTTAGCAACAACAGTATTTACTTACCCTCTCTCACAGCTACACTTAGCAGACAGCCCATTACACCCTGTAGTTCATACTATGGTCAGCAGGAGCGAGAAGCTGACACAAAACTTCTGAAGGGTATCTTCCCCATTGATAACAGCAACAAAAACACCTAAGGCCTTTCCACCGGAGATCTACAACCAAATGCTCTTGGCTCTACCTCCCTTCTCTCTCATTCCCATGTGAATTTTCTTACAGGCTGTCTTGCCTATATCTCACTCATCAAATGGCAGAACTTGTGAAATCCAAATTTCACACAATCATAGAATCATTAAGGTTAAAAAGACCTTTAAGATCATCAAGTTCAACTATCAGTCCAACACCACCATGCGTACTAAACCATGCCCAAAGTGCCACAATTACATGTCTTTGAAGTACCTCAGGGACGGTGACTCAATCACATTCTTGGGCAGCCTGTTCCAAAGTTTCATCTCCCTTTCAGTAAAGAAATATTTCCTAATATCCAATCTAAGCCTGCCCTGCTACAACTTGAGGCCGTTTCCTCTTGTCCTATCACTTGTTATTTCAGAAAAGATATTGATGGCCACCTCCTAACAACCTCTTTTCATGTAGCTGTAAAGAGAGATAAGGTCTCCCCTCAGTCTCCTTTCTCGAGGCTAAAAAATCCCATTTCCCTCAACTGCTCTTCATAAGACTTCTGCTCCAGACCCTTCACCAGCTTTGCTGCCCTTCCTTGCACAAACTCCACGACCTCAATGTCTTCCTTGTAGTGAGGGGCCCAAAACTGGACACAGTATTCAAGGTGCAGCCTCACCAGTGCTGAGGACAGGGGGACCATTCTTTCCCTAGTCCTGCTGGCCACACTATTTCTGATAGAAGCCAGTTGGTCTTCTTGGCTCACATTCAGCCAGCAGTGGAACGGCACCCTCAGGTCCTTTTCTGCCAGGAAACTTCTAGTGGACGGTCATCTTTCAGTATGACAGCAAGCATCTGTCCTGCATGAATTGATTTCTGGAAAACTGACCTTCGGGATTACAATGTCATAAAGGATTAAACTAACTCAACCAAACAATTCGTTATGCTCCCTATAGAAATCTCTGTAGGGTTTACTCTCATTTGTTGGTGAAACATCACAACAGACTACAGGCATAGTCACATGCATAAGGCACTCTGCCCAAGTTTGTAAGCACTGCTGAGTGTATGGGTAAGACAATGAGCAGGGAGTCCCTGCTCTATAAGACAGAACACGTATCAAGGTTCACCGGATTCAGCATACAGATACCCTATTCCCATTCCCTCACTGTTTCACTCAGTGGTCACAAAAATTAAGCGGCAGAAAGGCCACATTCAATCTTTAATTGAAATATAAACTCTACCAGCTGGTCTTTAAAAGGCTGAAGGAGCACATTCTTGGCTCCAGGCTAGGTAGTTTACAGTTCACCATTACCTGACTCTACATTACCTTTTGGAGTGGAATGGTAAAACAAACTCTCACCTACAACGAAAGTATCCCCTTCCCTAGATTAAATACCATCAAATATTGCCATCATCAAAACTCATGTTATTAAAGCCCACTGTACCTGAATAACTTTGTCCACCTTCAGATCTTCCAAGGAAGGATAGAGAGACATTTTGATGCAGTCTCACTGCCTAGAGGGAAGACAAAAAAAGAAGAAAGCAAACAACCAAGAGGGTTAGCCTTCAGGGATATTTACTTAGGATTAAGACTTAAAAAAAAAAAAGACAAAAAGAAAACAGACACAAAGCATTAAAGAAGTGATCTGTGACCTGCAAGCCAGTTGATATGTGACTTGCAAGTCTCAGGAACCCAGCATTGCAGGTAAATTCCATTAAGACTACTCATTTAATCTATTATCCATAATAGCCTTTGCATAATACGCTGTATTTAATACATTTAGTGTTGTCAAAGTTTAGGCCTCAACAATAAGAAAGTCTATACAGAGAAAACCATTTCACAATAAGTATTGCAAAAACAGACTTTAGGAGGTCAGGATGTGGGTTAAGAGGAAAAATCTAATCACCTTCCTCCTAACTCATCCTCCCAACTGGGACAGTATTTTATATACGACTGCAGAAACTTTCACTCTGTGATCCAAAGCATCTTATGTTCCAGTAAGAAGCCTTTAAAGAGAACTGGCTTCCCGTGTCCATTTGCAACACATTAATTGCAGCAAGAGACATAAAGCAGCGAGATTTAGTCAGCAATCAGTTTCAAAACACACAGAGATTTCAAGCTGGCTCTCATGATGTTGGGAGTGCCCTGTGACAACTTATCAGGAAGCAGTGAATCAAAACAAAAACCACAGACATGAGAAAAAAAAAATCAAGGAAAAGAAAATAAGCGAAACAAAAACCCACTTCACATGATCCTCAAACGCACCATGTTGACACCCAGCTCTGCTAGACAGGAATACCTGAGGCTTTGCCAAATCTCATTGTCCAACACTCCTTCACTCACATTCTCACCAAGATCAGTCAGCTGAACTTTTCAAGACCATGTTAAAACATTTCACATCAACATATGTGAATATTTCAATGAGCAGGGAGATGGACAGAAACAGAAAACAACAAACTGTAGTGTAGCTTTGAAAGTTAGAGAGGTCACTGAGAACAGAGTTTGAGGCAGCTCTATTAAAAGCTTTTGGCTTGGTGATTCATTCTCTCATCCAAAGAACAGAGGTTCTTATTTGTGTAGTAATCTAGCAAAAATTACAGACCACACATGACCACTGCATAAATCCTAGAGCTACTGCTTCTCTAAGTGCAGATATTAAGTAGATTTCTAGAAAACCAACACGCACTGATGCTTAAAGTGGTATCGCAGTAACACAATAGACATCTCTTCATATTACACTAAACTCATCAACAGCTTTTCTATTTGTTCAGCAGAGTGCCCAACAGCCCAGTGTCATGTCAAGTTACAATTAAAACTTCAAAAAAGCATGCCCTAAATGTGACCAAGATCTAAACTGTGAACGCATGGGCAGTTATGTTGTAATAATTAATTGCCATTGACATTTTTGACTAATTGTTGTAACTAAACCAAACACAGTTGAATCCTGGAAGCTTTATAAATTAAACACACACATATAAAAACACATTGAGCCAGCAATGTGCGCTCACAGCCCAGAAGGCCAACCATATTCTGGACTGCATCAAAAGAAGTGTGGTCAGCACATCGAGGGAGGCGATTCTCCCCCTGTACTCCACTCTCGAGAGACCACACCAGGAGTGCTGTGTCCAGCTCCGGAATCTCCAACAGAAGAAAGACATGGAGCTGTTAGAATGGGTCCAGAGGAGGGCTACGAAGATGCTCAGAGGACTGGAGCACCTCTGCTATGAGGACAGGCTGAGAGAGTTGCACTTGTTCACCCTGGAGAAGAGAAGACTCCAGGCAGACCTTATAGCAGCCTTCCAGTATCTGAAGGGGCTACAGGAAAGCTGGGGAGGGACTTTTTACAAGGGCAAGGAGTAATAGGGCAAGGGGGAATGGTTTTAAATTGGAACAGGGAAGATTCAGATTAGACTTAGATTTTAGGAAGAAATTCTTCACAATGAGGGTGGTGAGACGCTGGCACAGGTTGCCCAGGGAAATTCCCTCCCTGGAACTGTTCAAGGCTGTATGGGGCCTGGAGCAGCCTGGTCTGGTGGAAGGTGTCCCTGCCCATAGCTGGCGGGGGCTGAACTGGAAGATCTTTTAGGTCACTTCCAGTCCAAGACATTCTATGATTCTATGAAAACCTGTTTAATTTCTGTTTTAATCCAGCACTGACCTGAAACAATCAAGTGCTTTTGCTCTTTAAAAATGGGTAATAGCAATTACCCAGCAAACCCCTTGCTCAGGTAAGCAGTGCCAGAATGCTGCATTCTGCTGCTAAAGCCAGTCAAGTCACACACAGCTGCCCTAGCACATCCAGGTACCAGACCAAGCACTGGCACACGTTCAAAGTCAGCACACTCCCAGTAGCACACAAGGCAGGCCAAGGACAGTGCATTCCCAAAGGAGTTGCTCTGTTTCAGGGCAATGAGGGTCACTGGAGCAGCATTTTGTGAGTGGCAAGCTCTGACATCTGCACAGCAGCACAGCACAGGGTCTACTGGGTTCCCTGGTCCCAGTCACCCACTTCCACACTGCAAACCTCAGTGTGTTTACACCTCAGATGGCATTAGTTCATCCCCACAGACCAATCTCACTCTGCATATGATTACTGGTGATGTTTGTCACAAGACAGACAACCTCAACCTTCCTCTAGTTTACAAAGTGAAGCACAGCCCTTTCTGCAGAAAAGTATTAGCAAAATAAACATACATTAATTCTCAGATCACGTCACAACCCCCCCAGCCAAGGGCTGACAAAAACCCAAGCGTTTGTCACTGCTACCGAGGAGCTGCCCGGCCAGGTCCCTTGTCGTAATCTCACCAGTTACTATTTTTAGTTTTTCAACTAAATAACCAGAATAACTGTCACCACTGTAACTGCATACAAGGAGCTTGTAACTTTGCATATGGTATTTTCAATTTCTGCACAGGTAGTTGTAAAACAATTACCCCTTGTTATGTAATATAAGACCCACAAAAATACTGTATTTAACTTTTAAAATATGATTTTTCAGTAACAACTGCCATTGCCAGGCACCACCTGTAATCGCAGGAAGAACTTGTCCACAACTTCTGTGCAACGTTATTCACAGCATAAACAAGGGTTTCAGTAGGTGCCGTATCTGCTTTAAGAGCAAGGGAGTGGCTATCACAAAATGAGTCACTATAACCTCTTTTACTCTTTTAAAAATCAACACCAATCAGAATAATTTTTCTTGATCATTTCCATATTCCTTCATCTTGTGAGGAACACAAGTGCTTAGGAAACCAAAAGTAAAAACCAAAGGAAGAGTGTAGGGCAGAAGGGACAGCCATAACTCAGCTAGTGACACATAAAACCTGGTGGTGAAGACCTCTCCCTGGTTTTGGATACCATTAGCTGGAAAGTCTGACCGCCAGTGCCCAGTCAGCACGTCCTAATAAACACATCCTGTTTGCCAAAGGGAAGTACCGGGCCACTGGCTGAAGACCCGTGAAAAGGCAGCACTCATGACAGCCTAGGGTTGCCAGCAGGAAGTCTTGTGGGAGGGAGTGATCCTGAACCCACCCTCAGTGGCACAGCTGGGACGAAACAGGCTTCCCAACACACTCTCCAGGTAAAACAGTGCAGAGCTGAGAG
Source organism: Tapera naevia (assembly GCA_033556795.1). NCBI lineage: Eukaryota > Metazoa > Chordata > Aves > Cuculiformes > Neomorphidae > Tapera > Tapera naevia. The sequence continues at coordinate 21,730,506 of JAUMJJ010000038.1, forward strand.
CAGCAGGGATCCTGTTCTGAAAGCAACAACAGCCTATACTGGGGGAGGGGGAAAAAAAAAACCACAAACCAAAACAAAAATGCCACCTACAAGAGTTTTCTGCTAGCGGTTCGTGGATTAGAGCAGGCCACAAAGCCAGCACCTACACTGAAACACAGATTTTCACTTCCAGAAGTCAGAAGCTTATGAACTCAAAATGCTCCTCTCTAAAGCAGATCCAGGACGAAACCTCCTGGAGGTCAAGCTGAGACATCAGGAACTGAGAAACTGTTTTGCAAGACACATTCTCCACCAATAACTCAGTGTTTCCCTTCCAATATCCATCTCATTAGCCTCTGAGCAACTTCCCTCATTATGTATTTACCCCTGAAACCTGCTGCCTCCATTCCAGACCTGAAACAGGGCTTGCTTGCCCCAAGAGGTATGTAACATCCTCTTTGCCCCTGCAGCAATATTTAGCTAGGAGAGGTTATAACAAATGCTCAAGTCCCTTTATAGCAACTGGTCGAGAAACACGGTCGTTAGGCAATGACCATAGAGCCTGAACAGGAGGTCAGGGAACACCCCCAAATCCAATAGGATGTGGACACAGACAGACACATACAGCTTTATCATAGAATTGTATGGCTGGAAAAGACCTTTCAGATCACTCAGTCCAACTTTACCTGTCCATACTGCACCATATCCCTGAGCATTTCATCTACCCATCCTTTAAATATCTCCAGGGATGGTGACTCAATCACCTCCCTGGGCAGCCCCTTCCAGTGCCTGAGAACTCTTTTGGTGAAGTTTTTCTTGACGTCTAATCTGAACCACCCCAGGTGCAGCTTGAGGCCATTTCCTCACTTCCCTGAACTGCTGGACAGACCTCTTGCAAGCCCTGCTCCTGGGCCACCTCCTGGCTCTGCATTTTCTCCATCATCTCACTCAGCCACTACACGCTGGTGTCAAACTGGCTGCAGCTGACTTTGATGGCCAGGGAGGACTTGTCTGCTTTCTGGCAACAAATAAAGGTATGATGGGCTTGGTCCCACCAGCTGAAGGGACTGGTTGGGAGACAGTGGCACCTGGGAAGGGATCCACAGTCGGTCTGGAAATCCTCTCTCTGGCACATTTTGCCATTGATTACCCAAGGAACAAGCAGTATTGTGTCACCCTGCCTGGGACCCCCTTGGCTGGCACCAAGTCCCTTGAGGATATAACGCAGCCATTTCTGGAATCCTCAACATAAGAAGGATATGGAACTGTTGGAGTGGGTCCAGAGGAGGGCTACAAAGATGATCAGAGGGCTTAAGTGTCTCTGCTATGAAGACAGGTTGAGAAAGTTGGGGCTGTTCAACTTGGAGAAGAGAAAACTCCTGGGAGACCTTCTAGTGGTCTTCCAGTACCTGAAGAGGCTACAGGAAAGCTGGGGGGAGGGACACTTAGTAGTGATAGGGTGAGTGGGAATGGCTTTAGATTGGAAGGGGGAAGATTTAGATTAGACATTAGGAAGAAATTCTGCATGCTGGGGGTGGTGAGGCACTGGCACAGGTTGCTCAGGGAAGCTGTGGATGCCCCCTCCCCGGAAGTGTTCAAGGCCAGGTCGGATGGGACTTTGAGCAGTTTGGTCTGGTGGGAGGTGTCCCTGCCCACGGCAGGGGGGCTGTAACTGGATGGGCGTCAAGGTCTCTTCCAACCCAAACCATTCCACGATTCTATGTCTTCCTTGTCTCTGTCCTTATCCGCTCGCTGTTTCCTACGGAGAGGCCACTCGGGGAGCGGGGACCCCCTACCCGGGCTTCCCCTCTCCCCGCCCCCGGAGCGCTGCCCCCGCTGCCGCCTCGGCACCGGCCTCCCCGCCGCGACCCTGCCCCTGCCCGCCCCGCTCCGCCGCGCCCCCTCCCCTCCTCGCTCCGCGCCCCCGCCTCTCTCCCACTCCCCCTCCCACCTTCGCTGCGCCTTCTCCCTTCCCCGCCGTCCCCTTCCCTCCTCGCTCCGCGCCCCCTCCCATTCCCGCTCCCCGACGCTTCCCCTCCCCGCCCCACTCCTTCCATCCCCGCACCCGCTGCCCGGCCGCCCCGCTCACGCCGCTCCGGCGCCGCAGCTTCCCCGGCCCCTCCGTTACCTCCGGCGCTGCCGCAGTTCCTGGGGCCCCTCGGCGAGGCGCGGGGCGGCGGCTGCGGCTCCCGAGACTCCACCCAGCGGCGCGGTGAGCGCAGCGGGGGCGGGGCCGGGCGGGCGGCGCGCATGCTCGAGCGGCGGGGGGGTCGGGGGGGCCGTTAGTTAGTGTTTTGATTCGAGCTACGGTAAAGTCCCATCTAAGTAACTGTATTTTTTTTTTAAAGTTAGGCAGGCTCAGACCGTTCCTCTGACAGCGTGTTTTCTTGATGGCGTGTTTGTTTTTTCTTTTCAGATAGTGCCTTTCCCAGACAATGCTGTCCAAAGGATGTCTTTCCATACTTAAAATGCAAGGTCAGACAGAGAGCTGGCTCCAAAGCTCCAATTAGCAGAGATTTGGCCGTTGTGAAGTTCATAATAACATTAAAACTAGTTCTTGGAAAGTAATAGAATATGCATAAGGTTTCTGGGAGAATTTATACATGTGCATCTGAGTGGGAAATATATTCCGTCCCCAGTTCTTGCCTTGTTACATGTCATTGATGGGATTCATTCCCTCATGTGTCCAGTGCTGAAATAAAGGTTGCTTGCTTTCTAAAACTCCAAAACGTGTCTTAGAGAGTTTTATTTGCGAGCATGTTTGGTATCAGCTCCACTCCACGAGGAATGGCCCCAGGATCACTACTCTTTGGTCCCTGGCTTTGCTCATGCCATGGCTCTCTCCACTGAATGCTTCTGGGAGGAAGAGTCCATCTAATTGAGGATGGAGAGGCTATGCAGAGGGATCTTGTCACTGTGGAGAAGGACTTGAGGGTGCTGGTCGATGAGAAGCTTGATACAAGCGCTCACAGACCAGAAGGCCAGACATGCCCTGAGCTGCATCAGTAGGCCAGCAGGGCAAGGGAGGCGATTCTGCCCCTCTACTCTGCTGTCGTGAGACCACACCTGGAGTGCTCTGTCCAATCCTGGAATCCCCAACATAAGAAGGATATGGAACTGTTGAAGAGGGTCCAGAGGAGGGCTACGAAGATCATCACAGGGCTAGAGCACCTCTGTTGTGAGGACAGGCTGAGAGAGTTGGGGTCATTCAGCCTGGAGAAGAAAAGGCTCCTAGGAGACCTTATTAGCGGCCTTCCAGTTCCTGAAGGAGCTACAAGAAAGCTGGGGAGGGGCTTTTTACAAGGGCAAGTAGTGATAGGACAAGGGGGGAATGGCTTTAGATAGGAAGGGGGGAAGATTTGGATTAGACATTAGGAAGAAATTCTTCACAATGAGGGTGGTGAGGCACTGGCACAGGTTGCCCAGGGAAGTTGTGAATGCCCCCTCCCTGGAAGTGTTCAAGGTCAGGTTGGTCGTAGCCCATCGATCCAGCTTATCATAGAAGTATAGAAAGGTTTGGGTTGGAAGGGAAATCCAGTTCCAACCTCTTTGCCACGGGCAGGGACACCTCTCACAAGACCAGGCTGCTCATGGTCTCATTCAACAACCTGCATGGTGGTTACCCAAAAATTCACATTTCTTCTTTGAAGCTGGAAATAAGCTGGGCTTTTGTTCATTAGGAAACCCTCCACCCATTCAACAATGAGACATTATCAATGGTCACTTAAAGCATGTACAAACTGTGCAAGATAGCACCCTGTCAGTACTGGAAGCTTGTATTAACACGGTTCTGTACCTGGGATAATTGTGAGGGAGTTAACGGTCCTGCTCTAAGCCAGATGGAAGGTGTGTCCTGATGTATTGTTTGTATTTCTGAAACAATACAGCCCCAAACCAGCTTAAGTAACTGTGCTGCATTACACTGAGCTGTGCTGAGACACCTCTAGACATTGTAAACAAGAAGTTTTGGAATTTGCATGTATAAAAAATAGTTTCAGCGTAAAACTCTCTTATGCAGAAAAAATTACATTGAAAGGTCTTTGCTCCAATAAGATATTTAACATTAGAAACTGCGGGAATTAAAATTGCCTGGATTATTTCGCTCTGACTCCCTACTTATATATGTTTAATCCCACCTTTTAAGGGCAATGTAACGTATTATGTTGATTGTGCCCTCCTCAGCCCACTGGGTGGATGATGCTCAGTGAATGTATAATTTTCCACTGTTCACTTGGCAGCTTCATGCCTGATTTCCTGTTTGCTATTCAAACTCTGCACTAAAGATGGAAATGCTAATGTTGTCACCATCTTTTCTAAGTAACACTTTAATGTTTGAGTGCTGTGCAAACAATTACAAATTTTCTATTTCCCAGGATACAGACAGGGAATTCAGGCACTTAAGTTGAACATGCTCATAATGCATTATTTTGAGCTCTCAGTTCTACAAACCTGTGTCTCATGTTTGTCGGAATACAGAAGATTTTTTTGTTCAATCACCACTTTCCGGATTTCACTCACTGTTGCGTGTGCCCAGCACTTTGGGGAATTAGACTCTAAGGCCTCTGTGGGGCAACTGGAAGATGAGAAAATACAGGAGAAGCTTGTGAAGAGCCTGGTGAGAGGACTTGTTTGTCACCGCAGGAATGCTCTGCAGCAGAGGTGGGAACAGCATCCAACTCTGCAGCCTGCCCATCCAGGGTGTGAGCAGTAAGATGTTCCTCTGTCCTTCTCATTCATTAGACACCTTTGCCCTTTACAACGGGTGAAGCAGAGGTCTTGCAGACAACAGGCTCCTTCATGAAAGACCCTGAGTCAGTCCTAGGAGAGAGGACATAGGAAAGAGAGCCGAGGAAGGGGTGGATTTGAACCGTATGTGGGCAGACGGGAGGGGTGACTGTGCTTTTCCTGTGCTTAATCCACAAGTGGGACTTAACTGGAAAGGACTTAAATAGCCAAAACAGCTCTTTCCTATCACTGACGTACACATTTCAATGTTTTGAAACGTGTATTCTTTGTTTTCATGTTGTAAAGAATAGAAACAGAGGTTGGTATGGTAGAAATAAGGCATATATTTCATGGTAACAGTAATTTTTACCTTTTAACTCTCTCCCCAGGGATTCAATGTTTTTTCCTTTCTCCCAGTGTCTATAAATCAACATTTTATACAATCACATTAGATACAGTCTGGTTCAGGCTGATATAGATCTCTTCTTTGAGTGACGTTCTGTGGCCTACATGAAGCGTGGAGCCAGACTAGAGGACTAAAGACAGATCCCTCTGGCCTAAAAATATGCAATAAAATAACTTGGCAGAGCATACAACTGTGTTCTGCCTTTACTGGGTCACAGCAATGCACTAGAGTCAGCTGAAAGTGAAGATGCAGCAAGAATCTAGATGGACTTGAGTGTCACTGCCCAAGAAGCTCCACTGAGCTCATTAGGCAAACAGGATGCTCCAGGAGGAGATCGGGACCACTTCTCCTTCGCACTTTGTGAACACAGGGCATGAGCACTTCTAGCAAGAGCGGCATGAGGAAATGTGAGCTCTGATGCCTCAATGGGAGCCTGGCACTTTCTCTTAAAATGCCACTGAGGATAAAGAGCAGACACTGACCTGTGAGCTGGGGTGGTAGGATGGAAGTGGGTGCTTCTCTTGCCCTCCTCCAGCTACTGGGTCTGTAACCGCTGGCAGAAGAGGCAAAGACCTGACAGCGTTATCAAGTGCTTCACCAAGGCTCACCAGTGGCATCTGCTGGAGAATTTTTATGGTACCCCTCAAGGTGAATTAGATATACATTTGCACTTAAATGTAACAGAAAAAAATTGATGATCAATGCAGTGGGCAGAGTCCCACCACAATACACATATCTACAGGGAAACTGTATTTACATAGCATTAGCAGATTCCTTATATACATTTGGATCAGCAGCAGTCCTGAGGGTGATTGCCCTGGGGGCACCTCAGCCCCATCCCAGCTCTGCTGCCCAAAGGTGGCCTGGAGTTTGGGCCCCTGAGCGCTCCCATTCCAGGATGGCTACAAGACAATGCTGGGTATGTTTCTCATCTCATCACTAAAGGAAGCTTCACTCCCTTGCAAGGAGTCTGTTCTGTCTCTGGCATTCCTACTTCCAGATAGTTTAACCCCTTCTTGTAGTTGAGCCTCCTTGCCCTCCATGCCAGATCATCCCTTGGTCACAAATTACCACAGCTGAGCAGTTCTAGAATTAGAATTTCACCACTGGAAGTCTTTAGACCGTCCTGAAAATTTGTGGGAACTTGAATTACCATGAGCAATCAGAAAGTAGCTCATCCAAAGGCATGTATTAATTTTGGCAGAGCGCCCTTGCTTTTCTGGGGAGCTGCCTCCACACTGAGTCAGCAAGTCAAGTGCTTTCTGTAGCTCAGGAGTGGTTTTTTTTGGAACTCTGGCACCGCATTTCTGACTACAGCAAACCTGTTTAACTTATGAGATCGGAGTCTTGAGTCATATGGCTACAGGAGCATCTTTGTTAAGGAAAGCAGTCATTTGTTGCCATTTGTAAACTTTGCAGCTGTTTCAATGCTTCTGTCTTTTACCATGTGTTTTGTCTTTATCTTCCTCAGCTCCTGTTCTCTGCAACTCCTGTCATCTCTCATCCATCAGTTTTTTCTTCCTGTGTTACCATGTTATTTTCTTATCTCTTTTTTTCTATTTTTTGTGTTTCTACTTGTGTTTTAAATCCTTTTATCTTCAAAGAAAAGCCAAAATATGTAGATCCCTGGGCTTTCCCTGTTTAATTTAAAAAATAATATAAAAACATATAGAAAGAAATGAGTAAAATGCAATATTACAGAAATTCTGGAAATGGAAAATTAGAATTACTTGTTAAACATCAGCATAGATAGGTAGTTTTTCAAATTAAGCATCTGAATTCAGTTGCAATTCAGTTTTCTCAGGCCAGAAGGCTGATTCACATGTAAAGCTAGTGGACAGCTTGTTTATGTAGTCCCATATTCATCTCTTTTTAATCTGATCTGGACAGCTGAGCAGCCTTACTCTTTGAAGTTGCTTTCATATTATGTCTATTAGAACACCATGCCTCATTTTTCCTTCTGCAGAATGAAGACATTGTTCACTGCTACAGTTCCCTTTAGCCAAAAAGAAAAGATAAAAGCTTTGACAGCATAGAAATATGATCACGCAAATGAATATACTGCAGAAAAGAATTAAAGCTATGACTGGCAGATTTTGACTGCAATATGGAAAGGCACTCACTTCTCAGTTCTTCACTTGTATTCTCCGATAGATACTGTAATATAAGAAGTAGCACATAGAGATGGGGAAAGTATAATATGCAAGCCATTCTAGTAGTAGAATGATGCATGTATTTTCCCTCGGAAGAGTAAAATGTGGCTCAGTTGCATAGCTGTGTACCCCACGCTTCATCTAGTTCTTTGTGTTTTGCAGTCCGATGAAGCGCAGAGCTACATTAAAAGACAGATTTATGCACAGCTGTTCTAGGCAAAATTTCCCATAACTAGGCAACAGGGTAGTGGCAATCCACTAAGAATGGTCTCAGAGAATGATCCCTGTGTTCATCTATACATCCAAAGGAAAAGTGATAGAGGATCCTGAAACAAGAGAGAAGCTGAGAAAATCTGTGATGTTAACTTCTCTCTGCTCACCAGGAAGGCCCCAGCATTTCCAGGCTGCAGATCTTTTCCAGCTGGCATTGTTAATTCAGCTTCTCCATTTTCCCCAAACCTCTGGAGACTTCTCCAATCCCAAAGTGGCCATGATGCTAGCTACTGAAACCACCATCAGGCAGAACTCACTGGAGGTTTCCAGCTACTGGTTGTCCGTAGGCCTGTCTCCCCTTAGATCTGCAGTGGCTGTAGCCTGAAGGAAGGGTACCCACGGTGACTGCAGGTCCCATAGTAGCTCCCAGCCAAAATGGCATTCTTCCAGTAAGGTGGTGGACCTTTTGATTTCCTTCTACACTGCTGTGATGGAGGGTGCCAGTGCACAGGGTCATCACTTTAGGAGCAAAATGAGCAAGTAGCCAACCTCTCAGTAACTTGATGCAGGGTTTGCTAAACTGACACAAACCAAGATGCAGGATGAGAGGGGTGCCAGCAGCTGCACAGAGAACATCGAAACAGCTGTAAACAAGAGAGTGGTTCTGAAGATGCTGTCCTTCTCCCAGAATAAACACTAGCGTCACTGGTTATTTTTAATATTTTCTTAAGTCCCTGCCAAACTGGCCAGACAATCTCTGCCCTCTGCTATTGTGTTGCCAAAGTCTTGCAGCCCTCTTCCAGTCTGTTAAAGCTAAAATCACACTGATTCCATCTAGATGGCTGCCTTGGAGGGGAGAACAGCAACACAACCCTTCTCTCTTACTGTCCTTTGGTCTCCATTTAAAGCATCTGATAAACCAACAACCAAGGTATCTGTGACAGGTTTTGGTGCTTTCTTGTTGGTGGTTGAGTGTCCTTGCTAATTTGGAGACTTTGTTTTGTGACTTTGGCCAACTTTTTATCTTTTCACTGATAATCACGAGATTAAGAAGTCCAGCATGATGTATGCAATAGTATCTTACTTGGATATGTAAATAAAAAGGGGAAAAGTCTTAAGTATGATTGTAGAAATAAACTTGGGCATACATATTTTAGCATTTTAATTTGGATCAGGAGTGCAAAGGAAACCTTACAGATGTCTTCTCTTATAATGCTTTAGTTTATATTCAGTGAGGCAGCCTTGGGCTTCACAAAGTGCATTTTTTTTTTATTTTAGATGAATGTAAATATAGTCTCTTCTGCTGGTGAGTGTTTAGTCCATCAGACCAGAGAGCTAGTGTGAAGAGAGAAGAAAAAAGAACCAAAAAAATACAGAAAGAGTGGACATTAGGTCTTCAGCAGCATTTTACTTTAATATCCGCTCCTTTTGTCTCACACCACTTGCTGTTGCTGATGTAAACTTGAAAGTATAGGAACCTTCCAACATCTCGGTCTCCATGGCATAAAGTGAGTTGAGAGTTTGACGTAGTAGGGAACATGAATTAACTACTGCATTTAATGGATGGGTATCTCGCACAGAGGAATACGTTCCACAAGTTGCAAAAGGACAAGCAGTAAGCTACAAGGGTATGTGGGAGACAGCACAGTGCACTTTTTTTTTTTTTAAGAAAAAAAAAAGAAAGAAAAAGCAGCAGCATAAGAAAAGCAAAGGAGAGCAAAGTGAGGCAGAAGTTGCTGTTACATTACTGCTCCATCTGCTGGGGCAGCCCAGATGGAGCAGTCTATTTATCCAGACAGCTGTACTGCTGCTGCATAGCTACCTTTCTCCAAATAACAATTTGGTTGCAATGAGCTGCATAATTTTTTTAATCACATCTGAGCTTTGATTTCTCCCTGTTCAGTGTTTTGAGTGCCTGCAATTAGGCTTTTAGGTGTAATAGGATAATATAGAAGCTGCTGTTTTGTTCTGAAATGATATGTTTCAACTCTGGAGTTAAAAAAATATTGCTTTAAGAAGATGTAGCTTGCTGCACTGACTGAGCAGTAATAACTCCCCATGGTTTATTTTGCATCCATTTCCTTTCTGTGCTTGTGTTCCCATCTTAGTTCTCTTTTGCCCAGCTTTCATAGTTGCTCTCTTTCTTTACAGTTTCTCCTCTGAGATACCTAAAAAAAAAAATTTACTTAAATCTTAATATTCTCAATTGTTTCCAGCAACCATAGGTTTAGTAGTTCCCTTTTGCACAGTTTTAAGGAAACCTGTCATGCCAGAATGCAACATATTATTAAAATACTCAAATGAAAGGATGTTATTTGTTGATACCATTTAATTTATAAAGCTTGATATTAAAGGAAAGATTGTGGAGTTGCTAGTTCCAGATTTTGATTGAAAAGTTACTAAATTTTGAATTGACATTCCAAAAGAACAAAGAAAATCCCAGAGAGAAAATTAACTGATACAGTGCAACCAAGTAAAGTTCGTTATTTGACATATGAGCACATTAAGAGGATACTGTGATATAAATATTAGCTTGGTTATTAGAGGAAACATCTGTCCATACTATTATTTAAATGCTCAGGGGCAATTGTGCTGAAACAGGATGCAAATAAACCCAGGTCCCAAACCTGTCCAACTTTATAAGCCATCGACGTTGTTTATCCTAATGCAAATACAAGGCATTGTGTATGCAGAGTGTTTCATAATGAAAAAGAATGAGAGTCAAAGATATCACAAAGGTATCAGTTTACAAAAGAGATGTATCTTTACCATGTTACATTCAAACAAGCCACAGAAAAGTAAATAATAATAATAAAAAAAATCTGAGCTGCAGAGTGGTACTGTAGTAGCACAAATTTATTATATTTATTATAGATTTATTATAAATTGTGTAGATCATGAAATAATTAAACTGATTTGCGTTATTCTTTACAGACTCTTTAATATACTTTTACTCATATTCTTTTAGATACTCTATTTTTATTTTTAGGTATACAAGAGTTCCACCTTTTCCTTTAACCCAAGAAACCTAGGGAAAAAGTGAATCCAGATGGGGATCTCTTGGATTTATTTGTGGATTACACTTTCTCTGGAAAAGTGTTACATTTCTGGCATGATGACTTGATAACAGCAGCTGGTTTATGCTCTTTCAACAGAGCTCTAAACCAGTGGAGAAAATAAGACAGGATCAGAAGAGTCAGCAATCAAGAGATGCCATAATTCCTTTTCCTAGTAGTAATTTTTCCTCAAGAGGAAGCATAGAAATATTGGAGTGCAATGGAGATGAGGCATAGAAATTAATGGCATGTCTGCCATTACCTGCTCCCTGTAAGGGCAGGTCTTTGCCTAAGTGCAGCTGGGAACTGGTGCTGATCTCTGGAAAAACACAGTCAGGGTAGACTGGGCAATGGAATGCTGTAGTGGGAGGTCAGATATAGTGTTGCCGGTGAACATAGCGGCCAGCAGTGTCTCATCTGTGCTTGGAGCATTGCTTATGCTTTCCAGTTTATAGACATATGGTGGCTGTATCAAGTCAACAATGATACTGGAAAAGAACTTTTAGATTTCTGGACTGTCCCGTCAGTACAGGACCTTGTGTGATCACAGCTGTCATTTGTCTCTTAAAATAGCTGTTTCTTATGGCTGGTGAAGGATAAAACCCTGATTCTGCTGAAGTCAATAACAACATTCACAATGACCCCAGAAAAGCCAAGTGTTCAGCTTGGCCCTCATCATTGTTGTTATCCCTTGTCTCCAAAACACTTATGCTGTGAATAACCCTAAATCTCTTCCCCAGAAACTAGTAGTATGATAGATATCATAAAAGCTATATTCATATGCAAATACAAAGAGGTATATACAGGCATGTGGAAGAAATACTATTTTTGTTTTATAGACACAGGAAACAAATCCTGACTAGCACAGTTCGATGACTGCTGTAGAATACAACACTTAAGTACCATTTGAAGAGGTTTACCAGTAGGTGGTGATCTATAATTATTTATTAGCAATTTTCTGCCTGCATAAAGTTCTGGGCTGCAAGCAGCTGCACTCTGTGACTTCTACACTTCTTTTTTAAGCTTTCCTTTCATATTGCTCCAACTTTCTGAGGTATCTTTTACATGTTTCACAGCTGCAGAATTGTTTCATAGCTGCAGTTGTGTCTCCTGACTGTAGTGTGTCAGACTACTCCCGCTCTGAGAACTGCAGGGCGGCCTTTGTGCTGCTGAGTTGGGTTTTTTGTGTGGTTTCAACTGTTTTTCATCTGCTGACGAAAGGCATTAACCCTGTTCCCGCAACACATGCAGAAGAAAAAAACTCAGTCAAGTGGTTGTAGGGTGTACCTTTTATTTACTTCCAGTGAAGGAACAGGTTTTATAGTTAGCTGTATACAAATTTGCTATTTACTGCCAAATGTCATCAGCAGCTTCTCGTCTCTCCATCACACCCTTCTGCGCTGCGGTGCTCCTGAGTTATGAAGCCATCAGTAACCCTGGGAAAAATGATTCACTTTAGCTTGGCTTATCTGTTGTTGCCTATTTAAACACCGTGTGTGGATCATGACTAATGAAAGCCATATAGCTACAACATATGAGATGAAGCTGGGATTTGGATGGTTAGTGAGTTGTTTCTGAGCAGCCAGAAGACTTCTCTTAGGCTTCAGGAATCACTGGAAGTTCTCTACAGAAGTAAGTTGGGCCTGTTTGCTTTATGGGAACAGTATTGGCTACACGGAGGCCATGATCAAACAGACTTCATCAGCTGGAGCAGAGGTGATTGATAGACAGGAGTGCTCCTGGCAGCCTCTACCCACAGCAAGGGGGCTTATCTACGTGAAAAATGTCTTGGTACCCTTCTGGGGTAAGTGGTGCAATGTAACCATGTACCAGTCTTGACACAAGTGGAGACACAGGCAGACTCATATCTCTGCTGACCTTGCAGCCACTGTGGGCAGCTGGGCTGAGGTAAGAGTGGGTGCTAAACACATCTTACTGTGTAAAATGTCAGCATGCTACTTTGTCTGCACCCATTTTCTCTTGAGTCACTCTTTTTGGACTGGTTCTAGCCTAGTATGCACTAGGGCTTAACTAAAAGGTCAAATGACAGTTGTTAAAATGTTTCCATTTTCTAACTAGCATCCAATGCATTACTGAGTTTCTCCATTGTTCTTAAGGGATGATATTCAAACGTGCAATGACAAAGCTTTATATATTGGAAGACACAGGGTGCTTTATTCCTGCTGGTGTCATTGGCCTGAATCTAGTCTTAAACCCAAATCTTGTCAGTTCTTTGCACTAATATTCCTTTTACCATGTATGCTAGGAGTCTACTTCACAAAGCCAGGGCAAAATGAGTCAGTATGCTTTTTATGATTGCATCCATAACCTCCATGGGTTGCCCTTTCAGGCTGGGGCAAGGAAGAACAAGCCTCACACAGAACACACAATGTGATGCAGAAAATGTAATGTCTGTCAGTCAGAGAGACAACATGGTGCCTTCAAGCCCTGCTGTACACGTTGGTGACAAGCGCTAGAGCTTTGTCAGTTGGAAATGGAGCCCAGCAAGATGCTGTGTCTGTCTGAGACTGAAGAATGCCAAAATGCCATATCCATAAATGTCAGGGCACCCAAGTGGTGATGCTGAAAAATTAGGGAAACCTAATGCCCACTGATATAAATGAAAGGAGAATCATACTTCTCATCTGCTGAATTTGGGGGGGTATCTGTGGCAGGCAACTCTCCTGCTTACAGTTATCACAAGGATGTATGTCACAGGCTCCAGTCTACTATAGTACTGGCTGGCTCTGGGGCTCTGGATTGGCCTGTTTAAGAAACTAGGAGGGAGATAATCTAGCACGAGGAAGCACCTCAAACTATGTGACAGTGACTCTGTTCTGTCCTAGTAGTTATTTATCAAGAGTGCTGCCACATAAGGTCTCTTAATGTAAAAGAGAGGGCACATTTGATTTTTCTGACAGAAAAAGCAATCATTTAAGGTAGGCTGCCAAGCACCTCCTGTTCTCTGCCTACCTCTGGTTACACTTTTAGTACCATTGTATATGTGAAAATCAAAAAGAAAAAGAAGGTGGGAAGCTTTAGAGAAGTTGCTCCAGTTAAGGCAGCAGAATGCCGTTTAGAAATGATTTTATCAGCATAATGTAGCACACCTACTTAAAGCATGTAAAGAAAAGGCAAGTGTGACTGGCAGCTCTACTTGGTGAAACATACAATGGTGTAAGGAGCCACAGGTTATCCTTGCTGTTAAATGTTTTTTCCTGACAGAAACTTCCAACTTTCTTATTCAGTGTTATTTGCACATGAAAAGGCTGAGACCTACACATGCAGTAAGAGTTAAGGCACAAACATAATAACTTGATCACACTTGTTTAGGATGAAGATAGGAGGCAGTCAAAGATTACACCCAAACCAGAAATTTCCCATAATGGAAACAAGCAGTAATGGTAAAGCATGGCTTTTGTAAAGCAATTCTGTTATAAGAGGCTACATTTAGATGATGAAAAAGCAGTTTTTCTAGGAAAACATAAAAAGCACCTGTGCTTAAATAGAAATAGGGTAGGGGACTGGATCTTGAGTTGACACATAAAAGGAATTGACTTTTAGATTGAGAGCAAACCTCAGTGCTGTAAAGAGAACTTATTTCTCTAGTAACTTAAATATTGTCTCAAAGGTAATGGCATGTGCACAAAATTACCCTGTGCTTTGCTGCCTTCCTTGGCTTGAAGCCAGGACAATATTCCCATCTGCCAGATTTGCAGCTCTGCCTTCAGTGTAGTGTTTGGTTTGGACAGCAAAAGGTCCAAATCTTTACTGTTTTATCACACAGCTCTAGGGATGCCAACTGGTACAAAAGTGAGTCTGAAAAACTGACAAAAACCCATCAGTTTCTCTCTAGAATCATGTTAGGCCCTATAAATGAGTAATGGGAGCACTGTATGTTGCCTGAGCTGTCTGCTTGATGGCTTGATGCCAGTGCTATGAGGAAGCCAGAGTCTGAACCCTCACAAGTCAGCAACAGAAAGGGAGAAAGTATTAATGGAAAAATAGAGGTGATCCAAGGACAATGAAGAAACCCCAAACCTGTATGACTGTTTAATCATGCTTTCTTCTCTCCTATGCTGCATTACAGAAATGACATTTTTCCCTTTCTACCAGAGAAATGTTGTTAGAAAGAGTAAGTCCATCTCCACAGTCATCCCTTTACTCAGAGCTGAACCCCTACCACTCCATCTCGGAGCAGCACTCCAGAGGCAGGACATTCCAGTAGAAGTGGGAGGGAGGGGTGAGAAGGCTGGCAGCTGAAGGATAACAGAAGCTGCAGCCACCATTAGTCAGTCTGAATCCTCTGGACACCTATCCGTAGCCATTTCATATATTGCTAAACTTGAACTATAAACTGCAATTGGTTAATCTGCAGGATAGATCAAAACTCGCCTGACAGACCTTCAAATTATCAACTATTACAGCTATTTGATTACTTTGGAACCGCCAATGATAGGTCACATCAGCTCAAGGCCATGTCTGCAACTCTGTACATCAATCCAGAGAAGCTCTCTGTAGAAAGATGTCAGAGCAGAGACAAAACATGTTCTCTCCAGAAATGGTTAATCAATAGTTTTGCTGGGTTGACTGAAGACCATTGGATACAGTGGTGCACCTACTGAGTATAAATTGTGAACTGTCTTCTCTGTCATTCTCAGTCACTTCTCTTGCCATACTGGTAGTTACAAATTTTCCACTTGGAAGTTTTTGGGCATTACTGGAAATGTTTGTAGCACCATGGGTCTGGGGAACAGTGATAATACTTTGTTGTGGGTTTTGGTTTCTTCTAGGGAGAAGAAGGAGGTAAGGAATCTATTTGTAAATGCATCTCAGTGTACATAGACTTTATTTCTGTCAAATATATTGTGTACATAACTAACAGAAGTGCAACCTTAAGACTCTCAGTTGAACAGATGCAGGATAGCGTGAGCAACACTGTACTTTGGTCTTTTGAGTTATTTCTTTTACAACAGAATTTTTGTGTATGGGCTTTAAATAATTGTGAGTTAACATCTAAAAAAAGCTGTAGATACAAATATATGCATCAATGAGATAGCTAAAATATGAATATACATGTTCTGATTTCCTAAATTATGGGCTACTTATACCTAATTATAGTTTAGTACCTACTTACAAACATTTCCATATTATCAGTCTATAACATCTAGTTTTGCCGTTTAATGCAGATAATACTTATGTACCTTTCTATGTTGAATACATATTCCTTAAAAGCATTTATCCTGCTGATGCATTTACACAAGGAGTAAGTAATTTGTTACCTATCATAATTTTGTGGTTTTCAGCAGTCATTTTCTTGTTTATCTTTAAAAAGTTTAATAAAAAAAGGTAGAAATAGTTAACTTTCAGTTAATAACCATCAGGAATTTACTGGAAAAGCTAAAGAATTATCTGAAAGTTATCTTCTCAACTATGGTGCCCATATGCAGCAAAGTAGTTTTCTGACTCAGAATAAAAACCTATAATTTAAACATATGCTTCACTTTAAGCATATGTTTAACTTAAAGTAATGACACTTAATGACACTTTGCCTGAAGGACTAACTCTTACGCTTGCTGAAGATCATGGCAAATTTTGCACTGTTTTTAGCAGGATCCATCCCAAATGGGATATGCTAATAATAACAACATTTCTACACAAATTTGAATACCTATTGGTATTCAAATTGTGGATACCATTGCCCAAAAACGTATCAGACAATGTAAATGGGATGGATTATATATGCGTATATTAGCTAATGGCAATGATTCTGCATTTAAATGGGTGAAAAAATATACTCTTGTTCCAGGGAAAATAAAGTTCACATAATCAAACTGTGGTTTATGATGTTTATTATAATACAGCCTGTTAAAGTTATTATTTCTTGTATACCATAGACCTCACAATAGGCTTACTCTTTTAAGGGGAGGAAATTGTCAATATACTATTTGTTTGTAGGGACATTAACATTTTTTTACATTACAAAAAGCCTAGCATCAGCATTTCACTTCCTTATTAGTCCTGGAGGAAGTATCTTTTTGCATACTTCTAAATTTAGCTTTTGCTTGTGTTTTGTAGGAGACAAGGTGAGCCACCACTTGAAAATGGGTTTCTTCCATACCTGGGCTGTGCCTTGCAGTTTGGTGCCAACCCCCTTGAATTCCTCAGAGAAAAGCAAAAGAAGCACGGCCACATTTTCACTTGCCAAGTAGCAGGAAAATACATTCATTTCCTCACTGACCCTTTTTCATACCAAGCATTGACACGCCAGGGAAAATACTTGGACTGGAAAAAGTTCCATTTTGCTACTTCTGCCAAGGTATCACTTCAAAATGCTTTTAATATCTAATATGCAAAGTATCTGCTGGCAGGACCAACGTACCCAGTTAATCCTTATAGCATAACTAGGCCTTTGAAAAAAGAATGCATTTCGCATTTCTACACTTCTATTGGTTTAAAACAATGGGGTCTTTTTTTTTTTCCCTTTCCTTAAAGAAAAAGAAATTTGCAGTAATTTGAATTATTCATGAATGATATTATTTAGCCATGCAGTATCCCAAATTGCTAAAGTAGAAATACTGTTAACACTATCTGCCTAATGATAATATAGCTTGCTGAAACTGAGACCTTCTTCAGGAGGTGCTCACCACTATTGAAGATTTGGTGCTGATGCCTTAAAAAATGATGTAGCACAGTAGGAGCTCAGTTAAACTCTTATGGAATTAAGCAAAAAGTCTCTTGTTGATGTCATTGGGAGCTGAACGAAAGTCTAGGTAACCATGTCCATTTATTTGTAAGCATCTATTCAAATCTATTTTCATTTGCCTGCTTAACTGCTATGGTTCACTTAGAAAGTACCCGTTCTAGTAATAATAGCCTTTATTATACTTCTTTCTTGTAAGCTATGAAGTTATACTTTGGCTTAAATTTCTGTTAGACTTTGTCATCAAGGTTATGACAGGTCTTATTTATCATGCACATAATTTATTTTGTGACAGGCTTTTGGGCATGGTAGCATTGACCCAGCAGAGGGAAACACCACTGAAAATTTTCATCAGACTTTCATCAGAACTCTTCAAGGTAATGCCCTAGATGCTCTCATTGAAGCAATGATGGAAAACCTGCAATACGTCATGCTGCAGTCAAGAACACCTAAACTTCAGCCTAATGCCTGGGTGACAGAAGGACTTTATACATTCTGTTGCCAGGTGATGTTTGAGTCTGGCTTTTTAACACTTTTTGGTAAAGAACTTAATTCAAATCACGACAAAAATCTGTCATCAAAGCAGGAAACTGAGAGAGCTCATATCCTAAATGCCCTCGAAAACTTCAAGGAATTTGATAAGATCTTTCCAGCCCTTGTGGCGGGCCTGCCCATCCACCTCTTCAAGAGTGCCCATAGCGCACGTGAGAAGCTGGGAGAGGCCCTCCTCCACAAAAACCTCCTGAAGAGGGACAACCTCTCTGAGATTGTTACCCTCCGCATGTTCCTGAATGACACTCTGTCAACATTCGATGACATGGAAAAAGCGAAGACCCATGTGGCGCTGCTCTGGGCCTCGCAAGCCAACACCATTCCTGCCACATTTTGGAGCTTGTTCTATCTTCTTAAGTAAGTCCCAATGCTTCTCATTTCCAAACAAGAAAAGTGTTTGTTATCTTTCAGAAACCAGCTCAGTAAACAAGCAAATTCCACTGCTTGATACGTCATTCGTGTCAAACAGCTTACTGGTTACAACAGAAGTGGCATGTTGTTCTGGACTTCCAAAGAAGACTCCTTCACTCACATACCAAGTAGTGGTACTATGGTACTACAGAGCAATTGTGACGAAGTTTATCTTTTTTTTTTTTTAAAAAAAAACCCACACTCCAGGGCAAAGCTACACTTCTTTAAGAAAGCTTTGGCATAAATCTATATGATATGACATTAAAAGCACTGGTTGCAGTCTGAACTTTAGTTGTATTGAAGGCTCCCAATATAGTCAGACGTTTTTAGATCATCTCACTAGTGCAAGCAAAATGAGCTTTAACTTCATTATTGTTTTCGAGGATACTTAATAGAAAATAGTTTATATGTTCATAGATCCTACTGAGGTTGACGTGTGGACTGTAGCTGCTGAGCTTGTTAGTCAGGAGAGGAGTTCACAGTTCAAATAATACTAATTAATGTGCATTTTAGAGTGGGCCTCTGCCTCTATGGACTATAATCTACCTCAGCATGACTAACTTTTAAGAATGTATCTAAATTGCTGGAGGTTTTATTTAGCCAGCAGCTTGTACCCTCGTATCTACCTGCCAGTGCTAATATCTGAGATTCTTTAGTACTTTTCATTCCAAGAATGCATTTGCTTTAGGTCTTCTGGCCTTGGGGTCTTTTAACACCCTGATTGATTTTGCCTTCATAAAGAAACTATTGCATCCTTTATTATTATCTGTAAGTATTTCACAGTAGCTCACATATTCTGTGTCTGGAAGAAAGTCTAGACAGTGATGGATACTATGTGGACTTCCAGTATTAGGAAGATTCTTTTCAGCTGGACAGAATATTGACACATAATAGGACATCATCCAGGATAAGTGAGGTTATAAAACTCATCCATGATCCTGTTCCCAAACTTTCTAACAACGATGGGGCTATTTCCTGACCTGCAACTGATTGTTTCATTTCTTATTATTGACATTGCTTTTTTAGTGACATTACTGTTTATTACCCAAGTCATGCACATCAGTTCTGTCCCACTTGTCATTGGAGACAATCAAATTCTTGGGGTTGTTGTCCTTTTTTTGAAGCTATTGTACTTTTACCAAGACATGAAAATGTGTAATTGCAGCGTCTTGCTGCAACATTTTTCATTTTAGAAGGATGTACTTGACAGCTTATCAACTAAATTTTAGTCAGGAAGAAAGTCAAAAACTCTCTTTAAAACATTCTTAAGTGTAAAATTATGTGATACCTCTGCTCTTTTCATCTTAGGAGTCCAGAAGCAATGAAAGCTGCTATCAAAGAAGTACAAAGTATTTTGGAAAGTGCTGGAGAGAAGATCAGCTTAGATGGCAAACGTATTTCCTTGAACAGAAAACAGCTGGATAATATGCCAGTACTAGGTATGATTATTTTATGTGGGAGTATCAGAAATCACCCCACAATTTTCACAGTCTTCTATTTGTGACTATACAAATGTTTCTATGGAATTACTACAGAATTAGCCTACAAGCACTAGAACAAAAATCTGTAAGTTCCTTAGCAATAGCCAACACAATCAATCTTCCTGGTGTTCCAGGTGGTATTGAGAAAATCATGGGTAATGACATGTCTTAATACTGCTACACAGCTACAAAACATAGTATTGGAGACCCATGGATAATTCAGAACAGTATTTTATTTAATAATGACTTTAGATCAAGTAAAAGGGTGTTGCTAAATTTTATATCCCAATTCTTATTATGTGAAGCAATAACTTCATATATCATTACTTTTATTTCTTCTTAATATTTTTCATATTGTAGACACATTTTTAAAAAGTGTCCAAGTTACGGAGAGGAGTTTTGACAATGTCTACTTGAAAATGTTATACTAAAATGTCTTTAACTGCTGTTTCTTTTTTTTTAAAAAAAAAAAATCTGCTTATATTTAAGTAGAAATCTCCAAGTTACTTTTTATGACTACTAGTTTCTATGCACCACCTCAAAGTTTCATAAAATCCTGATCAATGCACTATCTCTTTTTCTTGTTATGTTTCCAGTTTTGTTAGTTTTGTTCTTTATCTCAGAGTGAAAACGTGTCTCACTTTCACATATTCTCTTGCTTCAACTATAAGTATTTTTCTAGTGGAAAGTGGATTATGTTCTTGGTGTTATCTGCAGAAGGGATAATAATGCTAAAAAGAAATGAGAAAGATACTTTCTTAGGCATTGAGAAAGTTTTTGTTAAAATATTTCTTCTAATAAATACAGAGTTTGATAACGGGTTTAAAATAGTTCAAAATACATTACCTCCCCCAAGAAGGTACACATACTATTTCCATGGTAATCATTTATTTTCCTCTCCCTATAGACAGCATCATCAAGGAGGCAATGAGGCTATCGAGTGCATCCATGACTTTTCGAGTTGCCAAGGAGGATTTCACTTTGCACTTAGAGAATGATTTCTACAACATTCGTGGTGATGATATTGTAGCTCTTTATCCTCAGCTCTTGCACTTGGATCCAGAAATCTATGCTGATCCCTTGGTAAGTATTTATCAAAGTGCATTAAACTCTGACCTAACATGCCTTTAAATAGAACATTTAACAAGGGTGCCCCAGAGCTGGTTTTCTGTTGTGCTCCAGACAGTCTCTTCTTATATCTGGAGACATGATGATAGGCAAGAAAAAGAGTAAAGTCAGTGCAAGCACTATCTGCAAAATGTATTTTAGTGTAGCTAAAAAGGGTGCTGCCAGCCCAAGAAAGCCTTCTACTTACTGCCTTCCTCAGTGAGGACAGATCACCACCGGGGGGGGTTGGGGTGTCAAGGGGGGACAAGGGTAAGAATAATGATATCCCAAAGACTCAGAATAAGAAATCTTCCAGTTCTGCTGCATGAAGAAGAATGCAAGTTATAATCCTTATTTTAAGAAGTCAGAAAACAGCAGGAGAGTTATCAGTAAAGAACCTGGGATCATGTCCTACGCGCCAGAGCTTCTCAGGGGCTGCCCTTTCTGAAACAGCACCATAAGGCCTGCTGCCACTGTAGAATGCTTATTGCTAGAGGCTCTTCTTTCCCAGCCTGCATTTTGTGTCTTAATGACATTATCTAGTCTTTAGAGGTATTCAAATGTCAAGTAACTCTTCTCTGGGTTTTGTTACAGACATTCAAATATGATCGTTTTCTCAATGAGAATGGAGAAGAAAAGACTGACTTCTACCGCAACGGTCGCAAGTTAAAGTATTACTATATGCCATTTGGGACTGGCATAGCAAAATGCCCTGGGAGGTTATTTGCTGTGCATGAAATTAAACAATTTTTGGCTTTGATTTTTTCGTATTTTGAGATAGAGCTTGTGGACAATAATGTGCAATGTCCTTCTTTAGATCAGTCCCGTGCAGGACTGGGTATTTTGCAACCAGCCAATGACATTGATTTCAGGTATAGACTGAAATGTCTATGAATATATATTTTATACTTTACATATATATGTACTGTATAAATACACTCTGTAAAAGATACTTTATATATCATTTATATATATGCATGCAAATGACACATTGCAAGTCTTGGGGGAAAATCTATATGAATATGCTAATTCATCAGTACCGTTATGGTACCAGCATGCAGTGGGTATGATGCACTGTGTTGATACAAATTTTTCCCCTTTTACCAACCATTTTGAAACGCAACTTAAGATTCTGAATTGTGCTTGTATAGTACTTCTTTTTTTTTCCTGTCAGCAAACACTTTCCCAGAGTTAGAATTTCATCAGCTAATTCAAAATAATTGTCAAAATTCAACTACAGTGACAATTTATTCTTTTTTATAATTGAAATGTTGGGTATGGTGGTTCTCCCCACAGGTTGAACAAAAATTTTCTTGTATAAAGGTAGATGCATGGTGGGCAGAGTTTCCTGGGGAAGTACCTTTATGGTTTTATTAAAAACTAGAAAAAGACTTAAAGAAAATCTACAGAAATATTCACGTTCTAGTGAAACTGCAAAACTTTTATTATATTCTTTGTAAAATAGTTCTTTTCAGAAAGCTGTAACTGTATTAAAATAAATGATATTGGTTGAACTGAATGCATCTCTAGACTCCTTGTCCTTTTAATGTCTTAACATTCTCAAAGATTTACATCAAAGTCATCTAAGACAGCTTTAAACTAGTCAGCTCAAACACCAATATGGAGATAAATACACACCATATATTCACCAGTGGTTCTGGCTGGATTTTGCATCATTCTCTGAACTCTGAATTTACATAACCCTCCATCAGTCATGCTCCTTAAGGCAGTCTAATTCAGTTAAAGTCATCGTGAGTAGTATGCTCACAGGGTCCAGGACAACTCTCTGCAGCCAACTGTCCAAGGCCAACTCTCCACGGGACGCCTCTATACATCTGACTCTCTGTGTGGACAGCTCTATGCGCAGAGCACCCACATATGTTCAAGGGCTTTGTAGAGCTCGGTGTGTGCAGGGGAGGAACAGTGGCATCTACTGGACTGTTAGCCATCAGGCACTCAACGCTCCCTGCGGCACAGGGTGATATCTGCAGGACAGCTCGCTGCCAGGTGCTTGGAGCTCCCTGCACAGAGTTGTCCCTGTGGAGAGTCAGACATGTAGAGGTGTCATGCAGAGAGTTGTCCCTTTTCCATGCCCACACACATTTCACTTTTAGTGATGGGATGTCCGTAAGAACAATTGTTCCAGGGATAATATAATTTGATTCTCTGTAACATCCCTATCCTTTTCTGCTGCAAACAGTGGATGAATAGGTATCACAAAAGCCCGTTTTTTTAATGAAACATTCTCAGGCTGAGATTGCTTTCTTATCATCTGCCAATGAAAAGAACAAATGGATTTAAAATATTGGCTTTATCCTGGTTTTGTATGTTTCTAAGGACTTATGATCTGACTTTTAATCTTTGACTCAAAAGTAAACTTCATCACAGAAGATGAGATATAGAATTGTTAGATATTTTCAAATTTCACATTCTGACAAGACATCCAATCTAGTTGATAGAGCTCTACCTAAACATGGAATTTTGGATTGAGTCCTAGACTGCTTTACATTATGTATCTGTTTCTCTGCTCACTTTCCACTGTGCTAAATATTCAAATGTAAATAAAGATTCACTAGTGTGTGATTATTTATTACCTGTGTGTTGTCTTTGTAACTTTATTTTTTTTTCATTTTCAAAGGAGAACAGGGAACACCAATTTGTTACCATTTTTAATGCATATAATATTGAAAAATTATGTATCATTCAAGGGGTTTTGGATTATTATTTTGGTTCTTTTGGTGAGGGAAGTATCCAGTCTTTAGGCACAGCTTGTTTCATACTTCTGTCAATTATATTTTTGTATGATTTATATAAATTGTAGCACATTCGATCACAGTATCACAGTATCATAAGGTTGGAAAGGACCTCTGAGATCATCAAGTCCAACCTATAACCTAACACTAACACCAACCATCATCTAGACCATGGCACTCAGTGCCTCATCCAGTCTCCCTTTAAACACCTCCAGGGTAGGTGACTCCACCACCTTCCTGGGCAGCCCATTCCAATGGCCAATCACCCTTTCAGTGAAGAATTTTTTCCTCACATCAAGTCTAAACTTTCCCTGACGAAGCTTAAGTCCATGCCCTCTGGTTCTACCACTGGTCACCTGAGAGAAGAGACCAACCCCTGCCTGACTACAACCTCCTTTTAGGTAGTTGTAGAGAGCAATGAGGTCTCCCCTGAGCCTCCTCTTCTCCAGGCTAAACAGCCCCAATTCCCTCAGTCGCTCCTCATAGGGCTTGTGCTCCAGCCCCCTCACCATCTTCGTTGCCCTCCTCTGAACACATTCCAGTATCCTAACATCTTTCCCATACTGAGGGGCCCAGAACTGGACACAATATTCAAGGTGAGGCCTGACCAGTGCCGAGTACAGGGGGACAATAACTTCTCTGGTCCTGCTTACTACACTATTCCTGATGCAGGCCAGGATTCCATTAGCCTTCTTGGCCACCTGGGCACACTGCTGGCTCATGTTGAGTTTCCTGTCCACCAGCACTCCCAGGTCCTTTTCTACCTGACTACTCTCTAGCCACTCTGTCCCCAGTCTGTAGCTCTGCATGGGATTGTTGTGTCCAAAATGAAGTACCCGACATTTGGACTTATTAAACATCATCCCATTAGAATCGGCCCAGCTCTCCAATCTGTCCAGGTCCCTCTGTAGGGCCATCCTACCCTCTAGCAGATCAACTCTTCCTCCCAGCTTGGTATCATCTGCAAATTTGCTGATGATGGACTCAATCCCCTCATCCAAATCGTCAATAAAGATATTAAACAGGACGGGACCCAATACCGATCCCTGGGGGACACCACTGGTGACCGGCCGCCAACTGGATGAGGCACCATTCACCACCACTCTTTGGGCTCGGCCATCCAGCCAATTCCTAACCCAGCACAAAGTGCTCCCATCTAGGCCACGAGCTGCCAGCTTCCCTAGGAGTCTACTGTGGGGGACCGTGTCAAAGGCCTTATGTATGTTAGTACTGACTGAGAGAAGACATTAAAGCCTGACATTGCTTTAATTACATGTACCCTGGCACATATTATTACCATTAGCATATCTACTACCCCTTGCTTAAACAAATCTTGTTTGAAACAAAATTTTTGAGGGCAACAATGTTATGCTATGTTTTAAGCAAAATACTCTTCCTTGATGAAAAGGAATTCAACATAGAATTACAACAGCAGATAACAAAAGATAAGAAGACAACTGGCTAAACTAATTCCAGGTTCCCTGGAAAAATAAGCCTTCTTTTTCAGCCTCTTGTCTCCTCCAAACTGACTCTTCCAGACTGCTCTGAATGTTTTAAATATTTATTTTCAGGTCCCTTTGTCTATGAGAATTTGAAGTATTCAGTAGCTTCTAGAGCTGATATGACTTTCAGCTATCCAAGGAATAGCAACAGTAGAGACCTGAGAGGAAAGCAGAAACACCACAGGATTTATGTTGCAGATTAAAAATCAAATTCTGAACATTGTGAGGAGTCTACTGGCTTTATTCTCCAAAGCAACAGAGACGACACAGGAGATACAAAAGCCAGTGTCTCTGTGTTTGCATTGACTACTTGGCACTTCTTCCCCTGCTGTGTGATAACCTTGGTTATCTGAAATTACGTTCTCAGGGCTTTGCTTGCCTGGCCCGATCTCATTACAAGTCTTCCCCACCATGCTGACAGTGTGTGCATTAGGTCAGATGCTTGTTTTCTTTCCTGGAACTCTGAACTCAACTACTCTGAACTCAACTCTGAACTCCCTCAACTACTAAATCCTCCCCTTGTTATATTCCTTTTTCATTCCTTCTCGATATTTGTCACATAGGCAGACATACAGAGGGTATTAGGAAAGATATTGATGTGGTCTCTCTGATCCTTCAATCCCTTCTTCACAGGGACTTCAGCATTTTTAACTAGAATTTCAGCCACATTTTTCATTGCAGAAGGCGTTTAACGAGAAGGTTCAGTTTCTGTTTGAGGTTTACTTTTTTGTATCGTTTTTTCAGTGAGTCTTTCATGTTCAGCATGTACCAGATAAATGCTACAAACGTGCTAGGTTTTGTCTATAGTCTTCAGCAAGTTTTGCACCAAGAAGATGAAGAGCAAGCAAATAAAAGATGTGAAGTTCTGTCAGGCTGGACTGCTATTTACAAATTCATGTTTGGTTTGAAGTCAGTGTTGAAGTTACTGGTGTTCTGGAACAAAAAGAGCTTCATTTCAACTTGTATAAATCCCTGTAATTTCCTAATGGAAATAGTCTAAACTGATACTCTTAAAAGTCTATTCACAATTAAAATAACTAGATTATTTAAAAATCTTGTATTACGTATTGAACAACATGATAAACAACTTTGCTTTAAAAATTATTTACTACAGTATGCAAAATACAAGCTTTCATTTTCAAAGAAATCTTAATAAATCCAAGTCCAATGGAAAAGAGAGGTACTATTGCTAGGGTAGATATGACTAAGGAAAGGCCAGAACACACAAATATTAATGCAATGAAATTATCTTTTTAATAATAACAATACAGATCTGCATATTTTTAAATGGCCAGCTTTAGTACACCTCACACTGCTCTCCTGTAGAGCTAATTCAAAGATTTCCTAGAAAGACAGCGAGACCATTTCCAGACTATCAAACCATATCGGAGGCAGGTAGCAGGGTCCGTATCCATCACACACAAGCCCAATGCCTTAATTACAGAGTCATTGTAAACTGGCAGATGCCATCACTGTTGCTAGACTGTGCACAGGGTCCCATGGGAGTGGCTACAGTGGCTTGTTCCCAGACTTCTGGGGGAATGCGACCCTTGCCACTCAGGGCCCTGTCACTGTTGCTGGGCAGTAATTGTCAATGCACAGCTGGACATAACCTATATATTTGTATTTAGTGGGAAAGAAGTATAAAATAACAGATTTCCTTGCAATCTTAGGATGACAGGTGATGTGGGGAAGAGATATTTCCTCCTGGACAGGAAAATATTTTGCTCTCCTCATCTATCATCTTGCTCTCCCCATCTCTCTGTGCTGACGGGTGGTTCCTGTGGCTCTGGGGAACAGCAGTGGTTAAAAGCAGTGGTTTGCAAGACCAGGGTCTGGCAAGGTTAGCTACAAAAGTCCAAAAGTCGTACTGCTTCCTCACAGAAGTTGCCCAGTTGCAATACAGGCACTGGCTCTTTCTGCCCAGTTCTGAACTCATGTAGCATGAGCACATGGATATCAGCACACCTTCTGAGGACTCTGTGGAGCGATGTGACTTTTCAATGTTGACCTGGTGTTACCCAGCTGAAAAGATCCAGTATAACCTCCTGAGCATGCTTCCACTTTCTGACAAAAGACATACAGATGAACAGCCTGAACAGTTTTGGATAGGGATTTCTTTTTTCATATGTTGGGCTATATACAAGTACTTTGTTTTGCTGCCATGGCTGCTAATTTTCTAACCTCAGTTAAACCCCTCTTACCAGGGTCACACAGATGCTAGTGAGGGGAGAAAAGAGTACAAAGGCTGCTATGCCTTGGCTAATGTAATCAAATAATTCAGCAATCAATCAATATTCATCTGCTTGTCAGGGTCATGGACACCACAAGGTTACAACAGGGCAATTCTCTTTTGCTGCCTTTCCTAATAGCAGTACTTTTCTTAAGACAGAAGACCAAAAAAGAAAAATGACTAAAGATCATAAGAGCAATTAGAAAAGTATTGGGCAGATCAAAGGTGGCGGGAAGGAAGCAGCCTCTGCCATGAGTTGAGTATTTCACATTATGTACTTACTAGGTAAAATGCATAAAGAGATATGGGCAGAAGGGAGATGAAAGACCTCCTCACCTCCAGGTGAAAACACTGGTTTGCTCAGGCAATAGCTCCTTTTCTCAGTGAATTTGTAGCCTGGTTTCTCTGAAAAATGGAAAAGATTCAACAGGATCATTTACATGACTTCTTGATGGTACACTTATGGCTAAAGTGTTCTCTTAGCTGAGAAAAGATTCATTTCAATATCGGATTGAAGTCTCAGAGTTAGAGGAGAGGACCAAGTTCAGTTTCTCTCATGCTCAGGAGATCACTCTAATTTTGTAGTCATCCTGTAAAGAGTGGTAAGAGTGAGAAGTACCTCCTGAAGCAGGCACAAGCTCATTATAGACTAGATACACCAAGGAGCTTAAGTGCTCAAGTATTTTTGGTCCCAGATGAGCTCTGTATGGGGTTAGCCAGGTGCCTCTGACAGAGGTTTTAGGACTAGGAGCATGACACAGGCAACTGAGTGAGAGCAGGTGGCTCATAACCCAGCAGAAGGAGGCATTTTGGCTGAGCAGATGGAATCTAGGTAATGAAAATGTTTTACAGTTTTCGGGCTAAAAGAAAATTTTTTCTCATTGTGGAGTTATTGGAGGTGACGTGGTGACCTTACCAATGAAACAAGAGTCCTTATGGGAAAACAAGATAGTTTTATGTTTCTGAAAACATGCTGGCTATAGCTGGTTTTCACCAGCTGGGATTCATCCACAGACAAACTACTCCAGGTAAGCTATTGCTGGATATTAAGGGTCATGTAAAACCATCCTGGGCAAGTCATCTGCTTCCAGCATGCTCAAACAGCTCCTTTCTAGCAACGCAATCATGAAGCAGCAGCAGCCACACTTGGGGACAGCAGTGGCAGGCCTGGGAGCAGGACAGTGAAGCATGGAGTGGGCTCTCACTAGTTGGGACCTGGCCCTTGTGACTTGCAGCATCCTGGTGATTTTCTCAAGGTTAAGGTTCAGCCTGGAACTGCTTGGCTTTAAATTGTAAGGGGGAAGATTTAGATTAAACATTAGGAAGAAATTCTTCAAAATGAGGGTGGTGAGGCACTGGCCCAGGGAAGCTGTGGGTGCCCCCTTCCTGGAAGTGTTCAAGGCCAGGTTAGATGGGACCTTGAGCAGCCTGGTCTGATGGGAGGTGTCCCAGTCCATGGCAGGGGGGTGGAGCTGGATGATCCTATTTTCTCTTTCAAACCAAACAATTCTATGATTCATCCAGCAAAAGGAAGAAGCTGCCACTACATTGTGCAAAGACTTGATCTGAGAGGCTTACTTTGAGAAGTTCCCCAATGGCAGAAGGAGAGAATCTCCTGGTCTATGGATTCTGTTGGGTAGAGGAACAAAGCTGCTTGCAAAGTGCTGCTCTTCTCGGTCAAAATTACGGCACTCCTGGGCTCAAACAGAAGCAGAACTGGAGGCACCTGGTAACAGAGCTGCCACTAAGTTCAGACAGCCATTATTTGACTTGTCAACAGTGGTTTTGGTGACTGTGGGTTTAAACAAAGATTTTCAAATCCTATCTAAAGCTCTTAAATTGTTTGTGGATTTTACTGTAGAAATATCAGGATAAACTGGTGTTTATAACAACACCTTTCATGCAAGTTTCTTTAGAAAAAAAGAGAAAGCAAAATAAGGAAAAGTCATGGGATATTTTTTCCTGAAAGCATGAAATAAATTTTATTGATAAATAAATTTTATTTATTTTATTGATATCAATAGCGTGTTTCAAAAGATATTGCTCAGAGTCTTGGTATAAATTGATAGCTGTAGCACCTAAATAGGTATTTACAAGTGGCCCAGATTGCTAAAGTCACATAGCAGCCTGACGATAAGGTCAAATCTGCTCTCATTTGCACCAAAGTAAGTTCAGCACAGAGGGGGCTTAATCATAATTATGCCTGCAGTCCATCTCTTTTTAGCAAGCTGCATGTGAGGGGGTTGTATGGTGGTAAAATCAGTCATTGCCTCATAATAACCTTAGAATTAAACAATAAAAGGTTATATACTATTAAATGGACTGCTGACAGTGTAAATACCAGCTTGCTAACTGGTGTTGACTTTAATTTGTTTTCTGCCAAGACAGACAACTCTGTGGGACACACTTCAAGTCAAACGATCTTTAGTGGTCTACGTATCATGAAAAGAGAGAGAGGTAACTTCAGAGCAATTCACTTAAAAGAGACACAGATTTTGTAAATTAAAAGTTCGTTTTACATAATTCACAAATAAATAAGATCCCAAAGACCCTACTTATCTTTTCAAAGCTAACAGTAATTTCTGAAATTCATCTCATCAGATAGCAAGATCCCACAGAGATTTTGAAAGATTAAAACAACTTAGCCAACTGTATCACCCTTATTTTGAGAACTCTTCAGTGCGAGGAGCCATGTAATTATTTCTCAGTAGCATTTGGGTAATAGTTGACTGGGAGGGGATTAGATGTCTCACAGGCTCCAGTACCACAGACACAAGACATATAAACATCCACAAGAACATCATTAAATGTCATAGGCTGGAGATCCATTTCACCCTAGGTTTCTCTTCTGAATAACAGCCCACAAGTGCAAACAGAAGTGCACACGAGTACAGCAAGCATGACTGGAACTTCCCGGGGATCCGTCTCAGACTCCCTAAGTAATGGTCTTGTTGTTAGAGATGTTCAACCTACAGGTTCTCAACCTACAAGTGCTCAGCACTTTTCAAGAAAATGACTGATCTTCTGTGAGGTTCTGGAGGGCTTTGGGAAACCTCCATCCTCGTGTTAGCTGCCAGCAAATACCTTACGTGAAGTGCTCGCTGGCAGGAGCGTGAGGCCTGGTCCTCGACACCCCTGTGACATGCCTGTGCCAACTGCACTATGGCCAGTCTCACCTTTGCTCAGTTTATAGAGAAATCAGTGCCAGCTCTTCCACCTCTTCTTAGCTCACGCTCCATTGGACATCTAGCCTATATCACATGGAGTGTCCCAGAAGGTAAATCAGGGCCTGCAAGAGAATTGTGGACAGAGATGAAAATTTTGTGCCTACAAAGGCTTTACCAATCACCATGACAAACTCCTATGAGTGATCTGAAGCATGGGGTAAGGAACATTGCCCAAAGGGTTGCATCAGCAGGCGAGAGGAGGTCTGGACATTACTGACTGTAACCCCAGCTCTGCTCCCTTCTTTGGGTTGGACTAGATGATCTCAGAGTTCTTTTCCAACCTTGTGATACTGTGATACTGTAATGATAATTGCTTCTTATGCTTAGGGAAAGACTTCCTCTCTGCTTTATGTGACATTTCAGCTTGACTACTCTGCCCAAATAAGCAAAGTCTTGGGAAAGGCAAACAGTCAAGGAGGGGCTCTCTTAAAATACATTCTCCACATTGAACTGACTCATTTCACGGCTATTTTATTTCCCAGATGGAAGAACCTGAACAAGTATGAATATCTTTATGAGGATTAAAAGCTGATGCTATAAACAACAGTGGACACCATTAATGATGCAAGCAACTGCCAGTTATATGGGTTCTGTTAACTATGCCTCATGTTCTTCATACATTAGCTTCTTACAGGTATTATTTAGACACGGCAAACCTGTGTAAGCAGACCAAATCAACTATTGTTCATTGAAGTCGTGTGTCTGGAATTAGAAGAGATTCTCCTACATCTGTAAAGAGACTACAGTCAAAGGACTTTTTTCTGAAAGCTGATGACATTATAAAGCAGTAGGAATTCTGCATAATTGGCAGAAACTGTAACCAGACACGACCAGTGCTGAATACAAATATACAGAGATACACTACAGTGCAGAGCTATCTGCATATGGCTGACATTAAGTTCCAAGTGGAGGCATTGCAATGCCAGGAGGTAGATTCCTGGTTGTAATTTAGAAGACCCAACATAACTGCTTAGGCTCCTGGTGCAGGCAGAACAGAGGTGAGGGCTGAAGGGCCAGCCCAATCTCACTCCAGGAGTGGTTTCTAAATTTAAATGATGGCACAAGTTACAAGCTTATTCCTTGGCCTCCCTAAGAACTTTGCTATTTTTTATTGATATTATTTCCACACAGATCAGGACTTTGCTATAAGAATTATACAAATACAGAACAAACCCACCAGGCTTCTCCCAAAAAGGTCACAAGGAAAAACAAAGTGAAGTCCATCCATCTAGAAGAAGGTAAGGAAACAATATGGCAGTGTTGCCAGCATTCCAGCTCATGGTCTAGATAGACTAACAGGTTGGCTAATGTCAAGTTTATCAGCAACTCTGAAAGCATCTTGATTTGATCAGACCTAAACCATAGAACTAGACAGTGAATATCAGATGACAGGTGAGGATTAAGCCGTGGAGTTCCTTGCAAGTGAAAAGAAGAACAGTTTATCTTTGGTGCTGTAAAGGATGTGGGAGAAGGCAGCAAGGGAGGAGGGATCACAGTGTAGACAAAACAACCTTTGCAGCAAAATTACAAATACATGTAGCAGGAGAGGGAAGCGCTGGAACACTATCTACAGTGATAGACAGAAAGAAAGGAACACTTGGATGAATTTTGTTATGAGAATGGCTACAAAAGCCTACATCTTAATAGCAGTTATGCAGAAGCTGAAAGGTAACATTTTAAGAAAAGAAGCACCACTGACTGTAACAAGAGATTGCTGATGGGCGACCAAGGGTGAGGATGAGGTATGGGTGTTTAGACTAGACTTAAGCTAGATTCTACCTAGCTAAAGACATCGGGGAGAAGTGTCACTTGAGTGAAGCGGGTGTAATGTCAGTTGATAGGAAGCCAGAAAAACACTCAAGCAGTACTCCAAACTGGGATTATAAATGACATGTTCAGCAAGCTATGAAGCAAGAGAGAAAGGCACAATCACAACTGAAGTAAGCTTGTGTTAGGAAACAAAAGAGTAGGGATAATAAAAGGGAAGGAGTGACAGACAGGGCAAGTCTCAGGAGATACAGTGGGATGGAGCATGAAGAAGAGGAGGAGAAGCCAGTAAGAGTGCAGGCTTAGTGGAAACCATGAAACTTGATTTCCAGGGTAGACCTCAGACAGACTCTATTCCAAACAGTTACTGGTTAAATAAAATACAGCAGACTGGATCCACAGGCATGTGCTTATGTAAATATTTGCTACCACTCTGATCAAAGTTATTAGGTGATAATGTTCAGCCTTGAAACTGGCCTTGAATAGCATTTATTAAGGTGCTCCACTACTACAGCTATTGCTAAAGATCAGTACACCAAACTGCATCGTCAATCAGCCTTGAACTTTTGTGTAAAGGACTACCAGTAAAAACGTACAGAAAATGATCTAACTGGAGCCTGTCAAATAAAACACACCTACAGCTATCACTGAGATTATAGAACTATTAACACAATTCATGTATTGTCAAAAACATGCTGGGCAACACGAAATAACTACAGAAATACAGACTTTTTAAC
Organism: Tapera naevia; assembly: GCA_033556795.1. Lineage (NCBI taxonomy): Eukaryota > Metazoa > Chordata > Aves > Cuculiformes > Neomorphidae > Tapera > Tapera naevia. The sequence goes on from JAUMJJ010000038.1 coordinate 21,763,511, forward strand.
TGCTGTTGTTATGCTTATCTGGGAGTAATTGTAATACTTTTGAGGCAGGTGTTTTTCAAAAGTTAACAGCCTCTATTTCAAGTTTCTAGCCTCAGTGTAATTCAGATTTTTGCAATGAATATATAGTGAGCACACAAGGAAAAAGGGGAAAAACTGGATGCTGCCACATATATAGATGAATATAATTTACGTTATAGTCTGAAAAATAAAATATTAAATTCTTCCACCAAAGACTATAGGAAAATAAAAAAAAAAAAAAATAAAGTGTTCTTTTGAGAGTGACATAGAGCCAGAGTGAAGGTCAGCTCACAAATTAAGCACCCTATCTGTAGGTCTCCATAAGTGAACTAGGTTTCAAAACTCCTAATATAGCCATATGAGATCTGGTCAACACAAGCAGACAGCTGAACACCAGCAGCTGCCAAACTATATGTGTCTACTTTAGGATAAACCAACTAAATGTCTACACTGAAATGATGACACAAACAAGGGTCTTGACTCACTTGCCCACACACAGGTATTTAGAGCCATTTAAAATGCCCTATAGTATACCGTGTAACTTCTAGACCTACTTTGTACAGGCATGTGGAACTCATAAATCATCAAATCTACAGCCTTTATGGTGTCTTAAGAAACAGAACACTTTCTGAGAACTGACTGTGGGGATCAAGCCCTAAATCTCCACTGACTAGAATGGGAGATGGACACCTCGCTCACGTGCAAACATGTACAGAGAAATACCTACATTTAAGTGTCCTAATCTTTGAACTGCATCCCATTCTCAGAGTTTCAAGGACTGTCAAAAAATGTAGGCTTTGAAATCAGTTTTGATCATTGGCTTTTAAAACAAATTTTGATTTCTACAAGATTAATAGCTATCTATCATGTAAAATAATAAACCTGCCCTGGAGACTTTTACTCTCAATTACCCTCTGAAAGGAGATCCTGGAGAGACAGTGTTCTTAGTTTAGGCATTGTATCATGTAATTTATGCATAAACCAAGGCAGTCAAAGACTGCATAGATGTGGCAAAACCCTTACAACTTTTGTGGGGAAACAAAAGGGCAAATTGTAGTCAATCGTAACAGTTATACAGGGTTAGTATTTCCTGAATCCATTGGACTGGAAATAAACAAATTAATTCTTTCCCTTCACTGTATTAAAAATGACACATTTCTGGTTTTCTTCCCATTTAAAAAAGATATGTCCTTTCAAAATTACTTCAAGTTAAAAGATTAAAAGACAGAAAGCGTAGCAGTTTGTTTCATTTGATCTATACTGGTTTTCACAATGTTTTGGTTTCTTGAAGATTCTGATATATTTTGCTTAGGTCAGATCTGCTAAATGGCTATAATCCAAATCTTTCTGAAATTAATTATTTTTCATAGCTTCCCTAGTGACTAAAACTTCTGCTTTTTCCATTTTAACCACAGAACCATTACCTTTCTCCTACCATGCATTCATATATTGAAATCTATGTAGACTCATATCAATTTCTTTTGAAAACAGTTTCCAGCCATTTCTTTAGAGTTCTTACACAGTAGCATTCCCCAAGACACTTGACACTGGTTTCCTTCCAGTCTCTCAGTAGGAATCTAATCTAAAACTTTCTCCATAGCAAGAGAACCCAATGTGTACTGGTCTTGAAAATCTCTTCTATGACTTTTATTATAAGGGCAGAAAGTGTCTTTGTATATTTATTTTAACTCAAAATAACAGAAAAGATATATTGGGGCAGATTCCAAGAGTGATTTTCTATCTGTTGCTGTATACATAATATATCAAACTACAGAGACCTTCCTGTTTGCTGACATTAGATTTTTGCATACAGAGTCTCATGACCATCGTAGCCATGCTGTTCAAATCAGTTGGTGAGATGCATGTTCTACAAACCCTTTATGGTAAAAGTTCAGGTGCAGAACTGCATCTTTTTTGTTTACTTTAAAATACAAAAGAGAAGACCTACCCAAATTTCTAAACACAAATCAAAGTCACTGACTGTCTTTTTATATTGCTTTTTTGTTTGTTCGCTTTCTAGTCTGATAAGTTTCTACATATTTGTGTTTGATGCTGCAGATGTTTCTAATAAACATGAGAATTTTATTAAACTGCTTATTTTATATAAAGCAACAGAGAAAAACATCTACTTACAGAAGGGAAAAAAGCCAGTCTAGCCAGGCTTATTGCTGTAAGCCAAATCTACCCTCATTATTACTCCCACCCGCAAAGAAATTACGTTAGTCATGTAATTCAAAGGAAGAATTTTAAAGAAACCTGAAGACACTTCTGGGTAAGAACTACATTCTACCCTAAATGACACTCACTAATATAAAATTGAAAACTTATTCCAGAAACTTAAAAAGTCATGATTCTGGGGGCAAAGATTATGTTTTAGTCTCTGGGGTCTTTCCCTTTCTAGATACCCGTTCCCATAATTTGTGAAATAAGGTCTATCAAGTCCTTGTTCTAAAAGTTGTCACTGGTGGCTATAGTCCTAGCAAGTCCACAAACCTCTTTTCACTTGACATGAGCATCATATCTATTTTTCTTCAGCCAGGGAATTCATAGAATGGTTTGCATTGCAAGGGACATTTACAGGTCACCTGGTCCAACACTCTCACAATAAGCATAGACATCTTCAACTAGATCAGGCTGCTCAGAGTCCCATCCAGCCTGACCTTGAACGTTCCCAGGGATGGTGCATCTACCACCTCTCTACGCAACCTGTTCCAGTGTTTTAGCAGCCTCATTCTAATCAATTTCTTTGTTGTATCTAGTCTGAATCTACCTGCTTGTAGTTTAAAACCATTACCCCTTGTCCTATAGCAACAGATCCTGTTGAAAAGTCAGCCCCGTCTTTCTTACAAGTCCTCTTCAAATATTGCAAAATTGCAATAAGTTCTGCCCAGGGCCTTCTCTTCTCCAGGCTGAACAACACCAACTCTCTCAGCCTGTCCTCACAGGAGAGGTGTTCCAGCCCTCTGATCATTTTTGTGGCCCTCCTCTGGACTTGTTCCAGCTGGTCCATGCTTTTCCTGTGCTGAGGGCTCCAGAGCTGGATGCAGTAGTCCAGGTAGAGTCTCACCAGAGAAGAGAAGAAGGGCAGAATCATCTCCCTCGACATGCTGGCCGCACTTCTTTTGATGCAGCCCAGGATATGGTTGGCTATAGTTGGATTTCTAGGCTGCAGTGCTCATTGCTGGCTTATGTCCACTTTTTCATCCACCAGGACCACCAAGTCCTTCTCAGCAGGGCTGCTGTCAATCCCTTCACCTTTAGCCTGTATTGACCCTGGGAATTGCCATGACCCAGGTGCATGACCTTGCACTTGGCCTTGTTTAACCTCAGGAGGCTCACAGGGGCCCAATACTTTAGCTTGTCCAGGTCCCTCTGGACAGCATCCTATCCCTCAGGGTCAACTGCATGACTCAGCCTGGTGTTGTCTGCTGAAGGTGCAATCAATCCCACTGTCTATGGCATTGATATTATCCAGTACTGGTTCCAGTATGGACCACTGAGGGACACCAGTAGTCACTGATCTCCATCTAGTCACTGTGCTGTTGTCCGTTACTCTCTGGATGTGACCAGTCAGCCAGCTCCTTATCCATCAAACAGTCCACCCATCAAATTCACATCTTTTGTTGCTACCATTCACTTCTTACGTCCACTACAGTATTTCACAAGGAAGATCCATTATGTTAACCATAATTTAGCTCACTGAGTAAGGGAACAGGCTCATGCTCTGATTGCAGATCTTGCCTTTTACCTCTGTCTATGGGTTAAAGGACTTCATTCTGACCAGAGTAGGGCTGAGGAACATCCAGATACCAATAAGTTCAGAGTAGTGCAACAGAAAAGCAACACAAAAGAGATTCAAGGTCTAATATGAAAAGTTTATCTTAGTTATGGGCAAAAAAAATAATTGTGAAGAGGGTAGAGAGCAGAATCCATTAGTGACATTTACATCAAACGTGACAATCTTCCTCTACTGAGATGAGGAAGAGTTCTTTACCTTTCTTCCACTTTAATACATGTCTTCAAAATGTTTTCTTAAATATGCACAAAAAGCTGGCTTTCAGAAAGAAGATGAATCTTTGAGATACAAACTATTGTGATCTATCCTCAAGAAAGTAATTTTTCAGCAGAAAATAAACTGCTACACAATCAGCTTCATTAGTCACCCAAGCAACTCATTACTCGAGCAGCATTTGCAGCAGAAGACCAAATGAAATAGATGAGGTGCAACATAATAGATGAGACCCTGAGAACACAGAATGAAAGCATGTTGGCAGAAGACTCCCTCAATTTCATTGACAGATGCTCGAGTAGGAAAGAATATAAGAAAAAGCATGACATTTATAAAAGACAGGCAGCCACTTGCATGGTAAGTGTAGATTGCAAGCTCTGTCGGGGCTATGACAGCTGGAGTAAGAAGGCAGTGTCTTTTATTGTCACATCTGTTGAATCTTTTCCAACAGAAATACCTAATAGAGATTACAATCAGCTCCTCCCTCAGAATGACAGGAGGAAAAATCTCTCCCTCATAATTCACTATGACCAAGATGTACTGTGTTTGTAATCAACTGCTCTATGTGAGGGCAAATTAGTGAGGAAAACTGAACTTTTTAGGGATATTAGCAGCTGTTCCTCAAATGTTTAACTAACATTCAAGTCTGGCCTTCAAATCTCCAATATACTCAGGTGTCTTTTTTAAAGCCTAACAGATTCCTCTTATGAAGTGCCAGTTATTGGCAGAATCTACATCCATATTTCACTTAGGGAATTTAGACAAAATATTTACCGCATCCTGAACAAACCTTAATATAGTTCATTCTTAAAGACTGGTCTGATTTCATCAGCCTAGCAGCTTTGGCAGCCCCTGCTTGGTTTCATCTGTAAAATCCTAATCCAAATAAACATTTCATAGAATCATAGAATGGTTAGTGTTGGAAGGGTCTTTAAAGAACATCTAGTTCCAAGTAGTATAGTTATGGATTTTTTCATCCTGTCTTGCAGGAATTACAATATGTTTATAACTGTAGGCAAGCTATCTATAACCATGTCACTACTAGTATACAAAATTTCAAGTTCTTCAGAATATATTACAAAAAATTCATTTTCCATTTTCTTGACTATCACATTTTTAGTCCATGGAAAAGAGGCTGTTTTGTTTATCTGAGACTGGACTTAAATAAGTCTTTAAGCAAAATGTAGCTTTCTCCATAGTAAAGATATTATTATTGTAATAGCATTTAACAAATGCTTACTTACTGTGCCAGTACAAAGATAGTAGCACTTTCGGAGCTTGCATATGCTACAATTCTAAGAAGATTCATAAAATTAAATGCATGTTTGTTGGTAGCCTTGGCCATGACTGAGGCTATTTGTAAATCACTAACTCCAGGTCACCTCTACCTTCTCTGCTTGCGCAGTTGATTGGGTAATAAAGCCTATACAGACAACTAAGGCAAACAGACCTTGCCAGGCTGAAATGTTCTGATTTTTAATGGGTTCAGCTAAACTGCCACTTCAAAAGAGAAAGAAAGAGAAAGCAAATATTTTTCTCCTCCATACTTTTTCTCTACACTAAATCTACATATTATATCCATCAATACATCAAATTGGAGATGCATGGGACTGATATTGCTATATTAGTCAAGGGAGGCAGAGCTGGAATTGGAGAAACCAATAACACAGTCATTAAAATGACTTCTTATTGTTACAAAGTTTTATGACAGTAGGGCCTGAAGATTGCAACTAGAACTGGGAATAGCAGACACACTGAGAAACACGGCACCAGTAACAAGAAGCTTAGGATGAGAGCACTAAGCCTGAAGTTAACTGTTCTCACATGTGCCTACAGGTAGGCCAGGAGTCTCCAGGGAGCTGCTTAGGAAGACCAGCATTAAGCATGGCGGGCTCAAGCCTCTCGTACAGAACTTAAAGGGACTTTTTGCACACATACGAGATAATGTTTAGCTGAGCAAATAACAAGTAAAACCTGCTGTGTGGAAGAGTTCAGTGTGCAGGTTAGAGAAGAAACACAGAGAATCAAAGTGCTTCCAAAATCATTTCAGGGTTCTAGTTTTCTCATATTTATTTGCTGATGCTGTGACCTACTCCACATCTTTATCTTATATCCAATCTTAGCTTTATTTCCTAATTTGGGCCATGAGACATTACTAAAAAATCCACAAAACCTAGACAAAAGCTGAGATATGCAACAACAGTAATATAAAATCACTAGCTAAGTAAACCATATATTATTGAGTCCATTGAGGAAAGTGTCAAAGAACTGGCAGATTTAAATGTTAAACATCAAAACACTGGAGAGCTCTGTACAGCCTGGAATATGCAATGACTAAACAAACTTTATTTGCTAATAAATACGTTTAAAAAAATTCTTGCCATAGTGAAGTGAGGACCTGAGGAAGGAGGGCTGCCCTCATGAGAACTCCACAGGGCTGGAGTTCTTAGGCAGAAATTATCTGTAAGCACCACTTCCCTCCATATGAGGAAGGGCTGAGTGACTTGGGTTTGTTCAGACTGGAGAAGAGGAGAGGGGACCTTATCGATACTTATAAATATCTAAAGGCCAGGTGTCAAGAGGATGAGGCCAGACTCTTTTCAATGGTGCCAACTAACAGGATAAAGAGCAATGGGCACAAACTGGAGCACAGGCAGTTCCACCTCAAAATGAGGAAGAACTCCACAATGAGGGTGACAAAGCACTGGAACAGGCTGCCTCAGCTGAGAGGCTGTGGAGTCCCTTTCTCTGGAGATATTCAAAACCCACCTGGATGTGTTCCTGTGCAACCTGCTGTAGGTGAACCTGCTTTAGCAGCAGGGTTCGAACAAGACGATCTCTAGAGGTCCTTTCCAAACCATACCATTCTGTGATTCTGTGATAAGTTTACCAGAAGGGATACAGAGAAGACACCAAATTTTAACTGTATTATTTGTTTTGTTTGTGGCATATGTATTAAACCCAATTAAACAGAAGCAGGGCAACTACAATATTTGTAAGTGACATAGTGAGAAGGTAAGACAATCCAAACTTGCTTAACGTACCCAGATTTAGTCTAGCTTCTTGTGGTCTTATGCTGAAGAAGTTGGATGAAGAAGGGCACTGAGGGAAAGGAGAAGACTTCAAATCTGCCTTTTGTAGCAGACTTGCAAATCACTACAATTGTCTGTAAGAACTGACATACTGCAGCCAGGCACTACTGAACAGGAATGACGAGCAGAGACGACTAGCAGATAGCAGGTGGCTCAAATTCAGCAGCGTGGAGTACCTTCTTTGATCCAGCTAACAGCTTCTCATGGAACAGTCACTATTTCATCTGGAACGTGTTACAGGCTTCCCCTAAACAAGCATCCTCTCCTGCCTATGTTTGCTGAACATAGTTGTTTTGCCTCTTAAGCCCAAACTGCCTCCAGCTTTGCCAGACTGACACATCCATCTGTCCCTTCTCCTCATCTTTTTATTTAGCTCTGTTCATTTAAGTAACTGCTTTAAAGACAGGGAAGTATGGATTATGGAGACCCAGACAGAATCTGGAAACTGAATTGCACTACATTGAAAAAAACCAACCCGAACCTTTGAAATAAAAGTTTGACAAGTAAAAATGACTCCGCTAACATCAGCACCTTAAACCATCGCATTGCAAAGAATCTTTCATTTCCAATTCTCCCTTGTCCATGTGACAGGTATGGTTAATGCACAATAAGCAAGAGAGACAATTTCAGCAAATCTCCCTTAAGCATATTTGTAATAATAGGGCTCAGTTGTTCATTAAGGGCTCTGATGCCAGACCTATCTGTTACATCTAGCTGAAACCTAGACTGTTGCCAGGCCTTTGAGTTTTATTTTTGATTCTATCGAGGGGGACTATTAGCCTGTCTTAAAACCAGCTTGCAGTACAGCAAGGACAGGAAGAGTTAGCTTCTCCTTGCAAGCCAACTGCACAAAGTTTATTTTTCACTAGTTTCACAAAGAGCAGAGGGAAGAGCACCTTCAAAACAATTAAAATCAAGTTAGAAGAATGGACACTTGCCTTTTTGTGGATGAAAATATGCCTATACAACCTAGTACTACATCTGAACTTTCCCAGTATTGGTATTTAAGATAGGGTTCAGGTTTACCTTTTACCTCCGAGCAGATCTTTTAAGGTCCAATTATCATATCTGCCAAGATGGAGCATGCACTGCTTTCACACAGACCATACAGACCATACCCTGACTTATTCTGAGTGGTGACCAAGGTTACCAAGCAGTTCCAACTGGGTCTAAGACTTGTGTCTGTTTCCAGGAAAAACAGTGTTCAGGAAGACTCCTTAGAAAATAAAAAAGTACTGGACTGTAAGAACAGCAGCATATCATCTAGTGAAAAACATTTTAACCGAACCATCTGCCTATATCCACTTACGCTCCCTCTTCTGCTTTCAGTGATTCCTTTTTAGACTACAGGATTTAGGGACTATTATGGGAAGTAGCACTGCATTAATAAAAATCTACATGACATACACAAACCAAAAGAACTAATAAAAAAAGATGATAAATACCAAAGTGGAAACAAGTATTCCTAGCTCATTGATTAGAATCATAGAATAATTTAGGCTGCAAAAGACCTTTAAGATCACCAAGTCCAATCATAAACCTAACACTGCCAAGTCCACCACAAGTCCCTAAGCTCCACATCTACATGGTTTTTAAATACCTCCAGGGACAGCAACCCCATCACTTCCCTGGGCAGCCTGTTCCAATGGCTGTCAACCCTTTCAGTGAAGAATTTTTTCCTAATATCCAGTCTAATCCTCCCCTGGCAAAACTTGAGGTTATTTCCCCTTGGCCTATTGCTTGTTGAGAAAAGAAATCAATGCCCACCTGCCTACAACCTCCTTTCAGGTAGTTGTAAAGAGTAATAAAATCTTCCTTCAGCCTCTTTTTCTCCAGACTAAACAGCCCCATTTTCCTCAGCTGCTCCTCCCAAGGCCCGTGCTCCAGACCCTTCATCACTTTCATTGCCCTTCTTCAGCTCAATGTCTTTCTTGTAGTGTAGGGGCCCAAAACTGAACAGAGGATTTGAGGTGCAGCCACACCAGTGCCAAGTACAGAGGGACGATTACTTCCCTGGTCCTGCTGGCCATGCTGTTTCTGATAGAAGCCAGGATGCCATTGGCCTTCTTTCCCACCTGGGCACACTGCTGGCTCACGTTCAGCAGCTGACCAACATTTCCAGGTCCTTTTCCACCAGGCAGCTTTCCAGCCACTCATCCCCAAGCCTGCAGCATTGCATGGGGTTGTTGGGGCTCAAGCGCAGGACTCATCGCTTGGCTTGTTGAACCCCATACAACTGGCTCAGCCCATCGATCCAACCTGTCCACATCCCTCTGTAGAACCTACCTTCCTTCAAGCAGATCAACACTCCCACACAGTTTGATGCCATGTGCAAACATACTGAGGGTGCACTTGATCCCCTTGTTCAGATCATTGATAAAGAAAGGTATTAAACAGCACTGGTCCCAACACTGAGCCCTGGGGAACATCACTTGTGACCAGCCCCCAGCCGGATTTAACTCCATTCACCACGACTCTCTGGGCCCAGCCATCCAGCCAGTTTTTTACCCAGTGAAGAGTCCAAGACACAAGCAGCCAGTTTTTCCAGGAGAATGTTATGGGAAATGGTGTCAAAGGCTTTACTCACGGCCAGGTAATGGACATTCACATGTATCAAGGGATTCAGTTATGGACAAAAAGTGGTAGCACAATTCTGCATTCAGAACTAAACTTCTCCATTGAAAATTTCTCAATTTCTTTCAACAAGAATCAGTGTGCTCAGAGAAGAATTCAAATGAAAGTAGAAATAATACCTTATCTAAGTTCTTCTCTATTAACCACAAACCTTCCCAAAACCCCAGCACTTACATTGTTGCGTTCAGGCAGAGATTTTTATTTGTAAAATCTAATTTAAAATGGATTAACTAAATCAGCATGAAAGACTGTAAGAACACCTATATTGTTAACATCTCACTAATTTGATTAGGAACAGTTGCAAGATAAATAGAAATGAATTCTGTTCACTGAAATAGAACATTTCTGTAGGGTTTGCACAATTCAGGCACTAAAGTTCTCAGGCTTCTATTGATCCAAAACACTGCAGACAGCTATGAACATGAAAAAGTTAATTAAAATGAAATTTGGAAATGAGAAAATTTATTTTGTCCCTAAATTGCAATTATTTGCTAAGTTTTAGGATAGAGCTAGTAAATACCATGGATTCTTTTTTTTTCTAGAATAGAGAATCAAAATTTTTATATCAGCACATGGTAAGACAATAAGAATTCCATTAAATAAATACCAGGTTCACAGCCGTACAAAAGTAATTCCTTCTATTCAAACTTCAGAAAAACAATACATGATAAATGACTCCCATCTATTTCCATTTAGGAGTACTTGCTCATTAGTATTTAAATGGCCGGAGATCTCACCAAATTAATTTGGATGGAAATAGATTTATTCATGTAAAATAGTTGCTCTTCCAAAATAACTCCCTAAAGGATTTTTTTTTTAATTTCACAGTTAAGAATGTCTCGCTCAGTTTACCTCAATGCAGTTTGGAATAACACATTTATCTTGTCATATCCCAGAAAGAGAGGTTAAATACGTAGCTTATAGATCATACATTTAACTCAAGAGCAGACAGGTCCCAACAAGCAGATAAGAACTAAACACCCTCTCCATTTCTTAGTTTTAGATGAATTTTTTTTTAAACTTAGTTTTTTCCTTTAACATTCAGATGTGCTGCCACGGAGCTCTTCAATTATGGACAGAACAACGTCATTACTAAAGGAGGAGAGCTGCAAGTAAGAATTGCAAGGTGACTTCTGGTCTGTAACCTCAATTCTGTTAATCACCTGTGTGAAGCTTAGCAGACTGTTTTTTTTGGAATGTCTGTAATAAAAATACTGAAGATGCACAGGGAGATGCTTGACATTTCCAGCCTTAAATATGAAACATGCAGCATTTATCAATTGCAAGTATGACTAGAAAAAGTAAATTGCTGTCCAAATACTAAGCCATTTCATGCTACCTTGTTGTCTCAGTAGCAAAACCAAAATAAATTTGGTTTAATTAAAATAAATCTTAGACAAAGGCAGCTAACAATGAGAATTAAATAGAAAACAGAGGATAGCGAAGATTTCAAGGCTGGCTTATTACATTAGATTAACTATTGAAAAATGTGGTTTAACTTCACTTTAAAATTACCTGAACTGAGCTTCCAGCTTTGTACAGGTTTCTAATTCTTGTTATGCTCTTCTCTACAAGACAGTCCTGCAACACTTTCCCCTCCCTGAGAACTACCCTCATTAAATCACCTCATGTCTCCACTCTCTCCTAGACAAGCTACCTGTTTTGCGTTCTTTTAAGATATTTAATTCAGCATTTCCACTGATTTCTTTGGCCTCATCTCTAAAGTTCTTAAGGAGGACTAGTGCCATAAACAGTATTAAAGTCATCAATAACAAACACATGGATAAAAATAATCTCCTAGGCCTAAAGTCAACTCTGTAAATCACAAAGGGGTGGAAATAGTTTAGCATTGTTTTCCTACTGTCATTCAGCTCCTTTCCATGGCCAGTGTTTTCCAGGTGATTAGTGTCTTTCACAGTTGGTTCCAGATTTGTAACAACATTTGACTGTATCAAGGATGCAATTCAGCCGATTGCTACAGTTCATCGCAGTTGCTGCCTACTGTTGTTTAACATTGTGCTAATTTGGGGGGTTTCAAAGTTCACTTTCAAATAACTGAGGATCAGCTAAATAGCACTAGTCCTACTTTTAATCTCTTAGGCACCCATTCCAACTATAACCTCCACATAGCAACACCACACACTTTCTGTTTTGGCATGCCATGAATTCAGTTGTTATTGTTCCAGACTCTTGAGGCTCACTGTCTCATCTGCCTGAACAGCACATGCCTACACTGATGCCTGTCAGGCTTAATCAGCACATGCAAAGGGAAGGTGCATCTCTCAGCGTATTCTCCCTGCATTGAATAATACAATTTAAATATCATGGGAGCTTCAGCTTAGTGCAAGCAGCTAAACAGGGAGCTAGTAATAGCACCTCTGAATACTTGCAAGCTCTTCCTTGGTTTATTTAATTTTGGGCAGATTTTCAGAGTGAGAACAGCATGAGATAGCTGTTGATACATGCTAATTGTGTGTGTCCAGTAGTCAGATTAAAGCAGAATGTTTACAAAACATCTCAATGCGCAGCTGAAAAAAAGAACACCCAAACTAACAAGCCTGATTGTGTTTATCGAGAATAAATGATTACAGAGATGAGAGTAGTGTCCAAAAGCAAAGCAGGAGTATTCAGGTCCAAAGAGATTTTTTTCTTAAGAGAAAACATCCAGTTTTAGATTATTTGGCTCTTGTATGATAAAGGATTTCTAGGAAAGACAAGCAGAGGTAAAGCCTGAGCCTTTCTAAGCTGCCTACAGAGCAAGCAACAGGATTATGACCCACATTTCATGGAAGCTAAGAGGAATTCTCAAGAAGCTCAGAAACCTTGCTGAGGGAAAGATCATCATCCTTTATCTAGTTCCTTCTCCTTGTTTTAGTCTCCCTTCTCTCTCGTAGCCAGTCTTAACTGCATATCCACATTGGTCTCCACTCAAAGAACTAGTCTGGGCCAAAAATGCCAAGAAGTTAGCTACAACAATCAGAATTTGATGTTCATAAACGGTATGACAAATTTATGAGACAGAAAATTCTACAGGCTTTAAAGGACTGAGATACAGTGGAATATTTGAACACGAGCACCGATATATTTTCTTAGTGCTCGACAAAATGATGTCAGCTAATGGGACACCCAGTAACTGCCAAGCTGCACCTGAACTCTACAATTTACCAGCCATTTCAAGCAGATTGTGATAATATGCAGTTGTGGTTTTTGGCATAGTAAGAGGGGAAAAAAAAATAATTTATTTAACTACAGTCCTTCATACAGGAGTGTTTTATTAATAATGGTCTTTAGAAGTAATAAGCGATGTAACTTCATCTATATTCTGAACTGAAATATGCCCAGACCACAGATTGCCCAAGATCAATATTGCAAGACTGTCTCTGGCCTTGCATTTATATAGAGGAATCTCAGTATATAAAACATATGCATGTTAAGTGCTCATTCCTTTCTATTTAAGCTTAAATATTTTGCACACAACAATCACCACTTCAACATAAATTGGGAAGAAAGCAAGAAATGTTGCTGTGATCTTTTTTAGCTTAAAACTTTAATTATTTAGCATGTGAAATGAATTATGATTAAAACCATGCAGATATTCAGGTTACAAAACAAAATACTTCAAATACAATTGCACGTTTAAAATTTACTCAGTCAAATATCTACTTTGAGGTGAAAATGTAAGATTAATCAAATATACTGAGCAATGCTAAGCTTGGCAAGTACTGATATTTTCAGAATAAAATAATCAGTGAAAGAGCATTTTTAACACATATATCATTACAAGAGATATAGTCCATTTACTCCTCCTTCAGAGTGCGACCAACTCATCTGATATAAAGCCACAAATACTACAAAACTGCATACTATGAAAGCACAGCAGCTGGTTTGCCCACAACATAAGGTTCCTACTTGTATACTGCAGTGTAGGTGCAAGTTCTTTGAAAAAATAAATAATTTCAAAGATTAATGGGTTTAATTCTACAGCTTCCAAACAAGTAGTAAAAGCCACCCAACCAAATTCCCATTAAATACTACAAAATGCCTTTGGCCAAAATTCCAAATATAAAGACCTGAAATTCAGGTCAAAAATACACGCCCAAGAAAGATGTCTTCTTTTGTGCATGCAAGTGACAGCATAAACAAATTCTGTGTTTCTGCACCTTGGTGTTTTTTGTTTGGGGTTATTTAAGTGATGTGAAGAATCACGTAGCTGCACAGGGTTCAACTGTATATTCAGGTTCAAAGTGACCACAGACCTACTCTCAAGAAATCTAAACCACAGCATTTCTCCAGATGACAGTGGTCTTTCCCATTTCTCTAACTTCAAGAAGAAAAAAAATTCATAACTTATTTTCACCACATGTAGAACAACCAGAATACAAATGAGAACAATCTATTACAGTCAGCAATAGCCGAGGTTTGCATCTTCTGAACCGATTCACTCATATGAGCAACGATACAGGGCAAATTACATAGAAAATAGAATATAAATATTATACTGAACCATGAAACATTACAAACAGAATATACAAAAATTATATTAGAGCATTAATTATCTGTCAACCTATTACACAGAACACCTTAATATTAACACAGTTTGGAAAGTAAACATAACTTACAGGCTAAGTTTTCAAATGGCTGTTTGTCAATGCAGCATTAAACATCTCCATAGTGCAAATCTTACCAACTGTATGAAAGAAACCGTCCCCTTCAGAAAAATCCTTCTCCCCCCACCCCCTTCAAAAGAACAAAGAGTTGTAAAGTCATATCTCATTCCACAGGTAGTAGAAGATGTGGTCTGAAATGTACTAACATAGAGAATCTTAATTTTAACACTGAAAAAAGGTTCAACAATGTTGAGAAACTTTAAAAATAAGTTAGATATGCTATAGCTGGAAGACATGAAACCCAAAAATCTGATCCATTGATCTGTGGAAGAGAGGGAATAAAAACACACCAATCTTCCCTTTTTTTTCATCTGTTGGAAACATGTTATATGACAATACCGCACACTCTCTATATTGTACCAACAATTATAAGATTACTTCAATTGTTGAAGAATCACAGTGTTAAGTATATCTGCTTCTTGTAGTGTCAGGCTTTCATCTGTTAGCTCTTTATTTGGAAAGGTAGTCACAAGGACAAAATCAGTTGTTGCAAATGCTGGACGGGACTGGATAATGAAATCTCGAATATCCTTAATCCTGTGGAAAGGACATGGAAATGAAAACTGTGTATGATTCCATTTTGACACAAATCTCTGATCATCTTAATGTTCAGGGAACACAAAACTTTCTAACAGACTAAGCCATTTAATGTCCTATTGATTTACATTTTCTTTCGATCCTGAAAACTAACAATCATAGCTCAGAATTTTGCTTTTCTTGCACAGAAACCCTGAAAAATTAAAATCAATGTTCCTTGTTTCCTCAAATAAAAGAAATTAAATTTGTAACACAGAATACATCATAAACTGATACTTACAAGGGAAAAATCAAGAAATTTCAACACTATCTGTCAAAAATTTCGCAATTAAATTCCAAAAGGCTAAATTAATTGAAAAGAAATCTTAAAATATATAGAGAAATGTAGAGGGGAATTATTAATGCAATTCTATAGTAAGAGGTTTCCCCTACTTTCACTTGGCATTAAACTTCTGAACAATAGTTCATAAAACAATCACAGTATAGCAAGAACAAGCTAGTTTTATAAGACATGGATGAAAAGAAGATTTTAGAGATAAAAAACCTGAAATATAAAGTTTCTTTCCTAAGACAGCAAGCTGAGAATAAATGTGCTTTATCTAATAAGCAGGCAGATTTACTGCAGCCAAGTAAGCAGAGACTTCAACTTTCCATTCGTCTTCAAGGCTTACGACAGAAGCAATACACTTTAGCAGCTGATTTTGATCACACATAAGGCAAGGATAACTGAAAATATCCACATCCAAGATAAAGTTAATAATGATTAAAATAAGCTTCTGTCAACACATCCTTAGTGACAGATGTTACTGGTAAGTTTACCATTTCTACCTTTCCATGTAGACGGAAGAAAACACATCATGGATACAGAGGGTCCCAATAAGCACAACTGTTTATCACTTCTCCAGCAAGTGCTGTGAAGAAAGGATCTGGGCCTCTACTGTCAGTGAATATTATCAGGTCTGCTCAAATACAAAACATTATTGCTATAACTTCCTCCCTATTGACATCTCAGCTACAGTTGCCTCGCTAAGGTCTGTGTATCTTGTCAGGTGATGAAAGCTGCGCATTGACTCTAACCTTACTCTGAGCCAGAAGGAAAAAAAGGAAATAGGTGAACTCTTCACATAATATTCACATGGAATTGGGTCCATGTTTAGACCACCTCCCAGGCAGGATTCAAGCTCAGTTTCAGCTGTGTTCCAACACAATGGTGCAGATTTCAGACTACAGGTGGCTTGAATGCCACTTACTGTGAAGCATGGGTGGAACTACTGCTTAAATCTCTGCCCTCTGCCCAAAAGTTCTCTCAGCCACACAGTGCAAAGCAGAGCTTTGCGAATCTTGCATTAACACAACCTCTTAGGTAAATAAATGGTGTTGGCCAACATCATTTGTGGCAATGCCTCAATAATGTCAATAAAACTGATGGCAAGCTCTGATCAGCAAACTACTAACAAATCGAAAAAAAACCACCAAATTCACACGCTGCCAATTCCTAGGAGATGATCGTCCAAAATGAAACAAAGTTTGGTTCTCAATATTATGTCCAGCCTACATGCCAGAACTGCAAATGAGCATGTTGTGTTTATATATACCCCTCTGCATATGGATTGAAGTCCACATTTATAACCCAAGTCACGTTTAGTCACATTCTTAGGTATAACGACATAGAAAGCTGGAGCTCTTTATTATGGGCCACAGGATTTCTTTGCTTGTGGTGTGGACTATATTCCATTGAGACTGAATTCCACACCTTGCAATACAGCACCTTCACAGGATCACCCGAGCTGGCCACGTTTCTCCCAGGACAGGCCTAGGGTTGCAACGCCTACACAGCAAGGCTGTTCAGATTTCAGGCGCCCTGAGAACAGCTATAGCTAGTACTATGTCCTCCGATTTTTAAGGACATAACTGGTTACAAAAGTTTGTGACTTTGCAGTTATCAAATATCTTGTATTTGCAAGTACAGGACTTTGCTTTGACAGTCTATTTATCAGTACCTTCTGTTACAAAAATGACACACAGCTATAGCATTTCGCTGGAGCTGTATTTCCCCCTTTTTGAAGTCTTGCTGACATTAATTTGATGACAAAACACAAACTTACCAAAATAGTTATGGTTACCTGCATTAATGCAGAATCAATTTACCTGTGTGTTTGATTAAATCTTTGTATTAGCCGGCTTCCATCTGCTAATCTAATTTGAATTTTAGTTGCTGGCCTGGAATCATCAATTACAACTGGTGCATTAAGGAAGGATTTATCCTCCTCCTCTGGGGAAGAAGGTGTGCTGACTATTTCAGGTGTAAGGCTAGAGGATAAAAAAAGAAAAACCCAACAACAAAACAAACCAGAAGTTACCAATGGTTTCAAACCAGAACTGAAAAATGTTTCAGTTGTCTTTTTCACTGAATGACTACCATGTGTAGCTAGTACAAATGAGCAATGAAAATCTTGAAGTCATCTGAAGTATAAACGCAATTTTCTAATGGAGACACAATTAATGTTTTTGTAGTTTCTTGCCAATTACTGCAACATTTCATATTTATTTTTCTTATAACTGTGTATATCATTATATTTGCACAATTTTAAATAGGTAATCAAGTACAAACAAAACTATCTTTGTTTATGGTTGCAGAGCATGAAATGACACTCCCTGACACTAAGATTTATATATCCTTACCTCCTAGATGATATTAAAAAATAATCATGCACCATTATAGTGCACTAAACTAATTCAAATCATCCCAAATTGCTTTAGTAACTGCTTTCAGGAGCACTATTTTATGATTCTGGGCATCCCCGACTCTTTTAGAGCACAAATGATATTAACAGGTAAAGCTTGGATTTTTTTTTACATTTAGTATAAAAAGAATATAAATCTGATTGGAGATAACCATTTTTTGCTATATATATGACTTTTACACCGCAGTTGGAGATGACATTAGAAGTGGAGCAAGTAGGGGCTCCAATCACAGGTTAAAAGTTGAGCCCCTTCTCTACCACAATCCAGACTTTGGAGTATTATTTCATCTAGGGAAACAGGTACAATTTCTCTAGTTGTTTGCCTTTTCAAAAACAGCTCTACTATAGATTTTTGAAGCATCATTAGAAGTTTTAATCAAAGCCTTCTAAAAGCTGAGAGATTTTGATACAACTTGTTGCTCATTTATTTTGGATTAAATTAAAAAAATAGTTTATCAAACGATTTCTCTTTCTTAAAGCTAACAGATTTGCCTTGTATAGCTTACAATGAGTGACTGTTTACAAGGTCGTATTTCAGAACAGCATTTCTGCTGCTTCACTCCTGAAAAAAAATACGGGAGTTGCTGCCAAACAAAAATACTTCCCATCTGCATTAATTCAGGCATCAATCATATTGCTGTGATAGCATCTCCTACTCCCTCTGTGAAGTTCCCAGCAGTAAAAGACAGCATCTACTGCAGCTAAGCCAGAAAAATGTATATCCTTACTGGTCAGCATATTATAATGAAGTTCTTATCATTCCTCACCAAATGAGGAACAATTTATTTGGGTCTGCTTCTCTCTATACAGAGATTTTCTCGTTAATTTTTTACAGTACTAGTCAGTTTTCAGATTCAATTTTAAACAGCTGAAGTTAAAAAAAAAAATAAAGGCAAAATTATATGTAAGAACAGGCAGAGAAAAATCTCATAGTCACAGCAAAGCACAAGGCATGCGGCTAATCTATAATCTGTTCCAACAAAGATCTAAACTGATTTTAAGATTATATCTAAACATTCATGATTACTGGTGACTCTGAAATCAGGGCTGTGTCACAGAATAATTTTATATTACATTTGTCATCGGGTTAGCTTCTACAGCTGTCTCCTAATTGATCAAATCCAGCTTTTGAAAGAGCATACCAACACAGAATAGAAACCTCGTGTTTTTTACCTTCCAAGTTTTTGCCCTTCACCACTGAAAGCTTTGAATCGCAGTCTAGGCTTCACATATTCCTGTTCTTGGTGGTCTTCCATATCCAAATTAACCTGGCCACCATGAACAAGTCGCTGCAGTTCCAGAGGAATTTCCCTTAATTAAAAAAAAACAAGAAAATTTACCCAATTATGTTCTGAACTGCAATACAAAATTACACAAAAACCTTACACAGCACAATACAAGTCAATACTATCTGTATGTTTACTTTAAAAGCCATAGATATGAAATTGTTTTATTAATAGATTTCATCCTAAAGGAAGAAAAATAATAAAAAATTAAGTGTGCAGACAGTTGAAACATGGAATGTATGTTAGTACATTCTGGAAAACTTCAAATGCAAAACACATGAAACTAAAAGGTGTCTGCAACAAATAACATTCAGAGTCAAACCACCAGAAGGAACCTAAGTGTTCCAAATTTTTAAATGCCCCATGCTTCTGATGACAAATACAGAACATATTTTATGGGTGCGGACAGAGAAGAAGCCTGGAGCTCTTGATAATTATAAACACGTGGAGAAACTATTTTTTTTCCTTTCACTTGAAAGATATACCTCAAAAAAGCCACCATTTGAACTTACCCTCTTTTAACAGACTCAAGAAACTGAGCATTTGTTGGGTCTGAGTAGGATCTCAACTCGCCATCATCTAAACTGAAGCCATTCCTCCATAGTTTCAGCAGAATTTGAACCTATGAAGCAAAAATGGTGAAATAAAAAAAAGTGGAGACAGACAAATAAGGTATTTCAATTTCATAGAGGTTAGTTATGCAACTTTTCATCTATACTTAACAGATTTTTTAGCAGACCCCAAAGAAGAACACAAATGACAAAAGAAGAACAGAGCACTGCACTGTAACTTTCATTGTTAGAATCCTTTGAAAAAAAGCAAATGATAGTTATAGACCACTATCTACTTCAAGACCACTCTTACATTCGGGAAAAAGCATCTCTTAATCTTCTGTCCATGACATAAGAGATGATACAGTGGCTGTGTAGTGATCTTCATAGTGTTCCAATTACTTTCAAAACCAGTAAACATTTCTTGTTGGTAAATTAGGAAACAAATCCATAAAATTACAAATTACTACTGACAGATCAGCTACAATGAAAAGTATTCTGTCCTATTATTACTACATGCTGAGCTCCAATAAAGCTGACACTGGCTCCCCTCAGTTAAAATGCTGAGAATCCTGGAAACCAGCCTCCTTCGCTCCCTTCTTACTTTGCTGTGTGCCTGTATGTTCAGTCAGAGTCCTTCACCTTCAGAGTCTGCACCTCTTTTTCTTGCAACTGCCTTTCAGTCCAGCACAACTAGGATTCGCTAGCTGGTAAAACTGACCTATCCCTGCCTCCAGTAATCCCACTGCAACATCCTCCTGGCTATTACTTAGCGGACAGAAGGATTCCTTAAGAGGGCAGAAGGTACCAGCTCCTGGTACGACACAATAGCACCTCCCAGCCTTAATCACATCCTTTGGCCTTACTCATATTTCTTGGGTTTGTTTCTGAATAGGCTTAACATTTGCTCTAACCATTCACACAAATGGCAAAGTGTAGAGAACTTTGTTTTTCCCCATCCTCAACCTTACTTTGAGCTTTTTAAGTCAGAGGAAAGAAAAGCCAGACAATTTTCAAAAGCCCTCTAACCTGCTGCTTCACCATTCCTACAATACGTTCATGCCCTCCAGTTTGAGACTGGCTACTTTGCAAGGGGATTAAAATGTCAGCAAAGCTATGAGAATGCAGAACAACAGCTGGAGTAAAGTAACTGAAAAGAATGTCTGCTATGAATTTCAAAATAATTTTTGTCAGAAAACTCCATAACAGAGGCCTGAGGGGTATCCAATGAACATCTGTCCTCTGTGGACACTTTTGCTTTAGCGATTTCTATTAAAAACATAGCCAATATTTAGATATTAATTTTTTCTCATAAGCATATTTACAGTAATATTGGCATTGCAAGCTGTAAATATGATTGTAAGCAGAGATCTGTTGGAGATTCGGTTTCCCACTATTCAGAATTTTACTTACATCTTGATTTTCTCCATATATGTATTCAGAGTGCTTTTGTGATGAGTCACCCAATCTATATCCACCACCAGAAAATGACTAAAAAAAGATACATAGAAAAGATTATTGAAATAAATATTCGAAACACTTCATTAAAATTCTTACCTAGGTGCAAATAAAAGCATCAGCAGGTTTTTTCTGTGATAAAAAGCAAATACACTGTTACAACTTGTACATTCTCTAAGTGGAAAAATAGACCTAGTAAACATAAACAGGCTAAGAAAGTTTTATGTGATCCATTTGAGTTTCTAACATATACACTTTTTTGTAACATTAGTAATTCAACAGATAAGAGAATTTGATTGGGATGCAACTGCAGTGTTTTGGTTGTTTTTTTTAAAATTCATTTTAATTAAAAAATAAAGCAAATAATTCAAGTTCAGGTTGATTTCTAATTATTTCCCCTGAAACTGAGTGGTTCCTTCACACTTTATTTTCTAGAGTAAGCTAACTGAGCACAGATATTACAGTGTGTTGATTAAGTCCCCTCCTAGTCATGAACCACAAAAAGGAGTATTTGCTTTCATGTGGTTAGATGAGTTTCAGAGACACAAACATAAACGGAGATCAAAATACCTTTTAACTTTTACCTTAGCTTTAGTGAAATCACCAGATGTTCTTGAGGCTTCATCTAATGGGACAGCCCCATGTTCTTTTGCTTCCTTGAAGAGTTCAGCAACAATTTTACTTGGATTATCAGATGCCCCAGAAATCTGTAATCCTCTATATTCCGAGTCACCTGAATAAAATCTTTAGAATAGTGACGTTCATAAGCAACAATGCTTTAAATGACAAGTATAATTTTCCTCTTCCCATCCAAACAAAATAAAAATTAACAGAGTCAAATTTGGCACAAAACATTTTCATTCTTATCACAGGAATGTTCCACTCAGTTCTGACCTTCCCAACAATCCAAGCTGCACTACTCCAACAATCCAAGCTGCACTACTCCAACAATCCAAGCTGCACTACTCCAACAATCCAAGCTGCACTACTCCAACAATCCAAGCTGCACTACTCCAACAATCCAAGCTGCACTACTCCAACAAGGCATTTCATTAACAAAACTACCAAGGTGCATTGTGGAACAGAGCCCAGAGGATAGAGGCCAAGGCAATGAATGCAGACACGACGCAGCTGGCCTTTACACACCTCATCTTATGTGGATAGCACCTGCTCCCAGAAAGACCAATTACCTCAGGGATGTCCTGTGCATGGGACTGTGCCAGGGCTGGTTAGAATACAGATTCACAACTAACACTGCCTTGGCAGAACAAGCATAAAACTGTCGTTGGAAAAACTGAACAGTGCACAATTTGACCTTTTACATTGAAGACCTAGTATACATCCAATATCACAAATGGGAAGTTTTTAATAAATTTAACATTTCAAGGCACTTTAGAATCTGCAGAAACTGATATGAAAGCTAATTTGTTCTTCTTTTTCTTCAACACAGCCCCATTGCCAGTGTTTGAAGACAAAAGGTTCAACTGCAAATAATTGTTCAAAACTGTAACTGCTCTATTATGAAGATCAAGACATTTTTTGAGAATTATCTTGAGGAAAGTGCTATGAATCTCTAAATGACAATGGAATAAATGCTGTAAAAAATCTATATGTAAATATTAAACCTGGCAAACTTGATAGTGTTCTGTCTATGATTAGAAGAAGTGTAAAAAACTAATAAAATAAGTGCTTTCTACTTTCCTTAACTTTTTCACTTAACCACTTGGGGCAAGGCAGATCAGTTAATCCATGTGAAACTGTCTTTCAGGCCAATGTCCAAAATGCTGTTGGTTCTAACATGTTTTACAATTACCAAAACCCAGCAGTGAGTATGAAGGTGTTGCACAATCACACTGCTTTTACAATGTCACGTAACTTGCAATCCCTTAGGATCATCTCTTATTTCTACATAAGTCTGTATTTGTTATCCCAATTGCCATTTGCATAGAAAATATTTAGTTACTAGATTTAAAGGAATTATCATGGTAAGAAGGAGAAATGAATTCTCATCAGAGCTCGTATTCAAGAAAGAAAGGAAGCACTCAAATGGATACACAGAAAAATTCAGGATACTTGAGAAAAGCCAAAAAAGCTTTTTGAGTAGAAGTGTAAATCACAACCTTTACATCCACACAGGCACATATCAAGGCATACAGAGGTCCTACATGATTATGGCCAGATTCTGCTAAGCATAGTTTTACTACAGCAGCATATGGATAACACTCCAATAAGTCACTACTTACTACTTCTAACTACTAACAGACATAGCTCACACACATTTTGAAAAACATGGGGGAGCAAACTGTGAATGTCACAGAAAAAAACAATTACTCTCACAACTGCTAAATTAATTTATTTGGTTTTAAAATACCTTTGGTTTTCTTTGTCATCACTCATGCTTCTCTCTGGTTTTCTCAGCCTTCTAAGAGAATCAATTTTAAGACTGCCAAGAGAATAAAAGAAAATATTGGAGGGTGACTGGTACATACACTTCATTAAGTCCTTCGTATCTAACTTCCAAAACTACTTATTTTTCAAAAACTAAGGATACCACATTGTTGGTATTTTTGTTCTCATCGTACTTTTTCTGGGAAAAGTACATAGCCATGGATGCTCCTCAGTGAATAAGCTTGGAAAGGGCATGAGTACGGAAGAAGTGTTTTGCAGTAACAGTTGGACTAGATGATCATTTTAGGTCCCTTCTAACTGAACTATTCCATTCCATTCTAGAATAGGATATGTAGAATTCTGTCTTATGTCACTGGCAGTCCCACAAATAACACAGGTAATACACAAGCTCAATGGTTGTTTCAGAATCCAGCTTACTGAAATTAAATACCCTTCAATTTTTTTCCACATTTTAGCCGTTTTCGTCAAAAGTAAGTTGCCTAGTGAAATCAACATCAGCTTTCTTTGGAATTCTTGTCTATGAGGATCCTGAAAACTAAAAAGTAATAGTTGTCACTTATTTTACACAATTTAAAAAATACATTGAATAGCAATGTTGCAAAGGCATTCAAAATATGATTAAAATGCAGAATCAGGTTCTGTTTTATGATAGGGAGATATCAATAAGCTGCCACAGGGCAAGCTATGGTTGTTAGCTTGCAAAATGCCAGGAAAAGCTGTAGAGATATATGCTCTTACCCTGTAGTACTTGATGATAAAATTAATTAATTAAAGATGTACATGAGGTAGCCAGCTACCATGGGATAAGAACATACAATCTACTACACGAATAATGGCAGATCACTGTGTCAGAGTTATGCAATTTGACTGTGTAGCAGAGCAGGCCATTGCTTTTTTAAGTATCACTGTTGATAAAACAATGTAATTCTATATCCCAGTGAAGCATCTGCTTCTTATTTCTATCTCAGAAAAAAATGTATTGCTATGGACTTGGGTCATGTGCACTAGAAACCCTTTCGTAGATTTTGTGGGCTTGTATTTTTTGTGCCAATAGTCTTAAATTTCTTAAAGAAGCTTACATAACATGACAGTATTTATAATATAGTTTGTCCCAGCAGGGCCCAGAGAAATTCCTCTATACCTGCAACTACCAAATAGATGACTTCAAGAGCAGCATCGTGCTTTCTTACAATTAATATGTTGCTCATCTGAGAGAAAACTGGTCTAGTAAGGAAAAATCTCAATTTGGATACCATGCAACAGCAACCATCCCTTCTTTCTCAGACAGATTTCAGTATGATTGCCAATACAGAGCAAGTGTTTGCCAACTGCTATCACACTGAAGTATTTGAGGCACTGTATTGCAGCTTTTCCTTCAGTTTTCAGTGGGAAGTAGTAACTTCACAATATGTATCAGCAAATGGAGTGGTCTGCTTTATTTGTTTAAAAACAAAGTTCTACACAGATGATTAACCAACATTTGTGGTTTCACCAAAACAAAATTTCATAATAACCCCTATTGTTTTCCAAGTGTCACATACTGCAAGAAAATGCCTCTTCCTGAAGATGTGCATTTGCAGATGCACTTGAAACATGGTTCTGTTGACCAAGATTTTTTCTGCTGCTTAAACTCCCTTAAAACAGAGATCCATATTGGCAGTGGTGACTGAAAGACAAGCCAAAACTTGTTACAGCATCACTGACAGTAACAATGTAAAGACTTCTCTTTTAACACAATTTAAATAAAAATTAAAAACTAGCAAGATCTCTTTTTATAAAAAATTAAAACTATTTTAAATCTTCAAATACTATGTGAACCAGAAACACTGCAGGCCAGCAAAAACTGGATTTATACATAGATACATGTCTTTCATTCCACCTGCCAGACCCAGATAAATTCATTAAGAAGCCCTTCTTATTTCTCTCACTTCACAGGAGCCAGCTAATACACCGGCTAATACACCTTCTAATAATTTTTCAAATGAATATTTGTCTCATTGGGTACTGGTTTAAGTATAACACTTGAAGTAGCTCACGTGCCAATTTTCACACAAACTACTGATTTCCTGAATTTTGAAGAAGCAAAGCACTGCAGTATTTTTCAGAAACAGCATATTCCCAAATTTTATATAAATAAACAAAGAGCAACACTGCATTTCACTTACAGCATCTTAACCTTATCCTATCTGAAGCGGGTTTAAAGTGCTTTGGAATACCATATAGCACACAGGTTCTTAAAGAAATACAATTAAAAATGCATTCTGAGAAGACATAGACTATGCATTCAATTCCAGATTACCAATTGCTGTAGATCAATTTTATACAAGGAGGAAGACCAAGTAAGCATTACAAAGTTTTGTGAGATAATATGGTACCTATTCAACACAATTCTAAGTATAAAGCACATCTCACCTTTGTGGTACTCTTGTGTTACTGATCTTCGTAGTTGTTGGTTTGTCAGGACACAGTGACTGCCTTTTTGCTTCATCTTCGTACAACTCTGCCAAGGCCAACTGTAGGAAACAGAACTCTTTAGATGCCTGTACTCTATAACTACATATGGAACAGAAAGAAGACAAACACTAATGCAGAATACACACATCACCAGAAAATTAGAAACATCAATGTGAGAAAACCCAACTAATTCTCTAAATTCAGCTTTCTTTCTACTTTATAAAAAGCCCACACAATGCTTAATGCCATTGTGACGTGAAACTTGTATCTACTGTCATTTGGTTCAATAGCTACATTCACTCCATATTAGATCCAGAATCACAACAGTATATATACACATGTATATATTAAGCATCAACTCATTAATGTTAACAAACTGAAATACAGTTGCCATGCAGTCCTCTTATAAGACTGGAAGCAAATAATAAATTTACAAACATTTTACAAAGAAATGGAAAAAATGTAATTCAATTAAGCCTTGCTGGCCTGAACATAAGACATCACTGGAAATACTTTTTTTTTTAAAAAAAAAGTTTTTCCCAAAGGTATCCCTGGCAATTTCATTTTTAGGAAGCTGTGCAACATCTAACATGTCATTTTTAGCAATCTTACTTTTGTCCTGAATAATAAATACTTGGTCAAATTATCCTTAATTTTGCCCTTAAACCATTTTGTTTACACTATGCAAGTGATGTTAACAATCTATTATACACACCAGAATAGATATAGATACTAAGCTACAGTTTCAGTAGTTTTATGTCAAAGGAATAAACAAAATAAAATGAAACACCATCCATCCTTCAAAATACACTGCTATGAATACAGGATATTAATCTCATATTGTGAGGCATTTTCTGCAGGGGAAAAATATAAGCTGAGGAATTATACCCATTAGGAAAATTAAAATGAGTAATAAGAGCTCAATAAAACACTGAAGACCTCCTCTCTGTCTGAGGATATAAGCAAATATATTTCAGATATGTAAAGTTGATGGGGTAAGTCCTAGACAAGAAGTCAATAGGCAGACAGTAAAAGCAATAGGCAAAAATCTATCCCGTATCATCCTTAGTCCAAAGACTGAGCAATGTGGAGGAAGCATAAAAGGGCACGGTCAGGCTTCTGCTCTTTTCTCATACTGCACTTCTTATGGTGTCAGAACAAATAAAATACTGAGATAGATGGATGGATGTTCATCTGCTCTGACCCAGGAGGGTACTTTTTTGGTTTTTAACGTTTTATCAATTATCATCTATCGAAAATGCATTATCTCCTTCAGCTGACTAACTAAAGACCTTGTGAACCAAAAGTATTAACACAGACTTTATTACTGTTATGTATTATAGCAAAGTTAATCTCAACAAGAACCTAAGAAAATCCCAAATAATTACCAAAGAAAAAAGAAAACTATATCCATCTTTCCATCTTTCTCTGTTAGTTATGTACAATTAAACATAAAAGGATAGGAGCACTTTCAGTTACAAACAGCTTCACCTATTTTCCCATAAATCTGCTGTTAAAAACAGTTTGAAAGCCACACAGAAAACCAGGAATACCGCTAGTTATGTTTGCAATTAAACATTTAAGTACCAATGTCAAGTTACATTTGTGAGCACATCCTCTTGAAACCTTCCCTGTGTAAACCTAAGGAAAGATTGTGTCCTTAGTCTTACAACACATTTGTGGAAAGTGGCATCTTCATAGGAGAAAAGAATCATAGAACCGCTTGGTTTGAAAAGACCTTTGAGATCACTGTATCCCACTGTACCTGTCCACTACTAAACCAGATCACCAAGCAGCTCAACTACTCATCCTTTAATTACCTCCAGGGATGGTGACTCAACCAGGTCCTTGGGGAGCCTCTTCCAATGCCTGACCACCCTTTTGGAGAAGAAGCTTTCCCTGTTGTCTAAATTTTCCTGTCTGTGGCAGGACACCTCTGCCACATAATCAGCAAATAAAACAGCACCAAAATAGAATGACAGAATGGTTTGAGTTGGAAGGGACCTTAAAGCCCATCCAGTTCCAAACCCCTGCCATGGATAGGGACACCTGCCACCAGACTAGGCTGCTCAAGGCCCCATCCAACCTGGCCTTGAACATTTCCAGGGAGGGGGCATCCACAGCTTCCCCGGGCAACCTGTGCCAGTGCCTCACCACACTCATTATGAAGAATTCCTTCATAATGTCTAATCTAAATCTTCTCCCTTCCAACACACAGTGAAAACCCAGCTACTTAAGTATCAGGAGAGCCCTTCAGAGAGACAACCGCGGCACATGCCAACCGTCAGCCACTTTCGAAAGCGCCCCACCTTCTCCCAGAGGGGTCTTTCCCCACTCAGCCCCAAAAGGGGGGGAGGGGGGGGGGGAAGAGAAAGAAAAGACTACAGCAGCCTCTGCTCAGAGACCCAGTCCTGCCTGCTACGGCACACCGCCCATTCCTTGGGAATCACAGAATCGTGGAATGGTTTGGGTTGGAAGCGACCTTAAAGCCCATCCAGTTCCAAGCCCCCGGCCACGGGCAGGGACACAGAACCACAGAACGGTTTAGGTTGGAAAAGACCTTTAAAATCATCGAGTCCAACCACAAACCAAACACTGCCAAGCCCACCACTAAACCCTTCCACCAGACCAGGCTGTTCAAGACCCCATCCAGCTTGGCCCTGAACACCTCCTCGAAGGGGGCATCCACGGCTTCCCGGCACAACTTGTTCCCGAGGCAGCGCCCCCGGGGGCGGGGGTTGCAGCGCCCACAGCGCCCCGCCCCGCGGAGGGAGGGAGGGAGGGAGGGGGGAGATACTCACCACCCCCCGCTCACCTGCAAATCCCGTGCGCTGGGCGGGCGGCCGCTGCTCCGCGGCTGCCGATCCCTCCGGCCGACGCCGCCGGGCACTTCCCCTTCCTGACGCGCGGGAGCGGCACCTCCGTCCGCCATCTTCCCCAGGCGGCGCGCGCGGGGGCGGGCGCAGGGGGGCGGGGCTGGGGCGACCGAGGGGCGGGGTGAGGGGCGGGGCAGCGGGACGGGGCCACCAGGCAGCGGGAGGGGCCGCGCCGGCGTGGCCCCGCCCACCGGGGGCGTTTCCATGGGGACGGCGTAGTCCCGGAGCCAGCGAGGGAGCCGGCAACAGTTTGTCCGTCCGTCTGTCTGCGTGCCCTGAGTCTACCTTGCTCAGGAGGGGTCTTAGAATCACGGAATCAGTTCGACATGAGCCGGCAATGTGCGCTCGCAGCCCAGAAGGCCAACCGTGTCCTGGGCTGCATCCAAAGGAGAGCGGCCGGCAGGGCGAGGGTGGTGATTCTGCCCCTATGCTCCGCTCTCGTGAGACCCCACCTGGAGTGCTGTGTAGAGCTCTGGAATCCCCAACATAAGAAAGATACGGAACTGTCGGAGAGGGTCCAGAAAAGGGCCACGAAAGTGATCAGAGGGCTGGAGTACCTCTGCTATGAGAATAAGCTGGGAGAGTTGGGCTTGTTCAGCCTGCAGAAGAGAAGGCTCCCAGGAGACCTTATAGCGGTCTTCCAGTACCTGTAGGTACTCTAGGGGCCTAGAGGAAAGCTGGGGAGGGGCTCTTTGCAAGGACATGTAGTGATAGGATGAGGGGGAATGGCTTTAAACTGGAAGGAGGAAGATTTAGATTAGACGTTAGGAAGAAATTCTTCATGATGAGGGCGGTGAGACACTGGCACAGGTTGCCCAGGGAAGCTGTGGATGCCACCTCCCTGGAAGCGTTTAAGGCCAGGTTGGATGGGATCTTGAGCAACCTGGTCTGGTGGGAGGTGCCCCTGCCCATGGCAGCAGGTTGGAGCTGAATGATCCTTAAGGTCCCTTCCAGCCCAAAACATTCTATGATTCTGTGAAACATCTCCTGGCACATCTTCCTGCCATTCCCTCAGGTCCTGTCATTGGTCACCAGAGAGAAGAGATCAGCTCTGCTCCTCTTCCTCTCCTTGTGAGGAAGTAGTAAACTGTCATGAGCACACCCCCCCCCCCCCCCCCCCCCCCCCGCCTTTCTCTTTTCCAGGCTGAACAGACCAAGTGACTTCAGCAGCTCCTTATATGGCTTCCTTTCTAAACGCTTTACCAACTTTATGGCCTCTTCTGGACACTCTCCAGGAGCTTGATATCCTTTTTATACTGTGGTGCCCAAAACTGCACACAGTACTTGATCTGGGACCACACCAATACGGAGGAGGGTGGAATAATCACCTCCCTCGACCAGCTGGCAATGCTGTACTTGATGAACCCCAGGACACGGTCGGCCCTCTTGGCTGCCAGGGCACACTTTTGGCTCATGTTCAACTTGTCATCGACCAGAACCCCCAGATCCCTTTCCACAGTGCTATTCTCCAGCTTCTATCTCCATAGTCTGTAGATATATCCAGGGTTGCCATATCCCAGGTGCAAGATTCGACACTTGCCTTTGTTGAACTTGTGTGTCGGCTTAGGTAGCGGGAGCCCAGCCGTGCCCCTTCCCAGCCTGCACAAATGGGAGAGTGGTTTGGGCTGCGGCCTCCTCTCAGCACCTGAGGGGCTTTTGTCTACTGACAGGCATTGGTGGAGACCAGCAGCCCTTGCTCGGTAGTGCCATCCCATGGCCAGAGTGTCCCTGTGCCACACAGGGAATTTCTCAGTCTCCTCTTGCACGCAAGACTGTCTGCAAAACTACCAAGTACCACTGAAGATGGCTAAACCCAAACTGGGTTGTTCACTTAAAATGCTTAAGCAGACTCAAGAGGAGAAAGGAACATCAGCCTGGCAAATTCCGACTCTTAGCACTCAAAGTGGCGGCTCATGTGTGATAGAATACCAGGCTGGTTTAAAAAGTGAGAGATTTTGTTTTCTTTATGACTGTTATATGTTAAGGATTTTAAACACCTCCTAAACGTGGAAGTTTAATCTCATATTTGAAATACTCTAAAACTTTGAGGAAATTTATAGCTATCTTATTGTAATTTTGTAGTCAGGTACCAAACTTGACAATTTTACATGTTAGAAACTAAAACTAGAAACTTAACATTAAAAACTTAAAGATCTCTTCTACCTGTAAAATGGTGGGTGGACCCTGGCCAGCAACTAAGTGCCCACCCAATTTCTTGCTCTCCGTGCCAGTGCGATGGGAGAGAGAATGGGAAGAACAAAAGCTGAAAACTCATGGGTTGAGATAAAGACAGTTTAATAACTGAAGGAAAGCTGCTTATGCAAATGAAGCAAAATAAGGAATCTATTCATTACCTACCATCAGCAGGCAGGGGTTTAGCCACTTCCTAGAAAGCAGGGTTTCATCACACATAGCAATTACGTGGGGAAACAAACATCATAGCCACAAGCATTCCATCGTTCTCCTTTTCCTGAGTTTGTATTGAGGAGCATCGTATTATAGAGTATGGGATATCCCTTGGTCAGTTGGGACAAACTGTCATAACTGTGTCCCCTCCCAGCTTCAGTCTACGTGCTGCTGGAGCATAATGGGAAAAGGAAAACCTGGATGCTGTGAAAGCATTGCTCAGCAATAGCCAAAGGTGTGATATTAACTCTTGTTTAGTCACAAATCCAAAACGCAGCATTTATGGGCTGCTATGAGGAAAATTAATTCTATCCTAGCCAGACCCAGTGCAATTTCCTGAGCAAACAAAATTTAAAAGTGGATATTTTCAATTTCCCAGGAATAAACCTAAGACAAAGAAAGAAAGAAGGCAGTGAAAGACATCCTTAAAATGAATTCTCAGCAGACATTAGTATTTGCTCTTTGAATTATAGGGCAAGACATCATGATAATCAAGCTGATGGCAAACTTTATGTTCTTTGATATAAAACAAGGGCTTTTGTGTATAATAGAAAAGAAGTATTGATAACACTACAAATAGGAATCAATAGGTCAGTTTCCAATTTGATGTTTCATGAGGATGTGTACCCATAATGAATATGCAAGTGACTACCGTTTGCAGTTGAGATTTCACCTGGAATTGTGGACTGACAGCTAAAATCACTAGTTGTCAGGCATTCACAAATAATACTTGATTATTCCCAACCGAGCCACGCAGGGGGACTTTTGTAATTGTGGTCTGTGTGCTGAACTGAAATACCTGTGAAGCTGCAGCTGGAATTGCCAGCTAACCATCCTCTGTTTTTTCCAGTGCCATTGAGCTCAAACACTCACTGCTCTCTCCAATCCATCTGCCTAGACCTTGTTGATGCTTGCTTACATTTCAGAAGCGCTGGGAATGGTGCTCAATGGAGGTCACACAGGGCTTGTTAATCACAGTATCACAGTATCACAGTATCACAGTATCACAAGGTTGGAAAGGACCTCTGAGATCATCAAGTCCAACCTATAACCTAACACTAACACCAACACTAACACCAACCATCATCTAAACCATGGCACTCAGTGCCTCATCCAGTCTCCCTTTAAACACCTCCAGGGTCGGTGACTCCACCACCTCCCTGGGCAGCCCATTCCAATGACCAATCACCCTTTCAGTGAAGAATTTTTTCCTCATATCAAGTCTAAACTTTCCCTGATGAAGCTTAAGTCCATGCCCTCTGGTTCTGCCACTGGTCACCTGAGAGAAGAGATCAATCCCTGCCCGACTACAACCTCCTTTTAGGTAGTTGTAGAGAGCAATGAGGTCTCCCCTGAGCCTCCTCTTCTCCAGACTAAACAGCCCCAACTCACTCAGTCGCTCCTCATAGGGCTTGTGCTCCAGCCCCTTCACCATCTTCGTTGCCCTCCTCTGGACACACTCCATCACTCTTTGGGCTCGGCCATCCAGCCAATTCCTAACCCATC
Organism: Tapera naevia; assembly: GCA_033556795.1. NCBI lineage: Eukaryota > Metazoa > Chordata > Aves > Cuculiformes > Neomorphidae > Tapera > Tapera naevia. The sequence continues at coordinate 21,796,158 of JAUMJJ010000038.1, forward strand.
ACAGAGTGCTCCCATCTAGGCCACGGGCTGCCAGCTTCCCTAGGAGTCTACTGTGGGAGACAGTGTCAAAGGCCTTGCTGAAGTCCAGGTATACAACATCCACAGCCTTCCTCTCATCCACCAGGTGAGTCACATGGTCGTAAAAGGAGATCAGGTTGGTCAGGCAGGACCTACCCCTCCTAAATCCATGCTGGCTGGGCCTGATTTCTTGACCGTTCTGCAGGTGCCGCATGATTTCACCCAGGATTATCTTCTCCATGATTTTACCTGGGACCGAGGTCAGGCTGACAGGTCTGTAATTACCTGGATCATCCTTACAGCCCTTCTTATGGATGGGCATCACATTGACCAACTTCCAGTCTTTCGGGACCTCTCCAGTGAGCCAGGACTGCTGAAAGATGATGGAGAGCGGCTTAGCAAGCTCATCCGCCAGCTCTCGCAGCATCTAGGATGGATCCCATCTGGCCCCATAGACTTATGAGGGTCCAAGTGGCTCAGCAGGTCTCTAACCTCCTCCTCATGGATTGCAGGAGGGCCATATTTCACCCTGCCCCCATCAACCACTTCAGAGGGCCAACTGTCAAGCGAGCTGACATCCTTGCTGTTAAAAACTGAGGCAAAGAAGGCATTAAGTACCTCAGCCTTCTCTGCATCTCTGGTTACTATATTTCCCTCCACATCCAACAAGGAGTGGAGGTCGCTGCCGCCCTTCTTTCTGCCATTGATGAATTTATAAAAACTCTTCTTATTGTCCTTAACAGAAGTGGCCAATTTGAGCTCCAGATGGGCTTTTGCTTCCCTGATTTTCCTCCTACACGACTTAACAACATCCTTGAACATGACCTGGCCTACATCCCCTTCTTTCCAACGATGATATATCCTCTTTTTCTTACTTAGTTCCTTCAGAAGTTCCCTACTCATCCAGGCCGGCCGTCTGCCCCTACGATTCTTCTTACAACACACAGGGACAGCCTGCTCCTGCGCCTTCAAGATTTCAGTCTTGAAGTGCATCCAGTCTTCCTGGACCCCCTTGCCACTAAGAACTATTTCCCAGAGTACTTTCCTGACCAGTTCCTTAAATAATCCAAAATCTGCCCACCGAAAGTCCAGCATCGATGTTCTGTTCCTGGCCTTTCTTGTTACATTGTTTAGAGAGAACTCAATTATCTCATGATCACTACAGCCCAGACAGCCTCCGACAACAACATCACCCACCAGCCCTTCTTTGTTTGTAAACAGCAGGTCAAGAAGAGCCTCACCCCTAGTGGGCTCACTCACCAGCTGTGACAGAAAGCAGTCCTCAATACACTCTAAGAACCTCCTGGACTGCCTCCTCTCGGCAGTGTTAACTTCCCAGCAGATATCTGGAAGGTTAAAGTCTCCTAAAAGAACGAGGGCAGCCGATCTAGAGGCAGCCTCCAGCTGTTTAAACAACAAAAGATCCAAATCCTCCTCCTGGTCGGGCGGTCTGTAACACACTCCAACCAGGAGGTCAGACTTGACTACCCCTCTGACTCTTACCCATAGACACTCAACCTGGTCATCACCGATCTCAACTTCAACAGCATCCAGGGTTTCCCTAGCGTAGAGGGCCACCCCTCCACCCCTCTTCTCACGCCTGTCTCTCCTGAAGAGGCTGTAGCCTTCCATGGCAGCACTCCAGTTATGACAGTCGTTCCACCACGTTTCCGTGATAGCAACTATATCATAGCTCTCCCGCTGGACCAGGACTTCTAGCTCCTCCTGCTTGTTTCCCATACTGCGTGCGTTTGTGTACATGCACTTCAGTTGGGTTACTGACGACACCCTTTGAGATGGCTCATCCTCCACGGGGACATCTTTGGTGAGCAAAGAATGATCAAAGAACCCAAAATTCCTCTGCCGGCACCAGCCCCTAAGCCATTTATTAACTGCATATATTCTCTTATTCCTGTCTGTATCCATCCCTGCCACCGGGGGAACTGAACAGAACACCACCTGTGCTCCTGCCCCATCTATCGACCGTCCCAGCTCCTGGAGTTCCTTTTTAACTACCCTTGACCCTCTTTTCGCTAGTTGATCACTGCCAGCCTGTATCACCAGAAGCGGGTAATCCGGACTGTTAAATTGTGCACTTACATTTGTGCCTTCCTAGTCAGCCAAACCCACTGACAGAACGATCTGTTTCAGCTTATGAACAACAGGGAAAAGTTTGTGGTACAGTACCCAGATATATTTCAAGGGGCAATGCTATCGGCTTTGCTCTGATGGCAATATTGTTCTTATGGAGCATGTAGAATAACTGGGTTTTTCTGCAAAAGTTTTTTGTGTTTGGTAAAGAACGACATCACCACTGAAGATGTATTTTATATATGTGTATTTATATATAAAATATATTGTGAATATAATACATTTCACATAGCTCCCATATTCTGAACTATGTAACCTGACTGTGTATACTTGTAAAGAACTCTTACACTCTGCTTTATTTAGGGAAAAACTCCAACAGAATAGAAATAAGATCCCCCTTCAGTTGGGTTCTGTATGTGAAGCCTTTGTTCAATGAACGCATCAAGAATAAAAATGTAGTCTCGTGCTTTCATGGAGACTTCCTTAGATTGATATGTAGTGTGCAGCTGTTGTCCAAGTGAATATGACTTGCGATTATACAGATTGAATTAGCAGAGAAGATGTGTAAACTGTAATTGCTTAAAAGCCAAATAATGTTATCTTTAATTCAGTTTTTATAATTAGGTGTCCCATATTTTGATAGGAGCACACTTCCTAAACATTGGCATTATTCCTGTCTTTGCCTGTGATTGCTTCCTCTTTGATTAAGGCTGCCAATAAAGTTTCAGGAGATCACCTGAGTAAAGATTAGCACATAATTTTTTTTTCAGTGAAATTTATATAGTCACAGACATCAGGAAATTTAAAACTTTCTATCCCAAGCAGCTATTTTCATTTCCATAATATCATTATTGTAACAGTTTCTCACAGAGCTATGGATTTAAATCAGGTAACTGCTATCTGGCAGCCCTAGTTCCTTAATTAAAATTGGTCTCCTATGTCTGAAATACTCTTTCCTCCTAGAGATTAAAGCGAGCAGCATTTACATTCTCCTGTGTGGGAGTAATTCATGTAACAGACAACTACTTTTTATTTTCAGAATTTGACTGCAGTTGGTGCTGTCCAGAAGCAAATATATAATTAAAATGCAAGTAAAAATAACAAAAAAACAATTATTAAAACTCAACCCATCCACCATCCCAAATTCTGTATGTCACTTAAGAGAGAAGGAAAGAATAAAGTTAGAACAACGGTAAAATTATTAGCACCTCTCTTAGAAAGACATTTAAAATAAAAGCATTGTAGAGGCTTTGAAAAGAGTGATCAGGATAGGGGTAGACAATAAAATTTATTTTTTTGGCATTGAGGAACAACCAGTGTAATGGACTATGAGGTTGAGATAAAGACCCGAAACCTGACGTGAGTAAATGCTCATGGGACCGAGATTGAAATAAAACAGACAATAGAGTGCCAGTTCTAACTTCAACTGCTGATACCAAATTAAATATATAGTTTACACAAAACCAGCATTAAAATATTAAGACACAAGCCCAAATCTCAGGAATCTTTTTATCTACTAGGCACCTTATAAATTTGGAAAGTAATTTTCTGTAACTTACAAAACAGGAATGACAGTATCTTCAAAAAAATAAATTAGTATTTCATTTCAAGTGACAACAGTGCTGTTTTCCTGTTTTTTTTTTTTTTGAGAGGGAGAGACAGAAAGACCAGAGAGTTTAATTAGTTTACTTAGTTACAGTACATTCCTTAACATGATTTAACTGGCAGCATGCAATCTGCATGCACTCTTGTCGAATCTGCTCCCTTTTTCTCATAGGAAGTAGAGAATAACTAGATTGCACTTAGTTGTCAAACACCTATTTCTGCTCTTTGAGGCAAAAAACCTCTTGTCTTCAGTAGTCTGAATATGGAGCATTCAGAAAGGTCTGTCAACAATGTTCCTGGATAAAAGAGCTTCAAAGGAAGACATCTGGCAGAACCAGGACTACTGTTGATCTTTTGACGTGTTTTTTATAGCAGTTCCCAAAACTTGAACTTGGCTGCTCTGTTTTGCTGTTTTTACTACAATGAGGCTAAGCCTTAAATAGAAAATATTATTTTCTTTCAATTTAGCTTTAGTTCAGCTATGACCTGCCAAACCAGTGAGAGGTCCTGTCTGCCCTGGCTCTAGACAGGACTGAATTCCCAGCAGCAATGGACTAGGAGGGCTAGCATTGGGAGGGAAAGCTAGATGTCGATATTGCTCTGATGTGCACTTTGTCATTACTCGGAGAAGCCACATCGTTGCTGAAACTCTGATGTAAAGATCTGGTAACTGAGGCAAGGGAGCTTTGGGAATGAGTTTTTTTGCTGAAATTTCAAGGTATTAATAGCTCTCGAGAACGTTCTACCTTATGATACTGTAATTCTTGCCAGAACTGCTTTGGATATTTGCTGTGCCTCTCCAGCCTTTAGTCTTTGAATGCCTCATTTATCATTGGCTTATCTTCACACAGCATTTCTGTGGTAAATTTCCAGGCTGAAAATACAAGATTGTTTTTTTTTTTCCTAACTAACGAAAAAACCCTCACACTAGAGTTTGGAGAGTGAAGATATGTAGGAGAAAATGTTTAAAGGCACATCTGAAATCACAGCGAAGGACAGTATCTTCTTTCTTACTCAAACACCAGATGAGTGAATGCTAGTCGAATATTTTTATTTAAATCCATTTACTTGTTCTATGCCAGAAATGCATAGTCCTGTAGGACCCGTCTTGTGGGTAGTGGTCAGCAGCTAATGCCCTGGTTTGCATTGCTTCTCCTGGAGCTGCAGTCCCATGGAGCCTGTGGTGGAAAAGGAAGTGTGCAATAGGGAGGAGAACCTCTGTGCTTTGTGGTTGTGGAGTGAACTGTGTTAGAGGGAAATTTCTCATAGAAAATGACATAGCAAAAAGAAAAGGATTGGGGTGAACACAATGGGTCATCATGGCCCATGGTCACAATGTACCAGCTGTTTTGCAACTGATAACATTGTATGATAAACCAAAGGAAATTTCTAAGGGGCCAAGAGATTCACATTTGTATTTAAGAAAAAGAATCACCATCAAAACAATTAGAACCTAGTCCATTAAAATTATATGAGTAATACTAATTTCTGAAGATCTACAATTCTCAAACTCAGTATGGTAGCATAGTTAGACTTGTTGTTGTTGAGGTCTAATGTTCTGCCATTTCATCATCACTTCAACCTAGAATTTTTTCAGCTGAACTCTGCCATTTACGTTGAATTTTGTTACAGACATTATTTTACAATATTTACAGAACAGCAACAACGTCTTCATTTTCTCACTGTTGTTTGGTTGTTCTAAATATTTCATCACGGACCATGTTTTTTTGCTGGATATTGAAAAACTCTCATAATACGTCATTCAGTTAGGGGGTCTACAAGTGACTGGTGTTTGGTTTTTATTTGCCGAGAATTGCACATGTGCAATGTGTTTTTGTAACAAAACCGAAACAATAGAATAAAATGAAAGATGAAGAGAACTGACACTTCAATACCTTTGAAAGAAAGGTACAAGTCATTTGGATCCCTGACAACCTTAACTCTGCAGTTGACACGATATGACCAAAGGGTTCAAGAACACACAGGAAGGAACAGGAGGATTTAAGGATATCAGACAAATCTTCCATTTACAATATACATGAAATAAAAAGCAAAATATGTTCTTATATTATACGGGTATTTTAAAACAAAGTTTTTCTTTTCTATTTGCAGATGCTCTGAAAATCAGGATAGTTACATTAACTCTGCCAGTGCTAATGCATGTTTGCTTTATTTAGGTGCTCTATTAGCCATCTCCTTGCCTCCCTCAGGGCAACTAGTGGAAACCCAGGCAAGACAACAGAGAAAGATGAAGGTTTCAGAGATTTGACAGTTGGTCTGTAGTGCAGTAGATGCTGCAAAACAGATTTAAGAGACTGCAGTTGGAAAGCATCTTGATAAGGAAAAACAGTGAGAGAATGTTTACATGGATGTGAGAGCAAGTCTACAGGCAGTGAGTCCGCAACGTATCTCCCACTGCTTCTGCCAAGGGGAAGCTTCAATAACAAAATATTAGACAAGCTGTACCACAGAACTAAGGAAACCAGATTCCTACAAATCGGTACCCTGTATTTACTATTCCCATTTCTCTATTCATACCTCCTGCCATTTTTCCAAACCAAAATGATCAAGTTCCTCCCTTCTTTGGTCCTTCCTAAGGCTCTTTCAATGCCTTCAGCCCCTTCTGTAAATACCATTAGCTTTTTTGTGTCCCCATCACCTTGCACAACAAAGTCCCACCACCCTACCATGTCTCTTAGCTACCTATTTCGACCCATCATTTGAACCTGGGCCGTCATTTGCTGTGGCTTGTCCAGAGCTGCATGTTTGCTGCACGGCTGGCTGGCTACCTCCCTGAAGAGGGAATGAGCTTTGTTATCTCTACATTTCCCTGTTCTGATGCATGAATAAGTTCTCTCTGCTTCACTTGGGTGGGTGCCTGGTAGATTTGGACATTTATCAAAAAGGAAGTAGAAGTTTTAGTAAAAACATTGATATATTATATTAGCTAATAATACAAGTGGACTGGATTTCATGACCTTTGAAATGTTTCCCGATCTTGAGTGTTGGTACTCCTCGTGTTTTTGACAGTAGTACAGTCTCATAACCCTCCCTTGGCAGTTCCTTCAGGAAAATAGCGTGCAACTATCAGTAATTTCATGCATCAAAAAAATATAGAGATATATAGGTCTCCTGTAGATGCATCTACTAGGCTCAGTCCCACATCATCTTCTGCTTGCATTTGCACTGTCAGTTTGGTAGAGCACTCACTGCAATCAGAGAGCCCTTGGAACAGCATTGATATCTCTTTCAACATGGGGTGGATGCCCCCTCTTGATACCTACCAATTTCACTCTGGGTAAGATGAGGTACCTCAACCTTAGCATAGCAGGTACTGTACTGTACTGTTACAAGTATAGCAAGGGGGAGTTTCTGGGACAAACTGTGGCAGTCATTTCTGGTCAGACCCACTCAGGTGGACATAATCCTAGATGTGAATGTGTTAGGTGAGGTGAATACTCCCTTTGAAATGCTGGAATTATTCACAGTCACAATAGGTGAAATGAAATGGGTCAACAAACCCTTTCAGAATCATTCACTGTGCAATTTTATTTCAGTTGCAAAAATATGATGAACTAGATTACACACGAAAAAATTATACAAACCAGAAGTTATCTCTCCAGATCCCCTCTACTGCTTTCAGAGCAAGGTTTGCCTAATTCAGGGTTTGACAAATTTGGATAAGCCTCTTACTCTTTTCTCTGTACAGCAAATAGTATCAGCACAAGTCGTTCTGTATGGTCTCAAAAGAGTTTAGAAAACAACAATCTTTGTAATGCCCCCCCCCCCCCCCCCCCCCCCCCCCCAATATTTTTAGAGCTCAAATAAATGTAAAGGGAAAACTTCTGGACAACAGTATAAAGAAAAAAGTGCGAGGTACCAGTAGGTGGTGCTGACACAACAGCACGCAGGATCTGCAAATTCGAAAGCCAGCACTTAAAATCTTTTCCCTCCCAGCTGATACCATTACTGTATCACTTTCTAATTTTAAATATTACAGCATTTTGTTCCTCCACTGCAAACAGTTCATGCAAAAAAGTTGACAATGTATTATGCAGCAGTCGTGGTAATTCTATGAAGTTTTGACAAAATGCTGCCAACGAATTAAAGGTCAAGCTAAGGTGGTTTCTTTAGTTTCAATATGGTTCACACCTAGGGGAATACCTCTACGTTACTGCAAACACAGAGATGTACTTGAAACTTACAGCTTCATTGTGTATCAGGCCCTTGAAAAAGAATCTATAAAGAAACAGTCTCTGCCTAGAATATAATCCCTACACTTCAAATTCTTATCTGAAACTGAATCCTTTACCCTGTAAATTATTCAAGAAAAAATATGTTTCTCACAAAGAGCTCTTAATATAAGTGTGTTATGGTTACCCAGTTGTGGAAAGCATCAGTTTTCCTTGAGATTTTTGTCCTCTTTTCTGTCAATGCACAGCTTTGCCATAAATTAAGATGAAATATTTGTTAGAGAACATCAGTTGAAGTACAGGCAGCACATCATAAGGAATCTAAACCCAGGAAATACTAATTTTTTTCTTTAATTTGTTAGTGGTAATTCTAATGAATGGATTTGTTAAATTTCTCGTTAGTAGAAATATACACAGTTCTCATGCTTACTTTCACATGATTTACACTGAGTATTATGAAGTTTTATTAAGCCCCGAGTTCTTTTGGAAACAAAATTTTGTCTTTCTAAAAATAAAGTATAATGCTCAGAAAGACAAATCTAGGAAAAAAACAACATATTTCAGCCGTGTTATTATTCCAAAAAATGCTTATTCATTTTGGATGCTGTTTCTTTTATCATTTTATTTTATTCCTTCTTGGAACACACTTTGACCTGATCTTTTTGAGAGTGAAATTAGAGTGTACCAGGGAACAAGGGCAATACTTCATCACCATGCACTTAAGATTCTGACCTTTAATTCAGCACAAGCTCTAGAAAGTAATCTACAGGCATTCTGTCCATGCAACCTTTCCTTTCATTTCTGCATTATGTGTTTCTCATCTTTGTCAGTTCTTTTATCTTCCCTCATTACTGAAACCCTAAATGGAACCAGTGAGCAGGGAAGGAAGAATTAAAGAGGTGAATAACAAGAGGCAGCTGTTGGCTAGTAGTCAGCAGCTACGACAGTATCTTCTAGTCACTTACAGACAAATGATAGAAAACTAGATCACCCTCCCATTAATCTGCATTAGCAGGGACAGCCCATAGTGGAGTCCTAGAACCTGCCACACCTTGCAAGCTGAGAGATGATGAACACCACCTGTGCTATTTCAGTATACCTGAACTGTGGAAAAAGACATCACCTGAAAAACATCTATAAAGAAAGAATCCTGGAAAAGAGATATCTCCAGTGAGTCCTTTAAGTGCTCTGTACAAAGCAAAAGCACAGGAATGCCAAGAAATGTCATTTGGTATGGCATAAACTGGTAGATTGGTGCTTGCAAGTTTCAATGAGCTAGAGCAGCTGGGAGTCATCTACAAGTTGTTTTTGGAAGTAAAATATTTTTCTTCCACACATTTCCTTTTGTGATATCAGTTTGGGCCCTTGCTTAAATCAGCATGAAAAATTAAAATCTTGAAAAATATTCATGAGCAAAATAGAATAAGTTGTTTATTTTTACGGATTTCTTGGTTAGTTTAGATAGCTTGAAATAGCTTAAATTGCAAAATAAGTAACTTAGAAGAGCAGAGCTAGAATCTCACAATTAATAATGATGATAACAGATATTTTGACAGGTGCAAAATGTGGTGCTTTTTTCCCAAAATATTTTCAGGAAACATTTGCTGACACCTGTAGTGGTTTAACCCCTGCTGGCGATTACACCCCACACAGCTGCTTTCTCACTCCCTCCTGTTGGGATGGGAGAGGGAATCAGAAGAGTGAGAAAATTTGTGGGTTGAGATAAAAACAGTTTTATAAGTAAAGCAAAAGCCATGCACACAAGCAAAGCAAAACAAGGAATTCATTCACTGTTTCCCATTGCCATGTAGGCGTTCAGCCATCTCCAGGAAAGCAAGGCTCCACCCCACATAACAGATATTTGGGAAGACAAATGCCATAACTTCTAATGTGTTCCTCCTCCACCGTTTTCTTCTTTTTGACCCATCTTTATAAGCTGAGTATGATACCATATGGTGTGGGATATCACTTTGGTCAGTTGGAGTCAGCTGTCCCAGCCATGCTCCCTCCCAACTTCTTGGACACTCCCAGTCCACTCACTAGTGGGGTGGTGTGAGAAGCAGAAAAGGCCTTGTGTAAGCACTGCTCAACAGTAACTAAAACATCCCTGTGTTATCAGCACTGTTTTCAGCACAAATCCGAAACAAAACCCCATACTCACTACTACGAAGAAAATTAACTCTTAGCCAAAACTAGCACAAAACCAAAGCCCTATCCCCACTAACATATCACTTCTGACAATATGGCTTTTTTTGCAGTGGAAAAATTGCTTGAATGAGAAATTTGCAAGTTTGTGCACTATTAGAAACTTTTACTTTGTTAAGGGATGCTTTTATGGATCTCTACCCTTGTGACTGTGGAATTACATTCAATATTGCGAGCTTCACCAAGTAGCTGGCATTGGCCCAGGAACATAAGATAGCAGCACCTTCGGATACATTATCGTTAGTCTAGCAGAGCCAAAGTAATTGCTGTGGGTGAGCTCTAACAGCAGAACACTTCCAGGAGAGAAACAATAACAAGATAGAGATCTTTGATCCACAGAGAGATTTCTTTTGTAGTGACATCACTGGTACAACAGGTCTGTGAAGCTACATTTGTATTAGGAAAAAAAATTCTGAAAGAAAAGGGAAAAACATTCTGAATAACCCAGCTGAATATTACTGCATGAAGTAATTCAAAATGAGCATATTTTTAGCTATTGAGGGACCTTTCTGTATTTCACTTACTAGTCATGACGTTAAGCTCAATTTGCCTCTTTAAATATTCCCTGAATTTTCCAAACTCCTCCAGTTCTGTCTGAATGTGAGTGGAAAATTGGATTACACAGTTGAACTTCTGGATCATTTCACTCATCAGAAGCCACTTTTGATGGTAAGCAAGAAGACCACTTTGTGAAATTGGTATTGGAGTGGAGAGACCTGATTGTGTGAAAAGTGTATGGCTACCAGATTCAGGATTGCGATCTGCAACTTGATGAGTTGCTGCTCATCAACTGCATGGTGATAAATGCTCACGTGTGTTCTTAGTGTGTGACAAAAATTAAGTAGCATGATTTAGATTACCCATCCTTACGTGAGTATTGTAACCTTACAAAAAGTTCAAGTAAGAAAGCTGGTGATTTTGATTTAGGCTATGATCTCTTAGAAGGGGTTAAAAATAAGAATGTGGAAAGAGGCATAATGTAACAGGAGCAGTTCAATCATCAGAATAATTATGCCATTAGCACAGTCTAAAACTTTTTCACATGTAGACGAACTTTGAGAGCCTTCAAGCTGTAATGTGATCTGTAAAGGATAGTTGTTCAACATGGTTAATTATTGTACCTTTTGTTATGGCTGAAGCAGAAGTTTTCTAGAAATCAGAGACTGTACAAAGCAGAATTTAAAATCTGATCTCTTTGAGTGTCAGAAAGTTGAGATTTACAAGCAAACTTTCTTTGTTAATATTTGAATTTACAAAAATCTACACCAGTATTTAAGGTTCTTACCACCACGTACATCTCTGAGCAAAGTCAGCATGCCTATCCGACCTGCAATAGAAATTGACTTTATAGCAGAGAGACTGATTTTTTTCGAAGTTACTTAAGTGGGTAGAGATACAGAAAAATGTCTAATGGGATTTAGTGTCTAAATACTTTTAAAAAAATCTGATCAGAAGTGATTTGCTTAGGATTACAGTGCAAACTTGTGATGGAGATTTGAACTAAGGTTTTAGTTAGATCTCTCTAACAAAGTTCAGTTCTAGAAGTATACGCTAATGTTTACCAATTTTTGCAATGAATTTATTTCCATCAACTTCTGTCATGGTATAAATTTTCTTTTGGTTTGCCTTTAACTTCACTAAAATTGAAGATGAAACAGCTTCCTTCTTGCTATAGCAAACTACCTCATTGCATCCTGGAAACTTACTTCTAATGTAGTATTTCTAACTTTGTTAATTTTCTGAAGATACACTAAACTCATTTGTTCTTTGACTTTGAGAGACCATGACATGCATTCAATACTAAGAAGTGGTCAGGATTTTAAATATACACTGGAAACTGGGTCCCTGTTGACATTTGAAAAATCTGAGCTTTTCCATTAACCGTGCGTAGTACAGGTCAGTTAAAAATTAAGGCAGGATGGAAGTAAATTACTTCCTTCTTCATGGTTTAAGAAAGAGAAAATGAATCTGAAATTGAAAGGTTTTCTAACAAACCAGACTAATAGGACTGAATAAATTAAACTGTCAGACTTTAGTCATTACACACCTTCCTGTGTGAAGCATGGAAATTAGAAGCACAGACTGTGCATATTATGTTAATACTATTTACTCTACTTGGTATCCATGACGTATCCTGGTGAGTCTAAGCTACAACAGAATTATGCCTTACAGAAAAGAAAGAGAAATAAGGTTAATGAAACGGCATCTTGGCACTACAGCTAAGTAAAACACATCTCTGACTAGAGTGCTGAACAGTATTGGAGTATTCATGAGCTATTCTGCAGATGCTATGGCTCACATTAGCATGTATAACGCCAAATCATCCTGTCAAAGAATGCTTTTTCTGTTCAACAGCCTAACAAGGCATTGATTGTGATCGTTGCATTATAGAGTCTGTCTACTGAAATTCGTGCAAGATGTTAAGATGACACACTATTCTTCACTAGAATCCAGAAGTGTAATTTCCATAAAATATATTGTCCCCAAAACATGTATTGTCCCCTGTACATTTAGAACTGACTTTCTGTTTTGTTGTGCTTTAGTATTCTGGAGGGCTTTACACGGTGCTTGGATTTCACAGTAAACAAACTTTTCAGTTCCACATAGAAGATATTTATTTAAAAATAATTTACTGAAAGTCTTTTGATTTTCCCCAGGGTAGAGTCTAGCTCTGTCATATTGAGTGACAGCCTGAAGCCTATGTGATTATTCGAGAGTAAGAAATTTCTTTTCAGGTAAAGATGATTCAAAGTTAATGACTATTTTTCTTTGCTCTACGTCGCATTGACTTCAACAAAACAAACACTAAAGCACTCTTGGATATTGAATCATTCTTTTATGCTATATAACATAGGCCTGATAAAATACAAAGCTGATACTGTGGAGGTTAATGACTATCTCTTGGGTTGTGGTTAGTCTCCCAGACCCCATTATGCTGTTATCAACTAGTTTTACTTTGGAAACTCTTAACATTTATTACAGTCACTAGAAGGCTGATTTAACTAATGTCACTAATGCAACACATATGCAAGCTGTGGTACGAATATACAGCTGATGCTCATGCTCAAGTCTTTGCACAGTAGTGCCATGCAGTCATTCTGCAGCTGAAACAAGAATAGTCTTATTCAATTTGTTTCAGGGTCAACTCCAAGGGTCACAACATTGCAAAAGCAAATGAGGCCACAGCACTGGGAAACATCAGCTCTGCAACGTGGCTATGAAGTCCCATTGCAGCTTTATGGGAGGATGACACGGTGAAAAGGCTTTTATGCCTGTTAGTGCTAACCGCTATGCCGTGCCTGCACCTCGCTCCGTGGTGTGTGAATCAGCATTGCTCAGCCCTGCCACCAGAACAGGGCACACATCCGAATGGACGAGAGAGGTTGCTCTCTCCAGCCAGCTCCTAGCACTTGCTCTCATCTTCCCAAGCAGTGCCAAGGGCTTCCAAACCAAGGCTGTGTCAGAGATGCTCTGCAGCATGCCTGGGAAGGGCAAGAAATGCCTTTTCCTGGACACAGGAAGAGTTTTCTGATTCTGGAAATATGAACACTGACAAAGAAAATTTTTTTTCTGACTGTGAACCAAATCTAGCAGTGTTCTAGCAAGACGGAAGTGGTGAAAAAATGTAATTTCAGAAAAATTGAACTGTTTCCATTGTTGTTTTTTCTACAGAAGAAGGAACAACAATTTCCCCCTACTTTGGTCCTCAGACGCATGAGCAGGTGATAAGACTGGTTATCTACTAAATAGGAGAGTCCTTGGCTGCTATTGCAGACTGTGACAGTTCCAGATAGGTCAATGCATTGGCCCAGAAGCGTGCAAAAATACAGAGAAGGATAAAAAAATATATCTATTAACAGTAAGTGTGGTGAACTGGAGATGGAGAGAGGTAGAGAGATATTCTTGAGACTTTGAGCAGGCCAATATGCCCCTAAGAGTGTCTCAAAACCCAATAGTTTTATCTGAGAACAACCAAAGTTGTGCTCATTTCTGCAAATAGCTTATTTGATGCCAAAGAAATTTCGGAAAGAAATTATGAAGCCGAGTCCACTAACAATTTTCTTGCCCTTGTGCATCTTGAAGGTTGTATTATGATACAATTTTGAGGAGAGTATTTCTGCTGAAAGAAAGCAGAATTTTTTAAACCATTGGTCACAGACACAAAATGACCTAGAATGGAAGTGGAATGAGGGCTCTGTTACAGTGTAGTATGTAAGAAATTTGTTTAAAAGGGATATGGAACACCATTTTGATAAAATTCTAAAATAAACTTGTTTTAAATAGACAAAAACTGACTAACGAAATTATTTGCATTTAGTACTATGGAATGCAGTGAACTGATTTATACATGATACATTAATATTTCTGTTTAAACCAGCATAACCTGCTCTTAAGTTGCTTTGCTGATCGAAACACACAGCTGTAACAGATTCAGGGCTGAGAAGAAATTACCAAGTTCCAGAAGGCTGTTTCACAACATGTATTACCAAGTGAAAATTTGGATAAAGCATCAAGAGAATATAAAATACAAGTTCTGTTTATTAACAGTGAAGCTAAGGGTTTTAATTAATTGACTTTAGATTTAGCAAAAAGACAAACTTGTGGCTGGGTAAATGTAACACAGGAAGGAAAAACCCAACTCTGAAAACGATATAGACCCCAAGATGTTACATTTGTTAAAAGACATGGCACAGTTAAGTAATTTAGGTGACTACCTCTTGGGAAACCAGGGAGAGAGAGACATTAAGGGACACCTCAGGTACTTTTTTAGCTCTGATTTAGTGATTAATATGTTTAATATACACTTTATTTTCTTTGCCATTTCATTTTACAGTTTAATTTGAATGAGTCGTGGGGAGTCCCAGAATCCATTTGATAAGATACATATTACTGCAGAAAATAAAAATCTGAGAAAGGAATAACATGCAATATGCAGAAGAGAAAAATCTGAGACAGAAATAAGATCGTGCAATATATGTGTCACTTAGGAGGTTGTACTCTAATTAAAATAATTAATCCTAGGCAAGTTTGCATAAGAAAGGAAGAAATCGTGGAAACTCAGTGTGGTTTTATGCAATGAGAATTTTACTGAATTTTATGCTTTTGTCCAGACAACATAGGTGGGCTGAAGAATACAAAACAAATCTGGAAAAGTGCTGTGCATCTGCCTTACTTTGTTCTGAGGAACTGACAAATATGGTTCCCACCAGAATTCAAAAGACCAATCTAAGTGATTTAAAGATATGAAAATCTGGAACCATATAAATACAAATGAAGTGTTAAAATAAAATATTTACATCCAAAACCAAGAACCTTTCTATAATCTACTAGCATTCCACTACATAAACAGACACCCTCAGAGGGACAGAGAATCTAAAGGGAACGAGTTTTTCCTTGAAGGATGGCTTCTCCAGAAAGCTGGCATTTGTGTTAAAATTGCTCTTTAATTCAGACTGCACCAATCTGACAAGCCTCACACCGCTGTGTAAGACACAAGAACTCTTTATCGAGCAGGGAAAATGGCAGAAAGCAACATGATTATTTGCCAGGAATACGGGAAAGGCACTCAACACTATGATGGACTTGACCTAAGGCCCTTTAACAAGAGAATTTTATAAGTCCTGAGCAACTACACCTTCAGGAAATAATGGAGAAAAACAAGCCAATTCATCAACCTCTCCTGACCGGGCTGGTACATAGGTGTTACTCTGCTTATTGCTTTCTCTCCCTAACCTCCATCTGCTGCTGGTAGTAGCCAAACACTGATACTCTCCTTTGCTTTTCCAGATGAACAAAATGAGAAGCTTAACAGCCCCATATCCTCCCCTTACAATGCACTGATGGCAGCATTAAAAGTTCTTGAGAAGTGCAAGGCTAAACCCTGCAGCCACACACCACTTCAACTGAAATGGGTCATCTGAAGCCGATGCACCTGGCTACGCTCCAAAGATGAAAATTTGGCCTAATTGGCCTAGGGAAGAGGAAGAATTGTGGATTTTTCCTCTGCATGGGGCAGTTTTTTTAAAAAAAGGGAAGGACTCCAGAACATTGCATGGGGTTGTGGGATTCTTTCTTGAAGACGGTACCCATAGATTGAAATGGAATACAGGAACATTTTTTATCCTCTCTTAAGTACCAGACACTAGACTGCACACCTGAGGCAGTGGGAACTAGTGGAGATGAAGCAGATAGACAGGTGACAGAGGGAAAATCCAAAGAAAAGCCAAAACTGGGGGTCTGGCCGTATGGTTGTCTGTGTTACACTTGAGAAAAAGATATATCTGGATGATATACAGTGACTAGCATTTTATAAGCATCAAGGGATTTTGGATCTAATATCTTGCAAACCCTCATTAGTAGGCATGTTTCCCCTAGCTGCCATTGAAAATTCAGGACACTGGAGATACACATTTTGGGAGAAGGGTGGAAGCACCCTACGTACACTATGAATATTATAGATTTGAAAACAATACAAAGAAACCTTTCTGGTGGTCCAGTCTTGTCCACTACAGTAGTTGTATTGAGGTGGGAGGCCAACAGTTTGAGGTCTCACAAATTTGTGTTGATGTAACAGTAAGTGTTGGGCCGTGCAAATATGTATGGAGAAAAATGCCTGCAGTCTCACTTTTCCCTAGGTACACACAGTCCATAAAAATTTCAGCTCGAAGTCCTTCACCTAGCAGTCTTCACTGTGT
Organism: Tapera naevia; assembly: GCA_033556795.1. Lineage (NCBI taxonomy): Eukaryota > Metazoa > Chordata > Aves > Cuculiformes > Neomorphidae > Tapera > Tapera naevia. Next base: position 21,812,965 of record JAUMJJ010000038.1, read on the forward strand.
TTCCTTTGTGAAATGTGGTAGGCCAGAGGGATTTGTCCCATGAAGCACCAAACGAACCCTGCTGCTGTAAGTGATCTTTTGGATATGTATTACTTGGATTTATTTCATAAATATCATGATTATTTATTCTACCAGCCAAATTTTTCTTGCCAGTCTGAGGCTAGAGTGAAGGTAGAACTGAATCTTGACACTTTAGCAATATTTTATTTTATAAACTTAAATGATTTTTACTATGTTAAAAAATACAATGAAGAGAATGGATAACTTTTTCACTTCTTCTTCTCATAGATATTTATATTGAGATTCACCAAAGGCAGCAAAGCCTTAAAAGCCCATACAACAGCCTATTCTTCTCTGATCCAAGAATATGTCATGTGGTTACATACTGAGAAGGGCTGTGTGCAATAGAGCAGACTTAGCTGAGATGGCTGGGGAAAATGTTATCATTAGCTCTGTAGGCAAACAACATTAGGAGACAGAAAACACTTGTGGAAGCCAATATGATTAAATCACTACTTGCTAGTCACGATCACGTTGCATGTGCTGTCCAAAAATATCAATGCAGTTATTGGAGGTAGCACTAACAAAGAACACAAGAGCCACATCTTTGAGAGGGGAGAAAGTATCAGACTTATCCCTTCCTTTTTTTTTCAGGCTAAGAAAGAAAAAGTTCGATTAAAGGAAATGATATCATGGGACTTTTCTATGCAACATTCAACACACAAAATACAAGGTTCAACTGTAGAAATGAATCAAAATGTCAAGTAGATATTGTTAGGAAGTCAGGCTTTTCCGAAACATTCCTCATGATTTCCATACTAATTAACCAATAGAAGACAATCCTCCTTCTCTGGCAAATTACAGTATTTTAGCACCAGGCAGTGACTTGTAATGTGTAAATTGAGGTGCATATTCAGTCTCAGCTCTATCACACAACACATCTGGGCCACATCTGGATGTCAGCTGGTAAAACCCATGCTACACTGGGCAGCAGTGCCCACACTGACCCACTCAGCCACTTGGGTTCCCATGACTCTCAGTATCTATGCAATAACTTCCGTTTTGTGATGCAAATATACTCTGAGTTATAGGTAAACTGGTATATTAAAGAGGACAAGTGGCACTGACATTCTTATACCCATAATGCTTAGCATTTGGCTCCTCTAGAGCAGATTTTTCCTGAAGAGACTCCATTGAAACAGCCCAAATCAGAGCAAGCTGACAATTAAGTAAAACGGGTACCCAGGGCTCTGGTGTCTAAATCCACTTTTATGTCTTCCTTTGTTTAGCATTATAGTCCTGAAAGTACAGTACAAAGCAATTCAGTTACATTATTCCAGTCCATATAATCTGCTACCTTTATCCAGCTGTAGTGTCCTACTTGGCATGCTACCCACTGATATGTATGATGCTGTTGTTTGAAAGCAAAAAAGAGAAAAGGACACATTCCTCACTGCACTGAATGCATTATTTAAAATATTTCATATGTTCCCAGCTACTGTATAATATGTAAATACATGTGTCAAAGATATCAACCTGTGAACATTGTCAACTGTCATAAAAAAATATACACATTATATAATGAAATTCAGAAAAACTGGATTGGTTACCAGGCAATGCATTACTAGTGATGAGACTTGAAATCCTTTTCACTGCAATGCAATGAAATGTACTGGAGCGAATGTAGCAGATGCAGGAGATATAAAAGGTATTGTAGCCTGTTGCAAAAGAAGATGGTTCCTTCAGCAATAAGAATGATGCCATTTGCACTTCTCTCTCTTTCTTTTCAGTAAATTATCGTATTTACGGGCTTGCTTGAAGAATCAAATATCTACTACCTAGCTTCAACTGACACAAACAGATGCAAAGGGAATAGATTTTGTACCAATTAGCCACTAGTAAATTTTATGATTTCAGGCTCTATTTAAACTTAGTAATACTAATGATTTTAATAATTTTGTGTGTTTCCTGATTGATGCTGTGGGAAATCATTTGCATTATGAAAGTGGCATGACATTTGTGACAGTGGGCATTGGCATATCATCTGCACTGATTTGAGTTCCCATACTATTAAGTCACGTGAACATATTTAATAGCTAAGCCAAATACTCAAGCCAAATAATCTGCTTTCATACTTGAGGAAGGATTCATACCATTTCTCTATGCTAATAGCTATTAGGAAATCAATACCTTTCAGGTACTAATGAATTTCTGTGTTCTTGTATGGAAGATTTTAATGAAAAAAACATACAGAATTTCAAAATGCTTGATTCTTGTAGGACCTGATTCTTTTACGCTGATACCCAAACACTATTCTGGCAACATGAAATAACTTTAAACCATATACATTTTGTTCTCAAGATATACAGAAAATCTTACTTGTTATTCCGCAATACAAATGAAGTATGTTCTTCTTGGAGATAACGTAATCTTAAAAATAAATGAGATTCTGTGTTAAAACAACTATGTGAAAAATTAAACCTTCTGTATTTTTCTCCTTGAGAGAAGTAAACAAAACCAGTCCTCTCTCTGCATGTCCTTTGGCTACTACTTGTTTGGTTTAGTTATGAGGCTTAGTGAACAGCATTGTAGGCTGTGCAGTGCTGGGGGTCTTTTTAATAATGGTCATAAAACATTCTAAGGAAAGCTAATCTGTGCACAGCATATATCCCTACTTTATGGAAAATACATTCGAAATTGTATAGATAACATGCTCTGAAATAATCTGTTCCTTGTGGGATGAATAGGGCATGGGACTAAAGAAGATACAGGTAACAGATGTTACACAAAACAGAAGGGAAGTAACACTGCCTTGTAATGCCATGAGAAGTCTGCAGTGTTATGGTCAGGAAGAATATTTTGCTTCCACACTGAAAAAAAACAGTGGCAGTCTGATGTGTTCAAAGCACAGAGTCTGACTGAAGTATGTCTTAAGAGTGTATGTGATGCTGCTCAGTATTTCCACACCTCCAGTAAGCATGTGCTTCAGCATAAACGAGAAGTCCTTGTAACTCAATAAACATAAGAAACTCTGATTCCAGTTTTTCTGAAATGCTTTCCATGGCTGCAAATACACTAAATATTTAAGAGCTTTACACTGTTATAGTCTCATTCCTGCCACAACATAGCTGTACGTGGCTGAAAGACAGTACTATAATGCCTTGTTGGGCAATGGATTGAATGGTAAACGTGAAGTGCACTGGCCCCTGAACCTTTGAGACCCTTAGGAAACAGTACTGCTTTTGTGGAATGAAGTCAAGATTAGTTTAATTTGAAAAGAAAGTTTTCCCATGAAAATCAGAGCCACAAAAATCCTAGGGGATCAGACAGATATTATCTCCATCAGTTTCCTGTTTTGCTGTGTGTTTCATCTTCCAAATGGGCTTGGAGCAGACTCCAGAATTTGATAAATTCACATGAAGTAATCGGTCTCAGGGTCTCTCAGAAAAGCTTGATATGGGGCTCCAGGCTGTTGGTATTACTCTGTTGCATTTGAAAAGTGGAAGCTGACAACAGCTCGGATGTGTTTCAGGGGTTATGAATGTTTCTCACACTCCATAGAGGTCATTGAAGCAAAGTATCTCTAATACAATCTTTTTTATTGTTTTGTCTCATGCTGATAGTTTCTTTTTCATGAAGATGGACTTTAGTTTAGATTTCTCTGGCACAGCATTTAAAAGTCATAGCCCTTGACTCTTCCAGAGTTAGTTCACCTTCTTTTTAAAGGCTCTTATTCCATGCATTGAAGGCAGTTGTCATTGCTTTTGAGTCACTTCATCGATCAGAGAGATTTCCCAGGTTGTGTTCACATGTGGACCTCCATTACAAAGGGTGAAAATGTTTTCATTCTAGTGATTTCATTAGAGAGAAGACCAAAGCCTACTCCAGTTCTTTGCTCTCCATAGGACTTAATTTCCTCTTTAGCCATTTAAAATTATATAGTAAGTCTTTATTTGATCTCTGATGGCAAGTGTCTTCATACCAGGGATAGGACAAGCTGTGTGTATGCTCTTAGGGATGCTTTTCCTCTTTGTTTATGACGTCTTTGTACTCCCATATTGTCAATTGTATTGTTGGTAGTTGTTGGTACTGTGATACATACTTTTCTAAGACCATTAAATATAATCAAAGAAATATTTTTTCTGAAAGAACACAGACCGTTGTATAGCTACTGATTTTTAATGCTGTAAGTCAGATAATACCGGCTTTCACTGCTTCTTTCATTCCTGCCTCTTTATTTTCCTTCTCTTTCCCTCTATATCGAGGTTGGCCAAGCATTACAATATCCTTGCTGTATCTACCAAAAATTACATGAGAAATAAATAACTTCAGACTCTGAAATGGAAGTCCAAATTTTATATCACCTTTTCTTCTCCCAGATATCCCACCATGAATTGTGGGATATTTACTGTGTGACTAGAGCGTGTCCTAAAAGCACCTTGGAAGGACCTATCACAATGAGTGAAGAATAGGGCAGGTTCACTCAGTGAGGCATTTTTAGCCAGACAGTGTTACAGGAGGGAGGGAGCTGTGCCTGGTGTATGCCAGATGGCCAGTCCCAAAACAGCTCGTCCCGCACGAAAGCTGTACATGCAGCTGTATGGACCTTCAAGCTTCCTTCTCCTCCAGACTGTCAGTTGCCTGCTCTATTTGCTGCATAGGCACGTCTGAGAGGAAACACCTCTTTTTGTCACCTCCAGGGTTTTATTGTAGGCTTCACTGACTTTAGAATTGTTCTCCTACCTCCCTCTCCAAAATTGAGTGCACTGTCCCAGAAAAGGAGAGAGAAAGAAGGTCACCAGTCCACCAGTCTCACTGTGTAGGGTAATGACTTGGTGGAAGTGCTATGGATCCGCTGATCCGGGGAGGATGCAGTGGCCCATGGGGTAACTACACACAAAACATGGGGCCCAGGCATGCCTTCAAAAGCCTAGCAGCTTTCAAAAATCATACGTACACTAGTCTCCTTCCACAAAGGTCCTTGTCGAGGTCTTTGGAGAGGAAGGAAGTTGAGGAAAGAGAACAATGTGTTGAGGGACTATTGAGGCTGCTGTCATGGCTGAGAAAGCATAGCATTGGTGAAATGTCACAACCCACTTGTGGAGATGCATAAAATCCCATTTCTGCCTTCTCAGTCAGCTCACAGCATCATGTGATTGTGCTTGAAGGGAGAGTTAGGCATTATTTGCAGTGATAATAGTGTTTAGATTGCAGGTAGTGGCATTTCCAGGTTTCCAGATGAAACTTTAATATCACAGCTGGTAGCATTTCTAGCACCAGTTGCTAAAACTACTGTGATAAACTCAGTTTTGCCTTCTTTCTGCACTGGATAAATTGAATTCCCTTCAGCTTGCTCAGATGCTGAATATTCAAGACCAGACTTGAAAAGCTATGTTTCTGTCTGAGCAGCACAGACTCAGATTAAAAATCTCCTGACTAATATATGAAGTTGTTTCACCCTTCTGTCCTTGCCCCTGATTTCCCTGCCTCCAAATGCTGCAGCTGTGCTATACTTGTCCTCCTGCATCCTTGAAGTGGCTATATGTCAGTGCTAGAGGTTGTACATCATTAAAACACAATTTGGCATTCCTTGACATGTGAGGACCTATGCATATGCATTATTCAAAAAAGAAAAGCTCTCCCACAACCTAGCCAGGTTTAGCCAGCTGCTTGTCTAGTCTTTCTGGAAAGCAGAGGAAACTCACACCACAACCACGACTCAACGCAAGCATTCTCAGTGACATCGTCTGATACATTGCATTTAGCAGGCCAAACTAATACAAAATTCCTGTCACACAGCTTCTGCATTTTCTCTGTTGCAAATGTCTGCCATATTTTTTCCATTGTTTAAATATTTGGGCTTTTTTATAAGCTCTACTTTCACTACTTTGGCTGGTTTTAATCTGCTGAAAGTGGAAACTGCCACAGTGAAGGCAATGGAAATGCATTTTGATATCATGTGAGGAAGTTCAGTTTCAGGCCACACTAGTCCTTTGCTGAGTGTGATCTGTAATATTGCCTGCAGAGTTATTCCTGCCTGGCAGAAAGACTTCATTAGGACGTGATGCTATTACAAGCTCCTTTTTACCTTCACCATGATCTCAGAGGGACAGTCTTTTATATTCCCTCAGACTTCCTTAGGACCTAGTTTATCTTTGCAGAACTTGTCCTGCTCTTTGGAAGGCAGAGGCTCTCATAATTAAAATCTGGCTAGGAGTTATTCTGGGGAAAAATGTATTGCTCCCAAATGAGATATTTTTTAAAATTTTGAAAAATATGTTTTGTTTCCCTTTTTTTTTCTTTTTAAATAACTTACCCTGGTGATTAATTAATAAAATCTAGGAGCACATGGCACGTTTTTCTGAAGTCTCCTATTCCAAGCTGAGGTAAGTGTTCTAATGAAGGAAGTGGGAGTGAAGCAACAAGAAGCTTGATTTGGGACTGATAAAGCTGTGCAGGTCAGAGAGGATGCCACACGATATACAAGCAGGTTGGGGGAAGGAAGCTGCCACCAGAAACAATGAAGAAGCTCCCTTCTGAACAACCTTCACAAGGGAGAAAAAGAACTGTAGGCAAAGTGCTGAGTGGGATTAGAGAAGTCTCAGGTACAGGACCTAGAAGTTCAGAGCTGTATGTCACTATAGGCACAAAGCATTTATCTATCAGTACAGCAGAGCTAGCTGTCTGTACGTGAGTTGGGTATTTCATGTGCAGATAAGGCATCCTGGAAGTGCCTGTGATTATTTCTGTCCACATGTGGGAACATCATTTTGACAATGGAACCTAGAAATTGAAGCGTAAAATGTATTTGTTGAAATGCAGAAATGAGCTTTTCCTAAATTATATAAACTGCAAATGGGCGTGAAGGGGAGTTGATTTTCTACATGACTGAGTATCCAGTTTCAGGAAACTAAAGAGGATGAGGCTAGGGAACAGGATCCTGCCAGAAGCTGCTAGTTCATGAACACTGCAAAGAACCTTATTGTTCATATGGCCTAGTTGTCTATGAATCAGGATATTACGATCTGCTAGGTTTATTTTAAAAAAAACAAACAAAGAACTCTTATCAACAGTGCTGCATAAAGCTAGCTTTTATATCCAACACAGTTTCCAAATTGGAAAAGTGAGAAACTTCTCTCCTCTACAGAGTTTGCACAGAGATGAAACATGTCAACAAGGCAGATAAACATAAGCTTTCATTAACGTTCCGTGAAGTTCCAAGACTACCGAAAGGTTATCTCTTTCTACCTAAACCACATTGCAGTGGAATATATGTTTTTTGAATAAATATTGAAGTGTGAACTAAAGGCTACCCTCGCCCCTAAAGCAGCCTAAGTGCAAAGCTAACTTAGCTCCATTCAGTGTGAACTGGGGTTCCTTAAAAGTTTATTACGCTGCTGAGTTAAAGTTGCCTGGACTCATTCCATGGCAGCAGTGACAACTGGAACCAAATATCCCATGTTATACTGTTACCCAGCACTGGTGAGCTGCCTGTTAGGAATGATCCTTGGTTTATGCTATCTCCCAAAATGTGCCTGGGACCTCTGAGAGAAAGTACAAATCACACAATGCCAAAACCAGGCCAGAGACCCTTCTAATGTTTAAGAATAAGATAATTTCAGTTCCTGTGACTGGGAACAGTCTTCAGTGTCATTTCACTAACAAGAAGAGAGATCTATGTATGAGTTCATTTCTTTTATGACCTATAAATGTGTGTTTTTAAGAGAGGCAGGGATTACACACAACATCTACAGTGAAATTTGGAACAACTTTTTAACTCCTAGGTGACTCAATTGTTTACTACTGTCTCCGATGCCTAGTTCTTACCTAAAGTACTAAAGTTTTCTGAAGTGCAAACAGATGTAGGAGATTTTGTTAGTAAATGAACTATCACATCTTACTAATGTCAAGCAGTTTTTGAAGGGAAGTTAGTTTATAGCGCTGATTATTAGATGTATGGACACACATACTGGGGTAGCTTTTTTTTTCCTAGCAAAGTTAGTCCATGCAGCCATTTCAGATGATGAATGTGCCACTTCCACACTGTGTTAGCTTCTAGTACTCATAAAATATTTTAGATGAAAATCTGCTTCAGAAACAAAGCAAGATTATGGACAATTAAGAACCAAACTAGTTTTTCCTAGTAATAGGTATAGGGAAACAAGAGAATCTTAAGAAAACTAAAGGTGAGCTGTTGTGAATTCTCAAACAAAATAGACACTGTATTCATTAGTTTCATGGCCTTCCTACAGGAATGTACATATGTTGAAGTAGTCTCAGAGGTCTGTGATATTATTCCTTGCTAACAGTAAAATTGTGCTGTGAATTACGAGCAAAAAGGTAATTAAAACGAAGCTACAATGGTTCACATAGGGCTGTTGCATACATATAATCAAGCTTTCTCTAAGCAAAGCTAGACAATGTCACAGAAGACAGAATTAAAAAAAGGATGCTTTTAAATAGAGGAATTATTTTAAATACACTTGCTTGTGTATAAAGATGTTTTTAATTGTGGATTTCTGCACAGAAATTTAAGACAGTTAAGCATACTTGAATGTCCTTAGCAGTGTAAAGTTATGATTTACTCGTTCTCCATTAGCTTCAACACTGTAGATAAGAAAGGCGTTTTTTTGTCTTTAAGTCACTACTGGGGGCAATAAACTATGACAGTACATTGTAAAAGCAGATTGAAGCTGCCTTGGCTATAGCTCAGGATGTGATAGGGCGATGAAAAAACTTTTTATATGCATCAGCTCTTTATATCCTAACCTCACTCAAGTCCGTGGTAAAGTTTCCATTAATTTCACTAGGGCAAATACACCAACCAGGGGCATATTTGGAAACAATTAGAAGAAAACAACTGAAATTATTAAATCCAATTTGATTCACCTCAGCTGACACCCACCACCTTATCTTGTGGTAAACTTGATAAAGAAGAAAAGTTTAATTAAGATAACGATATTCATGAGGAACTGTATCATTCATCATCTGAATACCTACCACTCTTGCTGAACAATCAGAAGCCCAAATAACTTTAGGTGATCATCCCTTTAAAAAAGCTTAGTTTGGGGAGTCTGTATCGAAATCATACCAACAAGAGTGAATGCAGGTAGGTCCATATGCTCTAAGTCCAACCTCCACAGTCAAGTTCCAGTCTGGTAAACAAATAATCACTTTAGCATTGTGCACACATGTACCCTGCCTGTTTTACTCCAAGATCAGACAAAACAGTGGGCCATGGATGCTGAAAGCCTGTAGTAAATCTCTGAAGCGTGCATGTGAGGACTAGAGGGCAGAAAGTCTTCTCTCAGATGTCTTAAATGCATCAAGTGACAGTCTGTTAGTTGAAAAATCTCCAAGTTAGCATTTCTGAACAGTAAGTGGGAACTCCCTGTTCCCTCTGTGTTTCCTTGGGTCCAGCACGAGGCGGCTATTGCACTAGTGGAGTTTTGGTAACCATGCATATATGTACATGTAGTAAGATGAGAGTTAACAGGCCATAGAGAGTTAACAAGCTGGGCCCAAATGCTTAAGTTTAATAACTCCCATTGGTAAATTGTGAGCTTGTGCGTAATTATGGACAGGATTGAAGCCAAAGTTAGGAAAAAGTCATGATTTCAGTGATCTCACCGTGGCTGCCTGTAGTGTAATGACAAAAGCAATTTAGACCACGAAAGTTAAAGGGTTTTATTGACTAGATAGATCATGTTGTAAGGTTCCCATGTGGTCCTGTAAGCACGCCACCAGCCAGCAAACCCTGCTAGCAGCAAGTGTAGCTCAGGCTGGATTTAATGAGATATATTTAAAGTACATTCACAACCAGGTTCAACACACAGGACTCTTCTATTTTCCCCAGGCTTCTAGCAAAGCCTGTGACCAGCTGTGAAAGTTAATTGTATGTTATGTTGTAACTGGCTGGGGCTGGCAGAGAATCTTTAGCCTATGGTATATTTTTGTCCCTTGGAAGCAACATAATTATGTAAGGCTGAATTTCCTTTTCCCCTGGTATGATGTATCCTTAGCATGGCAATGTGCTGGGGCATGTTTTTGTGTTGCAGGCAGTTACAGACACAGTCTCTAACATTTTGGGGTTTTTTTTTTCTGACATAAAGCGTAATACAGATTATCACTGGTTCATTTTTGTGCGTATTTAGCCCAGGTAAATCCTACAATACTGCTTGCCTAATTTGCTACTGAGGTAAACGCTGAATTTTCTATATTCTGGAAGTGTTTCACTAGCTATTCCTTAAAAGGAGCTTGTTTTTCTCATCCACTTGTTTTTTGCCTGCTTTTGTGATTTATCTTTTAATTCCAGTTAATTTACATCTGCACATCTTGTCATTCCTTTATTAATACCAGTGTGATAATTTTCTACTCTGGTTAAGTAACTGGTGGTATTCTAAAATATTTTATTTGTGGTTTATGGGTTGTGCTATTTGAAGTCATAGCAGATATTTTGAGTGGTTTTCTCCAACAGCATTTACTACAATAAAAATATTTATTATAATCAGGTGACTTATTGTCTCCTTTTCTCTGGCTTGTGGGTGTAGTACCTACTGTAGCATCCTGGAGACTACATAATCATATCAAAACCAGAGGAGCAGTGAACTTTTTTTTATGGAGTTTATATTAAGAATATGCTTAGGCATCCTTTACCTCATGGTGGGTTATGGGTTTGTTTCTTCGTTCCTGCAAGGCCATAGATTGGTGTGCCTCGCTAGCATGGGTGGGAATAAATAGATCAGGTGGAATGGGCACATTGCAAGTGTTCATTTCCCTGTGTTTCAGAGGCATCTGATTTTTCTTTCATCACGTTGAAATTTTATCATAAAACAGCAGAAAGACACAGTTGCCATTTTCTGGTTCCCAACACTCCTAATTGATGAAATTTTTCTGAATGCAAGTTAAATGTTAACAAAACAGTAATTACAATAGCATGATGTGAAAGTTACAAGCCAATTGAATTAAATGTCTTTTTTTAAGTGAAGAATTGTAAGATATTTCACATTAAGGTTCTCAATTTTAAATTAATTTTATCCTACCCCCTATAGACCAATTAGGTATCAGCTGATGGACTTCACAAAGTTTATGTTCAAAGTTATTACAGGCAGAATAAAATCAACTTCCCCCAAAATCACAATCATCTGATTGAAATCTTAAAAAAAAAACCTCAATAGGCTTTCTGGTTGCATTTTGTACCTAAGTTGTGTGGTGGTCATCCATTTGATCTAAAGTGGATCCTATTAGATTGAATTGTGGGTTTCCTATCTGTCTTTGGCTCTGTCTGCCTGTCCTCTGAAAACCTATTGAAGTGTCTCTCTCATGGGGCTGGGTGAAGCTGCTCTGAGCACTGTTGGAGCTGAGCTCACAGTTTCTATGCAGAAAATGTCACTCCTTGGTCTAATTTGGTTTCCAAAACACATCATTTAATTAAGGCGGTGCAGCTTTAAGAATAAAAAAAAAAAGGTGACTGGGAGCAGCAGGAGGTCTGCCTGAAGGTGGCAGAATATTATGGACTGTGGAGATCTCAAGTTAAATTGGCCACTTGAGCACAAATATAGGTACATTGTGCTGAGATCACGAGCACTGTGGATGCTTGTTACCCCATGGTGGTCCAAACCATGCAGGTAGCTCCACCCAGGTACTAGGTATAAACTCTCTGTGGCTATTCAGTGGCCAGAGGATAGAGTTTTGGGGATTTCAGAGGAAGCGTAGGGGTATGGAAAGTTAAGGCAACAAAGCTAGGGGGAAAGGCTGTGGGGCTCACAGGAGCCGTGTTTCAGCATACAAGAACAGCACTGCTGGATGGAAACTGCTTTGTGTTTGCAAGCAGGTGTGGAACAGAGATTTACATTCCAGCAACAGTGGGTAACTTTAGACAGGGGCAATTACACATTTGTCTTTGATGGGACAAACCTAAAACTCCTCAGGCATAGCCTGCATTTGAGCAGATAAATACACAAACTTGCCAGACAGGTTGGAAGTCTTTTTTTTTGCACATCCTGACATCTCCTAAGAGTGCCTACAGCCTTTCAGCAGGTGGCACTGGCACTGCATCTGTCCCAGGCTCAGGTACTCCCAAGAAGTATGGATACGTCTTGCCAGGAGAGCTGCTTGTTAAGCGAACGGTCTGCTGCTGATAAGGGGATGCTCCGTGGCTGCTGGCCTCTAGACTGGGAAACTAATTCATCTTCAGCTGCAGATGACATTAATAAAAATCGAGGCTTGTAAGGTTGATAAATTACTCATTAAAAAGTTACACTGATAGTCTGGTCCTAATAAAACTTTAGCAATTCTCAGCCACTGTGATGCAGCTACTTTCCTGTAGGAGGCTGATATAATGATAATACTGTTTCTGGAGGAATTACCTTCTCTCAGTAATTCAAATGCAGCACTTCACCACAGGTACCTCTTAGTGTTTTTGTGTAAGAATAATTATTGGATTGTGTAATTCCTGTGAATGATTTCACTTTTGCTCATTTGTAGACCTTCATTCTCCAAGCACTTCCCCAGCTGCATCCTGACTTGTACTCTACTTAAGATACTTTCCCCATTGTCTTTTTTTTTTCCCTATTCTAAAGATTTGCGGTTGATAATTTCCTAGATTCCCTCCCTCTTTGTGCCTAAGCACTCTTCACCATTCAGCTTGAGTCATGGAAGTGCAAATTCTTCATTAGCATCAGTGAAGATACATTCAAAATGGCATTATCTCCACTGGATAGGTTCAAGCACTCTACAGAACTGCCTATCCTTGTTGCCAACCTAGAAGTTTTGACCAGCATAGGACATGTTCCAATCCACATAGCAAGCTGTTGCAAAATTATGACTCACTGGCCATGGGCATAACCTCTATGAGGGTTCAACCTGCACATTTAATTGCGTCAGTAGAAATCCAACACTTACCAAGTGAGTTGGGGTAAATTTATTTAGAATTGTGAACTGGCATAACATCTTAAGAAATTTGTATGGATATAGAGAATTTAATCTCTAAGGTAGCTTTAGAAACAATCTGATCTAAGTGGAAAACTGATAAAAAAGAAACAAGTTGGGTGTTTCTGCTGCTTGTAGCGTATGAAATATACAAGCAAGTACCACGAAGACATTACAGAATTATTTTTTAATATCATAGCACTATGACTATTTTTAGGATCCACTAGATAAAGCTGAAACGTGTTAAAAACTTAACCATTAATCATCAGGGAGACTAAAAAAAATCAGCTTATTTCCTGATGAGGTCTTCCAAACAGAACCCTATGTAAATTTTACTCAGCCGGTACCCAACTTGCAAATAGTATTTGTACCTTCAGTGTTCACGTTACTGTATAAATATTATGTACTAGCAAATAATAGGGTATATGCCATATAAAAATACATCTTCTTCCATATATTTCCTATTACTACATCTTTACACAGAATTTCAAGTTCCAGAATGATAAGTCAAATAAGATAAAATAAATATGTTCTTAAATATTCTCAAACATCTCTGTCTTGCGTTCCAGAATCAGAGTGGGTTTCTTCTAAATTCCACAAATGGAATGATTTTTACTTTAGGGCTGTGCTTCCTGTATTAAATTAGGGAAGAAGAGAGTCATCATAATAACTGTTCTTCCATCAAGAAAAGTAGCATTTTCTTAAAGCAATACATTTATCAGGCATGATAAATACATATTTGGTGTTTATTGTCAAAGAACTATGGCAATTATGTCAGCGTTGCCACAAGATTGGTAACAAGTTGAAAATTTGAGCAGTTTGATCTTAAAAGCAGGTGACGAAACAGGCCAATATCTCATGTGCCAGTGCCCCCGGGCCTACAATTCTTCCTGCTTTTTATTTTCTTCACCTTATATGCACTTAGCCAGGTATATTCGGGAATATTTTTCTACATAACACTACATAGTTTTAGAGTTTCTATGTTTTCCTAGTGCAATATCTAAAAATATATGACCTGGCTCTGGCGAAGGTTAGCAGAGAGAAGTTTCTTTTGTTTCAGGTGGACCTGGATTTCTTCGGCTATTTGCCTACATTGAAGAGCTGTGCTACTGACCCATGAATCTTAGGCAGGTGAGTAGCCTTAGGGGTTATCAGGGCCTGGAGTTTTAAGGTAATGTTAGTGTTTAAAATCACTACTGAGCTTCCTGTGTTAAGGTCTATGCAGGTACCTCATTATCAACACTGATTCCTTCTTCCTATTATAAGGAGTACAACATTTGATATAAATAAGAAAGCAATCATATCACTGTTGCAGTATTCCCTAGATTATTCCAAAGTTTAAATGTAACTGTATAGAATAATTACAACACAGCAGTGTTGGTAAACAAAACTAATTTACATATAATGTCTCACTCCATACATCTAGAGGGCTGTCTCAATCCCTTGTGGTATTTCCAGTCTCAAGATTGTGCATGTATTAACAATAGACCTTTTTATCCCTCAAGTCTTCCGTTTAGCTTCCTAAGGCAGATAATATCTCATAGCTTGTCGACGTGATGAGGAAAATGCTCTAATCAAACACACCTGTGGGCCTTCATAGCACATAATAACAGGAGCTTTTGATGGCTTTATCAGACATGCATCAGAAGGTTCCTTTTCAAAGGAGGAACAAATTACTTCAGTTTATCACAAAGCTTTGGGATACACATACATTAAGAACGCTAGAAATTGTGAGACAAAATGGAGGGAAAAAATTATTATGTCTCCAGTGACACATAATATGTTTTATAATATATGCTGTTTGAATTGAAATACTCTCACCTCTGATTACTAGGGGTTTCAGCACGATTTCCAGGGCCTGAGTTGGGAGCTGGTACTGTACAAACACCTGCAAATTGTATTATATTTAAAAGTTTAAAAGCTGCCCAGAGCTGCACCAGTTCAGGGGAGTGATTTTTTCAGGACTTGCAAAAAAAAAATCAAAGACTGTGGAGGAAGCGTGGTGCCAACTCCCTCGAAGGAAATCCTGAGAGACCACACAGAGTATGGGCTGCTTTTGAGCCACCCTATGGAAGAAATAGCTGTGTGGGGTGTTGGATTGTCTGACGGAGTTTTCTCTAGCTGGAGAGATGTGTTTCCATGGTGTGTTTCCATGATCACTGAAAATCTGTCATGTACATGAATATAAGCAAACATATGCTTATTATTGACACATGTGGATTTTTACATGCTATAATTTTGCTTACAGATGAAAGAAACAGAAGGCAGAGTATGCTGTGTGTGCTGTAGGTATGAGGAAGAGCTCAAATAATTTCACAAAGCAGTGAAATTATATCAGGTTGAAGCACAAGCTAATGAAGACCAGGCTGTTAAGATTTTGGAAGGGCCTGTCCTTAATATTGTAAAGGATTTCTTAATATGTGGGTATCTTTTTGATCTCTCTACTCTTTCTTGGACAATTTCTCTATATTTTCCTAAACAAGGAAATACTGCAGTATTTCTTTAACCCTGTGATATAATATATTTTAGGAAGATCAATATACTTGTGGTTTTTCAGTACCTGTTTGTTTCCTCACAGAGCAGTTGAGGTTGGATGGGACCTCTGGAGATTGTCTAGTCCAACCCTCTGCTCGAAGCATGATCAACTAGAGCAGGTTGCCCAAAGCTGTGTCAAATTGGGTTTCGGGTGTTTCCAAGGGTGGAGACTTCACAGCCTCTCCTTGGAACAGGTTGTCTCTATATATGCAATTCATTACAGCTTGTCTTCCTACATAGAGGAGTGTCTTCTCCTATGTGTAACACTCCAAGTAACAATTTTTTTTTTTTAAATCCACACCTAAATATATTACAAGGAATCGTTTCCATTTCAACAGTATGTGAGTTGAAGAACTGTAGACAAGAAATCACCAGAGATACTGCACAGTAGTGTTCTCACTACAGGCCAGACCACTAGAAAGTTTGTTAGCCAAACGCCTAGAGCACAACCACTAAGTAAGAAAGTCTGTGAAGTAGCTAAAGAGTAATACTAGGGAACTCTGGCATGTGTTACAACTTCTTATACCAGCCTGAGAGTTCAGCTTTAAAACACCTTACAGGAGGCCAGGTTGATGCTGCAGAAGGGGTGCATCTGCTTTGAAATCTTACAGGATAGGTATAAATGGCACTTCATTTATATGTTGCAAGCTTAACATGCAGATGGCTTTAATAAATCCCTTGAAGGCAGCATGGAGAACTTTTATGAAATTAATTTAATGGAAGTTCTCATAAATAATTTCCACACGTTATACAGGATCTGCACATACCTTATGCCATCTGAGCAGATATGGAAATCCTGGGACTGAGCCAACCACCTGGTGCAGCTGTGGAGGCTATGACAAGCTTGGTGTCACAGCGAAGATGCCAGTCACTACATTTAGTTAGCACTCCCAGCAGGTGGATTAATTCAAAATTAGGCAACCATCTTCTGATAATTTACTCATCTTTTCCTGAGGTTCAGCCTTGATAACCCAGGAAGAGTGATGGCTTCATCAAGTACAAATGCAATCTTGAAGAGCTTAATTAAATAGGGAAGGTGTTGTTCATGCCAGTCACGAGGCAATATTCACATTGTAATGAAAACAGTAATAATAAGCCATTGTAGTCAATAGGACAAGCTAGTCAAAAAAACACTATATCGTATTTTGACACTTTTGAAAATATAAATTGGTTATGATTAACTCTCGAAGCGTTGCCTTCTCTTTCGCAAAACAGATGAGTGGATTTAGGAACTCATCCAGCAGTAAGGCAACCAACAGCTTTGTTACTGCCAACAAATACTCCACAAGTTCCTCCACATCACTCTTACACTTGACCTTACCTCTGACCTGCTCATCTCATGCTCTCCCCCTCTCTGTTTTTTGTTGTTGTTGTTGTGGGTTTTTGGGGATTTTTTTTTGTTTTAATTTTCAAATGCTCTCTAGGTTCGTTAGATTACTTTTTTTCCTTGTCCAAGGATGACATTAAAACCAGCAGACTTATTTTGGCTGCGGTGCAAAGCAGAGATGAACCTCTCAGGGCAGCAGGCAAGGGTGGGCTTGCAGAGGCAAGCTGTGGCAAGACCTGCTCTATGCACTGCCTCAGCCTGCAACTCAGCATTGTGGTCAGGATAAAACCCACTAGCAGGGATTTCTGAAGCCAAACAACTCCTCAAAGAAGCCAAAAGCACGGGGAAATGACTAACTATCTTTTAATTTCATATTTTTTATGATTAAGTGTGAGCAGCTAATAATGCAACTGAACCAGAGAAACACAGTCTCTTGACTTCTTTAATCATCATTCTGGCAGAACATGAAGAAAAACATCGCAGTCTGGCTCACTCTCTCATGTTTCTCTCTTAAAATCAAGTGGCATTTCTAAATCCTGTACCAACTTTGAGCATACCCTGTGCTGCTTAGGAAGGATCTCTTCTCCAAGAAGACATTGGTTGCTTTGATTTCTTAACACTCATGATGCCCATCTTTGCATTTTTCCTGTTCTTTTATTTAGCACTAGCAAAACTAAATAAGCTTCAACTTGTTTTTGTGCCCTTCCCATGAATTATTCTAACATAAAATACCAATTCCAAAGTCTGGTGTTTGCTGTGCTACGTACTGTACAAGAAGTGCAAGGCATTCACATCCTCCTCCGATAATCCTGACCTTTGCTATGGGAATAAAACTCTGAAGTTGTGTGGTTCTTCTCCCTCATTTGTAACCCGACTGGGATTGCGCTGATTCAGTTCTGTCAATAACAGTTTCTTCTCCAAGATAGTACCTTTGATACTCAATCTAATTTTTTTTCATGGCAACTTGTGATTCGTCATTTTTCTGTTCTCAACAACATTGTCTCTAGGTCATTTTCACTATGAGTTTCTAACATCTTCCCAAGAAATCACTCAAAGGTACAGAAGCCTAAAATAATAGATTTGATAGAGGCAAACTTGTATTAGGCTGAAAAGGAAAACTATATTTGTAGTGTTTGCATTTGCAGATTTTGTCAGCATTCGTGTTTCCCAGGGAAGCACTACTAGTTTAAGTGCAGGAATTCATAGTTTTCTGCCATCTCTGTGATAAATTTGACAACCGATGCTTAAGGAATATCTATTATCCAACCCAAAGGAGCTATTTTTGTCTTGAAATAGACCATGCAACCAGTAAAGCTTTATGGCTTCTAATAATGAATTTATTTTTCACCTCGTCCTTGAGGGACAACAAATACAGCCTTATTACCAAGATGAGCAGCCTTTCCTTGATGTGACAGATAAAGAATTTAATCATTTGCCTTGAGGGTTTAGCAGACATTCTTTATTGCTGCTTAGACAATGAAATGTCAAAAAACGTTCACAGAGCACTAATTTTACTTTACTTATTTGGATTGGTAAGGAATGACAATAGGAATAACTAATTTTTAAACTGAAACATCAGCCTAAGCAAATAAATTACCCTTCTGTCACTGGGAGAGGAATTCCTTCCAGAAAGCCTGCATGTCAACGCAAGTGGGAAGGGGCACGAATCTGAAGGTAAGAGGGCCCACTGACTTTCTCATAGAAAAGGTACTGTTGAAGTGTCTTTACCCCATAATTTTTTCACTGCAGAGAAATACTCTAACTCCTCAAAGCTGAAACAGGCCCCCAACTCCTTTTATCAGAGCTTCGTGCACAGCATCACGGATGCTCCATACACAGAAGCGATGGTCTGTGAGGCTGGAACTTACCTCAACTCTGTCTCCCCGTCTTTGCTATCTATTACTCACCCCATTTGTGTTCTGCTTCATTGATAAGCATAGATTAAAAGTTTGTAAAACACTTCTGGCTTAATAAAATGCAAGTGATGCCTTTTGGTTCCCAGGAGATGTACATGAACTGCCCTACTGACTTGCTGAGGTTTGCACTGAATCAGTGGTAGCTTCCCAGACATCACGGTCAGGCATGTTCCTCCAAGTCTTTTCCTCCTTCCTCTCATCTGTTCCAGTGATTAGAGGTAAGGTGGAGTTTGCCAGCTTCTTAGGTGTATGAATGATTTACAACTGCAATTTTCAAACATTTGCAAGAAGTAGCCAAAGTTCTCAATAACTGAACCCCGTGTTCGGTCTGAGTTGAGTTTTCCTGTTACAAGGAACTCTTTCACATGGCTGTTTCTGAGGTAATTTAGGATGAAAGACTTCTTTGGGCAAGAGAGCTATTTCAAAAGGCTCAAAGTTACTCCTTTGGGGGTGCTGCTATCTGGGACAGATAGTCCGACAGAGAACAACAGATCCTATTGAAGCAGACTCTGGGCTCAGCTTCAGACACAAACCATAGCTTTAGACCAAACCAGGGCACTGAGCTGGAACACAGTCAGGTTCAGGGAAAAAAATTGGCTACAAATCTAATCTGATCATCGTAGCTCAGAACTTGTCCGAGCACATGGTTCAGTCCTGAAGATCCGTTGAATTATGAGCGAGCAGGATACAGGCATGCAGCTGCAGGCTGCTGCTGAGCACACTGGGTGATGTGCTGGCAGAGGGACAGTGGCAGCACTGGATGCTGCCACCTACCAAGAGCCCTTTGTGCACAGAACCCTGTTAATTCGCACACACACGCAAATACAAGGACACCATTTTTGGGTCAGGAAGCCTTTGAGTCAGAGATTGCTGGAGGCAATGCTAAGGGAGTGGGGCAGGAGGTTCTGCTGCCTTTGCCTTTCCTGTACCTTCCCAAGCCAGCTGCTGCTGGTAACTTCTGGGAATTGGACAGTGGACCAGGTGAAGCTTTTATCTCCCTCGGTGTTGCCAGCCTTAAGTGCTGAAACGCAAAGACATCACATAATATATAAATGCTCTGAAAAAAACCTGTCACTTGTAAAATGAAGGAAACATACCAGGGTCAGCTGCACAGGCTCTGCAATGCTCTTCTGCGCTACTTCTATAGGAACTTGGGGGATTCTGAGTCTCAGAACTTGTCTCTCTGATAGCCCTTCTTGGTGGTTTCCTTCCCATGAGAAGGGCAAGTGAGATGCACTCCGGTTATCCATAACTACACCAGGGCCTGATGGGAGCCCTGGCCAAGCAGTACAAGTCAGAAAAGGCTTGCCAAACTCAACTGAGTACTGACTCCCGCCCCCAGAACGATCTCATGGGAAGAGCTGAGGAATACTGCTCCCTTCCAAAAAAGATGGGATGCATTTTCACGCAATCTGATTTTTCCCAAGGAACTACAGGGAACTACTGGCCAGGGTGAGTTATTGCTGGAAGAGTTCTTATGCAAGTGGATAAACACTTCTGTCATTTAAATTGCGCTTGAAATGCTGCAAAAGGCGGTAATTGCTCTTTATTTTTCATTTTAAAAGGACAAGACACTATTTAGTAGCTGATAGGTCTTGAAACAGCAAACTGGTTTATTCTTTACCACCTTAATTCAACCCTTTTGAAAGTGAAGAGAGAGCTCTTCTATGGTCTGGGTTACTCTTCCACCCACACCCCGATGGTACATAAGTCATAAACAAAAGAATGTCTTGACCTACAATAGTCACCAAAATCATAGATGTGATGACTGTGTCCATACAGTCATTCATAATTAACCTCATAAGGTAGGAAGAGATCTTTCTTACTGAAATAACAGGCATTGCTGTACAGTCATTTCATAGCCACTATCTGCACTGTAGCTGTGCTATAAAATATAAGCCAAATGCTGAACATTGTTATTATCCTAAACAATTGAAAAACCTAATTTTTGCACAATATAAACTTAGAGATTAAGTCATATTTCTGCATAGTGACAGAGATATTTATTTTCAGGGAAGCTAGAAATGGAAATCAGAAGAGCAGTTTAGCAACCTCAAAGCTCTCTGCTTTGTTTCTCTCCTTTGTCAGTTGATGCAAATCAGTGTTAGTTTTTCTGCCAGCTTCAGTGAGTGCTGAATCAGGTCTTCTTTACTCCCGGTGGAAGATTTTCACTAAGGTGGAAGCCTTGGTATTAACCTCAGCACCTAGATCTAAACACTAATTAAACAGCAATGATGCTGCCTTCTTCCAAAACCAGTTTGAGATCTACAGATTGACAGTGTTGTGAAAGAGGATGGTGCCACACAGTCACTATACTAATTGTCACATATTCACAGCTATCACTACTATTGCTTGTGTGTTCAGGGAACTGCCTCTGGGAATGAAGAATGAGACATGGCTTGTAGCACAGCGAAACTGAAAAACAAAGTTCCAGGAGAGTCATCCTTAGCAAACCCCTTTCTGAGATTACAGCTGAAATAACAGCAACAATTGGTAAACAGCTTTAATCACGCTATCAGATTTCTCTTAGCAAGAGTAATTAGCTACTCTGCCAGCTTCCAGCCTGCTCCAGAGAGGTGACTGGCTGGTAGAAAATTTTCACAGCAGACATATGAATGTACACACCCATCCACAGATCCTGACCAGATTATAAATTAGCTTCTCAGTGGAAGCTTCGATACATAAAGACTGCTTTTAGAAAGAGGAGTGCTCTGTACAAAGCCACTTAGTGTGATGTCTTGGTCCTGTAGATGGTAATGGGAAGTTTCTCATTTATTTTTATGAAACTAAGATTTTATCTTCAAGTTTTACTCACCTGTATTCTCTCTCTACAAGCCTGATCTTGAGGAGACTTTGAACATCTGTCAGATCCAAGGGGCAGAAGGAGAAGGGCTGTTTTTTTTCATGCAAAGAACATATTTTTCATGGATTCTGCTAAAGCCTGAATTAACCTGACAACAGACACACTTGGGTATCTGCAACTGAAACAAGGGCTAAGCCTGATTTTTGGGTCTGTCTGCAGTCAATCCATAATGTGGGGGAAGACTCATGGGATTACACCTCCACCATACATGAAATTACTCTCAGATACCTTTACTGGACTAATCCCTCATCTTATTCTGTCCCAAAGGATACTCCTATGCTAAACTGCAACAGCAGAATCCATTTGATGCAGTGGATTGGCAGCCTGGAACAAAACTACTATAGAGGCATAAAACAGAGGGACGAGAGAGTAAAACCAGAAGTATTTAATTTCTGCGGGGTACATTCAAGAAGATTGATACTTCTTAAAAGCAAATAGTAGTTCTGAGCACCCAGTTTAAAATTGACAAGCTCAGATAACGCGGAGTTCTGACACTGAGCACTCTGACTTCTCAGAAATTCTGCAGCTGGGGTCTGAAATTGAGGGATGTAAAATCACTAGTCATCCAGCAGAAATGTTGGCCAATATCAAAGAATTTGGTCTCATTCTTAATTTTCAAACCTCCAGCTGGGTTTATTTTAGAACTGTTCCATATCAGTTCAGGTTGCTCTCTTAATTTCTTGATCTCCTGCTCTCTTGACTTTTTTCTGTTAACGGGAAAGATAAATAGAAAAGATGAATGAGATCATTTCGTGTGTAAGAAAACACAAGCTGTTGACAGTGTCTTCAGTGACTTCTATACGTTTCTCTGTTGCTTTTTTTACTGCCGTTACGTGCTAGCATGAGCAATCCATTCCCATGAGGAGAAGGTGCCTAAAATGCAATGTGCATCTATAATAATTGTGTAAGATTACAAAGAGGGTGCATAACTGTATGGAGACACATCCTATTGTAAAGTGCCAGGGATGTGGTAAATAGTATTTCCCAACTGTACTTCTGATGTATTAAAGAAAGAGTTTTAAATTACTCAAATCCAAGGCCATATAGGTCTTCTACTTCTCTTGTAGTCAGCAGCTTATGTGTGCATGTGAATCAGACAGTCAAGTCTTGCAAAACAAAGCTATTCAATGACATCAAATCTTTGCAAGACTGAAGCCTGACTGGACAACTCAGTGCTAACTAGTTAATTTCTGCTGAAAGTATTTGCAACTCGAGAGGAAATCAGCTGTGTTAGTGTTTTATATAAACTACTTTCCATGTCTGAGCTTTCAATTAAGTAGGCTAATGGAAGAGTCAAGTTAAGTGCCACTTTCATTAGATTCTTTAATTTTTTATTTACCTTAAGGTATATATAATTTGTATTTTTTATTTACAATGGAAACTAAAATAATAACACAACTTACAGCTACTTCCTTGTGAAAAACAAACATTGTGTAGCAAGCCCTGCCTTCTTCAATATTTATAAAGCTTGGTAAGGCAGGGGATTCAAGTGTTGTGCCTAATGCTGCAGATTACAATATATTGTGCTTTTTCTGAAGCAACGTGTATGTATTCTATGAAAGCGTGAACATAAGAGAGGCTTTCTGAGTTAGATCAGAATCACTAGGAGGACCAGTTGCTCTAGAATGTGAAACAAATGTTTGTGGCACAATGTTGTGCTGTGAGAGATGGCCAGTCTAGCCCCTCATGAGCCTGTTGAGGTACCAGCCTTGTCAAGCTGTCTTAAAGGACATTGTACCAAATGTAAAGATGCAGCATCAGTTTCTCCTGGGCTCATCTATCTGTTCTGCCTCTCCAGGGTGGACTTAATGGGACATTTGTTCATTTTTAACTCTCCCTTTCTAGTTCCATTAATCTTGTCTACTTTCTATATAGTGGCACAACTTAAACAGAGGGATGGTGAGTATCTTGATTTTTCCCCTATCTATCTGAACCTCTCCTGCAACATCAAGATTGGAACATTTCCTGGGAATTAATCAATATGTGCATGACCTGTTTCAGCCTGGTAAGAACCCCAAATTCTGGTTTCCTGCTTCCATTATCCATTAGGTTATTACCTACAAGTCCAAGTCTCTGTTACTATCTCATCTGATATATACTGTCCCATGTTTGAAGGTGAGTGGCCATTTCAGATATGTGGTTTAGCATGAGGCAACACTCATTTGAAGAGTCAATATCTTTTCTTAGACCGGATCATGGATTTGGAAGAAAACCTGATGTAGTTGAAAATTAAAAAGACAGGAGCCTTTCTGCTCATCCAAAAAGGCAGGATTTATGTCACTCTGAGACGTCAGTTTACAAATAGTCTGCACAATAACTGTAGGCTTTGTGTTCCTTTCTGGCTGAACAAAATAAGACCTTAACTTGTTTGTGCATAAACTTGTGCACATGGAAAATACAATCATAAAATCAGAGAGGAAAAATGGAAATAGTGAATACGCTATCCTTTAAATTTCTCATACTCAAACAGATAACACTATATTTTATTAAGAAGTAATAAAGGAGGGCTTAAACTCCGGTGCTTTGTTAGTCGTGTTTCTTGCTATAACACTACTGTTAACAAGACACATCTGCTGATCATGCTATTTTAAGAGCTCCCTCCTTTCACCTCTTGCTCTCATCCACACTCCCATAATGGTATCTGTAATTAACTTTGGTCTTCAGCAATAACCACCATCTCCCAAGCCTACCTTCTTCCCTGGGCTTTCAGTAGCAGTATCCACTTGAGGGATCTCAGATGAAGTAATGAAAGAAATTTGTTGTGTCCATATAATAAATGACAGATAATTACACAGAGAAAAGAAGAAGGAGATCAGAGAAAATTAAAACGCAAATACTCAACAATGAAAGAATAGCCTGGATTCAGCATCTCCCTGAGATGGACTGTGAGCAGAGAAGGAGGTTGTTGGGTCAATGATATCCATGTAACACCGACACATCGACATACTTCCCATCCAGTAAGTCACAGCCTGTGCTTGATGCTTCATATATTATTGTGTAATACATGCTGTTAATTTCCAAGGAGTGATTAATAAGAAGAACTACATGTGCACACACCCCTACACAGGCACACGTGAAAGGCAGGAACATCCCTTCCCCAAAACTGTCCTGGAGGTGCTTCTTTTTAAAGAACAACACCATGGGACATGTGGTAGTCCTAGTTGCTGATGCTGAGCCCAGTGGGGTTATAGGATACAGCTCTTAAAGGTTACAGCTCATGGCCACACACAGACCTGTCATTAATCCATAGCGAGAAGAGGAAATTAAAAGAAGTGAGAAAGCACAAAAAAGCAAATCAAATGCATATGGAGAGCTATGGGCTTTTGCTGCACTAGAATAACTCCATGCAAATCCTGCCTGAAACAAGCTTAGCAAGTCCAACAGAGGCTGAGAGAGCTGCTCTACTTCCACAAATCATCCTCTGCCAAATACGTGGAGAAGGACTTTTGGCAGTGTACACTATCAGCAGCAGTTGCTGCTTGTGCATACAGCTGAACCCATTCAGCATGACTGGCACAGCTCATCTGGGGATGAGAGGCAGCACAGCAGGGTCAAAGGGAGGCAGAACCTCTCTGGGAACATCTCAGTCATTCGCAGAACCACCTGGCATAACTTGCTAAGACATGGGATATTTGTGGCATTAGGGGACCTTCCCACCCTTTGGGGAAGATAAACACACCTTGCTTTTGGGACCATACCAGTATTCACAGCTGCCAGAATTAAAAATGCATTGGGTTCAGTGTAATGAGTTTGGCTGCTGCCAAGCTGTAATGGGAAAAATCACACCAACTTCTAGTATTTAATGACTGACAGTCTTCATGTTCCTGTTTCAACCAGACAATAGTCCCTTGGGAATTGTGGTAGATAGGCAGAGGCCTCAATAGGAGCACTGGGCTCTGTTACAACAGAAGATGACTGTGAGTGCAATTGGAAAAACTGTCTGCCCCACTTGTATATCAAAATCAATCAGGTTGGGATGTAATCATAAGACTAACTTCACTGTTTGTATCCAACATTTGCAAATCAGTGCCATGCAAAGGAAATGATGATAGTTAAGAGGGAGGTGGGACCATATTTCCTCTGAGGACTCACTCCTTTGAGAAGTCACTCCTTCTCCATGAGGTATGTCAGTGTGATGTTACTACTAAGTCCTGTGACTGCTACATGTCAAAATGTTAGTGCTCACTCTTATCATCTTTGTATTTCTCAGCAGAAGGCTGCTTATAGAAGCGACAGTGATTCCGACTTCTTTAATGAGAGACAAACATTGCTGTCTTACTAGAGAGCTTTGCATCTTTCAATGAGAGAAATAAAATAAATTAAAGGAGACTGTGTATTAGAAGGACATTAGCAGAGCTTTCCCAATCAAGACTGACAGAAAAGCCCTGAGAATACACAGTACGACACAAGGCAAACATCTGTTCAAATAAACGGAGTTAGAGATTTGCTTTTTTGCTGCACTGAAGTAATATTCCACCTATAAAAATTAACCTCTGTGTTTCTCCTCACACTTTACACCCTATTCAGTTCTCCTTAGGATTATGTTTACTGGAAAGTTTTGCTTTCAAAGCAAGCTAGTTTGTGGTTCCATGTAGCTTAATCACATTTTCTTCAGCTTTCTATTGACAATGCTAGCCTGGGACAGAAAAAAGCCATCATTCAAACGAATAACATAACTTCTTAACACAAGCTGACATAGGAAAGCAGGCTACAGCTCTGACAATTCCAAACCTGCCCCATTAAGGGATGACAGTTTTGACAATAGATCTGTCGGACCCCACTGGAAATAATGGGCCTTCATTGCAGCAGGAATTAGTGTGTGCGACAGGTGATTATGTTCTGGAAGTGTTCCAGTGCCAGCTGTGTTGCTGCACATTATTTGTAACCTCTGTAATTGCAGCTTTTCAAAGCCATTTTTATTTGGAAAGCCAGTATAGAGGGACAAAAAACCCTACTACTATTTGTTCCAGAAAGAAAAAAATCAGCATATCAAAGCCTGAACAGTAGTGCCCTGTTTTCTGAATTGCTGGCTTAGACTCGCTTATTACAACAACCCCCCAAACTCTAATGTAATCAGTGTTACATGTTTCCCCCTTTTCTTGAAGTCCAGTTACATTTCTTGCTTACCAATGAATGGACCTACAAGCATCTGCTTAATGCTTGTGAAGGCAATTCCTTCTGAAATATCAAAACAGTTGAAAAGCTGAGTCTGCTTATGAGGATCACTTGAGCAGTAAGTAGACAGTCTCCTGTGCCTCTGGGAGACAGAGAAATAAACCATCTAAAGTCGATCCCAAAGGAGTTTCATGAGTATTTTCAATCAAACATGCTTTTAAATATACTGGCACCATCCGACTGTGCTTCAAATACCTGATTGAGTGTGTGAGCCGACTACCACCAGCTCCCGTCCCTACTGTTCTTCCTTCTAGGTCACGACTTCTGTCACACCTAGTCACCATTCAATCAAAACCATCCATGGAGAGAGGACATTAATTTCCTTTGCTCTGTACAGAATAGAGCAAACTTTTGGTTGCTGCATGAATAATAATTCCATCACACTCTTCACCTTGCTTGCCATGGCACATTAGACATTCTAGTCCTTGAATTTCTTTCCTTAGATCACACTTGAATATAGAGTTAGAAATTAGTGGAAGAGGGTTACTGTGTTCCCCTCCCAAAAAATTACAAGTATTGCTTGCCCATTATGCAAGTGATGGATTACTAAGGCAGTAATGTGGGTAGTTATATTCCTGGTGGATTAGATAATCTAGGTGTGAATCACCATTTCTCCATTGCAATATGTTCACAGCAAGTACTTTTATATATGACATCCATGATTTCCGAAATCACCAGAGGAAAAAAATACGTACGAAGAAGTCACATGAGAAGACAAGGAAGTTTTAAGAGGTCTC
Organism: Tapera naevia; assembly: GCA_033556795.1. Classification (NCBI taxonomy): domain Eukaryota; kingdom Metazoa; phylum Chordata; class Aves; order Cuculiformes; family Neomorphidae; genus Tapera; species Tapera naevia. The sequence continues at coordinate 21,840,448 of JAUMJJ010000038.1, forward strand.
CTAGGATTTTTAGTTGCCAGGATAACCATTTTGCTCGATAATAGATATGTTTGCATGTTTCTATTGCTTTGTGAACGATACCCACAGACAATATTGAAAAGTGTTTGGGGAAAACACTGGAAGTGAAGACAACCACAAACACAGAAAAAAACCTGTTGCAGATATGAGAAAAGGAAATAATTTATCCCCCAAGTAGTCTAAAGATGTATCAGACTTTCTTCAGAAGTAGAGGAGTAATTTGCTTTAGTAGGTTTGCAGGATTTGAGAGGATCCTTTGGAGTATGAGTTTCAGTACAATACCTGCCAAGCTGAGCAAAAACTACAATTACATTTTTTTCCCATAGTAAATATATTGTATTGTGCCAATTATTTTGTGGCAATCAGTGAAGCACTACCTCTAAGTGTGCAGCTCTTAAGTTTAAAAAAAAACTCATAACAAGCCCGCTACCAAGCTACCTTAACAAAATATCTGAGAAATGTTACCTATTTAAATTTATTTTTAGTGAAACTTTGCAAATATTAGGCACTGATCCAATGTACATTATGAAGGAATTTAGGAATGTCCCTACTTATTTTAAGGATGCAGCAGTGGGTGGATGTCCCTGGTAGAAGTCAGCAGGACATCTAGATGGAAGGTCAGTATGGTGGAGATGCAAGATGACACTTTGTGCTGAGTGCGTAGGGAACCAAGTGTACACATGCAATCCTTTCACTATAAGCACATATAGTTCTTTGGCTACAAACACATATAACCCGATTTCTCCTCACGTATTTTTCTCTACACAGTAAGTAATATCATGGCCTTATCATGAAATTCTATTAAGTCATCCTTTAAACAGGCAGTGTTTTATAACTGAGCCTTTCAGAGTGTTTTTGTAAATACAGGTAAGTATTATTCATATTCTAAAGGCTGGCAAAAAGTAGTAAAACTGTTTCCTCAAAGCTTTCACAGCAAAGCAGGATATGAGTTGTTGCTGTGACTGTGACTTATTCCTTTGCTGACAGTTTCATTCTTCATCCGTCTGCAGTTGCATGGAGCAGAATCTTATGACCTACTCCCTCTCCTCATCTCCTGTTCTTTTTCTTTTACTTCTTGGGCTGCTGCATCACAAGGATTGCATCAGATGACTGTGATGAAGTTGACCTAGGTTGAGGCGGTTGCATGATCTAAAGTCCTGTGTTTCAGAAGGAAAACAGCAAGAGAGATTTAATACTGTTGTCATTTTTTAGAGGCTTGTCCTACTCCATGTTCTGAACAGCTCTTATGCCCATGAGACCTCAAAATGTTAGAACTAGTTATTTAGTTCAGCCTATTTTTCTTACAGCCTTTTTCAAGAAGAGAATCTTCAAAAACTTCACAGCTCAAGATAAAATTAGAAATTGCTTTAAAGAACTTGCTGCAGAGATGGCGAGATTGCAAGAGAGAAGACATAAGGAGATGTGTCAGAAGGAAAAATGAAGTTTCTATTAAAATGAATGTCTGTAAGGACGGACATTTCCCGTATCTACAAGGCAAAGAGAAAAGTGAAAAATGCAAAAATACTGGCCGTTAGCAAATGGAGTGGGCTATTACTTTCATCCATTGGCATTTATTTAGTTCATAAGACATCCTTGTATTTATTTCTGGATGGAATTCTGAGGCTTGCGCTGGTCTGTCAAAATTGCTCTGTAAAATCAGTTCTTACTAAATTTATTGAAATTTTCTTTCTTCAAAAAAAAAAAAAATTAAGAAGCCTGAGTAGTGAATTCTGTGCTCCTGAACAGTGACAAGACCTTCGTCATTTATGATGCCCCTGGTAAATGGTGATGTGGTAAAGGCTGTTCCCCTCACGGCAAGTGCTTCAAGATAGCACCCCCGCCAGGTGTTTGCATCATCTGTGGCACTTGTCTTCATGTGTCATACATTATCTGTAAATGATAACTACTATTGGTTTTGGTTTCAGTTATAACAGACGACTCCTTTTGTGGCCATACCAGGTGGGACCTAGAGCTCAGCTACAATTGCCTGAGGAAAAATTAGCCCATGGAGCACAAGGCTGTCGTACCAGTATCTGTTCTTTGTGATAAAGAAAACTGAAACATTATGCTTGCAAATAAAACCCTACAGTCTTCCCATCTCTTCTCAGGAAGTGAAGCCACAGATGATGGTCTCAATCAGTTCCCTCCCTCCAAACAGGTCCACACTGCAGCTCCTGGAGCTGCCCTGCACACAGAATGCATCCAGTTACTTGAAGTGATAGTAATAGCCGGGCTTTCACACCGTCTACTGTAAAATAACCCACTCAAGACTGCATTGAGACATTTGACAGTTCCTCTGTGCTGACCCCTTCACTGTGACAGCCAGAGCACCAGCAGTGCAGACCCAATTTCAAAGCTGGCTTGACGACATTCATGGTGTTTACATACACCAGCAGTGTAAGTCTTCAAAGCCTTTACCAAAGTTTCCCTTTTCCTCATTACAGCTACAATCACTAAAGACGTAAGACTTGCGAAAATCTTTTCTTGCATAAGGAAATGCAGGGAAGCCACTTTCTTATCCTCACACTTCCAAATACGAAGAAAAAAGGTATCCCTTTCCCCCCTTACTTTTTTTTCAACTACGTGTTCCAATTCCTGATCTGGAAGCCTCATCTCATATTGCTTCTTCAAGCTGGAAATGTTGTGTTAAAACCTGTTTTACCAGCAGGAAGGAGCCAGCAACTTAGTGGTACCAATTTTTTCACATCTAACCCTTCTTGACCGTTCTTACAGGGAGGATGGGAATGTGGACAGGGTACATCTCTCCCCCAGAGACCCTCCCAATGCCTGTTTTCTCTGCTGCACCACATGTCTATACTGTGTGTTAATTATTTACAAATACATATTAAACTAGAGTTAGGTCTTAAAATATATAACTGTATGTTAAGGTAAACAAATCTTATGGGGATATTATAATTATCTTAGAAAGAAAAATGACAATTGCAGTGACTTGAAATGAAGCATAAAAGAAATGAAATTAGGTTAGAGATAAGGAAAGTGTCTCCATATAACCTTTATGAGGCTCTCTAGCGAGATGGTGAGAAAAGAAGAAAAGCAAATCAGTTTAAACTAAAATATCATCTTCATAAGTAAGCAATCATTGTTTCATGTTCCTGTATTGCTGAAGTACAGTATACCTAAACTAGGCTAGCTGGCAGTTGATTATACCTAATTAGTATTGCTGATTGCAAACGCTGAGTCAGCTCTGTCTTGGTTTACAGTGCTCTTCAGAGCTGGGTTGAAACACACTGGAGGCTCTAGTGGAGGCATAAACATGGCTTTTGTTTGGACAAAGCTTTCCCAGATTTTTTGAGAGTGTGTTCTGCTCACTCTCTTCTCTTGGAAGGAATTTCATTGTTCACACTGGATAGTGTCCTGCTGTCTGCAGATGTTTCTTAATTAGTTTCAGTTTCAATGGCACCCATTTGAGAACCACAAAATGAAAAATAAAATGAAATTTGATTAAATGTTATAGAAAAGAACTAAGCAGGAAACTGAAAGATTTCATGAGTAAAGCAAGGAAAAAATATAAATAGGTCACAGTGGGATGCAAAATGGCTAGAATATTATGATGTAGTTTCATTTCCATCTTGCACTTAAATTCCTCAGTATTGTGATACACTGGCTGTACACCAGAGATAAAAAAAATATCCAACTCAATTAGCCTTCATGGATTCCAACCTTTCTAAAGGCAGCTTGCAACTCTGAGATGGTCTAGTTATCCACGCAACCGCAAGACAACCTGATGTATGCACAAGGTACATAAATGTCACCAGACACCTGTGATGACTGCCATTAGGTTGGAATAACAGCCTGGGTGGGATGCTAGCACCATGTAGAAGAACGACATGTAAGAAAATGAAAAAAAAATAGGTGACTAAATCAAAATAACTTGCTTTTGTGTATATGTTTATGTACATGTGTATGGGGAGGAAAAGATTTCTTTACAAGAATTTCTGTTTTAATCTGTTTCAGATACAGCTGATTTGAGTTTCCTTGGCTGCAGTAATGACTTTACTGTAGCTTGTCTTTTAATGAAATGGACCTACAGATATTGAAACAGTTTTCATGTGCTTGCGAGAAGGAAAAGGTGTAAGCAGTTCTGCCTCAAAGCTCTGCTTCACTTTGGCTTCTGCAGCAGTAGTTTGACTAGAAGTCCTTTTTACCCTTTTCATATCTAATTCAAAGCCCCTCTATTATGCTCTGCTTGAACAAAGCAGATGAAATACAGCCAAGCTTCAGCACAAAAGCAGTCCTCTCCTCCAGAAACCAACATTAGTCCTGGCACTGTTTTTCTCCTTTCTTGGTGGTTTGAGCATACATGTAAGTACTTAAATCACTCTCAGCTCCCTACTGAGGACTCTCAAATAGAAAGTAAGTCACTGCAAGGACTCTTTGGTTACCCTATTTATTTTGATGTAGATACAGATGAGGATTCTCTACATATCCAGACTTCCTAGTGCAATCAAGTACTGTATAGTGCTAGAAATGCCAGTCACGCAGCTTTCTTTACTTCACTCTTAGTCCAACGTATTCACTGATCTGTAAGCTTCATTTTCCTTAGCCTGGAGTTAGCTACCAACTCAAATGCTGCAGTTAACTGCTGATTTTTCTTCTTTCTCTTCACATCAAGGCTTTGAACCTGTTTCTTTTCTATAACTTGTAGTTTAAATTTTTCTTTCCCTGTTCTTGCCCCTGCATGAGATCAGCTTCAGTCTGGTTAGCAAAATCCATACCAAACCTTTGTTATTTTCAGTCATAAATGGTACTACTTTAGGTGCAGCTTGTTCTCTTGGGCATTTTAATAAGCATTATCTATAGTCGTAGTTGCATTTTTTTATAGTACCTCTCACACCTTCTTGTCACATGTAAACGTCAGTACTGCTTCAGGAATTCAACTGTCTTCTTTGTCCTGCCTTTCCCTTGATTTGTATTTTTTGATCCGTCTAAGCCTGCTCCAGACTTGTTCTGTTTGTGCTCACAGCAATTGCCTTTAGTCAGCTGTGGGCTGGTCCTCAGAGTTCTGATGAAAGCTATGGTTTAGGTCACGACTGTTCTTTTTATAACCTCAAATGTGAGGTTATTAGAACTATCAATCAAAATACAGTAAGAAGTATGACTCTCCCTGGTGCTAGACAGAGTATTACTCTTTGCTACCATCTACTCTTCCCATAACCAGTACCATGTACCTTTTAATCTCTGTCCTGTAAGCTTTGTTTTGTTCAGACAGCGTGTCACATCGACGTGCTAATGAGCAGGCAGCTCAAATAATGCCACATATGTCACGAATATAAATGCTAAGCACACGCGTTCACATGCAAAGTATGTTTTGAAAAATGGGCTGATTATTGTGAAGAGAATCAGGAATGTGCAGATGGTCACTCCATCCCTGTTTTGCTCTCGGCAAGGTGACCCCTGCTCTGTTGTGCCATGAGGGCCCATTATCCCAGCTAACAATGCTGATACAGCCAAAGCCCTTTCATGCATATGTAACATCACAGATCTTTTTTTCTCTAAGTGTATCAATATCCCTGGCTCCTCAATTTCAGAGGTCACCATCGCCCAGATAATAGCATTTTTTTTTACAGAATATGAATGAAATTTGATGAATGCTTTCACGGCATTATAATCTATTTGGGTTTAATGTATTTTCTCTGTGGTGTTTCGGAGACTGCCAAGATACCAGGCTTGGAATGAGGCTCCTGAGTCTTCATAGGACACAGCACATTTGAGATCACACAGATTACTCTCATTAATGCCACTACACATTTCCAAGACATGCCAGTGTGTAATTCTTTCTCCAGCATAGCTGAAAAGGAGAAGCAGTTGGAATATCTAACCAAATTCTCAAGTAAGAAATGGTGCTTTTTTGATTTCCTACTTTTCCGTTCTATTCTCTTGAAGCTATTTCACCTGCAGCATCTTTACCTTTCTGACCTATGTACTGCCCTCCTGCCACATGTGGATAACATCACCAAAGTATAACCTCTCTTTCAGCCCTTGTGTATAGTTGAACTTTTTCCTCAAGCTTTTATATTATTTCAGCTTTCCTTTCCACCACATTCCAGTTTTTCCACATAATTCTCACCTCTTGTGTCTGTGAAGACGCTGAGTCTGCCTTCTCTCACTCGCTGCATATCATCTTGCTTGAGACAGTGTCTCAATCTCCTCTGTCAAAATCCATTTTTCTTCTCATCTTGACAAATTTAAACTCTCAGGCTCTGAGACCTCATTTTCTTCCAAGTCCAGCAACTCCAACCAGAGCTGGAAACAAGAGAGAAGCACCTTCTGCCTCTGGTGTTGATATCTTTCTAAAACCGATAGTAGAACCCAAAAAAATGCCTGCATTACACATGATCTTCCCAGAGATGCCCAGCCCTCTTCTAGCCTCCTGGTATTATCTTCTCATCTTGTAAAAGTCGTGATTCAGACTCTTTAGTCACCTGTGTTAGAATTATTTCCTCTCCTTCTGTCTTCAGCATGAACAGAATTTTTTCTGCCCTTTCTTCACCATTTAGTACATGAGCACTTATGCATTTCTGTACATTCCCTTTACACACTCTCACTGCAAAAGACCAGGTTAGATCTGGCCATAGCTTGAGAGAGGTCTTGACACAAGCACAGCTTCTCTTGTCATGTTGAGTGGGGCAGGTGCTTCTCAAAAGGACAATACTTCACACCACTGGTGAACCTGTGGTGGTGAAGACCTATGTCTCTGCTCATGTGTGTGCCAGACACACCCTTTCTCTGTACTGCCTATGCTGGAGAGAACAGGGAAAGAATCAGGATTTAATTTAAATTTTATGCATAATAATGAGATTGCAGGTACAGGCATTATAACCATTATGTTATATGAAAATTGTATTTCCATGTTTTCCCAGATGAATCATCATTCAGATTCCATCTCTTTTTTCCCCTGGAAGGGTCTGGAGGAGAATAATTTTTATAATCTACTTTCAATTACTACAATTGCACAACCATAAAAACCCCACTAAGATAAAAAACTCTGGAAACTATTATAGAGCCTCAGAAATGAACTCTTAAATTGCTGTGTTACATTCATTACCTAGCTCAGTAGGCTCTCAAGGGTTTATTATCATTTTAAACTCAATAAAGAGTGCATTCCTCAAAGGGCAGAAAAATCTTCATGCCATTATTTTATTGTTTATGAAGTTAATGTAAAATCATTTTATAATGAATACATTTTCAGATTTTTTTATATATTTAAATCAATTTTCTGGGAAAATAAATTATGGTAAAACTTAAAATGTCTGCTCTTCAACAAGTTTTGTTTTAGACTGTTGTTTGTTTTTTTCTTTCCTAGTTTTTAAGTGATTATTGGAAAGATGGTATTTGGTTTACTATTTTATTCACTAAAAACCTGTTTCAGTTGTCCCTCAAGAATTAAATCTTTTAATTTGAATAGAATAATTGATTGGATATGAAAAGAAAATGTATTTCACTGAGGAAGAAACAAAGGTTTCATTTAAATTGATTTTTCCCAACCAAATTTCAGTTCAATTCTGCAGCAGTGAATCAGTCTTACTTACAAGTCATACTCCAGTATTTTTAGGGAAAAATTCAGAGGCACAGTGGTCACATTGTCATTTCAATAGTACAGGAGCAACTCAGGGACCCTAAAATACGCAGTATAATTTCACATATTTGGCACATATATAAATAAAATTCCAAACAAAATATAAATGTCCAAGCACCTCAGTGATGATGCCACTGATCAGAGTACAGACAGTTTAGAATCTGATAACTGTGCTGCAAAAATTCCTCCCAAGTTTCTGAATCAAATCAAATCAATTTGATATTGAGATCACTGTCTTATGAAAAGTGTTGCTTGGTATGAAAATGGCTTGGTTTGGTTATTGGTGGAGGACATACATGCATAGACAAGGAGATTTCACATTTTGGCAGAGGAATCCGGGACTGACTAAGGACAGAGCCATCTCCTCTTCCACTGGCAGGACCTGCAGCTTCCCAGCAGAATGCACCCTGCCCCGGGAGGCAGGGTGTGATGGACAGAAAACCTTCCCACCAAAAGAATAGGTTGACTGTAAAGTAAAATACAGTTGATCCAGTATTCTATGGATACATTAAAAAAATTGTGGGGGTTGATAGCTGAAAATCTCCTTTGAAAGGAGAACTGGCAAGGGCAAATGTCCAAATAGCATGCTTGCTCTGCTTTCGTCCACAACCAGTGCTGTGAGACTGGCAATCTCTCTCTCTTCAGGGAAGTTTCTACTGTTCAGCCAGAAGCTTTTAATCCTTAGACATTCACCATGATGTGGATGACTGTACTCTGGTCTTTGCTAAGAAAGCTAGTGAAAACTGTTATCCCAAAGCCTAAGATGTTCTGCAAGTCTGTGTGCTTAAGTGCATGTGACTGTGTGGACGGCTACATGATGCTGGCAGTAGGGAGGCAGGGATGAGTGAGTTCAAGAAGCTTTGCTCTATTGTGCAAGATTACTGATGAGCACAGAATTGGCACCTGCAAAATAACCATGACTGTTTTACCCTTATCCTGTGTTGTGTGCTGGTTTTTACCTACTGGTTGTTTTCAAGTCTACAACCAGGCCTGGTACTGTATGTCAAGAGTGACTCTCGAAGTGAGTCTAGAACCTCATCATAGCTGCTGTAGTAGTAACAAACAGCACTGAGGCTCTAAGAGGCGTAAGCTATGCATTTGGAGGTGTACAGTGTAAATGCTTATAGAGAGAGTGCAGAACCGTCCTTGAGATGGTCCTCCAAAGGCAAATGCACAATTTTCTTCTTGCTAGAGAAGAAAATTTGTTCAGTTGATCAGTACAAATGTGAAACTGAAAAAACTTGCAAATGCCTTGCCTATACATTGAAAATGTATACATTAAAAAAACCCGCGAAGAACAATCCTTCTTTGTACTGGAAGCTTGCTTTTCTTGGCTGTAAAAAGGGAAACCAAAAGCATGTAAGCAGCAGGGGGAGAAGAAGTTGAGAGTGCTTTTAAACCAAGATGAAAAAATAGCTAGGAAAATTGCAGAGAAAAATAAGAACTACACTCCTCCCTCTGCAGGATCGAAGAATGTAAAGAGAAAATACATAGTGAAGGATGATTAACCTAGAACAGTTGACTTTGCAAAGTTAATGGCTAAGGATTCACTGTCCTATCATGCTAATGGCCTGAGAACATTAGCCATTACAATTTCATATTTAACATATTTAGTGATGGAGGAACAACACTGCTGTCTTTTCATCCCCAAGTAGGACAAATCACTGGATTAATATTACATCCCAGGTGTCCTCTTTTGGGCCAGGAAAAGGGCACTAAAGTGTTATCCTCAATTATAGCTTCACTGCAGTGCTTACCTTATACTAAGCAGTTTTCCTCATGGCTTCCTGTAGGGCAACACAGGAATGGCTCAGGAGGTTGGTCTGGCTACTCACAAGCCTCACCAGTCTGGATTCTCCAGGTCCTTTCTTTAAAGCTTTGTCCAATCTAATTGGATATGTGAAAAGCAATTCAGTGTAAAGAAATTGGATGAAGTGCATCCTGTGACGGGATATTATCCTATGGAAGACATGTTAGACTCATGGGAGTTTCTTAGCTGGGTGCCACAGATTGCTGTGTCTACCCAGACAGTGCTGCTAGAGGTAAGCTACCTCCATGCAGTAATAACGCATGCAGCAGGGGAAGAAAATTTCCCCATTCTGTGCTAAGAATGGCTTCCCTAGCTGTGGGAAACAAGTTTAAAATCTTAAAAAAAGAGTTCCTGCCTTGGAAAGGATTTCAGAAAAATGCAGGTGACATGCTTGGTGTTCCTCTCAGGCTAAGGTGATGCTGGAGTTGAGCAGCAGCAGATCTTCTTTGGTGTACCTGTATTTCCTTCATGGGTGGTGTTTTTTATTTGTTTCTTTGTAGAGAAATGATTTGAATGGAAAAGAATGTGATCAGTAGCTGCAGGTGTGTTTTCGTTTTACATGTTTGCTATATTACCTGCACCAAAAAAAAGGTGACAAAATAAACCTTTTCCTTAAAGGAAGATTTATTTCTAAGGTGGGATATCAACACTCTTCCTATCTTGCTATACATGCCTTGATCTTGCCCCAACTCTTTGACTTTTCCTTATAATGCATTTATCAGAGAGGAAATAAAGCTATAAGTGATTAGTAGTAAAGAAAGTCATGCAGAACCAGACATCTGAGGAGGGTTTGTGAATGTTTCTGCTTTTCTCTACGCCTTATTATTTCATTAGGCAATTCTTTACCATTTACAGCTTCATTCTCAGCAGCTGAGAATCATTGTATTTTGCAGACCATGGACTCAATATCACCAAGCAGCAGGGAAGCTGAATGGCTTAGGGAGTCTGTTTGTCATATAAGGCAAACAGTGTGGTTTTCTTTCAAATGAAAAAGGTCAGCTCAGCCCTAGTAAAATGAGTAATATTATGGCCTGCATATGCATAAAGGATGCATTTCATATATTCCTCAGATCTTAGCACCTTCAGTGAGAAGTGAAAAGTGAAGAAAGACAGAACAGTGGGCCCTGAGGTGCTGTGACACTGTTCCAGAGGCCTCTTGCCCTCTTTACAGGAGGCTTGATGTTTCAGCTCATGCTGGGGACAGCAATGATCGGTTACATCTCTTTACACTGGGTTTATCTCATTTTCCGGCACACGCGCAGTTTCTTTCTTCGATATTAAAACTTTCCAAACTTTTGTTGCTGTTGCAACAATCATAGACTTGGTTCTTGTCAGAGAGCTCAAATGCCCTGTGGAATGCAGTCAAGCTTCCACAGACCAGGTGCATAACTGAGTAAAGAAGATATTGTAATTGATCAGAATCACAAGATGATAGCAGATAAGAGATGAGTGTGTGCTGGGATGTGATGTCAAATGGAGAATATGGGTTTATTAGCTGTGGAAATTCTTAAACTCCTGCATGGATCCTTTGCTTGTTCACAGATTAAAGTTAAAAAGAGAATAAGGTAAAATTAAGATGTGTGAGTACCTTGATGCAAGGTGGAAAGAGAGGTATTGCGTATAGAAAGAGAGACTTGGCTATTTTCATATAAATTTGCCTCTGGAAGGAAGAGATATGTAGCGGGCTGGCTAGTGTTATGCTTTACTGTGTTTACCTTGGTGAAAAGTTCAGTGGGTTTTACAAATGTTACAGTTATCATTATGATATGCAAAGAGTTTCACAGGGTTGTCAAAGGAGGAGCAGTGTGCCTAGGCAATATTTATACAATCATAGAAAGGTCTGGGTTGGAATGGACCTTTAAAAGCCATCTAGTCCAGCCACCCTGCAATGAGCAGGGACATCTTCGACTAGATCAGGTTGCTCAGAGCCCTGTCCAACCCAATCTTGAATGTTTCCATGGAAGGGACATATACCACCTATCTGAGCAACCTGTTCCTAGTGTTCCATCACCCTCATTGCAAAAAAATTTCTTTCTTGTATCTGGTCTAAATGTATCGCCTTTTAGTTCAGAATTATTACAATATTTACAGGCAAATATCTTGGAAGAGACTTGTGGAACAGAGAATGCGTGGGTGTGTCTGTGTGTATGTGAGAGAGAACACCGGGACAGGCTGTTATCCCAAGTCTTGATTCTAGCCACTGGCAATGCCACAGGCTGAGAGCCGTCTCTGCATAGATAGGAAAAGTAGCATGGTTTCCCCTACACATATGGAATTCGGCATCTTGTTATCCCTTCCACAGAGGATAATGGAAGCAGAATCTCCCAGAAATAAGTGACTTGCAAGGCACAGAGCATTAAGCTGCTCTGTTGTACTCCTACCTTCAGACTGCTAACCGTTAAAATTTAAGAGCGTCTCTTTTACTTCTGTGCAGAATCTATATATTTATGCAGGCTGTGTGTTCAGAATAGAGATGCAATAGTGTGCTATAAACAGTTTTTCCAATGCTCTGTGATCATGCTGAAAGCTGATCTCTTCCCCTTCTGGTGGTATCACCGATTTCACTTCCTTTCTGTATTTCTTCACCCCTCACTTTCCCTCATGACATAGGTTGCATCTTAGTGTGTCCGACAAATTAACAGCTTTTTTCAAGCGTTAATGAGGTGAGATGCTTTTCCCTCTATGAACACTCAGTGTGTTTCTACATAAGAGGCTTGAACAGCTTCAGCAGTTTTACTAAGCTGCACAGTGTTATTGATTTCTCCAGCTTCTACTGTGAGGGGTTTGTGGTAAAAAGCAGTGACTCAGCCGGTGTGCTCAGTGGAGCTGTTTCACATGCTCAGACTGTACTGCTGTCACTGCTGAGTGGTCAAAAAAAACCCAAAGGTAAGTCTTTTAATTTGCTTGAAGTAAAATACAGGCAGAAGCAAGGTTTTCTGGCAACTGTGCACAGTTTCTTGCAAATGCTCTTAATGGCAGGCCCAATTCTGGGGCATAATCCTGTATGTTTCTCCTGCAATAAAAGGGGAGACAGAGATCATGATGGACTGCAACTTCCCTCTTGGTCAGAACATGGGACGCTGAAGTTAAGAACAATCCCATCTCATGAGCTGGGGCATTTGGAAGGGGAGATGGCCTGTTTGCTGAAACAGTGCAACAAATAACAGGGGGGCCCTATGGTCATGATCTCGGCTTTCTGCCTGTGTCTCTGTGCTCCCTGTCTGGCTCTGACAGTCATTTGCTGAGGCTGACCACTGTTCTTAATGCCATCCCCTAGGAAACCTGCACACGCAAAATACTTGCCATTGTAAGATAGAACAAAGCTCAGACCTCTCTGAAGCTCTCAGAAGGGAAATTCAAAAGGGAAATTCAGTAAGTGTGCAACCTGAGGAAGCAGGAAAAATTTGACTGTCCTGGGAGTAGAAGTGAGGATTGTTTATCCTTTTCTGAAAATCGTTTCTGCCTATGATCCTGCTTATCTGTAGAGCAGGACTCCTAGAAGCTTTCAGTTCACCACATACTAATAAAAGCGTAGATCAGAAGGCACTATTTGGACATCTATAATTCAGCCTCCAACTAAAAGCATGTTTATGGCTAACACTGTGTGAAGTTATTCATGGCTCTGTTCAATACTTCTAAATATTGAAAAACCTCCAAAGGAAGGGATTCTACAACCTCTCTGGATAACATTCTTTGCTGCTGCACTATTTCCTTGGTTTTGTTTTTTAATGTCCATTCTGATCTTCCCAGGGTAGAGTTTATGGTAATTGCCCCTTGACATATAATCTGCCACTACCAAGGATTTGACTCAAATCTTTGCAACTCCCTTTTGAGCAGTTGTAAGTTGCTATTAGATTCCCCCTAGGCTCCTCTTATCAGACTAAACAAGCCCAGCCTTTCCTTGCAAGATGCATCCTCTAGGCCTCTAACTCTCCTGATGGTTGCCTTCTACTGGATTGCTTCCAGATCCTCCAAGAGCAAACAACTTGGAAAGAACTAGCAAAGCTTCAGAGCCCCACCTGCAGAGCAAGACTAGAAATTCTGAGTGTCCCCGAGTATGGAGCTGAAGAACTCAGGGCAATCAGTCTCCCCACCACAGTGCCAGAAGTCTACGCCGTGAGATTACAGCTCTCATTTCCAGATGTCTGTCTGGGATTCAGGTGTCTGCAGCAAGTAGCCAGGTGTGTTAACAGGCACTGAGGCAGTTTCACATAAGAGACAACCAGGGTGCCTTGAAACAGAACTTTTTTTACAAAGGTTTTATATTTTGAGAGCTTGATGTTCTTCTCTCCCAGTAGAACTTCTGAAATCATATGGTTTATTTCAGGGGAAGGGAGCTGGCTGGAGAAAAGATTGCTTTTGAAGCACTTAACCCATGCATGCGCTCTGAATTTCTCAATAGCACTTCTTTGCCAAGGAGAAATGGAAAAAAAAAGCAGAATAAACTGATCTGGATTCAAAAAGCCTGAGAGCAAGCCCAACTGTCGGAAGACTACAACAGAGAAAGCTCACAGTGCAATCTCTGAAGCAAGGAGACCTAGGATCTTGGGAAAGGAACATGGGCATAGTGACTCATTGTCCTCAGCAATCTCTCAGATATTGCGAGACCCTTTATATGTTGGTGAGACCTCAAAATCCAAATGTTATGAAAAACATTTGCAGTTGTATTTAACAGTTTTGTAACAATAAGAAAACTCTCTCACCCTTCTCAGTTCTAAGAGAGCTGCTGTGGGGACAGAGCAGAGCTGCTCTCTTTCAAAGTCTGTACTCTCCATGGATTTATGCATTCGATGACCTTGGCAGAGGTACAGAAGAAGCCCTTTACCATAGCAATGGATTGTTTTTCATTTCTTTCAAGATTAGACACAAACATACTTTCTCTCATCAGATTCATGGATTTCAAAGTTGCACTTCTTTTCTCCCTTTCCAGTAAAAGGTTTTTCAAGTGCAGAAAAAACCCACATACTCCAGCTGTTTAATTTCTCCTGCCCTCCTACAGCATTGCAAGATAATAGACAAAAAGCTTTTGGTTTGAATCCTCTTTTCTGAGTCCAGTATTCAAGTTGTGATTGAAGTTTCTATGTACATTGACAATTTTAGTTTTCTGGTGATTGAAACCAATTCTTCTTAGCTAGACATATAAAGACGTAGTATATTTTCCTCCATCTGAGAATATACAGGAATGAAATTGAGACACAGATGATGGGAATTTGGAGCATTCCCAACTTTAACAGTGAATTTGCTATGCTGGATCAAACAGGTTTTTTATCCCACCCCTCTACCCTCCAATCAGGGTGGCTGCATTTGGTAATAACTGTGATTCTTGTGTCTGAGGGAATGACAAAACCCGTAGCTGATGTTCCATGCCAACACTGCAATACTGTAGGTGGAGACAAGGGGATTTTCTTCTGACCTTGGAAAGGAACAGCTTAAGCAATGAAGTCACCATTATGTAGGCCAACAGATGCGGTAGTTGGTTTTAAAATCCATCCTTCTTATAGAAAATGCTATAGTGCTTTCAAGAAACATCAGGAAGTACTATTATTGATAATCAACCAGATTTTGTTCAATTTATGTAGATCCTTTTCAAAGTTGCTTGATCAACATCCTAGCCCAATGCCTCCAAATTAATTAATTAATCCTTCTTGCTGGAAAGCTGCCTGTGGGATTTACCATTGTGAGCATAATGAAAGCCATCTCTGGGTACAAGAAGCCTTTTCCTTAGTGACTTCCACTCTGGAGTTACTCTGAAAATCCTTGCAGGTTCAGCCTGCAGTTACCCAGGAAAAGAGACAACTGTACACATTTTCAAAGGAAGAGTCATGTATCTAATATCATGATATTGCTGAAAGTAATTTTACAAAACCTCTTTAAATCTTACACAGGTTATTATGATGACTGGCCATATAAATGTATTCTGAATAACTGTGTTCATTCAACCCCTTAGTCATATCACTTTTCTTTTAGGTCAGTGGAAGCATTATAGTTATAATGTCAGTGATGGAAATACCTGATGAAGCCTTTGGATTAGAAATGAGGTGGCTCTGCCAAGTCGGCTGGCCTGCATTCTGTGCCCTGAAAATGACTTGATTCTTTCTAGATAATCCTGAAAGTAAAATTACTGCACTGTGCTGCATGAAGAAGATCATCAGTTGTAAACCAAAATACTGACATTATCTGTTTTGTCAATATCAGTTTTTACTCCTCACCTGCATGCATGGCTCTTTATAAGCAGTGGCATCAGCAGCCACTCTAAGAAGTTTAGTTCACAGAAACAGGACTGATGCAAAATATTTGCCCACTTTCAAAAGATTTCTTTATTTACCTATTTGTTAAACAGTGTTAATATGTTCTTCACTAGCCTCCCTTGAAGGGCTAATCAGCACAATTTACCTGTGGACGCATCATACTGAGGGAATTATCGGTAAATTATTGACATAGGAGAGTTACCAGAGCTACCATCGCAGCAACATATATTTACAGGGAAGATGTGGAATAATAAACAAACCAGTCAAAGCTGTTTGACTTCTTGTATAGCTCTTCTGGCTCACTTGCTCATTGGTTTTACTTCCGAAGGAATTGCTCTTTCTTGCAAACAGGCAGCAATGTGAAGGTAGAATGAAAACAGCCGTGTTTCCCATACAGATAAACATCAATGATATGGGGAGAGAGGTCTCTGCTTGTCCAGGCGTGCTGCTCCCTGAGGCTGTCAGCAGAGTGAAGAGCTGTGAGCATCGGGCCTTGGACCTGTGTATAGAAAGAGAGAAGACTGTCAGTTATAAAGATTGCCAGCTTTAATGAGAAGAATGGGACTCTTGGCTTCCACTGGGAAACTAGGTCACAGACGCTTATGTATTTATTGTTTCCTCTCTTCATTGGGCCATAAAATGGAATAACTACCAGATAGATGAGACAGATAAACAGGTAGATCTTTTGTCTTGCAGGATTTCACTTTACAAGACATATATTAGGCTAAGGTAGCTGCTATTAACTTCAACTCAAGATTCAATTTTAGCCCTATGATAAGAATCGACCTTTTAAAATCTTGTCTTCCGAAGAGGCATTTTTTTCTGGGGAAAAAGTATTCCGTAATGCCTTTAAGCCATCCAGAGGCAGAAGACAAGAAAGCAAGGTGAAGATTTTCCTCTTAAGTTGAGAGAAAGGCCTGCTTAAACCTTGCAGTCTGACGCCTTTTTTTCTGAGCTTGCAGAGACACATTTCCGTTTAAAACCCCCAACACAATGCCTACCCAAATAAATTCTTAGATATAGATATAGATATAATCAGATATCTCTAGATGTAGATATGAATGGGACTCTGCTAAATCTTCTAAGCACTGATCCAGTCGTGTCAGCCTCTGAACACCTCAGCAAATTAATACTACCTTACTAGTGACACATAGCTCTCTCCATTTCAGACATGAAGCACAGAGACAATAAATGGCTTTGCATGTATAAAATAATGTCTGTCACACAACTGGACTTTGAAATTGAACTGATGGTGTCCCAGAAGAAAGTGTCTTCTTGGGCCAACACACTGGCTAAGTGAAAAGACCACCCAAGAGCTGTATCTCGCAGCTGGTGCTGGGTGCTGTGCAATTAAGTATGGTACATCAGCTAGGGTTTCTAAGAGGATGCCAAGGATTGCTACAGCAGGTGAAAATAATCTTGTGGAACTCAGACCAACTAGAACAATACCTATTACTCACTACACTAGAATTGTTTGAGACTGAAAGACCCAGAGGCTAAACCTATCAAAGTCTTGGGAAAAGGACAATGAAACCAGAGAAGTGCCATTTGAATCATTTACATTCATACTAAATATCATCAAGAAGTCTCAAATTCTTGGGTTTTATACGTGCTGAAGAAATTCTGTAGATCTTTCCCCACCTCCCAGCAAAAACACAATTAAAAAACATAATTGAGAGATTAAAAAGACCTCACTTTGCATTTTTTTATATATCTGTGCTAGGTGCCGAGTTACTTCTCTCTTAACAAGTATCCTGTTTCCTCCAGCTGATCAGAGGCTTTCTGTGAGCACCTTTGACTGGCAGAATAATGCTATTTCTTAAGAAATGAAACTTTTCACAGCAGGGTTCTGGATTCTGTGCCAAAACTTGCAAGCAGGTTCACAGCTCTGCCACAGCACTTCTGAGAACTTCATACTGGATAGCCTGGCCTTGTTTTACAGCAACCCAGCAGGTTTGGTACCTGTGGTCAAGGCTGACCTCTCAGGGTTTAAGCTGTTACCCATGACTGATTCAGCTGGCATTGGTGAGGGTCCATAGCCACTTGGATACTGTTTGTCTGGGAATAAGGCACTCTCTTCTGTCTGTATCTCTCAAATATTCTTTTCTTTTCTTTTTTATTTGGATTGGAAAAGAAGGACTCATCTGCCCTGAGCAGATGCTGCTGCATTTCAGCAGCCACATTGTGTGAGCTGCAGTGACCTGAACGTATCCTATTCCTGGTGTCATTTAGAAGGTTTTTCTCATTGTGTTTTCTCTAGCTCTTTTCCTTCCTAAGACAGCTCAGAAGTTTACTTAGGGATAGGTTAGGAGTGTGTAGTGGGTAAGAGACCTGGAAAAGGACAGAACTGTGCTGGCATTTCTTTGTGTCCAAACTTGGCAGGGGCAGCAGGCCATAGCACTAAAGTTTCTCAGTCCATTTTGTATCCTACTGTCTTCACACTAGATCTGGGAAAAACTGCTGGAGAAGATCAGAAAGTTTCTGCAGGAGAAAGAAATGAAAATATTTAGAAATTTTTCTTCACTCAGATGTACTTTCTGTTTCTCTCTCTCTCTTCTCTTAACGGAATCTGCTGCCTAAATATTTTGTGCTTTTGTCTCCAGTTCTATTCTGCTCTTACTTTGAAGGCAGTAATTTTGCTCAAGAGATTCTTCGCGATAGGAAATGGAAGACAAAAGTCTCATTGATGATTTCAGACAACAAAAGAAAAACTAAACAAGAAGGTAATTAAAGTAAAATCCTGGAAACTCTTCATTCTACAAAATAAAACCGTGTCTCTAAATCCCAGTTTAATTTTTCTTGTCTTGTTGACTATCCAGCTCCAATGAATAGACAAAATGTTCCAGTGTATCTCCCTTTGTGCACATATTTTTAATTTTTTTCCTGCACTTACATTACAAAAGGTTGAGAAGTTGAAAGTGGGTTTGTGCACAAAGGAAGGGTATTTCCTCTGTAGTCTGATGTCTATTAGGTTTTAGACATGTTTGAAATAATGAATTACAGTCTATTGTAATTAAATATAAAACATTAACTGAGTGTTATTAATAAAGCAAACCAAGAACAGTTTGTAAAGTTGATATTCTCTTTTACAGAAATTTCCCTACTTTTGAGAACAGTCTGCTAACCCTTAGTTGAAGACTTCAAGCTGATCACAAAAGGCATTTTTCAGTTTCAGATGTGAGAATTGCATTCCTTTATGCAATGTAATATTACATTATTTGAAATATAGAATTATTGCAAGAGGAATTTATGAAAAAAATCTGTGAGTAAGGAAAATATATCTCTCATTGTAGATATTTTTCTACACATCAGTTCCAGCAGAAAGACACATATGAGCAGTATTATTGAATTACTGGAATACATAGAATATATATCACTTGATAATCTGATAGTCTGAAAAGCCACACTAGAGACTCTGGCACCAAGAAAGTTCTTACTTACAGCAAATTTCTAGTGAGGAGGGAGTAGATAAATGTATTATATGTTTCTCAGATTTTACTTTGTAAGAGTTAATTGATTCTGTCCCACACGGCGCTTTGAAGAGCAGCTGACGACATTTATTTTGTGTCAGAAGGTACTTGTCTCTGAGAGACCCTGAGGAACAAAAAGCCTTCTTCAGTTTGGAGAAGCACAACATTGCCCAGGATAGTTATGGCAGCAGATGATGACTGAGGCAAAACAACATCTTTGGCCACATGTTGTTGTGCATCGCCTGTTTCCTTCTTTACTATCCCTGTCTGCATGGAAGCTGCTTACTGTAAAATATCACTGATCTACAGGATATGCCTGTCAGAATCCAGCACCCAGTGGTACAAACCCAGGAACAATTGCTCTTTCCTCTTGCACTCGAGCTAAAGGCAGACAGTTTCCCAATGCCCCAATGCAAATATAAGAATACCTTGAAAATGAGTAACTGCTGGGCTTTTGAAAGGAAAAAAATGTGAAAGCAAAATGTTTGCTTCTAGGCTCTGAGGGGAATGAGAATGAACAGTAGCTCCTCTGTACAATGAGGATTTTCCTTGCAGCAGCATCTAAATGCCACTATTTCCCCAGCAATGCAAATATTTTCTGCATACCTTGCTCAGAAGACAGCACCAGCAGTGCTCTACTAAGCTGTACCAAGAATTACGTCATGCACTTCCTCCTAAGGAGAGTTTTTACTGATTTTCTTCCCTGAGTTAGTGCTGTTTCTGCACATGGATCAGGAATAAAGCCAAAGCTCATCAACCTCTTTAGCCCGTTGCCTCCCAGCTTCTTGAGAACCACTGTTAAGAAAACATAGATAGGTTTAGGCTTATATCTTTAGCTCCCTCTCCTCCTAAGTGGAGGAGAGTGTTTGCATGAGTTTTATGTAGCTATCCTTAACAACCCCAGTGTTCAACCTGGTTAATCCTAATAACTTCTCTGTGCACACATAATCTAAAGAGTCATCTTTGCCAATAATTTACTGTCAACTTTTCTGCTTGCATAACCCCTGTGAGGTTTGCAGGCTGAATCTAGTTCCCTCAGGGAGGTGGAAAAAACACAGAAAATCGAGCTCTTTGCTCTATTTCCCAAGGATCAAAGTTTAGTTATCATTAGAATGTAAATGTCAAAATATTATAAAACTGGTGCAACAGGACAGAACATATCTTCCTCTTTGAAAGTGTTTCTATGTTATGTGACATTTTGGTAACATTTGAGGGAGGATTTTTTTTTTCTCTTTAATGATCTTTCTCAGCTTTTTTGGGCAGTATAATTATGCTACTCCCACCTGCTAAAATAACATTTTAAATAAAGTATTTTGCAAAACCTTGTTCAAATTGGGTCCAATATTCACCTTGTTAGCTTATTTAATCTCTATTTTCAAGGCAAGGAAAAAAGAGTTGAGCTCATGAATATTAAGAAAGCATGGCTCCTGATCTGTTTATAAATTTTCTCAAATTATCAATATACCACAGCAAAATTTGGGTTGCTGGAGTGTATGGGAACAGGGGATCCACTTGAGAAAACTGTAAAGATAAAATCCAATCAAACAGTTATTCTTTTGAACAATGAAATCATTTACCTTACACTTTCCCCTGTGAATCCATTACAGCTACAGAAATGACAGTCCATAAAGTGTCTCAGCTTGCCCAAGGACACAAACAGCTGCTGATCCTGAAACAGTACAATTGCTTGGGCTTTGCTTCTGAACTCAGCCCTAGATTGCATCAGAAGTTACTGTTTTCTAAAGCTCCTCCACAGGCAAATTGTGTGCTGTATACGATACATTGATACAAAATGTAATGTTAGAGAAAAGCACCTAGTAACTTGAACTATCAGCAGGGAAATTCTACCCAAGCTATAATTCCCAGCAAGCATTCTCCATGTTGGAATTTTCTCACTTTTTTCAAGCCCACTGGGGCAATGTAGTTCAGCTGAGATGTTTTGGGAGACAACAGAAGGCAGTTTTCACTAATTTAAGTACGAGGGTGGGTAGTGGGAATTATTTTCCAGAAATGGAAATGTTTCAAAGTGATCTTCACTAGTCTGTTTCCCTTGTATAATCCACTGAGTGTTTTGAATCCTCTACTAACCAAAACCCTGTCTGAAGCAAAGTGAAAAACATGCATGAACATCAGTTGTCTTCATTCAAGAGATGGGAGCTAAGGGGAAAACCCCCAAATCTTAAGGATGATTCTCTCTCCGTTTGAAATAAAAGGAAGAATATTGCGCTTGTGAGATGCTTGAATCCTGACCTGCATACTCCACCTCCAGTGTGACTTGTAGCTCATGGCATCATGTCTTGTTTGTCTGTTTTTTACTCCAATAAGTCAATTAAATCAACAGGACTGGGATTTCCACAGATGCATTACATAAAGCACTGGCTGCAGGAATCACGTGGTGATTAGATCAGGTAACACCAGTACATTGCACTATCTAAACCCTGCAGCCTATAAAATCTTCATCCCCACACCAGCCCAGTTTAATAAATGATTAATGAAATTAGTGAGTTCGGACTGAGGTAAGTATTTATTCAGGGTCCAGGGGAGGTCGGGCAACCAGTGCTGGGCAAAGCCTGGGCTGCAGACCAGCATCCTGCCTACCAGCCCATTCACAGTGTCACAGGTGACCCTCCAAAGCACAGCTAGCTATGTCTTATTTAGCCTGGACTTCATGTATCCAGAGAGAGGTAGGAGCAGCTCCTACTGCTTCCTATCATTTATCATTCCCAGATGGACATGACCCTGTGATCTTTTAAAAGCTGCAGATGCATATTTAAAGGTGGGTGTGTAGTACTGGCTGTTATACTTAACTGGAGTACCTCAGGCCAAGACAACTGTAAAGGAACACATTAGTATCTCTGAAATTAAATACTTTAAAACTATAAATGTCCCTTGAAAGCAAGTGATGCTCTTAGTTATCAGTCAGTAAAAAGGCAACACACCAAGTATGCAGCTTATGAAAATTGGGAAGAAAAAAAAAAAAAAAGGAAAAAATCCCCACGTAGGTAGGATTCACTAAATCCTTCCGTGCTCACAAATAGCTCATTTCCAAGAAAGAAGGATCATGTTTGGAATCGAAGACTACTCCAAACACCTTTGAAATTCATTAAATTCATTTTGATAATTCTAAGCTAGTGCAATTTTGCAGCTGTAATAATTAAGAAGGTCAGGGCAGGACACTAACCTTAGGTGGCAGGAATTTCTGGCTCATTGTCTTTTTCCATAGGTATTAAAAAATACCTATGTTTTAAATGATAACTTTTTAAAAATCAAACTTTACAAGGCTGCTGAATCTTGGCTTAGAGATTTTGGTGATGAAACTTCTGAGGAGCAACAGTGTTTTTTTTTTAGCATTACCACTTAGAGACTCCTGCAATATTCTGTAGATGTGAAAGCAAAGCATCTGCAAGCTGATAAAAATTAGCAGTGAATGAGGTGTTTACAGGTTATCCTCCACATGCAGTGTCTGGGATTGTTTGCATAGTGACTAGATTATTGCTATAAACTTGTTAGCCTGGGTGTATGAGAGACAACGTTTGTAGAGACTGGTAACAGCTTAGATCAACATCAACATTTTAGGGTCTTGTCAGATACCGTAAGTGGATAACTTGTCTTAAAACATCTTTCCTCCAGTCATGCTGCCTGATATAGCACCTACATACTAGGGAGAAGGTAAATAATGTAAAAAATAAATTAATAAGTGTTATAACTTTATAGAATTATCCAAGAGGATTTCCCCTGCACCTCTGTGGAGTGCATTGCTCCCAACAGACATTTTCTAGACATGTATGAAGACATGAGTGTAGCCTACAAAGGGCAGAGTCTAAGGATATTTGAGTGGAAGAACCTAAGGCAGGGACACAAGTTACACAGCCTAGTATAAAAATAAATAATTTGGCAATGAAAAGCAACACACTGGCTGTAAAATCATTGAAAACTCAAAACTCAGAGACATCTCAGCTCCACTGAAATCAGTAGCATAACTTAACTGACTTCAGAAGAACCCTGGCATGAGTAGAAGGCACCTCATTGAACTTACGCCTGTCCTGCGTTTGAAAGACCTTGCATTACATTATATTGGGTGCCACTTAGAAATAGGGACCGTATTGCCCCATAGCACAAGCCTCCCATAGTACATGCAACAGAGTGTGAATTAGAGCATCTCATTGCTAATTTCAAAGCATTGCATGTTGGTAAATTCTGTCCTGTTTCGACACTGAAATATTTAATCAGAGTATTAGTGGTCATTAAAAAGAAACTTATTGCAGAGCAGTTCTTATAAGAAAGAAAACGAGTCCTGACTGTATATTTTTTTTCACATTTTGGCTTGGAAAATTGCTTCCAATCTTAACTAGTAGAGAGGGGGTTTTTTGTTCAGTATAGTGCAGCCAGAATTATACTCTAACAATCCTGATAAGATCTTGAAAGGAAACAAAGATTCAAATGCAGTTCTAACTTGGCATGTAGGCTTTCTGCTTTTTTTGTTTAAACCACTTTTCAGATTCTGCTCATGTTTCTGACTTTTTTCCTATGCATATAAACACTACACACTTACACCATCATATCATTGTTACTGTGCAGCAGGCAACTTAAGTAAAGTCTGGGTTTCAGCCTCTGTATTATAAACCAAATTCTGTTTTAAACTGGTATGGAAAGGTAGGAATACTGCCTGCTACTGCAGTGTTGCAGTACATTGCATATGGAAAACTTAAGTGATAAAGAGATAGTTAACTGTGATTTATAATGATCTGTATGATCATAAAATGACCAGAGTTTGGAACAACTTAATTTGTTTTTAGTAATTGTTGCCTGAAAGACTAGTAATTACACTCATAAACCAATTACTGAATGAAAGCCTAGTAAATTTAAAATCAAAAGCAGTCACAGGGTATTTTATTAGGAAGGCCACTAAGTCAAAACAAAGGTTAATTTGTGTTTATACAACACTGAAACTGCAGTAGCACCCATGACGGGTGAATTTTCAAGTCTTTTCCCACTCCAAATTCACATTTTTGAGGTTTCCAGAAACATTTCCGTTTTGGCTTAAGAGTTGTAAGTACAGTCTCAAAGCTCTCTTGTTCATTTAAGTGGACAATGTTAATCTCATTAGTAGTGTATATGGGTGAGAAATTCTGAGCAGACCCAGCAGTTGGTAGGTGGTGAGTCCACAGTTGAAGAACTCCAGAGAGCAAGTTTCTGGGTTTATAGAGCAAGAGTTGCTCTTGGCAAAGCTGAGAGCTGTTGAACAGTATATGAGCTAGACAGGTAAGAGGTGAAAAAATGAATTTCACTCTTTCAAGTCAAATAAATTTCAGCAGGAAAAATAGAGGCTAGGCCATCCAACAGAAGATGGCCACAGTAACTGGACATTTGTAAACATATAACACTAAGTTTTGTCTCCCTTATGCTGAAATTAGCTGTTTTTCTTAACATGTTCCTACAGAACCTCGGAGACAGTTAATAATAGGATGGCAAAAAGATAGTGAAGATGCCAACAAATGTGTTAATGTTTCCACTATGACAACACTTTGTGATGTATTAGAGAGGACTTAACATCTCCTACAAGCTTGTGCTCCATGACATAAGGGCTCCACTTTTGAGGGAAAAGGAGAGCTAAAAAGAAATAGTAACTATTTCACTTAGTGGAGAGCAATGAACACCATAACTTCCTCTAAGTGATCTCTGAAGACATTGAGAGTTACAGATGTGACAGTTCCCACAAATGTACCATTAGGGTTCTCTGCAAAAATTTGACAAGGACTTATAAAACATTGAAAGAGAAACTTGATGGTTAAGCTTGAGAGTGGTGATTGCTTAGGAACTTTGATGAACTATTTGGTTTTTTAACAGATAAAATAATTAACGAAATCTGAAGATGCAGCAAAGTTTGATTCCTCTAGAGCAAGTAAGGAGTCTCGTGAACGTTAGAGGCTCTAACACAGTGAGGTGTGTGGGCAGTATGTTGTCCAGTGACGTTAGTTGTCAACTAGCACAAGGTCATGCATATTGGAGGGAGACCTTGAGTAACATTCAGTTGGGTACTAAATCAGATGTAAATATTCAGGAAAATGTGGGTTCTGCTAAGGACTGTTCAATGGAAATGTGCTCAATATACAAACTTGGACAAAGAAAAGTTTTGGTAGAGCTCAAACACCATGTTGGCACTGCAGTTGTTGTGAGGTAACTGCTCATGTCACTGCTCTCCAACCCCATTCTGTCACCATAATCGAGGTTAGCCTTAACACTCTGAACAATGTGTTTCTGTTTTCTGTTGGGTTGTGGTTCCTGTTTTTTTTAACCTGGATCAGTGTGACTGAAATAGGTTGGGGAGATATGGCGTGTGCTGGTGTGCTGACAGACCTGCTGACACTCTGACTTGGGAATGGCAGGAAGGGGCAAGATGCTGTGGTCAGGCTGCCAGAGGCATCTTATTTTCAGCACATCCTGTAAAGCTGGATCATTGCTCTAGCATGTGCAAAGACTGTACAAAGACAAGAAAACAACATTCGTGATTGACAACATATGCATGGATAATGGAGGAGGGTCACAATGATGCTCAGAGTGCTCCAGCACCTCCCCTATGAGAACAGGCCGAGAGAGTTGGGGTTGTTCAGCCTGGAGAAAGCTCCGGGGAGACATTAGAGCAGCCTTCCAGTACTTAAAGGAGGCCTACAGGAAAGCTGGGGAGGGGCTCTTTATCAGGGATTGCAGCAATAGGACAAGGGGTAGCAGTTTTAAGCTGAAAGAAGGAAGATTTAGACTAGATACTGGGAAGAAATTTTTTACTGTGAGGGTGGTGAGGCAGTGGCACAGGTTGCCTGTAGAAGTTGTGGCTGCTCTGCTGGATTGAGCAACCTGTTCTTGTGGAAGGTATCCCTGCCTATGACAGGGAGCTGGATCTAGATGTTCTTTGAGGTCCTCTCCAATCCAAACCATTCTGTGATTTTATAATAATAGACGTTCTCATCTTGACTACACTGGTCAGTTCCGCTAGGGCTCCCTGGAGCAGGTAGGATGCAAACCTGCTCATCTGAGGGCTGTTTAGTTTGCCCAGGAAAAAGTTAAGGGCAGGCACAATCATGTCTGAGCACCTACACAGCCAGCAAAGCTGTGGTAGTGGGCTCTTCAGCCTAGTAGACAAATTGCAGCAGTATCTTGGGGCTGCTGTTTGAAGCTGGAGAAATTCAGACTGGAAAGGAGATTACAAAGCATCGAAGCAGGGAGTTATTAACCACTGAAATGATTTACTAAATGCTGTTGTGGGTTCTCCATCACTGCCTTTGTTCAAATCAAAATAGGATTTCTCAACTGAAATACAGTCTGTAATTTGAAGGGGAATTAATTCATGCCTGGTTATAATTGGTGTTATGGAGAAAGTCAGACAAAACAATTACAGTGATCTCATCTGGCCTAAAAATCGATGAGTCTATTTAAAATGGAAATGAAGAAAAACACAAACCAATCTAACAAAACTCACTCAGGAGGAATTAATTTCTGGAGACCGTGTTTCACAATGGCATTTTACTTTCTGCTAATGCAAATTTGTACCTGGGGTGATGGTGCTGTATTTCTCAAAAACACTGTTTAAGGAAGCAAGCTGTTTTTTAAAGGAAGTAGTAATCATAATTCTTGGGTGAAATCAGAGCCTCAGTGGCAGAAAAAATGGGAGTACTTCTGGGGGAGGTCAGAACCTTATTTGCTTTTCCCTCCTTCCACAAACATAAGCGTGTCTCATTCTGCAGGATTTTACAGAAGGATACAGAAGATTTTCTGCTCTGCAAATTGTGATATTTCTTTTCGAATTGAAGAAAACCCCACTATACACTGGCTGAGTGGTTGGCTTTGATCTGATGATGTCTTGAAGTCAGGGATTAGATGAACAGAGAATTTTCACTGATACTTCTCAGCTATAAAGGCTTGCAGTTACATCAGTGTGGCATCCTTAGCAATAAAGATTTTGAGATTTTTATAGCCTATCACTAAGGAGGACTCAAAATCAGAGTGAAAATGCAGAGTACATGCAAAGAATCACTGCTACCAGCCCACAAATTTAAGTACTCATGGAACAGGATGATATTTTAACAAGATGGAAGAAAACAGGTTTGGTGAAAGAGACAACAGATAAGGTTTCCAAAGCAAAGGAATGACAACAGCCCTCTTCATAGCAAAGTTACCGTATGCTTACTGTTCAGAAGAGGTCAGAAAAAATATCGTGATGCCAGCAACACAAAGCCACATTCCTGCATTTTGGTACATCGATGGATTATCTCAGCGTACACACTGAGTTGTCAGTGTCCTGAAGTCTCCTGTTCAAATCCTGACCAGGGCTGACTGCCAAGCTGAAATGCAGCATCTTGATGCTCACATTCACATTTCAAGGTGGCACTGCATTTGAGAAGGTAGTCAATCCAATCCCACCCCTCAATGTTTGCCAACCTGCAGTGAGTTGTTCTGCAATCCAAAACCTAATCTGTAAAAAGGAAAATCAGTAGCCTTCCTTTATTTAGAGTTTTCAGTGGCTTACACGTGACAAACATACATATTATACTGTATTTATTATGAGCATGAACCCACTTTTTGTTGTGTGAGCGCTCCCAGAGAGCCAAAGAAAAGGACCAGGAAAATATTTACCTTTCCTAATTATTTTCCAGAGTCCCTATTCCTACATTTTACTACAGAGAACACATCTCAAGGTTTTGCAGATTTTTTTCTTGGAAGGAAATGAAAAATGAGGGGTCATAAAGGCTGTAAATGCGTTCTTGAGTTTACAGATTAGCCTGAAAAATCAGTTGGCACCTGTGCTGTCAAAAGCAACCCTGCCTCAAGAAAGAGTGCTCTTCAGAAAAGCCTGAGATCTCAACATTCATTTTCCAAAGAATTTTTAGAGCTCCCACAGAGTAGAAAACACCACGGAAGAACAGGGTCTCAGAGTACCGTGTTTCCCACCAAGGTGATTTGACCGTGGGACATGTTGATTTTAATGACTGTAAAACCTCCAGGCTCCAAAGATCCACCCCAGCTTAGACTTGAGCCACCTCCTTCATGCCAGATGCAATCTGGTACATCAGGGATATCCAGCCACTTCGCTGTCCATCACCGACTGTGACCATATTGTGGAAACACCTTCACACGGTGTAAAGTGTGTGCTCTTACGTAAGCAATTTGTCGTTGTGCAGGGGTTGCCAAGATGGAGTGAGACATTCCTAAAGACAACAGGATGACACAGCAGCATGGGGAGAGAAAGGCATGCAATGTCTGCAGTTGCCCATATTTTCTGAAGGAGAACTGTTTTTGAGAAGAAAGGCAAAGAGAACGAGATAAAGCAGCAGACATCCTTAAGTAACAACTTCTACAAAAACCCAGTTTATTTTAAGGATGGAGCTAATCTTGCTTGTCAGCAGCAACCTGAGGAGTGGGCTGGGTCAGCAGGGAGGTGGGCTGCAGGTAGAACCCTACCCTGGGATCCTTAGAAACCACAAAACCTTGGAAACAGAGATTCACTGCTCTTTCATGACTCATTTTTCAATCAAATCCTTTGCTGGAAATAATGAGGAAATGTTTCAACTGGATTATTTGATTTGGGATTCCTCTAACTTGAAGATGGATTTTTTTATTTCCCCTGCTCCACAAGAATTTTCTCAATGCCAATTCTATTATGCACTTTTGAAAAATAAACAGGTCTCAAAATGAGTTATTCTTATGGGAAAAGCGTCTGTTGGGAACACATTACACATTCCATTTACTATTTAGAAACTCCTGATAATTTTTACTCTGCATTGCAAATGCAGGCAGCCTGCGTTTCATCTGTAGTGCTCAGATAGACTGGAGCTGCTCCAAACTCCTTCTCAAAAACTTATTTCTGAAATATCCATACATTAACTGTTCCTTCATCCTGGTCACCAATGCATATTTATCCAATGAACTAATTACATGCTTATCAACAGTTTAGTAGAGTTACATGTGCCATAGATTTAACAAGTAATAGACTGTCCTTCGAAGCACATAGAAACTGTTGCCTAAAGAAATAAATGCTTCAGCCTAAGCAACCTACTCAGATTTTAGTGATATGCTTAATGAAATAGTTTCCTACAGATACTTATAAATAAAGTGGAGACTCAGGTTGCTGTTAGAAAAATTTCAAGGATGAGTCAAACTGGCAAAGAGCTGCAGTTCTGATTTCTGCTTTCACCACTCAACGTCAGAATGATGAGGTCCAGGTGAAAGGATCTTCAGCTCCTAAGTAACTGACACGAAAACATGACTCTGGAAAAGGAACAGCTGTGGTGAAGCACAGAGGAGATATTGAGGCAAGAATCATAGTTCTGCAGAAGCATACCTTCCACAGAACATCAGGAAGGGGCTTGTGAGGGCACAGCTCAGCCAAGAAGGTCCTGAATGCTCCATTTCCACCCACATTTATTAAATTGCTGTAGAAATGATGCTTATTTGCAGCATCAAAAACGTTTGAAGTGCCATGCAGGGCAGGACTGAAAAAAAAAATAGCAATATTTTTTTTCTGCAGAAGCTCTGAGGGAGCCTGGGATTAGCATCTTGTTCAAAGAGGATGATAATTCCTTTCCAAAAAAGTTTAAAGGAGGCAGCTTGAGCCTCTGCTGTTGCACATCAGTGCCTCCCCCAAAGGGGGTGTTTTCTGGAGGGAACAGACTGAGAATCATTTCCTGGACTCCTGGACTTTTCGTATCACTCTCATCTCTGACATATTTCACTGTTCAGAGCACAAAGACCTCCAATATTCTTATCTTGGCATTCCCTGCTTAGGGGGATGAGAGAAGTGTTACAAATGAGCCTGCAGGGATCAATCATGAGAGCAGTAACAAAAACTAACAAGCCGGCACTGGGGGCCATGGCCACTCAGATCTTTTGGGAGCACTGAGCAGTGAAACTGTTCCACATCCCTGCTCTGAAAAGCTTGTTCACTTAAGCAGGCAACTAGCTCTGCTCCTGCAGACTGCTCCTGAGGAAGACCTTGCAGTTGGACCCTGACAGTCAATGTTATTCTCAGAACACATTTCTGCTCTCCTCCTGTTCTCCTGCAGACCAGCAATCTCTCCCCTCACTGTCCCCTCGGCAACAGACAGGACATGAATAGGATATGCTAACGTCAAGGTCTCTAAAAATTCATGCTGTCTCCTGTTTCCTTGTTCAATGGTTTTGCAGACAACATGTCTGTCACATTTTTGGAGCCTGAGAACGAACTCATAGCACTGGGGAAAGACACGTGTGCAATAGTCAGCATCAATCAGGAAAAGCTTCTGTATGCTTTGTTTCTAATCAGTTTTTTTTCTGGAGAGGTTCAGCTACTTCATAACCCAGACACAAACCCCACATTGTTATCTACATGACCTGCCATCATCTGGCACAGTGAAAAAAAGTGCAGGGTGTCAATAGCTGCCAGGTGTTCATATTGAACTATTTCTCTAACTTTAATAAAAAAATTAGAACAAACCACCACCACTTTATGGCAATGGATTAGACTTCCTATGTATTAATAGGAGACTATAATTGATTCTTTAAATTGCTGAATTAAAAATGTAATTCGTTTCCTCGGCCAGGCTGATGGCGTGGCTTTGCAGAGTTAGTTTCTCCTTCCAAGTGCACTCAGCCTCCCCCACACCTGGTATATCGGGCTGTATCCCAGAAGGGGCTGATGCAGCTGCAGGATTTTATTGCTCCTTAAAGTCACACAGGCTATCTCCTTCAGTCAGTCAGTCGGACCGCTGACTTTTGCCCAGTATTTACTGAATCAGAGTGCTTTGCCATGATTTCAATTATGCGAAATACCATTTTTATTCAGTGAAATATGTGGTAAGGAAACCCCTTTCCATATGTTTTTTAACACATTCCACAATTTCATGGTGTTACACATCTGTTCGCTCAGAAGCCCCCTGAAAAGCTGGTGTGTCCCCGAGCATCTCGTGTGGGAAGAAGCCCTTTAAAAAAAATATATAATTATACATTTCAGCTGCCTTTGGGTATTAAACATCACACTTTCCCAAGCCCTGACAGCACAGGACTGTCCTGCCTGTGGTGGTGGATTTGCCACCACAAGGCCCTGCAGTGTCTCCTTGTTCCATCTTCCACAGCAGAGACCGAAGCAGGACAATCGCAGGAGAAGCGCACGCCTTTCAGTGATGACCTACAACAAGCAGGGTCTGCACTGAACATTTCAGAAATGATGCCTTGAATAAATAACCTCCCATAAAGATTTTTTTTATATCACAGCTGACTACTTTGCAGTTTATTACTTAAACATGATTCGTGGTAGGGCAGGTTTGTTTTAAAATAGCACCAGTCTTCCATTGCTCCTGAAACACGTCATTGGTGTGGTGAGTGAAAGCAGCACCCCTGAGGCTTGACATGAATATTCATGATGGCTCATTAGTTACCAGTATTTCCATAAGCTAGTAATTAGCAGTCAGTAAAAATTCAGAGAACAAATCATAATGTGTGCTACCTATGCGTAAGGAGAAACACCCTGTGCTGGGCAGGTAGGTCCTGATCTCCTCACACCAGTACTAGGACCTTGCTAAGTTGTGCTTCACCAGCCTTCTTTGCCTCATCTCACAGATCTACATTTTCCGTTTTCCTGTAGACAAATTATTTTTCATTAAGATATTTCAGTGTAGAACACTATAAAAATCTTCTTGGGAGTAAACACAGCAAAAGTAATTGAAAAAATAGTGGCTGCCTGGGTGAAAAACATGCAGTTGCACGTGGGGTCAGCATCTTCTAGGAGGCTGTCTGGTGGCCCAGCTTTGTCCTCATCAGGGGTGTGTGCAGTGCCACTGTAGAGGAACAGTGTGGAGACAATTTTTTTGGCCCAGTGAGCAGAACGAGCTGCAGATGGGAAATTTCAACCCACCTGGCTAGACCCAGGGTGGTTTATCCCTCCATACCACAGAATGAGATTGTGATCTTGAGGCGGCTTCCTTGTGTTCAGAATGGGGTCGTGCCCTCTGGAACCTATATCAACTATGGGTCTGAACTATTCTTTTTGGGTGACTAATTTTACTAGACACCATTTTGGTAAGATCCATGCACTTCTAAAAATACCAGGCTACCACAAGACACACCTGCAAGCCAAGAGGATAAATAAGGTCAGAGAAAGTTCTGGGTTTTTACCCTCTGAACCAAGCCAGGCTGATTGTCCAGCCAAATACTGCTATGAACAACAGGTGCTCTGGTCTTGCTATTGTAGGTCAGTTTGAAGCCAAGGAGGGATCTCTGCACAGCTGTGTGAGGTTTCACTGCTCCCAGGGCTCCTACCTGTGGTGCCTGGAGGGATTTCCCCCCTTGTGCTGCTTGGGGAGACAGAAAAATAGGAGAGGAAACTGCAAAGAACTAATGCACAAGATTTACAATAGGGAAAAAAAAATCATCACTCCCAAACAGGGTAAAATATTAAGCTCTGACAGTGACTGAAATCCTGCCTACCCCACTTAAAACAATTGGAAAAATTCCCACTGACTTCAATGGGCCCAGAACTTGGGTATCTATTTTTTCATGGTCTTCCCAGATGAAGCACCCAGACATATCTTAGTGTTTCCTCATGCCACTGTGGGGAAAATCTGTATGACTTTATTAGCTTCTTTGGCTCTGTTTCACTGTGTGGCATTTGGAGGAAAATAAATCCAACAAACCAACAACAACTCTGCAATTTCATTATGAAACAGCAGAAAAGAGAAATCACTTTACAATATGACTTCTTGCCTGCTCTCTACCTCCTGAATTCAGTACCAGCATGTATGCTTATACAAAGCTCCTATTTTCACTTGATCTGTAGGATTTGAAAGGCCTTGTTGGATGAACAGGTTAGAAACAAAAGCATGGGAAATCAAAAGCATTATGACAGTTCTTTGTTCAGAGTCCTTCAACGAAAAAGAAAATTCAGCAGATGGACTCAAACCTATAAGCTCGCAGAAAGCATTTTCAGATGGGATGAGTTAGTTTTGTGCCAGATATATGTAAGCCGATGTGCTCCAAGATACGCAAAACATGGATAAAGAAAACCAAGCCTTTGCCAAACTTAATACTATAATTTTCTTGCAGACACTTCAACTGAACCTGTGCTTCCTGGTCTTAGTTCCAGGCCAATACTAATAAGTAAGAGTATGTTAATCTTCTGTTGCCTCCCAATCTACTTATAATAAAGAACAAAACCACCATCCCCCCAAACTTCAGCAAAATAAAAGTTCACATTCAGCTAAGCACTCTTTTATCCTATTACTTAAGCCACTCGAAATCACTGTCAGTATATTTCCAAATGCTCTCTGCTGAGAGTAGCAAAGCTTTTACAGTTC
Source organism: Tapera naevia (assembly GCA_033556795.1). Classification (NCBI taxonomy): domain Eukaryota; kingdom Metazoa; phylum Chordata; class Aves; order Cuculiformes; family Neomorphidae; genus Tapera; species Tapera naevia. The sequence goes on from JAUMJJ010000038.1 coordinate 21,873,909, forward strand.
AGAATGGCAAGACTTACTTTATAAAAAATTAATATAATTGAAAAGCAGGTCATTTATTAAAAAATCTTTTAAAAGCCTCATTTCTTAAAAAGCAAAACTACCTACCCACCTCCGCATCTCGTCTGAAAATATTTGCATACACAGCTGTTCTCCAAATTTCAACCCTGATTTTTTTCCCCCTTGTTAATTTTTAAAGATACGAATAGCAGGTATTTATAGAAACAGTAGAATACTTCACCAAGTGTCTTCTGCTTCCATACACTGATTTAGCCCATCTTCCAGATGAACACGTGGATATCCTTTTCCCATACACAAGATTGCAGTGTTGAACCCACTGTCCCAAGGCTGCACAACGCAGCAGTTTGGGGATCTTAGTTTCTAAACCTGTTTTTCTCTTACCACAGCTGGAAGTCTCCTACAATAGCCAGATGAGGACAGGCTTTGTCTCTCCTAGATCTTCTGGTGTCCTCTTGTTTTATGTTTTCTTTAGGCAGTGTCCTTCAGCCGGCTGTCTGGGAACTGAGCAGTCAGAGTGAGTGGTCTGGATCCCACAGGTGTAAGACACACAGGTATCTTGTTACTGAAGAACAGAAGGAAAACAGTAGCTATTTCTTGGATAGCGGGCCCTCATCATTCTTTTCACTGGAACTTGTACCAATCTTCCACACTGCAGCCCTCAAACATTTTATACGGAACCAAAGAAGTAGCAACAGTATGCATTGAGCAAGGTGCAGTAGAGAAAGAAATATAGGCAATTTTGGACCAAGAGGCTGATATTTCAAGATACGTTTGACATTCCATTCCTCATCAGCGTTTTCAATTACTACTTGCTCCTGAAGAACCACCTCTTGCTGTTTCATCTTGCCTACAAATAGCACAGCACACAGGAAAAGGAAAAAAAGAATCCATTAAATAGACCACTATCTGTTCAGGACATGGCAGCTGAACTGCAGCTACAAAGCAACTCTCCTGGAAACAGTCTGCCATGAATAACAGAGTCTGTAAAAGCCAAGACAGGTTGTAGGAAAGTTGCTTTGGGATTCAGGGGCATTAACATAACTATGGGATGAAGCTGCTTAGGAAAGCAGGGTAAACAAGGAGAGTATGGTGATCTTGGCCATACACTTCAGAGAAGATAAGATGAAAAAGCCGGGCAAGACAAGGAAGGAACTTGTGGAAAGGAATAACAGAAACTCGAAAATGTCAGAAAAGGCAAGACACCAAGAAGGTGGAGAAGGCTTGCAGTGCCAAAAACAGGGAACAATAGTAGCACAGATACTAGCACTCCCTTATTCTTGTCATAAGACCATCATGAAAATTACTTTAAATTTAGAAGATTGATATTTAAGAGATTACAGTTTTTGTTATATAAATGATTGGTTTTAATGAAAACCAAAAAAAAAAAACCCTCACCACTTATTATTACTGAGTTTTGATGGGCAGTCACAACCAAATTCTTAAGTGATCAGACATAAAATATGCTTGAAGGCTGTTCATACCTACCAGGGCAAGACAGATGGTATGGTGTAGGTGTCTCCACTTTGCCCTAAATGGACAACATTTGAGTATTTCAGCAACAATATAATGACTACAAGAAACGCTAGGAAAAAGGTATTGATCACCACTTGCTCTTCCAGGGATTAAAATAAAAGGCGTTCATGGTTTAATACTTGTGACTGACTGAAATTTTCTTATTCAGGGCTTCATGTAACAGATGCCGTCATCAGGAGATAAAAGTACTTACACTGAACAGACAATTTTAATGGCCTTTCCCATTAAGCTATGGTTGATATATTTCTAGGGGCAGATTATTGGAGTCTTTCTGCTGACAGCAATGAATGTCAGATGAATTCAGAATATCAGTGAACATCTAAGCCTTGGTAACAAGGACTTTAATATAGTTATATTACAATTCAGGACAAAAGCCTTGACCAATTTATCCTCTTGTACAGCACAAAGGGATCTTATGCTACATCTGCATTTATATTCATTGCCAAAACAGGCAATGGACCCTTACTGTTCATGGGAACAAAGCTCCAGATGCTCTTATATTCCAAGCCTAATGTGCTCAGCTACTGGTGTGGCACCATTAATCACATAAAAAATGAGGTTTATAGCCTTCGAAAACTGGCACCTCTCAGATTTATTGGTTTGACTATTCTGCCTAATAAAAAGTTTCCTATGAACAAGAGAGCTCTGAATATGATGTACCAAACGTTATCATCCCATAATAAATAGGTATCAGGAAGACTGTTTTTAAGTTTAAGCTCCTTTCCTGTCCTCCCGCAGATCAAAATTATTCATCTCTGTTCCGCAGAGCTCCATTAAGCACTTTGTTTTTCATTGAATGACTGGAATCAAATGCGTATGGCCTCCATGGATGGATAAACTGCTGTAAAAAGAGATAAGTCAGCAATACTGATTGGCTCTGTTGTCTGAGTGTGCCTTCTGATTTTTGAATTTATGCCAAAAGCATCATCATTCTATGTTTACCCTTCAAAAGCCCTCAGCCACTCAGCTGGTGCATCCGCTCGCAGCACAGCGCTCCCACTTGTAAAAACAGAATTCATCAAAAATAAAATTTCAGTGCTTTTAGTTGTTGAATGTAAATTTGTGGCACAGATCCCGGATCTCTAATATTTCATGACATTGTTACTGTATAATATGAAGTGATCAAAAGATCAGTTTTACCTTGTTGCCCTCTTTCTCTGCACACAGCTGTATATAGCTTTCAAAATGTAATTTGCCACGTATTTTTCTTTCCCTTTTCCTCCTCAGCAAGTCAAAACAACAGAACTACCACAAACTTCTGTAGCGATTGCTTTGTGTGTGTTAGGGGGGTGAGTGCAAATTTACACTTACTACTGAATACACACTGTTTTTCTTCACTTCTGGGCTCAGCACTAGCTTTCACCGGATGCCACAGACTCCCTTCTCCTTCCAGAGCCACTGCTGCAACACGAGCTGTTGTTTAACCATGGACACTTGCTGCGCACTTTGCACCTGAGCAAATGACTGCTGGAGGCACCCAGAACAAGACCAGAATGGATCCCCAATGAGGCATCTGAGCTGGTTACAATTCCCTGCAAATTCAACATTCGGTATTTGAGAATCTCCTAAAGCAGAGACAAACAATGGACCCTCCTGACAAGTCCGCAAAAGCAAAATATTTTTTCCCGTTAGAAAACAAAAACCAGATTTGACACCACTGAAAGGGCTTTTAGGCAAACATTCACGTTAACAGAAAAACTGTAAATAAATCAATCCTGTCTACATAAAGTGTAATAAAGTGACAAATGAAGGCAGTCGTTATCTGTGTGTTCAAAGCCATGTGGACATTTTGCAACAGGTGAACTTCTCCTGTGATTTCTATTGCCACAGTCTCACCAGAGCGACAAGTTCAATTGCTTGTGAAGGTCTGGGTCCTGTAAAATCTTATTCATGTGCATATTGTAAGAAGTGGGAATAGCCAAGTCAGAGCCTGTGCTATGTCAAAAGTACTGTTTAAGATATCAGGTGAGGAAACGCTCTCTTACAGACACATCACAAGTCGAAATCCCTTGTGGCATTAAAAGGAAGTGAGTTTGATTTCTCAAGAGCCTACAGCTTCCTAACAAATCTTGGGAAACACGTTCAGAACACTAGCATATGCTCTAATCCATTTTCTAGTTATAAAGGCTTCTTTATTACTGTTTTTGGCTGACTACAATTGAGATAGAGCATGTTTATCATCATTCTTAAAACACTTGAGAGAGAACAATGTGAGTGCATTTTCATTTTGTTTTTCACTTCTTTATTTCATTGCTGTACAGCTGCATTACACTTGGCTTTAATCCCTTAAGCATTATTTTCCTTGGCAAAATAGTCACTGAACTGAGTAGAACTTACTATTGGAAAAATATGCTTGAAAAACCAGTGTGATGTCAATGCCAAATGAAACCCATGGAGCTTAAAATGTCACAAATGCGCCTGCAGCTGAAATACATGGCTCCTCATTTTTTTGACTGAACTAGGAATGTTGTAATCTTAGGTTGGGAAGCCAACTGTAAAACCACAGAGTAGCCTTCTGAAACTGAATGTGTGTTTCTTTTTTCTTTCCCCATGAACAATCACTTGGAAATCAATGATATGAAATTTGATGTAGGATAATTCCACAGGCAACAAATGACCGAACGGCTTCGTTTCTAGTCTTGCCTGCATTAACTCTGGCTATTAGGTAAGAAGCTGGGCTATAGGCTTCTGAGAGAAAAGATAGTACCCAACTTTGTAAAACATGTTTAATATTCAAATATATAATAAGCACTACTGAAGAATAATTCAGAAGACTGCAGTGATTCATTATGAACAGATGCTATAAATGGGAACAGTAACATTGCTAGGTAAGGAAGAAGAAAACTATTTTAGGAGACTTGAAAATCTCTTCTAGTTCTTCAGACAGGTCATGCTGCTATAGTTACTTTGTAAAAAATTACATTCTGAAAAGCACTTTAGTAAAAGACACCTTCTACTGGAACTATTTATTTAACCAAGACCTACAGCACTAAAACACACTGCAATTGAGTTCCTAATATAGTTTTAAGAATAAAAGGGGTAAAAAAAGAACAAAAATCTATCATACCTGCACCAGGAGCTATTTATTAGCATAACACTCTTTCTTTTAAAGATTTCGTAACAACTGAAGTATATACAAAGTCTTACAGCATTTACACAATAAAAAAGTTTCCTATTAGCTGATGAAGTATAAGGTAGTGCTGCAATTTACTTCAAAGCATGTATACAATAATAATGAAGCAGACTTTCAACTTTTCCGCTACCACACCACCACTGTCAGTTGAAATGACAGTTAATTAAACCACTGGGAAGACACAGATTGTCAAAAGATTTGTAACAGGTTGACCTGCAGCACTAACCATTGTGGGGGGGAAGAAAAGAAAAGCTACATACTGTCATGTTTCTACAATTTCCTAGAGCTGTATGTAACTTTCACAGCCTTAGATATAACATATGCAAGACAACATAATCACAATTTTTCAGATATAGCTCAGCTACTGAGTGTATTTACTTCTGAATACGAGGCGTTATATTGATATGGCTGTGTGTTTCCATTTTTGTTCATTAACTGTTCAAATAGGTCTACAAAAAAAAATTAAAAGACAGCATGGAATTTATAGTCATGATGTGTTTGAATAATAAAGGCATTCAGTATCAGCTATAGGATCTAATCATTCCTGTCAAAAGTTTAAGACCAGGAACCTTTGAGTAAAAACCAAACCCACAAAATCCTGCTCCTATGCTGTATTCATCTGTTGACTCCAATCTTCTTTAAGCTTTTCCAACAGGGACAATAGAAAATTATTAAAATGCTTACAGCAACCCAAATATACAAGACTCATTTAGCTTACGAGAGGTCAAGTAGATTCACTAGACTACTTCTGCTGTAAAACTGAGGGAGCTTACCTAGAAAAAAGAAACCTTTACTGAACAGTTCCTGACTACAAGTAGGGATATATAGTTTAACAACAACACATAATTGAAGAATGCAGCATTCTTTGCCTTTAAGAAACACTTTTACATGTGCCAATAAAGCACTTTCTAGAAGAGATAAGGCTGCTTTGCCTATCATTGTACACCTAAACCTCTTAATTTGGCCAATTTTGCTTTTCTTCCCTCCAAAGGGATTCTGTTTCAACTTAGAAGCTAGTAAAGTCAGTTGACAATTCTGTATTAAGACAAAAAGTGACATAGAAAACCCACAAGGAACGACATAAATACCAAAGAAGTCATATAACCTTTCCATGTAAACACTTTGATTATACAAAAGCCTTAATTAGATTCTCGTCTTAAACTTTTGGCAGATAATGTTTATGCTCAGCCAGGCTTTGTAGTTAGTTATTGTTCAAGTGGAAGCCAGGTCAGCTCACATGTTGACAGGCATGCAACTTGGAAACATTGCACAACAAGCAACACAAAGAGATTTGAGAAGTGTACAAGACTTCAAGTAGACTTCACAACCCTTCACAACTGAATATTCACAGACAAAGATACAGTCCTTGCTTTTTCTATGGTGGATTTTTCTCTCACACATGGGACACTTTCTGTGACTCTCTAGCTTGCTTGATGCTGTATAACCACTTGATGATTCTGGCATTCCTTTCAATGGCAGAAATGCCATATGGCACACGGTCATTGGCACTGTCATCGTTTCTAAGGTCACTGTTGCTGTCCTGAGACTGTTCACAGTCTGAACTAATCATGCTTGCACTGCGAAAGTTGAGGGATATAATATCAGAGTTAGCCCTTGCAAAGTTTTCCATCCCAAGGTTTTCAAGCTCTTCAGGATCCAGTCCACAGTAGTTAAAGAATCGTTCAACATCTGCGTCGACACGAAAGTATCTGTCGCTTAAGTCTGATTTTGATCGCTGTAGGGAGGGTCTTCTACTAACTCCGCATCCAGACTCGACTGCCTCAATCTCTGGGGATTTCAGGGTGGTGATAGCAGCGATTTTGGGCTTAGGAGGCAGAGGTGGGGCTGAACTACTGCAGGGTATTGCTTTTAAGGGCTTTGCACTAGTTACTTTCCTAATGTCTGAGGAGCTGTGAGAGACATGCAAGAAAGTCTCTGCTGACTGATCTAGAAGCCTTCTGCTGACATTAGAGCTGCTCTCCTGGGGGCTGCTACGGCCCTGCGTGGGGTAAACCTTCAAAGATTCAGCAAATGAGTGTCGGTTCAGCTCCGCTGAATCAGCTCTGTGAGGTGGCCAGTTTCGGGGACCGTGCTTATGCCCCGAACCCGAGCTGGAGCCTTCAGAGCTGTTGATGATGTTCTTCAAAATCTCAAGTTTCAGATTCTCTCTCTGGACGCCGCTCTCACTCTTCGCATTGTTGCTAAAGACTTTCAAGGTGGGGCTCCCCAGTGCTCGCTTTGCCGCAGGACAGACTGGCGGCTTCGCCAGCACTGCTGGCTTCACAGGCTCCTGTTTGGCATTGATGACCTCCTGGCTTTTGACATATTTTGCCTTGTCAGCCTCCAGCCTCTCCACCGCGCTCAGTCTTTTTGGATTAGGCTCCGCCTGCCTGCGAAAATAGTCGGGTCCTTTGTTCAGGATGCGGAGAGGAACGGCAGACGTGAAAGTGACGGCAGGGCTGACCGGCTTCACCATGCTACCTGTCGGTAGTGTTTCTGTAGGCATGTTTGGTGGTCTTTCCCCCGCAGCCGTTTTGGATTCTTCTCTGGGATCTCCTAAATGCACGGTGCAGAAACATGTACATTAAGCACAATGAATAACCGATGAATCCTGGGATCTGAGCGTTAGCAGCAATGCCTCATCTCACAGCTCATTAAATAACACTGCGTTTCTCTTTTAAAGGCAGCCTTTGTAGGGCAAGGCCACCCGACACAAGTCCGTGTTAGTCTGCTCCGCCGACTCCTTTCTTCTCGCTGAAAGATGCCAGAGTCTCGCCGTTCCCTTTGTGCTCTGCTACCAGCAGCGATCTGAAACGCAGAATAACCAACCACACGTTAGCGAGAGCGCCTGACATCAGAGCGATAGCAACAGCCGCCTCCTGGCCCTCCTCTCCCACTGCCGGACAGGATGCAGCCACCAGAGCTGGTGCAGGGGAAGCAGCGCTCGGGGCACTCGTGCCCCTTTCCCACTCTGCACCCCTGTGCTTCTTTTAAGAAATGTATTGCTTGTTGCTTACAGTCTAAGCTTGCGTTTAACAAAATTGCACTGGAAAAGAAAATACTAAAAAACCTAAACCCCGCCACGATGCAGCCATGTATTGCTGGAGGAAGAAACGGAAGCAAAATATGTTAATTCATACATCTCCTGAAGATCAATGAAAGAGCACTTTCAAACTAATACCTTTGGCTTTGATTGGTTCATCTGTGTACATATTTCATCTCTAAACACCAAACATTTTTCTCCTCATAGGCAACATGCTCCATAAATCTAAAGAGATTAAGTGTATTTTCCTGTTTTAATTAAATGCTCCAGAAAACTACCTGGTCTAAAAATAATGTTTTAAGTGCAATGCACACATTTCATCATTACTCTAACATAATATCAACAATCAAAAATCAGGAGCTCTTGCTAAAGCTGCCGATTCCAGTTTGAAGTCTGTCTGAACTTTAGTCCCCAAAGCACCAGTGCCCCACAGTAAAATAAGGATTTCCAAGTTCTCGTGATCAACTTACAGGCTTTACAGAACAAAAAAAAGTCTTTGTTTTTTTGATGAAAGATTTTGGGAGCACGTTAAAAACATTCTGACTAGGTTTGAAAGAAAAGAACTTGTCTTCACATTTGGACATAATCACTCTAGTTTCCTACCAAGCACTAAGTACTTATGAAGCTTACCTTCATCTAAATTATTTTATGATCCTATCTATTAGGATTGTCACAACAATCCAAAATGCAACAACACGGCTGATGTTACAAGTGCTGTAACAATTTTTCCCACGTGAGGCACTGAAGGGCACTTATCACAGAATCTACTTTCAAGCAGTGATTTAGCTAATGGGTCTCATTTGTTTTATTACTACCCCATTAATCTATGCTGCCCTTTTTAATATCCCATTTCTGTTATCAGTGTGTTCTTCAGGGAGAGAAAGAAAAGCAGCTGCTACTTCTTTATGCATCCTAAGGAATGCAGAGCAGCATCCTTCCTAGGGATACTTTCATGTGTACTGCTGTGCTGTGGGTGCTCATGCATCAATCCTCAACTTAATAATACAGGGCATGCCATCAAGTATATTGTTTGGACTAACCCCCACACCCCCAAACCCAAAATTCCAGCTAAAGTTATATTAACAATAAACAGAAAAAACCCTCAAGTACCAATTCCCAGAAATACATAATATATACATTGAACATTCCCCCTAAATCATCCAAGGTCAAAGCAAGCAAATAAAATATACAAATGCTGTAATGAGATTACAGGAAAAAGCTGAGCTTTCTCCTGAAGCCTCACTGTCACAAGCATTCTTCAAATACAAACCAACATATTTAAGTGGGTGATAACCCAGACACGCATTCAGTTCAACTGAAAGGGTAGTGAAATGTTAATTAAGCTTCCCTTTCAATATTGTTTTAAAAATCCTAGCAATAACTCCTCAGCAGTTTGACTTCCTGAATTTTAACTAAGTTTTTCTGAAAGAGAAAGAGTTCATTTTCCTCATTTGAATCAACATATTTATTGTTACTATTTTGAAATCAAGTTATCAAATTTCCAAATGCACTGAAGGCAATTCCAATGCACATCTGCACACACACATTTCTCTTCCGTACACACAAATCAAACCTTTCCACATCGCCAGCTCAGAGCTTGATGGCTAAGTGCTTTTAAAAATACCTCATTGGTGTGTATATTTGATATGTGTGTGTAGAAATCAAGTCGATGCGAGAGCAGGGGTCTCGTCAGGAGGAAGAAAAAAACCCCAAACAACCAAACCCCCAATTATTTGTACTAAACACCGTCATCCAAATGAGTTAATACTACTTGAATAAGTGAGACCGCAACTCTCCATTTCCTCCTTGCCCATTGTCATTAAAGGCTACCACGGTGCTGCCCCAGAGGACAGCTGCCAACTCCATTCTCCTCCTGGCAAGCAGCTCCATGCAGATCTATGGATCGGAGCTGTGGGAACCAAGGCACCATATTCAAGGCTGCTTTTGGAAGTCTTTCTCCAGCACTTAACAACTCACTCAGGACAGCCCTGGTCAATGCCAGAAAGCATTGCTAAGGAGGCTAAGCATCCACGTTGGCTTCAACATCACATTTAAAAGGGAAAAAAGAAGAAAAAAAATCCCACTGTGCATGCATGTTCATTTGAGTGAATAAGAGCACTTGTTTGCAAGCACCTACAGGGCCAAGTGCCCTGAAATCAATAGAAATACCCTGAGATTGGCAAAGAGCTTCAGACATGCCTAGAAAGAAAAGCAAAGACCTGGTGAGGAATCAGGGCAGAAATGTCCATTTGAGCCAGCACAGGGAGCTGGAGGCGTAACAGCCAGGCCAGTCATGGAGGCTTTGTACCTGTAGGGCTGCTGGTGCAAATAAAGGTATATGCAGCTAGGAAAAAGGATCCATTATATATTTGTATGTTGATTAAATTGCTCCATTTTACTGAGGTGCTGCATCTAGGAATCACAGGAAAGTTTATTCAGTATTTTCATTTCAGAGAACAAAAAAATATTAACAAGATACTTTTAGAAAAGAAAGTGGGATGAAAGAGAGGTGGATGAATGTAAAGTGCTAATGAAGCAACTTCTCCTGACTGTGCTGGTGATAGTTGTAGTCTAATTCTACTGCTAGCTGTAAGAGCAACTCCTCTCTGCTCTAGCCTCTCTGCTGTCCACAGGCACCTGAAACACAGCAGCGACACTACAGAGCCTTGCTACTTATTAATTTCATCAGTAATGAAAAAGGCTGAGCAGTGCAGTCTCAGGAAGACAAAATGGTGCCACTTAGTTTCCAGTTGTGAAAATCATCATTGCAGCAACAGGGGTATAGAAATGGCTTTCTTCTGGCTTAAATGCCAGAGAAACTCACTGTTTAGGCATCTGAATTTCCTGTTGCATACAGCTCTGGTACCAGTTTTGCACTGCAGAAACTCAAAGGCAAATAGGTTTTCTTCATCCACTCTCAGCAAATGCGTGAAATACTCTTAAGGACCTAAGAAATGTTCCTTTTACTCTGCTTACATCCAAATGTCTACTCTGTAGGTGTAATTCTTCCATGGATTGAACTGTGTTTTTCAGAATCCACTCTGGATTTCCATTATCGTTCTTCCTTGTAAAAGCTGCTAGACTGAAGAGATTATTTAAAGAAAGACAAAGCAAAAAATTTATGCACACATTCAAACATAGTTCATTTTAATACCAGGCATATATTAATAAAACTGTTCTTAAAGTTCTTACAAACTGAGCTCCTCTAACATCCAGCAACTGTTGCAGACCTGCTGAGCAGAATACAAAGCATACAAAGGGGTAGAGGTTTTGTTTTTTTAAAGCTGTATTTTCAGCTAGACACCTTGATTCAAGATTCCTTTGTCACAGAGGCAGAGATCCAAAGCATTTATTCATTCTAAGCATTGAGTTCTAATCAGTCTTAGGCCTGTAATATGCTTGTCAGATATTCACATTTAAATAACAGAAGCACTATCTGCATGATTTAGGGGAACATAATAAAGCCTAGAGCAGTAATAGCTATACAACTAATATCAACTACAAATAAATCCTCTATAAAATATTCCTTCCTTAATTTAAAGCCATGGCAGTAGGAAAAGATAAACTATGCAGAAACTTTGGAATTATAGTTACATATATTCTAAATATTCTGGGTTTTGAAATTTAAAAGAAATTTATGAACTGTCCCCAATGTCAAGTATTTATTTCTAGTACTATTATTAACACAATGTAACTGAACAATATTCAAGTTTATTTTTTCTTTCATACCTAAAGCTGCATTCTAAGCACAGCCTGAACAACGCTAATTGACAGCAAACAATGCGCTTCACTCCGTTTCTGTGTTGACCTGTAGCTCCTATACCTTGACCAAGTTTCAGCCAGTCTGTGCCTACAAGTATCCACAGAAGAGCACTACATATTTTCACAGTATTGAAGTTGTAAAATAGCTGCAAAAAGCAACAGTGAATACGTGGCCCAAATGAAATCCATGGAAATTCTGCTCTCCACTTCAGCAAGGGCACAGATTCAACAAAGCTAGAATGAAGCTCATGCTATTAATTCATCCCTCTGGGAGAGTGGATGAAGGGATTGTACAGGAGGTAGGATGGAGCACAGTGGATAAATATAAAAAAGGTTGACAGTCTTTACTCTGCTCTCCTAGGTATTTAAAGGCCCATGTCAATTTTATTTTCCAGATGATAAAATATAACTATCAACCTCAAGATACACCATAAAGATCACATAAATTCCAGCAGAACTAATCAACAAGTAATCTCAACAGGACTCAAAGAGACAAAACAAAATCTGCATAGGAACACAGGACACAGATGGAAATTGTTAAGTTTTGCTAACGACTTTAGAGCTGTGTGTCCTGTTATGAAGATGCTGCTTTGTTAATAGCCCTAGCAAAGCCTAAAAAATGAGGGCTTCCCTGAGAATGACTTGCTACAGATCTATGCCCTAAGCAATGTGTACATCTAAAACTCTTATGAGTTCTTCCATGGATAACCATCGTTGCAAACGTCACATATTTGTGTTATTAAGTTTAAAAATACAGGGTAAGCCTAAATAAACCAGGCTTAAATTGCCATAAGATAATCCATATCCAGAAGAGCAGCAGTATTTTACTTTCGAAACGAATCTTAGATAAGCATGTGTATAGGTGTAGATTTGGTCTCACATAATATTAAGTGTCAAGATAACGCATGAGGAGATGGAATAATCTTTCAGATCTGTCAAATACTAATGAAAGTGGCGATATTCAACCCTGCTGCCCACTAAAACACAGATCAGGGAACAGTAAGTGAAGAGCAATATCTGTTCAAGTAATGCCTAAGCCATCCAAAGGTCATAAAAAATGTGAGCTACAGTGACCTAAAACAAAGAGTGGCAGAATTATGTAGACATGGGAAATTTCTGACAAGTGGGAAGGTTACCACTTCGGCAAAGGCGGCCACTTTTCACTGCTGATACACTACCTCCAAATGAAAAACCTGAACTGCAACCAGCATTAACTTCGTAATAACTTGCACAGGTGAACATATAGTGAGCTGATATATTTACGCTAATTCTGCTCTGCTCTTATAACACACTCTAACACTTCTAAGATAAATGTCCCCATAAACAAAACACGGCCACCACTTAGCTCTCTATTTCACTGTGCAGTTGAAATGAGGTTTAAAGCAGGATGCTGCCATAACCAGAAATGTTAACACAGTTATAGGGAAATTGCTTCTGGAAAACCCATGAAAGTACAAATGCCTGGAAAGCAGGAAAGCAACTTAGCACCTATACTTACATACTGTCCTCGTAATGTATGTTTAGCGCTCACTGGGAGATGGAGAGAGATAACTCTCTGAAAGAAAAACCTTCAGAAAGTATTTCGCTTTTTTTTAGTTCTGAAATCTGGCTTTGTTATATTTTCTACCCAGTGGCAATAATCCACTCTCAGAGATACTTGCTTCTGGGCAAATGCTGCCCTACAGATGGCTCCTGAACATGAAAACTCGTATTTCTTACAAAAGGTGAAGAAAGCTCTACAAATGAACAACGAAAATTCTCAAAAATGAAATTTTCCTTTCTTCAAACTAGACAGTGCAAGAAAATATGTCATTACTTTGAGCATTATCACATGCTGTGTTTGTAAAAACTGTAATGGAAATCAGTTGTGTTTTCTTTGGAACCCTATGTGACTTTCACTGGACTGTACTCCTTGGAATAACTTCAGTCTCTCATCTAGAAAAGAAAAACAGAACAGGAAAGCGCCTAAAAAAGTATAATAAACAATGCAACTTTTTATTACATTTGTAGCTCTACTTTATGTGAATAATTCTATTTCAGTGTGCATTTTATGAGAATGATTCTCTAAACACTTTACAAAGCTTTAGGAAACACCTTTACTGCTCGTTCATCAGCCAGGGTCAATGGTCCCAATTACAAACCACTTTTATTGTTTTAATTCTGCATCTCTTCATAATGATCACATTTAAATTCTTAGCCTCCTCCCTACAAGATCACAATTTCCAATTTATCCTGTGGTCTCGTGGGCCTACACAATTTTCCCAGGATCCTTTCTGCAGTTTTTAGAAATCAGCATAGCCTCCTTCTTCAATACAGGATATTTTGCCCTGGTGCTCTTGTCACATTTCAGGGGTTCATTAGATCCTGAGACAGGTCCCTTGCTGCACTGGGTTCCTGTTGTTTGTTCCCTTTTCTCTGGGAAAAGGGGGATTCTTATTTCTATGCTCCTTGATCACCTCTTCCACAAACCAGTTCTGCATTGCACTGTGCTGTTTTTGCAAGCCACGGTAACTCCTGCTCTGCTCTGGTTGAAGGAGCAGTGCTACCTGGACTATGCTTTTTCTTTTTCTCCTCTACTGATAGAAAAAACTAGCATCTCATCTCCTTGCTCCTGGCAGCTGTTCTTCACAGCCATGCTTACATTTGGTATCCTGGAAAAGTACTTTTTGTCCTAGTGGTAACATTTTCAGTGTTAAGAAAACAGTAATTAACTGGAGAGGTCATTGCTGCTCACTGGGAGAAAACAAAGGGAGGTAGAACAACAAAATGGTTTTAATGATGAAGCTCAGCAAAAATGTTTTAAATGGAACACTATTCATCTCAAATCTGTGGTAATTCCTAACAAGTCCATTTTATGAGTGAGCCATGCTTTAAGCTACCCAAACCCTTGCAGGAACATGTTCAGTAGAAATCATACATATTAGTGAAGAAGGAAATAAAAATATTCTATCTGCAAAAATGTGGAGATACATCTGCAAAGCACCCTCCTTCTAGTACTACCACACAGGCAAGCTGTCTCAATAGCATGGTTTGCAGACTCCATACATCAGTCACCCATGTGGCCCCTGATCACATGGCAAAGTCTGATCCTCTACCCTGCAGAGAACAAAATAAGCACAGGCATAATCAGTAATTAGGCAGCTGGGAAACAGCTCAGTAAATTCTGCAGCATCCTTCACTGAAAAACTGATTATCATTGACTCAGCTATGGAACATACATTTTGATAGAAGTATTTTCAAAACGTGAATTCTGGGCCACTGTTAAACACAGTCCTAAAGCCTTTAAAAGTCTGAAAACTTGTATGAATGTTAAATCATTCCATTGCAGCATATTTGCATCATCAGTGCAACTATGAGATCAGATTCAGTCTTAACTTGCAGTATGGAGTAAGCCTGAAAACAGAAATCACCTTGGCTTAAAAGAACAACTTCTGCAGATAAACTTGGAAATACTAAGAGGTTTAAACTGATAAAGCAAAAAGTATAGATTTTCAAAATGAAAGTTTATACTAAATGTGCAGTGTCTACCAACACGGCCCTTGCAGTAAAAGATTTGAGGACCTGCAAGCAGGTGACTTCAGTATGCTCACCTCCTTCATAGCTACTGCAGCAAGGCCACATGGCTTCCCTTTGAGATTTGGCACCTTACTTCAACCAAACCTGTAAAAGCAGCCTCAAGCTGAGCACTCAAAACTAATCAGCGCTGAAAGATGCACACTTTAAGTGTTAAGATTTTGTAGGGAAACAAATTCATCATTTAAGTGACAGAAGTGTTCATAAAGTCTTGGGTAGCTGATATTTAGGTTTATATCTCACCTTGAAACACGTTTCTCTGCCAGCACTTTTTTTTTGCTTAAACTAATAAAATGAGGATCAGTTCTGAGCTCTTCTGTCTGGGTCTGACACTCCAGCTATGTCCTGAACGCCAAAACAGGTCAAAACGTGGACAACTTCCTCATCTCTCATATTTGACTTCCCTGGTTCCCCATCTCTGATACTTTACTTCCATGGAAAAGAACTGTGAGAAATCTGGAAGGAACATCAGCACATAGGACAGGAGAGATGTTCAGGGGAAAAGGCCCATGGGCATGCCACTCAGCATAGCTGCAGTCTGTTGTTTCTACTAACAGGAACACCCACAACTAAGTGTGATGGGTAATTCCCAAGCTGTAAAGGAAACAGGGATTTTTTTGCCCATCTTGCTCACTCACACTGTCTTAATCAGCAGGTACCTACCAGCCCTAAAAACACAGTCAGGGATGACAATGACAACCAAGAAAACACCTTTTCCTCTGCTTGACTTGGAGCGCAGACTGGAAGAAGCCCTCCAATGCAGATGTTCAAAGTGTTAGACTATATCATATGTAGAGTTACAGTTCAGGGACCGGGGATTTGATTCTGTCTCCCATTTCTCAGAAATGTGCAGCAATCTCTGATCTCATGGACATATATGGATGCCGCCTGCTGCTGCCAGCTTGTTGTTGTGGAAAAGGAAAAAAATTACCAGACTGTCATGAGAGGCCAAAAGCTGCGAAATCTCAAGTTACCATGTTTTGGTTTTTATTTATTGTGAAAAGCTTTCTAAAACTGTTTACAATGAGAAACATATTAAAGGAACTAGTATTATAGCTATAAACAGATTTGAGAAATAACAATAAACCCACAATGAAAATAGCTGCAAGTTAGACATTCCCTTGCAGTTACTAACCCTGCAAAACCCTAGTAATATTTAAATACATGGAAAACCAAAATAAACAAATATAGCCCAGAAAAGAGAAACAATCCCAACAATTTATGCTGTGAAAAAAAAGAAAACACAGAGTTATTATAAATGGAAAAAAAATATATCACACTTACAGTTTCCTTTCCTTTAGTCAGAGATTTAATTACTAAGAGAAACTTTTAAAAATACTTCTTTTCAAAGTTTCTAAACAAAGCTTAATCGCCTCTGCCTGAAGTTTCTTACACTCATCTGTGAAAACATATTTGAAAGAAATAGCGCACAAGCGTATGGAATACTTCCTATAATACTTATCAAATTTTTACAAGCAAGAAACCAAGAAGTCACATAGATTATATATTTTTAAGCCTTTTCTCTCTCAGCTTAACAACTTACTCTTGCTATATGGAAAATTCTTTTTAATAACCTCTATACAAGAACACAATCCTTTCATCGTTAGAAATAAATATTAAAATATAGCCATTGAACATATTTTATTGATATTAAGAACCTACAAGACCACCTTTAATAGGCTGGACACAATTGAAAACTGAGTATGGTAAAACCAGTACTATTAGAAAAATGATAATGTTCAGCCAGTGGAGTACAATAGAGCGGCCTAACTCTGACAGCTGAGGACTTTGAGCCACTGTTCTGATTAGCTGTGGGATTTTGTTTGTCAGAACTCTTTGTATTAAACAGTCTCTCCTTGTAACATGAGCTATTACTGCACTAAGGTCAGCATGGCTATTTAAAAATAATTTCTAAACCATAATTGCCCCGAGTTAACCATTTCTAAGCACTTCACATACATGAAAAATATTGCCCATTTATTTTTTCTTAAATAAATGCACTACAAAAGTTTTGACTGTGTTTAAATAAATTAGTTCTCTTTAAATTAATAATAATACAAAACCAAACCACACATGATTTACAGCAGTGTTCCAGGGCACTGCAACCTTCAGAGTAACTCCATATCTTTTCTTTTTGACTGACGCAACTATATTTTTCTCTAGATAAGAGGACATTTTCCCATACCACAGGACAGTTCATTCCTCTTTTTCCAGCCTCAAGTGTAAAGATACATGGTGTTAGAAGTTAAGAAAGAAAATGAACGGAATGCTTTAGGTGTTCTTACAAAAAATGAACATATTTTCTTCTTAACTGCTGTATTGGAAATATGTGCCAACGGAGTCCACACCTTAAAAGTATAGATCTTCACAAATTGTTCACAACTTATTTAGATGAAGATGGAATATCTAGTTAGCTACTCGTTAACAAGCATCAGAACTTGTTTAATATCCAAGTTGGATGCTAAAAGTACGCTTTCGTATTATTGATATGTAATGACTCAACTAAAACAATGTTCTTAGAAAGATGCATTTAACAAGTTGGACTGTCCCGACTCTGTGCAATGAATGGCTTTTGCACATCTAGGGCCCTGATGAAGTTACAATGATGGCAATTCTTCCTGGCCACAACTTTTAAGAAACCATAAAAAACTCAATGTCTTAAATAAAACAAAAAAAACAAAAGCTGTATTGAGTTGTGACCAGTGCTTTTAATCAAGCGGAGAGGGAGGCAGTGCAGGGAGGGCTGAGGCAACCCAGCTCCAAGAAAAAGAAAAACAAACAATCCAAACCTGGAATTGGGAGTGTGGGCACAGACACAAGAGCAGGAAGTATGGCAAGACAGAGAGAAAAATGCAATTACTGGGAAAAGAGGAGAGATTAAAAAGTGTTGGGGAACAGAGGAGGGGGCACTGAACTAAGGGTTGGGAAGCAAAAATAAGATTACAATGATAGAGAGGTATTAGAAAAAAAAGGAGGACACATCAAGTGCATGTCCTTATCACCTCCCTCACAACTCCTACATCCCGCAGAGGGAACAGAGCTGGCGTAAGGGTGCAGTGGAGAAAGGTATTGTCCAGTGAAGCTCCTCCTGAAACAAAGCTCCCTCCAACACAAGTCACTTTTGAATAGCAGGAGAGAGATACATCCTCCCCTCTCTCCTGCAGCCTCCGTGCCTGGGACAGGAGGTTCACTGAGCCTTGCAGGCTGGTGGTAGAGGAGTTGGCACTGGGGTGGTTGGCAGGATGAGATCGAAGAAGGACCCCAACCTTGGATCCCCACATATTTTCAAGAGGAAAAAAACAGTGGAGGAAATCCAGTCAACCAGAAACACTGGCCAGTAAATCAAAAAAAGTGCCAAGGCTTGTGGTAGCCTCCTCAGTAATTCCCGTTCTTCCTTTTGGCATTGTTTCAGCTCACTTTCATGTGCTGTTTGTGTGCTGAGACACACAACAGACTCCCCCCCTAGTGAGTGTTGTACAAGGGATGCTATTGATCCCGTCCTCACAAGTGCCTTAAGACTATTGCTTTGAAAGATTGTTTAAATTATTTCTGTATTCCCACCCCTTCCTCTTACACTGTGAGACTACATCACCATTGCTAATTCTCTGTTTCACTCTCAGCCCTGCGATACACAGCCACATTAATAGGTCCTCCCTCTCCTGTAAACAAAGCAAAATCTCCAAGCAGTGCACTAAACACAAGATTGAGTATGATTGCCCAAAGTAAGAAAGAAAATTTCTTTCCAACTCAGACACTGGATACAATGATCCTAAGCTTGTAGCTACTGCTTTATCCCAATAAATTGTTACTTCTTTAGGGATGGTTATTAGCAAACTTTTTAAGTAGCTGAATCTAGAGAAACTGGACTTGGAAGTTGAAGGCCAAGCTGCCCAAGCCAAACAAATAATGAGATGCAGGAAACAAGGCGCCAAGCCTCAAGTGTTTTTTCATCTGCCTGTGCCTACTGTGTGAAGGTAACCTCCCCCAGCCAGCCACCCTGCCAACACACCATCCCTGTCATGGCTGGGAAAATAAGTTCCTGCAGAGGAGATGTCCCTCACTTAGTAGCATCAACTCATCACTGATCTGGACCGGTTTTCAGATATTCTCAAAAAGAGAGGGCTGGCCGTGTCACTGTAGACAGGAGTTAAGGCTGTTTTCATCATAAATCACAGATCCAATCTTTTCCATTTGAAAAAGGAGCAAAAATATATTTCCAACAAAACTGCAGACCTCCTGGAGCATCTGTATGAGCACCAAACATTGAATTCCCTTTTAAAGCAGGCAGAAATAAATCTGATACAGTGTGACATCAGAGAGGTAAAAATATGAAATGTGACTGTGAAATTAGTGTCGGTTAACTTGTGACCACTGAAAGTAACACAGATCACTTACAAGGCTTTAAACGTTCCTGGTGTCAGTGCACAGTGAAGACAGTTTTGCTGCCTTTAGTTCATACTACAATGTATCTGGAATTTCAAGCTCCCGGTTTCCTCAGCTGACAGAAAGGACTTCTGAGATGATTTCTACATTATGGGAAGAGACTATTACCCTTAAATTAGAATACTTCCAGATTTAACATTTTTGTCTTCAAATAAGACAGCAGGGATAATTTTAATTTAAGACCCCACACAATGTGTATTTACATTCTGGACCCAAATGTGATTGGAAACACATGAACTCAAAACACCTTCTACTGAGCAGAATTAAAACTGAGTATTAGTGAAGTGTGTTGCTGATTCAATACATGATGCATCAGACATTGATCGCTGATTTTTGCTACAGCGAAATACCAGAAGTGCCCTAATAACTATTCAAGAACGCTATGACGTTGGTACAAAGTGCCTCCTGTCCCCTCCTGCCCTCTGGGGTTTCAGCTAGCTTCCTAGCACTCAGAAAGGATGAAGCTACTCAAAACACTTCTTTCCATTATTCCTGATACCCCTTTATGTCTACAGACTTTAACAGTGAATAGAATATTTTAAACTTTAATGCTCATCTCCTGATGAGACCTTGAAATCAGGCTCAAAGTGTTGTGGATGGACTCAGAGATGTTTAAGGTTTCTTCTGGTTTTGAGCACGTTAGTAATAACCAGATAAGTAACAGAAAGCTCTAGAGGACTAAGGCTAGAAGTGCTTGCTTGCACTCAAGGTGTCCATTATAAAAAGTTAACGCAATCCACTGAATGGAAAGACTGTAATCAAAGTACAGGCTGGGAACAAAGGATGGGAAAAAGCCTGGAACTACTGGACTATTTCCAAAAATCATTTGGCTATGTTGATAAATACATCACTGCTTGACTCAGGCCAGCAAAATCAAGCTTAAATCTTTTTTAAACAGTACTGAAACATATATTTGCAAGTAATATCTCTGCTAACCCAATCGATCAGTAAAGGTCAAGGAAGAGAAATTAATTATCAGAACATACGTCTCAGGACAGAAGAAGATGACACGGTAAAGTCTTTCTGGAATTGCCTCATTTTATCAAACTCTGGGAAAAAGATGTGTATCTTAATTTAAATAGGCACCTGTAAAAGCGCAATGCCAAACTCTTGTCCACGCTCTGAACAGAAGAATGTAATGCTCCAGGGGATTCTGAAAAAAGGAAAAAAAAATCAAAACAAAACATGAAAAAAGGCACATAAAAAACCCCAACAGAGCAGAACAGCCACGACTATTTTACATGAAAGATGAGATCAGTAATGAAAGCAACATAGTTGCGCACTGGAAAAGCTACAACCTGTGTAATAATAACAACTAATTAAAAAGTCATTTGGGAAGCCTCAGAACACAAGCTCACATATGCCGCGGTATCTGAGGTGAGAGATGAGATACAGTCATGCTGTGGATCAATGTATAAATGCAAACGGGGTGAAACTTAAAAATGAAGTTTTCAACTCACTGATGAAGGATAACACAAATCATTCATTTTAAGTTCTTGCTATAGATAAACAATCCATTTTGTTTTGGTTTTGGCTATTTCCAGATGAAGAAGAAAATATTAAAAACCCAAACCAAACACTAATTCCATGGTACAGTGGTGACCTGTTTTTAAATAACCTCCCATACATAGACTTAAGGTCAAAGAGCAAAATGTTTGTGCACTTAAACCTCCCCCTCACACTCCTCCCTGCTGGGAACAAGAGCTGACAGAGTATTTTTGAAGCTAAAAACAACTGTGACAAAATAAGTACTAATAAATTCTTTTATGTCTATTAGGAATAAGTTATTTACTTTTCAGCACCTACTTGAAGTGATTGTTTATGGAAGAATAACACATTCTTGTTCAGCCAGTGGCAAGAAACTACTGAAAAAGTATGAATTTTGCCTTTTTCAATTACTCTTTTCCTCTTTTCTAAGGCACTTATTTTAGACAATGCTTTTTTTAAACAAAACACAACTCCTGTGTAGCGAATCGATACATGCATGTTTCATTTCACATGCAATATCTTCTCCTTTTACTCTCCAAAATCATTAGGTATGTTTTTGGGTATTTAAATCAGTTAGTAAAATCCATGCAGAGAAAATTCCAAACCTTTATATTTTCTGTCATCTGCTAAAAATATTTGTGTCTTCACAATACCTTACAGAAAAGCACATAATGTTAAATTCCAAGATTATATTCCTTTAATTAAGTACTCGTATATACAATAGCTAAGGGGAAAAAAAAAAAATCAGTGTACTTATTGAGAGGAAAATAGCTCCGTTGCAGAATGCAGCCTTCCTCTGCACGTTTTTACATTCAGGAGGGCACTTGATGCAGTAAGGGAAGAAGCAGTTTTCCTAACCCCGCAATGAGGCTGATGACACCCAGCTGAAGGGTAGAAATGCTAGGCTGAGGGAGACTCTCCACCACAACAGGGTTTTTTAAGAGCTCCAAAACACACACACCATGTAAAGGCATGCACTAAAATGTTTCCTTCTTCTCAAATCAACATGTATACACTTATTTTTTTATTGATACAAGTTTATAGACATAAATATTCACATGCATATGGTTTATTCCAATACTAGTAATCCAAACAGACTTGAAAACTGCTCATGGGGTACCTGCACAAAAAAAGGCCTTCACAATTTTAGCAAGCCTAGAAATTTTCTATCATTTCCTCTAAATACATAACGCTTATTTCAGATTGTGACTTTAGACAGTAACAGGGATCAACACATTCATGATGTGACTGTCAGTGTGAACTATATAGTGGAATATGTTTTTCTGTAGTGAACAACAGTGTATACTATTTAAAAAATGTGTAGGCTATTGCATCTTCTAAGTGCTAGGAAGAGGTCACTGTAATAAAAAGTGCAAGTATTAATACTGGAGTACTCTCTTACAGTAGGTCGCCATAACCCTCTGGTTTCACCATAAACATTCTGCTCCAGATCTCAAGGATTTTTCAAGACAGTACGCATTCAACTGTGAAATCCCTAAGGACAGACAAACCACATGAGCTTCACTGAACGTGGGATATTGAGCCAGGATAGCAATGACCAAGGAAGACACCCAAACAAAATCCAAGTATTTGTGGGGTTTTTAAGCATGACTGGTTTTATTGTTCACACTATGGAACAAAACACCAAAAACTCCAGTTAGCATCCACAAAAGGAACATGCAGTAACAAAAATGTTAATGGATAAGGCTGGTAGAATCATTAGGAGTTAGACTGAGTACTATTAAAGTTCTTCAATGCGACAGCACAATATTCTCCAGTGTATGCATCTCATACGTAGATGGGATCAACCACAAAGCACCACCACAGACAACCATCTGTGAGGGCATGGGTGACTCCACCAGCAAGAGAACCAATCCTCAGGCAGGTGGCACTGGATTTTGTAGGTGCACTGTTTTAAGTCGATGAGCTGTTCTGCTAACAGATCTCCACTAGCACTTCATCAATCAAACACAGTAGCCTTCAGGGACACATTTCAGACAAAATTTTTAATCAACATAACACCCTTAAAACAGTTGAGAGGGACCTGGTACACTACAGTGAATATTTTTAAACATAAACATGCAACTGCAAGAAAAAGTAGAGAAAATCTAGAATTCAGCATAAAACTCAGTAGAAAACATGACTGAGGACTTTCTGGGACAGTCAAAGGCACAAAATCCTCCTTTTCCAGTTAATTACACTTTTTTTAGTGTAAGAGGTGTCATATGAGTAGTTCTCAACTTCTAATTACTCACACAGGTGTAATTCTAATGTCTTTAGAAAATCTCACCCCTTCTGCATATATTATGTCAGATCTCTGTCACACGCTTTTGTTTCATCCACCTGTATACCTTAGCCCCAAAGCAGAGCAATCCAGAAAGGCCTCCACCAAGTAACGTGCGCTTGTCTTCTCCAGGATGCAGAAGGAAGGTGATAAAGAAACAGCTGTGTTTGTCCCACACCTTCTGGGGAATTTGTAGTACAATACAACTTAAACCAGGTCAGTGCTAGCAGATTCTTATCACATCAACAGAAAAGACTGGTGTCTACACAATACTTTCTTTTAGGAACAATAAGCAGTCCTACAGTGCTTCTCTTAAAAATCAATAACAGAAATGGTGATACAGTGCCAAAGACATGGCAGCTTAGATCTGTGCAAAGAACTGATCAGTCACTGGTTCTTCCTAGACAGCTGCAAGGGATGCAGTTCAATTCCGGCCTCAATGCGAATCATTAAAGCAGCCATCCTTATCTTTCAAATTCGGTTTTCTTAAAAAAAGAGTAAGAAAAAAGAAACATAAATAAAAAAGAAAAAAAAACTTGAAAGCATCTCAGATCTATAACACTACAAGGAAGGCTGATGTCAGACTTTTAAAACCCACAAAATTCCATGAAACAGTCACATGCACAAGCCAGTTTACCTCCTGAGCTTCAGTTGGATAATTTAACCTCCTTTTTGAGAGCAGAAAATGTCTGAAACCTAGACGGGAAGAATCAAAACCAAGACAAGAAACTGTAGAATAGAGTCAGATTGTATAAAATGCTTTCTTCAATATTTTTCAAATCAACCAATTATGCAGGCGTGAAATATCACATTGCTCTCTGAATGGATATTTCTATTTTTTTTTTTTCCTCTATAAAATTCCAGACTCATTTAAATTTCTCTCTCAAAAAAAAAAATCCTTTTGAATGCCTAGAAAAAACACTCCACAATGGCTGGGCAGCTGGCACACTGCAATTACTTGTTATCCTAATTTCAACAGTCTCTCTCATCTGCTGGTGAAATCAAGGTCAAACAAAAACTTTTAACAACAATAAGGAGATCCGGGGATCTCAAAATTAATTTTGTTGCTAAATAAATTTTAAACATTTCTATCATTTCCAGATTATTTTTTTTAAATCGTTTTGGAAGCAAAAGGATATGCAAACTGTTCAGAAAGGACTGATGCTCCCTTTCTTGACCGACTTGAGGAAATCCACATCCAGACTAGGTGCTGGCAGGTCCAAAGCTCTCCTTCGATCTGTAGTGCCAGGATATTTTAGTAACATGCCACATTTATAAGACTCATTAAACAACATAAATCTTCGTAATGTGGTTGAGACATTTAGGTCTAAGACTCACTGAAAGGCAAGAGTAACATGAAAATAAGGATTTTCTTCTCTTTCTGGCTAGCATCCCTACTTCTTGTCTGTGCATCAGCCTTCTCTCTAAAGGTCCTTACAAAATCATATACTCTTCCAGACAGTTGGACCAGAAAACTCCTCTTTGTCCCACCAGTGATCCTTTTAGTTGGCTGCTTGTCAGTTCAGCACTATGCTCTCAGCAAAACCACTGTGGGACCCAGATCACTGAGTATTATGACTGATAATGGATATATGAAATTTCAGAATCTCAAAGGAAGAAATGGCCAACTTGATCATCAGGCAAGCAAGACGCCGATGAGGATTTTAAAAGGGTGAAAGAGGCTAGCGTAACATCTGGATTACTTGTTTGCAATACATCTGAAGAATGAAAGAGAGGACTGCCCCTGGAACAAATCAGCACAGAGATGCAGCTCATAAACAATTCTCAAAGTCATTGCCAAGGGTGTTTCTTCAGTAGCTCTTATCCGAAGAGCATGGTGAGCCCAGCACCTGGAGTAAGCACAAAGGCATCACAGTGAGGATTCAGTGAGTGTACCGGGTTCTCCCCACTTTTCCTTGCTGGAAACCAGTCAGTTTGTTTCCTGAGCCAGAACCTTGCTTTTCCAGAGTATCTACAACTGCAGAATTGTCAAAACTTATCCCAGCTTAGACTCAGAGATCCAAATTGTAAAGAAGAACAATTTTAGCAAATAAAGTTTCCCCTTGTTAATGAAAACTGATGTGAAAGAAAAATGGAACAAAATCATTATAAGACAATTTCAAATATTTTCTCAGATAGTATCATATCAATTAAAATCATCTTTTTTTTTGCAGTCTGTCTTCTTTATTAAAAGCTAAAATACTTATACCTAAATACACTTGCCATAGTTGTTGTGCTTTTAGCCTTCAAGCAGGTTCGGTCAAGTCTTGACCCTGAACAGTTAAACCATGGAAATATCAAATCAGGAAAAGTGAAAACCACACATGCGACTTTATTTGAGCTACCTGGATGACAACAAAGCTTAATCAAGATGCCACACACTGACACGTGCAGATACACGGAGAGGAATGCTGTATGCCCAAGCTGGCCATCCTGTAAATGAACAGAGAGGGAGCTCAAAGCCGCAGCCCATGCTCCACTGACTAGCACTTAGTGCATGTAATACAGCAGGTGGTTGGAACAAGATGTTGCATGACACATAACAGCTTACTTACAACCTGGGTATCTGTGATTGAAAACAAAATCCAGAAATTTTGTTGAACACCTCCCAACCATCTTTCTTTGTAAAAATATTCTTGTCACTGCTTTTTTGTGAAAGTTACCATAATAGAGGGAAACAAAAAAATCAACCCAAAACAGAGACACAAAAGCTAAATGAAGATTTTGAAGAGAATGAAATTCAAGCCATCACTGACCATGCTTGCATGAATCATGGGGAAACTTTGCTGGCTTTGGTACTGCCAGCAAAAGGTGACTTAAAAGGTTTGATGGTGTATGCGAAATACTACATCTGCAGGTAGCCTCATTTTGAGAGTTAATGTTGAATAGATGTTTTAGCACATCTAATTATACTCAATTTTGCTTAATTTACCACAACAGAAACCCAATTTTTTAAACAAATAACTGTAGCTGGAGCACTATAATTGGAGCATACCTGAAGCATATTACCTTTCCCAACAGTTACTTTATTTTTAATAACAGATACATTTTCTGTGCATTTTTTTTTTAAAAAAGGTGAATTCAGGTACTGAAAAGGCTAGGCCCGTGAACGGTTTGTGCATCCTTTCAAGAGGAACTTAGCATGCACAAGTCAAACTGTGATCGTGAAGAGGTGATGTTCAATATTTTTGAAAAACCAAGCATAGCAATTCAAACTGGAATGTACAGAATTAAAGGCTCCCTTTGGAAAAACTGGAATTTGTGAATCTTTGCTTTATGATGAAGGCACCATGCAAGATGTAAGGAATATAGCCCATTCCTCCTAATATCCCTAGTCCAACACCCTTGGCAGCAGATCATACATATCTGTTACTAACACCTCTTGGTGTAGAGGAGATGAAAACAGGACTCAGCTACGTATGTGCTCTATCACCAAAATGGGATTCCTGCTTCCTCTTTACAAAAAACACCCAACCCTTTGATTTTTATGCAGTTACTTGATTAAATTTCACTGTGCATATTAAGTTTTGTGAGGTCTAGCTGTTTAATCAAAAGAGTACCTAAATGCCTCTTTCATTAAAAGAAAGGAAATAAAAAATTAAGACAAGGTTTGTTGTATGTAAAGATATCCCTCGCTCTACGTTTTGTTTCCTCAGTTCAACAAAGGAGAAGAGATCATGCATGTAACTCCTAACTAGGCCACAAACTCTACCTTTCTAATGTTTTATTCATGCAGCTTGTAAAGGGACGCACATTATGTCAAGTTCCCAACAGAGCATCATGCTACAAGCAACAGCTCTGCTAAGAATGGATTAATATTGTGTTGATATTACTCTATTTTAGGGATTGAAAGACAGATCCATTTCTTCACTCAGTAAGAAATAAAAAAAATAAAATCAAGTTGTCAATCTCTCAACATGCTATTCGTTTTAACCTATAGTTAATAGTTCCTTGATGAGCCTATGGATTATTCCAGAGGAATTCTCAGTTACCTTTAAGAAGAAAACGCATCACCCAGAGATATATATTATGTATTAGCCATATAGAATTTGTACATACATCAGACAACATTTAATGGTCAGCACATCAAAAAAAGTTGAAACCTACTGCTTCATAGAACGTAATCTGAAAGCCATATTGCTTTTAGAATACATGCACAGAACAGCTGTGTGTGAATTTTCAGCCTGGATATAATAGATATTTAAAATAATTATATGAGAATTCATCAGGTGCTGTAGCTCTCAGCTCACTAACCTATACGTTTACAGCATGCCAGAACTTGTTCCTTAGGTCCTTACAAACTAATGCCTTTCTTTCAGGCCAGTATGTGTAACATGATTCACCAAGATTCAGAAATTCTATCTTGAAATGTTCTTTTTTTTGTGCCCTGGCTAGAAAACATTGGATATCTACACGACATTCAGCACTGCTGAAGAGTGAAAAGGGTTTTTGCAGAGGTTAAAAACAGACTCTGGGCACTGAGACAGTCTCCAGCTGTGCTTTGCCGGGCTAAACTGTGTTTGGATTTGCCACAAGAGTATACAGTATATGTATAAAGGCTCTTGAAATACCAGAGGAAATCTAATCTAAAAAAAAAAATAGAAGCAGCAGAAGACACTGTTTAAGTGCCATTTTTCCACTTCTGTCACTAACAGAATATGATTTACACCCAGACCCTGGATCTTTAGTGGCATCCACCTTTCGGGGCTGGATGTTTGCATCTGACTGCAGAATATTTAATTCTATACTAGACAACATGTTCTAAGTTCTTCAACACAAATAGTCAGGATCAAGACTTACTGGATTGGGACAGTTTTAAGAATGGACACCATCAGAGAAACATGGAGACCACATCCAATCTACACACTTCTCTAATCTTATCTTGCCACCTCTGTTTCAGTGGTAACAAAAATTGGTGTCTCTTTGCCTCAACAGCAAGTGAACTGGACATAGGAGATAAAGTAATAAATATTATAGTGTATATGTTAAAATTCATTACCATAGATAACCATTTCTTTATATTGCTCCTTTTTTTCCATTCTTGAAAGACTGAGGTATTTGCTTCTCAGTATGCACTGGTCATTTCCTCCACTCTTTTGCTTTTAGCATCTCTCTGATTTAGTTGTCAACAGCACATGAAACAGGACAACTAGAGGAAATCAAGAAGACACGAGGAGGCAGAACAAGGACTACTTAGGAAAAAAAAAGCATGATCTCTCCTTTTTAGCAGCGGGCACGTGTAATGTATTCAGCAAGGCAGTTAGTTAATAGGCAGTGCTGTGCAGGATTTCTTTGCATACAACATCTAGAAACTAGTTCTGGAATGGGCTGAGAAGGACAGGAAGCTACTGATGCCAGTGTTTAACTGTCAGTGGAGGCTAAACAGGAGGCTAATGGGCTGTGCCATTCTGTGCAAGCTTGGCTGGCATGCCGTGATATGCTATAGAAACCCCAGATATGCTGAACTGGTGATACAGATATGCAAGGACACACAGGGACACACAGGATATGTTGGGAAAGAGCTAATTTGTGGGTACAACAAACAGGCATTCAGAAACTGTTTAATCAAAAGACTTTCTGATGCCACAAAACACACACTAGGTAGGGAAATCACTAAGGGGCTCACACAAAGTTCTGTGGTATATATCACATCGATTGAACCAACCCATTTACAACAATGACTGATCTGCTCCTAGCAGCTCATGCAAGATCACCTTTAGGCAGAAGCAAGCAATGACTTTGTCAAAAGAAAACAGAAGATATGCAAACAATCTTGATTTAAGCTAACTGTTTGGCTCTTGTCCTTTATTCCCACAGAACAGACAGGATTTCTAGCAATACAACTCTGAGGCAGTATTCCTAGCAGACGTCAAGCAACAGAGAGCACCAAAATATTTTTTTTCTGTTTAGTGGAAATAAATAACAGTATTATTAGAAGCTGACAGAGAACAAACAAACTAAAGCAACTCAGCAAACTCACACAGAAATCGTCTAATTAAATAAACTCCTATTTTTCACAGCAAGGATGCTTGGAATCTCAAGATTGTAAAACATGTAATTCTCTTCCCCCATGTAATTTTCCTTAAATCAGCTCTTTTTCTTCAGTATCCCAATCAAACACAAACTAAATTTTAAAAACATCTTAGGGATGAGCACAACTTACTAGTGAAGCTACTGAAATCAAAGCACAACTCTCTGGTACTTTGTCATGTAGCTCCTGGGAAACACTGCTGGGTGAGGGAGTCATTAAAGAATTAAGTCCTGCTCAGCAGCTGCACATCTTAAGGATATTCAGTGCCAGATCTCAGGGTCTGGATTCACAACTATCTACCTGCTAATTATTAACGTATATGAAGCAAACTTTGCAATGGGAATATCCATATGCTCAGGTTCGGGGATGACGTGATTGAGAGCAGCCCTGCAGAGAAGGAATTGGGGGTGATGAGGAATGAGAAGCTCTACACGAGCCAGCAACATGCCCTCGCAGCCCAGAAGGCCAAGCATGTCCTGGGCTGCATCAAAAGAAGCATGGTCAACAGGGCGAGGGTGGTGATTCTCCCCCTCTACTCTACTCTCCTGAGATCCCACCTCGAGTACTCCACCCAGTTCTGAAATGCCCAACATAAGAAGGATATGGAACTGTTGGAATGGGTCCAGAGGAGGCCACGAAGATGATCAGAGGGCTGGAGCACCTCTGCTATGAGGACAAGCTGAGAGAGCTGGGGCTGCTCAGCCTGGAGAAGGCTCCAGGGAGACTTTATAGCAGCCTTCCAGTACCTGAAGGGGGCCTACAGGAAAGCTGGGGAGGGGCTTTTTACAAGGGCATGTAGTGATAAAACGAGAGGGAATGGTTTTAAATTGGAAGGGGGAAGATTTAGATTAGACATTAGGAAGAAATTCTTCATGATGAGGGTGGCGAGACATTGTGGATGCTCCCTCCCTGGAAGTGTTCAAGGTCAGGTTGGATAGGGCATTGAGCAGCCTGGTGTAGTGAGAGGTGTCCCGGCCCATGGCAGGAGTGTTGGAACTGGATGATGTTTAAGGTCTCCTCCAACCCAAACCATTCTATGCTTCTATGGCGTTTTGCTGCAGATGTCCACACTGTAAGCAAACCATGCTATTATGAACATTGTCTAAGGTTGGTGAGGTTGAACCCTGGAGTGCTTGTTTTGCAAAAGCACTTGCTGCTGTGAAAAACTCTGGTGCAGCTCCCAGAAAGCAGGAGTGGAGAGAGGTAGGGCATCTCAGCCCAGCTGAAGTGGAGGGTGCTGCTTGAACTGCAGGTCAGCTCCTGTACCTCTGTCTGACAATGGCAAATCTCTTAGTCACTTCACAGCTCTGGGAACAAATATTGCCTTGTGAAATTATAATGCCGTTTTAATGCTACCATTATTAGCATTGTCCTTAGACAATAAAATGTTCTATCACAGTGGCTGTGCGATGACAACAGCGAATACACACTGAGTCATCCCACATTAACTTAAATAGCACAACTGTGTGAACACATGTTCTTTGGTTAAATCTACACACACTCTCTCAAAAGGAAAAATAAGCAGATCTCCAAGCAAGAATTAACTTTCTACACAATGCAAAAGCAACCCTGGCTGCTGTGCTTCTACAACCTCAACAGAAATGTGGCAAAGGCCAAAGACTGACCTCGTAGCAGACAAGTACACAAAGCCACCCCCAAAGGGTTACATCATTAAAAATGTACGTGCCTAAACCTGGCTTTATTTGGTGACCTCCACAACCCCAAAAGTACCCACAAGCAGACACTCAGCATCATAACGTTGACACAGAGAAGTTTCAGGTTCACCTCTGCCCCCTTCAAATTTGAACAGCACCTCTCAAGAAGGACAATCACTTGGATATTTTCTCACCATATGTAATAAAAGTACCTCAGTTATGTACAATCCCATTCCGAACAGGAGATAGCCAGAAGACTTCAAGTTGGAGCAAGGGAAAGGTCTATTGCCCAGATATTCATTCTTATCACAGGACTGACTGTGCAGCCAATTCACCACACATTGCTGATACTACTGTACATAAAAAACAAAGCAAATAACTGATCTGTGTTCAGACTTGTCTGTGTTTCTGCCCTTTAACTAACTGAACTATCACCGTGAATAAAAACTGGATAAAGTACAGCCTCTGTACTTTGAAAGGAAGCTACAGAAGCCACAGAGAGCTAAAATGAGCACACATTTTTCCATATTACACCTGTGAAACCACCCTCCACAGTCTTCCTCACACCAAAGCTGCACAGCTGTCTGAAGGCACATTATTTTACACTTACTAAACCAAAACCTCTCATATTCTCATGCTCCTGGCATGCAACCATATATACTCCAACCAGACACTGTCATTATAAAAGGATTTTGCTATCGTGCAGGCTCCCGATATTAGGCACTTTGAACAACTGTCCCGCCTGATAGAGAATGACTTCAGTACAACATGGATTCAAAGCATGTAAACTGATGTCAGTAGAGTATTAATACCACCAAACTTGAGATACTTTTAATTTCCTTTCTCTAGAAGCAGCTCTAGTGATCCCAACCTGACCTCCTGTTACTGCTTTGCTTCTTGGGGGAACTTCTCTTCCTCTCCAGCAATTACTTGTGCACAAGAACTAGAGAAATAAATTCCTGGCTACCTGGCAGTTCTGTGCTCAAGTTAGACAAGTAAACACTAAAGGATTAAAAAAATATTCAAGTATAGATGTCATTACAGTAAAAACAATACTAATAAAAAGTCTTTTTTCCACAGGGTATATCTCAAGAGGATTAAATTTCAGAGACAAATGCCTCCTTCCCTCAAAGCAAGAGTGTCTAATGGAAAGATGCGGCATTTTCTTGACTAAATAGGAGGAAGGCAGTAGATCTGAAAATAGGCAACACAAAAAAAATCCGAAGAATCACTTTTTTCCCCCCATTTGAATCCTTACAGAGTTTCTGCAATTGCCTACAGTGAACAAATCGGAGAGCCAGCCAGTGCATCTTAAATCGCCCTTAAGGTCGTGGGGGAGCCAGACAGAAGGAACTGGCAGTTAGCCTCTTCACCAGGGATCAAGGTGACAGGACATGCTATCCTTACAAGTTGCTTTCATCCTACTCTAATTTCCTCTTCTTCTTCTGGCAGGTCCCTTGTGCACCTGTGCAATATAAGTCCAGCTATCTGTGCTGGACCAAATAAGTACAGCACAGTGCAGTGTCCCTCCCAGTGCCTGAGTTATGTACAAACTCTAAGTCAAAATGTGCCATTGTCCAGAAGATGTTGTGTGGGGCTCCCTCAGGTCCACACAGTGTGTTTTTTATGTGGTGTGCACAGACAACAGCTTTCCTAGTTCTCCCTTCTCTGCCCAACAGCAACCAAACACTTGCAATGCATCCTGCACACAGAAACACCTGGAACAGCAACATCAGAGATGCTCAGGAAGCCGTGACCTGGTGGAGAAGGATATACCATGCTACTGTCACCAACCTCTGACCCTCTGAACGATTATTATACCTCACTATGGAAACTAATGCAACTTCAAGCCCACAGCAACAGGGGAAGGAGTACAGCGGAGAGAAATTTTTAGGTCTTTGCTTGAGGGTCCCTGCAACTTTCATATTTATTGCTTAACCTTCTTTCCTTGCCCCCAGGGAAGCCATTGGAAGCCTGTCTGGCAGGTCACGGTGGTGGCTGGCTGTCACTCTTGCACATGGAAAACCCCTCTTTTCAGATTACACAAGCAAGTCAGAAACAGCTATTCTAGCAGTGAACACAACTAGTATAAATTACAAAGCGAAGCAGTACAAGGATCGAGGGTAATTTTAATACAGTACTCCTGAGCCAAACTTTTAACTGGTCTTACATCACCACTACAACATGAAGGGAATAAAGTTTCTGAGAAGGTCATTGCCGCAGCCCTGCACAGTCTTGCACCAAAATCTCTTAAACAGCAAAGCGCAGCACGCTGACTAACGGCCAACTTGTAACATCACTCACTCCTGACTATGTGAAATCAAGGTGTATACTTTTAATCACATTTCCTAACCGTTCACATTTTCATCTTATGTTGACAAGCAGGTGAATTCTTCAAACAATACAATAATATGCAAAAGCTACATAAAACTTTAAAATTTCAAGTCCAACCATTTCCTCTCCTGCTCAACTTCACACTTTTCAAACAAGGACAGATGAGCAGCACAGAAAGGCACTCTTCCAGAAAAGCTAATTTTCAGGGACTTAAAACTTACTCTTTGTAGCTCATGGTGAGGCTTGCATGTTAGCCACATGAAAACATGATTAATTATTATTATACTATGTTTCATGCTAAATATTTATGCCCTTTCCTCCAGTGCCAAACAGCTCATGTTGAAACTTAAAACTTCACTGTGCAGAGGTGGGTCTTGTATTTCTGGGTTGTCTTTTTTCAATATGCACACCAACCCCCCACCCCCACCCCCCCCGCCAACATTTATTCCAAAATCCAAGAAAAATGATATTTCAGTGAAAAAATATTTAAAACTACAAAATGCCTTAAGCATTAAAGTATATTAAAAATACCTTTTTTTTTATTTCACAAATTCAGTCCTAGAGTCATTTTCCATAGCCTACAGAACATTAAAGCCTTGTAAAGCCAGATTTACAACAGAACTTGAAACAGCCTCATCTATAGCCTATGACGTGCTGTTGTAATACAAACTTTAAAAGTGTCAAACTTCAGTGAGTTATGAAAATCAGCACTTCCCCTCTGTTTTAGCTGTAAGCTTATACGGAGAGCAGCTATCACAAAAACTAGCTGCCCTTATGCTTTAAAGATTTTATTATTTTATTTATTTATCCTCCAGTTGTTATGAAATTAAAAGTGACATATCATTCACTAAATCACTGATTTTGTGAATGTTTTTTAAAGCTTGAATATCATAGTGAGATCCGGATTAAAATAGGTAGATAAAAGCAAAATGGATAAGATAAAACAAGAATGAGCTGGTATATAAAAAAAAATCAGTTTTTAAGTTTCATATTTTAAAATGTATGGGAGGCAAAAGACATAACAAGAAAAATCTGACAGTATCACAAATTTTGACAGTAATGATACAAAGCAAAATGAACAACTCTGCTGTTTATTATTCCTTCCTCCTGTTTTTTTTTTAGATTCCTGTATTTGCTACAGGACTTCAGCAAAACCACACAGCATTTAGGGTTTGGGCATGGCCTTTGGGTAAAACTTTTTATTCCCAGCAGATCAAAATAAAATTTAACAAGTATGACTTTATACCTATTTCCCACTGTGCACAGAGGTGAAAACCTACTACTGTTTCTGAAGAAACTCATGTCAGTAAATGTGCAAAACCTAAATATATATGTGCATTTTTCTTTAAGTACATACAATAACTTGGGGTGGAAAACACCAAACTGCTAAATAAATCTATATGTCCTACATTTTCACAGTGAAGGGTCAAATTCCATGTGACAGCATGCATGAACTGGAGGATAAATATATAAGAGTATCTTAATAATCCATATAAAATGGTTTGCTTTTTTTACACTTTTATTCATCTATCTTCTTTCATGCATCTTCAGTAGCAACAGTAGAAAATAAATAATTCACGTGCCGAACGTTGCCATTAATTTCAGTAGTGTGTGAGAAATACAACTTAAATCTTGAAAGAGATTATTGGAAATACAAACTTTTTTTAATTACAAAAATATATATAATGTGTTTATAGTAACAAGTTATATATTTTACCCTGAAATCCAGAAACAGACCTGCTATACTCCCCAGCAACCTCTCCAATTCCTGCAAAGGAGGATAAAAATCCTAAGCAAAATGGCATTGTTCACGATATAAATCTTTTGATGAAGAGTAAGCAGAATTTACCTCATGGCAGGGGAAGATAAGAATCAGTGAGAAGCGTCAGAAATACTGCCAGAGATGGAAAGCAAATCCATTCATTAAAGAAGTTATTTAGCTTCTAGATTAAGATAACAAAGAATAAAATTAACAGAGGATCAGCATCCCCACAGACTACTCATTTGGAGAGAGAAGAACAAAACACTTCTAGACTGACTAACACTAAAAGATATCCAATGTAGCCATCAAGTTTCGTGAAACTTTAGCTCTATGATGCAAATCAAATCTCCTTTACCTCCCAAACCCTCATACTTCAAGGTCTTTTCTGGATCAGCTCCGGGGGAAGGAAGAAGCGTAGATGAGCTAAAACAAGTAACCCAACTTACTAAATCCAGTGCAAGACTGGATGCATATGGAAATGAAATCTCCTGTTCCCAAGCAGATAGACTAGATATGTCACTATGTTTTTGCCATCTGATATAAAAATAAGTGTCAGCAAAACCCAATATAAATTCTTGCAAGTCCCTGCAGGAATGCTGCTGTTTTCCTCTGGACTGTTCAACCAGCACAATCACTCAGAAACTTCTCATAATTAAGCAAAAGAAGGTGGGGTGACCCACACCAAAACCTCACTTCTGTTGTGTTCAAAACGCCTACCAAAACAATTTCTCTTATTGTTTAGACAGTCCTTGCAAAAAATATTCCTGTCATCACCACTGACCCAGGGCTTGTCCCTTGTCCAAGAGGGAATGACAGAATCCCATCCTTGGGGTACTGCTGCCATCACTAGGGATCAGGAAAGAAGTCAGGAGTATTTTGTGGCCTGGGAAAAAAGCAGCAACAACAAAACGAAGCATGCTTCTGCAAGCTGCATCTTACTGTTCTAAGGAAAACCTCCCTGGCTTTTTCTGTTCCATAGTTTTCTGTGAGCAGGCACCATGATTGGTATGCGTGGGGGCTGTTGCCAAGTGCTCCTAAAACTCGCACTCCTACACCTTGGATGTGTTTGACCATGCTCATGCACGCATAAATACAGCGGCAAACTGTGGCAGCTGTGACCTGGAGGAAGCACTGAGTATTGTCAGTCACCCATTGAATCAATTTATGCAGGCTGCAAAGATGCTCTCCAGCAAAACACAATAAAATGCAAGCTCTTCTAGAAAAAGAAAAGAAAAAGAAACAAAAAATAAATTAGAAATGTTTTGCCTTCAGGCAGCTCTTGGTTTCTCCTCCCATCCAAAAAAGCTAATGTGTTGCTTTTGTAACCCATTATTATCATTCATATACACAAATATAGTGATTTCATGCCTGTTCTAGAAAACAAGTGAATTGAATCACCAAAACAGACCCCAGCATATGACCAAAATGCAAGTTCTTGTGCTCCAGTCAAGCTTCTCAAGTACAGCTTCTTCCGCATTTCTTTCTCTTGCTTTCTCTAGTTCTGTTCATTTTGTTCCAGGTTTCTGGTCTCCAAATTTTAGTAAATTAAACTGGCAGAGATCTTGCTACTGAATAAAAGCACTTCTTGGTCTGAAATTACAGCAGACAGACAGGCTGCAGCCCGAGGATGCTGGATCAGCCACAGAGTATGGAGTATTTTAAATTTAGGTCACCCATGCTGTTTCAAACCCAGGGAACAGCGATGCCTCCCCCTGCCCCCACTTGGCTGTTTTCCTGCTGACCTGTGTCTTGAATGAGACAACAGTCCCAATGCAATTTAAAGAACAAAGTCAGCACAGGAGGTATTTAACACTGAAGATGTCAGGAAAGGCCTGGGGTGATCAGGAAAGAGAGTTAACTTTCCCAAAGTTTGCTGCTGGAAGCTAAAGGTGCAAGTGCTAAAACCGCATGAACACTTATCCTTTGGCCATGTCTGCTGCCTGGATGACCGGGATACAATGAGGGGGACTGATGGCAGGCAGAAATTGTCACCATGTGAGGAAAAGCACTGCCAAGGCAGCAGCACATGCGATAAGAATTATCTCTGCTGGAGGCTGCTCGCTGCCATGCCAGCACCTCGGCTCAGCACTGACAAATGCCAGAGAGGAGCCAGTGGAGAGGCTGGGCCTCACTAATGATAAATACAGCACTTTGGGCTGTCAAACCAGCAGCCTACCCAACCTTTCTGCACTTGAGCCAACCGAGCCATTTTTGAGAGAATAAAATTCTTTGAGGAAGTAACTGCTTGCGGCAGCAAGGTAAGAAACTTAGCCACGTCCCATGCTACTGGAAGAGGAAAAAAGGAAAACCCCAGTCCTCTTCCCTTGGAGCACTGCTATTGCCCATAGAGCTGGAGAGGGTGTAATCACTGGCACCCAGTCTCCTGCAGCGGCTGAAGCCATCCCAGAGCAGCGTGGCAAGGCACACGCTGACAGCTGCTCGGCTCCCTCACATTTTCAAACTGCTCTCTAGTTGTTGGATTTAGTGTTTGGTACTTCCCTGCCTGTAGTTCTTGAAAAAAATAAAAAAGAAGGATTATATGGTCAGCACAACACAGCAATAAGCATTCCTACACAACTGTGGTGTTCAAATACACACGAATCCCAAGATGAAAAGCTTAATGGATAGCGATATGAGGTATTTTAGCTCACCTCGTAATTCTTACCCTACTGGCTCACAGCTGCATTGCCTCCCCATGGGCATCCCCAAGCATAGGCAATGCTGGCAATCCAAGAGAATACAGCATAAGAGGCCTTTAGCCAAAACTTAACTGAGGGATCACCAGAAAAGTTACACCTACTGAATATTCACTAGTAACTAAACCAGGTGAGCTTGCCATTGGCCATTGCAAGTAATTCACAAAGGAGAAAAGCAATTTGGACGGGTCAGAATACGAGAAGAAACTTTATTTTAAGGAGTTTTGGATAAATCCACAGATTAGTAGATGTTTTACCCGGAGCGTGATTTTCAATTTTGGAAAAGACAGTAAGAAGATGCATCCGAAAAGAACCATCTTGGAGGGAAAAAAACCACTTTAGGTAAATGAAGATAGGTTACGTGAAAAAAATGAGAATGAAATTACAAAAGGAAAAAAAAAATCCCAGTATCATCCCTGTATCATGACAACAGAAACCAGACCTGCCATAATAGGTAGAGTTCATATTGTCTAATTTAGTTAACAGGTTTTTAGAGAAACAGCAAAGTTAATTCATGAGATACAATTTTCTTCTCTGATGAGAGATTTGCAGGAAAATCAGTGCGACAGGCAGTCTTATTATAACTCTCACATATCTAAAAGGCTAATAGGCAATTAGCAATTACAGACGTTAGGAAAAAGAGCCGAGTCCTTCTCCAGTCCATTACTCTGCCAACTGAAGATTATTCTCTACCATCTATTAGATAATGAATTGGTAGTTCTAATACTAGAGACCACAAATGCCAGAGCCTCTTCCTAATTTCTGTAAGACATCATTGCCTGGGTTTATGCATCTGCAAAACAAATATTAAAAAAATTTTGTTTATATTTGTTTCTGTCAAGCCCCAATTCTTGTTACAATTTTCTACACTGAAAATTTCTTTTGTACTTCAATTTTATTTCTTGTATTTGTGTTTTTCTTTCCTGATATCCTTCCAATATCATTGTTCTCCTCCAAGGGATAAAGTACCTGCAACCATTCACACCCAACAACATCAACAGGGATCCTCCACCAACTTCAGTGGGGTAGTATCAGACCTTCAGAGTCACTACTTCCCCCTGCAGTACGCTCAGTTGGGCATCTTTATACAGCCAACTGCTCTAATATTCCCTTCCCATTATGTTTCAGACTCTTGCTGGTATTATTCACAATTCTCTTCCCCTTTTTGAAGTCACTCCATTACTTGTAATAGTTTTATTTGGGATCATTTTTTGTAAAGTTTTGCATTTTGTTTTATGTTCATGACCTCTTCAGATTCTTTTGAACTTTAAGTATTTGTCTAGACTTTTATTTAGCTCTTCCCAATTCGAGTGTGGTTCGTACAGCGCGTGAACTCCCTTCATATTATCAAGTTTAGTTTACAAAAGGACAAAACTGAAGTCTTTTGGAGAGGCAGAGGAGGACAAGTTTCTGAAGAAAGATGCAACAGTTAAATCCTGTTTTATCACACTATCCATTGGATTACTTTTGCTGATGCAATTTTGACCTAAAGTCTTAAAATACCAGCACAAATGAAATATAGCCTCTTTTCAAGAAAAAAAGCCCCAAGCATCCACAACTAAAGTTATACAAGATTAGACTGACTTCTTTAATAAAGCAATTGGAAGCAGCAAACTGAGGAGAAACAAGAGAAAACATCACTCAGAGACCCATGGATCAGAGATAATACTGCCATATTTGACAATAATAGACACTTCAAGAGATGCAAACCTACTGGGAATATTAAACAATATCGCTGCTTAAAACAGTATCACAGTATCATAAGGTTGGAAAGGACCTCTGAGATCATCGAGTCCAACCTATAACCCAACACTAACACCGACATTAACACCAACCCATCAATTACAAAACATAAGAAGTAGTAGAAAATAATTCTTTATAGTTACAGCTGGTTTATTGTAAGCACCTGAGGAGTTACTTATCATTTGTTAGTCCAAGAACAACAGGGCCTCTGCACAAAATATGCAGGAACCTGGGGAAGGAAGATAAACACTTTGCACTGAAGACTTGAGGTTGGTTATAAAAGACACTTCTCAACAGTTTTCAGCAGTAAACAAGACAAAGGTGATGCAGACATCATATGCTATGTTAATTCCAGTACAGACAACAGGTCTGCTCTCCATCTATTTCTTCACTAGACTGCAAGTAAACATGCAACTTGTGTCATTGACATCAACAGCAAAACCCAACCTCATCAAGCATGTCAAACATTAATGTGCAGGTAAATAAAATCTGGGGACACAGGGAACAAAAATTGTCAGTGAGCTGCCCTGCAAGCAGTCTCTCTCCTGATGAGAAGCATTGCTGGGTGGATAAAATCGCACAGTAACTTCCTGGGTGGTTCAGGGAAGCTAGGAGAAACCAGACACAAACATACCTTGAGGGGAGGAGGAGGCAAGCTGCCTTTGCAGAAAAACATAAACAAAAACATTAACCAAATAACATGCTTGCAAAAGGAGCCTGGGCCACTCTTCTATAAATCCAACCAGTCTGCACTGTGCTAGTGCATAAAACCAAATCTTAAGGAGCCAAATAGGACACCCACAGGAGCTGTGGGTAAGAGCACCCCACCTTTGCGGGAAGGGGCAGCCCCAACACCCTGGTGGGGATGCACCTAAGCCTTCCCTCCAGATGAAGGGAGAGGAAAGAACAGGGCCAAGCTGCCCATACTGGCAAACCGGCCCACAAACAGCCTGCGGTTGAAGATGTCCAGGAGGCCAAAAAGTATGCATTTGGATTTGGGTGTGGAAAGAAACAAAAGAGCCTCTGCTTTCACATTCTGAACAGCAGCACAGCAGCGCATGGTTGCTTCTGTTGGAGGCAAAACACCACCAGAGAAAAAACCCAACAAATCAAACCAAAAGAAAAATGGAAAAAAAATCCCTGAAACTCCTCTGAAATCAATTAGACCAGGGTACCAGCTCCCAGCAACACCTTAAATGCTATTTCAAGCTCGGAAAACCTTAAGATACTCATCCTTTAGCAACCACAGAAGAGAAAACCTCTCAGACCTCTGAAAAACACAATTAGTGGCAAAGGGAAGTGGAATTGGGAAAAACTAAACAAGCTGCTTAGGTAGGACACAAGTTCTTCAAATAAAATGTATTCTGACAACAGTGATTTAAGTAGGTAAAACCAGACAGACAGTAATTACTATTTTGTTTTATCTCCAGACAATGCTAAAATGCCATTGCTGCTCTGACTGGGATATAAGGAATAGAGCATGAAGAAATACATATTGTTCTTGCTAGGTAATGTAATCCAAACTCTAAGTATTTATTTACTTTTGCAGGGGGAAGGGAGCAGTGAGAGGCTGAAACACAGCTGGGATAGCTCAGCACCACATGTTGCCATGTGCTCTCCTGCACCACAGCATCCAGCTGGGATGGCACGCTGTGGAGGAAGGGGGAATACAGCCAAGAGCTGGAAAATGACACAGCTGCGGTCCCAAGCGGCTGAGGCTCACTCTCACCACCAAGCATGGAAGCTTGATCACAAGTGGCTGTGTTTCACCTATACTGTTGCTCTCCCCTGCCTTCCCACTGTAAAAGAGAGATGAGGCTGGGCTCCTACACTGTCTGTCCCCACCAGAGCTCCCCCCTGCACCTCCTCCCTTACCCAAGTGCACCTGGGTGCGCACCCCAACCTAACTCCGACACGTAGTTTGAAGCCCATTCCAACCTGAGACTGGCCTCATCAGATGTCATCCCAGCAGTGATTGTTACCTCTCTGACCTAAAATTAGGCCACTTTAGCCCAGAACCACAACACCACGACAGTGGACATCAAGCAGCTGGGCAGGATCAGGCTAGCAAGAGGCGAAGCATGGGGAGGAGTACATGCTGCAAGGACTCTCTGCCCTTGAATAAGGCCATGGGGAGCTGTACTCCAGTGGCAACGTGGCCTTGTCTGCCTTCTGCCTGGCAGCAAAACCTTCCTCTCTCCTCTGAAACATTCCTCAGGTTACACTGGTGGAAGACACAGCAATATCAGGATAGAAATTTAATCCAGAATAAATAAAATGTCCTGCCCCGTTAGGAGCAGGGAGAGACAAGTACGAGAAGCACCACTGATTGCCTGCATCAGTTCTGGGTGCATTTAGTTGTGAGAAACGTAGATGCTTTCATAGAATCATAGAATCATTTAGGTTGGAAAAGACCTTTAAGATTATCAAATCCAACCCTAAATCAAGTCCACCACTAAACCGTGCTCCTAAGCACCACAACTACACATCCTTTAAATATGTCCAGGGACAGAGACGCAATCACTTCCCTGGGCAGCCTGTTCCAATGCTTGACAACCCTTTTGGTAAAGTAATATTCCTAAAACCCAGTCTAAACCTCCCCGGGTGCAACCTAAGGCTACTGCCTCTTGTCCCATTGTTTGCCACTTGGGAGAAGAGACCAACCCCCGCCTTCCTACAACCTCCTTTCAGGTAGTTGTAAAGGATAATGAAGTCTCCCCTCAGCCTTGTTTTTTCCACACTAAACAGACCCAGTTCCCTCAGCCACTCATAGTAAGACTTGTACTCCAAATCCTTCACTACTTTCCTTGCGTTTCTTGTGCCTTTCTCCAACCATAACATTTGCACACACTCCAGCAGCTCAATATCTATCTTGTAGAGAGTGGCCCAAAACTGAACGCAGGATTCGAGGTGCAGCCTCATCACCGCCAAGTACACAGATTGATCACTTTTTTGGTTTGGGTTTTTTTTCCTTTCAACCTGCAGAGGAGCACTGTGCACTGGCTGCATATTCAGATGAGAAGATAAAGCAGCCTTCAGAATTCTGCAGATTTCCTTCAGAGAAAAAGGTCTCTAAGGCTGGTACGGCAGATGAAACATCTCCGAGCACTGGGTAGCACAGAGACATATGGGCATATGACTACTTCAGTTGCATTCTGCTCATGGGTTTAACAGTGACCCTCACAACCAGAAGAGCTGGAAATGCTTTTTTTCTATTTTTCTTTTCAGCTGATAACCTAGAACAGCCTAGATTT
Organism: Tapera naevia; assembly: GCA_033556795.1. Classification (NCBI taxonomy): domain Eukaryota; kingdom Metazoa; phylum Chordata; class Aves; order Cuculiformes; family Neomorphidae; genus Tapera; species Tapera naevia. The sequence continues at coordinate 21,916,661 of JAUMJJ010000038.1, forward strand.
TGGCCAAGATGGTGCCGTGATACAATCCTAGCTGTTGATTTCAAGATCTGTACCCCTTACAAAAAAAATCCACCTGCAACCTCAAAAAAAGAATTTAGGAAATTATTATGAAACAAGAAGTATGCAAGTAACTACAAAGTAGATTTGACTAAACACACTATTGCAAAGGAGGTTACTGTTCAGTCATCTCTGTTTTAACTTATTTCTAGATATTCCAATTGACTTGTCACTTCTTTTCTGGTAAGAGTCTTCCTTAGTTAGACTTCAGAATCAATTCAACCTATACCTAATAAATACTGATTATTTCCCCTGCTAAGATTGCAAGCTGAACATAATTCAGTTCAGTAAAGAAGTGACAAATCCAGTTGTGCACACATATCATAGAATCATAGAATTATCTGGGTTGGAAGAGACCTCCAAGATCATCAAGTCCAACTCTTAATCCAACACTATCATGATTACTAGATCATGACACTAAGTACCACATCCAGTCTTATTTTAAAAACCTCCAGGGATGGTGAATCCACCACCTCTCTGGGCAGGCCATTCCAATGCCTGATTACTCGCTCTGTGAAGAACTTTATTCTAATATCCAGCCTAAACCTTCCCGGGCAGAGTCTAAGCTCGTGCCCTCTTGTTCTGTTGCTGGTTGCCTGGGAGAAGAGACTGAACCCCACCTGACTACAGCCTCCTTTCAGATAGTTGTAAAGAGCAATGAGGTCACCCCTCAGCCTCCTCAACTCCAGGCTAAACAACCCCAGCTCCCTCAGCCTCTCTTCATAGGACTTGTGCTCAAGTCCCTTCACCAGTTTTGTCGCTCTTCTCTGGACCCGCTCCAGCACCTCAATATCTTTCTAGAACTGAGGGGCCCAAATCTGCACACAATACTCACGGTGTGGCCTCACCAGCGCCGAGTACAGGGGAAGAATCCTTCTGCTGGCCACACTATTCTTGATACAGGCCAGGATGCCATTGGCCTTCTTGGCCACCTAGGCTCATGTTTAGCCTCCTGTCAATCAGTACCCCCAGGTCCCTTTCCACCTGACTGCTCTCCAGCCACTCTGTCCCCAGTCTGTAGCGCTGCATGGGGTTGTTGTGGCCAAAGGGCAGGACCCGGCACTTGGCCTTGTTGAACTTCATCCCGTTGGACTCAGCCCATCTCTCGAGCCTATCAAGGCCCCTCTGCAGAGCCCTCCTGCCTTCCGGCAGGTCGACACTCCCTCCCAACTTGGTGTCATCTGTTGATATGCAACAGAAAAGTATGTGATACTCTCTACTGTGAGAGAAGAAACGTTGCCAAAAATGCCCATAATGAGTTCTGGTCAAAAAGCTATAACTTAGCAGCACCCCAGGCATGCACATGCCTTGCTACTACCACACAACTACAATTCTCACCAACCTCAGCAAAAAAATAATGGCTCAAGTCAGTCTTAGAGGACATCATGAGACGAGCTTAGCCTACAAATTACTGTATAGAAAGTTACCCATGACAGAGATTATAACAGGTTTGGGTTTTTTTTAATATTTTTCACAATAAGATAATGGAAATGACAGATTTATGAATTTTCCAAGGCCTACAGGAAGTATTAGGGGGGGCTCTTTATCAGGGAGTCTAGTGATAGGACGAGGAGTAATGGTTTTAAGATCAAAGAGGGGAGATTTAGATTAGTTATTAGGAAAAAATTTTTTATTGTGAGGGTGGTGCGACTGCAACAGGTTCTTGGGACAACCTGTGTATATCCCATCCCTGGAGGTGTTCAAGGCCAGGCTGGATGGGACTTTGAGTGGGAGGTGTCCCTGTCCATAGCAGGGGGGCTGGAACTAGATGATCTTTAAGGTCTCTTCTGACCCAAACCATTCTATGATTCTATTGTTCTATGATAGATGTAGTAAGAACCAGTGATATTGACAGATCATGTGGAAACAGACATTCGCATTCCTAGTGTGCATTAGGCTTACATCTTCCCTACAACTGGCAACTTTAATTTTATTTTTGTTGTTTACTGATGAAGAACAAGTATAACACTAGTTACATACCATTTCAATAGCACATTTGAATAATTAGCTTTTTTGTTTTTTTGAAATATGCAGAGAAAAAAGGGTAGTAAAACTCCCCAACATAAGTGCAGCTGATATAAATCAATACCATTGGAAAAAAATCTGTGATCACACACAAAGAAGATGATATAGAACCTGGCAAAATCCAAGGCTTGGAATGTGATATACAATGCACACATCAGGAGCAGGAGATGTACCCCTAATAACATCTCCTGTAGGCAGTGGGTTAAGCAGCTGCACCTAGAACGGCTTTCAGAATGGAAGCTCAAAGGTCCAGTTCCAAGAATAAAACAAATTTATAAGAAAACCAGTGTAACCATTTAAATAAACTCATATTAACTTGTTTGTGCACACAGATCTTTTTGAAAATATGAACAATGTGAATTTTAATAGAAATCGGGTGGAAAAAAGTCCACATGTATGTACAGGGCTCATCCTAAACATTTAGCACTTACTTTGACAATAAGTCTTTTCATGTTTTGGAAGACTAATACAACGTTAGTGTTCTCAAAACTGGCCTGAAGGGTTTCTAAATTAGTAAGCCAGTGTTTCCATGGCAACATAATGTACAACCAAAATGGACCACTTTTTATATATCCACTATAACCAAGTTAGTGACCAAAAATGTTATAAAAAATCTCGCTTTTTCAGTTTTGTGGGTTTGGATCTTTCTTTTTTTCTGTGTGTTTTTTTTTTTAACGATGCCAACAGCTTTATTAAGATACACAAAGAATTTGGGTTCCTTAACATGCAGGAATAGATCCTGTGTAAGCAGAAAAAGAATCATCACCACCAGCAACAAAAAAGCAGTTCATAGGACTTGCTAAGGGTCTCTGTAGTTTCAGTTCCCAGGCATACAAAGTTTTGACAACACTGGTTTTACTTTTGCAGACTGCTCTCAAGCAGGAGACTTGACTTCTTCCTTGTCATAATACAATTTAAAGCACAGCAACACCTTACTAAGAGCTTTTCACACACCAGGATCCTGCCCATCATGCTTTCTCAGATACCCTGAGGCACATTAAACAGCAGTACCTGCCTTAAAAGTCAACCTGCCATCCTTGATCAGACCATCTTCTAACTGAAAATACTCCAGTTAAAAACATTCTCATATAAAGTTCAGTGTTCAAAAGGCATCATCGGCACGGTCATCACATCTATACAGACCAAAGTATGTGTCCTACATTCACACAAATTTGATAAAAATATGAGTTACTTTATCCAAACTCATCACCCAGAGAGTAAATGCTCTCAATATAGCCAGCCCTCTCCAACCAGCCACACCATGCAGCACCTTTGTACAAAGGCTACCACAGGATCCGATGATGACAAGAAGTCTCATCCATCCCAGCAAGTGTACACACAATGGTCTTTATTCAAATGGCATCAAGTATTTGAATCAAAATCTTAAAGACAAGATAGCATCTCATTGTATACAAGTATTTTTCGTCATAAGCCTGATGGAACAACTTCCTTGTGAACACTGGTTTACAGCTGTGTCAACAACTAGATGTATCAGTTTATAATACTACTTGCCAATATCAGTAACATTCTCAGTTGATTGTTGAGTTCAATGATTTGTGAAATTAGAGGTGTTTTTATTATGAAAATTAATTGGAATTTTTACTTGCTTCTATTAGTGGGAGAATATGTCAAATATTCAGCTTCTCTATTTTTTTACCTGGTTGACTTTTTCATTCTTTAATATGATGCTATCATTTATACCTGAGAGGCAACGCCAATGTATTATTGATTAATTTGCTGAAACAACTGGCTGTAACTTATATCCCTTTCAGAAAGCTGGAGGGAAAGAAACAGTGTTCAAAATCACTACGCAAATCCCTCCAAAAAGGCTTATATGAGCACAGGACTGCTTCTTGCCTTCCTTTGCCACACAAAGCAACAGTAAGTGAGCCAGGAATCTGAGATCCCTGTCCCTCTCCACCCCTAGCTTTCAAAAATCACATTCGAAAGATATAAAGAAGCTGCTCTCCTGTTCAGAGACCTTCCACACGGGAAAAAACATCATTCAGAACATAATATATATACTTGCAGTGGCATATACATACATACACACACTCTCTCTATACATATATGTGTATGCCTATGGCACTACAGTTTAACTTGTGTGATTTTCAATATGGATGCACTTATTTAGGTATGAGTGACTTTCTGGTGTATGGGGCAAGTTTGGGAGAAGAGTACATGACACTCCTTTAAAAAAAACATATGCATGAATGGGTCACCACAATACACGTAAAGCTCAAATCTAGCATTGACTACCTTCAGACTGCTTGACTTCCTAACTTTAAATGGATGGATCAGCATAGTTGTATAGTCTGCAACACACTACAATGATTTGTGTGTGTACGCGGCTTTCTCTCCTGCTGATTACTGTTTATAGACTATAATTAAAAAAAAAGTGGCTCAGGGATTTTTCACATACAGCACTGAACATATACCCGAGCAAAGAAGATAAAAACATCACACATTTATCTGTTCACTATAAAGTAAAAAAATCCCTGTATCTGTGAGTCCTCCAAATGTCGAAAGAAAATTCTAAGTTCAAAGGCATTAGCAAATGTACATTCCCCTATCATGTTATAAAAGATGCAGCGTGAAAAATCCATCAGGATAATCTCTGAATCATTAGTTCTTTTCCACTTACGTGAGACAAGAAACACCACATCATTTTACATAGATTGTCATAAAAAAATCACAGCCTAGGGTATTTCTCACTAAACTTTGAGGTCTCATGATCTGGTCCTTTCCTGGTTGTTCTGAAGTACAGATACTTTAGGAGTATCTCATTTACATTGTTAGGTAAAATACCTCCCTCCTCCCTCCAAAAGTCCCAACAGCTGCATCTTAATTGGAAAGAAAAACTGATAAGGATGGGAATGAACAGTTATTACTGTAAACTAATGCTCTAGATCATCAAACCTCATGCAGCTGCCTTTCTGCCAAACAATACATGAGTTGGAAAACTAAGGTGCTTGAAAATAAATCAAGCACCAAAACTAAATTACTGTCAACGAGGACATCATATTTTAATGATAAAAATGCACTAAGCATTAGTCGATTTCAAGTTGCACTAATTTGAACGTAATCCTTGTATGTAAACCATAATTTATGGGAAACAATAATCTGAAATACTGACAGTAGAATTTATATCTTAATAGCTGTTATGTTCACTCACCTGGCTGGTTTTATACCATGTGAACTGCTGGAGTGGTGCAAAAATTAAAGTTTTTTTGATTAATGCCCATGTGAGAGCATACCTGTCCTTCAAGGCTGAAAGGCACCAGTGGGTCAGCAACAGAGCTCTCATTTTACGGCCCTTGTTGCACATCTGATCACCTGCCTTAAAATTCTTAAGTCTGACTGGAGAATTTTGCTCCTTGTCAGAGAAGCATCTAAAATACAGAATTTTTGCTTGTCAAGGATACTTTTTATGCACATGAAAAAATGAAATTACTGTGACCGTGTAGAAGAGTTGTGAATTTGCAGGGGGAGTTCAATGTGGGTCTGGGCACTTCTCCATCACCCTGGCAGTAATGCATGGAAGGACAGTGGCCGCTGGGAAGCCACCCCACCACGCTGCTGCTGTGCTTCTCACTCTGCTTCTTCATCTCCCTACTGCAAGGACAGTCCCAGGGTAAGGAAGAAAAATACAGTTTTGAAGAATTTTCCAGTTGCTTAGCAACTGCTACAAAAACCCAAGAGATTTCAGTTGATGAACTGGCTCAGGCACCTCTAAACATGTTGACAGTGACACGAGGAGCATCACCACATTGTTTAACATTTCAGTCCTGGGATGCTCCCAGCCTCAACATGAGCATGTGCCTCCTTCATCTTCCAAACCTGCCTACACCTTCCACTTATCCATCCCAAAATTCCCAGAATCACAGAGATGCACTACAAAGTGCCTCTGCACTGGCAACGAGATTATTTTTAATTGCGAAATGCCAGTTACAACCTTTTCTTGGTTACCACACACCTACAAACCATGACTCCTTTATAGAGCAATTTCCATCTCATCCTTTAAATAGTCCTCCTGTGGCAGAGACCGTGTTTTTTCCCAAGCTATGCAATGTGTAGTAGTGACCATTACTAGCAATTCCCATGCCCGTTACCAATTTCAGTGGCAAGCAATGGTCAAATTGCATAAATCTTTTGACCTCTGTGATCACACACCTTCGTCATGCCTAGTGTTTTCAGACTGTCAAACCTCATGTGTGTGTGTGTGTGTATATATATATATATATACACGTCTGCACGAATTTTGATGAGCAATGAAGATTCTTCCACTGCTCTTCTGTAAACTATCACTAGGTCCATAGAATTTATATAAACCTGAAGAGATGATACAAGGAATCTATGTTTGGAAAAAAAAAAATATTTTCTGTTTTACATATGCTTTACTCTACAAAAGAGTACATATGGAGAGAAAAATACCAAACTACACTGCAGTGCAACAAGTTTTAAGCTATCGGTATAGAATATTATGCTAAGGAAAAGCAAAAAATTTTCCAGCCACTGCTGGTTCAGAAACAGCTTTCCGAAAGCCGCAACACGGCCAAGAAACCACAGCTACATCTGAGCCATCTATACCACCCCTTCAACAGACAGCAGCAGAGAAGGACCATCTCCAGCACCCAAGCTGGTCAGAGAAGCTGCAGCCACACCTGCCCGTTTCTCTCCACTGATAGCAAAGGCGACAGGATAGTCAAGGGGATCCTACCCCAGGGGCGAGCTGCAGTGCCAGCTGAGGGACCCCATGCCAGCTTCTCACCTGCACTGACATACAGTGAAGGCAAATGGCCAGACTCAGAAATCTGTCGAGCCCAGTGATTTGTGCACTTTCTGTAAACCTTACCAGCACTCTTGCACTTCTCTCACCTTGCTACCTTTCAACAAAATAACTTAAAAATGCTGCCCCCATTTAAGCCCAGAAAAAAATATGCCACCGAATCTCCAAGAAACAGAAATGCTTATTAGAGTCTCATTTGAATTACAAGGTGCATCTTGTTTCCTGTGCTTACTTCAATCCTTAAAAGAGGGAACTGCTTAATTCCAGCATTTTCAAAAAAATTTTAGTCTTTTTCAAAACTTATCTGCTTTAAATTATCACTGCTGAATTTGGTTTATGGCAGTATTGTAGTACTGAATAGATCTCTGTGACAGTGTTTCACAAATACAAAATCATAAAATGGTTGGCAGAGACCTTAAAGATCATCTAGTTGTAACCCCTTTACCGTGGGCAGCGACACCGCCCACTGGATCAGGTTGCTCAAAGTCTCATCCAGCCTGGCCTGGAACACCTTCAGGGTTCCACTCCTCTCAGCAACCTGTGCCAGTGCCTCACCACCCTCACATTAAAAAAATTCTTCCTAGTACCTAATCTAAATCTCCCCTCTTTAAACTTAAAACCGTTAGCCCTCATCCTATCACTGCACTCCCTGATAAAGCTTCCCTCCCCTGGCTTTCCTGTAAGACCCCCTTTAAGTACTGGAAGGCTGCCCTAATGTCTCCCTGGAGCCTGCTCTAGGCTCAACAATCCTAACTCTCAGCCTGTCCTTGTATGGGAGGTCCTGCAGCCCTCTGATCAGCTCTAACAGATCCATGTCCTTCCTATGCTGACATCTCACTTGACACCTCCGTGGACCCATTACATTCTTTATTTTCATAATTCTTAGCATACCAAAAAAAAAAACACACACGCAAGACAACTACTGTTTATAGATCTCTTCTAAATCTCTAGTAGCAGTTAATGTTCAGAAATTTTCTTATTTCTCGTAACACTGTTCCAGTGATTTTAATAGCCAAGCACTCCCAAGAGGTTTTACGTGAACACTGGTAAAGGCCTCAATAAATAGATTTGGTGGTGTTTGCGTTTTGGGTAGGGTTCTGGTGTTTTTTCTTGTTTGGTTTTGGGGTTTTTTTTGTTGTTTGTTTGTTTGGGGTTTTTGTTTAAATGAAGTGACCACACAGTAGCATTGCTAATTGCCTTCACTGGAACTAGCAAATGTAGTACAGTTTTGAATAATCTGGCAAACAAAACTGAACTTCAAAGTTCCACGTATCTGTTAAAAAACACCACCACCACCACAACAAAGGCCTCTTGGCTTTCCAGAACGGTACTAAACAGAGTTAATTAATGCTTGGAACCACAATGCAGATTGGACCCATGTCACTCCTGTTTTGTATATGAAGAAAAACACTTGGTCAGTGTAAGACATTTGCAATAATTATTGCAATTCCTGGCTCCTGAAGGAAGACTGCTTCCCCTCTGTGAGGCCACAATGCAGTACTTCAAGTCTTCCAAAATGACATAGCTACCTTTGCTCCCACAGCCACCAATTATTTTGTGAAGCTCCAGAAAACATACATCAAGTTTGTTTAGGACCTTCAATACCAAATAATACCACAGCACGCTGTACCTCATGTGATTATTCTTTAAGCTGTTCTTTATATTGAATTAACTTTTTTTTTTTTCCTTCCCAGGACATTTTGCTTTTTTAACTGATGATAATTCACTGCATACAAATCCACTCATCTAGAAATGCCACTGGACTAGACTTGTTCTCTGTTATCAGTGATGACACCTCAGCAAGTTTCTGTTGCATTACAAGCACAAGAACATCCTCACAGCAGATATGATTATCCAGACACACTGCTACAACCACAATGCAGGTCCTTCTGAAAAAACCTTTTTCTAGGTCTTCTGAAAAGTTACTAATACAACCAGGCCCAAAGACTTGTGGTGAGTGGAATTAAAACCACTGGCCAGTCAAAAGTTGTGCTGCCCAGAGCTCCGTGTTGTGATTAGTTCTATTTAATGAGTTCTATCTTTATCAATGATCTGGATGAGAGGTTCGAGAGTACCATCAGTAAGTTTGCAGATGACACTAAACTGTGCGGGAGCAATGATCTGCTTCAGGAAAGGAAGGGTCTACAGAGGGATCTGGACAGGCTGGATCGATGGGCCAAGGTCAACTGCATGGGATTCAATAAGGCCAAGTGTTGGGTCCTGCAACTGAGCCACAAGAACCCCATGCAATACCACAGGCCTAGGGACAAATAGCTGGAAATCTGCCTGGTGGAAAAGAAGCTGGGGTTGTTTGTTGACAGCTGGCTGAATATTAGCCATCATTGTGCCCAGGTAGCCAAGAAGGCCAACAGCACCCTGGTTTGTATCAGAAATGGTGTGGTCAGCAGGATCAGGGAAGTGATCATCCCCACGTACTCGGTGCTGGCGAGGCTGTACACTGCATACTATGTTAAGGTTTGGGTCCCTGACTACAAGAAAGACTTAAAGGAGCTGGACCCTGCGAAAAGAAGGGCAACATAGCTGTTAAAGGGTCTGGAGCACAAGGCTTATGAGGAGCAGCTGAGTGAACTGGGTTGTTCATCCTAGAGAAGAGGATGCTGAGGGGAGACTTTACCATGCTCTACAACTACCTTAAAGGAGGTTGTAGTGAGGCAGGTGTTGATCTCTTCTCCCAAGTAACAAGCAATAGGATGAAAGGAAATGGCCTCAGGTCATGACAATAATATTAGGAAATATTATTTCACCGAAAGCGTTGTCAAGCATTGGAACAGGCTGCCCAGGGAAGCGGTTGAGTCACCATCCCTGAGGTTTTTGAAGGACATGTAGACTTGGCAGTGCTCGGTTTATGTGTGGAATGGATAATCTTAAAGGTATTTTCCCACCCAAACGATTCTGTGATTCATTTTGCAAGATTGCCTGGTGATATAAGGTAAATTAAAAGATCACCATAACACAGGAGCACACTGAATTGATTTAACAGTATTAGCACATCCCAGGCAGAAAGGATGTAAAACAAAGCAAGAAAACAACTGTTTGAAAGCGTAATGACAAGGTGACTTTGGATGGCATTATGAAGACATTAAACCAACATTTTGACAATAAATGAGAGATGAGAGATAATGCTAAGATATCTTACCAAGAGTTTCAGAAAGAATCAACAAAAAGATGTAAAGAGTGATGACATGATCAAAGACACAGGCTCAGAAAATGCTCTTTCAAGCAATATTCAGAATTGATATAAGTGGGACAAAGCTGCTTTCATCCAGGCAGACTGACGGCACAGTACTTAGGCAGCAGGATGAGAGACATGGATGAAAAATTTCAAAGCATGGGCAGAGAGGGAAGACTGCACCCGAGATATGCTACATAGGGAAAACTTCAAGATGTGGGCTTCCTCTTCGTTCAAGGGCCTTGGGAGAAATAAAGCAGGCATAGGAAGGACTAGTCAGTCTTTATTGCACTGATACTGTATTTGATGACTGCTTTTTTTATGTGTCCATTTTTCATTATTATTTTAAAAGATTAACAGGTCTAAGGCAGGAAGAGAAAGATACTTTCTGATTCAAGAGGACCACAGAATATTTACCTTAGGGAGAAATTATGAAACTGGTACAAGCGCTACTTTGCCTGGAAAGATCATCATAAAGGGTCCTTAAGACACAAGGCTCTCAGTAGGCTAACTTAATAGCAATTGCACTATCTACACAAGAAAGTGACCTTTATTGATAAGAAATATTAGGACACTTCAGGGGTTTAAAAGACTCTGAAAGCAAATCCAAGATTTCAGCTGAGCAGAGGACAACTTAGAAAGACTAATTTTAACCCTGGTTTTATGTACTTAAAAATTAGATAGAAAAAAATCACATCTATACAGAAATAAATGTTGTAATCTAACCACATCAGAGGCAATGCAAGCATTCAAAACTTATGCAGTCTATTTGAGGACTTACTTTCATGGGAAAGTACATTTAAAGAAGTACAAATTACTTCAGGTGACAGCTCATGTGAAATAGGGATGTTAAGGAAATCCCTTTGGACTCCAAAACTGAGCTAAGATCATGCTAGATACAACAGGGACTGAAACAAAATTAAACCTAGTACGGTTTTGCTCTTTGAGAAGGAAACGTGCAAATATTGCATTATGTATCAGTTCTGCATTCATAAGTGGGCCATCTGACTTATCGCACAAGCACCAAAAATTGAAATGAACCAATAGTAAAAAAATCAACCTCATCAGCCTGTTCCTCACTATTAGCAACCTGATTTCTAAGCATAACTCAATTTTGAAGACAAAATGCAAACCGGGTCCCCATAAGCCTCACTGTAGCTGGGTTTCTGTCCTCTTTAAACACACAGAGCTTCCAATTTTTTCCGTAGCAGAGCAAGATTACTGATGCAGTAGTGTAAGGTAATTCTGGCCAAATGAAACCAAATATTGTTATGATTTCAAGCTACTGTAATGATCTCAAGAAGTCACATCTCTGTCCCAGTGTCCTGCACAAAAGCATGTGGTGTAGATCTGCCTTTGTGCAACTTGCAATTATTGTTACAACACCACTGGGCTTGGCATTACAGGATCCTCCATCTGGCAGGTTTCAGGAAGAAAACATCCTATAACAGGAGCTCATCCAAGAACTCCTCACCTAAAGAAAACTCCTTTACAGTTGTGAGGAAAAGCAGGAAGCTCACACCCTGGTACACATTGCTTCCAGACGCAGCATACTGCTAAAAATGTTTTGAGGATCTGAGATCAGGTCCCTAAAACTAGTAAACTCTTCCTTGGGGAATGCCACGCAAACACTCCAAGTATCCAAATGGGAACTCCTACCTCTTCCATCACCTCGTCCCTTTGGAGTTTGGAAGGGTAGGACCATGCGAGAATGCAATGGTCACACTGGCAACAGCCTCTGGCTTGTTCACTGCTGGCAGCACTGAGCTCACCTCCAACTTGTAGGGTTTCAGCTTGATTTAGGGGCAAGTCTCACTTTTATTGAAAAAGTTTACATCAAATATTTGCAAGATATATTTCCAGCTATATCATGAAAATGAAAGGAAAAGCAAGGTTTACACTTTAAAATATGGAACAGGTGTTCTTCTTCTTGCTTCAGATGGTGAAATAGTTCTTGAAATTGAAATTCATAGCACATGTGAGCATTACAGACCTGGGAAGAAAAGGGGCTGAAGGACAGACAGAGGAAAGGACAGTTTTAATACATTCGTTGAGGAAGGGGAAAGAAGAACAGGGAAGGGAAACTCAAGCTGCCAGTACGAACCCATCCCTTCCTGTATTTTTGTGATACCCAACAAGACAATTTCTCCATTACTACAGGTAGTAGTGGAAAGCATTGTCAAAAGACAACTGCTGTGTGTACCAAAGAAAGTAATCTATTCAAGTGTCAAAGGCTTAACTGCTAAACTAAAATGAAACAAACAGAAATAAAAAAAAGTACAGTTCATGAAGATTAAAGGATTTATCACATTAAGTTTTGAAAATTCAACAACAAGAAAGTTCAAAACTTCCTAGTGGCTGTGACTGAAGCTGATGTGTTAAGCATGGAACTAAGCAAGCTCTTGTAAATAGAGATTGGTTTCTTTCATCTTCAAAACAGATTTATTTCTTTTTCCCCCAAGTGCTTTGCTATCTTAGAATTGCCTAGGCAGCATTTCTAAGATGTTACGTCAATACCTGTGAACAAGCAGGAAAAAGTAAACCCCACATCATATTTTAACACAGAGCATCAGAAGAGAGAACATGGCATTGCCATGCGTTTAAACAGTAAAAATCCAAATGCTTATGGGAACAAAGATAATAGTTTCTCCAGCTTCAAATATAAAACCTCAAGACTGCATGGTCTGTCATTTGTTTTGGCCAAGGACAAAAACAACGTCTTCAATCCCAAACAATACAATACTAATGATGGTGATCATTTAAACAAAGGGAAAAAAAATACTTTAATGTGAGCTAGAAAAGAGAAAGAAACCAGGCTAATGCTGTAAGGCAAGTTTCACAGCTCTGAAAGGACACAATAAAGAGCTTCTCAAGTATCCCATTTCCCCTACAAAGTTAACCAATTCATGCTACAAAGGATGTTTGTTGACAGCTTCCTCCAATACCACACCTGGGGTCACCTCATGCGTTTGTATATACCTAAAAGACTAAACATAATTTTAGTAGTCAGCTTTGTCCTACCCTGGACTGCAAGAATAGGGCTGAATACCAGCAGAGCAGTAATTAGACATACGTAGGGCTCAAAAAACTATTTCTATAAATACCAAGTGCATGTACATAGCTCTCAACTTAGGCCAGTTTCTCAATGTTTACTCCTTAATTTGGAGCTATGTTTTTGAGAAATGGGAGTCTAGTTGAAGGTACACCTCCCTCGCCTGACCAGGAGCCTTACGGTCTCCTGTCTTTCATGCAGCTCTCCTTCTGGGCAATTTGTGCCCACTTTAACATAATTTGGAGCATAACAAAGATGTAATTATGCATAAGTAGTACCCAACAGAAATCATCGATGAAAAATAAAGCCTTCTTTAAAGCAATTTTATCTAGCATTTTTATTATACATATATAGAATATTACTGTGCAAGGGAAAATACCTCAATGGCTGCATAAAGCACAGAAAACAAGTGCAGCTTGTACGAAATGGCATTTGTATATTTAATAAAAATACAAAAACTTTCCCCTCCTCTCTTTCCCATCTCTGATATTCTCTACAGTTCGTCCTAGCCTCCAACTATGTTTACATAGCAGTCAGATATAGATAAGTGTATACATACCTATACACATGCACATTCATACTTATGGTTAGGTATAACATGTGAAGTAATTTTGGATAGCAGAACCCACACAGAAAAAAATAACTTGCCTAGAGCTGCAAGGCCTGCTTGGATACTTCTAGTTAGAGAATCACAGAACAGCAGAGGCTAGAAGGCACCTCTGGAGACTGCCTAGTCCAACCTAATTCAACACTAGATGGATTTAGTGTTTGTAGATGTCTTCTAAGAACGGAAGTGCTTTAAGAGCTGGTTGCAGACATGCCTTTGACGCAAACTTAGGTTTCAGAGTCATGCTGAAGTAAAATACTAAATCTTAAGTTACTTTGTAGCATAAGCAAAGAGAAAATACTTGCAAAAACTCTTGCTCTTTATAGAGCTAAAAAATCACACTAGTAAAGAAGCATCCCACTTTTTCTATACGTACCATAAGAAAAACTCCTCATCAAGCCACACTACAGATGAAGATGACAAATCCTTTATACTTTAGCATGGGATAGGGGCATGATCTACTTGGCTGTTGCTCTGGGAGGATTTCAAAAAGGCACTCTGGCAAACCCTCCTTCTAGTGGAGAGCCTCTAAGCAGGATCTTTTAGGCACCCAGCGCATCGTATGTACCAAGTAGACAGCCCAAGAAAAGAGCAAACTAAAGGTGACTTCAAGGAATGTAAGCAGCCATGCTTCTTAGAGCCTTGCAGGCAGCAGCAAAGCTGTCAAGATTCAGGTCAGTAATATGCCAATACACCATAACTGCCTGAGACACCTACAAAGACCAGCAAGGGCGTAAGCAGCTCCTTTGGTCAAGCTCTTACAGAAGCATGGCCAGTGTGGGGTACCTGCATGGAGGCATGATGAAAATGAAAGAAACAATAAGCAAAGCTCATTAATCACTTCAGAAAGGGCTGATCTAGAGATGACAGGAGGGTGACAGGAAGATGAAGAACAGAGATGCTTGCCTTCAGTAAAGAGGTAACAGGCTGAGAAGAAAAAAAACAGATATGTCATATTTGGAAAGGTCGGGGTAAGATTTGCATTTGTCAGAATGAGCTTTCCAAGCAGATGCGAAGGACATCTTATTGCAACAAATAAATAAATAACAACAACAACAATAAATATTTGGTAAGAGAACTTAAAATTCTTTACCTGTGTGACATCCTTGGGCACCTGTGCCTAAAAGGTATTTTTGGATACCCAACCCTCCCCAAAACGGAGGATTAGCTGTGAAGATGTCAAAGAGCACATGGTTGAATGGCAGAGAGAAGCTGAAAGGCAGAGATAGATAGATTGCAGAAAGCAGGAGGGAAAAAAAAAGAGAAAAAGTAGATTTGAATGGGAAAATGGGGCAGACAAATTTAGAAAGGAGGTGGCAGCAAAGCAAGAAGAGAACTATGGGGAAGAGAGAAATAGGGAGCAAAACACTGAAGGACAACCTATTTTAAGGTTGTGTTCTGTTGCACCCACCACGGTACCTGCCTTCCTCATAAACTGACAGCAATCGTAGTGCCTCTGCTGGGCTTCACTCAGTTCTTGAGGAGGTAGGGGCCCAGAACAGAAATCTCAACAGTCTATAACATGCTCAAGGAAAATCGTAGGGGGCAGATAGGACAGGACCATGGATTGCCGTCAGGTTGATGTAACAGTAATGGAAGAGGAAGGTTTGTAATTTATCAAGTCCCTCATGTATTTTCTGTCTAGGCTGCTGTCGTAAGGTCACAGCAGAAATCCAAAGCTGCGTACTCATTTCCAGAAGACTGCAATGCCCAAAATACCCAATGACAATTATGACACTGAGACAGAAGGAAGTGATTCTTACCATGGAAAGTTTGTACTGTAAGTTTTTATACAGACAGGAATAGTTATACCAATCTTACAATACTCTTCATTCTTTTTAAAGACTTTTACAGTGATGGTTTTATGATCCTAAAGCACCGACTGTTCAGCCTACCTTACAAGCTCATAGTCACATAAAAGATGCTTCGTCTGAGTCTCGATTTCTTCCTTCTTCTCTAGCCTTTTTCTGCCTAGATTATAAAAGCAAGAATAGTTTGGAAAAGGGGCTGTATCACATTACACATTTGCATTATAGGCCAATATGCCTTATATACCATGCCTTATTGTACTAATATCTCTCTTGCAGTATCACTACCTATAAAACCTGTACACAGACCTTAAAAAAGAAACAGTTGTAAACATACACCCTAAACAGATGCAAAAGCCAAATATTCCCAAACTTGTGAAAATGCACATGCCACTGCAAACCTGGATATTTACACTTCTCTTCTGTCGACTGGTACTAATAACCCACACAAGTTGTATTATACATTGCATATCTTTGCTACAGAATGTATTTCTATGGACTTTCTAATCAAGGAGAACAGCCTAATCTTTGGGCTAGTCTACCAACTTCCAAAATGCTAAGCCCCCCCTTAAGAGAGACAAAAGAATTTGACATTCTTCTTTGCCATTAACTCAGATCTTGCAGTACACAGATTCATATTAGGAAGGTACGAAGAGGTACAGTAAAATCATTCTACAAGACCCAACAGCTATGCAGCTAAAATAAAAAAATAGATGGCTATATAACCATCAGCAGTATAAGTAATATGCTGTTTCAACTTATAAACCAAGGTATCCCAACCTACAAGACAACTGCATGATAGGCCATAAAACCAAATACTGTTACAGAATGGAATGGACAAGTCATGTTTAAAAATAACATATTTACAGAGTGAGGAATTGAGTTGCAAACTTCAGCTGCTCTGTGGAAAGGCCGTAGCAAGTAGTTGTGCCTAGAGGTGGCTGAAGCACATCCAGGAAAGAACATGAAAATGAGATGGGAATCTCATTACCAGGATTATGCAGACAATAGCATCCAGGATTAGTATTTTACGGTTATATCCTACATTAAATCTATCAAGCCACACTTAATACTGCAGGTAGTACACTTAACAATTAAAATTAATCATAACAGAAGATTAAATGTAAAAAAATAAAACTCAAATAACACCCATTTTATTTTCAATTCCCTATACCACTGCAGCTGTGAGAACTACAAGGAAAAGACACAGAGCAGGGAATGGAAGCAGCTATAAAATACAACCTTCCTCTAAACATTGCAACATTTGACATGCAGATGCCTAGAGACAGGCATATTTCATCCACTGTCAGAAACTGTTTCTGACTCCACACAGTTAGTCCCCAGAATAAATTATGCCAGGTGGGGGAGAACTTGTGGGAAGGAAGGAGTAGGGCAGACCTGCTCCACCATGGGACCTTGCTTGCATCCACTCCCTGGGCATGGATGGGAGCAACCACACCCCCAACCTGGGGAAGCAGCTGCCTGGGTAAAGAGAATATGGTCACATTTCTGATCCCGCTCATTAATGCTGCTGCACTGGTGTGGGAAGACAGTCACAACAACAAGGCCTCCCCAATTTAACATACAGCTCCCCCAGCTGGCAGAGGGAATCTCCACCAAGAGGAGTAATCCCACACTTCCCCACCACCCCGCCCAAAAGTTTTCAGGTTTAAAGAATAAAAAGACCTTCACTCAACAAAATACAGAAAACAGGCTATTGATTTCCCATGAAATCTCAGAGTGTTATAATAAGCATTTATAGATGGGCTACTGAATGTCTCAACCATTTAAACAGACAGACATTTCATCAGCAAAGTAAAAAATGGAGTTAGTTCCAAAAACTGATGAAAAGAAAAAGGAGCTTTAGGGCACAATGACACTTCTCTCATTCTAATGTAAGCATTTACACATATATCATTTCCGACAGAAACCGTAAGGCCTATAAGTGCAAATCCTGCAAAATAAACACTCTGGTAACGCTTTAAATCCCTGCAACTGTGTTTCAGGAGTATCTCTTTCATTGCTATCAGACTACAAAAAGATGCATTAACCTTAAGCACCATCTTTCCCCTTCAGATCTGGTATGGTTTTAAGTAATGCAAAATTTTCTTACACACAAAGCAGTTAAAAGACATAAGACCTTAATAAACCAGAGCTAGTGCAGTACTGTTTATTACAGGCACTCAGTTTACTGCATATATCCATCTCTAGCTGGCACTCAAAGCCAGTGTTTCTTAAAACGCTGCTTTTCAGGGAGTATTTCTATTTCGATTGGACTATAATGAGAATACTGATACGGCATTGAAAGTGTCAACAATGTATTATTTTCTACACAAACACATATTAGTGTTAGATGGTATAAGTGACTCTTCCCCAGTTATATATAATTATATTCGAAACATTCAAGACCTTAATTTTTGTAACATATGCTTGTGCCCTTACTGTACATACACTTATACAACATACACTGCATTTCTGATGGAAAGAAAAGTGTTCCTTTCACATAACAATGGACTTGGAGATTCATCTACAGGGCAACATATCAGAAACAAGAACTGTTCGCAGTGGTGCACAGCAAGCATGCTATGAATGCATCTCCCAACAAAGAGTAATTAAAAACTTTTACTTCAAGAAACTCATGGGCAGAACTTGAATATAAAATCTGACTGAGAATTATCAAGTGTGCTACATTTCCAGTAGCAATACACTGGTTATAGGTAGAATATGTTTATAGCAAAAACGACAACTATTTAGAGGGTAATCCACATGAACTGCTGCTTCAATTTGTTTTCTTTGTTTACCCAGAAGAAAAACAAGGTTATAGCAAAAAGAGAAGTGATAACAAAGTAGCTTATTCTTTGCTGTTAAGGCATTGGCAGTTTAAACTACACTGTCATCAGTTCTAGTTTCACGACAGTCATTTTTTGTTGTGACGCTTGCACACATCATCACAGCTCTTTTTGGAGGCAGAGATGTCCACATCTAAATAACTCCTGGAGCAGTATTTCAGTGCCAGTGGGTGGTGGTATTATCTGTATCCACCTCCAAAAATATGCAAACTTTTACAGCATTTTTCCAGATATGCCTTATATTACTTGCAAATAACGATAGCTCAAATCATGGAATAGGAAGCGTCAGCTTCTTGTCTCTTGAAAATAAACTGTCTGGATATGGTAAACATAATTCAGCTGTGGATATTACTTCCTACATTTCTTTATTACTAACATTATTCACTCCTTCATGGGATGCTGTTGCAAAGGTCAAAGATGTAGATAAAATTTACTTGAGGCAAGCTTCTGCTGAAAAAGGCAGAAGGAATATTTTAACTTAAAACCTCTTTAAGACACTTTTGCTTTGCATTGTGGAGCAACGAGGGAACATAAGACAGCCTGAGAAAAACATGTCTTCACATCCCTGTACAGACTTAACTGTTAATATGCAAAAATTCTGTTTTCCAAGTCTACATTGAAGAAAAGAACTTTGGAAATAAAACCCAGGTGGACGTAGACACCAAGGTAACTATTTTAGTCAACAGAAAAAAAATCAAAGAAACTTGTATCAGCTGTGATCCCAACCACTTCCTTTTGAACATGCTGTCACAAATAATAAAGCATCCATATTTGTTGTACCCACAGCAACAAAGTTTGCAATTGCATAAATGCCCATTTCTATGAATATCTACTCAGGAGGTAACAATCTCATACGATGTAGTTTAAGAGTGAATAGATTAAATTTTGCTTTGGTTTACACAGTAGGAAAAGCTTCTTCACGGATAGGTGTGGAGGGAAGAGCAAAGACAAACATCAAAATAGCTCCTGTTCCTAACACCTTTCTGATCCTGGCTGAGACAATCTACTTGTACCTCAGACGCATGGTGGCAGCCAGCCAGCCAGATGACTGGTGACTTAATATACAAGTTCATGTGGGCTGTGGAGTCTGACACAGACAAGGGCATTAACTTTGAAGTCTCAACAGTCAGCCTCAGTATTCAAAAGCCATCAAATGAGGCACGACTATATTAAGAATCTTCTTTTTTAATACTTCATGCTGGCTTCCCTGCTTGCTTCCTTCTGTTCTGAACAGCTTTTACTGTAAAATGTGTCATTAAATATGCATGCTTTTTATAGGAAAAGTTGTGATCAATTGATGCATAGGTCAAGTACAAAAAGAACTTAAATGAGTATGACACTATGAAAAATACTGTAATAGCCTCAAAATCACAGATGAGAAAATTGGTATATATATCTTGTTTCATTCTACTGCTGGAGGCAGTTCTGACAATAAATAAGGCTTTGGGACAAAATCCAGCCTTTGAGAACAATACAAATATATACAGAAAATACATGTGTGTGCAAGCAAAGGATATACTGTAATCTACCAGACAGGGTGGCTTTAGTTTCATTTTGAAAGCCACTTAAAATAAAACCTATTGGATGAAACAAAGAATCCACCCAAACATGAAGGCTACAGCATCTTTGTTGAAAGAACAATAGCATATTACTCCTCATCCCTCTATCTTGTTGCAAGAGAACCATCAAGACAGTTATTGCTGTGATCAAATTAAAGAACACTTCACAGAATTATTTTTTAAATTAATCACTATTTTAGTGGTTTATCTTCATGTGCCAATAGTTATAAAAGCTATAATTCAATTGGTCTGCTGAAAACATCCCAATAAAAGAAATATTTCTATTAGCATAACAATAGGCAACCAGTAAAATCACTCACATGCATGGGCTCAAAATTTCAAATGAAAGCAAGTCTCATATAAATACCCTCTATTTTTACACTAAATCCACTCTAATGATATGTTTTGTGATCTGATGGCTCTCCCACCGGAGTACACATGATATTAATGAAAGCAAGATCAAATTAAACAGATGACATGATTAACAGTATTCATTTCATGCATGACTGTTGTACCAGAGAGATAAAGACCTGCAAGTAATTACCACCAAGTAAAACTCCTTCACTGACCTCTTGGCTTGCGGCTAGCAGTCCTTAAGTATTGATGTTTTGCAACAAAGACCAGTGCCTTTCATCTGTGGGCTTGCTTTTACGCTACAAGCTGAGTACCTCTCCCGTTGCATGCACACATTACCTCTGTATCTATGTCTGTAATGCAGCATAAAGATAACTGGGGAAACCTATCAAACCGGCAGGCAGCAACCTCGCCCGCCAATAAGCGCCAGGCACATGCAGAATCCAGCACATGCTCGCTGGGGCTCGCAGACTGTCACTGCTGCTTAGCAGGCTGCTAATCTAATTATAGCCGTTTGCCATAGCAAAGGGCTGCTGAGGCATCGCGCGAGGAATGAGAGCTGACCAGATTACACCTTTTAGCTGAAAGCACCAACATTTGGGATTATTATTTGTCTGGATACACAAAGACACAACTCTTATTCGGGGTTTCTGGTGGGGTTTTTTGGGGCGGGGGTTGTTGTTGGTTTGGGGTTTTTTTCCCCTGAATGGTTTGTCTACAAAGGGGTTTGTCTATGAGGGGGTTTGTCTTCGTCTTTGAAAATAGGGATGTATTTAGGACTGCTCTTTCAGAAGCTGACCAATTGTAGTTTGCTAGGTCTATTAGATGGAGATAATAAAATATAGCAGTTTATTTGACAGTAGGAATTCTTGCTTTGAATGTACACATCATCAGCATCATATACACAGTAGATATCAGATCAGCTTATGCACAGTACTTCAGTCTACAACATAGACCTCATATCAGCGAGGCACCACATGCAGGCTTTTAGTGCACAGTAACCCTACAGAAGTCAACAGGACCCCCTCTGTCTTTTATGTTTACATGTAGGCAGACATTCAGATGACCCAAGGGCTTCTGTGTGCATAGGCACATAATGTCCTAACTAAGCTTTCATGAGGCTATGGTGGAAATGCCAAGCAAATTTTTGCCATTATGCAAAATCAACTGAATTAATTTGGAAAATACTTAAAGTGAGCAAATACTCCCTAGAAGCATGGGGACCTAACTAAAGTAAGCCTCACATGCACCTCAAATATTAAGTCCACAAAACTAAGGAATGTTATCATCTAAGAGACCATTGTGTATTTCAATGATGCAGACAGCTTCTACAATACCAGGTAAATAACCACGAAAAAGAGATACAGGGATCTCTAATTTACTTTTCCTTGATAGTACATTTCAATTAACCTTTGTTCTGATATGCACAAATCAGAAAATCTCCTGAAGTTTCCTGTTCCCACACGATTCATACAGTCACCTGAGCTCTACACTAACCAAAAGGTTTTCAAATGTCAGTGACAAGATGGACATACACAGCCTGTTCTTCAGAAGTGCCAGTGCCAGCTGCCTCCCATTTTTCATGATTGATATTGTGAAAATATCATAATGTTACAGCATTATACACAGGCAGACTTTACAAGACATTTTTAAGATGTTCAACTAAGTTACACATAAAACACATCCATAAATATTATACTTACAAGACTCTGAACCCCACTGCAATAATAAGTTCTTACGTGCCCACACCAGCATTTTTCCTAAATCTTTACTCTTATCACCAGCACCATACAGTATTAGGCATAGTCCAAGTGCACGATATTAAAGGCTTATAAAAAGCCTTTTATAAAAAACATTTTTTCCTAACATACTTACTTCAGTACAAAAATTATATTTGCTACATAAAACGTTCCTAATGGAACAAGACTTCCATGTGGTAATAGTGCAAGACCATATTTATTGACAATATGTAAATAGCTGTGTCACAGCTTTCTTAACCTGCCAGTGAAAATTGCTCATAAAAGAGTTGCTCTCTGCTAGAAGTAGACTTTAGCTTGTAAGAGAAATTTTCAAAGCTATATATAGCTAGAAATAAAAACAAAATGCAGGAATAAGGACATTTTGCTCCTTGATTCACTGTTCAGTCAACATTAAGTTGAGCTGCAATAAACAGAGGCTATTTTACTAAGCCTTCCTTTAGAGATTGCATCATCCAAGGAACTCATCAATTTTCATAAACTGTGCTGCTTTAAAATACTGTAGAATATTCCAAGTTTCTCAGCAGTACTGTTTGAAGTCAGAAACTATGTATGTCATGAATAAATGCAGGAGAGGCAGTTATAGAGAGGTTAAAAACTTAATTTAAAAAGAGTTAAAGAGACTGTGGAGAGGAGGTGTGCAGTTATGTGATGAACAGATCCATAATGATTTTTCCAACATTTTGCCAAAGGTAGAAACACAGAAACAACACCAATAGGCTTGACCCTAATGTTCTCATCCAGCTTATTCGGAAGGCTCATATTTGCTACGCAAAGGAAAAGACACACAAAATAATGAAAATCAAAGAGACTTAAATAATTATTTTAATTTAATCCACATTCAGACACTAACCAGGCACATGACAGGTGACAAAATGACCACGGATCCTTCAACAGAAACTAAACAGGATTTCAGCTTCCACAGGACTCTCAGTTTTGGCTCCCTCCCATGCAAGCTACTAAGCCTATGTATCCCTATGTCTGCCCAGCAGCTCACAAAACCCTCACTGTTACCTCTTGTGTGGGTTCAACACTGCTCCCTGGCAGCAAACGTCCTGTCTCCTACCCATGGATCTGCTGACTCCTAGGGCAAGTACAGCCCGTGTCTCCAGCACGTGCTGACCCCGCAGCGTGCTCTCAACATAGTATTGCAGCAGGGTACTCGTTCTAGGAGTTGTTTTCTTTAAAACATCACGGTGGCAGCTGTATTTGGGAGATGCACTGACAGTTGCAAAGTTGATATTCAAGAGATACCTACTTCCCTCTGCAACACAATCAATATTCACCAAATCTCGGTGCCTAGCTTAGCAGACCAGTCAGAAGAGTCTAATGTCTGTCTCAACTTTAACAGTCACTCCTAACCATCACAACGATGTGCTGGGCAAGGAAGCCATGGAAAACAGCACCGCAGGTCTGATGTTTGGAGTCAGCAGTGGTTCACGAGGGCCCATGCTCTGCAAAGACTGGTGGGACTGGTGGTTAAAACTCCAACTGAGAACAACACAGTGCTCCATCAGCCTGTCCTGCATGGTGACCACACACAAGCGCCTGGACCAAACACCAGACCCACGACAGGATACAGCAATGCAAAGGCATGCCAGACAGAGGCCAAGAGAGGTTTCGTGAGGACACGGTCATAAGAGATTCATCAGCTCCAGCAAGTCTCTGTTGGAAGTGAACAAATTGTGAAAGGTATGTGAGTTGGCCAATATTCGGCAGACCTTAATCGAAAGCAAAAGCCTGTCCCTGGCACAAGTTATCTGCCTGTGCTAAGCTTCACATTCCTGCTCCTCCGCATGGAAACAGAAGGTCTCTACAACGTTTTTGGAAATCAAAAGCAAGTTCCTCTAACCCTGTTCCTTGACAGTACAGTTTCAATCAAAATTTTCCAAAACCATACGGTCTGAGGCAGATGCCCATCACAGAGGGGAGGAGATAATAAAACCCATGGGGGTTCGATGAGTTCATCATGTGATACCGAAACCAGCATCTTACAGCAAAAACTGCCCGGCTAGCACATTAAAGAATTTTACACTTCATTTAGCCATATCTAAGTGAATTAACAGGCAGATGACTATTTTGGGAACAAATAACTTTTTACTACGTTACGCTCATTTGTAAAAGTACTTATATAGCCAACAATGTCAATACAAAAATACTTAAAATAAAATCTCTGATGTGTCTTGCAACTAAACAAGTTTCACTCTGGATACCAGTAAACCTTTGACTTAAAAATATACCAAATATTTCTTGGAAACTGTTACCTCAGTTATTTAATTAGGTTTTGCAAAGTATAGTAAACATATGGAACGAAAATGAATTGAGCAAAAAGGCTGGTGAATCAACATTCTGCATTTCTAAAGGCAATAGTGTGTATATTTCCAAGCTGTAGCCTTGAGAGGTTGAACTGAACCAATTACTCTAATGAATATTTTACTTGGCTTGATGCATTTATTAGACGTTTAGAAGTAAGATAAACCATCCCATAGCTATGTATACATAACAACAAAATAGTCTTAAGATTTTTGTATGATACTTTTTATAGTTACACATATTAAAAGATGAGGGGACAATTTTTTCTTCCACAAATTTTACTACATCTCCATTTTCCTTCCTAAAAAAAATTATCAAGCATTATTTTGTTTTTCTTTTGAAAATGATATTTGACTTTCACAATCATTATCTGTCAGACTCTCTCCTTTCCTAGCAAGTAATTTGTGGAATTTGGGAAGTCTGCAAATCGGTAGCAAACTCTCACAAGACCCATCATCATTTGTGGAGGAAAATAAAAATCCGGCCCTAGAGTTTGCCACATGAACTTTTCTCAGGAAGTCATAAACAACAGTCTTCAAGGTTACCACTCAGCATGGAAAAGCCTATGCTAATTTTATGGAGCACAGGGATATTTCTTGGACTGATCCTGATTTCAGTCTGGTAGGACAGCAGTTAATACTATCGATCATGTTTTGAAGTTAACCTGCAACTTTAGGGCTTTTTTTTCAAATATGTTAATTATATCTCTAAACGTCTCAGACAGCACTTCCTCTGGCTGCCTAAAAACAGGCAGAGACATCTCAATATTAAAGCCAGAGACTCTTTGCAGGATGGCACTAAGACTGATTCCTATTGGATATTTTTAATAGCATTCATATTCAATTTTTTCTCAGAATTATAAAGAGAGAAAAAAACCACACCCATATTCCAAAGGACATCACCATCCCTCACCTTCACACATCTACGTATTGGCAGTATCTTCACTGAAGACTCAGCCAACAGAAATGAAGACACCTCTGCCATCTCAAGAGAAGCAGAGGAGGAGCAGTTAAATGGTCAGTGAGGCACGTTTCACCCCACCACTGACGAATGCAGTAAAGAAGGATATGAAGTGAAGCCTACAAGGAGGTTTACTATGCTGAGCACTTGCACTTTGCCCACACAAACAGACTACTATCCTGTTTGTATCTTCAAGAACACAAAAAACCTAAATTCAAACAATAAGTCATTTAAAGACTTCATATCACCCTGAAAAATTCTTCCCACAACATATCGCTCCAACACATCGCCATCTCAAAGTTAAATTTCCATTTCTCAAGTTCTTTCCGTTTTTCTTTCAGTATAATATTTTCTTCTGCCTCTATACTGCATTTCAGCAATCAATTCAAATTATAGAAATATCCTTCATGCCCCCTTCCTCTCTACTTATTTTTCCCTCCACTACCTTTCCTCACAGCTAGCAGCAGAGATGCAGTACAAACTGTCCATTTCAAAGGCAACACACTTGTCTGTACAACTGAGACCTAATCAACACCAAAACACGTGTACCTCCTAGCCACCACTTCATGATCTCTGGCTGATCAGTTAGATAGCCATGAGACTCGGGAACCACAGAAAGGGACTGCACTGTTTACCAGTAACAGAGCAAGCAAAAGAAAGAGCCTTAAACACCACATCCAGGCCTTGAACCCCATATAGTACATCCCTGATGCACATAAAGTCAATGATTGCGATCCCAGTGAGCCGAAGACTGTAAAATATAGCATAGAAAAAGCAGCCTCTGGTTGCAAACAGCCAGCAAACTGTAACAACAGGTTTAAAGAGAGCGCAATTAAAAAAAAGAAGCACCACTGACATAAGATGCTGCAATTCTAACACAAGGTGTAATTGTGGCAAGTCAATTGCTTACAAGAACATGGGAGGTTAAATCTACTTTGGAACAAGCCACAAGAGGGCTTCATAAGTGGAGATACATTTTTTTGTATAATACTCAATGCAGTGGAAAATAGAAATCCCAAGAGCGTCACTTAAGCCAGGAAGCTGACAGACAAGTACAGATTTTCTCTAGGGAAGAACACAAAAGAGAGCTTCAAATATAAAAAGTACACTTCCAGCACTTCCACATTATTAATCTTCAACACCACTGCTGGGACTTTCTTTTCCTCCTCTATGTAGTATAATTTTCATCTTTAGTGCAATAGGTGACACAATTTGATTCTGAGTATATCTAACCAAGATAGCTATAGATTGGCCTGAGAAAACTTTAAATGAAACTCTTCCATTACCAGACAGGTGTAATTTTTCAAAAATGCTATGCTGCAAAGAGCGCAAAAGCTGAAGGATGAAGTGCAGCATTCCTCCCTTTGAAGGGGAAACTCCATCAGACTTGCTCAGTTCTGTAATTAAGAATGTTATTTCCAATTCTGAGTAGAAAGCGCAGCTCCAAGGCTTTCTTTGATCTTGTGCAAGGACAATGAAGATCCATCAAGCATTGTAAAGTCCACTGTGTTTTTTACTCTTCAAAGACTGTTTTTTCTGCATTATTACATCTCTCTATGCGAGAAGATGCTTACGTTGAGCTGCAAGATGGAATTAGAGAGCAAGTCAAAGTGTGACTGTTGGAACATGAAGTAGTTTCTCGCAGATGCTAACGTGTACTCAAGAACTGCCCTGCTGCCAGCCAGCTCACCAGGAGCTCAGGGACTTCAAACCTTCGAGACTTCAAGTCTCCAGTTCACACCCATAATTCAGAGTTTCAGAGAAACTCTCAGATCCTTATTACTTTACACAGCAGTTGAAGATATTCACCACAATGAATCCCAGAAGAAAACTACCTTGGAATGCAATGGCTTTAGTTATCATTTCAAGGTCAAAAAGTTTGAAGACAGTCTACTAAACTTCAAGACATTTTAGTCAAATGTAAAATAACCTTAGATTTCAATCTTAGAAAGATTGTTAATTTAATGACTAGAAATAGTCTCCATATAAAACCAGCAACTGTGACTCGCTATACCAGAACCCAGTCTCATGGACTTCTTACAAGAAACCAAAAGCATTTTACTGGCACAAATGAAAAGCCTCTCCAGGAAGAGAAGCTTTATTATTCCACAGAGTCAGCCGAAAGCCTTTTTATGAAAGAGTCTTTAGAACTTCCATTCCGTATAATGTTCCTGAAGAAGAGCATACTTAAATCCCAGGCAGTTTGTAGACCTTTTAGATAAAGTTTGTGGGACAGATAAAATCCCAGGCCCTACTTCCAGGACTGCTTGTGGCTTTTAGCCAATTCTCTAATGCAAAATAAGCATAAAAGTCACATCATTAGGGCTACAAAAAATTAGTAGAAGTAGGAACAGGCAAGTGCCCACTTCTCAAGCCTAAAGACTCCCAACTCCCTGTTTTCCACCCTGTTCTAGCCATTTGAGCAGACACTCCCTTCCCTGCACAGGTCTCCAACTAAGATGAGTGGGACAGTAATTATCCTACAAAACTACAGCAGGACCTACGGTGTGCTCTGAACATGGGAAACATGCACCAAGGGAACTCTGCCACATCTTGGAGACAAATTACCTACTTGTCTGCCTTCTCAAACCTTTCTTGGACAAAACAGCAGTCATTTTCCTCACCTTGCCTTCCTAGGCCTATGGGCAAAAAATGTTGCCCAGTTCCTCCACAGCACACGTCTGCATGGTATAGAAGCCTCACACAAGCCACCACTTGTAATACTACTGCTGTTGAAAACCAGAATTTCTTCATCGTCATAAAATGCTGGCTGTTCAGAAGATCAACCCCAAATCAGATGGAATCTTTTATCCTTTTGTCTGAACTGCAAATCTCTAGCATTGTTTCTAAAAGCACAGGCATAGCAGTCTTCAGTTTCACATTAAACAAAATACAAACACTTAAGAACCTTTTGTCTCACTGGCAATGTAATTTAACACTGCTGACACATATCATTTTAGCAAGAATTTATATCAACATAACGTAAGGAATAAAGTAGGCTAAGTTTGTAGGTCTGAACTTAGCCTTCACTGTGAATTGAAATACATTTTGTGAGCACATATATGCAGTAAGTATGCCTCATCTTTTCCAATACTGTACTATGTGGTGAAGGACAGAACATTAAGATCATTGGTTTCCTACTACCTCAAGCGGGTGACGTGTCCCAAACATGTCAGAGATGGAAAGGGAAAAATCAGTAAAATGATAACTATACAAGCTACAGCATAACAATAATCCCTTTTTTTGTCACTATATAAGTTATGTAAAGACACAGGAAAAAAGGTCAAGAGGTAAGCACTCAAAATTAAATGAAGTCAGAACTGGAACTTTCAGTCTGTCTGAAACATGCAACTCCTGCATGCTCTAAGATAATGTAGTCTTTTGAGATCTGAACAAGAAAATATTTTCTTGCTCCTAAAGTTCTGCCTTAATCAGGATCTGAAGAAACTGCTCCAAAGCTAATCAGCAAATAAAAGACTGAGATTTTCAAAGCAAATTCCAGCAGTCTGTAGCCAAAACATAAGCAGTATAACCACAGAAAAAAAGGGCTGCTAGAGAAAAGAAACACAAACAAGTTTCAAAGCTGTATAAGTACTTAATACCAACTTCACTGTATTTATTATTCATATTTTATAACAGAGACTACATACCTATGAAAACACCGCATAACTTAAAAACCGTCTTAATTTCTATACTCCACTGGACTGCCACATGCAATTCCACCTTATCCCACCGACCAGCGTAAATATTTGTATTTGGAAGGACTGAGGGCTACGGCTGAGTTAATGTTTGGTAGAAAACCTTCCTCAAGTAAATCAAAATACAAGAGGAAAATGTACCAAGCCAAACTAATCAAGGATATGCAAAATGGACTGGAGATTAAAAAACAAAAAAAGTTTAAAATCTGTGGAAACTGATGGCAGTGAAAGCTTGCTATGCTAAAAAAGCGCAAGAATGAAATCAAAATGAAAATGAAGTCACGTGCTCAAAAGAAAGGGGCAACAAAATTCACACCTAAAAGATATTAACAAGCAAAGACGTCCAGAAAACAAAGCATGCCTTCTCAGTGGTAGTACATCTTTGCTTGCCTCATCTGCTTTCAAAGCCTACTGGAGGCAGATCTACGAAACTTGTGAGGAAAAAATAAAATTCTCATTGTTGTGTATGTTATTTGCATCTCACTACTACAAATCTCAGAGGAACTTACCCATATCTACTTTAAAACTAAAATTACCCTGGAAAGATCTTTCTGAGCAGCAACATAAGCAGCAGCTCATACTTACTAATTGTACTTCTTGCAACGTGGAAATAACTTTTTTTTACAGATAAATAGATTTAATTTACATAGTCTTCAAGGCAGCCAGGCGGAAAAACAGTATTGATTTAATGTCTGACACTCTGCAATCCAGCACTTCAATCTAGTAAGCCAAAAAGGCAGAAACCCTGACTTGTGGTTAAATACTGCAGTCTGTGGCACACATCAGTTTCTCAACGGAGGAGGAAGGTTGTTAAGTCTGGGACCATGCCTTGGTGAAGGCCAACCACCAAAATGAAGGCACTGCTGGAGCTGGTTGCTATCACGGGCACACCATCAGCAGGGCAGACCCAACAGCAAGCAGCAGAGGAAACACCTCTTCTTAAAAAAAAATATATCACCTCCAACTGAGAAGTATAGCCTGTTGGCAAATGGCATTAAGTATTCTGTGTTTGACGCTACCGTGAAAGAAGAAAGAGGATTCACCCTCCACAAGTCCTGACCATCTGAAGAAAGAGCCTGTGAAGAACCTGCAGAGGCTGTACTACTGAGAACACCTGGGAGCGCTTCCCACATTGTTTTGGGGTTTTGTTTTTCTAAACATTAATGAAACTCACTGTACCTTACAACTGAGAAAATGAAGACAGAAACAAGGATAAGGAGATAGAACAAAGCTAAATATAGGTATAGTTTACCTGATGCTTTAGATAACTGGTGAGTCATTTGAGTACTTGCACTAGAATTAAAGCGTTTCAAAATTAAAGGCTGCTGGTGTGCAATCTATAAAAGAATGGACAATTATATAACATGCATATCCAGGCTACACCTCACAGATCCTTTATGCCTCCTCCTCCTCAAGATCACCTGTGTTTTATATTACAAGATTAACCCATTTTGTTATTTATACAAAGTTCTGTAACATAAGGAGTACCATTAATTTGAAGAGACAAGCTCACAAGATACGAAGGTATCATCATTCAGGACTCTACATAAACACCTGCTTCCCTTAACACTGACATTTAAAACGTTGACTATGACTAAAATAGGTGAGTGCAGTAACTTGCCATAATCATAAGCAATCATTCAAGAAAAATGTGATCTAATACTTGTAATTTAAAATTATCTTGCAATCTGACTTACAAAATAAAGAAGACAAAGATGATTCAGGTGAGTCAAAATTTTCATTACAGACTGCCTATCACAGTGAAAACTCAAGTGAATGAGCACTGCAAAATAACATGTTCTAATAGAAAAAAGTTATCAAGATGTAAATTAAAACATCAGAAAGTAAGCCTGGTGTGTATATAGATTTGTTTCTTTGAACATGTACTTAGTAAAGTAACATAGAAAGAGAAAACATGCAACAAATAGAAAGTTCTACAGAAGAAAAACACTCTGCTGTAATAATCCACAGGTAAGAGAAAGCGTCATTTAGAATTGGATGCAAATATATCAAGCTTGGATATCAGAATGATTACATTTTAATACCAAGCAATTCTGAATAGAGATAACTTAACTTACACTGAAATGACTGAATAATTTTTCGCTAAGGTCATGTATCTTAGCCCTGCTTTGCTCACGGAGTCCACTACTGAGTGCTTCTGATCAAACACTGTTTGTACGACATCAGAAAATTCTTCTACTAACCTAATGCAAAGAACAAATTTTGGCTGCAAAAGGCAGCAGCAATAAGAGAGAAAAAGTTAACATTTTTTTTTTTAACAATAATAAACGGATCCATGCATCAACGTGTCTCTGGAAAATACCTTCTGTATCAGATTTTCAAGATGTTGGCACGTACAAACCAGGGAAGGCCGATTTAGGTTCCAGACTGTGCATTTATCTAGTGTAAGTATTTATGCTTATTAAGTCTATTAAGAACTCTATTGTTAAAAAGTTCATTAATTGTTTGGGGCAGCAAGCTCTTCCTGTGCCACAGTGCTGTAGTAGGAAGACTCAGGGACAATGATGAGAAAATAAAATTTGAATACCTACTACTAGTTCCTAGGGAAAAATCAAATAGGGGTTCTTCTCATTCAACACACACTCTAAGAAACTTTAAAATACAGGCTTGCGTGAAAACTTTTGATATTATCACATAGCAGGAAATTCTGGATGACCGACTACGATAACCACCATGACACCTGCTACCTCATGGAAACGTAAGTGCTATTTTGAAAAGCTGTATTTGGTGGAATGTTGCAACTTCTGCTAAGTTGGGAAACAACCCCAAAACTGGCAACCACAGCAGTAAAATTTCAGGAGGACTGAAGTCCTCCACTGGAAGTCCACCATATTGCACGTTGAAGAGAGCCAATTCCTTCCACGAAGAGCTCTTGTTGCTGCAGAAAATGTGCAGCCTCTGTCTTCTGAATAGCTGAATTCTCTGTATCGCTGCTGGTAAGCACTAACCAGAGGTAAACAAAAGAAGCACAGTAGACATTCAAAATTTGAGATCAATCAATTAACTACTAATGTGACTTACTGGCCCCATTTTGTACAGCAAGTCCCTTATGCAAACATATTTGGTAGGCGCAGCAGGAGCATTATGCCATCTAATGCTTAATTCTGTAAACTCTCCCACTTAGAGGATGAACACTCAATGTTTCAAGAAGACTTGGTTAGAGACCTGCTTGGCCAATGAGACGTCCCCAAGTCTATGGGACCGGACGGGATACACCCAAGGATATTAAGGAAGCTGGCAGAGGTCCTTGCCAAACCCCTATCAACAGTCCTGGCTGACTGGGGAAGCGTCGCTTGACTGGAGACTGGCAAATGTAACTCCCATTTACAACAAGGGTCAAAAGGACGATCCGGGGTACTATAGGCCTCTCAGCTTGAACTCGGTACTGGGGAAGGTCATGGAGCAGATGATATTGAGTGCTATCACACAGCACATATAGAACAGCCAGGTGATTAGACCCAGTCAACATGGGTTTATGAAAGGCAGGTCTTGCCAGACCAACCTGATCTCTTTCTATGACAAGGTTACCCGGTTAATGGGTGAGGGAAAGGCTGTGGATGTGGTGTACCTGGACTTCTGTAAAGCCTTTGACACCATTTCTCACAGTATTCTGATTGATAACCTGGCTGCCAATGGCCCAGATGGGCAAACCCTCTGCTGGGTGATAAACTGGCTGGATGGCCAGGCCCAGAGGGCAGTGGTAAATGGAGTTAAATCCAGTCAGAGGTCAGTCATGAGTGGTGTTCCCCAGGGTTCAGTTCTGGGTCCAGTCCTGTTCAATATTTTTATTAATTATCTGGACAAAGGGATCGAATGCACCCTTAGCAAGTTTGCAGATGACACCAAGCTGGGTGGCAATGTTAATCTGCTTGAAGGAAGGGAGACTCTGCAGAGGGATCTGAACAAGTTGGATCAATGGGCTGAGACCAACGGGATGAGGTTTAACAAGACCAAGTGCCGAGTCCTGCACTTGGGACACAACAACCTCATGCAGCATTACAGGCTTGGGGAAGAGTGGCTGGAGAGCTGCCTGGAGAAGGACCTGGGGGCGTTGGTGGACAACAGGCTGAATATGAGCCAGCAGTGTGCCAAGGTGGCCAAGAAGGCCAATGGCATCTTGGCCTGTATCAGAAACAGCGTGGCCCGAAGGACAAGGGAGGTGATTGTACCCCTGTACTTGGCACTGGTGAGCCCACACCTCGAGTGCTGTGTTCAGTTCTGGGCCCCTCACTACAAGAAGGATATTGAGGTGCTGGAGCACATCCAGAGAAGGGCGACAAGGCTGGTGAAGGGGCTGGAGAATAAGTCCTATGAGGAATGGCTGAGGGAACTGCAGTTGTTTAGTTTGGAGGCAGATGAGGGGAGACCTCATTGCTGTCTACGGCTGCCTGAAAGGAGGCTGTGGCAGAGCAGCGAGTGTTGATCTCTTCTCTGAAGTGACAGGTGATAGGACAAGAGGAAATGGCCACAAGTTGCACTAGGGGAGGTTCAGACTGGATATTAGGAAGAATTCCTTTACTGAAAGGGTGGTCAGGCACTGGAACAGCTGCCCAGGGAGGTGGTTGAGTCACCATTCCTGGAGGTATTTAAAAAAAGGAGAGATGAGTTTTTAAGGAACATGGTTTAGCTGATAATGGGTGCGGTTGGACTCAATGATCTCAAAGGTCTTTTCCAACCAGAAGATTGTCTGATTCTATGCTTAGACAGGGCCCTAAAAAACTTTGTGTTAAACAAAAATTAGACATGCCATAAGAGTCACATTCCTTTACAATACAGAGAAGATTAAATGTCATTGGAACAAAGAAAACAATCTCTGTCCTACCCTATATTTTTTAAATATCCTTCTTCATAAATTTAAGTTACTCTTCCATTTAAAAAAATGTTATGAAGCCTGGAATTTGGTTGCTGCTGGGTTTTATGGCTCTTTTGGGGAAGTCATAGTATTTTGACAGTACACTTCTGATAACTAATGTAGCCAAATACTACTTCATCTCTGAAAATTCCACCCACTAAAGGAATGGCAAGAACACCTTGTGTTTAATTAGTAGGGGGTGGGGGTAGAAGAACTCTGCATCTCATAGGAGAATAAACTTTAGTTATCACAGCTGAAAGAAAGGCTTCCAAAAGAGCAAAGCTTGTAAGTCATCCTGAGTAATTTCTGCATATCAACACTGATTAGTTACTGGGAGCTTATCAAACTGTTGGTTGTTGCTTTGTGGGGTTTTGTTTTGGGGTGGGTTTTTTTTTGTTGTTGTTTATTTTAAAGAGTTTAACCATACAAAACAATCAGTAAGTAAAAGCAATCACATACCTCTGCCCCTCAAGTCATTTTCTCTAGAGAAACGGACTGCAGACATTCAAGTTGACATGAGAAAATGCAAAAGCCACAAAACTCCTTTACATATCTGCATGGCTTTCAGCAGTGAATGCCCAGCTGGGAGACAAGGGACAGCTCCAGACAGGGACAGCAATGAGTACTTCACTGGATACCGTACTCCAGTGTGAATGCAGCTCTCTTCTCCATCTGGCAGCCACACGAAACACTGGACTTTGATCCTTGGACATTCATATATGTGCTCAAAGATTTTCCCTCCCATTGCCATTTTCTTCACCAGCTCTTTCTAGTGAGGACTGCTGAAGGGCGGGGGGAATCCAACAGCTTTTTTATCCCAATGAATGCTCATCCCCTTCCTTATACTAGGTGACATGATGGAACATTTCAACATAACATGATCAAAAAGACAACGACTACAAGATGATCCTCCTAGCACCTTATGGTTTGAAAGCCACATACAATGCAGGCAAACCAGTGCTGGAAAAGACAATTTATTTATCTTCCTGCAGTTGATGATCTTCACATGACTTCCTTGAGAAAATACAAAGCACAGAATACAAGAACTCCAGCAAGGACCTAACTAAAACCCAGAAAAACCCAGAGAAGCAGCAAGAAATAGTGGTGTTTACAAAAGTTTGTTTGTGTAAACCGAATAGAAGTCTAAGACTTAAGAAGGGTAGAGTTCCCTATTTATGACTTCATTGCAAAGAGACTTTGTTGTAGTTTTATGGAGTTTTATATAGCTATACACAGAGATATGATTGTACTAATAGTCTTCACTGACCTCTCTCAGTATCACAGCAAGCCTTCGAGTCCTCTTCTTCCTCCCCATCAACTTCAGATACAGTTCACCAATATCACAATTATATGGCTGAGTCTGAGAATACTCCGAGAAGCATAAAATGAGCAAACATGAAACAAAAAAAATGGAATGAGATTCCTCTAACTGTGAAAGAAAAAGTCATTTCAGAAGATCTTGTCCCTTCTCTCTGCTTCTTACAACTTTCTTTTTCTTTACACGTTGGCCCAGCCAGGAAGGACTGGAAGTTTTGGCTCACTCTTTACCTGTCAGAAATGCTCTGTCAGACTCTCCTGTCTCGCCACTTCTCTCTCAAGCCCTTCACAGACCTGCATCCCTCTTTTCTGGCCTTTCTGAAATACTAACCACACTGCAGAGAGACAGCTCAGAGAGCTTCCACGCACTGAGTCGGTCTCTCTCTAGACTTGCCTCTCCAAGGTGTCTCTGCAATGCCTGCTTCTGAGCAAGCTTTGGTGTCCCTCCTTGTTTGCCCTGAAACCACTCACCCTTACAAGAATTTGTTTCCTCCCCTCCTGCCTCATGTCTGTTCCTCCTTCACCAAGACTTCCCCTGCATTCTGAGCCACCAACTGACCCACTTGCCGCAGCCACTCACTAACTCAAATCCCTTCATTAAGTAACTTCCACACATGGATTAGCAGTGCTGCTGAGCAGCACAATTTCAGTGTCATCACCAGCCACTTTCTGCCACCACTTTCTCCTCTTCCAAGGCAACAGCTTTCATCTGATGGCGTCCTGTCAACATCTCCTTCCTCACCATGCAGAAATGCTTTGATCCTGCTTGATGGGCACTGAGTAGGAATACTGGATAATTTTGTGTTGGGTATATTAACACGTGCATAAGGAGCAGTGAACCCCTCATTCTCATCTCAGGTATAAGGCTGTAGAATAGTTTTGAAGATGAGAATAACGAAAGAGCTATCACGAACTGGAAAGTAGGATGAATGGCAACATATATTTGCCAAAAGTACATTGAGCTAGAGTAGTCCTATACCTTTCCTTAGCACTAATTTTTCTAGATAATGGCAGTGTATTTAATCTCTAGATTCTGCTACTCTAATTCCTATGAATTCGAGTAGCAGAAATTGAAGGGATAATAGCAGCAAAAAGTACAAGTTCAGTAATCAAAATTTCTGCTAAATATGGCAATCATCAGCTGGAAACAAGAAAAGAATAAAGACCATGCATGTGTCAGTCTCAGTTATGAACTGCTCTTTTGAAGCCATCTGTCTTGGGCAAAGGCTATCCCAGGAGTAGAGAAACACTTCACAAATTCTGAACTTTCAGTAAGCTGGAGATGTGCAATCCTTTCCACGGAGAAACAGAGTTAAGAAAAACAGCAAGACATTTAAGACAAATGAGGAAAGAAAACCACTAAAATTTTAAGCCATGTTTTCAACTATTCCAATACATTCAGCAGAGATACTTTGGCAGATAACCAAGATAATAGCTTGCATCTTTCAGAGGTGGAAACTCAGTGGCAACCATATTGTCAAGAAAACACAGTTTCTTTATCAACATTTCTCATTTGAATCAGAAAGGACACTAAGGTTCAAAACACAAATTGTAGGAAACAACTGTTCATTTTGAGGAACAAGATTTCTACAGCTCATGGAAAACAGACATCAAGCCTACCATATGCAAGACATAGCATAGTGTGTGTTACCAGTGGCACAACCAGTAAGATGAGTATGCACCAGTGAATTCATACACCAGTATTCTTTTCCATAGGATTATTCTTATACTTTTATACCTTTAGCAGAGCTGCAGCACAGTGTAAGAAAAGTTGGTGCCAGTAGAGGGAGGCAGTTACTCTCCAGGACATGCATCTTCACATTCCCTGATGCACAGTAGGAAGCCAACGAGTTTGTTTTTGTGGAAGTGAACTCACCCCTCACAGCCATTGTGTACATGTGGCTTTAAATCAAGCTGTAATTAGATTTTGCTGTATTTAACAAAACCCCTCTTGTTGCTCCACTTTTCTAGCTTTAGACAGGAAATAAATGTATTCGTGAAAGAAAAAAGGAAAAAAAACTTTATGCTTCTTCCCGGAGCATGTCCTGGCATGCATGCAAAAGTAAATACAAAACACAAAACAATAAGCTTACAGGACACTCAATATGCACATTACATAGGAACACAAATACATCTCAGCTGGTCCACTGTTAAATGTCACCTCACTTTTATCAATAATCTGCCTCACTACAATAACCTTGTTAAAATATACTAACAGTCCAACACTTGGAGCATAACGTTTCTTCCTAGATTTAATTCACTTGGCAGAAAATACACATGGAAATCTTCTGCTAAAGACTCAGGCAAACTAAGACTGCCACGTATTCATTTTAAGACAGATCTTTTTTTACCTCTTATTTTAACTATTACGGTCACCGAATTCCCATTTTTAACCAAATAACTTTACCCCTCTCGCAGTCTTTGTACAAACTGGTACCCCTAAAATAAAACTGTGCACATTTTCTTAAAAAACACTTTACTGTAATAAGTGTTGCACAGGGTGGTTTTACTTCGTTCTTTATGGATTAAACTGTGTATTTCCACTACACTTCACGTTGCCATAGGAGGAACTGCATAGCAAATGAATCCACTCAGAATAAAAAAGTTTCAATTGTATTTTTACTCCAAAGCTTACAAAGAACTTTATGGTGGTGGAGACAATCGTAAACTGGTGCAAGAAAGAGGACATGCCCAAGGCCACACAGCAAGTTGGGTGCTGATCTAAGCACAAAAAGTTTCTGCTCTTAATCTAGACATTCTTCCCAGTGAGTCAAAACCTACTGATAACTATCCAGTCTTATAAAAGTTTCAGATTTGCTAGAAGAAAGGAAAAGACACCAACTACTAATTACTTACATGCATGCAATCATTGCTTAGGATTATGTTATTACATAAAAAGTTACTCATTTTAACGAGAGCCTGAAAAACGTGCCTTTTGAAAAAAAAACTTATGTCAGGAACATATGCTCTAATACCTTAATTCCCTAGAAACCTTTTTTTATGCTGCAAGTTTTAAGAAACCTAAGTGTGGTTTAGACGACTCAAAAAGATAACCTCATTTTGAAGTCAGTTTGAAGTTTAATCTCTAAATTGACAAGATCAAGGTAAAAACAAATTCTGGGAGTAGATTACCCTCCTGCATCTGTAGGAAAATTCTTACATTTGTTTTCTTTGAAAGAGCCAATATCAGCTTTTCCTGAAGGGAGTTCAGTACTGATTGAAAAAGACAATTCAAAAAACAAATTCTTACGTGCACAGAGCTTCTCCTTCTGAAATTGTAAATCATCTGAGCAAAAGCTCACAGGTGACACAGCATCCTAATGCTTACTGCATCTCTACTAATAGAAAAAAAAAAAAAGAAATTAAACATCCTGCATAAAAAAACCCTAAATTTGCCATAGCCAAAGAGACCAGATGTGTATTTATTTTCACTTGCCTTCCTTATCCCAAAGAAAATGACAGCTGTTTATTTTCTTTTTCTGGAAGTGTGGAAATTGGCATACTATAGTGCCATGATCCACAACAATTTGGAGTATTAATGGCTAACCAAGCCAACAACTCAGGAAAAAAAAAAAAAAAAAGAGGGAGAAATCCCATAAAGCATGTAGTCAATTGTACAGTGTCACAACTAGGAAAGGGAAGTTTCTACACTAACTCCTAAAGGGGAAGCATACAATAGGATTAGCCTTATCTTATTTACGTTTCTTAACAGCAAGACTGCATTGTCCTGACAGCTTTCTGTTTCCAGCAGGACTCACGCTGTAAGTAAGAGTCATTCTTAAAGTAGCAATAGCTATGGTTGGCAGAGTTAGAACCATGAACACAACAAAAACAGTCAAAACAGTTTATTTAGGTTGACTCAAGAGGAAAAATTAAATTTCAGGCTAGACAAAAATAAGACACAACACACTCAAAGCAGCTTCCAGACTACCATTTTTAGGTCATGCCCTGTACTTCTTCCTGCTTTTCAATTCGTAGTACAAAGGTCAGATCATAAAGTGGCTTCCATTGTGGCATTTCAATACAGAATATTGTCTACACAATAATTAGTACCTTTCGTCTCTATTCTGAGAGTATTATTTGTGTTAATTTCCAGGAAGCTTTTTAAATCCTTCAAAGTATCAGCATCCTAAGCATGGCTACCTCATGCTCCATGAACTTTACTGCAAATGCTATAAGCGTTTCTTTTCTCCTTAACAACTTCATTACAGTGTTTATATGGGAATACAGTGCTAGCACTGTAACTATGCAAAGAAAATACGCTGCAATAAATGTAAGCTTTATCCAAAGTTTAACTTTTAAAGTCTTTATGGCATACTCCAGCCTAGACTTTCAGTGCAGGTGCAGGAGAAAAGGCAAAAAGGAAAACCATATGACAGATCTTTCATGCTAACAACAATGTTAGAAGAGTTAAACTGAAATTCTATGGCCTAAACATATCGCCAAAATGTGTCAACCTGTTTGTTGAATTCAACTGCATTTCAGTTCCACATAGTAGAAAAGGCTGAATACTGGAAAAATCTTACAAAAAAGAAAAGTGGGGAGGAAGGAAAATATGTCTCTTTCTTCTTCTAAAGATTTGTGTGTTGCTCTTTGAAAGAATTTCAGGGGCAGTACCTCCATTAATTTGACACTCTGCAACACAAGACAAAATTTGCAAAATAGCAGACAGGAAGAAATTTAAGAATGTACAAATGCTAAAGATCGAGATTTGTCACTGTGATTAAATGACTGAGGCATTTTTTGAGGCATTTTGTTTGTCTTCAGGAAGCATTTCAGAAAATCAATTAAGCTGTTCAATATTTCTTGGCACTACCTACTATCTAAAATCTCTATTATGACTAAGTTAGCAGCTACTGGATATAAGCTGTATTTACGTTTACAGGAAATAACAATCATCACATGGTCACTGTTTGCTCTCCACACTATTATTAAAAAAGGTTTTGTAGCATAATGCACATTCAATAAATTTTTAAAAGATCAGTAACTATACTCTGAGTAAAACCATCCAGTAGTTTGAAAATTTACAAAATTGTTTTAAAGTATGTTTGAAACAGTACTAAAATTCAAGCCTGTAAATCTGAAGTTTTCACTGGTTTCCTCCAGATAAGCAAAATAATTAATATTTTTCTGGATCCAGGTACTTCTCTACACAGTCTCACATGATAGCCTTTTGAAAGATAATAATGCAGCTATCAGCAACATTCCTCACCATCCCAATTGTATTTATTTTCACCTTTTCCACTCTCTCCAGAAAAAAAAAGGTCCTAAAAACCTCCAACCCTAGACTTTCATACAATTCAAATCCTCTTTGCTAACACACTACATCCAAAAGTACCACTGTAAAAAGGATGTCAACTCCTCTACATCACCTTCTCAAGCTATTTATCACCATAAGTCTGTTCAGTATACAGGAAAAAATGGTTAGAGAATAAAGAAATATGGATTGAAGTTATTTGAGAAACAGAAGTAGAAATTCTCTTTCCTGAAAAAAAGATTATACGTATTTCTGGCAAGGTAGTAGGCAATAATTAAGTCATGATTCTCCTTCTGGTAGGACATAGCACAACCAGCACACAGAGCACAAGCAGACTTTACAAGGAAATACAGCACCTGAGGAGAAAAGCAGCATCATGGACCCCATCCTGAGGGTTATTTTAGAAAATAATTTCTGCCAGAAGTAAAGTGCTTAAGCAAGGAGACTGAAATCCTATTAAGGTAGAAAATACGGAGAGAAACACCAACAGCCTCTTATATTAGAGAGCTTAAATAAAGTCAAAGCTATTAGTGGGGGCAGATGGGACTACGAAAGGAAACAAAGGCATAAAAGTTGGTGTACTATGAAAATTTGCACTGCTGCTTTCACTTCTTAAAAAAAATATAGTTCTATTTTAAGATCTTTGGACTGAGCCAAAACAACACTGTTGCATTTTGCCTCCTCTAGCAGGAGAAAAGTAGAAGAACACTCAATGTTCAGAGCTGCTTCTGTACAAAGTGGAAAATTATTATGCTAGCCTGTAACACTCCCATTGGATTAAGGCTTTTTGTTTGTTTGTTTTGCCCTTTTTTATTTGTTTTTATGATGGAAAAAAGACGACTCCTCTAAAAGGCAGACATAACACGTACACAAAGCTGCTTTTGCTAATATCACTATTGCAGAGCTATAGATGTTAATTCAGGAAATGCAGAAAACTGAACGATTTGAGAAAAGAAAATCATAAGCAGACAGAACTTGCTATTTTGAAATTCCAATCTAGTATTAATGCCAATAAAGCAGAGAAAAGCCATGAATAAAACCCAACACCATCATATCTCAGAGATACAGCGATGCCTGAATAAATCAAAATCATCAGTTTTGGTTTGTGGCACAGAAGTTTATATCTGAACACAGCTGGAAGGCAGTCAACTAGCCAGCTCCCACAGCAGTGCCTTCAAGCTGTATTGATTTCTACGGAAGAAAAGGCACTGTAAAACTGCATGAGAAGCATTGCCTCACTCTTTTGGTTGGCTTGAAGTAGTAAATTAGATGTTTTCCATCAGTATGGTAAAGAAGCTATACAATTTTGTTTTTATTTCGAATACAGTCTCAAGTTATGGAACACTTTAGCTAACTCTGTGGCAAGGACTACATGCTTCATGTTTGTGAAGCCAGCAATTCATGCTTATGTGAAACCAGATGTGTACACTGCACAGTTCCCAGGGTCGGAGAGGTTTTTTTAAATGTGTTGCTGTCAATTAAAAACGACCCCAGTTTTCAGTTAAATCACGGAATACACTGATGCAGAAACAACATGGTCTTGCAGGGAGAGAGGAAGAGTGGGACACAAAAGGGGGTGGGAGCAGAAGAAA
The DNA here is from genome assembly GCA_033556795.1 of Tapera naevia. NCBI lineage: Eukaryota > Metazoa > Chordata > Aves > Cuculiformes > Neomorphidae > Tapera > Tapera naevia. Next base: position 21,958,718 of record JAUMJJ010000038.1, read on the forward strand.
ACATTAAGGGAATAAAAACCACACACACAGAGCAGCATGTGAGCAATGCTGTAGTACAACAAAGAGCAGCACAGTTCTGAGAAGCAATAAGCATAACATCACTAGAGGTAACAAGAACTCCTTAATCAATTATTCATATAATTTACAACAATAGTTACAGCTGCATCATTGAAAAAAAAAAAAAGAATCTAGGGTAAGTATAAAATCTTCACTGCTATGAAGTGCCCTTGATTTTCACCAGAACATTTGGTTGTCTCGTATCATGTGTTTCTGGTTAGCAACACACCCCTCAATAACAAAAGGAAACAAGAGCAGAAAGGCACTATTGAATAAACTGCTTTGCTGGAACTAGTGACAGCCTATGAGGCACCATTTCAATCCTGGACGCTGCGTATTACCAAAAACTGACTGTACCGTACACTGTTGTATACGGATCCCAAGCACCACCACCCCACTTAGATATATCCATACACCCCATGGGATTATGCAGATATCCTCTATAAAGTCTTTATTCTCTCAATGTGTAAAATTGCATTTTTAAATAACATTCAGAAGAAACACGATTTTTAGTGCAACATTATATTACTTTGTGTTGTTTCTGTACTCCTAAAGCAAATGTAACAAAGGAAAACATTAAAGAAAAATACTTGTGGAGATTTTTTTTCCCTCCAGTTTGAAATCACTGTATAATAATCATCATCAGTTTTTCTGCTCTGCCAAAGTTTCAATACAATAGCCTCAGTTGTTCAAGGTGACCTTGCTAGTGGACTGGAGAAAACAGTTGAAACTGAACTCAAAAAAACGTGAGAAGCAGACAGAGAGGGAATGCTCTAGAAAAGGGACATGCGGGCCTAACCCTCCCTGATGGTCTTACTCCCAGGTACATACAGCAGGTCACAAGGAAAGGTTATGGGGCAAAACACAGACTGTGCTAATGGGAAAACTCATGCAGATTTTTGACTTTTACGCTACAGATGGCAGGACAATAAACTATGGTCTCGATTGGAGCTCTAATTTCAGTCTAAATTAGAATGATCAATAAAGGATTAACAAGAAGAATATGAAGTTTTTCTCGAATGAATCAAGAAATATTTAAGAAACCTTCTAAGGATTAAGTTAACACCTTGAAATAGCTATTTAAAAAAATGCAGAAATTAGCAGAATTTTAGAAGGACCTACGTTTAATTTTGATGAAATTTGTAGATAATGTTTCCACTACTAGTCACTTCTTGAGCCAATTCTCTACACAAAGTTCAATTAATCTTATCAGTATGAAGGAAAGATTCTGCATATATCACCACATTCAAAATTCTGTCTATCTAACAAAACCATAGCATGGTCAAATCTCCCAAAATGCCTGGGGCTGGACAGCTAGAAGGTTCAAAAAAGTTCTTTGGGTCATGTTTCTTTTTCACCCATCAACACTTGCCCTTTACAAGCAAGAAGGAACTGTGCATGACCATACAAAGAAATAATTATAGCGCTGGTAAACAGAGATTCATCATATGCAAACCTCATTCTCTTCCCATTCCTGAAGACATCCGAGAGCACTTCCATATTTTTGTGGCCACTCGAAGCAAGCTCTGAATGCAGCAATTAAAGTGCGATATGTTTCTAAAAACAGAGCACGCTGTAGGGCTCTGAAACAGCCCGTTTCCTTGTCAACAAAGAACCGCAGATATAAGTTTCTACTAATATTATAAGGAATTACTTCTATCTCTAGCCTACCATGCACTGTGTTGTCTTTTCTCCCCTCCTCCAGCACTTGCTATGACAACATTTGTACCAGGTAGCAAGCAGCAATACATACAGCAGAAGGAGAAAGCTCAGAGATGAAATTATGTGTTTATTTAGTAAGAAAAGAAACCCTTATTTTTAAAATTGCATCAGCCACTTCAATTTGCTTGAAAAATCAATCTCTTTACCTTGATGTAAGATACCTGAGCTCCTGCTAAAGCCTGTTTGGAGGTCTTCAGTTTTAGCAGAGGTCTCCAGACAGAGGTAGGTCTCTTCACTCTGGAACTCCGAGAGGCTCCTTGCAGCAGTTCCTAGAAATATAGAAACAGGAGATGCTTTTAACTTCATCATTACACGTGATCAAAGCCACAGTTTCAGGACCAGCAACAAGGTTGAATCTTCTGGTTTAATCAACCTAATTTTTAGTAATCAGAAATGTATGTCATCTTCTTTTGGAGACTGAAAGGCTGTGAAGAGGTGGTTAGTGATACCAGACAAGGACTCAATCAGCTCCAGATGTTCTCTAGCTAGCACTAACAGCATAATCTCCAAGCTTTGAAATTTAACAGGCAACCTACAGGTTGTTCTGAGTTTCTCTCATGTCATTATATTCCCTGTACTGAAACGCCTCAGGGACATGCTTGGGAATGCTTCAGAGTAAAGAGCACAAGTGGTGAGACATCATCTACTCAGTGGAGTCAGAGTGCTGTGCCACTGCAGGCAAGAAAGCAGCCTGCACCACCACCTTATCTCCCTCCACATGACCTCCACTCAAAAGCAGCCCTCATTAAATACACACTCCAGAACACTGTCCTTTCCTTAGAAAAAACCCAACATAATAAAGACCCTTAAACTCTATAATTAGAAAGGAAGGATAACAACAAGACTGCCTTCCTGAAATGAAAGCAATTCACTGCTGCTTCTTTCATGAGTAACAGCCATCCAGAATTTAGTAGGTTACAAGATGCGACCTAAATCCCTGTTAAGGTTTGTATTGTTCTTCTCAACATGCCACCTGAGGTAGGGTCCGCTCCACTCACAATACTCTAAAAGAAAAAAGTAATTGGTATCAGATTTCTGGGGTTTGATCTTATTTGACAATATGTGCTCAAGTACCCTTACCAACACAAGCAGATGGCACAACAGCTTCTTCTAAACAAACATTTCTGAGCAGTTTCAAATTATTTTAATTTCTAATCAGTTATACACTCTAGAAGCAGGACTGCAATCAGGTTACAGACTATGCAATGAAACACGGTGTTCTTTCAACAAAAAAGTCTCACACACACTCACAGAAACAATTAAAGCAAAAATTAAAGACATTTGTTGTCTCATACAATTAAGACATCAGACAGCAATATTTGTCAGATATCAATTACTTGGCATTTCCCCACTCCCGATCTTTGAGGAACCTGCCTGAGTTTGGGTCTTGACATTAGTACACCTAATATGAGTGTTTATTTGTGTTGGGTAGGTAGATGGAGCTTTGTCTTGAAGACTGGCTGCCTTTGAAACAGCAGTGCAACAGAAACAAACAACAGTGGTGGCATTTCAGAGACAGCTGGACACCTTCATGCAAGTGCTTATAAATTAGTAAAAACAAAGAGAAAGATGAAGGCATAAGCACATTCAGAGTGACATAGCATTACAGCTACGCAGTTATTATAGGAGTGCTGTAGTACTGCTATTCTGCTATTTGGTAAAAGAAAAGAAAAACTTAACAGCATTTCAAAAACATGGTGGGGGGGAAGATGTTTTCCAACCTTGCCTTATTTAGTACAAAGCCCAACAGATTACCAACCAAAACTACACCCTCGTATTATTACAAATTAATGGATATTCCAAATTATGATATTTTAAGCAGTAATTCTGAACCGACACTCATTTCAGTTTCAAAACTAAAGCACCTTTGCAAGCAAAAGTATGGCAGCAACTCACAGTTTAAGATCCCTGTAAGTTCATATTCAACAAAGAATGTTTACAAAGAAAGAAGGGCTGGTGGGTGACGTTGTAGTCGGAGGCAAAATCATGGAGCAGATAATCCTGGCTGAAATCATGCAGCACCTGCAGAACGGCCAAGAGATCAGGCCCAACCAGCATGGGTTTAGGAGGGGTAGGTCCTGCCTGACCAACCTGATCTCCTTTTATGACCATGTGACTCGCCTGGTGGATGAGAGGAAGGCTGTGGATGTGGTATACCTGGACTTCAGCAAGGCCTTTGACACTGTCTCCCACAGTAGACTCCTAGAGAAGCTGGCAGCCCGTGGCTTAGATGGGAGCACTCTGTGCTGGGTTAGGAATTGGCTGGATGGCCGAGCCCAGAGAGTGGTGGCGAATGGTGTCTCATCCAGTTGGTGGCCGGTCACCAGTGGTGTCCCCCAGGGATCGGTGTTGGGTCCTGTCCTGTTTAATATCTTTATTGATGATCTGGATGAGGGGATTGAGTTCATCATCAGCAAGTTTGCAGATGAGACCAAGCTGGGAGGAAGGGCTGATCTACTAGAGGGTAGGATGGCCCTACAGAGGGACCTGGACAGATTGGAGAGATGGGCTGATTCTAATGGGATGATGTTTAATAAGTCCAAATGTCGGGTACTTCTTTTTGGACACAACAATCCCATGCAGAGCTATAGACTGGGGACAGAGTGGCTGGAGAGCAGTCAGGCAGAAAAGGACCTGGGAGTGCTGGTTGACAGGAAACTCAACATGAGCCAGCAGTGTGCCCAGGTGGCCAAGAAGGCAAATGGCATTCTGGCCTCCATCAGGAATAGTGTAGCGAGCAGGACCAGAGAAGTTATCGTCCCCCTGTACTCAGCACTGGTCAGGCCTCATCTTGAATATTGTGTACAGTTCTGGGCCCCCCAGTTTGGGAAAGATGTTAGAATACTGGAATGTGTAACGAAGATGGTGAAGGGGCTGGAGCACAAGCCCTACGAGGAGTGACTGAGGGAGCTGGGGCTGTTTAGTCTAAAGAAGAGGAGGCTCAGGGGAGACCTCATTGCTCTCTACAACTACCTAAAAGGAGGTTGTAGTCAGGCAGGGGTTGGTCTCTTCTCTCGGGTGACCAGTGACAGAACTAGAGGGCATGGACTCAAGCTTCATCAGGGAAAGTTTAGGCTTGATGTTAGGAAAAAGTTCTTCACTGAAAGGGTGATCGGCCATTGGAATGCGCTGCCCAGGGAGGTGGTGGAGTTGCTGACTCTGGAGGTGTTTAAGGGGAGACTGGATGTCTCTGAGTGCCATGGTTTAGATGATGGTTGGTGTTAGTGTTGGGTTATAGGTTGGACTTGATGCTCTCAGAGGTCCTTTCCAACCTTATGATATGTGATACTGTGAAGTCAGAGGGAAAAACGGGAACATAACCTTTAATTGCAGCTAGTAAATCTGTTCCAGCCATGTTTCTTGGCCAACAGCTTGCGCAAGCTGAAGCACAAGCACTTTTATCTTCAAGTTGAATGACAATATTTACAGCTATCAACTGGCCAGGACAGAAGACACCCCCAAAATCCCTAGAAGGCTGCTAGATGTACTGCTTAAAAAGAAAAATTTGTGACAAAATACTGTGGAAAAACAAGCAAACAAGTTGTTTCTTTTTCTGCACAAAAATATTCAGTTTCACAAATTCTTCGTCTTCTGCCCTGTTGAAACTGGAGTCCCTTCCTTTCTCCTTCTCCACTAAGTTGCTGGTTTAGAGCTTCTCAAGAATATGGATTGTAGCTCCTAAATTTATATCTGGTGCCGGTAATGTAACCTGTCTCCTACAGGAAATACGCATCACTGAGTTGAATATAATCTTGATTAAAAAAGAACTTATTGTATGTGTATGCATGTGCACAAATAAATGTGTATATATTGAAGTAGCTGCATAGTTAACAGCTTCTCTGAGGCACTCAGAGCTGCACTTTAAAAACATTTTTATGAAACTGTTTTATATTTATAGACTACATCCTGAATTTCAGCCTTTATCCAACAAGCTGAGGCCTTTTATGACACATGCAGCTTCCTGCTTTGCAGCCCAGTATCAACAAATGGGCTTTCATTTGGGCTTTCATTCTAAGAAGAGTTTTCATCCTTACTATGTTCTTCCTCTCTTTCACTCTTGCTAAGTACGAAATCAAAGTTTTAGTACATACAAAAATACACATCTCAAGGAACAGAAGCCAAACCTAATTCGGAAGTTTCTGTGAATGAACGAATGGGGTCCTTATTCTAACAATCCCAAAGGCACTGATTTAAACCTTCAAACCTCACTTGACTCTACCCTAAGGTTTACATAATACAACCTAAATTCATTAAAAAAATAGGATTTCTTGACAAAGATATAAGCTGATATGGAAACCCAGCACCAGATGATTAAGCATTTGATAACTTGATGCTTTGATAAGGTCTTACCTTGATCACTGTCACTGGGGAGAAACAGAAGTCAGGAAACTGAAACCAGGCAGCTGTAAGAATCTAGCTACTCAAATAGATAAGATATATTTTCTGGGCCAAGAGAGATATTAATGCTTTCTGCAGCCAGAACACAGATCCTGAGCAAGCATAGTTATTTAACAAAGCAGATGAGGTACAAGACATCTCAGCAGTACATAGAGCTAGAAATAGGGAAATTTACCAATGAATATTGTGCCAAAAAAATCAGTCAAACAAATTGGAAAGTGTAATCAATTTAGAGAACATTATTTTCAGAAACATTAATTAGTGCAGTTTTGTTAGGAAGGAGCCACACTCACTAATTCCGGCAGTTTCTACTCCTGTAGTCAGATATGCTTTCATTAAAAAAAACCAATAAGACTAAGCTGCAATCTGCTCACTCATTCAGCATTAAATCACTGAAAAGATGATTACAGAAATCCAGGAAAATCAGAAGTAAGGTTTCCCACAGTCAATAAGTTCATACTTCACAGTGTTATGGCATTTATACTACCTCTGCTGGCAAATAAATGTGTAAGTATCTTCAATATTGGAGGTTTTGCTTCTGCACTGGAAACATTAACTTCCACATTTTCTGTCTTTATACACAGATGTTAAAAAAAGTTACCTCAAATTAGACTAAGAATAACAAATTTCGTCATAAAGTAAGACAGCAATGAGAAACAAAGAATAATCTTACTCACCACAAAGTCTGATGAAAACACTGATAAATTTCCCAAGCAAGAGTTACATCAACTGGAAAACTGGAAGGTAGCGTCCTTAAAAGTCTCACAGTTTCACTACCACTATTCTCGCAGCTGTAAGCACCTCACTAGAAGATTCTGCATCAGCACAGAAAGCACGTTAATCTCCTAAATTTTAATTATATTGACTGAAAGCTTCAATTTGAAGCAGATTACCGAGTCCAGCACACTAATTTTTTGTTTGCTTGTTTGTCCGTATATGCATGTTTGAAAACATACCTAAGGAAAGACAAAAAGCAGAGCTTCATTTTACCCTCATTAGTTTTCTGCTCACATTCTCAGATACTCTCTTTTTTAGTCTCCAAGACTGAGGGTTTCATTTAAGGTTTGTATCAATTATGGATTAAGCGCTCTGTGTCCATGGAAATACACACAGCAGGTACAGACAAGCGGTCATTTTATGATCCACATGCACTGCTGCACAGAGTCCTTAGTGCAATCATATGACTACTTACCACATCAGAGTTTCTGTCCTTCCAACCTTCCCCAGTGGACTACTTAGGTTTATAAAGGTAAATGATCAAATATGCATTTATCCTAGGAGTTTTTAAATGGAAGTCTTGGACTTCCCTGGAATGAATCACAGTCATGGAAGCATGATGGGGAAAAAAAAAAAAGGAATACAAAAAACAAAAAAATCAAGTTTTCTGGCCAGCATGTTACCTGGTTCTGCAAGAACTTTCTAGGATTAAAAAATGAGTGAAAATAAATATAAAAGTTTTGGCAGAAATAACTGGGGTTCTTAAATATCAGTGGGCAGCCCAATAAGAAAGAACTCCAGAGATGAGTAAAAAAGAGACAGGCAATAGAAGGCAGGGAAATTACACTACTTGAACAAAGCAGCAGCATGGACGGACCTGATGAGTTCCCATCCTGTCACTCTGTGCACCTGAGGAAGATCAGTCACATGCCAAGCAAATTAATGATAACAAAAAAGCAGTCAGATTTAGGTCTGGTAAGACAAACAGCTAAGATAGGTAGTTATCAAAGAGGATGGATAGATCTGACATGGGGAACCATTCTTTCAAGAAGCTCCACTGAAAGGCAGCAGATGATTGAATATACTTCTCAGCTGAAAGCACACAGCTGAAAAAGTATTGACTAGCTTGTATACTTGTGAATGTTCCTCGGAAAATAAGGTATATGATGAAAGGCAAGTGCAACGATTCAGGTGACAAGATAAGCTTAAGGAAGGGCCTGGTACATATGTTAAGTAAATACGACAATCAGAACAATGAAGTTTAAGTTTTCCCTGTAAAAGGGAACACAAGAATATTATGCTGCCTTATTACTATAAACATTACAGAGAACCATAAAATAGGGAACGGATGTTGAAATTAAGGCAAAAGAAGAGATCCTTTGTAAGAGTGTCAGGTGACTCTACAGCAGTTAAAAAAAGTCAATTAAGCTCCTAAAAAGCGCATCATTAAAGTAATTAAGAATCACTCATTCAGAGATGCCAGCCAATGAGATTTATGAATTGGAGGTCTTGAAAGTAGTTTAAAATTTGGACACTGTTTTGGAGATTTCCTTTTACAAAAGGCAGTGTAGTCTCTGAGTTTTTCCTGATGATTCAGGGAACATGTCAGCACACCCTGCTTGAAGAGTTATGTTCAAAATATAAAGGTTTCTAAATGACGGCCTGGGTATAACAAACAAAGTAAACCAAATTCTGAATGGCCCTTTTTTTTTTTTTTTTTTTTGAGTTCGCCATTTAGCTGTATTCATTTTTCACAGTCCCCATGAAAGTATAACCACTTTGTAGTTTATGAGATGCAAGGCAAGTAACTGGTTTGACTTTAGGACAGACATTAAAAGCAGCCATATGCTATCATCATCTTCGTCTTCTATTTGGGAGAAATCTTAAGACATTCATGAAAATATATATTAGAGTAATTATATGCAGCTGAAGAGCGAATCACATATGTTATGCTACCCTGTCTGCATTCCACAACAAACTTTTCAAAAATTAGCAGCACTTAACAGGTAGAGGTAGAACTCTACTAAGCATAATAAAAACATGGAACTAAAGCATGAAATATGCACTAGAGATTTTAGACCTGACAAGGGTGGCACCTCTCTTTGAATAGAAACACCATTATAATTTTAAGAAAGACACTCCGTACACATAGAAACTTTCAAAAAAGTCTTTGCAACATCAAAGTTAGACAAATATTATTTAATGCTTCAACAGATTTGGACCCATGTTTGTTTTTGATGCAAATCCAGCCACAGCTGGAGAAGTAGGATTTTCACACAGATTATAAACAAAAATCCCTGTAGTCTCTAATTTTCCCCTCATCTTGGTATATCTGCATCAGAGAAGCTGTGAAAGGGACAAGGGAGTATGTAACAGGGGGATGCCCCAGACACTGCACTACCAATTAAGCTAGGCACTCAGGGAGGCTCAGGTCAATACACCTAAGCGTAAATATCCTTTCCTAGAAACTACATTAAAGCATGACTGTTGTTTATTAAATATACCCGATATTGGACTAGAAAAGACTACAAGCAATTTAATGCCTCCCATTGTGACCTGTTTCAATACTTCACTATTGTCAATGATAGGAACAGTAAAATGCTAGCAGAAAAAAAAAAAAAAAAAAAAAAAGAGTGCTGCATATAGAATATCAATAATCCAACTTTAGTGAGGCAGTGGAATGAGTCCTTGCATCATGCCCAGCAACACATGGCCACAGGATGTCTTACCAAAAGCCTGCCTCCCTAGACTACAAGAAGTGGTGCCCACACCTAGACATTGGACAACCCATAGATTTTTTGCCTAGGACAACCCATAGATTTTCACAAAAGCAAGGATTAAGGACAACTTGTCAACTCTGCCAAGTCTATCTTCATCAGATGCATTAATAATAATGCACATGGAAACAGCTTCATATATTGATGCAACTCTAGCTTAGAAACAAGCTATTTAAGGCACTTCTGTACAAAAGCGAAAATTATGTAAGATCCCACAATTGTTTACTTTTCCTTGTTTAAAGCCAGTTAATAAAATCTATCTATTTGGTTAAAAGATATTAAAGAAAATACAATTAGCTCTACACAACATTTCAGTGCAGTGCTACAGCACTTCCATACCCCAGAGGAAGCAAATCCAGGCAACTGCTCCGCTCCAAATAGCGGGAAGTTGGCAAACACAGGCAAGGGGCAAGCAGCCAAACCAACTACTAACACTAAGAGCAGTATAAATCAACAGTCTGAATCAGAAGGTTTTACACTTCCTTTCTGAGGACTTAGGCCACTTATTATTTCTTTTATAAACATTTATCAACTTTGTATCAGGTCACAATGGCAAGGCATGAAAGGGGGCAACAGTTGCAGAATACCTCCATCAGTTTGACCTTGATTTGGGTCACTTTCTTGGTCAAATGTCAAATCAAGAGCAAAGCTTAAGAAACTACACTCTCACACTGTTCTGACAACTCATAAAACTAAACTTCTGACACTTTGTTGTATTCCTTATAAATAAAAATACCAACCAGGACTTTTCCTCCACAGTTGCATTGTATCACTAGACGCAGCACAAAAAGCCACAGATAGCTGATAGAGCTTTTCCATGGGTTGCCACCTGCACAGGTTCCCTTTTATAACCCTTATCCTCATTTAATAGCGCTAAGGTCAAGGAAGAAGGAAAGAACATAAACAATTTAAAAAAGCTGTCAAAATAGGAACCGAATTCATAAAGTAGGCTAGTTATTTCACAGCAGCAGTCAGAAAGAAAAAGGACACAAGGGAGTTTGCAACTTGCCAGTCGCATGTCATCAGTCCACAAAGTCAGGTCGCTCTTCTGCGCTGAAGCCAAAGGGCAACTGAGTGTTCATCCTACCCTGTCACTCATTCTGCAACTACCTAGCAATTCGGTTTTAAATAATAGAGATGGACTACTAAAACTTGCACTGGTTAATCTTTGGAATGTCAAATGATCCCATAGGTAAAAAAATAATGCTCATAGTTTGGGTTACAAAAAGATCTCTAACAATACATGCAACATTTTTCAAATATCAAAATATGTTTTTTTCACTGATGGCACTCACATACTCTTAATGATGCGTATGTTGATTCCATCAGACTAATAAATATCACTATGGCATTCTCCCTTATAGAAGCTGACAGATAACATTTACTGTATCAGATATCCTGCACAAAATTCTGTGTAAGTTATCAACAAATACAGGCACCCAAACAAGTGTTAAACCCTGAACATTGATTTTGAACATTCTGAATTGTAAGCTATGAGGCATCTAAGAAGGTACTTGTGTAACCTACAAAATTATCAAAAGCACTAAAGACGAAAGAAACAAATTTAAGAAGTTGAAAATTAAAAGAGATTTTTACCTTGATCTTTATTGCAGTGCTATCATTTCTGCTGCTACATTTTCATTCTGTACAAACAACATATTTAATTTCCAGTTATTATGCTCGTCTGCTAATAAAAAGAGGAAAAATTTTCCTCAGACCCTACTGATGGGTTTCATACAATGCAACGTTTCGATTTGCTTGCCTCAAAATAGAGAATAATTATTTTATCGCACTTTAAAGAAAAAGTAGTATACCAAAAGTCATCATTTGGTCACTAACTATAAAAGTTACAATAAAATATGCGAGATGTAAACCAAATTTGACAGGTATACTTAAAACACATTTGACATTTTTCTCCCATGTTTTATGTTTTTAATGATCTTGATAATCTTGGCTCATTTTACATGCAAATAACGTAACTATGCAAGTTAACTTTTTAATCCAGCAAATTTCAAGTGATTTTCAACATATGAAGAATTGTTGGGAAAAAACTTTCTTTGTATTGACACTACTTGAGTATTTATACTGCATAGCAGTTTATTCAGGATGGTATAATTTAATCTTGTGTGGGCGTCAACTGACTTGCTACAAAGTCTGCTTCACATCTACAATAGTTATTCAAGAAGAAGACGCAATTATATAAGTCACATAGGCTGACTACAATGTCCAAGGCTTCTGCACATCTCACTGTGAGAAGTTAGGATCTGCAACTCCACACACTGAAAGACTTCCCCTGAAAGCAATATATGCAAATGCTTCTTGTCTTTTGTCAGCACAAACCCAAGTTTTGCAGAGCAAATAGGTATCATTGGCAGGCCCTGCAGTAGCAGAGGGGCAGGCTTCTGCCCTCCTCCCACATGCATCTTGGATCTTGGGAAGGAAAGGAGAACAGGAAAGTGTCAATACAGCAGTCCTGAACACAAACACTGTAACATAAAATGACCTTTTCTCCCTCACGCTTGCATTTCTCGATACAGTGTTAGACATAGAAATACAGACTAGTTCTCTAAACCTTCACATTTGAAGGACCTATTCCAGAAACAACTTCAAGATGCCAACACACAGATGGCATCTAACTTACCTAACCTAATTTTTCTGTCAAGTACAGCAGCCATAGATTATAAGCAGCATACTTTAGAGAAGCCTCTTATCTTGATTTACAGAACTTGCAAATTGATGGAAAATTCATTACATCCCCTAAGTTGTTCCATGATTAATTACCCTAATTTAACTACCTTTGCTTTTGGTTCTGGGGCAACACGGAAGCTTAATGAAAATTAAAGGTTCCAAACAATTGCTTTCCCCAGGTTTGTTTAAATCTCTAGCACAGTAGATTACTGTAGCTGAAAGAGCCAAGACTTTCTCTGTTTTTCCAGTTTACAAATTTAAGAGCCCTTTTCCCAGCTTTTCCAGTTTACATATTTAACACTGAGGCCAAGGCCTCTTGGTGCTGCAGAGCTCAACACACAGGGCAGTGAATGCTGAGGAAGAGGAAGGTGAAAGCCACACAAGGCCAAGGGAGAGATTTCATATGTTAGTATCACCCAATGAACTAAAACAAGAATCGGCAAGCTTTCAAATGTTATTTATTTCGCTGACATGGATATTTTCAGGGAAGAAAAATTTAACTTGTTCCTGTGGCCCCAGTTTGTTTTAGCAACATTGTGAGTCCTGTTTTGGGTGGAACATGATAACCAGTAATCAGGTGGCCAAGGCAGCATTGGAAGGTTGGGGCTGCAGCAGGGGTCCTAGGTGGGATGGTGGGAAAACACTCAGGGAACAGTGAGGGTCCCTGGCCCCAGGCATGGCTCTGTACCTTTGAGCTTTTATGGTGGCAATCAAAAACACATGAGGGAAGGTGAACATTTTAATGCCCTGATGGAAAAGGAAATTCTCCCATGAATATTTGAGGGCAGCAGTTTTCTCCCCTACTAGTGCTTTCCTAGTAAGGAAGCTTTCTAGCCATGAAGGATAATTTTTGTTGAATAAAGCCTTAAGTTATTAATAAGAATGAAATCTCCTGACCTAGATTTTCTCCTAGCTTAATAAAAAAATCCATGTACACACAACACAGCTTTCCCCTACAAAGACTATCATATTATACTCACAGTACACCAGAGCACTTCAAAACAGATATTTTACAATGAAAACAAAAAAAAAGCTTTTTGTCCTCCTCCCTCATCCAGCTTTGTGTAAGAACATGAATACAGATGATATTTGATTAAAACAGAAACCTGAACCCCAGGTTGAATGTATTTACTTTTCAAAAGCATTTTACAATTTGATTTTCTTCTTGCCTGCTGTGATAATTGACGAAAACTACACATGGATTAAAATGAGCACAGGTGCGTGTCTACATAGTTCAAAGAGATTAGCTCCCAAATGAAAATAACAAAAAACAAAAAAAGCCTGAGTATTTTTAGGAATGGATTTAACACAGCCTAACCAAATAAGCCTAGATTAAAAGTAGGATTTTACAGTCCAAACTTCATGTTATTGGAATTTAAAACTCCTATTTCATAACGCATCAGAAGCTTTTGCGAGCGATACCTGATTTAAACTGGTATTAATAGCCCTCCATATCTTAAGTATCAGAGTGGATCCAGAGAAAAAATAAAGGCACTTAAAAACAGTAAAGAGCACTAAAATACAAACAGGCATGTTTTAAAACAGACATGGCTCTAAATCAGCGTTATTTTAATTTTGTGAAAGGTAAAAGGAAAGCCCATGAGCTAAGAATATTTTACTGCCAATATACAAATCTGCACAAAACTGGTGCTTATTATCTTTGCCAACTTTATACTGCTACAGCTCGATTACAACTTCCTTGAACCCGTGAGGTCAAGAACAGTTTGAAAAGAAACGTGTGATACAGCTAATCTTTGTACTAGCTAATCACACCTAATGCAAAAAAATATGAATTTCCCCATTTTTCTGTCTCAGCCTCCTTCAGCAAAGCTAATTAGCGTGTCACTAATCCTAAATTTGCTGCACTACTTTGTTAAATAGATTTAAAAGACAAATACACACAAATCACACAGGATAAAGAATTTATTCTGTGCTCAAGGCTTATTGCTGAGCTTCTACGAGAATAAAAAAAACAGAAATCAACTGTATAGAAATCAAATTAATTTGTCTGAAAGGCATGCCAACAGAACTCTACACTTATGCAGGCATTTTTATCCAACAGCTGTTTTCTTGCCAAGAATACCTAAACCAATGTTCCTACAGCAACATATATTCAATCTTTTTGAAACAGGATCTAGTATATTTTTAGGCCTCTAAATAACAACATTCAGAGATTACAAATAGATGGATCAGAGATGGAAAAATTCTCCTCCCTCCCCCCGTCATGCAGGGGGGTGGCTCACAGTGGCTCACTCAATATGGGACACGACAGCTAATTAGCAGTACCTCCAAACACGACTTAATTTTCATTTAAGCACATTTTTGAGCAGTGAGAATGATAAAATGCTGGCAATCATTTTGCAGAAACACATCAGTGAAATAGTCAAAATATGAAATTTTCCAAGCAGCCCTGTATTTACACTTACCTCCAAGCATTTTTATGTGTCTTGCCACGCATTTATATTTTTGTAGCATCCACTACATTACAAATCTAAATTAACTCAATTTCCATAACAAAAACCTTATTGACTTAGAGGTTTTGAAACCTCTGAATATTGATTTTAGACTTTCCAGATTTTCACACCAACCTTCAGAGGTCTCAGGCACCAAACCCAGTCCTTCAGACTGCTAAAGAAAGTGAAATTAACACCTGAAAATCTGTCA
This sequence comes from Tapera naevia, assembly GCA_033556795.1. NCBI lineage: Eukaryota > Metazoa > Chordata > Aves > Cuculiformes > Neomorphidae > Tapera > Tapera naevia. The sequence goes on from JAUMJJ010000038.1 coordinate 21,973,741, forward strand.
AAAAACAAAAAAAAAACATACCACAAACACATCCTTCCAGTATTTTTTTGTTCAAACAAAAAAACATCATTTGCCATTAGTACACACAGCAAGAACATTTTCTTTAAATACCTTAGATAATTGTCCTAATGCTTCAACCAGCTTGTATGTTAGATATTAATTAATGACGACAGATGATTTAAATGGCTCCCTAAATACAAAAATTTTGAGGACAGACAAAAGGAACTGTGTAAGAAGAAAAAAAGTCTTTTACAAACTTCATGATCAATTAAAACTATTGGTGAAGAAATTCAGTTGCGTGCTTTTGTCTTGACTAATATTAGTTTTAGATGCAGTTCAATTTGTGCACAATGACATTTAAAAGCTGCAGGGATTATAAAAAGTAAAAAAAGCAAGACAACTAAAAAAAGTGATCAAATGCTTTTTCACATTTCACGCCCTGAGGAAAGCAAGAACTGTGGGGTCTTTATACAGGATATCGTTCTGTACATATAAAACATTGATATTTACTGTGGAGTCAAAAATTAACAAAAAGTAGACCCAGATATTAATTGAAAAAACCTTCAGATCCTAAACAATTTAAATACTTTGAAAAAATCTATATCTAAAATTGTTATAATTTAGTTTCAATTAACAGATAACCAATTCCTTTTACTGCAAGAATTTGCATCGCACACAGCTAATTGCCACCCTGTGAAGAGCCTGGTGGGGGAAGGCATAGATGTTAAGACAGTTCATCAATACAATAAAATACAAGATACCATAAAAAACAAGATACCATTGTTAGTGCTTTTTTGAGAACAAGTATAAATAAATACATGCTCTTTAATACATAAGCAACTGAACAGGAATAAAACTGTAAAGTGAATCTGCACAGGAAACGCAGGATTAAGGCTGAAACTCTATTTTAATCCTTCTGTCCACAGAGGGAGCGGTCACCAGGCAACATGTGGTCTGGGCATGCACCTGCAATACACAAGCAGGATTTAAAATACTTACAAAAAGATCAAGTTTTGTCTGAGAAAAGTTTATTTTTGGCTTAGGAAGTGGAGTATCTTCCTCAAAAACAAAAAATAACCACACACGTCAGTTTGTCAGTGATTTTGCAAGAATGATACTTGAACACAACACATGCACACTCAACGCGTCATCCCTGGGAATGGTCCTGACAGTGAGGAAAAAAGTTCAAGATAATAGAAAAAAACTCTCCTGTTGCAAACATACTACACAATTCAAGTTGACAGAGTCATACCACACCACTACTCTGTGAACTTTATATCACCTTTCTGTGAATTCCTGGATTAACCGATGAAGTCTAAGCACTTAGTAAAAGTCTTCAGAAACTGAAGAGGGGAGGAGCTGAACTCCTTTAACAACCAAATCATCTTAAAAGATAAATGATATTATCTAGTGCTGCAAAATGACCATTGAAACAGCAAAGTTCATCTTTAAATCCCATCTCCTTTTACCTCATCTGTCCTGATACTTTCATATTATAACACAAAGTGAAGTTGCATTAGGTGCTATAGCAGGAAAATTGCAGCTGGCCTCATGACCTCAAGAATTCCTGCTGTCTCTAACTGGGAGCACTTCTGGCACACCTAGGAGCTAAATGAATGCCAGCCATTGAGAAGTCCACAGACCTATTTTGCTTCATGGAAAGACTGGGCCACTATTAAAAAGGGGGGGGGGGGGGGGGGGGGTGTCTTTCTAAATCCTGTGATTATAGGTTTGGCATAGAGTGCAATAAAAAAGGAGAACCACAGAGAATGATGTACTTTGCAGTGCAGCAGCTTTGAGACGTCTCCATTTTCCACTGAGACTGAAACTACTGCTTTCAGTCCTAAGTCATAAAAGTTTAAATACCAAAGCAGCAAGAGACATTCTGCTTACATTTGGTGCTGCTTTTCTGAAAATGGAGTACAATTTGATTTGGCAAGATTCGCCCATAAACTGGGTTCAACTCCTACCCCATCTGTGCCAACAATGACAATAATAAAACCATGACTTAACACCGAGAAGTAGACAGAAGTAGAAGTAGGCTATTTTCTGACCCTTCCCTATCCAAGAAAACATGACAAGGCAATTGCCATCGGGGCTGGTTTAATACCATCTCGTATTCTACCACAAGATACTTCTCTTGCCTGAAGAGTCAGCTGCAGTCACCAACAGATATCACAGAGCAAGGGAGAACTTATTTCATACACCATAGGCATGCTTGGTTGTTTGCAAAGAAGATACAGAAACACATTAGTAAGTATAAAAGGATTTTCGGTTCTTTATTATTTTAAATTAGACAGACATCAGCTGCTATATTTGACCAACAAAGAAACCGTCACAGGCAAGTTAACAAGCTCCAAAAAACTGGCACTTCCTGAGCTGAAACGAAAAGGCACTTGGAGAAATAAAATAGCACTTCAGCATCCAAATGGAGGACTTCTATAATTATGATATACAAAGAGTGATAAACAAAAATAAAAGTAAAATACATCTTTAAAAGATCTGACTATAGCTTCAACTATATTCCTACTCATATAAAAGCCACATGGTTGATTTTCAGCTTGGTGAGAGGAAAGGCTCAGACACTATTTTGTATCTGCTAATTTCTGAATATTTATTGGGGTGATGTTACTGACAATCAAGTACTAATACTAAAGGTTATTTAAAAGTTCATGATAATTATATAACCTGTCCTTTTAAACAGTTCACTGTATTAAATGTTAAACAGCTTTATCCAGCACAAAAATCGAGCCAAAAATGCAACAGAGCATCTTCACAGTGGTTCTCAGTTTTAACTTTGAAAAGAAAACTCATTATGCTCTATAAAGATAAAAAAAAGTCTCTAAAAGAAGACTAAATTCTTTCTCAAAAGCAGGCTCTGAAGAGACTGCATAAAAAGAGATTTTATTCTTGGCTGAAATACGAACATTTGGGAATCACTACTTTTGAGCGAGGACTCGCCCACTTAAAGGCAGAAGAATTTATTTTGAAAAGTGGTGTGAAATTCCAGGGAAAAAAACCCACATGTATTTTGCACTTTTCAGCTTTTGGTAGCTCTCCCAGATAAGACAAAAATATCAAAAATAACCTCCTCCCCACATACTGATCTTCTCATATATATTGGCAAGTTATTTTATACCACCAGCAAGAACTTCTACAAGAAGTTAACTACTTTCAGACAAAGAACTCAGAGGACAGACTGTAAGGGAAAAGTAAAAGCATTTGAGGTATTTTAGGAGAGATACCTGAGATAGGGACTTGGTGAATACATTTCACCAGGCATCCACCTCATGCTGCCTTGTCACCAGTCTGTTCAGTGCTCTTCAGAAGACATGAGAGAGCAATGCTATAGTTCAGGACTCATGGACAACATCTGCAAAGCTCAGGGCAGGCCCTGAGTTCCAGTCCAGCCCCACCGCTAAGGACTACGTTCCTACCACAGCTAACAGTCCTCAGAGGAGCAACGCTTCTCTTTGGATGCAGACCAGGTACTGTAACTTTTTCCCTGGATTCAGTCCAAACCAGCTGCAGAAAGGAAGGCTCATCTAGAAGATTAGATAGGTCCCTACAGAAATATTCAGGACTTTTAAACAAAGAATATTATTTGTGTATGTACACCTGCGGACACCATCACGTTATGGCAAAAATACCAAGGGATAGAGAGAAGGATTCAGATTTTTGTCTCCACAATGACTCAAAATTGCCTGCAGGCATCCACATAATGCTTCTTGAATGTTGAGGAATACTGAAGGTCCAGTGGTCAGCGGTGTAAATAACAAACCAGAGCTCCCTCACCAACTCCTTTTCCCTGTCTCACACATGCATGTTTTCCTGGGAACGTTTTTTTTTTTTGTGTATTCTCATGGCGTTCTTTTTGAAATGATTGCTACTTTCTCTCTAGGATGCAAAATCTTCACTATGTCAAGCGAATGCTCTACACAGTTGGGCTCCTGGTATATCAGTCAGCTGTGGGTGTCCCGTTGAGCATCAATCACAGAACAAGAGGTAGGGGATACCAAAGGATCCAGGAAGGATGGCTAAGTAGACCAAACGTTCCAACCCAAAGGCCAGCCATGCTCCAATCCCAGGGCAGGGGCACAGCCAGGCAGCGTACTGTGGGCTACCACTGGAAGCGTGGACCTGGGGCACAGCAGGGAGCTGCAGCCCTTTCCAAGGGCTACCTCTTCTCAAGTGCATTGAGGAGCATGGCCACGAGGCGCACCCTGCTGCAACAACAAGCCCAACACATGTATCCTGCCACCAAGACCAAATGGAGAACTGCGGACAGACCTTGCCCCAAGTGGGAACTCACCCTCTGCTTTGCTGCAGGAGTTGCCTTTAGAGCAGGGATGAGAAAAAACAGCATTAGATGGCAGCTCTTTTGACAACTGCACTTCTTACACAAGTGTCATTCTTAAGCTACAGTTACTGTACTGGGCACTGGCTCACCATTTTTTCCCCTTTCTTATTTAACTACCCACAACCTGGAATGTACATAGGAGTAAATTAAGGCACTTTTATTACATAGGTCAAGTCCTGACTTGTTCATCTATGTAGATTAGCATAAAGGCAAAAGGACTACAGACATAAAAAATGAAGCATTAATGGTTAGTTTAAATACGTGTCCTAGAGATTATTAGAAGGCAGGCAAAAAAATTCTAAAACTGAAAAACTTTTAAGATAACAGGAAAGTACCAACAGAGAGAGTAAGACAGCACTTAATTTGAATCTTTTCTCCAAAAAGATTTCTCCTTCTGACTAGTTAGTTGTATTTTAAGAATAGACGACATAATAAACCAGACATCTTCATTTTACATCACTTTCCATTTCATATGTATTTAGGCCAAAGACCAACTATATAAGTCAAGATAATTCAGATCATTTTTTAAGTGTACTTTTAAAACATCTGAAAGATCTGTACACAGGTTTCCACACAGAACACGTTCCTTTTCCTCCCAAGTTAAAAAAGAACTGGTTAAAAAAAAATAATCATGTAATTCAGAATAATTAAGTAAGTACATTTTGTAATTCCTCAGCAGGGGAATATTCTCCTACACTTTAAGCTGCCAAAGGCTGTGAAGCTGTGATCAAAGACATGATAATACCAAAACCGAAAGAGACGCTGGACAGCAACCCAATGGCACACTCCCTTCTCAGGAACCTCTTTAGAGGTACAAAGTACAGCAGTCGGAACTAACCTAGCCATACCCGGCACTGTAATTCCCATTTCCAGATCCTACCAACCTCTGCCCATTCTTCATCCTTGGAGAATTTAGAGGTGCCAGTGAAGTTTGTAGGGTGGTGACCACAGAGTTTCTTTCATTCTCATTTATACCTTTATTAATTGTCACACCAGTGAGCTAGTCGATCATGGATAATAACTCTAAGAGCTGTCTGACTTGATGAACAAGATAAACAAAACTGAAGTGAGGTGTATCTCATTGTCAGAGACCACAATCTTTGCAAGCATGAAAAAGTAAGTTCCAACACTGACTTCAGAAAAACTCCAGCCTAGGAACATCTACGCGGCTCTGTGTAACTCTGCAAAACAGCTTAAAATAAAGACAAAAAAAAAAGCTGTATCCATGCGACTGTTCTACAGAAGAACAAGAAGATATTTTCTCCACTCCAACATATCATTTATTCTAATAAGACATAAAGTGGATTTTAAAAGTTCATGGTTCTATATATTGCCTATTAAGAAGAGGATGTATTAAGGAAACCACGGTAAATCCTGAATGCATCTCCAGAATTGTTATGTAAAAAAAAATAACTGCAAAAACATTTTAGTGTTTATTTCAGCTCAGTATATTACGGTACCAGACTACACTTCATTGAAGGAGGATTTCATGGAGACTGCGAGCAATCTTCGGTCTGGTTAAATGTCGAGAATAGCTGATTTCATTTTTAAATATTTGAGGGCTTTTACAATTTGCCCTAAGTTGAATCAAGTATCCCGTGAAAGCAAATCACAGTGATTAAGGAACAGGTTTTGTTTCTCATTAGAAATTCAACTTTAAATTAGTGGAAGTTCTTAGCATGGGAAACACGTAGCAGAAAGACTAGAACCTTGCAGGAGCCGGCTTTGCATTAGGGAGTATCTGTATCACAACTGCCATAACAAACTGCCTCCTCTCCTTCTTTACCAACTCACACTGCAATTCCTTCAGGCTTAAACCACAGCCATGGGTGACAGACCACGGGCCTACAAAACAGCAATACTAACAATGTCCACTCCTAAGCTATAACACAACCACTAGGTACAAATACTGCCAGGGTATTTCCGATGCCAGTCTTCATCCCTCTGCTTTCCACCTTGTCTCACCTCAGCTGCAACACCGACAGGAAACAATTTTCAGTCAAAACATTTTTGCCCCACAGCAAAACAGGAAAGAAGAGTACTGAAAGTATGAGTATGGACCTAAAGGGTGGGTAGCTCTTACACTGCACAGCTCCACTGCTACCCTCTGACCAAAATACATGATAGCACTCTGCTGTTCAGCAGTAAAGAAAGCTTAATGCCATTAGCAGCATTCAATTTGTATTTACAGTAATATCACAGGAGGCAAATATCCCTGTCTACTTTCTGGCTGAGCAGTGTAGCCCACACGATGCAGAAAAACATATGTAGGGGGTGGAGTGAGGATCTGATTTCATACTGGGGCAGGACACCTTGTAAAAAGTCTTTTCAGTAACAGTCATCTAGAAATAATACGGAAATCAAATCAGTTGATTGCAACAATCTAAATGGCATCATTTGATACCTTCATCACAGTTCTTGGATAATGAGAGTTTAGAAGAAGAAATTCTACCTTTTATTAAACCAAACATAGCTGGGAGACGGGGCCTCTTCCTACAACTTTTGCCTATTGCATTTTAGGCTAGGTCATGAAAACATTACTGCTGCTTAGCCAGCAGAGCATCAGTTAATTCAGCTTCTGTCTCCCCAAAGCCTGTAATTCTCTGGTCTAGTCTTCATGAAGAGCACTTAAAAATGTTTCTAATGTAAAGTGAACATCCACATCTCTTCACATGCCTCTTTCTGAGTGGTAAGGATGCTATTCCAGAAGGCACTGCAGAATGCACAGTTCCCCTCCCAGGCACCATAAGGACAAGCAGGGTACCTACAAGGGTAGAGCATAAAGATAAGTCTGGGAATTGACACTCCCATCATGCTGTGGACAAGGTAGCCATGAGCTGTTTCATGGATACACAAGTATCAAAATTGCAGTAATTGCACTGGTGCAAACATATCAAAGCCCAGCATGCGCTGTAAATGTTCACAGAGAACGGGTTTTGGGGACTTAAGAGGGACAGCAGCAACACAGGACACAAACAGAGGGAATGTCAAGGAAACTCCAAGAGCTTCTCAAGATGCAAAGAGGTGCTATGTGAGGTGCCACTGAATCCCAGGGAGGCCCTCGTTCTCCAAATTCTCTATATAGTGCTTACAAAGGTGTCCTCTAGGACAGTCCTATACCACTGTTTTAGTCCAGTGTCTGATTTCCTACTCTACAGAAAATAAGACCTTACCTCCTGGAATTATGGAAGGTCTCCTTGTTTTTTTTCATTCAAACTCAGCATTTACTTGGAAAACATTCCTTCATCCCTGGTGCCTCCAGCACTCATAATACAGGCGATGGAGACTTGTAGGGCACTGCCTAGATTTTGCATTTTCATTACATTTGGGAGAGTCTGCTGTAGTAATCTTGTTCGATCTCATCAACACTCCCATTCTTTAGCGCATTTTCTGGATAAAGCCCAATCAGACAAGTTAGCAGGGTGGTATTTCACACAGTTCTTGGTCTTTATTGTTCTTCCTCACACTTAATTCATGTTTGCTGTCAGTTGCCAAGTTCCTAGATCAGGAGAGAGTAATTCACATTTGCTGTCTTTGGAAAATTAGGATGGATGGCTTCACAACTGGAGCCACAGCTTCAGAACAGCCCAATGCAGAAACCAGTGATTTTTAGGAATAAATGGTTTAAAACAAGCAAACAAACAAACAAAAAAAAAAAAAAAAGAAACAGAAAGGGCAGAAAAGAGTTTATTTTCCCATCTCTCAGAGCTCTGAAATATCCCATCTCAAGTCCACTCCCAACAGTGACAATCCAAAGAAGCTCCAAGGAAGATACACAGCAAATTTTTGCCCTGAACGCCACCCATTTTACATTTGCTGAGTGAAAACCATGTTTAGTTGTGTGCATTTTTGCAATTGCACTTTTCATTCATTAAGATGAGAAATTGCTTCTTCTATGCAATCTGCTATTATTCAGATAGCAAAACATTGTGATGTCTGGTAGCAGGCTTGCTTTTTTTGGCTTTAGGAAGGTTTGGGGTTTTTTTCTCTCTTCCTGTGAGAGGAAAGCTTTTCCCAAAGGATTTATGCAATTTCATAATACAAATGTAAAAACAAAGACACTTCTGTTTAAGGACTGAAGGGTTTGTTTTGTTTTAAGGGGAATGGAGAGGGAAGGAAGAGAGAAATGACACTGGTCATCTTTCAATTAAACAGGAAAAAAAAAAAAGAAGATATCTCCTTCCTAAAATAGAAACTTTGCAATAGCAAAAACTTGCTAAAATACAACAAGTTATCAAAACCAAAAATTTAAAAAAGCAAGTTAAGATTATTTTTCTAAATAAACAAATTAGTTTATTACAATCAAAAGTGAACCACTCAAAACACTACATCAAAGATTAGGGGAAAACATTTTCTCTCCAAATTCAAGTGCTTACATTGCGCATTCCTATACGCTGTGCTTCATTAGAGTCAGTTTCTCCTTTTCCTCAATCTACCAGTCAGGAAGAAAGAGGGGGAAAAAAAAAAGACCTGAAATGTGGCTTTAAATAAAGAAAGATTTTGGTGATTCACTTCAGCTAGAACTTCTGAAGCTCAACCTATTATGCATCATTTCATTCACTGAAACAGGACCCAATACTGCAACACCAGTAATCCTTTGAACTTGCACAGTAAACATTGCAAGATGGGGACAACACAGCAACAATTGAAAAAGGAAAAATTAATTAAAACATCTGAAAACCTTTAGCAAGGCAAGCAAGGAGGTCTTTCAGGAAATCTACTAAGTGAGCAAACTTTCATATCTGCAAATGTTCCCCAAGCATTTACAGAAATGCATTGCAGAAATTTCAGAAGTCGCAGAATTGGGATTCCAGTTTCTGATGAGCGGATACTAACTAACGGAATTAACTGATTTATCAATAAATACCTAGATATTGTATCAAGTTTTCTTATGTAGAGAGAAACTGGACAGCCATTAGTGATCTTCAATGAGAAAATAAAATCTACCCAAATGGAGAAAAAAAGTAATTCATGAAATCCCAGTCACACTGCCTATCATTTAAATTCATTCTCATTGCAAATTATCATTCAAACAACCAAAACTAACACGCTAGGAGAACTCAACAGTAATACACTTCAGTAATATCACAGCTCAAGAAGGCAAAACAACACAAATAAGCATCTTGCAATTAAATACAACATGCAAGTGAAATCTATGGCATTTTAACTACTTGTAGTTACATGACTAATTTGCAAATATCAGGTTTAAATTTGAATTTTTCTAAATGTAGTCATGAAGTACATGCATGCATGGGAGGTGACAAGATGTTCTTAATTAAGAGATTAAAAAAAATGGTCTAAAACTATTGGAGGAGAAATAACAGCCTGTCAAATAGATCACGGCAATGTTAGTTTTTATACATATAAAATGAACTACAAATAAAATGTATATTAACATCATCTCAGAATGGTTCCACCCAACCATTACTTAAACGATTCTCCTCCACCCTAATTCAAGCTGCATATAGCTATACATGAACACATACACAGGAGAAATATTTTCATTTCTAGTGGCCTCCAGACCTCCCATATGGCAACATGCATAGATTAACTTGTCAAATAGAGAAAGACAACATACAAAGGTCATTACAAATCCAAAGGTTTGGGCCCACTCATGATTTTGGGTAGTTATTTAAAATAAACTTGTCTAATATTGTGTAGAGGTCCTGGAAAAGAGGAAGGCTCTGTAATCAATGGTCCTTCCACAACAGAAGGATGCTCCTCCTTTGCTTAAAAACACACCATGTGTAAACCTAAAGGTTAAACCACTGGGAGGATGCAGAACCTTTCTTTAGACCCTGTTCTTCTGTCAACAATTCTTCTCTTTTACTTTGCTTTATTTTTTAACTATGCAAGGCACCATGTAATTTACTGATGCTCACACTTAAAAGGTTTCCCTGCAGTTTGCTCTAAGGTTCTGCTTTGTTCCTTCCCTGCTGTAACCTCTCTTCATTCAAAATATGCTTTTCTAAACAGTGCAAACCTGAACAGCTAATAGATATCCCACAGTTACAACACGGCAATTAATAAAACATGAGCTTTCCAATTTATTTTGGACACAAGTAATGTGCATACTGAGTTCATGTGTAACATGTAAGCACTTCTACTTCATTTCCCTGTTCACCAGTTTGTTCATTCACAGTCTCTCCATAATTTTCATTTTCTCAATCACATTGCCTCTCTTGTATTCTTTCATATGTGCATGTTTCAGGTTTTACCTCCATCTCTTATACCGTTTTCTCCAATCCATTTCTCTGCTTCCCTGTCTGTTCATGCTCACCACAAACACACAGTTCCTTGACCTATTAACAAGAAGGATATTCCTTTCCACTTGCTTGAGCTGCAGACAATACTGGATGCTGCTGTGACCAATAAAGTCTTAAAACATTTCCTTCAATTTCTTAATGCAGACTTCTCCAAGACCTCGAATTGTAACAGGAGATTATTGGAGTAACTTTGTTTTTAAAGAACACAGAAAAGCATCAGCAGACAAATGCCCCACTCTCTGATTTGCTAGACTGTTTGAATTTAGATTGAATCTCTCCTTTGTAAATCTGAAATAACTTTTCCCCCTTCATCCATTAATATTTGGAACTTGAAGGCTGTCAAATGAAAGGCACTATACAAAGGCAAAGCATAGCCCTAGTCTCATCTTTTTTAATGATACACCCAACACTCATAAAAGAACAATAGGAGCAAATGAAAAATCAGAATAAGTGAATAGCCTAATAATACATACTAAAAGCTACCATGACAATAAATTCAATTTTCCCTGGGACTGTGAAATTATTCTTTTGATGGCTCAATACAATCTTTTCACATTTACTTCTTATGAGGGACACTGACATATTGAGCTCATCACACAGCTCTTTAAAAAAATAAACACAAATGCATTTAAAACAAACACCTAAAATTCAATAGTTCAGATTTTTAATAAACTATGCTAGAAAGAAGTTTGCAACTGGATTATTTCTAAGGAAGACACCTGCCTCATAACTTCAAAACAAATAGACACAAAGCAATATCAAGATATTGATCTTGCTTTGATGTATAAACACACTCAAAGTACCTCATTTTTTCAATGACTGTTCTTGAGATACGTCCACACAGATGACAAACATTCTTCTTCCTTTTTGAAAAGTCATCTCAAAAATTCCTGAAGTTTGCCTGGGCATACAAAGCCCAGCTATAAGAGAGCTTATAAATGGACTTACCCTGATGTTATTGCAAAGGTCAAATTAAGTCAACATGGTGGAGCCTTCAAACCACGTACAACGTCATTAGACTTTCTACGAGGCACATCCCTCTTTGGTGTGTACTAAACAAGTCTTCAACTAGAGAAAGTGTCTGAACTGGCACATCTCAATTTGTTCCCGGCAGTTAGGTTGCATTGGACTTTGCATAGCTCAGCACCTAGGTCAAGTACTACTTCACCTGAAAAATGAAGCCATAGATGAGCACATATTCTCCCAAGTGGGAGCCCCCACCCTGGATCTTCAGTAGTCCTGCACTTCACCTACTGTGCAAGGCTCTGCCCAAGTTCCTCGCCAGGTTATGCCTCCCTACTCCTGTTCCCAGGAGCACAGTCCTCAAACAAGATGCAGCCAGTGCCACAAAGCACTTCTAAGATCGGAGAACTTGAAATCAGGCAGAGGGGAGATACTGGCACACTCTCAACAGGAGAGCATACTCCTTTTATTTATTTATGGGTTCAAGTCAGCCATTCTGACCTCCAGTCTGCACATCCATTTATGCATTTTCTGTCCCACACATATTAATTTGTGGTTATCTTTAATATTTTATGAATTATACTTGATTCCAGTCCATTACACACTAAAAAGAAAGAATAAAGCAGCAGCTAATAATGCGATAGATGGGGTTTTCACTTGTTATAAACTCCATTCACCATCAAGTGACTGGACAACACATACTCTACAAAAATAAATACATCTCATAAATACATCTCATCTTTCACTGAAGTGTTTTCTACTTCTGATGATTAGCAGTGAAGACCGAAGCATAAAAGTTATTGTAGCCTAAGTTACCTGAATCATCCGTTTCCTTAACAGTCACATAAAAACTTAAATGTTAAACTGGAACTTAAGAGACATACAGCTCTGAGGGCATCCAAAATCTAACAGCTAGGAAACTCATTTTGAATTCCCCATGTGCAGTATTTTAACATTCATTCAATAACCCATCAAATCATCCTCTTATATGTCAAGTTTTTAATCCAAAATTCCAGAAAAGCCTTCAGTTTATGACCTTCCTCTTCTCCAAGAATTTGCCCTGGGGAATTTATATGCAGCTGCTATCTCCCTTCTCTACCATTACTAAGCTGCAAAAGCCAGTGTAGCTTAGGTTTTGGTCTCTCATCCAACTGTTCACACCCCATCAGCTTTGTAGCCTGGATGCCCCTGAACATGATTCACTAGAATTTAATATTTTCTGTACACAAGTGACCAAAACCATATACATTACTTGGCATGAAGTCTCCCTAATGCCTTGCTTATTAACTTCCCTAACTTCAATCATGCACTCCCACTGAGGATCACATTTGCTTTAATGTCACGCTCGCCATCAAATAGATACATCTCTGTCTCACTCCGGTATTCAGGCCTTTTCCTTCCAGGCCTGCTTTAAGGAATGACCTGCCAACTGATAGCAGATGTGTTGTTAATAATCACTCAGTAGATAACTTGGCTTTTAGAGCTATTTAACTTCCTCTCATTCCTATTGCTTCAGTCATCACAGGCATTCAGTTCTTCCTGTGCAATAATCTAACCCTGCTCACTGCTGACTACATGCCCTAACTTTGCCTCATCAGCAGCCATCCTTTGCATAGAACTATCTCTGCCAGTACAGTGAAGCAGAGACCAGCCCCCCACTAATACCAACACAGAGCAATAATTCCTTTGTTGATGCAGACAAAGTAACAATTTCCCCTTCAGGTTGCTCTCCCAAGCTTTAGTCCATCATTCTTTAGCCAAGCTTCATACTTCCAATTTAGTCATCTTTGGTGTCACACCATGGTGTTCACACATGCAAAAATCTTCAGTTGTTCCTTTTGTCTAGGACATTTAGCATTTAACCAGTAATAATACTTTAGTCTTCTATGACCCAATTGTAGTAAATCCATGATGCATTTTATCCTGTTTTCCACTTATCTCTGTATACTTAATTACTTTTTCCCTTCCAAATTTGTTCTAAATCCTTGAATACTATTAAGACCAGAGTAAAATGTGTGAGCGGATTTCATTCTCTTTTCTTTTTAAAATAAATTGAAGTATACTTCTTCTGCTGTCTTAACTACTTTATTCAACATGATAAATAACCACCATTCCTTTTTTTTTAATCTGTCTCCAATGTCCTGCACCAAATATTTCAGGCCCCTAAAAGAGACTCTTTGCTATGTTAAATCTGGAAGCAGGCAAAAGATGTTATTCTGGTCCTTTATGTTTGAAACTCTATCTTGCTCCCATGTTCAAATCCTCATACCTATCTAAAACTAGTGACAACTGCTAATTTTGGAGGCATTAGACATTTTTTCAACTACAATCTAGTCCTCATAACACTGTAGACACATTCTCTTCTTTTTATTTTTTCCCTCTTCATCTTAAACTTCTTCACGCTCTAGCTTTTGACAATTCACATGCTATCCCTGCAGTTTCTGTTCTCCAGTGATCAATCCCCCCTTTTCTTTCATTTCTTACAGGTTTTGTCGTAATTTGCAATATCTTATTCTCGCAGCAAGGTTCACAGCACCCTTGGCAAGCTTTTCCTCCTCCTTAAAATACAGTTTCCAAGCAACTTCCATTTAAAAAGTCCACAGCTTTTTTTTTAATAAACCTGTAACTCCTACAGGTCTTAATCCTGGGGACTACACAAACTAGTTCCTCTGACCTCTGAGAACTTGCCCTGCTAAAATAAAGTTTCCTTGAAATAAAAACACTTTGTAGCTGACATGCTTATCCTTCAGTTTAATTTAAAATTATTAAATTGTGGCTAATCAACACATGTGCTTAAGGTCTTGTGGAATGGAGCAGTAGAAAGCAAAAACCCAGCATCAGCCACAGAGAGACCAGAGACATTCCTTACCCAGAGTTCAAAGGTACACTCTCTTGTTCTGGACAGGCTGCAAACATGAGTCTTCATTTACTTTGCATTCCACTACAATTAACTGCCAAAATCTACTCTATGATACTTCAGTGTACTGATTGCCAATTTAATTATGTCACCATTGAAAAACATAAGAAAGCGTATTAGAGAAACATCTTCCTTTTATACACTAGCATGATATCTAAAATGCGCTCTGTAGCTCTGAGCAACCAGAACGTGTTTGCAAGGTTATGTTCTATAGTTTGACTCAGTTTTGCCTCACTAAATCAATGTTAGCCCTCCAGATTTTGGAGCATAACACAAAATTTTAACAGAAAACCATCTCCCATCCACTGGAAGACTGCATCCACAGTAAGTGCCTCCAGCAACAATTTGAAATCTGGTGTCTCCAGTGCATGCAACACTAGCCTCCAAGGGGCATGGAAGGAGGGTACTGATGGCCAAGTGCTACAGCAGGACACGGAAAGAACCACTCTGGCAAAGTGACAGTGAAACAATCTCCATATGAATCTGGAAAATACCGTTTCCCTCTTCACTTGAGCTCGTAATAACAATGTTCTTAACGTGGATGCACTGGCATGAGGGCAGTCTAGACCTTTTGTGCAACACAGTGAACTTGCTGGCACAGACTATCAGTTCTATCGAGGCAGTAAACCAAACTAATGATCACATTCCTGGTATACCTGCATCTACACTGTGGTGCACAGGCACCTGCCTGCTACCTCCTGTGCACAGATGCTGAAACCCACAGATGGGAAACTCAGTACCTCAGCATGAAATATCAACTGACACAATAAAGTTACTAACCCACATAAAATGGGGTTCCTGAGAGGGCCATACAGCTCTGTCAGCCCCAACAGCCAGCCCCACATCACAGCAAGTGCTGCCCACTGCCCCTGAAGGACTGTTGGCGGTCTCTGCACCCATCCCCCTTGGACACCACCAGCTACAGGTACAATTCCATAGTGAGCACATTCACACCGCTAAGCGCCTTCTGCTCTTGTGACCAGTCTCACCAGCTTCAGCCAAGCCTTTGTAGAAGTGGGGTGTTCAGCCACCCTCTACGCTAAAAAGCAAGACACTGGACTTTGAAAGAGCAATTCATTGCGTTAGTCACACATGAGGAAATAACACGCCACCTTTCACTCTAGAAGTGCTTGAAAGTGTTTTATCTTGTTAATTCTAGGTCAGTTGAGCACACGTGTGGTATGGATTACACTGACCCCTTTTAGAGCTCTCAACATTTTTAAATAAGTAGGACACTTAACATTAGATACAAGCCAAGCTGTGTACCTCTTATACACCATGCATCAACATAAACCAGCAGGTTTTACGAGCAGACCAAGGACAAGTTGCTTTATACAGCACAGCTCTTACGGCACGCAAGTATGAATGTGAAATAAATTCTAAATTCCAAATTTGACCCAATATCATATTAAATCGATACAGCTGTTTTACAGAAAAAAAGCAGTTGATGTGTGAGATCACTGTAGTGATCTCAACAAATCAGTGGTTGGCTTACAAACTGAGCAAGCATTTACAACTAAGTGATAAAAAGGTCTACATTAAAGATAAAAATTGTCTTGCTGCTTACAAAACACAATAGCATTGTCATTTTAAACTCAAAGGAGATGTTTCATCCTTAAGTATCTGAACACAGTAACTGCAGACAATCAAGGATCAACACACAAATGACTGAAATTCGAGTTTAGAAAAAGTGCTATGAATCACTGGAGATGTTAATTTCCCGGTTAATTTGCCACTGTCAGGTCTTTGAAAGCTTTAACCTTCTTTGCTCTATGAGCTGCCATATACTTTGGACCCTAGAACACAAGCAATTTCATTGCTTTCCCTTCTTTTCATATATGCCTTGTTTGAGCAAAGGAAGAAGATGAAAAGAAAAATGCACTTGAGTCAATTAAGTCAAACCATTTGAATAAGCCTCCTCCCTTCTCCTAGCTAAAGTTTTCTCCAGGTCAGACGAGCACTCTGAAGCGCAACCAGGCCCGGTTTCACGCAGTGTTGTGACAGATGCGGAGCAGACCCCGAGCAGGGGCGACCATGCGCTCCCATCAGCCCGCATCCCACCCCACCGCCCCCCCCGAAAGGGCATCCCAGGGAGGAAGTTCACACTCGGCGAAACCACCGACACAGTTTCAACAGCCATCGCTCCGCTTCCCACGGCTTTCTCCTGGGCCATGACATTAGCGAGGACTTTCAGGGGAGTCAAACCGCTTCTCCCACTTCTCGGGGTCGGAGCAGAGGATAAAGCCACTTTGGACCCGCGAGGCACCGAGCCCATGGGGGATGCTCTGTCACCGGAGGGAGCCAGTCGCCCCACCGAACCCCGGCTGGCGGGGCAGGACAAGGCAAAGCAGGGCAGGGAAGGGCTGGGCGGCTCTTGCTGCAGCGCCCGGTGGGGCTCAGCCCGCCCCCCTCCCCAGAGTGCAGCCCACCGGCCCCTGGCTGGCGGGGCAGGGCTGGGCACAGCAGGGCAGCTCTTGCTGCAGCGCCCGGCGGCTCCGAGCCCCCCACCCATCCCCAGGGGCAGCCCCGCATCCCCAGCGACCCCCTGGCAGGGCAGGGCAGGGCAGGGCAGGGCAGGGCAGGGCGGCTTTTGCTGCAGCGCCCGGCGCGGCTGAGCCCCCCACCCACGCCCGGGGGCTTCCCCGCCCGCGCTGCCGCTCCCCGCGCCCACCGGGGCTGAGGCTGGAGCTGGCGCTTGGGGTTCCCGCCCCGCCGCCCGCTGCTTCCAGCAAGCGGGGAGAAGCGCTGCGAGCCCCGCCGAGCCCGGAGCAGGGACCGGACCCGAGCTGGCGCCGCGCCCTTACCGTGCTCGGCAGCCGGAGCCTCCCGGAGAGCAGCGAGGCGAGGCTGCGGCGAACAGCAGCGCGCCGGGGCCGAGAGAGCCGCCGCCGCCAGGAGGAGGAGGGGGCGGAGGAGGAGGATGGGCGGCGCAGGGGAGGAGACGGTGGGCGGGGGAGCCGAGCGGCCGCGGCCGCTGCTCGCCCTGCAGCCAGCGCTTGCTCCGCGAGCGGAGCAGAGCGGGGCCGGGCTGAGCTCGGGCGCGGGGGCCGGGGCGCGGGTCCCGCCCAGCGCCGCCGGGCTCGGCTGACGGGGCGGGATCGCCCCTTCCCCTGCCAGCGCTGCACAAAGGGGACCCGGCGCTGCCGCCTTTGTTCGGCCGAGCGGCGCCCAGGAGGGGAGGGGATGGGCGACAAGTCGGGCGCTTCTCCCACCCCGCGATTGTTCCTCCGGCCTTATAACTTCACTGAAGTTAATTTGGGTCTGTGATGAAAATCCATTCCAGCGTGCGCCAAGTGCTGCTCGGCATCCAGCACTGAAAGTCAGCCTACGCGCTGCCTGTTTATGCCTCAGGAGCCAACTGGAGACTCCTGTTAAATTAAATTGGCTGGTTTGGGTTTTGGTTGTGAGTGGGTTTTTTTTTTTTATTATTTAATTTATTGGAGAAGGTAGATGGAATTGCAAAGACTGGTTTCTTAGCATTCTGCACTTGGCAGTCACCAAGAACTAGTATGTTTCAGATACACCTTTATCCCATTGTCTGTAGGAGTTCACAGATTCTCTTCCAAGCATTTCCACTCGTTTGCCTATTGTTCTACACATGCAGTTGCTCACTGATCATTCAGATACCTTTTCGAAAGCACATTTTTTTTTTAGCCACTGTATTTTGTTGCTTATCCTATCAAACTCCTTCAATCTTCCCAATTTCAGCTATTCAGTTCAGGTGCTTACGTCACAGAGTTACAGAATCATAGAATGGTTTGGTTTGGAAGGGACCTTAAAGATCATCTTGTTCTGCTCCCCCCCCCCCGCCATGGCTAGGGACATCTGCCACTAGATTAGGTTGCTCCAAGCCTCATCCAACCTGGTCTGGAACACCTCCAGGGATGCAGCATCCACAGCTTCTCTTTGCGACCTGTTCTAGTGCCTCACCACCCTCACAGTAAAAACAATTCTTCTTAATATCTGATCTAAATCTCCCATTTCTCAGCTGAAACCCATTATCTCTTATCCTACCACTGCTCTCCCTGATAAAGATCCCCTCCCTGTAGGCCTCCTTTAAAGTACTGGAAGGCTGCTCTAAAGTCTCCCTGAAGCCTTGTCTTCTCTAGTCTCAACAGCCCCAAATATCTCAGCCTGTCCTTGTATGGGAGGTGCTCCAGCCCTCTGATTATCTTCACGGCCCTCTTCTGGATGCACTCTAACAGATTCATGTCTTTCCTGTTCTGAGGGCTCCAGAACTGAATGCAGTATGCTAGGTGAGGTCTCATGAGAGCAGAGTACAGGGACAAAATCACCTCCCTTGACCTCCTGGTTACACTTCTTTTGATGCAGCCCAGGGTACAGTTGACAGTACTTGTAGTCCTGTCATACCAGTTAAAATAGCTGAAAGGGGAGAATTTCCCCTCATTACTTCTCATTTAGAAGAGATTGACATTCTCACAAATGCTCTTGTATGAGGTCTTCTCTGAAGGGTAGTTAGACTCCATAGTCATTTCTTTAGAGGTGGAATGAGCAAAATGACTCAGCCTACAAGGCCTTCTATCTACAAGTGACCTTTTAAGAAGGCAGTAACAAAACTCAGCCCTTTTAGGATTGCTAAAAGCAGACATAAAGAGAAGCTTCTTAGGTAAGCACCCTCCCTTAAAAGCTACTTCCCCTAATGTTCATAAACCCCTCCCCCAGCGATTAAACATCCCACCTAGGAGTTCTCGCTGTTTGCCCAGAACTTTGCTTCCCAGGCTGCAAGGGGCAGGGTAGCTCAAGGCCTTTGTTGCAAAGGCAGCTCCTTGAGTTTAGTACCTTACCAAATTGCTTTTGTGTGTCACAGACTCTTAAGAATTAGGTGCTTTATCAGTTCCTCTATCTATTGCATAGAAATTATCTGTGAGGCCCATGAGGTGCCTGTTTTAAGGTATAGCTGTGTGAGAAAGGAGGAGAAGCTGCAGCACTTTAGTTTTCCACGTAACTACTAAGGACCTTTTGCTTCCTGTGCATGTTAGCACAGCTGCTTTAGAGAATGGGAAATGAAAGTATGTGACTTGAACCTCAACTTCTTTAACTGTGTTGTGGGAGAGAATAAATCCTTGTTTTTATTTTAAAATTAAAAATAGGAAGTGGAATTGCTGTCCTCTTGCATCTTGGGAAAAAAAGTTTGAAAATATAAAACAATGTAATAAATGCAGAGAAGCCTGCCTAAGTCATCAGGCAGCCTTCAGTAAAGCCAATGTGCTAGAGGCATAAGCTACATCATATATCCTAGGTAATGCCAAGACCTGCTCGTTGTATTATTCACTGGGGATGGAAGCCAACCGTCAGCCCCACAACCTGTGCCGAAGGGAGACCATGACACCCAGCAGGGTGCTCATTTGTCACTTTCAATACACAGGCATCCCACCTCCTGTGACCACCTTTTACAGGAGCTGCATTTTTCCTTTCATTCTCTAGGATGGATATCTGTAATAGGGGAGGAATCGGCAAGAGGAGCTCGTCTACTTTTAGGTGACCTGTCCTGGCCAGAAGATTTCCCCATACCTGGGCAAAACAGAGGCTTACTGATGTTTGAATTCCAGGCCAATATACAAACATTTGTTAAAACCTAGGCATATGTATAGCACTTCTATTGTGCCCTTACTGATGAAACAAGAGATATGAAGTTTCTTCTTACACTACTAACTGGTAAGTTTTTCACACCCAGGTGTCATGTGATGGATAGCTTTATTAAATTATGCCACACAGTGCAGCTGCTGCCTCTGGGAAGAAGGATGGAATAATACAATTAATGTCTCACCTTTTAACTTTAACAGAGCTACTAAAATATGATCTTCATTCTCACTATTAAGACCAGTGACAGCCTAGCCTCTGTCTCAGACAGATTACCAACCCATTGAAGCAGAGGCTAGAGATCTCCCAGCTGCAAGGCAAGCTGCAGACCTGAGCTGATCATGAACACCCATGGACTTCATCATGTTCCAAATTCTTTTAATGAAACC
The DNA here is from genome assembly GCA_033556795.1 of Tapera naevia. Classification (NCBI taxonomy): domain Eukaryota; kingdom Metazoa; phylum Chordata; class Aves; order Cuculiformes; family Neomorphidae; genus Tapera; species Tapera naevia. The sequence continues at coordinate 21,994,237 of JAUMJJ010000038.1, forward strand.
AGTACCCTGGCCCCAGGATGACATTTCGTGGCACCTTGAATGATTATTCTTGTACACAGGTCTTTGCCATAAACCCTGAGTTATAAATAATACCTAAGGCAAGAAACTAATTCTATAAACAACGATATACCTGACTAAACTCATCTGATCCAGTAAGACTAATCAATAGGAATAAAGTAAAATGTATGTAAGAAAATGTGTTGTCTGGAACTAAGTTAAGAACCTTTGGAGATAAATATAAAATTACCTAGTTTCAGACTTTTGTCTTCTTTACACTTTCCTAAGAACAGATTATGAGAAAATGCATTAATCTTGTTAGTCCTTTAAAATATTTCACAACTTTCAAAAAGTTTTAAGATACAAAAGTTTACAAACCCAACTGTTGGTCATAACTGTCTTTTTAAATCTGTATTCTTACAAGACCAAGAATAAAGCATTTATTTTTCTAATCAGTAGGTTTACTCAGAAACAGCTGGCACTACTTAAAATTGTGTTAATTAACACAAGTTCTCAAGGTTCTGTTCTAATGCAGCACAACACAGAGGTGAAGACAAGCTCTGTGCACCTTAAACAATAGGCTGTTATTGTTCACACTACTTGAATCTGCCATTAACTGTAAGTCTTCATTTCACAGCTGCTCCTAAAGCTAAGGCCTGCTTGCATTGAAGGAGAATTTCAGTTGTGTTTTGTTATTGCATAAGCTATTCACAGCATCACCTGTAACTGTGCATAAGAACAACTGAGAACAAAGGAGCTCGTTTCCCTGTGTTTAGTTCCAGAGGCCTGGCTGCAGGATGTTTGGTGTTTGGATCTGTCCTGCTTGTGTAAGCTTGCATATAATGATCAAAATAGATTTCAAAATGCAGACTGCTGCCTGAATTACCGTGGCACTCAGGCTGAATTAGCCATGGCAACTCATGTACTGAACAGTGTAGCTTCGCTTCTACCCCAGCATCTGTAGCATGTATTTACTCTCAGGCTCTTTAGCCTAATGACCAGGAGGTGTGAATTGCGGGTCAGCAACAGCCTGTGATAGTAGGCCAAGCTGGTAACCTGCTGCACCTACACTATCACCAAGTATTTTAGTGTATTCATCCTTGCTTATATCCATGACTGAGGCATGTGCTTGATTTCTGATGGTCAATGTGGTCTGCCTGCTCAGCAAATGGAACCATCACCCCAGCTGTGCTTGCTGAGGTTGGGGCGAGATGGCTGGGGAAAAGCACGGCTTTAGCCATCACAGCTGTTTTAGACCATGCCTGCACATCACTGAGCTACATCTGCACATCGAACAAAGCTCACTGAGCAGTATTTCACAAAAAAAAGGTTGAGTTCTTCATTCCCACCTCTCATGTGCATCCAGCTGCTTGCACTCTAATCTTGTATGTGTGCACTGGGCAGTATTATATATGTTTTTTTGTTAATAATAAGCTCTGTAGAAAGTGTGCGAGTGACATGTTAGTGGTGGCTGTAAATGGTGCAGGTATTGAGGAGTGCAAGGAAAAGTGTTTTCTCAGTATTGTTTGAAGCAGGAGAGGTATGAGAGTAATGCTGACCTGTTCTAGAGCTCAAATGTCATGAGAAACAAGCCAGAAACCCCTTCTCAGTTCCCTGAAGGTCTCAACACTACATACAGGGACTCGCTGTTGCATTTCCTCAGTCACTGCATTCTCCTCTTCAACTTGAATTTGGCTATATTTAGGATCCAGCACAAGACATTAGTTTTGTTTCTGTTTTTTCTCTGCTATCACCTTGGGCTTTACTTAGAAAGTTGTTGCAGCTGTGTTTACTTTCCAGTTTCAGAAGGTGAGTGGAGGCAACCCAGCCAAAATGGAGGAAGTGTGAGGCCATGACATCATTTGACATCCTGCCTCAACCAGTGCAGGGAAATAAAGAGCTGTCTGCTCCTTTTCCCTACATACACCTACTTAGATAACATAGACCCATTAAAGCCGAGCCAGCCAGATATAAGGGTTTTAATTAGAGTTGTCTTTTTAAGTGCCCCAGGAAAATTATTATAAGAAATACCATATGATTGCCCAAGAACAAGTGAGATATGCTTTTAAACACCCTTTATTACTAACATTGCATAAGCATTCCAACAATCACATCTAACAGTTTGTTATCATAGTTGCAATCCCTTTGGCTTAGTAGCAGCAAGATGAATAGCATGTCATATCTGTTCTCAGCTAATAGCTGCCTGCCTTTGTAAACAAAACTGTCAGGACTGATTCTCCATACATATTTGCAAGTTATATCCAATGGTTATGTGCCTTGTGGCATATTTAGTATGATGACAGTGGAATGTTACCATCACATCACTTTTATATGTTTCCAGCATCATAATATTGTCAAGAGACAGGTACCTTGCTTGGGGACTATATCTTGAATTCACTTATGTCTCCTACAGACACCTGATTAAAAACATGCTTATTTACTAGTTTACAAACTTTCAGACCTACCACGTAAATGCGCTCCCAGAATGATTGCTCGATTACTCCTTGAAACAAAACTCACTCAACTTTGCAATAAGTGATTATATACTTTAGTCCTAAACCTGTTACAGGTAGTAAGAAACTCTTAGCTACACCTCTAAACATCCTGCTTGCTTTCTTTGTGTGTTCCTGTCATTGCAAACCACTTTTCCACTAACAACAGTCCTCAGTTAAATCTGTGAGTGAGAAGTGTATGTAATATCCTGATATTCAGCCTGCTCCAAAGTACAGAGCCCTGAGTCCTTATACCAGCACCAGCATTTTACTCAATGGATGTCCAGGTGGAATTCACTTCAATACCTTGTCTCAGTTTAACTATATGTACTATGATAATAGTATTACTTACTTCACAGAGAAGAAGACTATATTAGTTAATGTGTGCCTTGTGTTCTAAGAATATAGAGTGAAATATGAGCTTATAGTATAATTTCAGCCCCCCTTTGATATTTCACTTTTTAAATTTTTTTAATCTGTGTAATACAGTCAAAGAAAAAAACTAATAGTCACTAGCATTTTTAAAAGGGACAATTCCCATTTTATGATTTTTCTATGGCAAAATGACCATGCTTCTTTAACCATAATATAAAATGTTATAATGCTCATATTTAAAGTGCTGTAGTTTTGTTAATTTCACTTACAGAAATATGCCCATTATTCACATAAAATCAGGTATCATGCTAATTTTGACATTTTATGTTTATGATGTGCAATAAAGTAATGTCATTTCAACAGAGATTTCTAATTAGTTGCCAGTAACACAAGTAGTCTTGTATAATAACAAATTTTGTGTGTGAGGCAAACTGTCTTGTTCTCGTTACAGGGACTAAAACCACAGAGCATCACATTTCTTATTATTATACCAGAAGAATGTAGGAACACACTCATGACCACATTGGGAATGGTACATAATAACAGAATCAATTACAGATGGAAAAAGCTAAACTGTAAAGTAAAATATATCCATGGAAAAGGCCCCTACCCTATTTCTATGTTCATTTCACCCTCCAGCTCTCTGGCTGTTACAACAGTTCTCAAACACCAGGGCAGCTGTTCCTTTCCTTTAGCTGGTCAAGCCAACATGGAGAGTGATGCTGTCAGGGAAGGCTGGATCAAACACGGAGATGTGAAAGATCTAATGCTTCCTTTAACACATGGTAAACAGTAATGGGGAGTCACTGTAGGAGTCATTTATTGCCCATTTTGAGGCCTTCTCCTCTCATTACTACGAGCTAGATAATTCAAGATCAACAGAGACGGGTCAAGAGCTCCAAGAGTGACTGAGTACCTTTCAAGCCAGCTGAGTTACAGCGAGAATGTCAGAGTATGAACAAAAGCAGAAGCTGTGAGTCCTGTTTTCAGAGTATCAATGTTTTTGAATTGGATCTATTTTTATTTCAGGTGTTGTGTGAGGTTTAAAACTAGCTCAGAAACACATGAAGAAAGGACAGAACAACATACCTAGTTCTCAAGAACTAAAAATGCTTTAGATGATTGGTAAAACATTAATCCAGACAGCAGTGTGTTTGTCTGCAAGAAAGCTTGCTATAGACTTTGCTGAAGATGTATTTTCTTAATTTTTCTCAGAAACGGATCAGCGTTACAAGGATCTCAGGAGCAGTTAAGGAAAAGGAAAGATTTTTCAAAGACGACCATGAAGTGAGTTATATGTAGAAATGACTAATTTGTTATTTAAAAAGCTATAATATATCACAGTAAAGATAAATTAATCACAATGTTTATTTTGTGGTATCTACTGTATTTACACAATTTTCTGAGTATGAGAAGAGGCCAGTTACACAGAAGTACTTGCAATCAAGTAACACACTAATGTGATAAATGAAAACAGTCAAAGAATGAAGTATAACATTAGGCACATGAAGTCTTGTATAGGCTTCATAGCTGTGTGCATTTTTTCCTCCTTTTCACGAAAGCACTCTGCTATAAGGAACAAGCGCCACTTTCTCAAGAACTTCATCTGCAAGAATTGCTTCCCAGAACCAGCTTTTTCCCACTTTTTTTTTTTTCCAGTCTACAGGAAGAGGAATTTAGAAGGCAAATGGTTTTAAATTGCATGAGAGGTTTCACTTCTCCATTGGCTTAGAGCTGGCAGCAACACTCACACCCTCTCTGATGCAGGATCCTACCAAGCTGCAGGGTGAGTCGTATTAAAGTCCTTCTATGGTGAGGCTATCAGACAGAGGTTATTTAAAGCAGTTTTGCATAGTATGACACTAGCCCACATATCATTGCTTGCTTTTTCTTTCTCACTTGGCTTCTCTGCCAGGAACAGATCAGCAGGCAGCAAACGTGGCCTTATTCATTGTCTAACCCTAAATATGCAATGTCACCCTGGTACTCTGCTGCAGTGTTCCTCCGCCAGAGCTACAGCTACATTCCAGGCACGGCTTACCCCCAAGCCCTGCTTTCCAATAGTGCGCCAAATACACTGGCAAGGGCAGATTAAATTATAGATATATTAACCTGTATTACTGCATTGGAGGTGCTCAGAAGGGGCTTACCACTCTCCAGAGTTATCCGCTCTTACTGCTGGTAGTGTGGCTCGTGCTTATATAGCACATACGGGTAGTGACTCTGTCCCTTTCTCTGTTGGCTAATCCAAGAGCTTCTTTTGACAGCTCATACATGAAAAGATTTGTTATTTTTTGAAATGTAGTGGTAGCGGTTTTATACTTTGGGCCCAAACGTCAGTAGAGGCTCTTTGGGGATGCATGCATTGGAAGTGACAAGCAGTGAATAACTGACATCAGGCATAAGTAATATTTGTAGTCTGACTTCAGTATGTTATTCTTAAAAAAAATCCAGTCTGTAAATATAGTCTACATTTGTTAGCTTGGAAGGAAAGAAAGATAATGAGGGCAAATGCAGAAGAGAGAAGTAACAAAGAAAAAAGGGAGAAAAAGCAACTAGAAATAAGCTAATGAAGAGAAAAGGAAGTGGGAGTATTGAAAGAGAGGATAAAGACCTATAAATGGATCAAAACTTACATAACATTTAAAAAAAGCAGGAGAAAAACTGAAGATGAAAGGAATCACCATATAACAGATCAGGAAAAAGACCAATGAACTAAGTACTTTAGAGTTTGAATATCTATATACAGTCAATAATGACTCCAGCACCCTATGAAATAAGACTGCTTTTGTAAAACAAATATGTATTGAAGTCCCATTTACTGTGAGACATTCTAGTTTGCAAGTTGAAAAGGGTTCTGTGAAGTTACTTAAAATATACAGCAGGAGAAAGTGGGAGGGTGGGTATGTGTAGTGTAAAAGCAATTTGGATGGTGATGAAGTTGTACCATAAAACAAATATTATGTTTAACCCCCATAGGAACACTGCAGTTATTTTAGTAAAAGATGACTTATGCAAGGGAAAACATTTGAATGAACTTGTGGGGCTTTTTCAGTGACTTCAGTGAAGCTGATGACTCTATTTTCATTCATACTTTTTGCTTTTTTTCTGTAACTTATCTGTAGGCTAAAAATGGTGATGAAAGGAATAAGCTATGAGATGGTACCTACTTTTGCTTTATTCACAAAATTCCCATTACTTTCATTGAAAACAGGAGCAGGTATAATCTAGCAGGGACCAAACCTGTGAAGGTGGTGGAGTTGGTTTCCGAAAGGAAATATTTTATACCAAAATAAAAAAAAAGAAACCAGAAGAAAGAGAGGAGGAGGGCTTCCAGGATAGGTCAATGGCTGAAGCAGGGTATCGACTCCTACATGGTGTTCTCATTATCACCCCCAAACAGCAATCTGCATAGAAAAGTTGTTAGATAAAACTTCATATCAGTCAGCACATTTTTTTTCGACATACCGAACATAATAACAGGAAGAGTGTGCAAGTCAGAGTGTTTAAATATCATAAATCAAGGAAGAGACGCATTGTCTATCCACAAGAGAACAAATACAGGATTTTAATATTGTATTACAGAAGTGGAGCGTCAGCTGCTTGCTCTCTGTAGTTGGCTGGTCATAGGGCTTAATTACGGCAGAAAAGATTTTTAGATTAGGTTTTGCATTGGGTTTTTAGGAAGGGATGGAGCCAAGACTGTGTACAGTGGGGTAGGAACTGCTTTTAACTCTGTTTCCAGAGCAGCGGCAGGTGCTAAACAGTGTTCAAATGCTTACATTTCCACAGCTGTTAATGGAGACAATACATTTGAAAACATGCTTTCTATGCTTCTATTCCTGGAATTGAATAAATATTTGCTTTTTCCTCACTTCACAGGGCCTCTGCAAAATTGTGTGATAAAGAGTATAAATAGAGGGGTGATCTTGATCAGAAGGCACTACACGCAGCTAGGCACATAGTACCTTTATTATGTCATACATTAAAAATGAGTAGTATATTGCTTAGTTGATTGCTATGTGAAGCAATGTAAGTATTTGTTTTGCTCCAAACATATTTGTTGTATATATTTTGTGAAAATGGCAATGTCTTACAGAATTAACTTTAAAATGGTGTGCAAAATAACTATAACTTTTTTTTTTGTGAGAAAAGCAGTGCTCTGGAAAGATGTGGTGTAGCATTATAGTAACATTACAGAAACCGGAAGTGTAACTTACAACAAAGACTTGGCCATAAAAAAAAGTTCTTTAAATACATTCCTTTAAATTTTTAAATTTTATTTATTCTTTCTTTTCCAGGATTCCTATAGTCACTCCAAAAGTAATTCCCAACTCTTCAAGTGGGAGATGTTTTATTAAACTTACCATGTACTGGGATATATCCTTGTTATGATTTGACAGTCCTGCTTTACTCATCAACTGTTTTTCACTAGCAACAGGGAGATTTTATGTGAATAAAATGACAATATCTGTTGGTGCGTGTGAAGAAATATTGGGTTCTTACATTTCACACCCTGTAACACAAGCCCATATACAATTCACAGCTGCACCAAACTCACTGTGCATTATTTAATGACATATTGTCACAGACTATACATGGAACTTACAATCACTTTATTACACATGTAAAGCACAACTTGAGTGCAGAGCAGCATCCCTTTTCAGGCATTCCTCAAACTTAATTTATCTTTGCTTCATGCTTGCAGTGACAGATTTCAAATACTGCCCAAGCATTTCCCTGAAATTTGGCCAGGTATATATAATGTTCATAACTTATTCAAAAGTACAGGCAAAACACTGTTATCCTTTCAGGAATTATTTGTTTGTTGTTAATGCTGCAGATTTAAATTTAGGCATTTATTCAAGAGGTACATTCAGCTTTAAATAGGTTCAGTGCTCTACTGAGGAAAGTTTCTTCAGAGATATGTAAAATAACAAGGGTGCATACAAGAAGAGAGATAAACAAATATTCTTGTCTATTGAAATTTCTGACTTTTATTTATTATATGGCTTATTATGGTCTACCTTACTTAGTTTTACAAAGTTCTTATTAATATGTTTTATTCATAAAAGTAACTGACAAATCTATGTTGCTAATCCTCCTGACTTCATAATAAATCATTACTTGTTTTCTGTACCTTAATATATATTTTTGATAATGCAAAAACAAACAATAAAAACCTCCATGTCAACCAAGTGTTCTTTGGCAAAAAGTGATCTCGAATTTTTCTAAAATGCATAGCACTTAGAAAACTTTTTGGGATTTCATGTCTGAGGTTTGCAGGTGCGAAGCTTTTCCCATTGCACTGTGTGCATTGCTGTACAAAGTCATCATACCAGCAAGGGATGTGGGGAACAACATGTTCCGTCCTTTGTCTTTTCATTAAATTTGAAGTTGATTTGTAGGAACATCTACTTTATTTTGGTGAAAGGAATTTAAATATACCAGGCAGGAAACATTGGTACAACTGTTCAGTGTACTGTGTTTAGTCCCTGGTGGGGTTTTGAGAGGCATGAAGCATATAATGTTAGACTGGATAATAAGCAGGCTCCAAACATTTGTTGGTGCTTTAATAATTTCCTTTCTTGAACAAAAAGGAGTTACAGTTCCAGAATTACAGTGTTTCGGGCTTTTATGTGACTGCCTTGACACCCTATTAGAACAAACCAAACGAAAACTGTTCTGTTGAGATACGGCTCTGAGTTACAAAGCACAGGTCCATACCTCATTGTGAACCAGATGCAGCTTTTGTTTGTAATCACTGATCTCTTGCTAGTCAGATAACAGAGAAGCTGGAAGTCATAAATATTTTTGAAAAAAAGATTATTGTCCCAAAACTTTTTGTTACTGTAACATTGCTAGAAGGCTAAGTAGGTTTCTTTTCAAGAAAGGACAAAGATCTCCTTTTTAGGTATGTTTTTTAATTTGTATGGATTTATCTCTTATAAGTAAAGGCAGTCATGTATTTCCAGTGTTTCATTGTGCTCAGGCAGCCCAGAGCAATGCACTGGACGCAGAACCATATGTCCCAGCCAGCCAGAGACCTGGTCAAGGGGGGAACTTAGATAAGTGTTAAAGAATCAGAGAGCTCATGCTGTATTTACCCTTTATTTGGGAGACACTGGATTTCAGTTGCTTTGGTCAAACCAGAGACAGACATCCCAAGAATGAAAGGATTTACAAGCGTCAAATGTGTTTCTGCTTCAGTGCTTACAATGGAGCCCAGTCCTTGAGGGATTTCTTGCCCCTCCTGCCTATGCCTCTGCAGTGGGTGCCTTGCAAGGGAGCCTGCTTGGCAGAGATAGGATGTAACTAGTCCTGTAGCTGTGGCACCAATTAAGAAGAATAAAAATATTGAAATCGGCCATTCACTTAAGCAAATAACTTTCTCACTGTTCCATGACACCTCTTAGGCTGTCCCATTTTTTTAATACATGCACTGGAAGAAAACAGTCTTAATGTAGATTTTTTTTTTTTAAAAAAAAACCCACCAAGCTAACACTTTTTTTCTTTCTTTCTCTTGGTATTTTATTGTAAATATGGAGTGTATTAAACTTGAAGTACACTTTTGCCAATGATACCGGATGTTCAAAATGCAGTTAGTCCAAAGTTACAACTGCTCATCTCTGAATCACTGTCCCACATTATGCTACAAATTTCTCCTGTTCCTAAGAAATCTTGTGTTATAAACAACTATCCTCCTAGGTCTCATATGACTTCATATGAAAACATCTATTCCCTCTGTGTACTCTCTCAAACTTCTTGCCATATGATAATCTTGACATTTTGAAGGATTTCTTTTTTTACAGCATCAACATATTTTGCACCATTGGCTGTATAATAAAGTTTGCTGACTTTAAATAATCCATATTTTTAATAGGAAGTCTTTACAATTACATGACCCACTATTAGGAAGGGTGATAGAAATAGTCTCCACCTGATTTAACTTCAATCACAAAAAGTGTTAAATGCAAAACTGCATGAAAGATAATGTTTTCAATAAAAAGGAAATCCTATTTAAGTTTTACACAGGTTTGTACTATTTTTGTGTTGATTTTTCCTGCCCAGTCTCACTTGACCAAAATGGTCTGCAAAGTATATTTGCCTGCACAATGAATCCAGGACAGGACTACCTTGAGGCATCACCTAAGTTTTTATTATCTCAAAGGAGAGAATAGAAAAACAATCTTGAGGAACATAGTTAATGAGATAAAAACCATCTCTGCCTTCAAGGGAGTCACATTCTGTAATTACCAGCAAGATATTTAATGTTAAAAGACTGTGCTGTTCTAACTGTTGCCATTCTGCATTTTACCCAAAGTAGCACCTGGATGTTACGTTACAGATTGTCTAGAACCATGTAGATACTTTGGTTTCCTCTTCTTTTTTCTTTTTTTTAGATTTCTTTTAAGGGAGTCCTCTGTGAAATAAAGTCCTGCATTCCCAGAGGAGCACATCATGTCCACTCTGGCAAGTGTGTATCCCCCAGCATCAGCTTGAACTAATCCCTTGCATTTGTGCTATGGTTGAACAAAGTGACACTGCGGAGCCAGTTGGTGTCCCCACTGGAGACCTTATTGCTATGGCAGTCCACAGCGAAGTAAAATAATGAAAGGATGAAAGGAAGGAAGGAGGGAGCAATTGGGAAGGTTATACCTATGGGTACAAAATAACTCCCTCCTGAAAAACTGCAGTTGTACCATGGCAGGAAAACCAGAGAATGGGGAAATCTCTGCTTTCTGTATCATTTTTCATTAAATTATAAGTAATGAAGTAATGATCTGTACAACAGCAGTGAATATATTCATCTTTTATTGTCTTTCAAAGCTTGAAGAAATTTTTTTTTGAGGAACTGCCATGTAAGCCCAAATCTCACTGACTTTTGGTGCTTAAACTACCTTTGAAAATGAGTGCATAATAGATTTTCTACCTGGAGATGAGAAAAATTGGTTTTAGGATGTACAAGTCTGAGTAACATGACAACTTCTCAAAATTTTGCCATGAAACAAAGCATACATATTTATGAGATTAACTCACTTCTCGTAATACACCATAATTCTCCTGGGAAATTATAAGAAGTCTGAATTTCATAATGTTGTAAACAACAGTAACTACAATTATTATAAAGCTAAATAAATTCTTCATATATGTGTTTACTTCCAACATAATATGCAGTAAAGCTAGATTGTAAGTAAACAAAAGTGATGCGTGTACGTATGATTAGTCATAGCTACAACTAGATTAAAATATAATAAATGGAATATGTTAATAATGGAAATAATAATTATTTTATGCTAATAATGTAAATAATAAATTTTTTTGTCATTTATGGACTGAGTGTATCGTATATTGATCATCATTAACTGTTCACTGTTGAATAATGTAAAAACAAAAGGAAAATCAGCATATCAGAATAAAACCATACTTACATGTTTCATTGAAAGCTCCTGTTTCAATAGACCAGTTCTGGGAGTTAATGAGTATACTTTCTTCTTATCTGAAACATTAATCTGATACTTATTTTAGAAGTATTTGAGGGGAAATAACTGCATAAAGCTGTTGCTAGGAGGCCTGGAGAAATCTAAACCAATTTTCCCTGGAGAAACAGATAATCAGTATCTTAGCGCTTATTTTCTAACATGCACTTACTTTCTAACATGCTTTTCCTGAGAGCGGGAAATCAGTGAGTGGAGAATAAATCTCCATTCTGATTGTTTACAGAGCATAATGAAGGCCTCAAGCAAAGAAATGCATCATTTGCTTTACACCTGCGGCTGAACTGCAATGCATCCCATTAAATACCCACCGAATACCATTTCAAACTGTCATTTTGGATGCACACACCCTGTTCTGCAGACGGGATAATTCTTTGGAGGAAGTTTAAAACAGTCAGACCTGGGGAGAGTTTCTGAACATTTCAGATTTTATAAAAGTGACCTCACACTTCAGTTCTCTCATTTTTTTCCTCGTTCTTCGATGTTACTCATTCTTCTCCAGATGTAATTTGCTGCGTTTATTTTGCTTGGCTCCCCTTTTTTCCAAATCCTGCTTTTTCTCTTCCTTTTTCTCTATTCATGGCCTAATTCTGGAGAGAGAGAACTAAGATTTTAACAGCATCCCACCTTTGCCCCATAAAAAAATGTGTTTCTTTTGCTTTCAGCTATGATCACTCAATAACTAAATTTTCCTAGAAGCAGCCTCTCTGGGGGCTACAATTGTTTCCTGGGCATCTCCAAATTCCCGCCCTGTATTGCTCACCACTCCTTGCCTGTGGCCTGGCTTATTTTCATTCTCTTTCTCACCTGAGTGCTTCTTACCCTCAAATCCAAACCTATTTTTTTCCCTCTGAACATACTGTCTCTAAATCTGTTTTTCCACTCCTTTCTCTTGTATGTCCTGTCCAAAATGGAGCTTTTCCTACTTTGTCCTTACATGCCTTCCCTCCCCCATTGCTCTGTCACCAGATTTCTCTGCAATGTTGAAGCTTAGTACCAGCTTTCGTCTTTTTCATTTTATTCACCTCCTTACATTGAGATTTTCACTATTTTTTTATTATTATTATTATGGAACATTCAAAATAACAACCTCTTTTTAGTACATATGTGATAAAAAAAATCTGACATCGATTGTCTTATAACTGGCATTAACCACTTCCTATGGCTCTTCTTAACTGGCCTGTCTTTAACCTGTACAATGCATGCTGTTTCATCCAATACTCAGGTTCATTCCCCATTCCCCATATATCTTCCTGATAAAAGTTGGTCTTCTTTATCCACAATTTTAAAACTCTCTGCGGCTTTTATCTGACAATATCTCATCTGTAGTTTCTCTCTGCTCTCCTCATCTCTCTCTAGATATTGCGAAGTTTTCCCTTCATCCCTCATTTAACCAGTAGTCTTCTTCCCTCTCCAAGTAAGTTTATATTTTCTTCCTGTTTTGTTGGCTTTCTCTTTTCACCTTGATCCTCTAAAAATATAAAAAAATCAGAATTGACTACTAAGAACAAAAACAAAACACAAAACCAGATATGAGCCTTTAACTCCTACCTCAAACTTATAACTCAAAAGAAGGAGAAAAAAGTTATTAATTACATTTCAAAACAAAAAGAAAATACATTTCTCTTTGTCCGTGGTTGTATGAGGTACAACAAAGGATTTCTGTAAGTGGTATTACCTATGCTAAATTCACTACAGTCGAGCTCCATCAGTAAGACTTTCATTTCTCTGTTGCAACAATAATTTTCTTAAAGTCTTGACACGACCTAGTACTTAAACACATGCTTTTGCTCAGACTTGTGAGTGACCTCACTGTAGATACTAGAATTGCACACCTCATAAACTTGCAATTAAGCACACAAAGAATTATTCTACTGAATTTCTGCTTTAAGGTAGTTGAGTGGTTTATTACACTCATTTAGCATTCAGGACATAAAAGAAATAATTTAAAGAAACATATATTGTAATATGCTGAATTTAAGCAGATTTTTCAGTTTTTAAGATATTTTTAGCTGAGACATTAACTTTCTTTTCCAGGCTGAGACATTAGCCTGCTGACTTTTATGAAGTTCTCAGATAAAATAAAGATCATGTTAACAAAGGTGAAATCACCTTCTACGAATGCCTAATGATGAAAATGATTACAGTTTCTTCTCTACCTCACATAAAGAATGCTTTACCATAACGACATGTTTTAAAATGCATTCCTGTCAAGGAATGCTGACTTCTTCAGAAATTAACATACCGATAAATGAATATGGAAATGTGAAAACATATGTGATAAATTATTTATTGCCAAAAAAAAGGTTGGTATTCTTTCCCAGGTACTACTCCAAGTTATTATAGCATTAATAATGGTGCAAATACAGCAAAGTCTAATTGCTTTGTGTTCAGAGCCAAACCAAAAAGGCCAAATACACACAGAGAAGGAGAGAAAAAAAGACGTAATATTTATCTGGTACTAAAAAATGGATATATCCTTAATGTATCAGGCAGCATATGAGGAGTACTTGCAATACTGAGCAGGATTTATATACATATAATAAATATTAACCTTACAAAGGAAAGAAACTTTTCTTTATAGATCAAAGCAACTCTTTTCACTCTTTTAAACATTTACCAGTCAGGATTTCCAATATTAATGTGTAAAGCTTCACAAGTTGGCTGTGATGAGAAATATTTACCACTTCCTCAGGGAAGGGAGGTTTCATAACTTGATCACGCAGTAACTGTTCAACAAACTCACAGAGGAGCCATGAATGCAACTTAAAATGCTTGGCTCTGACTCTTGGATTTTAATCACTTTTTTCCTCCCACAAATTCCCCCTTTTTGGATGTCTGCCTCCAAGAAATGCCATCTTTACATCTCTTCACTGCACCTTCCAGGTATCATTTTCCAGAAACTACTGTATTAAGCTCCAACTGTTTCAAAATTTGTGTGCCACTGAGACAATAGCTCTCAAGGTCACTTTCCAGAATCTTTTCTATTGATGAGCATTAAAAATATGTTACCATAAGAAGTCTGTCTAGGTGAATGCCTCTTAGACTATTGCTAGCAGCTCCTGAGGGTTTAATCTGTCCTATGGAACAGCACATACATAAATGTAGAACGTTTTTCCTCCAGGTATCCCATTGCTACCTTTAAATATTACATAATGTACAGGCTGGGAGCAAACCTGGGGATTTTCTCATGCAGTGCACTGTCGAATGGGAGCACAGAAAGATGAGCTCTGCAACGCCCTGAGCATGCTGACTGGGAGTCAGCACAGCTCTACGCAGCCGAGATAGTCCCTTTGATCTGCAGAATCAGAGGTTCAGCTTCTTCACTGAGCAGACCACTGTTAGACTTTTAGCAGGGAAATTTGTATTTAGGTTCTCATTTTCAAATGTCCTGATCTGTGCTTGGTCAGGAGTAGCTTTGGTCACCGGTGAGGTCTAGTGTTAAGGAAAGGTGTTACCGTCTCACACCTGTGGGGAGAGGTGCTGGTCTGTGTCTTCTGTGCTGTGCAGGGGGAGGTGTTGCAGGATGGTGCTCTGAGATCAGCCTTAAGTGAGCCGGCTCCCTGGCTGAATCCCATCTGCTCAGAGATGCCCTTCTCCCAAATCACTGAAACCATTTTCCATCTTGCTGTGGTGGTGGACAATGTGCCACTTGGAATTTCTCAGTTTTAGTTGCAAGTAGGCATTTATGTTGTGCTGCTGTATTCAGGTTTTGAAGAGGCTGACACTTCTGAAAAGTAACCTTGTATGATTCCGAAGATCTTCTCTGTTCCTCTAACATGGGGGAAAAAAATGATTTGCAGTTTGCTTTGTAGTGCAAGGGTTAAAAACTGCCAATCCCATTTGCTGATATGGGCCCCCAATTCCATCTTATAGGCATGCAAGTGACACTTGTGCCTGCACAGCTCACTTAATTGAGAACTGGATCATTCCATCCTACATTCAAACCCATATTCCCAAGAGCTGCTACAGTATCTTCTGTAGCTTTTCGATTTTATGCTGGAGTTTTCTTCCATATACTATAGATTTCTTGTTAAATCATCTTCACAGTCCTCCAAAATCCTGACATTTCCGGTTTCTACTGACAGGGTATCAATAGCTGTTCTTCTTGCTGTCAGTTCTGCTGCTGTTGTTCTTATAAAGATGTTTCTGGAAATGTTGAGATGTTTGATTCCTTTAGACAAAGACACCAGCATCATCCTGGTTCCCATGGCTACCAACTCCTCAATGGCTCCTCAATACAGAGTTTTCAGCTGCTCTCATTCAGAAAAAATAAAAAAAAAAAAGGAAAAGAAAAGTCCTTCTCTTATCTTTGGACACCACAAGTTGAGTTTCAGCTTCCTCCTGTTATTCTCACCAGCAGTGAAAAACCCTAAAAATAAACATTAAAGAAACATGGGATTGTGAAGACCCACTTTGACCATTTCATGCAAGGCTACTGCTGTCACAAGGATGTCATACGATCCCATGTGTAAATCTGTCAAACTCCACCATAAAATAACTCTTACAATGTTTCTTTCTTTTTTCTTTTTCTAGTTAGAGGACTGAGTGGATAATTAATTTTTCTGATTTCCTTTACTAAGCTTGGTTAAATTTTTAACGATCTCAAATCAGATAAGTATAAAGAACATTTTGAACCAAACTGAGAACATTTTATTGACTGTTTTCAAAATGAAGAGCAAGGCATGACAAAAATATGACATTTCATTTTCAATCAGGACAACTTTCACAAATAGAACTAATAGAAAATATAGTGGTAGCTCTGAGAAGCATTCAGAATAAAGTGGGCAATTTAATTTGATCCTTCTTCTTCAGGCAATCCCAAACCAAATTCCTGGAGTGAACAAGAGGTTTTTGTCTTATTTCAATAACTTTTTAAGGACTTTGCACAAAATGTAACTTTGCTTTAACAATTTTCTTCCCACACCATATCATATTCTCTGGTGGGGTGGCTAGAGCAGTCTCCTGAAGTACTCTTATACCAGGAGAAAACATCGAATTCAGGCTTTTCGTGTCCAGAAAGTGTGTCCCAACCTGTTAGCTGGTTAGTGAGGATCCTTTTTTTTATCTTTTCTAGATCTAATCATACACATGGGCAAAATTCACTTAAGTTTATGACTGGCTTTAAGGTGGACGATCTCTTGTTGCTTTATTTCAATAAACTAGTTTTAAAGATCTAGATTTCTGGCGGTTGACCAAAATAGCATGCAGAATATCAGAGGAGATCTGATCAATATCTCACAGTCATACAATAGCATGTCATACAACATCTGATGGCCCAAGATACCTGATTTGGGTGTAATTTAAACAGGAAAGAGTCTAGAGAGTCTGGGAGCCTAATGCTTATTTACCACTGTATACATAGCCCAAACTGCACCACGCTATAGAGAAAAAGAAAAATCTGGTGGCATAATATCAGTGACAGCTGGTTCAAAGATGGGGAGAAATTGTCGTTTTACAAAAAAATAGTCCTTTTGAACTATGAAGTTAAAATAGTAGCACTATACGTAAGATACAACACCTTGATTTTTTTCTTAGAACTGATGCAAAGTATTAGCTGAACTGAGGAAAAGCAGCCAGACGTAGACACTAAAAATTGATTAACTAACAGAAAAGATATTCAAATTCAGTGATAAGGACATATCTTTCTAAAGATATGATTCTTTGGGGAAAAATACAAGGTGGAATTTCAATCTTGCATAGGATTCCTATTATGACTTTCCAGTTTGTTCTTTGTTAGGAGCCTGGATTGAATCAACCCCAAAGTATTTTTCCTGCAATGACACAGCTGTCCACATCTCTGCAACACCAAGCCTCTCCCGTCATGGTGGTTTATCTCACTGATCCCTTTGAGGGATTGTTCTCCTAATGACAGTAATGGTTCAGGCTATCTAGTGACTGGATTTCCCCATGTTCCTTTTGGTTCTCTGGAAGAGCTGCATGGTGGTATGTGAGGAATGTGTACATTTGCCTGGGATTTACCGATAACAAAGAAGCAAGCTGGAATAATTTCTTCATCACAGGTTTCCAGCTATGTGAGGATCAACTTTTCACCACGTGTGCAATGAGGCTGATGTTTCTGGAAGGCTTCAAATCTCCCGCATATGTGAGGTACAAGTGGTCTCTGCACACAGTAAATACATAATCGGGGCTACTGTGGACCATCTGTGCAGCACACATGGGGAATCTGACACTTTCTGTCATCTTTAAACATAACACTCGTGCTTTACTTTGCACAGGCTTAAATAATGGTCAGAGCAACTGAAACAAATATAATCAATGCACAGCTATCCACAATCCTTCCACTCTGGACTCCTGTACAGAAATCTCTTCTTCCCAACGCTGAGAGTAAAGGTGAGTTTCATTCGAGCATTTGACAAGTTCATCTGACCAGAAATATCCACTTCTGGGCAATTCATCCCCCTCCTCATCAATAGATTAAAATAGGTCAAACAGACTGCTGCCTAGGACTGCCTGTTTCTCTCTCTTTTTTGACAGAAAGCATACAATGAAAACCTCAGCAGTAAACATCTACCTGACAAAGGCCATTATAGGTGGGTGAGAAGCATCATACTAAATGTCTTTCAAACAGCTTTTAGCTAAATTTAGGTCCTTCTAAAATGCGTTGTGCCTTCACAGGGCTGCCTGCCATTGCATCCATCCCGCCTTTCATCTGCTCTCAGGCAGCTGGGTGAGCCACAGGCCAACAGCAGGAACTAGATCCACTTCCATAACTTTCCTATGCATCAGCCGTCTGTCTCTTGGACTTCCATGGATACACACACAGACCTTGTATACCTCCTCAAGGTCTGCTCAACAAGTGTTTACTCCCCAGACTTAATTGCTTAATTAACAGTGTTTTTCCAAACCCTACCAGAATCGTGAAATGACTGAGTGGGTACTTGTGTTCCCAGGCAGACCAAAAGGAGAATAAATGTGTTAAGAAGCTCAAAGAGATGATGAGTCTCATTTGTGCTCGTGAAACAGGGAAAATGTAGACTGTAGCTTCTAATGTTCACGTACAACGTATATTAATTTTTAAATACCCGTTTAAAGCCAAACCATTGGTGATGTTACCATGTTCCCTTAAATTAAAAGGAATTTATCTCGTAGGGTCTATTTTGGCCTACTGCCAAACCCACAAATCTGGACCTTGGTTTGATGTGAAAATTCTGCCAGGGGCTGTTACGTGAGCATTTAAACTTGAGTCAACTGGAAGTGAAATTTTTCTCGTAAGACAAGCAAGCATTAATATTCAGCTAAAAACCTAATTGCTCTCTCAAAATTAATATTTACGTATTTTAAATCATTAACATCTCCTTAGATACCGATTGCAGCAAACATTTAAAATATGACCATTTTCTCAGAATTTTCTTTACTATGATATGTAACTCAAAGGAAAACTGCTTATAATTTCAGTCAGATTAATGAACTCCACCCTATGTCCGCCTGTCCAAGAAGGTAACCTCATTGAGTAAACGCTGAAAAAAAAAAATCTTTAATTCTCTAGAATTAGAATCTGGGTACTGCAAGTTAAATTTTATTAATGCTGAATAACAAGACCTGTTCCCTGCTGTGTTTGTGAAACTCTACCATAGCCTTTCATGTTGTAAGAGTGAAACTAAAGTTTCCATTAGGACTCTCATGTCCAGTCTATTCTCTGCTCAACAGGACAGGAAATTTTCAATGATCTCCATGGCAGAAGAAGTACTGAAAAATCGGCAGAACTACTCACTACATTTTTATAGCATATTTTGCTATCAAAGGTATGTTAAATAAACTCTATTAAATTTGGTAACGACTTACCTCTCATTTAATTATCCCCTCAGGAATCATTTTTCTGTCATATGGTCTTCTAATGAAAATAATATACCAATAATTTAATTAATATGGATCACATTTATTATAAGATGTTCTCTCTTCAGTAGGTTATTCTGACATACTCTCTTCTCTGAAGATCTCATGGGTCAGTAATTAATGAGGCCTTATTTTTAGAATACCTTCTGTACTGACCATTTCCCCACATCTCTTGAGCTTAACTGTAAGCAAAGTGTGCCTTATGCTTAAACAGGCAGACGAAACTAAGCCCAAGAAGCTGTCAACTCCAAGGGGAGAAATTCTCCTTTCAATATCTCTTCCCATTGTCAAGTTGGATGTGAAGGATGTTCCCTGCCATGGCCAGCTGAGCTTTGTGCCTATCCATTTAGAGCACAGAGCAGAATTCCAGGCTACTTCAGTGGCTCCAGATGCTCCAGGAGGAATTTTGTATCTTCCAGCAGCTTGTTTCTTCCCTGGGAATGAGCAGTCCTTAGTCAATCATGAAATCCTATTCAGCATTTGAAAGTTGTGTTGCTTTGGCTGGTGTAGACACTTCCCTGCTGTGAAAGCTTGGGTGGAAATGGCATGGCTCATAAAGGTTTTGTTGCTGTTCTGATATTTTTTCTAGTTCTAAACTGTTCCTCTGTACAACATCAAGGCTCCCCCTAAATAGTCAGAGACTATTTATCAGATCCAAAGTTTTAGTCTTCTAAATTCAGCTGTCATTGAGTGTAACAGGCTAACTTTGGAAAGCTTAATTTTCCCTTTATATTTTTCCTTTATAAAGCTGGCATGTGTTAGACTCATCTGTATTACTCTACAGCTCCATGCTATTTTGTACATTTGCTGTATGTTATGTTAATAAAAGACCAAAATCCTACGTTGGTGTTTCACCTTGGAAGAGGGCTGACACAAAAACATTGAACCTCCCCAGGGCCTGGGTTGCAAATACTAGAATTTATGGGGCACATTTATAATTTGACTATCCTAGTTCCTGGTGTGAGGTTGGGAAGAAGTAGGATTGTTCAAGAAATTTGTAGATGGCATTTAACACTGCTTGCCATGACCACTGTACAGCCATAGAAGTGCTCCTCAGCAAGGGCATCAAACTCACGGTTCCCACCATTCTGCTCCTGCAGCATAACACGTGTCACACGCTGCACATGTGACCAGCACTGACAGGAATGCAGGGACAAGGAGCTTGGCACTGCCAAAGGGTAGATACAAGGTACCAGGATGGATAAAACAAGGTGGAGAGTTGGGTTTGTCCCACAGGCCATGAGTTTGACACGCCTGCTCTACACATTTTCCTCCTTTTCTCTGTCTACTCTGCCTCCACTGTGATAGTTACTTGTTTACGGGCTTATTTCTTCCATGAAAAACACGATGGATTTCTGAACTGAAAACATCTGTCTGATGTCTGTTTTGCTCAAACTTTCCCTGACTCCAAAAATATAGGAGATGAACTTGGTTAAGGTGGTGGTGGGGAAGGATTTTGCATTTCTCATATTTTAAATATTGAGATAATTGTTATTTTAATTAAAATGCAAATATTATAAAAATGTTTGTTGAAGAAGCTATTTTGGCTACCACTTTATTGCTCTGATGGTGTCTTTCACTATTTAAAATTCTGTTACATCTACTGAAAAGCATAAATGGAGCATAAACTAATATAGCAATGGCTGAACAGCCAGATTGTAGTTGCCTGAGAGATCCCATCATAAATGCCCTTCTTGATTCACTGACACGATCACAGGCAGGCAAGATGCTGATGTTTGACCTCCATTTCATAGAAGAGAGGAAACTACTGACAGATGTTGACCTTACAGGCTTGCAAGTCTGCAGCGCTTCCCTGTCCTTTGCTCAGAACAGCTTTGATTAGCTCATTTTCAAACTGTGCTTCAGTGTCCATTTGTTTTGCCTTGTTCTTGATAAAACACAGTACAATCAATTTGGGAAGAATAAAAAAAGTAGTATTCAGTTTTCTGTTAAGTAATTGGCAAACAACTGGGTTTTGCACAGTTTTCATATAGTATAACAGAACAAGAAGAACAAGCACATCACTTCTTATCAAAATATTTTATAGTTTGCATATTAAATGATGCAATTTTGTATAAATTCTGCAATTTTAATAATCTTTGGAACTAAGGCTTCCTCTTCTATTCTGTGATTGTAATAATCTGGATTTATTTTGTTCCTAATAATGAATGAAAATGATGTGTAAATTCTATTCCCGGAACAGCCAGATTAACAACTGTAAAACCCTTCAACCCTCTAGTTGGCAAATGATTTATTGACTTGACATTCAAATGTGTTTTGCTTCAACATTAATGACAAGAGTTCCAGAACTTCTGTCACTGGGGTGATAAATGGATCCTTATACTTACAGCCTTGAAAAACTGGGAACAGTGCCATTTTCCCCTTCACTTTATTGAAAATCACGTCTCTTTACATTTACAGGAAGTAGCAACTTATTTCTGTGGTTATAATACATTATCATTTTGTTTATGAATAGCTAATCACTTTATTTGACGTGGTGTTGTTGGGAGGGTGTAGGTTAGTATACAGGAAAAGTACACTGAAAACAGCTGTTGCAGGACCGATTTTTTGACCTTGAAGGTGATAACTGAAATGAATAAAACAGTTTAATCAAATGCAATAGTAGTAAAACTGCTATAGTTGTGAAATACTTTGGCGGCACATTTCCTACTGTGTCTCATTTAAGCATATCAGGCTTTTAAAAATGAGTGGAAAAGATTCTCAAGGACGAGTTGTTGCTATACTGAGATGAAAACGTTGAAACTGAATAGACTTGCTAAAATATTTATGCAAATAATAAAAAAGCAGATTTAACCATGCTGTTATAAAAGTTGGTGTTTGCTGATATTTGCAAAAGATGCGATGAACAGTGAGTTTCACTCTTACTCAAAGAGCAAAGAGAAACTGGATTTATTTTTTATTAAAAGCTTTTACTGTGAAGGCTCAAGCATATTTATAAGAAGGACTGATCTTAATGAATTTCGTATTTGTGATTTGATTTTGTAAAAATGTTCAGAATTCATCAAAGTGAATTCTATTTTCAAACAAAAAACTTCACACTGTTCATGCTGCAATGGGAAAATTAGTTTAACTTGTAGGAAAGAAAGAAAATTATAAAATGTTCAAATAAAAATGAAACACTTGTACTGAAACATTTCAATAATTTCCATTCTTTGTTAATATTTATGGTGACCAAATTGAGGAAATTTTCTCTATTGACTGTTTGACCTGATTTAGGAGTGAAAAATAATTTTTAAAACATCAGCAGTTTCCCAGAGCAAGAAGACAATTCTCCATTCTTTTGTCTTAATAAGATATTGGAATAGACTGGATCTGTTAGTATGGATCATTTGGTATTTTGAAAAGATTCTGTGCTCAAATGTCCTTGATAGGTTCATAATCTTCGATAGTATTGCCAGATAGTATTATACCAATTAAGTATTTCACAGCTCAGTCCTTGCATAGCTATCCGTGCATGCTGAAAGGACCCAGGTGTCAGACTGCGAAGGCGGGAGAAGGCAGGAGTGAAAATCAGTGTTGGCTGCTCCAAATTCACTCCTTACAGCAGGGGCCATGCCAGCCACCTCCACTCACTGTTTTAAGGTACTTAAACTGAATGGTTGCTATTGAAATGAAAATTAAGGCTTCTCTGCCAAAGAAACCAGGAATAAGCTCAATGTGAGTCAATCACTTGGTCTAATTTAAATCTCAGTACAAAGCACTACCCAGACCAACAACAACTTCTGCATCTTCAGAACAGATGATTCATTACAATCCCAAACACTCCAGCTGCTGAAAATAATGCCAATATTTTTTAAATGTGTCTGCAGTTTATCACAACTTAATGGGAAAAATCGGTCTGAAACTTCTTGGAGAACAAACTTCCCTTCCTCCAGTGAATCTGCAGCTCTTCTGTGTAGAAATCCTCCGATATTCATGCATCTGAAAAAATGTTAGGATGAAAGCAGAAGATGTACTTGTATTTAAAAAGCTTTAAAGTAACAGGGAATTAACTGAAGTTTGATGTACCCTGAAAACGTTTAATGAGTGTTTTTCTGTTGGTTGAATCTATCAGTGCATTTTTTTATTTAAATATTTTTCCCCATCCTTGGTAACAGAGGTGCAACAATAGCATTATTATTGACTTTTCTATAAAGGTATATCTTTAGGTGAGACAAACTTGATGAAAGTCATAGCTGGTATATTTCTGGTAGCCTGTTTGTCCTGGAAAATGAGGGCTGTTCCTCGGTCAATTAGATTTCCTTGTAAAGTTATATCTGCTGTGATTTCCAGCAGCTTTATTCCGTGTGAAAGAATAAAGGTAAATTTACAAAGTTCATCTAGGCTTCTTAATTCTTGTATACTTAATACTCCTACTGTTCAATAGTGCAGAATATAGTTTAAGGTGAGCATTACGCAAGAAATATCAGCTGGTTTATACTTGAACAGAAACCATATGCCTTACAAAATACCAGTAAAGTTTCAGTGCTCTGAGAAGATGATGATGCATTTTTTATTGTTATGAATATTTCACTCTTGCTAAAGAGTGAAATAGAGTCATAGCAGATATTTAAATAAAGTTGCTATTACACTGCTTCCTGGCATTTCAGCAAATCAGATGGATGCAGACAATATATAGTATTATCAACCTCAATCCCACATTGAAACCCTCCAAAGCATCTGAAGGGATCTGTAGGAGTGCATGGATTTGTTTTGCTAGTTTGTCAATGCCTATGGTGCAAACTGGAGACATAATGATGCTGTGAAGTAGCGTATTTTGGCAATAGGTAGCACCTTACCTTGCTTGCTGCCTGTATTGCTTGTCGTTGGCACTCCTCAGACTGGCTGGCTTGGAGGTGACGGTGAGGTACTTGTGAGTTGGCATAGTACTCAGCCAAGCTGTCTGTAGCCTTCTATTGCTTCCTGTGACCTGTTTTCAAGAAGAGCAGGTGGTGAAGCAGTGATAAAAAGAGTGGTTAAGATACAAAAAAAAAAGAGTGGATATGATACATCAGCTTGTTTAGGTGTAGAGTGTTTATTATATGTATGTATATGTGACTTGGAAGGAGGAGTGATCACTGGGGAAAAGATGAGTCAAGGTGACTTGGAAGAACCAGAGGGCTGAGGAAGGATTCAGACCTCAGTTATCCAGATGAATGATGAGCAAGTGAATTTCCGTGTAAAGCAATGTAAAATCATGTCTGTTGAGGAGAAGACTATGAACTACCCTGACATTAGAGAATTTTCAATTAACCTTATCAGCACAGCAAAGAAGCTGGATTTTCACCATAGTGCATTAGGACTCTGCTGAATGCAGTCAATAAAAGACAGGATATGGTACAGAGATAAGAATGGGATGATAAACTCTGCGGAAGTTCTAATGCTGTAACCAAGTGTGCAGCCCTATCTAAAATACGGTGAATGGTACTGGGGAGAGGAAAAGAGAAGTTCAGAAAAGAGTGGTGAAACAATGCACCTGCAAAGTGGAACTGATTACAACAGAAAGACAGTGAAATCAGGAAGTAAAACAAAGATTTTAGAGTGATTATAAAGAATGACAACAATTTTGAGAAACAACTATAATGATGAAGGGTAACTACCCCATCTGCACTTACTGAAAATTTCTTAAATCTTACATTGAAACAGCTGCTGGGTAGCAGTTGAAAGTACTGGATGCCATTTCTAGTATAACCATTCCTAAAAATTATTTTTCAGACCTCCCTTGGATTTCTATGGAAAGTTACTGGGCACATGCTTTCTTTGTGCTTGTTCAGCCATAAAACAAAAAAGAATCTTTCCATCAAAAGATCAGCATGAGATGAACCTCTGAACACTAACCTCAGAAAACCTTGTGCCATTACAAAATTAGATACTTTTGTGCCTCTGTTCTAAGTAAGTTGTTAACCCTCACCCTTTTTCCAGCACAAGCAGAAGTAATTATTTCTATTTACCATTGTTATTCAATCTTTTCAAAACTTGTGGTTAGTCAGTGTCTCACAATTAAAACTAGAGATACAAATACATTGCCAGCTTCATCAATTTCAAATTAATTTTCCTTTTCATGGTCCAGTGAAACTTTTGACATCATATATTCAGTGCAAGATTTGGAAAGTGCTCACATTCACAGTGTTAACTATTGTATAAAACAGCCTGGGTTTGAACTCGTGTTCCAGGGTTTGAAGAAGACCTGTGTTCACACAAGTGTGAGGCTTGCTCGGTTTTGAAAGCAATACCTTGCTGTCTGATGTGTAAGAGCAGGTTTTGAGTTGCAGTCCAGGTGTAGCATTGGTTATTCTTTGCATCTCGGAAACAGGCCAAACGGAGGGAGAAATAAGTATCTGTCTCTCAACATTTTCTAGGAGTTAGCGTAGTGTCATGGTTTTGCTTCCCCAGAGAAGATCAGCTGCTAAATGTGAGCAGTTGTGTTCCCGCTACACACACAGAGGGAGAGAGAGAATTGTGAGTTGTAAAATAAAGCTAAACCAGCTTTAATGAAACAATAATAATAAAAGAAAAAGAATATTAATAAGAAAATTAAAATATATACACAAATACACAAAATCGAACACCATCCTCCTAACCCCATTCCACCCCACTGATGACTACATGTCACCACTGAGGGTGCAAAACAGGCACAGGGAAAGGTCCTGGATTGGACGCTACATCAGATGAGATATAAACTCAGGAACTGGATTCAGGAATGCACTGGCAAAAGGCTGGACAAGGTCCTTATTAGATGCCAACAATCAAAGAAGAGAGTTTGACCCTTGTGATCCCTTACTTTTATACCAAGGATGATATATACGGAATGGAATACTCTGTTAGTCAGTTTTGGGTGACCTGTCCTTGTCTGCCCCTCTCTGCAGATGTGACCCTTTTTCTTAGAATCATAGAATTGCTTGGTTGGAAAAGACCTTCAAGATCCTGGAGTCCAGCTGTACCTGTCTACTATTAAACCAGATCCCTGAGCACTTAATCTACCCATCTTTTAAATACCTATAAGGATGGTGACTCAACCCCCTGGGCAGGATGTTCCAGTGTCTGAGAATCCTTTCAGTGAAGAAATTTCTCCTGGTGTCTAATCTGAACCTCCCCTGGTGCAACTTGCAGCCATTTTCCTCTTGTCTTATCACTTGTTACTTGCGAGAAGAGATCAACACCCACCTAGCTACAACCTCCTTTCAGGTAGTTGTAGACAGTAATGAGGTCTCCCCTCGGCCTTCTTTTGTCCAGGCTAAACAACCCCAGTTCCCCTCAGCCACCTCTCAGAAGGTTTATTCTCCAGCTCCTTCACCAGCTTCATTGCCATTCTCTGGACATGCTCCAGCGCCTCAATGTCTTTCTTGTAGTGAAGGGCCCAAAACTGAGCACAGTATTCGAGGTGCAGCCTGACCAGTGCCGAGTAAAAGGGCAAATCTCTTCCCTGGTCCTGCTGGCCAGGATGTTTCTGACACAGGCCAAGATGCCATTGGCTTTCTGAGCCACCTGGGCACACTGCTGGCTCATGTTCAACCAGCTGTCAACCAACACACCCGGGTCCTTCTCTGACAGGCAGTTTTCCAGTCACTTTTCCCCAAGCCTGTATGGCTGCATGGGTTTGTTGTGTTCCAAATGCAGGACTCAGCACTTGGCCTTTTTGAACCTCATCCCATTGGTTTTAACTATCCATCCAGCCTGCTCAGATCCTTCTGCAGACCCTCTCTATCCTCAAGTAGATCAACACTTCTATCCAGCTTTGGGTTAGCCACGAGTTTACTAAGAGTACACTTAGTCCCCTCATCCAGATCATCGATAAAGACATTGAATAGAACTGGCCCTTTGACTTATGGCATTCCACCAACTTGAAGAGGTCCTTTGTTTAAATAGAAATAAATATAAGAAATATCTTTTCTACATACCAATGCTCTGTTACTTTGGTGATAATCATAAATTTTAAGCGTTATTATTTCTAGAGACAGTCTGAAAATCTGCAATTAACTTTCAGAAAATGAAGTTATTTATGCAAAGCTTAGCTGAAAAGTTAGAAAATTAATTCTGTTTTAGTTCAAACCAGAGCACGTAGGTGTGCTGCCTGTCCTCAGTCCCACCCAAGGCATCTGGCACTGCTCACACGCTGTAGGGTGAGCTGCAGTGCCCAACCCAGGGCAGCAGATTCCTCTTGGGCAGGCAGGGGACACTGGGTGCTGCCACGCCACCTCGAAGGCACAGCTGTGTTTCATCTTCTAGCTCAGCTTGGGAGAACCTGAGTAGGGCCTAGGACTCACTCGGGCTCCAAAGAGAGCTCTTAATAAATAATAACAAAAGTAGAGCTTGCACTTTTTTACCAACCTGGTATATGAAGATCATGTAGTCCCCAAATAGTCTAATAGATCAGAAGGAAATATAAAAATCCTGTGGTCCAATATTCAATACAACACATGTCAGAAGAAACCTCAATGATTTCTGCATAAAGATCACAACTTCTGTTTGGATAGAGGAGAACAGATCCAACCTTGATGTAAAAACATAATGTCTTCACCACATACAATGGCAAACTGGAAATGTGCTATTTCTGGTTTGATTTTGTTTAGCTTCTGCTCCTATTTCATCTGCTTTACTTCCTTTTTCTTTTTCTTTTCGTTTTTTTTTTTTCTTTCTCTTTGTGAATTTGAAGAGGCAGCCATAGTGAGTAATCCTTTTCCTGATGTTGGCACTATTAGACTACGACTAAATTATCACTTAGCCAAACTAAGGCTGTGCACATCAGATTTCAGTATCTAAGCTAGACTTTCCAGAGCACAAATTATTTTTGTTGCTCTTTCTGACCCTGTTTTTCTTGCCATCTTCTTTGTGAAACCACGATTGGAGTGTTCATCGTCTCATATGCAGAGGTAATACCTCTCTCTCTGCTGCAGCTGCTTGTTAACCTGAAAATCCGACTTGGCAGGATGAACAGTTTCTCTTCAGCACATGCTGAGTCTGATGGAGCTATGCCACTTTAGAAAGGGAGGGAAAGGATGGAAATTTGTTCAAGGCGGTACAGGGACAAGAGTGGGGGATAGCATCCTGTATGCATGGAGCAAGGCAATCTAATGCCTGTGGGCTCTGGGTGCTGACTGTTATTGTACTATGGGACCTGCTGTCTGTGAAAGCCTGAGGAAGGAGGCCAAGACAGCATGGGAGGTTTTGACTTGGTGACCCATAAGGACATGCCACACTTCAAAGTGCCTCTAGCTGGCCTGGACCACCCAGATCTCCTCAGGGATCAGAGTGCAAAGGGAGCATCCTCCTCAGAAACAGTTCTTATTAATGATCTTATGTCACCTCGCACTTGCTTACATCTCTTCGTGATCTCTCATTTCCCTAATTACTTCCTTTCCAAATATATCCACACAACACACAGTTCCCATTCTGACTAGAGAGAGACAGCTTTCTACCCAGCAGATGCGTGTGAACTTTGATCACTCTTTTGAATTGTGAATGACAGTGCCGTGAAATTTCCTGTCTGATCTGCAGTGACAAGATGTGTGAACTCCGCATGATTTTTAAGGGAAAAAGGGAAATGCAACAGTGTTTTAGGTAACTGCCTATCAGACACTACCTGAAGCTGCTCTCTATCAGAATTGGGAGATCCTTTATGGATATAGTCCTTCCCCTTTCTGCACATTATTTCTGTTTTTCTTTAAACAAAATTATTCAAAATTGTTCAACAAGTGTTTTCTTTGAGTATCTTTCAACCTACCACTCTTCTAAAAGAGAATTAAAGAAATGAGAAATGCTGTCGCTTATCTTCAGGTGTGAAAGTAGTTGGCTACTTCAGTCACCTGCTATTACTTCTGTTCCTGGTCTGCATGAATCACATTTTGTAAACTGAAGGAAATATAACCAAAAGATTTCCAGATAGCCTCTGAAGTCATTAGAACTAAGTACCTGGTTGCATTAGAAATTCCACTGCATGTTATCTGTATCTTCAGGCTTTGAATCATCTCTCAGTTTGGCTGTATGTTCTTAAGCCAATTTTGAAGAAGGAAATTAGGCTCCTAATTTTGAAATTTGAATGATATCAGAGTGAATTATGCTCTAAAATCTGGCTTGGTTCTGTTCCATGACTGCCAGGCAGTCCAAAGCATTCAAGCCCCTGCAAGAAGTTATTGCTTCTTAATTCACACTGAAAAAGGTCTCCTAAATGAGCGATATATTCAGCTATCAAATTTGCTAATGTATTTATATGATGTTATGACTGACACATGCATTCTTAATAAATAAGTCACAATTTCTTATTAGGTCTCTACTCACTAAGAGGCATGCAACTCAGTTAAAAGGAAATCATCAGCCGAAGCTCTAGTGAGTGCTTTAAAAATACTGTAATGGCTGCACTGCAATTAATGAAGTGTTAGAGATAATCCATTGCCATCTGTCTTTATTTTGCTAAGCCACTCAAGTAGAGACCATATTTGAGGGGAGAAAAGAAAATCCAGAGCTCAAAGAATACTGCAAATGAATATTCGCCAACATTTGTTCCAGTTCTGAACAGCTGTTCAGTGAGTTCATTTTCATACTTCCTTTTATTCTCTATTCATGATCATTCTCACAAACGAGGTTATTCTTCATGCAGATACCTAATTGTGAAGGAGCACGTTTCTCTTCTTCTATTCACAGTGCTTTTACCTCCCAGTCAGGGATCCAAATCGGACCATCTGACTCCACCAGTCGACAGCCCGCTGCTAACAGCAACCTGAAAGCAGTTCTGAGGTAAGACTTACACAAAAGGCTTTGGTGCACAAGTCCCTGGGACTCCCTCTGTCTGAGCCTTGAGCGAAAGAGAGAAAAAAATGCACAAATGACTGAGGCCAGCAGGCATATGGCTCACAAAACCTTTTGGCCAGCTGTAGAGTTTCCCAGGGGCTTGTAAAGGCTGGTCTGAAGGTGAGAAACTCTTTCCTTTGTCTTCCGCTTATCAGTGAAATGCAATGAGGGCAATGGTCTTTTCAAATGGCCGTGCCTGAGTATGTATATTCACATGTGCATATGTGGTGGCAGTGCTGCACGGGGATATGGATGGGGTTCCCCTGTGCATCTTGTGAGTCTTAAATTATTTTTTTTCTCCTTTTGCTTTCTCTTCTTCATAGAGCGGAATCATCTCCCTTCTCTACTTCGTCAAACACAGGTACAAGTATACTTGCACTGCTCTGAAGTGACCCAAGTCGTTTTTTAAAAAAGATTCATTAGTCTTTGTATGGGACACTCACCTACCAGTGAGTCCTATTAATCCGAATATAAAATACTTGTTAATATTTATTTATAAGTCTGAAGATATCTCAAAGTGATGACTTTTACGTCAATGAAGCCAAAAACTGTGGTAAAACCGGAAGATGGTCAGCAAGCATCTAAAAAACAGTGTAAAAAACACTGACCTTCATAAGTATTTTTTCCACTCAGTAAAATTGTTCAAATGTAACACTGACAGTTTTATTACCTAGTGGATTGTAATAAACCAAAATTCAATATTCTTGTTTCGCTACAACTATTATTTTGGAGCATCTTGAAAGATGATGTTCTTTGTGTTCAGAAACATGAAATGCAGTGATTCAAGGTACACCATGCAGTTTGCAAATAGATTTTTTCAAAGCTACTTCATCAATATTTTACTGAGAATGAAAAATGAACATCTCCATTTTATTTATTCTCTCAGGAGCCTAGCAACCTCTCACTATGCTACAAGGGAAAACTCTGCTTCCAAAACAATAAAATCTCTCATGTAACCTTTTGAGAAGGCTCAAGTGCCACATGTGCATTGTTTTTCGTTTATTATTTGAATGGGAGCTTTTGCATGAACTCGTATCTGGCATAGTTCTGAGTAGTAATCATAGCAAAGCAGT
This sequence comes from Tapera naevia, assembly GCA_033556795.1. Taxonomy (NCBI): domain Eukaryota; kingdom Metazoa; phylum Chordata; class Aves; order Cuculiformes; family Neomorphidae; genus Tapera; species Tapera naevia. Next base: position 22,025,314 of record JAUMJJ010000038.1, read on the forward strand.
TCCTTGGCTGTGTAGGTATTTATTGCTGCAGACATCTGCATTGGGATTTTACCTGTATGTGTAATGAATTTTGATAGCTCAGCCTGTCAGTGAAAAACGAAGGCTGCTTTTAACGAATAAGCCTGCTTGTCTACTTCCATGCTAAACATGCTACAAAAGTCTAACAGCTTCATCAGAGAGAGGAAGCCTTCAAACCTGTTTGTCCCCATTTCTTAGCTTCACTTTATTATAACATTTTGTAGGGTGAAGTTCTTCAAACTGCTGAACAAGCTGCAAAGAATCAAGTCCTGTCTTTACTTCTTGATAGCCAAATGTTTCCCACCTTTACTATTCATAAGCTCTTTCTCCATGAGTAGTTCCTTCAGTGGAAATATACACACGTGGTGGAGGGACAGATGTTGCCTATTACAGCCTATTGCAGAATTGTAACCTAAGTGCTCTAAATAGCTCCCTGGAGGCTCTTGTCTCTTTCCACTAACAAGCTGGTGGAGGGGGTACATCTCTGTTTTCTTGAAATTGCAGGTGCCTAGAGCACACAGGGTGGAAACTGTCCTTGGCACCATGAGAAGGGCTGCTCTTTAGAAACTGTATGCCTGTCTACAGAAGCAATTCCAGCACTGTAAAGTCTTCACTTCCTCATCTGCATGGATTTTTTGGGGGAGGTGCCAATGGAAACAGGTGGTCACTCTTTCTCAGCTGTCACTCAACCCTTGGCTCTTAAGTGATCCATGTCACTGCCATGGGTGCCAACTAACACTGGTCGTGTTACCTGGGTCTCTGTTATGGCAGGAAAGTAGTAGGACTGATACCATTCCTTTCTGAGGAACAGGAAATATCATTTGACTGGCCTCAGTCACATTTCTGAGACTGATGTGAATTATAATACCTCTATTATTTTGCGTAGAAAAAGGTGTAGTGCACCGTAAAGATCTGAAAAGAGTGAACAAATGTAAAAGTCTGGAAAGTAAAAATCTGGAAACAGTGAAAAAAAACATGACTCAGTCTGGTCAAAAGCAGGTGTTGGTGCATCTTTCTGGAATGAAGTTCTGCTTCCATCCTTTTTCTGTATTATTTCTTTTTAAACGTTTTCTCGGCATTGACGTGTTTGCCATTCCAGCACAGAGAAGAATCCTCATTTGTAATGTGTGATATAAAAGCTGCAAGCACACACAAAACCTCTTCGATCATAGAGATTTTCTCAGAAGTGACTGATAATCAGGGAGATACTTGATGTGGAAGGAGGGCCATGACATAAATCTTTCAGAGGAAAGGGAATAGCTGTTTACACAAATGAAAGAGAACATCAGATGTTGGAAAGTTGGGTAAAAGTCTAGCTTGCAGTGCACTTGCACATCGAGAATATCTAGCCTTGGAAGGCAGTGCAAGTAAATCAGAGCATCTGTTTTCCCAGTGTCCACACTGCAGTACTGTTTGGTGTATGTTGCTGGTTTGATGAGGTCAGCAGTTTATTGCATCCGAATGTGTGTTTGTCTCCTTAAATGATTTTTAGGTGTGTGTTTACTTGTTTACTTCAGTACTCAGATATGGATGTATCTCTGAGTACCCAGTGAAAACTGGCTGCTGTGCGTTTTGATGTTACAAGAAGCAGAGCTCTGCACATCCCTGTATCTGAGGACACAGCTAAGCCCTCAGAACAGCTGAATCGTGTCTTTGTACAACAGGGGATTTGATAATTGGGCAGATGAAGCATGAAGGAATGAAGCTAGAGAGCTGGTGGCACAAATTCCAGCCTGAATCCACCAAATCACATCATAAGTGTGATTTTTTTTGCTTTAAAACATCCTTACAACAGGACTGTAATGGAGATAAAGCAAATGTATTCACCGCTATCGTATCATTCAAGTGTCATTCTTTTAGCAGCATGCTATACCACTCGTGAGAGGGCACAGAGCAGCAGCCGAAATAGTCTTTGTACTGTCTACATTTGTAACTGCTCCCGCTGAGGAAAAACCTAAGGCCACTCAGTGTCTGAATGACATGTAGCAGGGAATGTCAAAACCAGATCCTGTTATATTTGGGGCACAGTTAGAGATAATCATGGGTTGGCTTTTATTTTTAATCAGCAATGATTAAATGCATCTCTGCCAAATAGGTAGAAAAAAAATCTCTGTAACCTTCATGTCAGTGTTGGAACCAGATTCCTTAGTCAGTCATACATGGGAAAAGACTAGGGAAGCATTTTGAAACAGTGCCAGCACACGGATATTAGGTTATTACTTTAATTGACTACATCAGCAAATGCACAGAAGTATCACTTACCAGACAAGTTTCTCTTGGCTAGTTTCTGATAGTGGATTTCAGTTCACATAAATGGAGTTACTAGAGGTTCCTAAGAAAAGAAATATGAGGAACAGACATACCATTTATCACCCTTAGCCAGTGGGGACATTGAATATTTTAACTAAATTTTGACAAATTGTGTGGAAGTCAGTGATCTAGGAATGGAGTTCTGGAAACCATTGGCTATACATTTGTAAAAACAAGTAGGAAATTTAATATGTTAGGAGCCAGATGGAAGGAGCACACCAATATCATGCAGAGAGAAACTTACACAGAGACAGGGAATAAACTGTAGTTATAATTACAGAAAAAAATTTTGGCTGCTCTGAAGAATGTTTTGCCATTGAATTTGGTGAGAATAGGATTTCATTCAGGGTATGTAGGAGTGAGAAATGTTTGTTCGGATCATATCTCTAAGACAGATGCAGGTATAAACTAAAGGACAGATGTGCCAGCAGTAACAGTAACAATAACAGTTTTCCTGAGCAATGAACTTTGTGTATGGTTTTGTAAAAACATTTTTACACTCTGTAGTGCCATTTATGAGAATGTGTTTTCAAGAGTGTTTTGTTTCTTCTTCCTTAAATCTGATGTTTTCGAGTTGGTTTATGTGAAAAAAAGGAACAATCCAATACTTAATTATGCACTTGCTTGCTGTAGGAAAAAAGTTTTTGACATTTGCCTTATGCATGAATGTAGTGGCACCGAATGCCAAATCCCTGGAAAAGAAGTTTCACATCAGCACAAAAATTGACGATACTGCACATGTCAATGCTAACTTTGTGCAGGGCTGTGATAGATCAATGGCTTTGCTAGAAGAACAACACTGCCCCTTCTTTCCAGACACGTCAGCAGGTTCTGAGGCCACACCTCTGTTAGCTGAGCATTCCCATGGCCCACTACTAAAAAAAGTCGTTGGTAATTCCTGGCCTGATATCTCAGTACAACACAAAATGCTCTTTCACGACATCTGTTTTAAAACCTTTACGAAGCATTCTCATTGTACTTGTTGTGCAGAGCTATTTTGGAGAAAGCAAGTATGCAAGAGGAACTATGTGGACCCAGAACATAATTTGCCAGTATCAAAACTGAAATTATGAACTTCATTTTGGCATATAAACCTGTTTGTTTGTTTTTACCAGTTCAGAAAGTACAAAGGGTACGTTCTGCTCCTTCCAGATTGACCTGGTGGCCCAGAGCTTCATAGAGGTGAAACAACGATTCTGTGATGCCAATGCTTGAGGGACGTTTTTTGCCCAGTATGGCACCTCATGAAGAGGGTATTATCTTAACGGGAGAATATCAGCTCCTGTGTAAACTCAAGACTTGAAAATTTCCTTCTTCTAAGTGTATCACTGGAAATCTGGCATTTCTTGAGGCACTTCTTTCAAGATTGCAAATTTTTTAACTTTCCTGCTTTGATTTCCATCCTGAAAACCAAGAGTGGTGAAAAAAAGATGTCTTTTACTCGATGTTATGATGTTTTGAATCCAGAAATTCAAAGAACATGGAAATAAATATGCAATGAAAGAACAGACCTGACTCTGCCAGAACCTCAGCCAAGATTCAGTGCAGCTGTGCCTCAGCAAGGGAATAAGAGTCAGGCAGTCTCTGTATCATCTATATAGATCTGGTTGTTCAGAATATCAATCCTGCTCATTGCTGTTGGTTTATATACTGAGGAGAAGAGGAAAATCAACTTGCTGTCTGGAATGCAAGAAGAGGAACAGTTTTGCTGCCCAGCCTCACATTTTTGAACTATGATTCTGCTGATGGCAGCAGCAGCAGCCTGCTGAATCACCTTTCTCTTCTGCTGTTGCCTTAGTCCTCTTAAAGGAAAAAGCACAGTAAAACAAGATGGAATAAAATACAGTTAAATTTTAAAGAGTCTACCATTTTCACACCAGGGACTTAACCAAGACATGTAAAGTGATACACTAATGCAATGTTCGTATTATAGGGAATGGCGATGATTTTAAGCATGGATTAGGTTAATCCACAAAGGTGGATTTTTGTAGGTTTGGAATTCCAGCCAAAGTTTTAGGTGATATATGGCTCTATTAACATCAGTGGCAGCATCACAACTGAGTATAGTAGAGTCACAGGTTGAAACTGAATAAAGAAATATCACACTCTAGATTTTTGAAGTAGTTCTCTGCATACAATGAGCATAAACAGATTCTGCTGCTGTGAAATGTGAATTTCAACTGTTTTGATACAAATATTCCAACCAAATATAGAAATGAAAGCTCCTGAATAACACAAAAGAGATAACAGACACACACATGGACACAAATAGTTCCAAGATTTCTGGTACGGTGCTAAATCTCAGTAGCAGGATATTGTTAGGTCAGTTTTTCAGTCTTTTTTGTCTCATTTTTATCTCATTTTCTAATAGAATAATTCCATTGATTTCAAGAGATACGCTCCTCGCTTATGCAAGGAGGATACCACATCTAGTCGTGAGAAGACCATGCAACTTAAACAGGCAAATTAATTTCCAGATGCTTATGTGCCTTCAGTGAAAAATTAGGGGCTTGGTCTTGCCTGTCTAGACGAAACAGTAAAGATTTTTTTGCTTTCACAAATGAATACTATTCCAGGTTCTTATCTGTCAGTCTCAATTGCTGTTTGTGCAAATATATATTTTTTCTTTTGTCATTAATTTTCTACTTTTTTCAACAAATAGCAACATACAATACGTATTACTGACACTGTTTACTAAAGTTTATAAAAGACTTTAATCTATCGCACAGTTCTAAGGCAAATTTTCCATTTAACATTAGTGAAGTACACCCAAAAATTGATAATAAATTATAATTTTGAGAGCTGCTATTTATTTATTACAATTGAAGACATGCACTTTCATATTATCACTTTAATGAATAAGCACTTCTCCTAATGGGAAGTTTAATTAAAAACTGCATCTTCTCTTAAGAGGATTTTTTTTTGTGAGATCTTACGACAAAATTATCTACAGTTCAGGATTTTGGTTTCAGTCATCTTCCCCTGGTCCTTGCTAATATCACCAGGGTGGCAAGACAAGTGCTCATATCTAGCCTTTGCTTAGTGCTGCAAGGAAGTATTTAGCTTAATACTCCCTGTGCCTCACTGGGACATATGTTTCTCCAAAAGTTGGTTGAGGATGGCAAAATTGGACTTCTGCTCTGAATCTCTTTCCCCAAAACCCATCCTTCTCTGTTGATACCAAGTTAAATGCAGGCAGCTGCATTTTCCAAGGGAATATTACCAAATGGATAAACAGTTGAGCAGCTGATTAATTGTCACATGTTTTATGGTGGTGTCCAAGAGCTTTGGTCAACTTTTGGCACAAGGTGGCACACATAGTTGAGAAGGGCAAGTCTAGCTGGATGGTCCCAGGGTGACCCAGTGCAGCTCACTAAGCCAGCAAAACCCTACTCTGTTTTTTCCCTTAGTTTTCTGCTGATTTAGTAAGCTGATCCCTGGGAGGTCAGAGGAAGGTGAGAATGGGGAGGAGAAGGAAGAGGAAGAAGAGGGAGGAGGACTGTCCCCTTCAGCAACACTAATCTCTCCAGCTAGGCTCAGCCCAGCTCAGCTAATCACTTTTTGACTTGATTCACATGAAATATTGAGTTAATTTTGATAAAAACTTTTTGACACTGAAGACCAACTCATTCACCACCTTCATGTGTCTGTGAAGAACAGTTTATGCATGCAGTTTCCAATCACTTCATATGTATTTCAATACTGATATTAAGTGTCTGCATCTTGGTTTTAGTACTAAGAAATAGATTCCCAGTCCCTGACAGGTATGTAATTTTTCTGGGTGAGCGCTCTATTCAGTGTGGTCTATTCAGCAGGAACTAGTTAAATTACTTGGGAGTTAATCCGGAAAACCTCTGTGGCAGCCTGAAACAAAGGAGGATTGATCGAGAAACAGACACAGCAGTCATTTATTTGGTGATGTGGTCTGAGTAAGAGATGAACATTAATGGGTTATTTAAACAATCTTGCATTATTGTCTTTGTACTAATGAGATTCTGTGACATTACAGAAAGAGATGATCAAAAGGTCCAGTAAAGTTCCCTGCCCTTTAGTGTAAAATTTCACTAGCTTCCTCCAGGCAAAAACAATCTGCTGAGTAGTGGCATCTGTCCTATGCTGCACAGGCTCTTTTACTGCGAATGAGATTGTCCTTCCTTCCACATTTAACAAAGAAGTGAAGAAAGAATTGCTTGCCTTAAAAATATGCCTGTGCTTATATATAACACTACGTATACTTGCACATAGATATAAGGGGATATGTGTGTGACTATGTATAATATATATTTATATACTTATAAGTTCATATGTGTATAAAAATTACTATAAATGTAAAACTAGACATACAAAAACACAGCTTAGGACTGACTAAAACTGTAAGGCAGTAAATAATCTTGTACTTTGCTGCTACTATAAGCTCTCTAGTTCAACTATGCCTGCAGTAGGAAAAACATGGCTTTGTCAACTTGGATAGGCAAAATGCAAATACATTCTGTTGATGCCACCTGCCATTACTGTGATCTAGGCATGTAGGATGGGTAACACCAGGATCTTTTAGCTGGGCTGTCCTGTCTAATACAAGTGAAGATGTTCAGTATGTGATCTATGGAACCATTGGAGATATGGCAGAGAAGACCAACAGAGAGAGAGGTGGAAAATATGACCTATGAGTAAAGATTTGAAGACTTATTTATCCTTGAAAAGATTAAGGAGAAGACAAAATAATAGCCTTCAAATAAAATGAAAAAGGGAATAAATTTTCTCTATAACCATAGTGAATCAGATAAGAGGGAATAAGATAAGATTGTATCAAGGGAGATTTAAGTCAGAGAATAGGAAATGTTTCTGCTGGGAACAAGTGCCTATGGTCTGATACATGCAGGGAGGAGATGCGGAGGTCTGCAAGAATAAAGCAGAAGACAAACTATCAGGAGCTGGATTGTCCATTTGTGCAGAGGGCTGAAACTCTTAAGGCTCCTGCCAGCCTAATTTGCTGACTTTACGATAATTTTCAACCTTTTTTATCTGATCCGATACTTCCTGACTAGAAAACCAAATTAGCATATATCAAGGACTCTTAGCATACACAAGGGAAAGACTAAGACATGTGAATATCATGCATCTGCTACACATCTGGTGCGTCCAAATAAGAACATCACAGTTTGGAGACAGGGAAGTTAATTTGTGTGCACATGCAATGGAGACAAATGCTCCTTTATTTCCCCAAACACAGAGAAATTCATTAAAACAAGTGTTCTGGGTTAGAATTAAGCTTGTCAAATCCAGGAAACTCAGAGTTAAACTTTTCGCTCTTTCCCACAACTGAAAGCTGTTGTGCTTGGTCCTTGATGCATAGCTTGAATTTTTGCATGCTTTATGTAATTTAAAGGATTTATGAAGGCTTGCTATAAATATCCTGTCATATTAAGAATGAATACCAGGGACTTTATCGGTGACAGGAGGTGAAGTTTGAACAGTGGCAAAGGGGCATGAGGAAAACAATGTTTAAATAGATGTAGAATCAATTCAAGCATAGTAAAATATGCTAATTTTTTATCTTCAACTCAGCCTGCTTTCTGCCGACCCTCATTTCAAAAAGACCAAACTATGTTGCAAAACCAGAAAACCAAGTACTGCAAAATACTTCTTGGACCTTCTTGGATGTGTTAACTCAAAGACTGCTGATGACCTCAGTGAATTTGAATTTGTGAATGCTTGATTGCAGTAAGTGGTGATAATGTAACTAGCAACATGATTTATGTTCATAGTTTTGGAGCAATGGGAGGAACCACAGGGTAAAATATGCTTCTTTGAATAGCAGTGTATTATTTTATCATAGAACTTTATCCGTTCAACATCACTGTCATGTTTTGAACAACTCAGATAATGTAGAGTAGCTGTGCTCCTATGAAAGAGCAGTGACCGGGATTGTCAGAAAACAGAAACTGAGCTAGGTTTGTGGCAAATCCTATGCAATTAATATTCACTTACTACATTTATTTTTCATTTCAGTAGTTGAATGCTGTGGCCACAGTTGTGGATTTTTTACACTGGCAAAACCCCAGCAAGGTGGGTTAGATGACAAATGTGGCCAGTGCTGAAACTCCTGCAGTGTGCTCGGGATGGTCGTGGAGCTATGTGCTCAGAAATTGGACACTGGAAAGACTGCTGCGTATTAGCAATGCTGGTTTCAATCTTCCATCTCATGTGAACTATGACTAACAGCATAAAGTTATATAGAAAACTTTGTGTTGTTCGCTTCCTGTGGAAAAGGCTTAGCAGGGCTGTAGCTCCTGGCTCTGCAACCCTCTCAGGTCTCGGGTGTGGCAGCAGAAACCTTCTACTGTGGTCATTCACAGTCTTCAGGACCAGTGAAGAGACATATAGGTGGAAGTTGAAGAGGAGGTAGCACCCTCTGAAATTCATTTATCATGGAATTCTCCAAAGCGCCAAATGGGAACAGCATCTCACCAGATGAACTGTCCCTCCAGATCCATGCTTTCCTCTACACTAGTCAGGAGCAGAAAAGACAGAGTTCAGTTGTGATAGGAAACAATATTGCTGGAATACCAGAGCCCCTTTTATTCAAAAGGAAGATCTGTACGGATGAATGTTTCTTTCCATACACAGGACAGGATATTACATTTCTGCCATTCTCTGGCTGGAGACCTATTTCTGATTCAGCTAAGAGTGTCTGGTACATATTTCATCCAAATTGTGTCTTAAATAAGTCACAGGAGAAAACAATCTGAAGAACAAGCATAAACTGTCAGCAGTTATTTTCTCTGACAGGGAGACACTACTATGTGTCCCACAGTGTCCCACAGCTTCCTGTCCATAGTAGTCTGTGAATGTATAAGGAGAAGGCATTTGGAGTTCAGAAGTATGCCTTACAGAAAAAAGGTGCCCCTGACATCACAAGGTTCTTGTTTGTTTACATTGAAGGAGATGGAAGAAACACTATCTAAGGAGGCACACCAGTGGCAAAAGCTGACACCCCCCCAAGTAGCTGAGACCAGCCAGAGTTGCTGCAGGACAACAGCTTGTTCACACTTCTTGGGCTGAAGCTCTGTGTTGGTGGCAGAGTGTTCGCTGGAAAATTCATCTGCCCCCACGGTCTGTTTTTCCTCACTGCTTATTACTCAACTTTTCAGCAGGCTCTGTGGGCATCAGAGCATGCAGTCACCTGGCGTTCACCAACACAAAGAGGGTGCTAATGTGCAGTGAAGCTGGGTGGTTGCAGGCTGGTTCCCGGACTCGGCAACAACCTACATTGGGCTTCAAGCTCATTAGTCCCCTGACCTACCTCATCTCGATAGGTTTATGCACGGTGTTTACAATACATCACATATTGTGCTCTGTGGGTTGTGTCTCTAGTCCTTCTGATAGCAGCTGACAAAGCTACTGACACCAGAAAGCCACCAGACTGGGCTGGCAGAAGGGACAGGGAGAAGTGATGACAATTTACAGTGTCCCAGGACATTTTCCTCTTTCTCTAACTTCATGCTCAGAATACATCTTGTGGCCAAGCGTGGCAGTTTCATATTATCTTTTTTTTTCCTTTATTCCAGGTTGTGCTAGGATTGAAGTCACCTTCTCCCCATACTTGTCCAACTCCTGCCTTTCTGCAATGGCTCCGATTATGGCACTTATTGCTGTTAGCACTGTCTAATACCCTGGAGGAGACTGTCAAGTCCTAAAAGGACTGAGGCAAGCATGATTATTTTATAATAAGAGAGTAAATGATGTAGCCCGGAGAATAAAACTATTGACAGAGACTGTGACTCAAGGTTTAAATTTGAAGCTCATTTCAATGACCTGGAGCAAGTCTCTGACCTCATTTTTTCACCTCTTGTGATGAGACTGTAATCTTAATAGGGTCTTACAGTGTGTTTGCCCAGACAGACTCTATCAGCAGATCTTTTTTTCTCTTTGGGAAGACATCTAAGTATCATTGCAATGCAAACTTAAATAATTTTATAAAGCCAGAAGACACCACAGCAATCAACAGATTTAGGGTCTTGCTGTACGCAGTAATGAAAAAAACAGTAAATGTTTGAAAGTTTGAAGGTGAAAAATGTTAAGTTTAATTGGCCCCTATTTGTGCTTCTCCCTTTGAACCATGTGGCAACAGAATCCTGTTCCTCACACAAAGCAGAGAATTTTTTAGGGACTTTGAATGCAAAAAGTTGACCTGCTGGTACCACACTTCAGACTTTGCCCCAGAACTTGACCCTGGGCAGCCAGTTGTAGATACATCTAAAATATTTCACAGCACAGCTGTCGTGAAGTTATTCCTTAACATTTGGAAGTTGGATGAATAAAAACATTTGAAAATATTAACGTGTCTTCTTATTGTGGGTCCTTCTCTCCTACAGCTGAAGGCAAGGTAAGAATAGATAGGAACATATTTCTGCTTTAGATTTAATTTTACCAATGTCCATTAAAAGGACTGGTTATTTCCATGAAGGTCTTAAATGGAACAGAAGAACAGAAAAATTAATTTGACATTTTAGAAAAATCCTCTTAAAATATCCATTTTTACCATGTTTTTATTGCTGTTTTCACAGTCCTTTGTAAGTCTTATGCTACTTTGCTGATCTCTCCATCAAAGAATAATTAGAAGGCTGTCCAGTTTTCAGTGGCAAAGACTGTCAGGTGTCCTTTAAACACATGGTTGCTGAGTAACAAGGCCTCATGCTACATTCCTTCCTTGAAATATTTGTCCTAGTTTTTATATATTCCTGCCAGTAAGTATGTCAGCATCCAGCCAACGTGCTGGAGGGCAAAATGCTAGCTGGAGTTTTTTAGATATCTTGTGATACTTCCCAAAAGGATAAAATAATCAGAACAACCAAAGATCTTGCATGCACTGTGCTGCAAAGGGCTACATCATCTTGACCTCCACTTTCATACCAAGTTTCCCTAGCTGAACTGGTGTTTGAATGGAAAAGCATAAGGACTTTTTTAGCTGCTCTTACTCTTGAAAAAACACTGAAACCTAAAGCAGGACTGGATATACAAGGATGTGGCCTGACATGCCTGAATGACCTTTTGGATCATAACAGAGAATTTTGAAAAGTTCCAGTTCCTTATGATGGTGACCAATGCATTCTGAAAAAAAACAGTGTTGTCAAAGCATAGTCTAATGACAACCACATGGAGTTTAGCAAGGATTCCACAAGGTTCTGTTTAAAGCCTCCTGGGTGTATTCCAAAAATCCTTGCAACACCCCTCCCTATCCTAGCAGCCTGCTATAATGCTTTTTGTGTGCCTATCTTATGATAGTCTTATTTAGATGACTTTAGGGAAATTTTGCTCTACTTATTAAAAAAAAAAAGAACAACAAACCAGCACAAAGAAAATGGAGAAAGCTCAGAGAGTGAAAAGCATCTGGGGACACATTATGAACTTTTTAAATGATTGGTATGTTTTTTTTTTTTTAAAAAAAAATAAGAGAAGTAGAGCTTTGTCATGAAATGCTGCACTAACATGTATGAAGTAGCTGACTGCACATCTGCCTACCAGTAAAGAAAAGAGAGAAAGAAATACAGTATCTGTCCCAGTAATTCCCCCAGGACTTTTGTCTTTTTGAGAGATGTTTTCCTCTCAGGGACTGTCTTTCTGCTTTTATTCTACTCCCCCCCTCAGCCACTAAGCGAACTAGTGAGAACAAAATAAGCAGTGCATAAAGGCTGGATACTGAGTCTGTTAAGTTATCCAACATGTAACTGGATGCGATAGGGTTTCTGCATTGACTGCATCATCATGAAAAACACAAAGCAGCAAATTAAAGTGGTGGCTTATTTCTGACATTTTCTGCTTTCTGGGACCTCAGCTTTGTAACTTTAATGCTAACAGTCTTTTAGATTTAAATAATAATATGCAAAAAAAATCATATGTGAGGGAGAATGGGTAAGAGAGCAAATGCATTTGCATACAAATCGTATATAGTATTCTCATCATCATTTAATATGTACTACAAGCTAAGTTCCCCTCTCAGATACAATGGTAAAAATTCAGATCAATGCTATTGGCTTTGACAGAATTAATCCGGATTCATTATAAAAAAATGGGAGGAAGGAAAATTTTTCCATGGAGCAGCTTCTCATGAAAATTGCCTCTAAATTCGTGACATTTAATCAAGATCGCATGTGAATATATAAATCCTGAACCATTTGTACCAAAAGCCTTTACAATACATGTTGCTTATTTGTTTGTAATCCAATAATACACCAGGAAACCAGCAGATGATGAGAAAACCTACTGCAGGAGAAAAAAAGTTTTACAGCGCTAATGAATAACTTTGAGCAATAGATCTTATTAATGTATTGCCATAGCCCTCAGAGGCAGCTCCTCTAGACCTGAGTATGCTGCAGCATTTGGATTAAAAAGTTCCTCCTCCTTATCTAAGGTGTTCTTACGCTCTCCCTCCCCATTAAAATCTTTTCAGGTACCATTTGAGATGTTTTGAGTGATGCAAACACAACTCACACCTTTTTCTGGCCTTCCAGGGAGGGCTCCTCCAGCACATGGTGATAATTTGAGCTCTTCAGATGTTAGCAAGTCCAGAGGAACCTGCAGACAGCTCTCATCCAGCACCAGCTGATAGCTGTTGCTTGCGGGAGTGGCTGCCTGGAGTACAGATATTAGATAAAAGCCTCAGCAGTTGCCCTTGCAGATCTGGGGCAAGGAAAGTAAGGTACCAAGCAGATGAGGAGGAGAGCTGAAACCAACATCTCTGCTCTGATCTTGATAGTGATATGTAGCGATCTGAGTTCAAACACTATCTTTTGACATGTCTATGTTTCTTAGACGCCAGGGGAAAGCTTGCACAGTTTATGCCTGAAAATGCAAAGTTTAGTGGAATTTACAAAGGACATAAGATTACTAAAGGAAATCTGGATGTGGTTATTTAATCAATCTCACCAACATGCACTAAAAGATGGTGTTTAGAAAACAGTAATTAGGAAGAGGGTTGTAATTAATTCCAGCTGAAGTTTTCCCAGTGAAAACTTCAGTATTTGTGAATTCATTCTCCATTTCCCAATGTCGCTTTAGCTGTTAAAATATCGGGTGAGGGAACCTTATAACCATTAAGGTAGTGCTGATTTTATGATCTGCTGACCCAGGTTGTTCAAGACCCAATTCAGATCATTTTTCAGCTTTAGGGGAAGTGAGCTTGTACCTCTTATAAAAGTGACCTAATCCCAGCAGTGTTTTGCTGAGTAATGCCTTGAACTCTCATCATTTCTGTTTCTGTGGCTGCTCAACAAACCTTAGAACTGTCCTATCTGTGTAACCCTGCAAAACAACAAGCAGAATGAGATGTAAGTTTGCTTTGTAGAATTCGGTAATGGCCTGTTACTGGAGCAGTGGGTGTTTTTGCCAGATTTTTTCCAAAAGAAGTAACAGTGTTTAGTAAAATAGAGAATTTATTCAGGTTTAAAAAAAACCTGCAAACCAACAGCCTGTACTTTCTTACTCTAAGTAACGAAGATGGAGGTTGTAATGTTCCCTATTTATACATTCAAGATTTGGTAAGAGTTAAAGTCTGACTCTTTTAACCTGCAGAAATTCTGATTGTTTCACAAGTTTTGGCTCCACAATTTTTTTTTTTTTGATTGCAAGAAATGTCCCTTCTAAGAAAAAGAATTTCCATCCTGTTGTGCCTGGATTACTTTGCCAATTAACTGAACAAAAAGTTCTAAAATTACCAGGATACATAGCCAAAATCCCCTCTCTAGTAACTCCTTATGTCCCTTTTGCTGGCAATGGAGACCAACCTATTTTTCCTTTTTTCTTTCAAACTTGTCCTTACTTGCCCTTTTTTTTCTCTGACATTTCATTCTCCTTCCTCACTTCAGCTCTGTTATTTGAGGGTTAGTCACCACCTATTTTCCCTTCTCAGTAAGAAACTTCATGCCTTTTGAGCTGCCAACAGCAAAGAGGTTGTAGCAGCTGAAGAAAGCCTCAGGAGAGCAGAACAAAGACATTAGGACTGCAAAGATGCTTCATGTGACAATCTTTGGCCAGCTTCACTGTGTCAAGCATGGGAGCAGGAATGAAAAGACAGGCAGTTATTTCCCGGGGACCATTTTTCTGCCCTTGCTGTGGAGAAAAAGAGACAACTTCCACAGAAAATGAACTACATCCCAAATTATGGTGTGTAATAGAAGACTGTCTTGAGGACGATATGTTCTACTCTGCACCAGGTGTAATGATACCCTCTTCTGGTGGGGCTTTAAGTTTTGCTGTGGAGGTTATGGAAGATCTGCAGAAATACAGCTTCAGCCACATGAAAAAAGGAGGCACGTAGCATGGGCCCCAAAATCCTCTGTGTCTCTCTCTTCCAAGGTTACAATAGTTGTGTGTGGTCTGTGAGGGTGGAAAAAACTGGAACTGCATCAGGACTTGCACATACATAGTGTCAAAAGGACCACAAGGTCCAAAAGGTGTTCCTGCTTTCTCCCCAACCCCTCACCAGGTTACAGCTCTCCAGGTGTATCTTTGGGTCTGTGCCAATACCTCAGTGGGAAGATAACAGAAAATATAGTGACATACACCATCTTCTTCATATTAGGAGCCATGGGGAGGATTTGTGCACAGAAGCTGTTTCTGAGAAATGGAATGGAAGGTGCAATCGCAGTCACCAAGACCAAAGGAGAGGTATGTTTTAAACAACTCCTTATTCATGAATCTTGGGTATAACCTGGGTTGGATTATACCATGTGTGGAATAAACAACTTTGAAAATGGTTGCTTCTGCAGGGAAAATGAGTTCAAATATTTCTTCTTTTTGAAATTAATAGAAAAGAAAGTACTTTCAAACATCTAGTGAACTGTACAAAGTTAAGGAATCTTTATGCAATTACAGTACTCCTTCAGTGTGTGCTGTTCTTTTGCAACTTCCTGCTCCTATTTGACCCAGAAAGCCTAAGAGATACATAATTCAGTGGGTGTTCCCTGTGGTGTTCTAGATGCAAACGCAGTGACGAGCTGTGGCAATGAAAGAGGCTGTAGGCTTTAATAGAACTTAAAAGATTCATATAAGTTGACAGGGATACAAGTAACCCAGATTCAATCTGGCCTGCATAAAAATTCAGCCTCTCAGAAGAAAAGATATCTATGTTTGTTCAGATAATGATCACTAAAATATAACAGTTAATGGCTGTATTCCTAATTCTTCCTTGAGAAAATGTCATGAAATCTGATAATAGAAGAGGGAGTATAAAACATGAAGTATGTACAGAAATCATGATGAAGCAGCAAGGCAAATTCAAATTTCTATTTATTTGGTATTAACATTTTATTAGGTGTACAGATAGGAATGTGTCCAGTTTTGGGCACCTCAGAACAGGAGAGATACAGTGCTACTGGGGAAAGTCCAGCAAAGGGCCACAAAAATGATTAAGACACAGGACCATCTCTCCTCCCAGGAAAGCTGAGAGGTCTGGAACTCTTCAGTCTAGAGAAGAGAAAGCTCAAGGGAGATCTTATCAATGGTATAAATACCTGAAGGAGGTATGCCAGGCTCTTTTCCATGGTGCTTTTTCCTGCTTTTCCGTATCAGGACCAGAGACCAGAGGTACAAACTGATACACAGGAGGTTCCCTCTGAATATCAGGAAATAGTTTTTCACTGTGAGGGAGACCAAACACTGGCACAAGTTTCCCAGAGAGCTTGTGGAGTTTCCATTCTTGGAGATATTCAAAAGCTGTCTGGATATGATTCTGGGTAGCTGTCTCTAGGTGACCCTTCTTGAGAAGGGGGATGTGAATTGATACCCTCCAGAGGTCCCATCCAACCTCAACGATTCTCTGATTACGTGAAGTGAATTATAGTCCTATAGCTCATTGAAGATGAATTGTAGACGTTTCAGTAAATGGATGAAATGCTGTGAAAAAAATGTAAGGCTCATTTTCCAGTGAAACCAAGCACATCTTTTACACCCTCTTCTTCAGTGGAACTAGGATTATTTAGTAAAAAAAAATCTGATATGTAGTACATTGTTTCCCAAAGCTGGAAAATGATGTGACAGGTAAGGATGACATTACTAGTAGAAGGTAGATAGTACTTCATACAGATGGCAAATTTTCCACCCTGTAATATCAGATTTTGTCCTCTTAGTAATTTATATTATTGTTGTTTTCATAGTGAAAGGTTTGGAATGGAAATGCTGAAGCTGGACAGTAAGCATTTTGCAGTGTATCCTGAAAATAGTCCCAGCTGTTAGGCAACAGCTTGCAGCTCTGCCTTGCACACATCATGCCACACACAGAGCTCTTCGACCACTCAAATCACTCTCAAAGGTGTCATTTGCACAGGCATTAGTTTCACCGCGATAACTTAGTATCACAATCTGTAGATGATAAAAGTCTGTGAGGAGAGAAGGAAACCATAAGATAAGGGAAAATGATGGAGTTCTTTTCGAAACTTCAGTTCCTTCACTTAAGGCAGGCTGTAAAAGAGACACAGAGGCCGTACATGCGCTCCATAAACTGCCTAAGGGAAGTCATGGGTCACTCTTTTCTATAACTCACCTGGGAAAACACCATCCAAACAATTCATAACCATTCCTGACTTTTCCTTCTACTATTTTTTGAGACTTGCAGAAAAACACTTCAAAGGTTTCCTCAATCTCCATGTGCTGTATTCCTGAAGAAGTAATAAGATAATTATTCCAAACCCTGGAACAAACAGAGACCTAGATAAAGGTTAGAAGCACATAATTTCCAGGAAAAGGGAAAATTTGAACTTGTGTTCGCTCTGATCCTCTAACCCCACTATGTGGCTGCCAGTACCTGCATCATGGATTTTGCAATCCAAGTAAGAATATTAAAGAAAATTACATTTGTCTAGTAGAGTATAATTCTACAAAGAAGGAAGAGGGAATCAAGATTTTTTAAAAAAATGTTATTTAAAAGTCAGATTTTTCTTTTCATCCAGCTGTCTGCTGGATTTTGCCGTTATTTGAATTGGAAACAGCAGAAGTGTAATTCCCCACACTGTGGGGTTGCAATTGGAGGATGTTGTGGAATGGAACACTATGATCAGGAATAAACTGTGCTGTGTGAAGGACTGAGGATGTTGGCAGTTCTTGGAAATGAAGAAATTGTGACTGAGCTCCAGTAGGGTGGTGCATGTCTTAGGCAACATTTTGAAAATATGCTTTGAACAGAAACCTCCAGGTTTTCAGCTGGAGCAAAGATTTATGCAGTGAAAACCAAATCATTAGTCTTATACCAAGATAAATGGCAAAAAGGAACAATGTCAAACTCTTAATATTTTGGGCAAGATTTTACCCTTAAGTTACTGTCCAAGGGTGTTCCTCCTGCATTTCCAAGAGCACCAACTGACATATTAGAATGTATACATTATGGATTTTTATTTCACAGAAGCCTCTTTTCCACTTGATGGCAAAGGGAAGTTTAAGAATTATAATGCCACACAAGAGAAAAGGTCATTCCGTGCTCAGCACTTAGAAACTGAATGTAAGTGAGGAAGAGTACATACACAAGGAAATTGATAGAAATGCATCATACCTGGTGATATACAGCCTAAAGGTTCAATTTACCTCCTTATGTTTCAAACAGAAGCTGTTTTGAAATATGTGAATTAAAATGACATAACAGATACTAAACAGATCCAAAACAAATACGAAAAAACCTGAAAATGCTCTACTTTAATAATGGACAGATAACAGATTGTGTTGTCAATTTGATTAAGCAAAATATTGTTTCCTTGCTTTTCCTCTGTCTAATTTCCTCTCAAACTACCACTACATTTGTCACAGAAGTACTGTTAGCAGAAGTTGGTCTTGTTTGACGTATTGGCTTCGAATACAGGAGACTTCGAATCAGTTCCTGACTCTGTCCTAGATTTCCTTAATCACTGCATGTCTGAGTTCTCCAAAGGATACGTAGAAGTGATAGTACCAATAACCCACCTTTGCCTGACCTGTCTTTAGAGCACAGTATTTGGCACTGCATAGTGTGTCACACTCTCTGATCTTGCTAATAAAAATAACAGCCAATAATATTACCATGCTTATAAGTGTTAATGAGGAAATTTTCTAATGTGCCATTTTAACTGAAGGAAAAATATGATCATTATAAAAGAATGGGTCACAATTTCCCCTCTTCCCCCAAACTGCATCTTTGGTTCACTAAAGCTGTCTTTCAGCAGATCACAATACAGGGCCCATTCAGTCTGGAGTGAGTGTTTGCTGCAAATCCTCTAAACCTCCGGTGTGACATTTGCCCTGCAGGCATAGACTATGGACATGAGAGACAGTGCAGCCCTGTAATGGCATTTGTGAGAATAATATGCTATCCATCAGGCAACAACTTTCCTCACTCCAGGGTCCAAAGCTGAGAAAAAGTTCCTCCTGTAGGCCCAAGGGAAACTGCACAGGATACTAGAGTTCACACCACCCTATGATGGCTACAGTCCCTTGGGTTGACAATCAGCGCTGTTATTGATAACCATCTCAGTTTCTGAGGAAATATAAAGTAAGCTCAAGGCCTGGCGCTGAAGAATTTATTTATTTTTGCAGAGATAGTGTGTAGCTTTATCTGTTTTTTTCTGCTGCAAGTGCTAAATTAAACATGGTAAAGGCAGAATCTTGAACCCTCAGGCATCTATGACAAAATGCAAATTTCCTGCTGCTTAGCTACAGCAGCACGAAGCTCTTTGTTGGGAGCTCTTCACTGTAGAGAATACAGAACATTTGATCCTCTTTCTTTTGATGTCAATAGGGCTTTAGCTTCATAGATAGCAGAGGCAGGCCCTTGTTTGATCAAGTTTTTCCTACCAAATTTTAGCACAGTGCGATGGGATTACTCTGACCCTAGAATACCCCTAGACATTCAGAGATGTGCTAAGGAGCCCTCTCCAAGCCCAAGGCAGTTGTTATGGACAAAACTGCAAGGCTAGTTAACAAACAGCTTTAACTGTTGGAATAGCACATTACATTGCTCTTACAGCCCAAAAGCCTCATAATCACTGCTATTGCCTCTTTGCTCCACCTACATCCCCGCCCGACCCCCCCCCCCCCCCCCCCCCCCCCCCCCCCATCCTCAGGAGAGAACAGAGTGTAAAAAGAGTGAATTTGGCAATGAAGTCACAGCTATTAGATACAGAACAATTGGAGAAATTTCCTTCTTTTCTATCAAATCTGGACCTAGATGTTCAGGTCATGTCCCTCATTGTAGTCAAGCTGCGCTACAATATCTTAACCCTGTGGGTTTTGTATTTTTCCAAAGATGATACGAACTCTCTATACATGTTTCTATCATTAATCTTACTTATAGAGCTGTATGAATCCTGGACATCTTTTTTGATTACTCATATTCTGAAATGTTTGTAATTGAAGCATTTTGTTCCGCTTTGTGTTTAAAAAAGCGTATATTTGGGCAATATTCCAAGCAAGCTTTCAGAAATAAAACTGTAGTGTTGCTAACTTCCCATCAACTCACAAAAAATACAGCTCCAATGAGACAGTCTCTTTGTTTGTTAGGAATGACTGGTGTTTGTACATTAGCTCTGGACACCCCCAGTTCATGAAGATTTTGACCTGGTAGATTTAAATTAATCTATTTAGCGGCATGGGTGGAAATAAAAATTTGTGGGTTTTGTTTGAAGGTTTTCTTTTTTTGCTCCAGTTTCTTGCTTGTTTTATAACACTTGTTATGTTATTTAAAAGCTCATCAGTATCATATGACAATAAATGTCTTTTGTGTTTCATGGTTTCTGAGCTGTGGCAGATGTTTATGCAGAGCAAATACTGAGAACATAAAGAAGATGTATTATAAACAAGAAGTTGTTTATGCTGCAGGATGTGTCACTTTTATTTTACTCTAGCACACTAGAGGAGATACAGACAGACTAAATCAGAATATACTCAGTTAGCAAAGGTGATCAAAACTTCTATTGTCTGTTCCTGTTTAGCTCCAATTGTTTACATTGTGTTAACTGCTTTAAAGAACATTTTGGTTTTCTGTTCTTTTTATTTATTAATACCTGGCTGAAAACACATTTGGGTGAACATTTGTTTGGATTAGTCTTACTGCAGAAAGCAGCAAATGATATATCTGCTTTTGGCTTCACCTTGGCAGACCCTTGCTTAAAATACGCACAAATGTATTTGGAAAATACTGTTGGAACGAGTTATTAAGAATTTTTTCTCTGAATTTAGCAGTTACTTTCCAGGGTAAGTCCTATTTCTATATCACAAGAAACGGTACAAAATGCAACCACTGTGAAAAGCAAGAATCTTTCCATAAATCTTACACATAAGAATTTACTATATATGATGTTACCAGGGGCTGTGTTGTTCCAAGTTGTCTGGCTGGGAGCAAGCAGTTTGATTGTTGTCCTTAAGTACTGCTATAACGTTTGTAGGTAGTATTGATGAAGGTAAAGACTTCACTTTCTTTAACTTCCAACAGGTCTGACAGATTAGATTTGAGTAATGCAAATTTTGTCCTCCTGGTCTCTTACAACAGGATGGATGTTCCCAATAAGTTGTGTCACTGTATTAAAAAACCATAATATTTCGTAGGTATCACTGATAAAATCAGTGCCTGAATTCTTCAGTATCTGAGATGAGAATGTTCTGTCTTCCTGATGTTTCTACAGCTTTGAGAGAACACTTTCATTTCTATAAAGACATCTGATTTCCCATGAAGGACCAGTTTCTTGTCTTTCTCCCCACAAAGAGCTCCTGTGAATTCATCATTGACATTCATGAGAAGTAAGAGTATGGAACAGAGGTCCAAGCACTTTCCCAGAGGTCCAAGGTACCTATGGCCCTCCTGGTCCTTGGGAACTCTGTGGGATTCAGCAGCTCTGCAAATTGTTTCAAAACCTCCTCACTCGAGTGTTGCTGTAGGAAACATTCAGGTCCATGAAGGGTGCTCTGGTACATGATGAGCAGCATCCTACAATAGTCATGCAATGATCATCACAATAACACTGCAAGAAGTCCCCAAGAACTACAGCCAGAGGTAGAGGAGACAACATGGTTTTGGGTTTGTGGATTTTGGAAGTTCAGAATTATGCCTCCTGAAGATGCTTGCTCCCCAAGTGCCTCTCAGAAAGGCAAACAGGCCATCCCTGTCTGCCTTTTGTTTGCTGCTGTTGTAGCAAATCCTCTCTGCAAATATTCAGATTGAGTGCTAGAATGATGATTTCAGCTGTTCAGAGCCAGCTTTGCACGTCCTTTTGTAATGGACTTGTCAGAAAGCCTGGTCCTCAGAAATTTAATTTGGGGAGATATGGTACACTGACTTTTCAAATTTTAGTCCTCTTTAATGATGTTCCTCTTTTGCAGAAGGGAAAGGGGAACATGACTTACTCAGCTGAGTTGGTCTCTTCCTGTGACCTCCCATGGTCAGGCACCACAGGTTCACAGCAAGGCTTTCCATAGTGAGTCTTTCCAATCATGTCAGCTTATTCAGTCTTATATTCAAGTGGCCTTCCACCTTCTTTTAAAACCAAATGTTTCTGGTCTGCCCTTCTGAAGAGAAGTTCAAAGCTCAAGAGAGCTTGAATTATTAAGAGTTGTAAAACTGGAAAGCCAGTAAAAAAGACAAGTAAAACTCACAATTTGCCTCACAATTATAGGTGTTTGGAACTGGCAATATTTGCAGTTTCGTACTCCTCTTTGGAGAATAATAAGGTCTAAAGAAATAACTGAACAGTTGAAGATCTGAAACTAGAAAGTTTTCAAGCTTGTGGTTAGGTCTCCCTGGGTCCCTTAGGCTGTGTTGGTTTCAATGCCTTCAGTTTCAGTCTGGAGCTTCATTTAAACTCCTAGCTGATCCCGAGTCTCCTACCACAGTTCTCTTTAGCCGCACAGGTCTTTAAAGCAGTCAGTGAGGACTCACAGAAGCACCACTTATCTTCCACTGCTAAGGGTATGGGGAAGGCAGTATAGAAACCCAGGAACTGCTCCAAAAACATCAGTAGCACTTTCCTATCAGTGTCTGAAAACACTTGCCTAGGCATAGGTTGAAGGGCTTTAATAGTGTGTCTATTGGGTCATAAAATCTGCTTTCTGGACTATTCCTCCTGTACAGGCTGCCAAACTCGGAAGGCTTGAATTGATTCTTGCTTCAGGTTTTTGGTTGTTAAAGAGGCATCCAGTGACATCGTTCTTAAAAGGCGCCAGATGATGAAGAGGGGGAGGCAAATGATGCCAGCAATCAGGGGAAATTATCTTGGAAAGTGATTCTCTCCTCTCTGTTACCACTAGCTGTGAAGAGGAAGAAAGCCGCACTACCAGGAAACGACCTGATAGATTGTTTCTGCTTCTAGATCAATAAATAAAGGCTCTGCAGTTTCCCTGGAAGGTATTCTGCTGTCATTGCAGACTGACTAAGGCATTCAAGTCAAAGTGAGATTACTTTCTAACAGCAGCCACTTAATCAAGAGCAACAACAACAAAGTCATCCTGGCTACTTTGGATTGCATTTTTAAATCACAGAGCAGATAAAGCTGCTGAGTTCTTCACTCAGAATGCAAATTTAAGGTAATTTATTGACATGGAGTCACATCTAGAAAAACAGAGATATCTGAAATGTCTCCTTTGTAATGTAGAAATTTCTGCTTTACAGCAAGTTCTCCATTGACCAAGGTAGAGAAAAAGGCTATTTTATGAAGCCCTGAACACAGAATATAATGCCATGAAATATAAAATTAAAAGAAATCCTGGTGCACTGAATTTTAACCTAAAACTGTTCATATAGCTCCTATTGACATTTGTTGCTTACTCTCTCCAAGAACTTCCTGCGCAATACAACTCTGGCAACAAAAATGAAAGAAAGGAAAAACAAAGAGAAGAAGATGAAACAAACAATTATTCAGGATTCAGGCAGCCAGGATTTGCTGTGGTTGCGTAAGTGGCAATGACGACAGTTTGGGACTCTCCTGGCTGTTGACTTTTGTTTCTTTTTTTAAGAATTGAATAAATAACTCGGAGAAAGTTTTGTTGGTATCTATCTCAACTCTTATTAATTCAAAATTTCCAGGAGAGTTAGCTTGACACTTCTGTAAGATTATTTAAATAGAAACCTGAGAAGCTGTCTTTTTAAGATTGTGGAGAGATTTATATCTTTCACTGGTAAAGGTGTTTGATGCCAAATGAACACAGTCTAGGCTTCACAAGCAGAATTTAAGTCTCTCTGGAGAGTATGAATATTTGGCACCTGATTTGGTCAAGATATGTATTCCTGGTTCCTCCTAAGAGACAGTTAGAGCTGCAAAGTCATGAAACTACTCTGGCTCATTCTATGAACCATCTCTATTTCCCCTTATCAGAAGGTCATCAATAGGGAATAATGTCCTAGCTTTCATGTCCGAGTCACGTGCTCAATCTGATGACAGTCTGATGATGACCTTCTTCTTCTTTAACTCAATTTCCATTAATTCTTTTTTAAAGCCTGTGTCTGGGAAATTTTATAGTCACTTTTTCAATCAGGTGATGGCCTATTCAAACACTTTCTGTTGCCTGGAGATTTACCTTTAGTTTCAGTGGAAAAATGACACTTGGCACACATTGGACTATTTGGGCCATCACTGCATCAAGTAGAGACATCTGTGGAAGGCTGTAGAGTAATTTACTAAATGTTACTGTTAAGGATATTTTCTTACTTGGAAGTAATGTAAAAGTCATGTAAAATTGATCCAGAAAAACTCTTTTTGATCTTAACTTTTAAGAGGCACTTGTTTTGCTGTGTCTACACAGCAATGACTTTTTAGCATATTCTTTCACATCTTATTCTGGTTTTGCAGTTGTTCATTACTTGTAAAACAAGTTTCAGCTGCCACCTACCATATAGGTTGGGTTTATGGAAATGAAGGCTGGAGATTTTAGTAGGATCCTAGTAGGCTGTAAAAAACATTACATCAACCTGGAAGTTAAAAAATGAATTAAAGAGTAAGAGATGTTTCCACAGGCTGAAGAGAATTAAACACTGAAGAGGAAGAAGTAATTACAGAGCAAATTGCAGCCAGAATGTTCCAAGACATTAAAAATTTTAATGCAAACTTTAAAATTTACTACAGGGTGGATTCATATTTAAAATCGATCCCAGGCTAAGTAAGATGATTCGTAACTACCTTTCTTATAAGATGGAGTAGTCTCTAAATTTGGACAGATTCCATACATCGTTGCAACCCCAGAAATCCAAATCATAGAAGATGTACGATGTTTAATTGCAGCTGGCAGTTAAACTAAATATTGCAATGCTGTCATATCTAAATTGATGTAATTTTAAATGATTACATGGTAAAAAATTTCCTGCTGTTTATCTTTAGATATTCTACAAAAACAAAGAAAAATAATGGCTCCCATGACCATGGAG
This sequence comes from Tapera naevia, assembly GCA_033556795.1. Lineage (NCBI taxonomy): Eukaryota > Metazoa > Chordata > Aves > Cuculiformes > Neomorphidae > Tapera > Tapera naevia. Next base: position 22,050,008 of record JAUMJJ010000038.1, read on the forward strand.
CATAGATTTCTATTTTTTCTTTCTATTTACAGTGCAGACCATAGAAGGGAAATTATGCAAGGAGAGCAGCTCATCAGTTTTCAAGCCAGGGGTTTCAATCACAAATGCAGTGTGACAGCAGACATTTTCCTCTGTCAAAAAGTAACAAAGTAACTCAAACAAAAGAAAATGGGGTTTGCAAACAAATTTGTGATTCATGGAAAAAAAGACCGAAGTAGGAGTCCATGACCAGGAAGCCTGAGATCTTGGTGTGTGTGGTGAGCGCATACAAAATAGGAGTGCTTAGTCACTGCCATGTTTTTGGTTTTAATTTGTTGACCAAATGGATATTCAGGGAGTTTAGCTGCACTTGTCTCTAATGGCCTGCATCTATCCAGTTCCTGACCCTTTTGAAGGGTTAGAGTACAGATGTACCTGCATACTTGGCAGTTCTAATTGTTATTAAAGGTGATACAGGTTTTTAGACTTCAAGAGCTTCAAAATGGGTGCCAGAAGGGAAGGGCACTTTCTGGTCTATACTGACATATTGGAAATTAAGTGTATAGTGCCTGCCTGGCAGTAGGACTGTCTGGGAACCATGTTGTGGAATTCAATCTTGTGTCTCAAAATACTCCTCAGGACTTCTTCAAATATTTTCAGGAAGTTCTAGTATCTTTTCAGGAATATTTGCGATCTCTTCAGTTACCTTCTCATTTGTGAATAGTACATGGCTCACCATGGGTATAAGTGATTGGGAGTCTGAAATATTTATTTCGATTCAGAAGACTTGTTAGTTCCACTGTTTCTTTTTGTTAGTATCCTGTGTAAGTCTGAAATAGTTATATACAGGCAGAAAAATCTTACTATTGAGCCAATTAGGATGCAACTAATTGTCAGGGGCTCAAGAATACTCATGCTGCAGACAGCCACAGGAAAAAAGGGACATCTCTTTTCTATTATTAGTTCATTTTTAGGAGGTGATAGCACTGAAGGTAATTAATGTAAGTTCTTCTCCAACAATCTACAGCCAAAATGGTCCCACTGAAACATAAACACATCAAGAAGGTTGGAAAGGTTGAACATATCTTTATCAGGGAGTAACTAGATTTCCATCCAGGTAAACACTAGCACTTCCAGAATCTGATACTTGGTGCTGGATTGATTTGTACTTCAAAGCATTTTCACACTGCAATACCACACTGACAAAGCCAAACACCTGATCAGCTTCATGGTTTCTTTTAGTCACAGAAATAAAAATAAAAAAGACATATCAAAGATATTCTTCTCCTTCCAATGGACAAAATATTCAGTTACCAAATTTTTTGATCTCAAAGATCTGAGGGGAAAAGTTATCAAGGAAGAGGTCACAATTTTATGTTTATTTGTTGAGTTTGAGGTGTGGCTGGGTAAGTAATTGCACATCCTTGTTCTATTGCCTTCCCTACCTGGTATAGGACAACACTCAAAAGACTCATTCTGTAGCGTCATAGCCTAATGGTCCAGCTGGCCTTTTAACAAATTAGAGAGGAAGAAGGTAAACGTCAACCTTTTCCCACGTCTGTGACAAAATTAGAAGCACTCTGTAATGGTTTACAAATACTATTTGTTGACCTAGTTCTCGCAGTGCTCGCTCTACAACTGGTGGCTTAGTTTACCTGGAAATGTGAAGAAAGAAAAGAAAACAATCAGAAAGGGAAGAATGGGCTGTGATAAGCCACCTCTCAGTAAACACTTAACAGTTGTTAAAAGACAATGACAGTACAGGAAAATGCCTGGGGATTAAAAGAACTAAAAAGAAAAAAAATCTGGCAAACTTCAAAAGGAAAAATCTATCTTCTCAAAATAAATATTCTTTAGTTTAAAGAGCACTTTTTAGTTATTGAATAGTCCTTGCCTCTGACTTTCAAAAGAAGAACTGCCAGGGCAAACATGATCCAATGTTCTGTGTAAACACAACTGATAAACAGGACACTGAAGAAGAAGGGATAGAGCAACTGTGGTATTTCATCTTGGCTTCAAATGTAAACACTTGGTCAGAGACAGTCTGATAAGAAACCAGAGAAGGCACAAGTGAACAAAAATGGCCTGTAAAAAAACTGGATTTGTGGGTAAACCAGTTACTCACTGCTTTTCAAAGGAAGGCTCATCCCTCTGCACTAGTCAATAGTGTGAAATGGGATGATCTTTTATGTCATGATTTACAGCTTGGAAGATTGGTATATATAGAGATAAAGTAGTAAAATATCCTAGTGTCATAAAAAATGAAACTTTCTTCCACTTATCTTCTTCGGTTTCTTACCACAATTAATTTATTCACTTATTTTTGATCTAGCACACTGTAATACAAGACTACAAAGCTTTTGCAACAAATCAAAAACACCACCCAACTAAGGAACAAGTAATAACCCAATGACCTTTCTTTCACAAGAGGAACCACCCCACCATGAAAAATCATCATCACAACTTTTATCTCCCACCTAAGCAAATCCGAGGATGACTCAGTCCTGTTCAACCCTCTCCTTCCTCCCCACTGTCTGCCCAGACAGATGAGATTTACACTGAGCAGTCATAAAAGCCTGAAACGACCTGAGGTCCCCCCTTTGCTGCCTATCTTCTCCTTCTTCTCAATTTTTAAATGAAGTCATAACACTACTTTTGTGACATCCTATTCACTTCCATGGAAACAGATTGCCAACTCACAGGTGTGGATTTTTAGCTTCACTGCTGCATAAAGGGAAGGAGCTGATCTCTAGGAAGGAAAACACTCACTGAAAACAGCAGCAATGCACCTGGTTTCTGATAGAAATAGGCATATTATCACATTTCTTATTTCCCTTTAAGTTCCAATTGACATATCAGAGATGAGATGCATGGTTGCACATACGTCTTTGTAATTAGCAATATGTTATTCATAGAAATCCATACCCACTCTGAAAGGCTCCATTTTACCTTACTTCCTTTTAATTCTTTATTTTCATTTTTTCCTTTTGGCTTTCACAAGAGATTCAAGTCACACAGCAAGCATCTTTCACAGTATCACAGTATCACAAGGTTGGAAAGGACCTCTGAGATCATCAAGTCCAACCTTTAACCTAACACTAACACCAACCATCATCTAAACCATGGCACTCAGTGCCTCATCCAGTCTCCCCTTAAACACCTCCAGGGTCGGTGACCCCACCACCTCCCTGGGCAGCCCATTCCAATGGCCAATCACCCTTTCAGTGAAGAATTTTTTCCTCATATCAAGTCTAAACTTTCCCTGACGAAGCTTAAGTCCATGCCCTCTGGTTCTGCCACTGGTCACCTGAGAGAAGAGGCCAAAAAGTATATATTTTTTTTTTTAACAAAAAAAAAATAGCCATGCCTCGTCCCCGCTCCCAAGGCGGTTTTCAACTGGCGCTGCCGCTTTCCCGTTCCGCGGTCAGCCCACGCTCAGCGTTCCACAGCTGCCGGCAGATTCGAACCCGCAATGTAACCGATCCGGTCTAGTTAGGCTCTGCCTCCCTTCTGGCTGGGATTACAGGTGCGCGCCACCACACCTTCTATCTTAATTTATGTCACATCATCCTTCTTATCTCTCAGAATCCTCTCCAGCATTATTTATCCCTCTTGTCTTTCAAGGATCCTTTACAAGGACCCTTTCAAGGATCCTGTTTTAATCTTTAATCTTATATCTTTTGTCCTAGTTTACCAAAAAGCACTAAGGTATACAGAAAGAGGTACAGACCTGTCATACCAACCAAAATGAATTAGATTCTTCCCAGTTTGGTAGCTTGAATTAGACGTAAATCTTTCAGTTCTAGGGACCATCACCAGCACTTTCCTTGGATTTCTTTTTTAATTTTTGCATCACTTGGCTGGATTGCTGTAAATTAGAGCTGCCTACAGGCTGCTTTGATCTGCACTCAAGCTGCCTAGCCCATGGAGCTGTTTGGAAATTTTGATGCTTGCTTCAGCATAGACTCATTTGCAACTGTTCATCTGCAACTTCTCATGTAGAAGGCACAAGACACTGAACGGGGCACAAATGCAAGGCCATTTGTTTTCATACTTGCTAATAAAGGACCTTGGTGGTCCTGTGCAAATGTCTCAAAAATATCTCGCCATCCCAAGTGACTCTGATCAAATGGCCTGGTGTAAGCTACACCTGTGTGCTCCTTGGCTATAAGAAATTCTTCCAATTTCCTTTCTACATTTATTCATGCTGTTGATGAAAACAGAAGTAGTCAGCAGGGCAGGACTTGCTGTTATTTAAAAGGAAGCCCTAGGTGGCCTGCTCTCACCATCAGGCTGTAGATAGGATGAACATTTTCTCTGGGATCTGACAGAGAATGCAGAAGCAAGGGACTAGCAAGCAATGGTTTAATGAGGCTTTGATCTGAGGAAAGCTGCCCAGGTAGATGGTGTGGGATGACACAGAATCAAACAAATGCCTGTACTGTGGCTGAAGGGAAGGGGGATGTTCATAAACCAGGAACAACTGCATAGCACTTGCTGTGTCCTGGAGCCAAACACACATGCCCCTCACTCATTCATTAAGATGTAAAGTCAGGGTCATACTCTATGATATTAAGTTCAAGACAAGAAGGAAGTTGGGCTGTTTTGTTACCTGCCTTCTAGATGACCACATGAAAACAGCTCATTGACACAGAAGGTGTGTCTGAAGAAGAACAATGAACAGGGTGAAAAGTTTAGAGAAAAATCTTCTGAGGAGTGGTTGAGGGAGCTGGAATTGCTTAATCTGGGGTAAAGGAAGCTAAGGGGAGAACTTACAGCTCTCTACAACTAACTGAAAGGAGGCTATAGCAAAGTGAGTGTTGGTATCTTCTCCTAAATAACAAGCAAGGGGAAAGAGGCAGTGGCCTCAAGTTGTACCAGAGGAGGTTTAGATTGGATATTAGGAAATACGTCTTCACGAAAAGGGTTGTCAATTGTTGGAATAGGCTGTCCAGGGAAGTAGTTGAGTCCCCATCCCTGGAGGTCTATAGAGTGCTTTAGAAGTGGTTCTTAGCAACATGATTTAGTGGTGGCTTGGCAGTGTTAGGTTAAAGGTTGGACTCGATGATCTTAAAGGTCTTTTCTAACCTACATGATTCTATGATTTTTATAGTTGGTGCTCAAAATGCCATCTACGATTCTCTGAAATAGACTGAAAGGAACAGGGTTAAGAGCAGAAAAAGTGGAAGAGAAAAGAAAGTCACAGGCTTTGAATGCTCCTTTTGTTTCTGCTAGGAATAGATATTTTACTGCACTTCGTATCAAAGATAACATCTGCTGTAAGGCAGAACACATTAAAATATTACCAACTATAATTTTTGGAAAACAACTTTAAACAGAGATTGAAATATTCTAAATTAATACGTGTACAGAAAGCGTGATACTTAAAATTATTTTGAGATCATTCTGATGGTATATCCGTTTATCATTATGCTGTTGAGTTGTCTTCTGTGTAAAAGACAGACCTCTGGTCATATAAATTGTCCAAGAGAAGGGAGTGGGACTATTTTTCTGTGTAATAATTGGAGGCTTGTGTGATATTTCAGTAGCTGACTATCAGAAACCCTTTTTTATTTTATCAACTAAATAATTCACAGGTGCAAAATGAAAGGCTCATGTTCATTTTTCAGGGCTTTGTGGAAGATTCTTATCATCTTTTTTCACCTTATTTGCTTTTTTTAGAAGTTTCTATCTGCTGGCTTCACAAATGGCTTAAATTTCACAAATGGCTTAAACAGTATATCTTGGTTCCTCATACAGCCCTAGTGTGAGGCTGCTTGCCCATACCATGTCCTAAATACCTGTAGTTTCTCTTCCTGTCTCCATCTGCCTATCTGGTTATGTGATGGCATGCAGAATGGCTACCCTTTGCCCACAAACACCCATGGGACAGATATCCATATTCATGAGGGAGATGTGAGTGGCCAACACTCCTCTATGCAAGCTCAGGACCTAGTCAGGGTGTAGTTCAGTGTATCACTGCATGGCCCTACCCCTGAAGAGTCTCACACTTCAAGCATGCTTGATGTATTGCATTAAATGGACCCAGTGTTTCCACATAGCACTGTGCTGCTCTGTGTGGGAGTAATGGCTTGGATAGGCTTTCTGTTTTCTAAAGAAGCGACAGCAAAATGTAAGTGGTTAGAAGAATGTGGTAGATCTCACATGACACCTAACAGTATATAACATGCAGGTTACACCACTATTCAGACCACCAGTGAAAACCACCTGACACAAATAACTACCTGTGTTATGTCATTTCTGAGAAAAAAAACCCCAGAGCTGTTGATGCTGTTAAGCAATTGCTATTATTTTACCAAATTTGCCCGGGGCAAATGTTAACAGTGACACTGCATCATACACTGTCAGAAATACAAAGACATAAATTTCAAAAAATAAATAACTGTCTAGACTAATTCTTCCTCTTAACAGCATTCTACAGCAGTGTCAGAGAGAAGTACAGACCTGAGTGTGAATTAGCAATTGGCTCACCTGTACCTATGCTCTTTCCAAAGCCAGGAGAAGTAAAGCAAGGAGATCAAGACCTGTGTTCTCAGTCTACATTAACTCAGCTCAAGTACTTGCATTAAAAAGGTTAAACAGTTATATTCTCCACATCTTCACTACAAGGACTACAATACTTTCCAAGAAATGTATTCCTCAGAATTTCTTGCTACTGAAAACACCTTGACTGTTCATCATTAAGTACAGAAGCTATCTGCTGTCACCCAAAGCACCTTGCAAATACATTGCTGTAAAGAAGAGGGACTGATTTTCTCTCTTCTCCATGTAATTCATCTAAGTGATCTTCCGTAACAATCTTAACTCAGATTTTCATTTGGATCCTTACAGTAATCTCCCTTGAAGAAAAGTATCTACATAAAAGACCTGCTTTAAGAAAGTGTTGAACATTTGTGGTACTAAGTTCCCCTTGGCACTGTCTGAACAATCCAGTCTCCTTGTGCTTTTTGGTCATTGGTGTCCCAGTTGAGACATGTGATAAAGGTGACTGAAAGTACACAAAAAGTAGAAAGGCCGTGTGACCAGGCACAGCAGTGTATTCCTGGTAGATGAAAGCCCTGCTGAAACAGGGAAAAAACAACCAAGTCTGTTTTCTGCAACCTACAACAGTTTTATTCTCCAATTCACATCATTGATTCAAACTGTGGGAAATAAATGTAACTGGCAAAATTTGGAGCCCTGACTTCTCCCTCTATGGGAAGCATTACATTGTGGGTTTTCATCCACATAAACACCTAGTGTACTAATAACAAAGACCCTTATGTGGTAGGAATTAAGCAGTTCTAGCAGCAATCTCTGCCACTCTGTTGCTGTGGAGCTAATCCTAGCACAGGAGAAAAGATCTTGCCTTTTTGCTTTATCCCCTGGACAACCATCCTATATAAACAAACTGCTGCCTCATTCCAATTGATGGAAAGTAGTTCTTACCAGTGGTGCCAGAAGGGCTCATTTGAGCTCATGCCAAGAGAACAAATGGTGTCAGCACATTTCTTAAGAATCTGGATGACAACATCACAACAACACATTAGCCTTGATATGGAAATACAAAAACTTCATTATAATTGTCTGACAGAAATGTGCACAGAGGCATATTTGGTTTCTGGGTCATGATAGGAGCAATAGAATATGTTCATAGCACTCACTGTGTTTTTTCCCGTCTTATCCACTGCTAAGGATTTGATTCTCTTTGACTTAATTATTTGTCTTCCCCTTTTCTATTCCTTCCCCTTTGAGATTTTTCCTCCTGTGCCGTTACCTCCACCTTTGCTAACTCTTCAGTACTTTCCATCCTCATGTCCCTTTCCTTCCTTTTAGATAAATCTATTTGCCAGATCAACACCATCTTTCTGCTTCCTTTCATATTTAGAGTGGCATTTACCTTAGTCTCCTTCTTTCATTGGCGTCTTTGATTTCTTTCTCAAAACTACTGTTCTTCTTTTCATGAAGTACCCCAACACCTTCAAGAGAAAAAGTAATAATACAACATTATCTTCCTCATCTAACTTCCATTCCTCTTAAATCATCCCATATTTCTCTCCTGCACTGCCATAGGAGCTCTCTTCCATGCCATATCCCAGCCTCACTACTGTTTTTTGTCCCATTATTTAATATTTTTTTCACTTTCCTGTTGCTTTTTCCCCTCCTACTGCAGGTTTATTGTCTTTCCTGAATTAAAAGCACCTTTAACTCCCACTTGCTTCCCCATCTGCTGTTGTGTTTTCTTTCTTCTTTTCTTCTCTAAGCACACTGAATAATCTCAGGTCACACATTTCAGTTCCATCCTTGACTCTCCAAACTGGCTTCTTCCCCTTGCATACATCTGTAGCTACACCTAACAAGGTCTTTAACAATGTACTCCAATCAACATTTTAGATAAAAATGCTCCATTTTCAGACACGTCAGTCATTTTTTGTCAGAGGCAATCCTAGTCTTTTCTTGAAATTGCAGCTCCTCTCACCACGTATGACTCTGGTGTCCCCTGGTCTTCTTAGTCTCTTTAGCACATGCATCAGAAGCCTGTCCTTGTCATCCCTTAGCTCTCAGAGTGGATCCCAAATGTATCTGTTCTTGCTACTGTTCTCACTCATCCCTATACCTTACCTTTGGTTCATCTCATCAACAGAACACAAATTCAATTATCCTCTCAATGCAGATGACCTACAAATCTCTTTCCCTGCCCAAGCCCTCTCTTTTAAAATCTTAGCTGAATATTGTTGCACCACCAAATTCTCATTATCTGCTATTCTGTTAACCCTGTTAGTGAGTTCTGTTCTGCATCAAAACATTAACTCTCTTCCCTGAAGGCTCTTCATGGGGTATATCTTCCCCATTTTTCTCTCAGTCAGTGCAATGTCTGTTATTCCCACTTCCAGCTGGTTCCTGTATCACTGCTGCATTCATTTATTATTGGTTATGCATATTGTAATTTAATTTTTTTTGGAGCTAAAAGTCTAAATATTTTTAGAACTATGTTTAAACTTGCACATACTTATAAGTTTCCTTCCCGGCTGAGCTGCAAGCTCTCTGGCGTTTCAGAATAAATGTGATTCTATTTATTACAAGACATATATTACAAACGTACATCCTCTATAATTTGAGATATTGTATCTTATGCAACTATCCAATACAAATACTTATCATCATATCTCAGTCAGTTCAATGATACTTAAGCAAAAGCCTATCACCATTCAGTTGGAGCAGATGACCATTTTCCTGGTGCAGAGCTCTTCCTGTGCCAATCCTTACCTTGTCGCCATCTCTGCCTCCCTTTTCTGCAGATGTCTTAAGTAGTCTTGCAGCCTGCTGTCATCCTACCTGTTTGGTTTTGCTTTTTATCAGCCCTGGTCACTGTCTGTTTCATAATCTGCTTGTTCAGTTTTGAAACAAACAGCCTCTTACATTCAACAAAGGTAATCTGTAAGTACATGCAAAGGAAATTAATCTTCCTCTAAAAGTCACCTTAAAACATTCCTTTACCAGACAGTCTTGGGAAAAAAAAAAGAAATAAAACAGTGCTTCTAGTATGGTAGAGCTGCTGGCATGGACCCGTATTGCTTCATTATTTCTCAGCCTATTTATTGTGTCATGACCTGTACTTGACTGAAAATTTATAGGGTCAGGACTCATCTGTTCTGTCCTGATACAGTAACAACTAGGTTTTATAAAACAGCATAGACAGCTACCACTTATCATGTGCAGCAACAGTAATTTTAGCATGTTTTCCTGAAATAAACTGTCAACTTATGCTAATATTCTTCAAATGTGGGGAAAGAGAAGAAGAGGAAGTTTTATAGCAATTTTATTTGCAATCTTCGGCAAAGGAAAAATATGTCTAAGTGATTTTCCTGTTGTTCTCAGCAGGTTCCCCAAGGTAGGAATCCTTGATAGGGAAAGATTGTCAATTAAAGGCTGGGGGTGCACTCCAGCCTCTGCCTCAAGACCTGCTTAGAGGTGAGGAAGGCAGGTATCTGCTTATTTATGGTTCCAGCAGAGGTGATAATTTAATCCCCAAATCTGGTGACTTTAACTTGCAAAGCAAATAAATAGATATTTATAGAGAGCAATGCTGTTTGCATTATAGAAATGAAACAGCTGGATGTTAGCAGCAATGTGAGTGTTTTTCCACAAGGACAGCCAAGTGTAACACAGACACCCAGAAATCTTTAACCTCAGTGCTTTTTGTCACACTCAGCTGGTGGTCTCCTGACATTAATTTTTTGGGCTCTGTTTCAATAATTCTGATGACAAATGGCATTTTTTCCAAGTGTTTGTACCACTATGATCTGGCAGTATGCACAGCAGATTCCGTCAAGTATAAGCTGCAGAACAGGAAAGATGGACCTGAATCATTTTCAGATAACAAGAGACTTGATTCCTGATTAATTTCAAAGCTTATAAAGTAACTTTATTTCATTTAAACTCATTGAAAAGAAAATGAACTCTTATCTTGGGTTCAAAACAATTTTTTCCCCACAAAACAGATGTTTAGGTGAAACACCTCCTTCTCCTGTTAAAAAACTAGTACCAAAGAAGTACTAGTACCAAAAATGCAATACTTTGAAACAGTCACAGCAGGTATTTCCTTGAACTGGTGATCATTCAACACCAGTCAAAAAGAGAGCAGAACTGTGATGTCACCTTTGACACACATTGTTGCTCATCTCCTCTACTAGTAAAAAGTGTTTGTATTTCTCAAATTTAAATCTAAAAAACTACAAGAGAAAGGCTGCATATATACAAGTATATGAGATTAGATCTAGAGGGTGAGACTTCAATCATTTTGCATTCAGGCCAAGTTATTGGCAGCTCTAGCAGAGTGGAGTTCCAACTCAGTGTACACACCCCCTCAGATAATTGGTCTATGGAGAGAACGACTACAATGATATTTCGGTATTTCATCATATTAGCTATTCAAATCATGCTTCTCAGACCATATTTTACATTATAAATCATAACATATCTATAAATAGTTCTGGTTTGTAGAATACATCTGATGGCAACTAGAATGTTTTTTAATCAAGTTAAAGAACTGGTGTTCATTTTGGTGTTTCTCTGTGACAATTTCAGTATGAAATGCATTCAGCCAGAGATATCACTCATTTGAGTTCATGCTAAGAAAGACAATAAAGTAGCAGCTGGTCATTAGAAGCTTATATGTTTCATTTTCAGGACACATGTGCTTCTTAATTCTAAATAAATTATATTAATCACAATTTATTATGTTGCTGCCCTATTAAATTAGAATTACGGGCTAGAGTCAACAGTCTGAGTTTCACCATCTGCAGATCAGGCTTTGTATACCCTACTGGGTATTGTTAAAATATTTAAATTTTAAAACTAATAATAACCTATGGACATTAAAACACCTCTGACAGTTGGCACTTATCCACTATTAATGGCTAATCAGATGTCCCATTCACCTGTGTGTGTAGTTTAGTCATCGTTTAGAGATCACAAAAAAAATTTTTTTTGGTAGAGCAAAAATGAATGGAATTAGTTTCTGATATGGAATTGCACTGAAGACTTACATCTTCTGTTAGAAGCTTGGGATTTTCAAACATGCAGTAGTTCACATAAGCCATTTCTAAACAATGACTAAATTTTGAAGGCTGAAGTGGCAGAAGTGTTCTCCATCTGGATGAAGGCGTCGAGTGTACCCTTAGTAAGTTTGCAGATAACTCTAAGCTGGGTGGAGCTGTCGATATGCTCAAAGGAAGGGAGGCTCTGCAGAGGGATCTGGACAGGCTGGATTGATGGGCTGAGACCAATGGGATGAGATTTGACAAGACCAAGTGCAGAGTTGTGCACTTGGGACACAACCACCCCATGCAGCGTTACAGGCTTGGGGAAGAGTGGCTGGAGAGCTGCCTGGAGGAGAAGGACCTGGGGTGTTGGTGGACAACAGGCTGGATATGAGCCAGGAGTGTGCCCAGGTGGCCAAGAAGGCCAATGGCATCTTGGATTGTATCAGAAACTATGTGGCCAGCAGGACAAGGGAGGTGATTGTGCTCCTGTACTCGGCACAAGGTGAGGCCACACCTCAAGTACTGTGTTCAGTTCTGGGCCCCTCAGTACAAGAAGGACATTGAGGTGCTGGAGAGCGTCCAGAGAAGGGCAACGAAGCTGGCGAGGGGTCTGGAGAACAAGTCCTATGAGAAACGGCTGAGGGAGCTGGGGTTGTTTAGCCTGGAGATGAGGAGGCTGAGGGGAGACCTCATCACTCTCTACAACTACCTGAAAGGAGGTTGTAGCAAGGTAGATGCTGGTCTCTTCTCGCAAGTGACAAGTGACAGGATGGGAGGAAATGGCTGCAATTTGCACCAGGGAAGGTTTAGACTAGACATCAGGAATAATTTCTCCACTGAAAGGATAGTCAGCTTGGAGAAGAGAAGGCTCTAGGGAGACCTTGTATGAGCCTTCCAGTACCTAAAGGGGTGCACAAGTAAGCTAGAAAGGGTCTTTTTACAAGGGTATGTAGTGATAGGGCAAGGTGTAATGGCTTTAAACTGGAAGAGAATTGATTGAGATTAGATATAAGAAGAAATTCTATACTATGAGGGTGGTGAGGTACTAGTATATGTTGCCAGAGAAGCTGTGGATGATCCCTCTCTGGAAGTGTTCAAGGCAAGGTCGGATGGAGTCGTGAGCAGCCTGGTCTAGTGGGAGGTGTCCCTGCCCATGGCAGTGGTCTCGAACTGGTTGATCTTTAAGGTCCCTTCTAACCCAAGCCATTCTATGATTCTGTGATTCTATTATTCTATGCTTCTATGAAAACAGGTAGACCTCAGACATCCTCCTTGGAAACTGTACCTTGAAAAGTAGTGAAATTATTCTGCACAACTGCATACGCTTAGCTTGCATAACTTAGCCCAGAATGCATTCCAACTTCAGTCTGGAAATGAAGTTGGAACTCTGAAAAACTAAGATATATGTGAAATTTTCTGCAGAAGTCTGATAACTGCTGGGGTGAAATGAACCTCACAGGTCAGGAAAAGAGTTCTCCTTCCCTTCACTGTACATCGTTATTTCTATTACCACTCCGTGGTAAGTTACATGTTTCCTTCTGAAGGGTTAACTGAACCTTGCACTAACTTTAACTCATCTCTGTCTGTAATGAGGGGATACTGTTACATTTATGTATATAGGAGAATATTCTCATTTCTCACACACCGTACATATCATGAAGGGGCAATCAAACACAGATAGTCATGAAAGTGGTACAGGTGTTATTACTCAAGTTCTCTTTTTCCACAAATTACCCTCAGGATCTCCCTGAGGCTAGGCACAGCAACTTAAAAACTGCCTAGTTACTGGAATAGGGAGGGTGAACATTGGTTTAAAGCAGGCAAAAACTTGGAAACTAGGTACTTGGGAGCATCTTGATGTAAAATAAAGTGTGTGGGCACAGAACATTAAATTGTACAGCTGGAGATCTATAAACCTGCAGCCTTAGGAGTACGAAATAGATGGAGGCTATAAGTAAGGTTACAGCATCAACAGCATCATTCAGCAAACACTTGGCAGCCATTTCCAGTTGAGAGCCAGGATTTGCTACTTGGGGAATGCTCCAGCTGCACATGACTGCTTTTATTTGTATGGCTTTGACAGTATAGGTTTAGCAGCCTGCCCCCCTCATTCCATCCTTGCTACTACTTTGGTGGGTTTGTTAAGGAATCTTGTTAACAGCCTCCAAGTGCCAGCTGGTCTGTCTTCAGTGAATGCCAAATCTCTCTTACAGTCACTTCAAGTTTTGCCCCTCCTGTATATGACCATATAGTTGCATGTGGCTGCTCACACTCATTTATTCTGTTTTGTTTTGGATGAAAGGAATACACTAGAGCACATCTAACTTGTAATATTGTTTTAAGCTCTTTAGAGAGAATCTATTTTAGATGGTCAGGTCATCCTGTAGCAAAAATCTCTTAGTATTGGCTACTTAGTATATATTTCTTGTTAGTGCAACCACACTAATGTATAGAATAATGAGAGATTTAGGTTAACAATAAAATGAGAAATATATGATTTACATGAAGAATATGATGCTGGTCAGAAAGTTTTAATATCTCGGTTTCTTTTCAGTTTTGTGTTGTTAAGTGTTTTTGCTGCGTTTGGTGGGCCTGAATTGAAGTAAGAGCAATTTACAAAGTGTGTAGAGAAAAGTTGCTTCATTACAACAGGAAATCTGCATTGGAAGAGATTCCCTGCAAGGTTGTGCCATCTCTATCTTTGGAGAACCAGCTGAAAAAATCACTGAATATTTAAAACAAAAGACCTGTAAGGACTTCAGGGAAAAGCACAGACAAAAAGCAGTTGGTTGGAACCACAGAGTAATTACAAGTGAGAAAACTCTCTGTTTGTATGAGGCAGCCACCTCTTCTCCCTTTTCATAGCTACTCTTGTTTACTATTCAAATTACAAAGGTCATTTCCCTGTAGACAAGGTAGGGAGGTCCATAGCCAGTAGTTTAAATTACTGCTCCAGATAAATGGCACTTTCTCTTCATAAAAGTGTTCAAACACAGAAAAAGCATTTGAAAAAGAAAAAAACCTGAAGAGAACATCTTTCTTTCAGCGATATTTTCAAGGAGTGCCATATTCAAAGTTAACAACTGCTACGATCCATGTGATGAGGGTGAGCACAATTGGAAGTAAGGTGCTAAATTTTATTCTTATTTACAAAAGGGTGTCCATGAATCTTAGTTCCAGATTCTGTCATCTGACGGGGTAAAAACTCTTATTTGTCTTTTCAATCTGTTTGTCCACGGCCCTATCTATTCTGTAAGATTTCCAAAGTTAAAATCTATCTCCAACCAGGACACTGATTCAAGATGCTGCCATTATTTTACTTTGTTAGTTATAATCTTTCTTTCCTTCCCTCTGTCAATCACCCTTTGCATTTTTATTGACATTTTTATTATTATTATTATCGTTACTTGTTTCACCATCATGCTTGACTTTTGGTTTGAAAAGACACTGCACTACAGCCTATGCAACTAGTGTCCATTGAAAATAGAGGGAATTAGCTCAAATGGTAGAGCGTGTGCTTAACATGTGAACAGTAGTGGGATTTATGTCTGCATCATCCATTTTGGAACATTCAGTGGATAAGGGATTGGCTGAATCATCGCACTCGAAGAGTTGTGGTCAATGGCTCAATGACTGGGTGGAGACCAGTCATGCTTAATGTCCTTCAAGGATCTGTACAGAGATCAGTACTATTTAACATCTTTGTTGTGGACATAGATGGTGAGATTGAGCACACTCTCAGCAAGTTTGCTGATGACACCAAGATGTGTGACGCATTTGATACACTGGAAGGGAGGGATTCTATCCAGAGTGCCCTTGACAGGCTTGAGAGTTGGACCGTGAACTTCATGAAGTTCACTGTGGTTAAGTGTAAGTTCCTGCAACTAAGTTGAGGCAATTCCAAGCACAAATAAAGACTGGGCAGAGAATGGATTGAGGGCAGCCCTGAAGCCATGAGCTGGCAATGTGCACTTGCAGCCCGGAAAACCTGGATGCTAGGCTGCCTCAGAAGTGTAGCTAACATGTCGAGGGAGACGACTGTCCCCCCTGGTCAGGTCTCATGAGATCCCACCTGTAATAATGCACTCAGCTCTTTGGCCCTCAACATATGAAAGACATGAACCTCTTTGAGAGGGTCCAGAGAAAGACTACAAACATGGTTAGAGGGCTGGGGCACCTTGTCTTTGAAGGCAGGCAGAGGTAATTTAGGTTGCTTAACCTAGAGAAGAGAAGGCTTCAGAGACCTTAGAGCAGTCATTCAGTACTCAAAGGGGTCCTACAGCAAAGATGGGGAGGAACTCTGTCAGGAAGTCTAGCAATAGGACAAAACATAATGGTTTTAGGCTGAAAGAGGGTAGATTTCGATTATATATTAGGAAGAAATTCGTTACTATGAGGGTGGTGAAACATTGGAACAAGTTGCCAGGAAAGTTATGGATGATCTCTCCCTGGAAGTGTTCAAGGCCAGGTTGGATAGAGCTTTGAGCACCCTAGTGGAAGGGGCCTTGCTTGTGACAGAGGAAAGTGGAACTGGATGATCCTTAAGGTTCTTTCCAACCCAACTCATGCTGTGATTCTATGATTCCATGATTCGATAAATGCATGTGAGCCATGATGAAAGGGATGTTTGTATTCTTTATGAAAATATGGAGATGTGTGATATAGTCTAGTTAAAAAACAGTCTATAATGCAGTTAAAAACACAGTCTGAATATCCAGTAACACAAATAGTTAAGTTGGCCTCCTCAGTGTGATAAACGCTACAGGCTAAACCATTTTGGGCTACAGTGGGTACTCCTTCCTGTGTAATCTGATCGTCTTATTTCCTTCTGATCCTGTGAACAGCAAACGTATTTTACATGAGTGCTTTAAGCTACGTCCTTTTTTGGAGGATTTTCCAAATGTCTCAACGTTGAGGATTATTGCTTTCCTGATCCTCTAGTGTAAATCCATCATCATCAGAGGTGTAAAATATATGTATTGTCTTCTGTAGTCACAAAGAAGAAAGGAATGTAATTTCCCTAGACCATTTTTTTTAGGCAGTTCCTCATGGAAAGTGCTGCTAAATGGTCCTAAATGTGTTCTGTGTCTAAAATCTAAAGCGGAGATTTCCAGTCCATAGGCTGACAGCACAGAGAATCTTTGCAGGAAAAAAGAAGGCTTTCTCAGCGTTCCTCCCAGTTTCAAACTAACCCTAATTCTGAAAAAAAAAAAAGGAAAAGATGAGCGTTACAGATAGCAGGACTACTTGTGGATCTAGGGTTCAATAACTAACACATACTAGAACGAATGGGCACATATCAAGAAGTTAGTATCTGTAGAAAGAAACCTGTGAATGCACAAATTGTTTGAAGTCTCTGAACTTACATGTGCAGTGCCATTCTCTCCGCTAATTGAAATGGAAACCTGAAAAGCACTAGCTGTTTGAAGCAAATCCTGAGAATCCAGGAATTCCTAATTGCAAAATATATTTTCTACTTTAAGTTTAAACATTTTCACATCACTTACAAAGTGATGTTGTTCTGCTTCCAGAAATGTATCAGTGATCACCTTATTAGTGAAGCTGGTTATGCAAACAGCACACTTGCCTGAAACTGCTGCACAGTAACTGTACATTATATAGCTGAGGAAGTTGCCATATGGGGAGAAATCATCGGGAACTTGGCACTGAGTGTGAAGTTCTGGTGTGATATGATAATTGAGACCAATTACTTTTGGGAGAGATAGACTTGCAAATCAGGGGTCAGAATTAATGATGCAAATAGTGAAATTCCTAGCGGTTGCTTACTTCCTATTTATAGAACTTGTTTTACTGAGCCAGGGTTAAGGTAGTGCAAAATCTTTACGCAACAGTTGACTTTCAGTTAAGGCATAGATTTCTGTGGTTATTAATAAAGCAATGTATATATATGTTCCATCTGTGCTTGATACTAGAATTGTTTTAAAGTGATTGGATTGTGAATATACAGTGCCCTTGGTGCTAAAAGTATCAATTTCAACTTCAGGCTGAAGTTAAGTATTTTATCTCTAGTAAGTGATAATAAATATCTAGAAAAATGTAATGCTAAACACTAAACAGAGCTGTTGACTTAGGCTTGATGCTGTTCTTAGACCTTGCATCAATTTCATAGTTTTTTTCTGACAGGAACAATCCATCACAATTGGGAAAATGTTGGAGTTTTGTTTCTCTCTGCCCAAGCAGAATCTTCTGGAAAAATAGAATTTAATTACGTGAAATTACTATCTAGTTTTAACTGTGTTCTCTACATTTAGTAATCTACACGTTCATGTGTGAGAGCTTAGGATGTGACATTACGATTGAAGTGTCCTGACCTTCTCATGTGGTCTTCTTCAGTGCTGAGTATTTACCAAGATGGGATTTCCCAGGGAAGTCCAGGATTTCTAGTTAGATCATTAGAAAATAAAAATCACCTGAAAATAAACATCTCCTGCATTGAGATCCATAATGAAACTCAGCTTCCAATGGTGCTTATGTACAATATAGATTAAGTAAACTTCCCGAGATTCCAGTAAGATCAGAATTTCACTCCAGAAGGATCCTTTGTCAAAACCACACATTTTACAAGAGTATTTTCAGCGATATAATTTTATTCATGATTTTGAAACAAAAGGCCCTCCTGAAGCTTAACAGACTTTTTTTTCCCTCTCTCTTTGTCACTCCATCCTTCTGTCTTTCTGCCTCATTTTATGTCTGTCTCTCTTTTTCCTTTTGAATAGCTTCAAATATACACAAGTGAGCATTTCCTACTAACACCCTGAAAGAATGATTTGGATAGTAAGTCGGAGAACAGAGATAACTGTAACTACTTGAAACTACTTAAGAACATGCGTTGTTTGCAATACCGCTCCCATTCCATCCCCAAAAATCCCAATACCTTACACCTAAGCCCAAACTTTTGATTTTCTAATTCGGAGAGTCAGGAAGTTGAATAAAAAGAACATTTTTAAAATAGAAATTCTATATATAGAGAGTATTTTAGTATATTTGTTGTAAATCTGGAGTCCTGGATGACACTGGGCCCTTAAAGGATTTCTATAGTTAAATTCATCTCTAATAACTTCTGTCCTCTGGGATAAAGTAGTCAGACTGCAGCTGACTACTTCAATAGTTATCTGAAACTTTTTTCAGCAGAACTTAGAATCAGACCAAATTTAAATGCCAGCTCATGTTTTCTTACTTACCCAATATTTCAGCCAGGATCCCCACAGTTTACAGATTTTTTAGTTAACTTGGACAAAGTTTTGAGCAAACCTGGGGTTCATTATGACTTCATGTAGAAACCATGGTAAACACTGTGGTTTTGTAGAATTTTGTTTCGAAAATAGTCAAGACTTGTGGGTTTTGGCTGGGTATCACTGAGTTTCAGTTGTGTGTTAATCCAAAAACTGAAAACAAGAATTGCCTCCAGTAATATTTTAAAAAATATAAGGAATTGAAACTCCACACAACTGAGTTAAATGCACTTCTATTTACATCTTGGCAAGCTGTCTCATGAGTTTCTGTGAACACCTGGTGATAACACTTCATGCCAACAACATGAACTGCTGTGCTATTACAGGGTTTTTCTTCCTTGTGTCTTAAATGTTATAAAGGGTCACATCACATTTTGGAACTGTCCTGTTAATGTCTGGGCCTGTGACGCAGCAGCCCAACATGTGTTGGTCTTTTTTGCGTTTGACAAATGTGCCTTTTGAAAGTGTATTGCACCCCTGAAGATTCAGAGATAAAACTTTTTCCTTGCTCTATGACAACTGTTAATACAATGCCCAAACCCTGTAAAAATAGGGGGGAGGGAAGGGGAAGGGGAAGGGGAAGGGGAAGGGGAAGGGGAAGGGGAAGGGAAAAGAAAATATTTCAGCTTTCACAGAGCAGTTCTGAATATCTTGTTTCATCACAACTGTCTCTAAAAGAATTTGCTTTAATAAAACTCCCAGCTGGAGCTGTAATCAAGTCCATCTTTTAGAAACAGGCTGACTGACAATCTAACAAATAACAAATGTTGGTGTCAGTGAGACTGGTGATAGCGAAAGAAATTATCATCTCGTGCAAAAGGAAAACCAAGATATTACTTGTGTATAGCAATTGTGTAAAGGAGTTTAAAATACAGCAGTCACAGAGAAACTGTCCCTTGAGCATAGATTCAACTAGAAAAAATCTCATTTGGGATAAAATGCCTGAGCTTCATAAAGTAAGTCTGTATTTCTGTATCTGTTTATTACCTCAAGGCTTATTTGACAAGAATTTTCACCCCATGAAAAAGCTCTGTCATGCTTGTCTTGCTTAAGAACCTTCCTAAAGTTGGAATTTATTGAAATTTTACTTAGTGGTTTCATATCTACAGTAGCAAAGTCTGTTTAAAATGATGATTTTTTATATGCAATGTTATTGCTGATATATTCTAACATTGTTCTTGCATAATATTGACAACCAAATGTCTTTGCTTTGCTTTTGTCTTTTTGTATCTTTAAAAAACATCAGTAAAGTTTTCTAGGAGAAAAACCTAGCTGACAAACTTTGGGGAAGTATTGTTCTCATCTCTGTGGTCATGGCTTCATAGTACATTCTCACCCAGGACAGCTATGAGACATCTTGCTATGTTCGAATGACTCAATATAATGCTAGACTAGATACTAAAATACTTGCACACACATTAGTGTGATGCTCTGACAGGGTTAGCATACCCCGGATTTTCTACAGAGATTATTCTTCAGGGGCATCCCGTACTCCCAGTCTGTCCCTGGTCCAACTGGGTATCCCTTTACATTGTACTGCAATCTTTTTTTCCAGCAGGGTTACAAACATTATTACTTCTTGTCACAACTCATTTCACATCACTGACATTACTGTAACTCAGTTTATTCTAGAGATTGTAGAAGAAAGCTAGACTTGTTGGTTGGATTAGTGTTTCAATCAATTTAAGAAGGGTATTTGTCAATATTGGCTTTGGCTACTACCAAAAATAACTACCAAGGGACCAATAATTGTAGGAATACGGTAAGTATAGGTTTGACAAAAGTTATTAGTGGATGACTTTTATCTATGTTGTGGTGTCTTAATCTTTAGTTAGAAAAATAAATACGTAATATTGGCAAAATATGAGCTAATGGACCAGAAGAAGGAAATGTGTTCAAAAAGGCTTCCAAAGTTGCTTATTCCAGGAAGTGCTGGCATAATCATCTTCCTCCATTTGATCTTATTACAAAGCCTGTTTCTGTTCCGCTTAAAACTATCTTCACATGCAATCATGCATCTCCACACAATACAGGTGTGTTAGAAATGCACTTCTGGCTTCCTGGAGTAGGACTAGATCCTGTTTCTCCTTGACACATGTTTGAACACTGAATTGCATCAGTAGTTTGGCTGTGATTGTACATTGCTGGGTGGGTGTTCATAAAAAGTGGTGAAGAAGAAAAGAAGATAAACAAAGGGGCAAGAAAATAGACAAAAGCATTAGCAAAGACTTGAGCCAGCTGAATAAGATGTGAAGGATATAGATATCAAGGTGGAGGAATTTTGCAAGACCTTGTGTCTGTAGGATAGGCCAACTAATTTATTTATAAAAGGATGTGTAAAGTATAAGGAACTGGAATCATCAGCTGAATTTTTCTTTCCCATTGCAAAGTATACTAATGCATTATTTTCCAACTCTTTTATTTGCATGTGGATCTTAACCTTGTCACTTTTACCATGTATAACAGCTTTGATAATGAGTTTTGTAAATAATAAACATTTTTAAAAAATATGAATGAAAATCTTTTTTATTCTTTGCTTTATATTTTCACTAGAAAAGCAACCTTGTCTGAATTTAAAAAATACTCTGTAAGACTACCTAATAAAACTTATGAAATGTAAAAAACATTGGGTTCAGATGGTGGTCTGCTCTCAAGGAAAATTATGAAAGGAGAGAAACAAAAATATAAGGCATATTGACCACCCACAATTCCAGCCTCTGATTCCAGAGACTGCACTCTCTTCTTCTGAAACCAGGAGGAAGGGAGGCAAAAGAGCAAAGCAGGTCACATCATAGCTCTGTTCTAGCTAACTCACAGAGCTAGATGGGCAACTCCCTTGTACACTCCCAGTTTTTAACTTCAGCTTTGCATTGACTAAGGTTTTCAGGAGTAATCAATGCTCTATAGTTTTCAAGTCTTTGCCTCAGTACAACTTAACAGTTTAAAATTGTAAGAAATCCCTATAGGGTGAGCCTAGTCTTGGCTGTGGGCAGCCCCTACCGGCTGCTTTGTAAGGGAAATGGGGGACACCAAGCTTGGCTGCTTTCTGTGACTCGTTCCCCTGGTATTCACCCAGCACCCCGGTGAAGGTAGTATGGATGTTAAAGTATTCACCCTCGTCTAGTCCCTCACAATATGTTTGTTACCCTGTCTGTTGTTGAACCTGCTGAAGACTGTGTCTCTGTCTTATGCTCTCATAGGAATGAGAAAATTGGGTTTTATTTCAGAGAGACATCCCTCTTTTCTGAGAAAAACAAACACAAGACTCACATTAAAACTGTCAAGCAGGCACCCAAAAAGAAAGGGCCCTCAATTCTTTCTGGTCACTTAACAGTGAAAGAGAAAGAGTTAAATATGCACTGGAAATAAAGGGTCCCAAGGCTGGGGTCGGTCCTTTTTAATGCATTTGTGTACTGTTCACCATAATGGTTGGCCTCACAAATCTCATTCTTTTCTTCCCTCAATATAAACACCAAGGCAGTTTTCTGGGTGCATATCTTAAGCTTGTCAAATAAATTCTCCTGAGCACTGAAGGACCAACAAAAAACATATTGCCTTTCCATCTGTTTTTCTTCCTTTTGCCTTATAACACACATACAGCAGTAATGTATCATTTGTATTTGCACATTAATCCAAAAGGTACAATAAAATGTAGGAATTCACTGCACACCCTGCTCCCTTCCAGGCGAGGATAACCAGGCAAAACCCACTTAACACAGCAATTCTCAAAGCTTTGTCCTCTGAGACCCCTTCTTTCTGGAGAGTTTGTTTGCTCTGTTTGAGTGCTCTCCTCTCATCAGATACAAATACACCACACAAGTCTTCTCTGCTCCAGACCTTGACAGCTATAATCTGTTCCACGTCCCTTACAGAAGTCTTTTACAACTCAAGCTCCAGTAAAGCCAACTCTGAGCCCACCCCCCTCAACTCTGCCAGTTCCTACATCCCATCTTAGCCTCTCACTGGCTGCTGCACTGTTCCCGAACTCCTTCTGCAGACACTGTCAGTCTTCCCCAAAATATTTAAATGAAAAATCTCTTCCTCTTTCACCCCACCCCAGCTCCCCGTTGCTTGGTTCCTGGATTGCTTTGGCTCCCTCTGGAAGTAAAACATATCATAATTTTCTTCCTACCCAAGCTCAATGTGGCTTCCCATTTTGCTGGGAGTGAAAAAGGTAGCCAACCTCTGCCTTGTACGCCTACCCTGATCCAGCCCAAGGCACGGTCTTCGATCGCTTAATGCTTCCACCACCATCATACTTTCTTGAAAAAATATAAGGCTCCCAGATAGGAGGGAACTACTGCATGGGAGGAAAAGGGAAAACATGAGCAGATACAAGCGAGGGAAAAGAAAGACATCAGACAGATGGAGTTTTCTTGAGATGTCTTTTTCCTCAGCTGAAGATACATTTTGAGTTCTCCCAAGGGGTTTGTTTCACTAGTCAGAAAACAACTTGCGTGAAACATGTTTAGAAGGAAATTGTCAACCAAGACAATGATACATAAAAGAATGGATCTTCAAGGAACAAATACAACTTGAAGATTAAAATCCTTAAACAGAAATACTTAAAAAGCTGCCCAGATTAAACTTAAATTTAAAGAAGACAAGAACCACTCCATGTCTAAAGCATGAAGTGGGTGATATAAACAGCTTTGGTGGAAGATTTTTATATGTTCTATTATGAGCGATTTAAGTTTTGTTTGAAACACAAATGACACATTTTATTTTATCATAATAGCAACTTTGATTGAATACAATGATTCTCAAAAGCCTACAGAATGGAAGGTAATAGGATCATCAGTACTCTGTAGCTGAGAGTCTCCTGCCATGATGGCTTATCCCCCTTTGCATCTGACAAAGCAGGAGGCAGGATGGATTGACATAAATCCTGAGATGTTTCATGTCCAGCAGAGAGAGAGCACCATGAGTTGAAGTCTGAAGAAAAGGAGGCTCAGAGGAGACCTTATCACTCTCTACAGTGACCTGAAAAGAGGATGTAATGTGGGTGTCAATCTCTTTTCCCAAGCAATGAGAGATACCACAACAGGAAATAACCTCAAGTTGTGTCAGAGGATGTTTAGATAAGTTATCAAGCATTGGGGAAGGTTGCCCAGGGAAGTTGTTAAGTCACCATCCCTGGTGATATTTAAAAGACATGCAGATGTGGCTCTTAGAGCAGGGCTGTCAAACTCACAACTTGAGGGCTGAATGCGGCCCTCCACTTTGTTTTATCTAGTCCAGCACCTTGTTTCTACTTGGTGACAACGTGGAGCTCCTTGCCCCTACACTCCTGCCAGTGCTAGTCATGTGTGCAGTGTGTGTGACACGCGTTACGCTGCAGGAGCACGGCAGAAGTTTGAGTTTGATATCCCTGGCTTAGAGGCATGGTTCAGTGGAGGACTTGGAAGTATTAGGTTAAAAGTTGGACTTGATGATCTTAAAGATCTTTTCCAAACTAAATAATTCTATGACTCTCTAATTCTATGATCGGGTCATAGAGCACAATCTAATTTTTCTACTGGGCCCTTACACTCTCACACTATCTGTACCACCTATCAATAAAGTTATTGGAACTACAATAATTATTCAAGATGTGGTTGTATTAGGGGAGGAATACTGTGATTGCAGAACTGGGAGATGAGGTAAAATGAGCCTCGTTCACAAAAGCACAAAATGCATCCATCAATTACCAAATAAAGAAAGCAATATAGATTATTTAATCGTTAACAGAAGTTGAGCAAAATCTCACTATTTTCAGAGGACTATTTCAGAACACACCCTTAAAAACAGACTCAAGGACAGCAAGGAAAAGCTACAATTTATTTTGCTTTGCATATTTTTTCAAATATGAAACAAACTGAAAGTAGCAACCAACAAAATGGTCAAGTGACAGTCACGAATATTTCTGTCTAAAAAGCTTCTTTTTAAGTTTCCCACCATCTAAAAACCATAAAGAACACCTGAGAGCCCCTCTGATCTTTATATGAAAAAAGTCTCAGGCAGATTATAGAGAACAGGGAAAAGCACCAAGTGAAAACCTGTGCATCTGCCATCCATCACAAACACCTGTTCAGGTGGCTTTAATATACGGTTATGCATACATCTAGAGCAATAATCTCGCCTCATAAACCCCCAAACTGAAAACTGCCTAAGATATAGAATAATTTGATACTGGTAAACGCATATTTTACTGTCCAGAAGTCATTGTAAATCATCCCACAGTGTGCACAGAGAAATGAATGGTGTTCAAGGTGAGAACTGTATTTAAAATATTGCACCCTTATCGCCATTAAGCGATCTATAAAGGATTGAATAGTTCAGCCAAATAACCTTGGTTAACTGTCACAAATTATCATTCATTCTCTCACATTAGGGCTGAAGAATAAAGCTGAGTATCTCACTAAAGATCTTGATATTCCAGGCACTGTGCAGACCCCGTGCAGAAAGCTATTCAGTGGAATTCAATAAACAACCTCTATGCTTATGAAAATGCCTCAAGATCATTCATATCAATGTGTGGAAGGACTCTTCTTCAGTCTAAGCTAAAAGACAGTGAGAAGACAAGGAGACAGATAGCCTTCAGCTTCTCACCCTACACAAAAGGAAATCTATGGTCCCTTAGTCCATTACCAGCCGTAAAGCTCACCAGGTTGTCAGTATTTGTGCTTTCATGGGGAGAAGACACAGGGTTGTTGACTCTCTATTTCTGCCTGTTGCATCACCCATGTTCTCCTCAGTTAGTGAATAAAAAAAGGATACTCTGCCCCCAGGCTGGTGATCTCAACATCTGGAAGGCTTTGGGGTAGTGGAACACTCCATTTCCGTGGCAGGAAATAAAAAATGTGTATGCATCAGTAAATTGAGTTGGAATGGCAGTGCTTATTTACTATAGGTAGGCAATTCTTGGTGTGCATTAAAAATCTAAAATGCCAAGGTATAAGTCCATGATTAAATGTGCAAATATTTTGGGGTAAAAAATAAAATTAGAGAAACGCTAGAGAACAGATAACAAGTGACACAATTCATGTCAGGAGGGAGGGAGGGTGAGAGGAAGGAGGAAGAAAGGAAGGAGAAGGAGAGAAAGGAAAGGAGGAAGCGAAGGAGAAAGAGAGGGAGGGGGAGGGGAAAGAAAATAAGGAAGGAAGTTTTTAGTCTGCTGTTAGAAAGAATCTGACCAAATAGGCAAAAGTAAACACGAAATTGACTCTATACTGGTGCTACCTGGGGACAAGAGTGGTAAGCAGCTGCTAACAACTGAGACCATTCCTACATAGACAACACTGTACAATCATTCCACCTTGTGAAGACTTTAATTTCCTTATCTCAGAAGAAAATGGATACAAATCTTCAGAATATAACTTTTTCTAAATTCATGAACGCTAAGGTGAGGAGCATTTTAGAAGAATGGTAGCATCTTTGAGACCTGGATCAAAGCCTGCAGGAATAGGAAATGAAATATTCAAAGGGACTTTTACAATTGCATCACACAGTAGATTGAGCAGAAACAGTTAAAGCTAGCAAAAGGACAAGATGATTTATATCCTGTAGTTCAAGAGAAGGCAGTGGAACTAATTGCAAGCTTTTGGCAAATGTTTTTGATATTCAGTAGGGACAAAGACAGTGGTTTTTGACGACAAATAGCTCATGTTGCTGTGGGTTCCAGCAAATCACCACCGGACTGTGAACCCAGCTCACTATGGTAAATAACAATAAAGAATATGTTGAAGACCTTATTCTGTATATCTAATATTAATAAGCAGTATTTGATGTGGCCTCAAGAAAGGACATCCATTTGAGAAAAATGTGACCAGTTGCCTCAGCATAAAATGCCTAACCATCACATAAACAGGGAATGTAACCTATATATCAAGTCTAAGCCAAGGTGCAGAAGAATTAACTCTCTCTGTTGGTGGCAAATTTTGAACTGAAGCTCGAAGGAAATTCTGGTGGTCATCCCACCCCTCATCAAAGCAGGGCCAGCTTTGAAGATATGAAAGGTTCCTTAGGATTGTGTCCATTTGAATTCTGACTGCTTCCATGGACTGAGATCTCACAGCCTATATGTGCACCTGTTCCAGTGTTTAAGCTCCTTCTCTTTTAAAGTGCCAGTAAGCAAGAGAAAACGTAATTAATCGTGGCTGATTTGAAAGACTGGAGGAAATTGAGAAGTCAGGACTGAAGTACGTTGGCAGAAGGGATTGTCCAGTTATTGTTGTTTACCAGTTTCCTGCCATTTCACTAGAGACATTTTAAATGTTTTAGAAATTGTTTTGGGTATGGATTAAAAGGGTGTCTTTCTCTGGAGCTTACTGAAATCAACTTGCTTTTCTGCATTGTATTTACCTCTTGATTTTCTTATTCTACCAGTAGAAAACTGCATTCCCACACAAGGTGAGCTGTTTTCTCACTGTCTTCTAGCACTAGCACACCTGGAAAACGGATTGCCACACAAGCAAAAAAACTAATGAAAAGATGAGGCCAGATTCAGTAATGGATTCCATGGGAAGCAAAACTATGTGAAAAGACTTGCTTGGCTCTGTTTTACAGTTGACATAAAGTTGTCCATTTTGGTATAACTGAACTCATGAGAAAGCCAGACCATGCATGGGAAAGAACATTTCATGGTAATAAAAAAAACCTCCCTGGTCAGAAACCAATTTTGGACTGGGGACTAGTTGATTCAAAACTGGAAACCTGAGCACATCTGGTGGAATACAGTTTTCATTTGTATAAAGGGGAAAGCAGAAAGGAAATACAAAAGAACTTGCTGTATCCTAGGTCAGTAATTTTTGTGAGCTAGGATGAAGGTAACTGCATATCCTACAGACCTCCATTATACCTGGTCCACAGAGGGAGAAAATGTGCTGCATCCCTAACTGAAGCTACTCAGTGCTTTTGCAGAAGTAATAGCTGCCTAAGCTGGCATCTCTGCTGCTGTGTAGATCTACACCTGGGGATTCAAAAAAATGGCAAAAAAATCAAAATGAGATGCATTAGACTGCTTCTTGAAGAACACATGGCTTTATGGGATGGGGATGTAGGACCAACACACATGACACCTAGACTTTCCTGCATGCCCAGTCAGACAGTTGATCCTGCCGCAATTCTCAAAAAAACTTGCACTTCTCTTTTCCATCCTCCTTCCTTGGTACCACACAGCTCTTCTGCTTATTTAATGTTAAGCGAAACAAGACCCCCAGGTCACATGAGGCATTCAGTCCTTACTGTAATAGGAATGATAATATCTGCCAAACAAACAAAGGACAAACCAGATACTTCTGTCTCAGGGAAAAATAACAATTATTCTTGTGTTTCTTAACCACACATTTATCTCTCTCCTTTTCTTCATACTTTTTTTCCAAAGTGATCTGCCACGCTAGTGGTTATTTCTTTGCCAGTAATGTCTGGTTCTGCCTGATAGCATCAAGCTATGTAGAACAATGTAGCATTGTCTACAGTCTCTGCTATTGTAGTAAGTTAACAGTCACTGTAAACAAAGGGCTCTTAGCGAAAAGAAGATGAATCAGAGATATATTTTGAATTAAGCACAAGGCAAACACTTTACACATGAGAATAAATCTTCTCCAGCTGGCAAGCATTGCCGGAATAGTTCATTCTTTCAAAAAGATTGCATTGGGTTTGCACTGCCAGTCGTGTACACAGTCATTGTTTCAGTTTCAGCAAGAGAGTTATTCATGCACTTTAAGTGAGTATTGCTTTTTCTAGAGTTTCTCCTAAATGTCACAAAAAACATTCAAACATTACGCCAAAATATGAGGTTTTATACTAATGTTTGAGCTACATTTTCTCTGGTGGGAGACACTGAAACTTGTTTACAATAGATCTTAAGGACAGAATACTCTGTCACACAGTCAGATCTCTTGCATACCATAGGCCATAAAATCTCTTCCAGTTGCATCCGTATGGAGCCCAAAAGCTGATGCTTGGCTAAAGCATGTGCCTGGAAGGTTTACAGTCTTGAATCTTCCCCTTCCCTCTGTATCTGGTTCCAGCAGAAATCAGCCTCACTACAAAACACTCGCGTTGCACTTCTGTTTGATTTTCTTTGGCTTGATTTCCATGCTTTGTTTCCCATTCTGTTTTTCTCTGATCCTTTAAAAAGTCCTTTATTAACTGTTATTTCTTTACGAGAATAGAATAACAAGAATGTTATTTCTATACAAGAACCTTGAACCATCTGAATAGTCTATGTTTTTTGTTCATTGGTAGGTCTGAATACAGGCAGAAGAGGAAAAGCAGAGAGGGAGTTTTGTCTGGAATCCAACTAAATTGTATACTTGCATTGTTTTTTTGAAAAAAAGAAAAAAGTTGCTTCAGCTGAAATGGTAACATTTTGCTTTTATTTTTGCTGTTTCAACAACTTTCAATAACTTAACTTTTGCAAAATGTGTGCAAATCCCCCTAAAACCCAGAAAGTTCAGTGAAATTCTTGTTATCGTTTTTTGCATCACCCAGTCTATGTTTTCTTGCTGGAAAGGTTTCAGAATAAATAAACTTATCTTATTCAGCACTTACAAGTCATAAGCACTTCAGTTTTTAGTATTATGGTAACTTCCTTGAAGTGTATCTGCTACAAAGCCTCTGCCATTATTCTTAACTCAGTGTATATAACGTGAAATATAAAATGATCATTACTAAGAGAAAAATGAACTGTCCTTGCTGTTTCATGAGATGTCTTTTCAGTGGGCCAGGAAGGGTTTTGTGAGGATGTTATCCTGTATTCTTGAATGGATATTTTTGAAGTTAGCTAGCATGTATTCAATCCAAAAAAATGAACTGTCCGGTGGATCTTGCAAGTAAAAAATACATGTTAATTTGAATGTCTTGAAGAGTGTCTGTCTTCTCCCTATTGTCTTCTCACCCTGCCTAGTATCTATGCAACAATAACCAGGCAGAAAGAGATAAGATGAAACTCGACAATTATTTAACTCTGAAAAATAGCTCCCTGTGATTTGCAGGCAAAACGACCATTAAGTAAACATTTATGTTCCAGAAGATCTCAATTTCTCATGCTTCTGATGAGATTTTCATACATGCTGCACAAACCACTATGAATGTTCATCTTAGGTTTCCCATCCTCGCTTTCATTTATGATGATAGATCTAACTTGCATCACAGGAATATTAAAGAGCAAAATAGCCACTTAAATGCTGTGAATGACATCTATGTCGTTTTAATAGAAATATAAAGAGCAATTGCCATCTTTTTCTGCATTCATTGCACAAATTATGATATTTTCAGCTCTACTGATCTGCTAGTATGCCTTGCTATTGGTGTTATATCCAGCATTAGCAACCCTTTATTTACGAGAGTGATACTGCCTAGTGAAGCCAGCATCGATGCATTGCAATCAATACGGTCTTATTCCTTCTGTGATCCAAATAATTTTACTACTGAACTTAATTGGCAATGAACAAAAGTAGCACAATCATTATTTAGTAGGGATCCTCGTACTCTTTACAAGTATTTGCTTTAGGATCAGTAAAAAAGCAGGAAAGCTGCCAAGAGTTTCTGGCAAGTCTCTGGGGGCTTATGAAACTTCCCAGACTTCTCATTTTTCAAGAAAAAGGAAGTTTTGAAAAGTTTAAAGGGACCTGCAGGCTTTACGGATCTTTGTGATAACTCTTAGAGGGAGCGATTTTGTATTGAGGAAAGAAAAGCTACAGAGACAACTTTCTAAGTAACCTTTCTAGGCCAAGTAAAAACTTTGACTGTTACAACCTTGGATTTGCCACCCTCTGACGTACAAATTTCCTTGCAGTTCATTAGAGATGGACCCACCAGACTTCCCTGTGTGTATTTCTTAGAAAAGATAGGCTGTTCCACCTGATGGTGGCATCAAGCAAATCTGAAGTTTCACCAGATGTGAGAATATTTTCAACGGTGAAAAAAAAATGTTTACTAATGATGCTGCATTGGATTAATTAATTATGGTCTTCTACAAGTAATCTCTTTCTGTATGGAAATAAAACCATGACCAACAGACAGTACTGCAGCAAGAAGTGGAACAGGTATATCTATGGAAGCAAAGAGATTAACTTAAAAAGTATGAAAAAGATTATTACAAGCCTTTTTCTAAGGTTGTGTGATGCATCCACACAGTTTATGAGCTAAATCTGATTAGTAAAACAAAATGAAAACCAGTGTAACAGAATCCCCCAAACTCAAACATACATTTTGTCTTTGTTTAGTGGGTTATATATAACATCAGCTGTTTGCTTTTTTTAACAGGATGAAGCACCTGAATACTCTCTATCATCCCTTGAATTATTAAATATTTCTCTTATAGTCTCATGAATTGGAAGCAGGAGCCTCCAAACCTGGAAAATTCCAAGACCCCAGAGCTGCAAATAAAGCTTG
This sequence comes from Tapera naevia, assembly GCA_033556795.1. Lineage (NCBI taxonomy): Eukaryota > Metazoa > Chordata > Aves > Cuculiformes > Neomorphidae > Tapera > Tapera naevia. Next base: position 22,081,167 of record JAUMJJ010000038.1, read on the forward strand.
AAAAGGTGAAACAGTTGAAAAAATATTTCAATAGCAGGAATTGAAATAAGAACAAATTTACTTCCCTCTCATCCCGAATAATCTTACTAGGAGAGTTTTAGTTCATCTTTTCTGAATTCGGGATTGCAGCAACACTGTGCAGCACTAGGAAACGTCTCTCTGCCATTGTATCTGATAAGACAAGCAGATGACAAGGTGATTTAACAATTCTTCCACCTCTGTGACTGAAAGAGGAGTCTGGCGCAGCAAAATACAGTCCCATTGAAACAGAGCCACTATGAAAAAACAAAGGAAATCCACTCTCAGATTAGCTCTGCCAGTGGAAAGCTTTCACTTTTTACATACGATTTTATATTAAGTGTTTTACCTAATAAATAGATGGGATGAGACACAAGGGACACAAAGGGACAATTTAGTTATTCCTAAACAGATTAGTTTCCTCTTCTTTGTTTTCCTGATCTGCTCCCCCAAATACCAGACTTCACTAACTCTCAAGCTTTGCTCTACAGTTAGATATGCTGTGCAGCAGCCTAATGCACAAAGGCTTTTGAATTAGTGTCTGAGTCAGGAGGGGACCCAAGAGCAAGTTGTTCCAGCCTAATCTCCATTCCTTGCAAGATTCTTGTCCTTCTGGGCAAATGGATTTCATAGTCCAAAAGGAATTTCTCTAATTAAGAGCTGCTTTCTTCTATTATACCTATTTCACACTTTCTTATATGATCCATTGTGGCCTGCTGAGTAGGGTGACAAAACTAACAAAGTCATTATCCGCACAGTGGTGAAGGCATAGTGGCAGGGCATTGCAAGGGACTCTCCAGTGCCCACGCATGCTGTACCACTCAAGTTCCAGTGGGATCGGGCAGTTCCTCCTAGCACAGGTCAAAAGTCTGTACCTTTCAGGTCTGACAGAACACAAGTCTTGATTTTTTTTTCCTTTGTCAACTGGCAAGAAATTGTTCTACTGCAGATAAATGCACCTGCTATTTAGATAGCAGCAATTGATAATTTACTAGAACAAATTGTTTGAAAAAGATGGAAAAAATCAATAGGAATATATCCAGTTTATTGATTAGCAGATGGGTATTCACATTAACAGAGACTCAAAGTAACTTAAGGAAAGGAGTGAGAATTGAAATGGATTGATAACACTAGTTAAGTTGGGTAGCACAATGCAAGAAACAAAATGAATTTTGAGTTCTTTAAAGGAAGTAGCCATGTGAGTTCTATTTTTGAAATAGAAGTAAATAGGAATTAAAAAAAAATTCTTTCAGATTCCTGACACATGATCACCAACAGTAGCAAGAGGCCATAGGATGGTGACTTTGGGGTAAAACCGTCTTATATTGACTGCAACCAGTGTTGGAGACCCCCAAATACACTGGGGTTGTCTACTCTGAAGCGTGTGCAGGCCCAGATGGACTGACAAGCCAGTGGAGGTGAAGCTGGGAAGTGAAAACTCTGAGTAGCTGGCCTCAAACTGAGTGGGGTCCATGCTGTAGATGCTAGGTGCTACATCCCTACTGTGAGAAACTTCACTTCTTCCAGTGAAGGAATCCACAAACTGCCATTTCCAAAGAGAAAAACTCTGAAACTCCCTCTCTGGGGATTTCCCTGTGGAAATATGACAACCTAACAAACAGAGCTCTAATGAAATATGGTCCACATCTGTAGTCATTTTATAGCTGCCCAAATGTGCAGCCTGGAGTTTGTATTTGCTAGAGCTGAGATAATAACAAGCCTGAGAACTCCCAGTGGTTGTTTGCTTTGATTTGCAGAATGTTTGTTACGCCACATTATAATCAAAAATTGGGTATATCCGCTGGTAAAAATCTCATGAGTTACAAAAACAAGGTTTCTGCCAATGTTCCTTTATATTAAAATAAAAGGAAAATATTACCAGGGGTTTTTTTTTCATGAGGTAGTGAGGGGTTATTTTTTTTGTTTGGATGAAATATCAATTTTGACCTGCACTAGGACTAGGTAAAAAAATATTTTTAGGTAGTAAACTACAATACGTGTATCACATTGTTATCTATGATTCCTATTACCAAGACTCTACAGTTTTAGGTAGGTATTTCGTAGTAAGGTAACTGCTTTTAAATTAATATGTTCCATATATCCTCTCTGAATATGGTTGAAACTCATCACAAAGAATCCCTGTTTCTAAAATGGTATTTCAAGGCCAACATCTCTCCCATCTGCAGAGGTTGTACTATAGCATACATTTACGATCTGTTCATCTTATTTAGATGTGGCTACCTACCACTAACCAGAAACAAAACTGACAATTTTAATTTAATGCGTATTATTGCAAATGGGCTTGTGTAAATTATCGTTTAATGATTAAATAATTTAATGGCAGAAGTGACAGAAGCTTACAGGTGATGTTAAAAATAATGGGAGGGAATCAAATTAAAGACATGGGGTGCTAAGCTGCAAAAAGAAAAGTTGATAATGCAGCAGTCTGCTGGGTATCTGGATGTTTGTATGCAAAGACAAGAGACACAAACTGGAGAGCATAAGTTGGAGTTCAACCTAAGCATTAACTGACACTTGAAATTTGATAGGACAAGTGACAGGAAGAAAGGCTCCAGGTTGTTTTCAAGGTAGGCACAGGACATCTTAAACAGCTTACAAAGAACGTATGTGCTACTTCTAGAAGTCAGGTGAAAGAGCAGTTTTGATGAATAAGATATAGAGGAAAAGAGTCCATTTCATGGTTTAGGCTGATCAGAGGATGCAGGTAGGAACTCCAGGCAATCCCAACGGCTGGGAGATGCAGTGCTGTAGAACTGGGCAATGGGAGTTTTCCTTACCTAGCTATCCATCTGTCCAAAAAACAGCACTGACTCGATGACAATGTATTTACCTCTGTTTTTTATTAAGAGAGGGTTTGGAAATTGCTAGCAGTACAGGGAAATTTTAAATTTGATTCCGACTAGTAAGGAGGAGCTGGCTAGAAAGCTGATTGTGAATGTAGTTAGAAGTGGCCACAACAGGAGTTAACTAGCATGAGAAAGGCAGGAATGAAAATATCAAACTAAGGTGTTTGGAGTCCAAAAAAGTAGTCACTGCATCTGACAAAACCACTAGTCGGCCATCCTTGTTCTAAGTGATTAAAGGAACAAACCAAACAAACGATAAACAAAAAGCAATAAGGATTAAAATGCTACACTAAATGGTGAGGATAATTCTTCTGAGGGAAAAAAAGAGCATGATGAATGTCAAAAACAGGGTGAAAAGGCTGACTGTAAAGAAAATCATTGATAATAAAAAGGAACCACAACCCAAGAAAGTGAAAAGTTCAGGGTTTTTTTAACAGGCAATCCACTAGAAGCAACAAGGCTGTAAGCAAGTATGAAAGGAAGACAGAAAGACCTCAAAGAAAATCTATTACTTAACAAAAAAGCTCATAAGTCAGGTGATAGAGTGAAAGCTGAAGTATTAGGTGCCTGCTTTCTTTCAGGCTGCAGGAAGATTAGTCTTCACCAGATTCTGAAACAAAGTAAATAGGGAAATAGGGCAACAGAGACCAGAGCAGGGTAAAGAGCAAATTAAAGAATATTTAGACTTTACAGATATATTCAAGTCAGCAGTGGGTGACAAAATACATGCCAAAGTGCTTAAGGAACAAAGCAGCTGGCAATGATCTGAGAACGCACACAGAGCAGGGAGAGCAGAGGAGGTATGGGTTGATGTAAGCTTCATAGTAGGGAGAGAAAGAGCACAGGAACTACGTACTCATCACTCTAATTTTGATACGTAAGGGAAATGTTACAAAGATACCTATAGTGTAATACGGCACAAACCTCAAGATGAAGTTATCAACAGTTCACTTCAAACTGAAGGGCATTTCAAATTGAGACCTGCAGGAAGTCTTCATTGCTAACAGTTACTTTGCATTATCTTTTTAAGAACTTGCTGCTCCAACAGAAAATATGTCTGAACTTCCTGAGCTAAAACAAGCTCAGAAGCATTACCAAGATCCAAATTCAGCTCGTTCTTGATCAATCCAAGGAGGGATGGTCTGAAATATTTTAAATTGGAGGAAGGTAGATGCAACATGCTATGCTACTTGAGGAGAAATTGAATGGACAAATACAAAATGGGAAAAATCAACCAAGCAATCAACCAATCAATCAATAAATATATCCGTGTGTCCTGCAAGATCTCAGACTGTATCCTCAAATAGAGAGGAATTTCTAGCATCTCAAGATCTTGCTAACACCTTGCTAACATTTTAATCATCTAGCATACATGTAAGAAGGAGACTGAAAATGTGGGCCGAGACAGTAGTACTGTGAAGAAATAGAAGTCCTCATGCCACAGGGACATGCAGAAATGGTGCAGAGCTTTCTTGAAGAGCTCTCTCAAGAGTCTCCAGAAGCCCATCTCAGCTGGGTGTAGCAGCTTCTTCAGCCACTGTTAAATGAAATCTGTAAGAGCAGATCATCTCTTCCATGAGAGATCAAGAGGATTTAATTTAAGCCATTGCATTGGGAACATTTTCCGAAAATGTTAGAGAGTCTAAACCGTTGGGTTCAGCTAACAAGCAGGTTAGATCCTTCAATGTGGGTACTGTCTCACAGCTTGGATTGATACAATTGAATCTGTATAGACGGACCTGGTGTGCAATAAGAGCTCTGCAAACGAGATGCTGGAAATGCGTTATGCTAGTACTCAGGTTTGGCTTGCCTTGGGACTAAGAGCTCAGTTGCCTGTGTACAGATTCCCTGAGATTCAATGGAAGGATACATGCAGGAAAATAAAAACATAAAACCTTAGTGTGAGAGGATTGACACCATTGCCTGCTGCTCCTACCTGCATCCTCTGATCAACCTAAGCAGTGGAGCCAGCTCTTTTCCTCTTTATTTCATTCCACAAATGACAGCAGTGTTATTTGCAGGACCTGGGAAACAACTGCTCTTCTCTGCCCTCTGCTTTGGAAATCTGAGATGATCTGTAGGGTCCTCTCCAGGTATATGCACTACCACTCAGCAAGGATATAACAAATCAGAGAATAAAGAGGAGATGAACAAGAATGAAAAGAAGATTTTAGAGATGAAGTTTTGAGGAAAAGGGAGCATAGGACAGAAATGTTCAGGAAAGAAGTTACACCATTTTTTTCAATATGTAAAATGCTTTAAAAAAGACAAGGAAGATCAGTCATATCCTCTAGAGGTAAATGATAAAGGGAAGGATCTAGTTTTTCAGCAAGATGACTGAAGATGATACTAAAATCAGCAAAGCAGCAGGACAGTCTCTCACCAGCTACTGAAAGGCAAATGATGCAGAGGTCCTTGTCGTTGTTAATCAGCTTCCTTCTTCCACCCCTGAGAGCGTTTGCTGTGTTTGAGATCAATGCATATGAAGTTGACTGAAGGGCTGTAAATATTTGCCTGTCTGCTCACTTTGTGTTTGTCAGGTTAGGGTGCAGAACTGGAGGAAGAGGCTGCAATGTCCCTGAGCTTTCATGTTGTCTGAGTGGTAGGGAGAAGAAAAGACTGCAGTTTTGGTGGCAAGGCATCAGTGATGGAGATGACTTGTTTTCCTCTTTCTCAGGTCATCACAGAATGCCCATCTTCTAGCCTTTCACACCATATTTCTCCCAATTGACATTTCTACCTACTTTATCTTTTTCCTCTCTGTCTCTCTTTTGAATTCCTTTTTCTCTCTTCCTTCACCGTTTTTCCCATTTTTTGGCATCTCTGACAGAGACTCCACGATGCCAAGTCTGATTTTGTTTGTGTAGTTGTAGTGGATTTTCTCTTCTAAGGCTCTACAGCTGAGCTCTGCACACATTTTCACTGCAGAGCTCTCCTGCCAAGAAAAACATGGACTTCTTTGAACTGTTTACCACTAGGAAAGAACAGACTAAGTCAACGAGAAGCATGATGAGGGAAGGAAGAACCAGGAGAAAATGTCCCTTAATAAGGAATATGCCTGATTCAAGCAGGAAACTTGGCAGACCTGATCAAGGAAAAGCAGGACTGCCCAACATCTGTTCAAAATTACCTAAGGGCCAGCAATGAAGAGGTACTAACATCCAGCACACACCCTTTACTGCTTTTCAGCAAGAAACCAGCCCAAAGCCTTCAACAGCACCCTTGGTGCCACTTCTTTCCACAAAGGCAAGCAACAAGTTACTAATTGGATCACCTGCCTGGAGGTCTGATGAATGTATTGATGACTATTTTAGGAACCTCATCTTGAAGAAGGAATTTGAAGAAAGAAAAAAAATCATTTGAAGAGTGATTTGACAGCTACCAGGTCTCAGGAAAAAAAAAAAAAAAGGAAAATGAGGAATAGGTACTATTAACAATGAAAGAAATCAGATATGCTATTGCAGAACAGTTCGAATGGTCAGAAAAAAGGTTGATTGTGTGGTCTCTTAGAATAAGCCACCATGTAGTTTTGATCGTTACCAACCTTCTGTCACAGCAGATAATTTCTGCTTCTGAAACATGACTAGAATACCTTGTGACAAACATTTCTGCAGTCCGGACTTCAACTTCAGTTTAAAGGGCTCTGTTTTCAAAAGTAGCATTTCATTTTCACCAAGTGCTTGTACACAAACAAGTCAGCTGGCTAATTGGCAGTAGTGTGAAAATGCTGCCTGTAAGCAAACTTGAATACTTTACCCAGAAGGAAAACATCTTACAAGGAATTGCATGTCATTTTGCTATGGGATGGCTTTTCTGCACAAGGTAACAAGGCAGGTCACACTTTTTCCCAGCAGCAGAAGTGATGACCCAACGGAGAGGGAGAGAATAGTTTCATCATTAGAACTTAAAATGCATAGTCTGCAGTGATTTCTGCTTGCTGACTGTGAACAACTCCTTTGTTCTCCCACATTTACAGATGCATAAAATAAGTATCATAAAACTGAAACAAACCATCACTGTTAAGAAGATACCTTAGATATAGGGTTAAAGGAATGTTTGTTGAAAATACGGCAGTCATTTGTCATTAGATCACCATTCCTACTGGAGGAAAGAAAAAAGGGGCAAAAAAGAAGTAAAATACCCTTTACTGAGTACATCTTGCACTCAGTGCTGATGGAGAAAAAAGCAATGACCCCTCCTAAGAGCAGTCGCTTAGTCTGTTTTCCATAAATGTGTTGGACAACTTGAATCAATAGGATCTGCTGGAACACCTGAGGGTTATTAGACCTCCTTTCCATCTCTTTTGTACAGCATCTGGCTTAGTTTATTTAACCTGAGTGTGTCAGTTTGCACATCTATTCTTAGAACTAATCTGAAATAAAGATGCAATAATGGGTTTAAGGCCTTTTTTTGCCATATAAATCTGTTAGGTTTTAAATTATACAGGGGCCCAGGGGCCCTTTAGAGCTCTTGCACTCTCTGTCTGATAAGATTTATGTCCCTGAGGTCCAAAATGAACTATACTATAGCCTGCATTATGGTTGCATCACAGAGCAACTTTATCAGAAGTAGGAGACACAGCAGAAATACAGGAGTCTGCTTTGCTATCAATAGGAAGTGATGACTCACCCAGCTAGAGCTTTCAAAGTGGCAATATCCTATACAGTGAAAGCATGTTTTGAGGGTGGTAAATGACCCCATTGCCAAGAATAGGCGAAACAGTGTTAGCGGTAAGAATATGAAAAATTGTCTTTACACAAAGAATCCAGTACTTCTGATACCTGTGAAAAGAACTCCTTTGGCTTGTGAGTTTGACCATTAAATTGTGTAGAGCTTCGCAAGCATTTCTGAAGTGATTTTGAACTGAGATGTCATGCTTATAGAACGTCAGTCCTCACAGCACTCACTGACAATAGTCTGATCATATAAGCTCAGGTTGATACAAGACCTGGGACATGTTCAGAGAGTGTTGTAATAAAAGAACAACCTGACTCAAATGAATGGTGGATAATACTTAGAACGACAGGTGAAAGGTGATTGTGAAAGTTCAAAGAAAGCATTCTCGGTACTCAGAATGAATCCTGAAGAGGAATGATGTGATTTGGGCTGGTGCAAGCCAATCTATTCTGCCATTCAAAGGCTTTGGAGGCTATTTATATGGAGCTCCAGAGACAGTGTTTGATAAGCTTAACAATCCATATGGCAACCTTCCAAATCTGCATGAGGCAATGGAAATTCAAGTTGATCTCAGCTTTCTAGAGAATAGATTGGATGTTAAGTAGAGCAAAGCAGAGTAGGTTTCTGCTATATGTCTAGACTTGGATGGTAAATGACTTTTTTGAAGGTGCATTGATTAGAAAAATGACTGCTTGCCCTTGAGTCACTGACAACTTCCCATTGACTCTATATTGTTGATAAACACCGATGCAAGTGGAATGAATAAAATTCTGCAATAACATTAGGTCTACGCTATCACTAAGAAATTTTTGAAAGGAATGAAAACGTGGATAATCTACTTAACTGAAGAAAAGGCAAGAAATAAAAATGCAGTTTAAGCTATCTTGATATATAATCAGTTCAGTGGGCTCTAGAGGAAACGGCTTCTGATTTTCAGTATATCATTGTTAAAAGACTGATGTTGATTTCTAAAATAATATGGATTCTTATTAATGATTCTTGGAGTTTTGTACCGTTTACTAGGATTTTGTCTTCTAAAGTTCCTCTAGTGTTTAGTATTTTCTCCATAGGAGAAAACCTTCCCCAAACCAGAACTCATTTTTCTTCTTTACAGTGTCATTCTTATGAATCACACAGAGATTTTGATGTTGTCTTTGGGAACTTTGTACCTTCCTAACTTGACTGATCTTGGACAAGAGATTCAAAAGACATCAAGTCCCTGGAAGGCCAAGCACATACACACAGACCGAGAGCATGTACATTTTGTCTGTGTAAGAAGCCAGCAATGAAGGGGCTCCTTACACTGCTGGATTTGCCCCTAACCTTTGCCAAAACAGCTCCTCAGACTCTGTCTTTCTCTTTAGTGAAACAGCAAAATAACTCAAGAGAACTCTAATCCCTAAATGGAAGCCGTCAAGATGGATATATGTACAGGCTTTATGTTAGGAACCAATAAGGCAGCAGACTTTTCTTTGGAGTACAGTTTTTACCAGCTTGCTTGTAATTCGTTACGAAAAGGTCAGTAAAAAGCTGCAGTGTTCAAGCCAGACCCACAACTCAGATCTGCCTCCTTGGCCTCTTCATGAAGGGCTATAAAACAATAAGAGCTGAAGTAGTGGAAATCCAGGGAAATGGCAAATATATTTATATAAAAAAGATGGGCAGAGAGTGCAAGCAAGATAAGAGCAGTGCACCAAATAGAGATGAGTCAAATACAAGACCCCAGCTCCTACAGAAGTCACAAAAAGGGCAAGCTGGCACTACCAGATCCATGTGTCTCTTCTGATTATCCCCAGCTACATATTTCCGTCACCAGTCCTGTGTCAGTGCCTGTATGATGCAAAAGAATAGTAAAACTAGTCCATTCAGAAACCCATGGTATTTTCTTATTTCTGGTCTACTTTTCAGGTAGATAAGTTTACTGAACCAGTTCATTGAGCATCAGGATGTGTAGTAGAGGCGGCAAAAAAGGAGGACTAGTAATGCGTGGCCAAGGTTAGGTGAGACAGGCTACACTTCAGTTGACTTAAGGCCACCAGAAAATCACAGCCTAAGCTGTAAATACTTGAAAAGCTGGAAGATATTTCTTTCAGAAAGCAGTTGTGCAGAACAATGTGATTCAGGGAGTGAAACACATGCACATCTTGGTCCCAAATAATATTTCTGCAGCCTGGGCAAATAAAACACTCAAGCAAAAGGATTTCTCTTTAATATTAACTTAATTATATTAAAGCTCAGGAACAATTAACAAAAATAATTTAAATAATTAGCATCTGAGTTCAGTTGTACTAAGCAAAAAAAATCCAGAACAGACTTTACTCCCACACGTTGACAGAACTGGTCTAGATTTTCAACTCAATAGTGAAAGACAATAGCCTCCAAGAACTGTCTCCTGGGAGCTCAGTAGTGTACAATTCAGAGCTGGTTTTATCTGCATCTTTAGGAAAGTGCAGTTCCCTCTTTTGCGCTAATGGCACAGGAAACTTGACATTGAATCGCAGGAGTTTCTGTGGAAATGGCTGCATACGTACAAATACTAGTGAGGTGAAATTAAGTAATTCTTTTCAGGTTTTCTAAACAAAATATTAAAGCAAAAAAAGGGTGCCGGTCTCAGTAAGTCACCCAAACCATGGACCATCTCCTAAATAAGTGAGAAAATGCTGCAGATTATGATGATGAATGATTTATATGGCAGAGCAATAATGTTTGTTTTGTGTTTTGTTTTGGTTTTAGATAACTCAACATATGCACATTCTTGATGAATTTTCTGCTGTTTAGCAGCACAGTGAAATTCTGAAACCAGGAAACAAAATATGCTGGTTGTGGTGTCTCTCTAAAACTTATTGTGCAACATAACTAAATAATAGGTCAATTCCCCTGCCCATGATGCAACTACCTTTCTTTTTGACACCCAAGCTAGTATCCCTGACAAGGAAGTTTCATCCAGATTGCTGTTTCTGAGGAGTGCATTTTTCAGTCTTTGGGTAGTGTCAAATTTGACCAGAATGCTGGCTAAAGGAAGGATCCCTGAGAGAAGAATTGCACACTGCCACTGTTCTCACTTCCTCAAATATATTTGCTCTGCAATATAATAACCATGCAGTAAAAGAGAAACATTGATCCATGCTGGGAATACATTGTATTAAGCAGAAAATACAGTAAAAAGAAAAAAATGACAATCATGTTATATACTGTTCACTATAGTAGTCTTTGTCCAGAGGAACTCATAGTTGAGGATGTTTATTGTAATAGATTTAGCTGTGACTTTAATCACCAAGAAGTTTAACCAGTCAGTTTAACAGCAGCATTTGCACAAAGTGCTTTGCTGGTTTTGGCTGGGATAGAGTTAGTTTTCTTCATAGTGGCAAGTGTGAGGCTATGTTTTGTATTTTTCCTGAAAACAGTGTTGATAACACAAGGATGTATTAGCTTTTGCTGAGCGAATCTTACCCATCGTCATGACCTTTTCTGCTTCTCACACCATCCCACCCGCGAGTGGACTGGAGGTGCAAAAGAAGCTGGGAGAGGGTACAGCTGGGACAGCTGACCCCAGCTGACTAAAGGGATATCCCACTATATGATGTCACGCTCAGCATAAAAAGTTGGGGGAAGCAGAAAGAAACAGGGGACATTCAGAGAGTTTATCTTCTCAAGTAATCATTAAGTGAGACGGAGCCCTGCTTTCCTGGACTGGACACCTGCCTGCCAATGGGATACAGTGAATTAATACCTTTTTTTGCTTTGCTTGTGTGTGTAGCTTTTGCTTCACCTATTACGCTGACTTCTCAGCCACACGCTTTCTTACTTTTCCCTTCCGATTCTCTCCCACTTCACCAGCGGGGGAGAGAGTGAGCAGCTGTTTGGTGCTTAGTTGCCAGTTGGGATTAAACCATGATAGGTGCTGTGCCAAGAGTGCTCGTGTAGCCACATCTACATTTAGTGAGATGAAAAATCTAATGAAAACTGTCTGGGGACATATATCCATGTGAGAGATAAGTACTGATAAAACAGAGATTGTTCAAAGAAGTCTTCCTAAAAGAATGACTGAAGGATTAGATGGGCTAAACAACAGCAACAGTTTTGAAGGGTAGAAAACTTAGCAAAGATAGGATGAAAGGTTCTGATTAGTCACACTGCCATGCTTACATAGAACTGAGATTTTCCAGTAAAGGAATGTCACAGTAAAAGAGAGAAAACAAGACAAAATTTTATTTCCTACATAAAAAAGTGTGGATGGGTTTAAACAATAGACAAGTCACTAAGAGCTAGGATAGTACTGGTTTCTTAGATGGACATGGGAGGGTATTCCTCTAACCAAACATTTGGGCCTAGATTCGATGATAGAAATAGGCACTTCGAAAGTGTGGCGTATCTGAACCTTTTTAAGTATATGATTTCAGAAGAGATTGTGCCTTACCTGTGCCTATTTCTCCACATCAGTTATCAAAGCTTGTCCAAATGACCACCTGGGAAACTAATGGCTGCCAAATCAGATGACACTCTGTAATTATGCCTCCCTTCAGAAAAAAAAGATACCGGGACATAAATCCATATTTGTAAATATTTATTTCCTGCGTAGGTGTTTCCCTCCATGTATAGAAACATTTATCAAAGGAAGCTCAAGAACATTCTAATACAGGCAGGATGAGAAGCCACATAAATCAAGCACCTTTCTTTCTCCCCCCACCTCCTCCCAGCTCCAACCCATTTTGCTGTCTTGACTGCAATGATTCCTAAACAATAACCTATTTTAAGTTGGTGTTTTCAGTTTTAGCTTGTTGGTTTAGGTTTTGCTTTTTCCTTCCTCCTTAATGCTCTGCAATGTGTGTCTTAAAACAAATGTTCTTCCACTCAGGAAAGAACATCTTTAGAAATACAAACTCCTTATTTAACACACATTACATTTTAATGGCTGATCTGCCTGGCTGATCACTGAGCTGAAATACTACGTAGGGGACAAATTTTGGATCTAAATATTGTAGCTTAATACCACTTTTTCCTTCAGGGAAGAGAAACAGAAAAGCCTTACTAAATTCTTTAACTCACCTTAGGCGGAGGTATGTTTTATCCTGGGCTTTTTAAAATTAGTTGTAAGCTGTGAAAATTATCTTAGATTTTGTAAAAGGTTTGGTTTTGTATTACTTTGTTTATCTATCTGCCTGCTTTCCCAATTTCCATTGTCTCCCAACTTTCACCTGCGTCATCACTTTATTCTTAACAATCACACTTCCATTTAACTGCTAGCCTTGTCACGTCTGTAGGTAAGTGAAAAATGTCTAACAGTGCAACACTCCTTGAAAGTAATAGATCTTTTTGCATGGAGGAACTCATAAATGAGCTACCTTTGCAAAAAATAAATAAATACATAGAGGATAGTAAGGTGATCTGCTCCACGTATGCAGGAACTGATCCATTCCAGTTCATTAGAAATTTGTGCAAACTCATTGACTGATTTAATTATTTAAAAGGGTGTGAGAGTCCAATTGAAGCTTCTCCATATTTGAATATCTATTAAATCTTCCTTTTAGCTGGATTCCCAGGTGTTTCTTAAGCAGGTAACTCTTGGATCTTGCACAGTATGCAAACTGGGATCTGGTCACAATTTCCTATGGGTCTCTTCTGCAATTCTGCCTTGTTTTCCTTCTACAGGATACTAGGCTGCAGAATGGTATGAAGTGCCTCATTCTGAGCAGGGACTTCGAATGCATGCTTTGAGTCCCAGGCACGAATGTTATCAGTGGAGTGGCCAAGGAGAGGAAAATGCATAGACAGAAAAGCACGTGCAGCTATAGCATCCACACTGGGCACCCTTGCTTTCGTAGAAAATGAAAAAAGATGTAAAAAAATATCTAAAGGTAATCTGGGATCAAGTGAAAAATTGTCTTGAACTAATCTGGGCAACGGTGAAGCGTGTCAAAGAGGTAAACTTAAGAATAAGGAGACTGCTCTTTTTTTTTCATTGTAAAAGTGCCTGTTGCCTGTGCTTTAGGGAGAAGAGAACATACTCATAGCCTGGTTATGGTTTCTAAATCTGCATCACCAGAAAATGACAGAGATGGAGAACACAGCCTTCTTCCATTTACCCAGGGAAGGTCTGACCGATCATCAAAATATTTATCACTTACAGATGAGGGAAAGGTAGGTGTTTCTATCCAGACTTACATCTGTCATCTGAACATGACAGTCTTTATTTGTGGTGGAGCATTGCATTCCCACACATGCAGTAGAAAATGAAACTATGTTCTCTGGTCTAGATCTGAATAGATAACACGCATTTTAAAACCACATTATCATTGCTTATCAGCCAGGGTGCTGTGCAAATCTACTGCTTCCTGTTGCAAAGACAGCTCAGGTGTAGGTTAATGTCTTTGTTATATATACTTAAGGCTGTGTTTTCTGAACATTTCAAGACTTTAGTCATTAGACTTTGTAGTCAAAATCTATTTTTATTTAACAAGTACAAGTTTTTTGAGAGACAACAAGATAGCTCCAGTTCTCTGAAGTAATACATACCAAAAATTTATAAAAGTCTCAACAGACTTAGGATATGGCAGGCTGCCAATACGTTGCTCACAATTGGATCATGGGTCTTTCTCCTACAGACGTCTTTTGTCATTGAAATTAGATGTTTTCAATTTTAAAAATCTTTGAGATTTGTCTATCAATCTATCTGCCTACCTATGTATTTACCTACCTACCAAACTTCCAACCAGCCTGCCTCTCAGTCGAACACTTCATATTGCAGAGGCTTTGTTTGTTAAGAAGGGGGAAAAAAATGCTTGCAAATCTCTTGTTTCACAGGGGTCTAATCAGAGGTATGTTCAGAATTGCATGGCAAAGAATGAGCCAGTGAAATAAGAATTGCTTTGGTTGAATAACAGAATGAGGATTCAGCAAAGATGGCTGTGCAACTAATGTGTGCGTCAGCTTGAAATCTTGATGCTGCTCATCAGGAAGCATTCTGCGACAGTTACAGGTAGAGCAACATTTCAAAAGCTTAAATTTCCACAGACTCTGAATGCATAGATTGGATTGCACAATTTACAGAAAAGTTAAGCCTGAATATGGTGCTTTGCAAGGGTGAGACAGCTTTGGTAATATCACAGCTCTCTCTGTATGACTGAGAGAATAGCAGTACTTGGGACAAATGCAACTGAAAGTGTTTATAGGCTGTAGACAGTTTTTGACACGCTGTTGCCCATCAGCAAACAAAGTTGCAGGAATGACCTGTTCCCTACTGAGTGCAAGGACTGACAGAGGCAAGAAAGGCACAGGTGGACTTCAGTAGGGAGTTTTATTCAAAGTTCTTCCAGAGTGATGGTTGTACAAGTTTGGAGATGAGACAATGGGAAGTGCAGAGAGAATAACAATGACATTGCGTATAGCAACAATGAGCAACAGTGACAGAAAACCATTTCTGGTATGTGTATTTTATAACCAGTATGAGTAGGAGTGTTTCTTCCATCACATTGGCATGAAAGCAAGAAGAGCATCTCATGCCAGGGGAGTAGCAGATGGAGCAACTATATTTCATGTGTATTTGTGCTCGGGGACTGTCAAGTTGCTGTGGGAGTTGCTCAAAATTTGTGTGTTAGTGTCACTGCTGCAGTCTGAGACTTATATCCCAAGGACAAAAAAAGCATTTTGGGCTACATTTTCTACAGAAATATAAGTAGTCTTTACTCCTTAAAAATTGTTTTACTGCTTTTTTTTTTTTTTGCCTGCATTCAAATACTTTCCAGAAGCATTTTAACTAATCTATGACATGTGTGAATAATTTTCACATCCACTCTCCAGAATAAATTATTACACAGAAATTAGTTTCCATATAGGAATATTGTTCTTCAGTAAAAGTTGCCTGTACATGATAAGATGGATGTGTGATGTTCTGCAGCAATCCACGTGAGCTGGGAACGTTTGCGGATGTCCAGCAGAGTTACGCTGTAGCATTTCAGTCTGACTGGGAAGTTTCTGTGATGTCCATAATGGGATAAATTTTTGGATAACAAAACATGGTAGACACTTATTCACAGCTGTCTCTTCAATGTGGCAAACTAGAGTCTGTGAAAACTCCTGAACCTGTATGCAGAGTTTATTGATGACAGGGTTTGTATCTGCACGCAAAGAGATGGTATTATGGCCACAACCTCTCCAAAATGCTCTCCTTTACTTCCAGTATAAGCTTGAGCTTCATTTTCAAAACTTAGTTTCTTTTCATCCACAGATTGAACTTATCCAAGCAATGGGTCACACGGGCAGTAGCGGTAGCCTGTATATGATGCAGATGGCAAATCACTGCCTGCCTATTGACTAGTTTTCTTTAAGAGCTGAATCCACATCCTATTACAGGATCTTGTAACAGTTGCTCATAAATTCTATACAGCGAAGGCTGGAGGCACAGAACCCACCTCTGCACAACACAGAATTGCAACTTCTTCTAGAATTTAGACATCCAACATCTTATTCCTGCTTTGCTTTTCACGTTTTCAATGTTTGAAATGTCCAGGGAAAGGAAAATAGACTAAACATCTTTTCAAGTAATCAAGAACACAAACAAAAAGCTTCAAACCAAAAAATGTTTCCTAAAATACTGTCTGGTTTTAAAACTCAAATATCCTAAGGACAATTAAGAGCTTCATTAAGAAAATGCAGAAATACCTATAGCACAAGCCATTAGCAGCTTCAACCTGTCATCTTGCTGAAGAGAAATTTTCACATCCAGTCCTTTGATAGATTATCAACTTATTTTTTCAAAGGAGGACATTATGTATAATGATAATGGCTAGTCAAATGATATGAGCACAATTTATTAATGGCTTTTCCTTTTTTTTTTTTTTTTTTTTTTTTTTTTGTAGAGGACAACTTCAAAAACCTACACAACTACTGTAAAAACTTCAGTGCAGCTTGAAAATTCCACCATCATCTTTCTGCATTTCAGGCCAGCAGGAAGAAAGAAGAGATGAAAAGTCACTAAAAAGGTTAAAATATCCTGGAGATCAGGAAACAATTCTGTTTATTTAGCTTATTTTTACTTTAAATATTTAGAAGAGAAATGTAGAGAGAATAGGATGAGATAAAATTCTCTTTCCGGCTTAAAAGAATTTCAAGTGCAAATAGTCAATGACAAGATAACAGAGTAGACTGAGGAAAAACTTTTACAAAAGCATTGAAAAAAACTTTAGTTGCATGTGATCATATTTTGGTCTGGGACACATGCTGTATTCTTATAATACAGGAAGATCCTCATCATGCTGACCTCCAAATAAAGGCAATGAAAAGGGAAACATTGCCTCTAAAAGCTAAAAAAAAATTGTATTTAGTAATACAAAACACCTAAAGAAGAAAAGGCAGAAATCTCTCGAGCTCACATATGGCTACAATTCTTTTTCAATAAAAAAAAACTTAATTTCAAAGAACAATTCAAGGCATTTAAAGAAATTGACTGATCTGGAGAATTGTTTTACATTACTCTCATAACAACTTTTCTATGAAAAAGAATCGTGCGTCATGACCCACTAGGTCTAATATTGTAATTCAGTCCAGAAATTTGCACATATAATATATATTAATATGAGAAAAATGAAGTACTCCAAGTTGTGAAAGCTGCAGTTTTCTTTTAGTGTTGAAAAAGTGTATAAACCCAATGCTATTGGTAAATATTTTTCAGATAACATGAGTATTTGATGAACACATTAGTCTTAAGAAGATATTATAAACAAACTAATTTCACAACTGGGTTGTCACATATAACTATCATACAGCAAGGACCATTTTGTCTTTTTCTGGCACTGAAAGGTTATGAAACTCTTCCTTGTTTTACTCATGATTCCACTTAAACTAATGATGATGTGTATAGTAAAGATGAATTTGCTGCCAAGGTAGTAACTTAGGAAATTATCTTAACTTGATCCACTTTTGACTCTGTGAACTCTTTTATTGCATTAAAGTTTGCATTATCATCTACTAGCTTTTTAAACAAGAACTAAAAGAAAAGAAAATAATTTCTTAATTTTTTTTTTTTTCTAATCTGGACCTAGAATAAACATTAGGGTTTTTTTCATCCTACTGGTCTTATTGGATACTGCCTTTTATCATAACGTTAAGACTAAGACAGGAATTTTCATCCTCTTTTGAATCTTTTACCATCTGGGATGTGCACAACTATCTGGCAATGCTGTTTTCCTTGTGAAAGTATTCTTAGCTGTTTGACACTTTAGTGAAAGCTGGGGGGGGAAGATATGGCTAACATAGCGTGTTTTTATCTTTGGCAAGTGTAGCCTTTAGGATGGGGCATTAATCCATAGATGGCCAAGCTCTGCTGAATGTATGAACTAGTTCTTGCTTTAAATCACTGTATCTAAGATCTGAGACTCCTTTTGACACAGAGCAATGGGGCAGGCCCTGAGGACAATGTCATTTCAGACCCAAATTTCTGCACCTTCATGCATAGCCTTTTCTGCCTATTTTCCCTGAAATCCACTTATCCAGAACTTAAGCATCCTTTTATCTCCTGTCTGTGTTAGGTTACACATACTATCTGGATTCTAGATCTAGTGTCTTTGAAACCTTCTGCCATGTTTAGAAAGAGAAATGGTTGTATTAAAGTTGCTTCTCGTTAACATCATACTGCTCCAAACTTACCAAATCGTTAATGTCAATGAGAAAAATATGGAAACGCGTATGGCTGAGTTTCACGATCATCTTCCTTGCATGATACAATATTTTGCATGGTTTGCACTATTTTCATAGATTTTTATTTTATTTAAAAATCTGAATGCTAGTCCTGGATCTCTGCATATTCCTCCCTCAAGAAAAGAACTTGACAAGACCATTCTGGGTTTTCTCACTTTAGTGTCTGATTATCTAGGTAGCTTTTTAAGGATTTTTTCTGAAATTATCCAGGAAAAATTTATTCAACATCCTTTGGAAATCAACAGAGTGGACAGAACAGTATATCAGGGTCAGAACTAAACTCAAATTCAGAGATCCAATTTGTATGAGTTAGTTGTTCTATTGCTGAGCTTTAATAGAAGATGTATTTGTGATGTAAAGTTAAACTATATTTCCAGTTATGCTTTGCACAATAGATCTAGAACTGCCAGTCCTTATCCTCCTCTAATCTTCTTTGGCTTTGACTTTGAAGATACAGTTCTTTTAGAGAATATTAATGTAATTTATTCATAGGTAGAATGATATTTAAAAGAAATTACTGAATGGTATGGAGAAAACGGATGGGTTCTCAGCAATTCAATTGAATTGCCTCACATGAGAGGTTTCAAAATTGATATTTACTATTATTGTCTGCGCTTTCTTGAATTTTTCATTTGAAATTTAATGACCAAGCCAATAAATAAAATTAAATTAAAGCAGACTAAAATATAAATACATCCACCACTTGTCAGCTCATGTCAAAAGGTAATAATAAAGGATGTTCTCAGTTTAAACATTTATATAAGGAGTTTTTCAAAAACAACATCTGTTTTTAAAAAGGGACAATTTACAGCACGTTTTTCTAAACATAATGAGCTTCCTTGAGCTTAAATAACTTCATGAATTATATTTATTTTGGCATCTCAGAAAAGTATCTTGTAATGAAGAGATACTAAAAAAAATTCACCTACAATGAACTGAAGAAAGTATCAGCCTAGCTGTGGTTGAAGAGATAGAAAAAAGTTTTACAATGTAAAGAGAGATCTATCCATTAGTCATTTTGTTTTCATAGATATTCCCTGTATGCCTTTAAAACTGTAATGATCTGATTGAAAACCAGCACATTTTGTGGCCCAGTAAAACTTCTTCTGACTTCAGTAAGAAGAACTTGTTTCAAGGACTTCCAGTGATTTAAGTTGGCTGAAATGCTTTAGACAAAAAGGTGGAATTTGCATATCGTGTCTTAGCAAGGCATGCCACATTAATTTCCATGAAAACTTTTAAATGCAAGAAATACATAAGTGAGAATATATGTTCTTGTGTATTCCAGAAACACTCAAAAGCATGAAAACAATACAGTTATATAAATTTCATAATCTTCTGCATAAAAATGGAAATAGAAGTTGTGTTCTCTTCCTCTAAAAACATCTTCCTCTCAGTTATAAGAATAAAATGCACCCACCTAGTGCTTAAAGACCAAAAATTCATAATGCTTTTGTGCAATGATTTGGGATATATTGCCCCTTTGGAAATATAAAAACAGCACCTAGACTTTCCTATGTCATTTTAGACATCAATTATTTCAAGATTCTTCAAAACTTTGTTTTAACAAGAGGAAATGAATTGTTTGGAAGAAGGATGTACATAATAAATAAATGTAGATTTAATATCAACATAGTAAGTCACAGTTTATGGAGTACATATTTTATGGGGACTTGACAGCACCAATTAGACACAACTGTCTGGCACTTCCCTTCTAAGACTAGTTTCAATAATACACAGGTGTCTTTATGCCACAGTTTGTGCTAAGGTGTGTGTTGATCCTATTTTTTAATATAGAAAAAATAAGGAAACTTTCAGTGTACAGCAAGGCACCACTAATGATCCTTTCAGACGCTGTGAGATAAAAGAAAAGTCAGCAGCGTTGACTTGTGAATACAGTGCAGACAAGGGACCTCATCACAACATGGTGGTGAACTGACTCTCTAACACAAAATTGTGCAATGTGTCTGCAGGACTGGATGAGAAAATATCCTAACGTCAGACAAGAAACCTCCACGTGTCATTGACAGAACCAAAAAAGAGAGGTGTCACAAAGGACCTGTGTGGAGTATAACTGGGTGTGAGATTTGGAAGAAAGGCCAGGTACTGCCTCTCTGCTCGTTCTCAGTTCATGGGCAAGGGAAGAGAAATGACAGATTCATACTAGAATAGTTACTTGTCATTTTGGAACAAGGGGCCATTTTACTCATGAGAGAAACCTCTTAGACAGGTAAGAGATGGAAGAAAGGTACTACTAATGGTAAACTGAAAAAAACCCCAACAATTTAGTCAAGTGTAGAAGGACTTGCACAGGTATGAAGAGATGAAATATGTAAATTTTACAGAAAATTTACTTTCTCAGGAAGAAAAATACACTATTAAGTAACAGTAGTAAAACTGTATGCTTGAAGTAAGAAAGACAGAGTAAAAAAGAGCAATGCTATATGGAGCCCCTGGTATACCTTTGGTCACCTTGGAATTATTAGTAATACAGGGAATATAGGACTTTGAGTATTTATGGGTTACTTATGGTACGCTAATAAAATCAGTGTAACATTTTATAAATTACAAACCAGAACAAGTTACTCAATTAGTACTTCCCATTAGTATGTGAAAAAGAAGTCGTCATGTAAGCTATCAGTCTAAGAAACCTTTGATGAGGGATTTGTATGGGGCCTCACTACTCTCCTGTGATTGTTTAACAATGAAAGTTACAGAGTAAGTACTTCTGCTTAAATTTAGGAGCTTTGAGAAACGGGTAAGTAATAATGAAGACAGGGAAGCCACATGACATGATGTCTCTAAACAGATGGGATAAACCAAGAGAATAAAGGTTACACCCTGGATAGCAAAGACTCAGAAAAGAATTAAAATTCACAGCGGGAGAGACAACCTTATTAATACCTCTGAGTGGCATGCATTAGTGAAAAAGGACTGTTAGAACCCTGTAATCCACAAAATAGAAGTAATTTTATCCCTGTGTGAAACCTAGGTGAGGTTAGTACTGAATACAACATGCAGTTTAGGTGGCTGCATATATAGTGGGGTTTAGAAGCCTCAAGAGAGCTCTGAAGATAACTATAGTAGTTATTCTATTTTCTGGAGGAAACATCTTGCTGTTAAAAGCTTAATGCTCAAATCTGATTAGCTTATTAAAAAAGAAGATTGAGGAGTGATTTGATTACAGAGCATAATGCCTTCACAAGAGGAAAACAGAGAGGAGTATATATTCTTTTATTTAGTGAGAAAGGCGTAAGAAAACCTAAGAAATTGAATCAGATAAATTTTAATAGGAAATAAGATACAAAACCCAATAATACTCTGACAGATTATTTCCTGAAAGTTAGCTACACAGAAAATCCACCATCTTCTACACTCTCATCAGCCCTGAATCAAAGAAGTACAATTTGCTTGGAAGACGTGCTATTCAAAACACAAAAGTCATTGGACCCTGTGGAGTAGTATGGGGTAAAAACCGACAGCATGTGATACAGATGATCAGATTATCTGATTTAGGAGCAGCTGAGGCTTATGTTGCTGCTGGTTGGAAATCTTTTGAAATGAACAAATCATCACTTTCTGAAACTTTCCGTTTATATCTGCTTATTAGGTACTGAAAGAACTTTAACAACTAACTGACAGGAGAACCTCTCTGGCAGTCCATCTGTGTGCGCTCCATCCACACACAACTCTGATGGCACCCACCCCTCACCCAGTGCCTAAATAAACCTTTCCTCAGGGTTACAGAAGTGCAGTCCATGCTCAACTCTTCAAATTGCTTCTCCTTAGAAGAAAATAAGATGTGTAAAAGAGCATGCTGAGGTACTTTTCTGCATTGGAGAAGCTTGCCACGCGAATACTTTTGCAGTAAAGAACTGGAGGAGTGAACAGCTCTGGACTGCAGGCAGAAAAAATGTGTGTGGTGTAAGAGCAGGCAAATACAGGAAAACAGGAGGAAAATGTCAGAGGAATAAAGATTAAAACAAAATCTAAAGTGAATAGGAATGAAAGTATTATGTGGAAAGGAAAAAGAGAATCAGAAGATACATGGTTTGAAAGGTGAGAAGGTAAGAGTGTTGCATGAGGAAAAGGGGCCAATTCAAAGATGAGCATAATAATGCAGGGGGAAACGCCTACTAAAATTCAGGGTTGGGAAAGCAGCAAGAAAATCAATAATCTGTACTAAAAGAGTCCACAGGAATAGATATTAAAAGGCAATGGTAGTGGACTATAAAACTGTAAGAAAATATTATGCAAAGAAATATTAACCTTTTGAATTGCTAAATACTGCGATCGTGAGAGAAATTCCACACATGGATAAAAGGGAGGGAAAAGATTCATAAAATCTATTCTGCATTCAGCAGGTACAGACTCATTACTACTCAAAAAGTGAATGCTACAAGATAGGGTCTCATTCATACAGTCACAAAAATGAAGTTAGCAATGAGAATGCTTTTGGCATGATTGCTGTTGCTGTAGTTACTACATAAGGAATAGCTCTGCTGTTAAATCTCCAAACACCGAGCAAAATTCCCAGTGGTGGGGTGTCGAGGAGGGGCAAATGTTGCATTCTGCCTGGTTCATTTTACATTTAGATTCACTGGAAGTTTATAGGGCAAAGGGATCATTCTATAAAAAGCCAGAAGTGAAGAGGAAATGAGACCAGAAAGCCAGGTGCTGTGGAGACTGCCCTTGCCTCCTAAAAGATCAATGAGCATTTTGAAATAATTCTCAGGGGCTAGTATAAAAGTAAATACTGCCCATATCCATCAAAACTTTGCCCTGCTTGTAAAAGCTATGATGACCGCCCTTCCAAACTCACACACAGCTTCGGTGTTTGTCTTTTCTCCTCATTTCCTCAGACCATTTTAATTTCTGATCCGAACAGCAATGAACACTTCAGATGTCTAGGCCAAAATCCTAGTAATTTTGTTAGAGGAGTTTTGGGGTTTCTTGCAAGGGCAAAGGAACTGTGCTTTCTGTAAACCCCTTAAGTGCATGCCTTTAAGGCTTCAACAGTTTTCAGAGTAAGACTCCCAAATCTGACAGCCATCACAAAACACCTGTAGGAAAAAACCCTTCAGAGGCACTTAGAAATCTGTAAAGAATCAATGAATCATTACCTATGACATCTGAGGAACTGAAATACCCGAAAACGTGACAACATGAGTCATATTTCTCTTTGTCATAATCGTGAGTCACTGTTTCCCAATTGAAAGTGGATGTTCTATAACTTCTCTTGCTTTATAGATCTGGCATATTGGAATTATTGCTCAGATAGCCAGGATGATTTTTCCTGAGGAAAGACAATCATAAATACATAAGGAAAAGTTGCACAGTGGCAGGAAAAGTTCTGATGTTGATTCCTGTAAGTATCAAGTTGTATATTAGTTTTTAAACATAACTTAAAACATACGTGTATACAGCCTCACCTGGAGGATGATAAGCATGTGGTTTCAAAAACGATAAATTCCTGGTGTGCAAAATTTCCTCAAAGCTTGTTGACAGCTCTGAAGAAACAAAAGACTTCCAGAAGCAGAAGAGCTGACTGCTATACCAAGTATTTATAGAAGATACACTCAAACTCCTTTTAAACATTAAAAAAAGTGATGGTAAAAAAAAAAAGTGCAATAGAAAACAGATCCGAGAGCTCCAGTATGCCAGTATGGGAACTCTGATGAGGGTTGAAGTGTGTTGGGGATTCAACCCAGATATAACTGCTAGAGGAGGTATTGAGGGTTTAGATGCTTTGAAAATCCCATCTTCACCAGCTTCAGGCAATTTTGCTGTCACAGAGAATGTCTCATGCCCCAGTGCCACTAAACAATGCTCCTCTCTCTTCCTCTGTAGAAATATTTTCTTGCTGCCACCTCTTGTGAAAGGTGAGATTTATCTGGGAAAGAATTCAAGCAGCAATCTCAAGATAAAATAATCTCTAACAGAGTTTTATAAGTTACCGTGCACTTTGATATACTCACTTTCTAAAATATTTCTTGTTCAACTTCTAAAGCTTTTCTCAGATAATGTCTCCAGTGGTCACTCTAAAGGTTTCCTCTTCTTCGTATTTACACTTTTCTTATGTTTCCAGACAGGATTGTTTGAATACAGTATTTTTTCATTAAGCTTTGCTATCCGTTCCTAGATCGTGTTTTCATTGGTATCGTGCCCTCCTTTCAGTCTTCTCAAACTGAAAGCATCTTTCTCTTTTACAGTCTTGTCTTTGATTTATAAAAACTATTAGTACTTTTTTCCTATAGAAAAGGTATTTGCTGTTATCTAGGTCCCATAGTCCTTCTTGGAGGACATTATATCCGCAGAGGTCAAATGATGTTTCTCACCAATTTAGCTAGCACTTTTTTCTCCAGAAACAAACTGAAGTGTGAGGTGTCTCTCAACAACTCTCAACAACTATAAGAATCATTTTCTTTCTGGGATATCACCCCATCCATTATGGGTATATTTGATTTAGTAACAGAAAGAAACACTACACAAACAGTAAGTCAATAAACAGTAAGTCAATAACCTAATAGATTTAGTCAAAGCATTCCTCAAACCTTGTCACTAACAATACCACTGTACCAGGGCTGTATAATGAACTAATGTTTGGCACCTAGTTATGTCCTTTTAGTTTGTCATTCAAGACCCAGGAGCCCAGAACAGAGATTTGGTGTCAGTAGGCTTTTTTCCTAGCAAGAATGAGAATAACTTGACACATAGAGGGGGTTCCAGTAAAGACAGATGTTACACAAGTGTTCCTGAGATTATTGTTGAATAAGTCAGTAAGTGCTCCCTTGCATCCGGCCATAAACCCCACACGTACCCTACCACACCATCAGGGAGGAGAGCACCTCTGGAGAACAATCTCAGGACATTAACTCTTGTCTGTATTAGGACAGACTGGACACACATTTAACTCAGATAATATATCACAGTGATTTTTTTGCATCAGGGCAGTAGGATCCATCACTCACAGAATTCCCTGTTGTTAATTATTTTTTGTTTGTGGAGCTCAATAATGTAATTCCATGGCATTTGATTAGGTTCTTGTTCTGTGTTATGGACTTCGTATAATTTTGTCATCTTTCTGCAAAATTCATTAAAAAATGAAAAGCTATAGCAGAGATAAGAAACAAGAAAACCTTTTTTAATTCCAAATAAGAAGATCTTAGGGGTTATATTTCAATGTTTCAATGACAAGATGTACACAATCCTTAAATAGCCAGAGATGCAACTTTTTGGAAGACCTCCATCTCCTTTAGGATGTTTGTTTATACAACCCTTCAACTGACCCTTTGGAAGATAATTTAACCTGACAGTCTTGTGTCAGATAAATTTGTAACCTGAACATTAGAAGAAAATACATATAAACCCAGTTTATTGTTCGAGAAATACGTCATTTTTATCAGCCTGCTTTACAAATTGCAGGCTAATTACTTTGCCTTAATTGTAGAGTACAAGTAGACACTGAAGTGACAAATTTCTGATACTTTAGCAAGCTCAGGTCATCATTAAGGAAATATACAAAGCTTGTATAGATATTTTTTTTGGAAATGACTCTTATAAGTGCCAAAGCAAATTGATTTAAAAATGTGACAGTCATATGAAGACTGAACAAATTGATAAGAGAGCCTGAAATGAAAGGTCTGATTGCTCATTACCAGCTCATATCTGCATATGTTTATGAAATGAATTTTCTGTCCTTATTTTAGCCTTTCACATTAGAAGTACTGGTACTATTATCTTTCCTCTGCAATTTAGATCTGGATTTTACTCATTTACTAAAACTGCTTGAACATATCTCAACCTTTGCTGACGTTTATGTCTTTTGAAAATAAAAGATCTTCAAAACAAGATTTTCTTCATTGGCTTGTAAACACAATCTGACTATTTATGTGGAAGGCTGAGTTAAACAAGCCCCAGGAGGACCTGAAATGTAGTTAAGTTTCTTCCACAAGCCATCTGCTGTCCCTGTTTCTACAGAAAAGAAAACAGACTTCACCTTATGGCTGCTTTACAAAGAACTGTAGGCAGTGTAATGCTGAGTCACTGTGGAAAAGGTTGGGTCATGCAGCCCACAATAAATTCTGCCAAATATAAGTTGAAGGTCAGTAGTAGGGAAGAAAATTTCCTTTTGGGCAAATTGTTTCATAATAATATGCCATCAGTTTACTTTTTTTACAGTTTTTCTTGAGTTTCCAATACCAGTTTCTTATCTGATCCACAACTGGTGCTGGACTACGAGCAAAGCCAGGGATTTCTGGTAATTGTGAGATCTGGATCTGGCAGTGATTGGTTTTTTTGTTTGTTTTCCTTGTGGGGGTATAACTTCCTGTGAGTGTCCTGGACAACATGCTGGCTGGACTTATAAACAGAATTTTAAACTAGATTTAGTGGGAGAAGGGTATGGAGTTCGAAGCACTACAGAAGATCTGAGGGCTGCTAAGGTGTCAGGAAGCAACAAGGAAACAGCTGAGGATTTTGTCAAGAGAATTAGAAACAACTCCTCTAAAAAGGTGTTGTGGCCCATAGCCCAGTTGAAGTGCCTCTATGCCAACATATGCAGCATGGGAAATAAACAGGAGGAGCTGCCCAGATGGAAAACTATGACCTGATTGCTGTCACAGAAATTTGGTGAAATGAATAGCAGAGTTTGAGTGCAGTGATTGATGGCTGCAAACTATTCAGAAGAGGCAAGAAAAGAAAGGTTGGGGGAGTTATCCTTTATGCCCAAACCATGACTGATTGCACAGAGCTATCTTTGAAGAACAGCAATGACCAGGTCAAGAGTTTATGGGTTAAAATTAGAGATGAAGTCAACAAAGGAAACTTTGTGGCTGATGTCTACTACAGGCCACTCAGTAAAGGAGAAAAGACTGATGAAGAGTTCTTCCTTCAGCTGCAGGAAGCATCATGCTCAGAGGCACTGATCCTGATAGAGGACTTCAACCACACAGACATCTGCTGGAAAAGTGGCACAGCAAACTGAAAGCAGTCCTGGAAATTAGTGGAGTGTGTTGAGGAGACTTTCAAGTACAGGTGGTGGAGAGCCTGATCAGAAGACAGACAATGTTGGACCTGTTGCTCACTAATGCAGAAGAACTTATTGGAGAGGTCAAGAATGGAGGCATTCTGGGCTGTAGTGATCATGCTCTGGCAGGATGTCTCTTGAGGAGTACAGGATGGGTAAAAAGCAGAGTTAGGACCCTAAACCTCAGAAAGGCAAACTTTTGGTTGTTTAGAGTGCTAGTGCATGGAAGTCCTTGGGAAACTGCTCACAGAGATAAAGAAGCAAATGAGAGCTGGGAGGTATTTAAAGACATTTTACTTAGAGCATAAGAGCTCTCAGTCCCAAAATGCAAGAAGTCAGGCAGTGGAGGCAGGAAGCCAGCTCAGCTAAGTCAAGACCTCTTAGGCAAACTGAAACATAAAACCAAAATGCATACACAGCAGAGGCAGGAATACACATCCTGGAGAGATTGTAGGGATGTGGCCAAAGAATGCAGGGAAGGGATCAGGAAAGCCAAGGCAAAGTTGGAACTGAACTTGGCTAGGGAGGTGAAAAAAAAAAGCCAAGAAGGATTTCTTCAGGTACATAGAACAACAAAGGAAGATGAAAGAAAGTGTTGAGGTTGTTTATCCTAGAGAAGAGAAGGGGGCTTACAGAAAACATAAGGAGGGACTCTTTATCAAGGATGGTAGTGATAAGACAAGGGGTAACGGCTTTAAACTGAAACAGATTAGATATTGGGAAGAAATTCTTTACTGTGAGGGTAGTGAAACACTGGAATATGTTGTCAGAGAAGATGTAGATACCCTACCCTGGAACCACCCAACTTGGTTCAAGGCTGAGTTGAATATGGCTTTGAGTGGGAGTTACCTCAGCCTATGACAGAGAGGTTGGAAGGAGATGATCTTTAAGGTCCCTTCCAACCAAACCATTCTATGACTCTATGATATTTTTACCAGACTAAAAATATAGACATGAAAATATTTTTTTAATGGTACGTATGGTGCTGGATGATAAATAGTCAACAAATTTCAAGGCACCGTGTTTGAAAACCTAAAATACGGCTGGAAAACATATTCATTAATGACCTGGACGTGGGGACAGAGTTTACCCCCAGCAATTTTGCTGATGGCATAAGGCTAGGAGAAGTGGCTGATACACCGGAAGGCTGGGCTGCCGTTAAGAGAGACCTCGCCAGGCTGGAGTCCTTTATTACTGAATTTTCTACCTCCTTCTCCTCAGCAGCATGGGAGGATGGGAAATGGGGACTGTGGTCAGTTCATCAGACATTATCACTTTCTCTCCTTCCTCCTCAGTAGGAGGACTCCTCACACTCTTCTCCTTCTCCAGCATGCAGTCTCTCCCATGGGAGACAGTTCTCCACAAACTTCTGTGACCTCAATCCTTCCCACAGTTCTTCATAAACTACTGCAGTGTGGGTGCATTCCATAGGGTGTAGTCATACAGGAACAAACTGGTCCAGCGTGGGTCCCCCAGTGAAATCCTGGCAGCAAACCTGTTCCAGTGTGGGTTCTTCTCTCTCTATGGGTCCACAGGTCCTGACAGGAGAATCCTTTGGGTATTCACCTGCTCTGGCATGGGGCCATCCACAGACTGCAGGAGGATATTTGCTCCACTGTTAACCTCTATGGCTTGCCTCACTGTTGTTTTCACCAGGGGCTGCAAAGGAATCTCTGATCCTGCACATGGAGCACCTCCTCCCCCTCTTTCACAGATCTTGGGGTCTACAGGGTTGTTTCTCTCACATATTCTAACTCCCATCTTCTCTGGCTGCAATTGTGCAGGGGTTTTCTTCCATCTCTTCAACTATGTTATCACAAAAGTGCTACCACTGTCTCTGATGGGCTCGGCCTTGACCAGTGTCAGGTCCATCTTGGAGCCAGCTGGCACTGGATCTATGGTACACAGGGGGAGCTTCTAGCAGTTTTTCACAGAAGCCCCCAGTAGCCGCCCACACACACAAAAACCTTGCCACCAAACCCAATATACATCTTTTTCCAAGCCACTCATTCCCACCGCTTCACTGCTCGCGTTGCTCTTTACGTCCACTTCACTCTGTCTTTCAAGTTGCACCTGTCCCATCCAACACAGGAGGTGAAAGCATGTTTTTCCACTTTGCTCTTCATCCTTGAAGAAATATATTCCTCTGCTGTCAATCCGCACATTTTTAAGTGTTAAACAAGACTTTTGCACTTTTCTCTGGATATTCTTGCAGATATTCTCCTTCTAGTTCTCCAATTATTTCAGATCATTTTTTGAAAAGCACAAATAGACATATTGCTCCTGCTGAGTGACATTAGCTGAGTAGAACAGGACTTTTACACAACATGAAGTCCTTTCTTTAGAATGATCATCTTTCGTTACAACAGCTCGAATTTTACTTTATACATAATTTGTATGCAAGTCAATAATGATCATATTGACTAGATTGAGATACAGTATGAAATCAGTGGAAAGATCTTGATACAGCCCCTTTTAGAAATTTGGCAGTGATAACAATTGTTATTAATTCAGTTTTATGTTATTCTGTGGAAGTTACTGCTGGATCGCATTTCCTTGCTTATGAAAAGGTCATTTTCTGCAGCACCAAATTCTTACGAAAGCCAAATTATAACACATCTGTAGCGCTTGCACCTTAGTCATGAGACCTGACATCCTGTCACAGAATGAAACACAGTGTATTTGCTCCTAACAAATCCATATCTGCTAGTGCTTACTTTGATGATTTACAGACGATTATAAAATGTTTAAGTATTTGTTCCACAAGTTTTCTGGAAATTAATGTTTTCTGCCTGCTTTTTAATTTTCTGATCCCTTCCCTTTTCTCTCCTCCTTCTTTGCCACCCTCTTCTTTTAAGTTGCGTTATGTTTACCCTCCTCCATCCTTCTGGTATTTCACTATTCCTCCAAGGGTAAAACTATTAGCAGTTCCAGATTTATATACCTGATATTTTTATGTATCCAATAACGAAGTTTGACAGGTGTGTTTAATAGATGAGATAGGGTACTTTGAAAAGAGCTAATGTGTTTCTTTTTTATTCATGTTAGAGATTTCCCCTCTTTTTTTCCTCTACTGTCAGTTGCTCTACTCACCTTTTTGTATTGCTCTTTCTAGACTGATGTCTGGGAAACTATCAATGCTCGTGTATTTTAGCATTTTTTTCATAAAAAGATCAACAAGACAGTTTTTTAAGGTAGAATATGATTTGGCCATCTTTCTGGCCTTGTTTTACTCATGTATAAATGAAAGATTTGCTATGGGAAAACTAGGGGTTTTGTCGATGTCTCTTTTTTTATATATATCATACATGGATTTTACTAGCATCACATGGAGATTTTGAGGTTCTTTTTTAGCAAACTTCCATGTTCTGTACCATAGCTTAATGAATAGGAGAACAGACTTCCTTCTCTTCCCTCCTTTTTTCCTATCTTCACAGCTTGCTGTGAATATCGTAAATGAATGGTTCTACCCATATGTGGGCAGGAAATAATGGCAGAATTAGAATTTATTATTTGGTAATGCAGAAGATCTGTGCACTAGAGTTCATTGCAAATTAACTGCAATGGTCTGCTCTTGATTTTTTTCTTCCATAGTGTCATTAAAAGAAATCACATAATTAATTTTGGCTTGAGCATCAACTTTAAGTTCTTTCTCATCATGATTGTTTTACCTCATCTTCAGAATGACTAGCAGTAAAATAAGATTAGCCCAAGCTTCAGTTTCGAAGACAAACACATGAAAAACAATCATCCCAGTGCATCCAGATCATTACCCTGCAGAAAGGGACTTTGACGGACAGTTGAGGAAGTCTCCTTAGCATCAATACCATGTGCAGCAGCTCAATGAAGTCCACATTGTCATTTCAGCCAAAATAAGGAAGGGAGCATTGAGTGAGGCAATGAAATTTCTTCTAGCACACACCTCTTCACTGTGAAGATCTTCCCTCTAGTCTGATCCTTTACTACTTGGAGACTGAACCATGAGAAACTACATTCTCTACAGTCAGCTCTGCACGGGTACACAGAAATGCAATTATCAAGTAGGAGTGGGGAATTTGCTAAAAAGCATGATGAAACAGTTTCTCCTTGTTCAGGAAAGACTTCATTTTTGTAGAAGTGGAACAAGGTACGTGTGATATATCTCAGCCTATGTACCTATAACTAAGAACTTGGTGTCAAAGGACTGAGTTGTGAACCCTGAGCAGGGGGAAGCATGTCTGTATCTCAGAATAGAGGGCACAGATTTATAGGAGGGAAGTATTCTGTTTTATGCAGTTTCAGTTCTCATTTCTGGCTCTCTTTTACTTACTGTGTACCTCACAGGATGTCTTCATGTTTGATGTTGAGTTCCACTGTAGTGGCCAAGGCTCTCCTATTGACTTTCATGTCAAATGCACATATTCAGACTCTCAAGCTGTTAAGGTGTTTCTCTCAGCTTCCAGAAAACCTTCCCCATCCATAGTGAATATACACGTTCATTTACAGCTCCCGTATAGAAGACTCTGTCCTCATACCTCACCAGCAAGCACACTGTAGGCATCTCACAGAACTTATGTCAGTGTTTCTGACAGTAGAATTAGGTCCGAAGGGCTTTACATAATTTTGATTGATGTTGGGAGAGCAGAAAAAAGAAAACCAATTGCATTTGTGTACATGAGAAAACAGAGATAGCAATGATTTGGGCATTGAAAAGTGATCAAAAGATCATGTCCTTATCTTTTAATTTTTCTCCTGTTATTTTTTTCACACATGCAATTTCCAAACACAGCTGCAAAGACTGAAACCCTTGATGTAAAGAGTCTTCCACAATCTCAAGTCAGATAAATCAGAAGACAATAGTTTATTTCTTTTTCTCCTCCGCCTGCGATAGTGAGAAGACCTAAGTGATGCTCAGGTCCTCCAGGCATGCCTGTTAATACCATTTTCAACTGCATTGTAAGATGACATAAGCATAATGATACAAAATATTCCTGTCTATAGTATTTGCACTCTATTAATGCCTGAACAACTAGTACTTTCAGTTTAGGGAAAGTGATCCTGGCTGAGAGATTTGTAGTCTAAATAGGCAAAGATGGAGGAGCTATTTCAAGAGACCTTGCTGAGGGATTAAGTGATGTCAGACTTTCTGGCAGGAAGCCTGTGGGAGGCCAGGGAGCTGAATTGAGAGCTGCAAAACCCCAGCAGCATCAGTCTCCAAATTGCTCTTAACCTGGCAGCTGCCCGCCAGAGAGAGGTGGTGGTTGCTAAATGAAAAGCAGATGGAGTTAAGTTTAGTTAAAGTAGACAGTCATAACAACGAAGAGCTCTCATCTAATCACTCAGTGGTAGTAAGGATGAAAATGTAATCAAGTTGTTTTCTATAAATCATTCTCACAAGATAAGAGGTCTGGCTATCCAGCGTGGCTCACTAAGTGTTTACACTGTAAACTTTCCTGCCCTCGGCACCACCCCTTTGCTCTGAGTTATTGCTTTAACGCGTTTAATCATGAAATGTAACAGTCAGATAATAAGAACCCTATAAAATTCCCCCTCCTTTCCTTTTAAATTAAATTATATACTGGTAGTAAAAACATGATTATTTGAAGGCTGCGTTTATGAGAATTCTTGCCCTCTGAGGAGGGTGGTGAGGAAAAAAAGAATTAAAAACTTTATTTAATATAGAAAACAGCTTGTGGAAATAATTACACAACTCTGAGTCCTGCACAGCATCTGTATTTAATGATGTTATATTCAAGCCTGTAGAAGCAGGCAAGCAGTCTGTCCTTCAGATAGTTGAATATATAAAGTGTCTCAGTTATAGTATTAACTTACTAATATATTGCCAAGATAAAGTTATTGAATCTGTTGAAGAGAAGAGGAAGGGGAGTATGCTGATAACATCAATTGTAATGAGGAACAACAATGGGCATAGCAGTTTATTAACAAACTCCACAGGTCACTGCGCAGAAATAGCAGTGAAGCAGTAAAAGGGAAATTCAATCATGTTCTCTTAGAGCTTACAGCATGCACCGAACCTCCTCATTAGGTGAGTCACAGTCCTCCAAACTGGAAAGGTCACCTGTTTGTGGAAGGGAGCAGAACTTTGCTGCTTCAGCTGCACCTCAGCCTAGTTCTGGCTGGCATTCGGCCAGACCTTCTGGTTTCCTCTGTTTCAGGTTTTTAAAGATTTTCAAGATTAACACGTTTTGGTTTACAGTTCATGTTCCCATTCAGCTCTGGGATCGTACAGGCTGGCCAGACCAACAACTTTTCCTGCAGCCCCATTCCCTTACACTGAAGGCAATTAAAAGAATGATTCACTTCAATATTAAAAACACTCCTGTCCACTCAGATCACTGCCTTAGCCTCAGGAGGATTTAAAGTAAATAAAAGAGTTGGATGACTGTGCACATTTTACTTGGTTTATTTAAAGCTGTACATTGTTTTCCTGGAAAGACAAAGTACTTTCCCTTAATTAGAATTCTTGTATTTCATGATACTGGAAAAGGGTGATGTTTGCCAGACTGGCCTGCTTCCTGCTGCCAACATCTTCCTGATAATGTTTGAATGACTTCAGGAATGGACATGCCCCAGGGATACCCTACAAGCTCAGGTCTATCAGGAGACAGAAACAGGGTTGAAACCTCTATGAGCTCTCTCAGGTGAGTTCTCTTTCTAACTCATGCAGTCATTTTAATTACACAATTACTTGCTGCATAGAGCCTTTAAGCACAGGCAACAGCAAAACAGCAAAATAAAGGGAGCTATTGTAAGTTAATTTTCTGAGGATTTAGGTGCTTGCCTCATTTGGCATCTAGCATCTTGTGCCTGTTTGAATAATTGATCTGACAGAAACATTTAAATAGCCTTAGATAAACCCATTTCAAAAGACTACATTAATGAAATTCAGCCCATAAACAGCCTTGTTTGGTACAGTAGTTTCTATTTTCCTCTCTTATAGTTTGAAATCTGGCAATGTGGCAGCAAACAAACAGCAGATGGGATCGTAACAGGGTTTTTAAAATAATGAATATCTGTGACTCTGCACTAAGACTCAGCCTCTGCCCTTGGAAGGCATCTAAGATGCTCGTAACACCATTACAAAAAAAAAAGGAAGATTGCTGTTTTCCTCACACACAAGTAAAATACTGTTAATATAGTGTGCAGGAACATGCCTATATTGTATATCAAGGGTGGGCATTTGTTTGAGCCAGAGAAGAGGGGAAGAAAGGGAAGTTGCAGGAAGATGTCAGCACAGTGCTAGGCCAGAGCTGTAAATTCTGGGGATACAGTTTATGAGCAGGGGCTTGGTGCTTTGTTACAAACTCCCAGGGCTACAGGACAGCCCACAAAGGGGCCTGAAAGAGAACTTGAGTTAGTTTTGAGCACAGATGGAGTAAGCCTGCCTCTGTCCAAAATCTACAGAGCCTCTGTCATGCTGCCAAGGAGAAGGGAGGGAAATGTGAATAGGTGCATCAAAGTCCAGTCTACACAAGTATCTCACTGGGGAGTCAGACCAGCTGTGAGAAACACCTCCTGTGATCATAGTCATGTAGGGTTTCGCTCCCTCCTTATGAGACTGTTTCTAGGTTTTATCCCAGGAGGGTTTCATGAGAAAGGTGTAACTGTTTTCGCAAGCTAAAACCAGACTCTTCTCCCCAGGCCACCTTGCCCACGGTAAGGGTGATTCTCCTCAAGCCACTCCTGAGTCTTAAATTCCCAACTGTGTGAATGCTAGCAGTGCACAGCACCCATGCCTGGGCACCCAGCAGCTCTTGGGGCATAGGGTCAGGCTCCCTCAGGCAGCGATGAGCGTACGATGGGGTCTATCACCTGGCAGACACGCACTCTGCAAAGCACCAGCCCAGCTCAACTGGGCTGTCTTCTCAAGACCCAAAAAATGCCTGAATGAACAATAGAAACAGAAAACTGTCCAAGGTGACTCTTTGCATGTTTGCAGACCTACCTGCCTTCCCCCAGGAGGAATTTAAACAATTACACCCAGCAAACTGGACTGCTCAGCTAAAAATTCTCTGGGAGCAGGCTCAGGCTGGTAGCTAAATTAGAGGGAAAGCATCTCCCTGTATTATTAGAGGTAACAGACCTGCTTTTTTTTTAATTTACTTTTACTATTTCCTTTGCAAATTGCAAAGTACTTCTAAACACAAACCGGTTTTGCCTTTTCAACTTTCTACACATTACAGCCCAGCTAACTCCATTAGCAAATAAAGTAAATAGCCAAAGCACTTACGAAAGTCTAAATTCCCTGAAGGTAATAACTGTATAAAACACATGGGAATTGTTATTTCAAGGCAAGGAAATGGAAAGCTTTTAGTTTATCATTAAGCTGACTTTGTATTTTGGTAGGCCTTGGCACTATTTATTAACAATTTATAAAGTCAGATTGGGGTGAGTCTATGTAAGTGATACATATTTTTGTACTGATATGCAGTACTTGTACTATTTGTCCTGAACTCCATGTAAACAGTGCTTAATAAGCTATGGCTTGGCTTTTCCCATTAAACAGTTTGCCCTAGTGAACTCAAGTCACTGCAAGCTCATGCAAGAATTCCCCTTCAATGTAGTAACATAGCCCAGAAACATTTTTTCCAGGCTGCCATTACTCCAGAATTCATTATTTAGCACTAACTGCAGTATGAGGAGTCTTTGAGCTCTCACAAAAGGACTAGAAGGTGATATATCCTTACGCAGGAAGGAGCAGGGGTGAATGAGAAAGAATGAAAAATACCCCCAAAGGAGGAAGAAAAATGTAAAACACTGACATAGATGTGAACCTACAGGAAATTAAGTCTACCAGCTTAAGATGCAAGGCCATGCAGGTTCCGCATTTTACCTGACGTATTTTCTAGGTGTAGCTTGATTTTTCTGGTCCCATCTTCTATTCTTTATTTCCCTGAATGCTCTTTTCATTGTTGACAGTTCTAGTGTTGCAGCGGTTAGACCAACAGCTCACTTCATGTTTTGTCTTCTTCTTCTTCAATCACTGGTATCTGAGACGAACCCCTTCATGCTGATAACTTCCTATTTCATCACCATTATATTCCTTAGAAGAAGATGTTCCATGCCCTGACAAGATCTGAGATGGTAAACTGTTGTCTCGGACACAAGCTGTTCTGTTGTATACTCTATTAATCTTTCAAGATGTTTACAAGGCTTAGCAAAACTATGAAACTACAGTAATAAAAACTCTATTTGTTTCTCCATATTTCTGGCACCAGTTACTAGGGTTGTTGCTTTCAGTTGGTGCTTTCGTTTAGAAAAACTGTCTTGATGAGGTGACCAACTGAAGCGTCATTCATTTTTTTGTGTATGTGTGTCACCTCTGGTGGGATGCTGGGCAGACACCAGTACGTGCACAGCTGTCTACTGGCATTCCTGCAGTGCTCGTGTGCTTTCTATAAGCAGCCACACACTTGCTGTCATGGCTCCAAAATCTACTAAGCTATGACACCAAATTTCTATCAGTAGAGATGGTTACACTAATGTTGTCTTAAGTACAACCAGACTGGTATTTTTAAGGTCTCTTCTGTAACAGCTCAGTATTTGATACTCACTGACTGCTTTAATACTCTAAGGATATCTTAGTTCTTTGATTCTTCAGTTAGAGACATTCACCCATTCGTGGCATTGTGTAACACAAGATGCTCTGGGCTTGACTCCACAAGCAGTCTCTGATAGTTTTTCTGGCTACAATACATGCTATTGAGACTAATCTCATTCAACAGAGACTGGAGGACTGTGTGGTCTATTTGCTGAGGTTCACCTCATGATTTTGGAGGAACTAGAGCCCTCGGAATGGATGCATTGATGGTAGGTCTGAGAGAAAATGCACAAAGTAATACTCAGATTACATACAAATTTAAATGAAAAAAGAGGCCAAATCAACAGCCCATAAGCTTCCTGTTTCAGATTAATCTCCCATTCTTTCCACTCTGTGTGTAGTAGGTCTGTTCCAGACTGAGATGACAATTATGAATAGCAATTAGTGGAATATGCTGCCTGTTAACTTTGTCACAGTCTCTGTCTTGAAGAACACTCTTCACACTTGAGGAAAAACTATAATGATTTAGTATCCACATTCTGCCAGCACTTCTGCAGTAATCCATTTCAGAAATTAAAATTGAAGTGATATAAGCAGAGAGAGGAAAAAACACAACAACCCTGTTTGTTCTTCCTTCCCAACGGTACACTGCAAAGGCAGGAGTTATCTGCTATATGTATAAATGTAATACAAAACATCTGTTCCTGTTACAAATTTCTATTAAAAAATCTATTTTTAGAAATCTATTGTAAATCTGAATTACAAAAAAATTCTGATATACAAGTTTCATCCTACATAATTCATTGCCCATCTCTCTTCAACAACTGCAAAAGAAACAATGATAATTAGTTCAGATACAGAGAAGTACATTGCATGTCTCTTCTTGTCACAGGCTTTCTACTTTCTGATGAAATGGAAATGCCTGAATTAAGTTTCTTTAAAGCATATTGTCTTCTTCCATTCGCCTGTGTTACTGAAACACAGTAAAACTGTATCAAGATTATTTCACCAGTACCTTCTTCTTATGCTGAGAACTGGTGCAGTTGTGTTGATTTTCTTTTCCGTACAAGAATGCCGTTCATACAGTAACTCTCAGTTTGCTTGTAAATAAGTTTCTTTCTGTATTGCTTCTATCAGATTGTATTCTCCTTGTGAAACAGAGATAGCCTTCATATTTCTTTCCCAATCTACTGGGCTAAACACACTTTTTCCTTTCCTTTACTTGTTCAAGGTCAGGTCTAGATCCAGACATCTGTTTTCAACATGTTATTTTGTATGTTGCTTCTCAGATTACTCTCTGTGCGGGAAAGAGTGGGTGGGATGTGAACAATTCATGAAGTATTTAAAGAACAGATTACACATTTCTTTCTTGTTGTTACAGCCAAGTTCCTAGAAATCTCTCCATTTACAGCTTAAAGAACAGAAACTGCTTCCTTTGGAAATGTTTGAAACTATGGATTACTTTGGTCTTAGCTCTCTACTGCAAATATATCCCTGATAAGATATCACAGGCTTTCCATGAATGCATAGGCTAACGAACTCCAAGTTTCTCAAGTGCAGGAGGCCTATTATCAGATTTCTTGATGATTTTACAACTGTAGAATAAAAGCTATGTAATTTAGTGTTTACAGGAGACAGTAATCAGTGCCTGATTGCATTGTCAGACAATATGACATGCATATTTTTGTGTGCAAAGATATGACACAAAAAGCCAAGCACCACTTCTTTCCTTTCTACTAGAAGATCCAAGAATAGCCAGCTAAACCTCATATGAGTTCTTTACAGTGTTCTCATATTTAGGAATAATGTTCTGGTGTTCGAAACTCCTTCAGAAAGATTAAAAATTCTCACATTAAAAGAATGAAAATTATCTTTACCTGGATAAAAAAATTAAACCTAAATTTGACTTGATTTCTTCATTTTCTTTTGCCCTGCAAACTTCTGTATGTAATTCTATCTTTCATAATTTTCCCATTTCCTACTATTCATCCTTCTACACAGAATCAGAAGGCCAACCTTGTGGCACAGTAGTAGTTTCATCCACCATGTGCCTTTTCTTGTGAAAGAGGACCTCGATGATTTTTTTTACTGGATAGGAGAAGAAGAGTTTGCTTTTCAAGCCTAGCAAGCTGCTTGAAAATCTTGCCTTCGTGAATTAAAAAGGAAAATAAGAAAGAGGTATCAGGCAGCAAAAAAATTGCTAAAAGGCACAATTGTGGTTAGACTGGCAGACTTGAGGTAAAATAGGAACTCCACTTAGATATACAGTTTATCACACTTATCTATACACAGAATTATGCTCAGAAGTGCTGGACACAATCAATCACTGAAAAAAAATGTGTTTGTTCTTTTTCTGTCATTCTCTGACTTGGAATGGTGAGCAACCTCTGTCCAGCTTGACCAGAATAGTCATGAAATTATTATCAAGGGTGAAAGATTTTTTAAGAGTTGACTTATATTTACATGAAATTCTATTGTGAAAGAGGACTTTTTTTAGAATATAAACTGAATATTCCCACAGTGAAA
Source organism: Tapera naevia (assembly GCA_033556795.1). Taxonomy (NCBI): domain Eukaryota; kingdom Metazoa; phylum Chordata; class Aves; order Cuculiformes; family Neomorphidae; genus Tapera; species Tapera naevia. The sequence continues at coordinate 22,120,516 of JAUMJJ010000038.1, forward strand.
CAAAATTATTTATTTTTTAACCCTGGATTGGGAGAGGGAAAAAGGGGAAAATTATTATTTAGCTCCAAGCTAAGAAAAATATGTTCCCTCTGCTACCTCTTCCACCATTTACCTACCTTTTCTGGATGCTTTATTTTGATGTCAGGTTTCACATTTTTCTTCCCATCTTGTAATATCATTAACAAGAACTTCATCTGGAAGTCCCAATTGATACACTATATACACTGACATATTATATATACATATGTATACTATATACAATAACAATTAAGTGGCCCTCAAGTTTTCCAAAAATGCCATCTTCCACACTGTTATTGGTTGCAGTATCTTTTGCATGAAATATTATGACTCTGTTTTGCAGCATCTTTTAAGTCCTAGGAAGGGAGAAGAAAGGAGAAGAAATGGGCACTTAACAGCTTTTTGGGCAAACTTCTAATTACCAATAACACAAGAGACAGTAACTTTTGAAATGGCCATGATAAGGACATGAGAAGATCCTCTCTGCAGTATTTACAGGCAGCTGTGCCTGACTGCTCTCTTCTGCTCCACTCTCAGGCAGATGAGTTTCAGATCCTCAACTAATCAATACTAATCACCTACGCCATCTGCCAGACACGCAGATTACACGCAGGACTGGCACTTTCAGCAGGATTGGATGAAGTGACATGCATAACTTGTGCCTCTGGAAATCAGGCTGCTCAACACCCAAATTCCTTTGAGCACAGTGAGATGCAGTAAGTTGGGAACTCGCTGCAGTAGCTGGTGTGCTGTGTTTCAGGCTCTCCACCAGTACCAAAGGAGTTATCTGGCTTCCCAGAAGATTTCCATCCTGATTTACAGCTGAGGTATCATGTAATATCTGGTCACTCAAATCTATGTACTGCCCACTGACAGATATACAAATCAATATGACACATTTCTGTGACAGTTCTCTGTTCTCATAGCCAAGGTGCAGGAGACTTGCCTGCGGATGGGGTATATGAAGCTCCTAAACCTACCATCTGATCTAAGAACAATGTGGATGTTGTCCCCGCTCTAAGAATACCTTATGTCTTAAAAGAATAAATATAGTATTTTTTATATATTTGAAAGCAGAATTCAAAGACTAGAATTTATCTCAATTCCTTTCAAAATTTAGCTTTTTATTTTTACTGATTTATGATTTATCATTTATATTCTTGCACTTTCCGCAGAGAAATAAGCATTTTTTTATTACGTCGTAGTTCGTAGGATCATTGTTCAAATGCACACATTTCCATAAATGCGCACACAGAATTTATGGTTTAAAGGTTTAATAACTTCATGCACTATAATACTCAAATTTTACAGTGCTTCAACTTTGAAGCACTGCATAAAATATTTATATGATATGGCAGCTACATTTGTGATTAGAGTTTTATTTCTGTTAATTATAAATCAAATGTACAGGGGTGATTTTTTTTTCCCTCGGCAAGAATACTGTCAATAAAACTGTCTTTGCTTAGAGTCCTTCTGTCAGTTCCCCAGTAGCATCAAGCTTATAATTACAAAGAAAATTCCTATGTAAAATCCACGTTTTTATTCCATGGTAGTTTTCAAAGTGTCTTGGTCTCCTTCATGCCTATCACTTGACTTCAGCTTTCAACAAATTATAGAGCTCCATCTGAATAGAGTTCCTGATGGATAATGGTGTCATAACTCTTTATTGATGCTCTTCTGGATGCACAGATTTTCCTGCTACATTGTCTGCAGCTCAGTCATCGGCAATATTGTCCATGTTCCTGCAGTAATACTCTATCACAGGTAGCAAACATTTCAATACCTGAGTGAAGACTATAATTGTTTTCCACTGAAAACTAACCTACTTGCCTTGCTAAACAAAGTAGAGATTGCAGAACCCTCACCTTGAGTATGTATCTTGACTTTCATGCTGCCAACCCAACAGCTCGATACTAACTGTTCCATCTCTTTCCATAAGAACCTGAAGGCCATTTAGCCCCATTAACAGAAATAAGTCATTTTCTGATGCTATCCTAGAAGTTAAAAGCTGTACACTCATGTAACTTTACAGTCTGTTCTCTATTTACAAGTACAACTAATTCAACTTAACAGAAATGCAAACTGTTCTATAAATTATAGAGAATGACATCTTTGATAATGCTAGTGTACTTGCTATGTCAGCTGCACTCTTCTGTGCTAACTTCAGTGCAATTTCTCCTTGCTCAAAATATGCAATGTCTCTATGTCTTCACACGTTTACAGCTGTAGAAGAAATTTAGTCAGTTTTGATTTTTTTAATAAACATGTACAAATGGACCATCATACACTCACTTCTTATGAATAGCAAATGCATAATTAATGTCAGTGTTAAATACAATACTTTTATGTAAGATTGTATGTCATTATTTTAATAACATACACTGTGTTATACAGCATTGAAATTTCAGCTAAATCCCTCATCTCTTAGAAGTGAAAATTTTTTTCTCCTTGTGAGGTTCAATGTCCTATTATTACAGGACATGATTTAATTACAAAAATAAACTCCTGAGATGAACTTCTAAGGAGAGTTAGTGACATTACTTTTGTTCCTAAATGGAATTTTTTAGTCATTCATTTAATTACTGGATATATATCATTTCTTTCGTTTTTTTCACTAACAAATTCTGCAAATATATTGATCTTAAAAATTCAGTGAATGAGTTTGGCACAAAAATCTTGCTCTCTATAACTACCTAAAAGGAGGTTGTAGTCGGGCAGGGATTGGTCTTTTCTCTCAGGTGACCAGTGGCAGAACCAGAGGGCATGGACTTAAGCTTCGTCAGGGAAAGTTTAGACTTGATATGAGGAAAAAATTCTTCACTGAAAGGGTGATTGGCCGTTGGAATGGGCTGCCCAGGGAGGTGGTGGAGTCACCGACCCTGGAGGTGTTTAAAGGAAGACTGGATGAGGCACTGAGTGCCATGGTTTAGATGATGGTTGGTGTTAGTATTGGTGTTAGTGTTAGGTTATAGGTTGGACTTGATGATCTCAGAGGTCCTTTCCAACCTTGTGATACTGTGATACTGTGATCAGCACTTCATTGCAGGTGTTTATTATTTCAAAATCAAGATACCATTTGTTTTGTTTGAAAATATGAGCTTCTGTACCTTAAAAAGTTTTGGAATCTTGATTGGATAAGCCAAACTGCGATAAACTCATATGAAATAAAAAGATCATTAGCACTTAAGTGATGCCTTGATGGATTTTTTCCCGAAATACTAGTCTAGTGTTACTAGAGAAAGGGCAGTAAATAAGTACTTGATACAGGGATACTCCTTTCTGTATTAAAATATATTTTAAAAGATTAAATTAAATTTTTTATCCTTTTCTGGCTAAAAGAAAAAGCCTTGCATAGCAGACATCACCATTTTTAGAAATATTGCCAAGCAGTCATTGATAAACTGAGAATGATTTGGGCAATCCAAAGAGCAGTCACTAGTGAAGCCACCTCATGATGTAACCAGAGTCTCCCCACTCCATTACAGCAGTTAGAAGCTGAGATTTCTTGAGTCCTGAAATGGTACCTTGTAAATGGTAACACGAGGTTCATTGCAAGTGTTCAACCAAAATTCCCTCATGCAAATCAGTGATCAAGGCTGTACTGCTTTTCAGTTTGTTTTAGGAATTGGTTTTAGTCAGTCTCTGGAAGAGCGTGTATTGACGTAACTCATTGAACCAAAATTATTCTTCTTAGTCTCTGAAATAATGAGTCAGCAGTGAATTATAGATTTATCAGCACATAGCTGTATGGTAGGTATGGCTGCATCAGTGTGCAAATACTCGTTCCTTTAGAAAAAAAAAAAAGGAAAAAACCCAATCAAACAATAATCTTCATAGAAAGAAAGACAAGAATAAGTGACCATGAATTAAAATGGGTATCCTAGAGGATATAAAAATCTGCACAAACTCTCCTTTAAAAACACCAAGTGTTATAACTTTTGATCATCAATAAAGACAATAAAATTCAGCATTAACACTGTATTTTGATTCCCCAAGTTCAAGTTCAATATAAAAGCTTTATTATAATGGGGAATCTAGGTGCAACTTCTTGATTTGCTAAGTCAATATTTTACAGATGAAACTTGTACTCAAGAAAAAGAAGAGAGAAAAATGAAAAACACGTTTGAATGGTTATTTGGAAGTGTTAAACCAAGGTAACTTGCAGATGAGGCAATCTCAGCTGTGCAAGAAACACACCTAACAATCTCACTGGTGAAATCAGAATGGAAAGTTTTATACTTGGCAAATAAAGAGACTGAATTTGGTGCAAGCAAAGCCCTGGCTGCTGTCAGAGGTGATTACACAAGGTACGGAGTCAGGGTCACAGCTCCCAAGGGGTGCAGCATTTGAGGGGTTGGAGAAGTAGTGAACATAGTTGTACCCTTCTTTCCCCCAGGTAGTGTTGGGAGCTGTGCCACCCTGAGAGCCCAGGAGGGCCAAGGGTACAACCTGCACTTGTTGCTCGGGATCATGGGTTTCATTAAGTCTCCCTATCTATACGGGTAGAGGGACAGCCCTGCAAGCTTTCCCCAGTATTTCCCTCTCTTACGTCCTGTCCCTGCCTATGTGGAACAGTGCCCTGACCAATCTCAGTAACATGGAATTTAAATGGGAACAGTGGCACAGAATTGTTTTAGAATGAAAAAAAGTTAACATCATCAGGAGGTATTTCCCAGCTGCTGTTGCTCAGCATGGGCAGAGCTCACTTACAGTTGAGTGTAAAACTGCTGTTCCCACTGAGGTCAGATCTATACCAGTACGAACTATCTGAAAATCTCATTTAGTCACTTAAAGCTTACACCTCAGCAGGTTAATCAAAAATATGTTCTGTATCTGGGAACCAGAAAAATCATGAAAACTGAATTCACTGCACTTTAGCAGGTAACTTTATATGGAATTGTCTTTGCATTTATTTCAACTGGGGGCAGTTGCACTTGCAGTGTGAAAGGTCAGGATAATAACAAGAGCACAGGATTTTGCCCTCTGTTCATGTTTTCAGCTGCTTGCCAAGTTCATAATGTTGAGAAAGGGTGAACCACTTCTTATCCAGCTGGAAAAAAGTGTTAGCTACAGAAAACGAGGTATTTTGCATGGTAGTTTTATGTTATTCTGGGGATTAAGTTCTTGGAGAGAAACTTGTAACCAAAGTGTCTCTGGGTGGGCAGACAAATGACAAACACAATTGGACTAAGTTCCAGGTGCATGTCATTTTGAGAAAACAGATGTGCATATCATGATAGCTGCAGCACTAGAAGAAAAGGAAATCTTACAGTTAGTGAGACAAATTGATCTTCTACTTTCCTTTGCAGAGAAGAAAGTCAGTTCTTAGGACAATTAATTCCTAGATTTCTAAAAAAATGACTATATTATAGAAGAGAGCAAAACCAAAAAGAAGTCTCTTCAATGATTAAGTAATTAACATTCAAAGCATTGAGGGAAACAATAGAAGAATGGGTTTCTGAGTCAGTTTTGATCACAATTATTCTGGTGACAGCAGAGGAAAAGGAGGAGGATATTGAGCATTCAGACAGGTTTCACTGTGATCTGAGCATTACTGCTCCTGGTGCAACAGAAGCCACAGCTCTTATAAACCTCTCTAAACCAATGGTAAGTATGATTTTCCTTTAACTGAAAGTTGATAGTTACCGCGGAGAAGATTATCACCAGCATGAATCTGAGCTGTGCCCATGCTCTGTCCTCACCCCTGCATCTGCCTAGGTGTCAGCAGTTGCCCCTAGGCAGGAGGATAAAGTGGAGAACAAGCAGAGAACAATGAGAAGAGAGTCTGTTCGGCAAGACGGGAAAGAAAGAAAGAACAATAGAGAACAACCACTAAAATAACCCCAAACCAAACCAGTCCAAATCTCTTGAACTTTGAAGTGTTGGGTTAAGGGTAAGGGAGAAAAAGCAGAACCTGCTGGTACTTACCCTCTACTAATTTACTTACCAACAGGGTAATTTTGCCAGTGATTGCTCAATTTTTCATGAGTGTAAAGTGCTGGACCAAATCCCCTTCATGGGGATGCTTTGCTTTGCCCTATTCTGGCTGCCAACCAAGTTTTGGCTAAGCTATTTCTAACTCACTTTCAGAGAGCTGAAGTCCTAGCAACAGCCATTAAAGCAACGTGTGCTCAGCACTTGAGAAAGGGAGGACACGTGAGCTCTTCAGTTCATGCTTAGAAACCTCACTTCAGTCTCCAAAGGACTCTTGTTATCCTCCCCAGAGAGCCTGACCTCCTGCCACACTGGTCAGCACATTGCGTCCTTTCCCCCATAGTGGCAGTTCTTTGTTCTATGTGAAACAAGCATCTGCAGTGCCAACGTTCTGCAGAATCACAGGGACTCTACAATGAGAGCTGTTTGTCTCTGCAACCCCCCGTACACCTCTTTGAATCTGCATTTCAGGCCCAACGAAAAAGAGGCTACAAAGTAAAACAGTGCCTGTGAGAACAGACAGTGCATAGAGGCTGATATAGTTTTTTTGACTGTAACCCAGGAGTCTGAATTTAAAAGATCGCATGGAACAAATGATTGAAAAGCAATGAAAACAAATGGTCTGTATGAAAACATCTTTGTTGCAACTGCTTTGATAAATGAAACCTACAGCGATAATTTTATATATGTACATACACATTATTTTTTTTCGAAGAAAGACCAGTTCAGTTTAATGCGGTTTTGTCTCCAAACTCAGAAAAAAGGAGACAGAGACTTCTTGGTACTTTTCACCAGCACAATATTCAACACTTATTGTTAAACCAGAATGAATTTTCCTGTGATTTTGCCATTTCCATTATTAGACTTCAGAGGAAACGACCCCCTTTCTGTGGCACTTTGTTTTTTCACATCACTGATAAATCAGACAGTGGGGAGGAAGACTAGCCAAAGGATATATCGGAATACATGTCCTCATCTGGGTCCGCTGTTTGACCATGACATTCCCATAAAAGCAGTGGCTATCTCTAGCCTGTGACATACCATTAAACTTTTCTGTATTTTGCATCTGCTGCCCATTTCTGCTCCTCAGGATTTACAGAGTTGAATCTTACTCACAATTGGTCAAGTTATCCAAGTAAATGCCAAGTTAGTTCTTGTTTACCTAACTGAAACCAGCCAGCCAGTGCAGCTCCTAGTGTCAGGATATATAAAACACAAGGTCTGAAAGGACATGAAAAGACTGGCAGCAATAACCCTCTGATTTCTGATGCATGGCATTTTGTGACATGGAGCAGTAATAGTCTGAGAACAATGTTATGAGAAAGTTAATAGCTTATTTCAACATGCCATTAAGAAGGGGAAAAACTGCTGGAACAGAAAGCAACATTCAACTCCTGTTTCTCTTCCGGAACTTTATGCCAGTAGGAACATCCAAGCAACTAATATCCTTGTACCTTTTCATAGTACAATTTCGTCATAACAGTGTAAGTTATTGACACCTAAGGAAATGGTAATATGCTGGTTTCAGATGTTCTCCAGGCCTGCTTTTTTTTTTTTTTTTTTTTAAAGAAGAATGAAGTGTACTTAAAGATTACCTCAACACCGGAATTTGAAAGTCCTGATCTAACCTGTTTAAAGTTAATTAAAAAGAAATATGAAGACTGAGAAGAAACTGGCTGGGCTATTTAGTCTTCTACTGTCGCTGTCCAGAGTCAAGAATTTCTGTCTATCGTGAGTTACCAGAATATAAATTGCATAGCAGGTAAAGTAAATGAAATCTCAAAATATGCGAGTTGCCAAAAATGCCATGAGACAATTTAACTGCAGAATTCTCAAAATGTCAAACCCTCCTACACCTAATGAAAAAAACTGTATCAAGTCTATCTTCTTTTTTATACCAAGTGACTTTAATAAACTCTGGGAAGATGGAGGAGAGGAGAAACTTCCATATGCACACATGCGTACACACAGCTTCAAGCATATCTTATTGTAAAATTAATTATTTTAAATCCATCCCCTACAGCATGATCCAGCTACCCAGAAACAGGGCTCTGAATAGGGATTGTGCATGGGTTTCTGGTACTTGACTGCTTCTTAATTTAATTATCATTAATCATAATATTCACCTTGAATACTGTGTTCAGTTTTAGGCCTCTCACTACAAGGAAGACATTGGGGTGCTGGAGCGTGTCCAGAGAAGGGCAACAAAGCTGGTGAAGGGTCTGGAACCCAAATCTTGTAAGGGGCAGCTGAGAGAACTGAAATGGTTTGGTCTGGAGAAGAGGAAACTGAGAGGAGACCTTATTGCTCTCTGCACCTGCCTGAATGGAAGTTTAGTCAAGGTGGTTGTTGGTCTCTCCTCCCATGTAAAAAGCAATAGAACAAGAGGAAATGGCCTCATGTGTGCACCATGGTACATTTAGATTAGGTATTAGAAAAAGTTTCATCACTCAAAGGGTTGTCAAGGATTGGAACAGGCTGCCCAATTAAGTAGTTGAGTCCTCATCTCTGGAGGTATTTAAAGGATGTGTAGATGTGGCCCTTAGGGACGTGGTTTAGTGGTGCACTTGGTAGTTGGACTTAAGGATCTTAAGGGTCTTTTCCAACCTAAATGATTCTGTGATTTTATAATCAGTGCATAAAATGCTTTCTGAAATCATTTTACTTTGTATTGTATTCTTTGTTCAGAATGAATAATTCATTCAGTACCGAATTATCACCTGAACAAATAAGAGTTATAAAAAGCACTGAATGTATCAGTGCAGACACTTAAAAAAAAAATCAATGTATTTTGAATGTTAAGTCCTTTATACCAATCTGTAACACAAAAATATTCTACATGTTTTTTTCAGAAGCACTAGTAGAACCTTACTAAATCTAGGGGGAAAAAGAAAGAAAAAACAGGCAAATACATTAGGTCATACACATACTCTTCTTGTATGATCTGAGTGTTGTCTTTTAATCCTTGGCCTTTCTAGTTATATTTCAAGAATAAAAATGAAGTTTCAAACATCTGGCAGTTGACTATGGAAATCATCTTAAAATTAAATGCTAATGCTAAGTTATGTACAACTCCTCTGTGTAATTGTTTTAAGCACACCAGATGATTTAAGGATGCTGCTTTTCACAATATGTCTAGTATTTCTTAGATATTAAAAGGAAGAATTACTTTGCTTAAAGACTCAAGTTTTCTCAGATCATCATAAAAATCATCACCTTCATTGCAAAAGGCATAGCAGATCATCAATCAGGTTTTCTCATTCCTTGCTGGCTGAGGTAAGCTAACCCATGTTCTACAATCACTTAACCTTTGTTCCCATTTAGTTCCCATTTCTAAACAGACTACAGCTCATCCGAGGCTGAGTGACAGCGTACAGGTCATTTCACTATCCCATCCTCACATATACAGAAAAATGGAAATTTCTCAGCTTTACCTGGAATCATAAAACTTGACTCTGTGAATTGCATGGGAGTATGTACTTTAATGGCACTTTTTGGTCAAAAGTAATACACCACGGAAAGCAACTCACCAAAGCCTGAAGCCTGAGCTGTAAGTTGAGTCCTGCGGGTTTTCTCTATAAAACAACTTCATCCTATTGCTTTTTTCTAAGCAGAAGCAAGAGAAGACAGACCATTTCTAGCCCCAGGGCTGCTTTTCAGGGGGATAGTTTAAAGTCTAGAGGAAGGCCCTGAGAAACATGCTGCTTGAAGTAGGAGTGAACATAATCTAAACACTGCTCTTGTTTCCCTATGAATCTGTTTTCAGTGTTCGCAGCCTCTGATTTCTCATACCAAGTTCCTCATTATCCTAAGGAAGTCATGTACACAATTGACCCGCTTGAAGACATTGTTTTGCGTAAGCTGTCCAATCTCATGCTTTCAGGCATGAAGTGCCTATACCAAGAAGGTTCACTGTATAGATTTTGTATGAAATGAACCATGTTTATCACCCTGGGGTTATCATGGCAGGTGATCCAAGACCTATATAAAAGCATTGTAGGACTGTACCCAATATGCTGACAGCCTGTCCTCCATAACACTGATCTGCTCAGAGTGCAGTAGCATGTAGGGTTGTGGCAACAGAGCCAACATAAACTTGTGAATTTTTGTTATTGCCCTTACCTATAGCTATCTGCTTCTGCCCAAATGCTGCAGTTTGTTGTCACTTCTGTTATCTGGTTACAATGCAGCTCCTCAAGCATTTATTTATAGTGGATAAACCAGGAATTTATGGAAGTGGGAAAGAAATCAGTAATTGCAGTTGGAGAGGAGGTAATCTTTGATAAGAAAGGCAATGAATATAAATAAATCCTTTCAGTTACCATAGAAAATGCAAGTTAAAGCATGTGAGTTATTAGCTAAAGAAATGCAACATTTGTACTGAAATATTCCCTCCTCACACCATACTTCATAAACATAACAACATATGATGCAAAACGTTCAAAGACATGCACAGTTTTCCCATTCCTAGAAATTTTCAAAACTCAACAATCAAGTACAACCAAAAAGTCTTAAACCCTCTTATACATTCCACTGAGGCACTTCTGCTAATTTTCTGAGTGAGCTGGAAACCATGCTTGGGTTTTCTGCTTGCCATGTCCTCTAGTAGTGCTGGCTGATGAGGTGGGTGCTCCTCCGAAGAGGTTTTCTGCCTGGAGTTTCTCAGGTATGCTCTCACACTGCAAATTCCCATCAGCAGTTAGCCTGTGGGGGTTTCTTCCTGACCTTCTTTGCTCCACATCTGACTTAAAAAACCTGATGGTAGAAAAGGTAAAGTCATTCAGAAAGCAAGTAAGTGCAGAGGGCTTGCTGAGGGCAGGCAGGATGCTTAGGGATTTCACCCAGTCAGCAGCTGTTCCCTGATGGCTCTAACTCCTTATAGGGGAGTGTTGTAAAGCAGATCTCAAAACATTTTCTGCTTAGTCTTGTGAGAGAGCCATAATGCAGTTCTGGTGGATTTTAAAACCCTTGTTGTCTTCATACAATTTACATAATCTCAACAAATACAGCCACTAATGGTGTCATACCATTATTTCATGCCATAATACAAAGCACAGCAAATTAAAAATTTTATTAAGCAATACATCCTTTACTCTTGAATTACCTAAAAAATTTAAGGAGACTCCAGAATGCTGAATATTAATGAGACGATAAAAAATATTCAGTCTGTATTAGCCACTCCAATATTACAGCAATGAAAACCTAACAACCACCAGTAACTTTTATGTATACATCATTTAATATGCACTCAAAATGCCTGAAGAAGGCTACTTTATAAACAGTGCACATCCATAGTGAGCCCTTCATGAACATTTTTAACAGAATGTCAATGCCACTTAGAAGAAATCAAAAGATTGGTGATAAGACTTGCATAAAACTCCACCATGTTTCCTTCAAGTCTGTATGTACTACGGAAACTTTCCTAATTTAAATATGCTAACAGCTCCTTTAGAATGTTGTTAATTCCATTGAAATCATGCTGACACGCTTTCTTAGCAAACTTTGCCGGTGAAGTAGAACAGCATAGGAGCTTCCAGCCGTCATGGACATGGCATCAGCCTGGTCCTGTGGGACACCTGATCGTATGCTTAAGTTAGAAGATAACTGAACTTAAAGCAAATATTCACATGTGTAGAGCAGAGCAGTGGCTTCATGTAAATACCTGAGGGCAGGACCAGTTGTGTAACTGTGCCTGACACGAAGGAAATCTTACAGCCCTCTTAAAGCAACCACTATTTACAAACTGCCTCTAGGCAGTACCATGTACTTTGGCTCTGCACTTGCCTTTGGGAAGTAGAAGAAAGGCAGTGGTGTAAGTCTTCACTTTCTATTCATCCATGATCTGAAAAAATAGACTTTCAAACTGTAAAATATATTTCTGTAGGGAAAAGCTTTTGGGATCCAGGACTGAATGTAACTTGTTGTGTTCCTTGTAGAGGTATATTATGGGACAGAGGAGGAGGAGAAAAACTTTCTGGATACAGAGGAGAGAACTTTCGTCAAGGTATCTGCAGCTGCGCCTGCTCACAAAAGTAGATTACATGTCAGTGAGATAAATTCACAGACTTGTGTGCCAGGAGCAAAGGCAATGGTGGAAAATCCCAAACCATGATATTGTAAGGAAATAAGCATGGTTCTGAAACGTGCTGTGTTTGGAGAAACTGTCTTCTCATAGCAACACCGCACTTGTGTGTAGGAATTGGTGTCTCTCCTTTCAAAGCCCCGCAACTAGGGGCAAGGCGAAGAGGCCTAGGTTTGGTGATTGGGCAAAGATTTAAAAATCTGGGGAGAAAGTCAGCTGTACTCAGGCTGAAGTAAACTTTTTATATTCTTAAAATTCTATGTAAAATATTCTTTAAGGGACCTGAACACCACACTAACCTCTGTCATGCTTTGGCACGTTCCCACATTAACAATGAGAGTGATACTATTCCTGTCAACCACGTTTTTCACTTTAGTCTTGTATAATATATCAAAAATTATAAAAAAAACTTTATCACTGTGAGGGTGAAGGGAGAGCAGATCCTTCAGTAAATGGTAAGTGTCCCAAAGAAACTCTTTTTAGTGTCTCAAGGCAGGAAGGTTTATGAGCAGCTATAGTAAAAGCTGTCAGGAGGCAGTTTATTTCATGTTTCCATCTGCCAGTTGTATTTAGTGAAATGGAAGATTGTCCTTTCACCCAATAAATTTACCTTTTTTACTGCAGAAATTTCCCATTAAATACTAATAACATTGTTTCAGGGGATCAACTGAAGGACATAACAGGTAATTAAACAGCTCCAATTATATCATAATTTTCTCTGTCGACTTATTTCAACAGATTACTGAATTTATATAGGAATGGTGTTCTGAAAGGGCTTAGCAATGTTTTAAGCACATGTTCCAGGGTTACTGTCCCAGTACTGAATACTAATAATACAGTTTGAGATGTGTGCTCTCATGTGTCACATATATCACAGTTTCAGTTCATTTTCCATGAATTATTAAATGAAGAATTATTTACTGTTTTCTTTTTCACATCAACTCTTACTACCAGCAGCGCTGGAAAGAGTGAAATCCATGAAATGTGCTGCAGTAGATAAGAATTGAAAGCAGTGTGTTGTGGCTGTTACCTGCATTTAGATATTTGTATTTTATTAAGTAATTCAAACAGCCTGTCCAAATTGTATAACTCATGCATTGTAAATAAATACAAACCAGATAACAGGAAGGAAAGGCTTGCATACTAGCAACAACTCATACCATCCCTACAGCAATGGCCTGGGTAATTCTCCACTTTGTCTTGCAAAATTCTCACCTCTTAAGCCTTAAGGATTGTTACAGCTCCCCTGGAAATGTCATACTAGGTTTTCTCAGGGTCAAGAATTAAAAACAAGAGGTACAAGTGCATACACACGTTCAAAGGTTAAACTCAGTCTTAAGAGTCTGATGGATTTCTGAAAAGCAGGAATATGGGGAAAAATTGGTGAAAAGTGTCTGTTTAGTAGCCAGTGTAAATTAGATAATACACATGTCTAGAGGCATTTACGTATCTATATTAAGATGTTCATGGTTTTTAATTACCTGTCTGTGGCTTAAAAAAGGGAGCCTAAAGCTAAGTGTCTAAGGCAATACATAACCAAAATTGGTGCCTTTTCCAGCTTAAGGTGTGTTGAAGAAGATGGTTATATCTATATAGGCTGTATACAGAGATATGCAGAACACGAAGAGTTCACATCAAAACCTTCCACTTTGCATGCTGCTCTTTTTTCTGTGAAGAAAAAAACAGGGAACAGTTGTTAATCAAAGTGTCCAATACTTGTCTGAGACTTCTGTCCACCATGATGAATACAATGTAGGGATTTGGATGGAATTGGATTTACATCACTCCAGAGTACTACATAGTTCATTCCAATGTGCACCACATCTTCTGAATTCTCCCTATAGTTAATATTTAGGCAGAATAAATTAAAATATGTTTTCAATTAAAAAAAAAATCTTATTTTTTCCTTTAAAACACATTTAATGCAAATTAATTTTAATTTTATGTCTGTGAACACCCAAAAATGTTTATAATATATTACACACACTCAGAGATAAATTACATTCAAGATGCCCAAATCTGCAGTAGTAAATTCAAAGAACATCAAACCAGTGAAGAGTCAAGTGATCAACTTAGGACTTGAAACCAGAGCATGTTGTGGTGATACAGTCTTTTTCAACAACAGTTTATGTTTTGCCCCTCTTGATGAACAATTGCCTTTATTTCAATTCTTTAGTTTAGGCCAGTGCTATAGCTAAGTCATACAACACAGAGGAAACAAGGACAAAGAAAATCGGTTTTCCTTTCCCAATCTGTCAATGAAAAAACGATACTGGAAGCTGAGATACATTACTTCGAAAATTCTGAAAGATATGGCAACAGAGAATAAAAGACTCAGTTCACTAACTGGCAATACAATTTATGTATAAAATAAAAATCATTAACTGTAAAACACAATCTGATATGTAGACAAATTAATTTATCCTGTATATTTATTGTAGTTATATTAAATTTAAAAAGACAGTGTAGTTTTCTCAATATTTAATTCCAATTACTATTAAAAGCCTTGATATAAGTTAATGAATGTAATCAATAACAATTGCAATTTTATCTTAACACATGAAAATTAAACATGAAAAGTGGCTTTATAATTTCTGAACTGTGCATAAGAGAGCATCCTTTTTAGCAAATACTATACCCTTTTTAGTATATAAGCTGTACTTAATTCCAGATCAGCATATTTTAATGAATATTCCCCCACAAGGATCAGTATTTCTTACAGAAATGAGCTAATAAATACAGCCTCATAAAAAAGTTATTTAACATATCTAATGTAAGTGGCTAATAACTTATTCACTTGGATGCTGAAAAAAATTGCCATTAGAATTTGTGATTTTAGCATTTGATTTATATCATTGTGCCTTGAACTGAAAGGCAGAATCAACTGTTTAGGTGTAGTTTTAGGAATTTTATTTAGACATCTCAAATATTCACAATTCTTTGCTAGCTTTATAGTTTTCCATTTACTGTATCACAAATTTTAACTGTGCTACTCATTTTCAGATTCCAAAACTAATTAGATTTTTTTCACTAGTATGGGCAGCTGAATATCCCACATCTCAATCTTATCCAGTTGAAATGATTTTTAACACCTACACCAGCCTGCAATTAAAATATACATGCTGATAAAACCCATTTCTCACAGTCTCTGGCTGCAAGTATAAATTTTTTCCAGACCAGTCCACACCAGAATGGGATAACTCTCTTCAGTTTTCAAAAGATATGTTAGGCCAACAATGCAGAATCTGTGCTCCCTCCATTTTTTTCTATAGTCAGTATTTCTGAAAGCATGTTTATTTTTGATGGTTTCTGTGCCTCAGCTTGTTTTCCTCTTTTTCTAAAAATACTATTTCCATTTTTCTCACCCCTCATTTACAAAATCTGACTCACCATCTTTGCACTCCCTAATAACACAGCATGACAAAGAACTGCCAGCAGGAAACAAGGATTAAGGGCATGGCTTTTCTCGAGTTAGCTAAAAGTGATTTTTTTTCCTCTCATCCCCAAAAAAACCCAAGCATTTACTATATATTTTCCAAGGACACCGAACCATTTCATCAGGTACTTTAGACAGCTATAAATATCTTGTTCTTTCTAAAACCAGTGGATATTTCTCCTCCAAAAGCAATTCTGGGCTCTTGGTTACCTGTATATTCAGATATTCTTCAAAGGATACTTTTGAGTACCTTTCTCAAAAAGAGAATAACTTATTATAGAGTAAGTGTTTGCCAAAGTTTCTATATTTAAGTAAAAACTGGGTTTGAGTACAAAAATCCACCCCAATGCAACTCAGTGATTTGTGGTTTAGGGGATATGTTTTTGGAAGTTTGTTCTATACTTGCATAAAGAAGCTTGGCCAGGTTTATGGAGCTTGAGGTTTAGAAAGGTAAAAAAAAGTGTGACTGACTAGTAAAGACCGAAAATACTTTTCTCTGGAAATCTAGAGAACACCTAAAATTTGACTCATAGACCTCATAACAATGGAATGCATAGGAGAAACTTCAATTAAACTTCACCCTGTTTAACACAAGTGTGACACTACAACCAATACTCTACAGAGTCTAGTACTACTGGGAAAGACAGTTCTTTCATGCAGACTGGTTATCTGGGTAAAGTCCATGTGACAGTATTTCTGTAGATGGGGTAGCATCATATAAACTCACCCAGTAAAAGAGCTAAATGAATTAATTGCTTAGTCTAAATATGCTCAAGCACTTTGCCATTTCTTTTCAACAGGAACAAATGAAGCCAGATTTTGGAAGATATAAAACCAGTAATAAAAGAACAAATCTTGAAGGATTTCTCACAAAAGTCCCACTTATTTGAGAGCTTTCTGTGTAAAAATAGCTGTTTATTAATATTCTACAGCAGTGAAATTGGGGTATTTTCAGTCTTTGCAAACAGAATTAATTTATTTTTCACAGAGCAGAGAGAAAGCTAAAGAAACTCTCCAGTAACACCACGGGGCTTGGCTGGGAATACAGAATTACTATCTTTCTGGAATAAAACTAGGCACTTTGAAATTAAGTGATGTCAAAAAGCCAATTTCACATAGCCTGTAAGTATTTCCTTGTAAAATCTGATAATTCTCTGGTCACTTTTTAAAACAGTTTTGGTAGGTAGATTCAAACTGTCTCACTGAGCATAAGGAACAAGATTCAATTTGTGTTATCTGGATATCTGCTTTTCCAGATCCCAAACATCTGCACAACTTGAACCTACAATATTTTTATCAGTATTTCCCACAATAGAGTAGGAGAGAGGTACATTGGCAGAATTTGTGAGGCGAATGAGCGCTTTTACACATTGCAGCAGTGCTGTTAATACCTTGACTTCCTAAGTGCCGAGTTTACACAAAATGATAACACTGCCACTTTATCACTTAGCAGCATCTGCAGACTTAACGCTCCACAATGACATAGAAGATGATATTTGTTACCAAAAATAATATGCGCACAACCATCCATGTGGAAACATTTCTACATCATGCTTCTGACAATCCAATTTTGTTTTTGAATATTTCCCAAACTTGGAACCAAGTCTTGCTGCACAATCCTCCTTCTGTTTTGCATTATCAGCCTGTGTCATGCCAGAAGCCATTGCTGATCTACTGCACTGTTTGATTGGTGACATGTGGTGCTTCTGGGCAATCCCTGAAGTTGGGCTTTTGCAGGTTAGCAGTGTTCTCGGAGATCTTTAATACGTGAAATCATTTCATTTCCTGACCTGTCAAAGGCAGTTGAACACCCAGGCTGGTGCTGCCAATCTAGATGAAATGTGTTCTTGGATCCACAGCCTCCCTGAGGTCCAAGATTGATAACAGAGACGCATCTCAGTAGCACAGCAAACCTGGACTTGCAGCTCAACAGCATTTTTGTTTCAATCTCCAGGTTCAAGTTTCAACCTCAGTTGACTCAGACTCCCAGATCTAACCCTCAGTATTAGGAAGCCAGCAGGCTTGAAAACAGATTCAGAATAGGAACCTTGGATTTTTACCTCCTTTCCTATCTCTCACAGACGAACACACTCCATTTGCTTACCCAGTGGGACTTCTTAATCCAGGAAGCATTCAGTCATTCCTTCTTCACCTTCAAGATGAAGAAGCTTGGCCTAATTCTTGTGGCCTAGTTATTTTATTTACTCTACGAAATAACAAATTCTCAAAACAAATAGATAAATAACAAATAAAGAGATTGGGCATCTCTTTATTGGAGATACATAAAAGTGATATATGCATAAACATTAATTTTTATATATATCATTGAATCACAGACAGCTTAGTAATAACAATTTTTTCAATTGATTTCAAGATCAGTGTTACCTTATTAATGAGAAAGAAAAACAATTTCCCTTTTCTAATTTTTAAATTTTTGCAGCATTCACATATTAGGATGAACTAAGATAAATACTTCTATACGTAGCTAGTAGGTTGTGGAAAAATAAAAAGCCTTATGAAAATAATAGCCTAAGCAATAATATTTAGAACACAAGATGAAAAGGTGTTTTAATCTCTTTTACCCAGGGATAATATTGCCAGCCCTCAGTTTTGGACAGAAAAAACCCACATTACTGTTCAGAAGGATGGAAGGAAAAAAGGATTTTTCCAAAGTCAATATACACTTCAGTTCTAACCATATCAAATAATAGCGATTCATGGTCATTTTGATATATGGCATGAAGAAGGTCCTGCCAAATTACCAGTTCCTCGAACTGTAGTTTCTGTTCTGCTTCTCTGGAGTTCAACGGGATGTATAGCTCTAAAGAAGTGATACAATGCCTAAAGGGACTTGGTGTAAGAGAAAACAGGAGCTAGCAGAGAGCAATCTGCAAAGGAATTAAAAATGTAGCTTGGCAGAAAATGCTTGGAAAATGTGAAGCAAAGGAAGACTGAATTGAAATGAAAGACAAGGCCGTATTTATGAAATCAAGCCTAAATTACCGTATAATGTTATGTCTTCCAAACCAAAGGAACAGCACACACAAATAAACTGGATCAAAATAATCTTGATGCTGTTAAGTGACTTCCTCTCCTAAATCACATGCTATCCTGAACTAGCAGGTAACCTGAGGTATTAAACGTACATTCATGCATTGTAATTCAGTTTATGTTCCTTTGAAGATTTATCCCTGTTTGCTGTGAGAAGGGTCTGCAATTATAACCTAAGACAACAAGCAGAAGAATGGAAGATTAAGGTCACACAGATAAAGGAATACATCTGCTCTATACGCTGTACAGAGCACAATGTCACGATGTCTTGGAGACGCAATTGTTTCACTTTAATTTTAGAAAATTAAAGAAGTATAAGTGACTGAAAAAATGTGGCTTTGTTTATAACATGGAGGCTGGAAAGAAGAAATCATAACTAAGGCAGCACTTAGGACAATAGTCAGCCTGAAGCATATGCTTAAATTTCATAAAATATAACTGATGTGAGAAGGTATTTAAAAGTAAATAAGTGTTTATGTGGTGTTCTGAATCTAAGCAGATCCAAGCTGATAAACAAAGACTATATTATTGAGGTTTAAATCTTGTTAAATCTTATAATCCAGATGCTGGAGGTCCTAATTATAAGCAAATGTCCTAATTATAAGTTATTTTACTTCACCTTCATGTAGCAGCCAGGAACGGATTGCAGGCATATGTGGTTTCTAATTGTATATACACCTTTTCATCATTGTGCTGCGTGCAGTCGGCAGTGGGGTTGTGAGGACACTTGGCAAGTGTAAAGAGCATGTGGCTGCAAGAGTGAAGAAAGGTGAAGGAAGTCGCTCAGCAAAAGTGACAAGCCCTGCAGTGAAATTGCATCAACGGTAGCAGATCAGGAACCCAAAGTCAGGAACAAACTCAGAAACAGTTCTCCATGAAAAACTAATAGCCCAATGCTGACTTACCCATGCTCACTCAAAGTTGAACAAACAACACTTCCCTGGTAGACAATGTAAACTGGTAAAGCACCTGAGAGAAAGAGCGATAGTAACATCCGCCTTTCCTTGACATTTACAAATGGGTTTCCAGTTTCCCTACTGAATATACCATTTACAACCCCAACAGCTTTGTTCCTCTTATCCTGCTTTTTTCTTTTTCTCTAGTGAGGAATGAGTCATCTGTCTCCTATTTCAGTTTGTTCACTCATACTCTTTTTGAAATACAATTTGGCAATGATTTGTTGTGCAATCCTTTTCCAAACAGGTGTTTGTTTTCTGCCTGCCCCTGCAAATTTAGGTAATAGTTAGCTGCCTTCTGCACCTGTGTGGATAAGACCATATCTGAAGAACCTCTTTAGTCTGTTGAGTAGCTCAGAGCAATATTCAGATGACCTTGTGGTTAACACATAAGCAGCCAACTGTATCTAGCTTGGCACTGACACTGTGGTGATCATTAGTGGAGCTGAATTTAAGACAGAAAATGGGTTTGGGATACTAAGATAAAGCTGGACAACTAGGAGTATCATCAGCCAAATAGGTACCTCGGGAGCTGTGGCATGAACGGACAATCCTCGCCCAGGTCTTTTCCACCATGTTTCAGGAGTTCCTGCAGCAATCACTTGAATAAACTCATTTGCTGCAACTCAGACCATATCTAGCTTTGAGGGTTCAGTTAAGGGTTTGGGGACTTCATAGTAGAATACATTGAAGCAGAGTCAGTTTTCTAAACGTGTCAGGTTCAACTGGTTGCTGGACCAATCTGATCTATAACACTTCGACACAGGAGAAGGAAGATGTGGTAGAGATGCCATTGCAGCGTGAGTTACTTGAAAGCGATAAGCAGCCTAAGAACTAGTGAGCTAAAAAGAGAGGGAGTGAAAGAAAAGAGAGGTAAAGGTTAAAAGGGGAATTGAGGAATGTTCTGCAAATCCATACAGCATAAAGATGAAAGATAAAGTTACTTAAAGAAACAAGTGATCAACGGAGAGCAAGTAAAATATGGAAAAAAATCATTAGAAAACTCATTCCAGGGAAAAGCTATATACTCAAGAAAAGATCCATTTATTCAACAGCTATTTCTAGACATGGTTTGAGATACAAAATGAGTCAGAACTGTGTGGCTCTGACTCTGATACAGATCAGTAATAGGTCTGGGTGTCAGGTCAGGCATTTGCCTGTAGGGCAGAAGAGTCAGGTTTTAAGTCCCATCTCTAACCCAGGTCAACAGGTTTCACTGAAAAGAACCCTCTTACCTTCACGGGTAGACATTTTTTCTCTGTTGAGGCCTTTGCCAGCTCTTGTGTGTTAAACACAAAGTCAATGAGCCCATTCTGGGATTTAACTTCATGGTGGGATTTCTGCTCCTGGGTGTATTTCACCACAGCTTGTTGGGAGTCAGCAGTACTGCTGAGTACCTCCAGGGGTTCTCAAAATCAATGGTTAGAGGCTTCGGGTAGTTTTCCTGGAGGAATAGTAAGACCATGGCAAGATCAACATGTCAGCAGCTCTCTGCACAGTATGAAGGACATCTCTTCTTCTCTGGGACACATTTATTTAACTAACAAGAGGAATCTATCAGAAAAACTGGCAAGTAAAGAGAAATCATAGAATCATACAATCTTCTGGTTGGAAAAGACCTTTGAGATCATTAAGTCCAACCCACCCATCCTAACCCATGTCCCTCCAAAACTCATCTACGCATTTTTTAAACACCTCCAGGGATGGTGACTCAATCACTTCCCTGGGTAGCCTCTGCCAGTGCCTGACCACCCGTTCAACCTAATATCTAATCTGAACCTTCCCTGGTGCAACTCACAGTCATTTCTCCTTGTCCTATCACCTGTCACTTGAGAGAAGAGATCAACACTCACTCTGCCACAGCCTTCTGTCAGGCAGCCACAGACAGTGATACGGTCTTCTCTCAGCCTCCTCTTCTCCAAGCTAAACAACCCTGGTTCCCTCAGCTGTTCCTCAATAGGACTTGTTCTCCTGCCCCTTCACCAGCCTTGTCGTCCTTCTCTGGATGTGTTTCAGTACCTCAATGTCCTTCTTGTACTGAGGGGCCCAGAACTGAACACAATACTCAAGGTATGGCCTCACCAGTGCCAAGTATAGGGGTACAATCACCTCCCTGGTTCTGCTGGCCATGCTGTTTCTGATACAGGTCAAGATGCCATTGGCCTTCTTGGCCACCTGGGCACACTGCTGGCTCATATTCACCTGGTTGTCAGCCAGCATCCCCAGGTCCTTCTCCTCCAGGCAGCTCTCCAGCCATTCTTCCTCAAGCCTGTAACACGGCATGGGTTTTTTTGTCCCAAGTGCAGGACTTGACATTTGGTCTTGTTAAATCTCATCCCATTGGTCGCAGCCCATGGATCCACCCTGTCCAGAGCCCTCTGCAGCGCCCCACTTCCTTCAAGCAGATCGACACTGCCATCCAGTCTGGTGTCATCCGCAAATTTGCTAAGGGTGCACTCGATCCCTTCATCCAGATCCTTAATAAAGATATTGAACAGGACTGGATCCAGCACTGAACCCTGAGGAACACCACTCGTGATCGGCCTCCAACTGGATTTAACTCCTCTGGGCCCGGCCATCCAGCCAGTTTATCACTCAGCAGAGGGTGTGCCTGTCCAGGCCAATGGCAGCCAGTCTCTCAAACAGAATACTGTGAGAAACAGTGTCAAAGGTTTTACAAAAGTCCAGGTACACCACATCCACAGCGTTTCCCTTGTCCATTAACCGGGTAATGTTGTCGTAGAAGGAGATCAGACTGGTCCGGCAGGACCTGCCTTTCACAAACCCATGCTGACTGGGTCTGCTCACCTGGCTGTCCTGCATGTGCTGTGTGATAGCACTCAATATGATCTACTCCATGACCTTTCCCGGTACCAAGGTCAAGCTGAGAGGCCTATAATTTCCCGGATCCTCCTTCAGACCCTTCTTGTAAATGGGAGTTACATTTGCCAGTCTCCAGTCAAGCGGTACTTCCCCAGTCAGAGAGGACTGTTGATAGATGAAGGAAAGGGGTTTGGCAAGGACCTCTGCCAGTTCCCTTAATATCCTTGGGTGTATCCCGTCCGGTCCCACAGACTTGTAGCCGAGCAGGTCTTCAACCAAGTCTTCTTGGAACATTGAGGGTTCGCCTTCGCAGTCTTCTAGCTCAGGAGGCTTGGAGCCCAGAGAACATCTTACCTTCCTATTAAAGACTGAAGCAAAGAAGGAGTACCTCTGCCTTGTCCTTATCCTTTGTTACTACATTTCCCCTTGCATCCAGTAAAGGAGGGAGAGTCTCCTTGGTCCTCCTGTTGTCTTTAATATACTTGAAGAAACATTTTTTGTTGTCTTTCACTGAACTGGCCAGATGGAGTTCTAGTTGGGCTTTAGCCCTTCTAATTTTTTGCCTACATGATCTCACCTGCTCTTTGTAGTCCTCCTGAGATGCCTGCCCCGTCTTCCAAAGCTCATATATTTTCCTTTTTTCCTTAGATCAACAACATCCTTAGATCAACAACAACTCTTTTAAGCCAAACTGGCCTCTTCCCCGCCGACTCATTTTATGACGCACAGACATGGCCTGCTCTTGTGCCGCCAGAATTTCCTTCTTGAGGAGCATCCAGCCCTCTTGGGTTCCTCTATCATTTATAATCATCTCCCACTGGAATTTATCATGCAGCCTTCTAAACAATTTGATGTCTGCCCTCTGGAATTTCAAGGTGGCAGTTCTGCGGACCGCTCCTCCTTACTCCTCCAAGAACTGAGAATTCTCTCATCTTGTGATCACTGAGCCCCAGGCGTCCTCCAACAGTCACCTCCTCCACAAGGTCCTTTCTATTCACAAACAGCAGATCCAGTGGGGCACCTTCTCTAGTCGGTTCACTCACAAGTTGTGTTAGGAAGTTATCTTCCATACACTCAATGAACCTCTTAGACTGTTTCCTTTCTGCTGTGTTATACTTCCAGTAGACATCTGGAAGGTTGAAGTCTCCCACAAGAACAAGGGCCAGCGATCGTGAGACTTCTCCCAGTTGCTGGTAGAAGAGTTCATTGGATTCCTCGTCCTGGCTGGGCGGCCGATAACAGACTCCCACCACTACGTCTGACTTACTGTGGGTTCCACTGATTTTAACCCACAAGCACTCAACCCTATCGTTAGTATATTTTACTTCTACACAATCAAAACCTTCTCTAACATAGAGGGTAACCCCACTGCCTCTCTTTCCTAGCCTATCCTGCCTGAAGAGTTTATAGCCACCCATGGCAGCACTCCAGTTGTGCAAATCATCCCACCATGTTTCCGTGATGGCAATTACATCATAGTTTTCCAGCCTTACAATGGCTTCCATCTCGCCTTGGTTGTTGCCCATGCTGTGTGCATTAGTGTAAATGCACTTCAGTCGGGCTGCTGTTTCCACTCCTTTCCTAAGTGGAATAAACTCAAATCCTGACTGCCTACTATCGGTGGTTTGTAAGCTACCAATAACCTTTGAATTCTGGCTGCCACCTAGAGTGCCATTCTCCACTTCCACTAAGGTGGCAGACCAGGGGCTCTCACCAGTACACCGTCCCTCAGAGCCTGAAGAACCATTCCCATGATTTATTTTACTGAGCCCAGTGATGTCCCCCTCCCCCTTCCGAACTAGTTTAAAGCCTTGTTGATTAGTCTGACCAACATTTTAGAGAGTGTCCTTATGCCCTTACGGCACAAATGTACTCCATCATTTGCCAGCAGGCCTGGTGTGTTGGCCAAACCATTGTCAAAGAACCTGAAGTTTTGTTCTTCACACCATATTCGGAGCCAGTCATTCAGTTCCTGGCTTCTCCAATTCCTTCCCTCACCACTCCCTATGACAGAGGAGAATATGACCTGTGCTCCTGATCCCTTTACCATTTGACCTAAGGTCCTAAAGTCCTTTTTTATTGCTTTGAGGTTTCTAGTTGGTTTTTCATTTTTACCCACCAGGAAAATGAGTAGTGAGTAATAATCTGTGGACTTGACAAGTTTGGTAAGTTGTCTTGCCAATTCACCAGCTGAGGCCCCAGGTAAGCAACAGACTTCCCTATGCAGTGGATCCAGTCTGCATATTGGACCCTCTGTATCTCTCAAGAGGGAGTCCCCAACAACAACAATCCTCCTACATGATCACACAGATTTCTAAAACACTACAAAACACCATGCACTTTCACCAGTAACTATGCAGTAACTATGCACTGGTGAAAGTATGCACAGATAAATTAATGCAAGGTTGAACTTTGTATCTCAAAGGGCAATTCCATAAAAACAAGTACTTTCTCCTGGCTGTTACACTTTAGAAATCCACTGTAAAAAAAAATCACTCTTTAGATATTTAAGACTGACATTATTCTGTAGTAGAAAATAAATCTTTTTAAGAGTCCTGTTATTAGAGAGGAATTATAACTCTTTAGAGGCACTACTGATTTCAATATTAATAACACGATTCTGCAAATCTATTTTTCTAATCAGTTTCTGAATCTGTGATCAAAATTTTAAATCAGGTATTTTTCTTCAGACCTCATAGTTTTCTAATTCCAGGGAGAAAAGACTCCAATAACCTTTCTTCAAATCCCTGTTAAGAATCACCTCATGTACAGAAAAAATAAGTGCCTTGTAAAGACAGATAGGCTTTAAGAGGTTTTCCTCTATTAAAGTGAATAATATTTAAGACTTTCTTATCCTGATATTACTCTATATCACAGAAAAACTAAAAAGTCATCATTGTAATATCATTTGGGTGAAACCAAATAATTTCTCTTAAAGTTTTCTTACACACTATAAAACATATGAATCTTTCCCCTTTTTTATATGTAAAACTAATGGTTATTTTTAACCTGCTTTTAACTTTGTTTGCATGCCTGTATTATAAGACTTCTAGGTTTTAGTGGCTTTTTTACTGCTCTTTTGATGCCAGTAAGTTTGAGACTATATACTGCCCACGAGTGATTTTATCTTCATGGAATTTACAAAAAATACTACTGGAAAGGGCTGGGAATTAATGTGATGAGTGGGCTGTAAGAATCTGAACAGACTAGAAATACAGCTGGCAAATGTGTGAAGCCTCACTCTTTCAAAAGGACGGAGTAAAGCTATTTATTCCTTTTAACTATTAAGAAATTACTTATTTTTTTTTCTCCTCTGCCTTGTGCTTGTGCTATTAAGATGACTTGTGTTGTTATGCAATAAACTGCATCTGAGGATTCTTGGTTTCATGGGAAATGCCCAGCTATCAGATAGATCACACACTGGGTCATTGGTTAACCCAAAGGGCTATTTTGCCAAGTGCCACTTGGAAACTGTCAGCAGAAACTTTTGGAAGGAATGAGGATGACAGAAATAACCTTTGTCATGTATCTTCAATGTCTCAAGTCAACAGAAATCTAGAAATGTTTCTTTGCATTTCATGAACCTTTGCATAAATTGATATCCAATGGACACGGGCTTTTCCAAGCACTGTGGGAAATATTAAATAGCAACATCATACTTACCTGATATATATCTGAAATAGATCCTCTTATCTGTAACTCTAGGCATTATCTCTCTACTCTAGGAATTGAAATGCCTTCTATATGTGAGACCCTGAGATATAATGGCTATTGGTAATATTTGGCTTTGCAGTATTTCTTTCAATTTTAGATCAGCAGGTGACATAAAGGTATGTATTCTTACCCGTGTTTTGCAGGGCTACTCATGTAGGAGAAGAACAAATAGATTGTCAATTATTAGTAAAAGAGACTCAGGGTAGAGGGGAATAAAGTTATAAAGGAGCTTGGAAGACTTTTTACCTTTCAGCCAGAAGCTCTTCAGAGAAGCAGTATTCCCTTCCCCTCCCTCAACTTTATTCACTGTCTTCCCCCTCTTGCACATCATGCTCAAGAAGATTCAAGGACCAATGATTCAGCATTCAGAAGGAGGAGGGATAAAGCAGCAGAAGTTATTTGTTCCTCCTGTTTCAAACTGAAGAGGACTACAAGCCAGAGGCATAGTTGCTGGAGTTATCTTTAGGGCAATACTCCGAGGAGCCAAGGGATGCTAGAGTTGGTGGCACTGACCCCTACCCTCCTCCTCCCCACAGACTTCTCCTAGGCACTGGATACTTCCCCACATGTCCCATGTGGGAACTTACTAGCCATTAATTGCTTTTTCACTCCACTGCAACAGACCTCTTTCTCAGCCCAGGGGCTCCTGAGTCCCAGCCACCACTGCTCCCCACCCCAGCTATAGACATATTTCAGCTCTGAGGAGGGAAAACATTCCTCTGAAAAATGAGGCACTAAAGTTGGGGAAGAGCACTTAACAGTGCTACACAGTGTTTGGATACAACAGAGACAAAAATATACTCTCCCCATGGTGATCCGAGGCAAGAGCTTGCTTTTGGCTGAACCAATACCAAATGAAAGTAATTATGCTCATATCAGCAGTGTTGCTCCAGAGTGACACTGGTAGGACCAGAAGCAAAATTCAGGGACATAATGTTTACTTTTCTGGTTGAAATGATTAATTATTCAGAAACAACTCTATCACAGGCACAGCATTTCCTTCAATTAATTCAAATTAACATTTTGTTTATAGCACAGAGTAAGCCTTTTCCTTTTCATAGTTCAAAGTGAACCCTGGGGCTCTAAATATGCCTCCTGGTGATTTAATTAAAAGATGAATATGCATTTTTAAAAAAGAAAACTACAGAAAGAGGAAAAAGTTACAACTAAAAAAGCAGTAGCTATGAGGAAAAGGAATCCACTAGTTAAGAAATAAAAAGAAAAACTGGATGACTAACAAAAATTGTATGAATTAAGACACTAGAGAAATGAAAGATAATAGCTTCATAATGTGAAGAGGCTGAAAAGAACAAACAATGCACTGTAAAGATATTGTTTTGAACACAAAGATTACATGATTCAGTGAGATTCGGCTGTACTGGGGTTCACAGTTGGTTTTGTAGGAGCGAGGAGGAGCAGAGTTATAGTTCCCAAAATGGTTGCTGCTCCCCAAGATGTAGGACTTCAGCATACAACAAGTCTCACTGTATATTGAGCTAACAAAAGCAAGGTTCCAGCTGAAGAACATTTGGAAGCCAGTGCCAGACCCTAGGCAGAGTAAGTTAGTAGTTAGGCCTGACACACATATTTTGTGCATAAAAGCCATAATGCTTGGCCTCTACCACACCTTCATAGCAGTAGGAGTAGAGTGGTGTAGATTGCAAAATAGGTAGGAGATAGATAGGACGGAGGAATATTATCTGAGTGAAAGTTACAGCATAAAACTCCTGATTCCAAAGCCTGTCCCTCAGGCACTGAACATGGCGTAGGTCAATCAGTGATAACCACAGGGCTTCACAACCTACTTGCTGAGCTCCACATGCGTGTGATCTAGCAGAGATCGTGAGTGGCACCATCCTCACACCTTGGTGCTGAACCAAAGCCACCATAGTGGTGCCTGCAGTGCTTGCCCACACCACAACAGCCGCTGCCTGTGCTGGCAGAATAATGAGAGCAGAGTCTCTCTGCTTCTGCCTTCGCTCCCTGGAGAGTTCCAAGTGATCTATCACAAAGCATTTTCCTGCTGCCACAACCCTACCACTACAGTAATGCTGCTGCTGAGCTGGCCAGGCTCCATTTTTTTCTGACGTGTAACTGTAATTGCCTGTGAATTTCAAATGACTACAGAAAATTGTGGGTTTGCTGTGGATAGTATGAAGCACTATCAGGTATGAAGTAAATCTTTTCAGATTTATGCTAAAAGAATGGTACTGGTCCAAAAGGGACAATTTTCACAGTGATAGTGACAACTATAGACTCAACCTGAGTTCAAGAGGCTATGACCAAAATACATTTTGTCTTCTTAGATAGTGTTTTGTACTGGTTCAACTAAATAATGATTTGCAATTGAAAACTAGAAATGGAAGAGACTGGATATATTGTCAATATTACATTGCAGTGGTGAACCTGTCATTTAAGTTCCTGCCATTGTATTAATCTCCATTCAGTAAATTTTAAGGACAGTGGTTTTCCATCCATCCTCACATCTACTGATGACATTCACTAGATCCAGCGAACGCTGCTGAAAACGGCTGGGCATGTTCTTTTTTGAGATTAGCTACCTTAAATACAATATGAGAATAAAGCAAAGAGGTCCTCGGAAAGCTGAGGTATTTCTAGTCCTGTTAACTATTCATTGACATTTTTTGGATTAGGTCGTTAAGCAAGCTGATTTTCTGATCCTTTCACAAGAGCACCCATATCTTCCTTTAGCATCAAGGGAAATTAAACACTTGTGGAGACATACAACTATATGGCCTAATGAACTGTAACATGTATCTGCACTCACATATAACGCACATATATACTTTCCACATCTCCACCCAAAACCCAGAAATTTAGTAGAACAAGAATATTAGAAATTATAACTGATCTTGTCAGGAACTCCAGACAATACTTAATTCTCCAGCTCTTGGAAGAGAGGATTAGGAAAGAGTTTTATTACTTGGGTGGGGAGAAGTAAAGATTCTGGGCTGACGAAACAGCTCAGCATTTCTGAGTTCCAGTCTCGCTAGTTATGATATGGTTCCTCTCATGAGTATCTTAGCTGAATCTCAGGAAGGCAGCCATAAGTCTCAAAGCCTTCGGGTGGCTGCCAAGAAAAGTGGAGTGTTCTTAGACAGAAAGTGAGAGAATGTATCTGTTTCTAGGATTTGTGTCTTCAGTCT
This sequence comes from Tapera naevia, assembly GCA_033556795.1. Taxonomy (NCBI): domain Eukaryota; kingdom Metazoa; phylum Chordata; class Aves; order Cuculiformes; family Neomorphidae; genus Tapera; species Tapera naevia. The sequence continues at coordinate 22,149,697 of JAUMJJ010000038.1, forward strand.
CATTGCTACTTCTGGCCACCGTGACTGCAGGAGTGAGGGGTAAGTATGGCTGCAGCTGAGAAAGTCAGATGCTGGGGTCCATTTTGTAAAGCTTGGTTTGGGCATGAGGGACTACTACAAATGCAAGTCTCAGTTTAATCTGATAGAAATTACTCCATGAGCAGCCTAAACCTGGATTTTCGAAAAATCAATGACCTTTCTTTTGCAAAAATTAACAACATTTTCACTGAAGATGTCACTTTGTCATCCAGTATACAAACTCTTAAAACCTGAATATTCCAATAGAAAATAAACTGTGGTCAAAGAAAATAACAGTTCCAGTGATGAGAGTTCTCCTTTGCCTACATGAGTCCAAATGTTCAGCTGAAACACATTTCTCAGACATCTTTTGAGAGTCTATTAAAACACATATTCCTTTTCTTCTAGAAACAGGACAGTGTTGCGTCAGAGATTTTTTTTTGTAAACCTTTAACCTATGGGAGGTATTTTGGCTTTCCACCAGAAGGCTGGATGAACAGCTACACTGCACCTTAGAATTGCTCAAAGGCTTTTGCTAGCTGATAATATAAAGATCAGAACCAGTTTGCCTACAATCATATTCAAAGGAGAAGATACACATCAAATCCAGACAACTGGAAAAAATCTCTAGGCTGTATAAGTGGAAACTAAAAAGCCTGAAGCAGCTTTTGATATCTTTCACCTCTACAAAATTTTCTTGTCTTCCAAATTCAGAGATGCTGCAGCCTCACAGAAATATCTGTTTTCAAACACATATTTACATATCTATCTTGCTAAGGGTAAAGTTAGGACTCAAAAGGATATGGAAAATCATCCAAGTCTGAATTCATTGCCAGTCAGTTGCAGGCATGAAGAAGGAGATTTCTGGGGTTTGCATTTGATTCTATAGATATTTATCAGAAAAAAATGGTATTTATCCTGAAGAATCAAGGTCTCATTGAACACCACCCTTGCTTTTTTTTCACCTTCCCCTCACTGAAAGCGCTATGAGATTAGAGGCAAGAAAAAGTATAAGGAGTCTTCATAGTATGCCAGTGATTTCAATCATATATGGTGTACTTTTGATAGTAGAAATGACTGCTGCTAAAAATTGCATACATGTGATGCATGGGGATAGTGTTTTGTTCTTCTCTGTGATGGTGCTGAAAAGTATTTAAACTGCCTGACTCAAAATGATTCATTCTGTTTAATGAAATTTGAAAGAAATTGTGTGGCAGTACATGCATAATAGGTATTTGTGCATTCAACAAAATCATACATATACATCACCTAAAATGCAAATATGCATCAGCCAAACAAGGCTAACAATGATTAATCGTATTCTAATTTTCATCTGTCTTTCAAATTAATATTGTGGTGATATTGGGACTATATGAAATTTAGCTAAGTAAGTCCACAACGTTGCCTGCTGTAATTATTGATGGGCTGTGGCTTGATAAATATTTTAATATTTCATAAGGCCTAGCACCACTTGAATTTTAAAAACACTCCATCTTTCTCAAATCTTCATTAAAAAAGTATCCTCATATGTGTAGGCAACAGCAGCTCATGAGAATGATTCACGAGGCAGACACAGCCAAAGAAACACAAGGCAGAAATATATTAGTTAGAAATTTCATCACTCTCCTCTAGAGATAGCATAATTGATATCACCTTAAAGAGGACTACTTATGATTACTATGTGCAAATCTTTGTCCCAGTGCTCTGAAAACATTTTAATACTTTCCACTGCCTTCCTGACATCTCTACAGAAAGAGCATGAAGTGTTCTGCCACTTCACTGGCAGTTGCATTTGCACCCCAGCACAATGAAACCAAGTTTCCATGGCCTGAGTAGCTGTAACACTGTCCTTCTCCTTTACTTACTTTGTGACCTCTCTGGTAGCTTTCTGCAGAAATGTGGTTTCTCAGTCCAGGGCCATCAAATTCCCAGCACTGGTTCTGATATCCTGGATCATTCAACAGCTTAAGCAAATCTCTTGCTGAAGCCCCACTTCCTCATCTTTGCAGAGAGGTTTGGGCAGAAAGCAAACAAGCTGAATAACTCTGTGGAAATTTGGAAACATGTTTATGCCTGGTTTCAGCAGATACTGCAGAGTAGGTCTTCTTTTGGACTCCTATAGCTCATAAGCAACGTGTTTTTGTGCTGACCACATAAAATGCTGCAGGCACCTCCTTCCCCTGCAAGTTCCGCTGTGAATCCCTTTGCAAATTTCAGAATTAAATTCTTTATTTCCTGTCTCTGCAAGCAATGTCAGAGGCCACGTAAACAACTTGGTGTGGGTTAGGGACCACGACTTTACACAGTAAGTATGTAGGCAGCACACATATCCAGATTAAAAAATAACAGAAGCCTATATATGTGCCTGAGCTGCATCAGCTCATAGAAGATTTTCAGAGGGGAGAATTTCCCTGAGGCAATTCAGGTTACTTCCGCAACTCAAAGTATTGTGGGAAAGTACTATTATACCTTTCCCATGGAGCTCAAGTTTTTCTGAGGCCTTTCTAAGGGATGCGATATTGGATGGGTCTGGCCTGATGCAACTGTTCTTCATCCACCACCACCCCGCGGGCTGGGGGCACGTGGTCTGCTCTGGCTCTTCTATGGGAAAGGACTGGGTGATTCATTGTAGGTCCCTAACGACGGAAACAGTTTAGTCTAGTCTAGTCTAAAAAAGGTGCCTGGGCTGCAAAATGATGCTTCTCCCTGCCTGCCATTTTCCCTGTTGATTTCCTCACAGCCCCTGACTCCTCACACTCTGTCACCACACAGCGGGGCATCACTAATGCCTCTTCTATCTCCCGGACAGAGAACACATTCTCCAAATAATGTGTTTTCCATCCAAATTTCCTCTGTTTCAGATATTAGACTACCTCCATCAAAATTTAAAAACGAGGAAGCAATGATCCTACGTAGCATGAAATCCCTAAATCACATGGCAGCTTTGAACAGTCTTTCATGGCACATTAATTTTGAATTATCAACCAGAAGTCATAAGAAACTTTTGTTTTTTTTTTTTCCAAGGGAGTTTAAAAGTCACACCCCACTATAAACCTTAACTTGTAATTCTTCCAAGTATTTTATCTCCCCTGCTTTATAGGAACAAATAGAGTATGCCACATTTCCTGGAAATATAAGCTAACTTCAGCCAGAAAAATGAAATATGTTTTCAGAAAAAGTAGCAATTTTCCTTTGCTCTTCATTAATTACCTGAATCTTAATCAACTCTCTAAAGAATCCAGTGGTTTGTGTAAAATGAGGTAGTGATCCTGATTTGAACCTGTTTCTACACAGCTGGAGAACATGTTGTTCTTTTTTCCTCACCCAAAAAAGAAAAGAAATAAACCAAAAATGTCATCTCTGTTCTCTCACTGTTTGTTTTATCAGTCATTCGCATTTATGGTAACACTAGCTGACTTCTTCAATGGGATTCAAATAACGCAGTGATTGGCTAATTTCATCGTTCACAATGAAGTTATAAACTTCACTTTACTCAGATGACAGGATGAGGTTCTAACAAAGTATTTATTTAGCCTTCTAACGTCTACAATGCCATGATGGCATAGGACCAGCATGGATAAATCTCTGTGACCCCAGTTCCTAGCACAAGAGTAAAAACTGTCAGACAACGGAAAAAAAGTGTTGCCAGAATGAACTCCTTTCCAATAAATAGAGCTAGTCAGCAATTTCGTTTGTAAAAGTGTCTCTGAAGAGAAAATATACTTCTGAAAATGACTGGAGGGGAGAGGTAACATTAACTTTCCTATAACATTTTGACCTACTAGTTTTTCTAAGAAACCATTTAGTTCTTAAGTTTTCATTTGTGGTCAGCATTCTGGTTTAGATCAGTTCAAAATTAACCTGTAGCTGTATGAACTACTATGTACAAAGTAGGGGCAGTTGTCTAGACCCCCTTGTACTCCCTTTTTTCTCAAAAGCACAGAGCTCAGTGGAGGATACACTCAGGTCTGCATGGTCCATGGGGAAAAGAAAGGGCATAAAGACCCTGCACGACAGTTCCTATGCAAGAGCTCAGGTGTAAATATTTAAAAAATGGGCCAAACTCAAAGTAAGTGTTTAATTAAATTTTTAAATGTTTTGTTGTGCTCCTTGCCCTTTTGGATTTATTTTTTCCCCAGAGTTTGTCATTCCACTAACATTTTTAAAGAGTATTTTTGCATTTTTCATGATTTAGGGCTAATACATATATTAAGGTATGAGATTTTTTTTGTTATTTTGTAGTAACTCTGATTATCAGATCTACTGGAAAACTTCAGCTTCACTAAAGAAGATCATGTTTTCTCAGGTTCTAAACTGTATTCCTTCAGTAGCTGTTGAAATTAGTGAACTATCTAAGTGAGTTAAAGGTATCCTCCTAAGGTAACTTTTCTGTTCTGAGTATGATGGAATTGAATTTTAATACTGAGCGTCAGTAAAATGGAAAAAAAATTCTAATGACTTCTTCTCCTAAATGAAAATGTGCATATGATAGTGACACATTTCTCCCAGTCAGATGTTTTCCAAAAATCAACAAACTGTTTCATACAGAATCTGCTTTGAATTTCAAAGATGTTGATGGAGAGAAGAAGACTAGATACCATGTGGTTTTGCAGACAGTTGGTTGAACATAGTAAGAAAAAGAAACCTGTATCATAAAGAATTTCAGCTCATGAAAAAGGCATATATTTCTGGCCATTTATGACTTTTATTTGTCTCCCAGCAAATTTATAGCCTTAATTGGTTGATTTTGATGGGCAGGGTTCTTTTCCTAAACAATGCCACTCAGTACCCTAGTAGGAAAATAAAGGTCTGGAAACAAAATCATAGTGAGATTGAGTGAGAAAAAGCATCATATCCAGCATCACTTGCTCATCCCGTTATGACAGTTTAATACCTGAGAAATGTTTCCTCAAAACTAAATCATTTAACCCATCAGAATTCCAATTTCCCCAGTTACCAGAACAGCTAATAATGAGGCTAATTCAAAATAATATTCACTAACTACCTTAATGCTTCAATTTGGCTTCAGAATAACTTGAGATAGCTATGTGTGAGCTTCCAAAAATTGCTGTTTAGTGCTATAAAACAACATGTGTATGCCACAAGGTAATTGCCTTGAATTGAAGTGGATACAATTATCATATACAATCATCAGGAAACATAACAGCAAGTAATGATGTTAATATAAACTGAGATAATAGACACTACATTTGATAGCCATTGTGCTATTTAAACTTATTTTATTTTCTTCAAGATAGCAATGTCACAAAAGGATGCAAGGTCTTTTTGCTGTGGTGACACTAGTGCTATATGGGAGTTTAGATTATGTACTTCTCATCATAACATCCCTGGAGTTATTTATGATCACAGGAAAATCCAGGACCTCTGGAGGTCATTTACTGCAGTTTCCTTCTCAAGTAATGTCAGTTATGAATGAAATCAGACCGGGTCATTCAGCGGTTTATTGTTTTTTTCTACATTGATTAAATACAGTATGTATAAACCTAAAGAATAAAGAAATTAACCTAATTGAAAAATCAGGTTTTAGCAAACTGAAAGAACAGCAAGCACAGCAAATCATACCAAAACTTTAAAATTATCAGTTCATATTATAAAGGGATGTTCTGTGGTGACTTTTACCTCTAAAATAATTTTGTCATGATAACAGTTGCTGTTGCCTTACTGGCAACAATAGTAGGTTCCTTGCTGTCTGGAGCACAAGGTGAAGATTTTAACTGTTTTATCTAGGCTGTCCAGGGTTGACCACGTATAAGATGAAGATGTCATGTGTTTCTTCAGAAAACAGCTTGAATGAAGCTTAAAAAGGAGAATGAAAGGAGAAAATGATATCAGAATTGCAGCACTATGAAAACTCCTAGCAGCATTAATTCAGTGTATGATAGCCTTGATAGTATTCATGTCCATGTCAATTAAAGATGGACCAGATTAGAAACATATCATGCCCACAATTCTCATTTTGTAGAGTATGGTTATCTGAGATAAGAGCCTGTGGTGGTTCGGGAGTGAGGAGGCTTCTAGAATGTGTCTCTTTTCCTACTTCACCCAGAACCAACCAGGACTGGCAAATCTTGCAAAGTCAACAACAAGAGAAATGTTTAATATGTTGAATTGTGTCCTGAGAACTAATTAGACTCAGTTACAGGATATCAGCAACTTAATTCAAAACCTGAATTTTCAGTTTTAGCTTTCATTTACCCTTCAGCCTTAAATTCGAACATCTGTCCAACTCTAATCTAAACCAACATTGTAGCTGTCTTCTAAACCTGTCAGTACTTTATCCAGTCCTGAAATAAAGGCTGCAGCTTGCTAAACTTGCAGTAATACTGCTGGTTAAAATGTGTGTTAGCTGTTTGTTATTCAGTACTTCAGGATAAGTAGATCCTACGGCATTCACCCTGGGGTTTACAAACACAGCCTTCTTTTGTCTGCCCTTAATGCAGTCCCACAGCTTTGCACAGCTCTAGCAAGGATGACGTGTGTGCCAACCATTTCCCCTTTGCTCCATTTCACTGCATGTGGTAAATATGTAAGCCTCCTTATTGAGAGTGTTGTGTTCTGTACTGTAATAGGGCATAGAAGTAAGTCTCACTTCAGCCTGAAGCATTTCTTCCAGGCACAATAATGCATCCGAGCAAAAAGCATCTTTATAGTTATCACTGCTCTCTTGCAGTAGCTACAAATGCACAGTTAATCCTGATTGTCCATGCACCAGGCATTAAAATGCTACGCTGTGCCCAGGTTCTTCCTTTGGGGAAACAATGTGCATCAACCGACCTGGTTTCTGCTGTCGTCTTGACTGGTCTGACCAGTGAGAACAACCTGCCTCGTCACTGAGCCAACAGATAAAACCTCATTCTATTCCCCTTTCCCTTGTAACAGGGGCAGGGGGCACCCAGACACAGGAAGCTCAGAAAAAGCTCTTGACAGGCACGGTAACATTAGTGTAGAGTAACTCTCAGGCTGCCCAGCTACACACTTTCTGAAACATCAAGCACACCTCTGGGGAGAGGTGGGAAGAACAAGTGCCATACTTTTTTTCCTCAGCACATTCATATAATAGAGGAATAGATTTTCCTGTTAACTCTCACTTCACTTTCTTGACAGGTTATGGCTGCAGTAATGAGTTGATTTCAAGGTGAAAGAGATGTCTAAGAGCTTTTGAAAAATCCCAGTGAGTGCTTATGTGCACACCTTTAAATATGTGGCTCAAGGTCACGGGGCCACCAAGCCAGCAGATTTCCTCTGGAGTCACCTCTGAATCACACTTATCAAGCGCCTTTTCTGAGGAGGTATGCGTGCATTGCACTGTTAAGTTGAAACCATGGTGGTTCTGGAAAAAAACTCTGTCCTACAGCAAGGGCCAGATCCTCGTTTCATTTTGTATTGGAAAACACATACCCTTCTAGCAGGAGAAAGCAGTGTGGTAGTAGAAATGAGTAATAATTTCTGTGCATTTGACAAAAAGTGGAGCTTGCTGTTTCCTTGGAAACTGAGCATTTTGTGGGTTTATGGTATTGTGCACAGCAAAGACTGGTTGAGACCTGTGCATGCATGTACGTGGCCACAAAGGCCAGGCTGTCTCAGTTGAAGGTTTCAGTATCTATCACACGCTTGATAAAACACAGCTAAAATGATTTCTCTGACTGAGTAATTCGGTGAGCGTAATGGTGGGAAATCTTTCAGCAAAAGTAAGTGCAGCTAAAGGGAGAGAAAATGATTTGAAATCTTGCTCACTTAGTCACCTATGAACTTTGTATTTTATTTTATTGCAGAACATAACTGTGGTCAGAATCCAGGTTTGGTAGTTCTGTTATCCTCCTCTAAGTGGCCAAAATACCAGCCAAACCTGCTTCTTTAATCCCTGGACAGAAACAAAAACTAAGACTTAGTAATTACAGCATAACTCTACCACACAAAAGTAACACATAATGTTACTGTCATTAAAGCACCATTTAAGAAACCAGAAAATCATAAAATCCTTTAAGTCAGGGACAGAACCCTAAAGGCTCACAGAAATAACATCCTGCCATCTTTTGGCTCCTCAAACCCTTTAGACTTCTAGTATTTTCCTTACATAACCCCTTCACTTCCAGTTATCAGACAAGTCAGATCTAGCCTGTGGATTAAGCATTTGCTCTAAGGCCATAACACCTAAAGAGCTGTCATCAACACTTGTCACCAAATATTCACTACACTCAAAGCTAGAAATACATTCAGTTTTAACAAGGGCCAGCAGCAGTTTGGGAACATTTCTCTTGGGACAAGGACACATTTCCCCAGCAGCTAAGCAATCCATGGTGTCAAACAATTTTTTCCAGGTCCTATGTTAAAGACTGAAAAATAAAATTTCGTTTCCATTAGTTTTGGTGCATTACTCCTCCATGCATTACTCCCCAACCCCATCTTCAAGAAGATTGTGAGATGGAGGTTTTAGTAAAATTCAGATTTAAACTGAGGGGCAAAACATAAGTTAAAGGATGAGACAAGGGAATCAGATACACAGTAAAGAGGAAAAAGTCCAAAACAAAATTAATTTCTGTTCTCTTTTTCGCTAAGATTTGGACGTCCCAATCTGTAGCACACTATTTCTGGCCAAGCGATCTGTCACTGCTCCCCCAGGGGCAGAACGGATGCCTGTTCACTATAGGCACAACAGGCCAGATGTAAAGATTTTTTGGGGGAAAAACAATGAGAATTCTCTGAGATCCAATACAAACATAGCTGACACCTTTAAAACTACACATAAGGAGAGAGCTTCCAGCTGCAAAACTGGAGAAGAGATGGTTCAGCTGCAGTGGTAGACACAGGTGTGAAGATTCGAACCTGGAAAACAATAAAGTTTAAAGGGAATATTTGTCCAAGTTAATTGGGGGTGGGAGACAACAGATTTCTGGCATCTGGAAAGATTCTGGCAAATGACACTGTGTCTGTCTATCAGGGCTTTAAAATTAGTTACCAGATTTTCACAATCAACTTACCACCCTACTGCAGATCTCTTCTTGCTAGCTTATGCTATCTAACTCGGAAGGACTACATGCTTTACTGGAAGCTGGGGCTAGCAGTAGTGCTCTGGGATTACCACGCAACTCTGCCTCTTCAGTCAGGCAAGCCAATGCTTCATGCAGTCCTGGTTCCCCTCCTTCTGGCCAGATGTCATCTGAGCTGCTTGCCAGAAGCTACGTGAGAAGGAGGACTTGGTGACTGCTCTAACACCTAAGATTAAGAAATCTATGAAGCTTTTCACACTCTCTCCTCTTCCACCAAAAAGCAGCCAGAGCACAGCTGGCGCAAACTGTGACTTCATTTAAGAGAAAATCAATGGCTTCCAGCTGGGTTTCATTTCAAAGCCTGTCATCTCAAGTGAGTTAACTAGAAACATGTTTGGAAATCCAAATGAAGAGTCTTGTGTAGGTTCCTGTTATGACAGGTAAGGTGATTGTCACCAAGCTAGGAGGCGAACAGTACTTCGAGGTGCTCCTCACACAGGAGGAACAGTGATGGCACTAATAACACCCATTCAAAACAAAGCAAGCTGGTTTTCTAGTCCTTTTCTCACCAGCAAGGGTTGCCAGAGCAAGAGAGGCTCTAGCTCGCATCATCACAGCAGAGCAAGAGACTTCCCTGGGCATTTGACCATGTCCCAAACTGGAAAAGACATAGAAAAACCAAATATTCCTACAAAGACTTTTTAAATTGATCAGCATCTAAAAAAAAGATAGGTTTGATTTTTATCTTCAGAAGGGCATTCAAAAGACTCACGGGTCCAAATAACAAAATTTCCCTCTCGTATAAATACAGCATTGAATTTCATGATATAAAGCTTCACATTTTTCCTTCTTATGGCTAACTCTGTGTGGCATTAAATTGGTTAACTGTCCCTGACAGCAACCCGTGCATTGCAGGTGGCACAGAAATGTCAATTTTAATTCAGTATTTTATACGCAATAAAAATTCAAAGCTCATGTACGTGAAGAAATTTTAGAAGACTTTCCTGAGGAAAAAATTAGAAAAACTTGTGTGTGAAGGTACAGTGTCAGGGTGTGTAATATTGCCCCGAAAATCAGTCTCTACTGTATATGTTTTTAAGGTATATATAAGTATTACTTATGTTTATACATGCACATACATACACATTTATTTCCAACATTAAGGTCATTACATTACAGACATTTATACTTCCAAGGATAATTTAATCCTTTTTGTGCTGTTTTTGTCAAGCCTCACTCTGTCTTTCAGCAGTTTCCAGTACCAGTTGAAGTGTGTCATTTAACCAGTTTCCAAGACGAATTCAAATATTCACGCAGGAGAGGAAAACTGAAAATCAAAGTCACTTTCTAAATTGCAAGATGACAGATACTTCTTTTCATAAGTAGTCTGAACATTGTTGCCAAAGGAGAAAACAGAAGGGACATGATAACCTATGCTAACATTTTGGACCTTCCCTTGATGCCATGTTTGGCTGAGTATAATAATCAAAATTGCGAGGTGAATCGAGTCAGGTTTCCACTATGCAGTGTTTTCTAAAGCAGTATCTATTTTTAGTAGGTGGTTTTAGGCCACTCAGAGTTCTAATTCAGAGTGCTACAGAAAAATCTGTCTCGGCACCTGAAGTCAGGAATCCAAACCTCAGTGATCCTCAGAATCTCCAGCTGATAGTGCTACTATGAAATGAATAACAGAGATTCCCTTCATTATTTGATGCACAGAACAGGACTTCTCCCATCAGTTTAAGTGGTTCTTCCATGTGCATGAGAAATTTTGTTAACCAATGTAGTAAGAACCAGTAATAAAAATAATGTAGAGTGATGCCTGTTGCGTGAGATGATGTGGTTTGAGGCTTCCCTGCCACCACATGCTTACCTGAACTCTGGAGCACCCGGAGCATCTGTTTCAATTGTGCATTTTTTATACCTAGAATTCGAATTTCTTTTATCTGCTTTTCTAGAACAGAAGAAAATGGGCTTTCTTCCTCTTTGTGCTTTTATTTTTTTTTTACCTGATGTCTCTTTCTCTCCTGGCTCAAAGTCCTCCTGTGAGTGCTGACAGCAGTTCCCATACCACAGGAATTTTTGTCTCAGCTCTTCAGCCAGCTCTTCAGCCTCCTCAATCTTCCAGATGCAGGGAGCAGAACTGGGTGGAAATCTCCGAGCCACACTTTTGTAGGGCAAACAAGGTAATATCTCCAGCCCTGCATTTAACTTCATGTGTCTGAATATAAGAACCTACGTGAAGGCTTTTGTCAGTCTTGCAGATTTCTTCACTCTCTTCTTCCAGCAGTAAATCCAAGATGTCACAGTTTGGAGTGAGTTTCTTTTCAGCAATGAATTTACAAAAGCTCTTCTCTTATTCCTGACAGTGACTCAGCCCTAGGGAAATAAAACTGTGCAAGTAGACTTGGAAAATTAATTTTTGAAGGTCCCTAAAAACATGATGTGCAGCATTTTTAGGGTTTTTTTCCATTTTTCTTTTTTTTCTTCTCATGCTTTGTGCCATTCTCTTTCCAGGATAAGAGACTTGATTTGCAAGTGAGATACTTGTCTGCTAACTTAGCATGCTCAGGAGGGAAACTCCCAAATATGAGTCTTTGTGCTACTCCATTTGGTCCCTTTTGAATACCCTGCTCAGCTTGGAGAGCTTCATAGCATGCCAGTAAAGTAATGAAGAGTTCATTTATGCCTTGCTGAAGGCATCTCTGCTTTACAACCTGGAGAGGGAGGCTGGCAGAATCTATGTAGTCTTTGTGCAGGTGTTTTGGCCTCCTGTTTTAGCTTTTCTGTTTGGTTGCTTCTGAATGGGTACAAAAAGTCATATGGACTAGGAAAACTAGAAAAAATGAATAAATCACACACTCTCCTGCAATTTAAGTGGGGACAGCATCTGACAACAAAGATTACAGCTTAGTTGCATCTAATATGCACTTGTATCTGTGAGTGCCTCAGCTAAGGTCTTGAGTGTAAAACCAGTGGCTCAAAATCATGGAAACAAACAGACTGTATTTATAAACGTGGTTTATAATCGCATTGTGCAAAGTGATAACCACATTACACAGATGACGAGGTGCATTCATGAGTGAGCATTCCAGTCTAGACAATTCAGTTCCCCAAAGTGCAAAATGGTGGGAGTAATTCTCACATTGGAAAATCTCACTTTCGTTTACGTGGATTTTGTCATATGTTCTCATTCACATCACCTATGGCAGAATGAAGCTCCAGACTTACTATTTTCTTTCTAATGCTTTTAAAAGGTTTGTATAAAGTGCCTGTAGAGCAAGCAGGCAGTGAGCACTCTTCTGCTTTGGGAATCATTAAAATTCTGCACTCCAGTTCTATATCTCTAGAGAGACTATGTGTACTTGGATCACCAAATTTACCTTGTTTCGTAACCTACTGTAAGACAGAACAAGTACATAACGGTCACATGAAATAATAACCAGCTTATGCTCTCAGGTTCGCTTTATTTAAAAGAACAGCAAGGCCTTGAAGGCCTGCTTGTCAAAAGCCAAACCAGGATGTCTGTTTTCCAAATGGTAAATTTCAAAATAGAGACACTTCACCACTGAATGACAAACTCCGTGGAATCCTGAACTCTTTAAATGATTGGGTGCCTGGGGAGAAATGTTCATTCCCTGCTGGTATAAGTTGGTCTAACCCCAGCAAAGTAGCAAACACTAAAAAAGGCAAAATCTTTTTCTCTCAGAAACCTCAGCCTAAACAACAAACAAAAATCTACTTGGAAGTAAAACTCTGGAGAAAATGAGCTTTAGCTGGACTTTAACAAAAAACTCCTCCCTCTCACAACAAAATGAATATCACAAAACCAGCAGTAATCATTGCTTTAAAGATTTTACCCAACTTGCAGACCAAGAAAGTCGGATGGTAAAACTGATGTGCTAGATAAGGACTCCTTGCTGTCTTTTATATAACATTCTCCTGCTAACAAAAGCAGCAGTAGAGAGATTCAGGTGCATACATGGAGAAGATTTTCACAAACTGGAAAGAAAAAAGTGCAGCTAGCATGGCATTAAATTTATTATATATGCTTTACATGCATTATTTTATTTTAACATGTTTTAGAAAGCACATTTATTTTACTACTTCATCAGACAATATTCGTTTACAATAGCACAGGATTGCTTGCATAATAATAAGCTTTCTAAAAGGTGTGTTTGAACCTTGCCTTAAATGTATACAGTGCGATGTTTAAATAACTCTAAAAAAAATTAAAATATCTCTGGTAGATTTTTTCTGAGTTCAGTTTCTCTGAGGCAAATGGGTAATGCCAACAGGAAGCAAATGACTTGGCATGGATGCTGAGACATGGAGACTCAGGAGCAGAGGGATAAGGAGCAGAGGGATGGTGCACACCTGCTCCCTGCCTCCTCCCATGCTATCCTTCAAGGCCGATAACTGAGCATCCCCCCCAGGTATTCCTCCCAGAGCCCTCCACCTCAAAGCCAGGCTACATCCCCACATGGCCACCCCCTGCTCACCTGGGGTCTGCCCCAACTCCCTGGTCCTCCTGCAGCAAATAGTACACATAGTTGGGGTACAGCCCTCCTAATCAGCACCAGCACCCCAGCTCTGGAGGGGTTTTCCTGAGCTGTACTCCTACCTCTTGCCCACATTTTTTGCTTAGAGCTTTAGCAAGGGCTGAAGTCAGGGAGTTGTTAGTAAGCAAATATATATTTATCATAGATTTGCACCACTGTTGCGCTGACAAGGACTCAGGATCAACCTGTGTCTTTATAGATGTAAAACAGCCGTACAGGCATAAACAAGGAGGAAAAGAGAAGATAGGTGCCAGCATGGCCCTCTCTCTCCCCTCACTTTCCAGTGGTGGGCAGAGTGTCCCCGGAGGGGCTGCACTGGGGTACTGTGGAGGGGGGGTGTACTTTGTGTGAGGCAGAACACTGACCTGCCAAGCCAGGAGCTGCAGTTATTCACAGGCAGCATTTTTCCCACACAGGTGCCCACTGCTTTGTCACCTGTGGTCTTTCTGTGCTCCTCAGGCCAAAAGGGGCTCATCCTCCCTCTCATCAAGCAGTCTTTAAAGGACTCAAAGTGACTTTAATGTTACTCAAGTAGATACTTAAATGCCTGGCTGAATAAGTCTCCCAGTGGGTGCTGAGTTGATTCACCTGCATGCCTGCAGAGGTGGCACACACCACAGAAAAGAGCTGTAGAACCTCTCTTTGCAATTTGCTCTTTCAATCATATCCCTCTAGCATACATAAGGAAAAAAAATAAGCTAAATACAATACATCGGCAAGGACTGCAAGCTTTATGTGGAATTTTTGGTTCAGGCTAGGTTGATCCAGTGGTGACCAGAGAAAAAATTAAAGATTTCTTAAAGCACAGACACAATCAGTTATTTAAATTATAAAGTTGCTTTTAGTTCTTTTTGACAAAGTTCTCAGAAGATTTGGATAAGGAGGTGTGATTAAGCATTGGAAATATGACATATATTGATTCCTTCAGAGGTGAAATGTTCGAAGACAGACTTCAGGGAGGCTTACTGACAGCTCTGGGGTATGAAGGTGTTTATTTTCCCCACACTGCACATTTATGAAGAATAAATGGGAAATCTATACAACTGAAATTAACTTCCTCCATACACACATCTGAATGTACAGACTCTGGTACTGTATTTGAAATGGGACTTGTCTTTTTAATTGTAGTTATTAGTGAAACACAATATTCTTCCACCACCCTGCAGTTCTTCCTTCTTTATACCTCTGGGCTATTTCAGCTACCGCAACACTGATACTATGTAAATACACCAAATAACTAAAGGCACTGGATCCACAAATGCTCATGCTTTGACAGATCTTCGTGCCTCTGGCTAATTAATCACTTGCATTCAGTAGCAGTACTCAGAGTATGTAATGCCAAGCTTAAGCATAAGTCTTCTTTATTAAAGTAGGACCTTGGATGGCCAGGCTCATTATATAAATGTCCTAAATAAACTTTCCACCCACAAAGACAGAAGTTGAGTACCACTGTTTCACCGAACATGTGCTTTGCAACAGAAAGATGTCAGTAGTATGCTTGTGAAAAAGAGGAAGGTATTGACTTTTAGCATCTGTGAGAATCTGCAGATAAATCCATGACCTGCAGCTTCTGAAGAAAACAGAACTGCAAACACAGAACAAAATAAGCTGAACTCTGGCATCAGCAAAACAGAGATTAAATACTTTGAAGACAAAATGCTTGTGCTGGCAGTACAAAGAGAGTAAGCTGGACAATAACAAAAAATCAGCTTGGTCAAATACAGAAAAGCATTACCGCTGTCTGGTACAACCTGTAAGCAACAAGTATTACACGCGTACACCCACACACTCACCCCCTTTTTTAATAGTTAGAGGGAATCATGAGTCATATATAGATCATCAGATTTTTTTTAGGTGAGGGTAACAGAGAAATATTAACATCCACATTATTTGCAGCTTGAATGCTAAGTGAAAAGTAAATGAAGTAGTGAACGTCATCTGCAAATCAAAGCCACCGTGTGCCATCATGATAAATAAGTGATATTTTCCAAATTATTTGAACTGCACGAGCGACTCAAAAGCATGCTTTTGTTACAGAGAAATACCCGTAATCATTTTTCTTCCATAGGCCTCAAATTAGTACCAGAGACTCATATCAAACTTGGTGGTGGTTATTTAATATCTCGTTCCACTGTCATGAACAGTGCTCCTGGTCCAAACTGTGTGCGTGTTTTCTACAAGACCAGAATGATGTAACTGCAGGAAAAAATACCCTTCCTTATCAGAGTTGTCACAGTCTAAAATAGAGTTGTACACCATCAGCATAACATAATAAGAACTAACAAGAGAAAGGAGACAGCTCAGAGGAGGAATAGTATTAGAAAAGGAGAGAGAACAAAAGTCATCAAACGGATGGTTATAGAAAACCAGATTGAATCAGTTAGGACATCTTTGCAGTTACAGACTGCGGGGTATTTATTTCGATGAGAGCAGAAATCACCCAAGCACCCTCTGACAGATTTAATCCAAGATGCTTGTGGTCCATTTCACAATGGAACACAGTTATGCTGATGAAATAAGCCAAATATACACAAATATTTCTGTTCTATTAAGGGAACTTGGAGTTCCAAAAAACCTTTCTGTCCCTCAGATGCACACACCTCACTCTTTCCTTCACACTGGCTGCTTTTTTTTTTCTCTGAAGAATAGGTAGGAAAACGATGTTTCTGGATATGACTTTAAGGATTACAGTAGTCTCATTATTGTAACTTCTTAAATGTAACATCAGATATTCTTCATTTTCATGTGATTAATAATACCTGTTCAAACAGTAGATGCTAGTATAATAATATAACCCATGACAAGAAAAGGCATATTCACCAGAAGGAGCGAGAACTGAGCTCTCTAGATAGTCACTAAAATTTCACCTAAAGGAATGGAGATTGAAAGGAAACGGAGATATAGTCATGTGTCATGCTTAGCTAAAGCAAACCTTCCATTGTAACAGTTACACACTCTACAATTTCATACGGCAAACTGGTAATTTTCACTGTTATATATGCTACCTGCTTTCTACAATATTCCACATAACAGGAACCGTCTTACTATCCATTGAAAAGAAATAGGTTTTTAATACTATTCATAACCTATTTATAACTATTTATAATTATAGGCTATTTATAACTCGTAAGGACCATACCAGGTGTAGACCATTGCTTTCCACTTCTAGCTGCAGAATGCAACTCTGCTGAGTTGCATTGGTCGGGCTTTTTGCAGTTGGAAGACAGATTATCAGAGACTGAGCATTTGGTGAGGATTTACTGAAAGCATGAGGTTGATGAATAAATATTGCTTAATGCCTGTCTCATTTCTTGGTACTCTTCTATTCAAACCTAGAGCTAGTCAAAGAAATGTATTAGCCCAATTGGATTGGCAAGTGGGAGTGGAAGGAAAGATGGAGACCAAGAGTGAACGAAGGAAAAATACAGCAGAGTATCTTCATTCCTTTTTTAATTTTCACACAGAAAAGAACAATAAAAACCAATCCCAGATAAACACTTTTTAGGTCAGCCTTCAAGGTTTTTCTCAGTCAAAAGAAAAATCAATATTTCAGTTGCGTTACTCGCTTGTTACCCTTTCTTTTAGATGTAGATCAATTTTAAATGAAAACAGTGCTCTCTTGAAATGAAAATGAGATACTCTTTATCTAGAAAATGTCAAACTAAATAGGCTAATATTTTTCACTACTAAAATATCTAAATGAATGTTTCTGCTTTACAGTATCTTCTCCCATTTTTTTAACTAAAACTTTAATACAAATTTAGAAACAATTAGTGCCTCTGATACGTGCACTACTTTTCTCCAGGGCAAAAGGGGTACACACCAGAGCCTGGGGTCTGGACAAGCCCCACAGCCAGCTTCTGAGACCATCCCTGACTTATGGGAGTCTGCCCACTAGCAGATATCCATGCACAACAAGCTACTGTGACCTTCAGGCTTGGTGAAGAAAAAAAAATAACTGAGAAGGTTAACACAACATGTCTGCTTTTGAACTCTTTCTTTTTTTTTGCAGAGCTATCACCAAATGGAAGGAATACAAAAATCCCTACTTTAACTCTGACTCCAGAGCTGCCAACATAACTTTGCTTTGGTTAATAAGATGTTGTGAAAAGAAGTATATGGGTGAGAATAACAGACTGAAGCAACAAAGGGACCTTTGTGGTTGGGGTCTACTACAGACCACCTGATCAAGGGGAGCCTATTGATAAAGCCTTCTTCCTCCAGCTAGAGGCGGCTTCACGCTCGCAAACTCTCATCCAAATGGGGAATCTCAATCACCTTCACATCTGATGGAAATGTAGCATAGTAGACTGTAGGCAATCCGGGAGCCCCCTAGAATGCAAGAAAGATAACTTCCTGACCCAGATAACAGACACCTCTACCCAAGGGGATGCAATACTGGACCTGATGGTCACCAATGCAAGTGAGCTTATCAGTGACGTCAAGATTGGAAGCAGCCTGGGCTGCAGTGATCACGCATAGGTGGAGTTCAAGGTCCTGAGGGATATGGGACAGTAGGACACTCTGGGAAACAGTCCTCAGGGACAAGGGAGCAAAACAGAGTTCTTAAATATTTAAGGATGCTTTCCAAAGAGTGCAAGAGTGCCCAGTCCCCAGATACAGGAAAGCAAGCAGGGAAGGGAAGAGACCAGCGTGGCTGAGTCAAGACCTGTTGGTCAAACCAAAAAGCAAGAGGGAACTGCATAAGCAGTGCAAACAGGGGCAGGTAACCTGGCAAGATTATAGGGACTCTGCCTGGTTGTGTAGGGATGGGGTCAGGAAGGTCAGGGCTTCTATAGATATGTCAACGAGAAAAGAAATGTTAAAGAAAGCGTACCCCCACTGACGAATGAAAATGGTGACCTTGTATCAACAGACAACGAGAATGCTGAGGTGCTCAACAATTTTTTGCCTTGGCCTTCACTGACAACTGCTCTCCTCACCCCTCCTGGGTCAATGGACAACAAGATGGGAACAAGGGGAGGTATAACCTCTCCCACTGTAGGGGAATATCAGTTTTGTGACTACCTGAGGAACCTGAACATATATAAGTCTATGGGACTTGCTGAGTTGCATTCCAGAGTCCTGATGTAGTTTCCAAGCCGCTGTCTATGATATTTGAAAAATCATGGCAGTCAGGGAAGCTGCTGGTGACTGGAAGAAAGGCAACATTGTTCACATTTTTAAAAAGGGTAGAAAAGATGACCCTGGGTAACTACTGACCTGTGAGCCTGGGAGGATCATGGAACAGATGCTCCTAGTAGTTATGCTAAAGCACATGGAGGGTAGGGGTGTGATTTGAGACAGCCAGCATGGCTTCACCAAGGGCAAGTCCTGCCTGACCAACCTAGTGGCTTTCTATGATGGGGTGACCACATCAGTGGACATGGGAAAAGCAATGGATGTCATCTATCTGGACTTCTGTAAGGCCTTTGACACAGTCCCTTACAACATCCCTCTCTCTAAATTAAAGAGATATGGATTTGATCAGTGGACTGTTTGGGGGATAAGCAATTGGTTGGATGGTCACATTCAGAGAGAGTAGTGGTCAACAGCTCAATGTCGATATGGAGATCCATGGCAAGGGGTATCCCCCAGGGGTCCTTCCTGGGACCAGTTCTATTTAATATTTTCATTGATGATATTGACAGTGAGAGCGAATGCATCCTCAGAAAGTTTGCAGATGACACCAAGGTGAGTGGGGCAGTTGTCATGCCAGAAGGACAGGATGTCACCCAGAGGGACATGGACAAGCTGGAGAAGTGGGCATGTGTGAACCTCATCAGGTTCAACAAGGCCGAGTGCAAGGTCCTGCACCTGAGTTGGGGCAATCCATGGTTTCAATACAGGACAGGGCATGATGTGATTTAAAGCAGCCCTGCAGAGAAGGACTTGGGGGCATTGGTTGATGAGAGGCTTGACATGACCCAGCAATGTGTGCTCACAACCCAGAAGGCCAACCATGTCCTGGGCTGCATCAAAAGAAGTGTAATCAGTAAGGTGAGGGAGGTGATTCTGCCCCTCTATTCCATTCCTGTGAGACCCCACCTGGAGTATTGTGTCTAGTTCTGGAATCCCCAACATAAGGAAGGATATGGAACTGTTGGAATGGGTCCAGAGGGCGGCTATGAAGATGATCAGAGGGCTGGACCACCTCTGCTATGAGGAAAGGCTGAGAGAGTTGGGCTTGTTCAACCTGTAGAAGAGAAGGCTCCAGGGAGATCTCATAGTGGCCTTCCAGTACCTGAAGGGGGCCTACAGGAAAGCTGGGGAGGGACTTTTTACAAGGGTAAGTAATGATAGGATGAGAGGGAATGGCTTTAAACTGGAAGGGGGGCAGAATTAACAGCTTTTTTTTTTCTTGTCTCATTCCCACCTGTGCCTAACCCTTCATTTTAGCTTCCACAACACCTGCAGTTATATTTTCTGTGTGTGAGACCAATAATGCCCCTTGTCTTTGCATGCTGAGGAGCACATAGCAACTTGTGCAGATCAAATCACTAATACTGGATCAGAGCACACAGCCCTTTTTAGACAACGGAATTGCCACCCACCTCCCATCTCCTCCAGAATTAGGACGTTCTCCATGTATCCTATGGACATAACAAAGCAAACAAGCTGGTGAGAAGGAGAAGAAGGTTTGCCAGAACAGACTTCTACTACTTCTGCAGGGAGCCTGAGGGACTGCACTTGCCTTGTCTTTGTTAACTCACACAGGCACTGAACTCCTGAAGCTCCATTCCCACTCTCCTCACTGCCTAAACACAGTATCTGAAACCCTTTCTCTTTCCCTTGATTTCAGTAGCAATGGTTCCATTTTATAGCAGTAATGGATGGATAGTCTGGATCTCCATGTTGTCTTATGGACCACACACAACACTTATCAATCTGTGCAACTCTACTTCTTCACTTAAAAAAAAAAAAAAGTTCAAATCAAAGACTGACACACTAACTGAGCACTGCAAATTCCTTTAATTCTGATGTTCTGTTAACATTGACAAATTAGTTGAGTTCTTGCAATTTACATGAGGTTTCATCAGACTATAGTCCAATATTCAATTAGGAACCTTTTTGGGGGAAGGTATCATGCTGATCTCTGAACACTGTGATCAATATATTAAAGACCAGAGAGCCTTTGAAGTTGAGCTGTTCTAATTAATCTACTTCATCTTGGATTTTGCTCTTCTCAGAAAAATATTCTCTCACTTCCAGTCTGTTCCCAATATTGACAACTGATCCTGACCCAGTGTGCAGGGATAAGCTGCTGTCCTGAAATCGCACTCAAGCCTCCATTTCTGAGACGGTCTAATGAATGAGCTAACCTTACTGATATTGTACCAGCCAGACTGGGAATCCGTTACAACACAGCCACTAAACATATGCTAGAAGGAGCAGCATATGTGCCCAGTGGCTTGGGAAAAGTAGATCTTGTGTTTAATTATGTGACTTAGTTAAAAGAAAGCAGAAACAAGATAGTGTGTGCAACTAATGAAGGGTAGGAAACTTTAATTAGATTTAAGTACGTAATATTAAGAAAGTATTTTGCTCAGATGAGACAGTTTGCTGAATTCAAATTACTGCTAAACCTGAACAGTCTGTTTGGACCGTACACTTCATGATACTTAGTTTCAGAGTTTAGAAGATCTGGGTCAGATTGTCTGAAGCCAGGTTCAAGTATCTCCAGAGTGAAGTACAAATAAACGGTCTAAACTAATAGCCATCTGTGGAGAGGGTTATCATCCCTTGACTCTGAAGAGAGAGTAAATTACCAGAAGCCCACAGCAATTATGAAATGCAGGATAGTGTTACTTTACCATTTCAGGTTTCAGATACCATAAAATGCGTCTACAAAGCCTACAGTAATGGGATCCCCAAAATGTGTTCTAAGCTTTACTTGCAGCTCTCAATCTCTTCCTGTGCAGCCTGCAAAAAGATGCCAAAGCAAAAGAGAAGGAAAGCAGGAAGCCCACATAGCCCCAGTGCCAAAATTCTCCCAAAGCTCAAATCCCTCCTTCTTTTCCCCTTCTGTGTAGGGGCTGCATACACCAACAACGCTTTGACTAGGAGTCTGAGAACATAAAATTGTGGCCTGTCCACAAACATACGGGTTGTCACTGGCTTCAGTGTACAAAGACTAAGAGACTTTTCTCCAGGTTGCCAGTTATCTCAGACAGTACACTGAAGATTTGAGAGTAAGTAAAACTGATACATCAGCATTTCCTCCTCCTCATCACCATGGATAGTGAGTGGTTTGCCCTGCTTGAAACACTGCAGGGACATATTGTGCTTAGTGTGACCCCCAGTATACAAATGAAATGGTACTTCCCATCTAATTCCCATCTAATTGCTTTTTTCCCCTGCCTACTCTGATTTTTTCCTGATCTGCACATGTGTGAGAGCTGTGCAACTGGATATTGAGAAAACGGGTAAAAACGGCTGTTGGATACTGCTTTGATCACAGAGCACAACCAGTTTTGCACCTGATAAGACTAGATGCTTTGAGAGAAAAACGGCATGTGATTATGCCATTATTAGAAGGACTGCAGTCCTGGCTCTCAAATGCAAAGTGCAAATCTTTGATTGTACTGGCAAACTTACGTTTACCATTAGATACTATCGAGTGCAGCCCTACCAATTCTTCAACGGAGGTTTCAGTGGAGTCCTATTAAACATGAAAAGATATTGGCATTTGAGGACACATAGCTCAAAAAATATTAATAACAGTAAGCAAATAGACATATTCATAAAAATAATACTCCTCAGCACATTGTCTTTCTCCTGTCTAGGTCTTAGGGGGTCATTTCCCATGTTGTGTTTGCAGCCACGTACATAATTGCAAAATTTTGCTAGTGATTGACAACAGGATCCTCTTCTGCAATAAAAAATTCATCTGATGGACTTGTAAGATTTATGGAGAAAGTAAAGCTTAAAATAACGCAGAAGTCATCTTGAACTGATGTGAAATTCCCAGGAAAACAGAGTAAGCCATGGTTATAGTGGAATTTTAACTAGCTCTCGCTGTATTTTTAAAACATACACAGATGTGAATACTGCATATTCTATGATAAAAATTTACTTTTAGAGATTTCTGACACTAACCAACTGGTCAGGAGCCCTGCAATGTACTACTAATACATCATCTTTAAGCAGCATTTTGTGTGTAAATTATGTCAATATACTTCATAGGTTAAATATTTGGCTGTTCTAAGTCCATTGCAGTCTGAGTGATTTCAAAGGATTTAAACTTGTATAAAGGAGTGAAGGATGCAATGATACTTTTTTTCATGCACACTGACATTCATCCATGGATGAACAGCTGTCTGCCAGCTAATAACACTGCTTCATGTAACTTCAGACAATACTAGTCTGATTGAAATGTGGAGGGAAATGAGATAGACCTAAATCGTGAACTGCAAAGTTTGAGCCTGTATGAAGCTGCCTGGGACCAATTAGTAGCACTATTATTGATTCACATGCTGAAGCACATAAGACAATTATTTATCTCTTGATATTTTTCCCTGTAAATCTGTCCAGTAACCAACATCTTTTGTGTACAGACTTGTTTTGTCCTTTTGACCCCTAATTATTACGAGTCTCATCACCAAACACTTCATGGTAGCAGTGAAATTCTCCCCATGTAGTTTCTTTGTATATCAAAGTCTTGCTATTCCTCTCACGTATGGCAGAAATCTCATAGGAGGTCAGGTAAAAAAACCCACAAACACAAATAAAAGTGATTCAGAATCTTGTGATTTATCTCCAAGCATTTTATGTCAGATGGGGCAGCTAGTTCTAGTCAATTATTAATTACTCACATCTGTTTCTGCAGTAGGTGGGCCTGCCAGAGCTCTCCAACACTTGAATCCAGAAGGAAATTTTCCCATGTTCATGGCTGCTTGGCTGTGGTGTTTTGGTTGGGTTTATGCCACCTCTCTTTTTGCTGACAGAATGTTGTTGCATTTAAAAATAGAAAACTCCATCTGCTGTATGGGAAACTGAATTGCAGCTAACATCAATGTGTTTCTCTTATCCATGCTCAGGGAGGGGACTGCCATTCAGAAAGTAGTGTTACAGACCTATAAAGATCCAGACAGGCTGTTTGTTTCTCTCTCCTTCCCACTAAAATATAGTGACAACACAACAAATATAGTTGGTTCTGCCATGAGCTCCATGAAGGTGGAGTTGTTTCCACACAAGTGGCCTATTGGGACCCACATGGACCCAAGGAAGTATGGCCAGGCAGGTCTGTGAAGTAACACATATTGACTTCAGGAAGACCTGGATAAGCCCTGAGGTGCTCTGCACAACTTTCGTGGTGATCATAAGTTCTCCGCAGCACTTCACACACCCCCAGTGCTCCCCCAGATCTGCCAGTGGGCTCATAGCCTGCAGCAGGTTCCTGCAAAGCACCAAGCTGAGGCTGGGCCATTCCCTGCAGGAAGGCATGGGACGCTCGAGCAGCGGCTGGGGAGACAAGCAAATCACTGCAGGAAAATGTAAGACTGTTTAGGGGATGGCATTGCAAAAGATCAGAGATTTCCACTTCAAACAGCCAGTTCCCTAGTGGAATACAGATCCTACCCCTTGATAGCGTGTATATTCTGGTGACTCACTTACAGCAAGTACTCATTAATTTATCTAAATATTTTCCACTTTAAGCATTCCTCGTCTCTCTCCAGCTCCTCTCACTTACATAGAACCACTCAGACCCCTTCCCCCAGAGGCAGGCATGATGTTACTGGGAACGGGCATGGTGAGGATCAAAGTGCCCATGAACATGCAGCAGAGCAGGACAGCCCCTCTACTCCCCCAGGCAGGCAGTGGTGTCTGGCACAGGGTGCCAAGGAGCTAGGAGGTGACACATCGGGATATCCTGGGATATCAGCAGCACACTGGGACATCAGGAAAAAAAGCCTGATGTTGCAGGAGTAAAAGCTCCTCAACAAATCCGTTAAAAACAAACATACAATCACACCCCCCCCAAACCTAAAAAGATCGTTATTATAATAAAGAACTACAGAAAGACCTCACAAAAGTAATTCCATCTGAAACTAAAGAAACTAGTAACTCCAGACGAGATCAACTGGGAACAAAACGCCTTAAGTAGACAAAGAGGGAATCTGAAGCTCATAGTTTATTCTGCTCTGGCGTTTCAGAAACCTACCTAACAGGTCTGACATTTAGAACAGGCAAAACCTTAAAGATTTCAGATAAAACAGCAAAATACAATCAGTGAATTTTATGTGTTTGTCAAAATGTCAGAGTTGCTTTTTAATGAATTCCTGACACTGCAGCATTGTCTGGACCTTCCATTGCCTTAATATCTTCTCCTGATGTTTTTATTCTGGTGCATATCAGGAAAGGATGAGGAAAACTGTACTTCTGTTACTGGGCTCACAGGGTTTTGAGTACTGTGCTTCCAAGCCAAAAAGCATTAATTGTCACTGCATGAGTTATCTCACTGACTTCAAAAAGGCTGGTTTTATATCTCACATATGTCTGAACGCTCTGATGTAATGGCAGAGCATGCAGCCATCTGATTAGACTCAAGATAAGGGTCCAAATACGACCCTCTCAGAGACATCCTGGCAACCCAGTGGGTCACTGTGTGCTCACTACTTTCAAAAGTCAAATACCCAGCTACAAGAACATGAGATACACTCATAAAGAAATTTTTATTTTTCTGGGGCAGTAGTTGTTCAAATGCTGCTCAAGCTGTATTGCTTTTTGTTGGCCACTCTTCCAGAATTCATTGTCAGGAGACAGCACATGAGGATTCAGAGTTTTCAAAGATTTAATAAGCCAACAGATCTAACTAATAAAAAACATTTAAAGCAGATTCCAGAAAAAAATACCTCCCTCCCTGCTACAAGAACAGCATCTCCAAACTGTTTGTAGATGTAATATTCATCATTGCTAATTAAACTATGTTTGATAATTCGGAGAATAAAACTAGTTTGTGATCCTTTAAGATGATTATCTTATACACAGACAAATGATCTATACTTTCATGTCTGCTCTGTCAGATAAAGTGCTAAAGTAGAAATAAAAAAAAAATACCAGATTTCCTTTTTTGTCTGGTTTTAAGAAAATTATACTGAGTGCCCCAAATAAATCCTCGTTATGTTACTTTTCTAAAAATAAGGTTAGTGAGAAAATAGTTTAGAAGATGAAAAATTCCTCTTCTACCATAGATTGCTTGGCAAGCCCTGATAGAAAGACTGGAGATATTCCTTTTATCTGATGGAAAAATCTTTCTTCCTGGACTGAGCTATGGCAGCTTTATTCATCAGTATTTGCTTTCTTTTTCTGTTGAAAAATGCCAGTGGGTGAAGGGAGCAGACCAGTTTCGTAGAACATTATTAACCTAGACTTTGGGAAGCAGCAGTCTGCTGCTTCCCACAGGCTGGGAAAATCTCTGAAATTTTCAATGAAATAAATTTTCAATGAAATAAATTCCCTGAAGGAGATGGGGCATCATCTCTCCATGCCAGAGTTCATGATCTGGAAAATAAAGGTCAAATATTTTGCCATGAAAGAATGACAGTAATTGACTTACCCAGATAAAATACAGGTATTCACTAATGAAATATAAAATGTATTTATGCCTCTGAACTGCACTTCTTCAGCCAAACAGAGGTGTAGGTTGAAGTAAGTATAATATTTATTATCTTCTACTGAAAAATATTTTAGCACACGCATAGTGAGAAACAAGCAGAGAAATCCACACTTAGAGGGTTAAATTCCTTCAGATGAAAGAAGGTTAGGGCCTTTGTGATCTACATTTGTTTCTATTTGGTGTTTGGTCATTGGTGAAATAGCTCTTCTGATCTTCACAGTACCACACAATACCACAAATGATAGTAACAGTGAACAGGCTCACAAAAAATTTGGACAACCATGTATCTTCTACAGATTCAGAGAGATCAGATTTTTTAGAAATATACACATAATGTATTCCAGAGTTTCTATTTCTTTTAGAAATGCAAGGAAAGGGTATGTCAGGCCTGGGTCTTTTAAAGACATGAGTCAAAATGAGTAAAGACGGAGCAGAGGAAAGCAGTGCATTTGTCAAGTGAGGTGGGGCATCATGATGTAGCTGGGAAGGCACTTCTTTCATTTGTGGCCATTTCCTGAACACTGGTGGTGTCATTTAATAAGGCATACAATAATTTATAGGAGAAAATAGCACCTGACA
Organism: Tapera naevia; assembly: GCA_033556795.1. Classification (NCBI taxonomy): domain Eukaryota; kingdom Metazoa; phylum Chordata; class Aves; order Cuculiformes; family Neomorphidae; genus Tapera; species Tapera naevia. The sequence continues at coordinate 22,176,483 of JAUMJJ010000038.1, forward strand.
TTAGTAAAAAATAATTATGAACTAAGAAAAAATTGTCTAAATGCCGAGCAGCACAGACAGATTTATCCATTGCCCAGCAAGGACGATTGATAACTCAAGGCATGAAAAATTACCCAATATTGTAGCACGATATTGCTTCTCACTACTGTGTTGATAAAGAGTTTTCTTTGACAAGGCCAGGGGTGTCAAACTCATGGCTCCTGCTGTTCTCCTGCAGCGTAACGCACGTCACACGCTGCACACATGACCAGCACTGGCGGGAGTGTAGGGGGAAGGAGCTCAGCTCTGCCAATGGGCAGAAACAAGGTGCTGGGCCAGGTAAAACTAGGTGGAGGGCTGGATTTGGCCCACGGGCTTTATGTTTGTCACTCCTGAGCTAAAAGCTAAAAATTGAGACCAAGACAAAGAAAACACAGATTTTCTCGACACCCTGTCCTTCAGTACTGAAAATAACTCCATGCTTTCTGTAAAAATTAATGAAGAACGTTGAATATTCAACACAACTGAGGTAGCTAAGTAACTTATCTAAAGATTTTGGACTCTGTTCCTGTGAACGTTTCAACTAGGAATCAGTTTTCTTCTAATAGTTTCAGTACCACTGGTCATAGTAATTATTTGCATGACTGGAAACATAAGTCAAAACATAGTATATTAGTAAGGTGACCCTGAGGGACCAGACTCCAGAAATAGAGATGAGGACCAAGATGGAATTTGGATAATGTGATCTGAATCTTCATTATATAATACAATAAAATGATCATGAATGTATCTTCATGATACAGTGCACATTAAAGTGTGAAACTATAGCCAATAAATGTAGTTAATTTCAAAATAAATGTCCTGCCAAGCCTGCTTCTAGAGTAAGGCTAAGTCAGCATCTTCTTAATGTCCTTCCCATCACACCTCAAATTCACAGATATTCCTTTTGTTTTTGTAAAAAAACAACCTGGGTCACATTCTTGGCTGACTTCAATAATCCAATGAAGAGTTACCACCACCAATTCTCTGACAAGAAGTGCAGCTCTGGAACAGGATATACCCATTTTCTGAGGAAAATGAAATTGAAACAGGTTAAAATAAAATTTTAAAGATCCCATAGAGAGCACTTCTGCGATCTTACTGATTCATGTATGTCATCTACATAAAGAATTTGCAAACGGTAAGTGAAATGGGGCATGTGGCTGGGAACTAAACAGTTTCTTAAATAGTTCTCACAAAGCAAGAGTTAGAACTGTATTACAATTTATGTCTTTTATATTTCAATCTGATTTTGTTCTTTAAATTTATATTTCGGTTTCTCATATAATCACAGAATCTTTTGGTTGTAAAACACCTTTGACATGATCCAGTCCAACCGTACCTGCCCAGTACAGTTATCCTAGACAGTAAATAACATGCCTAGGGAAAACTGAAAACTAATACTGTTTTATGGGGTTTTTTTTGCATGAAACATCTGCCTTTATAATTTTTTTCCCATTATGGAATCTATTTCTTCTCCAATTTTAATCATAGGTAGCAATAACGGGCCATTTTCTATGCAGGTGACCAGTAGAACTTACATCCTTTTGCAATACACAGAAGCTACCATTGCTTTTAACATGGCTAAGACTTAGGGCTAAGCACTTTTGCAGCTCTGGTAATTTCCTTCAGTTGCCTAACTATCAGCAGAACTCTTTGGAAAGGCATGCACTTTTTAGACTGAGTGGAAAAGGAATTATTGACGAAATGTTAGTAGTATTGATGGGATGCATGAAGCCAATTGAAAAGGAAATGCCTTCTAATTAAATATCTGGCTTAGGATTTGAAAATGTACACTGTCCTAGACAGGCCATTGATCTAAGAATATTGTTCCTATAGAGCACCACATACTGTAGGAGGTGCTTTTGGGACAGGAAAGAAATCATTTATCCGTTAAGAATTTCAAATTGCTAAGCTATAAGGAATCCCTTTCCCATTCTTCTCCTGTCTTCTTCATTGCTTATCTTCCCTCATATAAAAACTTCATATTATAGAACAAGCGCAATATGTCAAAATCTCCTGAACCTTTCAAAAAACCATAGGAAAAAATATCAAATATATTGTACGCTTAATCTGAAAGAGAAGAAGTTACCATTGCTACATGACCTTTCCTTCTCACCTAGAGAAGACAACCCATTGCACTGTAAGAAAACAGAAAAATTCCCTGGGAAAATTGCCTTATTTCTACTAAATGGATCCACAAATTGACATGATTCCACAGGATGTTTTGATTTCTTCCATGCTGGCTTTTCCTGACAGAAAAAAAAAAAAAAAAAAGAAAAGAAAGAAAAAAAAAAGAAACAAAAAATGTCTCGTCTGAAAATTTCTATGCAATTTTATTCCAGATCTCGTGCAGCACCATGTTTCTGGCCAAATACTAACAGTAAAAGTGAAGAGATCTAAACAGCCTTGCAATCAATAGTTTATGTTTGGCTGATGTTAAATGGGTTCTGTAGATCTCTTGACAGTTTTGCTTGAAGCATACAATGAATTGCTATAAATATCTTGACATAAGGCAATGTTGTTCCTGTACAGGAATTCAAAGTAAACTCTCTGTCCTTAGACAGCTTCCCTTTAACCACAAGCGCCAGGGGCAATGACCAGCCTCTCTGTGTGGTTTCTTTCTTTCTTCGGTCATCTGCAAGCACAAGTTACCTATACATGCCATGCTGAGTAGACGGAAAAAAAAGGTTTATCCAGGATCTGCCACATTTGCTAAGTAATTGAACAAACTAGTTTTTCTTTAGGCTGCTGCCTGAAGGTATATGTACTTTAGGTTTGAGCATAGCACTATTTGTTTGTGTTCATTAATTTCCTACTGTTCAACTGACCTTGCCATGCAGTTTTGGGGGGTATTTGTTGGGTTTGTGATTTTTTTTTTTTAACATAAGCAGCATGATGAATTATTTTTTCCACCAATTAATATACAGAAAGACTCAAATGTTTAAATATGGGCCTGCTGCATCAAGACTGCTCTGAGGAAATAAGATGTTATTTGATTTCTTAGTGGGATTCGTTCTTGTCAAATACATTTTTAATGCACTTCTGGTATCTAATGAATTATGTAGCATGCCCCTTTTTCTTCCGTCAAATGAGGTTTGAAAGAAATCAGGTCAAGTCCAATGGCAAAAAATGATATAGTATTCTGAAATAACCCCTAGTTTGAGGGAAAGAACCATTCAAAAGGAAACTAATTCCTGATGAAACAAAGGAAAATATTACAAACCAATCAGGTCAGGTTTGTGGCCACCATCACCACCAAAAATTTTCTTCCATTAAGGCAGACACCAAGTACAGCTGTTACAGGCCTTTAAAGAAAGCTAGTGAAAACCAGGTTTGAAACAACCAAAAAAAGGTAGCAGGCCCATGGCCGTCTTTGATAGGGGATGCTGAGGAGTTGAGAAGCTTGTATGGTTAAAGTAGAGTCTGGTGACAAACCTTGCAGAGAGATCCACTGCCAGTTGCTAAACAGAAAAATCACAGAACACTCAGGAAATTCCTTGAGCTCAAAGTGCTCAGATGCTGGAGGATTTTTAGGAGAAAAGTCATATGTCCTTCCTCCTCATCACTCCACACTAATTGTCATTGCTACGTGGCACAAAAACTAATTTAGATGGTTCCCTGGTCTGAACTGTTACAGTTATTCTTGTGTTCTCATCACTATTAAATGATAAAATCCTGGAACAAAATAAAAATTGCTGGCTACTTTTCTGATTTGGTCATATGTCCAACCCCCCCCCCCCCCCCCCCCCCCCCCCCCTCCAGCCCCCAAACTCTTCTTTTAAGAAAAAGCTGACTACTATTTCCTATTTCTGTGGAATAGCACTGTCAATGTAGGGAGGTATACACTGTTCTACATGAGATATGGGATGACTTCTAGCCTCTTCCTCCCCTTGTGTGGTGCTGACACAGTGATTCACTCCCAGGATGAATGACAGACGCCCTGGCTAGAACTTAGATTAAATATGTGTATTCAGGAAAGCCATTCTACTTACGTCAAATTTTCTGAGGCTTATCAGTTCTCTTTTGTCTTTTATATTACTATAATATTTTGGCTATTGCCATTAAAAGCTGAGCAGGTACATGATTTCTAATTAAACTTTGACCACCACCACATTTGTTCCATTTAAAAAAAATTGCTCATTTGTAATTTTCCTGACAAGAATCAAATTAACAGTTTTGAATTGCCTTGAGCTGATACCATTCTCAAAGTTCTGTATACTTATGTGCTCTATTTTGATTGGGATAACTGGCCTTTCTAGTTTGGACTTGGAAGATTATTTGTCATGTGTGTTTTACACTTAATTAAATATCAGACACGTTGCTTTTTGACAGCAACAATCTGAGCTCAAATATTCCCTAGGAGATTCTGGAGATGAACATTTTTCTTCTACTACCTACATCCAATGTATTAATTTTTTTCAAAATTTCAGTCCCTAAGATAAAACATGACACACATCTTAAAGGAAGAAAAAAGTTCTCTCAAACATAGGATTTTTTTTCCCACCAATACCACTGCTTTTCATTTTTTTCCTGAAGAGTTGTTTTCACTGACTAATGTGTAAGTATTTACTTAAACAAACCCCACCTTGACATCATGACTGAAATTTAGCAGTTTATATATTATATCCTACATTTACTTTGCTCTTCTTCCAGTTTAGTCACCCTCATCCATTACAATCCCCACTGTTGACTCCGAACTGGAACTTGAACTAGGTTCATATACCTCTCAGGAAAGTGGCCTCATCAACAGTTCAGACGGTCTGGAAGGAGGTTTTTCTTATTTTTTTCTTTTGGAGTTCTTCTGTCAGATACTCTTAATCAATATACTAATTAATCCCAGAGGAAAAAATGGGGAGAGGGTGACTTCTGCTGGGTGAATGTGGGAAAGTCCCTGCTCTGGTGAATATATAATTACATATGCAAAACAGAGCAAGTATTTCACAGGGAAAAGTAACCCTTCTGGCATACCCCTTGGTGCAACAATTCAGCAGTTTCTCTTTCACTACAACTGTTTTCCCTAACGAAAGGACTGGAACATACAGATGCAGCATTAATAGTGTAACTCCCTTTGCTTTTTCTGCAGGGCTAAGCATGTTCTGAGACTGTTTATCTTTAGATAAGCCTTGTACATAAGATTTAGGGGCAGAAGTATGGGCTAAGCCTCAAGCTATCAAAATGGGAATAGTTTATTACATGTACAGAATTGGTGAGCAGACCATTCAAGGTCCCAGGCACATATAGCTTTACCTCTCCACATGCATTGTAGCCCTTCACCACCACTAAGCAAAGGACACTCACTGACTACACACTCATTGGTTGGAAATTCCAGGCACACAAGCCACAGTAAGAGAAAAATATCCCATCTTTCTAGCTGCTACGTAACCTTTATAGATGGCTCTGTTTCAAAGAGCTAACAATGGAAACAGGTGATAAATTATGGGTAACAGAAGACGCACCAATGAAGTCCAGCTGACTCAAATTTTCCACAGAGCATTTTTCACACTGAAAAGTGTATGGGAAGACTGATTTGGAATGCTTTTATTTTTAATTTATCAGATTGGCTTGGCTTCTCAAGAACTGAAATAGAACTTCAAAAGAGGTTATAATGTTTCAGTTTGACATTTTGAATTTTTCCCACTTCAATCATTCTGAAATACTATGTTTAAAATTTCTTTCTCTTAAACATCAAAATAATTTCAGGAAACACAAGTCTCTGTTATCCCTGTATTCCTGAAATGACCTGAAAAGCATATTTCAGACAGAGATGGAATTTTGTTTTGGTTTTGGTGAGAATGCTTAAAAAGCTTTCAGTTAACTTAAATATTTCTTTGTTTTAGTTTGTTTGTTTGTTTGTTTTTTATTTAAGTTAAACTATGGAACTAAAACTCCAATCACTCACAAAACTACAAACTAATATGACTGTGCCAAACGACCCTGCAAATCAGGAGTAGCAGCCCATCAGTGTTGATTGCTTTGCAGGCATCACAGAAGAAATCACCTTTCAGAAAAGCTTAGAAGGAGAGTAATGCAGTGACTACCAGGATTTTTGCCTGAGAAAGCATGAGAGAACTAGATGGAGGTTTGATGGAAGGCAGGATCAACAGGAAATTTTCTCTCTGGAGAAAGAGATTGCATCAAACTGGTTTTGTAGCTGTGTGGTCAAGTGTTGTTACTGACAGTGAGAAAGCAGCCAAGACGTGTTATGTGACATCAGTCAGTAAAAGTAAAGCTTCATTCTTTGCACACAAGCCTCTTCACAAGGGTGGTGGCTGAGCATCCTAGCAAATTTGGCTTCTTCTGCTCCTGGATGAGGCAGGAAAGGCTGCTTTAACTTGTAAAAACTGTTTTTCATGCTGTCTGGCAGTTTATTTTGAAGACTTTGCTAACAAGAGCTGGGATGGGTCCATCACAAATACCTGCAGAAGTGGAAAAGGACAGACTTAGCTTCTCTTGCTGCTGTGCTCGCTGCTGCCACAAGCACGGTGGCTGATCTAGCTGCCTCCAGTGGGGTTGTCTTCTCTTGAGAAGGAACAAACCATGAAGCAGAAATCAGAGAAAGTAAAAGTAATGACTGGGCAATTTGTTGTGCCATAAAAAGCTAGAGCTGAGGTCAATCACCACCATCTTTCCTGTATTCAGCATTGGTGATGCCACATCTGGAATATTGTGTTCAGTTTTGTGCCCCTCACAACAAGACTGACATTGAGGACATGCTCTGGAGCATGTCCAGAGAAGGGCAATGAAGCTGGTGAGGGGGCTGGAGAACAAGTCTTATGAGGGGTGGCTGAGGAAATTGGGGTTGTTTAGCCTAGAGAAAAGGAGGCTGAGAGGAGACATTAGCACTGTCTACAACTGCCTGACAGGAGGTTGTAGCGAGGTGGATGTTGGTCTCTCCTTCCAATAAGAAGTGATAGGATGAGAGGAAATGGCCTCAAGTTGTGGCAAGGGAGGTTCAGATTAGATATTATGAAAAATCTCTTCACTTAAAGGGTTCTCAGGCACTGGAACAGGCTGTACTGGGAGGTGGCTGAGTCACTATCCCTACAGCTTTTTAAAAGATGGGTAGAGGTGGTGCTCAGAGATATTGTTTAGTAGTAGACAGGTATAGTTGGACTTGATCTCAAAGGTCTTATCCAATCAAACAGTTCTGCGATTCTGTGATGCTTCCACTAAATACCATCGGAGCTTCCAACTGAAAATGTGTAAACATAGACCTTGTGAAATTTAGCATTTTTATGATTCTTTAGGAGAAGATGGTGTGGAAATGAAGAAATAGTGATTAGTGAAGAAACAATACTTTAATCTGCCCATTCTGAAAATGCAAGTGTCAGTTAAATATTATATTTTAGATTGTTCTCCGAGTTATGGTTTATCATTTGCATACTAAAAGACATATTCTGAAGAAAATAAGACCAATTCTGGGAAGACAGTAAAGAGGCAGACTGGTTTTACAGGCTATATCCTCACCTAATAGTGTTTAGGTCTGAGAAATACTGAAAATCCTCCCCATTTGGGAAGGAGTGGTTATGATCCTGTGTGGCTTTGTTCATCCCCATTTTGTGGCCATGTACTGAGTTCTGACCCCCTGGCTGAGCTTTGCGGAAAATGGTCTCATGGGGCAACTGCTGGAAAAGAGAATCCAGGACCAACACCATAATACAGATTTGGACCAGATCTTGGTCTAGTGATGACTATGCGGTTATTTCAGATTTACTCCTGAAGGTGGGGAATTTCCCAGAGGCGTGCAGTTGTACTGTTAGCTGTGAAGTGGCCAACACATACAGCAATCTCTTGGACAGAAGCATCTTCATAAACAAGTAGGATCCTGGAAGCACTGTACAAAGGGCAGAGCCGGAGGAAGAGGAAGAAACAGAAGGGGAGGTGACAACAAATAATGATTATTAACAGCTGGTTAATTAAAAGCTGATCTTGTTTTGCTTTTCAATTTGTTATTTTCTATCTTTATACTTTCATTTACAAAGCTAATATTGAACAATTCATATTTTAAAGGAGTGCCATATTAAAAATACTACATTTTTATAAAGTCTTCAATATAAGTCTATTGTGTTTGGCATGACAGAGTACCGTTATCAGTGACTCTGCAACTGCTGTAGCTACAAATGCAGACAATTGAAATTTTTACTGTTTTTTATTATAGTAACAGAAGCTTAGACTTATTTTAGCAGGCATACTTTTGTTTTTAATTTTCATTAGGCTAGGAAAATTATCATTAGTGTAATAGGATTTCATGCTGTTTATTAAATAAGCTAATGAATTAGCATGTATACAGGAAGAATCTTCTCCTCCTCACAAACAATGCCAAAATAATGAGTAAATCTGAAATGTAAGGTAAATAAGGCCTTAATGCACAAAATCCTAGGCTTCAAAGTTCTGCTTAGAGAATCATTAATAGCATTTTCTCCTCCCTCTCACATGCAGTTCCGTATTTCTACTGCCTATAACCAGAAAGGCAGATTATTGAAGCACTCCCATGTGCAAGCAAATGTTTACACTTATTGTTGATCAAAACCCACTCCAACGTTTTCCAAGATCCCACAAAAGAGATGAGGATTCAAGGTCCATATGTCTTCAGAGTTGGAACTAAATTCTACATTAGTTGGGTGTAGGTAGTTAGTAGGGACCAATTCAGATCAACTATTGAATATATCAGCCTCTATCTATTAAAGAAATTCTGTTTCAACTGTTTCAAAATCTGAAAAATCAATAATACCATGACTAGAATCAATCCTGAAATGGAAAAGGTGTCCAAGTCCTAATCACTTTAGTTTTTGCTTTGAAGGATGCCAACAAATAATTTTAAAAATGTGATCCAGCACTGAAAAAGTGAGATCCCCTGTGCTCTCCGTGGGTCACGGAGCCACCTCTCAGCTCCGCCAGCTGGTGGGTATATACTCATGGGCTGAAGAAACAGACAGCAAAGCCTTCTGCCAGAGCAGTGCACCTTTTGCACCCACTACTTCCCACGTTGGTGGTGGAGGACAGGCAGCAAGGACTTAGCACTCACTTCGCGCCCAAAGTGTTCTCAAAGACCCTTTTTCCCTTTTGCTGTTGAGTGGGTCTGAGGGTTGTGCCCTGGAGCGGTGGGGGCCGCAGGGGTGTTCGGTCCTGGGTAGGTGCACGACAGTGCCCTGTTTTAATCCATCCTAGTCCTGTCCAAACATAATCCGCCAGCAAGAACAGCAGGGCACGGGCTCCTCATCATGAAGGCACTGGGGCCCCATCGTGCCTCTGGCAGCCCAGGAGTCACAGCTCAGACTCTCATGGTAAAAATAAATCTGCACCTACTATGATAGAGTCAGAGAGGACAGACGGGATCATAAAGGCAGGAATAGGCATGATTTTGATCCTTGTCTTTGGAAAATATAATGTAAAAGGAACTGTTCGTAGCAAAGAGGACAAAATTTTTGCGGACAGTGACCATGGGATTGTTTTGTCCCCTTTTGAACAAGTGTGATAACCTCAGAGAATTGCAAGTTTATACAGATTTACAGGTTCCCTTTGCAGGGCTAGAGATGCCTCTCTAGCCTCAGGGTAGCTATCCCACAGTCATTTCCAAAACCTGAGCAGCAGCATCCCCCACTGTCCCTTTCTGGCAACCCATGTTTAGAGGCAAAATATGCTCCCTTGCGCAGAGCCGCCGAACCGGCAAGGATTGTGATGCTTCCAGGACTTGCATTTCGCTTTCTGCAAAACATCATGCTGAGAGACCTGGTTTGATCCTTGTGCACTGAGACAGCCTGGACTGCTTTGCACTCTAGTGGGCAGTACAGGGAAAATGAATACAAAGGCACCAGACAAGATCACTTCTGTTCAGTGCCTATACGGATTTGTCTTTTTCCTTCTTTATTTTTCTTTCTCTAAATTATCTCAGGCAAAATATGACCTTTTTTTAAGAAGTACTAATATCTTCACATCAGACAATACAAATCCTTGCTGGGATTGCCAACTAACTCAAACAAAAAGGGGAGCTTTGTCTCTTTATCTAGAGAGGACTTCAAAGAACTAAAAATTGTGATTCTTGTGACCTTTCCAGGGTGTCTGCTTACCTTTCTACAAGCAAAGCTTCAACAAGTGCAAAATTAAAACTGCAAAATTCAGAGTGGAATTTTTCTTCAGATGTATATTTTCTCCCAAACTCAGGAGGATATTTCCTATATGGGGCCATCTTTGTGAATCATGGAAATATTTCATATGCTTAGAGTAGCATTGGAAGTGATGAAAGACGAACAGCAGAATCTGTTACACACCTGAGCTTCCTGTTCATCTCAGCCTACTCAGATTTCTTCTTTTGCTGACCCTTGAAATCTCTTTTTCTTTCTTTCATTTTTTCTTGTCTGGGTGGCTTTCGCTCCCCAATTCACAGGTCTGATTTCTCTTTCTGTTTGTTTGCTTTTGCATTCACTGAGATGGGCCTGCAAACCTTTCCATTCAATAGTCTTATTGGTTAGGTAAAGCCATGATAAACTTCAGTCATTTGTTCTTTTAATCACAGCTACTTCATTCTACCTCCTTGCCTCTGACAAGCTCTCCAGTTGTTCATACTTTCTGGAGTGACTGCAATCAAAGATATAGGAACCTACAATGAAAATGTAGAAGTCAACAGGTGGCAAGGGAATACCTGGAGTACCAAGCTACTGCTCACCAAATTTCTACCTTAGCTCTTAAAAGCAAAGCACTTGGACTGGTTTGCACTATCCACATTCCACACAGTCCCCTGCCCCAAAACTGACTCCATGAAGCTGTGATGAACTATGATTTCAGATCAACTTTTCTGAAGGTGGCAACTAGTGACAGGACAGCTCAGCTGAGAAATTCCTGAAGAGGAGCATCACACAAAGTATAATGGCAAATCTGCACCAGCCTTACTCTGAACTTTTGCAGAACTGCAGATTAATGGGTGATCTTGTCTGCCCTTTCAGAGTGTTTTAGTCCATAGACAGAATGAAGCCCTTTAGTGAAAGACACAAATATACAGGACCTTCTTTGATGAGCACCAGTTGTTTATTGCTTTTGGATACAATTTTCACATGGGAGTGTGACACCGAGTTAACTTCAGAAAGCTATTCAGCTTGGAGCATGAGCTCCAAGAGGTGTTGGGAAAGAGAATGAGGAAAGGCTTGCCAGCTTCCTTCTGCCAGAATTTCTTCTGCTCACCCAATAGATATTTCTGTGAATATCCCTTTGGCAGCACTAACACTTTCTGAGGTGGGAGGCTTTTTTCGAAATTTGTCTTTTCTTCTGTGATGTCTTGTAGCTATTTCACTTGATTCAGCCCATGCCTAATGTACTTGCCAAATAATATTTCAGTTTTTCCATATTATGTACCATTCTAGGGGAAAAAAACCCTACAAACATACAACAGATCTAATGCCAGGAAGAGGCACTGTTTGGACTCTCGTTTCTGCTGGATTGTGTGTCTACAGTGAAGGGAGTTGTGTCTCAGCATGGGAATTTCTAACTGAAAGAAGAAAAGCCACTACTTATGCAGAAGCAAGCGTGGCCTGTTTTTTTGGTAGACATAATAGGTGCTGAAGAATATTTCTTTTCTGCTCCTGGTTAGGGAAAGACCCTATGTATTTCAGCTACGGCTTTATATCAGAAAATACCCTTATGCATAAGACAGGTTGTTACAGGGTTTGTGGACCTGACATACCTCTGCTGTTTCATTGTCAGCCGTTGAATCTCCTCCTGCTCCTTGGAGAAGAGAGGGTGGTGTGACTTGAAGTGCTACAGTTTGATATTCCCTTTCTTCTTCTCTGCACAGCCATTTTGCTCTTCCAAATGCAGCTCTAGAAAGCAAAGCATGTGCAGCAAACTGACTTCTTAGAAGTTAAAAACAACTAAAGCAAAATGTGTCCCAAGCCCTAAACCCGTTTTCTTCTTGGCCCTTGGATGCCCTGTTTTCTATGTCTGCTGTACTGAATTGAAATAAACTATAAAAAGGACATCTCAGTCAGCAGGCTTTAGAAATCAGAGACGAAGCCCTCGGGCTTTAACTCACCCTGAAGAGTAAACTGTTCCTGCCCTGAGATGCAGTGGCCAGACAGAGGCCACAGCACAAGCAGGACTGAAATAACAACACTCTATGTCCAGCCCTCCCAGAAATGATGCCGAGGTAAGAGCACTGCTTCCAAAGAATCTGTCACTCTGAACACGTGGGAAACCTTCAAAAACACTGCTGTCAAATCCTGAGCCCTCAGTAGCTCTCTAGTCTAGTCTGATTCTGTTGCACTTGATCTAACCTGATCAACTGTCACTAAGCGTACGTCTTTGCTCCAGACTTTCCCCCTACTCTCCAGGGTGTGTGGCTTCTAAAGACTGGTCTTGCTAGGACCATCATTCTCCAGGATGACTGGCAGTATCTAGATCAGCCTAATCTTGCATAGGCTCCTGAAAGCCAAGATAGTTTAAAGTTGCAGCAAAATAAGTTCACAAACATGTAATGGGCTCCTGTGCCAATAAGGAACTGGGCATTATAACTGTTTGAGTTGCTTTGCTCTATGTTCAGCCCCATATTCCAATGTTCATCAGGGACAATTTTCACAAAATACTGGAAATGAAACTAGCAACATAATGAGTTGGAATGTGACATTTTGTTGACTTCTATTTCTCAACAGATGTAGTTGAATTTTTGCATAGAACATACTTGGATACAAAGGTTAGAAATTTTATATGACATTGACTGCCATGGAACTTTTAGAAATTTAGGGGGAAAATTCTTATTATTTATTATATATACTGCACTTCCTTACAAGGTATTAAAAGGCATTTGAATATTGCAGAACTTCATACTGCTGCTGTTATGTGTAACATCAGGTCAGGTTTTACTCTCACATAGATTATCATATAGCAGATAGCATAGATTATCAGAAAGTAGAGAGTTGATTATCTGTGTTAATACCAGTGAAAAGAGTTTCCATTTCATACCTCAGCCAAAGGATAAAGATCAAATTTCTCTATTGAATTCAGTGGGCTATTGATCAGCAGATTTAATTAACCACATTAAAAAAAATATGTGTGAAAGATATATTACATCTTGTCTACTACGATACATATTTTAGGAGGTGAAGAGATAATTTATACCCCCTCAAACAAACAAACAAATAAAATATAAAAAAGATTCAACTTCCAGAGAAATGAACCTTTTATCTAGGTACATTTCCTTATATTATTCCCATTCAATTAGCCACTTTTTCTGACATCCTGCCTCTAGCCCAGAGGAGTCAAACTTACAGCTCCCACCATTCTCCTGCTCCTGCAGTGTAACGCGTGTCACACACACTGCACACATGACTAGCACTGGCAGGAGTGTAGGGGCAAGGATCTCGGTGCTGCCACAGAGGGCCAGATTTGGCCCGCAGAATGGGAGTTTGACAACCCTGGTGTAGCTGGTACCAATGAGGGACCCTTCCAGGAAAAATTCAAGCAAACCAAAACCTTGTTGTACAGCTGAGCCATGGAAGATGTAGAAATCCTCCCCAATCCAGAATTTTTCACCTACATCCAAAACCATACAGCACATATTTACCTGACAGTCTGCTGGAGCTTACCTCATGCACACAAAAAAAGTGACAACAGACAGAGTGGCTAGCAACTCTGCTTCAAAGTCAAGAAAGACTGTGATTGAAATTCCTGTGTAGTATTCATGAAGCTTCTTAATGTGCACTTTTTATGACATTGTCTCTCACTACACGCTCATACTTTTCCCAGGGCACAAGTGCACCTGTGGCCTCGGAGCAGCAGTGATCCCTGACAGGAGTCACTGTCTTGCACTGTCTGCATTGCTCAGCATGCATCCCACATTTACCACATCATACCAAATCAGAGATCATCTCTTTTCAGCACATTCCAGTCTGATTTCTGCACTAGATTTCTTATCTCGCTTGACCTCAGCCTCACCTGCCAGCATTCTCATCTTAGTCTCAATATTCACAGCCAAGCTCAACCTTATCCCGTCTCCAGCTCCTGTACAACCATTCCAGTTGCTTCTGCAGATGGAGGTTTTGTTAACATAGCCAAGCTAGCTTTAAAGTAATTAACACAAGTAGCATTAATACTAAAACTGGGAATAAAAACTTGCTAAGACACTGAGTAAACACTTGGTTGCCACCTTGGGCTGAACCCCATAACACCCCAGCGCTCAATGCTGATACGGTGCTGCAATGTTCAAGTACAGCACCTCCCGCTTCCAGTGCCAATTGCTCCCACCCTCCTCTCCACATCTATTTTCTCTTTCAATGATCAAATCAGCTTTTTTCTCGTCTGAATACAAACAGGGACTTCTTTTTCTTTAGTGCTGTCTGGATGTCATCATCATATGTCCTGAGCTATCCTTTCTCTAGACAGAAGCAGAAAAGGCAGTAACATTTCTATTATTTTCTGTGTCTCCACAACAGCTCTGATTTCCCTTTGCAGCAGGGTTTCCATTTCGTCTAAAGAGCAGAAATGCTCCATCCACGTAATATTCATACGTGCTGGGCCCCAGATATTAGCTAAAAGTCAAACCCCAAGCAGTTTTGTGACCTTGCCTTGACATTTTGTGGGATGTTTGCAAGAGCCCAGCCACCAGAGGAGAAGAGCTCTGTCTCAGACTGGTTCCAAGCCTGCAGCTCTGAGCTCTCAGCTACTAAGCATGTGCAGGTGTCATTCACAAAAATGCAGTGTGAATTAGAAAACCCACTGCAAATGAACACATGATAACCAACATCACTGCAGTAAAAGTTTATATACAGGATGACATAAGCTTATTTTACATTTCTTTACCTAAGATTTACTGTGTCAAAAATAATACCAAAAGACAAGAGGTTCTTTAGCTTTTTCATAAAATTCCATTTCAGTCTCCAGCTTTTATTACTTTGTAATTACTCATGTTGCTTTCACACAAGCTATACCCAGAGAGGAAAACTCCCTAAACAATCCCTAATTTAGTCCCCCAGAAGGAATTTGGCAACCACCTCAGACGATTAAAAGGTACCTAAAGCTGTGAAGCAAGATGCTGCTCAGCAGCCTCTGAAGTTCTTTGATAAAGAGCTGAGACTTATGCTAACCCTATTGCCTGGGAAGGATATCAGACTGCTGGGTGGTGCACAGTGGAAATAAGAACCCATACTTCCCTTATCTTCCTGTCTTGCAAATGGGAAGTAAGTCTGGCTCCATATTTTCTTGCTTTCACTCTCACTCTGTAAGGAGCCCTCAGGCCTTATGCCTCTTCCCTGCAATGTGTTACTGCAAGCTGGGGCCAATGCAGTTCAAGGAGAAGCTGCTACCCTGGTGGGTTGCCTGAGCCCATCCTTACCAGAAGACTTACTTGAAAAGTTTCCATCAATCTGTTTATCAGGTTTGGGATTCAGTTATTCAGTTTATTTGGAGTATCTGTTTCACTCAAAACTGGGTTTTGTTTGTTTATGTTTTTCTTGTGGCTAGAAAAGTTTTTGGCAGGTTTCAGCCAAGCTTTGGGGGAAAATTTTCAGCAGCTTCTAGCCAGATATAAATACATATGTCTAACCTGCTGGTCTTGGTGTTTTTCAGGATGAAACTGATATCCATTTTTGCATTCAGCAACACACTGTGTGGGTTGAGGGCATGGGGATTTTCCATCAATTTTTATTCCTACAAAATATATTTTTCTTACTCTCTAACTTGCAAGTTGATATGCTGTTAACTATACTGAGATTGCTGTTGTTCACTCCCATTTGTGCTTGACTTGGTGTACACAGTTCGGCCTCCTCTTTTTCCACTGCCAAACCCAGCAGGATTCTGTCAGGGATTGTCATCATGGGTTCCAAATGCACAGGTAAGGCAATGACTGATATCAGGAACTTTTTCACCAGGGAAATGCAGGGTCTACCCAAAGATCGACCTACTCATGAATGGCGTGACACAAAACCTCCCATACCTCATGAAATCATGTTTCTTCCTTTTCAAGTTTTGGGGGTCCAGCTGAAAAAAAGAACCCTCACCAAACACTTTTTGCTTTTTAGCAGAGAAAAGTAACTTGAGGCAGCTGTGCACATGCAGTCATGATATCCAGGGAACTTGGGAGCTATCTGCAAGGATTTTTTTAGTTATTATGTAGTTAGTACTGATGTTTCATGAGTTGTGTGATACATAGTAGGAAGTTTTAACTTATTACTTATATGCAGATACTTAATGATTGCATGATGTGAGAGGTCATTTATGATCTCAAGTATAGGGTAATAAATACAGAATTATAGGTTTACCCAGAAAAGGAATTCTACTAACAGTTAAATGCTCAAATATCTGTTTAGGATTTTCAGAGCTCTATCTGTTTACTAGCAATTAGTTTTCTAACCCCTAAACATTAGCTAGCTGTTTTCACACTATGGATTCCCTCTGAAGGGAGACAACGGGACAGAAAATCTAAATATCAGTTATAATGAGGAAACCACTAATTCACAGCAGTCTCAGACTCAGTTTCTTTACCTAAGCAGGTTGTTCCTGCATTTAAACAATCATAACATTGATCCGAGAAGGACGAAATAAAATAAGAAGTAACGGCCATGGATCATAAAGATTTACATATGCTCTGTAATCAGACATCAAGCACCTAAAAGTCAAATGAGTAAGCTTTGTACACCATTTGGTGTAGGTGGTTACACTGTCACTTTTTCCATGGCTACCAAACCTGCCAGGCCACTAGAAATAGGTCAAGAACATCTACCAGAGAGCATATAAGTGATTGTAATTGACAGGAAAATATCCTCAGGCATGTGTGCTACCTCTCTCAAGAAATCTTATTTTCTTCTCTGGGATTAAAATGTTGCTTATTTGCTGCTGTTCTTTCTGTGCCCAGCCTGTGTGGGCCAACGAGCAGACACCTCCAGTGGGCAGGGGGAAGCAGGCAGGCAATGAGAAGGCCGGCAAGACAGGAGGCTTGGATCATGGGCATGGCCAGGGACTGTCACGTCTGCAGGGACTTCTACAGATTTGAAGGGAGAAAGAGGCTTCTTGGTTTCCAGGCAGGTTGAATGAATTAGCCTGACTTTAGTTCAGTTCCTTTTTGGAAATTATCTTCAAATAGAAGCTGGTTTGCTCTTTCTTTGGGGGTTATAGTGTAGAAAAGAGAAACCAAAACTAGAGAAAATGGACCCAGTGTTCAAAAATCTGCTGAGGAAGGGTGATTTTATTTTCATATCCTTTTCATTTAGCATGCTTCACGAAGCAGATGGAAGGTTTTTTGTTCTAATTTAGACTATTTGTCCTAAAACACACCCTGCAGAGAATGAGAACTTTTTGGTTGATCCCTTTACAGAAGAGATGGTGCAGCTCTACCTCAAAGTTCTGGCTGATGCAGGTTCTCTCACAAACAGTTTAAATACTTTTTGCATAATAGTGGGAAGAAAAGATATTGGGGAAGCAGGGAGAGTGATTTTTTCCTTAGGGATGTGGTATAATGTGAGTAGAATACTTTTCAACTGACATTAGCTATGTAAGAGCTAGCTTGTCTTCTGGCTTGCCTGTATAGTCAATAAATAAAACTAAGCTGCTTGAGAGAACAATTCACTTTATCCAATTAGCAGATAAAAGCAATCCATAGGTTTCAATCTGCTTTCATTGGCTATAGATAGAGCCTAATTACTGGGAATAACAAAGGTAGGTGAGAAGAATCCCACACAAGCTGTCTCACCTTGAAAATATACGTGGATTTGATACAGCTCTTCAGAATATAAGTTACACGATGAAGTGCTTTGAAATCAGGCTACAAAGTGGTGAATGCAGTCACTTTACTGTAGTTTTTAGAAATACATAGTCATGCTTCTGTAGCAGGTGCCACCACCCTGACAAGGACCTGACAAATACCGGGCTGCTCAAGGACACAAAGACCAGGCCTTTCTGGCTGCTGAACACCCCATTCTCTGTGACTCACGTCTGCACCCAAGAGAGAATGTAGAGAACTGTGGCCAGGCACACAGCCCCAGAAGATGTGGGACCCCAGCCAACTAGAATGATCACAGATCAGGCTCAATTAGTGTAAAACAGGACCCTTCCAGAGACCTCCTTTGAGTGGTTCTCCTTGGAGCAGTGGGCTGTAACCACAAGCTCTCCCCTTGGGATAGGTATTGCACCCAAGATAAATTCTCTGGGATTGAGTGCACTCACCCTCCTTTCAGTGACTGATCATTTCTTCTGGATATATCCTTGTGCAAGCCCTCTCTCCTTTGGGTGAAAGGTTCTATCTCCCGGGTACCCTCAAGTGAGAGATTTTCTTTTGTGAATGAGTAACTGAGCACATTTTGGGTCATCCTTCTACAGGATTGTTCATGTAGTAATATTCCTTGCCTGATGCCTGAACTAATGGTTTAATTTCTTTGTTGGAGCACTGCATGACTTTGTTTGGAATGAATATTTATTTTGAGTGGCTGGTTGTCTATTTTGTGACTGCTTTCATAACAGCTTCCTGGATAACTGAGTGCAAAATCCTTGCCCATTATAAAATGTAGATGCTTAACTGCCTCTGTAATATATAAAGCTCTCAATGCTGTCTGTCTCTTGCTATTCACAAAATGCTTGGCTTCAGGATAAAGCTGTTTGTCTCTGAAATAGTCTTCCATTCCCTCAGAGCAGTGATGGCCCTTGCAATTAGCACTAGGCAACTTGGGAGATGTGTGAAAGGGAGCAAAGAAAAACACTCCTTAGAGATGTAATCAGTCACAACACTTCCAAGCAGCTCAACCCTACCGCAGCTTTCAGCCCAGCTTTTCTCATTCCCTCTTATAGTATCTACCCAGATACCTCTCATCCCCTAGCTCTCCCACTGTAATTTGCATCTGCTTTTACTTAGCGGCAGTGATGGAAAAAGCCCTGTGCTGAAAAACTCCCTCTTGACATGGGGGAACCTCCTCCCAATGCTCCGCTCCCCAGACGCTTTGGAATGACAAAAATTAGAGACTTGTCTGAATCACACACAAAGAACTCCAGAAGTCTGGGGGGAGAGTTCAAAGTAGAAAATATTTCAACAAGACTGTGCCACACCTCAAAAACATATTGAACACAAATGACTTTCCATAACATAACAGTACTGATAGTCTTGCCTGACTTGGCCTTCTCTGCCTGTGACACATCAATATCACTTAACATGAATGAGAAAGATACACAACATCAAACCCACAGTTTCTAAACACAGATTCTGTTCTGACTGAAGGTAGCATGAACCTAAAGGAACTTCATTGCCACAATTATTCTAGGTTCAAGTCAGTGTACCAGGGAATAAAAAACATCCAGCAAGCACTGCATGTCGTCACTTTAAGAATACATTTTAATTTTACGGAGAATTTTAACAAAGGCAATCTAAAGAGGAAGATGGAACTAGAATGTGGAAAATAGACACTTTCAAATGAACGTATGTGCAATGGCTCCCTGTGAAGTAGATTACAAGCAATGCAATTGCTCTTCCAGAACAGGGTTATTTTTTTAATTTTAGCTAATGTTAGTGACTGTGAAATAAATTTAACACTTGATTAATTTTTATTGTGATTAATCATTCAATATTTCTTAAGCTTGTTGTGTTAGATTCTGATTTCATTTACATTTTGTTTTCCACTACTTTAATTATATTAGACTTTTTCAGGATAACTTGGAACAAAACCAGGCCATATATAATTTTAAAAGGCATTTAGAAGTTGTCAATACAACTGCTATTCACGTTTCCTTTTATTTATTTTGAAAACAGGAAAACCTAGCAACTTCAAAGAGATGAACACCATGCAAATCATGGTTCAGACACTACTAAAATGCAGGTCTAAAGAGGTAACTTTAATGAGATTAATTTTCTCCTTTATTGGGTAAACTGTTGAACAGCCAGCCCAAAGGAAGTCTGTTCAAAACCCAGCAGGTTGGGTTAAGGCAGAACCCTGGAATCACATAATTCCATTGGAATCTTAAAAAATAAAATGTTAAATCATAAAAATTTGTAAACAAAGACTGCGTGTAGTAAGTGTTGTGAGATGTTCCTGATTCCACAACCTGAATTTACAGCTCTGAGACCTATCAGCTTCTGAGCTAGGAGCCTACTTTGCCCCAGCAAAGACACTGAGCTAAGCCTCCACAAGTAAAAGTTGTTTTCTCAGGAGTGAATAACTCTTCTCTCACGAGTGAGAAATGTCCAGATGGTAACGTTACCTAAGTAACATTCCAGAGCGATGTTAAATTTGCAAGGTGCCCACGGCAAGGGATATGTAGAGAGACATCTGTGTTTCAATGATACTTCACTCATAGTCAGAATTATCAGCAATAACAAAACACGAAAAATAGTGTCTCCTCACAGATACAGCTTATCACTCACTGATAATATATTGCCATCCAGTCTTCATTAAATGAATATTTTAAGTGGAATCTGAACATCCCTATACTTCCCTCAAACTAGTCCTGTAAGGGCTCAGGAATCGAAGCATGAGTAAGTAGGGAAATGCAAAGAGCTCAGTTAAGACCACAAAGCTCCACTGATTGATTTCAGAGTCGAGAAACAAACCTGAGAGACCAGAATACAGTGAGAACCGGGGCTGGGCCACAGGAGACTTTCTCAAAGAGCTAGAAAAGTCTGGCCACACTTGAACTTGTTCACTAAAGCATATAAAACAATTTCCAAGCCCATGGTCTCTATATTAGCAGTTTAGAGCTCTGTGCTTTTTTTGGTTAAGAGCCACATGACATTCTGGATTTGTAAACCTCAAAGGGTTTTGTTGCCATATGATTTCAATATATATATTTATATGTATATACACATAGAAATATTTCTCTGACTCAGAGCACATAAGACTGAAATAATGCAGTACTATAAGACAGGTGAAGAACCGAGTAAGTGGAATTTTGTGGTTCACTTACTTGGTTCTTCACCTGTCTTAGAATAATGCAACCCACGTAAAGCAGGGAAACAAAGGAGTAATGATGAAGTGGCAGTGGTCAGTAACAGCTCTGTGAATCAAGGACAGGCAGGCAGCAGAAGGGGGTTTGCACATCGTTGGTACAACAACCAGAAACAAGCACTGCATCTTTGCTAGAAAGTGAACTGTTGAAAGATGACCAGCTGTTAACATAACTTATTTAAAATATATATTTGTGCAGCTGGAAGTTATACTGTGCATGCTGTAAGGCTTGCAAAGTGTCTGCACCTGCTAATGGGCAACGGGCATAGCTGCAAGAAAAAAAAAAAAGACTTCTCTTTTCACCAGCAGAGTTTCTCTATGCAACAGGACAGGCAGTTCTCAGGTAGCCCCACAGTTCCTTAGTGCCAGGAAAACAGGAAAAGATTAGACCTTAAAGACCAAGTTCATGCATAGCATCAGTCTGCCCTCAAGTGTGAACATCTGGGATGTTCAGGCAAGCACTAACACAGAACCACTCCAACCCATAAACTAATCTGTTCCACTTCTCTGGCAGATAGTTTTCAAAAACGCTGAACTTCTGTAGGTATTTGAAGTTCATCCCATTCTTGGAAGTAGTATTAAATTTTGTCTAGTTCAGCACAGTGTCTTCACTGCACAATGCTATTTGAAGCAGATTTAATGATATGGCTACTACAATTAATTTACGAAATTCTTTTTCTTTAGGTTTGTTTCCTGGTCTGACCTCCAGTTATTTAACTTAGATTTCTTTCTGTTATTGGATTTCTCCAGTAATTCCATTTCCCATCAAATAGGGCTCTAACACACACAATTAATAACAGAAGGCTAGCTATGTTGCATAAGGAAAGAAGTAAATTTGTTGAACTATGGTAAAAAAAAAGCATTTAGTTTACCTCTTCAGTCATTTTAGCATCTATCTTTACTGCAGTCCCACTAATTTAAAGCCTCTGGTTCTTATATTTTTGCTAATGCTTTTGCTGCTTGTGAAGTGTTATAACATTCACCACAGTATTGGATTGTTAATGTACCAATCTTTTCACTGTTTTCAATCCACCTCGTCTACCGGATGCTTTGGGAGGATATTTCCACTGACAGATTCCATTAGTATTGACTTGTTTCCCACATCAAATGTTTAATGTGCACTGTCAGATTTAATCATGTGTTTGCTTGAACAAGATCTATTTTAGTCTTTGTATTGCAAAAAGCCAGATTACTTAGGTTTCTCACTTCACAATTTATTGAATAATTTTGATGAACTGTGCTGTTTGTAGCACAGTAACTATAAGCTTTTCATTATTAAGAATCTTGGAGAATTCTGAACGGTACAAGATTAAGAGTTTTCAGACAACACTTTGGACTCTGACTTGCCCCAGCATCTCTTGCCTGCTCTGTGGAGCAAATCTGAATACACAGTGAATGGAAGCATCAGTTACTGTCTGTGTAATACATACATACAGAGAGAGAGATCCCTGAAGCGTTGGCTAAACCAGTTTCGGTTTAGGCAATGTAGTGTGACAAATTTACACTGGAATATTTGCTTTAAACACTTCTTGGACAAATTCACCTCTGTTCAGCTCCATCATCAGTATGTTAAAGTGCTTGTTAAGATTGCATGTAGCCCTCTGGTAATTGTGTTGATGGATGATAGCTTTCTTCTGCGCAAAGAGCTCGAGTGCCTAGGGCTGATTCTTTCACATGTGTTAGCTTTATTTTTTTTTGACCATAAAGTTCTGTTCATATGCCAGTATCTTAGCAACAGCAGACAGTCTGATTCAAGTAAGTTCACTGTTTTCTCCCTGGGAAATACAATGATGACATCCCAATTTAATCTTCTATTCCACTGCCTTTTGGGGTATAGAAGATCAATTTATTTAGTGCTGTGCACTACAAAGCAATGGCTCTGGAAGCAATGAGCCCAGAAACGGCCTGAATAATGTTGCTGTGACGGGGTAAGCAATCATTAAACCAGAAATATAGTGCCAGTAACAGGTACCATTTTGGCAGACTGGTAAGTTTGTAACCTAGGGGGCTTAACGACCTAAAATTAGGGACCAAAAATAACAAGGTAACCTGCAGTTTGAAGAAATACAGCCCAATATCTTGAAGTGCATCTGCAAGAAATAAAAACTTGTGGAAATGCTATATTACTTAGGCTACAGTGGAAAAGAAATAAACTCTGTTGGAGAGTGTACATGTACAGCATTAGGATTGCAGCCACATTTGGTAAAACACTATTTAAATTGTTTGAAAGATATATTCATATATATTCTATATATTTTATGCTTAAGTAAAGATTAGAAATCAAGTATGAGGCTCCATTCCCTTCTGGCACTGCTGGATCTTCCATTTAAGAACATCTCCTAGTGTGTGGGAAGGCACTGCTAAAGTTAAATGGAAGAATAACATGACCTATTAGAACTGCATGTTCCTAGACGTCAATCAAAATGTTTAGCATTTAAAAAAATGAGAGTTGAGTGGTGTAGGTAGATGAGTTTGTCTTCAGGGTCCTGCTTTAAAAAAATATTCCCTACCTCTTTGTCATCAACAACCAAAAGTTCAAGGTTATGCTGCAAAATATGCCCAGTTCTACAGCCCCTATTTATAAGAGTAGTCCTGAGGAAGAAAGCTGAGAAGTATCTGAGTGGTGCTGGTCCCATGTACAAAAGATAGGCAAAAGAACTCTAGGTATTGATTCCTGGCTGATATGTTCTTGTTCAAACAGGTGTCTAACACGCTCCTAATATCTGAACAGCACTGTCAATCTGTTTCCATCTCCTTTTGTTCAGATTTTCCAGATAGATCTAGAGTCTGGAGCTGCATATTTGGTTGTGCTCAGTTTCTAACACACCCTAACATTTTTGTAAGAAATTCAACAACACTTCTGATGCCTTTCTGATGTTGATGCAAGAACCCAGGTGGTTAGGGATGTGCTGAATATGTGCTAACCAACCTTAGCAAACCTGTATGGGTACACAAGCAGCATCAGCCGCATGAAAACTCTTTCTGAATCTACAACACACATTTCACAGCTCCCTGGCTGTTAATTTGCTTTATAACTCAACATTTGCACAATGTGATTGAAAAGCAATCACAAGAGGCCATCCCTAGTGCACCAGAGATGTTTTAAAATTGGGAATCTGAAGAATTAAATGTGTTCTTGATCATGAGACCACATATTGAAGAAAGGATTAACATGAGACAATCACAAGGTTGCTTGTGTGTAGCTTTTGACTTTCATAGGAAAATTGCTCTCCAGGAAACATTCAATTACAAGGAAAAAGGAGGTAAAAGGTGGGATTTGAGGGGGAAATCCTTACTGTATTGGATCCAATGCACTTGAAGCCTTCACTCTCTAAGACCTTTTGAAGACTTTCAATTTATTCCAGAGAAACATTGTCATTAGCAAAAAATGATCCAAATTTTGTTTGCAGTTATTTCTTAGGAATAAAGTCAGGTTTACCTGGGGTAACTGCAGAAGAATAACTAAGACAATAATAAAAAACCCTCCTTTTTTAAAATTACTTTTAAAGTTCTTTAATGCCAAAATATATGTATCAGTCAGCAGTATTTTCTTTGCCTGTTGAGGAAAAATTTGTTAAGGCATCAAATTTTAGTCTATCTAAAAAACATTTATACTCTTTTGCTCACAAGAATAGTAATAATAAAAATATATTTCTATTCTAGAATATTTTGTGAGGATCATAGCTACACATAAAGATAAAATGCCAGATTGTAATGCTTAAATAAAAAATACAGTTGTTTTGGAACAATTTTTCAACTAATATCTAAAGATACTTTGAAAAAAAGTCCCTGCATGTAATTCTACTCTGCTTAACAGAATATTTTATTTGAATACATAAATATGCTTTTTCATGGGCATGAGAACTTTGCATCCCGTCTGAGAGTACCTTTTTTGTTTCTACAGGGAATGAGAGCCTGAGTTTGTGCCACTCCACTCCTATCCTCAGCCTACAATTCCCCAAAATCTTCATGGAACAATGTGTTCCTGTTCTAAAAACAACAAAGGCAGGCAGCCAACAGTCTCCTTTTAGGCAAAGGATAGACAAACAAGAACCCCTTTGTTTATGAGACATTTCACTGATGCGTAGACAATATGATAGTGCACAGTTTTCTTCCAGAAATGAGGAGCAATGAACTGCCCATACAATACTAGTAGAAACCAAAAAGGACACCATTCTTAACAGAGCTCCAATACAATTAACACATGCATTACAATTCACTATATTGGTATGTGCAGAAGGATGGCACTTTTAACAGAGTGGCCACTACTTACTTAGGAATTTGTCAGAACTTCTAATGATATCTACAGAGACAAAACTTTTCCCATACATACTTGAGAACAGCATGTATTGCTACTTCACACTCTTCATCCTTCAGCTAATATCCTCCTCTCTTCCCACTGCTCCTTTTCACCTACCTAGTCTTACCCTTAGACAAGTATTAAAAGGAAAAATAACAATTATTCTTTCAGTTATGTCTTCTTCGGTAGTCTTTAAATCACACCTGTAATCTCCTAATTTTCCTAATTAAAGTCATAAGAATTTATGATTCATAAAATTTATTTTGGAAATTAAGGATTCTAATCAGGATCATATTAAAAAAAGAGTCAGAGTTAAAAATAAATATTTCACACAGTCAGGACCAAAACTAGAATTGTTAATATTATTAACAAGGTAAACCAGTGAGGACTTGATTAGGGAAGTTAGAAGACAAGAAATGAGATACAGGCGTGGCTGAAGGGTAAAACCTAAAGCAACCAATTACCATGGGTTTCAAGAAGAGAATTATAATGTGATTAAGCTTGCGATAATTTAATCTCACTTCTTCCTTTGTAAACGTACTCTTGCAACTCTTTATAATGAGTATTAAACTCATTGTGGAACATAGAGAAGAACAGAACTGAAACTTTGAACTGAGCCTCTTCTTTAACCATTAATTGCACCTCTGGCAAACAGATCATCTTCAATTCATGCTACAACTAATAGACAATGACAGAGCTATGGAGACATGCTGTGCAATCAGGCCTGGTGCAGGAAACACGGATAGGTGTTTCTCATATGGCACTGCAAACAGAGTCAAAGACATCACGTTGATGACAGTCATTATTACCACCTAAAGCCCAGTCAGCTGTCCATGGAAACAGAGTGAAACTCAAACCTAGGCACCAGTTCTGCATTCTAAGCTGCTGATGTCCAGAGACCAGCATCTGTATCTAGAGGTACAACAACTCTTACAGTTCATAACTGATGTAAGTCCTGTGGGCCATTGGAAATCCTGCATACAGTGGAAAATCAAGGCCATCCTACAGGGATGAATATAACAAACTACAGGGAACTAGAACTGAGATCTTTGCAGGTGGAATACACACTCAACCCTTGTGTAATTCTTATAAAAGACACTTCATGTGTAACTAGTAAATAAGCAAGCAAAATTAAAGATATCTCACATGCTAAAGAAATCTTTATGATGAGCAAAGAAACCAGCAAGTAGCCATCAAATCTATTTCTCTTGGCAAGTTAAGAATGCAACACTGGCATTTCCTCTTTGAAAAGTACATGGTGCACAAGCCCCAGCTTCAGGCT
This sequence comes from Tapera naevia, assembly GCA_033556795.1. Lineage (NCBI taxonomy): Eukaryota > Metazoa > Chordata > Aves > Cuculiformes > Neomorphidae > Tapera > Tapera naevia. The sequence continues at coordinate 22,202,989 of JAUMJJ010000038.1, forward strand.
GCAAACAAGTCTTCCTTTGTGTCTCTGTTGGCATAAGCCAGCATTTGAGCTGGACCTCCAGTCTACCTCAGCAGCCATATTAATAAAGAGTAAACTAGAGTCAGTGAAATCACAACATCAGTTCCCCTCTCATTCATTCTCAGATCCCTATAGACATTTGTGAATGTGGACTTTGGTTTGCTGCACCACATGATTCACAGTCTGTCTCCACACCGCCTGAACCCTCCTTGTGTCTGAAACACTGGCAAACCAGTGTTTGCTTTGTACTCAATACAATCTCACTTAACACGGAGGCTGCATGAAGACCTGGAGAGTGTGCACTCAGATGCAGAGCTGATGTCTGTGCCAACCTGATACATCTAATTTGAGAACGATGCCATCATTAGGGAAGTGGAATTCAGGAAAGAATTAAATCCATTGTCAATATTTAGAATAAAAATTCTGTATAATGTGGGCAGACTTGGTCCTAGAAAATACTATCAATATACTAGAAACTGCTGTAAAAAAATCTATACACTATTGGATCCGTTCAATATAATAGTTATGTTTAAGCCATTGTTGCTTACATGACAGTAAAAAGAACAAAATTTTCTCAAATAGATGGCAAGCTAATACCTGCAGAAATATCAACTCCCCCCCCATAATCTCACAAATGCTGCCTTTAATTTTCACAAAACACAAGAATGGAAAGTAAATAATATTGATTTATACACTTCTCAAATGAAAAGGCAATTCCTTCTTCAAAACAAGATCTTCTCACATAAAATTTTGTTCCCAACCACCCTAATGTCATTTCCCAGTTGACAGAATAGTGGCAGCTATGAGATATTCACAGCAGCCAAAGGAAATACAGTACACACTTTTCCCAAAATCTCAGTGCCAGCTGGCGGTCTCTTTTCTCTAGGCACACAGAAATTCAAGGTGAGCACAGACTGCTATACAGCAGCCAAGGGAAGCAATTTTGTGCAGGCTAGTTTAACATTCCTACGCTTAATGACTTTCTCATTAAAGCCAAGACTATTATCACTCAGTTAAGAACAGTCTACAGAATAAAAAAATATAAACCTTAGAAGCAGTAGAAGCTATATTACCTCTTATACTATTATCCCTGTCTACAGTGTCACGTAATATTGATACATTTTGTACTAGCGGAAAATCTAAATTGCAGATTACTTAAGAAATCAATTTATTTTTTACCCGATATATACAGGATAGACATTTGTCCCCAGCTTTTGACTAAGAATGTGTATAAAAGTAAGCACCTTCTACTGAATTCTTTTGCTTGATATTGTTCTGTAATGTTCACTACTAGATCATTGATTGGATGACCAACAATTACTGAGATCAGTGCAATTGAGTAATTATCAGTAACATCTGCATTCCTAAGCAAGACCTAGTAAGGTCTTCATTTCAGTTTCCTCTAAATCTCAAAATTAGACTGTTGGACAGCTAAAGGCTATAGATTATAAAAGTTTGTAAGTATTAAGTATTAACTGTATTACAGTATTAACTATTAAAAGTTATAGGTTGAGAATAATTTTGAAACAATTACTATAAAATCATAAACTTTTCAACAGTGTCCTCCATAATCAAAGGCAAAAATGTTCACTTCTTTTCAACATTCACTATCCAAATTTAGCCAGCACCTCAGTATACCAGAGTTAATTTCCTGTTGTAAAGCAAGTTTGAGAGAAAAAAACAAAAAAGGCCAGAGCACTCAAATAATCACTCATAGCCACAAACTGGACAGCTGCTTCAGGGAGCAATGGAGTTTGTTCAAGATCCTGAACTTTCAACCCAAAATTTTCCTTAAATTCTTTTCTAGTACCTCTTTGTAAAATGTTCCTAGGTATAGTTTGCTGGGAGACTTTGGGACAGTACCCTCTCCTCTTTGCAGAGGAGCATCCACAACCAGGGGGCACTTGGCACTCAAGTGTTTCTCATCAAGCACAAAGTACAAGTATCCTGAAACCACATGTTTTTGAGGGCTGAGGCCAGGAGTGCTGTATTAGCCTAGACTTCAAGACTGCCTTCTTCCAATGGATTAACTGTGGGAAGACCTGGGTTTACTACTTCCTCTTGAGGTAACCATCCTCAGATGTTCAAAGAGCAGAAGCACTTTTATTAAGGGTATTCGCACTCTTTTGCAAAGCTATTTCGGAGCTGCAATAGGAAGCAAAGGAGGCATTTTCACAACACGTACCTTCAAGGACAGTACTTAGGAGCCTTAAAGTGTTTATGGCCCTCATTCCCAGACCATGGCATGACATCCAGTTCCTCAGGACACAGCAACTTCAATTAGGAAAAAATCAATTTTGCTATCCAAAAGAGCAGTGTAACACTTTATCTCCATGCCATGCCCAATGCTTTCAGCTTGTTTTCAGATGGATGAGTTCCCTGGCCCAGCTCCCCACGTGGTTTCGATAGCCTGCACAGAGGTGGTGGAAACACACAGTCAGGGACAGCTTGTTGCTGGGAGAACAGGTGGGTTTGGGCTTGCACCAAGTTAAAGAGCTCAGGTCAGCAGTGCTACACAGGGACATAAAACTGCTGTAAGTCTGGCTCAGCTTGCTGTCCCAGCTTGCCGGAGAGCTCCATGAATAGCTGTGCTGGTACAACTGGGGCAAGAAGAGTGTGGGGCTAGAAATCAGCAGTTGTGGGTGGAAACTGTGGAGCAAAACCCCTCTTCAGCTGTGATCGCCACTGAACTACTGAGAAATTGATAGTATTCAGTGTTATTTCTGAAGCTTTCTGCAGCGCTGGAAGCAAAAGACTATGTTATGTCGTTTGGGGTGGACAGGAAATCTGTGAATAAATATGACAGCTCTGAGAGGTGCCTCTGCAAACCAGCCTCATGTTAAAATGAAGTTCTGCCTAGCTCAGGGGAGGTTTACCACCACAACCCTTTCTGGAATATCTATTAAAATCCATCAGCAATCAAACCTCTCAGGTGATATGTAATAGATTTTTAAAGGAGACTCTCCACAAACAGTGAAATATGATATTTCACTGTCTTGTAGTTAAATAAATTGAAAGGATATTTCACTCTAATGGATATCGAAAATTCATACGTAAATGCTGTTCTAATTTGATAGCATTTTTACTCACTTCACAGACTTGAAGATTTGCATTTAAGACTGGAAATTACTATCAGGTCACTTAATATCATCTCTTTATCTTGGACCCCTAAACTTTACTTCACACTAAGCTAAGCTCAATGTCCAGATGGTGATCTATGACAGGTGGTGTCCCTCAGGCATCAGTACTGGGACAAGTGCTGTTTAACATTTTCATTGATGATACAGACAGTGAGAGTGAGTGCACCCTCAGCAAGTTTGCAGATAACACCAGGCTGAGTGAGGCAGTTGTCACACCAGAAGGATGGAATGTTATCCACAGGGATATCGACAAGCTGGAGAAGTGGGTCTGTGTGAACCTCTTGCGGTCCTGCACCTGGGTCAGGGCAATCCAATTTCAATATAGGGTGGGGTTTAGAGCAGCCCTGCAGAGAAGGAATTGGGAGTGCTGGTCGATGAGAAGCCTGACATGAGCCAGCAGTGTGTGCTCACAGCCCAGAAAGCCAAACATGTCCTGGGCTGCATCAAAATAAGTATAACCACCAGGGCAAGGGAGGTGATCGTTCCCCTCTACTCCACGCTCTTGTGAGACCCCACCTGGAGCACTGTGTCTAGTTCTGGAATCCCCAACATAAGAAGGACATGAAATTGTTGGAACAGGTCCAAAGGAGGGCTACAAAGATGATCAGAGGGCTGGAGCACCTCTGCTCTGAGGACAGCCTGAGAGAGTTGGGCTTGTTCAGCCTGTAGAAGAGAAGGCTCCGAGGAGATCTCATAGCGGCTTTCCAGTACCTGAAGGGGTTACAGAAAAGCTGGGGAGGGACTTTCTACAGAGGCAAGTAGTGATAGGGAGAGAAGGAACAACTTTAAACTGGAAGGGGGAAGAAATCCTTTGTGATGAGGGTGGAGAGACACTGGCACAGGTTGCCCAGGGAAGTTGTGGATGCCCTTTCTCTGGAAGTGTTCAAGGCCAAATTGGATGGGAGATATTCCTATCCATGGCAGAGGAGTTGGAACTGGATGATCTTTAAGGTCCCTTCCAACCCAAGTCATTCTCTGATTCTCTGATTCTAAATAAATTATTTGAAGTATATGTTGTGCTTGACAGCTGCCACAAACTCCCTTAACACTCCTGCAGTTCAGTGTCTTCCCCACCGTTTTATTGTCATCACAGCAGTTTCCTTATTGTCACCAGCAGATTTTTCTGCTTTTCCTGACTTTTGCAACAATCTCTCAGACTGCTCTGTACAGTTTCAATGTGCTTCGCCTGTGTAGGAGTGCTGGGCATTTCCTAAGTTGGAATGCCAATGCACTGCGGTTGTGATTCTCCATAGCCTTGGAGTTCAGTTATCAGAGAAAGCATATTTAACTCTCAAGCTGTTTACAATCCAAACAAAAGGATTTCTCTGTAGAGCATCCAAAACTGACAAAGTTACAAGCACTTAAGTTTTTTTCACAAAGATCAAGTATACAAAAAAAATCTCCCTCCTTGTACTTCCTGTGGTTGCAGTGCTCTGCATATCATACAGCTCAGGCTGTATCTACAGAGCCTCTTTTTATGTATCACATAAGCTTTTAAAGATAAGCTCACTCTTCTAATCCTCCAAGGGTTCCACACAAATTCAGCCCTTTTCCTTCTAAACATCTTAATTTCTTACTTATTCAGAAGATATTTCCACACTTGACTTTCTTAAAGACGTTCTCATTTCCTTGGAGATAGAATAATTTTTTTTTTGCAGTACAGCTATTCAGCTCTGTACCTAACTGGCCTATTAGCAAATCTGTGACTCTTGTGACTCAACAAGGTAGTAAAATTCTACCCTTTCCCATTATCCTAAAGCAGATTTGACTGTACCTGTAGGATGGCATAAGAACTTGAAGGAGCACATCAAAACTTCTGCTGTCAGCTGAATGCTAATCTGATTTATAAACACTGTGTCCATTAAAAATTCTTCCAAATATTTTGGCGAACCAGTTTTGTATAAGATCAAGCAGCAGATGCCTATATCAGAATTCCCCAGACCACCCACAGATCCTTTCAGGCCTCTTCTCACTCCCTTCGCACTCCTTGATTCCTGAACTCATGGCACATGGCTGCAGCTTCCCTTCCACGAATGCAGGCTTGGACCATGTTCTTTATTCCTGGAGTCTCGCTGTAGTCATCTCTCTCTCTCTCTGACAGTTCACATGCCACTTTGATTCTGCCTTTCACCTTGAATGCCCTCTCTTGGCCCTGGCTCTTCTGCTTTCCCTTCGGCTTTTTCCTGAATCATAGGTATTGCATTTAATAATCTTGGCATTGCCACTAAGTCAGATCCAAGCCCTAGCACAGAGCCAAACTTGCCGTAAGTAGTGTTCCCTGGATGCAGCTCGGTGCGAGAAGACACTCATGGGAGTGAGCAGGCAAGAGGGTAAAGCAATCTTTCTTGGCAATCAGACAGTGAGGAGATTTGCTGCATCGCTGCTGGCTGAACATCCTAGTATCAGCGCTAAGCAGACCTGGAGCAATGCAGGAGATGGCCTTTGAACAGCACATACCAGGGGATCATGGTGCACGCGACACCTCTAGTTCTGGCAGTGTGACCTGCTGCAAGCTCCAGGAACTGGATCCTATCCTGGTGAGGAATATAGACGTAATTTCCACATGCACTGCAAGTTATGGTCCCTTCCAATATTTGGATTTGGATCCATTTCTTCTCCACTAAGGAAAAGGAAGCATCCATAGCCAAGAAGAACATTCCTATAGGGAGGAATCCTTTGAGAAATGCAAGGCTACTGGTACCTAGGGACTCTTCAGTTCCTGCAGGACCTCAAGACAGATCCAGGATCAAGACCACATAAGAGATTCACTCTGCGAGGCCTTTCCTACCATAGCTGCGTTTACTTCTTCTCTTCTGGGTATGCAGTCAGGCCTCAGGCATTTAACTTAATCAAACACAACCAGGATGCCTCACCTCAACCCGTGCCCAGGCATGTTGTCTTCACCATGCTCCTGACCCATCCTGCTGCTGGTCTCATGCTTTTAATAGCTGTTATATTTAACCTGTACCACATATGCTCTGGCATGGGTCCCCACAGAGCCATACACAAACAGGGGCTTTGTGAACAGCCATGGCTCTCCCTCACCCACACTGCCTTCCCCAGCAATAGTCAGAGGTTACCGGTATCTACATAGCCTTCCCCACTGAGCTCCCTGGGGATCCCCACCCAGTGCTCAGGACATCTGTATTAATGCATTTTCCCTGCCTGCAACTGGCCCCTTCATTCGCCAACCTCCCAAACGCAAAGCAATACCCTTCTGTCAGTCACCACCCCTCAATTCACAAATGTCATGGTGAACAGAACAAGCACTGCTCTTGGCAAGTTCAGGAAGGGAGTCAGACTGCAATATCACATTGCCTCTCTGTGATCAACAGCCTCCACTAGATGAATCTAACAGAAACCAATGGATTTTGCTCCTAGCATGCTGCAACCCATTTGAGAAGCTCAGCACAGCAGCTATTTCTGTGGGAAGCTAAAGGGGCACACCCATCTGTTATTTGGGTCCTCAAGGTCAGAGTTGCCCTCAAATGAAATTTACTCTCAAGATGCCAGCTGACACAGATCCAACAGGGATGTACTTTACATCAGATTCGCATCCTCAGCTTCCATCCAGGTTGGAGCACCTTTTTGCACTCAGTTAAGGAACACTTCAGTATTAGAGATGGATACAATCTTCCTGACAAAAACATAATATGTTTAAAAACCCGGTTTGATTCAGGTAAAACTATTTATTTTTCAACGATATCAAACTATTTGGACCACAATTAATTAGTGTCCAAAATCAATAATTTTATATTTTCAAAATGAACATTTCCAATAAATTTTTACCTTCACCTCTCATGTAAAGGGATAAATCTCCTTTTGCTAGGAATGAGCAGAGACAATTTTTTTTGTTTTTTTTTTGTTTTTTTTTTTGTTTTGTGCCTACGTCATGGTCTTTGGAAACCCATCTACAGGTTGAAGCCATAAAGAAAACTTTTCCTAAATTTGCTTTATGCCATCTGCCAGGTGAATTTGCAAAGATTTCTGCAGTGTTCCAGAGCCCAGCTGAAGTCAACAGCACCTTGGATAATTATGAGGAACCCAGTCTAGGGATCCTGAAAAAACAGCACGGGAGGTGCCAGACTGAGGCCTTACAAAAATTATATCAGTAATTACAGAATAGGGTTATTACAGTGAAAAAGAATGACAGTATATTGTCTATTGGTTCTGTGACTGCATTCATAATAAACGTTTATTCTGAAACTTGGCACAGATGGTACATACAGTATCAATGACATAAAGAACCCTCTGTGCACTGTCCTCTTTACAGTTTACATTACTGTTAATATTTACTGCAAGCATAGAAATGCTAGCGGCAAGTAATGAATCCATCATTTTCCTATGCCACTGTTTCTATAACTTGTATGTCAACAGATAAGAATACTGCTTGAGTAAAAGAATATGTATTAATTCAAACATTGCTGAATTCAATTTTTTTGTTCCTGATATAACTTAATGAAAACTACTAGAGAGAATTAGAAAAATAAAAGGAAAAAAAAAAATAAGACTTTTTCCAGTTTCCACTCCAGATGTCCATCCTGGTGATAAACATGCAGTTTTACACTCCCCCAAGCCAACTGAGGTGCAAAGAGAAAGTACAAATTTATACACATAAGCCTTTATCACACCAATATGCTGAGAAAAGGGTTGGACTTGCTTTATTTCACTGAATGAAAGCAATTCTTTACTCCAGCCTGTTTCCTGAAGCACTAGAGGGCTGAGAGTTCCAAAGTTCCCTAAGCAGTACGTCAGCACCCAAGCAATGCTCAGCACCAATGATGCTCTGAACCAATAACAGAGACTCTTCAGGAATTAAGTGTCTATGCATACAGTTATTTCCAACAGAAAGCTCCTTTCTGACCTGTCCAGCTGTCCTTCCAGGTGGCTGCTGTCTCCGGCTCCTGCCCCAGCCCCCATAGGCATCACATGCTTCTAATACTAGAAGTAGTTACTATGACAAAAAGTGGAATATTTTGATTTAAGCCAAAGTAGAACTAGTTTTATATAGAATTAGTTTTCTAATTAGCTTCAGTTAAATTTCATGTAAGTAACACTATTTTTTTGGAAGTTAGACAGAATGTCCCTCTGATAGCACGGGTTTTTAAATAGTGTTTTTCTAGACACTGTTTAAAGAAAAATAATAAAGTCTTATCTTGTGTTAGGTATGGTGTCTGCTGAACAGACACCCCTCTCTAAAATACAAGGTCAGACAGAGAGCTGGCTCCAAAGCACCAATTAGCAGATATTTGGCTGTTGCGAAGTTCATAATAAAATTAAAATTAGACCTTGGAGAGTAACAATATGCATTAGATTTCTGGGAAAACTTATATATATGTATGTAAGTGGGATGTATATTATGTCACCAGCTCTTGACTTGATATGCATCATTGACAGAAATAATGCCCTCATGTGTCCAGTGCTGAAAAAAGGATGCTTGCTTTCTAAAACTCCAGAACGAGTCTTAGAGAGTTTATTTGTCAGCATTTTTGGTATCACTCCTAGCATGCCCGATGCCTAAAAGAAGATGACGCCAAAAAAAACCTCAAAACACATTTCAAGAGAACCGGAGGGTGCGTACTATTGTACTTCAAAGCTCTAGCCTTATCCTCACGTGCAGAGGGATGCTTCAGAATAAAAAAACATTGCTAAAGTCAAAGAAAATCCCTCTTCTTACTAAAGAAAAAACTTCAAACAAAAGCTGTCACACAAAACCTGAAAGAATTCCAAAAGCAAACTCATGCAAAATGATGATTTACTCATATCCTGGATACATGGGCCTAACAGAGGCACCTCGAGATTTCAATTGGTGCCCCGCAGCCAGAGGAAGAAAAAAAAAAACCAGCACAAAACCTGGATGCCAAAATAGGCCATTAATGCAAAGGAGATGATCCATTGATTCTCCTCCAAGAATAGCTATGGGTTTTCCATGTTTAAATATAAGCGGGGCGGAGGGAGGAGTCACGTGACTGAAAATCTAAGTTAGTGAGAAGCCTTGGATTCCCTGTATTGTGCTGCTGGGGAGGAAGAGAGGAAAAAGAACCAGAGAAAGTGTTTTGCCTTTGCCTTTTCATTTAAGGCAAGTTATTCTCTGTGCAGAGGAAGCGGAACTCCACTGCTTACACCACTTGCTCTTTGATATATGTAGATGCATTTGAATCAGTTCAAGACTTCTGACAGCTACATTAGGTAAGACCAAAGAGAAGCAAAATAATTTTTTTTCATCACTGTGTCACAGGTGGGACATATTGAATATTGGTGTTACAGAAACATGTATGAGAAAAAGATGGGGCAGCGAGGGGCAAATCAGTTAAGGATTACCCAGTGTGATGTGATCACACCCAACATCCAGCAATGACCATTTGCACGCATCTTCTATGAAGTACGTTTGTGCTGCTGGGGAGGAAGGGGTGAAAAAGAACCACAGAGAATGTATTGCCTTTGCCTTTCCACCTAAGGAAAGTTATTGGGAAGGGGAACTCCACTGCTTACACCCCTTACAGTTCTGGGCCCCCCAGTTTGGGAAAGACGTCAGGATGCTGGAGTGTGTCCAGAGGAGGGCAACGAAGACGGTGAAGGGGCTGGAGAGCACAAGCCCTACGAGGAGCGACTGAGGGAGTTGGGGCTGTTTAGTCTGAAGAAGAGGAGGCTCAGGGGAGACCTCATTGCTCTCTACAACTACCTAAAAGGAGGTTGTAGTCGGGCAGGGATTGGTCTCTTCTCTCAGGTGACCAGTGACAGAACTAGAGGGCATGGACTCAAGCTTCGTCAGAGAAAGTTTAGGCTTGATGTTAGGGAAAAGTTCTTCACTGAAAGGGTGATCGGCCATTGGAATGCGCTGCCCAGGGAGGTGGTGGAGTCGCCGATCCTGGAGGTGTTTAAGGGGAGACTGGATGAGGCACTGAGTGCCATGGTTTAGGTGATGGTGTTAGTGCCGGTGTTAGTGTTGGGTTATAGGTTGGACTCCATGATCTCGGAGGTACTTTCCAACCTTATGATACTGTGAATTCCAGCCCACATTTTACCAAATTACACCACACACATCAGGAGAACCGGAAGGCATTCCCACGGTAGGAAAGAGATGCCCCAGCGAGCCCAGCCCGCGGAGGCTCCCCCGAGCGGGCTGCGGGACATGCTCAGTGCGAGCGGCCGGCCCCGCCCCCGCCTGACCCGGATACAGACGGCGCTGCCTCCCCGCCGGAGGAGCGCGGAGCCGGCCCGCGCCGCGGGAGCAGAAGCCGCGTCCCCGCCGCGCCATGGGGCGGTGCTGAGCGCCCGCCCCCGCTCCCCGCCGCGCGTCCCCTCCTTCCCCCCGCCTTTCCTCGCAATGGCCCCCATGGGGATCCGCCTCTCGCCGCTCGGCATGGCCGTGTTCTGCCTGCTGGGGCTCGGCGTCCTCTACCACCTCTACTCCGGCTTCCTAGCCGGCCGCTTCGCCTTCTTCATGCTGAGCGAGCCGGCGGCCGGCGGCCCCGAGAGCCCGCGGGGCTCCGCGCCCGCCGGCGCCGTGGACCTGCGGGAGCTGCTGGCCGTGTCCGTGCTGGCGGCGGCCCGGGGCGGCGAGGAGGTGAAGCGGGTTCGCGAGGGCAACGTCCTCAACGCCAAGGCGAAGGGCAAGACGCGGGAGGGGGCCGAGGAGCAGCTGACGAGCGGCGACCTCCTCTCCAACCGCAGGATGTTCTACCTGCTGAGGAGCGCCTTCCCCGCCGTGCAGGTGGGTGCCGGGCTCCCTCCCGCTGCGCCCGGCTGATCCTTACCGGCCTGAGTCCAGCCGGCTCCGTTTTTTAACTGCCGACGGGGAAATGCTACCCTTATCTTGCATTTTTCCTTCCCTTTCTTCCTGATTTTGTGGCTGTGCCGCCTCGTGCTTGTTTGCCGTGGGTGCTGGGCTGCAGGGGAAGAGGTTGGGTTGGTATAAGAAGTAGTTGCTGTTGCAAAAAGGTGGAATTAGTTTTATAATTAACTTCAGTTAAGTTTCATCTAAGTAACTGGGTTTTTTTTTTAAAGTTTGACAGAATGTCCCTCTGGTGGTATGGCCTTTTTTTTCTAGCATTTTTTTTATAGCATGTTCATAGCACGTGTTTTTCAAACTCTTTTTCCTGACACTGCTTTTGAGAAATGATAAGGTCTTAATGAATTAAGTATGTGCTGAACAGGTGTGTCTTCTTCTGTAATCGTTTGTTTCCAATATTTCCCTATATAAAATGCAAGGTGAGACGGAGAGCTGGCTCCAGAGCTCCAATTAGCAAGAAATTTGCCTGTTGTGAAGTTCGTAATAGCATTAAAATTAGTCCTTGGAAAGTAATAAAACTTTCATAAGATGTCTGGGAAAACTTATGCATATGCATGTAAGTGGGACATACATTCTGTAACCAGCTCTTGTCTTGTTACGCCTGATTGATGGAAGTCATTCACTTACACATCCAGCGCTGAAATTAAAAGATGCTTGCTTTCTAAACCTCCAAAATGAGTCTTAAGAGAGTTTATTTGCCTTTGTTTTCGCTATCAGGGTCGTGTAAGCAAAGCCATGCAAGGTGAGAGTCTTAAGTTTGAAATTGTATAGATACAAGGGAGAGAATAACACCAAGTCTAAACCTTATGAATGTTCTGTGTGGTTAAGGATAAAGGTAACTTCATGGCACTAATTCTGCTTGTGTTTATGATCCTGAGATTAGTTATGGTATTATTTTCTTGAATTGTCCTTCCTGTCTTAAGTTTTATAGGGAGAGCTGGGAGTGAGGAGAAGGGATTGAGAATTTGAGGTTTAGGAACGTTGTATTACAGTATCTGAGTTTCCTAGCTCTTGGGATGCCAGATAAGCTAAAAGCTATGTCACATTATGGGTCACTGCCTACGTGGCCAAAATGGATTTACTTTTCTTTCAGAGGTGTACACCTCCCTGTTCTTGTTTGCCTTCGAAATCTGTCTGACGCTTGAGGCTGCACCCAAGCCAGAAACACACTTTGAGGCTTTTTCGTTGTTGCCAGGCTTGTTTCCACTTTCGCTTTAGCAAGTGGGAATTTCTCTTCAGTCTCTTGGTGTTAAATTCCTTACCTTTTTGCAGTCATTTGAAACTGAAAGGAAATCCTAAGTTTGGATTTCAAAGGTGATGATTGTATCCTTTTCCTGGACAAATTGAGAGGAAAAAGTAGTCCAGTTAAGTTTATTTTTTGGATTAGATCAGTTATTACTCAGTGAGTTTTCAGTGGCTGTTCTGGGTGTTCTTCAGGGCAGTGGTGAGGGTGGTTTATGTTTTATTTTCTTAAGTGTTGTAGAGAACCCATTGAACATGAAATCTAAAGGAAACTCCAAATTCTTCAGTATCTGAAATAAACTTGATATGCAATATAATCTTTCTGTAGAGGAAGATTAGAAGGTTCTGTTCTGAAGACTGCTAGATTGTCTGCCAGTGGCAAGCCACCTTCACAGGCCCTATGCTAAAGGTATTGTCCCCCATTCTCCTTTGCTATTCAGCATCCTCAAAGAGCTTATCTGTATCCTTACAGCATATCTGTATCACTGCCTGAAAATGGTACACTTGCTGCCCTTCCATAGATGGAGGGACTTCATTAGTTTCAATATGTGCTTCTGAGAGAAGGCTGGAGGTTTGGTTTAGGCTTGAAGCACTCAGTTCACTGTAATTCCACGTGGGCAGTCACATGCGTAAACTCTGCGCTTGTGCCTGGGATGCGTAGCAGGGACGTTTTGACTTCTACATTTTCCTCTCAGATGACATTAACTTTCAGCATCTACTTTTAAAAAAAATCAGTGCTCCTTTTTATTTTCCTTACAGCTGACTTATGCTGCTAGTCGTTAAAAATAGATGGTACTTTCTGAAGAGCAGATGTGTTCTCAAATGCGGTATGAAGACGAAAATGTATGTGTACATCTGTGGAACTGGGAAAAAATCAGGCATATGTCTTCTCAGCCTTGTCTTCTCCTCCCTGCCTTAGATTGACTGAACTTGAGCATTGAGGATGACTACAAAGAGTTTGACCAATCTTTCAGCTGATCTGGTTATTCAATCTGACTGATTAGCTCTGGGGATATTTAGTATTCTGACTACATGATCTGGATAATAATCTCATGCTCTGCTTAAAAAGTATCCCCTAAGCATTGTATAATGATAAGATATACTGTCTCTTAAAGCCTGTGCTATGATAAAGGTACTTTGGGTTGGACAAACAGTGCATAAACATAAAAAAAAATGGTTTATTTCATACATGTTGGCACTATGTGCTTCTCAAGCTAATCTCAGTCTGCAAATCATTCATGTGTACTTTCAGCACAACACATCTAAAACTGCTACTCTTTCATGCAACAGACCTGTTGCAGTTTTTGTGTGAATATGAGGATTATAGAGGATTTTCTGAGACACCTTTCACGTGAGGCAGTATAAGACTGCATCTTTTAAGAAACATCATACTTCATCATACCTCTAGTCTTATCCTTGTGTACAGAGGGATGCTTCAGAATAAAAAATGTTGCTCAAGTCAAACAAAACCCCTCTTCTTACTAGAGAAAATGCTTCAAATGAATGCTGTCACATAAAATCTGAAAGAATTCCAAGAGTAAACTCATGCAAAATGATGATTTACTCACATCCTGGCTTCTGTGAACCTAACAGGGGTACCTCAAGATTTAATTTGGTGACCTGCAGCCAGAGGAAGAAAAAAAAATTGAGCACAAAACCTGGATGCCAAAATAGGCCATTAATGCAAAGGAAATGATCCATTGATTCTCCTCCAAGAATAGTTATGGCTTTCCAGTGTTTAAATATAAGCAGGGGGAGAAGTCATTTGACCGGAAAACTTAGGTCAGTGAGCAACCTTGGATTCCCTGTATTGTGCTACTGGGGAGGAAGAGAGGAAAAAGAACCAGAGAAAGTGTTTGGCTTTGCCTTTTAATGTAAGGCAAGTTATTCTATCTGCAGAGGAGGAGGAACTCCACTGCTTACACCATTTGCTCTTTGATAAATATAGATGCATTTGAATCAGTTCAGGACTCCTGGCAGCTAGGTTAGGTAAGACCAAAGAGAAGCAGATCAATTCTATTTTATCACTGTGTCGCAGGTGGTACATATTGAATATTGTTTTTATATCTCTCAGAAACACGCATGAGCAAAAGGCAGGGCAGGGAGGGGCAAATCAATTAATTATTTCTACCTTAAGGATTACTTAGTGTGGCCTGATCACACTCACTGTCCAGCAGTCAATATTTGCATGCACCTTCTGTGAAATACGTTTGTGCATTTGATTTTAAAATAAATTTTGCATTAAAATATATTCAGTGATTTCTCTTGTTCAAGTCCTCAACTGCAGTTACAGGTTTGAGGTGTTTACTGCTCCTGCACTACCAGTGTGGTGTTGTCATCCTTTTGTTTGTCATGCTGAGAACAAGTCAAAGCTCTGATCCATCTATAATCTTCCCTTTACTCCATTTCTATATCTATCTTATTTATCTTTTCTGGGTTATTTCACTGTCACTGTTCTCCTGGTTGTTTCTCCAGGTAGCCCTGTTTGTTCCTTGTGCTAGCACAGTTGTGATATGATAAGAAGAACTGGGGTGGGGATCAGGTGAGGGTACTAAGGCGGTGCTCGAACCAGCCCTGCTGCTGAGGGAGGAAGGGACTGGGGAAGCAGTGTTTCCAAATCCAGTTAGAGACTGGCCAGAAACAGTGGTATGTTCTGCCTGGATGAGCTTCTCTGGAGAAATGATCTCATGATACTGAGGCTTCAGCAACCTTACCTGGTAAATGATCTTCACATTGGGCTCTTCCATTTTTCTGATGCTGCTTGTTCAGGGGTCAATGTCAGGGGCTTGATATCTGAATGTATCCAAGGTAAAAACATAAAATAATCTAGGCATATCCTGGTTCACTTCATGTTATGGCCCTACCAGCACCCTGCCTCAGCACATCTGAAGGAGCAGCTATACTTGCTCACAAAGGCAGGAGTGACTGACAGAGGAAGGCATGATCCTTAAACCACCACTTTGGCCAAAGTCCCTCTGTCCTCTGACTATGAAAAAGCCAATTCTGAAGTGACCTGTACAATTCTGCTATTTTGCTTCTGCACTTTACTAGCATTATTTTCACAGGATGCAGACTTCAGTCTTAATTGCCAGAAAAATTCCCCCCCATACTCTCATTTTCAGCTATTTGGGCTTATTTTTGACCAGTGTATTGATTTACTTTCTGTAGTTGCACCAGCTATATGTCGTCTTTTCTTGTGTAAATACTTCTTTTGTTTTTTATTGTGACTGTGATGGAAATTGTCTTCCTCTGTCCAAGTCTTTCTTTTCAAGATTCTTTTTATCAGTGCCACCACTGCCCCAAACGCAAAGGTTCTGTATCTCTCCCAGTCAAGACAGATGATAAATGTCTCATTTCAAGTTTGTCCATGATAATGCTGAAATCAGACATCAGTGTTTGAAGTGGAAATTTAAGAACATGTTGTTTTTACTTTTAATGAGATTTTCTTTTAAATTAATTCCACTTTTTGAAGGTTAATGTCTCCAAGCACTCATGGTTTTTTTCAAGCTGCCTGAAGTTCTTTCTAGGTTTTAAAGTGCTCTTTACAGGCCACAGTGTCAGCTATCATACTTGGAAAACTAGAATTTTATCTGAGATGGCATGCTCTGCCTCTGATACTGATTCTGTGGGAAAGATAGGTATGCTAAAGAAGTAGGTTTAAAAACAAAATGCTACTAAAAATTCAAAAGGATTTCAGTGCTTTGCTGAATAAATTCAGTAATTTGTTTGTCTCTTCGTGTTGAGAGAATGGCATCCTCAGGTCTTAAGGTGTTTGACAAAATTAAGGTTCTTCTGACCTGATCTTAGTGACTGCCAACAGGTTTCGAAGTAAAGCAAGAAGTGTGGATATTGATCTCAAATCTTAGTATTAGGTGTTGTCTGGAGATTCATCTCTTTACATGGGTTTTAACTGATGCAAGATGGCTTATGGTGGTGCTCTCTACCTAAAATGAAATTAAAGCCTGTAACTCTATGGTAATGAGTTTTGTGATTATCTTTCAGATGTAATTACAAGTAGTTCATTTGGCTTGTGTGTGTACTGGGAGTGTTTAGTCTGTTAACTGAGCATCTGGAGGTGTAAGTTTCTTAGTAACATATTAAATGTTTTCTCAGTATTATTTATTGTATTGGTAGACTTCTAATCTGGCCTTATTTGGATATGTTCTTGAAAAGTAGTGTTACAACTCTTGTGACAAGCTAGTCATCCCTTTCTCTTTCCTCGATTTGGATCAGTACAGAACTGTAACAGAGGATTTTGCCATCTACTGAGACAACTTGTGAGCTGGGGAACAGCTGGCTTTATTCCTTTTACTTGTTTTAAATTATAGTTATTTCTACAGATTACTAGTGGACACTGAATTGTGACCCATGATGATTCCTTCTGATGCATTTTTGTCATTTTCACTAACTTCTATTTATCATAAATCAGTAGAAATGGAATTGTCATCATCACACGTCTTTACCACTTATGAAAACCTTGGTTTTTTTTTCAGTCTGCTTCCTGCTGGCTTAATGACCAAAGCCGCATAACAAGCTTTGATAAGCACTAATCAAGCTTTTTGATATTGAGACTTGTCCTTTGCTTTGCACATCCTGTTGTCTTATTCCTGCATGAAGTGACTTTTTATTGTTAAAATAAATGAAGATATACTTGATGGTAGAGGACACTCCAAAACTTCTGTTTGTCTGGACAACTGTGCCTTGAAAAATACGTGCCTCCTTTGCCTTTGTTGTTATATTATTATAGAAGTATTTGTGGTTTTTTTTTTCATTTCAAATGAATGACAATGAGACCTGCGTTTTTTATATGTTATTTTATAGATCAATATATTTTCATACCTTACATATTTATATAGAAATATACTTTATGTTTTTGTTACATTTTACTACTTTTTAACAAGCTATATGTATAGAGAACCATGTGATTTCGGCATGGTCCTCTCTATCCTTTTATAAAAAAATCTAACCTGCTAAAACTCTTTCTAAATTCAACCCTAGCCAGAGGAACCTTTTTAAAAGGGATGAAGAAGATCACCTGTAAAAGCTCATTTTTTTCCTTTCTAATATGTTATGGTAACCTAAGAAGGAAGAGAACCATTTCAAAAGGCAGCAGCTGGCTTTAAAAATGGAAGTGTTTTGAGTAAAATTACAATTTTTTTACTGTGCTGACAAGGCTACTGATCAGATTGTTTAAAGCTTAAAGGCATTTTAAACTTGAAGTGGTATTTTAATTTCAAAGTTTACATTCTTTTCAGTGTCAAGAAATATAATCTTTAAGGAAGTAGGTTTTGTTCATAGAGAAAATTGCCACTTGTGGCCCCCGAATTTAAAAGTTGGAAGGGCGGTGTCATGAGTGGTCTTTGGCTGCAGGTGAGGTAAGTCTTGATGTCAATGCAGGTCCTTCCTGCTGTAACAGATTTGTGAGCGCCGTTTCGTAACCAGGATAAGTTAGGTACTTTCCTTAGTTATTGGCTATGCAGTGCTTTGATCTTGCTTCTTGATCTCCTGGAGAGTGTCTCCTGTTGTGCATATTTATATGTCCTGACTTGTTGAGTAGGTGTTTACATTCAGAGGTTTTGGCATCTGGTTCCTTCACAGAATTTGTGCATGTACAGATGCCGTGAGAAGATGAGACAGCTTTCACCTCTGATACAGTTGAGGGAAAAAAAAAAACAGAGAGAAGCTGATCAAATAAAGGTAAAACAGTCTGACTTGTAGTAGACTGGGCGTAAGGGCGCATCGCTCTTTGGAGCAGCGTTACAGCAGTCATTGGAGGGGCAAGGTGTGAAGCTTGGTCTGCACGCAGGGGAAAGCCCGAAGGCTGCTCATTGAACTGCTCTCCTCTGATTTGTGACAACTCTGAAGCACACTCATATTATAGCAAATCAAGCACAGTCCCGTGCAGCCACTTAGTAGGTCTCTATGCCTTTCAAGGTGCATAGTTGTGGCTGATTGCTCTGGTAGTTAGTTCAGAGGACAAATGTAGTGATAAAGATCTTCCAGTGCCCACATCTCTCAGTCAGCAAGTAAGAAGGATCGTTGTTGGTTTATTGTTTGTAAGTGTTTGTGTTTACTTATTTATTTCTATCCCTCCACTCCTTTCCTCTGTCTTCTGTCATGTGAATACAAACTATGAAATTGTTTGGATCTTGGATATGTGTAATACTTGCATTGCGTAATTGCTAATGAAATTGCTATGTTTGTCACAAAGAATTAGTGCCCTAATAAAACAGAAAAACAAAGTTAAACATCTATTAATGTTTTACTAATGTTCCCCTGTGCATACATCGGTCTGGGCCTCCAGGCTTTTCATTTTCATGATCCCATCAAATCAATAGAATTAACCATTGAATCACAGAATCGTAGAACGATTTGGATTGGAAAAGACCTCTAAAGGTCATCTAGTCCCACCCCCTGCAATAAGCAAGGACACCGTAAACTCAATCAGGTTGCTCAGAGCCCCCTCCAATATGGCACTGAATGTTTCCAGGGATGGAACATCTACCGCCTCTCTGGGCAACATATTCCAGTCCCTGTTATTGAAATGTAATACCTAGAATAATACCCTTATATTCTTATTTGGACTAGTGAATATTATCTTTTGTTGTTACCTAAACTGTGGAGGTTTTGTAGTTTGTTTGGGTTTTTTGGGGTCTTTTTTTTTTTTTCACCTTGAGTAGCTGAGTTAGTATTTCTTCTTTAAGACAGGTGGGATAGCATTTATGCTGTTCTTATTTTGTTTTCTAATAAAACAAAACTGAAATTTCAGTTTGAGAGGACTTAATTATCAGATGGGGATATTGAAACTCCTGGGAATAAAGAGCTGTGCTACCTCATCTTTTTTCAAGATACTGAATTATTTGCATGTTAAAATACATAATGAGTATTGGTATGGATAAGGATATGGGGAAGGAGAGGAAGCAAGACATTTATATGAAATTCATATACAAGCAAACACTTCCTAAGAGAAGCATTTCATTTTCATGTACTGATTTTTTTTTTTTAAAAAAAAATATATTTGAAAAGAAATTTCTGTTTAGTTTTTTTAGCATATATTTTTCAGTTCAATTTGTCTTTGATGGGTGAATTCAAAGGCTGAGTGGATAAATTCAACTACAGCTGTCCTACTCTTAAACTAGAAAAAAGCCTCAGTTTGTTCACTTTGCCACAGACAGCTAGCTAGTATTCAGGTGGGTTAGTTAGGTGAACTACCACAAAGACATCGTGATGTGCTGGTAGGGGGTAACCCAGCATAAGACAAGGAGCCACTGTGAGGTTCTCTGATGTCTTTACGTGGTTGGGACTCCTGGCTGTTAGGTCAGAACACTGCATTTATCCATGTGTTTGTAGTACACTCCTGAGCTGGTCCCCGTGTCCCTGACCAGATCTATATTCCAATCACCGGCATACTGAAGGAAAATGTATTCTCTGCAATGAGTTTCCACTCTCTGGGAATGCCTAGGCGTTTCAGAAGGCACACTATGTGCTGATCCCAGTGTTACCCTTGAACCTCTGCTGGCACCCATGAAAAGCATCCCTCATCCATTACAGGATTCCTACACCTCAGACTCATTTTGAAGAGGGTCTGTGCTGACAAGATGCAGCCAGACTGCCTTGTTTATGAAATATTTTTTTCTTGACCTTTCATTTACCAATTTATATATATTTTATTATATCTCAGTGTTTGATGCGGTTCTTTGAGGAGAGCATTCCCTTCAAGCATGACTAGGGAATATTGCTTGAAAGTAGTTAAACTTGGTGTTGGTGGGCTGCTCACTGAACTTCCTGAGATGGGCTTTCACAGCTTGTTTGGGGTGCCTAACCCCAAGGAACTATTTATTTCTGTCTTCTGCTTGCTGTCTCAGGTTCTTGCATTATGGGTTGCTGTCTAAATCTGACCCTTAGGAGTAGGCAGAGCTGTATGTGTGATAGCAAGCACGCAAACTTCATAAGTGCGTACACTAATGTAGCAGTTTAATTGACTTGTGTCTTGCTGGGACGAGCTCTGTTGTCTGAAATGTTTGCCATTGTGATTATCTTTTTACCGTAGATACTCCTAATTTCTGAGTGAAGACTTGGGAATGTAGTCAATTACATACCCATATCACTACAGAAAAGCTTGACATGTAAGGTCATGGCCTCTGGAGGCTCCCGGCAAATGAGAATGACAATCAGGAAAGGAACATGGTATTAACATAAAGGCGTGTTTGCTGTGTATATTCTCATCCCTTTATTTTTTTTTTTAACAAAGTTCCTGTGTTAAGGGCTGGTGATGCTCTCTCAGAGAACTCTGTCTTGCAAGACCTATAATGTAGCTTCCAAACAATAACTCCATCTACTGTAATGGCTATTAATATCTGCTTGGACTATGAGTTGTGGGGTGTTCAGCCAGGGAGTCATGTGAATGGAAGAGCTAGTGACCCAGTTGATTTTTTTTATTATTTTTTTTTTCCCTAAAGGGCTCTGCAAGCTCATCACTATTACATTTTTTATTCCTTTTTCCTTTTTTTTTTCCTCTGGTAGATTAATCACAGTTGTTGAGAGAGACTCTTCACAAGCATTATAAATGCTGCGGGATCATGGCCACTACTACAAGACTTGAACTAGTTGAAGATCTTTGAGAACAACATTATTAATATAGTTTCAGTCTTTTAATTTTAGTGTACTGTTACAATAGGTTTAACCAAATATTCTTCCTTTTGAGGGTTGGTTCCAACGCTTTCACTTTTCGGAAGCCTCCTCCTTCTGTTGAGGAAATGTGTAATATGCTGTAGTGGAACTTAAACTGCCCAAGGACTGTGTTGAGGCTGCCAAGTCTGTGGAAAAAGTCATCTTGACTTCACAGGACTGTTTTCCCTAAGGGAAAATACAATCATCAGGTTTATTGTACAGTGACAGATGTTTAATTTGTAAATGTCACAGCAACTTCAAGGACTCTGTCTTTGGCATACAGTGCTTCAAATACTGGTTTTACGTGAGAAGACATTTATGATGTATGGCTAGAGTTGAAGCAGTTGTGCTTGCTTTCTTTTTTTGAATTATCATGGAGAAGATGGCCTGTAACCATGTGCTAGTAATGTGTTGCAGTTGGGGTGTGTGATGGCTTTTCTTGTCATGATGTGAATGTAGAAATCTTGCTGATAAGAGTCTTGAGCGTTCAAATATAATCTGATAATTTGTTTTAATTGTCTTCAATGTTACTTGGCTACAACATCTGCAATAACAAGTTGGTTTTGTCAGTGGGTTTTTATCTTCTCTAGCAGTCAGATATCTGAATCTGAGCTAGCAGGCTCAACTCCATCTATAGCAAGTAAAGGGAAGTTGGTGGTTCTAGGTTGCAGATACATTGCACCCTACATGCACCTACTACTTTGCCTTGAATAAACATCAGAACTTGTCAGTTTGACATTCCTATGAAATTATCTCAGAGGAAACCACCTTTAAAGTTAGCAAGAATACGAAAGCTAATATTCTGAGATGTCCTAAATGTCCAGATTGGTTATACTCTACTTCAGACATATAACAGACACATCTAAGCCATAAGCATCACCCTCCTACTGTGTAATTAGTAGAGTATGTGTTTCTGAAGGGTTCACACAGAAGGCTTAAAAGGCCCAGTAGCAATGGTTTCCTTTGTATTGGTAGTAGAAGGAGCAGAGAAATACTAGTGTCCTAGTCTAACTGAGGTGCCAGAAGTAGATGGGATGAATTTGTCTAAATTCTTGTTGGCACTAGTTATGTCCATTTGCATTATGGCTCTCCTATAAACCATGTTTGCAGTAGTCGTAAACTGTTATGGATGGGTTAAGACAGATTGATCTGTATTTCCCCAGTAATTCTTCCTGCCAGATTATGTGATGTTTTGTAACATGAGAGGTGATTACATACAGTGTTTTGTGATAACTGCATCCCTTGTGATCCAAAAATGTCTTGATAATGCAGTCATAATGACATTGTATTGGATTTTGCAGAACCCTCTTCCATTCAACAGATTGGGACTGTGTGTTCTGCTATGGGACTAAATTCTATTTGGCATACTGAAATGCCCTTTGGTCTGGAATAAAATGCATTAGACTAGGCAGCCAATGACAATAAACTTAAATGGGGCCTTTGACTATTGTTTATAAATTATCTCCAGGGGCCTTCTTAGGTCCTTAGCACAAGCTACCCTAGAGACAGATATGGAAGGTTATTAACTTAGTTATAACATTTATCTGACAATTGTGTCATGGTTATATCCAGTTGAACTGCTTAAATTGCTAATTGTAACTCATTGGTTCAAGCAGGAATATATACTGGGATTCCTACTCCCCCAAGTCACACCATGGTCTGCAAAATATTTGTTGATAAAATATCTGTACCATTCAATCCGTATGTACTGATCTGTATAAATGGAATATTAGTTTCCTACTGTATCTGTATCCTGCATGATTCTCCAAAGTCAAATGTTCTGCTTGTAGTCTTTGAAGCAATGGCATTTAACTTTTGATTTGAAAAACCTGTTTCATGCTGTGAGAATATTCAGGAGGAAGAGAAAGAAACAATGTCCAGCTGTGGTGTTGGTTCACAGTAAAATTCTGGATTGTGGTTTTCCATTGCTTGTCTTGTGATGGTAATAGCTTGTAAGTTGCTGAAAAATGACTAATTCATACACTTCTAGCTGGAGGTGAAGGGAGGGAAAAAAAAGATAAAAGCAAACCTGTAATTTTCCTGAGCACCACAGTTACTGTATCTCCTAAGTTAATGCAACTACTTTTGTTGTCTTATCATAGATAAATTCTGAAGAGCGTGTTGATACAGCTGATCAGGAGACAGTTTCTTGGGATCGCAGTATTCCTGAAGAAATAAAACAAAAAATACAGCCTAAAGAAGTTCCAGCAGAAAGTGTTACTGTCTGGATTGATCCGTTAGATGCTACGCAAGAATACACAGGTAGCTGATTCTTGTTGACAAATCATGTGTGTAATTCTGATGTCTACCTTTTATACTGGAGACAAATAGTAAGTATTTAAAATGGCATCTGTTGTTAAAGTGTGCTATGTCCAAGCTAGTGTGATTTATTTGAACAAAGTGCATAATGAAATCTCTATGGTAATCAGACTGGAGCAGTTACTTTTATATATACTAACTCTGAAATGACTTTGGTATTCTGTGCAACTAAGTAATTGCTAAAATAAGTGGTAACTGTTGTTTATGGATTCTGCTGGAACTGCACATTTCTTTATTTCAGTTGTTACGGTGGCAACCGTAAATATCTCAGAATATTATTTTTGTTTATTCAAAAGGAATATCCTATTTAGCTTGACATAAAAATGGTATCATGTTTCTGAAAAAGCATGCACACTTCAATCTTCCCCTTTTTCAAATGTTATGTCACATAAGCAGTTCAAGCCAATCCAACTAAAACTCTTGCTGATAAATAATGAAGAACAAACAGAAAAATGGGGATTTTTTGTGAATATTCCATTGATAAAACAACTTTTTCAGTTGAATGTTGTTTGGTTTTTTGAATTATCAGCTTTGAACCAATAGAGGATAAGAGGTGGGACAGAGAAAGGAAAATAGAGACGTATGGGTTTCCATGAAAGTTCGTGCTGCATAAGAGACAGCTGTTAGTGGTAGTTCTGGTAGAAGTAGAGGTTACTTCTACTGAACAGGAAAAATTGCTGCAAAACTGAAAAGTCTTTAAAGTCAGGGAAACGGAAAAGTCTTTGAAGTCTTGCGAACTGCAAGGTCATTTGAAGATATAACAGTTACATAATGAGTCAGAATGTATACTAGTCTTGGAGGAAAAATATTGCTATAATGTCTTATCTGTCTTTTTATTTGTCTTTATTTATTTATCTTTTTATTGTGTCTTTCTTTTTCTGTTCTTGACATCTGGCTGTAAACTTGCTCAATCTCTCATTTTGCCCACAGAGGATCTTCGACAGTATGTCACAACAATGGTTTGCGTGGCTGTAAATGGTAAACCAGTAATAGGAGTCATACACAAGCCATTCTCAGCATATACAGGTACCTTTATGCCTTCACATATTTCCTACCTCTTCAGTCATAATGTTAATTAAAATTTCACGTCTGAGAGAACATCTGTAGGTATAAATGAGAATATAGCACCTAGAGCAAAAGAGCGCTGCCACAGACTTTGAAATTGGAGCTGCAAGCGTGTTTTGTGCTGTGAAACCACAAAGCAAAATGCTGCCCTTGTTTAACATAAAAATGATGCTCACATATTTTTCTAAATATTGACATCTTAGCACAGTAATTTTTAGAATTTATCTCTTTTAGTAACAGTAAAATGTGGAAATGTTTAGACGTGGCATTGGGTGAGATGCAATGAATTCTGTCACTCTATGTGAAGAGTATTTATTTCCCAAGCTGGCAATACTAATATGTTGTGAGTAGAATTGTTTATAATACTACCACACAAATAGAAATCAATAAAAGACAGTCAGCATTGTTATCACACATAATTCAGTCTATTAGTCCATCACCATACAGTCTAGCCCTCTACTGAGATGAAATTGCTGGTTAGTCTGCTAAGTAAATGTTAAATTGGTGGTTAGAGGATGCAACCTACCAAGCTTGGCTTTGAACCTTATGGTAAAGTAAGTAGGAGGTTGTGTATTCTAAATCCAGTCCTCTGGAACATGCCATCAAAAGTTTTCTTTCTATTCTTCTGAGCTATTTCCTTCCTTAGCTTTACTGTCCTTCTGAACAAAGTGACTTAGTGACATTTTTACTATCTGCTTTGAAGGGTAGTGAGGGTTTTGTTCTTCTTAAAAAAGTGTTTGAGGAAGTATTGGACCTATTTCTGACTCGGAGCCATCCTTTTAACTTCTGTGGCTTTCCAATTGCAAGTTCCAAGTATTACTACTTTGAACTTTTCTATCTTACTCTGGTTTTTTGGAAGTATGGCACAATAATAGTCAGGCATGGTTTAGTGCCCTATGCACAAAAGTGTGTGTGTGTGTGGAGGAGAGCTGTTTCTTTTTCTCTTCACTTCTGTGCAGGTCTGTCAGCCCTAATTTTCTCTTTTACAGTAGAGAGGGAAATGAAGTCACAGTGATCAATTCTGTTTTCTGAGATAAGCATCCTTTTATCTTTACGTCTAACAGAGATTGCGTTTTGTAAATCTTAGCAGAATTTGTGTTTCTCTTGTAGCGTGGGCAATGGTGGATGGTGGGTCAAATGTAAAACCTCGTTCCTCCTACAATGAGAAAACTCCAAGGATTATTGTATCCCGCTCCCATGCAGGAAAAGTTGAGCAGGTTGCACGGCAGACATTTGGAAATAAGACTGTCATAATCCCCGCTGGTGGAGCAGGTTTGGTTCCTCAAATATCCTACCCATGTTATTGCTTTTGAATGATTTACAGGATAAGTGTGAACAGAGAAAAGGATATAACTGAGGCATCTCCTCTTTTTCCTCTTACCCATCTTCACATTCCTAAAAGCAAGGACTTGACAACAGGTACACAGGTTCTCCTCTGGATAGAAACCTACATGTAAACTGAGTTCAGGCTTCAGGCTGTTCACACATTAGTATGTAAGTGAATCTGAGCCTGGACCAGCAGTGTTATTGTGGTCCTTTCATTAAACACACCAATGTGCTTTCGCTGAAAGCACTGATGCCTCTGTAGAGGAAAAAAGATTATGTGACTAAGTACGGATTCACGGAAAAGAATCTGTTTGTTGTACATTTAATTAAACAATGTTTTAAGAAAAAGCCATTACAATTTGGTACTATTTCTTACATTTATGTAAGGGAAAAAACTGATGTCACTGAAGTCCATTTTTATCTGCTTCATGTGCAGTCCAAAGAGGTTTTAGCTTACTTTTTGTAACCTTACACATTATGCTTGTGCGTGTCACTGACAGAATGCAAATATGTGAGGTATAGTGTGAAGCAGTAGCTGTTTTAAAGTCCCAGAAAAGCCATGCAAAATTTGAATTTTATGGAAACATATTTCTGTGTCTTTATCATGGAGAGCTAGAGCTCCCTCACAGAATAAAGTTGAGAAAGTCTTGCATAGGTTCTTGACAATGAATCTAAATGAGTTTTCTTATGATAAAGGAAGTGGAAATGTACCTGATTATAGTAGATCTTCTCAAGGGCTTGACTCTGTATAAGAAGATAAAGAATGCTGTTTTGAGCAACAAGTTTGTATTGCATAATGTATGGTAAAAGGGAATGCCCTGGGCTGAGTTGCTTTATTGGGAGTGGCATTTGCATCTTCCTACTACTGTAACAAAAAGCCAGGAAAAAAAAGGTAGACTTCAGAGTGAGTGAAGGTAAGAGCAAAAATATATTTGAGTTTTGGTCTTGTTCTTTTAATGAATCTCTAGATAAGTCTGTGTAGCATATTGGTAAAGTCTGTCTCAAAATAACGTGTCTCAGATACCTAGGGCCTTATTTAGGATGCAGTGGAGAAGTCAAAGAGGGGAGGTGCTCCTTTTTAAATCTTTCTCTACAAGTCAAAGGGCAGACAAAGTTTATATAGTGCCCCTTCCATTATACTGCATGGCATGGTACAATTAATGGCATTGCTTACCTAAATCTTGTGTGTGCATATTTTAGCACTTACTAATAGCTTTGTGCTTTCCAATGAACAGGAAAACTTGGTTTAATTTTTTTTCTTTTTACTTCTGTCCACTTCTAGGTTATAAAGTGCTGGCTCTCCTTGATGTGGCTGAAAAGAATCAAGAAGAAGCTGATGTGTATATCCATGTCACCTACATTAAGAAGTGGGACATATGTGCTGGAAATGCAGTATTGAGAGCATTGGGTGGCCATATGACTACCCTGACTGGTGAAGAAATTAGTTACACTGGCTCAGATGGCAACGAGGGAGGACTTATAGCCAGTATCAACATGAACCATAAAGCACTAATTGAAAAACTTCCAAATCTGGAAAAAACATCACACAAATAAACTTGACTGATGGAGAAGTACAAGTTGTGCTTGTGTAACCTCCAGATGCTCTGTCTGAAGAAGTAGGTGTGAAAACCTGCTGGGAAAGATGCACAGCAAAGCAAAGGAGCTTGGTGGGGGTTTGGGGACTATATTGTGCGTTGGGTTTCTTCAGTGGTGGTATTTAAAAAAGAATAAAATAATCAGAATAGGACGGGGACTGACTGCCTCACACCTCAGTTTCCATGTTTTTATTTTTCTCAGAATGTTTTCATACAATTCTTATACTCAAGGTGCATTTACAGTGTATATTGGTGAACATAGGTGAACTAAAGAAAAATCCAAATTTATTCATAAAATAACCTGATGAGTTCTCATAGGAATTTTTTGAAACTTTTTACATCCTATTACTGTAGATTTAGCAACTCCATAATGAATTAGGTAGGAAAAAAAGTTGATTTGTTTAGACATCTGATAACTCTGCAAACAATTTATCAGGAAATATGACCCTTTGTTCTGTATATCCTAAACAGAAAGCACAAGAAGGTTGACACAAATTTATATTCAGCAAGAGTTTATTTTTGACAGCGTGGTGCTCCTTTTGCTTTTTAGGAGAGGAAAAAAGAAAACTTCTGTACTATTTTGACTTTTTTTCCTGAAGGTGTAAACCAGTTTAGTTCAGATCAGTTGTGAATATCAGTGTTTTATTAATCAGTGTAATTATTTCTGTATACCTTTTTAAAAGAAGGCCGCATTTCCTTGTAGAGTTTTTAACAGTTACTTTTTGTTCTCAATTTATGTGTACGGTGTTGAAGATGCATGCTAGATTTTTCTCTAATGTGGGACTTGCTCATCTTTTAGTGTTTGTGCCTATAGAAGCAGCCACTTCTTTCAGTACTTGTTTTTTTTTGTTTGCTTGTTTTTTTTTTCCATTGAACAGTCTCATATGGAATGAGTTTAACAGAAATAGTAGGTTAATTGTGTTTTTTCCATTTACAACATAAGATACAAACCAGCAACTTTTCTGCAACCCCAGAACTAAATTTCCAATATTTTAGGTTAAGGTGCACTGTTTTCTGCAGAAAGCTCTTGATCTGTCCCAGACAGCTTGTGGTTACTTGGTTTGTGGGGCTTTACATAGAGAGAGGCCATTTGAACTTGAATCTGTATAGGCAAGTTTGAAGAACATGGGGCATTTGAAGTAGAGCAGGATCTGCAGAAGTTTACCGAAAAAAAATTTTGTCAAGTGAATATATGCAGAACAGAACATGGGCCCTTTGACATCAGATGACAATTTGTTGCACTGATAAAATATGTGGACTTCTATCTGCAAAAATATAAATCTGTATTGCTGTTCTCCACATCCCTCTGAAGGGTTTCAGAATATTAAAATGTACCTGTTATTTGAATTAGTTGTAGGTAAGCTTCCCATCTCTCCTGAAGAAAGCTAGAATTCTTCGTTAATACAAATGATTTCTGTTAAAGTTTATTCATTATAAGTTTTGGCTGCTTAAATCAAATCCTTAATGACTTTCATTTTAACTTCTTTCATCAAGCTGCTGTTCTGATTACAAAGGTTTTTCTGCTTATGTCAGTAGTGGAGCATGTCAGGATACCTCTTAACTTATAGCATTCATTTTTCCAAAAGGCCTTCTCAGATATTGTGTAACTACAGATATAGACTTTTAGTTTGTAAACTTGCTGGCAAAGTAGACTGGAAAATAGTCCTACTAGCCTTTTGGTACGGGTAGTTTTTTTAGATAACTTTTTCCAAAATTGACACTATTGCTGCTATTTGAAAATACCTTTAAAACATGTAGGTCATATACAAAGCAACTCAACTTCCAATTTTTAAATTTAATGAACTATTACGTGCTATGACAAATGAGTGAATATGTCCTTTCTAAAAAGGAGCTGATCCATTTCAAAAACTTGTTGAACTTCCAAACCTCAGCGAAGAATAAAAATCCTTATATTTATCATCTTTATTACTTTACAAGACTGCCCTTCAGGCTGATTTAAATAACTTAAAGCCTAATTTTAAAAAGCAGCTCTTTTGTTTATTAGTTAAAGAATGTGGATTAAAATTTAAACATGAGAATAGCCATAGTTAGGCTAATATAAAAGCCTGATTGTGTCAGAGAGGTTGAATGCACAATATTTAAATAGGCAATTAAGACAAGTCTGTGGCAGGTCCTAGGTTTAGGTTCTTTGAGATCACGTGTAAACATATCTAGTGAAAATGTAGCTGCTTTTATTTTGGGTACAGTTCTACCCCTTTGCATAAGCTGTGATCAAATTTAGCTTCTGCATGAGAAATTAAAAATAATATTTTGCATTGTACAAGGCCTTATGTGCATCCTGGTTGAAGGTATAGGGCTGTAAACAGAAGTATTTGCCTAAATTATTTTTCCTTACGAAGGTAATGTACAAAGGAGAGTATCAGTCCTCCTTTCCTTCTTCCCCTTTGCTGGCTAAAATACCTCATCTTACATTAGGAAGATGTGTGCTTGTTTAGATCCATTTATATCCTAAATTGCTTTATTGTAATGGATCACAGTTGTTAGCACCTTTCGGAGTGGATACTTAATAGCCTAGTCTCGCTTCTTGTGAAAGTGAAGACCAGTCGAGAGTGATTTGCCCAGTTAATTACTTTGGTATAGCCTGAACTTAGACAGCTTTCCCAAAGCTAAGACCTAAGCTAAGACCTAAGGTGATGTTTGGCATCTCCCAGCCTAGCTTAAAGAGGAGCTGCTTTGATATGAGAATAGGTAAGCATCTGGTGAATATCAGTTTCTGATGTCAGTTTACTATAAATGCAACTCTTAGGCAGACCAGCAAGTATTCAAAAGTGCTTGCTCGGTGTGTACGTGCCAGTGCACTTCCATATTTGTATAGTGTTAACACTATCCTATTTCTTTGACTATGATTACACTCCATTCTAAAACATTTTGCTGTTTTGGCTCCAATATTTGTTTTATCTCAACTGTGTGGGTGTGACTTAAGTTTATGCCCAGAGTGGTAGGAAATCATATTGTGCTCATGTCTCACTGCTGGGCTAGAATGTTGTTCTTTACATTTTCCACATAAAACTGTGATACTGTTTTTAAGGATGCTACTTAAAACAATTGTGCAGTGTAAGTCGATCCTACAAAAGTATGTTTTTTCCAAACATTTTAATTAAAAAAAGTAATGGTATCATTCTAGCCTCAAACAAGGGAAGTAAGAGAATGTGCTGGTTTAGCATTCATTTTCAAATGGTGGATTTTTGGAGTGGCTATTATGATTAAGATAATTGCAAGTGAAATTTTTCTGAAGCCGTATGTACTATATTTTGTTTCTCATTCTGCTAAAAAGAGTGGATGGTAGCACAGGTGATACTCTGTACTGTGCCAAGAGTCCTAACTTTCATTTCTGAATGAATGTTTTCTGAATAAATTGACACAAATTTAAGATTTGAATATTGTATTTAATTGGTTTTGAGTTTAACCTACTTACCAGACTTTTACAGATCGTCTTAATATAAGAGCTGTTTATTCTGAACTACAGAGCACATAATAGTAAAGAAAATCTTTAGCAGAGATGGCTTACTTGGTGAATTATCCATACAGGTGAAGCTGCAAACTCATCTAGTGATGTTTCATACATTTGCTATTACCATGTGGTCATTAGAGTGGATGGGTTTTTCTACTTGACTTCAGGTGTGCAAAGACTTTTTTTTAATGGCCCGTGGTTGGAGATCCGGGGCACGGAGAGGAGTCAGAAGTGGAGTTTATATCTGCTTTTTTGTTTATGAACAAATGTATCCCAATATCTCTGTAGCATCCTGTTACCTTCTGGAGTTGTAGAGCAGCGGTGCAATACTGTACCCTCCTGGTTTAACAGTGTAAAACAAGATGTCTGCATTCCCCAAGAACAGTGCAATGAGAACTGACTGAGTGTTGTGCTGGGCCTTGTCAGTGTTAGGCCAGCAGAAGCTGACTGCTTCGTGGTCTCATGGATATGGTTCCAGCTGAAGTTTCCCTGATGGCAAAACTGCTTTTATAGGCTACTGTCACCTCAGTTATGCCCAACCCCTTGGTGGATCTGTTTTCTAAAGTCAGCTAGAGAAGTGGAGAGGAAAGAAGCAGATGGCTGTGCTAGAGAAA
This sequence comes from Tapera naevia, assembly GCA_033556795.1. NCBI lineage: Eukaryota > Metazoa > Chordata > Aves > Cuculiformes > Neomorphidae > Tapera > Tapera naevia. Next base: position 22,234,242 of record JAUMJJ010000038.1, read on the forward strand.
TTGTAATGGAGAGCACTTATTTCCATTTCTTGACTTGAATTACATTGACAGTTTCATTTCCCTTGTCCTTCAGGGGTTAGATAGCCATACAGTTAAGATGTAATGGACTGTAGATAAATGCTTGCAGGATTTTAAGCCCAAGCAGGATGAGGGCAGGCGAGACTACCTCAGACGAATGAGAGCCTGGGTGAACGACTTCCTGCCAGGCATTCACACTGAGCATTTTATAAAACTTTGTTGTAGATGTTCAGGTCATTTCACACAAAGAATTACAGATTTGACTTCGCCAAAATATTCATAGCCTGTCTTCTGACCTGCCATCCTCAATGGTGAAACTGCACTACATCCGCTTCACTGTAATGTAGCTGAGTGAGGCAAGGCTGTGGTAACTTGGAGGGCTCAGATTGCTTGAGTTTTGAACCACACCTGTGTGGCAGCTCTTACAATGAAGTGTTGGCACCTGCTGGGAGTGTATCCTCCTCCCCCCCCCACCCCCCCAACATGCCATGGCACTCACAGGTCATATTGAGAAGCTGTTAAAGCCTTACACTTCATGATTTTCAGATGCCATGCCAGCTGTTTCAGCTATTCTGAGAGAGGTTCAGAAGTGTTCATTCAACTTCCTTTTGAGGCTTCCTCTGGAGCGAGCAATTAGCAATCACTTTTCCCTCTTTGCTATTCTTCATCTTTCTGTTCCTTTGCTCCATTGGCCCTGTGTGAAAGGCCTGATTTTGCTGAAGTCGGTAGCAGCATTTGCACGGAATTCAATGTGAGCAAAGCAAGCCAGATCAAACGCAAAGAGTAAATTAAGCTAACTTCTGAAGATCTCAGCTTCTGCCAATGGAGCAAACAACCTGGGCTGTGTTAAAAGCCCTCTTGTGGCTTATTTCAGTCTGTTACTGGAGGACTTGGAAACATTATCCCAGTGTATTAAAGTTCTAAGTCTTTTGGGGTATTTTTATTGTCTACAGCTGATAGGGCTCACTTTCAGATAATGTTGTTTTTAACCTTGACTGTTACTTATTTGTAATTTGCATTTTTTTTTTCTCCCCAAAGGGCAAGTAACACACCAGCTCTTTTCCTGTTGTCCCACCAAATTGTATTCGCATTTTCCAATTGTGTGCCAAATTGAAAAAACAGTTCTATAAATAAACTCTGTGAAAATACCAGTCTGTGAGGGTGTTTTCCTATATCTTGCCTTTCTGCTGGGTCTTTATTGTTTGTGCACCAGATATTTTTTTTCTTCTTTTTTTCAGTAATGCATGTCAGGTGGCTTAGCTATGCTGTGTCCATCGTACATGCGTGACTTTCTACCTGAGGGATTATTGTTATTGATGGGTCCAGCCAAGTTCATGATAAATATAATTTAAGATCTCCACTGTTTTTGCTTTCATATGTGTGTGTTTTATTCTCAAAGTTGGTGGATTTATTTGATGGAAAATGAGGGCTTAGAAATCCCACATATAATATTATTCCTTGGATCTGAAGAAGCTTTTCTTCCAGCATCTCCGTGGCTCTTCCTGATTATGTTACTTCATTCTGCTCAAGTTTCTTTTTTTCCATGATTTTCTGGTATCCTGTCAAACTACCATTACTAGCCCTTTTTCTGATAATGTGCCACTCTTCTAAAGTGAAACCATGGAATACATTGAAAGATCCCACATCAATATGACATTTGGGGCTGTTCTTGGATGCAGCTTCAAATATGGTAGTTGTCATTTCTACCAATATGTGCAAGACTGGTACATTGAAGTAGTGTTTTGTCCTCACAGTACTGACCTTGATGTGCTTTGCTGATTTTCATCTTTCCCCAGGTGTGAACTGAAACTGCCCAAACAGCTTGAGTGCCAGCATGGTCTGGTCGTGGATGCCCCGTCCCTGGAGGTGTTCAAGACCACATTGGATGAGGTTATGAGCAACCTGGTCTAGTGGAAGGTGTCCCTGCCCATGGCAGGAGGGTTGGAACCCAGACCATTCAATGATTCTGTGTTAAGGCACATGAAGAATGAGAGCATGAACATATTGCACTTGATCAGCAAAGAAATTGCCAAAGCTGAGTAAATATGTTAACGGTTGATAGCTGGCTTGTAAATGATTTGTTAAAAATGATTGTATCCTTGGGGAGGCCTGAAGGGTTGAGTTATAGGTTAAAGCCTACTCCAAGCTGTCAGACATTTACATGAGGCTCTCAAGCTTGCCTTCTGCCACTTAGGCTGTCACTACAGCATAAGAGCTGGGTCACTAGCAGTGCTTCTTCCAGACTCTAAGCACTGTCTTGTTGTATCGATATCATATCAAAGATTTGGCCCCTGCTTGAACCAAGAGAAGGCACCCACTGGCCACCAATGTTGATCCTGATGGCAGCCTCGAGCCTCACCTCTGACCAGGGCTCAGCTCTGCCTGAGCCACACAACTGACCCCAGGACTGCCTTTTCTGAAGGTTTCATTTCTTCCAAAGGGATATACTTATTGTACATTAAGAATGCATCAACTTTACTCTCCTTATCTGAACTCCATCTAGGCTAAGTGGGTCTGGTGTGTTTTTATTTGCAGAGAGCAAATAACACAGTGCACACTCCATTTCTTCACAGGAATAGTGTTCAACTAAAAAAAAATAAAGGGTATCAAATATGTATGAATTCTGTACTAGGGGAAAAGCATGTGTGTTAACCTGCTTCCTATAATTTTCTAAAATCTTAGTTCCTGAATCTGTTGGAAATATTTGCACCAACAGCAAAAATGTTTCAATTATTTTAGCAAAAGAAACCTTTCTCTTGTATGTAGTGTTTCTTAGAAGACTGAATTGACACAGATTAGCTTGCTGTTCTGATAAGATCCTAGTCTTCTTTTACAGGAATTGTTTTGTGCAGCCATGACAATGGCTTTTGGAATCTAAATTGCACTCCATCCTTATAGATTTAGACCAATAAAACTATATATGCCAGAATGACTGTTAGCACTGACTCTTGCTGCAGGTGTGATTCCTCTGATAAACGTTCTAAAGCTTTCATTCATTCTTTGTAATGTGAAGTCTGGTAGAAATAGGATCTCTGCTACTTAAGAACCTGGGGGAGGGGGGAAACGGAAACCAGTAGAGGGCTCTGTCTTTTCATGAATGCCTTGAAGAGCCAGAAAAGATTTTTTTGGGGAAATAAGGATTTACATGTCTGTTTCATTTTTTTTTTTTCCGAGAAAAGTCTTGCTCAATTGTGATGTATGTTTACAGTTAAGATGTGCTTATGGAGTTCTACGGTCTAACCCAAGGGCTACACTAAATTGGTACTGTTCAGTTTAATGGCTTGTTTTTTTGTAATGCATACTTTCCCTTGTATTTTTTATTTGTAAAAATGCAGAGTTTTGTACAGTGGGTTTAAACTACCAGCAATCCACTTTCTGTAGAGCAGCTCTCTTTGGGCTCATTAAAATTTAACCCATGAATTCACAGGCATCTGTAACTAGAGCTTGAAAGTCATGGTGTCAACTTCCATGAAGATGTCTGTATGCATGCCCATTTCCTAGAAGTTTAGCTTTTGTAAGTCACGAGAATAAGATCAATTGTGAGAATTGCAATATATTTTTATATCATTTGAAATACCTTCCAGCTAGTGATGAATAGGGTTCTGGTTTGGCCTTCCTTAAATGAGAGCTATCATACCCATATTTATCTGGAAATGTTATGTCTTGCATCAGTGTGTATAGGCTTCTTGAAGAACCTCCATCATACATATCTAGGTTTTTTCTGGCTGCTCGTCCAGCAAGAACAGAGCACACACTGGTGTTTTATCAGCTACTTGCTTCTGGAATTGTTTGTCTTATTTCTGTCACTGGCATTTGTTGTCCTTTGTGTTCTCACCTTGAGGAAAAGCAGAAACCAAAAAACAAGTTATTTTCTTTTCCAGCCTTTTACAGGAGGCTTGCAGTGCTTTTCTCCACAGAAAGTCTCCCAATACTGTATTAACAACACAAAAATATAATCATAGAATCATAGAATTGATTGAGTTGGAAAGGACCTTAAAGATCATCTAGTTCCAACCCCCCTGCCATGGACAGGGACACCTTCCACTAAATCAGTTTACTCAAAGCTTCACCCAACTTGGTCTTGAACACCATTGCCTTTTATTCCCGCCACATGGACTGAGTCTAAGAAAATGTCTTATGTCCCCCATACTGTAGCTGCACAAAGTGAGTGTGCTCTGCTTTCTGCCTCTGGCTCTCACTCAGTCAAAGCTGAGGCAAGATAAAGGAGAAGATCCATCCATCTTCTACGACCTAAACTTCAGTCTTCAGCTGCAGGGATTATTTCTTCTGTGGTGAAAGATAATATGAATGGGTTCTTACCTGCCAGAGGTATGATATGGATACCAGAAAGTCTAACAATAACAACCATCATAGCTGGAGAGAAAATAGGCATCCTAATTATGGAGAGAGATCTGGTAGTGAGGAAAATAGCTTAAGACTTCTATAGATTTACATTTGTGTCCAAGTATGATGCTAATTTTGGAGTTGTCATTTCTGCGTGTAATTCCTTCTGTTAATTATATATAACTGCATATTTAAGTACAGTACTTCATATTGGGGGAAGGGAAGGGAAGGGAAGGGAAGGGAAGGGAAGGGAAGGGAAGGGAAGGGAAGGGAAGGGAAGGGAAGGGAAGGGAAGGGAAGGGAAGGGAAGGGAAGGGAAGGGAAGGGAAGGGAAGGGAAGGGAAGGGAAGGGAAGGATTTTCTGTTTGTTTGGACAGCCATCCTTGCGGTAAATTGAAATGCTTTGAATCACTGATGCAAGTAATCACTGAATCTTTCTTGGTCCATGTTCATCACAGACACTTTCTGTCACACCACCTAAATTGGGACAAGACTGAGCTTTGCTGTGCATCTGTCTTCTGACTGTGGAGCTGGGCTGGGGTGTTGAATTGTCATTCTACGCGCTAGTTTGGATCGCTGGGGAAAACTCTTCACTGATTAACACTCTCTGGATTTCTGTTTCCACATCTAATACTTTCACGTGCGGAAACTACGTTAGGGCAAACAAAGTCCTATGGAAATAATCTCAGTGAAGAACCTGTTAGGGTGATAACTGTAGCTGCCTTTGGTTTTGCGCGATTTCTGTTAAAAAGAGAGGACCAATTTCCCTCAGGCCACATCTACTGAGTCATTTGAAAAAAAGAAAATGAGAACAGTTCCTACCCGTTTTTGAGACTCCACATTTGAGATTCAGCGTTCCTATTAAAATTGCAGTGAATAGGGGGAAAGTACTTGACTAATTCCTGATCACTTGTGGGTATGTGATTTGAATTTCTGTGGCTTGAGTCACACATCCAGGAAACTGGAAGGAGGAGAGGGACAGAGAGAAAGGAAACTGAAATTACTTTATGTAGACTCAGATCAAATATTCAGACTGCAAGATTCTCATCAAAATGAAATGAAAAATCACGATGATGACATATTGACAACCAAGCAGAAAATTTCTATCACTAATATTTTGTAAAACTTACATTTAAGCTGAAAGAAAAACATGGCATAGCTGAGCCACTTAGGTTTTGGTTTGTTTTTTCACTTGAACTAACATCCATTAACACAGAAATTGATTAAAAATACAAAGTTTATTCTCGTTTTCTTCAATGTTTCAGTATCATATTGTAAATATATAATAGAGAAAGCACAGTGAGTCATACTCTGTGTGAGCAGACACAAGGTGGGCTCAGACACTGTCTCTTCCTCATATCCGTAGTGGGAACCCTTGCTGTTTATACAGGTGAGTAGTTTTGCCTCAGAATTTGTTCATGTCTTTAAAACTCTCAGAAATATTTTATAATGGGGACTGATTGCTACAGTGGAAGGGATTGTGAGTCTTTAGTGAGAACTGCAAATACTTGAACCCTTGGAAAACCCTTGTAGGTAGATTCCCACAGAAGTAACTCAGAAAAAAATTCAGGATGACAATTTAAAGGAAAGCTAAATTGTGGTGTTACAGCTTTTGTCTTTGAGGTTTATTTCTGAGCCTTTTTATCAATAAAACTGTTAGGCATCTGAAAGTTCAGAGACAATGTTGGTTTTGTATTTTCTCTAAGAGCTCCTGGGGACTCCAAATACTTTGCACATAAAAAAGAAAAGGAAAAAATCTGTGGAACAAGTTCTGTGATGGTGAGAGCACATTTGAAGACAAAAGCTGTTTTCAATTTCTCTCGTGTTGTGAGGCATTAAATGATTTATATCTGATCTAAAAATCAAAACCTTTCCAAATTGCCGCTTCCTCTCTTTTTCTTCAAAGTTCATAATAGATGCATACATCCTAGTAAGAAGAAAGTAGTGCTGGGAGGAGATTAAGATGAAAAGGATTGGTCTGTTATTAGGTTAACTTGAACAGTCTCAGCTCTTTCTTCCTGTGCTATAGGCAGTAGAAGTGGAGGTAGGAGTGCATTTATCTGGAAGTAGTGTGTCCTTCACTTTGCACTTAAAGGACTAAATTGCAGTGAATTAGCAGCTCTTCCTCTTTGCAGCTAAATGCCTGAAGTCTGGAACAGACTTGACTTGTGTGCTCAGAGAACAATTTGTTCTCCCCTGTCTGGACTTTGGTTTAGAAAATTTTGAATTACCTTAAAAAATTCCTTTTAGAGCAGAGTACAATGGCAACTTTAAAACTGAGCATGAGTTTTTATCTCTGTTGATCTTACAAAGCTCATTCTCTGCCCTGGCAATGGGGTTCAGCTTTACCTACACTTTTACTGTTCCAGTTCACACTTTGAGAGTGCTGAGGTGCCACACAGTTGCTCAATAAGTGCTAGAGAAGAGTGGGGGGAAAAAATGATGCTCCAATGATTTTCTTCTTGTGAGGTAAAGGAGTGATCTTTTTGATAGAAAAGCAAGATTGTTGTGGACACCGTAATATGAGCCAATAACACTGTCTCATTGCAAACAACAAAAAACACATGCCAGGTGTCTTGGCTCTTGGCCAAGTAGATCAAGGGAAATTATTATTGTCCTGCTCACAATGAGACCATACCCAAAGACTGCACCCAGGATTGCCCCCCACTTTCCTGCAAGAGATCTGCAGAGAAACTGGAGTCTCCATCAGGAGACTGCTAAAAAGGTCAGAGTCCTGGAGCAGATGATGCGCCAGGGAAGTCTGAGGGAGGATGGGCTTATTTTGCATGGAGAAGAAAGGCTGAGGGCAATTTAATAGCAGCTTGAAGTACAGGTACAAAGGTATCAGTGTTATGTGACGGAGGGTATAGCAAAGGGCATTCACTAAAGCATGTTCACTGTGACGGTAGCATGTGCCAGGAGAGGATATGGACTCTCCAGACCTGGAGGTTTTCAAAATCTGGCTAAACAAACACACAAACAACCACAGCTAGAGCTAGTGACAAGCATGTTTGATCCAATCTCCTAGGAAATGCCTTCCTCCCGGCATTTCTTGAGCATATTAAAAAGTTCCAGCTAACTGTGGGGAAGTCCTCTGGCAGGGCAGAGTATTGCAACACACTGCTCTCCTTAAAACCATGAGCTTTCAGTATTTCTGCTAATCATGGCTCAGATCATTAGGGGGTGACTGTGGAAGTAGACACCTGTAGCTGCAAGCCAAAAGAAGGTCTGAATTAAAATTCCACAGCAGACACAAATTCCAGGACTTTTTGGTGATTTTTCATTGGATCGCTATTTACCTTGCTTGTTGTTTTTTTTTTAAAAATATAATTTCTCATCAGTTATCTGACCAGTGCTTAGTACTCCAGAAGTCTATCAGTAGGAGCTGTATATGTGAAATTTAGCCTTTTACAGATATAGGCTCTTTATGGATAGTCCCTGCATGACTGAGTTACTTCCATAAACTCTAGCTAAGTTAAGACAAGCGCAGCAAACACTAGTGAGAAAGGACAATAGGCAAAGCTGGGACTATTTCCAGATTTAGCTGTTTCTTGATATAAAAGAATGGATTTTAATAGACCTTTTGTGCTATGCAGAGAATATATCCCCAGCAGAATAGCTCCAGTTGTTCAGGCACAACTCTAAGAAGGAAAATGTGGTTTGTCTCTGCAGTTGATAGGCTGTGAGGCTGACTTTCACTGGGGTATTTGCTTTGTTTGTCCTTTCTGAGTTTCCACGAGGCAGGTGTAACAGAGAAAACCTTCAGCAAAATGCCCTCAGAAACACCATCAAAGGCTTCAGGTCAAATCCTAGCCACTGAGAAGAAAGGTTGGCTTCAGACCTCTTCCCTTTGCTGCATTTCTAACCTTGGCACCAGGCACTGCTCTGCTATGGATTCACCAGTTATTGTCACAGCAGACCAAACTCATCCGGCCACATATGCTGCTGCCACCCTTTTCTGCCTTCTCTATGCCCTGAGTACTTGTCTGCCCCTGTGCAGTGCTGTTGAAGCTCTCTTAGGCAACACAAAAACTCACCTGACAAAACAAAATAAATAGGGAAATGGTTCAGATAAGGGCCAGGCAGTCACTCAGAAGGAGGATGCCGGAGGCAGCAGTTGAATTGCTCTCTCTTGCTACAAAACTGCCAGCTCAATTCTGTCCTGCTTTTGCTTTGTGCTTGCAGCTCCTGAACTGCAATTGTACGGTCGTATTCTTTTTCTGCTTCCAGTGAAGTGAAGAAACAATGTATATAGCTCATCTGACATCTAAGTTATGTCAGTCTTGGAAGATATTTCACCCTCATATTGCTTGATGAAACACTTCAATATGCTAACAATGAGAAAAGGACCATGGATCACATTTATAACTTCATGACTAGTTTCATAAAAAGACTTATGGAAAATGCTTGTGTGAGGAGGCTTCTGCAAGCCTCACATAGTGCTGCTTTTGAAAAATCCCAGGCTGGCTGGCTAATTCTTGAAGATGTCGTTCTGTTGTTTCAAGTTTTGGGTTGTGATCAGAGAAAGAAGAATTGCCACTCTCAGCTTCAGCTGTAAGATTGACATGAGCCTGGGTACTAACCAAATGTTAAGTTCTGTCTTTCACGGAGAAGCCAAAACACAAATGCAATCAATTGCAATTCTCGAGATTCACATTACTGGCTCTGCTTTGTCCGTGACTTTGAGCAAGTACAACCACTGCTAGTTTCCCATTCATCTCTCCAAACTCTGACACAATCAGCATGGCCACACTTTATTAGATTTTTTTTCTCCATTTTACTGTTGCTGATGTGTTCAAATCCATGTTTCTCTGTTGTATGACAACCGATTTTAAGTGCTAGTTTTAAATCCTTCTGTATATTGTCAGCGTGCACAGTACTCTCCCAAGCAACTCTTTTTTTGTCTGCAGATCAGTCCAAAGAGTAACTTTACTACAGGACAGCTAGCCAGGAATCTCCCCAAATGCCCATCTTTCATTAAGAGATCATTAAAACAGTATTTCTAAAGTCCCAGATTTCTTCATTTCTGATTAAGGTATACAAAGATGTCCAGCATATTTTCTTAATCTCATTTCCCCCTACATAATGTTAAAACTCATGCCTCTTCTCCTCCCCTTTTGAACTGGTTCATGATTTATGTAGCCAAGAATGACAGCTGCCTCACCTATAACAATGGTAACGTAAATCTCTGACCGGCCCATGTTGTTTTTTCGGGATATTGTTCCACCTGTTCAGGATCAGGAACTGCACCACATTTTTCTCTCATCTACTTCAGATTTGTGGCAATACTGGGCCTTAAGCAAGAAAAGAAAATTATGAGCAGCCGAAACCATGCATCTTATTTTGTAAATACTGTGTTTAGTGCAGTTAAGACCAAAAAAACGTACCTGATGTAACAAAGTAAAACATTAAGACAGAGTGACAAAACTGTTCTATAAAACACTGTAATAAAGGCAACAAAGTTTCAGAGATTCACTAGTTTACATTTTTAAAACTGATGCAATTCAATTTTTGATTATATCCTCACATTATTAAAACTACCTATGTGTTTCCTGAGATATAGTAATAATTATCTTTTAGGCTATGGTCGTATATAATTTCTGGGCATATTAGGAAAAAAATTTTCACTGAAAGGGTGATTGGCCATTGGAATGCGCTGCGCAGGGAGGTGGTGGAGTCATTGTCCCTGGAGGTGTTTAAAAACAGATTGGCTGAGGCGCTTAGTGCCATGGTTTAAATGACGAGTGGGTGCTACTGTTGGGTCATAGGTTGGATTAGATGATCTCAGAGGTCTTTTCCAACCTTGTGATACTGTGATAAAATACTTTCAGATTAATGAGGGATATTTGATTTAATAAATTAAAGAGAACTTACTCCCTTAACAGAATTGCAGCTATTTTTAAAATTCAGAGTCTGAAAAGAGCAATGAAGTTAAAATACCATTTTTTTAATATTTAAATGAAATCAATAGAGGTTATACAAATGCATTGTTGAGTTACCTACAATTTAACACTGTTTTCTAGCAACAACAACGTAAATAGACAGTGGTTGCCAGTGTGTGTGTATGGGGTCATGTTTAATCAAAGTATTTTAGTCATCAGGTTTTATTCTGCTTTCTGATTGTGGGTTATTGGGATTCTCCCTGTAGAGAAGAGTTAGTTGTTTGAATACTATACTGTGATTCTCTGCCTTCGGAAAACATTCACTTTTAAGCCTAGAATCCTCTTATTAAACACTCCAGCATAGAGCCTGGTGAAGCCTTTCTGGGGCTGCCTCCTTTTTTTCTACTTATGGCTTTGACAGAGAGCTGAAGACAGTATCTGCTGCACCCAGCCGTGCCAGGGCAGAGAGCCCTGAGTGGCTGTCCCACTGTGCTGGTCCAGCATTCCCACCATGCTAGCCCAGCTCTCCCATACTGACACAGCAATGTGCTGCAGCGAGATGTCACACAGACATACAGATCTGGCCCTGTACCAGCAGCACAGGGATGTGGCAGTGCCCAAGCCAACAAGTTCTCCAAGAGCAAGAATGGTAGGATGGCACTTTCATCCACACATGTCAAGATGTGGTGTGTCAAGATGGGTGCAAGATGGGGGGTGGGGTAGGGAGTGGGGGGAAGACATGAAATCCCCCACCCACCTCTTCCCTGTGGTTCTTCCTCTTCTAGACAGTTGTGAGCCACAAACCTTGAAGTAATAGGAATAGTTTCTAAAACTTCCCTTTAAGTGCAATATATGGTGACTGAAATAGTTTTGAAACAGGTGGAAGACAGGAATAACAATGAATGTTACAAAATTATGGATACCATTGGTACTGTTCTTGAAAATTTTTCCTAATTTCCTTTTTTTCTTTTTTTCCATGTTAAGGTTCTTTAATAAGCACAGATACAAACCTCCTCCATTTCTTACTGTAATGCTTCATGACTAGTGAGCTATCAAATTCTGCCACAGAGGGGAACTAGAGTTTCATTGTAAATCCATGTAAGTGCAAGCAAGAGCTTCTGCTTTTCAGTTAAGGTAAAGCCTTGTCAGTAAAAGCTGAAATACTGAACCTTTTCCTGCACCAATTTTTTTTTTTATTTAGAGAAAAAAACTAAAAAGTGTGTTTTTCTGTATTGAAACCCATAAATTTTGCAGGATTTATCTTTCTTTAACACTTATTATGAATGAGGACAAACTACCTGGAAACAGGATGCTCACAGGGTAGTTCTTCTTTCAGACTGTAGTATTGTGCCGGGCTTCAGAAGAACTTCCCTAATCATCTGCCAGGAGGTCAGGATTATGGCTTAAAATAAAGAATGATATTTTAGAAGGTACTCATTAACTGTTAAGCAGGTGCCTTTTCACTGAAATGGCTGATGAGGAACGCAGAAATTACTCTCAGTGTAACAGAAGAATTATTAATATCCAAGGAGGATTTATTTGTATAACTCACACAATCAGGCTCTCAAATATGACTGCGTTATTACATGGTGTTTCTTATAGTCAGACCTTTGGGTAAATATTTTTCAGAACAGACATCTACGGAGGCAAATGTGATCCAGACTGAGTTCTCCACATTCAGAACTTTTAACGAAATCTTTGAGTTGTTGAGGGTAACCTGAAAGTTCCTGTGCTTGGAAAAAGTGCAAAGTGGGGTAACAGTATCAGGTCCCAGCTATGTGCAAGCTTGTTGCTTTTGTATGTACCTACAGGCTTCAGAGAGAGGGAAAATCATCTGGGATGTTAGCAGTGTGGAAGGCTGTGAAGTGCTTGCATGGAGCTGTTCTACCTTTTGTGAAAAAGAGACTGCAGGTGCACGTAGGGCAAGAGGGGTGGATAGTAGAGATAAAAATTGCAGAGGTTATTTCAAGCGGTCTCTGCTACAAAGAAGCTTAATTTGGAAACTAGGTCCTACTAACGCCATCAGATTTACTGACGCCATCAGATTAATATTCTTATTCTTTTAGAATTACAAGTTGTATTGACACAGAAAGCTAATAATAGCCCTGCTGCCTCTGTAGGGACCATAATGTGCTCTCAGATAAACATAACAAAATTATTGCTGCAGCACAGAGGAAATCTCATGTGGAAAGCTGTCCCCACTGAAGGGAGTGGGAGGGATTTGGTTTCGCACAGATGTTAACATGACATGACACTGTCCTCTGATTCAGGCATGCTGCTAAGGGGTTTGCTGAGAGGCAGAAAACTTTCTTTGAAACTTCCGTTTTACAGTTTGCTGTCTGGTGAAGGCTAATGTGAAAAGCCCAAATGGTGATCTGGGGAAGGCATTAATAACTTTGTTGCTTCTTCCTGGCTCATGACAAATTGCAGAGAGCTTTGAGAGCCCAAGGAGCAAGAAATTCATCGTAAAAAAAGAAGTTAGAACAAAGCATCTGCAATAGTGAACCAGCAGATGGACTGCACTCCACCCTTCAAGCCTTGTGGGGCTGTATGACCCGTGTACCTGGATTAAATTGGATTCTCCTCCCAGACAGAGTACAGGACAGGGTCTGGTGGTGAATCTGAGCACCTGGTCAGGATTGAAGTCTTCCATCTCAGTTGCAAGAGGGAAGATCTCTTTCTGTAATTGCCATAGCAGCTGAAGAGTGATTTGTCACTGTAGCATTCAGTAAAAATCTACAGCATCTCAGTTGCTGACCTGTAAGCCTCAAGGATATCAAGTTAACCTTCTTTGCTCCCATTAACTGACCCTCCACTGCTGTAATGAGTATATTTAGCCCATACTCACACCTCTCTCAAGGCTGTTTCCCAGGTTGATGTGTATTTCTTCAGCAGGTTGCACTATAGCACTGATGTTGCTGTTCCCATTGGGTGTGAAAATTCATCATATGTGGCAACACAAATCTCAGCAAATGAGTTTCCCTGCCAGGAACACTGAGGCCTGTACCACTGGCATCACTACTGCTTGTGCTCAGAATTGCACCCTGGCAAGCCCAGCTGGCTCTCCAATTATTTCCAGGAACTTCTGGGAGTCAATTTATTCCCCATGTAATCTTGTAAGTGAACCAGACTACACTCTCCTTACAGTTTAGCTGCTGCTGACAGCTGCATGTTGCCCATTTCCTCAGATTTCAGAAAAAAATGGTATAAAGACTGCTTGCTAGAAGAGAAAGGGAAAAAAACCTTCAATGTCCATGTTCCTCAAGGAAGAATCACGGGAACATTTATGCCAGGAGCTATGCCTTGTTCTGCCAAAAAAAACTTAAGTTCAACTTATTTGTTTTCCTGGAGGAGATGGATTAACTCAACGAATTTCCATCCCAAAGCTTCTTTTCCTTTTTTAAAGTACAGAAGAATACTCCTGAAACTACAACAGTTTAGTATAGGAAAAGTTCCCAGAAGTACATCTAAAGTTTTAATACCAGAAATACTAAATATTTTCTTAATGAATTTTTGTCACCAAAAGCAACCACAAGCTTCTGTAGTGATCAACAATCATTTTATTCTTTATTTAGCAGCCTTATTGTAGTAGTATACCAGATGCCTGTTCTACCTAGAAGCCCATTTATGACTATTAGTTCCCTGCTTTGGCACCAGGCCCAAATGACAGAGATAATATAAGGTGCCCCTTGTTTTTCATAAGTTCTTTTTATTGTCTGACATACATCCTGCAGAAAACCTGGAAATTACGTTATAATCATAAAGCCAGAGACCAGTCTTCTGCAAAAACAAAGTCCTGTCCCATTGACATCCTGCAAATAGTCTTTGCTATAAGACCTTTCATTATGGCTTCATTCAGTAGGTTCCTACATTGTGTGTGTGTGTGTGTGTGTGTGTGTGTACGGGTGAACTCATTCCACAGGCAGGAATAGTTACAGCCCTTTTACTTTTATTCCCTTTCTGCCATAGTTTTCAAGATGCCATAAATGCTCCCGCTTAAATGGCTTTTGCCTGTCCCAACTTTCTGTGGAGTCACAGATATACCAGTGGTTTGGGAATTGACGCTTTGGATTTGTGATGTCTTCCTCTTTCTTGCTGCTTAACCAAACTCTCAATTTTTTTCTTTAATTAGGAAAGATTGCTCTGCTGATGCAATTGTCCACTCAGCTGGAGTGAGTCCAATCACTCATCACTTCAGCTCTCCTTGATTGCTTCCTGCCCAAACCTGAACACAGAAGTTTGTACAGGAATTTGAAAAATGATTAAGAAATCCCACAAACCTTCAGGAAGAGAAACTTGGTTTTGACTTTTACTCAGAAAACAAAGTGAAGATTATTTTACTGTAACAATTAAGTCATAGCGTAGTAAATTGTTTGTTCATTTTGTGTTGGGTTTTTTTCAGGGGGAGTGGGGTGGGTAGATGCTTTAAAAGGATAGCTTTTATTCAAGGGTCCCAAACACTTCAACTTCACTGCTTCAGTCAGATTGTTTTCATTTTTCTTAATGCCTCTGCCTAAGCAAGCTGTAAGCAGAACATGTGTGTCAGAACAGAATGTAAAATCAATTATTTGTACAGCATTGGAAATCCCATGCACTTCCTACAGGAAAGTTGTTATAAAACCATGCGTTTTAAATAATTTTGATTTCAATAAACAACAAATATCATTATTTATTAGGTACTTCATATAAATGCTAAAATGTAGGTGATATATTTTTGGACTTTTCTTATCTTCCTTATGATTCTAATTCACAGTAGGAAAAACTTTATATTTCTGTGCGTCACAGTTATTGAATTTCTGTTTCTCTTCCTTATCATGTATTTCAAGCAGAGAAGGTGACAGAGCATCCAGATCTCAGGTGGATCTGATCCTAGTCAGCAGTGACAAGTGTGTCTTACAGTAGAGGAATGTAGAAATGCCATATTGTGTGGATTGTGGGATCCCAATCAGAAAACAAACCCTCTGCCCTTTAACTTACCTGCTATAAATAATATTATTCCTCTTCAAGTTAGACACATCAGAAAGGTGATCTCAACGTTGTTACAAGGCTGTTCACTGCGTAGAAATGGTACTAATTAGTGCAGGTGTTTGTTTCTGTATTACCTGTCACCTTTGCCCAGGGGCTGTTTTAATGCAGTGATTTTAAACAGACAAATTTGTGTGCATGCTTGGTCAAGATGTCAAAATATTTGGAAGCTTGCTTGTATATTCCAACAGTGATGCAACACTGTACATGCTCATGTTACATCTCATAGCACTTCATCCCTTGAGCACTTCAGTACTCATTGTTCATTTTTAAAACAATTTCAGAAAGCTAAAAGCAATTCCTTTTTGTTAAAAAAACATGTTCAGGATTAGAGCTATTTCCCAGAAAAGTCAATATGTTGTCTATACATAAGAAAAACCTTTTTCTCTTTTCCACAGTCACAGAGAAAAACCTCTGTACTCGGAAAGGAAATTAAGTGCAATGAGTTGTCCAGTCTAAGATATATAACTGAGAGCACTCCTGAGAACTACTTCCTTTAAAATGCTGTTTGCTCCCCACAGCCCTTTCTCAAGTAATGTTATAAGCAACCATGGGGTTTGATAATATTTACCTTCGTATACCCACTGTGCCAGGTATTATGTTTCACAGATAGATAGCATTTCAGCTGGTAATGATTGTTTCTCTGTCACTTGAATTCATCAGTGAAGAATAGCACTGGGAGAACAAAAAGAGTGTGGTCAATACTATACTCATGTATTCTTTTTTTTTTTTGGAAAAACAGAATTATCTCTGCTGTTTTCATTGCTGCATCAATTTTCAGTGAGAATTTGTGCCGTTTATTTTTCAGACCTTCACTGTCACCTTTTGCATCATTGTGAGTATTTTGGCATCACCTCAAAGTCCATGAGTGACAAAGTTTGTATCAGAGCATTCCAAAAAGTTGTGGAGCTCTCTTCTTTACATTTTAGCTTCTCTTTTCTCTGTTCTATCCTTGTTTTAATGAACATTTTCATTTCTAACATATTGCTATTTTTTATTTTCTTATCTCTCTGTATTTTGGGGAATTTTAATAGAGACAAAACTGTGGGATTTTATGTGAAGCTTTCAGCATTATTGGAGAAAAGTGGTCTTTTTATACTCTTGGCGGAAAGGAAATTCTGAAGTGAAAAGTAATTAGTGGTAGTCCAGAAGGACAGGTAAGACAGCAGTGAAGTTTCTCAGATAAGGCTAAATGGTATCCAGTGAAAAAAGGCATACGTATTAATTCAGTAAAGAACCGTCCAAGAAAAAAATGCTGCCAATGAAATGCTCCTTGTACCTGTGATCAGCATGAATTGCTGCAGGAAGGGCTCTGTGCTGGAAGCTCACCCTAGGCTACTCAGCAGGGCTGCCCCATGGCATGAGGATGGAGATTTTACTGCTGACATATGAGGCTGTAGAGCCCCTGTCCTGTTGTGTAGGATTTTGAAAAAATAGGGGAGAAACCCTCCTGCAGAGCCCTACTGTTATGGTTTAGCCGAGGTTGCTCTTTAAAGTTACTTTCCCTTAGGGACCTGTTGGTGAATAGATGCTGCTTCAGGGCTGGAGACAGTTCTGCTCCTTCCATGCTTCAGCCTTAGTGCACAGAAGCAGATCCTGGCTTTCCTGGGGAGAGTGCTGCTGTATGAAGTACAACAGGCAGGACCTTAACACTTCTGAGGATGGATACAGGGAAGGATTAGTTGGCCAATGTGACGCCCATCCATAAGAAGGGCCGTAAGGATGATCCAGGTAATTACAGACCTGTCAGCCTGACCTCGGTCCCAGGTAAAATCATGGAGCAGATAATCCTGGGTGAAATCATGCACCACCTGCAGAACGGTCAAGAAATCAGGCCCAGCCAGCATGGATTTAGGAGGGGTAGGTCCTGCCTGACCAACCTGATCTCCTTTTACGACCATGTGACTTGCCTGGTGGATGAGAGGAAGGCTGTGGATGTGGTATACTTGGACTTCAGTAAGGCCTTTGACACGGTCCCCCACAGTAGACTCCTAGGGAAGCTGGCAGCTCGTGGCCTAGATGGGAGCACTTTGTGCTGGGTTAGGAATTGGCTGGATGGCCGAGCCCAAAGAGTGATGGTGAATGGTGTTTCATCCAGTTGGCGGCCGGTCACCAGTGGTGTCCCCCAGGGATCGGTATTGGGTCCCGTCCTGTTTAATATCTTTATTGACGATTTGGATGAGGGGATTGAGTCCATCATCAGCAAATTTGCAGATGATACCAAGCTGGGAGGAAGAGTTGATCTGTTAGAGGGTAGGATGGCCCTACAGAGGGACCTGGACAGATTGGAGAGCTGGGCCGATTCTAATGGGATGATGTTTAATAAGTCCAAATGTCGGGTACTTCATTTTGGACACAACAATCCCATGCAGAGCTACAGACTGGGGACAGAGTGGCTAGAGAGTAGTCAGGTAGAAAAGGACCTGGGAGTGCTGGTGGACAGGAAGCTCAACATGAGCCAGCAGTGTGCCCAGGTGGCCAAGAAGGCCAATGGAATCCTGGCCTGCATCAGGAATAGTGTAGTAAGCAGGACCAGAGAAGTTATTGTCCCCCTGTACTCGGCACTGGTCGGGCCTCACCTTGAATATTGTGTCCAGTTCTGGGCCCCTCAGTATGGGAAAGATGTTAGGATACTGGAATGTGTTCAGAGGAGGGCAACGAAGATGGTGAGGGGGCTGGAGCACAAGCCCTATGAGGAGTGACTGAGGGAATTGGGGCTGTTTAGCCTGGAGAAGAGGAGGCTCAGGGGAGACCTGATTGCTCTCTACAACTACCTAAAAGGAGGTTGTAGTCGGGCAGGGGTTGGTCTCTTCTCTCAGGTGACCAGTGGCAGAACCAGAGGGCATGGACTTAAGCTTCGTCAGGGAAAGTTTAGACTTGATGTGAGGAAAAAATTCTTCACTGAAAGGGTGATTGGCCATTGGAATGGGCTGCCCAGGGAGGTGGTGGAGTCACCTACCCTGGAGGTGTTTAAAGGGAGACTGGATGAGGCACTGAGTGCCATGGTCTAGATGATGGTTGGTGTTAGTGTTAGGTTATAGGTTGGACTTGATGATCTCAGAGGTCCTTTCCAACCTTGTGATACTGTGATACTGTGATACTGTGATATGTAGTACCATGTGTTAGAACATGCACCTAAGAATGAAGTAACACTTCTCTTCCTCACTCTCGGGCTGATGAGCGCCAGCAGAATATCCTATGGCGAGCTTCAGTCCCCACATACCAAGCATCAGGTCAATGATTTTAAAATAAATAGCAAATACAAAGCAAAACAAAAATTAGCCTTGAAAAATCACCCTTCTTGCCTTTATCAGAGCAGACACAATTATAATGCTAAGTCCAAAATAAATGGCAACATATAGTTAAACCTGTGACTTAAAAATTGAATTAAAGACAATTTGTATGAGACAGAATATTATTACTATTAATATTGGTTTGTTTTTTTTTTCTCTTCGGAGACAATGGGATTTCAGAAGTACTTCAAGCAGACATTTGACGTCCTAGTCTTTAAACATTCACCAGTATTGTCATTTGCCTGGAAGCATCAATGCCAAAAATGTTACCATAGGAACAGTATGTGGTTCTGTCATGCCTTTAATAACTCTAATCCCAGGGGTGGGAGATTAAACCAGAGTCCTGAACTCTGGCAGTTATATTTTTACCAGTGATTTTCTGTCCACAGGGGAACATATTCAATAGGGGAAACAGGTGATTCATATATATTTGTGAAGTAAACTCTACCTTAAAGCATCATTAAGACCACCACTCTCTTCTACCAAAAATAGCCAAGTAGCCACATTACTCAGATTAAGAAGCTTTTAAAATATGAATACCCTAGAATAAACCTGGCTTGTGTTCCCAAGCTGAACCATTTCAATTACAGTTTATCTTGATTAGTTGCTTATTAGTTGTTCTCAATTAACATTAACAAAGAAGATCTGCATCCCCTTGTCTCTTCTGTTTTATTTAGATCTAGAGCTCTAAACAAACTTTCTGTTTAAGTCCAGAGTACATAGAATATTTATTACAGGAACTATATCAAATGCAATAAATGTTCTGAGCCTAATTCTTCTATTTAACAAGCATGTGTGAAAGCAGAAAGCAGAAAAAACTCAGTTTGAAGCTAAAAGCCTCAGTATCAGACTTCATGGCTGATATAAGAGGCTTAGTATTTTGAGGTTTAATAGCTACAAGGAGACTTAATGCATTATTAAACCTCAGTCATCGCAATCATCTGTCATTTTTTATATAGAAATCTTGAAAGAGAACACAGTAAGGAATGGATAGGGACAGAATTTTGTCCTCAGTTTCTAAATGTCTTGACTATAATACACTTGTAATTTATTTTAAATTATTCTGGCAAAGTAAAAAGTTCAGCAGAAGGAAGAAAGCCATTGCAGTGTTTTGTGAAAACTCAAGTCACTAAATAATATAATTAAAACATGTCAATTGCAAGATCAAAATCAGCATTTGGAAATCTCACTCTGTTCCAATCTTGGTAGCACTTGCAAACTATTTTCTGTGTTCTCTGGTTAATTTTGGAAAGTCCAAACTGCTTGTTATTTTCCTTCCTCTGAAAGGATGCCAAATACATATCCTCTGAGCTGGAAGGAGCTAATCATGCCATGTTTAGTTTTAGTCCTGGATGAAACACTATCTCAGAAATGTGGAAGTATGTAAATCTGAATACAGTGAAAAAAAGAATTTTCAAGTGCATCCCAGTCTTGTTTTGTTCTTTCTATGTCTCTAGTAAATCATAAGATCAATATTTTTTTGTAATTTAAATACTTCCACAGATGTTCAGCCTTTCTGCTCTCTTAAAATTTTTCACAAACTCTCCTATGGAACTTAAATTATTTTGTACCCAATTACTGCCAGCCAGCTTGCAGGAAAGCACACTGGCAGGAAATATGTATTAAGAATTACTGGGTCCCAAACACAAAAGGTTTCACAGAGCATGGAGACCACAGAAAAGTGGTTTGAGCACAAAAGATGACATGAATAAAATAGACCAAGGCAGGTCAATTTTAGCTGAAGAAACGCAGAATAATTTATGACTCAGGCTCAATCAGGTGTAGTAGGGACTTCTGAAATAATCACATCTGAATGAATTCTTGACTCATAGGTGGTCCAAAGAATTGCTTGGACATGAAGGTCAGGATTAGGCTGATAGTATTCCTCCTACATTGCCTTTGGCTGTGTTACAAGCCTGCTTCTGCAATCTGCTCTGTTTTCCTGGGTAAAATCTTTCAGCTTGTTAGAGAATTGTTGTGCCTGGAGGCACGGGTACCTGCTAGGGGACAATAATTATGTGCAAAGCACCCCAGGTTCTGGAAGAACTTAAGAACTAGTGTCAACAAGGCTTGTATGTGTGTACATATGTACATATACGCATATACACACACATATATAACCCTGAACAGGAAGATATGCAAATTAGAAACTTAAATATAGGCCATTCCTATTTATGGATCTCTCTAATAGAATACATGAGTACGTGCTTTATGTCAGATATGCATGAGTCCAGGGTATCTATATGTGTTTGACTAACCACGCATGTGCTGCAGAAAGTAATTAAACATACATAGTTTACATATCCAGAATGCACAGGATCTAATATATGCACTGGGGGTATTGCTCTAGGATTTCTTGATGTCCATCATGGACTCTGTCTCAGTGATACTACAAGACATCCAGAAATTCCAAATAGTTCCCGTTCTTCCCAAATAAAATTTTCCAATGAGAAGAAAAGGAGACTGTATCCAAAGAAAGATCACCCAGCTGGTGACTCCACTATTTTTTAGCTGCCATCATGTTACTACATGGTGCAGAAAGATCTCACCTGACTCCCTGCTCACCTGGCACTTTTTTAGCATGTCAGAATTCCCTCCTTTCATAACATCCCCATTCTGGGCATGGCTGGAGCTATTTTGCATTCCATCACCTTAGATATTAGAGCTACAGCAGCACTGAGAATCCTGACAGGTACAGCCCTCTCTGAATCTTGCAAAAGTAACTGTTCCATTGTATTCTATAGGGAAACTGGAGGCTGTGGGAATTCCTATGGATAAACATCTTTCACAAAGTTTATTTGAAGAAGAAGCATAATTCTCTTTCTTTGGGAACTGGAAAATAAAACACTTACCTCTCCTATTATTTCATGTAGAAGATTTCGAGACTCTGCAATCAGAAAGAAGAAAAACTGCAATCTAAAAATTGCTTTCCTTGATCTTATTTTGCACTAAGTGAATGCATGAGCCTTCTCAGAGTGCCAATGATTGTCTTTCATACAAAAGTCTCCAGTAGAGAAAATAATGAGCAGAAAGAAATAAATATGAATGCAGCACACAATACTTCCTTTTATGATCAAAGCATAAAGTGAAGGCAAAACTTTGTCCAAGAGCAACAATCATAATGATTCCCACTGAATAGCAAGTTTACTAGGAGTAACTTCCAAAACTCTTGAAAAGTTACAATTCATATAGTACACAGCCCCTGTGAAATGCTTTTGTTCTGTTTTCTTTTTCTTCTTCCATGTTCTAGAAGTCATTTTGAAAATTAAAGAGATTTCAGCCTGCTGTAATTGCTAACAATCCTGGCATGTTTTAATGGTTTGTCTTATTTTGCCTTCTGAGTATGTATCCTTGCACAAACAATCCTAAAATATGATTACTTAAGAACAACAAGCTTATTAGTCTCTATCAATGACATTATGCATTTCCATTCCTTGTCACTGATTTTATTAAATCTTTGTGGAGAAGCATTACCAGCCCTCTGACTAAAAAAGCCTGGGGAAGTGGTTCTCACACTGTCCTGCATTTATACCATCTTTTTAATGAGACAAATCACAGTAAGAGCAAAAATCTGGGAGGCTATGGGAAAACACGGGGATCCATTTGGTGCCAGGCTATTACTGTAGTGAATTTTTGCCCCTGAAGTTTTGTCTGTGAAATCAGTGTCTTTCTGCATGAACTGACCTTTAGGCTTATTTTGATCTCCAGTACAAGCACAGTGGGAAGGTCATACTTGCAAGATTGATGGTGAGCAAGCATAAGGGAAGACTCCAACATTGTATTAGGCTACCTGAAATTATGCTGACCATCTCTCTGACCAATACAAGGATGAAGAAAATGTTTTTTTTAATACCCTTTTCCTTCCTCTCTCCCCAACTGAATTCGGCAGTAAATCGGCTTGTCTCAGGAATCAACTTTGTACATTCAAACCTGGAAAAGTTATCACTTTAATTCCACGGTGGCAGTCAAGTGCCTGTCTCCACAGTGAGTGACACAGCAGGAGCTGGCAATTTTTCTCAATATTGTGGGAGTTATTTTGAAAACAAGCTTTATCCCTTTCTCTTGAGAAACAGCTGTCAAGATACAATTGAATATTTATGTTTTAAACTTTAGGTAGATTTATTGAAGTATTTCAATTCAGAGTAGATTTTCCTCCATTCTGTGTACAGAGGTTGACAGTTCCATCTTCTATGTTTGTAATTTGTATACAAATCTAAGTGAAATGAGTACTCTGTACTACCAAATTGCAATCACTTCTATGTGAACATGGGTATACATTTTCAAAGAAATGGGCAGGAGATTGACATGAGGAATAGAAGCGAATAAAGAATTTGAGCTCAGTCTTTACATTCAAAGCCACTTGCCTTACTCTTCATTGTTCCATTGAAGAAACACGGAACGCAAATATAACACAAATAAAATATGGTGAGAATTGAAGTTTGCTGTAATTTTGAATGTATCAGCTAAAGAATGAGAATAAATTAAAAAATGTCTTTCTCTATTTTTGATCTATTTTTTCATTTGCGTCAAGACGTTGGTTTATCTTTAGAGAAGCAAGTATCTAGAGTTTCCATTATATGACTTCTAAACAATACAATATTGTATTATAGTCAGTAGCTTCAAAAGGGTACTCATATCTGAGTTCAAAATGGGGTCTTGCATCGCAGTTGC
The DNA here is from genome assembly GCA_033556795.1 of Tapera naevia. NCBI lineage: Eukaryota > Metazoa > Chordata > Aves > Cuculiformes > Neomorphidae > Tapera > Tapera naevia. The sequence goes on from JAUMJJ010000038.1 coordinate 22,257,475, forward strand.
ACTCTCTGCAGACGTTTATCTGCATAGGCATTTACTTCTCATGAAAATGTATGGTGATCTGTATTGTGAGTATAAATGGAGAGAAGTGAATCAAAACAGTTCCATTTTCAGCAATTGTTCTTTGTCAGACAGCACGCTATTTCAGCTCTCAGTTGTCCCCTGGTCTCTGTCAGTGCTAATATTCTTTTTTTTATCAAAAACCTTAAGCTTCCATGTGTAGATTAAACCTGTCTCAGATGAACCGCATTATGGGCTTTGCCCACAGAAGTGTTAGTGAAGTCAACAGGGCTGTTTATATTAATTTTGTTTATTTTCTTCTTTTTTTTTTTTTAACCTTGAATAGGACATGACATTCAATTCAGCTTTGAATCGTATTTTATTAAATTTGTCTTTATTTACTTTGCATTAGTATCAAGAACCTTGGAAAACTAAAGGTAATACTTCACGACTTACAATGCTCACAAACATCGAGCCAAGTTATTGTACTTGATCTCACCAGGATGATCTGGTTCCAGAGGATAAGGACCTTACTGATCATTGCATTTGAGGGAAGAACAGCTGTAGATAGTCTTTTTCAAATAAGCCTGAAGTTTTACCCTGTTCAATAGCTTCATTTCGCCTTTACATGTCAGCACAACACAGACACAGCAACTCTTGCCTTACTTAAATCATCTGGAAAAACTGTTTTCTATCTTTATGCTATAAAGTTTTTCCCAACACAGGGGAAATTCTCCAGGGGAAAATGTGGGCTATTGCGCATTCATTTTACTCTATAATATTTAAGTGTTCCCTGCTGATATAGGTGTTAAGTAATGTTGTATGCTAAGATACATTCTGCGTAAATCATAGGTGAAACCACATTTCTCACATTTTCCATTTTTGTGTAAGACGCTCGTGATTTTGTGGACTGAACATTCATCTGGGCTAAACTTCTACACCACATTGTGTCTGTTCACTCTGTGAAATGAACATAGCCAGGACACCAGTATGCATCTCTCTTCCAACACCTTGAAGTTGTGCCTCTATGGTAGAGGGAAGGATAATATGTCAGGACGTGCCCAGTGACCATCAGGGAGGCAGTTTTGGGGTTGCAGAGAGAGCATTCTTCTCTGTAGGTTACTGACACGTGGCTAGATTTAAGACTCAGTCAGAAACATTTCCTAAGGGTATTCTTTTTACCTTCAGCCCACACAGGGTTTTGTTTTTTATTACCTAGTATATTTTGAGGGATAGATATTTTCACATACCAGATATTATATCCACAGACACGAACAGCGCTTTAAAAAGCATATCCAGGCACCCTGCCCTCACCTTTAATTGCTGTTCAAAGAAGGGAACACCTCTTCATCTCTCCCTCCTTTAATGTAGAAAAGACAATGCGATTTTTTGAAAATTATGTCCTGCTGCCTTCAAAATGGGACCTAAGACTTTCCCATCAGCTCAGTACATTGAGGAATTGTTACGTTGCATGTAGTTTTCATAATACATTCTTAAGAAAGTGTTTCAGTGCTATACAGTACTTTATGTAGAAAATATTTTCTCATTAAGATTGCCTTGATCATTTTCAAACATTTTAACATAAGGAGTTCAACATAATAATATTCTCCTTAGCATATTAAAAAAATAGTTATTAAGAATACCAATTTCTTCACAAAGAAAATGTCAGCCTCTTGTTTTAAAATCTCTCTATATTCCCCAAGTTAAATATTCTTCAGTGAAAGGAGAAAAATGAAAAGATTGCTGCGTTATAAGACCTATATTATACAAAGCCTTCTGAATGCCACTCAGTCCTTAATACCTTCTTGCATGTCAAGCACGAGTGAAGTCATGGTTTTGAATATAATTTCTGCTTATCCATCCTATTCCATTTCCCTTTCTATACTTACTCTCTCACAAGTAGTTAGATTTTTCAGGTGGCTGCAGAAATGTTCATGGCATCTTGCTGCAAGATGTGCATAAAAAATCTATCATCCTTATTGCCTATCCTTATAAAGTTATCTACTCTACTTGTTACCTGACTTATGAAATGCTGAAAATTCAAGAGAAATCTCCTAATGGAACTTTAATCCTTTGCCCGATATAAAAATTTTAAAGTGAATCCTCACCTATAAAGCTTTAGGTTTTGTAAAAAATGTTACTCATGTAGTATTAATAAACCTTCTGCTGTAAATTGTTAACTGATTTACGTTGGGTGAATGTACTATATTGTCATTTTGTTTTTCTTGTTGAACTATATATTAAGATGTATCACTCACAAGATATATTAGAAACCATAATCTGGCACGAAGTGCTGTTATGATGTATAAATAATCTTTTCTGTGAAGATCTGATTTCCCAGGACTTGCCTAAAAAGGAACAGTCTGTTTATGCAAAGGTGTGAATATGGCATGTGTTAAACCATCTTAGACTTCTGCTCAAAAATTTTCACTCAGGATGAAAAGGCTTGGATTGCTCAGAAGTAAATTAAATTTTCATAACTGAAAGCTGTTTTGGAGCACTACCACACAGAGGTCTAATGCAAGTTCCTCTTTAAATTTAAATCTTTATTTAATTCAGTTTAGCTTTCTAGAGTGTCTCTGTGGAAACAAAGTATTAATGAAATAATGCTGACTTGCCTTCTTCATGATTAAATAAAAAGGTAAAATTAAGGATAAAAGTGATTCTCTCTGGTTTGAGTTCTTACGAGATTTACTTACTTAAAAATAGAATTGAAACTCACAGTTAATAATACCAATTTTGCTTAGAAGCTCCTTTTTCTTTTTTTCTTTCAAAACTCGCCCTGCTGCTTCACAAAATCTAGGCAGGGTTTTCCTTGCCAGGTATGACTGTTGCAATGGTCACTGCTGCTAGTCAAAGATTTCAATATAAGAGCAACAGGAAATTGCTTTGATCACACTCAGTCTTAAGCCATATTCTCTCCTTTTTCTTCTCCCTTATGGCTGTTTACTCCTAGATATATCTCCCCCTCCTTTTTTATCTTGCCTTTGTTCATTCTAATTTGGAGGTAAAGGGTTATCAGCATTTAATGGAAATATTTCGAACCATCAAAAATGTTTGCCTTTTTATCTACTTGCACTGTAATACTGTTATTTTAATATAATATTTTATATAAAGTTAGTCTCTGAGGTATATGATCTAATCTACACAGACTCACTGAACATTCCCTAGAAATATTATTACCTACTTTACAGAAGGTATTTCTAATATTTTAAATAAATGTAAAGTTACATTGCAAATTTTTTGTGATACTTTAAGTTGAACAGAATTGCTAAAAAAAAAAAGAGTATGCTCTATGTCCAATTTAACTTTTAGTAGTACACTGCACAAAATATCTTTATTTGACACAAATGACATAAATAGTAATTAAGTCCATTTGAGACAGTCTGTATTTACTCTGCTGCAATGAATAATAATATTCAGGATACTGGCAAAATATGTCATTCCAGAATTTATTCTGGCAAAATTTGATATTTTGCTGAATATCATATGTAGGATAGCTCAAATGGATATATTAATTGATAGCATGTTATTAATTTTTTAGCTTTCACAGATTTAAAACATTTCTTTTTAAAAATTATTTGTGTGATGAAAACTTTAAAATGAAATCTAAATACTTTTATGTTTCAAAGAAAGGAAATGTTCTAACTTTAGTGATACTACTTTAATTTGTCTCTGTAGCATAGTTTTGTTAAAACTGTTTGGGAATTTGATAAACATTCATGATACTTTTGATCATCCGAAAACGTACTTTCTGGTGAATAAATTTAGTGAATAAAATAAATCTGCTATAATAGAAGCCTCTTCCCCATACTGATCCAAATTTCGCTCTTCTGAGTTCCTCATTCCTCCGAAGCCATGATTCAAGATACAACGCAATTTTATGTCCTTTCTCCCAAATAATTTAGTTACAAGATCAGCATTTTCTGAAGTGTAATCTTCTTAACAGTATTGTTTTGATCAAAATTTTTTATTTGAACACTAATCACTGAATGTCTCCATGGCAGCAAAGTGACGGTGAATCTCTAAATTCTGTTGTTTCAAATCCCTATGCCTGGAAAAATAAATCATTCCTATTCAAAGATATCTCATTGTTATTTTTAACTATTTCTACTAGAGTTTTCACCTTTTTTTCCCTATCCGTTGTTACTCAGATATAGTTTTACAAGCCTTCTCAGGTCTTGAATTTTGACAGGTTGATAGGCACTTACATGGTAGTCAGTGCAAGTTTCACCAGGACCTCTCAGCATACTGGTGCTTGGGTTTACTATTACTACCTCTTTTATCCTAGAGATATTACAGGATAAGGAGGTTGCTGTAGTCATTAGACATCTGCAACAATTTCAGTGGACTTCAGAGTAGTTGTATAACTAAAAGCCTCTGTGATTTTTTTAAAATTACTTTAAACTTAGTTAGGAAAAAAGGTGTTTGCATGTTTTAAGGTATTTTTAAAACTGAAACACCAGCATGTAAAAAAAAGAAAGGTATCTAAAGCATAGAAATCACAGTAAAATCATGTTATGGATGAGACTGTGCTCCACAGCTATTTAGATAATGAGTAGTAGGGACACGCAGTGGTGCTACCCATAATCGCTTTGTTGGTTATGAAGGAAAATGGTCAGAAGGATTTCCTATAATAAATACACTTCTGAAGCAAAATAAATACATAGTATTAAAATAAAAAAACAATGCATGACAATCAAATGTTAAATTAATCTACCTCCAAGTCAGGAAAACTGTAAAAACTTGTGATTGCAACATGGGGGAGTGTGAAGCGTGAGGTGATCAATATGCCTTTGAGGTGAAAATTGATTTACTCTAGTATGAATGTTAAAGTGAGATGAAACAAGGAAAATTTATCCTCTTGAGCGAGAGTTTGAGATTATAAAGCAATAGTAAAAATTTTAACAAATTTTAAGGCTGAAGCTTTGGGGTTGTGAAATTATCAACCAAATAAAAAGTTTTGCAGGCTCAATTTTGTTCCTCTTCCCTCTTGTACTCATAGAAGTTGATGAATTACTTAAATGATTTATCCAGAAGACGAAATACACATGTAAAAAAATTACCACAATCTTTGAGTAAGTTCACCCTACTCAGCCATTTAGCTGCAGGAACTCTAAATTTTCTTTAAAAAACTAATGGCCCCACTCATCTCTTTCTACCTTTGACTCCAAAGTCATAGCAGTCTTCAGGATTTATCCATAACAGTAATAAGAGTCCATGGCAGATTTTTTTATAGTTTCATTCTTCTTAGCTATCTTTCAGTTATCTTTAGTTTTAGTATATACAAGTAGAAAAATTCCTGCAGAGGTACCCATATCAGAACCTCAGCTGTACTGATTGAAGCTGTGTAACACCATTCCATGTGGGATGTGCGTGGGAGCCCCTGCAGCTCCTCCCATGTCCCCTTAAAACACAGCCTGGCACTTCCAGTGGGAGAGCTCCACAGCCAGGCGCCAGAGATTCCTGATGACACTTTCCTGGGGTAATAGACACACTGGGCTGGGACCAGAGCACGGGCTGAGATGTTTTGTGAAGGAGCTTTCAAGCCTTACTCAGAGCAGAGCTTACCTGTGCATTTGTCTTTGGAACATTTCGCATCCAGACTGCACAGTCTTGTTTCATGATTGTGCACTTGATGTTCTCCCCTAGGGTCATTTCACCATTTCTAACTGTCATATTAGATTGTAATGTACCACAGGCTGCACTTAACATTTCACAGTTCAAAATTCTGTTGCAGGTTAAGAAAATACTGCTATATTCTTTTGAATTTTAAGGAAAATGTTTTTTATTTCTTCTATTGTGTATTATTCATAGGTCAATTAATTTCTGTTTAACTGATGGAAACAGACTGGAAAAGTACATGACAAACGATAAGTAAAAACAATCATCTCCCAGTGCAAGCACATAGAAACAAACAAACAAACAAACAAACAAAATGCATAGCCAGCTCATCAAAGCTACAGTAGCTGTGACAGCTCAGACCCCTAAATTTCTGCCAGACTCCAAGGCAGAACAATGATATAGTGCGTAATAGATTATAGCACAATGTAAAGCCTAAGTTTGTCTCCATTAGGTCTGCCATTCCCATGTGCAGTTTCTCTCTACCTAAAACTCTTGGGTTGAAGCTAGTTATGTTGTAACATGAATACTTTCAGGAAACACTCATAGATGGAGGGGTTGCTGAGCATGTCGTGGATACCCTCTTCCAATAGCATCCTTCTTCTGAAACCATCTGTAACAGGCTCAGAAGAAGAGCCTAATTTGCTTGGCGTCTCATACGGCATATAATAGAGAAATATGGTCAGTGCCAACTCAGTCACTGTCCCAATGGACAAAGTAAAAGCCTGGCTAGACCTGAACCAGGACAGACCATTTCTTTGGACGATCTCACCCCACAGCAAAATATACCAGATCAGCTTCCTATCCTCCCTGGACAGTGGATTTCATCTGGACTCAGCACACGCAGGGGTGAGTTTGGGCTGTGGCAAAGCTGGTTTGTCAAAGAAGAGAGAAGGACCTGACCTGAGGCCATGGCTCAGAGAAAGGCCAATATACTGTGCTTTCAGCACACCTTGGGCACCTCTGGAGAGCAGAGACTGATGTCAGTTGCAGATAGGATGACTACTTAAATGGCATGACTAGGTTAATGACGTGACCAGGTTGCTAGTGGTTGTGACCAGCTCATCCCCTCTACTGCTTGTTAGTCATATGTCTTTTACTATTTGTTAATTTGATGAAGAAATATTGAATATGTAAATTTCAGACAGTAGATGAAAATAAGCTGCCAGTGGGAGTGCACTGAACATTGCCAGACCACCTCTTCTGACCTTCAGAAAACATAGTGGGGGACATAAGCCTTTCCTATGAAAACATCAAGTACTCGAGTATGCCTGAGGGTATCTAGGAAAAAGCTTTTTGAGCCACAATTTCCCCAGGTTTTTTCCTTTGGTGATGTCTTTTTCATGTCACCTCTCCCAAGGTTAGGGGGGACTCATGAAAGACAGATGAATACAACCTGCAAGCTTGATTCAAGATCCGAAGAAATCCTTGGAATCCTTAGAGTGTTCTCAAAATAATTACATTGGATATCTTCTCATGGAAGATAACTTCCATTTTAGCTGACACTGTGCTGTTTTACAGTTTTTTTCTCCTAGAGAACCTTTTAAAAGAATGTAAGGGCACTGTTAAAAGTTCACACAAGATCAAGGATGTTCAACATTAGTGACAAATATGTAGGCTGACACTCTGTTATTAACCTTGGCTTTTTTGTCCCTTGCTTAATGCAGTCAGAAGCAACAAGGGAGTGATGGAGGGATTTCAACCCTGGCTAGGTTAATTTGTGCTTCTGACCTTCAAGTGTCTTTTCATCTGGCAAACAATAAATATTTTCAAAAGTGTTAATGAGGAAAGTATTTTAAAATAAAAATGGCAACTGAAATTTTACTTTTAAATGTTATCAAGACATGAGTCATGAATATGAAAGAGTTAATCAAGACTTTTACTTCTCCTAAATGTAGTGTTCTGAAATAAGAGAACAAAGCAGGCTAAGTTTCACATTTCTAATAATTCCTTTCCAAAGTCTGCCAGACTGAAAGAACATGATACTAGTATTGACTTTTCTACATAGCAATTTTGTCAGTCTCTTGAAGTTCTTATTAAGTCCTAGCAATGGTAACCATTTGCCTGCTAAGTAGTGCGTATTTTTCAAAAGAAGCTATCTCTTGAGATAAAAGAGTTGCTGCTATTAAGATTCATTTTAATTTATATTTTTAAAGAAAACTAAGATGAAAATACATTTTTGCCTAAGATTTTCATCTACGTAAATTGATACTTGAGCAGCACAAACCAACTGTGTATCTCTAGGCTTAAAACACATTGATACATTCCATACTTTCCTTACTCTGAGGTCCTTGTATTTCTCCTCAAGTCCATCAATTTCTCAGTATTTTGGAGGTCCCATTATTTGACTAAATGAAATAAATGGACCCCAGGGAGCCCAACAAGAGCTGAGGTTGCAGACATCAACTCTGAAGCTTGAAAATAGAACTGGGTCATATGTGATGTGATCGGTAATGAAAGATATTTTCAATTTTTTTTAAAAAAAGGAGTTTAAAAGTGTGAAAAATGTAGTATTTCAAGTACCTACACTTTTAAAATCAACATACAGATAAGTTGGTTGTGATTTGGGAAAAACTTTTTTTATAACAAGAGCCTTATTGAAAAAAATTTCCATTTGTTAAATTTTTGAGAGGTAGTGGACAATCTTCCCTGGATGGTAATTTATTTCTGACTTTATCTGGGTTCAGTAAATGTTCACCTTTGTTCTTTTCCAAATTTAAATAAAATCTGACAGCAAATAAAAAGATCAGGAGTGTCATGCAGAGGTTTTCTGCGGTTTGGAAAAAGTCAAGTGTCTGTGCCACAGTCTTGTGCCACTGTCTCTGCTCTTGAGCTCAAGGCCCCTTGCAACATACAGCTGTAGACTGACCCAGCTCACAAGGTTATCTATTGAATGCTATAGTTTCTACAGCTTAAGTAATTAAAAATTCCCTTAATTACTGCATTTGACTTCTCAATATCTTTACGGTTTTTTAATTTTATGTACTTTCACCTGGTTAGGTCAATGTAGGCAAGCACACTAAGGCATGAAAACACAGTTTCATTGCTACTTCTGTAGGGACACACGAACAGAGTATAAGCCATCACTCACAAAAAATCATTTCCTAAGGAAATGCTTTGATTGACAGGCTGAAAGGCTGGCAGATGGTGTGTAGTACATTGGAATGTGTGAGCCTCCCCTGGCTGAGAGCCTGACTTAATAAGTTCAGAAACCCACTGTCCTGTTGTTGGAGATGTGGGAGTACACTGGGATCGCACTCCTCACCCACTGATGTGAGTGGAAACCACCAACCCAGGCATGGAATGAGCCTGATTTTAGGGAAACTCAGTTCATCAGCAGACCAGATTTTGAGGTAGAGAACTGATGGGAGGAATTTATACACGAATGCACATTTTTTTCATTTGCTGGTAAACATGTGGCTCAGGTAAAAAGCCAACTTAAAGAATGAATTTAAATAGCCAGTTTTTGTTGGAGATTTAATTGGAGAATGGTGTAGAAAACAGTCTGAGTTGATAAAGAAATCAGATTAAGTATGTGGAAGGAAAAAATATTTGAATGTAATAGGAAAATTAAATTTGCCTGTTGCATTGCCATTAAGCTATTGTATTCCCACTGGAGCAAGTAATTCAACTGCCTAACTCTTGTCCTTTAACAGGCAATTAATACTCCAGTGAAAATAACCTGTTCAGGGAGATATAAATCCAAAGCAGAAAGCAGTGTAATTCTGACGGCAACTGAATGATAACCACCAGCTTGTTGGTGCTTTATACGTACATCCTCCTCTCACAAGAATTTTTTGACATTCTGGGTAAAACTATTGTGTGAAGTAGGAAAACACAGTGGAACTGAGTGGAATTGTTTATGTTCCCACAACTACTCACACAAACCCACTGACATGCAGGAGATTTTAACCATTGGATAAATAGATAAATGTCTTTTCTTCACTAGGTGAGAAAGCTTATTTCAGGGTGAGAAAATCTGAAATGTCAGGAAAAACCTTTACTTGTAAGCACCATGACGGCCTGAGTCGAGTTTTTGACTTTCAAACCATTTCCATGTTCTTGAGTGTATTTTATAAGATAACTAGTTGTATTCTCAGAAATCATGCATTAAGTACAGAACACAAGTCAATAGCATCCAGTTATGATGTTTGTCACTTTGTTCTTCGTCCTATTAATTACAAATGTTTCTTCCCTGGTAAATATGAAATGATGTATTGCATTATGCAAATTCCTTCCTTATTATGAAGTAGTAAGGCTACATTACTTGCATGTTAACACACACATCATGAAAACTCTTTAAAAATTAATACTCTTATAAGAACACAATTTATCTTGCAGGCCTCGTTTTGCTTTACTTTACTTTCTCATTGCAGAGAGTGGGCATTGTTCATGTGGGTGGTGTCTCTGCTAAGGTGGACCTTCATGAGAGTACTACCAAGCCTACTAAACTCAAGAAAAAGCATTTCTTGGCACGTAGATCTTTACTCCATTGGCTTTGATTTACTGGAAAGTTGTTAAATACCTGTTGTATTTAATGTTGAATTTACTGCACCAGAATATTCATACTTCAGTCAGAGGAAATGTTTCTTTTCAATTTAGGTGTTTGCGTTACAGATACTTGCAGACTAATTACTATGGCTAAATGAAATCAACAATTCTTTCTTTATCATTACACACAATAGAAAATTAACTACAGGCTATGTTGAGCCAACGGATTTATAAGTGTTTTCTTTCTTTATCCTTTTGAAAACCTCCATGAAAATTTCATGCCACAGCATGCAACTTAGTATATTATTTACATAGTTCCTAGATAACAAAAAGGTGAAAAAACCCTGAAAAAAAACAGTTCTGTCTTTGAGGATATCTTCACGAACACCGATGGACTCCTAAATGGTAGGGTCTGATGGTAATAATGACTCTGAAATATTTTGACATCAAGAGGAAATCAACACAGTGGGTTATATGCAAACACACAAGTATGTGAAATCTGGTGGTAACAAGGAATCTTTTGACTGAAGATGGTGGCCAACTTTTTCTCATTCTCACTAGGAGACTAACAAAGAGTGATCGGCTTGAACAGAAAATGCTTATGTGAAGGTGTTCATACAACTGAGATGTTTCTCATGCTGTAACATACTTACTTGATACACCCTCATCCTATACACTGTAAATTTGTACATGCACTTGTCATCTGTTCATGACTATTTAACAATATTGGACCCCAAAACCCTTGACAAGACAGGGAAAAGAATTTTCAGAATCTTAATAAAAAAAGAAGACTGAATGTGACATCAAATAATGGCAAAATTTGGAGGTAAAATCCTGGGATGAACTAACTTGGTATATTACAGACTCTTTTTCCTTGTATATATTTAAGAATAACATTCTGTAGTAAGGCAACAAGGTTCAGGTAAAATTCTTTAACTTTCAGTAAGGAAAAAAACTTTGCAGTAAGGAAAGCATAGGGAAAAGCACAGGGGGAGAAGAAAGAGAGCAGAAGGTGAGAGATGGAAAGGCAGAATGCATCAGGAGAGAGAGAGAGATGCCAGTACAGAAGAATGCACACTGAGACATGGGTTCAGCAGAAAACAAGTTTTCAAAACTGCACAGACACTGTCTGGAAAATAGTTATAGTGATGTAACCAAAAGCAAGCTCTGTCCATCTTTTCCTTTCAATTCACACTTTCCAGTATTTGATGTTTGTTTCTGAAATATGAACAACAGCAATACGGTTAAGTGGGAATGATCAGATGCTCATGGAAAACATTATCAGAAACCTGAACTGTTTCTATGCTCAGTATAAGTGTTGGAACTATAGCAGGTTAATCAGTAGTGTATGCGCAGCCCGTTTTTTCCCCTTGCTTCGCAGATTCTGTAGGTGTTGACTTGTACAGAAAAAGCATCAGCCACCCCTGTTCTGCTGTAGTAGTGCTCTGCAGGACTGAAAGAAACAGAATCAAAGAAACTGTCTGACTTTTTCTTTGGAGCAGTCCTGTCCTGTTGTTTGTCCCCCCCATCCCTGTCCCCCTCACACCCCCCCTAAGTGGAAGCAGGTTGCTAGGGACACCTACGCTCAGAAAACATTCATTAGACTGTTGTCAGGAAGTTCAAATCATCACAGTAGGATGATTCTGGAGAAGGTTTTTAATTGGACTAGTGCCAAGAAAACTTTTTTGTTTCAAGATAAAGCTTGGTGAATGTAATAACACCTTTTGAGTAGTGCAACTGACTGAATAAAGACTTTGCTATCAGGTCTTTGTTGGACTGACGAAACAAATAATTACTGTATATAATTAATACCATGCTTCAGTGCTCTGCTACTCATCTGCAAGGCTCAAGAAGATTTTTTCTGCTCTTAAGGAACAGCAAAGCTCCTGAGTTTTATTCACTTGGCATCCTCTGAAGCACCAGGGATAGACCAGAGTTTGGGCCAGCCAGTGGTACCGGGAAAGCAGGATTTTGGTTCCTTCTTCTTGTTCATGATTAAACCAATGACCAGACATGGGGATTGGAAAGGGTTTTCCCTCAGGATTGCCTGAGGGAAATTCCCAGGTTTTCACTCTTCTCTGTAGAACAAGTAATATTCTACTTCCTAGGACCAGTTGAGTATTTTATCTAATAAATCTGTGGGACAGGCATTTGAGAACTGGTTCCTCTGTCTTCTGCTGTCTTCCTTTCACACTGAAGATTTCTTGGTTCTGCTCTTTTGTGCTGAATCTCCTAAGATTTTTTACAAGTTATGGGAAGGCATTTGTTGCTCTCTGATTTAGAGGTAAGAGACCCTCTGTACTGTACAACTTGCCGTACTGTCACGTCAATGTCCATCACCTAGAATAGAGGAAATGCGTGAGAGAACCAGACCTATCAAAGCATCATTTTCTTGTACACTCCAGCGGTTCCACATATCCTGGCTCCTGATGCACTGCCTGGTTTGCCTGTACTTGTTTACTGCATGTCTACTCTTATTTTGATACAAGTTATATCCCTGGTAGCTTCAGCCCAGATGATTTTCAAAAAGTTTATTGTGCAGTTGAGGTTGCACTGAACTCAGAGCAAGATACAAAATGTGTCACAGGAGTGTTTAGATAAATGATTTGCTCTGAGCTTTGTGTGGCACTGCTTTATACATTCAGAAATCACCAGAGGCTGGAATATCACTGAAAGCTTAACCTCTTTCTGCAGACACCTATTGCTGTCTTCTGCTCAGATCAGCACACTGGGCTACCGCTGTGCATATTGCGGCCACTGCGACATCTCCTGGACCAGTCTTGGCTTTGTCAGGTCTAGGATCTTAGTGCAGCCATCAGTGATGAATCTACTTCTTCAGTAAAATCAATGAGTATTCCTAACTCAGACTTCACCTTCACATAGTCTTTCAGTCTTAACCCTAGCAATGGCACTCTCCCTTCTGTACTCTCACATTTCTCCTTTTCCATTAGGAAGCCAGACAAGCAAAAAAGGAAGAGGTATTGAATAACCTCTTGGTTTGGTGTGGCTGCTTTCCCTTTACCAAAGCTTCAGTCACCAAAGCCTTCCACGCTACTGCAACTCAACCGGTACATTTGGAGAAACAGCATATTTTGGTTTCATGTTGTGTTTTGTCTGAAGACGCAGCTTTGGGCCTTATGAAACTCTGATCAAGGTTCTATCCAGAAACTACATGAGTAGGAGACATTTGTACATCTGACAAAACGGGAGATGAATCTGCCGTTAAAAGATGGGGAAGGGACTCCATCCTGCAAAATGGATAATTTGATCTTCTCCTTTCATGAAATTTGAGAGTTCACAATGAACATTGGGTGTGAACATCGTTCAATTCACGTGAATGCTTCATTCCCTTTCCTGGCTGCTCTTTCCAGCTTAGGAGCTTACTACCTCTATACTGCTTTCCATCTGAGAAAGTCATCATGCTGGAGTAGAAATTAAGGCAACAGGAAGCAGTGAACTCCCACTTGAACTGGCATTAACTAGTGCCACACTGAGGATTTTATCACAATGGTATCTCCAAACACCATACAATAAGTAAAGATAACACTGGTCATGGCCTACTAAAAAAACTTTATTTAGAAACTCTAATAGAGAGCAACTTTGCAAGCAGTCTCATTATCTCTGGCAATATTCAACACAAGTAGCAGTAGAATCTGATTCTAAATGAGACTCCAGGAACGCAACTGTCTGCAATACAACACATATCATTCTGACCACACTATCATTTCTTTAAAATTTATTCGTATAACATTTTTGCTTTCCTTGAAACATAATTCTTCTGTCATCATGTTTCGATGACTCATCATTCAAGCTACTCATGATTCATAGTAGCTAAGCATTCCTTTCACATTAAGGGTACAAATATGATTTTGCAGCACAGTTTTCTTACTTTTCTTAGAAAAGGTTTACTCTTTGTTTTACCAGGGTCTGATTTTGAGAGTTTAACAAGCTTGAGAGTTCATACTGGCAAGAATGACTCAAGCAAACTGTGGGCTGATGCGGGTACTCATACACATAGTAATAGGTCAAACTTTTGGCGGTTTGGGAGGTTTGTTTTGAATAAAGGTTGAGTGATCAGAAAGTGTTGGACAAGTAAGAAACTTCAAATTTTCTGTGTATAAATATTTTTAGAATGTCATAGCCATCACAGTTGTAGACCATGGTTTGAATTTATGACTTCTGTGTAAAACAGGAACCTGTGTAAAAGGCTGCTTTTAAATGATGAATTAAATACTAGCTATGTCTAGTTTTGAATCCTGAGAAAGTGATGTCACATGGTAAAATATCTCAAGCATTTAAAAGTTTGAAAAATGCCTATTACCAACAGTTTTAGTGATAAATGCATTGATCTGTCATTTCTTTAAGTTCCCAGACATGAATTTGATTTAAGCAGCACATATTGTCACAGAAATGAATGCTTTTATTTTTCTAGGTATGGTAAAAATGTAGTTGCTACAGCTCTCTAAGCATACCTTCTTGAGGATTACATTAATTTTCCTGTTTACTGAAAGAGATTATTTAATTTAACCTTTAGGACACACTATAAGTAAGTCAGGGAAGAGATCATGGCTTTTACATGGCTTCTTTCTCTTTTATAAGTATGTTTGTCCCCTTTCTTCTTGCCTCTCCTCCCCAAACATGCCATTTGGGAATAAAAAGAAATAGCTGAATTTTCTCTAAGGCTACTACAAGTGTTACTAATAGCATAAAGGCATTTATCTCCATAAAATAGATTTAAATATAATTTGCTTTCATATGCCCAGAGAGAAGAAAGTGATCTTTAGAAAGGCTGAGACTGTTTCTCATGGCACATTTTAATTCAGCTTCTCACTCTTTTCACATGCAGTCAGTGCTAAGAAGATGTCAGCAAAAGCTAATTTTTTACCATCTCCTCTTTTTTTTGAGCCTTCGTCTTGGGCCTGAGAGAAGCTAATCCCCTTTAAGCATTTCCTAAAGCATTCTCTATCGCTACGAAGTCTCCTTTGAAAGGCTGCAAGGAAGTACTGTGCAGTAAAATAATGTAATCCAGATCTCAAGCCAGACAAGTTGTTTGTATTAGCTACCTAGGTATAAAGTCCAACTAAGAATCCTTTCCTTGAAAGGACTAGCTAGTGCATAAGGTCACTTTAAAAGAATAAGCGCTTCTTATCTAAGAGGGCATCATAACATTCTTGCTACTCTCATGCACGGAGAAACACTGTACAGCCCAAATTAATCTAACACTCTCCTACCTTGAGCACGTTTTTGTGGGTCTTGAATCCCTTCAGATGCAGGGAGGGAATATGGTCTCTGCATCACTGAAATTCCACTCCAATATTGGCTTCTTGGTATGCTTGGGCCCTCCACAGTGAGGTCTTCCAATTTAATGAGATGCAATAGAAAGCGAAGGTCCATGAGATTAGCCCGACATCTGTTCACATGTGCTGAACAGGGAAATCAGCAGAAGGTTAACATAATTAGATTTGTCTATCTTATAAAAAGCTTTGTGGCATTCCGAAAGTTAAACTTTCAAACGCAGTAATGCTGGAGATAGATTAAAGATTTTTAGGCAAGGATTTTTTTTCTTTCTGATACTTCCCCCACATGCTGATAAAAGCCTCTCCCTATAGGCCATATTTATATCTCAGCTCTACCTTTTTCCTCTATAGGGCTTCCTTCCTGCCAGTGTAAAATATTGACTAGGCTTTCTATTTCACCCTAGTCAAGTTTAGACTATATCAAACACTACCTTCAGGATTTATAAAGATATACATGCAATGCTATTGAGAAAGATGACCTAATCTTAAGAGAGAAAGAGAAGGATGGATGCCGTGGTGAGAAATGAATATCACAACAGGAAATAACACTGTGTTGAAAAAGAATAGATAGATGGGTAGCATTTAATAGTTTAATATTACTGCAGAAACTTTTAAAAATTAATGTTTTCTTCTTCCAGAAGAAAAATTAAAAAAAAAAGAGTTTAAAAGTCTGAAGTAAAGACACATTTGGTGGTGACAGTCTCTCTCCTGTGGGAGCAATTCAAGAAAAAATGAGAAAGTATAGAAAGACAGAGTTAATAGAGATTTAGGGAGACAATCATTATCTAACATAGGCAACGTGGTCAGTTGTGGAGATTTGCAGTCTGACCTTAAAGGTCCCATACTGATATTGAGTCAGAAAGCATCTTGTGACATAAAGCTTAGTGCAAGCATTCTTTGTAGTCTCTTGAAGGAGCAGTCTCATTACTGATGAATTATTAGGCACATACCACTCTGGTAATCATCATTACTGTGTGCAGGCTGTCCCAGCCAATCTTAGGAAAACTCAGTAGTGCAACTTTTAGCTATCCTGAGAACACATCTGGGAAATTGAGGTCTGCAGATGGAGAAGGAATTAGATGATGTTGCTGGAGCCACTGAAAAATTTTTGGCCCAGTTTCATATCTAAAAGAAATTCTCAAACATGAAAGGAAGCATCATAAAACATCTAAAACCAGGAATGAATTGTAGATGCCAAATTATAAGGAAAATACTTTACCAACAGGCAGTTGTACTCACAGAGAGTTTTTCAGCATGACAGCTCACTGTTTTCCTTCCATCTTCACAAGAGTCTCTGTTGTCAGAAAACAGAGATTACAAAGTTCTCTGCGTTAGTCAAAATTTATAGCATGCTTTCATTGCCATTCTCTCTCTGTATATATGCCAAGCAGATCTGACAAA
Source organism: Tapera naevia (assembly GCA_033556795.1). Taxonomy (NCBI): domain Eukaryota; kingdom Metazoa; phylum Chordata; class Aves; order Cuculiformes; family Neomorphidae; genus Tapera; species Tapera naevia. Next base: position 22,274,283 of record JAUMJJ010000038.1, read on the forward strand.
CAACAGGAGCCTTATGCTTACTATTGCACTTACACACTGTAAAAAATCTTGTACATAGCTGGGAAATGCATTTTGCTCTTTGCTCCTGGATTAACACAGAGCCCTAACCACTTGATTTTTTCTCCTTAGAAAAAGGAGACAGACATAGGCAACATCCAGGTGGGACAAATCAAAAAAAAGGGAGGGGATCTTAGAGTAGATGCAAGCATAGATGAATATTTTGAGGCATGTCATCTTTAACAAGTAATTGTGCATTATCAAATCCACCCTTGGGATAGTTGTGGTGAGCTGTATCATCTCCAAAGAGGATTTCCTTTAAGTGAAAGACATAACTCTGTAAACCTCAATGAATGCATCAAAAGCAAAAAAAAAAAAAAAGTAAGATCAACATTTCAATACCAAAAGGGAAAGCAATCACGTTGTGTAGCATCTTCTCCTCCTCATTGCCATACGTCTGGCACTTTGGGTGCTTATTTAAGTGAGCCTCATAAGTGGAAAGATGTTTTGTCAGCATGAGCCACTTATTACCTCATATCCTCCTTCATCATGAAAAATACCCTTTAAGTCCTCTAGGTTTTAGACAGAAAAATGAATATGTTTTTAGATTGAAATTGTACCTTAAGACTACCAGCACAGCTCAATATTTGAGTGTTGCAGAATTTAAGAAGTAGCACCAACAGGCTTTTAGAGGACCATTTCTTCTCTTTGCTTTCCTTTGTCTCCCTCTTCTCTCCTGCATGACTTTTCCAGCACAAGAATTTTGAATAAAAGATTTTGAAGTTTCTTCAGCTCATGCTTGTTTTTTTAAATGATCACATAAGTACACCAAAGCGTAAATAATTGTTAAGCCATGAGCTACTAGTTAACATCAGCTTGCATAATGAATAAAGGCTAAAATGAAAACTGGAAGGAGCCAACTGACGAAGTCATAAAACTGGTGCTGACGTAAAAGGAGGTTCAGCAAAAGCAAATGTGTAACCAGAAAACATCCTTCCACGCAATAGTGTTGCATCCATTTTCTATTAATGCACTTTCTAATACCAGTAGCTTAACGCTTTTAAGGCTGGTACATTTCAGACACCATTGTTGAGAATTTATTTTCCCTTTAATAGAAAACGCCACATTAGTTTTGCTCCAGAGCACTATAATTCTAGTGTGTTAACAACTTTTCCTGGTTGTTTAGTTTAAGGACTGAAGTATGCTTTAACAGAAAAGAATTCAGATAAAAGATTCAGATAATTATATCAGTATATATTGCATCATTAGAAAAACTGGTATATATGACTTTCCTAAAACAACCTACCTTTCCAAATATGCCCAAACCAGCTTATTTTATTATTATGAACTCAATGAAACTGCAAGTATATTTGTATTTTGTGGGAGCTAAAAATTAATTACCATTGCATTGATTTACCTCAAATATTTGTTCAAATATGTAGGGGACTATCATTGTCTTTTCAGTCTCTTAATATTTCCTTTTGACAACATCATTTTAATTTTTATTATCTTCTGTTAGTATTAGATAACATTACTGGATCACTGAGATAATGTATATTCAGTCACAAAAGTTTGGTCATTTACTCCCTGAGGTCCTCATTCCACAGGCCAGGCAACCTCCAGAGCACAGACGTGATGATGCCCGAGTACTTGTTACCCTTTCTCTGTATAGGCAGCATAAATTTTTCCACTGCATCCCTTCTGATGTATTACAGGGTGTCTGCTGATAGTTTACTTACAAAAACTGAGCCCACTTCTTGCTTGCAGGATGCAGGAAGTCTGCAAAGGACCTACAGGCAGCCTGAGCTATGATGTGCCCTTCACAGCAGTGTCCACGGAGTTCACAGACCACATGCAGTACAGGTAGCCCAATATGCCTACACTCACTCCCTGGTACATGTTTATCTCATATCTGAAAAGTTTAGCACTCGTTCCTAAACGTACACTCATTTCTAGAAGACTTCATCGTCCCCCAAATATTTTCTGATCACTTCAGCTGACCCACGGGTTCAGGAGCAGCCAAAATCCATTAAGATTTAGATGGTTGCCATATCTGGGCTGCAGGCAGGAGCTGTGTTACAAAGCTCTGCAGACCCTCAGAGGCAAACCCTGTCGAGGAGGTACCATGGGCTTGGTTCTTACCACTTGCCCAAGCTTCTTCTTCTGGACTGGCTTGTTGGCAGATTCGGCATGCACTGAAGGTGTTTGTCATGTTCTGGGTGCCTTGGGAGATGGCCTTCAGCAGTGTACAAAGCATGTGAGGTTGTTTTAGAGGGAATTCCTACCATAAGAGGGAGCCCAGTAATACCCAAGGTTCCTTCCCCAAACGGCATCTGATCAAAGACATTGGTATCTGCCAAGCACACAGAGTTAGGCACACATGGTCAGGCACACATGGTCAGGCAAGGTCAAGTGCCACTGAGGCCTGTCCAGCTCTGCATGAATCCAGGAACTGGTTCACATTGATCAAAACACAGAGCTGGAAGTAAAAAGAGATAAGACTTGGCAAGTGAGCCCAAGTACTAGAAAGAAAATTGAGAGAAGAACACAGCTAAATCCAACACAGAGATAAAGGAAAAGACTGAGAAAGCAGATCCAGCTGCTGTTGAATTTAGCTGTGAGTACCTTTGGACTTTGTCCAAAAATTAGCAAAAGATTAGGAGAAACTCCTCTGTTACGATGGGCTCAGGTGTGCCTTGGTAACCACATTGAATCGAGTTAACCATCAACACCAAAACTGTGCATTGCACAAGACTTCAAAGTAAGTGGAGAGTTCCCGAAGGGAAGAAGAGGGGTGTGGGGGAATGATTTTAAAACCACGCTTTCCCAGTTAAGCATTGTCTTCACCCTGTATCTGCCAGATGAAGTGGTAGGTAAGCTAAATAACCACTGCCCCCTGGTGTTCAATGTCGTTTTCTGAGCTACTTCACAGCCTGTGTCACGGAAATGTAATCCTTGAAGATTTTGCACTAGGGTAAGACTAAACATACTTTGACATCTCTCATTTTGCTTTCCCTCTCTCCTGGTGCTGGCCAGGCTCTTGATAGGAGCTTGTCTAGCCTGTCTTCATGCCAAAGGCTTTTGACCACCACGCTACTGGTCAACTTCTCACTCATCTTCTTGCAGGTGTAAAAAGGGCAAAGTGAAACACTATTATTTTCTAAGGAAATGGTTCATTGCTTTGTATTTCTTATGTTAGGTATATATTAACAACTTTTGCTGACTTTTGGAATAGAGGTTGCCATTTTTGATTATATTGTGACTTACTCATTATCACATCTATTTTGGCCATGTAGATAAAGTTCTAGTGCATTAGTAATAGCTCAAGTAAATGAACAGTTATGGAGTCCCTTAATTTTATGAAGATTGTATTGTTGAGCTGTTACTTGCAAAAAAAATCCTAATTCCTTTCTGCCAAAAAAGCCAGATGTAAAATCCCAATTCTCAAATATACAATTCTGAATTTTTGATTTTACAGAACATTTTCTTATCCACAAAGCTAAATATATTATTGATAAAGTTTCACAAGAGCTAAAGAACTAGTCATCTAAAAGAAAATTAGAAAATAATATTTACTTTTAATATGTTTTAGAAAAATTATCATGTGAAAAATGTATGTAATTTAAAAGAACTTTCTGTGTATTTCTGCCTATTCTTGAAAAAAACCCAATATTATCACAGAAATTTAAACAGTGCTCCTAGATTCCATATGTTTCTACTCAGGATGCAATAGAAAAAAAGGCAAAGACCTTGGTCTTGAATAAATGTACTTGAATGGTCTTGTTAAAGAATGCCACCTTTTTCTGAGCGGGTGAGCAAGTGAAATAACACATGGTAGGCTCCATTCAGAAAACTGAGATTCAGTGGCAGGCAGTTTTTACCTTATTTGTACACCACTGCTATTGTAGGTGCCAGTTGTTATAAATTAATTTCTTCTCAGCTACATGGATTCACTACGGAGTCTTATCAAGACCAGGTAACAGTCCTTCTGGTTATTTGATCAGGAGGAGACCAAGGCATCTTACCTCCATGTAGGAGCGTTCGAAGTATGAGAGAGAGAGAGAGAGAGAGAGAGAGAGAGAGAACAATGCATGCACAGATATTTTATGATGATATTCACAAGAAAAAAATGTATTTTGAGTTATGCAAAGCAGATTGACCTCAGGATACACAATCCAATTTACAGCTCATGTAGGGACACTCAAAAGTGATTCCACGACAGATAACTTGCTTTATTATCCAAGTATTCCAAGATCTTATCTATGCAATATTCACCCTAGAGCAAGACCATCTTCCACATATATTGCAATGTAAGCTCTCAAAAGGTGTTATAAAGTGAATAGGCAACAATTCAGTTTGGGAAAATCTGTTTGGAAAGAAGTTCAGCTAGACTTCTCACTACATCTTTAAAGGTTAAATAGTGAGACCTTCACAGAAGAGCCTTTTTAACCCTGCAATGGTACAAGATGGAGTCAAGGACTGAAGATCTACTGCATGCAACATTTTTATATTAGCGGTGCCTACTCAGAGGAGGCACTGGAGGAGACACAGATGTGTTGACAATGAAACTAATGTTTAGAGATGATAGTCTCATTTAAGGTCCCAGATCTCTTGAAAGCACTGCATCAACCCCCAGCATCCTGCAGTGCACAGGCTGAGAATATCTGATCGGGAGCTCTCAGTCCTGTTACTGAAGTGCCTTCCTGCTTCCCAAAAACAGCACAAGTTCAGTGCTCACAAAGAAAAAGAGAAAAAAAAAGAATGCTAGGGAAAGATTCTTTCTCTCGTGCTCACTCTCTTTTGTGTTCTTCCTGTTGGAGGCACACAGATTGGGTGATGGGGCTAAACCCGCAGCACAGTCCCAGAGAAAATGCCCATTTTAACTGCCTCTACTTAGTGTGATACTATAAGTTCAACTGGGTGGTTTTGTGGATAGCAGTGAAACCAGATGCTTTAGAGATGCAAAATTAAGAGAAAGAAAACCAAAACAGAGACAAAAAATCATAGCTGGAGAAAAAAGAAAACAGAAGCAGCTGAAGATTGGTGTTCCAGGAGATGATCAGGATCCATCCAGACCTGTGGAGATGCTAGAATAAGTGGTCTCTTCTGTTTGATTTGACCAACTTTGAATATTTTGCCTTACGATGTTCACAAATGCCCATATTTATTTACATGAGTCTGTCCGCTTCTGAAATAATTTCAATCATGGCAAATTTTATTTCTTTTAGCGAAATCATCCCATGCACTCACATTTTGTAACCCAAAGGTGAACATTGCCTAGGAAAGGTTACCTGCTTCAAAAACTTTCAGCTAATCAAAATTCAACTAATTTTGATATATTCTTTAATTTCTAGTTCCTTCCAGCTTGTTCTTCCAGCCTGTAACTCAGTGACACCACAATAACCACAATCCCCTCCTTTAATTCTCACTGTCCAGTGAATGCCAGCCTAACAGTTGTCATTTATCAATGATTTTGTGCAATAAAATCAGATTGGGTTTTTATTGCCTCAAATATGTCACATCACTGGCACCTGTAAAACAAGATTCAACACATTTATTTGAATTTCTGCTCTAAAAATGGATTGACATTTCCCTGGAAAGCTCAATTCAATCTCATATGTATATAATAACTAGTAAAGAAAAAATAGACAATATTCATAAAATGTTTCCGGTGAGCACAAATAACACTAGGGGTATAATATATTCGAACATGCATCTCCTACTATTGTGACTGGTTAGAAAAAAATAGAATAAATTAATATACATATTGACTAAATGCTAATAGTTTTCTTGAGTTTTATTTTGAATTTTTTATTTTCTGGCTTTGTGGTTTCATATGAAATCTTCCCTGAAGGCAAGCACATTCATTTAATAGTAAGCAGTTAAGCATTTCAAACAGCTTCAGAGACAGTCTGTAACAATAAAAAGGATACACTTAATCTGGATATGCGTGTTTCATAAATTTCTCCAGGGCACTGCATTCCCACTGCAATGTTTTGCCAGTTTAAATGACAGCACAGCTGTCTTTATCTTGCCCTGTGGGTACTAGTGTTCCTCCTACTGTTTCAGGGGGGAAATCAAAAGAAGAACTTTGGTACAAATAATTTTAGGTTTTAAAAGATAATCACATCTAGGACTGGCACTCTGTTAATGAACCTTTTTGCTTATTTGTAGGCCATTTGTGGAAGGGACTTTATTTCTCAGGGCTCTGAAATGATTCTTTAGGTTTGTAAGCATCAATAATGCTGTGGCACACATAAAGGTTGAAAAACAATTAAGTCTTTTGTGCCATTACCCTGATTCTTGAAACATTTTGCGTTATACTACAAATATTTACCTGATGTCACTGGACAGCTTTTAATACAAATGATGCCCTTAAAAAGTCTGGGCATTCCTTCCTTCTATACATTTTGTACCAGATGGTTTTTATTGTCATAATTCAGCTCCCAGGCTGCCTTTTTAATAGTCCAGTATACCACAGCTTCTTGCAGTTACTACAGTATCTTTTCACTCCAAATTGTCACGGTTTAGCCCCGACTCGGCTAGTTTCAGCAGCTAAAACCATGCAGCTGGATGCCAAATTCCCTTCTCCTTATTCCCAGGGGAGGGGAGAGGAGAAAGGCATGTGGATTGGAAACAAAAGCTACAGCTTTAATGAAATATTGACAACAACAACAGTAATAATAATAATAATAATAGTAACTAAATCTGTACAAATATCTGAGATAGCACCCCCACGCCTCGATGACCACACCACCACAAATACTGTAGAACAGACAGGAGGGAATGGGTCCATGGCTAGGAGGTAGCTGAACTCAGGGGCTGGATTTAGGAATGCATGGATCTGGAATCAGGAGCAATCAGACAAATGAGGTCCTCAGTGGATGTCATTTATCACAGAAGAGACCAGGACCCTCGTGATCTCTCAGTTTTATACCAAGTATGACGTATATGGGATGGAATACTCTGCTGGTCAGTTCGGGGTCATCTGTTCTGTGTGTCCCTCCCTGCAGGTGAGGCCTTTTTTTGCTGGCTCTAAGGTGGCCTTGGTTAGTAGAGGAGTAAGTGCAAACACTGGGCTTTCTGCATACCAATGAACATAAACACAGCATATTTTTACTTAGATAATACTAAGTTAAAGTAAAAAGAATTCATTTATTATTTTCAGAATTTGTGAGGTCGTTCTTAACATTTTATGGTATGAAAATATCAGCTTTATTTAACATTGTTCTAAATTGCAAAGGTGGAATACAATGGCAGATTTTCCAAGGGGGAAAGAGGAGCAAGGCTAACAGAGGTGTTAACCTTCTATACCTGCATACATCAGGTATGCTCACAAGCACCTGGATATAAATCAAGGTGAAATTGATTAAAAAGTCATGTAACTAGGTAAAACCATATCTAAGAACAACATGTACACACACTCTTTCTTCTTTTTAATTACTCCTGAGTATCCATGACACATCACAGAACTGGCATTTTAAAGCACAGTGTTACTCCTTCTTTTGATGGTTTTGCTGATGTGCCAGTACATTTTATTCATCAGGAAGAGTGACTGGAGATCAGAGGAGAAGTGTGAATCTGATGTGCAGATGCTGTAAGTTCTCTGAAATATTTGTTTTGGGGAGGGAAAAACAAACATGAGGGATTCATAGCTCACTCTCTTTGGAGTTCAGTCTGTCACAAAGAGACAATAGTCAGTCAACTGTCACACAATAAAATTTTAACAAAATCTGTATGGGTGATTATTTGGCTAGGAAACTTCACAAAACACAGATCATAATGCAGAGAGCATTTTTTTTGCAGCTGAAAAAAAACAACCACCTTCTTATTCTTAGCAGCACCAAATCAATACCTCTGCCTCCTGTTCTCAGGGCCTATACAGGTTTACCCAATGTCTTAACAGTGAACTAGATGTCTTTTTAATGGCTATCTTCACCATGAAGCACCACAGGGTGAGGTACCAATATTTCATATGACAAGGCACTTCAGAGTGAGACAATCAGGAATGAGTGGAAAGGGATGCTGCCATAATCTACCATTAAGAGCAGAATGGAGAAAGGATTAATGTAACATTCAGTCATCTTCTGGGTCATGTTAGCTAGAAATTTCCTTTACGTGGTGTAAGTTCCCAAACCCAGACTGCATTTCTCCAAGCACCTTGCTGAGAACCTGTCCTATGGAGAAGGGATAAACTCCATAACAATTTAACAGGACCAGCAGTTTTCAGCTCCTAGCCAACAAATCAAACATCTCAGAAGGAGTAAAACCCTGGATCGTAGTCAGCTTTTGTGTTTACATTCAAAAGTCATACACACAGAGCCAATATAAAAAAAAAAAAAACCAAAAAAAACCACAAACACTCTGAATCTAGAAATCAGTATAATAACCACAGAGGTAATATATATGTACATCTGTCTTCTGACTACTGGCACATTGCCTGAGTGATAGACTAAAATTAATCATACAGAGCTACTTACAATGTTTGCTTAATTACACATACACTCCTAATCCAGACAGACAAGTACACTTATAGCACAGTGCTCTATTACTTTTTTACATTTCTGCTAGATTAATGACTACTACGAGTTTCTACAGTTTTAATATTACATTTTCAATTTCAGCTTTAGGACAAAATTAGTTTTCTTCTCAGTGAACAGTCCTTTTCGACAAAGCAAACAAAAAATTTGACTGTTCACCCTTTAGAGCAAACACATCTCAGTTAACACATCTGTATGGTAAACTGACACAGGAAATTTCAGTCACACTCCCAAGAATAATTCTAAAGTTCATGAAGATGTCTTTTTTTTTTACTTCTATGTTTTGAATTTTATTTGTCTTTTAATATGCAAACAGATTGCTTGAGTATAGTCGTTATCCATTTGTTTGGTGCTATAGACCTGTGGAGGAGTAAGAGAGGAAATAATAACTGCAAAAGAAAGTATTATTTGAGAACAATGGTCAGGAACATTTGAAATCTGGACAGTGAAATACAAAACCACAGCTTTTACCATGAAGTGTCTTCAAATACAATATTGAACAAAAGCCACTTTCAAAGTAATTATGCTATGGTCTTTCAATATCATATGCAACACTTCTGGGACTTTTCTCCTTAAGCATCACTTCTGGACTGAGAGGTGTTAATCTGTGGTGTTCTGCCATGAGTTAGTCAGATGATAACTGTTTTGGATAAGTCCCAAATAGTGCTTCACCAAACAACTCTTGAACTGCAGGTGAAATCAAATAGGAAGAAATGAGATAAATGGGTGAAACTTGAGGATATCTGAATAATTTCTGCCTCTGACCAAACCAACAAATAGAATGAAATTATGTATAAGAGACTGGGACAGGTACCACAGTAAAACTTGGCTCAGACTAATTAAGATTTCCTGACTCAGATAAGTGCTTTAGCTATTGACTTACTTAACAACTATTTCATTGCTGATAACTTTAAAAAAGGTCCAGAAAGGTTTTCACCACCACAATATTAAATGGAATTAACAGATATAATATTTATAAGTGATAATATCACTGAGAAAAAACTGATCAATAGATGTACTGCAAGTCAAAATTGATGAAGAGGCAGCTCAGGGCACAGTAGAGAAATACAGAGGAGTGAGCACTGCAGAAAAATGACTAAATTCTCCCCTAATTACATTTTAATTTAAACTGGCATTTCATTCTTTCTGCTTTTTTTATCTTGCTTTTAGATATATAAGGTGAAGGGAAGCATTGCTAGGCAAAGAACAAAGCTGAGGACTTTTGAAACTCTGGCTGACTTGGAGCACTGCTTTTTTGTCTACCAAAGGGACATGAAGCTGTAAGACTGTGAATTTTTAATACTCTTGGTTTAAGAGTGGTCATAAGCAACATACCTGAAAGGCACATCTCTATAGATGCCAAGCTCTGCACTTTCAACATCAGTAAAGTCAGTTAATTTTATCATTCTTTAGAATATATTCAATATATGACTTATCAAACTGATGGCATTGAAGACAGTTGTCTTCTTTGCCTGAATGAAATATTGCTTCATGACAATTTCTTATGCTTCTGCTCTTTTCCACATGCCAATCACAATAACTTTGTGTTTAAAACTATTTTTTAAGATTAGACATATTCTTGAAATTTCATGGTGCACATGGTAGAATTTTACTTCAAGGAAAAGTGTTACATCACAGGTGAAAAAAGTCTTTGATGTGGGAACATATCCAAGTTTCAGATAGGATGATTTAATCCATCTGGATTAGCCCATTCATGGTAATAATCAAAAACATATCTCAAAGATTTGGCTCCAGCAAGGACTTTTAGCTGCAAACTATCTATTGCATGCATGATTATATATGAAAAGTCCCTTTCTCAGTTACGTAAGAGATAAGATTTCTAGCATTTCTCAAAACCAGGAAGAAGAATGAGAATTCCTGTGTACATTACAGTCCTCTGTATCTTATATACATTTCTTCAAATCAGTCATTATCCTTCCCAGTTTTGTTTAACTGAGCAGAGCACAAATCTTGTTTCGTATATCTTCCAGAAACTGCAAGCACAGTTTAAGTAGTGAGGCATTAAATACCAGAGCTATTTGGTCCTCATCCATGCAAGTACCTTTTATTTAAAAGAAAATAATGATTTTTTTAACCACCAAGCCCCAACACGTTTGTAAGATTTTGTATGCTCCGAGCATATGTAGAATAAGATTCTTTACCTCATCACTTTCAACGTGTGTTGGAAGATGTAATGTTGTTAGATGATACCCTTGACAATATCACCACATACAAGACCTGAGTTCAGGATGATCTGTCAGAAAAAAGTGATCTGTAGGCTAGTAGACTGCGTATTAATTAAGAAAGAAAGAATAAACAAAAAACACATCAATACTGGAACTGCTAGCAGTTAATCATATTTGTATTTCACTTCTTCACAATCCCCAGAATCATGGTACTTTAATAACCTTCTCTTAATATTGGCAATTGATTCTTCAGAAAATGGCACATAAATCTGTGCTGAGCTAGCTAAGCAGAAATCTTTAAGGGCAGTTTGCTTTCAAGAAGTCTGTGATATTTAGTGTTCTGGGATCAGGTATGCGAGTGGTACTCCACGTAAGTTCAAATGCCATTATAGATGAAAACCAGAAAAGTCAACCTATATGTTAATTAATATGCAACAATTACAAATCCCAAGGTCCTATGACAACTGACAACTTCATTGGGCTATTAGATCTCCAGAGTATTTCAGTGGCAAATTAAGAACTTAAACGCTTAGTTGGTTCTGGTGCTCACGGTTATCTTCTTACCAGTTTTAAGGTACCTTTTGCCATCTGGGTTTTACTCTGCAGCTTTATCAACAAGAACTACTAGTAGCTGTACCTGGGATTGCTTCCAAATGTAGAGTTACAAACATGATGAGCAGAAGTCAAAAGAAAGATTAAGAAAAGGCAGAAAAGATCCAAGAACACAAATACATACAAAACAATTACAGTCCTTGGTGTTCTATAAACAAAAAAAACAGTCCTGAAAGAAACTGCAGCTGTAGAAGCAAACAAGGATTAAGTTTCAGCTGTGTTGGAGCAGAAACAATTATGGTTGAGGCATATCCTGTGAAACTGGTTAAGAACAAGTCTGAAAACAAAGAAGATAAGGAAAAAGAGAGGAAAACTCCTAGTCAACCTGTTATTATAAACTATAAGAGCAATAGATCTGAATCTTAGGTCTAAAGAAATGCCTTTAAGGAATTAGGCTGAGAGCAGTGGAATTCCAGGTTCCCTTTTATGTTTCTATCTGACAGGGATTTAGACAAAAAAAAAGGATTTTTTTTCTCATGCAGAAGTGGCTAAAAATATTAGCCAGAGTTTCTGCATAATACAAATAAGCCCGTGGACTCATCATTAAAAACCCAGCTGAAAATGCAGTTCTACAGAAGGTATAAAAGAAACTTTCCTTTTTTATTCTCTGTGATTGATTCTTGATGGTGAGCCGCTTGAGGAGCTGTAGCTGCTAGAGCACATTCCTCTCCTCCTGAGGGCAACGCCTGCCTAAGTGACAACCCTAAAACCGCTGGGAGCCCCCTGCCCCTTTACATTATCTGACAGCAGCCAAATTCTGCATCTCCACAGCTGGATACTGACAGCTCAGGCCAGCTGAATCACTGCTGAGAGCCTTGGATGTTGGTGCCAAAGGACTTACCCATCTGTACCATTGTACGTGGCATGACAAATCCAAATGTGGCATTAAGAAAACATTTTCTTTTACCAAGCATGAAAACTGCATTTACTCAGACATCCTTAATTAGAGCAGCTGCCAGTAAAATAAGTACTTTGACTAGAAAAATAAAGATATCTGTTATGCTTTTTGCTCTTTTCAACCCACTTGAATGTGGCCAAAACATAAGACAAAGACATTAACTAAACTCATGTTTTACAGATTTTAATCTATTCAGATCTTGAGCACCCTCAAACCTAAATAATAGCTCTATTAATTATTACCCAGAATCCTCTACTTAGAACCACAGCTGGTTTTCTCTTTCACAGACATTTTTCACAAATTACAAGGCTGCCTAAATTAATAGAAGTCTGAGAACATTTGACTACAATAGCTGGAAAGAGTTGCAGCTCATCAACTGTGTGATTCTCTGTATTGCTAATTTAAAACACCTGAGCTACTCTATCAATCAGCTTTGGTCTCTTAATAAAGTTACTCAAATATTGAGAAACGTGGGTGTCTTTATTGGGGTCGGGAAATATCTGGATGAGCGGCTGCTGCTCTTGAGATCTTCTGGAACATATATCTAGTATGTTCCCCACAAGCACATTACACTTCAGGATATGATTACACGTATCTATCTGCCTGGAAGGATTATTACTTAGAAGGATAAGGACATTGTGAGGTTTTCAGAAACTTTTAAGTGTCAATTTGAAAAGAGATTTCTTTGAGCTAACAGTGGCTGGTGACAAAAACAAACTTGGAGATAAATGCAAGACTTGATCCGATGCTATAACTGTTTTCACACAATTTTATTTCTTCAGAGTAGAGGTGGTCTGGCATAAAAAACTAGGGAATTGCAACTGCTCTTGTGAAATGTAAGAGCAACCATCTCACTTTCGTCTCCAGTCACAGAGGTAATCAGCCACTGGAGGAATATGAGTTGCCACATGTATTTTTTGGGGGGAAATGCCAGTAAATCAATACTGCATTTCAGCATTTCTATAAAGAAATCTTGTGCGTTTAATTGTATGTCTTCGTAAGGTACATAGTGCTCTTGATGAACATGAATGCATCAAATTAACATGAAAAAATTACTATAATGAAACAAACCCAATAATTTACACTGATTTACTGGTTATTTAACTGCAGTAAATGTGAGGCTTTGAAAAGACCTGACTCCCTATAAAATTAATCTAAGATAAAGAAATGCAGGTTCAGGCTTTTTTTCAATAGAAACAACACTTCACAATTCTGCAGATCTCATGTGGTGTCTGTTTGTAGCCTGATATTGTGTTCCAACTATTCAGTTTTCTAAAAGTGCTTTGTTTCTCTGCTGAAAATACTCCTTCTGTAATTAGAGCAAGCCTGGTGTCTACATATGCTGTCAGCTACCAGAGCCCAGTAAAAGAGTAGATTTAGGATCGATGATACCCACAGTAGGATCTAATTAATATTTAAAGTTTGTGTCCCATAAGACAATATGGATGTACAAATGACCAAGGAAAAAGGTTCCCTCTGGCTGTAAAGCTGTGGTACTTCTTACATGAATGAGAGGTGATTACATGACCTGATTTGGGCCAGGCAGTAGGAGCTGTAGTACTAGCTGAGTGTGCATTGTGTCAAGCACCACCCCTACTTCTTACAATCTCTGCAGCATCCACCCAGCCTGTTTCACTACTTCCTCCCCATCCTAGCCTGTGAGATAATATGAAGAATCAATATATTCCTTTCTTCCTCCCTTCCGTTCCCTGCTGTTCTACTTCAAGTTGCATTTTGTATGTTGATAACACACTTTTTAGGTCAATGTGAACATGTTCTTATGCAAAGGCTCATTCTCCCATGTTCGTACCACCAAACATTCCTGCAGTCTATCTCATTGTTCATTCTAGGAATTAAAGGAGCTCTTCAAAGCTGAAAGGCTTGGGTTTTTTCCCCCCAGTATACTCATTTTCTTGATTACAGTAAAACAGCCTTTCTCCTTCAGCATGTTTCCAGAATGCTATTTTCTGATTGGATTTGCAACATTTTTATGATGCTTGTTTTCATCCCTTGGGTTTTTTCAGCTGACCTCGTTCCCAGAGGGTACTTGCATTTCCAACAGATGTTCAGATCATGCTTTTTTCACCTCAGGCTGTTGGAGAGGGTGGTAAGGATGAGGGAGAAAACTGAAGATCAACTGTGAATCAGCTATAGTTTAAACTCACCTGTAGCTTTTCCTGTTAAATATCTTAAAAAACACAAACAAGTACAACTAGGAAGGAGCTTAGGCACACTGCATGATGGGAACACAAGCACCTTTTCATTGTTCCAAGTTATTGATTTATAAAGGACAGATTTAATATCCAAAAAAAAGGTAGGAGTATTTCTAAAATGGGACAAAAGCTGTATCATAGATCTTGTTGGACTGTTCTTTGCAGTATTCTCTCTAACTTTTCTAGCCCTCTTCCTGCATTTCTCACTCACACCTTCTTATATGTTTTTGTATCTGTGAATGAAATGCTTGCTTTATGGTTAGGCTATATAGTCTGCATCTTACGGTTTATAGACACAGGGCAGTATTCTACTGTGGAATGAGTAATTCTATGGAATTCATGCTTTCTGCATATGCTTACAGAAGGAATGTACAAAACTGATCAGAATTCTGCTTGCTGTCAGAAAAAAATAATTTCCCCCCAGCAAATATAATTTTCTTTCATTGCAGAAAAATTCCATGTTGTCTCTTTTTTTTTCTTTTGCCATGTAAATGTTTGCTGTAAATGTTGCCACATCTTCTCCCCAGTTATTTTTCCTGCACCTTCACAAATGATGCAGCTCTCTAAAGCTCTTCTAGAAAGACCCATATCCCAGAGAATTTTGTTAGTAAATTACATGTATTACAACAAATTTAGAAGTCATTTCTGGTGCTATTTAATTTCAGCAGATCTTCTAGCTACTTATTGCTTGCTTAAATTCAAAGTCATCTGAAACAGGGACCTTGCATATTTATATTGATTATAAAATAATCAGCACATTTTGTTGCAATATATTAAGCCATAGACATGAAGAGGGATGTTTCCACAAGCTTACCCACACCTAATTTGAAGCGTCGAAAAATCTTTCTCCAATTAGGCAAAAATGACAGACGGCTCCAGATAAGACCCCTTGCAACAACAATGGAGATGTCAGAAGTGATAAAACTAATCAATAAGGAATGATAAATACGTTAAAGAGAAAACAACATAGTAAAAAAAATATTAAGATGTATTGATGACACTTAAAGGAAAAACATGAAAAGTATACATGTACAATAACTTCCTCAGTCCTGATTTTTTTTTTAATTAAAATTTCCATAAAAAGAGGATAATTTTGAAAACCATATTAATACTGTTCTTTGTTAGGTAGAACAGCATTTGAAAGCCTAACCTTTTTCATACTTTTTTAATTCTAGATTCAGCAGGTACTGAAATATACATTCTGTATAAATACTCTGCTTTTACAGAATACCTTCCTCCTTTCTAAGTGACAGACTCAATCATATCAGACAAAAACTGAGTGAAGTTTGCATTAATGGAAACTCTAAATACACTATGGTCTTCATGCATTGAAGAAATATTTGCATAATTGCTCTAATTTAGAGACATTTAATTTTAAATTCTTTACTAAAAGTTTTAAAAAGGCTTTATAAGCTCAATTGTATATTGTCTGATCCACGACAAATCCTTTATGGTATATCACAAAGGATTTCTCTGTTTCTTGTCAAGATACTAAATTTGAATCAACTTTTCTACCTGAGAAGCTTGGAGTGGGGGGGCAGGAGAGTTATACTGAGACACAATAATCTGGATACTCTGATTTCAAATGTAGAAAGGAGAAACCTCTGTGAATGTTAAAGGTTATTTAAAGCCTTCTGCGTCGCTTCTATAAAAAAACACACAGAGTTATAAAATTATATTTATTTTAGGTATCTCTTCAGATTCATGTGTCTTGATCAGCTTCTGCCTGAAGACAAACTACTCCACGTCTTGCTCAACCAAGGGCTACTTCTGATATAGAAATGTGCATGAAAAGGAATGCAGTTTCAAAGAAGGATGAGTAGGAAACCTTTCTTAGGTAACTAACTCTGCTGTCTTAAGAGGAAATTAGGCTTGGGAAGGAATATGTTCTGGTATTTTCATTGACAGGAACATTTCAAATCCATTCCTACACACAAGAATCAAGTGCTACTTGAATGGCACTCACTTGCCACCGGGCTATCTGAACATCTTTATGGGGCTGGACATGGTGACACCAGACTCCTGAGATACCTGTGATCTCTGGACTGGCAGCAGGTGGGATACCACCTCCAAGTTTCTCAAGTGTCACTATACAGACAACCAAGTCTAGGCAAAAGAGCCATGCTCTTCATCACAGATGTTCCTGCCTCATCCAGTCAAAAACGTTTTTACCAGATGTTTGAGCTGGGATTTCTTTAGTCTACCATCAGCACCAGCACCTGCAAGCAATGACCAGCCACCATTCAGATGACAGATCATGGAGATGAGTCGTTCAGGTGGATGAGCATGCATGAATAGTGAGGACAGATATGGAAGAAGCTGGGAAATCTTCCCAGCTACAAAGAATAAACGTTCTAGGGTTTGTATCAAATCAGCCTACTTCTCCAACACCAGCCTGTTAGACTGACATCTTGTCCCAGACTCTGTCAAGAAGAACATGTCACAGCAGAAGAGTTAAATCTAAACTCGGTCACCAGCAGTTCACCCATGTGGATTCCTGTGGAAGAAACATCCTATGACATGTCATGACACATACCTACATGCCAACTTACACACAGTGATAGGATCCTCATCCCTCCATTTATAACTATTCCAGATAGGCTACATCAGTAAATATTATAATGAAAAGTACTTCAACTTCTTTGGTCTGTCCAGCTCTCCCTGTTTTACCCTTTAGAGAAAGTTTTTGGTTTTCACAAATGGTCTCAGCAAGGCTTCTGAGAAACCCAGATCCTTTTTCCAGAGGGAAGATTATTCTGTTGGTTACATTCAAGTGTAACAGAAGTAATGTCACTAGTTTCCATCAGATTTCTCCTGATTCAAACCAGTATATTTGCAACCAAATTTTGGGCACAGTTGTAATTAAACGTCTTAAAATTTGTAGAATAAATTTTATTTAAGTGCTCTATTTCTATGTCCTGCTGACAAAACAATGTCTCACCAATGTGCCTGGGATAAAAACGGTGGGGTTTATAGTAGAAAAATGTTCTCAACTTCTAGTATGAATGTTTTCATAATTAATCCATGCTGTGTATGTGATTAATTCTGTGGCACACTAACAGTGCAACTCTAATTATACTATCTATCATAAGAAATTAAATGTAAGGAATAAAACAATTTTTCTGTCCAATGTTCATGTTTGCAATACAAAATGACACGTTAAGAAAAGTAAATAGTTTCTATAAGAAAAATAATCCTCCAAAGAATTTTTTTCATGAAAATATTTCTTTTGTTTTTTTCTTAGGATAAAACTTTTGTTATAAACCTAGATTCTGCTGAAGGACAAATTAGAGAATATTCTTTAACAGTCTAGGAACCAGCACAGTGCAAAAACAAGTGAATGATTTAAAAAAAAATATTTCCTATAACCACTACCACACTACGGGGAAAAGTTTGTGCTGATGTGATTGCATTTTTAAGCTTTGCTCTTTTTCTACCATTCTTTCTTTATTGAAGATGGCTTCTGAAGGTGAAGAAGAGAGTTCTGATCTTGGATTTAAATCTTGGATTTACCTTTTCAATGGATGAGTGGAAAGGGGGAAGATCTGCTCACTATTAATTTTGAGAAATGATTTGTTCAACTGTGAATTAATGAATCTTTTAGTGAATGTTGTGACATTTGTTCCTAAGCAATTGATAAACAAACGTAGAAAAACCTTCCTGCTGTAGAACGTGAATTGTAGATTGTTTACCAAACTCAGATTATCTGGGGCATATTGGAAAAAATATATTGGCTTTTGAATTAAGACAATTTGGTAAATGGAACACCAACACCTCCAACAAGAAATGGCCTGGCTGTTACTCCAATATGCAGAGTATTGTAATACTGATGATTTCTACATGATCTCAGCAAGCAGAGCTGTAACTTAGCTGTTCTGCTTCAGATTCAGCTCCAGCTCATCTTTTACTAATAATGAAGTACCCTGGAGATGGTTTTGTGTTGCAAGGAACAGATTAATTAGATTTTCATAATTAAATGCAGAGTATGATTTACTTCTCCCTTTGTGCCATTTGCTTGGTTTGATATGGCCTGTCATTTACCATTTAGGATTCATTTAGCATGTGATATAAACTTGAAAAATTATAGATTATGAACATTAATAACAAAATTTGCTCTTCAGTGAGAAATAATAATTTTAAAACTTTGTTAATTTTGTAACTTTTTTCTTTTTTTGCCTGCTACACTATGCTCCCCTTTAAATTGCACTCATCATTTACCTTCCTTCCTAGAACTACCAAGTTATCATAAGCAGGAATGATGCAAAGACAGCACTGAGATGGATGACACAAACATGTGTGCATGTTTTTCCTCATTACAACTCTGCATAACTTCCTAAACGTGTACTGATCAGTGGAGAACAAGAGTATGTCAATACCTGGAAGGAAACCTGAACTAAAAAGACTATTTCATCTTCCCTATAAAGAATAAGAAAACTTAATTATCAGACCCCTAACTTTTAAAATAGACTGACATTGTAAAGTGAAAAGATTAGTTAACAATATAAAGAAAAAAGACTTTCAGTAAAGCAAGCTTTGCTGTAATACCTTTACATACAACATGCTGATATAAGGTATTATAAAACCATCCAAATATTTGATCTTAATACAATTTACAGCTTACCTGAGAATCAAGTAGACTAATCACTATTGCATTATCAGTTATATATTAAAATTAAAATAAAAGTAGGCAATGTATCCTTTTGTGAATAAATTTGTAGACACTAAAGTCTCAAAATTCTGCTTACTCACTCAAAAAATATTCAAATAGGTAATACATCATTGTCCACACTTTTTCTTGTAAGTTTTTTAAGAAATGACCACAATGAAGACACAAATTACGAGCAAAAACATGTCAGGTGTGGGATGTTTTTGAGGTCTTCTGTTTTCTTGCAATTTAGAATAATTTCCTTCTGGAATGCATAGTGAAGGCACAGGGGCTCAGAAGGTTAAAGACCAGTAAGTGGCACATAAGCAGCAACAGGTGCTCTTGTTTAATAAAAAAAAGTGTGTTCTCTTCCTATGAAAGTAACCTTCATGGCAAAGTAAGCTCACAGTGACTGATGTGATTAATTGGGTGAGCGCATTTGTGTATTTAATTTCAGATTAGTGTCCTATTAACCCATTGGTTTACATAGAGAAGAACTGAAAATAGATCAACTAACAAACGCACAGCATACAATCCAATTCCACCTTTATCTAAGCTTCTTTCTAGTACAAGGAGTTGCCTCTAATATTATGGGACATTTTTGTTAAAAGTTGTTATAGCGACTTCATGCCACCTCAGAGTTAAATCTGTGCTTGACACTTTGCAAGGACATCAGTCGTGCTGTAGCTGTTGATGAGCTGCTCTGCAGGTAAGCCAGGCTAATTTGGCAAGCAGAAGACTGGTGAATCATGCAGCTTGTGCTTCATCAAAGAACTATCCATGTCCCTGAACTTCAACTTTTGGGCCTGTCTTTGCTGAATAATACTTATTTCAATAACTTTGAATTACTATCTCTATTTTGATGACAGCATATTTCTATGAGAGAGGCAGTTTACAAGTGATTTACAAAGTCTGTTCAATATTAGCTTCAAAACTGAGTACCTAGTGAGCGTAGAAACACCTGCCAGTTCTACTAACATAAGAAGAAGTAAAACAAGGGGTAAAACCACTGCAAACACACTTCCATTTAACAAAAATTGCTAGCTGGTGTAGTCAAGGCATCTGTGTTTTGAAGGTTTTTCTCCTGTAAAAGGTAGCAGCCATTTGGGCAATACATATTTGGTTGAAGTTTTGAATTCAGTTTTGAACAAACCAAAAGCCAAGAGGAATTCAAAACTTCAAAAATGGAAGTACTCAGGGAGGTCAAACCGGGCATCTTGTCATGTTCTCCCTTTCAGTAATATTACCTTAGCAATGTTTCTCTGATAGCAGCATCATTAAAGAAACCTCTACATCTGCATGACCTGTTCTATGGCATTAAATCTGAGCTGTTGACTTCACTGGTGCACTTCTATCAACCAGCATACAGATGAAGTGCTTCTTCTTCCTTTTCCAACTGCACATGTACTTCCACAGTTGACCAGGCAACATCTGCAGGCACAAGAGACCTCCCATAGTTTAACTGTGAAGATTATGGCTTCAGTGCTTGGAAACTTGCAGGGATTTCAGGCTTCACTACAAATTTTAGATCACCACATGACATGGAAGAAATAGCCAAACAGGAGAAGAAAGCAGGTCTAGAGGTTGTATCAATCACTAACAGCAGGTTCAGGACTAGCATTTACGCAGCCCACAAACAATCCTCTGAGCTGGTAGAGCTTCAGTTTGGCCTGAAGCTTCACAACGTAGAAGTTCCATACTCTGACCAAGGACTAACCCTAAGACTGCTGCCTTCATTAATGTGATTTTCAAGTTCCTTGCTTAAAGGGCAGAATTTAGAAGCATTCTGCCGAAAGCGGAACATTCTCTGCTATCTTTCAGCTGAATACTACTGGCCATTTTTCACAGAGCAAGCCCACGCAGTAGCCTCAGAGGTTTTCTCAAATTTGTTTGGAGTTGATGTCTGTTTGTTGATTCTACATATTTGCTTGCAGTCAAGTGTGAGACATCTTATGAGTAAACAGAAGGTATAAGTGACCTCAAAATATTACTTAGGTCAAAACTAATCATAAAAAAATCTTTGGAGACCTCTGCAGTCTGCAACGTTTAAATAGTTGACCAAGTAATCAAAAACTTATGCCTATACCAGTGGTGAACTACCTTGTTGCATAAGCAAGCATGGCAAAAACAGAATAGTGTTTAGATTAACAGAAAACACCACAGTATTGGCAGGAGGAAAAAAAAAAAGGAGCAGACAAAATGGTATGTGCATAAATACTACCATACATCCCAATATGGAATAGATTCTAATATTTCTAAATTTCTTTGAGTTACTAGATTTACAAAGTAGTTCCCATAGACTAGGTCTATGGAAATTCTATTTATATTATCTTTTTTACTTGCAGCAGAGGGACATTATGATCCTTCAACAGTTTCATGCAGTCCAATTCACATAGCCTACTTACGATCAGAGTCCATGGAGAGGAGTGGCCGTGATCCCACTGAGTATAAAACATGGGCTTGTTAGCAATCGTAGGTTGGTTTCTAGACAGATTTCACCTACGCTATCTGCACACCATATTGCACAACAGGCAACAAAAAAAAAGGTAGTGGAAGTATTGTTTTTTAATGTAGGTTGTCTTTCTTTTTCAAAATGCCACAGACAATGGAAGGCTTATTGCAAAGCCTGCTGGTGTCCCAGCCTACATCGTGGCACTAAGAGAAGGTATCGTGCAACCATCAACATGTGAAACAACTCAAGAGTGTGAGCCCTGCCGGAGATCAATATGGCACAGGCTGTACATAGTGTCCATCTGGAGCACATCCAGGGATGAGTTCTCCCTTTGTTTCTTTCTGAACACTGGCTTGCTTCAGCTAGATGCCCAAGAGTAAACCAGCAAATGTGTGGTGTGAAGAGATGATCAGGGAACCAGGACCCTGGAGATAAGCAAAGAGAGACCAAAGTGGCAGTGTTGACACGTCCTGTTAACTTCCCGTAAATCGATGAAGATTATGAACAAGGACTTCTTTTCGGTCCGAGTAATTGTAGCAGTTACTATACTGAATATCATACCGTTTATATTTGCTTTAGGACTGAACTGCAGGGAAGCTTATGTAGCATACAGTTGCTACTGTAGTAGTTTTACAGGAGATCAGGTAAAATTATTAGCATTTTTATGAACAGATCAGATGGTATTCTGGCCAAATTTTTGCTAGGAATGGCGAAAATCAGTATACCACAATAGTTGTCATAGTACAGATTTTCCTCTCCTTTAAGTTAATCTATGGTTGTGAAGATATGACCATTCAAGTTGAACACAGTTTTGAATTTTTGCTTAAATAAAGAAAAATATTTTTAAATCTGTCTCTGTGGTTTCATATTAAATATTTTTGGCAGCATACAAACAGATACACAAGCTTTTACTGTTTTTATAGTTCTATTCACCTTAAAACCACTGAAATAGTGCTGTTATTTCTCAATAAATTCCTGATTGTTCAGTGATCAAGGTAAGCCTATGTGCACATATCCCTAAATATCTTTCAGCATACTAGAAATTTTCAGTAGTAAAAATCCTTCACCATAGGGTGCTTCAGCAACCACATATGTTTTCAGCCTTGATATAGTACTTTTAGTCCAATAAGTCTTGTATTCCAGTTAGTGACTACAAACACTGTAAACTGTTTGTGCATTTGCAAGAAGAGATATTAGGGGCAGTAATTCTAAATGATAAGGCAAAAAACTTAGCTGGTAGAAGTCAGCCTACTGACCCACTACAAGTTAAGTGTTCCTCTCATGTGGTCATTCAGTCTCTGACAGAGGTTAAATGAATGTTAATTTCAAAATTAGAAATAACGGGTGGACGTTTTTTAAATATTTTCTGATATTCCTATAGCTTCCACTGAAACATAAACCTCACACTTTGTTTATTGCTACTTTTGCTCTGAACATGAACATCACTGAGAATGCCAAGAAATAATTGCAGAAACCTAGAAAAAACAATTTGTCTAATATCCAACACTGATTACTCCAAAGATTTCCAGTGCAAGAGCTGGCAGTAGATTGACAGCCCAGCATTATATCACCAAATACTTCAGCATTGGGAAAGAAAAGGTAAATGAAATTATAATGTTTAGTGAATCATTCAACTTGAAAATGCTAACAAACCTTCTTGCCTATGAGACTAAAAGAAAATATCATGATTACATCTAAAATGCAAGCGATGGCCTCTTGTTTGACAGTAAATTAGGACTGAGAAATGCGGCAAAAACTGCTGTGGACAGATCTTTACCTTTTCCAATTCCCAGTCTAAACTACTGCTGCATACACAAGAAACGCCTCTCAAATCAGCATTTAAATCACATGGCTAACTCAGCAGTGAGTACTTAAATCCCATGTTATCTGTCTGCAGCTTTAAAAATAACATTTCTGCCGCAATGAATGCAACAAAGTCCAACAGACCCAGTCCCTAGTGCAGGGGCTTTCTAAAAGTTCTTTCTGACTTTTTAAAAGTTCTTCTTAAGCAATTTTTACAGGTTCACAAATATCACCAAACAAAAGAAAATGAAAAATACTGCATGGCATGCATAAGTCACTCTTAAAATACTTTGTGGATAGTTCAGCAAAATGTTACCACATAAATCACATTTTATAATAACCTATGCCAGTGGAACACTCCTGCACCACCACCACTATTATTTCATTCAGCTATATCTTTCTTTCTGTTGCTGTTACAACAGAAAGCTGAAAGGGGAAGGCTGAAAAGCTCCATTTTTTTTTTTTTGTGGAAAAAAATAGGTTTTTCATAAACACCTGTAATTTTCATGGTAAAAATTTCTGAAGAATGGAGGGTTTGGTGCTTATGAGGATAAACTTTCAGAATATTCAGAAACTTGGGCTCATCAGCTGACAGGTTAATTAGTAAATGGGAAGATGTGTGAGTCACTGGTGGAAGCTGGCAAGGAACATCTACACAAAGAAGCATCCGCAGAACATGTCATTGAAATAGACTTACCTGGAGAATATGCCAAATCTGCAAAAAGTGTCTTTTTTCCCAGTGAAAATTTCTAACTGGCTCAGATTACCATAACTGATTGTGAGTACTTGCATTTCTTCATTACAAGTGAGAATTATTAAAGACCCATCTGGAATATCTAACTCTCAATTTGTGAAGGACCAAGTGGATTGTTTATTTAGGACTTACAGTCTTTCGTTGTTTTTTAAATCTTGTTTAAAATGTATTTCCTTCTTTTCGGATGGAAATTTTTGGATCCCTACAGCAATACATCTGTTTGATATGTACCAATAATGCAAAGTATGTTAAAAGCTTATTTACATCACTCTCAAATCCAGAGGTGCAAAGCAGAGAAAACAGCTAAATTTTATTTTCAAAATTGAATTTAATTTCATTAGGTTTTTTCCTCAAGGGAAGTGTAAAATCTGTTAGCCTGTGAGTTAAGTAATACAAAAAACCTGATCAGCTGCTTCTTTTTAAATCAAAGTCATTTTTTTTTATTCTTGCAAATATTTGCAGAAAATATATAACAGTAAAAATCCAAAGAAAACTAAGAACAGGATTCCAGTACTCAGCTGCAATAATCATGTTTTCTGAATGCCAGACAGCAATGTAAATCATGTAACAAGCAAAAACAGATCTCAAGCATTTTTATTTTGCCAAATAGGACACTGATATTCATGAGTCCTATAGAAATTCATCGTTATAGTCATGAATCATCTTTGAATTTTTAATATTTGCCAGTACAAAGAAAAGTTCCATTAGAGCAACTGGGAGGAAAAAGAGAAAAGTGATTTCTGTGAAAGTCTCATTTCCAGTGTTTAAAAACAATGAACTCTTATAAGTTACCATAGCAGTAGTCTATGTACCATATCTACTAATTTCCATAGTAGTATCATCCATTGCTTTCTTCCCCATCTCTTTTTGTCTATTATTACCAATTGTTAAAAGAAGAATAAAAAAAAAAAAAAAAGAAAAGAAAAAATATGAAGAACCCCGGAAACTCAACCAGTGTTGGATATATTTAAGTCCTATTTTTGTTGCTGTGAATAGCTATTCAGCAACCAGTGGCCCCTCCTGCCAAACCATTTCTGTAGCATAGTGGATGCAGAAATTGCTTAGCATACAGCTGTGCACCTCGTGCTATTAGAGAGATCCTGATGAATAATTCAGAAATGAAATCCTGTTGACCTCACATGTAATAAAAATGTAGCCAAACTCACTCAAACAGGAATGACAATTTATGTCACTCTTTTCATTTGCCTCAACGGTTTTCACTGATATTGCACTACACTATTCCTCTCTCAATACTTTCTTTTTAACTTAGCTATCTTTTACGCTGAAGTAGGCTTGAGAACCATCATCAAAAATGAGGAACTGCACCTATTCTCTGTCTCCTAAGAAACGCTAGGGACCACGTAACAATTTAACAAATTTGTTATCAAATGTATGCGCGTGTCTCCACTGCAAAATTGACATCACAGCCTCTGCTGTGCTCACTGGCACTGGAATGGCAGGGATGTGATAATGCCATGCAGTGGAGGTGTCTCAGGGTGGCAGCATTAAAAAACTGCATGGTATATCCTTGTGATGGGCTTGGGAACAGAAGTAATCTGGAAACTTTCTGTTCTGTTTATAAATCCATTGGAGCTATGGAGGGATCTAACCCAAAGCAGCAACATACTTTTTGAAAAGAACAGCCATTGTGTCAGTTTTGACAAGAAACTTGTTCTAGGATTTTACTTTGAAATGCACAGATTGTTCATTCCTAATTTCTCCCAGACTTTTCATCATTAGGAACTCACTCCCCCCTCCCCTACACACACACGCACACACACATTTTCTTATGACAGACACTGGTTATACAACATCTGGATTCCAACCAGGAGTACTGGGATTACAGCATCATTGTGCTTTTCAAGATACAGGGCTATAGAAGTAAATGGTAGATCAGCTTTGAGACCAACCAGATCTCTGATTAGGGGAAAATGTGGATCAGTGAACATCATCTGCCACCAGAGAGTGTCCCTCAACCTCTGAACCATCCTTTAAAGACCACTATTTTCTCCATTGGCTGGAAAAGGAACACATAGTAGGAAAACCCATGCAAGTCCTGTGTCTTCTTATCGTTGCAACCGTGTTCTACAGTTCTTACATTTTTATGTGGGTATGCTAGTAGGATCTTTCAAGATGAGTGTGGCACTATTTTTTGAAGTACTTTAGTCCAGCAGCCAGGGCAGATTAAGCAGTGTGACAGGGGTGAGGCTACATCCAAACAGCTGAGACCCTGCACACTGCCAATCTGGGGAATGACTGCACCCTTCAGCTTCATTCAGCTTCCAAGGTGAACCAAGGGTGGCTTTGCTCTGACCTTGCTGCTTAACCTCCCTTGAGTTGTGAGTCCAGATATAATTTAAGGAAAAAACTGTACTGTGTATTATTATTACATGTTTTCTTACCAGATCAGAATGCCATAATACAGAGACAGATAACCATTGATTAATTTAAGTAATTCTGCTTAAATTGTTACAACTCACCTTATAAACCCAAACCTGCGTTAAAGGGTTGTTAAAGAATTATGCAACCCAAAATAAATTATACCCAAATCCAAGAATGTTTACATGCAGAGTTGAATTTAGTCCAACAGGAGTCAGCAGTGTACTGAAGCGTTTTGAGCAATTATCTACTGTCTCAAGAATGGTTTGTTCTTCCCCATAAGAGGAAGAAATGTCCACATAAGTCAAGAAAAAACCACACCCAACGGTGATCATCATACTAGAGGGCAGTCTCAACAAGGAGATAAATAACTAAGGTTAACAAATCTCTCCAAATCCAATGGCAGGCAATCACTACGTGAGTTTGAAACATATCAACAGGAGATGCTGAAGAGCTGTTCTTGAACACTGTGCCTGTAACTTTCCCCCAACTTAAACTGGAGCTTTGTTGGCACATTACTCTTTGCCTACTATTAGTTTTCTAGCTTCATCATTTTGTTGAACTCCTCTTAAAATTTCTCTAGCTTGAAAATATATTACCAGTAACGGATGCCCGAAGGTGAATATAGTGTTTCAGATACTGTTTCTCAGCATGGTTCTTACTGGATACAATGATTTTATACACCTCTCTTAAAGGTGAAGAACAGTGACCCGTTGTGCCTGAAAGATTAGTATATTTTGTTCCCTTCAAACTTGTGCCCTTAATGACATCGCCAGTTGGTTACACCAAAGTCTGGTACAGTGGCACTTTTTCAGATTGCTGCTTGTCTGTTCTTTTTTCACCTAGCCTTTCCCTTGAATCCCATTATCAAAAGTATGGACATCAGTGCAGGCCTCAAAACCCATTAAAACTGATTCCACTGAATTCCTTGCCACCTTGCAGTACCAGAGTATCCCACCTAGTGAACTCAATGGTAGTAAATTTTACCAAGTGGTTAAAACAGTTTAAATTAAATTCTCCAGGTTTCTTCAGTCTCAACCTCTTTGTTAACTGAAACTTTCTACAAGTTTCATTTTTTCAGGTCCAGAATACTTTTTATTGGAAAGATTTGAAGTGCATGGTCTTATCTGCAAAGTTTTCTCATTTGCTGAATTAAGCCAGTTCTGTTAAGTAGTATCCTTGGATGGAATGTTGAATTACTCAAAGATGCATCCATTCTGGGCAATGGATCAATATATGCTCAATGCATAGACACAAAAAAAAAAATTATTTTTTTAAAAAAGTTTTTCTATGTTCCTTTCAACTAAGGCAATGTTTTTATCTTTCCCCTGTTTTGTTAATACTTTAAGCATGTTCCATCCATTAACTCATCGCATATTTCCAATTTTCCTTCCCTGGATAATATAACGGAATACAGCCTTCCTCTTAGCTAAGTTGATTCAGCCATGTATGTCGTTAGTTTTATTCTAGTGTTGAGGAGGATTTGATAACATGAGAGTATGTGGGAAGCCATGACTGCAGAGAATTCTATCTCTTTGTTTAAAACCCTAGAGAGCTGGAAAAAAAATGGACTATCTCAGTACCTTTTTTCAAGTCTGAAAGGAATCAGCAAACTTTAAAATAATTAGTGTTTTGGAACACTTGTTCTGACTTTAACCTAATTGTATTTAGCTTAATTATGTTTATCAATCAGACAAGATAAAATGCATGGTTAGTCTTGTTAGCAAGGGAGAAGCAGTAAGTTATTCAGTCCTTCTGGAGAAAAGCTGACAAAGAATTATTGCTTATAACATTTAATTATCATTTCAGGGAAAGGTTATTTGAGGTAACGCTTAGTGAAAATATTTGTATATCATCAAACCATTACCTGCACCAAGCCTCTGTGTTTAAGCACCCATATGAAGTCAGAGCCGTTATCCAGCATTGACATTATTAACCCAGACCTCATTTTCCAGGCCTTCTCCTGCCTTGTTTTTAAATCACATAGGCGACTCCTACTGCCTGAAGGTTGTCCAACACCTTACCTGTCTTCTTAGTCCTTACACATGACCAGAACTTTTGCCAGTAGATTTCCATCACAAAGATGCACTGATTTTGGTTGCTTTACTGCTGAGGAAAGTTTTTTGTAAGTTTCAGTCCTGGTCTGTTTGGCACATGTTGGTCCATGAGGCACTTGCTTCCTGTGGCTTGTTTTGAAAGGTTGCATTTCTGCTTAAAATTTAAGAAAGAGAAAAATTCTGCACAACCTAATTTTATTTCAAAGAAGCCAGTGACTGTAAAATGACTTCTTTTAAGTTTTTAGTATATGTGGTGTATGAGGTGGCATATTGTAAAATGTGGCTTCAATGCTTTGATGATATTCTGAGAGGTTTTGCACTGGATTTTTGCACATATTATTTGTTGTCATCTTTAGAGATATAATCTGTTTTGGTAGAGGACTGACAACTGTTCAAGTTATTTTCAATTGATAAGGTAAACACTGTAAAGGAAGCTCCTTTGACCTTATATGGCTTTATTTAAGATTTCGTATTTCCATAACTTTTGAGTGTGCTATGAATATAACAAGATTTGATGAATAAGATTCATTGGTCCTTCGATTTTTGCTATATACCATTGACATTTTTACATTGACGCTGGCGTCTGCATGGTTGAGTGTTGGAGTACCGCAGATGCAGTCTGATGGATGATTGTGATCACTGATCTTGCAGGTGAAATCAGTGACAGTTAAAGATACTGGGTTAGTATCCTAGGTACAGTAGAGATTTGTCAGGCTTTTAGTTATCAGTTCCTGTCATCTTTTTTTTCTGAACTTTTGTTTGGTTAGTAGTTGGGAAATTAACAATAGTCTGGAATTAATTATATTTATTTATCTTCTTCCTGTAGTCTTAATAAAGTCCTCATCAGTAATGTAGTTTATGACTATGTTGTGTTGTAAATTCTACATAGTCTTACAGTGCTGCTAGTTTTTTAACCTCAAAAGCAATAAATACTTTCAAAATGTTGTAAGAATAAGAATATAGTAAAATAAAGGTGTAATAATAGCTTTTGTACTAATGATAATGTGCCAAATTATAGCCTTGCACTAATCTAGTCTAATAAATTATAAGAAAAAGAAATTTCTTCATACCTGATTCTCATCAAACAGGAATAAAAATAAAATGGTATTATAAATGTAGCCTTTGATGGCTTCCACTACATAACCTGTCTCCACATACAGTATCACTTTTTTTTGTTTAGCTTATTACTAACTCATGAGGATAAGTGAAAGAATTGTGATTTTCCCAGTACCTGTAATTATAATGAACAGCAGTGATTCCATAACTCCCTCTGTAGCTGTCCTTGAGATAATTACATCCTTGAATTTCTAAAGGACAAGCAATCCCTCTGCAAATACTTACAGCTGTGGTTTGTATTTTTATGTCTGTTTTTATAACCAAGGTTTCTTTCTTCCCTATAATGCCATGCTAAATTTCCTGAATCCAAAGTTTTTCTCTAAAAACTTTTTCACTACTTTCAATAATTTTTAGCCTTCCACATAGTTTTTTTTTTGGTAACATGCAATAATTTTGCAGAGACCTTTCACTACTACACACAACCATCCCTCAACAGCACACAGGGAAAGAACTCCACTGATGCTCATACAATTCTTATGAACATGTAGCAGAATTAAGTGTATTAATCTCAATGCACTCACAGCATTAAAGGAAGTGCCCATCTGAAGCCTCAGTGCATTTTCTGAGTATCACTTTATGAAAGAAATCATAATGATAAGGTAGGTAACTATCTGCTGCTGGCCATGGTTGTGCTGCCAAACATTTGCTTTTTCCTCTGAGAGGTCAGTGCTGCTCGGGTCTGCTGGCTGAGTTGCTTAGGTGGTTGATCTTTGACTTGCTTTGGTCAAAATAAGCTGCTTAGGCTTAAGCTCTTTAAATAGAGGATCTTTATTACTAAATAATTTAGCCTGGTGTGAGGATTTACTCTGAGAATCAGGTTAATTAACAATTGCAGGTATAAAGTGTTTAAAGTGTACAGCCCTTCCTGCTTATGCAATCCTATACAGCAACTGGCAACAGCTGTCAGAAAAGGCCTCCAGCAAACTCCATTTCTGATCAGTGATGCCTCTCCTCCTAAAGGTTACGCAATGCAATATTAATGAGGCATATAGCTCTGTCTCTCCATTCCTGCCAGGCCCTTTCCGCTTACTCCACTGTCCATGTTTTTCAGATTTGAATTTCTCTCACCTTACACCTAATTAATACTATAAAAATACACCCAAAGGTAAGAGCTTAGGTCACTCCAAGGATCCTAGTGCTACTAAGCTGACCATCCTGGTGATGAGTTGCAGTGGCAACGGATTTACTAGAGGAAACAGGAGAAAGTTCCCAGGATACTCTTCAACAAAGCATTTGACAAAATCAGTGTTTCGGAGGAATGTTTTTATTGCATGAGTGTGGAATTTTCTTAAGAAAAAAAAAAACTTTGGAATATTTTTCAGCCATTTCTATTTGCCCATTAGTTGTCCCTGTCTTCATCTTCTGCTCATCTTGACTTTGTTTCTACAGTCTATACAGGTCCTATCAGGACAACCGCACATGTTTCTCTCTCAAGGGCAAGGAAATAAAACTAGGGATGACAGATATGCTGACAACTGGAATTCTGATCAAACAACAGTCTGCTCACTGCTGTCATTATTTTCATTAGAAAGTGCACTTATTCTAAGGGAGGAGGATCTTTTTTCACTTAAATATATTTTTCAAATGGCTCCTATAATACTTTCCAATTATCACTTGTAATTGCACTATAAATAAATGATGTTAGAATCTGTAAAGTCTTAGCAGAAGTTTATACACTCACATATAATATAGTCTTTGAAATGAGTGAAGTTAATAAATGAGACACAGCAGTGTCAAGCTTAGAGTGAGGATGCATTCTCAGAGATGTTAGTAATACAGCATTTCTAGAAATGTCAAACTTCCAGAAGAAATGTGTCCTTTCATGGTGATATACTGTTGGTATAAGTCACCACTTAAAAATACAGTGATAGATGCATGACATGTGGATGACAGTTCTGTTTTTTTTTTCAGGATTCTCAGTTTTCCTCTTTAGAAGGTCCCAACCACAGGCATCAGATAGGACCAAAAATGAATTAGTCCTGACCTTTTGATAGATGAGCAATACCCCAGTACTGAAATCAAATGATCCAAAATCTGCTGTTTCCTGCAATGGAGGTTACCGAAAAATGCAATTCATGCAGGATATGTAAAGGAGTGAACACTTGACTCGTGAGGATTTCCAAGTCAAGAATCGTGCTGAATGAGGTACCATAAATCTTGCATTATTAACAAGGATAAACTACACCAACAAAAAAAGTGGAGATATTTATAATATTTTCCATGTTTGCCCAAACTTGTTACATTAATTTTAGAAAAAAGATAAAATCCACATGTGAAAGAATAGGATTTGTCTCATTTTCTTCTGATGGACACTAATAATTTTGTGTGACTTAATATCAAGGAAAAAGAGATGAATTTTCTCTCAGGAAGGACAATTCAAGATCACTAACACTAATGCCTCTAACACTTTCTGATTCGTAGCCCGCAGCTTGAAATAGAGCAGATTTGGCCCCAGCCTTGCTGGAAAAAGTATACAGGAAAGGAATCAAGAAGAAACACTCATCTAATGTCTCCATTGGTTTCCATGTTGTCTAGTTTATTAAAATTACTTGAAAGTTGCCATGAATGTCATATAAATATTTTGGGATGACCTCTACCTCTCATTCCCACCAGTAGGGTCTTCTGAATACAGTATTTGCCTTAATTTTCAGATTCTGATATTGTAAGAGTCATAGTAAAAATGCAAATATATTCATAAGGTATAAGCCTCACACTGCCTTATAAGGAAAACACTAAAAACCCAAAGCATATTTTTTTAACTTGATTCCATTGAATTCACCAGTAGAAAAAGGAGATGAGCAAATAGGGGAGGCTTCGGGGTTTTTTTTTGACAGCCAAAAATTCTTTCTGGATTGAAGCAAAAGAAGATATAAAAGAGGTACTCCCAACCCACTCTCTGAAAAAAAAAAACCCTACAGAATAAAAGCTTACAAAAAAAATCTGTGTTTAATCTTTCTTCCTAATGACAAGCTCAATATCTCACCAGATTCTAGAGAGCTTTTCCTTCATTCACAACATTCCTTCCATTTCCACTGTAGCATCAATGAGAGAGCCTTCTTATGCATACTTGTTTCTTCTGTTTCTCTCAGAAAAGCATACAGAAGGCAAGCTTATTTGCTCCACAAAAGAAAAATGTTCTTAATGTGCAAGTAATTTCACAAAGTACAAGCTGCAGGTGTTTGTTCATATGTGAAACAATTGCCACAGCCCAAGCAATTACAAAAAGGCAAAATATGAAAGATAGTACACCTTTAATAAACAAGATTACAACCTTTAGGGTGTATTGGATTATCTTTTCACAACGTTTAATCATTTTGATGTTACAGCATGTGTGATTAATATTGTAGGTGCTAATGAAGTGTGGCCTTCTTTAGTGCTTTTAATATGACAAGCAGGGGGTTATGTTGGATACTGCTATTGCATTCAGAGTTAGTAAATCTGCCATCAGTGCTGCTAGTGCAGTATCCAGCCTGCCTGGGTGCATAAGGTCACTGCACAAGGCGGGATGCTTGGCTCATCTTCCTGATGGCAGCACCAGTGAGGGGGGTGGCAGCTCCCAGAGGAAAAGCTCATGAATGAGAAGAAAGATAGGAACAGGACAACTTGGGTTTACCACAATATCAAAGGTTCTAAAAGTTCTGACAGCTGGTGCCAGACATTTAAGGCACTGCTTAAAAAAAATATGTACAAAAAACGCAGGCTTTGTTATGTGTTAAGCAGTTTCACTTCAGTTTGGAGGCTTCAGAAATATTACTATTTCACCTAATTAAAGCATAGTTACAAAGCCCTATTTAAACATTAGTGTGATGAAACAAAATTGTAGGAACAGCCAGACTGTAGCATTACACGGTATTTGCAGGTGTATACATAATTGTGATTTCACTATATCTTATTAGAAGTAATTCCTGCCTCTGTGAATAGGAGTCATATTTTCCGAGCCACAATCAAAGGCCTAGGACATAAAACCAGATCAGATGGGTAATCAATCCTGTTGAGTCTGGGGACTGAATTCATCCAAATGGACTAAGTATTCCAAATCTGCTTAGCAAGTTAGATGTTTGTGACTGTAGTCCTCCCTGCAAATGCCTAAAAAATTATTTTTCTTTATGTTCATAGACTCAGACCCTAAATGTGCTTTCCTAGTTGTCCTAAATATTTGCTCACTGGAACCTACACAATTTGCCTACCTCATACCAAAAAGATGTGTACAACAACTGCATTATTCATAATTTGAATACCAGAGTTTTAGTGATCAGGCCCTCTTCTGTATGTATCTGCAATAGAAGGCTGACTATGTACGAGAAAACAACATGCTGGATTTTCAGGAAACTGAGACAGGGAGAGCTATGTGAGGTGATTTCAAAGGAAAAATTTCTCTCTTTCTCCAGGTCTCTGTGTCCTAGACCACTGGGAAACATAACTAGAAAAAAATTGGTTTGATAAGACCATGTATGAAAACTCTAGTCTCCTGAAACCTCAGAAACTATGATTCTCCAGAGTTGTTTTCTGCAAAGGTCTTTATCCTCTTTAAGACTTAAGAGCAGTTGGACACAATGGAATATCTTATTTTCTTGGAGCCCTATTTAAAAGTGGACCCAGATGAAACTCCTGAGGTTCAAAAGGCCAGGTCCTGAACCTCAGCTGGGGCAGCCTTCAGTGTCAGTACAGGCTGGAGGATGAAAAGATGGAGAACAGTCTTTTGCAGAAGGACTTGGGGGTATCTGTGGATGAAAAGCTGATCATGAGCCTGCAATATGCAATCGCAGCCCAGAAAGCCACCCATATTCTGGGCTGCATCAAAAGAAGTGTGGCCAGCAGGTCGAGGAAAGTGGTTCTGCCCCTCTACTCTGCTCTAGTGAGACTCTACCTGGGGTACTGCATTCAACTTTAAAGCCCTCATCATGGAAAAGACATGGAGTGGGTCCAGAGGAGGTGCCACAAAAACGATCACAGGAATGGAATACCTCTCCTGTGAAGAAAGGCAGAGAGAATTGTGGTTGTTCAGCCTGGAGAGGAGAAGGCTCCAGGGAAACCTTATTGCAGTGGTTTAAGGGGAATTATAAGAAAGATGAGGATAAACCTTTTAGCAGAGCCTGTTGAGAAAGAACACGGGGTAATGATTTGAAACTAAGAGAGAGGATATTCAGATTAGATTGAAGGAATTTTCTACAATGAGGGTGGTAAAACACTGGAACAAGTTGTTGAGAGACTTGGTAGATGTCCCATCCCTGGAAACATCCAAGGATATGTTGGAGGGGCCTCTGAGCAACCTGATCCAGTCAAAGATGTCCCTGCTCATTGCAGAGGAAGTTGAACTAGATGACCCTTGAAGGTCCCTTCCAACCCAAAGCATTCTCTAATTCTGCTCTCTACATAATTCTATAATAATTAAAACACATCAAAGAACTATTAAATTCCGCAAAAGTTTTTTCAACTGTTTCTAAGAAACCCATTATAATCAATTATGACAAAAAAAAAAAAAAAAAGAGAAGGTCACTTTTGTACTTTCTGATCAGATCTTTCAGAAAATAGGGGGGGGGGGGGGGGTTGGGCCAATACATTGGGTGAGGTGGAAACCAAGGTAGTGCTAAAACTACTAAAGTTATGCCCATGAAGGGCACCAATGCAAGACACAAACCTGCACTGGACATAGTATAACACTGTCCAAAAGAACTCTGGAAGCAGGTGCTGGAATTACAATTGTGACAATTTACATATCAATATCAATATCAAAATACCAATTTCAATATCAGCATATCTAATAAATTCTTACTCTACCAAGCGTGTCTTAATTAACTGAACTTTTTCCCATTGAATATAGAAAACACTGGTGTGAACTCCTGCTTTTGGACCAGGAAAGACACTGGTAGAGGAGCCTGTGCTTTCAGAAGCAGGTTGCTCACTTTCACCCTATGTGCCAGTTCCACTATTAGAGAATATTAGAGAGGATTTAATGTTCTTTTTCAGACGAGCGATCTCAGGAGTATCCTATGTGGGATTTCCATATTGGACAAATTGTCAGGGGGCTTACTGGTCAATTAGCCTTGAAGATACTGAAAAGAAAAAGAAAAAAAGGGAAAAGGGAAAAGGGAAAAGGGAAAAGGGAAAAGGGAAAAGGGAAAAGGGAAAAGGGAAGGAAAGAAAGGAAAGGAAAGGAAAGGAAAGGAAAGGAAAGGAAAGGAAAGGAAAGGAAAGGAAAGGAAAGGAAAGGAAAGGAAAGGAAAGGAAAGGAAAGGAAAGGAAAGGAAAGGAAAGGAAAGGAAAGGAAAGGAAAGGAAAGGAAAGGAAAGGAAAGGAAAGGAAAGGAAAGGAAAGGAAAGGAAAGGAAAGGAAAGGAAAGGAAAGGAAAGGAAAGGAAAGGAAAGGAAAGGAAAGGAAAGGAAAGGAAAGGAAAGGAAAGGAGAAAGGGAAAATATCCTTTAAAGATATTGTCAGCAGGAACAGTTTGCAGATGTGACTAGGGCACTGGTCATCCTCCAAGAAGTGGTTTTTAACACACCAGTTTGAGTATGCTGGGAATGCAGGCCCTTCCATCCAGCAATGGTGAGCGGTTTGGGGGAATTTTTTTTGAAGGGATCATGAGCTACATCATTGAGGATCAGGACATTATCC
The DNA here is from genome assembly GCA_033556795.1 of Tapera naevia. NCBI lineage: Eukaryota > Metazoa > Chordata > Aves > Cuculiformes > Neomorphidae > Tapera > Tapera naevia. The sequence goes on from JAUMJJ010000038.1 coordinate 22,310,547, forward strand.
TTCTGTTGACCACGTAAATGAAGATTTTCAAAATTTCTTGAAAGGTTAGCTCTCATTCCAAGTGAACAAGACACACAAACCCCATTAATTTATTTAACTTTGGCCAGCAGATCTTAGTCAAGCTATACAAAAAAAATGAATGTGGTAGTAGCAAGCGAGAAGCTTGACATAAGCTAAGCTGGGAAAAAGCAGATTAAATTTTTAAAGACTTTTTTTCAAAACTAACAATATTTCCACAAATAAAAGCCCATGTCACTTGTCAGAAATATGGGTCTTAGCCTATATAATTAAAAAGAGTAAAGGAGAGCTATGTTGTCCACAACTGCTCAGTGACAATTGCTCGGTGATCCATCCTTCATTATCTGTTTAACAGATGCTATTCAAGCTACTACAAGAAAGAACTAGACAACAGACAGAAATGATGGAGCTCTCCTTTCTGAGGACGAAAAGGCTCTTATGACTGCAACTGTACACAGGAGTGACTGGAGAAGTCGTCAAATATTCCCCATTCTGACAGGAGAGGGATTGCATTTACTGGTTAAAATTGCTTAATTTCCTAAGGTCACATCTCAAACTCCTTCTCTTGGCTCTGTGTCCATTTTCAGAAGGAAAATTTCCATCTTAGGTTACTTCACCTATTTTTTACAGAATTCCTAGTAAAATCTCTTCTGTCTCAATCCAGCTATTTATGAAAGAAGCATTGAAGTTCACAATCTGTCAAATGAATTCTTTAGTAATGAATGCTTATTGTGAAGTAACCTACTTTCTGAGACTTCAATGGCTGTAAGAAACCAATCCTATAATGGCAAAATCATTGATTAAACCAGAAATCTTTAAATTTGAGCAATTACTAACCTGAGAAATAAATGAACGAATGCAGAGTTTAGGAAATTTTGATAGGATTTTTTTTAATATCTACTATTTTATGATCTAGATACTAAGAGAAATTTATTTAGATAATATCAGGTGCGTTAGTTTGCATAATGCAGTTCATCTAAAATAATTTCTTAGAACTTTCTGGGTGAATTTTATGCACTGGATTTGGATACAATGTTGTTCTTCCTTTCTTTAACTTAGGTTATTGTCACAAATCCAGAAAAACCATGAATGTTCATCACAGACTTTTTTCTTTTGGTATTTTTTTTCCTAGCTTGAACAGTTTTCAATGACTCCTCTTTGAATTCAGTGCCATATTCAAATGAGAGAATAAAACTTGGGCATACTTTTATTTTACATTCATTTTAATTCCCATTCCATGTGCTTTTCACAGCTGCTCATTTTATTACATTGCTTTTCCAAATGAAAACTCCAGCTGCTCCAGCCTTGCAAGCCATATAATATATGCTGTATAAGCCTTTTTCAGTAGACTGTTCCAGAGACTCAACAGTTATTGTTTTCCTCATCTTCCACCTCTAGCCAGGAAATGTAGTGTTTAGGTTTATGTTGCCAGAACAGTCATTGAAAGTCCCAGTAGTTTTTAACTTGGATTCGTAAGACAATTATGCATGTCTGTCTAGCTTTCTTACTTTATTCTTCCTAATAACTTTTTGCCTATGGACCAATTCTAAACAAATTTGGCAGATGCAGATGTTTCCAGCTGAGTCCAATGCCATATGCCTAACGGGAAAAGGTGTTTGCATTGAGCAGAGAAACCCTTAGCACAGAATATTAATTCAGTCCTTTTAGACATCAAAGAGTCCATGTTCATGCACGGCCTTATGACACAGTCCTTTAGGAAACTGAAGTTATTGGTCCTGATGCTGAACTAATTTTATGTGTAGGAAGCGGTCCAGTTGAGAACCCTGTAGCTTTCTGGGTTGCCTGGCAACAGGCCATTGCCAGTCAACATGACATGGGTAGACACACCTGTATTTGAAGGAAGCTTGCAGTTTATCCTCCACCAAAAAGTAGTTCCATAATGCAAATGATCCGTTTACCCTAAGAGAGTCTCAGCTGCAGAATCTGGTTACAGTTTTCCTCAGACATAGCTTAGGGTCACTAAGAAACCAATGCTTACAAAAAAGGATAGGCAGATTCGTCTCTGAATTCAGTTAATTGGTAAACCAGAAGCAGCAGATTCTCTGCAGGAAAATTGAATTCAGTTTTGATTCTAGTTAGCATGCATACTTATGCTTCTTGAGAAGTTAATGAAAATCAAGTTGATTTTGTTCTTCTGCTGAGACTGGCAGCAGCATCTCTGGGGATGGTGATGGGAAGCCAATCTACCTGGTTCACATGCTATGATCCTGCTCACTGCCATAGACGTTGCCAGCTGCATGCCAGTATTTTGTTTCTCACTGCTTTGCAAACTTCTGGAGAAATTTGTCGAAGGACTCTGCCAAGTCTTTGTATTTCTAGCAATTCCCTGAATCCCCTCAGTCTGTCATGACCCAGGTACATGCAGTATAGATCAGTCGAGTGTCATGGACTGATTAACTTCTTTTTACGTAGAGCCCATGTGGAAGTTTTTCAAACATCCTGGTATAAAAGGCAAGCAATAAACCAATGAGACCTGTTCTGCATCATCAACTTCAAAACAGCCCTACATTTCAGCTACTTGATGGCTTGGTCAAAAAAAGAGACTGCATAAGCAACTGTTTAGAGAGTTGCTATCAAACAACTATGCTAACTCCCCAAAGGATAAATTTCCACATCTCACATCTGAACCGAGCTCAGAAGAGCAGACATTTCTTCACATGTAGCAGAAACATTGTGTGCTCACAGGGACACAGGAAGTCACAGGTACAGAAACTTTGGGGTTTTTTCCAGCTATCCATGCAAAAAAAGGTATTTGGGTTCTTTTCAAGTTTTGGTAGGAAGAAGTTGATTGCAAACAGTAAACCGCAGTAATGGTTTGCTATCAAAACCTTAGTATTCTGTATTAGCTTTCCAGTGGAGTTTCACCCCAACACAAAGAATGGAATGAAGGAAAAGAAAAGGTGTCTCTGGTTTTATTTAGATTTGTGTCGTTTGTTTTAATGCCAGCAGATGATGATAGGTAAGGATGCAGAAACCAGGGCAATTAAACTGTGTTTTTCCTTGTGTTCATTTTTTTCCTTTTAACTTTACCTTTTCCATACAATACTAAAAATTTTAGCTTCAGCCATTGTTTTTACTGTACAATACTACACACTTCAATGTCAGCTATTTTCTACATACTTTTGCAGATAAAGAATATTGTAGTCATTGCATCGTTCAGAAGCACCTCTGCTGCAGAGAAATTTTTCTCTTCAAAAAACGAGGTATGCAATTAAATAAGCATTATTCTGTTTTCAATTGGTGTTCACTGCACAACATTGATACAATTATTTATCAAATACATTAAAAACACTAAGCACTGGATACAAAATTACTTTAGTGGATTGATGAAATATTTAAAAGTCTTTCCACACTTTCCACTGTCCACAGAGGGATATTGTCTCCCAGGATTTCACATTTGCTTTGTCAGTACAAATTCTGGCTCACTGTCTATTCACCATGATTTTTCACAGAAAAAACCCCAACCCAGTTCAGTTAAGTTCTGGAGCCTTCAGTATCTCCTTCAATAAACACCTGCAATCCTGCAAAAGCCCCTCTCCAAGATGTAACTACAATATATGACACGCAAATTTTTAAATGAGTTGTAATGCAGTAATTTTCATAGACTCATCTGGTTGGAAAAGACCTCTGAGATCATCAGGTCCAACATTTTTTGAAATATTATTCAGTCCTCTCCAAGGTACTCCCTTTCTATTGTGATATGATAACTAATCCTATATTTATTGTTTGTAAGTTAACACAAGATTAAAGATATGAGGCTGGGCACTTTCTCACGAGAAAATAATATAAAACAAAAAGCAGATGCTAACTAACAGCCACTCTTACAGCTATGTGTCCTGGATTCCTCGCGTCTTTATATCGTATGAAGATAAGCTCCATTTGTGTAGTTGGGTGATTTTAATTATCCCTCCATAGTAGTTCTATTTTTGTCCTTAGCCTTCAAGATTCTTCTGCAAAAGGCTAAGATTTACTATTAAATCTTAGAAGTAATCCCTCCCAGAACTGACATCTCACAGAGAAAATAAATGTATTTCAAAAGTGATAGAAAGCTCCAGGAATCTATCTTCTAAATTGCAAAGCCTAGAAGACACTTTTATAACACAGCTCAAACACCCACCTGCTGAACAGGGTGAGCGTTCCATTGTGCTCTTTGCTTATGGTTTTGTCTATATCTGTCATCACTGAAGTCTTGATGCAATTTACCAAAGAAATTGAGAAAAATCATTATGCCACTTATTATGAATAATTACCTTTTATTATTCTAGTGTAAGAAACACTCATTTGTGAGAGTCATAGATTTTTTTTCTGCATGTTCAAAATTCAATAAAATTCCACTTCTCTTCATTGGTCATCTGCTGTGCTTTGGTGGTGATTAAATATGATTATCTACTTGATTCATTTTTTCCCTCAAGTGACTGTATTTCAAAATTCAGAGATTAAGTATAGTTTTTTGTCAGTCTGTAATACCAACCGTATAGTAAATTAGATACCGTTCCATACTTCAGTATTGTCTCATGTCTGAGGCTCAGGCCGTATTGATGGGTTGACTTTGTGCTTGTCTGAAATACCAGGGCCTGAGATGTTGCATATTGTACTGTATTATACAGAATAAAAAAAATGCACACATGCAGCTGAAAATAAAATGGGTAATTTTAAGGGCAAAGGTGAAGGCAATAACATTTTGATTAACTTCAGGAAAATCTATTTTTTTCAGGGTTAATTTAAAAAAAAAAAAAAGCATATCTCATTGCTTTACTGCTCTTCTCTATCAGAAAATTTCTATTTATATTTTTTGAGCAGCACTTTGCCAAGGATTACCGTACTACACTGCTAACCAAGTCTAAATCGAAATCATAAGCTTGGACATCTTCAGACTACTCCAGAATCACCCAAACTAGCCTCCGTGTTGACTACCTTGAGGAATAACAACAATCTCACAAGCCTTAGCACATTTCAAGACCTACTTTGTTTCCAGTTCCCCTCTCTAAGGCATTTCCCAGTGATTCAGCACATGTCCCTGACCCTGAACCACCCACCAGGGCCTCTGCAGATCGCTTTTGCACCAGCACCTGCTGCAGCCTGTGAGTTGCCAAAGCGTAAAACCTCCAGAAACCTCTAACCAGAGGTGGGCAAACTCACTGCCCCATGGTACCAAGGACCAAATACTTCCACACTTGTGTCCCCATGACCAGCTATATTTCAGCTGCCCACGGAATCACTGGGATTTTGGCTGAACCACAGGAAGTCACCAGAACACGAATATAGACTGTCCTCACTCTTCAGAGGGACTACGGTGCTTTCCAACAGTGTGCCACTTCTTGAACTGCCCGAAGTGCATGACACACACAAATGTGATGCCCTGGTCCTGCTGCTCCGCCTATGTGATCCTCTGCACTTGATGTCCTTGTCCTGGCAAAGCTCTCAGCTGGTCCACATCCAGCTCCTTCTTTAAGCAAATCCTTCAGAGCTCTCTTGGATTAAATAAATCCATAGGCCTCCGATACTGTCGTCTGGGACAGGTTATTCAAATGAACACAGGAAAAATAAATGCAGGTAGGTCTACAATGGCTCTTAAAGGTATTAATACATCAGATGAAACAAGTAAACACACAAACACACTCGTCCTACCAGTTCAGGTCACAGTTCACACAGACTACTCCAGTGTTTTCTGGAAGTCTCTGATCTCACAGTCAAAAATCCAAATTCAAAAGCAGAATGCAAAAAAGTGAAAGAGCCCTTGGAGCCTGAGGGAAGGTCATGTAATCCCACAGCTGACTCCCTTTTGACCTACTTCCTTCATCTGTTGCTGGTGAATAAATCACATCAACAAAACTCTGCAGATGGCCTTGAGTCTATTCACCCTCTACCAATGCTACTCCTTTAAAGGCTGCTGCATTGTACTGGCCCTGGGGACCCAGAGAAGATAATTTCTGGTGTTCACAGACAGCACAGGAACATCCTGTGTCAAACAGTGACAAAATAGTCATGGGAAAGGAAGGAGTGTCTTGTGGTTTTCCTACCAGATCGTAAGACCACAAATTTTCTGGTTTGTCTCTGTTTCTGGGAGCTCATGTTGTTTCTGGTTCACCTGGAGACTTTTGAGTACAGCAAACTATTCATCTTTGTCTTGCCTTGCCATTGCACTTCAATCTTCCACCCTTCTTTCAGAAGGTATCCCTCATTACCAGATAAAGTTATCCTCGTTCATCTTGACATGCAGAGTTGGCATGTCCTGACCCTGTGCTGCATTTGGCAACAGCAGAACCTCACCCTCCATCTCCATAGCTTCTTTGGAGAAGCCAGAGGACAAAGCCTTTAATGCTTGCTAGGCTGGACAGCATGCTCTGATTAGCGTTTGCAAAAAATAAACTTTCTTTTACTGTGGGAAGTGGTGGGCCTTCTTCCAGCTCCAAATTGTCCCTAAATTGGGATAGTTCAGCCTGGAGAAATGTCATCTTTTTAATAATGAGCAGTGACACCAAGTTAGTACACAGACAGAAATATGCATGGGAGAACAGTCAGTTTATGGAGTAAATGCAGTAAACCTCTCATAGCACTGCAGGACTTCAGCAATGGCCTGAGAGCATAATTCAGACAGAAGACCTCTGGAAGAAGGATCCTGCAGGGTACAGGCACATCATGGGCAGGGCCATGTACTGCCCTGGCTCGTGCTCACAGGGCCAGTGGCTGCATGGGGCAATGTAGCAGAACGGCATTGGCCCAGCTATGAAGGTACAGACAGATCCATGGTTTTGGAGGATAAAAATATGAAGTAGATGTTGAAACCATCTATATTTGTATATTAATTTTTAACTTTCTCTCTTCAGCACAGACTCATCCAAAATTTACAGGGTAACAATTAAACTTTCTTTACATTCTATTAATACCTGCACAAATCTTCACCAGATGTGCTGGTAGCCTCTAGCACTGCAAGGGGACAGCTGGGTAACCATAAGTCCTCTGTCCTGTCTATACAACACTAGATAAAAGCCAAAGTGCTGTAAGCATGAGGGTGCTTCCTCCCACATTTTTTCCCCAGATTTTTGTGTCACTCCAAACCAAATACATTTCAGTCTGAAAAGGAAACATATAACAGACTGGCACCACGAGGCTTACTAAAAAATGCAGGATCCTAGGAGAGCTGAATGGAAAGTTGCCAGCTATTAAACTCACATGCTTTTGATCTCTGTCAGTGAGTTGGTCGTTACAGGTAAATACCCTGCCTCATTACTTGTTGCAGATTATAAGCGCATTGCTCATCATTTCATTTAAAGTGATATAAAGCCATTTAAAAACCCACAGACATGACACAGAGTTCTTATACCAACTGATATCAGAATCTTTGCATTGAACCTTTTACAGGTATACGTAAAAATCCAGTTTGCTAAACTGGGAAAGACAAGATCACTAAGAAGCAAAGGTCTCTACAACGATAGAAAAGACAGAAGTTGTGGGGCTTCTCAGTTTTTGTTATCACGGTAACAGTCCTCTGCTTGGAAATCATGTACCATAAGGCTACCTCCAATTCAGAATTAACGTGCAATGTGAAAAAAAAAAAAAAAAAAAAAACAAAAAAAACCCCAAAAACCAACAATGAAAGAAACCTGGCATCTCTTACTTAAACTTAATGTTATGTCTTAGAGGAAAACAGATATTTGAGTGAATTTCATGTTTGGAAATGAAAGTCAAAGAGAGTAGCCAGAGGATATAAATCTATAGGTAGCATACTTCTAGATTTAGGTCCCATACAGAAACACATGTGTAAACTCTGTGTCTTGGATGCAGGCTCACACTTCATGTGACCTCTATGCTGCATATAGACAGAAAATTTGATGTGTCCCAGACTGCTTAGGCACCCCATGCCAAGTCATTTCAGTGACTCTCAGAGCTACTCTAGCTGCATGATAGAACTACTTTCAGGAATCTAATGCAGTGCACCAGGGTTATTAGAGACATGAAGGAAATTTGTGTTTGATATATGCATTACTTCAACACATCTATACAGAACTAGCACTCTTGCCAGGATGCCAGGAATCTGAACATCCCAGACAAATGGCCAGAGTCCTCAGATCCTTATAGCTCAAAATTTATAGGGAAAGAAAGAGAGGACATCTGAAGAAACATAAGTAACTTAACCCTAGACACAAAACTTGGTGTGCTATACTCAATTTATGTTATGCTGTAGTTCTCTGCCGTGATTTGACTTTTATTTTTCATAAGTCTGGAAGAACTCAATCTTACTTTGTCAATAAACAAGAATAAAATAGGACCACATGGTCTGAATATCATGGTTTAGTTTCTGGAGGAAATTCAATGTCATGATAGAGAAAATAGCAACAATCGTTTTGAAAATAATTTTTCATGTGACTTGTCTGAGGTTTTTTATTACATCAAAAACAGCTTGCAGGAGCCTCACACAATGTTAATGCATTTTATGATCAAAATCTCCATATTCTTTTACAGATAAAGAGATGTTAACACACTGAGAATGTGGGGAGAGCAACAGTAATTTTTTAAGATGAATAAATGGTTCATGGGGGAAGGCATGGAAGGTTACATATTTAAAAGACAATCTTCTCTCATTCTATGAGGACATCATGTTCCTCTTGGTCTGGTCTGGCAAAAGAGAAAGAGGCAAGGAAATTTCTTCTGAGATTTAGTTAGATGCTAGTTTCTATGGAGACAAGATTCTCCAGTCATTTATGCTTGCAGGCATTACCAACATAGACAATACAGAGCAGCAAGAGTTTAACCCTGGATTGAACCCCATACTAAGCACATTCTGCAGGCAGAAAAATGAATCTCTAAATTAGATACAAGAGCCATTATACAATCTTACTAACATACAATCTCATTAACTGGACTCCAGTAGTAAAAGTAAAAGAAACTGAAGATCTACGTATCTTCATTCCCTTTTTCAAACATGCCACGTACAGAGACCTGAGCAGGCTGCATTGTCTGCACTCTGACTACCCCTGCACAGCTGATCACATACATTGCTATGCATTATCTAACCTCTGGTTCCATTGGCACCCACAGAGAGGTCAGTTCCCAAGCCTAAGGCGGTAGACTGGCCATGGTTGGAGAGGTGAAGCCAATGGAATAAGCTATCTTCTTGTGTGCAATTGAAGTAATATGGTGTGAATGTGAAGACCTATGTGATTTGTGAACTGAAATGATCAAACAGGGAAAAAAGAGCAGTTATTTTCAAGTAGCAGGCAGAGTCAAATTTATGTCAGAGAGGATTTTTTTTACTTTCCTTTGTCCCTCCCCTGTACATGCTTTGATTTTTTTCTACATTATTTTAAATTGAACAGTTTACAGTGAACATTTAAGTATCGTACGTGTCTCATGTTTATAATGGAATATGCAGATCAGTTTCTTTTGCAGAGATTAGGAAAAGGCAGGTGCTTTTATTGTTTAAAAGCTGAACTTCTTAGAGGCATTCAAAAGCAATACTTAATACTTGAAACCTCAGTTTCATTATTTATAGGGTTAATTACATGGAGAAATCAAGCTTATAATGAATAGAATCTCCAAGGAGGCTGGCAGAAGAGACAAATTGGATAAACATTTTTAAATTCTTAAAGAATACACAGATTGCCTAAGACATTTACATTCAAGAAGTGCATAACTTTAAAATCAGTGATCTTACATCAAATATAAATTAAGTAATCCAAGACACTGACAAATCTGAGAAGCAAAGTGACAGATGAATTGGCTCGCTTTTGGCTAGACCTTTGAAATGTACAACTAGATTCTGACCCTCTCTGACCCTTAAAAATACAGAGTTAATGTAGGGCAATACCCATAATAATTGCCAGAGATAATAAAAGGCCTGAATGTCCTAATATCGAACAGCAGATTAATTTACATAATCTCACTTAATTTTCTCTGTCAGAATGCTGGGAAAAAAAATAGTACTGCTAGTCTCTTCTTGTGCCTCGGATTTCTTCTTTGCCTGTAAATTATGCCAATTCTGGTACAAATACCTATTACTGCAAGTCATTATCTGTGAGTATTTTGACATGGGTGTGTGGATTGACCAAAGTACTGAAGTGTAAAATCTAGTCAGTAGGATGTTCAGAAAGCAGAAAGAAGTGTTAAGTGCATACAAGACTTGTAAATTTGTTACTGTAAAAAGCCATTATATAGGAGAAAGGACATTCAACCACCTTTGCTTGATTTAGTTTTGATAGATAGTCCAGTTATTAAATAAGTAGGAATCCACTTTCTATTTTCCATTTCTCCAGGAACATGACATCTACCTTGTGGCCTTAATCTGAAACAGAAATACCAAATAGAGGAATTTGATATTCAGAATTAAAAGGGCTTTCTAAATATTGGCAGAACACACATAGGGCCTCTGCCAAGTACAAACCTTTAAAACAGAAGAGACAAGACACAGCTGACACTTGTACAAACATGTACTTTGAGAAGTCCTACAATTAGTAAGCAAGCAAATCTGTGGAAGGTAGACAAGTGAAAGATGGATTCCTTGTGTCCTCTGTCTGAATTGTCTGCTTCTCATAGAGCATGAGCCCTCATGGAAATGCTTCATGAACTTAGACACTTATCCATTTCGAGACAATTCTGATAAGCATTGTGTTTGCACAGCAGTCTTTCTCTCAGCATTAAAAATATATCTTTCTCTTCCTGTTGAGAAGATCTTTCTTTTACCCAGCCATCTACTTCCATGAAATCTGGAGTAGGTTCATATGCCTGAGACTGCTGCTGCTCTGCCACGTTTGACAGAAGCTGAGCAGCAGGTTCAGATATAAGGTCGACTAGCAGATGAAAACACATCACTAAACCTCATGTCCTTAAGAAAGTACTAATTAGATTGAACTCTTTCCCCTCACAGCTTATCAGCCTGGAGATCTCAGCTAGAGAAGTTGATACAGGGATAATATAGTTGAGGAGTTAATTTATTCTGAACACAGGCTGTATCACTTCTGTGGATATATAAGTTCTTTATTTCTTCTTCTCCCTTTGCATAGAAACTATCCAATAGCTTGCAGACCCTTTTGATCTAACATACCCAGGTCACTTCATGTTGAACTCCATCACACTGCTCAAGGTTAGATTTAAAAAAATTGCATTTCTGTATTTTTTAGATTAGCAGGTAGATATGAGGGCTTTATATGGAAGTTAATGGAAACAGTATCACCAAAATTTATTAGAAAAATATCAAAAATGGGAGGGAGGCAAACTGTGCAGCCAGCTTGGAGGCTGAGCACCTGTAAAACACAGAACTCAATATGGAAAAGACAGGGTTGAAACTGTAGCAGGTCTGTGCAAAGGCTAAGGGAAGACAACTAACAAGTTGTTGAGAAGGAAGATAGAGCTGGTCTACATCAAGTGCAAGCAGAGGTGCGGGAAAGGGCAGTATTGCCTGAAAATGAAGAAGTCAACCATGTTGCTGGGATGAGAGTACCTTTTGAGGCACTGAGTGCATGCAGGAAGCACACTCATACTGGCCACAGAGAAGACCCAGTGCACTAGTGGCTACGCTGTGTGGGAGTGGTCAGAGCCTATGAAGGGAAAGGCAGAAAGCCCCAAATTAGGAGTTTGAGAAATAGCATAGCTGAGATGGTGGTGGTGGTGAGCAGCTTAACAGCGAGGTGGTTGAGGCTGAAAGAGACAGGAAGGATGACAGACCTTGAGGAGGTGAAAATTCACTAGAAAAGGTAGAAAGGGGAGGTGGGTGAAGAGTTGGGGGAAAAGAGAGTGCAATAGGATTCAGCATGCTTTTCATACCTCAAGGAATCAATTTCAAGATTTCCAAACACTGGAGAAAATTGGCATTTTCATGGTAAGGTACCTCTTTCTATAGATTTATAAACCATTCATTTTTCCACTTAGAAAGACGGTCTCCAATATCAGTCGAAACCCTTTTAAAATCTACTGTAAAACATAGCACACCATGTAAAGGTAATTAAAAGAGGAGTAGGAAACCTAGTGCCCAGTGAGGAAAGGAGAATACTAAGCCACAAAAGGATCCAGTCATCTGTCCTTCCCATTTGGCACAGCTGAACAACCTCACCTCTCACAGTTTACAAAGTGTTGGCTTCCTGATATGCACGCAACTTCTGTTTGAAAATAATATACAGATAGCATATTAGAGCTTTCCAAAACCTGTAACAAAGCAATTAGAAAGAAAATTAGCACATTATCGATTGCAAACTTGGCAAGGTCTTGTGCAGTTACTTCCAATGATTATTATACTGCTCCCTTTCTCTCCACTAATTTTCCACTTGAGTAATCAAGAAATCAGTTTGGATTAAAGACAGAGTGTGTTTGACAACTTTGTTAACCAGATGTTGTGTTCAGAATTCAAATGTATCTGATGTTTTTAGGGAAGACTTTGCCTGATGCTCTTTTTCTAGCAAATTTAGGAGTCTTCTTGTGACTGTCTCCACAGGATATGTTGTAGTTCAAGCTGTTCAGCATGACAGTAAGCTGACTTTTATTCTTTACTTGGCAAAATAGTGTTTCAAATCTGATAAAACAAAAAAGAGGAGTAAACAGTTTCCAGGGTGATTTCAGTGTTGAACGCTGTAAAGGAGCATGCAAGCTGCAAACAATATTGTAGTTACTACTCTTTAATTGATCTTTCTGGTTGCTGCTAACTAATTCTACATAATATATATACAACTCATAAAACACTATGTAAAACATAAGCAATACTTACTAAGAAAGTAAAAAGATAAGCAGCCTTTCCTCATCCCAATGAGTAAGAAAAGAATGCTGAATATATTTAGAAAATTTTAGTGACACTATACAGCTGATCCAGTTAAACATTTACTTCTGGACAAGCTGAGCAGTACCAGAGTTCCTCTCCAATGACAGCACCTAAGAATGTGGAGACATTTAGTTATAACTACTTAGGACTTTGTTTCCAGGGTTCTCAATATAATGAGAAGACCCTTTGGCCAGATACCTACAAGCCACTGTTCCCTGATGATTTGTCTAGCTCTGAAATGAAGACAAAGACTGGGCTCATGCTGATAAACTCCTTAAGTTCCATCACCCTGGCATGACTCTGCTATACCAGCTCACTGGTTATAACTTGAGGAAACGGGGACAAGTACTTCTACCCAAATTGTAGACCACATGACAAGATTTTGAGGTAATAAATGCTTAGATCCAAACTGCCGGGGATTTTTCAAGAATAGCTCGTACTGCTCACCCTCCATCCCCTCCTAAAAAATCTGTATAGAGATTTGATACTGATACACAGGAAATATTTCTGGCAAATGCTGAAGACCTGCAATCATTATTGTATCTTACTCCATCCTCACCAGCTGGAAATTCTTGAGGAGACAGCAATAGATTATGTTTGTTTGAACATGTGGATTTTCTAAGATGAAGTTTTTGAGAAGAGTAATCCTTGGTCCACAGGTTTCAGCACTAATTCTGCAGTGAGTTGCAGCAGCCCAAGAGCTATACATTGCGCCAGCAGGGTCTGGGAGGGGCGGGTGAAACAAACAGAGATGGGTGGTCTCCATTAGCACATTTTCCTGACGAGGAGTAAATCTCTCCAGTGACCCGCTCTGGCTGACCCCCAAAGCGCCTTGGGGAACATGAACCCATTGTTTTTCAACTACTTTAGCTGGAGAGGCATCCCAGCAGCAGACCCAGCACTTCGACCACTCATGGGCCCAGGGTTCCAGGGTTTGCAAAGGAGATGGCCTGCGGCAAAACCCCTGAGCCTGCCTGGTGCAGATCTTTTCAGCACCAGTTGTCTCGCTCTACAGACACTCTCATACTGGTGCACACTACAAGATAAACAGATGCAGCCCAATGTTCCCAGTCCTTCTAGGTCCAATATAAGTGCCACATCAAGGAAAAAGCTAACTGGTTAGCTGCTCTTTAGAAGCTACATCTTCTCAACACTTATCTCTTTACTAGGCATTAAAAACTGACGTATCAAGTGGAAAATATAGCAAACTAGGACAGGGATGTGGTGGCTTCACAAGGCTACTTTATTGGTCTTGTTGTTTGCTACTTTTACCCCAGTTAACCTTTGTTTACAGAACACACACCTGCCAAGGAAAGCCACCACCTGAAGAGTCGCTGCCTCTCCCCATCGTGTCAATGACAGCCATAACTAATTCCTGGGTGAGGCTAGGGAAGCTCTTGGAGAGAAACCAGACAAAGCCAGTTCCTACAGGCCTGTGTCTGTTCCACTGCAGAATATTCCTCAAAATAATCCTTGTGTCTCTTCCCATTCTAGAAATTGATACAACAGCAGAGGGAGGCTTGTAATAGTTATATATTCTCTCACAACAATGTCCACATAGAGCTTGCCTATTGAAGTATTTACATGAAAGGTCCTACTCTGCTTATAATGTTGCAGCTGTGACAAAAGAGAGGAGATATAACTTGCTTGCCCTTTGTGTAGGACCGTGCAATGGTGTTTGAAGAAGCCTGTGTTCTCTCTCAAATAATAGTACTAACAGCTTACTCAAGCCAGAGCCCTTGAGACATCAACAGAGCACGTGAACACCATAGTTCTATGCTGGAATACAGAATTTTGCTGTATTTTGATTATTTTCAGTTTTCTAATAGATCTTGTTCTCAATAATATCACCAGTGTTCCCCATGATACTGTCAGAAGAAAAAGAAAAAAGGAAAAAAGAAAGGAACTAGTGAAACAATCATGTAAACAGGAAAAAGATAGTAGCTTCCATCTGACAGCAAAAACAATTCTCTGAAGCATGTAGTAAGAAAAACATGACCGAAGCAAATATAGCAAATAAAGCACATTTCCTCAGAGGTGATTAGGCAGAACAGGGCTGCAGGTGGAATTAAGCAATGGGAGTCTGAATCACAGCTGTCAAAGCCTGAATATCTACTGGTCCCCAGAGGCCACATGATTGCATCCTCCCACAATACCTGGGCACTGCAGGTTCACTTTGAATTAAGCTGTTTTGTAGAATCATAGAAGGATCTGGTTGGAAAACCTCTGAGATCACCAAGTCCAACCGTACCTGTCCACTTACTAAACCATGACCCTAAGAAACTCATCTACCCTCCTTTAGATACCTCCAGTGATGGCGACTCAACCACCTCTCAGGGCAGCCTCTTCCAGTGTCTGACATCCCTTTCACTGAAGAAATTTTTCCTCATGTCTAGACTGAACCTCCCCTGGTACAATTTATGGCCATGTCCTCTTGTCCTATCACTTGTCATTTGTGAGAAGAGACCAGCACCTACCTCACCACAACATCCTTTCAGGCAATTGTAGACAGTGATAAGTTCTCACCTCAGCCTTTTCTTATCTAAGCTAAACAACCCCAGTTCCCTCAGCTGTTCCTCGTAGGATTTGTTCTCCAGCCCCTTCACCGGCCTCCTTGCCTTTCTCTGGATGTGCTTCAGCACCTCATGTCCTTGTAGTGAGGGGCCCAGAACTGAACACTGTACTCGAGGTGTGGCCTCATTTCCCTGGTCCTGCTGGGAACACTGTTTCTGATACAGGCTAAGATGCCATTTCAAAGTAGCCATGATTAGTTACTCACTGAAATCTGAAAGTTTGTCTTTAATGGCTTTTAGTTTTCTAGGAGGTTGGTTTTGTATTGGCATGTTCAAGCAAAGTTTTTACTTTGAAAAAATAGGTTTGGATGGTGAGGACTCCAGCAAACAAAAATAGTATAAGAAGAGTTGGACTCTGGCCCTGAAAAGATTTTAGCATTGCTTAACTCTCTCATAGTTAATACTTCATAATGCCTTGACAGGTTGTTAGTTCACTTTCGTCCTAAAAAATGAAACCGGGACATCAAAGATTCATTTTTGTGTGGAAAGGTTTTTATTTTTTAATACCACTAGTGAAGATAATTACTTGCAGTTTTCTCATAAGGTAGACCTATATAATGGACCTGAAATACTAATGTAAATTAAAGCAGTCACAATATCTTGCATATATTTCTTTTGGCAACAACATAAGTTAATGTTTAAGCTAATTCCTATGATATATTCTGGTGAGAAGGGAAGAATGAGTTTTAAGAATATATTTCTTCAGTCTTTACTGACAAACAGATCTTTAATTTTTCCTAAAACTACCATTGTTTTTTGACTTAGTCTTGAAAAATTATCAAGTAATTTCCTGTTTCTCATTTCTGACAAGGTTGATTCTTGAAATCATACCAATGTATTTTGACTTGATATTGAGTTTGACTAGCCTTAGCTTATCAGAATTACTGAAGTGTTATTACTGAAATATTCAAATTACTTGATTGATGGAGATAAATCCAGTTAGAGGCCAGTCACGAGTGGTGTTCCACAGGGTTCAGTGCTGGGTCCAGTCCTGTTCAATATCTTTATTAATTACCTGGATGAAGGGATCGAGTGCACCCTTAGCAAGTTTGCAGATAACACCAAGCTGGGTGGAAGTGTCCATCTGCTTGAAGGAAGGGAGGCTCTGCAGAGGGATCTGGACAGGCTGGATCGATGGGCTGAGACCAACGGGATGAGGTTTAACAAGACTAAGAGCCGAGTCCTGCACCTGGGACACAACAACCCCATGCAGAGTTACAGGCTTGGGGAAGAATGGCTGGAGAGCTGCCTGGAGAAAGACCTGGGGGTGTTGGTTGACAGCCAGCTAAATATGAGCCAGCAGTGTGCCCAGGTGGCCAAGAAGGCCAATGGCATCTTGGCCTGCATCAGAAACAGTGTGGCCAGAAGGACCAGGGCAGTGATTGTACCCCTGTACTTGTTACTGGTGAGGCCATACCTCGAGTGCTGTGTTCAGTTCTGGGCCCCTCTCTACAAGAAGGACATTGAGGTGCTGGAGCGCGTCCAGAGAAGGGCAACGAGGCTGGTGAAGGGGCTGGAGAACAAGTCCTATGAGGAATGGCTGAGGGAACTGGGGTTGTTTAGTTTCGAGAAGAGGAGGCTGAGGGGAGACCTCGTTGCTGTCTACGGCTGCCTGAAAGGAGGCTGTGGCAGAGCGAGTGTTGAATTCTTCTCTCAAGTCACAGGCGGTAGGACAAGGGGAAATGGCCATAAGTTACACCAGGGGAGATTCAGACTGGATATTAGGAAGAATTTCTTTACTGAAAGGGTAGTCAGGCACCGGCAGAGGCTGCCAGGAGAGATGGTTGAGTCACCATCCCTGGAGGTATTTAAAAAAAGGATAGATGAGTTTTTAAAGGACATGGTTCAGTGGATGATAGGTGTCGTTGGACTCAGTGATCTCAAAGGTCTTTTCCAACTGGAAGATTGTATGATTCTATGATTCTATGAAAATAGCAGAAGAACAACTGAGAATAACTACTTTAGAAAGACTACTGGAAATGACGAATAATTTTATTATTTAAAGAAATTATCTTTTCGATATCATGAGTAACTTGACCACTTTGCAACTGGTTCTCAGTTATCGATGTGACAAATGATTTTATAGGTTGTCTAATTCTTTTCAGAAAGTGGCAGGCTGACCAGAATAGCACAATCAAAATTGGTTTATTAATTAATTAATTATTATTTATTATTAAAATGTATTAAATTTCGTGATGAAATAACAAATATACTGCTTTCTTGGAAATTCTGAGAAATCATTTCTTATGAGAAAACATCTATCTCTACCTCTATAAATATTCTGCAACATCAAATTTGGCTTTTGGCTTCTAGAAAAATCCAGTCAGCAGGAAGATTTACCCATCCCTTTCTTCTTTTAAAATTTAGTACTGTATTTTATAACTCTTCAATTATTCTCTTACTACCCATACGCCAAGGAGAAAGAAACAAAGGCAGTTTTTCATAAATACAATTTTAAGTGAAATGAACATTTCAGAAGATCATGAACTTAAGATGAAACTTAACATTATATTTGAAACATAACGTAAATACTATGAATTAGTATAAATACCTCAAAACATAGTTGAAGAGGTGAAATGAACCACAAGTCCTTAGATGGCATTTGTTGCATTTTATTCCTGCAGTAAATCTGTCGGAATCCCAATATTCACTATTAATAATGATCAGTTTTATAAAAATTTCAGATTTGGTTGTGTAAGAATACTGCATGAAGCTACTAAGCAGAACAGCAAAAAACAGACATGTTAAATAGGTTTGTTATTCTTGAATAATTTTTCTATTTGGCATTGAAATCTCTTTTGTTAAAAATGAAATCACTTCAGACAAATGTAGAACAAGGAGGATCAGACAGTCCAATAACCGGAGGAAGATGAAGAAAGCAAGAAGAAAGATGCTAGAGAGATTACAAAGTTGGGATCTTGATATTTTCCAATAAAAAATTTATAGAAATTAATTTCTTTGACATAAAAAATGACAGATGTAAATATCTTAGAGAAATGTTTCAGTACCAATTTTATTATTGTAGTTTTTCTGGGGGTTGTACAAATATTAGGAATCAAGAAATACATTTTAGTCTCCCAGAATCAAACACTGAGCTAGGACTGAAGGATGAAGTCTTTCTAAATAATTCAAGAATATGTTTTAGCTCACAAAGGAACAGTGTCCATGTTGCAGGCAGTTTAAATCCACTAAGGATTCAATTCAACGAGTTTTTCATTATTGCAATGTTTTGAAGGGGGTGAAGATGATGGTTTTTTACAGAACTGGGACACAGAGCTATTTGAGACATTTAGGGACAGGAAAACATATAGTAGACTAATTTTAAGAAAATATTTGTTAAGAAGATTCAGTCTTTCTAACATCCATTACTGATAACAACTGATACGGTGAAGACACCACAATCTACTTGTAAAGACAGGCAAATTTGCTTATGAAATACTAAGCTTAAAGCTATCCTCCTAGTTTGGGTGAAGAAGCTTCACTGACACACCAGAAAGCTGCTGGCTCACTTCTCAGTTCACATTCAAGTTGAAACCTATTGGAAATGAGCATCCTGGGAGATGTATAATGCTGTGATTAGTCCCCCTTGCTCCTAGGCAACTCAGACCTGATGACCTTCAGTAATGTCCCTTCAGACCTTGTGTCTTCTAGATTTTGCATAAAGGCAGACTGGGACTGGTATTGGTACACCAGGGGCTTTCAACTTCCCTTTTCAGGACTACTAGTTCAATATAGGTCAAAGATTTCCAAACAATCTTTTCATCTTTAAATTACTGTACATTGTAAGTGATTTGTACTGTCCATCGAGGGAATATGCATATGGAAGAAAACTGAAAAACATCTCTGGAGCAGCACCGCCACCACTGTGAGCAGCTAAAGCCTAATGAGAGGGGGCCAGCGGATAAGTGGTGCAAGAAGAGGGTCACATTCCTCCAAAACTTTTGCAGGACTTCACAACAGACTCAGTGAGTACTTCCTTGCTCTTTTTAATTTATTTTGTACCCAGAAGATTTTCTTTTAAACTCAAGAATATAAACAATTATCTGCTTTAAAAAATGTTTTCACATATCAACTAGTTTTAATTGTTGTTTCAAAGACTGCAGGTTAAAACAAGGTAAGGTTAATCTTTTTTGATTGAAAAATACTGCAACTCATAGATACGGTTGCTAGGAAATAATTTTTGCTGACTAAAAATATTAAAGGCAAATTAAAAGTTAACTGCTATAAATGTTTTAATATCTACTTTCTCAGGGCTGAATTCTGGGATCTTGGTTCATAATAATTAATGTATTTTCACTGCTTGGATTCTTTCATTAGCAGGTAGTGAGCCA
This sequence comes from Tapera naevia, assembly GCA_033556795.1. Lineage (NCBI taxonomy): Eukaryota > Metazoa > Chordata > Aves > Cuculiformes > Neomorphidae > Tapera > Tapera naevia. The sequence goes on from JAUMJJ010000038.1 coordinate 22,330,235, forward strand.
CAGCAGCTAAAAAGAGTCCTAACAGCCCCAGATTTAACCAAGGGGAGGACTGACGGACAGTGTGAAGAAGGTCAATAAATTCTGGGAAAGCCAGAGCAAGGTCAGGGCCGTAATACAAGTGTGTTCCCAGGAGGTAAAACAGCCTACAGAACTGTAAGGACAGGACTGCCCTTGGAGTCCAAAATCTGAAGGGAATAAGAATGGATTTGGAAGAATTCCTTCATCCTACCATTTGTGAATGCACAGTTTAGGACAAATAGTCCCATACATTTCAGCATTACTTGTTCAGTATACATATTTAGCTGAGCCCTGCTTGGTGTTTTGCCTATGAAGAGTTAGATGTAACCATAGTACACTAAGATTTGCTTGGGAACACCAAAATCAGTGTTCTCATGATGTCAGGGCTTCAGATCCAGAGTGGAAACAGAATGTATGAAAATAATATTCCCCATTTTATGTACAGGCTGCTTGCCAGACAAGGTGCACGGGTAGCAGATCAAATTTGGATTAAAAAGCAAAATATGTTGACCAGCTGGAGTAGTATACATTGCAAACAGCAGTGCATAATTTTCCTTTAGAAAGAAACTTATGTAAGAACAACCTTATGTAAGAACAGAGCTGTGTAGTTCAGCCCTGTAGATGTCCTCACAAGGCACTGTTCAAGTAAGAGAGCAGCAAACTAAGCAGAGGGGAACTTGTTGTGAGACAAGGCAAGGTGCAAGTGCTGCATATGCAATATGAAGAGCCAGTTAGATTTCTTTTTAAGAGGAAAACATCAGTGTTCTGGTGTGAACTTATATGAATGCACAGAGATTCTGTTATGAATACAAGGGTAAAATTTTTAAAATCTGCGTTATATCACTAGGAGACACTGCTGAAGAAATCAAAGTTACTGAAGGTTTAAACCCCACCTTCTGCATTTCAAAAACAAGTTTCAGCACACTGTGGTACAGTTAGGAGCCTGCAGAAATTATACAAGTCCAAAGCTTCCCCAGTGATTTAAATCCTTTAAGGGCCCAGGTCTCATGGGCAATGGGGTGTCCAGAGTTCAGAGGAAACATAAGATAACGTGACATCTGTGTGCATGAGTGTGGTATGAAAGCAGCACACATCCAGCTTCTGTTGTAAAACTAACAGGAGAAGCAGCTGGTGACCCAACCCACATAGATTTAGACTCTCCTAGATATTTAATCTTGTATAAAATATCGATGTATAAAGAAGGAGGAACTGATGTCATAGGAGAGTCACAAGAATCTATCACTTGAATGTGTTTTTTCTTTTGGCCATAATAACACCACAGCATAAATTCTGGACTTCAATTATTTGTATAGGGTTTTCCTCTACCTCACTCAAGAGCATACATTGCTCCAGTAAATTGCAGTGCAGAGACAAGGCAAATATGCTCCACCTGAATATGTTAAGTTAGCCTAATAAAACACCAGGTAATATGCAATAGCATCCTGAGCCGTATATGAAGAAAAATAAAAATTAAATTTCACCCACATCAAAGTTTAAACACACAAACCTTAACTTCTATTATTTTTGCAGCTTTTATTTCCATATTACCCCATGGTTCAAGTTAATGGTTTTGTTCTAGACAACATTTTGCTAAACAGGTATTAGATGGATCACAGGTAAGTACAAACCTTGTACTGGTTCATAAGTCTGATGGAAGTATGGGTTAATAGTCTTAGCCATATCCTGAAAAGTTATACATTGCCACATTTTCTCTTAAAGTATGCACTATTGAAAAATTATGCTCCCAGAGAAGCTGAATATATCCCCTCAAGCTATTACATTTACTAACTTAATTTGTTCCTCTGACCTTCTGTAGAAAAACAGATTTGTCTCATTTAGACAACAGAGAAGACAACACTTACTCTTAGAAGAATATTTTTCTTTCTGCTCTTTGCAAGAACAAGAGTAGAAATATAATGTTGGCCATGAAATACTGTTCCCCTCACAGATAAATAGTTTGTTCGTCTTCTAATATGCACATTGTGAGTAGCATCCTTATCAAAGGCTTTCTGTTTTCCTCTTAAAATCTGTGTTCAAAAATTTCAAACTTCTACACCATCTCCAAATCATGGATGAGGAAATGCCCGAGTATTTTCAGTGTTTAAAAACACCTGTCTGATCTGAAAAAGAAAAAAAAAAAAGACAGCTAAAATTCAAAACTAGCACTGTTGCTGCAGAATCCTTCTTCCACCCTTGGCTACATCCCCCTTTCCTAAAAGCACCAAAGTCCTACTGTGGAGAAGATTGTTCTGTATGTGAGGTATCAGACAGAATCATGAAAATCACTTTTTGAGGTACATAATAATGCAACCCATGTAACAAAATATAAGCTATGTTTTGAAGAGAGATGACATTTTCCACAAAACCAGGTTTACACTGTGTCTTGTTGACTGTATCTTACAGACGATATCACAACATTTTATCTGTATGTAACAAAATATATTAATCTCACCTTAACTATTGTATATTTTTGCCTCAGATCTTTGTTGAAATAGGTGATTTTGAACTCCATACGATAAAGATTAATTTCACGCCAATGTATGTAGAGTGAACTGAATAGACCAGGTGTCTCAGAAGTTCGGCTCTAGCTTAATTCTACAAGTCCCCACAAGGTTTCCTCTTGACTTACAGTTTCTCCTCAGTGGGTTATGTAAAGCTAAACTAGTGATTCCAACTCTTAGCAAAAAAAATGAGAGTACACAATAGCCTGCCACTAACTACTGTTGCAGAGAGACCACAGAAAGAGGGGACTGGCAGTCTTCCTAAACCAAGAAACTGCCTACACGAAGCCAAGATCAAAAGAGATGGATATGGCCATGCAGATCCCCATTTTGTGCCACCTCTGTTGTTAGAACTTTTATATTCCCCATGCCTCTAATACGACAACTTTAATGAACAAATGCATAATAAAAAGAGCACAATGCTATTGTGTGTCTTAGCATTTAGCCAACATATTTTCAGAAGGAATGCTGTTCACCAAGCCATAATGAGTTTAAATTCATGCTATTTGCTTCCCTTATTCCTTTTAGTTTGTGCTACTATCAAGAGATCAAATTAAATGGCAATTTCAAATAGTATTTTGCAAATGTCTTTGTCATTAGCAACTACTTGCCAATATGTTTGAACAGTCTGTGATTTGGGCTGTTTGTGTACCGCTTGCTTCAACTACTCATTTTTCAAACAGCTGCTAGGTCCCACACTATTGTTTTTCCTCTACAAAAGTGTATTTGCAATTTTAAAACCAAGGACTAGTTAATAATGCATTTTCACAAAATTTTTGAAATGAATAAACATGAGAACTGAAACTTGCAAACTTTTAAAAATTCACAAAGGTTTTTTTGTATAAAGTGGGTTAAATATGAATAGTTCAGCTTCTACATTTTTTTACTTTTCTTCATGAAGATGTTCCTGAATCATTCTGTTACAACCAGAGCAGCTCTATCAAATGAAAAAGACAATCATTCAGACAGAAAATACGTCTGTTAATAAGCCAAAGGAGTGAAGTTGTACCACTAGAAATTTTTAAATGCTTTGAAAGTCCACAGATAGAAGTCAACTAAAGTAAAGTATGTACAAGTTGCAGTTGCTTTGACAAAATAACACTAGGATGAATCACATATGTTATTTACAAAAGCACAGAATTCCAGATATAAGAAGGTTAGTTGTCAATATTAATTAAATAGCCCCAAAAAGGGTTATTGGGTGCATACTCAAAAACTATAAAATATTCTTCCTTATCATTTAATAAAGCTTGAATAATGTGGTCTTAGGGAGAAATCCTTCTATGTAAAGAATTATGGATGCAGATTAATACATTTTACAGCAGAACAAATAATTTCATATTTTATTGACAAATTCATACACAGCCATAAATAAAAGTTAAAATATTTTCCAAAATGAGCCAGCTGGAAGCACCTTGGGTGGGAAATACTATAGTATCCTCCCACTTGTAAAATACATTATTCTAGTTATCAGTTAGAGCATTCAGCATCACCATTATTAGTGCTTGATTCCAATATATAGAATCTCAAACCCAGGTTAATTTTAAAAAGGAAGAACTCAGTTAAGAGCATAATTATATAAAAAAACCTAATTGTAAGTGGTTCAGTGGTCACTGTTCTAAATAAAGTGCTTGCTGACATGAATAAGTAACAAAGCTAAGCTAAGCTAGGAGCAAAACAACATAGACTTAATAGCTATATTTGTAGATATTTGGATACTAAAATTAAAATATATACTCAGTTTTTATATTAACGGACTCCAGTGTTAATTGTACTATTTGCACTTAATACAGCTGTTTTGAAGAAAGAATAAGTACACCATATTTCCCTTCTTTACAAGGTACCACATTTTGCTCCATGAATGCTATTTATTTTGTTACAAGAAGTAGAAAATGTCTGTAACTCCTCGTGATTGATCCTAAAATCAAACCAGGAAATAAATTTATACCTGAAGCTGTCTGTCTATGAGAATGTGGCTGAAAAGTTTCCCGGATATGCCTTATATATACTTTAATATTAATTTTTTTTCAGTGCTCAAAAGCAATTTATTCCCTACCTGACTCTGTTTGAAAGAGGTGAATTTATGGTGGTATTAATAGCCTCTTTAGATTAATCTACAAAGGTTTCTAGAAATTTTTGTTGAGTCTTATACAGAAATAAAAAAGCCATTCCTGTCAGCAGGTAAGTCTGACTCTTCACAATGAGCAGAGGCTGGACAGTGCCTGGGAGCTGCACAATGAATAATAAGGTGTATGAGAATCACCAGATCTTCCAAATCTGGAGAACAATTTAAATTATTCTAGTTTTACTGCTACTAAGTAAATTTTACCCAAATTATGAGTAAAAGACACATTTCTATATTGGTTATCAAAGTGTGAGATATTGTTGAGATGAATAGGTATATTAATTACAAGTATCCAGCTTATGCTTGTAGGAGGAATGCCAGGCACTACTGCTCTGCTGGTGACAGTCAGTGCCTACAAGGATAAAAGAGAAACTCTCCCTTTCCCAGAGGCTGCTCCAGTAAAAGCCCATTCGTGGACAGGAAAACAAAAGTAGGGGGGTTTGGATAGACTTTAGTGGAATTTCATCCCCTTGCCACAGAGTTCTTTTTGCCTCCCTGACTCTGTGGAAACACAACAGCCAGTGTACCAAAGGGGGAAAGAGTAGTACCCAAAAAGAACAGAATTGTTGAGGAAACAGAACTGTGTTATCAGACAGAAATATCACCAGTCCAGGAATAGTGAGGTGAAAAAGCAAATATTTGCTTGGCAATCTGAGATAACCTGATGAAAAATGTAATGTGTTCCTTATTAAGGAGAAAATGACAATGAGATTAATATTGAATAAGGATGTTTTTATGCAGGTTCTCAGTGCAGCTAAAAAATTTGCAAAGTGATGTGAATACATAAAATATTTCTTCCTTCTTTCTCTAGAGTGGTCTACACATTCTAACCATCACTGACATATCAAGGTGTCAAATAGGTTAGAGAAATAAGCATGGGAACTGATGCAGATTAAATTTTATTTTGGTATCTGAAAAAGAGTATTGCAGTAGGGTTCTTGCATATTTTATCACTGTTTAATTGGATTTCCTAATCTGATTTCGTAATTGATAGAAGAGGGAGTAAAACAAAAGACTCATGATTAACATTTGACAGAAAATTTAGGAAATGTTTCTCCAGTTCAAGTTTTGCATGTTCTTTTGAGTTTTGACTGTCAGTTTGACTGTCAGTCTTTGTTCTTGACTTTTAATTTGCCTCACAGAGATTTGGTAGCTTGCTGAGAAATTCACTTTTCCCTTTTGTGCACTCAATGTTAGACTCACACCCTACGTTTCATTTCAGTCTGAACAACAGCCCAGAAGTACACATCATTTCAGTGCCACAGTAGCTGAGACTGAGGCAAAGTTTCTTACCCCGTTGAGACGTGGCACACCAGCTTCCTGACAAACACTGGTTTCACGCAATATCTTGGTGATAACCAGGAGATGAACTCAGTCGTGCCAAAGCCCACACGCAAGTTGTCAATCTATAAACTTAAAGTACAGCTTCGTCATTGTCATGATGGGAGACTTTGAAATGTAAATTACAGAAATTTCCTAAACTTTAGGCATAGATTTTCTTTGTTTATTTTCTTTCCTGACCTTTGGCTGTATTTCATTATCACCCCTTAGCAGTTATTACGCATTCACCTCTGGATGTATTGTGCACACACCGCTTTTGTAAAGTCTTTATACATTTATGTTAACATTTTATTCTTTTAAATTCTCAGCAATTTTAAATCTCATTGTTCCCCTATAAGTATTCCTCTGCTATTTGTATAAACATTCACTTGTATAGCTTAGCTGCAGTAGTATTTCATTTAAGTTGAAGAAGAAGAAATACTTGGATGGAATAAAAATAAGTGGCTAAACAAGGTACTGCACTGCAGCTAAGCAAATATTATTAATTAATATATATTAGAGTATTCTTAAAGTAATTAAACAGTCAGAATTTAAAGCCACCAAAGCATCAATTTTGAGTGTTTGTTCTGATTCCCTGAAACAGGTCATGAGTTTTGTCCAGCAGTTTCCAAACCTTTCCTAAGAACTGCAAAATCACCTTTAAATTGGGCTTTCAGTGAGCATTTTACCACTGATATTTAAGGAAAACTGGCAAACAATGGAAAGTTTAGCACAAGGCTATAAGTTAGAAAAAACTCATATCTACCATTTTTCACTTAAATATGTAGCTGAAGTTAAAACATATCTTGTAGATTCCAGTTCACAAAGGTTCGGAATGGCATTTGAGCCTCTGTAATGACTCATACTGTGATGATTTATGCTTAGTCCTATCTCAAGAGTACCTATTTCACTCTGTTTGTGTAGGATTTCAGTTAGGACATCCTTACATCCACATTAGACTTGACGAATGACAAAATTTCATCCCACTAGCAGCATTCTGCACCCAAAGGAAAGAACCTGTTATGTCTTTCCTTGGGAATAGGAAGGCTGGGATGTGTAACATTTAGTCTAGGTGATAGTTTTCCCAAGGACATTAATTGATTGCCACTGGCAGGGCAAATTTGTGCTTCAAATGAGTAAACATATAATAACAGCAGCTGATTGAAATATTGGTGGATTTTCTACAACATCTAATGTGTGGTATTTTAAGCAGACTTTGTAGATTTTTGCAGCTCTTGAACTGAGAGGCAGCTCGGGAACTGAAACCTGCAACTCTGCACCCCAGCTTCTGCACTAACCATCCAGGTTCCTAACAGTGATTTATAACTGAGCTCACTGTCAGGGCTGCTTCCGGGCAGAAAAACACACCTCATCCCTCCAGATATATTTGGTTTTTTGTCCCCCAAACGCACTGGGAAATAATTTATTGCTCATCTTCCCGGTCTTGTGTTTAGTCCAAGGCTCCAGAACCTTGGCTGTATCCAGCAGCTGCTGGAGGACCTGGGAAGGCCCCACCAGTTTCCACATTCCCTCACAAGGCTGGGCCAGAGGCTGTTCTGGCTCATGCTCTACTTCCTCTCTGAGGACCAATGTGCAGAACAGGCGAGGAAGAAGCTCTGTCTTGAACTTGGAGGCTGATTTTATTTCTTTTGCATTGCACAAGCCTAATTGAGCAAGGAAACCATTACAACATTAGAATAGTAGCAGGAATGGTATGATAAGATGCTGGAAACAAGAAAAACTCTGGCTTTTACACCTTCTGACAGTCAAACTCTATTAACACACCATCATCTTCTTTGAAGCTAATAACCACATTTTTATCGCCAACGGAGGGGCAAACCTATCTGCTCAGTTAGTCATAAATCTGGACAATGACTTCTTTAAGTGACCACTTATTTAAAAATAAATATAGAAAGTCAGATTAAATATGAATATACACTAATGCAAACTCTTAACTATCCTACTTACTCATGGCAGAAATCTCCTTCAGACTATAAATTAATAAAGAATTTAACCTGGAGAAGCATGGAAAAAACTAGGTCGCATCCTTAGCCTTCTACTTGACTTTATGTCTGTTCCTGTCATACAGCACTAGGAAGTCGGTAAAATATTTTGGGGTTTTTTTATACACGTAGTGCAGAGAATCTACACCAGAATCTTGAAAACTGCTGTGTTGACATGCATTCCTGGAGTCACAGTTTTCTTCCTCTCTGCAGTTCTTACAAACGTTGATTTCAAATATTTACAAGCCTAATCTTAATAATAGAAGAGATGATTTGACTGTTCTCATAAGGAATTTCAAATAATGAGCTGTTGTATTCAAAATATGGAAAACGAGAGCATTATATACAGTACCCTCTTGCTATTTGCAGAAACGTTTGTGTTATGTTGGAGGCTAATAACTTGAATTTGCTTTCATGAGTCATTACAGATGATCTATACAGGCTTGAAATTTTCCGCTTATCCTTTGTCTTTGAGAGTAAGGAAATATAAGTAGACAAATATAATAATCTAGGAAAGCCTGGTGCTTTTCTGTATCATTACAATGAGGAATTTGAAGTATCATCAGACTGTACGGAGAGACAGTAGCATTGCATGAAGTTCTGAGCCAAGTGCAAGACTCAGCAGTTAGCCTTGTTGAACCTCATCCTACTGGTCTCAGCCCATTGATCCAGACTGTCCAGATCCCTCTTCAGAGCCTTCCTACCCTCAAGCAGATCAAGACTTCCACCCAAATTGGTGTTATCTGCAAACTTACTGTGAGTGCACTTGATCATTTTGTGCAGATCATTGATAAAGATATTAAACAGAACTTACCCCAACACTGAGCCCTGGGAAGCACCACTTGTGATCGGCTGCCAACTGGATTTAACTCCATTCTCTGCAACTCTTTGGGCCTGGCCGTCCAGTCAGTTTTTAACATAGGCAAGTGTATGCCTGTCCAAGCCATGACCCACCAGTTTCTGCAGGAGAATGCTGTGGGAAATGGTGTCAAAGGCTTTACTAAAGTCTAGGTAGACAACATCCACAACCTTCCCCTTATCCACTAGGTGAGCCACCTTGTTATAAAAGGACAAGGTTATCAGGTTAGTCAAGCCAGACCTACCTTTCGTAAGCCCATGCTGTCTGGACCTGACCACTTGGTTATCCTGTAAGTGTCGTGTGATGGCACTCAAGATGATCTGCTTCATAACCTTCCTCAGCACTGAGGAAGGATTGATAGGCCTGTAGTTCCCCAGATCCTCTTTCCAGCCCTACTTGTAGATAGGCATCACATCTGCTAACCTCCAGTCAACTGGGACCTCCCCAGTTAGCCAGGACTGCTGATAGATGATGGTAAGAGGCTTGATGAAAACTTCCATCAGATCACTCAATTCCCTTGAGTGGATCTCATCTGGCCCCATAGTCTGGTGTGTGTCTAAGTGGTCAGCAGCTTGTCACTAAACATTTCCTTTAGGATTATGAGGGCTTCATTCTGCTCCCTATCCCTATCTTCTAGAACAGGGCACTGGGTACCCAGAGAACAACTAGTCTTACTGTTAAAGACTGAAATGAAGACATTAAGTACCTCAGCCTTTTCCTCAACCTTTTCCACTGTTTTCCCCTGCATCCAGTAAAAGATGAAAGTTCTTCTATAGTCTTCCTTTTATTACTAATGTCTTTATAGAAACAGTTTTTGATTGTCTTTTACGGCAGTAGTCATGTTAAGTTCCAATTGAGATTTGGCCCTTCTTGTTTTCTCCCTGTATAGCCTCATAGCATCCTTTTAGTCCTCCTGAGTTGCCTGCCCCTTCTTCCAAGGACCATAAACTTTCCTTTTTTTCCTGAGATCTAGTCAAAGCCATCTGTTGAGCTAGGCTGGTCTTCTTCTCCACCAGCTAGTCTTTTGGCATACAGAGACAGCCTACTCCTGTGCCTTTAAGATTTCCTTCTTGAAGAATGTCAAGTGTTTTCAGACTCCTTTGCTCTTCAGTTCTGCTACCTTTTCTCCTTACTTCTCTAATAACCAAAAACTCTATCGTTTCATGATCATTATGGCTAAGACAGCCTCCAACTGTCACATCATCCACAAGTCCATCTCTGTTCTTGAACAGCAGGTCCAGCAAGGCTCCTTCTGTTGTTGGCTCACTTACCAGCTGTTTCAGGAAGTTATTCTCCACAGACTCCAGAAACCACCTCGACCATTTAGTCTCTGCTGTGTTGTATTTCCAGCAGACATCTGGTAAGTCGAAGTCTCCCAACAGAACAAGGTCTAGTGATAATGACGCTTCTCCCAGTTTCTTGTAGGGTATTTCATCTGCCTCTTCATCCTAGCTCTGTGGTCTATGACAGACTCCCTAAGTAATGTGCTTTGAAAATTTGAAAGATTAAATTGTTAAAAATTTTAAAAAAGTCAAGTGAATGACATAGTCTATTCCAGGTATGTCAATTTGACACTGATCTGAATTAGATAAAGAACAACTTAGTCTGATTAAAAAATCACCTGAAAGAATAGAACAAATAACACAAACATCCAGAAAACATGTCTCATCAGCAAATGCTGACATCAGTTCAATACATCTCAGTTCAATACATATAAGAGAAACTGATGGAATATCCTTAGAACTGTATAAGGCAATTTAATAGGTATAAAATAACATCCTGGTCAGTAAATCTAGAAGGACTGAAGACATAAAGTCAGGAGGCAATAACACGACCACACTTGCACAATAGAGAACACAACTAGCATAGGCATCCTGAATTGAACTCACAGATGATGACTAATACTCAGCAAGAAAAAATAATTAATGCAGTCTTCACATATTTAAACAGTGAAGTATGTTGCTCGAGCTTCCATATTTCTTATTGTGGCAACAGTTACTGGAAGTTTAAAAAAAAGGTGTTGATAATGTAGGAGAGTACTGAAGAAGAACAGAGCAATAAATAAGGATATGGAAAGCATGTTCTGTGGGAATACATGAGTACTTGATGCAGCTGACAAATATTTTCTCAATTTAAATTGCAAATCAAAACCCAATGGCTCATATACAGTTTCACCCTAAGACAGAAGACAGTAACTAGCAGTAGTGGTAAGCTACTTGGAAGTTTTGATGAATTTCTATCACCAGAGTATTTTCTTTTCAAGGGTGGGAGTTCCTCTCAGCAGTATTGTACAATTTGATAGTTTACTCCCTGTAAATCCATGGTCACCACCTATATAACATCACAAAGAAAAAGTACTTGAGTAAACCTCTGAGAGGTAAGAATGCTCCTTCTCTTACTAGCAGCAAATACAGCCTTGGTCATTTCATAGAAACAGAGATGACAGGTTTTCTTCAAAGATTCTGTCTCCACCATAACTATTATGTCTCCATTTGTTTCCCATGGGATCCACATCCGAAGAAATAAGGCCTCATGAAGCCATGCTGGTAGACGTAACTCCTATTACTCCTAGATGCATCCCTGGATTTTCCTAGATAATCATTACTGCAAGTCTGCACAGAATTGCTTAGTCTAAAACCTACTACAGGCAATGAGTTTTTATTTCAGATCTCTATCATATAAGATAAGCCATAATCACAAGAAAAATACATAAAAATGTTCTAATGGAATAAATTCCAAGCTGTTTTACACTCCTAACATATTTAAATTGATACTTTTCAAAGGTACTGAAGAAGATTTTTTTATCAAATTTGTATGAACAGACTTCAGCATTTTCAGTTTTCTATGCGAGTCGTAAATTGCACTGTTCTTCATGCAGGTAGGTGAAACAAACGAAAGCAAGGTTCTACCGTCATACTACTAAAACATGTTTGAACACATGACCTCAGAGCTCTTTGTGAGATAAAATACAGCATTGGTTGTTAACAGGAGTAAGTACGTAAGAAAGTAGAAGAGGAGCAAAGGATAAAAGTTAATTTTTTCTAAACATTATGTTTGGAAGAGAGAGTTAAGAAAACTTTATCTTAGTAAAAGATAAGCAGAGACATCACTTCAAGCACCTTGTGTTTAGTCATTAATATAACCTGACCTTAACTTTGAATTAACGCTCAGCAGTGTCTTATCAGTTCCTGTTCCTTTCAAAGGTTTATGGTCATACCAGGTTTTATAATCAAAATGCCAATACTCTGAGCAGTTACAGTCACATCTTAGTTGATAGTACTAGGAGGAATATATGTGAGTATCTAAAACATGACCCATACTTGGACTAATCTCATGAATATTGCAGACACATATTATTCTGCTCAAGGAAACAGAAAATTTCATTGCTAATTGTTCATAAAAGGTTTACTTAACTGGAATTTACTTTTCTTTAAGTGACACTTCCAGACAGAGAATGTCTAAGCTCTCATTAAATTACATTTTATTAATAATTAGTTAGGACATATCAATTAATTTGTCAAAGACAATTTTTTTTCCTTCACACTATGCTTTTTGTATAATAGCTTGTCTGCGTAAAATTTTTTGTCTTCTGCTCTGAAAAGTGGCTCTTATGAGACAGATAAAAAAAATTATATAAAAATTCAGAATATATTTTCTAATGTAAAGTCAACCTTGTTAGTGTCTGACTAAATAGAGAAAATCTATCCCAGAGAAATTGGTTACACTGATTTTGGACTCTGTGTGGCCTTAAAATACCTGAAAAAGGACTATGCTTCTCACTATAAATACATTTCTGTGGTGGCAAGCATTTGTGCAGCAAACATAAATCAGAGAAAAGGAGATCCTGTTCTTAACCATTTCACATCATAGCACAACTGGTAAAGCTGTGGAGGGGCAAGGACATTTATTCCATTAAGAACTTCTGCAAATCACTTTCATAGCAAGAGTCAGAGCTTCCTTGATCACAAGAAACCTTCATGTTCTTAACTCATTCCTGTTAATCAACATCTTTAATTTTATAAGTGCAGAAAGCAATCCTGGATTCCTAACATTCAGTTTGTATAACCTGAATTTCAACTGGAGACAGATGCATTAATTGTTAACCCAGGTATTATTTTTATTCCTTTTAATTGTGGTGCAGTGAATGTCAGCTGCTGAATGGCCAGCAGCTACTTGATATGACAAATCAATGCATGGGGCAATTGTTGCAAGTCAGGAAAGGATTCAAGGTTATCAGCTGACTGAGCCTTTGTACTGGGATGCTGAAGTGAGACTAGGCAGGGCTGGAGCACTGTGGGAAACAGTGGGTGCTCACAGGTAAAACACAGAAGCAGGAAGCGAGGACAGGAGGTACTCCAAGAGTGGGAAGCTCTGCCATCCACCTTTGGCTTGAAGGTATTTGAGGTGTATATAGTATCTATACAAAGAGCACAGACCTGGATACCCTATGAGGGGTGACTTATCAAGATGGGATTTCAATGAAAAGCTGTGCTTTATGCAGGACAAAGAGATTTTACACTGAAACAGGAGTGATGGAGTTCTGCATCTTTGGACAGAAATCAAGGAATCTAATTGCCTCTGAAGCATGTGGATTGCCAGTAGCTGGAGGCAAGCCTTGAAAGGATGCCATTAGTATGGGTGGCCCATTCTTCCAAAATATTTGTTTGTAAATTTCTGCTCTTGGCATACATTATGTGAACTTCAGAAAACTCATAATTAATTGGGCTCGCATTCTATATGATGAATGTACCAATACTCCAGAGACTAGAGGGCAAAAGGAGAAAGAAAAACAGTGCTGAATGAAAGGGCTTTTAACTACAAATAAATCAGGTAGAATAGAAAACAAGGAAACAACACAGGAAACTCCCTTTTTTGCCAATGCTTACCAGGTAAAACTCCCTAGAGTGCTAAGGGGTGAGTGTTGAAACCTTTGGCACCTGGCAATTGAAGTACTGCTGGCCCCTGTCCTGGCTGTATCGTGCTGTGTTAGCACAAGTATGCTACATTCTGGAAGCAATTAAGCAGACCCCTGTTTTGCTCCATTCCCTCTGTAGTGCAGCCAGAAATCTCTGCTGGAAGAGTGAATAAGATATCTTAGCATGGCAGTGAGCTAACCACTCCTTACTTCTGAATGATGACCTCTGTGAGGGAACATAGTATTCTTCAGGTCCCATGACTGTCTTTTTATTCACAGTATCTTTCCTGGACCTTCCTGAGAAGATCAATTCCCAGATTTTGAGGCATAAAGTCACACAAAGAACTGCAGCATTTGGTTAGAATGACTGAGAGTGTAATAAACTGTGTGGAAATTGCTTCTAAATTACCATTTACTATGACACAAGACAGGCTTTGTCTCTCCTTTTCTCTTCTCCTTTCTCACTTACTTATTTTTTGAACACTTGATAATTACCTAAGTGACAGAATAAAATGTACTGATTTGTGTTTTCCAGTGTAATAAAGGTTCAGAGGAGTTTATTTTTAATCTTTAACAATAGAAAAATAAATTGCATGAGTTACTCTTTAGTGCCCTGAACTCTATCAGTATTCTCTAAATTGTATGTACCTTAACACAATCTCACAGTATGGCAAGGAGTGGAGGGGGAACATCGTGGCAGCTGTTTGGTATTTTTGTTACAATGTAGAGGCCTTTCTGCATGCACAGAATCAACCAGTCCAAGAAAGACTCATCGAATTGAGTAGATTGGAAGAGACCTCAAAGACCACCTTCTCCATCCTTCTTCTCAAAGCAGGACATGTTAGAAGATACTGAACAGATTGCTCAGGGCCTCATGCAATCAATTTTTGGATATCTCCAAGGATGGAGATCCCACAAACCCTCTGGTGCACCCACTCCAGTGTCTGGTCACCTTTATATTTCCTAATATATAATGGTAAACCTCATTATTACAGACTCTCTCGGTTCCGTCTCATCCTATCTCTCATTTAGACTGAACAAACTCATTTCTCTGAGCCTCTCTTTGCATACCATATGCTCAAGCCTCCCCTCCAACATCATGGTGGACCTCCACAACACCTCAGGCATCCTTCAAGATAAAAGTCTTCAACTGTAATTCTGCTTTACAGAACATCCAAGTCACTTGCTCAGGTGATCCAGTCCCTGATCCCATCACACACACTCAGGCAGCAAATTATGCTGAACCCTCATGAAAAGGATCCACACCTTATCTGTCAATTTTTTAAGTATCTACTTTCTGCAGATACTTTTTGTCACTTTCTGGGAGCCAGAAACACCTAGAGGCCTGGAATTTTGTCTAGCTCACAAGGAAAATATGAGCCAAACATGGTTTAGTGGTGAACTCGGCGGTATTATATTTACAGTTGGACTTGATGATCTTAATGACCTTTTTCAACCTAAATAATTCTGTGATTTTGAGAGACATAGCATAGCTAAGGAAAAGTATCTGCTTGGTTCAAGTTCCTCCTCTTTCCCAGGAAGAGTTTTGACAGTCTTCTGTATTTCACCTCTACCAGCTCCCTCTTGGGTTTTTTTTGTGGTTGCCAACTCCTCATACTTCCAAGACATGATTATTTCCCTTCCTTTTCTATTTGTTAGTGTTTGGGGGTTTTTTTTGAGGTGGAATAACACTCAAAAGCCTAAATTCAGCTGTTAATTCCTGCTGGACATCAAATAAAACAAGCGCAATTCTTGACATGTGATAACTCCATCTACATGGGAGCTCAGCTGCCACACTTAGTTAAAACTGCTTACTGCATAGGGCTAAAATAATCCTTTATGTTTTGAACAGAAGACAACATTAGTTTAATTAAATGGAAGTTCATCTAACATACCTAAAAGTATTAGTTGTTTTCCTTAGGACTGCATCTTAAATGTAGGGACATGCGGGTTTACAAATACTGAAAAGCGACTTTTGTAATAGCCAACGTGTACCGGAATTACAGCCCGATTGAGAGATTTCTATGCACAGTTCATTACATAATAGTTTTCCATACAAATTTGATGTGAACTTGGCCATAATCAACTACAGGCTGTATTTCATGCTCGTGCTCTTGGAAAGTGCAAAATGTCCTGTTCCAAGTTTGTATGTTTAAGTATAATTTCATTTCACTTCAAGAGTAAAATTATTAACGTAATTTAGGGGGAAATATAGCTTACACTTTGGGTCTTCTTTTTTGTTTTCTTCCTTGCACTGAAAAACTATTGACTACTTTTGATATAAATGCTGTCTCATGTCAGTGCATCAGAAGTCTTAAATGGTTAGGGTTGTTGAGGTTTTGTATAAAACATTTAAGGATAGATGTGGATAAGCAAAATATTTACTGCTCCGGGGATTTCCATTGCCTGTAAAGCTGCATTAATTTTCGTGAAAAATCCACTTTAGTAAAACTATATAGCTTGACTTCTTTTAACTCATGAGTATAAACAATTGATCCTTGTGTTCTTGTATGGCATTTCTGGCACTTGTTTCCTCTGGTTTTGGGGTTTTTTTGTTGCTTCTCTCTAGCAATTTATTTCATTAATCCTTAAGTGCATCCAAATATTTGATCACAAAACTCAAATAGCAGCTCTATCCATTACATGGAAACAACTTTGATGTGCCTGATTGCAGATGAAACAAAAATAAATGTGAGTACTTACAAGAAAGAATATCAAGTAGAAAGACAAACAGTCAAGATGACAATCTTTTGATTGTGAAGTCACAACAAATTTTGAGGGGTGAAGAGGTCACATCCTATGAAAGAAATGTGAAACAAAATACATAAAAACAATGAAATGAAGCAAGATTGATAGGGAGAAGATAAAACTGAAAGTAATTAGCATTTAATTCAGGAACGTTCTTCCTAAAGGAGGGTTACAGAGGGGACTGTCAGTGGTAATGAACATCTGGCAATACATGGTCAGTATGTGTCCAAATAAATTAGTTGGAAAGTAGGATTTTGAAAGAAAGGTTTAGATGATAACAAAATTTAACAACAATCAGTTGATAACATTAAAAAAGATTTAATCTAATTTTTTTCATTTTCTATGAAATCCTTCCAAAATACAGAAATAAAAATTAAATTTCTTGAATATTTAAAAAATCAGAATAGACCCAAAATAATTTCTTATCTTCAACATGCTACATGCAGGGCCTAATCCCAAATCTATTTGATGTTGTAGGCTTCATGGAATTTAATGATGATGGAATTCCTAACATCCCTTCAGCAGACATTCCCAGTTTGGGGCATATGTCGCCACTAGATTAGCGAGTTTTTCCTGTTTGTTTGCTGATACTTCTAACAAAGGTGATACTGCAGTAACAAAACACAAGAATTATTATCCGAGTGGCATTTTTGAGACCTTGTTCCCTTTACACCAAAGATTATATGATGTAAAAGGTACATTCAAGGAATGAAATAAAGATTATATGTTGAGGTGTGAAATAATAAAAGTTTATGTATAAATGGATAGAAAAAGAGAGGACAATAGAGCAAAAAGGTCCTCCAGAGTCATGGTAAGGAAAGAAGGCTACTTTATGATCAAGGATCTTTGTCATATTTCCCAACAAAACCCATTAAAATTGACTGGAAAAGTACATCCTATTTAGTGTATTGACACACCTTGACAGGAGTCAGAAATACTCTTCTTCAATTGTAACAATAATTAAATGGTCCAAATGTTCATTTAACGCCAAACAGAGTTTGTCAGATTTTGAAAACTAAACAGATTTGGACACAGATTTTGGCCGGGATATTTCCCAGATGCCATAATCATAAGCCATGAATTGTGATTGAATGCTTGGCAAGTGTCAGACCACAGAAATCAAATGAGTGGAAAGATTTCTGCTGTCCCAATCACAGCTGCTGATTTGACAGATGGGAATACTTTGGATTTGGTGCAGCCTTGTGACATACTAAATTCTGACAAATGCCAGGGGCAGAACTGAGTGATCTGACCTAGGCTGGCAACTTCTAACCTTTTATGACACCATTGGGTGAAAAATAGGACGTGTGAGTGAAGTACAGACACATTGAAAGGGAAAATTCAAGGCAGAACAATGTCTGATATTATTTGAATTTTTTACTTCTCGTATTTTGATATTAAGTATTCTAAAATAATAATTTTTATGTAATTCTTAAAAATGTATATATCTCATTTGACATGCCAAATCCTTATTTCCCAAGACGTCAATTTCCATGTACTTTGTTGTCACAGTGAGGAGTCACAATTTTGAGGCAGGGACTAACCTGTTTCACATTGATATAAACTGGGAAACATTTATTTGATGTCAGTGGAATAACAGCAAGGCAACACAAGTGACTGGGACCCGGTCCTCTGTCTGTAAGGATTTTTAAACTTGATGATGATAACCAAACAAGACATACCCAGATTCCCTGAAGTATTTTTATGAAGAACTGTCAAATTAGTTGAAAGCAGAATCTAGAAGCTGAGAGTAACAAGTTGTCTCCCTGCATGTTTTATCGCACGGCAGATAATTTTCTTAATGAAAGCCTTTGAAAATATGAATCATTTTACACAGTTAAAGAAAATTCACACCATAATGGAGGATATTTTAAAATCAAATCACTTAAGGTTTAAGTGCTCTGTTTTTACAGCTTTTATAGTCGTTTATTTCTTGCAGAGGTACAAGTCACCACTAGACAGACATTGCAGAAGACATTGCAGAAGTGTCTGTGAATTCCTCTTTCACTCCCTCCTCCCCCATCTCTGCTTTCTTAGCTGCTGGCTTCTGCTCCTTCAATTCACACAGATTAACAAACTTCATGATAATACTCAAGGAATTTGTTTAAGACTACAGGAGCATCAAGGGGTAACAGAAGGAAAGCAGCTGACTCCACACCAAAGCTGATTAGTAGTGCTCACCTACCTTCTACTGGCTGAGCTGAGGGTGGTAACTTTTGGTTGTAAAGATGATATGCACCATTTTCATCTCAGTAATATGACCAAAAATCCTTATGCAAGTGTTTCCTCCAGACTAGAAAACTGAAATGAGTATACTTTACCCAAGATATCAAAACAAATGTTAGAAATGCAGGTATCTGTACAATTTCTCCTGGTTTTGCTAACTACTAGATTGCATCATGTCACTTTTTCATGAAATGTTGCAGAACAAAATTAAGAATGAACCCTTCATGTAAGGTCATTTGTCCCCTGGATTTGTACAAACAGAAAAAATGTCAGCAATATATCACCTCACTCCCAGTTAGATGGTTTTGGAGTCTGTATCTTCATATTGGTCCATTAGGAATAGAGTCACAGTTATGCTGATTATTTATGTATAGACTTTACTTGGTCTGTTGGTTATCTCAAAACAGTGCAAAAGGACCTTTAATACTCTGCTTTGAAACTCAGAATACAGCCTCATTATACAAACTTTAATTACAGTCTTATCAAAACACAGATTTGGGTTGTTTTAATTGGATTGGAAATAGGCTTTCACTGTCCCCTAGGTGATTAGTAAAATTAACACCTGGTGGTAAATGTCTCTGCAGACAATACAAGTACCGAGTTGGGACTCTATCCAAAATGCTGGCTGAGGAATGGACTTTGGCTGCATGGGGTAAGCTCTCACTTTGCTACATTGTGCTGTGGCTTTGATCACTTCCCAGTGTGGCTTAAAATTTGGTAAATCTATGGCAATTTTTTAGAGAACCTTTACCATTTAGTGCTTTTAATCTGCTCAAACACAGTAGGATTGAGGGTCTAAAATAGAGAACTTTAATCTCAGCTTTACTTTGAGGAAAAAGCATAAGTAGCATAGAGAGAAGAGCATGACAGAATCTAGGATAGGACAAGATGTTGCTGTATGTGCAGAACATGGGACTTACTCCTTTTCTACCAAAAGTAGATGATTCATAATACTCACATATTATACAGCTAATCAGGTTATAGACTTTTTTAAAATGGAAAACTAATTATTATTAGAGTGATACAACTATTATAATACTTTCCTAAATCACATGTATTCAACATATGATGGAATTTAAACAAGTATCAGAGGATGTGAATATCTGTCAAAGTGAAATATAGGGGCAAACTGTCCCTCTGTTCATCACAAACTTTGCCACCTCACTATTCACCCATTTTCCAGATCATTAAAGGACATAGAGGTAAATAAATAGATGTATTGGGAATATAAATAGTATTGGTAATATATATATTGCTTTGAAAAGCACTGGAACAGGCTGCTCAGGGAAGAGGTTGAGTCTCCATCCATGGAGGTATTTAA
Organism: Tapera naevia; assembly: GCA_033556795.1. Taxonomy (NCBI): domain Eukaryota; kingdom Metazoa; phylum Chordata; class Aves; order Cuculiformes; family Neomorphidae; genus Tapera; species Tapera naevia. The sequence continues at coordinate 22,350,271 of JAUMJJ010000038.1, forward strand.
AAGACGTGTAGATGTGGCACTTAGGGACACGGTTTACTGGTGGACTTGGCAGTGTTTGATTTACAGTTTAATGATCTTAAAGGTCTTTTCCAACCTAAACGATTCTGCTATTCTGTGATAAATTACAGTGGAGACCAGTCTGCCTATGTGGTTGCCCCTGCACAGTTGTACTAGAGAAGTTACTCAAATGATAGGATATTTTCTTCAGGAAAAAAAAAAAAAAAAAAAAAAGAAGGGAAAATGTATCATGCAGAGACAAGAACTAGAATGAGGACAGAATATTTTCAAAGGCGTCCAGTAATCCTCGGATGGACACACATCCATTTTAAAAGAGTTCAAGAACTTAGAACGGGTAATAACATTTTTTGTCCATTGACGGTTTGAAGCCAAAATACCTGAAAGCACATCAGTTCCTTATACCTGACATGAAGACAGAGAGGGTGAAGAGTATCACTATTGGTACCAGAAGGGTATCACTATCAATAGTATAGGTTTCTGATTGGGTCTCACAGTACTGTGCATGGTTAAATGCAACATTAAGTAGCATGCTGGGAATCAAGATGCTGCTGTGAATCAGATCTCCAAGTACTCTCCAAACCCAGAGAGATCAAAATAAGAGGGATCAAAAACTTAAGAGGCATTAATCTAGCTTGCAGATTGGGGCAGAACAGTATGAAATTGACCTCAAAGTCTTACCCTAGGCAGCCAAATCCAACACTACAGGGCTGTCAGCACTTGGCTAGGGTGGTTCCATGTCCTATTGCCTTCCTACCATTGTATTCCACGAGGATTTTGTTTGTCATAAGTTTCCACTAAAATCAGCCAACAAAGCCTGGCCTCCACCCATAAACAAGCTTCCTGCAGAAGTCTGGGAAGTCCAGCAATTCCCAGAAGCTCTAGATTCCTTGCAAGTGTGCCATGGGACTGGTACAGGGAAGCACCACAAAATATCACACCTGTGGAAAAGCCAGACTGCATATTCCCAGGAAACCAGACCCTGCAGTGCATATGCAAAGGCGACACTCAACTACTCCCCTGGGCAGAGGTGGGCATGTCTGAGGATGTGCATTTCGGTGAAGTCTTACCTTAAAGGAAAAAGCTCCTATAAATTAGCCATATTAACGATAACACCGTGGAACAGAACACACATATAATCACATGCACAAGACACACAAAAAATCTTAGAGAAAAGAATCTCACTTATTCCTGATATGAGAGCTCCAAAATTCTCACACAAACAACAGTTCCTTTGTCTCCATTTGTTTTACTAACTTGTTGCTGGAATCTACCAGAGTGTTTTAAGATCACTGTCTTTTGTCAGTATGTGATAATTTTGTACTGTCAAGTGTAGCTACCTTCCAATATTTACCCTTGAATTTGATTTTAAAATACTGATCTTCAAAGAGAAAACAGATCAGATTTTAAGGTCAGTGATAAAACTGACATTAATCAATGTGAGATTTATAAGCAAATCAATCGGAGAAACAGATTCAATTACCGACGAATGGATAGATCATTTAAATTGTCTGTCATTTTATTAGTTTTTAAAAGACAGAGGAAGATAATTTGGAGGCAAAATGAGGTTGCAGCATTAATAGCAAGCCAAATGCAGCTGGACTTATAAACAGAGCTGCCAGAATCACTGTAGGCCCCCATTTTAATTGCATGAATATCCAAACAGTCATGTTTGGCATAAAGTATTCAAGGAGTATCCTCAAAAGTCCGCTTTTAGAGAACAGGCACAAACTATAACTCTGGGCTTTATTCACAACAAATTAGTCATACGGGTGTTGCGTAATTTTGCTTCAGACAAAGAACAAGCAAGCGAGGAGAAAAGTTCATGCACTGGCATTTGAACGAAGTTTGCATGCATGAAGTAGTAATTTTCTAAGTTATAGAGGAGCCAAGAACACAAAAGCCTAAATAAAGGGATTGGAATAGCTTCAGTAATGCTCTTTTCTCATCTGAGATGCTACTGATCACACCTCTCATAGAGTCAAGCAAAATAATTCACCCATACAAACTCAAATCAGAAGGCAAAAAGGTAAATTTGTCTCACTGAAAATCATAATAAAGTGGTTGGTTTGGCCTAGTTAAGTGAGCAAAAGTGCAATGAAATTGTTCATTTAGACAACACAAGGATACAGCAAGTTTCAAAGATATGCAGCACTAGCTGTTTGCATTTTGAGCTTTCACAATAAGCATGATAATAACGAACTAATCCAGTTCAGTGAAACTGATTTTTTTTTACATAAAATTAAAGCAAGTTCTTTTGCTGGAAGATGTATGTGAAACTGAGGGGAAAGCCACAGTGAAATAAAGGGGAAAACAGGGAGGGAAGGATGAGGGCAGTTACATTTCTCGAGCACTAGAAGGATATGTGAAAAAGAATGTCCTGAGGAGTTGGTCAGGCCCAAGTTCTGTCTATGCTCGCATCTAGCAGAGAAAGAAGCTGTGGGAGTTACGAAAATATAGCATCCGGGAAGAGCCAGCAGGTGGTAAAACCCACCTAATGCAGACTAAAGCCAACAGTAGCTGCGTAGCAGGTGTTGTTTATTTGTGACAGAGTAACATATTTCCATATGATTCAGGGTTCTCAAGATGCATTGGCATCTATATCATGGCTATAACACTTTCAGGCATCCTCTTCTCCATTTTATTGAATTCACTTGATTGAAGTTTTAGACTTCAGGCTCTTCAGGCCGGGGTAAACATTTGTTAATGAACATATTTAGCAAAATACATTCCGGTCTGTTGCTTTTGAGGGACTACTCAAACTAAAATAATGATGTAATACAAGAAGAATAAAGAGATTTATTATCAATCCTGCCTTGTTTCTACAAGATTTTTTTTAAATCCATATTTTTCTTTTTGACCACTGTTAATGAATATTCCTAACGTATTGGTGAGGTATGAAAAACTGAATTATGCCTTCTTGCTTCATGTAAGCTTCAGCAATTTTTCTCTTGTATTAACACTTCCAATTTGATTAATAACTTCGTTCGTCTCAGACTGCAGAAAAGAAGTTCAAGTTGGTTTATTTTGACCCTAATTATCACCAATACACTAATATTTGGAAATAAAATCGCAAAAGTAATTGTATATTTCTAAATTCATAAGATCATAGAATCACAGACTCATACAATGGTTTGGGTTGCAAGGGACCTTAAAGATCATCCAGTTCCAACCACCCTGCCATAGGCAGGGACACCTCCCACCAGACTAGGCTGCTCAAGACTCCATCCAACCAGGCATCCCTTCTTAATGGAACAGTCTTTATTTCCCTTAAGGTGTTCCATAGAAGTTTCCTTGCTGGCTCCTACTACCTGAGGATCCCCCTCCTCATTTCCACAAGACTTCAACTATGCTGCTGCACAGTTGAAGCAACAGGTGGAGGGCCCATATTAGCACCCCATTCCTCTAACCATAGCATGTCCTCCTGCAGCTTTTCATAGGCAAGCTATATCCTGGAAATTGGTTCCCTTCACCCTCCAAATACATTACTCACCTCTTCAGCTTACTAAGATACAATAGCACTTAATATTGGCTGGCATGTTGAGAACTCTTAGTGTAATCACAAAAAGGCTTTCTGTTAGCTGGTTTATTGAGTATCCGTATCAGGTGCAATCTTTCTCTGAGACAAGAAGATGTACCAGCCAAATATCTTTGTACCAGCCAGAAAGCTTATGAATGCTTAATGCAGCACATGTTCTTTGGTAGGATGATAAGGAAGGAGAAATTTTCATCTCTGATGAAGAACAAACATTGTTGGATTTTTTGAAATTCCTATTTTTCTGAAATGCATTGAATAAAAAGTGAAGAATTGTTTGTTACACTAAGAAAACACTGATTAACTTCTACTATTGCTACTGCTGGCCAATGATATTACAGTATCATGAGATGATGAAACAAATTATCACTGAGAAGTTCGATGAAAAAAGTCAGAAATGTCTCCTAGGTCATAGCTTTTAAGGGTAATTAGCATTTCCTTACCACATTCATATATACAATATTCAAAAAAGGTAATATTAACAGCATCTGTGAAGAAAGAAGATGATGAAGGTAATGTAATGTTGAGAATGTTGAGAATTTTTCATAACTGTTCATCTAACTAACAATTAGGTCTCTACTTGTGGAAATGTAGATATCAACTAGGAAAAATAACTTTGCCTTTTCTTGGTGAACAGGGAAAGCTGTCATATTAGTTATAGAGTTACAACACTCACGTTATAGAGCAGGCTTCAAGGAAAACTAGTCCTAGGTTTTCTCTAGCTCACATTTAGTTATGATCAATAGCCTCTCATTTTATACTTTGAATGTTAAGATACCTGAATCCATCCCTTTTTAAATCTATAACAACAAGCAAAGGAAACAACTGTATCTCAAATACTCGGACTGGGTTTCTAAGCACTCCAATAAGCAGTGCTGTCAAAATTTGCTTTCTATCTGTAATTCATGATATAAACCTCAGTCTCAGCTGTGCAACTGAACAATTTTGTCATGTGGACAAATGGATTGGCTTTTTAGAAGAGTCATTTTAAGACACATATAATCAGAACTAAATGGGGGGTTTGCAGAAGTGGTGGTAATCATTTTTTTTCCCATGTAACCCATGCTGTAAAATTTGGAGAATCTTCTCTTGCACAGGATTTAGTATTTATATGTCAGAGGCAATGTATTTTAAAATACATCAGACTAAAACCTGGCTGATGATAATCTGTATTTTATAAAAATATATATGACTTTCCCAGGTCTTAATATGAGGTAAGTTGCTTTCTGCTTTTATTCCTGCACATTTAGACTATAAAAGATTTTCCCATATGAGACAAAAGTTTTTAGAGGTCATGAGTGGATAGACAAGGGGGGGAAAGTTAAGCTGGCAAATGCATTGCTCTAACAAACAAAAGGTACTACTAGAGTCATTTACTGCACTACTGTCTCACATTGCCTCCCATAAAATTAAAATGTTTTGAAATAATTTATGGTTATGCATTAAACAATCAGTGTATTTATACATTTAAATTACTTAGCCTCATGTTTAATTCCAAGACCTCACTCCCTGATTATCTATATCTCACATAATTTAACCATAATAGGCCAAACTAGCTGCCTTTGAGATGAAGTTCAGATTGCTACATGGATAATTCACCTCAATATTCTTCCATATAGAAAATTTGTTCTGCAATGGGGCAGGGGAAGCAAGTGAGAGAGAAAAAGACAGTTCAGGTTTCTTACTGTATTTCAATAAGAAAGGCCCAACAGCAATCAGCTTAATAGGATAACTATTTTAATGAGACAGGATAAGAAAAGGAACACAGACAGTGAGTAAATTTGTACACTGAATTAAGGTAACATTAGATGGAGCCCAGATGGATTTTCCCACAGCACATTGCATGGACAGATCCTGTCCACACAGAGAAGCTCATTCCAGCTAATAAGCGAATATAAGTTAAAGATTGCAAAAATGACATATGGGCTTCTCAAGACCTAAGTACGAGGCCCAGTGGAGCAGAAATGCTCTGCCCACTATGACTAATTCCTTGAATACAATGTCTGCCAAAAGGTTCCCAATATACAAGTCCAGTCCAGGCTGGGTTCCCTCAAGCCCCCACAGTCCTCCAGCATCCTTCAACTGTGATTGCTCTCTTGCCTCCTCTAACAGTGTGACCTAGACCGTGAAACACTGCCTTGACATAATGTTATAAAGACGCCCACTGCTCCTGTGTGCTGTAGTACAGCCTCCAGATGTATTCAGGTCATGTCTTGTTGACCAAAATACAGAAGTGCATAATAACTGTAACGTCTTGAGTCACATGGGCAGCTCTCAAGACTGTTGAAGGCCCACACCAAGCACTATACCAAGAGGAATGACTGGTACTGTCAAGATGAAGTCTCACTGTCTTGTGTGCACTTGAATGACTTATTAACACTTGTCTTGCCACCAGGCAATGTTTCCTAGGTGAGCAGCTCTTGGTTGGTGCAAGGAGAGATAAGGATATTGTGAACTTTTTTTCATAATTACTTTATTTGAGCTGATGATAAAATATACTCAGTAGTAGCTGCATAATCAGCTGCATGCACTTAGGCATTCATTGACTGTTACAAATTTCTACCCAGAAAACAGAAGTAGCTTCTGCTTACAAGGAGTGGGAAAACTTGTCAAAATGCCCAAAATAGCCAGAACTTTCTAGAAATAAGAAACCTTTGATTTTATATCTTGACTGTGTTGTATATCCTAGAGCAAAACCTGAGGCAGTTCTATCCTGCAGTATAGTTTGCTCAAATTAATCATGGAAGACATTAAATTCTTTCTGGTTTATATTGCATAAACTATTAAATGTTACAAAATTAACAGTTAATAATGTCAGAAACAGTCAAAGAGAGCTTTGGTTTCTGAACAGCTAAGACAGATGCCTTAAGTCTAGACAGAAGTGCGATTTCAGACACACCCATTTTCAATGTCTTTCCCTTGAGTGCCTTCTAAATTTTTTTCAATCATTTTCCTCAGACACCTAGGTCTTCTCATTTAGCAGACAGACTACTAAATTTAATTTTGAATTCAGTATCAGTGGTCAGAAATATGATTTGTAAAATCTAATCTGTAGACCCGGAAGTCATCTACTGGAGCTAGTTTGAAAACAGCCCAAAGCTTATTTTCATCTCTGACTTCTGACTTCAGCCCATTGACTCATCCCTCCTTCTTCTCCAAAGTGCACTGTGGATTCCTACATGACATTTTATTTTCAAGTCCTCCCTCAAATTAGACAAGGAATATCAGTGTTTGTCAAAAGAGTAAGATGACACAAGTTCTTTCCTGACCCTACAAGAAATGGGTGTAACTTCAATCATAAGTGATCTCTGGTTTTAGTGACAAATGCCTCCTACAAGTTAATGCACTGTCATGTTTTCCTTTCTTGATATATTCCTTCAAGAGATTTGAGGGTTGGAGAACCCTTTTGCATTGTAAACGCTAAATAAGAAAGTCTTTTTTTTTCCTCAAAATGCCTCTTACATACATCTATCAACCCTAGTAAAAAAACCTTACTCTTATGCTTTTCTGTTTCAGAGAAATTTATTAATCACATGAAATATCCAGGAGTCCTCCCTTATTTAAAGATCTCAGACCAAGTGAAGAGTATATAGGACTAATTAAAATGACACAATCTTCTGAGAAGAGTATTTAAAAATTATATCCTTAAAGGAATCATAAAATTGAACCCATTTTATAAAGTGTCTTTCATGAGAAGAACAAAAAAGTTCACTGCCCTCAATTAGAGTAGTCAAAAGGCTGAAGAAATTTCTTTCCAACTTGCTGCGGATGCACGAAGGGCTGGCTAAATTAGTAGGGATATTCATTTGGTGAGGAGTTGGATGGCACCACAGTACTTCAAGAGCTTTTTGTTCAAATTCCACCTCAAATTAGGGGAAGAAATGAGATAATGTCACTGCTAAATTGTCCTTGCCAGACATAGCTCCTTTTTTCTGAAATGCATTTTTTTCCTTTAAAAATGGATAAAATTGCACCAAATGGCAGGTATTTCCAAGTGTACTGGGAAGAAAACCTTAGAAGAGGTTTTTCACCTTTCAGCCTCTATTATCAAGCCATGTGTTGTCTGTGCTGTCACCCACCTTATTGTTGAGGAATAGAAAAAAATATAAACCCAAACAACTATGTATGTTAGACAAATAGCACTTCTTTCCTTGTTGATTACAACGGAGGGAAAGTTATTCAAACAGCACATTTTCACAATCTTTCACTCTTCATCTCCAATCACCTATTGTTACTTATGGTTCAAACTGTTGTTGTGGCAGACTCTTGTTAAAGACCTCACAGCACGACCCAAAGGAAAGAATGGTGAAAACTTTCACAATGTATTGCCTGTCATTTGCATCCAGTTGTCACAACAGTTAAGTTACAATAGAATAAAATCTTAAGGAGTTCAAAATCTTTGAAAACAGACTGGAGAAGTGATGTTCTGTAATGTAAAGTAGGACTCTAAGTTGTACATTAGGTACCATATATTACTTCTCAGAGGTAACACTCAATATTCAACCCATTTGGACAAAATTGAATTATTTGTGTATCGTCCAAAGCCTGGCAGCTTCTTTTATGTTGTACCATGTACATGATCAATTCTAAGAAATCTGTTTTTTTTCCCAACCAGATGTTTTCAAAGTGCCCTTAGCTAAATGGCTCTTTCTTCTTCAACAGCCATCAGAGACCTTTCAAGAACCTTGTTTTCAGCCTCAGACAGCCTTTTATCGTTTTTTTTCCATTCTGTCACTTTCTTTCCCTTTCTTTTATCTATTCTTCTCTTTCACACATTTTTCCTTTCATAAGTTTTTCTTTAGAATTTAAAGAAGCTTAAACTAACTATTGCTTACTCATTTGTCAAGGATTACAATTGCAGATCATTATCAAAGTCTATTAAGGCAGTTCTAACATCTGTTACATATATCACAGTGAAGTTCTTTCCAAATTTATGTTGAGTAAACAGCTTTACATAATAGATCCTTCATTTATTAGTTTAGCTAACATCACTGAAAACAAAGCAGTAAAACAATAAAAATAAAAAGCAAGTGTAATTGCATCTAATATAGTCTTGATCCTCTAATCAAAGTCAATAATCACTTCAAGTATGTATCTGCGGAAAATACTAAAACATCACAGATTGAAGGAGGTCCAGATAAGATGGAATTTAATTTCTAAAATTATTGTATAAAACTGACATATTACATAAACATCCATGTATGTTCTGAAATTATTTGTTTAGATCTTGATTGTGAAATTGGTGGTTGTTCACTCATTATTTATCTTAATCGGTTTATACAATGATTTTACCCAAAAAGAGGGGAGGAGGTCTTACATGTTTTACCAAGTTTTGCTATTGTTATGCTTTCCACTAAGTGTCGATGTTGTGGTGTCACCAGCCCTGGGGTGTGCCAGGGTAAGAGCACAGCCCCGCAACACTGTCGACTTCTCTGTATGTCACAAGAGGTAAGCGCAGTGGCAGGTCAAATGTACTTGTCCACTGGAATGATCATCTGCCCTGGAGCTAGTACATAATTCAGTTTTAGTCACCAGAGCTTACAAATAAATCCATGCTGGTGATGACCTTACTGATACTGATCACCATGATGAACTGGGTTTTCTAAGTCACAGTCACTAAATCAGAGTTATAAACTAGTTGCTGAACATCTAGTTCCACTGAGAAACAAGTAATACAATCCTTTCTACTGGATATTTTTCAGACTCCTATCTGAAAAATTGTGTTGAAACAACTGCCAAATAACACAGCCTGAATTTTACTTGTGACATACTTCATCCTGAAAATCGGCTTTTGAAGAGGACATTTAAAAGTTCGTTTGCATATTTTTCTGAATATGTTAATGACATATTTGTGTTTTAATTCAAAATGGAATTTCATTCCACAAAACTTAGTTAAACAAAAAATAGGTGTGAGTCTTCTAATAAATCTGAAAGTAGAAAGGTTATACTTCCCAAATTTATCTGTGATCAGATGCTTCTTGAAATAAGTTAAGTTCTGGTTTAAATATTAACAAGTAGAATTTAATTTATGATAAAATAAATTATTTAGCTAATAGGTAGGACTTCTTTCTACTTTCAGAAATTCATGAGTTTGTGTGCCTATTCCAGTCCTCTTGAACACTTTTACCGTATGAGCAAGTTTATGGAACCAAGCCTTCAATCAACTTCATAGATTAAATTCTTTCACAAAGCATAACCACAACTTAGTTCTTCACTGTATTAAAATCTGATTTTAAAAAATGATGAAGTGAACTCTATGATTATTGTAAGAACAGCCCCAGAACACATGCACAGGACAACAAGGCCTCTACCAAAAAGTCTATGCTTCCTCCATCACTGTGTGAAAGTTAAGGCAAATACTGAATGTTATGTCTTTTCAAATGAGTAAAGACATCTTCCTAGTGGCTCAGTAAAGCACAGCTTTGTAACTGACTGCTCAAAAAATCCTTCCATACTTCCTCTTCTTAGTAACCATGCTCTGCTAATGAGTTTTGAAAAGCTCAATATTGGTACTACAATATTTAAAAGACAAATATCTAGGCCCAGTAAATCAAAAGCATGAAGTACATATTTTGCATGTTCTGCCACCGAGTCACAAACTTTGTGATATTTTCAAATCATAAGTAAAAATTAGTTCTTAAGTCACTCAATTTTAGAGTTCTACAACATGGTCATTTATTTGGAGGGAAAGAGGTTCCACTTCAAGAAATCCCTAAAGACTTCCATTCAAGTAGAAGCTTATCTTAAAATCCAGGCTTTTTCTGAATCAGAGCTGCAGTCAGTGCAGAAAATGTTCCCCATGCGAGAAGGTACTCAGAGACATCTTCCAGGTGGGAGTCTACCTGAACAAGCAAAAATCTGGGAAGAGTTTGAAGTAAAAACAGTTGAAGTAAACAGTGTTTAGTTGCTCAATGCAGGAAAAAGTTAAGAGCAGCAATAGGACTCTTATTTATAATGGAAGCTGAACCGTTGTAACAGAAAAGCGGAAAGGTGGCAACATGAAAAGACACCTGCACTAAGAGCATTAAAACATGACTTTCTTTTCAGCCTAGAGGTTGATTTCATCACATATGTGCTGAACTTTCACATACACTCATAGCTAAGCCTTTCAGAACGACGCCCACTGGGTTCAAGTAGGGAAAACACCAGTTAAGTCAGTGGGGTTGGACCAATACACAAAAAATACAAAAAATAAAGACAGAAAAAAATCAAATTTAGCTTTTTAAAACTTGCATTTTCCAGCACTATCCTCAAATACTGAGGACCCTTAGAAAAATACAGTTAGCCTTCTTATACTGCTAACTGCAGGCACACTTTTATCTCCTCATTTCTAGTAGTCAATCCCTCTCTGCTGTCATCTGTGTAATGATATATGCATAAGCTTTCAAGATATTTCTGGCTCTCAGCCACATACACACGCATCAGTGCAAAACACTAAGAAAAGGATTCTGTGTCACTATGCATTTCATTCCATGTTTGCCTAAACCCCTCTGTATGTAATGTACTAAGACCTTATTTGTTTGGCATGATTGCCCTTTAAGAAATTATATATTCATCCTAATAAAAAAAAAACCACTCAGATATTTTCCTGATTTGAGGTAAGATCATCTTCATTCTCAAAGGAATTAGACACTGTGGTTTGCAAAATTTGCATCTGTAGTGGGGACTGAGAGTCTGATCTAACTTTGCCAACAGAAATATTAACGAAGATATGGGCAATGCGAAAAATCCCCAGACAGCTACATGAGCCGAGTGATCATTTCCTCTGAACTTGCTCACAGTGACAATTTAAGCAGCTGAGTCTCACTGAGTAAAGTTAATGAAAGTCTCCCGTAACTGTTCTCATGCAAAATTCAGTTTCAGTGATATTTGCAGCTGTCAGGGTTGTTAGTCATAGCAGAGACTGTACTAAGGAACCTATTTGAAAAATCTCAGCTGTTCTATGCTAAAATCTTATATTACCCTACTCTCCTTACATCTGTTTGCATCTTTTTCTTATCCTTCTGTTTAATTTTGTAGGTTCTGAGGCCTAGTTGTCCCACACATATGTGTTTATACTGAACTTGGTGTGAGAGAAATCACTCTTTTTTTTTCATGTGATCATACTGCTAATAGTACAAATTAGTCTAAAATAGAAAATTTTGCTCTATCTAGAAGAGTTTGAGTATCAAGTATTTGTACTCTTCAAAAACTGCTTCAATTCAGTATATGGGGAAAGGGAGAATGTGCAATGAAATTAATGCCTTAACATGAGTTCATCTCTGTGTGCACATGCTGGGAAAATAGGTTGAATTAACCAAATATATTTCCTGTTAAATTATTGATTAAGTTTTAATGGAATTCTTGTAAGGTTTGTGTATGTTCCTGTTTCAAAATCCTGCAATTTCCCTTTTCCAATTAAACACACTTCATCAAATAATAAAAGCACACAGTAAAGCAACTAAAATTGAGTTCCTTCAGAAAAGGCTGATGTATAGCAGGGTAAAAAATATCCAAATCAAGCTGAATTTGCATGTCAGTCATTTACACATAGGGAAAAACTCCTCAAGTTTGACTCAGATTTGTAAACAGTGAGGTGTGAAAGAAAACACCCAAATACTAGTATTCTGGAGTTCCCACATTATCTAGAAATGGTAAAGGTAAGGGTTGAATATGCAGTTTCTTTTCTTTCGATCTCTTTTATTCAGTATATGCTTTTCATAACAATAGGTACTGATCTTTTTCCTGCACTCTTTTCTGCTTATATTTTTTCCACATCTTCTGTAAAATTATTTTGGATCAAAATTTAGTAATCACTCTTTTCACATCCTTGCAAACTATGGTCTTTCTCTCCATTATCTTCTTATCTAATCACACTTGATAATGTGATTGCTGCTGTATAAAACACAGGAGCTTGAACTCTTTGCAGAGGTAGCACAAAATGTGCTACGCTATCTCTTTACCAATGGGATATTGTGCTTGACAAAGTGGTTCCACAGTCACAGAATGGCTGAGGTTGGAGCACACCCCTGGAGATCATCTAGTCCAACACCATCCTCTGGAACATGTTGCCCAGGACCATGTGCAGTCAGGTTTTGAGTATCACAGCCTCTCTTGCAACATGTTTCAGTGTTTGATTATGCTTAAAGTAGAATGTTTTCTTATGTTTAAATGAAATTTCTTGTATTTCAAATGGTAGCCACTGCTTCTTCTGTCATTAGATACCTCTGAGAAAAGCCTAACTTTGATGTCTTTAAACGGTGTATGTTAGGAAATTATTGCCCTTTATACATTCTATTAACCTCCTATACTTCTGTTTCTATTTAAAACTATTCCTTTATATTTCTTTAATTAAAGGGTTTGTGGTTTTTTCCTAGACCTGAGCAGATAATATCTATCTTTATCCTTCAACTTCTTCTTAAATAAATAACTTGCAAAGTCATTGTTGTTCCCCTTCATTGGCTCTAGTTATAACTAGAAAATAAAAGGAGAGCTGATGTGAGGAGAAAAGCTAAGCAAAAGCTTTGTGAATTACCTACAGTTAAGTACAGTACAACCTAAACAGCAGTTTATTGACAGATGGACAAATGTAATTGCAGGTCCCAAGGGCTGCAATTCAAATTAGATTTAACGTTATAGGGGATGACAAGGAATTAGTCTTATCAGCATATGTGTCTGTGCTGTGTTTGCTATTACATATGTCTCTTTTCATCTGGCTGGCTTTTAAATATGTGATTTTGCAAGAACATTTGCAGTATAGCTGGGTGACAGCACCAAAAAAAAATAAATATATAAAATAAGATGTAAAGGAGCAAAATGAACTTTCATCTTGCACATTGAGAAATCATTCCAGGACCCCAGACAGAGACAAAACATCATCCGCAGGTGAAGCAGACAAAAGATGTCTTTAGAGAGTACCCAACATGCTGCAAAAAGCTGGAAACATACTGTGTTTGGCAGTATACTTTGGTGACTGCTGGAAAATAAGCACAAGCCTGAGTGTAAAGCTCAGTGATGAAACAGAAGGTAGTATATGGGGGCATGTGCAGGGGAGGAGACATTAGAGATATGCCAGTTGTTCAGAAAGAAGGAAAAAAGCAGAACATCGGGGAGAGGGCATGAAGTTTTGAAGACCTGCTGGGTAAGAAGGTCCAATAGAGACATTTTTTTTGAACTGTCACATCATTGTGGGCTTAGGAATCATTTCTATTTTACCATTTTGACTTGAGACCTTTAACACTAACAGATTGGATATGCATGTGAGGTAAGGGAGGAATGAAGTGAACATGTCAGACACATGGAGCATGTTGATAGCTCTTGAAAGACCTCACATGAGCAGATGAAGTCATTATAACACTGGGAACAGAGGAGGAAAAATAGGTTAGGAGCAATAACCTAAGATTTAGAACAAGTTGTATAGGAACTATGAGATGTAAAGGCGCTGCATTAATGGACAGAGACGTAAGTTCTATATAACATAGTGGAAGTGTCCATTAAATGCCCTGTCATTACCATGTATAATAAGAAATTGCTAATCTGTTGAAATCAGAAAATAACATGAAATAAACTAATTCAAAAGATTTCTAAAAGGTTTTCTAACATGTGTATGCAGATTCGTGCATCATCAAATCACTCCAGGTAGACATAATTTTGAAATTTCAGCCCAGCTGGTGCCTTTATCTCTGAGGAATGGTTTTGGTGGGGTTTGGGTGGGGGATTCTTTCATGGCATCTGTCACTACTTTTACAATATTTTTCAGAATAGGAAAGCAATTGGAGGTATATTAATCTAGAATTACCGAACTAAGATATATAAGTGAAATGAAGTTGTAGGAAGTGTTGAGTAAGTGGTTGTCTCTGAAATACAGCCCTTCTAAGGTATATCAAGCAAGTACCTACAAAAGTTGTTTAATTTCTGAAACTCTTGTCCAAGGAGTTTCATTTGTTTCAAAGCAGAGTCTTGAAGAGGGGCTGAAAACAAGCGGAGAAAAACATAGACCTAAGTGACAGGGTTTTTAAGAATGAGGGATTGCTCTCTTGTCTACAAGATGGCCAAAAACAAATGGCAATCCGTTGATACTCACACGCATTACTTTCCACGGATTTCCCCTGCGTTAAGCCATGGATTTCACTTCGATCTCTTTGGCTCACTTCCTATACCTTTCACACATCATTTTATGTGACAGAAGGACAAGGTCTAAGCCTTAAACTTTTTCAATGCCTTTAACTGTTTATAGGATGAAGTGCTGAGAAGGAGGTGAGATTTGCTTAAATTTTGGCTTCAGAAGGCCTGAAAATAGCTCACGGAGGCACAACTATACCTTACAACATCACACGTGCTCTGTTGAATGCCCTATGAATTTTGAAAGAGCTGAAGTGAATTTGGATATGGAAAGCCCTTAAACAATAGATCTTAAATCTTCTTTAGTTGGGCACTTCATCTTTCCCATACTCACCTGAGCTACATGAAGATATGTTTTTCTAAAGGAAAGTAGCCTGGAAGTTATATGTAATCTTTCCTTATTGACTAAATCCCTCCATGTTACTGACTTTGTTTTTCCAAACCTTTCTCTCGTATATTATTTCAAGGTGATACATTCAATTTTATTTATTTTGTTTTTTTTTTACTTGACACATGATAATATTTAGCTAAGGGAAAAGGTCCTTTGAGAAATTAAAGATTTTTCCCTTTATGGCAGTCCCTCCTTGTAGGAAGTTGAAAGTATGCCATGAGAGGAGACAGAGATGAACGAAACTACAAGAGCTGAAAAAGGCAAGCTGGAATCAAGAGAACAGAAAAGAAGTTGCCAAGACACAATAAATATGGAGTAAAAGAAAGGCAATAAAATATAACATTAGAATGACAGAGCAAACCTTAGAACAAATTGAAAATTGTGGGCCAAATTAGTTTCAAACAAACATGTTCAGGGCAAGGGAGAGAGATACAGATGATGAACAGAAAGAAGGATAGGGATTAGAAAGTGCAATTTAAAATTCCGCTATAGAATTTTCTTGCAACCTAAGCGTCACCATCACCTATCCTGATCTCTTCACATCAGGAGTGTCCATAGAGAAGGGACTGCACCTTTTGGCCCTCCTCTACAGCTGCTTGAAGGTTAGCGTTTTAGTTGCACTGGACCAAAAATTGTGTGACTCTGTGCTGGGCCTCCCACCAGGAAAGAGAATGAAAGTGAAAATTAGCAGCAGAAGCGAAAGATGTATTTCAGTCTTTGGCATCCTTTTCTGACTCCTTTATTGAATTAGCTCCCAGAATGAGCAGTGGGACTAGATCTCACCCACAACTACGACAACAATAACCGTTCATTTCAATAAATAAACCTCTTCTCCCCAACACCCTGAAATGCTTCTCTCTCACACAGAGAATTGTCCCTCTTATAATCTTCCTTGGAACAACTCTTTACAGCTAACAGGTTAATGCAACAGTATTACAGTTATATGTTTTTAGCACAATTTCCTTTGTTTTGTCTATTCAATTTAAAAATGAACATCCAATGTGTTCAGCAGTGACTGTGGAGGCAAACCAAAGCAATCTGAAGTCCTATTACTAAAATTAACTGTTGATTACCCTTAGGTAGGACTCCATTAACACTCTGATACTTGGGCTCCACAATATTTCACCAATATGCACCAACAAGGCAACAGGCCACATAGGGAGAAAACTCATCCTTTTTTCTGTCTTGCAAAAAATCTTGCATACATTCACACCTGAAGTGAGCAAGATAGTGCTCTGCAGAGGCCCTAGCGTGCTTTAGATAGGGCCGTGCTTCGTGACGCCACCACAGCACCCCTTGCTTCCACTGGCCAGCCCTGGTTGCCAGGTTCCCGGCATAGAGAACATCCAGTTCTTTGCTCCAGACTGGATAAAAGCACACTTTTTTTTCTCCAGGGTGTTTTGTTCTTAGTAAATGCTGTCCCCAGAGTATTTTATCAATAACAACAATAAATCCCTGAATCCTGCGTTTTGTAAAGGGCTTTCCAGACATGTGAGATTAAAGCACAATTCAAATCCTGACACATTTAGTTGGAGCCCACAACAGCAAAGCAACTTTCCAGTCCATTATTTTCACAGAAACTTTGAAAGCCCAAGCAAGACCTCAAAGACCTAGAGGCAAAGAATTACATTAAGGAGTATGTAAAGACGTCTTCAGGATTCACCAAACACCATAAATACAGCAAGTAAATAAACTGGGACGTAGTCTAATGAAAACAGGCAGCCATTTTTTTAGTTCACTGGATGTCCTGATAAAATCTTGCCTGATATACCATTTAGCTATTACAAAAGGAGCAAAAAAATACATCACTTAAATAGTTTACTTGTCTATGAAGAGAGATTTTTCTAAGAGGAACTATCACAGGAAGAGCAATCCGATTACTTATTTGTAGACTTTACGGTGATCAGTGAAGCAATATAGTTGTCACAGTTTAGTCACGGCCAGCCAATTTTGGCAGATAAAACCAAGCAGCTGGGCATCCAAATCCCTCCCTTCCTGTCCCCAGGGAAAGGAGAGAGGAAAATGAGAGGGAAAAGACTAAAATTACATCTTAATAATAATAATAATAATAATAATAATAATAATAATAATAATAATAAATAATAAATATTAATAAAGAAAAAAGCTATGGCCTTTCTGCATACCAGTGTCCCATATTATCAGTTTTAGAGAGAACGCTGTCTGAAAAAGCAGGCATTTAATTTTTCAGAAAATGAAGTTACTTAGCTGAGACTTAGCTGAAGTCAGAAAACTAATTCTGCTTTAACTCAAACCACAACAATGGTAAAGTTTTTCACTCAACAATGCCAACCCAGCCAATAAGAAAGAAAAATAACATGAGTGAATTCTCTTCTAGATTTGCAACAGCAATATGTAACATTTTGCTCTTCATTTAAGTGTTCACTTTGACTCCTGACACGCCCTGGTTGTCAGGCATTGGCTTGATACAGTGCAGGTGGGATTGCTGAACCTGAAAAAAATTCATCAAGGTCTATTGATTTTTTTTTGGTAAGTGGATCTTCATGGGTACTTAGACTGCACTTACCAAGTATTTTGGGATAATTTAGATACACTCGGTGAGTGAAATAGGGCTGAAATCTTTGGAAATCAGTTTATAAAAAAATATTGAATCACACTAATAAAAAAAATTCTGTAGAAAAGGGAGAAAGAACGATAAAGTTCCTACAAACGGAATGGCATTCAGATGTGATGTTCCTATTGCTAGGAAATCGGTTTGCAAGCCTGTAGTCATGAAGCCTTTGCCAAGTTTAATCTTATTTGCATTCTGATTATCATATTTCATACCTGGTATATTCTGCAGGTTTCAGAATCTGATTTCTGTAGTCACTTTTCAAACTCAGGCTGCCCAGGTGACAATATATTAAAGGTGGGAAACAGGCATCCATCAATATTTAGAGTTTAAGAGAACGTTGTCTAAGTGTAGAAGCTTGGATACATTTCTGGAAGGCAAACAGTTAAGATTAAAGATCCAAACTGGAAAAAAAATATTGAAAACTAGGTTTCAATAATAGAAGACTCTTTATGTCTTTTTCTAAATGTTTACCTGGTTATTCCCTGATTTTGCATCTTACTTCATGCTAAATAAATTAGGCTACGCTTGAGTGGGGTTTCATGAGCTCTCCTGCTCACTCTAATTCATTGCTCAGAAGGTTCTACCATGACCTTATAATGGGCAGCAAAATGTTCCATTTCTAATTATAGGTCTACATCTTTCTTCTGTCATAAGGCCGGAACTCCAAGAAGAAAGTGGTAAGTGGAATCAGACATCTCTGATGAAAAAATTACTGCATAGTGGCAACAAGACCATACAGACTATAATGCAATTAGGAGGTCTCTAGTTCTCCGCTTGCTCTGTAAAGGCAGCTGCAGAATGATTTTTTAAAGGGTAGTGGAATTGTTTAAGACATTATACAAACATAGACTAAGGACAGTCCTTGTCTTGGACAGCTAACCTTGGAAATAAATAGGAAAAAAAAAAAATGTTTTATAAAAACAATGGTCATGTAAATTCTGTTATATATGGATTTCTGTATATAGTTTTCAGCTGAAAGTCATGTGGAGAGAAAAGAGAATATTCTGAGAAAAATCTAAGTTGAATGAAAGGACCAAAGAAAAGCAGAAGATATTTTGAAGGATGGGATTATAAGTGAATTAAGAAATAAAAGAGAGTGTTCAAGGCAAGCCAGATGAGGAGTTTGGGGATTGGGTGGTCTGGAAAGACATAGTAGGGCAGACTGTGGGCGTGATGAAGGGCTTGGTATTACAGCACCCCTGAAAACACAGTTCCCTGTTGCAGCACCTTCTGCAGTCCCATCCTGCTTGCTGCTGTTTGCTCTCATTCACCTCCCTCAGACACCACCTCCAGGGAAAATTAGCACTGCCCCACTTGAACTGTATTCATGCCCACACTCTTGTGTGTGACGGCAAACAGACAGGGAGAACTTCCTACTCTGCAGATATCTGAAACCAGGATGTCTGGGAAGAGCAGAAATCTTCATTAAGCCTTATTGTCTTTGCCCTGTGTTGTTTGCTGTGGGCTTGCTTTGCTACAGGGGGAAGCATGTTTCCTTCGCTTCTCCCAAGCCAAAACCAGTGTTGTTGAAAACGCTTCCAGATTTAGGAAACACATTGCTGTCCATCCTTCAACAGACTTGTTACTCTGCTTCTGTCCAAATTCAAGCCTGTTGATCAGGGACAAGTAGTCATCCGAAGGATGCTGCTCATACTGAACAAAAAGGGTAAATAGAATCAGACACCTCCTGTAAGCCATTACTATTATCATTATTACTACTACTATCATTATTATTGTCATAGCACTGAAGATGTTAAGAAAGTCATTGAAAGGGATACAACAAAGCAAATTGAACATGAGCAGGAGCATGATCTTAGGGTACTGCTTAGGTGAACAATATTTCTGATTAGATTACATTTCTCGGGATTCCCTATGGATAATGCCAATCTGTTGTTTAATTGGAATTAATCCTACTTATTTTCATCTGCCTTTCAGGAGTACAATCCTACAAACTGTCTATCTGGGTGAGCCCTTAAGCATGCCTACTTTGACATTTCTCTGCTGACATTTTCAATGGTAAACCCCCAGATTTCAATTCCTCTTTGCACGGTTGAAGTTGTCAAAGGAAGGGAAGAATGCAGGAAGTAAGTTCCCGACTCCTCACACAAATTAAACTCAGCAAATGTCAGAACAAGCATCGCTGATTAATGCTCCAGACTGGAAACAGGTATACCTAAAACTTGCTGCTACTCAGCTGAAAGACAGAAAATTTTGGGGGGAAAAGTAAGGGAAAATAAAAGAGCAACCAATCAAAACAAAACTAAAGAACAATCCTTCATGAAAACAACACTCAAATACTCGTGGGCAAAAGGGACAAAAGAACCACAAAATTAAGAGCATTTCTACTGACATACCTCAAATTACATTGTGTAGGGAGAAAATGGGCACACACAGGGAAGAATTTGGGCTGATGTTAGAACATACTGGTACAAAATGTGCTAAATCTGCATGAAGCAAGATAACCTTACCATAAAGAGTCACCAGCTGCTGGCAGCTCTCAATGGCACATAGAAGTATGAAAGAGACAGAGCATCACAGAGAGAAGATTTGGCCTTTACTGTAAGGTATTGTTTGATCTATGAAGTCTTTAACATTAAAAACATACCCAGTTCCTCATAGTACCATCTCTACCATAGAACATTTTAAAGATGACGCTACAGTATTTTGTTTTAAAATAACTCATCTTTTCTGGTGGTTTTCTGTGAAAATCACAGAAGTTTTTATGCCTTCAGATATTGTTTGCTGTGGGACAGTTTGTGGGCCCAGAACTTGTAGAAACTTAGCACAGTTTACTGGATTCACAGAGAAAAAACTGATACCACCTGTGTGAATGGCTAGCTTATTTAGTTCTGGTATGTTCATTGCCATGGGAAGACCATCCAAGTAAATATTTTGCACATTATATAAATTGAATTGGGGTAATTTTATTTTTAGACAGATGTGTTTTCAACAGTAAAAAAACTCAGAGCTGAATTTCATTACAAAATAATACAAGGCTAACCAATATAAAATTATTGAATATGTGATTGGTCAGGTTGAACTGGCACCGCTGCGGACAGCAGCTATGGCTGATTATTGGTGAATATGTAAATAAATACATAAATAAATAGCAAGATAAAGAAAGAAAAGCAGTGTAGGCAGCAGGAACTTTCCTCACTGGAATTTTCTGATACTTATAGAAAGCAAGAGGCAGAGAGGCAGCAAACACCCCCCAACTGTTTGTCAGCGCACACCATTCAGGACCATACCTGGGGATATTTTGCCAATTTCAGCTTTCTATGATGCTTTAGGCTTTCCTTGCCCCAAGCAAGTAGGCTATAAACTACTTGCTAGAAACTAAGACGCCAGCTGAAACGGTCACCCAGCTGACATTAGTGTGATGTTACCAGAACCAATGCTAAAGGCTGCAATACAAGACAGCCTCAATGCAAACAGGATTGTTTGTGCCTTTAAATAAAGCAACATATAGAGTCCAAGACTTGGACATGGCAGCAAACAAAAATTACAACATCCTGATGCAGATTGATCCTAGGTAGAATCACTCTTCTGTGTGGAATGTGTGAAAACCACAGGTGTCTGCATTATTTACAGCCTGTTTTTAAGACTCAGGAAAAAATCCCAACCTCATGAACGTATCAACCCTTTAATCCAATTTAGATGTCTCTTTTTTGTTGTGTTTATTTAGCAGTTTCCATAGTGCTTTGAAGTTTGAAGCAGTTCTGTAGTCACGTTATCATATTTATGGGAAAAAAAAAGAGCTGTGCTTTTTTTATGGAAGAAGTAGTGTCTCCACCTGGATCTAGTTGTATTTTTTAAAACAGTTTTGGTCTTCTGCATGAGAATAGTCCTTCATGCTAGATAAGTGTGAGCTAATCAGTCTTCAGGCTTGTTTTGAATAGGCCCACTGGAAGTATCTGTGACTCCTCCAGCATGATCGCTTCAACAGGATCCTTAGTACTTGAGACTGATCTCCAGACTAGCCCATTTGATTGTATGTAATTAGCACTTGAACATTTTCTGTTTAAAATCCCAATCAGCTGAGATATTTTCACATTGGCCATGATTGTGGCAGCTTGTGTGGTTCACTTTTTGGTTCACAGATACATGGCACAAAAAGAAACAGCCCACCTTGTCTGGAGATTTCTGCCTGGAGAATTTCTCTTGCAGGAAAACAATCTTTCTGCCAAGTAACTGAAAACTCTTTGCTGCTCTTGCTCAACAAAAATGTTAAAGGAAGGAAATATAATTGGTGCCAGTCATTGTTGTCTTACAGAAAGAGCTTTTGTCAAACGTGCTTCATTTAATTCCTTCAGGAGACTACAAGTTTGGTCAATAAAGGTAACTGTGTTAATATGATAGACATTGTAAACTA
This sequence comes from Tapera naevia, assembly GCA_033556795.1. Taxonomy (NCBI): domain Eukaryota; kingdom Metazoa; phylum Chordata; class Aves; order Cuculiformes; family Neomorphidae; genus Tapera; species Tapera naevia. Next base: position 22,372,277 of record JAUMJJ010000038.1, read on the forward strand.
TTTGCCTTGGTGCCACATACATTCTGATAACAGTGAATTAGAGTGGGGCCAGCAAATTATATTTCACATACATTAAGAATCACCTAATTGACAGATCTTCTAAGTAATCATCAATCATTTCATATACTCCATTACAACAAGGTTCTCCTGTGAGTGATATTGATTCGAAGGCTACTCAGAATTATTTGTTGTGATCTGGATAGAAATACTCTCACAATTTACAAAATACAAAATTTTAGGGAGCCTAAAAATTGTGTGAAATATTAGAAAGCTGTACAGAGCAACCTAGAGTTCCTTGTAAAATGAAGTCAGTTTGAGAGGGTATTTTTGTACCATTCAAGGCAAAATGTTGGCTAAAAGCAATGTATGAAGGGTAATACTGTAGAGTGGGAACTGCATTTCGGAAAACAGGAACTTCATGATAATAGTGGATAAGCAACTTAATGTATAGTCCCTGAATGATGTTAAGAAGGCCATCAGTAACCTTGATACGAATTAGACACATGCTATATCTCCTCTTTATTTTCTTCTATCTTAGTTTTATCTGATTTCTGGCCTTTACACTTTGGTTGGATAAAGAAGCAGCAATTAAACGAAGAAGTCTTAGGGAAAAACAGATTCTTCACTTCTGGTACATTAGTGACAATTTGTGGTTAAGCAGTCCTCCTATCCTAAACTACGTGGGACATGTAGTAGTTTACTTGAAGCAGACCAGTGATTTATGACAGATCACTGTCACTGAAATTACAGACAAAATTGCCATAGGAATCTCTTCCCATAAATTTCCCAACAACCTGGAAATGAGCACTCAAACCCAGTATTTTTTAATTTCTCAAGCCACTGGCCATAATCACATAATTCCTTCTGATTACCAAAGCACACTAGACTATTAAAATCTATGCATTTCTATCTGAACAGATTAGCCTTTAGGACATATTAGTATCAAATTTTACATTATGTTAACTAACAAATTAGTCTAGCAAAAGAGTTCAAATTCTAATTACCAGATAGTCATTAGAGATGTTCAGTTACTCATATCAGGCAGTGCTTGAAGGAGGGGGAATTGTGATTAACTTGTCAAGGAAATCTAGCTGTGAAAGAAACGTGCTCTCACTGTCTTACAGCATTTCAGCTTCTAACTCACTCAAAGATGTCAAATACAACCACAAGCCCAAACCAAATCAAAACTCTGTTGTATTATGCAAAAAATGCATGCAGATGGCAGGAGCAAATCATTAGCCAGAGTTTCTGCAGTGTTACCAAGAGTAATATGCCACCTCTCCCTGTGGTAGGTAGCGTATGACTGTATATGTATATATGTATAGATAGACACATATAAATACGCATATGCATGTATATGCATAACATAGGACTGTGAAGATAATGAAAAATTGCTCCATGTATATTGAAAAGGACCACTTCCGTGTAATGCATTTTACTGCCAATGAAAGAACACAAGAGCATGTCATACCATTATACCTGTCACTCCAAACCCTAAAAAAGCATGTTAGTAACGTAACTATGAGTATTTGCAAACTTAGACAATTGCCCACTGGTAGAAAATTTGCCATCCAGTGTACAGAAGAGGAAGATGGCCCTCACAAGGCTTCTGCTTTGCCTCACAGATTCAAAGCACACCCATAGGCAAACCTGAGTCACTTCAGAGAGGAAGAACAAGTTCAAAATTATGTTTTATCTTCATTCACCATTCATGGTTGATGCATCATTCATCATTCTTCTGCATGCTAGATATAGACTAAAAGGTGGCAAGGCAAAAACACACATCTCTAGGGACAAGAAAGTCCTCCTTTGTTATCCCCACACTGTTTCCATTTGTTCTTTGTGCCATCAGGAACGGGTTTGGGATAATATTTTTAGATTGGCCTGTTCCTGTTAATCAGTTAATCAAAGTCCCTGAGAGTCCTCCGTTATTTCTTTTTGTCCAAGGAAACTAAGAAAATGCTATCTAATGCACTGCTGAGAATTTCATCAAAGATTCAGCTTTTTTCATCCTGATTAGGAGCAATCAACATTTAACATTGATGGTTGGCTGAAGCTCAACTTAAACATTTCTGGATTTTGCGTATTATATCATGTTAGGTTTCAAGACAGCAGCAAACATAATGGAGATTTTTCCTGTTCTTCACGTCTTCATAGGATTGCCTCCATCTCAGAAAGAACAAAAATAGATAGACTGTCTGATTGGTGTCAATATACTGATGATATGTTGTGGTTTGATTTGGTCATTCCTTCCTCTTTCACCCAAAATAAGAAGACAAAGGTGATGCTTTTGTAACAAAACATTTATATTTTCACTATTAACAGATTTTCTTAAGCTCAGGATCTATGGCACAATGGTCTTGGCTCGATACCCTTCAGAAAAGACTTCATCACATCCTGAAAACACTTAAGCATCATTGCACCTTGTCTCAGTGTCTGTATTATTGTCATTACCACAGTTGAATAAATACACTTGTTTGTTGATACATAACACTAAATCCAAGTTTCAGTACATAAGGAACCACAATCCACCAGAGAGTTTGTTTTATTGGACAAATAGGAGATGCCCTCAGTTAGCAGTTCCAGCAGTCACTGATACCTGTAATGGAAACAGGCATGATGAAGGTACTGTAGGGCTTAATTCTGCTTTTCACATTAAATTACAAATCAGAGCAGAAGCTTGAAAAATTTCAAAACCTGTAGCAAATCAAAGCATAAAATTATAAAAGATCCTGAAACAAGATTTTCTTTAGTGAAATCATTGTACAAGATATGGCAGACACTTTTCTTAAAGACTGGATTCCAACCACTGGGACATGCAACTGTCCTCAGGGGTCACTAATTGGGCAAAACATAGCTGGAGACTGCCAAACAGAGAACTGTTAGGACTATATTCCTATGTACTTCTTCCTAAATATAATGATTTATCTTTAGCATATAGACAACAGCAAGTGAATTCTTCCATCATTTTTAATTGAAGCTTGAAGAAAATGTTATTTCATGGTATCATTGTAAAATATCCTGGAATCCTTGTAAGTAAAGGATAAGAAAAAGGGCACAAACTGTTTTATATACGATGTCTCTTTTTCAAAAAAAAGCAAATGTGAAAAATACAACATAAAGCATTATAAAGGCAGGCAACAAGGGATAGATTATTTTAATCCTTTGTCCTAATTCCTTCATTTTGAAGAGACTTTTATCTTTTGACGTAATCCTGTGACTGGCAATAAATCTTCTAGGTGATCTTCCTGACAAGTCAAAAGAGACATCATGTTTGAATAAAACATAAAAGAATTTTCTCATCATTCTAATGTCTTTTTTTTAGTCATTCTGAAATCTCTTTAATATTCAAAGCAGTAGACAGCTACGAGAAAACAGACAGTAATGATGATGATTTTATTGATTTTGACTTGCAAAGAAATCTCAAGCGGGGCTAACAGGTAATTTCTTCTTCAGGAAATTATTTGTACCAAATCGACTGTCAAAAAAAAAAGTATCTGTCACGTCATATCTCATACTTTTTTGTATTAATTATATCTTATCTATTGTAAACTTTAGGGTCACACACATGTCATTATTTTTCAGTTTATGTATAGGTGAACCTTCTAATTAATTTCATAAAATTATAGAATGGTTTGGGTTGGAAGGGACTTCAACGGTCATCCAGTTCCAACCCCCCTGCCATGGGGGTTCCACTAGACCTAGTTGATCAAAGCCCCGTCCAACCTGGCCTTGAACACCTCTGGGGATGGGGCATCCACGAATTCTCTGCACAACCTTTTTCAGTTCCTCACAGTAAAAAATTTCTTCCTAATATCTAATCTAAATCTCTCATCTTTCAGCTTAAAACCATTACCTCTCATCCTATCACTGCACACCCTGATAAAAGGTCTTTCCTTATCTTTCCTTTAGGCCCCCTTTAAGTACTGGAAGGCTGCTATAAGGTCTCCCTGCAGCTTTCTCCTCTCTAGGCTTAACAAGTCCAGCTCTTTCAGCTTGTCTTCATATGTGAAGTGCTCCAGTATTCTGATCATCTTTGTTGCCTTCCTCTGGACTAATACGAATTAATTCAGTTTCTGCTGTTGTCACCAGAATAGAGAAAGATATAGATTTTGTTTCCTCTAAATTAAGCTTCTAATCTAAGACTTATATTTATTCTGCACTTTTTTTTATACCTCAGTCTTTCTATAAGAAATCTTCTTCATATTGTTGCAAATATGAGAATGATTTGTATTGAAGTGATTTTATTGCTCATAGACAAATGTGTATGCAGACATTTAGACAAGACAATTTTTTAATTGCAAAATACTGCACAACATAGATATGTTTGTTATGCATTCACAGGAGACATTCTCCGGTAGGACATACAGTAACATCAGTATTTCATCAGAGTTCTTCTAGACTGGTATGCTGTATTACTCATTCTTTGGAAAAACACTAAACTGTACACTCACGACCAGAATAAAGGTTATGTGTCGTGTAATGATCCCAGTGGATCGAATGTTGTTATTTTCACAGTACTTATCAAAGAGAAAGTAGAATGTCTTAAACTCCCCAAAGCCAAACTCCAACATCACCGCAAATTATATTTTCCAGGTCTTTTTCCCCCTTCTTATCTTCAATTCAGTGAGTATTCTGAATAGAAGACCTAAAATATACAGTATTCTTCCTTTTCCTAAAGGTGCTCTCTCAGAATTCATGCAATACATATTCGTAATGCTTCCACTATGTTCTAAATTAAATGCCATTAAAACTGATTTAATTTAGCAGCCAAAAAAACTCTGCTAAAAGAATGAAGACACAGAAAAGAATTACCAGAGAATGTGTGAAGAAAAAAATAAAAGAAAAAGAAAACCTAGAACTAACAATTTATGTTTGAACTGAAGTCTCAGAATAGAAGGAGAAACTCAATCTATCAATATTTGCAATGGTTTTGGTGTCAACTAAGTAGGAGTCTTAGCTCCTTTATTAACCCTCAGAGGCCTCCTTAAAAAAAAGTGATATAAAAGTTGCGTAAATTTTAAGAATTCCACAAAATTTTGCACTTGTCTATAGGGATAAAATTGACTTAAATATAAAGTCTACCTGGAAAAGTTACTGGGACTTTTTTTTAAATAATCTTTCTCAAGAAAGATTATGTATCGCATAGGAACAATTTTTTTTTTAATTGCATGACAAAAATAAATTACTACCTCCTCCTTTTTTTATAAGTACACTCAGTAAGCACACTAAAGGGTTTTTTCTTTATCAATAAACAGGAGGAAAAGTTATACATCAGTTTTTGAAATACGAAACTGAAAGCAGTGAATACAGCTATGTCTTAATGTGCCAATGCATAGTCATTAGTAATTTATTTTTGAGTATGAACAATGCATTTACATTTTTAAACATACCCACTTTAGAAATTTCTTGTTTATGTAATGAATTAATTCTTCCTTATAAGCAATAGCATTAGTAGTTTCTACTTCAAGACTAAGATAGAATGGTAAGTAAAAGGTAATATATTTCCTGGGTTTTGTAGGAAAAATACAAATAGAAATATAAATAAACACACACACATTGCTCATTCAGAGCCTGTATTCATTTAAGGCTTCCTGGAATATTTAATGAACAGCTTTCATATTTTTCTTCACTCCTGCTTCTGTTTCTCAGGAGGCATTTGTAGCTCAGTAGCCAAAGAGCCATTTTTTTCAGTCAAGATGATATAGATAAAAACATGACAACTTCTCTCTTTGACAGGCAAGGCAGTCTCTAAAATAGCAAATAGATATTTGAGGCCAACTAATAGTTCAATATTGTAACTTTTTCGTTCTCATGTTTCCTTCCAAAGCTACATACTCTCCTATTCTATTCCTGTTTTCTAACAATTTACCCATTCACTTATTCTGTTTCTTTAAATATGTTTTCTAAGGCATTATCATACTATGGTTTACTGACCTAAAGGACCAGTCTGCCAAACAAATGCAAGTTTACACAGTGAATCTGCCCCAGATATGCATGAATCTTTGAATGAAGCACTAAGAAAAATAACAACACCATACTCAGTCATCTGAGTAAAACCGAACTTGCAAGTACAAGCTTTTCCTTCCTCAGGAGCAACTGAGGAACACCTTTGTTTATTCCTCATCTTTTGTATCTTCAGATAAACAATTCTCTCCCCTCCCCTCCCCTCTCCTCTCCTCTCCTCTCCTCTCCCCCTCCCCTCCCCTCGGGGCAGATACGACTGCCTCATAGCTCAAAGGACAATGCGATTGATTTCAATTATATGTCCTGAAGATTGACTTTCCTGCCAAAATGACTCCAGATTACCAGTACCTCTCAAATTACTTATATTTGGAAAGTATTAGTAGCTCCAATCAGCAGGTATTATTACTCAAGAAAAGTACTTCTTTTTTAAAAAATTGGATTCTACAGCTCACGGAGATGAAAAAAAATTATTTCTGTTCTTTTCTGCCCTAAAGCAATAAAGAAAACAAGTACAATATGGTCGGGTGCTTAACTAATGGGGAATAATTCTTTCCATGGGAATCTATGCACTAGGTTAATAGACATGGCGTTTCAGAAATAAAGGCTGAAATAAACAAAAATATTTAAGAAGGTAAATCATGTCAAAATCGTAACTTCTATGTATCATTTTACTTCTTTGCAAAATTAAATATTGTCTTTCTCAGTTCAAGGATTATTATTCCTGCAAATGGGTTAATTGTGTTTATACCTAAATACCTTAAGCAAGGGATCCCATGTGCCTGTGTGGAGAATTGTAATCATGCAGACACCCTCATTCCATTTTTCTATGTTGTCTTCTCATGACATACAACTTTAAAACCATGAGGTATTTCTAACTGGCTTTCTTTTATTTTTATTAGATTGACAGTCTGAAACAGAAGTGCATTTTCCATTTGGTTTCTCAATTACAGTACCATTATGTTCCTTCAACAACCCTAACCTCTATATTGTATCTTTTCTAAAGAAGATCCAACAATAAGGAAAAGCTGAAACCTCTGATAAATCACATGGCACAACAGCTACAAGAGAACACAATATGAAAAGGTAAATTATAAATAACAAAATTTTTTTCTAACAATCAGGTTTCTATTTTTTATTTCTTTTGTTCTTTCAATAACAAAGAAATGTAAATCATGAATTCTGTCTCAAGCTGTCTAAGATACTCTGGAAATGAAATTAAATCCAGTGCAACAGTTGAATCTGTGGGGCTGCCTTTTTCTTTGAAGGCACTGATGCTAAGTCAAGGTCCACCTGAGCATAATAAATCTTTCTTGCCAGAAACTGAAAGAACAGTTTGGGAGGATCTTGGAGGGCTTTATCTTTCCTTTGAAGGATTTCATTGATTCTACCCTCTCTCTTCATGGAACAGTTTCTTCCTCATAGTTTCTCCACATTTTCCTTTACATCTCCTTATTAGTAGTACTTGAAGGCAGAGGACCTCACAGGTGGAACTCCGCTTCTGGGGGAAAAAATCTTCAATCTTAATCCTTCAGGGAAGCCAGAGGCATCCTAAAATTCATGCTCGAAAAACCCAGGTGATGCTCTGCTTGGTGTACATTCTCATTATTTGAGTATCTTCTACTTTTAAATTTCTGGGGTCCTCTCTGCAAGGGTCGTCACTGCAAGGGCATCAGGCAATATGTGCTCTTCACAAAGTATGTCTTAATAGAGCTGCACTTCCAAGTAATTTACTTTCCTACTCCGGGTCCTCTCTTCTTTGAGATGTTGCACCAAAGGCAACACACAAACTCCCACCAAGCTGCAGCTGGAATGGATCTCAGCCCAATTCATCACTCAATCTGGCCAGAAAGTTCTTGAAGACTAAACACGGTCAGTGCAGGGGCTTTCCCAATTGTGCTTTCCTGATACAAGCTTTCCTTAAACTGTAACCACCATTGCTGTTTTTTCCTCCAATTCACGAGGGGAATTCATGCACTTAAAATGGAACAAATGAAGAAATTAGCTTTAGCTTTAAAGGTGCTCCTTGGGACCAATATCAGGCTAAGTCAAGTGTAGCAGGATGGAACTGCATTTACTTAAATCTTATTGTTACACACGCTTGAATGAATGCTGCAAATGTGACATTTTCTTGGTATCTCTATAGACATCAAAGAGCTAAAAGAACTGCAAATGCAATTTGTGATATATGTCATTCCACAAGAGTTTTTCCAGGTAGGAAAGACTCAACTTAGCTAAGGAAAATTAGATTCCTTAGTGACTAATGGGATGAGAATTGCTGTAAATGAAGAAAGACGTTAATTGTTTCATCCGCAAGTTCAGAAAAACTATTCTTAACTCTGTAAAAAATGCTTTTGCGCTTCACAAGAAGCCTGAGGATACTGTTAGACAGTTCATCTTCTGAACTGACCTTCTACAAAGGACAGGTTTTTAATGAGAGGCTATGATATATTAGAGTTTTTCTTTCTCGCAATACTTGGGAGATGATGAACCCCAAGTAGAACAGTATAGCTGCCGGCTAAAAGATAAATTTTAACCAGGGGACCTGGTTAAAATTGGAAAGGAATTATTCTATACGCTGTACAGAAAGCACTGGTTGTTTTCTAGCTCTATGTCGTGGTTTATACTATTATCTTGCAGAAGCATAACAAAGCAATTGAATTTCATAGATGCACAGCAGTGTTTATTAATTTCATGGCAACTTCATTTAAACATTTTTAAAGTTGATTACCTCACTGTGTTTTTTCCATGACTGTAAACCCCTTGTTTCCCCAGAGTTTCTTAGTTTTTAAATTGTTCTTAACAAAAAAAAATATTGTCAGGTGGTCCAAGCCTCTGTACTTGCAGTATTTGTATTATACATATGCCTGCCTTGGGCCAGTCATCCCTTGAGCTAATACTGATTTTATAACCCAGAAAGGGTCTTCCTAAATTTAATTTCTGTCCTCAAAACTTTACTTGAAATGCAATCTGAAATTTTGCCACACTTTTGCAGCCCAGCAGTGCTTGCAATGCCGGGTTCATAGAAAGGACAGAAAGTGCATTTCCATGATCTGCCTCGTTCTCCAGATCACTTAGCCAGCTCATAGCATTTCACTAAGTCAGGCTGTTTTTTTTTCCCCCAGAGCGTCTAGTGAAGATGAAAAATATAAGAACAGTGTATTAGTTCAGAACACCATTGCACTACATGCTTCTCCCTTTAGCAAGCTGAGGGTAGGCAGTGAGGGGTGGCTGTTTCATGCCATTTTAGTCACAGTTAACTTGGTGCAGCTTAGGGGTTTGCTTGGTTGGCTTGCTCTTTCAAAAGAAATGCACTCTGAGTTTTGATCCAGCCAGCATGACCATCTTACTCACAAGCAGACCTCCATCAGGTTTCATTTTTGTTCTTTTGAGCAAAGGAATGAATGGAACAATGAAGGAGATGACTGGAGAAGGGCAAGATATTGAATATATCATTTCAGAGCAGAAGTTCAGACTCCTGATGCAAAGGTGGGATTGATGAAGGGACTAATCTAATTTAGACATCCAGTTGCAACCATTGCCTTGACAGTGCAGAACGGTAGCAGAGGAGTTTTCCTGGGTACCAGATATCTATGTGTGCTTTGAGTTGTCACCCCTTTTACTGTTTCAGGAAAAATTCTCCCAACCACTCTCAGTGCTTCAGTGTTACAATGTCATTACCGTCCTCTTTTTCTGTCCCAGTTCCCCATTTTTTATATTACCATTTCAGCCAGTGACTGCAATACATAATGTATTCTCTGCTATCACAAAACAGGCATTTGTTTTTCTTCCTTTGTAAAAAATAAGTGTAGTATCAGCAAACTGCTTATGTGTTGTTTTCTTTACCTAGCCATTCCAGTAACCAGTTCCATCTATTCAGAGTATTTGGACAGATAGAGAAGAAAGCTTTACTGTTTGGTGTTTATCACAACTTATAGAAACTTGTTTTGGGTAGGCTGGGGACATTTTATGATTGATAACTGAAAGAAATGAAAGGCTCTGCAAAGAAAGCCCAAACAGGTGGCAGAATCAAGCAAAGCCACCTTTAGCTCTTTCTTGGAATTTTAGCTCTTTTATTTCTTTTCTGCTGTGCTCAAAATAAAATAGAACATCCAGCAGCCTTTCTGTTTGTTTGTTTTAAGATACCATTTGCCTCAGGTCCAGCACAATGCAAAAGCTCTTTTCTGCTCTATGGCTCCAAGACAAGTGTAATGCATTTCAGAAAAGAAACCCATGTGTTATCTGTAGGACATAACTACAACTGACTTTAAATGCATCATTTTAGATATGATCCTAAGCTCATGGTTTAATGGTGTCTTGGCAATGTTAGGTTTATGGTTGAACTAAATGATCTTAAAGGTCTTTTCCAAACTAAGCAATTCTATGATTCTGATTTTTGTTTCGTCTTGCTTGCCATAGAGAAGAACCTGCCTATCTCTGATTTCTGAATTTCAGCTTTGAAAAGGAAATTAATTCCTCTTCTGCTTCAGGTCCTCAATATCATTCTTTAATATCTAAACCACAGAATACTACTCAGCCAAAGAGCTTAGAAAGGCTCAAAATCAATGAGATTTGTAATAAACTCAATTACAGGGTCAGGCTGCAAGCTTGTAAACAGTGTTTCTAGATAAAAGCCATTTCCCAAATACCAGGAGCTAAAGAGAAACTTCCTTCATAATACAATGCCAAGAGCCAGACAGAGCTCAGCAATTCTCCTTCACGACAACTTGGGATACTTTGGAATTAATTTTCATCCTTCACTGGAACTAAAATGAAACCTATCTTTTCAAGCAGAAGAGTTGTGCTAATCCCCAAACACTTTTTTTTCTAAATTCGAATTCTTCAGTCTCTTTTGTCTTCTCTCCAGAAATGACCAGAAACTCTGCCCTGAACTTCAGAAACCAGACAATATTGCTCAAGTCTTTAAGTCACTCAACAACACAGCACTTTTACACACATGTATTCACAAAGACACATACCAAACAGCAAAATGGAGGAGCAGCAGCCTTCCCAAGCCAGAGAACTGACTGTTGTGAACCACTTTGCATTTTACAGCAATGTATCAGATGCTGGTTCTTTTCTGGAAAAGGGTATGGGACTGTACACTCAATGGGAGCAATTTCTTGGTCTCTAAACACCAGACCAGCTAAAGATCTGTAAGACTTCCTGGTACTGGGGCGTTTTGTTTCTTTCATATGCTCCACGTGCCCATGGATGGATGCAGCTCCATGGGAGCACACAGGGGACAGGGAACTGGCACTGAGCAGCCATATACACTCCTCGCAGTGACACAGAGCATTTGGACTTAGAGCAATGAGTACCTCAGTGCCTCCCTTTACTTCAGCTAGACTCCTCGTGCTGAGCAATGGTACTAACTTCAGATAGATCCTGTCACACGAAACAGGCCAACCGTGATGTTTCAATAGCAATTTTAAGAGTGTCTCACTTGTTTTCTCTCTTTTGGGCTTTATTTCCTCATTTATTTGTTTGCTTTTGTCTCTGCCAGGATTGATGGATTGGGTTGGGTTTTTTTCCCTCCTGATATTTAATGTGACCACTGCTTTGGCTCCATGACTGGCATTAAAAAGGAGACAAGAGACCAGCTCTGGAAAGGTTTAAACAGCATGAAGCCCTCAACAGCTGTTTTTCCATGAAGACTTCTCTGTCCAAGTACTCCCCACTGCTGCTACCACCAGTGGTGAGGAACAAATGGGTCTGACAATAGGGACAAAATTTAGGGATGGGGGAGCGGGGAGAGGAGACATTCGTGCAGCCATAAACTTTGTGAAAGAACAGAGAGCACGCATGCAGCACAGATCTGGAAGGACAGGGGAGCCAGCAAAATCACGTGGAGATCTACTCTAGCTTGCCCAATTTTGCAACAGTTTGAGTCATAAAACAGACCTCCACAGCCTCTGCACAGAATACCTTTTTACTCCCACCACCACCAGACTCCTGAAATAAAAATTATTTCAAAAAGTTTAACATTTACCCTTTATAAACTAGTTTTCTGGTTCAGGTGGGTAATGTTAACCCCTCTGAAAATCAGGACTCTGAAGTCTTTCTTCTTATTGTGTAATGGCTTCGTTGTGCATATTGCTATGTTGCTATTTTGAGGTAGCTTTAAAAAGCAGTGTTTCATACAAAAATGATGGAAACCTCAGTGCTAAATTCAAGGAACATCTGGATTTTGTTAAATTGGCTTTTATATATCTATTGTTGTGCCATTTTTCCACCCAACTCTTCTTAGAAATGCTGAATGAAATTGCATGAGGAACTTAATATAACGGTCAGTCTAATTCAGAGTAGATCAGGCTAGTAATAGAAACTATTACATGGTTTGCTTGGGACAGACTGTATGTTCAGGAAGAGTGGGAAGAGATTGGAACAATAAAATGACTATGAAGATGTAACTTTGCAAGTGATAAAGTTTTAATTCATTGTCTTATGTTTCAAGTAAGGGAAAGAGCGAATAGGAGAGATCTCTGCTTGACAGCTCTGGGTCTCTGCAGATCCTGGAGTGGCAGAATCCCTTAGCCAAACAGTCCTAGAAATGTCCAGAAAGAAGGTAACATCTCCACTAGTGTTTCTGAAATGACACAGGAAGGTTCCCTTATAATAGAAGACCTACAACTCGAAGAGAGTCTAGAAGATCCCAAGCCAGATACAATTCAAAACTAGGTCAATCAACAGTGAGAAGAAAGGATTTCAGCCTTGTAGGAGGTAGGGACAGCTCTGAAAATGTAATGGACTGCCCATATTGAGCCTGGGATGGCTTTGATGCGAGGTCAGGACTGCGGAGCCTTTGGAGTTTTACATTTAGCTAATATCAACCTTGCCCAAAAGGAATTTTATTGCAGAGGGGGAACAAATTGGCAGCTGAATGTGCTGAGAAAGAAAATGTAATCATTAGGAACAACTAAAAATTGTTCTGTATGTGATAAATATTAGGATAGCACCTATAATCTAGAGCTTAGCACATCTTTTGGAATGAATGGTAAATTCACTGAGAAAATCAACCTTTCAGGGAGTGCAGAAGCATTTCTAAAAATTGAGTCAAATATCATTAAGAATTCCAGCCAATGAAATGAAGCCATAGCATTTTGTTTCTAGTTGTTTTGAACATTTCACGTAAAAATCATATAAATTTTATATTATTTTATCTTTTCATTTTGAACAGTTCTTTTCATTAAAGATATTCTTAGGCTTTAAAATGAGAAAAAAATTTGATGTTTGGATTTTGGTGATTTATTCAACCTTTGTACAGGGATCTCTACAGTGAACTGATGAAATCCTGGAATGGATTTTACTTTACTTGTTATTAAAATTCAGGGATGAAATGTAGTCTTAACCCTTGCAGTACACCAGTACATAGCCTCCAGAAGATATCCATATGCTTCCATGAAAATATAACCTTCAATATCAAAACCTATGCTACTTTAAGTACATACAATAATTAAGGATAGGCATACAACAGCTAAAAAGATGTAGCTGGGATTGCTAGGTTATGTGATAAAAGCTCCTCTGCATGCCTGCATAGAAACAGACAGAGACATGGTGGGGGAAGCTCAAATAATACCCTGCCAGGCTACTCCTATACCCATGACAGAAGCAATCAGCCCATCAAAGGTCCATGTGTACAAGCACAGGGGACCATGGGGGCAAATGAAAATCCAAATTAGAGACTCAGAGGAAAGGACTTGCTGTACAGCTGCCTCCCATGGCTGTCCCAGGAGACCTTCAGCCTTAGTATACAGGCATGAAACCAATCATGATGAGTCAATGCTGGAGAAACTTTCAGACTGCTGGGGTTTGTTGCATGGGATGTCAGACACAATATAGGACATAGAGGAAGAGCATTTCAGGATTGCACAGGGAAGAACAAAAGATGGGAAAAGGGGAGGAAGAAGTATGGGAAAATAGAGGAATCAGGGGATCAAAAGGGCCAGTTGATCACCAAAGTGAGTAAACTCTAACGCCAGTCTCTGGCGTGCAGCTGGAGCTCCATGGTGCTACCAAGATAGAGAGACTTAGAACCGGGGGTAGCTGCTGGGCAGACTTGAGCTCTGCTACCAGACGCATCCTCGTTGCATACATATGCATATATATGTGTGTATGTCTACATTCTTACTTGCAGAGCTCCATTCTTAACCAGAGAGGAGTCTGCGGTCATGTGAATGCTCTGTGTGTCTGTCAGTGTTGATCTGTATGGTCAGCAACATACATTACTTATGCACTGTGAACATGCTCATGTGCCTACTGGGAACACATGCTCAGCCTCTCTGCTGGTTGGACCTGGGTAATAGAACTGCTAGCAACATTATCTCCATTGGGCTGACAGCTTCTCTATCACGGATGACTTGGAAAAAAGCTATGGTAACAGAATACTACAAAACCTGAAATCTGTGCTGATAGATTTTCTGTATTTTCAAATTCATATTAAATAAATTATTTGTATTTGGAAATCACAGATGATCCATCTCAAAGAGACAGCTTCCATAATCTTGAAAATAATAATCATCAAACATTAACTAGTGTTATGAGGCTATCCTTCCAAGTCATATTTTTCTGTGATACGTCTAGAAATAGAAGGTGAAAAACTTCAGAAAACTGGTCAGTCTGAAGGTCATTTAATTTTATCTTGCTTCTTCCCCTTAGATTTCCTCTGCATTGAAATATTTTCTTTCTAAATTGGACTAGTTACTAAACTAGTTTTTATAAAGGTGAAGCAACATTTGGCACTACTTCAAAGATCCATGTTCTAGCCACACACACTTCAGAAGAGCTGGAGACATCCTTACCCTTTAGCTTTATAACATGACTTTTTCCCACAGGAGAGCCAATTGCTCTGTTATGTGTTCACAAATAGGAATTGACTTCACCTTGTCTTTGTGGAATGTGCTTGGTACTCTTTATCAGTTTAATTCCCACTCGGCTATACTATATGAAGGGTGTGATGGCTAGGTCAAAAAACAAGGCTTCAGATAAAGGGAAACAAAATGACGTTTTCTTTTTCTCCTGCTCCAGGAATGTTTAGAGGATGCATGAATCTCTGCAAGATTTGAGCTGTACCTAGGTGACTGATGAACAGGATGTTTCTGACTGCTGCATTGATGTTCACTAGGCTTTCATCAGCACAGTTTAAAAATAAAAGAGGAGGCAAAAAGATTTTCATCCTCTGCTGGTGAAGGTGCCTGCTTTGTGCCTGCAGCACTGTTTTCAAATGCTTAGGACAGAAGCATAACAGTTTTTTTTTCCTGGAGAACAGTCAGTTCCTGAATTTGCATGACAGGCTTTTGTTTTCAATTATGTCTTTCCCACATTCTATTAGATTCAGTCATTTTTCCTCAGGGGGATATCCACAGCTTTTCCCTCCCTTCCATCCAATGTTCCAGAAAGGAAGATGAAGAGTGAATTACTAGCCACAACATAAAGATCTGCAATTCATCTGTTCTGAAGAAAAGCAAAATAATTTTAAAGTGTCTGTGTATTTTCATTCTAATTTTAAATCCATTAAAAGTTGATGGACTTACCTAGACTTTCATTTTCCATGAAAGATAAAAACACCCCTCCCATGTATGATTTGCCCATATATTCAGAAATCAAAATAAAATGTGAGTGTAGTAAAGCTAAGTTACTGACGTGGGCTGATGTAACTGAAAACTAAGCATATTCGTTACACCCACGGTAAAGAAGAGTGTGAATAAGAGGACAATATACAGCTCAAAACATGAAAAGATAAAGTACTGAAAGTCTTGGCAGAATCTGATGTGGGCAATGATGGTTCCCTGGTACTTGCCCAAAGGCCCAAACCTCGCAGGCATGATTTGTGCTAATGATGGCACAGATCATGAGCCGAGTTTCAAGGGCAGAGTCTGCAGCCTACCTCCAGAAGGGCTGATCCCAAGAGCCAGCCAGGAGTCTACTAATTTTCTCTTTAAAAGGTCCTCATTATCCACTATTATACAGTGTAATGGTGTCTGAGACTTCGTGTGCATTGCTTATGCTGTGTTTACAGATTTACAATAAGTGAGAAAATAAGTCTGGACAGACGATGACTTCAGTCATTTTTGAGGTTTTGATGTTTTTTCTCAGCCCATTTCAGATGAAAAAATAATTTCAAAGATTTCATCCACTGTCAGCAAAAAAGCTCACTGAAAATTGTGTGGTTTTTACTTATTTTTACTATTTTTACTTCTCCAGCAGTAAACTATAACTAACATTTTGAAATACAGATGTCTTACCACTCCCAGTGGGTGGTGGTAAATGAAGTTAAATCCAGTTGGAGGCCAGTCATGAGTGGTGTTCCCCAGAGTTCAGTGCTGGGTCCAGTCCTGTTCAATATCTTTATTAAGGATCTGGATGAAGGGATCGAGTGCACCCTTAGCAAGTTTGCAGATGACACCAAGCTGGGTGGCAGTGTCGATCTGCTGAAAGGAAGGGGGGCTCTGCAGAGGGATCTGGACAGGCTGGATCGGTGGGCTGAGACCAATGGGATGAGGTTTAACAAGACCAAGTGCCAAGTCCTGCACTTAGGACACAACAACCCCATACAGCGTTACAGGCTTGGGGAAGAGTGGCTGGAGAGCTGCCTGGAGGAGAAAGACCTGGGGGTGTTGGTTGACAATCAGCTGGATATGAGCCAGCAGTGCGCCCAAGTGGGCCAATGGCATCTTGACCAGCATCAACAACAGCATGGCCAGCAGAACCAGGGAGGTGATTGTGCCCCTGTACTCGTCACTTGTGAGGCCACACCTCGAGTATTGTGTTTGGTTTTGGGTCCCTCAGTTCAAGAAGGACATTGAGGTGTTGGAGCGTGTCCAGAGAAGGGCAACAAGGCTGGTGAAGGGTCTGGAGAAAAAGTCCTGTGAGGAGCAACTGAGGGAACTGCGGTTGTTTAGCTTGGAGAAGAGGAGGCTGAGGGGAGACCTCATCACTGTTTGCAGCTGCCTGAAAGGAGGCTGTGGCAGAGCGAGTGTTGATCTCTTCTCACAAGTGGCAGGTGACAGGACAAGGGGAAATGGCCATAAGCTGCGCCAGGGGAGATTCAGACTGGATATCGGGAAGAATTTCTTTACCAAAAGGGTGGTCAGACAGTGGAACAGGCTGGCCAGAGAGGTAGTTGAGTCACCATCCCTGGAGGTGTTTATAAAAACGGTAGATGAGTATTTGAAGGACATGGTTTAGCAGAAGATGGGTACAGTTGGACTCGATGATCTCAAAGGTCTTTTCCAACTGGAAGGTTCTATGATTCTATGATTCTATGAACAGTCAGCATGAGGTTCTTCCCACTTGTATTTCCTAATTGCACATTGGCTTAATAATTGCACATGTCAGTGACAAATTCAAAGCTGTAGATTCTTTAGGATAAATCCAGTAGGGTAAGAGGTTCCACAATCACCACCAACTCTTCTAGACTGACTTATTAAAACCCATCAATATTCCCTTTAATACTTTCATCTTTACAACAGCCTCTATTTCTAAAGATGTCTTAACTTTTATGCCCTTTGTGTCTTCTTCTCTCATCTTTTAGAGACTACATTTTTTTATTTGATGTCCAGCCTTCAGAATCCTCAGACACTTTTACTTTTTCTTTCTAGGCTTCAACTAACAATTTATCAACTTAATGAAGAAAAACAGTGCAGAATTCTCTTTCTCCCTTCCTATAAGTGGTTAATCTTATATAGACAGATATATATGTCATACTAATTCAATTATTCTCCCCTTCTATTCACCCATGGCTTACATGAGAAACTGTAAAAAGATGTGTATTTACTTTCTCCAAGGAAGCCATATTAGAACCACCTGTTTAGCAGGTGTGAAATGCAAAAGCCTTAACTTACGTACATGCCATCCTAAATATCCAAGAAATTAGAAACGTGACATTGTCACAAAAATGGTTTAGTGTTGTATCTCTTTTTCCCATATTTTTATTTCACAACAGATCAATCTGCTCTCAGCTTTTGATGTAATCTCTGTCTGAGGACTGAAGTCTGAATGAATGAAGAACAACAATATATTGCAATAAGCCATTCTTATGAGAAACACTTTTGTTTTGAATAGAGATGAAAGCAGGGGGTTTATCCTTTATGGAAACAATCTTATCTTGAAATGAACACAAAGAAAAGGTCCTGCAATTATCATGTCTTACGACAAAGACAGGCTGAGAAAGAGAAATGATATTCAATCCACTTTGTTTCTTGATAGTTTAAAAGACCATACATTTGTTTTCTTCCTGTATTCCTTAGTACTGGTAAGTGAAAGTGAAACACAGTGGCCTTAGAGTCTATACACATGTAATTCCCTAAAATTATGCTTTTAGAGCAAGGAGTGCAGCAGGTTATCCTACTCAGCTGTGAATTGCTCAGATCCCACACCTGCTGTTGCTGTTTGTGCCAGTAGTTCTGAGCTCAGCCACTGCTGTGGTAGTGCCACAGACAGGAATTCACCTGTATGAGCATCAAAGGTGCCATCTCAGTTGCTTCCAGTGTCACTAAGTGGGTCTCAATGGAGCTTTTTTTCCGTTTCAGCATGGGATATCTTGTTTCAGCATGAGACAAAGGGCTTACTGAGGTCAAAATCTGTCCCTCCAGCACCAATCTTAAAACATCCGCCAGCATCATTACACGTCTCTGCTCAGTAACATGACGTTTTCAGAGACGTTTCCTTGACACCCATTGATCCATCTGGTATATGTCCATTACTATAGTTCTGTATTATGTTTCCACCTCAGCTATACAAAAGGATAACTTAGTTTTCTGTTTCTCAGTATTTGATTTCTCTATGTTTTTCTTCCCTTTCCTTTCCCTCCTTTTGTAGATGTTTGAGCTTTTACAGGTTGCTTGGTGACTTGCATGAGCCACTTGGCATCCCTGTGGTGTGTCACTGTTTATGCTATACAGTGCTGGTCTGTTAGGACTCAGCTGTCAATAGAGGCAGACTTCTGTCAAATTCCTTAGCTTCAAGAAAGTGCTGGAAAACACATAGCATGAGAGTAAATTGATCTAATAAAACAAATCAGTTGAATTACAAAGTACTTGAAAGATCCAGCACAGCTGAAACTTTCAGAAAATTTGAAGGAAGCATAGATGTTTGCTGATAAAGTTTAGACCACAATCACCACACTTTTTTGAATGGACAAAGAAACCCCTTTGTACCAATGAGCAGTGCAAGGAAAATCTTGCTTGGTTTTGCTGACTGAAGCAAGAATCTGAGGCCTTCCTCTGTAAAAAAAAAAAAAAAAAAAAAAAAAAGATGGATGTAAGACACAAAGCTTAATAAAGAACTTGGAAAACTGAAGAAGGCAATGTAGAGGTCCCTCTTTCAAGATACATTAAAAGGAAAAGTGAAGTAAATTGTTTGTAGATATCTCCCGGGTGGCTGTTTGCACAGTTTGCGAGATGATTGTGTACTCAGAACTGTAAACGAGTTGTTTGTATTGCAGTTGCACTAAACAAAACTGAGCATCTTCTGTTCAGAAAGGCAAGGAGGTTTTGACACAGTGAAAGATCTGACACTGATGTGTTTTGAGGTACAAGACTGAGTTTAGGTTTTCCTTCATGCAAATACAGAGTATGCTTGTATTTAGCCTAAAGTTATGTGTAACACCAACAATAAAGGATGCTGAAAAAACATCTTACCAAACCTAAATCAATTATTTCAGGGTTGTGAGTGGTTGCCAACCTGTTAACTTGATACCAGAAAAAAAAAAACCCACAGTCATTTTCCGTAGAATTAAATTAAACATTAAATCTCCTGCACAGGCGACATAGCATGAAATCCAGTGGTGTTCCAGAGGGTGTCAACTCTCCTTAAGTCACACTTCCG
The DNA here is from genome assembly GCA_033556795.1 of Tapera naevia. Classification (NCBI taxonomy): domain Eukaryota; kingdom Metazoa; phylum Chordata; class Aves; order Cuculiformes; family Neomorphidae; genus Tapera; species Tapera naevia. The sequence continues at coordinate 22,392,068 of JAUMJJ010000038.1, forward strand.
TAAGAGGAAGGGAAGATGCCCATTGTCTTCTCTTCCTGATATAACACCAAACTCAACAGGGGACTTGCAACATTTTAAAGGAACAAAAGCAAATTGAAGGCGAGTAGGAGAGCCACATATGTACAGTTTATCCTTCGAAAATGAGTCACAGGGTTATACTCTAAGAACTTCTCTCTCAAAAGCAAGAAGCTATTTATTTTAATGGAATTTACAGTGCTCTAGAGGGATTAAACTTCTGCTGTAACTGCTATGCACTCTGTGGTGATCTTAATAACTTCTTTTCATACCCAAGTTCTCAGACATATTTAAACTTAGTATTATTCACGAATTAATTATTCCGTTTACATTTTCAGTCACAACACAAGCATCCGTAAAGGGAGAAATCCTAGCCAAGTGAACATTTAGGAGAAATACAACGTTCTATCAATGTCTGAAGAAAGGACAGCACACAATAGAACAAAAGATGACTTTTTAATTCTTCCTGAAGGCTCTGTTCCTTCTTTGAACATAGAACTGGAAGTCCCAAAGTTATCCTTTATCAGATAATTACAGTTTTAAATGTAATTCTTTTTTATTCTTCCTTTGTGAAATCAAGGTTACATATAATGCTAATAAATCTGACAAACTACCTGAAAAACTGATTAAAGATTAAACATATTCAGAATTGATAGGAATATTTATATATTCTAAATGGATAAAAAGTAATGTATTCAATGAAATAAAGCCTTTAGCAACACTGCTTTGATCTATTTGTGTCTAAACCCACTCAGAGCATTTTTTCTTAAAAATAAAAAGTTAATCTCATATCAAAGAATGAAATGGGTTTGAAAATTATTAAAAAATGAAAAAAGTATAATTTAGATTTTAAAATAAGTGTCCTAAATAGGCATGAGTAAAAGATTGGTGAAGAGAACTCTGCTGGCATTATACAGAACATTTTTTTATTACTGTAATATGAGAGACAAAAAGAAAATAAAAGATTACATCATTCATTCTTTTTTAAATGCCTTTCATTTAAAGAATATACTGGAACAACATGATTTTTTCAAGCTGTGTAATTGTTATATGATATTTATTTTTTTTGTAAACTACATCATTTTATTGTCATCTCAGATGAGATCAGAAATTCCTCAGCTCAGTCTGTGAGCTGTTATAGCACTCAGCAATGGGACAGTAAGTTACGAGCATTGGTCTCAATCTGAGATCTATAGGCAATGTCACAGGAATATAAATAGTGTTTAATATTTTAGGTATTATGCAACAGGCTTAAAATCTTCTCTAAAATAGTGTTGGCTAGTTCCTCTAAGGAGTATTTTTGAGATGCAAACACATTTTAGTCATAAATGTCATAATGGTCGTAATGGTTATGGCTACAGAGCTCTCCAGGATAGCCGAGGGATCATATTCTGGCCCAGAAACTTAGTGTTACAGCACAGCTCAAACCCTTACAGCTACACTTTCATCCACCACCTCCAGATTATCTTAAATAGCTTCTGGTGCAAGCAGATACTCAGCCTTGCCTGGCCATTGCTTGGGAGAACATTGGGGCATGTGGGCAAAAAAACTTCAGTAAGAATCCCAGTAATTTAACAGTACAAACCAGAGCTTCAGACTCAGACTGGTTTGTTAATGCAGACATAACATATACTGTTATAGCTATCCCATCATCTGGTATACTGTTGACTTCTGAAAATAAAGTCTATCAAGAAACAGAGGTCTACTTTTACTTTTCATGTTATGTACAATTTGTTGACCTGAAGAGAAGTGCCTCAAGGCCATCAGCGTGGTGAGTTGAAAAGCCAGCAGACCAATGCCTTCAATGTGACTTAGCAAGCTGAATTTTCTCATGGTGTTATCAATAATGCTTCGTACCTTACCATGAGAGCTTTGTAGGATCTATCAGAGATGTGTTGTGAGAGGATCTGTTCCCATATGCTTGCATACTGACATCACTTAACGCCCATCAAAACCGGAGAACTAACAACCCTCTCTGGTTTACTATAGCTAAACATTTCTAAGTTCTCCTTCTAGTTTGGCAACAGACCCTGGACCCCAGTCAGCAGCACTCAGGCTGTTTCAGCTATCTGAATACAAAGAGTGAATTGCAGCCAGCTATTATTTCTGTGGCAGTCTTTAAATGTCATTTGCAAGTACAGTGTTCTCTGTCCCTAATTTTGCAGGTCACCACTTGCATGACAATCAATCATATTGCATATTAACATTATATGAATATTAGAGGGAAACAAACCCACTTGTCCATTATGGTTTTGGCAAATAGTACATAAAACCTTAAACTTTCACAGCTACAAGGTGTTTGTTGTTACATGTCAGGACATCTAGTTGTTAAAGAGGACTTTTCATCCTTTGGTCTCAGAACAGTTTATAAATGATGAAAATACCATCACTAACAATGAACTTGAGGAGCAGGATAATAAAGAGATATCTCCAGTATCTTTCCAGGAAAATTAACTGAAAGACTTTGGCTTCACATACTACAGAGTCCATATTCTATGGAATATTTATCTAGGTGGAGAAATGTGGCGCAGTTGGAAGTTTCAGCCCCATTTCCCACCCTTGATGGCTAGTTATTTGCTGAGATGAAACTGGAAATGTAAAGAAAGGGAGGAAGGGTTGATCTGTTAGAGGGTAGGATGGCCCTATAGAGGGAGCTGGACAGACTGGAGAGATGGGCCGATTCTAATGGGATGATGTTTAATAAGTCCAAATGTCAGGTACTTCATTTTGGACACAACAATCCCATGCAGAGCTATAGACTGGGGACAGAGTGGCTGGAGAGTAGTCAGGTAGAAAGGGACCTGGGAGTGCTGGTTGACAGGAAGCTCAACATGAGCCAGCAGTGTGCCCAGGTGGCCAAGAAGGCCAATGGCATTCTGGCCTGCATCAGGAATAGTGCAGCGAGCAGGACCAGAGAAGTTATCGTCCCTGTACTCGGCACTGGTCAGGCCTCATCTTGAATATTGTGTCCAGTTCTGGGCCCCCCCAGTTTGGGAAAGATGTCAGGATCCTGGAGTGTGTCCAGAGCAGGGCAACGAAGATGGTGAAGGGGCTAGAGCACAAGCCCTATGAGGAGCGACTGAGGGAGTTGGGGCTGTTTAGTCTGAAGAAGAGGAGGCTCAGGGGAGACTTCATTGCTCTCTACAACTACCTAAAAGGAGGTTGTAGTCGGGCAGGGATTGGTCTCTTCTCTCAGGTGACCAGTGACAGAACTAGAGGGCATGGACTCAAGCTTCATCAGGGAAAGTTTAGATTTGATGTTAGGAAAAAGTTCTTCACTGAAAGGGTGATTGGCCATTGGAATGCACTGCCCAGGGAGGTGGTAGAATCGCCAACCCTGGAGGTGTTTAAGGGGAGACTGGATGAGGCACTGAGTGCCATGGTTTAGATGATGGTGTTAGTGCTGGTGTTAGTGTTGGGTTATAGGTTGGACTCGATGATCTCGGAGCTCCTTTCCAACCTTATGATACTGTGATACTGTGATACACCTAGGACTGTACCAGCTATGGCAGGTGATGACAAAAGTCACGCAAACCTTTTGTGTTTTTCATTTAAGTGGCAGCTTTCATTCTGCACCTGGCACACGGCATTCCTGGATACACATACAGACCGGGGTCTGAGAGGCTGGAGAGTAGCCTTGAGGAGAGGGACCTGGGAGTTCTGGTGAATGGCAAGTTGAGCATGAGCCAATAGTGTGCCCTGGTAGCCAAGAGGGTCAACAGTGTCCTGTGGTACATCAAGCGTGGCATTGCCAGTCGGTCAAGGGAGGTGGTTGTCCAGCTCTGCTCTGCACTGGTGCAGCCCCACTTCGAGTAATGTGTGCAGTTTGGGGAACCACAGTATAAAAAAGGACATAAAACTACCGGAGAACATCCAGACGAGGCCACAAGGCTGGTGAAGTGTTTAGAGGGGAAGTTGTATGAGAAGCAGCTGAAGTCACTTGGTCTGTTCAGCTTGGAGAAGAGGAGACTGAGAGTGGATCTCATAGTTGTTTACTGTCTTCTCACAAAGGAGGGAGGTGCTGATCTCTTCTGTCTTGTGACCTGTAATAGGACCAGAGGGAATGGCAGGAAGATGTGCTGGGAGGTTTAGATTGAATAGTAGGAAGAAGTTCTTCACTCAGTGGGTGGCAGAGCACTGGAACAGGCTCCCCGGGGAAGTAGTCATGGCACCAAGTCTGCCAGCATTCCAGAAGCATTTGGACAATGTTCCCAGTCACATGGTGTGGATATTGGAAGTGTCCTGTGTAGGGATAGGAGTTGGACTTGATGAGCCTTTCGGGTCCCTTCCAGCTTGGGTGATTCCATGATTATATGATTCTATGATGAAGACCATCTACATAAAGAATTAAGACTAAACTCAGCCGATGCCTGACTAGACCAAATTTCTGTCAATATTAGTTGTGCTGCTGAGCATGCAGGAGAGATCCACACCAGTTTGCAATCTGTCAACATAGTTGCCAAAGCAAACATTTCACAAATCAACATCTTCAGAGGTAAAACATGCCACTTTCCTTCTCTGTGCCAGGATGTCGCATAGGTGTGGCTACAGCCACTGTTAGTTCTGCTAAACTGGAGGAAGGTTAATCCTAACTGCAGGCAAAGTGAGAGTGTTCCCTGCTTCACAGTAGAGATTGCCAAAGCAAGACCACAGGATTAAGATGCAACAGGGTGCTTAAACCAATAGTTTTTCTTTTAATAGAAGTTCATATATACAGAAGGGAAAGACAAAGGTATCAACACTGGTGCACTCTGGAAATGCGGATAGTTCAGAATATCTGTTGATTTCCGAAGCATTAAACACTCACTTTCTGACAGAGGGTTTCTTGTGATGCTGTTTGCTCTACATCACCATCTACACTATTCCTGGCCAAACAAGATTTGTTACTACAGTTCTGATGTAGTAAGTCTCAGGGGCACGAGAGCAGCTATGTCTGAAGGAAGATGTATTTAATAAAAGGACAAAATGTCTCAGGTAATTGTAAAAATTTATAGCAGTTTTTGATGAAGGAGAAGCAAGTTCAGATGAGCCCACGTCACTTACACACTAGGAGAAATCTATGCTGTCATCTCTGAATGCTGCTTGTGTTAGATATTAGAAAGAAGAGAATGGATTAATGGACTTGCTAATGACCTTCCTGCCTCTATCAGCAATTTACCTTCTGTATTCTGCCTTTCGCTCATTGTCCGAACATAATTGATGCGTTATGACAGAGATAAACCATAAAGGTTTATGAGCACACAATTTGAAGGAGACCAAACATCATTCGTTCTGGGCCCTTTTTTATTCCTTTCAGGTTTGGTAGCCTGTAAATCCTTCCAAAGGGGACACCAGTGCACGTCTGTGCCCACAAATGCCAGAATTTCTGTTCTTCTTCATTAGTGTGAATGAAGATCACACACGCAAACAGCCAATCATAAGAAATTAGGTTTTATTCCAGTATTGGAAACCAGTTCAGGACAGGGATTTCACTTTCCTAGACTGACCCAGCATCCACTTTAATTAAATATTTTGTGCATGTTTTGATTTATATTCAGTTGCATATTTATTCAAGATGAGGAACCACCTGCCTTTACAAACATTGATTAAGAGTTGTCTTCATTTGAATATGTAGAGCATGGGAAGCAATAAATTTCATACGGAAGAAATGGTATTAATGCTTAATAAACTGAATAAGTAGTTGAAAGGAAAGAAACAAAAATGTGCTGAAAACGTCTCTTCTATTGACAATCATAAAGCTGATGACCGCTATTCCAGCACCTTTACTCCAGTCCCATTCTCTTATTGTGTTCCAATTTAACAACATGCCCAAGTCCTGCTGAGGACCTCTTTTTCATCATAAGATTGTCCGTGTTCTAAAAGGCCAATAGAGAAAACAAGCAGACAGTTTAACAATTTGAATATTTTCATCACTCTAGGGAGCATGAAAATGATGAAAATGACAATGTGGGCTGTAGAAGCCACTTTGACACTCCAGGATGCTGGCAGAAGTGTAGGAAACAGCACCATCTCCCTCCCTCATACCCACCTCTGGGCATCCTGAGCCATCTCTGGGACTGTACATGTTTTGCCTCTCTGAGCACAAGGACAAGATGCAAATGAGCTGAAATCAAAAAGTATCACTGAAGGTTGAATCCCTATCTGGAATAAATCTTTACTACGAAGCCTGTGATAATATTTCAGTACTCTGAACTGCATGGACATGATACGGAAATAATCTTTAATGAAGAGACATGTCGACTTTATTGAAGTGTAATTCATGAAGAAAATTCTGATGTTCAGAATGAATAGCTACTTGGAAGCACTGATTTAAGCGCTCCAGTTTCAGTCTTTAGAAGGAAAATTATATCAAGCGTTCTCCCAACAGTTTCAGCTCTCTGAACTGACTGGATAACAAAATGACAGTAACCTTTTTTACAGTTAGATACAATTGATTTAGCCAGAAACAGAGAATCAAATAAGCAAAATAATAAATTTTGGCAACTGGATGAAAAATATCTATTCAGATCACTACAGATACGCTAGCTGTAAATAAAATTAAGGCATACCCAATCTTGAACTGATTGAAAATTTATAAAAATATTTTTTGGGCCATTTCTTACATTTCTCCTCTGCAACTCATCAATGTACTCTCTGCAAGAAGATACGTGATTTGGCTTGTAATTTTTGATGTCAATCTCTTTATTCCCACTTATTTATCTTTCCAATGATGGCAAAATTCTACAGGCTTTAGCAAATTGTCTATGGTAAATATACCACATTGAGAGTACTTACCTAGAAACAAGATTACTTAATCTTTTTTTTACTTCAAAGGAATCCAAATAAACTTGCCATCTACCAGGGCATGGAATAGTACTAACAAAAGCAGAGCTGGTTTTCCTCAAGGAATATTTAGCCTCTGACCTTGGATAGAAAGATATTAACATATCTCCTTCAGAAAGAACCACTTAACTGTTAAAGAACTGCACCTTCAGGCAACCCCCGTGGCATAATAGAAAAAGTTACATGCCCCACATCCTCCTCTCCCAAAACTGGTGGTGCTGGTAGTGGTGAAGATGAGTGCTTCCATTCTGAAGCAAGTGAAATGTCCATCTAGGGGCTGGATCTGAATCACACTTCATGTGATTCGAAATGGGAGGGAGGGTGTGCTCAGGTGGCCAAGCTCTGCCCAGCCAGCTGAGCAGGCTGGGCACCGCTCGCTCTACCACAAGCTGAGGAACTTGCTAGTCTCACCAAAAGAGATGGATGTGCTTCCTCTCTCAGGAAGCTTTACTTCTTCAAATACAGGAAGATGTTCATGAGAGGTTGTTTAAGGATAGACACAGTCTTGCTAAGCTATTGAGGAGGGTTTTAAAAAAAGAATCATGGGAAAAGGACAAAAGGCCAATGGGTACTTGTAAGAACAGCTTAAACTGGACACAGAACTTGGAGACAGGGTTTCTCAAAAGAGGGCTGAAGGATGGAGAAGAAGGAAGTGTCTTAGTCCAGAGAAAACATGCGCAATAAGCCATTGGGATGTTGCGAGGATTCACCCAGAAAAAGGATTTAACTGATGTAACAGGATATGGCAGGATAATACACATGACTAATGAATCAGTGTAAATTGATACAAATTAATGCAAATGGCCTGTTCTGGAAGAACAGGCAAGGAAATAGAGAGGAAATGCGGGATAAATTGAAAAAAGAGGACTTAGGCTGCTTCGGTAGGTGTCAGTTACACACCAGTACACCAGGCAGAGCAGAGTCCTCTGGAGTACAAAATGTGGGGCCCCCCAGGGATTTTAACTGAACAATGCCAGAAGGAACAGGGACACAGTAGGACACAACCTGCCAGGGTCATGGCATGCACCATGAACTCTTTTTGCGTGGAACCCTTTTAAATATCCAAACAGATCTGAATACAGGTGATTTGCAGAAAATTCAACAGTAAAAGGATTGTGACCACCTGTTCATCTTATGACTGGATATTGAATATTTTAACTGATTTTAATTTTTTCACAGAAAAGTCATAATTCTTTAGACTATTATCCTGGCATCCAGTATTTTTCATAAAAATCTATTATTTTGTAAAACGACTATATGCAAATGTGGAAAGGAAACGAGAACAAAAAGTGGAGTTTGCTTAACAGAACATAAAACTGATAATTACTGCTAATATTCATTTGTGATGCGTATCACACTGAGCTGCCAAAGAAAATTCTTGCTGCCCTGCAATCTTGAAATGCTTTCCTCCAAGATCTGAGTAATTTTGCCTGTCAAAAAAACAATCAGCATGCCTTATTCAATAGATTGTTTTCATCACCATCTCTCTTTCTTCTTCAAGGGGCAGAATACACTCTCTGCTTAACTTTCTCAGAAATACCTGCTTAAAATTTATTTTAAATACCACACATTGTCACTGTGTGCAATTAATGATTTTTGGCTAAGTGAGGAACCTTATGCACATTTCAGACAGACTGACAGGTGACAGAATTACTTCCCACATTCATATATTGTTACGAAGCACAACTCCCCCACAGAAGACTGACAGCTGCCTGCATTTACAAAGCCAAGGAGCTGTTCAGACTGATTTGTACCAATACACTAGGCAAGACTGGGAAAATGTTCCTATTAATTCTTACACCTACACTGCAGGTGATAAAACAGGTTGAGTGATCATGTTTTTCACACTGCCATAAGCAGTTGGCTGATTTAACATCCAGAGTTCCTAGATCCGTTCACTGCTATTTCTTTAGGCTGTTTTGCACTTTTCTCTGTAAAAGCTTAACAGAGTACTGTTGGATATGCGTTGCACGGCTTCACACTCCTTACTATTTGTGAAACAGAATTAAAGGTTTATCTTCATATACAACAGAGTATGCAATAAGCTTTTGTAGTTCAACAGCTATTTCAGTAGAGGTTAGTTCATTCAAAAGACTTTCTGATAAACTGGTACTTTCCCTGGTATATGAAGACTTTCCACGTGATTGAGCTAACTGTGCCACAAGTCTAGCTGATGTAGAAAAGCAATTTCATTCAACATTGCCAGAGGAGTCCAGAAGAGAAGGGTTTGCTAGATGAAGACCTTTATCAAGGATTTTCAATTACTACCTTATTTCTAATGATGTGACTTCTTCCACCATACCGGATGGAATCATTAGGGGCTTCAAAGCAGATGAAAGGAACTTGCCTGGGAGAAAACGAGGATGCAGTCATTCATCCTTAGTTGACAGTCAAAGAAATTTCTTGACATAAAATGAAGGCTACATTTAAAACCTTGGATGTATTTGCTTGTCCAGTATATAGTTCTTGTCCTTATTTTGCCCGGCTGCTAATCACACTGAGCTAAATATCACTCTGGAAGGAAAAGGAAATATGCATCAAGGTGTTACTGCCAGGAAAAGCACCAGCTTTTTTTTGTGTTACTTACTTGTGAAAACCTTTTCTTTTTGTTGCCAACAGGGACGTCAGCAGGATTTTTTCCAGGCTCCCAAAGGGACCACAATCCAGCCTCATCCAGTCTTTGATCTGTGCTGCAAGAGAAATAAAGGGAAAGAAATAGAGCTTCTTAAACTGCTTGTCCTGACAGTGGAGGAAGGGATGTACCTTGAGACCTGTAAAGGGAGGTCCAGTCATCTAACATAAGGATTTCTCTTATTCCACAGACTCTGTGGATAACTTCAGTGACCCTAAAGGCAACCCAGTTCACTTCTATTATATTTAACAGGGGAAGATGCTAGCTTTGCCTGGTCATTTTTAGGAAATGTTCTGCATTGACTGAGGAAGAGCTGAAGAGTACTGCTAATTGAAAAGACCTGTAGTGGACAGAATGTGACAACACTTCTCAAGATACAAAAGAGATTGAGCAAAATTAGGAAGACTAAGACATAGAAGCATATTATTGTGGATTATCGGTTGTTTACTGACAAAGTACAGGGACAGTACCTATCTGGACACAAATCAAACAACTTCTTTACTCCAAGAAATGAAGCTGTGAAGTGGCATACAATCTGCTTCTCTCTGCTCATATACAGCAGGAATATTTTTGAGGGAAAATCCCAAGAATTACCATTGGGATCTATAATATCTTGAGAAAACAGAAATTTCTGAGGAAACAGGCCCACTCAGATAAGTTAATCTGTGCCCAGAATCTATTAGGCAACATCATCTCTTGTTTTGACAGAACTTGATTTCAATTAAATCGTGAAATGAATGCAAGGCCCTGTGTTCCATTATCACTAAACATATCCACAGCAAATAATTTTAATTAAATTATGAGGAGATTAAAATGCCTTAGAGACAACATAATTATGCCTCAGTGTTTGGCATAAGCACATAGGGATTTAAGAAAGTGCTGAAAAGAACAAGTAGAAACCTTTTTGCTCTATGATGAAAACCAACATATGCTTGAAGGCAGATGATGAAGATTGAAAACTATTAGGCAACTCAGATCATGAAAATTAAAATTAACAGATATTCTGTAATAGAGACGAAAATAGAGAATTAGAATAAAGAGATTGCTTTCTAGCAGCAGTTTCCATTTTTACCGTTAAAATTATAACATTGCATCAAGGTTTTTCTCATTACAAGGAAAATTTTCAAAACCAGCTAATTAATAACCAGTGATTTATTCTAATCTATACTGGTAATATATCGATGGTTTGTAACAGCTTTATCAGATGGGCCTAGCACGGCTCCCATCAGTGTGCAAGGTGAGAACAGTGGAAGTTTACCTTGTTGCTTAAGACAGGTTTTTGGTATCCTGCAAGAATAGCTATATTAACTATAGCAAATTTTAGCATTTCCAGGCATCTAGAAATTTGAAACTGTGCACTTTCTAGCAGGTCAAGAAAGAAGACCAAGGGCAGACACTAGACAATATCTGTCTTAAGCTGTGTTTTAGTTATGAGCTTCTCCTTTGGAAAAGATTTATTGCTGTTACATCTAAGCCTAATGCCTGAATGGTAGCTGATAGCTTCCAATAATCAATAGTACTTTTTTTTTTCTTTACTGGATCTCTGTTCAATTTAGGAATGAATGCTGTTCACAGAAAGAGTAATTTATTTAGGGTAGGAGGGGTACATATGGTGGTCAAATCTTGTACAGCATTTCTTGACACTATCTAAGCCCTTAGTCCTCAGATTCCCTGCCCTGCCATGTTCAGAACCACCCAAAAGAGATGCAGATCCCTTTCCCTGACTCCTGGGTTCTGTTCTAAACCACCCTGTGGATCAGCACCACCCCAGGAGTCAGGTGCTGGCTGCAAAGGCCAAGGTCAACAAGGAGAGCAAAAGTGTCATGTTGGGGTATACAGAGACTTTCAGTTCTTGTCAGGATCAAAGTGTGTATTGGGTCATCGTGTTTGTCTTGTCTCCACGAGCTTACAGAAACCTAGGAAGCTACATATTTTTGCCAATCCACAAGCAAAGGTGGGTTCTGTCATCACTGGGGGCCACGTTCTCAGCACTCTCAGCAATGGGGCCACCCAGCCCTTTGTCACATGCCAGAGGGACAATGAAGGTATCATGTAATTCTTCGACGCATGGGAAGGACACCTTGCACAATCACTGAGCTGCTGGGAGCTGCTGGGACAAATCAGTGCTGTACAGGATGTCCAGCAGAGGGTCAGGTAGCTACTACTGGAGTGTCGTGCATAGCAGATAACCCAGAGGGTCTTCCCTCACATCTCGCCACTGTCCTCCACTCATCTGCTGGCATATGGTTACAAAAAAAGAGAATTCTCTTGCTGCAAGGTATCACAGTAGAGTTCAGGTTGAGCAAATAGCAGGGTTTGAGGACGAGAATTACCCTGGAGATTTCTCATGCGGAAACAAGTGGACCTTGGCAGTCTACACTGCCATCTGTGAGGTTTTCTCCTTTTCTAAGATAATAACAAACCTGTCAGGGATGAGCACACAAACTCACTCTGAAGACCATGAGTGGAAAGGCTAGTGCGGCCTGTATACTGGGAGATGGAGAAAGAGGTCCGCCCAGAAGCGTGTCGAATGGGAATAGTGTTCCAGACTTCATCTACATGTATGATCACTGGAAAAACATGGGAGAAATACATCCCAGATTTTAAGATTACACTATTAAACAATGAGAAATAACCTCAACAGGATAATGTCACTGGCAAACTGTTAAAACTTTTTTATATTGCCTAACTAAATCATTATTCATAAACAGCAGGAATCATTAAGTGTCTCTGCATGCAACCCACTGACATGACTGTTTTAGTCCCACTAACACCACATTTCAAATGTTCATTTCATTGATATTCCTTTTGATGTTAGAGAAAAATATAATACTCATCAAAAGTTCCCTTTGCCAAGGCAAAAACACAACGTCAACTCTATTCTTGCTAAGCTGAAGTCTAACATAAAATTATCATCTGCAATGATACTTGCTGATTAGTTGTCTTAGTACATCCCTAGCCAAAATCCCTATGGTCAAACTTACTATGAAATGAGTACCAATAAGTATTAGCACTGCTTTGAAATTCTAATCAGTGACTGATGGCTCAAGAGATAGTATAAACTCTCCCTGTAAAAGAACTTCAGAATATATTTTTTATAGATTTTCATAATTTTCAACTGACATTGAAACATAGGAACTACTAAGTAAAAGTGTCACATTTGTTCTTACACTGGGAACTTATTTCTATACCCTCTTTCCTTTTAAAACAGGACTGAAATAAGTTACATTACAATTTGAATCTGTTCATGAAGGACAAAATCAGATGACCATTGTTCTTTCTGCAAAAATTAGAACATGAGTGTGATCCAAACAAATAAGGTACATATACACTTGTTAATAAGGTTTATTGAAAATATTTAGTGAGCATGCAAATGAAGAGAAGCTGGGAGAGGTGCTTTGGGAAACAATCACAAATAAGCAGTGGTCCACGTGACTAGGGCTGGGTTTCGACAATAGAAAACACGAGAGCTACAACGGTGTAAGAGAGTGAGTAAAGATCATTCTCTTGTGTCTCTGTTAACTCTTAGCAACAGGAGCTAAAGAGAGTCTATATTAATAGACTATTTCACCACAGAGACAACGGTGCCCTTTATTAGCATTTATGTTTGTGCCCCCACTAAAAATAATTAATAAATATCAGAAATATCGCTACATCTTTCTTAAGTTGCTGTTCCATAATTGTGAAAGAACTGATGCATAAAGCACAATTAGAGCAGCTTACATTTTGTTCCTGATGAGCTCAGTATAAAGCTTTCTGAAAGAAATATAAATTTTCTATCACCCTTAGTAGCTTCAATTTCAGACTTCCTCAGGACTATGTAATGTAAAGTTATCTTACGTAGTCAAAAATTAGAAAATAAAGTCCATTACCAGAGAACTTGACTCAAATCATCACCAGTATTTGATTACCACTGAAAAGGGACAGTTTAACTCATAGTAGAAAATAATTAGCTTCAGTTGCATGGTATTGCTAGCCATCTGAAATCTTTTATTGAATTTTAGAAATATGGGAATGTTATGAGCTTCACAATAGTGTGTGGTTTAATCAATAATAATAAAACAGTTTTTAAGTAAGTTTCTGGTTTTAGAAGTATAAAAATACAAAGTTTTTTTGCATTAAATGTAAAGAAATTAAATATAAAATAATTATTTCTATCTTGAATTAAACAGAAACCAAAATCTTGAAAAAGTTTTATAAAAATTATCTTCCAAAAATTCATATGAGAGCTGATAAAAATACCTATCTTAAATATCTTTAAAATTCAAATACTTTTTAAATGGGGTTTTTTTGAGTGTGTCCTTTTGAGGTTTATCTTACCATTAACTGAATCATGAAGTCAAAAATACAGAGAAAACACAACTCTAAACTTCTTATTTTGAAAATAACTTAGGAGGGCAATCTAGTTGTTTTGAAATATTTCATATATGAAATACATAGAAACTGATGTATCCTTATGAAGTGTTACAAATTAAATAAAATGTCATTTTAAAATAAACACAACATTGTTTCAGAAAAGTCCTGAGTGCAGACGGAAATGTAATGACATACTGCGAGGAGAGGAAGTCAGGAGGCAAGAAAATTCACTTTTCCAGGAAATTTTATTGCAAATCTGCACTAAAATTCCCTTAGAACTATTCAGTTGTGAATTTTTAATTTTAATCCATGTCCATCATAGAATTGATTCTATATCGTCATGTAATCAGATAAGAAGTCAACACTATATTATTTGTTTCTGAGTCTCAGGTCTGCCTTCTTATATAAGGCGATGACTGGGTGCCCAGGCTTCCCCAGCAATGAACTTAAATGTGTCTGCAAGTGTTTTTGAGATCCTAGTGACAAATGTCTAAGTGTAATTTAAGTATCTTCAGAGTTTGGTCCCTCTGAGCTAGAGACAATCCCCTTCTTCCCCATAGAGAGTGAAGGAGAGGATGCAGAAATCAGACTAATTCAGTTGCAGTTCAGGTGATGGCACTGGATGACCCACGTGGCTGGAAGAGTTAGAGACAGCAAGCTTAAGAGCTCAAAATCACCTCCTTGGTTACTGCTAGAGCAAGTCTGACCCCATTGCAGGTGCATGTAGAACACTCAGAACCACCTCTCCTGTTCTCTTCATGCTCCTGTAGAGTCTCCCTGCCCCTGGGGGAGGCAAGAGCGGTTTTGTCTGTCCCCCTGCTCTCTCTGCCCTGTGCCACACTCTTTGCTGTTCCCAGAAAGGAAGTCTTGTCACAAGGACGAGGCAAGAGTGGCTCCTGAAGGAGCTATGCCCACAAACTGGGAGCCAGGTCTGACACAAAACGGCAACTAAGATGGCTGGCAATGTTTGCTCTCCTGGTTACAGCTGGTTGAGGGCACTCTCTAGGCTGACGCTAAACAAACGGGCAGAACTGCTCAGGGATTCCTGTTCTCACATCTCTGATCGCCCAGTTCAGAAAAAGACACAAACTCAAGTTCATGCCAGTATGTGGGACACAAGCAAACAAACATAAACTCCAAATTTTCTAGTTATGAAACTTAAGAAGGAAATCACTAACCATTTCCAAGTGCAAGTAGGAGAACTGGACCAATGGGATTAGCTCTGGTCAAACAAGAAAACTGTAGAACAAGTTCCTTCAGCTTTCCCATTAGTTTAATATTTTCCTGATTTATTTCAACATCTGCAGAACTATTATCCAGTTGAACAGCACTGAGATCACAGCCATTTGATTGTTTATCTTCTACAGTTGAACATTGCCTGAGATGAAGCATGATAATCCACATTAAAGATGGATTTGTGACATTAGCAGTCAGATTGTATAACTGTTTATAATTCCAGCTGGGCAATTAAACGGTGTTAATTTTTGGAACTCTACTTCACCCAATAATGTAACAGGCACTTTCCTGATTAATAAGGAATTAGACTAACCATAAACTGTCACAAACTCCCGCTGGATGCTAAAAGCTTTGTTGTGACAGAAGTCTTTCTCTGTGTGACAATTAAAGGCATACGTATAGCATCCTAGTTTCCAAATCTTTTGTGCCCTGTTATGCTCCTTTGCCATCTTATCATCTGCAGAAAATGCATATCTTCTGATAGACGTTTGCTCAGAGTCTGACTCAAAAAGAGGCTACACGAAAAATGGTGTTAATCAAACTCTGTTTCTGAAATATGAGATTTTAAAACCAATTTAACCATAATGAAGAGGAGAAATTGTTTTGCTGAGTAAAAGCCACCCATAGGTACAAGACCAAAACATGAGACAGGCTATTCTTATACCAATGTCTAAGCTGAAGCAGTGACTGCTGCATCCTCTTTCTCATATTAATTAGTCTTAGCTTCAACAGGTTTTGTTCTTCTTGACTTACATGATATTACTCCTTACATCTTACTCCTATATGCAGTCAGTGCTGAACATGTACTGAAAGAAGTCATCAAGAAGGGATGACATCCCACCATTTTGCATGCCTAGCCATGTCAGCACTGAGTTTTGCTATGAGTTTAGAGGATGGGCTTAAATGAAGAGCCAATTATTCATGAAACAGTTGTTCAAGCCAACATACTAGGAAGGTACAAATTGCTCTAGTTTTCTTATTTTGAAAAAGTGTCTGTTATTTAGCTCACAGTCCCTTCCTTTGAGCAGCGAAACCTAACCTGTTATTTCCCTTTTCTTACATCTCTAGAAGAGTGAGAGAAAATATAAAAGTAAAAATTGTAGGTGCTTCAAAACTTATAGGAAATCAGCATTCAAGAACAAATCATAAAATTTCCCTAAGTTAAAATGGGTTTTTTTTAAAACACCCTCTTTAAAACTGATGACTGCATCATTCCCTGAGCTCAAAAAAAGAAGTGAATTTTAAAATTGCCCCAAGAAAGAGGACAGCATAATATTCAGTTCTCACAGTTACTAATTTTCAGGTTCCTTACAGTTTAATTAAGATTCTCGTAACTTAGTCAGCAAAAATTTTGGTACAGGGGCATGGGCCCACGTTGCAAGAAAAGATTTAAGCACTCCAAGTATAAAAAACTTGAGACAAAATGCAGGTTTTTCAACAGGGGTTCTGTGAATCCATTTTCACATGTCAGATGCTTTGTTAATGAAAAAAAAATATAAACTATGGCCTTTTTATTAGAATAACTAGTGCTTTAAATTGAAGCTTAAAATTCTGAAAATCCTGGAGTAAGTTTAAAATTAAAAATAACAGGATCCACATGACCATAGGACCCACAAGATGAGTCAGGCTTTGTGAATCAGGCTATCTGTCAGTAATGATCCATCATTCGTATCTTGAGATCCTATCAAGTAGGCCAGTATTTTTTTGTATGCCAGTTTACATTGCCTATGGGTGGTGCTGTCCCTGTTGGTCATTCCCACTGTGGTATAAGAACCACTCAAGTAAGAGATAAACTCATATTAACATGATTTAACCATAAGCCAGCAATGCGCCCTTGTGGTCAAGGTGTCCTTGTATGCTTTAAGGAGAGTGTGGCCAGCAGGTCAAGGGACATTATCCTCTGCCCTAGGGAGGCATTATCTGGAGTACTATGTCCAGTTCTGGGATCCACAGATCAAGAAAGACAGGGAACTACTGGAGACAGTCCAGAGGAGGGCCACGAACATGATTAGAGGACTGGAGCATCTCTCTCATGAGGAGAGGCTGAGAGACCTACATCTGTGTAGCCTGGAGAAGACTGAGAGAGGATCTTTTCAGTGTTTATAAATATCTAAAGGGTGGGTGTCAAGACAATGGGGCCAGAGTCTTTTAAGTGATACCCAGTGGCAGGACAAGGGGCAATGTGCACAAACCGGAATACAGGTAGTTCCACCTCAACATGAGGAAAAACTGCTTTACTATGAGGGTGACAGAACACTGGGACAGGCTGCCCAGGGAGGGTGTGGAGTCTTCTTCTCTGGAGATATTCAAAACCTGCCTGGACTCATTCCAGTGTAGCCTGGTCTAGGTGAACCTGCTTTAGCAGGTTCTGTGATTCTGTGATTTAGTTAAGTCCTAGAAGAAGGAAAATATGAGATAAATTTTGGTAATACCTGATTAAAATAGTAGATATCATTTGACACAAAAAAATTGCTTTTCAATACACAAAATTCTATTCTTTTCACCGCTTTCATATGGACAAAAAAGCTCTATTGATTATGTTTTCTTAATTATCTGCATTACAGGCATCCAAGTTCTTCATACACCATTGTTGATGCCAAATTAAAAAAGGCAGTCATTACATATATACTAAATTATGTACATTAGATTACAATTAAGACTGAGGCAAGAACACTCACGAATAATTTTGATATAACATTTTTGAGTAAATTGGTAGTGAAGAAACTATGGCACACACTTTAGTACAAGATTGCAACCTTGGTATATATCCAAGATTCTCCTTTTTCAAGTGAAAAAAGGTCATTGAGTTCTGCCCAACCCAAGGTCTCATACAAAGCATAGACTTCAAGTTCCCTGCGGTAATCCAGCGAGGCAGAGGTGGAAGGTTGATCTTTACAAATGTTTGCCTATTTGTTTTGTGACTGCAAAGGAAAAACTCCACACACACACACACCCCAGTAAGGTCAAAGAATTTCTTTCTCCCCAACTGGGAGCAAAAAGAGTGGAAGCTCTTCAAACTGGTGGTCAGAAGAGGAAAAGAGTACCAACAGATTATTAACTCCTCAGCAGGGAAGACATTATTACAGTCAAAAGACTTCAAAGTCTATTTTCTTACGTGATTCATTAACAGACTTTCAGACCTCTTTGTCTTCGGAAGAATGTATATATTTCTTCAGTGGTGTGTCTTCTGGGGAGTTGCGACTAACAGTGTGAAGCCTGTTGTCCAATTATTTGTCTCAAATATGGCACTTTCGTAAATGTCAGTGCTGGATGGTTATTAAAGTCATCCATCTGTATATGGTCTCTGAGCTTTGCTAAACAACAAAAGAAAAGTACTACTGTACTCTGGGAAAGGAGGGGTCAAAATCTTTCCTATTTCCTCACTATCCAGCACACTAAGCAAATATCTAGTGTAGATTCTATATATTAATAGGATTTCTAATACTAAGACAACGGCAAATTTGAAAGTGGGGAAATAAACCCATCTCTTTTCTATCACAAAAGAAGCTCTCTTGGAAATTACATTAATTTTACAGTAGTAATGCAGTTCCAGTTATGAAGCGTTGTTTTGGTTTTTTTCAGATTAAATATGCTTCCAAGATCAAACTTAGACTGTAAATACTTCATTTCACTATCTAAACTCATTTATCATGCACTAATAAGACTATCATTTTCACTTAATAAAGGTATCCTATTAACATCACTAATAACTCTACGTTACAATAGTCTTGAGCATTCTAAGGAAAGATTACAAGCAAGAGCATTCATGGAATTAATTTTCTGAGACAAGTACCTGCCAAATATTTGTAGCAAGTTCAGGCTCATAGAATCATAGAATCATAGAACCATAAGGTTGGAAGAGACCTCTGAGATCATTGAGTCCAACCATGCCTGTCTCCCTAGTAAACCATGTCCCCAAGAAACTCATCTACCCACCTTTTAAACACCTCCAGGGATGGAGACTCCACTACCTCCCTGGGAAATCTGTTCCAATGTCTGACCACTCTCTCAGTGAAGAAATTCTTCAGTCTAAACCTGCCCTGGCACAACTTGCAGCCGTTCCCTCTTGTCCTGTCACTCGTCACTTGCGAGAAGAGGGCAGAACCCACCCCATCACAACCTCCTTTCGGGTAGTTGTAAACAGTGATGAGGTCTCCCATCAGCCTCCTCTTCTCCAAACTAAACAATCCAATTCCCTCAGTTGCTCCTCATAGGGCTTATTCTCCAGCCCCCTCACCAGCCTCATTGTCTTTCTTTGCACACGCTCCAGCACCTCAATGTATTTTTCGTACTGAGGGGTCCAAAACTGAACACAGTGCTCAAGGTGTGGCCTCACAAGTGTTGAGTACGGGGGCACAATCACCTCTCTGGTCCTGCTGGCCACGCTGTTTCTGATACAGGCCAAGATGCTGTTGGCTCTCTTGGCCACCTGGGCACACTGCTGGCTCGTGTTCAGCCGGCTGTTAACGAACACCCCCAGGTCCTTCTCCTACAGGCAGCTCTCCAGCCACTCTTCCCCAAACTTATAACGCTGAATGGAGTTGTTGTGACCTAAATGGAGGACTCTGCACTTGGCCTTGTTTAGCCTCATCCCATTGGTCTCAGTCCATCAATCCAGCCTGTCCAGATCTCTCTGCAGAGCCTCCCTTCCTTCAAGCAGATCCACACTTGCACCCAGCTTGGTGTCATCCTCAAACTTGCTAAGGGTTCACTCAATATCTTCATTGAGATCATCGGTAAAGATGTTAAACGGAACCCTGGGGAACACCACTCGTGAACAGTTTCCAGGTGGATTTAATTCCATTGACCACCACCCTCTGGGCCCGGCTATCCAGATAGTTTTTAACCCAGCAGAGGGTGTGCCTGTCCATGCTGATGGCAGCCAGTTTCTCAAGAAGAATACTGTGAGAAACGGTGTCAAAGGCTTTACTGAAGCCCAAGCACACCACTTCGACAGCCTTTCCCTCATCCTTAACCAGGTAACCTTGTCATAGAGGGAGCTCAGATTGGTCTGGCAGGACCTGCCTTTCATAAACCCATGTTGACTGGGCCTGATCAGCCAGTTCTTCTGCAACAAATGACTGTGAAGATCCTTGCTAGAACTTCATTATAATTTATACTGTTCCAAAAGAAAAATCGTGTAAAATGTGCTATAAATACAATCCACGTATAAATTTCAAGTATGAATACACATAACACACAGGAATGAAGACAATATCATTAATATATTCAAAGTAACCACGATGTAACTAAAATCACACAGAAACGGTGATTACATTCACACAAACCAATATAGACATTCGCTATATTTGTGGTATACTTAAAGTTAGAAGATTGATTACCTTAAGCAGGAAAATGATTAAAATGTGTCCTCTAGAACTGACTCATTCTTTAAACCATTAATGGTATAATTGCTTGCCTGACACTGTATGTGCTGACTCAGAAGACATTTCAAATGTGTGGATGTTTCACTCAAAAAAAAGGATAATTAAAGTATAAAAAAGTGAATTTTGAATGAGCGTACAATACAAATAAATCATTCTTCCTGCTACCCAATATACTATACAATGATAACACATTCTGTAGTGTGCTGGAATTTTTCTTCTAGAAATTATGTCTATTACATAATTCATGAAATGCACATTTTTTTTAAAAAAAAATGTATAAAATAAAACAATAGCCAAATGTCTTTGTCAGCTCAAAATATATTATTCCACATGTAGAATATAACCAGGCTCTATTTTAAAAGTCCTGATCTCACTTTTATAACATTGCAAACCATTTTTTGGAAATTTTCTAGTTATTCAAAATTTTTAAGAATGATACCACATACAGTATTTTAGTAAAACTAACTATTTGGCACACTGATACTTGACTGAACACAATAAACCCACTTTGGTTTTGTGATTATACACAACGCTGAACTTCTTTGTGTTTTACCATCTCTGTGAATATTTTTTAAATCTTTCTGGTTTGCAGTACAGAAAGATATGCAATGATTTGGACAAACTTCCTTTCACTGTTAATTTTGAAATTACTCAGCCACAACTAAATCTAAAGTTTTAAATATTCTGACAGGAAAATTTTAGAGGTAAAGTTTAACGTCTAATAAATGGAAATATTTCCTTTCAATTTTGTTTTTATTTTGGCTCTTTGATTTTTTATATATTTCAATTGACACAAGCTGTTATTTCAAAGTCAAAAACTGAAATGCTTTACTCCAAAAATATACTGCCTTGGAGAAATTAACATTCTCAAAAATTATTCACAAGCTTTTCTTGTAAACAAATCTTCAATGAAATCAAGATTTCATTAACAAAGACACTTGTCAAGAGCTCCATTCAATGCTAGAAAACAGTCTAGTGAGATGTTCTTAATTTCTGACCGTAACCTCTCACATATAAAATCTTTTGGTCTACAGTCCATCTCTAATGTAAAACATCCTGTAACAGGCCTTTTTATGGGCCATAAAATTTAGCAGCTTTCTAAATAACTATTCTCCTAAGAAAAGAATGCTTATCAGCATGCACATGTCCACCATTATCTGCCCTTCTCCCAAAAGGTCAATTTAGTAGAAACATAAAACATTTTTCTCATTCACTTCTTGCTTAGAGATTATAGCTCCTGCAGAGCAACTGCAATGTCAGGGTACATGTAGATCCTCTTCTGTACTAAACTGGATTGTGTAGCCATAATCACCCTACAATCACGTATTCTTGAATATAATTAGGCTTATTCTCAGTTATGGTTATTCTCACTCCTCGCCTTTTCCCTAGGTTCGATATCACAGTATCACAGTATCACAGTATCACAGTATTACAAGGTTGGAAAGGACCTCTGAGATCATCAAGTCCAACCTATAACCCTACACTAACACCAACACTAACACCAACCATCATCTAAACCATGCCACTCAGTGCATCATCCAGTCTCCCCTTAAAAACCTCCAGGGTCGGCGACTCCGCCACCTCCCTGGGCAGCACATTCCAATGGCCAATCACCCTTTCAGTGAAGAACTTTTTCCTAACATCAAGCTTAAACTTTCCCTGACGAAGCCTAAGTCCATGCCCTCTAGTTCTGTCACTGGTCACCTGAGAGAAGAGACCAACACCTGCCCGACTACAACCTCCTTTTAGGTGGTTGTAGAGAGCAATGAGGTCTCCCCTGAGCCTCCTCTTCTCCAGACTAAACAGCCCCAACTCCCTCAGTCGCTCCTCATAGGGCTTGTGCTCCAGCCCCCTCACCATCTTCGTTGCCCTCCTCTGAACATATTCCAGTATCCTAACATCCTTCCCAAACTGGGGGGCCCAGAACTGGACAAAATATTCAAGATGAGGCCTGACCAGTGCCGAGTACAGGGGGACGATAACTTCTCTGGTCCTGCTCGCTACACTATTCCTGATGCAGGCCAGAATGCCATTGGCCTTCTTGGCCACCTGGGCACACTGCTGGCTCATGTTGAGCTTCCTGTCAACCAGCACTCCCAGGTCCTTTTCTGCCTGACTACTCTCCAGCCACTCTGTCCCCAGTCTGTAGCTCTGCATGGGATTGTTGTGTCCAAAATGAAGTACCCGACATTTGGTCTTATTAAACATCATCCCATTAGAATCAGCCCAGCTCTCCAATCTGTCCAGCTTCATCTGTAGGGCCATCCTACCCTCTAACAGATCAACTCTTCCTCCCAGCTTGGTATCATCTGCAAACTTGCTGTTGATGGACTCAATCCCCTCATCCAGATCATCAATAAAGATATTAAACAGGATGGGACCCAATACCGATCCCTGGTGGAGACCACTGGTGACCGGCCGCCAACTGGATGAAACACCATTCACCACCACTCTCTGGGCTCGGCCATCCAGCCAATTCTAACCCAGCACAGAGTGTTCCCATCTAAGCCACGAGCTGCCAGCCTCCCTAGGAGTCTACTGTGGGAGACAGTGTCAAAGGCCTTGCTAAAGTCCAGGTATACCACATCCACAGCCTTCCTCTCATCCACCAGGCGAGTCACATGGTCATAAAAGGAGATCAGGTTGGTCAGGCAGGACCTACCCCTCCTAAAACCATGTTGGCTGGGCCTGATCTCTTGGCCGTTCTGCAAGTGCCGCGTAATTTCACCCAGGATTATCTGTTTCATGATTTTACCTGGCACTGAGGTCAGGCTGACAGGTCTGTAATTACCTGGATCATCCTTACGGCCCTTCTTGTGGATGGGCGTCACATTGGCCAACTTCCAGTCTTCCGGGACCTCTCCAGTGAGCCAGGACTGCTGAAAGATGATGGAGAGTGGCTTAGCAAGCTCATCCGCCAGCTCTCTCATCACCCTAGGATGGATCCCATCTGGCCCCATAGACTTATGAGGGTCCAAGCGGCTCAGCAGGTCTCTAACCTCCTCCTCATGGATTGCAGGAAGGCCATATTTCACCCTGCCCCCATCAACCACTTCAGAGGGCCAACTGTCAAGCGAGCTGACATCCTTGCTTTTAAAAAGGCATTAAGTACCTCAGCCTTCTCTGCATCTTTGGTTACTATATTTCCCCCCACATCCAACAAGGAGCGGAGGTCACTGCCGCCCTTCTTTCTACCATTGATATATTTATAAAAACTCTTCTTACTATCCTTAACAGAAGTGGCCAAATTGAGCTCCAGCTGGGCTTTTGCTTCCCTGATTTTCCTCCTACACGACTTAACAACATCTTTGAACATGACGTGGCCTACATCCCCTTCTTTCCAACGATGATACATCCTCTTTTTCTTACTTAGTTCCTTCAGAAGTTCCCTACTCATCCAGGCCGGCCGTCTGCCCCTACGACTCTTCTTACAACACATGGGGACAGCCCGCTCCTGCGCCTTCAAGATTTCAGTCTTGAAGTGCATCCAGCCTTCCTGGACCCCCTTGTCACTAAGAGCTATTTCCCAGGGTACTTTCCTGACCAGTTCCTTAAATAATCCAAAATCTGCCCGCCGGAAGTCCAGCATCGATGTTCTGTTCCTGGCTTTTCTTATTACATTGTTTAGAGAGAACTCAACTATCTCATGATCACTACACCCCAGACAGCCTCCGACAGTAACATCACTCACAAGCCCTTCTTTGTTCATAAACAGCAGGTCAAGAAGAGCCTCACCCCTAGTGAGCTCACTCACCAGCTGTGACAGAAAACAGTCCTCAATACACTCTAAGAACCTCCTGGACTGCCTCCTCTCAGCAGTGTTAAATTCCCAGCAGATATCCGGAAGGTTAAAGTCTCCTAAAAGAACAAGGGCAGCCAATCTAGAGGCAGCCTCCAGCTGCTCTAGGGATATATACCCTCCTTGAAGCCAAACCCGTCACTCAGCCTTGTCCCAAAGCTTAGCTTTGACCCTAGGCTTGCCTGGTTTTTAGCACCTTCCTTGCTTTTTCCATCATATACGAGACATATTCCTCATTTGTGATTAAAATTATGAAAAGAGTAACAGTTGTGCCGTCTATTATGAGTCCAGAATTTCAGCTCTTGTGTTTCAAAACAGCCATACATTGCCATCATTTTGTTCCCAAACATGGGATGACTGTACTAAGTGTCTGACATCAGCTGCTGGCTGCATTGGGCATTTACAGATGGAAGAGTCACAGGCAAATAATGTGGATTCATGAGACAGTCTTCTACCTGACTTTCCCATCTCTTTTCCCTTACCACATGATGCCTGTTATGACTATACAGAAATCTAGAAGCAAAACGGACAATTACTTGACATCTGATTTTCATTTATCCTGAAAAAAATTTAAATGGTCCCATTTTTTAGCAATCTGCGATGAAATTGTAGTGAGTCTTTATAAGGCATTTTCCTAAAACTGCTAATCAACCATTAAGCAAGTGTTTGAGAAATCACAAAGCAGAAGATACTCTCTAACAAAAAAATAAAATTCACCTTGGCAACAGCCTGCCACAACACACAATGCATGCTCCCTCTTGGCAAAGAGGCTGCAGCATTTGCTACTGAAGTGGCATTTATAGGAAGGAACAAAGTTAGAATTTCTCATGATCCATGCTGCTCAGTCCTTTCCCTTGTTCTTTACTCATCTCTGGCTCTTCTTCGGTGCAGACAGGCAAGAGGGCAGAATGAGAAGGGGGAGAAAAGTGTCCCTTCCTGCTCTTCACAGAGTACAGGGACCTCTTTTTTAATGCTATTACAGGAGTAACAATAAAACAAACTCTGTCAAAGGAGCCACCAGAAATGTATCAGAGTTAGTCTCAAACTATAGGTAGCATTATGTGGGAGGAGATTCTCTCAGACATGGGAGCTAAGATGGTTCCCCCTGGCATCTGTCTCAGAGGTGTATGTGCTCACACTACACAGTTAGATCACAGTCTGTGGCTGCAGCTCTCTCCCCTGTCATCCGTCTGAGCCTGCAACACACAACATCAATAAACAGACACAGAAGAGCATTAGAAAACTGAGTTTTTCATTGCAGGGGAGGCAATAATACAGCCTTGGCACTATTAAATGTTTGATCTTGTTATAGTTTAGAAGCTTTACCTATTCGTCTTACTTAAGCCTGAATTCCGTGTCCCGTTAATGTATTCACACACACAGAATACATTAAATTAATTTTTAAGATACTCTTGAGTTTTTCTATGTCTGTGCTAACAGAACATTGCACAGGGCTATGGAAAACTAAGACACATTCTTTAAGAAGACTTTCCTAATCACCTCTGGGCTGAGTGAGCAAGATAGGCCTCTTGGAAGAAAGTGCTAGGGACAAAAATCATGCAGC
Organism: Tapera naevia; assembly: GCA_033556795.1. Classification (NCBI taxonomy): domain Eukaryota; kingdom Metazoa; phylum Chordata; class Aves; order Cuculiformes; family Neomorphidae; genus Tapera; species Tapera naevia. The sequence continues at coordinate 22,417,879 of JAUMJJ010000038.1, forward strand.
AGCATGCATCTGGCTGAACATAGGAAGGAATGAAAGATACTTTGGGTTAGAAATAAAGCAGCAGAAGAAAATAGTCATAATGCTATAAGAAAATGATAACTAAATCAATACCTGAAGCAAGTTTGTTCTTTTCAGTCTCATGGCCTTCTTTTCTTACAGTGACAAAACAATAGAAAAAATAGTCACGTGCCTCTTCTGTTAAATGCGATGATGTGTTGTCAACTGAGGCAAAAGGCTCTATATGTCCGACTGGGTGGGGATTCAGTCCTTGACGCTTGACAGCAGCTGCCTCTTGCAACTGCCAACGCTGTCCAGGTTGGACCCTGTTGGGCTGAATTGAGGGGAAAGAAGAGGAGAGACATGGTATGGATGTTGGACATCTAGGCTATCGCAGAGCAGAGCTGCATTCCTCCAGGTCCCTCCTCATGTATTTCCACACTTGACTGTGTCAGCAGTTTCTCCATATATGCTCCACAGAATCCATTATATGCAGAGGTGACAGACACACGTCAGCACAGCCTTTCTCCCATCAGAGCACTGTCCTGCGGCAGAAGACTGAAGCAGACGCATTGCAACTCATTCAGATTAGGATGCAGGAGATTATTTTTGTAAAATTCAAGGGAATTGACTGTGGCACTCTTACATTGTGAAATTACAAAAGAAATTGCAATGGATTACAAAGTATAGACATTATGCAAGTGAATGTATATGAATATTATATACATTAATATTACCAAAAAATGAAAGAGTAACCAAACATCTGTAAAATAGTAATCATTGCATATAGAGGTTGTGTCTTCAGTAGTTCCGAGAAGCTTACAGGAGGAGATAAAAATCTACCAATTTGTAATTATCACAACAATAGACAATAACTTCTAACAGTTCTCAAGGCAAACTGAAGAGTGCATGGGCCTTCCCTAGCAAAGGCACTTAGAGGCTAGTCACAATGAAAACGCAGCCTTGTGGGCCCATTTCGTATTTGCACTCAGGCTAAGCGTAAAGGAAAAAGCAAATTTACACATACAAGGTATAAAATGTGGATGAAGTTAAAAGCAAGGAATTTAAAGACAGGCACAAAAAGAACATCAGAGAAAGATAAAGAAGAATCATTGGGGCATTACGTTTTAGCCTCCTTTTTTAATCATAATCCCGCAATAAAGGTTGGCTTTAAAAATATAGAGAAAAATCAATCTCAATGTGATAGTAAATGTAAAGAAGTTTTTATTGTTTATTGAAAAGAGCCATTACCAGCCTCTTGTCAGCTTTGAAACACTCTCTCTCACTTCTAATATCAATATCCATTATTAAAATCACTGCTCCTCAAATCCAGGGATTGAAACTGTTGTGATATCCTTGTATTTCTTCAGTCTGCCAAATCTCTCTGCCTTAATCCATTTTTATGGGCTGATAAAGGAATGAAATAGGTAAGAAAGCTGTTTTCAGTGGATTTTACAGTGTCAAAACTGGCATGAATGGTGAGGGTGGCTACACAGTTGCATACGGTCACAACATCTCTGGGGGCTTGACATTATGGCCGATGTTTCCTTCCCCTGAACAAGTGAGAGAAAAAAAGGCTGCAGGAGGTTTAAAACCCAAAGGCTGTCAAGTACAGATTGTGTGTGTGGGTCTGTCAGCCCCTCTACTGTCAACCTGAAGGTTTCCAAAATCATGATTCAGGCTGTCATGAAAACACTGCTCCCCAAGCAGTATATTCCTGTAACTAATGATCTTTTCTTCCTCTTTGCCCTCTAAGCATCACCACAAAACTCCTCCTTCTACCCACACAAGCTCCAGTACTTCACCTTCATGCTGACCAGCCAAGGGTGACTGCCAGCTGGCTCATCATAACCTGAGCTTTAACAGCTGCCTCCGTTTTTTCATTCTTTTTTTTTCAATCTCACTCTCTGTTCTGTAAGAATTCACCAGCTTGCTTAGAACTAAAGAAGGATTACATAGTATAGACATGGCTTGCAAACTTGTACAAAACAAATAAATTATCACTTCTGCTTCCTTTACTTAGGAAATCAAGCTAAGACCCGCAGAATTTAAATTCTTTTTATTTCCCTCTCATTGTGGACACTCTGACATTTACTTTTCAGGTTCTCCTCTTTGTCACTAGGACAGCTGAAACAATATACATTCTTTTTGTTATAGGTAAGCAGGAAACCTCATTTTTACATATCTGCTGCAAGCCAGAGCTTTAGCAAACAACACTCATGGATTTCTGTTAAAATTGCGCAGATTGACATCACTGCTGTGTTGCAGCCCATAGGTCAGCAGGTAAAAAACACTTTCACAGATGAACAATACTGTAGTGATATTGGGGACTGTGAAGAGGTTAAAACATAAGCACAATACATGGAACGAGCTAGGGGGAAACTGAATATGCATTTATGTAAGCAGTTGTAAAAGTAAGTATTTTATGCAAATAAATGCAAACTATGAAACGGGCAAAAATTTACAGAACTGAAACAGGGGAAAAAATTGACAGAAATGGAGACAGATATGGAGCGGAAAGATCTTAAACTAAAAAACTGAGAACTGTGCAACAGAACACAGAGCTGATGGTCTTCACCACGTGTGGCTCAGCCTGGAAAAGCAGCCAGCACTCTGCAACAGCACCTGCCCTTGCAAGTGATCAGCTACCTGCAGGTGAAAGAAGAAGAGCAAAAAGTATAGGAACTTCTGGTGCTTCCATTTATTTGTGTCACCACGCACGATAGTGAGTGAGAATGCACACTGAGAATGCATGAAAGAGAGTTGTCTCACAAAATAGAAGCTTGAGTAAAGAGGAAGATAGTCAGTGGCACCTGAAAATATGACCCTGCACTTATCTTTTTCTCTTGGCAGGTTGCATCTGTCTTCATACAGTTATTCAGTGAATTACCTGGGGAAATGTGCGCAAAGGTGATTCAAATAATTTTTACTTGCACCTTCTGAAACAATTTTATAGCCCCCCCAGTTCTTGCTCTTCCACCAACTAGTAATATAAGTTATATATAAGTTACTATAAGGAGATAATTATCACCAAAAACAAATATTTGGCACTCTCAAAACCAAAAAGTGCCCAGCAGATTGGGGGCATCTGTACAACCTGAAAGCACCTCTAAGTTATTTTAAAAGAGAAAAACGGTGCTTCAAATCCATCTTTCTGGCTGCAATCTATTTAGTCCATAGGTTAACAGACCTATAGAAGATAAGCTATAGAACAAAAATACTGCAATAAATAGGTAGAAACATCAATTGTCATGCAGGCGTTGAGGCCGGATTGACACAGTTCTTCACACAAATTCTTTTAATTCTTTGGTTTGTAAATACAGGAATTATCATTCTTGGTAGGAGAAGTTAGCGAGCACTTGTGTTCCCTTGTGTCTTTTTTAAAAAAAAAACAAAAAAACCCCAAAAACATTTCTTAAAGAACAGAGAAAAACAAATCTGAACAAAGGTGAATATTTCCAATTGCACCTGGACAGAAACCCTGCTGCTGCAATCTGTGTGTAGTAAACAGGCAGCTCTTTCTTTCTGCATATCACTTCCCAGTTATCTTCTTTCATTTCACATATTTGGATTATGTTTTCCTAAAATTATTTCTAGCAGTTTATGCAGATCTAGAAAAGCTGTGCTGCAAAAGCTGCATATCAATACTGTTAGCAAAGTCGCTCATCTCTGTCTTCAAATAATACTATAACCAAAAGTGCCATTTCATTCAAGATACCCTTCTTATGAAACAAAGACCACAGAACAGAGCCGCTCTAGGGAATTCCCTCCTCACAGAATCCATCCTACAAATAGTTAAGGTTTGTCTCGGTATTTCCTCCAACCTATTAAAAAAATTTCTGCTTTGTTTGAGATAATTATTACTAAGAAGACCTAGAGGCAGAGGAGATAAGATCTCCTAGAGGAGATAAGATTAAATATGTAGGCATTTGTTTCCACAATGAAATTAACCACTCCCACAGTGAAAAAAAGCCTGGGCACCCATTAGGGTGCCTAAACTGATGGGGAGAAGGGAAGGGGCTGTGCTGATCTCACTGGATATAGGAGAAAGCAGCTGCTCAGCACAGAAGTGCATGGTGTACCAGTGACAGCTTGTGTGGGAGGTTAAACCTTCATTACCTTTCCAGGCAGTCTTGGGCTTGGAAGACAGCACAGCAGCATCTTATTTCAGTTTATAAAGAAAAATATGAAAAATTGTGATTTCATCTCAAGTCTGCCTAAAAAGATTTAGCAATGCTATGAAGAACAAGTCTTGCATTTCTGTGACATTGGCACCGCTGTCTACAGAAACATCCCCTAAAAGTGCTCCCGCAAACATCACATGTGTGGACAAGAGCCGAACAGCGTGGTGGTGTCTAACCGGGGAGGGAATCTAAAGGATGAACTAGATCAGGATCCTTGGTCATAACAGACACTAATTTTAATCAGCCTTGCAAAGACTATTGCACAACAAGTATGTTCATAAGAGGAAATGCCCACATTCACACTTGAAGTTAGCACCAGCTGGCATTAGTCTGACTATGGAGCATGGGAACAAAGCAGTCCACCTGCAAGGGAATGTGAGATAGGCATATGCCCACAGCAATGAACTGAAATGGGATATGATGTGCAGAGGTCAAGCAGAGAGCACAGGAGAGCTTGCCATCATGGTGACAAACTGCTGGATTGGTGATTTCCCTAACTTCCCCACTGTCTTGTATGATCACCAGTGCAGCACTGCTAGCTACCCCACCTCCTTAGTAAAGCAAACCAAGCAGTGGATTGAGTGGAAGGAGGCAGATCCCTGGGATTAGGCACAGGCAGCTGGGTTTTGGAAGGCATGTTCAACAGTGAAAAACACCTCCACGGTCTATTTTTCCCTCTTATGGGAATGATCAAAGGAGTGTGCAAGGGTTTGAAGCAAACTGAAATGCAGATTTTTTGTGATGATTGTTTATTTGTTTCATGATGCATTAGAACAGGTAGGTTACTTATTTCATTCTTCAGCAGAAGAAGTGTGAACTAATGCATTTGGGCAATGGGAGACAAAGGGATATTTATCGTGTTTTGCTAGCCCTTAAAGCACTGAGGTGTTGCAAAATCTGGGAAAAGACAGCAACATATCTCTTGGCCAATGAATAATATATTTTACTTAAGATTTAATACAGATCAAAACAAAAAAAACATGATGTGGAAATGGAACAATTTAATCTAAGTATGAAATACAAATTCTATGTGACCTTCCCAGAGAGTTATTACAAAGAGAAATTTAGGAACCAGACATGAAAATGACAATAGTCATATTGAATTTCAAGAAAATAACAGGTCACAATGGGCCTGGATGTTGAATTTTACAGGCCATTCACTCTAAAGATTTTCCCACTTTGAACTGATGTGTACAATCGAGTGTTAGGTAACACCCTATAACCACAAAGCCTCAGGGAACCACTGATTATGACCTTTGGTGTCTACATCCCCAAACACAGAAGACCCTTCAATTGCACAGGTTTGTATTAAACATGCAATTGTCTTCCCGTTGCAGTCTAAGGAGCATTTGTCCATAGTCTGTGGGGAGCTGGCTGACCTTCTTTTCCTCCAGCTGTCAAACATACACAAGAGACATTCCTAATAATATTTGTCAGTAAACAATAGCAGTCATGCCACAGAGATGTTACGTAACTGAGAGTGCAAGCCATGATAGAATTTCCTTATTAACAGGAGGCAAATACACTTAAATGCCCCAGAAGCACAGAACAAAGTGGAAAGCTTTGTTAGCTAACCTTGGTTGCCCATAGTTTCTCTCTTTCCATCCTTTTCCTCTTACCCTAGTCTAATTACCATATTTCCTCTCTGCCCACATTTGCACAGCCAAACCTGCTCCACAGTAGCTCAAACATCTGAACTTTTCTATAAATGCCAACACACACCAAGGCCCTCTGCTCTCATATGCCAGCTACTTCTTCCCATAGACAATTTATGTCCAGCCACAGGCACGTTTGCATGCTGTTTTCCCCTGTTTATTCCAGGTGTAGTCAGTGTGCATCCTTCCCTTTGTGAAGCTAGTCCCTCTTTTTGTAATGAAATCCCTGGGGTAAGATTTGCCATCAACATCTTTTAATTCCTAATGTTTTCAGGCTAAATTGAATGAAGTACAACAACAGTCCAAGGCACTTTTCCCTACAGTTACCCAGTATACACGGCTTTTACTGGAGGATCACTGCACCTCCCTGCTAAGCAGAATGTTGCTTTGGACTCCATGATGGTCCATGACCATGAATTGCTCTGTTACCTCTACTTCTGGGTGTGCATGTCAAGAGACTGACAAAGTTTTGAGGTTCCTTTGACACTACTCCAAAGTCCCATTTGTGCAACATACTCCAATGTCATCCCATGTAACTCTAGCTACCAAAGCTGGAGCATCTGGAAACAATGCTAAAAGAAAGCTTCTTCATCATCCTGAGTCACAGAAACCCTATGGGAGTTATTACTAGCCTCTGACTGTAACCGCAAAGGATAGAACTTATCCTAGCAGTGACTTTTAAGTGGAAGCTGTAATTCAAGCAACTCTTTGCTTGCTTTTAGCTCTAGAGATCTCTTGTTCAAAATCATATACTTTCTCTCAGTGCAAAATCAATCACTATACATACACAGACCAGCAAGGGAGAACATATCAGGGAGTGAATATGAATCTTAAAGGAAAAACAATCCTTCATCACACAAGTGAATACAAGTGGAGTAGGTGGCCCTGAGAGGTTGTGGCATCTCCATCATGGAGAATCTCAAAACTTGAGTAAACAAGGTCCTGGGGTGCCTAATCTAAATTTGAAAAGGAGTCGGAACTGTGAAGGAATCCACAGATTCCTTCCGGCTTATATTTTGCTGTGATTTTTTATTCTCATGTGCATTATTGTGTCTTGAAATGGAGACTAGTGGCATGGGAGTAAATATGCCACAGTGAAATCTAACAACATTCTCACTATGGCCAACTATTAAACAACAACTTAACTCTCTCAGACATATACAAGGAGAGGATATTATGAGCAACATAAAAAGATACTTGAGTTTCTAAGAGGTTCTTGATTGCAGTCCTAAATATGGTACAGCCTGTCATGGTTTGAGGAAAAAAACCTGCTGAATACAGCAAATTTTGCAATGTGTTAAAAACCTTTCTGAGAGAGAGGTGCTTGGAAATTAAATATTTCTAACTTCTCTCACAACACAGAGCCATTAATGCCCAACTTCTTTCCTGCACTGTTCAAGTTCCTGCACTGCAATACAGAAGGTATTAATGGTCTGTTATGTAAGCTTAAGTGAGAGGAATCTACTTCATATTTACTTACGGTTTTCATTTTTTACACACAGTCATAGGACACTATTGAGTCTACTGCCATAACAATGTAATATCAGGTTTTCTTTTTTCTTCTTGCAGTCACTGTCATCTTTCAACTAAACAAATATTTTAAATGTTTCTTCTCCTTAGGTTAATATCCACACTCTCTTGGAGGCTTCTTTTCGCCCCTCTTTTAATAATCACACCATACACTGTGAAACACAGGTTGAACAGGCAATGTTGAATTCACACAAATTAGGAGGAGAAGATGAATGCATAATTTATATGGGTCTATAGTATTTCTCACTGTGTTGTCCACTGAAACTGCTCTGATAAAAATGTGTTTATTTTTCACAGTGGATGTCACACACAACTGTGGCAGTTACCATGCACATGTGCAGCTTCCTTTCTGTTCCATCATAATGAGTAATGGAGTTCCTTTCAATGCTGTATACCTGATCCTGATGAACTTATTTTGTATTCATGTGAAAGAGGCACATGTTATGTTTCATTATAATTTAGTAATTGTGAGGATTCACAACTTTTCCCAATTTTCAGGTTTCCCAGTCTTTACTGTCCTCTGTGGATTCTCATACCTGACAAAAGGGTGAATCTCTTAGCTTTTGTACCTGCATGGGTACTTGTTCTCCTAAGTCTTGTAGGAACTTACCAGCTGAGAATTTTCCACTCTTCTGTTAAAGGAGCTTAAAAACTGAGCAACTTCAAAGTTTGTTATAGGGAGTCTGATACAAGTACATGCACACGCAGTAGTACTGCACAGGTCTTATTTCTTTCAGAAATCTAGGTTTAGAAAAAACAGGATATGAAAGTAAAACATACTTTTGGAACAAAGATGGGAAAATTATAAGGAAAAACTCAGCATCTTGATCCTGGAAAAAGGAAGCATCACATAAAAAAGAAAAAGCACAAGCAACCACACTTCTGTTCACTAGTATCTTTGAGTGTGTCATGACGGCCTGGTAAAAGAGAGATAACTTCATCCATTGAAAGCTTACATGTCTTAAAGTAAACTTTATCTTAGAGTCTTATAAGAAAATTAGGGAGAAAAGAAGGGGAAGATTTCCATTACTCAGAATGACTTTATTTCATCTCATTTATTTTTACTAAGTTTTGTAATAATGAAGGTTCTTGAAAGCTACTAAAACATGCACACATCAAAGTATTTAATGTATTTCATAGAATCATTAAGGTTGGAAAAGACCTCTAAGTTCATCAAGTCCAATCGTTAGCTCAACACCACCATGCCTACTAAACCAGATCCCGAAGTGCCACGCCTACACACTACATACATTTCATATGTGTGGTTGCAGTATGTTTCGTAGCAATAAAGATAATATCATTATAAGAATCTTTTACCATGAACAGCACTCATGGAATGCACAAAAAAAGCCAACACGCTATTAGCACTGAGAGGTACACAAATGTGCCATGTCCCACTGTGGAACAAAGGGTCAGTGAGTGACAGAGGTCACAAAAGTTCTCATTGATTTTGGTAGCTGGTAAAGCAAATAAAGGAAATAGCTTTAGGTGATGTTATAAATATGTATATATATAAAATTGTATTTTTAGCATGTCACATCAAAACATAACATTACATCCCTCTTTAAGACTCCACAGTAAATTAAATTTTCACTTTCTGAAGAAAAATCATGTATTTTCACAGGAAAAAAAGGTGGGTTTAGTGGCAGACAAAAAAAAAATAACGTGCTTATTCAACGAAATATAGTTTTACAGAATCTGAATCAGGGCAATAATTCATCTTTCTTGCCATTGCTTTTACACTTTAGTCACTGCCACAAGATTTTCAACCCTGCAAATAACATCCTAAAAAATCGCTGCATGGAATCATAGATCTTCTGATTAGGTGTTTTTATTTAGCTTCCCCATAATCATTTGATTTTCTTCATGCAAGTGAAAACCAGAGCTGTGATCCATCTGTTATATTACAGACCATAAGTTCCCATCTGTCATCCATGGACCAGTGGTAGTCCCTGGAGCACTCTCTGCCCGTCTGCAGAGAGTTGGCTGCTCTCCTGGTGCTGCCTTCTCCTCATCTCCAGCTGTTGAATCGTATTAGAAGAGGGATAAAGGAAAAAAATCAAAGAAGAAAACAATGTGAATAACATCGATTTTCCATGTAAACAATTGCTTTAGCTCCAAGAGGACTATTATACAATTGTGAATGTGCATGGAGGAACGTCAGAGCCACGTGCCTTTCTCGGAGGCATCTTTGGGAATGCCGAGTCCCTGCCAGCAGCTGCAGGAAGGACTCCAAGTGGGATCGGCTATAGGGTGCTCTTTTGGAAACAAAGGGCCTTCATTCAAGTGTCAGCATCATTAACTTGTTCACTGCTGATTACTTTGACAGTAATATCTACCATTTTATGGATGAAAGATCTGATTTCCCTGGATTAGCTTGCATCAGTTTACCCCCACCTCACCCTGAGCTCTTCATCTGGTCCCACCCTTGAAGCACCAGCTCAGACTACAGCAGTCTTGTGACAGCTCTCCCATCTCTGCAATTTACAGCCCAGGGCAGGAAACATAATTTTTGATTACTTCAGTTTGCTAAGTTGCTGCAGTTCAGCAGTTGCTACAGATCCCACTTCCGTAGATCACAGAATCACAGAATGATCAAAGTTGGAAGGGACCTCCGGAGATTATGTAGTCCAACCTGCACTGGAATGAGTCCAGGTGTTTTTTTGATATCTCCAAGAAGCAGACTCCACACCCTCCTTGGGCAGCCTGTCCCAGTGCTCTGTCATCCTCACAGTAAAGAAGTTTCTCCTCATGTTGAGGTGGAACTTCCTGTGTTCAGGTTTGTGCCTATTGCCACTTGTCCCGTCACTGGGCACCACTGAAAAGACTCTGGCCCCATACTCTCGACACCCACCCTTTAGATATTTAGATGTATTTATAAGATCCCCTCTCAGTCTTGTCTTCTCCAGGCTAAACAGACGTAGGCCCCTCAGCCTCTCCATGTAAGAGAGGTGCTCCAGTCCCCTAATCATCTTCATGGCCCTCTGCTGGACTGTCTCCAGTAGTTCCCTGCCTTTCTTGAGCTGGGCATCCCAGAACTGGATGCAGTACTCCAGATGATGCCTCACTAGGGCACAGTAGAAGGGGAGGATAACGTCCCTTGACCTGCTGGCCGCTCCCTTCTTAAAGTGAACCAGGATACCATTGGCCTGCTTGAACATGAGGGCACATTGCTGGCTCATGGTTAACTTGTTGCTTACCAGGGCTCCCAGGTCTTTCCCCGCAGAGCTGCTTTCCAACAGGACAACCCCTAACCTGTACTGGTGCATGAGGTTGTTCTTCCCTAGGTGCAGGACTCTATACTTGCCTTTGTTGAGCTTCATTAGGTTCTCTGCTCAGTTCTCTAGCCTGCCCAGGTCTCATTGAATAGAAGAATAGTTTCAGTCTTTTCAGTTCACTCTATCCCCATGCACAAGGCAACACCATCCAGCCCCTATCCCTTACTACATCTAACGGCCCATGGTGGGGCAGCAGCAGCTTCTGTCCCTTCCATCCTTCTCTCCCACATGCCCAAGGCTACCAACGTTACCAACATCACATCTGAAAGTGGCCTCCAATCACCTCAAATCCCAGCATATGATTGAAAGTTGCACAGATTCTGGTTTATTTAAAAATACCTCATTTTTTTGCAATCCCAGTCTCTGCCAGATGACTTGCTGAGGTAAATTTCTCAGCTATCACATCAAAATCTCCCTGAGAACACGAAAGTTATAAAACAATCCCAGATGGTCTCACAGATACCTAAGCCCTTCAAACTGTCCTGCAGGCAGGACCCTTCAGACATTACACACAATGTCGCCATTACAGGTCGGGTTGAAAACTGAAGATGCAAGAACAGCATAACCAATCAATATTTAATTTCTTATAACAGTAACTGAAGGGAAATCAGGTACGGCAGTGGATATATTATCAGGATTTTTCATATTTAAATCAATAACATTTCCCACTTTGGTGTGTGCCAAATACCTCAAAGTGTTCTTATACAATATGAGAAAGAAAAACCGGAAAAAAAGCACATGAGGTGTTTGTGAAGTGGGTACATGATGTTTATTCTACCTGCACAGGAGATGTTGACACACACAGTTTATCACCCACCTGAATCTATTTAGTAAAGAAAATTGATTTCTCTGACCACTAGCATGCCAGAGAGTAGTAGGGCTGACATCCATCATGAGTTCAAACATCTCAGTACCAGTTTACTGTTGGCTCTGGTGGAAGCATCCTTACACACACAGCTAGGACAGAGCTTCTGTATGGATTAACACTGAGACATCTCTGCAGCATTGCTGCCAGTCCTGATAGCATCAATATGTCTAAAAACAGGCTGACATGGGAATATTCTGACACAAAGTACAATAAAATATTGACCCTTAATTAACAATCCCCAAAAGTGCTATTTCAAACCTTCTTGTGGCACACATGCATGTGCTTATTTACTGCCTAGTAAAACTAGACCTACAGGCTACAATTGAATGACTCCATGAGTGAAGATGAACATGTTTGTAGATGTCCACAGCAGTCACTTCTTGGGGTCAGTTGTGCCACGTTCAGGGCTCTTTATACATTTAAAATTCAACATGTGTTTAAGCACATTATAGTGCTTATGGTAGTCCAGAATACTCCACAAACTAAACATGTTAGGCAATTGAAAGACAGGGCCCTCAGTGTCTCTCAGTTAATCAAGTGGAACAAGAGGCGGTACTGTTTCTGGACTTCATGCTTTGCTAGCCTGGAATTAGCATTTTCTCAGTCCCCAAAGCCCAGATCTGAGCTCATCCAAACTTTGGGAAAGATGGATCTGGCTCCAAGTCCTTTATACCAAGCCCTGTAGTGCTAGCAAAAGGATGGGGTTTTTTATGCTAATTCCCCAATTTCTTGTCAACTAATTGAACAAAAAGGAGGAAAACCTATCTGGGTCCCAGAGATATTATCTTCCCTCTTTTTGGAAAATATATAGATGATGAACCAATCAAGCTGTGAATGATAAACAACTGCTTTAAATAGATAAGAAGCAAATAGGCAAAGAGACAATAAGGTTATTAAGGGATAATTCTAGGAAACTGAGTGGCAGATGATTATCTGAACTTCATTTAATTTCAAATTTAGCATTTCTTTTATGTTCCCTCCTGTAATTTTTCCCTTCCCTTTTGTTCACATTCACTTTCTGCCACAAAAAAAAAAAAGGGGGGTATAGATAAGAAGTACAAAATCCATCATCATCTAAAGCAAAAATTAAATGGCTCGCTACAAACTTAGTACTTTGCCATAGGTCTCCAGAGTCATATTCAGAGACTTTCATGCAGATTGCTACCTCCATTCTCTGGTCTTACCCTTTGGACAAGCACTGGCCAATACAGAAATAGTTTTGTGCAGTTAGTAAGTCCTGCCCTACCTTCTTACTGTTGAAACCTGAGCTGGCTCTGTTCCCTGCTGCCCTGGAGTGTGGGCAAAGGTGTCATGTGGCTTTCTATGCCAATTGTGCAGGCATCACGACAGAAAATTTTTAAAACTCTAATGTAAAGAGGTAAAGCATAAATTTGGGTTGACTGGTTTCAGTTTTATTTTTTGTAATTAGCAAGGTGAAACTCACTTGTGAGCCATACCAGTTCATTTTGTTGTTCATTTCTCTCAGAACAAACAGGATATCTGATTAACCAGATAGTTAGTCTTGGCTTTATAGGCCTGATGAGTGATATCCTCTTTTACTCATGCACATGGAAAGGGCAAAATGCTCTTCTGAAACACCTTGCTAGCTTCTGTGGCACCCAGGGAGTCCAGGAGCTGGCAGAAATGCTTGCCGAGCCACTCTCCATCATCTACCAACAGTCCTGGCTCTCTGGGGAGGTCCCAGATGATTGGAAGTTGGTAAATGTCACGTCAATCCACAAAAAGGTCTGCAAGGAGGACCCAGGTAACTATAGGCCTGTCAGCCTGACCTCAGTGCCTGGCAAGGTTATGGAACAGATCATCCTGAGTGCAATCACACAGCAGCTTCAGGATGGACATGGGATCCGACCCAGCCAGCACGGCTTTATGAGGGGCAGGTCCTGTCTGATCAACCTGATTTCTTTTTATGATCAGGTAACCCGCCTGGTGGATGAAGGGAAGCCTGTGGATGTAGTCTGTCTGGACTTGAGCAAAGCCTTTGACACTGTCTCCCATGGCATACTCCTGGATAAACTGGTAGCCCTTGGCTTGGACAGGTGCACATGTATACGTAGACATGTATGCACAAATACAGAGAGATTCATAGATCCAAATTCACAGAATACCTATGGCTAAAATTTCCCTCCTCTCAGTATTAGTGAAACACTCGTCAATACATCAGCATTCTCAATGGGTGATCGTTGAGTTGTGAGGAGCCTGGCCTTGCCCTGTTCTTTGTCTCAGAAGACAACCCTGAAAGGAGTTCAGTGGAAGGTGCTGGGTGCAGCCCACTGCAGTCCTGGAGACCTCAAAGGGTCTCACTTAAGATGATTATTTGTAGGGTCACAGGTAATTGTCTTTGGTCAGTATTCTTTATTCATCTTGGCCATGATCCAGATGAGGTATTTCTGGCATTTTCCACCAGCAATACATGTCCAGAACTTTCCAGATTATATAGTTCTGGTATTGTCCAGTTCAGACTACAATTCAGGTAGCAGTTGTACTAGGCTGTCAGGAGATCATCAGTCCCTTTCTAAGGCACAAGTGGTCCTTTGCCAGGCACTGAATTTCCTTTCCCAGGCACAGAAGTTTGGGTGCACTAAGGGAGTGCCTTGAATGCTCAGGCTTGATGCATTTTCATAAAGCATGAGGACACAATAGAAATACTTTCCTGCAATATACCTGACTTATCTTGGATTAGTAGGTGGCCCGATGAAGTGTCACACCACCACACCCTCTTATATACCACTCTCAACAGACCTTACATCAAACCTTTACCAAAATGCACTCAGTTCTCTCTTCTTCATTTGGAGCCCCAAAACTCATCTGCTAACTTTCATCCAAAAGAAGAGATGTTTCACCTTTTGCTCTAAATCTTACCACCTTAAATGTAAAGAAAACATCATCCTCTCATTTTCTCCTCTATCCTCATCTTATTCTATAATGTTTGGCTATTTGACTATGAATAGCTTACGCCTTCATTGAATAAGTATCAGTAATTTTCCTATGCATGGTATTCATTCATTTGGCAGTTTTACAGCTGCCAACTCTACTGTGAATAGCATCCTTTATAATAATGCCTGGAAATAATGTAATTTTACCCTCAGAAAAAAAAGCAGTTATGTAGTTCTACCAGTTTGTACATGAATATGCCGTTCTTGAACCAAAAAGAGTCACAGCATCATTTTAATTTTTTTTTTAATCCCTGAAATGAAGAACGAAAGTATAAAATAACTTGGTTTTATACTAAATTAAGGCCAACATCTTCTGTAATAGTATCTCTGGTTTTATGTGCATAGAGCATACAAAGCAATACATTAAGCAGAACCATAGTGCTGATGTTTTTCATCAAAAGAATAATTCAGTATGGAATGACATCACAATTCTAACTAATATTTCTTCATTGGTCTTAGGCAAAACATCAAAGAAACATTACAAAGAGATTCTTCATTATATTTAGCTGAGATGCCCAAGAGAAAAATTATGACTTTTCAGATCGGGCATTAGCCAGTAGAAAACATTGGATAGAAATTGGTAAATTAAATAGTCATTGTTCAGTGTCATGGAAAACAACTTTTCCTTTGCAGAAAATCCAGACTGACAATTTCCCCTATAGACATTTAATCCATCAGGTTCTAAAGAACTTCAGTATGGTTTTATTGAAACAAACCTAAAATCTCAGTACTGTCTTAATTTGGGGTAGAGGAGGCTGCTGCTCTTTTTTATGCATTCAGCAAAGATAATCTGCTAAACATTATTTGCTTTTTTACAACTGTATAACTGTTTTCAAATTCAACTAAGTTCTGCATGGCTGTAGACAAATAGTCCCTGTTGTAATACTGAAAAACAGGGATAAAGGTAGAAAACAGAGCCTTTAGGGAACACTGCTGCAAATCAAGGGGAATACAGGTAGATTGCCATAGTTTTAACTCTGTGAGATTATGTACTGAATGAATTCCAATAAAATATCAGTTCTGCAGATAAGGAGATAATACAGAACCTTTCTGGTCATAAGTTGTATTATCACAGCACCTCTTGGGAGTGACAGTTACAGAATTTATTTCACTGGAACAGCGACATTTAGTTCATGGAAAATATAAAGCAGGTTAAACATAACTTCATTTGCCTTCTGAAAAGTGTAGTAGTTGGGTTCTTGCGGGTTACTTTTTTATTAACACCAAATACTTTGGAAAGTAGAGCAAGAGAAAGAGTTGCCATGTCATCAAAGTGAAACTGTAGAATAGAATTGAATCTGGATTTGATCTTGTATCTTTCTATAGTGAGGAAAATAACTGGATTACCACCATGTCTTTCAGAAATCAAGTGGGATAGGGCACCAAAGTAAAGCTGAACAGCTGCTTCAGCAGCAACAAGATAAAATAAAGAAATTCTATCACAAAGACCACAGAAAACCCTAAAAAAACCCTGATGTGAACAGCTTTGCCATTCATTATCCTCTTGAGAAATATACTCAGAGCATCATACAGTCAGAGATACTGAAGAATCAGTAGCGCTTTGACAGGCCTCTACAGTATACTGCTTAGGAAACAAGCGCTGTTCTTGCTGTCAGGGAAGCCTGGAACTGCATTTCCAGTTATTCCTTTTGCCCACAGAACAATAAGGTAAAAGCTTATTGGTATAAAGCTTGTGCAGAACTAGTATCTAATGTAAAACTAAATCACATAACACCATAATGTGCACTACATTGTTATTTGTGCTACAGTTCTACATCTTCGATCAAATACGGCTACAACAATGGAAAGAAAACAAGTCCATCTACTCTCCATAGTTAACTAACATCTCAAAAAGGATAATCTGCACATTTTTGTATGCACTTGACTTTTACCTAAAATGTCTTTGTGAAACAAGTGTATGCCTGAGATTATATGAAAAACAATAAGGCGTTGATTTCTATTTGATAACTATTGTTCAAAAAAATAGGGCAGGAGCACTACTCGTACACATCTTAACACTTAACTGGGAAGCAATGGCAATGATGGCGACAGTACCACAGAGCAGAGGGAAGGCTAGTGAGGATGAATGCTGTTTTCTAGTACACATAAAACGTGTTCAATAGTCCTTAAAAACATCTCAGCCTAAAACTTTGAAAAGTTCTCTTCAGCTCCAAGCATGTATACAGCAGAATTTTTTCAGAAAGTAGATAAAGTGTTGTATACTGTTTGTATATCATTAGATTCATGCACAACGTTTTCCCTTGAACTCCTAGGACAGCTACTGTACTTCCTACCAGTATTTGCTCCCATTCTTTTAAAAACAAATAGATAAATCCAAACGAATTAAAACTTCCCTATAAATGTAATGAGGAAAAATTCACTCAATAAATGCATGGTTAATCCAAAACATGAGTCCAACATGCAGTTTTGATAGCCTCATATTTTAAAGACAAATAAAGAGCAGAACTGGAAAGCTTTCAAATAAGGGCAGGAAGCAAAATCAAGTCATAATCCAGTTTCTGTGAGAGGAACTACTTCATAAGCTGACGTTTCAGTTTGGGATCAAAAAGACTCATGGAGAATACAACAGAAAGCTGAAAAATCGTAAGTAATGTGGAAAGGATGGATAGGATTCAATAGTTCACCGCCTCTTCTCGTACCAGAACTACAAATGAAGCTACAGGGAGTCAGGTTAAAAAGGGATTAGGGGGAAGTTGGTGGCCCCACACATACGGAGTAGTAGATCTGCAGAGCTCTTTGAGTTATTACCCTGTGAATTCTAAACTCTAACAAGTTTTCCAGAGGAGCTGCTCATGTGAGAGGACACACATAAAAAAATCCAGTTCAAGAAGCACCTGTGCTGAAATAACTAAAGGCTAAGAAAAATGTAAGAGTGAAGTGTTACAAATGCTTGGCCTGTTCTTGGACTTTCCTAGACAATGATGTAACTGGGTACTTACAGACACAGTGGGATACCGGATGTTGAACTAAACAGAACACTGGTCTTAGCCAGGATGGCTCATTTTATTAAGCTGAGAGAAGGATGAAAAAAATAAAACAGGAAAAAAACAACAAAATTAGCTTCGTTTATGATCATGAATTCTTGTGCTTCAGTTTACAAAAGAGAAAATGTATCAGTCTCCATCCAAATTCCTACTTTTTTGCCGTCAAAATGTCACTGGTATCAGGTTAAAGACATTTCTGGTTCAGAAACACAGCATTTCACATCTACATCTTGTCTTCAGCTCCCACTCAGCAGTCACGAAATTCTAAGTACAGGATTGCAGAGGTAGGGAGGCAATCAATTTATTTCCTACAAATATACTAGAAAAAGAATAATTTTTTTTCTATATAAAAATTGTCACGGAACAGGAGTTGTTTCTTCAGGAAACTCTAGAAACGTCATGTGTTTTCTAGCTATGCTCCTTCACAGAACACGTAATCCTGCACACTAACTAGCCTTTCTCAAAACCATTCTCTGAGATTGATTCCCTTCTGTCGAAGGGGCAGCTAAAGAGCATGTCCCTGGCTATAAGACAGATAAAATGCTCAGATCAATGAGGTTCATATCCTGGGGGGGGGGATTAACATTGGGAAATTATTTATATTCTTTCTATATTTTTTGTCTTTCAATAACTGCTATAAAGATAATTTTGTCTAATATTTAAGCAGTAAAACTGTACTTAAGCCCTTTTAATTTGACAATTGTACAAAATTGTAAAAAATTGTGTGGAGTACAAACTACTTGGAAAAAAAATCATAAATCCGCTTGTCAACAATACAGTCACCAGCTACCTGGACATGGTGCCTGCAGTTGGTATAGAACAGAGCTGTTAGTGGGCTGGGCAGAAAGAAACAAGAAAAATAGTCAGGCTCAGTTCTAATTACTTCATTACTAAAATAGCTGCATAAGGAGGCTAGCATGAGTCATTTTCTTTGGGGCAAATTTTTCTTACTTTCAGTCACGTTGAGCAATGCCAGGCTGCATGTGTGGTTCTGCAGAAATCGATGTGATTCTCATTAAATATTATTCAATGTTAGTCAGAATATTTGCAGGCAGTTTGTAGAGTTTGGGACTCAATATTGAAATTGGCTTGGAATAAGGAAATACATCATGGCACGGAAACAAGTTTTTTTCCTTCAGTTCCTGAGATGAGAGAGTGCTGATATCGCATTGATATCTCAGCCCCTGCTTTCTAAACTTGCCAGTTATCTCCCAAGTTTGTATAGAAATTTTTGATGCACCTGATTATAAGAAAATAGAGGTGGGAAGGAAGGGTGAAGATAATCACTTTTAAGGAAATCTGTAGATTGTTTTGCATTTGGCATGCTGGAGTGGAAAAAAAAATACTGGTTATTTGGTTTAGCATAAGGTTTATTGGAATCCCTTTTTATGCTAGAGAACAGGACATTATTTCTCTAAGTATGAGCTGAAGTATTACAGATTCAACAGAAAATCACATAACATTTACCAATAAGAAATGGAATTTAACTCTTGTCAGCATGGCAAAAGAGTTATGTCAAAAAGGTCTGAGCTCTTTCTTTAAGGTAACAAGATTGATAAAAGTTGCTGGAATGATGTGTCCACTTCTGGGATCAATGTTCTCTAAAGGCATTAGGAAAATGCCTTTAGAGGGACAAGATGAACAATTTGAGAGCTGGAAAAAAACCTTCACTGTGAGAGACCAGACAAGAAAGATCTTACTAGCTCATTTTTAAAAACTACATTTAGAAAAGATCTGATTACAGTACATAAATACAGCCCTGGAAAGAAAACATTGGATAGGAAAGGCGGTGTAATCCTGCAGAAGGATTACAAGGATCAAGAGCTTAACCCTAAGCAAAACTAATTTAAACTAAAAATTAGACATCACTGCTTAATGATGGAAAAAGAGATTAATTACTGGGAAAAGCTATGAAAATAATCTGAGCATTCTCCGTTCCTGGAGAACATCTCCATTCCTTACAATAACATTGTTCTTCAAAAGCCAAGATGTTGTCTTCAAGACGGTTACTCGATGAAGTTGAATGACCCATGGTAACAAGTGGATAAGACTGGACTTTGTAGTCAATTCTCACTTTAAGATCAGCAGATAAGAACATGAATCAAAACTTAGATGAAAATTGTGGTAAAGAATTATTCTGAAGACTTGATGGAATCCACTTTCACCTAATGCAAGTTCTGCTGGTGGAATACCACAGCACTTAGGAGCAAAGTCATAGCCTGAATGGCAATCTTCTGTACAGCTCAGTAAAAAAATAAACAAAAGTGCTTTGGTTATATTGGTGCTCAAAGAAAATGTATCCAAGTTCACAGATCCTTTGCAGTGCTCACCTTCAGAATAATGAATTAAAAATTAAATAATATGCATCTGAAAATCCTTCTAGGCTGATGGATCCTGATGGAATTATGCATGTAGGAATGAAAAAGTACTTTAAATGGACTCTGGATCCTTCTAAAACCCCAGGAACTGAAGAATGAATTTAAATGGACAGTTTTGCCCTCATGTAACAACAGACACCTTATAAAAACATTTCATGAAATCCAGATTTAACACTTGAGGTTTTTAATGAGAAATAAAGAATAATCATAAATTGCAAATGAAATACTGGAAATGTAGGCTGGTATTTATGTTACTTGGTAATTAATGATGGATATTCTTCATTTATTCTGCTATCCTCATTTAAAAGCACTATCTTAAACTCTGAAATATGGAGACTAACACTTTCAACTTAAATGAGCAGTTTTTAGCAGCTTTGTTGGTGAAATGACAACTATACCATGAAACAATTTAATCAAATTTAACCAGTTTTCATCTTTACACATGTATCAGCAAAGCAAAAGTCCTATAATTTAAATGTTTTTTGTTTTATTGTTAAGTAGCATAGTTCTTTTAAAAGGTGCTAATGTGGTTCATTAGGCTAAAATGGAAGGAGAGCTAAAAAGGCAGCTGATAACAACAGTCCTCTCCTTATGTAAAATTCAATGAAGTTGTAACTTCAATGAAGTTGAATTTTCATGGAATTTACTAAAGGGAAGTGGCTTGAGAAGATACTTATTTTTAGACCTTAGTGTTGATTTATACGATGATAATAGGAAAAGGAGTATTTTCTATGCTGGCAGTAGCTTGAAACGCCATAAATTTGACTTCTTATTCTTAAAATTAATCCTTCTTGATATCAATGGTAAAAGGCTGTTAGATGGTTTTGCTCTTCATTTATCGATATTATTCTTCATTAAAGAAGTCCTATTTTCACGCTTCATCTTCTGACAACAAAAAAAAAGGATGTCTGCTTTTTAGAGCAACAGAGAGAGGCATGGACTTAAAAGATAAACTGACATTTTTATTTGGTATTTTAATATTATAAAGACTTCTTAAACATGGCTTTAGCCCATTTATGTATCAGCTGCAAAGGCTCTGTCGCTTTAAAAGCAAGTTAATATGAATCATTCTTGGATACATAGTATTTAAATAAAACCAAAAGAACTTACTACTTAGTTTATTTCCTCTCTCACTATAAAAGTAATGCAAAATATCTTTAAGTATATTGAATAAAAATAATGATGGTGAAAAACATTAGCTGAACATGGAAACATATGCACTGCTTCTGCAGGGAGTAGTACACAACAGATAGATACGAACAGATTAAATTCACACACAGTTGCAACACCTCTCCCATGTACTGCATTTCAGCAGAAGGAAGTAATGGTGATGTCAGAATTAGATTGGAATTTATGGTATATTTGGTATGAACTACTAAAATCTGTGAAAACCAAACATAGGTTGGATGGAACCAAAAATCTTCATGAATTAGAGTTGGTAGAATGCTCCTAAGCCATGGAAATGCTCAGAATAATAATGGCCATTCCATATGCATTAATCTGTTGGTGTTGCTCTACTTCCTTTGTGACTGCAAGCTTCTGCGCAGATCAACATCACTTTGGCCTTCTTTTCCCTCTGTACTTCCTAGTAAATTTTCTAGAGTATTCTCTGCCACTTCAGCATTCCAACTTGCCCAGAAGGCTCCTTAGTGTTTGCTCACTGTTGGCTTGTTTAACTCAGCAGCCTTATCGAGTTCTGGTTATTATAACTTTGTCAGTGGGCCATTTACTGCAGAACTTCTAAATGCAATCAGGGATGAAGAGCTGTTTTCTTCCCTATGTCTGTAGATGAGACAGGCAGAGTTATGTTGCACACTTCCAGAACTGCATTTTGATTAAAGACCTATACATGATGAAAAAACATAGATTCTCACTCCTTGAAAGTCACCTTTCAAATAAGAATAATACTAAACATTTTTCTGTCAGTGAGATTTTGATTATTAACCTTACCAGCCTAGGTTGCTATTGACTGGGTTTGAAATCTAGGTGACGTTCCAAAGGTTGGTTCCACATGGACCGCTTTACTATAGAGAAAATTGCTTTTCAGTTTGAGGAGTACATATAACAGACTATGATGAACAGTCTGAAATGGAGGAAAACAATCCTTTGTGCATATAATCCTATCTTATCATAACTGCCTTGCAATAAACCAAGATGCAGGGAGTGATGGATGAGAAATAATTTATTGCTAAAATAAGCCTTGCAAACTGCAGCTCCACAGTATTTATCAAGAGTTTACAGAGTTTGTCTTGGATTTGACAAATGTAGACAAGTCTTAGGCAAAGCTCTGATTGCATTAACTGAAATCTATAATCATATACATTTATTCTTTACTTGATCTGTTTTGCATCCTGTTGCCTCTCTGCTGTTTCTGCTAAAATGAAAAAACTAAAAATTTGTGTTGAGAAAAGCTGATATTTTCTGTCTCCTGTCCTTGAATTGTAAAAAACATCATTGGTTAACCAATGAAAATAAAACTTTATATCCATGATGCTACCAACAGCTTCTTAGGCATAGCTCTCTTGTTTTCATAAACAATTCCTGTGACAGGCAGTTAACATTTTCTGATCATTATCTAGTGTTACAAACATTTTTGAAACTTGTTTACAGAATTGATTTGGAAACTTCAAGAAATTGAACTAAGTTGTTTTCCTATCAACACAATGCATGAAGAGTCATCTGTAATAGAATCAGTTAAGCTGCTGCGTGACAGTAAGACTCAAGCAACAGAAAGCTACAGTTGTCTTTAAAATAAATGTAAATATCTATTTAAATATGAACAATTGTGTCACTTCTTCATGTATATATATACATATATACCTTGAATGCTATGTTCAGTTTCGGGCCCCTCACTGCAAGAATGACATTGAGGTGGCTGGAGCATGTACAGAGAAGGGAAACAAAGCTGGTGAAGGGGCTGGAGTAAAAGCAGTCTGAGAGCCTGCTGAGGGAACTGGGTTTGTTTAGCTTAGACAAAAGGAGGCTGAGGGCAGACCTTATGACTGTCTACAACTGCCTGAAAGGAGGCTGTAACAAGGTGGGTGCTGATCTCTTGTCCCAAGTAACTAGTGATAGGATGAGAGGAAATGGCCCCAGGTTGTGTCAGGGAGGCTCAGATTAGACATTGGGAAAAATACCTTCACTAAAAGGATTATCACGCACTGGAACAGGCTGTCTGGGCAAATGGTTGTGTCACCTGGAGGTATTTAAAAGATAGGTAGATGAGGTGCTCAGGGATATAGTTTAGTAGTGGAGAGGCACAATTTGGCTCGATGATCTCAGAGGTCTTTTCCAACCAAATAGTTCTACGATGCTATGATTTATTTATTTATATGATAAATATGCAACTGCAATTTAGTTGAACTAAAATTACAGGCAGAATCTATAGCACAATTATTTTGTGTACAAAACATTAGAAGTCCTTGAAATCTATGTACACTAACACTTAAAAACATAGTCATATAAGCTTTGTTTAGACAGCAAAAGCAGCGGTCGTCTGTTCCATAATACTGCCTGAGATGCAGCAACGCAAATGTTAAAGGGGAAATATCATTCATCAGGACAACAAAATGGGAATTGCAAAGTTCTGATCTTCTCTCTACTCATACACAATCTTGGATTAAAGCAATGGATAATCCTTATGAGATCAGATTATAGTACAAACCTGAGATAATAGAGAAATGTCAAAGTTTTGTAAAGGTCACCCTTGAAAGGTTTACTAATCTGAAGTAGGTCTCCAGGTGAGGATCACCTCCCCCATATTTTTAGAGGAGATTAGAGAAATTTAACAAAGAGTAATTAGAAAAGTTTAGAGCATACAGGTACACACAGAGTGGTGAGCAGCAAAAAAAACATGAATAGGCTGATTAAGAAGAGGGCAGTTCAGGTAACACAACATCAGTAGGAAATTACATAGAAGAATGTATTCATTCCTAAATCACATAGAGTACTGCCTTTGCAGACTGTCCTGTTCAATGCAAGTGCTTTGCGATGCTTGGATGGGAAGTGCATAGATATAAAAAAAAAACAAGCAAAATTATACTGAATATTAAAAGAAATCTAATTTTCCTTGATTTTTTTTTAAGATAAGTTTGGCTTTGCCAATAGTAACAGAATTAACAAGCTGTTCAAGGCTTATCTTCGGTATACAGATATTTATGGGTTTAGGGGTACATTCTCATTGAAATATACTATCTATCAAAGCATCAAAATAGGAGGTGGAGTGACCTTTCCTAAACATCCTTACTGCATTGCTATACTGTTCCCAATTTTAAATCAACTGGATGAAACTAAATCAAGCAACAGGGGTACCACCACTTACCTCATTGCAACTTAATTTCGGGAAACAGTCTAAACCCTTCATTATGTTAAAAGGATTTACTGAAAAGTACATCAGATGCTAGCTCTGCTCACAGTCATGCATCTATCTTCTTGTTTTCTAACTGTTTTTCTTTATAATAAAGTTGTTATAAATCATTATCTGTAATGGAATTAAATCAAATGATGCAGAGCAACTAAAAAGATCAGTGCCATAAAAACTGGCAGACTGGAAAAATATTAACACAACTACATGACATGCAGACAAGAAAAAGTAGTTTTGAACTTCATCTAGAATACAAAATGTGGTATCACTGTAGATACATGAATTTGGAGCAGCCAAGATATTAGCATTAAATCTCTCAAGGGTGACATTTTTTAATCCTTGGTCACGAAATAATTCCTCGTGGAACTGATGTATATTAATTCTTAGGAAGAGATCAAGTAAGATTAGTCAAGGAGGTGTCTCTGAACAGGCAAGGAAAGGTGGAGCACTGAACATCTCTCATGATTTCCTAAGTTATTTTACTAAAGAGAGAGTTAAATGTTTGTATTTGGGGGCCACTCAAGAAGCCCAGATTATCCAGCTCGGTAAATTACCTGTAACCTTATCTTCCCACTCAGAAAAGGTGGAACAAAAAGGAACAGGTACTCAGAGAGTAAATATTAGCATGGGTACTAATGCCGTAAGTTTCTTTTCTGTGGCATATTATAATTGCTTTCTGTTTTAAGTCAATGTTCAACAAACAATGATCAATAAAAGTAGCAATTATTTAATGCTTAGATCTCTGCACTTCAGATATTATTTCCCTGTAGCTTTTGTATGTTCTAATTTATAGCTCAGCTCACTGCACAATAGACATTAATCATAACTCAGTAAGTGAAGACTTCCTTTTCACAAGATCAAGGAGAAAGTATGTGATTAAAACTGAATATCTGTTTCAAATTGGCTTCCTGGAACTGAATATTGTACAGCCACATATAAATTAGCCATAAACTTTTTCAAAAGTTAAATTCAGAGTTTTACAGAAATGCATTAATTCTGTATTTTTAAAATGCATTTGAAAATAGAATCAAAACCAGAAAATAGAATAAAAAAATTTACTTTAATTATAGTTTTCATTCACAGATAAAGGTCTACATGAAGGTTCTCACCATGTAAACATATATGTACTGCTCATTTCTGTCTGTGCATTAGTGGACATTACTGGATACTTCACATTCATAGTGTTAACCTTGTGAGGAAGCTCCAAGTCATACCTTAATTAAACTTCTAACTGAAGACATTATTAAGAGGTAAAATCACCACTTTTCTTTGAACTCCATATTACCTTGCGTTACTTACATTTAATTTAGAATTATTATTGCAATATTTGACACAAGAAAACAAATCAATCCATATTGAATAACTTAAAAATGTACTCATACTTCAAAAAAATTAAAACTTAAATTTCTTTCCATTATTCTCAACCCATTTTCCTGAGTATTTGCAATGTCTTACATTACGGTTTCATTTTTTAATGAATATGCGATAATACAATTACTCTATGGTACTGCAAAGTATTCTCATAAATAATACCTAAGCCATAAAAGTCACATAAATTAATATTGAATTCCTCTGCCTTTTTCTTCATTTTTCTCCTTGTTGGTTTACAGGCTACAATAATCCATAAAAAGTCCCCCAGTCATTAGTTTTCAATTATCATCTGTTGTGTAACTTTTTGAACAAAAATCCCAGAGATGTAAAGTAGAAAATGCACATTCCTGTGAATGTTAGTAGAGAAGGCAGGTAGCTTCTGGGAGAAAAGATGTGATTTTGACTCAAAGCACTGAGATTCAGAAGCAATAAGTGGGGTTCATCACAGTTAAGCAGACAGGTTCAAAGCACAAACCTCGGGTTTCAAACATTGGGTTATTTCCACACAGGGAATATTTTTCCTAAAATGGATTGGTAATTATCTCCTCGGACTCAAGCGCACATTCAGTCTATGCAAAAAAAGAGAGTAACAGCTTCTCCCCTCTAAAGCACCTTTCAATGGCCTATTACAAAGGATAACACAAACATGGATATCAGACAAAACCTGATGATAAGCCGAAGATTTTCATCATAATATAAAATAACTGCCAAGATGGAAAACTATGATGTCTTACACTTTCTTGCATGTTTGTTCTCTATTGCTGCAGCTCCATTCTTCATCAGTGCTAACCAGAGAAGGTGTTCATTTGGCCATGGCCCCCATGTACAAAGACAGGGAGCTCCAGGTTGTACATAGAGAAACTAGAGGCCATCAACCATCCAGAAGACAACAAGCCTACAGGCAAGATAAAGCTAAAATCATTGGAATTGTGCCTATCTAGTGGACCTCCCTAACCACTTTATTTGGAAAAACTTAGAAATTAAATTTATGAAGCATTTTGTCTTACATTTTTTCTCATGAGCTCTACCTTTATAGTTACAGTTTACTGATTCATAGTTAAAGTGTACTGATTTATAGTCAGTTTACTTCATACATCCTTTCAGTGTGTTTATATACATGCAAGTCATGTTGGGTATCACCTGCAATGCTTTTCTGAGTTCACACATGGCCTTAATAGAAGAAAAACCAGAAGCTCAGTTCTCCCCTGCCAGAGATTCCAACATTGTCCTAACAAAACCAGAAATGTGCCATGAAGAAAAACCTGACACATCAGACGTGTTTAGAAGGTGACCAGCCTGCATATTCTGTCAGTGATGAAACTTGACATGAGTCCTTCGAGGACCTCTCCACCACCTCCAAGTCATTCTGTACGTTTAGGCACTCTCTAAACCTGGGTAAAAACAATGGGCTAAGGTTCAAAATGACAGTCAGTTCTTACATGTGGAACTTACTTTGTACATCTCCTCTTCAAAGGGAAGAAAAGCAGCTCTGTGACAACACGCAGCTCTGTCCCCGAGTGCTGAAGCCAAGAGCTGAACTTGCATAGAAGCTCCTTAACTTCCTTGAAAGCCTCTCAGTTCCTTTGGTTGGTTTGCAGTACTATTTCGATCAGTTGACCAGGCAAATACAGATACTTATTACTTCATCACGTCATTTTTTTTGCCATCACTTTAAAGATATTCATTAACATTTTTATTTTGCAGCTTTTCAAATAACAAACTGACATCATCAGGAAAACACCAATAACGAAAACTCCTCCAAATTCTGGTATCACTCTGATGGCACACACATTACATCCAGTTTTAGCACCAAGTCTACACCAGACCAATCCAAAATATTCTGAAAATTGCAGCCTAGTTTAGCCACAGAGGACAAGATTGCTATGAGCAAGAAGAACTATACAATAGACTCAATGTGAGTGGTAAAGCAAGCTCTGGTTTATTATGAAGCTCATTCACGGCTACACCATAGCCCATGTCTACTTAAGGTATGTCTACTTGTCTAACAATCATTGGCTTGTCTAACAATCATTGCCCCTTACATACACTTGTCTTATAATCATTAGTTTGGCTCCAAAAGCCCTATAATCACTAACTTAACTCTAAAAGTTACACTATCATGCCCCTCTTCAATGCTCTAATGTTACATTAGCATGTTCCTCCTACTTGCTCCTCCTACTTGCTCCTCCTACTTGCAGCTACTGCTATATGCTCGGGTCCGGGTCTCACTCTGGCCTGCTTCCTTAAGTTGTTTATCTGTTACAATGTCTTCTTGACCTTATCTTGGGGATTTTCTCACAGCCTCCCTCCTTGTCAGCGTGACTCAGCAAAATCCTCAGTACTTTTTATCACAGCCCAGCTCAGTTGATTTTTGTCAGGGTCGATTCACAGAGCTCCTCCTTTGAGCCATGTCCACGCTCCTGCAACCATTCTCCAATACAAGATTATTAGCAGAACTCTTTAGTCAACTTTGT
The DNA here is from genome assembly GCA_033556795.1 of Tapera naevia. Taxonomy (NCBI): domain Eukaryota; kingdom Metazoa; phylum Chordata; class Aves; order Cuculiformes; family Neomorphidae; genus Tapera; species Tapera naevia. The sequence continues at coordinate 22,445,936 of JAUMJJ010000038.1, forward strand.
AGCACAAAAACCTTGCTGCTGTATTTTTGGAGAGTTGTCTTCATTTCATGAAATGATTTATCTCTAGTCATCTTATCCCATGATAAAACTCCACCTGATTCTGAGGTGACAAGGCACTTTTACTAGGATGCTGTCAGAACAAGGTGGAGAGCCTGCCTCAGCCACTGACCAGCATTGCTGCCTACAGAGAAGTGGGGAGTACACACCAGGTAACAGCAGAAAATCAGAGGAAAATATTCAGTTTGAGGAATATTTATGATGTAAACTAGCCTAATCTCATAAAAATTTCACAGCTGTGACTTTCCCCATTCTACCTCATGCTAGACTCAATTTTTCTTCTCTGTGAATTATTTGCTTACCATACTCATTCTCTATATTCAAAGTGCTGAATCACTTGAATAAGTCGAAGTACGATTTATTTCTGCTCAAAATGCATCAGTATTTTAATGTTGTGTTAATTGCTTTATTTTGTATTCTATGCCTTTTTTTCTGAAATCTTAGCACACACCGGTCTGTTTACCTCAGATGTGTCTGAACACATGAGTGGATTAAATCCTAGAGTATCGGTATAGACAAGGGACATTCTGAAGGTAGTCCAAATCACTAAGTCAAAAGTCTAAAATACCTGATATTTCAGTCCTGTCCTAGAAGTATAAATACTATAACCGATACTTTGAATGAACTCAGTTGAAGGCTATGAAATAGTATAAATTGCTTTGTCTAGCAAAATGCAGCCAAACCAAGTATTATCAAGTCATGACTGATAACATTTACATTATATTACAGTTAAGTGGTGAATTCAGCACTTTGAGATGACAGAAAGCTTTTGGCAGAACTAGAAAAGACATGACAGTGTTGATTAGCTGTGTGACAATGTCATTCTGACCACTTTCGTATTAAGAACAGATCTCATATTATACCTCCACTTTAGCAGCACTGGTCACTCTGATTTTGTAAGCTTTCAAATTGACAAAGGCAAAGCGAAGTATCATGGTAGTGAGGCCATATAAAAAACAAAATGTGAGATGTATCTTTGTAAGGTGGGAAAAGTGTCAGTCACAAGGCAATCTCCTCCAATACATGCATGGCATCTCAAAATAATCAAAACTTCTTATGACATCTGTAATTTTCCTTTACTCTGCACTTTCACTGCACCTGCATTTTCACTCAATGTGATAACTCTTCTCCTTCCAAAAATCATTCAGGGTCATCTCAGCTTCCGCATGAATTCAGGTTAAACCTGAGCCCCAGTCATAGTCTCAGCTTCATCTTTCATGAAATATTTTCACCAGTCCTGTACAGGAAAAACAATAATGGCTCAAGTGGCTGAGGCTGCTTTTAGTTTTTGAAGTCTTCAATTATACAGCAGGACAAATGAAATCACTTTCAAGTGTAAAGCAAGCATATTTAAAGAAAAGGAACGTAGATTGATAAACTGAGAATGGAAAGGTCAGAGTTCAGTTTCTAGGTTTTTCAAGAGAAATACAAAGCCTAAAGATTTACAAACAATGGCCACTGGAACAGGTCAAATATTTGTAAGATAAAGGAATGTGATGACAATGTTTCTTATTTCATTTTCAAGCACTCTGAAGATATTTTCTAATGTCAGCATCTTATTCCCTGTCCTAGATAGATAACTTGATTAATTAAACCTTTGATTTTCCTTCCTATGAAAAGCACTTCCAGGATCATAATTAAAGTTCCAGTTCATATAAAGCAACTGAAAATCATTTACATTGAAGGGAAAATGGTGGAACTTGCACATGGTGCTTGTGAGAACCTTGTGCTTTATGCACCTTTGCACTCTGTTTTTCTCATGAACACCATCTGTTCAGTATCGGCAATTCTGCAGGGATTCACCTGTGGCTGTAGCGAATCTAAAGTGAACTCTGCTGTAAATGAGCATAAAATTGCTTTTGTAGCTGAGGAACACAGCCCACCATTAGAACAAGGTATGTTGTAAGAGCACAAGAGTCTCCATGTTGCATGAACATGGGATGAATGCTACAGCCACAGCAGGCTGTAAAGAAGACGGATTCTCAGTGTGGATGAGGGAATTTCCAGCAGAGGTTTAAAGAAATGAAGTATGGCCCTCATTACTATCTGGACCACCTCTGGGGAATCCGTCCTGTGCAAGAGCATAAGAGAGAGAGCACTCATGGCCCTTCACCACTCCCTTCATGGCCTGAAGACAGCACAAGAGAGGTCATGCTCAGGACATGGTGGGAGTAGTAAGGAGAGAGCTCAGTGCTTTGGTCGTAAAACACTGACTGTTGGGCTGCTGGGAATCACAGCAACCACCAACACCCTGTTAAATTACATTTCTTAACAGCCCAAAATATGGGAGTTTCAAGCCACCTCTGCCTGCCCTGCAGCACCAAGCTGTGCCTCCTGAGAAGCACAGTAACACAGCCAGCCAGCCTTTACCCTGTCTGCATGTAATGCATCAGGCTCTCCTCACAGCTCCAGTCTGCAAAAACAATTTGCTTTTGATGTTGTACTGAAGTGTGAACACAGCACTCCACAACTGGGCAATAAAATACTAGCAATGAAAATGTGAGGTGGAACAGAGGAAAAAGCTCCAAAATTCTGAAGTGTGAAGGTGAATAACGGGAAAATAGCTGAAGTTTTCACTCCAGATACATTATTTAGACTCTCCTTGTTTCTTTTTCTTAATATGACTGACGTGATCAAAATTTCTTATTTACAATTTTCAGCTAATCTTTCTATATACGCGTTAGACACTGCAATCCATATCATAGATGTAATCTCATACTTCCTTTGTAATTCATGGATGATTTTTCTTAATTAAAAAAATGAGGATAGATCATTCCACTCATGTGGAGTAGTTATTGTCTTAAATAATAATCTCTGGGCCTGGATTCCATCACACTGTATTTTGTTACTGAGTACCCTGTTTTCTTCATTTTTATTTGAAATACCCCTCCCATGGCCACTGTGGAAAAGAGCAACATAATGCCTTTATAACGAGTACACATTTTGTACAGTTTGTTCTACTTACCTCTGCAGCACATTCTGCTTACTGCAGCTCAGGCCTGATCTCAAAAATATTTGAGTGCACACATTCATGTGCCTGTGAGAGACAGAGAAGCATGTAATAAAGTGAATTTCCGTGTACCTCCACAGAGCAGTACAAGCTTCTGTGCTTTGTTCTTTTCTTGTCTTATAGAATTGCAGGTAAAGAAATGCACAAAAAAATGTATTTATTGTATGTTATACTGACTGCATGTCACGCTCTCTATTTCACTCAGAGAAAATAGCATGAAACCTCCTCCTCCATTAGAAAGCTGCAAGGCATCAGCCACGAGACAGGGACAGCAGCTGTCAGTGCTCTTTTGAGTGAAAACATCTCCTTATCATCGCTAGATCAGTGCATGATTTTTACCTTCTAAAAAAGGTGTAATCAGTTCAAGGGCAAAACATTAGTAAGAAGACCCAGCTTTGTCTGAGGTGAAAAGTTTAGCATCCTGGTTCTTCATACAAGATGGTCTTCAGCAGCTGTGAGCAGAAACGTCCACATCACTGGTATCTTCCTTATTTCTTCATATCTTAAATGATACACCTAAATGTATGTTAAGGGATATACAGGGATATGGGAAGCACTGGAATGTCTCTGTCCTGCAAAGGCACGTTTTGGGCAACATCACACCATCCATACATACAGTATATCTGTATTGCAGTTCTTCTTTGTTTACATTAGATATAAATTACTAAAAGTAGTAATGCATATTTTGTATCTATAAGTTAATAACTCATGTCTCTAAATTACTTTGATGATGTTTGGTATAGGACTGTTGGCCTGCAATGCCTTTCTTGGCTCTGGCATCAGATATACACTATCCCATTAACAATTAAGCCCATGTAGACTGAGCTAAATAGAACCTGACTGTTTAGTCTTAAAAAAATGCTGTGACCTTTTGCATTGAGTTGAAGAAAAGAATCAACATGCCGCTTTACATTCTCTATTCCTCATTTCAGTTCTATCAAAAAGGCTCTGTGTTGTGAGAAAGGTTGCTTGAGGTGCTAAAAGCATGTTTACTTAATATTTCAATAAATCCATCTTCATTTAATGATTTTGTAGCAGCTCAATTAGCATGATTAGTATAGTTTGGAAAGGAAAGCTGGTCCTGCAGTAAAAATACTGATGTGAAATCCAAGAGAGAGATTTATTTTCTAACTCAGCTGCCCACTTTTGGCAAAACTTTGTAAAGTCATACAAATTGTGTTCTTGATCACTAAAATGAAGATGATTTAATCTTGGCTTCATCTCATTCTATCTTAAGTCTGGGAGTCTGGACAAGCCATAGGACAACAGAGCTGGAAATGCTACTGTAATACGAACAGGTTTCTTTGGGCTGGTGTATTTAGGTGACAGATAAAAAGCAGTTGGTGCCTATTGTAATTCTGTATCATGTAAATGCCCAAGTTTTTATCAACACCAGAACATCTTTATTATAAAATTAGTAGGGAGCGACAAGTTATCATCTTTACTGTTGTGAAAAGCATTCTCTTTCCTTTTATGCCTCCCTATTTGTTTGTTTCTCAGTCCTCTACTGCTGAGGAGATATTAGCCTCCACTCCTTCAGTAAGCAATTTTCCTTTTTCTGCTTTGTAGCAATTCGTCAAATTCTTCCTGTTTTCATCCCCTCTCTGCAAAGAATACTTTCCCCATACAAAACTGAACTAAGACTGGGAACTATGGAGCTTCCATATGCTGACACTGGGAAAACGAGCTCTTAAACAAATATTTTCTTAATTACTCCTTCCTTGTTTTACTGCTTATTCTCTGTGAATATTAGCTAATTTTGGGAGGAAGGAGAGGACTCTGTGTAGCAGAGCACTGCTAGACCTAGTAGGAAAAGAGTATAATGAGAGAGTCTGACTGGAAACTTCTTCCTACTCTGCATCCTGACAGGCCTCATACAACCTCCATCAGGATGCTGGGTTAGGACCAGTGATAGAGAGGAATCAGTCAAAAACTCAAACAACAGAGGATATGGAGAAGCAGATGAACCAAACAGTCAGGGATACCTGTAGCACTTCCAAAAACCAGAGTTGGATTACTTCTGCCCGGTGCTGCCTGTGCACAACACGTCTCCTCTCTCTCTTACCATGTCCTTGCACCCACACATTTCACACTCAATCCTCTTCCCTGGACCCCACTAGCAGCAATAAGACTGTAAAAAAAAAAAGCCCTCTCCATTACTCCTCTTCTACACAGAATTTCCCATGTCTTTTCTTTGGTCCTTTTATATGCTTTACTGGTACTTCATCCTTTGTCTTTTCCTATTATAGACTGTATTTTATCTACAGGGACTATTTGCACCTCTGTACATCGAGATTCTGACACTGAAAGAGTTTTCACCACAACCAGATTAAACACAATTAGGGCATTAAACAGAGTAATGAAGGACATGGCAGACTGAGTAGTTGAGTGGGTAGGCTGAGAATGGACTCGCATGTGCAGAGCAACGAAAGCAGGAGTCAGTCAGCTCGGGGTTGTCAGATGTACACTGCAGGAGGAATAATCAGGAGGTTACTGGGTTATCCGTCCCATCACACCATGCTGTCTTATTAGAGTGCAAACCAATAAAACATGGCAGTGATGAGTATCAGTAGCTGACCCAGAGGACTAATCTGACTAATCAAAACGCTCTGCTTGTACAGAGCATCCTTACAGCAAAAGAGGCACTAAATGTGTCACCTCTGGAGTTAGTCAGTCCTTCCATAGCCATCTGAGGAACAAATTTTATAGCATTCCTGCCTATCCAGTGGCATGGCAATTTGCTCATTGCTCCAAATGCAGATCCCTCACACGCTAACACAAATGCACCCACTGGGACAAATTTTAAAATGTCTATCTCTTCTCTTGAGGGTTCACTCACAAAGTTGGCTGATATTTCTATGCAAACAGAGTGCCTGGTTCTCTTCTCACATACACTGATTACACACAAGAGCTATGTCTTTGCCTTGAATGGCTGTATTTCTGACAACCCAGACATTCATTTTGGCTTTGTTAATCTGAGTCAGCTGATGTGAAGACTAACAGGTGGCAGAAAGCGCAATTTCCATAGAATAAATAGTACTAGATTTTGTGTTAGTTTTGAAAGATAAAGACCTGGCCATACCTCAGTTACCAGATAAGCATGTCACAACCATATACTGCAGCATTAGGAAAGACAAATGAGATCTGAGGAGATATAAATTGAGGTGTCCTTCTCCTCCAGGGGAGATATTATGCATTAATACTCTAATGAAATCTCAGCTGACATACTGTGTACTGTTCCCATTACTCATGCTCAGAAGTTATGAACTCCAAGTACAGCAAATCCAGAGCAGAACATTCACATGAAAAGGGCCTGTCTAAAGAAGGGAAGCTGAAGAGTACAGCTTGTTCACTTCAGCAACATGAGAAATGGGGAGAATGATCCCACCCCAGAAACACACCAGGAAGGAGAGAAATACACTTTAAACTGAAGAAAGATGCTGAAAGAAGATCAAATGAATATAAACCAGCTAAAAATCATTTGGGGCTGGAAACAGAAGGTGGCTTCTGGCAGTCAAAGAAACACAGCATAGCATGGATGGGGCAGAGCCCTCTACAAACAAAAGGTGTCAGGGATCAGCACCATCACTCTACGTCAGTTCCCCAGGATGACAAATGGAGCAGAGCAGTGAGTTGACCCAGCCACTGTGGTTAAGAACATTGCAGAAGGGCTTGAGAGTTTGTCTCTGTCTTGTTCCTTAGTCATGTTTTCCTTGTCATAAAAAAATTGTGAAAATAAGACAAATACAGGTGAAATTCCAATGTTTTCAAATAAAAAACCTTGTCTTCGCACTCACTTTTGTAAAACCTCCTTCCCCTAAACAGTGTTTTACACCTGAGGCCCTGAGGGAGGAACCTGAGGAACAAACTTCATAGGATTCTTGCTGCTTCAGTGACACAGCAATTTGCTCATTGCCCTCACATGCCAACACAAATGCACCCACTGGGAGGGCACAGGCATGCAGCCAGCACCTTCAGCACCAGTGGTTTGGGGTTTTGGCAGGGTGGCAGAGAAAGAAGGAGACGAAATAACAAACTAATCCTAAAACAAAAAAAAACCCAACCCCACTGCTCAGCGCGGTGCAATGCTCTGCAGGGAAACTGTACCCACCACCCCAGGACGCCTCTCTTCCCCTGTGTGATTCACACCGATGCTTCATCGCTGCCCACCCATCCCGGGTACTTTTCCCAGTGCTCCCCCCGACGGCAGGGCCACCTTCCCATCCCAAGCCCCGTCGGAGTCACTGCTCGGATGTCGTAGGAGCTGCGTCAGAGGGAGCCCGGCGGCGATTGGGGGAGGCTGAGCTCTCCCCGTGGTCGCTAATTATAAAGTGCCACCACCGCCCGACCCCGGCAGCCACCGCTCGGCTCGGTAGCCCCCGAGCCGCCCTCACCGAAGCTGTCAGCAGCTGCAAGGCTCTGAGCTCCTCCTTACCTCGCGCCCCCTCCGGGGTTCCTCCAGAGGCTGCTCAGCCTCGCTATAAATATTAACGGCTCCGTCGCTGAGGTTCCATCGAGGCGCAGCTCATTCCCGGGAGCCCCGAGGGGAGCCTGGATGTGAGTGAACCGCTCTGCATGCGGGGTAGGGGAGGGGGTCGGGGAAGGCTGGCGGCGGCTCCACCGGGGCTCCTGCCTATCCCTGGGGCGGCTCCTCGGGGCGAAACTCTTCCCTCGGTGCAGCTCCTCCGGTGGGAAGCCCTTCCCGGGAGGGGCTACCGTCCCGTGCTGCTCCCTGGTGGGTCTCTGCCACTGAGGGCTTTGCGGGAGTTGCGGGATAAAGTGTTTGGGGACGAGCAGTTACACCAGACGGGAGTTTTTGAGAGCTTCATCCTTTGGGTCCACTCCTGCTCCGGGCGCAGGTCGGTTGTCTTGCAACTGCCAAGCGCCTGCTTAAGGTAATTAAGAGCTTATAGAATCATACAATCGCTCGGTTGGATAAGACCTTTGAGATCATCGATTCCAACCGTACGAGTCCACTACTAAACCTTACTTACCTTAAGCGTTTGCTTACTTCGCAAGGACAGCCACCCCGGCTCCAAAAGGAGTGTGTGAGTTACGGGAGTTGCGCGCGACCCGTGATTTGGGTTTAAACCGCCGCGGCGAAACGATTTCGTGCCGCATTTTCCTTCCCCGAAGCTGGGGGTGGCAGTGCCAGGGGTGGGAGCGAGGGAACTGATAGAACCGCTTCGTTGCAAGAAACCTTTGAGATCATCGAATCCTATCGTACCTGTCCACTACTAAAACCAGATCCCTAGGCACCTCATTCACCCATCCTTTGAAAAATCTCCAGGGATGGTGACCCAATCACCTCCCTGGACAGCTGTACCTGTGCCTCATAACCCTTTCGGTGAAGAAATTTTTCCTGATGTCTAATATGAACCTGCCCTGTTACAACTTGAGGCCGTTTCCTCTCAACCTATTATAATTACTTGGAAGAACAGACCAACACCCACCTCGCTACAACCTCCTTTCACGTAGTCGTAGGCAGCGATGAGGTGTCTCCTCGGCGACTGCCGGGCTGACCTCTCCTTCTTGCAGCCCCATGGCGTTGCTCCTGAGACTCGGCTGCTCGCTGCTGACCCTTAGCACCTGCCTGCTCCTCGGGGCGCGGGCGGACTGCGGCCGCGACTGCGCTGCCTGTTCCTACCGCCTGGGACCCGGCATCCACCCCTTGGTAAGCGGGAGCGGGGCCGGGAACCGGGGAGCGGGAGAGACCCCTCCTCGGCAGGGAGCGCTGAATTTGGGAGGAAGGAAGGGGGGATGAGGGGGCAAGGAATGAAATAACAAAAATCGTGGGGAAAAAGGTCAGGAGTCGACTGGAAGACGCTTTTTTTTGAAGGGGGGAGGGAGGAGTGGGACCCAGAGTGATGGGGGAGCGAGGGGAAAGAGGTCCCAACACAAACCCAGCGCACCCCGAGGAGACCCTCCCCACCCTCCAAGTCTTCCGTCCCTCCCGCTGCCCGTCAGCCTGAAGCGGCTTTTGGGGGAAGGAGGAGTGCATCCCATGCAGGACAGCCCCAAGTGGGGCAAGGAAAAGTAGAGGGAAAACATAAGGAGAAAGGGAAATGCGGCCGCAGAGGGCAGCTCTGCAGGGAAAGGAGAGGTCACTGCCCAGCAATTCAGCTCCAGCCGGGCGGGACGAAGCCGGGCGGGACGAAGCCGGTCGGGACAGGAGGGGGTCCCGACACCCGGCCGTGGGCTTCCCGGCGGGATGCGCTCTCTCCAGGGAGGATGGCTGTCGAGCTGAAAAGCGGCGGCTCTGCCTGGAAACCTGGCTGGATCTCACGAAAAGTGGGGAAACATCATAAGTGATTTTATCACATTGTATCTCTAATATACAAGATTTATCACATCGTACCTGATCATTCACGGCTATGAGACAGCTTACGTTAATTTGGCCATAGGCAGTTATTTAAACTAATTGAGAAAGGAAAAGGATAGGAAAGACCTGACTTTGCTTTGATTTAAAGTAATTTCAAAGTCAGGCTGTGAACCATTCTCTTTACAGCATAACTATGATATATAGCAACAAGCATGTGCTGCTAGTTAAATTGTTGCAGAATACATAGATGCCTTTAATTTTCTTGCAATTTTATCAAAACAGTATGTAAAGTTCTCAGGCTCAACAGACAGGTAAGGACAGAGGTAGAGACCTGGTCAGTTAGCTATTAGAGAAAACTGTGCTGGGGTCCTTAGAAAACATCATCCATATACAGAATAAGTGTTTCTCTTATTGAAAATACTGATTTTTTATTATTATTATTGTGATATGAAAACCATGGACAAGAAGGAAAGCAACTGGATTCAGCTTTTTGCAACTGAAGAATGTGGTTTCACAAGGAGATTCTCCTGACACAATAGAGATAGTCGTAGCAAATGTGTATGTTATTCTCTTTACATGACAGGGTACAAGATATGCATACAGGTACTACGTTTTTAAATCTTAGCTGAAATTTTTTCATTATAGTCAGAAACAATACAGCTTATAAATTTTTCCTTTTTTTCTTATGGTCACTACTTTGAATGTAAACTAGCAAAACCAGAACTTTGATCCTGCCTAAGAGAGCCTGTATTTCTACATTTGTATTAGTACACATTTGAAAAACCTGTTCTGCAAAGAGAAACTGATGACAATTGATACAAATATAACTTGAGAGCTGTGCAGTGTGTTGAAGATAGCAAGCAGCAGGGTACACTTTGCTTCTTTGCAACATTTTATTTGCGCTCATGTATTTCCTAAAATTTATGAACACTGCTTTTAACTAAGAAGTTTGAATCTTTTTCTACACTCTCATTATGAAGCAAATCACAGTTGTTTTTTACCTGACCATTAGTAAAAGAAAAAAAATCTTAAGAACCCACCCAGATGTAAGGCAGGTGCAGGAACTGTATGTGTGGCTTCCTTAGAAACAGAAACGTAAGAACAACCTTGACACACAGGACCAATGATCCATCTTGTCCACTATTTGTCTCTTGCAGTGGAGATTAAGGTGTCCTTCAGACAGGGATACAAAGAACTTCCGAACAGATAGGTGCCAAATCATCTGTTCATAAAGAGCAGCCCTTTTAAGCCTCTTAGAAGAAGAGGCTCACTCATGGCCTTTTAAAAACAGGTAAAGCTAAGACAAGGAGGCAGTGAGGTGCTTGTTAGTATCCAATTACTCTCAGTAAACCACATCCATTTTTCAGGCATGTACACTAGAATGTGAAGGAAAGCTGCCTTCTGCCAAAGCTTGGGAGGCCTGCAAGGAGCTCTTGCAACTGGTAAAGCTGGATCTTTCTGATGATGGCAACAATGCTCCAGGAGACAAGAAAGAGCTGGATGAGAACCATTTGCTTGCCAAGAAGTACGGAGGCTTCATGAAAAGATATGGGGGGTTCATGAAGAAAATGGATGAGCTCTATCGGGTAGAACCAGAGGATGAAGCTAATGGAGGAGAAATCCTGGCTAAGAGGTATGGAGGGTTTATGAAGAAAGACTCAGATGACGATGCCCTTGCTAATTCCTCTGATCTGCTGAAAGAGCTTCTAGGAACAGGGGATAACCCTGAAGCGGGGCATTACCGAGAGATAAATGAAAATGATGGGGATGTCAGCAAAAGATATGGAGGCTTCATGAGAAGCATAAAGCGTAGCCCCGAATTGGAAGATGAAGCCAAAGAGCTGCAAAAGAGATATGGTGGTTTCATGAGAAGAGTGGGCAGACCAGAATGGTGGCTAGATTACCAGAAACGATACGGTGGGTTTCTTAAGCGCTTCGCCGACTCCATTCTCCCTTCAGAAGAAGATGGGGAAACTTATTCCAAAGAGGTCCCAGAGATGGAGAAGAGATATGGTGGATTTATGCGATTTTAATACCTTTACTTTTACCCCTTTTGTCCTAAATGAGAAAGACTGCCTTATCGGTCATAACTTATTGTAACGTGTTGCTTGTACTGTACAGTTTTTTACTGTCCTTGGTTAATGATGGAACCTGCGATTTGTTGTTTCAGATTCTGTGTTCTTTCAAGTCAAAGAACTAATTTCTGGTTTAGTCAAGTTTCAGTCTGTATTGTAGTTTCCATGCTAGAACTATTTTGATTACTGTATTAATTTTCTTTAAAGAGGAAGAACATCTACAGTAGAGTTGCTTAATTGTGTGTATAATAAATTCTTCATCCTAACTGCATAAATTCTGAAATGTTATTTGTTTTCTTTTAGTTATTTAATCAAACATCATCTCAATTTTTCTTTAAGCGATCAGAACAATGCCAACATCTTTCCTCTAATTACAGAATTTGTACTGCACATACAACAGCTGAAACACATTTTTGTCTTTAGTTTTCTGTTTCTTAGAATACTAAAATAATAAATACGCTATGAAGTGAATGTAGCTGTATTTGCTTTAACTGCTTTAATCTTAACCAGTTGATAGAATAAATGTTTAAAGCCTATATTTATAATTCATAACGTTCAGCCAATTTCCATGAAAAAAAAAATCTTAGTCGCTTTGACTTAAACCACTAAAAACATTTCTATTTCTCCAGTTAACAACACAATGCCACATTTTATTAATTACACTTTTCTATCCATCCAATATAGGATTGTACTATTGGCCCTAATGTTATAAACACTAAATCAAATAATAAGTCCATTTATACAAAATAAGCATGACCCAATATTTCATTAAAAACCTTCAAAATCATAATTTTTCACAGAACCTGACAAATGTTTTTCTGTGGAACAGCTTTGTGCTTCATTCCTCAGCTGGTATAAATCACATTGTCACTACTGAAATATTGCAAACTGCTGGTCAGTCTTTTCTGTTTCAAAAAAGAAAAAAAAAAAAAGGCAATAAAAGTAAATATGAGAACAACAGAAACAGAAAACCCAACACCAACATTATAGATCCTTTGGCTTTTACATAGGTGGCAAAGGCCATCTCGCGTCATAATATGCATTTCCTTCCATATTTCTAACCATGCCCCTAGATTCCTTCACATACTGCTGCTAGGTATTGATTACTTCCTGGTTAAACTGATGTGATACAAACCACTTTGACCACCAGCACTGGCCTATAATGCACCACCAGAGTGTTTCATCCACAACGACCTTGGGCTGCGCACACTGAGCCTGCTCTGCAGTGCAAACCCATGCATGACATGCAGGTTTCAGCAACAGATTTACTTCAAACATACACTTCAGAAAGAAATAAAATGACAGTGTGTTGTGACCCAAACTGGACCATTAGTCTCTGACACAATGCAGTGACATCCTTAGTCTTTCACTTCAACATTTATTCACTTCTTTTCCCTAAAACGTTCATACTCTAATTTAGTCAAAGAGAGGCCCTTGCCAGCCTTCTAACTAAAACAGGCATTATTGTACTTGATGATGCAAAAGGTTTCCCAGTTGTCACCCATCCTTCACAGTTAACAAAAAATTGGTGATTTAATGAGTTCTAGAGACCTAATATGTATCTTGCAGAATTAAGCATTTTTATCTACTGAAACTTCCCATTTGTATTAACTTATATAGTAAAAAAGGAACTTGATACAAACACCTAGCTGCTATACATACATGTGACTCAAAACAGGAATGACAGAAAGCAATGTGGAAGAGTAAGTCTCTTCCAAGGTTGGATAGGCAGATGTCAAGGTACATGGAAGGGGGACGATTCTCTGAATGAAATAGCAAAGCTGAATAGTTCTCCTTCCTCCCAGTAAAAATGAAAACCTCTCCAGTCCAATGTTTTCTTACTTGAAACATAACAATTTAAAAGATGTGAAGTTAGACTAAAATCGTTTTTCTTTGTTGACGTGGATTTTTTTATGACTTTCAGGACACTCAGGATGTCTCTGACACTAAAGTGTTCCAACTTTATTAATTAACATTTCAGATAAAATCGGCTCAAAACACGCCAGTGGATCAAGCAAGGTTTCACAACGTTTACTTTACTAAATCATAAATTAAAACTAAAGATGAAGATAGGGTCCACTGAGCTGGGAGATGAAGAAGGGCATCTCACTCTTGGTCCAAGTTCTGAAAAGGTGCCCTAATTTTCTTCTTACAGTACATTCCTAGAATTGTCACTTCAATAATCAGAAGATTATTGAAACAACTGTATTGCTTTATATAAATAAAAAGCAGAAAGGAGAGAAGAAAATTAATTCAAGAGTATTCTGAAAGAAGAAGTGCTATCCAGAGACCAAAAGCCAGATTCTACATTTTCTTTGCCTTGCTTTTATTATTGACCTTGCATTTTTACACAGCAATCAATATTTCACAGTATAATCACATATAATATCACTGGTCTGAAGACTATGTATAATAAAAACTGAACACAATGAATGCTGGAAGGGTCTAGACCAGTCAAAGAGATTAATGTCTCTGCATTAGGAACAAAAGAAAGAAAAAAAGGCAGTCTAGTTAAGGATAGGGAAGGATGAGCTGGGCTTTTTCATAGGAACTAAATAGAGGAAGAAAGCCAAAAAAAAAAAAAAAAGGATTTCCTGAACCAGATGGAGTTCATGTACAGGAACAGATCATGATGGAGAAAGAAGCTGATGAATACAATGACTCCTGAACACCAAACTGTGTGCAGCTGGAGCTCTGCCTGAAAACCTAAGCTTAAAGCTTCGAATAATGAGGAAAGGTCGTAGAGCCATTCCCATATCCCAGATGAACTTGGCATATTCTCTGAACTGAAATATGCAGGTATAACTTTGAATTTCCTGTTTTTTTTTTTCTGGTAAATGAATATGCAGTATGATAAAGAATAAACATAAATAATACAAAAGTATTATAACAATAATTATTTTGAATTATTTCTAAATAATTATAACAATTCGCTTTATAATTGTTCATAACCATATCATAAATAGAAGTAATTGAAACATCAATATGTTTAGCTGTTTCAGATAATGTTTCCCAAGATAGAATCTTTATAAGACCAGAAACATGTTCTAATTTAATGTACTGAAATAAGTATTATTAAACTGTGTTTAACATAGACTCGAAAAATGAACTGGCTTGTTTTAATTCTGAAGGGAACATAATTAACAAGAGCCAAAATTTTGAATGGGTGGTGTATAAAGGCTTTTGGAGATCTGAATATAAGGCAAAATGACAAATTCATAGCATAACCTACAGTTCATGTACCCATCTCAGTGCCACAGAAAGTTTTTCTTACAGCCTTCTTCCTCAAGCACTGCAGAGCTCAGCTGGAAACAAACAGCAAGATTCTTTCTTATGCCAACAGCAGCATCCCAGAATTTGCAAACTGAAAGGCAAATGAATAGTTAAATTTTATTTAAAGTGAGGTTTTGGTACAATCCCAAGGGACATGCTGTATTTATAGAATCATAAGGTTGGAAAAAACCTCTGATATCATCAAGTCCAACCGTACCTGTTCCCTTACTAAACCATGTCCCTAAGAAACTCACCTACCTGCCTTTTAAACACCTCCAGGGACGGCTACTCCACTGCCTCCCTGGGCAGCTATTCCAGTGCCTGACCACCCTTTCAGTGAAGAAATTTTTCCTGACGTCCAGTCTAAACCTCTCATGGCGCAACTTACGGCAATTTCCTCTTGTCCTATCACCTGTCACTTGCGAGAAGAGACCAGCACCCACCTCACTACAGCCTCCTTTCAGGTAGTTGAAGACAGTGATGAGGTCTCCCCTCAGCCTCCTCTTCTCCAAGCTAAACAACCCTGGTTCCCTCAGCTGCTCCTCATAGGACTTGTTTTCCAACCCTTTCACCAGCCTCGTTGCCCTTCTCTGGACGCACTCCAACACCTCAATGTCCTTCTTGTAGTGAGGGGCCAAGAACTGAACAGCACTCGAGGTGTGGCCTCACAAGTGACGAGTACAGGGGCCCAATCACCTCCCTGGTCCTGCTGACCACACTGTTTCTGATACAGGCCAAGATGCCATTGGCCTTCTTGGCCACCTGGGCACACTGCTGGCTCATATTTAGCTGGCTGTCAACCAACACCTCCAGGTCCTTCTCCAAGCAGCTCTCCAGCCATTCTTCCCCAAGCCTGTAATCCTGCATGGGGTTGTTTTGTCCCAGGTGCCAGACTCTGCACTTGGCCTTGTCAAACCTCATGCCATTGGTCTCAGCCCATCTATCCAGCCTGTCCAGATCCCTCCGCAGAGCCTCCCTTCCTTCAAGCAGATGGACACTTCCACCCAGCTTGGTGTTATCTGCAAATTTGCTAAGAGTGCACTCGATCCCTTCATCCAGATCATTAATAAATATATTGAACAAGACTGGACCCAGCACTGGGCCCTGGGCAACACCACTCTGGCCTTTTAAAACACTGAAGTGGGATCTAAAAAGCCACGCAGAGAACAATGCAACCACTTCCCTATCACACTCTTGAAACTTTCATGCTTCTCTTCAGTTCCCACCAAGATGGGTGATTCAAGCATTGCCAAAGAGATCCATCTATCTGACTAAGATTTGCCGTCTAGTCTCTTTCTCCAAGAGCAGCTGCTTTGGCAGCACACAGGCATCATCTCTTCCACTCTCTTTGCAGTCCTACTATCTCTTGTAGAAATTTGTTGGTCAACTTCCACTCTCAGCCTTGGCTGTACTTCTACCACTCACAACACTGAGGTTTGCTTTCTACCCAAGCTGTGAAACCCCATTGTATACATCTAATTGGAGAATGACTGAAATCTCCAGTCCTAACTATAAACCTCTGTTGCCTACAGTATTAAAACATATACATTAAAACATGTATAACTATACATATCAACAGGAATGCACTGATTTATCATAGCTGTATCAAAGATGTATATTGTAATATCATAATTATATTGTAGTTTCAGACCACTACTGTACCCACCTGATAAGGGCAGGAAGCTGTAATGAACATAGCTGTAAGCAACAAACAGCGTAGCAAAGCCAGCTGTAAATCACTAACCCAAGCATTCAATTACTAATCCCATCAGCCTCATTTAAAGCATTTAAACTGACAGTTACATATCCAATTAACTGTTGCTATAGAAAATGAAAATGCTTAGAGGTATTTGACAGACAAATCTTTACTGGCCCAGCAGGGATTTAGACTGAATTTGGTTAATTAAATTGTGACTTTACGTAAATTGAGCATCTACTATAATCCTTGCTGAAACCATGGAACGAAATCTCTCAAGGTTAAACAGTCATCACAAAAGCACATCACGTTGCTAAATGATTTGTTAAAAGCACTGCACTGCCCTGCTTCCTCAAGAAAGTTGACGCATCCTTGTTCACAGATGTGTGCCAAACCTTTCCATAGCTCTCCATCTGGAGGTATGCAGCGGCATACATGACCTTTGCTTCTTGCCTTTTTGCCATTACTGCCTTTCTCAACACAGTCTTCTCCACTACAACAGTGAATGCTTGCAAAAGATCCTGCTAACCCTGTATTCTCCTACTACATTTAAATGTATACATTGATCTGTGTGCAGACTTCTAACCAGAGCTCATCTTGATTCCATTCCATATAAAACTACAAGACACTGACGTATGGAATCTGTTCCTACACTCCTGTAAGAATCTTTGCCTTAACTCCCAAACAATGCCTCTGCCAGAAAATATTCTGAAACACTTTTTCAGGTAAGCCTTTTTCTCCCTCCCATGAACAGAAAACAATGGCTGCAAAAGTATAAATAATAGGTGAGTTTCTCTCACAAAAGCAGTTGAGGCAGGTAAGCTACATAAACCTTTCTTTCAATCATGACCTGCAAAATAAATGGGTTTTATAGTAGTATTTTCACATTTCACAGTATCACAGTACCATAAGGTTGGAAAGGACCTCCGAGATCATTGAGTCCAACCTATAACCCAACACTAACACCATCATCTAAACCATGGCACTCATTGCCTCATCCAGTCTCCCCTTAAACACGTCGACAACTCCACCACCCCCCTGGGCAGCCCATTCCAATGACCAATCACCCTTTCAGTGAAGAACTTTTTCCTAACATCAAGCCTAAACTTTCCCTGACGAAGCTTGAGTCCATGCCCTCTAGTTCTGTCGCTGGTCAGCTGAGAGAAGAGACCAATCCCTGCCCGACTACAAACTCCTTTTAGGTAGTTGTAGAGAGCAATGAGGTCTCCCCTGAGCCTCCTCTTCT
Organism: Tapera naevia; assembly: GCA_033556795.1. Classification (NCBI taxonomy): domain Eukaryota; kingdom Metazoa; phylum Chordata; class Aves; order Cuculiformes; family Neomorphidae; genus Tapera; species Tapera naevia. The sequence goes on from JAUMJJ010000038.1 coordinate 22,463,615, forward strand.
TCAGACTAAACAGCCCCAACTCCCTCAGTCACTCCTCATAGGGCTTGTGCTCCAGCCCCTTCACCATCTTCGTTGCCCTGCTCTGGACAAACTCCAGGATCCTGACATCTTTCCCAAACTAGGGGCCCAGTGTTCAAAGTGAGGCCTGACCAGTGCCGAGTACAGGGGGACGATAACTTCTCTGATCCTGCTTACCACACTATTCCTGATGCAGGCCAGAATGCCATTGGCTTTCTTGGCCACCTGGGCACACTGCTCGCTCATGTTGAGCTTCCTGTCAACCAGCACTCCCAGGTCCTTTTCTGCCTGACTACTCTCCAGCCACTCTGTCCCCAGTCTATAGCTCTCCATGGGATTGTTGTGTCCAAAATGAAGTACCCAACATTTGGACTTATTAAACATCATCCCATTAGAATCAGCCCAGCTCTCCAGTCTGTCCAGGTCCCTCTGCAGGGCCATCGTACCCTCTAACAGATCAACCCTTCCTTCCTTCCTTTCTTTACATTTCCAGTTTCATCTCAGCAAATAACTAGCCATCAAGGGTGGGAAATGGGGCTGAAACTTCCAACTGCACCACATTTCTCCACCTAGATAAATATTCCGTAGAAGAATATATTTTTTTGTTTTATTTTCTGTTAATACGGCATAGCTGTCATGCTACGGCAGCTAATGACACCATTAACAAGACAAAGCCATTTCTCAGAAAATTAACTCATTCATTTCCCATCAGCCAGAAAAAAAAAAAAAAAAAAAGAAAAAAGAGAAAAGCTGTCAGCTTCCATCTGAACAGAAGCAGTGGAAACGAGTCAAAGCTCCCACAGGAGCCCACGCATGCTTCGAGTTTGATTACCAAGCTGTGGAGCAGCAGACTCAAGATGTGGGTGATATTTCACACCCAGGTATCCATCACACTGAGTTTCTCTGTATTAACTGAGACCATACTTACTTAAATGAGATTCTTAGGCTAGATTAAGAGGTTCAAAAGCAAAAACCTCTAGCTCTGAATTGTTCTGTGATTCCTTTAATTCAAGCATTTGCAACAGCACTGCACAAAACCAAGCTGTTCACAACATCACGACCATTCACAACACATAGCACTTGCAAATGTCTTTTAAACGTGCCAGGCTCCACTGTCCCAGAACCAATACTTGTTGGACCCTCAAAAGGTTAAATTCACTGGTGAGGTCTGTTTAAAAAAGATGTCATCCGTATCTATTTTATCTTCTTTGTGTAAATGTGAATACCACCATTCAGTTTTCTAAATATCCTAAAAAAAAGAGCAATTAAATCACTAACCAACCTTAAGATGAGGCAAAATAAATAGGTATAGTAGTAGGTAAAGAAAAATTCTTGGAGGAAATATTTTTTTTAATTATATCCCTCACTATTGAAGACACCCGCCCCTCAAATTCCTGTACAGCTTTGAGATCTTCTGTGGCTCTCTATCACTGTTAGTGTACTCCAGCTGTTCTCATCTCCTGGTTGCTCTGCTTCCTGGCAACATTGTTGTCCATTTGGCGATTTTCATACTTCTTGATTCTCAAAGTTTGTCCTGGAGTGAGGCAGTGGATGAGCACTGGTGCTCTGGCTGACTTATGCCAGCTATGATTGTACCATCACAGATACCACATCTGGATACCACTTGTATACTTCAAGCACTTTCTCAGTCCTGGAGTGGTGTCGTCCTTTTGACCAACATTGTGATTACCAATGGGCAGAACACCAAGCACCTGCAGGATGCTTTGAGCTTGCCTGTGGCATGCACAGACCTGCTGAGATGTCCCAACACAGCTATAGAGGTCTCAGCCCAGTACCTCCGTAGGTTCACTGTAGAATGGCTTAAATTCAGTGGCTGAGGGTTTTCCTTACAGTATTAAAAGTCTTAAATGCCTGTGAGAAATACAAATCTTCCCATAACCGCAGTGACCCATATTAATCATGTCTTCTGGATCATGCCCCAATAACATAGGAAAGAAGGTCCTCTCTGCTGCCTGTTATTCCTTGGAAAGAAAGCAGTTCATGCTTTGATTCAGAATACAATATCAAAGTTTTGTGAGCGGGAACTCCTTTTCCTCTTCATTTATAGGGTGTACAGCCTCTTCCCTCGTATCCCTGATCAACTTAACCTTGAGATAGAAATGACCAGGTTCACTGCAGAGTGTGTTCACTCCTAGGTGCTTTGTTGTAGTTCTGAGGTTTGGCCCAAGCTGTTAGAAATTATATACACAGGTCTATGAGGTACATTAAATTTGTGCTGACAATTTAATTTCCTTTTGATGAATTAATAAAACCATTACTTTGATTTTGTTTCAGTTAAGACTTAGTTAACTATTAAGATCTCAAACTGACAATTTTGAGTCTTATGAATAAATAATATATTTTGACACAGATATTTATGAGATAATTTAAGTTTTCCCTGCTCTTATGAAAGATAAAATTATTAAAGGAGGGCTGAAGAGTTAAGGTTATTGTATATCCTTTGTAATAAGAGGTTCCAATATTTCATTTATTTCATGTCTCATAGTGGTTACTTGTAAAAGTCAATCACATGATTAAATTGAATATCAGAGATAGATGCTATAAACTTCTTTCCAGGTCCTTATAAACTTGGCCTTCTTTCTTTTAATAATATAAGTTCAATAGTATCACTGAATACTAGTGACCTGCAGAGAACTTTTCCTCACCAGTGCTGAATAGTTCATCTTTTGTAGGCATTAGGCATATTTCAAATTTTTTTGTTGTTTCTCCAAATATATTAATAGAAATTACTTTACTATATGATCTGCACAACTAAATTAATTATTAGCACTGTGTCGTGGATTAATGCAAATAAGCACCACACAGCCACTTGCTCACTCCTGGTGAGATGGGGGAAGGAATCAGAAAACATGGATTGAATTAAGAAAAGCTTAGTAATTGAAATAATAGAAAAATTGAAATAATAATAATAATAACAACAAGCAATAATATATAGATAAATAAAACCCAAGAAAGACAAGTGATGTAAATGAAAAACAATTGCTCACCACTAACTGACCCTTGCTCAGCCTGCTCCTGAGCAGTGGCTTCCCAGTCAGTATTCCTCTCAGCTTCATATGGTAAGCATGATATCACATGGTGTGGAATATCCCTCTGGTCAGTTAGGGTCAGCTGCCCCAGCTGTGTCCCTTCCCAATCTCTTGCACACCTCCAGCCCACTTGCTTGTGAGGTGGCGTGAGGAGCAGAAAAGGCCTTGACTCTGCACAAGCACTGCTCAGCTGTAGCTAAAACATCCCTTATCTACACTGTTTTCAGCACAAACCCAAAACATAGCCTCATACCAGCTACTATGAAGAAAATTAACTTTATCCCAGACAAAACCAGGACACAGATACAATATCAAGCTACTTTTGAATGTCTGAAATAAAATTCTCCCACAAATTCAGCAGAGCTCTAAAGCACTTTTAGAGTCTGTATAAATTAGTTTTGTCAGAAAATATTAAAATACCACTTAATTTGTCTGTATTTACCAATGTATTTTTTTGGCCCATCTCTCTGCAGCATGCAGATGGCTCTTATTATGTTTTAAAAAGGCACACAAAAGTTATTCAGCTGCCCAGTAATATAATTAGTCATCAAGCACTTTAATAAACTAATCTTGTTCTACTAACTCATTTTTTTCTTTTTTGGCAGCAGATTTTTAAGATTTATATATTGATAATACATGAATGCCTTATTAATATGCTGATACATACTTAATAACCGCTTATAAAATGATGTGGAAATTAATAATTACTAGTAATTAATGACACGTATTTTACAGCTCTGAGGTCAGGATACATTTCAAAATCATTTACCTCACTGCTTCACAAGTTAACTTCTTCACATTCTCAGTAACAAGAAGATGTTGGCCAGTGTGTAATCAAAAATATTCAAAAGGACTAGTTGGCCTGAGAAAAGGAGGCAATTCTCTGACTCTAGTCTTTACTGCCATTCAATAGGCTAATAAAATGAGTTACATTGCATTTACCGTGCATGGTCTATAGCAGGTTTGATAATTCAGTCTACCACAATAAACAACTAATTACAGAATTATTATGCCATCTTTTCACCTGGCAGCTGCTAGTGTGCCAGAGGATTTACACCATGAAAAAACCTCAGCGGAATACCTCACTACGTGGGTGGATTCTAGTATGTGTGTTCAACCAATTGTTATGCAGTCAAAAAGGCAGGATAGTGATTAATTGTATCTATTACAACAAATCACTTGATTAACTTGATAGGCTTAATTTAATATTTCTGCTATAACTTCTGGTAATATGGAGTATATACGTATTATATAGAAGAGCATAAAGATGCTAGTGTACTGTCATTTTTAGGTATCCTCAGTCATGCCATTATTCTGTTCTTGATCTTGTTTGTGGTGTACCTTTAAATTTTAAATTGATCTGTTTGTGCATTTGCTCCGTTTCATTTGTTTAATACTTTTGTTATGATTAAAACTAATGCCAGCCATTTGAAGGTTTCTTACTGAAGATCAGTAATAATAACCCCTCTCATAGAACTTTGTGTGGATTCTCTGGCTGTAGCATTATTTACGTTTTTTCGGTGGAGTCAAAGACTGTAGCCCATTCCATTGCTGTATTTATACTAACGCTTTTGAGTTGGAGATTTCGGTAAATTTATTTGAAGTTCAGTGCAAAAGAGATAAGTTTGGGGCTGGAGATTAGTAATACACACCCAGTAATCTAGTAATCTAGTATGTATCTAGTTACACATAGGCATATATATACATAATGCATACCTACAGCAGCCAGAAGAACAAGTTTCTGTTTGACAACAAAGTTCAGCATTTTGAGACATGGAGACAAAATTGCCACAAAAATTGGCGTAAAATTGACACAAAAAGTCACACATGCACATGACTTCCAAATGCTAAACAACTCTCCAAAGGAGCCATCAAATCTAGCTCGTTGTGCCCAGGACGTGACCTGTCCTAAATACATTGTGCATCCCCCAAGGCTCTTGTCATTTACCTTGTCCACTCTCTTTCTAAAGTTAGCAATGAGCTGTAACTCTCCCCTACCATACTGAAGCCTCTGATTTAGGTATCTAAATTATTAGTCATCATTTTCATCTTGTCTACATATGGAATGATAGCTAGCTGCTTTTTAGGTCAGTTCAACGCAACAGCAGAGAAGTTATGTGTTCACATACTTGCATAAGCACGTGCTTTTGAAACAGGCTCCTCCTGTTACCCTGTAGTTTGCAAAGTTCTGGTTGCAACACTGTTCCTTACCAACGTGGTTTGCCTTGAAATGTTATCCTAATGAACAAGCACCTCCTCTGTTTTTTTTTTCAGAACCAGGAATTAATCACTTCATCATTTCCCCTTCCCATAATCTGCTGGGTTTGCCATGTAATTACTGATTACAGCTAAAGACACTTGGAGTCACCTTACCCACCTATTATGCATTGGTTGGCACCTTGTTTGGCACCACAGTTCATTGAGGCTTTGAGATCTGCTTTCAGCCTCACTGGGTGCATTTCGCCTTCACCTTGTGTTAGCACCAAAATGGAATATGCAACAGCTGATTTTGCATGGAAGTACATCACTTCACAATAACTCACACTGACAGTGTAGAATTTTGCAACTTATTTCTTGGTGTAAATTATATCAAATTATGCGAATTACCATATTATTTCAGCTAAAATGAGAAATGCCCCAAGATTCCCCAGAAACTATGATCTGAACTGTGTCTGTGACACAGATGTGTGGGCCAGAGTGCACCATGATTTTATTCAAATTCTTTCATCTATGACTTGCTGATAAACAAGGCAAGACCTTAAGAATCACTTATTCAAAATGCAAGGTATGGTAAATAAGTAGTGTTCACTTCATTTGCTTTTTCACATAAACAGAGTGTCGTAGATGTCACGCTGATGGAGACAAGCTGAGAACATAACAGGAAGAGCACAGTCTGATGGACCTAAGTAGGAACAGGGCTTTGTAGTCAGTCTTAGGAGAAAAAAAATACTGACACTACAGTGGTACAGGACTGCAGTTTTAAAGCTGGATATGTATGGAAAACTAAGGACCTCCAACCACCACTTTAAAGATGAAAAACAATGATAATTAGGTGGTTTCACTGCCTTGTAGGTAGACATTTATGATCAGAATATCCCTTTTTATTCCAAATTCAGCAAGTGGTTAAGCTGGAGAAGAGTAATTTATGATCTAAAGTAAGAAGCATTTAACTTGATCAGAAGGCTGGAGCACCTCCCCTATGAGGAAAGATGGAGAGAGTTGGGTCTGTTCTGTCTAGAGAAGAGAAGGCTCTGAGGAATCCTTAAAGCAGCTTTCCAGTACTTAAGGGGGACCTACAAGAAAGCTGAGGAGTGTCTCTTTATCAGGGAGTGTAGTGATAGGACGAGGGGCAACGGTTTTAAGCTGAAATAGGGGAGATTTAAATTAGATATTAGGAAGAAATTTTTCACTGTGAGGGTGGTGAGACTGGAACAGGTTGCCGAGAGAAGACATGGATGACCCATCCCTGGGGACAGATTACATGGATATCGAGCAATTTGGTCCATTGGAAGGTGTGCCTGCCCTTGGCAGGGGGCTTAGAACTAAATCATCTTTAAGATCCTTTCCGACCCAAACCATTCTATGATTCTATGATTTGCTGATAAACAAAAATATGTTGTGTTGTTTCAGTCAGATGGCACTGGAAAATATATAGGGTGTGGATACATTCTTATTGCCTGCTTTCTGAAACAGCAGATCACATTTTCTGCTAAAGAGGGCATTTTTCCTTTCTGAGGAAGGAATCACCCCAGTGATCACAGGTATCACCCCACTGTCTTCCATACTTTTTGTTCAGCTAGTATCATTTTGCTAACAAAAACAAACTACTCTTACAGTCATTGCCACAACATATATCTATTAAACATATGTTACTAATCCTTCATAAAAATCTAGATGGAAGCTGAAGGAATTAAACAGCAGGTGTGTAGGACCTAGTAGAAGATATTTGGTATAATCATACTAGGAAGAAGCTGGCAGCTTTCACAAAACAAGTCTTTAGTAATGCATTTTGTACCTGCCCAAAACAATAATGTGAAAAAAATAGCTGTTTGAAAGTCAATCTCTTTTTAGTCAACGTATTGGTGTTTTGAAGAGCCAGTAACATATTGTATTTCTTGGTTTATAAAAGAGAAGAGTGGTGGTCTTGTCTGAAGAAATCATGTTCAACTTCAGAAGCATCCAGAAGTTACTACAGTTCCTGAAATTAATTTTTTTTTATTTTTTGAGAATTTAATCTTATTCATATTTCCTCCATGTGAAAAAAAATATTTGGGGGGAAACAGTGCTTATTACTGACTCCACAAATGGGACTGGAAGGCAAATAACCTTAAATTTTACTCCTTTGGGAGCAACTTTGGTTCTTTGGGACACTGATGATGAAGGTAACAAAGAAACAAGCAAATTAGTCTAAAAAAGAATGTTAAAAATTAATCTAAAGAGATGTTTGCTTAACACCGTGACTGCAGCAATGGGAAGGAGGTCTGTGAAGAGGCAGACAAGGTAAGCCTTCTGACTTCTAATTTGGCTTCTTGCTTCTCACTTTTTGTTTCTTTTTAATAGTATATGCTAGTGACATTTTTTTAGAAACTGTACTATTCACTAAATCATGTAGGACGACAACATTTTTTTTTTTTGCAAGTAGCTTCCAGATGGTACTTAAGCTATGTTTGCAAATTAGTTGGGATTAATGTGTTCTGTTGAAATTTATCCTTTCCCAGTATTTGTTGTGAGACAGCAACTCCTCTCAGATTAAGAGCAGAGGTTAGTTCCATGTATTCATGCATTAGCTTGTTTAGGCTCTAAAATTTCTTTAAGATATCAAGAAATACTTTTTTTTAAAAAAAAATGGAAATTGTAAGGGAGAGGAGTCTTTTCTTTGTCCATTTGCTTAGAAAACTGTAGTTCTGTGAGGGTGATGTAGGATGTAATGATTTCAGAAATATTATCAGGACATGGTTGGTCTCCAGTCGAATTGATGATTCTGCTTGGCTTACTATTTGGTCAATCCAGACGGGAAGTAAGGAATAGAACGACTCCATTGTAAATAAGACTCTTCTGCTGTGCTGACCTGCATTTTGTAAACTACATTTTTTTTCCATTATCAGGGTCTAGAAATTGGATATTAAATTAACATTACTAATTTTTACTTATCCTTTAACCCTTTAGCTATACACTGCCTGAAAATATTTCCCACTATAACCTCATTTATATTTCATTTATCTAATGAATTGAAGGATTAATCCTTCTTTTTGTTAAATTCTCAGTATATGTACTTATATACTTGACTCTCAAGTCACATCTTTGACATTCTGTGTCCAAGGGCATCCATCAGATAAATTAGCTAAAATGTTTCATGACACGTGAATGTTGATGAACTGTTTTGGAATAGCCTTGAAATGTAACGTTAATTTTCTATGAGTTGTCGGGGGGGGGGCTCTTTGTTTTGGGATTGTTGCTTTTAATTTTAACCAAAACAGGTTAATTCTTTCTGAACACATCTATGAAAGACTACAAATGCTTTTCCTCAAGAAATGCTCCTGATGAATAGTACTTCTAAAGAGCAAGTTGAATTTGCAATCTGTAAGTATTGGGAACTAGAATTCTCATGCTTGCAGCAAATAAGGTGTTGTTTTACCCATACTTGCTAGCAACACTTTGGACACAGTCAAAAAGAATTTCCATCTGGAAATTGGTTGTAGACACTAAGAACTACAAGTGGTATCATAGTACTGCTTGGACAGGATATATCAAATTATAATAATATATCAAATTATAATAATTATTATTATAATATGTCGGCAAAGATAAGCAAGTAGTTCTCCACTGACCCAAAACACAGCGTTCAAGAAGGACATTTTTACCAATTACTTGGGCAGTACAGATGACGTATCCCTACTGTGTCAGACATTGATTACAACTCCTGCAATTTTTGGAGTAAGAATCACAGTAATTTCAACAATCAATATCTGTTATCACTTCCCAGTGAAATGAAAAAACAGTCTGAGCAACCTGTGGTCAGTACTTCAAATGTAACACTTTATTTTAAATGATACTATACATCAAAAAGCAATTTTTCTAGGATCCTCTTATTGCAAGGAAAAAAACCTCACTTTAGAATTTACCAAGGTCAAATGACTTCAAGAATATTTTAAATCGGCATTAAATCCCTCATCCCATAAATGCTATCTGCTTCTTGCAAAGACATAGAACATAGAATTATAGAATCTTCTGGTTGGAAAAGACCTCTGAGATCATCGAGTCCAACCGCACCCATCCTCCACTAACCATGTCCCTCAAAAACTCATCTACCCGTTTTTTAAACACCTCCAAGGATGGTGACTCAACCACCTCTCTGGCCAGTCTGTTCCACTGTCTGACCACCCCTTCAGTAAAAAAATTCTTCCTAATATTCAGTCTGAACCTCTCCTGAAGCAACTGATGGCCATTTCCTCTTATCTTATTGCCTTTCACTTGAGGGAAGATATCAACACTCGCTCTGCCACAGCCTCCCTTCAGGCAGCTCCAGACAGCAGTGAGGTCTCCCCTAAGCCTCCTCTTCTCCAAGCTAAACAACTGCGGTTCCCTCAGCCACTCTTTACAGGACTTGTTCTCCAGACCCTTCACCAGCTTCGTTGCCCTTCTCTGGATGCGCTCCAACACCTCAATGTTTTTCTCGTACTGAGAGGCCCAGAAGTGAACACAGTACTTGAGGTGTGACTTCACCAGTGCCGAGTACAGGGGCATAATCACCTCCCTGGTCCTGCTGGCTACAATGTTTTTCATACAGGCCAAGATGCCATTGGCCCTCTTGGCCACCTGGGCACACTGCTGGTTCATATTAAGCTGGTTGTCAACCAACACACCCAGGTCCTTCTCCTCCAGGCAGCTCTCCAGCCATTCTTCCCCAAGCCTGTAATGCTGTATGGGGTTGTTTTGTCCCAAGTGCAGGACTTGGCAATTGGCCTTCTTAAACCTCATGCCATTGGTCTCAGCCCATCTATCCAGCCTGTCCAGATCCCTCTGCAGAGCCTCCCTTCCTTCAAGCAGATGGACGCTTCCACCCAGCTCAGTGTCATCTGCAAGCTTGCTAAGGGTACACTCGATCCCTTCATCCAGATCCTTAATAAAGATATTGAACAGGACTGGACCCAGCACTGAACCCTGGCGAACACCACTCATGATCGGCCTCCAACTGGATTTAACTCCATTTACCACCACCCTGTAGGCCTGGCCATCCAACCAGTTTATCACCCAGCAGAGGCTGTGCCTGTCCAGGCCAATGGCAGCCAGTTTCTCAATCAGAATACTGTGAGAAACGGTGTCAAAGCTTTACAAAAGTCCAGGTACATCACATCCACAGCCTTTCCCTCGTCCACTAACCAGGTAAACTTGCCATAGGAGGAGATCAGGTTTATCTGGCAGGACCTGCCTTTCATAAACCCATGTTGACTGGGTCTGCTCACCTGGCTGTCCTGCATGTGCTGTGTGATAGCATTCAATATGATTGCTCCATGACCTTCCCCGGTACCGAGATCAAGCTGAGAGGCCTATAATTTCCCAGATCCTCCTTCCAACCCTTCTAGTAAATGGGAGTTACATTTGCCAGTCTCCAGTTGAGCAGCACTTCCCCAGACAGAAAAGACTGTTGACAGATGAGGGAAAGGGGTTTGGCAAGGACATCTGCCAGATCCCTCAATACCCTTGGGTGTACCCCATCTGGCCCCATAGACTTGAGGACGTCTAATTGGCCAAGTAGGTCTCTAACCATGTTTTCTTGGAACATTGAGGTTTCACCCTCACCATCTTCAGGCTCAGGAGGCTTGGAGCCCAGAAAACACCTTACCTTCCTATTAAAGACTGAAGCTAGGAAGGCGTTAAGTTCCTCTGCCTTGTCCTTATCTTTTGTTACTACCATTCCCCTTGCATCCAGTAAATGAGAGAGATTCTCCTTGGTCCTCCTGTTGTTGTTACTGTAAATGAAGAAACATTTTTTATTGTCTTTCACTGAACTGGCCATTTGAAGTTCCAACTGGGCTTCAGACCTTCTAATTTTTTGCCTATATGGTCTCACCTGCTCCTTGTAGACCTCCTGGGAAGCCTGTCCCCTCTTACAAAGGGTGCATATTTTCCTCTTTTTCCTTAGACCAACACAGAGCTCTCTGTTAAGCCAAACTGGCCTTCTTCCCCGCCGACTCATTTTATGACACACAGGCATGGCCTGCTCTTGTGCCGCCAGAACTTCCTTCTTGAGGGGCATCCAGCCCTCTTGGGCTTCTTTGTCATTTAGAACCATCTCCCACTGGACTTTATCATGCAGCCTTCTAAACAATTTGAAGCCTGCCCTCTGGAAGTCCAAGGTGGCAGTTCTGCGGACCCCTCCTCCTTACTCCTCCAAGAACTGAGAATTCTATCATCTCGTGATCACTGAGTCACAGGCGTCCTCCAACAGTCACCTCTCCCACAAGGCCCTCTCTGTTCACAAACAGCAGATCCAGTGGGGCACCTTCTCTAGTCGGTTCACTCACAAGTTGTGTTAGGAAGTTATCTTCCATACACTCAATGAACCTCTTAGACTGTTTCCTTTCTGCTGTGTTATACTTCCAGCAGACATTTGGAAGGTTGAAGTCTCCTACAAGAACAAGGGCCAGCGATCGTGAGACTTCTCCCAGTTGTTCATAGTAGAGTTCATTGGATTCCTCGTCCTGGCTGGGAGGTCGATAACAGACTCCCACCACTATGTCTGACTTACTGTGGGTTCCACTGATTTTAACCCGCTCGCACTCAACCCTATCATTAGCATATTTTAGTTCTACACAATCAAAATTTTCTCCAACATAGAGGGCAACCCCACCGCCTCTCTTTCCTAGCCTAATCTGCCTGAAGAGTTTATAGACACCCATGGGAGCACTCCAGTTGTGCGAATCACGCCACCACGTTTCTGTGATGGTAATTGCATCATAGTTTTCCAGCCTTACAATGGCTTCCAGCTCACCTTGTTTGTTGCCCATACTGTGTGCATTAGTGTAAATGCACTTCAGTTGGGCTGCTGTTTCCATCACTTTCCTAAGTGGAAAAGGCTCAATTTCTGACTGTCTACTAGCGATGGTTTGTAACCCACCGATAATCTTTGGATTCTGGCTGCCACCTGGAGCGCCATTCTCCACTTCCACTGAGATGGCAGACCAGGAGCTCTCACCAGTACACTGTCCCTCACCATGCACCAAAATGAAGAGTTTAAGTTTAAGGTTTTATAAGTAATTACTCTGTTGGACTTTCCCGTTAATGCTGAACACTTTGAAATTATTTGTTTGTTCTTAGTTGGACAGAATCTCAAATGTTTGTTGCACACTCAAGTAATTCTCAATCTCCAAACACATTAACCAAGTCACCCATAGGGCTCCAGCTTGCCAAATTTTCTGTGCCCGTATCAGCAAAGAGTATTCTGAAGTGCACAGGCTGATCTACAAGCAGAAACTCAAAGAGCTGTTTCAAATTCAGGAATTGCTGTTGAGGTCTTAAATTTTTGTTAACAATACCAACATCTTTGGAGATATTTGTATGAACTAAACAGTGGAGCCTAAAAGTTTTTATAGGAAGAGTATTTCTGTCAGGGGTCTCTTCTACTCTTAGAAATATTTACAATTTTTGATCGATAATAGGAAAAATCTTGAGCTTGGGCGCAGAATATGAAGAAAGAGCAGAAAAGTTAAATTTATTGCTTTGATTTGGGATATTCACTGCAGAAAAACTTAAGTATTTTCCCACAATAGAAGCTTTCTTTCTAGGAAGCAAATCAGATCATCAAGGTCCATAAAGAAGAGGTTTTAGAATAAACTGGTGAAGTGAGTAGCAAATAATTTTCAGGATCAGACAGAGTCCATCTGGGAATTCTGAAAGAAATCAGATCTAGATCTCATGAGCTAAAAATGTATGGATGATGTTTTGCTACAACAGGTGTCCAAGGAACAAAGAGTAGCAAATATGCCAGTTTTAAGGAGCACTTCAGAAGACACCAAGAAACCACAAACCTGTCAAACAGAAAATTGGCGGAAATTCTAATAAATAAAGGAATTAATAGACACTTGGGAAAGAGCATGATGGAGAATAATCAGCTTGACTTTTTGTAAATGAAAGTCAGGCTTCTCCCTTATTTTTTAGGGTAGTGAGTAAACAGGTCAAGTGAAGCCAGATTAAAAAACTGCTGCTATGTTTCCATGTGAAGAAAAAGAGGATCATCGTAGTGAGAAAAGTGTTGGTCCCTTCTCCCAAGTAACAAGTGATAGAACAAGAGGCCTCAAGTTTTGCCAGGGGGGATTTAATCTAGATATTAGGAAAAAATTCTTCACTGAAATGATTGTGGAGCACTGGAACAGGCTGCCCAGGGAAGTGCTGGAATCACCATCCCTAGAGGTATTTAAAAGATGTGTAGATGTGGTGCTTAGGGACATGGTTTAGTGGTGAACTTGGTTGTGTTAGGTTTATAGTTGAACTCAGTGATGTTGACTGTCTTTTCCAACCTAAACCACTCTGTGATCATGTGGATTGACACAGTGATTAAAAGGTCCAAGTGGGGAGAAAATACAGATATATCCTACAAAGCAAGAGTAGGGTAATCCTGTCACACTCAACAGCGTCCAGCTTTGCGTTCATCTGTGCAGGCAGAAAGGTGCTACTATCTGAGTTCTGCTTATCTATGACAAAGAGAAAGCCTGACACAGCTTAAGGAGCATCAAACAAGTCTCCAATGAACATGAAGGTTCCTTGAGAGAGCCAAAGGAAAGTCAAATGTTGGGACATTAGATCCAAGCACCTGTTTCCAAATTGCCAGACAGCATCAAATAACCATGTGCCTCTAACATATAAACCTCTGCATGATTCTTACTATTATAAGTAAATCTTGGCCATCTGCTTTGATGTAAATGCAGATCATAGAATGAAATTATTTTATAACAAACCCAAATTGAATTAATAGTGATTTTGGCTTTCTCTTAAAGTGATGATATCTATTTCAGGGTGCATGCTTCTATACTTAAAGGATTAGTATCTCCCAGGGATCTGTGCTGAATTCTTTCCTGTTCAGTAGAAATTATCTGGAAAAGGGATTAAACAGGTTTGGCTGACGAATACGAATTCTCACAATACCAGAAATAGGGTACAAGAAATGCTCAGGTTGCAACTAAAGCAAGCTCACAGTGCACACCAAATCCTTCTAACTCAATACCTTAGGTTCCTCCGGAAACAAAAAGTATTCTGGAGTTCAAGAGGCAATTAGATAGATTCTTTGGGGGTGGGTGAGGAAGGAATCATGGGGATGTATTAAATACAAAGATATAGACACCTTATCTCTTTCAGGAAGATCCTACGCTGCTGAGTGTGAAAAGCTGAGGAGACACTGGAGGATATCTTAGAGTCCTATTCCTTTTCTTACTGCTGTCCACCATGAGACAAGGACTATGGGCCTAGATGGACCTTTGATCTGATGCAGTACAATAGTTCTTATGTACTTTTGTTTCCAGTAGAGATATAAATTATTGCAAATACCACTAAATACTTTCATAAATGAAGCACAGGAGGCATGAATACCTTCTAAATCTTTCTGTTCTAATCAATGCTGGCACAGTGCTTAGGAAAAAGTTTTGTGACATTCCAGATGCAGATTTTGATAAGACCTTAAGAGTCAACTTCCTAAGTCTGGTTAATGTATTTTTTTTTCTCCCCTGGATGGCCAAAATGTACAGACAAGTATTATAGTGTGAAAATCACCGCAGTGAAACCTACCAGGGGAACCCAAGTTGGAAAATGGATAGGAAGGGCCTTGAAAAGAGAAGATGTATTTGTTTAATTATCTTGTAATTGGAAACACACCAAATAGACATTCTCCCCCAGTTAGGTCTCCGTACAGTTAACACAAATCTGCCTGGGCACTCTGGTAAATTAAAAGTTTGTGCAACCATATCATGAAACATATTCTATCTGTAACAACTAAGGCTGAAGTTAGTGCTGTCACGATGACAATTAACTTTTCTGCTCCTGATGCTTGCTGACATCAGAAGGCTTTGTATAATAGACTTGCAGCATTCAGGGAGGCACAACCACGGGTTTAGTGGTTGACTTGTCAGTGTTAGGTTTATGGTTGGACTCAGTGATCTAAAGGTCTTTTCCAACCTAGATGATTCTATGCTGCACTTGTTGGTGTCAGAATTCAAGCTGCACTTTCATTCCCAGTTCACCATGTGCTTAATGTGCATAGAAGACTAATCTGGATAGTACACATGATCTTTGCTTTGTTTTCATACCTCTGAAGGAATCTGCTCTTATTTGGGATCTCAGTTGATCTTTAGGATGTTGTGGTGTGAGGGAGTGCTACTCTTGCCACTTCATGCATTCATTATTTATAAGCCTGAGTGAGCAACCTGCATCAGGGAAAAATGTAGCAGTGCAACTTCCTCACTGAATTGCATTTCTCAACAAAAAAATCATTGCAGATGTTCCTCTAGTTCTTTCCCAGTCCATAGTGAATCACTCTTCAAAATACTTGAGGCAAAGGGGCTAGGAGAGGTGTTCCTCCTTCCTTTCTGAAGAGGCATAGGGCAGGAGGACAGTGACTGTGGGCCTCAAGCAAAAACACATGTACTAGGCACACACATCTGGAGCTGAATAGACAGTTGCAGCACTGCTCTTGTCCTTTTTTCTTATTTTCCCCGTCATAAAACACTAGCGTCCTCCTTACATAGTTAGGATCACCTACAGCAGTGGTCTGAGGTGCCAGAGTTGACAGGCAGTTCTGTTTGTCACAAACAGAGCCCATACAACAGCTGAGCTCCCCTTGATGTGTTGACTTCTAGCTCCCTCTTGTGTACCAAATAATAGTAATAGTCTCAAATAGATTCATACCAGGAGGAACCAGGAGGCAGAGAAAATATGAATTTTGCTGCTTTTAATAACATGATTTTAATGCTGACATATCTTCAAACAGAGGCCTGTCATTCAAGGAAATGTCATCACTCAATCATAATTCCTTGCTGAGATAGAAGGTCAGTTGGGTGTCTGGTATACCAGAGTCCCAGAAAGCAAACCGAGTTGCAAAGCCTAATTTGGAATGTAACAGTTCTGGAACATCTAGTTATAAAGGGCTTTTTTAAAATATGTGTCTTAGACTTCCATGGCCTTTCTTCCAGCCATGATGACCGTAATGATGGACACCTTGTTAGCACTGCCGTTATTAACTATGCTCTACTATCTGTATTAGGAGCTACTATACTTCTCTGAGTGAGAACATCTGTGGTGATGGTAGTATCTGGTGGATAGCTGTATGGTTGTAGCCATGGGACAGGCTGCAGGCACTGAATTAGCCATTGCAGTAGTGCAGTATCTGTATTCTCATATATTCAGTGCTCTGCTCCTGCTTACACCATTCATCATTCTGTAGTAGCATATATTAAGCAGAGCACAGTCTTTCTCCTGGCTGGAAACAACCTGGTCTCTTTATCTGCCACCTCAACATCTACAGGAGAAAAGGAGGAGGTGTGCAGAGGGCAGAGCTACTATGTGTAGAACAGCATATAGTATAGCTTAGCTTGGAAATTTTCAACACCACAATCACTGTGAGCATTAATTTCATTAGGGCTGGAGCAGGGTCTGCACAAAAGTCACTAAAATTCACAATATCACCAAAGTGTTTTCAATTTACTATATCTTGAAGACAGCAGGAGCAAAGAGGATTGGAGACTCCTTCTCAAGACTACTTGAGGGGAAGGGGGAAAATTCTTAAATGATCTAATTAAATTATTTCTGTATTAGAATTAAATTATTTCTGTGATAGAATGCGTCTCAAAAGTAAACTTATATAATTTCATAATGCTTTGTTTCTTGTTTCACCAGAAACCACCTTCTTCTTCCTCTTTATGTCGCACAGTATGTAGCCAGCAAGATCATGGATGCAATTCAAAACAAAAAGTTTTATCTAAATATGTTGCTGACTTTACATTTTCTTGCTTTCAAAACATAACAATGTGACTCATCTTCTAGCATTGCCTTCTTTCCTCTGCAATTTGCCTGTAAAATTAGCAGGCAAGTTTAGTAAAAACAGTCCTTTAGGTACTATTCCTGTAGTCAATCCAGTTATATGTACACAACTACGAAGAAACAGTGGTTTTAACTTTTGCTAATCTAGGTGAAGAGCATTCCTCCAGCCACTTATGTCTCTAATACACATGCTAAGTTATAGCTGGATATGGAAGTTTAAAAAAATTTCCTGGAATGATACACTGGGAGCAACACCCAGACTAGGTCTGCTTCCAGTAACTGCTGGGGCTTTAAAGAAATGGCTTGGTCTTTCATTTGTTTCCCCTTTTCATAACCCGGAAGTGCCAAATGGGTTATTGTCAGATGTTAGAAGCATTAAACACATATAATGAATTTATCATTAATTTATTTATAGACCACATTGTTCTAAAAAATCGTAAGGCTAACTCAGTGTTTGTCTCATCAGTCTTCTTCCTTGAAAAAATAGTACTAAAATTCTTTGAATCTTGCCTTAAAATCCCTAACAGCTTGGATAAAGCCTTTAGTCAGAAGAAAAATGATTGAAACCAAAATATTCTGGAGACCTTGAGTCTCATCTAATTGAAAATTTTTGGTAAAAATTAGTTTCGAATCATGTTTATTTCTTTGACAAAGAAATTGTTTCTTGTATGATACTTGACATCAGTCAGTACACAATTTACTTCTTCATAACTGTCTTTTAATCACTGAATTTTAGCCACAACCCACTCTCTCATTTCATGATAGCACGCTGTTTTTATTTGAGCTCTCAATAAAAGTCAGTAACACCAGGCAGGGATGTTTGACTTCATTTCATACTCTGAATTCTGAGTTTCTGAGCAAAATCTTAAAGCATGAAAAAAGCACACTACTATTCATGCCGAATGGAAAACAAAAAAAAAAACACAAATCATTTAATATATTTTCCTATCGGGACCAAAATAGCACTGCAGTTCAGACAAAGCCGACATGAAAAAGGGCGCTGTGGGATGATTTGCCTCGGCTACTGAGCTACACAGGAAGCCTGTGTCCTGAAGAGGAGTGAACTCCAGTGAGCACTGATAAAGTGTGTGCAGTGCTGTGCTGCTTATCATGCTCCTTGTTAGTCACAGCACACTTTAAACACAATTCCATGGGAAGCGTGTACCTCGGTTTTAGCCTATGGTTAGAGGTTGATACTGGATCATTTATCAAAGGTAGTGGCTTAGAAAGAGCATTTGTAAAACTAGTGGTGGCAAAATACGTGCTTACTCAGAAAGGGAAGATAATGAAGCCTCACAATCAGCTGAAGCAGACAGGAAAAAAACCTTTATGGAAAATGCTTGTATGGTAATTAATTGCCTCTAGAAATTTTGTGTAATGTTCCTACAACAGAAGAGTCAGATTTTATAGACCTGGCTCTACGTGAGCATCTGCTCGAGGAAGTTGCATGTTGAACACTGGTGAAGTGCACAGGCATTTGATTCCCTTCTCTGACCCTATCTGCTCCTGTGCGTCTTCTAAGCACCTTGCTGAGACCATATAACTGGGTTAAGGTGTTGTGTCCCAGGTTAGGTCCCTGAAGTCAAAAGCTGAATCTGGACCTGTAAACTGGTCCACATTCTCTTTATTTTTAAGGACCTTAGTAAAATTATTTAGAAGACTTTGACGAAAGTATTACGAGGAAATTGGGCAAGAAATCTTTGGCAATTTTCTGAATAATTCCTGAAAAGCCATTAAAATATAAAATTACACAGGCATTATGTTAAATGATCAAGAAACAACTTCACATGGACCGTATTGCTTTCAGAGACTGATTTTTCAATGAGGTAGCCTGTTTTTTAGTGTAAAACATAACTCTGCCGTAAATCATGGGAAAAGAAATATGGACAGGAGGAATATTATTTGGAGATAAGTCATATCCTTCTCCTTCAGCTGTCTCTGAATGAAATTAGAACATAAAAGTCCTTAAGAGCAGAAGTTCAAAGATCAGTAACTCAAAAGTACATGCTGGTAGTTACTTGATAGAAATTAATCCTCATGCCCATTTTCAGAAAATGCTAACATAAGAAATTCATAATTCGTTTGATTAAAAAAAATAATTTTTCAGGGAATCTACAAAATGTAGCTTATAGAACTTTCCACTGAGGAATTAAAAAGAACCTTGAATGGTTGTCTACTGCCCGTATTTGTCGATGACCTCAAAGGCATTTTCCAATCAAGCAATTCCATGATTCTATGATACTTCTATTTCTAACTAATCCCATACTTATGAGCTCACTTCCTGCTACAAATGTCTGTAAGAGTACACACTCCAATTAAAATCCTATTTTTTTAAATCCCAGTGTTTTGAAAGTACACACAGATTCAGTAAATGAATTAAAGTTCCCTGCAGATATTACTGGATATTTTTCAGCTGAGAGAAGGAGAAAGTAATTTGACGTTTGTCTCTTTCAAAAATGAGGTTCACTAATTTATATTTTGAAAATCTCTAGGTCAACAGGAATTTAAATATTTTTTTGTTCTTACTAAAGAGACAGGAACAAGGTCTAAATTGGTCCCTGCAAGCATTGATCCTCTTTTCTGAATTGCAAACAAATATGTTGAATATTGGGACTCCCTTATTCCACACAAATACTAATTTGGCTATTGATGTACATTTTTTTAAAGTATGATTACAGAAGACTGTACAGGTTGCCATGGCATTATATTTGTGAATGCATTGTGCGCTTGAATATACTTGTGTTGCAGAGCTCATTAACAGGCTCACAAGGTGAGACAAGCATCTCAAAATGCTTTGTATAATAAGGCTCCCATTTGAAGCAGTTACCTGTTACTAACATTAAGATTTGATGGACTAGCCCTCGTTAAAAATCCATTACGTCAGGATGAAACATTTGTAGCCAAAATGCACATTGTAAAGGCTCTTCTTTTGGTACTCTATTTTTTTTCAGTTCCTTTAACTATGCCAACCCTGCCACCAACATTTATGGCTGTAAGTTTACCATATATACACACAGTACATGAGAAGATTAAAGATGCCTTATTTTCAAATTAAAATATGCTTTATTTCCTAAGCCATATTACACCACTCTGTAATAGCCACTCTGCAGAGCGTTGTTCTGTATATCTGCAGTCTCAGCCAAGGGCATTATCTGGTTCCACTTATTCTGGCTAATCTGCTTGTCTCAAGAAGGAATTTGTGAAGCTTACGCTTTCTAAGTCTCAGAGCGATCTGTTAGATATAATTATCAGTCCTAGAAATCAGTAGCTCATTCTTTTCTATGAAAATACTAGACAATATTCAATTGTTTGTTTGTACAGAAAAGAAGTGAGCTGGATCATGTAACACAATTCTAAAACCGTAAGCCAAGACCTTCCTATTAAAGTTCCAAAGACAGAATTGGATGCTGGTTTTATTTTTTAATATAATATTATCTTTTGTGGTTTAAAATACCATGTGACACTTAAGAAGTATCTCAGAGTTACTGACAACTCTTGAGAAATATGTGCTTTCCTTCTTTGAGTCTGCAGTCTTATTAGTAATTCCTACACACAAAAACAATGTTGCAGGAGAAATTCTGTTACTACTGAAGCTGCAAATGGGACTGTCAGGCAGTTTATCTTCATTTCCACTCCTCTGAGAGCAGTCCTGGTTCTCTATGAAGCTGATGAAGAAGAGACAAGCAGATTGGCCACATTAGCCATGGGCTGAATCTACCCGTGTTACTGCGTTAATAGAAGGATCTGTGTTGTCAGATAAAATTCAGCTGCTTCGCCTTATTTTACACCCATTAATACTATATACACTTCAGAGTATATTTTGCTTATAGAGGAAGTTGTAGAATCAAGTATTTTGTAAAGGTCATCATATTGAAATGATAAGAATTCAGAGTGAAAACAAAATTGGATAATGCTGGATCACTTTGTAACTAACAAAAACTTTTAAATAAATCTTAAATACTTCAGGCAACAACAAGAAACTTTAACTTCTCAGTAATTTCTGTAACATCTTGAATATATCAGTGACACTCTGTGACACTCCCTGAGCACCTTAAGCAAGGGCTCAGGTGCTTTTGGGGGTACACGGTATCCAAGACTCCTTAACTTTCAGAGCATGAACAAAAGAGAGAG
The DNA here is from genome assembly GCA_033556795.1 of Tapera naevia. Taxonomy (NCBI): domain Eukaryota; kingdom Metazoa; phylum Chordata; class Aves; order Cuculiformes; family Neomorphidae; genus Tapera; species Tapera naevia. Next base: position 22,484,839 of record JAUMJJ010000038.1, read on the forward strand.
GTTCACTGTAACACCTGGTCCCATTAAATGCACAGGCTGGATGGCTCAGCTCAACTTAGTTCCTGCCCTGTATCAAAGATCTTGTTATGCCGAGACCTTTGACTGCATTTCCTGCAATCATCAACACGCGGCTTGGAACTGGAAGTCAGGAAATTCTGTTTCTCTGTAATCACCGTTATCTTTGACCAAAAGTTTTAATCTCACTGTTCTCATATCCTCATTTGTATCCTGGAAAACACACACAAAAAATAGTAGAAGCGGAGTAAAGTACGTATAAAAGTATTGGCCCTATTTTTCACCGCTACAAGTTGTGACAAGGAGGTTTCATTCTTATATAATTTTTTCAGGCTAACTAGAAATAGAATCTTCATCTTTTCAGTTTTATGCCTAGAAAAACTTTATTACTTTCTATATTATTTTATGATTTTCAATGCTTAATATAATTTAGTGAGGTAGAAATTATGGATTTTTCTAGTTTCTTTCTTCAGTCAATACCTTCAATACCTTCAGTCAATACTTCAGATACTTCAGGATGCCACAGTTTGCCAATAAAGAATGACTGATTTAATTTAAAAAATAATGAATACAGATCTAATTGCCATTTACTGTTGCACACAACTGTTGCTGAAGCCAAATAAATGATCAGATGGCCAGCCATTTCATTAACTCATTTCAGCTGGCAGCACTGCCCAGTGTTGCAGTGATTTAAATAGCCACAAGGTACTGCTCAATGATTTCATAAACTCTGTGCTTCCTTGGTGTTCACTGATTATGTGCATCGTATTGATGGAAGTGATATTCTAGTGGTTGCTCTATCACATGCTCCATTGCTTTTTTCTCAAAAGTGTGGTTAACGAATGAACACATTGATATTTTCAATATGCATTTTGGGTGCCATTTAAGTCATCATTCACCTGATTTCTTATTGCTGTCTGATGTAGATGAAACATTCCCAGGAATGCCTTCTGTGCTGCATTGTTATTAAAGTGAGTTCAGATAGCTTGTGTCTACAGGTGTATAAATGTAGGTGTGTACTTTGGGTCAACTGATTTCCTCAGATATCAGGACAGCCCTCCTACCTGATGGAGAGAAGATTCTGAAATCTCAAATGGTTTATTTTTCACTACACCATTGCAACAGTTCTTCACATTCACGTGAAGCATTGCTTGTCATGTCACCAAGCTGCAAGCTGCTACTGAAAGGTACTTCTTCATAAAATTTTCCCATACAATTAGTAGTTCAGATATGCAGGGAAAACATGTTTGCTGTTCCGATGTCCATATTTGTACTCCATGGAGTACAAAAAAAAAGTATAGATAACATATATGTAAATGTACTGACCCTATTTTCTGTAAAGACAGAAACTGCTGGCTTATTCCTCCATTTCTCAATTGCATAGTCAAAAGACCTGCAAATCTTAAAAACTCATTATTGAACATTATCTCTCCACTGTTAGCATTTTAAAATTATTAGCGTTTTTAATTATATATTTATGGCTTTATGAATAATTTCTTTGAAGTACAGGTGAACCATCGGTTTCATATAAAGAAATTACTCAATATATTACAGTGTTAAATGATTTACTTTCTACCAAACTCAGCTCCTTGAAAAAGCATTAGTAAAGTAGCAGCAATGATGAGCAGGAAAAACCTAATGTAATTTTCAGCTCTATCATGTTTTAATGTGCTTCTTGAGTTTTTGATACTATACAATGTACAAAAGATTTAACTATTCTTTACAGAAAGAATGATACAAAGGATTTTAGTCTAGTGTTAGAGGAGAGCATGGCAGGAGGGTTGGAACTAGGTGGTCTTTAAGGTCCCTTCCAAACCAAACCATTCTATGATTCTGTGATTCTACATATAAACAAAGCAAAGTACCTAAATACAAAAGAGGAGATAAATATGAAAAGTATGGTTGTAGCTGCTAGCCTATGTGTATTAGAAAGGAGTTTCTCCAAAAGATTTAGATTTCTTCATATTTCTGAGTCACGCATACTAAACCAACACCAACACCAAAAAAAAAGAGACTGTGCCGTTAACCCTTTTATTTAGCAGGTTAAGAAAATTGACTACAATCACCTTCAAATTAGTTACCTTCTGAGCTAACACACAGCTGTGTGTGATGCTGCCAATGTTCAAATAAATCCACTTTTCTGAAAGGCTGTTGAGGATCACTGTCGTTTTTGCTTTCACATCTTCTACCAACACGGTGATGCTGTTATTAGCTGAAAACTGCTTCACAGACAAAGCACTGTGGGCTAGCGCATTGTCTTGATGTTAACTCTCTGTTCACTCTTGCACACCAACTTTTTCCGGTCAAGGGTAAGAAAACATCTATATTTGAGCACACATCCATTCATACTAAGTGAAGTGATTGAGTTGAGCCTTGTCTCACTGTGACAGGTTAGAACATGTTCTATGATCATCTCTTTGTTTCTCCTCTCCTGTTCTTGGTTCCCAAGTTATAGGTTTGGATTTTTTTGTGTCTTGGGTTTTTTTTGTGTCAGACGTTGTATATATTCTTTTACATTTCCACACAAAAGATACTTTCTTTTCCACAATATAATGGGCTAAGTAGACCTGGCTCAAGAGTCCACAGCGTCGCCTGTCTGCCTGGGATGATATGTGTGGAGTTAACAGGAAATAGGGAATAGGATACAGACTCTTCCAGAGTAGAAAAAGAATTTGAAAGAAGCCAGAGAGTGTGATAGTCCTGAAAGGTCTTTGAAAGCTATTTAGAGTCAACAGCAAACAAACTTAAAGTAGGAAATCAGGCTAGACTTGATGTCTACTTTGTTATCTAAAATCCTTCATTATCTATAGCTTACATTTCCCTGGATGCTGAAGGAATAGCAGTGCCTGAACTGCTAAACTGGTAAATCTGAGAGTCACCACATAAAATAACAGCTGCCAATTATGAGAATAACCATGATTCTAACTCTGCCTTCAAATGCAGGAGGTGAGCACCCATACTGCAGGCCCATATGGAAGTGGAAATTAGAAGAAAATTGTTTCAATATTCAAGCTACATTACATAGGATCATGATTTCCTTATACAGATGTTTTTACCACCTGGTGAACTGGCAATGTTTCTTTAATATATATCATTTTCTGACAGCTGATTGCTCGCTATGCAAAGACTTTACAGTGTCTGTCTAATCAACTATTTCCTTCAATTTTCAATTTTTCACAATCTTCTTTTGAAAAAAGGCACATATTTTTACAAGAGAGTCAGAAGCCGCTAAAATAACTAAAGCAAGAATCAGAAAGAGAAACAGCATTTCTTTTATATAAGAAACATAGTTGCTATAGATCAGCAGAAGCAAGAGATAGAATTTTTACGTAAGGAATAGCCTACATAATTCGTGATCGGTAGTACACTTACCACAACATAAAATCTAGGTGACTTCAACTACACAATAATGACAATTCATTGTTAGGGCAAATTTTCATCGCATGCATTTTGTAAATGACAGGCCTATTTCCAGCTTGGAGTTTGGAGCATATTTAATTACATCAATGATAATTAATTAGGTTTAGTAGTTTGTATTCCTCCAAACGTAAAGTACCTTTAAAATAATACCTTTATCATTATTGCAACATAGATACATTCAGATACTTACTAACATAACCTGTTTAAACATCTAAGTGGAAAGTGCAGAAGATTAATATTAGGAGAATTTGATAATACTACTGTTGTAGCATTGTGTTTCTCTTCTATTGTTAATAGGAAATGTCATCTTTCTGGGAAAATACAAGGAAGAATCATTTAGCATTAACTACATTGCACTAGAAAACAGAGATGGGACATATTTAGATCTTAAAAGGAACAAGCCCTCTTCTCATCATAGTTAGTATTTTTGGTTTTCAGTGAAATAATTTTGATTATGGTTTGTTTTCTTTCTTAATAGAGAATAATCCTTTGTGTTTCTTATGTGTAACTTAAAAATTATCATCTATGAGACACTCCAATCCCCAGGACTCTTCTTTGATGCTTTTAAATTATCCATATTTCCTCCAGACAGAAAAAGCACTGCTGAAGAAGCAGAGCTTCAGATGCAGGCAGGTAACTAGTCTGAAGTACCACTGAAATTTTGAGCCCTCTTTGTGTATGGGAGCATTCAAATAATGTTTGTCTTCCCAGAAAAGTGTCCATATCACTGCAGGAAACTGAACACAGCTGGCCCAGATTAGGCATGCATTTACAGAAGTAGAACCCTGAATATCTGTACATCACACAAGTTAGTAAACATTTGAACAAGTGAGTTAGTGTGGGAAAAAGTCCTATAAAATTCACCAGGGTCTGGAAGTGTTATTTATTCATTGTTAAAATCTCACAATGTCTGCAGCTGTTCTTACAGATTTTATTGAGAGAGAACTCTGAGAGACTGAAGAATCAATACCAAAATAATTTGCTTTAAAATAAGTAAGTTTGAATGTGAAATTTTATACTTTTTTAAAATCTCTGTTTCGTATTTTATCAGGTGCACATTTTCATTTTCTACTTCAGATGTCAAGTATGCTGTCAGGAGATCATCCTTGAAGTTCAAGTGGAAAAAGGCAAGCAAACTCTTACTTAAGCACTGAAGAATGTGTCTTTCATCTTCATGCTTTCTTTCTCCTCTCTGCTAAATACCGATTAGCACATATTGATTACCGCAAACATAGTAAAAACACACAATAAGACTGTCAAGCTTGTAGTAATTTTCAATCTGAGTCAAAAAGAAAGAGTGCTTTCAAATTTTGTTATGCTTTAAGTGAATAGAATTCCCATAGAGACACATTTTGTGTATATTTTTCCAGTCCCATACATGTATATATTTAGTCCAAGAATTTCCATCAGTCTCAGGCAGAATTCTCTGGCAAAATGCCCTCCGAGAGAGGAATCAGCAGTTCCGTTTCTGAAGCCTCTGTTACTCACTGTTCTCTAAACAACAGAGCCTGATTGAAACAAGGTTCGTCTGCAACCTGAGAAGGTCAGATAGATCATGAATAATGGTGTCAGAAATGTAAATGCAAGATCATGAAATTTATTACGAAAGAAGGTAGTATTATAGTAATATCTAAATAGCGTATTGCAATAACTATGTATTAATACAGATATTGTGAATTTAACAGAGGGGCTTAGATAGAATTAAGGGGTTTCAGATATCAAGGAAGCATGCAATATTATCAGGACTAACTAGAAATGTCTCCTCAATTGGCATCTTCAAAAGTGATACTAATACCTTTAATTTATCTTGCGATCGTTCATTGAAAGAAGTTACACTGTTTGTTGAAGATTCACTCAATGAAAGGGAAATGACTGAAAGAAAATGGCTGTGAAGATCTTAAATGCCAGCAATTTCTGTTATTGTATCTACCCTGTATTCCTGGTCATATGGATTCACCTACTTTTGTTGCCTCCTGCGCAATGTTGCAAACATAAACTAACAACGAAACATAGAGACATAAAGAGATATCATGAAGCATGACTTAACAACTCTGATTTTAGATGAGATTATTGGGGATGAGGAAGGACAGGTGACTTCTATAGCTTTACTGGCTAACAGAAATTCTATATCTGCCACCTCAGTTTTGCACAAAGGGAAAAATAATGCTCGTTTTGAATTACTTTGGGATTTCAACTACCCAAATAGCATCATTCTTCAGAAAAGGAAGGACTGAAACTAGATAGCTTTAAAACATTGGTCCTAGTAATTTAAGCATCTTCTCTAATAGTTAGCAGAATTAATGAGTTATTTAGGATTAATCCTTGTTTAGGTAATCCCAATGCCATTCCAATTTCACTAGAGAACAGAAAACCAGTATTCTGGCCAACTTCTGAAATTAATTTGTATGTCTCAGTCTTTTAGCGATCTCTGAAAACTGGAGCAGACAACATCTGGAGAAAAAGCTTCTTGCAAAAAGCAAAGGTTTGCCTCTATGAAGAGCAGCAGGCATCTCATAAGCTGCACTTGCCTTCTGCCAACACACCTCTTGGCATCACCACCCCCAATAAAGCCCCATACCTGAAGAAGGTGGAAAGCCAAAATGACGTGTAAACACAGTGGATTGGGTCTGTATGGGATAGTAGCTCCTAGCACATTAGGCAACTGCAGGCTTCATAGTGAGACCTGCTGGGAAAGGCTAAGAACATACCAAAAATAAGAGAAGTGCCAGGAAACATTCTGTTGTGACTTTGGAAATTACTTAAGGGTCTAAAAGGAAATAAGCTTTAATTAACACTATAAAGTAACTTGATACCTTATTATCCAAAGTTCCAGGATTGTGATCTCCAGCCTGGCCTTTAAGTGTTTAGTAAATCTCCATATGAGTTAAGTAACTGCACATTAAGCAGTGAAGCTCTCAGTTAAATTGTGAATGTTTTGGGGAGGAGTATTACAGCACTACATTTTTGTGAAGAATGTGTGGTCAATGTCAATTATAACTTGTATTCTCAGGGCACTGTCTGTAATGGTCAAAATTACCCATGACCAGAAAAAAAAAAAGTGTTTCTGTAGAGAGATTATGTTTATTTATATGATGGAAAATGAGACACAGAAATTCATCTACTTTCACAGGTCCTTCATGAAACCTTGACAAGGACTCTCTGTTACAGGGTTTCCAAGACACTGGTTCCATTGCATATATTTCTTCTAAGTGCACACAACTCTATTTGTCACTAAAATGTCTTACAATTTAACTGCTACATATTGTTAGGTTTCTGCCAAATTCTCAAGAGGTAGGAGATAGAATTAGATGAATTCTTATAAAAGGCAAAATACAGGCACTATCTTAATTTAATTTTATTATTGGTTTCCAGGAACATTTTGTCTCTGGGACAGACAACTTTTTTGAAAACATTTACCCCTACTGAAATGGAGATACGGAGTAAAGGGAATGGTCTGCAGACACAGATGAGTGCAGTTGTCAACACTAAGCTCTAGATGATTTTTGGCCATTGTGGAAAACCTCACTGTGATGAGAAGAACTAAATCTTGCTTTTGACTTTTTCAGGAAGAGAATGCAGACAGCTGATGATACACTCAAAATAAACAGCGTGGTTGAGGGGCTTTTTATTTCTAGGTGAATTGTTCTAAGCGCTGAAAAGCCTAGTGACCAAATACATCAGACTCTTGTAGTCCAGCCAGGAAGCAAGTGAAGCGTAAATAACTGAGTAACGTGTCACTGTCTGCCAGCATGGGATGGGGTCTTCTAGCCAATCAAAGCTCATAGAAAGCATTACTCATGGGTAATGCTATGTCCCAACGTAGCACAATCAAAGACTGCAAAATCAAGGAATGCAAAAGGATTTCTAAATTATAGATTCAGTTGATCAATTACAGATGTGTATCGACTAACTCCAAAGTAGACTGCATTTTGCACTCCTCAGAAAGGCTTTCCTCATCATGATCCTTGCATGGGTTCTGTTTTACACAGCTGTTTTTCATCCTTGGTCTAACTTTGTCCAAGTACAGAGCCAACAAGACAGAAACAGCAGCATGGTTGTATGGAGTAAGTAACAGACAGAGCAGTGTATCATCTAGTACTTAACTTTATGCCACTCGATCAGTTTAGCTTGATGATAAAGAAGATCCAAGAGAGAATGTTCTTGAACCTCACATGTCAGCAGTCGGATAGTGTCTAGCAATTATTCAACACTGCAAGCCTGCAGAAAGGACTTAAAGCAACTTAATACAATCATCTCCAGCATCCTTCTCTTTCAGAGGAAACAATTGATTATCCTAACTGACAAGAAGTGCTGCGGGAGAACATGGGAGAGTATGAACCTGCTAGTTCTCTAAAGTAGTCATTTCTATTAACGTTAATGACTTTTAGCCACTAAGCCAAATGATGTTATCGGTCAATAGCCAGGCCTGAGGCCAAGTAATCCTGTTTCTTCTGTAGAGTAACTGCCTCCTTGTTGGAAACCACAGAGGGCTTACATGTCATCAACACCTGAGCTCTGTAATGTCTGCCTTTTCATTTTCTTCAGTTAATTCAGTCAATTGTTCATAATGAAGCCTAAATATTTAGTGACTGGGACAGAAGGACACTGAGGTGCTGGAGCGTGTCCAGAGAAGGGCAATGAGGCTGGTGAAGGGGCTGGAGAACAAGTCCTACGAGGAGTGGCTGAGGGAACTGGGATTGTTAGCTTAGAGAAGAGAAGTCTGAGGGGAGACCTCATCACTGTCTACAACTACCTGAAAGGAGGTTGTGGTGAGGTGGGTGCTGGTCTCTTCTCACAAGTGAGAAGTGATAGGATGAGAGGAAATGGCTGCAAGTTGTACCAGGGGAGGTTCAGACTAGACATCAGGAAAAATTTCTTCACTGAAAGGGTCCTCAGGCACTGGAAGGGGCTGCCCAGGGAGGTGGTGGAGTTGCCATCCCTAAAGGTGTTTAAAAGGCAGGTAGATGAGTTTCTTAGGGACATGGTTTAGTAAGGGCACAGGTACGGTTGGACCTGATGATCTCAGAGGTCTTTTCCAACCAGATGATTCTACGATTCTATATAATGAGCCTGTCAGGAATTTTTTTTATAATAATAATACTTTTTGACCTATGAGAATCCTTTACTTTCTTATTTGCAGCACAGAAGAAACTAGTTGTCTAGTGAAAACAGATATTCTGTAGCATTGCTTTATATTTTGCGCATTCATCACAAAGGAATAGGGAAAAGTAATAATAGCTGTTTACTAGTGGGTAATTGCCTTTACATAACTACTCGGGAATTTTTGATGGGAAAACACAACTTGGCAGCGTTTCTTGACTGAGGAAACTGAATGGCAGCTGTGCAATGTATACATTGTTGCAACTCTGTCATAAGATTATTAAAGCAGTGCAAACAAAGCAAACAAATTTTATATTCCAGAAATAATTTCTGCGTAGTTTCAGGTGTCCATTTCCATTTATATCACTCAATGTACCTCTGTCTATACCAAGCAGAGGCAATATCTGTTTACCTGTAAATGACCAACATGAACAATACAGAATAAAGATAGAATTATATATACTTTAGGAATGCTACTACATTACCTTACAGATGCATTGCTCTTTTTTGAAGGAATCAAGAACCCTACAGACAAGGAACAAAAAGTTAACAAAATGTATACAAATTCAAAACAGACATTTAACAAGATTTAAAAAAGACACTGACAAGAGATAGCAGGAAAAGCCCTTGTGTCATTACAATTGTTCAAAATAACGGAGACACAGGAGTAAATGTTAAACATGACAGACTACATGGATCATCTCTAGGACCTGTGCTTGGATCCAAGGTGTTCATCATGTCTGAAAAGTTCACAAAAATTGTAACTCAGAAAGAGACATGGTGCACTGCTGATGTTGTTATACAGCATCATGAGGGCTGAAAATGAACTGCAGGAGAGCCTTGGGAGATCAAGTGACTAAGTATAAAAATAGCAGACGAAATAACATTTATGCAAACAAATGTAAAATTATACATGAAAACTCAATCCTAACATGTATATGAATCTAATGATGGCCCCAAATGGGTTATTACTACTAGGGAGTGAGATTTTAAAGGTATAATGGGTGGCTACACAAAAATATGAACACAAACGTCAAATATCAGTGTTAAACAGGTTTTTTTTAAAGAAAGTGAAATTATTAGGAAATGAATACTGAACAAGACAACAAAATGTCATTATACTAATGAATAAAATAATATACATATATAATGAATAACAAGAGCATGACTGAAAGGGCATAGCAGAGATGAAAAGATAGAGAGAAACAAGCAAGGGTAATTTTGAATCATAGAGCGTCCTTCCTATTCAAATAGAGGCAGAACAGATTAGGATCACTAAACCTGGTAAGGGGACAGCAGGAATATCGTAAGAGGTCTAGAAATCAATGGTGGCACGAAGAAGGTGAATAGAGAATCTGTTCTAAAATACCTAAGAGATATCAAATGATGCTAGCAACAAAATGCATTGTAGATAAAAATGTGGGAGAGGCAAAAGCTCAGGAGAGGACCCCGGCAGGGCGACTCTCTCTGAACTTCAGAAGCGGCAACTGTCACGTGGGCCGACCGCGTGGTAGGGGGGCGGTCCCGGAAGAAGCCGCGGGGTATTTAAGCATTGCCCTGGGAGCGCCAGCGACCGGAGCGCGGCGAACAGGAGCGGGCAAACAGGGTCACAGGACAGGGTCACAGCATAGGCAGTTTGCGCAGGCAGGGCAAGCAGGCACTCTCTTGACAAGTGGTTGGCTTCCCACTCCCCTGTAGCAATGGTGACCAGGCGTGGTAAGGCCTCTGCCACCAGGAGCGTAGGCATCCAAACGGAGGCAGTATTACGAGACACAGCTACCCAGACTCGGGACTGTAGGGAGTGTCTCAGCCTACTTGTGGCTCCAGAGGACCATAACAAAAATACCAAAAATGCTTGTCTGAGATGTGAACAGATTCAGGATCTGCTCCTTATGGTTGCAGATCTGAAGGATCAGGTGGAAAGATTGAGAAGTATTCGCGAAAGTGAAAGGGAGATTGACTGGTGGAGTAGAACCCTCTCTCCTCCGAGTAATCCTCCCCAGGAGGCTGAGGAATGCCATATTCCTCAGCAACAGGGTAAGGAGAGTGACTTGACTGGTGAGGAGGACTGGGAGCAGGTCTGCTCTCGTGGGGGTTATAGACCTCCCTTTCAAATGCCAACTTTCCAGCTGCCCCTTCAAAACAGGTTTGGGGAGTTGGAATTTGATGTTCCGGTGGAGGATAGTCTGACAGAGAGCTCACCTGAAGAGGCTGACCTCACATTGCCCATCGGACGGGTCAGGACCTCAAATAAGAAAAAGAAAAGGAGGGTCATTGTGGTGGGAGACTCCCTTCTGAAAGGGACGGAGGGCCCTATTTGTAGGATGGACCCAACTCATCGGGAAGTCTGCTGCCTTCCCCAAGCCCGGGTACACGACATCACCAAGAGACTGCCGGACCTAATTAAACCCTCAGATTATTACCAGCTTCTGGTGATCCAGGCTGGCGGTGATGAGCTAGTGAAAAGAGGGTCAAGGGTGGTTAAAAAGGAACTCCAGGAGCTGGGACGGTCGATAGATAAGGCAGGAGCACAGGTGGTGTTCTGTTCAGTTCCCCCGGTGGCAGGGATGGATACAGACAGGAATAAGAGAATATATGCAGTTAATAGATGGCTTAGGGGCTGGTGCCGGCAGAGGAATTTTGGGTTCTTTGATCATGGGGAAACCTTTATGGCACCTGGCCTGTTTGACCCCGATGGGTCTCGTCTAACTCCGAAGGGTAGGAGAATTCTAGCTCAGGAGCTGGCAGGGCTTGTTGAGAGGGCTTTAAACTAGGCATGACGGGGGAGGGGGGAGTTACTAGGCTCGCCAAAGATGTCCCCGTGGAGGATGAGCCATCCCAAAGGGGGTTGTCAGTAACCCAACTGAAGTGCATGTACACAAATGCACGCAGTATGGGAAACAAGCAGGAGGAGCTAGAAGTCCTGGTCCAGCGGGAGAGATATGATATAGTTGCCATCACGGAAACGTGGTGGAACGACTGTCATAACTGGAGTGCTGCCATGGAAGGCTACAGGCTCTTCAGGAGAGACAGGCGTGAAAAGAGGGGTGGAGGGGTGGCCCTCTACGCTAGGGAAACCCTGGATACTGTTGAAGTTGAGATCGGTGATGACCAGGTTGAGTGCCTATGGGTAAGAGTGAGAGGGGCAGTCAGGTCGGACCTCCTGGTTGGAGTGTGCTACAGACCGCCTGACCAGGAGGAGGATTTGGATCTTCTGTTGTTTAAACAGCTGGAGGCTGCCTCTAGATCGGCTGCCCTTATTCTTTTAGGAGACTTTAACTTTCCAGATATCTGCTGGAAACTTAATACTGCTGAGAGGAGGCAGTCCAGGAGGTTTTTAGAGTGTATTGAGGACTGCTTTTTGTCACAGCTGGTGAGTGAGCCCACCAGGGGTGAGGCTCTACTTGACTTGCTGTTTACAAACAAAGATGGGTTGGTGAGTGATGTTGTTGTCGGAGGATGTCTAGGGTCTAGTGATCATGAAATAATTGAGTTCTCTCTGAACAATGTAATAGGAAAAGCCAGGAACAGAACATCAATGCTGGACTTCTGGCGGGCAGATTTTGGATTATTTAAGGAACTGGTCAGGAAAGTACCCTGGGAAATAGCTCTTAGTGGCAAGGGGGTCCAGGAAGCTTGGATATACTTCAAGAATGAAGTTTTGCAGGCGCAGGAGCGGGCTGTCCCTGTGTGTTGTAAGAAGAGTCGTAGGGGCAGACGACCGCCCTGGATGAGTAGGGAACTTCTGAAGGAACTAAGTAAGAAAAAGAGGATGTATCATCGTTGGAAGGAAGGGGAGGTATGTCAGGTCATGTTCAAGGATGTTGTTAAGTCGTGTAGGAGAAAAATCAGGGAAGCAAAAGCCCAGCTGGAGCTCAAATTGGCCACTTCTGTTAAGGACAATAAGAAGAGTTTTTATAAATATATCAATGGCAGAAAGAAGGGCGGCAGCGACCTCCACTCCTTGTTGGATGTGGAGGGAAATATAGTAACCAGAGATGCAGAGAAGGCTGAGGTACTTAATGCCTTCTTTGCTTCAGTTTTTAACAACAAGGATGTCAGCTCGCTTGACAGTTGGCCCTCTGAAGTGGTTGATGGGGGCAGGGTGCAATATGGCCCTCCTGCAATCCATGAGGAGGAGGTTAGAGACCTGCTGAGCCGCTTGGACCCTCATAAGTCTATGGGGCCGGATGGGATCCATCCTAGGGTGCTGAGAGAGCTGGCGGATGAGCTTGCTAAGCCGCTCTCCATCATCTTTCAGCGGTCCTGGCTCACTGGAGAGGTCCCGGAAGACTGGAAGTTGGCCAATGTGACGCCCATCCACAAGAAGGGCCGTAAGGATGATCCAGGTAATTACAGACCTGTCAGCCTGACCTCGGTCCCAGGTAAAATCATGGAGAAGATAATCCTGGGTGAAATCATGCACCACCTGCAGAACGGTCAAGAAATCAGGCCCAGCCAGCATGGGTTTAGGAGGGGTAGGTCCTGCCTGACCAACCTGATCTCCTTTTACGATCATGTGACTCGCCTGGTGGATGAGAGGAAGGCTGTGGATGTGGTATACTTGGATTTCAGTAAGGCCTTTGACACGGTCCCCCACAGTAGACTCCTAGGGAAGCTGGCAGCCCGTGGCTTAGATGGGAGCACTTTGTGCTGGGTTAGGAATTGGCTGGATGGCCGAGCCCAAAGAGTGATGGTAAATGGTGTTTCATCCAGTTGGCGGCCGGTCACCAGTGGTGTCCCCCAGGGCTCGGTATTGGGTCCCGTCCTGTTTAATATCTTTATTGACGATTTGGATGAGGGGATTGAGTCCATCATCAGCAAATTTGCAGATGATACCAAGCTGGGAGGAAGAGTTGATCTGCTAGAGGGTAGGATGGCCCTGCAGAGGGACCTGGACAGATTGGAGAGCTGGGCTGATTCTAATGGGATGATGTTTAATAAGTCCAAATGTCGGGTACTTCATTTTGGACACAACAATCCCATGCAGAGCTACAGACTGGGGACAGAGTGGCTAGAGAGTAGTCAGGTAGAAAAGGACCTGGGAGTGCTGGTTGACAGGAAGCTCAACATGAGCCAGCAGTGTGCCCAGGTGGCCAAGAAGGCAAATGGAATCCTGGCCTGCATCAGGAATAGTGTAGTAAGCAGGACCAGAGAAGTTATCGTCCCCCTGTACTCGGCACTGGTCAGGCCTCACCTTGAATATTGTGTCCAGTTCTGGGCCCCTCAGTATGGGAAAGATGTCAGGATACTGGAATGTGTTCAGAGGAGGGCAACGAAGATGGTGAGGGGGCTGGAGCACAAGCCCTATGAGGAGCGACTGAGGGAATTGGGGCTGTTTAGCCTGGAGAAGAGGAGGCTCAGGGGAGACCTCATTGCTCTCTACAACTACCTAAAAGGAGGTTGTAGTCGGGCAGGGGTTGGTCTCTTCTCTCAGGTGACCAGTGGCAGAACCAGAGGGCATGGACTTAAGCTTCGTCAGGGAAAGTTTAGACTTGATGTGAGGAAAAAATTCTTCACTGAAAGGGTGATTGGCCATTGGAATGGGCTGCCCAGGAAGGTGGTGGAGTCACCTACCCTGGAGGTGTTTAAAGGGAGACTGGATGAGGCACTGAGTGCCATGGTCTAGATGATGGTTGGTGTTAGTGTTAGGTTATAGGTTGGACTTGATGATCTCAGAGGTCCTTTCCAACCTTGTGATACTGTGATACTGTGATACTGTGATACTGTGTATTTCAGTACAGCTATTTTTTCATCAGAAAAATAGCTGCAATCTCTTAAGTAATCCTAGGTTCTAGATTAGCAAAAAAAATTTATGATTTTTGAACCTACTAGCATACTTCAATATTTGCCACTGACTGAAACTTCTTTATGTCTAGTGAGTCACCTGAGAAAACACATTCTCTTATCTGACACCTTGCAGATACATACAACTTTGGGCTTTTTTGTATCACAACAAGAATGTGAATAATAAGCAGGAAGTCAAATCACTGAGGTCTACAAAATCAAATTCTCTTCCTCTATCACAGGATAGCACTCAGGCTTTTTCCTTTACTAGTACAGATGCAGAGAGATAGATGAAGAGGAGCACCAAGGTTACGATGCATTTTCATAACAGTCCCAGGGGCATCGGGAAGGCTATGGTGACTGATCACTTCCTTCTCATGATTCATGGGCCATTTGCTGTAGAGCTATTTAGAACACTAACAGCACAGAGGTGTTTTTCTTGTTTATGGAGAACATACCCACAAGTAACTGGGGACAAGGACCTTAAATTTGTGCCATACAGACATCAATAACCAAAGAATAATAGCAGTGATCCTTTGTAACCATTATACAGTTCAGAGCTGTGTGAATGATGTCACTGTATTTGGAATAATTCCTAAATCACATGAAAAATACTCATGGGTTTTAGTAAGTGCAGCTGAACTTTGCCAACTTTCATTTCAGGCAGGCAGAACTATATTTTCTTTTTTCACAGGACTTACCACAGAATCATAGCCACCTTGACTGGAAGGTGTCTCTGGAGGTTTCCTACCCAACTACCCATTCAGCATAACATGGTCAGCCAGGGCTTCGGCTATCTAAGCCTTGAAAATTGGAAGGAGATTCCTCAGTCTCCCTAGACTCACTCTCTAGTGATGCACCATCAGCCTAATAAAGAAGTTTTTCCTAATGTCCATCCTGAACAGCCCAGGCCACCGTCTGTGGTTATCGCACCTTGTTATTAGATGAGGATGATAACTTCCCATAACCTGATGGCCATACTCCTCCCACTGTAGCCCACTATGCAGTTTGCCCCTTTGTGACACAGTTAAAGACAAAATTCAGATGAACAGAGAGTGAAATAATCAATGGGTCAGTAATTATTATTTCATTCAGACAGGACGTTCATCAGGAACCCAAATCATGATCATTTATTGTGGACCTTATCTGTCCTTGCTTTTAACTGATGACTGCGCAGAAAAGGGCTCATAATAAGAAGCATAATTCTGTTTTCTTAACATGTCCTGTTCCAAAAAAAAGTCACTTCCTGACAATGAGTTTCCTAGTAAGTCAAATATATTCATTCAGCTCTTCTACCGCCTTTTTAAAAAGAGAATGAAGTTACCGCTTAAGATGTGTGAAGTGGGGTATTCTTCAGTGCTCAAATATTGTACAAATTGCCAATCTCATGATAAGATATCAGATAGTTGTTTATTGCCATTGCAATCTATTCTTTACCTGATCCAGAAGGAAAAAAAAGCCTCTCATTGAGATTCTGAATATATTTGGTTAATACTATATGAGGCTGTGACTATGTAATCACCTTGATAGGCAGTTTCAGTAAATACCAAGTATCACATACATTGAAAGCTAGACTACATCTTTTACAGCAAAGACCAGTATATTATTTTCAGCAGGGAAGAAAACAGAAGAACTTAAAACTACTATCCATTCCCTAGGAACTGGAATTTTTTCTGAGGAAAAAATTTGTACACAGAAGATCAGAGCATACTGAAGCCAGAAAAAAATTAAATACATCCCTATAATTCAGAAGCCAAGTTTACTGACTATAAATCTGCAGATGAAAAGCCTGGAAAACCACACAGCAAACTTGCAGCCTTTGAGAGTGCTTTTCCCCCCTTCTGATGTTTCAGCATCAGCAAGCATAGGGCCCTGTTCAAATGCTCTGAGCAAAATGATGGTGCCTCTCCCCCTATCAAGTGTCTCTAGATAGATAGGATGTGTTTTGCTCAGACTTCTCCTCATCACTGTAGCTGTGTCTGTGCTATGCCTATGTTGTTCTTTTTTAATTGTGGAAGAAGTTATTGAGCTCTGTATTCTCCATTTCTATTTAGCTACGAACCAATCAGAAACAGAAATCATAACCACTGAGGCTAAATTCGTCCAAGTTTTGCTGGATAACCAGGCAGGCTCTTGCCCTGTCCTACCAGATGGAAAGCTCTCCCAGTGAATTTAGTGGCTCCCCAGTTTTTCGGACGCTGCCTGAGCTGCATATACAGGCTGAAAGAAAGGTCCTCTCTTCAATGCTATCACCTGGAGCAATCACACCAATAGGCCTCAGCCGTCCCCACCAGGAAAGCTGAACTTTCTTCTTTTTGACTCGGTTCAGTTTTATTTCTTTTCTAAATTTCATAGCCTACTCTGTTGTAATGCATCCAACAATGACTAAATCAGAGTTCTTCATACAGTCCCTACGAGGGCCACCCTGGAACCTAACCTTTTATCAGGGGATAAGTGTATATTTCTCCCAGATGAGCCAAACGCCATACAGCATTGCCTGCTCCTACCTTACCCTCTGACACACCAAAGTCCATGTCTCATGTATTTACAGCAAAGCATCACAACATCTTTACTGTGCCATGATCTCCCACAACATGCAAAGTCCTCATCCTACCTAGCAGCCACACTAGAGCTTGCACAGCAGGACGAGGACGGCTCTTGCCACCAGTGGGGGCTATTAGCAGGACTTGGTGTGGAGCCTCCTTACACCTGCAGCCTCTAGCACTACCCACAACACATCACCACCTTCCACACTGAAATAAAGGAGAATCTTCTTCTGTCAAAGCTTTGATATTTTGCTCCTGTTTCCTTTAAAATCTAGTGTTATCATAAGACATTTATGATAATTCATTGCTACAGATTGTAGTGATACAAGTAGTAGAATAAGAAGTTTCTATATAGATTATGTTTCACTGTGAATTTTGCACTGAAATCACTGGCCAAATCTCTACACATTCTTTAGTCATATACACTTATCCCTGTTAACAAAGGGAAGGGCTGTGGAAAGGAAAAGGAATGGAGAAGTGCCTAAAAGGCAGGCATCTTCTGCTGCTGGCATTCCATCTTATCAAAATACTCTACTTCTTAGACAGACTTTTGCAAGTCAAGTAGTAGAAAAGGTCAGACTTCAAGAATACTCTGCTCTGGTAAATCTTTCAGTTTTACAGTCTGGCTACACTCACATGAAGTTCTCTTCAAGACAGTCCTGAAAGTGTGTTACATTCAGTCATACTTCCCAACAGTTATAAGGTCCAAAGTCTTTCCTTTCTCAGTAACTGTTGTATTTTCAAGTTGAAGAATATACACTACCTTTGCCAGTTTGAAAATCAAACTGGATTTTAACAGAAGTAAATAAGACCAATGTCTATCAGAATGATTTTACTGGTACATTCTTCTTAGAGCAGCTTTCCATTAAATTGCCATTAGTAAATCCATTTTAATTTTAATTAAATGACTGATTTTAATGTTAATGACTAAGTTGAAAGGAATCACTCAGCTATATAATGAACAGTCATCTTTTCTAATATCTTAACCACAATTCAAGAGATAGAAATGCACTTTTCTTACCACACCATCATGGACGAACTCTACTATTTGTTTTATTGGACCACTTTAAAACACCAGAATCAACTCTTTTACAAGTTGTCTTCAAGATGCCTTTAGGGCAACCTACTCTGATTTTACAAAGGAGAAAGATGAAGATAGGCTTTCCAGCTAGGACAACAGAATCCAGATCCAAGCAGTTGCACGACTGAGCATTAGCACAGCCACGTAACTTTTATTAGAGCACAAGGGACAAAGTTATCGGTGACAAAAATTATAACATCCCTTTCAACGACTGACAGCCACAAAAAAAAAATCCAAACCAAAATAAAATCTCATTCGAAGCTGAGGCTATTTCCTGAAACTTCTTAAAGAAGTTTAAAAAGAAAAAAAAAGTTAAAAAAAGTAAAAAATGAGTAAGAAAATACTAAAAAAAATATGAATTACCAGAACATAGATTTTATATATTTTTTCCTCATGTTTTGGGGAGTTGTTTTTCACTTTGGTGTTTCGGTTTGGTTTGGTTTTTTTTAAAGAGCAAGATAGTTCTCTTATTTCGTTTTGGACTCTTGCCAACTGACTCTTTCCAGTTCTTACATGATTTGCACTGCTAATTCAACAATACCCAGTAGGTGGCCTCAGAGTATAATGTATTTCTTTACAGACTTTTTTTTTAGTAATTCTGCCTTATTTTTTATTGCATCAATTTTATTTGAGTTGGAATACTCTGCTTTCCTTTTTTATTTTCAGTATTTCAGCATCAGCTATTTGTTAAGTACTACTTCTTTTAAATATTACTATTTCTCTGTTGGCGAAAAAAAAGCCATTTGATTTCTAGAGTGTAACTAACGATTTGGAAAAAGAACAAACAAAATCCATACAGTTCTGCTCTGGTTTAGAGATACTACCCATATACTTCTTGACTCTCCCTTTACCTGTCATTTTACATTCCTCAGGGATTAGAAAACATTTTTTGTAGAGAATGAGACATATTATCCAGGTCCAGAAAGAGATATTTATATGGGCTGACAAACACGGGAGATCCTTAGAGTGTTCAGCTCTGGATCTTTCCAAGAGTTATTGTTAACTCTTGTGGTTCTCTGACATCTCCATCTTCAGAATTCAATTAACTTCTGGGATACAGTCAGCACCTGCTAAGAACAAGGGTGTTCTTTGATAAGAACAGTATGATATGCATTATTAACTGATTGAAAATTTTAATTATCCTATTTCTTGTTCTTGTGGGAAATTTTTCTTAGTTTCTGAGTAAGCAAGACTATCCACATCTGGGATGACTGACACAAGATATTGACAGATTTTGTATTTTCAAAGACCAGAATGAATTAAATGCAAGTATTTTATATTCAAAGTCATGTATGTACTCATTACCACAAAACAGGAAATTCTGAGCTCTGTCAGTTAATGGATTCACTTCTATAATATTTTGCCTTGATAAGACTCCGTATTTGTTCCACTTTGTCAAATGTCACACAATAAATCCTGTAACACAAGATCAGTTCTCATTTTCACTGTTACGTTTTACACAGAAAGAAGTGCTCACATATTTGTGAAACATTATTTGCCAGTGTACTATACTTGTCTATCATGGATGTCCCCAAACTTCCTGACCCTATTTTTGTAAATAATTGATATGTAAACTCCATCTTTGGCTATTGCCAGTAAGCTAATAAGGCAACTAAGTCTTATAGCTTCCCTACCATAATGAGGCCTGAAACCAATTTGGCTGGGATCAAGGAAATATGAAGCCTCCAAATATTTCTGGAATTGCCTCACTATAAACTTTTTCAAAAAGGCAGATTGAAATGTCCTATAATAGATGTGACTGTTTGCATCAAGAAGCAGATATTTTTAGATTTCTATTTACAAGGGCTTCCTAAGGAGAAGTCGGTGTCTGGTCCTATCATACCCTAACACCACTCTCAGCTTCGCTTGGGATATTCATTGCCCAACAATGTGGCCCCAGTACTGTCTTCACTTAAGGCTTAAATTACATGGGGCTACTAAGGAAAATGTCTAGTCAAGACAAATTAACTAGTTGATGTACATAAGTGAGACTTCATTATACTTTCATGCAGAAGAAAGGCAGTTTTATTTCACAGTAGGCTAAAGATATGGTGACCTAAGTTACAATGAATGAGAGCATCCACATAGAGGTTTACTGCAACTTAACATATATGCATTAGTTTATTTCATTTCAACATTCCTGACTGTTCCAGTGCAGGCAAGTCCTAAGAAAACAACATTGGCCAAAATGAAAACTTGGGTTTGCATTTGTCCCCTCCATAGCCTGCTCTGCTACCATGGAGATAGACAGCTCTGTCAGAATCCTGTAATCTCATCTTCAAAGAAACAAAAACATTCTTGGTGAAAGAGTTTGCTGAGCTATATTGGCCCTAAATGTGATCTTATGCTCTTCGTTGATATTCCACTTTACCACAAAGGGAAAAAGAACTATTCTCTGCCATCCTTGTTTTCTTCTCATCTCTTTATTGGACTAGTAATCAGAGCTCCTAAATCACCAATTGTTCCATGGGCAGCACAAGTAACAGTCCCTGCATTTCCCCAGTAGCATGATCATAGTAGTCCCATCCTCCCTCCTGTGTCCCTTTGGCTCCTCAGCGCAACTTTTCCAACACTTCCCCACCAAGGCAGGACCCTGCAATACCTTCAGTCCACCCTTGCACATGTAGCTCAGGCTACTTAGTTCACACTCCTGTTGTCTCCTCTCTGTAGCTCAGCCTCCTCTCCATAGCTCCTGCTGGTTTGGCTGGGGACTGACAGCACCCTCTCCAGATAGCACTGGAGGACTTGCCAAGAGTTGGCTGCTTCTCAGAGCAGGCAGTGACTCAATTCTTCCTGCATTTCCCTCAGTTCAACTCTCTTTTCTCCTACAACTCTTCACAAAAAGTAAGGAAATGCAACTTCTGCCAAATATTCCTGATTGGATTACCAGCAGGGTAGCCAACAGATAGCCTACTTAGAACTGTGTCGTTGTGGTCAGAAATCAGGCCTGTGTAACAAGAGTCTTGAGGTCTCAAGTAATTAAAAAACAGCTTTCCTTGTGCTCCCCACAAAGGAACTTCAACCTCACTCCTCATTTCTCTCTCTATGTAACAGAAACATGAAATAATTTATCAAAACTGATATTCAGAAAGGTGCTGGGAATTTTAAGACACTGGGTGAGTATTGAGAGACTGCTGTTCTTTAGCACTGAGGAAAGAACAGAGTAGGTCTTCTAACCCTCAAGAACATATTGAAATGAAGAAATTAAAGTTACACTCAAGTACTTGGGGATATTTGTGTTTTCGGGGGGGGGGGGTATTTTGAATACTGAACATAATTTAGAAGGAACTCCACTTATTTTTAAAGAGAAAAGAAGCAACACATGGAAGCTATTTGCATGTTAGCTGGAGAGACACTGAAAGAAAGGCAAACTTAACCCTTCAACTGAGAAGGACAAAACTACAGCACATTCCAGCTTTGTGAGATTTAAACAAGCCTCCTTCTCACCACAGAGTAGACAGAGCTCTCACAAGTCACCACAGATATCAGCTCTTTTCCTTCCAGAAGCTGCTGCCAGAAAATCTTGACCTCTTATTTCTTATTTCCCTTGAGCATTTTATACCCATATGGTAATACATAATTTAGGTGATGAGAGTGATCACAAATTCTTTGTTCCTATGCATAAATTACTGAGGAGTCACTAGCCTGGGCCCATCTTCTACCCAGCACACTGATCTATCCCAATCAATGCAGTGATTTAACTACTGCAACACATTCTCCATTTCAATTAGATTGTAGTACACGTTCACTAGGCTGATTTCTTAGAAGAGTCTCACCCCTTACCTCTTCAAAGTAAAACAATCAAGATAACCTCCTCATCATAAAGAGGCACCTCCAGCTGCAGCACATTGGGTGGCTCAGGTAACACAGAACCACTGATGTCCAAACTAAACTGATGACTATGACATGTCCAGCAACAGAAAATGTGAGATGGAAAGCATCAGCTTTTTACACACTTACAACTTTGCCATGTGCAACAGTTCAATAGGAATTAAAAATGGTGATCTGGGAATGCTGTCTGGCATAAGGATGGGCAGCTAACTGGAAACAACTGTTTATTTTATTCTCAGCCACATAATTCTTACACTTTCACAAGCCTACCATGGATGCCCACAACCCCTCCTTCCCTGTAATTCAGCAGCTGTTACAAGACCGTGGCAGTCCATCACTGACACATAGTATAAAAGTTGGTTTTGGCCATTCTGGATCCCTTAGGGAATCTCTCTCTACTTTTAAGCATATAAATGGAGTGGATCACCTCATGACCCAACAACAGGTCTCTCAAGATGCTCCAGCTAATTCCTCTGACCTCTCAATTCAGCACCATCTAAAGATGTGGACACAGCAGGATGTCAGCAGACAGATCAAAGTGTATAATGTCCATTCCAGGAGGCAGACCTAAGGTTTACTTACCATGTACTTTAACTCTTCACTCTAGCTTTCAGAGATCAGAGTGTTATTAAACTGCACATCCTGAAAGAGCATGAGACATTACAAAGCAATTTTTACTATGTGTTAACACATTCTTCTGCAGTGAAACCAGTAGGATTACTGAGCTAATGACCAAGCTATTTAAATCACAAGATAACCCACTTCCCCCTCACCCTTCAGTATGCAATCCTCTCTTCTCTGGTGTGACCATCCCATTCAGAAGTATTGAGACAGTTTATCTCTCGTAAGTGTTTAATGCACTGCTGGCCTTGTTTTTCTGGTTTAAGAGCTTATGCATACAGTTCTTGTTTGCTGTAAACTTAGTTATTAGTCTAACAAGCTTGTATTTTACATATGCAAGCTATTCTGCAGAGTACAAAACACATGCATTTTTCTGTAAAGAGAAATATGATTGCATTTGAAACTGAGGTGGAATATTGGAAAATAACATCCTGCAAAGACTGTAGCCACTTCCAGTTTTGACCTGCAACTGTGCTTCTAAGTGTTGCAAAATAGGCAAAGTGAAACCTGAACAGACACAGAAATGGCAAAAGTTTTAATGGATAGCACTGTTATTCAGTTTGTGAAACTGTAATGTGCTTGTGTTCAGCAACTGTGAGAGCATGTTCAATTTGCACAAGAAACACTCAGTACTGAGCTCTTATTGGAAAAATGAAAGCATCTTAAAGCTGCATTTTCATAGTCAGTAAACAAAGAACAAGACTATGCAGAAAAGATATTAAAAGTGCAAGTATTACAATAATATGGAGTGTAGGACATGTATGACTATGTGGATAACAAAAAGGAAAATAAAGGTAAAAAAAGTATTAAAATTAAAAATTTTCAAGCACCAAGAGAAAGATATTCCACACCTAAGTCTCAGAGAAGATGTGCAACTCCAGTAGAGTGAACATGAGCTTAGGACTAGAGGAGCATTGCCTTGTAAAGAAATGGACTTTTCCCCGTTTAACAATAGTATAAAGTTATTTCACAGGTGTATCTGTACAAGATGATTGGATACATTTTATTACTAAACTACATTTACCTACAGGTGGTAAACAAGTCTATCCACTGCTGATATAAAGTTACCTTATCCTGTAGGAAACAACAAATATATACTGACTGTTTTAAATCAAAGTCGGCATTTTGATTTCTGCCCATAGTGAGCTCCAGTTCCCATTTTACTTCCAAGACTTCTCATCTCTAATGTCTTGAGAGATGGTCACCAGCAACTGGAACTGTACTTAGGTAAGGCTGAACACAGCATGATAACGATCTTGCTTGCTCCATTTTGTGCACATTTAATTGCACAAAGTCTGGCATTTCCTTATTACATTTGTCCCATTTTTCTTGGTCATAAATCCAATTAAGGTGTCATTTTATTATGTATTAAGCATGTTGGTGTGTACCTTCTACTGTGATTGCTACAGGCCCTAAACAAATAAAAGACCGCATCACTACATCTACACAGGAGATGGCAGAAAACACAAGATGAAGTTCACAGGATACATGGATAAGGAAGAAACAGCAGGAACCAAATTAAAGTGGAAATTAGGCACA
This sequence comes from Tapera naevia, assembly GCA_033556795.1. Classification (NCBI taxonomy): domain Eukaryota; kingdom Metazoa; phylum Chordata; class Aves; order Cuculiformes; family Neomorphidae; genus Tapera; species Tapera naevia. Next base: position 22,508,779 of record JAUMJJ010000038.1, read on the forward strand.
GGGACTTTCTACAAAGGAACACCAGAGACAATACGCTGAGAACATATAAACAAGTAATGGATTCCCTGGAAGGACTGACTAGTGTGGCCATCATACCTAAAAACCACACAGCACTGGCTCAGCTGTTCAGGTCAGACAACTCCTGGTTCAAATGCTCAAGGAGCCACATGCTTTTCTCAGCATAGGTTTTTAACTATAGATTTCAGAATCATAGCAGATCTAGACATTATATTAAAATTACACACAGGGGAAATTCTTCTATACTAGCACAAATATAACTTCTATAAAATTAGATTATTTTGTATATCATTTTAACCTATCACATTTGAAACCTGTGTACTGCATTGGCCTTCATATATTCAATGGTCCTTAGGTTTAGACATTTTATGGACAGTCATGTAACACAAATATAATCTAAATATACAGGGATGAGAAAAAAACTACACTTTCTGATGTAATTTTTCCTTCCCTGAATTTTAACATGAATAGAATAGAATAGAAAAGAATAGAATAGAACAGATCACTTGGAAAGGACCTACAACGATCATCTAGTCCAACAGCCCGACTGAAAATTAAAGCAAATTGTTAAGGGCATTCTTCAAATGCCCCTTTTAAACACTGATAAGCTTGGAGCATCGATCACCTGTCTAGAAAGCCTGTTCGGGTGTTTTGCCACCCTCTCAGTGGTTAACCACTGAAACGTTTTCTTTTGCAGGACATGTGATTCATTTGTGGCTTTCTGTGGCTCCATCCAGTGTATGCTGTTAAAAGATAGGCATATGTGAATTCCACCAACACCTAACTACCATCATCTCTTCAAACAGCCACTATATTGAGTTAAGGCCACTCAGAAAGCTTTTAGTATTTTAGTACTATTACCATCAGGAAATAACATTCAGTATTACAAACTTGGTTAGGGAATGTCTTAAATACTTCAGAGGAAAAGCTAAAAAGATGAGCTAGTTTCAAAATGTTTACAGTTCAAATTTCTGCATTCAAAGCAAGTTTGCCAAACATGAAGGAGGTTTACAGGGAAGTACATGAAATAAAACTCAGTGGCTTTCCTTTCCTATCCCATCTGAACACCATGATGGTAGGATAAAAATCTCGTAGATGAATAAACACAGGTCTGTTTCTCTTAAAACAATAACAACAACAACAAGCAAACCACTGAGTGAATTATTCTTAAGCACTTACTTTGCCCAGATTTCATTCACATTTCATTACATGCAGGAACAGTCATGTGGAAATGAGACACAACAGAAACAGAACAGTTGAAGAGGTGGACAACAAAGATTAGCAAATTGTGGAGACAGACCTAAATATTTGAATGTTCAGAAAGATACAGGAAGAGTTTTGAAGTCAGCCATTATTTGTACGGGTTTGGAAATAATTCTGCCTGTGGACAATGTGATCCCATAACTTCTTGTTAGAGGAGCACTACACTTTACAGTAACCTTTTAGTAAGTTACCATGGGCAACTTACTACATCATCAGGCCAGCACCCTACAAGTGCTAAGAAAAGGAAGTCAAGGAGGACTAGTGCAAGTAAAACGTTGCTGCTGCCACTCTTCTCCACTAGCTCCTGCTCAGGCCCATGCAGCAGAAGGCTCTCATACTGCAGTTCCGACCCGAGGAAATCCAGCTGGCAAAACAAGTTCCCATGAGCCTTATTATCCCAGCACATTCCTATATGCTTTGTTATCCCAGCTTTGACTACTGTTGTTTCCCTTCCCCACAGACAACTTTCTGAGGGGACATGTAGGAGTGTGCATCAGAGGTCTTTCTGTCCCCTTTAGGACCTCCAGACCTAACAGAAAGAATAAAGAAAGAAGCAGTGGGTCATTAACAATGCATTGTTCATTTTTATATCCCCAATGCTTAAGATGTTTTCTCGCTTTGCTGTATTCAGAACTGATATAACACCAGCCTCTCATCATATCTTGCACATTTCATTGTCCTCATATTCAAGTGTCTGAGCAACCTTCTCTGTGGAAAGTCTTTCCTTAGACTTCTGAGGTCAATGGGGAATGACTGAGACAGATAACCATTTAAAAAATGGGACTGGCAAGTAAAGGATGTAAAGAGGTGAAATAAAAAAAGTTGAAGAAGATAGTAAAGGAGAGAAAGAATAAAACAGAGGTCAGGTTGCTGAGAAGGAAGGACCATTGAGTTTTGGGAGTGGTGAAGGTAGTAATGCACTAGGTAGTTGTCTCCTTCCCTGGACATGTTCAAAAAATCATGTAGATGCAGATTTTCATGACATGGTTTAGTAGGCATGGTGGTGTTGCTCTGATGGTTGGACTGGATAATCTTAGAGGTCTCTTCCAACCTTAAAGATTCTACCATTCTATGAAAAAGGGAGTGGTGAGAAAAGCGGAGAATCTGTCCTTAAAAAGGTATGAGATACAGCCAAATGTCAAAGAGGTAATACTTGGGAGACTGCTAGAATTACAATGTGTAGCAAATACGGATTGGCTAAGGATCTCCAAACTGTTACACTGGAATTAGATACGATTCTCCTAAAGGAAGAAGAACTGTGATCTGTTACTTACAGGAAAAGAGTCGAGGAAGGCACACCACCACCAGAGGAAAGGCTGCGGGGAACACAGGACAAGAGAGGAAATGCAGATTATTTAAGCCTGAAACACCACAGATGTGAAGAAAGATGCCAGCCCTGGCAACACAGAGAAGCATGCCTAAGCTCTAGGCTCAGAGAAAACATTTCAGTACCCGGGTTACTGTATCAGATGCTTATTGCTTTATCATGTGTCCTTGCTCAGCTGCATCATCCTGCTCAGCTGCATCATCCCCAACATAAGAAGGATATGGAACTGCTGGAATAGGTCCAGAGGAGGCCATGAAGATGATCAGAGGGCTGGAGCATCTCTGCTATGAGGACAGGCTGAGAGAGTTGGGGTTGTTAAGCCTGGAAAGTGCTCTGTGGCGACCTTATCAGTACTTGAAGAGGCCACAGAAAAGCTGGGGAGGGACTTTTGACACAGGCATGTAGTGGTAGGACAAGGGGGAATGGCTTTAAATTGGAAGGAAGAAGATTTAGATTGGGCATTGGAACAGGTTGCTCAGGAAAGCTGTGGATGCCCCTTCCTGGAAGGTTTCAAGGCCAGGTTGGGTGGAGCCTTGAGCAGCCTGGTCTGGTGGGAGGCGTCCCTGCCCGTGGCAGGGGGGTGGAACTGGATGATCTTTAAGGTCCCTTCCGACACAAACCACTCTGTGATTATTTGATCACTGACACACGGAGGTTCCTCTGCCCCCAGGTGCGCGGCTGAGCCTAGCGCTGGGGCCACGCCTGCCCGCCCGCCCGGCACAGCCCGCAGGTGCCATTTTGTGGCACGAAAGGCCCGGCCACCTCGCGCCGCCTCTGCAGAGGAGGCGCCGGCGCTGCCGAAGCCCCGCAGCGCGCAGCGCGGCCGCCCGAGGGGGCTGCGGGCGGGAGGCAGCGGCGGCCGCCACGGCCGTGCTCGCAGAGACCCCCGCGAGGTCTCTCGCGCCTCACGGCCCCGCGCCGGGACTGCATCTCCCAGCAGCCCCTGGAGGGGGGGGGGGGGTGCCGCGGGAGCTGCTGGGAGGGGGGCGGGGAATGACTTGGGGGTGCTGATCGGTGAGAAGGGTGAGAAGGGGCAGCAAAGTGCGCTCGCAGCCCAGGAGGCCAGCTGTGTCCTGGGCTGCATCAAAAGGAGAGCGGCAGCAGGTCAAGGGGGGTGATTCTCCCGCTCTGCTCCGCTCTCGTGAGACCGCACCTGGAGTGCTCTGTCCAATTCTGGAATCCCAACATAAGAAGAACATGGAACTGTTAGAATGGGTCCAGAGGAGGGCCATGAAGAGAATCAGGAGCACCTCTGCTATGAGGACAGGTGGGAGGTGCCCCAGCCCACGGCAGGGGTGTTGGAACCAGATGATCTTTAAGGTCCCTTCCAACCCAAATCATTCTATGTTTATTTGTGAAAGGATCTGGGTGGGGGTTGAGAGGGGACAGTGCGTGACAGGGGTTCAGCAGCCCTGCTCCTCTGCCTCTTGGTTTTCCGGAGCATCAACGGCCCTGATGCACCATAGGAAGTAAGCAGGGCAGGAGGAGGAGTGGGGGCAGTTGGTAGGTGCAAACCTAAAGGGGAAAGCCCAACAGCCTAAAAAAAAAAAAAGAGAAGTCTGCTGTCTTGGATCCCGTTCCTGCTGGGACCAGTAACAGTAGTGGCCAGTTAATACAGAGTGGGTTTTCAGCTGGCTCAGAGGTGGTTTTATGGGGGAAGCAGCTCCTTCCTTTCGTGGACTGTGGTACTCCAGAGGTGGGTTTTAGAAAGAATTTGCTAAATTTATAATCTCTGTAATCACATCACAGACATCCTGGAGAGGAGCAGCTGTTAGAGGATTGCCATGTGCGGATAGGCTGTGGATGTGCTGGTGGACATTTATTCCCAATGCAAAATTCATGCCCTGAGAGGCCGGCACTGTGGCTGTGCACTGCTCCACAAGGAATTGCGGCAGACCCTTCCCCTCTTCTTATGTCACATCTGATATCGGCCTGGATGAGTAGGGAGCTTCTGAAGGAACTAAGTAAGAAAAAGAGGATGTATTGCCGATGGAAAGAAGGGGAAATAAGCCAGGTCACGTTCAAAGATGTTGTTAAGTCGTGTAGGAAAAAAGTCAGGGAAGCAAAAGCCCGGCTGGAGCTCAAATTGGCCACTTCTGTTAAGGATAATAAGAGTTTTTATAAATATATCAATGGTAGAAAGAAGGGCGGCAGCGACCTCCACTCCTTGTTGGATGTGGGGGGAAATATAGTAACCAGAGATGCAGAGAAGGCTGAGGTACTTAATGCCTTCTTTGCCTCAGTTTTCAACAGTAAGGATGTCAGCTCCCTTGACAGTTGGCCCTCTGAAATATGGCCCTCCTGCAATCCATGAGGAGGAAGTTAGAGACCTGCTGAGCCACTTGGACCCTCATAAGTCTATGGGGCCAGATGGGATCCATCCTATGGTGATGAGAGAGCTGGCAGATGAGCTTGCTAAGCCGCTCTCCATCATCTTTCAACATTCCTGGCTCACTGGAGAGGTCCCGGAAGACTGGAAGTTGGTCAATGTGACGCCCATCCACAAGAAGGGCCATAAGGATGATCCAGGTAATTACAGATCTGTCAGCCTGACCTCGGTCCCAGGTAAAATCATGGAGCAGATAATCCTGGGTGCAATCATGCAGCACCTGCAGAACGGCCAAGAGATCAGGCCCAACCAGCATGGGTTTAGGAGGGGTAGGTCCTGCCTGACCAACCTGATCTCCTTTTATGACCATGTGACTCGCCTGGTGGATGAGAGGAAGGCTGTGGATGTGGTATACCTGGACTTCAGCAAGGCCTTTGACACTGTCTCCCACAGTAGACTCCTAGGGAAGCTGGCAGCCCGTGGCTTAGATGGGAGCACTTTGTGCTGGGTTAGGAATTGGCTGGATGGCCGAGCCCAGAGAGTGGTGGTGAATGGTGTCTCATCCAGTTGGCGGCCGGTCACCAGTGGTGTCCCCCAGGGATCGGTGTTGGGTCCCGTCCTGTTTAATATCTTTATTGATGATCTGGATGAGGGGATTGAGTCCATCATCAGCAAGTTTGCAGATGATACCAAGCTGGGAGGAAGGGTTGATCTGCTAGAGGGTAGGATGGCCCTACAGAGGGACCTGGACAGATTGGAGAGATGGGCTGATTCTAATGGGATGATGTTTAATAAGTCCAAATGTCGGGTACTTCATTTTGGACACAACAATCCCATGGAGAGCTATAGACTGGGGACAGAGTGGCTGGAGAGTAGTCAGGCAGAAAAGGACCTGAGAGTGGTTGACAGGAAGCTCAACATGAGCCAGCAGTGTGCCCAGGTGGCCAAGAAGGCCAATGGCATTCTGGCCTGCATCAGGAATAGTGTAGCGAGCAGGACCAGAGAAGTTATCGTCCCCCTGTACTCGGCACTGGTCAGGCCTCATCTTGAATACTGTGTACAGTTCTGGGCCCCCCAGTTTGGGAAAGATGTTAGGATGCTGGAATGTGTTCAGAGGAGGGCAACGAAGATGGTGAAGGGGCTGGAGCCCTACGAGGAGCGACTGAGGGAGTTGGGGCTGTTTAGTCTAAAGAAGAGGAGGCTCAGGGGAGACCTCATTACAACTACCTACAACTACCTAAAAGGAGGTTGTAGTTGGGCAGGGGTTGGTCTCTTCTCTCGGGTGACCAGTGACAGAACTAGAGGGCATGGACTCAAGCTTTGTCAGGGAAAGTTTAGGCTTGATGTTAGGAAAAAGTTCTTCACTGAAAGGGTGATTGGCCATTGGAATGCGCTGCCCAGGGAGGTGGTGGAGTCGTCGACCCTGGAGGTGTTTAAGGGGAGACTGGATGAGGCACTGAATGCCATGGTTTAGATGATGGTTGGTGTTTGTGTTAGTGTTGGTGTTAGTGTTGGGTTATAGGTTGGACTTGATGATCTCAGAGGTCTTTTCCAACCTTATGGTACTGTGATACTGTAATGGATTGGGTTGGAAGGGACCTTAAAGACCATCCAGTTACAACCCCCCTGTCATGGGCAGGGACATGTCCCACTAGACCAGGCTGCTCAAGGCCCCATCCAACCCGACCTTGAACACTTCCAGAGAGGGGTCATCCACAACTTCCAGTACCCTTCTGGCACTGCAAGGCTTCTATGAGGTCCCCCTGGATCCTTTTCCAGACTGAACAAACCCAACTCTCTCAGCCTGTCCTCATAGCAGAGGTGCTTCAGCCCTCTGATCATCTTTGTTTCCCTCCTCTGGACCCATTCCAATAGTTCCATATGCTTCTTATGTTAGCGATTCCAGAACCAGGCACGATACTCTAGGTGGGGTCTCACAAGAGTGGAGTAGAGGGGGAGAATCACCTCCCTTGACCTTGCAGCAGACTCTTGCTCACTTCCTTTGTCACCTGAGATTAGCAAATAGATCATGCATTTTTGTTGTTTCTCTTGGCTTTTTGGTATTTTCTAAGGAAGACAGGGAATGTGAGGTTGCTAGTTGGGCCATCTCCTTTGGCAATTCCTCCCTCACCACTGTTTTCTCACCCGATCAAATCACTGTAAACAAGTAAAACAAAACTGTACACACAAGGATTTGGGAGTGCAAATAAATGAGGACAGCTTGAAAACTCAGTCTTCAAAGCTGATGTTTGAAGAGTTGGGTTGCTTCTAACTGAAAACCTTTGGGGCAACACTGCACAAGCCAGCTTGTGGATTTTCTTTGCTCAGAAAGCAGATCACTGGTTTTCTTCATGAAGTTTGGGTGGCGTGTCAAAAAAAAAATTCAGCTCAATTTGGAGATGCCCAGAAATTTTCCAGTTGAGCTTTATGTCCCCATGGCAAATTTAAGGCCAGTGAGAAGAGGTTTACATTTTTAGTTACCTTTGTCATTATGTTATGTTATGTGTGGTACAAAGATGACACAGTCCATGGATCACAGTTTAAAATGCAACAGATAAACTAATCCACATTGTTTTCCAATGCAGTGGTACCTTCAATTATCAATTGCTTCCCCTGGTGGTACAGCATAAATGTTATCTGTCTGTACTCTTATATCTACAAAGGCAGGTAAGTCAGATAAAACTCTGAGACTTTAGCTGCATATGGGTGACATACTAATATGGGCAAACTGAAAATATGCACTTTACATACAAAAAGTCCTTTCTGTGGGAAATTAACACAGATTATCCAGGGTTCAAAAGACGGAAAAGCAACATTGCCACAGGTATACGGAAGCTGCTGTAATATGCAAGAACATCAACTACATTTGCTCCATTTATCCATCAGGGCCATTAAACACAAAACTATTTTCTGTGGCTTCAGAAGTCCCTGAACTGAACGTGTTTGTACACACTGGGGAAACAGCATTTGTATGCTTTCCCTGTTCTTACACTGTTTTCCTAAGTATGTGCTGCTGGTTACCTGAGGAGTGAACTAAGTTAAATAGATGTTTTGTCTAACACAGTATGGCTGTTCTTCTGTAAAGAAATATTTTACAGCCAGTGCTGTATAGGTGCATGAATCAGTCATGTCGGATCAGCTATGTAATTTAGCTTTCTGAAATGAAATGCTTCTTTTTTAAACTGCTGCTCTCAACAATAAGAACATTCTCCACAACCACTTTATAAAGTGTCCAATACTCATACATAACTTAGCTGACTGCTGAATCTCTGAAAAGGGGCTTCTAGTAGCAATTACTAGAAACACTGGTTAGTAAGTACACTTTTATAGGTATTTATTTGTTTTATGAATGACCTTCATAAAAGGGTTACAATTTGTAGCAGGAAAATCAGTCTGATCTCCAGAACTAAGGGTGCTGAGGGGGAAAAGGCAATTTCTTTTCTTTATAACTTGAGGATGATGTTCACTTGTTATCACCTACTTATTTATTGTGAGAAACCAAGTAATCATTCACTTCATCCATGCCATGAGAGAGTTTATATTCCTCTATTACACCCCTCCACTCTCAACTCTCTTCCAAGCTGTTGAAATGTCCCTTAAGCAAAACCTATTGCATATTGTATCCAGCCACATTACTCTCCCACAAATATTTCAAGTCCTACTAAATCCTTTCTGAGATAGGAGAAGGATGCAAAGGAACTATTCTTCACTCTGTGTTGAAGATGTGGGTGTACTATGGATTAAATCATGGCATGGCATAGTTATTGCTATTTTCTAACTCATTTCTTCCCTGAAAAATTGTTACTTCAGCTTCACATTAACTCATGTTAGCATTCTTCTCAGTGCTCCCAGAGCTTTCCCTAATTTGGAGGCAATCATTTCGGGTTTAAAAAGCAAGCAAATGTCAGAGTGACAGATTTTGAAATAAAGTCAAGTATAAAACTAAGTTTAGTGGTCATGTTTTGTCTATCCATAACTTTTGGGGAATGAGAAGGATGCTGAGGAAAATAGCGTTAGCAGAACTGTCCTGCAACTACAGAAGTTAAATGGGCAACAGTAAAGCTTTTTAGAAATGGTTTTGTTTGGCTTAGAGCTATGGAATTAACACATTATAGATTTCAACTCTAGTACAGAAAAAAAAATTCAGAAATTAAATGTGCAATAGGAAATACAGGTATTTCAGAAAAATGTAAGGAACCTACTTCATATTCAGATAAATGAGAACTGCTACAGTGAGTGCTAAGATCACATCCTGCATTCAAAAGTAACCTAAGGAGAAGGAGAAAAAATGTGCCTCTGTCATATTGAACTGGTTTCATAGGGTTCTCTGTGGGTAGGGTTTCCCACTTAGCTAGGTGATGTCTGAAATAAAAAAGCATCACAAAATTCAAAATCTCCTACGGCTTTTCAAAGTCAGTAGTGAGAAAAAAAGTTTTAATTGAGCACTGTTTTTCTAGGTTTTCTAGTATAAAATACAATGAAAGATAAAGGGCTACAAAAGCAGTGGTAAGCTTTTTCCTTAGGGTTAGCTGAGAGTAAAGAATTCCTGGACAGGTTTCCTTTCTTCATAAACATCATTGGCGAAGATGTATTTTAGAAAGTGAGACTTTTTTATTGTACCACTTTGTGTTGCTGGGGTAGCCATGCACCCTTTGTCACCTAACAACATGGTGATCCATTTCACACATCAAAAGGCAGGTATAGTCATTAAAACCAGAGCTGAAGTGTGACAACAGTGACTTTTTTAAAAACATGAATCTTACATGTAAAACAAAAGAATACAAGAGTTTATCATGGGAAAAATTGTATTAGCAAATTCAGTGGATGCATTTCAAACAAATGTAGGCAAATTGAAGTAACAAAATCATCAAAGCGTATATATAGTAATTAATATATACCAAAATGTAGTATAACTTACAAAAGGGTTGGGAAATGTTTCTAAAAGAGCTGGGCAGGATTTTTTTCCCTCCCTGATATTATATTTGAATTGGTTTTTTCCTTATATTCTCTAATTTTCTAACCCGCAGAGCACTGCAAAGGCCAACAGCCTCATTAGTACTGAAGACCTCAAAGTCCTGAATACAAATCATCCCCCTGGTTTAGGTCAGAATTTTACATCATGAAAACAGCAGCTTGTAAATATGTAGATCATGTGTACCATGTGTTAAGACCAAGACTTATCCAGAACCACCCGGTAGAAATGAGGGCCTGTACATCCTTACTGTCTTTTGGGGAGCTGTTCAACTTAAACGGACCATAGAAATCCAGAGTTGTAGATGAGGCAGAGTGACATTTAAGTTTGAACCAAACCTGGCAAAGCAAAGGTAATTTAATGTCTGTTTTTTCCTCAGAAAGCAGCAGTTTTGGGCCTGTTCTTAAGTAACCAGGGCAATGCAGTGAAACCTTATTGAAGCCAGTACACTTCTGTAAATACTTCACATGTACTTAATGAATTTACACGTTCTCTGAAAAAATGATTTCACCAAAATTTTTATGCGTGGATTTTCCATGCAGCTGAAGACCCTAATAATTTCAAAATTGTAGAGCAAAGGGCAAGTTAAAATCCAAAAGCACCAATCGTGGGATTCTGCAAATAAAAGGTTTATGTCATTGCAGCTGGTAACTAAGTATGATATCATGGACTTAAAAGTTAATATTAAAGTATCAGCAGTTTTTCTCTTCATAGTATTTTTCTTCAATTTACAGACCAAAAATTAATGTAGAAAAATGTAGCAGCCATTTGCAGCATTATCTCAACTTCTGAGAAAAATGCAAGCCAAAATTGCCCATCACAAGAAACACAAGTATGTTCTGGCTTTCACGAAGTTTCATTGAGGGACAGAGGGTACTTTTGTTCTTGATGATAGACACTTACTTCAAAACAGCCAAAACCCCTGATGCTTAATAATCACAACAGCTGATATCCGAGAGACCACTGTGCACAGAGCTAGAAACTCTCATCTCCATGAGGCCTGTTAAAACACGCAGTAGTGAAAGGACTGGGGAGCAAAGGACAAGTTATCTTTTTTATGGTAGCTTACAGTGATAGAAGTATCTAATACAGCTAAACACTCAAAGAATTAGTGGCCATGTGTTACAGAGTGCATTAGAGTATGCCAAAAGTTCTGCACCTCACTGCCTCCAGACTGTTTACCATCTAAACCAGGAAAAAAAAAAAGCAACAGAATTTAAAAGGAAAAGCAGAAAAACGAAGATTAGGTCTGGCACAGAATCATTGTACTTTGTTTTCTTCTCCCTCTACCATTTATCTCCACATACAGCCCCTACCTGCTTGCAAGGCTGCTCTGGATTTCCTTCAGGGCATAGATCTGTGAGCTGGGATGAGGTATTTGTCACAGCCTCACCTGGAGTCTTCTCTCCAGTGCATGGAGGTTTAACTTAGTTCTTTGGTTTGTTATACCCTGCTGATTCTATCCCATGTTTTCCTCCAGTCCCTGCTTATCCCATACTAAAACACACTCTCCCACCCACTGCTTTCATATACACTCAATTAAAACCTTGCTAACTTTTCTTTCTGTTAGCTGCCTGTCAGCCTTGCTGCCTCATTTCCCAAACATCACTACAGACCTTGGATCTCTTTTGCTAATTTTGCGTCCTTGCTGTGTCTCTAATTTTTCCATGTCAGAAAGCCTGTGTTATTCTATATTAGGGAGAATTTTTTCCAAGTTCCAAATGGGAGGAAGCTGTCTCACGCTGTTTGCTATTCAGTGAGGATTATATTATTGTAAATAATGTTTTAGCCCAAACTCCACAAGTAACCACTCACAAATACGGGTCCTTTTCATGGAGGAAGGATAGATTTCATGGGCCATTTCCTCCTGCAGTACAGTTAAGTTCTCTTGAAAGCAGAGATACTATGAGGAATATATACCACAGGTGCACAGGGAAGCATGCAAAATCCCTGAGCATAGAACTATGCAGCAGCAATCTCTTTGCAGCTTACTATGACAGGCTACTGATTATCTGTGTTCATTTTGCATCAGATTTACTGCTTGTGCATTTGCATATAAAATCCTTTTGATTGGAAGAAACGACACCACAAGACGAAGCCCTGATTTATGACACCACTTGGACACATACTCAATATTTAAGCATATACTTTAACACTTCTGTATCATGCTAGAATTACCTTTTTCATTTGTCTTGCTGTTCTGAATAATGGGTCAGTTCTGAAGGCAGACAAGAGCTCAACCAATGCTGCTTGCTTACCCGAGCGAGCCCTCAGCTGCCAGTCCCAGATAGTTTGTTCCAAAGTACATTTGGGACCAACAGACTGAACAGCTCTGCATCCAGAAGTGATCAAAGTGTGCAAATTCCAACTCCACAGAAGGGAGTTAAAGAAAGTGCGGCACCCTTGGCAAGTATTACTTCAAAGAGATGCAATGCTCGTGCTGCCATCCACTTTAATACTGCTGGGCGAGGGTAGGAATCAGCAAGGCTGGATACCTATGCTGTGTCTGCTTGTCCAGCATGACTCAAAACTCTGCAGCTCTGATAAAGAAGTTGTAACCAGATATTTGACATGTCCTCCTAGGAGATGTAAAATGTGGGATTACATCCTTCACACCATCATCATCATAACTCTACTATAACAGCAACTGGCACACATTTCCATGGCTGAAGAGCATCAGCAAACACCAGTTACTTGTAAGAGCCAATATAGCCACCTACAGCCACAAGGAATAATTGGACTTTGGCATTAGAGGTCTAATGTAACAGCCATTCCTGTCTGGGTAAAGAACATAATTTCAGGCACACCTTTGTCTCTAATGCTACCCATTGCTAAGGTCAGAGGTTCCTGCCCATGACACGCTTTCATGCTCCATGGGAGCTCCAATTAATTTAGCCTTGTTTTGCAGGCTTTCACTCCTATTCACAATCTTCTGCATTGTGTGGGTACATGGAAAGTTTTATCACAGATGAAAAAGCGAACACCAAATGTTTTCTTGCAGGGTTTTACTCATCAGTTCTGATCAAGTTCACAACAATACAGTAAAATGCTCAGGAAATAAAAGACAAAGGGTTAGATATTGACACCAACAATCATACTGGAAATATGGTAGTTTAACAGGCTGTGAACTCTGGGATCTGGCCATCCAGTGGCTAAGTCGTGATGACACTTAGTGCTGGCACGTACCTCTTCTGATGAGGAGTTGTCCCTTTCTTAATATGGTTTGCAAGGGATGTTGCAAGTATGCTATTCAGTGTGCCAAACTGCTGGTTATATTTGCTGTGTAGGTAGCAAATGCCTTGAACAGAAGATATTAGAGCAGCACATTTCACCTCTTCACCCTCACTTAAACAGGATTTCACACTCTTCCCAGATGTAGTGAATGAAGCACCAGTGGGTAATAGTTTGCCACTTCTACAATTTCTGTATTTTCAATTTGCTGACAAAGGGAACTAGAATTCAATAAACTCTTATGAAAATAGGGTTGTCAGACTCACAGCTCCAGCCGTTCTCGTGCTCCTGCTCCTGCAGCGTAATGCGCACCACACACACTGCACACATGACCAGCGCTGGAGAGTGTAGGGGCAAGGAGCTCGGGGTTGCTGCCGGGTAGAAACCAGGTGCCGGGCCAGATAAAACAAAGTGGAGGGCCAGATTTGGCCCACGGGCCATGAGTTTGACAACCCTGTATTAGAGGGCAAATATGACACAAAGGAAACACATATGGTAAATGAAAATTCAGAATGCAACTCAGTTTTCTGGATGATGATCTTTCCTTTTGACTGGCATCTCCCTTGCCCCAGCTGTTTTTCTTCTGCTGGAAGGAAAAGTCAATTTTGAAGAATTCTAGCTAAGTGGTGTTTGCCCTGTTTCCTTCATAGACAACATAGGAGACATTTGGCCATTTGACTTCTACTGGCAAGGTAATAGTTTTGGAATTAAGACTCACTCCTCCCTGGGTAGTTGTGATATGTGACTAAAACCAAGTTTGTGTATGGTGCAATGGCAGTGGTGTAACTGCAGTTGCTACAGTAGCTGACACTGCCACTGGAAATTTGTTAGGATTCTACAAGTTAATAGTAGACACACAGAATTAATGACACTATATAGGTACCAGTGTTATCGTCTGTATTTCCTTTCCTACTTCTTGTGAGTCAAAAGCAGAAAGGTCAGGCTGTTTACAAGCATATTGCATTATTCCAATTCATCAGCTGCTGGGGTACATGAAAGGGGATGTGGTGTGTGGAATTAGTGTTTAACATGAAAATACTTATCATATTTTGTGTGCTCTGATAGAAATAAAAAAAAACATACATGAGAAAGCTGCTAAGGGAATGTGGCTCTAACAGCAAGCCAGGCTGTTGTTGTTTTTTATTATTCTGAAGTATATTCATCATACAGTTGCATTGATCCAGCTTAGACAACTCTTACTCTTTATTTGGTTTATCCTCACGTGTTGTGACACATCCATAACCAAGATTAAATGGGGGTGAAGTCAGGTCATTTATTAAAGGACCTCCCACAGATTTACATGAAGGATAAATAGCAATTTAGTGTGCTGCTGGTTACACTGTTCCATTAGGGATGACAATATATACCAACAGTGAATGCCAAAAGCTTTCTGGAAATTAAGATAGGCCAATCTATAGTGCAGTCCTCAGTAAAAAACAGCTACAGACTAGCAGTACGTTTACATGGCACAAGTACTACAGACAAGGAAAAGTGAGAGCACTTACAAAGATCCTCAAACTTGTTCTTATGACTTGAATGACCTTGGATTCCTTTGAAAACATCCAGCATGAAGTCACACAAAACGTACAAACAACACCAATTCTGGTTCTGCACTCCTGGGATTTTGTCAGTACTCACAAATTGGTCCAAAAATAACATGTGGCAAGAGGGGGACATCCTCATCTAATACAAATTAGTTCAATTTCTGGACTGGGATTGAGTGTAACAATTCCACTTTGGTCTTCTCTGACCCAAGACTGTAGAAAACACTAATTTGACAGTCTTAAAAAGAGTATCTTTAAGGCTAATTTTAGTCTTTCATCATACAGACAAGTAAACTCAAGCCATATAGTGAGTTTTATTTCATCAAGTTTTATTAAGTGAGTTTATTACTTGCAGGAAATCGTTGTACAAGGTGGGGGAAGAACTCAGGTCTCCCACTTTCTGGCCTCCAACTCCAAAACAGTGTCAATGTTAAATGCTATTAATTTCCAAGTATTATTACAAAGCATGTATTTCATTTAAAAGTTTTTGAAAATTAAATGCATGTAAATAATACAATTCACAAAAAGAAAGCAGCAGCCAAACTCAAATATCACCAGTGTCCCTGTTTGGCTCTCACCAATCTCCTGGATTTACTATATTAACTCAATTATATGCTACCTACCACTAAATATTCTAATCCAGTGGTTAATTTATCTTCTGCGAACAGTTCTTGAGGGCACAGCAGAGTCTATAGTCAAGAGCCTAGACTCTGACCCAAAACTGCATACCTGAAAGAAAAGACCTTTTGGCCTCTTTCAACAATACTTTAAATAGAATGTGCAGGGGAAGCATGAAAATATTTCTTTAAACAGCACAGCACCTTTCAAACCCTGCTCTTTTTGACAATAGGGAGCCATTTGTTCCAAGGCAAGCAAGCAAGTAAAGTAACCTGCTCCCTCATCAGCGCGTGTTGCAAGTGTTCTCTCCATCCTTTCTCCTTAAAAGTGTTTATACACAGGGAGTTCTCAAAATTTCTCTGGAGATTACTGAATCAAATGACAGACTTCTGAAGCTGCCTAAAGAAGCTTACACTATGAATTGCTGTTTCATATTCTTTATTACGCAGCATATTAAATCTAGTGTTTCGTAAGCAAGTCTTTGCTTAATTAGATAAAAATAACATTCAGAAAGTTGTGTTCTCATACTTCTACAGAGGCATAAGAGCAACACAGACATACTAGCCTGGAGAGGAGGCATATTAACAATCTCAATGCCAAGAAAATACCTTCAGTCATAATTTTTCTGGTGGTACTAATCATCTTGTCATATGGGCTTTCCTTGAACTTGTGAATATTCAGTGTCTTACACTACCGGAGTTCTGCTGCCTAAGGACAAACATAAGGTTAAAAAAAATCTTCAAAACAATGCTGCTCTAAGGCACTAAGGTACCTATGGCAGTAAACACAGAGCACTTCACTGAATTTGCAAACTCCAGACTCTGTTATGACTACAGTTGAAATACATTTTGCAAGCTCAGTCTTGTTTATTCCCTTGAAAGGACACCACCCTGGAAGAGCCACATTCATCCTGGTGAAACCCTTGCCACGCAGCACGGCTTCCCACAGGTCAGGCCCTACAGGCCAAGAGACTGCTTCACACATGGTGTAGGTCTCTAAACATGAAGCCACAACTACCCTAAGTGTAGTGACATGGGCTCCCCTAATTCCTACACATCCCAAAGCCCATAAGTGCCCAATAAGTTTCTCAAAAATTCCTACGCAGCCAAAATCAACGCCCCCTCCAGCAGCCACAACCACTTCCCTGCTCAGTCCACAGCCCACCTAACTTCTGCAGCAGCACTACAACACAGATCTAACCCAGACACATGAAATCTACCCTCTCTGTCACCTCTCCAACAGAAGTCTCAGGACCCGAGGGAATGGCAAGAAGATGTGCTGGGGGAGATTCATGTTGGTTATAAGGAAAAAGGTTCTTCACCCAGAGGGTAGTGGAGCGCTGGAACAACTCCCCAGGGAAGAAGTCACAACACCAAGCCTGACAATATTCGAGAAGCACTTGGACAACGCCCTCAGGCACACAATGGTGAATACTGGGATTATCTTATGCAAGGACAGAAGTTAGACTCGATGATCCTTGTGGGTTCCTTCTAACTCAGGTCATTCTGTGATTCCCCCCGGGTCGCAGGAGGGACAGCCCCACAGCGGTCAGCCCCGGTTCCCCCAGCTCCCCTCGCCTGGCAGGAGCTCATCCCTGCGGCGGGAGCTCATCCCTCCGCCCGGAGCACATCCTGGCGAAGCTCATCCCGGCAGAGCTCAGAATCCTCCCGCCCCGCCTCCGGGAATCTTGGATGCCGGCATAAAGGTTGCACCGCGCTGCTGCCTAGTCCGCTTCCCGCTCTCTCTTCCCCTCTCCCTGTTTGCTTCCTCGCGCTCTTTCTCGACCGCCCCGGGATCGGCCGGGCAGGCGGAGGTACCGACGGCCCCGGGACGCTGTGGGCTGGGCGTGCGTTGGGAGACGGACAGGTGGAGCCGTGCTTCCAACCTTTGGCCAGGCAGGTCCCTCTGTCTAGGTGGGATGGGGTGCGCGGGGGGCCCCGGGCCTGAGAGGGGGCGCTGAGCTGGTCACTGCAACTGGACGGTGCCTGTGGGGAGGTTTCATGGCGCTAATTGCGTTAGCAGATAAGGTGTGCCAGGTGTAAGAAGTATGTAAGTACTGTTACAAAAAGTGCAATATTTTGATTTAAGCTAAAGTAAAGTTCCATCTAAATAGCTGTAACTGTTCGTTGAGAAATGATAACGTCTTATGTTAAGTATGATATGTGCTGAACACGTCTTTTTCTATTATCACCTCTATTTGCAGTCTTTCACTATCTGAAATGCAAGGTCAGACAGAGAGATGGCTGCAAAGGTCCAATTAGCAGATATTTGGCTGTTGTGAAGTTCATAATAACATTAAAATTAGTCCTTAGAAAGTAATAGAATATGCGTAAGACTTCTGGGAAGATTTATACATGTACATGTAAGTAGGAAATATATTCTGTTACCAGCTCTTGTCTCATTACGAATGATTGATGGCTATCACTCCCTTATGCATGCATCACTGAAATAAAGGATAATTGCTTTCTCAAAATCAAAAATGAGTCTTCGATAAGAGTTTATTTGCAAGCATTTTCAATACCACCAACATCTCCCAGATGTTGAGAAAGGTATTGCTACACTATTGCTACACCTCAGTCATTGGACTATCTTGGCTACAGGACCACTATGGTTTTGGGGCAGTATTGCAGCTCTCCATGTGCAGTGAGTGAATTCATGTCTGCTCAGATGATTACACGATCAGCTTTTAATGCCTTTGGTTATCAGAAGTATTTGGTGGTTCAGATGCTGGCCTCAGTTCTGTTCCCGTGTTTCATGGGCACTGACAGTCTGCAAGAGCCACTTGGCTGTGAGCATTACCACATGAACCAACAAAGTTGTCTGCTCTTGAAATCTGTCTGTTTTAAAACCTTTGATGCTTCACTACAATATAAAAGCCTTGCACGCTTATGCCTGTGTGCATGTAGACATGTTAAAAAACAGTCCATGGCATCAGAACGGATCTGACATTCTGTGTGCCAAATGTACCTTTGGCTAATTCACCTGTAAACTCGCTGGAGTTGAGGAGCTAAAATCAGACAAGAGTGTTGACTGATTTAATTGTCTGCATGGATATGCTTGGTTACAGTAGCTGGTGTAATTAGTAGTGAGTTAGAATGGAGGACTCTTAGCCCAGTCAGAGCTGGGTTAAGGGAGATAAGTGTCAGTGGAAATTAGGCATCAAAGCATCTCTCTGAAGGATGCAGAGCTGGTTTTCTAAAAGAAAGTCTCCTGTGGTCTATATGCCTAAAACAATTCTGCTTCTCTAGAAGAAAGACAATACTTCTCTAAGATCTCATGTGCCTTGGCACTCTGCAAGCCTAGTAGATGATTATTTTGCTTAATGAATTACTGACATTAAGGTCTAAACTGGCTTTAGGTCAGATTGTGTATCATACTTTGAAGACAATTGCCTTGTTTGTTTTTCCATAGGAATTAACTCTAACATCCTTTTCTAATCAGAGGTACCAATCTCCTTTCATGAAAATGGAGAATGTTACATTAAGTGCATTGTTAGTGTAATCAAATTAAATTCGGTAACTGCATTTATTTTAAAAATCTGTTGATTCTGTTTTAGACTCAGCAAAGAACCAGTGTTTTCAAAAACTTGCTGTTATTTTGATGTACTTGAAATTTACTGACCTCTTCAGGTGTAGCTCTAGGTTCTACTTAGATCTGTAGTAGCTCTATTGCTATTAAGTCTGCCTCAAGAGATGCCATTATAGGCTCTAGAAAAATGTTCCTGTACTGTTAATATTTTTTCCATTTCTTACTGGTGTTACTGCCTTTCATCTATGCTAGAGCCTCTGCACACATTTTGGTGCACTTTAAAGAGAATGAAGAATAGCAAACATTCACCCCGTGAGTTCTCTTCTTTGGAAAAAAAGAACATGTTTCCTTATCCACTGTGTTTTTGACTAATGCCTTTCTGTTACTGGAGTAGTTTTAAAACATCCTGATGTTTCTGCCAGAAAACTTTCTGAAATAACTTGTCGAGCTTTAGCAGTGGCCTTCCCTTTCTCAGGAATGGCCCTGTTTCCCATGTACAAAATCTGAGACTCATAATAACACATGTATGTTCACATGCTAAACTTCATGAACTTTGTTCAGAGTAGCAGAGATGTAAGTAACTTATCTCTTGGCCCTTGTCAAACACGATTACGTATACGCATAGATATCAGTGTTAACTAAGACGTGATCACACTGGGCATGTAGTGCCAAAGGTCAGTGTGTAAGCGCCAGCGTGGCCTACCTTTAGCTGATAAGGAAGATATTAATCCTTTCCACCATAGTTAGTCAAAGATTAAAACATATCTGGTAATCATTTTCTTTTATCAGGTGTCTGAAGAAATAGCCTCAAGATGAACTGCTTCCTGGAAACACTCCGATTCTTAGGCCTTTTTGTTTATTACTTGCTGGAGTACCTGGTGTTCTTCGTTGTGCCTAGACCGAAGAAGAATGTTAGTGGTGAAATAGTATTAATAACAGGAGCGGGAAGTGGCGTTGGAAGACTGCTGTCTTTAAAGTTTGCCAGGCTTGGAGCCACAGTGGTTCTCTGGGACATTAATGAAGAGGGGCTTAAGGAGACAAGGCGACTGATCGCAGGAGATGGAACAGTGAGAGTACACAGTTACATCTGTGACTGTAGTAAAAGGCAGGATGTCTACAGAGTAGCTGATCAGGTAAAGTACCTTATTTGTGGCTCTGACACTATTCTAAGATGAATGCATGCACGTGTGTATGGTAAGTTTTAGTGACTTCAAAGTAAGATATTAAAGTTAATTCTTTCAGAATGTATTGCGCTTGCTTACCTATGTTAAGAATATTAGGTTTTAGGGTGGACTTGTTCCTTCAAAAATGAAAAGAGCTGGTCCTTGTTTTAGGAGCTTATTTCAACTGGATAACTTTTCATTCATTCAGTTACTGAGCTAGCACTTACTGGTGGAGTGCAGAAAATTAATTTATTAAAGCTAAAGCAGTGTTTCAAGTAAACCCTAAAGACTATACATTGTAAAAAGGGTTAAGTGCTTAGGCAGTTCTCAAATAATTCCATGCCTGTGAATAGAGTTTTGCCGGTTCTCTTTATCAGAATTAATAAATACATCTTAGTCTTTAATATTTCTTACTTTCCTTTCTGAAGAGCTTTGTGCATATAGCATGTGGTTAGATATTTTGGGCAGACTAGTATAATTGCCAAAAGCTAAAATTGCTTAACAGTTTCCATTATAACAACCTGTTCTTATTTGCTTAAAATGTTGCTAAACTTAACTATTGGACTAGAAAGTTTCCACAGTGAGTGTTTGCCTGAGGATGAATTCTGAAAAAAGAATTTCAGCTGTCTTCGGGAACAATCTGTTGGCTGAAATAGTGTTCTCTAGCCTTCTGCATTTTTATATCTGTGCAAAATGACTAGAACAGACTTTGTGATAAGTGAAGCTTGTGCATGATTTGCAGCTTGTTAGAAGCTGGTACTATTGGTTTTGTATTCTGGGAATGCTGATCACCCTTGGTCCCCCTTGCAGCTGTGTTACGCCAACTGAGTTGCACATCTGCCATCCCCACAGAGCAATTGCACGTCTTGCCACAGGCCTGTGACTGTGCTTCCTACTGAATTGGGAGGAGTGGAGGAGGAGGGAGTATTGTAATGTGAAGGACACTGGAATGAAGAAGATGGAAAATAACCTTCAGTTTTAAGGACTCAAGGGTTGGCACTTCAGTCTCATGGAGAAAAGCAGTAGCAGAACCTTTCTAAACAGATAGAAAAAGGAGAAGTGGGTGTAGGTATGTGACACACATGTTAGGGATGATAAAAACAGCGGTAGACAGGAGTGAAGAAGTGGTATCTGCACATGGTTCTTTGCTTTAATCTTCCATAAGCAGTTCATTAACAGTTGGTCCACTAATAATCCTCCTGCTGATCCACACAGAAGAAAATACCCTACTGCTGTTATTTCAGAAACATCATGTCCTCCTGACGACTGATGTTGCACCATGCTGACAACTTTCCCATGTTATCAGTGACAAAAGGACTTTAGCATTAGGTAGTGTTTAGTGCACTCTTAATGTGGTATAGTAGCCTTTGGCTTATGGTATGCAGCGTCATGAGGCAGGACAGTTCAGGTTTGGGTCCACTCCCCCAGTAATTCAGCTTCACACAATGACTTTGAGTTTTGCAAGACTATAGCAAAGTAAATTTATCCAGACAGGCCAGGTATGATTGAAAACATTGTGCCAAGTAAAACAGTTCCAAAGCCAAAAAGAAATTTATGTGAACCTTATATATTTGCTTGTATTACTTCATCTGCCACACAGAGAGACCAAGAAAAAGTAACTTCAGTAAGAAGACAAAAAAAGCCCTGCACATGGGGTGTCCATGTTAACAACAGAATTTTGACTGTCAAGCTATATCTTAAAATTTATTTCCAGTGTTCCTGTTCCTGAAGTCCCCAACCCCAAAAGGCATGTGGCCTTCTTTGACCTACCCGTCCTTCTCTAAAGTTCAGCTAAACTTTAAGAACATAGGGCTTTGAATGGGCAGTAATTCTATGGGTTTTCATCTTCCTACTTGTGAGGAAACAGAATCCTTTTCCTCATTATCATGTTGCAAAATTACATTTGGGCTCAAATTTCCTTCCAAGATCTCCCTTGCATGGTACTTTTCTGCTTATCCATTTTTTTCTTACTTTCTAATAAGGACAGCCTGCGGAAGTTTTCCACTTTTCTGAGAATCTTCTTTCCTGTGCAGAGAAGCAGCAGTAGAAGCACATTTCCTGGCAGTACTTCATGGTGCTTACAAAACATACAGTAATTTCTTCTACCTCTTGCAGGTTTTGTGGTTCTTAGAAGGTTGACACTTCGAGATGCTATTTGGAAATCATGGGAATGGCTTGCTACTCAACTTCAATATAAAAGTATAAATATAAATGCAGAAACAAACAGAAAATAGTGTTTATACCTGAAAAAGATTCTTAATTAGGTCAACTGTTTGCATAATGCTTGCCTTACCTAGGCCTAAACCAAACACCTGGAACATACTTTCTTGCACTGCACAAATAAAGAGGTTTAAAGCTCTGGAAGGTTGACAGTATTCCCCCCACCTCCCTTAATAGATGGGGAGAGGGCTAAGTAAAATTCTACTGCACTTGATCTCAAAGCAGAGTGTGGAAGCCTGGACTGAGTATCTTGGCCCTGCAATGTGGGGGAGAGCTGAGAGGAAAAGGGAATTAAAACAGTTTGCTGAGGAAAGGGCTGCTACATCTACTTTGTAGAGAAGCAGCATGAACAAAGGTGTAAAGCTGGAATTGTTTGTCTGAGTTGCAAGAATGCACTTGAATCTGCTTTGAGTTCCATCCGAAGGTTGAATGAAAAGATAGAAACAAGTGGTAATGGAAGAGGTAGTTCAAAGTTTTGCCACTAGTAAGAAATGCAATTTTCTTTTTTTTCCTTTTCCCATCTAACCTGAATGTTCCAATCACCAAGTTATAAACTGTACGTACCCCATCCCCCGCCGCCTGTGTTTGTTCACATGAAAGAAACATGATCACTTACTCAGGTGTTTATTTACCCCAAATGGCAGATTTAGGGCGCTGGACCAGGCTTCCAGAATTGCTAGATATCAGGCAGTATTGAAGTATCATCTACTAAGGGTTACAGTTATGTCTCTGCATACTATTTTTAAGCTGTGATGAGGTGTACATACTCAGGTTGATAACTAGAACAACTTGTGTAAGGCTGCCTATGGAAGTCCTGTGGTGCTGCTTCAGAAGTATTAAAATGGTTACATGACAACTTTTTGAGGGGAGAATAGCCAGACAGGAATGTGTGAGAAATGACCAAGGTGGAGTGGGGCTCTGGCTGACAAATTTATTATAAAAGCTGTTCTCTATAATCCTACCAAGGCTGCTTTCTCTTTTTTAAACCCTTATTTTGTTAACAAGCACAGACAAGATTGGAACAAGTTTAAGGAAGATGAGGAAGTTAAGCTAGAATAAAGGGTAGGTAGTAAATTATCCTTTAATTCTTTACTGTTGCACAGGCTAGCCTACCTGGCCTTGTCACTGTAGTCACCTAATAAAGGAAATGCCATTAAGAAATGAGGTTCTGTGATCTGCAACTGTATGGCAACCAACATGGTTTCCCAAAGCAACAAATCAGCACGTTTAACAATTGATCTGGAAGTCACAAATTAAACAATTTATAAAGTACTCATTTCCTTTTTCTCCTTTTGAGAGCTGGCACAATATCTTGATAACAGCTGACCTATAGTTGCTCTCTCAAGTGAGTCCATTCATGGAAGTTCTCAGTCTGGAGGTAAAAAGATAACTATACTTCCACTTACTGAAATAACACATAGATATTATTCTTCAGCCAATTAATTTTCTGGGAACCATCTTATATGGATTCTGTTAGTGTTAATGGAAGGAAATACGCTAGAAACAAGTTTCTGCACAGTGAACCTCAGAAGCTCAGAAGCTTTTGCCCTCTGTGAATGCATGTGTCCCAAAATCTTCCTTTATTCAGAGCCTTGTTTAATGTTCATAACAAACTACTATCCTTCCTACAGTTTTCTCATGTCGTCCTGAGAACTAATATCAGTGGAGATAAGGTATTCTTTCAGCCATCTTCATGAGAAATAAACTTGTAAAAGAACCTTTTTGTTTGGTAAGATAAGCTCTTAAGTTCCTGACCTGTGAGGCTTCTCGAAGTAGTCAAGGTACTTGAATAAATAGAAAGATTTTAAGGAGGAAATTAATTTTGCAGTTGGTCTTTCTCCCTGCCTATGCATATGAGGCATAATTCATATCAAAGTGACTGTTTGCCCATTCTAATTCCAACACACTAAGGGCAGAAAACTCCATCTGCTTCTGCAGATAGCTGTAGGGAAGTCTGGCTTAATGTGTGCGCTGTGGAATGCAAGTAAAGTGGAAAAACTACTATGTAATACATGTCAATGTTTAATAGTCACAGTCAAGGGAAGCAGAACATGGGTAAAATAGCACAAAGAATCTTGAAATACCTGAAGTATTAAGATGCTAGTAAGTAGCTGCTGCCCTGTCCAGTGGGAGAGATGAATCCCTGAAGTGTTAGGATGCAAGCAACTGACACTAGCAACAGGGAATCCAGTTTCCCTTCTGCTCATCAAAAGACTCAAGTACTGTGCAAGCTGGCTTTGGCCTTCAGGTAGTATGGCAGCACTGCTTTGGTGCTCTAGTTGCCCTGTGGAAAACACAAGAGGATTTGCATGTAGTACAAGGAACCTCACAAGTGAAAGTTTAGATACTGCAGCTCTCACAGAGACTAGCTGTACCTGATTCTGGTGAACTCGCCTAAGGGTCTGTGTACTGTGTCACACTGCATGGCATAGAAATAGCCTTACAAACAGTATTGTTTGTTTTAAGATGGGTTTACTGTAGCAAATTATTTGTTGTGTTAGTTAAATCTCTGTTGCAGAGGGCTTACCTGAAACAGAGGAGCTGAAAGCACAAGCCTGTGTAGGGCTGTTGGGCTCCAGTTTTAAACTCAGATCTAAAAAGGTGAGAATGTGCAAGAACCTGAGGTGTTCAGATCTCTAACAAGCATAATAAGTTCAACTTAGTTGAAATGTTCAATATTGCTATTTCTTAAGTTTTCTCAGATAAAACTTGGAAAGCATGTTTTGCATTTATTGTGTAATATCTTGAGGCTTCTTGTTTTAGGTTAAAAAAGAAGTCGGTGATGTTACCATCCTAATCAACAATGCTGGTGTTGTAATTGGGAAGAAGTTTCTTGACTGTCCAGATTCACTTTTGGAAAAAACTATGGAAGTGAACATAATGGCACACTTCTGGGTAATAATTGTACTGTGCATATACATACTAAAATATCCTTTTAACCTGTTTTCAGGGTTAATTTTGCCCTTTGGAACTGAGGAAAATATGCAAAGATAAATAGCTCTTTGTAAGTTCAGTCAGAAATGATTAAAGATATTACTTTCTATGCCTGGAAGTCTGTAAAATAAATGAAACAAAAGGTGGGAAAGTGGATCCCTTGGGAACTTCTAGGGTAGGTGGGTGGAAGCAAAACTGCTTCATATTTAGAAATGCTCTTCAGAACTGAAGTTTACTATCTGCAAAATTCTGAATCTTATAATCCCTCAATATTACTTGATGTGAAGGAGGCCCAGCCTAAAAGTTGCTGCTCTAGTAACACAAGAGTATTCAATTATCTCAGTTGCTTTGTTGTTACAGTAGTTTCAGTAAGAAAGTTTTGTCTGAATACATGGTAGTTTAATAAGTAGGACTTTTGTCCAAAATGAGTAACTTAATTTGCTTTTTATTATGAAGGCAGGTCATCTGTCTGGTGATCTGATCATAAAGAACTGCAAACGGAATATCAAAACATGCTCCAGTTCCTTCATAAATAAATCTGTTCTTAAAGTTTAAATGAATTTAATAGAAGGAAAACGTGAAATATGAATTTTTGCTATTTTAGAAACTTTGCAGTGAACACAATTCTCATTTGAAACATCGCTGTGCTGAGCTTTAGACTGTAAGAAACTTAAAAACTAGTTGAAGCTGTATCTCTAGCTTTCAGCAAGTTACCATCTGTCTTTTGTGTTGAGGAGAAAGTGGTACTGGTGGGGCCTGGAAAGTCCCAGCTTAGCAGATGCACGTTAGAATTCAAACAAGAAACTCCTCTTCCATAATGGAAGGGGGGAAAGCTTTTTAAACTGTAAGGAGAATTTCTTTAAAAACAACACTTTCAAAATATTATTGTATGTAGCTTATGTAGTAAAATGTTTCATTTCAATTCTGATTTACCTTGCAGACTTACAAAGCCTTCCTCCCAGCAATGGTGGCCTCTAACCATGGACACTTGGTTTGTATGGCAAGCGTAGTAGGACTGAGTGGAGTTGGTTATATTGCAGGTAGTGTATGAAAGCTAATGCTCGTTTGGACAATTAGCTTGATTTAAAATCTGCAATCAATATTTGGTATAGCAGAGTTGTAGAGGTTTCCCTAACTCAACTACTAAAATCCAGATGTGTTACAGAGGCAGAGGTACAATATCTCATTTTGTATTCTCTGTGTCTCAGCCATTCATTAAGAAGATCCATACAGTGATGGAAAAAAAGTGTTGAGATTAGGGCAAGCTCAGAAGACATTTCTGGAACATATATGCAAAAGAGGGCAGAGAAATGAAATAAGGTGACATAACAGTAAAAGAAATCTCAATTCAAGGCAGTGATAATGAAGACAAATTGAGTTTCAAGTTGAAACCACATTAGAGTCTTGAAAGCTTGAATTTCATGCGTAAGAAGCCCCTGCATGGATTCAAAGGTAAAGACTGGTATGAAAACATAATTTGATTTCTTGTTGTTTAGTATAGAGTGGAAAGGTGATAGCAGAGATGTGATGGAAAACCCTCTGTTTATAACAACAGTTAACTTAGAAGAGAGAAAGTAAAGGAGGGAATCACACCAAAGGCAAATTTTATTAGTAACCTAATCCTGCAAACAGTTCCTACTCTGTAAAGTATTTTATTATGAGACTGTAATTTCTGCAGGTACTGCGTATATATCATTTCTAGACTATAATGCTGCTGTTGTATGCTGTAAAAAATAACTGTGGCTTACTAGGGCATAGTTTTGTCCTTGTTCTCTGTCAAAAGCTGCTACCACTCCTGTGAACACGTTCAGTGGTAGGTCTCACTGAACCTGTTCAGTAAAGTTTAATTAATAAATTAAAATGTTTAATTCATGATTCATTTTACAGATTACTGTGCAAGTAAATTTGCAGCATGTGGTTTTGCAGAATCAATGGATTTAGAGATGAGAGATTTGGGAAAGACCGGTGTTAAAACCACGATCGTGTGTCCTTTCATCATAAGCACAGGAATGTTTGATGGCTATAAACCCAAGTAAGTAAACTTTTGTGAGGTTTTTATGCAACTTGCAGATAATGGCATGTTATGAACTCCTAGTTCCTTTATGAACATCAAGAGCTAGGCTTGTCTCTGCTCCTCTTTTACAGCCACAGATGGGTATTAACAATGACACTCAGTGACTGGGCAACCCGAGTAGCAAAGCCCTTGGTACTTTACTATTCATTTAAGCTGAAACATGAAATTTTTTTACTGTGAGGGTGGTGAAACACTGCAACATGTTGCCCAGGGAGGTAGTGGAATCCCCATACCTGGAAATACCCAAGGCACTGAGCAACCTGATGTAGTTAGATGTTTCTATTCCTGCAAGAAGGTTAGACTAAATGACCTGTAGAGGTCTCTTCCAACCTAAAGCATTCTATGATTTCATACCATGATTCTATGAAACGTAACTGATGTCCTTTCCTCTACAGAATCCAAATGCTCCAGTTGTCCTTTTTGGTTTCTAAACCCCCATTCACCTCCTGACATCAGTGGCATAGCTTTGCTCGGTATGCTTGTATGATGACAAATTCAGGAGCTGAATGAAAGCCTAGTGTGTCTTAATATGAGGACTACATATATTTGTCTTATGAGAGATTGTACAAAAGGAAAATAACAATGGCCACTCACCCTCTAACATAATGAAGGTTCTGTTGTTCTTAGGATTCATGGTATTTATTTATTCTTTTAGTTGAATAACTGAAGAATGGAGACTTATTTGATGTAAAATGTGAATCCAAAGCAATTTGTATTATGCTAAGAAATGTCTTTTCTTTCAGGTGGCCATCTCTGTTTCCCAGTCTGGAACCAGAGTATGTGGCTGAGCAGATAATCACTGCTGTTCGGCAGAACAAAGAAATGTTGATTCTACCACGCTTGGTTTACTTTGCATACTTTTTGAAAAAGTAAGTTATGCCTTTCCTTCTCTTCATCTCTCTTCTCTGCCCATGGACGTTTCAACTATGTTTTGATTAAAAGTGCAAACCAGGCTTCTACTTGTTGGTGTGAATTTTCATTGAGCCCTCAAGTTTTCTGGGGTTTCCTTTTTTTTTTTGTTTCTCGTGGTTCAGCCTATTCTTGGACCACAAAACAGTGACAGAAAAGTCTAACTGTGACTTGCTGACTCCATTGGTGTGCAATTTTGCTGTGGGCTTTAGGGACTGGGTCTGCTCCTCAGTAACTGCATATCTGGTATCTTGCCCCAGCATTAGAGCACTTCTGACTGTTGCTAGCCAGGTTGGGAAACTGATCTAATAACTCATGGTGACAAATGTAATGGATTTAATTTAGAGAGGACCAGCGGTACTGTATTCCAGGGAGTAAACTGTATTTGCCAGTATTAGCCAGGTAACACCAATTCTGTGATAAAACTGGAAATCTCTTCTGATGTCTGTTTTGGTGTTTTTCCTCTTCTCCAACTCCTCTACTTTAGTGTCACACCAGTGAAAGTGTATGTTCTCCTTGCGGAGTATCTTGGAGACTACGGTACCCTGGATGACTTCAAAAGTCGGGTGAAGAAGAACTGAAAAAAGCACAGAATTTAGAGACCAACAGCTATAAGCGGACCTTGTTATAGGTGGTGGTGGGAAAAGTCTGCCTCTCTATGAACTTCAGGTGCCTCACTTCTCATTAGTAACAATTGTTAAGGAAATTACTTTTTAATTGGCTTTTAATCAACAGCTTTCACTCAAACTGTTGATTAATCCAGTGAGCTGTTTTCTTTTCACCTCACTATGGAAATACATTGATTGAAATTAGTTCCTTTGGTTATGCCTTAAATAATTATACATCACAAACTAAGAATTGGGATTTTTTTGTGGGAAAAGGGACCAAGAAACCACAAGTATTTGGCAGGGAGCCAGGAAGACCTCCAGTGGACCTGACCTCTTGCACACAGAATCATACAGAATCGTTTAGGTTGGAAAAGACCTTTAAGATCATCGAGTCCAACCATAAACCTAACACTGCCAAGTCCACCACTAAACCATGTTCCCAAGAGCCACATCTACACATCCTTTAAATATCTACAGGGGTGGTGACTCAACCACTTCCCTGAGCAGCCTGTTCCAATACTTGACAAGCCTTTCAGTGAAGAAATATTTCCTAATATCCAGTGTAAACCTCCCCTGGTGCAACTTGAGGCCATTTCCTCTTATCCTATCACTTGGTACTTGGGAAAAGAGACCAGCACCTGCCCCACTACAACATTCTTTCATGTAGCTCTTCTCACTGCCATTCACCAAGCCATAGGGAGGGGTTTTACTGCTGGTGCTGTTACCATTCCATGGTAACCTGAGGAATTCAAGAGTTTCCCAAAGCAACAGGTTCTACTTCATACAAATGAAAGTTCTGGGAGATGAGAACTGGTTTTTCACCAGCACAGAACATATGAAATGCATTAATTTTTGGAGGTGGTGTTCTTGGGACTCACAGATGACTATGGATGTCTAAGCGGGGGCGGGGGGGGGGGGGCGGGGGGGGAAGGAGGCAAATGATGTATTTGTGCTGCTAATCTACTTTTTGTCTCTTTTATTTTAAATGCTAATACTACCGCAACTTTGTAGTAGAAGTCTTTGTGTCTTCTAAGTGAAATATTTTAAGAGCAATTTTAAATTTTCGTCTCCCAAGCAGAGTAAACTTGTAAGTATAACTCATAAGTCTGCCAGCCTAGGTGAGCTATTAAGTAATCTTGCCAAGTAAGACAATGAGTTGCTAAAAGCAAAGATATTACCTTGTATAATCAAGGCTTCTCTTGGGACTACTTCAGAAAGGAATGTTGATAGAACTGAATGAAGTGAATGGGTGTTGAGGATGAAGTGAAAGAGGGATGCACTTCACTTGCAAGAGAGAAACAGCAATACAATTCATTAATATAAAATATTAAGTTAAAGTTCAATGGTAAATGTGACAGTGTGTAACAAGCGAGGAGAACCATGCAGTAGACTCAATATGAGTGGTAAAGCAAGTTCTGGTTTATTGCAAAGCTCGTTCACATCTATACCATAACTAATGTCTACTTAACTCATGTCTACTTGTCTAATAATCATTGGCCCTTACATACACTTGTCTTATAATCATTGGCTTGGCTCCAAAAGCTCTACAATCATTAACTTAACTCTAAAAGTTACATTATCATGCCCCTCCTACTTGCAATCATTGGCTGAGCTCTAAAGGTACATTAGCATGTTCCTCCTACTTGCTCCTCCTACTTGCTCCTCTTACTTGCAGTTACTGCTATATGCTCAGGTCGGGTCTCATCCTAGCCTATTTCCTTAAGTTGTTTATCTGTACAGTCACAAGGTCTTCTTGACCCTCTCTTGGGGATTTTCTCATTGCCTCCCTCCTTGTCAGCGTGACTTGGCAAAGTCCTCAGTACTTTCTCATCACAGCCCAGCTCAGTTGATTTCTGTCAAGGCAGATTCACAGAGCTCCTCCTTTGAGCCATGTCCACACTTCTGCGACCATTCTCCAACAACATTGGTTTAACAAGACTCCAGGGCAAGATGCACTTGGAAGCCACCAAGGCAAAGGGCTCTGAATCGGAGGAATTGTACGGGGGAACTTTTCTCAAAGCAGCAAAATCATGGCAAAAACTGACAAAAGTGTGGGAAGAAAGAGGGTTCTCTAGCACATGCATGGTGGGCTCCTGACACTCCCCGTAGGTGGGAAAAGGCCTGATGGGAGCCACTCCCCCTGACATACAAGAGCAGGCCCTGACATAGCAGGAGGATGGCAAACTGGATGGGCAAACAGGGTGTGGTGCCTCAGAAGGATGTAGTGTGACAGTTTGCACGGCAGTTCGGGCAGGGTGCAGTCCCCTCCTATCTCTAGAGGGGTAACTCAACCAGTGGTTATTGCCCTCTCAGGATAGAACCTAGCTATGGTTTCTGCTCGCCCGAACCAGGAGGAATGTGGTAACCCAGACAGAACTTCCACGCTAACATACAGCTGTCCAAGCCTGAGTACACGGAGTGTCTGAGGCTGTTACCAGTACCAAAGGGCAGCAGAAACAACAGCTGCCTTCTGTGTGAACAGGTGAATGATCTGACCAGCCTGGCAGCAGAGGTAAAAGGGAGAGTGGAAAGGTTAAGGAGTATCAGGGAGTGTGAGAGGGAGATAGATTGGTGGAGTCACATCCTACCTATGAGGAGCGACTGAGGGAATTGGGGCTGTTTAGCCTGGAGAAGAGGAGGCTCAGGGGAGACCTCATTGCTCTCTACAACTACCTAAAAGGAGGTTGTAGTCGGGCAGGGGTTGGTCTCTTCTCTCAGGTGACCAGTGGCAGAACCAGAGGGCATGGACTTAAGCTTCGTCAGGGAAAGTTTAGACTTGATGTGAGGAAAAAATTCTTCACTGAAAGGGTGATTGGCCATTGGAATGGGCTGCCCAGGAAGGTGGTGGAGTCACCTACCCTGGAGGTGTTTAAAGGGAGACTGGATGAGGCACTGAGTGCCATGGTCTAGATGATGGTTGGTGTTAGTGTTAGGTTATAGGTTGGACTTGATGATCTCAGAGGTCCTTTCCAACCTTATGATACTGTGATACTGTGATACTGTGATACCTTTGCTGAGACCAAGGCAGCAGATGGAGGCTCCATAAGAAGCACAAGATCCTTTACCCTCTTGCCACCAAGCAGAAGGAGAGTGGAGAGAATGGAAACAAGTCCCAGCTCGGAGTAGGAGGCAAATGCCTTCTCAGCCTCCCTCACCTTCCCAGTTGCCGTTGCACAAAAGATATGGGCCTTTGGAACTTGAGGGCCAGGCAAATGATGATGTAAGTGAACGTCCAGCCAGGGGGGTTCCTAGGGCAATTCAATCAGCACAACGCATTATCACTGCCTATGTTAAGAAAAGAGGAGGGTAATTGTCATAAGCAACCCATTTCTGAGAGGAACAGAAGGCCCAATGTGCCAAACAGACCCATTCCACAGGGAGCTCTGCTGCCTCCCTGGGGCCCAGGATAGAGACATTACTAGGAAACACCCTGGTCTGGTATAGCTCTCTGGTTATTACCTGCTATTGGTTTTACAGGTTGGCAGTGGTGAGTTTGCAGAGAAAAGTCCAAAAGCAATCAAAGGGGACTTCATGGAACTGAGGTAACTGGCTGAAGGATCAGGAACACAGGCAGTGTTTTCCTCAATCCCATCCCATCAGTAGCAGGGAAGAATACTGAAAGGAACAGAAAAACTCATATGATTTAATACATGGCTCAGAGGCTGGTGGCATCATTGGAATTCGGGGTTTTTTGGTCATGGGGAGATTTACACTCCACTGGAACTGCTGGTGGCAGATGGAATTCAGCTGTCCCAAAACGGAAAAGGATTCCCCCTCATGATTAGTGGAGCTCATTGAGAGGGCTTTAAACTAGGTTTGAAGGGTGAAGGGGATATAACCAGCTCATAAGAGATGAGCCTAAGGGTGGTGTGCCAGTGTTGGGGGTGGAATCGATGGTCCAGCTCAAGTGCATCTACACCAGTGCATACAGCATGGGCAACAGAGAGGAGGAACTGGAAGACATTGTGCAACAGTTGCCATCACAGAAACATGTTGGGATAACTGTCATGACTACAATGGATTGGCTATAAGCTCTTCAGAAGGGATAGGCTAGGAGGGAGAAGCAGTGAGATAGCTCTGTGTGTTAGGGAGGTGTACAACTGTATAGAGCTCAACAATTGTGATTATAAGGTCAGGTGGGTAAGGATGAGAGGGAAGGCCAGCAAGGCAACTGTACTGCTGAGAGTATGTTACAGACCACACATACAGGAAGAAGAGGTAGATGAATCATTCTACAGGCGGCTGGCATAAGTCTTACAACCATTAGATGTTGTTCTTGTGAGGGACTTCAATTTACCAGACTTATGCTGAAAATTCCACACAGCAGAAAGGAAACAATCTGAGAGGTTCCTGGAGTAGAAGACAGATAACTCTGACAGAGCTGGTAAGTAAGCGCCTACCAGGGGAGATGCCTCGCTTGCCCTGCTGCTTACAAACAGAGAAGGACGGGTGGGAGATGCGATGGTCAGAGGCCATCTTGTGCTTAGCAATCATGAAATGATATTGTTCTCCATTCTTGTTGAAGCAAGGAGATGGGTCAGCAAAACCACTGCCATGGACGTCCCAGAGAGCAGACTTCGGCCTGTTCAGGACACTGGTTGAGAGAGTCTCTTGAGGGGAGGCAGTTGTGAAGGGCAAAGGGGTCCAGGAGGGCTGGACATTCTTCAAGAAGGAAGTGTTGAAGGCACTGGATCAGGCTGCCCACATGTATCACAGTATCATAAGGTTAGAAAGGACCTCTGAGATCATCGAGTCCAACCTATAACCCAACACTAACACCAACACTAACACAAACACCAACCATCATCTAAACCATGCCACTCAGTGCCTCATCCAGTCTCCCCTTAAACACCTCCAGGGTCGACGACTCCACCACCTCCCTGGGCAGCCCATTCCAATGGCCAATCACCCTTTCAGTGAAGAACTTTTTCCTAACATCAAGCCTAAACTTTCCCTGACAAAGCTTGAGTCCATGCCCTCTAGTTCTGTCACTGGTCACCCGAGAGAAGAGACCAACCCCTGCCCGACTACAACCTCCTTTTAGGTAGTTGTAGAGAGCAATGAGGTCTCCCCTGAGCCTCCTCTTCTTTAGACTAAACAGCCCAAACTCCCTCAGTCGCTCCTCGTAGGGCTCCAGCCCCTTCACCATCTTCGTTGCCCTCCTCTGAACACATTCCAGCATCCTGACATCTTTCCCAAACTGGGGGGCCCAGAACTGTACACAGTATTCAAGATGAGGCCTGACCAGTGCCGAGTACAGGGGGGACGATAACTTCTCTGGTCCTGCTCGCTACACTATTCCTGATGCAGGCCAGAATGCCATTGGCCTTCTTGGCCACCTGGGCACACTGCTGGCTCATGTTGAGCTTCCTGTCCACCAGCACTCCCAGGTCCTTTTCTGCCTGACTACTCTCCAGCCACTCCGTCCCCAGTCTATAGCTCTCCATGGGATTGTTGTGTCCAAAATGAAGTACCCGACATTTGGACTTATTAAACATCATCCCATTAGAATCAGCCCATCTCTCCAATCTGTCCAGGTCCCTCTGTAGGGCCATCCTACCCTCTAACAGATCAACCCTTCCTCCCAGCTTGGTATCATCTGCAAATTTGCTGTTGATGGACTCAATCCCCTCATCCAGATCATCAATAAAGATATTAAACAGGACGGGACTCAACACCGATCCCTGGGGGACACCACTGGTGACCGGCCGCCAACTGGATGAGACACCATTCACCATCACTCTCTGGGCTCGGCCATCCAGCCAATTCCTAACCCAGCACAGAGTGCTCCCATCTAAGTCACGGGCTGCCAGCTTCTCTAGGAGTCTACTGTGGGAGACAGTGTCAAAGGCCTTGCTAAAGTCCAGGTATACCACATCCACAGCCTTCCTCTCATCCACCAGGCAAGTCACATGGCCATAAAAGGAGATCAGGTTGGTCAGGCAGGACCTACCCCTCCTAAACCCATGCTGGCTGGGCCTGATCTCTTGGCCTTTCTGCAGGTGCCGCATGATTGCACCCAGGATTATCTACTCCATAATTTTACCTGGGACCGAGGTCAGGCTGACAGGTCTGTAATTACCTGGATCATCCTTACGGCCCTTCTTGTGGATGGGCGTCACGTTGGCCAACTTCCAATCTTCCGGGACCTCTCCAGAGAACCAGGACTGCTGAAAGATGATGGAGAGCGGCTAAGCAAGCTCATCCGCCAGCTCTCTCAGCACCCTAGGATGGATCCCATCTGGTCCCATAGCCTTATGAGGGTCCAAGTGGCTCAGCAGGTCTCTAACTTCCTCCTCATGCATTGTAGGAGGGCCATATTTCACCCTGCCCCCATCAACCACTTCAGAGGGCCAACTGTCAAGCGAGCTGACATCCTTACTGTTGAAAACTGAGGCAAAGAAGGCATTAAGTACCTCAGACTTCTCTGCATCTTTGGTTACTATATTTCCCCCCACATCCAACAAGGAGTGGAGGTCGCTGCCGCCCTTCTTTCTACCATTGATATATTTATAAAAACTCTTCTTATTATCCTTAACAGAAGTGGCCAGTTTGAGCTCCAGCTGGGCTTTTGCTTCCCTGACTTTTTTCCTACACGACTTAACAACATCTTTGAATATGATCTGGCTTACGTCCCCTTCTTTCCAACGGCGAGACATTCTCTTTTTCTTACTTAGTTCCTTCAAAAGTTCCCTACTCATCCAGGCCGGCCGTCTGCCCCTACGACTCTTCTTACAACACATGGGGACAGCCTGCTCCTGCGCCTTCAAGATTTCATTCTTGAAGTGCATCCAGCCTTCCTGGACCCCCTTGCCACTAAGAACTATTTCCCAGGGTACTTTCCTGACCAGTCCCTTAAATAATCCAAAATATGCCCACCGAAAGTCCAGCATAGATGTGTCATAAAATGAACCAGCAGGGAAGATGACCAGCCTGGCCAAACAGGGAGATTTTTCTGGGACTCAGGGAAAAAAAAGAAGGGGGGGAGTTTACCATTTTTTGGAAGAAAGGGTGAGCAGAAGATTGAGAGAGTTTTAAACTAGTACAGGGATCTCATTAGGCCGTGCAGAGAGAAAATTAGAAAGGCATAAGACCAGCAAGAACTCAATCTGGCCACTGTTCTAAGAGATAACAAAAAATGCTTTACAAATACATTAAAAACAAAAAGACAGCCAAGGAGAATCTCCATCCTTTATTAGATGCAGTGGGGAACATTGCCACCAAGGATGAGAAAAAAACTGAGGTACTTAACGCCTTCTTTGCCCCAGTCTTTAATAGTCAGATTATTTAACCCCAGGATATTCAGCCCTCTGAGCTGGAAGACAGGGATGGAGAGCAGAATAAACTCCTCATAATCCAGAAGGAAACAGTTAATGACCTGCTGCGCCACCTGGACACTCACAAGTTTATGGGAGTGGATGGAATCCTGCCAAGAGTACTGAGGGAGCAGGTAGAGGGGCTGATCGCATTTCAGCAAGGAAGCAAGTAGATACCTGTTATATGATAACTTTCCCGGGGCACGTGATCTTCTGAAGACACCTATGTGGACTGTGTGCTTTGCTAAGTAGCCATTCAAAACCATAGGCTTAGTAAAATAAGTATTTTAACAAAATAACTTAGCTTCTCTAACTTTTTTGCTGTGACAGTCAGGAGAGACAGGTTTGGATCCACAGCTATCAGATATTCCAGGGGAATGCAGAACTACCGTCTCTCCAGTGAGACTTAGCAGAATCATTGATACTTCAATACGTGGGGGAGCATTACAGGCAGTAGCTTTTGTCTACCTACTGTATAACACACTTTCTCTGTAGTCCTTGACAAATCTTTTCTCACTTGCCAAAGCCACCAAGCTCACAGCCTGAACTTCTGCAAATAGCACGTACCTAAGAAAAACATAGCTTTATCTAGGGGAGAAGGGTGAAAAAAAAATCCTTCACACTTTCTTCCCTTGTTCACACTAGGAACAAGAGTGTCCTAATGATCTGGGCATGGATGTACAAGAAAAGGGTATGACAAAGGGATAGGCTATATGCCAAAGTGCCTTGCGGTGTTGGGTCTGGTAGATAGTTACTGCTACCTTGATTATTGGTATAGCTGCGTTGGGAGATGTCACCCTTGTCCAAGGTAGTGAATAGCTGCATCCATTTAAGCAAAATTGTTTCTGCAGGATTTGTATCAGGATAGTCTTACAGAGTCCCTGCTCAGGAGAGAAGAACTACAGAAAACATTCAGGAGAAGCAGAGCCTTAATACAGGGTCTGGCATATTCCAACATTTCCTCCCCTCTGTGTCTTGAGGTCCAGAGGCAGCATCTCTGGCTGTGACACAGAAAGAAGAATCAACAGAACCAGAACACCACCAGCAGCAACAGCAAAAAAAAAGAGGTTCTCACCAAACAAGTTTTTTTCTGGCATAAAGTTTATGCCATGGAAGTGTGTATTAGGTTTGCATGGCAAGGGCTTTGGTAGCAGGGGTGGATACAGGGTTGGCTTCTGCTGCAGACTGCTGTAGGTTCTTGGAAGTTGCTAGAAGCCAGGACCAGATGGACCTACCTCTGACCAAGGTCAAGCTAATCAGCAACAGTGGTAACGGCTCTGTGATAACATACTTAAGAAGGGGGGAAAATGGCCATGAGGCAGCAGTGCGGAGACAGGGGAGGCACAGGGGAAGGCATGGACCTCCCGCCTCTTCTGCCTGCAGCTGGGTTGCCAGGGCTTGTTGGACCAGTTGTGCCAGTCTGGCCTGGTGGCAGAGAGAGAAAGAGAGGGGAGATGTGGGAAAAACAGCTCTGAAGATACCAAATGCAAGAGAACAGCTATGCAGGTATCAGATGTGAGGAAAATAGCACTGCAGAGAACACTAAGGTCGGTGGAGAAGGAGGGGGAGGACATTCTCCACGTGCCCGAGCAGAGATTCCATTGTAGCCCATGGAGGAGACTATGGTTGAGCCGGTTGTACTCATGCAGTCCACGTGGAGTCCCGGTGGATGTCCACCTGCAGCCTGTGGTGGACCCCCTGCTGGAGCAGGTGGAGGTATCCAAAAGAGGCCATGGCTCCATGGAAACCTGATCTGGAGCAGGTTGTGGAGGACTGCAGCCCACAGGAAGGACTCACGTTGGAGAAGGTCGTGGAGGACTGTGTCACATGGGGGACCCTGCACTGGAACAAGAGAAGAGAGTGGGGAGTCCTGCTGCTGAAAAGGAAGGATCAGCAGAGACATCCTGTGATGAACTGACTGAAACCCCCTTCCCTCATCCCTCTACAGTGCTGTGGAGGGAGGAGGTAGACAATATCAGGAGTAACGTCAAGCCTGGGAAGAAGGGAGGGGTGGGGAATAGGTGTCCTTTTTGGGGTGTGTGTTTGCTTCTCAGTATCTTGCTCTCGTTT
Source organism: Tapera naevia (assembly GCA_033556795.1). Classification (NCBI taxonomy): domain Eukaryota; kingdom Metazoa; phylum Chordata; class Aves; order Cuculiformes; family Neomorphidae; genus Tapera; species Tapera naevia. Next base: position 22,546,903 of record JAUMJJ010000038.1, read on the forward strand.
GATTGGTAATAAATTAGACAATTGATTTTTTTCCCCAAGTCAAGTTTTGCCCATGATGGTAATACGTGAATGATCCCTCCCTGTCCTTGTCTTGACACATGAGATTTGCCTTTGTTTCTTTTGACTCTCCTCCCAGTGGGGCTCAGAATGGGGAGAAGTGAGCAAACAGCTACATGGTTCTTTGTTGCCTGTTGAGTGGCTCAAAACCAGAACAGGGTGCCATCATCTAGGCTATGAAGCCTAGGTGATGGTGCAGTCCCTCTGGGGAGGAATCTGCATCACTTCTGTTAAGAAGCTTGCTCAGAGATTAATGCAGAATGAGATGTGACAGCTGAGGAATCTGTAGCGCATGCAAACCTCAATAAATATTGGCTAGAAGTGAGGCCTCTTGGTGGAGGCTAACATGGAGATTCTTCTCTATATTAATTTTTGAAAATACACTTTTCATTACTTCTTGGTCTGCCTACATACTTCTGGCATGAAAATAGTTGACCCTGAAGCACACTCATACAATGCACCATGCACATTTAATTAATTCCAAAACAGATTCAAATCATGCTACAGTTATTGCAAAATAGCATTACCTGTGTTTTGGGAAGCTTCTAACAATTTAAGAGAGAGCTGTCAGTTCCAAGTAATCACGTATATAAAGACTGTGTATCCAGAAGGAACAAACCTCACCAGAATTGCCAAGTGAGGTGCTTGTATGAAGTGTTTTCTTCAGGAAGTAATTGCCACGCTCTGGTATTGAGTAACAGAGGATGGGAGTAAAATGACAAGGTATCTAGCTGAAATCTTCCGTGTTACAACTGCCTAAAAACATGAATACCAAGTATTTTCACAAAAATTAAATACCTGAATCAAGCAGAGCTTGCAGAAATTATCTCCACCTGCAACAACAGGCAGAAACCTGTTTCAAACCTTGCCTCTGAGCCGAGAACTTGGAAGACAGTTATGAAGCTTGTTCCTTCAACTTTTTTTTACATTGCCAATGAAATGGCTGACTGCCTTCACTCATGATTTTATATACAGGAAATTTTATCTGCAATAATATTTATATTACTACTTTAAAGATTACAGATTGGTCCTTAGTAAATTTGCTTTTAATTTATGTGTGATTGTAACTCTGCCCATCTAAAATGGATTAGGTTTTCTGATTTCTTTCAAAGGGGACAAAGCACTTAAACAATCACTTCATATTCAAGGAATAATGTGCTGTCATCTGCTTCTTCCTAGATTTGGAGGGAGGCAGCTAGGTTTGATAGGAGAGTGCTATAGTTTTTGAAGTGGGAAACCACTTTAGAAAAGAAGACTGGAGATGAAAGAATAGTGAGGACGTTTAACTCACCTATTCAAATGGGAATCCACCAAATATGTGGAGGGATGCAAGAAAAGAGGGAAGGGTCATATTGTTCATATTGTTGATGAGTAATTAGTTAGTATATAGTCTCCTTATGGGAAGTACCAGAAACAATTATTTTGGTCCACAGGATTTTTGGAGGCTGGACCTGCTTCTACTGTTTTAGAGAACTTCCTGAGCTAAAAAGGTGTAGATGATTAGCATTGTGTCTGAAAGTCTCAAACAAGGTGCTTTCTAAAGAGGATAAGCAGAGGGTCAGGTGCTTTGGAAAAGAATATAGGTCAGAAGCGTGGGTGGGTGAGTATGTCTTTATGTATATATACACTTATATATGTATATATTTTGATTATACATATATAAAGAATAATAGTAAAGTTTTGTTTGGACGCTGCCTGCATGGATGTAAAAAGAGGTAGATAGATCTACTGTGAGTGAAGATGCAACATGCCTGCTTCCTGAGGCAGACAGGAAATCTTCCAAACCCTTTTAAACTAGTTTTTGCAATTTGGATATGCCATAGCAGGCTCGAGCTTTACATCTGAGGCCATGTAGTGACTTGCCCGTGCAATGCTTTCCCTCTTGAGTTAAATGATCTCTTTAAAAATAGCAGGTATTTTATGGGGTAGCACCCTGACTGCTAAGAACCCAGACTAAGAAGACACTGGCATGTTCACTTTTTTTATTATTCACATCTTTTTTTTTTTTACTCACATAACCACAAGGCTAACCTTTTTGTCATTATCTTTTTCAAAACATGACAGAACATGACACAGAAATAATGGATTTTTCACATCCAAAGGAAGACCTGTTGCATTATTTCCACTGTTGAGGCCTGTCCTGTGTTCTCTTGTATACAGATGCTTTTTGTCTCATTGTATTACAGCAGGCAAAGCCACAAAGAAGTACCATGAGTATCCATCCATGTTCTCCACATGAGCTATAGGTTGTTTTGTTGTTTTGTTTTTTTGTTTTTAATACTGTTCTCTTAATATCGAGAAAAAAAAGCACCGATTGTACACATAGTTCAAGGGAACAAATCAGGAGACATGTTCAGGGATCACACCATTCTTTGGCTGAGAATTTTGATATAATAGAACAACAAATTATGCCTTAACAAACCAAATATGAATTCTCTTAACTATTTTAAGCACCTGATCTAGCCACTTTGAAACCCAGGAAACCACCCTGAAAAAATCTATGTCTGTTCTTACGTTCCTACATGTAAGCCATTAGAGCTTCCGTGGTGACTAACGAGTTCTGCATTCGTTAGGGCTTCACGCTCATGTATTCCATGAAATCTGTTATGGAAGACACCCTTTGCCACAGGACTCAACTCCAGATTTTACACACCTATAAATACTTTTAAAGAACATATATATTTTAAAGAACAGTAATAGATCTTAAAACTGTAAAACAAACATAAGCTAGACAAAGAATGACTTGAGGTGAGGAAGAGGCTCTGAAAAGGCGGTAGCTAAAATAATCTACTACAGACACTGTCTGAGGTCAGAGAGTGCTGACGGGTCATGTTTGTTCCTAACTGGGGAAGTAACTACCTTTCTTTTTTTTTTCTACTGTGTAAACAAGCAAGAAGCTTTGACTTTTGTTGGGATGCATTGATAACAACTGCTAATCGGGGGCAGAATGGTCCTGCATCTAACTTTCATCAACCAATTATTAATGGCAGTGTGTCAGTAATGACTTATAGCACTTCAAGATTTCTAGAAATTCCTTGGCTCTCATCCTATTACCACTCCCAAGCTGGACTGTAAGACTTGGATGGAAAATATTAAGAACCTTTGTATTTAGTCTGCATAGAGAAAGGACTGCTGTAAATCGACTGCTGTTACCTTAGAGCTTTTTAAAGACTAGCAAAATGCATTGATTGTAAATGGAGTGTAATCCCTTAAGAAATAAGATCCCTCTTAACCAAAGCAATTATCTTATGAGGAAAAAAGTAATACCTGTAAACTTACACACGTGTTATACTTTAGAATAAAGCTAATGGGATGGTAAATAGCTTAACTAGTCTGGAGACTTCAAACACTAAAATGGCTGATGGTTTGAGAAAATGAATTGAGGTAGAAAGACAAAAAAAAAAGGCAAGCCCCAGTCAGTACAATGCTGACAATACTTGTTTGGCACTAAAACTTGTATGTGCTGTCATGCCACTAAGCACTCAGCTTAGCAGTGGCTTTCCACTGAGGTTAGAATGGTATTAGAGCACACAGTATTACACACCACTTAGACACATATATGTACCTTTGCATTGTTTTTTTCTGCAGATATTTGAAATCTGTGTTCTGCATGTGATGATGTTCTGGAACATTACTTCTGCATGTAAGAACATCGAATCGCGTCAAGTCTGCTACTCCAGACAATGGAATATTAAAGATGTAGGACGTTCATGGAAAAATATGTGAAGAACATGCCTTTGAGTAAATATCATATCTGTTTCTCAAACAACATGCTTATGCCTATCGTAAGATTAATTTGAAGGCTTATTGAGAGAAAATAATCACGATTATATGAGAAAACCTGACTTACATTGGGATTCTGCCACGTCCTTGGACCTTCCCCCACAAAAATGTTAATAACAACCAGAATTGTTCCAAAAATAAGAACTGATAGAATTACACTGGTTCATTTATCTTGGTCCTGCCAGGTGATAAACCTTGTGACTTTGCTACAATGAGGATTTACACAGATATATAACTTGGAATAATCCTTATTAGCACTGTTTACATTACCCTACATGACTGAGAATTTAACCACCATTGTACAGCCATTGATTTGCAGGAGGATTTTGGTTCAGAAGATCCTGACAAAGATGATAGGAAATATCTGTTGGGAAAGGGTGATCTGGCCAACTATCTGAGCAGAGGACATGATACTGCTGCTCTTCACAGGGGAAGAAGGAAAGCTAAAGGTGTGCTTTTCTCAACAATGAAGCCAATACCCCAAAATGTATTAAACCATACAACAAAATGCCAAAATAAACAACATCCAGCAAAATAATTGCCTTTTTTTTTATATCTTCTTGATGGTGGGCAGCCAACTTAACTAACTGTGACAATACCTACTTGCTTGTCAGCAGGGGTGGTTAGCGCTAATGTCACTGAGAAAAGGCAGTTGGTTTATTCGCTACTCTTCTTGGACTACTAAGGGGAATAAGGTACCAACACTGAAAGAAATGGTCAAAAAGGCCCATTGATCATGCCAATTAAAAATTATTCTGATGAACTAGCATTGTTTCATGTCTCTCAAACAGTCTCTGTTTATAGAGGACATTTAGACTCACCACATAGCAACAATAGGTTCTCCATGGTTTTCTCCTTAGCAGATAGTTGGATATGTAAAGCCCTGTGGGGGCCATAGAGCCTGCAAAATTTCCCAGTTACTTTGTCCATGAGCTGTTCACTGATTCATTTTCTGCTAAAGAAAGTTTTACAGCAACGCCTGGAAAAAGCCTCATCATGAATGAGCAGTTGCACACAGAAGCTTTCATTTCACAAGATCTCAACAGGGATTGTTGAAGTGAATCTAGATGTGCAAGCAGGAAAATTCTCCCAGCTGCAGAAGACAATTTTCTTGCTGGTCTGCCTTGACAGCTCACTGCAGCTTGAGGAAATGGAGCCAAACTATCACTTTCAGCACTTCAGCAGGTGATTCACCAGCAGCTGAGTCATCCCAAGGTTAGCACATCCAAAAGCCAGAGAAGGGTGGACAGAAGTGGAAAAGAAACAGAGCAAACCCTCCTCTACTAATTCATGCCCTCTGGAAGTGACAGCCCATAGGTCTGCAGCTTTATTTGCAAAACACTGTTCACATTTTTTATTATGAAGTCCATAGGGAAAGAGACTTAATTTCATTTAACAGTTCATCACCATTACACAAACTGTAGTTCTGGATTCAGCTTCAGAAAACAGGAAGCAGTACTCATACAATTGGTTTTCTTGCACATTTTTTGCAGACTTTTGTTGTTAAGTCATCAAACAAATAGATGGGAAAATTTGAATTGAACCCACTCTCATGAAATAGGAGTCTTTTGGTGTTGGAGGTCTCTCTGGTGAGCCACAGAGGATATGAGCTGTTGCAGAGTCTTAACTCATCACTTCAGTTGGTGGTAACCCAGACTTACACAGGTCTCTTGGCCTAAATGTTCAGAACTGAACAGAATGGCAATGATTACAAATGGTTATCTGTGAGCAATCGCTGTGTGGTGCCCATAGCTCACATAAACACTTCGCTTAAGTGTGAAATTACATAAGACTAGTCATTAATCCCACAGAAGTCATTCCCTTTAACCTGCTGGGTTAGCAAATTTAATCAGCCCTGTGAAAGATCCAGAAGTGTGAGAACTGGCAGAAGGTTGAAGATGACACTGTTGCTAGGTGAGGGGATGGGCTAAAGGGAGCAGGGTCTCCCCATTTGAGAATAGTGAGTTGTTAGATAGCTCTGTCCCATAATTTAACTCACCTTACAAAGTCTTGTTTACTGATCCCAGATACCACTTTAAAAGAAACCCAGAAAATAAGTAATAATTACTTTCCCTCTGCTGCAACCAATAATTAAACACCAAACTTGCAAGAGAAAGGTACACAGTGGATTATTGATTAAGCCACAGTGTAGGAAAAGCAAATTCATAGATTGTGCAATGCTTTAAAACACCTGGCTACAGTCAAAATATTGTCTTGAAAATTACTTTGACCTGTAGTTTCTGTGGAGAAGGAGCATTTTCTGCACTTCCACTCAAACCACACAGCGTAAGTTGAAAACAGACCTTCAGCCTTCAAGGCTGAGTGTGAATGGAACAGACACACTTCTCAAAGGAAAGGCAGACTTTTGGCTTTACCTCAGGACAAGAAAACTGGACTAGCCTCCAAGTTCCTAAACCATGCAAAGGAGCATGAATAGAGGCAAAATATTCACAAACCTTCTCTCCCTTTTTTGCCCCCACTTCCCCAGGCAGGAGCAGGAATTTAGCACGTGATGCAGGTTCTTGAGGAACTTAAATGACGATCAAAAACCATCCTGAGTGTGATATGAACAGCTAAAGGCCAGGATTTGAGAGCATTTCCATACTATGAGTGTAGCCTGAGACATACACAGAGCCCAACAGTCCCAGGGAAAAAACACTGCCTAAAATCACAGCTTTCCATTTTGAAAACCTCATCTGAAACTCATCATGTTTAGGCCTGGGTCTGTGAATACAAAAGTCCTGTGGGGATGCCAAAGGTCAACAACAAATAGGACACAGACTGCAATGCTCCCCCATCCATGTGCTGTAGCAGAACACATCAGTGATCAAGGCTCCAGACTTTGCCATTTCCTGACTTATGACCTTTAACACTACAAGCACATATGAACTTCTAAAAGTTATTTGAAAGAGCAAAGTATCTATAGGCTACATCTGCGTGGGGTGTGCAAGGGTGGTTGGTTTGTTTTTTTTAAAGCCAGATTTTACATTGGCAATAAAACCCCTCTTCTAGAACTTTTTTTTTTTAGATAAAAACGTAGTTCTGTTATTAAATACTAAAACAAGTCTGCAAATACTCTCAAATAGTCTTTGTTTCCATTCTGTTTCCCCTTGCTTGAATTATCCTCACAAATGATATTTAGCTTAATAATCTCCTTTGAGACCTGTTTAAACTATTTTGGATAATGGAATACTTGGACTTTTGAGAGCTTAAAATGCCTCACCAGAGGTAAAACATGCTTATGATCACACAGAAGCAGTGAACACTGACATCTAAATGCCTGCTTTGAGGGGTGCTGGTTTCCTCTCTAGCTTTGTTATGGCTTTTTTTTTGTTTGTTTATTTTTAGGTGAATGAGGCCTAGAAGATTCAATAATGAAACCATTGGTATAGGTTTACCTGGGAAACTACCCGTTTTCATAATAGATTTAGATATGGCCTCTTCAGAATTGCCAGTAGCTGCCATTCCTTGCTTGTTTTGGTTTTTTTTTTTTTGGTCAGCACAGCTGATAGAACACACTGTGTGAGGAGCTTGGAAGTTGTTTTTCTGCTCTTGGTTAATAAAATCTCAGCTTTCCTTGACAGGGCAAAATTCAGGGCAGACATGAGGAGCACAGAGCTACTGCCAGCTGTCACTTTTTTAATCTAAAAAATTAGATTTTTATAAAATCTGAGGAAGAAAAGCACCAGTTATATAAATAGGCTTCTTGGGAATAGAAAAAATTAATTTGTTTTCCTACTGCTGTCTTTACTGAACCAAAATACACTTTAACTCTGCTCAGCAGCCAGAGGTTGTGTACACTTTCTTTCAATGTCTATAGGTAAAGCTGATCTTCCATGATACCATTTGCTGCACCCTCAGACAGGCTGTTAGGAGCAGATGACACCTGTTAATAAGCAGGATGTCACACTTGTGCCTCTCGCAAGCAGCTTTGATTCCATTTACCAGAGAGTGAGCAGTTCAAAAGGCTGTCCTCATTTACAGCAACTTGTGACATTGAGGTTCATTTGGAAGAAGAATCATGCCTAAACTCCTTGACACAACCAATGTATTTCTTACACAGGACTACTATTTTATAGTTTTGTTTCCCATCCATCTCACAGAAGCAAACTTACTCCCATGAGTCACCAAAGAGGGTTCAACATTGCAGCTCAGTCCTTACAGGTTGTTAACAGCATGTCTCAAATCTATCAGTGAAATTAATGAGCATTCACACGCACGTAAGTTGCTGGCTCAGATCTTTCACACAATCTGTCCTAATGTGGATGTTTCTCAGTAAATCAAGACTAGTTTATAGATGCAATGACTGAGTTGACTTTATTTGGTTATACTGGTAGATAATATTGTTAAAAGAAACAGAAGAGAAATTAAAATGCAATGAGGTTATTGATGGACAACTAGTTGGTAGCATTCCATTTCTGTTGTCTAGATTTTTTTAAAATTTTTTAGAGTTCTGTTGTCAAAGTTGCTAAACTTTAAAAAAGATCAAAAAATTTAAATACATGTCTAATTTTAAGAGAATCAAATCAAAAATCAAAATCAAATCTAAACTCCTTTTTAACAAAACACAAATGACTAGGAAGAACAGTTTTGTTTCATCTTCAGAAACCAGAAAATGATGGCATAGTCTAAGGAATATGTATATTAAGAAACATAAAATGAATGTGGCAAGTAGATACACTCATAACAAAATGTAATTATTTCAAAATAAAATTCTATCTCGCTTTGGTAATCAAACTCTTACTCTAATGGCTGAAAGTAATGACACCTGATATTGGTTTGCTTGATTATTTCATATAAACATCAAGAAAGGCTTATCAAATCCTAACAAAACAGAGTAGTCAGCATAGGCTGGGTAATGCAGGTGGAATTGACAGATTAAAGTGGGATCATGGGCAGGGAAACAAAGGGTTTGTAAATACCTTACTCTAAGAGAAGTCATGCTAAGGACCTACCTTCATAACACAGTGTTGAACTTACCATTCTGGCAGTCCACACTCAGAGTGCTACCTACTGAGGAACAGCAGGACATAGTAAACAATTGCTATACTGTAAATAAGTGGAATATAAACAAAGCCTTCATCCTGTATGTCCTACAGAAATCTTCAGATCTTCAGGGGTTTGAGGTGGGGTGGGCTATATTTTTTCTTCCTTTGACTAATTAGTTTTAAGGTTATTTGTACAAACACTGTGGGAGTTAATGTTATCTGTGAGCTGCCTGACAGGCTCCATGTCAGACAAAATCCAAAGCACATGCTATGTAATGTTTCTTCCAAGCCCACTTATGAAGATGTAGCTTATCCCAAATCCCACACACATCTTTCGGTAGAGAAAGTGATATAAGGGAGGCAATTTCTGCGAGAAAAAAAAAGCCCTTTCTTATGGTGCAATCATGTCTCTTTGGAGAAGTTACACTTAATTATAAAAAGCACCCAACTTCTGTGGTTCTCAGTCTTCAGGGATACAGAGAGACTTCTTGTTCCAAGTGTTGAAATCTGTATTGAATATGGGCTTTTGAAAGAACTCCATGTATGCCAAAGCATTCACTACCCACAAAAGGATTTATGCATGTGAGTTTAACACAGTGAATTGTTCCTCTTGTTAGAAAAACCAGAAATTACTGGGAGGCTGAAAGCAGAATCCTAGGACACTTTCTGGTGTCGTGACAATTTCCTACTCCAGCCCCGCTCAGGTTTTTATCACTAATAAAACAGAAAGCAGTGAACCAGGTGTATGAAAGAGCTCACCTTTGTTTTTTTTGTTTCAAATCATGGTTTTTTGGAGATGTGCAGCACAGGACCTACCCGTTCTATAAAAACCCCGAGGAGGTTTGCTCTGCAGCAAGCACTGGCACTGCGCTCCCAAGCACAGCCGCCCTCTTTCGGTGGGAAACCTCTCAACATCACCAGTCCACTCCTTCCCCTCCAAAACACTGCGTCAATCGGATAGCTTAGTAAGCACCAAATTACGCTGCGCTAATAAAAATAAATGTTCTTGGCAAAATACTTCTTTGACTCCATGCACTTCGATGAAAACAGCTTATTGAGTCAATTTGCTTACCTAAAATTCACTGATTATGTTTTTGTAACTCCACATGTCGACTGTCTTTTTAAAGGCTCTTGCAAGAACATCTGCAAACCTTCTGCGTCAGAAACATCTCATCAAAAGTAGCAATCCCTTACTGAACAGAAAACGTTATTTGTCTTGGGTTGGCGCAGAATTCAGCAATCTGAAAGCTGAACTGGAAATAAATCATGAGGAAAAGCTTGTGCATAAAATCGTTCTCTACAAGTGAAAAGCAGTTCTAGATCTGGCAGAAAGCAAAAAACAGATGAATCCATTAACATTTTAAATCAGTCAGTTCCTCCAATTTTAGAAGCAGTGTCAGTTTCTCACTGTCTTAACAGAGACCAATTGCTAGTGATAGTAACAAATGATGTCACTAGTGTATTCAAAATGACCACCCTGCATTTCCAGACCAGTACCAAATCTGTACCCACTTGCGTCAAACTGCAAATGAGACTTCCCTGACACAAGCAGTAGGTTGGCTGTTCAAAAATATCCAGCTTTACAGCAGCTTCTCCAGCAGGCTGGTCTCCTGCAGCTGCCAACTGGAGGTGACAGACAGAGATACCAATGCTCTCTGCCAGTTCCTGCCTGGCAACTTTTCTACAGAGCAGAAAACCAAAGCATTTTGTGAACTCTTCCTGGCCCACAGCAACCCTTAGAACAGTTGAGCTGTCAAAGTATTTATTAACATAATTGATTTTCAGTGTTTTGAACATAAAAATGTAAAGGGTAGAAACCCCAAACCTGCTTTTAACACACATGCAGGGAAAACCTACCAGCATACCTTTTCAGTGCTTCTCTACTCCTCATACACGCGTGCTTGCAGCACTTAATCACAATATGATCCCACATAGGGCTAAGATGACTGGCAAACTGTCAAGAAGACTATTTAAACTGCCCATCTACACATGCCAGGAAATCGTGGCTCTTTCTAGGTTTTATCTGCTTTTAGCTGCTTGCCACCTTGAGAATCACAGCCTTTGTGTACTCACAAGGCATAAGGATGTGAGCTTTATGCCCCTTTTTTAGGCACAGAAAGCCTTGCTTGACCTGTGATTGCAGCTGCAGCTTCAGCATTTGTTCCTTGTCTTTTGCTGCTCACTTTGACACCAAGCACTGTCCCTTACAGCCCAGAAGCATAAGTGCGCCTGCAGCTGCACAGTTTGGTGCCCAAGAATCCAGCTAGGCTGAAAATCAATTGTCCCCCTTTTCTCCCCGTTTTCCCTTTGCTAGTTTGCAGCTAGATACATACCCCAGCCTAGAGCCCCACACCAGCACAATGGGAACCACAAAGAAGGACCAGCTGGAGGCAGGAACAAGGGACTTGAAGTGGCTGTTGCTGGAAGTAATCACTGAAAAATACAACCATCAAATAACACCCTGCAGAAAAAGAAATTTCCTGCTGCTCACCCATATACTAACAGACTTCACAATCCCTCTCCGGGGCTGGTAAGAGTGAAATGTTCATTCCATAAATCACAAGAGCTGAGGTGGGGACAGACAACCAGCACATCAGCTCTGAAAACACCAAAGTGCAAAGGTATCTAAGTGTTTGGCATTCACAGGCTCTGGATGTCTAAACACTGAGACACCCAGCAGGTGATCAGGACCTTGGGGACCTACATTCTAAATTTGAGAGGCAAAGTGATTGTTTCATCCTGTACAGGACCAGCCCAGGATCTTAAATTGTCATCTTTAACTTACTTAAGGAACTGCTTATATATACTTGTCAAGTAGAACACTAAAACACATTATTTCTTGTACCATCAGTAACATCTGTTTGAATCCATTCAATAGGAAATGTACAGCCCAAGTACTGAAGACTGATATTGCAGGATACGGCAAGTTCGTAGTGCACACCCTGCAATAGTGCACTGTTTTTCCAAACTATGATTACTTTCACCATAGCTATTTTGGAAAACTGACTTTAAAGATGTAGATGCTTCTAGCAATAGCTAAGGGCTGCTCCAAAGGCATCAGAGTAGCATACTCTTAATCCAGCCTATCTGTTCCACAGAGGTTTTGAGGAAACCTCCCCTATATGCATGCCCTTGGTCACACAGGAGTACAAGTTTTAGTAGGAGAAAATCATGAAAAAGACTCAGAGCTGCAGCTCATGCAACTTGCTGCATTTCAAAGCTTCAGCTATTAAAACCAGTCATGTAGCTTTAGAGTCCTGAAAACTTCCTTCTAACACCTTCTAGAGCACAGACTCATCCCAATGGCAGCAGAAGCAAACTTCCAGAACCAAAGGCTTTGCATTGTAGCATAGTGGGAAAGTTAAGACAGTAAAACATACAAATGGAGTCTGGAAATTCACCTGGGCCTGGCAGAGCACCTGTAGCTGCTGTTCAGTGCTCAGCTGTGATCAATGACCACAGTGAAAATACTCTTTCAAGGACCACATGCCAAAATTTCTCAAGCTGCACAGAAACCTCCTATCTTCCAGCACTGATTTAGACTCTTGTCTTCCTCTTCTGCCTATAGCGTAGAGTCAGCACCAATCTTCCCTTTCTCCTGCATGAATTCTGCTGTGTGGAAAGAGACTTTAAAAAAGCACCAGTAGTAGGTGGAGTGATTCTGTTTTCATAGAGTCTGTTGTGCAACAGCACCATCCAGCTGTCATACAAAAAAATGAAACATTAATGCCACTATCCAGATTTGGTCCTGGATAAAGCAAAATGAAGAACTACAACCGTTGAACAAAAAGCCAACCCCAAAACAAACAGATTTTTTTTTGCTCCTGAATTAACCATATTGGTGCATTGTGTTATGTTTTCTGGGCAAGTACACAAGAGCGTGCTTTAGCAAAACTAATCAAATCAGTTCGTCTCTGTATAGTAAGACTGGCAGGCTATAGCTTACCTCAGTGTTTCAGGCAAAGTGTGGAAGATAAGCTCTCGGATATGTGGAAAAGACCATTACCTTTTTGTTCACAACCAAATACAGTTAATCACACCACAAAAATTAATAAAAACGTTCAATCACTTCATAAAAGTCTGTTTTAGCTAGAACTCACCACTCTTGAGTTTCAATACTGAAAGCTAGAACAACCTCCAGCAAGGGGGGAAAAACAAAAACTCAGACTTAACTAATGGATTACTCAAGAGGCATTATGACTTGAGGAAGAAGACTTCTTACTTTCCAAGATTTTTCATTCAGTAGTGTTCTTTAACAGTAACTGTAAGGCATATCTAATGGAAATAAGCAGTATTCCCTACAATGGATAAGTGATTACCTGAATTAAATCCGCAAGGTCACTGCTTAAACAGCCCTCAATTCCTCACTAAACTCAGTTTTGTTATAACACCCACAGGCAGCTTACCACATGTCAAGTGATGATCAGAAAGACTAATATTAGAATACCATTGTTGCACTATTTGTGCCTTAGCCTGTTCTATGATCCCACATTCCTGCATTGTCTGATACTTGAAAGCAGGGAGCACATCACCTTTCCTGACTTTCTGAAGTCTAGTACTTTACAAACACTTTACAAAGCAGTACAAGGTTTCTATCAAAGTCTAAAGTCAAGTCAATCATCCTTTAAAAGAAAAAAAAAAAGCAGTGGCAACTTTCCAAGTAAATATTGGCAGAAACAAAATGTAAATGTAACAATTAACCAAAAAAAAAGGACATACCTATTCTTCAAAGAAAACCGGAAAGGATTAAATGAAATCAGTAAATTTTAATGTAAGCCCAGGACATAAGAACACAGCAACAGGAAAACAGCAAGAACAGAACAGTAGCCAAAGCCACAGGAGCAAAGAAAATGCCCAAAGATACAGAGGTGCCAAACAAGAGAGAAGGTGCCCTCAGAGTGAGTCCACAGAGACATTGCCCTAAGGAAAAGGGGACAATTAGGTCCCTAAAACCTGCAAATAGACACAGCCAATAAGGAAGTGTTATGGGTAAGTTTGACTAATGAAAGCAAGGAGTTCCCCTCTCACTCACATAGGATGAGCAGAATACAAGAATACCTTCAAAAGGAGCTGTATTAAAAAGTCATTGCAGGACTATATCATTGAAGCAGAGACAGAACAAAGCTACTAAAAAAATATAGTGGAGTGAAAACAGACAAAAAACTTGAATCAGTAAAAAAAGAACTGGTGCCAAATTTGCAAAAAAAAAAAGGAAAGAGTGGTATGTAGGAGGGTACTGGAGGAAGGAGGTGCTGGGCAAGAAATCCTTTGAACCTGTAACCAAAGTTTCTTCTGTTACACACACACAAAAAAAATGTTAGCAGAGTTCAAATTTTAAGTGCAGAGAAAGTACTCCAAAATAAAGTGCCTGATCTTGATTGAAATCAGTCTGTTTCCCTTGCTAGGGACTGAACAGAAAACTTATGACAGAACTGTATACTCAAAAGGCACAGAGTTACACACTCATCCCAGTAACAGAAAGTGTGATCAATCCATTTAAAAACTAAGATGTACAGGGGGAACAGACAGAAAGACAACAAAGAGGATAAGCAGATCTAGTTACTTGTCAGGTCAAATAACAAGGGGGGAGGATACAGCATAAAAATCACACTAAGCATAGAAATAGGCCTCCCATGGAAAGAAACAAGACAAGCCAGACAGAAGAAGAAACAGGAAGCCATGAAGTCTTTCCAAAACAGTCTAAATAGAGACAACACTTTTACACCATCCGCCATGAGGTCAGCCAAAATCCTGCCAACTTGATCGTTGTAAGTCCTACAGGATTTCACATGGAACTTGAGCTCATGACAGTGTTTCTTCTGTTTTACCACAGGGTGAAAGCTTTTAGGGCACATCAGGTACCAGAAAGCACTAGAGGCAAGAGAAAAAGTGTTTCCAGTAGACAGCAACCTGTTTACACTTACTACTTGTTCAGTTTAGTTAAGGAAATGATCTTATTTAATATTAGAGGTACCTATTCAAACTGAGCTTTCTAGTCGTGTATGAGTAAGCATTTCCAATCCCAGTGCTTCAGCTGTCCAGAGAGTCTTAGGTAGTTGTACTATAGTTAAACCTGCCATGTCACTCAGAGTATATGCTTACATGTCTACAAGCCCCTGCCACCTCCCTGCCAGCAAAGTATCTATTTACTATCCACAGAAGGTACTATTCAGTTCAGACCTAAAGAAGCTCAGTTCTATCTTCATCAACCTCTAACCTTGTAACAAGCAGTGCTTGTGGACTTGATTTATTGCAAGCTTCTGCTGTCACTGGGTGCAATGGCGGACCTAATCACAAGTTTGTTGGATTTGGCATTTCAGTACACGAACAGTCTTACTTAAACCAGGGACACAGAATACAATTGATGTGAAAATAGTGATGGGATCACACATTATAAATCCAGAATTATAAAAGCCAGAAGAGCTGGATACAAAAAATATGCTGCACATACTAGTCTCTCAAACTGCTCCATCCTTAGAACTACACTGCAACACTCACCAGATCCCTCTTTTCAAGCAGACTTTCTGTGAGTCCAATTAATTTTATATTTAGCATTTAATGGCAAGTTAGTTTCTGCTTCCGAAGTGTCTAGACATAAGTTGCATTGATACACATGTCTTCCAGTGATAGGCCAAGTCCCCATAACAGGGAGTATGAATAAAACCAAGAAGTTCAATCCTATAAAGCTCACACATTTTAAAATGTAAGAGCTTATTTTAATCCAAGCTATGTCTACTGTAAAGTCCAGTTCATAACATGGCAACTTGCTGCTCATAAGTTCATATGTACAGTGAAAACAGTCAATCAATGCAAGTTTCTAGTCAGTACGGCTTCTCCATTGATTCCAACATTTTCTTTCTCTCTTCTGCTGAGGGCATCTCTGGTTTCACACCACTTCTTTTCCTTTGCATCATAATGTCATGCTGAAAATAGAATAAAGTGACCATGAGAAGACAGATTTCTCAGAAGTCTCTGCCTCTGAGTTCAGAATGAACAAGATTCTTTAACAGAAGTACTCTTTAAAGATCCAGATAATCTAAGTCTGATTAGTTGATAACTAAATGTACTAGTATTTTACTGAAGATATCTGATAACTTACCTTGCTGCTTCAGAAGACAGTGAAATTACAGTATTCCCATTACAGCATGTCAGACTCACGTGCAATTGTCTGTAAATAGGATTTTAAGGCTAAGCTAAAAGACTCTCTACTACTATGGCATAAGGAAAGAAAACAGCAGAGAACAGTTTAACTGCACATAGTTCCTCATAAAAGAAGGAAATAAGGACAATGTCAGCAAATAAGACTGAATGCTTCCTAAGCTTTATCTTGGGTTAAAGTAACTATGTCCCAAACCAATGGAAAAACAGGTGAACGTATCTTACCTCAGATTTTGTTTTCATTATATCCATTTAAAACAAATTATTACTAGAAATACCTGATTCAAATTCAGAGGAAAACATATCAGGTACTGTAAGAACTCTGACTCACAATCTAAGAGGGTTAACTTTGGAGAACCAAGGGAGTACTTCAATGCACATCTGCTTAACTCTTCCAGAAACACATACTGAGACTACCTAGGCCTGTTAAGTCACTAAAATCCACAGCAGCCAGCACTAGTCTGAAGAGCTCAGAAAGCAGTGTGTCAGAAGTTATGTACTTAAAGCAAACCATGGAGTAAGATTTAGAAAAACTCTTGTGCTTACCCAGAATTTTCTGCAACTTTTGTACTTTGTGAAATACACAGTACACATATCCTTGACATAATTGTTGTCATCCATACATTTTCTAGAGGCATCCATTTCCTTTAACAGGGAAAATATACTTCAGAGCTGAGGGAAGTTTCAGTGTCTAAAAATTCTAACAAGTCCCAGAATATCTATGAAGATAGTAGACAGCTTCTTAGATGAAAGAATACTATCAAAGAGAGCAGAGGAACACTCATCACAAAGAATAATCAGTAATTCCAAGCAACAAATTCACTTAGAGATAACAGACATTACTACTCTTTAAATAGTAAGGATAGAGTCCATAGAATAGTTGTTTACAAAGATGTCTGGTATAGTAACAAAAGACTTCTGAAAACCAACCAAGCTTGTCTAACCAGGATTTCAGGCTTTGGTTTTAAGGACAGAAAACGGAAGAGATTGCTATCAGTTGTACTATTGCTATTTATGAGGAATTACTGGTTATTTCACACTTACTCTAAAGGTTGATTTTCAGCTTTTCCCATCTTCAGACGCTTTAAAAAAACTTTTTATGCAAAATGTCAATGCAAAAGTGCCATCCTTAAAAAAAAAACCCTCTAAAAATCACATTGTTTAACATTGAAACATATAAACAGATATCTTACCGCTATACATGGATTTATATCATGGTCTCTAAGCTGTTGTGCATGCCTCGACATTCTAGACAGACACTTGTACTTCAGCTAGAAACAGAAGAGAAACAGGATAAGTATCTGCTTTTAATAACAACTCAGAATTAAATCTGAACTTCAGCACGTAATAAAGGCCTTCCAAAAAAACCCCAAACACACCACCATCAAACCTCCTTTGCAAAATGTTACTTCAAAAGCACTACCAGCAAGACAACCCAGGCAAGTTCAGCCTACCACCAAGACCACTTACTCCCTGATAAATTCCTGCAGAGAACGGGACCACTAAGTTGACTCTCATACCAGCCTGTCATGTCATTCAGGAAGTGACTGTGCCTAGAAGAAACAGCTCCATAGAAGCTATTCACAGCCAACACTGCAGACAGTTCAACTAATAGTGCAGGGGAGCAATGTACAAGAAAACATTTCCAGCTTTGTGCCTGCATTGCATCTGTATCTTCAAGCTTTACAGGTGCAACAAGTGCCCAACCCTCTCTTGTGTTGCTATATCGGATATTTAACAGAAAAGGGAATGGTTTCACCACAAGGAGGGACCAAATCCACTCATGCTGTGTATGACAGCTTGTATCACATTTTTCACCAGTTTAGTAGTTTGACATGGATTCTAGGAACTATAAGTTTGAGAGACAGAGTTCAGTGCCAAGAACCTACTCTGATCCAAAACAATGACATCACTATGAACAGCAGATCCTCATTCTCTTTACTGTTTCCCATACATTGCCTCTGGCACACACACAGGCATGCAGGTATTTGTTCCAAACAAACACTAAATCTAACCAATAATAAATTAACTATGACCAGATGACTGAGCCAAGGCAAGCAGAAACACAGGACTGAGTAAGACAGCACTCTTTGCAGCAAATTGAAGTACAGCTGATAAAGGAAATTGTGAAAGGATATCTTTGCTTGATCTTTTTTCCTTTCCTAGATACATGGCTGTTAATTCTAAACTTCAACCTGTTTCTGTTCACATTAGAGATTGACAGCAGCAGTAAAAAGCCAGTTTTGCTTGATATCGTCAAACAAAAACATCAAGTACTGCTCATAGATAGAAAATAATGGTTTAGATGAAAGTTGTTCTTTACATAACAGTAAGCTATTCCCGGTGAATACGCTTGAGATTCTACATCCTGCACAAATATATTCTCTTGGAGCTTTGAGTATTTTTTGCATTCCACTTGATAGTTTTCTTCAAACAGGCCTTTTACAGAACAGCATCAGGAAACACTTCCACTTTCCTTTGAGAACAATCCAGTGTTTCAGTTAACTTCACAAGCTAGGCAAATGTTTGCTTTTTTGTGGGTGCAAGAGGATTTTTGATCAGGCACTTGCAACTCTAGCATGTAGAACAATAGTGTCATCCAGACTTCCAAGAAAGGAGGGGCAGAAAGGAGGAGAAGAAGGCAAAAGCAGCATATCACAATGCCACATCTAAGTCAATATCACAGGCACAATGTGCTTAGAGGTTTGTGTCTGTGTTATAAATAGTCTTCATTGATATTAGAGGTGGAAGTACGTCTCAAGGTGTATGGTATGAAATTGACCTCAGTCTTACTCTCTGAAGAGTATCTGTGAGTTGTAGAATGTGTCGGTGCTCTTTATTCAAACTGCAATTATAATTTTCAGTTTGATTACACTACCAGAGTCTGCAACCATGCCCAGTTTAAGGAACAATGCACACAATACATTAAATATCTACTTAACAAACAGGCAGTTCAGGTTCTCATGAAGCTGCTTAGCTCAGAGCAGGCAAATGCCTAAACGTATTTAGTGCTACCGAAAACGTCCGACAGCTGCTGCGCATGTTCCTCTCTCCCCCTCAGCCCTCCAAAGTACTTCAGGATGTGAAACATTATCGGCACGAAGGGCAGGCAGGTCACAGGGAAACGCTGCTGTGTGATTGAAGGAGCAGCCGAGCAGGAAACGACCTTCCCCCCGAATTTTTGCACATGCAGAATCTTCCCTTCCTGCTTTCAGATTACAGGTCTGAGTACACAAGCACAACCAAAGGCTTGTCTATTCCACAATTCTTAATTATGCTTTAACACATTAACAGTCATAAAATGTACCACAGAGAAATACATGTGTTGCTAGTGCTCTTTAACCTCAAGGGTTTTTCACTTTGTAGAATCACAGAATGGTTTGGGTTCGAAAAGACCTTAAAGCCCATCCAGTTCCAAACTTCTTGCCACAGGCAGAGACACCTCCCACCAGACCAAACTGCTCAAGGTCTCATCCAACCTAGCCTTGAACCCTTCCAAGGAGGGGGCATCCACAACTTCCCCGGGCAACCTGTGCCAGTGCCTCACCACCCTCATCAGGAAGAATTTCTTCCTAATGCCCAATCTAAATCTTCCTCCTTCCAACTTAAAGTCATTCTTTCTCACCCTGTCACTGCACGTCCTCGTAAAAAGTCCCTCCGCAGCTTCCTTGTGCGCTCTCTTCAGCTACTGGAAGGCCGCTATTGGGTGTCCCTGGAGCCTTCTCTTCTCCAGGCTGAGCAAGCCCAACTCTCTCAGCCTGTCCTCACAGCAGAGGTGCTCCAGCCCTCTGATTATCCCTCCTCTGGAACCGTTCCATACCCTTCTTCTGTTGGGGATTCCACAGCTGGACGCAACACTCCAGGTGGTGTCACAAGAGCAGTGCAGAGGAGAAGAACCGGATATTTTTCCATGGGCTTTCTTAAACGCACATATGCGCACAACATCCGCAACCACGCTACGCAACACATCAGCTTTGCTAAACGTTAAACCCTGGAGCAGTGACCGCAGGAAAACCCTACGGTTTTTATCGCTATTAGAACGGGACAAGCGGGGGGCTTGGGGGGTGCGGAGGCGGCAGCTCCGGGAGCTCGGGCACCGCGGAGCTGCCTCTAGAAAAAGGAGTGATTCGGATGTAGACGGGCGGGGGGTCGCTGACAAGACGCCAAATAGGAAGACCACCACGGAGCGCCTGCCTTCCCCCACTGAGGGGGGAGTGGGGGCGCGGAGAGGACTCGCGGTGAAAACGATGGGGGGGGGGGGAGGGAGGGGCGCGCGTTCAAGGGGATCCGCGAGGAAGGCGGGGGCGCGCGTGGAGGGGACCCGCGAGGAAAGACCGGGGAGGAAGGAGTGGCGAAGACGCGCCCGGAGGGGACCCGCACCTCAGCCTACACACGCACACACGCTCCCCGTCTCGCGCGGGGATAAGGGCCGTCACCCCAACAGCCGGCGGTGCCCTGCAGCCGCGGGAGCCCCAACAGCCGGGGCGCTCTCGCAGGCGTCCCCTCAGCACCCCCTGCGGCCAGAGAAGCGGTGCCCGGGCCCCGCCGCGCAGCAGCCACCGCCGCCTGGCCCAGGCAGGACGCCCTCCGCGGAGGACAAGCCCGCCCAGGGAAAGCGTTCCCTGCCCGCGGGCGGCACTCACCTCCGTCCGCGCCGCCGGCAGAGAGAGGCAGCCCGTCTCCCATTCGAAAGACGTCAGCGGCTCGGGCAGCGCGCTTAAGTACGGCCGCTGCCTACCCCGCCGCCGGCCTCGCACCTCCCCCCGTCCCAGTCCCAGCGCCGCCGCCGCCCACGCCCCATTGGCGCTGAGTGGCAGCGCCCCGCAGCCAATGGCGGCGCGGGGGAGCCCGCCCCGGCGATGAGCGGCGCCTCCTCGCACCAACGGGGCGGGCGGCGCGGGCCGCAGGCGCCGGCGTCGGGGCGCGGCCGCGGCGCTGAGTGACGGGGGGAGGCGTCCAACCCGCGGTGCGTGTGGGCGGCGGGCGGTGTGGGCGCGGCGTGTGCGGCAGGCTGGGCTGCACCGCAGCGCATACACTACAATGGCTGCTGGAAAGACGGGAAAGCAAACAATTTCCAGGCCCGCCGCGTCCAGCCCGAAATATGGGGAAAAAATTACAGAAAAATCGGAGAACACTGTAAAGGGTGGAAACGGGGCGCAGAGGGGATGCTGAGGCTCCCGCGGTGAGTCTGCTGCGGGTTTGGGGGGCAGGCGCCGGGGTTTAGCAGGGAAATATCAGGGTTATTTAAATTATGAAGGGGGAGGAGGAGCAGGAGGGGGGGACAGCAGAGAGGAGCGGCGAGCACTGAGGAAAAGTTTGTGTGAACTATCCCTGCCTTCCATCCCTCTCCCCCCGTCTCCCGCAGCCCCCCCGCCATCCCAGCGCCGGACCCCCTTGGAGGGGAAAAGGGGGGGGGGGGGGGGGGGGCAAGAGGCGCGAAGCGAGCGGTGCCCCCTCCTTCCCCTCCTTGGGAAGAGGGATGATTTTGAGAAAAAAACCTCTCTCAGGAGTTTTCCTCCACTCCTCCCCTCCCTCTTTCCCCGCGGCGCTATGTTGGTTCGCGAGCGAGCGGGTGAGGCGGCGGTCTCTGCCCGCGGAGGGCGCGGGGTGCCCGGCGCAGACCCCCGGGGCTGGGGCTGTGGGGCAGGGGCTGTGGGGCAGGGGCAGGAGCTGCGCGGCCGCCCCCCCCCGCCCCCCCCCCGCCTCTGCGGAGCCTGTGTGCTGTGAGTGCAGTGACAGCGGCGAGAGAGAGGGAGCGGAAGACATTAGAGAGCGCGGTGCCGAAAAATGAGGGAAAAAATTAATATAAATTCGCCCCCCTCCTCAAACCGGCCGAATTTTGCACAGAAATTTGCCCCGTGGACCCGGCTACCCGTGGAGTGTCCCCCGGACCTGGCGGCTGCGTCTTTGGGGGATCCGGAGTGACTTTGGGGCGCTCGACCCCCCTTTCCCGTCGTTTTTTGGACAAAAGTTTTTTTTTTCGTAATAAAGAAACGAATTTGCCCGCTCTCCCCCTCCGAGTGGCCGGGAAGCTTTTCCCTTCCCCATCGGTGTGTGTTTAGGGAGAAGTGTGAACCCGAGGAAGTGCCGAGCCGTGCTGCCTTGGGGAGGGGGGTTTGCTAACTGAAAGCAGGAGAGATCCGGAGAGAGAGAGAGAGAGAGCAGGGACAGCTTGTTGTCAGTATCATAAACAACCAAAATGGAGGGAGAACTGAGGCATATAACAAAATAAAAATCAGAAAAAAATGCCAAAAAACTCCTAAAAATCGGGGCTGCTCCCCCTTTTCTTCCTCAAGGTAACAGAATAAAACCCGTGTCTTCCTGAGACATTTTTAAGGTTTCAGGGAGCAAGGAGTTAATATTTATTATTTTTTTTTTGTTGATGAATTCTTTGGAAAGGCAAAAACCTCTTATAACTCGCCACCGACAATGAGAAAACGTGAAAATCCCTTTCAGGAGAGAGAGGTAGGGGGAGATGATAGTGCAGAAAGTGCATAACTTGGGGATAATGTGGAGTGATCCTAGATAAGGTAAATGATGTATTTGCTGCTTTATAACTTCCTTTTTAAAATGCTTTTTGGGATGTTTGGCGGGGGGGGAGGGAGGGGGGGGAGTTGGAGATGGGGTCTCCTTTCTTTTCCTCTGTCTTTTTTTTTTCTGTCTGACTTTTTTTTTTCCCCTGGACCGGAATGTAATGCTTTTGTAGTGTCACTTTCCTGATCTAATTAGGATGTGTGAGGCAAAGAGTAAACCTTTCCGGTTTATAAAGTGCGTTTTCGTTGCTTTTGAATTTCAAGCTTTCCAGGTGGCTCACTCCTCTATTTTAACTGGATTCTTCAGAGGAGTGTGGGGTTGAGGTAATGCTCCATAGGGAAAGGAGAGAGGGCTCAGGGGCAGGGCACCTCTTCTGCGGGTGGTTGCTGATTTCCCAGGCACGTTCAGTTCACCTGTTTGTCTCCTAAAAGAATGTATTCTGGAGTCTCCTCGTTTTATTTATACAAAATAATGATGCCTCATCTCGCCTCTTGTTGAAGTTAATGCGAAAGTGCTGCTGATGTTGGTTCCACGTGGGATCAGGGACATAGCAGGGCATTTTAAAGAGACAGCTTCTCTTTTCCTAGGGTTATCATCACCTCTGCAGCACCTCTGCCTCTAGCAGAGGGATGGTTCGCTGTTCCCAGTGAACAGGTACCAAATTGGCCCTGGTATAGTGAACTAAGGCAGGATAGTAGGGCATAATGTGCAGATTCGTTTGGCTCAAAGCAATTCTTCTGTGTGTATCAGGTCTTCAGGAGAGTTTTCCTGGTGTGTTAATTAAAATGCTGTGTTTTGGAGAGTGTTTTTTGGAATGTGTGTTGCAGAAATGAAGTAGTCTCAGGTTGTTTAGTATTAAAAGCCAGTGCTGTTCTGCTAGCTGTGAATTCCCTGGGAGGAGACCTATGTGCATAGGGCAGCTTCACAGGCATTTTATAGAAGTTGTGTAGTGCATTATTTTTACTTTGAATAAATTCATTTTTGATGAGGACACCTGAGTTTATTGAGAAGTATTGTAGAGCTT
Organism: Tapera naevia; assembly: GCA_033556795.1. Lineage (NCBI taxonomy): Eukaryota > Metazoa > Chordata > Aves > Cuculiformes > Neomorphidae > Tapera > Tapera naevia. The sequence goes on from JAUMJJ010000038.1 coordinate 22,570,447, forward strand.
CTTCTATGCTTAAGTCTTCTGAACAGTCCCAAAAGATTTTGAACGTAGTAAGAATGACTGTAGGTTTTAATTGGCCAAACTAGGGACTTCTCACAAGCACACCTTAGCTGTGTAATTATAACATCACTTGGAAGAATTGCCTCTGGCTTTGTTTAAAAAAATGAAAAATCATCATAACTGCGATCTAGTTTCATGTATATGTGTGCATGCATGCTTTTAGCATGGGTTCTGGCTGATACAGTTTTTTGTTTAATTTTTAAATTTTAATTGTTTAACTGTAGTATTGTGAAATGTTCCCCTTGTCTCTTATCCCCCGTGTTTTGATTTTCAGTGAAATATGCTATTAAAAAAATTAACATCACCTCTTAATATGGCAATTTGATATCTTTATGAGGAGTTATGATGTTTATTTTACACATGTTGTTTTTGTGGTCTTTGTATTTAATTTTAGATTAAAAATTGAATATAGGTATGTGGTTCTTGAGAGGGCAGATGGAGTACTGAATTTGTAGCAATGCTCTTTCAGCAAATGTTTTCTTTGAACTTGTGGAAGTGGAGTGTCAGTTGTGATAGCCCTCTGTATAGAATAGCATGTGTTAGCGAATGATCTATACCTTTGCTGCAAGTGTGACCAAAGAAGCTGTTGTATAGTAGTTGATGACTAGGATAGTCCTGTGGTTAGAGATTTTGGAAGAAATCTCAAAGTTTTCCATCGACTCACAGTTGTGAAAATTAAATCATATTAACTACTCTTAGGATAGAAAAAAAGACTCATTAGGGAAGAAAGATTAATCAGTTTGTGTAAAGGACTGAAATTGAACATTTTTCCAAAACTGTCTTTTATGGTTTAGAGATCTCTTTATAGTTAGAAAGCATTCATACTTCAAATTTATTTTCCAAATATTTCTTACAATGATCTCTTCTTTTTATTGACTGGGGTAACATTAGTCTGAAGTGCATAGAAATTTGATAAATTAATAGCAGTACACCATGTGTTGCTGTTTTAAATGTACCAGGGTAGATAGATTGATAGTAGATGTACAGAACTAACTTTAATAAACTAGTGAACAGTGCTCTGAACAGGATTGAAGAGCTCTTCAAATACTGTGTCTGTGGCCATCAGTGTGAAGTGTTTAAGGTGTTACTAGATTTTTACCTGATTTACAACTTCTAAATCATTAATATTGTAATGCTGAAAATAGGTATAGGTACTAGTAATAAAAACATGAAAGCAGCACATGTTGTGGAGTATCTTGACTTCCAGTTGTGTATTACAAAGTGAATTCAGTGTATCCTACCCTAGTACAAAATTCAGGACATAGAAAGGAGGAGGAGGCAAGGGTGTTCTCACAGAATTTGACACTCTTCTGAACTGGGTTTAATGTTAAGGTATAATCCAGATAGTGATGATAATAATAGCAGGAGATAAATGTTGTTTTTTACAAACTTGCTCTCTTTTTGTAGAAAACTGAATTCATCTGACAGGGATGATGTGGTGTTTAATAAAAATAAAAGTAACTTGCAAAGCTTCCTTACTTTTAAGAGTAAAGATAATCTCCTCTATTATATATTGTTCTGGTTCTATACAGGATTAAATATGATTTTTTCAAGTTTTTCTAAAATTAAAACACCTGAGGAAACAAATACTATGGGCTGTTGTTGGTAGATTTACCTTACTTTTTGTAGGTAAGCTGTGAATGTATTAAAATCATTCTTAGATACTTATTAATTCTCTTCAATAATGTTTAAAACAATAACTACAGTATTCTACAGTAATACAACAAATTCAGGAATCTAAAATAAATCTAAATCAGCTTTTCTTAAATGCTTAGTTCAAGTGTGTTTCTTGGAGTGTACTTTTCATTTGGTAATTATACTGAAAAATTAGTTTTCCAAGATAGAACTTTGAGATTTAAATTAAGAAACTTTTTAAAACTTTGTGTGATTCCAAAAGGCACTGCATGCAAAGCGCAGCCACTTCTAATGGTCGCCCATCTCCGCAGCTAGTCAGTCAAAATGGTGCCCTTAAGTCTCCTCCTTTCAGGGTAATGCATGTGTTTTAAAATTAATGGGTTAAAGAGGGCACTGCTTGTGTTCCAAATAAACCACTGTTTGTAACTGTTCAAGGTTATTTTGTTAAAAGAGATGTTTTATTTCAGGGTCTAAACCATAAGTTTCTTAAATTTTTATCTATAACCTCTTACATCTTTAAAGACAGTTTTTGTCAGCAAATACCTTTTTAGAGGGTATTTGAACCTTTTTGAACAAGTTTATCTGTTTACCAAGGGGAGCTAGTCTGGAAAATATGAAATATGTTACAGGATTAGACCATTCTCAATAATCAGTAAGAATTAAAAGGAACAGCCACCACCACCGAAGTGACAGAGCACTAGCTTTCAAGGAGATATTCTCCAAATATCTGCTACTAGTGAGGATTTAGCTTGCATTGCTTTTGAAAGAAATGTGCAGTATCTGTCCACTGAACTGTTAAGCATCTTTAACCAATTACCAAGTGTTTAGGTAGCTTTAAAAAACTATGTAAAAATAATTCAAATATTAGAACACAGTAACATTTTGTATTGATCAAATGTAAAATGTTTAAATTTCTGAAGTGCAGAGGAGGGGTTTTTTTTGCATTTATCTGAGCATTTTGATAGTAGAGAGTTGTGTGTTTTTCCTGCTAATCAAAAAAATTACATCTAGAATTTAATTAAATTTTTATTGATTTTTAAATTGTGCAAAATTGTAACTTGAATGTAAAACATTCATTAACTCTCAATATAATCACTTATACAGCTGCCTATATTTTATTTTTAATTTTTCAAGGAATACAGTGACCCTTTACCTGAAATTTAATAGATTGCAGTTACTGACGCATTTTAAATTAACAGTTGTTCACCAAACATAAAGTGTGAAAAATTCTAATTGTGCACAAGTTATAAAAACCTAATATTGAACAGAACTGGTCACCATTAGTGCAAGTTCAGTTTTACTTTTATTTATTTTGGCTTGTTAAAGTATTTTTTGTCTATTTCAGTATCAGTGTTCACCTGTGGTTGTCTTATCTTAGAAGGATGAATTAGGAGAAATGAGTAAATTGGAGAGGTTTTAAACGCTTTAATAAGATATAACATGCTTTTTAAAAGAGTTATGTGGTAACAGTTACAGAGGATGGGGCCTTCTCATAGGATATATTAAAATTGTTTATATTTAAATGGATCCTGCATGTCTTGTAAACAGTTGCTGTAGGATCATGGCATTAAAATTAACCACGATACGTAGCGAGGTTTTGAGATGACTGCTTAAGTACATACTTGAGAGTGAATAGCGGGGAAGCTTATATAGTTATTCTCATGTTGAAGGAATAAATAAGTTTCTATTGTAGCCTTCTTTGTAATAGCTTCTGTCCCTTTCCTAATTTACTGTCTGTCCAGAGTGTAGAAATACCTTGTCGAACACCTTAAAATACATAGAGCTATTCTATGCGTGCCCAACCCTGGTGCTTTTGATAGACTTAAAAGGGGGCACTAGGAGAGTGGAATGTGGCCCAATGTGTATAATTTTTATTTTATTTGTTTAAAGAGAAGGGAAAGGAAAAAAATCAAGGCTGAACTAGCATAAAACAAAAAAGTGAGGTAGATAAAACAAATGAATGTAGAAGACTGTGGGTATAACACATGAAACAGCAAATCAAAACTCCAAAGTGAAATAGCTCAAATCAGCTTTGAGAAGTCAAGTGGGATTCAGGAAAGCAAAACCTAGACTTGCCATCAAATGCAATTAAGAAATTACTATGTAAAGGAACTTGGAAAAATGCAAAAAGTGTCTGAATTGCTATAATCTTCTTTTGCACTTAATGTGCCAAATTCCTCTCTCAAAGGAGAATATCCCTAGAAATCAGATTAGAAAGTGTTTAAAGGGAATTATTTGTCAAAGTTGTTTTTTAACTAATGTTAGGATAACTAATAATAATCTCTTCCATATTATTGTAAATAGTACATTATTTGATAGCATTTAACCATGCAGATTTTACACAGACTTATGTATTGTACAGGTAATTTACCTGGTAGCCTGACAGTGTATATCACTAACTTTCATCCTAAAAGATTTTCTTTGTGATTTTGGGTCACATTACACTTTGGAGACTGCCAAACCTGAAGTATTTCTCATGGAATAAGATGTAGATAGTTGTTTTTGTTTTATGCACATTTACTGTGAATTGCCAAATAATAAAAAGCAAGGAGAATGTCAGAAAGCTTATCTTCCCTCTTTTATTTATTTAGTATGTATTTGTATACTACAGGGTATCAGATTTACTAGTACATGAGTTCTCTAAAAAGTCCTGCAAATCATCTCATTCTGACTTAATGAGATCTCATTACACCAAATGTTTGAACAACAGGAAGACCCTGTGTATGCAAATCAGATTTTACTGTCCCAAGTGCTTCTCACTTCAAATGAAACTGTTTATTGTGTGATATATGTATTTATCAGGAATATTTCTACGTAACATAGATACACACACATTTTATGGAAACGTGGATATTTAGGGAGAATGTCATGTCTTTTGAATCGGTTGTGATATAATAATTTTTTTTTAAAGAGAACCTTTTGAAGAAAAGGCAGAAAGAGAGATTCTGGCAGCTCACTATTAAATTTCAATCAAGCCTGTATAGTTAGTAATAAAACATTTACAAGTTTGTAAATGTTAAGTTTCTTCAAATTCTTACTGTCACCTGTGGAATTTTCATTTATCGTAATTGTGCGTTTACTACTTCTGGCTACATGCAAGGCTTAATAATAATACTGTATTTATCACGTAGAAGCATAGATGCAGTATAAATATGTAAAAGTTGAAATTGCATGTTTTTATATTTTCATAAGATGATACACTACAGAGATGTAAATTTATGGTGTTAGCTACCTGTTATCAGATAGTGATGTTCTTCCTTTCACAAGTACTATTAAGAAGAATGAGTATTAAACTAAAAACAAGTGTAAAATCCTGTCAGGATTTTGTGCTCTGTTTAAAAGGTAGGCATAGACATTGTTCAAGCTTATTTTGTTCCCTGGAAGTTATTGTGGTCAATATATGCATAATTTGTTTCATCTAGGACACTAGGAAATGGTGAACAAACTTAGAGAAGAGCTTAGGCATAGCTGATCACAATAAATGAACTTGAATCTGTAGAGTTTTTTTCCTCTGTGACTTGACAGTTTTCTTTAATTCTTTGAATACTGGGATTGTGTTGAGACTAAACCACTTCTAATTATAACCCAGCACAAACATATAGCTTTTGGCTATATTTTAATCAGTTTCAGAAAAGGTAATAAAAATATTATTACATCTGTCAAAGGATGGTGTTGCTACATGCTATTTTAGATGGTGTTTAGATACAGTTATAAGCATACTAGTACAATGAAATAAGCTCTGTTCCTAAACAACAAAGTTACATTAAGTGTTACTTAAAAGGTAACTGAGAATCATATGTTAATTATCCTAATTATCCAGGCTATTTTTAATATGTGTTGAAATTGCTTTAAAACATATGTATGAAATATTTATATCAAACTCGTTTAATTTCTCATTACTTGTAAAATGTAATGTTTTCCCAGTTGTAGTTTAAAAGGATTTTTGTCTTAACTGCACAAGTGTATGCTTTCCTTTTGCATACACTCTTCTGAACTCAGCAGTTCTTTCACTTTTTTAAAACTCTTTTGTTCTCTCAAAATGAATTTGTGTCCCATTAAGTGTTGATATTGATAATTTTTTGTACTACAAAAATTGTGCTGAGGAGTTCTGTGGAATTAACTTGTGCTGATGATGCTATAAGTATAAAACTGGGTGTCAAGGAACATAGGAAACTTAACCATTGTGGTATTTGGATGATGGAAATAGTCTCAAACTGGATGAGTATTAAACCAGCCTATGAGGAAAAGATACCAGGTTTTCCAGCCTTGTAGCATTTATCAAATATGTGGTATCACTATTTTTCATGAGAAATAGTCAAACACACCCCTAGCATCAGTTGTAGAAGGCAAACAGAAATCTAGGTTGCGCTTTTGGAAATGATAAACTGTTATTTAAGTTTCTTGGAAAAAAAACTGGTTTTAGAGGTCTCCCCTGTATTATAACATTATTTTACCTTTGAAAACCTGATCACTTCAAAATATTTGAGAAACAAGTAAGCTAAGTCCATCTGGAGTAATACATTTTGCTTTCTGGTACAGTTTTGATCTGTACAACATGTAAAACAAACTTCTTGCTCTTCATTACACTTAAGTAGTTGTATTGAAAGGAAAGTGCATTTAAGCAGTTTTTAACTGCTTTGATTACTTGTTCATTTCATTGCAGTAGTTTGGGGTGGTTGAATATGTATTGTTATTTTCTATTTTTCTATTTTTTTGGTTAATAAAAATACTAAACAGAAGAGGAGACTGGATCTTTTTTCAAGTCCCGAGTTATAAGAGAGGTGTGGTTAGGAAGGGGCTCTGATGACTTAAATCAATGCCCTTCAGTGTCTCAAAACATTCAAATCCTATGAGTTTGTGATTTCAGTCACTTAGTAATGTTGCAACCTCAAAACTGATAATATATTCAGTTATCTTGAGATGAACACAGTTCTTCCTTGGGCAGATTGAATTCCCCAAAGGTTTTGTCTGAATACGTACTTGAGCATTGTGCTGTTTGTTCCAGTTTTCATCAGGAATCAAGCCATAGAAAGTCTCTCAACTCTGAGCAAACCCTCAAAGATTTCATGAATGCCCTAAACCGTCCCTGTTCCTGTTGTAGTTTTAGCTGTTAAACTGTGGTTGAAGGTCAAATAATCCTTTCTGCTAAGCATCCGACTTCTTTCATAAAGGAGGTAGTTTTTTAGTATATTGCAGTGGCTGGCAAGGATGTTAAAGGACCTGAGCTACAGAATTTGTGGATCAGAGAGGGAGACTTTGTTTCCTAACTGATCTTTACTAGATTATTTGAAAGTTTCCATGACCTCTTCAACAGTGCTTTGCTATAGATCAAATCAAATTAAATTGAACAAACAGTAAATACAAATGCATGTCCCAAGTTCCTCTGGCAAAGCGTATTAAAATCCAGTTGGATGCTGACAATTCTTCACTGTGGCCTCTTAAGATATTCAGTCTTTACTTCATACTTTTCAAATATCATCATTTCCATTTCTCAGATTCTAGGTAGGTCATTAGAAAATGTACAGTACTAACTGTATAGTCTCTAATGTTAATATTTTAAGCCTGTATCAAAATAAGAGATCTGTGTTAAAGTGGAAAGGCTTGTCAGGGAGTGAGTGGTATTTCCCCACCTGTTGTTTTTATTGTAACATGTATTTGAGATTGTTTCAGGTGGCACTTATGAAAAGGAGTGTTGTTTCAAGTTGTCAAGAATTGAGCTGTTCACAGTTTTTGTAGGGTAAAACTAGTAATTTTTTTAGCATCATTCGGAAACTGGTGGTCATTGAGAGTACATCATGGAACACTAGAGTCATGTGCTGCTCAGCAGGGGATGCTGCTTAATGATGGAACTGCAGTGTCCTGAATGTGGAAGGAGCAGAGCTGCAGTAAAGGATTGGTCTCTTTCTACGGTATGAAGAGGGAACTGCTTTACTATGGCCTTTGTAAATAAATTAATTATTTGGAATGAGATCCTCAGTGACACTTCCATTTTTTTCCTGCAGTATCAGAAGAGGACACTTCAGTAAGATTTGGCTTGAAAGGGCAATTAATGTAACTGAATATGAAGGTAGAGTGCTTGAAAAGGGCAAAAATCCTTTTATTATTTTAAGTTCCTTGACAGCAAACAAAAAATAACTGCTATACTAATGGCATAATATTTTTCAACAAAGTAAATAATACTTAGATGTCATGGGAGATAAATTTAACAATAGCGTGGATCTCTCAGTAAGGGAATGTGTGTTATAGTAGTACATTTGTTAAAATAATACATAATGTACATTTAGAAAATGTAATTTTCAGAAACAAAGCCATCAGAACTTGATCAAAGAAAAAAATTTCTATTATGTCCATGTGCATCCATAATTGCTTTTTTATTTATTTTTTTTTAGGTAAAAAGATTAGGTACCTAGACATGCACAGATATTTAGAACCCTGCCATGATTGTTTCTGAGAGCTATACAAACATAAAACTCTTCTGCTACATTCGGATAGCGCATGATGAAGTGGTTTCTAAGGCTAGTGAGTTTGTTGGTTTTGTGGGTTTGAATTCAGAATTAAAGGTAGTACATAAAAAAGTGAATGGTACTGGCTCAGTAGCACAAAGTATTTTAGTCCAGTGTTGGAACTGAATGTAAAACCTGAATGTAAATGCAGCATGGCTTTGGTGTTGACTTTCTAGTAATGAGGATTGTACCTAAGAAAACAAGTGTTCTGTTTATCAGAATAACTTTCCCTCTGGTGCATTTGCCTTTAATTCAATTCTGCTACATGATTTTTTTTTTATTGCTATTTGCACAGAATTGTGCTCATGTTTTTTCCTCTGAACGAATACAAATAGCATTGTACTCCTGCTGTGTTTATTATGCATAACACCTCTGACTCAGCAGATCAGAAGTTATGTTTATTGTAATACAGAATTAACATTTTATACTTTTTTTTAAGTCACTGAAAAATAACTGTGTCAAAAGAGATTGTGCTTTTAACATGCTAATCCACTAAGCCATCATACATCATTCTGTAGACAATGTTTTTGTTCCAGGCAGCTACCCTCTCATTAAAGTCCATCTGAAAGCTTTCAGGTTATCATAGAAATATACCTATAAACTTGAATTCTTAAGGAGAGAGGCTTCTTTAGTAGAAAGCATAACGCATGCATTGTCACATTGCTGCCTTTTTTCCAAGAATTGTTTCATATGTCAGTATGATTTGGCCTACTTTAAGGGTTCTGGTTATTTGAGACAAATTGTTGATTGAAAATGGCATGTGCAAAAACTTTCTCAGTGGGGAGGGATAGGAGTAGCAATTTCCTACATTAAAATTAGGAATTCCTAATTTTAATGTAGAATATTATGTTGTGATAGCCAAATACCTGAATTGAATGCTTCAGTAGTTATGGGGAAGATAGAGTAAAGGAGGATAAGAATTTATGCCAGCTGGACTGGAGACTCTGAGATTCATCTGTATTAGTAGTTTCAATTGCTAACTAATCTTGCCCAATGTTCCTCTGCCACTTTGTTTTTTTGAAGTTGTGTTTTTGTTATTCAATTTTTGTAATTGTATACTGTCACTGTGTGAAGAGTCACAAATGTGGGGAGCAGCAATACATACTTGACAGAAAATTCTGTAAATTGCAGAAAGTACAACAGAAAAATATACTTCTGCCTTATTTTTTTACTTCAGAAGTCTTAGATGGTACACATAAGAAAAGTTGAGATGTTTGTGTTAGTCTGAAATTTGACTGGGTTGGCTGCCACTCTGTACATCAGTGACTAGAATTTTTTAGGTAATAAATATCAATACAAGGAATTTGCTTGTGCTTAGTTGAATTACAGTGCAAAGGTTGATGTAACAGCTTAGCAATTTCATTTTCATTTATTTTTACAAATGCTAATTCAGAATGGTACAACATGAGTGAAAAGTTGAGTTAGTTTTTAGTACTTGATACTCTATTCTGGCTAGTTATGGAGCTCTATTTAATATTATCTGACAGATCAGAGTATTTAACTTGAAAATGTGCTGCTGCTGCTCAACTGGCAAGCTGGGACATTGCCTACTGTGATTTCCTACTGGCAAGAAATCTGTAAAGACCGTTTTAAGGCAGATTTCGCTGTACTTGAAACCAGTAGAGTTAGGTAAGGTTTGACATGCTGCTTTCTTTAAGCACATTAAAACACATTTTGCAGTTTGGGCCAACATATGTTTGAACTGGAGAAGTATGTTTCATGTAATTTAAAAGGCTCTTCGGTTTTGGTGTCAATAGCCCTGTACCTCAAAGCATGATTTTGTGGGGATTTTGTTACACAGGTGGCCTATGAACATGTGTAACCAAAGCATAACACCTTGTGTTGTTGATCGCTTCCGTATGCAACCATCTGCAAAGAACAGTGGCATAGTGAGACACAGGGAGAACATAGGAAAGAAGATAGTATGCGATAGAGAGTAAAATGAAACGTCGTAGGGCCTAAGCAGAGGATGCAGTAGCAGTCCAAACATTATTATCCTCACAGTGTTTTGCTGTAAGGCTATGTGCTGTTTTTATGAGATAGTACTTCTTACGTAGTACCCATAGATTATGTTAGTAAATGAAGTATTTTCAACAAGGAGCTTTATGTATCAGTAGACTAAAATGCTGCGTGGAAGTAACCATGCCAGTCTTTATGTAAATTGCTTTTAAATAGACAGTTGAATAAGGTGGTGTTCCAGACAGGCACAGTTTAAAATCCTGATAAGGAAGGAATCGTTGTGAAGTGTTTTGTTCTGAAGCTGTATTCTGAATCGTCCTGGCAGACAGAGTAGTTCATTCTTCTAGGGCTGGATTTTCACTGAGCAATTAGATGAAGTTGCCTACATTTGAACAGATTCCTGAAGTTAGCTTTGCTGGAGTGAAAATGATAATGCTGAAAACAAATACATAAATCACTTTGTGGAGCTGGGTTGTTAACTGCATTAGTGAAAAATATATTCTATGACTCAGCAGTTTAAATTGAGAGAAAGAAATGTAGAATACCTGGAGAGTTTTATGTGTGATTAGGATAGGGTAGTACTCAGTTTATATGTATGGCAGTGCAGAAGCAGAGACTGTCTCTAAATTCAGCAAGTGGTGTGTGTTGCTCTGAAGGCAGCAAGTGACTCATGTGACTGTCTTAGCAGCTGGGCAGTAAGATTAGAGAGCTACGATGTACACATTCCCTTACTGAAGGGTCCAAGCTATTGCTAAATGAAGTTGCATTACTGCCAACAAACCGAATAATGGGCATAAGAAAGTATAGTAAATAAGTGTGTCATCAGGTTAGCGCAGCAGTTCTTTCAGACATTTGTTAAAGTAAAGGAAAAAAAACAAAACCTTTCCAGGGTTTGTATTTAAAAGCTTTTTGACCCTTTCTGAAACACTTAATGCAAGTATACACGTTAATTTTACTTTTCAATTTGAAGATTTACAAAAATTGTCTTTAAATGGCTGTTTCTGACACTGCAGGAGAATGTTAGTGAGTGAAGACTCTTATTCCAAAGAACTAATTTATTTGTAAAAGTACTAAAAATGTGCTTGTATCCTGAACTATTTTGATTTGAACTGAAATTGGCAAAGCGTATATTTCTTGGTCACTTGCTAATTTGAAGACTTATTCATGATGTTATTCCTCATGTATTTCCTAATTGTAAGAATTTGTGAAGTTTGTTCCAAATTGTATTTAAGTTTTCCTGGCATGCCAGTATGAATTAGTGGAATATTATTCTTTTTATTATTTTTTTAAGTTTCCCTAATTGTTTCGGTTTTGTTTTGTTTTTTTACTCACATACTTGCTTTTCTTAAGAAAGTGCTAAACATTTGTGAATATTTTGTCCTTCATATATGTGTACTTACAATTACTCATTAATATTTCAACTGTTATTATGGATGTAGACTCGAAACTGTCATCCTGTCAAACACCTCTTTAGGTTTAACCCTTTCAGTCTGGAGGACCAAAAGACGTATTCTTGGCTGCAGTCAAGTAAATTGATACAGAAATCAAGAAGACATGAATATGAAACTCCTTAGTGCTGCTTGTAGTGTTGCCTTTCAGACAATAGTTATGTTTTAAATATGAGAATATGTTTACTGAAGAGGAGCTTTTATATTTAATCCCAATGAGAGGTTAAGCCCATAATAAATTGCTTACAGTAAAAAAGCCATCATCACCCTGTCCCACTGCCCTCCGAAAGATTGAACTGTTACTTTGTTATTCCTCTTCAGGTGTTCTGGATTTCTGCTTTCTCTTTTTTTTTGTCCAATAATGACTTGTTTCCCATCTTCTTATTCTTTCATGTCTGTTCCAAGTTTGTGCAGTTCTCCTCAATAGCATTTTTCATTTACATCTCTTAAGAAAAATGGAGAGCATAAAATAAGATTGTCCAGAGTTGTCAGTGCATCTGAAAACTACCTTCTCAAGGTGGACCATCATTTTAACATTTAACAATACTGCAAATCACCTTGTTGATCTGGCCCTTTTATTTTTGCATGTGTTTAGATTTCTTCATAATCAAGTCACTTAATGTTTAGTGCGGTCGAATCTTTGATTTATAGCAAATGTTCTGTTTGGGTTTTGTTTTGATTTATCCTCTCCTGAGTGTTTCATTCCTAGTTTTTTTTAATGTACCATTTTCCTGTACCAGATTGCTTTTCTCCTCTGCCTTTGTCATTTTTCTGTCACGTATTACTCATTGAAGAAAAACATTTGTGTTCTTATTTCTGCACCGCTTAGTCTGATGATGCTCTGTGACATGGAAGCACTAGGAAACAGAGGAATACTTGCGTAGCAGCAAGCAGTTTACAGGTAAAGCACTAGCAGATTGTGGCGAAGGATATACCTACAAAATATTTTGATCCTCTCACTACTTGGATTCTTGTGTGCTGTTTTTAACACATACCTTGAGGCAAACCATCAGTAATGTCCGTCTGCCAACAGAGTTTCTGGTCCTGGATCTTGCTGCCCTGTGTTGTGTGCCGCAGCAGCTTCCTGGGCTCAGATTTCTCACCTCCCAGGGAAGAACTCTGCCACGGAGCAGCTTGTGTTGAGCTGCTTCCTTTTCTCCTGAAATGTGCTGTTTGTTTAGAGCACCTTTTGCACACCTGGAAGAATTATAAAAAATAAACATCTGTCCTGAGTGGATATTTGTGTGAACTTGGACTTTGTTTTTTTTGTTTGTTCCTTTCAGAATTAAGCCCAGCATTTCTTAGCCACAAAGTTGTACTGCGTCAGTAGACTGAAGAGGTGAGTATCTTCTCATGGATTCTGAGGAAAGCTCTAAAGCTGTTTTCTTTAATAAATTTAATTTCCAAATATCCAAGGAAAAACAACCTAGCAAGATCAGCCAAGAAGAATTCATATTTGTCTAAGATTATCTCTTGTAAGCAGGCATGGTTTAAGAAAGGAATAGGAAAGATTCTTGCTTGATGTAGTCCTTCCCATGCTCCCTGATGTCATTCCATCCTTCGGATGGGGAATTACTGTGGTGTTGTCTTCTTAGACCTGTTAGAAAATCATGGAAATTTTGAAGGGTGTAGAGATGCTGTTCCTAATGCTATTTCTGTCCTTCTGCTGAAAGTTGTGCAGTGTCACTGTGATAGTGTTTGCCACCTGCCCAATATGCTTTCCTTTGACAGGAGGACATAAAACTAAAAAGAAAAAATGCCTTGGGCTAAGTTAGTGCCTCTTTTTTTTTTAAAAAAAAAGCAAACTCAGCCTTGTGCTATCTGTCAGCATTTCTTAGGGTTACAGTTGCAGTCTCACTGCTTTCCTTGCACTAGGGGAGGCCTGGGCAGTTGGCTGGAAGTTGTGAATTGATCAGAAGTGACTCTTTAGCTCTTCAGTTTCAGATGTCATCTCGGTATTTGGTTGTTTTCACGAGTGACAAGCTTCACAGTGACGAGAGAGAATTTCAGTAGCTGCTGTTGAAAAGAGAGAAATCTTGGTTCTGGCATCCTCTGAGAAAGCAAGTCTTCTAGGGCAAACAGAAAAGTAAAGTATGGGAAGGTTTAGAGCCTAGATAACTGAATCACTCTTCTCCAGTAACTATAGATACTGTGGTCTTTCACAGGAGAGCAGTGGACAGGAAGAATGTTTGTTTCTAAGCACTGATGACCGAGTAAGAATAACTAGAACTAAAGGAGTTGTGGTGCTTTGTTCATGTCTTGGAAAAAAAAAGTAGCATCCATTTTTAGGGTTCAGTGTAGTAGAGGCTGAAAAGGAAAATGCAGCAGACATCTGTCCTTCCCCTGACAAGCTTACAGTGTTACTCAAAGGAGGAGAACTGAGACATGTGGGAAGGGGAAAAAGTAGTTAAAATGCTTGCAGTTGCATATATGCACCCTATTTAATTCTGTGTGTTAGTTTAACAACAGTGGCTGACACTACTGTTTTTAAATAAAATCGTGAATTCAGCTGTCTCTCATTTACACAAAACCAAATTATGTTACTTCTGGTCATCACCATGGGCACTGCTATGCTGTCCTACTTATCAGGCCCTGGATCACTGAAGGCAAATACCCAGTGGGATGCTAGTTCTCAGAGCTATATGTATCCCACAGATGAGAGTTCACAAGCCAGTTTGCTGGCTGGAAACTTACACGTGAATCTTGAGGATGGAACATAGTTATACAGAGTTCTGGTATGCTCCCTGTCACATTTGGTGTTTTGCCTCAGGCTCTAGATACTTTGAGAAATCCTGTCCTACAGTCACAGTTTCCTGCCCTCATGAATTACCTAGCTGGTTCTGACTCTTGTGATGGAGAGACACTACTCGCCCAAACTGCATCATGAGACTTGTATTATAATCACCTTCATACTACATTACATGCACAGGATAAAATGCAGAGCAAGAATAAAGTATAAATGGCTCTTGTGGTTTTTCTGACAGTTGTTTCTATAAGAATCAAGCTTCTGTGGCATTTTTTGGGAGAACCTGTTTTGAGATTACTAGGCTGAGTTATTCAAAACCATTGTCTTCATAATCTGTTTACAACACAGCTTTTACTGCCTTTCACTGCAGCTGCAGGCTCTACGTATTTCTGCAAATCACTCCAAGGACCTGGAAAATTAATGACCTTTTCTGTAGTGTTCAATTTAAACGACACTAAGACCTCTAGTAGAATCAGAGTCCTCTAGGACAGCATTCAATTATCTGTCTCAAAAGATTGGTTTTGGAATAACTAAAGGGCTTGTGGAATAAATAATCAAGAAATTGGCCAATTTTGGGTAGAGTTCACAGGAATGACAATTCTACCATTCTTCCTGTCTAATCTCCGGTTTCCATCCCGAAGGAGACGGGTTCAAAAGTCTAGGAAAAGGAAAAATAAGAAAAGTCTTCCAGAATCTTTTGACGCATAAGAGGCTGCTTTTACATTAACCTTTATTTTTTTTAAATAGCTGTACTGTTTTGAATGAATAAAAAGTGAAGAAGCAAAACACGGAAGCACATAGGAGCTTGTAAAATTTCATCCCTAGCAATGGCAATTTGGCAAAGTTGTAAACTATCTTATGTAGAGGAATTTGTCTTATAATGGCAAGTGTTTGGCAGCGTGGTGAAACATGATCCTACTCATTCTGCCAATAGTGAAATATGCTGGATTTGATTTAGCAGTTATACCTACTGACAGCAGTGTCGCTTCTTGTGTAGATTGACAGAGGAATTGTCCTGCTTTCAAATCAAGAGTTATTGGAGAACTTTTGTCACAGGTCTTTCCAGCCCAATCAAGGCCGGAGATAACAAATACTACTTTTAATCATCCTGATAAATGCTGACCTAATTCTATGTTTGCGTTTTATGTAGTAAGAAGAATTACACTTGTATGCATATCAAAGTCTGATGTTCTGTTTCCGACAGTGGCAAAAACAAAGGTGTGGCGAAGGTCGCAGGAGCAAAGCAAAAGTGTGGGGATGTCTTTTGCAGAGAATTCTCCTGTTCAGTTATTTACTTGTCAAAGGCTTCCTGAGCCAAACATTGTGGATTTGTATCTAATAACTTTTACTGGATTTTTTCCTTAACTTTTTCCTGTGACTTTTTGAGCCTTTGTGTCAAAACACCCTGTTGCACAGAGTTCCACAGCAGAAACTTGTAAAGAACAGGTGCTTTTCCTTCTTGAGCCTGTGTCCTCATCATTGCATTTCGTGTCTCTGGATCTTTTATTGGAAGAGTCAGTAACTAGCAGTCTGTTCACTTTTGTCTGTCAGTCTCCAGCTGCTTCAGAGCAGCATGTACCTGCGTGATATTCAGGTGCCTGTTTGTTTATTCCTTCAGAAAGCTCCAGGTGCTTTGTGGAGCTTGATTTCAAGAATGTTTTATTTGCTCATGTGTCCTCCTACCACCCCCCTTGCCCCCAGTTGTTGTTCAAGATTATGCTGACTTGCCTAATGTAGAAGTCAAGCTCACAGTAGTATTTTGGTAGACATTGGGAATTAACTGTTATGAAAGACATACACCGCAGATTGCTGCCTATTTTATCTGGCTCCTGAGTACTGTACAAAAGATATATGTAGAATGGTGAAAATAACAGGACAAGATGAAGAATATGAAAAGAAATAGCTTCCATGCAGGGAAGGCCTAAGTAGGCTTAGACTTTTCAGCCTGGTAAGAGACTACAAAAGGGCAAATACAATAGAGGTTTCATGTCACAGACAGCGAATCGTAAAGAAACCATGAGTGGCATTGATGGGTGAAGGGAGAGAAAAATCATTAGCTGAGAGGAAAGAGGTGTGATGGGAGGTGGGTTCAGAACAAGCTAGAAGAAAGAAGTTGTTAATAAAATGTGAAATTATGCTGTGCAGCTCCTTGCAGTGGGATGTTGTCAGTTAAAAAAAAGCTTGCATGGGCACAAGAGGAGGCTGCTAAATTAGTGGAAAAAGGGGATTTAAAATCTGTCTGGCTTGGGAAGTCCCTAAGTCACAAATGGTGATACTTTCCCAAAATATTACATGCTTACCTCTCTTATTATCTGCTGTTGGCTGTTATTGGAGCAAAAATGCTGGGCTGGATTGGCTTCTGCTCTGACTTGATGCTTCTGGAACCATCTTTGTGTTCTGATTAAGTATTCAGGAGCCCAGAACTGGAAGAAATCAATCTGGCTGAACCTAATGCCTTGCTATCACAGAAACCACGTCTGTCTCTGTGAGCCTATAGAGATCTACTTGTGAACTAGATAAAATTTTTTCCTCTGTTCGTATCCCTGTGTTCTGACATGTAAACTTAAAGCCGGTGTTTTTTTTGTCTAGGAATGCTTTAAATTTCCAGCCTAAACTCGCTTTTGCTAAGCTTACACTTTTTCTTTATGCTAGCCCTGCTGATTGTCTCATTGATGAACTTAAAATCTTTTTTCTTTTTTTTTTTGTCTGATGTTTTATTGTGCTATCCCAAATAAGTTTTTTTTTGTGAATATGTGTTACCAGATTTATACTGTGTTTCCAACTGGATCTCAGATCTCAGTAGTCCACTATAGTGGCATCCATGTGCCCCTTTCTGGATATACAGCTGCTTTTTGAATCATTATATTTTCTTTCTTCTGAACCAGCTCTCTTCAGTGACTTTTACTAGCTGCTTATAGGGTATTTATACATAAATGTTTCCTTCTGTGCTACTTCCAACTAACGATTTGTCACTTTTCAGCGAAACCATAATCTCTAAGTGCTTTACTCGGTCCTTTGTATTACTTTTCATCCCATTTGTGTTGTGGCTGTCCTTAAGATTTGTTGAAGTTTTTCTTTTGTGTTGTTTCAGTCTGCACTGCATTTCTGGTACCTCCTCATTTCGTATTTTCTATGCAAGGCAGAAGTTCTAAATGGAAGTGTTGAATCAAAAAGAACTGAAGGTCAGTCTTGGCAGAAGCCCATAAGTAACGTGCTTCCACCTTTCGGAAAGAAATCTGTTGTCATCTCCTCTTGATCTGCTGCTTTTCCTGCAATACTATTCTTGAACTAACCCCTCTCTTCTCAGCTCAACCAACTACTGCTCAGGTGGTGGTATATCAGGTTTCTTATTGAGTGAGACTGGAACTGTTGTGCTTTGTCATGTTGAAGGAAAGTTGGAAGTTTGACATGGTTCGATTTTTGAAAATGTTACATTTTATTTAATATTCTTTTTATGTTTTCATTCTTTCTTTGAAAACGTGCTGTAAGCAAGAGGCCACAGTACCGTCATGAGTTGTATGTCCAGATAACTTTTCTCCACCTTTCATTAATATTGAAATGAGGTAAAAAGTGTTTATTTGGATTTGATGCTGTTCTGAGATTCTTCCATCTCATCAGATGGCAGCCTTGCTTCTTGTTAAATCAGAAGATAGTATTTCAATATGAAAAGGAATGTTATATAAATATAGCAGTTAGGGGTTTTAATTCACCTTTTAGAAGCCCCTGTGTTGGTCTTCGTGGTTGGTAGCCACCTCTGATGCAGAGGACTGTAAACTTCTACCTTATTTTCACTGTAGCGGAAAGAGTGAGTTGCAGCAGTTGCTCAGTGAGTCTGTTGTGATTGTAGCTGTTTAGTCGAGTTCTGATAAAGTTTAATCAAGAAATATCTGCATCGCCAAGAATATAAACTTAGTAGTTTAGTACCTCTCTTCACCCCTTCTAAGGTGCGAGCATCTCACAGTGCTGTGATACTCCATTAGTCTGTTCTACTCCAATCTGTTCTGCGAGGTTGATATCCCCTTGTTTAGTGAGGTTCTGAAATCTCTACTGTTCCTAACTCTGAATGGCTGCTCAATCTGGTTAGTGCCAAGAGACCATAGAAAATCTGTGGGTGCAGTTTCTCAGTCTTTTGTAGTTTGGGCTAGAGCTGCAGGAATTCCAACCTGCTCATCCCTATACCTGAGATGGCTCTTCTCTGCCTTCTCTTGTGCTGCCACTAAGCCTCTCCGAAGACTTAAACTGCACAGAAATGGTTGGCATTTTTGCTGTAGGGTTAATTTTACTGGTTCAACTCTCTGGCCTGGTACACAGTGTGTCCAGACAAGCACGAAGGAAAGGTAGGGAGGAAGAAGCACCATACATTGAACTGCTTCAGTGTGGAGGCATGCTCAACATAACTAAACTCTGGAGAGGCTGACAGAGTGCTGCCCTTTGCTCATTTCCACATGACAGCTGGACAGGTGTGTCCGTCTCCAATCCCAAAGCGTTAGCCAAGGTGATGTGCCAGAGCTGTTACCCCTCTGCCTCTGAGATGCTCATGAACACTTGAGCCTAGCACTGCTTTCACAGCCTGGCCTTCAGCAAGGAGATGGCGTGTGTCTGGCCAGCTTGGGGTGTTGGCTGGGCTCAGTTACCTCTGTCTGTGGTCGACCCAGTAAACAAGATGCTTGCTTAGGTGGAGTTACCTAATTCTGGAAATAGCTAGCTGCTTTGCTTTTGGGATTGGGTCCAGAGATGAGAAGGTGACTGCTGCAGCTGCTTGCCAAGGCAGCTGTCGAATCTGATGAGGAACCAGGCCTTGAGGTTAACCGACACCAATTATCTGTACCATAGCTATATCCATGCTGAGTGAGTCTTCAGTGTTTTCTTTTGTGTTTTTGTTGGGGGTTTTCATGGGTTTTGTTTTGTTTTGTTTTGTTTTTTTAAAAAGGTGGTATCTCACGATGCTGGTTTCTGTGGCCCTGTAATTCAAGGGAAGTATCAGCCCTCATTTTTGCAAGTACAACCTTTTGGGTACAGACCCTAGAGTTTTGGTAACAGCTGTGGTAACAATGAGATTGAAATATAGATGGCTGATACATTCTTATGTTCCCATTTGGGATACAGGCTCCTCTGAAAGCACCCCCCTGCTTTGCTAAGGAAACAAATTATTTCAGAAAGGGATGTGTTGAAATCATCAGGCCATTGTACCTGTTTTGGTAGCATTGTGTTGTTTTTCTTAGCCATTCTTTTGCATGCCACTCTTTCTGACTGTTTTGTACCCGTCTCTTTAGCAGATGTTTCTCCCCAGCACTGAGCCTTGGTGGCAGCATGTGGTAGCTGGCGGGGCTGGGGGAAGAGTGTTGTGTCTGGTGGTAGAGGTGGGAGATGTATCACTGCTACAGGTCAGAAATAAGTGTATTGTGTGTGGTTGATAATATATAACAAGTGTGGTTTAGTAAGATGCATACCTTTCTTCACTCTGGCAGATTTCTGTGATATGATAGGAGGCAGAAAAGAAACATAATTTCTTCAGCCAATTTTCTATGTGTTACTTTCTCATGTGATCCTAGTGATAGAAAGCTTGGGTGGATGCTCTGCTGTCAGACTATCATCCAGCCTTATCTGGTCATGAATTTGTGCTTGTGTTTACAAGCATTTTCTTTTTCTGAAAAGCTGCTCATTTGTGCAGTTACAAACACTGATGGCATGGGCATGAGTCTCCACATCTCCCTTGCCTGCCCTCTGCTATGCAGGTCTGGGTACGCAGGGCAGTTGCCACTTGAAATTTGTGGTTGTAACGTTATCTGTTAGCAGGAATTGGTTGAGTTTTTTTAATTCTAAAACACGTAGTGTAGACCACGCTAGATGTGCTTCAAATATGTCTGTCCATTATTGTATGCAATTAGACCAAACAATTTAAAAGATCAGCAGATAGGATATAAGAGATTGGTTAGTGGTAGGAAGTAAGGCTGCCAGTGAAATTTTCTTTCTCGAGTCCACATGCAAAGATGTCTTAGTAAAATTTATCCAATTGTTTAGCTTTCTTAACAGAAGGTTCATAGGTCATAGAAACAAGTGCGGTATGAAATTTCAAACCAAATAGTCACCTGCTTTTAAAGAAAAGTAGTAATATTGCCTCATTTTAGAAGGCAACAGTTAACTACTGCTTTGTGCTGTCAAAATGTGCCTCTGTTTGCATTTGTGTGTATTCCAAAGTGTTTTGATTTTTCATTGATTTTATTTTTAGCTGTAGAAGCCTGTACAGGCTTGCAAGGATTTCATTGGCTTTCTTTCTAGGCACTTTTTCCTAAGAAAAGGTGACCGAATCAAACCTGTGAACAGTCCTCTCTGTATTCAAATCTGTTGGAAAGTGAGTGTTGCCTTGCAATTTGTTAGTACTGCTGTTTTGCTTCTGCTTTGCTTCACTTCATTTTTTAGGTCCCCTTCTCCTCTTCATGGGATTTTCTATTTTGAGGTCTTTTTTACCAACTTGTCACCTGCCAGGTAAAAGGGGGTAGGGGGGGAGATTGTTTCCGTATAATTGTTGTTCCTAGTCCACCTATAATTTGTCACTTTCCTCTCCCTTACTATCATTTTGCCCTTATCTCCAAACCTTCTCACCTTCATCCCCATCACTCCTCCCTCCCTGATCTTTGTTTTTGGGAGAAGCAGGAAGGTATGGTTAGATGCCAGAAGAGCTCATTTGTTACTTACACAGGGAAACTTCATCTTGTCCAACAAGTATGCTATTCGTAGCCTTGAGGGATATATCTAAAGGGCACAGAGTTTCCACTCAAAATTTAAGTAGATTAGATTATGTATACGTATTTGTTGTGACTTGGCAGGTATCCCAGTGCCCGAGGTCTTAAGCATATACTTTGCTATTCTCGAGGCAAGCTCAATTGCATGTTTCAAAAGATGCTCTGGAGAGATGGGAGTCTGCTGTTGGGAGTTGACAAAAGTTTTATCCTCTACATCTGATAACAGGAATTCTGTCTACTGTTTTGTCTAGTCCTGTGTTTTGTATTAGTATTACCTGCTATCAGATACTTCAAGGGGTGGTATAACCCTATGATACAGAGGAGAAAATCCTCTCTTAGGCAGCCTTCTGCTGGTTTAGATTTTGTCCTGAAAAAAGAGGGTTGATATTGTGTTTTCTGAAGCCCTCTTGAAATCCTATTGTGATTGTGGTTGATGCAGTTATCTTTGTGAGTCTTGTCTGCGTAACTGTATGCTAACTTCTGGCAGTATATCTCGCAGGCTAATACTTTGCTGTTAAAAAATAAAGTATTGGTGTTTATATTAGTTTAAAATTTGCAGTGCTGTGGCATATTGAATGTCCATTGAATATCTCTGACTGTTGTAAGAACAGATGAAACCATCTGAGCAAGTTACTCTACTGCTAATTACTTTAATAGTTTTATCTTGTCATCTTGTTTAAAAAACATAAAATCGCAGGCTCAAAATACAGGTGATGTAGAAATGCTGGAGGGAACCATGAAGTTAAAACAGCTGTATTTTATGAAATTCGGTTTGGTGTGGCACTTTTCCTTATAAGGTCCAATGACCAATTGTTTTGATTATTTAGAAGGAAAAAATTCCATGAGAACTATTACTGAAAATGACTAACTTGGCATTAGTGATCTGTCGCTCTCTTACAGCGTTTGATGCAATACTGAAGTTAATTAAGATAGCTGAAATATCCAGTTAGCCAGTCAGTGTTTCAGCTGTTATATGTGACCTGTTTATTACATTTTCTTATAAAATGCTAATGATATCTGTAAATAAATGCTCCTTCTGTTTGTAGTGGTGTCTTCTTAATATCCAGGCCTTTGTAAATAAAGCACAGCCTGTGTACCTAACAGAAAGAAAGCTCGAACACTTGATTCACAGTGCACAGTGAGCTACAGGCTTTTGTAGCAGTCCTTTGAAGGACTAGCGTAGCATTGCAATGGCTAATGGACAGTGAAGGGTCTGCAGGAGTGGAGTGGGTAGAGCTGCACGTTAGAAATTAGGGATGGTCAGATCAGGTTGCAAGAGAAGGGTGTACTTGACGGAAAGATGGACTAGATTTAGTTAAGTGGGTTTGCTTCCTTATTTAAGCAAGGATTGGAGATTGATAAAGATGCATTAGCTGATATGCAGTAGGTATTAACTACGTTTTCTCAAAATTGTAGAGGGATTTGTGAGAGAGATGGAATCGGGACTTAGCAGCTCTGAAATGTATGTCCGTCTGACCCGTTCTTTTGGCATCTCAATGGCTTGGAGAAGACATGCTTGAAAATAGTTACTACAGTTGCTCAAACCCATTTGTGTTATCTATTAGAGTAGTCTCTTAAACACAGAGAATGAGCTATAATCTGTTGTGAGGATTTTTTTTTTTTTACCTTCTGCATGATATTCATCTTGTATGTTGAAAAAATATTTGCTGTAACAGAAACCTCATGCAAAATTTACTCCATTTTCTTTTTTCACTTCTATTTTGCTTTTCTAAGTATGGAAACACAGGATTCACTCAAGCAGATAATAGGTAGAATTGTCCCTTTGTGAACCTTAAAATGGAGGGAGTGAGAAAGAATGTCTAGGCTGTAGATCACTGGGAAATAATTAACAAAAAGAATTTACTATGTCTTAGTCCACAGTAGGAAGTTACCTTGAGCACACTTCAGTTCCTCTTACAGCATTGTTGTGTCTGTGCTGAACTTAATTCTCAAAGTTAGATCAAAAAGGACTGCTTACTGTAGTAAGTGCAGTAAATGCTTAATGTGGTGAGTTAAGTTTCCACTCTAAGGTTTCTGTGGGTTAATTGCTTATAATATGCTAGAGTTTGTATTTTTTTCCCACCTGGCTCACTACCCATGTCCTTCTGTACTTGAGGATCATCCTAACTGGAGGTAAATGCTCCATACACATTGGCAGGTAGCCAAGAATGCTGCTCTTTGTGGTGGGGGATTGTAGGCAAGTTAGTTGTAACGATAAGATTTGAGAAGTCTGCCAAGGCTTTTGGCCTCCAATTCATTTATGTTTGACCTACTCGGATACAAATCGTTTTGGGATGGACAGGTACAGGTCACTGCCTGCATAAACGAAAGCAAGACAGCACACCTGGACCTGATCTCAGGGATGAATCAACACAAAGGACCGTAAAGGATGTAGCAGAAGACAACGCGATGCATGCTCAGTGCCCTCATACGTGCTCTGGGCTGTGATTTTTGCGAGTGAAATTGCCACCGAATCCAGGAGTGATTTTTTTGTTTTCCCCCCCGATGGTGCACAGTGCCACAGCAGAGGTTCAAGGTAATGGGTCAGTAGATTCACTTATGCCATAGTCCAACTGGGCCTGGGCCTGCTGCAAGCACTGTGACTCATCAGATGTGAACAATACCCAAGAAACATCTACAGGATCCTGCAGAGGCTGGAGGAGGAAACTGATCCAGTAAGTATTGCATGCCCAATTGCACAATAACTTCACAGGAGGGTTTAAACTGCTTTTTGTCAAGCGGAGCTCTCTGGCTCAGGTAGCAGCCTTCCCAATACCATTTAACTTGGCTTGTCTCAAACTTGGATCAGACTCTTGTCTTATTTATTTGCTGTGGGCTCCTCATCCACACAGACGCACTGTCACTGACCACCTCCAAACTTCTGCACTCGAGCTGCTGTCCCTACTTCCCTTCATTTCTCTTGCCCTCTCACCCAGAGTAGCCATCTTTACTGCTGTTATTCCCCACCCCACATTTTTGCATGTCAAATCTAGCAAATTTTATTCAGTGTTCTCTCAGCTACCCTTGCCTAGTTATTGATCCTCCTGTACTGAAAAACTTCTCAGAAACTTTACTGTGTCAGCTCCCTTGTACCTCCATGTCTTCTGCTTCCCCTTGTTTTCTGCGCTCTCTGCCCTCTGTATAACAGATCCACCCCATGAGGAGTGCCATCGAGTTACCTTCACTGCACAAGTCTTTACAGCTCTGTTCCATAGATACCTTATTCTGTTTGGGAAGCGTGGAGATCTGTAGGAGATAGATGACCCTCCTCTTGGTGCTGCTGTCACCACAGAGCATGCTGCCCTCTCCCTTCCTGCCTTGGGGAGCCCTGGGCTGTGGGGCGGGCGCAAAGCAGGCCAGCCCACCTAAACATAGCAAGGAGCTCACCTGTCCCAGCTGATCCAGAGCCACAGCACAGCTTACCACCACAGTCCCCAGAGCTCAGCTCCTCCTGTGGGTACAAGGGAAGAGAGTTTGGAGGCTGGAAGGAACTGCGTGTTCAAGGAGATGCACAGATGTAGAGGATGGGTGGTTTACATGGGACTGTTTCTCCTCCTGCTGCTGCCTGCACTCCTGTCCATGCGGCATTGTTGAGTTTAACAAGTGTTGTTTGCCTTCCTCTCAGTCAGCATCTTCTGCCACATCTGTGCTGCCGACTCACAGCTTTGTCGTTTCTCCAGTACCTGACTCCACAAATACAAGAGCTCTTGATCTCACTTTTTTGATCCTTTTGCATTTTTCATATTGTTTTGGTTTTCTTCACTCTTGCTCCCCTACCTGAAATGGCATCTTCTCATCAGTTTAATTTCAAAGCTTTAACGGTGTATTTCTTTGCTGTGCCAAGTCCCAAAGATGAACTGCACTTTTCTGCCTCCTTTCTCAGCTGATTTAGTCGCCTCTTATTTCCTCCTCACTAATCACAGCCTTCCCCAGCTTTGGTTATGCTGCCCCCCTGCTCCAGACTTTAGTCATGCTCAGAGTGTTTATAAATCTTAATGCAGTCTCAGATACAAAGCAATGCTGTCACAGAGTTTCATTAACATGATCAGTCTTTGCTGAGGGTGAAGTACACAGGGAATTTTGAACTGCTTTGCTGTTCTAAGACTTTTATTTAGTACAGTGAGCTTGTGTATGTGTAACAGCTGCTCCAGAATTTTCTTAACTTTGCAGTGTATTTTACAGTAATTTATAGGAGTCATGAAAAGAGAGGGAGGTTTGACACAAACACTGCAGGTAAAGAAGGCAGTTGTTGTGTTTGGTCTTTTTCTTTGTTTTTTTTTTTTGTTTGTTGTTTTTATAAGGAAATGCTCTTCTAGTGCTCCTGGATGAAGCTTCTTTAGGTATATCAACCTTGTTGTGTAAGGTTGCCGTGTATTATTGCATTTTGCCAGTTGTCATTATAAATGAGGCCCTTAAGTGTCTCAGGAATTTGCTAGGGAGTAATATCCTTCAGCGTGAGGACAGCTAGTTGCACATGTGTGCTGTTGCAAATGCAATGCCTACTGTTTCTTTTAAGAAGAACAAAGGCAGAATCCTTTATACGCAGATGCCTGACCATTTCAAGTTTTGAAACAATAGCAAACAACTTACCCCATTACGTATGTCCCAGAAAAACCTACAACCACATATGTAGTATGTGGAAGTAATTTTGAAGGCATCTTGGGGTTTTGAAGGGAGCACGGTGAAAAGAAAAGTTGGGGGAAGAGAATTTGCAGTCATGAGGAAAGAAATTCATTAGTATTGTTAAAATAGAGTTTGTAATGAGTGAGGTGACTAGTAACGTCTTTCTTTTTCTGATTTCTCTTAGCATATAAAAAAGCTGCAGCCCATATGAAGAGGGGAGTTATTAGCTAAAAGATAGCCATCAGATTTCAGAAGATAAATGAAGGGTGGATCTGAACCTTGAAATTGTCAGCTCAGCAGGAGGCTGCAGAGGCAGAGTGATGAAAGGAGGGTTTCCTGGAGAACTCCCAGAAGATTGAAATGGATTATGCAATCTGGAAGGGGAGAAGAAACAGGCAATACAAAGGTGCTAAACATAAACAGTTGTAACAAAACACTGGTCAAACACTTTAGCTCCAGCACCCTGTAAAACATATCAGATTTTCCATATTGAGACCACTATGACCATTGAGCTAATTAGAACTGTTTCCTGACAGCATTCAGGATGCATCATCTAGAGGAACACTCCTTGCATGACCTACTTTGTTTTTAAGGTCAACATTTTTTCATTGAAAAAGCACCATGAGCTAAATCAGTAAATAAATCCCTTTTCTAAACACCTGTCTGGAAAATAATTGAACATACAACTATTGTAAAACTCATATCGTCACAATTTTTTTTAAATAAAATTAAACTAAAACTTTTGATTCAAAATTTTTTGCTAACCTACAGCTACTTTACCACTGCATGAAAGGAGCTCAATCATCTTGTTGGAGAGTATTTAGAGGAATACACTCTACAGGACTCACAAAAATATGTCCATTTCATGTTTCCATCTGTGCTCCAGGATTTTTTCCCATAATATGCATGAAACATTGATGTATACCATACAGTTATAAGACTATTTTTATTCCATCTTTTTTGTCACCGTCTTTCTTCCACCTTTTTGGAAGCCTCCCCCACTGGCAGTCTGCAGCTGTTCAAGATGAAGTTTTGCATGTGTTTTTCTCCCATCACAATGTGGGCTTGGAAATCAGGGAAGCAGAGTCCACTAAGATGCTTTAAAAAAAAGAGAGGAGGCCTCTTAAATGCCCTAGTATCTTGGACTGTGGAAAACAAAAATGACCTTGCAGGACACCTACTATTAGTACTGTTGGATATTTACTGTGATAAACTGTATCCAGCAGGACTTCAAAAAAAAAATGCCATTGTGTTGATAAAGTCGTAAGCCTTTGTGTTTGAGAGGTGGAACTGGGGTGGAGTAGAGTAACAGATATATGTCTCACCACCTGCTTCTGTGCCAGTAGAGAACCCTATCCCACAAAGCCATACATGACCTCCTGGACATTGACAGGCACGGAGAAACCTCTTCATGCCTTCCTGACTTGGTTGACCTGCCAATAATAAGCTAATTGATTACCTTGTGATTTAATGGTAAAGTTGTTTGGTGATTATGTGGTTATGATGTTTCATCAGGCTGGCAGGAGCTCCCAGATTGGTTTTCTGTTGTTGCAGCTCTGTGGGTTTCTGGCAGGTTCTCCCTTTGCTGCCTAAAACTAGTAGTTGCTACCAGTCACTTGAATCCGGAAATTGTACTCCAGGTGACTGTTCTGGATACTAACTGCCTGGCTTCATCTCCCTCTGCTGTGTTCAATCGTGTAGCTCTAAATTATGCATGACTGCTTTTAATTGTTCATTAATCTGGCATCAAATCTCAGAGTTCTTAAGATGTGCATCTGAAAACGTGTTGCATGACTGAAGCAGAGCACTGTGGATGAACTGCTCAACATGCCATATGTAAGATGGGGACAAATGCAGAGCTATGTACTTACTTTGTTAACAAGGATGTTCTCATAGCAAAATGGCATGCAAACGCTCTCTGAAGTCACTGTAATCAGAGTAAGCTGATTAGGTGTGTGCTAACAACATTGTATAGGCAAAAACTGTACGCATGAACAGAGTCAGAAATACATTCAGTGTCTGCGCTGTGCAAGTTTTGAAAAGCTCACTGATGACAGCTTCAAAGAGGGATTTGCTTTGGTATTACCCTAAGTATTCTGCATCTTTAGTTATCCTTTCCTAAGTTTTTTTGTGTTTTAACTCATAGGGCCAGCCATTGATACAATCGTCCAGCATCACAGCTATAGCAGTAGTAGCAAAGGTCATCGGGACTAAATGTGACATTTCTTATTTATCGTAAAGTTACAATAATCTGTGAAGTATTTTCTTTTCAGACAGAACAGCAGTTCCTCGACTGCAGAGTATATTGGAACAGTAGCAGCTGCTTGGAAATTGGGCCCTCTTTCTTAATTGTTGCCTTTTTTGGGGGACTGGGATGAGAGGCAGACGAGTTGGGGCAACCAGGATCAGCGTTTTAATTGGAATAGCTTCAATAAATCATGTGAAAATCCAAGGTTACAAAGAAAGCAATGCTAAACCCTGTCACAGTTTTGCCCCCAGGCAATTTGGTTCAGGCAGTGTGATTCAGGGCAGGACCAGGCTTCCACTGTGTTCTTTGGACAACTGTGCGGAGTTACCACCTACACCCGGGATGCAACAGATGTACTGGGGAGACTACCATTTCCCTCAATCACTTTATTTCAGTCCTTCACAACTTGTCATTTTGTCCCAAATGGGAGCTTCCCAACCATCTAATCTAACCTAATAAGGCAAATCTTACTCTCCTGCAAAGCGTCTTGCCCTATTACAGTCACTTCAGCATCTATGTGGTATTGCAGTTTTTCAAAGACTTCTTTCCACCACCTCACCTTGTCCCTCTTACTTGAGTTTGTGTTAGCAGGACAGGTAAGTATTACCCCTTTTATTTATTTTCTTAACATAGCAGACAGAAGTTGAGGTAGGGTAGAGGATTTATTTCTCCAAGCCCAAGTGTTGAGTCGCTGGTTAGATTATTATAGTGCCATGTTTTTTTGACTTCTAGTCCTTGCTTATTTTACAGACTTCATTATTTAAAATCTGTCCCTGCCTTCTGTCAGTTACTTTGTGCTGTCTGTCTAGCATACCTTCAAGTGAAATTACTTTTTCAGCTTAAAGGAGGAGCACAGCACAAAGTGGAGTGACTGGTGGCTCTTTTTACTGTCTTGTTCCAGTTCAGGCCATCTCTCTCTGGCCAAGCAGAACCGCTGGCTGCATGGGATTACGTTGCGTGTTGATATCTGAGTGGCGTTTATCTTGAGTGCAGCAATGTCATTGTGATTTCCACCAAGCAGTCTAGAGAACCAGAAACCCTTTTACTCGACTGAATACTGAAGATGTTAAAAAAATCTTGTGTTAAGATTCAAGTTAGATGACTGTCTCAAAAAGCTGTTCCTGTTCCTAGAGAGCCTAGCTGTGCTCTGCAACCTAATTACTTTGTTTAAATGGTACATCCTAATGTATTAAGGTTTACAAAATTTTTCTGAAATGTAAGTATGTAAAATCATGGTTTCAGAGGTGGGCTTGGCCAGGCAAATCTGAAACCTGTGCCAGACAGTTTTGGTACATGCTATAATGCAGCATAAAACTGGTGGCCACCTGGGTAGGTACAATTATTTGGTAAGAGTCAAAGCAGTATTTGTAAGAGAGTCTTGGAGTTCTTTGGAGGCATCTGCAAGAATTAAAGATGTTCTGGTTCAAAAATCAAAGTGAACTTTATTAAAAAGGTTTTTTAAGGAAACTAAGGAGCCATAATGTAAGAGGGAAGGTCTTTGCACAAGTAAATGACAGATTAAAAGGTAGGATCAAAGGGTAGAAGGTCAGTTCTCAGTTAAAGGAGGATCCCAGTTAACGTTCCAGAGATCTGTCCTGTTCAACGCGTTCGAAGATGTTATTGGTAAGGGAAAGAGCAATTCAGTGAGCAAGTTTGCTAAGAAGAAGAAAGCCAGCTGTGGAGAGCAGTAAAAGGACATTAATATGCAGATGATTGTGCAACAAAATGGGCAGTGAAATTCAGTGTAGATAAATGAGGGTAGCTAGGAGTGCTGGGCAGAACAATCCTGATATATGTAAGATTCTGAGTTTTAGCTGAGTATTACCATTGAGGAGTAAGATTTGGGGATTGTGATTGGTGATTCATTCTGTGAGGTCATCAGCTTACTAGTCACCAAAACACAACCCAAAGTTTAAGGAAAAGAATTACAGAATAAATTTGAGAATGTCATTACAAGAGTATATGATCCAGTTACCTATTGAGTATTCTGTGCACTTCTGAAGCCTTCATCTGGAAAGGATTTATTGGACCTGGAAGAGACTTAAGAGAAGGCCAGCAAGGATGGTGAGCTACATAGGGTGGCTTCCATATAAAGAACACTTCTGTAAACTGAGAGTTTGTTCTGGGAAAGGAATGAATTGCAGACCATGTCATGGAGATCTGCAGAGGAAGGAAGAAGCAGACTAACCACTGCCTTTCAAAACAGGAACATACACAGTTAGAAGGAAAGAGGTTCTCCATAAAATCGGTAGTGGAGAGACTTGTGGGGTGACTTTTCACAAGTATGCTGTAGATATTAGAAACTGATATGGTATCCAGGGTAAACGTGGACTGTTCCTCAGAAGGTGATGCGCTGAAAGCTGCGGAACTAACACAACTAACAGAAACCACATATTGTTCAAGAAGAACCTGATATCAAAGTAGTTGGAGGTCAGAAGGCTATCAGTGAGATATATCACATGGTTTGTGGCTTGTTCTGTACTTTAGGCTATTACTAGAGGCAGAACACTAGTCTGGATGTACCATTTATCTGGCCCACTCACCTAGGCTCATTTTAAGATATCTTGGGACAAAGGAAAATAATGTTCCTTATGAATATCAAGGAATTCCTGGTCATATTTATGTATACTCTGACAGACGCTTTTTAGATGTATGAATACAAGTAAACATAAAGATACAGGATTTTGCTTTGGCTTTTCTTATAAAAATGACATGGTCCTATGTGCAGATTAAATAGTAGCCAAAGTTTGCTTTCACAGAAGCATCATCACTTCAGAAATAGATGCAGATTATTTTTAGGGGACAGTGATAATGATGGTGTGATTCCAAAGTATAATATATGAAAGCATTTTTTGAAGTTTAAAACATCCTAACAGTAATTAAAATATCAACATTATTTGTATCACAGCCTCTCCAAAGTTTTTAGAAAAACATCTATGCAGTGCCGCAAAGATTCTTAGAAAGCCCATAAAACCACAATCATCAGATGGGTTAACTCTAGGCAGCTCTTGTTTCCTTTAATTTAGTATATAGTCAGGAATCCTTTGGAACATTTAGTAACCAAAACTGAGCTCTCAAGATTTAAAGTTGCCATAAGCAATTTGAAACACAAAAAGCCCTCAAAGAGATAATGAATAGTATTGTGAATTTTTTTTCTTTTAAATTACAGGCTGTTAGATCATGATAAAATAAATGCTGCTAAGTTCATGTTCTACTTTTTTAGAAACTTAAGAAAAAAAACATTGAGGCATCATGGAATTTTTCTTCTATATTCCGAAAAAGGTTATGCAATACTCTTTCTAGTGTAGCATATTACAAGAATGAGTTATTTTCTAAAATTAAAAAGCTGGTTGTCCAAATTTCATGACTGTAGTACAGCTTGCAAGAGCTGCAGATAGTCTTATGATCTTGAAAAAAGCCATGTATTTAATTTACAAAGATTTTTATGGTGGTTACTGTCCCATAGCAGGCTAGTGTTTTTCTTCCAAATGCTTTCTTTATTAATTAATAGAAGATATGTATATCTAAAAGCATATTTACTACTGGTATCTGTGTATTTACCGCCCAGAAAAAAAAGAAATGGGTTTAATAATTTTAGTGTTATTTGTTCCCCTTGCTACTTATATTTCAAAAGTTTGAAAGGACCAGGATTTTTAGATCAATTTCAGTAAGTTTCTCTGTTTTGTGGATGTCTTAAAAGAAACAAACCCTAACAAAGACTTTGTTGAAATTTTAAATCGATGAAATAGCTTAATTCTTGTATTTTTCTACTTTCTATATAATATTCTTTACAGCATAATCATAGCTCTGCACACAGCAGATATAGTAATGGGCTGTGACTAACAGCAGACTACAATGGTTGCCTGGTTTTAGTTTTAAGTGCTTTTGTTAATTCATTATGTTCTAGATGTTAGGCTGTTTCCCCAAGGGGTAAAATCTTACATGTTATTATCTCTTAAGTCGTTCTTATGTTTATACCTAAGATTTCTGGATAGATATTTTCACTGTTTTGCCCATATCATTCCATTTTCCTGCGGCAGCTTTCAAAGGCTGTTCTCCTGCTGCAGGCTTGGATTTGAGTTGTGTCTTCCTGCAGCCTGCGTGTGCTCTCGCTGCTGTCCTGCCGTGTTTCCTTCACCACTCCTCTGTGCTGTAGGCTAGAACTTGAATCCATATCGAAGGATTTCTCTGAATTCAGCTGCCTTCTATAAGGAGAATTCCTGAAGTTCAAGATAAGATAAACACAGCCCTGTAAATATAATAAAAACAAACCTCTATCTGTTTTTCTGTGATAAGATAGCTTATGTGCAGGTGCTCCCCTTACATGTAACACTGTTCTACAGTAGGGTCTGTGCCTACATCTTTGAGTGGTTATTTACAGTAACTGGTGTCCAAAAATTCAAAAGGCCAAGTGGCTTCACTCACCTCTCAATGCTGTCTCATTTCCCCAGGGCCTTAGCGTGGACCCCTTTATTTCACATCTCTCTGTCAGCTTGTGAGAGAACATGAGCTGTAAAACCCCAGATGATTCCTGGCTGTTGTCAGGCAGCGTACCTGTTGGCGCTCTTCCTCTTGCCGCCTGCTGTATGCAAGGCCACGATGGCTGGAGGCAGGCTCTGGGGGTGAGATCTGTCCCTCCTGCCATTTGGCAGCGCCGTGTTTATAGATAGTTATGCCAGGTGTCTTCATTGCTTAGGGCACAAACACGTGCATACATGTTGCTTGCTGTTCAAATCTCTTCTAAATTACACAATGGAACAGGAAGAAAATTAAATGAAGTATCACTTTTTGAAAGTAGAGGTGCGAGCTGTTCCTGTCCAAGTCAGGGTCCCTGGTCAAACGTACCTTCTGGTCAACAATCTCGCCTTAGTAGTGCCTGTTCTTCCTCCTTCTTGTCCTCCGGTATAAATGCCTCAGCTTGAGCTTGCAGATGTCGGAAAATTCAGGCTACAGAGTTTTCCCCTTTGTTGCTCCCTTCCCCCTCTGGCCTCACCTAGCCAGGAACAAAGTGGGCAGAATTAGCATCTTCCTACCAAAGAAAGGATTCTTGTTCTGAACGTGGGCAAAGATGAACAGGCGTCACTGCTGTCTCTTTTGAAGAGTGATGTGCTGTTCAAATAAATGAGGATCAGATGGCCTGCCAAGAACAACAAGTGATGAAGACTGATTTTATTTCAACACGGAGAAAGGCACCCCTGAAATCATCAGTACTTTGACACCTTTGCCAGTTACGCGTGGATATTTCTTACGTGCTTGACTGTTTCCATTGGTGGGATCAACTTCTGCAGCTGAGATCCTCCCTTACTGAAACTTAATTCTCTGTAAGAGGAACCTCTGGAAGCCCATGGTTGGCAGCTAGATCTTCTGCTACCTGCAGTAACTCTGAGATGAGTCTTCTGCTGCAAAAAGTCTACCGGTTTTCTACAAAATCAGTCAGGACTGCTGACTCTGAGGTCAGTGCAAGTGTGCAGTAGGCATGTTGATCCAGGAAGGATGACTGAACCTTGCAGGGATGTCCCAGCGTCCTGTCTTGGAGCCGTGCAGGCACTTTGCCATTTATGCCCGCAGCCCCTTCCAACAACTGTCCCAGCAGAGGTCTGAAGGAAAGAGGGTTAAATCAGCATCTCCGGAGACCGAGCCATCTAGCAAGAGATTTGTGTGTAAGCCCACAGCACAGGGAAAACAGGGTGAGAGAGACTAAGAGGTGCTCCTTCCTTGCCTGCCTTAACTCAGGGATCTTCGGGAGCTCTGGCTGCATTTGCACAGTTTTAACAGTCCTGGCTGAGACGTTGTGAGATTTGTAGTTGAGTTCTACTGCTCAGTAATCATTGGAGGTGCTGTCTGACTATGACTTCAGCTCTTCTCCACCACAGTAAGAGGCTGTGTTGATTGTCTCTTGCTGATGCTTCCTCCAGCTTGGCTCCCACTGCTATCCCTGACTGTTTGGACAGAGCAAGTGTCCTCTGTCGGTACTTTTTTAGTCAGGTGACTGTTAGTCGCTTGAGACAGAAAAGAAGAAAAATGGTTTACTTATGCTACAGCAATTGTGGCTCTTCATGCACGTTCTCCATAGAGGCACCACAAGCAAGCTCTTGACCTTTGCTCTGAAGGAGTCGTTACTGGTGACAAAACTGAGTGAGGTTAGGCTGCGGCATTCCGAGCTTAGTTTGCTCTGTTGCTACCCTGAACAGCAGCAGCTCATGGCTTCCTTGGGCTCACTCACCTTCTCCCAAACCAGGATGCCAGCCTGTGTATCAGCTTTCCCATTGTCAGACCACACTTCCAGCTATGACATTAATTCTTCCCCATGTATTTCTTTCCCGTGGCCCTGCTCCCTTTCATCAGCCTCAGTAAACTTTGTGAGCTCTTTCTCATCCAGCATCCAAAACCCTGAGACAAAAGCAAAGGTTTGGGAGTAGCGGGGTTACAGCAGCCACTGAGAAGGAAGTTTACTGCTTCCCAAGGCAGCACACTGTTGGCGGTGACGCACATAATGGCTCTTGCCCCATGGCATGAGTGAAGAGCAGCGCTGGGAGCTGCCGTTGCTGCAGACGACATTAGGTGGTGCGATAATGTGCGTGGCACAGTTTGGAAGCCCTTTGCCATGCGCTACTGATTGCAGCAGTTAGGAGAGTTCACAGGCACAGCCTAGATGGACATTGTTGTCTACAGAGAATTTGATTTGTGTGGACAGCACTTCTTAAAGAATCACAATTTTCATAGGGTAAGTAAGTGCTTTTCATTTTATTTCCATAAAGAAATATTTTAAACCCAGGATAACACTGTAATCCCATTAAATCATCAATTCTATCATTGTTATGACTCCAGTATTTTTAGGATCGTTCTTGTTCAAGATGGATTAATTTCAGGAATTGAAACTAGATTCACTGTATACAAGGTGCAGTGACTCAGTATTGTGTTCTCATCACTCGCTTTGAAAGAGATAACCGTGAAACTGGTGCATTCCTTTACTGTGCTTGGACACTTAAGAAAAGTGAGAAATGCAAGCAAGGGTGATGATTATCGGTTGTATTCATATAATGTTTTCATTATCCTTTTAGTTTAGATATCAGATAATGGTTTAAAGCATTTTAAAGTGCAGATATTTTTTCACATTTTAAATATGACTTGTGAATTTTGAAAAAAGGAACATTCCTCTTTTTTAACATTATAAACTGGAATAAATTATTTAGCTTAGGGTTTGAGGGCTCTTTTTTCTTTGACTCGTTAGATGGTAGGAATTCACATATTTGTCTAACCTGGAATTATCTGGGTGTTTGGAGAGTTAGCAAAATTAGTACCTCATGGATACTGAAAAATCTGATAAATTCTAAGAATTATGATATGGAAAATAGTAGAAGTCATATTTAGTTATTAGTTACCAAGTGAGTTTTGGGCATGTGCATGTGACAGTCTGTTTTGCAGCATGATGCTTCTTTGCTTCATGTGGAGAATAATTTGGGTTTTGTTACTCAGTAAAAATGGTTCCTGACTCATCTGTTTAAAAAAAAAAAAACTTAACAATGCTGTAATTCTCATAGAATCACAGAATGATTTGGGTTGAAAGGGACCTAAAAATCATCCAGTTCCAACCCCTCTGCCATGAGCAGGGACACCTCCCATTAGACCAGGCTGCTCAAGACCCCATCCAGCCTGGCCTTGAACACTTCAAGGGGGGCACATCCCCAACTTCCCTCCCTGTTGTTATAAACAATTACAAGAAGAATGTTACATCTTTGTCCAATATTCTGCCTCAGAGATTATCTAGCACCAAAAGTTTCTGAGAAAGTTGGTCTAAAAATCAGCATTCTCATGGACAACTTTTGTATAGAATGGTTTGGATTGGAAGGGACCATGAAGGTCATCTAGTCCGATTTGCTGTGCATAACAAAAAGTCTGATTTATTGCTGCAATGGCTGATTTATTGCCACAAAGCATAAGGGTTTTTTTTATTTCATTTCATTTTCACTTAATCTTGTCAAATGTGGCAGATGTTTTCATTATTCATACAAACTTATCTCCTTTTGTGTGTATGTTGTTGAGCTCTTTGCTTGATAATGGTCTCGTAGATGTCGATATCCTAGCTAATTGTCTGTGTAGGATTGCCCTTATCTGGACCACTGCATTGTGATTTTGCTATATTCATAAGGTAATGACTAAGAGAAACTGACTTGCCTCCTTAATTCTCTTCAGCATTTTAAATATATCTGATGTTTTCCTTGCTCATTTATTTACTGTTCCAGTTGCTTCATTTGCCTTGATAAGATAATCTTTCCATGCTTCTGATGGCCCATGACTGAGGGCATCTATTTTTTCCTAGAGTGACTTTAGATGTGTGGTGAGAATTCAGCACTATAAGCATTTAGGAGAAAACATTGACTACTGCTGAGAGGACATTATACTATTTTAGATGGAATTTTGTTTTTTTTTCAGAACAGGAAATAGTCTGTAAATACCAATATCAGAGGAAATAGCAAGGACTTAGTTCATTACATTTATGTGGCTATTTTAAATATTGTCTGCTTACTGTGAGCTACCTTAGTAGGAACATCTGGATAACGAAGCTCTCCCTTTTTGCTGTGACAGTGGAAGATGTTGAGATAGGCATCAAGGGGTAACTAATTTATAAAGGTCTTGCTGGGAGAGGAAGTGAGGAGTTACAAGCATTTCCTCCCTGAAACCAGGTGCTTTGGGAACCTCCAAAGAGGAGATGAGAATTGTGCTCCCCTCTGTTCCTCATTAGTTGAAAACAAAGCTTTCACTTTTTCTTTGGGTATTGAAAGTGTTTCTACCTCCTACTTGTTATGTACAAAGCCCCAAATAAATGCTCCTCAGCAGTTAGAGAGCTTCAGTCCATTGCTGTGAAGCACATTTTCCTTTTATAGGTGTTCAAGGACTATGGTTTGCTCACATTCGTGCTCACCAGCATAGAAGGCAGGGCCTGTGCGAAGCTGAACTTAGTACCAAAAAGAAGAATAGTTTACTGAAATGAAGGAGAAGGGAAAATGGCTTGCGCGGGAGGAAATAACAGGAGCCCGCGCTCCTGCCAAATACCTTCAGCCTGTTATGCCACGTGTAGTATGTGAACTGTTTAGGGCTTCACCTTTACATATCTGGAAGAGTTGGAGGGGATAAACCTCCCCATTATGATGAGGTGCTGACCTTGTTTTCGCGTATACCTGTGTCATCCAGGAGGCCTTCTAGGAAAAAAAGGAAGACATGCTGTAAATTTACAAAGGGGCGGTGTCAGGTAAAAGGGAGATAAAAGGGAAATTCCAGGAAGGCCCTCTGGATTTGCTCAGGCACACCTAGACTTGCCCTCTATTGGGTTTTACCTGTAGTATGTACATCATCAAGAGGCTTTATTATTTCTTTAAAAATTAATTTTATTTTCCTTTGCAGGTCACCTTTTAAGCTGCTGTTTCCTGTATAATTAAGCAGAATGAAGGCATTAGTTTTAGTAAAGTTGGGCCTGATCCAGAAATCTTCTCTTATTCAGTCCTTTCTGAGTAAGAAGCTCAAGTCTGGGCCCAGAATTTTAAGTGTTTCACTGTTATTTCTAAATTATTTTGTGGTCTGTGGATTTTTTTTTTTGTTTTTATTTTAACCTTACTGAAAACTCCTTTGCTTTTGTCTAATTTTAGCTCTTTATGTGTTACTGTCCATCCTAGCGTTAGTTGAAATGATGTAAGTATACTGCAAATTGAAGTGCATAATTGCTAGTGATAATGCAAGATTGATTTCTACAGTTTATAATTAACAGTACATAAGGTTCTGTGCATGGGTCGGATCTATCCCTTTTTAACTTTTCCTCTCCGATTCTTTCCAACATCTGGTCTTGCTGCATCCCAGCCTTTCTGAATATACTGGTTTTGCTGGAGTCTAGTCCATTCTTCCTTTTGTTTTTCAGACAAGTAAAAATGGGAAGTACTGGATTCTGGTTTCCTCCAAGAAGAGTCAGCGGAACTGGTTAAGACCAAAATCTGAGGACTTTAGTGGAAAAACATCAGGTGTGCATTGAACAGAGGCTGCTTTAATCCTGCTTTAAGTATATGCTTCTTTAAAAATAGTATTATATATCAGCTTTTGTGTAACGTGTTTGTTATATTTGATACTGTGTATAATCGTTCATCCTGCAGTTGTGAAAGCACCAGTAGAGTGAGGATTTTAAATGATTATATATTGAGACACAAACAGGCAGTATTACTCATAAAATTCTTTCAGCTGGTCTTTGGAAAGTGTAATATGTGAGGATCAGTGTTTTTCTAAGTTTTATCTCCATTGCTCAGTCGATATAGCCACAAGAGTAAGAGAAAGTGGTTATTTGCTATTCAGAGATCAATACTGAAGTTCTTAATTGCCTCATCTGTTGAGAAATGGTACTGAGATAATAGTGCATACGTGTTTAATGAATAAAACACTGTCATTGTCAAAGATTGGATCCACACTATATTTGTTCTGATAATGCATTTTTAAGGACACAAATACAGTTCAAAGTCATATTAATTAGTTTTGATCATAGAGGAACAAAACCTGAATTTCTCATTTGTGTGAATGTTCTGAGTTACATCTGATAGAGCAACTATGTTACCTGAAGTTTTGGAGAAGATAACAGTAATGTGATATTGGCCTGAATATACATGGCCTCCAGCCTGAGGTGTGATCCTTGAATTGAGAAAAGGAGTGGGAAGTTAAGTGAAGAAGTGAGAGTTGTTAATTTAACAGTTGAGCTGTTCCACAACAAACAGTGCTTTTGGCCTTGCATTGGACCCTGCATATCACTCTTCTGCATGGCCCAGTATCTTGCATCTCCCCAGCCTGACACACATTCAGTTCCTCCGCACCTGACCCCAACAATACCAGCTCCCCCCTATCGTGGTGTCCTTACATGTTGCCAGACTCCATGCAGTGTTCCTTGCACCTCCCTGGCCCCACAGCCCCATCCTAGTGCTGTTCACTGTCCCTCCACATGCTCCCCCTCTCTGCGTCCTGTCAGCCATACCTGCTTCCCTTGTTACTGACTGGGCATGGAAGCCACTTGCTGCTGAGCTCTGGACCCAGCATGGTCAACTTAACCACATTTCCCTACAGCAGGCTGTGGAGGCTCTTCCCTTGCCCTTTGCTGCTTATGCTGCCTGCCTCTCTCAGTGGGTTTGGCAAGGAGGCAAAATGGGCTGTAGCCATGCAGTAAGGGCCACGGCTGCCGCGCTGTTGGCTCCATGCGGTGGGTCTCGTTTAGGTGCCTGTGTGGTATAGATACTCCTTATGTAAGCGTGGAGAGGGTTGTATTTTTTTTTCCCCTAGAACTTCGGTTGTAAAGAGAGATTAGGCTAAACCAGGACTTCATTCCATATTCAGGCCAATATGCATAGAAGACCAGTGTGTTCATTTACAAGAAAGCACAATTAATTTTATTACCAGATTCTAATCAAAGCCTATATTGAAAAATCTCTCAATCACAACTTTGATGTGAATCAGACCCTCAGTTTGATTACATCGGCAGCTCCATTGAAGTATTTGGAACTGGTCTTCATTTATTTTATTGCAGAAACACTGTGGTCTCAGGTCTCCAAACAACAGTTTCATTTTTTCACCTAAGAACTAGAAAGCTAGTTATGAGCTGGAAAATGAAATTAAGCTGATTCTTTGAAGATCTGTGCGTGTTCCCACTCTTGGAATTGATGTCTCCAGGCTTCATCCCATGAGTAGGAATGAGTTAGAGACAAATCTGAAATGCTAACAGTCCTTAAAGAAACACCTTTCCTTTCACTGGGTATCTTTAAAGAGGTTAGTGCTTCCATATAAAGTATGAGGAGTAAAGATGATCTCATAGAACTTCTTCCTTAAGAAGGTAGCATAGTATAACCTCCATTCAAGGACTGTAGGGTTGAAAGGCAATAGATTTCCGTCTTGGTGTGCCAGTGTTTCCTCTCATAAACACAAGGGAAAAGTTATGAGGAGGAGAGAGGACAAGGCATAGACAGAGACATAGTCTGTGTACGCATTTCAAATGGAAATCTTAGTCTGAAGATTTCATAAAATGCAGACATGAAAGAGGTGTATCCCCTTTTCCCCCTCCCTGCCCCCAGCCTTCCTGTCCTGCCATGCCTTGAGGAAAACACAGGCTCTCCTTTCTCCCTGCTTTCTTCCAGGGCCACGCTGAAGCTCTTTATGGTTGGACTTGATGATCTCAAAGGTCTTTTCCAACCAAACCATTCTATTATTCTTTGAAGGACTGTTTAGTTTTGCCCCCATCACTCCTAGGCATTTAGTTTTGCCCCCATCACTCCTAGGCATTTAGTTTTGCCCCCATCACTGCTATCTGCTCCCCTCTGGAGCAGTGGGCTCCCTTGGTTTCTGCTGAGCCTCATCAGGGGAGAGAGGACAGCTGGAACTGAGGCCAGGCAGCCTCTGACCTATCCAGCCTCCCTGTGCTGCCAGCGGGGAAGAGTCCATTTTGTTTACTGGGAAGGTGGCTTTAGGTTGGAGCAGCTGCAGCCTGGTGCTCACTGCCCAGCTCCCAGCCACCCGGCTCCACCTGTCCCAGCAGCTGCTGGCTTCCCTGCCCCGCTGCCAGGGGCTGCGGGGGTGGCTGGCTGCCCCCGGCCGCGGTGCCGCCGTGCCCAGCCGCCTCTCACACAGCTGCCCCAGCAGAGGCCAGAGCACACAGCAGCTGCGAGTCGCAGCACCGGGGCTGAGGGGGAGATCACTGCTTTTGAGGGAGAAGGGCCAAATTTGGGGGCTTTCTGGCCCTGCATAATGCTTGCCTTGAGTGTCATCCTCCCACTATCCTCCTCCTCCTCACCCCCTGTGCTGCAGATCTCGCTCACTCACGACTCTTCCCTACACTGTGTAGCACTGAATTTTGGTATCTGAAGTAGCAGTTGTGCTCCAATGATGAATAGAGCTGTTGGCTACCTCTGACAAGGGAAGGCTGTTGAGTGCCCTATATGCCCTGTAATGGCAGGCTCCCAGTTGCTACAGTACGTTACCAGATGATGAATTTAAAGCTGTTCCCCCACGAGGCAGACCTGAGGGTCATGTGCCTCCTTTAGCTGAAAGCCTCTGGTTTAATTTGTGGTTTGCGATGCCCCTGTGGAACTAAGAGCCTCCATCCTGAGCTAGCCTACATCTCAACACACACAGCCCCTACATCTTGTAGGATAGCATGAGGAGGGTGGGAGTTCTCCAGTGCTGGGCTGATAATACTCTAATCTATCAAATCTATCCATAGTCCATGGGATTTCTGTTGTTAATACGTCAAGTCTCTGTTAGCAGAGGGT
Source organism: Tapera naevia (assembly GCA_033556795.1). Taxonomy (NCBI): domain Eukaryota; kingdom Metazoa; phylum Chordata; class Aves; order Cuculiformes; family Neomorphidae; genus Tapera; species Tapera naevia. Next base: position 22,611,692 of record JAUMJJ010000038.1, read on the forward strand.
AAGTTTACAGGATAATTTCACCTGCCATTAGCAATCATTGGCAATGCGTACATTTTACTAGAGTAAATGCATAGATGTGCAGTAATCACAAGGAGATACACATGAGAACATGAGCTTTGCCCTGCAGGTACTGCTACTTTTATGCAGGTTTTAAACATTTAGAGGCTTACAGGTTTTCACTTTGATAACTCTGTGTGTGTGTGTGTGTGTGTGTGTGTGTGTGCGTCTGTGCAAACACCACAGGCAGGGCTTTAATTCCTTTGAAATCCAAAGCTGCCAAAAGCTGTCTGGGTAGGCAGGGGAGGCTCTTTGCCTGATACCTTCTGTAATCTGACAGAACCTTTGCTGTTATCCATCGGTGCTTAAGGGGAAGGTTCTGAGGTGTGTTTTCAGGGCATATGTGGATCTTTTCATCCTGAGCAATGCGTTTTAAGAGTTTCAGCAAATAGTGTAAAGAAACCTGCAGGTGTTACATTAGACCAGCTGAACCTAATTTTATTTTTAAATTTTATTCAGAAGCATCACATAGCAAGTAACCTTCAAAATCTAAGTTTAGTTACAAACTAGTTGTTTCTTATTTTTTTTTTCCAGTCCCCTTTTGCTTTCTTTTACGACCACATGAAACTTGAGAAGCCATCTAAAGCTAAATCATTTAGTGGAGTTGGGCAATTCCCAAGTGTCCAACAAGAAGGCCTGGTTTAGGCTGCGATGGCCACTGTCATTCCTGGTGATTTGTCAGAAGTAAGAGATACCCAGAAAGTCCCTTCAGGGAAACGTAAGCGTGGTGAAACCAAACCAAGAAAAAACTTTCCTTGCCAACTGTGTGACAAGGCCTTTAACAGTGTTGAGAAATTAAAGGTTCACTCATACTCTCACACAGGAGAGAGGCCCTACAAGTGCACACAACAAGACTGCACCAAGGCCTTTGTTTCTAAGTACAAATTACTAAGGTATTAAACTCTATTTATCTTTCAGATTATATTATCTATTTTATGTTGGCCGTGTTAAGCCGTGTAAAAGTATATATTTGTGTACGCCTTCAGCTGATTGCAGAGAGGATGTGTTAATTAAAGTAGCGATTGGATTGTTTCTAGAATACTAAATTACCTAAGTTTGAAAGCTAATGTCTTTGATTTTGTTTCTTAATTTGTTTTCTGCTTTTGTTTTCTGTTCGTTTGTTTGTTGTTTTTTTAATGAGCATAGAATTTTCATTTGTATAAGGAATTGTCACGAGAAAAAAAAAGAGTATGGACTGAAAATTTTTTGGCTATGGACTTTTACACAAGTACTTTCATACTTGCCCATATACCCCTGTTACAGTAGCTAAAACCCACCCAGACTAAAGTGTCGATTTAAGAGAAATGGCTCGTGTTTTGCTATATTTAAATTTGTCAAACTGTCTTTGTAGTGCCATGCTTTCAGTTAAAAGGTTCTGTTGCAAAGCTTCCTTTAGTGTAGTATTTAGCTGCCATTAAAAAATGAGCACGTGTGTGTTTTGATCAAAATAATTACTTACAGAATATATCTGTGTTTAAAGGCATATGGCTACTCATTCTCCTGAGAAAACCCACAAGTGTAATTATTGTGAGAAAATGTTTCACCGAAAAGATCACCTAAAGAATCACCTACATACACACAATCCCAACAAAGAAGCCTTTAAGTGTGAAGAATGTGGAAAGAACTACAATACCAAGCTTGGGTTCAAACGTCACCTGGCTTTGCATGCTGCAACAAGCGGTGACCTCACCTGTAAGGTATGTTTGCAGACTTTTGAAAGCACAGGAGTGCTGCTGGAGCACCTAAAAACTCATGCAGGCAAGTCATCGGGTGGAGTGAAGGAGAAAAAACACCAGTGTGAACACTGTGATCGTCGGTTCTACACCCGAAAGGATGTCCGTAGACACATGGTAGTGCACACTGGAAGAAAGGACTTCCTCTGTCAGTACTGTGCACAGAGATTTGGGCGGAAGGATCACCTCACACGCCATATGAAGAAGAGTCACAACCAAGAACTTTTGAAGGTCAAAACAGAGCCAATGGACCTTCTAGATCCCTTTACCTGCAATGTTTCTGTGCCTATTAAGGATGAGCTGCTTCCAGTGATGTCGTTACCTTCCAGTGAACTGACATCAAAGCCATTTACAAACACTTTGCAATTAAATCTCTACAACACTCAGATTCAGTCCATGCAGAGTTCTGCATCTGCACACCAAATGGTTGCCACATCGTTACCATTGGGAATGCCTTGTCCAATAGATATGGAGTCTGTCCACCCTTCTCACCAGCTATCATTGAAATATCCACTCGGTACTACCTCATATGCAATTTCTATGCCTGAAAAAGAACAGCCATTGAAAGGGGAAATCGAAAGTTACTTAATGGAGTTGCAAAGTGGTATGCCTTCTTCATCCCAGGATTCTCAAGCGTCTTCGTCAAAGCTAGGGCTGGATCCACAAGTAGGGCCACTAGATGATGGGTCTGGGGAGGTTTCCCTTTCCAAAGGCTCCGTTCCTATTAGCGAACCTCTAAACACCCCATCATTGGACTTTTCTCAGTTGTTCAACTTCATACCTGTAAATGGCCCTCCCTATAATCCTTCTGTTTCAGTGGGAAACCTTGGAATGAGTTACACGCAAGAGGAGGCACATTCTTCTATGACTCAACTTCCACCACAAACCCAGGATCCACAAGATCCTAGTAATAGTATAGGTCTTGGGTCTCTGCACTCGTTGTCAGCAGCTTTCACAAGCAGTCTAAGCACAACCACCACCCTACCGCGATTTCATCAAGCTTTCCAATAGGATGTACAAAGCTGGCTTGTTACTGTCTATTTGTAGAAATGCCTTAGGTGACCATTTTTAACTTAGTGCCTACTATAAGACATTATAAATTCTCTGCTTTTGTACAGTACCAATCTCATGAAGCCAGTAAGAAATTTAAATTAACTTTTTAAAAGTGTTTTGAAAGTGTTTATTCTCAGCTGTGTTTACTTTGTCGGGTTTTTTTAAAGAAACAGTCTCATTGTATTGTTTTCATTTTACTGCCAATTGACACATTTAAAATGTTCAGTAGAAAGTCATCCCAAGCAAACTCTCAACACTCATCCCTTTTAAAACTTTTTTTCAACCATACCAGCTATTCCGTTTTATTCATGTCAGTGGTAGAACACCACTTTTTTACCTTTTAATGTATTTTAGTATTTGCAAAATTCCAGTTAAAATATGTATCACAAAGGTTCCTGAAGATTTGGAAAGAAAATTCTCCAGTCCCTTTCCGAGCAGATCCTTTTCTCAAATGGTGATGCATCTGATCTGTTCTATAATGACAAATCTAAATTTTTAAAATAAATATAGAGTTCAGATTTTCTGAAGACTTGTGTGTGTATATATAGAAGTCCATATATACACATGTACTATATATAGCATTTTGACTTGTATTGAAGTCATTATAAAAGGTGTTAAGAATTTTGCCATTTTCTGGCTTAAATTTTCTGGCCTGTTACAGATAATGGAAGAAAAAAATAGTTTAATTCTCTAAAATCATGACTGAACGGAATTTTGACAGAGAATCTCTGCTTGCCTATATGACAAATGTTTCAAGTTGAATTTGGAACTGTGTTGTTGTGCTTTCATGACTCTAGTAGAGAGAAACAGGCAAAATTAATGGCTGATCTTGAAATATAAAAGTGTTGTAATTTAGTAATGCAGAATATTTTGTCGCAGTTTTTGTTTTAATTCTTAACTTGCTGTTTTTTCTCTTTAGTAGCATAGAAAAAGTACTGCATAGGAATCTTCCAGTAGCGTATTCACATTTGTAGGCATCAGCCTTCTCCCAGGAGCCACCGCCAAGGGGTGGATAAAGTCCAGCCAGAAAGTGTGTATCTATTTTCAGTTCAAACTAGTGTGCAGTCAGAGAGTGAATGTAAATTTGCAGATACCAGTTTGTTGTGTTTGTTTTTATTGGAATGATCTTTTCAGTTGTGTTACATGGTGTGTTTTGTCCTCCTAAGCAACAAGTTAGATGTTAATCACACTTTCTACACCTGGGTACTTGGTTAGGGGTCTTTTTGCCCATTGCCAAGATTTAAAGACAGGACTCTTAGGAGTGAAGTAAAAGCATATTGCTTAACACCACTTTTACCTAATACAATATATTCTATTCCCCAGCCCCTTACAACCAAAAGAGGAAAAAAAAACCCAACCCTGTGATGCATGAAGGCAAACTAGATTTGCTGTAATTCAACAATAACTTTATTTTCCTTGTCATTTTTGTACAAGGAATTAAAAAATAGAAATCATGTACATTAGGATCGCTCAAATAATCGTGATGATTCATACAAGGTTTTAAGTGGTTAAACTGAATATACTTCACGGAAACAAAAGTTGCTCCCGTTTAAGGAGCTGATGCTCCAGATGTTTTATCAGTAGCTCCTACTTTTTTTTTTTTTTTATTCTAGGAGCAATATGCAGGTGTAGTTTTACTATTTTATACATATGTGTATTTAAATTTTATTACGGAAAGATAACATTTTTATAAATGTGTTTGTGTTCCAAAGGCATTAAAATAAGGATGTATTAATAAGGAAAATACCTTTTGAAATTCTGCAAACTACTCCTATATTTTGGATTTAGGAGCATGTTATTTCAAAGTGAGCTTTTAGCTCTGCTTCATGACTGCTTCCTCTGGTTTCTGTGAAACAGATTGCTCGCTTACATCTTTAATTGAATGATTTGTTCAATATTGCTTTTTTTTCTCATCACCTTTCTAAAGGAAGGAAAAACAGAGATGAACAGAACACAAGGTGAATGCAACAGAATGTAAGTCTAGTTTAAATCAGCAACCGTAATACATCTAGGAAGAACTTGTATTTTTTCTCATTCTTTTAACTCTGAGATGAAGATAAACGGACTTCATTCCTCCAGTGGGCCATGTCCCACCTTGAGCCGAGCATCTGCAGCTTCCCCTTCAGCAGAGGAAAGTTGCTTGCAAGTGCTCAGCCTCCTGCAGCTGGGCCAGCAGCATCGCCCAGCAACCTCTGGCACACAAATTTCCAATCCATAGCAACTGTTGAGTAGTCTCAGTTACCGATTAGACTTGGTTAAAAACCCAAAACCAACAGACACTTTGCCAACAACTGTTTCTTAGTGCATAGCCAGAATCCTTATTACTTTGTTCGTGCCTTAACTTCCCGAAAAGGGATTAACATTTCACTTTGGAGTTAGATGTACATTTCACTTGAGCAATAGGGACCTCAGACAAGATATTGAACCTCATTCAGTCAGGATTTCAGTGTGTGGCTGCACCAACTGTGTTTGCCACTGAGCTAGAATGTAGGGTAACGTGGAAGCAGACTGACACTGTAAGCAATATTACCACCACCATAGTGCTTTTGAATATCGCTAGGCAGAGACAATATTGGCCACTACTAAACTATTAGTTTTTAAACCCCATTTTCTCAATTTCAGATGGATTCTTGGTGGGAGGGGGGAGGGCTGGCTGATCATGCACCACTCTTTGTGCAACTTCTAAACTTCTAGTAACGTTTGTTTTTTAAAATATATATATATTTTTGTGTACTTGTTGCTTGTGCTTTATTTAGTAGTAAATTGTGGAATAGAGTGATTTATTGTTAATTTGGCAGTAGCGGTTTTTAAAAACCATATACTGACTGAAACATGAGCCAGAGCTGATTGCTTTATTAAGCTAATAATGAATGTTAAGAGTACATATTTTCAGGATCATTTGCCTAGTGAGCTAAACATGTATTATAGGCCAATATTTTTAAAAATGAAGCTTGGTCAACCTCTATGTTACACATATTACAAGATATAGCACTTTCAAAAAGAAAACCTAAACCTTTTAAGAAAATTTCTTACAGGTTATGCTTTTTATTATAAAACCTTTTATTATAATTTGTTTCAAGTGCCATTAGATTACATATATGTAGGCCTTTGGTATAATGCTTTGTGTACAAAATGGTAGACATTGTAATTTTAAACAGGTACATTTTTACAGTGTTTTCTTATCAATTTGCTATATTGCACAGAACCAGTGTGTCTTTCTTAAGGGTTTTACAATGGTTTTTACTAGGTTTACATGTTTCAAACTACACTGTCTTCTACTGCCATTTGAATACCAGTCAACAAAGTTAGGAGTTTATCCTCACCAATTGCAAACTGTGTCCGCTGGAGTTCTGGATGGTGAACTATGGCAAAAGTGTTCAACATGCAGTATTTGATACAGATATTTTTTGACATATCCTATCATCGCTATGCTGCTGTCTGAAGTTAAGGTAGGGCCTGATCCTGCATCCGTAAAGGTCAAGGGAAACAGGATTGCATCCTTCATTACGTCTGTCTCATACACTGGTTTAGCAGCTCATTCTGTATTCTTCTCAGTCTATAGATAAACCTCTGAAATTAATGTACTTATCTGGTATGTAGTGAACCGTATAGGCTTAGCTGCCCATCCTGCATCCTCCCAGTGTACAGATAAAACCACAGCCTACTTAGTATCGCGCTCAACCTGCACAAAATGCCACAGTAGTTCAAAATGTGTTTGGATAGTTCCAAAGCTTTTATGCAGTAAGGGTGTCTTACTTTTGTTGGAAGGCAGTGTCTTTTGATAACAGTTATCTAGCCCTGGAAGTGACACAGAACTATTGCTAATCATATGTAAACACTTTTCAGTATAAGCTTCAGTGGTACAGTTGAACCAGAGTGAATGTTTATCTCCTCAGAAACACTCCTGCAATATTGTTATATTGGATCATGCTGCTAATGTAACTTGGGATACAACTCCTTTCATGGTGCTACAAACCTCCCTGTCTCATTCAGATGTATTTTTACCCATAGAAAAAAGGACTATGCTAGACCTATAGTTGTATGATATATTTTTATACTGTGACTTAATTTGTCATTAATGAACTTTGTGCAACACCACAATGTATTCATATGCACTTGCAAAAGTAAAATTTTGGACATGCAAATTTAAACGCTGACAAGCCCAGCTCTTGTTCACAAAAATAGCTGACTGCTAGTTAAAATTAAATGTGGGCTTTTTATATGGTGTGGAGGGAAGAACATACTGTGTATTACTAAAAGCCTTTGAACTTAGACAAAAACTGGGAAAAGTATATTGGGGAATGATGACACAACCAAACCTGACTTGGATTGCTGAAATTGTATTTTTAGCTAGTGGAAAATTTGTTTGGACTTGTATACTAAAATGTTTTAATGATAAAAGTTTTGAGTCAAAAATAGAGAAAAAAAAAAACACAGAAACCCCTGCATTCCAGACTGAATTTGTATATGTTTCTTTCATTTAAAATTTGCTATCCTGTGATATGGGAAATCGAGTTGCTTATCATGTATATGTACTTTAAAATGTATTCACAAACTACTGTTGTATTTGTATAAAATATAGACAAAAGATTGCATATATATTTTTGTGTATAAGCTCTGTAAAATAGCAATCACATTATGAAGCTGCAGCAGAACTTCATTTTAAACATTCACATCCAAAGAAACAGACTATTTATTGTCCACATACCCTGATTATTAAATATACCTTGCTGCTATTAAACAATAGTGCTGCAGCTTCTTGTGGCCTACAGTGTTATATTTGCTGTACAAAAATATGTGAACTCCACAAAATATATCAATAAAATTACAGAATGGTTTTAGTTAATGAATAACTTATGCCTGGCATTTCAATAGAAAATCTTGATCTGCATGTCTGGGATTACAGTAAGTAATTACATCCAGTTTTGCTGGGTGTAGTTATTCTGAGTTTGAATAGGTATAACTGTTGTTCTAATTTATGACTCGTAAAATGTCAGTTTTCAGAAAAGCTAAGCTTAAGTATTTGCGTTTCATTATTTCACCAAGTAAAAAATTGGATGATGCTCCTGTGTCTGTCATAAGACAGATCTGAACTGAAGGAAGCAATTGAGTTTGCTATCAAATTGCTCTTTGAAACACTGTGAGACACTGGAAGGTGAGTTTGGAGTTTCCCTAGTGGGATCACTTGTCTGGGAGATGTAGGTGAGTGTTTCTCCATCACTTCAGATTCATGCAAGTCATTGACATTGATTGTTATAGTTTGAAGGACAAACTGTAAGGGTGTGGCATGTGGTGGACATGGTATGTTGGTTGTCTCTCTGAAATACTTGCAGGAGAAACTCCATTGCTTTGATCCCATAGATCTCCCATCTGCCCATGAGACTGCTGAAGAAGTCTGACTCTGGTGCATGGAGGGACGAGGTGCTACGCAGCCAGATGAGCAGCCTGCTCACAACTGCAGAAAGTCGCCTCTCTGCTCATTCCGCACAGTTGTTCCCTAGCATAGACCATTTGCCAGGAAAGTAAAAGACTACCATTTCACAATTCATTGCTTTTTGGAAGGTATTTTGTTAACATCCGCAGCATTGTCTGTGTTTTCTTGCTTTTGAGATCCTCTCTTTTCCAAGTCTTGACTTTTTAGATTTCTTGCTGTAACGCAGTCTGAGAGAAATGATTGTTACAGAGAGTTGTTGGCTTTCGCCTTCTCTGTACAGAGACATTTTTCTTTTCTTCTGGTCCCTACCCCATTCCTCTCAGCTCACTTACCACTTCTGTGTCCCAGGTTTCTAACTTGCTTGAGAGAGTTGGCCTTGCTATATTGAGAGCCAAAAGCTCTACAGATGCTCTACACTATGAAATACTCTGCAAAGCCATTTATCCCTACCCCAAGAGAAAACAGCTCCAATGTGCTGCTGTCATAGCTGATCTTATCCACTGTTATGAAATTAATACATCCTCCTTCCAAACAGACAAACTCTAGAAACTCCATCAGCCTATATAAATGAAACATGATTCTGTGGATATCTATGTTACATCCAGAGGTCTCTTGCTACAGTGCCTCTGGAGCTTTCCTTGTTAAATTCAGAGCCACAGACATCTTCCCTTCTCCCACCCCTCTCCAAAACTTGTGTAAGAAGGTACAGAAAAATGGTCCTTCAGTATTCACTTTATCTGGTCTTGCTGTCTTCCAGGAGTGGAAGAGAAAGACAATTCTGCTTTCCCGGAACTCTCCTTGTTTTCCACATATAAGCAAATCCTAAGAAAAGGACTGGATTTTGATAGAGAAACCCAAAACCGTGATGTAGAGCTTGTGTTGGAGTAGGAAGAACTGATATCAGCTACATGCTGTTGGCTTCCCTGCTTTGCAAATCAAAACATTGTATTAAATCTGATAGAAATTAACTTTTCCAAAGTGGCAGTTGTTGTAGTTGGCACAGCAAGGGTTGGTGATCACAAAGAGGCAGCAAGTAGGATAGCAAGATAAGCTCTATTACAAAATGTAGTCTGTGCTTAAAAGTTTGAGAAGTGTATTAGAGGATAAACTGCTGATTATCATTATGAGCTGGGGCCCTTAGCAAATAAACAGCAATGCTGTATTTTGGCATTTGTAGCAACAGTGCTGCTGAAAATGACAGACCCCAACAGTAGTGGCAGCATGAAGTTTGAAGTTCCTGCTTGCGTGCTGTATCCCAGGTAATTCAATATAAAATTTCACGACTTCCAGTAAAGGTGTAACATCTTGCCTGGTGTTTTTTTTATTTTTATATAATTCTATTTTTTTGTTGTTGTAATGGTCTGTGTGTCCTCAAGAAATGGACATTTTCAGATAAATAAGTATTTTAAGAGAATTAACAGTTGTGCTTTTCAATGTCATCATCATCCCACAATATTGTCTCCTTTGAGGGCATTTGTGTCATAAAATCACCAGCCATAAAGCTAGTTTGTCTCAGCAGGGACTGGAGAGACATCAGCTATCAAATGAGGACTTGGAAAACAGGACTATAGTAATGCACTCTCTAGCTGGGCTGGAAACCATTTGCCTTGATCCTTGACAGTTGCGTACAGCACTGATTTTCCCTGTTGGACTGAACTGCAATGTATAAAGAAGAATGGCTTAGTGTCATTTTCATATAAAACAGCTAGAGCTCTGCTCGATGTGTGTAAAATAACGCAGAGAACCTGAATAGTCACAGTTTCTGAAAATTGGTACGTTGCTTAAGCTTTTGTTTATGTGTGTGTGTGTAGGTACGTGCAGATGTGTATGTGTGCGTGTATGTATGCATGGGAGGGTAGCAGTCAAAGCTGGAAAAGTTGAGAAATGAGTTTTGGTTTGGTTTGTTTTATTTCAAAAAGTTTGAAGTCTTTGTGCTTTACAAGTCCGAAATTAATCATTGAGTTTGTAAAGGCATCTCCTACTTGACAGTGTGTGGTTTCCCTGGCAAGTTGGACGAGTTTCTTCCAAATACTTGATTAATCTACGAGAGACAGCAATTTATCTATGAGGTGCACAGCCTCCTGCGAGGAAGGTGTTTGTCAGCAATCCTTGTGTAGTGTTAGATAGAGCAGAAAAGTTGTGCAGGCTGTGCCTCTGAAATTCAGCTTAACTCTGGCTTATTGCCTTTGTCTTAAATTGTTAAACACGTGGCCAGGGGTAGATCCTTAAGTTTCCTCCCAAGTGCTTATATTGAAGATGAAAATACAATACAGGCCATATGGTTAAAGGAGGCATCCCATAAATGAGCAACATTCAGGCTCTAGCATAGGAATATCAAATATCAAACATTAATGACAAATAAACACAGACTAAACCCCTAAACTCACTGAAGTCTGTCCTCACCTAAAAATTGTCTCCTCTTACTTTGTCAAGGCCTGGCTCCTTATACCAATAAAGCACAGGATTGCCCCATAGTTTATGTATGTGTTCTGTTCAGCCTAGACATGGTTTCTTCTGCAGTATTTTTACAAGCATCTTCTTATTCACTAGTGCAAACTGTGTAGCAACATACTTGAACTGCACGACCCGTTTTAATCAGGCAGGTGTAGTTATGTGTTCAGAGGAGGGCAACGAAGATGGTGAAGGGGCTGGAGCACAAGCCCTATGAGGAGCGACTGAGGGAGTTGGGGCTGTTTAGTCTGGAGAAGAGGAGGCTCAGGGGAGACCTCATTGCTCTCTACAACTACCTAAAAGGAGGCTGTAGTCGGGCAGGGGTTGGTCTCTTCTCTCAGGTGACCAGTGGCAGAACTAGAGGGCATGGACTTAAACTTCGTCAGGGAAAGTTTAGACTTGATATGAGGAAAAAATTCTTCACTGAAAGGGTGATTGGCCATTGGAATGGGCTGCCCAGGGAGGTGGTGGAGTCACCGACCCTGGAGGTGTTTAAGGGGAGACTGGATGAGGCACTGAGTGCCATGGTTTAGATGATGGTTGGTGTTAGTGTTGGTGTTAGTGTTAGGTTATAGGTTGGACTTGATGATCTCAGAGGTCCTTTCCAACCTTGTGATACTGTGATACTGTGATACTGTAATACACTATAACATAGGGCAACCTCTGATAATTTGCAGGGGCCCACCAGAGTGCCCAGGCCATAATTTCAGAGCCACTGAATTTAGCTGGTCCTCTTGACTTTTCCCCTGTTTGCGAAGATGCGGTGTTTGCTCTGTCGGTGTGTCTGTTAGACAGCCATCGGGCTGAGCATTATCCACATTCATGGGATTGTCCAAGCTGCTGGGAGAGCCTGACCCTTTTATACTTCAGTCCTAGGCATTGGCATTAAACCTACTGTACCTGGGAAAGACACTGACCGAGTGGTAGAATAGCAGTAACGTTACCCCCAGGGCCCTTTGCTATAGGTGATCCTTTTTATCTCATTAAAGCATTGGGGCTGTTTTCTAGTCCTTAAGCTACAAGTCTCAAATTCCACCATTGCTTCTTGTCATTTCCCCATGGCCCAGGAGAGTTAGCTTTGCTCCGGGGGCAAGACTGCAAAACCAATTTTGGACAATTTGGCTGAAAATACTGCATGAGGTGCCTGCTATAGGACAGCAGTAAATCTGCCAGCATAGGTACCCGTCTTTGCATGGCCAGAAAGCATTACTGTGGGTTGGAGCCTTTATTTCACATTTTATTATCTTTATTCTTAGGTTTAGATCCTCTTAGCATGTCTCAAGGTGCTCTTTTCCAATTCTGATATTAATCTATAGGTCTAGCAGGTCCCAGGCTGTTGTTCCTGATCCACTGGTGGTCACCAAGGCCCCAGTAAATTATTTGTGAAAGCTCACCGGCCGTGCTAGTGCCTTCAGTTAAAGCCTCAGTGCTTTCAGGTAAGGAGAAGCTTTCCTTCATGCACTTGAACACACGGAGTAACCTTACTGAGAAGGAAAAAAGCATCAAGCAGCTGTTTGGCAAAGTGTGTTTGAAACTTGATCTTATTTATAAACTAGGGTTTAACCTTTTAAAATGTTTATTATTATTACATCTCTGTTCCGGAGATCAGCTGTGAATTAGCATCACAGTTCTTGCAGATGTATTTGTTCTTTGCATTTGCTTTAATGAAAACGTATTTGTATTTGCAATTCCGAGGTGTCATTTGTCTCACCAAAACAACCAAACTCTGCAGCATGATCTGGATTATTTTTTGGCTTGTGTTTCATCAGTGACCTGCCTTCAGAGCAAGCCTGTGTATGGACTGGCTTCAAATAATGAAAGCAATTGATCATTTCAGAACTGCTCTCCAGCAACTCTGAGAATCATCTGTGAAATATGAAGCTGTGAAACACTAAGGGTGTGAAGAAGGATCTAGGTTCATTATCAAATCCTAAACTGAGGTCACAGGGACTGCCAGTAAATGGAGAAAAAATAAAACCCTGATTTGAAGCTGGGAAGAAAACCTCTCAGAAATCACTAAGGCAGAGGCAAAGGAATCATGTTGTTTGAGAGTAGGACTGTAATTTAAGTACTTAAGAGATAAGCTTGACCCCTTTAGCAACATTATAAAGTAATTTAGTAGAAACACAGTGCTACCTCTATAGAGTAAAGTGGTTCTTAGAAGCCACTGGACAGCCAGGCCTTCAAGGATTTTTTACGTGTTACACCAACCAAATGCACGAAGAAATAAATCAGTGATAGTGGAGAAGAGCATAACTACACACTCTTAAACTCCCTGAAACCAGTTACGATCCCCAGTTCTGTCTTTTCCTGTTTTAGACAAAACTTTGGCCGGTAAGATCAAGTGAAATATAAATGGATGAAATGAGCAAGACTGATTCTGTATTCTTTCTCAGCTGGAAGCACAGATGAGCTTGGGCAGCTGTTGCAGCATTGGATGTGCAGGCACATTTTGCTTGTAGAAATACAACACATAGGCTTGGAACAAAACCTTCATTGCCACAAGCTGTGGTAGCTGTGACATCTTGCAGCCCTCAGGATGCAGACTGTGTTTCCCTCTTGTCACTCGTAAAAGTTCATGTTGCATTCTCTGCTGATGCCTTCTGGTTCATACAGCTCCCATCTCACTTGAGGAAATAGCAGTGAAATGGGAACAGTGTGTTTGGAGGCTGCTGTAGGGGTTCAGTGCAATTCTCCGGGTTCCCTGAGGAAGGATGGGTGGGAGGGAAGGGGCAGCTTGTCCCCAGCAACCCTGCTGCCTTCTGAAAATGGCTCGCCAGACCATGCTGTGGCTCCCTCCTCTGGCAATGCTGGAGCTAAACGGGGCTGTGACGTGTGGCAGAGACATCCTACAGTAGTTTTGTCTCCTGGGAAGTCGCTGAGTCGTGTCATCAATGGATTGCAGGGAAATACAACTTATTAAGAATAAAAGCCCGCTTGCTTTTAAATCTGCTTTATTTGTGTTCCTGTTGAAAGACAGTGGATGTTCCCTTTGTTCCAGTCCTCAGCAGTCAGCTTGAGTCAGGACAGTAAGTTACGTTGTCTGTTTCGATCCCAAAATTTGCCTCTCTTCCTGTTCAAAAATAGAGTGTATTCCCCAAGAACAATACAACACATATGCCATGACTGGGGCAAAACAGAAAGTCAGTAATAAAGGGAAATAGGAAAATTACCAAAACAGGGACAAATGGAAGAGGGATGGGAAGGGGAGGCCATGGAGTTGGAAAAACTTAGTATGGGAGGTCTGGTATACCATTCTGGATGAGATTTCAACCAAAGAAATTTGAGCATAGTCTTAACCCTAACCCCCTTTTTCATGAACATAGATTTTACTGCTGTGATCTACAGCATTCAAAATTTACAGATATGTTCCCATAATTGTCAGCTTAACAGATCCGCTCTCATGCCCTTCATCCACACATCTTTCTACCTACTCCTGTCAACCAGCTTAGAATGTTCTCTGCCACCTTGACCTGGTGAAAACAGCTTTCAACAAGTGCAATTCTCCCGTGAGAAGGCTGAAATTCTTGGAGAATTCATAGCAGAGATTGTTTCTCTGCTGCTTTTATGTACTATAAGGCACGGAAGTCCACACAAGAATTAGAGGCCTTAATAGCGCTCAGAAAATTGTTATTAAAAAAATCCTTATTCTCTCCAGTATAGTTTCATCTGCCTGCTGCATCTTCCCATTTCTATCACAACTCACCTCCCTAGAAAATATTCTCTACAAAGATCAGAAGTGAAGACTTTTGCATACAAGTATAAAACCACAGTTCTGCTTAGAAAAGGAGTTTAAAATACCTGTTGTCTCCACAGCTTACTTCATTTAATATTTAAAAGTACACCAATGCTTCTTTGGTCTTCCCCCAACCCTCAAAACATCCCTGTGTAACTGATGTTGAAGAGGTACCTCAAGCCAGACTGTTGTCCCTAGGAGAGGGCAGCAGCAGGATATTACCTGGCTGGCTTGTGCTTTGCAACAGAAAGCTTGGAAAGTGTAATAGCACCAGAGACCTCTTGTACTATTTGAGTCCCTTGTGGGAGGGGCAAGGAACTTTATATTGTCAGGCAGTCCAGTCTTTACGGACTGTCCCACCCAGAGCCATTGAGAGGCCCTCTGGCATCCCTAACTCTTTGCACTCTGGCTTGTTAACAACTCTTATAATGCATATTAGCACCTATTTATCTAGTTCTTCCCTAGTCTGTTTCATACTGGCAGTTGATAACCCAGATTCCCCATTCTCATTCATCTCTGGTCCAATTTTGCTTCCCTGTGAATTGTGGTGGCACATTTCACCTGATAGTCTTAAGTCTCAGTACCTGGGAAGATCTCCATTGCTGATTTACTGCAGAGGGATGCCTTCAAAACCCTCTGGCTGAGTTGATCTAGAATTCAAGCAGGATCAAAGATGTCTTTGGGACATTAAGTTTGTCTGTTGAGGTGAACAACCAAATCCTTCTCAAGGGGGAGAACATTCCAGTTTTGCTTGCACATGTTCTGAGCACTCCTGAAACCTCCCTCGGAACATCTGTGCTGCATCTTGCTCACCCAGAGAAGCAAAACAACAGAAAACACAAGGAAGACTCTGCAGGAACTGCCTGCAGAGCCAGTGCTGCTTAGAGGTAAACTCTAAAGAAACAGGCACCACCAGTCTTTGAAGTCCCATGGCAGGATCTGTATTGGCAGAACTGACATCCAGAGGAAGGTTCTGAAAGGTGAGGAGGTAGGAAATAGGGACCAGGCTTTCCAAGATATTTATCAACGTGTAGAGAACAATACTTTCTGCATACATTGAAAGATACTGGAATATTCAAAAGCACTTAGATGTACAGGTCCCATAAGGGTGGTCTGATGCACAGGCAGTCCAGCAGGTACTAAATACCAAGGTAGTCCAGCAGCTACTAAATGCCAAGGCAGTCAGTACGAGCATTCTGAATATGTGGAAACAGGGTCAAAAGAACCAAAGGCCCTCTGAAAAAACACTGGGACCAGCAAGGCAAAATTACATTTGTTTGATTTCTGCCAGAAGAGCTCTGTAAATTTAGCAATGTTTACTGAAGAGGATCCTGAAATAGAAATATACACCTGTAGCAACTCTGCGGGGTGTGATGGGGAGATGACAAAACATTTATGTAGAATTCTACATACTATATTCAATTGACAATAGATACAGAGCAATCATTTGCCTTTAGGATGCTATTGAGGTTGCCGTCCTGTATGGGCAGTATTGAGCAGCCAAACCCCTCCCCTTGTCCCAGTCATGTTTAAGTGGCACACTTTTACATTTAGTTATGCCTACCATAGCCTGATCAAATGCTAACACCATTTCAGCTGCTTCCTCTGACAATGACTTTGAGCTGTTTAATGCATCTGATGCTGATCATTCCTGCCTGGAGCCATAGTGAAATGCATTCAACAATCACTGCTTTATTTACTATCAGAGCATTTTGCTAGAGGCACTCAATGGGCACAATGTCTTTCTTTTCTCTTGAGATTAGAAATTATGTGAAATGCATATGAGTTAATATCTTTTTAGCTTTAAATCCATTTGCCTTGACTATCAAGATATTTAATTTAGGGTTGGAGATGAATGTTTCCAGGTGAGCCTGATTGGATTCAGGTAGTAGTGACAGATGCAGTTCATTTGGGAGTGGGAGGGAGAAGGTTGAAGAGAGTATAAAAGGCTTTGGAAGCCACAATAGAGTCTTTTCTGTCAGGGAAACTTTTGAGTCTTCTGTCTTAGTAATTGCCTGTGGGTTTTTCCATCTTATTATGCCCTCGCCCATTCCTCTGAATTGTTTTCTTCCTTTGGAGTTCTCCCCATCTGCAGATTTGCGACCCTGCAGCAGCCCCTTAGTTATCCCTGGTAAAGACAGCAAAAGCTTCCTTGGGGGAGCTCCTTTAGTCAGGACTCGCCGTTTGCCTCCTCGCCTGGCCTGGTGCTCCATTGATTGGGATCAGCTCTGCCTCCTGCAGCCCCTGGGCTCTGGTGGCTTTGGTTCTGTTTACAAAGCTACCTACCATGGTGCAACTGTGGCTGTGAAGCAGGTGAAGAACAGCAGCAAAAACCAACTGGCATCACGACAGAGCTTCTGGGCTGAGCTGAACGTCGCCTGGCTACAGCATGATAATGTGGTACGTGTGGTGGCTGCCAGCACGTGTGCCCCGGCCAGCCAGAACAGCCTAGGCACCATCATTATGGAGTATGTGGGCAACATTACCCTGCATCATGTAATTTATGGCACTGGAAATGCATGGAGACAGGGTGAGGATGATGAAGGAGGATGTGGAAGGAAAGCCCTGAGCATGGAAGAGACTGTGTGCTATTCTTGTGACATTATGACTGGCTTAGCCTTTCTTCACTCGCAGGGCATCGTGCACTTGGACCTGAAGCCTGCAAATGTCTTTATTACTGAGCAGGGAGTGTGCAAGATTGGAGACTTTGGGTGCTCCCAGAAACTAGAGGAGGGCTTGTGCCAGAGTCCGCATGTTTGCCAGCAAGGGGGCACTTACACGCACCGTGCCCCTGAGCTCCTCAAGGGAGAGAGGGTCACTGCCAAAGCAGACATCTACTCGTTTGCAATCACCCTCTGGCAAATTGTCATGCGAGAGCAGCCCTACGTGGGTGAGCGGCAGTACGTGCTCTACGCCGTGGTGGCCTATAACTTACGCCCTTCACTGGCTGCTGCCGTTTTCCACGAGTCACCAGTGGGCCAAAGACTCCAGAACATTATTAGCTGCTGTTGGAAAGCTGATGTAGATGAGCGCCTGAGTGCAGCCCAGCTGCTTCCCAGCCTCAGGGCCCTCAAGAAGAGCATCTAGGAAAAATCAGGACTCTATTTTTTTAATTATCGACTTCTCTTTACTTCAGCCTCTCCCTGAATGTAATGAATTTAGCCCCTGCGTGATCTAAAGGCTTTGTTACTGCTTTTTATACTAAAAAAAAAAAAAGAAACTACTTTGTTGCAAGAAAAGAATAAAGAGATTTAACAAATCTGTGGGTTTTAATGTGGGAGGGGATGGAGGCAAGACTCAAGACACTAGTGAAAATGACTTTTTCTGGTTGATTTGTTATGTGCTGCTGTTCTCAGGGAGAAACTGGGGAATGTGATGTGCAGAAAAATAGTTGTTTTCAAATAAGTGAAGTACAAAAAAAGGGCTGCTTTTGGAAGATCTTTGTACATAATATCTTTTGGTATTTCCAAAATGCCAAATATGAGTAGTTCTTTACACTAGCTAGGTCTGTGCATTTGAGCTTTTCCTCTTCATTTGCCAAGGAGTGAGTACTCATCACAAATCAATGAATGCAGCAAAATAAATAGAGTGTCAGTGGAGTTTTTCTTGTTCTTAGATGTTCTTAATTTCTGGAAGAATGCGGTTTCTGAAATGGAAAATGTGAAGTATTCGATCTCCCCTTTGAAATAAGGAACAATTTTGTCAGTCTAAGGCTATTAAGAGTAAGAAGATACATTAACAACCTGTGCTTTTATAAGACCTCCATGCTACCAGGTGTGTTAGTTGTAACTTGCTAGTTGACATATTGTAAACTTTAGTATCTGAAGTATTATGAAAACATATTGTGTAGAATAGAGTCCTTAGTTCTTAGGAGGTACAGGAGGTGCTTAAAAAAAATAAGAAAATTTGAAGGGAGCTGTATAGCTACAAAAACCTCATAAATTAGGGTAAGGTGGGATTATTTGCATGGGTCAGTATTAAAGAAGATGCTGAAAGTACCGAAAAAGAAGATTGATTGAAATCGTAATAATGATACTCTGCTGATGCTCAAAGCATACATTATGGAACTGTCCCTGTGTGCTGCTCATGTCTTATCTATTATCTGTCCTAATCTGGTTGTAACGTGTCTGGGAAAGGAAATGCTATAGGCAATGCTGAAGACAAGAGCTCTGATCCCTGATTTATCAGAACTGATAATTATAGAACTGTCGATCTTGACTCTTATCTGGAACTACAAAGATCCCACTGCTGTAGCTGATACTGCCATTCTGCTCAAAGACTCTGCTTCTTTTTTAAGACAGGAAAGAGAATGGTATTTTGGTGAAGTTTTTTTCTTCTTTCCTTTTCCTCCCCCTTGCTTCCATTCTGGAAAAAAAAATCCCGAAGGAACTGAGCCAGTTTCCTGATTTCTGACACACATCTGTTCTTAGCCCCGTGAAATCCTGGAAATGAGTAACTATGTGAATTTGAGATGATTCTGTAGGTCTTTATGGTATTTGGGTTGGTCATTGAAAGCATATCTAAGCTTAACTATTTCCTGCTTTTCTGTCTTCCTTGAATGGAACTGTAAAATGCTGGCTGGAATAAAAAAAAAACTTAAGGTAAATTCTGGAATAATTTTCTCTGGCAAAATAACTATGCTGTAGAACTGGAACTTATGCTTTTTTCATGTTGCATAACTTTTAATAAACAAGAAATATCTTATAAAAGTTGTTATAATAAACAAGATACCTTTTAAAATGGGTAGCTGGGGGCATGTAAGAAAATGTTGGGTAAAGCCATTGGCATGCCTCACCTTAGCATTAAGCCTTACATAAAAGTTTCTCCAGTCCTCAGAAGAATAAAAAAATGGAATTAAACTTTTTCAGTTGTTCCTTAATACCTATTTGTTTATTTTGCTTATCTCAGTAGCTTGTTGCTTAAATTGCTAGAAGCTTGATATTTTGTGCTTAATGATACTTTAGCATCAGTAAGTGCTACTTGAGTTTCTGAAAAATCAAGCACCCCTCATTCTCTCTTATATTTGACAGAAAAATACTGGATGGCCAAGAGCTACTCTTGAAGTGTAATCAGCTCTGCAGGTGTCTGTCAATTTTACTGGATTCTCTTTGGAGAGGGAGTGAGCAGAGCATTCAATATGCAGGCACATCATAATCTGCTGCCATAAGTTGTCTAGTTTTGAGTAAGTTCTAATATTTGATTTGCTGGTTTTTGATTGCTAATGAGCTTTGAGTTAGTTTCTAGTCAAGAAACATCTCAGACTTGATGCCTCAGAATCCATGGTTCCATGTCCTGAGGATTATTTTTCCTGTTTGCCTCACTTTACATCAATCTACCTTGAATTTCTTTCTGTGAGTTTGTAATTGGCCCTTGCACTCAATGTCCTAAATAATTTCACCATCAGCAAATTTATTTATCTTATAGCTCATCATCTTGCACATCATTTATGAATGTGCTGAGCAGCAGAGGACCCTGTGAAACACATGTGGGCACTTTCTCTAGTCGAGAGAACCCACAATTTTACCCTCTGCTCCTATCTTTTGGCTACTCAGCCAAGGATTTTCTCTTCTAATCGTGGCTGCTTAGTACCTTTAAAAAGTTCATAGAGAAGGATTTTTCAAATACTTTGAAAGCCCAAAGAAAACATATTCCTTATCTGCATGCTGTTGGTGCTCCTAAAGAATTCCGATACAATTCTACACAACTGTGAAGCACAGCTCCTTCCAACCAAAACAATATTGACCCCTTCTAAACAAATCCTACCTATGTCTGTTAAATCCTTTAACAGAGCATCTGCTAATGTACCTTGTACAGATGTCAATCATGTAATTAGGAAAGCTATTTCTGAAAGACTTCCATGGGATATGGTCCTGGAGAGAAGAGAGGCCCAGGGTGTCTGGTTGATTTTTGAGGGTTGCCTTCTCCAAGCTCAATTGGTCCATCCCAATGAGCAGGAGATCAAGCAAATACCTCCAACGCATCCTGATTAAACTCAAACATAAAAAATAAATATTGAAGAGCTGAGAGACCAATGGGAAGTCTGAAGCAGGGAAGACTTGCTGTTGGTAGAGAAGGATTGGGTTAGGGAACATTCAAACAAACAAGACTGACAAGTTCATGTGATCTAATGGGATGCACTCACATATGCTGATGGAGCTTGCTGGTGTCATTGTGAGGCCACCCAATTATCTTTGGAAGATCATGGTGGTTTATTGAAGACTGGAAGAAAGCCACTCTGTCTTCTATCTGCAGGATGGCCAAAAAGGAGAATCTGGAAAACTACAAGCCAGTCAACCTCACTCAAATCTCTAGGAAAATGGTGGAACAAATTATTCTGGAAACCACTGCCAAACATATGGAGGACTAAAAGGTGATTGGGAGCAGTCAGTATGGATGTATGAAGAGGAAGTCATGCCTGACCAATCTGGTAGCCTTATGCAATGAGATTGCTGGATGCAGGGAGAGTAGAGACTCTTGCTTATCTTAACCTTAGTGAGACTGTTGTAATTGTTTCCCTTTACATCCTTATGGAGACACTGATCAATTACAGGCTAAATAGTGAAAAATAAAAACTGGCTGAGCTGCTGGCCTGTAAGTGTTGTGATCAGTAGCATGATATCCAGTGGGAGACTATTCACTAGTGGTGTAGGCCAGAGATGAAAGTGGGCCCAATACAGGTTTACCTTTCTGTTAATGACCTGGATGATGGGACAGGGTGCATCCACAGCAAGTTTGCAGATCATACAGAAATGCATGGAGTGGTCAGTTCCTCAGATCATTGTGCTGGTGTTCAACAGAACCTTACCAAACTGGAGAAATCTGCTGACGTGAATTAGTGCAGGGAACTGTGTAACAAAGACCGGCACCTGGTAGAGGATAATCCCACATACCGGTACAGGCTGGAGGCTGACCAGCTGGAAAAGAGCTTTGCAGGAAAGGGACTGGAACTCCTGGCAGACACAAAGCTAGTAATGCCTCAAAGGCAGCCAAAAACATCTGAGGGTGCTCTTCCAAAGCAATGCCAGATGACATTATTCCTCTCTGCTCCCTCAGCCCTGGTGAGACACATCTGTAGCATTCTGGTCATCCTGGGACTCTACCAGAACATGAAAGAAATGCATGTACTGGACCAACAGTGCAGCAAAGAGCCATTGAGCTGGTTAGAGGACTGGAACCTCTGCATGTGAGGAGACACTGGAGATGAGGCAGTTCAGCCTAGAAAGAAAAGCTTCAGGGGGGATGTTATCAGTTTGTATAAATACTGATGGGGGACAGTGAAGATGGAGCCAGCCTCTTCTCAGTGTTGCCCAGTGACAGGACAAAATGCAATGGACACAAAGTGAAGGACAGGAAACTCTATTTAAATGCAAAAGAAAACATTTTTTTTTTCTGTGAGGATGGCCCAACACTACTGGAACACGTTGCTCAGACAGGCTGGAGAGTCTTCAGCTTTGGAAATATCCAGAGCCCAACTGGACAAGGTACTGAGCAAGCTGCTCTTGGTGACCCTGCTCTGAGCAGGCGGTTAGACTAGACATTCTCCACAGGTCCCTTTCAACCACAAAAGTTCTGCAATTACAATAACATTTATAGATGCTTGGATTTCAGACAGCTCCTGATTTTTCCTACAAAAATGTTTCTAGCATGAGCCTATTATGTGTTTCCTCCAGGGACAACACACATGCAAGCAACACATTTTGATTCTTTGCAATGGCTTTGTTGTCTGGGGGGGTGGGGGGGAGGTGGGGGTGGGTATCAGATTTCAAGGATTAGGGTTTTTTTTTGTTTTGGGTTGATTTTTGTTTTAAAAACCCAATGTCAGTAGATCTGCCAGAGAGATTTGATTGTGTTCTTGTTCTTGATGTTCTGAAAATTATATTGTCGAGTTTGTGTTAATTCCTTAATGTTTTTTTTCCACGTGTTTTTATATTTAATCCACCAGAGTTTTATTCTTTCCGTTTTCTTCATCTGGACTTGGCTTCAGGTTTGTAAAAGATGCTTTCTTGCTTGTAAAGCTGGCATAAAAGCTAATGAGAGTACCTGCACATTGCTCTTTAACTTTGTCACACTTGCGTATCTCCATATAAACTGTCAGCAGAAGGCTTATGATGCTAGCTGAGCAGATGCAGAGAATTGTATTACAACTTTGATGGGATTCCGTTCATCCAGACTTTTCACTAAGTCTTTCTAGAAACTGGCTTTATTCTTTATCTCTCCTTCCTCATACTTATGTATGCAGCACAGTTCCAGATGATTAGCAATACATGGTTGTAAGTGAGGCTAAACCTTTAGGGCTACTCATACCTAGTTTATTTATTCTCTTCATTCCTGGAACTAAGCACCAGCAGCTTGACCAGTGTAAACAGAAGATTTATTGAAGACCTGGAGAAAGTGCTGTAACTGTGTAATCGCAGTTCATCAACATCTTCCTGAGCATGAAATGCTTGTGAAGCCAGTGCTGATGTCCCTTTGTATGGCTGCTCCAATCACCCAGACAACCAAATTTAAAAAGAGGCATCACTGTTTCTTTCTATTGACTAAATGACTTGGTAGGATATATATTTAAGAGCATAATGAGCTTGAAAATGCTGAATTAGCATTCACGTCCTGATTAGCCCTATAGGGGCCAGCATGTTCAGCAGTATGGGAACCATTATTGCACAGATTCAGATGCTGCATCATCAGAGGAAGTCTGGGCACAGTGGTACTGTAATATGTCTTCGGGCTGTGCTCTCCAGTCCTCTGCCAGCCAAGTATGCTCTGTTCAGAGCACGAGTTATCTGATGCTAAGAACAGGCTGGACCTCCTCAAATAAGAGCAACCAAGCATTTTGACTATGCTCTTAGGAAGCAACAAAGCCCTTTGTCCTGGCTGGTAAATGTCAGATCTTTCATGTCTTACTGTCAATCAAGTTCTACAGCTTGATATGACTATTTTCCTTGAAAATGAAACTGTTCTTGTATTTAGGTTTGGAGCTTTTTTTATAGCAGCAACTTAAGTGCCATTTCTGGGTCTCTTGGGATGTCACACCATAACGGTCATTTTTTCAAGGTGAGCTGGTTTCTTTTGCTTTGTTCTACATTCTGTTTGTAAGCAGCAAAGCTGCCTTTTAAACTTTCAGCTCTGCAGAACTGAGAGCTAACTATTCAAAATTGGGTGGGTTAAATCCTGCCTCATAGCAGTCTTGGGTAACCACACCCTGCCTGGAAACTCATCAGTTTCCCAGTGCCTAACTACAGGTGAATCCAGCTGCATTCACTACTTCCAGAAAGAACAGATGAAGATACTTATAGGACTTCCATTTTCATGTCTAGTCATCAACAGCAGTATCTCTGGACATATCAAGCATATTTTTTGGTACTTTATTGATTATACCGATACCACTGTCTACTAAGGGAAAGCATGAATTCAAAGTTCTAATACTGGGCTTTTTTTCTTTTTTTATAACTAATGGCATTGACTCCCCCCAAACTCCCCCACGTGTCTCCTCTTTTTGCCATAAATGGGCACACATGCAAAACTTGACAGGATACAGGTAAGGAAGAGGTTTTATGTAATTTTACCTAATTCAAACCGAATCCCCAAGTAAAAGCCAATAGCAGTTAATGCTGAAATGCTTTAAGCAAAAATTATTTTTCTCCTGCTTTTCTTCACAATGAAAAGCAACTTCCATGTGCTCTCTCAAGGTCTTTGAATGCAACAATTACTTTAGCAGTGAACTAATTATAAGACAAGGAAATATTCCCAGAGCATATGTAATTGTAATAAACAGTTTGAAGGAAGAATGATAAAGAAGGTAAAGAAAAAGCATGGAAGTGTAATTTCACAGTATCACAGTATCACAGTATCACAAGGTTGGAAAGGACCTCTGAGATCATCAAGTCCAACCTATAACCTAACACTAACACCAACACTAACACCAACCATCATCTAAACCATGGCACTCAGTGCCTCATCCAGTCTCCCCTTAAACACCTCCAGGGTCGGTGACTCCACCACCTCCCTGGGCAGCACATTCCAATGGCCAATCACCCTTTCAGTGAAGAATTTTTTCCTCATATCAAGTCTAAACTTTCCCTGACGAAGCTTAAGTCCATGCCCTCTGGTTCTGCCACTGGTCACCTGAGAGAAGAGACCAATCCCTGCCCGACTACAACCTCCTTTTAGGTAGTTGTAGAGAGCAATGAGGTCTCCCCTGAGCCTCCTCTTCTCCAGACTAAACAGCCCCAACTTCCTCAGTCGCTCCTCATAGGGCTTGTGCTCCAGCCCCTTCACCATCTTTGTTGCCCTCCTCTGAACACATTCCAGTATCCTAACATCCTTCCCAAACTGGGGGGCCCAGAACTGGACACAGTATTCAAGGTGAGGCCTGGCCAGTGCCGAGTACAGGGGGACGATAACTTCTCTGGTCCTGCTCGCTACACTATTCCTGATGCAGGCCAGGATGCCATTGGCCTTCTTGGCCACCTGGGCACACTGCTGGCTCATGTTGAGTTTCCTGTCCACCAGCACTCCCAGGTCCTTTTCTGCCTGACTACTCTCCAGCCACTCCGTCCCCAGTCTGTAGCTCTGCATGGGATTGTTGTGTCCAAAATGAAGTACCCGACATTTGGACTTATTAAACATCATCCCATTAGAATCAGCCCAGCTCTCCAATCTGTCCAGGTCCCTCTGTAGGGCCATCCTACCCTCTAACAGATCAACCCTTCCTCCCAGCTTGGTATCATCTGCAAATTTGCTGATGATGGACTCAATCCCCTCATCCAGATCATCAATAAAGATATTAAACAGGATGGGACCTAATACCGATCCCTAAGGGACACCACTGGTGACCAGCCGCCAACTGGATGAGACACCATTCACCACCACTCTTTGGGCTCGGCCATCCAGCCAATTCCTAACCCAGCACAGAGTGCTCCCATCTAAGCCACGGGCTGCCAGCTTCCCTAGGAGTCTACTGTGGGAGACAGTGTCAAAGGCCTTGCTGAAGTCCAGGTATACCACATCCACAGCCTTCCTCTCATCTTTCATGTGTTACTGAAGGTTTGGTGTCTTTGGTTCCCAGATAGAAGTATCAACACAGACTTCATAATCAGTTTTAAAGAAAGTAAGCATAAACTGCAATTGTACTGCTACTCTTTTATTGGGGGTGGATGGCAGTATTACAGTTAAATATATTTGATAATTAAGTGGGCAATGGTTATCTGTTCCTCTTTGACATAGCTTCTGGCTTCCCATCAACCAGCAGTCTCTGTAACCTTGCTCTTGGCTTGTTCTGATGTTTGTATTGCTCTCCTGGGAGGAAAAAGAGATAATAACACTATCTTCAAATTACAAAAATGCTATATAACTTGGAGGTGAGTACACCCTTATTACAGAAGGTATGAAGTGTGAAGGTGTAAGGGTTGCTTCTGTATTCTGTGGTATGATATAGCTGCAGCAAAGAAGACAAGACAAAAAATGCTTTACAGGACACATCACAAATATTTGTAAATCCAACAGAACTTAAGTGGATGCTTAGTATTTGCCTTGCATACCAATTTTTGCAGCACTATCATCTGTGTTTATAAATTCATCCACTAGAACAAAGACAAAAATATGGGTAGAAAATGAGAGGTTATTTTTAATTGTACTTTGAACTTCTTACTTTATTTTAGCTGTTTATCTGCTGCAAATACCTTAATGCAGAGCTCAAAAAGCCTCTTTCTATGCTTCAGTTAACCCAGCTGCCAAATATTTGTCTGCCTGTCAAATGAAAAGCCTTAAAAGCAGTTAAAGAAGGAAAATGGAACAAAAAAAAGTCTACTGGCTTCTATCCCAGTCTGCCATCAGCTTAGGATGCCATGGGACAATTTGATAGTAGAGGCACCATCCGCCCCTACACTCCTCCAAGCACGAGGCTGAGTTTCACTCTCTACCCAGCCTGAAGTTCAATAGCCTGAGTGTTCAGCAGAGCAGGGAGGTGATTGCATTTGCCTTTGCAGGGCACCTGGGATAATAGGGTAATTCATAACTTAATAAATATTCTACTGCAAATGTGCCAGGCTACAAAGAGCAAAGTAGGCTGCAAATTGGAAATGTAAATGTCCCGCTCTTCTTAAGTTACTTCCCCCAAAAAGGGCGGAAGGAAAGCCAGTTTTATTTTCAAGCCATGTATTTTCTCAACCACTTACTTCAAAAATGGTGAAAGCGTTTTGATTCAGATACGGCACAAGTGAACCTGGCCCCAGAGACAAGTATGGAAAGTTGCACCTGAACAGAAACAGTAAAAAAGCTGGTTATAAATATGGGTATTGATAGGATTGGGAGGCTGGATTTTTTTAAATAGCAGTTAATAGTATATATATTATAATACAGTACATTTAGAGACATGTCATATACTTTGGACATATCCTTGTTTGTCTCTTATCTAATGGTTCCATTAATATGGTTTGCAGAGAATGCAAAAGCCACACAAAGCTTTTGAAAGAATGTATCATTGCACTGACATGCCAGTAGATGAATGTCACCTGAATTTCACTTTGTATAGGAAGTGACAAAACTTCTCCAGACCTCTCTTGAAGTCGTCAGTACTTGCAGAGCTTTTGGGAGTGAAATGACTGATATTAGATGTTTTCTAATTTAAAGGGGAGAAAAAGGATATTCTTAAAATATAATTAACCATTCCTGTCAACAGATGACTTTCAGAGGAAATAAATCCCTTTAATTTTTTAAAAAAGTTTCAGCTTGCATAGTTCATTTAAAAAGTTGTGTATTGAATTCCAAACAGCATTTGAAAAAGTGTTCTAACCATAAAAATAAGCACTACCTGACCAATTGTAGCGAGGGTGGTATGAAAGAGCCATTTCCACAAGGAGACAAGGCAGGTAGCTGGAGGAGGCAACGAGACAAGCCAGAAACAGGGAGAGGGAAGACACCCTCAAACCCAAACCTATTTGCTAAAAGCCTTTCAGTCAGCAAAGCTCTCATTGAAAAATAAGTTTATGTTGGCACGTGGCTTTCCGTGTTGTATGTTAGGGCCACCTGCCCACTGGACTGTCAGGGCCTCATATAACTGAAACCAAAGGTCTTGAACTAGTGCTTAAAATTAGACAAGGGCACTGATTCAGTTCAGAGTGGTCACCCATTACCGCCAGCTCGCAGCAGTGTCTTGTTTAGTTAAATGAGGCAGAGCCTTCCCCTCACCCCCAGCCCCCCAAAATCCAACTGTCCTGGCCCATCCAAATGAAAAACTGACTAATTTCAAATGGTCTGCAAAGCACTACCAGCCCCCAAACTGCCTGAGAAGTTTCTTCTTTCTTTTCTTGATGATTGCACTATGTGCTAATTATGATAATAATGATTAGTTAGCGCCATAGTTTAATAACATAAATGATTTACCAATGTGTGCACAAGTAATGGAGGATTCTTCACTAGAAAAATTTTCTTTTATATACAGAATATTTTAGGAGTAAAACCCTCGGGTTTCTGTCAAGGGTGTGTTGTGGGGTTTTTTTTTCAGGAAAGAGGAGAATCAATTCCTAGGTATTAGCACAAATATTTGTGACTGCCAGAACAAAATGATTGTCTCTACTTCACACCAGGAATATTTCACAAGAGTGTATGAGAAGCAATTCCTCCTCCAAAGATGTAAGGGACTCTCAAAAAGGAAATAAACCTGCTCAAGGCTGTGGGAAGGGGGCCACTGACAGAATGAAGTACTTGCTGGGTGGCCTCAGAAGCATCTTCCAACAGTCATAATTATTGAAAGATTACTTTGTACTGAAAACATGAGATCATAGTGCTGAAAAAAATACAAGTATTAATACAACATGTCTTGAAATGTTTTCAGGGGGCATGGCTATGATGCTAAAACCCACCTTCTATGTATACCAAAAGAATTAATTTTATTTGCCTAAAAATGGAATGCTTGACCAAAATCCTCGAGTGCTAATATTATCTTTTCCTCAGTTTTAACCTGTAGGAAATACTGCTCCTCTTATCTGCCTCTGGAAAACCGGATCCTAGAGGTTTCACTGTGCATAGAGGTAAGAATGTTAGAAGTGTGAACGTATGCAACATTTAAGTGACTCTTGCTGAGGAAAAAGACACTTCTGTTTTATAGTATTTCTTGGGAGACTACCCAAACCATATGCCATATTTGTAACCGTGATGTTTTATAGACTGGTAGGAAAGGACATTTACAAGCCTTATTTTCTTTACACATGAAGCAGGTACTTCTACCGTATATTTAGGTGAAAGACTAGTTTAAGAGTTGCTGTATTCTCTTGTAAGCTGTTCTCTTAAACAGAACTGCTGGGTCTTCTGTGAAATCACATTACAAACCCTACGGTTGTTGCTCCTGTCCCCCTACTGCAACCTCATAATTTTTGCGTAGTAGTCTGCAGCTGCTGCTTTGCCACATTAGCTTTATAGAGAAGTCAGCAAGCCCTTTGAAACCAAAACTTCTTAATATTTGATGCCTCTTGGATCACTTTCATGTTACGTTGTGGATCCAACCAGCTGTTCTGAAAAATCACAGTGTAATGACTTCTTCAGTAGCTATTAATTCCTTTTTTTAAAGCATATCTTAACACCACAGTATCTCCTTTAGTTCCAGGTCCTAAGGTTTATGATTTTATTCCTGTTTCTGTCAGGTTTTGAGTAATTTAACTCAGCTAGTTCACACAGGGTCAGGTCACAACAGAAGCATTACTGAATGGGTTTCAGGCTTTCTTTACAGATGCCAGGGTTGGGAAGGGCATCTCACCGCAAGTCCCACAGAAGTCAATCTGACACCTGGATGCAATCTAGATAGAATTGTGAGATGCAACTAATATCCTGCTCTAATAGCCGTGTACCATCAAGCTGGTGATCCCCTCTTGCTTTAAATCTCATCATCATCTATGGCAAGAATTTGCTAAATTTTCTGCTTGCAAATGTTCATCGTCTGAAAAGTAGCTGGATCAAGAATACCGCTAGGATGAAACTAATCTTAAAGGGATGGGGAAAAGTTTCTCAGGAGAACAAAACCTAAATATTATGAAGCGATGCATTCTATACCAAGAGAAGTTTTTCCTTTAGTCATAAGACAGTGTGAGGTCAGGATCATTCCTTAAATTATCCCTGCTCGATGATAGAGAGGCAGTACAAGCACCGTGAAACTATTCCCCCCTACTCTGTCTAGCCAAAGAATTAGGTTAGATTTAAACTGTGTTTGGAAGAAAAAAATGTGATCAGTGACTTCATAACTGGGCTCTAAAACAGCAGACTGACGTTCATGAGCAAAAATATAGGTGGATTTCATATGCTGGCAAGCATAACTACTGTAAAATTAATCAATCAGCTTTTTCTTCCTCAGGGATAGACATTGATCCATGCAAACACCCTGCTGCTGGTAGCTTCCCGCAAAGTCTTTGCAGGAGGCAGGCTTAAGGAGCAAAGACATCTCTGAAGTCTTTATTAGCCCAAAATGTATTGTGAGAGTTTATGTGTACCAGCATGTACTACTAGTTCCTAAATGCTCCAAGTACAAAGCATCCACAGAGAAACCAGTGACGTAAATTTAGTAAACCAATCCATATCCTGGAAGTCATTTCCAACTCAGTTGGTAATACAGGCTGCTACATTCAAGACTCATGGATAATATTTGAATAGATGCAGCTTTTTAGCATGTGCTACAAACTACTGCAGTCTTCTCGAACTGTCTGTTATTTCAAAGTAAAACGGACCACAACGAATTGTGCCAAGTGGTGCTGCCTCAAGTGGCCCAATCTGTATCAGAGAGATTTGTGTAGTTTGGAGTATATTTTTTACACTTGATTATCTTTTCCACACATGAAGTCTTCCAAGGTGGTTTCTGAAATAACAACTGGATGCAAAAATACCAGTTTGGTTTTTGTGTGCACTAGTTCTGCTTTCACTAGACTGATGCTGGGGCTTTTTTTTGTACAGGAATTGCATGCCTTCCTCTTGGTATTATAACATGGCCAGGATAACAACAGATGACATGGTAGGAAAGTGAGAGTAAATAGTGTCTGTGAACAGAATATCCAAATTGGCCTGTTTTGAGAGGATATTTGCCCAAAATCTGATAACGCTAAGAGGAAATTAACAATAACAAAGCTTGTTTAAAACAATGATCACTGAGATTAAACAGTAACTAGAGGATTAGATTACCAACAGCCTTTTGAGAAAAGAAGTTAGCTCAAAAAGCAGCATCAGAATTTGTGATTGTTACAAGAAACCTTGGGGCAGGAAAGCAGTACCAGAGCAGCAGGTGTTATTACTTCTAAGGCCTGACAGCCTCCTACCCATCAGACACGGTGAGGAGCTGCCACACCACTCCCAGCACGGGCTGGGGGACTGACAGGATGAGGCATATGAATAGGAACCCACTTCTTGGGAGTACATATGGGAACTCACGGGGTACCCTTTCACTGGCACACATGAATTAGCTGCATGGGTACACCTGCCCACGTCTCCAACACAGAGGATGTAGAAAGACTGGAATTTGCACCTCCAAAGGTGGGAGAGTGCATTTGGAACCCACACTTCTCGTGAGAGAGGGGATGTGTGAATAGGTAAGTGGGAAAAGAATTTGGGAATTAGTTGTAGAAGTGTATGTAAGAAATTTGTAGGTGCTTGTTAACACTTTGTAAGCACCTAATATAGTGATTTCTGTTGTACTGCGATAGTAACCCATAATATAAAGTTCACTGCTTACTGATAACTTACATGTTCTTAATACATCTCCTTGGTGCTGTCAAGACTATGATGTGAGTTGCACAGTTATTTTTTGCAAAAAGCTGCTCTTTCATTATTACAAACTTGACAGAAGCATCACATCTGCAGAGCAAGGAGTGGAGAGAACACAAATATTCTTCTAGACAAATAGAAAAGACATAAACTTAAGACTGAATGAGGGCAGGACAAATTCAAATAGTATCCTCCTGAAAGCAGCCCAGATATATAGGCCCGTTTCAATCTTGAATGTTCAAAGACATGTTTCAGATGTACTACAGATTCAGCATCACTAGAAATGCTGTAGCATATCAGCAGTCAAGTATTTTTTGTCACTGTGATTTGTGTCAGAAGAATAAGGTAACACAGGCTGACAAAGGAGAATTTTTGGGGAAGTTATGCTCTAACCAGGTCATTGATATTAGAAGCCAAACGTATTATCTGTCAGGCATGAAGTACATATTTAGAATGAAAGAGCTTGCAATAGTAATTATGAAGCTCATGCTGCCTACTTGAAAAAGTCTTTTAATGATGAATATTTGTGGCAACATTTGTCAACAGGAAAGGAGACAATCAAAGCACAATTGCTCTTTCTCCGAGAAATAGATCTAGTTCATGTTTTCCTTCATTACACAAAAAAAATTCTAAGGTAAAGAGAGCCTAGTATTTTGAGGAAGTGAGCATTTTTATATGGTGATCTTTATGCCACAATTGGAATGAGGATTTAGAAAATTTAAAATGGACAGGCTAGGTGCACTATGAGAACTCCACATGTAGACTGGTGCTCATGCACTGTGTGCTCTGTCTGCCTGCTACCTGCAGAGAACATCAGTCGCCAGTTAACAAATACCAATCAACACTAATCAAACTTTAAAAAGGGGGTATTTTCAGTTCAAGTGGGTTTTTTAGACATTTCAATAGCTGAGGCAGCTGTAGACACAGTAAATACAGATTCAAAATCCAGAGAGGACAAAATGGTATTAATGAGTACTACCTAACTGCTGAGCAAAGAACTTGGAGGAGAGTTCTGAGACATAATACAACTGAATAACTTCAAGGTAACATAAGAGGATCGGCAGATACCTACAATCAAAACCAAACAGGTGCTGAAGGGCTTGAAAATAGCTTTCATTAATTTGCTGCTGACTGGTTTAGATACTCCACCACCTAGTGATGACTTTCTGAGAAGCCTTGAGTATGATCCTGCTTCACGGGTATTTTATGATCAGAAGTTCAAACAAAATCTTTACAAGTGTGTTTAGATTTCAAAGACCTTGGAGAAGGAAGTAATTTTCAAAGTAAATACCATATTTTGGCTATAAGCTAATAGGCACTGAAAGCAAAGACTACAGGAATTAGGCTGGCATAACCCAGGTAGCTTCCAGGGAGTTGCCCACATCAAATAATCACTATGAAAAATGACAATGCAGATTAAAGAAGCTGCTGTGAGCCCTGCCAAAACCATCCACAGGCACCTGTGTGAAATAAGTAGAATAAATCTACTCAAAAAAATAAATGGTGTTCACAAGCCAGTTTGCAAAGCCTGGGGAATATGTCTGTCCTTTGAACTACCCAAAGGTGCAGAGATTAGCTCAGCATTCATCAGAGGCTTTTGTTTGGAGAAGTTATTACTATACGTTAGGAGATGCTGAGTGACAGCAGGCAAGTGCTTGTTCAGTTAACTCTTCAGTCACATGGATCAACTCATACCCGGACCTACTCTTGAATGATGCCTGCCCTAGCACTATAAGAACATCCGGGAGACCTCCTCAAAGATGTTTTTTGAAAAAACACAAACAAAGGAAGACAGAAGGTTAATTGACATCTAGACTAAATGGACTTAGACATTGGGATACCTTTTCTGGATAAATAAAAAACATTAATGGAGGAAAAAAAAAAATCTTCCCCCACAAAACATGGCAAGATCAAATGTATTGGCATTAAGTAGCTAAAAAATCAGGTGACCATTCATTTAGCACAAAGCAAAGACATTCATGCTAAAGGTGTGCAAAGGAGCAAAAACCTGACAAGAATCTAACTCCTTAAACATACATATTTAATTAATAGGAACTGAAGGAAGGAAGGAAAAATTGAATCTAATTGGTTTTACTATAAGCTAGTAGAAAATATATGTATAACAAAATATCCAGATCATTCTTCAAGAGTTTATCTGAAGGACAAACTGGTCAAAGGAAGGGAGAACACTCAGTATTCTATGAAAAACAAAGTCAGTGTGTCATGAATGCACACAGAACCGTATTGAGCGATAAATCATAAAATTAGGTATTAAATTGTTTCTGCTACTGACTACTAAGTCATTTTAAAAGCTTATCTTGCTTCTTAATAATTTACCTGCTTAATAACGTGATGTGAGGAAAACACTCTTGAAAGATTAATTTAAAAAGACTGTGCCAACAGTGTATTTTTAAGTCAAAACTCACAAACTCATAACTAAACTGAAGTTAGCTTAGCTGGGGAGAAAAACCTACATTAAACCCAATATGTAACCAAAGGAAAAAGAGGTATAATACAAAATATGATTCATAAGCTAAGAATGACAGAATATTCAGAAGGCAAGCAAAAATTTTATTGTCAATGGATATGTACCCATGTGAATAGCAGGAAGGAGCTTGGGGGTTTTTTTAATAGTGTATTTCAGAGAAAGCAGAAAGTTCAGATGAATTTCTATTCTACATTTGCGGAGAACAACCAACATACTTATATCATGAAATTCTAACAATAGCTAAGGAAAGCCTTGAACATAGGAACATAAGGCAGTTTTTAAATCAGTAGCTCCAGATAGCTTGCATCCAAGAATTTTAAGAGTTGGCAAACGAGACTTGTGTGCTGTTAATGTGGATTTTCCATAAGCTTTGAGAAATCTGGGGAAGCTCGGTTAAAAAAAAACCCTCAAAGAAAGCTGAGGTAGTGCCAATACTAGGAAAAAAAGAAGTAAAAAAGGAACAAACTCAGGAACTTACTGTCAATCTTGCATTAATCCCAGGGAGAGAAGAAAGACTAAACTTCTCAATACAGGAACAAGAAATAAATGAGGAAAGTTTACTTAAATTACACAGCTTAAATCTATGGAAAATGTATCTTTTCAGATAGATTTTTTTCTCATGCTATTACAACATATGTTTAATAGACAATAAGAACTGTGTTGATAGAAGACATTTGTACATCGACTTGTACAGTAGGACACTGAGAAACCAGCATAGTTGTGCACATATAGTTCATAGAAAGAAAATTAAAACACAAATTACAGGTCTGAGTCAGCAATGAAGAATCAGTCAGACATTTCTAATTGAATCTCACAGGAATTAGTTCTTGGCATCAAGCTACTCAAAATTTTATCTGGAAATAAAGTCTACTAAGAGCATTCATAAAAGCTCTAAGTAAATAATACAGCAAGCTTGTTGAATGGGAACCATCTAGATTACTGGAAAACTGTTTCAGCATGATCAGTGTGAGGTCATATATTTAAGAGGGATGAATATAATATACTTGTAGATGGAAAAATTCCTCAGGAAGTAGTTGGAATAGCTGATAACAGAGTAATCACAGGTTCCTCACTCATAAGTGAGTTCAGAATTGTTAATATAGTTGTTAGATGGCTCAGAAAACAAATCACCAGAAACAAACATTGCTTTCAATGCAGGGAGGAAGAGGCCAGAGAAACAGGACTACCATGAAACTAGATTCTTCAAGTACTGATCTCCATTGGCAAAACACATTGCTGTATTTCAGGGAGCAGCGATAGGATGACTACTTCTGCATCTGTGTTTATTGGCACTGCTTTATCAGAAGGTAGCATGTAGTCCAATGAATTTATTAGTAAACAAGAAATTTCAAAGAGCAAGTACAAATGATCCAAGTGCAAACCAAGTCTCATATTGAGCACCACAGTGGAATAGTTAGCATAAAAATATTATCTCCATAACATGAGGTTTATGGACCATATGAAGACCTATTTAAGTATTGGGGGGATGAGTTTATATTAAGTGCAGTGTGGTAGCTTAAAGTAAATTCAGATAAAAATACCAAGGATTCTTTTTTGAACTACTGTACTAATTAAGTTTCCAAAGGTGACAATAACTTTCCTAACAGTACCCACACCTGTGACTGCCAGGCAACACCCCACAAACTAGAATATTCACAATGACCTTACCACAGGCCATCATTTCATCATATAAGATGTTTCCCCAGCCAGATAAACTTCGTAAGTAGTGATAACAAAGCGATCATGCCCCTATACTTGGCACTAGCGAGGCTGCACCTTGAATACTCTGTTCAGTTTTTGGGCCTCTCTCTACAACTATAGAACACTGAGGTGCTGGAGTGTGTCCAGAGAAGAGCAACAAAGTCCTTTGTGAAAGATTTGCAGAAGTCTTATGAGGAGCAGTTGAGGGAACTGGGATTGTTTAGCCTGGAGCAGAAGAGGCTGTGGGGAGACCTCATCACTGTCTACAACCACCTGAAAGGAGGTTGTAGCGAGATGGTGTTCATCTCTACTCCCGAGTAACAAGTGACAGGATGATAGGAAGCAGCTGCAAGTTGTGCCAGGAAAGGTTTAGATTGGATATTAAAAAACAAATTCACTACCAAAAGAGTGGTGAAACATTTGAACAGGTTGCCCAAGGAAGCGGTAGTCTCCTTCCCTAGAGGTGTTAAAAAACATGCAGATGTGGCACTTTGTGATACGATTTAGTTGGCATGGTGGTGTTTAGCTGATGGTTGGACTGGATGATCTTAGAACTCTTTTCCATTCTTAACGATTCTTTGGTATAACCAGGAATGGGGATGATCTCAGCAAAATGCTCATTTGGGGACTAACAGCTATCAGAGTCCAGGCTACATCAATAACAGTTCTCACAAAAAAAAAAAAAAATCCCTCTCATGCCCCATATGAATAAATAGAAGGGACTTCAAAAAATAAAAGGAAGCCCCGTGACACCATGCTCCCCACCTCCCAGGGCTCAGTCCTGCCCCGAGGTGGCAGTGGCTGTGGTTCTTGCCACCCCAGCATTGATACTTAAAATGCTGGCAAATAAACTCTCTAAGTCTCGTTTTGGAGTTTTATATAGCAAGCATCCTTTATTTCAGCACTGGACACGTGAAGGAATTATTTCCATCAATTATGCATAACGAGACAAGAGCTGGGGACAGAATGTATTTCCCACCGACCTGCATATGCATAAATTTTACCAGAAGTCTTAGATATATTCTATTACTTTCCAAGGACTAATTTTAATGTTATTATGAACTTCACAACAGCCAAATCTCTGCTAATTGGACTTTTGCAGCCAGCTCTCTCTCTGACTCTGCATTTCAGATAGAACAATAGAATCATAGAATGGTTTGGGTTGGAAGAGACCTTAAAGATCATCCAGTTCCAAGCCCCCTGCCACAGGCAGGGACAACTCCTACCAGACCAGGCTGCTCAAGGTCCTCTTCAACCTGACCTTGAAGACTTCCAGGGGGAGGTCATTTACATCTTCCCAAGGCAACCTGTGCCAGTGCCTCACTACTCTCATCCTGAATGCCCAATCTAAATCTTCTCCATTCCAGTTTAAAGCCATTTCCCCTCGTCCTATCCTTAAAGACCCTTGTAATAACCCCTCCCCAGCTTTCCTGTAGCTCCTTCAGCTACCGGAAGGCTGCTGTAAGGTCACTTCAGAGCCTTCTCTTCCCCAGCCTGAACAGCCCCAACTCTCTCAGCCCGTCCCCACAGCAGAGGTGCTCCAGTCCCTGGGTCACCTTCGTGGCCCTCGTCTGGACCCGTTCCGGCAGTTCCACATCCTTCTTACGTCGGAGATTCAGCACTAAAAGAAAATAATTATTTAAATTAAACTAAATTTAAATTTAATTTAAGCAGCACCACTGGAGCATCCCCACTCCAAACCCCTCCTCCCCCCGCGCTCCTGCTTCCGTGCGCGGCGCGGGGGGAAAGGTCCCGCAGCGCCCGGATGGAGGCGGTGCCTCTCCCTCTATAAAGGCTCCGGCCGCCGCCGCCCTTTCCTCTTCCTACGCCGCCGCCGCCTCCTGGCTCACCGCTGTTCGCTGGGCCCCGCGCCACCCCTCGCCCGGGAATAAGTCGGCCAGGAAGGCTTCGCTGCCGCCATGGTGAGGCGGGGGAGCGGGAAGGGAGAGAGCGGGGCCGGGACCGCTGCCTCCGGGCGGCCACGTGCTCCCCGGGGCGGGGATGCGGGATGCAGGATGGAGCCCCCGCTACCGCGGCGGCTTACGGCGCGCCTTCCCCGAGTCCTTAACAGCCAGGAAAGGGGTCCGCAAGCCAGGGCCGTGCGCTGGCTCCCCGCAGAAGGAATTGGAGTTAGAGATGCGGCGCGGCCTCTCTCGGCGGAGCTTCCCGGTGGGAGCGGGCGGAGAGGTGACCCCGTCCCGGCCGAGCGGTGCCAGGGCCTCGTGCGCTCTTGACACCGGGGTGTGCTGGGTAGCGCGGCACGGGGGGTCCCGTCAGCCTAAGAAACGCCGTGTTTCAGGCACGTTTCCCAACGCTTGTCTTCCTCCGCGTTTCCACTGCTGTTTTCTTTCATCGATTCTTCCACCCGTTTCATCCAGGGTGATCCGTGTTAGTGCCCAGCAATTTGCAAGCTTTTGACCCCGTGAGCCTTTCAAGTCCGGTTTCCTGTGCAGCCACATCAGCCTTTCTGGCCAGATTTCTTTTTTTTTTTAATTTTGCTGCGTTAAATTTTCGCTCTTATGTTAAAGTGAGGAGTAGCGACCAGACAGCCTGCTGTACCTGGCAGGGGCATTCTTGGAATCATAGAGTGATGGAATCGTTAAGGTTGGAAAACGCCTCTAAGATCAAGTCCAACTGTCAGCCCAACACCACGGTGCCTACTAAACCGTGTCCTGAAGTGCCACATCTACACGATTTTTAAGAACCTCTTGCAGTTTCCCCCCATGACATGCAGTGAGACACTTCAAAAAATTGCTCTTCCTCCAAGCAATTAGGATGTTGCCCTTCCTTTCTGTTCCCACCATTTCTTTGGCACCATAGTACCCTCTGAGTACGTCATCTAGTCAGTAGGCTAAAATAGTCCTATAGCTAAATCGGTCTTACGTTCTGGAAGTCCGTTTTTAAGGAGGCTACGGGTGGCTTTAGTTGGTGTTGACTGTAGTGTCTGATATTTGTAACTTCGGCATTTCAGGCGTTTAAAGACACTGGCAAAGCACCTGTGGAACAAGAGGTAGCAATTCATCGCATCAGAATTACTTTGACAAGTCGCAATGTAAAATCGCTTGAGAAGGGTGAGTGATGCTTTTTTTTTATTAATTTGAGATAACTTTTTAGGTAATGAATGATCTACATGATAATAATGTTTTGCAAAACAGAGTGTATTGAAGCCAGTTATAATTAAAGGTGTTAAGTTTGTATGTGACTTTGCTAACAAAGCCGCCCCAAAGCATGGGTCATACGCTGACAAGTCGACTAATTTAATTTTTAATGGAAGCTAGTGTTTGGGGGTTTTGATTATACTGGAGGGTTGATATCATAATAACTAATTTAAGGGAGTGCAGCTTCTTCCCTTTAGTTCTCATGGGAGTTCAGGATTCTCCTTGTTTAGGAACTGGCTTTGCTGGTGTTTTAATCATATAATATAAATGTTGTAGAACCACTGTTTGATGCAGGATCTTCAGGCTGATTACAGTTTAAACTGCAGCAATGGCATTTGTCTACTGTGGTAACATGACTTTGCTAACCATGGCATAATGCTTGCTCTTAGATGTGGTTGGCTATGAGGATAAACCTTAAAATGAATGGCAGTGATCACTTCATACGCTATTCTGAGCCAACACCTTGTTTGAAATATTCACTTAAGAAAACAAGCAAAAAAATACTTGTACACCTGAGCTATTGTGTATTTTCTTTTTCAGTCTGTGCTGACTTGATCAGAGGCGCTAAGGAAAAAAACCTAAAGGTGAAAGGACCTGTTCGCATGCCAACCAAGGTACTTCAAACTGTTTTCCTGTCTGAAATGTTTGGGTTTTCCTACAAATGTGTACTTAAAACATCTTGTTTAAAAAAAAAAAAATTTGAAAAGCAGAACTGCTAAATCGAGGGTGACCCAGTGTAAACAAATAATGACTTCAGAAGTTGCTTTGACATTGGTGTAACTGTTAGGTGCAAAACAAGTTGAATATGGAAGGGACTTTTTTTGTCCTTCAATTTATTTTAATTATAATATTCAATTTAATGAATTATTCATTTAATTCAATTAATTCAATTCAATTAATTAATTCAATTAATGCCATGAAATATTTTTTAGATGGATTGATGTGATTGTACATTAGTTGATGGATACCAAAGACTAAAGGCCCTCTGTTTATATCTTTCTTCAGACTCTGCGAATCACTACCAGGAAGACACCTTGTGGTGAAGGTTCCAAGACCTGGGATCGTTTCCAAATGCGTATCCATAAGCGTCTCATTGACTTACACAGCCCATCTGAAATCGTGAAGCAGATCACTTCCATCAGCATTGAACCAGGTGTAGAAGTTGAAGTTACTATTGCTGATGCCTAAATGATGGTCATCGTTGAATAAAGTTGATTTACAACTTTTCATCAATGTTTGTTTTTTATATGCGTGACAAAAGTATTTGGTAGCTCTGTGATTCATCTCAAGAAGGGACAACATCATAATCAAAATGCTGTGTGAGAGGATTGTGTGCTGATATTAATGGAAGAATATGGCAGTTGTAAACATGAGGAAGATGCAGCTTGGGCAACATGGTGACTGTATGGACATGCAGCACTTCAATCCTTCATGGAAAACTTATTTTTAATAATTTAACTTTGGCTGAAATCTTAATCTATACCCAGACAAACACAGGCATTAAAATTGATGTTTAGGTAAATTACCAATTTCTAAATTCTTAGATTTTAACTATGCAAGGCTGAACTGACAGATTACTGGGCCTTTTTTTTCCTCATGCTTTTCACCATCAGTGGATCTTGAAGATGTTGGTTATAAAACTTCATGCAAGATTGTTCTTTAAACTTGCACGTAGAGTCACAGAACTAAGCTGTGGATCTCTAGTTTCTTTCTAGATTTAGATTTCCATATATTTGAATATTAAAGGTAATTTTCATATATAAAGCAATAAAACAGCGATTTTCATTGCTGCTACTTAGGCCTCTCAAGTTTGGCGGGTTTATTTCTTCTGCAAACTAATCCTTAAAGGAACCAAGATTCATTCTTAAACCTACAAGACATAAAACATTAAGTGAAGGAACACTTTCCGTTTCACCGTTTAAGATCAGGTTGCTGCTTCTGCTTGGAGCATAGAAAATGGAATTCTAATTAAACGAGCAGAAGTGAGGAAACATGGTTGTGTGTACCTTGAGGTCCCATTTACTATTGAATTAAAACAGTTTCCAAAGCTGGAGCTTTCTCACTCAAGGGATTTGAGAGTCCCTCCTCTGTGCACTTTAAACGGATAGCCTTAGAAGTGTTCTGTCCCTCCAAGTTGGCAGGCTTGAGAGGTTTGGTAGAGGTGAGAAAGGTAGTTGTGTTTACACACACAGATGGTGACAGGTTTGCTCCCTTCCAAAGGAGGAAGGGTGGGGGTGAGCCCCATGTCTTCCTTAATGTCAGTTTCTGGTAATATGTTATAAATATCAACTACCCAACAAATGCTTCTAGGCTTAGTTTTTCAATTATTTGTATTTTATGGGTCACTGAAGAGTGTGGAAAGAATTTGACTTTGTGACATTTGTGACAGCAGTCAGATTAAAAGGGGATAAATTAAGGCAGATTGGTAACAGACTAGAAGCGATACTAGCTGAGGCTGACTGACCTTTGTGTATGATTAGCTGTTAACACTCACCCAAATAGTCTTCCCTCTGCTTCACCCACCAGCCTTCTGACAACACTTGGAGGGACTCAGGGAGGGCTCACTAGATGTGATGTAATTTCTGCCTTTGGTCTTTAACAGAATCAGAATCATTTGGCTGGAAAACACTTTTGAGATCAGAGTCCACTGTTCCCTATTAACCTGTATCTCTGAGCACCTCATCTACACATCTTTTAAGTACCTCCAAGGATGGGGACTCCACCACCTCCCTGTGCAGCCTGTGCCAGTGCCTTATAATCCTTTCAGTGAAGAAATTTTTCCTAAAATCTAAACTGAACCTCCCCTGGTGCAATTTGAGGCCATTTCCTCTCATCCTAATAGAAAAACAGCTGGTGGGAACAGAATGCATTTTTATAATGTCTGCTTACAGCTGACTGTACCTCTGATTCATGGTGCCCCTTAAACATATCTAAAGGATCTGAAGTCCCATCTATGTTCTTTGAGCAGCTGTGGCTCTTCAAACGCATTTCTCTTTTTCACCTGTCTCCGACTTCCGAAAACAAGGAGAAAGACAAAATTGCCTTTGGGTCTGGGTCTGGTACTGCACAGAAGTGAAACTGTCTACCCTCCTCTCTGAGTAGATATGCTCACACATTAAGGCTTTTTGCTTTTTCCCAGAAAATCGGGCCGTTTGCTGGTTCAAGCTGATGGACCTTCAAGGTGGGGTGCATCACGGGGCTGGGCGTGCACCCCTCTCTCCACCTGTCCCAGCCTAGGCTTTGTGTAACCAGAACACTTTGTGATTCACTTGTTTATCTACTTCGTTTACGACAACATTGTGTGGTGTCGGAACGGTTGCATAACAGGCATAATAACTTTACGTAACTGTTTTTTGATGGAAATATTTAGGTATCTGCGTCTCCCTCACGTTGTGTGTGTCCCCGTCCCCCCCAACACAGCCCCAGACAGGCAAGACACCCCTTCTCTGCCCGCCAAGCTGCCCATCTTGGTGCCCTTTAACTTCCTCGTCCCAGTGCTTTACTACAAACGATAAATAAATAAACCTGCGTCACGACCACACGGAACATGATGTGTCCCCCCCATCGCCGCATTGCTCCCCCCGGCCGGCTCCGCGGCCGCTGCGTTGCGCTGTGCGGCAGCGCCCCCTGCTGGACACATGGACCCGTGCCTTGCGTCCGCGCTCTCCCCGTCCGTCACAAGCTACTACGCCCCGCCCCTTCCCTCCCCTTCGGCCAATCAGCGCCCGCCCTCCTCCCCGCCTAAAAGCTCCCGCCGGGGAGGGGAGAGGGGTTGGCGGGTTCCCGCGTGCGGGGAGGTAGCGCTGACGCGGGGAGCGCCACCCTGGCGGCTCCTTGGTTTTCCCCCTTTTTTCCCTTCTTTCCCCCCGAGTAGTTTTATGCTCCCCCCCAAGTAGTTTTGTAGCTCACCCCCCCTCCTTCCCCCCGAGTAGTTTTGTAGCCCCCCTCTCCTTCCCCTCCCTCCGTGTAAAGGGGACTCTCTCTGATCTGAGAGGTTGTCTCTTCATCGAGGCAGAACCCAGGGGGCTCGGGGCTGAGCCTGACTGCCGAGTCCCTGTTGCGTGGGGAGCGTTGAGGCTTCCAGTTGTGGGGATTTCAGGCTGCAGCCCTGCCCTTGAAGGTGGATGGGCGCACTGCCTAGCAGAGACAGTCAGTGTGCTTGTTCTTGCTTGTTCCTTAGTGTAACCCAATTGTCAGGTGTTTTATACTCCAGGCTCCCAAACTTCTTTAGAGGACCCTATTTTCCTCGGAAGCACTCTGGTCTCTGTTTTGCTCTCTGTGCTTTTTTTTCCTGTTCTGTGAGAAACTGATGGAAATATTTTTTGTTTCTCCTCACAAGTTCCTTTGCACAGAGCAATGGATGATGAGGGGAAAAGCTATGTTTCTGCAGAAGTATCTGATATATTGGAATCGGCTTCTTTTCTGGATGTAGTGGGTAAACCACCTATGGAGTCAACCGTGTTGCGTAACACAGAGGAGCAGGAGGTGTGGATTAGTTTTGTAATATGTTTTCTAATTGTGAGTTTGTGATTTTTTTTTAAGCTTTAATTCTGGCAAATATTTCTTTGTTAAGAACTGCTCTATTCCCCTACTCCTGAGATGCATTTGATTTTACAGCTTCTCATTGCTTACAAGTAGATTACAGCCAGTAGGAAATGCTGATGGTTGATACTACGTGATGTGTTGTGCTAAAATTTTGAGAAGGAAGTAAAGGACTTCAGTAAAAGCACACTGAATGTAATGCAGCTGTACTGTTCTTTTTAGTAAGCTAGAAAAGGATATAGGTCCTTGTTGAAGGCTTGTTCGGTGCTTGAAAATAAAAAACTATAATGCTGTGCTGCAGTGCACTTGAAGATATTCTAAACATCTCTGCTTCTTTAGAATGGTAGCTTTCCTGGTTGACTTCCTTCAGGTGACTTAATTCTGTGTGATTTGTGAATTATTGGTCATGGGAGGGCTGTGGAAACCTCCGGTAAATCCATCTAGTGAATGAGCAAGTTGCCAAAGTAGGGACTTCAAAGCTCTGTGAGAAAGGAAGAAATGCTGGGAACCCTCTCAAAATCTCCTTTCTATTATAATTTCACCTGGATGGGGAGGCTTTTTATCATAGTATGGATGGAAGAGCCCACCTTAGCAACTGAGAACTGTTTAATAGTTGCTACTGAGGAAGATGAGGATCTAGTGCCTGGATGGCAGTAATGAAGCAGCCTCTTGAGGCTAAGGATGTCTGTTAACTAAACGCTCTCTGTACAAAGTGGAAGTGCAAAGCAGATGTGAGAAAATAGAGCTTGAATTCAGTAAAGAGGGAGACCAGAAGGTGGAAGCACTGCAGTTTATGCCTTGAATACTGTGCTCTTTTTAAGTAAAAGTCTTGGGTCTGTCTTGGGGATGACACAGAAAAGGGAGTGCTTAAGGACATTGGGCGGTAAAGAATCAAGTGAAAGCTTAGAGTCTGAACTTCACAAGGAAGGAGAAAGTGAGGCAGTAAAGTGAAACAAGAAGCATTGCATCAGAGATCTGTACTGATATGTTTTGGAAGTGTTGTGTTTAAAAAGTGCCTATGCTAATTGTGTATTTTTTTTAATGAATAGGTGTATCAACCTTTGAAAGTGTTCTTGAGAGTGAGGCCATTTTCTATAGCAGAGCTTGAAAACCATGAATCTCAGGTTAGTTATGGAATTAAGAAATAAATTTCTCTTTTTCTCTCATTGTTCTGCACCTGGTATTGTCAGCTGGGACTTTCTTTTATGAAAGCCATGTACTGCTTCCAAATAGAATTAGTGAAGACCGGGATAAACATGATTTTTTTTTAAATGACAATTTTTACTAGTTTGTATGGTACAGACATACACGCTTATAGCTCTGCAAAATTCAACTGGGTATGTTATTTAAAAGTTGGT
Source organism: Tapera naevia (assembly GCA_033556795.1). Classification (NCBI taxonomy): domain Eukaryota; kingdom Metazoa; phylum Chordata; class Aves; order Cuculiformes; family Neomorphidae; genus Tapera; species Tapera naevia. Next base: position 22,656,140 of record JAUMJJ010000038.1, read on the forward strand.
GTCACTTGATTCTGTACAGTGTTCAAGAAATGGAGTTCAGTGGAAGAGATTATGCAGTTCTAGGAGTAATTCAGGTATCTGACCCTTGAGTTTCTTTTGGAATATCTGAATAATCTCCTACCTTATCCTGGTGATTTTCTGCTCATCCTGTCATTTTTTTTTTTTTTTTTGTGTAACTCTACAGTTTGTGTTGTCAGATTCAGGTGCCTTAGTGTTTTACATACTCATACATGTGCGCATGCAAACACACAGAAATATTCCTTCTCCCCCTCCTCAGCCATCCATTGTGATACTGATGCAAAGAATTCATTGAGCTGTCCTGGGAGGATCAGGTCTTTGCAGCCTATCTCTTAACCCTTATGTTTTCAGGATCTCACAGGCTTTCTGGAAAACCTCTTGTTCCTGGCCTGTTTGAAGGAGGATTTAATGTTAGTTCAGATTTTCTTCTTCGTGCTTTTTGAAAATGTATTCTTGCATTTAATCTGTCAGAGTGGGAACCTTTGTATTTTTTCACTTGGATTATTTTTTTCCCCTCAACTTTCTTTAGGTGGTTCTTGAGTTAGGCAGGTTGAGTAGTACGCACTGCCACAGTGCTTCAAGTTTAAGTATTATTCAGCAGTCGGAGCTGTTTTTAAGGGTATATTGATCTGCATAATAAACAAACTGTAAAACCATTTGATCTCATTCCTCTTTGGAATGAGAAATTTCTGACTACCTGACCATTAGTGAAGCTACTTGTTCTTAAAAGCATGGAGGGAGGAAAAAAGTAGGTATTGAAGTTTGTACTAGATCTTTTTTAAAGCTCTTGTCTTCATGTAGTGCATGATGAAATAGTTGATCTTCCAGCATATTAGCCATATAACTTGTTTTGCATGGTCTGAATGCTTTTTCCTCATCTCCCCAAAATTATGAGTGCTTGAAAGATCTTCAACACTTTCAATGTTTTTGACTTTCTTAACTGTCAGCTGAATCCATGAGGAAGATGCTTGGTTACTGAATGGGGAAAAAAACCAAAACCAAACAAAAAACTTTCCGATATCTGTAATCAATGAGAGATCAACTTAATTTTTATGTCATTTTTTTCCTCCCTACCATGCATAACTTTCAGGAAAGAATCCTTGTTCCAAATACACAACAAGGAAAGAAAAAAGTAGATCTAGAGTCCTATTTCTTATAGCTGTAAACTAGTGTTCAACAGAGACAGTCAACAGGTTAGCTGATCTGTTGTTGCTTATGGAGATAATAGTTTAAGCAAGTAAAGTGTATGGAATTTCATCCAGAACTCTTACTCTTGATACAACTGCCGGTGATTCTCTGGACTTGCCCATGGAAGAGCGTCAGATGTAAGCGGTATGTGCAATGCGAGAAATGGTACAACTCCCACCAGCTTACCTGCAGGGTTAGCTGGGATAGACAAGAGTGATGCGTTACCAGCTGGGTTCCAGCTCTGCAGATCTGACCATTTCTAAGCCTCTACTCCTGAGCTCCTGGGAGGCCAGTGGCAGCTGATGGCGCATGCTGCAGATGTTGGGTTCTTTCTTCTTAGAACTGCTATACCAGTTGAAAGACAGACTTGTTTATTGAGACTCTCTACATATTTCCTATGTGCGTGCTACACATGGATTATTATTTGTGCCAACTCTGGCTTGCATCTGAACATAAATGTCAGATTTATTTACAGTCTGCTGGCTGATGCTTCAAGACACTGTTCAGCTTTACTGGTAGTTCAGTTTGTATTTTTGGTAGCCTGTCTGGTGTTAAATTTTCCTGTGATACTGCATTTTACATTTTTTCAGTTAGTGAATGCTAGGTAATTGTATTTTCCCTTTACTTAATTGAGAAATAGTCAAATTAGTCTTGAACCTAATTCAGTGTCCTTCATTGCTGTTACCACCATTTATCAATCAAAGGATAACACGTTAAACTGTTTTTTACTTTATTTATGCTGGTTATAACTGGTTTCACTCTGAAAATTATTGAAATGCAAACCTAGCAAATTTCTCTTTAGCTGTGTTTTCATAGTCATGTAGGTACTGCGAGCCTCAAACACAAAATATCAGGATTTATAAAGTGTGGAAGAAAACAATGCTGGAAGGAATCCTTGAAAATTTTTAAACACCTTGGAAAACTCCAGATGATTGCCTTAACTTTGTCTACACCCTGGTTTTCATCTGGCTGTCTCTGTGCTTGTGACATGCCTCAAGAGAGATTATATGTGAATTTTGCCGCTCTCTATAGCTGTTGTAAATAGATCAAAACACTGTTTTGTTTTGTTTTTTTTCCACCTAGCTTCCTAAATAATTTTGTCATGTATTGATTTATCTTGTTGTGTTTATTAAGGGCTGTGTGACTATTGAAGATCCACAGACAGTAATTCTTAATGCACCCAGGGAATCTTCTGCGATGAAAAACAGCGAAAGAGGGATTGGCCAGTCTCTACACAGGTTCACCTTTTCTAAGGTAGGCCGATTTTTTCCTAGTTGTTAGTTATAGGTTTTTAGCCACTGTAATGATAAAAAATGAATTTTCTACTGTATCATGCAATGTGATTTTTTTTTCCTTTCTTTGAATTACATGTGGTGATACTTGCCTTAAACAAACCAGACTGCATATTTACTGTTAGGCTATCAAGAAAGCTGTATTACGATGGAGGTGCCTATTAGATGAGACAAGGAAGCTACTTCGGCAGCTCTGTTGCTTTCTTTGATTAGGTACCACAGACACAAACTTACTGTCGTTCTGCTTTACCTGATGCCCTTATCTGGGAAGCATTACAGGAAGTCATTTGTTTAAAGGTACATACTTTTGAAAGAATTGTAACCTAACTGCTTAAACCTTCTTTACTGTTCTTACAGTACCAAAAGATAAACAGCTTCAGGCATTTAAACAATTGTAATGCTGATCTTATCAACTGTGGGGGACTGGGGCAGAGTGAGGAAGGAGCTGTGTGTCACCAGCAGATATCTTGCAAGTACCCACTAAACAGTATATGCGCAGTAGCATTCTGAGCAGTCTCTTTTAGAAGTAGGAGAATATTCAAAAATAAATGCAAGCCTGAGTGCCTCTCAAAGTTAAACAGGAACCCTGTGAGAACCCAACAGAAAACACAGAATCGGAAGGTGTTCTGGCAAGATGGAAAACTAAGCTGGTATCTCTTTGCTCAGCTTGTTCTGAAATACCAGTCACTATTAATCAGTGCTTAATATTTTGATATATTAAACTTATTTGTGTCATTTATCATTATTTTTTTTCCTTTTTCTTCTGCTCTTCCCCCTGCCCGTTCTCCAAGGTCTTTGGACCAGAAACCACTCAGAGTGAATTTTTTGAAGGCTCAGTGAAAGAGATAGTAAGAGCGTATGTTAATGGAGTAAATGGACTGGTGTTTACTTATGGGATTACAAATGCAGGCAAGACATTCACTATACAAGGTATAATATGTTTGTCAGAAGCATATATACCAACCGAGTCAAAATCTAAAGAGATATTTGAGTATCCTTTTCTTTTGTTGTTTGTAAGGGACTTCAAAAGACTTTGGTATTTTACCTCGCTCACTTGATGCAATTTTTAACCACATAAGGGGCAGACATTACCTGAAAATGAACTTCAAACCATATTTGAGCAACGACGTTAAGAAACTAGAGGATGCACAAGTTAAGCAAGAAGAAGCCTTAAAAACTGCTATTCTTGCATCGCTGAAAGAGGTCAGTGACCAAATACTTCCTTATTACTGAATGAAGCTTCTTAAAAGCTTGCTATTGAGCAAGCTACCTTTAATAAAAATGCTGTTTCACTGTTGATTTAGATTTATCTAAGCCTACAGTATAGATGCTTGGTGTACCTTGGAATAATAAGGCAACTGGCTGGTTTTGGAGCTCAGGGTAAACTGAAGAACTTTCTGTGTCGGGCAACACACACTTCAAACCAAACAGCATTGCAAAGCCAAAGCCTGGATTTCTGTAGAAGAGCAGTTCTGGCCTTGTGGTGACACTAGCCCTAAAGTCTGACAGCTAACCTACCTAAAACCTGTTTCTTGTTAAGTGAATCTTCTTTTGGGTCAGGTTTCCAGGCTGATCTCAGCTGCTCAAATTCCAGTACTAGCTCAGGAGAGATGATTGGCAATGTCTTAGCAGGGGCACGAAGAATGCAGAGGAGTCTCTTTGGTGGAAGACAGTAAGGCAGATTAAGAAGTTTATACATGATTTAAGTAACTTCATAAAGAAGATTTTCTGATAACAGCAGTGAAGTGAGATGCCACAAAAATGAATTTCCTAAAAGGATTACAGTCTGCTTTAGAGGATTATGTGTGTCTTTAACTGTATTCTCTGAAGGCTGTAGGTAGACTAGAGGAGTCAGTGTGGCAACCTCCTGTTCTCATTATCTATCCACTTCTGTTTCCTGTGTGAGAAATGGGTCTCATCAAAAAATGGACACTCTTGAGCGTGTGACAGTTCTGTACCTCTAACCCCTGCTGCAAATTGTCACAAGATATCTGGCTTTTTTCTCTTTTTATTCAGAACATTTTACCCTGAACTGTGGATCCATAAATGTAATCCCCAAAATGTAGCAGGCTGAGCTGATTAGCATTCAGAGCAGATCTGAAAGAATTCTGGGAAGCATAGAAGGAATAATTGTCTGGAGTTTCTTTTTTCTGAGGTCTTTGGTACCAATGTTGTTAGAGTACTTAAGTTAGCTCTGAAATAATATCCTTCTATGAATCAAATTCATATGTGAAGTTCCACTCTAAATTCTGTTGCTTAATTTAAACTCTGCCAATGAACTTTGTTTAGTCTGAGTCTGATTTAACTTTTGAGGAAACATCTAGGGTGAAAAATCTAAAAGATGCTAAAGACTGCATATTTATTTTGAGTGTCTTAAACTCATCTGCACTCTATGTGTGTATGTGCATATGCAGAGGGTGAGAGTTTTAATTTAAAGTTAAGATGGTCAGGAGATTAAAAGGTAAATATTTTTTAAAACTTTATGGAACCTACCAGCTTGAAAGAAGGAACACACAGGAGCTCCAGTTCTATAACAGGAGGTCAGATATCTTATTTTGAAGTTAGCTTTGCTTTACAAACATTCCTTTCTGTTAAATCACTGTCTGACTTTTTAATAGTTCAGTTACTGAATGTTGCAGTAGGTGATCTAGATGCTGATGCACTACAGTAAAAAACAAGCAAGACTCCACTGTCAGGAAGGAAAGGTAAAAATGCATCTAGGAAATAATACACGACAAGACCGTGCTCATGTGTTACAATGCATCCATAGTGATAGCTCAGTGATCCCCAGTACTGAAGCTGTGTCTCTTGATAGCTTGTGAATAGTATCACTGTTCGGATGCTCACTCAACCTTGTAATCTGAGACCAGATATGGTTTGGTGGGCTTGGTTTTGGTTTACATGGATATCTGTCAGCTGTTTTCCCAGGCTCAGTTTACATGTCGTGCAGAAAGAGCTTGCTGTTCCTTTCATTCTCTGTGTAAATTGCTGAGTTACTGCAGTACCTGTGTGTTTAATGTTCTACTGTTTGTTCTCTGTACAGTGCTGCTGCAAAAACTCTTGTTTGGCATGGTTCACACCCTCTTTTTTCCTTCACTTTATTTAATCCCATGAATAGAACAAGTATTGTTTTTTATGGGATTAAAAGATGATTCACCTACGTTCCTATTCCCACCTGTCCTCATATTTACTATTAAATGTCAGTTTCTGTCACTGGCAAATGATGTCAGTTCATGTTCCCGCTTATTTCCAGACAGTCATCCTCGTGCTCTTTCCTATATTTGGTCTTATGAAGAACAGTATAGCAACACAGCTCATTCACTTAGTTTTGTTGAAATAGCTTTACAAAAACTTACGCACTCACAAGTACTGTGGTACTGGGTTTCTTACATTCCATTACATTTTTGACATGCCTAGATGTGCCACGCATGTCAGTCCTATGTTTCAGAATTCTGCTTTGTACTTCACGAAGAGAATGAATATTATCCGTGCTGGTAGTTATGTGTGTAATCAAGAAACATAAATGTGCAGACAGCAGTCTTGGAAAAATAGTCACTTATAAAGTAAATGACAACTAAGTCATATGCTATTTATCTTTAAAATGGAAGATTTGAAAGTGTGGCTTCATACTTTTCTGTTTGTAAAAATTCCGTTTTGGATATACCAACTGAGTAACATACGCATCAGTAGATAACCCATTAAGAACTTAGCACTGCATTTGAATAGCTAGAATGTTAAGGTTTACTTCTTTGAATCTGTTCCTCTCTTCTACTGGAGGATGACCCTCTATTAGGATTGGGTTTGGGGAAATTTGTGTGAATGTCCTAATGAAAACTTTTATAGGTGTATAAAATGTGGGGAGGGAAGTAGTATGTGGAGATGCTGGAATCTCTAAATAGTGGAAGTTGCTACTTCATTACACTAGCTATCCTAGGGGTAATTTGAAGCTTGTGCTTTGAGTATTGGCAGGTTTTAAAATAATTTTGTTGATGTAAAGAAATTCAGCAAATTGTGTTGAAAGAAACTGTGCTGTTGCCTCTACGGGGTTTTTAATGGCCTTTTAATTCATTCTGAATTAAACCAACATAGACAGTTGGTTTATCAGATCTTTAAGTCCTTTATTGAAGCTGTTATTTCACTTGTTCTGTGGTTTTAAAGTGAGTTTGACTCATACGCTCACACTCCTGGCACAAACTTGTGATTTGCAAAAGTGATTTGCAACAAGCAAACAAATTGGGAATCTCCACTTCTTTAGTCTCCTCACTGCCCTGCACCCTGCCATCTGCTGCTGCAAGAAACTTACTTCTCCAGTCCTTTTGGCTGACTGAAGTGCTATTCAGACTTGTCCAGTAATTCATAAAGGTCACAGTCTAACAGGTATCTTGTTTCTGCCAGAACTGTAAAGTCTCCTGTATCAGCAGCAATTGGCTTCTAAAACAGGTTGCTGGGAGTAGCAGAGAGCAGTAATCTTCCTAAGAGAAAGAGCATTTATTTTAGTTCAGTATTGTTTAAAAAAGATCTCATTTGCAGCCAGGTGAAGGGTAGCTTAACATTTAATACTACTTCAATATTTAAATCTTAATCTGGAATTGTTGTCACTTTCAATTTCTGCTATTCTCGTAGCCTGTTCATGTGGATCTAATAGTCTCTTATTTTCTCAAGGAGACAGAAAGTATTTCAAATACTATTACAAATACGTGTGATATGAAGTCGGACGCTTCAAAGAGTCTTGCTTCTGATTCACTAGGTAAAATAAAGTGGAAAAATTTGTGGGGCAAAAAAAAGAATAAGAATATAAATGGGTAACTATTAGCGGATTTAAAATATCTACTATACTACAAAGTAAAATAAATATAGCTTTTAACCAAATTTTAATGGATCAACTCTGGAGAAATAGCAATATAAAACTTTTTGATGGCTTTGCTCCTTTGGGGGCAAGAGGGAGGCTAAGTTCTGCAAATCTAATGTGTAAACTGCTGGAAGCTTGTAGAGGGGAGGAACAGCTTATAGAACTTTGGCATGGTCTGGTTATAGGTGACTGTGGAGATGTTTGAATGTTTTTGGGTAAACTCAACTTTATGCAGCACTGTGTATCTAATTGTACAACACAGATATAATACAAGCCTCCTCCTGTTTGGAAGGCTCTATATACTGCAATTAAAATTTGTCAATAAGTTGTTTGGTCATTTAACTCTTTCTCTGTTTCGGGTTACTAGAGAAGAACTTTGTTCCGTTTGAGATATTTGGGACTAATACACACCAAAGAACACAAGCATCTGTGTGGATTTCCTTTTGTGAAATTTATAATGAATATGTGTATGACCTATTACATGTATTATCTACATCAAAAACTCAGAAGCGCAGAGTCTTAAGAATTTGTGAGGATCAAGGAGGAAATTCTTATATTAAAGGTAATAATACTGTTTTATGACCTTGGCTGTTTCGCAGAATTTCTTTAATAATAAGTATATGTAAAAGGTCTCTTTTCACAGATTTAAGGTGGATTAACATTCAGAACACTGAAGAAGCCTGCAAAATACTAAAAATAGGAAACAAGAACCGAAGCTTTGCTTGTACTAGAATGAATGAGCAATCAAGTAGGAGGTCTGTTCCTCTAATTATATGCATATGCTGTCTCTTTTCTTTTAAGGGGAGGGAGGAGAAGACTGTAGAATGTTTGAAATGAACCACTCTTCAATACTGCTTTAAGACTTTTCTTGATTATTCTGGATTTGTTATGAAATTCTTTCTGGAAGAAAGCAAGGAGATGCCCTATGACTTTAATAGTAGCTGGACTTGGGTTGCTCTTCATGGTTTTGGACAACCAAAAAGATCAAATCACAGTAATTTTTGAATGCCAACAGGGCTATATATCTTGACAAATGCTAATGGTGCTGAGTGGGAATGGCTGTGCAAGAATCTTGAAGGAAAGGCTGCATAATTCATCACTGGCAGTATAATTCTTGGAAACCTGGAGCCTGTCAGTAGGGAATATAGGAAGGAGCAAAACATGCAGTCCCTTGCAGTGCTGCTGGATTATCTAGATGCTTTTTAGATTGCTGTGTTTTCACTGAGCTTACTTGGTATCTTAACAACTAAGCTCTTAGCTCTTACCCAGCTCTGGAGAGTGATGAGGGAGAATCTGGCTTGATGAAGGGGGAAGAAAGAGGGAAGGTGGTGTTGTCTCTGTTGAAAATACCATCTTGATTTTAATGTCTTCTTATTAATTTGTCCTCTAAGTGTGGAAGGGTCATGTTGTATTTTTAGCTAATATAATCATAGAGTTAACTAATCCTGTTTTTTCTCTAAAAAGCAAGAGTTATGCTAGTCTGTATTAGCTAAAGACAGCTGCCACTAAATTTTGTGCTACAATTCCACCTGAATTTCACTTGTATGTTGAAGTAGGCAAAAATTACAAGACTGTCAAACCTGAACTTATTCCTTTCCCCACTGCTTATGCATTTCTAAAGTTAATTATTCAGATATACTGAGTTCAGATACTGTGTACAGTTTGTATACAAGGTGGCTACCTGAGTGCTTAGCTCTAGACCAGTAGACTTAGGTGATCTGGCGTGTTCTTCCTTCAAAACACCTTGTAGGCTTCATGTGATATTTTTCACTCTCCTGTATTGGAAGAAATGGCAAGTTCCAAGATAAAACTTTTATTGCTGCTTTTTTATGAATTAATGGATTATGAATGGAACCAAAACAAATTAGAGAATTAATTTTTGTTTGTTCTTCAACACTGAAATTTCTATAGAATACAAATTTTACTTTGCTTCACTGACTGCTTAATTTTCATAATGGTGGTTATTAAAAAGGACTTCTTTCCTTTCCAGTCACAGCATATTTTCAGTCAGGCTACTAAGGCTAACTGATGAGCATCAGCCGTGTGTTCTTGCAGTTTCAGAGTAAGTTAATGCTTCAGCTGATTACAAGAATGTAAATATTTTAGAATAGTTGATAAGATGTAAGTATGTTAAACTGGTGAGCTTTCTCTCAATAAACAAATCCTCTGAAAGGTGAGAAGGAAATCAGAACTGCACTGGCTGCATCTGACTGCAAACCCGATAGGGACAAGCATAGAAGTGTTTCCCTGTCTTTCATATTCTGTTGCGGTTTGGCTGAAGGATCCTGTTAAAAATCTGTCAGTAGTACATAAATTAAGGGAAATATATGTATATTGCCTTACATAATGTGGGAGGGGGTGAGGCACAGAGTAGCACTGAGTAAAAGCACAGTGAATATTCAGGTAAGCGGAAGTTAAGTGACTGATGGAAGACAGTCTTTAAAGTTGGAGCATAGCAGCTAGTGCTGGAGACTGAAGATACATGCCAGATACACTGGCATAGTGTATCTTTCTACTTTGATACTAGACTAGTGCTGTGGGTTGAATGTCTGTGGCAGCACATTTGATGTGTCCACAGGAACACAAATTCAAGTCTAGCATTCAAAAAGAATGCAGGTGACATGCTCTGGAACTGTCCCATGGTACCATCTACCATAAGAGGGGATCATCAGGTGATTTACTTAAACTACCCTTCTGATCTTGAACACTGATGTTTGTGCGCTCAGTAAGAGCAGTGCAAAGTCCTTGCACCTCTCTGTTCCTTTGATTTAGAGGAAGTGGCCTAATCGTTTGGCTTCAAGCCATTTAGCCTTCCTTTCTTTGTTTTCTCCAATTAATTGTCCATTTAGCTTGGTATGGGAAAATAAGGACACTCCTGTAAGAGTCGTAGTTCTGTCCTAGCTCCTACTGATTTCTCTTTTATCTGCTGAGCAGATAAGGTAATAAATATATCTCAATGTGAGATAACCCCCTCTTAATATCAGATGTTAGTGATAAATACTCTAAGGAAAGATAACTTGAGGAAATGACTGTATCTGTGTTCTTTGCTGTTCCCTGTCTTGGTGTATTCCCCTGCAAAGCTTGCAGCAGCTGTTGGATACGTGACAGAGTTTATATGTTGCTTAAGGAAGAAAAAAAAACCTCTTCATCTTGTACTGAAAAGGATAAAGATCATAAACTCAGCCTTTCATGCAGATGAAATATGTGCCTTATTAATATGTATAGTATTAATATGTACTTACTTAACTGTGTGAAAGACTATGATCTTACAAAGGTGTTATTTTATGTAAATAGATGTGTGTATAGATGAGTAATAGTTCAGTGACATAAATTATTGAACTACCAGAGCTTCCTCTGTTTCAAGGGCTTTCTTTACGTTAAGTGAAAGTGATTCAGGATAATTGTCTCCAATTGTAACCTATTGTACCATGGGGGTCAATTGTGGGCAGAGTTTAGTAGCACTTGATCATTATAGCCAAAGAGCTCTGAGGTGATCTGGGAAAGAATTCTGACCTCCTATTTGCTGTTGGAAAACAAATTCTTAGGCATCCAAAAGAGGCAGACTGTAGTGTATAGCCTGTTGCTATCTTGCAGTTCTCTCCCTGCTGGAACTGGGGAAGGTGATGGTTGTGGTGCTTCTTTAGTATAGCCCCACTATGCAGAACTGTCCCAGAGATTCCTCATGTCTTGTCTGGAAGCATGTGCTTCAGGACTGCAACAGAATTGGGGTTCATAAACTGAATTCTTTATGTAAGAATGCTTACAAAGTTTCAAACGAAGCCTACAAGTAGACTTCTTCAAATGTGCCGAAGAGACTGACTTAGGAGAAGCAATCTTGTTCAAGTATTTTTATATACAATAGGAAGTTAAGTTGTTCTGAATATCTTGCATAGTGCATGCCAAACAAAATGGCAGCATTAAAGTACAACTTATTCTGTGATCTAAATAGGCTGGAACGAATCACTCATTTACGCTTTAGACCTATAAAAAAATAAAAAGTCATGCAGTTCTGTTTTCATGCTGTTTAGAAATAAGTTTGTATGTGTTCTGGATAATTCTTTCATGCAGGTTGTCTTTTTGTGACTTGGCTGGATCAGAGAGATGTAATAAAACACAAGCCTTTGGAGACAGACTGAAAGAAGCAGGAAATATTAATAATTCTCTTCACATCCTTGGAAAATGCATTGCAGCATTGAAACAAAATCAAAACCCGAAGTAAGTGATAAGTTGTAAACAGCATGATGAGTTTTAGGTTGGAATCTTAGGAATTCATTTATGTTGATTCACATGATCAGAGTTAAATGCAAATCTACAAAATATTGTAAGCTGCCTTTTTTCCAGATGTCACTGGGAAACCTGAAATGAACAATTCTTTCCTTAAAATATTTTTTTTGTGGAGAACAAAAAAGACATTTAGCAGCAAACTACCAAGCTGCTTTTTCAGTGGGTGCATGTGAGCAACACCCTTTGTGTACAGCTCTCCTGTTCTTGTACTTTTCCCATAAACTCCAAATTACATAAGTGGACTCATCTAACAGTTGACAGACAATCCTGTAGTTAGACTTTGGCTTGTTCCAGGATCTGTTTTACAACACTAGGAAACCGTGATACAGACACTCTTTACTTCTTACTTTTAAATACTTTAATTTGTTGTAAAGCTCATGAGAACTAGGAAAGACATAGCTCTTTGATGTGAAATAACTAAGGCTTAAATATGAGTATCCTACTGGATCTGGTTTCTGAAAGAGAAATAGAATTAACTAAGTTACAGTATTGCACAGGCTTCTTGCAGGGTTTTTTTTCACAATTTTATTCGTTTCTCCATGAGGATGAAGCCAAGCTATATTCCATTCAGAGAGAGCAAATTGACTCGTCTGTTTCAGCCATTCTTTTGTGGAAAAGGCAAAGCTTGTATGATTGTAAACATTAATCAGCATGCTTCCACATATGAGGAAACACTACATGTAATGAAATTTTCAGCTATAGCCAAGGAGGTAAGATTGCAGTTACTTTCTCTGCTGTTCTACATTCTCTGTTACTATTGACTTGTGAAATCATCAGGTTGTAGGGACTTTAGTGTGATTAGAACTCTTGATGTGGAAAGGGACTTGGGAGTGATGGTGGACAGGAAACTCAACATGAGCCAGCAGTGTGCCCAAGTGGCCAAGAGGGCCAATCGTATCCTGGCCTGCATCAGGAATGGTGTGGTCAGCAGGACTAGAGAAGTTATCGTCCCCCTGTACTCGGTACTGGTCAGGTCACACCTTGAGTACTGTGTCCAGTTCTGGGCCCCTCAGTTTAAGAGAGACATTGAGATTCTGGAGTGTGTCCAGAGGAGAGCAACGAAGATGGTGAAGGAGCTGGAGCACAAGCCCTATGAAGAGCGACTGAGGGAGCTGGGGCTGTTTAGCCTGGAGAAGAGGAGGCTCAGGGGAGACCTTATTACCCTCTATAACTACCTAAAAAGAGGTTGTAGGCAGGCAGGGGTTGGTCTCTTCTCTCAGGTGACCAGTGACAGAACAAGAGGACATGGTCTCAAGCTTCGTCAGGGGAGGTTTAGGCTAGATATTAGGAAAAAATTTTTCACTGAAAGGGTGATTGGCCATTGGAATGGGCTGCCCAGGGAGATGGTGGAGTCACCGACCCTGGAGGTGTTTAAAAACAGATTGGATGAGGTGCTTAGTGCCATGGTTTAAATGACAAGTGGGTGCTAGTGCTGGGTCATAGGTTGGACTAGATGGTCTCAGAGGTCTTTTCCAAGCTTGTGATACTGTGATGTATCGTATTCATTCTTTTGCATGTGGCCTCTCTCTGAAAGGCTTTTAGTAGTCTTTCCTGTCCTCAGACCTCTCTGTGGTAAGAAGTTAAGACAGCTGACGCTGTCTGTGGCTTGTTCGCTTCTACACCACAGACATTCTGTGCCTTCAGATATGACTGTTATATCCCATATCTGAGTAAATGCAAGATTTTTATTCAAGCTTTTGATTGAAGCTGGATGCAGTTAAGATTCTGGTGCACAAGATGACAATTGTTCAAACCTACTTGAGCAGCTAGTAGTGGTAGTAGCCTCTTATTTTGCATTGTGAATGAGATCTTTCTTGCCTGCATTGCTTCTATTTGGCTAAGTGCAAGTAATTAATAACAAACAAGACCAGAAGACTTTTTTGTAAGTTAACACTTGAAGTTAGTGTGCTCCTCTCCTTTGAAGGCAAAAAACTTCACTAAATCTGCATGCTATCATGCTTTTTTGCCAGCTCTGCTTCTCAACCTCATTAAATTCAGGACTTGGGGTTCATATTTATAGTCTCAAGTTCATTCAGCTTCCCTAGAAGCTGCTTCTTGCAGGGAGTGGGAGTGTGAGCTATGCTGTGTTTCATGGCATAAACTAAATCAATTTCTAGTGTAGAACTAGAATTAGTTCTGATAGATTCCAAGTTTGTAATGGCATGTCTAACATCTAAGAGAAAGATTTCTCTTATGAAAGTTGCAGCCAAATAGAATAAGATAGCATGCACTGAAGATAAGCTTCTCTGATAAGTTGTCCTATGAGATAAATACTTCAAATCTTTGCATATCTAGCATGAGTTGTTGAATCCTCATCCCAGTATTTCCGAAAGGCGCAAACAATTTGCTGCCTTTAACTAACTTTCCAGGAAAACACAACAAACCCTTACATTTTAGGGGGAGAGAACAGACCTTTCTAGACAAGCATGCTAAATTTTTAGTAGATAATCTTTCCCATTTTCACTCTGTTAAAGTACTGAAGTCTTATTTTCATATTGATGTTTTTGTCTACTAAAAGACATGTAAAAACTTGCTAATATTCTTGTAATCATTAAATACAGTGTAAATACAGCAATGCATTTGTGTACTACTTTTTGGTGCTTTGATACCTGTAATAGTGACAGCATTGATAAACCAGTGTGTTTAACTCTGAATTTTCTAGGTAATCCAGACAATTCTACCCCCAAGTTTTGGTTATTTTCCTTCCAAGTTAGCTGGAGGTGATGGCAAACTTGGCAGGCTTGTCACACATTTTGATACTAACACATCTGTAGATGACTTCCCTGACAGTACTGAAACCTCTGCAGAAGAGGAAGTGGACATCACCATTCTGAGTCATGAGGTAGATACACATTTACTCAAAACTCTACCCAAGAAAGCCATTGCTAATGTTGGAATCCTCTATCATAAGAGATCCTTATCATAAGAGAAGCTGTATGAAATGAGAACTGCAAGCTTCTTCTCAGTGTCAGGCAGACCTGAAGTGGTCTAGTTCTGAAGGAGCAAGTATAGTTGTAAAAGGCTGCCTGCAGTTTCCTAGTTAGGGCAAGGGCTAAATCTGGAATTCAACTGATTGCTTAAGAGGAAGAGTAAGGAAGCAGTATGTGTGTTTAAAACAACATTCTTTACTAGTTTGTGCTCTTGGGAACTACAGGAACGGTTTAAGATGCTAGAAAACATTTTAAAAAGAAGGCTATACAATCTAATAGCAATAAACCATAAAAATCAAATAGGGTTTATGTTAAATAGTTGTACAAATTAATAATTAATATGCCAAACCATATTAATAGTAAAGTTTTTGATAGGAGAAAACATCAAGATAACAGAAACGTTGTCTTTGCAATAGAAATGTTTGAAAATACTTAACCTCTGGTGCAGTCTCCCTGAAAATATAGGCTTGTAGAAATGCCTTCTGTGGATGGCTGTTTATGTCAAATGAAATATTCACATAAAGGTCAATATGTTTCTAGCTTTTCTAAACTGAAATATGTTGAATTTAGGACCTCTTGAAAACTACAGAAAACCTAAAGGAGAAGCTAGTTGCAGAAAGGCAAAGTAAGCTCCTTCTGGAGGTGACGATACGTAGAGAGATGGCAGAAGCAATGTTCCGACAGCTGTTGGAAACCGAGGAAGCCTGGAGGCAAGTCATAATGCAGTCCTCTTCAAGATTGAAAGGATTCCACATATATAAATGCATACATATATACACATATACACGTATGAATGCATATAAGTATATATATACAAGAAGTGTATTTGTTATTTAGAGAAGTTAGGGCTGGACAACTTCAAAGCTTCTAATGAAAAGGGAAGAAGGAACATTAAAATAAACTAATACAGATCAGCCTTTTTCTTGGGCAATGAAAAAGTAATGCTGCTTTCTGTTGAGCTTCTCGCTGTTGATTTGGAATGAATTACTGGAGAGTGTCTTGACTCGTTGTTAGTATTGGGACATGTGGAAGACTTACAGGTACCCCACTGAGGCTTGTGATTGTTACAAAACTTAGGCTTGGTCATACGTGTGCTTAAGGTAGTTTGAATTGTATCTTTGAGCTGTCCTGGACGACTTATGAACTTATTACCTTATAAATTACTGTGGCTGCACTGATGTTACTAATTTTGGGGACTTTTTTTCAAGTGTGTCCAGATTGCTCAAGCTGAATTCACTTCCTCTTAACTCTTCTCTTCTTGAAATTGATTTCCTGATGTTTGAATTGCTAACATAGACTAACCCTAAGTTAAGCTGCCAGCTGAACATGCTATGGTTTAACACCTGTGCTATCTTTAAAATTGTTTGGGTGCCTTTGGCCAAACACTTGAAATAGCAGTGGTTCTTTTTTTTCGTTGAGGTGAGGATCTGTATTAGTGCTGGTGTGCTTACTACTTCTGTCAGAATGTAAAGGTGTAATGTATTGAAATAAAAACTAGCAACTTCATTTTGCCTTATCTTTAAAAAACAAAACTGGCATGAAAGATCCCCCCAGAAACATGCATCAAATATCAGGAGTAGTTGGCTGCACTCATATCTATCAGTACATGTTGGTGGATTTTTTTTTAGTGAAACTTCTGTCTAACAGATCTTAAGTATGTGTTCCTTTATAGCTTTCTTCTTGGTATATGCCAGGTAGATACCTTGGTGCAATTCTGTAGGATCATTGAGAGTAAAAGGGAAAAATATACTTCTTGGTCTCTTAACTTGACTATTTATGACTGCATGAATAACTGATATTGCCAGCTGAACACTTGTAGTCAAACTGTAATAGCTGGAATGCTGTTAAATTAAATATTAAATAAAATATGTTCCCCTCAGCAACCGCTTAGAAGATATGAAAGACAGTTATGAAGAAAAACTGGAGAGCAAATTTGAAATGTATAAAGAGGCCATCAAGAAACATGCATATATGTGTGCAATGGAACAAATTGAAGACCATTATGTTCCCATAGAGGAATTTCTGGCTGAACAGGAGAAAGTTGAGGTATGACTTGACTGCTAAAAAATCTGTGCTAGCCTCTTAACTGTAAGTTTTGTTGTTCTTTGGAATCATTTGAAATAACTGGAAATTCATCCTAGCTGTTCTGGTGTCCAGTGTGAACCATAAGGATAGAGATGTGTTCTGTCTAACTCTACGTGTACTGTATACCTAAACTTCCTGATCTTTGAGGGAACTGTTCAGTAAATCCAAGACACCTTTATCTCTGTAGTGCAATGATTGGAACACCTAGAGGAATGGTGTATACAGCAGTCTGACTTTGTGGAGATCCTTGGGATTGTAGGGTGTAGAGCAAAAAGCTACTCTGAAAGGCCTGTTGGGGAATTCAGTACAGGATAGCTACTCAAATTATAACGGATGTCTGCTCTGAAGGTCTGGAGAGAGGGTTGTGGGATGAGAAGCTATGATGAGAATCAAACTTCTTGCAGGAGAGAACTTAATCTCTCACTTAATTTGGGCCCCTCACTACAAGGACATTGAGGTGCTGAAGCATGTCCAGAGAAGGGCAACAAAGCTGGTGAAGAGGCTGGAGAATAAGCCTTGTGAGGAGCAGCTGAGGGAACTGGGGTTCTTTAGCCTGGAGAAAAGGAGGCTGAAGGGAGACCTCATTACTGTCTACAACTACCTGAAAGGAGGTTGTAGCAAAGTGGGTGTTGGTCTGTTCTCTCGAGTGACAGGTTATAGGATGAGACGAAATGGCCTCAAATTGTGCCAGGGAGGTTCAGATCATAACCAAAAGGGTTATGAGGCACTGTTGCTAATTGGCAACAGTGTTTTACACAGATGCACTGGAGTTTTTTCTAATACAATTTGGAAATCTTCAGACTGGAAGAGTTGACTCCTGCATTACCTAACTTCCTCCTAGAAGGTCTCATGATCTGAGTGTTGTTCCTTACTGTGTTTTTTTTTAACCATATACATGGCGACTCCCACCTGAAATTACTTTGAAACTGCACATACTTGTGTGGTATAACTGAAGGATGTGCAGCAATGCATCAGATTAAGCAGAAATTGAGGCTAATTCTACCACGTTCCCTTCCTTTTTCAGGATAGAGAGAGAAAAATACTGCAATTGGAAAGGCAGCTTGATGAACAGTCAGGGAGGCTGTTGGCTCTGGGAAGTCTGAATTCAGATATGCTGGCTACTGAAAATAACATGAAACTAGGTAGGAATCTAATCTGGATATTTAAGAATTAAATTTACTTTTGATATTGCGTATAAACAAGCAAACTTTCCTTTTTCCTGTAGATCTTACGAATAAGGCGATGGAGAGAGACAATGAAGGATTGCAGAAACAATGCAAAGAGAAAGAAAAGGTAGCTCTTGCTCAGTATTTAATAAATCTGAGGATAACAATCCTAAGTTCTGCCATGGTTCAATGCTTAAAGATTTGCACTGTAGGCAAAAGCATGAAGATCACTGTGTATGGGCATCAAGTTTACAAAAAAAGTCCCTTGCCCAGTTTTGGATGACCATTGACAAATGACTGTTGGCTGTGTTCTGGCTTTACTCTGGTTTGTAAAGACTTCAGCTACTGGAATAAGTCACATGGTGAACATGATGCAGGTTGGAAGGAGGAAAGGATATAGCATTTTATTGGAATTTGTTTCAAATGTTACTGCCATGGTTTCAGTGCTTTCCTTCCTGAAATGCTGCCTGATCGTGCATAGGGTAGCAATTACTGAACCTGGTAAGAATTTAGATCTAAAGTCAAAAATAGTACCTTAAACCAGTCCTTTGTGTAAATACAGAACACCACTATCCCCTTAAACTTCAGTAAAGGGTAATGCCTCTGATCTTCGCACAAACAAGATCCTCATGTTCTGAATAGCATATCAAGGTGGGAATTAAGTGTCAGGCTGTGTTATGGAAAACAAATATTAATTATTTTCAGGCATGCAGTTTTAGTTTGTGTCTTGGATGGACTTCTTGTGAGGCTACAGTTAGTTTTCCATGGTTGAAGAGGATGGGAAAGGGGAAGAGAAGAGCCTTGTTCCTTTCACTAATAATAAATAGGAATAGGAGAAAGAGTTCCAGCTGGTTCTAATAAATTATGTAAATGGAAGTGAACTTAAATCCCTTTCTATTGGCAAAGTGTACTCCATAAGGAAAAAGTTATTTTTGACGTTTAAGTCTCGTGTTATGGCCCTGCATTTGTTTTCTGCTCCTGTTCTTGAGAGCTGTACATAATTTTCCATTTCCTAGATTTCAAATGTTGATTCTAGAAAGAAACTTCAGCTTTTATGATTGATATGGAGATAGAGTATTGTTCGTTTTGTGTGACTAGAAAGTGTTAGAATGATGGAATTGCTGCTTGGAAATACTGAATTTAGAGCAGTTTAAAGCAGTTAGTTCCATCAGTTCCCTTCTGCTGTTTTGCTTGATTTATCTGTGCATGTGTGATAATTTACTTTTTTTTTCTTCCTTCCTATTCAGCCATTAAACTTGGGCAAAGGTGTGAGGGTTTTTTAGCAATCTAGACATTTTCCCTCTGACCTTCTAGAAATAAACTAATGACATAAGATTAATTTTGCTGGTTCAGAGTTTCTTTTCCCTCTTAGGACTTAATCGCCCATATTCCCATCAAAAAGGTGAGGTTTTCTATTGTAACTATGCTCCACTTCATATCAATATTGTTAATGAGATGAGAGTATTCTTTTTAAACACCCTTACTGACAAGAAGCAGACTGTTCCAGAGTTATCTCAGTCTGTGCAGCTGTTCTTTAATTGAGAGGCCTGTATAAACCTAGTAGCTTCAGCAAAATAGCCTTTGAATGCTCCAGCAGTTATTTTATCACCACACATGATGGGCTTAGACATACGAGGTTGGGAGGAGCAGGCTTTGTCTTCATTGCTTTGATCTTGCAGTTTACACTGCTCAATATTAAACAGAAATGCTTACAGTGCATGGGTTGTAGAGATAAACAATTCTTGTAAAACATGCTGTCTTGAACTTTGTGTATGGGTTTTATTTTCAGCTTATAAAGTCTCTGAAGGTTAAAATACAGAAATTAAATGAAGCTCTGCTAGAAGCTAATGAAGGATACAGAAAAATGGCAGAAGAGAATAGTCAACTGAAGCATACACTCATGCTCAAGGTTTGTCAACAATTTAAAAGCAACTTTAATATGGCTTATATCTATAGTTGTACTGGTTGTTTCTGCATATTTGTGCATGTAAAAGCACCGTTCAGTCTTAAGGAATGGGATGCCCTCCAGAGGTACCTGTATCAGCTAAAGAAGTGGGCCTCTGTGAACCTCATGATGTTTAACTAGGACAAGTGTAAGGTCCTGCACCTGAGCCAGGGCAACCCCGAGTATCAATACAGGCTGGGGATAAAGGAATTGAGAGCAGTCCTGATGAGAAGGAATTGGGGCTACTCGTGGGTGAAAAGCTGGACGTGAGACAGCAGTGTGTGCTTACAGCCCAGTATACCACCTGTATTGTGGGCTGCATCAAAGAATCATCGCCAGCAGGTCAAAGGAGGTGATTCTGCTCTGGCAGGACCCCACCTGGATACTGTGTCCAGCTCTGGAGTCCTCAGCACGGGAAAGGCATGGACCTGTTGGAGCAGGTCCAAAGGAGGGCCACAAAAATGACCAGAGTACTAGAACAGCTCTCCTGTGAAGAAAGGTTGAGTGTGTTTTGGGGTTGTTCAGCTTGGAGAAAAAAGAGGGTAGATCGAAACTAGATAGAAAGAAGAAATTTTTTACAATGATCGAGGTGAAACACTGGAATAGGTTGCCCAGAGATGTGGTAGATGCCCCATCCTTAGAAACATTCAAGGACAGGTTTGAAGGGGCTCTGAGCAACCTGATCTAGTTGAAGATGTCCCTGGTCATTGCACAGGTTTGGACTAGATAACCTTTAAATGTCTGTTCCAAACCATTCTACGATTCTATGTTAGTATAATATTTTTACCTAAGTTGGGCTTTTTCTTGTTTTCCATTCATAACTTTCTGTTATAAGCTCAGAGCCCTTGTGTTTCACTCTTTGATTTTGTAACTTGTAAGACAAAACCCATTTTTCTGTTGAAGACTTGGTCAATTGGATAACTCTGTGCTGACAACTGTTGCTAATATAAAGATATCACAAACTTCTCAAAAAGAGAACATAATACTTGGAACTCTAGTCATGAAGTGTTTTGTGGAGGGCCAGCAAGCTGTCAGTGTGCAAATGTGCAACAAGACCTAAGGATCTATTGCTTTTAAGCTATACTGACAGTTCTGCAGAGGTGCTCAAGCTGGATAAGGGAGATGGGCAGGTAAACTAATTAATACTGAAATAGAAGACTCTTTCTTTCAAAAGCAGGGACTCCATGAAGTGGACAGCACCTGACCTCAGACATAAACTAGATCCCTTAAGTAAAAAGGTTAAGATTCTGAACTCTTGACACTTTGTGTCTATGCCTCATTTGTAATCTTCAAATGAAGCAAGGCAGGTATAAGACTACTTAGTGAAGTTTTTCATTGAATGTTAAATTACTTTCTGCACGTTTTAGTCTGTGTCTGAGGCTGAAAATTATTCAGCTTGAAACTTGTTTCATAATTGGTTCTAAAACATGGGAAGGTTACTTTTTGTTAACCACAAGGATTAGAGAGCATCTTTAAGACTCCGTATATTGCCCACTCAAAGCACTTGTTCATTCCTGGTTATCAAATTTATGACTGTGATGAGTTTTGATTTGACCACTTTTGCTTTCAGTAATTGCTGCTTATGACAAGAAAAACTTCTTTATTTGATTGCTAGTGAAACAGTAATTCTTTGCATGTGTGACAGAGCATTTTAGCATCAGCTTCTTCAGTCACGTAGTCTCTAACTAGACCTTACAGCTCTGTAGTTTGTTGTTCTCTAAATTACATAGAAGTAATGCAGAAGAAATGAGTACTGCACAGCCACTTGGCACAGTAATTACAGGGGTGTTTATTGGTATAGTAAAATAATTTGAAACAGGAAATTAACTACATGAAAAAGACTTAAGTATTCATGTATCTAACACAGCCTTATCCTCATAGGAACAAGAAATGAACAGTCTTCAGAACTGGGCTAAACGTGTTCTTGAGCTTGAGGAAACAGTTTCTTCTCTGCAAAAAGAACTCGAAGAACGGAAAAAGCATTTCTCTATAGCGGAGCCAAACCAACAAAAGTCTAGGAGAGGTTTGTTGGCTAACCTGAAGTCCACAGTAGCAGCCAGCGCTAGTACACCTCTTGGTAAAGGCTGGGGAAAGTATGAAGATGCTTCATCCTCTTCAAAAAAGCAAGTGCTGTGGGCTCATAAAGCAAAAGAATAATATTTGATTAATCAACGCACAGTTACTGGGAGTCTTTAGCAATCTTAACCTGGGGGAAGCTTTTTTGCACTCTGCCATCTTCACTGTCATGTTAACTGACAGAAAAATGTTTAGCACAGAACAGGTTCAATTGAATCAGGGTTGAATTTAGAGCGATGTTAACTTGTGCTTTTTTGCTGTTGATATAGGGAGGTGATTTGAGAAGTAGATATATAATTTTAATTCTTAAGTAACTGCTGCCAAGGTCTTCTGTACTGATGAATGTGTGGTTCATGCAAAATGGGATGTTCCTTGTCTGCTGCTCTTAACTTTTTCAATAAAGTGTTTAATTTTCACTGTTGTTTCCTAGAAATCAGATGGCTTGTAAACTTAATCTCAAGTAGTTAAAATAGCTTGGTTCTTCCGATAATATTCTGGCTATGACCTGGAAACTGCCATCTTGGGACAAAACTGAGCAAATTGCTAAATGTAAGGCCTCATAAGACCTCATTTCATTGCCTCTCTTATCTGACTCCTTGCTATTTTTCAGCTAACTTGGCTTTTTAGAGGAACTTGTTTTAATATTATTTGAACTTCCATTAAGAGTATCATTAAACTTTGAAAAATTTATTTATAATAAAATTTTCCATTGCTGCACTAAGCTCTGACTATTCATTTATAAATTTGAGAACTATTTCAGTCAATGAGGGTGTGGGGATTTTTTTTTTTCTAAATGCTTTGAGAGTACCGTGCCTGTAAGTGCTGGAGAATTGTTTCAGAACAAGGCAGAATCCCCAAGTAACGGACTGACCCAGCTGGGAGCAAAAACCTTGCCCTCCCTTTGGAGACGCTAGGTGGTGCCACCTTCCTACGTGACACTGAGGACAGCCCTTCTCCGCTATGACTGTTCCTGACAGGGTTTGTGGGTGTTTTTGTGTTGGTCTATGTAAATGCAGTGGTCAGAAATCACACGGAGATGTCTTTAACCAGCCTGGAGCTGTAGCACCTGAGCTGGTGCTGTTCTCATGTTGTGAACTGTCTCTTAAATATAGGTAATCTGGCTGCAGGAGTTCTAAATGCCTATAATCCCTCCAGGACAGAATTTCTAAAATATTATTCTACTTCCACACAAACTATTCCAGCTATTAAAAAATATTTTGCTGTAGTGATACAATATACTGGTTGTTGATTCCTGGAATAAGAAAACTGTTGTAAATTTCTCTGAGAACAGCAATATTCAAACAGGACTTCTAAAAAAAATAAATCATCAGGACTGCAAAACTGGAAACTTCCTGTAATGCTGTTTCAAATGACCCAGTGCTACACCTTGACAGGCTGTGGTTGTCTATGTTAGCGAGTTTATATAACACTAACTGTAACCTTTTATTCCCTGAGCAACTATGTTTCCATGTTCCCTCCTACTTCCCAGGGCTCTTCGGTTGGTTATAGGAAATAGGTGACTGTCTTTCAAACTTTCTTATTTTTTTTTTCCTCAAAGTGAAGCCTGTAGTGAAGTACTGACCAGTTTTTAACTGTAACATTTTCCAAAAAACTTGTAATGGATTGTGTTGCTATTACATTAAAGACTTCTAAGAAGCTGCTTTAAAGGACAGGGGGTGACTGACTTACTCTCTTCCGCTGCTCCAGACCAAAGCGATGCAGAAATGGCTGGTTTGGGGGTTTTTTTTGGTTGTTTTTTTTTTGTTTTGTTTTGTTTTTTAAAAGCTTCTCAAAGCTCCAGGGATGCAAGGAAAGCAGAATCCATAAATATTTACCATTGCAGAGTAATGTTGGTGGTGATGATGAGCAGATGTTCCCTTGTTCCACATGAAGCTACTGCTCTGGATACAACATCAGCCATTTGTTTAATCTCAAATTACTACCATACAACTTGCTTCAGATTAAGCATTTATTAAAATTGAAAATCACCATACAATAGAAACTATTTACATATTTAACTGATAGTCTGCTTAAACTGCACAGTTTGAAGGAAGCCAATGGAAAAGAAAAGCAATGAATATTTATGCTGCTGAACTTCACCTGCAGGCACACTGATGCTTTGTCAAAAGGGTTTTAAGTTTCTGCAAAGTACCATTTGCCTAAATAATTGGGTTGAGGGGTGGCAAAGCTGACCTGGGTTTCAGTTGTAAGAATCACTGTCACTTTGAAGAAAAAAAGAAAAGTAATCTATGCTGTAGTTACATTGCAATTGCCCCAGCTCAGCTGTTTGGGTGAGTAATTTGATAGAACCATTCAATACATAGATCTTGCCAAACTGCATTCCCTTTTATGAATTAGATTTATATACTGAGCAACAAATCTACAGCATCACTGCAGTGTAACTTGCCATCCTATTGCATGCTTCCACAAATTCTTTCTGATAATGCTAGAGCTGGGTTTAGCTGTAAAACAGATTTGAGGTTAGCTGATTAAAGCAGCAAAAATATAAGGAATATTCTTGAATAATCACAGAGGATTAAAAATTAAGATTAAAATATTTTCACTGGTAACAGATTCTGTGACTGCCATGAAAGTACTATTAACTTCCTTCAAAATCCTGTGCTCTTCCATGGACTTCAGATGATGGCTTTGGTCTTGTCGGAAGCCGAAGGTTGAATGCAGAGCCAGGTGTGCTGCCACTTCTGCCATCATGCGTGTTCATATTGCACTTCTGAATCTCTGATAACTGTACGATGCTTTCAAAATTATTTTAAATTTAAGATGACTAATACAGCAATGAAAAAGAACTATCTTCAGTATAAAGAATTACACACATAATCATTCCTTAAAGGAAACCATGGCACTGTTTAGAAAGTTTTACAAGAGGTGACAGTACTTCAACTATTAATGTGAAATAACAAGGATATAAAAATAATTTCACAACATGCTGTACTTCAGAAAGAAAAGGATGATTTAAGAACACCACCCTGTCTTAAATCTTTAAGTAAGTTCTTCATAGCTTCTTCTTTTAGAACCAGCTGTTCACGCATCTTCTTGCCCCTTTCATAAAGGTCTTTTTGTAATGTATTCCATGATAGATGCTAAGAAGACTTTGTCAAACTGTACCAGTGCATGATCACTTTCCCTCCCTACCCTAAAAAGCCTGCTTGGTTTGAGATGTTCCTGCAGATGCAAAACAGAGCACTTAAGAGAGCTTCAATCCTTAGAGGAACTGTTTTAACCAAAGAAAAACATGATTTTTTTTTGCAGAAGTACTCTTCCTTGCAGCATTTCAGCTTCCACACTTGGTTAAGACATTCAAATTGGTGAAGTAATTGGGCTGAGCAGTCTTGTCCAAATAATAGTCTATGCCATGTCAATAGAAAAAATTGTTCTTTGTTCTATGGCTGTTGCTGATACTGCCCTTCTGTGGCTGTGTAGAAGTCATCAAGCACACTCTGTAGATAATCAAATGTTGGCCTCTCTTCTGCTTTGTCTTTCCAGCATGTTTTCATGATATCATAAAGCTCAGCTGGACAGGTTTCCATGCGTGGCATTCGGTACCCGCGCTGAAGAGCAACCATCACATCTGAATTGCTCATACCTTCAACAGAAAAAGAGAGTTCTGAGCAAACAATATAAATTCCTAAAGAATTTTTTTTTCTTTTTTATTTACTTCAGCTCTAAAGACCTTCACTCAGTAATGAAGGCTGTTTGTACTTATTAAAGGTAGCTCCTAACATGACCTCAATAAACAATGCCAAGGTGTGCATCAGCACTGGGGGGGGTTGATTTGAAAATCCTCAGTGAAGATTTCTATTTCCCCAGTTGAGTGTAGTGATCTCTTCAGTGCCAAGTCTAACAGAACCAGCCCCAACTGCTCTGGCCAGTCCTGCCACCGTTTGTTCTGCTTCCAGATGTGGTGAGATTTACAGCAAAAGCCCACCCTGTAATCAGCCTTTGTCTCTAGCTGCAGGGCTTCTAACCTGATCACTGTAGCCCCCCATCTCTGCTGAGATGGAGAGCAGCCTACCTGTTTGACCATGCTGCAAGTCACCCTGCCCAATGGAGCAACACACTTCCAGATTTTCTTTTACATCAGCTTTTTGTAAGTGCTGCTGATTGCAAGACACTGGACATGGTCACTCATGATATCATTACTTGTTACAGGCAATTTCCCCTTCCTTCTTCCTCACGCTATTCCTATTGTGCAAAAACCATCTTGCCAGCTGTGCTGAACTTTGCTTTGTTTCCCTGTTAAGATTTTCTTTAAGAGGATAAGAACTCCAATTACCATAAATGCCTCACATGCCAACTAATATCACGTGAGAGAGGCCTGTGCTGGGTTCCAAATTGCTCCCCTCTTCATCCTCCTCTTTTTTAAATACATGAGAGATGTATTTTGGCCAAGGCCAAAAAAAGGCTCACCACTTCCTACCAAGAAACCTGCCTTTCAGCTTTTCCCTTCCTCTACAAATCTTATGCAGCCCACTGGAGTAACCATGCCAGTATTACCTTCTCCAAGACACAGGCTAAGCTTTCCATACTCCAGTGAATGCTGTTTCTTCTTGATGACTGGGCATGCAGGAAGCTCCTGGTTTCATCGTAGACATTTGCTATCTCCAGTGAAGACTTCCCCTTTTGAGAAGGGTGTTCCAGAGCTCACAGCCACTCGCTGCTCATCAGGCTAAATGCTCCACATGGTGCAGTTCTGCCTAAGACTACATTTTCTCATGTCTTTTTCTTGGGCAACTTAGCCTCCGGTCAGGTATGTGCCTGGCATTCAGTGCTCCTGCTTACTCCAGTTCCCCAGAGGTGCAGGGAGGGCAGCCACACTCTGCTGAGCTGACACATCCTGGGTCTTGCTCTGAGCAAGGTCAGCAGTGGAGGTGCAGAAGTGGTTCTCCTCCAAGTACGTGGTGACTGCAGAGCTCTGTCCCTGCAGCCTGTGTGGATCTTTGTAAATGTTGTCTGAGTACTAAAGCTATGATATAAACCACTTGGCAGGTAAAGACACATTTGAGTTACAACCAAATGAGAAATGCATCTGGTATAACTACTTTGATTATTCAAGATGACTATAGCTCATATAGCTGCCTTCAGTTCAAGCCTTTTGGCTTTAACCTGTTCTAGAAGTGCTGTCGGCCATGAAATCTGGGTCTGGATCAGAGCGCTTACTTTAAGCACATCTTTTGTATTTTCAGTTCTGCTTTGGAAGGAATGAAATTTCCTGAGCTAATGCTGCACATATATAGAAAAACATATTGTGAAGGTAGCAGTGGAACGGCATGTTGTCACAGGGTAAGGAATCACTGCTATATAAAGACAAAATAAACATAGGAAGGATGCCAACGAGGCACTTTATGGAGGAACAGCAACCTGACTACTTGAGCTTAAAGAAATAGGTTGTATATAATGCATGCAGTAGAACAGTGATTCATATCATGCATAGTCGTTTGGCACTGAATGAGGCTGATTCACAGCCCTACATAGGGTTGTGCTTAGATCTAGTATCTGCAGGACTGATCATTGCATTCTGAATGCCAAGGACAAAGCCCGTGTTTCAGCTATCTTGCAGGAAAACTATGTGTTAAATAATCATTTAAGTTCCCAACACAAAACTAAAAGTTTTATCACAGTATCACAGTATCACAAAGTTGGAAAGGACCTCTGAGATCATCAAGTCCAACCTATAACCCAACACTAACACCAACACTAACACCAACCATCATCTAAACCATGGCACTCAGTGCCTCATCCAGTCTCCCCTTAAACACCTCCAGGGTCGGTGACTCCACCACCTCCCTGGGCAGCCCATTCCAATGGCCAATCACCCTTTCAGTGAAGAATTTTTTCCTCATATCAAGTCTAAACTTTCCCTGACGAAGCTTAAGTCCATGCCCTCTGGTTCTGCCACTGGTCACCTGAGAGAAGAGACCAATCCCTGCCCGACTACAACCTCCTTTTAGGTAG
This sequence comes from Tapera naevia, assembly GCA_033556795.1. Classification (NCBI taxonomy): domain Eukaryota; kingdom Metazoa; phylum Chordata; class Aves; order Cuculiformes; family Neomorphidae; genus Tapera; species Tapera naevia. The sequence continues at coordinate 22,683,946 of JAUMJJ010000038.1, forward strand.
TTGTAGAGAGCAATGAGGTCTCCCCTGAGCCTCCTCTTCTCCAGACTAAACAGCCCCAACTCCCTCAGTCGCTCCTCATAGGGCTTGTGCTCCAGCCCCTTCACCATCTTCGTTGCCCTCCTCTGAACACATTCCAGTATCCTAACATCCTTCCCAAATTGGGGGGGCCCAGAACTGGACACAGTATTCAAGGTGAGGCCTGAATGGATTATCAGTAATCCATAGTAAATACATCATCAACATACTTGCATGTGTTTGGGGTTTCATTTAAAACAAAAAGGCTGTCTACTCCACAGAGAATACCCCATGCAGTATTCTCAAAATAGATGGTTGTTTAACTTCTATTTTTTTTTTATTTTTTTCTGGCTAGAGAATTACCTGTCTCATCAAAACTATATCCTAATCAGTAAAAGAAACATGTCCCACATGCATATTTGTTACACTTCACACCCTCTTGCTCTGCTGTCTCTAAAGATTCGGTGAATATCTGCTTATTTACACTGTGGATCATGTTAAGCATCACAGATGAAGACATATTTCTTTATGTTAGAGCCTGGGAAATTATGTCAACACAGTGGTATGGAAGAAGAATCCCACCATATACAAAGTGGCATGTCTTGTGAAGAGCAGCTGACATAAATGGAATTAAAGTGTGGATGTTGTATTTGTCATACTATAAAAATATCTGGAAATTAGTTTTAACAACCAATTCACCTTATTTGTCCAGAGATTCAGATATTTGTTTCATATTTCAGAGGTAGTTTCTGAAACTATAGTCCCTCTAATTGCTTTGAGTTTCTCAGGAAGAGAAACAGCTGTTGGAATTTAAGAACAAAGATCACAAAAGCTCCCAGTTTCTTGGCTGGAAATACTTCCTACTAAGTTGCCTCCCTGGATTTTCTTTACATGTTTTAACTACTTGGCTAGTTTCAACTCAAATAGATTCATATGTAGCTTTATGCTGAATACTCCTTAGTTGCTGGAGTTGGTTAGTAATTGAAAATTATATTTTGAAGCATTCCAGTTAGAACTGAAAAAATCAATGTACTGTTTCTCTTCAGTAACCACTGGTTACAATCTATTGCCAGACTACTCTTGACATCTTGGGTTAATTTGCCCAAATCTGTCACATCTTTTCACGTAAATTGGTCACCCATTAATGTTGCTGTCCTGATTCCTCAGCATCAACTTTCAGTCTAATAGGCTATTTTAATTGATACCTCTATTTAAAACATCCCTCTTCAAGTTTAATGCAAGCAGTGCCTGAAAACTATTAAAATCTTGCAATATGCAGTCAAGAGGCTTCTGCTTCTAATTGCTGGTTGACAAATGAATCCACGGTATATGTCCTGTTTATGGTGCTCAAAAATTGCTCCCATATTTAAAAAAAAGTTTTCCCAGATTTCCCCAGAAGAGGTATTTTCCCACAGTGGCACAGCAGTACCATATCTGCTTTACAGACCGTTTTTTTTTCTTAAAATAAAAATATGGTATGTTTCACAGAGGTAAAGAATGAGCAGGCTTAGCTGCACAATTAAGTATTGGTTTGGATTTTGCATTTTTGTAGTGCTAGTTTCCAGGTGAGCTCGTTTGTTTCCTTAGGGAAGGACAATATTCAAGGCATCCAGAAATAAACCTTGTGAGGCCACCTCAGTGTAGGCAACTGTCTGGATTCACAGGCATGTGCTAGCAGAAAAAAAAGGTATCCCGACTGTGGGAAGAACCAGACACTACTTGGCTGCATACAACTCCCACCTGATATTTCTTGAGGACATGAGCAGTGTTTGGAATAGCTTTGGGAGGACCTGCTACTCAGTCACATATTTTACAGCCCTTACCTAAAAAAACCAAACTGAAGCATATGTTTAAACACTTAGCTGTGCAAGCAGCCCTATCACCTCTTGAAGTTTAAGGGTATTACTCTTGAGCTTAAGTGCTTTCCTAGACTGGAGCCTTACCAAGCAATGGGAATATCTGGTTTGGCTCTACCTCTTGTATGGAAAGCTGATAGGTTCTTCCTTAACATGGTGTAAAGCTGTCTCCATCACCCCTTCCCTGCTGACAGAGTTTCGTGGAAGGTCTGGCCTCCCTGTGCCCAGGGGTGTTGAACCTACTGTCATTTCAAGGACTTGGATCTGCCCATTTGCCATCTCTGGCAGTTCAGGATTGAGATTTCCAGCTGCTCACTGCTCATGAAGTGGTAGTGAAAATATTTTCAGAGTTTAAACAGCAAGAGATGCTGCACTGGAAGCAATGGGAAAGCTTTTCTTGGATGAAATACCTGCTCTCCCTTTACTGCCTGTAAACTGCAGGGTCTTAAGAGTTCTTCTCAGAAGTCACTCCACCTGTGAGATGTGCAGTACAGGTGACCATGGCTGTACTTTCCCCATTTGCCCGCAAGATAAGAGAATTTAGGTCAATTTTCCATAGCCTGAGTAAGCTTAATGAATACAGTCTGCTGCCCAGAGTTAATCAGCTATGCCTAAGATGTGACAGTTTTGTGTGCATAAAAATACCCTTCATACAAGCTGTCTCTGCGAGCTGGAAACAATATGTATTTTATTGAACAGAAAGAAAAAAAGAAACATGAAGCACATCACTATTTCACAGTTACCTAATGTAGCCACATTTGATGTACTCCTCTCTGGTCTCATACCTGAACCATGTCAAATAATTAAAAGTAAATACTCCTAGTGGTACATCAACACTGCTTTAGGGTGTGGGTTCGTACTTGGTTAAATAGCTAGCACTGACAAATCATTACGGCTTGTGAAAACATGCTTTCTTAGTACTTTCACATATTATGACACTAAAAACCCCAGCAGCTTAAATAGCAGCATTAAAACTTGTAGCACTGCATCCTCGCTGTGGGACTGTGCTGCTGACCACAAAGCTGGGATCTGTGACAAAGCAGCATTTGCTGCAGGTGTAACAGGTTTTGAATATATAAAAAATAACTACGTGTCCATGGTGCCATTAGTCTGTTTGCTAAAGCTTACCCCGAAGAGGCACATGGTTTACACATACGGTGACTATAAGTTTTCAAAGTAGTAACATTATCTGCAAGATGTTTTCCAAATCACTGCTGCTGTCAGATGCCAGCTGTTTCCCTGCATATACCCTCTGCTTTTTGCCAGGTATAAATACAGAGTAACGGTATAAACATGCCCATACCTGGATAAGGAATCTTTCCATACGTAACGATTTCATACAGGAGAATCCCAAATGACCACACATCAGATTTAATAGTGAAAGATCCATAGTTAATTGCCTCTGGTGCTGTCCATTTAATAGGGAATTTGGCACCTAAAAAACAATACAGTCTCAGTCAGTCAAAGGCAAGTTTAAACATTCAATATCAAGTCACAAAACATCTTAAACGACTTACCTATGATACCCCTAAATTAGCAAAGTTACAAGCAATTCCATCAGTCCAAGAGCTGCCAGCAGGATGCATGTTGCCACACTGCATGCCCCACGCCAGAAGTGCAAATAAGATGCTGAAAGTTACATAGCACCTTTTGACTCTTAGGCATGGTGAATTCTTGCTAAAACTACAATCATCATTTTCCCTTCTACCCAGTGGCCAGAATCTTGCAATTCTCATCACTTGGAGCTTTGCAAGACTTTAACTAACTTTTCCTATTTTGAAGTCATTCAATCTAGCTTCATCATAACACTTTAACGCATTTCACATTCAGCCATAGATGCAAAAGCAGTAGCAAGTCATCTCTTAAAATACTGTCTTTTATGTTTAATTAAGTGATTCCAGGAAATCCTATATAAAAGCAAACTCCTTCCAGTTAAATAAGTTTAAGCAGCCTTGCTGGGGAATATTACATTAACCCTTCAGACAATGAAGACTAATACACGCAGATCCTCTCTATGCTCTTTTTAGCCTACTCTATCATTCTGGCACAAAATACCAGGTAAGATAGGAAGGTTCTCTGAATGGCAAAGAACACATCAAAGAAACTCAGCGTAAAGAATTTATAATCTGAAAGGTTCATTTAATCAAGATACAATATCCAGAGCAACAAAACTACAGATATGGGTTCTGTACCTTTAAAAACTGCTTAATCAAACCCTTCCCTCTGATACATTGAATTACTGTTACTCAGGGGCCACTGAATAGCTCATCTTCCTTTAACCTCAACTTCAGTGCATTGTTCTCTTTCTTCCTCATACCTTAGTTCTTCCCCTCCCAACCCACATTACCACAATTTCCATCCAGACTATGTGAAAATATGCGGTAGTGTCTTTAAAATGAGAAGGGGAAAGCCAGCCAACAAACCTGCTCTGAAAAGATACCCTAATGTAATCTGTGCACGGAAGCATAAATGAACCCTTTTCACTGCAACAAACTGAGCGCGCACTTCTTGAAAAGATCCTTGACAACATTAGCAGAATACACGTGGCAAAAACCAGACAAATATCTTTTAACGGTATGATTTCCCCCTCTTGTCAGTCCTCACCCTGCTGCTATGTTACCTCCCACCCGTGTGCTGAACAGGAACACAACCCAGCCTTCCAGTGTCTCTACACATATCAGCAAAGCTGCTGAACATACAAATCCACGCTGCAGCTCCTAAAGATGACCAATTCTGCTAAAGGATTTCTTACTGCCAGCAACTACACCTGCTAGGGCTCCTACCTTTCTCTAAGTGGCACTTAAGGATGTGAAAAGAAAATAAGATCCTATTTTCTTGGCATTTAATTCTGTGGGATGAAAACTGTGGGTGTACAGTTAATTTGTTCAATTTAGAAAAAATTGTTTGCAGTGAAGTATTCTCAGTTTTCTTCGTTCTTCAAATTTATTTAAGAAAAAATTTTCAAAAAGCCTGGGGAGCACAGAAAGGTTGTTTGTTTCCTTATTATTTCTGCAAGTTGGCATTAGAACACCGCCTCTAGGAAGCTGTTCGGGTATTTTCTGTCCTTCATGACCATATCATTCTTAGAGGCAGCCTCACTGCCTCCCAGAGACTGAAGTACTTCCAGTACTTAAAGGGGGCCTATAGGAAAGATAGGGACAGACACTTGAGCAAGGCCTGTTGTGACAGGACAAGGAGTAATAGTTTTAAACTAAGGGAGGGTAGATCTAGACTGGATATAAAGAAGAATTTTTTTACAATGAGGGTAGTGAAGCACTGAAAGAGGGTGCCCAGGGAAGTCTTGGAGGTCCTATCCTTGGAATCATCCAAGGTCAGGTTGGATGGGGCTCTGAGCAACTTGAACCAGTTAAAGATGTCCCTGCTCCTGCAAGGGGGGTGGACTAGATGACCTGTAAAGGTTCCTTCCAACCCAAAGAATTCTATAATTCTAAGTTTTAAAGACAAAAAATGAAAACACATACCTTCCCTTGCTGTATATTCATTGTCTTCAATGACTCTTGCTAGTCCAAAATCAGCAATTTTGCACATCAGTAAGTCTGAAACCAGAACATTTGCTGCTCTCAGATCTCGATGGATATAATTTTTTCTTTCTATGTATGCCATCCCTTCGGCAATCTGCAACAAAAGAACCAACTGGTTTGAAATTTCAACACTACAAAACACCATCAGCAGGTCTGGGCTCTCTGTTCTTTCAATGTATCAGCAAAGCTGCATCCCTTACTGGTATCTCTGGAGCAATTTTTAGATACAAGCAAGGAAAGAGTGATTATCATAGAAAACTTCTGTGTAGATCTGGTTCTGAAAAACCATAGTTGCAGTAGCAGCTTCAAAAGAACTGTTTGAGTGACTGACTGCTGGCAGGGTTAGAGAGGTGTATTAGAAACATTTCCTGAAGCGAAATCTTAATTAAAATGTTCCTAAGATTTCTAGTAAAATATTCTCTTCCTGAAATTATTAACCAGTTTGTTTTCCAAATACTAAGAAAATGGAAGGCATTAATAAGTTAAACAGATGTTCTTTTAAGGACTGATGAAGCGACAGCAGGTAGAGTTAAAAAAAATCCCAGCAACATTATATTTATCCAGTATAGGCCTGGACAATCAGAAAACAATTACTAAGACAGGGCAAACAACTTTATTTTCTTTTACAGCAACAGGTACCTGTTCATACACGACGAGTGTTTGTCAACAGCCATCTCTCACATACTATCATAAGAAAGCTGAATTTGTATTTCAGCAGCCCAAATTAATTTCCAAACCAAATTAAAGATGATTAACGTTCTCAAAACATGCACTGGGGATGTTTTTTCTCAGTTTTTGCCCAGACTAACTGAAGAAAAATATTTTCCTTTTCAGAAGACAAGAAAATAAAATAAGAGTTTCTAAACTTAGAGCAATAAAACTAATGTGTTGGTCATATTCTGTCCAAAGGTTTAAGAGGAGCTAGGACAAGGAAAAACAAATCCAGTGCTTGTGAGCTGTCAGTTTTTCTCTCCTTTGTAAGACGCTCATTATGGGTCATTCCCAGGCAAGGCCTATGGTCCAACCTGTGCTGCAGGTACCTCTCCAGGACGTCTGTCGGTGGATGACAGACAAATTGCTGTGGTTTGAGGAACACACAAGCTCTCAGATTTGCTAATGAAGCAGCAGTAAAGCAGCAAGGATCCTTCTCCAGTGCCAGTATTCAGTACACTCATGCACAGGCTCTTTTCTTTCCACCTCAGGAGAAGACCAGTGCCTGGATCCTTTCTCAGGGCCAGAGGTGCCCATTTCAGCTGTGCAGTAAAGTGGGCAGGAGCACCTAACTCAATTTTAAGAAAAAATTAACATCACTTCCGCTTATCCACTTTTAAAAAGTCCCCAAGGGGTACTGTGAAGGCACACACTACCACCGCTTACAACACAAAACCACACATTCTTTGTTGCTCTTATTTTTGGTTCAGGCAATGGAAAACAGAGCCGCTTGCCCTCCTGCCTCTTTCCACTGCAGGCTTCTTACAAACCCATCTGTTCCACAGAGCAGAACGTTACATTGCTCTCGTATAACACAAGAGTGTTCTGACACCACACCAGAAAGAAACTCCCATAATGAAGAGTATGAAGAACACCGACATTTCGCATTTTCTAGAAATAAGTAAGACATTTTATAACAAAGGAAGCAGCTGCCAGTGAGTGATTTCCACAGAGAGTCTTACTAGAGACTTAGGGACAAAACAGAAGAGTTGTATTTAATTAGAGCCCACTCTGCCTCTCTGTCCTTCCCATTCAATTATTTGGGCTTGGGGAAGGAAGGTGAGATGAAAGGGAAGGTTTTGCTGTAAGATCAATACTGAGATTGGACTGGCCAGCTTGGCAGATATGACCAAAACGCAGACAGGTCCACCAATGTCACCAACAATACATCAACCATCATGAAGGAATCAACTTTTCTCCTATTTCCCTGCACTGAATTAACATTTGGGCAGACTCCTGTCTGGGGAATGAAGGACCACTTAACAAAAGAGACATTTGTGATGGTGATATTCAGTTTCCAAGCCCCATTAAGCAAAGCCATTGGAAAGAACATTTTATTCCCTCTTATTTGTGCCAGACTCACTCAAAATCATCATCTGATTAGTCACAAATTAAGAATGTGACATCAAATGATTCATTATGTTTTCAGCAAACATAAATTACATTTCCGTGAAATTCCAAGACAATGGTTTTGATTGCCTTGAATCACAGGATTCAAAGAAATTACATGTATGCAAGAATTTGAGCATGCAAAAAAATCCCCAATAGGGGAACACAGCAACCGAGCAACTGAATTCACACATCTGGTCATGTTAAACCTTTGCTTGTGGGAAAAGAGAAAGAGGATTTTTTTTTTTTTTTACGAAGGCAATGGGTATCAGAGCCCATGTGATAACTCTTTATGATAATTGTTGGGTTTTTATTGCCAAATGGTACGTTAAATGTAGAGAAATTCATGGGAACAAAAGAAAAATTAAAGCCCTTTCCCCTTCTTTTTACAATCATTGGTACCTGTCAAGACTGTTCGGCTACATGTAACTACTACTCAGGAGCAGGATAGAAAAGGTAATTTGAGCTTCTGGAATATTTTCTGTGGCCTTTAAGAGAGGACTCTGCCTACACAACTGTTATTACCAAGAAGGGAGCAGTTTCACCTTCAATAAACTACTGACACACTTCTAGGAATACCCAAATTGAATCCTTTTAAAAAAAAACAACCAACAAATCTCTAAATACTAGAAACTCTGCGCCCAGGGTAAGGGTGAAAGAAAAGTCATCTTCTGGAAGAAAGAAATCACTCCACAAAACAGCGTGTAAAGCATCAGCACACAATGAATGAATGACTCAGCCGCAGTCCTGCAGACAGCTCTGTTACTCATTTTGGGTGTGATTTTATCTGGCAATGCACTTTCCTCCCTGTTTCTGCTCTTTCTATGTGTAAACCAGGGTAATTACTTAACTTTGCGGAACACTTGTGGGTCATTTCACAAATAGGATATGATTCCTTCAAAATCCTGAAAGAAAATGGTAAAGAATGCTGGGAGCAAACAGCGCTGCTTTGAAAACACAGGTTTCCTACTTTCTGACCTGTTCTTTGTAGCTTCTGAAAGTGTCTGGGGAAAGTAGCAAAAGTAGCAGAGTAGGGAGGGAGAACCTAATGAACCAGCTTTTTTGGAGAGGATGCTCTACTATCCCAGAAAAGCTACATCTTCTGCAAAGCAAAAGCACTTGGTGACAACTCACAGACTTCCTTGATGAAACTCACAGACTTCCTTGATGAAACATCAGAGCTGATGCTGTTTAACATCAGTCAAGGGCAGTCCTGTGCTTTTTTTTTTTTTTTTTTTTTTTTTTTTCCAGAAGGTGAAACAGCTTTTTTGTTTATTTGGATTTGGGTTTTTTTGATACCAAACCAGAGAACTTCTGGATTCCTTCACAGCTCCATTTTTCAACTCAAAGACATGTTTAATTTCAGCTTCCATTCCAAGGTCAACGATCCTCTTTGGCAAGTATTATTTTAAGCAAGTCATGTTTTACATAGTTTTCAATGCCATTTCTTCGAGCAGAGAGGGAGTTACAGCAACATGTGTAATGGATTCTGCCTGTGTATTTCTAGACTGTATGTAAAAATGTGGAATAGTAAAGAGGCCAGATGGGCTTGTTTGGGGTCAGCCTGGTAGGATGTTTTTACATCACACTAAGAATGCATTTTATCACGTTGAGAAAGAAAACAAAGTGACAGGTACCAAGAAAGAGATGGGAATAAAAATGAAAGGGAACAAAAGAATGGTCAAATATGAAGATTTACGTCTTTTTCAGGAAAGCAAATTTTAAGCAACCTCATGAGAAAAAAGTTCTCAGAAACAAACAGATCATAAAAAAAAAAAAGCAATTACAAGTGCAAAGGCAAACCACAAATACTGTAAAGACAGTGCCTGAGAGAAAAAAATTGGCCAACGCTTACATGGTCAGGAACACATAAAAACGATGAAGTCAAGTTACATTATAAAAAAATACCCAATATGACAAAAAACAGAAGATCCCACCCACAAAAAGTGCTACAAATAGTAAGTATAAGCAGGAAAATTAGAGGTCCATTAGTAACAGTACAGAACCAAGGAAAATATTTACATTAAATGAATAATTAAATGAAATGATGGAGAAGACTACAAGGAGATAATACAGAGAACTTTTTGAATGCCTGCCTTTGCTTCAGTCTCTACTGAAAGGGCCAAGGGCGCACATGTGGTTAATGTGAATGACAAAGGGGTAAGAACATAGAAAGGAAAAGGGAGAAAAGTGGATTAGGGTAGTTTTTGTGGATATGGATGTCTTATGAGATGCCTGAAATCTATCAGTAAATCCAAACTCACACGGCTGCAAAAAGGGCAAGCAAAAGGGGGAAAAATATTAAGTGATGAATCAGTATTCAAAATTGAGCTTAGCTTTTATTTGGTTACAAATTAAGTCAACCACGGGAAAAAAAAGCAAAAGGGTGTAAAGAACAATTTCCAAAATATTGAGAAACAACTAGGCTAAGAACATCCCAAATCCTCTCCAGCTTTATTTTATCTATGATTTTAAGCCAGAATCATGTAGAAATGATTACTTAGAGATGGTTTAAGTATGCTTTGAAGAGATTTCCCTTTGTGTTCACAGATGTGGCTTTTTACTCTCTTCAAGATCTGTACTATAAAACTACATGTGAAATTGCAGACACTAAGGCAGGGATCCATGTATAAAGGAAGCTTTGAAATTCCCTCTGTATTGTTGCTGCCTGTGAGATAAGAGGGGCTGGACAAACATGCTCACTCCCTGGGGCTGGGATGCTGCCCCTGAGGGTCCAGCTGTGAACAGGACAGTCTGGTCACATCCCTTGTCCTTCGCTCAGTGGGTGGGGGGGGTATGGTGGCCTCAGAGCTGCCCTTGGCCGCCCACCAGCTCAGGCCCAGGGCTCTATGGGATGCTCCTGCCAAATCAGGTAAAGCAGCCGGAAAATCAGATTGGAAAAAAGAGCAAAGCACTTCGGGTGGGAGGGAGCATCCTGCTGGTGATGTTTTAAGCAGAGGAAATAATGGAACAATCCTGAAGTTCACACTGCCTTAAATTTGGTAATTCTAAGTTCCTAGGGAAGAGTCTCACTAAAAATAGTTTTTAATTTTGAAAGGTTTGAAGTAGACACAGGTTATTGATCTGGACTTAACCGTCTTTGGTCTGGGATTAACCAAAACCAGGTTCCTTGCAATAATGTCTAGATGCATAGCAAAAATAAAATACAATTTTCATCACAGAGTTTTCAAAAAGAGAGTTCATCTTCACATGACTATTTGTCTATGAAGTCAATGTAGACCCATTACATCAGGAAACTGAAAACTGTCAAGAAAAAGTCACATTTTAATCTTCAAGTGATATATGAGTGTAATATAAATTTTCATTTTGCAGCAGTGCTTATCCCAAAGGTGAAGTTGGGAAAGGCTGCAAAAAAGTATTCTGCTTGCCCCAGCAGTCAAAGCAGAGCCACAGGGAAAAACAGTTTAATAAAGTAACATATGTAATTATGCACTAGAACATTAGAGGGTATAATTAAAAATGAAAGAACCTGAAAAGGAATGTGATGAGACTTCAAACCTCCCAATGCCAAATAAGAGTTAAAATTAATTCTGATTTAGGACTTTCCCCTCTCCTCTTAAAAAAAAGAGGGGAGAGAGGGATTAAAACACTGCATAAAAAAAATTCTATTAATTTTTCTAAGTTTGTTACTATTTTAAGGCATTGTAGCCTTAGAAGGCTGAAAGAAGAGTTGCCAATGAAGTTGAAGATCATAGAAGAATTGATGAAAATAACAGCACCACATAGGGAAGAAGAAAGATTTGTTTTGTCACAAAGTTTTGAGCAGTTTGCAAGGTACAACTTGAGTATGTTCAGCGACAAGTGAGCTAATTTTCCTAACCACAGCCACCATGTCTGTGTGTGCTACATGGTAGATAATGGATTTGCGTTAAGAAGCAGGAAGTGTTTACACATGCAAAAGGTCTGCTGAATTTGTATTGTACTTTTTCAGCAGCTCTCATCAAACAGAAGCAAGTATGATTTCAAAGATTAATAAAGGATTTAGAGGCCTTTGGGTAAATTACATCTGGGGCAAGATGAAAACCAGCTAGTAAAATCCAAATACTACCAGTAGCTTTAGTGCTGAAAGAGCTAGGCTGTTGCCTGTAGAGGATCAAGGGAATATGGGCAATGTCCATGCAGACAGTTTTGTCCTGCTGGATTAGCAAGATTTTAGTAGTGTAGCTTGTGGACAAAGTGATGAAATTTGTTCATCCTCCAGCTCATAACTGCAAACCAACAGCACCTGGCTCAGGGTTCTCTGAATTGACTGGCTGAGCTGATGGGCAGAAGCCCCAGGAAGGGGACCCACTTGTCAACTATGTCAGATGGTGCTTGCCAGATGTATGGCTGTAGCCAGAGCAGCTGATGAGTTTGCTGTGCTGCTGACCCATGCACCAGCAGTTGTCACGCAGGCAGAGAAGTGGGCTCAGGTTTTGCAGCTGCGTATTCCTGGCATGTTTGTTTCTGGCATGTCTTGACGTACTGACAATTCTGCTGACTTCTATGGGAGATGCTTCAGTTCTGTACTAAAACAGGTAGTATGTGCTCAAGAAACATTTGCAAAACTCAGCTTTCTTTAAAACACACTCCTTTCCAAGAGTTCTAGAATTCATCTCTAGTGGTCAAAATTATCTTTGCCAGGGTATAGGTAACACTAGATTTCCCCAGCTCCTATTCATATGCACTAACTGAAACAGAAAAGAGGAACTTGAGCTCTTTCAGAGGGCAGAAACTGAGCTGGACCACTTTCCTAACAAGCATTTTCTTGCCATGTTTTCCACAAGCCTAATATTTCATGAATTGTGATTGTCAGTACAAAAAACCTCCAATAAAAATCCTGAATCTACAGCTGTATGCTGAAGTAGTTACTAGATGTAGTTGTTAAGTAGAATCATAGAATGGGTTGGGTTGGAAGGGACCTTCAAATCTCACCTACTCCAACCCCTCAGCAATGAGCAGGGACACCTTCAATTGCTCAGAGTCCCCTCCAACCTGACCTTAAACGTTTCCAGAAATGGGGCATCCACTACTTCTCTGGGCAACCTGTTCCAGTGTTTCATTGCCCTCACTGCAAAACATTTTTTCCTTATATCTAGAGTGAATCTACCCTCTTTTAATTTAAAACTGTTACTCCCTTTCCCATTGCTACAGGCCCTATCAAAAAGTACTGTCCCCAGTACTCAGCTATTGCTATATCAAAACCAGCATCCAGTGAATGTGGATGTTAAGCTAACAAAACAGCAAAATCAGTATAGCAGAGTAGAAGTATATTTGATTGTTTGCTTGAAAAATATTATCTTTTAAAAAACGTATTTCACCTGGACAAGCAGAACTTACTTTTTTCTTTTTGCAAAATCAGAGCAGTTCAACTCTTTTAAATGCAGATTTCTTTTGAGACTATTCAAAGCACAGGCATTACAAAGTCAGCAAGTGGAGAACTAACAGCAATCTTGCAATGGAAACACCAACCCTCAGAGCTCTTCGACACCACTTAGAAAATCACCTTCTGCTGGGGGTTAATGTTCAAACACCTGCACTACATTCTTCAGCTATCTGACAGTCATAGAGGCTACATCATCCTCTTTCTTTCTCCCATTCCCAGTCCGTCCTTGTCTGTGTGAAAGGTGTTAAATGTCATTCCTCTGGATGAGAAGGCAACATTGTAAGTGGAACCTCTTCCTGCCTGGTTTCTTCCTGCTGTATTGCAAGTCCATTGGTAATGTACCCTTCTGCAATGGGTCACGTTCTTTCAGCAATTTTTGATGCAACAGATGTCTGGTGTGCTCAGATATGGATGCGAGCCAGCCAGCTGCGTAGCATGGCTGGGAACAGGTCAGCCTCATGCAGCATCGCAGAGACACAAGGGAAATATAAGCAAATCCCCAGCTACTGTTTGTTGAATTTTCAGTCTTTGTGAGAAGATGGGATAGTCTGGCAAACTGCCCTGCCAGAGTGATGTGATGAGATAGTCAAGAAGAGCTAAAGTATTTGTCCATCGAGGCAAAAAAATATGCCCGATCTTAAGTAATTCACCATAAGCTTCCTTCCATACTTTTTTCTTTAATATTTTGTGAAACATAACTTTCCAAATTTCTTTCCCCTTAGGCTGTACAGAGAGGTTAACATCACTGGTCTAAGAAAAAAATAGTGTTTCATTTGTAAAACCAGAGTCGTATCAAAAATACTAGGCACATTTTATGTTTTCCTTTATAAACAGCCTACATTCTGGAAAAGTGTGATCTACACGTCTGCAGTAAAATTACCATTACCTCATCAGTAGGCCAACACAGTTGAAAATATTTTTGTTTTTCTTTTGACCTAAAGACCTATCAATTAACATCCAGACTGTCAGAGCTAGAGAAGACTGGTGAGACCCCTCTGTTGGTCAGAGAGAAATCTCTGGTCCAAGAATGACGTGCAGCCTTCAAGCTCATTCCGCACAGTCCTGTTATTACCCACTGGCATTAAGGGCTCTTTAAACATGTGCTCAAAAACCCTACAAATTCTTTCCATAAGAACAATCCTGTTATCTCTCTTCCAAAAGGGTTTTTTGGGCTGCCACTAGAAATCCTCAGAGAGGCCTTTCTGAACTTCTCTTTAAGATCACTCTGCAATCTATGGCTCGCTCTCAGGAATTTCTGTTGGTAGTCTACGTCTTACATGAAGAGAGGGACTTTGTGCTGCACAAGGTTCTGGCCTCTGAGGCCAAGTGCCAGAACTAGCTCTAAGAGGTTGCTATCAGATTGGGGTGACAAGTGATGTCCATTTCAAGTCACCCGACCTTCAAAGCTTTGTAAATGAGAATCACTGACCACTGTCTTCTTGGTAGTTACTGAATTTTTGGTATAAATACTTTCCTTATGAATTGTAACAAGTTAGTTTAATAGAGTACACTGGTCTGCAAATGCTAAACCTTATTGAAAAAGTTGGTGAAACAATAACCTATCAGAAATGCCTTCATTATCTGTTAGTAATATGAACTACAACTTGCAAAAGCACAATTTTTACTCAATTTTCCATATGCCTCTCTAAACATCCAATGCTGGTAACTGTCTGAGGCAAAACAGTCAGCTCCAGGCACCTTTGATACAAGTTTTTGACACACAAAACACACTGCGATGTCTCTCTACAGATTTCATTTATGACATAGAATAACACATTTTGAAACAATCATCTCAGTTCATAAATCATCACAGTACATAAATCAGATATTTGCACCTGAAATATCATTTGATTAGATTTCAGTTATTTCACAGTAATTTCCATAAGAATTTGAAATCAACAGTAGTCCCTTGAGGTTAAGAGAGGTTTGACCAAATGACTTAACTTAAAAGTAAACACAACGGATTCATTAACATTGAATGACTCTCATAAGCACAAACTCACAAACTTAACTTGCACATTCAGCTCACAGCTGCTGGAAGTGAAAGCAGCCTTTCCACAAAGGAAAGCAGTTCTGTACCACTGCCACCTAAGAAGATCACCAGGAGTATCTAAGAGTTAAGCCTAGCTTCATATATTCTTTTTGAAACCTCTTTTATCTGCTCCCTCCTTTCAAGTAACCTTGTTTACTCAGACCAAACCTTATTTGAAAATTAGATGATTTTTTAATGAAAAAAATCATAGGATAAAGTTGCCCAGCATGAGTTTTAGACTCAGAGAGAAATAAACCCCCTTAATTTTAGCATATTTCTTAAAAGTTACCTGGGCAGAGAAGTCAATTAGCTTTGGAAGCAATAATTTACTTCCTTCATCACTCTTCAGAAAATCCAGCAAACTTCCTGTTACAACAGAGAAAGATTAAGTCAGTGCAGCTTATTGCCAAAACAAAGTCAGATCAGGTTCTAAATTTTCCATATCATGACATGTTAGCAGTGTAGTGTTTTGATGTATTTTCAAGTTGAGTAAAGTCATGCAGTCTCTTTTAATGATTTAATGACAGTAGCATCCAAGTCAGCATGTCAGACACCCAAGGTTTGCCAGTTTCCTGAGTGTAGAGAACTCTCATCAGACCATACCTTAGTGCAGTGGTGTTGAGTCTGATAAATATTCTTGTCTATGGACTATCAGCAAAGCTGTTTAGGAGAATCACATATACCAACCCTTTCTACACCATAAAGAGTAAGTGGCTTAACACTTGTTTAAGAAGTTATCAGTAGAATAGTTTGAAAACTACCACCCAAGACAATCTGAGAAGGAAACCTTACTTAATTTTTGTAGTAATGCTGTAATAAAGGTTTTCCTTCCCTAGCAGTGCAGCCATCCTTGCAAGACTGCTCATCATGTACTGTATTACACATGTATCTATCAATTCAAGGGCCACATAAGGCAATTTCTAACATTTGTTTTTAATTGCCTCACTATGACACCAGACACAAAAGTTAGGTAGGGAGCCCAAAGTAACCAGAGCTGTTCTAGGGGTTATGCTCTGCATCTGAAACAATTAAAAATGTTATGTATAAGAAAATTGCAAAAATAATTTATTTCGCAAATGCAGCAATGAATCGTAAAATTGAAAGCTCAGTCCTTCTCTAGGATAGGTGCTCCAATCACTTTATATCCAAGCATTCAAAAGAATAACACTAAAAGACCACACTTTCTTTTTTTTTTTATTATTACTTCTTTTCTAAAAAAGGGGACTAATTAAGGAGAAGCAGAGAGTTGTCATGGTTTAGCCTTCACTCAGCTAAATTCAGCAGCTAATGAAGTAACTTCAGAAAATGAAGTTACTTTAGACTAAGCCAACCCAGAATCAGAGTCACCTCAATTATCTCAAACCATAACAAGAGTTATTGCTTGCAGATACAAAGTTGTTCTCACCTTTAGCCATGAATTCTGTTATAATATAAATAGGTTCTTCTTTTGTCACTACAGCATAAAGCCTGACGAGCTTATCATGCTGAAGTGTTTTCATGAGGTTGGCTTCCTCCAGGAAGGCTTGCACAGACATTGTTCCAGGTTTCAGAGTCTTCACAGCCACTTTTGTACTATTATGATAGTAACCTACAAGGGGGCAATATAGTCAGTGCACTTGAAGTCATTCTGTGCCTCATAGCACCCCGACTAGAAGGAATTTACAAAGCAGGTGAGGTTGAATTCCAGTAATAGCTAAGAGCAAATGCCCGATGCAGCACAAATATTTACACTACAATTCCTTTATATTTTGCAACTGATATGACATTGCAGTAAACTATTTCATAGCAATTAGTTATCTGAAAAAGAAAAATAAAGCAAGCAAATTATCTTACTTCATTTACAAGTAGCCCATAAAATATTCGAACAGTCACGAGATGTTTTAACAAGAATCCACATAAGTTGTCTCAGAATCTAATAGAATCTGTGGATTGTGCTTGCAAGATTCTGGAGCATCTTTGAATGTCGTGATTATAACCATTTTACTCATGCTTATAATTCTTTCTGTAACCCTCAGTTCTCAAAATGAAGCATTACAGGAAAGTGCAATCAAATGAGGATTCTCATGACCGACAAAGATCCGCTGCCAGAACTGCAAGCCTCCAGCATTCACAGCAAGATTTAAAATGTGATAACTTCTTATCACATAACCCATGCCAAGAGTGGAAGAGACTGTGGCTGTTTCATTTCTCTGCTTATCAAACCCTCTAATGTAATATTATAATTACATGAAAAGCAGCTATCAGTAAAGATAAACACAGTGAGTTATTTTCCGCCTCAATGTTTTCCAAACATAAAATAAACATCAAAACAGCATTTAAAAAAATAAGGTGGTGAGCACTGATCCTAATGTGCATCTTGTGAAGGCGTTTCATTTGATAAATAAAATAAATTAAAAAATAAAAAGGGAAAAAAGAAAAAGAAATGGATATAAATGCAGCTCCTGTCTCCCACCATACCTATTTCAACATTGCAGAAATATTTCTTGGAAGAGGTAAAACTTTCATGACTCTATGAAATAGCCCCATATCCTTGTTCACTAACAATCTAGACAGTATTACCACAATGGATGCACCTCTAAATTGGAGTCCACAATTCCTTTACATTATCTATCATTTAAATATAAGAAATCAGTGGCAAAGCAAGGAACTAACTTCCAGGTCGTAAGGAACTGCTCTAACCACTGGATTTTCTATCACCTTTTTATAAATAAGGAACATCACCCGAGAAATGCTATGTCTGTTACAAAATACTTATCTGCATGATCATTAAACATATTTTCCAAACATTGCCAGCTCAAAGGGTAACAAAGATATGTTTCTAAATGATCTAATAATAAGAAATGACAACTACAGGTCAAATCTGCTGCTAAAGCCCAGGTATATAAATTACACCTATCAGAAAAAGAGATGTTAAATATATTTCTTCCTGTCTAAGAAGCAGAAAGTTTATTTGTATTGTTTCTACCATTCCATCCCATACCCTGAAGCAGAGCACTAGTTCCATTCCAAATTTGTTGAATACGTTACTGATCATACCACTTAACATTGTTACTTCTGTAAAGCAATTGTGACCAACTCACGTAACACTGATGATGTAACAGTATTTTACATTCACTAGAGATCTATCTAACTAGGATTCTATTAACAGAAAGTTTATACTATGCAACTTTTCACCCACACTAATGTTTTCTGCAGGAAAACAGTCTACTCTGACCCTCTGGTGGTAACATACAAAGCATATTTGTTGATGAGAGCAGTAGGGGTAATTGATCCTGATTTCTCTCACATTCATTTATTTCTTTGGGTATTGGGAGATATGGGACATCAAAACACACAGAGGGAAGGTGGTCATGAACTCTATGAGCACATGCAATGGTGTCTGTGAAAAATGGACCCTTGATAGCATGGCAAAATTGGATTTTGTCACCTCTCTTGCTCACCCATTATCAGCAAAATCAGCACTGGCCAGATTCGGGCTGAGGACCACATGAGATCTGGAGCAGGCCTGTGGTAGTTTCCATAAAGATCATCTGCTTTGCAGGCACACTCTTAAGTGTACAGGTAAGAAAATGCAGCCGTTATGCAGGCGGAGGTAGAATTGGTGACCTCAAAGCGCTTCAGCAACAGTAAATTTAATGTTCAATCAGCATTACAGAAGGATTCCAGTGACACACGGGAAGTTGTGCAAAGGGGTCCCCACAGTACTGCATCACTCCCATCTCATACAGTACCTGGGGCTCTCAGCCTTTTACTAACATCTGCTTTGTTGAACTGAACCTGACACCAGATGCAAAGCCAGCACTTACTGTGACATGGTATTCCTTGTCATATGATATGAATGAACATATAGTCAGTTTGTTGCTCAAACATGAATTAAAAAAGATAAGTAAGCAGTGAAATTCTTGCTTACATCTAGAACACTTGACATAAAATTCCGATTCTCTGCAACTAACATTCAGCTCATGTATGTGCTGTAAAAATCTCTGATTTTTGTAATGTAAAAAATTTCTGATACTGACGAGATGTGCCAGCAAGGTTTTTTGTTCATTTTAGATACCTTTTATTTTCATAACCGTATTTCTGCAGTATGATTTACTCTGATTTTCCTAGCAGCTGCATAAGAAAATACACATTGAAATGTGTATTACTTATAATCTGATTTAGGAGTTACCAAATGAGAAAATCTTTTATACCTGAGATGCAAGGAAAATATGTCTTATAAATAAAATACAATATAATGGCTCCATTTGGCTTATTAACTTTTCTCTTAGCCCTGCTTGAGAATTCTCTTCATGGATTATTAATAACACAGAGTATTATGGTTCACATCATACCAGCACACACTAGGAACAAAAATGCATAAAACATAGATATTGCTCTCGCAGTGCTACTCTGGTTCATCACATCATTAAAAAAAGCTGCCCAGATGCACTGAACAACATGGTCAAAAATTCTTTCACACCATGGCAGGCAGCAAGTCTTTCTGCAGTTTAGACTTCTGTTAAAAATTAAATGCGATGCAAGAAATAGCACACAAGTCTGAGGAATGTGATAATGTCTTACAATGAGAGTCATGTTCTCCTCTACATGTTAGAACAGAATCCTCCAAAACTGTAAGCGATTCAGTAATTTGTTTTGGAGTTGATTATGATTATTTTGATGGATTAGTATGTTGGACAGACAGATTGCTCTCAGATCCTTTCACGGGCTTAATTAAGCCAAACAGTGATATAGAATCATAGAGTCATCTGGTTGGAAAAGACCTTTGAGATCATCGAGTCCAAACATAAAGGAACTTGTAACAGACAGTAATGAGGTCGAGTTTACCATTCCTAACCAGCTCTCCAGGACTGAAGATGAACAACTTTGTGAACAAGCCTACAAGATGCAGCTTTCTTTTTCCTCTGCTCTCATAGTAATTCCCTGCTAGTTTATACTGTGAACAACTTGTTTGTGCTATGGAGTTACAACACTGTTAGAAGCCAGATAATGTCTTAGGCCATTAAGACTGCACAAGGTGCTGGGGAAGAGACTAAGGGACATCAGCCTTTCTGCATTGTATGGCATGTCAGCACAGCACTACTCCTTCACCATCTACAGCCATCACTCAGCTGAAGAGCAGAGGAATAAAACAGTAGCTCCATACCTGACTTATATCCACACAGCCCATTAAATGTGAAGGCAGAAAGCACAGGCTGCAGCTTTCTTACTGCTTCCATGGTGAAGTGCATAAGATGTGAAAAACAACTCTGACATGTTGTTTTCGCCTATCATGTCAGCATAGCTGATGCCCAAAACACACACTTAAACACTAGCCTGGTAGCCTGAAAATAGAAAGTCTATATAAAATGTATAAAATTACACATAACTGTAATGAAGAAAGAAATTAAATGTGCTTGCAGTGATAGACAAAACTGGAAAATTGATGGTCCTTTATAGCAAGTTTGCGTAAAAGAAACTCTTCAGAGATGGAAGAGATTTGCCTGCCCACTTTGTATGTGACAAAGATTCTCCGCACAGGTCATACAGGAGCACAGTGAGTGCTTGGGGGTTATGGGTGTCTGGTTTTTGTTCCTAGGGTTTTCTTAGTCCTCCCCTCCTTCCAAAATGTGCAAGAAGAAGATGTCAACTTGGAAGGCCAAAGAGTACTTATGAACAAACTAAAAAGAAAATACTTCAAAATATATGCTGGCATATCTTCACATTGCAGTAACATTATTATCTCTATCTTCCCATATATCACAGAAACAGAGAATGGTTGAGGTTTGAAGGAACACCTGGAAGGCATCTGATTCAACCCCCCAATCAAGTAGGGCCACCGAAAGCTGATTGTCCAAGACCGTATCCAATAGGCTTTTGAATATCTCCAAGGACGGAGACTACACAACGTCTCTGGGCAATCTATGCCAGAGCTTGGTTACCCTCACAGTGAAAAAAGGTTTCCTCAATTTCAGAGGAACCGCCTCTGGTCCTGCCACTGGGCTCCACTGAAAAGAGCCTGGATCCATCCTCTTTGCATTCCTCCTTCAAGTATTTATATAAATTGATAAGATTCCCCAACGCCTTCTCCTTTCCAGTCTACAGTCCTCCCCAGCAGTCCCAAGCTCCCTCAGCCTATCCTCACAGGAGAGACGCTCCAGTCCCTTAATCATCTTTGTGACCCTTCAAAGGAGTCTCTCCAGCAGTGCTGTATCACTCCCAATTCCTCTGAACGGGATACTGTTCCCTCTGAAACCAAAATTCTAAGTATTCAATCAAGAAGAATATTATTTAGTAATTAAACTATAGAACAATATTCCTAATTCATACTGTGGCTGAAAGATAACTTTGTTATATATGAGGAGAGAGCATAACAACTAGGCTATTTCTCAGTACCTTTACATGACTACTGATGCCCCTGGTTGATCACTAGAATACACAGTGTCTGTTGATACCCTGCACTGCACAGATCTTTTCCAGCTTGAACTTCCTTGGTTCTAAGATTGACCATGCTCCTGATTCAAGAAGACCAGTGCCATGCAAATCAGCTTCTCTCACTTCAGAAAGGAAGCAGAGAAGAGGAAACATTGCAATTGCTTTCACACTACATTAATTTTTCTCACAGTACAGCAATTCAGATGCAGGGGTTAGGGCCCGTTTAGACGTTAAAATAAAGACACAAACAAGAGGAAACATCTTGAACCAGAAACAC
Organism: Tapera naevia; assembly: GCA_033556795.1. NCBI lineage: Eukaryota > Metazoa > Chordata > Aves > Cuculiformes > Neomorphidae > Tapera > Tapera naevia. The sequence goes on from JAUMJJ010000038.1 coordinate 22,705,568, forward strand.
CCCTTTAAAGTTTTATGCCTTCGTGTATGTGTGTGCAGAAGCAGTCACTTCCCAAAGTGAGCTATGTTTTCAAGCAGGTGATTACTTTCTGCCACAAAGTCCTTCATAGCTTCTCAATGTCACTTTCCTTGGTTTATTAGACAGAAAAAAACTGCACAACAGCTGATGTTTGTCTTAATAAGCATGTAAATTGTCACTCACGTATATCATCGATAGAAGGTCTCTTAAGCCAGTTCTCATGAAGGCAGATGAAAGTCTGAATTTGGATACATTACAGTATAGAGATGTGTTGCTTACATTTTTTACATGATTTATATCAGAAGATTGCACCTATGACTGAAGTAGAGCTTTCTGATTAACACTATAGTTGTGTGTGGAATTTGCCACTTAGACAGCACCAGTCTGTGACTTAGTTTTCTAAATGAGAGCACCTCTTCAAAGCAATGACATTCCCATCAGAGTGCTGCACTCCCATGGGTCATCAGGGCCCCTTTCATAGTTCATAGACTTGTACTTTCTAGTAAGCTTTGGGATACGCTTTTAAGTTACTCAGAAATGCCCTGTCTATAGAATCTTGCTTAATAATAATAGTAATAACAATAAAAAAACCAACAATAATAATAATAGGATCTATTATTATTATAACTGTAATGATTTTATTACTATTTAAATATAATATCCAAAAAGGAGAATCAGAGAATGTTTAAGAGAATTATTGCACGTACACAGAATGTGCAATACAGAATCCAAAAGAATACTCAGCTGCCTGAATAGGCAGCAGTTCAAAAACAAGGGGATTAAATCAGTTTTACAGAATGTGATTCAATACTGGTCATAGCCTCTTGCCCCTTCCTGTGATGATGAAAAATACTGTTCATAAGCAAACAAAGCTAATTATGGTAATAAAAATTAACACTATCATTTTTTGCTGGGTATATATTAACATTTACAACTTCTAAGTCTCATGACACTTTCCTTATTGGGGACTTGCATGACAATTCAAGGTAGAGGGTGATCAATTTCTAATCTTTTTACTATATAAGTCACCTGCTTTCTGAGCAGTAAGTTGGCAGACAATAGTCTTGGATTCAGTGTCCCCTTTTTTCACCCAATACGGTAGTCTCATGCATTATACTGCAGTGTCTTCTTTACCGAGCCACAACGAAAACACTATACAAAATTGACTAAAACACATGATTTCTTTATATTTCACGCTCTTCACCATTTTCTGATTTGAAACAAAGTTCCGAGGCCCATCAATTTTGAGAATCTGAGTCACATCTTACCATAACCTTCTACTTCTCTGAAAAATCACAACCAAAAAAAGCCCCTTATTTTCGTTGACCTTCTAAATTACAGTTTACTCACTATTTTTTCCTTTAAAAGGCACCAAAAGATTTGTTCCACATCTCTGTCAGGTACCTTCCTCCTCACAAACCCTTTCCCGTCATGAGAAGGTATGTTCTGGGCCCGATTGTGCTGTTTTACAGGTATGTCAGACCAGGTTCGCGTTCACTATTTTTCTGAATGACTCTGAAATGACACTTCTTTCAGCAGATTTAAGTACGTAAGCAGATTTAAGTAAGTAAGAATAAACTTACCCATCCAGACTTCTCCAAACTGACCAGCTCCAAGTTTCTTCACTAATTTAATTGATTCCCGTGGAATTTCCCACGCATCTTTATCCCATGGTTTTTGAGGCTTGGGACTAATACAAGCTTTTTCCAACTTTCTGCATAACCCATCTGATTGCTCTAGTTTTCAAAGGAAAACCAAAATACAAAATCCATTACAATTCTGTGCCTGACAACTTGAGACAAACATTACTTAATCGCAAATGTGCACTAACCAGCTGGAAATAATGTTCAAAATAATCAAATGCTTTGAACAAAATGTAACCTTTCTGGTGTTTTCATATAATTTTAGGAACCTTTGAACTAAAATTTGGCATTCGGAGGCAAATTTAATAAAGAAATGCCACATGCATCTTGTTAATATTAGATCATTAAGGGGTTTTAGTACAATTTCTACCAAATAAATACAATATAAGAGCTAATTACTGACAGTACATTGATGAAGATACGCGCTGGATTCAGGCTTGGGACCTGTATTTTGAATTTGTCATTACATTTTCTTGCAGCATGATTTCAGACATATGTGCATACAAGCATAAGTAGGTCACCATATCTTTTCTCCAGACACTGACCAGCTACAACTTTAATTAAAATGTCAACAGTTCTCAGATCTTCCAGCTGTACTAAGAAATTACCACAAAAGTCTAACAACTCAGAGAAAGCTCATGGCCAAGTCATCAGCGTGGCTTTGTAAAATCACTATGTGATTTTCTGTCTTCCATTTTTCATCTTTGTCTTGCTGGTTACAAGACTGAAAAAAGGATATTTTGGAGCTATCCATTAAGAGGTTATGCAGAATAAAAATTCACTTTTGTATCTAAAACATAGGTAGAAACTTCTCCCTTCTCCATCCAGGTTTTTTTAATAATAAATGTATACATTCCTATGTGGGCACAACTTTTTTTCTTCGTCAATGGAATTTTACTTCCTTCAAAATGCCATTAAATAAATAAATAAATAAATAAATTTGTAGGAAAAATAAAAACAATACCACACTCAACACCAGATACACAATGACATTCACAAGTCTCTATGTGTATTTCTGCTATTTGTGAATACAAACTTACAGAATTAATTTATTTACAATGCAGGCAATTCTTACTATGGGTTCATATCATCATAACTTTGATGAAGTGTTTTATAAAGCTATTATGTATTTCACAGTATTTCGCCACAGAGTAAGCAGCACTAGGTCTGATTATCATAATGTTACTTGGATTCCAACCAGTTCTATCTTTGACAACATACACACCCGGGTTATTTAGGAAAAAAAAAAAAAAAAAGAGAAAAAGATTTGAAACAAAACAAGAAAACATTTATTTTCCTTCACAGGAAACAATGGCTGTTTTCTATTAAGTAATTCACTAACTTACTTTGATAATGTTTGATCATATCATTGATGCTGGGAAAAGTTATTCTTGGAGAGATGTAAAATCCTCCATTGTCTAGACTCCTAATTTTGTAGTGCTTAATAACATCACCATGTTGTGGATCATAGTCTCTTATGGAGAGAGAATAGCTGCCTGTGGATAAAGAAAGAATTATCATTAGCAGCAAAAGCCTACAACATCCACACATACGCAACTGAGCACAACAAAATCACCTTTTTTCTCTGTTTTTCTTTTTACTCCCTTATTTCCTCAAAAAGCATTTTGTAATCAACAGGAGGAAGTTAACCAACAGCTGGTCCTGAACTGGTCACCAAAATGCTTACAGTCACACTTTCTTTTTCGATCATCTTATTCAACAAAGTTAGGAGTTCCATAAACTGGACAGCTCTGCATCCAACACCCACTTCTGCAGGAAGTCCCCCTGGTTTGAGTGGAACAGGATGGGAAAGCAAGGCCAGGGCTGTCACACTTCTCAGGCAGAAGCTGAAAGTCGGAGATCAGCATTTCCGAAAAGGAACACACTGGACATCATGGGCCAGCTAGCAAAAGGATGGTTTGGAGATGGCTTGAAGCACACAGAAGAGAAGGCAGATACGTTAGTCCTAGGGAGCCAAACTTCAGCTGAAATTTAAGATGAGGTGGCAGAGCATCTACCCTAAACTACACAGCTCTTCATTTCTTCAACTCATGCAACTCTTGTTGCATGTCTTGTCTTGTCCATTTTCAAGGCTATGAAACCATCTCAGCCCCTTCTCTATCCCAACACACAGATGCAGCGACAGAAAGATTTCAGGGGTACTTTGCCTTACTCCCAGGAGTCTGTGTTAAAAAATTTAGATCTCTGCCTTTGTTTGAGAGCACAGAAACAGCAATATGGGCCCCATTACAGAGGGCTACCTAATCAAGAATATGCATTGTTAGGGCCAGAAAAACCACTGCTGTGAAGAGGACAGGCATATAGTTTTCTGAAGGGATTCACACAGCTTCCTCTGGAGGACACAGTGTTAGAATACTCAGCTGAAGAATCCAGTCTGGTTGCTGTCAGAGTCCAGATGCTGGGGCAGAACTTCCTACGCTGTTCTGAAAGTGCCAGCCAATGAGTCTGAGGACTTCACTGAGCTTTTCAGCACAAAGAGCTCTACCTACAGCAGAAACCTTTACCAAAAAGCTTTAGGAAAATAATCACATTACAGTGCAGAAGTGTAAACCCTCATTATGCACTAACTACTTTTTAAAACTTGTGGCAATGGATACAGCCCCAATAACGGAAGACTACAAAATGCAGTACCTATTTTTTAAATTGAAACAGTAAAGGAATCCTCCTTCAATAAAGGAATAACAAACATTAGGAAGAAAAAATCTCTCCATTTGCTCCTGCTTCTTGTCAGTACATTCACACACACACAAGTTTTCTTTTTCCCGTCTTAACTTTGGGTGTTATCCTGTAATTCTTTTCTCTCTTTTCCTGATGATTTTCTCGTACTTCTCACTCCTACAGAACTGCAGAAAATTCACACAATAGAACACACTAGGACTATTCCACACCAAGTACCACTTGATGTCAATTTTTGTGAAGATGGACAGTATGGTTTTAACTCTACTACAAATTCCAAAGTAATCCACCCCAAAGCCTACCTTTCAACGTTTCACTTTCCCTGATAAGGAAAGCTCCAGGACTATTTCCAGGAGCCAGGAGCTGTCTTTCAGCATCTTTTCGAGTTATGTCTTTGAAGAACCATCTGAAAAACATTTCAAAGAGTTAGAACCCTTTTTTTCCCCCAACCACAAAGACTACACCACCAGGGTGAAGACGTTTGTCAGTGTCTAGAGTCTGGGAGAACTTACTCTTCAGTTTCCAAGGTGTTTACTTTTGCTACATAGTTGCTGGGAATGAAGCCTTCCTTCCTTGTTGTGAGAGATTTTGCTCTCCACCATTCTCCCAGCCTGAAAAATAGAAAAAAGCAGTAGTATTCACAGGAAAGGAAAATTATAGTTATTTGGGTTCCACTGTGCTGAGATCTTTGCCTATACTGGAGAGAAGAAACATCTTTTCTCTGAACTCAAGTCCCCTGAGAAGCCATTGGCTCCATCAGATCAATGTTTGGTTGCTGTTACCAAAAGCAGCTGCCAAGTTCTACAAACAGCTCCACAGGCATCTGTATTTTCACATATAAGAGAGCTGTCTTACCATTAATACATTCATGTTATGAGTCGGATATCAAAAAATTATACAGAGAACAAGATGAGTCCAAATAAAAACTACAATGCAACCGGTACAGTCATACTTACTCCTCTAAAACTTTCAATTTTTCTCCTTTTTTGAAGGACAAGTCATCTTGATGAATGCCATCATAAGGATACAAAGCTACCACAATGAGTCCATGCTCCTCTGGTTCTACAAAAGTAGAAAGCCAAAGGCGTGCTTGTGTTATTTTGCAGGCTGACATGGGCATAGCACACAGCAGTAAGATTCCTGGGAAAACATACCTTCATTGACAAACCTCTGTCCTGGTAGGAGCTGTGCTTCTGCATTTGCCTACAATAAAATACATCTTTAATTAAACAGTTTCAGATCTTTGTGACAATCTTACATTACACTTACATATTATTCTGTTGCTTTGGTACCATCTTATGCGCCTTAAAAGGAAATGATCCAATCCTTTCCTACTATTCTTCAAAACTGAATTATAACATAAAAATACATAATAAGTCTCCACTAGAGTTTGAACTGAGCAGCTCAGACCTTGGGAAGTTGTGGCACCAGCTGTGGGGAAGAAGTTCACAGCTTTGTGACATCTGCTGAAGAGGCTTTAGGTAGGGCACTTCAACGGGACAGTTATTTACATGTCGCTGTCATGCTAAATAACTACAAGAACAATTATGTCGCTAAGAAAAAAAAAGAGTAATTAAAAAATAAATAATGTTAGTTTGTGATGTGTTTATGCTGACTGAGAGTGCCCTGAGCCCACTGTTTCAACTGACCTGAGAGAAGAGTGTCATTCACACCCGCAGAGAGCACAGGCCCTAAATAAGGGCAATCGGGAAACATGGCTTCCTCAGCACAGTAGAGAGGGTGAGGAGAAAAGGTACCAGCCAGTCTGTAAAACGGCAAACCCACTTGCTGCCTGATGGCATTGCCCTTCCTTTCTAATGCCAGGCAGCACACCTGGAACTCCCCTTCTCTTGTTCCTCCTGCAGCATAGCGCTGCTGCCTTCAGCACTGTCCCGGCTGCTTCCCTCCTGTCCTTACCTATGTACCTTGTGTAAGGTCAAGTAGGGGCCTTCTGTGAGTGAAAGGAAAGTTGACTAGAGCCGTTAAAGAATCACCCACTTCTTAAAATAGAATAATCAACACCTGGATCCCACAGCTATTTAGAACCCAGTGCCGATGCTTTTAAAAATTCAGGTTTTCTGAAGTCACTTAGCATTCTTCTATAGAAGTAGCTATATCTTGACCAAGCATTGCCAAGAATTATTGTCTTCATGCAAAAAAACTAGGACAAACAAAAAGTAATTAAATAAAAAAATGCCCATTCTTATTTTTTATTTCTTCAAGCACTTATTCTTTGAGGGTGAAATCCACAACACTAAAAGCCCAATATTGGACTAATGATCACTTGAATTTCTTCATGCATGTGGTTTGGATTGACATTTAAGTTATGCCAGTCATGCTTTGATCTTGCTACTGGAATTCTCCCCTGAGACTATCTACTTACTGGCCTTTGCTGTTTATTGGACGTTGGATCCCTCACATAAATAGTTCGTTCAGTTTTACGTACTGGTTGATTCTTCAAATCTAGCCCATCTCCATGCAGATTCTCTTTCCTTTTTGATTTTATACATCCCATATTTCCTGTTGGAATAAAAAAGGTATTAAACAAAAACATTATGCCATAGACCAAGCCGTTTCCCACACAGTCATCTGGGCTATGCAGCAAAAACATGCTTCTTTTTCATACACAATAGTTGAAGGGAAGAAAAACTGAAGGTTAGGAACACATGCTAAAAGCTATTTTCTGCTGCAAAGGAAATAAATTCTTGTCTTGATGCACAGATGAAGTAAATATTTCAATAGTTATTTACTTTTTCAGAGTTATCGTCTTTTTTTCCCTGATTTGCGCTCCCCCCCAAAAAAAAACCCCAAACCTTGCATCTTTCTTTAGAATGGACATAAGAACAATATAATTACTGCAGCGAAAACTTATTTCTGTATGTTTCTAGAGAAAAGGCTGCTTTGGAAGATGTAGTGAAAAAAATTCCAGTCCAAATGACGAGAACTGTAGCTGGAGTTAGCGATGCCTGTATCTCCTCACTTCACTTTACATGTGCCAGTCTAACAGGGAGCCCATTTTGATTCAAATCCTCATCTCATGTGAGGCAGATGACTTCTGCAGACCCAGCTCCATGGCAGATAGGCTGCTACTGTGACCTTCACGAATGAATATCCCTGTTCAAACAAGCCTGCTACAGCTGTCAAAAATAGCTGATGTTTGTATCAGTGACAGCAAATCACCACACAAGTATTTCTTCTTCAATACAATTTAGAAGGATAATCCTTCTCTCAGGACGCTAAATCAGATGAGATACAGCTGTTAGAATCTACATGACTGGAACCTGACTGTTAATCCTATGACATAATTACATAGTACTTCAGCAAGCACATATCCAACATTACCTCTACATTCCTCCCTCAGAGGAGAGTAATTATACTTACTCTTCACAGAATCCACTACAAATGATTTTCAAACCTCTTCTTCCTTCCTCTCTCCCTCCTTTCAGGTCAGTGCTCTAATATGGGGTTCACAGTCACATTTTCCCTTGCAGGCACATACTCTCACTCCCCCCCTGCCCTAATTAATCTTTAAAGCCAGTTCTTTGAAGAACAATGTAAAACCTAAATTAGGAACTCAGAACATACACAAGTTCAAATAAATCAGCACTGACTAAAACACAGCGGGAGAAGCTAAAGTGGATTTATAACTTCCTATATCACATCTCCCTTTTACCTTCATCTCCAGGACAGAAAAGGTCATCACAGTAAGCAGTTAAAGTAGTAGAAGTGTCCCACTTGTCGACAAACTGTTTCAGTAGGATGGCACCTTAAACACCCTACCTTTGTAGGTAGGAGAATGAGCCAGATTGGTCCAGATCTGTATTGAGATTTGTACTTTTATAACAATCCTGATAAAATCATAATCTTAACTGACTATAACAATGAACCAAGTCCACAAGCACTGCAACGTGGTAAGTCTCAGCTTCCCACATTGCCTTCATTTAATCTCCCATCCTGCTATGGAGGAAGTACAATATCATGACAGATGCACCGTCCTACCCATGGACTGAGCGTTTTCTCCTAAACATGAGAGGAGGGTATCTCCTCTTCTTCCCTTTCTGCAAATTATCGGTCACCAATTGCAAACAAATTTTGGGTGTCTGTAAAATTTCAGCAGTGATGGAGTAAACTGTGATACTGGTTTAAAAGCAGCATGAGAACTCACTGTTTTCCTTCACATCTTCTCTTGAATTAATAATAAAAGGAATCATACAGAAAACCAATAAGCACTGACAAGGCATCACTATTCTACGTTGTCCGAGAATACAGTTGCCTTTTTTGTGTATCAACATTTCAGTGTTCCTGTACCTGTTCAAAGGCACTGAGGGGCACCTTGAGCCTGGATATCCCCTTAGAAGCAAGCATCTTTAATGTTTGATTTTAGTTTGTGATAGCACCCATTGGAATATTTTTCCAAATTCTCAGTTCTACATTGGTTACGCAATAGTTGTTTCAAAATATGAAGACTTCAATTTATTTTTTCACAATTGTGGATATATGGATGACTCCATAGCAAAACAGTTCATAGGAAATTTCTGCGCACCCATAGACAAGCTGGTGTTTGCATGCTCACTCTAAACATCAGGAAGCCCAGTGTTTAATTACCTGCTGTATCTGCAAGATCAGGTATTTAGCCACCTAAGTGGTAACCTTTTGCTCTTGAATAATTCTGCTTCTACAGAACAAACAGCTAAAGTTGAGGACATAAGGTAATTTGATCTAAGCTGTCAGCTAAAAATCCTTTTCCCTATTGCTGTAAGAAAGCTGAAGATATCTTCAGAAGCTGGAGCTTGCCCAGTGCCGATGTAAGCTCAGAGAAAAGCAGTTTTACTCAGACTTTTTTCCTGCAGCATAAAGCACAAGAACAGCTGTAACTTAAGCCTGCTGTGACGTTGTGTTGGTAAGCTCAAGGTTAGCATTCGTCCACTACAGTAACAACAATGGATCAGTAAAGCCAATGTGCAGGTACTCCGTAATCTCACAGAACTCCACTTGATGTCTTGTGAAATCACACCAAGTGCAGTATGTGAGATAATACGTATGATGGCACCAAACAAAGAGAAGATCCTGAGCCTCATCATTAAGCACTGTTAGTTTTGAGTTTTTTTGCCTCATGGAGATGAAAGCCCATAGTCCTCACAGGACTCAACAAGGTCCGTATTAGCAAATAGCCCCAACAGTTGGTGCTGAAGTCCATACCTGCTTCAACGAGGTTTATTGTCCCATTCACTCCAGTATAATTTGAAGGACTGAACATTGAGTAGGAGCAAGATCTTAGCAAGGGTTTATTTAAAAGTAAGCCACACACTGCATGATCCTAAAGCAACCCAGACCCCAAGATTAATTCACAACACCAACTACAGCCTAGCAAGTGGGGGCAATTGCTTCAGGAGTGGGATCCTGATCTAACTAAAGCGCTGATGTAGACACATCCCGAGATTTTTAGCTTCTTTATAAAACAAGCCTATTAAATTGTGCAAAAAAAAGGTTTTGAAAAATATACAACGACATAAAACAAATGTCTAGCACTTAAGATACATCAATATAGTTAAGAATATGACATGTAATTTAATATTTAATTTTATGATCTTGAGTTATTTCTACACGAGTATGGGCAGATAATGGAGACAAAGCATAAACAAAGTTGAAAAATAGTTTTTTAGCAGTAGAAACTTGATCAATGAGCAAATGTTCTTCTGATACTCTGAAATTAAATATTTTTGAACTCTTAAAAGGCCACAAGATTTTCTATTTCTGTACATGCTAGCCTTTTGTAAAGCTAAGGGTTCTAAATTGCACATTTTAAATTCCATAAGATCAGTCCTATGCCCAAAGCAAATGTAATTGTCTTGGTTTCAAAAGCTTCTGTTCAATGACTGCTCAGTTCATCCGCAATGCCAGAAGTATTTGTTTCCACCACAGTATTATACATTTTTACTGAAATCAGATCCAGGTCTTTCCCAGGGATTTGAGAGTGGTATCAAAGACTCATAAGGACAGTATAAACAGCAGGCACTGATGTGAGAGTTTCAACCAATGCACATTGTAATGGATTTCAAAATACAAAATGCTATATCATTACCAAAGTTAACTGCACAAATGTTCAACTCTAGCAAATTATGCATACAAAAAAGAAGCTTTGAAAGACAAAATATGCATGCAGTGTACATCTTTCTCAGTTTATACAGTAGTCATAAGGAAAATCTGAAGGGGGAAAGTTCATTCATGCACAAATAAAATATTTCACTCAGTGTAAGATGTTTATTTGCATAGGTCTCTGTTGCAGTATCACAATGAGCGTCAAGGAAAACTTTTGTGCAGATTAAAAGAGAAAGATAATATCACAGTATCACAAGGTTGGAAAGGACCTCTGAGATCATCAAGTCCAACCTATAACCCAACACTAACACCAACACTAACACCAACCATCATCTAAACCATGGCACTCAGTGCCTCATCCAGTCTCCCCTTAAACACCTCCAGGGTCGGTGACTCCACCACCTCCCTGGGCAGCGCATTCCAATGGCCAATCACCCTTTCAGTGAAGAATTTTTTCCTCATATCAAGCCTAAACTTTCCCTGACAAAGCTTAAGTCCATGCCCTCTGGTTCTGCCACTGGTCACCTGAGAGAAGAGACCAATCCCTGCCCGACTACAACCTCCTTTTAGGTAGTTGTAGAGAGCAATGAGGTCTCCCCTGAGCCTCCTCTTCTCCAGACTAAACAGCCCCAACTCCCTCAGTCGCTCCTCATAGGGCTTGTGCTCCAGCCCCTTCACCATCTTCGTTGCCCTCCTCTGAACACATTCCAGTATCCTAACATCCTTCCCAAATTGGGGGGCCCAGAACTGGACACAGTATTCAAGGTGAGGCCTGACCAGTGCCGAGTACAGGGGGATGATAACTTCTCTGGTCCTGCTTACTACACTATTCCTGATGCAGGCCAGGATGCCATTGGCCTTCTTGGCCACCTGGGCACACTGCTGGCTCATGTTGAGCTTCCTGTCCACCAGCACTCCCAGGTCCTTTTCTGCCTGACTACTCTCCAGCCACTCCGTCCCCAGTCTGTAGCTCTGCATGGGATTGTTGTGTCCAAAATGAAGTACCCGACATTTGGACTTATTAAACATCATCCCATTAGAATCAGCCCAGCTCTCCAATTTGTCCAGGTCCCTCTGTAGGGCCTTCCTACCCTCTAACAGATCAACCCTTCCTCCCAGCTTGGTATCATCTGCAAATTTGCTGATGATGGACTCAATCCCCTCATCCAGATCATCAATAAAGATATTAAACAGGACGGGACCCAATACCGATCCCTGTGGGACACCACTGGTGACCGGCCGCCAACTGGATGAAACACCATTCACCATCACTCTTTGGGCTCGGCCATCCAGCCAATTCCTAACCCAGCACAGAGTGCTCCCATCTAGGCCACCATAATATGGTGAGCAAAGAGCAATCCACAGAGTGCAGCATCATTACAAATTAAACTGTTATTGTTTGTCAGAGGAAAAAGAATTTAGACATCAGAGGAAATGCTGTCAGCCCCTACTCAGATGCTTCCCATTCCAACAGCTTTGCAATATAGGAGCCACTACTTTTCATCCATGCTTTTCATGTATTGTACTGTCCATGCTTCTAGACATGAATGATAAACATTTAATTAATGAAATGAAAGTCTGTATAGGATAGCTGCTAACTTTTATAAACAGATACCTAAAAAAAATAACAGCTTCTCCTCAATGAAAAGCATATTATACTACATGGGTAAAAGGTGAAGACAAGTACTCGAGTTAACATATGCAGAGTGGTGACAAGTACATGAGTTCAGGCACCTTTCAAAAAGCCACAGGATTATCCGTAAGGACCATAACACAGAGCTTCTGCAGCCAGTTGTTCCACCGACATCGATTTTCATGTCTACAGAGAGATTTGGCTTAAAATTTCCTTCTGACTTTCATCTTGCTACAGCAGCACTTTGGTGCTTTTCAAAACAGATTACAGGGAGCTAGTGCAACATTTTTCCAGCATTAAAAGTTGCTGTCATTCCCCAAAACTGTTGCTTTGTCTGCCTTTGCTCTACTACCATCAGAGTAATGCACACAGTCATGGATCGTGTGACCATTGCCTGCCCATCCATCATCATCAGCATCTGAGGTTTCGTTTCCTCCCAGTGCTTATCCTTTGCATCATCTACAAAGCCAATCTCATTTTTCTTTTTGTTCATGGTCATAACTGTTCTTACGCTTGTGATTCTGTTAGATACAGTGTTTATGGCGGACATTAGAAACCATTTCCTAAAAACGCACTTGACACGTCTGGACTTTTCTTGAAGCTATGTCTACATGAAAATTACTCTCAGATCCTCGCAGAGTTTTCAAAAGCTTAGAGCAGCTTTATTTTAAGTTTTGCAGAAAATGCTGTTTTTTTAAAAAAGAACTAAAATATATGATCCTTTGGCTTTTCTAATAATAAAGTAGCTTTTAAAAATACACCTATATATGAAAAAAACAACTCGTTTTAAACCTGGAGCTTTAAAGCAGCTTAGAGAGCAGAGAGGTAAATAATTTGGTGTTAGTGTTGGTGTTAGTGTTGGGTTATAGGTTGGACTCGATGATGTCGGAGGTCCTTTCCAACCTTATGATACTGTGAAACTGTGAATTGTATTTTTTAACTATTTTGAAAAAATTGAAAAGAATATTTTTTCTCCTCTTCTATTTTAGCCCTTTCCGTTTCCTAGTTTATCTGAGTGTGGCCTTTAATATCAGCTGGTTTGCCACTACTTCATCAGTTATAAAGCCAGAGGTAAGATGGTGATGCCTCCATCAGACCTCCTGAATAATCAAAAACGTGAGATTTCTCTGCATTACCCTCAAGGTCATTCACAAGTGTCTTAAACAAACTTAGACTGATCAACTTGGATCTAAAACTGTCAAGGAGGAAGAATCGTAAGCCCATTCTGTTCAAGAACACAAACACCCACTTTTATCAGTACTTTCATCAGACTTTCTACATCACTTCAATGAACTGCTCAAGTTTTCCATTCCATGCAAAAAAACGGGGAAAAACTTAAATTGAAGGAATTAATCTATCTTAACCTTTATTGCTGACTTCTCCTCTGCGTTGATCTGCTTCTACATCATATACCTGTGGTATCTGATATTTGCAACAATATTCTACAGCTCTGTTATTGGGACTATGAGGAAGAACAGCTCTGAGGAGCCTGGGAAACCTAGATTCATTTCTGACATATCATCACATGGTGCAGAATGGCAAAGCAATCTCCAAGGAGCAGAGAGGAGGAGTTAATTCAAGCTGGTAGGGATCTGCAAAGTCTAAACTGTACCGCTCTACATATATTTCCATAGTGCCAGTAAGGATGTCCTACTAGACCACAGTGAGAATAAGAGTGATAAAAACAAATTACCAGTGTTTGGGAGTAATGTGTAAGAATTAAACTAGAGAGCAACTGAACAGAAGTGCACTCCTATTCCTTACTTGTCTCAAAAATGATCAGTTCTGCATTTGTGCAGCCTTATTCTTATAACTGCAATTAATCACATAGAACTATATTATATAAATATATTTTAAATAATACAATATACAAAATATAGTACATATTATACACACATTTAAATTTTACTGTATGTCCTGACTGCCTGGTAACTTTCATCAACCTAGACACTTGCAAACACAGAAATCTTGGGTCAGCTTTCATCTTGTGCTTGTTTCACTTCCTACATCTTGTTTTTGCACTGGAGACCAACTACGGGAACTTAAGCAGTTTGTTCGTCCCTTGCCTTTCTGCTGAAACGGTTTTGTATGTCTCAGTCACTCCTCGCTTCAAGTATTTTAGTCTCTGTTTTTAATTTACCTTATTTCTATAGGTCCGGATGACACAATCTCTGTGCCTCTCAAACTGATTCTATCCCTTACATGATACACACATACATGGGCACAAATGCATGCACACGCAGGCACAAACCACCACGTGCTCGCTGCAACACATGCAAAAAGGAGCATGGATAACCTAAGTCTTACTCAGTGTATGACAGACTTGTCCAGTGTAGACTCCCATGGTTCCTGCAATGTGAGAAGCACTAGTCTAACTGACAGCATTTTTTAAAAAGGAGAAAACTTGGAGAATTCTTTAGTTTGGAGGGTTTTTTGTGCAAAAATGTGAGACAAAGCTAAAACAATATTTTGACGTACATATCTATAAAAACAGGCAAGGAGGAGAAACAAGTTAATCCCCAGTGTAACCAACAAACCCTAAGTATTCCTGTAGAGGAAAAATATGCAATAAGCACACTACTGTGAGATTTTCTTAAACTAATTCTCATTTAAATCAAACTCAAATTTTCCAAGGGTGCATTTCTATCAGAGCAAGATAACAGAGCTATTGAGTTTATCACCCATGATTAGAGCACAGGTCTAAAAACGTCTTTCTGGGAAAGGCAGACCCATTCTGAACAGGACAATCACATCGTATAAGCTCAGAAGTTTGTCATGCTCCATTTTCAGAGAGGTTAATGGAGGCGGGTAGTGGTGGTAGAGAATAAAATATTATTGCTAAAAGAACCTCACTTCACTTGGCTTTGAAGCTGTCTCATAATTCCCAGTCTTAAGTATGTTTTGGAGACAATAATGGCATTTAGCTTTTCATCCTCTCGTGTGATTAGGAAGAAGTCCCATTTCTTTCAGCCTCTTTTCTAGGCTTTAAAGACCAAGCCCCTTCAGTATTTCCATTTCCACTGTTTATCGCAGGAGATCTTCTCCACATCTGTTTCATTTTGAGCACATCACTCTTAAGGACAGGAAGATGAGTTGGTCAGGTGTCCCAAGATGACTTTCAGCAATGCCTTGCAGCAGATAGTATTAATATTTCTCCCATCTAGAGAAACAAGTCACCCAATAAATTCTAGAAATTAAATTATTGTTTTCACACTTCCATCACACCAGCCTTCTATAATCATCTTGTGATCTGTAAAGGCATCCGTTTGTCTCATTTTCATAATGAGAAACTGTTGTCACAGCAGACTTTCATATCTCCAGTGCCATGACCTTAGATCCGAATATTAAATTTCTCCCCATTATTTTGTCAGACCATCCTTTCTATGTTATGTTCTCAGTTGTCTGTGTATTTCTAAAGCCTCCTAACATCACAAGAGGACTCCTAGGTTTTCATCACAAATGAAAGTACTAAAAAAAAAAATTCTAATGTAATACTAATGCAACAATTTAGGCAACAGAGAGTGGTCTTGCCATGAGTTTGAGGAAGTGCAGCAGACAGACACCACTACCCTGTTCAACTTCTTTCACAATTCCTTCCTTAGTAATTGCAGCCAAGACAAATTTTACTTTGTCCATGCTATCTGAGATTATTTTTTATGGTTCTCGTATATCATTTACAGAAAGTGTCAACTTATCTACCATGCTCTCCAACAATCACATTCCTACTACAATTATAAATCCGTCATGTTTCTCCTTCCTTGGCATCATTCAGTTTTAAGCCTTGGACCAGCATTTCTGCTCCTCCTCTTCAGAGCCCAGACTCCCAACGCTAGCGCATGAATATCCCAGTCCAATTAAACCAAGCTGGGTTGGCAAAAACCTTTCTTGAACTCATTACCAAGCTGGCTACTGTTTTCATTGACAGTCTCAACACCCATTCTTCTACCCTTTGGTGTACTGGGTTTTTTTTCCCATATTGGGCTGCATCAGGGTAGACTCTTCAACATTCATAACTCCAGTCCATTTCCTAATTTAAACATTTTTAAAACCAAATTCAAGTTAGAACAGGGAAAAAAGGTGTGCTGCCATCTGACTATATTGGAAATGGACTGTGTATTACATCACACAGCAAAAACCCCTCAACAGCTAATGCAAGAACAGGAAACTTTTGGTGAGAAAATACCTGAAGTTGCTGTACTGATGTGTTTTTGGGGAAGTTAGACCTATTCTGAGCAGCACAATCACTTCATAGAATCGTAGTATCATAGAATATTCCAGTTGGAAAGACTTTTGAGATCTTTGAGTCTGACCGTACCCATCTTCTGCTAAATTATGTCCTTCAAAAACTCATGTACCCAATTTTCTAAACACCTCCAGGGATGGTGACTCCACCACCTCCCTGGGCAGCCTCTGCCAGTGCCTCTGTGCCACCCTTTCGGTAAAGAAATTCTTCCTAATATCCAGATCGAACCTCCCCAGCGCAGCTTATGGCCATTTCCCCTTGTCCTATCACCTGTCACTTGAAAGAAGAGATCAACACTCGCTCTGCCACAGCCTGCTTTCCGGTAGTTGTAGACAGTGATGAGGTCTCCCCTCAACCTCCTTATTTCCAAACTAAACAACCCCAGTTCCCTCAGCCGTTCCTTGTAGGACTTGTTCTCCAGCCCCTTCACCAGCCTCGTCGCCCTTCTCTGGACGCGCTCCAACACCTCAATGTCCTTCTTGTAGTGAGGGGCCCAGAACTGAACACAACATTCAAGGTGTGGCCTCACCAGGGCCAAGTACAGGGGTACAATCACCTCCGTGGTCGTGCTGGCCACACTATTTCTGATACAGGCCAAGATGCCATTAGCCTTCTTGGCCACTTGGGCACACTGCTGGCTCATATTCAGCTGGCTGTCAACCAACATCCCCAGGTCCTTCTCCTCCAGGCAGCTCTCCAGCCATTCTTCCCCAAGTCTGTAACGCTGTATGGGGTTGTTGTGTCCCAGGTGCAGGACTTGGCATTTGGTCTCGTTAAACCTCATCCCATTGCTTTCAGTCCATCAATCCAGCCTGTCCAGATCTCTTTGCAAGAGATCGTACTTTGTACAAGGAGAAACCTTTTCTCCTCCACTTTTAATTTTTTTTTAATTACCAGACCAGGCATAACCAACAGTAATTAACACATTGCTATACTAAATGGAAAATTAGTGACTTAAATTATCACTTCTCAGACTTCCAAGTATGAAATGATCCGATACAGTCATACAGAAATCAGATGTGGTCAGGTGAAGTTTGAGATTTACGTACTTCCCTCTGTAGCCTTTGAAATGGGAGTGCTTTGGTAAAACTAACTGTGTCAGTTTAGAGAAACACTTTTATATATCCTAATCCACAGTCCAATCTTCACCTGTCTTCCCTTTAAGTGTTCAGAGAGAGGTAAGTTTATTCAGTGCTCAGCTAAATGATACACGATCTTTGTTGAAACTCATAAATGACAGCATAACATTAATAAATATCATCATAGTTGATGACATGAAAGGCAACTTTAACAGGGGCAGGAGCATCTTGACCAAGAAAGAATAATCTATTTTTCTGTAAGTCTACCAGGTTTTGCCCAGATTTGTTAAAAGCTTGGGTTCATGAAGGAATTTTGACAGTGATAAAAAAAAAGTTAAAAAAAGTAAATAAGAAACACTGAAAATAATTAATGTCATACAATGTTATAATGCTTGCAAAGGATAAGAATAAAATTCTGAAACAAAACATTACATTGAAATGAAGTGAATATAATTTATACAAACTACTGATCTTTGTTTATTCAACTGAAGAAAAAATACCAAAACACAAGAAAGTTAATCCACACACGATTCTAATTTTGTTAATGCTGCATAATAGATTTTATATATTATGACAATGTTCCAGATTCAAGTAGTCAGTATTTTTGACACTAATTTTAAACCGAGTCTTACATTTAGCTAACATCTGTGTTCTGACCTTGTAACACTCACTTCATTTTATTACAATCATTTGCTTCAACTGTATCCTCCAGAATTTTGAATCAATATCAACAATGAATTAATTCACTTTGCCAGCCCTCAGGCAATTGTATCTTCCATTTCCTCAACTTTTTTCCACTGTACTATATCTTTTGAAGATAAGGGAAAAGGTCAAATAACATCTTAATATGACATAATAGAATAAATGCTTCTATCAATTTTTTCAAAAGGATCATATGAAATAGAACTGAGAAAAACTGTACCAACATGTTAATCAAATTAAAAGGAAGGTTTATAAAACACTTCACAGACTTAGAAACGGCATGTAAACTATAAGTAAAAATGTCATTTTCTTTACTGGTCAAAATCTTCAGTAATGACAAACAGCAGCTCCATATAACCGAATCTCCATTTCCAAATGAAAATTTGAACAACCACTACATTTACGAGGATCAACATTTTCCTAAGTAAGCTAGAAAACCTCACGGACTATGTATACATTCCAAGCTGACTGTATGTATGACTTTCATACAATTTTTTCAGCTTTAAATTGATGATTTTGGCCAATAATGGTGGTGTGTTGAAGTTTCAGTAGTCTACTATTTGCCCTGAGCTTTATAGATGTCCATATCTACTAGTAGTATAGGGATCCTTCTCTCTCTTTTCAATGTCTAGAGCAGTCACTGCATTATAGAAATATTACAAACTACCCATAAAAAAGAAGAGGTGTTGGAGTTAGGTCCAGGAGCAGCCCAAATAACATCATCCTCATAATAAGTGATGCAACAGGAGAGCAAAAGGACAAGCATCACAGTTTCTTTGTAGAACATACATCTGGAACTTTTCCTTCTTCAATCCCAACAGTACTCACCTAGCTCCTCACACTCTCCTTCTGCTTCAAACACAAACACTTTGCCTCTCAAAACAAGATGTATTTGAGAGGTGTGAAACAACGTTTTCTACGTCAATCCAAAAGGCCTAGTTCATAAATGTCATGGTTTTACTCAGGTGTTGATTTCAACAGACCCATCACCCCACTTGAAAGTAAAGGCACAGCCACACAAAAAACTACATTGAGTAATGAGGTCTTGCATGAGCCACTGTGCAGTACCCAGTGTCTGCATTTACTACATGATTATATGAAAGAGAAATGAGAGTCATCTTCTCCTTCTTTCATTGAGTCTCAGAAGACAACGTGGGATGAACTGAGCAGCTTTCTAATGTTTAGCAAGTTTGGTGAAAATTAAGGTGTCTTCAACTGAAATTTGTCACGGTCTGCCCCTTCCAGAAGGCACACAGGAAGGTGTATTTGCAGATAGCAGCTGACATTTGAAACCTTCATCCCATTCAAGTAAGACAGCCTAATGCTCGACCTCCACATGCCCAGGCAAATGTATTGATGTGACATTTGTTAGGGAGAATCATTAAGAGCTACTATGACTAAGGGGAGAAGGTGGTTATTTATTAACACGGCCTTCAACTTGTTAAGGATGTTGTTGGCAATAAAGTCTTTTGCAGATGTGATCTCTGGTTTGAGATGTGCCTGTAATTCAAACCTATTGTTATATTGTAAACAGAACTCAAAGATCATGAAATTATTATAACATGTCAATGAAAACATGATGGAGGACAGCAAATTCACAACCAAGCCCTGATGAAAGTTTTGAGGGTGGACTCATACAAAGTACACCACTTCTCCCTCGGGTTTATCTTCTGTTTTCAGTGTGTTAAATATAAGGGTGAAAGGGGGAGCAGATCATTAGTGCATATTAGCTTTTGTTCTCTCAAATTCAGGTAACCATATCAATTATTATAAACCTTATCTGCTTTTATGCATTCTACAAACTGCTTTCAACATGGATTAAGGTTGTTATAATTAAATTAGTACAGAATGACTTCTGTATCAATGAATCCAAACTGTGTACTAGCCCAGTCATTTTGTAACTCTTACTACTATGCACACTGCTGCATTCATCATCCTGCCCATTGGTCAAAAGGCTTCTTCAGCCTGCTGTTACCTTCATGTTTAAATGCCAACGCACACTCTTAACCAAACTTGCATCTTAAACACAGTATTCTTGTTATAAAAGCATCTTACCAGGCCTTGGCCACCTGTCTAAAGCAATGAATTTCACAAAAAAACAGCTTTTTTTTTCAGACTCTTCAAAAGCGAGCATATAGTTCAGTTGCAAAAAAAAAAAAAAAAACAAAAAAAGAGTTACTTCTCCAGCAGATTCTTTTGTGTTTCGTTGGCTGTACAGCATTGCACATACACAGAGGAACCCTCCTGAAACACAGGCCATTGTACTGGGGTATGTAACATGGATTTAAGGATGAACACTAAGATCAGATAAAAATTTGGGGCTAAATCATTCAAACTGATGTGGGCTACCACGCTTACCTAGAGTCCAGCTCCTCCTGGAAGCTTGTAAACTTTGGATGACATTTCTGAAGTTGCAAGAGGAAGTTGAAATAGTTCTCGAAAAGATCAGACTGTGTCAAATCCAGTGCCAGTAAATTACACTGGCAGAAATGAAGTTTTGTGCTATTTAATCTTCACAGAAACAGTAGAAGAACTAACTGTAAGTATTCCTGTGAGGAACCACCTTATCTTGTTCTCACTGGTCTAAGTAGAAGAACCTTGCTTAACCTCAATTGTGCAAGATTGTACTCCAGGTTCTAGTACTTCACAGAGGTCTATTTATAACTGGTTTACTTTATTTTATTTTAAACTCTGTGTGAATTATATTCCTTTGTGGGCATGAATCTAAACCAGGCATGATCCACTTGACCTCTTGCCCAGGTTAGCAAACTGTTCTTAGCAACTGTTGCAATTTGGGATACGTGTGGGGACATCAAAGGATATTGTCTGAAACAAGAGTTTGCTGCATACACCACAAATAGAACTAGAAGAGCTATATCATGAGCAATTTCTTGAGGATTTTAGATGACATTCTTGAAATCAGTTTTTTTTTTTAATATATATGAGTACACTCTGCATAAGCCTACCAAACATATCCCAAAGGACTGCAAATTGCCACTGATTTAGGTCTGAAAGCCTAGCATATAGACACAAAAGCACACTTAGTTACAAGACTTGTCCTCAAGCTGGGGCCACAGTAAGAGTGTCAAAGAAATACGTCACTGAATGAGCATGGAGTAAGAAGTCACGTCCAAGTTTCTAAGCATACTTTTCATGTTTGTGGCACACAGCAGCATGCATAAGAAGTTTCTATGAAGTTAAGCAAAATTAAAAATGTTTTGCATTCTTTCCATTTTCAGACAGGAGGAAGAGTGGGAATCTAGAAACTATCTTTTGAGGGAGGTTTGTGAATTGCTGGTGTGTCAGTTCACTTGAACGTTCCTGCTTCAAGAGCTCTAAGCAAGAACTGGAGACCTTGTATTTTAAACACATGCATGTCTTTGCAGCTGATCTTTCTCAAGGGCAAGAATGAACACAGAGTTCACAAAATCACCAGGACAGCAGCTACACAAGGATATTAACTTGATTAAAGTAATTTTATATTTGAGAGAAATTATTCTATACTAAATACAAGTTCTGAGTGAAGGACTCACTTGAAGAAGCACATTGAATTTGTTCAACATGTTGATTTATTTCATTTTCAGAAATTAATTAACCTTTTCACTGCTGCAACCATTTTGACTTTGCCTCGACAATTCTTGCTTTCTTTCTCTAAAAAACAACTAACATATTGCTGTAATCCCAATGTATTTTTACTGGATTGCACAGCATTCAGTATTTTCTGTTTCTTCTAGTCCTGCTTAATGGTCAAGATATAAAGGATGAAAACCTAGCAGTTACAACCACAGCCAGTTCCATTGAACCAGGCTCTGATCCTGTAAGTGACTTCACACAACTTGCAGGAGCTCTACAGGCTTTGAGACACTCAGTTCAGGACTTTCTAAACAAAGTGCAGGACAGAATGCATGATAATTTTGGAAGATTAAGAGTAACAGTAAACTGAGGTCCATGGCAAGAATTATTTTCACATTCATACATCGCAGACTGTAAGAATTTAACAGCACTATTATTATGACCATACTGACTGCTCATTAAAGTTTATAGGCCTTGTAACTTCAAATATCAAATACATGGCTCATAGGCAGGCCATGTGATTATACTGTACCTAACAAAAACGTCTTACACTGTGCACAAACCCCATTGTTTGTATGTGACTTTAGCAGTCACAGTCCATGCAGCTAACTTTCCAAGCAAGAACTAAGGATAAATTAGTGTTCACGATGGTGACGCAATTTTGTTTCAGGAGAACTGTAATGAGTCCACAATAAACTTACATTTGAATCCCATAGAAGACAGTTTAAAAAACAGTAGGACAGCTTCAGTGTTGGGCACACAGAAAGTTCTCAGGACAATGCAAACCATATGAGAAAGCATGTAGAAGAGGAGGTTGAAATCCTTGGGAAGTCAGGATTGGGGCTGATGCTGAGAAATAAATGAAGAGGAAAGACTGCAGAAGCAGTCCTCAGTGAAGATGGAGTAAGAATAAGAAAAGTCAATCAAGGATGACAACTAATGGGATAAAGATAATTAACAGTTTCTAGGAAAGCACATTTTCTCAATCAGTATGACAAGATACTGAACATGTCATAAACGTAGTCACATCACTGAAACTGTGTTCTGCACTCAAAGGAAAAATTACTTTCCTGCGTTGCACAATATCAAGCATCCTGATAGTTTTGCTTTCATTGCAGGAGGATGGAAAAGGACTTTTCACCCAACTAAATGTAGAAAAATGCTGCCATTGTACATAGTCAAATACATTACAGAAAGGAACATTGTTCTGATCTCTGATTCCAATCAGCTATTCAAATGCTGAACTTTGCATTTTCTGACACTTGTATCCAATGTGCTCAGACTTACTTAAATATTCAATTAAGAGCGGAAACACCTCACCCGAAGTACCTTTCTCTCACTTGTTCAGCGCACCAGCAAAATCTCTTTTCTGCTGGTGCCAGCTCTGCTGGAGTTGGTTCTTTAAAACTTGCACTGCCTGTCTGAAAACTAAATTTCTGAAGTTTCACTTTCTGCAGGGACAGAGTGTACAGGGCATGTTGACACCAAGGAGCACAACACGGACATGCTGGAACAAGAGCTGTTGCCTTAGCACCACATCCCCACAATACCAAGTCTTGGTTTCTTCTTCGCAGGCCAGCATGCATGTCAGTAAGTCCACACTCTCCTTCACTGAACCAGGTGTATTTACAAGAAAGGTCAATGCTGGATTAAACCCCTTTTACATGTGCTGCTAAATGCTATGGTAAAAACTTCCTGCATACAACAGAAATAAAGTTTAACGAGAAAAGGTCAGAGCAACATCACAGAATGGCAGATGAAGGGTTAGCAGAAAATGTGGACTGACCATCTTCAAGATGGTCAAACTAAGGGGTTTCAAGTTATGTTGAAGTCACCATTTTAAATCAGACATAGTGAACAGTGGTCGGTAGTTGTCTCTAAAGATAGATTACACCTACACATAATACATATTCTAGATAGAAGAGTCTTGCTGGTCATCTATAGAAATATATCCCTTTAAGGAGGCAGAGGCTTCTTAAAACACTGTGAAGACCAAGTCAGTATTATATTGTACTAGTTGGTACCCATTAGACTTTGCATCTCTTCAAGAGGCTGGAGGTATGTATTTCTGGGCATATATTGATGAAGCAGCACAAGTAGGTTACAAATGATAATTAGATTATCTAAGCAGACATCTAAACCAACAGATGAAATAATCAGCTGATACCATTGACAGACCTGAAGACAAAGCTGGAGAGAAAGAGACAACAACTTTGTGTTGGAGAAATAAAAGAACTACGGGAGAAGAAAATGAAATACCATTAGGAAAGGAGGATCTCAGGATAAAGGCCAAAAAAATGGCTTTCCCAAGGAAACTGGGGAGGAAAAGCCCCCCCAAAACCAGCACATTACTCTTAATGAAGACATTTGAAGCAGTGTAGCTCCAAGACTTTTCTAAACACACTGGCAAGCATCGTGGCAGAGGGATGGGAACCACTATCAAGGAAATTTAGTGGGAGATTTTGAGAAGTGGCAAGCTCTCCTGGTCAGGCCTAGTGGCAGTGCTGCTGTCCATCAACTGCCTATCAGAAATCATCTACATCCTAAGAGAAACAGGCTTAACGTTCACCTCGATATCACTCAGCACTTCTCCACTGGTGCCAGGACAGCTGCTGTAAACTCTCAGCCAGTGCAAATATAGCTGGAAATTATTGACAAAGCAAAGACTTCACAAGATAGAAAAAGGAAGAAAAAGTGCCACACCAGCAATACAGCAGGGGAGTTGCTTAAAAGACAAGTTTTCATACACTCTTTAAGGGCTGCAATGCTTCTCTCTAGACTTCATGCAGTTTAGCAAATCTTTTGCAATGGTAGGTCTGTAGACATAAAAACGTACTTTGAATACAATTTGCACACTCTGCTACGCCATAACGAGGTATTCAAATGACTCTTGCAATGTATTTTGAACAAGTTGAACCCAGAACATCCAACATAGGATTTCCTCTTTCTCCTGCCCATCCCTTTCCTGTGTGTTTACTAAAAACTTTCACTTCCTCAGTGGTGCTGACACCAGCCTTGGCGAGCACTTCACCCTGTTTTGCAGCTCCTGTCCACTCACACCTGGATCACTGCTATCCCAGGACATTCGGCACTTCCTGAAGGGTTTTTCAAATCCCATCAAGACAAATGGTAAGGCTGGAGTTGCCCTGGAGAAAACCATTTTCTGTCCACTGGATCTAATGAATGTAAGCCTCATGACACTAGATAGACAGATACTTGACAGATACTTGAGCAGGCAATTTCAATAAATGCAATAGTTTTACTACTATCCATACCTTTTCTTACTCAGTTGATACCATTGGGAAATATTTTCTTTGTTTGAATGGTGTCATAGGTCAGATCTACTGACTTATAAACATGCTATCATTATGTAGGAATTAACTCAAACATACTCTTTACCTTTTAACATTTAATTTTGTTCTAAGCCCCTAGCACAGTCATACATGCAAAGAACAAACCCGTTTAGCAGCCAAATATACTTGTGCACTAACTCCTGTAATACCATATTGTTTCAACTTAAGCCCAAGAAAAAGCTTGAGTAACAGTTTACCAAAAAATGAATCAAACAGGTTTGTATGCACATATCTGGAAATCTAATGAAGAAAACATGAAAAGCAAAGCAATATATTACAGATGCCACATCAGAAAAGCCACTTAACAGATTATGTTTTTGTTGATGAATTTCCTGAAACAGCTTTCTGTTAAACCAACAAAGGAGCAGTTAAGAACACATCCCAGAGGGAGTCCCTGCTCTCCAAACTTTTATCACATCCAGATTTTCAGTAGCCCTCTAAACCAGACAAAATCACAGAAAAAGCCATTCCAGAAGAGTAGTTGTAACCCATACTTCAACCCCTATGGTGAGATATCACATTTTCCAGTTTAAGATTTCACAATTTGCTATCACAGGCGCACTCAAGAAATGGCTTGGTCACAAGAACCTGCAAAGTAAAAAGCAGCCTTTGCAAATTAGAGCAGCAAATTTTACAACATATCAACCACAATTTAGACAGGAAGAAGTAGCCTCATGCTGTACGCAGCAGAGTCCATAGAGGAAGAAGGACACATTGTTCAGACTGTTTATCGTTTGAGTCCTTTGAACTGAAGACGTAAGATAGTACGCTGTGCAAACACAGGAACCAATTGCAGATAGTTAAGATGCCAGCATTTTGAAAAAGATAGACAATGCTGACCTAAGGGATGGCAAATACTGGCCAGAATGGTGATAGTCTACCCTTTTTACCCAGAAAAATGAGATCTACCCGCTTGCCCTTTCATCTTCCCCTGGTCTCCTCCTCTCCCCAGCAAAGTGCTACTATCAAAATACCCACTTGTCTTCTGACATTTGGTTGACAAAAATAACTAATACATTTACCTCTGTGAGTAGTTCTTTAGGGCACATAACAAATACAAAGATTTCATAAATATTTGGAGGAAATGCTTCCAACACAAGTTGAATTCTACCTCAGCATGTTGTTCTATGATCCCACATTTTCAGGAAAGGTGCCGAACACAACTGTGAATGATTCAGACTCGGAAATTACAGCATTTAATGACAATGTCAACAGGAAACGTATTTGAATCAGGAAAATATAAATATGAAAGGACAGACCTTTTCATCCTTCCTTGAAGGACAATTAAGTTTAAACTAGGAACAGTCACATTAAGGACAGTTACATTGTATTTACCTTTATTAGCAGAAGTTAATTTCTTTGAGAAGGTACCTTTATTGTTTACAGTATGGCAGCCTCCTTCTCCTTGTATGCCTCACTAAAGACTGTTTTCGTATGAATGTAAATTTTACATTTTTTATCTACATCATTTCCTGTGGCATGGCTTGGCAAGCCTGGAAGCCCTTCTGTCTATACTTTCTCTAGCACCCCTACACTCTCATGGAAGAGAGGACACAAATAAATGAGAGAAACAGGAAGCATTATCAGCAGGAGAAAAATATAAACTCTCAGTTGGGCAACTGGTTCTACAGAAGGAAGTTGTTCTTCTTAGAGACTGAAATCCTGTAGGGGTAAAATAAGAATACATACTGCCTAAGAGTTGTGGTTTGGTGTAATTATTTACACACTCTGCTCCATAGCTTCAGAAGGAAGTATCACCTACTGCACACAAAGCTCACACAACCCTCAGGTTCTCTAGCCAATGGATTCTCTTCTCACCTCTTGCATTAGCTCTTCACAGCTCACATCCTTCAGGGATCCCTGGTGCTACAGAAATACACTTCTCTGTACAGCCATGCTACTAGAGCAGAGTGCTAGGAATCACAGTCTACACTAATGCTCACCTTGCCTTTATGAATTTTATTTATTCATTTATTCCTCATCCGCTTGTTTTCTGTGTTTATTCAGTTTTGGAAAGGGCTCCCCAAACCCCATGAGTTAAACTGGTTCTACAGTTCCCTGGACACAAGAAATAAAGTCACTCAGTCACTCAGAATATGCACATATGGAAAGGAGGAAAGTCCTCACTCGCTCCTCAGTTCACCTAGCACTTTGAGAAAAATAAAAATTGGTTCATGGTCAACATGATTCCATCCCCAAACCTCAAAGATACCCATTAAGATTTAAAAGAACATGGAAAGTACAGATAGAAAAACATGTCCTTTTTGTGACAGAAATGGCATCATATCTGAGATAAAATACTGCAGTTTTTAAAACTTTCCTGAATAGCAACAGAGAGGTCAAATGCTGCTCTCTGATGTGCAGCACAAGAAGACGTAGTATCTCAGCTCTTGTAAGCCACCCCACTGAAGACCAACTACTAAGCTGAGCCAAGAGGACCTTGGACCTTTTACATTGCCCATTTCAGGAATTGCTTCCCACAATACTTGATGCTGTGTGACGCCATTTATCTTTATACAATATTTATCATTATACAAGAACCATAAAGGCCATAGGAAGATAGATTGCTTCAATTGCATAGATGGGAGAGGAAAGTACTATGAAAGAGTTACTTAGACATTCATAAATAATTATATATTCATAAATACCTGCAAGAAAGAATTTTACATATAAGGAAATTGTCTTGAAGGGGTAACATTAAAACCTGGAATTTAAACATCTTAAAGACAATGGAATTTAACTTTGTAGGCAAAAGTTTCACAATTCATTTCCAGAAAAAGTCATTGTGCAACTCCACTGGTCAAGGAATTTACAAGCAAAGGCCTAAGCCTTACCTTCTCCTCTGTGTATATAAGAAAATACCCTTATTTACTCAAAAAAAAACCTACAGGAGAAACACAGAATAACTTCAAGTCAGCCAGCTACTGTACAAAGATGATCATTCTATATCATTACAGTTAAAAAATATATATCAACAGCACAAAATCAAAATAGATCATTATGTTATTAAACCAAGATTTCGTTTCTAACTAATCTGTAGCTTACAAAGCTGAAATGGAAAAAGAAAAAAAAGCAAACCTATAAATCTCAGAAGAGATACATAGAATGAAACATCTGTTGATCTCCTGGTTCATTAACTGTAATCTTTGCCCAAAATTTGATAACATCCTATTAAGTGTATCTAACTGATTTCTATTCCGTTGCTACTCTTTCAGAGAAAACTATTTGCTTGTTTTCTCATCCATACTTTCAGTGCTGCTGATGCTAACTATTATAAAGAAACAAAGTCTCAACACATAAAATATAAGTAACACCTACTTTGCATTCAGTACTGGATTAGAAACAATTCACACAAACACAATTTGACCATCCTTTTGGTAGAACTGAGCTACATTTTCCCACCATAGATTTTTTTTTTAATAACCCTTCAGTGATGCTACGATCAGTACATACTTATCTACCTGGCACTCATACTTTACAGATACTTGCAAATAAGGTTAAGATTTCTAAATAACAATTATCTCCCAGGTACCTTATGGGATCAAATTAATTTGTGATTTCCAATTTGTATTACGATGTTAAGATTGGTCAGAACTATTCTTTTATTCAAAAAAATAAAAAAAATAAAAGGCAAGAGATGGGATACGGATTGGAGGTTTCAGATGAAACAACAGAATAAGAACTTAACCTTTGTGCTCCCAGTGTATACCCACAATAGCATGATCTGGCTAAACAAGTTTTAAGTGTTAATCTCTTTGGTCTTTAATGCCAACAGAGGTCAGCCAGGCAGCAACATCAGTTCATGCAAACCCATTCACTGCAAACACATAAAAGATGCAATTTCAACAGAAACTCTAATGGCTTTACTGAAGGTACAGCACCAGCTAGGGAGCTCTAGCTGAACTTTCAGATCCTAAACAAAAACCCCTCAAGACCATTCCTTAGGCACAAAGTGCCATTACAATAGTAGTCGTCAAGAAACACCATGCACCAAAAATCTCAGTACCATTTTCTCACCTTTGTCTTAAGCTAGTGCACACTTGAACACACAGTTAAGAGGAAACAGCTTTAACTTGGAAGGCGCTGCGGGGATTAGTCCCCCAGAAAAAAAACAGTGTAAGAAGGAACACCCAGAGGCCACATTATCTCTCCTAAGGTTAAGGCTTGAAACGTCGACTGCAGACTTTGAACAGCTAATTTTACACACTTTCCGGAACGAAGCAGCCAGAAGACACCCGAGCCCTCAAGATCATGCAGGAGCCGGACAAAGCGGCGAGGGTTAAATCATGCTTTCAAGAATGAGTATTTTTTTCCTAAATGCCTTTAAGACCCCATCCAGTCCTACCGGGAAGGTCGGGCGGCAGCGGCACCTCCTCCAGGAGAGGGAAAGGAGGGCAAGCCGCCCCGAAAAGCACCTTGTGCCCACCGTGCCGCGCTGGAGACACGGAGGCATCCCGGCCGGGCACCTCCCCGCTCCCTCCCGCTGCATCCCCGCGGGAGAAGCCGGGGCTGCCTCCCTCCCCGGCGCTGCTGAGCGGCGAAGTCACTTACTTACTTTCCCGGGTGCGAAAGTTGATGGGCAACGAGTGAGCTCCACGGTTACCGGCGGGGAGCCGAGAGGGACGTCCCGGGAGCGGCGGGGCTGGGCTCGGTGCTGCGGGAGGGGCGGGAGAGGGGGCAGCGGCGGGGAAAGGCGCACGGCCGGAGGCGCCGGGCTCGCAGCTCTCGGCTCCACTTCCTGGTGCTGGGGCAGATTTGCATGCGGAGCCGCGAGGAAAGAGCCGGGAGAGAGGGGGGCCCGGCCACCGGCACCAGCGGCTCCCGGCGGGGAGGGGCAGCTCCTCCGGATGGACCGGGAGCGCCGAGAGGAGGGAGGCGGTGAGGTGGGGCAGGAGCTGTGGAAGGGCTGTAACGGGTTATGCCTGCCTCTGCCAGGATGCCTCGGGGCCGGCGGAGCTGCTGGGCTCGAGGAGCGGGTGCGTGCAGCAAACTGCATGCGGTGGACTTGCCTCTGTTCAGTGTTATGACCAAACAGAACAGCGTTAGCCTGGGAGGCAGAGCAGAAAAGGCTGACTTGTTCACCGACAGACTGAAAAAAAACCCAACAGCATGCACTTGGAGTTGGAACTGGATGATCTTTAAGGTCCCTTCCAACCCAAAACATTCTGTGATTTTATGAACTTCTCCAAAAATCAGCTATAGCAATCTTTAAGGTCAATTGGAGGCTGGGTTGGAAGCAAAAAAAAAAAAAAAAAAAAAAAAAGCAAGTAATGCTATCTTCTTTTTCTTTTTTTTTTTTTTTTTAAAAGAATGATTTAGTAGCCTGTTGAAAAGTAAAGTAAAATCTCATAGGTCAGCAAAACAGGAAATATGAACATGTGGACATAACACGCAGAGGATGCAGCTGAAAGAGAACTGGAGTCAAGGTGTCCTATGTGTACTGCCAAACCACCTGGATAAGTTTGGATAATGGGAACTTCAAAAGCAAACTTTCAAAAGAAAAGCATTTAAGCTTTCCGTATGGAGGGCTGAAGACAGTGGAACAGGTTTGGGTACAATCAAAGTGGTACTATGTACAAAATGCAAGATGCTTGAAGGTACCTCTGTACCATTTCTTGAAGCCCACCAATAAGGTCTGTCTGTGAGTTGGAGATGACTAGGGATCTGGCGAAGACATCCAGCAGGGTATCCAAGTAGGTAAAAATGGCTTAGTGCAGCTCACACACCATGGTTTAAGAGAAGAACTTTAATTGTGTCCAGGAAAGCAATCTCTGATACAAGAATTTCAGATCTTTGTCACAGATGTAAAGACCTGCCACTCATGGTGATAGGCAAGTAGCAGAATCACTTCATTGTAGTATGTGCTGCAGTCCTGTCTTGAGGCTGTGAGTCCAGTACACAGGCCACTACCTTGATCCTGCAGAAGGCTCAGTTTGTAGAAGTAGTTAGACCATAATCTGCCAAATTTCTAAATTAGTCCCAGATGTCCCTTGCCATCTGTAAAGCTCTGAAGAGAGGAGGACAATAGTTGCTTGTCTTCTTTGAATTATATCGTCAATGATTAAAATAATGTAATGTAGATACTCATACTGAGACCAGCCTCTAAAAATATTGTATCGTGAGGCAGAAGGGTATTCTTTCAAGCTACTAATAAAAAGTTGGTAAATGCTGTCTCTCTTTGCTCAACTTACTTGAATACAACAACAAGAGCAACAAAACCCCGGAAGCCACAAAACACTTTTTCCCTACGAAATGTTTATACAAAAGGGAAACATCTGATCTAATTTGCTTTGTCTTTGGGGATTTATTTTTGTTGGAAATTTGAATTCCAAAAGTTTATGCAAAGTAAGATGTTACTGTTCGGTAGTGCTATCACAGAGTCTCAAGAGAATGTTCTGATAATGGCCCGTGTTTCTGCTTTCCTCTATAGGGAAAGTTCCTCCATCTTGTATCTTTCTTATTGGAGAGGAGAAATGATGCACAGATTCTACATCTGTATTGACTTCCCTCACTATTTCTTCTTTCCATTTTCTAGTATTCTGCTGGGCTGAAAATTCACCTTTTCTTATGAAAGCATTAGTGTAAATAAAACAAATTCAGTTTTGTAAATGCATAATAAAGTCTAGCAGTCTAGGAGAATACAGTCTTACCTATAATGTGAGTAATTTGGAAAAATGAAAAAAGTGCTGAATCAGTCTCAATAGGCCACTATGCAATATTAGATTGAGGAGGCATAGCATAAACTCATTGGTTCTGCCCTGGAAGAACTAATATGAAGAAAGGTTGGAGTAGAATAAATACACTATGCTTTATAAGAAGAATATAGAGAGACAGGTTGTTAGTATCATTGAAATAAATCGTGTTTTTTTGCAGCCCTTTTCCCACTGATAAGAGGAATAGGTACAAAATCTACCTTAGAAAGCATAAGCAGGAAAGGAGCTCACTCTCTCTATTACTATACGTCAAGAAAGAGGGAAAAAAAATGTTCCAGCCTCCCTAAATCTATAGATCTGCTGTTAATCTCATGTTTTAAAATGTCATTGTGTATAGATCAAGAAAACTGTGGGGAAGAGGGTATAAAATGGGGCAGAAAGAAACTTCAAGCCTGTCACTGAAGTGGAAATCCTTGTATGAAGGACTATGGGTCCCTTTAGCCAGCTAGCGTTCATGCTCAGCAATTGATTTTCTGCTTTGGGATGACTTGGCTCCCAGACTATGTTTCTACTACTGAATTAAACCTGGCTGCAAAACTACTCCAGTACTGAGGCCATCTGATGCTGTAAGAGTCCATGTCCATGCTCTTGGCATCTGGAACATGAGTGCTACACCCAACTGGTGACTGAATGGTCCCTGGCGCAGGTTAACTTCCAGATTAACTTCGGAAATTTTTTGAGAGCAATGAGCCAGGGATCAATCCAGTCAGTAGACTCAGAGGAATGTCCAGGATAGATTCTTTAGGCACTGTTAATTACTGACCTATATGTAGCTCTATAGACTCCAGACCAATCCAGCTAGCTGTGCAGGTAGATGCTGATCATTGTGTTCACGAGCATAAAGTGGCACAAATGCTAGGGGACAACAGCTCTGGGCAATAAATCAAACTTTATCAATGGACAGAAGACTTCACTCTATGTTTTTAGATATTTCTTGATCTCATTGTTGCTGAGCATTTTATACTGTGTACTTGAACTCAAAAGCAGAGTATTAATAGAAGAGTGCTAGTTAGTCATGAAAGCATAAGTGGCACAGCAAGAGCAGTTATTTGAGAGAGATCCCAAGGAACACCTAGGTTCATTCAATAAAAGAAAAAGCAGGGAAAATATCACTTTGTTCAAAAATAGGTCTACAAAGATTTAAATTATTCATAGAAGAATAGGGAAGGAGAGAGCAAAGACACATGTAAAACTAAAACATTGAGACATCTGAACTTTTTAATAAGCCAGAGTTTTGGAAACACATTCTCAATTTGTTAACACAGTAAAATGTCTCTTCTCTAGGTATTCCAGCATTTACATGGTCACCACTTGCATTGTTTTTCTGTGTTTTGTTTCTTCCACAAGGGATTAGCATTAAGTAGTTAAAGTCCAAATTGTTAACCCGCTTTGTAGTAATGCAGCAACTTTCAAACAAGTAGTGAAAGTGGATTATAAAAACTTAGATCCAAGTCATATAGTGGTTCTTCATAAAATGTTGGAGAAAAAAAAACCAAAACACAACATCCCAGAAAATAAAAGCAGTATGTTTTGGCATTCATTTTGCATCACTTACTTTCTTATTGTAACCTATGATTTTAGAAAAAGCCATATTGATCTATATGTAAGAAGAATATTTACAAGTTTTATTCTAAGAAACATGCTCCTCATGTGCCAAAGACTGTTTGCTTTTGTTTGTTTGTTACTTACATGTTACTTAAATGTAACTTAAATGTTACTTAGAAGTATAAAGCAACATGTGTGGGTATTCAGCAGTTCCTGTTCTTGTTTCCAGTTTGGAGCCTGGGAAAATAAGTTTTGCAACACTGAAGAGAAAAGTAAACGAAAACATCTTAATTTTTAATTGTAGTTCCATTGTGATTATTTGAAAGCTATAACACATTGATTTATGATACTGACTAATTTTATGGATAAAATTTTTGAAATTATTTAAAAAGCCTTTGGGGTATAATGCACATTTCCTTGTATTGACTCAATCTGCATTTTACAAATGCTGCAGATACTCAGGAGGTTACATTGTGGAAAGTTGCCATCTTTCCTGTAGACGGTGGTCTGCGTAAGGCACAGGCACTTAGAATTTATTACAGTGACATTTTATGGCCATAAATCCTAAATTCACCCTTTTTTATTTCATCTTGTTAATTCTAATTCCTATGAAGGAGCCGTAATAATACAGCATATAGAAAAAGTGATTGCCTTGAGATACTCTATTTCTGAAAGTTAATAAAAATCTGCTTCTGATTTTAAATATTTTATTCACCTGCCGTTACCCTTTTTTGTATACATACTTTTTATATATTACTATTCTATTTCCACTCATTTCATGCCTGTAAGCAGAAAAATTGCTAGTTAGCAAATCAAGACAGTTTAAGAACTGCCTCCCCTTGTTGCATAAGGTTTGTGAGAAGTTGCTCTTACGGAGACAGAAGATAGTCATCACCAGAGTGCTACTGAGCATCAAGAAAAATGTTGCCTTGGTTATATGAAATCTGGGAACACCTAACTTTTTCTGATGCATTACCCATCAGCCTGGGCTTGGGAAGGTGATAACTACCTGTGTGAGTTAGGAGGTGACACCAGCCACCTGTTAAGTTCTCAGCCTGCATGTTTTCTGGGGACAGAGGGTGTAGTGGAAGGTTACATAGTAGAGTGATCTCTTTATTCCCCATCTCCTGACCTGGCGTAATTTTCCATCAGCAGGAATGCCAAGAGGATCCATTGTGGATGATTACAGATACTTCACTGCTGTCAGCTCGGGCTGGCTGCTCTGGCAAGGCGTATGGCACTCGCATCTTTCATATCCCCTGCCTGCCTGACGCTGTGCAGCTGTGCCAAGTACAAAGTTAATGCTGAGTCCATTTGGAGAAATAAAGTAGCTGGATCATTCTACTACTGGATATGCCTGCTTACATCTTCTTGCATTTAACAGAAACATAACTATTGCTAGAACCTCTTGCATTACCACCTCAGGTAGGGCTTCAGAATGGCTGTGCTATGTGTCTAAAAGGATGCTGGAGGGCTACTAAACTGGGCTCCTGTTTGCACATTGTATCCTTCACAAAAACTCAGAGAGCCAAAAAAAGCAGATGGTGGCAGGGCATGGGTGTAACAAGTGGAACTACAGCCAGTCCCTTCACCAGCAGCAGCCCCTTCATTTCCTGTGAAAATTGGGAGGGTCACATTGTCAG
Source organism: Tapera naevia (assembly GCA_033556795.1). Lineage (NCBI taxonomy): Eukaryota > Metazoa > Chordata > Aves > Cuculiformes > Neomorphidae > Tapera > Tapera naevia. Next base: position 22,740,509 of record JAUMJJ010000038.1, read on the forward strand.
GGACAACCTGACTAAATGTTTTTTGCTGAGTGACTGACAGCTGTTTGCTGTAACTTGAAATCACGCATATGTCAGACATGAGCAGTAAATCAGCTTTTCTCTTATTTTCCTGTTCCCAGTTGCTGTTTCCCCCTGAAGCCCTTTGTATCCTGATCTTGGAGCCAAGCCCTACTGAGTTTGAAATCCCAGCTGTGCCATCCTATCCATTGCAGCTCTGCAAGCAATTTGCCCCAAGCTTTGAAATGTTTGAAATTTCAACCCTTAAAATCTCCCTACTGTGAAAGCCGCCAAATAAGGCTCTCAAATCAGAAGTAGGAAGTGATTGAAAAACAAAGGCAAGAAGAAAATCAAATATTGGACAAAACTGGACACAGCAGCTATTTCCAGACATACTTGAAGTGAAGGTGTGAAAGCTGGACACTGCCTGAGGTTCTTGTCTGGGATCAGCTTGTAGCAAGAATCTCGTATAGTGTCTCCTGCAGTCAGTGTTTGCTCCTGATAGAAGTTGTTCTTTAGCAGCCACTGAGCCTTGAGTAAGTTATCTGGTGTGGAGTTGTTTAGGATAGAGTAAGTATGGAAGGCTAAGTATGAGGTAGCAGGAGCTTCTGAGGGGGCAGGACTTACTGATGTTCATTAAAGGTACTGCCAACATCCTCTGAGTCTATGCTAGTTCTTGCAACCCCAACAGCATCTTCGTGTGTCACCTGGCTCCACTATTTGGATGTTCTTGGATACAGACTCCCTAAAAAAAGAGTCTGTGCTTTCTTATCATCACAAGCATCTATTTTCTGCATCCACACAATTGCTGCCACTGAACTGCCCAGCCTCTTGGTCATCGTGCACACCCTGTGCTGTTCTGTTTTCTGCCACAGTCAGCAGAATTGGTTTAGTAAGAGAATAAATCTAATCCTTGTTCTTCCCTTAGCTAGACAGATTGATAACTTTTCCAAGGGTCATTTGAATGTCCACACCAGCAGCTTCTGCTTTATCTGGATCAGCTCAACTGTTGGCAGCTTTCATGTGCACAATCTTTGGATAGGTTGCTCCTAAGCCATGAAGGGCTGTGAATTGGAGTTAGTGAGGGATGGCAAACCTATGCTGGTGTTAGACTTGGGGGAAAGGAGACCTCCTAGGATGAGTGTAAGCACAAACATTTCTGAAGGATGCATGACATGATCTGTCTTTGAGACAGAAACTAAGTGGACTTGCAACAAGGTAGAGGGCAGTGAAGGCAGATTGTTCTGTAGGTGAAATCTACTTTACAGACAAGCCTAACTCTTGATATGGTGATAAGTACCTCTTTTCACGAGAGGGGACTGCTGGGGATAAGAGAGCAATACTGGGATGTACTGGGATGACAAACCTGGAAGGCTTGCAGGAGTATGACATACAATTCAATCTGACACAAAATGTGGTGGAACAAGGGTCAGATGGATGCTCTGGGTAGTAATGGGGAGCTACTGCATGACACAAGTCTGCTACAAAACAAGGTAGAAGCCTCTAGCACAGCTGTAGATGCATGCACAAGTACAGAGCAACATTCCTCATGTAACAGATAGTTTGTTAGCAAAGCACTTAGGACCAGTATGAATGCCTTAGAAATGCTAAGGTAATCCAAGAAAAGGAGAAAAAGTGTTCTTGGAGCATTTGGGAATAGACGATGTTTTTGGCTTCCAAGAGCATTCCATTTCTCCTTGGCTGTCTTTTCCATGTAGGTAGGCTTTTGTGCTCAAACTCATCCTCTGCCTTACAGAGAGCGACCTCAACTGTAACAAAGGATTCTTTGTCATGAAGTCCCTTTTGTTCTCTGAAAGTATGTGTATGTTCCCACTCAGGATGTCCACCACCGTAATGACAGTAAACCTGTCAGCTCCGTCTCACCCTCCTTTCCTTTACACTGTTGCCCCGAATGACCTTGGAGAACTTTTCAGACGTCTTTTGCCCTTAACTTTCTCAAGTCCTTTTGACGTCCCCACTGAAGCATCTGTGGGAAATGGTGAACTGTATCTTTATATGTATTACCCACAAAATTCTGCAGCATGGTGCAGCATAAGGGGTGATTTCTGAGGAATGTCAGCTATATGGCTTACACGGATTGATGGCTTGACTTTAGTTAGCTTTGCTGTGATTCAGTGATAGTGTTGTATTGGCAGATTGGTTGTGTGAATGCTGAGGCAAAGGTAAGGCTTAGGGAACAGATCTGATGGAGAGAACTAATACAAGGCATCGTAAGATTAGTGACAAAGAGACCTAACTGTGGTGACTGTCCAGAGATGGTCAACTCATGTAAGACTATAAGCTTGCAGGGCATTCAAAGATTGTTGCCTTTGAATAGAATAAATAGAGGAGAGGCAAGAGGGCACTGGGATGGACTCCTGGGATGGGTCAGTGAGAAAGACACTACATTTATTCTACAGCAAAGCCAGCTTAAAATTTGTTGATACGAATTTAACTCATCAAAACTTTCTACTCTATGTATCAGGGCAGTTCTTTCTATTAGATAACCACTGCAATTTGGGTGCGGTAGTATTTTAAATTATATTTACTGTTATATTGGACTACAGCCTTAGAGGCAAATATGGCAGTATAAGTACAATTGCCAAAAGCAATTTAAGACTGAGCTGTGAAGGGATTAGGCTAATCTTGTAGATGGCATGCATATTAAGAGATGTTTGATTAACTGAACTGATTTTCATCCATATGAAGTAAAGTGGCAATCATTTGACATATTTTCCTGTGAGTCATACTGTAACATAAAGCTTTACTAAACAGCTTCTATAAATGAGTCAAACAGTTCACACTACTAACATGAAGTAATTAGTGCAACCTGCAAATAGGTTCCACACGTGTGTATGCACTGCTGTCACTAAGGCAGCCCTCTTGCTTATAAGGGGTTAAATTTGATTGAGCTGGTACTGAGAATTAACTCAAAGTTCCTCACAGAAAGAAATACAGAAGTGCACTGTGTAGTCCTCCAACACATATAAATGCATACATTATGTTAGGCATGCAAATTGCCTAATGAGAATTTGCTAATTTGCTGTTTGTGTATATATATCAACATTTCCTCAGGTGCAGCTATGAGGCTGCTTGTGGAACGTGCAAGCTCAGAGATAAAGTGAATTAACCCAATCTTTACCATTCTTATCTAATATATGTAATACATGGTAGATTCTAATCTAATTCTAATCTACTCCTCAAATTTGTGTAGAGACAGAGACAGTTTTTCCAACCTTACAATTTGAGCTAAATGAAGCTGATGAAAGCAGATAGAAAAAATAGTATTTGTGAACTGGGTATCTCTTTAATACTTAGAAATCAGAAGGATGATATATCTTTCGTAAGTCTTTTACCTCCTAGGAAGGCCACCAGAAAAGAAACTACAAGAAGAGTGAAGTGTATTTGAACCATCCAGAAGAAAGTAAGGAACTCCCAGTACCCTGGATATCACCGCCAAAAGAGCTCAACTGGATGCCATCTCTTTCAGACTCTTAAACGAGCTCAGACAGGACACAGCTGACCGTATCTGATTCTGCAGGTTCTCCTACTTCTCTCTTTGAATGCTGATTTCATCTTAAATTTGGCATTTAAACTTAGTAAGAGCATATATGAAGATTTTAGCTCCTTCAGTAGATTTTCTAATGCTTTTTAACAGTAACATAATTATTTCAGTGTAGGTCACAGTTTTGGATAACTGTTGACGTTTATTTTGATGATTATGCAGATTAACTAGTCATAAAAAAAGATTTAAGAAATGGAAAAAAACTACCCACAGCAGAGATAGGTATATCCGTTGTAGTATTTAGGTATAGCTGAAAAAGTAAAAACTCTACTTGACTGACTAATATGACTAATAAATGAGAAAAAACTGTTAGACAATCCCTAAAACCATATACCAGATTAGGTTTATAGGTAGTTACACAAATAATTTCTGTGTGTTTTTTAGGATAAATAATATGTACCCGTTTTAAAAAATGATTGCCGTTGTCCCATTGCTCAGTGACATTACCCAAAATGCAGGTCTGCTTTGCCATCACCTCTACACGAATGTAGTGCGCTGTCAGGGACTGATGTTACCGGGCCTCCAAAGTAGTTGCGTGCCCTGAAGTGTCAAATCAATGTCTGCCAAGTATGATGATGGGGTCATTAAACAACAGCCAGTTGGTCTGTCAAGCTCATCGTCAGAGGAATGGTTCACAGCAGTCCCAAAGCAGTAGAATGAATTTCTATTAGTGTCAGCTACAGAACTGACAAGCATTTCAAAAACTGCCAAGTGACACTTATGCCACTAAGCTAGAGAGAGGCTTCCAGAAAATGAGGATGCTTCAAAACAAACGGAAATGTGGCTCCTCAGCAAGCTCATGGCCATGCCTGCTACAATAAAGACAATCAAGGAATTGGGGCCTGGGCATTGCTTTCTGCCACCTTCACATCTCTGTCTTAGAGTTGTCTTACTTAGACATCTGTCTTTGTATGCAAAATACAGTACCACTCATTTTTCTTGGTAACCATCTTGTGTGAATAACCTCCTGTTTCGTACTCTCCATTATTCATGTACACTACTGCAACATTAATTAGATTTTTAGCAAGACATTTTTGAAAGAAACCCATGTCAAGACTAACCTTTAAAATTAATCAGTGGAACAACATCTCTCCTAGATAAAAGCTTTTCGGACTGAATTCTTGAGATGCTCTAGTAACAGAGCTACAACAGGGCACAGCTGGAATTATGTGGCCATTTTCCTTGTGCTATTTTTTTACCTTCCCAAATTCTGTTTTATTTTACTTAGTGTCCTAATTGCTTTGGGCTTTGCTTTTTTTAAGATTTTGTATGCCCCATTCTCTTTTGCTTTCCACCTTTTCTCCTATCCTATTATCTTTTGCCTCGTCCTCATCAGGGACTGATTTGCAAATTGTAGTAGGTTCAGCAAAGGGCCACAAAGATGATTGAAGAACCATATTGCATGATACATGGGGACCGAGATGGCTTGGTGGAGGTCTAATTACAGTCCTCAGCTACTTGAAAATGTGTTATAGGGGTGAAGGTGCCATATTGTTGGAGATGCAGACTAAAATAACAAGAGGCAATGGTCAAAGTTATAGCTGTAAAAATTCCAACTAGATCTAAGGAGAAATGTTCTCACCGTGAGAGTGGTTAATCCTTAAGAGGTGCCTAGAGAGCCCTTAGGGTCTCCGTCCTTGGGGATACTCAAAACTACATGACAGAACCTTTGACAACCTGATCTAACTTTGAAACTAGCTGGATTTGAGTGGGCAGTTGGAGTCCGACTTTAATTATTCTGTGACTGTGGCTTCAAATTTCTTCAGTCTTCTAATCTTAGTTTTCTTTAACCCACCCCACTCAAGCCTCCTGCCCTACCTGGTCAGCCATCAGCAAAGTGGGACCATGCTTTTGATTCATATACACTCCTTCCTCTCTGCATTTTTTTCATCATGCTTTCCCACCCTCAGTTGTCTTGGAACTCGGAGAAGTTACTTTAGCTCTCAGCTGCTCTGCAGGTAGTGGTTGGAAGAAATTTATTGAACAATAAGAAAACTGCTCAGAGAGTCACACCCAGCTTATTGTGCTGGGATTGAGCCCACCTGTCCAGATTGCATCCAGATGCTGTATCCAGTGTTTGCATAGGATGGCACTGTCTTACACAGGGCAATTATTTCACTGTTTGATATTTGAAACCCAGATTTCAAAATACAACTTAACATTCAATTTAGTGTATCAACAAGAGCAGCAAACTCATAATGAGAAAACACGAAGACATAACAGAGACATTAAGACACATCTGTTCTCACCCAAGTGTATCACTAAGGTAAAGTGTATGAACAAGAAGACTATTAATTAATTGCATAAGTTTAACCTTGCATGCCAGAGTGAAATTTCTGTGCTCCATTTGAAGACTGAATGGTGTTTAAAAATCAAAAACGAAGGCAGAAAATATCTGAGAACTGCATGGAAGCTGAAGCCAGTAGTAAATTATTTCTTGAAAGGTGAATTATGAATAGTTTTGGCTAGAGTCTGGTTTTGACTAACAGCAATGATATTAACTTGCTGTTAGGTCATTCAGGGCCAAGTTAAGTCTGTTTTCTAGTTGTAAGCACAAGACAAAACCTAACAAGTTAATGCTTCCTGAAAAAAATAATTCAGAATAGGAAGGGCTTAGAATGCTAAAAATGTTAAATTGTAACACTTGGAAATGTCATTGGCCAGACAGGTCCTTGAGGCATATCTTTATGGACATTTACTTTTGACTTTGTAGCTTCTCCCTCATCTATGCAGTGGAGAATATGAACAAGAACCATCACGGCCTACTTTAAGAAAAGAAACACCAAAAATCTCTGTGAAGGAGTCCCATGGAACTCCGGCTGCTCAAAAAAATTGTCAAGTTGAATGAGACAGCCAGAATAAAGAGAGACTCAATGGTGTAGAGGACTTCTCCATGCTACACTTTAATGGCATGGGCCAGGAGGGAGTTTACAGGGATCACCCAAGACTTTGTGAACCCTGAGATAGATCATGTGAATGTGATATCTGGGAGAAAGCAGAGCCCCCAGCTATAGGATGAAGCTTCAGCCAGGTTCCCAGGACCACTTTCCTGAGTGTCAGACTTGTAAGGGGGAGTATGACTGCCACACTGTACTGTAGCAGGATGTGAAGGAAAAGAAAAGCAGAGGCAGACGTTCATGAAGCACAAAGACATCTGTAGGACAGTCTGATGATTATCGTTCAGCCGGCTGTTGCATGGAACGGAAGGTGATGCAGAGGAGGGTTGTTTGACACAGCCGTGGCTCCAAGGCAATCAGGAAGCACCTGCACAGGACAGCCACAGTGTGCACCTACCTCTGCCAGCAGCTGCCTACAGCCTTCTGAGGCTGAATGCATCAGCCAAGATCAAGGGATTAGTGCAGTAATTACCGGAGCGGCCTGGGACAGGCACAGGCCACAGCTGTTGGGAGGTAACATCATACCACCTCCCTAAATGCAGGAGCTCCACAGCTCCAGACTCACTCACTCAGACTGTCCAACTCCATAGGCTGGGGTGAAGCTGAGCTGTGAAAGGCTGGTTTCCTTTGTTTCCTTATCATTCTTCTGCATTGCCTGTAAAAAACAATGTGAGCCCTGAGCATGGTTTGCACTGTATTTAAGGGAACGGTGATGACTTCCCTATAAGGCATCCAGCCTTTCTCCAATGGCGATGCATTTTGGCTAGACTGAAGTAGACCAGATAGAGAGAGCTAGAATACAATTATACACTCTTTCTCACACAGAAACCAGCATGCTGGTTTTGACATGCTTCTGTGTGTGCTTCTCCATGCACTGCATGAGTATTACATTTCTTTACATTATACAGTATGTGAGTACATTGAAACAGGCTTTACAAAAGTAAACACAATAATAAATGCAAAAACTAAGAGCAGCATAGGACAAACTCTTGTTCCCTTTCCCACCATTTATTTCTGTGACAATTTAAAAAAACGTTTTCAATTAATTACTCAGAAAATACTGAGGGTTTTTTTTTGTGAACTGGCTAAACTATGTCAGTCACCAAAGATAAAACAAGCAAGTACAACCATGAACTAGTGTATTTGGCATTCTCCGATTGCCCAGTAGAGGATTACAGTGATTAGACTACACTAGGTGATGAGAATGTAGCAGAAAATCTATATGACATCCACCAACAATAAACACTGAAAGTAGGTTAGTAAGTAAACTAAAGAGAGTTTCCAACTATTACAGAATTAAAATTACCATTGGAAACAAAACAACATTTTCTTTCCTGTGGCATATTTCGTAGTACATTTTACTAAGCCAACTAAATCAAAGGTTTTAGAAAACAATTGTTTGAGAATGACTATGAAGGAGAGGAGAAAAAGGCACGGCTCAGGTAATATTTGTGGAAAAAGCAGGGAAAACAAAGTTATTCAGGAGAGCTGTCACTGTTAAAAGGGAGAAAAAGAAAAGGCCCTGCCATACTAGTGTTGAACAGCCTCAACAGAGGCTGCAGAGCCTGAAACTAGATGAAAGAAGAGCTCAAGGGTTACAAGTGCCATGAAGAAACGGATAGTAACCTTTACCTTTTGTTCAAGGCTAAAAAGTAGTTTTTCATAGGGTTCCTGGAATTAATAGGTGAAATTTTTTTCACCCACATCGGCATTAGTTATTGTAATAGGGCTTTGAGGTTTTAACCTGGGACTTTTTGAGGATAAACAAACATACAGATGTGTCAATCCAGAGACAGTTCCTGCCCCAGAGACTTCGCAGTCTAGACTTAAGGCATGAATCCTGATGTGGAAAGCAGATAGGGAGTGGAAGATGTTTTGTTGACATCTTTTGTGAAATAGACGGCACTAGAAGAGGACAGGAGAATAGGTGATTGAAAAATGCAACAAGATAAGTTTTGCAGTATAGAAAACAAAATGTCTGCTGCCAATACACCTATGACCAGATCAGGAAAAGACTCAAAGAATGAGGATGTGGGAGAAGTGTGTATGAGAGGTGTGTAAAAGTACTTCAGGGAAATTCACACACTGGAGAAAATGTTGATATAAATAGCAAATGAAAACCAGGAGCCTCCTTTTTATTGTTGTGCCTCCTGAGGCTCTGTGTGTATAGGAGAGAGAGGAAGACGAGTGCCAGCATTAAACATGCGTGATAGCAGTTAGACACCTACTTTTCCTCATTTCACTGTCAGATCGTGGAGTTATGAGGCTTATTGACAGATTTAGTTGCTGGTAATTGTTAATGGGTTTATTGAAACCACCACTACTATGTACTGTGTAAACACAGAAAGACATTTCCTGATGCCAAGTAAGGAGAATGTATAACAAATGGCAATGAAAATTGAAATAAAATGCTCTGTACCTCAGTAACCCATGATCGTTATTATTTCATCAGCTACTCTGTGTCACAGTAGGGACAAGTCTTGAAAAGGAATTTTGAGGAGGAATATGAATTTCAGGAGATTCCAGTTATTTCATGTGAAGTCATGCCTCCAGAATTCTGCCAGGAATTATTACTGAAAGTTAAGCTTTATTCATTTGTTATGTCTTCACTAATTCCTTTTCTCTTGTTCTGCCATCATAAAGCTGTCTGCTTAATTTTTGGTAATTATATATGTATACACTCACAAAAATTCAAACTGTCTCTCAAGCTTACTCTAAGATTTCTGAGTAGTTGTTTATCGACCTGATATCAAATATTTTTTCCAAGGCCCTTGGGTAAGATCAGATTGACTTTTGATAGATCTGAGGTTCAAAGGTTTGTTTGTACTTGCAGGTAGACTAGAAAGAGGAAAGCAATTTTTTTGCCAGTTTTTCAGCTTTTCCTTCTTTCTCTGTTACCTTTAAATGCGCCAATTCTATGACCAGAATTATTATGTTTTGACTTTTTGTTTTCTTTTTTTACGAACAGGATTTTTTTTACTTCAGTTATGCCACGCGTAGTGGTATTCGGATCAGATCTATCCCTTTATCAGCATTCGAAACAAAGAAATCTCTTAGAAGCTATTCTACTGTCATACAAGAGCTAAAAAAAGGAAGATGGTTGGGGAGAGATCATTGTTCTCAAGGCTGTGGGAGAGAAAAAGGCTGGCACAGAAATCCCCCGTACAGGTCTTTACTGGGAAACTCTGGTGAAGATGCATAGCCAGGCTCTCCCTCTGATGCTAGTAACTCCTGAAACTCCTCCATGAGCCAACAGGCTGAGAAAGAAAACATGATCTTCTCTGACCTCCCTCAGGAGGCTTTGCCTTTGAATTCCCTGCTGTTGGCCAGGAGAAGCCCACAATCTGTGTATGCATCTCAATACCAAGGTGCGTAGTCAACCCAAGTGGTGACTGACTTCCCTCTCTTGATGCGGGAGAGAATTGAAGTGTAGAGGAGTGCCTGGACAGGACCCCACTGTCGCTTTCTTCCCTACTTCACTATTTATGTTGTTGGGAAAAAAAAAAGTAGAAGTTAAAGAAACTGCCCAGCGGTTACAGGATGTCCTGTTGCATTTATCTAGCGATGCAGGCAAATGACTCACCCGAAATATTTGATGATCGGAAATTATTATGTTTTTCTTTCTTTCTCACATTTCTTCCTGAAAATATCAAGCATTCAAACTGTGAAACATGGTTAAAGGTAACATCTTAAAGCTATATGAATTCAAGGAAAGAATAAGGAAACTGACTGTGTCTTTGAAAGCTTACGGTAGTTTGGAAAAAAACACTTGACAAGTATCTGCCTGCCCATCTCTGAAAGCTGTGTTACAAGAAAGCAAACGGTATCATTAAGATCACTGGAAAAAGTCCTGCCCTGATCATATTCTTTGACATGGATTATATATTGCATTTATTATCCTGATCATTTATCTTTTTTTTTAATAAAGAGGTGTCCGTGAATGGTTAGTCCTACCAGCCACATCCACACCAGCGTTAACAGCCTTGAGCTGTTCTCAGTTCATGTAATGTGGAACCCCGTACAAGGCTATTCACCTGGGAGTGTCCAGGACGTAGCCTGCTGGTGTGTGGCCTGTGCACAGCTTTGGAGACACTTGGTGTCTGCTTTCTCCCTTTGTCACATCTGCTCTGGACCAACCTGGGAAAGGAGAAACCTGAATCCCAATCCCTGCTGGGATATGGAGACTGGTTTGAAAGCCCTGCACGTACCTTCCCAGAAGAGTTGGCAGTCCGGATAAAATGGAGGAACTGTTTCAGTGACTTTCCTAAAGCCATGCTGGAAGCCTGTAAGAATGGATTCTGTTTCTCTTTACTACCAGTGTAACAGCCTAAGTACTCAGCTTTTAAGAAAGAAAATTCTGCAAGCCCTTTGCAAAAGGTACCAAGAGAACAAGTCACGTGTAAGTTGTGAGAATATTCAATGCACATTGTTTTAGGATGATTATAAGCAAAGTTTTGGATCTGTAAAGGAAAAAACGTCATAAAGATGGCTGATTGGGGAAGAAAGCAAAGACTGTCATAGTATGTTTCACTAGGAACCAATATTTTTGTGTGGCCATGTCTAAGAAGTAGCCAAGAAACACGAGTCGTGTTAACCCAGGAGGAGTGAATAAAGGGTCAGAATGATCATCGGATGATTTTACTTACCTTCAGGATGTAAGACTGTCTTGCTTTATATTTTCTCAGCAACTACAAAGCTAGACATTTACATGTGATTTTTTTCATTGTGTTAATGAAGTCAAGATTATCATGTGGTTCCTTGATTACCATCAGCCAGAGAATTAATAAAACATCAGATCCCATGACACTCATGAGACTGAGAGATTTGATAGGACTGGTTCTAACCACACAGAATTATCTCTACATGCTGAGCTTATTTTTGGTACTAGTCAGCTATTTCTGGGTAAACTTTCTACCTCTGTCTTTTGCTTTTAAGAAGGAATTTTTCAGTGCTCTGCAATAAAGAAACAGATAGGAAATGGCAGTTCCTGTCCCAGGAACAAGACAGAAAAAAAAGTGGGAAGCAGAAGAAGAACAATTTAAGCAGCTTGACCAGACATCAAGCTCTGTTCTGAGTTTCAACTTAGGGCTTTGGACCCCAACATCATTTACATAGAAGGTATTGCTTTGTAGAAGTCCACTGGGTTATGCATAGCATGGCATAACTAAAGGCTGTCTAAGGATATCATACTTAAAACTCACAAAATCAATGTCTTAAAAAGTCCTTTTATAGGCTTTTTCCAAAGTAGTAGCTCCCTCAGGCTCAAATGCCTCCTACCCAAGTTAAGATTTTGTTTAATTCATAAAGATGTTGATTTGTCTGCTAGATTGTTTCCCATGGATCAGCCTGTTCACAAACACAAAACATACCGGCATCCAGCTGGGTGTTACTCCTGCCAATTTCTAGACAATAAATGGTTCAGTACAGAGCAAAACTCAAAACTTTTTATTCCAAAAAGCAATACAAGCAGTAGACATTTCCTACTGACACACTGCCAGAGTAAATATTACCACTGTATAAGTTTCTTTTCAGAGCTTTCATCAGGTCAAAGTACAAACATAGACATTATCTAGCTTTACACTGCATTTAAAAAGCTTTCATGAATGATTGAAAAACATTTTAATTACATTTTCAAACATACTACTCATTGCATCTTAACAAGCTACAACCTCCCTCAACAGCAGAGCATAACAGGTTGGTACTGTTCTGCCGAATGTACGGGGTTTATTTTGGGACGAAGCCTTCAGGGAGGCGTGAAATGACTTCCATGGCATTTCTGGCACTCCATGACAGGTGTCCCCAGCACATACAAAAACCAAGAAGAGTCTGAGTTCGGGATATCTACAATGTGACCCCTGGTATCAGTCAAACCAGGAGCAACCTTTATTATTTGGTTGTTTGCTTTATTAATGCAACCAACTGCCACAGAAAGGAGGATGTGCTGGTTTTGTGCAGCAAGTGGACCATTGGTAGGTTAGGGAGAGGTTTCCTTCTGTTGGTGGAAACACTCACTGCCTGCTAAAAAACAAATAAATGTGCTAGAAATAGGAGTATTTGTATATTTTTTTCTTAAAAATAAAATCCGTATGTTCTAAGCTTGTCGCAAATTAACAAAAAGTCACTTTGGCTCTTCCTGCAACTTTAGTAAAGCCACAAACCAGTTCACAGCTTTACCTTGCAGCTAGAGTGAGATGTCCTGTGGGCAAAAACACCGAGGCAGCGATCAACAGACCTGGTTCTGTCCTGAGTTCCAAAATGGCCATTTAATCTCTCCCCACACTGACAGTTAAAAGGAGGATGCATTTGTGATTTGAGCAATTTTAGCTGTTGCATGGATAAAATCCCTGTATCAACTGTGAGAAAAACACTTTTTTTTTTTATTTAGCTTTGTAGTGGGCTTGGAAGGCGATGGGACTTGGTTGGTGGCAAACCCAAGCTGTGAAGTGAGCGTCAAACCCAATGACTTGTCATAATAAATATCTGACAGTAGCTCCTTTACTCTCATGCTGTAAGAAAACCAGCTGAGATGCTGTATCTGGCAACAGGAGAGCAGCAAAATTCTGGGTAACAAGGTACACAGGCTTCAGCTTTTGAATGACATGCAAGTGCAGTCTGGTGAGGAGGACAAGAGTCTATCTGATTAAATAGAGCTGTCTGTGCCACAGTTTGAGGGATTGAGGTATGTCCCAGTCATTAAAAAAGCAGATTTTTATTCTCTGTGAAAATAAAAATAATTATATTCCCCAAACAGGAGGTGGACCATAAAATTCACGTGCACAGGACTTGTAAAAAAAATCAGTAGCTTCTATTAGATAACTGAATCTCTTTTCCTGAGTTTGGTGGAAGTCCTTGTGGACCATCTTCCAAGGTTTCTTTCCATTAGGGCATTCTATAGTGAAATGCCATGTTTTTTTCAGGAAAACATTTTCCCTTTTTAATAGCACACCTTAAGCTGTTGTTGAATCTTGCAGCATCACTCTATCAAATCCTTCCCTCTCTTTGCTCTTACTGACTTGCTTCTGGTACTTTGCTTCTGCTCTACCCACTGCTCGTGATCTTTGGTCAAAAAGAGATCCTTTCCAAGATACATCATTCAGTGGGAGAGAAACTCTACAGCCAGGGAAAAGACAAGGGCAGGACGGATGTATTTTGGGACATCAAGAGTTAAAACTAGGAGGTTGTAATCTATTTATGGAAAAGAGTTAAGAGCTTTGTGTATGCAGTAACCAGTTCCAGCTCTTGGAGCCATTGAGGTGGCAGAATCAAACTCAGAATGCTAATTACTGTAACTGAAGAAGGAGTATACTTGTTATCTGATATAAAGCAATTTTGGAAACACCTACAGTTCCAGAATAATAGTAATAACCATAATTGAAAACATGATCTGACAAGTCACTAACAACCCATTACATCACAGCACTGTGAAAGAGCCTGCTTTCTTTACAAAGCACCCTTCTGTCAATCCTTGACAAATATATACACACCAACATGGTCTAAAGAGCTGCTGTGTAGGAGATGTTAAAATAAGTCACAGCTCAATACTCTAATTGTGTTGTTTGTGCTAGATCCTTTTGTTATTGGGGTAAGGTGGAACTCAAAAGGAGTATCAATAGCTGGCTTCAGAAACAGATGCTGGTTTGTCTGTTTATGTAGATCAAATTGGCATTTCTTAGCTACGTTCTTTCACTTGGACTGAGACAGAGATCTCAGACTTGTCTTATTTGGGCTCATATGGGAAAAGAATGAAGCTGAAAGACACCAGAAGCTAGAAGACTGGCCCTCTTTATCACACAGAGGAGTGATTCAGAAAGCATGTTGCACAGAAATCTCTGGCTTGAAACAGAAGTCTCAGGTAAGCACCCTTTCCCTGGAGAACTGCAGCTCGTCCTTGCCCACATGTCTCCTGAAGCAAGGCAGGCACAGCAAGGGAGAATGACATAAGCACAATCCCAATGTTGCTGTCTGTTTCCTCGGTTTGTCTTGAAAATGAAAAATGAAAAAAGGTTTTGCGAAGAAGAAACTTAGTCAAATACAGACTGGATGTAGTAGCTGGGGTGAAGGGGGGGGGGGGGGGGGAGGGGAGGGGAGATTTCTTTTCTTCCAGCCATTCTTGTCTTCACCTCATGGAATTCAGTTTTTAGCAGTAGCAGCATAAAGCAACTGAGATAACAGCTACATAAAAATTCCCCCTCTCTATTCCACACCGCCATTCAGCAGCTATAGAATGCCTTATCTTGTGGCTGGCAATGAAGAGTGACAAGCAAAGGAAGTAGATGAGGGAGAGCATTCCTTGAGCTTTCTGGTTTTGGAATTTTATTCTGACTTAATCTATAGGATGATCCACTCTCTAATTAACCCCAGAGCTAACGATCTGCAAGAGCACTTGAAGTTAGATTGCCTTTCTGTGTGCCCTGCACCAAGAACAGCTCAACCACATCCAGGCTTGCCGTTTCCTCCAGATTTGTCCAGCCTCAGAAGACAAGATTGATCTGGACCCTATCCTGCTTTTTCAGTTATGTGGAGGAGGCTGGGGAATTGGGGTCCGACGTTGTCAATATTTTCCCGTGAGCTCACACCAGGGCTGTGATTTGCAAGTTTTCATCTGTGGGCAGACCCAGCCTGCTGACTGCCCTGCACAGCATGGTTACGCTTTGCTCTCTCCTTGTGTCTTTCCGGATGTCTGCCATCTGGCAGACTCCACTCACATTTACAGTACTCTCCGAAGAGGGTGACGGATTTGCTTGCCACCAGCCACACAAACACACACATTGTACAGGGCTGGCTGTGTGCCTGGCTTCTCCCAGCTATAGCGTAGCCCACCCACTCTGAGCATCTCTACCCGGATGCATAATCAACTTAGTATACAATAATCATTCTTATTTCAAAACAATCTTGCCCTACTTGCTACCACTTCATTAATTCCTTAGTCTGAGTTGCATCATTTTTTTGTTGAGTTACACCCAGAGCTCCACTTCTGCATTGAAGCTGCAGAGCTGCAATGGCCCGAGCACCTATGGCCAGCATCTGCGTGCCCTCAGTGCTCCACAAGATCCAGACAAATGAAAAGAGGTGGATGTTTGAGACAACCTATCTAGGTAACTGTTTTGTTTACATAGCAACATCTGATATTCTCATGAAACTTCACAGTAGATATAAAATTAAAAATATTTATTATTAAATTACCCTCTGTAAGGGGGGTACGTCTATGCAACTCTCACGAGATAACACCCAGTTTTAGTTCATAGACAATGTCATGGAAGGGAAAGAATGATAATTTTGGTAAGTCAGACAGAATTTGGGTGTTCTCTGTTCTGTGCTGTACCAGTGATACTCTAGTTCCCCTACTACTTTTCGCCGCTTGAAACCAGCCCTCACAGCTTGGTGGTGGAGCAGCCTGCAGCTAGTAGACTTTCACAGTCTCAAATGGGACTGCTGTTCCCTAGAGAATGAGATACTGGTAGTTTGCCAGCCAGCCTGAAATCACTCAGCTCAAACTGAAATGAATTTTAAGTGAAGGCAAAGTGAAATTCTATTGACATGCAAAGTGGAAGTGTTCAGTTGCTGTCTGTAGAGACAGACACACACAGAAATAAGGAGAAGTAGTGATTTTTTTTTTTTTAGCTCCAGTTGGCCCTCCAGTTCTTCCAGCTAGAGAGTATCAGGAGGCTGAGCTGATGTTTAGTCCCTGGGAACAGTTATCTCCAGGTATCTCTAGACTAGTAGTTTAATTTGGATCAAGAACATATTTCTTAAATAGCAATTTTGTGGTTTTCCTCTGTACTGCGGCTCACATTGCAGGATAGTCTTGGAGTGTGCAAGCTGGATTCCTGCCAGGGGAAATGTAGCCAGATGGCTTTGACCAGCAATGCACATTCAGCCCACAGGACTGGATTAGAGCTGCTCTGTGGTAAAATCCCAGTGAAATGGTATGCACTGGGCACTGGCTGTTTTCCTCTGTAGTCCCCTTCCTGGGGTGTTGCAATGCCCATGTGGACCCAGCTGTAGTAAACTCTCCTGCATTGCTGGACACTGATTTTGTGATTGGATTGTGTGGATTGCCATGGTAGGAAGATGATAACACAGAAAGAAATCTGAAAATCTGTGTAACTGCAAGGAAGGGGTCTGGGGCTTATGCCATCTGTGGTGCCAAGCAAACATCCAGCTAGAATAACCAGGCATCAGCAAGATATCATGATTTCAAAACTTCTGCTGTCTACTTCTGTGTTTATCATTTATTCACGGCTCTTCACATTAACCCCCAATGTTTGCTTGTTAGCAAACAAGCAGTAAACTGCAGCATTGCTCTTTTCTCTTACGACCAGAAAACTAACAGCTATCACACCTCAGCAGCTAAATGTCACCGCATCAGGCCACTGACTCATTTTGACCTATTCTTAATGAAAATCTAACCAGGAATGGACAGTGCAGGTTCTAGACAATTGCAGTACCTCTTTATTCCATTGTTCTTCAGAGATCCACAGGGAACTTGAAGTGTTTCAGATGCTGTGAAGAAGGTACATGGTAGCAACCTGCTGCCTATTGGGTTGTGTTGGCTAGTCATTCTTTACCTCCAGAACAGGACAGCTGGCTCCCAGGTCTACCAGCTGAAGCATCTTTCTCTAAAACTCAGTTTGCCTGGTGTACTACAGCACTTGGGCGTCCTGCTGTGGGCAGCGTGGAGCAGCTCGTGCATTTACTTCCTTTGCGATAAAGTGTGGAAAATGATATGGCTGGTGGGGATCTAAGAATTGCTACTTGGTGTGTAGTTTGAAAAACATGACTTGACACCTGTCACCAAGGTCATTAGATCACTCATCTCGTATAAATGAAAAATAAAGTTCCCTGCATAGCCTGAAAGGCAATGCAAAACTCAGTGCAGATGAGGAGATTAAAGGAAGTGGCAATGTTTTCCTAACACAATCTGGACTCCGACAGGAATTTAATCTTTTCTTAATATGTCCTTATCTAAGTTATTGTGAATTTCCGTGGATTTTGCCATTCATCTTTGCTCACAATGGTTCTGCTGTGCAAGGCAGCGGCATCTTTAGAGTCAGCAAACCTTTGTAGTAATCCAGGTCTGCTTCCATGCATTCCCTCAAACACCCGCACTAGTAGGGGAATGACGATCTCTTTTTCTTTGTCTCTTAAAACTCACGAAGTTTCTACAAGCTTGGATACCTATAAACAGTGATCTATAAATTCTGGCTCTTTTATTTCTCACCTAAGCAGCTGACTTCTGAGCAGGGACCCTCTGCTCATTGGGTTTTCTTCTCCTGGCAGTTTTCGCAGGCCCTTAAACCTGACTGCTGATCATCTCTGTCTACATGATCTGAGCTAGCCAAACACTCACTTCTCCTGTGGTCTCAAACTGCCAAGCAGCTGCTCATTGCTGCATTTTCCTCTGGGCTGAGTTGAGATTATGGATCTTCTAGGGTTTTTTTCTGAGCCTTCTGTGCTGGAGTAGCTCATTTTTTTAACTAACTTGGCAGTACCACTATTGCCAAATTGGCCAGATTGGATTTCTTCTTGTCAGACCTTGATTCTGTAGCCACCTCAACCATCTGTGAACCAGTTTTCTACTTGAAAAAGGATTAAATATTTCTCCACTTCTAGTTTTTATAACAAGAGACAATAATTTTGGATTAGGTCATTCTCATTAGCAGAGAAAATAAGCATGCAAGAAGTCAGACTGTTTCCTGCTTCCATTTCTTTATAATAAATGTCCACAGTTCTTTAAACAAAGCTGATAAATCAGAGCAGCAGCAAAGACTAGTAGAGTGGTCAGTTCCAACTGCTGAAAAATCCTGCTAGCCTCTCTTCACCTCTGTGTCTGAAGCCAAAACATGGGTTTGACCTGCCTATGAAGTAATTGCAAAATAGTTGCATTTCAGGCATTCTTCTCTGATTTCTAAACTATTATAATGAATCCAGGTCTTGGTTTTGTGCCAGCTGTTTTTGCTTGTTTTTTGTTTGGTTGTTTTTTTTAACTGCAGGAACTACGGATTTATTTTTAGATGGAAGCTCTTCTTTTTTTTTCAGACAACACTCTTTTCAAGCTGCATTAAAAAAACCCAGAAGACTGTCAGTAAAGCCACAAAACTTGGCAGCAAGAAGAAAAGGTGGGCACAAACAGTGTCTCTTGCAGAAGGTACAATCTAAGCCCTGTAACATTCAGATCTGCAGCCTGAACACAGCTTCATTGGTCCTGTGCTCTGCCCTGCTCCCAGTACTTGGCTGGTACCTGAGCCATCAGGAGAACTTGCGTGTAGGTGTCCCATTCTACATTACATGACCACACAGGTTGTTCTCAAACCTCACTCCTTACAGCATCTCGTTAATGGGTTAATGAATACCCTGACTGGTAATCTCCACATTTGCTGAAGAATTTCCATGAGACTTACTTTCCTTGGACGATCTCAGTGTCAAAACCCAGCACTAAAAGCACTCTCTGGAGCACAGTTTCTCCCACAGCACGAGTCACAGCCTGGGGCTCCCCCCACAGCTGCTTCCTGGGGAACTCCATCTTCCGTTTTGGGGACCATCGCTTTCCAGAAGCACAGGTCTGAGTCTGAGCTGCAGATAACTGATGTCTTCTGGGAACATACAAACACTCTGATGTCTGAGGGAACCCCTTGGATAAGCCTAGCTGCAACCTGCATGCACGGAAATCATTCCCACACTGGTAGGGATGTTTGGCACTGGCAGTTCCCCCCTGAGTGCCCCTCCAGGGCAATGGGCTCTGCCACTTTGAAGTTCTCCTGAGCAAAGCTGTCCATATTTAACCTTCCTAGGCAGACTTTCAGATGAAGTTCACATATAGTGGGAAAGCAGAGCATACAATTTGCTCCCATTTGACATAATCATAGGCTGTCCCAGCCCCTGGAACAATTTAATGAATACCTTAGGATGGGTTTTGCTGTCAGATCATAATTCTACCTTTCAAAAAAGCTCTTGCCATTGTCACCATTCCTGCATCTGACACTGTGACAATGTTATGAAACCCTAGATCTTTGGGTAGCAGTGCACTGGTATGATAAATTTATTTATTCAGCTGGCATCAACCTGAAGTAACTATGCAGAGGAATATCTTCTCTGATACCCATTTTTTGCCACATTTTTTAGGATAAAAGATTGGGGAAAAGTATTTCATGACTCCCCACACAACAAAGGTACACTGGGAGCATCTCTACTCATGTTTATGCAGTGCTAAAGCTCTGGTGACAGCATTGCGCTCCTCTAATAAACCACAGGGGTTTCACAAGAAGCTTGCAGTGCAGCTTTGAGAAAAAGGAAGAAAATGAGTTGAGTCACAGAGAGATGCAGGAAGGATTGCACTGTCATCAAAACTAGACTGCTTCCAACAGCGTTTTTTTTCCTCAGTGATCTGAGAACCCGTAAACCTGGAGCAACATTTCAGGTTTTCAGAGAAGCCCGTGTTGATGGGAAGTGCTTTGAAACTTGTTCCGGTTTTGGACCGTCACGGGGTGATGGGCCAAGACCTCCAAGATGTGTCAAAGGAAGAGCACAGAAGGCGTTTTTGCATAAGTTTTGAATAAGAGTGCACAAGGAGCTGATGGCAGAACCATGCTCCCCCAGCCTCGTGACATGCTAAAAAGGCACTGATCCTTGGGTCTTCATATGGAGAAATCTGCAGCTGGCTCAGATTGGTAGGAGAAGGTAAATGGTGAGAATCTGCCATACATTGCAGGTGTTTTGTAGAGCCGTGTGCGCAGCATGGCTGGGCAATTCCCTGGCGCAGGCAAACCCTGGAGCAGAGCCCAGCTGCTGTCAGGGCTCACAAGCAGGGTACTGCCCTCCTCATCTCTGCCCTGAGCAACAGCCCTGCTTACAGCATGGGTCAGGCACTACCAAAGGACATCTTTGAGACACCACTAAGCCAAATGGCTTTACGCTAAAAGACCATGCTGAAATGAGAAACAAACCCCAGGGTGGACAAGCCTTGTTTACAGACTCAGCCTTTTCTCCTGCCTCCACCCTCCATTGTTGTAGCTATGATCTTCACTACTCTGGTAAATCTCCAGCCTTTCTACATTCAATCACTCCAGCTGGTTTTAGCTGTTCCTCTTGCTTCCTTTCAGCTATTGATGCCTTCTGCAGTCTCCAGAGAAACAAGCAGGGGTTTTTTTGGTATTATTTTGGGCAGCTGGGGGACTTCACTTACTTGAATCAACACAGCATCACTCTTACAAGTTACTTACTTCCCCAGAGTGTGTATATGGGTAATACTCTGTCTCCCCTTATGCAGTAGGCTGGACTGCTTGGCAGCTGAAACAGGAGAGGGTCTGAATCGATTTCAAGCCTACTTTTAGAGCATTTATTCCTTTGGCATTGCCCCACATGCTTGCAAAAATCTGTCTGTTCTGTTCTCATACAGTAATCTAAAAATTCCTTGCCACTGATAATCACCTTTTCAAAGGACTCTGGACTGCACCATTACTCCAGTGCCAGGAATATTGATACCGGTGTTAGAAAGTCAAAACTATCAATGCTAAATTAATTTATACTATGTGTTAGAATTACCCTTCTTCCTTGGTATTTGGAGGTGGGAAGATTTGTGTGGTTAGAGGGAAAGGACAGTTAAAGCAAACAGTGAATGAGGCATACAAAAGCAGAGAGTAAACCAAGTGAAAATGATCCAATTTTCTACTGAATTGTTCAATGAGTTACTGCAAGTATTTTTTTCCCTGCACTATTTACAGGGTTTCCCTCTTCCAAATGTTACCATAGTCACTGTGGTGTGATGTTAATTTGTTTATATAACCCCTGAGTTGCACACACAGACCCAGATGCTACTTCAGAACCACTGCACTTGGGGAAGATGTTCTAAAGCCAGTACATTAAAACTTCATGGAACACTGATTTTTTTTACACAGCTTCCTTCAGAGAAGGGCACAATGCTAATTCTCCTACCATGAAGAGACACTTGCTCAGCCCCACTGAAGCTCTGCTCCCCTTGAACCTGCAATTAAGCTTCGGCCTTCTAAAGCACTTGTTTTAACTGCATATTCCATTGCTTCTCTTCATACTACGCACCAGAAAAAGGAACTGCTGGGTTTGGTTTAATATTGGATTTAATTACGATATACCTAAGAGATCAGGAGCTCAAGAACACAGTATAAAGTATAAAACAGTGTGCATTCACTGCATTTAGTCCAAATATTAATTAACTGCCAAAAAAATAAAATCTGCATTTTTCCTACAACTTATTTTGTGGCTTAAAATTGGTAAAAGATCAAACTTCTGTAAGTATTTATTTTACAGTAGCAATGTAGCATCTTTGTAGCCTAATGTATCATATGCAAAATACTACTTGATTCCCACAAGGGTATTAAAACTCTGGGTATGAGATGTTCATAAATTTACTGCATCTCAGTCCGTGTTTCTACAATATAAAGGCAGAATGTTTTACAGAAACTCATATCATAAATGATGCTCATGAATGTCCTCCATGAAGCATTTGTTGCTTGAAGTTACTAACAACGAAGTAAAAATTTTAAGCTTTTTTAATCTGTAAAACTATGTCAATCTGTTAATTAGTCGATTCACAGTCCCAAGTGCTGTTTCACTGCA
Source organism: Tapera naevia (assembly GCA_033556795.1). Lineage (NCBI taxonomy): Eukaryota > Metazoa > Chordata > Aves > Cuculiformes > Neomorphidae > Tapera > Tapera naevia. The sequence continues at coordinate 22,762,559 of JAUMJJ010000038.1, forward strand.
CTGTAAACTAGCACTGAGTGTGGTTGCACAAGTGTTTTCTAACACCCCATACACACACAAATACTTAGATATGATGATGCATAACTGATTTAAAGAGTTGGATTTCATTCCTTATGTGTGTGTGGGGCTGGAAAAGCCTCTCATTTGGTTATTCTACAGAGTTTTGTCTGTCAGCACTAAAGCATAATTTAGTGCTCAGTTGCTGCTGCCTTCAGTATCCTACTGCACTTCAAGCAGAGGGGAAGCAGCACTAATTTATTGTCTTAGAAACGATATTCCCACACTCTTACCTCAAAACCAGGATCAAAATTTATGTTGGGTATTTACTGTAGGTGCATTTCAGTGAGTGTCATATCCACTCATATCCATGCCCTAGACACTTCTTGTCTGCCTACTTTTCTGCTTGGAAAATTACTCAAAAGCCACTCTACCCCTCTAAACTCCAGAGTGGGAAGCAGAGAGGCATCACCACGGAGAGGTGGGCTCCCTCTGCCCTCCCTGAAGCCTGTACAAGGATCCAACACAGTCTCAAAAAGATGGGGGAACACATACCCCTCTGGTTACATAGACAATCCTTCAGTCAGAAGGTGTCTCTGAAACATCTTTGTATCAAAGAGAGCTGGCAAGGAGGAAAATAAAATAATAAACCCCAGAGGGTAGAGCCCTGCCACCAGTTGCTCTCTCCCCGTGTTCCCACAAGCCAGAGACCTCACTGCAAGAAATGCATGGACCTTCACCCTACAAGGAATAGCTGAAAAGGTTTCCCAGTAAGCATGGAGCCAGAGAGGTGAACTGGGGTGAACCTCGGGTAGCGTACCTGAGGTTTCACTTGATGTTCAGATGCTTTTGTTTCTCAAGCACAGACAGTAGTTCTTAACAAAAGGCAGCTCTCAGGTTTTTTGAACCTCTGAATGCTCAAAATCAGAGCAAGTACAGAATTAGCACAAGTGACAGTTGCAAAGAAATCCTGAACTTCTTATCAACTGGTTGGACTTCAACCTTGCAAGACTACATTTTACAAGGATTTTTTTCCTACATTAACAGGTACTCTACATTTAGAATTTTGACAAAATTACTACAAAACATTTATTAACAGTAGCAATAAACAGAACATTTCTTTTTCTGTAAACAGAAATTGAAGTGTAAATTGGCTTTAAGTCATTTTTGACCAGTCAGCTGTACAAAAGCTTAAGCAAAGCAGCAGTCAGAGAGGTTGCGTTTGGAAGAATCCACACTGAGTTCAGGAGATGTCATGCCTTATTAGATCACCAAAATAAGCTGTTATTGTCTTCAGTTTGTTATTGAGAAAATTCTGTTCTATTTCAACTTTCCCTCCTGGCCCTGCTAAGGAAGCCACCTGAAAAACAAAGAAGAAAAAGCACATCAATCAACGCACAGTAGAAGAGGCAAAACCCCAAACCTTTTATTCACACGAAACATCATGTAAAACACGTGTTGGGTCTGTTAATACTGGTGACAATGTACCATGGCACCTAACGCCTTTGGTCCTGTTTCAGTGTCTCCTTTTACTCACAGAAGTTGTTTGTGACTTTCCTGTGACTGAAAAATCCCCCATACTCCAAGCCATGAAAATAAGAGGACTTCAGAACTAGAGATAAATAGCCATTGGTTCACGTGCTGTGCTGAGATACAAGATGCTAGACTCTTGTTTGCAGGGCACCTGGCATTTGAGATGCCCAGAAGCAGCTAAAAGCAAGCTGTAAACTGTGTTTTGAAGGTATCAAAATCCCAAGTTTTGGGGGAAGAGTAAAACAAAATCCTGGGATGAGGAAGCATAAAGGTTGCATTGAAGAGGGCAGGGGGAACAACCCAAGTAAACCCAAACCCAAACATGCAGAGCAGCTCAACAAAACAAGTCACAGTTATTTTTTGTTGCTATTACAACAACAAAAAAAATGCTGTTGTGTGCACTGGAGTCTCAGGCAGCGTTGAGGGCGAGGCTGTGGGCAGCTGAGTAACTGCAGGCAGGGAGAACCCGTCAGGCAGTGCTGGTCCCAGCTCTTGTGTTTAAAATCACTGGAGTGAGAATTTCACTGTTCATGCTCTGTTGACTGAGCCCGGTGCACACCTTTAATGCTTCATGATCACAGACAGACAGCGTTCTGCTGCAGACTTTGCATTTTGGACTGGAGCATGCAACACCCTCTGCTGTTCCTCATGATGCCTAGTATCACCCTTTTGAGGGACCACAGCCATACAGGTTGCTGATTTCTCACCAGGATAGTTTTCACACACAGAAGGAAGAGAGCACCACCAAAACTGAGCACTGACTGTTTTTGTCTCCGCATTGTGGACCCTGAGGGCCTGTGCTGCGGTGGGAGTCCCTGCTGCACAGCCAGTTCTGCTCCATGCTGCTGTTTGCCCTGCCTGCTGCAGGAATGCCATTTCTCAGTTCCTTCAGCAGACATAAAGTGACCAAGGTCTACAAGCCTGCAGCAGATTTTAATTGAACTTTAAATCTAGAAGTCTGTGATGTTAGCAGCTGGAACTTAAAGTTCAGGTTGCATTATTAACACTTCAACTCCTTTGAGATTTGACTCTGTAGTGCAGGTTTAAATATAAACATGTTGAACTTCCTCTATTTTACTGTAAGTAATAAATCAGCCTACTATCAAGAGGAAATAACAGATTCATCTAAATTATACTTTGAACCTTTATTGACTTGCTCTGAAAATTACCACACAGCTCTAAACAAAGCATTTACTTTTCTCAGTGTGTGTTTTTCTTTTCTTTGCATTTCTTTTGTTTCTGCTGACAAAAACAGAAGCATGAGCAGTTTGTTCATGCTTCAGTTTAATGGTAATAGGAAGAAAAGTCTCAATGTTCTTTTCAAAGAGGAACCTGTCACTTAAGTAAAAAAGCAGAAGCTGGCTGACTTATAAATAGCACAAGAATCTGAAATTGGCAAGCAATCAGGAATGTTAATTTTACAACTTATCTTTTCTTACTTGAAATCCTAAAAGCAGTTAACATTGTGAGGCAATCCATATTTTATCTAGGAAGATGTTAAGTTTGTACAGAAGTACAATAAGTATTTTTTACGAATAAAACCTGGAATTACTCTTCCACAAAGCATTAGAGACTTTGTACTTTATAGCTAATGCTGTTTATGTGTTCAAAAACATTGACTGGATTAGTGAACTTAAGACAGGAATATTGAAATTACTATCTTGGGGTTACATACTCCCGCTTTCATGGCACAATTTGTGTCACTAACCATATCTAACCATGACTAATGCATCAATATTAAATGCAAGTGTTTACTATTTCTCTTTGAAGACCAAATAAAGCAAAATGCTTCAATCAGTAGCACAGGCAAATGCCTCTCCTCCACTGAGGGGTGGCATCTACTGAGGAATACCTGAGAAGTTATGCACCCCGTGTCTAGTCTCTAAGTGTTAAATCTGGGATAACTAAGAAAATCTCAAGATGTCTACTAGAAGCATTTAATAAAACCAAAAATGACAAAAATCTAAATACCACACAGACCTCAATCCCCCTGATATTCAGGAGAGAAACACAAATCCTCTGTGATGGTGCTTATTTGTAAATTGCTGGAGGTTGCAAATTTAATTACACAGGAGTTGCCAAGTTCTCCTTGGAAGGGCTCAGTCAGCCCTGACGGTGTAACAAGGGAAAGCTGCCCACACACCAAGCTTCAAAAAGGTGCCAGCTTAGCAGAGAGATGCCCTCTAAAAATAACAGCAGACTGAGGAATGATGCTTTGAGAAAAACATAGGTGCTTGCCTATATTAATACTGACATGGATCTCCTGTTTTTTGCAGCAAACTACAATGGTGAGTATAATAAGGCTTCTTCATCTCTTAAAAAAAATGGACTACACCAAAAATTGTCCATTTTGCATTTTCCTATGTCCTTGTCCTCAATTGTTCTTTAGCCCAAACCCACGTACTCAGGGGAGCAGATACTGCCTCCTTTGCTGTGGTGGGTAATTCTGCACTTGCCACATGCCTCCTCAGGCAGAGGTAAAGGATGCAGCTTCAGTTAATGTCCCCCACATCCCTCTCACTTGGATGCTTTGTCCTTCAGTCCAGAGACTGCTGATGGAAACAGCCCACAGCTACAAAGCATTAAAAATGCAGCCAGTAGGTTGGGTCTCAAATTTTAAAATAGGAGACATCAGAAGAGAAATATGAAAAGGAAAATGAACATTGAAGATTACATTAGGAGCACAAGTTGATTAAGGTACAAACTTGCTTTCCATTACCCATGTGTATTTTTGAACTGAAAGTTTTTCCTGCTAGCTTTGCAGGTTTTTTTTTTTTAATCACACTAAAATTCCTTTAGTATGACAATTTCCTCTCTGTTCCAGCCACCAACTAAGGTTACTGTGGATAAAAACCTCTAACATTATTTTATTTCCCCTCCAAAAACTTTTCTAGGGTATGCGACACATGAGCTTTTTGCCTTAATAACAAGTCACACAAGGACACTGTGACTCAATTCATTTTACACAACACTAGTGAAAACGGGGAAAAAAAACCCTAACCCAAAGTCTAGGGAAAACAAACAAAAAAAATCCCAACTCAGCTGACAGTAAAGCAATGGCATTCTTTACACTGACTGTAATAAAACAAAATGCTCTCAAGCAGCATTTTTATAAAAAATCTGCAGGTGAACTTTGCCACTGCTACAGAGCTGCTGCCAACCCCTTGACAGGCAGAGATTTATTTATTTTTTTAAAGTTGAGTCAGGCAAGCTAAAATTCAGTATTCAAGCACTATGAACTTCAGGAAGATTGAAATCCAGAAGTGCTAATCTGCCTTGGTGTATGCTGGAGGTATCTGCTGGCATTATTTCATCAAGGACAGGGAACATAACGTGAGTTTAAACTGCTTCAAAGCTGCTGTTATTAACACAATAGCTACAGCTGAAGTGTATTCAAATTATGTTCACCTAAAAACGTTGAGCCTGCAAGAATATACCAAGGCACAGTCTTCTCCCTGCCAACTCCTGTAATACTCCTTCATCTTAAAAATACAATAAAATTAACCCATAATCGTCTCCTGGCCTCTCCCTGCTTTGCTCATTGTTACATTCACTCCTAAATGAGATGTTTGGCCAGGTCTCCAGTCACCAATCTTACCTAAAATCACAGCTAAACGAAAGCTGATAGTGGTAGTTTTACTAGTCAGTCTCCCACCAAATTTCTTAATTCACAGAGTTTACCATATAGTCTTTTGTTAAATTGATCTCTCTGATATGACTTTCTGTTCTGGGAATGACACCAGATAGAATTAAAATAAACAAACATAAAGATATTAGAAGCTTTACCCATCTTTACACACTAGTCATTGATGAGTCATTTGTAATCACTGCACTTTTTAATAACAGAAACACAGCAAATACCTTTCCATCCAGGCATAAGACCTGCAGACAGAATAAGGCTTGGAAGTCTACCTCTAGACTCTCTAAAACCGGACAATGCAGATGACATGGGAACAAAAGCAAGGGAAGAAAACAAAAAAAAAGCCCTTGCACAATGTGTATTCTTTCTATGAATGTCAGAGTTATGAGCACTTTGCTTAATTTTGGGCTCAAGGAATCACTCTACGCACAGCCAGATCTGTGACCAACATATTAGGACAGGAAAAGCTCCAGCAATGGTGAGGCGATTTCATTCACTCAGGCACAGCCATCACACACACCACCAACAAAACCCTAACACCCACCTCCCAACCCTAAAAATCCCCAAGCCCAGGAATCTACCCCATTTATAGTTTTGCACCAGCCATCAAATCTGCAAATAGTCAAGATGCCCAGAGAGTTTTCAATACTGAAACAGGAAGTGGTCTGAAAAGTGACCAGTTAAAAAAAAAAAATGCTGCTTCTCATGCTGCTTCTGTGTTCAAGAACACTGTATCTTGAGTGAACAAATGCTGCTGGTAAGATCTTCCTAGTGGGAACTGTGTTATAAACCCATACAACACCAAGCAGATTGCTGGTAGGTCAGCTCATGATAGACAGAACTACAACTACCTGGTATCAATTAAATCACTAGCTTAAATCACTAGTTTAAGTGGAGAGAGGCTGTCAATTTGCATTACGGTCCCAGTCTATATAGTTCCAGTCAACCAGTAGTAATCACATAGAAGAATACCATAAATAATTCAGACAGAAGAGCATATGTCTGTGAACACCTTGCTAGTGCACAACATTTGTCACTTCCCACCAGATCTCCCCGTATCTGTGACATGTTGTGCCACAACTGCCACTGCTGCTCTCATGCAGTGCATCCTCTCAATGCTGATGATGTTGCAAGTGCTTTTTCCTTTTTCTTCGTTCTCCCCTTGCCTTTGCTCCCATGTGATCAGCATTGTCTGTTTTGAGAGAGTTCAGAGGTAGATATCCAAGCTTTATTCTGTGTTTCTATTTTTTAAAAGTCCAGTGGTTACCAATGACTCTACAACGAGGTGAAAGGAAGCTATCCCACCATTATGAAGAAGCTCCAACAACAGATTCCAGGTTCCTCCTCCTTTGCTACAATCAGTAATATACAGAAGTATTATCTGGTAGAGAAAACTGGTCACAGAAGAGACTGGGCTACTTAGGATGAGTCCTGGTCCTGGAGGTGACCACACTTCCCACTCAGCACAACGATGCGAGCATAGCTTGCTAAACACTTTAGAGAAAACATCTAATTGTGTCTCAACAAGCCTACTCCTCAAGTCACTTATGGAGGTCTCTGTTACATTCTGCTGGAGTATTAAGATTTAAATGTAGGATCTCCTGCATGTATCGCCTTTATTCCCCTCAATCTGGAGAAAATGAACCAGCCAGGAAGGGGAAGGATTACTGGGGAAGGTTGAGCATTCCCTGACTGCAGGTTCCCAACTGCCACAAGAGTCAATCAACAGCACAGCAGGAGCATGCAACTTTTCATCTGAATTTCACCAAGGCATGTATATCCTCACTTTTTTTTTCCTTGTATAAATAATATCAGCTTAAATTAGTACCATTAATTCTTCTCATAGAAGGCATGACCATTTTTCAATGACTCACGTATTTATCAAGTGTTTTCACTTCATTTTGCTGGGCATACTTTTGATTTAAATATGTAAGCCTATTTGAAACAGTGGTTTCTAATTCTTTTCTACTTTGTGGGAATTCTAAGTAGGTCAAACTTTTTGTTTTGCTTTTCAAAACCACCACTGGCAGCCAAATACAAGTTTAGCTCCCCGGAACTGAAGCAGTATTAATATACTTCTGACTGGTAGTTTCTATAACTCCTTCCCTTTTTTCTTTTCTTTTAAGACATATGAAAATAAGCTTAAAGAAAAGACTCAGATGTAAGGACAATGCAAAGAGATTGATATCACACATGAGCCACGTAATAGGCACTATTAATAAACCAATATATTTTTATGCACATGTGCACACATATCTATAATAATTCCTGATTACTCCTTAAATAGAAATAATATTTTTAAAGGTTGATTTGACCTAAAAATGTAACTGTATACACTACAAATTTCATAACAAGCACTTGCTTGTAAGTAAGGAAATTTGATGCAATCAAAGGAAATGTTTCACATTTCTTGTAAATGCATCAACCACATTCCACTGGTGCGCTGCTCCCTCTGGAGGCAGAAGTACAGAAGTTTCTCACCTTCCACCTAAGCTTACCATTTTTTTTTTTTAAGACAAGTACCCCATCTCCCCTTACAAGACTAATTCTATACAGAAAATGCCATGCCTGCAGATATAAGCACTGCTTTTGCAATAAAATCATGTGGAACAAGACTGGATGTCTTGTCTACCAAGTCAATGAATGAAATAGGTTAGGTCAAGGTCGGCTACCACCTGCTTTCACACTAGTAGGAGGTTCCTTATCCTATGTGAGCTATCGAACGGCAAAAAGCAGCACGTATTTTCCACTAATTTCGCACTACTTTAACCAAAGGTTAAACAGTATTTTTATTCTAAGGTTGCTTCTTCTAACTGCTGGATGTATTTCCAATTCCGCTCTAGATCCGCTGTCAGACAAGCAAACCTGCACTGATATACTGGCTTACGGTCAGTAAAAACATCTTCATGGAGGTTTGCAGTGGCAATTAAATCAGCTTCTAGATCAATGGTTATATATTCAAGCCAGTCAACAAGAGACAAGAGCAGAGTACTTAAGTTTTAACTGCCACCTTGCATGTTAAGCCTGTTGGACAACCTGTTCTAGGAGCTAAGTGACTTCTGAAAGCCTTACATGTATGAGCATACAGAGCTAATTTCTGAGGACACAGAAGAGGCAAATGATACATGCCTGAGCAATGGCATCACAAATCAAACTTAGGTTTTTATGTTTCCATTCAAATTTAAGGCATCACATAATCTGTTTATCAAATATTGCCTTATACAAGTTATTCAGTTTTCAGATATTAATCTCCTAAAAAAAAAATCTAAGATGTATTTCATTAAGCTTTTATAAGCCCCTAGAGTTTATGGACTGCATTCACAAGCCAAGCTACATCACTACATCCCAGCCGCCGGTGTCCACAGGCCCTTGCCAAGGCAGTTGTTGCAATAGAAGCCACCTAATCGGGTCCATGAGAAAAGTCAGATGGATGAGAACTGGGGGCAAATCCATGAGCAAGCTGAGGAGACAACTGTCTACACTAACTATTAAGAAATGTCAATGATATTTTTCTTTTTCCTGGAGATTCACTGCTCTGGAAGTTTAGTGGCAGTAAATTCAGAAACTTCTTCATTCATACAGACTGAGATGATGGCAAGCAAACCCATCATCAGTCTCCTATGGATCAGAGCATCCACTAAGGTCACGTTAGGGATGGTCATGTTTGACACACCTCTGGCCACACAGGATTAAGACTACATTTCCCTCAGCAGGGGGCTAGATTCACATTCTTTTCCCCCACTCTCAGATCATTAGCCTTTAGAGGTTACTTTCCTTATACTGGCACAATGTCTAGAGAAAGGCAAGAGCAGATGATTTATCTTCCTGAGAACAGCCCATAGTCTGGACAACTGAACTGAACCCAGGTCTCCCACCTTGTGCTTTTAAATCCTAAGCTGTGACTGCAAAGCCATGTTTTTCAGTAAGCAGTGGGTACTCTTTAGCCATCTGGGTAAAGGCAAACCCATGGATGTACAACAAAGAACATGCACAGCACATTGACAACATTCAGATCCAACCAGACCAAGATGTAGAGGTGGCAAGACACCTAACCAACCATACAGAGGTGCCAAGATCTTCTGTAGGAACAGGTGTAAGTCTGTGGACAGTACTCTCAAGATGCTTTTGTGGGAATGTAAGTGAAATGTAGATGTTTTTGCCCATTTATAAATCCAGAAAAAGTGTTCATGACCACAGCAGAAACCTAGGAAGGTCATTCTTCATTATCGGAATGAAATATTTGATAAAATGCAGTGGTTTGAAGTTGAAACTAGAGAAACTCTGCCCAAAAAAATAAGGTCCCTGATCAAAGACTCATAAGCCACTCTGACATTTCCCAAGTATGAAATCCAAAATGCAATTGAGTCATCACCTGCCAAATGGTCCTGAGCATAGAACAGGCTCATAGTGTTCTAATACTTGAGTCATGTGAATTTCAGCCTGTTTCTCAAGCAAGCTGTTTGCCACCAAAGACTCTACAAGCCACCATGTGCTTGAGACCTTGCCTGCTCAAAGTTAGAAACAGCTTTTGGAAAAGCAGTAAATAATTCTGGCAAGTTCTGCAGCATGTTGCAGGTGAGAATATTCTTTGCAAAAAGCTACAAGACGCAATCAGCACACAAAATACACAGAGGAAACTAAACCAGACACTCAGGGGAATTGTTACAACCATCTAATTACTTAAAACCAATTCAAACAGAAATCTCTAATACAAAAAATACCACACTAGTGAAACAAATTGTGTATTCATCAGTCAGTGATGCATCTAACTATTTAACCACTGCAATATAAGCAGCCCACATGGAATCACACACTTGTGTGGACAGTATTAGTACCACCTCTGGTGGCACAACATTTGTCTCTGATCTACCACTAAAAAGTGACAACAGCAACCGCAGGCTGTACAGTGATTTTCCGCAACTCCTTCATAAACTGAAAGCCATGAAAGTCTGGGACTCAGACTAGACTAATCAGATGTCTAGTTCTGGAATCCCCAACATAAGAAGCACATGTAACTGCTGGAATGGGTCCAGGAGGGCTACGAAGATGATCAGAGGGCTGGAGCACCTCTGCTACAGGAGAAGGCTAAGAGAGTTGGGTTTGTTCAACATGGAGAAGAGAAGGCTTCGGGGAGACCCTACAATGGCCCTCCAGTACCTGAAGGGGGCCTACAGGAAAGTTGGGGAGGGACTTTTTACAGTGCAAATAGTGATAGGATGAGGAGGAATGGCTTTAAACTGGAAGGGGGAAGATTTACATCAGACATTAGGAAGAAATTCTTCTTGATGAGGGTGGTGAGGCACTGGCACAGCTTGCCCAGGGAAGCTGTGGATGCCCCCTCACTAGAAGTGTTCAACACCAGGTTGGATGAGGCCTTGAGCAGCCTGGTCTGGTGGGAGGTGTCCCTGCCCATGGCAGGGGGGTTGGGACTAGATGATCTTTAAGGTCACTTTCCACTCAAATGATTCTATGATATTAAGAGAAGGTTAAAATCTTTTCTTTTATAATGATTTATCTGTCTAGCAGTCAAGAAATCTACTGGGTTTGGATCTTCTATAAGAAACTCCACGCTGTTGCTTCATGAAGGAACAGTATCAAAGCCACAGAAATCATCTACTACTCCCATTCTACACATATCAAAAGTACTGCAAACAAGAAATCACTTAACATAAGTTTCAAGTTTAAAACACGAAAACACCCCCCCATTCATTTGAACAGACTTAAAAGTCTGAAATTTGTGCTTATAATACTTATGTTTTAAGCCAGCTGAGCTTTTTCTGATTACAAAGCCCTTATTCAATAACATACCTGGTCAATGTCAGCATTCCGAGGTAGAAAATACACAATATTGTTGGTGATCTTCTTGGACAGCCTGAAAATTTCAAATGTAGAAGCTAGTAAAGGAAAAAAAGAGGAGAATAGAGAAGTCGCTTTCTATTAATTCATTTTGAAAGAATGCCCCAAATTCAGTTATTATAAGGCTAAATTATAGTCAGCCTTCCTGGCCTGTGAGTTAGATACTCTTCTGAAATGCAGAAAAAAAGTATTGCGTAAATGCAGAAACTCTTATTTCACCATTATTGCCCTAGAGAGTAGAAAAAGAACGACCACCTCACTTCATAAGGAAATTTAACTGAACTACAGAGAAGGATCTGAGAAATCTGAACGTAGTTTACAGCTTGTACATTGGTTTGACATTTGTTTTCTAACCCATGTTTGTGGAATACCTCTCACACAGGCATACAGAGGTTCCCTTACTCTGACAAATATGGCTACATTTTAGCCAAAAGGGGAATAACTAAGATTATTTTGGAGGAACAAAAAAAACCCCACACCTCAGTTCCTGTTTAATTAAACTATTATGTCAGTACCTTCCCACCTGAATGAATGCTCAGTATCACTATTAATAAGTCAGTATGTAATTTTATCCATGAATTAAAAGCGTTGCTATTTTGCTTGCACTATTCTGTGATGGTTCCCAAGTCATAGGCAGGTACTACGATTGAGAATACTTTGAGTAAGATATTTTAAACAAGATATAACTTTTATAAATCAATTAAAACATGCAATTAATGTCAAAATAATAGCTTATGTCCCTAATTATTACCTATCACACGGCTATTTGATTACTTCCAGGCATTTTATATAAAGTAATACAAAGGAGTCAAAACTGCTGAATTAATGCTTTAAGTTAAGAAGCTACTACAATTCTCCACAGGATTTTTTACTTCTAAGAATAACTAACTATGACTTTTAAAAAAGTTAAAAATTGTAAAAAAATACATTTAATTTTAGGTACCCAAAGTCACATATTTGAGGTTCAGGGAAAAGGACTAAACAAATGTGGTATATTTGGGACTTCACCTTCTGGTCATCTCATCCCCATTCAGTCAACCGGACATGTAAATCCCAAGTCAAGAGAGGGAGGAGGAGAAAAACGCTCATAAATGAATGACAATCACAATGATGCGTAACTTCAAAAGGATATCCGTCTGGGCAAATCATCGTTTGGATATCGAAGATTTCGGCAGTGGCATAGTCGGGCCCACCCCAGGGCGGGCTGAGGAACACAACATCTGCTTGCAGGTCAGCAGCCAGCACCATGAAGTCTCCGCACATGAATTCTATCTGATCTGCCACACCATACACCTCAGCGTTGTTGCGCGCAAGACTAAGCTTCTCAGGATCAATATCAATGGCAATCACTGCAAACAGTGCAGAGCACAGATGCACAGGTTAGCGTGAACTGCGACTGTCACTGGACCAAAGGATGTTTCAGAATGAAGGTATTCTTATGCAACCACCAGATAAAGTCAGTTCTACACTTTACTGTTGTGCAGCAAGTGACTACTTCAGTTTTGTAAGTCTTGGAAGACACAGAGTGGAAAGATGTGTCCTTGAGTGCCAGGAGCAGAGGTCAACAAGAACAGAAAGGGCACATTTACAAAGGGAAAAAAAGAGACAAAGGGAAGCGACACAGCCAAGACTGGGAAGGCCCAGCTGCTCTTCCTAAGCTTGGAAGCCTTGGCTTTCAGGAGTCGTACATCTACTACGACAATCTTCTGTCTCAGCTCATGCAGTGGACATGTGAGGCTGTCTGCTTAAAACAGAGGTGAAGTTCTAATTTCAGTCTTAGCAGGAGCCCAACAGCTTAATGTCACCTGGAAACTTATTCTTCTCCTTTGTTCAAGAGAAACATTTATCTTGTGGCTGATCACACTGTATTGAAAACTTAGTTGAAAAAAAACCCCCAACACAGCACATGAGAGATTACAACGTGGCAGTATATAATCATAGAAATAAAAAATTATCCAGTGAATACAAAAAGCTAGGTGAAGTTTAGAAAATATTTATAGATCGGATCATAGCCTACCAAATTTAATGCAGTACAAGCCACCATTTGTCTTGCTCAGAAATTACTCCAAAGCATTGGATGAGCTGGTATTTTACCAGTGTTTGATGAGTAGAAGAGTATCAAGCAGTCAAAGTTTCTCCAGAAAACACTCTAATGATTCACTGCAGTGTCATCAGCTGACAACAGGAACTTACACTACACAACTGACTACAACACAAATTCAACTCTGATTTAAATTAAAAAATCACTTTTATAGGTCCTTTTAAAAAACAGAAAGCTTATGTTGTCTCATGAAGCAAAAAAGTTTCCATTGCTTCATAAGCACTAAAAAAAAAAAATAAATCAGTGAACAAAGACCATACACAAATTTTTAGAGCAAAACATTGAAGAAACAAAACAACACACTATACACAACAATTTCTTACCTCTTTTTGAGGTCAATGCAAATTGAATAGCATTCCCTCCAACCCCACAGAATGCATCCACTATGGTATTGTAGTTGAATGACTGACTGACCCGGACAGCAATATGCTCAGCTATTTTCTCAGGAGTAACAGAAAACCAACCCTCTGCAAAGGAAAGGGAAGAAATCTATTTTTGACTCTTATTTCAAGGTCACCTAAATTAAAAACAACCAACCTCCTCTCCCCTCAACTGAAGGTTTATTGTTAATCCCAACAATTCTGGCTTAGCTCATTCAACCAGAAAAATACAGGCTTTGAAGATGATAAACTCTGGTCAGTCCAGCAATATGCTAAGAAAACAAAGTCTCACTGAAGTGAACAGATATTCTTGAATCTCAGTAGTGGTTTTGTTGAACTTGGTGCTGAGGATTCTGGCTCATTGAAGACAAATCCACAGACACAGCTACAAAAAAACTTTATACGTCACAATTATGCTCTGTTACAAATAAAACCAGAGATATATTCTCTCCTGTCTGACACGTTATTTTCTCTAGAGCAATATCTAGCCTGCTAAATAATATGCATGTTTCTGTGGGCAAGTACTAGAAGTGAACAAGGCTCACAAAATCTACATACTCTATTTTAAAAATGCAGTAATTCTAATTCCTCATGTACCTATGAATTTATGACTTAAGTGTTTTCCATATAAATGTAATAAAAAGTGACACTGACAGTAACTGCAGAAAGTCAGAACAAAAAAAAGTAGATCCATCAGCATATTTTGAAATTTCATAAAATTATTTTATAAAATATAGATATAGAAAAATGTCATTGCATTTCAAAGAAGTCCTGAACAAGCATTATTTAGGTACAGTAGGATCTTTGGCAAACGTCAGGACTAACACAAACAGGGATGTCCCATGTCAGAAACATTACTAAAGTCCAAGACTTCTGTTTGCCTGCCCACTGAGGGAAAGAATTGACCCAAGGTGCATACTCAGTAAAGTTCCTCATACAAGAAAATTGGTAATAAACTGCAAGAAGGGCCACAGGTTTGGATACATCTCACACCTCTGTGTCAGTGCACTTTCTACTAAACACACCTCTGTCTAGTTTAATTCCTTCATCAAACCGAGAGAACAGGCGGTAGCGTTGTGCCCAGTACTTGGCCAGCTCTGGATCAGCAGCAATCTCTGGAGGTATATCTCGCAGTGCAATTTTATTCCTCCTTCTCCTTTTTTTCTCCTTCGTCTTTGCGGTAATTTTTTCATCTACAACTGGAAGATACTGAAAAAGTTAACAACTACAGTTCTTGTAGGCTAAGAATATAATCAGTAGAGTTAATGTATTAAACGTTCAACAACACTGCTAAATATCCTTTTTTACAGTTTGTCAGATTATGAAGATTACTGGTTTAAGTTAAAAAAAATTATCCTACCTATAAAGGGAATAGTGTTATCTGTCAGATACCGGTCACAGTCCTAAAAAACATAGGACTTCACCTATGGTTTAGGAATCTCAACAGGCTAGCCATCAGCTTCAACTGATCGCAGTAAACTCTACACAGTGAGCAAACAAGTGGATCAGGGACCAATTTAACGCTTACATAAGTAACAAATAAAACACAATCTAGGCAAGAGCTTTACAGTAAAAATCTAACACAACTAAGTTACTGTGGGAAGGATTAAACTATATGCAGAAACCTGAACAGTCCTTCGGTTTCCTTTGTTTACAGTGCTATAGAAAGTTTCATACTACTAACGATTTTTTTTCCTAGAAAGCAATTTTAACAACAGGTGGTCCCCAAAGCTCAGCAATGCGCATCTGAGAACCCAAAACCTGACGGTCTGTGCATTTACCTGAAGTAAATCACTCTCAGGGGAAAAAGGGTGTGAACTGGAGATCCATTAGATCACATCTAGGATCAAAAAATGACTGTCACAGGTAAACAATGACTGTTCATCTATAGAAACACTGCCAATGTTAAAGACAAGACCCGGGATTTTGGCACTCCAGTATTCCAGTAACACAGCTCTCAAATGGTCTCATCACCCTTTGGACCAAAGAGGTTTCTTTGAGTAAACAGAATAAACAGATACTGCAAAACACTAATTTGGGAAGGCAGTATTAATTTCACTGTCAATTCATGTCCGATTTGTAGGAAACTGATGTACCTTGGCTGACATCCTCTGTCTCCAGCTGGAGAAAATCAGGAATATCCAGAGGGACTAGCTGCCGCCCACAGTCATGCTCCTGCCTCCCCACACTTTGTTCATCAGGGCTGCTCACTGCCACATCCCGCTCTTTCTCCTCAAGGCTATTCCCTCCAGGCTCACAACTGGCCACACTGGAAGATGGTGCTTTTTGGTTTTCAGCATTCAGTGTCACAGTTTGTGCAGCAGTAGTGCTTTCCTGATCCTCTGAGTCGCTGCTTGAAGATGATGCCTCCAATTTACACTGAGGGGAGGCTGTTTGGGATGTGGCTTCCTCCCCAGGCTTATTAACCCGCTTTAGGAGCTCTTTCACCTGCAACCATCAAATATCACAGATGATTAGAAGGTGCTGTTAATCAGATACCAGTAGCACAGTTTAAAAGCATTAGAATGCAAAAGCACTTGCCATGTATGCACCCTCAACCACGTGTATTTTGAAAAAAAAGGAAAATATCCACTGTCAAAAACATTCAGGATGATATGCTAACTCTGCTCCTTTCTTACAACATTTTGAAACAAGCTGTCTTTTGGAACTAGATGACAGCTGCATGCAAAAGAGACACTCCACAAAATCATCTGAAAAAGACATTAAATCATTCTCAGTATTTGGAATATAAATAGTTGGATGGGCAATAGCACAGATGACCAAGACTATTACTTCTTAATTAACTATATTATATTTTCTGCATTCAAAGAAACTGTACTCTGCCTTCAGATTAGCATAAACAAGTAAAATTAACTTCCCCAATTAGTTGCTTCATTTTTAAGATATGCCAAACTCGTAGATGCTAGTCCAAACTCTTCAAGGGTATATGCAGGCACTCACTTTTACATTACAGTTGCTCTGAGTGGCACTGGGCCTGGGGCAGGTCCTCACCAGAAAGTCTCAGGATATCTACAACTTTTATTTTTCTCCACATAATTAAAGTCGCCCTCAAACTATACTGGCTTCACATACCAGATGGCAATAGTCATGCCTTCAATCAAAAATTATAGAAATGGGCCTGAAGTTCAACACAGGCTGCCACCAGTAAGCAGGGTTTTGAACTAAGGTGTCAGGGAATGCCAAGCATCCCAGAAGGTGACAAAACAATATTTAAAATCTGAAGTAACAGATTTCAAAGAAACTTGACTAAGAAAAAAAAAATCTACAAAACCCAAGTTTTTCTACTTATTACTAACTTCATTACTAACTTCTACTAAATTAAAGCATAAAATTACAGGTGAAAATACGTGCAGGTAGAAGTATAAGAAAAACAAGCTGATTCAAATTAGTAAGAATTTGGAGCTGCATAAAATACACTAACTATACAAATGTTCTCTCATTGAAACGCCAGCACTAACAAATGCCCTCAAATGCATTTTACAAACAGATACTTTTAGTAACTACAGAAACCTGCACACACCTCTAAAGGAATGAAGCACCCAATTGTCAGGAATGACTTTCGTATAACGTCTCTATTAAGCTCGTATTCCTCTGATAGATTGCCAAGAGTTCACCAATGCCTCTCCATATCCACCGTAATCTAACTACCCTTCACCTAAGCAGGACAAAAAAAAAAAGGAAGAATAAAGAGCAGTGGGCTGACACTTAAAAAAATATACCACCTACACTCGGTAATTAATGTTTTTTTCATTTTCATAATTTAACAAAAGCTAAGGAAGCAGATCAATCCATGAATTATAGCAACACTAAAAGTTAAACCTACCTTCCTCAGAGTTTTACTTTTTTTGTAAGACATTTCAGATTCCTCTGTAAAGAAGATGTGCGTGTTTTTGCTCCTCCTTGGTTTACGCATATCCAAGAATCTGGACTTCAGTTTTGCTTTTTCTTCCAAGTACTGCACGCTTCGGTGGGTGAAATCTGGAATTCCACCATACCTGGGAAAAACAAACAAACAAACTTAGTTGGCTGCTTTCCAGTGTGGAAACATCAACTTGAATGCTGATGTCTACAGAAGATGATTTAGAATAAATAATTCCCTTATGAGACATTTGCTCCACTCTTAAAATACATGCCACTGGATGCAGCTGCAAAACAACATACCTTAATGAAAATTTTTAATTTTATTTGAAAATCTTTACTCAAATTGGTTTTAGATTTTTTTTATGTGTAATAGGTTTACAAATTTAAGTGAAACAATTTTCCAGACCTGCCTGAACAAGTGTTCAGAGGAGGGCAACGAAGATGGTGAGGGGGCTGGAGCACAAGCCCTATGAGGAGCGACTGAGGGAATTGGGGCTGTTTAGCCTGGAGAAGAGGAGGCTCAGGGGAGACCTCATTGCTCTCTACAACTACCTAAAAGGAGGTTGTAGTCAGGCAGGGGTTGGTCTCTTCTCTCAGGTGACCAGTGGTAGAACCAGAGGGCATGGACTTAAGCTTCGTCAGGGAAAGTTTAGACTTGATGTGAGGAGAAAATTCTTCACTGAAAGGGTGATTGGCCATTGGAATGGGCTGCCCAGGAAGGTGGTGGAGTCACCTACCCTGGAGGTGTTTAAAGGGAGACTGGATGAGGCACTGAGTGCCATGGTCTAGATGATGGTTGGTGTTAGTGTTAGGTTATAGGTTGGACTTGATGATCTCAGAGGTCCTTTCCAACCTTATGATACTGTGATACTGTGAAGAACAGGAAATGAAAAAAATAGATAAAACATCTTTTTTGGGGTTGTAAAGAATCTCCAAACCATGTACTTTCATCTGCTGGCAAATGCAAAATAGGAAATATGGGCAATTCACTTGAATAGCTTTTACAAAGTAGAACAGAGATTGTCAACTACAAAACACACTCCTCTGAAACATATATATATACGTGTGTGTATATATACACACACACTAAACAACTCTGATCTTGCAGAAGGTCTGGACCTAACCTACAGTCCATCTGTGCTCTATGATGTTACTTCTACAGCACTAAACAGTAAAGATCTAAGTTAAATCACCAATGACGGAATTTCACAGGTCAATATCCTTGCAAAACTTCATTAATATAGCAACATTTTAGTTGGGATAACGCAACCTCCTTTCCAATGTGAAACAGCTATAATTTTTGATCTAAGCTAACAGGATTCCAAACTGAGCCTCCATTCATGGTCATAAGCTGCAATTACCTTACGAGTTACACTTCTGTTTCAAAGCACTTTTCTTTGTCCTTTAATTAGCCTCTGTAACTTTGCATCTCTCTCTCTCTAGCCAAAGGATGACAGTTTTGTTAAGAGCAGAGAATAATTTTAGGAATAATCTTCAAACGTTTAACAAAATGGAAATGGAGATGGTCTATTTGAATAAGAAGAGAGCAGACTTGCTATGAAGAAACCCCGAGTTCCTCATAAGCAATTACTTTTGTCCTGTGCCACATTTGAAACCCAAAACAGAACAGGTTTCCTCAGGATCTTCCACTGGGTACTCATCCGCGTCAAGTTCATGGCTAGGAAAAAAATGCAGATGACAGAAAGTTACTTACTGTAAAAACACATTGCTACTTTATCCCTAAAACTCATACTGAAACACACATTCAAATATTTTGAGTGTAAGTTCTTCCACATATTACTGATACCAAACAAGGCAGATAACACCAGACTATTCACAGGCATAAGTGTATACCTTTTTTTTTAACTCAATTCGAGGGACGTATGTCCTTCTACTGAGGTTATAATATTCCAACTATTCCAAATGACATCTTAGAATATTTAATATCAAGCCCTACATGAAACTGGTGAAGACAATGTTTGTTCACCCTGTCTCTGAATTACCTTCATCATCTACTATATTATCTATCATTAATGCTATGGCAACAGCAATATATTAGAATAAAGCCAAAGCAACAAGATTAGCAGATGATAAGCCCTTTACCTTCAAGCTCGTAAATGGATCAGAGAGATAAGAGCCATCCCATCATCTTTGATGTTACTAATTTTTTAAGCATAAAGAAGACTGTGACAAGGCACAGATTAGCTATTTTATGATTGCCATGGCACTGAGCACTTCAGTGGCAGCATACAATTTAATTGAACAATACAAATTATTTATTATGGTTCTTATGTTGTCTAAACTAATTAGACTTGTATAAGAAAGACATCCTCTCAAGTTTAACAATTCTGTATACTCCAGTGGCACAAGAATAGTACCATCATATTGCACAGTCATCAAGGCCACACATAAAACAATGAAAGAGAAGAAATATCTGGTGGTTGTTGCTAGGTGAAGTGAAAAGCAGTGATGCTAAGACTGTGGTTTTGTACTGAGTTTTAACTCACAATCTCAGTCAAATAGATAGCTACTACAAATCCAAGGGCTTCTGGACCTGAGCTTCTTGAGAAAAAAGCTTGTCTAAAATTTCATGACTTGCCTTCTCTTGACTTTGGCATGTCTGTATTCAGGAGGCTCTTCATCCTCATCTTCATCTTGGTCACGAAGCAGCAACTGTTCTTTGTCATTAGAATTCAAGCTACATGATCCCTGTGAACCTAAAAAAGACAGATGAGATCTCATTTTCCTTCTGTGTAAATTAATTCCTTATATTTCTGTCCCCAAAGCATGTCTGTAGCTACAGTTAGGTTGTCTTACATACCTGAAACTGACAAATAAAGCACAAATGCCAAACACATATCTTTTATCGTCACTCTTTGACGGAGAACATCTTCAAGTATTAGTTACTCTGTAGAGTTCTTAAGCAGGACCAATTTTGAATTATCTCAGCCCTTGAAGAAAAATAAAATGCCTACAAGGTACAAATTCAACACAATTTCTTCCTTGTTCATATTTTTTTTTCCATTTCATTAGCTATGCAAAGATATTCACATAAATAAGAGAGGATTCCAGAACTCCTCTCATTTCTTGCTGTAAAGGAAATTTTCCTTTTAACTCTCACATTCCCAAAATGGGACCACACCTGCTTCTTCATTTCTTAGAAAGTCACTAGTAGTGGACTCAGAGGTGTCCCATCAAACTGAATTCTTGAGCTGCTGACACTTAGCTCACACACTTCATCTCTCCTCTTCAGCAGAAGGAACCATGCAGCAGTCTGGAAAGACATTACACTGCCACTTACAGTGAATGCTTGCAGGAAGAACTGGCAGGCAAACGAGAAGGCTCTCTTCTTTCTCTGCACACTGAACTGGTTGGCAAAAAAGTCTCCAGCCTAGTCTTGTACCTTCCTCACAGAAGCTCTTCCAGTAGCGTAAGGCACAGCCACTGGCTTTCACAGTACTACCACATTACCTGGCACTTTCACCTGTTAGCACTTGCTATGAACATATGAACTTGGGATTGTAAAGATGACTGCAGCTCACTGCCCAATTGATAATTTAATGCTGGAAAGGACTTCTGAGAGACATGTGGTCCACAGTACAACAAAACAGGAATTTATTTTCAAGTATGGCATTTTTAGACAGAAGACAAAAAAAAACCCTGATCCCAGAACCACAAAACTACTTTTTTTTCCCTCAAAAAGCTGTTCTTAAAATTTGTCAGATTCATGAGAACATCACTCTGAGTTTTCATTCCTTTTAGATCACCAGTGAGAAAAGACACACCAGCTGAATGATGCAGCTGCACTCCTACTACTGAGACAAATAAATACACCCTAACACTGCTCTCTTACCACTTCCAGTAGTACATTTGAAGATTTAAGAAATAAATACTATGTTAAAATCAATTCTGTCTGAAAAACATATTCAATATAGAGGTTAGATAGGAGAGAGAGATCATCCAGAGAAGCAGAGAGAAGAAAAAGGAATCAAGTATGTAGTCATTCCACAAAATAACTTGATAGACTTTTTAAAAATGGCATAATACAGACACGTCCTTGTTTTTATATCTAACTACCTATAAAAATTCTGGTAGAATCAATATTAGCTGATTTTATATTACCTGACTGGTTAATACTTTTATTTTCACAAGATGCACTCCTTTTTCTGGTTCCTCCATCACAGGGTTCTTCCTGGCTTTCACTGTCAGATGAACAATGCTCTTGAGGACCTTGGAGGGCTACTGTTGGAGCTGCACTGCTCTGCTCCACTTCCTCCAAACTGAGATTTAAGCTACAAATACCAGATATTATTTCACTGTTAGGCTCACCACTTGAAGGGAGTGCTTCATCACTTCTGGTGTTAGAGCGAGGCAGCTCCAAGCTCAGTCCTTCACTTGGGCTAACCAAGTCCATTTTTCCTGAAAGACCTGTCTCCTGGATAACCCCACTAGTTCCCACATTGTCACCATGTGAGCTTTCAGTAGTCCAACCTTGACTTGTCCAGTACTGAAACTGTTCCCAGTAATACCAGTACAGTTCACTATAATGCTGCTCCCACTCTTCCTTAGTGTCTGGACTATTCCAAGGCTCAGAGTCTGTTGTGGCCTCAGGTGATGAGACCCCTTGATGCTTTTCCAGCCAACTTTGCCAAAGAAGGCCCTCTCCATACTCACTCCAATACCTCTCCCATTTTTCTTTAAGTTCACTGGGTAAAGCCTCATTTGCAAGATTTTCTGAACTTTCACAGTTCCCTTCACTTACAACCTGGAGTTTGTTGATCTTCTCAAGGTGCTCTGTAGCTAGGGCTGGTTCACCAGAAACAGTCTGGATATGATCACCACAACCTTGATCCTGGCACTCCTGCCCTGTTTCATTCTCATGTAATTGCTGGAAATCTTTTTTCTTCTTCTTTTTCTTTTTCATAATCTTCATGTTACTGCTCCTTCTATATTTTTTTTCTGCCTAAAATATAATGGAAAAACATACTTAGAAATCCACAATGTACATGCATCCTTTTTTATTTCCCTCTCTCCAAGCACACTTCTGTTTCCATCGTAACACTCCCTTCTCACCGCAACCCCACTGTTAGCTTTCTCCTCAGAAAAAGCTGCAAGATGGGTTTGACAGGGTCCCGCTGCATAATCTTGGCTGACATTTCTGGGGAATTTGTGAGAAAGAGCTCCAAGAAAGTCTATAGAAAGATCCACAGAAACAAAGGCAAAAATTACAGAAGTGAGGCCGTTGGGAATAAAGTTATTAGTAGCTCAAGGATTCAGAAACAGACATTAACATGAAACAGTATAAAATCTTAAAGGAAAGTTGGTGAGTAATTGAGGGGTCATTGAGTTGAGCTCAGCAGTAAAAAAGTATCTCAGTAACATCAAGGACTTGTTTTAGGTGGTCACAGAGGCTCACCCCTACTGCTGCCTGGTATCTGTCTGGCCAGCAAACACTGCTCATTAGGGTAGTGAACATCTAATGCGCAGCCTAACAGAATGGTAAATCCTTGCTATCTTTGGGTGTTTTAAACAAAAAAGCATCACTTTATACTTGTAAGCTCTGTAAATCTTGCAGCTGAATCTCTGTATGACCAAAGACACTGACCAAAGAGACAGGTGTAATATTCTTCCCATCCCAAACTGATCTGCAAGTTAACAGAAACACAAGGAAACAGCCTCCTCTCCAAGCAGGTGGGACTTTAATTGTGCAATACAACCATTTCACTTGCTACAACAAACTCCGATTACTAAAGTTGCCTAGAGGAACAGAAGACAGAAACCTGTTACTGAAAGGAAACACTAAGGTAACTTGTTGATTTCATCCAATACCACTCCATTTGTTTCCATGGGGCTTCCTGTGCTTACAGACATATACCAGACAAAACATCCAAGAAAAGCAAATTGTTTTATCAGAGAAATCTTCCAAACTTTTTCATAAACTGTCAAATTAAGTTTAGCAGGTAAAAAGAGGAGCAGTGATCAGGGACTACAACACACGTGTAAAAGACCGCAATGTACAGATATTATTCCAAATGTACCATCAGCTACAATCCCTAGTTTTGTTGCATTGGTAAATGCATAAGTTGGAAAATAAAGGAATCAGGTTCAAAGAATTGGCATTACTCTTTCATCCAAATCCCTCATAATGTCATGTTAATACACAGTACAAAGCACAACTCTTAGAAGTAATCTAGTAAAAACATGCATTATTTTCTCATTCAGCCTATTTGCAGTCCTACTACACAGGAACAAAAATTGCAGGTATATTTTGGGCTTCAAGTTGGGTGTCTGTAAGGTCTATTTACATGTCAGCAATTAAAATTATGTATAAGTTTCTCCTATTTATTTACAAATGAATCAGATCAGAACCATAGAGTGCTCTACACAAAAGTACTCTCTTACTGCCAGGGAGGTCTGTATTCCATAAAGCAGAAAACGTGGATAACCTATTGCCTTTTCCTCATCTGCGAGCAACTCTAGCGTTCCTCTAAAGCCCAAGTGCTTTCTCTGGATCAGCACCCAAGGCTCACCCCAGCCCTTTGGAACAGCCTGGCTTTATCATGCACAAGGGAGATCTGAGAAACTAGCTTTTAAAATAAGTATCTAAATGGTTGAAGCAGACAATGTGAACACACTGCTCAGACTGCAGTGTACTAGTTGTGCTGATGCAGAGCATCAGCATTAACCATGGCTGTTTTAAACCAGCTCTGTCTAGTGGCAAGAAGAATATAGATATGGATGCATTAGGCACAATCTGACTCTATTTAGTAAAACTGGTAGGAGGATTTCACAATCTGCACAGACCGTGGTGACTATTGTACCAGTATGTGAGACAGGCAGCTTAAAGCCAGCTCTGATACATTTTCATGAACTGCAGTCTCAAAACCTCTCAAAACCCACTGAGGAACAGACATCCCCATTTGAGTCTGGAACCACATAGTAAACAAAACAAATTAAGATTTACCACAAAGTCCCTGGGGGCTGACTGCCCACCAAACTGAAGAGGCAATCCCATACTCTTCATAAGCTCGGCCTCTGAGTCAAGTTCAGCTTCTTCCAGGTCAAGAGCATGATTAGTATCCACCTTTAACGTTACATTGGTATAATGTTTCTCCTCCGCAGATCCTTGCTCCTCTCCTATTAAGAAATTATATTAAGTGCATATAATCTGGTTCTGATACCTCAAAGCAACAGCACGGCCAACAAAAATTAGCAAAATTGCCTCTTAAGCCTCATTTCCCATTTAAACTTTTCATCCTAAGCACCTTATCTTCCACATAACTTAACATCAGAAACCAAAATCTAGCTTCGACAGCCAAAACATTGCACTGAGGCTGGGATGGAGTCAGGTTTACTCATAGCAGCCGGTACAGTGCTGTGTTTTGGATCTGTGGCTAAAACAGTGTGCTTAACACACCAATGTTTTGGTTATTGCTGAGCAATGCTTGCACAGTATCATAGACTTCTCTTTTCCCCACTCTGCCCCCCCCAGTAAGTAGGCTGGAGCGGGGAAGACATCCGGATGTGACACAGCTGGGACTAATGACCCAAACTGTCTGAAATCAATACCGTACATACAATGTAAGGCTCAGCAATAAAAACTGGGGTAGACTGTGTGGGTCCTTGAGGTCAAGCCACCACAAACATTCACCTCAATAACTTGCAGGGCAAACTACAATAACATCCAGCAAACAACAGAAACATAAATATTAAGAAAAGAAATTTCTCTACAGGATTTCTTTTGGCATGTACCAAGCTTAAAGTACAAGAAATTGCTGGTTTTGTTACAAATCTTTCAAAAACACATTAACAAAGATAACACGATTTTACAAAAATGTGTGAACTGCAGAACATAATTATCTCAGAAACAACTGATTAACTATCAAAACACTGCTTGCATATCTATGAAATTTTTAAGCAACGTCATATGTATATAAAATGACAAATACCACTTAAAGTAGTCACTGATGAAATTTACAAAATATTAAAGCTCTTGACACAGTTGATAAAACTGAAAATTTTAAGATTTACTTGTTCTGGTTCTATTTTTTTACTGCCATATTACCAAATAACACAAGACGCTTTGATTATTCTCACAATTCAGTCATACGTGCATGCACAAAAACATGGTTTACACTCTCCCTCTTCACTCCATTCACACATCACTGTGCTATTCATACTCAGCTTTTAAGGACAGTCTTTTCTGTTCAGACTCCTTCCTTTCAAATTAAGCTATTATATAATGCTGAAGCCAGCAAGACAGCAGTCGAAAAATCAGATACCAAAAGAACTACGACCAGGTAGCAATGTGGGGGGAATTTGAAAGGATAGAGCAGTGGACTGGTGTTGAATTTGCCAGAACATGCACTGTGATTATTCCTAAAATACAAGGAATTAGAGAGACTTACTCCTCTGGTCCTCTTCATACCACTCCTCGTGTACATGCAAATCATAATTTTCCCCATTAGAGATAATGTTTATTCTCTACTTCTGACCCAGCAGATTATCAGCAAGAGCTGAGCCAGAGGCAGCAGGACAGTATTACTCCCAGGCAAACTTTTAGGATTTTCTGACCCTCCATTACATGATTAATTTTGAGCTAGGGAAACTGAAATCACAATTTTAGAGCAGGTCAGGCACTTGTGAGCTGATCAGCTCTGTGCACCAGGTAAGCATTATGTGAGCTGGTAAATCTGTGTGAACAGGAATAAGAATCACACCCGGTCTGATACAAAACTCCACATCAAGATTGCAGTAACTTAAAAAATACTCAAGTGCTAAGTTATTATTCACATCCATCTCCATAACAAAAGTACTAAAAAAAATAGGCCATAAAGAAGAACAAAAATACGGGTTAGCTGTTAATACAGTCCTACTGTACCTTAAATAATCACACATAACTCACTTGAAGAATAACTGCACATCACATCACATTTTATCTTACCTGTACTGTCATTGACATCTTTGAAATAAAATCCTTTTAACCCCAGCTTATACAATTTTCGATCTCTGTAAAGATGAAAAGACACATTGATGCATTAAAAGAATTTTTTTTATAGTAAAACCCATCATGTAGCAGAACAACCTCCCTAGGAATACGGCAGAGTTCCTGTTGCTGGAGATTTCAAGATACGATTGGACAAGGTGCTAGATACTCTCATTTAGGCTCTGTTTCCAACCAAATGCTGGCCCAAGTGAACTTTTGAGGTCCCTTCCCATCTGGGCTGCTCTGTGATTCTAAACATACGAAGCAAAGAAAAATACAAGGAACTATTAAGAAACATAAGACAAGGAACTACTGGAGAGAGTCCAGTGGAGGGTCATGAAGGTGATTGGAGGACTGGAGCATCTCTCTCATGAGGAGAGGGAGAGGGGCCTTGGTCTGTTTAGCCTGGAGAAGGAAAGACTAAGAGGGGACTCTTGTTAATGTTAAGAAATATCTAAAGCATAGGTGTCAAGAGGATGGGCCCAGACTCTTTTCAGTGGTGACCAGTGGTAGGACAAGGGGCAATGGGCAGAAACTGGAACACAGGAAGTTCCAATTGAGCATGAGGAAAAACTGCTTTACTGTGAGGGTGACAGAGCACTGGAACTGGCTGCCCAGGGAGGTTGTGGAGTCTCCTGTTCTCAAGATATTAAAAACCTCCTAGACGTGTTCCTGCGCAACTCGCTATAGGTGAACCTGCTTTAGTAGTGGGGTTAGACTAGAGGATCTCCAGAGCTCCCTTCAAACCCCAAACGTTCTGTGATTCTGTGATATGAAAAAGGCAGCCCTTTAAAGCCTGACGTGAAAAGCCTACACAAGAGATGTTCAGAAAAATGATGCTGCTACGCAGAATAAATGAGAATTAAATTTTTGGCCCATAAAACACCTTAAGCGTTTCAGTCCAAAATTACAAACACTTCAACTACCACCCAATGCTGGAAGCACCTCATCTCTGTGAGTGCCTCCACTAAACACTGACTATGCTAATATCAACAGCCCCAGTGATGGCCACAACCTCTTCTCCCAAATCATGCACCTACAACACAGACTGGGAACAGTATCTCTCTCACTCTCCTCACCAGGAAACCTGGCTCCTTCCCTCAGCTCAGGGAGGCTCCAGGTCCCTCCACATGGGAAAGCGGATGGAGGGCACCCGTTGGCACCCAGCCATGGAAAAACAAGAGCACAGGTGCTAAACCCCACACAGCTCCTGCCCCAACCAGGAACACCGTGACTTGATCCCTCTCCACGCCCTGTCCTTCCCGGTGATACCGAACATGCCTGCAAATAAACTCTCTAAAACTCGTTTTGGAGCTTTAGAAAAGCAAGCATCCTTTACTTCAGTGCTGGACACATGAGGGAATGATTTCCACCAATCACACATAACCAGACAAGAGTTGGGGACAGAACACACTTCCCAATAACATGCATAAGTATAAATTTTCCCAGAAATCCTATGCATATTATATTACTTTCCAAGGATTAATTCTAACACTATTATCAACTTCACGACAGCCAAATCTCTGCTAACTGGAGCTTCTGTCTGACCTTGCATTTTAGATAGGTAAAAGCTGCAAACAGAGATGATTGTACAAGACACATCTGCTCAGCATTTATCATACTTAACACAATACGTTATCATTTCTCTTTGAACAGCGTCTGGAAAAACACTATTTAAAAAAAACCCACCCCATGCTATAAACAAAATATGCCATCAGAGGGACATTCTAATTTTCAAAAAAAAAAATGCAGTTACTTAGATGAAACTTAACTGTACTTTAGCTTAAATCAAAACATTCCACTTCCTGTAACAGCAGCTACTTTTTGTACCACCGGCAGGGAGGGAGTGTGACCGCTACTGCCCGCCGTGCCGCCTCCACTCGGCCGAGGGCTCCCCCGGGCCAGGATCGTTTGGTAAACACAGCTACAGGGACACTTTCCCGCATTCCCCAGGCTCTCACCCGCCACGGCCGCAGCACCGCGATCCTCCCACGCGCTCCCCCCAAACCTCCCCTTCCCGCGGGACACGTGGGAGCCCCCCGGTGCCGCGACCAGGCCGTTACTCACTCGACGAAGGCGCGGGAGCAGAGGCAGAGGATGCTGCGCGCCGCCCCCGCCCGCAGTAGCAGCTCCGCCACCAGCCGCCCCCGCAGGTCCTTCACCATCGCTGCGGGACGGAGTCACGCGGCGCCCCGGCCCCGCTCCTCCCCGCCTGTGCGCCTGCCTTCCGCCGGAACTGCCGGGCCCCGGGTCCGCCCCGCGCCCGCCCAGCTGCGGCTGAGGGGGCAGAGCCGAGCTCAGCCGGCTCGGGACGAGGCCGCCCGGCTACGACCGAAGCTGGGGGGGCCCGAGCTGAGCCTGCTCGGCTGCTATTAAGGGGGCGGTCCGAGCCCAGCCCCCAGCCCAGCCCGCTGCCCTGCGAACGAGAGGGCAGCCCGAGCAGAGCCGGGGTGCTCGGCCGCGGCTGAGGGGGCGGCTCAGGCCAAGCCGAGTAGAGCAGAGCGGACCCGACCCCCCTCCGGCTGCGACCGAGGGGGCCGCCCGAGCCGAGTGTAGCCGAGCCCGTGGGGCTGTGACCGTGGAGGGGCCCACGCTGAGCCGAGCCCGCCCGGCTGCACACGAACAGCGCTGCCTGAGCCGAGCCGAGTGGAACCGAGTTGAGCCGAGCCCGCCCGGCTGCGGTCAACGGGCGGCCTAAGCCGGATGGAGCTCCCCCGGCTCGGTGGGGTCTTCGCTCAAGGAGCAGCCGCTGCACCTGGGCCGGGGTTTCAGCCTCTGGCTCGCGCCTTTGCCCTTTCCCCTGCAGCGTAGCTGGGCTTTTGGGAGCTGCAGTTGGCGCTGCCAGTGCAAGGGCAGCAGCAGCAGGATGGATTCTTGTTCATAGTGGGGAGAAACGAGGGGAGGAAAGCCACGGCAACGAAAATCTGCAACAAAAGATATTGCAGCAAAAATCTGGCAGAATCAGGAATGCAAAGCCTGAGCAAAACGTCTTGGAGTAGTGAGTGGAGCAGAAACAATAGGACTTAAAGTGGGGGGACGAAGCAGACAGAGCTGAAAACAAAGCATGGTGAGCACAGGGGCTTGGGAGAAGGCAGGGCAAAGCGGGAATGAGGTGCTAGAGGCAGCTGTTGGATGGAGAGAAAGAAAAACATTGGGAAACAGCCATTTGTGATACAGTACAGTGATACAGGTAACTGTTTTGCCCTCTGGTTTCTTTCCTGTGGGGTCTTGTTTCAAGTAGTGGATCATATATAACCTGGGAAAACACCGTTGTGGTCTGAAAGAGACTCATTTGGGAGACCTGCTGACCTGTTGTGAGAGTTAGAAGGTGTTCAGAAAAGGAGGTTAGTAGGAAAGGATGGAAAGTGCAATTTTGACCATACTATGGTTGCTCCCCTTTAGAATCAGATTTTATCCTTGCCTCCACTGCAGAGACTTTATATGATGATGCATGAGGTCTGAGAGATTTTCTACATAAAACACTGAGTGATGGACTACTCAGCTCTATTTAGATTATTCAGAGTGTATGTGTAAAATGCATGAAATGCAGGACCCTCTGAAGACCATTACAAAACCTTCCTGGGCATCACTGGGACAGGATTCCTCACATAATAATTATGGACTTTATGATATCTTCTTACCTGCTATCCTGCCTACTGGGTGCTGGGAGAGTATTAGAAGAAATGTGTCAAATATACCTGCCCTGGTTTTAGGCCCTCTGGAAGGTTGTTCCCGCTTGGCCAGCTGGGATACTGGGCTTTACGTTGGCTACATTCAATGCATGATATGCTGTGTTGCTGTGTGGTTTGTCTGCTGTGCTGTCTCATTCCATTTGCATCATTACAGTTTGGGTAACAAGGCTGTACAGCCTTATGAGGATGCAAGATGTCCTCAGGATTTGTAAGACATTTCATGTGGGAGATCCACAAAGAAGAGTTTAGAGGCAGAAGGACGGACTGTTCAGGTGACAGTAGCACAACTACCATCCCACAGCAAATTCCTTCCAATTACAAACAAAAAATCTTAAAACTAATTGAATCCTGAATCATGCACCGTCTTATATCTCATATAACTAAAAATATTAAATGATGTTATTAATGAGGACTTGTCTGTATCTATCACTACAGTAATCAAATACTTTAGAAATACAGAGAAAGGCTACACCAGTTCTAGCACTTCTAAGTGTGTAGCTGTTTTGGCAATTAGAATGCTACATCACCTTCATATTTCAGAACTGGAAAAGCAGTAAAATAAAAGTGTTTCAACACATTGTTTAGCAACAACCATTTACTGAGTGTTTAATGTTGAATTGTGAATTGCAAAATATTTTGAGTATTATTATACTCTTCTTAAAGAAACAATACTACATTTCAAGTAATACACAGAATAAAGAACAGGATGGATGGTTTTTTATACTATCCAAGCCTGATATCATGCAGCCCGCAGGACAAGCCACCAGCAAGTGATGCTAGACGTACCACTCCCTAGCCATCTGCAACTGATGGCATATGGCCTGTTTAGTAAGAAAGCGAATTTCTCTTCCTGCTAATTACAGAGTTTTCCCTTGGACTCATCATCTAGCAGTGAATTGCACCTGTCTATCAGCTGTTGCATGAGATTTCATAGAACCAAAGCATGGTTGGGGTTGGAAGGGACCTCTGGAGATCATCTAGTCCAATGCCCTGCTAGAGAAGGTTCACCTACAGCAGGTTGCACAGTAACACATCCAGGTGGGTTTTGAATATCTCCAGAGAAGTCACCCTTTTCGTTTTGAATGTGGCATCTCCCAGCTTTGTGTGATACTTAATGGAAGGGTGAGTGAGCAATTGGGTCCATTCCAACATGAGATATTCTGTGCTTCACATGGATTTGGTATGGGTTTGATATGGCCCTCAAGTGGAACCTGAAATAATCCGCACAAATGAAGCCAAAAACAACCAGTGGCTCTGTAGCCTGCTACCCAGGCTGTCTGCCCTCCTCTGCACTCCCTTTGTTTCCTCTGGCAGGCCCTGTTCTGAAATGCTTTTCTGTGCTTCTGCTCCTTGCTCTCACACACCATTTCAGGCCTCTGCTTCAAAGCCGTTCTTTTTTTTTTTTTTTTTTTTGTATCTAAGGTAGTAGTACTGATGACCTCCACTTCCTGGTAATCTTGGCTTTGCCAGTTTTATTTGTGCTTCTCAGAACATGCATTTGCCACCCAGCTGACTTTAAATCTCTTATTATTTCCTTCTTATTAAATCCCTTTTCAAGGCTGACTTCCACGATCGATACTGATCAAATAACAGGAAGTTGAAGGATGATGGAATAGCACCCTTACCTATTGAGAATAACCCAAACCCAAATATATGCGATAGGTATAAAATAGAAGATATTCTCACAGTAACTCTGACCTACTGGTGCAGTTCTGAGCTCCAGCCTTACACACACTTCTCCCATAAAATGTGTGAGAACAGCTTGAGAAATAAAACAAATATTTCTGAGTCAAGCTGGGTTTTATGATATGTTTATGTAATAACTTATAGAAAAGAACCTTCAGTGTTTCTTGGAGGAAATTATTGGATTACAAAAAAAGACATTGAGGTGCTGGAGCACGTCCAGAGAAAGGCAACAGAGCTAGTGAAGGGTCTGGAGAACAAGTCTTATGAGGAGCGGCTGATGGAACTGGATTTGTTTAGTCAGGAGAAGAGGAGGCTAAGGGGAGGCCTTATGGCTCTCTCCAACTTCAAAAGTGGAACTTCTGTGAAAAATCGTGGCATGATAAGTGAGGATTTTTTCTTTTAGCTTGAATATAGTCTAATAAAGAGGAGGAACTGGAGGAAATATCACTTCTCTCATTGCAGATGTACACAGAGAGGTGTACAATTGGCTTAAGCTTCAGAGACCCTCCAGTATGCTAAAAGGCTATTTGCCAATGTATGAATGGCCATATACTCAAATATTTGTAATGGCTGTCAGAACTCATTTTCACTTTTTTTCATAAAGGCTCGAGCCTACTAAGCAAATGCAAATCATAAGTTAAAGTAGTTTGACATATGATTTTTTGACCATCTGTGAGATATTTTTTTTTTCTGTGTCAGAATCCTCTCTGGCACTTAGATAGGAGTGGCACATGAGAAAGTAATTTTATTGTCTCAGTAAGAATTAAGCTCTTGTGGTCCCCAAAACCTTGCACTCCTAATTATTCGTCAGCACATAACAAATTTCTTTCTTTTATTTTGAAATACATTAGGCCATCAATGTTTTCTTCATATGGTTGATGAGCCAAACAAATGTTTAAAAGGCCACAAAGCAAACATGGTAGCAAGGCATGTTATTTTGGTCTGTTACTTATATATGGTGCATTTTTGATGTCCTTTTTGCCTTCTTAAAGAATTTTAAGTCTTTAAGACTTTAAGATCTTAAGTCTCATCCTTCTAGTAATGTGCACTCTTCTAATTATGCCGTAGCTGTACTCAGATTGTGTCATTAGACAAATCTGTGGGAGATGCAGGTTCCTGTACTCATTGTAGTTGCCTTAGCTGTTACACTTCGTTCAGCCTTTGAAATTACAGCTAGACAGTAACACTCTTAAACTGTAATTACTTTGCTTTCACAAGCAAAGCAAAAGTGTTTAAGAGAAAGTCTACTCGAAAACATGAAATAAAAGGGGTGCCTCGGTCGCAGCTCCACTTTCTTTGATTCAAGGGCAGAATATGAATTTTAGTGCTCTTATTTTTATATAGTGAGGACTCTTTTTTGTTGTTGTTTTCATTCATTTGTGTGTGTGTGTGTAGGCAAGGTTTTGTTAGGGATTTTTTTTGGTGGTTGTGGTATCTTTTTTTTTCTGTATATACCAGGCCAAAAGCTTATGTGACCTTTTACCAGACTGGAGAAATTGCCGCAGAATATATAACTGGTTTGTTGCAGCAGTGGGGAGTCCCATCAATTATTGCTGGTACCTTTAATTCCTACATAAAGCATCTTCTATCTCACACTTAGAGACAAAAGCCAGAAAGACTAGAATGGTAACAGATAACTTTTGTAATGCTTGTACCTTGGATTTGATTGTCCCTGATTCCTATGTCTTCACAGCCCAAATGAATATTGTCAGTGCCTGCTGTCTTCAAAGCACCTTCGAATCCTATAATTAATCAGAACAGTACCTGTTTGGTTTGCTTGTTATCTGACACTGTTAGCCTAATACTTCTGTTTCTGCCCATTGAGATCTTTGGTTTAACTTTTTATATTCCCTTTTATTGTATGGTAGTACATGCAGTTAAATTGTATCCAGTTACATTGTCCTAGATAATGGACCAGACCATTTATTTTACAAGCAGCCACTATTCATTTGCACTTTTGGAAGTACTGCTGATATAGTTTAAGCCAGAAAAGGCCACATCCTGAGATTGTGAACACATTGGGACATCTTCAAAAATTAATTTAAAAATGCGTAGCTTTAATTCTTCTTCATTGTAAAGAATATTTCTCTTTGAATTGGGCTAGTTTTTATAGGTGCAGCCTTTTGTGACTCTTCCCACAGGCAAGTTTTATAGTGCTTTATTACAGCTTTGGCTTACGGTATAGCTCTGAAAATTATACCTTTATGCTTCTCTGTTGCTTATTAATTTTTACTTGCAACTTCATAGAGCTTTTGGCGTTATATAAGAGCTCTAGTCAAAGACCTGCTCTATTAAATAGTATGTACATACTGAGTGAAAAGATTGTTTCTAATCTAAAGAGTGAGTAGCAAATTTGCATAAAGAATGCAAGACTTTTGTAGAGATTTATTGTGCTCTCAGGCCAAAAACATGTCAAAGAAGGACAAATCAAAGGACATGGCCATAGGCAAGAGCTAATGGAAGCAATTAATTTTTCACCTCGCCAGCCACCACTGACCACAAAAACAAGATCCTACTGGTTGAAGTAACTGCAGGGTAACAAAACTAATCTAAGGGATCTAGCCTCGCAGAATCAGGGTGGTAAATTAGGGATATTGCCTTGCCTTTCTGCAGTAAAACAGTTTGATGTTAGTGCTTTGGTAATAAAAAGGTCTTCCATGCAGGGCTTTTCCTCTGACACTTTACTTGCTACCGCTGAGATACTGACCTGCAGGTGAAAGGATGCCCTTGCTTGCCACTTAATATCTGAAGCTGGGGAAACTGTAACAGCAATAGGCTGACTGCTTGCTAGAGCTTCTTTTTATGTGAAAACTTTAAATGACTGGTAACTTTATTTAAGTTCATAACAATTATATATATATTTATTTATTGGTACCATCGGATTAGATGATTTTAAATTTATTTATTGTGTTTCATGATTAGTGTTTTCAATAAAATTCTAAAGGATATGTTATTTCTCTAGAACTAGTCATTGAACCATCTTGCTTCCTGGTTCATATTTGAGGATCCAAAAGCTTTAGATGCACTTTTATTTTCATGGGTTTTTTTTTGCTGAATGGGAAATTTTATTTTATTCTGCTCTGTCCGCACTTTCTAGACCTATCAAGTGTTTTTAATTTCCTTAGTTAATCTACATGACTGGTGGTTTGTTCCTCTGGGAAGTATTTGTCCAGATTCAATGGTTTGGTTGCAAACAACACTCACTAATGTGAGGAGAGACTACCTGCTGAAATATAACTTAAAAATGAGACATTTTCTTTCTCTATTACAAGCTCTTATTTGAGGGTGACCACTTATAGGGAAGAATGGCACAGAAATGCACCAAATGAGCAAGTTTATTTGAGATGAAGAGCAGTATAATTAGAGGATCGAGAAGCAGCTCGTTAGTTTTTAACTAAATTTACCCTAGGAAATGGAATAGTCAGTCACTTGAGTTACAGCTGTAGTGACACAAGTGATTCAGGGGTACTTAAGCTAATTGCTTAATGTTTTTTAATAGCATATGACTTTTTTAATGTGAGAGAGTGTGATAGAGAAGAATTGCTTGACTCACAGGCTTTAACTCGAATCAGGATCAAAGTCATTTACTGATTTATTAATGACACAATTAGCCAGCAGTCAGTGAACTTCACATTCTGGATCAATATCCAGAATGGATGGTTAACAGATGAATGGAGGTTAACAGATAAAGCAGAGTACAAAACACTTGCAAAATGTTAGAAAGCACCTACAAGTTTCTGAATACCATTTTATAACTAATCCCCCAAATTTCTAATCCCACAGGAGCACATTCACCTGTGCACACCCCTCTCTTACAGGACAGGAGGTGACAAGTGTACCCCGCTCTTTTGGCCATGCACTTTCTCCTGCTGGAGATGGGGCTGCTCCTGCTTTGTGTGTAGCAGTGCAGCTTCCTGCGACCTGCTAGCCCTTTCACTGGTGAGGGGGCACCCCACAAGTTCCTGCATGCACCCTGAGCTGTGGGTCCTTTTGCAGCTGCACCTGTTCCGTTCAGCCCTGCCCTCCCCGCGGGACAGGAGGGATTTTGAGACGGGGTGTGGTGATAGCAGGGTGACTCCTGCCAGCCTCCTAGGCAGGGGTCTGCCTGCTGTGCTGAGAACCTTCTCACTCATAAATCTCACCCCACAGCCACAAGTTTCCTTCCATCTTTTGTACTTCTCCTCAAGCTGGCTGTTTTCTCAAAAGCCTCTTACTAATCCACTGGTTACTGCTCAATCCAATGGATACTTATTGTAAACAAATATTGTCATTTTTCCTCATTTGATTCTCAGTTACCTCATCTCAGACCAGGCAGTTTTGGGTGTCCTGTCTGTGCACAGGCTGTTTATATTCACACTCCTGCCATACCACAAGTTACTATGCAGGCCGTGTTACCAGGACAAATCCATCAGAAAGTTTTATTACCTCAAAACTTAACTGGTATAAAGTTACTATTATAACATTTCGTGTTCTCGGTAAGTGAGGAGCTTCGTGGGGTGGAAGAAATTCCAGGTGGTCCAGCACTCACTATTGAGCTGTGTCTGCTGGCTGCTTGTACTTCATCTCTGGCTTATCCAGTCAGAGGCACAGGCTGGTAATTTCACGTTTAAAATACCATTCTCATTGTATGAGAAAATGCTAAGTAGGAAATATTTTAAATTAAAATATTTTGAAGAAACCCACAGATAAATATGTGAAGGGGCTGGAGCACAAGCCCTGTGAAGAGCGACTGAGGGAGCTGGGGTTGTTTAGTCTGGAGGAGGCTCAGGGGAGACCTTATTGCCCTCTATAACTACCTTAAAAGGAGGTTGTAGTCAGGCAGGGGTTGGTCTCTTCTCTCAGGCAACCAGTGACAGAACAAGAGGACATGGTCTCAAGCTTTGTCAGGGGAGGTTTAGGCTTGATATTAGGAAAAAATTTTTCACTGAAAGGATGATTGGCCATTGGAATGCGCTGCCCAGGGAGATGGTGGAGTCATTGTCCCTGGAGGTGTTTTTAGAAACAGATTGGATGAGGCCCTTAGTGCCATGGTTTAAATGACGAGTGGATGCTAGTGTTGGGTCATAGGTTGGACTGGATGATCTCAGAGGTATTTTCCAACCTTGTGATTCTGTGATACTGTATCTACAGTAATTCTGGTAAGAGAAGAGTAATATAGAAAGAGAAACCAAAAGGACAGTTATTCCCGTCATCCCTCTTCAGCCATGGCCAACCGTAGCTACCCAAGGCTAGGGGGAAAAAATAAGCCATGTACGCTATGGTAGTTTCCAAGATACATTTGAATGCTATATAGTGGCATAATTATATGTTATGTTTTGTTTTCTGTTTATTTTCTTGTAATTGCTAGCATTTGATTTGCAGTTGACCATAACTCAGCGCGGGACTCAATAGATGTATCTGTGAAAATGTTACTACTAAAATTTTGGAACTCTCTCCCAGCTAAGACTCCTAGGTCTATCTCAAACATCTCAAACAGCTTATTTATCACTACAGAAATCATGTGCCTTCTAGTTTCTATCAGGACATAGTTTTCCAGAAATTATTAATATAAGGTTATTAACATAAGGCATAACAGTACTCATTCTCCTGCTCTATGTCTCTTTTATCAACATTGCATTTTACCTAACATGCATCCAAGAAATTTCCTTTCCATCCTCCTTCCACACCTTGATTTTTCAGTGGTTTTAAAATACTGATTTCCTGATATACTTCTGAGCACACAGTTTCTCCTGATGAATACCAAAAGCAGAGGCACATGATAGGAACATAGAGCAAGGGGACTCAGTTTGCCACCAGAGAAGACTTGATGTTGGATATCACCCTAGAAATAATGTCAGTTAAGTAATGTATCATTAAATTGTTTTTAGTCTCAGCTTTCCAAGCTCTAAAACAAAGCTCTTCTAGATGTGGCCAGGTGATGATTTAGCAAGGATGTGAGACTGTGGCAGATGTTACTGTGGTCTCTGGTTTAGGGATGCTTCCCTGCTGGGAATTACAATCCCTGCATCTCTGCTCAGGAAGGAGAGTGTTTGTGACCATTAGGTTCACCAGAAACAAAATAAACTGGGTTAGTCTGGTATGTGAATAAGCAGGGAGAAATGAACAGGCTGATTTAGTTCAAAACAGGCAAGGAGTGTCCATGCAAGCTGCTTGATCGGTATGAGAGCAGTGGCTTCTGGAAGAAAGGCAGGAACAGCTACTGGGGCAGAATATTTTCCTGTGGGCCCTTGGGATGCAGGAAAGCCTTCCAAATAAATTACTTCCATTCAGCATGATGAAATACTTGCCGTGTATGTATAAAAGTATAAACTATGAAGGATCTAGTTGCCCGTTCTGCAAGATTTCTTGTCTTCTGTACAAAGCCAGGAAAAAGACAGGTGAATTGATGAGAATCACATTTTTTTTTCGTTTATACATCCAAAGGAAAAAATTTCCTTATTAATAAACAGATATTCTGTTGTGGTCTGATGTGCATCACACTGTTCATGCTGTGAAACAGCCTCTAACTGCTTTTTGGTTGCAATTACAAAAGTGCAGATTATTCCTTGTATATAGCTGAACACTTCAGAGAAGTATTCCTCCCTCTTTAGAATTTCTTTACGTGTCTCCTCGTACTTCATGTTTTCTATGTTTCCTGTATCTCTTAATTATTTATTCCATATCTCTTCCTGCTTTTATGATACAGGGAAACTTTCATGTACATAATTGTCATTTAAAATGATCTGGATATAAATACCAACCCTACCTGAGCTGTGTATGGGCAAACTTTTTTGGAGGAATTAAACTATTGTGTATATTATAGCAACATGTCAGCAGCTAGAAGTGAAATTCTTCAAAATTAGTTTCTTAGGGGAGGATTTCCCTCCAGACATTGCCTGTATAACTGCCTTTCCAAATTAGAAAATAAATCCTAAATAATTTTAGACAATGCATTTTATCTGTGTAAGTCATGAATGTAAATACAAGTTCCACCAACTACCAGAGGTGTTTGTCTTTTTTTTTATTTCTTAACAGGCTAAAACTGCACTTCAGACTTTAAGAGACAAGCATGAAAAATGACCAGGAAACATGCCAAGAGCTTTATTTAGAAAGATTTCACAAACATCATAATGTTGGCTAATGTGTTTTAATATGTGGAATTATTTTATCCTAAGAAGCCTTATAATTAGTGAATTGGTAGATCCTTTGGAATTTTAAGGGAGAAGTTTTGATTAATTGATTTAGTTGAATGTGCTCCTTCTTAAAGTCAAAGTCACTGTACTCATAGTGGATTTTCTTCTTACTATAAAATGTCTGAGGTATATTCTCTATTCCAAATAAGTTAACACTTTCCCTGACCTTTCATTGCCACAGACTTTAAGCAGCAGGTGCAAGTATTTGGGTTGGGTCTTGAGAAATTCTGTTCCTACTTATTTTTATTTTTCTTGGCCTCTGTCTAAGGCTGCTCTTAGACTGCACGAGAGATAAGGTGACCTTCTTATGCAGAGGGAACGTGACACAGGGAGTGAACTTTTGATGCTTTTTTGTTGGACTGTTTTTCCATTTAACATTGCAAGTGTTTGCTCTATAGACAGTTTCTGTCTATTTCAGCTAAACATCAAAAGACTTAGTACCTTTCCAAAGGAGAGATACAGAATCAGGCAATCTGAATCACAGGAAGAGTTTATCACTCACTAAACTGTGTTTACTGTCTCTTTCAGAAAAAGAAGTTGAGAAAGAGTTTGAGACAGCATTTGGTAGGCCATTTCTCTCAACCTTTTTAACCTTAGCATGAATTTATATTTCCTAATATGCTTGTTTTTAGCAGTGGTTTTAGCAAAAGGTACCTATGTGATAAAGTAACATTGAGAGAAATTATTCTTTATGTTGTTACTTTATGGGGATTAACAAAAAAAAAAGATATATTTTCCCCTTGACCTCCACTTCCAGTTGACTAAAACAGTGACTGAAACCAAGCTTCTGAAAGTAAATTAATTTTAAAGTGTAGTTCCCACAAAGGTGATCATGTTTTAGTGGCTTAGGACTGCATCGGATGCCAAGATTGAAAAACTAGTACTGGAGGGGGGCAAGATCTAAAGGTATTACAGGAAATATGAAACAAAGCTCTGATTATGCTTCCTCCCAGTTCTGTCCTATGTTTATTATATTTTTTAATGTAATGAGCATATATGTAGCTGGAAGATGCTTCAAATGAAAGGCAGTTCCTAAAGACAAAGGTGATCGATTTAGTATGTTTTTACTGATTTCATATGTGCTTATTTTTTATTGGCATTTTTCAGTTGCTTTTCAATGAGACAAACTCAAAGGATTTGTTTTTTTTAATGGAGCTTGGACTTTTACTTTTTTTTTAATCCTCAGTAGCATAATAAATACCGATTTTATAGGCAATTTAATGTGTGTATTTTAGGATCTTGCTAATTGAAATGCTGGGATGTTATTTTGATACTGCTTTACACAGGTCCAAGCAAAACTCATCAGTATGCCATATCAGGTTTTTAACTAGAATGCCTGTGGCAGTATCAGACAGTAGTGAAATTTGGATATGTGCCCTATAGGATGCTCTGTAAACCCATGTTTTGTCTGGATCAGGCACGATCACACATTTCTTCTGACTTAACAAGAGGGAGAGGAAGAACCCTTAGTCTTTTTTTTTCCTGGGTTATCTCTCTAAAACCTTTAAAACTGCTACAGCTTTCACACATGAATGCAGTTGAAGGCACAAGGCAGGGTTCACTGGGCAGTCTGGACAGCATGTCACATAAGTTCCTACCACTTCATTAGAAATGCTGGAAACCTACGCTGATTATTTGTTGTTTTTTGTTTTTTTTCTAATTCTGTTCCATTTAAGTGGTGGATTTATCCTTTGCTCTTCATTTAAGATAAAATACTATATGCTCCAAAATAAGGGTAACTGAGTCCAACTGCTTTGAGGGCAGTATTTTACTTGAGAAGTGGATGTGGTGATGGATGAGATGTGCCATTCAGCAAAGAGAAGGATGTTTCATTATCTCCTACTAGCAGTGGCAATGTTGAGAGAAGCCTGGGGGATGTGGTTTTGGATCATGACTGAAAAAAGTTTTGTATTGCTAGTTGGGAAGATTTCCCTAGTTTCTTGAGTCTTCCAGTATTTGGAAACTCTGTACTGTATGATGAAATTATTCACAGTTGTGTGACTTTACCAGCAGTTTCTTTTAACCTATGAGTCCCTAAACATTTGACCTAAACCAAGTCTATTCAAAGAAAAACCTTTAGAAGTCTGAGGCAGAGATTTTAGACATGAAGAAAATTCCTGGTTTTATTCTCTCATCAGCTTCACACCAGGGTAAAAACCTGTCCTGTTTGTGCTAGAGCAAATATATTGAAATTGTGGAAAGAGGGAAAGGATTTATTATTAAAACGTGCTTAGAATATGAAATGCATGATTTTTCTTTTTTTCCAGGCCTGTATCTAGAAAGTCCACAGAAACTAGAAATCAAAAAGAAAAGACTGTTGGTCCGGGCAGCTGCCAACTGTTTTGCTGCCATTCACCAGGGTTATGTCAGTGCTGGCCTCACTGTTGCTCTGGTGTTTTTTTCCAATGTTACTGATCTATAAGGTTGGGGTCTTGAACACTTTGCAAAACCACAAGGAAGAGACTTGATCATTCAAACTTGTTTTTATGGTGGTTTGGCTCAGTCACTAAGTTCTGCCAGTTTTACTGTGAGCAGCCATAACAGCCCAAACACATTTGGCCTAATGATAAGCAGATCAGGACTTAAGACATGCTTTCTTGTCGCAAGAAGGTCTGCATAAAGCTTGAAGGTGTTCCCTATGGCCATCAATCATCTTGCAGTCTTTATCCTCTTTTACAGTGATCAGAAAGAGCACAGATTGCAAATGTTTCCTGTCCTTATCCATTAGCAAGCCTGTGTACATTAACTAATGATCCAGAGCACTCTGCAGTACCTACTGAGACCTTCTCTTGCTCTCAGGAGGAGGAACAGTATAGAGTAGGTTGATGTAGGTAGAATTTCACAAATGGATATTGTGGCTCTTACATACAGTCACTAAAGCATTACACATAGGCTTGTGAAAGGGTTGAGGTACAGGAACTATTATCTGCAAAGATAAACTGAAAGACCGTAGCTAAAATGTGATTGTGGGTGATAGGAAGAACATGATGTAGAGCATTAGTAAGTGGAATACAGAATATGGCACCTCTTGTTTTCAAGTTCATTCTTGACTAATGGTTGAAAGCTATTGCCGTCCTCATATAAGCTGTTTGACTAATGTGAAATAAGTTTGGGATTAGCTTGGTTAGCCATAAGCACAACAAACATCAACATAGTTGGTGATGTCTATCCTTTCTGACAGCCTCAGGTGCTGCCTATCCCTGGAAATCAAGCATGACAGGGATGGGTCAGATGCTGAGAAGCAATCACTGTTTCTGTTTAAATGCCAGCATAGCCCCGACACAGTTTCGGCCTAAACCATGTAGCAGCCCCCTGGGCAATTCCTGAGCATAGTCTAGGTGGCAGAATCAGCCCCTGAATGTTCCCATCAGGCAGAATGGATGAAGCTACGCTGCCCTGGGGGAGTGAGGAGAAAGTAATTCAGTCCCATGGACATAAGGACCCCTTGTCCTTAGAGCTAAGGAAAAGCCATTGTCATGTTTGATTTGCTAATGTAGGTATGAGCAGGAAGCTTG
This sequence comes from Tapera naevia, assembly GCA_033556795.1. Classification (NCBI taxonomy): domain Eukaryota; kingdom Metazoa; phylum Chordata; class Aves; order Cuculiformes; family Neomorphidae; genus Tapera; species Tapera naevia. The sequence goes on from JAUMJJ010000038.1 coordinate 22,804,999, forward strand.
CACTGCCACTGTATTTGCTGGACATGTGTAGCTTGAAATGAAAAAAACCCCAAAAGCTTCAGTTTCCAGTGTGCTAGTCTGTATCCTAATCCCACACATAACAGAGAACCTTTAGATGTCTTACTGAAATGAATATGGCAATTCCATATTTTTGTGTGTATGTTTTATATATACATATATATGTGTGTAAAGGTCATAGATATTCACCACAGCCTCACTAAAATCTATGAAAAAACTACTGATTTCAGAAAGAACTAGGATGTGCTATTTTTTACCTACAAGGTCAAGCTCTTGTTTGGTAGATTGTTTTCGCAATTAATTCTGTTGTCAGAATTCCTAAGAAAGAGGAATAAATAAGACAAATAATAACTAGAAGTAGCACAGTTAGCACAGAGAAAAGAATATTCAAATAAAAATAATATTCCTTATAATAAAATATAAATATAGAAAAATAAAGTGGTTTAATGTATGAAATAAATTCCCCATTTTATTAGATGATGTCTGGAGGTGACAGTCACAGATCAGAAAACACATATATCTGAAGCTTCTGCCTTGCTTTATGTTTGACAAGAAATATCAGAAGAAAGCCCTGGAAGCAAACTCATTAAAGAAGAAAGTAGAACATATTTAGTGATGGTTTACAATGACAATATAAACAAATCAATTTTGTACTTCTGATGTGATAAGATGAGTCGTATGTGTTCAACCAGTCTCTGTTGGTATGCGGATGCCTCTGTGGGTAGCGACTGTGGATAACACCAGCCCCAAATAAAGAAGACGTAAGCCTAACTACAGAGATTTTATTTGGTCTATATTAAATGTTTCAGTTACAGCCTGAAGTCTAGGGCTCCAAGATGATGTGTGTCATTTGATATGGGTGCCCAGAAATACCATCCTCCAGCTGTGCGCGGTGGACTCAGCGCAGCTCTGCTCCTTTGAACAGTCTGGTGTCACCTCCACCATGTGATACCCTGCCTTCTGGGATGGTGTGGGATGGTGTAGGATGGAAAGGGACAGCTCTCCACAGTCAACACTCTGTGGGACTACTGTCTGTAAGGACAACTCTCCATGGCAACAGCTGTCTGAAGGGAAGCATTACAGTTGGTGTTTGGCTTATCGTTACGGTTACAGTCAGGGTTAGGCTTATAGTCACATTTAGGATTAGGATTAGAGTTGCCCAGGTGGAAAATTGTCCCTCGGAGACCTGGCTGTGGAGACCTGTCCTAGATCCAGTATAGGGTACATTCTCCTTTCCTCTGGGCTGACTGTTCCACAGACAGACACATTTATCAGGATGTTTGGAAAACAAAGTACATAATGAATTAAGTTAAAGCAGAAAACTCCAAGCCCTTTAGTAAAATACAAAAATAACACCAAACCTGGTAAGCACATGGAAACTTGGAATAGAGGTCAGAACATATTTGCAAGACAGAGAAAATATAAAACAGTGATATGCCATTGAGGAGGAATAAGACAACACTGCATATAAATATTAAATATGGGTAGAGATACAGATATATAAAAAGGAGAAACAGACATTACAGGTTTTGTCTGACTAGAGAAAAGGGAAGAACTAGAAATAATATTATGGGGATTTTTTAGTGAAGAGAAAAAGGGTTACTCTGTTCAGGATGTTGTATTTAGTTATTCTGGAACCTCCAGAGCAGAACAAGGGATGACAAATTATATTTAAATAATAGAACAACTTGTTCCTTGCAGTATAGATACACATAGGTATATACCTTGAGGTGGAGGTATGTGATGTATGAACAGCTTTTGAAGGAACTAAGAAAGCATGACAGTAATTTTCCTAGTAATTTCAAATCATTCTTTGGGTGATCAGGAGAGTTTATGAGTAGGCGATACTAAATACAGAAGCTAAGTACAGAAAATGACCAATAAACTACAGACCTCTTACTTCTTAATTTGTCAACAATGCCTTAAATGAATCAGTTTAAAAAATGCATATTCCTTGCTTTTGCTTATACTTTCCATATTTAGGCAAGGTGATTCTGGAAAAAAAAAGGATGTGTGGGTGGTGCACTTTTGGATGATCAGAAGCATTCCCCAGCAGGGCACTGGAAATTAAATGCACTGTGTTTTCAGTTTGTGGTCCTGAAGGAAACAAAATAGTGGTTGAAGATTGACTTAAGAACAGAAAATAATGCTTGCCCTAACATGAGAGACTCTAACTGAATGAGGTGAGGGTTCATCAAGTAAACACATACCAAGTCTGTATGAACACCAGAGCTGATACAAACAGAAAATGTGTTTTTTTGACTGGCATCTGTGTGCCCTCTGAAAGCAAAAGGAAGTGCATCACGAACACTGCACTTCATCATTTCACAACGAATTGCATTAAAATCAGCTATTGATTTCACTTTATCCTAGGCACAGCAGAAAACTGATAATGTAACTTTGAACCTAAATGAGACATCAGAAACAGATCCTCTTGTTCAGTTCAGCTGCAGGCATTCTAGGAAGACAGGTCTTGCAGCAAGTCCAGTGTGCTACCAGAGCCAGTTACAGCCAGCTTACAGTGTGCTGGGCTGTAACCTGCTGCCATGGCAAACTGCTTCAGAACATCACCTTGGTTTTGTTAGTAAAGTGTTTTTAATGTAATTTTTACTTGAAATTTCAAAATTAATATTATTGTAGATTTATAGTGACGTATGTGTTTTGCTACTTATTTTAAACCACAGCTAGTCAGAAAATAGGGCTTTAATTTCTACTATTTATTTTAAATTTTAGTTTTATTTTATGTATATATATTTTCTCCTGAAATTTGGACAAACATTTAAAACGTACAGTGTTCTGCTGAAAGCGAAGTCAGGGGTATGTCATTTCAAAACCTCAAATAGACTAAAATGTCTTCACAGCTATTATAAAAACACCTCTAAACGCTTTTGCAGCCCAGATTAATCAAAAGCTTGTCTAACAGGATGTCCAAAACAGAGGAGAGGAGATAATAAAAATATTTCCTGATCTTTATTGTTGATTTTTATTAGGAATTAGATATGACAATAATATATGGCAATAATTTTTTTTGTACGAAAGTGTCCGATATCATCTCCTTCCAAGGGAAACGTATATTAGGTATTCTTCAGGAAAAGGCATTTCTTGGAGCTGCCAGAAGCCTCTGTGTCTGCTGAATGTTGCTGAAAAATATTCTGAGAAAATGTGAAGCCTGTAACACTTCAGACAACTTCTTTGTACACTTCAGAAGATGCTGCAAGAAATCTGTGAGAATTCTTGATCTTTGAACTGAAAATGGAAGTGCAATCTCATGTGAGGCTTTGAGACTGCAGGAAGTGAAAGTCACAGTGCTATTTAGAAAGTAAACAAAAGAACTGTCCATAGATAGGTTACCTTTCTTTACCAATTTTGATTTAAAAAAAAAAAAAAAATTGAAATTGTGGGTGAGTGGGTGTGTTTTGCTTTTAGAATTGCCCTTTTTATTAGGAGTCATCTTTTGCTTCCATGTTTCTCAAGTAAGTGTAAAGCAAGCAATTCTTGCTACTTTTTCATCACGAGGACCAGAGAAATAAAATGTAAATTGTAATATCTCTAATAGAAAGAAACTACCTGCCCTTAATTGTATTCTGTGCATGAATACTATCTCGTACATAGGCCAAGAGACATAAAATCTCAGGAGCAGTCTTCTTAAGCAGCTTCTTTGTAAAGCGTAATGAAAATTTGATCACAAAAATGGATGACTTCTTATCACTTGGATAATCTCTCGTGCTCCGCCGTGTGATGATTTCATATTAATCTTGTCAATTTTCTAATTTACAAATTATTCTTACTTCTTTCATGTACTCATTTATTTGGTGTTATTTTTATGTGTGAATTTAAATTCCAAATGATAACACAGTACATATATTCATGTATTCATAAGTTATACAAATTGGCACTAAAAAAACTGTTATTGAATTGCTTTGTAATAACTACACAAGTCACAGAAGCAATATAATCCACAAATTTTAGAGCTCTGTAATAAAATGAATGCTACACAAGCAAAGCATGCCATATGCTATGCCCTTTGTTTGTCTTCACTGCTTTTTGACCATAGTGGCATTCCAAAGTGTTTGACTGCCAAGACTCAGAGATAATTGATGAAATATGTAGTTCTTGACTGCCCACTGAATATTGACTAATCTGTGCTTTCATTTACTGTGTCCTCAGCATGTTGTAAGGAGTTAAATTGTAGGATGCCTTGCCTAAAGCTGTTATTGGAAGTATAGCATTCTGAGCACCTCACTGTTTATGAACAGCATGATGCACCACACTGGAAGGACCTACACTTATTGCTTATTACAATGATGCTGTTCTTATGGATTACAGTTAACATTAACGCAGGCTGGCTCTGCCACTCAGCAACTAATCACTTCATCAGCAGGATACCAGGTAAATACTTCTGGGGTAAATAAGATGTTTAGAGCCTAAATTTGTAATCTAAATTCAGACATCAGCCTCCATACCACAATATACAGTATGGATTTTCCATTTTTCTGTTCAGTATTTTACTTATGCTTGGCTCAGACACAACTACTGTCAGCTGGAAGAATTAATTATGTAATTATTTTACAATTATTTGATGTCAGAATTGCAAGCAAACATATGAACCATTTTAAATAACCTTTTACATCAGCATAACAAATAGGTTTCCTCTACAGTAATTAAATCACGCTACACTGCTATGTATCAGTAGAAAAGGCAAACACGGGTTTTAAGAACTGTGCAAAAGAGAAAGGGGACAGCATAGCTTTTGCAGAAGCAAGAATAATCCAGAGCAGTGACAGGAGATGTAATTCACCGCAAGGATTCAGATTCAGCTCTTTGTGGCCTGAAGTCCAGTTTAGTGCATCACATCTGTGGTTTAATGCTTCAAGGAGATTGTTTTTGAGTTGCAATACGGTATATGAGCTATAGCCATGAAAGATACGAAAAAAGGCAAAGCATAATTATTGAGGTGACAATTTTTATTAACTGAAAGACAGAAACAAGCAGGAAAAAAATAGAAAACTGGAAGACAAGGGTGAGCATATTAATGCTTATCTTAGTTGCATGTTAGTCCCAGCTCTTTATCCTTTGTATTAGCTAATAAATAATTGCTGAGTACTCTCAAGCTCTGCATATGCTGCTTGCAAAATCTTGGGGAATGATGAAATCTGACAAAACCTGTGGAGTTATTGAGAGTCTCTCTATAATCTGCTGTACATACGTGAAGCAGTCTGTTGTCCACCCAAGAGGCTGTATTGATTAGAAAGCTGCATGGTTTCTGCCTTATGATTCCTAGAGAGAGCAAAATAGGAGTCTTTTTTACAGCATGAGCATATATCTGTTTGACATATATATTTTGCCTTTGCAAACAGGTGCCAGCTTAGAAACATGTCCTGCATATTCAAAAAATAACGTGGGTTTAAGATACTGTGATTTTACTTTTCTGTGCTATTACAGGGACTCTTTCATTTTTGCAGGTGAACCGAGTTTGCATTGTATGTTCTTGGCACTGTGCTACTAATCTGCATATATTTCGTACATTTGATTCTTTTGTAGATCTGCTTATCAGATATGTGATTGTATTGCTATTTCAGGAAGAGACACAGATAATCTAGTAATAATTAATTTTGCATGCATCTTCATCTTGGATTGTTAGAACTGACACATCCATCCTTTCTACAGTTCTGCCCTAGGTACTGTTTTTATTTGAGCCTTTATCACTTCTTTATTCATTCTGTGTATATATCTCAAGTAATTTAATATATTATGCTTAGAGTGTATAGCTATTAAGTATAGATCATGCACTTATATAATATTATATCATAGATTCACTCAGTTTCAGTCCATATTGGTAAAAGGTAGACCAATGAATTTATATTACCTTAAACACAGAGATGCTCTTTAATACCAGGAAAGGGAATTGTATTTGTTAATATCAAGGAAGTGCATCTAGAACAAGGCAGAAACAAAATGTTTTTTCTTAAGGATGTAAGACATGCTGTACTACAATAGACCAGTGTTCTGAGAGAAGCAATAGGAGAGTCTATTCAGGAAGACCACATAAGCCTGGCTGTTTTCTTCAATCTTTTTACCTGTGTGTTTCCCCAGCATGCAGAAATGTATTTGGAGTACTAGAGGCTACATCTCTGCCTGTCCTTTTTTTGCGCCTCTTTAAGGACCAGTTACTCATGACTTTGTCTAATCCCTTTTTGAGCCTATTGACACCCTCTGCCTTTGTGAACTCCTTTAGTAGCCTTAGTTCTAGCACTGTTGGAGTTGATGACCAGTTCTCTGTTCATCTTTCCTGCTGACTTCATGGCAGGATAGTCCCCAACCATATTTCTCTCAGCCTTCTCTGGAAACTGAGGAGTCAGGTTTTTCTCACCATCTGGGAGTATTCTTCAACAAATTCCTTCTTGTTTCGGATAACTCTATCTTTGACAACTCTCTTAATATGTCCTGTTCTCATCCTGTGACCCTTCATCGCTGCGGCTATTTTTAAAATTCTTAAGCTTTGTGATGTGGAAGCATCATGTGTGGTTTCAAGTGGAGTAGATGTTCTGTGGGCTTCTTCAGTAGCCATCTGCCTGTACCTGAGATTTCTGAGGACTGAATTTGCCTCCATTATTCTTTTCAATTACAAATAGGAGTTGAGTAGCTTTTTCCTGTTAGGGCATTTCTTCACACTGAAGGATTGATTATATTCCTGGAAAGTACAAATTTCATTCTCTGCTGAACACAGTGGAAATGAAACAGAAAAACAACAATACCTATCTCACCTGATTTTACATGTTTAGATTTGTTTGATCCAACTGTCCTAGATAAAGCAGGCTGAGGAAACTTAACATCAGGATAGGTCTGAGAAAAAAGATATTGCAACAAAGCAAGTTTGATTTGGAGATACAGACTACCTTTTGGACATCTTGCATTTCTCAAGAAGGATATTGCCTAGTGAACAAACTGTGGTTGGTTGCTGATTCATCTTCTGCTTGAATTAGGTACCAGAATCCAAAAGGTTGTGACCTACTCTTCTGAATCCCTCAAAAGAATTGGACAATCAAAAGAAGATTATGTGGAAACAGAATTATGAGAAGAGTTGTTATTTCAGTGGGTAGCCAGAATTTGCCACTGAATGCCACTGAATCTAATGCGAACCTGCTTAGAATTTTGCTATGGTGTGATAATTTGGGAGGATGATAATGTTCTGAGATTAGGATGCTATGAGTCTCAGTAGCCAGTGCTTTTTGAACATTGCAGACCACTGTTGTCATAATCAGCTATTTTTCCTAAAATCTTGGTGATCCTTTTGTGGCCTGATAGCATGCAACGGCAGAGATGAAAAAGGTATTTTACCCTGCAAACATAACCAACTGGGAAACGTGGCAGTTACCATCATATGCATAATTTTTAGAAACACCTGAAGGACTTCTTTAAAATTTACACAGCAATAGTAACACGTCAAGAGAACAGGAGTTTCTAAGTTTCTACCAAGTGTCCAATTGCACTGCAGTGAATTTTGTCAGAAACTGACTCTAACCTCCCTCAAAATCTTAATTTATGATAGGAGTAATCATTTTACTAGCTTTCTCCAGCTTTGAATGTAAGGCAGGCTACTGTTCTTGGGGGTCTTTAAGCAATTAATGTCCTTTTAAAATGATTAGGAATAATTTTGTGTGAGAGGAGGAAAAGAAAATCTTCATTAACAAATTGAAGGAGTAGAATATGAAGCAGTAAACTTATATTAAAATACCTCTAGTCCTGCTGAATTTTGGCAGATTATTTCAACTGACAGTGCAACTCCCACTATTATATGGGGGGAAATAAATCTGTCATGTATGTATAATGCTTAGGACTTCTTATCTGGTTTATAATTTCCAAGTAGTTTACACAAACAAGCACTAAATAGAAAGGACATTAAGATTTGCTAATGCAAAATCCAAAATTGCTAATCTTATGCAATACTGCAGCATTAGCTGATCTCTTTTGTAGATGAATGTGTCATAATTTTCCTCTTGTAAGACACACATTATTTGATGCAAGTGGGTGCAGATGCATCAAGACACTAAAAGTATTAAAAATCCTTTTGTTTTTAACATCAGTGTTGTTATTCTAAAAAACTGATCATTCAACAAGGTTTTTTTACAAAACTCTTTTTTAGAAAAAAGAACAAAACTCAAAAGCTCAGATTGTATCTCGACGTATGTAATATATATAAAGAAAAAGAAAAACATTGGTGCAGAAAGGCTCTATATGTCAACTGTTATGCAACATTATTTACAAGTACTGCTCTACCCAGGATAATGATTATTTCCACATCTGGGCAGTGCTAATGGAACAGTTAATTATTTGTTATAACCTGGATTAAACTGTTTACGAAGTAAGTATTTAATATCAGCTCTAAGACTTAGTGTCTAAGTAAATGACACTCATATTGGTTTCAGAGATGGTGTTGACCCACAGATGTGAAATCAATTAATGGTTTGTTTCCTCGCTTTTATTTTAATGATCCTGGTAAGTTCTTACCAGCACACAAAAGGAGCTTGAATCTCAAAGCAGTCCTTGACCTTAAATAGCTTCTCATACTGGCCACATTTGTGTGACTATGTTAGTATAAAGCAGAGCTTCTGAAACTCCTGTTAACTGAGTAAGCTACTTTGCAATCCACCTATAGCATGTGACAGTGCAGAAAACATCAATGTAATGACCACTGCACTTAACTGTAAACATTTCTCAGCAAATGCCCTCTATTTTTAAGAATACCTTAAGAAATGTATTTTAAGAACATAAAGAAAATTAATAAGAATAGAGAAAATTAAAAAAACATAAGAAAATATATTTTTAGTGTATTTTTCCTGATTCGGGGAATTAAAAAAGACATCTTTTTTTCAGGTAATATGATTCATTAATTCAGCTACATGTTCTCAAATATATACAAAAAATTCAGTAGCTTCTTATCTGAGGATAATAGGAGTAAGGACATCCTACCAGGAGTAATGATATTTTGTTTGAAATTTCAGTTGTTAGATTTGGAGTTATGTGGATAACTAGTACCCTTGAAGGCTAGAAAAAAGAATGATCTCCAGTTATGGGATTGAGTCATGGAGCAGACATGCAGTCACAAGGCCTAGGGCAGCAGCTGAAAGAGAACATTATTGAAGATGAAATCTCTAGTATGGTGACCAAATCATCAGGGAGTGCACTCTTCAGGACTCACCTCTTAACTAACAATTACAGGTAATAACAGAGCATTTAAAAACATATAGATATTTTTATAAACTTTGACCAGAATTATTTCACTTCTTAGGGATTAACGGGGTTGTCCATCGAAGGTCAGTAAACTGGGATTGTTTCTGACGTGAGCCAGTCCTGAGCCTGTATCCTGTATCAAAGCTGACACTATGTTAAAAACTAGGCAGATTATGCTATTAGGAATTTGCAACAGCAAAGTAACTGGAGTCTTGAAGTTTTGCACGCTGGTGTGCTCAGTCTTCAGAGCTTGAAGAGTTTTTCAGTCTTACAGTGAGTATGTAGGTCATGATGCCTTCTGCTCCCTTTGTGACCACCACGTAAGTACATGCCATGGAAAATGCCTGGAGTCAGCCAGGCCCTCCCTTGATGCCAAAATCCCAGAATCTGTTTTCTTAGCAGATTCAGGAAGGGAAAGGGGGAATGACAAGAAGTAAATATCCATAAAGGCAATACTGCAGCTGGAGAAGTCACTTTCTTTTTTACTTTCAAGGGGCTGTTTAAATGCATGTTAACTTCATGAGAGACCTTCAGGAGCTGTTCACCGTTACTGTGTGATGGGGTTTTCGAATCCCTGAGGCAAACAAGAAATGTGAAAGCCTTTTTCACTAGTGAAAATCCTTATCACTACTGGAACCCCTTCTGGAGGGCTCAGTAGCAGCAGGGTGGTCAGAAGCAGTGTGGATGCAGTTGCAGATGGGATGTGGGCAATGTGAGAATGGCAGTACACACCCTCAGTAGACTGTAGCCACAGATAAAGCTTGAACTCTGGTGGCATGGGCTATGACAACAGAGGAGACTTCCATCCACCTTAGCAGTGTCATAACAAGCCATGATGCAATCTGCTCTGTAGTCACCCTTTCTTGGTGCAGAGATGATTGTGTATCTGGGTTTCTTACCTGTTAATATCATCAGCTTCCCAGGTCATCTGAAAAAAAATAGTGTTGAGGAGATAAAAAGAGATGGTCTTCTTAATATCTACAACATACACTTCAGCCTCAGAGTTGCAAGGTTTAGGAAAGAACACAGGTAATTTAACTCTCTGATTAAATTTTAATATCTGGGAAAAATGTGTCTCAGAGGTACCCAAACAAAAAAAGAATTGCACATTTGAAGAAGCTGCCACATTAATCTCAATCTCTTCCAACCTCATAGAATCTGTTATCATTGGGAAAAACACCTTCCTGAATACATGAAATGATGAATAAATTTCCAGGAGCTCAAAAGGTGGATCCAGGAAGGCTATGAACAGTGACAGCAGGCCTTACTAAGCGACAGTCTTCTACAGATGGGAACAAGTTAGCCCATACCTTAAAAAAGTTGTGTATAATTAGATATGAAAGTATTGGGAAAAACCCCCATATTTGTGGAAATATTGAAATACAGAAATGTTCTGCAGTGGCCTAGGGTAACAACCAGATGAAATACTAGATGATATAATTCTTAACTGACCCCCCAAAAAGGTAGATTCCTTCAATTCAAGCCAAGAGTTCAGGATGATTAAAAAAAATTTGAGCAGATAGAAAGATCTGAGAACACACTAGACTGATAAGCTGGTGTATTTTATCAAAGTTTCAGGGATCTATTTTCATAGTTAGTGAGCACTTCTTTTACTAGGAAAGAACAAGCATTCTGTGAATGCAGATGAGCAGCCGTTTGAGCCATTATGTCAGGTATCCATGGGCTGGGACGGAAGAAAACCACAGAGTTCCGTGATAGTATTTTGGAAAGAAAAAAGGCAAACTCCTGGGATTTCTCACTGAAAAAGGCAGTGAAACTTGATATGAAAATCACTTACTAATTATTCTTCATTTTTCGTCCAAAATAAAATCTCTGGGAATATGTGTGCTAAATTTTCAAGTGCGATTTTAATCACAACATGCAAGAACATACTGCATTTACCCAGATTCCATTATTGTCTCAAAGACAAAGCTGGCAATTGGAGGTAAGAATATCTCTGGCCAGGACTTTGTACCTCTATCTATCTTCCTGTAACAACAGATAAAAGAATCAGAACTACTTCAAAGTGCCAGCATCCTTAAATGGAAACACCATTTTAGCTCCTGCTGGTCAATGACTTGAATACACTGTTTTGTGACTTAGACTCCTTGTCCAGAAATACCTTCCAGGAAATCAGTTCTTGAGCTCTTGGAAATAGCCCTCTAGTTATCCAGACAGAAAAAGGAAATTTGTTCAATCCTCAAACAGGTGGAAACTTTTTATAGACTACTCTCAGAAGAAAATATGAGAAGCAGGATGATTTGATCCCAGGTGGCTGAGCATAGGCACATTCACATAGTGGGCATGGAAATGAGTGTATATGAAAATACAATACATATTTTAAAAGCAAACTGCATTTTAAATGAATTACATTTTCATTACATGAACTGCATTTTAAATATGAACTGCATATTTTTAGAGAATTCTTATTTTAGACCTGTCTCTAAGACTGTGTAGAAGCCCCAGAGACAGATGAATAGTAGGAAGCTTACAGATGTCCTCACAATGCTAGAGCAGTGTAAAATGAACTCAAGTGTGCATGAGAACCAAGTTTTCTGCTCTGTTTAATTGGCAATGTTATTAGAAAGATCTGTTGCACAGTGAGTGACATAAAATGAAACAGTTTAACATGTCGCAGCATGTCTACTAAATTCAGATTCTGTTCTGAAATATGACTTTGCCAAATACTGTGCTTTTTCCTTCATGAATGTTTTAGAAACATGTTATTTTTTATTAGTAGGCATTGCAGCTATAAATGTAACCTTAGATGCCAGTAAATCTAAGACAGGATAAAGTCACTATGTTGTAAATCAACAATTTAATTCCTTATTCCTCAGCAAGGTCTTGAAAAATCCTAGTTTGATCAAGTACAAAATGTGGCTGATCACTAAAAAATCTAGAAAGAAAGAACTAAGTTCAAGAAGCATTTCAGTACTTCTGAAAGGAAAAGGGGATTAAAATGCATGCAGGGGAGAAAAATGGTTTAAAGCTGTCTAATTAAGTAAATAGGATGGTCTGGAGTCACTTTCTTATTACTAAAATATAAGCTTAATTTTTCCCACATTTTCCAGTTCCTTTCAGTGAAATTACCTGAAGTCATGATTTACTATTGTTTTATTGCAAAGACGACTTCATTTTACACACCCTTGAAGAGCTCCTAATTTTTTTCATGTACCAGGAACTGAACATCTAAAGTTACAACAAAGAAAATTAATGTGTAAAATTAATACTAATCACATATTAATTTTAATGTAATATTAAAGTATTTTAATTCATCATCTTTTAATACCTCCCAACATACCAATGCTCTATCTTCTGAAACATCTGTTTGTTTTACAGAAGACTAAAAACAAAACAATGACAATGATCTTGTACTGTTGTAGGGTAACGTCTATCGACAGGTTTTTTTTTAGACTCATACAGACAAACACCTATGAAAACACTGAGACGGGAAGCACTGCCTTAAGCAAGGGGATGGACCTAATCACCTCTTGAGGTGACCTGATCCCTTCCGGTCCTACTCTAGCCATAGGGGGTTGCCCCTCTACTTCCTTGAACAGAATTGGGCAACATTTTTGCCTGTGGAGTGATACCAGTGATCATTGTCACTGCCCTTCTGTGGTTAAGTCCATCAGGTGTGCTTGAATTAAGTTCTTGATGTTATCAGGACTAGAGACAGAAAAGTCTGGCCTATTTGTGACAGTAAAATCTGGTCTCGAATATATGAAAATATAAAGCAGTCCAAATGTTTCATCATTGTTTGTAAGAAAAGGTGGTTTACCGAACAAAGGGTTCAAATGTGTTAGTGACACTGGGCCAAGCACGTTATGCAGGCATTAATCTGTTGCTCTTATATCACAGGAAAAACTGCCTAAGTAAGAAACCTGACAACAGTTTCTGATTTCTCATCAACATACATGAGGTCTGTCACATTTCTGGCTGGATTTTCTGGTTTTATTTAAGAATGAAACATTCCTGCAATCTGAAATGAAGTTACAATATTGTCTCGTTTGTTTTTAAATATATTCCCCTAAGAAAGAAGTGCATTCTCTAACATTCAGATTTTCAAAAAACTCGATCGGGCTTTAACCTTTTCTATCTGCTGTGATTTAGTCAAGATTATAATTCATATAGCCTTTTCTTAATGATGCAGAAGAAAACACTTATAAAATTTTATCAAATTTTCATTTTAGGTAGAGTATTTGAAGTTACGGTTTTATAAACATCCAAATAAAAATCACTTGATAGTACATGAGAAGACGTTAGGGAAAAAGCCTCCACAAAACCGAAGTATATCTTGTGAAGCACTTTTCTCTTAAATTCCTGAAGCATAAAGCATCCTAGACAGACCCATGCAGCAAACCTCATACTTCTGTTAGGTTTAAGACCCTTCAGCCCTTCAGAAGGCTGCTCTGCTTGGTGTGTACATCCTGCGTGGGCAAGCTGAAAGGGTGTATAAAGGAGGCATGTCACCCACACTTGATATTACAGCTCATCTTCTTCAAGTTCATCTGTGCAAATTCTACCCACTTAAGCAATTGCTACATATACACCTACTCAACGGCTTGCAATAGAAAGAATGCTATTATTACAGTATTTAAGTGAAGTAATAACTAGAGCAAGGCTGCCTAACCTCTTGACAAGCAGGACCTGAGTTATATTACAATGTTTATTTTGGGATTTGATGATGAATATGGTTTATAATGCTTGAAGTGGAGCAAAATTGTTCAGGAGCAATAGGACCACCTATTATGCTCTGAAGTGGTGACCTCAGTCCTGATTGTGTTCCAGCCATGCTGTGGGCTGTACAACCCTACATAAAGGAAAGTGTCTAATGAGGTAAAGCCGTGTTTTACTGTGTCTATATGTACATGAGTTAGAAAATAACCATGTGTTCAGGTGCACGTAATAGGTAATAGCCATGTAATTTGCATACGTGCTTGTCAGTAACATCACCACAGGGCAAGTACATTAAATACACTTCAGTCCTGCTAAAAGATGTACACTTACGGTCATCACTGATATTTTGACTGCTCACACCAGCACTGGGCTTGGTTCATTCTCTCCAGAATAATGCTGAGTTATCACAGAAACTATGTATGTGATTTTGATGAGCTACCACGAGTATTGCAACCCAGAAAACAGAGTTTGGCTACTGCAAATGTTCTTATTTTTTTCTATGTGCATTTGGGATGAATAGTTTTTCCCTCCTTCTCTGAACTTTCTGACAGCAGATTGTGACATGACTGTCACAGTGTAGATAAAAAACTGAAGTATTTCTATCTTATGAGCTATACACAGCTCTTGGTTGCCTACCAACTGCTTACTGGATACTTCAGCCATTGATTCAAAGGCTAAACAGTCCACTGTGAAGCTGGAGTGAGTGGGAATGGACAGTGGCATTTCCACATAATAAGCCTAGGAAGAGTCAACAGGGTTTTGAAGCTTTCATTGGTTACATTTTGATAAACTGGGCAAAGAGACTAGGAACCAGGGTGATGGAGATGAAGGGAAGGTTCAAGTGAGATAAGATAGATTAATGTTGAGAACATGAAAGGAGTATGGAAAGGAGAGAGAAAATCTCAGCCTAAGAACTAGTGCAGGGGGAAAAAAAAAGAATAGGGAGTAAGAATTGTGCAGATTGAGATTAGATAAGAAAGATAGGGACATCTTCCACTAGATCGGGTTGCTCAAAGACCCATCCAACCTGGTCTTGAACACTTCCAGGCATGGGGTACACACTCTGCTTTGTTGGTCAGGTCAACAACTTCTGCTTTAAGGCAAATGAACCCAGTTAGGTTTTAGGCCGAAAAATCTTTATGTCAAATGATTTTCTGTTTTTTCCAGGTCAGCAAGTATATTTCCAAGAAGTTTTGGCAGAGCTTCACTTGCCTCTGCCTGTTTTACATAGGTGAAAAGAAAATAAGCTTTCACACATAATGTCCATATTCCCCTGCGTCAGTACTATAGTTCCTCACACCATCTACAGCCAGCAAATTCAATCCATCTAACAGCTTTCCAAGAATGTTATTGAAGGATGTTTCCTTCAGGATCTAAGGAAAAAGCAGTATGCTTTTCTTTATCTGCTTTTTTTCTTTGTCTTCATCAAGTGAAGCATCTCCCATCTCTCACCTCTACTGCTTCCAAGCCTGCCTGCAAACAATCACACAGTTGTGGTACTATCCTGATTCTCACATTTTAGCATTTCTGACTGATATTTCTAGGATACCAATTCTGAAACAAAAAAGAAAAATGGTTTCAGGTTCAGATCATTGAGACCTAATACCTCCAAAATAGCCATCTCTTCCCATGTCCCTACAACATTACTGACTGGAATAAGCTCCAGTCTTAAGGACCCGTGAAGGCCATCACTTGCTCCAGAATGGGATCAGTAGCAATTGTTAATCCTGTCATTTGTGCACAAGCAAGTATTAAGAGACAGGAAGCAAGAGTGTGGTACTTCTTTGAATCACCACCAAGTAATCTGTCACTTTTATGTAATAAATTTTCCAGGCACCAAACCCAAATGGTCAATTTATGTTAAGCGTAGAATCATAGAAATATTTAGGCTGGAAAAGACCTTTAAGATCATCAAGTCCAGCCATTAACCTAGCACTGACAACTCCACTAATAAACCATGCCCCTAAGCACCACATTTACGTGTCTTTTAAATGCCTCCAGGGATCATGACTCAACCACTTCCCTGGGCAGCCTATTCCAATACTTGGCAACTCTTTCTATAAAGTAATTTTTCCTAATGTCCAATCTAAACTTCCCCTGGCACAACTCAAGGCCGTTTCCTCTTGACCTGTTACTTGTTATTTGGGACAAGAGGCTGATGCCTCCCTACAACCTCCTTTCAGGAAGCTGTAGAGAGCTATACAGTTTCCCCTCAGCCTCTCTTTCTCCAGACTAAACAACCCCAGGTCCCTCAGCCACTCCTCATTAGACTTGTACTCTAGACTCTTCACCAGCTTTATTGCTCTTCTCTGGATGTGCTCCAGCAGCTCAATGTCTTTCTTGTAGTGAGGGGCCCAAAACTGAACACAATATTTGAGGCGTGGCTTCACCAGTGCCAAGTACAGGAGGGTGATCACTTCCCTATTCCTGTTGGCCATGCTATTTTTGACAAAAGCCGGGTATGTTGGGCTTCTCGGCCATGTGGGCACATTGCTGGCTCATGTTCAGCTGGCTGTCATACAATAACTCCAGATCCTTTTCTGCCAGACAGATTTCTAGCCATTCATCTCCAAACCTGTAGTGTCGCATAGAATCGTTTTGACTTAAATGAAGGACCCGGTACTTCATGAGTCTCATACAGTTGACCTCAGGCCATCGATCCAGCCTGTCCAGATCCCTCTGTAAAGCCTTCCTTTTCTCAAGTAGATTAACACTCCCACTCAACTTGGTGTCATCTGCAAACTTACTGAGGATGCACTCTATCCCCTCATTGAGATCATTGATAAAGACATTAAATAGAACTGGTCCCAATACTGAATCCCAGGGGAACACTACTTGTGACTGGCCACCAACTGGATCAGTCATTCCATGTTCTGCTGGAATTGTCCTCGACATAAGGGAGTCAGCTCCAATGCGACTCACCTATAGTGTTGTGCAAGTAACACCACAATGGGACTGCCAACTCTCTGTAACCTATTTATTTCAACTTCCTAATAGCAGTAGTGACTCTATTACTACTCTTGTAAACAGATTAAGAACTCCTTTTTTTCTTACTAGAAATCTTATCTGAATATAAATATTGCTAAAGTTATAGACTGGCCATTAACACTCATTTATTCCATCCTTCTTCTGACCTTTAACTGAATTACTCCCAAAATTATTTAACAGCAACAGTTCTATCCCGTTTGGAATTTCAATTTGCTAGGTTAAAAAAAAAAGGCTTGTGGTTCTGTCTTATTCTCCTTAAACAACCTTCTGCATCTCTGTCATCCTTTGGACTCTTTTCTGTTCTTGTTTCAATCTGAAGTAACCTGTATAAGCAAGAAGGAAATAGAATTAAATACAATATTTCAAAGAAGATCTCAGTAATGCCTTCTACAGTGGCTATAACACTTCACTAATCCTACCAGGAATTCTTGTGAAACAAACCCTAAGGCTGTACTTACCCCTTCCATAGCTTCCCCATTGGCAAGATCACCTGGCAGGATTTACAACTAGAAAACATGAGTTTAGCATTTTTCCACATCTTGAAATACTAATTTTTAAACACTTATAGGTATGGAACACATTGGGCAGAGCAGGATACCGGAGACTCCTAATTGTTCTTGCTTTCTCAAATATAGATCCTAAATTTGCTATTCTTGAGTTAGCTGATATTCTCAACTCCATGAAGTTGCTAACAATTCCTTAGCACTGGGCCTACAACTACATCTGCATTGTTCTTGTACATATTGAGAAAACTAAATGGTTCTATCTTTACAATTTCTGAGCCTTGATTTTTCATTCCAACTTTGAAATTTCTGCTCCTTCATCTTTGTTATGAAGCTGCCAATGCTCCATCTCATTGCCTTTGTTCAAAATTAGAGCAAAGTTCTTTGTCAGCCCTATTATTTTTTTATTTCTATCTCACCTTCAGTGGTTGTTACTTTCGTTTTTATCTGAAGGCAGAAAATCTTGACTGTTGTTTTTTTCCCCATTCAACATATGCCCCTGATTCACAAGACACAGTTAATTATACCATCCAGTTCCTTTTCCTCTATTTCTCATGGAATCTTTATATTCATGATAATACATGCTGTATACTAGGTATTTGTGCAATTATTTTGGATCTGCTTTCTAAAATTTTTGCCATTATTTCATCTAAAAATTCCAGACTGTTAAAATTTTTGACCTCTTTAATATCTTTTCCAGTTCCTCAGATTCAAATGCTTAAATGCTGGCTTCATGCAATGACATTAATTCCTCAGAGTAGTTTTATCCATCATTAGAAATGTCCCTTTGTATACAAATCTGCTGCTGGAGGTCCACAGCAGATTCCTAAAAATATTCTGAAAAAAAATCATACCAGTTTTGTTCACATGGCTCTAAACAAAAAAAAAAAAAAAAAAAAAGAGAAGGCAAAGCAAAGATAGCTATGCAATTATTTTTTATCATACTTTTCTATTAAATACTCCTTATTCCAATGCATATTTCAGTATTCATGTTATTATGATTTGTTTCATTACAGTTCTGTTATTTAATAGCAATTCTAGTTCTTTCATTTCTATCCAGATTCTTTGCATGAACTACACCATCATGCAAATACAAGGAAATAAAACACATGCAAACAAAACCAAAACACGTTATTTCAGCTACATTTGGTATTGGTCAGTAAGCATTATTTACAACAGTTTTTTCTGTCTGCACTGATCATCTAAATGTACAATTGCCACTTAAAGACTTGATATCTATATTCTATTGACTGCTTACTAGCAAAAACACTTTTCCAGTGATTTTGCTGCTTCATGCTAAGCAAGAAATACCAAGTTTTTCCTAAGTATCTTCCCTTACGTGAAAAGTTGCTATTGAACAATCCTGCCATGAGCCACAAAAGCCAGAAGCCAGAAGAAACACATCACTAGTGGATGCTTTCTTGCAGGTTTGTGAGCACATCGCTTGAACAACACCTACGCCATAATGTATGTGCAGAAGAAATGTACTTCAGCCAGGCATTTTATTTCATGGGCTACAACCGGAATGATGTAGATATAAGAGGAGAAGCTCAGATTGGAGCACTGCTTGCTATCCTCTGCATCTTTTGAAGAACAGGTGGCAAGCCAATCTGCTTGAGCCAGCTGAATTGAGAGTCTCAGAAGTTTAGAGGGAGTCTAGCTGTTGAAGAATCCTCTTTGGGAACAAATCCTTCTGGATAATGATTGCAAATCCCCTTTACAGTGTAAATGAATGTGCTTGATTAGTCTTCTGAACATTTTCAAGTTTGGGTGAATCTTTCTTAAAGCACTGTCACACTGTGAACAGCATTGGTGGACAATTCTACCTTCCTACAGGACTCGTTTCGGTCTTGAATCAGTACAGTCTCCTGGAAGAGACTTACTCTGAGTTGTCTCTCAGAAGCCCTTTCATTCTTAAGAAATTAACTCTAATCTTATACACTTTTTTTTTTTTTTTCTGGTATTCACTTAGGAAATTAAATTCTAGGTCACTCTCCTCCAGAGGAGGGCCATAAATTTGGTGAAGGATCTAGAGGGGAAGTTGTATGAGGAGCGGCTAAAGTCACTTGGTCTGTTCAGCCTGGAGAAGGGGAGACTGAGAGAGGACCTCAGAGGTATTTACTGGTTCTTCACAAGGGAAGGAGGAGCAGCCACTCATCTCTCTGGTGGCCAGTGATAGGACCTGAGGGAATGGCAGGAAGATGTGCCGCGGAAGGTTAGGTTGGGTATTAGGGAAAGGTTCTTCGCTGAGAGGGTGGTGGTGCACTGGAACAGCTCCCCAGGGAAGCTGTTAAGAGAAATTCAGTGTTGGAAGTTTTATAAGCTGCTGCTGAGAACACCCAAGAGTGAAGATGAAGTTCTTAGTTCTGTTCCCTGTACAGACCCTATCAGGGCTAGTTTAAAACCTAGTCATGCTGATGAAATAGAAGAACTTGTTAGACAAAAGATGAAAAATTAATTTAAGCAGGTGTGTTTGTGTAAGAGCCAGGCTTCAGTAATTAATGGAATACTGAGGGACTTTCACAGAATGAAATCGGTTGGAGGCAAAGTGAGACGTACTGAAGTGGAACAAGAATAAAGAAGTTTGTTAAGAAAGAATTGAGAGGATTTAATAAGTGATGAATTCTGAGGGCAGGAAGACCCCATAGAAAATTTGAAAGGCTTTGTACCTTATGTAATCGGGATAAGAATAGTAGATAAACCAGTTTGCAACTTTGTATCTACCCACTGTGGTGGCAGTCCAACTGAGTTGCGTGATTAAAGCAAACCTAAGGTTATCCACAAATTTTGTCAATATTTCTTTTTTCAACAGAAGCAGTCACAGCATCAAACCTTGACAAATTTTAACAAGTATTTGGACAATGCCCTCAGACACACGGTGTGAATGTTGGGGTTGTCCTATGCAGGGACAGGAGCTGGACTCGGTGATCCTTGTGGATCCCTTCCAACCCGGGTAATTCTGTGATACCGTGAGACCTCGGGGGCTCTGGGGATGCGATGCCGCCGAAATCTCTGCCCGTCCCCATCCCCGTCCCCTCGCGATGGGAAGCGGCACCTCCACCCCTCAGCGCCCGGGCGGGGCCACCGGCGCCCGTCCCGGGATTTTTTTGTCATTGGAAGAATTAAAAGCGGAGCTTTGGGCGCGGACCCCGGCGGGGCTGCCGAGGCGCAGCCCCGCCTCCCTAGGCCCGGGCGCGGGGGCGGCGGCGCCCTTATCCCGCGCCGGCACCGCGGCTGCGGGGCCCCTTGAGACGGCGGCGGCCGCGGGCAGGTGAGCGGGGCCGGGGGCACGGGGGCGTGACGTCATGGAGGGCAGCCGTGACGTCACGCCGGTGCGGGTGGGGTGCATGACAGAAGAGCTTTCCCACGCGGGGAAGCAGTGCAGGGTGGATGTATGGCGAGGGGGTGGCGGCGGTGCAGCAGCCCGGCAACGATCCTTTCTCAGCGCCCCTTCAGCACCAGAAATTGAGGAAAAGCCCCGAGTTAATGACGTTTCCAGGTGTAGAAATGGGATAAAAGTAGGTGTTGGGAACTTCATAGAACCATAGAATGATTTGGGGTGGAAGGGACCTTAATGATCATCCAGTTCCAACCCCCTTGCCATGGGCAGGGACACCTCCCGCCAGACCAGGCTGCTCAAGGTCCCATCTAGCCTGGCCTTCAACACTTCCAGGGAGGTGGCATCCACTCCTTCCCTGGGCAACCTGTGCCAGTGTCTCACCACCTTCATCGGGAAGAATTTCTTCCAAATGTCTAATCTTAATCTTCCCCCTTCCAGTTTAAAACCATTCCTCCTTATCCTATCACTCCTTGCCCTTGTAAGAAGTCCCTCCATAGCTTTCCTGTAGCCCCTTCAGGTACTGGAAGGCCGCTATAAGGTCTCCCTGGAGCCTTCTCTTCTCCAGGCTGAACAGCCCCAACTCTCTCAGCCTGTCCTCATAGCAGAGGGGGTCCAGCCCTCTGATCATCTTCATAGCTGTCCTCTGGACCCATTCCAACATATGAGAATGTTAGTGACATTTCTAGGTCAGGAAAAGAGATAAAAGTGGGTGTCAGGCACTTCATGGAATCATTGAATCATAGAATGTTTTGGGCTGGAAGGGACCTTAAAGATCATCCTGTTCTAATGCCCCTGCCTTGGGCAGAGATACCTCCCACTAGACCAGGCTGCTCAAGACCCCATCCAGCCTGCCCTTGAATACTTCCAGGGAGGCGGAATCCACAGCTTCCCTGGACAATCTCTTCTTGCCTTATTTTACTTGTACCTGAACAGCACTGAGCACAGATCCTGCTTTTCATACACTCTCTTCCACCTCTTACCTGCCGCATTTCTGGAAAACTGAGCCAGGCACTGATCCCCGCCCAGGGATAGTTCCTCATTTCCATGTGGTGAATCAAACCCCAGTGGGAATTTGCTGAGGCTGGTAAGAGAATAAATGAGAAGCAATACTCTGGTTAGGTAACCTTCGTGTGTTGGAAAGGGGGAATAGACATGGAAAGCAGGGCACTGGGCACTGTAATTGCTGATATTTTCTCTTTTGGTGGGGGATAAACCCTTCTGGTTTGGGGTGGATGTGCTGCTAATCCATGAAGGCAGAGAAGCCTGTAGAAACATAGCAGTGTATAAGATGAGTGGCTTTATGGAAGCAAAGAAAGTGGACAATGACAGCATCAGAGGAACTGCCACAGAAAATCTGGGAAATGTCAAATTGGAATTTCATTTACATTGAAGGAGAAGATGCAGAATTCTAACTGTTAAATCTCTCCTCTTGTGAAACAGAGCTGTCAAGTTTGACAGAACAGAAAGTAGGAGTCTGCCACAAGAAAGGAGATGTTAAAAAATTCTATATAGAAGAGTTTCCAGCTATTTTTGCACTCATCTTCCCATTAGGCTCCGCTAAACCTACTGCTGAGAACAAACTGGTGAGCAGCAAAACCAAGATTATCCAATCTTTAGTCATGGTTGAAAGCCAGTTACAAGGTTCTAATTTTGATGTCTCTTGTGACAGCATTGTTGCAGTTCCATTCCCTGGGATTATACTGTCAATAATGCTATCAACAAAATGTTGCTTCAGCAAGAGCTCAGGATCTGAATGGGAAGCTTTTGTTGGAAGGGAAGCTCCCCTTTAAGCAGGGAGACATTAGTTCTATCTTCCTCTGACATCACCTGTAATTTTACATTGTAGATACAGCTATTACTCTGGAATCCGATATACTTTATAGGTGGAGCCCAAACATCTCACATGTCAACACAGATGATGTTCTCTAGAAGAATGAAATCACTCAGAACAGTAGCGCTTTGAGTCCATCACTAGATGAGATGAGAAATATAGACAATTTTAAAAATGTTTGTTTGCAAAACTCTATACCCACTTGTTAATCTTTTATGGGATATT
Source organism: Tapera naevia (assembly GCA_033556795.1). Taxonomy (NCBI): domain Eukaryota; kingdom Metazoa; phylum Chordata; class Aves; order Cuculiformes; family Neomorphidae; genus Tapera; species Tapera naevia. Next base: position 22,827,815 of record JAUMJJ010000038.1, read on the forward strand.
CAGTACTGAAGAACATTGAGCTGCTCTTGGCTCAGGTTTGATACAAGCAGAAGAGAAATTTCTCTCTTAAATTTTGAGATGTGGGGCAAACCAGAGCAGTTATGAGTAAACATGTTGTGGTAACACTCTTACATTGTCTTCCTGCGCATGATCAAGCAGATCTTTAGTAACAGCCTTGCAATAGGCAATCAAATAATTATGTAATGATTTCCTATATAGTGGTTGATAGAAAGGATGCTTCAAAACTGTCTTTGTGGTCTCAGCAAGGGGCTGGCGAGAGATAGCCAGTAGAAAATTGCAGAAAATAGTTCTGTCCTGTTGTAGTCCTCTGATCTAAAGCTGGCAGTGCAGAGGGATGCATTTACCATGTTGGATTCACATCATACAGTCCAAAAATCAAGGTCAGGGCTCAGGGATCAGTGATCCTTATGAAATGTAGGAGATTGTATATAACTGAACTGTAGGAGCAGGAACTGAAACCTGATTGAGCACTCAACTTCTAGAAAAAGCCATGCTGCTTCTAGTTTTTCTTCAATTGGTCAGTCATTTATTCTTCATCTACTCTAGCGTGGATTTAGCTGGTGTGATGTTGAATTAACTTCTGTCTCACCCACCCAGCTAGCTGGCATAAAGTGAACTCACTCCATGTGTACCCAGCTATTTCCATATAAGTGTACTGTTAATACCTGTGTCATAGATATTTTTTTTAAAAAAAATGCACATTTAAGTATTTTAGTTTATTTTTAAAGGCTTTTTTTTAGTGTCTACATGAAACTTCAAATCAGAAATGGATGTGTTATAAATATTCATTTATGTTGTAGTGTGTGAGCAAACAAGGTTAAAAGTAGTGGTCTTCCAGCCAGCAAATGATTTTCTGTCACATAAAAATTTGGATGGAGGAAGAGGAATTGGTGGGATGGTACATTGTTTACTTCTAATAATGTAAACATCCTATTAATATTTGGAGGGAGTTCTTAAAGTGCTGAATAATGTAGCACATAGACTCAATTCTCTTTTGATGGCTATTCCACTACTGATGGATACTGTTTTGTCATATCAGTTGATGACATCATCCATTTCATATGTGCTCCATTTTAAAGAGCTTTATTTTTTAATCAAAATGTCAAGTGGTGTTGGTAATATACTTTCATAAGCCCCACAGGCGAACTTCAATTTGGGCTGTTGCCAAGAGTGATTTTGCTTGTGCCGACATTTTTCACAGTCATCCTGTCAGCAAGGAGCTAGCTCATCCTGCTGGAGACCAGGCTGATGGTGAGAACATACAATGAGGGGCTAGTGGAAGGATGTGTTCCAAGTAGCATCTCATGGGTGGCATTAAGTGACTCTTTGACAAGCCCTTAGTAAAATAGTATGCACGTGACACCTGAACAAGCTATTAAACCTCTAATTTCCTCAAAGAATAGAGGTTTATTTGTCTACAAGGTCTATCTCCCACAAATTATAGTAAGTGGCGTCAGTTACCTTTGTCACATACCAGTTTTTCAGTAAACTTGCCAGCAATTTATCTGGCTACTGTGTCTGCAGTTACTTGTGTTTGCGGACTTTGGAATAATCTTAAAACTCTACTAGTCCTCTAGATTTTCCATACTCTTTCAAAAGTTACTGAAATTGAATATCAGGAGGCCAAAGAGGATTTAGGTGTTTTTTTACAAGATTGTTAGATACAAGAAGATACCTAGACTTGTTAATCTTACTGTGTTGGTAAATTAGACAATCTCTTGACCACCAGGTTCCTGTCAGTGATCAATATATCTGAATTAACCCCCATATTATGTAGAGGTTGTTATTCATACTTTTACTATGGGTATGGACATTTTTAAGCCAGTTTTGCTACTGACTATAATAGTCTGTTTGCCCAGTCTGATGCTCCCCTAATGATGCAAAATCCACTTGCTTCCTCCACCCTGTGTTGCAGGCTGAACATGTTATTTTAAGTACTGCTCAGTATTTCTGATTCAGTAGCCTGAGGCAAACGCTTAACACGACCTTCTCCTGGGCTCTGTCAGCACGGCATACTTCACAGGCATTGAGGATTTGTAGTCCTTGCTTTTATCATTAACTTTAAAAAATGAATAAATATTTTACTATAGCTCAGTACCACACCATTAGCTTTATCCTTTTTAAACACCTTCTAAGCAAAGATTTTAATATCTGAGTCATGCAGACTATTCATTTTATTTCTTTTATGTTATTGATAAAGTCTCTTTCCAGTGACAATTTCCAGATCTTTTTATATCTTAGTCAGGCACCGGTCATCAGGATATAAAAATTCTATATTAATTCTTGTGATGTTCTTCATCACATTTGTTTGTGCCATGCTGAGCATCATTTAATACAGTGCTTGCTTCCTTTGAGCTCCTAGTTTACTGTCCTTCCAGATTGTGCTCTACCTATGAAAATATCTTTATCTCAGCCCTCGAGGTTTTTCACTTTTACCCTTCCAGTTCTTTCCCCCATCCCACTAGAGAGTGAATGAGCAGCTGTGTGGTGCTCAGCTGCCTACTGGGGTTAGACCCCAATGGTCCTTTTTGGTGCTTTATGTGGAGTTAGAAGGATTTCAGACAAAGACAGATTTGATCGGAGTGCGCAAGACCAAATTTATAGAATCATAGAATGGTTTGGGTTGGAAGGGGCCTTAAAGTTCATCCAGTCCAACTCCCTTGCCATGGGCAGGGACACCTCACACTAGACCAGGCTGCTCAAGGCCCCATCCAAACTGAACTTGAGTTCCTACCTGGCCAAGTTGTTACAGCTACTCATTGGCAGGGCTTGTCATGGGCCTTGCTTGCCTTACTGCATGTTAGAGCTTATTTGTGACTACTTTTTTCTTTTGCTGTTTGCTATATTCCTTGTTATACATAATTCTGAATGGAGCTGTGCTTTACACCAGTCCAGCCTTACAGTGTACCCAGGGCTTCAAAGAAGGAAAAAAAAAACGGAGTGGGTGGTGTGTAACAGGTTTGCTCATGGAAGTATGCAGCTGAAGTCATAAAGTTAGAAAAGTATGGACTTGTACTTTATGATCTTGGCACTGACTGTGGCAATTACGATTTGCTTCTTGTAGGCACTTTGTCTGGTTTTGGAGCAGAAAAATTTACTTGTTAAACAAGTAGTAACCCGATTGAGGCAAATAAAACATGTATTCAGTTATGGATTACTGAACCTCATTGCAATGTTTTAAATCTCTGGCTAATGCTCAAGAATCCTAAAATCAGCCAGCAGTGCTGAGTGCTCTTGCATTCCAGAGAAACCACTACCTGCTGTTGAGCACGCAGGACTGACTGTAGGAGCAGATTAAGTTGGGAGTTGCATCTGTGGCAAACACTGCACTACGGCCATGGAGCCCACCTGGCCTTTGCTAGGGCTGGAAAATCTGTAAGAAGAGCGTTTTATCATGGTTGTGTGGATGAGGGGTGAAAAGCTGCTTTTGGTTTGGTACCAGCAGTACCAAACATTCCCAGACACCTCCAGGCCTTGGGTAGGAGTCACTGCTGCCCAGGTTTTGATTGCTGGTTCTTCAGCTGCTCACTCTGCTGTTTGTTCCTCTCAATGCTAGCTGCTGCCAGACTGAGAGGGAGCAGAAGCCCAGGCTGGACTCTTTGCAGAGGATCAGGAGAGCCCAAACCTCTGGTAGTAGTCTTCTTGGCTAACACTGCTGAAAATACTTATCACTTATCCTCTTTTGAGCTTCTAAAAAGTAGGCCATACTTACACAGAAATCATCTGATCAGCCATATTGCATGGATCCCAAGGATTTCTTGGATTCCAGCCTTTGTCCTTTCAGCCCCTGTTAATCTGGCTGTATAAAAAAGATTCATAAATACATCGTATATAATGTCATTGGGGCTGCACCTCAAGCACTGTGTTCAGATTTGGGCCCCTCACTACAGGAAGGACATTGAGGTGCTGGAGTGTGTCCAGAGAAAGGCATTGAGGTTGGTGAAGGGGATGGAGAAAAGTCCCGTGAGGAGTGGCTGAGAGACCTGGGGTTGTTTAGCTTAGAGAAGAGGAGGCTGAGGGGAGACCTATCACTGTCTACAACTACTTGAAAGGAGGTTGTGGTGAGGTGGGTGCGGGTCTTTTCTCTTGAGTGACAAATGACTGCAAGTTGTGCCAGGGGAGGTTCCGACTAGACATCAGGAAAAATTTCTTCACTGCAACGGTGGTCAGGCATGGGAAGCGGCTGCCCAGGGAGGTGGTGGAGCGCCATCCCTGGAGGTGTTTAAAAGGCAGGTAGGTGAGTTTCTTAGGGACATGATTTAGTAGGGGGACAGGTACGGTTGGACTTGATGATCTCAGAAGTCTTTTCCAACCAGATGATTCTATGATTCTGATAGAAAACACTGGGAAGTTCTTGACGAGTAATTTCTGCCTTGGAGCTGGCTATAGAAGTTGGTGGAATCATGGTGAGTTAATCAGCCTTTTACAGGCAGCAGAGGATGGCAATTGCCAGCAGCTTTCTTAGCATGACAGAGAGACAAAATGTTTGACTTTGTGCTATATCAAAATAGGCATCATGTATATCTACAGAAAACCTTTTTCCTAAATTGAGAAACTTCCATGATTAGAGAAATAAGAGCTTTTGTTTGTTTGCTTGTTTGTTTGTTTTTTTCCCCCTCCTCCATGCAGGAAGTGATTGGTAGAAGAGAATCCTGCACTTCAGGACAGATACCAATGACTCACCTAAGCTGCCTTGTCTATGTACTGGAAGAATGGACTGTTGCGGGGTACTTGGAAAAATACCTTTTTCATGTGATCATCATCTCACTGACACTAAGTGCAATATTAGTTTTTTTCATAGTTCCTTTAACAATACTCTTTTTCATTTACCTTTCTAATATTTTGCTTTTAATATATCGGAGGAACGGTGAGGTAAAAGCAGATCCCTTGAGTGATGTTTGGGATAATGCAAGGAGAGCTATCGCAAGCTTTTGGAATATATATGCAAGAGTATGGCATGGTAAGTATGACATGACTTGTCTGAAGCTTTTAATTACAATAAATAGTAAGTACACATAAATTTCAATTTATTTTTTCTTTTAATTTCTTCCAAATGGATGGAAATAAATTACAGTTTTTATTATACTTTATATGACATCTAACCCAAAAGTTTCTACTTGGAAGGCTGATTGCAATATAGAATAAGCAGAATAAAAGGGGGAAGTTAGTTTATATAGGGCAAATTCTCTTAACCTCTTGTTCTTCCCACAGATGTAGTTCAAGCAATACTTTGTGGCCCTAAGGATAAAGAATAAGGTTATCTATGTTACTGTCCTTCTTCACAGCATTCTCCCTTAATCTTTGAACATCCCGCAGTATAAAACTTTCTGCATCTCTTCCCAGGACTCTGCCTGCTTCAGCCCTACACTTCTCCCAGAACAGCTCATGATAGGAGCTGTAGCAGGTATGGAGACGCAGGCAGACAAGGTGGAACAGAACTCTTAGTTGGTAGAAGCTGTGGCTTTCCCAAGTTTTTCTAAACATTAGCCTCCTAGTCTGGCTCCACCTAAAACCTAAATCAAACATAGGAAGAGCTAGGAGAGGGTTTTACAGAAGTCCATATCTGTAAGGAAATTTCCTTCCACTGTGAAGGAAATGTATTTAACTCTTGTGGAGAGAATCACATTTTAGGATTCTTACAGATTTTGTTTTAAACATCTCAACCACAGAAATTTTTTATAATGTGAAATCCCAAGAATTTCATTCTGTCTGACACAGAATGGCTATTCATACTTCCGTATTTCAGGAAAGCTTCCTTACTGCTTGTTTGCCTCTCATTCTGCTAGTGAAGCAGTTTCACACCAGTACAGTATTAGTTTTATAAATTATTGTACTTTGGACTGTGGGAAGTTCCGAGTGAGAAATAATTAATTTAGTTCCCTTGCTGAGGAAAATGTCAGGTTCAGGTCTGATCTAGTGATTAAGCTGACCAATAAAGTAGTCCACTGATAACTTGTAGTATTTGAGGGCCTTGTCTTTGCTATTGACTACAAGATCCATCCAGAACTTAATTCTCTGAAAAACTACTGCAGAGCCTTGCACAACCCTCTGAAAATCATTTAACAAAGGACAGTAAACGATTTTCTTTTAAGGGCCAGATGATTTATAGCTATCATTGTCAGTATATTGTTTTCCGTCCCCAACAGGTTATGAGCTTCATGGTGTGGAAAACCTACCAGAAGGACCAGGCATTCTTGTGTACTACCACGGAGCTATTCCTATAGACTACCTTTACTTCATGTCTAGGCTGTTTCTCTGGAAGAAAAGGCTTTGTCTGTCAGTAGCTGATCATTTTGTCTTTCGTTTACCAGGTAAGAACATGTTCTCTTGTATTTATATATCATAGATTAAATCAACCTGTTCTTGTTTTGGTGAAATTCACATTTATTACACTTTCAAGAGAGCTTTTAACTAAAAGACTGCTTTTATACTTTTAAACTAAAAGCTGGTAGATGCAGAAGGGCAAACAGTGTAGAATATCCTCTTTTAAGTAAAAGTCATAAAAATACTGGTGGACCTTCCAAAGCCAACAAATAGACGTTATATAATCCCTTTGGGATGAAATGTCATGCCTCAGTAGAAAGTGTAGGATAGGACTATATTAGTGGCCTATTGCTGACTGGTCAGCAATGAGCTGTGAGTGAAGAAGAGCCCAGTAAATAGTAGGATATCAGTTACCTACTTGCCCTCTCTACTGGGTAGCCATTGCAGTGGGGTGTACCATCAATTTTATCTTTTGATCAAAGCCTGGAATAGGACACAAAACTCCTCAGGAGATTTTCGTGTTGAAGAGAGCTGTGTAATACTGCTCATCACAACACATGAAACACATTGTAGACTGAGAAAGAAAGAAATAATTCCATTGTGCAAAGGAAAACTACCAAAAAGCAGACCTCATTCAGTTTTGGAAAGACAAGATATAAAGAAGGAGCATCCAGAAGGACTAGCAGGAAGGTAATTTAAAGGCACCTTTATATCACTTATCTTAAAAATTTTTATAATAATACAGAGTAAAGGAAGTTTTGTAAAAGTAGACAGGACATAATTCAGAAAAGGAAGTTATGTTCAAACATTGAAAACAAAAAGCGGGAACTTGATCAAGTTTAATGCAAGAACATATAAACACACCTCTAGAAAGACAAGAATATACTAAAAGCATATTTACTGAATACTATGTAGTACTAAACATATCAGAAGCATGATGTCATCAAGTGATGTTTGGCTTTTAAGAGGACCCCTAAAGGGAGATAAAGCTTAGAAGAATGTTGCAAAGGAGACTTCTTTTTTAAGGGATAAATGAGAGGGTACTGTTTGAAATTGAAGTGTCCATAGCACAGATTTTATTACAAATTTATAGTAAACTATTCTCAGGACCAAGCAAAGCTCTCAGCTGTGCAATTTCCAGACTACTGATATGTACATAACATATTGCTTGAATTATGTTCATGCTAGAGGAACAGAAGGTGGTAAATATGGTGTCAACCTATAGAAAGGTTACCAAAAAGGCATCTGGCAAAAAAGATGACAAATAATGGAGATTAGGCTTCCCCATTTGCTGCATTAGTAGAAAATGTGGCTAAGAGTAATAGACTAACTGAAATTTCTCCCTAACCTTCTCTTGCTTTACCATATGTAGCTGCTTTTTGCAGAGAAGTGTTGCACTCACAGACCTTAAAGACTGTTGCTTTAATGAATGCTCATGAGCACATGATGAACCACAGTCTGTTGGATTAATTACAGTTATGGGAGAAATCTTTTTGTGAATTAATATCTGGTTAAAAGGTAGGAAATAAAGTGTAGAAATAAATATGTAATTTTCACAAAGAAGCAGACTTCATGAGGCATATCAATGAGATCAGTGCTGGCACCTCTTATCATTTAAAATAATCATAACCTAGAGCAGTTGTGAGATGACAAAGCTTTATACTGGCCATTTTTTTCAAAGCTGTAAAAGCACAGACAAAGAGTATGGTTATGTACCAATATCAAATCACTGGCTGATTAAATAGCAAATTAAACTTGGTATTAGTTATAATGGAGCACAGAAAAAAATAAAACCAAGTCTAAATGAATAAGTATGTAATTAGGTTTTAAATTTTCTAAATTACTTTAGGAGTGTGTCAGCTTAAGTCTCAGCAACTGCCAAAAGGCAAACAGAATTCCAGACTTATTATGAAAAAGAAGAAACAGAAAACACCACTGTGTACTCACAATGTGTATGGTGCTCACATCTTGAGTACTGTGTGGAATTCTGGTCTCCCCCCATCTCAGAAAAGCTGCAAAGTAATAAAGATATGAAAAAGGACAGGGATGATCAGAGGCCTGGCATGGCTTCCTTTGAAGAGGTAGTAAACAGGAGAGAAGTCTTGGGTGACTGAGGGGTATCTCTGTGACTTGGAAAGGGGAATAGGAAGTGATAATATGTTCATGTGATACATCATAATTCTTAATAGGCAAAGGTTTTAAAGCAAAGCAAAGGAAGTATCTATTCACTTAATAAAAATATGGCATTCCTGGCTGCATGATAAAACAGGAATACATATGAATTTACAATAGATTAAACAAAGTCGACATCTGCCTGTGACAGAAAGATCTATCAAACACAATGCCCTGAATAAGATTAAATATAATTCAATTACTGGATGCAGCATCGTGTTTTCTGCCGTCTTCCAAAGTTTCTGTTGCAGACCTTTGTCAAAGTTGCAGTCCTAGACACTTGTTCTGGCAGTCGATATTTGTAATTTACATTTATGAATATAAAATTTCTTTTCAGCCATGCTGTTGGAACAGTGAATTTGAATATTGTTCAATTATTAAATTAAAATCTGTTCATGTGATGCTGAAACTGCCCTGCTAACTTCTTCCGTTCATACATCTTAAGGGTCGAACAGCAGTCCAAGTTGATACACATAATTTGGAATTTAATGAAAAAATACTCAATTCAAAAACTCAAAATATGAATGTTTAACATGTTAAATATCACATTTTAAAAGACTACTAAGACCAGTTGCTTGTCAGGTATTTATTTTTGTAGTAATCTTTGTTGTACTGAAAAATTGTATTTTTTTCGGTATTAAAATATTTTAAAAGGAGGGAGGAACAGAGGTTTATTTTCAGATTTCTAGCTATGATGTACAAGCTTCATTTGCATGGTTGGTGTTTTAATAAGTATGGAAAATAGCATGTGTAGGCATTAGTTTATTGAGATAGTCCTGATAAGCTGGTTCATCTTCATAACATTTGGGCAAAACCATTGGCAGGTATTTGTCATTTTGACCATATTTACTCTGAGGATGTTTTACATCCTTTGTACAAATTTGCCTTAGTCTAAATATATAGATATTAGATTTTCATTTAGTTTTAATCTTGTTCCTACATGCGAGCTGTATTTGTGAAATATTGTTATAATAATATGTCTTTGCTACTAATTTATTGTAGGACTTAAATTATTGTTGGAAGTAACAGGTGTTATGCCAGGTACAAGGGAGGAGTGTCTCATTGCACTGAAGAATGGACACTTGGTGTCCATCTCACCAGGTGGAGTTAGAGAAGCACTGTTCAGTGACGAAAGTTATCGACTTGTGTGGGGAAATCGAAAAGGCTTTGCTCAGGTTGCTCTAGATGCAAAAGTGGTGAGTATTACATATTACCAATCCCAGTATATGCTTATTGCATACATGCTTCATTATAAAATGCAATTTAGGAACATGCGTTGGAAAATCTTCCAGACGGAAGAAAAGGTTTGGGAGTAAAGATTTCTTTTCTTTTTCACACCACTTTCCTCAAGCACAATAATCTGTTGGAAGCAAGGGTTTTATGGAATTGCACCAGGCAAGATCTAGTTCTACATAAAACCAGAGCACTGGAATGTGTTCATTGTTGATGTCAGATCCTCAGCATCCTGTAGGGATGTGCATCTATTGGTTTGCGCTCCACTGATGTACACATGGCCACAGTCCTAGTTATATTTTCTATATGGATGATGATCTACAGATACGAACTTCTACCACTGGACTTCTTCCATCCAATTTCACTTGAGATGGTTTCTCTATTGTAGTCTCTGGGAAATAATTTTATTTGGAATGGCATAGAGCTGAAACAGCAGCCACTCTGTCTTTTCCCGAAGTGACACTTCTCATCACCATCACCATTAGAAACAAATTTTGTGTCTTAATTTAGACTTAGCATATCAAGTACTCTTTGTGCCTGACAATACTGGTACATGTTCAGGCTTTACCTGTTCTGTCATGACCTTTGTGCTGCTTTCTCATGAATTGCACAACCATAATTTTTCTTTACGTTATTATGAATATCTAATCAATTGTAGTGTTCTGCTTTGGCCTTCCACATAAATGTAATCCTTAGGAGAACCTGAACAAGGAGTCGAGTTCTTCCCATGAAAGTTGAATTTCTTGTCACCCCTTTCAGTTTTTTTCTGCAGTTAGATCTCTTTCTCACCCCATGCAATTTGTTGCTTCTCAGATTTTGCTTTGGTTTCTTACACTATAACTCTTACTACAAAGTAACTAGGGCTGCAAAATGCAAAATGCATGCTTTGGGTTAATATGTCTTCATACTATTTCTGAAATTTTATGGGGGAGATAACTAAACAGTAGAATGAATTTAGGGGCACTTACCCAATGGATAAAGTAATTTTAGTTTGAGAGTCTTCTTTCTACGTCTTTGTTTGTCTTGTTATATGGCCTTTTATAAGTCATGTTTTAGGTGCTTTTGTTTCCTCTCCTGTCCTTTTTTTCAAAAGTGTGGGCTGGTAAATGTTAATCACAATACGTCATATATTGTGGGGGCCTGTACACCAGCACTGCAACGAAAATATCCTACATCACCACTACAACAAAAAAAACAGAAAGCGAATAGAATAAACCCAAGCAAACTCATATGGGCATTTTGAATTCCCTTCTAGTCTTTCCTCTTAGCTATTTAATAGTATATCCAAACAGTCAGAAAGAGGTGTCACTTTAACTACTTGAGCAATTTCTAACAATTTTGCTTTCATATCTGTCTTTCAAGCCACTTTAAACATTTGAACAATCTTTTGCCAGATGTTCTCACTTCACTTGGAACTTTATAGTGTAATTCTACAATGTGATGAGTTGTTTTTTGTAAATAAAAAATGAATTAAAAAGCTCTGAGTGCTCTTAATATTGAGTGCCACACTGATCAAAACACGTCACAAAAGTCCTTGCTAGTAATCCTCTTAATCCTTCCAGTCTTCCATAATTTAGAAGTACATGGAAATAGCTGAATAGTAGTACCTAAAATTGCTAGCATCTTCTGTTGACAGCATTTGCATTTTTTTTTGCTTAATGAGTTGGGTATTTATTGAGGATAAGTGAAAGGTTCTTGCAACGTGTGCGGTAAAACACTACATAGGATTATCTGTTACCTGGAGGGCAGAGAGAATGTTTTCTCCTTTGGCACTTATTAGCCTGAGCTCACCTTATAGTGCTACTTGCTCTTGTATTACTTATTATTGCACTCATTCAGGGCTTATTCCTTGTTATGATGAAGAAGTATGACTGGATCCCAGTATCGTGGGCATCACTGTAATTAACCTGCAGGCTCCACAGAATTTTGGGCATCTTTGATATATCTTTGGAAAACTGTGATCAGGCACACCTTTTGTAACTAAACGCTTTTTTTTGAAAAAAACAAACAAGTGCTACGCATTTAACAATAGAGAAGGCAATATTAACCTTATATACCATTTCTTATATAAAATTAGACCCATAGTAGTAACTGGATTCCATCTTTTGACAAATCTGGAGTTTGATTGCTCCTGTTTGTTCTTGCTGCATCTTTTTCAATACAGTCTTGTAGCTTGACTATTACTCTTCCACATGGGCACAAATGGCACAGCAAGCCATCAGAATCAAGAAAGATTATAAAGCCCTGGGAGTGCAAGTGAAAGACATAAGTGCCCAAGTTATCTTTTCCTCTATTTTACAGGCTTATAGGGCAGTTTCAGTCAGTGATACTGCAATAAATATATAACATACAAGTTGTTTCTGTTTTTTAGAATCTCAGTTAACGTTTATAATGTGCGTTCAAAATGAAAGGTATAAACCTCTAATATGATATCAGTCATTTTCCTTGCAGATGGTGACTTTAGAACAGCAATGTTTGCGGGAGCTGAGAAACAGGACTTAATTTCTAATCTGAAGTTTATTTTTTATATCAACATTCCTTGTTTGCTACTTAACTTACTGATAATTATGTTCTGTATTCAAGTGATTTTCTTAGCTGTATTAACAGGATCTAAAACATAAATTCAAATATTGTATAACATTTCTATCTTTTCTCTTTTTTTTTGTGATTCCTTAGCCCATCATTCCAATGTATACTCAAAATGTCCGGGAAGGATATAGGATGTTTAAAGAAAGAAGTAAGAATTTTAAAATATATTTTAAGTATTTGGAATGTTTTTTTCCACTTTTCTCTCAGATTTCTCTCACTTTTCTCTTAGATTTTGCTTTACAGACTTCTACTTACTTTGGATTCTCTAACACGCTTGTTGTGAGTCAGAGGTATCTCGAGTATGGAAATAGCTTGTGTAAAACTGGTTCGTGCTATGTGATTTGGGTTTTTAATGCAGTCTTATTTCAGTGAACTATTAAGTTTATTAAACTTTGTTTTAGGGGACAGTTACCTAAATCCTGTAATAATTTCTTCTTGACTGTCAGATAAAGCATGCATTTTTAAGAAATCTTCCATATTAGTCAAGATTTCAAGTTTGGATTTTGTATTCTGTGACTATAATATATTTTTTTCCTCATTTAAACTATTTCAGAATTTTTTAGACAACTATATGAAAGTACACGTTTGCCAGTTACTCCTCCATATGGAGGGCTTCCAGTTAAACTTCGCACATACATAGGGGAGCCAATCCCTTATGATCCAAATATAACTACAGAGGAATTAGTTGAAAAGGTAAGTTAGCTCTCTTTGCAATATTGAGCTACATACTTTACCCTCTATTATATATGTACTTGAAAATAGTTTTTTTGTATGCTTGAATGAAGACAAACACACTTTTACTAGCTTGTTAAAGCAATAGGCAGTTGAGCTCCAGGACTATTTAATGTAGGTATACCTACAAGTAAGTATTGACATAGCAATAGTTGATTGGGATGCCCAGATCCTTTCAGAATGCATGAGCTCTATCTTCTTGGAATGCTAACATTGTTTCTTCCATGCCATTGAAAACTTTGATAGCTGAAATGATGCAAACTGTGTTTTAAATTCACTTTTCCTTAACTAGGAAAATAAATTTCATATAAAACAAATAACTTCGAGGATCTTCTCTAAATAATATAGGGCTCTTGAAACAAAGTTCCACAGGAGGGTCAGTCTTTTCAAAAGAAAAATGTTAAAAAATAATTTGCATCCAAATTATAAAAATATTTTGAGTTCTTACAGCTTGATGAAATCATTGGTGCCCAGAAGTACAAAAATATTCATAGATCCAGGGTTTAGGCATTTTTCAAAATACTATTCCATAGAGAAAATGCACTACTTAAAATTTTTCATAGAAGCTGAAAGGAGAGCTTTATGCAAAATAACCCTGCTATGGACTAGGAATACACAGATCAAAATACTTCTTAGGAATTACTCACGTAAAAAACACCTTGCTGCCCCTAAAAAGATGTAAGAAGGCCAGCTTTTCTTTCTTTTTTTTTTTCCTTATTTTTATGGATTTACTGCAGATTGTTCTGGGCTTCATGGCAGTGAAACCAGAAAGACAGGTTTGGCCTGTTAAAAAGGAATTGCCCCGGCAAGCAGGGAAGTTTGGTCTTAGCAGGTTTAGGAGGCTGGGAGTAATATTAGCGCTGAAACTGCCCTTACAGTCATTCATATTCTTATATTTTGGGACAACAGTAGTTTGTGTACGTGCAAAAGTGAAACTAAAACTTCCTGTGACATTGATTTTCTTTATTAAGTCAAGCCTTTTATCACCCACTACAGCAGGAGTATGGTTTGCTCTTCTGTGGCTAATGTTAGTTAAAAACCCCCAACTTAAATGGTGTTTGAGATGAGTAGTGGCCTGGCTGACCTCTACTTGATCCTGTTCTGGAAATGAGTCCCTACATGAATCTGTCAGGAAAGGTTTGGCTACTCTTTTCTTATATTTCCAATGATATTCTAACATCACTCTAGGGTAGATCACCAGAATATGTAGCTACCCTTATTTCAACCGTAAATACATGAGGAAAAACTAAGTGACATTATTTATCCCTAGTGGAAATTCAGAATATTTCATGCATTCCCTTCACAAACTTGCATTTGAGTCTCACATAGAGTAAGCATTAATAGAATTTAGGCATGAATTCTCATTATGTGCATGCTCTATATGACACACCGATGGGAGAATTTATGTTGGAGGTCCCTACTCCAAATTCCTGGTCCCAGCAAGGTCAGCAGTGAGAACAGATGAAGCTAGTCAGGCTTTATCCAGTGCTTTTGATGAAAACCTTCAGGGTTGGAGGTCACACAAAGTTAGTCTTTGCATCTGTTAAAGACTACTTTGACTTTGTGATGTCCAGGTGTGATAAATCTCACTAATTTGAGCCTATCCAAACTGCAATCAATACTTTTATTCCTTTCCTTTCCAAGGAAACTGTCATTAGGACAACTAACTAATATAAAAATATAACTTTTCCTTCAAGTAGATCTTACGTGTGAATTTCCCAGTATCTCTTGAACCTCTGAGAAGTCAAGTGGTTGTACTGTTGTTCTTGCATGAACAGATCTATAAAGGCAACTTTCTCTTCTCTTTTCAGACAAAGACTGCTCTCCAAGCTCTCATAAGCAAGCACCAAACAATCCCAGGCAGCATATGGAAGGCTTTACTGGAGCGATTTGATAAATGTCATAAAAGTGATTAGAATGCTTATGTTTATTTCCTTGGTTTTACAGCATACAGTAAAAAACTATGTCCTGCAGCAATGATAATTGGTGCTCAGCCAGTTTAATTTACACATTTCTACAGATACAACAAAAGAAAACAACCTCTTGAAGGTTTCCCTGTGTCTTTGAGGCTATCCTGAAATCAGAAAGACTGAAGAAGAAAACTTAGGTATCATAGTGATGCAACAGCTAAATTCCCCCAAAGGAAATCATGTAGCCAAGATTTGCTTGGTTCCTTAAACAAGTATGTACATATATCTGAGAGACTCAGAATTTTTGTCTAATATGTGGGTTGATGTTTTGAACAATAGACAGTTCAGACTCAGAGCAGAATCTCAGAGTCCCACCAGAGTCCACCCCTTGGTGAGTACCTTTCCTGTTAGACAGAAAAAAATCAAGTGTCTCGAAGAGAGAAAAAAACATTAGCTAAGTGTAGCACTATGCAAATACATGTAGAAAGTAATTTCAAGTCTGAGCTGGTGCATTCATGCAATAATGCACCATACAATGCTGGTTTAGTCAATGAGAATCCCTGAATCATGGTGTATTTGCAGTAGGGATGTGCTGTATTCGCCCAGATCTGCTGGTGAGCAGGGTGCAGGCTGGGGGAGAAACTGATATAGGTAATGCAACCCTCAGGCTTATCATTGCTGGTGGTTTGCTTGAAAATGCAGTAATGCAAAACTACTGTCCCCAAGTGCCTATTTGGATAGGTGGACAAAGGCAGCATTGTCTTCCTAATAAAACTTGCAGAATACTAAAACAAAGTAGAATGTGTTTTCACAAGCTGTGGGATGTTGTTACTGGTTGGAGCGGGAGACCTTTCTGTAATCCAGTATGTCATTAAATGCAACCAAGTCTGTTAACTTCAAACACTAAGAAAGGTGAATCTTGTGCCTCTTTTTTTCTTTTTGTACTTTTAATACCTATATAATCTTTCCCCTCAACACCCTAAAACTTTATGTAGCATCTAAGGAAATTATATAACATTTGCCCATTTTCACTAGAAAACTAAATCTCTTTGGATTAGAATAAGTTCTTCCTCTTCCCATGCTGCTTGTTCACAAATATTTATTGCACATCTGAAGAAGGGAGCAGGATAGCCAAGTGAGTTATTTCCTTGGAGCAAAAAGACAAGGATCCTGTCTAGAAGAAAAAATCTCAAATGCGTCCTAAGACACAGGAATATTTACTTGAACACTTTAACTATAATTGCTGTCCACAGGCAGAAAGATTTTTCTTCCAGCAGAGACTCAAAATATGCGGGAGATGATGCATTAAAACAAATAAGGATGCTTACTGATATGCCTGGACAAGAATAGGTATTCAAACCATGAAGTCTTACATAGTGCACTCCAACAATATAAGCTAAAATTAAAAGCCTGAGCTTAAGTCAAGTGAGGAAAGGATCTAAAAGAAAGGGCTATCAAATACTAAAGTGGACACAGATGAAGAAGCAAGAGGAATTCAGAGTAACCAGAATGTGAAAGTATTCCTTGTACTGCAGAAACTGTACAGAGGAACTAGACAGCATAATTCCCTATCCTATTTTTCAAGCACATTAGCAGCATCATGGAACATGTCCACAGAAGAGTAACAATTTTGGTGAAGTGTCTGGAGCAGAAGACTGGAATGGCTGAGAAAACTGGGTTTGCTTAGTCTGCTGAGGGGAGACCTTATCACTCTCTACAACTGTCTAAATTGGAGGTCTTCTCTCCCAAGTAGAAAGTGATAGGACAAGAGGTTGGCCCATGGGAGGTTTAGATTGGATATTAGGAAAAAATTCTTTACTGAAAGAGTGGTGAAGCATTGGAACACGCTGCCCAGGGAAGTGGTGGATTCACCATCCCTGGAGGTGTTCAAAAACCATGAAGGCATAGCACTTAGGGAAATGGTTTAGTAGGCATGCTGGTGTTGGGCTTATGGTTGATAACCCTAGAGGTCTTTTCCAACCTTAATGGTTATATGTTTCTATACCAGAACGGGAGCGGCATGACTGCTGCTGCACCAACAGGCACTTGGGGGCTGGAAAGGAATTAAATCCAGACTGCAGTACTTACAGCTAGCGGAGCAATGGATTAGAGGCCACCTGGTGATAAAAGCAGCAAGGTGGAGGCCTGGAACTAATATTTCTGAAGCTGAATGACTGCACCACAGACGAGCTGTGGGACTGGAGCATCACTTACTAGGAAAGGTTGAGAGACCTCTCTCCTGAGCCTGGAGAAGGCTGAGAGGGAAACCTTATCAATGCTTATAAATATGTAAAGGGTGGGTGCCAAGAGGATAGAGTCAGACTCTTCTCAGTGGTGCCCAGTGGCAGGACAAGGGGCAACGGGCACAAACTGGAACACAGGAAGTTCCACCTGAACATGAGGAAAAACTTATTTAATGCGAGGGTGACGGAGCTCTGGAACGGGCTGCCCAGGGAGGTTGGGGGGTCTATTTCCCTGGAGATATTCAAATCCCTCCTGGGCGTGTTCCTGTGCAACCTGCTGTAGGTCAACCTGCTTTAGCAGTGATGCAAGAAGTAGTTACTATTACAAAAATTGGAATATTCTGATTTAAGCTAAAGTAGAACTAGTTTTCTATAGAATTAGTTTTCTAACTACTTTCAGTTTTCATCTAAATAACTGTATTTTTTGAAAGTTAGAATATCTCTCTGATAGCATATTTTCCTGATAGCATTTTTTTTCCAAAGAGTGTTTTCCCAGACACTGTTCAGAGAGAAACAATAACGTCTTGTGTTAGGTATGGTATGTGCTGAACAGATGTGTCTCCGTCTGTTTGCAGTCTTTCCCTATCTAAAATACAAAGTCTTACAGAGAGCTGGCTCCAAAGCTCCAGTTAGCAGAGATATAGCTGTCGTGAAGTTCATAATAACATTAAAATTAGTCCTTGGAAAGTAATAGAATATGCATAGGATTTCTGGGAAAATTAATACATATGGATGTTATTGGGAAATGGGTTCTGTCCTCAGCTCTTGTCTTGTTATGCATGATTGATGGAAATCATTCCCTTACACACACAGTGCTGAAGTAAAGGATAAATAAGTAAATAAAAGATGCCAAAACGAGTCTTAGAGAGTTTGTTTGCCAGTATTTTCAGTATCGGGGGTGGGGTGTGTGTGTGTGTGGACTAGATGGTCTCCAGAGGTCACTTTCAACCCCAACCATTCTGTGATTCTGTGATGCTGTAGTTCAGTGAATGCTGTGATTCCATGAAACGCACTGCAGCTCCCTCCCCCCCATCCTTTCCCTTTCCCTTTCCCTTTCCCTTTCCCTTTCCCTTTCCCTTTCCCTTTCCCTTTCCCTTTCCCTTTCCCTTTCCCTTTCCCTTTCCCTTTCCCTTTCCCTTTCCCTTTCCCTTTCCCTTTCCCTTTCCCTTTCCCTTTCCCTTTCCCTTTCCCTTTCCCTTTCCCTTTCCCTCTGCCCCGCCCATTCGCCGGCCACGCGCGCCCCCTGGCGGCGCCCGCCCTCCCCCACCGGAAGCGCCGGGCGGTGCTACCGGACGCGGTCCGGGCGAGTCCCGCGCCCCCGGCGGCGCGGAGTTCCCCCTCCTCTCCGCCGCCCTCCTTGTTGTCTCCGCGCATCCCGCCCCGTCGCTTCCCTCCGCTCCCGCCCCCCCGGCGGCGCGGTTCCCTCCCGCCTCCGCCCCGCCGTCGGGAGCCGCCCTCGCCTGGCCGCCCCGCGGGCACCAGGCCTCCGCGGGGGCGGCGGGCGGGGAAGTAAAAGCAGGCCCCGGCAGGGCCGTGGGGCCGGAGCCGGAGCCGCCGCCGCCAGGGGAAGGTGAGCGGGCGCTGCCGGGCGGGCTGGGGGTGCCCTGTCTCGGGCCTGGCTCCGCAGTCCCCGGGCGGGAGGTGGAGGGCCCTGGGCACCGCCTGGCTTGGGCAGGGAGCGCGGGGCAGGGGCGGGCGCGGGGCTGGGTCCTCCAGGCTAGGAGAGAAACTCCATCGCCCCAGCCTCCTGCAGAAGGAACGGCCGCGTTGCTAATTCTGGTAGAAATACTTTCCATAAGTGACTTTCAGGGCATTTCAGTGTCTTTGGAGATACTGGAGTATTCGCCAGAGGTTCCACTTCCACATTTCGTATACATGCTGAGATCACTCAGTGCCTGGTTTAGAGCAGTAGAGGTTGCTTCCAGTACCTGAAAGGGACCTTCGAGAGAGCTGGGGAGGGACTTACAAGGGTAAGTAGTGTTAGTAGTGTTAGAATGAGGGGTAATGGCTTTAAATTGGAAATGGGAAGATTCAGGTTAGACATTAGGAGGAAACTTTTCCTGATGAAGGTGGTGAGGCACTGGTGCAGATTTCCCAGGGAAATTGGGGATGCCCCCTTCCTGGAAGTGTTAAAGGCCGTGTTGGATGGGGTCTTGAGCAGCGTGGTCCTGTGGGAGGTGTCCCTGCCCTTGCCAGGAGTGTTGGAACTGAATGGTCTTTAAGCTCCTTTCCAACCCAAAACGTTCTGTGATTCTTTCCATAATTGCTCTCAGTTAACCCAGGGTCTGCTGACTACAGCTGAATTCCACTGGCATAGTTTAGTGAAAGAGTTTTCTGGGTCGTGCTAGAAGTCAGTGGAAGGAATTGTACTTCAGCTTTGTTTCCACTTCACCATGAGTGTAAAAAAAATCAATGTGTGCTATCATTATCAAAGGAGAAATTCCATCTTTTTCATCTAGAAAAAAAAAGTATGTGCACTGCTCTATTAGGAAGTCAGAATGTAAATTAAAAATATTTAGTTTGAACTGCACAACAGGAAATGTATTACTGATAATTGGATATTGACAGATGTCAGAAAGCCTCTGACAAGGAAGTCAGGATAGTCTTTCTTTGCTTGGATGGCGTCCTAATCAAAGTGATGCTGGTGTTTCTAGAAGACAGTGTGGTTTATCTTGTAATTTTAACTGCTTTGGGCAGTCATAGAATAGATGACTGTTAAGTTGGAAAGGGCCAAAATGATGTTATCTGATAGCAATGTATATAAACTGTGGTTAGCAAGAGGTTGGCAGGTGCTGTCCAGTGACTCTTTCCATTCTTAAAGATGAGGAAGCAATGTTGTTCAGAGTACAGTTGCTGACTGTCCCTAGGAGAAGGCAGTTCTTCAGATGATACGTCTCTGGCTGTCAGCAAAAAGATGTCAGATTTTAATTTCTGTTGCAGTTTAGTACAAAAGGTATGCAAGCAAGCTTATAAAACTGCAATGATTGCATTTGAGGTATTGCATCTGCATGTAACATTACACGCAAAGGGCAAGTAATATTTTGCAAGGCTGACATGTGTCGACAGGATTTTAAATTTACTTGATGAGGATTTTGTGTTTAGAGAAAGACATAAACAAATAAAAATACAATAGACAGAGTACAATGTTAAGTCCTCTTTAAAGCTACATGATCACCTTTGAGTTTTGAAAAGTGTTTCTGTGCCATAACCCATGCTCCATATTGTTCTCTAGCTGGTAGGTGGAAGCACTGGAGAAGTCCAGGCTTAGCAATCTGATAAATTTTGTAGTGTTGAATACTACTCCTGAATCCTGCCTGGTCTCACAAGTTGTCTTTCTTGTACTTGCTGTGGGTGTTTGCTGCCTGGCAGGTTCTGAAGTTCGGCTCTGGCAACTGGAATGAGAAAGAGCTTTATATTGCTCTCCCACAAACTTGCTCTCTCCTATCTTTTCCCCCCTAATTCACACCCCCAAATACACATGCATGAAATCATTGAAGTGCATGTCAATAATGTTGTGTGCTTATACATCATTGTACATGTTTCAGCCTCTCATAGCAAATGTGGAGTAAAGCAACCTGCTTCCTTGTTTTTGTTGTCATTGGTATTCTGATAGTTTTAGCAAAACTGTCTTCTGAATATCAGTCACTTGTTACTTGCAAAAACAGAGCAAGAGTAAAGGAGTGAGACATCTGTCTAGGCGTAAGGACTCTGCAATCATACATGCTTTAAGTCACATGTTAATAAGAAAACAAAACACAAGAACCCCAAGGTTAGATTCTGTCAGAAATAATTATTCTTAATCCCTTTCCCTATACAAGCCTACATTATAGTTGCAACATATTTTTCTTCTTGATCCTGACTAACAGTTAAGTCTTGGCGAAAACTTTTCTGTACTAGGCTTATTTCCCCCCCCATTCCTCCCCCCCCCCCCCCCAAGGTGTTATCTATGTTGCTCTAGATCTGCAGCTAAAACAGCCAAGTGTATAAATTATCTTATGTTTGTAAGATGAAATGAATAGCACAAGGCTAAGAAAAAGGTGTTGCTCTGGAATTACAGAAAGCCTGAAATATCAGCCCAAAGAGGTCTAGCTCTGAAATTTCTTCTGAGAAGCTGATATTGGAAAAGAGAGATTCTTATGCACAGGCACAGTAAAGCCAGAGCAGTTAAATCTTTTAGAGGACTTTTTGTGATCTTTTTTTCTTTGTCCTTCCTGCTTTCTCTCTGTGTTGTGCTTGGGGATATGATGTTTCACTGTCTGTAAATTTCCAGGTACAATTAAAGGTCTCTACAGCAGTGAGACCTGCTTATTGGAGACCATCTTCTTCCTAAGTCATTGTATGCTTGTGCTTAGTGGAAGTGTTCAGTAGGTTTTTTATAGCACTGGATTTGAGATTGTGCCCTTTCCTGTTGTAGAAGGTACTTGGGAGAAGGGTTTGAGTGTACTGTGTTACAATAAATTTGACTAATCGATACAGTTTTCTGAAAATAGAAAATACAGTACAAATTGGTACTGGTAACACTGTAAGTGTTCTGGATCTGCCTAAGTTGAACATTTTTTAATGAGTTAAAATCTTAGTACAATTGCTTAATCTCAGGCTATCTTTCTCAATTAAAATTGTCAGCATTTCCATGACACAAAAGAAAAGGACTGAAAAAATCAAGGAGGAATTTCACTGTATGAAGCATTATCTGTCTAAGAGGTGCTCCTGAGATGTAGGGTAAATAATATATGAATAAAATGCATCAGAAGGGTTTCTTGTATAATTAAACAGTATACGCAGGTCTATCTTTTTTTTAAGGATTTATTCATCTGCCTTTTTTTGTTTTTCATTGAACAGGAGATGATAGGTGGAAATGAATCCTGTACTGCAGGACCGGTACCTATGTCCTACTTAACCTGCCTCACTTATATTTTGGGAGAATGGACTGGTGTGGATCATATTGAAGATTATCTAAGTTATGCAGTCTACCTTTTATGGGTGCTTTTTCCACTTGCAGTAGTTTTTCTGCTTCCGGGAGTTCTTGTCATCCTCTTCTACACTTCTGTTCTCCTTCTTCATATTTATAAAAGAAAGAATGAAATAAAAGAAGCTTATTTCAATGATGTTTGGGATGGTGCAAGACAAATGTTGGCCACCCTATGGGATGGACATGGAAGAATATGGCATGGTAAGTGAGATCTGACTTTTCATCAAAAAACTGTTGAAACTCTTACTCCTAGCTTTACCTTTCAGGATTATTAATACATACCTATCACTCTGATTGTTGCTGCTGTCGAAAATTCAGCCCAATTATTTTTGCATTTTATCAGTGACTTCCAATGGTTCTTCAATCATTGTAGACTTGGTAGAAAAGAAGCCATTGAAACTTCTTTACATGTAAAATTTTGTCTTTTATTCCTTTGCTGCTACAAAATGAGATCTTTCGCCCAGTTGATTGTATGCAATTTCTTTTAATTTTTTTCTTTTAATTTTTATAACTACTAGATTTCCTCTTTCCAGGAGGACCTGGAATGATTGCTATGTTAAAAATTAGATCAACTAACTATATGATTTCAGAGTCAATATATGAACACTGGAAGTTAAATGCCAGTTTTCTGATAGCTAGTATATCAGCAAGTTAACCAATCTTTTACATGTAATGCCAAGTGATGGCTAAAAGGAGCACTTAATGGCAGTTCACTAACTAGTTGCTACTTCAAATTGACTTTGGAACCCAAAACTGTTCAAGAACCCTAAGTTTTTAATTTTCTTAGTCTATGTGTTTTTGACGACTACTTTCTCTAGTAGAATGTCAAAACTAAGGGCTCTCTTGTTCTTCTACTATTATTTCTTTTATGAAGACAGGCTTAATACATGATTTGGCTCTTCTTTCTAAGGAAATCATAAAACTCTTTCAGAACCGTTCAGTCTAGATGCAGCTAAAGGAGAAAGAGATGTTTAAGAGCAATTTACATAAAGAACAAATCCTTCTTGAAAATCATCTCTATTTGTTCTCTAGTCAAAGGGAAGCAGGTTTTCAAGGCATTGACAACCAGATGGTGCAGCAGCTGTATCAGATCGGCTTTGTAAGACTAAGATGTAACTTTCAAATCTAGGAAAGTACACTGGATCAAAATCAACAGCTACATTAAAGAGCGTAAAAAGCTCACTCCATGATAAAAAGCTATTTACTTTTTTTCATAAGGAAGTGATTTTTTTAAGGCCTTGGCTCTTTTCATCTTTAGTGACTTTTTCTTTTTATAAGATCTAACTTTTATTTGTGCAGAAGAGATTCTTATCCAGTCCCTTGTCAACAATTGTGACTTTTTTCCAGCCCTGCCAGCTGCTTCCGTGCTCTCTATACTCTTCTCTTGCTAAAGAATGAAATGTTTTGTGATTATTTTTTCCCCCACTTGATTAATCAGTATATCTTAGGAAGAAGTTTTAATCCTGAAATTTCACAGCATTGGGAGAAAAAAACCCCAAATCAACCCCACAATCAAAAAGCCCCAGACCAAAACCCAAAACTGGTGCGTGATACCTGTAACTTTATCTAGTATTTCGTAATTATGTGAAGATGTCATTCTGGGTATGACTGGCTGGCATGGAGCTCAGTTAGTGGTCATTTGAGATGGTATAGATGATAGCAGTATGTTGCAGCTCCACAGGTGTAGAAAGTAAAACAGAGGGACAAGAGCCAAGAGTACCTTCAGAATTAAAAAGGAAATTACAAGAATGGGAATCGCAGACCTGATTAACTTTGGGTGTTGGAGTTCTTTTTTTGTTTGTTTTTTTGTTTATTTTTGAAAACCACAAACAAGATACAGCAACAATACAACTCAGTTTGGACTGTGTTCTACACTGATGCATTTTGATACTTTGTGTTAACTGAATGTATTCTGCACTGTTAATTAGAAATGTAAGTTCAGTAGGAAACTCGTGTGTGTTTATGTATGTTTCAGTTAAGCATACGAAGCCCAAAATAGCATTTAGTACTTAGTGATGGAAAAATGGAGCAAGTATAACTTTGAGAGAAACAACAGAGATAAGCTTCATACTCTGGAGTAAATTAAGACATATAAATGGATGGGGTCATATCAAACGTTCTTAAACAGTTACTGGTGGCAGAGAAATTTAAAAGATAAATAATAGCTTGAAACAGTTGTATCTTACATCTCCTGTCCAATCCTTATTTTGATTCTCTTGAATGATGGATTCGGAGGAATTCTGCAGCATTGAGGACAGTGAACTAAAAAAATAAGGAAAAAATATATAATAATTCAAGACAGTGAGACTGGATGTTTTCAGGTTTTTTGTTGTTCTTTCTTTAACTGCGGCTCTTTTGCTTTAAAGGAAAGATCTGTTTCCTGCAAAAGCAACTTGGTAAATGCTGCAGGTCACATCTTGACTTTTTAGCAGCCACTTTGCTCTTAGCAGTTCTCAGTACCTAATGGTTTCAGTGTGCCAACTTGCCGTAAGTTAGTTTCTTTGGGATGAAATTGTTTCAGACTTTGACATCTGTTATACCTTTAACTCCTAACAGGTTATGAGCTTCATGGGACCGAAAACCTTCCTGAAGGACCAGGGCTTATTGTGTTTTATCATGGAGCTACACCTGCTGACTATATCTATTTCGTGGCTAGACTTCTCATACAACAGAAGAGATACTGTCACGTAGTAGCTGATCATTTTGTCTTTAGGTTACCAGGTAACATACTTGCCTCATTATAAAAATCAGTTTGAGAACTTATTTTTTCTTTTTTTTACAGTATAATTTATTAAAATTGTGCCACAAAACACAGTTCTAAGAACAGACATTCAGACAAATTTAGTGAAAGTGTTGAAACACAACTGTCTTTATGTTCATTATAAGCAAGAATGAGTTCATGAGACTGGCCCATGCAAGGATGGGCCATGCTCCTGTCTGGGTAACACCTTCTGACGACTCTAGGGTGTTTAGAAACAAAGAGAAGGAGATCATAGGAGAAACAGTTGGCTCTGTATTAATCAGGAGCAAAGACTTCAGTTAAGATGTTTCTTTTTTTATTAGATTAAGAAATAAAATGTTTCGAAGCAACACTCTTATTAAAGTTGACAATCTTAGTCTGGAGAGGCAACCTATTTTTGTATCCCACCAAGTTGAGTATGGTGGGCAGTGGAACCAGTCCCCAAGATGAGTGTTCCAAGTAGAATCTTCCTTGGAGGAAAGCTGTAGAACTGTCCAGCAAGTTTGTGTGAAGCGTGAGAAAAAGCATGAAGAAAATGAAAAATATGCTTAGGGCAAGATTTTAGCTGGGCTTCCTAGTGAAAAACGCTGCTGATTGGTGAAGTTAATTTTATAAGGGGTTTGTTTTTTGTATGTGTGAAATAACAGTAGTAACCAGTTCTTTTCCCAAGTTCAGTTTGTGACTAAAAACCTTGTAATTAATTTTGTGAATATATAGAAGCATTCTGTAGTCTACTGATGCTTTTAGATGTTACAACTCATACCAGAAAACTGTCCTTTTGCCAGTACAGCTTTATTTCAGTCTTAATCCCTGAAAACTGAACTTTTCCATATTGAAACAGCATAGCTTTGTCTCTACAACTGCTTTTGCCCACAGACTAGTATTTGTCATTTGATTATAAAGTCTTTTGCATACAGCTGTCTAGTGTGAGCTGTTTTGTAATTTAGATTTGGTTCCATATTATATCTATCAATACTTATGCATAGTTGTTTATCAGATGGGAGATATTTTGTTTTTCTCCATTTCTGCTTTAAAACAAGGTTTGAAGTGTAAGTATAGTTATGAGTCTCCCATTTAGTAGCATTGCAGAGCCATCTGGCTGAATGGGTGGTCTTGAAGAATTGGGTTCATAAGTACAACATTTAGCTAACAGATAGTATCTGCAGGCATTCATCACAGACTGGGACCAGTGCTGCTTAATGTGTTTATTGCACACCTGGGTGAGGGGTTGTAGTGTGCTCAGAGGAAGTTCACTGATGATACCAAACTCGGGGAGCAGTCAATGCCCTGGGGGTTAGTGCTGATATTCAGAATTCCATCACAGAGATGAACTGGCAGAAACATCACCAAATTCAGCAACAACAAATGTGAAGTTGTTCATCTGGGATGGAGTAATCCCAGGCGATGGTACCCTTTGCAGGAAAGGAGTTTGGCTTTCTAATGGACAAGTTGAACATGATTCAGCAGTGTGTCTTTGCATAAAAAAAAAGATGAATTGCACACTGAGCTTTTTTATTAGCATGAGTGTAGCCAGCAGGTTGATTGAAGAGGTTTTATCCCTTGACTTGGCACCTATGCGAGTGCATTTAGCAATATGGTGTCCAATTTTGGACTCCCTAGTACGAGACAGATATTAACACACTGGAGCATGTTCAGTGAATGGTGTGGGGTGAAGCACACAACGTATGAGGAAAGACTGAGAGAACTGAATTTGTTTTTTTTTTACCAGATAAGGGTGGGGGAAGATACTGTCTTCAGCGACCTAACGGCAGGGTACAGAAAAGAGGGAGTCAGACTCTCTCAGTGGCATGCAGTGATAGAATGAGAAACAACAGGGACAAGTTGCAACACAGGAAATTTTGATTAGATGTGTGGAAAGGTATTTTAACATGAGGACAATGAGACACCTGAACAGATTGCCTAGGCAAGTTGGGGAATCTCCATCCGTGGAGACTTTCAAAACTGGGTGAGGCCCTTGACAGTCTGATCTGGTTGGACCCGCTTTGAGTGGGAGGTTGGACTAGGTGACCTTCAAAGGTTCTTTCCAACCTACATAATACCCTGGTTCTGTGAATGAATTAAAGTTATTCAGGGAAGACAAGCCAAAGAACCCAGATAATACTCTGAATTGTGTTTCAAAATCTGCACAATAGTCTATAACTGATAACCCAGATAGATGCCAATTCTCTTGTGAATCAAACCAGAAAGTCTGTTATGATTTTATCATAGTACTAAGACTGCTTGATCTTGATTAAGTCTTCAGATTAAATTGGATGCCTTCTCAGAAGATGTTGACCAAAAGCTGTAGGACTTAATGCAGGAGAAATGGTTGGAGGGGTAGGGGGATGGGTTTGCAGAGTCTGTAGGCTGCTAGAAGCACTTGGATTAGATGACTTAATTATCATTCTGTTTTTATGATTATTGAATCACTAGCTGTGCGGAATGGCTTGTACCATGAATCTGAACCTCAGGTCTGTGCCAGTATGCAATTATGAGTATGCCGTCTCATTGCATCCTCTGCAATGGGCACTGCTGTTCTGAATTACCTGACATGTTTGTAAAATATTGCGATGCCTTTTAAGGGATGCATGAGCGTAAAAGGGGTCAAACATGCCTCTCCCTACTTCTTAGTGTTGAAAGGTACAGCTTCATAACATATAGAAGTGAATCTAACCTAGTATGAGAACTCCTGTAGATACCTGGAAATTTCTATTGAACATTGATTCATGTGACATTCTTTTGCGTAGATGCAAAAGGAAGTTATTTAATTATCTAAATTTGTACTGTACCAGTACTATGTATGATTCTGCTACATACATTTGGGGGCAGAAGTATGAAATGTGGTCCTGTGGCTTCTTTTTTCACTTTTAAATACTGGAGGTTAGTCACAGAAAAAAAATAAATCATTCCAGTGGTTTCTTTAAATTCCTAGCTGTGTAATGCTCAGGGATACACTGATTTCTCTAAGGTTAAGTTAAAAGGAAATATTTTAGGGCTGAGATTTCACTTGTGTTCTTCTCTGTCACCATCTCTTACAGTATGGGCTGTGTTTGCTTCCTAGGGTCATGTGGGAGCCCTCTTTAAAAGACCAACTGCTATTGTAAGGATATTGAAAAGCACAGAGTACCCTGGCTGTCCCTTCAGGGACACTCCACTAGTTCCTGTCTCTCTGCTGCTCTGACAGGACCAGGTTCTTCCTCTTTGCTTCTGGAGCAAAGAAATTGATAGTAATGTATGATCTGCTGGCTAGGCTATGAGATACAGGTCAGAATATAAGGCTAAAAGGGAGGAAATATGGCTAAAAGGGGGGAAATATGGCCAAGAAATTTTGTGAATACTTGAAATTCTACCCCACCACTAATCTGTATTACAAATTTCTGCTTGTATTCTGTCTATATTCTCTGAACAGACTCATGATGTTGCTCTGTCACCCCCAAACTCCCTGCTCCAGCGTGTCCAATGCAGAAAGGAATACTACCTTCATAGCTTCTGCTTCCTTGGAGTCTCTTTTTCTGCTCAGCTCAACATTTCTCCTGACTGTTTTGTGTCTCTCCTGAACTCATTGACAGAAAGGGCTTAGAGACAGGAAACTTATTACCACCAGGTACATTCCAGAGAGCTTTAAGTGGTTTGGGAATGTAAAACATTATAAAAAATAGCTATTAAATCCCACAAGAAAAGCACCTGAGAGAAACTGAATTACTTTAGGAAAACTATTTCAAGTGTTCTCTGTGCAAATGCTACTAGGTGAATACTGCTAGTGTCACCTGCAATGGGTGAGGCAGAATATGAGACAAATGTAACGGAGCTTGTGCTCTTTTGTTGTGTTTATGGACAGATACCAATTGTGTATGGATGTAAATCAGGAGTAATTATACTCATAGCAGCTACAAACACTGGTTAGAGATCAGAGATTAGTTAAGAATCAACTAATGATACACTGCCTCATGCTCTCTTTCCCAAGCCCATAGTTTATGCAGCCTGTAAGAGAAGACAGATCTCTGTTGTCTTAATGATATTTGGACTCTTCTTTGAAGGGGGTGTGTGTGTAGCAAATGTGTGATCATAGTAACAGCTATTCATTTGTTAAACTGAGGTTAAAATATGACGATCTGATATTGAGATTAGTTCTGTATCCTTGTCTATGGCTGATAAGGTTGTTTGTCTCAGTGGGGAAACTTCAAGAAAGAGAAGTAATCTTTCTCTTACTGCTCAGTCATCTAAAGTTCCCATTTTGGTAAGCAGTACTTATAAGTACTGTATAAATTTAAGATCTATTTTATTGAGGGAACATGACTGATCTCTTGCAGACAGAGGTTTATGCTAGTTATGTTCTTTCACTAGTTGTCTAAATTCATCGAGTATGTGCCCATTTGGTGCTTGTAAGCATTTTTTCGATATTCTGCTGTTTCTTGAAGAGTAGGATCACTATTACATTTCAAGTTCAAGATGATATGAGGATTTTATGTAAATTGACAGTTAAAAACCTTGGTATATAAAAAATCTCAACCTAAGATGAATATATCCAGTTCAGGCTATCCAGATACCTCTGTGTGTGAAAGGCCACCGGGGTACTCACAAACTGAACCACAGAGTCAGTTCCTGCAGTGTTCTGTAACACAGAGAACACTGGATTTTGATTGTCACTGTCGTTCTTGTGCACAGACTGCTCTTCATTTGCCAAAGTTAATGGAACAAAAATGTAAAACAATTTTCTGGTGTTTTCTCTTGTTGCACTTTACTGGGACTGTGCTACATTTTAAAAGTACAGCTTGGGCAGGGACTTGGAGCCCTGGAGCTATATTAACAACTCCTTTGAAGGGACATGTGAAAGATGGTACAGAGTGCTTGCCATTTTTTCCAGTTTATTACTATTCGTAGGATAGCATCTGCCTTTAAAATGACAAAAAGCCACAGAAAACACTAAATCTTCAACTTTTTAGAACAAATTTTGTAAGCAGGACTTAATGCTTTAGTTGCTCTAGAAACATCTTTGATATGGGGCTCTAGATTAGTAGACAAGTAAGTTTTAGCCGTTGTGTTCTGTATTGAGAATCTGCACTTAATGGTAGTACAAATTAACGCTTTCTGAATTAATATCTAACCCTGCAGGTTTTAAAATATTACTTGATGTACATGGAGTTTTGCATGGACCAAAAGAAGAATGTGTCAAGGCTCTGAAGAAGGGCTGTCTGCTAGCTATTGCCCCAGGTGGAGTTCGGGAAGCACTCTTTAGTGATGAAATGTATACTATTATCTGGGGTGATCGGAAGGGCTTTGCTCAGGTGGCCATTGATGCGAAAGTGGTAAGTATGACAGTTTACAGAAAAAAAGTAAAGAAGACTAACTTCTTAGTTCTTTCTTCCAGGGAATGCTGTTTTGATTATCAAGTATTTGGTGTTATATTGCTGAGTGTTACGAGTATGGTCTACTTGCTCTCATAACTACATTTCATAACTCTTTGTTGCTTTAGATAAGAAGGCTTTGGAGTCAGCTGAGAATAGCATAGTCAGAAAATCTAGAGTTTAAAAGAATGAGAGATGAATCCAGGACAGTTTTTACATCACAAGTTCGGGCTCTTTTATACCTACCTGGTCAGGATTGCGATGACTCAAACCAGAATGGTTGGGAAGTAACCATATTTCTGTATTCCCTATTGGTGAAGTATACTGGGACCTAGCACAGTGTAGACTCACTGGCACAATGTAATGTATTGGTGTTTTATGATAGGAAGGGATGTCTAGGACATACAGCAGCAGCAGGAGATGCTGTTTTCTACTGTGAACTGTCCCTTCAGTTATAATATATAGCATTACACTTGGTCAGCAGGCAGATAATTATTCATGTAGGCCCAACTGTGGAAAGCACGTAAGTGTATGATATATTTGAACTGTAACTATTTTAATAGTATTTTCAGAGTCCCTCTCATTCTATATTTGTGCTTGAAAGATGTGTGCATATGTCCGTAGGTCTGCATATACCTAATTTGAAAGTAAGTCTCACAATAAGAGTTTTATATTTAGGCATTGTCGAAGAGAGACTAGTTAAATCTCTTCATTTTATGCAGAAATAGAATACTTGTAAGAGCCAGTTCTGCATGTGTGTCACTTTTCTCAAGAGGAAAATAACACTATTTAAACAGGATATTTTCAACATATTTAGATTTTCCTGATGTATTATAATAGCATGTGAAAGGACATAGCTGGGATTCAGCTACTTTTGTACTAGTTGTGTTTCTTTTAATGAACATGCATTCAGTTCCCTTTATGCACTCATAAAGGTCTTGCAGTTTCATACACACCCCCACCCCAAAAAAGCCTGAGAGATGAAGTAGAATAGAAATAGTGTCA
Organism: Tapera naevia; assembly: GCA_033556795.1. Taxonomy (NCBI): domain Eukaryota; kingdom Metazoa; phylum Chordata; class Aves; order Cuculiformes; family Neomorphidae; genus Tapera; species Tapera naevia. Next base: position 22,859,038 of record JAUMJJ010000038.1, read on the forward strand.
GAAGATGAACATTGAGTCACCTTTGATTGTGAGCAAAACTCCTTATGGGAAGAAAAATGTGCCTGAAACTTCAGAAAATTGTGTCTAAAACCAGGACCTTCAACTTCTTGAAGTTGTCTCGTTTCAGGAGGTTTTTTTGCAGATTGTTTTTTCATATAAACCATCTTGAAACATACAGAAATCTCTGCCTTTGTGTAAGAAGTAAGATTTTCCAAATAAGATGTTTCTAAATGAAGAAGTTGGGTTATCATGCGGTTTAGGCAGCTACACTTCTTTTATTTCATATAGTTAATTGGATTATTTACAGACTTCCCTCTCCCAGCCACCAAACCGAACTTGATATTTGTTTCAAAGGTTTCATTTAGTAGCTCATCTCAATGATTTTTTTTAAGAAAAGTTTGAAAGAATCTGAATGTTTGAAAATCTCAGAGTTCTATATTTTTGATGACACTATGTACAGTGAATACATACTATAAAATGATATTTAAAAACTTCATGTAGTAATTGACCCTCTGCCAGTTCTTGTAAATCTTGATAGCTGTTTGCAAGTTCAAAACAGTAATAAAAATTTGAAATATTGACACCATTCTAAATGTTCATTAACAGAAATAAATCATAGACTTGTATTGAATATGACACATCAAGTGTGAAGCAATACAATCAGTATAGCAGAGATGAATCAGGCAAATTGAAGGTCCCAATCCTGTGAATTCTTCCCTTTGAGCATAGCTACAAATTAGGCAAGAGATTCAGCTATTTAAGTCACAAATGTGCAAACACTGCTAGATGAAGGGAGAGCTAAATGTGCTGTGAAATCCTGTGCTGCTTTGAGAATGTGGATTTGCTGAAACTGTGACCTGCTGAAATCTCATGGTATTCTCCAACCTGAAGTTTCGTGGCAGAAGTTACAAATTTTTGGTTTGCTCTTTATATGTCCTTATCTGACAAACACTTCTGAAATTAATTTGCTTGTTGGGTTTGAGTGAGGTAGGAGGTAGCAGTTTTTTAGATAGTGCTATTTTCATTAAATTCTTAATTGTTTTTTTTCCCTCCTAGCCCATCATTCCTATGTTTACACAAAATGTTCGAGAAGGCATTAGGACATTAGGAGGAATAAGTAAGATATTTTCTAATTTTTTTCTAGTTTATTTTTCCATATGCGTTTAGCCAATCTCTGTAGAAATAATCCCCATATAAATTTGAGGTTTGATACAGGCTTGTTTCCGGAGGTTTACTTCCTGGTAGAGTTCAGAGATGTTATTAGGTTTTAATATCAGGATTAGTTGTGGTATTGGCTTATCAAAGTTACTCTTCACAAAGCAATGTGCCTTCACAAAAGCTGTAGAAGAAAGGAAAAAGGAGCCAGAAAAAGACAAATAGATTTAGACTACTGTTTTTCTCTGCATATTCTGCTAGGTCAAGTCTAGGTTTTCTGCTGTATGTTAAGAAGCAAAGCAAATTGGGGTTTGCAATTGACATATAATTTTTTAAAAAGTCCTCCTAAAGCTCTGTGTTTACACCTCTACCTGTACTTAAAATTGGAATGGTTTGAAGTATATTTAATCTGTAGTTGGTTTACTATTCTGCATTAAACATGTGGTTCCTCACAAAACATTGCATTTGCCTGCTCTCTTTCCTCATCTCTTTGGGACTTCCAGCTGGCATACAAATAGATGAGTATATGTCTGAATGGCCCACCTCTGGGGTGATGAGGTGCCCACATCTCTGCTGATCTGATAGTTTTAACTTCCCTTTTCTATGTTCTCCAACTTACTATTTAGCAGAAAAGGCCTAAACACTTCCATGCCATGTGTTCTGCTTCAAGTATGGCATCGTCATCTTCATCAGAGGACTGCAGGGCAAAGCAGTTCTGTTTCTTTCTCCTTCTAATTAAAAGCTATGTATTCTATGGAGAAATCCAAGGCATCAGATGTAGACACCGAGAATAATTCAGACATTTCTCAGATTGTACAAAAATAAACAGTAATTAATTGTTGCTGTATTCAGGAGAATTTTCCCAAACAAGCAGTGTTTTAGCATGACTATCCTTCAGGCAGATAAGATTTTTTAGTCCTTTAAACCTCAGTGTGACTGAACAGAACTGTCTTCCAATACTAGTTTCTTATGCTAACCTGTAAAATTAGCTGAACTGTAACCCGTAGCATTGCCTTCCCCTCCAGAGAGGCAGCTACTGGGTTTTTCTCCTTTCTGTTTGCAGTTACTCTTTAGAGGAGGCATTTCACACCAAGTTAGGATGGAAACAAGTCTGATGTTAGCATTAAAGCAGCTTTTAGGAAATGAAAGTCAAGGGTAGAATAGCACTTCAGATGGCATATTGTTTAAGAATGCAGGTCAGGGGCTGGATTAGTTGCCAAGCCAGTTTCAGTTTTAAGACTTTTGGGAAGAAAACTTTACAAAATAATCTAAAATTCTCTTTCTGTTTTGTTTTCTTTTCTTTCTCTCTCTTTGCCTCCCCCACCTCGTTCTTCTGCCTTCTCCCTAATTTTTTTTCACATTAGAAATATTTAGGTCACTATATGAACGTATTAGATTGCCAGTAGTTCCTTTGTATGGTGGATTTCCAGTCAAGCTTCGTACATTTATTGGAAAACCCATTCCATATGAACCAAATATAACTGCTGAGGAGCTAACTGCGAAGGTAAGGCATATATGCATGTATATATTTAAAATATTGACTGTTCTGGGGGTGTTGGCTCACAGCCGGCTGAGCATGAGCCAGCAGTGTGCCTAGGTGGCCAAGAAGGCCAATGGCATCTTGACCTGTAAAAGAAACAGGACAAGGGAGGTGATTGTGCCCCTGTACTCGGCACTGGTGAGGCTGCACCTCGAATACCGTGTTGAGTTCTGGACTCCTCACTACAAGAAGGACATTGAGGTGCTGGAGTGTGTGCAGAGCAGGGCAACGAGGCTGGTAAGGGGGCTGGAGTACAAGTCCTGTGAGGAGCAGCTGAGGGAACTGGGGTTGTTTAGCTTGGAGAAGAGGAGGCTGAGAGGAGACTGTTTTCAACTACATGAAAGGAGGCTGTGGTGATTTGGGTGCAGGTCTTTTCTTGCAAGTGACAAGTGATAGGACAAGAGGAAATGACCGCAAGTTGCATCAGGGGAGGTTCAGACTAGACATCAGGAAAAATTTCTTCACTGAAAGGGTGGTCACGTGTGGGAAGCGGCTGCCCAGGGAGGCAGTGGAGTTGCCATCCCTGGAGGTATTTAAAAGGCGGGTAGATGAGTTTCTTAGGGATATGGTTTAGTAAGTGGGCAGGTACTGTTGGACTTGATGATCTTAGAGGTCTTTTCCAACCAGATGATTCTATGATTCTGATAGAAAACACTGGGAAGTTCTTGACAAGTAGTTTCTGACTTGGAGCTGGCTATAGAAGTTGGTGGAATCATGGTAAGTTAATCAGCTTACCGTGATTAACTCTGAATGGCCTTCTTAAGTGCTATCTTTTTATTACTAGACCTTCCAGATGTTCTAAGTCATTTAAAGTCAATAGTGCACCATATATTTTCTCTGAGAAACAACTTACTTTAGTGAATGAAGAGATTCAGTCAGATAAGATTATTGCTCTGGATTAACAAAGGCGTAAATATTTGCCCTGGTTTTGGTGAGATAAAGTAACTTTTCTTCCTAGTACCTAGTATAGTGCTATGTTTTGGGTATGAGAATAATGTTGATAGCACATTGATGTTTTCAGTTGAGCGTAAGTAGTGTTTATACAAACAGCTTCCTGTGCTTTGCCAGGAGGGAGGTGCACAGGAAGCTGGAAGGGCATATAGCCAGGCCAACTGATCCAGGCTAGCCAAAGGAGTGTTCTATACCATCATACTCAGCTTATAAAGTTGAGCAAAGCAGAAGGAATGGTTTGATGTTTGGAGTTACGGCATTTATCTTCCCAAGTAACTGTTATGTGGGTCAGAGCCCTACTTTCTTTGAGATGGCCAAACACCTGCCTACTAATGGGAAGAGATGAATGAATTCCTTGTATTGCTTTGCTTGCCTGAGTGGCTTTTGCTTTACGTATTAAACTGTCTTGATCTCATCCATGAGTTTTCTGACTTTTACTCTTCCAATTCTCTCCCCTATCCCATCAAGGTGGAGTGAGCGTTGCAGCTGTGAGGTGCTTAGTTGCCAGCTGAGGTTACACGACGACAGCTCTTCACCCAAATAAAGTGTACTCGTTCTTAGTTTTTGCAGAAAGACACTAATGAAACTTTTCAAATGTAACAAATCAGTGCTCACAAACTGTAGAAATTAAAAAAAAAAAGTAAGGTAAATAAATTCACTGCTTCGTACAGTGTATTTCCATTTCTGTTACCTCCAACTTCTCACCAAATAAATTAACTTTTGAATATTGCACTTGTTCAGATTTAGGTAGTTTTAAAAAAGGATTGTCATGTTCCTTCAGTTTATTAATAGATTTCCCAGTGCAGAGACATAAACCAGTTAAGTGATGGAGTAGCCAAATGCAGGGGTCAGAAATAGCAATTTTTAAAAGCTCTATGGATGGTCATTTTTAGCATTCTGAAAATTTCACTTGGGAGTAAGAGATTTTTCTTTCTGGCCATGAAAATGTCAGTTCAGTGGTCTCTCCTCATCTGTTTACCCTATGATTAGATTTCTGCTGAATGACATCTTAAAATGTTTGTCTACATTGTCTTATCCTATGGTTGTGAAAAACTGTTTAGGAGTGCAGTCTGACAGAACTTCAGAACTCCCCGTTTGCGGGAGAGAATGTGTTTAAATTAATTTCAAATTTGGTTTGGCATCTTAGAAGCAAGTGACGGCTGGCACAACTGTTGACTTAAGTGCAAGTTCTGCTAGATAAGGCCCCTAGTATGTGAATCCCCTAGAATCCTAGTTAGTTAAAAGGATTTTAAAGTTGGTTCTCATATTTCAGGCTATTGCACAGTATGCATTTTATTATTATATATATAAAAAATTAAGCTCAACTTTGTAACCTAGTAGAAGTCTTAGATCTGTAGAGACATTTAAGACAAAATGTATAATCACGTGTGCAGGAACCTTCTTCCAGGACTTAACAGTTGATTGCATGCTTCATATAAAGAGTGGGAGCTTATACCAGGAATCAGTTTTACTCTTGTTGACCACTGGTTTACAAAAACAAGTATTTCTCTGTTCTGTCTCTGACTTTAGGAATTCAGTTGTCTGTAGTTCTCAAGGTACAATAGGAAGGTTGCAGCATGTCCTCACCATAGCTTTTGCATATTGTCCTGGTTTTGAATATTTCCCATAGAGCTTTTATTTAGTAAGAATGGCTGCTGTTAACTTCTTGGCCTGCTAAATTTTTGAAGGAAAGTAAATGCTGTTGTCTTATACATTATTTTAGCTGTGGTCTAAGTGTGCTTTAAACCTCCTTTAGGGGGCTTGGTTGCAGGGATAATTACTTTGTACGTGCCAGATGTGCTGAGAGACCATTGTTTCAAGTGCTGCTTCTGAGCATGTGTAGAAGCAAAGTTCTTGCATAGTGGAAGAGTGTTATTGATGTAAAGGCAGAAGTTTGTGAGTTGCAGTACATCACACAGGCACTGACATGCTTTATAGATATAGGTCTCCATTAATTCACTCCATCATCATTTTACTATTGCATATCACTAATAGAGCTTTGAACGCAGCTAGTAGAGATGAAAGATACTGGTTTGTTGGTCAGTTTCTTGACAGTGATCCCACAAACACATCCTGTGGTCTTAAATATGGAAAAAACAGTATTTTGAACTTAGCAGTAGTTCTGCGACATTTGAGAGGATGAAAAAGAGCCTAGAAACTGTGTTAATGTATGAACAATATAAAGATGACTTAATCTGACCAAAACCTATTCTCTTTCCTTACAGACAAAAGCAGCACTCCAAGATCTAATAGAAAAACATCAGAAAATACCAGGAAATATATTTAGGGCTTTAATGGAACGATTTAAAACACAAAAGAAAGAAGATTAAGATCTTCAAAGTAAACTACTATTTAGTTATGATATTCTTAAAATCATATTTGTAACTTATTCATTCTTCTAATAATAGATTTTAAATACTGTCCTAATGATACTGCTGTATGATTTAAGGTATGGGATGTTTTATCTTCCCCCTGTCCAGTATAAGGCTCAGGAACCCAAACTTAAATAATTCATAATGGAGCAAAACTTTGGTTTTGATAAATGCATTCCTACCTTGAAAGTATTTTGTTTAGTTTTGATTTTGTTTACCAAAAATGGTATTGCAAGTCTTTATATATATGGTCTTGTCTTGTTTTTTTTTTTTGTTTCTTCCCCCTCCCAGATCCTCTTTAACCTGAATGTTAGATCTACTGTAGAGATAGTATTACTGTCTTGATCATCATCACTGTAATTAGGTTCTGCAGGCCAGATTAATGCTGTAGAGCGTTTATGAAAACTTTCTTTAGGTTGTTGCCCTAGTGCCGCTGGAAAACAGCCTTCTGTGGCCTGCAGAACCTCTAGCTATGCCTGCAAAACCTATGGTGGAAAGTGTTTAGTTTCACTGTGGTAAACTCAGAAGGAGTTTGCAGGAGTGAAAATTGATTAGAGAAATGCAGTGAACCAAGGAATTTTCTTACAAAACCACTCCAGTGCAGTGAATGTGAACCTTACAGCACAACTGCTGTTCCAAGACGAGCTGTATTGGATCTGCTGTTGTGTAGAGACTTGTCCCGCATACTTCTTGGTGAATCTGCAAATTCTCCTTTGAAAGAATGAGCCGAGTACTTAAACTTTTAAAAACTGGAAATGAGAGTACTGTTCAGTAACATGAGCTCATAAAGCTTTATTTTTGAAGGAAAGAAAAATTAGTACAACACTCCTTTTAGAAGCAGTGAAAAACAGAAAAGTAGTTTGAAAAACAGGATAGACATTCCAAAATACACTTTAAATCTCGCATATGTGTAAACTGTTAAACATCCATGTTCTTCAAACTCAATTATTTACATAATTTATTAAATAAGGATCGAGAGGGAAATCCTATATACTTTCCTTCAGTAAAAACAAATGAACAGTAAGGAATTGCAGAATTGGGCTTTTGTGCACTTACAGTAAATTATATTATTATACTTTTTTCTGAACTAAAGCCTATGATTTATTGTCCAAATAGGAAATATCTGAAATATTTGTTCTAATTCCCAGCAAATTTAAGCTACAGTTCTTAAATTAACATCTGGGACAAATTCCTTAAGGAAGGACAAAAGACATGGTCTCCTTTCAATATTGTTGGGGTGTGACATTTTCTCAAAAAAACCCCAACTTTTGACAGAGCAGTTGTATTCAATTTAGTGCCCGTTTCTCCCACCACTCAAGTACACGCTTTGCTTTATGTTCTTTTAAATGCATAAATTAGTGAGATTACATAAGTGCACATGGATGGCATCCTATGTTAGAAAAATATCACTTTATGGGAAAGAGTCTATAAATTATAGTTTACAAAAAGCTTACTTATTTTTGATGTTATTTTATATGAAAAGCATTTTAAGTGGTGTTGAATTACTTTTTTAGTGTGGTAAAGAACTCTTATATGCGAGCAAATGCCCATTCTGAAGTTTTTTAAATGTTTTTTATTTGAAGGCACGATTGTATTCTTTTTTAATGTGTTGAAATGTTTTTTAAAACTATTGTGTTGACACACTGTGTCATTATAAGTGTTAATGCCAAATTCCTTCATTGGAGTATGACTTAAGTATGACTTTGTTATTACTCTCCATCTTGAAGAAAGTGTCCATCAGTCAAAATTGTGAAAATCTTAAAGGCAGATGAACATATTTTGTGATGAGGTTGCATGTATGTAAAGGAAAACTCAGTCTAAAACGTTCTGTTTATACATGAACAGACCTTTGTGATCTTTTTGTAAAATTTATTAAATGTGCATTCTGTTTGATGCAATTTTGTCCCTTGAAGTATTGAAAGATGAGTATAAAAAATGAAGGGCAGTATTGTTAGTCTTTAAGTGTTCGTATTTGTATAGGCTTTTCATATTTATTTCTATATAAAAAGTAATGTATAGAAGAAAACCTTTCGAATAAAATTGACAACTGGAACAGGCTTTTGGAGTTTTGTGGAGTGTTAAGTTCATTTAGTTCAAATACATGCCCTGCCCTGCTGAACCTTTAGTGGTTTTGGGCAGCACATAATACCCTTGCGAACCTCTTCTTGCCTAGTGTCTGACCAAGGGGTGGAAGGATCAAAGCCCTGGAAGAAATGAATTAAGAGAAAAATAATTCGGGTAACAGTAGTAATAAAAGGATAAAAGTTACATAAGCAATAAGCTCTGAGTTTGAATAGTTGTTATCAGGGCTGCAGGAGGCTTTAGGAGGCACTGCAATCCCACTCCAGTTACATTTAAGATTCCGTAACAGAAAACGTGTCATAAATAGTGACTAGTAAGGTTTATTTGTACGTATTTGGTATGCGAATGGTTACCTGCTTTATTTCATTGAAAAATGGGGCAGATGTAGAAAGCAACTTTTGCAAGTAAGCTACAGATAAGGCTTCCTTTTTAGGTAGCGTGGTTTACTATGCATTAGGCAGAAGTATTTAAAGGAGATCTTAGCAGCATTAGACTAGACTACTGATTTCATGTTTGGCTGAAGGTGTTCCAGGTTTCTCCATGCAAACAGCACAACCAGGATATGCATTTTTAGGTTGTTTGAAAGTAGAACTAGACTGGCTGTTTTACTGACAGGTATTTATAATTATCTCTCAGCAACACCCAGATCTCCTACTGGCCAATTCACTGTCCTGTTGTGCAATAGCTCAGTCTGAACATCGATTATTAGGATGCTTCCATATGAAATTAATCACTGCGAATGCAAGGTAGAGCAGTGAATCAGCATTGTCAACACAACTGTGTGGTTCATCCGGTACTGGGTTTGCTGTACAAATATACCATTACGTTGCTTCATCCTATTGCGACGTAGGGAGAGATGCAGCTATAGTGACGTGTTAGCTTTACAATGCTTAATCCATATTAAGCCCATCATAGATGCCTGACCGCTTTTTTGTGTTATTTTTGCACCAAAAAATTGTGGTACCAAAAGTAAATGTAGAAGTGTGTGAAATTGCTACATGAATGTAGTAGCACAAAAAATATGTTTCAAGTAAGATAATCCTCCAAAACACATCTGCTGAAACATCGTGAGACAATCTGAGGTCAGTCACTCTCTTAGTTCTCTTCACCGCACTTTGTGTCTATTGAAGGTCCTTGCCAGGAAACAAGGTAATGTGTTTCTACAGTGCAGATCAATAATGCTAATGCCTGTTTGTAGATATTCTTTTAAATTTAGAAATAACCAAAATGAATGGTAGTCTGAAAGCAAATTTATTTTTTTTTATCACGGGCTGCTTGCAGTGTTTGCTTTTTTTGAATTATTTTGTTTTATGTAGACTTGCAAATTCAGCGGTTACTACCTTGATTTTTGTCACAGTATGCATTGAGTGCATACCATATGTTACTTCCTGAAACATTTTAAAATTGTTATAGTGATCTCTTTTCAGGAAATTGGTCACAGAAGTGTAATAAACTTTTGAACTGTAGGGAGATTTTTTTTTTTTAAAGCAAAAGCATTTGCTCACACTTCTCACATTTGTGTGTGTTTGTGTATCTGAAAGGTAAGAAGCCGTTAGGAATTAACATCAGGCTGCATATGTAAGGCAGTCCAGTATCTTTTCTCCACCATGGAACCAGACTGGACATTGTAGAGTACTTCTTGTTGCAGCCATTCACATGAGAAAAAGCCCACCATTCCCTGCTGGCCATACTAGTTAATGTAACGAAAGAGCACAGCATGAGTCTTCAGATCACCTTTGGCTCCTGTTTTCTACCTAAAACCGTTCCATGCTCTGCAAACTTAGGGACATGGTTTAGTGATGAATTTGGCAGTGTTAGGTTTATGGTTGGACGTGGTGATCTTAAAGGCCTTTTCTAACCTAAACAATAATATGATTCTATGAAACAGGAGATGCCAAAGTTCTAACAAAATACAGAGGGGAGTATTGTATTACTCAGAGAAGATCTTAGAAGTTGAAAAAATTGAAAGGCAAGAAACAGAATGATTTTTGCCTAATTCCTCTTAATGGGAAACAGCATGTGCTGAACGTCAGGGACAGTAGGAATTTACAATTTTGTGTCATCTTTACAGGAAATTCATGGCAAATGAATTGGGAATGGTTCTGTTACAAATGTGCCTGATCTTCATGTATTCCAGGCTGGGGTTTGCTTTTCTTTTTCTTCCAGTAGTGTTTTTTTATGGACAAGAATGTTCTATTCTCAGAGCAGCTCTGGTCTTCTTTCAGTTACTTCTTCAGTGGGAACAGAAATGGAGACCCCAATGAACATTTGTTCTCTTTAATCTATTTGAAGTCTACCAAAGGTACCTAGAAATGTTTCTGAGTTCCTGTTTCAACTGGTGCGATGGAACTGCCAGCTCTCCAGATACTTTAATGATCAGATTTCTCCTTACCGTATAAACCTGACTCTCCTGATGGATCCACCAAAGCCTTTGAAGTGTCCTGTCCATTCAGAAATGGATTAATTTTCTTTTTCCCATTGTGCAGTGGATTATTTTCTTAACTAGCTGTCACAAGCAGTTGCAGACTTGCTTGGCTTATTGTTTTTAGCTACAGATTTCGACATTCTAAACTTTTTGGTATCTTGGTCTTGCTTTATGAGAGCGAGCTTTAGGGAAAAGGCTGACTGCAACTTGTCTCAGTCTCTGAAGGCATTAATGAAAATATAAACCAAGCTCCACAACTGAAACAAGTGCACCCCAAAAAACAAACTAGTTTTGGAATCCTACTTCTGGATAATCTTAAGTCATGTTTGTAGAGCCAAAACTTCCTGGCTCCATTTTCTCACTGCAATGACCTGGCACCAGCGCAGAAGCATAGCAGCTCTTTCAGTACCAAAGTTGCTGTCTGAATTGAGCAGTGGCGGGGATGCTTGTTTGGGAGGAGCAGTCTCAGGAAAAGACTTCTGTAGACCTCAGAGCCTGATGGGAGCAAACTGTAAGTCAGTAGACTCTAGTGGGAGGTATATAGTAGTCAGCTCTGTGTTAAGACTTGCTCATCAGGTGCCTGAAGAGCTGCCGTTTCACCTGAATAGCAAGCTAGCAGTCATGCTTGCTACCCAGTTCTTCCCTCTGTCACTGCTCTTGGTCTATATTCTTTCCTGTAGACTGCCTTGCTCCCCATGATGATAGCCAGGATTGTTCAGGACAAGGCCTGATGCATGCTAAAGCTTTGCCTTTGCAAGGGGATAAAGCAGGTTTGAGCACCTGGAGAACAGTGCTGAGGTTTGCCTTGCAGCATTGGCAGCTTGTGGTGGTGCTCTGCAGCAGGGCTGCCTTTGCAGAGCAGTCGGGGGAAGGGACAGCAGCCAGGCTGACCCAGCAACCCTCTTTTCAGAGCTTCGAGTGCCTTGGAATATCTTGCTCAGCCCAGGACTGGTTCAAGTGTGGCCAGACAGGCACAAGAAGTTATAGCTGAGGAGGTTCGGTTAAGTTTTACTCTTCATGGATGTCTCACCACCTTTAAGATCCCCAAAGAGAGCAAACCTTATAAGGGAAGACTGCTGTTCTAACAGGTGAGAAAGCTTTGTATAAAGAACCTCTGGTATTTTTGTCATATGTACAGTATTCACGAGTATCAGTTCTGGTAAGCAATAAGCTTTCTGCATAGCAGCTGTAATAAATGAACAAACAGACGTTCTTAAACTACACCATTTATTCCACCCTTTTGGTGCAGCAACCGGGTCGTACATTGTTGTGCTGAACACGCTGCTTTCAAGTTGCTTTGGTTGCTCCATGCCCAGTGCCTCATGTGCAAAGCTCTCCTCGTGAGGCAGCGGATGTACAGTTTGCGAAGAATTTAAAATAGGAGGATGGCTTTTGTTGCTGTCTGCAGGAAGGTGAGTCAAGAGAACTTTGCATGTGGGTGGCTAAGCACCCTTTGAGGAGCAATGGCAGTAGAGAGCTGACCTAAAAAGGCAGCCAGAAAATCTCAGCTGTTTGAATGCATGAATCTGTCTTTCTTTAGTTTCTTAACTTGTAATGTCTTCTGACCATTAATGGGTACAGGACAGGACATTATCTGACTTTATTATTTACACAGCAGCACAGGCATTTATATGCATGTTGCCCTATTTCAGTGGTATAAGCAGGAGAATGGAACCTACTTTAGCTGCTATGGCAAGGCAAATAGCAGAACATTATTATTCAATCCACCTGAGATTTCCAAATGTCAAGATGATATCGTTCATGCTTGCTTTTCCATTATTATGCTTAATCATTTTTTATTAGCTGGTGAACTAAGTAGTTTCTGTAGATGTGCTGATTTCTAACAGATCCTCTTTTCCAACTATGCAGCAAAACATGGATAATATACAAATAATGATTACAGGAGTCCAAGGTACTGACTTCAATGCCGATTTCAGTAAGTGTGGGAGATAAGTCTATAGGAACATTTCTATCAATGAGGAATTTGTCCACCTCTGGGGATTTGGGCCCCATTTCCAAAGCCTAAGCTAGGAGACAGCATCGGTGTTAGCAGCATGCTCACATTGGGGCAAATAAAGCTAATGACACTTAGGTTCCAGAATAGCATTGCCTCCTCAACAAATATTTGCAACACCAATATTCCTGAGCTCCAAAGTAGAAGACAGAGATTAGTCAATGAGGGAGACTGATGCATTCAAATAAAAAGGAGCAATTTCACCTGTAGAGGGGGGACCTTCTGAAAAAGACTGAGATATTTGTATTGGGCTTGTCCTTCAGAAGGAGCTTGATTTCTTTGGCAGGCTGTCATGTTTGGGCAGTCCCTTCACTTTTCCTGGCAGCACACCAGGCAAGAGACGGCAGTGGACACAGGCAGTGGAAGAAAAACACATGAGCCTGTAGTATCGGCTCCTTCGGGACAGAATGAGGACTTGCTTCGATTAAATTTAATCACAGTTAATACTCAACTGTTGTGAATAGCTACTATCTTGCATGTAGGGAGAGGAAAAGAGCATAGGCAGGCTGCGTAGGGAGAAGGTGGTGATGATTCATCCCAAAATAAATGTGCTGCTGCTGGGGTGGGGCAAAGTTAATTTTAAGAGGTGCAGCAAGTGTTGGTGACTGCATTAAATAAATTAATAAATCAAATGAAGAAAACATGACTGGCTCTAGGTAATTCATATGCATATGATCCACGTTTCTTGTCCCGGGATCCATACTGTTCTGTGTGTGTGCTGGGTTTATTTTATATTTCAGCAGAAAAATCTGAAGTTTTATTTCTCCCAGGAACTCGCTTCTTTTGCAACAACTCATTCATAATGGAAATGCTTGATCCTGCACAGGGTGTTGGGCTTTATTCTCCCTCCCCCCTCTTTCCATTATATACATTTTGCCCCTTTACAACAACCCAAATAAAAGCCACCATTTTCAGCTGCTGCCAGCTCAGAGATAGGTTAATATATAGCAAGGCAGGTTATCTTAAGTTGTAAAAGCTGTCAAAATGCCAGATGACTCAGCTTGGCTGAGACAGTGCAGTTATGTCCATTTTTAAGATTAAAGGAAAAGTCTTTTTATATACCTGATCCCCAAAGACATTTGCCCTGGCCAGACTGAAAGCAGCCCTATCTGCCCACCTTTTGAAGTTAGGTCTGCTTTTTCACAACTAACAATACAGGAGCCATAAGACATAGCATAGAATAACCCCCAAATTGCACTGCTTTGCAGACATCCAAGGGAAAGTGAAGGAAGGATTTTTGCACAGGGAAGTTTACAGCATGGAAATAAATGATTGAATAACATTTTAGGCCAGTGGCTTTTTCTTCCCTCAGCTAGAAGTTTGCAGTGTTTCTGATGTCAGGAACAGTAAGGGCACGTGGAATTTAAAAGCACTGCTGCCTTGGCACAAGTGGAAAACTACATTGCTGAAGCAGAGGTTGTTCCTCTGAACACTTCAGCAGAGCATCTCTGAGCACTCATACCAAAACCTGCATCCACATTCTGACAGCTTGCAGGAACAGCTCAGCTCAGTACTTTGCACTGTCTTAAGGCAGGAGCAATGGAAGCTGGCGTGTAGGGAGCACGTTATTCATGAAGCCTGATGTGGTCTGAAAAAGCCAGTATGAAAAAGTCCTCTTTGCAGCCTCTGTTTAAAAAGCAGATGTGTGGGATCTGAAAAGTGCCAGGACGTGGAGTGCTGCCCTGCCATCGATAAAAGCGTGGCTCTGGCAAGGCATCAGGTGATGGTGCCCGGCTTCATTACTCACCCTCCCTACAATGTCTGATCAGCTGCATCTTCTTGCTGGCTCTGCCTTCTCTGATCTATACAATTACACCCCAACATCTATTCACAGAGTCTCTGAATATTTGTCCCTGGCAGTTGCAAGATAAATAACAGAGATACTGAGCCCAGAAACCTCTCTGCTTTCTTCCCCCTACACCATTTACCTTCATAGGAGACAGAAAATCTCCCTTGAGATCTGGATTCCTGTATGAATTTGAATGGCACCATTTTAGTACTTTTTTGAACCAAAGTAGTACATAATGTAGAGCAAATTACTGTTTCTGATAACTCAGGTTTCAGAGAAATGTCAGATAAAGTCTTCAAACTGTAAAGAATACAAAACTTTGATGTTCTTCCAAGATTTTTTTTTCTCTAAGGTTGCCCTGTTTTTTCTTCATCTGCCTTTAGGAAATATGAGAGCTAAAATCTCAAAAGATATTGCATGTGTGCACACAAGAAAAAGTACTCTGAAGGATAAAAGTGCAACCAAACACCTCCTATTTTAATTCTGCTTCAGGCAGAGATGGAAGGAAGAGTATATTATCTCTATGCACAGTTAGAAGCATCCTGTGGCATAGGCTGCTGGTGAAAATGAATTATCTATGCAAGAAAAGTTAATTAAGAAAAAGTTTTATGAGATCTGTATTCAAAACAATGTTGAGAGAATGAAATTTAAAATTGAGGTTTCTCATGTCCTATTTGCATGCAATACCAAAGAAATGGCATACCTGCCAGTGAAGTGACTTCTCAGCCACCAGTCAGGGAAGGGATGTGCCATACTGGATCAGATCATTAGCCCTTACTGCCATCTAGGCTAAGGTATCCACTGGTGAGGACTGCAAATTCCTGCCAAGACATCTTGCCCTTGTGCAGTTCCATGGGGCTGCATGGTGGGTGAGATGAATCCAAGTAGCAATGTCCTTGTGCCAAGCAGGAGGGACATGAGCTTTTAAAAAGTGCAGAAGCCACAAGTGATATCATGTATGTGGTGGGGTAACTGGATTGGACAGAAATGGTCTTTTTGGTCACTTTAAAGTCTCACCATGATGAGGAAAAGCAAACAGACTGCCAGAAATCCATCTGAGCACTGAGAATGAATCCCAACGACCACAGTACTTGGATACCCACATTTCCAAGAACATTTCTTATTCAATTGCATATTTTCTGAAGATGTATGACTCTTGCAATCCCTACAGGGAAATGAAAACCAGAAGTTTCACTCTGTAATACTTTCTGCAACAAAGCCTTACAGAGGTGCTCTACAGGCAAGACTAATAACACTTATATGCTAGATAATACACCACTTTAATGAAATCCTGTACCATTAGGGTGCAGAGGAAACTGTTATCATTGAAATCTCATGTCATAACTGCACAGAGTAACAGTTCGGGATAAGGTGATGTCCCCAAATACAAAAAACCTGCAAACTATGTAAATCAGAGTTAGATAATAATAACTTTAAAGATCAGATGGATCAAATATAGAAGCAGAAGCCCATTTAAGGCTAAACTTGACTGAAGTCACACATAGGAGTTTGTGCCACTTTAAAGAAAGTTATGACCATGAGGCATATTTATTCTTGGCTGCCAATAACATCCTGCCTGCTATCAGCTGGGGCTGAGGGGAGAGCTGTAAGCCCCATATGGATACCAGTACTTCTCACAGGAGGCAAACCAGCCCATTTCTGCCTTCATGCTATAGCGTGGAGCTTAAGCTTCAAGATCATTTTTCCTTTAAAAACACAGAATATATTGTACTGTGTATGCAGCTCTCATGGATGTGATATTTGGGGATGTTCAATAATGGATACAACTAAGGCATGCCATATGCCTCATGCTGTACCAGAGTTTATGCACATGGCAATTATTTGCATTTCTTGGAAATTATGAGTGCTCTAGTACATTATAATGCAGCTAAGGCAGGGCCTCATTTTTTTGTTTGGTTTTGGTGATTTTTTTTTTTAAATATAGGCTAGGTGGAGGCGCACACAAAAGTCGAAGAAATTCCAAGTTAGGGCAAGAAATTCTTGGGTGAAACTGTAGGCAGAAGATGGCACAGGGTACGTAACAAAACACTAACCAGTCAAAGAAGTTGAGAGATGGGTTCATTTTCCTGCTTTTGTCAGGATATTGTTAGGACATTCCTCACATGACACCTCTGATGAAATGACACACAGCTGTAACTTAACCATATAGCTTCTCTCCCACTGCTGCACCAGCATGGTTGGATGGAATCAAAATTGGCACAAAAAGGTGATAGCATTTGAAATGTAGATTCAAGCATAACAGATGGCAAGCACAGCCTAAAGCAAAAACAAATCCCTGAAGAAAAACACAAAAACAAATATCAGAGACAAACGGGCATTTCAATCAACAAACAAACACAAAAAGGAAATGCCTTAAAGGGAGAATCTTGGAAGAGTAACAAAATCATCAGAGGAGAAAAAGAGATCAGTATTTACGCAATAAAGAAGGGCTGAGTTGCATAATGCTGCTCGCTAAATCTGAAGGAGCCTCCAGATGTTCCCTTTTAACTCTCATGTAACTATAAGTTGTGAAATAGCTGGTTTGCAGAGGGTGGCTAAGCTGAGGCTGACTGTGGTGCCACTTGTTCTCACACTGGCCCAAGGAAGAGAAACTACATTTGTTTTACTCTAATGATGGACATAACAGAAGGGTGACTGAGGTAACGAGTGGAATAAAGTAGGGCAAACACTGGTGAAGATACAGCAGAACTACAGACCGTGACTACTGCAGCAACTCATGGATGTTAAAAATGGAGTTAGGTCAGCATCTATATGACCTTTGGAGTTCAATGAATTGATCACGTTATAAATTTGGACTGCTATAGTTTTACAGGCACAGGAAATTTAGAAGTAATATCGAGTTAACTTGCTTAAAACTATGAGGTAGTTTGGAGACCATCTGCAGCAGCCCGAAATATCAGTAACAGTCCATTAGCTCAATTCCAATATTTATAGCGGTAATGTACTTAAGCTTATCCTTCCATGTTTTGGGACATTATCAGTCATCTTGCTGTCCATAAACTGGTATACTTGGTTAATAATGCAAGTCCTATGAGTGCACACAGAAGTCACTCAGCAGCAAGAAACACTGTGTATATCTTGGGTGTGATCGTAGCAGTGCAGTTGATGCTCACAGCAGTTAACAAGAGCCCTATTAAAAATAAATGACTTGGTTACTGGAAGACAGAGTAAATATGAGCATCCCTTTGCCCTCATTTTTTTTTCATGTTGTCTCTTGTGAATGTGAAATCTTTCCATCTTGGAAAAGCCTTCTTAACAACAGATGTAAACCCTACAATATGCATGGCCTGGTGTGCTATGTGGCAGTAAAAACAGGTAAAGCCACCCCTCCAGCCAGTCTGGCTTTACAACCTCTGGAGTTACGCTTCTATGAGCAAATCAACCTCTCTTCCTCTTTCCCAGTGAAAAGAAGCACAGATGAGCATGTAAGAATAATGTGAATGTAAATATGTATTATTATTCTGTGGACAACATACTTTAGAGTGTAGTGTACGTCAGAATTTACTCAGCCCAAAACCATGCCAGAGAGCAAGTTTCATACTCACCTTCAGATCAGATTCACCTGTGGTTCCGTGCTTGACCACGGGTCTGAAATGCTCCCGCAGCAAAAACACATTGGTAGAACATTAGTACTTATTTTCTTACTTTCCAGATTCATTTCTAAAGTCACTGAACAAAAGCATTTTTTATCTGTGCAAGATTCAGGAAAATAACTTACCATCTCTGATCATCCTTTCCAAGTTTGCCCTTACTGTGAAAGGAAGGCATTGTGCAGTCCCATACACAGGCCTCTAGCTGCATTATTAGTACTATTAAGTCAAGACTCTTGCTAGCTCCCAAGCTAAGTAATAAAGGAGAAAAACCCTGCTTCGTTACCAAGAAGCTTGGGGTTTTATTACCAAGTCCCTATATTTAGTTTTTCAATATGTTTGGGTTTTTTTTCTGAAACTATAGCTATATCTAGCCCCTCCCAAAAATGTTGTGTTTCTTTCCTATGGTATGAATCTAATTGAACTGCCTGCTATCTTTGTTCAGCCAAAAAAAAAGAAACTTCATTGCTTCTTTCCTGCAGAAGTTTTACATCAAAAGCACCCTGAAGAAATCATCAAAAGCACCCTAGAGATTCATAATTTGCCTCAAACCATGCAAAATGAATCCTCTTTTTCCCTAAGCTAGTCCTACGCTGTGGTAGTGACCCATCCAGTCAACGTGTTCCATTCAGCCCTGCATTTGAGGACAGGAGTAGGAAGCTGTGGTAGAGGTCTCCAGCTCTTTTCAAAGACACCAAATGGAAGGATAAGATCTTTAGGTGAAGACCTCTGGTTTCAGAAAGACTGGTCAACCCAGTCCTCCCGCTTGCTCAAGGGAAGTAGGGGTGAGGGACAGTCCAACTCAATGGAGATGGAAAGGACCAAGAAAGCTTCTTGTGCTTTTTTGAGGGCTGCTGTTCGACTTCAACAATTACCTACTTATCAGGTGTCATCAAATGACTTTCCAGTCCTCAGGATTGTAGCTTTGATGTCTTTGCTCCCTGGTACATGTGACTCAGTAAAAAAATTATTTAAGAGTATGTTTCTATTCCTTGCCTTTTGGTTTCTGAGCCTTTTGTGGGGAGTCACATGGTTACAGAGACTGAGGGTTCAGGACTCATTTGAGATAAGACAGCTACCAGTAGTATTCCTGGGCTACTGCTCCCTCCATTATACCTAGCCAAGCTACAATAACAAACTACTCCCTTCATATCAACCACCAAATGACAAGATACATGTGAAAACCAAAACATTGAAGTCACATATCATCCCTACATGCAGTCAAATTCACTTTCCTGTTTTTGAACTCGCGCTAATTATTTAGTTGTGTGGTGAATTGTTTTCCCCTCGTCTCCCTTTCTTGGCCACCTGAGGGAGGCCAAGAGCAGCATCTAAGATCGAATGGAAGCAAGGCTAGGGACAGAAAGGCTGAGAGATCTGAGAACTGGCATTCGTTGCACAAACTTTAGGTGCTGCTTGGGGTGACATTGCATGCATAAATGTGGCAATGAAGTCCAAGGGGGTTATTAAGGCCATTGGAGATGCTGCCAAAGACAGCAACGACTTGTGTAATAGTTTAATGATTACAGCACTTGCTCAGGAGGCAGAAGTAAAAGAAACTAAAGCCTTCTTAACACATGATGTTTAAATACAGTAAGATCAAAGAAGCATCTATGTCTTCCCCGGATTTTGTCCTAATTACTGCGCTAAGGACAAGTCTGGGGTAAGGGCCAGCTCTCCCTCCTGGGACTTAGGGCCCAGCAGATAGTGATGCTTTGAGGAGTCTGAGAGGGGAATAAAAGCAACAGAGCAATTCTTCTCTCCCCTATGAGTCAGAGTCAGGCTCCTCTTGCTTATTAACTCTAGGAGCACGGTCTTGTGCCAGCTCTGAGTAGATAAAGAGCAGGGAGGACCTGCTGGCCTGCTCCCTGGGCAAGGACAGATTTTTGGAGATCTTCCTTCAAGACAGCACTCAGGGCCTCAACCAGAGTTGCCAGAGCACCCTGTTTTGCTGCTCTGAGTGAGGTGCCTTTTGGGGTGTCTGGAGGTTTCCTGGTGTTCCTGCTGGGGTAACAGCAGAATGGTTGTCCAAGTCCCAGTTCAAGTTTTCTACCAGTCTCAGAAGTAGCCTGGGAGCCACTCACGCCACTCCTGAGCTCAGAGTTTGGAGCTCCTGTGATAATACTACCTAGCATAGAAAAATTAATGGTGGGAAGGATCTCTGGAGATCATCTGGCCCAACACCTTGTCTAAGCTAGGCCAACTTTTGCCTTCTTTGGTAATAATTCCAGAAACCCCAAATTTAGCATTCTTTTGCTTCCACCATGTTAAAAGGATTCTAAAAAAGACTCTAGAGCCATGGTAAAATGACCACAGTGTACTTTATTTAATGATTTTGGTACCTTGTGTTGCAATAAAATAAAAAAAATCTACAAAATCCAAATATATAAAATTTTCAAGTTTTCCTTTTAAGTTTTACAAGAAAAAAATCAAGTTGTAACCAAGGAAATTTGTTAGTATGAAGCACTACTTTCAACTTCATTTCATCACAAATTGCAACTTACTTAACAGACCAAAAGAACTATGGTACTGCAGTACATCAAATACTTCACACACTGTGTTCTTTACTATAGCACATGTAACCTCTGCCACGGGAGGCAGTGGTCTCTAGCCAATAAAGACACTCTTCACAATCTGAACTCTAAAGGAATGTTTGAATACATGGATTCAGAATATATATATTTACAGGAAGTTTTTCTCTTTTTTTTTAATAACTATTTGATTCTTCATTTCAAATAAAATACCAAATACATTTTTACAATGTTTACAAGTCAAAGCACAAGTTCTGCAATGATTATCATTCACCTCAAGTCACTGTGCTTGTACTGGGAGGATATCTACACTGCTCCATAAACATAAATGTGTTCTTCCATCACTTTATTTCCGCAATGATAACTAAGGAGTATAAGCACAGTAACAATTATTTTAGGACAATCAGTGTATAATTCAACAGTTTACAACAGAGAACTGAGAAACTATTGGTCCATTCTGTTCAATATGTTGTTTGTCTGCCAACTGTTATGTTAGTCTTTGTCACATAAATTGTGTACAAGAGAAGAGTTAAATAACACAACTTGAATAGGAAAGAGCACACATTTTTAAGGCAAATTAATAAGCAGCTTATGGTGTTTTTTGTTAAACTATACCCCAACAGAACCTAAAAATAAAATGTATGTTCTGCAACTGTCAATAATTATGTCTTATTAAATTGACCTCCTCTATAAATTGATCAACATGGCTTTGAACCTGGTTATTCAAAATGGAAATAACTTGCCCCCCCTCCCCCCAATCCCTAGATATAGAAAGTGCATGACTTCATATGTGCCAAAATAAAAGAAAAGGCAGCTGAGGTAGTTAGATGTAAAACGTATTTACGAAAAACAAATGAAAAATTTAACCCAGGACATATATAGTAAACCCCCACTCATTTAGAATTAACTTTATATCATGTAACAAACTAAAGCAGGAAAGTTTATGATTTCAGAAAAAAAGAAAATTATTTTAGTAATAACAACAGGAATGAACACAGAATATGCTATTGTAATTTGAATTTCAAGTATTTGAGTCTATTTGCATGTGCATTTTTTACAGGCTTTTTATAGTATGAGGAAGTAATTTACTTTTTATCGAGCATCACATGAGATCTGATCTAAGCCTGGGACAACAGCTCCTGGAAGGCAGAAATAGTATGTGAGTACCTGAATATGCACTGCCATGCATGCCAAAAGGTACCACCATCTCAGCTTGGGCAAATGTCTATGGACCCATCCTCTGCCCAGGCCACCTGAGAGTTACAGAGGGGACCTACATAACCCGAAGACTGATTAGATAGATGTCCTGGAAGCCTGCTTAGGATGTACACCCACATCTGGAGACATGTAAGTGTGCCCACATGGTGGGGATCCCCCACATGATGATTCTGCAGAGTCTGTGCATACACATCCAGCCGAGGCAGAGGCCCTGTGCACTGAGCAGTCCCCAAAGAGAGGATCAGCCTCTACCTTGGACCACATAGTCACAACTCCTCTTGTGGGATCAGCCTCTGCCTTGGACCACAGAGTCACAACTCCTCTTGTGGCTTCCCGTCTGTGCTCAGCACCGTTGCATTTCAGCCCTCATGGTGATCTTTTTCTCACCTCAGAGAGGGTTGTGTTCCCCCTCCTGCAGACAGAACGGTCTCTAGGAAAGTGTTGGTTTGAGTCCACTCAGGATCAGCCGGAATTTGGGGCTCCATCATGGTCCCAGAGCTCCAGCAAGCAGCCCCTGGCAAACAGGCAGACCCAGATATCCCTTCAAGTCCTTCCTAGGAAGGGGAGCAGGCAGTTTTCTCTACCAAAATGCACAACTTGAGTGTGCAGGCACAAGAAAAGAGTTTAGGTTCTGGGAATGAATAAAAGCCTGCTTCTAAGAGACAGAAAAGTTTGGAGATATGCTCCTGTTTTCAGTAGCAACAGCCTAATACATCCCATTATTGATCGTGCAATATGCTGGCTCTTCTTAGTCCTGCCATTAGATCCCAGTGCTAATGGGCTAATGGTCTCAACACGGGTATATGCAATCTAGTATAAGGAATTCTTCACTAGGCATCTGACTTGAAGCAATCACAGCAGGGAGCATCACAAACTTATATGACTTTGGTGGGGCTGGATTTTGGTTTTTCTGATTGGTCCATGAAAACATAAGGTTTGTATTTCTGAAGTTTGTGCATATGGCTTGAACATAACGTATGAAAGAAAAAATGTATTTGTGCCTTCCTTCATTTTTGTTTTTTATTAAACAAGGAAATCCAGAAACTCCTTGTTTTTCACTTAATTCTACCTTTCTAAACTCCCTGTAATTTGTTTACAATTTTCAAAAGTGATGTGTGGTTTTGACCAACTTCATTTCTGGCAGCCCAAAATGAGGAGTCACTGATGTTCACAGAGTGCTGAACCTACGTTCTACAGTGGCTGAGCCACAGGTAATTGCCAATTACTCTTACACATCCTGCACATCCTGGCCTTTATTTTTTCCTGTTCTTGCCACAGAACTAAGTGGAGCACTAGAAACCTGGCATGGCACAGTATTGCAGCTTTCCCCAGAATATTTGTGAGGAGTTCCTGCTCACTTGCTCAGATTTTCTGAGGGGAGGGAATTGGGACTGTGAGAATTTCAGGTTCTCAAAGAAGTCAAGGCTTTACAGTTTTTTTTGTAAACCTCAGCTGAAACAGATATTATGATTTTGAAGGGGAGAGAAGTATTTTTCAGACCTTATTTCATAAAGTACAAAGATGCTACACGCCATACCTTTGAAGAGGATGCAAAAATCTATTTCTTCATGTAAAACAAAAGTAAAAGCAATCCTTCATTTTTCTCTATGCATATCAGTTTGCAAAGGACAGAAAAACTACAGACTGTGTCTTTGAGGACTGCATTGTATGAGCTACTAAACTTGTATTCCTAGCACTAACCTCTACAGCCTAGGTATCCACCTTGGTGTTTCAGAGATTTGACATTGTTGGGTATCTGACATACATGGGCATCCTCTTCATTGTGTCATAGCTTTTATTTGCTGCCTTTCTTTTTCACAGAGGCGTGTTACAAATAATATCCCTAATTCTCAGTGCCCACAGGCAGCATCTGCCCCAAGAAGAAGCAGTCCTACCCCCAAGACCAGTTCAGCTGTGTCAGTGGTAGCCACTGGAGAAATTGGAAGAAGAGAGGGTCTATGTGTACCTACCTGATCCTACCCTTGTGCCATTGAGGTGCCTTCATCTCCTCCCTGTGTGACTTAGCACTGAAGAGTGAGATGAGGTTTGCCAGGATAGAAATCCTAGATCTATTTTCATGGTTTTCAGTGGTGGAAACATGACAGGAAAATATCATGGAGGGCTGAGGTGGCAAATTTGCAGGGGACCCTTGCCTGAGCTTAGGATAACATTCACTGCCCCAGCTTGCCCACTTTTTCCCCTGCTGCCCTAATACCCAGTGACTTAGGCTTTATAGAGGGAACTTTCTTGAAATTTAGATGTATATCTTAAAGGATACTTTATTTGTAGAAAATATTAAAAGGCTATTAATATGTGAAAATTTAAACAACTATTTTAATTTATCCTGGAATCTAGCCAAATATCTTGGCCTCAACCAGTGACTAGCAGAACTGGAAGACCTAGAAATGCTTTCGTATTATTGTACTTTCAGTGGACTCTTTTTAAATGCAAAGCCCGATATTCCTTTCCCAGACATTTTCATTGACTTAGCCTAATCAGTAGTGGATGCACAACGAGTGGCAGTTTCACTTGATAGTGAGCTGTTAAAGTGAGCTGTAAAATAGTTATTAAAGAGATTCCTTAAAAATGAATTTTATTAGAGAGGCATCATGAAATTTAAAAGCAAAAATGCCCATGTGCTTACTCTTAGGGCTTATTGGACTCCATTAGAGTCAACAGAAAGTCATCCATTTGCTACAGTGGACCTTCAGGGAAGCCCTTTATGATTATAAATTGTCTGTAATCAAAGCAAATCCCAGTGTAATATATGTGCCTGTCCAGAGTGCTGGTGTTAGTATGACTTATCGACATGTTCACCAGACAGAATTCCTCTATCAGTCCTTTAAGAATGCCTTTTTTTTTTTTAATTTTGCTTAGCTGTATATTATTCAAGAAGGGTGTTTGTAAACACAACTTATATCAAGTCATTTGCCTCATATGAAATTGGTTTGGAAGGCTCACCTGTCTTACCAGTCACCTAGAAACACTTTTGTTCACATTTCTCCAGGAAAAATTAAATTCACAAGTCAATCTGAAGCACAAACTTTGAGTTCTGTATCTTAAGAGATGGAAGCATACACAAATTAGATAACTTTATCTGAGTATGTATTTTTATTTTTCTGTAATGGCTGGAGAATATGATTTGTTTTTTAATTTCTAATGGATTTATTAATTTTTGTAGGAATATTTTTGGAATGTCCAATGTGAGTTAACTGACATGCTCTTTGCACATCACAAGTTTGAAGAGAATGATATATACAGAGGGAGAACAATTAAAGTTTTGACAGCTATCTTTAAAATGCTCCTGCTTTGCACTTGATAAAATTACATCAGTATTTGAATCTTTAACTTGCTTTTCCTTCTCTATCTATAGAGGTTAGCTCAGTAGCCAGGCGCTACGCAAAGGAATTTGTGAGATTTTTACTACCACTAAACAATGAAAAATGAGTCTGTTAGATAACCTGAGCACTGCCTTCTCTTATTGGTGGGGTTTGCTTATGAGACTCACAAGCACAGGAGGAAAAAAGAAGCAAGGAAAATAAATCATACCGGTATCTAGTAAATTTTGCAAACTTGTTTGAGCAAATCTTTGAAGAAAACAGATCTGTCATGACATGCTACACTTCCAGATCATGCATGAAGCTATGGATGTCTCCATAGTGACTTCTACTGGAATCAGGGTGATAGTGTTTCTGCTTTCAAACATGAAAAAAAAAAAAAGTTAACTTACAATAAGGATGAAAGTCTTTCAGCAGTGATTTCTGTGATGAGCTGAGGGACAGAATACCTGAGCATGAACAAGTGCTACTCTAAAGTGTCACATATGTTCCCTAATTATAATAAGGCTTCTGCCACATTATCTACTATCTCCATCTTCTCTATTTTTCACCTGCTCTACACACTTACAAGTGCACACCTCCCCATATGTGTGCTTGTCAGCTGTGCAGGCACAAGTCCATGTGAAGACTATCAGCGCTAAAGGAACATGCACTTAGAAATCCACTATTTACTTATGGACATGCAGCATGAGAAACTGAGAGCATAAGAAAATGCACAAGCACTTGAACAACACCATGCCTATAATATTCCACATACAGAAAATCCCATTTTATGAATGTATTTTAAACCTTGTGGTTTTTTTTTGTGGAAGCCAACTGAGATTTATCATCTGTAAAGAAAATAATTTTAACAGTCGCATAACCTATAATCTATTATAAAGGGCTATGATTTCTAAATTTAACAACTGCTGGCATAACAGCCATACAAAATCCTTGTCTCCCAGGCCTTAGTTTCAGACACCTTTATATCTTATTGCTAATAAACAACTGCTGTCAATAGCAAGAAAGTTACATCTAAGGAGTATCTTTCAGTATCTCCATGTGTGTTCCAGTTTGTTTGTAATGTATCTAGAATTTTCTGAGACATCTTTCCTAGAGGAGAGAGTAATTGCACCATAAATAGTATTTTGGCATAGAGGTTTGTTGTTTTTTTTTGCTGTTAAAAAGACTCTGCTCCTCCCCTTATTCACCGAAACAGCAAGGACACCTTTTCCGAAGTGTTTCACAAACATCTCTTCATCCTGACCGGAGGAAGAATTTCTTTGCTTTCATGTCTTTTTGATCTCTGGCCTCCCTGATAAGGTTACCAGTGAAGATGCTTCCACGATAAAATGTGTGCACAGATTACTCACTGATGTACAGACACATGCATCCTATGCAGACAAACCAAAGGGGGCTGCCACAACCCCCTTCTTGGAATCTCTGTACCAGGAGGGAGTACAGCCAGGCCCTGAGTTTTTGTTGAGTCCTATGATGCTGTAACTGTTTTCCTCCAAGTTCCAGGTTAAATCAGATTAAATATAAAACCACTCATTTGTTTCTACTGTTTTTATTAAACTGCAAGTGTACGAACCTACATCCTTCCTGCTAATGAAAGGACTTAAATGCTTTGTCAATCAAAAGCCTTTCTTTATTCAGACATCAGGTTTGGTATAGGCAACATTAGATTTTTTTTTTTCCCTTCTGCTTCATGTCAAAGTAGCTAAAATCCACCTGTGTGTTAAAAGAAATGAATAAAATACTTTTCCTGCTCATTCACCCAGTTTTTAGTGCTTTTACTAAACACAATGTGTTTGTTGTAGTCATTTCTCCAGGATAAACTTCTCCAGAAAAGCACGGAACGACTTTTTGGTTGATAAGGAAATAGATGACCAGAAGGAAATATAGCCAGTTCCCCACTGACAGTAACTAGAGCTGTCTCAATCTCAGCAATCCTCTTAAATAAAACTCTTTGCACGTACAAAAGAAATCAAATGGATGAATGATTCATAAGATGAATGATGAAAGCTTAGCTAGGATGAATTTACTAATGTTGTATTTCTTCTAGGTCTCTCTTTCCAGCGTGGGCACCACGCTGAACATAGCTAACAACGGCTTTCTTTTTTCCTCCCTAACTGATTAATGTTTGCTCACGGGAGCTTGATTACTGTATTACAAGTCACAAATTTGCAAGATTAAAAATGTCTGTTGAATTAATTAGTTGCAAATCAACCTAAGCAAAGCTTGACACGTTCCAAGCTGTTTCAATAAAATAAAAAAGGAGGAATCAATAGCAGCCACAAATACATGACAATATGCTGGCACTTTGTGACTATAAATAGTGGCAGCTGCCCTCTCTGCTGACAAAGGAATATTTTTCATTGTCCATACAGTGCTCTCTAAAGGTTAAATCCTGCCTGGATTTCTGTGGCAATCTCACCAATGGCTGAAGTGTTTCCCGTGAAATATCTCCTGTGTGCCAGTCTGATAACCCAGGGTGAAATGGAGCTGGAAACTAGCTGCCTACTTTGTCCTTCCTTTCAGCAAGGGCCAGCCCCGCAGTGCTGACACTGGGAGGGTTAACAGCATGTGCAGATGGAAGCCAAAAGGAAGGCTACCTGTGTCCCAAAATGGGAATGCAGGGAGTGATACTGGGAGTTATTAGCGACTACTTTTGAACTTCCCCTCTGTAGCTATGGCCATTGTCTGACCCAGTCACTGTGACAATTTTAGATGTATTTGTCCATAAATCAGATCCTGTTGGAAAGTTACTAAATTTTTCAAACACTACCCTTAACGCTGAGTGGTGCCTCGGGTCAGGAACATAAGGTACATACTCGAGCTTCAATGCAGCAAGTGGCACCACAGGCTTGTAACCTTTTCCTCAGCTTCATAAAATGTAATATTCATACTTATCGAATATCACCTAAGAAACAATCTGGGATACACAGGTAATAATGCAGAACACATACTGAAAAAAGCATCAGCAATTAAAATTTCAGAAATAGCAACTGTGTATTCATGGTACATTTACATTTACAAGGCTATTGTTTTCAAAAACATGCATTTGAAATTTACCTTCAGTACTTCATCCATGAACTATCAAAGCTTTCCTTCTGACAGCATAAT
Organism: Tapera naevia; assembly: GCA_033556795.1. Classification (NCBI taxonomy): domain Eukaryota; kingdom Metazoa; phylum Chordata; class Aves; order Cuculiformes; family Neomorphidae; genus Tapera; species Tapera naevia. The sequence goes on from JAUMJJ010000038.1 coordinate 22,887,172, forward strand.
ATATCAGGCAACTGCATATGTTTTGGATAACAAACACTCTTTAGTGTTCTTTAGTCAAAATTCTAGTCCTGATATTTTCCTAATTATTGCAGCTTATTTCCTTCATAAATTACTGACATTGATAGCTGATAGTCAGTGAAACAAACACAACTGACATTAAATGAAACAAAGGTTTAATTGATCCCTTTGATAGCCCCATATCGTATTTTTTTATTGATTAACTAACTGTGATAATTTTTTATTTATTTTGTACAAATTTTTTGCCAAAATATTTAACCAAAATATTTAAGATGATGGAATATAGCATTAGACATATTTCCTCCACAACTTTGCATTAAATACTGGTATAATACATTGCAAAGTTGTCTCCAATAATGACTGGAATGTGTATTCCAATAATGTTTTTATATTTTTGCAGTTATTACTTAATTACTCTTTGATGATGATGTTCCTGACGTGTTTTTTTTAGGCATAGAATTTAAGTTAACCATAAGACTAGATCCTAATAGAATCTCAGGACTCCTTGTCATGTATATACACACACATACAGTATATATATGCATATATATATATATAAATTCATCTTATACTGTACATTTTCTCCCAAGTATGAGACATGATTCTATTATTTCTATTAGGAGGAAAACAAATATTTTCACAGAGAGCATTCTTTATAGCATGATCCGGACCATGGGCACTGAACTTACTTCTTACATTTGTCATAACCTGGGCAATTTGCATACACCTGTGGTTGAAATATACCATTCAGAGAAACCACGTCTACTCCACATGCTTCACTAAAAAGCATACAGCCTGTTTGCACTTTGCTTAGCTCAAACCGATCTTTGCTTGGCAAAAGAACTGGATCACAAAGGCAGTGCATTATGGGCTCAGGAAACCATGGATAAACTACATGATGTAGCTCTGGTCTACACACAAAGTCTGTCTGAGCTCCAATGTGCAACCAGGTGAATGCGATCAGAGTAGCACGCAGTGCGTTAATACACTGGATTCAAGGCAGCATGTAGAGATTCAGGCTTTGTCACAGTGCTAACCATGTTCATAGAGCTTTTGGTCGGGTTGGAAAGTGAGCAGAATGGTTTTGCATCTGCCCCAGCTTCTTGCTGTAGACGTTACTCTGGATGGACACAGGCATGCACAAAAACTTCAGAGCCCTCGGTACTAATGGGACTGAACATATCAAAATACTAGAAGTATGTATACTTTGCAGAGGATAACCTTTCAGTTTTGCACAAAGAGGAAACACCCTCAAAATAAGAAGGAGAGAACATGCCCTTCTCAGCAGCGTGCAGCCCTGTAGCCTTCTCCTGAGAGATAGTAGCTAAAGATATGAATCATTGCTAGCTGAAGAGATAACTGAGCCTGGCTCTCCCCTTGGTCTCTGTGTACCACAAATCTGCTGCTGCAAAAGCAGTCAACAGGTATTTCTGTGCAAAGCTCCATCTGACAGCACCCCTGAGGACCAGAGCCCTTCAGGTAAGATGGGCAGAAGAATACCTGCTCAGGGCATCCTAGCAGGCTTAGGTGGGAAATAGGAGCTGAGCTACTCTGTGCTGTGAAGACTGAGGTGTTTCTGACCAAGTCCAGAGCTGAATTTTAAGTGCTTGAGCATCTAAGCGTAAAAAGTTCAGGAGTTCCTGGTTAGTGCAGTTTGGAGGATCACAGTATTAGCCTGAGGCTCCTGATGTGTCTGTGCTGACCTCTGCATGTGTGCCACAGCATGTCAGGTATCGCGTTCCTGTCGGTTGTGGCTTTCGCCCAGCCATGTATGTATGTGGTTTTCTTCTCGGTGGGTTCTTTGGTGCATAAGGTGAGGGAGAGAGTGCTGAATTATGCCCAGGCCTTGCTCCAAGCGGGCGTGTAGCACCCAAACACAGCATACATCTTGCCTTAGCACTGTGTCAAATCTGTGAAGGCTCTTCTAGACCCTCAACTAGCAGCTTTTTTACCTCAAGGAGATCACTTACTGGTGAATTTCGGTTTTGCAGTACTTTTTACACACTAGATGGCTGAGCGGACATGCCTATTTCACACTGTAAATGCTTCTGTGAGGTTCAATTCAGTGCAAAATAACCACAAATTCAATGCTTTGTTAAAAGGATGTGGACTTGCCTGCAACAGAATAGAATTTGTGTAGAAAAGCTGCCAGCATGGCTAGGGCTACAGCATTCCCAGAAGGAAGATCTAGATGCAATTACTTCCAAGAGTATCTGCAATAAGAGTATGAATCTTACAGATACAGAAAATTGTTGCATACATAGCTGTCATGCTTTTGTTTCTATGAATGTAGCATATAGTTACCTTGACAAATCTATTGCATTTTTAAATTTACCGTGACAATTCCTGGAAACAAGATTTTTGGTTTCACTTTAAAATTTCTTGTCTGTTTTTATTTTATAGTGTCTTACATGTAGAAGTTTAGATTTTATCTTTCTATTAGCTGCCCACTTATCTCACAATTTCTTGTAAATCTCTGTCAATGAATACAGCATCTACAACTCTGTTGTAATTATACAGAGGCTTCTCTCTTACCTCTCTAGCTCATGCAAATCACCCCATAAATGTGCTGAGGAGGACTTTTTCCCCTGCTTCTTGCAAATCTGTCCTCTTTTCTCCAAGGTTCGGAGTTGGTACACAGCTTACTAACGGGTATATAAGAACCTCTGCATAAGAATTAGATGCTAAGCATTCAGAAGCAAACCTAAGTACAGGAGCAAAGCTTACTTTTTCAGACCTTTTTAATTAATGTGCTGGTCAGCAACTGGCTTTTTTAAGGATCACTGGAAATAACTGGTTTCATAGGCATTATTCAAGGCCTCCTTAAAAGGATCACAAAATGGCAACTTGGTCAAAATGAATGTATTCTTAATTGTTTGAACTAAAAAAGAAAGAAGAAATGTTTTGATTCATGCTGTGGTAGCACTAAGTTTAGAGTATGTATTTTGGTTTGAACCAAGTGACATTCAGGTTTTTTGGTACGAAGCAGATCCCCAGCTGGCTTTTGTTAGGAGCTAGCAAGTGAAAACTTTCACTACTCTGGTCTGAATTCATGCTATTATTTAATGAAGATCAGGAGCCTGATTTTCTCATATTCATACCAGTGTAACTGTGAAATCCCACCAGCCACCTGCCCTGAGGTCACTGCAGTAAAACAAATGTTCCCAGGGGACCCCTCATATGTTGAAAAAGTTTTGGAAGTGATCTGTAGATCAGTGACACTATCCCCTAATCTTGTGTGAGCAAGGCTTTAGGAGGTCAGCCCCATCTCTCGTGTAATGAAATCTGCTCATACCAGATGTGAGAAATCAACTCAGAAGGAGATCACTCAGCAATCTGCAGCCAAGTGAAAATGATGATAGAATTTGTTTAAAAAAAAAAAACTTTATGTGAATTGCAGTAATCTGTTGTGTTTTTTTTAATTTCTAGATTTAAAAGAATCTGTCCTCATTTTGCATTTTATCTGTTTTATGAGAATAAAGAGGAATTGATTTAATGTTGTAATGAAAAGACATAGTTCTATAAACAATCAAAGGAGGGTTTCATGACATACTGTCTCTGGTAAATAAATGGCTCTTTGCCACTTACTCCATTTGGCTTTCTGCTGAGAGCATGGGCTTCATGCGAGCTGGTCTAATTGCTACAATTAGCAAAATTAAATGGCTTATTGTGTATTTAGACAATTCTTCCCACATTCTACATTGTTATGCTACGGAATCAGTAATTACAGTGTTGGGCTTGTAAATTCATAGACACGTGTTGTGATTATTTTTATCATGCATCCCTTGCAGGGACTGAACCGTGTTTAGATGGATGCACAAATGCAATTTACTCTGCTTTCCACCATACACAGGAGCAAGAGAAGCAGCAGTAGGACCTCAGAAATCTGCTGAAGTCTTTTCCTTGGCATTGTGCAGGCAGTGCAGGGGGTGCAGAGTAAACCACAGCATCTCAGCAACTCCAGGTTGCACAACTTCAGGGATGGAATGGAGAAAGGGCAGTGGCTTTAGGAGCTGAATCACTGGCAGAGCCAACTACTCAGTATAGTGCCATTTTTAAGGCTCTTAAGGAGTTTTATGACCAAATCGCAAACCCTTCAAAACAGTTTAATTTGGATTCTAAAAAAAATCACAGGCTAGTTGCAAATATTTGTTGGCCAATAAAAAGTGTCCTTACAAAAAGTCAGCACTTGTACTTTTAGTACTACTCATGAATTACTCTTTTGGGGACATAATGATACATTGGCTAGACTATCACGTTTTAAACAAATTTGTGTTTAATAGCTATTCACCACATAGTAAAAATTACACCTCCAATAAAATTTTAATTTACCTCTTCTGCTTAAAATTTACAAAATCAGGCAGCTGTGGCCTAGCGTTTAATTTTGGAAGAAAAATTTTCTCCCATGGTAATTAATTAATAGAAGATTTGTTGATATGCCGATGAAAATATAGTTTATCAAGCCCATATAATCCAAGCAACAAAACATTGTTCTAGCACAAGAAGCATATTTAAACTGACATAAAAAAAATTGAAAAGAGTATATTTTTCATTATTAAATGTGTAGGGAAAAAAAGTATTGCACATATTTTCTAATCTATTATAGAACAAATAACTTTGCTTTTAAAATAAGACAAAAGTTTTATCTTACATTTTCTCATATTTGTCTAAATGAACATGGGTATGCACTACCTCTCCTTTAACTAATTAGAGAATTCTAAAATTGTCTTTTCTGTATGACATAAATCCACAACTCTTAAAATTGTAGGACCAAGCCTTTAACTAGAAAAGTTATCATTAAAACTGTTGGCAAATTTGTTTGGTTCATTAGAACAATGTTTACATAATTCTTACTTCTAAAAGAAGAGATATGATTGTTTTTCTTTCCCAGAGCATAATTTTAAACTTTTTTATTTTCCCATGTTCTGGAATGAAATTTAAAAGACCTGTTTTTTTCATTATTTCAAAAGCAGAAGTTAATTATTTTACATTTTTTTTTTTTTTTTGCTATTGCTGTTTTATTTGAACTTTATTAATTTTAAAACTGTCTGTGGTATAAAGAATAGTGCATATTGATTATTAACTGTCCATAAGGCCATCATGGAATTTAAATGTGGACTATGTTTACTCTTGAAAATTTCTACAAAAAAATTCTTACAGCTTTTAATGCATCTTTTCACAGGAAAGAAAATCAAGAAACTCTCCAAGTAGTCATCTGAGTGCTAAGATTTCAATGACCATCCTGTTCTCAGTGCAACTATCACTGACATTATGAACATAACAGAGTAAGATTTTGGAGAGCAAATTTCAAACTTTATGTTCTCCTTTGCGTAGTCAGATTGAATTCTGAAGCCAAACTGTGCATACGCACTGCCATGGACAGAGCTGTGCACTGAGACCTTGCAGTAGTTTGCTTAAGATAAATTTGCAAGCATTATTAAAAAAATGCTAGGAGAGTAAAGAAAGTAAATGTAAGATATTAAAAACTACATGGAGGAATAACGCCTCTGTGTTCTTCCTTCCAAAACCAAACAAGAGCAAATCAAACAAATTCACCCCAAACCTTCTTCTGAAACCTTGCAAGGAAAACACTGTTCCCGACAGTAACCCTTTAAATTCTGTATGAAGCAACATTACTTCAACTCTGTAAGCCCTGACCAAAGGTCCCACAGCTCTGAGGAAGAGTAAAACAAGGATAAGAGAGAAATTAGAAGAGGAAAAGTCTCGCTGTCAGCTGTGATGCTGCCCCTCTGCCCAGGGAGGTCCTGGAGGGAGGCGAGAGCTCGAGGACATTGCCCCCTGTGCCTCACTCATGCCAAAATTTCTGAGCTGTTAAAGAAACACCAAACACATCAAACTGTTTCCTCCGGAAACCCTCACATCCTGGATTAAAAAGCATACCATTTACCATGTTTTTAAAGAAAAATGGTAATGTTGTGCAAGCTGGTGTTTGATTCTGGAGTGAAGGCTCCACAAAAGACTTGCTCCCAAAATCTTTTTTTTTGGTAGCTCTTGCAGTGGTGTATTTTCTGATAAAACATGATGCTTTTCTCCGAATAATCAGCTGAATCTCCATGGAGGGAAGGGCAAATATTTTGTACAAAGCTTCAGGTTTGGACTACCAAAGAATGGTTTTATTTAAAAAATTACTAGAGAGGCAACTGGCCACTGCTTAATTTGAAAATATCTAAGAAAACCTTGAAGAACAGGTATTTTCTTATCTGTGTAAAGTAAACTCCTGGACTTCCACAGATGTTTTGTTTTGAAGAACTTTCCCCAGCAAAGAACAACAGGTATCGAACATTTCACTAATAAAAAGAGTTAACATTAAAATTGGCTAATCGAACGCATACCAATAAACATGGGCGGTGTAACCTCGGCCATTTCATAGTACAAATACTAATAACAGGAAAGACTGAAATTTACCCAGCAGCATATACAACAGTGACTACACTGGATATACTTGACAGTGAAAATTACAATACCAATCATCAGGTCTTCTCCATCCTGACAATGCCATTTAAACCAGTAACTCTTCAGTTCTGCTTCGCTCTCCTACAATGGATGGAAATAGTTATAGCAAATTTTTTCTTATGGAATCGCTTGGTGCCTTTACAAGCCACTTACATTTGAAGTAGGATCCACGGTTTATGGAATATTCTAAAAGTACCCATGTAGGCTTTCATATGGCATTACACTGCAAAACAAATCCATAATGTGTGAAAATCAGGTTTTATATCAACCTGCAAAAGCCAGTTGATAAATTTCATGGACCAATTCTTAAAATCTAAGCTATAAAGAGAATGAAATGTATTAAAAGATTTGAAGTTTATAAAAAGTAACCTTTTTATACCATATTTCTACTTTACAAAAATATTGAAATAATTAATGAGTTTTTTACTCTGCACCAGTTTTAAAAAAAATACTATCAAATTTTGACTTGCACCTTTAATGCATCTGAAAGCACCATCAGGGGATACTTTTAACATAAAGGAAGGTACCATTGACTAGATTTAGGGAGGTATTTAAAACCTAAAATCTTGCAGCAAAAGCACTCTGTTACAAGAGATTCAATGTAATTTTGAGATATATCTGGACACAAGTCATGAACAGGCAGAAAAGGGTCTTCCACATAACTTGCTTATATTTCGGTGAATATGCTTACTAAGAGGTGGCTGAAAGCCTTTAAAAGACATCACTTTCACCCCAGGTGAGAAAAATCAGAATTGTCTCTACACGTTGCGAACTTGATTGGTCTTTCCTGCTTCTTGTTCTGGTTGGGCTCGTGCCACTCATTATCTGTCCCTCAGGTAATATCAACCTTGCAGTTATACAATGTTTGGCACTAGAAGGGTATGGCATGTCACAGTCTCTTGTCTCCCCTGCATACATTCACACACCAAATCATGCATTCTCAGTTCCGAAACAAAGATGTTTTAGTCTGTTAGTCTCCTTGTAGTTTCTTCTGAAATATCTGAATGGGTCCTCCAAAAAGTTTAGAATATGAAAACTATACTTCCCTGTTCCTTTACACATATATTTTTTTTTTTCAAATTGAACACTGAATCATGATTATCATTTAATAGACATCACTATGTGCCAGAGCTTATTTCTCCTGAAAACTAGAAGTGAGATGCGTAGGACTTCTGTTGAAAGTAACAAAAGGAAATTAAATTGCATTTAAAAAGACTTCAAAATTCCACAGAAAAATTGCAAGCAGTTCTGGTATTATTAATGTTTATGGCCTAATTAATCAGAATTTAGTTTATTCTCCATTGACAGCCTTATAAACATGACAATGTATCTCTTTAATTAAGAACTATTTTGTAAACCTATTCTAATGTAGATGATTGATTTATAGGAGTGTTGAAGTCTACTATGCTCCTGCTTTTTCCTCAGAAAACAGTTTTCATAACAGCAATATTGAGTGCTACAGTTTTGTTATTTTTGAAAAGGACTTTTTGTTTGTTTTTGCCATTGATTATACAAATATAAATCATTAATTTCTAAAATGAAATGCACTACTGGCTAAAGTTGAAAGCTCTGGTCAGAGCCTTCCTATTGGTTTGATTGTAAGTACTGTGCAGTCAAGAGTTTCATGGCAGCAAGGAGTCATGTATGGATTTTCCCAGCTGAAGTAATTGATCTGTATGTGTGGGACAGCATTTAGGGGCTGGTTTTGAGGCTTTCTGGTGCTGCTGCTGTATCAGTATCCTGCACACAGTGGATTAAATGATAATCATGATGATGGCTAGACTAAGAACACTACAGCTTGCTGCTCTACTTGTAGTACGCAGTTTAGCTATTCCTACAGCCCTGTTGTCAACCCTTAATTTGGACTGTAACATTGGAGCTTCTTCAAGCTATGGTTTTGTTTACAATGTGGTTTCATATTCCAAGCGCTCCTGGATAAGGGCATCATCTTTATACTGTAGTCGTGGAGGAGCAGGGGAACATTCAAATGCTAAGATTGCTTTCCTTAGGCTCCTGTCCAACACGTGTCTCTCCCATGCTGGGTACCTGTTCCTGAACAGATCTATTTTAATGACAGACTCCTCAATCCTTGGTGGCCGGGATGAAGGTGTGGACGGTGCAGTGGGTCTCACCTGAAACACAGGCACACACCCATCCCTCTCAGCGAATTTTTGATCCCGCTCACTTGTGACACTCCTGTTGTTGGAGATGGACCGCAGAGTGTTTGTTGCCACTTCTGGGGGTAGGGTGAAGGCAGCGGCAGGGTCCTCACAAGCACAGCTTGGCGACTGCCCAAACCTTGGTCCGTTGGGGTGAAAGAAGGCATAGTACATTAGCATAAAAACGATGCCTGTTAAAAAGCTGCTGAACACTACACACAGTGCTGGTATGGCAAATGCATCAGAGATTGGTGGGGCCTTGTACAGATACCAGAGAGCACTCAAGGCAGTGTTTTCTAAAAGGATCACAAAATAGTAAATGAAAAGCCTACAACGTGTCCTTCCTTCCTTGACATTGAACCAGCTGAAGATGTAGATTATCCCAACGACCATGTCAAAAACTATCTCTTCCCATTTAGTGATGCAAAACTCTGTCTCGCAGTGGACGATCCAGAAGGTCATGATGCACCAGTGCAGCACGATGAAGATCCCAAAGTACAGCTGGAAAACCGAGGCAAACAGAGCAAAAGTAATAACCCTTGCTGCAATAGTGAAGAAATGCCAGCAAAACTGGATTATAACAGCCATATAACTGATAGGTTTCTTGTCGTCACGAGAGTCACGGAGGGCCTTTTGGTAGGAAGCCAAAGCCCAAGCCAGGGACACAAGAGACGCTGCAGCGGTAAGACCTAGGAGGAAACAGGAGATGCAGTTAAGGCATAACTAGTATACCAGCACTTAGTTGAAACCACTGAGGTCCTTGCTGCTTTAAATGCACTCTTCACCACTCATATAATAAAATCTCTTACTTTTCCTTTAGCTCAGCCAGTGCTGAGAAATGGATCTCTACTGCTGAGATTTCATTCTCCTTATAAGCACAATGGCATGTTGGATACACACGAACAAGAGTAGCTAGCAAACTACACTTGGAAACAGTTCTTTCTCAATTTTATGTTTGAAACAAATTAATTAACTCACAACTTTGAGCAAACTGGGAATAGGCGTTGCTGTCAGCCATGTGATTTATCAGGACCCACTGTGGTTATTGTTTTAAACAAAGAGTATGAATTTTCTCATTTTGAAAAGTCATTAAACAAGTCTAATATAAAGCAACCAAGTCTTTCCAATTAAAATACTAGTATCATATGCATTTAAACTAAATCAATAAAAATGTAAGTATAAATCTGCATTTTAAAATAAATTAATGGAACTCTTATAACTTCAAAGTTTAAAATAACTGTTTTACTCTTGCTGAGGGGAAAACATTGCCTATTTTGATATTTCCACCACTTTTAAACAGAATTATAATAAGTAGAAAATGTCAAAACTTTTATTTTCTTGAAGGTGACAATTAAATTGATTTTAGAAATGTTGGAATTCTCTACTGAATTAAAATTCAGTTTATAGATGCTCCTAAACCAGGGAGTTATGACAACGTTCATATAGCCATTCTGTCTCCTATCTATCACACAATTGCTTATTTGTAAGGCCCTGAACTATAATATTTCTGGAAAATCTGATAAATATTTTTTCACAAAATGAATTCAACATAAAATTATTTCTCATGAGATTTTCAAACATTATCTTTGCAAAGTAATTCCTACTCCCTTGATAATACAAAAAAAGTAAATGAGTTTTTTTTAAAAAAAACATTTCTATGCTTATTTTGAATGTGTATTATTCTTTTTACCTCATGTAAATTTGATTGTTGTCAGTAGGGAAACAAAAAAAGTCACTTTGCAACTGAATCCAGTTTTCAAACTAATCTGTTAGTTCCACAAACTACCAGAAAAATATCTTACATTTCCATTTAAGAAGTGATAGAGTTCAGCATGATTATTCAAATGCTTAACAGTTACATAATTCTTTTTTTACTAGAAGGTTAATTTTCATTTACTTACAGCTCATATCAGGTTGCTTTGTATATAAATAGGAATTTAACTGAAATGCAGAATCATAGCCTTTTAAGTGTATTTATAATTTAAATAAAATTGCAATAAATATACTGTATACAGAGGAAGAAAATAACAAGCATTTCATACTTAAAATTGGTTTATTACCAAAGCAAATTTTACATGCATTTAATGAATTCATAAGTCTCAGTATCCCGGATTGAGAATTTATTCAGAGACCATTTGAAGATAATGATGCTTCAGCTTACTCTATTTTTAAGTAGTTCCTAAACTTTGAACTAGTTATTGAAGCAAATTAGCAAAAACTAAGAAAACACTTCTGTTGTTTGCTGTTAAATGTTGTTTAATCATTTCAACTACTTTTGGATCTGGATGCATAGACGGTATTTTTCCTCCCTCTCCAATAGCTCTCTTTAGAATCTAACCATCAAGAATATATTGCTTAAATATTATAAATTTCATGGAAATTTCGTTAATACAGAGTGATAAGTTTAAGCCTAAATACAAATTGCTATTCACTTTTGGAAAAAAGTGTTTATTTTAAAAAAAGAAAACTGTAGAATGTGGATATAAGACATGATTCTTAAGAAAAAAAAAATATTTAATCTATCCACCTGGATTAAGACACTAAATTTTGTTCTGTAAGTAGTAGAGAGAGATTCATTGCTGTCAGAAGGGACTGTGTTTGCCAGTGTTTCTCCCTCAGTCACTGGTAGGGTGGTAATTATCTGAGCTCCCATGAATCCATGAATTTAAAAAAATCTTGTTTTAAAAATAGAAAGAATGAACAATCAGCAGAAATAGAGAACAACTTAGGATTCCAGAGAGAATTTTTAATAAAACTTCATCATTTTTCTTCCCACGCAGATGCCTGGATTCCTAAACACTAATAAAACTTCTGGAATCCTCCTTCACGGAGGGAGTAAACTACCAGCGATGAAGACAGGAAGGAGGCATGGCATACGTTGTTATTTCATTTCTAACATGTATATTATATTTGCTCTTCGCACTGAGCTGTCTTTCAGTGACCATTATCTCTGGAGACAACAATAACAGCTGAAAACTTAAGTTCTCATTTTCCTCTAAGAACGTTTTAAGTATTGAAAAACCACAGTTCATTTCCCTTATGAAATGAAAAGTTTGGAAAGGTAGATGAAGAGGATAAAGGATAAGAGAATCTTTCAATATAAATGAGCTACTCTGAGAGAGAACTCAGAAATAGAATTATCAGCACAAGGAAGAATAATGTGAGAGAGAAATCCATGTACTTTCTTCGCAAATCTAACTTCAATGACCTTACAGGCTCCCCCGGAGGTTTCTAGAGATATCATCAGTTCTGCATTGGGAGGTATTTTTAAAATCATTCAATAACACACACAGACTGTTCCAAATAAAACGTTAAAATTCATAGGAACTTCCAATGTTCTAATGCTAATTAATTCATAGTCATTGTCTAGGACAGAAAGAAGCAAGTACAATAGCAATGTTAATTCTGTTATTTAAATACTGATTAATATGGAAACATCCTTTTCTTTTACAGAACAAACTCAGGGATACTGGCATACAGCAGAGAAAAGGAAACAAAGGAATGCACAAAATGGAAAACCTGCTAGTTAAGGTCTTATATATCTGCTCCGGTGCTATTGGCAATGGTATTAGGGATACAGAATTAAGATAAGGCGAAACGCTTGATGGGCACCAGCCATTTATCTTTATTGATGAGAACAAGCACTAAAGAATTATTACAAGTATAATTAATAATGAGAGTAATAATGTAAAAGCGATGCAAATGGCATTTCTTTAGAATATATAATATAATATTATAATAGAATATATAATATATAAATAATTAATTGGGAATAGTTAGTGATAAGGTGAATTATTGTAGCAATGAATGGCTAATTCATTAATTAGAACATATTGCTGTGTTTATAGGAACCTCTTTATACATATTTCAAAAGTACAACTAAAATAAATTTTTATTACAAGGAAAACAAACCTAACACAGCACCAGAAAGCTGAAAAGAATAGAATGTCCTATAGATCTAATCGAAAAAAAATAATTTGTAATAATGCAGGTTTAAATTCCGTTGTCAGGAAGGCTTATTTGCCATTCAGAAATGAGCAGGGAAGATTAGTAAATTTACACAGCTTTTGCCATGCTGCTCTGCAACTGTAGCCACCAGCACTCACGTGGAGACCTTGATGGCAGCTTCACAATAGCTATGGATTTCTGTACTAATTCTTTTATTCCCATACACTAGTATGGCAATGTACCTGGTTTTTCTTAGATTTAGTATGAGAAGAATGTTGATAATATGCTGATATTTTTAGTTGTTACTGAGAAATCAAGGAACTCTTCAGATTGCTACATTTTGCAAGTGTACAGATGCACAAGAAGCTGGGAGGTGCATAGTCAGGCAGTTGACCCAAGATGGCTGAAGAGATATCTGATACCATATCACATCATGCTCAGTATATAAACAGGAAGTTGGCCAGTGGCCAGACCTTGCTGGTCTGTGATTGCGGCTCAGGATGGGCTGCGCAATCAGTCATTGGGTTGTTGAGTGATCGGCATTAAATTGTACATTATTTGTTTTGTATAGTCTTTTCTAGTACTGTTGTTATTATTCTTCTCTCTTCCTTTGTTGTCCTATCGGGCTGTCTTTATCTCAACCAATGAGTTTTGCTTTGGTTCCTGAGTCTCCTCCCCATCTTATCAGGTGTTGGGGGAGAGAGTGAAAGGCTTTGTGGTGTTCTGTTGTTGGCTGGAGTTCCTTTGTAAACTATGAATAAAATCTACTACAGATAAAGAAAGACAATTTAGCATGCAGGAACCACAAGAAACATGAAAGCTGGACCTCTCCTTTCTTCCCAGAGACAATAGTTAGTAACGCAAACTTCTCTTTCTTCACAGACTGTGAATGACAAAAGGGGTTTGGGGTCCAACAACTAATAGCTCCACTATGTTCTTGTCAATCTGTAAAAGTAATTGGCTCTTTCAGATACATGAACCGAAGTAACACTGCCAAAATATGTTGGCTAAGACCAGTTACTAGTTGAGTGAGCACTCTGGGTGATCTCTTCTCCTCCCTCACAAGTACATTTTCCTAATTTTTATTAGTTTCTTGTTCTACAAAAGATGTGTTATATTTATAAGTTACAATTCAGGAGTCCTCATTAGTCACTAACGAAGTCCAGTCCTTCGCAGACAGCAACAACTGTCAGGTCCTCATGGTATGTCATACAGTCTGTGTGCTTCCAGGCTTGGGAATATAGCATGAGATCATTTTGCCTGTTAAGAAGCTAAACTTAGACTTCTGTACTTTCACAGCTAGACTCCTTGCCTCTTGGCAATTCGGTATCTTTATATTCCAGTGAAGTATATGCAGCATAAACATACCCACTGACTCCAGGCTCATTTTCATGATTTGTACATTCCTTTTTGGTAAAAAGCGCTTTTGATGTCTTGAGCTTCCTGAAAGTAGCTTATAGTAATCAAGGGATTATCTGGAGACTGCAGCAACCCCAAGCAGAACAAACCCCTTACCATTGCCTCTTGAAGAGAAACAACATCATAATAATATAACCCTAAGCTAAAGATAGGGCACCATCTATGGGAGAAGGCCCCACCTGCACTGTTCAGTCCAACGCACTGCACATATGGACATTTTCATAACATCAAAGGCAGAAGCAGCAGCATTTCTCCATGCCACCCAGCAGGTGAAGAGATAAAGATGTAGTCTACTAGACACATGAAAAATCCTGTTAAAACGTAAGTTTTCAGGAAACGCTTTTCTGTTCTGTTGATCCATATTTCTGTGATTTTACCTTTTTTTTTTTTTTGTCGAGTTTTTATATGCTTTTGCTTATGCAACTTCTGGACAAAATTTCTCTTGGTATTTTCCACTGATTTGGAGGAACTAGCCACACAGATTTTCACTCCATGGCTGCTACCAAGGACAGCTGAAATTCTTTTATTGGAAACCCTTTAGAAAGAGTATACACAGTAAATGCCACTTAGATGATTTCAGTCTTTTCTGAAAACAAAATAATATTTTTTTCTTTAGTAATATGCAAATATTTTTTTAAAAGGTCATTGTACTTAGTCTACAACAGTACAACCATGAGTTGGGAGAAAATTAGTATTAGTATTTGTTCCTTTCACACAGTCACCGTCGTCACCCATCCCAAGGTCTGTATGCCATCCTTCCCAGGTCAGAGGGCAGTGGCTTGCCAGACCCTGGCATCTGGCTTGGGGCCGCTGTATGTGCTGAGCCCATACATAAAAAATGACAGCAATGTAAAAATTCAGAATAAGAGCTCTCAGGGCAACAATATGAAAGCCAGAAATAAAACAGTTCATGATCAGGAAACTAACCTATTAAAGTGAAAATGCGGTAGTGCTAGAAAAAGTTTCAAACATGGGAGAAAACTTTCTTCCAAGGGATATTTACCTTCACTTTAAAGAGGCATATTTTTTTCCATTCTGACTTTATCTGCCTGAGCTTTTCAGCCACTGATTTGGCTGAAGTTCTGTAGAGTTCAAACTTCAGCATAACATTTCATGGAACTTCAGAATTGTAAAAGGTTTCCAGGACATCAGTTTTTCATTTAGAAGCCCTCAATACCTTAGAGATACAATTTTCTTTTCCTTCTCCTTCATTCCTTCCTTGAGGAGGATATCTCCTTCCCTTCTCAATATACAATGATAGTATAGAGATCAGGGTACAAATCGACAATGAAGACTTGATGGTTAGTGGTATTTCCAAGGGTTTTTTTTAATAGAACATACATGTGTGCAGTTATGTAAAGATTAAATGCTGGAAGAGAAGGAGGCATGAACTTTCAAAGTCCCATCATAAAGGGATGGGATAAAGCATTATTCCTAATAGCTCTAAGGCTCTTAATCCTCTGTGTGGCTAAATGAATATCCATAGAAATGTCAAGACCGTGGACAAAGCAAATTTAAAACGAATTTCAAATACCTGTAGACAATTTTCTTCGGTGTGAAATGAGCTGGTGAAAGACGTACATTCTTACTATTAACTGAGCTTTATGATGTGTTTTGCACCAGCAACCCACAAGCAAAACAGCTTAAATTGACCATACTGGCTGCAATATGGTAGAACATATCAGAAATAGTATCTGGAAGATCCAAACTATCTCTTCTAAGTAGTTTTTTCAAGAGATACTGAATATCATAAAATATACATAAGCAGTATCACACTGGCTCAGGAAATGTCTATTGATGATTTTGAAAGAGGAAGGGCTAAACCAATATTTCAAATACATCAGAGATTTATTTTTATAGAGATATTGCACTAGCAGTGGCCACCATCCAATACAGAGAAGACCAGAAGCCAAGACAGGTTTTGGCATGAAAAATATTCCAAGTATCTCATACTAAGTCTTATTGCAAATCAATAGCATAGGACTGGGTCACTGGCAACGAGACATTGACTCCATACAGAAAGATAGCATGGGGCCATTGCTCCCCCTAAATCTCCTTAAGCCGTAAGTTTAGGACCAGCTCTCAGTGGTTCATAGGTTCATATTGGCTTTTCCAAAGGGCATAAATTTCAGCCTCATTAAGCAACTGATATTTCACCCACTTGCACATTAAAATAATTCTGAAGTTAGTACCTTATTTGACACAATTTGTCTAAGAAATATTTTTATATATAGCATTTTTCTCTGTTTGCCTTAAGCTTCTCTAAGCTTTTCAGCTCTGAAGAGAAGCTGAGGATAATCCCTGATATGGTGTTAAGGGACAAAAGGCAATTAGTATCACTCTGAAAAGGAAATCAATTTAGCATTTGTGCAATCCTTCTTTGCAGAGGGAAAACTGGAGCTATTAGGTTTTTCTGGTACATGATACTATTTAAGTTTCCTCTGGATTAAACCGAAATATTACAGTTCTCACATTTTGTTATGTTTCTTCCACTTTAAAAAACTTCAAATACATTTTCACACTAATTCATTAAATAGACTTATTTTTCTATTAGTGGAAAAGCAATTACTAACCTCCTCTCCCCCCTCCCAAAATAAAATCCGTATTGTCACCTACTTTGCAGCAAACAGAAGCATAGTCTAACCAACCAATGTGGAGAATATTCAGCATATTCTGTGAAGTCCGGAGGTTAATGCCCAGCTTTTGATTGTTTTAGATCTCATGTTTATAACTTTGTCTTCAATATTAGTTATAAAGCCATTCATTATCAGTAAGGAAACTCTAAAACTATATCTCTACCTATGATATATCTATAATATGTTTGCACAATATGCAAAGGTAAATATTATGTATCTATCTACACTTCATATGTACAGTATATTTAGATTTATATGCTACAAACACACAGATAAGCTGTCACAATCTGAAGACTCCAAGAAAAATAATGACTCAACATTTCCTATGAAAAGCTTTTTCAATATTTACAGGTGGTTTGTTCCAAAAAAAAATTGCACCGAATAGCAAGATTAAATCAATCTAATTTCAATTTTTGGCACTTGCCACAGAGATTGAAAAAGCTTCCCTGGCTCCTGCTGTCAGAGATTTTTTTCATGTGCCAGTACCCATAGAGGATGATCAAATAACTTCCTCAACCTTTTCCCAATATTCTAGGCTGATTGGTCCTTTAATTCTGATATCCAAATGGTTGACCAATGGCCTCTGGGACCATTTTGTTCCCCTCCTTTGAATTTCCTTCAGTGGTTCCATCTTCCAGACGCTGTGAGTCACAGACCAGGGCACAGGCTTTTAACAGCAGTTTTATTGGTGGTGTTCACAGTGGTGCATATCTATTACATATCTTGCTTCTGCATCCATGGATCAAAATAAAGCTCGAAGCTACAACTTGACGCTGAGATCTCACAAAAAAAAAGCTTTTCTCTCCGCTGACTGCTGTGCCATCTGAAAACCTCTTCTTAAGACAGCAGCTTTCCCCCCTTATATGTGCAGTCTGTATTTCTGATTCCCAAATACGCTTTTCTGAATTCAGATATAATCAGTTGGATGTGCTAACTTCAGCCAAATGATTCAGATAAATCTGCAATGACAACCTGTCCTATGCACTATTAAGTACCCTCACATCTCTGTGCAAAGCCTGGGAAAACTTAACCAGTTGCTGGAAACACAGCCAGAAAATATTACGTATCATGATTCATAATGCTCTCAAACAAGATAAGAGCAAGGACAAGTGTTTGGTAGCTGCTGCAAGCATTTCTTCACTCATTCTTTCCTAATTTTCATATCCATCTAGAAGACAGATTTTAGTTCACTTAATGTGAGACCTACTCACTTCTACTTCAAGATGTTGTATGATGTCCCATGAAATTAAAAACTCCCACAAACAACATTATTCATCATAGCTGCTGTCATCATTCTAACTTGTAAGCTTGTCAATGAAAGATAACAGGTCTGGGTAACAAGACCTAACATTCACAAAACAATTTCAGAACTTTACTATCGCTAATTCTTTGTTAGCTGAGTAAGCAGTTCATCTTGCTATTATACTGAATTAATATCAGCCTAATCTATACTTATTTTTTAGCTTTGTGCACCTGTTCTTTTATTGTTTTAAGACATTTCTTTATGTATCTCCACATCAGTTTTTTCCATGGTAATTTTTAATAATGACCAAATGGTTTCAACAGAATTTGGAAGATAAATATATGTCTCAAAGATTCAAAGTTCTGCAAAGTTCAGGGAAAACAGCAGCTAGAGAAGGGTCCAAAGAAGTGTTCATGCTGAAAGGAAAGCAGACTTTACACATTTTTATGCCTTCAGGCACTTTTGTTCCAAGAGCCAGGGACCAATTAGTAAGTGAATAAATATGTTCCTGGTAGCTGACAAACCTGCATAGCTATAACTTTGAGCTGACCCCAGCAGATATTGCCTCTTATCCATCCAAACCCAGAGTCACGAGAGAGAACTGGGAACTAGGCAGGGAGTGAACAGTACAGTGTGGCAAGCCAGGGGATCTGACGGAAAAACAGAGATATTGAGGGCAATGGTTAAGGGCACTGTAGAATTTGGAGACAATATGTGGGAAAGCTATGAGAACATGTGTTTATTCCTACAGTGGGGATACAAAGAAGCCAGTAGGAAATGAGGCTTCATTAATCTTGCTGCTTCAAGAACCTATGAAATTATATTAATAGGCATTCTGCTTTTCTGGAATTCACCTGCTTCTCCAATACTTTGTTAAAAATGAATGTTTCCATGTCTATAGACATTTGCATCAGGGTTCTCTAAGCTGGAAACAGTATAGTTGAAACTGGAAATAGAACACAAAGGGAGCTCCAAAACTGAAACTCAAAGACTCTGGATATGTTTTAGAGATTATTGAGCATCAACCCCAAAGGGCAAAGGAATGGGTAATAGTTTTCCAGCAGTGTGACTTTAAATCATGTTCTCCATAAATATAAAGGGGGAAGTGGCAGTCAGCTGCATACCTAATATTGATTTGATTTTTCATTTTGTTCATATTGTGTGACAGTAGATTAGCAAGCAGTTTTTTCTGACACTGAAGATGATCAAGAAGTTATCAGTTCCTATCACTGGCCTGTTTTTACAAACAGAATAACAATAATAAAGCATTCAATCTACACTACTGTCCTAACAACACTAAACAATTTGATATAAAAATCCAGTCTTTTCTCAATAACAGCAGCAGCATCAACAACAACTGATAAAAGCCCAGAAGCAGTAGCTCTAAACCTATTGGTGAATACACCACACCAACAAAATGCCTCTACTCTGGTCCACTTTAATCATCCTGATGTTGAAGGGAAACATGCCCATGATTGGAGAAGAGTGAGGAATATGCTATTACCTTCAAGATTTGTATTTATTTATTATTAATAATTGTTATTAAAATATATTGTTTTATTTTATTAATCAATATTTATTTATTATTATTCCTTGAATTTATTATTTCTGGCCAATGGCACATTCCAACACAGTTACATCTGGTACTTTTTTACTTGTTGCCTTAGGGCATACACACTGCTGTTTAATACCCTGGTGGCTGTTTGGACAATGCAGCAGCTACTACTACATAGGTAATATGAAAATGTGCTTCAAAGAGTTCACATTCCCAGTTAAAGTAAAAAAAGGTGTCATGATCTATTTAAGCAAGTGATCTTCGACAGAGTTGAAGTAAATAGGCATATCCTTTATTCATAATTGAAGTTCTTATTAAAACAAATAAAAAATAACGTTCCCGAAACACTAGTGGTGGGAAAAAAAAAAATCACATTAATCAAGAATCCATCCAGTATGCATGTACATTTTCTATACAAGTTTTCAGGTCAGGATACCAAAATAAACTGTATTTTGAGATTTTAGCATTTAATTTGAACTCTAAGCAATTTATGGTCTGGTTATTCTCTAACGAATTTAACATTTTTCTGTCAGTATTACTGACTATTTCGGAACGATGCATTATGTACTTTGATATTAGTTTACAAATAAATGCAATGTTTGTGAATCAATTTATGCTTTCTCAGATCCTCCATGCTTCCTTCTCCTCTTGCAAAATAACTGCCATAAGCAACAGCTTAAACATCTCATTAATTTTGGT
The DNA here is from genome assembly GCA_033556795.1 of Tapera naevia. Lineage (NCBI taxonomy): Eukaryota > Metazoa > Chordata > Aves > Cuculiformes > Neomorphidae > Tapera > Tapera naevia. The sequence continues at coordinate 22,907,323 of JAUMJJ010000038.1, forward strand.
TCTGTATCTTTTCCTTCCAGTATTTCTGCCCCTAAAATTCTTGAGCATCATCTGCCTCTCAAGTGTTCCCCTGGACACTTCCCTTTCCTCTGTCACCTCATCTTCAAGCCTTTGAAACAACTCTTTTCCTAACGCTCCTCACATTTCTTGCTTTTCAAGAGACTTCCCAGCCCCTGTGTTTGATTTGTTGAGAGCTACTCTGAGCCCCCACATGCTTTCATGTCTCCACAGTCTCATGACTGTCCCAGCCCTGTGACAAGGTGCCCAGGCCTCTGTTTTTCGATACAACACCTTGATGGCTGAGGCACTGAGATAAGAGCTGTCTGGTTCAGGAATGCATCACGGTCCACCATAAAACCAAGAATCCTATGCACATTTCTTTCGGCGGCGGCAGCAGGTTGTCCCAGCAGCTCACTCCTCTGGTGCCCAACCTATATGTAGTTACAGACATGTTGTTCCTATTTGTCGTTCTTCAGGTCTTCCCCACAAGTCAGCTCTTCTGCTTTCCTTAAACAGCCAGTTTGTTTAAAAATCTATTAAACAAGTGTTTTTTTTTAAAAAAAGAAAGTTATTCCTACAGCAATGAATTCCATACAAAACTAATATTCTTATTAATTGTAAAGAAATTGTTTATTTCATTAACTGCTTCATATTTCAATATGAGCTGTCATACTGAGGACAAAGATCTGCTTGTGTGAGTAACTACCAAGTGAGCAAGAGTATTCACTGTTTCTTACTTTTTCCAAAGCAGTCTTCTTTATCTAGGGCATTTCAATTCACCTTCTTCTTGATGGAGTACGTCATCAGAAAAAAACCTGCTCTGTGCCTCTATTATTTTGTATCAACTCTCTTTCTCTTATTGAAGTGAAAAAAACTGAATACAATAGTCAAGTAATCAAGGTAATGTTCTATAGAATGCAGGAATCCATTTGTAATTATTTGCTGTCGCATTGTATTTCTGTCTGCATTAAAATAATTTATTCTATTCACTGAGTATCTAGATCCATAAATTCATAATTTAACATTAAAATAGATAAAGTTATAGCCACGATCTCAATACACCATATTGTCAGTGCAATTGCAAGAGTTCATAAACTGTGTATCTCAGAGGCACATAGGCAATGTGAGTGATGTTTGTGCAAAAGACATTTCTGCCAATATTCAGTTAGTAAAATACATAATTTCTGTCCCAAGTATAAGATTCTCTCTCCTTTATCTGAGCTGAAAAGCTGACAAAATTTCCCCTTATAGTTCCATTGAATTCCTCTAAGCTATTCAAGCTGAGCAACATATTAGCTCCCAGAATGTGCATATTCCTGTGAATGGGACATTTTAACAATGCTTTGCAGATCTAACACCTTTTCTTAAAATATTTTAGTATTCTCTATAGTCATTACACTGTTCTTAAAATAGCCCACGAAGAATGTCAGTATGATATCCATTTTCCTGATGGATGAACCAGGGAAAGAGGAAATGAATGATTTTCCTGAAATATCAGCATACAAAGCCTTTTCAAGATGAGGAACCCAGGAGTTTTAAAGTAGAGTACATTACCCTAGCCACAAGGAACATGCTTTCAGTGGCACCTCAGTACCACTTTGTAGCAGGCTCCTTGGCCAGCCTTTTGAACAACAAATTAGCTGTCTGCATTGGTACTGTGCTTATCAGTGGACTCGAGCACCATTGTCCGCAAGTCAGCATTACAATCTCTGCCTGTGCTGCAAAAGCTAGCCTATTAGCAGAGGGCTGGACCTTTGGAAAGTTATTTCCTGAGTGATCCAGTTTCCAAAAAGATAAATTCTATATTTGGGAAGCCAGTTGAGTTCCATTCCATTTAAGAAGAGCAACTGGGCTTTGAGAATAGGTCAAAGCAACAAGAAGAAAATTTTTTCGAATTACCCTTCAAGAGAACTGGGCAATGACAGGAATTTCATTCTTACAAGCACATGGCTTAGAACAGTAACTGTTCAGAACCAGATTTAGCTTTTTGCAAGATTTATATAAATAAACCCAATTTATCAACTTACCAGGTTCTTATATCCTAGATCATGAAGTGCTTAATTTGTCTTACAACTGGAGGTGAAGTTCTGTGCCTGTGCTCACTCAAGATAGTGTTTAACCTCTATCTTTTCAGCATGCTGAGAATGCCTGCCACAAACTCCAGCATGCCTTTGGGTGAGTCTGAGAGAAATTTTCTTGGAGATTTTCCAAGCTTAGATGTCATTCACAAGATTATCACAGCGATTCAAGACTTCACGTTTGCGCGAACAAACTTCTAATATGTTTCATGCTAATTCCCTGGCAATAACTGTTATATGAACTAATTTTTAGTTTTATGGAAGTGTAAAATTTCAATAGTTTTCCTCATCTGAAAGAGACTTCAGACCTGGTATTTGTGAGCATAAATTCTGTGGATCATTAGCGGAATTTGGTTCACTAAATCTTTATGGGCCTTTTGGAAATATCTTCTTTGCTATACTTAGTACAATTACTCAATCAAACACTATGACTTGAATTTATTATTTCTGGCCAATGGCACATTCCAACACAGTCACTTCTGGTACTTCTGCACTTATTACCATAGGGTATACACTCTGCTGTTTAAATAGCAGTTTAACAGTAGCACCAGCTAAATAAGGATATTGGCTTAAATCCACACTTTCTGAAATATTCAAGATGAATAGAGGCAAAGATTTGCTACTTGACTTTAAAAATTCTTTTGCATATCTAGAACAGAAATCAAGCAGCAATTTTATTGGCATATTTGTAAGCAGAATATTAATAAATTTCCCTAACTCTGTAAAAGCTAATGTACAGTAGGTATCACCAATCTGAACAGAATTATTACTGCATGGTAATAATGCCCTCAAAATAGAAGTCTATAATGTGAGCACTTAAGATCACATAATGAATGCCAGGCTATCATACAATTATTACTCTGCACAGTGTATAATTACAGAAACTGTAGAATATTCTGGGCTTTCAGTTTCTCTGTTTTTGGGCTTTCTGGTAAACTTGACTGGCAGCTTCTCTGCTAATTTTTTTTTTAACCAGCAGGGAATCAAGTTGTGCAGTCACTTTGACTGACAGCTAAAGAAAACTGACTAATAAATGAACACCCCCACTGCATTTTAAAAATGAAAACACCATCCAGAAAAACAAATTGAAGTAGCTGATTTGTATAATAAATGGCTTTATAAGGCAAGCTTGATAACAGAACTGAGGAAAAATGGGATGCCAATTCAGGTGGGCTACATGCAACAGGCATGCACAGCACAGGATGTCATTACAACCCAAAAGGCAAACACTGCATACCTTGGCTAAAATGCCAATTAATTAAGTAAATTGTTAATATAATTTGCACATTTTTGGTTTCCTGGCATGAAATTAACCAGAGCACCCTTTCAATGTTTGAAGACAAAGACTTAAACTCACATATATTTATCATAGAAAACATAGGCCCCAGGCTCTCAAAGCAGCTGAAGGTTAGAATGAAGGAGTACGACAATATGTTAACGTGATATAAATTAAAGCAACTTGAAGGTGGCTGTCATGTGTCTTTGCTGCCAACAGTTTTAAAAGACTACTGATTCAGCTGATGAGCTTTGGAGGAGTGTAACCTTTCCCAGGTCCAGGCTCCTTTCAAGGGAGGGAACAGCATCTCCCTTTCCAGAGCATCAGATCATTATTACACACTGGAAAGCTCTTCAGCAGTCCCTGGCTGCAAACTAAGGGCTGCTCTGTGGTGAGAGTAAGTCCCTGTGTGTGTGAAATAGGTCAGCCTATAGTCGCATGGGAGGAAAAGGGCACTGTGAAGGAACCTGAAGAGCTGTTTCTTAAAACATTTCCCTTTCCTGTGCTAACTGTACTTGCCAACATTTCACCTTCGGGATAAAAGTTTTTACCTTTTGCTTGCTGAATGGTGACTCATTGTACAAAAAGGTGCAAAGGCAACATGTAACACAGTTGGATTTGAGTCATGTTAAATCAATCATAAGAATGATTTTAGTTGAAATTTGTGAAAAGTCCTGGTTCCAGTTTCAAAAGTTACTTAAACTTGGATCTTTGGCAGTATTTGGGTGCTTAACCCCTCTGATGTCAGTGGGAATCAAACATTAAAGCACTTCAGATGAAATGCTACGGGCCAGGATCACTGTATTTAAAAATAACATTGACATTATTTGCTATAAGACCCTTTCTACAGCTCAAAATAGCCCCTTACATTGAATCCTAAGTGCCAGTTCCAGTTCTAGTTGGAAAGCTCTTTTGAACTTCAGAGTATATAATTGACCATCACCAGTCACTCTTCCTCTTGCAGCGTATTTGGGGATTCCACAACTATGCAGATCTCAGGTTCAGAATGTCCAGAACTACCAATCTCACAACTCTTTCTTCTTGATATCTATGTCTTTGTGGAAGAGCTCTACACTGCAAATATGAAGCACTTGTGCAGCTCACTATATGAAGCAAGTAGAAAAGGCTACAGTGCATTGCTTGGTCTGATTAAGGGTAGGCTGATGGCTGCTGTTAATATCAGGATAGGCATTTTCTAAAAAGTTCTAACTAGCATATCCTAAATGCCTTATTTACTGAGGATTTTTGGTGTTTCCATTTTTTTTCATTGTATCACAAATCTCATAACTAGGCCTTAAAACATAATTATTTTTCTAAGGCTAGCATCTAGCAACAACATCCTACTGCAACACTAATTTCTATCTGTGCTTTAGACCACTTCACATTTAGCAATTGGCACTTCTTCAGAAGCAGATGCTGCTGTGGCTTGTGCAGAGACAAAAACAGATTCTGTGTCTCAAGCATTTCTTGCTGCAGACAACTGAGCACAGTTTTTGAACTGTGAAGACTAAATGGTTTTAGAAAGGTAACCTGAGGGCATATTGACCTGGTGTCTTGCTGAAGACATATTCACTGCCTGTCTGGGTAAATTACACTTTCCTCAAGACTTCCAGCTATATTTTCAATTGTAGGTCTCTTCCGCTAACTTTAAGTGTACAGCCCTGTTCTGCTGTTTCTAAAGGCAGACAAAGAGGTTCTGTAGCTAAGAGGCTTGTATATCCTTTTCTAAGTTTGGTTAGTCAAGGACCCATGAACTTGCTTTTCCTCTATGCTGAAGCTCCTACTTAAGCAACAATAGGAACCAGTGAAAGAGCCAAGATAAGGCAAAAGCATCATTAGAACAACCTTCCAGGAGGGAAAATACATCAGCATTCAGAGGCCAATATATTTCTACAGCAAGTCTTCTGATAAATTGCTATTTCCCTTCAGTTGTCCATAGTTTTCACTAAACCCTTCAAAGTGAGTGTCAACAGATGTAATGACCCTTTCCAACTCCTGAAGACCTGAGCACAGTCACACAAGAATTTACTCTATTTGCCATCAAGTACACTAATGCTGCACACTAACTTGCCATAGGCAGACAGGTAAAACAACCTACTATGAAATCCAGGCCAATACAAAGAGGGTCTCATTCCCTGTGTACTAAACGTGTGGAATAGGTAATGTTCTGGCTTATCCTCCCAGGGTTATTTTGCCCAAACAACAGCACAATCTTCCATTTGACCAGATGTATTACTAACAAAGACGTAGGGTATAGAAAAAAATAAGTAGACTTGGCCAACTTTTCTTCTGAATTAACTGAATACAGAGGAAGAGAAGAGGCAGTAATATATCAAACTGCTTCACTATTACACAGCCATCTGAAACATCGAATGGTAAACCCAGAAAACATTTAAAACTCCTACCTGTGCATCTGACATAGATGAAATTATTGTTGCCCACTTACTGTTTGTGATTACCTTCTGCAATCCAAAGAAAAACTGTGTCATAAGTTTATTTTTTTTAAAAAAAAAATTGGTTTTACTTAGAATAATTTCAAAAAATGTGGAATATTCTTCAGGTATTTTCAAGGTGAATTGTCAGATCCTCCACGACACCATGTCATCTTCTCTGTGGTAAATACAGGCTTTTGATCATCAGACCGTCAACTGTACTTATTTATAAGTCAGTGTTCCTAGAAACACATCTAAAGGCTATACTTAGAGGTTGTGCCACAATACTGCAGTGCTGCAAAAACTGGTCACATATGGAGGTAAACAGTTTTGAAAGGTTAACCCGTCTCAGCCATGATGTGCTCTGACATCCTGTGGATGCCAACTGGCTTCAGACAGCAACACAGAGGAAGAGCTGTTAGTATGTCAGGAAAGTAGACAGCTGCTTATTTGGATGAAAATTTACATCTTGAATGCTAGGATGGAAAATCTGCAGGGTATTGTAGGAAGGTCAATGATATGGATGCTCTGACCAAGAATAGGCTCACAACTGACTTAATCCTGAGTGAGTTCTATGCCTGAGATCATGAATATTTATTATAAGTAATCAATTATTTATATTAGATAGCATGTAAATATATTTGTCATAAGTATATTTTAAATACAGTATTAGTTTAAAAATGTAAGGCACCTTGAACAGTCACTCTAGAAAACCATGCAAAAATTCTCCAAAGTATTTTCAAGGTCTAATCTAGTGCAGACTAAAAATAAACTTCTCATACTCATCTGTCCTGAGACAATCTCCTAAACAAATGTGAGCTGAGTGTCAGTAAATTCAGTTTGTGATGCACTCTTCTTCCTGTGAATAGAGCCTACACTCTAAAAAACACTCTTAATTAAGGTCTCCTAAATTTTTATGGCTGAACCTCAAACATCCTTGTAAAGTATTCTTATGTCTCTTTTCTCATTTTATAAATTAAAAACTGAGACATACAGAGAGTTCTTTAAGAAACATCTTATTTAAACAGTTTCTTTGATACTTTGGGTACCATCAGTTGATGTTTTTCTCTCCTCGTAGCCAGGTTAGGTAGTTTTAGCAATCAAATGCAATCTGACTGAGGTCTTAGTGCTTGGAACAGGCAGATGGACCTTAATTTCTAGGAAGCTGGAACTGTCCAAACCAACAGAATGACCTTTGGGAAAAGTTGCAGGATTAATCCATTGTCCCATGTCTCAGGTCCTTCCTTTTCTGCAAGGCTCTATTTTCTCTTGCAAGAAGAACAGATAATTCCACGATCAAGAATATGTTACAGAAAGTATACTTTTTCTCTTAAGCCTATCTTAAATCTTCAGATATGCACATTTCACAAAAGGTATTCCATGGACACAAAACGATAAGAATAAAATAAATGAAAAAACCCTACCCAGCAAATATGATATAACTGAAACTATCAGTCACACGTAGTCCAAGGTAAAAATACATGGCTTTGTTAAACTCTAGTGAAGGAAACAGAAAAAGCTGTAGGGCAGTGTTTGTATATCCTTATTCATAGTAGATAGCATTGTCCTCTTCCCACAGTAGCAGCAGTACTCAGGATCATTGTAACAATACGAGAAGCTGTCCTTAATAACGCTTAATATGCTTGAGAATATACAACATTCTTTTCCACATGAATGTCTTGTGATGGTCACAAAAGTACAATTCAGAGAGGCAAACAACATGTCCATGGCATGTTAACTCTCTGCAAAACCAGATTCTTCAGTTCACTTGTTAGATAGAAATGAAATAGCAATAGTCTCCAAGCTTTAAAGACATTGATACTGGCCCCCCTCCAAAATCAGATGGAAAAGCCATTCACCCATGTTCAAATCTACAATTTTTTTTCCTTATAGGGTGTTTTTGTAAACAGTCTAAAAATAAAAATATCTTCTCAGAAAAGAAGCCTTGAAAGAAAATGTCCTTCTCTAAAAGAGAAAGTAAATTAAAAAGAAAGATGTTCTATCTTGTGCAGGTCAAAACAGAAGACCCAGTTCATTCTATACAGGCAGATGCAGGCTTATTAGTGAAGCTAAGTTATACGTAGTGTTTTCTTTTCAGACCAGACAGTACAGTGTGTGGTCCTATGTTGCACAATATGACTGAGATTGTGAAGCTCTGAAGCACCATTTCCCTGTGTATCCGTGTCCCCCTACCCTTCACCTATCCTTATCATAGAACTATAGAATCATCTAGAAAAGACCTCTGAGATCATCAAGTCCAAACGTACCTGTCCCCTTCCTAAACCCTAAGAAACTCATCTACCTGCCTTTTAAACACCTCCAGGGACGATGTCCTGATGTCTAATCTGAACCTCCTCTGGAGCAGCTTATGGCCATTTTCTCTCAACCTATCGCTTGTCACTTGTGAGATAAAAACAGCACCCACCTCACCACAACCTCCTTTCAGGCAGTTGTAGACAGTGATGAGGTCTCCCCTCAGCCTCCTGATGGGAGGTTATGCTATCTCATCTGGCTTTACATGACTGTCACTGACTCCATGATGGTGTTGAGGGAGCATCCTCAAAGGTAATAGTCCCAACAGGACCATTGTTAAGGTTGGGATAAGTTCCAGATAGCTGATGTAATGTCTGCAGGAGTCTATACCATCCTTTAGATGGTGGAATTAGAGTGATGGAAACCTAGGCCTTGCAATTGAGAGGATAAGCATTGAGGAGTCCTACAGGAGTGGATGCTTGTTTATTTAGTTGATAGATGTATTAGAATTAGTTGGCTGATTCAACAGACACAGCCACCATCATATGGTAATTTCCCACTTTGTTAGAAACTTTTTAAAGTATCTGATAAGTACCTAAAGTACAAAGAATAGTGGAGATGGTTCATTATTTCTTATTAATAGCAGACCAAAAGAAAAACCTTTCTCATACATAAATACCAATAAGAAACATTAAGAAGATAGGAGTTGCCACACTGGCTCAGGCAAATGTGCATGGAGCCTCATTATCTCTGGCAATGGCCCAGATCCCTCACCTAGGAAAAAGTACACAAACAGGACAGCCATATTTCCTCTTTCCAAAAATGTGGGTTTATTTTATAGCTAACTTCAATTCTCTTTCTCTTTCATAATCACTCCCAGCTACTGTTTGGACCTCTGTAACATTTATGACCCAGAACATCCTGTAGCAAAGAGCTCCACATGTTAAATACACTCTCTGTATATTCATTATGAATCTACCATCTGCTAACTTCCCTTCTTAGTCATAAGGCCTTGTACCAAAAGAAATGGCAAACCATTGGTCACTCCTCATTGCACTCACAAGTCCATATTTGGTACACATAATTTTAGTTTTCAGTTCTCAGAAAAGGCTGACCATATGGCTCAGGTGTGTTCCATGTCTTCAACATAGTAATGCATCTACTTTTGTCCTCCAGAGGAGAGAAGAGGAGCTGCCACTAAGACGAAGTAGAGACTGCAGACCTGAACCAGACACTGTAGAATTGACTCATGCCTAGTGGAGTGTGAACAAGAGCCAATGTTAAGTTTTTCCTGCTGCATAGCGGGTAGTTCCAAACAGAAAGATGAGAGAGAAGATGATACAGATTTTCAGTAAACTTGCTAAGGATGGGACCAAAACAAAATGCCTGGATATATATACTTTTCCCTATGTATTTACTAATCTTCATTTTTATACACTGCAATCAGCAAGGAAATAGTTAACAGAGTGGTTTCAGTTCAATAAATATATGGATAAGGATCTTTAGAAATAACTAAACTGAGATCTTGAAGAACAAAATGTCAGCCTCAAACAAGAGCAAGTTACCTTCCAACTCATCTGAAGTGTGCTTCTGGCAGGAACAGCGGAAGATTTAATGTGAGATTTTTCTTACTTTTTTCTCAGTTTCTGAGTCTGTACAATTCTCAGATCATACACTATACATCAGACATATCCTGTTGATGAGGGAAGATACTGGAAGAGAATCAGATTTATTTAAGTCACTAGACCCTCATGTGTTCCTTACAGACACAGGAAATAAAATGATAAGACGGAAGCCTGGAGCAGTTGCTCACTACCTCTGTTTATAAGCCAGTGAATTTTGTGGCATCAGGCCTGCTGATGCCACTTATAGGAAGAATCAAAGAAGTTAAGCAAACAGATAAAAGGAAACACATAATTTGAACATGTACCTTTGCAATAGGCTTGCATGGAAGGCAAAAAGAAGCTATTAAGCCTGTTTACTTGAATGCCTTTTATTATTGGACTGTCTTTTCCTGCTCCCCCCAGAAAATAAGCAGAAAGGGGAACTGAAGTCTGATTGTAAGGGAGCAATTATGTTGAATTGGCTGAAGAACACAGTGAAATCAACAGAATGTGTACAGAACCTACTGCCCTCAAAATCCCTAAATGTTGCTTACTTGGATGATTATCCTAGAATCAATTTTGGCATTTAGGCATTTTGATATTAAAGTGTTGGCCCTAGAGCTGTTAGAGCCTAGAGCTGTTCAATATTCTGAACCAGCAGTTCCAATTGTCTTTGGAAAGCATTGATGACATGTTCTTTAGCATCAGGGCCATGCAACGAATTTTTATTTTCCTGCACGTAGCAGTTACCTGCATTTATTTCTATGGATTGCATTGGAAAACTCCCCACTGGTTTGCAGAAGAGGTATGGATATCACAGTATCACAGTATCACAAGGTTGGAAAAGATCTCTAAGATCATCTAGTCCAACCTATGACCCAACACTAGCATCCACTCGTCATTTAAACCATGGCACTAAGCGCCTCATCCAATCTGTTTTTAAACACCTCCAGGGACGATGATTCCACCACCTCTCTGGGCAGCGCATTCCAATGGCCAATCACCCTTTCAGTGAAAATTTTTTTCCTAATATCAAGCCTAAACTTTCCCTGACGAAGCTTGAGACCATGTCCTCTTGTTCTGTCATTGATCGCCTAAGAGAAGAGACCAATCCCTGCCTGCCTACAACCTCCTTTTAGGTAGTTATAGAGAGCAATAAGGTCTCCCCTGAGCCTCCTCTTCTCCAGGTTAAACAACCCCAGCTCCCTCAGTCGCTCTTCATAGGGCTTGTGCTCCAGCCCCTTCACCATCTTCATTGCTCTCCTAAATATATATATGTCATAGCGACTGAAACTGTCACTGTTTTCTTGGCAATGAATGCCAGCTTGTTCTTTTCGTGCGTTATTTTGCAACTTCATCACAAGTGACATTCTGCAAAAAGGGCAGTGTACCCTGAGTATACACTATCAGGTGTAAATGTACAGAGATATATATATATTCACTATGATGTAATGTTACAGCACATGGTAATGAATACTAAGAAATCTTTATCTCAATAAGACTTGTCTGTAACTCAGACTGGAAGAATCTGTTATTAATTTCCATTGCATGGAGACTGAACGCTCTGCTATTTGAATGGAATGCAATGCTTGCCTTAGTTATGGCAGCCACTTGCTCAACGCATCAATTTTATTATTATAAAGAAATATAGTTCTTCAGTAAATGAAATGGCATGTTTCTGACATGTACAAGTATAAGTACAGTAGAAGCACATGTTACTTGTACTGTCTGAATGTTGCAATAGATGACATAGTGGAAGTTTTTCTGTATGGTGACCAACTGTGGTAATTGGAGACTTTGTACTAATGCAGGTTTAGATTCTTTATAATACAAGCCCCGAAGCATCTCAATATTATTTCACTGAAGGTATCTTGTAGACAGGTTAGTTTTGTTTTGCTGCCTTATTTGCCAGTAGTCGATGGTCAGGTCAGCTCTTATCCATGGGTCATACATATATCTTTCAGTTAGTTGACATGTTTATATCAAAAGCATATGTAGGATTCATTGCTTTATTATGAATAATTATTAATTTTTGCATTATTTAGATACATACCACAAGTAAGTTTCTGCCCTATGGTGTGGGTATTTTAACGTAATTTAATTTCACAATTAATCTAGTCCCTCCTAACAATAAACACTCTGACCTAGCTCCCTCTATAAAAAACTTATGCTAAAGATGAGTTTTCTAGAGAGTATGTAAGACACTAATAAAGGTCTTAATGGATCATGTAAGAGGCATAGTCTAGAGCTCAGCTGTTCATCATTAAGAGTACTTGACCAAATGTACCTATTTATGTCAATGGAGTTGCAGTGCAGTAAGAAATGGGTTGCACCAAATTACTCAGTTTAGAAGTAGTAACAGCTGTTGTTCTGGCATGTTACTTGAAAGAGAGAACATGGACCTTTGGGAAAAGTCTTTTTTTCCTGAGTTTTTTCAGTATATGTGTCAGCTGTGTGGTGTGCGAGAAGGTGAGAGACTGAACTCTGCAATGACAACAAGAGATGGTGCTTCAGTGGCCACCTAAAACCAAAAGAAACTACATTTAGTTATTGGTAACCAGAGCAGAAAGAGGCCAGTTTATGCATGTGTGATACAAATCATGTCCTCCTTATTTGCTAATATTGGTATGATCCCTTGCTATCTCTGACAGCTTTTCTCCATTTATCACCTTTCAGTCTATGTTGACTCATACATCACTTCCACAGAACACCACACAGCTGGGAGTACATCACATTTACTTGTAATCCATATTAAACAGACCTCATGACAGGAGAGCAATTACCTACAGATGATCATTAGGTCCTACCAGAGGACAAAACAAGGACAATGTGAAGTCTGTATCATCTGCCCTGTTAGGACCTGCAATGTCTCTTTCATAACAATAGTTCACAGCTTCTCAAAGATTAGAAGGATCAGAGTATGTAACTTGTTCCTTCTGCTGTCAGGAGAAAGTGAACAGGTCATGCAACTTCTTTTTCATGCTCAGATTCTGATCAGAGAAGCTGATGAAAACCAAGAGCCAAAATTACCCTGGCAACTTTTCTCAAAAAACTTCCATATAAAAAAAGTGGAGGAAAAGCAATTCAAGGAATAGTAAAGACTTTCACTATGAAGTGTCAAGGGTTTTTGTGCAAATCTGAACAGTTTTCAGGAGAGGTTCTAACACTCTCCAACAACCATTGGTACACGGCCTTCACACTCTGGTAGGTGAAAGATGTTCTAGGACACACAAAAGATGATTCAGTGACTGGTATCTTTCCAGTACCTTTTTTTTAGGACAATATAGATCTGAGATATCTAATCTACAAAATAACTAAATAAGGAAAACCCACTCGGAGCAGTCTTCTAAGTCAGTTTGCCTGTGAAGAAAAAGAAATCATTCTTGACATTGTGATCTGCCGATGTACATGATATTTCCTCTGACTATTGACCTGCAAGTTTATGAGGATAAATAAAAGACAGTACTGAGTTGTAGAAATGTTCAGGATAACAGTGTAGTACCTACTACAGAGACACTATCAACAGAAAAACTGTTCCCATTCACAATTGTAACAATTTGCCAAAAATATTAGTTTGATAAACAGATCAACTTTGTAGTGCTGCTGCATGGCCAGTGAACTTCGAATTTTCTGAATTAACTAGATTAGAGAAAAAAAGCATCATCTCAAGAGAAAACTCTGCCTTTGTTTGTCCCAAATACAATATATGGCTTGGTAGCAGAAGCATTATAGTGTACCTTCATAGTAAACATTATTCATTGGGAATACTAAATTGAAGTTAGAGCTGATATTCATTCTAGGGTTGGCCCATCTAAAAGTGTCAAAGATATATTAATGTAAATGAAACAATATACAGCAGTGGCAGCTTGTATTGATGTTCTTTGTTCTGGATTAATATAGTTTTGTAGTCCTGGTAAATTTTAACAGCCAAATGGCTCCTCAGATCAGAAGAGTTGAATGGAAAAAGTAATTAAGCGTGCAGTAACTTTAAGATTGCTTATGAACAACTGTTGAATTTCTAATTCCAATGTTTCTTTTAGTCACAACCCCCTAAGTGTTCTTTAAGTACTAGGTAAGCATTTAAAAGAAGTAATACACTATTTATATCATGCGGATGATCTCTGGTACAGTTGCTTAATTAAACAGTAAGGTTTACACAGCCAGAGCCAAAGGCCCAAAGCTGTGTTTGATTTAGATCCTGGCTATAAGACAGCCATTGGGGTCTGGAAAATATATGCCTAAACTAACAGCTCTGTTATATTAGTTGGCAGGTTTATCAGTGGTAAGGTATATTCAATGAGAGACCCTAGAGTCTGAAAACCAATCTTTACTTTTTAGTGAGCAGAATTATTAATAGAAAGAATCCACCTAAGAGTCTTCTGCTGGATATGTGCGTGGATCCAGTTTACATTTTTATATTGGGGATAGTTCCTGAAGTAAGTATAAGCTGTGCATTTTATAATGGTAAAGTTTTACTTAATATCTGTCACTGAAGCACTGCATAGCTGAAGTCGTTTGATACTGGCATAAGAATATCCATGCTGGCCAAAACTTCAAAGATTTATGTGGGGAATCCTATAGCTAAAAAATAACCAAAGCATACTACATTTTGAGCTAAAAAATGAACATTTGTTAGGTAGCACTATAAGAAACTAGGCACAGGCGCAAGAAAACCTGCTTCGTACTCCCTAATGGGATGCACAACACATTTCTTACATTATTGATCCAAGTCTTAACCAAAACCAGTTAATACCTTAAGCTAATCTATTTCTATTGCAACGGCTTTCAGGACCTTTGGTCCTTATGTAAGAATACTTACATTTTCCAATTAAATAAGAAATATAAATATTAATAATATTACTTACATTTGCCAATGTAAGCTGACATCATAATTACAATGAATTGGAAATTATTAATTCGCACCCTACTTAGAGATTACACAGTTCTCTTACTTGCCTCTGAGGATTTTATAAGCTATGTAGGGCCAAACTAGGTCAGAAGAAGTTTAGAAGAAGTTTAAAGGCACTATGAAAAGTAAGATATTCTACTTGAACATCTCAATGCTAAAGTTTTGATCTCTCCAAGTATTTCAATTAAGCTGAAATAAAAGTCTATAAAGAGACTTCAAAAGGGCTTTTACTAACATATGAAAGTTTAGTCGAAAAAAATATTTGAAATGTGAGCATGATCGTTCTCCATATATATCTAAAGATTCTGCTTACATTATGCAGTTATAATATTATTCAGTGTAACTTCAAACAAGAGTCTTCAGGCTCTTCGAGAAAGCCCAGCTACAACTACAATTGATTTATGGAATTAGTTAGGGATACAGTGGACACGCAGCATGGTTTTTGCTCTTAAGATTGGTGAATACTTGATTGGCAGGTGTGGCATTTTCTTCTTGACAGAAACAGAAGACAATACAATATTGTCTTCCCTCATCTTGTCCGCACCCTCCTCTAGTTTTCTGCTGGCCACTACAATATTGGCAGAATGCAGTCAGTGCTTGGTGGACTTCATTCAGCAGTAGAAAGCTCCTTTAATAGCAAGGCCTTATATTGAGGTCATGTCAGGTATCAAGTTGCTACAAATGGACATTACACTTGAACACAGCCAAAAGGCCATAAAGATCAGCCAGTTAACTGTGCTTGTGTGTGTACACTGACTAGTTCTCTTTTATCCAGTTCTTCTGTACTTTTCCCACTGTGGATTAGTGATGCCATTGCACAGGAAATTCTCTTCTTGGCTCTGGAAAGGTAACAACAGAAGCTGCCTTAATTTTCTCAGGCTCTAGTGACATAAACATAGTTAGGTAGCGCACTACCTAAACACTGTATGGATGTGAAACAGTTTAAATGCATCTGTTGAAAGTAGATCAGATAAGCATGTCAAGAACTGTTTAATCACTGACATTGCAGCTGTTAAGAGGACTTATAAAACCAGGTGGAATGCTTGGAATTGCTAAACAAAAGTTACATCATTCAAAGGTAGTGTTTTAAAGGAATGTCAGACTTAGAAATAAGAGCTTCTTTGATAGTACTGATAATACTGTGATTAACCAGGCTCTTTATAGGCATATTCAACAGATTGCAGTCATATAAGGGTCACCACAGATACTAAAAGTTTCTGATAAAATCTTAAGTGAGGAATTAATTTATAACAAGTTACTCATTTAGGGCTATGTCATTTACAATTTTTTAGGGTAACAGTCACCTGCACATCTAAAAACACTTCAAATGTTGATTTCTTGATACCCTGTACAGCCTGAGAAATCCTTATTTTCTGATCACTTTTATCAGGCTACAGCATTAGAAAGGCTACCATTGGCCTCCTGATGTCAAAAAGGTCTTGTCTTTCTTTTCCCTTCCGGTATCACACTCACAATAATGCCATCTAAAGAATGAACAAGGAGCTTATTAATACTCCCAAGTATTCAAGGGTACAAAAGCCTTTCAAGGAAAAGATAAGAACCTCAAAAGGACAATAGCATACTCACATTTAAAATAGGATGATAAAGAAGAGTGGACTGAAAGATAATTCAAAGAGATACTTCAGATACTTCAGATATTTTAACTCAGTGAACATGGATTTTCATTGCTGGTAAAACTAAAATAGAATGAGAGAGCTGTCTAAGGAAAAAAAACCCACAGCACAGCCCATATAACAATCAATTCTATTATTCTCCTAATTTAGAAATACATTAAGCAGCCATGAGGAAACAGAAAGACTTTAAGCTTATAACTAAAATTTGCTTAAATAGACTAGCATCATTAGTATAGACTTTCTCAAAAGACAGCTTTTAACAAAGCAGCGGCAAATCTGTAGCTCTAGGGATTTTAGTAGGGCTAAAGAAAATCATGATTCAGTGACTCAGTAAATCTGGGTTCAAGGTGATTTTTACTGGAATGTATGGCCCAAAGTGCTTAGGCATCTTTCTACACACATCTCTCAAATTTTTTCAAGGTTCCTCTCATGTTTCTTTAGTATCATGACTATTTAAATGACAGAATAGTCCAGCTCTGGGCCACTTTCAGTTTTTCTTGTATCTCACTAGAATTCCAGGTAATGGTATCTGAGGGAAATAAAACATAGAATTTAAGCCCTGCGTACAGTAGACATTGCTGACCTGGAAATTAGGGAGCCCACATTTTAGACTTTGTGCTGGATGAAAATGGGATATTCGTTTTATATAGGTTAAATCATCTTCCCTGAATGCAAAATGGAGGTAATAAGAAGAAGTTATGCATAGTTACTGTTGATGAAAAGCAAATACAGGAAGAGTTCATTCCTGAAATGAGGTAGTGTCTATTCTTCCTCTGTTTGCTCTGGACCCAAAACAGTAAATAATATTTCAATCTGAAGAAGCTGCTGGACAATTTTTTCAATTAGCCATTACCTCAGCTGACAGACAAAGAAAGACTGTAAAGCTCATGCTGTTGCTTAAACTGTCGAAATCTAAAATGAAAAGTATCTAGGCTAGGGAGGGCACCATCCCTTGGAAGAAGAAAGCTAGGCCTGTTAGAAACTGGTTAGAAAACACAGCTCACACTATACTGATAATTTCACCCACAGTAACTGAAGGCTCAGCCCCTGCAATGCTGTGTGTTTCATGCAGTTCCCAGAGCTGAAATGGGTGCCTTGCTCTTGGCTTAGGTGAGGTAAGCAGTGAGGCAAGGTAGATGCTTAAGGAACAGTCTCTAACAGTCTGGATGTTGGCTGAACCAATTGGGAATGGTGAGGAAAGAGCTGAGTTACAAAACGCTCATGGGCTTAGGAACTTTGAAGAAACTACTATTATTGCCCATTATGACTAAAATAAAGACAGACTCCTGTTCAGACCACACCTAGGGTTAGTCTTGAAACAGCATAAAAATACATACTTATAGCTCAATTGCAGATTGGCTTTACCATTCAAAGCTTGCTTTTTGTTAATGAATAGCTCCCACAACAAATTATGTAGATGAATTTTGCATTGAAAACCATTTTTTCTTGTGTGAAAAGACTAGAGAAAAATATGTAATACAAAAATTATTTGATTTTATCTCACCATCTCCTCTACCCTCTCTAGATATCAGACGCATAAAGCAAGTTCCCCTCCTGACCTTGTAAAGAGCTGTTGCTGAAGATTGAATACCTTATTTTGTTATTCATAATGACAGTAAATTTGGCCAAAACATTTCTAAGACATAAGCATTTGGTTCCATTCAATCAGGCTCATTCCAAATATTCTCACTGAACTTTTACATTTGACCTTCTCTAAGTGAACCTCCAATTTAACTAACAGATTTCTGATTTTTGAGTGAAGAGCGGGAGTTTCTCCTCCAGGGAAACAGAAGCAATGTCTTCTAGCCCACCTCTCCTCTCCTCCACAGGTTCCCAAGCTCCTACTCCTGTTCACTCCCATGCATCCCTTGTGACAGCAGCAGCACTTATGCAGCTTTATAGTTGGTGGTTTGGCAAGATGATCTGTTTGAAAACTAAGAAATTGTGTTGGTGCACAGGATTAATTTCAGTAGGATCTGCATGGCCTCAGAAGTCCTGCCACTAGACAACAGAAAGGTAGGAAAAGTCTGCCAAGAAGAGGGAGAGAGGACTGCCTATTTCCACACGTAATGTGATTTTAAATTGGCATAAATGCCTTGTGATACTGGCCCTAAAAATGAATTTTAGGTAACAATTGCTTTCACTTTCCTGCTTTGGGCAAGTACTAAATAGAAAAATTCTTTTTAAAGAATTAATGTGTTACTGTCTCTAAAGCTCAGTGTGAAGCATCCTTTGGGGCTTCAGATATTTCTTTTCAGTGATGAAATGCCACCATTACTTGAAAGATCTACATAGTTTGCTTTGGCAGGGCTAAAGTTTCTGATCAGCTATCTTGAAAAATGCCATTTGTACAAGAAAAAATAAGACCTTTCCTTCCATAATATGTGCTTAAAAACACTTATCAGGCATATATTTCTTAGCCGGGACTTTATAACTATTAAGAGGGCCCAGATTCAGCTGAATCCTAGACAGAGGCTTAACTTCAAAAAATCAAATACACACAAATTTGGGAAAGTACTTTAGGCTGATTTTATTTACAATGAGCTTTGATAAAAACATTCACATGCTTAAAGCCAAGTAATCGTTTCAGGATTTTGCTGAAGCAGGGCCTAAAGGAGGAAAATAGATTTGAAGGATCAATACAGTAATCTACAAAGAACTAACCATTAACACATGGAGTGCCAGGGACGAATTTTTTTGACTTTTCTTTTAACTGGTTTATACTTTCTAAACCTATGTTTTTAATGGCTGAAGGTCTAGTCCCACATATTATTTGCTCAGTCGCAATACTATCTTAAAGAGTGTTTATCTTCTCTCTCTCCCCCATATGCCTTAAACTTCACCTCATCTTCAGAAACACCTATATTATTATTATTACTTAGACCAAGAAGGCAAACAGCATCCTGGCCTGTATCAGAAACAGTGCGGCCAGCAGGACCAGGGAAGTTATCCTTCCTCTGTGCTCAGCACTGGTGAGGCTGCACCTCGAACACTGTGTTCAGTTCTGGGCCCCTCACTACAAGAAGGACATTGAGGTGCTGGAGAGCATCCAGAGAAGGGCAAAAAAGCTGGTGAAAGCTCTGGAGCACAAGTCTTATGAGGAGCAGCTGAGGGAACTGATGGTGTATAGCCTAGAGAAAAGGAGGCTGAGGGGAGACCTCATCACTCCCTACAACTACCTGAAAGGAGGTTGTAGTGAGGTGTGAGTTGATCTCATTTCCCAAGTAACAAGTGATAGAACAAGAGGAAATGGCCACAAGTTGCACCAGGGGAGGCTGAGATTAGATATTTGGAAAAAATTCTTCACTAGGAAGAAATCTGAAAGGGTTATCGCTGGAACAGGCTACCCAGGGAAGTGGTTGAGTCACCATCCCTGGATGTATTTACAATCAAGTAGACGAGGTGCTCAGGGATCTGGTTTACTGGACTTGTATGGTTGGACTCAATGATCTCAAAGGTCTTTTCCAACCAAATAATTCTGTGATACTATGAAGCCTTTGAGAAAAACGGGAGTTTAAAACGTTGATCACTTAATTTATCCAGGTAATGTCATAAGCAGTTGCACCAGCACAAGTGAAAGTGGTCAAGTTCAAGAGGGGACAGGGATAAATAGGTTGTTTCAAAACTTATCTTGTGGTTGCAGGAAGAAATTGAATAACCAGCTTATAAACCCAAAATCTGTCAGCATCATTTAATAGATATAAAAAGTTGGGGGTGCCTTTCTACTGTTTAGGTGTACAAATGATTAGTTTACATACAAATTAAAGGCTGGCTCTTGATTCCTTTAAAAATGATGCCTTAAGCATGGTTCTTTGCTGAAAAGTTACTGGAAGAACAATATTACAAGAAAAGTACAGGGCAGGGTTTGTTTCTTTCGAATCACTTAATGTAATACAAAATTTAAAGGTATTCTGCTTTTGCTGACAGTAATGTAAATTCAGGAGACTCTTAAAAGCGACACTAATGCCTTACTTCACCAACTATGAGAACTGCACCTGAAATTTAGGGTTAAATCCTGGTTTATAGAAAGGTCTTTTGGTCCTCTTTTGACCCACTGAGGAGCAAAAACTTTCTGAGGACCCATATGTTACTGACTGGCACAACACTATGATCATCGTACTCCAATATGCATTGAGTTTCAGAGGCACAATTAGAAGGTTCTCGCAGCTGCTTTGAGGGAAGAATAGGAAGAAGTAAACTTTCCTTCCCCAGCAGTGCTAGCTGCTCTTTAGAGGTGCTATGAATATTGACATGAAAGTCATCAATTACAAAGATGATGCACAAGATGGAACATTAACATTCCTTGCAAGTTGTTAAAGTCTCAAGGACCACGTGCATAAAGGCTGGTACGGTACTTAGGTTGGACTACCTATGAAACACAGTGAAGGAACTTCACAATGTAACTTGGAGCATCAAATCTTGTAAAAATTGACATAAGAGGTGGAAAAACTTTAGTTGTTTCTAAGAATACCTAGAAAATCTAAAATATAAATTTATATAAAACCTAAAATATAAAGTTATAAATCAGAATATGTATGCCTGGTTACTTTACATTCCAAAATAACCATGTAAGCTTGAATTGACAAAAAACTGTGGGAAGGAAAGATGTATGATGACTAAAAAGTATTAGATTGGCTGTGGTTTTTGTAGGGGTTGCTATTTTCTTCCTTTAGAGGAAGGACTCAGATCAGCTGTGAGTCGTGTCATTATCTACAATTCTTTTAACAGCAGAACGGAGGGAAGCTGCCAAAGCATTCAAAATTAATTTAATCAGGCTAAGAGGAGTAAGTCAACCTGACTTCTTTGCCTGCAAATTACAAAATTATCTGTAGTTAAAATTAGTTTCTACCTATCTTGAGGAGGGAGGAGATGAGCTCCTAAAACTACTGTATGCTGTAGTGAGGCTGTGATGTAGGCTGGGCCCATCAGCAGTATTTGCAAAGTCAGTGCTGTTAGTGGAGCTGCTGAGGTGTGTATGCGGTGCCCATGTGATAACCACTGCAAGACAAAGGAGACAATAATAGTAACAACTGTAAACTATGAATAGCAGGTTATTATCACAAAAAAAAAAAGAAAAGAAAATAATCTAGACACAGAATTATGTTCTCTTTTCTCTTCAAAAATCAGAACTGCATAACCTACTTAGCTCTTGCATATAGTAAAATTATTTTTTGACTTGTTATTACTAGATAGAAATGTCAATAAAATTTCTCTTAGCAAATTTGGTTTTAGTCACATCTATCTTCTGATTACTGTCCTTCAGCATAGTGACCATTACAGTCAATTATATTGTTATCTGACTCAAACATGTGGACAGCTCAGTCAGTGACTTTAATTACTTTCTCATCAAAGCCATGTTGGACAGACCCTGAAATTTCTTCTTTGCCTCCTAGGACATTGTAAAGGACAAATGATTTTTGCATCCTGTTCATCAAACATGACAGGAAATCTTTTAGTTGAGTTATCTCAAGTCAAGTTCTACAAAAAATTGTATGTATGCCTGGATTGGCAACGGTCAGATATCCCTTGAGATCTGACAGGTATTGTATGCCCTTAGATTCATGGATTATTTTCAAAACAATAGGCAAAAATGCACATCTTCACTTACAGAGTCTGAAATCAATATATTAACAGAATCCTTTTGTTAAGTAGTCCCTTCACAATACAAAAATGTTTTCAAGCGGTCTACACTACCATGGAAATTCATGAGATCTTACACTTACATGCTAGTTAATTGTGCTCTGCTTTGGCCTTTTCAAAGCTACTGGATGAGTACATACATTTTTTCAGACTAAGTAGCACTTTTAGTCCTAGCTGTAAGTGCCAAGACACCAAACTGCAGAGTTAATTTCTAGTTCTGAATGTGCAATGAACTTAATAATACTTAAGTACTTATTCTTACTGAAGTTCATGAACATGTGGATAAGGAGATAAACAGGATGCAATTACCGGATGTTCACATCATCATCAGAGGGATGTTGCATTATTATTGTAGAGAGCAGGGCAGATACCCTTAACAGATGCACCTCATAAAACACATCTCAGATATACTCTAAAGAATCGCCCACTGGGACACAACTTAAAACTTTTTTATCAAGAAAACTTATTTCCAGAGAAGAAGGTGTACTGCAAATGTCATTGATTTCTTTTTGATAGCTACAGCAGCCAGTCCTTGCACCTAAGGGGGGGCATTTGAGCTAATGTTTGAATACAAATAATCATGGCCTCAGACAGAATAAAATTTTATGAAATTATAGTCTAAATACTGTTGCCTTTAGAACAGACAAAACTGCAGCTGTTCATTTCATGAAGAACAGATTTAGACACATGCAATCATGGTGAGAGCTGCTCAGAGATGTGATAGCTCTGATTGTAGAAGGGACAATTACTCCTTTAGGGTTTCTAGAATGAATGAATTACTGAGGTTGGGGGGACCTGGGTCACCTAGTCAAACTCCTGCTCAAAGTGGGATCACTGAATACAAATCAGGCTGTTCAGGGCTTTTGAAAATCTCCAAGGAGGAAGGGTTCGCAACCTCTCTGAACAATCTGTTCCATGGTTAATTTTCTTGTCACCGATTTTTTTCCCCTCTTACATACAGTCAGAACACCTCCTGTTTCAATTTATGATCACTGCTTTTCATACTTCTGTTGTGCAACACAGAGCAGAACCTGCCAAGAAAAAGGAACATTTCCTACACATTTTCCCTAAGTATCTCTCTTACTGGCCACTGTCAGAAATACATTGCTGGTCTAGTAGAACTTTTAGTTTTATCAAGTGCAGTGCCACACGTTCCTATGACAGAACCTCCACTACTTTTCTTTATAGACTACTGAATAGTAATTATTAGCTTATTTTTTTAACAGCAATAACTGATGTATAGAAACATGCAGGAAAAAAAGGGTCTGATCTGCAAAGAGAGAGATTACAAAAGTTGTATAAGGCATCAAATACCTTACATGTTGCAATTTAGAAAGTTGAATTTAGTTGTCTTGATAAAATAACACACAGGAAAAATCAACAACCTGGTGAATTACCAAGTAGGGTTTAGGAATAGAAACCAGCATCAAGAAGGAGAATGCAAAAAAAAATTCAGCTGCCTAAATGTGCATTTGTTATCTAATGTATTCACTATGACTTTGAACTGGGAAGTATCATTTCCCACAGCTCTGATTTTACACAAACGTGCAAGACGAAAGAACTGCAAGCAGTACAATGGAGGTGGGGATGCACGATTACAACCACCCCCACTCTAGGAGGCACCCAGGCATTGCTGAAAGAAACAACAGGTTCATACCTGTAGCAGTGCAGCTTGGAGGTGATGCTGAAGCTGTTGAAACTAGTGACTTGACTGGTTTGTTAACAGATGAGCTGGAGGCATGTGCACCATAAATTGTTTGGGTAATGCAATAGAGCGCTATCACACAACAAGAAGAATGGTTCAATGGGACTTACTCAAACAGAACTGGGATCAAGGGATTAAAGTGGGCTAGTATTTAGTCTATGATCTGAACACACTCTCTTGATTTCTTCACACAAACTAACAGAGTAAACTCAAATGTACCATTTTAATTGCCAAATTAATTTTGGAGTTTATGTTGCATATAGAGGCACATAATTTCTTTACTAAGGCTTAAAGAGAAAGTGCTGCACTGCCTTTTGTCCATTATTTTTTTGTAACCTCTGCCTTCATCCTTTACACTTAGAATTTTTAGCCTGTGATGTAAAGTCTCCTACCTGTTTAAGGGAAAAAAATTACTTTAGGATAAGTTTGCAGGGAGAAACAACACCTTTTACTATAATCACACAATTATCAGGATTGGAAGGGAACTCTGGAGGTCATCTAGTCCAATCCTCTTGTGAAAGCAGGCTCACTTAAAGCAGGCTACAAAGGAATGTGCACAGGTGGTTTTGAGTATCTCCAGAGAGGGAGACCCCACAACCCCCCTGGGCAGCCTGTTCCAGTGCTCATAGTAAAGAAATTATTCCTCGTGCTCAGGTGGGACTTCCTGTGTTCCAGTTTGTGCCCATTGCTCCTTGTCCTGCCACTGGGCACCACTGAAAAGAGTCTGGTACCATCCTCTTGACATCTGGCCTTTAGATATTTCTTAGCATTAACAAGAGTCCCCTTCCAGGCTAAACAGACCCAGGCCCCTCAGCTTCTCCTCATAAGAGAGATGCTCCAGTCCCCATATCATCTTCATGGCCCTCTGCTGGACTCCAGTAGTTCCTTGTCTAGCCCAGAACTGGACACAGTACTCCAGCTACGGCTTCTGTAGGGCAGAGTGGACAGGGAAGATAACCTCCTTCAACCTGCTGGCCGCACTCTTAATGCACCCCAAGATACTAATGGCCTTCTTGGGCACAGGGGCATGTTTCTGGCTTGTCTACTAGGACTCCCAGGTGCTTCTGTGGAGAGCTGCTTTCCAGCAGGTCATCCCCTAACCTGTACTGATGTAGGGGGTTATTCCTCCCAAGGTGCTGGACTCTACACTTGCCTTTTTTGAACTTCCTTATGTTCTTCTCTGACCATCTCTCCAGCCTGTCCAAGTCTCGCTGAATGGCAGCACAGCCTTCTGGTGCACCAGCCAATCCTCCCAGTCATCAGCAAACTTGCTGAGGATACACTCTGTCCCCTCATCCAGGTCACATATGAATATGTTGAACACGACTGGGCTGAATACTGACCCCTGAGGAATATCGTTGGCTACAGTCTTCCAACTAGACTCTGTGCTGCCACTCACAACCCTCTGAGTTCTGCCATCCAGCCAGTTCTTAATCCACTTCACTGTCCACTCATATAACCCCCACTTACTAAGCTTACCTATGAGAATGTTATAAGATACAGTGTCAAAAGCCTTGCTGAAGTCATAACTTCACTTATATCCTTACAGCATCATGGTTACATTATTATTTCCAATTTACTTATAGAAGAGAAATGTGGATTGCATTCCATTCTTGGAACTGGGATCCACATTGGGTCTGTCAACATGTACACTAGCAGTCTTCATTTGGCACTTTCAAAAGAGAGAGACATCAAGTTAATGCTATGCAAAAAAAAAATAAAATTGCTGGAACAAATGAATTCCTAAGTCATCACTTTTTATAAACACAAAGGAAGCTGTAAATACACTTCAGAAGCATGAAGTAAGCATGCCAGATCTCTTACTCTTTTTTATTTTAATTCCTTATATTTTAACTTTCAGTTTTTAAATCTGTATCTGGAGGCTAGTAGGCAGCAGAGAACCACAGGGGTCTGTTCTGAGACCTTTAAATCTTTGTCAATTACCTGGAGGACGCGATATTGCATATTCATTGGAAGCGCAGATGCCACCAGCATGGGGAAATCAGTCAATATGCTCAAAGGCAAACTTGACTTCCAGAGGGACCTGGACAGTCTGAAGGAATGGGCCAATAGGGAACAGCACAGTACTGTACCTGGAATGAAAGGACGGCTGGCAGAAATGCAGACCATGGACAGACTGGTGGGAGAGTATCTCTAATGAAGAAGTTCTCAGGGCTTTGCAGTCAGCCAGTGGCACCTGAGCACTGTGTGCTCTGGTAGAATGATATCCTGAGTGGTATCACTAGTAGCACAACCTGTAGATTGAAGGAACCGTTGATCTAATTTTAGGCAGCACTCATTAGGCCACATGTATATACTGCATGCAGGTTTGGGCCCAAATACAAGTAATGCATCAATCAACTGGAGTAAGTTCAGTGGATACTCACTGATATAGTCAGAGGCTGGAGCACTTGCCCTTCAAGGAGTTGCTGCAGGACCAGTCCTTGTTCAGCCTGGAGAACCCATAAGGAGGTCATTAATATGACACAGCCAGGCTCTCCACAGAGCTGCAAGGTGGGAGGATGGGCTTAAGGCAACATGCTTAAGTTGGAACAAGGGAGGTTCAAACTGAACATAAGAGAAAACCTTTTTCCCCATGAGGACAGTGAGGCAGTGGCACAAGCTGCCCAGAGCAGTTGTACAGTCCTCATCTTTAGAAGTTTTCAAGATCAGACTGCATAAAGCCCTGAGCAATCTGGTGTGACCACACAGCTACTTCTGCCTTGAGGAGAAATATCTTCCAACCTCAGTGACTTTGAGGTTCATACCAGAGTAAAGATATACTTGAACTCTGCTACAGACCAAACATATATGAAAGTGTGCTGTTTATCCCCAGGATCAAACAGTTGGGACATATTATGTCAGCAAATGAAACACAACGCTTTCAGCCCTTTAACAACATATGAAAAAGGAATGCTGTGGTATCACACTCTATATATTAACAACTACACACAAACAACTTCACTACCAGATTTGGCGTTTATCCCTCTGTCTGTATATCATCTATATTTTTATGAATTTGTGTTTGTCACTGCTTGAGAGGTTTACCCCAAGCACATCTTGTTCAGAGTTTGTTACTGTATTGCATACATTTCTTCATTGTCTCGACTGTGCAGAAAGTTAAATCTTTAAGAAGCTCTTTGAGGGCCAGAACCAGTTATATGGGCGTGGAGAGGTTCAGGTTATACAGAGTGATTATCAGAAATCAGACAGTCAATGAAGCTGATATCTAGAGACACACTGGTACTGAGTCATTACAGTACTATTAGGAAATAACTGGCCTCTTGTGTGCATTGCACTCCAAGGTATGGATAAAATGCTGGATTGAAGAGAAAGATAAATATCAATACTTTACAATTCTAAAGGACCCTCTCATAATGCTTGAGACAAGGATTACTGATGTTCCTTTCATATTATTTTGTAAGGTAGGCAGGCATGGTCCTCACCTTTTCAAATGAAGAAACAGATGCACTGAGATTGAATGGCTTGCCCAGGATCACGTGTTAAATCTGTGATGGAATCACAAATAATACCCATGTATTAAGGGCAGCATGTCCTATACCTTTTAAATCTTATCTTTGATCATCTTTTACTGCTATATTAGAAGGTTACTGGGTCAGAGAAGCTGTTTTCTCATCTGCCTGTGAACCATCAATTACAATCTAACATAGTACCAGTGTTATTCCTTAACATGATATCTGTGTACAAACGTGGGTACAAGCGTTCACCCTTGTAGACAGTATTTGACACTTGAATGGAGTCACTATGAAAAATGCTGATATCCACCCGACTCTGCTCTCATAATTTAGCTTTGTACAAGAAGAAAAATAAAGAGAACTTGGGAAAGGGTGAGAGAGAGAGAGAGAAAGCAGGGAAAGAGAAAGAACACCATGAAGAATGCAGGACAATGAAGAACAATGGATGTGGAAGGGAATGTGGAAAGAGAAAAAATATGAAAACGGAAAGAGGAAGGGTTATAGAAAGAAAGAGAGAAGAAGTAAGAGATGGCACAAAGGAAGTCAAGAAGCAAATCAGAAAAGTGAAATAAAAAAAGAAAGCATAGCAATAGGAGAGATGAGCTGATTGGGAGAGTAGACAGGAATTCTACAACGTGGTATCTGATTACATTTATTAACAAAATAAATTTAATAAAACTAAACTACCTTTGTTTCAATGTCCAATTCCATGGATTATCATGGAATAGAAATGCAAAATGACTTTAAAGTTATGGCCAAAATTTCCAGGTTGTATTAGAAAGACTAAAATATGAATAGCAAATATTAGTATTAACAGTGATGCCAGACCCTACAAAGTCCAGCCTGATCTATGTAGTATACTTACTGGAGACAAATTTGCATTTGGTATAACAAAATGTGGAAACTTTATTGTATGGTTCACTGCATCTCCCATATAAAATCCATAAAAAATGCACTCAAAACACTGTGTTGCACAATAGAATGGAAAATGCATCATGGAGAAGCTTTATGATACTATTTTTCTAGGCTCTTCCAAAATGCCTTTGTACTTCCTTCTAGAACAGCTACAGCAAATTTTACCTTGTGCAAAGCTATTGCTACTTTTATTTAATTAATTTAGGCTGTCATAACTTCTTTTTAAGATGTCATAACTCATTGGGAGTTTAAAACATTTACAACTTGATTTTTTTTTTCAACTTAACAAAGCAATTAATAACAATAAAGCATTAATAGCAATAAAGAAAGAAATCTGAGTTTGCTTTTCTGCATTCTCCCTAACCCTAAACAAATATAGTTAGATAATGTATTTTCAAGTGGAATGTAATATCATGCATAGATACTTCTGGTTTGAGCTAAAGCAGAACCAATTCTCTAACTTTTCAACTAAGCCTCATCTAAGTAACTTCAGTTTCTGAAAGTTAGCAATATGTTTTTCAGACAGCGTCTGTCTCTAGAAATGGATAGTCTCTGTAGAAGTAACAGGACAGTGGTATGCAGAGATGCTTATACTTATTATTTTGTAAATTAATACCATCCTAGTGTTGGTGGAATACTGTAAGTTGAAGGGTAAAGATCCTCCTTTTTTAGAGGATCACACTTGCAGGGACGAGCAGACATGACAGGTGACCCAAAACTGACCAACAGAGTATTCCATGCCATACAGGTCATATTCAGTGCAAAGCTCTTCCTCAATGACTGACATCTAGTGAGGACCTCATCTGTCTGTCTGTCTACTTCTGATCCAAATCTGTGCATTCCTGAATCCAGTTCCTGGGACCAGCCAGGGCCTTCCACTGTGCCTGCCCTGCACTATCAGTGGCAATGTATAGTCATTGAGGAGTTTGATCTGGTTTTATGTACTTGTATATACTTGATTATCCTCTTATTAAACTTATTATTTTCCTTTTTGTTATTACTGTTTCATTAAAACAGTTTTAGTCTTAGTTTCCAACACAGAAGTCCCTCTCCCTCATTTCCCCTTCCGCTTTCCCTGTGGGAGTGGAACCGAGTCTACATCTGCCCAGTTTACCTACTGACCTGGCCGGGGCCAGGGAGAGGGTCTAAACTGGCACAATACTTCTGTACCCAGCTGCAAGTAAAGTGTTTGCACTTGACTCAAGTTGACTTTGTAGAAATTTTTTAAGCAGGTGAATTGAGAGGAACAGTGGTATTAAAAACAGTGGTATTAAAAAATACCAGCTCAGAATCTGGCAAATTGCAGAGGTTAGTCAATCAAGAAAAAAGTGAAAGTTTAATTTAATGGAGAAAGATAACTTTATGTAATTATCTCTTCCTTGATTTTTCTTTCTGCTGCAGATATACTTTGCTCATTCTCTCTCTGTCATTTTTGGACACTACAGTCAGTTCAGGCTGGCTTCTCTTGAAAGTCTCTTATATCCTTTAAATAAACAAAAAGGGGTTTTTTTCAATAAAAATTTTTTTTCAAATTTTTTCAATAAAAATTTTTTTTCAATATAAAAAGGGTGAAATATTTTTTTATACATGTTCAGACAATGGGTGGGCACTATGTGCCTTCACCTTAGGTTCAGTATTTCTTACACACATACACCATCTCTAACTTTTCCAATTTAGAAGTATTGACTACTTTCATACTTGTGGGTGAAGTATTGCCTTTCTTCTTCCAAAGGCAAGGACACCGACATTGATTCTCATCAAGCTTTAATTTAAAAAGGACAATATAATGGAAACATTATGTGCACACTTGTCTGCTCTCAGCTCCATGATTCATCATAATCACAGAATATTTAATATGTGTTTTCAATGGAGAATGCCCCTTCTAGACAAACGACAAGTGTGAATTTTTTTGAGGTTTGCCCTATAGACAAAGAAACAGAGATTAAACAAGAATGGAGTTAAAGAAAAATCCTAAGTATTCAGTTGCCTAGAAACTTTGCTGTCCCTACTTTTCAAAGGTGACCCAATATAAAACTGCAATGGGGGTGAGATGCTACCAAAAGGCAGGAATTTCATCCAACTGATCCCTGAGCCTGCTGTGTGAGGGGAAGGTGTAGAATGGGGAAAATCTGCCATTCTTGAAGAGCAAAAAAACCAATAACCAAAGTCATAGACACCCTGGGAAGTCCAATAGTGAGACATTGCTCCGAGGCTGACATCCAGCTTGATGTAATACATCCATCCTCAGCTTAACGTACATAGAGGAGAAACAAGAGAAAATACTGTGTGTGGCCAGGCACAAAACGCTTCTGTGCCCCATGCTAACCTCATCTGGCTACTACAAAAGCCAGGAGCAATCTGACCTGTTTCCATGCACCCAGTCTTCCACCAGGAGTTATTCTCTGTGTTTAGAAGGGATGGGAAAGTCTGAAAGGTAAATTATTCCTTTACAGAACATCTTGGTGCCTGATTACCCAGTCTGCAGAAAATAGATCTGATTTTGATTGGGGCCATTCAGTAAGAATAAATGTGAAACGCTGTATTAAGTATCATGATTCGTACACCCCCAAAATGAAGCAGTATAATTTTACG
The DNA here is from genome assembly GCA_033556795.1 of Tapera naevia. NCBI lineage: Eukaryota > Metazoa > Chordata > Aves > Cuculiformes > Neomorphidae > Tapera > Tapera naevia. The sequence goes on from JAUMJJ010000038.1 coordinate 22,937,837, forward strand.
TTTTAATTATGCTACTAAAACATTCCAGCCAGGTTTTGCCCAGCTCCTTCTAGCCTACTCAGCAGCAGAGGCCTGTCCAAGAGATGGTGGGGGCTCTGGCAGATACCCCATGCCAAGCTCCATCCCAGCACCCGCACACAGCCAGGTCAGGTCTGTTGACAACAAACCCACAGCACTGCCACAGGGGTGACTGAAGCAAGGTCAAACTCATTATCAGTGATGGTGGTGTCACAACAGTTGTTAGGAAGTGCCTGTGGCACTCAGGTAACAACTACCTTGTGAAGGGTCTATGGCAGGACAAGATGAATGTGATTAAAAACTGGTTGCAGTTATTTCTTGGATTGATCCTAGGACAGTTTTCTCTTTGATTAACCCTCTTCAACCCTCACCTAGTTATAGCAAAACTGATTTTTAATCCACTAATAATTTCAAAGGGGCCACATGCTGATATTAGGAAAAAGAGGGAGGATACTTTCTAGATATTATCTCTGAGGGTTCAAGAAGAAGAATGGTAGGACAACTAAAGAAAAGAAAATTGTTTCAGAGATCAGTGCATGAACATTTCAAGGCTTGAAATAAATTTGACAAAAGTACGCTACGTATTTTGAAAATCAAATTAGAATTTCAAAAGCAGCTATGGGCCTCAAATTACTTTAAACACTTAAAAATATACCCATCAAGGCCAGTTCAGACAAATACAAAACAAATGAACAAAACACTGTTCCTTGGAGTGTGATTTGGTTAGTCTTGGTCTGACTTTTCAAAAGTTACGAGACTACCTATATTATTTCAATTCAGGAAGTGTTTCAGCATTATTTCATAGCTAAAGCACACAGAAGTAAAGAAATGCAGTTTAAAAATTACTTATGTCCACAGCCTGCATAATTTTCACATTATAAAGGTGGGAAAAGGGTGGATGGCATTTCGATTTCAGCTGAGTATGTCAACAGGAAACTGAGGGTGCATGTCTAGTGAATCATAAGATCAGATAAAAACAGATTTATTTAGTCACTAGTACCATTAATCATGTGTGTATATATATATGTACATAAACTATTTATAGATTAAAGATTTTCAGTAGATATATACACCTGCATGCCCTCAAACACAATATACTTGTTCACGGAACAAAATGGTCACAGTAATTAAAAGCAGGAGTGTAAAACCCACTTACTGCTGCCTGGCTGACGATACCACTGCAAATACCCTTATCAAATGTTTCTGGTTCTAGGTGAGATGCAGAAGTCTGCTGACCTGGCTGGCAGGCAAGGGTGAAAGATTATTCACACAGGCAGGATCTTTTGCTGTAGAAATGACCTGACCCCAGTTCTGCTATTGCTCCAACATGTGCACCATCAATCCCACCACGTTTTAAGCAAGCAGGTGAGGAGGATTCTTCCCAGCTCCCTTCCCTTCTCCTGGGCTCAGACTCCCTCTCCTGGCCTCTGGTACCACTGCAGCCTTGTTCCTCTTCCCATGGTTAACCTTGTACCAGGGAGAAAATGTTTCTTCAGTGTCACTATCCACCATAGAAATCTGAGGTCATCTTCCTGGGGCTCCATCACAGCACCTGCTTGTGTCCATGCGGACCTGCCTGTTGTCATTTTCTCGTATATTCACTGTAGCACACAACTGTCCAACACAGCAGCAATTTGACAGTTCACAGCATGGGGGTCTGAAGGGGATACCACATCCTCGACTTCCAGGTGAAAGCTTGGTGATGTACTTCTCTGGGTATCAAGGTGGCAAGAAGAGCTGCCACTTTATATATAGGCAAATGCCCCTGGATTAGTGTTATGGCCAGCTCCTCTGGTTTTATTATGATACGTCTTCTATCTGCCCACTCTTAGTGTCAAATACTATCCCTATTTCAGTCTTGAAAAATCTCCAATTTTTGGAATAGTCTCTGTTCAGAAGAGGTAAGATGTGGATACTGTTGACTGCACATGCTGCTGCCCTAGTTAAAACGAGCTTCAGTTCCCACCATCCCTAAAGTTATAATCTTCTTTCTGCTCTATGTCCATCTCCCCAAAACCAGACAATCAGGACAATCTCATCCAAGCACCCTAGATCTGTGCTGATTCCCCAAGCAGCCTAGCCATTGCCTGCCAGTGTGTGGGGTCATTGTATACCAACGTCCACTGCACAAAGGTCCTGTTCTATATACTTGGGTACATCTAGATATAGATACACACATGATGTGACAATTGGAAAAAAGAGAGGGAAATGCAGGCCACAAACAGACCACAGAAGTCAGGACCAGTAGAGAAGCAGGAAAAACATAAATTGAACAGCTTTCTGTTCAGGTGAATTGCTGTGGGATGCAGTAAGGTAGTAAGGCAGATCTCCATCTAAGCAAAAGAAAACAAAGCAACCTTAAAGAAATGGACATGGAAGCCTACATGGGTGGCAGTTGACTTTTATTGTTGAAGTTTGAATCTGAAAGGACCATAAACAAATTTCAAGTTGTCAGCTTCCCTCTGAAAGCAAAATCAACACTATTAAAAAACTCTAATGATTTGTAAGCAAATCTCGTGATTTTATTTTGGAAGTAACACACACTCTTAACTCACTTGGGCACTGGTAAAAACCGCAAGAAGGATCAAATTGCTCATCTCAGTAGCCTGTTAATATAAGTGAGCAGTGTGTGTGATTGTGGTATGGTCTAAAAACATCATTCATTAATGAGTGGCATAGTTATTAGAGCAACAAAACAGAATTCACATGCTGCAAAGCACTTAAAGTTCATGAAAAAATTCTCTGTGCCTTCTCTGCACGTCTGTGCTCCTGCCTACCTCTGTTGGTGTCTTTCTTTTCACTGAGGTTGTGGACGAGATCAGGAGTGAAGGCTAACTAACTAGCTTTTCTGTCCTAAATTGTAAGTCCAGAGTTGCAGTGTCAGTTAGAGGCACAGGTGGCTGTGGAAGGGGCCGCGACAATCCTTTCTGTTCTCAGATCAGTAAAAGGGGGCGTACTTGCATAGCACCAGCATTTTATCTTTTTCCTATTCTGCTACCCGTCTTTCCTGCAACCACCTTGCTGGGAGAGGGCAAGAAGTTGGGAAGGGACACAGCCAGGTCAGCTGACCTGAAGTGGACAAATAGGTAGTCCATACCATATAACAAGATGCTCAGCAACAAAAACTGTGGTAGAGGAAGAAACAAATTGGGGATTTTTCCTTCTACAGTGGCCATTGTTTAGAGACTGACTGGGCATCTATCTGCTTGTGGAAGTCTGTGAGTGATTGCCTTTACATCACTAATATATATTTTTTTTTTCTCTTTCTCTCACTTATTAAGCTGTCTTTATCTCAACTGCCAGGTTTTTCTTGCTTTTGCTCTTCCTGTTCACTCCCCTGTGCTCCTTGGAGGAGGGAAGAGGAGTGAGCAAACAGTTGTGTGGGTACTTGGCTGCTGGCCAGAGCCAACCCGCTGCACTATGGTTTCATCCCAGCCTTGCCAAACTTTCACCAAACTGGAAGGAATTTTCTATGCATCTTTTTCTGTATGCATAGAAACACACACAAAAAAATCTATTTAAAATATGATTTTGTGAATAGAATGGAAAAATAAATAGATGATTAAATGATTAGCTTGATTGTAGATTTTAATATTGTGATACACCTTAAACCAAAGTTATCTTCATTTATATCCCAATATTTAAAATAAGCATACACTGCAGAAAAGCTGCATTTCCTAACCAATCTTTTACCTTTGATGATAGTAACACCAACCAATATAGCCAACTTACTTTGACAGTTGCATAGAAAAATCTTGCAGTGACCCATCTGAAATGCCTTTTTTTCAATAGAGTTTAAAAACCTTGGACAACCAATGGCAGAGAGAAATTCTCACTCCAGTTGCTACTTACTATAAAGGTTTAGGCATAAAACAGAGAAAATAAGTGTCCTTCCTTATCTGAAGGTTTTACATTTAAGAATGACTGTATTTATTGGACTGGACAGTGTCTTTATCTTTTAATAATCTTTGTGAAATTAAGCTTGTACATACTATACTTTTTGCACAATTACATCTTTAATCAACAGTGATTCTATTAATATTATTTTCTTCTTCTAAAGTCCTGTTCTGGTAATGATTTCTGGACCAGCCTCGAGTGCTGTCCCAATTTAGGATGCTGCATTTGTCCATAATGTGGTAGAACAAGCAGGCATCATCTGCAAACCGTGCCCCAGACAGTGGGTTAGGAAAGCTAAAACACCTTTAGAAAAGGAAATTAATTTTCTTCATTATTGCATTTTAAGATAGTTATGACCTGTGGTTTTTTTTCTTAAACATGGTGTAGTGGCATAGGAACACATCATCCATTTTTCCATTCAGGAAAAACTGCATGGAAAAAAATGTAAGGAAATGCCACATTACACAAATTCCATACATTGTACGATAGCCATTATAACAGTAAATAGTACTCTGAAAATTCCTCTTTTAATGCCAAAATTAACTATGAAATTAATTCATGATGGTCATCTGCACAGAAGGTTCTTTTAACGCAACATTTTTTTTTAATGTGTCCTTCCATGGAGAACTTCCCCTCCCTAACATGCAAAGTCCTGTTGGTAGCACTAGGTACAGGTTCAGGGAAGATGAGCTGCCTGGGCACCTGCTCATCTATCACTGGCCCTGTAGTCCTGCTGTTCTCTGCCTAAAGTGTTAGTAAACCCGCTCTCATCTCTTAGGGACTTTTAGGCTGTAGCAGTAATATGCTGTTGAACAGAGGGGGAAGTATTACTGACACGCGGTTTGCCACAGCCAGGGAAGTAAGCAGAGTTTCATCTCTTGCAAAGGGAGACTCCTACATCTTTCTATCATGCTTTATCCATTTGCTGCCCAGAGCTGCAGGAGCAAGGGCTGCCTTACCAAAGATGACCTCTTCTTCCCTCTTCTAACCTAATGTTCTTCCCCATCTTCACTCTCTGGCTCTTTTGTGAAGTGTTTATTTAGACTTATGGCAACCTCATAGATTTTATACCTCATAAAACCTTTCTACATAAAGGATTGTGACGTATTATTATTGTATGTAAATATTTGATGTATTATTATTGCATGTAAATATTTGATGTATTATTATTGTATGTAAATATTATTGTATTTTTGATGTATTATTATTGTATGTAAATATTTGTAGGAAAGGTGAAAAGAAAATGGAGCCAGACTCCTCTCAGCGATGCCCAGTAACAGGACAAGAGCCAATGGCACAAGAGTTTCTCTCTAAGCACAAGCCCTCACTTTTCTTTCTATTGAGGGCCACTGAATATAGGAACAGAGAGGTTATGGAGTGTCCATACTTGGAGATATTAAAAATCTAACTGGACATGGTCCTGGGTAACAGGTTCTAAGTCATGGCCCTCCTTGAGCGAGGCACGCAAACTTACAAACCTACAAACACAGATTTACAAAACCAGTCAGAGATTCATGCATGCTTCTGTGTAGCTGGATTTGACATTCCTCTGCTCAGTTTCAGACCTTTTCTCCTCTTCTGGAAATGCAACGTAGCAACAACAACCAGAAATGGTAAAATCCCCCTCTTGGCCTGACTTGTGCAGTCTTTTCTTTCCACTCCTCAGGAGGTGTTTTAAATCTCTGCATAAGTGGAAGGGCATGAGTAGGGATCTTCTGCCACCTTGTATATAGTAAATTCAGTGTTTCAGCACAGCTGGCTTGTGCCTGGGTAAAAGAAATTAAATGAAGCTTTTCAGCCAGCTCTTCTCCAGCTTCCTGTCAGTGTCCAGATGTGTTATTTGTTGTCTTTGTAAGATGGTTCCTAGTCCCAGCAGATCTGAACAGCTGTGCCACTTGATGTTGTACTAAACAGATCTTTCTGTGTGCACAGTCTGGCTTCCTCCGATCAGCCTCCAGCTTTCCAGTCCTTACAGATTGGAAGGCTCACCACTATATCGTGCAAAGACTTCAGAAATCTCCTTAGGGTTTTCTTCCTTCTAAATCCCCTTCTGCTGTTTGCTTTACTGTCACCATGACAGCTTAAAGCTAATCTTTAATGTTTCCATTCCATTCATCTCCTACTTTCCTGCCATAAATAAGTCTTGATGTTGCTTTCTATTGATAGATACCTGCCAGGCCCTGGCTCTCAAAATCAAATAATTTGGTGATGCTTTAGCCATTTCTTGATTTAGCAATCACATTTTCTGACTTCCTCCACATGGATGAATTTCTGACTCTCCACGTGAATGATTCCAGTCCATACACATTTCCATTTCAGACTCTTTTGCTCATCCCTGAGTATGACTTGCAGCTTCTCAATGCTTTGCATAACACATTCAAACATGGTCATTATGCTGCTTTTGTCTTTTCCTAAGTTTGCCCCAGTCATCTGACACTTCACCCAGCACGCCATCAGTGATGCACTCCTGTTCTGCCCATGATTAGTACACAGAAATAGCTCCTGGCTTGTCTTCTTCATACTACCTGTGCCATCCTGTACAATTTTAAAAGGGGACAGAGGGCACCAAGCTGTGCATTGATTGTGAAGTGACCTGGGTGATGCATCCTTGTCTATTGTTTTAGGTAGTTGTCACGTCGTGGGGCATCTCCTGATCCTTCTCTCCTCCTGTATGCAGGGCAGCAGGGCTTCATACAAAGGAGGTGCAGAGGAATGCCTCTTGTGAGGCTTACAGCTGCCTTAAACCATGATACCCACACAAGTAGTACAAAGGGAAAATCAACACAAAGAGAAGAACAAATGCTTGCTGCAAAGCCATGCTGCCAGTTAGGTGAATATTGCAGAAGTAGTTTTACATTTGTGACCCAGCTGTAATGAAAGCTTCTGATTCACAGATGTCTAGATGGGGATGATACCTTAAGCTTTTCTTACAAAAGTAAAAGTGCTTGTGTTATCAAGGTATGATGAAGTTCAATAAATGTAAATTTGGTAGAGGTGCCCTTCTGCCACTACTCATGCCACAGGAGGAGGCACTCCAGAGCACTTAATCTTGCACTGAGCTCTTCAGCTCTCACAATGTTGAGTCTCTAAGTGTCTCATCCCTTTTGTTTGTTCCTTTACTGGATCCTATTAAGCTGTGGTCAAGGGGTTTGCCCTGCCAGCCAGCTCTGGCCACCAGAAAAGAGAGCAGATGGTAATATGGCTTGGAACCTTTTTCACAAAGGCCAATGTAATCATTATTAATACTAACTGCAAACCCCAAATACTCTGCTTCCTACCCCAATGAGCTTACTGTCTTGCTTAGGACAAGATCTGTCACATTGATCCCCACAGCTGCCATCAGGATTATCTCATCTACTGTCTTCCATTTGTCTCTCTGCCTCTGCTTTCCCAAAAATACAGCTCCCGATTGTCCATCAGCCCACATCTTCTTGGCGCTCTTTTGTAGTCTCTTTGATGTCTTTCATTCACAGTAAGAACTTAAATAAAATGTCTGAATTAAGAATAAAACTTCCCTATTTTCATTCTTCCTCAAATCTCACCTCCACGCAATAGGTAAGGTAGCTGACAACCTATAAAGCTGTTTATTATATTCACTGGTAGCAACCATACTGTTTATCTGTCCTTTCCATTTTTTTGATGTTTCTATTTTGTCCTCCATATGTTTTAACTCACTATGTGTTATTGCTTTCAGTATATGTAAGGATGGCACACAGCACAATTTGGCAAGCTTGACAGGTACTTGCAAATACTGCCTCAATGCACAACACTAATTAAGGAGAAGTAATTCTTACAAAAATTTCTACCTTGACAGAACCCAGCTTGCTTAAATGCTTTTCAGCTTTCTGATACTTTCTTATAAAGACTGCTATGGTACATCCTCTGATTCCAGTTTCTCATCCTTATGTTCTCAAAATCACACTTTGAATTTCAGCTTCAAAAGATAAGATATCATGAAAGAGACACTGTTGAAAATGTAGCTGTAGTAGACTATTTGTGAGAAGAAAACAGGATGCTTTCATGTATTAACTTATTTGACAGAAATGCTGTCTTCTGTTCTGAATTCACAGAGTTTGAATCAAACTCAGAAACTAGAATTTTCATTTAACAGCATAAACTACTCCAAATTTCCTGGAAAAGTCTGAACAATAGTGATCTTTTAGCTGAACAGTGCTTGAGTCTGGAAAGCCATCAGTGTTAGAGTATGTTATGCAACCAGGAGCAAGAGTGTTTCAGGCAACTTGAATGTTAAAGTGAACAATTTGCATTGTACTATAACCACTTTGTTGCTGAATAGAATAGTGTAGTGTTCCTGCATACCACTGCTTACTTCATCACTGGGAGCATGATTTCTCATTACTTTGCACCTGTTGAAGTAATTTATGGCTGTGTAAAGTGGGTATTTAAAAAATACCATTTAATCATATTTCATACCTACTTTGTGCTGGATGCAGAGAGCAGACTTCATATGTCACTCCATCTGTCCATTGCCATAGATATCAAGATCTCTTTTACTAAATCTACCATATTTGGAAATACAAAACTATCTTTTTTCCCTATACCTATTTTAGGAACCCATGCCTTGATTCAGTAAACGGGTGGTTTTATAGCTAATTTGCTTGACTCTTGTATCCCCATCTCCATTTCCCCTTATTAACATCATAAAGGGAATATAAAGAAATTTCAATAAGTCAATTGGCACTTCTGGGACTGAGTGAATACTCTGCCAGTGTCCTCCTAAACCACTTACTCTCAGCTTGTTATGTGAAAGCTGGAACTTCCCATATTCCAAAATGTGTAAAGATGGCAGGCATCACCTGTTTTCTGAGGTAGTTATTGGGGGAGACAGAAAATACAAGAGATACTGAATCACAGTCCACAGAATCATTAATTCAATGAAAGCATTTTCCTTTGTGTAGTAGACCATTAGATGACAGAGCAAGATTAAAACAAAGAAAAAAACCATGTTTTTTAATCAGAGCTTTGTGAAGTGTGTTAATTATCTACAGGGGACATGATGCTACAATGAAAGACTGTGGTTTTAACTCCCTAGTCTGAGACTCGAGCTTCCATTTGTTTCTGAGTGAGCAGTGCATTGGGTAAGGACTCTGGGGTAAACCTAGAGTGGATATGTTTTGTGATCAGTGGACTGTGTAATGAAATACTGATGTAATATATTTCCCTTTTTCTGCAACGGAGTCCCTCTGGGAGTGGATGTAGCTACATTTGATATCATAACAAACCTAAAACTGGTAATAAGTATGTGCATATCTTTTCCTAAAAACCAGGTATGAGTTTTGATGCACTGACTATTTATTATGTGATGAGTTTTCTTTTCCCAAGCCTTTATAACAAATCTGCCTTGATATACTTTCTTTTCACAGTTTGAAACTGTACTATATGCACACTGTGTATTAGCAGAGCCAGCAAGAAAGCTAAAAAAGCTAGTGGGGATAAGCAAAGCAGCCCCAGCCCAACCACTGCAAGCCTAGATAACTATTCCTTTGCTATAGCCTCAGTCTTCTCTGTATTCAGTTGCTTTCAGCTTCCCCTTCACCCATCTGCAGTATGGGTTTATGGTGCTGTATTTACAATCAGAGATCTGAAGGGCAAAGTTTGACCTGAATTTCCCATTTCTTTTTTTCGTATTCATAAACTGGAGATTATATGACCAGTGGCATCTGTTCAATCCCAGTCATTCTGATGAAAGCCACCAAAGTGCTTCAAAGTCTCCTCCTGCAAGCCTAATGTTGCTCAGCATCTTTCTCACACAGGCACTTAAAACAATGATGTCTATGCTGTGAACTGCTAGAGCTGTCCTCTCCTTCATGCTCTTCAGAGCAAACAGCTGCAGCCTCACTCAGCAGCTGCGTGATTCCAGCACACAACTGCTCAGCGCCGCGGATGTCAGCAAGGGACATCCCTCCGCAGCGGGTTCAATCAAAGCACTGTTCCCTGTAAGGGGAACTCCCTAAAAAGTCATTTGCAGGATGTTTATAGCGGCACAGCCTGGAGCTGGGACTGCAGAAGCGAAGCCAGGCCAGCCTTGCTCGAGACGCTTCCACTGCGATCCTTCTGGCAGCGCTGCTCCCGGTGGCTCCAAGCCGGGCTCTCACTAGGTGGCACTGCGAGGCTGCTGCGGGGGAAGGCAGCCCAGAGCCGGGACACTTCCGCGCCCGCTCTGCCTTTCAGTTTGTCAGAATGAAGTCTAAGCGAGCTGGTGGTTTGTCTCACATAAAAATCTGGTGGCCTGTAGGAGAGGCAAATCACGTTTCACACCACACTTGCCTTAACTTTGTACATCAGAGTTATACCAAAGTACTTTAGGAAATCCTTGTACTCATAAATGCTGTATACCTTTCAAAATTTCTTAAAATAGAGCTGACCTGTGATGGACAACTTGCTCTAGTCCCTGTAGAAATTTCCCTCCCGGACTGAACAGGCAATGATGACAAACAATAGCATCCCTGATTTAATGGGGAGAGGCTGGAATTTCTTGATTCCGCACACAACTGAGCCAGATGGACGCAAACTGCTCATTACAGATTGTGTCAGAGAAGCTGCATGAAAGACAGGCTGGAAATAGATGAAATTCTATTTTAATTGTAGAGGCATCACCTCTGGCTAAAGTGAGGCATGGGGATGCCAAGTAAACAATGGTGCTAGAGGCAATATCAGCCTTTTCACATTCCACTTCTCTGAAGTGAAGAAATAAGCATGCTATATTAGTAAGGCTTTGAGTGTTGATATCTGAAGGTAGCATTAAACTCTTGGATGAATTATAAATTAATCAAGTGTTCAAGCATTAGAAAAAAATATGGGATTAATTGCAAATGTGACCTGGGATCCCTGGCCTAGAAGCAATCCTCAGCTTAACAAAGCTCCAGGAAAACTCTTCACTGTGATAACTAAGAAGCACACATGGTGTACAATGAGTAAACAGTTCATTAGTAGGGATGGATCATATTCTGAATGAGTAAGATTTCATTTCTATTGACCTATTTGGCAAAGACTATGAAAAGATGTTTTTAAGTCCATACTGCACAGGAAATGTAAACTGTCATTATGGTAATTTTTGAGGATGTTCCACCTAATTATGGTTTTTATTTTAAAGGAATATAAAGCATTGCTGCCAATAAAACTTCCCGTATTAGGATGATGACTTAGTATTTACACACACACACATGCAGTTACATGTGTCTTTGTGAGCCTGTGTTGTTAGTATGTCCTTTTTAAGTAGTTTATTCAGGGTAGAAACATAGTCTGGGTCAAGTTAAGAGAAAGAAAAGATCTTTGGAAAGTGTGTGGTCATTTCTCACAAGTGAGTTGACAAGGAGTTTCTGGAAGGACTGGTTGCACTTGTGATAAGAAAGAAAGTGTTGTGTTTCTCACCACAAGACATTTTAGCAGATCCTACAAAGGTCTCGCTCTTTTCCGGACTCTGCTTATTTATCAGAGCTGTCACATCCGTTAAGACCAGTTTTTAAATAAGCTCTCATTATGTAGTCATCTCAACAACCAGCTAAAGAAAACAATCCTGGCAAACCTTTACAAAAGTATTCTTCTCTACAGCTTTTGTATAATTGTCATCCTAATCAATACTTGAGTAACTGAAATCCTCCAAGATCAAAGTTGTGACCTTCTGACTGCCCTCTTTTCTGAGCTACTTTCTCTAACTCCTGTAGAGGAGGATAGCAACAGATGACTGTCTTTGTTGTCCTAAATGCTAAGCAGTCTGCCTTCCCTGTGTCAGCCATAATATATCCCCTCCTTTCAAGCTTAACAGCATCCTTTCATTTTCTGCTTCTGAAATCTAGGTATCGTTTTACACATTAAAAAATAATATATCTACTGGTGTTTCTAGATGCAAGATGAATCTGCAATTTTTAATCATATTTTGAACATACCTTTTAGGTTCAGTAACTATTTTATTATTTTGGGAAAAATAAAGTCATGTTGCTACCTATCCAGCTTCATTTCTTATCTGGTTTTCCTTCTCCTGGGAGACAAAGCCTGGCCACAATGAGAGCAATGATAAACTTCAGGTAAACTGAATGACCCATGATTCTTCCCTGTAAATGGTTTTATACTATTCCCAATGTATTTAGATACACTTAGATTATTTTAAAAGCCCAATACTAATAGCTACATTAATTATTTTTTATTTTTAATGTGATATAATAGAAAGTTTTTAACTAAGTAGTTCACTAACAAATCATTAGAAAATGATAAAATCAAAGCTTTCAGCAAGCACATTTTTTCAAATGTTCAAGACTTTGTGGCTTATGGGAGAAAAATATCCTCAGTCCCAAGAACTTGGGACTTAAAACTTCAATTTTTTAATGGAAGCCATATCCCTGACTCCACCCGGGTCCTTAATGAAATCAGCAGGTCTGTATGGTGTAGGAATCTACATAAAGTCCATTTCCAGGCTCAGTATACAATCATGATGAAACCATAAAAATGTGGTATCAGACACTGGTGGTTTGGATGGGTAAAAGAACATAGTAGTTATAAACATTTTGGCTTATATTTTAATGTTCTATGTTTTTTTTTTTTGTTTTTGGTTTGGTTTATTTGTGGGGTTTTTATTAATTAGAAATTTAGTAATTGTTTTTTTTTTCTTTTTCAAACTATGTGGGTTTTATAATGTATTTCAGTGCTTATCAGGGAGTTATTTTCATGTATTAGGAAAGAAATGAAAATAAAGGATATCACCACTAAAAAAAAGTGATAGTACATTACATCTAGTACTAGAGGATCATGTAGAGCTCTATATATTACATGTTCTCATGGATTTCCACTGCAAGAGGACAGCTGTAGAGGTATCATAAAATAGGACTGATTTGTATTCAACAATCTGCTCTTGCAGGTACGAAACTGTTCATTTAAATTTTGTGAAGACTGAAAATAATTAGTTTTGTAAAATTTTATCTTAGAATTTTGTAGTTTGCACTTGATCCGCTATTATTTCTAAGCTATTCATAAGTCTTAAATGCTAAAAAATTTGAGGTATTAAGCAGCTTGCTAGTTACCAGAAGTTCTTTTTCCAAGACAAGTCTTAAGTGTGCTTTTTTCCTCTCCTTTGTCTTTAATTTATTCTTAATAGTTGAAAAATCAGATCTTTTGATTAAGGAGCTTGAAGCTGCTGAAGTAAGGGAAGTTAGGCTTCTCCTTTCAGAATTACTTAATGAAAGTTTTTTCCATTACTTGTGTCACATGCATAATCTCTCACAGTCACAAAAATATCTAACCAAAACATAAAAGATCCAGCAAGAAAAACTAGCTAGACATAATCCAGGCTCCCTGGTACCATGTACCCTCAATTCATTATTTCTATCCAATATACTTCAGAAACAACTTCACAGCTCAGGCCTCCTTGGCTCTATTAGCCTCCTTTTTATTTGATTTGAAATCACTCTAAAGGTGAGAAATTATGCTAGCTGCTAGATATTATCTGTTAATTGCTCCTGCAGATAACGAGCACCCTAAGGGGCAAAAAAGGTTACAAGGCCTGTAGAGACACATCAAAAATGCATAATTTATGCTTCTTCTGGCAGTTAACATTGCAATGTTTCTGTGTGCAAGTCTATCTTACACTATTCAGCCTCCAGCTTTTTGGGCATTTCATTTTTGGATGGTTCACCATTAAATGAACTAGTGAAACCTCCAAAAATCTCTTTAGGGCTTTTTCTTCCTAAATCATCTTCCGTGATATGCTTCAGTTATTTGATGGTGAAGGAATTTCCATTTCCCTGCTCTTTGTTCTACTCCTCACTTTCCCACTTGCAGTCCAAATAAGTGCCAAGTAGTGAAAAGTGTTTAAAATCATTAATTTGGCATCCTGTAAATCTTGATTGCAAAGCAGGAATTACTGATACAAATGAGCAATGCCTGTAGGACCTTTGATATAATTGTTGTTTTGTTTATGCTGACAAAGTATAATGTTTGCATTTTGTTATTTAATCCTTATTAAAATCTTTGAGACAGTGAAGATGTCTTCAGTACAAAAGAGGGATTTATAATTATTAGAACAAGATCTATGCAATGTAATGCAAGATCTGCATGTCATGTCTGCCCGGGAGAAACAGTTTAAACCAGGCTCTACAAATGGGCCAGATATTTCATATTCCATCCCTAGAAAACCAGTTTCCTTATACATGCCCCTTCGATAAAACGTTTGTAATACAGGCACTTGTAATTAAGCGGTCTTAGGTGGCCTCCTTTGCTCCAACAGTTCTCTGAAGCAGCTCACAGATGCTGATGGTGCCTGTGTTTGTCTACTCAAATGGTCTTGCTGATAAAATCTCATGTATCTTCTGAGTCACTGAATTCAGATTGTGTCTGCCAGTATGAATTAGACAAACCAGTTGTATGAGGATAGTCCCAAGGTATCATATTGGAGCATTTTCTGTACAAGGCTGCAAGGCTGATCTTCTGACAGGTGGAACAAGCTGTTCCTTCCACAGAGAGCAGCACTGTCATTTTTGAGGGCAGCCTGGATGTTATAACTCACTGTATGATCTGTAGAAGCATTAAGTTACAAACATTTGTGAAGTCTCTCATTGCTGCAGGTTTGATACGCAACTGCCATGAGTTCAGCTAATTTTTTAAGTGCAGCATCCTATTTTCTTTCTAAGCTAATTTTTAGTTTAATCCTGGGTGATAATGCAGGATAAGTGTTATGTGGAGGAATTAAAGATTTCTTAGCTTCTAAAGCAACACAAACTCCCAGCATGTGTATGGAGCCACATGAAAGTTCTCTCTGCAAATTTTTCGATCCTGCAGCAAAAGATGTAGAAAATTCAATGTGTGTCCAACTCCCTTGATTTTAGCCATCTTATAGTCACACATTGAAAATAATTAGTTACCTGGGCTCCTTTTCTAATCCATGGAGATAAATGAGAATATCTATAGCGTAAGTCATCTCTCCTATTTTAGATGCCCCTCCAGAGAGAAACAATGTCCTTCAGGTGTCTCTCTTTTAATTGTCTCTAAAGGTAGCTTAAAAAAGACATCTAGCTTTTAAACAGAACTACAGTTCAGTGAGATTAGATCCACCCTTGACATACAGCTTCCATAGTATCATCAGCACAATTCAACAAGGTATTTAAACACATGCCCAGCTTTCAATAGTTGAATAACTCTGATCACATGGGCTGGCTCAAGTATCTTGTTATAGCAGGACTCAATGGTTTCTTGAACTGAAAGCTTACCTCTCATTGTGGCTGACTCTGTTAGACTCCAGGCTGCTTGTTTATGACACTAATTCTTCTCAGCTTTCTTGCACGCTGGCATTGGTATTTCAGAAGGCGAATAGGAAAAAAATGTTCTCATTATGTGTATTTTTGAGAGAAATACATGGCATCATTTGCTGCCATGCTCTATGCTGCATGTCTGACTAAGAGTGAATTATTTCTGCTTTCCTTTGCCTAAACCTTTTAAATTTATTTATTCTCTTCTGTTATTTACTGAGACTGTTTTATCTAACTCTGTTAAGTGTTCTGAGACACAGATGGTATGAAATGGTCCACACATAATAAAGACCCGTTGTTCAGGCAGCTCCCATGGCAATTAATGGTAGATATTACAGTACTGGGCCATAAATTGTGTTGCTATTGTGTAAGTAGGATATTATTGACACTTGATGTTCCTCATTAAAACAAATAGAAGCAAAAATGGCAGGTTTTTGAGCAGCTTCCAATGATTCTTTCACATAAGAATCCAGGGAGCATATAGACGGTTGACATCTCTCCATTTGGTGTAATGCTGACTTCAGGCAAACTTTTCTTCTACAACTGGCTGAGGAATATCTAGTTTAAGACAAGGTTTATCTCTCTTGTTGATCTAACTGTACATATTCATTCATAAAACTCCCACTGAAGACAATAAGAATTGGATATTCGGAGCAGTACCTATAAGAGGGTGTGGACTAAAAGCCTGCTGAAATGAATGGAAAACGAAGCCCCCATCCAAGCAGACAGCAGAAAGGAAAACACTGCTAAAACAAGCTCATTCTGGCAGAAAATAAAACAAGCCAAAAAGAACATCAGATCATTTAATATACAAGTCAGAAGAAGAATCTGAGCCAAGTGATCAACAATGTATAGGAGCATTAGCATATTCCACCAGGATCTACCTAAAGTAATTGCTCACAGTAACCCTGTGACAGTGGGTGATATCTGAAAAGCATAACTTAACATCACTAAGCTGAACTGAACCTGAACCAAAACCAAAGCAAACCATTGTTTATCAAGAACCAAAGCTGAGCCCGAACCACTAGTGTAAAATCTTTGTAGAATTCCCTTGTGTCAGATGCCTGTACTGGGGGCCCAGTACCCCAGGGCTTGCTCAGATGGCTCTAGTGTGGCAGGAGAGCAGCCTGCTCCAGAGTGATGCAAGGCTGGTTGTCCTTCAGGACACAGATCTGCTTGGCGTGCTCATTGCCACTGACATACGTGGTCGGAGAGGCTGCCCGCAATAGCTGCTGTTTTACAACACCAGTTATGTGGGGGGGTCAGCTGGAGGTGACCTGAGTGGACAGGAACCCTGTGGGCAATGCTAAGCACTGGTGAGGGCTATGCTTTCGTAAGCTGCTGTGAGGGTTGGCCACTGTTTACGGTGCTGGTGCTATGATTGTTCTAGAACACTATCTTGACTGGAAGAAAAGACAAGGGCGGTGTGCTTTTCTTCAGTGTAGTGTTGCAGAAGGTCCACAATGGTTCACAATGGCTTTGAGTAAAGATTGCATAGGGAGGAGAATTAAAATGTAAGTTAAAGTTTGGTCAGTTAGTCACATGTTTGCACTCAGCTGGCTGGTACCTTTATCTGTTTGCCTCTTTTCTCCCCTCTTAGAACAGCACATTCTTGTTATTTTAGATCTAGTTTTTCAAGTATCCTGGGGTTATAGGACTTCATGGCAGCAAGAAGGTATAATTTTAGCATATTTTAGTTTTTATGCCATGCTCTCTTGATCTGCCTCCTTACATCCTTTTGTTCTTTTTCTCTTAAGCAGAAAGGCAAAAGAAACCAGGCACTGAAGAAAATGAATACTGCTTCCTGACAACAAAATCTAGAGCCAACTGTTGCCGTCAGTTTTAATTTGCATTCCTTGGTGAAACCCTGAATCTTATTGAAACATGGAAACACATAGGCTGGAGCAATTTATGATCATGCCCATAACTACTTCATTTTTTTACCTCTTTTTCCTTGCAATTGTTTAAAAGAAACATTAGCAGAGATGCAGACTTATGCCAAACCTATGTAGCTTTTAGGATGTCCATAGGATGAATTTTTTAGGATTAATTCTTAGTCCTAAGTGAGGAGACATGGCACATTTCTCATGCCTCAGCTGGAGAACAATACAGATTTAGTGCCTGTTTGCCTAGAAATCTCTAATCTCAGTCCTGAGTCCCTCCACACATAGATATATGAACCACTCTGGGCAGTTTGCCTATTCTTCCCTGTTCTTCACACAGTTAGATGTTGTGTTGCTAATTTTTGTAGATTATTGTTTTGAGTTTTGTAGCTTAGTATTTCATTATTTTCTTTGTGTTTCATTCAAGAGGGCGAGTTTGGTGACCCAAATACATCTCTTATTGTCTGACACCTGACATTAACTAGTGGGACAGACTGTGATAAGAACACACTGTGAGTTTAGCATTACAGCCTTTGTAATGGCTTTAGAGGGCTTGGTGTATTTTACTGTTTATAATAAAAGATACTCAGCAGCCAAAGCATCTGGTTTTGACAACAAAAATACTGTTTGAAAGCATCACCTCCCTTTTCTTCAAAATTTATGACATTGTCTTTAGTACTAGAACCTTCTTCAAATGACAGGGAGGAGGAATGGAGGGGAGGACAGGAAGGAGGAGGAAATAGGATTTGTTGCTGTGGATTAATAAGCCAGGGAAAGAATGTTTGGGCAGTAGCACTTAAGTGGAACCATCATCAAACAGTCGCTGCGAAAAACTAATAAACATTTTAGCGCTCACTGGAGAGGTGCTAATGAATTTGTATGTATGTTTTTGTGTCCATATGGGAGATGCAATCAAAAACTAAATATTAGTTAGTTAATTAATACTATCCTTAAGGAAATATTTTGTTCCTCTTGGCTGTCTCATCAGGCAGCAAAAATCTACACCTACTTTCATGTAAGTTCAGTCTGATGGGCATAAGATTGTTCAATTAAAAAGCAAAAATGAAAGAAAGTCTAATTGTGTTCCAGAAATGTATATATTCTAAATCCGATAATGATTTTATGGCACTTATTAATGGAGTCAAGGCAGCATTACAGGATGCAAAATACTTTCTGAGAGAATTATTATGAGTCACAAAACTACAAAATGTTAATATTTTTACAGAACGTCATAAAAAGACTCACAAATATGTTCACAGCTTTCAACATTATATGATTTCAGGCTTTTAATGGGGCAAGCTGTCATTTGGGTCAATTGTTATTTAGACAATTACTCTGCCTCCAAAACACAATTACAAACACACAACTGCAAATTTTTTTGTTACAAATTCTTACCCATTTCAAGTGCAGATGACTGATTTATGTGCTTAACTATGGATCCATTTTCCTAACTTTAGATACGCAATTTTTAAAGTGTTTGACAAAGTAACAGGTTATTGGTGTGTTACAGGAAGAAACCAAAATAGCATCCCAAAGGCTTGAGCTAAAATCTGGTGTCTTCTTCATTACATTCCAGCGTTCCTCAGACTTCAAATTTTTATCTTCTCTCTTCCAGGCTTGGCAGTGGAGACATTTGGCAAAGTTTTCTATACAGTTCTTGGGACCAGGAATTTGGTATCCGAGAGCCATCCTTCCATAGTCTTGCCCACAGGGCAGGTATAGCTCATATGTAGAAACGTGAAATTCTCTAACTGGAATACTCTTTTAGTTGTGGACTTTGTTCTACAAATTATTCATGTAACTACATTTGCCTAACCATGTTCTAAAATACCATGCAAGTCTTCTTTTAACTTCTGTATATGCAGTGATCTGTCTCTTCTGTTCTGAGGCTGCATAAAGAACTCTCTAGTTAGCATCAGATCTGGAAATCAATTCACAGTGTGTACAGATATCAAGACTGTCAAAAGAGAAGATATTTTTAAAAGTCTGATCTTCCTAATTTTTTGGGCAGAGCCAGTTTAAATACTTCTGAATGTATAATCGGAAAAAATTGGTCTCAATGACAGTTTCCTATTGACAAAACCTTAAGGAGAATGAAAAAAAAAAGCCCACAATGCAGAACAGCTTCCCAAGTGTTGCAACAGAGGAACATGTCAGCTGCACTGGTTTTGCAAGATAGCTATTTCATCTGTGTTACTAGTAACAATCAGTGCAAGACACTAGTCTCACTAATCCTTCAGCTTTCCTGTTAGGTAAAATATGGCTCATGCTTTCCTAGAGATCACTTGCAGCTTTATACATTTTATCTAGCTGATCTTTTCAGAAGAGCTGTTTTCAAAGCTCTGTTCATTCTCATTGCCTCACTTGCATCTCAGCTTCAGAACCAAACACAGGACCCTATCTGTGGGGAAGCAGATTTACCTACTCTCTTACATTTAAGCCTTCTCATACTGGGAAGCCTTTCATACAGGAATGAACTGGGATCCCTTTTGAGATCGCTCTAGCTCTTGACCCATGTCCTTGTTCAAGCCTCAGCTAAAAGTGAATTTTTACAGCTGCTTAAAGTCATTGAGAATTGAAATTTAGAAGTGAAATGCTGACACCACCTTCCCCGTTACAGCATTTAGCTGCTTCTGTTATGCTGCAATCAGCCCTGTATTGTAAGTGTCTGTGTTGTCAGCCTCTTTGATCTAAACATTTGTTAGCTTAAAATATCAATTCAATTGCAATCCATTATGCTCTTCTCAGAAAACCCATCTGGCTCCAAAGGCTTCTGCCACACGATGTGCTGCTGCTGTGAAGCCAAGGGCCTGATTCTGTCCTCGCTTGCAATGCTCTACATCTCAAGGAATGGCATTGAAGTAGCTGAAATTAAATCTTCCCAAAGCAGGTGTGGGGAATGAGTCAGCCAGGTGTATGGCTACATCATGCACTCTAACTTGTTTTTCCAGTTTTCCTTCTACTTTCATTATCAAGGAAGTGAAAATCAAAGTCTGAAAAACATTACCTTAAAACCAGAAAACACATTTGGATTTTTTTCTTAAGGAGATGATTGTAACACCATTCCTTTCCCGCTGTATCACCATTCAAGACAATTTCAGGCATTTCTGAGACAGGTCTCTTAAACAAAACTGACTCCATAGGAGTGGAAAGTAAAATAATGTTTTTTAAAGGAAATGCCAAGAAAAAGATATAAAATATTAATCACCTAGAAGAAGTACTTTTTTTACTGCAAACCATTTGAGTGTCTATTGTGCTTGGAGGTGAAGGTACCTGATTAAAAACATCTAGATGAGAGTCCTGGTCTCATGGTGTGCCTGTGAGATCTCCTGGAACTACAGTGGGTCTGAAGAAAAGATACAGGACGCCATTTTCAGTTTACTGTTGCCTTGGAGTCAGGTTTCATGTTTCCCACCTTCTGCTGAGAAAAACCAGCAAAGAGCTGAGTTACCTAGGAAAGCAGGTATTTTTTGGGCTATACACAGGTAACAAGGATGAGAAGGTCCTGTGAGTACCCAGAGAGTAAATGCTACCATGCCGCTTTTAGGGTCAGGGTCAAGAAGATCACCAGACCTCAATTTTTATGGCTTTGGGGCATCTTACTTGCTAAGTTCACTACCAAGATTGACTAACCTAGAAGTTCAAAATGAGCTTTCCGTAGCCTGAGAGACCTGGGAAAGATTCAGTTTAACTGAGTGGTGCATGAACAGCTCTTTCCTATTTATCCATCTTTCCAGTAATAATGAGCCACTAAGTATATTTTTCCACAGAACAGGAAAGAGTATATTAAAGCACCAAAGACATTTGTTAAAACCTGAAAACAGCCTGAAGTTGCATAAGCTTTCCGAGGGCTTTGATGCAGAGGTGGCAGCAGATGGCTGGAGGAGGGGTACACCCCATCATTTGCTTGCCCCTGTGATGGGGACGACAGCACGGCTCACGAAGCAGCCCCTGAGCTAAGGCAGATTTTAGCACAGCATAAAACAGTAAACCAAGATGTGGGTTAGTTTATTTAATTTCACAGACTGAAAACTGCAGCCGATCAGGAGATTTTTCTGAGTCATTTAGTTGTCCCCACTGCTGGGGACACAGTGGCAGCCTTGCTGAAAGCAATACGGCAGCTGGCAGAGGGAACTCGCTGCAGCTGATCCCTGCTACATGTGAGTCCTGAAAGCCCCGTGGCCCCAGTGCTCAGCACCTGCAGGATGCTCTCGATCAGTCCTTCGGCCACTCTCTGACCCTGCCAAAGGGTTGCTGGGTCCTCCTGGTGATGCTGGGTGGGTGCTCCAGGAGGGTGTCGCTGCCAGAGATCTTGCAAAACCCTGTGGCGGTCCCAGATGGCTGCTGCAGGGTGACAGGCAGGACTATTTGTGTCTATGCCAGGAAAGCCACACTGAGAAAGGATTCAGTTCATGCTTTTGACTCAATTATGTGAGAATAAAAGAATTTTTCTGCACCTTGAAACGTTCACAGGGTGGGAAAAAGCATGAAGACGCAGTGTTTGTTAAATGTGATGGACTGGGATCAATAGTGATTCAGGAGCCTTATATTATGAGCTTCTTCCTGCTTAGGCTTTTAACTCCAAAAGCACACTGGCCACCCATGCGCAAACAATGTGCTAAATGCCCAAATTAAAACTAGGAATTCTCTCTTCAACTGTAACACAAAACCCATTAATGATTTGACTGGACCTTCCGTTAGAGTCTCACCATTTCACTGGCTAATTCACTGGTACTTGCATAACTTTGAGTACAAAACAAGAATGGGGGTTTTATTTATATTTGCAGTTTGATATTCAGTGTATGCCCAACAGAAAAATACTAGTACTTATAAAATAATTCACACATATTAATTTCCTAGGTAATCTCATCATCTATAGTATATTCTGTATACAACTAAGCTTGAACTGTATACAAGACACATTTTAAAACATGCAGTGCCACTTTGGCCTTCAACTTTCAGCTAAAATCACTTTCAACATAAAGGATTACTCTTCTAGAAAATTTTGACAAAAAAAAAAGAGTAATTTTGCAGATAGCCCAAAAGCTACAAGATTAATAAAGGAAGGTATATATCATGCACTGACATAGAAAATTATTGAAAAAGTTTCAGATCTATGTATTTGGGCTAAAGCTGGACGTGTATATTGGCTCCCTGGCTGAAGCTTTAAAGGACACTGCATGATGAGGAATTCACATTCATGCTTATCTTTGCAGTATCGTACAGTCTTTGGGTAAGACACAATCACGACTGAAACTGCTCACTGCTATATTAGACATAAAAGATCTTCTTCTGTGCCAAGCATGCATCACTTTTTTCCCACCTCTGAACAAAAGTACCAGTCATAGAAATCACAGTAACTCAAAATGAAACTAGAAATTTGTTCTTTGGCAAATATGCTTTTAGCACAACAAAAAGGGAGCAGAAGGATATGCCACTAACTTTCTGACATTCCTCAAAAGATAATATTCAATGTGTAGGCAATATATCACGCTCACAGAAACTAAATGCACTACTTTTGTGTCTTGGACTATCTTTATCACTGTGCATACTTTAGCAGCTGCGTGGAGTCACTATTAAATTTAAAACCTGTAAATAACCTGAAATTAATTCGGGGGGTGGGAAGTGGGAAGTGGCGGGTGGTGTTGCCATTCCCTGAAACAGTAAGGAATTTCTCTTCACAATTACCTCCAAGCTCAAAATGATCTTAAAGCCATCAGAGGGGAGCAGCTGATGTGCTAGAGGTCAGGGCTGCCCTGCAGAGGGTTCTCAGCAGTTTCAGAGGACTCATAAAAAGACTTAAAAAGGCAAAGGAATACTCATGCATGTCCATATCATTCTGGGCCCCCAGTACAGGAAAGACTTTGGCAAACTGGACTGAGGCCAGTGGAGGGCAACTGAGGTTAGAGGTTGGAGCACATAGTATAGAAGCGAGGTTTATTTAGCCTGGAGAGAGGGCTGATAGAGAGATAGAGAGATCCGATAGAAAGATCTAATTGCAGTTTTCTTTCACCTAAAGGGGAATTATGGAGAAAACTCATATAAACTTCTCTTAGAGTTGCACAGTGAAAGGACAAGAAGCTACAGTTGCAAATCGCAGCCAAGGAAGTTCTGATTTGCTGTAAAAAAAAAGCAGTTTTCATCAGGGTGGTGAGCACTGGTAGAGCTGACCCAGAGAGGCTGCGGGATCTCCATCCACCAAAGCAGGCAAAACTCAGAGAGACGGCCCTGAGGAACCTGACCTATCTTTGAACATGATGCTGCTTCAAGCAGAATTTGGACTAGATGATATCCTGAAGACCCTCCAACCTAACTTACTTTTTGTTTCTGTGACAAGCTATATCTCTCAGTCTGTATGAGTTGGAAATGCCACCCATAGGTAGGATTTTAGCTTGGTACTGGGACAAAGCTGCATCTAAAAGTCTAGAAAAGCAATAGTGAAATTGCATTTCTGTGCAAACAGAAATTTATTAAAACTCTTATAATTCTTTCCGTTCAGACTGGCATCATACTTTTAAGGTATGTACCTAAAATTGGGCTCACATTTGTAAATATATGACAAGATTTTTCTAAATTTAGTGAACAAGGCATCCACATAATATCTTTGGTTATCAGTTCAGTTATTGAGACCTTTCAAAAATATTTTGAAGCTTAACTGGAGATGTCTGTATCTGCAAATGTAAATAGGATATCTAACATGGCCAGAAGAAAGAAGATGAAAAGAGTAGCAGTAAAAGGTATACTAAATCTTCCTAATACTGTTTTATTTACTTTTTTTTTTCTATTAAAATGACAGTGTGCAGATTTTGTGCTGGTATGTTATGAACCCTTACTGTCATTCATTCAGAATGACCTGCATAGTATACCCATTTTTTCTGTGACTTAATGAGCAGCAAAAAAAAATTGGCAATGAGCGGCCAAGCTCCACAAATGTTATTAATATTTTTTGTATCATATCACAAACTCATAATGATATGCCTATATAGTGCTATATGATCATGTGTTCTTTTTATAGGAACAAAACAAGGATAAATATACCAGCACAAACTCAGTAAGAAATCGGGTCAACAGAATATTTTATTTGGGAAAAAATGCTGGAGGCAGTTCCACTCTTGTTCCTGATGTTGCTAGAGGTTTTTTTACAACACTTAAACAGAGACAAGAAAAATGCTCACTAATATTTTCTCTGGTTGACTTTCAGAGGTTGAGGTCCTGTACACTGGGTTTGTTAAGGATTTGCTAAGAAACAGCACCATCACTCTGACAATTCCTTATCTTCCTGACAATACCTGCCACATTGCATTCATTGTTTCTTGATGTATTATACTGATAGGTAGATAAATGGACAAGACATCTGGAAACACAAGAAATAAAGTCATGGGTGCAGGACACAAAGCACTCCAGGGTTACAAAGAGAACTATAGGGTTACAGAAAGATCATAGACTTGTAATCATTCCTTGGCTATTGGTACTGAAAGGGAACATATTCAGAAAAGATGGAAATAATGGCAGAAGTGGTGTGTGTGAATGGAATGACTGACTGATGTTTCAGAAAGGGAACCCGGATAAAACAGATTCTGTTTGCATACAAAATTACTCTGGGGAAAGGTAGTGGGTAGTTGTAAGATTCCAGAGTTAAATTTGGATATGGATAGAGATGTTCAAACTCTTATTATAGGGAGAAATTCTGCAGAGAATTTTCTCATTACTCCAATTTCTCAGATATAGACTGGAGAACAAATGCTACTGAAGGCAACCCAGATATTCCAGTGCATGACAACTGACTGATTTTCTGACAGAAAGCAGAAAGGCTTCTTTCTAAACTTAGTTACAGAAAGTATTGAGGTTATTACAGGACAGCTAATTGTAAAAAAATAGCATCGGATCACATGAATGCTAATTTAATTTAAATAAAATGAAGGGATAAACAAACCCAGATCTGTTAGTAAGTCTGTCTATCAGAATTTAAAAGAAATGAGTAAAGACAGCAGAAGTTAATTGTTTGGGGACTTCTCTGTTGAGGAGACTTAGATTTTCTTTAAGGCAAAACACAGAAGAATTTCTGGAGCTTTCAAACACTGCAAAGGAAAAAACTTGTGGAAAAAGCCTCAAAACCTAGCTGTATGCAAACCCACCTCAAAAATGGTGCCTAGATGGAAATGGAAAAAGGATGATCAGCAACAGAGGCTGTGCCCTATAGGTCAGTTTTCAAAATGTGCTCTTTAAACAAGGTCTCAAAGACAGAGCCAGTTGATATGATGTGGGCATAGAAAGGAAATCTGTGTTACTGTACAT
This sequence comes from Tapera naevia, assembly GCA_033556795.1. Classification (NCBI taxonomy): domain Eukaryota; kingdom Metazoa; phylum Chordata; class Aves; order Cuculiformes; family Neomorphidae; genus Tapera; species Tapera naevia. Next base: position 22,963,185 of record JAUMJJ010000038.1, read on the forward strand.
GGAAGAAAAATCACAGATCCTTGTTTTCACCCAGTGCAACTAGAAAACCTTGGTTTCAGGATTCATAAAAGCTGGTGGAAATCCTGTTGGTGGTGAGAAGCCTCTTAAGTAAGTCTGTCCACTCAGAACTGGTGCCATATGACTGGAAAAGAGGCAATCATCTGGTGCATTTCACAAGTACCTGGCTAAAACAGGCCTACAAAGCAGGATTCAATACAATACAAAGCTTTAGAGCCGCTTTTAAAGGAAAAACTAATGTAAAATGAAGATAAACATAAAAGAAGATTAAAAAAATACCAGATATCTGAAAAAAAACAAATCTTAAGAGAGCCACAGAGCCTAGGCTAACTTTGTATCTTTTTTTTATAACTCTTTTCTCAACATATAAAATATGGCAGATCTAATCTATCAGAACTTTGACAGAATGGTGATTACTCTGATAATAGGAAAGTACCGGTGAAGCTCGAGAAGATGGGGATTAGTAGAATATACCTATGATAGATAGAGGAACTAGTTAAAGAAAGACACGTCAGAATTATGGTGAAATGTTATTGAAAAGTTCTTGGGCTGGAGCAGGATTACTATTAATTTTTTTCAGTACTGTTTACCCTTGAAACAAATCTTGTTTGAATATTTCTCTTAACGACGTTGGTTTTAAAAAGTAATATACTAATAAGGTTTTTGAAGACTTCATCAACACAGAAAAGCTGAATGATGCATGGAAAAATCAGGAGTACCTTGCTGGGTGGAAAAGGAGAAATGAATGAAATTTCACTATAGCTATTGAGTTGCTAATAAATTTTTTTTATGTGATTGAAGTCTCATCAGCCAGAAAAGCCTGTGTGCTTTAAAGGACCATGAAATAGCTAGGATTAACCAGTGCAATGCCTGAGACAACAGCGAATTACAATCCTAGATCATACCTAGTGAGATATTGCCATGAGAAAAGAGAACTCTGGAGAAATGTAATCTGGAGTACTCTGTACAGTCTCAGTCATCCAAAGTCATCGAAGATTAATTCTGACTGGAACTGCTGAAGGGAAGGCCTATGAAGATAATCAAGAGAATGCAGAACCTCTCATGAGGTGAGAGAATGAGCAGCAGAAGGAATTATTCTTACTTTCCCATCAAAGTGTCTCTTATTCCCTAACGCCATCTGTCTATCACAATACTCCCACTGAGCAAGGGACAGCAGTGCAATGCCTTGTCTGGAAGGATGCATATTTGGACTGGTTGATGGCTGCTGCCTAAAAAACAAGAATAATGGCTGGAGTCTGCCTGGCTTTCCCTTTAGTGAAGGCTCTCGTTTTTATTTTTTTCCTCTGACTTGGCTGCTATTTTCACAACTTTTAGAGAAACATAATTATCTTTGACATGTTGGCTGTTCTTTTATGTCTGATTGAAAAAGTGCAATAGATCAGAAATTCCTAAAAGTCAGGACTGATGAACAGAAATGGACTATTTAATCATATGAACCTCATTTCCTTAGGGAATAATTGTAAAACCAGGGATGGCGTAAGAATAAATAAGGGCACATGACTGATGAAATTAAAAAGGCAGGACAGCAGCAACAAGTCTCTGTCAATCACAACATTAAACTTCCAACTGGTATATTAAATACCAAGGATATAACTAGTTTTAAGGTTATAATAAGGTTATGAAATGGATTATATGACATGATTGCTTTCAGGATGTCCTCTCCTGTCCCATCAGAAACAAGGATGTGCTAATATGATGGCTATATCCTAATAAGTGTAAGATAAAATTTTAAGATTTGCAAAGGAGCTTACAGATCAGTTTAAACATCATTTGCACACGACACATTTATTCCAAAGTATATCATATTTGTTCATCCTTGTCACTGAAAATCTTTTTTTGCCAAGTCGCGGGCAGAATCTGAGACTATTGCTTGCTCTGTTTTTCTTTCTCTCTGGAAAGGCTGGGTGCTGGACTGCAGTGGTGCAGAAACTTGACAGCACAGAGAAAAGCAGTGGCAGCTTGCCCAGAACTTAAAAGTGCTGCACCATATTTCCATACAAATATATATTGAATTGTACATGACTTTACATCAGAATTCTTTCTTTTTTATTTAAACAGCACTGCAAATGTAGGCAGTACTTTACAGAGCAATCCGAAACTGCTGTGAAGGTCACAAAAAAAGAAAAGCCATGTTAAAGTAAAGTATAGTGTTGTCCTCAGAGAAAAAATGTAAAGATTTAAATGAATTTCAGTTTACTGCGCTGATATGAAAAGAGTTTTAATTCCTGAAGCATGAGGATGAGCTTTGCCAGAGGATTTTTTTAATGAACTGGCTAACACGTAATTTCCTATTGCTAGATAAGTTAGGACCTATCAGCCACATCATAAGGTGCTAGCAAGTCTCTGGACTTCTTATTCAGCTCAGGCAGGAAAAGCAATCCGTTTGGAGCAGAAGGACGGAGAGTGGTGCTTGGTGGCACTGTGAACCTTTGTATGCTGCCTGCAGTGTCAGCATATGAACAGTGTAAGAGTTTCAAATATTGCTGGTAGAAAATGGGAAAATGGTTGGCCAGGGAGATTTCACAGAAATGGAGATTCAGCAGAACCCAGCATCTCTATGGGAGTGTGGTGACTTCAATGAACCTTGATGAGTTTATAAATTGTTCTGAACTTCTGATTTGCTTCTGCGCTACTGTCAGTCTACATTAAGAACTGCAACTTTGTATGATATAAACTTTGATTAGACTTTGATTAAACTTTGATAGAAATTTTGATTAATAGTACTGTATAAAGAAGCCAGAACAAAACCCCCAGGGGCTGATGAAGAAAAAAATGTCAAGTGCTGACTAGCCAGTATAATATGCAGTAAACAGGAATGAGGAGCTAATCTATAATTTAAACAATGTGTTAATTAGTGCAGCATAAATAATGAAATCTGTGGTAAATCCAGTGAGAAATCTTGTCTATCTTCTCATCTAAGAGCAGCTCCAACAACATGCTCTTGAATAAGATGACAGTAACTGTAGGCTAACAAATAGGAGTCTCCAATCAGATGATCAGTAAGATTTTTCACTTGATGATTTTTACTAATTTTAGGATGGGGAGTCTTTCTACAATCAGATGGCATAGTGAGAAAAAGAAAGGAAGTAAAAGAGAGTGCCAAGGGATGCCTGCCTGTCTGCAGGCATGATTCCAAAATAAGGCGCCACAGAAAGGGACAGCCTTGACCTTCCCTACCCACCCTAATACCCTAAGGCTGCCCCTACCAGTTGTGTGGCACTTTCCTTCCCCAGAGAGTCCAACTGGATTCGGCTGAGGCTTATGAATTTAGCAGTGGGGAAAATAGCACTGTCCAAAGCACCCAGCATGAAGCCATGGGAATGCCAAGGATGTGATGGGAATGTGAAGCTTGGGTGAGGTGCCACCAGGACTTTATATGAATAAATCAAAGATTTTCAAGGGCAGCCTGCAGGTAGGATAGCTTTGAGTGATTGCAGTAAAACTCCCCTGAGCCAATTTGCCAGCCCGAGTCTGTCTATCAGTCCCAATATCTGTTGAGCCAGCAAAGCAAATGTAGTGAGATGTGGCCATCATGCTGGATGTCCAGACACACAACCAAGGAAGAGTCTTGTAGCCTTTAGACTGATCTTACTGTGTCATCAAATCTGCCTAATACTTAGTGACATTTTTTTTATGGAAGTGTTTTTTTTTTTATAGCAAAGACTGAAATTACTGCTTATTTACTAAATGGCCTAAGGGATAGAGGCACGTTAATTTTTAAGACTTTCAACTTTGGTATTTTAAAGTCACGTGATTCCAAGATAGATCTAGGGCAAGACCTGGTTGTGCAGCCCTGGGAATAGGACTGTGGTAAAGGGCTCAAGTCCACAAGGAGTTTCAGGCAGTTGGTGCATGTAGGCTGGCACTGAGATCAGTTAGTCCATCCTGGTCCCCAGGCTATTCCTGTTAGACTGCTTCTGGTAGCTAAACTAGCTCACCTGCAGATGGTTCAGACACTTCTGGCCACATATATGGTCTTATACAAACAGACAGATGCAAGATGAGCATCAGTTGTTTCAGTGAACTTTTTGCCATTTCTCCCCACCATGTACAGCTGTCCCATTCCTCATACAATTCCTACTTAGAATAGGACTGGGGAAGCTGCTTAGGCATGACTTTTCTACAGACTAACTAAGAGAGAGAGTTAAAAAAACCCACACAAACAAAAACAAAGCAGTTTGGAGGTGCAGCTGGCTCAGCAGAGAAGTGGCTGTAGGAGTGCTGCGGTCAGATCACATGAAAAGAAAGGAAGTGAAAGAGATTCCCATGAGGAAAAGACTGAAGAATTACTTATTTTTAAGGCACATCTATCTTCTAGTGAGTAGATAGTTCTTCAAACTCAAAGGAGTCACCAGGGTGGAAAAGGTGGAGGTAACAGGGAGGTTAGCACAGCTCCAGCTTAGTCCATCATCATCCTGAAGTTGTCTTCTTGAGGAATTAGCACCGAGAAACCCTAACTTCCCCATAAGCTGTTTCATTCTTTCCACTCTGAGAGGGAGCTGGGTGCTGGTTATAGGGAGAATATGAAAGATCATTGCCTCTAATTGTGCAAGTTTTGAAGAAATCTTAGAGTCCAATTTTTAGATAATAATTTAGATACTGTTTTATCAACACTTAGATTTCTCTGGGTGCCAATGCAGAACAGATGTTCTGCTGCAGCAGTCATGGTCTGGTGGTACCCAATCCTTGCTAGAAGTTTATACTGTAGTTTTCTAATTCATGCTTGGGGAGCCCAGGCAAATGCTAAAGGATCCTTGTGGTGTATCCTATGGGATTTTGAAGTGGCCCTCACTACAGTGTATGGAAGACTGAGAGGGAAGGTTTTGCATAAAATACACAATATTTTTCTTGATCTTCATAAAGACTTATGTACACACCTGTACATATTTCTTACCTTGATTAGCAGAGCTTAAGGACTGAAATAAGAAATAATCCACATCTAGCCAATACCTAATATAAAAAGGGGAATCTTCAGTCACACTGACAGCATTCTGCTGTTGGGAATGATGCATAAATAAAATATTTAACAGTTTTTCTTACGGGCATTAATGGCTTGATATTAGAAATGCCTTGCTTATAGACCAAGACATTTCTAGTACCATTAATTTCCCATGCCAAATCTGTGGTTTGTGATGGAATTATACTGTTAAGAATGTGGACCAGTGATGGCACTTAGCAATTATCATGATAAATTTGTCCTGCAGGACAGAGAACTAGAAGAACAATAATAAAAACCAAATAGCACTCTCTAAACAAAGAAAATCAATCAAACACTCTGTTTATTGATCCATGTTAGAAATCTCTATAACAGGCTCAGTCAGTGGACAGCTAGCTGAAGCATACACCTTACGGTTAGGCCTTTCAAAATACCAAGTTGTAGTGTGATACCACTGAGACAAATTATGCTCTCCTTACGCAGAATCTCAGCAAATTTACCATCCCATAGTGCAACACATTATCTTTAACATTTCTTTAGAAAAATACTTTCACAGCTGGCAATGAACTAAAACAAGCTAGGTTTCATTAGAAGAGTATAATGGTACTACTGTTTAAGAAAATGCTACAACCTTGTTTAATTTTCTTATTTTTTTAAAGTAGAGCCTTTTCTCCTTGGAATATGGGAGAAAATGGAAGAAGAGAGGATAAGTAAATATTTCAGCCTTCTCAGCTGAAACCTGTAATTATAGTTTTATTCCTTTCTGGTTTCTGATACATAGATTTCACAGAGCTGATTACAGGCTTCAGGAACCATTTTTGCTTTTTAAATTGAAGCATTTCAGGTTTTCTCTAATTAACAACCACTTGCAGAGTACATCACAGACTTAGTGCCTACTCATCAGCCACATTCCTCATAGACAGATCTGTTATTGCTCTAAAACAAGGGCAAGAAACCTTCTGTATTAATAGTTTATGAAGATAGCTAAATTACAGCTGACCGTACAGTGTTCTGGCTATGTTCATCTCATAAGCATCTCTCTCTAGATGCTTTTTCTGGAGGGACAAAGCTTCTTGAAATGATAATGCCTTCTCCTGAATGATAACAGTTTGGACTTGTTGATGTGGGGCAGCATAATTCTGAGAAATATCTGTAGGAAGTGCTTAGGCAACCTTCCTTGTACAGAGCACCCGCTAATTAAAATAGAAACACTGGCTTTCTTTTCGCCTTAAGGTCACAGAGTTTAAGATCTAAAGAAACAAGCCCCCCAAAACAAAGGAAGCTGGACAGCTGTTGTAAGACATCAGTTCAAAGGAGAAGTAAATGAAAAGCCTCTGATTTATCCACAGGAGACTGCCCATGATCAAGGCCATCAAATAGTTACTCACTTTTTACCCAGTCCTTTTTCACCAGCCTCACTGCATGTTACTCAGAGCTTCTTGGAGCAAGGTGCTGTCACAGTTTTATCTTGTACAACGGCAGGTACATGAGGTGTTTCTTAAAAGCAAATGGCAAAAATGCTGCATTTCCTTCCTCCTTCTATCCCTCTGCTCCTCCTCCCCACCTCATGATGTCTGTGTCACCTTCTGGATCTGAAGTTCTCATTCACCTCATTCCCTTGCTAATAGTTTCTGCCCAGGTGCAACCATAAAGTGAAACAACGGTGCAATACAAAAGGAAAGTTGTCGGGTAGCCAAAAGCAGCATCCAAAAAGAAGACATTCTTGTATCTGTATTGCCGACTGACAAAACTCTATGACATGCGTTTGCCATTTTAAAGAACTAATCATGATTCCTGAAAGCACCAACCTTAGAAAAAACCCAGAGCTCCAGGGAATAAGTATTGCTGTAATGCTCAGAAGCTAACATACTATTTTAAATAAAAGTGGATGAGAACTGATGGACATGTATTCCATAAACATTGGCATTTTCCTTACAGAGTAGCTGTTTTCTGCTGTACCATTTTTTGTTTTGCGTAATACCATATGAACATCATTACTGCATTTTGGAGGGTTTTGAATGTTCACAGAAAGACACAGGGAGAAGAGCAATAGTTTGATCGGTGTGATTTTCACATTGGCCCACTGGATAATCAGAAGAGCTCTTCTATACAAGGACATGTGGAAAGCAAAACATTATAAATCCTATCCAGAACCCAGGGCTGATAAGAAAGGCTAAAAAAGCTGCAAGAACACAGGCTTTCTTGACAGAGTCATTGTTAACAGCTTAACAGAAACTAGCAGGCAAGATCTGCTTTTATGCCAGAAATACAAGGCACACAGCAGTTTGAAAGAAGGATAAATATGTATGTATAGAAATTACATCTTCCTAAAATGATAAAACCCAAATAGATTAAATGAAGCCCTACCTTGGAGAGCCTGGAGTGTGCGAGTCTGTACAACAATACAGAGCTGCAGGACCAGCTGTGGTGCACTTTCCAGAAACGTGGCTAGCAAATGCAGCATACTCACATCTGCATACTCATACACCATTTTCCAATAAAACCTCCATCTGTCATTCTCTCCACTCTGTCGACTCCGGATACCCAAGTATATTGTGTGAAAATACCTAGAAATAAAAGAGAAAGGTTATTGAAGTGTGGAATGATATTTTACAGGCAACACTTCTGCTTGAAAATAACCAATAATTTTTCAATGTACCTCAAAATAATGAGCATTTACTTAAAAGGATTATCGTATTGCAATTTATAATGGTTACTATGATAAGTAAACTAAACTGAAGACAAGACTTGTCTTCATACGACCCTTTAAAAAGCTTAGCATTATCGTTTTTTTAAATAGCTTTCCTTTCAAGGACATAGTTTTCTGAATTGAAATATAAATGGGATATGTTGATTACATGGCCTCCCTCAGAGTTTTTTTTCAAATAATAAGTGGAAAAACCTGATTCCTCAATAGTTTCTGCTCAGAACCTGTGAAGAACTGATCTCTCTTTTGTGTGGCTCTATGTGGACTTGGAAGACCACCTGCACCACAAGCCTAGGGTGGTCTTAGCCTGGGGCTCTGCTATGGCTGAGCTCATTGTCATGCTTTTCCACCCTTCTAATGCATTGAATGTCATATTTCAGATACTGCCAAGTATATAGTGCTTTTTCTCATAGTTGGATTATTTCGGGAGGAAAGAAAATGTAGCTGTGAGTTCCTATTTTAGAAGGAGCGGAGATCTAGCTGTGGGTTCCCTTGGTGATTGAAAGTGACTCACTATAATAGCTTCTGTGCAGCAGCAGCAGTAAGAAGAAGCAGGAGCCAGGAGCCCAGGAGCCAAGGCAGTAGTTACCAGCAGATGGAAGATGTAATGGTCAGATTGCCCGTGTCAGCACTGGTGGCCTGTGCAAGCACGGGGAAAAGCACCCGGTGACCAACCACTTAGATTTCAGTGGGTGTAGGAGCGATGAGTGGTTTTAGGGAGCAAGATATGTCTTCTGATGACCAAGCCACCCATCTACTGTGATTTTTTTTGTGACCCTTGCAGATCTTAAAGCGGTATCCTATGACACGCCTGTGTCACAGCGCAGCAGCTAATCCGGGCAGCCTCTGATCTGCTATCTGTCATTTTGTGTAAGAAAATCTAGCCACTCCTCTACTGGGCTCCTACAATTTCAGTTCAAAACTAATTAAGGCTGGCTGAAAAAACAGTCTCACCTAATGAAAAATTCTGAAGATTACGACATTGTCAAGCATCAGGATGTCTTACATCCCACCAATGTGCCCCATTGGGCTACTAACTTTATGGATCTTTCTCTCTTTTCCTTAGTTTTTTACAACCTCATCCTCAAACCTTTTCCTTATGATCTTTTTACTTGGTTTTCAGAGAACTTCTTTTTTAGTGCAATTATATTTTTTAATAAGAAAAATTTTAGTAAATTTTAACCACTTCCAATGTGAATTGTTTTAATTTTTTAAGATAACAATTAACTCTTCTCTTCCTTTTCAGAAGTTCTTGACTTAATACCTTTTTCATAACTGACGGAGCATGATGAATTGTGAAACCTCTTTTTATATAGGTTGCATGCAACCTTTCATCCCTCTTCTGTTCAGTTGTAATTCTGGAGGCATCTTACGCCGATGAGATTTTTGGCCTCTGACTGGTCAACAGACCAAGACTCAATTGCCCCCTTGAAGAATGACCACTGTGCTTGTACCCAACAAACGCTTGTACCCAATGCACATGCCACCACAAAGCAAGAGCTTTTCTCAGGAATTTGCATCAAACAAAACCAGGAAGTAGCACAAATTAAGAGCTGAGAGGCCAGATCTGAGCCTGCAGCATTTCTCTTGACAATGCACATCATAGCAATATAAAAGGAAAACACATTAAATTCACATTTAAATTAAAATCACACCAGGTGGCTTTGAATTTTATCAAAGTCCCCCGCGGGAGTGAAGCAGCAATAAACTACTCAGATACTGAAACCACGGAGGTGCAGTAAATAAGACACCGATCCTAACTCTCATGGAAACTACAGAGCAGGTCTTGATGGGTTAGAGTATGATGGGGTAACAGGGGCTCTGTGGTGTCCTCAGGGTTAGGTAAAGTGAAATGGCCTGCTGCCCAGATCTGAAAGAAGCCACTGAGCTGGAAAGGTATCGTTCGCTGCACAGTTCTGCTAATGGGGTTTATTGGACCCTCAGGTTCTCGGTCGCAATCAGTTTAATTGTTCCTAGACCTCTCATTAGTATCCTGCAGCACAACAGGGACAGGTAAGACTTAGGTTTCTTTCTGCAGTTTGGTTTTTGGGTGGGGTTTGTTTGGCCTGCCTCACACATGCTCTCAAGGGGCACATCTGGCAATATAGCACGTAGAGAGGCAGACGTTCTTCTTTTGAGATATAGCTAACCCTTGCTATAAATACTCAAAGTAGCTTTGGCTGCTGGAGTTTGTGCCAGGAGGCTCTAGCTCTGCCAGTGGAGCCATCTGCAACTTCAATTCTACAGCATTTGTGCAAAAACTGCTCTTCCTTTTATGAAAATGACATGCTGCACCAGGCAACATCCCCTAAGGTTCTTTACCTACTCTGCAGAGTGGTTGTGCATGGCAAATACGTTGTGATTAACGAACCCTTATGGAAATATTTCGTCTCCCATTGCACTTTATTGTGAAATACTGGCAGTGAGTTATTGGTGATCAGGGAATCATTACTCTTTGCCTACTTAGCTCACTGCAATTTAGACACAAGAAGCAGATGAGGAAGATACTTTCTCTTTTTACACACTGGGGACCAAGTTTCAGCCTAGGGTGGTATTTTTTTTCTGTCCTATCAATTTTGGCCAAATTAATTGCAGGATGAAATGAGCATTTACACACATAATTACTGTCACTGATTTATAGGCACAATCAGGTGATTAGACAGCTAAACATTCTCATTTGCATCCACAATTAATGGCACCAGCAACTGATGTTAGGTGTGCAAATTAGCAGTTATTAAAATGAAAAGATGGTCTCATAAAATGCTTTATATATCAAAGACACTTTGTTTCTATACTGAAATAAAAAAAAAGGGAGACAGAGCTTTTCTTGTTCTAGTTTCCAAATATAGATTAGCTCTGCAGTAATGACACATTCTATTTTATATATACGCATTACGTAATTGCACCTTAGAAACCCTCCCTGGAGTCCTATCATCAGTAAATGCTATACAGACACACACAGAGGTAGTTCCTGCCCTGAAGATTTTTTATATTTTGGTCTCGTTTTGGTATGATTTTGGTGGAAACTCACATATTTCTGTGAGCGTATATTGCTGCTCTTACACATTTATTCCAAAAAGATATAGGAAGAAGTAATAACAGCTCTGCATTGGAAAATATCTTAAGTTCATCATAGGGTAAACTGATGCCAATGAACCTGAAATAGCAGAGGTAAATATTATCATTTTGGTTGTGATTGCATCTAGAGGACTCAACCACAGTCTTGTGCAGGTGTAGAAACACACAAAACCTGCCTATCCATTTCTCCAAAGAGCATTTAATTGACATGAAAAGAAATTACAAGGCATTAAAGATGTGAGAGTTAGAGCATCAGAGGAAGAAGGTAAAAAAAAGGAGTAATGGGAAATATGGTAACAATATCACTATCCAGTAAAGTAACTACTTCATCTAATAAATCAAGACAGTCCATTAAAACTTCTGATTTAATTAGAAAAGTAAACAAAGAAAAACAAGCAACTTTATCTCCTCCCCAAAAATCCAGAATTTCGTAGCTCTAATGTTTGTAGACAAAATACTACACTTAACAGAGTTTCCTAAAGATCTTACAGTTAGAAGACTATAAATTGCATTATACTATGAAAAAGTGATATCAAATCTTATTATTTTAAAAGTAGTCTTTTTTTTTTAAGCCAGAATACTGCTTGGATTGCCTATACAAACTTACTATAAACAAGTTTACTATTCAGAATGAAGACAACAGAGTAGGAAGATACACTTCCGATATTGCTGATAATGAGGTGACAACATACATATCATTATTTGATGCTTAATGTCTTTTTTTTAGCCTATGAAGTAAATGGAGAATGCTTCAGCATTTAATTGTTTTAATTTATTCCAGTATATCACAGACTACAGTATACAGACCACTGATAAAGCATAATCCTGAAGAATATAAATCTGAGAGGAGATCACAAATAACATTGTTTTTTTCCATTATATTAATAAGGGAAGGCAATAAAGTAAAAAAAATAAACCCAAAACCAACAAAATGAAAAGCAGGTTAATCTTTGTGCTGCCCACAAGAAATGTTCAAGATGCAAGACAAATAGAAGCAAAAAGTTACCTATATCTGTAGCTGTGGAAAAAATATGTTTCTGTTCTAAGGAAAGTGACATTCATTCTGATCAGACAGTGGGTCTCCAGTATTTCCAAAATCAAGAGTCCTTGTTTTGCTTCACGTTTACTTACCAATCTTGAGGAGGGTCAGCATACCTACATTTGAAATGCTTGTGTTGATATTTCAGTTACATGATTAAAGTATTGCCAATTTTGCATTTAATTGAGAGATAGTACTGTAATTATACGAGAATACCAAATATTTATAGGAGTGCTTTTCAGTTTTAAAGTGCTTTACAAACTTTAATTGATTAACTTAGATGAATGTAAATAATCTCACAGGGTTCATTCCCCAGGAATTAGCAGCTGACCAACCTAATACCTTCCTTCAAGAGCAAGGTGTAGCTTTTACTCATCAAACTCAAACCCAGGTGAGATTTCATAAGCCCGTGATAGGGATGAGTTGCTCTTTTCTTGTGTGCAGAATAACATCACTCCTTTCTCCCTTATTGTTAGGAATATGATATTCTGTCCTGAATTTGTGGATAAAAAAAATCTTCTCCCCAGCTCTTGCTCTAGTACAAGTTCAGCAATGAGGCCCCCAAAATACTTCGCAAACAGGAGGCAATTCTTCAGAGTCTGATATTCTGGAAGAGAGAGTTGAGATGCCACTGGCACCTGGGCTAAAGGTTTCTAACCTGACTACAGTTCATCTACTCTTTTATTATATAAAAGTCCGTCAGTGAATATCCTGGTATCACTGAAACTGAAGATCTTTTCAGCAGTTATTTAACAGATCCTGGGTTTTTCCCCAGTCTGCCTTAGAGCAGCTGGGTGTCATTTATACCCATTACTTCTCTCTGCAAAATTATTTCAGAAGCTGCTCCTTTGTGCTTCACAGACACTATTCTTTTTAGTAAGACAGCTGAGGTTTATACTAAGTGGAACTGAGAAAATTAATCCTGATTGCTGGTGGATATGCTGTTCCCATGCATGTGTTACTGAGCTGTTCTTGCCATACGTAGTTTGGCTCAATCAATGTCTTTCAGATTTCTGAGCTCCTCTGGGCTTCCCTTCCCAAAGTTTGCCATTTTCCATTACTGCCTTTCTTCCAGCCCTACAATTTATTGCAAATCTTAAGCTACAAATTGAGATTTTGGAGATTAGGAAGAATTTTGTTCAGTTGCTCTTCACTTAGTGCACAAAAGTATGTGCATACATAAGCACAGAGCCATATGCAAGTCCAGTCTGACTATGGCTCTGAAGACTTCTTGTGGCAGATTTTCACCTTAATGAAACCATCCACTTGATGATAATATGCACAGCTCTAGAAACAAGTCTTCCATTTAGAAGTGTCAAGGACTACATTGCTACCATGTGCTCAATCTAAAAAGTCCTTAGGATGATACATATGAATGAGAGACCATTTGCATTCTTTGGAAAAATGAAAATGTTCTGATTTCATGCCTCATATAGCCCATATTTATTACAATTGCCTAAGTCAGTAGAGGACATTTGCTTATGTTACATAATCTGCTGAAACATTTGCTAAAAGATCAAAAGTCATTAATGGCTAGTTGTAGCAGTTCTAGGCATTTATTCGACTGTCTAATATATCCCTGTATCAAACAGTATATTAAACAATTTAGTCATACCCTAAACAGTTGTTCTTTCTGTGACTGAGGTGTGGAGAATAAAAATCACTACTGCAGAGCTGAAAAACAGTAGAATAAACAGCAATTCAGATAAGTGGTATTTTTTTCTGTTGCCTAGTTACCAGAGAAAACTTAATTGTATTTGTATCTCAACAGTATTTGCTGTGTTAAATAACAACAGATTGTTCTATTTTGCTTCTTATGTGCCTATTTATTAGGTGTGCCTGAATACTTACAAAAAAAGTTTCTTTAGCAGGAATACTTCCTTATCAGTACACATTAACACTTGCTCTTTTTGTACAGAAGAAATGGATAAATCCCTTCAGTTTTAATTATTTTTTTTCTAGGAAGGAACAAGAAGCCAATTTTTAATTTTCCAATCAAATTATTTTTTGATGGGAACATTACGGTTTAATGTGCAAAAGGAAACTGAAATGCATTCTGTAGCACAGCAGTGACCAAAGCTTGTCCAACCTAGCACATTTCTGGCAATTTATCAACAGTCAAAAGTCTAGGCTTAATTTACTTTAAATTATGAGTGCAGCTTCCTCATCTGTGTCACTGAGATGAGACCCATGTGAGGACAGATCCCACTAGGGAATATTTCATCTTAAGAGACATTAAAAGACATTTCCAGAATATATCTCCATTACAAACATTAAAAAAGCCAAAAGCAAAAAATTTCTGGTATTTAGTTTTCTCTCGCAACATTTAAGATACCAGAAAAATATGTCCGTTACTTTAATAAAAAGCAAGGTACATTATGACCTATAAAGCATTCCCCAGCATCCTCCAGGACCGAGTGATCCCTCCCAGATGGCCATGAGTCATGTTACAGCAGCATTTTTTGGTCATCTAAATTTTCATGGCCATCTCAATTTACATACTATCTAAATTCCCCAAATGAAACCAATCATCCCCAGCACTTTCCTTCCTTTCCTGATATGCTCAAACTTGGGACTTCCTGTTTGTGAACCACTGGTGTAAGGAGATGGTAGGACCATTAGGACTAGGTACAAGTTTAACTATGAGAAGGCGAGGTGGTCTAAAGAAATCCCTGGTGCCCCCTTCTCCCCTGGTAAACCCCTTCCCCTGTAGGGCACAGCTACTTGGCCCCACTGCTCAGGTTACCATTGGATTCAACCCTGCATGAGGCAAAGGCCCCTTCCGGGAAAAAAGTCTCGATTGGAAGAGAGATGCAGCACTGAATGGTATGAATGCTGGGCTGTACATTGCTAGCACCCCTCTGGCTTTACAGCACTTCACTGACCCTTCCTTTTCTCTGCACCCTGCAGATTCAGATGAGAGGGGCCGCAAACTCCCTGCCTATGCACAGCGCGGTGATACCCCCACACCCTGCCTGCCACATGCTGCCACATAGGATAGAATTGCCCCTGCCAGTCTCACTTTTAGTTTAATAATTTTCCAGTTTCTGTTTTCAGAACTCGGGCATTCCCAATATGCACTTGCCTTCTAGGGCTCCCTGTCAGCCTGGTGGCTCTGTGGCTTCTCAACTGGCCTGTGGTTCCCCCTGCTGCCAAGGCCATCCCTGGCATGTCTGTAGTGCTCTTCCTTAGATCAGCTTTCCCCTCTTTTGTGCTGGGGCCCAGAGGCAGACAGAGCTCAGTGGCCACAGACCTATTGGGCAGGCAGCTGATGGTGTCACAGCCGGTGACAGGGATGGCTTAACCTTGTCATGGAGCGTGATACAGTCATTGGCCACAGCTCCTCAAGATGCTGCTGCCATGCTTCTCAGGAGTAAACATTGCATCTTATGCACTATCAACTACGAGCTAGAATTAAAAAGGAGAATAAAGAAGTGAAATGAAAAAAAATATTCAGAGTGTGCTGCAGCCATTTATAACTTTACATCTCAGAGCTGGACAAAACCATTTAGACATGTTCAGCAGCACAAATAAAAAGTTTTACTGCGTTCTTATTTCCTATATGGCACCATACACCTGCATACTTTTTAACTACAGCCATTGCTTCATCAAAAGCTGATGAAATTGCTTCAGGTCTCAGAGGGCCTTTGGTTTCGACCTGTGGGAAACACTGGAGTTTCTTACGTATTGCCAAGGCTGCAGCCCTGGAAGTGCCCGTGTGAGTTCAGACCCCTGAGAGCGAGCAGCTTCCCGAGACATCAGAGATCTGCCTTGCTCTGTGTCCTCTGAGAAGCTGAGGGCTTTCCCGTCATGTTAGAAGGGTCCATATGGGCTTCCTGAAGCAACAGTCAACTGAAACTGTTAAGAAAACATGACTTTATAATTAAATACCAGTGCACCCCAAAGACCTAAGATAAAATCCTGATTCACAGGTGCTGTTTGACTCTCTCCTTTTGGTTTTCTTCCTGCAGCCTTACAATCTTTCAAGGCTGCCCAAGTAGAAGGCTGTTTCTGTCCTCTGAGCAAGAGTTGAGATCCCCAACCAACAGTGATTTACACAGAATTTTTTTTTCCTTTTCTCCTCCCTTACTCCCCATGTAATATTTTAATTTGCTTCTAAGCCTGCCTGCCTGTTAGTCATCCCAAAACACTCTGGGAACTGAATCCTGGTTTGCTTCTGTGTCTCAGTCTGGAAATACCAAGAATTATCAAGGAGCAGAAAAGTACAGAATCCCCCAGGGAGTTTCAGGCATTCAGTGGAAAGGCAATTAGTCATGGCCAAGGATCTGTACCATGCAATTGTCACAGGAATATAATCATTATAGGCATCCGCACTTCACCAGCCCCTGGGGTTGCAGCAGGAGCTGAATTGTTTCCGTATTCCTTCCCAGTTATGACAGAATTATGACCATAGACCTTGAAAATGATGCCAAGAACCTTCTTGTCAGACTGGTGAGGAAGATGCACCATTCTCCTGACAACCTATTTGACTGCACTTGAAGGCAGGACCACTTGTAGAGTTAAGAAAGGGGCAAAACTGGAGAACAGTGCCTTTGGCTTCTTCTAACCTTAGCATACCAGGTATGCTTCCCAACGCTCTGGAGAAGCAGCTGGTCAGCACACCATCACCACATAAGGATAAGACCAGGATAAGACATCAAGAACCCTTTGCCTACCTTACCATATATTAGTTTCCACAGAAGCAGAGCATAAAACAGCACATTATGAAAATCACTATCCAATGGCTCCAGACCAGTCTGGAGACAGGCTCCTCTCCTCGCTATCACTTTTTATTATTCACACCGCACTCACGGAGATGCCCAGGCCTTGTCAGGGGAGCTGAATATCTCCCAGCATCCTTCTCTCCAGAGGGACAGGGGCTATTTGAACTAATCTGAACAGTCCACAAGGGAGAGTTCCACATGGAGGTGGAAGACCAGAATAGCTAGCGGGGTAAATAGCCCTGAGCATTCCTGCACCAGTTCATGGCTAGCTTTGTTAGGGAATCCTTCAGTGATGAGCACTCAAACTCATGGTCAAAGTCACCATCTGGAAGAGGGAATACCTCCATGGCATTATTCACAAGAACCCATGTTGTTTTTTGCTTTCTCTGACGTCTTTGACAAATTAAGCTGATGAAGCTGCTTGCAGAATAAGCAGCCTTCCAGTGTCAACTTCCACATAAAAGAGCAGGTAGTTGTGCTTTCCTTGGTCCATGAAAGGAAAAAATGCATTTTTGCAGCAGAGGAGATGCCTGCAGTATCTTCTGCAGACGTCAAGAGAAAAAACAGTAGTACAAATACTAGAGAATCAGAATGGCTAGGGTAAAGACTATATTTTATCCCCACAGACAAAATGTAATGTGTTTCCTTCCATATAAACATCTTTCATGACCACTCGTGTGTGCCAGGATGAATCTGGGTTGTGTCACTCTGGGGGCCTAGCATGTCATCTCACACTGTGAAACAGCATGGGCTATCTGACTTCACAAACCAGTAAAAATGAACTATTGTTACCCTTCCCCTTCCTTCCTTCCTCCAAAAAACCTTTCAAAATGTTTATAAGAGATTTTATAGGACCTGCCTGCTCATTCTGGCTCTGAGAAAACACACAACTGAGAATTCTGTTTGGAAATATCTTTGCTGTAAATAACTTTTTATTCATCCTATTTATATAGCAGTCTATGCTTCAGCTTTTTCTTTTGAAGTACTCAGGAAAAGCTATTAGCTAATCCTCTGATATAAAACTCCTAACAAGTTGAATGCTTATTGGATGGAGCAATCTATAAGCATTCAGGAAGCAATGTGGGATTAGTCATTCATTAAGATATGGACAGACAGTGCTAGTGTGATCTTTATGTGATATTCAAATGGCTGTCAGTGTTATTTAACAGGAATTCAGGCTATCTTCTTGTTAGTGCTTATAAGTGGTCCTGACTAATGGAGATTGTGCTTTAAATGTTGCCTGCTTGAAGAATTTTATATACGATTCAATTCAAAAGTAAATTTACCAGCTAATAGTCTTAGTAGTGCTGAACAGCATTTCACAAAGAAATGGCCCTGAATACCAAGATGAACACTGCACCATGCATTGTATCTGTGTGCTTTGCAAATGGAGTATTCAGAAATCTTTGGAATAAAGTTTCTGTCTTGGGTTTTGCCTAGGAGAAAAGCCCTGAAGCAAATTTTATCAATTCCCATTGGCCAAATCCAAAGGGCATCAGTGAGAAAAAGAACCTGAGGAACCTAGCGGAATTTTTTGCCAACTTACAGACCTCCCAGTTTGTCCCCTTATGAATATGTTATAGAAAAAGATGAAGGAATATAAGAGATGACATGCTGGCAGCAACAGACAAACCACAGGAGAAAATAACATGTGCTGGCAAGACGGCAAATACATTTAGGCCTTGAAAACAAACTGTGGTCATTAGAGATCTACAGTTTTTAGTCTAACTAGAATTCTCAATTCCAATGTTAGTTCCATTGTAAAATATAGCTCAAAACCCAGGAAACACTGAAGATGGTAAAATGCCTATGAGGACAAATGCTTCAAGGATTAACTTGTATCAGAATTTACAACAAATGCTGAGACTGACTGAATTCAACAGCCATTTTGTTTGTGAAGTTATTCAGAAAAGAAGGCAGAGATAACACAGACGTGCAATAAGAACAAAGAACATTTTTTTACTGTGGCAGGGGTTCCCTGGAGAAACAGGAGAAAAGTTACCTAACCACACCAATCTCCTTTATACTATATTTTGAGAAAGACACCTAAGGGGGAGACTATCACAATGGCCATTGAAAGAGGCAGCACAAAATAGTCAAGGGTGTCAGAGTTTTATACAGATTTTACGCGTTACCTGTTATTTCAGAAAAGATTCATTCATGAGCAACAGGAACAACTGCAGTGAGAAGTCTAGTTAAGAATAAAATTACTTCAGAAAAATCTGTATGATCCATATGAGTTAAGTCTGCATGGGCAGTTACTTCCATTTAATTTAAAATATGAATTTAAAATGGTTGATTTAAACACTTAAACTCTTGACTTATATGTGGCTTGCTTTGGTTTAGGACTCATTAACCAGTTTAAGGTAAACTGAAATAAGCCAGTAGCACTGAATTAGTCTCCATCTGAAGGTCTGAAAAAAATTAGCTAAAGTTCGGTCTATGAACATTTTTCATACTGTTTTCAGTTGCAAGATCAGTAAAGTTTTGCAGCACAAAATACAGTCATATTTGCATACATATGTATCCGCTTGTCGTTCCCCTGCAGTATAGGGACGTTATTCCATTAAAGAAGCATATAAAAGCATCTGATAGAAGACTTGAAAAACTTGAGAGACTATACTGATGAAATGCTACAAATAACTAAACAAACGCAAAATCTACATGCAGGTAAGTTCCAAAATGTTGTATGTTTGTTTATAAACAAAAAGCAGCACTTTAAGTATCAAGTCTGAATTCATTACCACCCTGAAAATCAATATAATTAAGAGCCTGATGTAACACTGAAGTGCTTCCAAGAGGGTAAAATTGGACAGGGAGTTGCCAGGAGGCATAGGGCCATCTGCTCCTCACCAGAGTGAGTGGAGAAATGCCAGAGTTGGAAGGCTCATTTGGGACATGTGGAGGGAATATTTGCTCCTCACAAAGCATCCAACACTATCCTTTTGCACCTGGGCAGGAAAAATTCCCCAGCACTGGTTCCTCTAAACACATTGCAGGTTAAAAGACCTCCAAAGGATATCTCCAAACTCTACTTTGACCATGATATGTCCATTGAGACTGGCAAACTTAGGGTGATCTTCTTCACCCTTCCATTACAATTGTAATCACAGAATCACAGAATAGCTGAGGTTGGAAGGGGCCCCTGGAGCTCATCTGGTCCAACACCCCTGCTCAAGCACAGCCATGACCTAGAGCCAGTTTCCTAGGAGCACGTCCAGACAGTTTTTGAATATCTCCAAGGATGGAGATTCCACAACCCCCCTGAACAACTTGTGCCAGTGCTTGGTCAACCTCACAGTCAAAAAGCGCTTCTTGATGTTCAACGGGAACCTCCTGTCATTTAAGTTTTGTGCCCATTGCCTCTAGTCCTGTCACTGGGCACTACCGAAAAAAGCCTGGCTCTGTCCTCTTTGCAGCCTTCTTTGAGGTATATAAGATTGCCCCTGCACCATATCTTCTCTGTGTTAAACAGTCCCAGCACTCTCAGCCTTTCCTCCAATGGGGGATGCTCCAGTACCTTAATCATTTTTGTGGCTTTCTGCTGGACTCTCTGCAGTAGCTCTATGTCTCTCTTGTACTGCAAAGCCCAGAACAGGTCACAGCACTCCAGGTGTGGCCTCACCCATGCTGAGTAGAGGGGCCAGGAGCAGAGCTAGCACTGATTCCCAGGGTACACTGCTGGTTATTGGTCTCCAGCTAGCCAAAATCCTTTGAGCTCAGCTCTTCAGTCAGTTTTTAATCCATCTCATTGACTGCTTCTCCAAGGCCATACTTCATGAGCTTCTCTGAGAATCTTACAATGCCAAAAGCCCTGGTGAAATCTAAGTAGACAACATCCACTGCTCTCTCCTCACCTACCAGGCCAGTCATTTCATTGTGGAAGGTTAATACTAAAACTAAGAAGAGATCAGTATCGCAGAACTCATGGTGAGGTTTATAGCTACAGCACTGGTAAAAAAATGAAAGCTTACATGTAAATTAAATATTAAAAAAATGCAATTCTAGTATCTGTATAGCAAGCAGATAGCTCTTTTAAGTACTCGTTCCTGCCACTGAAAATCCCTCAGACACGTGGGAGATGCCAGAGCTGAAATTACCAGTTCAGACTGACACTGCATCTCCCAGATTCAACCTGCTACAAGTCTGATTCTAGGCCTGGATTTTACAGATTATGCCTTCTTCAAGCAATATACAATACATGTTTCCTGGCTCTGCACTGTGAATCAAAACATTCTCAAAATCCTAAGTACAAGTGAAGTTATACATAGTGCTAATAATACTACTGTTAGTAATAATAATTATAGGGCTGTTTGGCATTATTTGCTTAAATTGAAAACCATCTATATCAATCCTGACAGCAAATTCTATGAACTTCCTTTAACTTTTGGAAACCATTAAGAAATTCAGTATTTTTGGCTAATTATGATTGCAGTTCATGAGGTCTGCAGGTCTTCTGTGTTAGCTAGGTAAAATAAGAGTCTCCCCATGCACTTTCATTCTTCTGTGGATGCCAGTCACTCACATGCAAAACTGAGTTCTCCATGAATTTACAGAATATTTGAGGCAAAGTTGGATAGGAATGCAATTGTATCTGATAAAGGAGGTAATAAAAACTATGAATTGCTCTTCTCAGCTTTTCAAGAACACAATTTAGAACTAACTCTCTCTGCTAGTATAGCTGAGACCAGAATGTAAAAGAGCTTGGGGAAGCAGAAAAAAATGTAATTTTTGCAGGGTTTGTTTTTTTTTTCCTATGTAAAATATTCTAAAGAGAAGCTTTGCCTTTTTATACCAGCTTCCTTCCTTATAGTAGGCTATCTGGTTGCTACTGGCTCCAAGGCCACGTGTGTGCCTTTGGTTTCCAGAGGAAATACAAAAAAGAGGGAATATAACTCAGAAGACATCTTCTGTACACATATTGAACATATATATGAGCAGTAAAGCAAACGTCCAGGGATAAACTGAACAGCTCCTCCTGGGTGCTTTAAAGAAAATGAGGGACTCAGCATATATTAAGAGTGTGTAAGACTATGCAGATGGCTTCTCCATGCCCATAGCCATGACCAGTCCCTATGTGTCCATTGACACTTGCACAGTATTCCTGGAATTTTCAGCCTTCCACACTCTGCTGGGAAATAAATTGTTTAGATATAGGAGAGATTACTGGAGGTAGCTCTGCCAAAGACCTATGTATTAGTGTTCAAAGATGCATATCATTTCCTACAGCTAGAGGCAGCCATTTAGATTTGGCAGATGTTATTTTATTTGTTCAGGCTGAAAGGTCACTATAATTCTGCCAGCTTTATTTTCAGTATTTAAAATGTCACCCCAAACAGGTAGCTAAGGAAACGCATTTGCTTTCTACATATCTTCTACCATTTTCCATGTCAGAGAAGGTCTTTTATGTGTTAGGAATGCTAACTAAGTTTGAGAACTGGTCTTTGAAAAAAACAGTCAAGGAAGTGAAGCGCCTTTTTAAGATGATTGTCTCAGTTCCAAGGGTGTTTGATTCTATTGTTTTTGTAAGGGCTTTGACATGTTTGCTTCTGGCAGCACTTCTTTGCTCTCTCAAAACATCTCTTCATGCAAGAAGACAATTATAATAATCTGAAAGTTTTCCTGCTACTGTCCTCCATATCTGTGCTCACATTTACTTGTGACTGATATTTCCACCAACAGAGACACACGACAAATTTGACCTTTTGCTTTGAAGGCCTTTTAAAAAAAGCAGTTGAAGTCATGGCCATATGGAAGCCTACATTGATCTATCTGTTGACTTCCAACTTCCACAAACCCTGGCTGTGCAACACCCTCCTTTGTGCCAGCTACAGCACATGGCAGAATCTATGCTGAGCTGTTTCAACACGTCATGCAGGTCAAGAACAACCCTTGTTTTTCTCATTTAATTTTGGTTAGTTTTCTTTCATCTTAGCATGCTCAAATGGTTCCATGAGGATCACAGAGCACCAGAACCACAGGAAGAGGCAAGATAATAGGAACCTATGGGCCATCAAAGGCAGGAGAAAGGTGGGACCACATCACTCAGCACTTGGAAGGAGTCCCACTGCCGTGGCAAAGCAGCCTCATTTATTGGAAAGACCTTGGTGACTCCAAGGATGCAGTTTTGCCTTCTCATATTTCCCCAGGGTATACTTTGATTCTTTTTCCAATTAGAAACCCCCTACCTTTTACTGACATTTGAAATGCAGGTATCTAGATTCATTTCAGCTAGCATGCTGGTCAAGTATGGCTAACTGTACTCCAGAGAATCCTATCTGCTTATTAACTAACTTATATGAGGCACATAATGGTAATAAAAATCTCTCTGTGCATTATTAATTCAATGCAATGCAATTTTAAATTTTTATTTTATTTTTTTAAAGAAGAGTTAAAGCTCTTGTTTTGTGTTATAAATTGACAGGAAAAGAAAAAGATTCAAGTATTGAGGCATATATCTGAATGTTTTTTTCATACATTGTTTTTTCCATCTTGCTCTCGTCAAGATGGACATGAAAGTGAAAACCAAAAACAATATTACAGAAGAATATTTATTTTCCTTGTAAAGTACATTCATGATCATCGCTGTCCCTTAAGGACCTGTGATTCTTTCTTCCTCATTTTTTTGCATGTTCTAAGCCACACTGGAGACTGGCATGATATACTTGTGAAGCACTGAAACTCTAGGTCAAGAAAAGACCATCATCCACTTTTTTAATTTGCTTTTGAAATTAAGTTGAAACAGTCTGCAGAAAACCTGTTCCCGTGCCAAGGGTTTCCTTTTGTACTGATGGTTTAAGTATTTTCACAAATGCGTTTTTATCTTTTTTTTTCCTTCCTGACCGCAGGGTTTGAACATACAGGTCAATGTGACCTTACAGCTTCCTAGGGGAAAATTAGTTGCAGAGAGATGGCATGCAAAAGAAGAGACACTGACAAAAATCTGTGGGTTTTCTGCAAAATACTTTTACTGTTTCTTGGCAGTCTCTGCCCTCAACTCCTACCTTTGCTTTAGTAGCATCTGCTGTGATTTTCTTATCTTACACTGAGTGGTCCAACCAGAATTTAATTATTTGGAAAGCAAAATCCATTCACTAATATGTGTCTGATTAAACTTGGCTCCACATTACCTTAAGTTTGAAGCACATTATAGCTACATCTTCACAAAAAGCTGAAACATCCCACTCCTCAGAAAGCACTGTCAGAGGCCCAACTCTTACTGGAATCACTGGGTCCGAGACCTCTAGCTTCCTTTATATGTTGGGTCAGATTAATAAAATGGGAGAGGCTGAGGATTTTATTTACATGTATACACATATATGCCTACACGCATATCCCATATATATGCTGTACCATACTATTAGATACAGGGCCATAAGTTGCGCCAGGGGAAGTTCAGACTGGATATTAGGAAGAATTTCTTTACAGAAAGGGTAGTCAGACACTGGCAGAGGCTCTCCAGGGTCACCATTCCTGGAGGTATTTAAAAAAACATGAGTTTTTAAGGGACACGGTTTAGCGGATGATGGGTGCAGTTGGACTCGATGATCTCAGAGGTCTTTTCCAGCTGGAGGATTCTATGTTGGATGCTCCAGAGGAATCTGCATGCTTGTGACCTTTTTTTCCCCAGATGCAGACCAAGATTCAACAAAACCCTTCTAGTGAAATGAAGGCAAAGAACTAAGGCAATATCAATAGAAGCTCTCACAGCTAAACCCACTGAAATGGTAAATCCAGGAAGTTCAGCCAAGGGTAAGATCAAGCCACAGGTTTCTTCTTTCACCAGCCTGTCTTGCAGGATGTAGTCCTGTGGTCACCAGGCTCATGTGCTACTTCCCTGAATGGCATCCATGGTACCTTCCCCATGCTACAATCCCCTGTTCAGTTGTGCAAGCATCTGCTACACATCATTCCCCTGCAGGGGTGAATCTGATACTTAGAATTAAACTGCCATAGCTAGGCTTAGACCACTTTGTCTAAAAGAAGAGAGGATTAAAAGAAGTGAAACTAGTCTTTGGAATTGAATATTAAACCCAAACAAATAAAGAAATAATAAATAAAAAAATCCCTGAACAAATCAGTCCAAACCCCTTCATTTAGCTGGCTTTCAACAGTGTTTTTTCACACTCTTGGACTTCAGTATATCAAGCAGGCCTGGAAGCCGATGAAACAAATCAGCACTCTGGGAATCTGGCCTATGTTTGCAGTGGGTGGACCTTAACTAGGCACAGGGAGTGCCAGAAGTCATAAAGAATACTGATCCTCTTGAGACCTTCAAATTAATTTTAATGAACTGAGGAATTTGACTAAGCTCCTGTTAAGCTTCTCACATTTAAAACTGCTGTTTCAAGGCAAACCTGTGGGGTTTCTTCTGTCTCTATCTTCTTGGCTTGATTTGAACCATATCCTGGTGCTAAGGGGAAAAAAGTCAAGCAGGAGGGAGGAAATGCTCTAAATGACTAGCACCAGGAGTGAGGAAAATTCCATACTAATTCTCATTGGGTATATCTCATATAAACTTGCAGAATCACTTCAGTGAAGACAGGCTACAAACATAGCCAGCACAAAAGATAAGACCCAGATCCACAAAAACGAGTGTGCACATCGAGTTGAATGTAATTCCATTTAGGTACCCACAGAGCGATGAAAAGCTTGACTACTGCTCTGAGGAACAAACAGCCTGTGGTATCTCCAGTTTCATGCACGAGCAATACTAGAATTACAGCTACCACCATGTGGGCCCCACTGAATGGTTTGGTATCACCTCCATGTTCTTGTCTATATGGGATGTACCACAACTTACAAGCCACAGTCATGGCTATAAACTCAGTCACTCTAGCACACAAACTGGCCCTTGATCAATCATTTTTGGTTGGGTCCACCGACCCAAAAATCTTTCGGTGATCAAAAGCAGAGTGTGCACTTATTCCAAACCTTTGCTGTGGCCTTCTAGCTGAGTAACTCCTAAAAGGCATGAGACTTGGGCTTGACTTTCCACAGACTAGGGTGGACTTGTAGGAAGACCAGGAAGCACTCCCTGTGCAGTGCCTTGCCTGCCAGACTGCAGGCTGGCCCTATTATGACTTCTGTAGTCTTAACACAATTACCAAGAGCCAACAGCTAATTTTCAACATTGAGTAGGCAACCGAAAGTAGATGAGATTTCAGATACCTCCTCAGCACTTCCTCCTAAGAATACTCCTGAATTGAAACTAACAAGAGACAGGCCATTAATACTAATGTAATATAGTAGAAGGGAATGCAATACAGAGAAGGGCAACGAGGCTGGTGAAAGGGCAGGAGAACAAGTCCTATGAGGAGCGGCTGAGGGAACTGGGGTTGTTTATCTTGGAGAAGAGGAGTCTGAGGGGAGACGTCATCACTGTCTACAACTACCTGAAAGGAGAATGCTGGTCTCTTCTTGCAAGTGACAGGTGATAAGGCAAGAGGTAATGGCCACAGGTTGCACCAGGGCAAGTTTAGACTGGATATTAGGAAAAGTTTCTTCACTGAAAGGGTGGTTAGGCACTGGAATATGCTTCCCAGGGAGGTGACTGAGTCGGGTAGATGAGCTTCTTAGGGACACGGTTTAGTAGTGGACAGGTACAGTTGGACTCGATGATCTCAAAGATCTTTTCTAACCAGATGATTCTATGATTCTATGAGAGTAGCTTTATCTCCTTGCACACATCTTTTCTATATGGGAATGGTACTGTTCAGTAACATAGTAGGTATATTTTGAGGCTAATTAAATTAAGATCTGCAAAATACAAGCTCCTGGGATGGCAGGGGCTACGTAAGTGAAAGAAATTGTATTTAAAATGTCACATTGAGGGAATTGTTTTTCTTCAGAGGATTATCTTGCAGATATCCTTAATGTGTTTTAAAGCTGATATTTCATTAACAAGTTGTCAACACTAGCCCCTCCTCCCAAAAATCTCTCTTTTCTCTCCCATTCTTTCCCCAAACCACCATCCATCTCGAAGCATCTAGAATCGCAAAGGAAAAGTTGGCATTTTTAAAAGAGGAAACATTCAAAGTAAGCAACAGGATAAGTTTATTTTCTTTTAGGGCTTAAAATATTTCTCTGTCTCACACATACAAGGTTACTTTATACACAAACACGCATACGAACACACTTGCAGACTGCATTTATATATGTTTGCTCGCTATATTTATGCAAATACATGTTAAAGGAAACAATATATTGTTTTAGTAGCAAAGAAGAAATGACTGAGGACTTTAACCACCTTGTTATGCCATTTTAAACTCTTTTTAAGCTTCATTTTCTACTCTATTAAACTATATGAGTTAGCAGAGGACTGACTCCAGTTCTTCTAAAATGACTAGATGCAAGGACCCTACCAATTCAATTTTGATCAGGAAAACAATTGCTTCACAGTAGATACTGGGTATAAATCAAAATTGTGTGATTTCTTTCACATTTCAGGAAACAATAGCACCTTGTCCATTCCAAAAAAGTCATGGCCATCCCAGATACTTCCTAATGAAGACTGCTACCCTCCATCTGTATCACATCAGGTACTATATTTTCCCTGATCTTATCTTTTACATCACAGTTTCCAATGATTATTAAATGCATCCTGGCCAGCCAATCTTTTAAATTAGCATCCCCCCCATAAGATGCAATATCCTCCTAAATTCCCCCAAGAACCATTGCAGTTGTAATCTGCACTTAATATTGAATTTGCACCAGAGAAATTCATTAGCTATGAATGGCATAAGACTTCCCTTATGCATGCTTTCATTTCATTCATCCAAAACCACCATAGTCCTTGGCTGCAGCAAACAAATTTGGCCTCTTCCCAATAAAATCAATTGTTAATGTAAATACTGAAAAAAAGTCCTATGTATTCAAAAAGGATTATTTACAGCTTGAACACAGAGATTGTATCCTGCAGAATATCTTTTCAGTCTTCAGCAATGGCTTACAGGTTGAAAAAAATGTTTGTAGTATACGTATTGCAGTACGGATTCCATTTATACTCTTAGCAAAATCTGGGAATATGACACAGAACTGACGTAAGAGTTTTAGACAGAATTATAGGCTAAAATTCTAAAATCAATCAGAGCTACATAGATATTGGACAGATTTCAAACATTTAAATATTCCTTCCTTCAGAAGTAATATCAATATTGAAGTAGTGGTAGCAGACCTGTTGTGGTTATATCTGTACAACATAAGAAATAACACTCTTTCTGTATATATATCTGCACACATGTATACACACGAACATACAAAAATATTCTCTGCATTTTTTGTAATTTTGTGTTAATATGTCATGCTATGATATAGTCATCCAAAACAGGTGACAAAACTAATATTATGTCCTTTAAAAGTCTTGTAAAATTTACATCCTCTTTAAGATCATGACAAATAGGAGAGAGCCTGAAAAATTTGTCTCGCAAAGTTTAAACTGAGAATGAGACAAGTGTAGACTGACTTGAGCACTGCTGCATTCATGAACTCAATAATTTTTCACTGCATGTCTTAAATGTAACAAAATCTTGAAAAACTACTTTTCCTTTTATAGCTTTTTCCCATAAGGGATGTAGCTTCATATAGTATAATTACGGTAGCATAACTATATACAGAAATTGTCCAGCCCTCCATCTTAAAGGATACATGCCTTTCAAGAATGACTGTGCATTAACAGAACCACTGAAAGCAATTATTATTATCACCTAGGACTCTTGATAGTTAAATTACAATGTCTGATACAGATGGGGATAGGATGCTTCCGCACTTGGTATTGTACATTTTGGAGTGAACAGACTCAGAATATGTATAGTTTCCTCTTTATATTAAAAAGCTTTTTTTTAAAAGTGATTCATTAATTTGGAAAGGCAAGTTCACACACTTTTCCCTCAATGCAATACCTTTATTGCTTTTTAATTACTGCATTTTATTAAAACTTTTCCTAGTATCACATGCAAGGAAGAAACAGAACCAAGGAAATAAAGGTTTTTCTAAAATGGAATCACTCATGAAAATTAAGAGAATTCAACTACATATATGTAATATGGAGTAGATTTGTCAGGGCTTTGAAGGAGCTACATCCCCATAGTCCTTCCTTTTCCTCCTTAGCATTGACTTCTCCAGGCTGTATAAACCAGACCCAAATTGGGGCTGTACCCTGAAGTTAAGATATATTAATGCACTCTATGGCTGCTGCCTTTCAGAAGTAAAGTACTCTTAAATGGAGAACATTAGAAACAATAGAAGCTCAGTGTTTTTATTTGAAAAATTTGGATACAGATATCCATATGAAAAGTAATAGGCCAAAAATCTCACTGTCCTACTTTACTGTACAAAGATAAATCAGTAGCAGTTCCACCTGTACCAATGCAATTGCGCCAGTATTTGACATACAGTTGCATAAAGCAGGGTGAAAGTAGTATTACATTCCTGATTCAAAATTTCTCTCCTATTTTGCACTTATTTTTATACTTCTGAATTATTTCACGAGTGCAAATTTGCCTTCACTTCTTCTTCATACTTTCTGTATTATCAGGTCCTAAGACAACATTACTAATCCTAAATGAAACAAAAGTTCTATTTTGATCATCACATTAAGTCCAGGAATTTTTATATCTCAATGGAGAACCAATCTATGACCTTTTAATGCATGTATTGGTAGTCCATAACCACTATTAATATCCTGAATTTTCATTCAAATACAATTACAATGATATGACTTCCTCATAATGCACCTGATAGTGCAGTCCCAGGGATTACAGTACCAATAAATGTCTATTGCAGTCAATAGATGGATATAAAGAATCTAAATAGATTATTCTGAGGACCCACTTCAGTTTTACATTTTTTCAGTTTATAACTGAAATATTTCAGCTATAAAGGCAGTGGATTAAGGGCATTACTGGAATAGTATTCCCTTGCACTCCTCAACCTCCTCCAAACAATACATAGTCAGACTGACAATTCAGGTACGAGTAATAAAAATATTGTTTGAACTACTGTACCTCTATTTTGTTCTATTATAACCCTGGAGCTTACATACTTCACCTGCAAGCAGGAAAATACAGTAAAGGGACGTGTTCGGCAGCTGCCTTCTCTATTTAAAATGTCAGGGTCATATTTTCAACTACTGCTATCAGTTCCAAGGCAACAGTTAAACTCTTTTAGCTTGCGGGGTAGAAAAAACGTAGCAGTGTAAATCTTCCATGTTCAATTTACAGAAGAACATGCGAAATCCTGCTATCCTGCTG
The DNA here is from genome assembly GCA_033556795.1 of Tapera naevia. Classification (NCBI taxonomy): domain Eukaryota; kingdom Metazoa; phylum Chordata; class Aves; order Cuculiformes; family Neomorphidae; genus Tapera; species Tapera naevia. The sequence continues at coordinate 22,992,958 of JAUMJJ010000038.1, forward strand.
ACTTTTGCACTTGTCCATGTTATATACAGTTTTTTGCTGTTCAGATCTAAGGGGTAACAGCAGTTAGCTTTACTATTCAGATTCACCAATTTATTCAATAAATTCTTAAATTCTGTCCAAACTACTCTTTTAGGTGCTTTTCCTCAAAAAAAAATAATTTTAAAGATTTTTAGATTTTTTTTAGATAATTTTGTTAGCTTGCTGGTTTTTACTTTTTGTCAGACATTTCATTTGCCCTGCAAGTTCCAGTTAGATAGAAAACTTTTGTGAAAATAATTATAACTGAATCAAATTTTATTAAAACATTGTTTGCTCTGGAATTATGAGCATGGGCATTTCATTCCACTGATGCACATTTTGGTTCCTTGTTTCATTTCTTTGTATGACACAAATATTTAAACTGTTAGAGTGCCTAGCTGTTGCACACAGACCATACACCAAGGACTGTCATGCTGGTCAGACTGTCAGATTATCTGTCTGCCTTGACCAGAATCCAGTGAGAAACCCTTCCTACTTCAGAGTAAAATCCACATATGCAGGCAAGTTAGTTTTCTTGACTCATGCTGAATCTTGAAGGTTGAAGCATTTTGCAAATAATCATCAGAAGCTTCTGTGGTGCCTAATGAGGACATCATTTGCTGAAAAGAAGTGAAGAACTCACACACTTGAGTGATCTGGTACAATTTTCTCCTCCAAAACTCATTATTTTCTACAAGTCTGTCATGAATTTCAACTGCCACAAATCTTTGGATTGCATGCTGTATTTACCCAACCAACTGAATCTCATTATTGTTCCGTCTCAGAGTTCACCTTGCCAGGGTTTTAGTGTTTGTGTCATCATACCTCTACCCAAAGTGAAAGCACTCAGACCCAGGTAGTAGCCTTCTATAGAGGATTTGTGATCATCTTCATGTGTACTTGAGTGTGATGGACTCATGATTTTTTTCCTGATCCCTCTGGCATCATGAGAGAGACAAAGCCTGAAGATCATCCCTTTAATGAACTTATTTAGAAAACGTTTAAAACAAGTTTTTTCAGGAGAAGAATAACAAAACAATATTGTGTACGTATTTAATTTTTCACATTTCTGGAACAGAAAGGCCCAGTTCTGCTGGGCATTCTATGCCAGCTTGTCTCTACAGACAGCTGCTCACACATGCTGACCTCTTACAGCTTTTCAAATTTCCTTTCAACTTTAAATCTTCACTGGCAAAACCAGATTTTCAGCATCTTGAAGATGAGGAACAGAGCTTTTAAGCTGACAACCGCTTCCACTGTCTTTGCGATGTATACCACGATGATCTAATTTGAGAAGCCGTTATCATGTTTGGTATGGATTTAAGAGTAAAACACTCAAGCAGGAAAAGACTCCTAATACTACTTATTAGTTTCATATTTCCTAAATTTGGTGTTGACCTTAACTTAGTTAAATTAAAAAAGAAGACAGAGTTATATTGTCATTTTTGTCTGGGATTAAGACAATACTTGGTTATTCTCAGATCTTACCACTTCTCATTTTACTTTTAGGTCATTAATGGACACGTGGATCATCAGTCCTCATACAGTGCCCTGGAGAAAGTCGGTAATTAAACTACTTCCATACCGACCATCTATAGCTCCTCTTCGTTTCACTCAGTCAGTTTTTAACACTGTTCTTTTGGGGCCTGCCTACCTTGAATGCTTAATATATTTAAATACCTCTGACAAAGCCATATCAAGATCACAGAAACACAGCTGAATTTGTCCTCCTTCCTCATGCCAGTGATGGCAGAAGTAGTTCCTAAGAAGCCTGAAAAGAGACAGTGGGGTTTTGAAGGTCTCTGGAGAGGAAGGAAATAAAGACAAAGGCTTATTTGGGTTACAGGACACAGGATGCTAGGAAAGACTACTGAAGGTTCACACAGGCATGTGAAGGGTTTCCTCTGGCTCTTCCTCAGCTCACTCTCTCCAAACACTCCTTGTTGCTTATCCCTCTGGTAACACTTACCATCACCCTATTCAGAGAAACTGCCAACACCTCTTGGCTGATGCCAGCCTGATGTCGAAGGAGTCCTGTACTGTTCTCATCCTGTGCAGCACACCCAGCCATTGCCTTGAGCCTCACACAGGGGCTGGGAAGAGAAGCAGAACTTCAAAGGGAGGCACCATTTATTGGAACAGTTCATCTAGGTTGTCTTTTTATCATTGGCAAAATCATCTGCTACTCCAAATAGCCTCCTACCCCAGACAGCCTCCTACTATAACAAATGCCAGACATGGCATCTTGTTAGAAACTTTTGGCAAGGTCTTTTCAAAAGTCTAGATAAAGAACTAGCTGAGAAAATGCTTTCTGCTATTTTAATGATAGATTTAAATTCTTCGAGATTAGTAAGATTAGATTTTTTTCTTCATGGAAGCCTGACTGACTTGCTTCTACCGTATCATGCTTAGTTTAATGTTTCATAGGCTCTAGCTGGCTTTTTTCAACTAATGTTCCTGATCCTAATTTAAGGTCATCGCTTTATGCTCCTCAGGTCACCCCTAATATTTTTTTAAAGAGAAGTTTTTAGCAGCCCAGCTACTTCCTTCTCAAATATCCCTGAAATCAGTTGCTAGGCCCATTACCCAATTTCAGTTTATTCTTCTGCTCCCTTTTTGAACATCTCATGTCACGTTATGCCTAGTTCTCTCTTGAAAAAACAAGTGTTACAATAGGAGTATATGCATCATCTTCCATAACAGGCACTAATGCAAAGTCATAATCAAACTGCTTTGAAATTGTACTTCAGTCCTGCCTTCCTCTGACTCAGGGCTTTGGTTGCAGGAACTAAAGGAGAAAAGGTTGCACTCTCTCCACTGTGTGCAGGCAATTATCCTTTGAAGATGCAGCCATAGTGGAGGAGGGGTGCTAGGGTCAGAGACAGGAAGTATAGATTAGCTGCCAGAGCTGAGAAAACTCTCACTTTCCTGATTTTTCTGACTTGTCTGTGTGTTTAGAGGCAGAATACTTGGGACTAGATTTGAGGAGAGGAAGAAGTAAAGGTCAGCCTGTGGGCCTTTATCCCCTGAGATTTAGTGAGGGTGGAAGAACCTGCCTTCCTCTGTACCATGTCACACCCTTCTTCTTGGGAGTGGCATAGCAGTTTCACAAAGCCCATAGCATTGTGTAGGAGCAGGACATCTGTGTTACACTCTCTTCATGTGACACACTGTAGTTCTGGGAGATTTTTACCTTACAGGAATGCTGGGAAGGAAAGCATCTTGTGGTGCCTGGTATAGCAGACACAGGCTGGCTTTTCCTCCAGTCTCTTCTGGACTATTACATCTATTACATACTTGGCTGTGTTTGCAGGAGCCAGGCTCAATGATCCATGAACTGTCATCCAGTCCTGTGGGGAATAATTGGGGATAGCAGGAACAAAATCTCTGCTATTTTAGAGAATTTGGGATTCTTGTTCCCTGTTTCCCCTGTGTGCTGCAAGAGTTGCTGTGAATTCTTCAGCTTATCCCAAGCTTTCAGAGGTGTTAAAAGGTTTGTTGGGCTTGCAGACCTGTCTGGAACTCAGAGAAATTAAAAAATAGTAACAGAAAGGCTAGATGAAAGAACAAGGGGCGGCAAGCCAGAATCTATCCTTTGCCAGATGGTCATCTTAATAATACTTTGTGTAAATGTAGCATTAGGAATTTATACTTTGGCCTCTGAAGTGGATGCATATCATTAATACTGTTCTACAAATGGGAAAGCTGAGGACTGAAAAGGTATATTCAGTGCCCACAACATCACTAAACACCTATGTGAGTAACGCCAAGAATTTTTACACACAGGTTATGCAGAAAAGGTCTAAGTGGCTATATCGCATTCAGGGAGATTGTTGGAGTAACTGTGATGTTCAAAGAAAGAAAAATATGTCTCACTACAAACCTTGAGTTAGGCGAGATTCCTGACTTCAGACCTAGAGATCTGCACAGTTGCTTTTAGGTATTAGAGTTTGCTCCATGGTTTATGATAAAGAATGCTATAATTCAGTTGAGAGCTACAGCCAAGCAGCACAGTAGAGTTCAGCACTCACACAGAAACCATGAGACGTGCTTCATCCAGTGTGCTTCAGTAAATTTTTGTGAACATATTTGGCTCACACATTCTGTGAACAGTTATAAGCTTGTTTCTGCCCATGCTGTAAGCAGATATCAGTTTATTTTGCCCATAATCCAAGGCAGAAAAAAAAAAAGAGGCCATGACTATATAACCTTGGGCTTGGAAGAGTAAGCATATCTTCAATCTCTCTTCCACAGTAACCTCTCAGTAGATTTTAGAGTGTCATCTTTCTCATGTGGTATTGGATATAATTTTGAGAGCATGCAAACCTATGCCTTTTTAGTGTTACTCAGTAAGATATCATGCCAAGAACACTGCAAAATGTCTAAATCCAAACCGTTCTACTGCTCCTTTATGTTCAATGTGATTTGTCTCTCAGCATTTAAGTACAATTTGATATAAAGGATACTTTAATAAGGATTTAGGGCACTATTTCTGAACCAAGGGGTCATAAATGCAGAAGGACAGTGAAAAGAAATCAGGGTGACACGAAATACTGTAAATTTTATTATACTATAAAGCAGAGAGTGTACTGTTTTCCAATTCTACACACATACTCTAACCATTCAAGGTCAAATAGTCTGTTAACCTCTCCAAACAGACACATGAACATAAACTTACATATCCTTCTTGTTACTATGGATATATTCTTTGTTCTTACATTTACACTAAGTGGAAAGGAATTATAAAAAATTGATTAAGATTTTGTCAAGTTGAAAACCTTAGGAACACCGTTCCCATTTATGTTGTAAGAAAAAAAAGCTCAGAAATACTTAATTTGCAAACAGCTTCTGAAAATGGTGAGTTAATATGAAAGACTTTTCTTTTCTTTGGAAAAGAACAGGCTTAAATAACAATACATAGAAACTATAATCACTTTTATACTTCAGAAAATAGTAGCATAAAAATAGTGATGCTATAGATATAAAAGTCTCAGTAAGTACAGCTTGGCTGTGATATATTGCTACGTAGCTCCTATTTATGCTAACGGATATTTCCTAAATAATTTACTGAGTACAGTGAGAGAAAAAAAATATGGTATAAAACAAAGCAAGCAGAAATGATTCTTGCATAGTATGTACACCCAGTTGACCCCACTTCAGCTCTGAAGTGCCTGTACATTCGGAAGTGCTGCTTACAGAAAGGCTTTAAGGGAGCCAACTGAAAATCATAATACAAATAATACTTTGTGTATATCACCTGCACTTCCAATAAGCCAGCTATAAACCTGCTAAGTACTCATGAAGTACTGGGACATATTTTTATAATCCAAACAAGTGAGAAGCAAGGACAGGAGATTACTGGGGAAGAGAAAGTACCTACTCTAATATTAGAAAAAGAGGTATTAAGAGCAAAGAGGTAAAATTCCCATCAGATCACCCATACACGTAAATACTTTTGTTTTACTGCTGAATCATAGAAGAAGAGGCCTGGGTGTGCAGTGGTAGGGTTGTTTTGTTTAACACTTAAAACTACTTAAGGATTATACACAGAAGAATACGGTATCATATAGAGTTTGGCATCTGTTTTTACAGCTGTCACACTTGCCCTGAAAGGGAGCATTCAGAGCTGAAAAAAAAGGCCAGAGGGGACTATATTCCACACAATCATCACCAGGAAAACAGGGTGCCAAGTGGGTATTTGAGTCAAATTTATAAACCAACTTTCTTTAGAACAGTGTGCCTATTTTTAACGCAAAGGGATGAGCCAATAACCACTGAAATCACTCGTTACAGATTACAGAAAAATGTGGTATTAGCCTAAGTTTCTCCCTGGTGCTCTGAAATATTTGAGCTTGCAGTCAATGTTTCGTTTTGGGGTAAGTAAGTGCAGGTTTATTTAAAAAAGGAATAAAATGTAAATTGCTTATAATGATTAAAAATAAGCGTTTTTTTAGAAAAGTATCATTCCTTGTCAGAGACTGTCCAATAATTTATAAATTATTTTGGCAGGCAGTCATGACTAAAAGAGCTAGGTCTTCACTTAAATAAAATAAGCCATGCCTTTTAGTTCAATGTTCTACATTTTGCATTATGCAAATGTCATAAGAGAGTAGTAAAATGATGCTCCTCTCTGTCCAAGACAAGGCAACACTTGAGTCAAGTTCTCCAGGTATCTATGGGATAAATTTTAAAATTCCAGGCTGCAGAAACCCAAGTGCTGCTTCTCTGAAGGTTCCTCCATTTAGACATTGAATATTCTTTTTTAATTTCACATTTTTAGAAAAGAAGTGAAAATCTCTAGATTTATACATAGATAACTTTTTTTTTTTACTTCTGACTTAGGAATTCTCAATTACATTCATAGTTATATGGAGAGCCATTAGTATCAACGATTTGGATCAGGCTTTGTTTAATTAGTTTCTCAGGATTTTAAACTGTTTACACTTATTTATATTGGATTTTGGTTATGGTTTCAATAAAGCCAAAATATTTGCCTGTTGTGTAAATTTAAAAAAAAAATCCTATAAAGCTACCATATAACTGAATAAATATATGCAAAATTATCCCATTATTTGGGCCTACTTGCAAGGTTCTGATCATCCATTTAATTTATGACTTTATACAAAGTTTACTAAAATTTGTGTGTGCCAAGCTGCAGTATCCATGGAAGATCTTATTAAAGCCAAGTAGAAATTAGCTAGCTTTCTGTTACCATCAGCCTATGTTACTGTTTGTTGCTTATCACAGCTTCTGGAACATCAGGTTCAGCAAATCTTTCTTTCCCAGAATAGGGAACTTTTTAACAGTGCAACAGGACAGCTTTCAGCATGAGCACAAACGTGTGTGACCTTCTCACACTGATAATTTGTGCTCAAAACAGCTATTTAGAAAAGCTAGAGACCTGTGTTCCTCAGTCTGACTCTTACATACCACTATGGGGTTCATGATGCATGTTATACCAGGTTAAAATACAGGGTTTGAACCCTACCCTGTATTCTGTTTATGTTGTTAGGTCCCCAGCCTAGATCCTTGCTTTTTTGACCCTTGTTTTTTCAGCATATTGCTCTTCCAAGGTCATATTAAGGTCTTCCATGCACATCATCAAGACAAGGGAGCTTGTTTAGGTGTTCATACTCTGAGAACAGGCTTGCCTGCAGCAATTCTATTTCAAGTATCTTCATTCCCAGGTCAGAACATCCTATTTTTGTTGTGAATTTTCCCTGCCACCCTGCCACACATATTTACCCTTGGACAACACCTAGTTCTCAACCTCACCAGTATTCATCTGCTACTTCACAAGTTGTCAAATGACTACTCAGGCGCTAAAAAACCCAACCAGTTCTCTCTAGAGTCTTAATTTAAGTGTTAGCAGGGAGCTGAAAATTAGCAGTAACGTTACTGCTTGCTGCTAGGAAAAAATAGTGAGAACTCACACTTTAATGATTGCTAAGAAAGGCTAGATTGCAAATTTGCTAGTTGCTCTCCATTCCATCTTCACTGCCAATACTGGGTGTGTAAGCACTAAACCTACATTCCTGCAATTTCTCTCTCGAGGGCAGGAACCTGAGCTACAAATGAAACTTTGGACAGTAAATGCCCATGTCAAGTATGTTGCTGAGGCTCAGCAACTTGCTTGGAAAACTTGAAAATATTCCCACATTGTTGGCTACACTGTGGAAAGTTTTGCATGCTGCTGTTTTCGAGTGCACTAGTCCACAGACCTTGTTCTTAGAAATTTCATAGAAATTTCAGCTCAGTCATCTTCTTCAGCATCTGCTGTATGTGACTTTTACCTCCCTAATTCACTTGAAACTCCTATATAGCTGACAATCTCTGCTCAGGCACTCATTTTTAGGACGCTATTCTTAATCTTTGAGAACTTATTGCCTCTTTGCTGCTGACAGCGCAGCTATATCCCATATAACCATAAACGGTGCTTGCTCTGCTGAATGGTTTTAAATCAGTTGTGTGTGCTTTTCACTTTCAAATAATCTTCCCACTTGCACTTGGTGTATATGACTACTTCCCTGTCAGGGCAACAGCCGGGTCACAGTCCATTCAGGGCGTATCTCAGCATTCACCTTGGTAAGGCTGACTTTCTATGACCACCCGATAAAACTGGCTGCCAAAACCAAGAGGAGAAATGCTTCAAATGTCAAGTTTACCAGTCTGCAGAGGGATCTAACACTCAACATCCTTCTGATATTTGCCTCATCATCTATTTGGCACCACACCACCAGTCAAGGTCCACTTGTGTTATGCTCAAGACGCAGTTGTGTGCAACCATGGTGATCAGATACTGTGTGACCCAGATCCTAACTCTATGCTGTCACCACCCAGCAGCATCACTCTGCTGCACATTCACCACAAAGGTTTTTCAGCTTGAGCACCAACAGTCCCCCAGCTTCCTATTGTAGCTTTCTCCCCTTTCTCTTTCCTCCCACTTTGTCTCCCAGGTCAGTTTGATGGTCAGTTTAGTTATGCCATAACTTCAGCAGCATCCTGCCAGCAGACAGAACGGGTTCCAGACTGCTTCTGTGTTGAAAATATATCATTCAGATAACAGATTTTGATAGATTGCATTACCTCTGGTCCCTCCTAAATTGCCGCTGGCCAGGGCCAATTTGTAGCCAGCACCCACAGCTGGGCTTTCAGGAAAATCTGTGTTGGCTACATGGCCAGGTGCACATTATTATCAACTGCCCAGGGGGCGAACTGCTGGCCAGGGAGGCTCTAAACACACTGAACACTGCCAAGATTGTCATGGTTTGGTTTGGCCAGTTGTGCACACACTAAAAACAAAACGACAGCAGTAGGCACTGGGAAAAGCACTTAACTTCAGACAGAAATCTGTAGTGACAAGTATTAAAATCTCACGTCAAAAAATTTAATCTAGGACATCATAGGTCCAGCTAAACTCTGAGCCCAGGAGCGCGCTCCATCTCCCTGCTCTGGCTACGCACCTTGGCTGCATGTCAGCTCAAGGCTGAGGATGTGGGTGGGATGGGAAAAGTCACCCTGTGACCGAGCAGGCCTGTATGATGGGGGGTTAAGGCTGTGGGGCACAGCACTGAACACGTCCTGCATTTTAGGCTTTATGTGACATAAAACAGAGTGCAGGAAGCAATGAACGCTTCTGTATAAATAATTGTCTCTACATGAACTTTAACATCTTCTAATTATGGTGCAAAGTTTTCAAAAACTGAGAAGACACTTGGGATACTAGAGGATACTAGGTTTGGTGGAACATGGGCAACTTCAAAGATAAAATGAGTAACCAACCTCAAAATATGAGGCATTTGAGAGGTATTGGAGTAAGTGCCTACAGCAATTTACAAACAGATTCTGAGATGATGATTCACTATTCACTTATAAAACTGTACACAATTTTGAGAGATAGATTACTTTCACAGAACATCTTGGAAATGTACTGCTAAGGTGTGATATCTTCTTAGAAGTTAAATGTATTTGTACTGTCTAATACAAATATACCAGGGAAAATCTTTTTACTGGAATGAGCAATTGCTACACAGTGTTTAGTAGTGCAATTCTCCCTTTAATTGTCTATTTCTACTGCTGACTGTTTCAGTGATTCAAGAATAAATATCAAAGAATAAATAAAGTGGATGCAACAGGTTTCTTAATGCATAATGACTAGGCTGCACTTTATAGATGAAATCTCAGACAATTCAGTTGTTACATAAGCAAGAGTCTCCTGGCAATTTGGGATCTGCTGTAGATTAAGGCTGATTTCTCTGCCTAGCCTCACCATAGCTTAATCATATTCTACTTCTGACTTAAATTACAGCATCTTATTGGACACTTAACAGGCATTGAAAGTATCTTTAAAACAAAGGAGTATTTCCTCTCTGAAGTACTGCAAAACTGAGTCATGCATAATAATGCCCATCTTTACAATTCACTCATAATGTACTTATGCATTTCAAAGAACAAATCATTACAGTACCTAAAGAAAACAAAACCTGCCATCTTACTCTTTGCATGGCTCCCAGGAAGGTAATATCATCCTGGGCACACACAGGTCATAGTCTGATGACTTCCCTCCACACATCATGCACTGAATGTAATGAGCACAAAGGGATGGCTATAGTGACAGGGGGAGCATCAGAAAGCTCACTTGTTTTCACCATCCCTCTGGGCTTGTTTCTCTTCATTTTTTTACCTCAGGAGCATCCAGATTGTACCTTTGTTCTCTCCTCTGCCTTCAGACATGATAGGGGCCTCTTTGCCTTGTTGAGAGTCACCAGAACCAAGCTCTCTTTTCCTTGATACACTACACTCCTGCGAAGAAGGTGGAATATGCAGCAGTCTGCTAGCACTTGTACAGAACACTTGGTGTCTGAAGGACTTCTGCTTATTATGATATGCCTTGTGCCATTCTATCTGAACCTTAATTCATTTATTTAATGGATCCTACTTCCATCACATTTAAAACCTAGTGATATTATAATTTAAAAATTAAACTTAGCATTTACTATTTCATCAAAGCCTGTGATTTTGTGCCACAGATGATAAGTGATTACTCTTACTGCAGACATATATTTTACAACATAAAGACACCACTCTACTCACCTAGGCTGATCTCCAGCTAAAAAAAGAATATCACCTAGCAATTACATGAGACACTTCCATTTTTGCCCTCCAGGAGCAAAAATTTAACTACAGACACTGAACGCACATTGAGCTTGGATCTGATATGATTTTTACAAACAACAGCTGTTGCAGCGTCTTAGCATTAACATGGGATTGACACGAGCAACACGGCTTATCTGGCCTGAGACATGAAGGCAGTGCAAATGATGCAAGAGCCCAACACATCTGTATCATGTGTGAAACTATACCCTGAAACACACCCAAATAATAGCCTCAAGAGCCTGTTTAGCACAGCAATGGCATCAAAGGTAGCATAGCTGTACAGATATGAATTCAGGAGAAGATACAGGCCATAAAAAGGGAGCTTTAAAAGGGCCCTGGTTGTTGATAAGAACAGAAGATGGACAACAAAAGCTTTCCTTTAGTGTCTGAGGAATGCATACTTTGCTATGAGTGCCCTAATTACACTCTTAATTTGATTTAAGTCCAAATGAAACCCTGAGCCATGCTCTCATTAAAGAGCACTTATATTCCTATACTCTTTAGGTAAGTAGCTGATTTTAAATGGCTAGAAGATAAATTAATTGCATTAATTTCAATAACATTTCATTTAGAAGTCTGAGAGTAAACTAAATGAGATTAGTTAAGTAGATAATGGTGTAAACATTTTTTTTATTCTCTGATTTATTAGAGACATTCAATGAAATTCATGAAGGTCCCGTATTAGAAAAGCTGTATGACATGGATCATGGTCATGTGTAACAACAAAACAGGAGGCTTCCTTCCTGCAACAACCCAGCTACAGGGCACTGCCATGGGCATGCTGGGGTGAGGTCTGATCATCACTACGGCTGCTCTGAGTGGGTTATCTCACATACACCCAGCAGAGATAAATTAGACAAGTATAATAAGCTCATTGATGCTACTTCCCTTTTTAATAACACTAATTTAAAAATTAAAATTCTTGATTGGATTTTCTTAATGCCTTTTAGAGCAGTAAATAGAACATGTAGCTACTGCTTCGCATATGGGTTTTCTTAAATGTATCTTGAAAAAGAAATTGCGAAGTTTCTATAATTTTAGTTCTGAAATCTTTCAGAAATTCAAAATTTGTTTTGCAAATTCAGAATTTTCAGAGTTTATTCTAGTGAAAGCTTTTCTTTTCATTTTCTGAACCTTGCTTCAGGACTTGAAATGGACCAACAATGTAAACAAGATATGATATGATCTAAAATATGTAGTTTGGGGGTACATATTAATGGGTTTTATGCTATGTATTGAAGAAAAAAAAATATTAGCTTAGACCAGTTTGAAAGATTTTTCCTTGCAAAATATATGATCCAAAGATTTAATTACATATCATGTCAAGGATGTAACTGTTTCCTGGAGCAAACCCTCAAATGTGTGTTCATCTCCAAGCTGAATGTCCTTCCCACTGATCTACTGAATAAAAATCTGCCTGTCTCTGAATATTTAGTTTGTATACGATAAGGACTCATTTGGTTGTAATTTCAACTACTATGGCATTTTCAAATAGGTCAACCTACCAGCAAAAAGGAGGCATAAGTTTCAGCCAGCTCTTCAGCCTATTCCACAATGCTTCTCACGTTAAAACTAATTTCTCTGGCTCCTGCATGGCAGAATCCGTCTAAGTAGCATGTCAGATATGGTCCCAGTTGCCTCAATAAAACCTTTCCATCCTAACTTGATTTTTCCTCTCATGAGTGTAGCAGATTGACTATTGCAATGACTCTACTACAGTTATTTTTTTAATTAGAGTCTAGTCTTACCTTCTTACAGAGGGCAAGACTTTCTGTCCTTGTATTCATAAACTGCAGCCAGCTATTTGGCAGCAACGTTGTTTTTGCTTGTAAAGCGGTTTTTCCTCTTTAGCACCTCTCTAGTGTAGGGTGTGCCATTCACTTCCCCACAGCCTCCCTGCAGCTGCCATGGTCAGACGTCCAACAAAGGATAACAGGGCACAAGTAACAAAAATGAAGTCCCTGGTCCAGGTCACCTCGCAGTCAACAGCCACAGTAGGAATCAAGGAGCGGCAGAGATAAGAGAAGCAGCAGGCAGGTGCTGATGCTGCAGCACACTCACTACTGGGAAAAGAAGCGTCCCTTCATCACCAACCAGGAAAGGAGGACAGCCAAGAGCCATTTCTTCAGGATAGTTACCAGTTCGTATAAGACTAGGGCCACTCTGAGGCTGTTAAGTGTTCACCCAGTGACAAGTCTCCATTATGAGTGTTTGGTCAGTTAAATCTCATCATCATCAACCTGTTCAAATAAAACATGTGTCTAGTGCTTCTAAAGCAAATAAAAAAAATTATATCACAAACAAAATCCAGACACTTCTCTCAGGTGTGTTTTCATAACATTCAGGGGGACTGTAATCCATGTATAAAATGCAGAATAGACTAATTGGCAGTAAATGAGGTTAGAATAACGTTGATTTTTTAAAAATACTACCCTGTATATTCTTCCTCCTAGAGAGAAAATAAATTATCATTAGGGAGATTCTCACAAGTGTCTACAAGGCTCCCACTAATGCACAGGGGAAATATATTTTTCTCCTCACATAACTTTTCTGATTTTTCAGTTTTACTTCTGTTAATTACTCTTTTCTAAAAGGAGATTCATATTATATTAACAAACTTGACCATCCCTAACATCTTTGGCAGCCTTTTAAGTTTGATGTTCACATTCTGTAAGCCTTAAAAAGTATGCAGGTTTCTTTACTGAAACAAAACTCTTTGTTTCTCCGTGGGATTTTGCCTAATTCTAGTTTGGAGCATGAAGTGTGCAAACTACGTGTAACAGCCAAAATGGATCTTAGCAGAAGTGTAGGATCATTCAGAAAGCTAATACAGACACAGAACATACATAACCTCCTTTTCACCGTGAGTGTGCTGAAGGCATCTTCCTGTAAGCAATGTTCATGGGAACATCTTCAAACATAAAACTGCATGCCAGGTCCGTGTTTACAGGCATCTCTGGAAACGAGGTAGAATTATCAGTCAAAATTTTGTACTAATGCAACACAGAAGTTGTAGCAAAGTGAAACATTTTTCCATCACACAATCGCTGCCATCTGATCTTTGCTGCTGGGTGAAGGTTTGAGTATATCCAGGAAAAGAAATATTAACTGTATTGCTGATTTGAATTAAATGTGCTGCGACCGGAACATGCACTCTTATGTCACACTGATGCACTTTCTGTGCAGTAGGAGATGGAGAAATCCACAGTCTGCCTGGCTTGACACCTGATGAAGTATTAAATTGGGGATACTGTCAAAGCTGTAGATGAACAAGCAGGGGAAAAATGCAGAAAGGTTAATAAGGTTAGGATGGATTGGGAGAAAAAGAGTAACTATCTCAATGAGAAAGAAAGGCTGTTGTGGTCCATATGCACAATATATAAACCAAGGAACACAGTCAGGAATCAAGTCAAAAAACTGCTTTTCATGAAAATTCAAACGAGAAGAAGGTCCCAAAAAAGGGAGCACAGTCAGGATAAGCAAGGGTAGGAAGCAATGGGATATATCTTAAGGTCAGCAGAAGGCAAGAGAAAGAGCCAAGAGTAGGAAAGAAGAGGCAGTCAGTGATGTTCAGAAGCAGCAAGCCTGAGCAAATTCCCAGGCAGTCCGCAAATTCCCACAGTGTCTCCTACTGAAAAAGCGCTTTGGGCAGTCTCTCCCCAGAGAGCTCAGAAATCAATAACATGGAAAATGATTGTGTGATAAAGCATTGGAACAGATTTCCAAGAGAAGCTGTGGATGCCCCATCCCTCGAGGTGTTCAAGGCCGGGGCGGATGAGGCTTTTAGGAAGCTGGTCTAGTGGAAGGTGTCTCTGTCCATGGTAGTGGGGGTGGAACTGGATGATCTTTAAGGTCTTTTCTAAACCAAATTATTCTACAATTCTGTGATTGCTCTCAGCAAGCAATAGCTAATTACAGAGACCATTAAAGACATTCATTGACATCTGTACCAAAGACCTTTTTTTCTAAATTGCCTGTAACAAGTTCACGGTCTTCCTGGACTCACCCTAAATCATTTGAAATTCCAAGAAGGAACAGATATTAAAGAGCTCAACACCCCAAAAACCTATTGCTCCCGAAAGAACAAAGGTATAATTTTGTCTCAGTTCGATTTACTGTTTTGTCATTTTTACACTATCCTATGCTTTATTGCATAATCCATTTGTGAGTTAGTACAATTCTGAATAGCCTCCACCGAGAAACTGAGTAAATATCTGATTTATTGGTTTATATAAAAAAGTGCTATAAGCAAGCTCCAGTACTATTTGTTATCCATAACTGGGAATTGGTTTTCTCACATCCTAACACTCAGTGCAAATTTTTATGCATGATCTTTTAATAAAATAGCCTAGAAAGCAATAAACTAGTGCTGGACATATTTCTTAGAGCTCTGAATTGGTGACAGAGAACAATTACAAGCAATACTTAACTTACTAGGGAGAGATCAAAACAAAGTCTTCTTCTCTTCAGAAAAATAGTAAATGAAGCCTTTTGGTGAACTGAAGTATTGATCTTCACATGTTTTTTCCTGACTTAGCTTTTTTTTTTTTTCCTTTCCCAGAGCTCTTTTGTCATCTTGCATTCAAATATTTTACCTGACTAAAACTGTCCTCAAAGTGGTTACACCAGGCAGCCTCAGAATCAAATGCTGGATTCCTATGCCTTTCAAACTGTTTTTCATCTTTTTCCTTCCAATCAGCTTTTCAGGAAGAAAAGAAGACAAAAGTGTGTCTTAATTGCTGACATCATTTTGCGATCACATTGCCTATTTACAGGGCTTTTTTGATGCTGTGTGCTTGTGGGATAAGCTGACTCAATTTTGTGTTATATCGTGATGGTACTTGGTGTGCTGGGATCATCCAGAACACTGCAAATTTTGGAAGAAGTCAACGGGCATTTCTAGTTGTCACTGATCACAAGCACCCAAATGTTCTGCATCGCATAACCTTAAGCATGTGCTTTACCAACAGAAGAGCTGCCTATGACTCAAATCTAAAAAGACACTTCATCTATGTGAGGATTTACTGCCTTTCATCGCACGGTTATGCTGGACCTTCATTTTCCACACTCCTACTCTGCTATTTAGTCATAGATAACACTGCTGTTTCAGCAACACTAGTTAACTCATATTTTAATCATTACAATCATCTATGGAATGGGAACGGACTTGGGGTTGACTCTCAGATTTACATTTGCTGTGTCATCATGGACAAGACTGCTCTAATGGGTCTGGCTTCTCACACAGAAAATGTAAAGATAAATATTATATTTCTGTGAAGGCTGGAGGAGAAAAAGTTCTTCACTAACTGAAAGAAATTAAAAACTGAAAAGTTGCCAAATCCAACTGTGAATGCAAGAAATCTATCCAATGATTTCTAAAGGTGTGCTTATTTCTACCAGTTTTTGTCATGTATGGATTCTGAAACTTAAAAATATTTTTGGAAACCATAGAGCATTAAAAGTCTCTATCTCCTTTAAAGATTTCATGACCAGCCAGATGCACCTGGTAAAAAATATGCGGTATTGTCTGGAAAAATATTCTTTGACTGTGCTTGTCACAGGTTCAAATGACTGAGGGAAGAAGTGGTCAAAATGCACAAGGTGTTTCCTATGTGTACAGTTTGAAGACTATTATTTGCTTGTTACTTCATGGAAGAAATATGCCAATTCAGGACAGAAAATATTCTAAGCTGATTGTATGTGATTTTTACAGGTACTTTGTCTCTACATAAATTATCCTCAATCCCTTCATTTTATGTAATATAATTTTCCTAATCTGCAAACACAAGAATTAAATGTAAATGTATTTTATACTCAAAATAAAATAATTAATTTGTAGTCTACAGTAGCGATTTTCTGATCATTTTATTTCTATGATTATGAACGATAAATTGTATTTTTTCTTACATTCTTCTGCTTCTCAGGAACAGTTTTGGTATTTTAACCTGTGTTTTACAACTAAAATTTTCACTTGAATGGAAGTTAATACTAGGAAAATCTCATTTTAAGTAGTTTGCTTGTCCTGAAGGAGCCCTGTCTCTCATCACAGAACTACTGGCTCATATCAGAGGGAAGCCAGATACACACATTTGGATAACGTTGTGAGGAGATGCCTTTGGAAAAGCAGTGCAATGCTAACACCAAATGAAGGAAGTACTATAGTCCTGAAATATTTTGCAGATGGGAGAATCAGCTTCTTGACAAATCTTTTTATAAGTGATTCAATGGAAACACTTCAAGAACATTGTGCCACCTTAATTAGAGGGTTTTCCATATGCAACATATCTATTCATTGTTGCAGAACTCTATCTTTCAGTCTTGATCTAGTGTTGCAAGATAAATTTGAGTAATAGGTGTTAGGGTTTTTTAAAAAATTTTATATTGTTTTATCATCTACTAGTACTGACGGAAACTGGGATCCATTTCATCACTTTTTCAAAACTGTAATAAGAAAACTATGCTCCAAAATGGCTTGTACATGGCAGACAAAAAGTGCAAAGAGAAAAAGATTCAAACAGCCTGGTTTCAGATCAAACAGTTGGCAGAGTCCAGGCCTCTGACACCCAGTCCAGACTTATGTCATCTGATCTCTAGTGCCTCATTTATTTACACCAATTTTTTTATTGTCTGCTGTTTAACTGAACTATAAAATCCACATCAACAGCTGAGGTTCACAAACTGGATATATTTTTTTAATTAGAAATGTTTAAAATCTTTAATTGCTAGTGGTCATACATCTTGCTCTAACTTGCTTTCCTATCCGAATATGAACATACAGTGCTTTCATTTATTGAGTTACTGATCATTTATCTAAGGCTGCAGAAGGCAATAATGGCACTCATGATAACAAAAATCAATAGAGCTGTAAATAAGCTTTGCTACAGCTCCTAACAATTTCAAGTCATTCATTAGCTAGAAACATATAATGCCAGCCAAGGAAATACACTGTCTACTTACAGCTCAGAAGAAAGGCTTCTGTGCATTCTCTAAAGGCAATGAATGCATTGCCAACCCATTACAAATAATGGAATGATTTTGATGAATAGACAGAGGGATAATCGGTGTGTTTCCACAGAGTCCCACAAACTTCTCAATTTCCTTTACATTCTACCTTTCGGATCAAATCCCTTTTCCAAACTCCCAGCCAAATTTTCCAAAGGCCTCCAGGAAGAACAGAATAAGTAATTTTAACACATTACAATCATATTTGGGCCTATAGAAGGACAGTCAAAACAGTCAAGCCATATTTAGTTTACACCTCTAATATCAGAAGGTGAAACATCAGTGTGTAAAAGGACAAGCCCCCACAGGGGAAAAAGCATTTGGAAACTAAAACTGCTGCTAAAAATGTGCTAAAATGGAGACCTTGAATTTGAACCCTTTCAGAAGG
The DNA here is from genome assembly GCA_033556795.1 of Tapera naevia. Taxonomy (NCBI): domain Eukaryota; kingdom Metazoa; phylum Chordata; class Aves; order Cuculiformes; family Neomorphidae; genus Tapera; species Tapera naevia. The sequence continues at coordinate 23,011,022 of JAUMJJ010000038.1, forward strand.
GCAGTGAGAAGAAGGGGGATTAGACAATATCACTGGAGTATTCCTGAGTAGTAGGAGACTCAAGGACTGTGGAGCTAATAAGGTCAAATACATCGGCCATAGATTGCACTACTTTCCATTTTTCATTAAGAAAAACAAAGCAGGCTATGGTGTAGTGCAAGAGTGCAAAACCAGACAAGATAGGAGGGGAACAGGCAAGGTTTTTGAGGTGCTTTACCAAACCTCTGAACAAAGTAATACTGTAAACCATCTCCCATCCCATTTAATACATACAGCTCTTTTGACCAAGAAACAGAACTTTGGAAAATTTCCACAGACGTGTTAGCAGACAATACTACTTTACTGCCAAAATATATATACTTTAGTTTAAATTGATTTGTCTTTTTCTTACTTGCAACATGAGTTTGCAGCTCATATGTTTCTGCAGAACAAGTTGGAATCTATGGGGTTCAATAAATACAGCGAAAAAATGAGTTATTAGAAATCCTGATAATCTTGATATGTTTCTCAGAAGACCATGAAAGAAAGCTGGATTTGATTGCTTGCCAAAGAACAAAGGAAAAGGTCTTTAGGCTAAATCTTACTGGATCAAAGATGACATCTGACCACTGAGAAACAAATCCCTTAAAGTTTAGTAAGTAGCAAAGCCTAAATAACTCCACCAGAATACCATATATTAACAAACATGTGACAACTTTGCCAACAGGAGATCTCACTATTTAATCATAGAGGAATTTTAGGCTTAGCCTCCCAGGCAGACACATAAATATTTTCTGAGAAGAAAGATAACCTAAAATTTCTATACAGCGTGCACATACGCTTTGTTTTCCCATGCCTCCTGTACATAGTGTAAAGACACCTGAAGAGAGTCAGCTACTTTCAGTCTGAGACTGAACACAGGATCTCAGCTTTCTCATGTATTAATTTAAACTTGATGTTCACAGTGGCTGAGTTCCTCCAGTTTCATCTAGAGTCACACGGTCCAGCACTTGTAAATAAATAAGCAAGTAAATCAGACTCCCACGGCTGGTCAGATCACAGCAGATACTTTACCAGTGTACCTATCCACTAGCAGCATCTTATCTCCTAATCTGGGACTCATTTGAGGAGTTATTAAAGGAGGAAGATTTAACTTGAAGAATGATCTTGTTATAAATACATACAAACGTATTTATCTCGGTGCATAGGTACCCCTGTTAATCGGCACTGGCTTTACAAGAGCCCATAAGAATATTCATAGAATTGAGAACATATTTCTAAATGGTTCATGGTTCCCAATCATCAATTATCCATTTGCAGCACCATTATCATATTGAAAATGTGATGGTATGTGCACTTTTTATCATATTCAATGCCGTCCTTTATCCTATTTATAGGCCAAAATCTGAATCTTAAACAGATGTGCCAATCTTTGAGAAGCTTTGTCAGAATTTTAGTCTCTGAAATCTTGATCAGAGTTTGTGGAAAAAAAAGAAAAAATATTGTCTGACTGAAAAACCATCCTACAGGCAAGAAAGTAGAAATACTGCTGTAAGGTTATAAAACAGATCGATTTGTATTTGAACTGCCAGCATAAGACAGTATCTAGCATCCAAAACCTAGATTTGGGAGACTCTGTGGTACTAGAAATTGTAAGATTTCATCTTAGGCACCACCCTAACACAACAACAATTAATGTATGAACCATTTCACTGTTCCTCCCATACGTGTTAGTGCAAGTGGTTTATGCAATGTGTCTCACTTACTTCAGAACTATCAAGATGAAATTGCTGAGCTATATCTGGCTTGAAAATAGCTCCAGATTGGAAGATATAGCCTGTGATTAATAAATGGTATGCCTGACAGGAGACCCACTGGGTTACATTTTATTGCTTTGGCACAAGATTGCAGCCTGGTTGTGCTCTACAGGCAACCTTTGGAGACCGGCACGACACTCCTGGGACACTCTTACGGGAAGCAATGTAGACTGCTTCTCAGCATCCCTGCATCTGCCTTCTGGCCCAGCCATTGGCTCAGAGAGCACACAAACCTCTAAAGAGTCAGGAAAACTTCTGCTGAAAATTACATTCAATATGAACAGACTAACTTCAGCAGTGGAACTATTCAGTGGAGGGGGAGGTGAGAATTAAAAAAGGTTGCATTAAAAGTCAAGTAACAACCAAATGAAAATAAAATAAAGCTAACTCTGCTGAGAGACGAAAAGTGACGATGCAGCATACCTGTATCTTTGGAGTTTGTGAATATTTTAGTGTATGTGATACAAAAAAGTTCATATTGTTATACGGTTGAGAGTTATTGTGTTGACATTTAAAGAACAATTGAGAGCTAAATGCAGATTTTGTCTGTTCAATCCAAAAAAGTGATGTCTTCAGCCAGTCTGAACAGCTAATTTTCTGAAAATCAAGATGATAACTTCTTAGAACTTATTTACAGTACCATGCAGATAGATTGGTGGCACGAGTATTGTGGCAATTGAAACCTTGACAAATACAAGTCCAAAAAGCAATTAAAAGATCAGGCTCAGGAGACCTTGAAAGGCCACAGAGGATCAAGGGTAAGTCAAAGCTACTTAACTCTATGAGAAAAATGCTAAATATAGGCAAAACTATAGATTTTTAAACTTTGTGGATTTGACCTGCTCCTTCCTGCTTTTTATAGACTAATGTAGAAAAATCCTTTCTTTTGAAGAAGCTGTTCTCCATGACTATATTTTCACAAAAATCGTAGCTCTGAGCAAAATCTAACCAAAAGCCCCTTCAATAATATAATTTACTAAACAAGGAAACACATTATCTATTGACCCAGTTAAACAACGTAGTGACTTGTATTTCCATTGTGTTAGAAGCTTAGGTCAGGCCAACAATCCAGAAAGAGGTATTCATAGGAGAAAATCAAAGACACTACACAGTCATTTCACTACAGCCAGCTCTGCACCGTCACTCACAGTTTGAGAGCATGGCTGAGCAATCAGACTGAAGGACAGCAGAGTCTAGAAACATTTTCTTGTTTCATTGCAGAGAAACTTTGGCCACAACTGTACTAGCAAAGAATATGGTCCAAAAACCTTACCTACTAGTCAAGTGTCCATTGGGAATGCACTGGTGACCAGTCATACCCATGCCTGCTTTGGTAGTGATGGCTGACCCGCGCCAAAGCTTTGCCAGGGATGACACTAGTGATAAGGGCAACCACATGCCAGTGCTTTGGCCTTGTTTCATTATGAGCATAAATATAGCCAGTGCAATCTGATACCCAAGTCCTGATGTCTGGGAAGGACGTATCACTGATGTCTTCAACTGTCACCCACCTGCTATCCAGCTTCCAGTACTCCTAGGTCTTGGTCCCTGGTCACTTGCATTTACCACTGATCAACTGAAAAGCCAGTTAAGCTTCAATTCCCATGGTCCTTCCTTGTGTCTTGAGACACTCAGAACAATGAAGATTTGGAATGGAATCTTGGTTCAGGTGAGGGAAGACATATTTCAACAGCAGTCCTGTGGTCATTTGCCTGAGGCTACCAAATGCACTTAACATTGTGCATTAGGAATGTCACAGCTGGGAGGGGAGGCAGGAAACTTGCCACACAAAGCAGACCAGGGAAAACAGGTAAATAAATGCAAAGAACCAAGAGCAAGTGTGAAACTGAACTAGCTGTGACAACAGAGCATGGGCTGTTTAAAAACTTGATCTGACTTAGACACTCAGTTGCAGCAGTTATTGATGCTTGAGGACAAGATGTGAAGAGAGAGATGTGACATTGACCTTGGCCTGCCAGCCATCCTTACAACCTCAGGTACTGAGGTACTCCCTCTCTTATACACATCTCTCCAATTTCACTTCTGCTGGATTTACAGGTCTTCCCACTCAGCTAGCCATTTTCCACGAATATTTCCTTGAAATCCCTGCTGTACATGGTATGGGGAGCCCATACAGAGGATTGTGCACAGAATCGAAAAATCCCACAAGCTGACAAGAATAACAGAAGAATAATGGTTACATAAAAGTAAATATGGACTTTGGGAATCTGCAAGGAGATATGCAATCAACGTGCATATATGTACCCAAATGGATATGCTCAAACAATTGAGTGTAACATTCACTGCACTGTGAAAATATAAATGGGTTGCACTCAGACTATATCAAGTGCAGAGGCAAAAATCATCACAAAGTAAACCTGTAATCAGGGCAGCTCATTTTAGTAATGAACTCTGATTTGCTCTGAGAGCTGCAGTCAGCAATTTGACAATTTGACAATATATTCATGCATAGATATTGCTACCACTAGCTCAGTTTCAGCATAAATGATATTTAATGAAAAATGAGTGATAAGCAGTAAATATTGGGTAACAGAAACTGGAAAGGAAGGAACAACACAAAGTGAAATTTATCATCAAGGAAAAGCAAATAACCTATTTTGACATTTTTCTTTCTTATTTTTTTTCTCCTTTGTGGTAGTTAAGGAGCATCAGTAAAAGATTATAAGAAATACCAAAGGCTTTGGAACTTTTTCATGCAGAAAGGCTTGAGGATCACTGCCATCCTCCCAACTCTCTGCAGCATTTTGATAATTTGATGCAATCTGGAAGCACTTCAGTGCCAAGAACAGTAGCTGCCTTCCATGACTCGAGTCTACAGCTCCGGTTTGCAGGTTCAGTGATTTACTCCTTCCTTAAGATTAATGCTATTCTTGCACTTATTATTCTCAAGGAAGGTCTTTTTCTTGACTGTGATTACCAGTGAGTGAATAATTTTAGGGAAAAATTTAGCCATATGTTTACCTTGCAAAATATCAGCAAACAATTTAAAATTCAAATGTATTTGATTTATTTTTTTTCTTTTGTGGATTAATCATGAAATTATTTGCTGTATTGGATACATGAACTGTGCAGTATCACTGCACTAGTCAAACAAGTCACACAATCATTTTTATTTCAGTCTGTATTGTGGTACAAGATCGTCACCTGTGCCAGTGTTAAACAAATGCCCTGTCTCCAGTCAAGCACACAACTTTGAAACGGTGCTTTTGAAGAGCTACATGAATAAAACCTCATTGCTTTTGGAAGTTGAGGAAGGAGCAAGGAAAGAAGGTACATTTCCTGAAAAACTGGAACAAAATTTCAATGAAATACTTACAAACTGGACTTGAAAGAGAAGACTTAAAAGGAAGCATTTAGAAACTTTAGTCCAAATGTTTGAAAAACTCCAGCACATCAACACCAAAGCTCCCTGGGCTCTCTCAGGTCAAAGCCTTCCCCTGGAGAGTAGAGGTCTGCACCTGAGCACACACATATGTCCCAAACACCTCTAAGCCTGGCTATATGACTCAGTACAGTCACCTGCAGCATTCAAACTACCTCAAGCAAATCTACTCTGCATTTTGTTGCATCTTTTTTTTTTATTTTTGTGGTTTTCTGTTGGGTTTTATTTTAGGTTGGCAGGCCTAAGTGTGTTTCTCCCAGCAGGATGAATATTCCCCCTCTGGTTTATCTCTTAACATCTCCCTCCCTCTGCACTGGTCTCCTGGGGAGAAAGGCACAGGGGAGTAACAACACCAAGTGATCTTGATGTGCTGCTGTGTTGCTCTAGTACTGCCCCCAGGGTAATGTATCTGACTGAGAGCAAGGGCTTATTAGCTGTGTGTGTGCACTGTGACCATGTTGCCTGCAAAACTTGAGAAGGCATCTGCATGGCGTTGTAATAGGTGATCAGAGACCTCACAAAAGTGGATTTGAAAGTGATTTTGTACCAACTACTGATAGCTTCTACAGTAGGTGGGAACAGCAGAAAAGATCACAGAAAATCACAGCAGTGAAAGACCTCAGACAAGGAACCATGGAGCTAAATTAGTGTGCTTTGGTCTTCACTGAAGTTCAATCCTGGGCAAACCACAGATGTTTGTAACTTGGAAGAAATTTTGTCAGACTAGCTGTTAGAAAGTCATTAATACTGTAGAATAGTTGGCAGACATCAAATTCAATTGGAGAATACTACTGCAATGATGAGAAAACGTAATGCTTAGTTCCTTAAGACAGCAGAAAAAAAAGATGTGAAGATTGGGGTAAGTAAATTCACCTACATACTAATGAACTTTCCTCTGTCAGGCTGTGATAGGGTCCTTAGTATGGAAGTGTATTTGGCACTTGTCTTAGAAAAGTTGCTTACTATTCAGCATTTTTCCATTTGGGCACTTCTGCCCCTGGAGCTGCAGAAAGAGAGCTCATGCTGAGTAAGATAAAAGCTAGCACCAGACACAGAACTTACACATCGAAAGGTAGGGTTCCATAAATGCTTAAGAACGAAAGAACTCTGGGGACATGCTTCTATCACTATAAATTTCATTTTTCATCCTCTGCCAAATAGAAATGGGTCATTTGCTTTGTCAGAGGAAGTGATTTTAAAGAGTTACTCAGCACAATACTATAGGATAAGCATTCAACACTGTAGCAGACTGCTTTCTCTTTTCAGGGTACACACTGTCTTCTACTGTTTCTGATGTGTCCTCTCTAACTGCAGTCTTTTGGTCCTTCTGAGGAAGGAAATGTTGTCCCTAACCTACTGCCACTTTATCAAGCATATCTTGTTGATTTCCTCCAGTGACTTTTTATTTGTAATTCTATGTGACCCTCCACATCCTTCCCTCTCTCAATTCTGTCCTGTTTAAAAAGGGAGTAGGAACTATTTATTCCTCAGGATGTGCACTACTAGTGGCAGTCCAGATATTTTAGCTTGAGCATTCTCCCTGTTAGAGATTATACTGCAATTACTTTTTTTCCCGAATACGATTTCTACACGCGTAACCCAGATCTTAATGAAGACGTCTCTGTTACACAAATGCTTGTAATGTAGTAGCAGGAATAATCAAGGTGGCATCCTTCAGATGAAACAGATATTACTTACTTGATGCATGGTAGCAATGAAAGCACTTGTTAATAACTCTGGTTGACATTTGATCCCTCGACAGTGTCTACACATAAATATATTTATTTATTTTTTTTAAAATCCTAATTAAACCAAACACTACATAGAAACCTTGGCCAAATATAGAACTAAACAAGTATTATCACTTTTAGGAATAGAGTACTTGGACAGCTGGCTTTTAATTACCAAGAAAGTATTTGTTATGATAAGGCAATACAGTTTTCCTTTAAAAATGTCACTACCAAAGATTTGTGGAATTTGTGGAATTATTTGAACTGACAAGTTTCTTTTCAATGGAAGAAAATCAGAAGTCAAAATGATTCATGCTTTTCAAGATATTAAGGTCTTATATTATTAGATGCTTACAGCTGACCGTATTTTTAAATTTTATGTAAGATGTTGCATTAGTGGAAAAACAAAACCATCACCACTTATGTTGGAGACCATCAATGAGAATAGAAAGGAATGTCTCTTTCACAAGAAACTGAAATTTGGATTTTCTTTCCATTTCGCATTAGCACAAAATCTGCCACCAACCTACGCTCCAAATGTTGGAATTATGCACAGATTCGAAATATCTGATTCTTACCAAATCTGTTTTTTGCTGTTATTGCATCAGTCAAAACCTTCCATTTGCTAGCCACTGCTCACTCCACAACTAAAAGACTTAAAGAAATAAGCAAGTTTTTCACATAGAACACAAGATGATGCAGGTGGACCTCAAAGCCAAGTAGAATGCTTAGCCCAACTCCTCTTTGGGAACTCCCTGCAGCCAAACCTCTGGACATCAGAAGACCATCATCCCCAGCACGTGAGAGGCAGACTGAGCTGCTTGACAATTGGGACTCCTTGATGGCAGAAAAGATTTGGTTGTTTTTTCTTTTCTGTTGTTATTCTCACTTTGGTCAAAACCATAAATGTTTCAATATTTCCAGAGAATCAGAATCCCTCTGAACCTTGCAGCTGCTTGGTGAAGTGACTTTTCCTCCAGACTCACTGCTGATGCTGTCACGGAAACAGATGCTCCTCTTTTGAACTTTTGGTTTTGTGGAAGATTTCATCAAACACACCACTTTCTGAATCAGAGAATTTTGGGCCCTGAAACAAGCACTTCAGGATGAAACTTTGTTTTATCAGACATTTTCTGCACATGGTACTCACACAATCAATGACTGCTGTGTCATATGAGTGGAAAGGACCTTTATTCAGCAATGGGGACCCAAATTCAGTATTTGCTTTCAAAGGCAAACTGAAAGGCACCTGTTCTTTTCTGTCTTTATAATCATGGTGTCCTGCTGTTTCCTTCACTACAGATTTTTAATCTCATCTGGTTACTTTTTAATTAAGGCTACTTTATGTTCTATATTTGGCAGTTAATTTGATCCTGAAATACTAACTCTTCTGAAAAAAATGCAGGATGTTTTACATACAATGCATAAGGAGATGTCAGTCAGTTTAAAATGGGAGTTTGCAAAGATCAAGCATTTCCTACAATCCATTCACACTAGCATATGCTGTAATAACTCACTACTAGCAAAATATCCTTTGCTACCAATGTATTCTGAACAGGTCAGGTATGCATGCCAGTGCTGTTAAGAGGGATGCCCTTTTGATTATGGTCATTTTAAGTAGCAATCTGTTGTACAGCAATTTGCAGTCACTTAGCGAAAGTGTTTACTTTATCATGGGATCCTTAAAAATACCACAGAGTCTCCCAAACCCAGCAAGATGTCACTGAATGTCTCCTAATCCAAGCCCTATATTTAACTCATGCATGACCAGGGGTTCGCAGTTTATGAAATATTATGTGCTTCTGTGGACTTCATGTAGTAATTTGAAAGTGTATATGATCAGGAAGGAATACATTTGCACTGTATGAAGAACTTTGCTCTTCAGGCTGATTGCATTATCTGGGCCTACCCAGAAAGGGGCTGCATGTGATAGTGCCCTTCTATATAATGAAGTGCCAGGAAGCATTTCCTGACCTGAGGGTTTAGGTATAAGACCTGTTTTAGATATAAGTTTGTTAAAATAAGAGTATTAGGGGAGTCATATGTATGCAGGTAAACACAATAAGATCTTCAGAGATGAGCAGTAAACAAAGAGAAGGGCTGCCCTTTGTAAGATACCTTTTTTTTGGAAGACAAGATTAGGCTTGTCAAGAGTCTGATAACTGAATTGTCCTAACGCTATCTGGTACTTCTATTCAAGCCAACAGCACATTAGCATGGAGAACTTCTTCAGATGAAAATAAAACAACAATGATACTTGTCACTGAATTTCTTTTTATCTCCTTTACTAATCTACTGCCATCAAACTTGACTATGTGTCAAGATCAGAAAATACCTGTTCCTGTGAAGGTTACAATATAAAATATTCTCTCTGTGTGCAAAATAAACATGAAACAGGTCTTTGGTTTTGTTTGTTAATCTTCCATCATAAACACAAATGAGACGAACAGTATCTAGAGTGCAAAATGAGGATGATAGACAGTATTATGTGCATTCAAACTGGACTATATCCAAAAAGTCCTTATAGCATTTGGAATAAAAAAAACTTTTGACCAGCCATCCTTAGCCGTGCTTTTTGGAGGGAATCACTTACTGGGCATTAGAGTCTCCCCATTGAAAGCACTGGAGATGACTCATGTTTCAGAGCTTTTGCATAAATACAACGATTGACAGAAGTACACCCCACGTTTGCCTCTTGCAGTGTGATGGAGGTTTTAAAACTATCTACAAGGACATAGAATGATGCTTCCCTCTTAACCATAATCAGTTTCTAAAGGTTTTATTCCTTTTATGATCTTAGGATTCTGCAGCGAGGTGTAGCTTTAAGGACAAGAAGTCTGTCCATTCTGGGTGGTGATTTAGAATACGAAGTAAAGTTAATGCTGCATGCACTTTAGAGTCTTTCTAAGCTACTAAATTACACACAGGACTAGCAGCGAGATGTTAACAGCTTTATCTTTAAAAAAACCCTCATACATAATGTTCTGTTTCTGAAAGCACGACAAAGAGAGGAAGACAAAAGACGGAAAAAGAAGAAAGGACAAAAAACAGGAGTGAGAAAGTCAACTTAGACTCATTGAAATAATACAGAAGTAAAGGTCTGTCTAAAACAAATTCACATTCTGCTATTGTTCTTTAGACATGCATGACCATGACATGCATGAGACATGGTCTGCAACTGTAAATCTCATTATTAATAACTGCAGCTTTATTCTTGTTGAAGGGTACCTTTTTTTAACTATCTATCTCACCCATTTCAATAGGGTCATTATAGGAAAATGCTGCTACTCTGTACTTTACTGTAAATGTGGACGTGAAAAATATAACAGTGCTGTGTGCAAAAGGTATGATTCCCTGAAAGGAGCTTGTTGAATCCTTGGGGTCACTGTTGAACTATAGGTAGAAAATTCCAATTGCTTCACTGCCAGAATTTGCTCAGGTGTTTGCTTCTTTCCACAAAAAAATGCATAGGCTTTTATTTCAGCCCCCAAGCAGGACAGAACAAATTAAATGTGCTTTCTTCATCTAGTTATAAAACCAAAAAACATACACTTTTCCATTATAGGATCACTATATTTTACTAGCTACAGCATTTTGTTAACTCTGTGATAGTACCTGGCTGATGTCTAATTTATTTATCAGAAGCAATCACAACCTATGCGTTATGCTAAACGAATAATAATATCGCCAGGGCTATGAAATGACAGAAATTCATAGTTTCATCATCTTGGAACAGGTTTTTGCTGACACAGCAATATGATGTTCCATGGTTCATCTTTAGGTGAACATTAAAACAGAAAAAATGTAGTTTTTTGTCTCCTCCTTTCTTTTCAGGAGAAAAATAAAAAAGCAGTCAAAATAATTTCCTGTCAAACATGTAAGCGTGGCCACACACATTATTTCTTTCTTCATGACAACATCTAAAATGCCTTCCACCTAAGATTATAAAAATACTGTTTGACCTAGGGTGTGTACTTTCACATAAAGGCTAAATTCCTCCTTCTATAAAGGATCCAATTGATTGCACCTTTTCATCTGATTGGAGAAGCTTTTGTAAACACAAAGCAAAACCAATCCATTAAATAATATGATACAATATGTTCTTATATTTTAATAACCCTGATTTTACACCTCTAATAGTTTCCCCAGTGGCACCAGCAGGCCTCTACTCCCATCAAAAATTTGAGATCAGATTCCTCAGTCACATTAAAAAAAAAAAAATGTTGCTGGGACTGTAAGAAGCTGAATGGGAATTCTTTGAACAGGCCAGCTGTTTCTGATATGTAAAACGAAATTCAATAACCACCATTAGGGTTCATTTATAGTAGCTGTTGATAACAGCTACTCTGTATTTAATGAGTGTTGGCTTCTTTTAAAACATTAATCAAAATCTAGTGAATCATCCTAGGTATGAAAATAATGTCAAGTACCGGCTTTGTAGAGCTGCTTCTACCAAAAGTACCTCTTTTAAGGCATGCATCTTATCTCACTGCCCACAACCCACAACATAAATAAAAATGGCTATGCATAAAAAAATAACAAATGCTGGTCCTATATTTATAGATTAAAAAAAATTAGTCACAGCTAGAGTTTTCAATATTACAAACTGAAGGGCAATTAAACCATTTATATGCAATTTTAATTCTGCTTACAGAAGTCGAGTAGCACAGCTGGAGCCATGTCTCTGTAATTCTACCACAGGATGGCTATACTATATTAAATAAAGAAAAGAAAACAACTCAACCTGAATTTCTCAGACTCTCACAGAACGGTAACTGCTTCTTCTCCCAAGAAGACACTTAGTCCTTTAAAAGAAGTGACATGACATCTCTCAAATAGATTAATTAGATCAACATCATCAATAGAGGCGTTCAGAATTCACAACTCCCGTAACATTGGTAAAGTCAATATTTATGAAGAGTTGCATTTCAAATTGGAGAAATAGATGTCTCTGGGTAGGGATGCTTTCCCAAAATGCATGTCAGGGGAGGGAGAAAGAATTACTCATGTTAATCAGATTTTTTTCCAAATCAAGACAAAAAGAGAGACCCCAGTTATGAAATGCTGTAAACAATCAATAAATCCTGCAGTTCCTGATAATTGCAGACTAAAACAAAACAAACAAACAAACAAACAACAACAAAAAAGTTCCCCAAAATAAAAGGAAGCACATGAAACACTCATCCTGGTCAAAACAATATACCGAAATCAATATCTTAACAGGCTAACATCACTCATCCTTCTGCACCCAGCATGAAACTGTCCTAAGGCTATGAAGCTGGCCTAAATTACATATTGGTTAGTTCTGGCTTGTTTAACACATTTGTACAGCCTCCTGATCCAACACCATGCAGCCTGGGAGTGTAGGACCCAGTCCTAGTGGTTTCAGCATAACCCTAATTTCCAGATGCATCAAAGTATTGGCAGAGCTGACAAATATCTCAAGCTGCTCTCAGCAGAGCAGTAGGCTCAGAGTAGTCCTTGCTCCCAGGCCACCCCTGAGCAAAATACTGAAAAGTAGAAGACATCACTGAGAAGTGATGGGAAAGTTTTCTACTAGGCAAAGCATGAGGAATAAAAGCAGGCTCAGAGGCACTGGAAGCCTATTTATGCTTTATGGCATTAGATGATCATCAAAACCAATTGCATTTTTTCAGAACACTGAGTTTTAGCTAACTGCCTCTCCTCTTCACCCTCAATACCATAGTTTAGTTGGAAAAGGTGTTGACCAGAAGTCTGCAGAGAGTAAGTGACGACTATTCCATGAACTTTTTACATAACTCGTCTCTTAACTGTCCATTTGTTTTATATAATAAAACAAAGGTTAAGGTTCAAATGAAATCATGCAGAGAATTACTTCAAGACTCACTGCAACATCACCACTACTTTATATAAAAAGTCAAAACAGCAGCAAAACATTCTTTTAATTTTAAGTGTCTAGACAAATGATTATTTTAACCAGTAATCAAAAGTGATTTCTACCACCATAAAGAGACGTTAAAATCTTTAAGAGGCATAAAGTGCAGTCTTAGCCTATATAACCTGCCAAATCTTACATTAACAAATGGTCAGAGGCAAACAAGGATGTCAAATATTTTATACTAGAACCATTAAATGCCTTCAAAATTCAGTAGTAAAATCTTCATGTTAAAATTCACCATTAAAAGGAAAAACTATAAAAATAGGAATGATATGTCCTAAAAGTTAATGTTTCTGTATGACCTCTCCATAATGTCATGTCAAGGCCAAGCCACAAAGAAGATCCAGAAGCTCCCTGTTAAAAGTTACAGTAACCAGCAAACAAGATGAAAGATATGCACAAATTAGTAACAGTCCTATATTTTTTCTTTTTTTTCTGTCTTTTCAGTGTACTGATTTTTCAAGTGTTAAAGGTTACTACATGTTGTAAATTACATCTAATTTGCATGTCCCTTTTTAGAAATAAAAAATATTCTTATATGGAGCTAGGATAAAAGGAGATGACATAAATGTGCTCACCATTTGGAATTTCACTGTTCAAAGAAACAGAATAAACTCAAAATATATAAGTGCTTTTGAAGAAAAATATACTATTCAGATAACTCTGGAGAAGAGAGTTAAATATTTTTAAAAGCACATAACAATTCACAGATAAAAGAAACATCTATCACTCATCTCCAAGAGACCTGGGAACAGAAAGAACCCAGCTTGTCCTTGACATATGTAGGATCACCACAGTTAATAATTTAAATCTGATTTGAACAAAAGTAAAGCAGCATCTGCTAGCTCAACTCAAGACAGTGCATTTGGTGACTGTGGCAAATATCCAAGGACTCCAAATGAATTTGAACAGGCTCCATTCAATAGGTTATAATATGTTTTCTGCAAATCCTTCTCTGTGAAAAAGTATTTTGTGAAGTCTGCATGGGATTTTTCTAGTAAGTCAAATGGAATATAGTTTATACAATTCAATTTAATTGACTTGTCCAGTTCCTTAAAATAGGAAGCACAAATTTGATGCTTAGTGGAGAAAAAGAAAACACTGACCCCATCTCCCAAGCACACATAACTACTCCTTCCTCAACCCCTCCTAAAAATTTAGGGCCCCTATCATATGTGAGTAGTATATGCTTTTAACTTTAGGTTAGCAGCTATTTAGCAACAATATTCAAAACAAAACCACTGGCTCGTGGAGGTGGTGTGATATATCAAAATGTGTCACATAGATACAGATCTGCTGTTCTTTGTCTTTGAACATCATGATAAACTAGTGATGGTGAAATACAGAAATGAATCTGATCCATCAAAACAATTTGCTCTCAAGCTGTATTGCTCAGACGAAACAGTACATTAATAGGGCATAAGGAAAAAGTAGGCTGTTGGACCTTCTGGACGAAGGAGTTCATGTAGAGTCTGAGAAATGTTGTACATGTGACTCCTCCCTCCAGCAAGAAGGTTCATTATACAAAATTTCTCCTTGGCAAGGGTGACATCAAATTTTGCCATTCGCAATATTCATGCTGCAGGAGACTCAGGCCATTTTCATTCAACCATCTGGCCAAAGAACATTGTTTTTCAGGCTATTATCCAGTATGCTCAAATTTAGATATTACTTCACCTCAGTGTTACGTGTTTGGTGAGGGAAGGCAGTTTAGTTTGCCCAGCTTGTCGACGAGTTAATGGCGAGATTCAGGTACCTTTGCAGATTTAGAAAAGTATACTCAGTCTTCCTAACTTACATATTTATCCTTTTTCTTTCCTGTCAATATACAGAATTCAGGCATTTCCATACCACATCAATCCCATCTCCTTAAATGAGGGGTCCATCTTTTTCACCAAGATCACAGGAAGCTAAAGGAAAATTTTGGACAGCTCCATTCTCTTAGTCCACAGAGTGGTGGCAATTCACAGAAATGCATTGGCAGTAAAAATGTATGAAAGAAGTGGACAATGGATGCCAGGCTACTTGTAGTCTAACCAGAGCTGAGATCATGTTTCAGGAGACTGATCTAGTGATTACTCTGCTGAGAACTCTTTAAACACTATGTCATTTTGTCCAGCACACGAAGTGGAGTAAGTGTTGCAAGAGCTCAAGTCCAGTTTACTAGTTAAAACATTCAGTCATAAGAGGAATCATTTTTGCAATTCACATTAAACCACGCCCTTGTCATATTGCTTATCATCAGTGACAGAAACTGAGATTCCATACCTTTTTCCCTCAGTACTGTTCTCGTATAAAGTGAAGCCGGTCACAGATGTAACATGGTCTAATATTTGAGGTTTCTTAGTTCAGGTACCTTTCTGTCTCATCTTAAGATAGTGATATACATTTTGGCATTCAGTTCCCCAGAAAGGAAGGCTTTTCTGTGCATACAGACTGGCAAAATTTTAGTGCCCAGGGAACACTTAGACTACCTGGGAGGCATCTAATGAATTTCAATGCCTGATGACTTTAACAGACTTACTATATATGCAGGCTGGATCAGTGTCTACGATTCAGCACGGTTTAAAGCATTCAGATCCTATTGTAGAAAGGATTTAGGCAGACTTGATCATAGCCTTACTTTTCGTGTCTTTAAAACAAGAACTAGCAACAAATACTCCAAATTGCAGTCCATAAAGGTATTATAACAGTTCACAGTGACAAGCTTCACCAGGAACAGAGTTTCTGACTCCATATACATATAAATGTTTGCTCAAATTAACAGTAGTCAGATGAGATCTGATGTAAACTCTATATAAAATAAGCTAAAGAATTTTAAGGGTTAAGAGACTCTAGAGCTATCTGATACGAATAACTTGCTCCCACTCTTCTAGTTATGCTAGCAAGCGTGTTTGCCATGGCTAGAAGCTTGTGTACTGAAAGGATATTAAAATAATGTACAATTCTCTCTATAAAGGCCAGATACTGGTTACCTGACTGCCTGAGACAGAATTCCCGAGCAGTTAAGCTTTTAAACTTTAGAAGGACAAGAGAATATAGCGGCTCTATATATGGAGGTCTACTGTGCAAAAAGTTGTGATATTATGCCTTGCTCATACTCATTAAACCAAATGATGCTTTTCTTTGCAAAGGCATATTGTACTTCCTGTTGATCCTGCCTCCCAAAACAGAATACTCCCAAACACAAAATCAGGTGATCAAGCGATAAACCTGCCAATTTAAACATCTTTGTTACACAAGTCAATGAAGATCTGAGCTTGAATTTATTTCAGTCTATGAACTCACTCCAAGGAAATTAAGACAATAAGCTTCATATGTATGTGGTGTGCACTTTTAAGAGATCAGAAACACAGTTTGCCCTACAACTCTGTCATTCTCACCTGCAATATTGTACACAGAGCTTCAAAGAGAATATTGCTGAACTAATGTAGGTGCTCGAGGAAAAGAAATGAGAATGCTTTTCAGAAAAGAAAAAACTTCTGCCCATGAGTATAATTGGAAAATACTGGTGCAGTAAGCTCAGTAAAAGAAATGGGAATGATACTAGTAGAGAATATGTAAGTAATTGATGTTTTGCTTTGCCTGGAGGACAAAGGGCTACATTGACAAGACTTGAGAAGCAGGTAAGGACCTATGATCCCAGTTCATTCCTTAATTTCTGCTGTTGATACAAACAGAAAAATTCTTTCCTTCCCTCTCAGTGTGTATCAGGTTGAGTTAGGGAACAATTTCCAAGAAGAGAGACTCAAAAGTTCTTCCCAGCATATTGTGCAGGCTGGTGGTTAAGGCATTCTCTTCCAAAGAAAAAAGATATGGGCTGAGGTCCTTCCTCAAGAAGGGGGATTTAAGCCCAGGCCTTCCACACTTTGGTAATTACTGCTCATGTTTACTGTACAATAAAGAAGCACTGTATTGCAAAAATTAGTAAATCAAGCAAAATAGTTTTTGAGTGACCTATTTTTCATTTCTTTTCATATTAATGAAACTAGAGCAGAATATAAATATACAAAATAATTCAGGTAGAAGAAAAGTTATAGTGTGAAAACAGAAGTTAGCAATCACAAACACGAAGTGAAAGGGTACCCAGTGAAGCAGAAAAAATAATATCACCGAATATTCAAAATAGTTATATGAAAATGCTTGTTTAACATGCTGTGCAATGCAACTATAGAATTAATTTGCCCCATGAATTCCTGAAGTCAGGAAGATAAAAGCTGAAGAAAAAAATTATATAAGCAACAGAATTCAAATGATTATGGCATGATTTTTAGCAGCAGTATTGATTCTCGCATTTCCAGATTTAAGTCAAACATCTATGAATCAGAAAGAAACTAGAAATGGTCTTCACCTTGGTCTACACTGGATTTTCAAATTATTTTTCTGAAAAAAATTCCCCTATATAGTGTCTGAGACTTATTAGACTTTCTTAACATGGGTTCTGACGTAAAATGAGTATGTCTATGTTCCCATAAAATTTTGTTGTCGAAGATACCATAAACACAATTTCTATCCTATTTTCAAAGTCAGATTCTTTCAAATCTAAATTGTATGTCAATGGCTTTTTTTTTTTTAAAAAAAAAAAAAGAAAGAAGAGGTAAGACCATTAGGAAGAGTGCCTAGCTTTCATGAGAATCTCATGGGAAAGCAGCTTTTCAGAAGCATGCTGGAAAGATAATCCTGGGAATACTGCAATATTTATTCATGATAGAAGGAGCCCTTATCTTTGTTCCAGCCTTCAAATACCTGGAATAGATTTGTAGTCAGCACATCACAAGGCTGTAGTCAGATTTGCTTTTATCATTTAAGTATATGATCTTGTTCTGCAATGTTATACCACTAAGGAGAATTCAGATTTAAGTCATAACTTGCTACATATCTCAGATAGCCAATTCTGCTTCAGTTTTCAAGCCTGACTGTCATCATGTCATTTTGCTTTTCATTGCTGCCCCTAAGAGGAGACAAAAAAAACCTTCCTATTATTACAAAGAGTTACCATCAATAAATTTAAATGCTGAGATGCCACAGATCATAACAGTACAAAATATTTTTCTAAAATAAGAGATTCAGACAGCACTATTTTTTAAACAGAACACAAAATGTTTCAGTCCATAAAAATCTACTGAACCAAATACGCATGCAAGGGAAACCAGATCATGCCAAGCCTAAACAAAAGCTTTATATGATGAAAAACAGAGAACTGCACTTGACACTGCAGAGCTACCCTCCATCCCTATCTTGAAATGTTTCAAACTTTAGTGTCTTCTTCACAAGGCATTTCAAAGGTAGTCCATTATATATATACCGTACCTCATGGTCTTACAGACTCCCCAAATGGTAAAAGACTGTATGAATGGTTCAGCCCTTCGAGGCATACAGCAACAGTAATGCATGCATGTCACAAACTCTGGCTGGTGCTCTCCTTTTGTGGCTGAATCTGATTTTAATACACTCTTATAGTGGCCAGACCAAATCAAGGGACATTATGATAAGACTATGAAACAGTCAGACATTCCACTAATCTGAGGCAAGTTTTTCTCATAATAGAGGAATCTAAGTTATAAATATGATATAATGGGTAGATGGCCCTGGCATACTACTTTCTTTTCTAGTATGAAAAAGCAAATAATATTGTGAATTACAGTTGCTATACAGTAACTCTATAACTCTTCTTGCTGGAAAAAGAAAAAAAATTTCGATGACTGAAATTGGAAGCTAAAATCCCCCAATTAATGATGAACTTGACTTTAAAATAAATCCCTCAGCTTGGACTTAAATTGTTTTTTAAAAATGCTGTCTTGATAAAAAGTGAAAAACCATTATAATTAATTCTAAATTTAAAGAAAAAAACCATCTTCCTCTCTGGAGGAACAATTCTGCAAAACAAAGGTGGATTCATGAACTGCTCTGGTGTTCTTGAGTCTTCATTTTCTGGCTAAATGTAGCTATAAAAAAATGACATATCATCCTTAAATCAGTGGGATCACCATAATATGATAGTGTGAAAACACTGGGCAAAACTAACATGCTGCTATGCAAGATCCATACAGGGAGGGGAAACAAACAAAAATAAACTCTAGAACGTCAGTGGCTGTTCAGCAAGAATTTTAAGCAACAACCAGCACACTATGGCAGACATATAAATGAAACCCCAGTTTTAGTCACCTGGATGTTCACCATCACCAAGTTCCTTTGTTGTAGGTCTTCCAAGACTAGCACTACTGACTGGGAAAGAGCCATGGAGCATAAGAGGGCAGAGAGCAATAGAAACAAAGAGGGCAGAAGAGAAACAGGCTTTGCTGTGGGAGCTTCACATTCAGCCTCCACAAATGAGGATGCTGTCATTTGACACAGTCACCTTAGAGAGTACTGCAGCCTCAGAACAAAGAGAAATATAAATGTCTCCGGGTCTCTGAGCAACCTCTAGGAGTTATTTGAGAAAGGACTATGAAGAGTATCTCACAGTGGATTTGAATATTAAACCAGCAGTTTTATTCTGCCTGGTCCTGTAGACCATCAAGAAAATTGTTGCACCATACACATTGCTACCAGTGCTAAATAGCTGTTTAACCTGAAGTTCAGGTTGCTGAAATAATTAATACAATCCTACATTAAACACAAACATTAGAGTCTTACTAAAACAAACAAACTAACCTACAACTCCAGGACTGAAAATTATCACAGATGCTATTGCATATAAAAAACATCTAATGCTGCAGAGCTCTTAACAGGGTGTTTTAAACACAGCAGAACTACCAAAAGAGCAGTCCCTCTGCTCTCACTTACAGTCACTAATCATGCATTTCAGAGTTAGACAATGTCAGAAGAAAGGTTGCCTGTGCAAAATTAATCCAGTCCCTTTGGGTATACACATTATGATATAGGCTTGTAATTACACATTCCCACACTGTTTTTCCCCACAGGACCATTGCTGTATTCAGTTCACAGGAAGTAAAAGTGCTCTGCTAAAAATCAGCCGGACAAGCTTCTGTTTCTCTCTTGTTTCCTCTTCCAGAGTCGGTATGTGGTCCTATGCCACCATATTCACTGTCTGCTGCCCAACTTTGCTCCAGTGACAGAAAGAGCATTCTACTAGGCTCTTCAGTAATGCTCATCACTGTGATGCTCAAATGGTTCACATATATTAACCGACATTTTCTGAACACTTCTCTGACTGAGTATTATAGCTGCTTCTATTTGACACATAAGGAGCTGCATCATTTGGTAATTCAGGTATAGAGTTTCTGCCCACAAGAATTAACAAATTCAGCTGAACACCCAGAAAATGAAGAACACAGGCAACTGGCACCCGTTTGTGGAGGTCTTGTTTCAAAGATCTATATAATATTCTTGCATAAACTTATGGCAGGCATGGAATACAGATTCACAAAGGAAAATTTAACTGCCTTGAGCCTGAAACTATCTGAGCTGCCTTGTGTCATTCAGAAACTTTCAAATTTCACAGCAGATTAAAAAGCGTTTTACCGAAAAACAAGATCCATTACTGCATAGTCCAATAAATCTCCCTTACTGCATAGTCCAACAAAACTCCCTCTCTCTTCCTCTCTCAGAAATTTGGATTGCATTCGTAATGTGCTCCTCCAGCATCGTTCTGTGACTCCTTTCACTCCACTGTTATCTTTCTTACTCTTGATTCTTCACTACACCTTCCATCCACAACAGCCCCCTAGTCTCTCCTCCTCAAACAACTTGTTCCTGAATTTATCTTTTTAAATCTAACCGTTCTCACATATTTTTCCTTCTTTTACCTCCTTTTTTTCCACCCAGGTCCCTGCACTGTCACTATGAGATCATCCTCTATACCTTTGTCCAATTAATCTTTCTTGTTTGCCAAATCCATCTCTCTGTTTGAATGCATTTTTCACAGTCAGGCTCTTCCCAAATCCTTTTCAACTTTCATTGCCCTCTCCTTGTCATCAGCTCCTCGACCACCAGTTTGATGGGAGAATAATTTTATTCTAAATGCACCCAAACTCCTGTGAAAATTTTGGAAAGACATGATATCTGTTGACATCAAGTTCTAGGATTATATAACTTCTGCTGGTAACTACAGAATCTTGTATCTGCACAAATAAATAACTTTAATACAATTTTAACAGAACTTCCTTGTCCTTTGAGTGAAAATCAATATTTTTACTTAATAGCACACATATGGGGAAGAAGTCTGCTTTTCAGCATGATCTTTTTAGGTACAACGGTCTGTTGAAAGAATACTTACATCTGCAATAGCTGGGGACAGTTTTATGCCTAAATGTGTTGTCGTATGACGGAACCTTATACGGACCCACGTTCTTCTTCAGTCATGGACATTTGGTCAATTTTCATATATGAATTGTATCTGTTCATGATTTCTGAAGTGTGACTAGTAATGAAGTTGCATTGAAGACGCTTAATTTGATTTTTTAATTTGGCCTCTGTGGGTCAGTGCCTCAGAGAACTGCTGCTGCTGATAGGCATCACCATGTGAAGAAATCTGCATTCAGGCCAGCTGTGTTTATGTATCATTCACGCTGGTATCACACAATGGAGAAAATCACAAATTTGACTCTAATTGTGGCAGCTGTGTTCAGTGAAGTGTCCAAATTAGAAACGACCTATAAAAGACCGAATTACTTGTAAAAGAAATGTGCTCTGGGGAATTTTCTACACAATAGAATATCTTGGGAGCAAGCTTTCAAAATAAGTAGGAGATTATAGATGAATAAAACCCATGAATGATGCATGCAACCATGAATGAACTTTCTGAATGTATCATTGTGCCCTTTGATAGAAAATATTTCTCAAATTTGACAAAACATTTGAGTTTCAATTCCCAGTTAAACTGGCTGAAGCAGGACAAGACAAATAAAATATTAAAGCAGAGTTTTAAAAGACAAAGGTAAGAATATCCTGCAAATATTAATGCTAAAGCTCTGCATACACTGAAAGGGAAAACCTGACTTCTGCAGCATAGATTGTCAAACCAAAAAGCATTACCTCATGGGGAGATCTGAATCCAGGAATTCAAGCCAATTTTCTAGTCTACCTGAATACAGCTGAATGCTGTATTTATTTATAAATTACATCTAGACTCTTTATTGTGCTGCACAGACCTCACTGACAGAAGGATTTACTGAAAATGCTGTGATAGAATCAATGAAATTTGTCATAAAACACAAAACAAGAAAATTCACATATGTTTTTACATATATTTTAATTTTTTTCAGTCCATTTTTTATTAAAAATATGACCTTCCCAGAAGTTTCAGGGTTTTTTAATATGCTCAAGAAAGTAGATTTGTGGAGATTGTAGCATTCAGTATATTTTCTATTTCAGTATAGCCTGCACCACAATAATAACTGGCACTTGCTTCACTGACTGCCTAAAATACTTATAGAAGAAAATAAATGTAAAATGACTGAATCCTCTCTCGACTTCCAAAATAAATTAAAAAAAAATGTTTTAAATTTTTTGAGTGAATCAGACTCTGACAAGGTTTGGAATATGAATGGCGCGGGTCTGGGTTACAGAAGATTTGTTGCAGAAAGATTTAAATAGGACATTCAATTTGTGGCTTAGTATTGCAGCACTCTGGGTATTTTTTGCTAACTCCCCAAAATACGACTGAATTCTCTGTCTCCTAAACATAAATTCCACCCTTAAGTAGGTCATTAAGGTTAGTTTTTTATAAAGCAACCCATAATGTAAGGAAAGCTGTATGATGTTTCCACAGAGTTAGAAACACGGTCTAAATTAAATCCTCATAAGAGGGCTTCTTTCTGCTTGAAAAAGAGCTCAAAGGCTTCTTAAAAATGGATTTTGGTCAAAATGAAATGTTTCTCCAAAAACAGCTCTGCAGCATTTCACCTCAGATCCATCTCAGTCTTTTCCTATGGGTGATGGAAGAAAATGGACAAGAAATGTGGATATTCCAGAGGAAGTATCAGAATTCCGTGGTACTGGGATTTCAAGAAATTGCCCAAATTCAGTTCTATGAAATTCAATACACACAAGCATGCTTGAGGAAAAAATATCAGGTATGCCAATAAATGAATAATGGCATGCTAGACAGCAATAGAACCAGAAACAACAGTGGATTATGAACAAACAGGAACTAATAGTATGAGGGCGTCGTACGTATGTACCTAGAAGTAAACCTTTCTGGTGTTCTTACTTAGGGCTCACACAGCCGAAATACCATGTCTGTTGTTGCCCAAATCATAGTAAGACAGTGACAGGTAGATTAGGGAGAGTCCAGAAGACAGCAGCAGGAACGGTCAGAACAGGTGTTTGGAAACAACATTATGAGGAAAAAATTGAAGACTTAAAATGGTTCAATATGGACTATGGATAAGAAGGGATATGTACATAGTAACACACATATGAAGACAGTTGTTATTTTGACTAAATTCTGTACGTCTGCTGCAATATTAATATATTAAGCATACAAATAATAAGTGGATTGTGTGAACACACACACTGTGGTGGTTAGGACTTCCAGCGTATTATTTTTTCCCTAGACTAATTAAAGACCTAACCTCATAAATTTGGGACTCTGAAATACATACAGAGTATTGAAATACATACAGGTCCTTGGAAGTTTTCCTGAGATTAGAACTAACCCTCAGCATTTCACAGCAGGAAAATGTGAGTGCCTGAAAGACTGAGTGAGTTGATACTGAGGTCCATGAACATGCACTATATACTGACATAACTTGGGCAGTTAAAGGTGAAAAACATCTTTCTGCTGGTGTCTCATATAGAGGGTTCAGAATGTAGTGGAGCATCACCATCTCTGTCAGGAAGGGTGCTATTTCTGGGGCAGATCTCTATCACATCATTATCCATATTCCTGCCAACTGCATTACTCAAACCTTGCAGCAAAGGTGGTATAATTCAGGGAAAACTGGCTTAACCACGTTTCTGTAACCTTTCCAAGTCTGGACAGGCTTCAGTCACATCTTATGCTGTCTAAGCTAACCTTTGCCCCATGGTAGAGGACAAGGTCATTTTACTTCTGGTGAAGATCCTGAGGTACATCTTTCAGTTGTGTCCTCAGAAAACAACTCATGGTTGCAGCCCCTCTCATGAGGGAGGATGGCTGGGTAATGTTCCACTGACGAGTTCTTGCAATAGCAATAAAGTCATAAACATACACAGGGCACCTCACAGAGAATAAAAGGTTAATAGGATCTCCCATGCTTGAATAAGAGGCTGGAGCTTTTATTCACATTTTAACACAGTATCACAGTATTACAAGGTTGGAAAAGACCTCTGAGATCATCTAGTCCAACCTATGACCCAACACCGACCCAACACCAACACCTACTTGTCTCTTAAACCATGGCACTCAGTGCCTCAACCAATCTGTTTTTAAACACCTCCAGGGACGATGACTCCACTATCTCTCTGGGCAGTGCATTCCAATGGCCAATCACACTTTCAGTGAGGAATTTTTTCCTAATATCAAGCCTAAACCTCCCCTGATGAAGCCTGACACCATGTCCTCTTGTTCTGTCACTGGTCATCAACTTGGTTCATTAAAAAATCCTGATTACTTGTGGACTGTGGTCCTATCTCTCTTGGGAAAATAGGCCATGAGGATGAAATTCATTTTCACTGTGACTCTCTGTTAGCAGCAAAAATGCCTTGCTTTTTTGCATAACTTGTTGTCCCAATGGGAAAAGAGCTTGTCCAACAAGTGTTAAAAATGGAAGCAGTTTAAATCTAACATAATGTACTTCTTTATACTTAGTAATGGTCAAAACAATGGATTTATGAGAAATACATCTTAAAGGTCATTTATTTGGAACAGTTGCAAAATGTATATGATCTTTTCATTTTTGAAGAAAGGTTGTATTTTGCTGTAATAGTGAAGTAACTTCAACGTCTGAACAAAAGGTAGAGAACTCTTTTTCCATCTGCAGTGCTGTCATTAGAATATAAATTTTAGGAAAAATAATAGAAAAATAAAAATAAAAAGCTGGTAATTTACAGAGAAACCCAGAATCTGATGGTTATACTTCTAACTTGCCACTAAAATTTTCATCTACACAGATTTTTTTCAAACACAACTGGCTAGTTTTTTGCTTTAATGAGGTATATAATTATAAAGCATTATTGTGAATTTAGTCTCTATTATATTTACTGTGTTTAATACACTGTAGTTGTTTTTCATGCTGCAATATTACTTCAGACTTCCCTGTGTGAAATTCAGTCTAGGATGCTTTTTCACTGTCATGTAATCATGCAACATTCAATCATTTTAGACTGCTACCCACTTCTCACTCTCTTCAGCAACTCTAATGGACGACCCTTGTCCCAAGTTCATTCATTCCAGCTTCACGATGCATTGCACTCAATAATGCATGTTTCCATCTGACCAGCAGTAAGTAATACAGAAGCAATACAGACATTTGCATCACATTCACCTCACTCACAGCAGTGCAGTTGATCCAACACAATTCCACCTGACATAGTGTTCATTTATGTGAGTTCAATTTGCAGTTTGCATTTGATGTCTCCTTACAAAATTTCTCGTGAAGCTTACTGGCACTTTCTTTTTACCAGATTGCTGGAAAATTACAGGTAAAAGACAAAATGTAAATATAAAATCCATATACATGTACAAAAGGGTAATAATTTTTTTACCCCTTCTGTTTCCTTTTAAGATGAACCAAATTTTAGAAGAGGAGGAAAAAAAAATTTCTTCACATTCACATAACAGTAAGTCAAGATCTACATGTTTCAATTCTAGTATGCCTACTGAGTCTTGTGGGGAAACCTAAGGTCAGGATTTTCTCTCATGGTAAATATAGAAAAAATAGACTTTTTTCTT
This sequence comes from Tapera naevia, assembly GCA_033556795.1. Classification (NCBI taxonomy): domain Eukaryota; kingdom Metazoa; phylum Chordata; class Aves; order Cuculiformes; family Neomorphidae; genus Tapera; species Tapera naevia. The sequence continues at coordinate 23,036,709 of JAUMJJ010000038.1, forward strand.
GTATAACTTTAATCTTTGTAACTATACATTAACTCAAATACATGTAAAGTGCACAAGACTGAAACAATTCAATGAGTAGGAGATACAGGAAGAAGTTAAATGCAGTATGGAGAAAGGAAAACAATACTTGCCTTAGTTAAATATTTACATTATACATGAAAAAAACACCTCATTTTACATGGTCCACTATTTTTAAAGCATAGGTGGCTAATACGGACGATGGTATCAGGAAACTGAACAAAACCAGAGATAAAGTCTTTTCACTGAATGGTACCTGAAGCTACTAATTGGATAATATTGCTGCTTGACTGTGTCTACCCCAGCATTCCTCTGTTTTGGAAACAGGCAGAGAAAAAAGAAATGCTAGCAATGAAGATGAATAGTGCTATCAGCAGAAGCCTGAGAGAGCTCTGGAAAGAAAAAAATCACAACATCTGCGATTTGTAGGTTGTTTGCAAAAGTAGCTGAGCTGAAAAGCATTTCCCAAAGCTTGGGAGAAAAGATTAAGATTTATGTAAGAGCAAAGATGTGCGTTAAGCTTTCTTGCTTTTACCATTTGCTTTGCTGACCCTTAAGCAAGCACCTAAATAATGTTCTATTTTGAATAAATTACTTCTGACTTGCTTTAATTAACTCACAGGTATGAAAAACAGAAACTAGGTAGCTGAGATGGAGCACTGAGGTGAAATAGCCATACACCAGGAGTTAAGGCCTTCAAAAGTCACATTAAAAAAATTATTTCATTTTTATTTTATCCAAAGTGACTGAAGCACTTCTAAAGTGCAGTTGAAACATCCTTCTTAAAGGCCATAAGCAGCAACAGTTATAACAAAAAATAGCGCCATTTAACACACATGTGGGGGGACGGCTTTTATTAGCATCACAGGAGAAACCCACCTACAGCTGATAGCATCTAGTCTACTGTGCAAAGGCCTCAATCACACATCATTGTTCAGTAGCCCCTTCACCTACTCGCTAATATAGAAATGTACTATTCAGAAACCTGTATTAAGCATACAGGTTTCACATGCAGCACACAATAAAACACAGATCATCTCAGCAGGGTGATTCAAAGAACCAACACAGTTAAAAAATGAAGTGCCCAGAGTTTGCCCCCTAGAAATGCTTAGCACACAGATGTATCTGACATTCCATTTCTCTACTAAGCTAAAGAAGCTGACTCAGTGCTACAGACAAGCATCCCAAGCCACCAACAATGGAAAGTTTCATTCCCTTCCTAAGAAGAACTGCTCAAAAAAACCCAAAACAAAATCTTTTTTTCAAATAAGGGAGAAAGATTTATGTTTATATTTAAAATATAGCTGTGGTATACTCAGTTGAGGCTAGTCTGTAAGGTAGTATCTTTGTGATTAGAATCACACTTAGACATGGGAAACATCTAATTTTCTTCCAGTGTGAGGATTTTCTAATCACCAAGTTAAAAGGACTTGAAAATAATCCTTTTCTTATTGAGGCCAAGACTGCTGAATTTCATAGAACAGAGTGTAAAGACCCCAAGACTGTCTCTTCCCAGCCTATGTTTCCCATGTTTCCTGCTTGAAACGTGGATGTTATAGAAAAGACAGGTACCACCATTATTTTCTCTGATGATTTCATTTAAAAGAGTGTCTCCTCCTGTGAAGGGCCTGAATCCATTATTAATTCATTCAGCAGTTATCCTAGTGTATTAATAAAGTGTGGTAGAAATACTACAGATGCATTACCATGCTGCAACCTTCAACTGTTCTTTAAAACCTTTTGAAAAGTACATTTGCTATAATCAAAGTCATTAAAATGCTCTCATTAGCAGAAGACCTGCTGTTGATGTTCATTCTCTACAACTAGAAAAGCATTAGAGGTTGGACTCTTGGAACACAGCAATTTTGAATGGCGCCAGCATTAAAACTGATCTTAAACTCTGTCAATGCTCAGTGTGAAAAGAAACAGTTTCGGAGCCAGATTTTCCTATAACCCCTGTCACTGCCTAGAAGTGATGTACACTATAATGGTCTCAGCTGTCTTTTATTTGTAGAGGGAAAACAAGGACTGAGCAAAGCAGTGCAAATTTGGGTGGGTAAACTCCTGGGAATTACTGCTGTAGTTCCTCTTCCCCATTCCCAGTCATGTTTTCTATAGGTTGCTACTAAAGTCAAGCACTCAAGTAATCTTGCCCAGCTGCTAAATCGAATTTGCAAGTACAGATTGAATATTCCTCCTCCTTATCTGTGGAAAGATGCTTCAAAAAAGAAAAAAAAAAAAAAAGAAAAAGAAAAGGCTTATCACATATACTTCCAACTTTTAAAAAAGGGAATAATCAAGTCCTTCAGGAAACATTTGATCGTATTTTACCATCCATGTAAATCACACTTCAATACGGAATAGCCAACTCTCCAGAAAGGCAGAATGTTTTCAGACCTCTCTCATTGAATGAGATTTGTGTTTACTGACATCTACTGGCTATTCTGCCTCATATCTTTGCTTGCCAGTGGGATTAGAGAGGTGGGTCAGTTTTGCACTGCTGTAACTCCAGCCACTTTAACAGCATCAGTCACATTAGGGAAAACTGGTTCTTCCTGTGCCTATGTATAAAATAGAAAATATACTACTTCTAAAAATTATCTTTCTAAAAGTATGATTCACTAATAAGCTACCTATTAAAATACCTCAAGTAAAAGGACACACAGTGAATGCAGTTGCCAAATTAAAAACCATCCTTCATAAATACTTTCCTCTTTTGTGAAAGCCAAGCAGAGACCAAGGAGAATCCTCCTTTAACCAAGCAACACATGCTTTACACAGAAACACTCCTTATTCAATGAAGTTAATAGAATGATCTATTGGACCAGAAGAGTTGGTTAGATGGTGCTAAAGCAGTGCATGTTGCAAACTTATACAGAAACAGATCACTTCATTCAGTATGAGATGATTCACTAGCACTATTTTAAAAAAGAATACTTTCCTCCAGTGAGTACTCTACAAAAATTTTTAGGCAAGCAGAAAATAACCAATTATTGACTGAAAAACCACAGATGACACATTTATTCAATGTGATCGGTATTGCAGGAGTTTTCCCAACTGAAATCTCAATGGTTTTGTCATCTCACCTGAAAGACAGCAATTTTAGGGAAGTTGCACATCCTTCTATTGTGCTTCAGTGTTGGTTAAGTATAGTCTGTGAAAAAAACACCAACTCTTGACTCAAAATCAAAATACGCTCTGTGAAATACTGTCTGTAAAAAGAGGAAGTCAGAGTTGGCTCTTCAAGTATACATAGCCAGTCAATATGAATGGCAAAATATGATTCACCTTTAAAGAATTTCGCGCTTACAATTTTTCTTTGTTGTAGCAAATTCTGCTAGGGTTTCAAGTAATCTTTCAAGAGAAATATTTGGAAGCTGACCATTTTTTTTTTAACACTAAATTAGGTAAAGCATTCACTGTAATGTTTCACAAGAATTCACAGAATAGTTGTTCTCTGAGACTAATTTGAGAAGAGTCAATAGACGACTCAGTCTGTGACTTTAGGATGTCTTCTTACCAACACCAACTGTTCTTCTGAAATCAGCCAATGCTTTCTGACGCCATCAAAGGCAGAAAAAGTAGCAAGGCTCATTACAGAGTGGCATTCTTCCATGAGGAAAGAATTTTTGTTTCCTGAAATTGCAGGGTTTTTTTCTCTCTAACACGCTGAATTCTTCCAATAAAGGTATCCTAGTCATTAAAAGCATTTGCCTCCATAACCATTCCTAAATAGGCAGCTTTTGAAATATAAACATGGAGTATCAGATAGGTGTCTGCTTTAAATGAATCATGTTTCCATAAGATTGATTCCTCAGTGGAAAAAATTTAGATACCTGGATTATTTAGATCAACTTTCCTAAATTTTAGAGAGTAAGAGCTAGAAAGCACTATTGATCTCTTGCGAATTAACAGATGAAATAGAATATTCATTTCTGAAGTGCAATGCAAAAGAAATATGCATCAAATTGAAGGTAAAACATGGGATTTCAGGAAAAAAAGTCTCACAGGAACCCAGGAGAGATGAGGAATATCTGAACAGACACTTAAGAGCTGGGCAGTTCACTATCAAAAGCAGCACAACTTCAGTTCATACATTCATAGAGATGAATCAAAAAAAATCAAATTGATATTCCAATAAAATAAGAAGGGTGTATTTAGGCTTATCTGTATTCTCTACCACATGCTGAGAAGGGGTTTCCAAAATTCTGTTATCACCTCTCTCTGAATATATACAAAAATTTTTACAGTGCAGTGTCAGACAATATTGAATCACAGAATATTCTCATGGTGTTGCATTGCCAAATAATATTCCTTTTGTTCCATTCTGTTAGGTGCTACCCAAGATGGCAAGGGCAAATTAGGAAGCTTAGTAATATCACAGATAAATGCTCCTTTTAAATATGGAAATGCATTTTATAGCTCCCAAAATAAATTCTCAGATGAACACACATCATCCTGTGAAGTTTAATTAACTTGTGTTCATTTTTTTTTTTTAAAATAGCAGCCTTTTTGGAACAGTATACAGAAGTTTCTTTAGCTGGCCACTGAAATGTTCAAGGCCTAATTTACCCTCTACGAAAAACCCAAATTGGTTTCTGAAAACTTCACTGGTCAAATCCTCTAGCATGAAATCACAAAGAAATTATAAAACAACTTATTTTTATTAATAAGATATCATTGGCATATAGCACTGCCAACAGAAGAGAATGAGTTGTAATCCACTAACTTAACTGGAGCATCAGGCATCTTGTATTTTTTGCCTGATTTTTATGAGTAACTTTAATTTTGTCATCTAACATTTCAGCCATATTGGTAAGACAAAATTTCTGTTCAGTGTGTAATTAAAGTTTTATCTTTAAGAACAGAATACTGATATAAAAAGTCTTTTGTCAGCACAACAAATACTAGCTGCTATTATTGCTTACTGTTGGAGAGAGAGAGGCACCGCTGCAGGTTTGACTGCAGTCTTTCATAGCGAGGATCTTATGATTTCAGTATGTGAGAGAACCACAAAACAGAATCATAAAGCATGGCACCTAGATTAGAAGCAGCAAAGCATTCATATTTTAACATGTGAGAAGCATAATTTTAGCACTAGGAACAATACATCATTACAAACATGATAAAAGAGATGACTAAAAAGAAACCCTACTCACAATAAAAATTTTGTTTTCCTGTTTTCTACAAATTATCCTGAATCCTTCCTTGGAAAAAAGATGATAAAGCAGAGAGGTTGTGTACCTTGAAGATCACCAACATCTTGAAGATCTATTAACTCAGTGGCAAAAGCATTCTAAAATCAACTAGTAACCCAGTGCTCTATAATCCCATCTAAAGAACATGAACACTGTCTTAAACCCCAGCTAACACAGCTCCTGAGTTTCAACAAGAAATTAACAAATAACTACACAGATAAGGAGGTATATATGTAATGCAATGTTTAAAGAAACACCAGCTAAGACCAAACTTCACAAGGTAAAGCAAAAATGTAGTGCGGTAGATGGATATATAAACAAATCCTAACTGAACTTATTGGGATACCAGAAGCAGCATAATGACATTAACATGGCATCTTACATTGAAATGCCTGACAGAAGAACTACCCTGGGTGCCTAATATAACTCCTGTTCTAAAGTGTTATTGCAGAGCCAACTGTAGTAACTACTTTCAAGACTCAGACTCTGTCTTTGAACAGACTACAGTTCAATTTTTGCAAACGGATGATGCATATTTTTAAGCAGAAGAAGTATTTCAGGAGGAATACATATTTTAAGAGTTTGTCACTGTAAATAAAGGTAGCAAAATTAGCCAGTGGCTATTTCAATCTTCCTCAAAGACAGAGATATATGTAGAACATATCAACCAATATTGAAAAGTAAAAGGGAGTTATATGTTTGTTCATTATAGAAACAGGATACTCCATTTCCCACCAGTGCCAGGATCATTGCCCATCTGGGAATAAGACCAAAAATCCAAGTAGTAAACAGGCTATCACAGATCTTTCGGGACAGGTTGCCTTTTAGAATTACTAGACCAATTACACATAAAATTACAGATTATATTGCTTCCCTAGTCATTACACCAGCTTCCCTATTGTTGCATGTTGTTATTGATTAATAAAGATAAACTTGCTCTAGAGCCTTTTACTAGTAAATCTCAAAGAACTTTTCAGTATTGGTACCTGATTAAATCTTTATTCTTGAAGACAGTGAAGCACAGGAGAAAGTGATTTCTTTGGTTTCCCTGGTAAGATTCAAAGGAGGAAAGAAAGAAAGTGGAGTGATTAAGAATGCTCTTCAGAAAATGACAAGGAGTGCAGCATTAAAGATACTATCCAAACGGCAAGGTCTTCGACTTCAAATGCACCTTTTTTGCTCATCCCTAGCACAAGTCTTCCCCTGAAGGAATGATGAATGCCCTGTCAAATTTCTACCTAAAAACATGCAGTGTATTTTAGCAGAGGCCTTCTTTACTTCAACAACAGTCTGATTTTTCAGTAGCAAAGATGTTAAATTCAAAACTGAGCAACAACAATCTGAGAAGAACTTTTTACCCTGGTTTATTTTAATAAATTGTGCAGAAATATATGGAAAACCTAAAGTATTCCATCACCTGAGGGAGTCACAGTATGAACTGAAGTATCTGTCTCATGCTTAGAATCCTATAATATTTCAAAAGACACTCCTTGCCCATGTTTATTGTATCTCAATGATCACAGATGAAGAATATCATATTCAGACAGACAGTTTTTATTGTTAGTCCTGCAAATAAAGTCTGGCATTGAAAAAGCAAGCTGTGTTCCTCATGATCATTCATCAGCAAGATTTTGACATTCACAACTTCATTAAATAACTTTGCCAGTGACAAAAGACAGACCAGTGTTCTTGTTATCCTGAAAGGCATCATCACTATCAGCATCAATGAAAGTGTAAAAGGTTTCCAAAAGAATGACTCTTTTACTAAAAGGAAGGATCTGCAATTTAATTCTGAATACACACACAGAATATACTGATGGAGAAAAGATTGTTTACGAAAAGCCCAAAAAGCTACCATCACCATTCTGAGTCACATTTAAACAATACAAACATTATTTAATCATGTTCCTAGTGCAAATAGTATCCTCAAATTCCCATTACAGCTTTTTTGTGACATTAAACACAGTTTCCACCCCAAAGAGTTTACATTCTAATGTAGAACAAAGAATCCTATGAAAAAAGCTATTGTTTTAACTAAAAATAACAAAATACATGATTCTAATGTATGGTTTAGCTGTATAATAACAGTCTGACAACCAAATTGAAACAAAATTTTCTTCAGAGTATTTGAAGAGGGACAAAGTGAAAAGATTTTTTTCAATGCAAGAGAACTACAGTACTTACTAGCAAAAAATTTACATTTACCTTTGATACTGACTAATTGCCATCAGAACAGGTGACCAAAAACCTGAAAAATCATATAATGTATAGGCAAGAAGCTAACCAAAACCTGTGCATGTTTTCAGGTTATCTATACTCAGACATATGTGAGTGTTAAAAATTTTGTAACAGCATGATCGTTAGAAAACTTACAATTTTTAAAAGGTTGGTATCACACTGGATTGACTTCACCAAAGAGAATTGCACATGGATTTAGTGTTCTCTTTGTCAAATAGATGTTAAATCCTTTTTGAAAGCACTTATCTAACCTGAAGGCTATTATATTCTTTTTTTTCAGGTTCAGATATCATGTTGGATCATTGAATTTATTTCCAAACACAACACAGAAAATACAATGCAGTGACATGGTTAATATCTGAATTTAGTACAAATACAGTTACAATTAGATTGTCACTATTTTCAAGTTCAAAAAAAACAAAAGGGACAGTCTCTTCTTGGGTGTACTGTTGTTACTCCTAATGAATTCCAAAGGCATTAAATGAATTAATCAGTTGAGGAGTCATGAGAGTAAAGAAATAAACCATACCCATGTTTTAACCTCTCCAACTCCCAAATAGCTGGTAAAACATAAAAATATTTGGAACAGAAGATTAGATGAATCTGCAATGAGAGGAGACTTTAGAAGAAAAGAAATCCATGATGGACACTAAACATGAATATAAATTCTCCTGAAAAAAATGGCCACTTCCATGACTAATGGAAGATGAGCTTCTCTGCAAACTTTGCCTCTTCTATGCTGCAGAGTTCTTCTAATGTCTTAACCAGGTTAACTGGTGGTAGGCACTTACTCTGCAGTGTGTCACTCTTCATTGAAAGAGACTGTGGAGCTGCTCCAAAGTGAACTCAATGACTGAACTAAATATTTGGGATCAACCCAGAGTAACATATTTCCATGTGAAACACAGCCAGAGCAAACCTGCCAAATCTTATGCAATACACATTCAGCACAAGACTTACTTCTACTTCTTCTCCACTCCTGTTTTCCACTACAATACCAACCATTGAGGGGAGCATCTGCCTCAGTATGGCATGTCAAGTATGACTCCCTGACTCAAGCCTACTGCCTAGTACTAATACCTAATTTCCCCCTGGCTCACCAAAGGACCCTATATGCTAGATACAACTCTTCACTGAATTTCATCTTCCATGACCCAATTTTTCCAAAGCATGGCAAAGGGATCCTGCCATGCTCCTGGGGAGAGGTGTGATGATGTGCTGAAGCGCAGCAGAGTAGGAATTCACAGAGTTTTGTGCTTGATGAAAGCCCAGGAGAATCCTCTGCTACAGGCTAACATTATGACACCTCTCCATCAAGCAACCTTGCACACATGAAACATGCACAAGCACAGCTAGGTACACATTTCCGCATACCTGAGGTCTTGCATGTTGAATGAGAGATAAATGCAGGTATCTACTAAAATTAAGAAATCCGTTCAAGAAGAAAAGTCAAAATTATGAAACTGTAGAATAAGGTTGGTAAGAAAGACCTAATGGAGGTCATCTGATTCTATGTGGAGCCAACTTTGAAGTTATATCATGTTGCTCAGACCTTATTCAGCCACATTTTGAATGTCTGCAAGAATGGAGATCCCACAAGCTCTCTGTGTAACCTGCCCTCATATTTGACTTCCCTTATGACAGAGAATTTGTTCTGTACACCTGGCTGGTACTTGTGTCCATTGCTTCTCATTCTTTCACTGCACACCTCTGAGTCTGTCCTCTACCACAGGGTAGTTGAAGTCAGAAATCAAATTCCTGTTTCTCCTCTCCTCTCCTCTCCTCTCCTCTCCTCTCCTCTCCTCTCCTCTCCTCTCCTCTCCTCTCCTCTCCTCTCCTCTCCTCTCCTCTCCTCTCCTCTCCTCTCCTCTCCTCTCCTCTCCTCTCCTCTCCTCTCCTCTCCTCTCCTCTCCTCTCCTCTCCTCTCCTCTCCTCTCCTCTCCTCTCCTCTCCTCTCCTCTCCTCTCCTCTCCTCTCCTCTCCTCTCCTCTTTATATAAATATGTATCAGTCAAATATACATCAGACACATAAAACACAGTGGTTATAACTGCTGGTTCTATTTCTAATATTGGTTCTCTTGGCCTCTATGATACAACTAAGTATATAGTATGATCTAAGCAAAATTGTTTCTCCTATGCAAAGTTAACTGTTGTAACTGCACTTTTCTCATAATATCTATACTGTGATATGAGCAGTTGTGTTCATATTTCCACTATATTTTTCCATTGGGGATGCTGAGGTTTTTGGTAAACTATCTGAATTATTTTGTACTGACCTGTGGAACAACTTTCTACTCCTTCCTAAACATCCATAGAGCTGCAAGCAGACAACAGAAAATTACCAGTAATGGAGTAGAATTAGCTGGTATCCAATCCACAGGGCAATTATGCTAACAAGAAACAAATTGTCCTACCCCAAGTTTCAGCCTATGCTTCCTAAGGTGATTTTAAACTCAAATTAGGGAAAAGACAGATGGCATTCAGCTTAGGGGTTTTACTTACGTACATAACTTGCACATGAATAGTCCTAGACTTTATTCTAAATACAAGCAAACAACTCACACACACAGGAAAACAAAGGCTCCAAGACTAAGGCCAAGGCCAGGTTGGATGATGTCTTGAGCAGCCTGTTCTAGTGGGAGGTGTCCCTGCCCATGACAGGGGGGTTGGAACTGCATGATCGTTAAGGTCCCTTCCAACCCAACCAATTCTATGATTCTATGATTAAACTGAAAGGCTGCTCAGATGAATATTACTTTGCAGTTTTGCTCTCTGTGAATGGTCAGGGATAAGATCTGACTCAGAATAGATTTTTGAACTTAACTCCGAATTTCCTAGTCTGGTCAAAACAGTTAATTTAGAACCCCCCAGTGACTAAAATGTAATCTGCAGCTTTCATTTTACAAGCTATTACACAGATTGAATCTATAATCGTTTTTCTTTGTAATACAGGCTGTTGGCAAGTGTATTTCTTTTTTCAATTCTGCAGAACTTGAGAAGTAGCTGCTAAAAGATATTTCTCAACATTCTTGATAAAAACCCCGCTAAATCAGCCCCGTGTTCCATCATACATGCTCATTACCTCTGCATGCTGAGGAGTGGCTCACAAAAGCTGTATCATAATATACATCCCCAATTTAATACTACCAGAAAGCGTACATATAGTGTCCTAGGTATTTAACCTCGGTATAGAATATCTACTTCACTAATAAAACAGATATGGTCAGCTGTACATAATGAACCTTTTCTCCAGCTCACACTCTCAGAAAAAGCATGTGTTGCTTCTCCAAATAATGAGATATTAAATGCCAAAACAGGGGCATCAGCACCACCACCGGCCAGGTGAACATGCTTGTGGGAAAAATTAAGAAAACTATAACTATAGGGTTTTGAATTTGCATTCTTTCTGCAAACTGAATTGCAGCTCTATCCGCAGGCTAGAGAGAGACGAGCAGGATGTAAGACATAAGCCACCCGATTTAATATAATTTGTTTTATTCTAATATGTAAGCTGGCATGGGTAATTTTCAGATCAATATTCCTCCCAACACAAATTTTGGTACAGACCTGCAGTAATTCTGTTTGAGTAACTGCATTGCACTTGTGGAGAACAGCTGTTATTTAGTGAGGATTCAGACTTTCATCTTGTTATACATTCTGCAGTCCACTCTGATGGGTCACGAGTGCAAGCCAAAGTGTCTGACAGAAAACCTACAGGGTGCTAAGGCTTTGCCCCAAAGAAATAGTGAAGAAAATATATTCCAGAAGGGTCAAGTAAGAAGAGAAAAAAGATAAGGAAGCAATTGTATATATAAACTGAATGTTTAAATCTTTTTTCCTCCTGGAAATGTAAAACGACAGTTCGGGTGAATGGTTCTCACATGATGCTGTCATCCTTCATTCTGCAGCTCTAGCTGAATGACGTCTAACAGAAAGCTTTTTTCACCTCACCTTCAGGGACTGGATTTTTGGAGCATACTTAGGTAACTTCTAATAGACAAACATTAAAGGCATTCAAATCTGTAACACAAGGAATATTCTAACTGAAAAATGCCTTGTGGTTTATTCCTTGTACATTCCTAATGCACTGCAGTGTATAGCAGTAATCATTGACTTGCAAAACCTCATTATACCAATATGAAATCACTGTCTTTTCTTACTAGTGAGAAAATGTAGAAATTAAATGCATGATATCTGATATACCATCATTCACAGTGCTATCTATGTACAGCCCATCCCTAATACAGGTAACCACCATTAAGCATTTTCCCTAGTACAGATTTGAGGACTGGGCTTCTATACAGCAAGCTCTTTGTCAAAAGACTGTATCATAAGTACAGTGTTACATAGAATAATGTAGCTATTATTACTTGCTTTGCGTTCTATTAATTTTAAAAGTAATGTTGCTGCCATCTTGCCTTGCACCACATTTATAAAAATTGCCTACAAATCATATCCAGCTAATGTATGCCAGGTTGACTTCTCATTATGCATGACAATATATCAGACAGACATGATATTCTATGCTATTCAGGTATACATTGGAAAAGCAGAGCAAAACAACAGTACCACACAGAGATACTAAACTGAAGCTAAATGATATAAACCTTATCCGAATCTATGCACTGTATGATAGTGCAAAATATTAGTATTCCTGGAGTCCATGCAGCCTGTCATGAGCAAATCCACTTGTGCTAGACCATCAGCGTTAATAACAGGAATTAAATGACCAGAGTAATAGTAGGCACAGGTTTTGCTAGACTCATGCAGTTGTGGTTTTGTTCAGAATTTGTGATTATTTTCTATATTGCTTGATAAGCCAAGACCACTAATGAAGACTGCATTGGTAGTCAGAGTATTAAAAAGGAACTTAAGCTAGTTACTACTAAGTAATACCATCATCGAGTCTTAAATAGTTGCCCTCTCTGTCCTAGGTATAACTACTCTGCAAACATACTGCAGATATTTATTTCCATGCTACTGAGATTCTTCAGTAAAAATGCTACTTTTTAACATCTCCTTTGTGCAATGAAAAGCACAATTTGCAGATGGATGCACAGATAATCCTCCAAAAGGTCAGATGAGTCATGGCCACCATCTTAGGGAAGAGGATAATAAATAATAAAATTGATGGATTATCCTTAAATTTAGAACATTTTTGGTTGCTGGTGAAAAAGCTTTGCAGAAGCCTTGCTTAGACTTTTACTGCCCTCAAAAAAAAAATCAGAATTATGAAAATATTGTAAATGGACCTTCTCTGAAAAGGTAGGTATACAGGAATGCACTAAGTGCCCTCAAAAGGCCCTTTTTCCAGCTGACAGAGTGAGATTGAAACCCTCATTTATCATTCTCATTAATACGGTAGATTAGCATGCTGTGTGGCATTCAGCTCTCAAACACAGAAAGTAGCTGTAAATTATCAAGACAGCTGTTCAGGTAAGTCAGCTAATACACATGGACAGAACTATATGTGACAAGAGGAGGATGACTCCCTTTTGAGCAGGATACCAGACTGGGGAAAGGGGGCACAGCACAGACGGAAGCATGACCTTGCCAAACTGAGCCAACCTCTGTGTTAGCTTTGATTCCCAAAACATAGGTGTCACAGCACGGGATTATTCTGGCTCTGCCTACTATCATTGCTGGTGAGGGCTGAGGTGATTTCCTGGGCTAGGCAAGGTTGCTTATCAGCAAAAAAAAGAGCAGAGAAGAGTCAAAAAGTTTCATGCAGTAAATGGAAATGTGAAGATACACTTAGAAGAAAAAATAGTGTGGAAAGCTCTTCAAAGTTATCATCTTCCAAATTGATATCCAGGTATTATTGCATCATGTTAGCAATACTGCAAAGATGGAGGAGAACAAACTATACCTCTAAACCAACAGCGTCAAACTCATTTTCACCTGGGGCTACATCAGTCTACTCCTGCAGTGTACGTGTATCACACGCTGCACATGTGACCAGCACACAGGCAGGAGCGTAGGGGCAAGGAGCTCGGTGCTGCTGCTGGGTAGAAATATTTGGTGCTAGGCCAGATAAAACAAGGCAGAGGGCTAGATTTGTCCCACTGGCCTTGGTTTTGCCACCCATGCTCTAAACATTATAAACCTATTTATATGATGTACAGTTCATGTATATAGTAATACTAGTTGTCTGTCAAAAATATACTACAACTTATTTTTGTCACTTCCAAGTATAATTTTTGTTCTTTTTTCTGATATGTTACAAAAGGAATTAACAGGTTGTTCTTTCGGGTAAGTATAGAAAACCTAGTATAAACATTGGATGCGTGTTTGAGGGGAGGACAACATCGCTAAAATTATAAGAGTTCACCATGACTTGAAAAAAACATTTTAGCCTAGACTAGCAAAGGGTTTCACCTAGCCCAGATCTGCAGGTTTTTGACAAATGACCTGTTGGAAAAATTTTGCCTGGATCTACATCGCATACTACTTTGTATCCTGTAAAACCGAGCTATCCTTATGTCCAACAAGAAGATTTTAACTTATCTACTGGATTTACATCACAGTCACTTATAAAGCCCTATCTTGTAATCTAATCTGAGCTAATGACATGTCGACTCTCTCTGAATCCTCCTGCTGTGTTAATGTTGCACATGAGTAGGAAGGGCTTTTCTCTGCATTAAATTGCATGACTGAAACACCCAACATTTTCACTTACACTTCAGGAAGGGGTCTCAACCTTGTATAACCACTGCTGATTCCCTGTAACCTTGGGCAAATCTCCTCACCCCTGCATGGCTCATTTTAATCTTGAACATGAATAGTAACACTGAAGAGCACTTTTTTGTCTTTGAATGAAAGACTTAATATAGTACAGAGTATTTTTATTAAATATCAGAATATAGCTCTCACAGTAACATCTTATATGGAGTGGAAAATGATGCTCTTATATAATCTGTTGTATACGGGCACTGACAGTTTATCCTTGAGGGTCTGACAAGAAATAACTATGAGAAGGTAATGGTTGTGAAGAATATTTTTCTCTAGCCATGACACATCCCCTAGGACACAAAGGTCTCAGCAATTAGTTTTGTTCCTCTTTTGAGAAAGTCCATTAAGCAATATCAGGGAAATCCTGTAGTCACTTGGGGTAAATGCACCCTAAGCCCAACTACTGTTCTGTGTGGGCAGGTTTTTTTCTCATTCCAGGTCCTAGATGACATTATTACCCACTTAAAGCGTAAGCATAATGAATAGGCTGTGTAAATTTCCTCACCTGTACAGAGAATTAATTCTGCCTGTATTTTGACCACAGACCAAGTGAGAGCTCAAACTCAAATTTAGACGGTACAACAGTGCAAGTCTACTCCCATTCACATATCCAGGGCAAGCTCCTGGATGTTGGTGGCCTGGGAGCTTGACTCCTTCAATATGGATAGGAGGTGCCTGCCCAAGCCTAGCCTGTACACCTCTGGATATCATGTAGCTGAAAAGGGACCTTGCTAGAAGTGCTCTTATATGATATGACACAAAGGAGAAGGGATTTATAACACGTGACCTTTATATGTTCGTTTAAAAGTATGTACATTTGCAGAGCAACAATGCACCAGCAACCTCTGTCGTTCAACATGTATTGGGGACAAGAAACGCCCCATACCCTAAACCACCAGCTAGACTTAATGAACAAGGGCCCTAAATCAGATTCCATCAGCATGGAGCGTGTTGCGGGGAGTTCAGGCTGGAAACCCCAGCTGAGCACATATTTATGGAAATGCTCCAGTCTAACACAAGGAGTTTATAACACAAGATAAGAGAATATTCTCTGGGAATCTGAGGTATAAAAGCCAACCTGAAAACAATGAAAACATAAAGAATGTACAAGAAAGTGCAAACCCTTCTAAACTAATCACACAGCAAAGATTTTCAACTTAAGGCTGTGCTCTTCTACTGTATTTCTAGATACACTTAAATGTCTTACTGAAAAAAAAAAGAAGAGCATATAAAATAAAAACAACCTTCTTGAAAGCATTTCTCTGTAATTTTATAGTCATAAATTGGGCTAGAAGAATGGAAAGCCAGTTCAGAGATGTATTAATTTAGAAAATAGAAAGAGAATCTTAGAAAGATTATTCTGGTTTTATCCAGTTTTTGATGGTGCTTTTTGGTAGCATTTTGGTTATTCAACACCAGCTGGCCAAGTCAATAAATTGTATGGGTCACATATGGGAAAGCTGTTGAATGAACAACTAAAAGGATTTAAATTTAATGTCAGCATCTCTATTAAAGAAATATTCAAAATATGGGAATAAAGAAATACTGAATGTTGAATCAGAAGATTAGTGACACAGCTGGTGTTCCACAAATAAATAACCTTAGGAAAGTTCTTCTCAAATGGAGAAGAGATAGTAAATAAATATTATTACCTGTAAATAAACATCTTGCAAATGTTTTTGTAAAACAAACAAACCTTTCCAAAACAGTAAATACAGACATTTATTTGCATGCTGTTGAAGCCAAAAAATCTTGAATAATTTTGGCCATTAGAGTGTACTTACTCCACATCTATTTGTCCTTTCCTTTAAACAGAAAGCTAACACTCCATTCTCCCTTGAAGGCTTATTAAAAGATAAAATGCCAAAGGATAAAACAAACACAAATTAAGTGGTGGTAAGAGTCCCAAGAGAGGAGTAATTTAGTTTACGTTTTGGGGGGTTTTAATTGCTGGTAAATTACACTTCTGAAATCATGTTCAGAGGATGAAACAGTTTCTGCTCTGCTTTTTAAACCATTTTCACATTTTTCAGGCTTGAAGCGAACTGACTACAATGACATATAGAATTTTAGACCTCATAGGATCTGCACTGATCATACATTCACTGGCATAAGAGTTTGAAGTTTGCAGTATATGGTTTCTTAAATTTCTCTGGTATGCCTGGATGCTCCTTTTTCATTATGTACTCAGTTCTACATCCAAGGAAAAAAAAAATCCCAAAACATAGTAAATTGATTATGAGCAAAAAGAAGTAAACAAATTAAATAAAAACTTGATCATAACGGATCACATTATTGCCAATTAAAAAAAAAAAAAGTGAAAATACTGCAAAGTATGTATTCAAGGATCACCTCCTCCAACTTCAGGAGCAATGCACATCCCAGCAAAGAGGAAGTCAGGCAAAAATGCCACGAAGCCTGCATGGATGAACAAGGAACTCCTGGACAAACCTAAATACAAAAAGGAAGAACATAGAGGGTGGAAGCAAGAACAGGTAGCCTGGGAAGAATACAGAGAAATTGTTCTAGTAGCCAGGGATCATATTAGGAAAGCTAAAGCCCTGATAGAATTAAATCTGGCCAAGGAAGTCAAGGACAACAAGAAAAGCTTCAATAGGTACGATGGTGATAAAAAGAAGAGTAGGAAGAATATGGGCCCTCTCTGGAAGGAAACAGGAGACCTAGTTACTCGGGTTATGGAGAAGGCTTTTGCCTCCATCTTCACCAGTAAGGGTTCAAGCCACATCGCCCAAGCTGCAGACTGCCCGCTATAGGAGAGGATAAGGTGCAAGACCATCTAAGGAAACTGAAAGTGCCCGCATCCACGGGACCTGATGAGATGTATCTGCAGTCCTGAGCGAACTGGCGGATGATGTTTTTAAGCAACTATCCATCATATTTGGGAAATCATAGCAGTTTGGTGAAGTTCACACTTCAATGGGAAACGTAAGCTCCCTTTTCAATAAAGGAGAAAAAAGGAAGACACGGGGAACTACAGGCCAGTCAGTCTCACCTCTGTGCCTGTCAAGATCACGGAGCAGATCCTCCTGGAAACTCTGCTAAGGCACATGGAAAATAAGAAGATGATCAATGACAGCCAACATGGCTTCACTAAGGGAAAATTATGCCTGATGATATTGGTGACCTTCTATGATGGGGATACAGCATTGATAGATAAGGGAAGAGTAACTAACATAATCTACCTGGACTTGTGCAAAGCATTTAACAATGTTCTGCACAACATTCGTCTCTCTAAATTGGAGAGAGATGGATTTGATGGATGGACCGCTCAGTGTATATGGAATTGGCTGGATATTCACACTCAAAGAGTTGTGGTCAATGTCCAAGTGGAGAGCAGTGACGAGTGGCATAGAATCATAGAATCTTCCGGTTGGAAAAGACCTTTGAGATCATCAAGTCCAACTGCACCCATCATCCACTAAACCATGTCCCTTAAAACCCCATCTATCCTTTTTTGAAATACCTCCAGGGATAGTGACTCAACCACCTCCCTGGGCAGCCTATTCCAGTGCCTGACCACCCTTTCAGTAAAGAAATTCTGCAAGAGTTCATACTGAGATGGGTTTTGTTTAACATCTCTGTTGCAGACATGCACAGTGGGATCAAGTGCACCCTCAGCAACTTTGCCCGTGACACCAAGATGTGCAGCATGGTCGACACACTGGAGGGAACGTATGCCATCCAAACGGACCCTGGCAGGCTTGAGAGGTGGCCCTGTGCAAAGCTCATGAAGTTCAATAAGGTAAAGTGCAAGGCCCTGCAGCTGGGTCAGGGTAATCGCAAGCACAATACAGGCTGGCAGGAGAATGGATTGAGAGTAGCACTCAGGAGAAGGGCTGAGGGTGCTGGTAGGTAAGACGCTCAACGTGAGCTGGTAATGTGCACTTGCAGCCCAGAAAACCAACCATATCCTGGGCTGCATCAGAAGTGTGACCAGCAGGTCGAGACAGGTGATTCTCTCCCTCTGTTCTGCTCTTGTGAGACCTCACCAGGAGTTGTGTGTTCAGTTCTGGAGTCCTCAGCACAGGAAGGACACGGATCTGTTAGAGAGAGTCCAAAGGAGGCCACAAAGATGATCAGAGGGCTGGAGAACCTCCCATATGAGGGCAGGCTGAGAGAGTTGGGCTCGTTTAGCGTAGAGAAGACAAATCTCTGGGGAACCCTTACAGCAGCCTTCCAGTACATAAAGGGGGTCTACGGGAAAAACAGGGAGTGACTCTGTCAGGGTAGTGATAGGATGAGGGGTAACAGTTTTAAGATGAAAGAGGGTAGATTCAGATTAGGTATTAGGAAGAAATTTTTTACTGAGTGCAGTGAGGCACTGGCGCAGGTTGCCCAGAGAAGTCGTGTAAGCCCCATCCCCAGAATTGTTCAGGATCAGGCTGGATGAGTGTTTGAGCAACCTGATACAGTGGCAGGCATCCCTGCCCATGGCAGGGCGGTGCCCACTAGATGATCTTCAACCCAAACCATTCTATGATTCTATGATTCTGTGATATAGGTAGTGAATGGCAATTTTCCAGGGCATTGCCCTGTTTTGTCTCTTAACTTCACTCATAAATGATACCTTACATTTTAGGACAAGGCTTCACTGCTTTTAAGGTCAAGTTTCAAGTACCAATTACCAGCAGTGGAGCATAGTTTCTTTTATTAAAAAATACCCAAACAAACCACAACATGTAATGGCTACAAGAGCTGCAAGGGAGAAAGATGAAGGTATTTCAATGTTTGGTATGTCATGTGATAAGCAATTGATAATAATAATAGTGGGTGAAAGGGAAACAATTTACGAAAAAGAGGGGATTATTCTTGACACAACTGTGTATCTATCTGTGTACTGCAGTATTTTAGTTATAGGCTGGGATGCACTGAATATTAATAGAGGTGAAGAAAAACAAATCTTTCACGTTTAATATTCTTAGCTCTTGAGTGCCAAACTCTAATCCTTAGAGATATAAGTGTTGCAAATGAGGACTATTCACAAAAGATCCATCCCCTGCCTTTTAAAAGGAAGATCCACATGAAGGTGGATCTCATAACAAGGTTTTGTCTTCAGTATTTTTCTTGCTTATTGTTATAGAGAATGAAACTATTGTTAGATAGTAGGGCTCAATCATGTGAGTACTTACAAATATCACGAGTCATCCTACTAATGGCAGTGAAGTTAAATAAATGGAAGTCACAAGTGCTCCACTAAACACAGAGATTGTGACAAGGTAAAAATGCATTGCCCATGAGATCTGTCAAAGCTTTGATCCCACATCTTCTCAGATATCAGAGGAGAGAAGCAAGGAGCAAGTGTTTCAGGAACTGAAGTCACCACATTGGAGTGTGGGGTGGGTTATCTTCCTGATACCATCGCAGATTTTTTAAATTAACCTATTTTCCCTCTCAGCATAGTCATTTAGATCCTAAGATCTGGCTAATTTTGGTTGGTTTTTACACGATAATTCAACAAATTTACATACCTTCTTCTGCCAATCCCAGCCACTGAAAACAAGCAGTATAACCTCTTCCTCCAAGAAAAAGTATTTCTTTAAAAAAAAAAAATTAAATTGTTTCATCTAAATTAAAGGAATCAGGAAAAAAAAAGATTAATATTGCAGTGGACTAAATTTCATTGTCCTTTACCCACATAAGAATTCTTTTTATGTCAAAGCAATATTTGCTGGTTTACTGGTGTTATGAAGGGATGGGAATGTTTATGCTAATTTACAGTGCACAGAAGAAAAGGTCTTTTGATCAGAGCTTTTTATTTTCATCACTTTGATTGACTGTCAACTATACTAATTATCATAGAACCATTGATCACCCTTTGCTGCTAAGTAGTAAATGTTGACATGTTTACTGTGGCATTATTTAGCATGCAAATTTAAAAAGAAATGGTGCTACACCTAATAGACAAAATTTTCATGTCCACTTCATTTAAGGGACAGCCAACAGACATTTAAGAATAAAATAACATATAAGTGGGTAAAGTTCCTGGAAGAATCATACACAGTAAAGAAAGGGAGCTGTAGACAGTATAGAAATGCTTCCTGTTTATTTGTACTCACAATCTTGGTACACCTTTCTTCCTGAAATCCATTCCCAACCCAAATCCAAATGTAGAATTAAAAAATTCAAGAATTTTATATTCCCAAAAAATTATTAAAGGCATTTCATCATTAAGAACAAACTGCAATTTCAGCATAAGTTTTTCAAACAGCATCTGTTGATAATTTTCCCAAGTCCACTTTGCTTTAAAAATTATTAGATTTTAACCTTTATATGCCAATTCTATATATCAGAGAAAATAAAATCTAAAAAATTATGATACACCTCAGGGAAGAAACTAGAACCAATACTGATCCATAGTTTAAAGGGGTACATTGTAAACTGTGGAACTGTATCTACTATGCTTGTGAGAAGTTTAGCCTTAGATCTTTTAATCTGTCCATATAGTTTCAGTAATGGCACAGAATCAATACAGTAAAGCTATTTTTTGTAGCTTCTTTATTAAGATCGATAAAAAAATTACTTAAACTGACCAGTTAATTACTTAAAATCCACTTAGGATTCCCAAGGTTACTACTATTTGAGCAGAAAACCCCTAAACCTGTGAAATGCAAGAGGTGATGTGAGCGGAATATGAAGAGGCGATGAGGAAAACTGATGTGTACCTCTTCTGCACTGCCATCCCATGAGGGGTTTTACAAGCTCATTTCTACTTCCTGCATTACAAGTACTCTTTCTGATCACCAATGAACTAATAATTAGGATCCAGAAAGCCATAACTTCTGGAGTAATAGCAAAGAAGATGTAAAAAAATCATAAAGCCAAGATGACAGTGTTTAACCCTCTCTTTGTACGGGCAAAGCACAAACTAGGCACAAGCAGGAGAAACAGGCATGATTATGTTATTCGGGACTAACACAACTCAAATGTGTAAATGTGCTTTCGAACAACAGCAATTTTCTATTAAAATATCTGTTAACAACCATTAAAATTCTGCCTCAGCAGTTACCGAATCACCATTACAACACTGTACAACTAAGTACTGTATAACTCCAAGCAGGACCTCACAAATTCTTCTGAACATGGGATGCCCATAATTCTTTGGCAGTACTATGAAACCACGATAATGACATGAAAGAACCCAAGAAGCAGCCACACGCAGGTTCACTATCATACATTAGAAAAGTAAATACTATTGACAATGTTGCTCAATAGTATTTTTTTTAACAACGTAAAGCTACAAAAACTATCTCAGTATTTTCCTCCACCTCTTTCTACTGTCCCAGAGATGAAAATTGGCAGCACATCAACTATAGAAGGTTATATCACAACTATGACCAGGAGCAGAAAGTTTTTTTGAAACTTTCATAATATAACTACTCCACATCTGGACAATGGAATACTTTGAGGAGAGATCCAGAGGCCTGCTGACAGTATTTCCCTCCCTCATAGAAGTTCAAAAGTTTTCCTTGCATTGGGTGGATCAGTAGCATAAACCATACGAAGAGCTAACCCAACCGGAAATTGGCTTTGGATTACAGGAATCCTGAAATAACGCAAATCACAAGAGCTCTTCTCTCTTAACCTTCTATGTTATTAGGAGTAACAGAAGAAGCTGGGTCATGGCTGAGGCGCCTGTGCATTGCAAAGGACGTAGTCAGAGGAGCCAGACAAGTTCTTCTAATTTAGCTTTGGGACAAGATGGTCATAGTTCAACATTCATATATAGGACGCAACCGTTCAAAGAGACCTTTGCCTACAAACTCTTGGTCTTGTGTTTCTCAGCTTTCATAATAAGATGGAAACATTGTAAAATTCACTTTTCTTAATACCAGTTGTGCTGAGCTGATGATTCGTTCACCACTGCAAATCACAGCGGGCAAGATGCATTTCTGAACAAAAAAAAAAATTAATCAAGATATTAAAGACTAGTAACAATAAAACACAAGAGCCCTGATCAATTGTATCGATAAAAAACATTACAGTGGGGTATTTAAAAATGATAGTAAGGTCTAGGATTTAAACTAATCACAGTACATCTAGCAAGTGCCATCAGCGCTGAATCTCAAAGAACTGAAAGAAAGGTTTGAAAGGTGTTGGAGACATGCAATAATTATACGGGAAAGGCTTTGTTTTTCTAAGGAATAAAATTTAATTTATTCTAAGTCTCATAGGAGAGCCTCAGACATCCTATAGTCACCAAATCTTCTTAGAATTTTTAGCAATGTAGAAATTTTTGTTACATGACAGATAGATCCCTTGTGATCTCTGCATACTCCCTGAAGCAGGGTCATGTGTATGCTGAACGAAGAAAGGAAAAAAGACATAACAAGAAGTAGTGAAACAATCTGAATACAAGGCCCAGGTGTTCATTTGAGTATTTCCTGTCCAAGTCAAAATTATTGATTTGAACCCATGGTCATGAGTAGGAGAAACAAATGAGACTGTTTCATTCTGTGGACTATCCTTGAACTATACACGGTCTTTATGTAAACCAAACCAAACCAAACCAAACCAAACCAGACAATAACAAACTCATAGGTCTAAAAAAGACATCTTCTCTTTATGCAAATACATATGTATTACTGGTCCAGTGGGTGACCTCTTTGGGGAGGAGCGCTTCTCTGATGCACCCTACTCAAAGCTGCAAAAGTTTGGGAGCCACAATTGTGTTCCTATTTGGTTAGCAGCCTCAGCCTCCTTATCCTTCTCTGCCAATCCAGAGAGAAGATACACGGTAATTTTCAGTTGCATATAGTAATCTGCTTTTTACAACATTCATGGAAAGAATTGGTATTACCAGCATGTTTTGTCAAATTATATTTTTCCCTCACAGAAAAGCATTTTTTCTGATATCTTTTAAAACAGCATCAAAGATCATTCTTTCTGATTACTGTCAACATTGAAATGTCTCATGTGGTTCTGTAACCACGCTAGTTTTGAAATCTGGGTTTCTTTTAATTCCTCCTACTCCCTTCAAGTCTTCTTCTTTAAAAACATTAGAGAAATCTTTAAAGGCAATGGGAAAAATAATGTAGAAGTGCTTTTATTCTCCTCTTCATATTTTAGAATCCCCTAATTTTCTTAGACTAAAAGCCCCACAAAATCATGAAATCAACCTGAGACTGCTATCAAGTTTATCCTTATTTATATGAAAAGGGCTGTTTCTTTCCTTTTTATGGATGAAAGTTTTTAAAAAATGTTAAAAATCCCTACTGACACTAGGCAGGTATAACAAAATTTATTGTGTCTTAACTTCGAGGTATCTAGGCCTTTGACATAAAAGATTTAAAAAAAAAAGGACCTTAAAAAACAGTTGTAAAGATCCACAAATGTAGCAGACTGAATAACGATATATATGCTACTTTCTAGAAACCACATCCTACCCTTTTGTAGTTACAAGAGTTGGCTTGATGATGTATGCAAGTCTGAAAGTAAAATTACAGAAAAAAGAGCTTAAAATTTCTTGTAGATGTGAAGGTGTGCTTGCCAGTGGACTGTATTTATTTAGTCTGCAGAAAGCAATATTGTTTATCCAAGAAAGTTAAGGGACAAATGATGGGATGAGGCAAAAAGGCAAGAAAAAACCAATATGCAGGTTAAAACTGTAAAAATGCCACATTCTTAATCAATGTTTTATTTAATCACTTTATTGAGAATTATAAACGATTACTTTGATATAGTATATACCAAAGTATATCAAAGTAATCATTTAAAATTCTTTGCATGAGTGAAGGCTTGTGTCGCTACAGTAGGGCAGAATGCCTTAAATAAGGGGGAGCACCCCGTAGTACCTTACCATGCATACAGACATACCAAAACTCAGCTCATGTGCCACCCAGTTTATCATCTAATCTGGTAATTGAAGCACAGGGAAGAGGATATTGCTTTAGTAGTAAGAGCAGAGGGGATGTCTGGAGGTTTTATAACAGTAGATAAGGGAATTTATCCCAATCTATACTTTTTTTAAACCAGTCAGTTCTTTAACCACAAAATCACTTTTAATCTTGTTTAAACTGTAGAGTCAGCCTGGATACATCAGGCAAACTGGAGCCCAGCTTAGTATAAATGTTCTGGGTCTGCCTGGGATGGAGTTAACCTTCACCACAGAAATCCTCACAGTACTGTGCTTTGTACTTGAAGCTGTGTTTTGTTTACTGCTGAGCAGTACTTGCACAGCATCAAGGCTTTCTCTCCAATCACCCCACCTCTCCAAGGCCAGTAGGATGGAAGTGGGCAAGTGTTTGGGAGGGGACACAAGCAGGGCAGCTGACCCACGCTGACCGAAGTGTCCACACCATATGACGCCCTCCTCAGCAATACACACAGAGGGGAGCACTCGCTATTAAGGGGTTTGTCATCTGAAGCAATTGGTATGCATATTGAGGCCCTGCTTTCCAGGAAGTGTCTGGACATCACCTGCTGATGGGAAGGCAAAAATCTATTTTCTTGGCTTTGTTTCCAAGCATGGCTTAGCTTTTCTTCATGAAACTGTCTTTATCTCAATCCACACAGTTTTAATCTTATTTTCTCCCATTCCTGCTGAGGACAGGGAGTGAGGTAGCAGCTTGGTGAGCACCTGGCAGCCAGCCAAGGTCAACCCATCACAATAACATAAATACTGATCATGTCTAATGTATACATTACCAGAATTATGAAACTTTCCTTGCTTTATCATCAGAGATTTTTCATGATAGTACAGATAAAAAAAAAAGAATGGCAAAGGTTTGCTGAAGAATCTTTATTTTAATGAGTACTACAATGAGAATTTTATTTGAGGAGAGTTAGACAACACCAACTGTATTTAGCACCCTGCACATACTCCATAAAGTAAAGCTTTTAATTATCAAATGACCAAAGATTATTTAGAAGCAACTGAGTGCTGGCAGCTATAATGGGGTTTGTTTAATTTAAACAGTCAGTTTTTAGTATTGACAGACATTTTAAGGGCAAAGGTATTATTCTGAACAGTTAAGACTTATTCTTGTTGAACTGTGAATGGAACCATATGGGGTTTATGAATTAAAGATAGCATTACTTTTTTTCATCAAGATGCAATGGTATTTGGCCAAATATCTTTGTTCCTATTCACGTGTTGTATTACCTAATGTGATACTATCGATTAAATATTTCATTTATGAATGTTGTACAAAGTCAGATTTCAAACCCCGAAAGGACAATTTTTTTTTCAGCAGTTGTGACAAATAATACAGTCCTTACAACTGACCTTGCTGGTTTTAGAAGGGATGTGAAAAATATTTCTTCAGGTCTCTTTCACTGCTACAGATATAACTTTTTCACATCTTTACGTCTGTTCTGACAGCTAAAACATGCAATTTACTTTTATATTCTTTATGCCTTTATATTTTTTCAAACATCAAGATGTCTGAATAGGCTACTTAATCCCTTCAGGATCCTTCAGAGAAACCTTGCAACAGCCTGAAGAGGCTGTATTTTATGCAATATGGTTTACTCATGCAGAAGAAAAGGCACAGTGAACTTGCAGTGCTCACTGCAGCACCAACTAACCCTGTTCCTGGGATATTCTTTCTTTCCCGTCTTAACTCTGACTTTCTACATGACATCAACCTTGATCTCACTCCCTATTGTTAACTTCTATTTTTACAAAAGTCTTACAAAGACAAAGGAAAAATAATCAGGAAAATTACATACAATGTCTTTCAACCTACTGAACTCCCTTAGGGATAGAAAGAGATGAAGTCCCACTCCACATGCTGGGAAGTTAGATGTTAAATTTGATAACTAAGAAAGAAGAAGAGAAATCCAGAAGAACAGCACAATTCACCTGTCCTGCCTGGACAGTGAAGCAAATGACTGAGCTGCATCCCTACATCTTCCACATCCATGTCTAGCCTGCACTTGACAGGGGAAGAAAAGGCAGAGTTATGGTGTGCTGTTAAGCTGTCTGCCTTTCAACAGCACAACTGTATTGAGGATGGTTTGCAGGCAGCTTAAGACTCCCAATCCTCTGCTGGCATAGATATGCTAAATCCTCTCTCTCAGTCACAAGTTGCAAGCAGATATATGTCTACTGACTTGTTGCTGCTTTGGATTTGCATTGGTCTAAGCAGGAGTATCAGCCTGCTGTGAGAATGGATGGCATGGAAAGGACTATCTATAAAACACTGTAATTGCTATTTGATTTTTCCAACGAAACTGATATTCATCAAAAGTTAATACCAATTTTCTGACTGAACTGTGACCTACCTACAGATTAATTTTCCATCAGGTGCCGCAATACCTTAAACAATAATAAAAAATAAGCAATAATGAAACATAATAAAGGTGGACATTTGTAAATTATGAATACAGTTTATAATTTGTGTGTACTTTTCAAGGTCAACTTTTCCCATCCCTTATCCCACAATGTAATTATTTATTTGCATCACATCATCACCAAGAAAAGCCAACCAAAACTAAAGCTCTCTTGAGATGGTTCCTGTATGAACACGCAGTGGGAGAGTCTCTGATCAAAGAAGTTCAGGATAAACCAATAAAAGAAATTGTGCATTGAGGTAGAGGGGGAAAAACAGTATTCAGATTTGAGTCAAGTCTTTGCAGACTGAAGTCTACACTCTCCCAAAGAGAAAGCACCTCTAGAAAAATAACTAACTCCCGAATACCACACAGCCCGAGCTGGGAGGTGAATGTAATTGCACTAGGTTTGTGAGAACTGTTCCAAAACAACTAAGTTTTCCTTACAAAATATTATGTGAATCAAATTGTCTTGAGTATTTAAAGCGGGAGCCCTGTAATTTTTAGTAATTTTTAAGTAAAGAACTCATTTTTAATAGTGTTTACTTTTCCAATACTCCCTAATTAGCTTATAAAGCATTGAAAATACTGTAGAAAATATGTGGAAAAGGAATTGAACATTAATTAGTTTTTAATGTTCACTATGTTTATTTTAAACAATGCATTATATGCCTTCAAAATATTCACAATGTACTGTAACATTCTTAGCTTTTCAGTGTCATTGCACAACAGAAGTTTTTTATCATTATTGATAACCCTTGAAAAATTTTCGAGCATTGTCTTTTTTATATATATAAACATATGTAAGTAGACATCCAGAGCCTTAGTCTCTTGCCTTGCTTCTACATATTGTTCTTGCATGGAAATCAAAACTCCCTTTCAACATAGGCATTTCCATATTTATTTTCTCAGCAAGAAAGCAGTTTAAGGGATTTTCTCCAGCCACAGATCATTTCCTGCCCTTATGCTACAGTTTGTCATGTGCTGAGTTGGGCCAGTACAGTTGTTTATGGGCTAGTCCATAAACTGGGTCACAAAACTCCACCAGAATAAACAACCTTGTTCCAACATCTGCAACAAGGACACTGTTTAGGGGAAATGTTCAAAGTTACAAATAAACTTTCTGAATAAACTCAAGTGCTGAGATAGCTTCTAGCATGTGCTATTATATGTGCTGTTATTATCCTCTATATTGATAACATTCTGTCTGAATCTCTGAAGTTGACTCTAAGTAGCATTTCCAGTATTTAACCTTAGGGATTTTTAGGAACATCTAGATGGCACGTAGGGTATAGCTACCTGTGTATTGCTTACAGATCCTATCCATGTTAATGAAACTGCTGTTTCACTGAATCCTTCTGGGTAGATAGTACAGAATTAATTGAGGTTTTGTTCTGCCTCTCTCTAGCTGAGAATAAGAGAAAATCCCTTGCTAGGAAGTGCTATTTCGGTTGGAAACACCTTATAATAATGAGATACCTCAGAAAACCTCCCTTGGGGAGCTTCTCTGATGGAAAGAGTCTAGGAGAAATGGAATTTCCTCAAAAGCAAAACAAAGACCAGACACATTGCTGGGTTTCAGAGGCCTCAAAGCATGAAAAACTTGAAAGGAACTGAGATTCTCAATGTCAAAGGAAAAAGAAAAGAAAACATCTCTGCTGCTTTTACACAAGCGTCTACTATAATTATAAGACCACAACTAAGGTAAATAGGCTACACAGAGGAATAAAAAAGTCATTCAAAAGGGAATAGCAAGGCGACCAGTCACAGATCCCAGGCATGACTAATACTAATCACACTTAAAAACAGGTGAAGAAAAAATGTTAAAGAAAACACATAAGAATCTGCTGCTTTGTTTAAATGTATACACTCCTTTTATCAGTTAGAGGGGACTCTCTCCCTGCCTAAAAGTTTTCTTTCAGGTCAGTTCAGCTGTCAGATGTCCTTTGACCAACTGATCTATGAATATAAAAATGACTGCATTGCTGGGGCTCTGAGGGATGTTTAGGGTATCCTTCCTTAGGGGTTTTGGCTTTGATCAGGAGCATGTTTCTGAAATTAATCTCTCAGCTGTTCCCATTTACTTTAAGGTAGCAAATTTATTTGTTTGTCATGAAAGCAGTCTCAGGGTGTACAACCAGGTTTGTTTTGGACGTAAAAAACCCCAAAATCGTGCCAGAGAGTGCGTCTAATTCACTTGAATTGTTGGTGAGTTAGCCCAAAGAGAAACAAGGGAAATGCTGCCAGCATGGGCATGAGGACTCCAGCAATGTTTCATCGTAGAGATTAGCTCCTCTTGCCCTGCCAAACTAGCTAATGCAAGCAACAGCCTTACAGATTTCCGGAGCCAGAGATCCTAGGACTGATCACCAACGTTTTCATTTCAGCACGTGGATGATGCTGGTATCATGTACGAGGAGCTTCCCAAGACCTCATAAAACTCAAAAGCCTCCAGTGCAGCAAGGCAGCAGCTTGGCATGTGACAGTTGACAATATACACGTGCAATTTCTGCTAATTTTTACAACTAATATCCTTCAGATTCAAATTTACTGATTTAAAAAAAATTAGTGCTGTTTCTATCTCACTTGATTGAAATAACTCCCTACTATTTTAGATTTAACCACAATCTCCAGAAAAACGTAATTTCTATTAAAATACATATATTCTGAAGATTATCCAAGACTGACATTGAGAATTTGGTAAAAATACCCAAAGGAACTCTTCCATGGACGAAGAAGAAAGGATGACTGAGACAATCTATCAACATAAATTTAAGCTGTATAAATATTTATATCTTACAAGCTAACTCACCAAGAATTAAGTGCACCAATGATGACAGAACATATTAATTCAGACTTTTGTTAGGTTACTTTCTGTCATTTAAAAATTTTCTTTCAGAAGCCAACAGCTAACTTGTTAAAGGAAATGTGATTAGTCTTAAGTAAGCTACTTGTTATTTCACTACAATGCAGTATTAATGGGAATAACATAAAGGATAATGGAATTAAGAACTCAATAACAGCTCAAACAACATCCCATTACATCAGTGTGTTTCTGTAGTAATCTGTTCTGTACCACTCCAGCGTGCTTATGCAATCAGAGCAAAGAGCTGTTACCAGGGAAACCAATCAACTCAAGACCCCTTGTGAGTGAAAAATGCAGTTATTTAACACCAAAAATCCCATACAAAATAGCTTCAAATAGCAACCCAAACTGGACCCATCTCTGACATTTGTAAATTCATGCAAATATGGCAGTTGCTGTTCTGACCTTTCTGTTAAATCATTTTGGAACTGTGGACTCAATAAGAAAATTTCTTTTTTGGTCCAACACACAGAAAAGTTTATCCAATGTTATAAACTACAAAAAAAAAAAAAAAATTGCAAACAACATATTGTATCTCACAATTAATTCTCCACTGTTTGTATTAAGCCTATATAAAAAAAGTCCTAGGTCTGCTCTCAATGTTGACCACTGGAATAATAATCCTATTGCACAGAATGAAATTATACAAACCCTTGCTATCAATGAATACACTAGTTATGAGAAAAGAGCTTAACTTTGACTTTTCATACTTTATGGTAAGAAGCTTCATTCCAAAGCCACTAATCACTGTAGGCTAGTTAGCAGAGGGTAATGCTCGAATTGAACCACATGTTTATTGCAATTGGCTAAAGGACTCGATATCAGATTAAATGCATTCTCCAGCAATCTACAGACCTAGATTTTACACAAGGAGAAGCAGAGATGCAAAGCTTCTCATTTATCAGGTTTTGAATTCTTAAAATTACCACAAATTTTGCTAACAGGTTTTGGAGATATTGTGTGCAACTGCAAAGGCTAACATTCAAAGCAAAAGTCTTCTAAATTTTACCTCACACATAATTAGAGCTTTAGGAAAAGTTTTCTGCTAACAGAGAGAAACTGCTGCCTTAAGACACTGGAGTGTAATGCAATTCATGACAGAGTAGAAATGTTGCTTAAAATATATGTAGAGATGCTACAGATCTACTTTTTGTTGAAGTAAAGGCCATTACCTTTGTGGTACACATTCTCAGAAATAGGTCTGTATATTAATATATATAGTACAATTTACTGTCTCAAAAAATCATTGATAATACCTTTTTTGTAGGACTGTACCTGTAAAGGACACTGTAGATATAAAGATGAAATTGGAAATCAATTCTTATTGAACAATAGACAGCCTGAAATGGAAAGATTTTGAACATATGGAACTAACAAATACTAATCAAGCTTGACAAAAATTTGCATGCTTCAGGGTATTTAACAATATCTCTAAGACATTTATGTTACTAAATAGGCACAGACTGCTTTG
This sequence comes from Tapera naevia, assembly GCA_033556795.1. Classification (NCBI taxonomy): domain Eukaryota; kingdom Metazoa; phylum Chordata; class Aves; order Cuculiformes; family Neomorphidae; genus Tapera; species Tapera naevia. Next base: position 23,067,527 of record JAUMJJ010000038.1, read on the forward strand.
CAGAAATCAAATCTCCAAGTTAACTTCATTTGTGCTAATAAAAGCCATAAAAGATATGGCTGGCCTACTCCACTGACTGAAAGCAATGTCAGAGTTAGGAGGCAGTTACACAAAGCTCCAGATCATCTTTATTTATTTTCAGTGCAGCAGTGAAATACTTACTACACAGGTATCTGTCATATTTGAGAGAGATAAATCACGTTTGGAAAACAGTCTGTTTCTTGAACTGCTTAAACAGCAGCCAATGCTGTATATGATAAGGTTTGGTTATTGTTACATGTAGTGTGAAAAAATATAAAGACAGTGCCTGTCTTAGGATTTCCTTGAAGCTATGTTGACCCCATCTGCCCCTTATCTGCATCTTCATCAACTCAGAGTGCTTAAATGGTTATCTGCAGTAAAAGATAAATTACAGTATTTAGAGAGCATAGTTGTTTATCCCCCCCTCTTCCACTGCATAGTTTTACTTCATCCATTTCTAGCATGTATCATGGACCAAACCATGTAAGAGATTAACTGTTCACTCTTACAGATTTCTGCAAGCTCTCAGCAGCCCATCTTTCCTCCCAGCCATGTTTCAACAAAATGTTTCTTTTCCACTTTCCTTCACACATATCTTCTTGTGAAAGGCATTCAGAACAGATCATAAGGAAGCCACCTTGTCTGGTTTTGCACCAACTGAATGTATTTCTAATAATAGGTATCCAACTATGATCTGTCATGTGAAAGAAAAGAGGGAACTCAGGGTACAAGTCCAAAGGAAGGGGCTATTGTGGGAGCATTTTTGCTTACTGGGAACTGGAGGGGTGTTTTCTTCTTTTAAGACATCAGGCACAATGCCTTGTGGAGAAAGTAAGATATGGTGTAGTCCTAAATCTGTTAGAAAAAAAGATTCTTAATAAAACCCACTAATTTTGAGCATTTCTAGAGCATTGCTAAATTTCTAGCACAGAACCGATGTGAAGTGCATTTGCCAATCTTCTTCCTGTGGCCAAATTAAAAGTGAGCTAACTGGTAGTTTGGGGGTTCAGCAGATGACTCTATGGTGTTATCAGAGTTTTAGATAAAGCACCTTCTCTTCTGATGCACATAATACTCAATACTTTCCCCTTCTTTTTGAACCAAATAATCAACGCATTGCTATACAATATAATCATATATCTCAAGTCCTTCTAATAGTTACTTGTTTTGTAAAAGATACTCATTATAATAACCTATTATTTTTTTTAATCAGGAAAGACAACTGCATTGAGTTATATGGTGTCTCGAAATTACTCCTGTGGAAGCTGACATGGGAAAAGTGCTGGCCCTCATAGGTTTGTGTACATTTGGAAAGTTGAATATGGTGTCTTCTGGTTCCCACGTCATTCCTGTTTTATCTGAAGATCACACTGCAGTCTGCAGGTTAGTCTTAAGATGCCCAGGTTGGCTGTGAATGGGTACCAAGCTAACTAGTGGCAATAGCACAAAGCTTAGAATAGCCAAATTCACCCTGCCCTGAAGCAGACTATCCAAGAAAAAGTGTTAACAGACTTTTGCTGTGCAGGTGTAGGCATTTTTGTGGCTTTTTTTGTTGTTGGGTTTTTTTAGTATCTTAGGTTGTTAATTTAAGCTCAAGCACTTCAATGCAGAGTAGCTATGTATACCTGCAGTTAACAAAGCTGTCCATGCTACCTCAGCTAGAACAGAATTCATTTCACTCCTTTGTAGTTTAATCAGTCCTTCCATGCTAGCACAAACTGTAGTAACATAAATTTATTTCAATAAAGTAAGCAGATGAGTCCTGGCCACATTGCGAGTAGCAAGTCTATTAATTCATATTTATCGCATATTTATGTTTATGCTCATTCATATCTTTTTTTTTTCAAGAAAAAACAAAGGCAGCACTACCATAGAAGACATTCTCACATAGAAGTGAATCAGCAAAAACCTAACTACTTTCTCTGTGTGCCCTAATAAGTCCAGGTGTTTACAGAACACACCCTCAGAGGCACCAGGCATTTTTCCTCTCATCCATCTCCTCACACGGCAAATAATAACAGATTCCCATCAGCAGCCAGACTCTGGGAAACCAAGTCACGCTACACAATGCTTTGTTCCATGGAAAAAGATAACTACTTAAGTGTGAAGATATTATCAAAAAAGTGTCTCCCTCTCTTAGCAGGAATATAATCACAGCTGACCTGCATTCAGTAAAGGTGTTAATGGAAGACATTACTACAAGTATTTTTTTTTTGAGCTTACTGTGTTAATAGCACACACATTTTGGTCCATTAGGAGAAGAGAAGAGTATTATTTTCCAGTATGCCCCAAAGGAAATCCCAAAGGGGAAAATTCAACGCTTCTTACATAACAAGTTTTTGCAGACAGAAACTTAATCAAAATATTTTACAGCAGCAATAGCTGCAAAACAAAAGCAAATACTGTTTTTTATGTTAATGACCATTAACTACCTAAACCCTAGTTTAATAAACTGTAGTTTATTAAAAGCAGAGCTTACGACTAGTTAAAGAGGAAGTTGCAAATAAAATGAGTAATGATTAGTACCTTCATTCTTCTGTGACTAATTAGATTACTAAGCACACTGAAACCATTAACTGACTTGGAAAACTAGGTCTGAGGCTTCTGAAAACAGGTTTTTCCAGATGGTCCTACTTTCAGCAAAAGCTCAAATTGAAATGCTAACTAAGAAAATCCGTATCAAGAAAGTTTCCACAGTATACACACTTGATACAATGGGAGACTGCGTCACAAGAAAAAGATTGGAAGCACTATTTACTTACTGTCACTTGAGACAAAAATTTAAAATTTGTGTATGTGACAAAACACAGTGCTAAGTAAAAGTCACTGACCACTGTTGAGTTGGTAAAGGCTCATATATTTAGAGTTTAATTCAGATGGCAAAATGTTTACAAGGCTTGCTGAATTATAGACCAAAAGTAACCAGATCATTATAAAACTGTCATCAGAGGACCAGAGTGCAAGACTTGCTTTTTGTATGAAGTAGCAATAATTGCTGGAATATGTACTAGCCCTCTGCTGAACAATCAGAATATTTTTGTAACTGTATTTGAAGTATGATTCCTACTAGTTGGTCAAAACCTGAAGTAAACAATGTTCATAGGTATTGATTAAAATACAAAAAACTTAGTTTTAAAAATTTGGTATGAATTAACAAAGAAAATCAACAGAAGTTAAAGACATAATGAAGTTCCTCTGTAGTTGAAGGAGGACTTTTAATACACTCCTGTTGCAAAAACTAATGATGGCTTTAGTAACACTCAGGGAAAATGGGACATATTAACAGGACAATAAATGATTTTGTTGGGATCTGAGAGAGATTGCATGAAATAAGTTAAACAATAAAAATTATTTATGTCAATTTTTACATTAATCTATGTGGAATCAGCAAGCAAATCTGCTTTCTAATAGCCTTTTCAGATGTCTTTAAGTATTCACTCAGGAATTTACATTCTGTTTATAATACACTCTAGGAAAGCTTTCTTCAGCATTAGCCTAGTTTTTACACTGCATTGCTTCAAAATGTTAAGTCAGATTCTTAAAAAAAGTAATGTTTAGAACATTTTGTCCATACAGATTTTTCCACTGTCATATCAAGGTATGCAATCTGTATGCAGTTTACATAAAATAAATTTCCAGTCTTCACTGGCAAGGCAAAGGCAAATCTTTACAGCCTTTAAAAATTATGAACTGCATTTTCAAGAGACCAAGATCCAGCTTGCTTTATGTTAATTCTGTCTAAGCAAATCAATTGCAACTGCACTTTCAGAATTAACTTTTAGAAATTCCTTTTTTTAATAATATGCACTGATTTTTGTCTTATTGATTTTTGACTTATAAAGCAATCACTTTAGTCAACACTGAGATAAAACATACTAAGCTAAATATATACACATCCGTATGTATGAATGTGTATATACAAGCACAAACATATATATGCACACACATAATACATATGAAAAGATACAAAAAGACCTGAGCAACTAGGTGGAAATAAAAGATGCATCCAAATTCCCTGAAGCATGTTTTGACTTAGGAACATGTAAAAACTTGTTCCTAGTGAGGTCTTTTCTAAATTAAAAATAAGTTCACAGTACTTAACTTGCTGCTGACACTTCTGATTTAGGTCTTTGTTTTGACCAGGAAACAAAGAGTTGAAGCATCGCTGAAGTCAGCAAGACTGCAGAAACAGCAATAAAATGATTCAGCATTTAATAGCAGATAACTGCTAAGACATTGTTTATCTGAATCAGAAGACAAGTCATAGTTCATGTAGATGAGAACTAGGCCAACCATATCCTGGGCTGCATCAAAAGAAGCATGGACAGCAGGTTGAGCAAGGTGATTCTGTCACTGTAGTTGGGTCTGATGAGACCTCATCTCAGTACTGGATCCAGCTCTGGGGCCCTCAACACAGGAAGGACATGGATCGGGTCCAGAGCAGGGTCACAAAAATTATCTGAGGGCTGGAGCACCTCTCCTATGAGGACAGGCTGAGAGAGTTCGAATTGTTCAGCCTGGAGAACAGAAGGTTGCCGAGAGACCTTATAGCAGCCTTCCAGTAACTAACGGGGGCCTATAGGAAAGATGGGACAGTCTTTTTAGCAAGACCTGTTGTGACAGAACAAGGAGTAATGATTCTAAACTAAAGGAGGGTAGATTTATACTATATAAGTAAGAAATTTTTTACAATTAGAGTGGTGGAACAGGTTGCCCAGAGAGGTAGTGGAGGCCCTACCCCTGAAAACATTCAAGGTCAGTTTGGATGGGGCTCTGAGCAACCTGATCTAATCGAAGATGTCACTGCTTCTGCAGGGGGGGTGAACTACACGACCCGTAAAGGTCCCCTTCTACCCAAAGCATTCTATGATTCTATATTCCTCTTGCAGTGGATGAACCTGTTCCTTTAGCTAAAGTATAGTGTGCAAAAATCTAATAAAAAATGGAGAAATAACAGTGAGACTAGTTTGATTTTTTTATAATGAGAAGGAAATAAATGGTATTTACCCATTCTCTTTGTAATATCATAGAATCATAAATGATTTGGGTTGGAAGTGACCTTAAAGATCACCCAGTTCCCAACCCTCCTGCAACGGCCAGGGGCACCTTCCACTGGACCGTCATCCAGCCTGGTCTTGAACACCTCCAGGGATGGGGCATCCACAGCTTCCCTGGGGAACCTCTCCCAGTACCTCAGCACCCTCATAGTGTAGAATTTCTTCCATATAACTAATCTAAATCTACCTTCTTTTAGTTTAAAGCCATTACCTCTTGTCCCATGTCTTGTAAAAAGTCCCTCTCTAGCTTTCTTGTACCCCTTTAGGTACTGCAAGGCTGCTATAACGTCTCCCTGCAACCTTCTCTTCCTCAAGCTGAACAACGCCAACTTGTTCCCAAGTGCTCCAACCCTCTGATCATCTTCACGGCCCTCCTCTGGACTCGCTCCAACAGGTCCCGACTCTTGTTATGTTGGAGGTCCAAGAGCTGAACACAGTAATCCAGATGGGGTCTCATAAAAGTAGAGTAGAGGGGGAGAATGACCTCCCTTGACCTGTTGGGCACACTTCTTTTGATGCAGCCCAGGATACTGTTGGCTTTCTGGACTGCAAGCGCACACTGTCAGCTCATGCTGAGCTCCTCAACAACCAGCACCCCTAAGTCCTTCTCAGGGCTGTTCTCAAACCATTTTCCTCCCAGACTGTATTTGTGCTTGTGACTGCCTTGACCCAAGTGCAGGACCTTGCACTTGGCCTTGCTGAACAAATAAAAAGGTAACTGTCTCTGAAAGCCTCTAACTGCACCAGCAAAAGAATCTAATTTAACCATAATGTCAGGGTAGCATATGCAATGACACTACAATGTTCTTTACAATGCCAGTATTTTGCTTTCATCATTTATCATGAGCAATCTCAGCCTCAGTTCAGAGGTCTGTCTAGTCCCAATGATTTCTTCCATCTCTGACTTCTTTGCAACACCACTAATAATTCCTTTGCTGCTAATTGCCATGTCGACATCTGTCTACCTGGAACTCTTCTAAGAATACCAAGTTCTTTTCATAAGCAATTGCAAATTCATCATATAATAATGATTCTGGCTACTGTCAACTCCGGGTGGCTTCAAGCCAACAATCAAACTAAAGTGAAAACCTTGACCTCCTTCCATTATGTAGGGCCGCTAAATTAAACTTAATCTGTCATTTGTGGAGTTACATGGCAGCTGCTGGGAGAACATCCAAGTTATACAAGTCTTAGAAATATGACAGCATCAGATAACCACAAGAAACAACCTTCTACATCGTAACTCACATCCTGACTCTCGCATATTCAGTGCTGACAAGGGAGAATTGCCAAAGAAATCCTCACCTTAAAAGGGGGCAATTGAGGAGTAGGGAGGGGTAGGGAGGAAATAAAGGAAGAAAGAAGCCAGTGGTATTTCTGCATTTCTTTTAATGCCTTCTAACTGCTGCAACTACATAGCATACAACTGCCCACCAAACAGAAAGAGATAGAAGAGTAAATTTTCATTGTAGTGCACAGGGATTTAATTACACCATAAATGTTAATGGCAATCACATGATTCCATCCTTGTACAGTGCAATTAAAATTCACCCAAGAGTATCAATCATTTCTTAGACCAGAAAAGGTAGTTTAACACAGCTAAATGCTGAGATTAAAAAAAAAGAAGAAAAAAGCTGTGCAGAGCAGAGCAAAGCACTCAATGTGAAGGCTGGTTTGGGAACATGCCCAGAAGAATATGAAAAACTAAAATTCTGTCACAATCTCTAAAGGGCTGAGATGAGAACCAAGAAAAAAAAAAAGAATAGAAAATAGATTGTTTACAGATAAGAAAATCTGGTGTGAACAGTCTCTGCAGATACAAATTCAATTTGATTTAAGACTATTATAGCTAGGAGAATAATTAGGGTGGAAATAGCAAGGGGGATCCTGAAGCTTGTAATACTACACTTTCACTGGTTTATGAAATGTAAATGAGTGTTGTAGGTGAAAAAATATCTTGAACTCTGAATGCGAACAAGCAGTTGGTAATTGCATGTATGTCTGGGGGATGAATGCCCAAAACTGAACTTCTGAGTCCTCAAGCAGAAGCCTGCTACTTGCTAGCTGCAACTGCTATGAGAGAAAAAGTTCTTCACTGAAAGGGTGATTGGCCATTGGAATGCGCTGCCCAGGGAGGCGGTGGAGTCGCCGACCCTGGAGGTGTTTATGGGGAGACTGGATGAGGCACTGAGTGCCATGGTTTAGATGATGGTGTTAGTGTTGATGTTAGTGTTGGGTTATAGGTTGGACTCGATGATCTCAAAGGTCCTTTCCAACCTTGTGATACTGTGATACTGTGATAATTTCAGTAACACCTGGGCTAAACAAAAGTGGCATGTCCTGAATCTTCCTATTAATAAGGAGACATAAGATAGTGTCACCAATTAGGAGGCTGATCTCACATGGTGCTTATGCACAGAGACTATCTACACTGAGCTTGGGTTCTGAAGAAAACTGCTGCTGCCAGAAAGAAGGCCTACTGAACAGAGGTGGTGGTCTCAGAAAGAAGGGGGCCTGGAAAGAAGCTGAAGATCTTGGCTAGAGGACAGATTCTGGAAGTCAGGGAAGATCCTGGAGACCAGATCGCTTCCAGGAGACAGATGCTGGAGATTCTCAGGAACCTTGGCTGGCGACACTTGAAATGTGACTTCCTGCTCAGCCTTCCCAGGGCAGCAGTGACCCTTCTGTGGGAAAGTCAAGACCTAGGAAGTGTAAGGAGGAGAGCGTAGTACTCAGTTTAAAAGAAAACTTTTATTATGTGTTAATGGAAATTCTGTTTGACGTCAAGTGATAAGTGCCTGTGGTTTCCAGTAAAATGATTTTGAATTTTATTCCAGCTTATGACCCTGAAGTCCAAGACCCTGCTGTCTGTAGTGCCCAGAAGAAACAAATCATTGGAACCAAACCATTGTGAAATCAAAGAAAGTGAAGACTTTGAGAATGGTAGACAGTTTTTTCTCATCCTTCCAGTAAAAAAAAAAAAAGGAAGTTATACAGGAAAATATTTGTTATTACTTAACTCAAAGGGTAAAAAATTGTTATTTTCTGTGAATTACATAAAGACTTTAGAGACAGTGGGTGTTACAAAAGTATAAAGTACAGTATTAGAATTGATTATAAAACAAGCATATCTTAGAAGTGAGCCTTACCAAAACCACCTTAGATATTAAAGGGATGAACTCTGAAAATAGTTTAGTACTATTTTTTTTGGTGATTCCATAAAAACTGGCAAGAACATATACATATTTTCATTGGCATCTTCAAGTTGAAAACTAGGTGGAAAACAGAAATCCATAAAATGCAAGGTTTCAGAAATTATACTCATTCCATACCTATACACAATCAAATCTTCCCAATTAAAAGCTGTGCAAGGGGAGTAAGGCACACAGGATAAATAAGTCATTAGGGATCTCCCTAGCATTTGACTTGATACCAAATAAACCTCTCCTAGTCACTCTTGTTGGAACCATTTTACTTCACACTATTTAACAAACATTTCAGTGGGCCAAAAATAAGCATGCAGGATCTTCCCACCACTTGTAGAATCAGTCTTCTTTTTCCCAGCATTATGATCATCTATATATGTGAAGCATGATAGCTTGAACAGGAGGAAAAAAATTCAGAGACTTATTCTGCAGTATGACTATAAAGGAGCCCCAGATTCATTCCTCTGCTCTGCTCAGTTTTCTATCAGACTGAGAAAATGTATATAAATCCTTTCTGTATCTACCTCCAGCCAAACTGTTGAATACAGTTCTGCAAAGTGAATCTGCATCACTGTGCTATTACTGCTACTAGACTTCCTTGCTCTTAAACAAGAATTTCGTTCTGGACTTCACAAAAAATCTGCAAGAAATTTTCTTTTATCAAAACAGCATTTCCAATCAAAATCCTTTTGAGAAGTATTTCCTAACACTGTTTATTAAAAAATAATCACATAACAGAATGGAGGATAATATATACAAGGCAACCTAATGCAACAGATCTTTTTTTTCCCTTTTGCAGCTGTTAGCTGACTTTCTGTGACAGAAAGAAAAAAGCAAATTGGGATTATTTGATCTCCTGGTTGCTGAATTCCCTCCTTCCCCTTTCAGCCAAGAACATCCTGACCGTTACTTGTGCTCCATGATTGATTCTGGGGCTGTCCATGGAACGCCAAAAGTATCAAAAATTTGATGGAGTCAAACTCAAATAGTCAAAGCAACAGCAAGACCACTTTCAAAAATCAAAGCAAGGCTAAAAAAGCACAGAGATTCCCATATTACAAAACACAAACAAACAAACAAAACCCCCACAGCAACAAAAAAAAAACCCCAAGGTTGAGTATTCCATCAGGAACTGAGAACTTCCGTAAGGTGCTGAGTACTTCAACTTTCTACTGTGATGACCAGGAGCCAATGAAATTCAGTGATACACAGAACAAATGCCCACAAGCTAGGAAGTTCTGCATAGAGAACACTATCACATCATCTGACACTAAGTAGAATACATAACTTTGCATAGGGTACATCTTTTCTGAATGTGCAAGATGGCAATGCAAGTCTTAATGTTGCCAACATCCTTCTGTGGTCATGAACTCTTATTTACTCTCTGTGTCCCATAAAGAATCAAAACCATTAACTATGAGCGTAATCCAACCTCACAGTCTCCAACTATGTTTTTCAGTACAGGTAAAGAAAGGGTCTCCTTGGCTCCAGAAGATCAATACTTCTCTTTGGGCTCATGAAGTGCCATAGTTAGGAGTTAGTTCATAAATCAAAAAGTTTGCATGACTAACAGAAACAAATAAGAATACAACAGAAAAAGCAAAAGCTGACAATCCATTATTAGTTGTACTGTACTACCATTAAATCCTATGTTGAGGAAAAAAACGGCAACTTCTCTCTTAAACACACTGCTATTTCATTCCCAGACACCACTAAGAACAAGGGCATTCCATGATACACCACTAAGAACAAGGGCATTCCATGATACCCCACTAGTTTGGAGATTACGATGATTTTGGGCTTCATAAACTCATAAACCAAGACTAAGTTTCTAATATATTTAAAGGTCTATTTGGGATGTTCAGAAATTATGCTAACAGACATTAGGTAGAGCTTTTTTCCTTTTCTTTTTATTACCTCTGAACAGTACATGAACAGGTTGGACAGGACTTTGAGTAACTTGATCTAGTGAAATATGTACCTGACTACAGCAGAAGGATTGAAACTGTAATAGCTTTAGGTCCCTTCCAACCCAAACCATTCTATGATTTCTAAAGTTACCCCCAATCTATCTTTCTTGAAAATAATTGTCTGGTTTCAATCAATGACAGAACTCTGCAAATATAGGTAATGATAAGAAATGTATTTTGACCCCAGTTTAGTCCAAAGCTTTATGTATTTTCTATTTCCTGAGTATAAGGAAGAAAATATCTTTAGAAGTGCTAAGCAAGCAAAAAAAAAAAAAAAAAAAAAAAAAAGCAGAGTATTTACTGATACAGATATTCCATATTTTTCATGAAGGTCATGAGATAAAATTGGAATCACTTTAAAATAGCTTGTGCTTTGATTAGCCATTTTCCAGCCCTGTCTTCCTTCACACAGATTCATTAATATACCCCTAGAATTGTCATTATCCCAATATTCAGAAGGCTTTTTTTTAATAATTAGTATTCTAATTCCAAATTAAATACATTCAGTATCACTGTTCCTTCAATTGAAAAGGGATTGCAGGACTACATACATTGTTGTTTTATATTTTGCCGAAGCAATTGCCTGAAACTAGATGTTTTCTTAGTCCTTCTTGCCAGAATACTGTCATTATTCCACAAGACCAAATACCCCAACAAATAATCGCCTAACTTGTTCTAGCTCCTGTTTCCCTTCCCCACCACAAAATAACACTACCATGAAAACTATGCACCATTTCTTGGAAAAAGCAATCTTATCCACTCAGCCGCTTCCTCCTCCTTCTGTACAGGAAGTATTTCTTAATATTCAACACAATTTAAAGATATCTTGGCCCTCTCAGCCACTAAGAATAAGGGATCACTCTTTGTCTTAAAATAGTCATTTGGAAGACAGTTATTGGTCTTCTCTTTCTTGAGAGGGCCCCTGAATATTTCTATGAAATAGAAATATTTCTATGGAAATAAAATAGTAAACATGGCAACAGTAGCATGTCTAATAAATTACAATACAGGCAAATTTCATTGTTTCAGTATCAATAACCACATGATAACAAGGTACAATTTTTGCAATACACTCACCTTCAGAATGCCTTGCATGCCCTTACACTGCCTTGAAAATACCCAGGCATTGGAAGCTTTTCCTGCAAAAGCTCAAAAAAAGATACAAACCCAACAGGGGTTCCCAAAGGTCCTGAACTTTAGTCTCAGAGTAGCTGACATTAATATTTTCACCAAGTGGACTGGGAACTCATCTCAAAGGTGAGTCTTTGGGAGATGTCATCCTGAATTATAATCATTTGAACTATAGGCTATTAATTAAACAAATCATAATTTGCCCTCTTACTTTAATCAGGAAAACTTTCTGAATTTATGATTTCAGCATAAACCTGCAGTATTATTAATTGAAATCAGTGAAGTTACCTTGAATTTATGACACAGTAAATGACTTCAGAATTTGGTCTCTTGCATGCCACTGCTTTATAAATATTGGGCGATAAATACATAAAGACAATGAATCAAAGCATATTCTAAAATCATAAAAGCCTTCAGCTTTCTAATTGAAACACTAAATGAACATGCAAAGTGAGTTTTAATTCATTACTCATGAGTTTTAACGGAACTGGCAAAGATACTTTGTGTTGTCTCTTTTGAGAGATTCTTTCAAAGATTGCTAGAAAGATTCTTTCAAAGATTGCTAGAAAGACTTCTGAGACAGTGGTAATGCGTAAAAAATGAAGTAATTCAAAAGAAGGATTAACCTGTAGGTCTTCTTTTGTCTGCTGTATATCTGTTCTTTTCATCACTTCTTATTAGATCCACAATAGAGAAAACTGTCAGTTTTTTTCTCTGTGAGTGTTTAAGAACATTTAAGATACTTAAAGGTTCAGCAGTGAGATTATCATTGTTAAGGAAGGGGTTTCTCAAGCCAATCCTCACAGAACAGAGAATTAACACAGCAAACTAGTCACTTCAGTGCTGCAATATTAGCATGTGATACACCACACCACAACACACTACTGTTTCAGTGTTGCTAACTCATGCAAATCACAAAATAATTGGTATTTTCCCTAAGGCTGATCTAGTGATATTACATAAAAGTAATACATCTTTAAAAACTAATACAATTCTGAGCCATATGCTTAGCAAAAATCTTGAAGCAATTGTTCTCCTTGATCTTAAAAGCCAGCAAATAGAAGGAAACAAATTCAGAAATACATTACAATTAAAATTTCACAATTTTTAAGCCAACGGAGATAACCTAAAGATCAAGTTAGTAAAACTGCAGGAATGCCAGCACAATTAATGATCCCATTTCTAAGCCACAACTGCTGTAGACATTTTCTACTTACCTCTCCATCTGGTATAATACGCATTAGTTCTAGACTAGGATTTTGTTAATGCTAGGTACAGAAGACAAGTTCAATATATGCCTTTGAGGAAAACCAAAATATTATTAATTAATTGGAATTATTTAATTTTATTATAAACTGGACACTGCCTGCTGCTGCCTAACCAGCAAAGGACTACAGGGTTGTGTGTATTCCCACTCAGCTCTGGAACAGCATGGAAAGCCAGTGAGAGGCCAATGTCAGCATAGGACTGACAGTGTCAGAAGGGGCAGGAAGGGATTCAGCACGTGAGAGGTCTAGAAGAATTAATTCAAATCTCCAAAGGAGAATTACCAGGCTTGAGCTAAGATTCAGCAGTGCTGATAGCAGACAGTGACTACTGAAAGTATTTTGCAGTTCTGAGTCCATAAGGTATCACTTGTGGCAGTTTTGCAACTGTGCTGTGCATTTACCACACAGGTTTCTTTACTTCTCCCAAAATTATTCAAGTTACACAACAAAGTGCATAACTATATGTGTATATCACTGCGCTCATCCTCTATACAACTACATCGTTCCTCGAACAACCAGAGTAAGAGATGCTGTTAATTTCCTAAAACCCTTTGAATATGACTGCTCACTTCATTTAAAAACAAAGCAGCAGCAAGAAACTTATTCTAACTTTTCGTGTGATGACTTGGCAGATTAAACAACTAATGCATTGTGCTTCAAAGTCTTTTGGAAGCAAAAACTAGCAAAGCATCCACTTGCCTGTATCAAGCATATTACACAGATACCTCATATATATGTCAAGAAATTAATAAGAAGCAAGTGCAATGTAGAATTTTGTACTATAGCATATACAAATAGTAAGATACAGAAATTGATATAAAACTGTTTTGTCCCTAAATAACTAGAGAATTGACTTTTCCAAATGATTCAGTGTCAGCTTGAAGCAGCTGAGAGGCATAAACTGAAAGCACTCATTTCTATAAGCCATGCCCTCAGGACTTTCTTCCTGTGTGGTCCTGGATTTCAGTCTGTCAGGTCAACAGACACATTTCTGCCAAACCTAGAGCGAGTTGCAGGCTATATCATGTCTTCTCTGAGCTGAGCTGACTGGGGAGAGAGTTTAGAAATGATTGCTTATAGGCTTTGATCCTGGTTTTCTTTATATAAATCCGTTGTGGTAGACTTTGGTGTATTACTCTCAGACCGTGTTTAATATATAAGCTATAAGTATTTCAGTTTGTCAGCAACATACATTAAAAATCAAGAGGAAGATGAAAAGCAAATATTCCACTGTTTTTGTCTTTTTAATAGGTAGATGGTAAGACCTGGGGGCATAAAGAGTTCTTATTCGACGTTCTCCAGTGCTAGCCAAGGAGCAGCACAGCAGCAGGCATTCAGAACCTGAAGTACTTAAACCAATAATAAATTACTTGTAGTTTTGAGAATTTTCATGGCATTCATACTGTTTCCTAGAGCAAGTTGAGAGATGCCTTGCAAAACTGATTCTGCTGATAAATGCTAGACACTTACTTCACTTCCCATTTCTCCTTCATACTATATTTTTCTACTGATACAACTGCATGAAGCTGGTCAAGCTTCTGCCCTGCTCAATACGTAAGAGAGGATTTCATCTGCCTAGGAAAGACAAAAGAAAAAAGATGAATATTTAAGGAAAAAAATTAACTGCACAGATAATTCTTTTGAATACTACGTATCATCAGTAACAAAATAGCTCTAAATCATTGTTTGTGGGTTTTATTATAAATTTGAGTTTCCATCAGGAAACTTATCGACTTAGGAGGATGAATTACTGCATTTAGACACATTTAGTCAGTAATTTGTTGTTTCTGAGTAAATGCAGTTTGTTGTTTGTTTGTTGCAGTTTTGCAATAATTTTTGAATTATTATAGTGAGAGTTTAACTACCTTTTACTAAGAAGCAGTTAATGATTATGCAAAGATTATTCCATGCTGTTAGAAACTCTTCTAAATCTTTCCCCAGTCACATGCTACCCTTAGACATGACTTACATGTTCTTGGCAGACCTACAGCAGAGAGGCTGTACTGGTGACTTACAGAGAGCATCTTCCTAGGGCAACCCTTTCACAGAGTTTGCCTTTTCCTGCTTTGCAGAAGGGACCAATACTTCTTCATGCAAGAAATCAACTAGAGTAGTGGTCTCCAAACTGTTTGATTGTTAACACACACCAGTAAAAACATTTTTGGCAAAATAAATTTTATTTATTTATTAATTATATTAATGTACTACTGTAATAATTTATTAGGTATATTGTAAAGCATATATAAAACCATAAATTGAAAAGGATGCTTAAATGATTACTATTTTTAAAATAATATTTTATTTATTAATGGTACAACATATAATTCTTCCCACATCCCACCGAATCATCTTTGGAGACCACTGAGCTAGAGGATCCGACTGCTTCTAACACACAAGAGTAACTGCACAGTACAATATTCACTGAAGTTTTTGCCTCTCTTATCAAAATCAAGTGATCTGCTGGTGAGTACCCCAGCTCTCTGTTTACTCATATACCCAGGTTTATTTTCAGAGACACTTAGAGGTACATACCCATATTTCACCACAGAATAATATTAAGAAGTGTTCCAAGACTGTGCACCTAAACACAGAAAAACCTCCTGGGTTGTCAGTTAGTTGCCTTCACTTGTATACCAGTCCCATTTTCAGGAGGTCCTAAAGAGTTTGACATCTGCTGGTAACATCTCTCTGAGACCTGGCTGGGTGATACATACTATAACAGAACAGCTTTTTCAGAAACCATAGGAAAAGGCAACTGGAGAAAGCACTGACAAAAAGCCAGGTTACATTTCATCATCCCTAACTTCAGTGTTCTCCCTGAGGCTTCTGTCTGGCCCTTCTGAATCTGGCTAGTTTTCTTCACCTTCCTCCCCCAGGGTGCAGGCATGATTGTCTTCAAAATTTGTTAGCTCCCTACTTTTTCTTTTAAATGCCAGCAAAAGGGTCGTCTAAGGCCAGTGGCATGTTCCTCTGTGTGCCAGTTGTCTCAGGCAGAAACTAACTCTTTAAAACCAGGTACAGTCCAATAATCAAGTCAGCTAAGACACATGCAAGTCATAGCACCTTCACAGTTCATTAACAATTTTTACTGTCTCTTGGCTGTGACTAGGAGTGTAAACACAGAATCCTCAAAGGCTGCAATCCAATCTTCTATAGGATATATAAAAAATCTGGCTTTCTGCTAAGTCCTTTAATCTGATTCACATTCTTCTTTATGTATCCTTACAAAATATCAGCTAATCTGTCAAATGAGTACATTACAGTCTTCCAACTGGAAAAAAGATTAGTCAGAAGTTGCTATTTCTAAGTATTAAAAAAGATTATGAACTCGTAACAACTCAGATATGGTGTATTTGCTCACAATCCATCTCATTAGAAATGCTGTGTAAAACTCCTCATTCCTGGAATGCTTCATAAAGAACACATTATAAACCCCTTTATAATCAAAGATTGTAATCAAGCACTTTTAATCAAAGTGAAAATTCTAGAGAACTTTCTCAAATGACACAGCATCCTGATGCCAGGGTTTTGCAAGTTACATCATATACCTCAAACATTTCCTGAGCCCTTCTGGGACTCTTTCCCTCATTGCCTGGTCCCAGGACCTCATTTTGCTGCAAGGGGAGCTATACAATTATAAAAACTGGTCCCTACTAAAAACCTCTAGATTTCACCAAGTTCAGACCCCAACAGGCAATGTGTAATCTTGGCAGAAAGGTAACTACCAAATATTTTTCTGTGACTCAGGGCAGTTTTTTTTAAAACAAGACATTATCTAGTAATTCGTTATCTACAGGAATCACTAATGTAAAGAATAAGTGTCCAGATTTCTTTTGCACCCTCTCGATTACTTAAAAGCATCCCTTCTAGATGGACAGAAGGTAGGCAGATGGGCAGACTAACCCTACTAGTAATTCTCTTCACAGGCTTCAAATCAAAAGTTTTGGACTGGCCTGTCCCCTCTGTTTCGTGTACATATTTCACATACAAATCCCTTGGTGTATTGTCTTAAGTGCACTAATGTCATATTTGCTTGGGAATCTGCTGTCCTCTGGACTCAGGTAAAGAAGAGGATGAAATGAAACATCTTCACCTAAAGGTACGTCATTTTGGACTTACAGATGCTCAAGATAATTCTGTTACCCATACTGACGTATTTTCAAGCCTTAGTCATATCTTTTTACACATGCCTCCATGTCCCCAAAAGAAATTAAACAAATTGCTTGAGATCAAGTCAGATGTGCTTTGAAAAGAACAACCAAATTAGATTACACACTTCTGTTTATCTTTTGTAAAAAAAAAAAAAAGCCAAAAACTGTAAAGTCTAGAAACTCTCATCTTGTACCTATCAGTGTTCTGTGATCTACAGCCTGTCTCCACATTCTACATCAGTATTAACTGACTATTTTCTGAGAAAACAGAATCTATTGATAAGGCCTGCTTCTGATTATTCTAAATATATCTAACAGATATACATATTAAAAAGAAAATATCTGGTTTTAAGAAACTTTAGACACACCTGAATCAACTAGATTTTAAAGGGGACTATAAACTAAGGAAATACTCTCTTTAAAGAGTTAATAGTTCCTTTTTGAAGGATTAGCCTATGAATTTCCATTCGGAAAACACTTGGTTAACAAGACAACATGTATTATCTGGAAGACAAAGAAAGAACAGAATCTTAGAGGAGGATGCTATTCTGTACCGAAGCCACTAAAACCAACTTTGTAGATGACCACTTTTATGCTTTTTATCTGTCTGGTTCATAATGCAATGAGCTTTTAATGCAGCAGAATTTAGTTTAGGCTTGGGCTTGAATGGCTGCTCAAGAAGGGAAGACTGCAGTTACTTATCAGCGTGCAAATTCTTCCAAATCACAGATATCTAAAAGATAAAAGCTTAGATTCACCCCATAATGCATGAAGAGCCATCTGTAAAGCTGCCAACATAATTGCTCACAGAGCTCCCCAAAGAGCCAGATGCCACCACTTGAAAACGTTCCCAACTTAGTCATCTGAGTACTGAAGACAGGAGGGAATAGCAGGAAGTTGAAGGGTCAATGATATGCAATTTATATTCTGAAAAGATGAAACGGATTTTTTTGAGAAAATTAAACTGAAAGGACGTCATGCCAAACAGAATGTGCTACAGCAGCACAATTTAATACTAGAAATAAATCTGTGTGTCACTCTGGAGTTTTTAGAATATGAAAAGCATGAAAATTGTGCTCTGATAATAATACAGAATGAAAAAATTGCAAAATTTCCTCGTAATTAAAAGATGTAGTGAAGACACTCATGCAACTTGTTTTTGATTCTCTGCACTTCTCCAATCAGGGCTTTGTTTTCATAGCTTATTCTTGCAGTAAAATTAAAGCCAGCATTTAAAATCTCATTTTCTTATGCACCTGTTTCTTCATTTTTCTGCCACTAGCTGCTGTAATTTCTGTAAATGCTTGGAGGCTGATATTTGGTCTTAAAGACTCTTGCAATGGACACAGTATAACAAAAGTGGATAAATGTAAGGACAAATAGACAAAGTACAATTAAAGCATGAATTTTATATTGTCTTAGCTCTGTATCCTATTACCATTACAATGCACTGAGTCCTGAAGTCTTAAAGAGTCCACAAAAATTACAACAAAATCAAGAAAAAGGACTGACCAAGATAAATACGTTAGTATCTGAGTCAATGGAAGAAGCACTACTTCTGCAAAAGAGCAGCTGAGTCCTTACTCCCTCTTTCCTAATATTACTGTCTCATCCCAATGGGGCATGTGCCCTTCTGCTCTTTGCTGGGTAGTACTTTGGTCTCGTCACATGGCACCGGACTGGCTCCTCCTTATATGTCACTCTTTACAATCAGCTGAAGGAAGAGGAAATGCTTCCCTCTGTATGTCTTTAACTGAGACAGAGTGAACAAGTCCAAAATAGCACAGCACCAACAGGAAGCATGGGACAGATTAACATGGTGGCTCAGGGAATCCCTTACAGGCACAGGTCAAGTTTGCCACTCTTGAACTTTGGCCCTGCCAAGTCTATCTAATGCTTCATAGTTCATTTAGGAGACCTACGGCCCAGGCTAAGGTGGGACAGTGCCCACAGTTTTTGCACAGGAATCCTCACCATCCAAAGAAATACTTCTGCTTCTCCACTTTCTTTCTCCTCTTCGTTGCCCTCTCTATTGCTGTGCAGATATTAAGATATATTCACCTTCTCTTCTCCATCCCAACTGCCAGTACTGAAACCATTCTTAAAACTATTTGGTCATGTAAAGATACTGGTTAATTTGCTTTTTACTTATACTAGGGCAGTACTCTCCCCTTCACATTCTCATTCCAATGACTCCCTTTCAAATTATAATCAATATTGGGAAAGGTCCATGGTGGTCCATGATTTTTGTCCCAAACGAAAAACGTTAACTGGACTTCTCTCTCCTACTAACCATTTGAAAAATGCTGTTGTTCTGTTCTTGCTATACCAGAAATACTTGGGAACTCCTTGCTCTGATGTCCAAAAATATATCATGCATAGCAACCTTCTGTGGCAATACCAATACACCATCATCGGCACCTCATATTTCAGGCTGCATGACTATTTTCCCTTCCTTTGACAGAGCAAATTTTATTCATGAAACACAAATTCTGGCCCTAGAAATAAAGCTGCTTCTTGATTGTACAAAATTGCCAGATAAAAATCAAGTCTGAGCTAGTCACAACTACCATCTTCTGTTTTGAGCAGAAGCCTTACAGTATTTCTCATTTCAACTTTTTATCAAGTTACCAAGGGTTTGCCAGTGCAAGGGTCACTCAAGAAAGTTAATCTGAATTAATTTTTAAAGCAGATTAGTTAAAACATATTAAACCTCTGTTTAGAAACTTTCATTCAAAATTACAGCACACTTAATTAACTAATTTGCTCTGGAAATTAAGTTAGATTGAATCAAGACACTTTTAATTCTGATTCCGAGTACCCACATGAGAATTAAATGTCATTTAATTAATCCACTGTGGATTCACATTTCTATTTAATTTCTATTACCTTTTTGGAGGGTTCTGGTACACAATAGCTCTGATGCTGGACGAGGGCCAAAATTTTCAGAAGATGAGAATTTTTCATTAAAAAAAAAAACATGAGTCAGCAATACAATTAAAACTTCATGATAGAAAGCTACCCTCAGTTGATTTCTTTCTGTCATTTCTCAAGTGTTAAACTTGATGAATTAAAACAAAATTGTCATTTGATTTTCATTAAAATATTATCTTTAAAATGTGAATTAAATTCTAGTGAAATGTATTTATTACTGGCATCAACAGGAGCCCCGTGCTATAAACATAGCTAAGATTTGATTTTTTCTCACCCCCATTCTTAACTGTTAACCTCATTTGACGTGCTTTTTGTATAGTCATTTTTCACTACATGGTTGGAATTTCAGGCTCCTTGCTTGGTTCCACAAAGATACTGCAAAGCAGAGCTCAACAGTAACCACACTGTGATACCATTATAGTATGAAACAAGTGATCCCATTGACTGAAAGTAAATGGTCTGCAAAGTCTTCATGATAGAGGTATCCAGAGAGCCTCATGAACATGCAGGTCCCAGAGAGCTCACAAGCAAGCCACCAGCAATCATCCAAACAGTTTATTCCTCATTTAAGATTCATAGTATCATAGAATTCCAGGTTGGAAGGGACCTCAAGGATCATCTGGTCCAACCTTTTTGGGTGATAGATAGTTTGAATGAAATGGCCCAGTACCCTGTCAAGCTGAGCCTTAAAAGTGTCCAGTATAGAGGAATCCACCTTTTTCCTGGTACTGTTCTTATGGTGAAAAATTTTCTTCTGGAATCCAATTGGAAACTCCCCATGAGCAACTTAAGGCCATTACCCCTTGTCTTTTCCATGTGACTGCTTGTAAATACGGAGTCTCCAACCTCTTGGTAGACACCCTTTATGTACTGGCACATAGTAATAAGATCTCCCTTAAGCCTTCTCCTCTCAAGGCTGAACAAATCGAGATCTCTCAGCAGTACTTCATATGGTAGGATTTCCAGTCCTCTGATCATCTTAGAGACCCTTCTCTGGACCCTCTCAGCCCATCTGCATCTTTTATGTGTGGTGGGGACCAAAACTGTATGCAGTACTCCAGATGCAGCCTGACAAGTGCGGAGTAGAGTGGGATAATGACTTCTTTTTCTCTGCTGGTGAAGCCATTCTTGATGCACCCCAGCATCCTGTTGGACATCTTTGCTGCTGCCGCACACCGTTCACTCATATTGAATCTACCAAGACTCCCAGGTCCTTCTCCACAGAGCTGCTAATCATCCAGGCAGAACTCAGTCTGAGCTGCAGTCCAGGTTTATGTATTCCCAGTTGCAAGACCTCCATTGAACTTTATTAGGCTCTTGCTAGCCCATTCTTCCAGCCTGTCCAGACATTCCTGGAAGGTAGATCTTCCACCCGGAGCAACAACCTCCCCACTCAGCTTTGTGTCATTTTCTCCATCAGGGTGCTCTTGAGGCAGGCCTCAGTGACTATTCATACCAAATGGCAGGAGAAAAGACTGAGAGTTATCTATGGAAGACATTCCTCAGCTTGATGGTCCCAATAGCTGTGGTACGCACCATTCTCAGACTACACACATACATACCACTCCTCCTCATGTACATAGCACAAGATTAATGAAAGTTCATACTGAGATTCCTCAATTTCCATTTCATCAAGTGAAATCATATACAGTTATTAAGTGTTTCTTGCCTTCTTAGCCATTGCTGCTGGGAAACTGCTGCTAGGCCTCAAGTTATCAAAATTCACACCAGTAATGAACTGGTCCAAGTATAAAAGGACAGCATTTGTAATGCTGTCTGAAACTGATTTCTTGCAAACACCAAAAAGGTAACTGCAGAAATAGTGGGAAAGGATGGATCTGGACACAGCTAACATTATAATTCGTAGGTCTATGCAGAAATACTTATGTTTATGCCATCTCTCATACCAATCAATTAGTACGCAGAAGGGAAGGTCTGTGTGTGCTTGCAGGAATACACATGTATATGCTCTATAAATAAGATGCTAGAAAACTGCCTTTCTGCAAAACGTTGTTGTTGGGATTTTTTTTTCTGGATAGAATTATACCTTAAAAAAAAGAAATATTTACAATACTGTTTATAACAGAAGGGGTATTGCCTACTGGCAGAATTCAAGTGTCCCTTAAAGAGAAATTTTGCACTGACAGCAGTAAAGTTGAAGTAATGCAATAAAGCACTGGAAGAAGATATTTAAAGGATACAGAAGTTAAAAAAAAAAAGACTATTTTAATCAAAAGCTATTAGAAAATTCTACACCACTTAGTAGAATGGTTTTGAAAAAAATTAATTTTCCTGCAAATAGCATCACTAAAGTTTTTTTTCAGATTTTCTAAGTACTGCAATAAAAATTGCTTCAAAATGAAAATGTTATTATTAGTGTCACTTCTTAGCAGCAAGAAACCAACAATGCAATGATCAGTCTCAGCAAATTTAGCAGTTAGCAATTTTAGAAGTACACACTGTGGTCAAATATTTTTTGCTATACTGATATTTACTGACAGCTGTCAATAAGAAAATCGGTTCTTATTTTTAGCTAACTTGTAATTATGTTCTTCCTGACTTCAGTATACGAAGGAAAAGTTCTTTTAGGAATATCTGTCACATCTGCTCTTCTAATATTGGCAACACAGATGAACTATTTATTTATTTTTACCAGCATTGTCACATGCCTGCAGTTTCACAAACTCATCAGAAAAAAAAGGTCTTTCCTTTTCCCTTATGAATGAAGAAGTGTGCATCCAAAAACGTGTATCTGTCATCTGGATTTACTATATCTCCCCTTCAGGAATTGCACAAGGAGGACTGCTATATGGAACATATCTTAACACATTTACCATTCACCTCTGCCTACCTTCAGTACCTTGAACCCTGGGTTATGTTACAGGTTGCTGTCAGTTCATTGCTGTTAACTTAATCCCAAGCATCCATCACAAATCTCCATTAAATTGTAATTTGGTGGTGCTGTTGTAGGCATGATGGTTTCAAGATAAAAGGGAAGAAGACTTGTAGGAAGGGGAAATATATTTTCTTAGTCCTGCTAATACAACTGGGAAAAGCAGCCAATCATTAGGAGATGCTGTCCCCTCATGAGACCTCACATAATTCCCATGGAAAAGTATGCTCTGACTGAAAAAGCAGGCATCTTTCCCATCGGGGCTGAGATGGCCTACTTGATAGTGTTAATTTCCTGAAAATCCCCTCATTAGCTACTGCTATTATTTTCCAATTCCTGGAATATTAGCCATCATTGCCAAGATAAGAATTTTATAAGCACTTTAGTTATGGTCTCTGCCTGAAAAAGTTCACAGGTTAAAGGTCCAGCCCTGCTCAGCAGACTTTCAAATGAGAGTACTTAGTGTAATTACCCGCAGAAACATATTCTAAGACAAGACTCAGAAGGTAAATGATACAAATACATAAAGAAACAAAATCTGCTGAGAACAGCTGAATTTCAAATAATATGGGAGCTGACAACACATATATGTGCTTGAGAAAAAAAATAGATGGATTTTGTTTGTGTATCAAGCTTTATTTTGCACTAATAAATAACTATCCAGCTAAACAACAATACAAAAAGAGACCTCAAACATTTTAGCATGGATTAGCTTCATAATTAATTTCCAGCCAGTAAGAAACAGTGATCACAATTCACCACTTTCTTGAGAATCCAATCATCTCATATTTGGTTACAAAGTCATTAAAAACCTTATTCTATTCAAATTGCCAGCTGTTTAAGAAAGAAACATAAACAGGAGTTAAACACATTTCTGCTTAACAAAGCGCAGGCAATATCCATGTCTTGCTGTAGATTGACAGTTTTCATCTATGGTCACCTAATATTAGTATTCATCTATTTGAAACACTGATTATCCATTAAATTTAAAATAAAAACAACCTTGTGAGAAATTCTGGAAGGAAAAGCCATTCATAGACACTGTAGTTTATGAAGCCTACCAATTAATTGGTATAATTATCTGTATTCATTCTTAGATATAAAGCATTTATCTTTATACTGTTCAACAGATTAATGAGATATGTCAGTCGTTTTAACTTTACAGAAAGAGAGTAACAGCTCTTGCTAAAAAAAAAGCTTAAACAGCTCATTTACCCCTGGAAGTTGTGAAGTCGGGTAAAAAAATCCTTTCCACCCTCTAGAAAACCGAAAAGGACGTATGGTGTAGAACAGTTAACCTTCTATCCTCAACACAAATTATGTTCTAAAGTTCACAGGCAAACAGATGTGACTGCCAGAGGTGGGTCAACATTTCAGGGGGGGCATTTGTAAAGAGTAAAGGTAGCTCTCCCACCTGAAATCTGGTAACACTGAACAAGAACAATAGGGGTAGGCAAGGGGAATATCAGAGGATACAAGAAAGGGACAGCAACAACAGCCCAGGGCTAGAAAGATAAAACTAAGGAGGACAGGAGGGAAAGCCATTTGGGGAGATATTTACAGTGGCATGACATCTTCCTGGGCTCCCGTTTCTCCTATGGACAGCAGAGAAGATGGGCTCTTCCAGGGCAATAATTCAAAGCACCAAGCAGCTATACTAGTCTTCTGCTGTCAACTCCCCTCCTGAGGGAGACTCCCTCCTTTAAGGTGAATGCAAGACTAGGGTTCCTAGATTAAATTCAGTCTTTGTGAATTCCCATACTGTAGATATTTTTAAATGTCAGTCTCCTAACCGTCCTTTTAAAGGCCCTGGTAAAAATTTTCATTGACTTGAGTGGCAATATACTTTGGCCAATGCTGTGTACTAGCAAGTACCCTATCCTGAGAGGGAAAAGAGACAACCACAGATCAGTAGTAGGTACTACACCTGCACAAAGTCAAGTGGCGTCATATGGATTTGTTCACATAGGACCTATAAACAGCAGAACACCCAAGCTAATAATTTCAGAGATTTTGATTCAGAAACATTCACTGGCAACCTTGGAGACTATCTTTATCAGTGCATCCTCAAAACAGATAAGGAACATGTCTTAATTTTTAGATCCCAAGCAGAGCTAGGGTTGACCCAGCAACAAATTCACCAGCTATATTAATGCTGAGATGCTTCTACACGTCAGAAGCAGTCCTTTTCTTTTTTTACCTTCATACATGCATAGTCTAAAATACGATGCCCATAGAGTTTGAACATATCCATGCTGAGATAGTGCCTGAACTGAATTTCAGATTTTGGGGTGTAGATGATCAACATCCATCAAAAATGCCCCTTTTCTGGCATTTTTTCAGTATCTCAGTTCCTTCTCCAGCAAATCAAGAATGATAGTTCAGATCCTCCAGAGCAGTGTTATAACTAAACAATCATTCTTTATTTTTTTGTGAGATTATAAGACAACGTATTTTATGAATAATGTACTATTAATTGTACTTCCTGATAACTTTCCAGTTATTTGTACAGCTATTTGCATGTAACCCTATCCAACTCATGTGGTCCTGGTGACATGAATTGTTTTATACTCTCTAGAGTGGGTATAACATGCAACTCAATAGTCTCTAATACAAAAAGGTACAAACTAGACAGTATAGGACAATTTCTAACCTTGGTCACACTATACCACATTAGCTGTTTATTCCATCAAATAACGTCAGATTTTTCAAAGTAGATCGGCTTCTATTTTTCTATTAGAATCCACTGATGCATGTTTTTATTGGAAAATAAGTTCTCCTTTTAATATTGTTTTTTTCTGTTCAAAGTGTCTTTCATGGAACTTCTAATATTACGTCAGTTTACCAGCACAAGTTTTTCTAAAAATAAAGAAGTGAAAAAACATTCTTGGAGATCCTGTAGCCCTCTAATGCCTATAGACACTATTGTCTTTCCTGCTTTCCCAGACATTCTGTAACTGGTGAGAATATAGCTCTATTAACCTTGTTATATCAGACAGAATGTCAAAATCTGTGTTATAAATCTTCATCTTAATCATTTATGATTTAATATTCAGATGAGATTATGTGCAACCTAATTCTACACATCCATCTCCACTTCCCTAATTAATGACAGACAGCAACAGAGGGGGAAAACATCACCTTTCTGAAGCAACTAGGCAAACCCAAGCTTTTAGACAACTTTAATTTCTAAGCAGATATTTATTTTATGATCAACATTTAAGAAAGATGATTAATGAAGTTATGTATATTCAATTATTAATACAAATCTGTTGCTTTGCTATAGATTGCTAAATATTGCCAACGTTAATCCCAGTAGCCCCAAATCTCTTATTTTTACAAAGCCTCACTGGTTTCAGTTCTTCCCTATCTGTCAGAGAATTTGACATGCATACAGTGAAAGTCATAGGAGGCAACCTTCCAGGACTCAGTGGATAAAATTCACCTTTGTTCAGAAAAGTAATCTAAGATTTATGAAGCACTAAAGATCCTCTTAGTCTTTACCCTACTTCCATTTAGAACTGCTTCAGTTTCAAGCACCAAATTTGAGCTACTTAGGTCTTTCAAATTAGGATTTAGGCAGTGTACCTCGTACTGAAACTGAAATCATTAATACACTTCACCAGATTTTCGGGAAAAACTAACTTGAAAGCTACTAAAGGCATCACTTAAACTGAGGCAGCCAAATCAATCTGTAAATCACAGCCTCCAAGACCTCACAGGAAAAGACATGAAGTCCATCCTTCCATCCACCTGAAACTGACATCTCAGTATATTTTCTAGAACTGTGCAAATAATAGAATCGTTGGTTTGATAAGGAAAGAAAAATAAGTTTAGCTCAATTAAAATTTGTTCTTGGAGAAAGACACAAACAGGAAAAGGAAAATATAATTACATATATTTGCATCAACATGGAATGAGTATGAGCCAAGTCATAAATAAAAGCACCAAATTTCAAAACGACAAGTCACATTTTTAGCATGAAATATCTTTCCCAAATATGCAGGCATTACTGGAATAAACTGTCTTCAAATTTGCCCCTTTTCAGCATACTTGCCAAATGCAACCAGAATCTGTTATTACTTCCCCAAATGTCATTTTTTCAAACTTATTTGTGGAGGAAGCAAAGGGGGAAGGGGAAAATTGCCTGGCTCCATCCTCTGTTGCTTTTCCTAATTGCATTTAAATGATCCGTGCAACTGGTCTCCTACCACGTCCCTGAGGGGTAATATTTCACAGTCTAGCTAATCTCACTATTGAAATGTGTCCTGTTTTTCAGCAAAAATTTCACTAGTGTTAAAGCACAATCAGAATTATTTTTGCTGACTTCTAAAAAAATTTAAGCTAGTTTTAAGATAAAGAAATATGCAAATACAGAATGATAGCAATATATACAACTATGGATGCACTAGCAGTGCAAACTAATCTGCCATCCAGGGTGCATCATGTCTGCTCATGACTCCAAATCTGCAGTTGGAATCCAGCAATCTTTTGGTCCAACAACATTTTGCTGTATCTGAATGAATGGTAGTTACCTTTTTCAAAAGCAATAAAAAAGAAGCAACATGAACCCAAGATATACTTGGGCTACAATTATTTAATATTTGATTTATTTAATCACTTATTTCTCCACTTCATCATGTGACTGCAGTTGTTGGAGCTTAATAAGCTCCAGCTCCAACTCTTCAGCTGCTTGTGTATGTATAATACTTAACACAGTTCAAGTGGCGTTTGCAGGACTAGAGCTCTATACGCATTTCCTCACTGTGAGGGCTGCTGAAGCACTACTCATAAAACAAAAATCCCAGCTCTTTGGAAAAAATACAAAGTGCCACTACCCATTGTAATTGAGTAATCCCTTTTGCAGCTATATTAGCAAATTTACAACACAACCTAATGGCCTGATTGTGTCTATTTTTTCCCACAGGATGAGTAAGATACTATTTTGTGAATTGCTGACCTGGAGTCAGTAGGCTATTAAAGAAGCAAGACACATTATTAAGACTGTGGGGAATTTCATGTCAATCCTAAGGCAGGGGTGCCTCTGCCGGCGGACTGGAATGCAGGGTAACTTTCTTAGTTACCTCTTGTACTTTAAACTGGTTTAACACTAAGTTAAGTACTACTTAACCAGTTAGGGCACTCTGCAGGAGAGGAAACGTACTCCAGACTCCATTTGAAACATCATCTTTTTTTCTTCAGCCTACTTACACCGTGGAAAAGGGACACCTCCACGCCTGAGGTTAGAAAAACCCTAGAATGGACCAACCAACAAATACCACTGAACACTGCCTAAAGAAAGCTCTTCAGCACTACTTGACATACACCTATGTTCACAATTTTGGACAAGGAATATATAATCTGGCTCAGCAAACTAATACCGTTCTGTATGTCAATTAGTCTCATTCTCTGGCTGCTGTGCTCATTCTGCGGCAGCAGGTAAAAATGCTTAAAAGAGCAAAAATTAAAATAAAGCCATTTCCACATTAGCATGATACTATTTTATCATTTTGATTTAAGGATACAAACTACTACACACACAAAGCCCACCACCACCTCAGTCTGCAGGAACTGATAAAAGCCCTTTACTGTTACCCTAAAAACTCCAAGTAGGCAGTTATAAAGTACAAAGCATATGATCAAGTAAAATACCCAGACTAGTTTTTGTTTGGAGTAGTTTATGTCTACACTTTGGATTTAAATGATACAAAGTTAGTCACAATCTTCAGCTGTAACAGTTATTTTCCTCTGTCACTTTGTAGACATGTATCTAAACACCTGAATGCTCATGGCCGACGAGCAGCCAGTAAACTCTCACTGAGATGATATATCTTAACTGAGGATTGTACTTTTTGAAAAATCTTAGTCTCACATATATATTACCATAGCAAAGTTTAAGCAAAATCTTCTGGCACGCTGCAGCATATGGAGAACTCTAATTTAACTGTGGTCTCAGGGTATGCCACAGATACACGCGCTTGAATCCTATTTGAAAAGATACTTAGTGGAAGCTTAAATCATTGATTCTGAAGTTTTTAAACCCTCTGATTTCATAGCATGTGACAATACATCTCTGTGGAGCAAAATCAAAATGTAGAAAGCCTCAATTTGTTTTGACTGTATTTCTACCAGCAATTTTTTTTTATCTGTTCATATCATGCCTGGAGAATAAACAAAATCCCAATATGCTCAGACCATGCTACGAAATGCAAACTTCCATCTGATATAAAATTCAGAATTTTGAAAACAAAAGGAGCTACCGTTTGGAAATTCTGGCAGAATGTCAATCGGGCAGTGGCGATCTTTGGTAAATCCTGTTACACCTTATTCCATTCCCCCCTTTAATCGTACGTCTTTAGAAAACTTTTTAAAGGAAAGGACACATAAAGCTTCACTTAATCATAGACCCACAGTTGCTGAACAATTTTATTTCTCAGCTTCCTAAACATGCAGTTGTTCTCTAGTCTTAGTAGACAGTTCTAGAGATACTCTAGTACTATCTCTATCTTCACAGATTTAAAACACAGATATAATTCACCAGTTCTTTCTGTGTTCAGGAATGGAAATTATTCATTCCCTTTGATTTTACAAAGATAAACTCTTTTACTGTTGCTTTTGCTGCAGCTATGGTTATTTCTGTTTTAATACCATCATGTATGTTATCTGTCTTCCCTTTGCTATCATGCTAACATAATCATCTTTACTGAAACATGAGTGAAAGATTATCTTTAATATCCACTCTCACAAGATAGTAGCTCTTTCTTCCTTATTCTGTTCCTATTACATAGCTGAAGAGTGGTTTACTATTTGTTCTTTCTTCTATAAAGACCAGCTCAGCCTGGCTTTGGAAATTCTCACTTTGTATCCAAACCTCCCGACCTCTGACACTTAGTACTGAGCAGACAGCTCGGAAGGCAAGGGTGCAAGGAGGAAAACACGTCTTGAATATTCCTAATGGTGTTGCATACATACCTTGTATTTTAGAGTCATGCCCCACAACTTTTTCTCTGTGTTAATATTCAGGTTCCTGGCAGTGTTAGCATCATTACTTTCAAAGAAATTTAGATTTTCTTTGTTTATTTGTATCTGCAGATTTCTCCTACTAGCCATTTCCCTTAGTTACGAAACTTTGCTTTTTGGGGGGAAAACAGAACAAAACAAAACAAAAAAAAACACTTACAAACTTTTTTTTTTTCTCAAGAAACATAAAAGGAGCATAGCCTTCAACAGAGTGATCACAGGTATTTGGTGTTATCAGCCTTCATAGCATCCTCATTGCTTATTAAGGAATCTTAAAAATTCTGAAACATCCCCATAAAAAAATGGAACACTATAACACATCTTATTGATACATTAGCTACTTCATGAAGACTGTCAGCTACCACATGAAAAAAATCTATGATGATTACTGATAGGCCGTGTTCTCCAATAACCATTTAACTAGTTAAAATTCCCCACAACGACATTTCCGCAGATTTCTGGATTGTCACTGGATTGTCCCAGTGCTAGTCCAGAGTAAACACCTTTTCACACCTTAAAACATAAGTTTTTAAGCACATATAACCCACCCTTTCCAGTTATCATTAATGCTCATTTGTATACCAACAGGACTTTAGTTTGAGTTCCCTTTCCTCAGTAACTTACAATATTAAAGCCCTTATTTTCAGGTCCAAATTCACTGATTCAAGCACAGACGCTCCTACTTCTTCCCTTTCCTTGCACAGGTTTTTGTCATATCTGTATTCACATTTCAGCTTTTCCTTAGGAACAAAACTTGGCCACTGAACAGATCAAGCACAATCCTAGCAGCAATGTGTCCTCTCAACAGCTTAGAGTTTTCTTTGCTAACCAAAGTACTAATAACATTTCTGTTTACACTGTTCTGTTCTCATTTTCCCCATTTTACTCCTCTTCAGCTATCTTATACATACATATGTATATATATAGTCTAGGGGATATATGAGTTCCCCCAATCTTCTCCTCTCATTTCTCAGTTTATAAGCCTTCTTCTAGATGTTTCAGCACCAACTTGAGGTCAGTTTCTGTTAGTCAAGAGGAGTGCACTTTTCAACATGTCTTTCATCAAGCTGCACAATAATGTTTGGTGCTTCGAAACACATCCCTTGTAGCATTATGAGTTATGTGCTGATCACCATTGCTCCATCATGCTTCTACTCTCTTATCCCACTGGAACATAAAGCAAATTTCCAAACATCTTAAAGGCATTTTAAATCAAAGCAGAAACTTATCTACCTCTGACCTAATGTTCCTTGCTTCAACATACATGCAATATGATCAGCAGACTGTTTCCAAAATTAAAATATCTGGCCTAGTCCCGCTGAAAGACCAAGTTAACCAGAAAGTTTACAAGCAGAGTCAGTATTATTTTTACAGTAATGGGCCAAGTCTTGTAGCATTAAGTTTCCTCAGGTAAACATGAACTTACATGAAAAGTAGATGTCTCCCCTTACATCCTTCCTAGATCTATTCTGATTATACTGTAGCTTTGGGAAAGACTTACTCAGCTACAGCCTTCTCTTCTGGGAGAGACGCCCTGGCTTTCTTTTCCCCTTATCAGCCAGATGAAATGGGGAATGGTATAGAAGTAGGCAGAGCAACTATTTCCTTCCCAAGAACACAGAAAAACACGTTTCTCCTCAGTTTCAATCTGCTCTTTTCCTGGAGAAATACAGCCATGGGCTGCATCTTATCACCAAGACAATTACATGTCCCTGTGTATGATTTCACTATATATCTTTGGGATATACACTGTTATGGTTAGAAAGCCTCCTAACGATAGGCTTGCCAGAAGATAAAGACCCTAGAGGACGCAACTGAGAAATTTATAGTTATGCATTGCACTTATCATCTCTTGATTGTAGGCATCCCTTGCTTTCAATGCAAATCCACTTTGTGGATATGAACCAGATATAAATTGCTGTAGTTTAATTGATTATAGCCATAATCCTTCATGGGAATGCTTATTCTCATTCAGTGTTTAGACTGATTTTGTTTGTGCAGAGCCAAAACAGAAGCAAGTTTATGCCTTATTTTTGATGCACCAAGCACAGATCAGCCCAAATACAGCTGAGCCAAACCACAAAAAGTGATGTAGTAAAAGAGGAGTCTTAAGATGAATTCAGGTTTCATATATCCATAGCCTTGCTCTAGTGGCACACAATACCCACACTATAGATGTACTCCCAGCTCTGTGTTTTCCTAACACTAGAGCGAGGGTATTAGATTTATAAGGAGTTTTTACCCACAGCTATTCAAGACAGAAAGAAACATGAACTTTCGCAGCACAACCAGCAGCTAACATCCTGTGGTGTAGTGTGTTGGCCTACTGGTGGCAAAGGAAGAAAAAAAAAACAAAATAAATAAAAGAGATTATTTTAAAAAACTAAGGTTGTAAAGCTTCCAGAAAACAAGCTGTCCTCAGTAGATAGATTCCATGGGTAAGACAGATCAGCAAGTGCCGCATAGTCTTTCATGCACAGAATAAAGCAAAGATAACTAATATACTGGAACTGTGCTTCAAAATAACAGTTCAACAAGTTAAAAAAAGATATCTGATTGTGAGATGTGAGTGAACAAAGACAGAGAAAAATAATCACATGCTCTAAATCTGGTCCTGGGCAACAAATTAGATTCAGAATACAGGCAAACTGTGATTTAGCATGTAATTAAGAGATCCTCTCTGAATTACACAACTTTCATTCACTTCTTCAGAAGATACAAGAACACTGCAATCACTTGCCAAGTCTGATCCCAACACGCCATGGGGCAAATTGAGACCCTAAACTGTCATAATCTATTTAAATCATATGTAGGCTAAAGTGCATGCAATTGCTCAGTATATTAAATTACTACTAGTGTGTTGATATTTCCTCATGAACAATCTACAGCTCTGAATTATTTATTGAGGAGGAAGTGGCTTTTGAAGTGAACATTATTTCTCTCTCACTAATGCCTGAATATGATAAAAATAGTTGCCAAGAGAAAACGGAAATTTAAAAAGATACTTCCATGACTGACATCTCCCAGATTTTACCTGACTCCTTCATGCATTTCTTCTCTTTTTGAAGTCTATATGGTAAAATGATGTTCACCTAAATAACAAGATGTGAAATAGCCTCTGTCAGGAAACTATTTGAAACAATCACAGCTACATACACATTCAGTATGCGTACACAAACAACCAATAGGAGTCCTAGACATACGATGGCTTTGTGCTTCCTTGCCTGCAGAATCCAATACTGCTTAAAGAAAACCAGCTTCAAGAAAGTCGCACAGCAGACTATCTCTAGAACAAAGAGTGGCACATCACAGAACCAAAAAGCTTTGGGTTGTAGTGGACATGAAGGACACTTAACTGAGTATTGAGTTGCAGCAGGAACTCGAAGAAGGACACAATTCTTCCACTGGTCCTTCAAGTTCTCAGACACATTTTTCAAATTCTTGTCTCCTCAACAGGAGTATTCACAGGTTTTTGAGGATAGTGAAGTGAAAAAAGATGAAGCAGCAGCAGATTCCCACAGAACAAAATAATGCAGTGTGACACATTCTGCATTATGACCAAATCAGAATTTATTTGGTCAAAGAGGTATCATGACAATGAAGTGCACTCTTGAGTGACAGCTGCAGTAGATTAACCCAAAACAATTACTTGAAATGAATGTAAGTAATCCTTCTGTCTTCCTTTCTCCTTCTACACAACTAAGGTTGCTATTCATGCAGAATTCCCTAAAGAATGATCTTTGCCATGCCATTAGAAGACATAACTCCACCATATTTCTATTGTTCATTTATCTGCAATGGTCTATGTACACTAAACATGGATCAAATCTTTCAGTAAACTTTCCATGAATGAATTTGAATGTTGATTTTATTTTATTTCAAGGTGCTTCTTCAGTTTCCAAGGTGCTGAAGTTAATTTCTTTAATAACCAAACCTTTGTGTCTACTAATTAGAAATATCAAAAAAAAATTTGCTGTTTAAATCATATGTCATTGCTTCTGATCCTTGATTGGATGAGTAATGAAATTAAGTAAGACCCCTATGAATTGTGAGTATTACTACTGAATTTGTAATTATGGTTTTGATTAATATTCTGGCACTCAGGCCTAAAATACACATTCTGTAAGTATTTGCACTAATAAAGGTCTAGCTCAAAAAAATCAGTACAAGTCATCACCACAGTCAAACTGAATTCGTTAGTGAACTTCAAAAGAATACTTGCATGTTTGTTTATGATGATGGTTATAAACAGTGTTCTTCTAAGACTCCTATATAGTGCTAGCTGTCAAATAAAGCTACTGGCCATCTTCCCTCATTAGCTGCTGGTATAAAATTAAAAATTAGAGATACAAGTTTTCCTGAGGTATTGAAAACATACTATGTTGATGCAAGTTAACAATTTAAATCCCAATGTTTCAAAGCTCAATGAATCATTTTATAGAAATTTTAAATCCTTTAAGACATATCATTATATTAAAAATTTAAACATACTTTTTCTTGTAATATGCTTCTATTTATTACTTACAGTGAACATTAGGAACGTTTTTTATTTCATTACTGAAATATATTTAATTCAGCTGACAGTCAATATTTTTCAAAATCTTCTTCCCATCCAATACTTTCTGAACTTAAAGAAAGCCAATCAAAGAATCTCATATTTAGTAAACAGAAAGGTATGGATGTATAATTTCATTTTTTGTTATAGAAATCTCTCATTTGTAAAACACTGCAAGTAACATTGATAACAACTTATTAATATGAATTCTGAAGCAGTAGGACACATCACAAATCTGGTACCTGTCCCGTTAAAAGGCATTAGCCCTGTAGAAAGGCTCTGGCTCTTATTACAAAAGGGGTTGAGTATCTATACACTGTATAATAAAGAGATGGGCAGTGTAGGGATAGCTAGACTCAAGGAGAAGGACTGAATCTAGGTCTCAAACTGACTTTGAGATGATTTAGGAAAGATACTGACTCAAAACCACCACACTATTTTGAACATGCTTTTAAATCACAAGTACCAGCAACTCCTCAATGCTTGTATTACAGTAGTATTCAAAAACCTACATATAGGATCAGCCTTCTGCTGTGCTGTAAGTTTTCAGAGGAACAGAAATAAATTCTTCTCCCAAACACCTTTTCACCTTACCACAGAATCATAGAATCTTCTGGTTGGAAAATACCTTTGAGATCATCGAGTCCAACCGTACATGTCTTCTGCTAAACCATGTCCTTCAAATACTCATCTACCTGTTTTTTAAACACCTCCAGGGATGGTGACTCAATCACCTCCCTGGGAAGCCTGTTTCAGTACCTGACCACCTCACATCTAGTCTGAACCTCCCCTGGTACAACTTATGGCCATTTCTACTTGTCCTATCACCTGTCACTTGAGAGAAGAGATCAACACTCCCTCTGATACAACCTCCTTTCAGGCAGCCGTAGACAGCAAAGAGGTCTCCCCTCAGCCTCCTCTTCTCCAAGCTAAACAATCCAGTTCCCTCAGCCGTTCCTCATAGGACTTCTTCTCCAGCCCCTTCACCAGCCTTGTCACCCTTCTCTGGACGCGCTCAAACATCTCAATGTCCTTCCTATCTGAGGGGCCCAGAACTGAACACAATACTCAAGGTGTGGCCTCACCAGTGCCAAGTACAGGGGCACAATCACCTCCCTGGTCCTGCTGGCCACACTGTTTTTGATACAGGCCAAGATGCCATTGGCCCTCTTGGCCACCTGGGCACACTGTTGGCTCATATCCAGCTGGTTGTCAACCAACACCCCCAGGTCCTTCTCCAGGCAGCTCTCCAGGCACTCTTCCCCAAGCCTGTAACGCTGCATGGAGTTGTTGTGCCCCAAGTGCAGGACTCGGCATTTGGTCTTGTTAAACCTCATCCTGTTGGTCTCAGCCCATGGATCCAGCCAGTTCAGATTCCTTTGCAGCACCTCCCTTCCTTCAAGCAGATCAACACTGCCACCCAGTTTGGTGTCATTTGCAAACTTGCTAAGGCTGCACTTGATCCCTCCGTCCAGATCCTTAACAAAGATATTGAACAGGACTGGACCCAGCACTGAACCCTGGGGAACACCACTCGTGACCAGCACATCACTAGTGACCAGCACTCATGACCGATACAGGTGAGGCTGGAAAACATCAATAGATTTCACTAGAAGAGGAAAAGAGACACATTGACTAAAGACCTGCTATGGGCTACCTGAGAAAAGTCCCACATGAAGAACCACTTACGGCCCAAATCACAGGCTGGTCATGCGATCAGTCTTCTCCCTCTAGAGGTGCTAGAATTTTACACCAATCAATGTGAAACCCCCACAACCTCACAACACAAGCCTAAATTCTCAGGTTCTCAGTCTACATCACACATCTGAATAACAGGTCCTACATGGCAAGGGAACAAGTCCATTTCAACTAGAGCCTTCTCAGCTCCACAGCTCTTATGCTCTGCTTATCCAAACCCACCAGATCCAAATCTACAAGGGGCTAAGTAAGTCTCTTCAGAGACAAACTCAGGGACTCATGATGGGGGGCTTCTTTTGATCCCTTTACTAGTTTTCCCAGCAGCCCTCTTGTTTTAAACCTGCCATGCCAGCAACATAACCAATAATTAATTAATTTTTTAAGTCAATCAGCTCATTAATGGATTAGCTCTGCCACAGAAGTAACAGTAAGAGAGTGAAGTCAGGTTATGGAAGAACATATATCTCCAAAACTTTATTTTTTTGGTACAAGAAAAATAATGAATGGCACACTTAAGTACCAAACACAATCTTCAGTTCAGTAAGGTAATTTTCAGACTCTGTTATCATGAGTTCTTAATTAACCTGTGTGGTAAAAATTCCTAACAAATGGTTGTTGACTGTAAATGCAATCCCTCCTTCTGACACATGCATTAATGAACTATTGTAGAAGTTCAAAGCCATTATTAGCGAGTTGTCTCAGCCACATTAATTATCCTCTGCACTGTATTTGGCTTCACTTGGGTAACTTAACTCTTCTTTAATTGTCCAGTCTTTATTTACAGAACATCTTTGTTTAATATGCTATGAACTCTGATTACATTTATGCTTTTTCCAATAATTTTTTTATTGAACGTGGTTTCCACCATTACTACTGGAAGTGTTCTACACTCAGTTTGCTTGTCTGCTCTCAGCCATATGTCACTGCTTTTGAATATGCAACGTCCAGTGCTTTGAAGCTTTGGGCTGAAGTTGATTCTAGCACCTCCAAAACATTTAATAAAATTCCATACCATGTTGGATCCATTTTATAAAGCAAACTAGCAGATAAGGAAAACAACACAGGAGAGAAGGTGATGAACTAGCTTAAAGCAGAAAAAGCGGGTAGGTGAAAGACAGAACTTTTTAAGCTATATAGAATATTATGGGCATAATAAGCATAAATACTTGAGGAAAGAAATGCATAAAATATTAAAATTTTACTTTAATATGACAATGATGTCCATTATGTAGAGATGTTCATGTCCTCAACATATTTAACTTAAAATAATGTGCTTTGACCAGCACACCAAAATGATAATTCATTTACATTGCTCCCACCTAGATCATTTTATCTTTATTTCTCAAAGTATATTACAAAACCAAGCTTAATATCCATATAACACCCAGACTGCAAATACGCACTAAATCATGAAAGGATAACATTTCCAGAAGTATGTTTATAAGCTCCACTCCAATAAAAGCAAAAGGAAGATGCCATTCTTCATTTCTGAAAGTTAGACAGGTAAAAAAGGCAACAAAAATTATGCATACTGAAAACCTGGGATTTACTTGCTGTGGAGTTTGTGATGAGCTGAGAGACAAGAAGTTGGGACATGAAGATGGGGATTTATTTCAGCCACAAAACCATGCTTCTTATGTTGATAAAAATCAACTACAAAAGTAATATCATGAAATCAACTCAAAGCAAGAATGAGCGACTCAAGTATTTTTTAAATTTCTGTTTAATTCAATTTTGCAAGAAACAGAAGAGGAAAAGGGTGAAACAACTATTGAGTGACACATCAAAAACACCTTTCTTGTTTCTCTTTTTCTAAGGCTGACTACATATGACAGGAAAGGCTGCTGGAAAAAATGAATAAATGAATCCTTCAGCTAATTCAGGTCATCTAGAGCTACTCGCATAAGCTAAACAGGCATTTCCACATAGATGCATATACGGTCCTGTTTGTGGCTACACTATACACAAAGAATGAATGTTTGAAAACAGAAATATTGGCAGCATACTTTTACGATAAGACAGATAGAAGGTTAAAAGGTTGGCAACAAAAAATAATTAAGCAGTAAATAAGACAGGGAAATCTGTATTGGGTCAATTTGAAGGCCCTAAGTATTAGCTCTTCTTCTCTGGCCTCAAAAACATGACATTTCTGTCAGCATGATGACACAGATTCAGCAGAAAGAACAGTAAATGTCCCCATCCAGTCTCACCTCAGTCTCAGTGCAGAAAGGATTCTGGGAGACAGGACTTGAGCCCTTACAGCTAGAAAGGGTAGCAGACTCAGATCTCCTAAAACCTGAGGAAATACTCTAATCACAAGGGACATTTTTCCACTACTATAAAACAAGACAGAGTCAGAAATATTTGTTGGGGACCTGAGTTTATCATAAAGCACAAACAATGTGCTTTATGTGCGTAACAGTTCAATTAACTAAGGAATTTTAGTGTCATTCAGCCTAGTTTCTGTTTAGCAATGGACTTAAATGAGAAATTAGGAATTCAGGCCATGTGTGCTGGGGAGATCCTGGACACAAGCAAAATGCAGCCTCCAGGACACTTTCAAGTCAAACATTGTTGTTCATTTTGTTTAACTTTCTCAAGGAATTTCCTTACAAAGGCTGCTGAGCTCAGTTTTTGAGATCGTATAT
Source organism: Tapera naevia (assembly GCA_033556795.1). Classification (NCBI taxonomy): domain Eukaryota; kingdom Metazoa; phylum Chordata; class Aves; order Cuculiformes; family Neomorphidae; genus Tapera; species Tapera naevia. The sequence goes on from JAUMJJ010000038.1 coordinate 23,106,079, forward strand.
TCAGGTCTATATGCCCAAAGAACATCTAAATTCTGCTCGGCAGAGCTAAGTCCTATTTTAGATCTGGCTCACAGCAAGATTTCCATATAGAATGAGCACATAAAGACTAGAGTTGAAAAAAAATAAAAAGAGGTAGAACTCCACCCATACCACTCTTCAAGATACAAAAGGCTACATTCATAATGACAAAGCTTATTGTTCCACACTAACCACTATTAATCCATTAAAATATGGGCAGAGTGGTTCTTGTTGTTTACTGTGCATATGTAGATCCCTCTGTAGAGAACTGAAGTCTACTGCTCGACATAAGGTGTTTTCCCTAGACCTGCTGGAACTGATCTACTGATATTGCGCACCACACATAGAAAAACACCATTCAAAGAAGTTAGCAAGAACCTAGAACAGATCAGATGTTTACATGAAAACATCACATCAAAGTCAGTAATGCTGAAAACTGGCACCACTAACCTTCATTATTAAGAGCAGAAACCAATCTGATATATAGCATCTGATAGAGATAAGGAAAACTGTCCTTCCATCTGCAGGTTAATTTACTTTTTAATCACTGTAAAACATCTGCAACTTTCTCAGAATCAGCTGGTATCAGCTCTTGGTACTTTACTCTTGCCTAAGTCACACCTTCCAGTTTTAGAAGAATAAGAAGTTGTTACATTTGTTGTCAAATCATTGGCTGTCAAACTTCCTTTGAAAACACCCCACAAAACAGCCTTGCACCAACTGGTGCTTACTCCAACCATTTGCTCCAACTGGTGGTATCAAATCATTTGTAACTGATTGCCTTAACCACCCCCAACATTTATCCCTGCCAATCAAAAAGACCTATATGGCTCATCACACAACCATGAACATACTGCACAAGTGCATTGTCAAAGGAAACGTAATGGAAATAACAACATAGTATGCCAATTATTTTTTGCTTTGGGGGGTGGGGGACAGGGGGAAATACATTATTACCCATTTCAGTCATTCAGGGAGGAAAACAGAATGAGAGGGAGAGTGATAAAAAAAACACTTCAGCTATCAGGGAACACAGGGAGATAATAATTCAGGTTATTTCAGAAAATTCAGGTAAAACCTCTTGGAAAAATGCATTCCCAAGACTTATTATTTTTTTATCCTAAAATTTATGAAAACACACTTAAAAGTACTCTCTTCCCAGTAAACTGATGTCAAACTGATGCCACACATTTGTATTTATCGTTGTTCAGATGACTAATCACTGCAATCAGAGTTTATCTAACATTTTCTCTTTATATCTGACTCTCCACAACACGCCCTCCACCTTCTCCAGTCTCTCAAGCAGTCACTTAGAAAATTATTCAAATAATCTCTCTTTGGTCAGTGGCTGAAAGGAAATAAACTGGAGTTTTAGGTACACAATGTATAAGGATTAACTGGCTTTCCTGTGCCTTTTCAGAACTTGCTTACCTTACACGATCCCTCAGTTCTCCCGCATTTTCTCCTTTATATCAGCCTCCTTTCATTTTAAAAATCAAACAAATAAAAAAGTTATTTTTATAGCCTGTTTGCCATTTTCATTCCTATATGTCTACTTGACACGATGTGTACAACTGTCAACTGTGCTAGAATGGACAAAAATGGCATCACTTTATAAACATACTTTAGCAACCGCAAATCTCTACTGTAGCTTGAAATACAAGAAAAAGAGCTATTGATTTTGTCTCTGCCCAATAAATTCCTCCCAAACTACCTGTTTACTGAAACTGTAAGTCACTGCTGTGATTAATCTGCTCTATATTAAAAGCTACTTAGCTGGAACAGAGAGATGGCAGAACGAGCTAATACTGTTATAAGTGACATAGAAATTGATTTAATTCTAATTTCACTAGAACCTTTGTATCTTTGTAGCAAAATCAGTCCTTATGGACAAATATTAAGGACTAAGACAGCTGACAATGACCATACTCTTCTAGACAAGGTAAACTGTGATGTAAAAAAATTGAAAATATGGATCAGGGTAGCGGAATCTATAGATCACACTGTAATGTTACATCTTCTTGCTTTCCCACAGGAGGTCTGGACATGCAAGCTGACCTTTAATAAATAAATACTTTCTCTGATGTAAGTAACATAGAAATTTTAGTCAAAACCCCTCATCTGGTTGCAAGAACCTTGTGGAGGTTTACGACACTCAGAAACATAATGTGAAAATATAATAAAATATAAATTCTTTTCATATATAAGTTTCTAGAAAGCATTCTGTGTATAAAATAATAGTTCTCCTAAGTCAAAGCAGGTCTTTGAAAATCTGAAAACTTACATAACTGATAAATATTCTCTGTAGAGAGAACCTTTGTTAATTATTGAAGTACAGTATCTTTCTTCTAAAGTATATCAGCATCCTTTACATGTAGCTTCAGCTATTAGAATAAACTGAATACCAAATCTGATTTGTATGCAGACTTGTAAAAGATTTTTAAGAACATAGAAAAATTCCCTTTTGTATTTCAAAAAAAATTATGAAAGGCACAGCCTTCATCTGCATATCACTGTCTTAAAAAAAAATTAAAAGGAATTGAATTAATTCTGCTTAATGTATTAGCAGAAGTTTAAATTTAGTTAGGCCACCTACAGGGTGGGCTGGCCCTTCTAATCCTGCTTTCTGAGGGTAAAAAAAAAAAAGAGAGAACTTTAATTCCTGTTTCTGACAGCCCATCACCTTTCCCGAGTCCTAAAAACACAGCAAGTAAAATAGTTAGCCAGTAGGACTTTAACTCAAGCACTGCAGTAACTCAATAAAGGAAATATGGTATTGCTGAGTGGTAGCATTTCACTATACTAAGAGACAGATGGGGAGGATATGCAATAATCTTGCCTAGGAAACAGCTATGACTCATAAATTTGGACTCAATGTGACAAATTATCTGACAGATTTCAAAACAGTGAGAAAAACTGGTGTCAGATTGAGATATTATCACATCTCAGTGTGAAGTCCAATGGCAGCTGGAATTATTGACCATCTAACTACACTGAACACCTACACTACTGCTGAATAAAAGTGTCAAAACTACTATGTAGAGTGAAAGTGTAAAAACAAATGAACCTATTTAAGGATGGAGCTGAGCTGATTTAAAGACCAATGATGTTTTTCTTAATTTAAACTACCTTGCTCATAGTTCCAGCTTAGAGGACCAGTCATGCTTAACAGGGAGCGCTCGAGGAAGTCGTAAGGACTTCTCATACACAGTGCATACAGCATTTCCCTTTTCTAGGCAAATTGTAACAGCGTCAACTGATTGCAGAGGTGAAGCTTATGAGTGCAGGAAATGAAACTTCTTCAGTGGATGATCTAGCCCTGTGAAGAAAACCTTCCACAAGGCACCACAGAGACTGCAACTTGCACTGCTTCCGGAATCCACCATCACTCTACAACTGTCCTCCAATCGCTTTTTCCTCCACACGTAAGAACAAAGAAGGAAAAGGATGATTATGATTTCTTAGTATTACACACAAACAGATATAGCTAAACCATAGCATCGCTTCTCAGGGAACAATTACCTTCCCCAGAAGGGTCAGTAATCAACCTAGCGTCTCCTGCTCCTTCTCTAGATGGGTTCCCACACAGCAAGCAAATCTCAGACACCTCACTCTGTTCAGAGGGATATACTTAACTATCTCACTATCATCTCAGCTACCCAGAAATAATTTCAAAGGGTAAGTCCTCCTCCTTGCTGTGATTTGCCCTTCCTCTGGCCTTGTTGGCTACAAAAACTTGACAGTTCCCTTTCAGGCACTTCAACTCCAGCCACCATAGGAATCTCCAAGCACTCCAAGCACTATTCCCCTACGAGGCACAACAGTTGTTTCTTGCTTTGCAGACACTATAAGAAAGGCACCATCGAGTCCTCCAGTCTCCTCCTCTCACACACCTGACTTCCCAGACTGATGCTCCCTCAGGGCTGGCTCTCAGGACCCCTTTACCCAGCTTCAGAAGCATGTCTCTCCAGTTGTGCCAACTCAGAAGAACCTCAATCAGAAACAAAAGTTTTCAAGGAAATGAACGAGCTCCACAGATGCCAAGTGAATGCCATTATCTCTAGCATCCAGACACCAAGTCCTGCTATGCACCACAAGATCTGAAAACCAGGGCTAAGCCTGAGGAGCTTAGTGAATCAAAGGGATGCTCAAGGACAGTGTTTACATACTTCCATGCCAGGCTCAAAGGGCAAGAGTTTATCTAAATCCTACTGGCCCTTATACCTCTATATAGTCCTTACAGACTATAAATTAAAGCATTCATTTCCCTTTTTTGAATTTCAATGGAATATGAAGACCCTATGTAATACATTGTCCTTGTACTCCCCAGAGTCTGCTAATAAAAACCCATGTCTCTCACAACACTTACTTGGGAGAGCAGGGTTCTGCAGTGTGGCTTCCATGCCCATATATTGGTAAAAAAGCAGAACACTGGAAGTATGGGTAAGGAAACATATCTGTATCTGTCTCTGAAGGCAGAATCTCATCAGTGATCAGATTTTAATATGAAATTAGCTCCCAACAAAGGCCTAGTATCTGCAGTCAGCTGTGGCAAGCAACTCCTCAGAGAATTCACTGGAATTTTAACTGAAGAACAGTGTTATTAGGAAGTCTGTGAAAATCCAACTCCCTTAAAAAAAATCTATAGGCTTATTCTTCAAAATGGACAAATTCAGTCTTCTAAAATTTTGCGGGGGAGAGAAATGCGCCAATTTCAAAAGAAAAAAAGATACATATTTATTCAGAACTGATTGGCATTTTAGCTGCTCCTGCAGCTCCTCTTCTTTACACTCTAGGAAAAATAATTTTCATAATTTTGTTTTGCCTAATTCCAGCATTGTTCCATGCCACATTAAAGACCTCATTCATTTCCCATTAGCACATTTTAGTTAAAATTAACACATAATCATTTTCAATGATCTGGCTTTCAATATGTGTGTAAACAAAAATTAATCTCGAACAAGGAAAAGCTTTAGAATTGTTCAAAATCATCCTAACAGACCGAATCACTAAAAATCACATTTTTAAACTTTGTTTTTTTAAACTTTGTTTTTTTAAACTGAAGAACACTGGGACTGCCAGTTGTACCCTCCCAGCTCCCCAGGACAGCTGCCTTAAATAAAAAATTGTCACAGATTCCCCCTAAGCCTTTGGCAATGTGACAAATAAAGGGAAACTGAAGACCTCAAAAATCAAGTTAACACTTTAAGGGGAGACAGAGGACACTGAACGCCAAATGAAAGCAGAATAAGCACCGATCTTAGTATATTGAAAACAAGGCACAAGCAAACCTCTCCCGTACCTGGTATCCTTGCCCATGTACAAAACTACCAAATATGAAAAACTCAGTTCTCATACCTAGGGCTCCTTGTTGACACAGAAACAACAAAGATTACTGTAATTTTCATCTGTGCAGAATTCAATCCAATAAGTAACAGAAAATGTAAATACAGGTATAAAGGAGCTTTAAGCAGGGCCAAAAGAAAAAGAGACAGGGAAAATTGAAAACTGAAGAAAACACAGAGACAGAGACAGTAAATAAAAGGTAATGTAGGTTTCGCCAACTGTAGGGATGGTGCCCCCAGCAAGTGTGCACCTGTGGTGGCAACACAGTACGGGCTGTTTAGCTGTGTCAAAGAGTCTCCAAATATGTGCAACTGGGAAACACTTTAGACCATCCTACAGCCTAAATGCTTAGGAACTCTTTGCTCAGGCTAATGCAGCTGTTACACTGTGAAGCAGAAGTTTTGGACTGCAAAGTGTGAGTGTTCCATTTTTCAGAAAACCATAATTATTTTCCACATGTCATGTTAGTTCTGACTCCATGCCTATGTACAGAGTTTCCCCGGGGCTGTGACCTCTCCTTTTTCGTGCTGATTATTAGTTTTACACAACTCCAAAGCCTCTCCCTTATGAGGAATACACCCAGGGAATTAAAATAAACGCACTTCAATCAATTATGAAGCGCGAATATGCAAGACTGCCTGCAACTGACCATATAATTTGTACATTTGTGGAAAACTGCAAATAAATCCTACTAAATTACTGACAGACAAACAATTCTACAGCTCTGTTTCCCTGAAAAATCTTAAAAAAAAGTGTAACAGGCTAAAACATAAATAATGTTCTAACACTCCTCGTCAATTTAATATTCTGGTAGTCTCATGCTACTGCTCATAAAACATGAAAAAAAAGCTACATGTGATCAAAAGGGGCTCAGTTGGTTTTAAATATAAAGGACTAAGTGTTCTTGCAAGGAGCAAATCTTATGTTAAAAGAAATGGTGCTTCATCAAAAAGCAAGCAGCTGGAGAGCTCTAAATCCCAACTACCTCATCTGACAGAAGTGCGGTACAATATCAGATTGCACCCTGCTCCACCCAAAGCCCTGCTCTTTGTGTTTCCCGAGTCATGACACCAGACCTTGTAAAGCTCTCTTTCATGTCACTCAGCATGATATACAATGTTTATCTTCTATGTGGCTGAGTATGAACATGAATTTCTATGTATAGTTTGACAATCTTCTGCCTCTGCGGGATCAGGACTAAATATTACATAAACCCATCTCATTTAGAAAGTTCTAAATTTAACTTTCATTCATCCATGGAGGGAGATCATACAAACATACAAGATGAAGAACAAAGCATCACTTTTCATTCAAAATTCTCTTTCTCTCTCAAGCTGTGTCACAGTTAATATTAAGCACACCTGTAACTTGGAGTCAGTTTCACAAGTTCATAAAATTGTATTTTTTATTGTAAACCAAAGAATCTGGAAAGAGAAAGATACTTAGTTACGGCATCCTGAGATCTTCGGTCTATTATCTAGCAGCACTTGGATTTCTTGATGCTTAAAGGCCACAAACAGAACTCAGTTGTACCGGATACTGCACTAATACAGAGCAGAAGTCCCTTACCAAAAGCGTGAGATAGATTAAATACGTCAGAGTTACAAGCTTATTACATTCTCTAATTAAATAACTGTGAAAAAAACAGTGTTTCCAGAACAGAAACATGACAGAATTCCTTTCCACCCATCAGACAATACACCAGAAGTATTTTCAGGTGGTGCTTTAGTGCTCTGCCCCCTGCTTTCAACACAGCATGTATCTTCCACAATTTTATGTGGAAATTCCAACTCTATATACGGTATGTATTCTGAACTCTGCATTTTTCAGGCAGCACTAAATGTATTTGCAGGGCATTTGGCCTCGATATAAGTTTTTTTTTCTGAGAATGTGCTTAAAATAAAGGAAAACGCTACTTTTGCAAACTATGATGTCATCTCCCTTTTCAGCAAATGCCTCCCACAGCCTCCTTCAGAACATCCTTTCCGTAACACACATTACGTCGCTTGCGAACGTTTTCGAGAGCAGCTACTCCAAAGTTTGACTCAGAAGACATTCCTTCACTACATCACGAGTAGAAAAAGCATACTCATAACAAGAAGCAGCCTGCAGGCAGCATATTTACACATAAAAATCAAAACAACGGCAACGGGGCGTTTACTAACAGTTTCTGCAGAGAAACTCCTCACTGTTAGTGAAGTTCCCCGTTGACAGCAACGCTATCCGGGCCACACGCGAGGAGACCGGAAGACGCACATTACTGGGGTATTCCCCTTTTGTTTTTTCACTTAGGCACAGGCTTCCCAGGAAGTTTGGGGAACCTCGCGTCGAGCCGAGCGCCTCCCGGGGCGGCTGCCGCCCAAACGGGAGAAGGTGCTCAGGGACACGACGGGGTCCCCCACGACGGGGTGGGACTTTCCACGGCCACTCTCAGCCTCCCGGGGACGTCACTGTTCCGAAGCCCCCTCGGCGGGCCGAGGGTCGCTATCCCGAGGAAGGACCTCGAGGGGAACGGGTAGCCCAAGGGGAGGGGAAGGGGAGCCGAGCCCGTACCCCACGTCGCCCCCTCCCAGCTCCTCACCTCCAGACCTGCCCGAGCTGCAGGATGTGGACGAGCGACTGCAGGAGCCAGATGCAGAAGGCGCAGGACGCCGACCTGCCGCCGCCGCCCGTGCGGGGACCGGCGCTGGCGCCGCCGCTGCCGGCGGCGTTGCTGCTGCTGTTGCTGCTGGTCGTGGTGGCGTTGCCCTTGCTGGCGGTGGACGCCTGCCGCTGCGGCGTGCAGGGGCGAGCGGCGTCGATGTCCGCGGCCGCCGAGCCGCTGCTCACCAGCAGTTTGCTCTCGGCGGCGGTGGGGCAGTGCCCGGCGGCGGCGGCGGCGCTGTCCTCGGTGCTGAAGTCGTGCGCGAACCAGCGGAAGCTGAAGACCTGCACGGAGAGGGAGCCCAGAAGCACGAAGAAGAGGGTGAGCCCGAACCACCAGCGCTGGCCCCGCAGGTAGTAGTCGACAGCCAGCCAGATGTCGGTGCCCACGTCCGCGAAGTACACGGCCAGGGCGGCCAGGATCCAGAGGCAGTCCCACAGCGAGTAGCGCCGCTGCTCCCTGCCCAGCCGCAGGCACAAGGAGGAAGAGCCCCCGCCCGAGCCCCGGGAGCCCCCGCCACCGCCCCCACCGCCGTCTCCTCCTCTGCCGCCGCCGCAGCAGCAGCAGCGGGAGCCGCCGCCCGAGCCGTCCCCGCCGCCGCCGCCGCTGCTGCAGCACCCGCCCCCGGGCGCCTCGTCGTCGTCGCTGCCGCCGCCCGGCCCGGAGCCGGCGGGCAGCCCCGGGGCCAGCGCCTGCACGGAGCCCGAGTGCTCGGAGTTCTGCAGCGGCGTGAACGCCACCTCGCCGCCTTTCTTCATCTTCCGCCGCCCGTCCGACTTCGCGGCCATGATGCCTCCCTCAGCCCCGCCGGAGAGCAAGCGGGAGCAGCGAGCGCTCCTTTATCCCGCGCCTCCCCCTGCTCCTCCTCCTGCCTCCCGCCCTCCGCCGCCGCAGCGGACCCGCCGCTCCCCTCGTCCCCTGTCCCTGCTTCGCGCCGGGCTACGCGCCCGCGGGCGGCTCCTCCGCGGCGGCCGCGCCCGCAGCGCCGCCTGCCTGCGAGCAGCCGCGTTCAGCCCGCCCGCTCCGCTGCCGCCACCGCCTTCGCGGGAGCCGGCCGTGCCCCTGCCGCCGCCGCCGCGCTCTTCTCGAGCCGGGAGCAGGCAGGGCAACGGTGCCCGGAGCAGCGCATCCCGCCCCCGCCTCCCCGCCCGCCTCCGCCCGCACTCGCCGCCGCCACCACCCAGCTGACTGACGCCGGGAAAGAGGATGACCTCATCCCTCTTCCCTCGCTGCCGCCGCCCCCCGCCCGGCACCGGCACCGGCGCAGGGGCGGGGAAGGGGGCGCTCGGACGCCGGGAGGGACGGGCCCGGGGGTGCAGGGAGAGGAGGTGTCTCGGCTGCCCGGCTTGGGGAGCTGGGCGCGGGGGCAGAGATAGGGAGACGACTGCTCCGTGGAGCGAGGGTCGGTGCGGAGAGGCGGGGTGTGGCCAGTGCCCCCCGGGGTTGCAAGAGTGGGAGGGGCACGGAGCTGCTACCGCCGCCCCGCGGCATCCAGCCCCGCTGGACGGGATAGCGGGGCGTGAGGTGCCACCTCTTCCCCCCGGGATCCTTCGATATTGGGAAGAAAATATTCATGATGAGGGTGGTGAGACACTGGCACAAGTTGCCCAGGGAAGTTGTGGATGCCCCCTCCCTGGAAGTGCTCAAGGCCACTTTAGATGGGTTCTTGAGCAGCCCGGTCTGGTGGGAGGTGTCCCTGCTCATGGCAGAGGGGTGGAACTGGATGATCTTTAAAGTTCCTTCCAACACAAACCATTCTATAATTCTATGATTGTATGGGAGCCGCCGCCCCAGCGCGGTGAAGGGGGGGTCGAGTAGGGGGCAGGACCGGCGGTGATGCCGAGCTATAACGCCCGGAGCTGTAACGTCGCTGCCCGCGCACACACACACACACACACACACACACACACATACACACACACACAAGTCTTCAAGTCCTACCTGGGGAGGGCGGACACTGCCCCGCCCGTCCCGTAGGAAACGCCGCCGTAGTTCCCCGAACTTTGTGAAATGCGAGCGACAAGGTGCAATTCACGAATTATGCCGTGACTCACTCTCTCTATAAAAGGCGTTTGAGGGAAGGTGAGGAGACACCGTTTTACTCCGCCACCCGAAGAAATCGCATTTTATGCAAAAAAATTCCCTAGGCGAACTCACGAACTCCTTTCGCCGCCCCCGCCCCTTTCCCCGCAGCTCCGGCTCCCCCGTTGCGCAGCCGCTCCTCGGTGCTCGCCCGCGTTACTTCGGTGACAGAGGTGGCCCCGCCGCAGACGCCGCCCTCGGATCCCAGCGGGGGACGCAGGTGTACGGTTCTTCGTGGTCCCTGAAGGTCACTAGCCTAGTGCCCCCCTCCACGGGTTCGGGGGTGCGGGCGGAGAGGGGCGTTTGCCACCCACGCTTGGCCTTTCTGCCCTTCTGCACCTTCAAAACACACGGGATGAGGAACTGATTGACTTCGTCGGCGGTTTTTTTCGCCTCTGGAATATTTTATAATAAGCATGCGCTCTCCCTCCTTAGAGTAGTGAAATAGTTCAAGCACGTTGCTGGAATATCTTGATAAGAATGCCAGTGAGACTGTTGATAGGGGACTGCTACATTACGACGAGTAACTAAATATAGCCCCTTCAACTTCATTAATTAAAAAGAGGAAGTTATATAGGCAGATGAAAAATCTGACTTCTAACTCTTAAATGTACATGGTAAGTATAAAGTTGCCTCCTGGCAATTAGCTTTCACTGATATATACCTCAGATTTCAAGAACAGACTACTGTGTGCATTACTGTATTATTCAAAGAATGCTAAGCATACAAAAATCTAACTTTGAAAGGTGACGACCACACATGAAACTAATTTGACTCATTATTTCACATGCTATTGAACATTTACAAGAGTGTTTAATTACATCATCGCATAATGGTTCTTAAATAATATGCATTTGCTCTGCAATCTCTGTTAGAGTGGTATGGCTGTTCTTTTATTTCTACTCCTTTTGTAACCCATATTAATTTCATTCTCATTACAATCCATATGATCTTTATTGCCTTAGACTTTTAATGCAAATTGCTTCTTACTCAAGCTATCTTTTAATAATTCAGTCAGCACCTATATATAATACAATATATCCACTTAAGATTACCTTGTCAGCAGAGAAGGTGCTTAATAATGAAGCTAATTTAGGTACAAGTTGATAGCTTATATATACCAACAAGTTTCCAGTGTTAGTCTATTTATAGTTACATCTTTAGTAAAATGGTTTAGTGTGCACTCCAAGTTACTTTGAGTCTGTTTGACATATAAAGGTCTAAAAGATGCTACAAATTTATAATGGAGGTTATATAGTGATGCAAGTGGTGGTGATGGGAAACAACTGTGCTCCTAGAACTGAAATCTTAACCTAAACTCCTTGGGGTGAGGTAAGAGAGGGAACCAAAGGTGTGTGATTCAGGATGGGGGAATAAAATGGAGCAGATAAGGTCCAGCATACTAGAAGGGCAGAAGGTACCTATAAGCAATACAGTAGATAAATAGTATCAATCTAGCTGTACATCGTCTTCAGAGGTCACAGTAGCCTGCTTAGGGTTACTCCACTGCTAGCCTGCTTGGAGCAGGTAACTGCTGGGGCCAAGTGTCCCTACATCCTCCTCTCCCTGCCCCAGAAGTGAGGCAAATTTTCTGGTATGTTTACCCCCAGCCACTTCACTCAGGGGCAGAATTTGGCCAAAGGGATTGACCGATTACCCAGGAATACTCCAGTTCACTGTAGCGGACTTTAGATCAGATCTATAAATCTGAGAAGTGTTCAGTTTGACTGACATTTTTTTATGATGGTAGAGTTTCACACTTTATTTCATGTATTTTCCTGCTTTGTCTCATTTCTCTCCTCTCCTTTCTTTTCTATTTCTTTTGTTTGGTTTGGTTTTCTCATCTTGGATTCAGCTACTGTTGCAGTTATGAGGGAAATAAGACTCTTTCCCACTTATTTTCACATTAACAATAGCTGTCTGTTAAATGGAGGCAGTGCATTTAAACTTAAATTAAAATTAAGGCTAGTCGATACTTCCAGAGAAATGCCTTGTGGTTTGTTTCCTCACTTCAAAGATAACAAATTGACAAGATCCCAAATAACTTGTAAGTGCTGAAGAAAATTCTTCCAAGAAACCGAACCAGATTTCCTCTTTGTGACACTGGCATAGCTTCTGTGGAGTTGTATCAGGGCCAGAAGAGTTTGTATACACTCGATATATAAACCAGCATGTATTCAGCAAGCCAGTGTTGTTACTAAACCTCAGAAATCATTAATTACAAAATATAATCAAAGGGCAAAAATGCGATCACAGACATCAATACATATTTCATAAACCAAGAACAGACACGTTAATTTCTCATGTAAATCCACTTTTTCTCTGAATGAGATTTTGTTCTCGGCTTCCTTCTTCCCCACCTTTTTTTAAAGTAAACTGTAGTGGGTATCACAACTACTGATTTGCTTTGTTCTGAATTGCTGATTCCTTTTTTCCTTCTTATAATATCAAATCACTTTTGTCTATTTTTTTTTCATTGTAGGCTGTTATCAACTCAAACCTAAATGTCCAGGAAATACACTTCTAGTTCCCAGTCCTCTCGTCTTTACTCTAAAGTCGTTTTTATTTCTTCAGGTACCTAACCATGATGTTTTCCCCAGTCTTCTTTAGCTACATGTTATAAATGGCCCTATCAAATATACTCAAGCTCTTGCATGTAGTTCTCCCATTTCACCATTAGAATATCATTATACTCTACAGATCCAGTAAATTTTTGCATGTGTTCATTCCAAACTATTCACAAATTTTTTTTTTTGTTTGGCAATACTGTCGACAATTTGCAGCTTGGTGCTTAATATTTCTGCAGTTTCTTCTATCTCAGAGTAACTGAAGAATTCGAATGAGTTTGTTGTACTTGGATTTGACACCCTATGGCAGTATTTTGGCACAAAAGCTGGCCTTTCTTATCGTACTCAGTCCTTTGGGGAACAGCTCTACATCATGAAGGTGCTGAGCAGAACCCTGGTGTTCTGGTAGGGCTTGGAATGGGCTGGTCACTCTTGCTAAGCAGAACTCCTGAGCAGCCCACAGTGAAAATAAATGAAGTCCTAAGCCATAAGGAGTTCTCTTATTACTTCTTCAAGAAGATCTGGTGAATCTACTGGAACATTTGCTTCATTTCCTCCTTCCTTCCATCCCCTTTCTTTTCTAACTACCTTCTGATACATGTTTTATTTCTCTCTCAAAGGCAGTCAGTGTCTTTTCCTGCACTGTGATTCTCTCCATCTTGCTATGCATGAGGTAAAGCTGGGGTGACCTGATGGAGAATCTGATTTTCTTATTCACTCTGTTATAATCTCACTACTTTGTCTTCCATATACCCAACAATAACTAGTGTTCCACATTAAAACAGTGCCCTCAGGCACACATTCATGTGCAATCAATTTCTTTAGAAGCAGCAAGTGAGAATTATTCTACAAAATGTTCACAACTTTTAGAGGTTTTGAATAGATCCATGCTTAAGTTGCACACACCGGAGTGAGTGGAAGTTGTAATATAGAATGTTTAATGTTTATACACTAACACACTTAATTGCCTTTTGGTCCAAATAGCTTCCTTTACAACTGGCACATGCCACTGTGTGCTCTGATAATTGAGATACTTCATTGCAAAGGGAGAAGGTATTTCCTTTCTGACTGAAATATTTCAGCTAATTAACATAAACACAAATCAGAAGTACATTGGGAAATTGCTAAACTATTTGGAAAAATAACACTAAAATGCTATATATTTAAAAAAAAATATTGAGTATGAACAGCTATTGCTTGCGTGCTTTAGGTTGAGATTATTTTATTTATAGGCCTACATGTAGGTTCGCACAGAAACATTTTCAAACTAACTTATCTTTAAAATTGAAAAAAAGAAGCACGAATCAAGTATCTCCATATGTTAGCCTACTTTTACAATTACAAAGAATACTCTGGAACCTTCCCTGGTTTCAGAAATTACTTTGCTTTATACCATCTTGATGCTGATATGTGTCTCTTATATGCGTAAGTCTCTGTTCTGTAGTATGTGAAAATTCACTACCCATAGCCCCATAGCCCCCCCCCCCCCCCCCCCCCCCCCCCCCCCCCCATCCCCAGAGATCTGGAAAGGAAGAGATTCAGTGTAGCAGGGCTCTTAGGTTCACACTTAACTTTAAGTAGACTCTAAATCAGACTTAGTGGAACTGTTTATCTACTTACAGTTTAGGTATATATACTTACATTTTCGGCACATAGTTTCTTGTAGTTTCAGAAACATTAGAAACATTTAAGTACATTCAACTATACACTCTAAATAAATATATTAAATAGATAAAGCAGCTAAAATGATTGAGAACAGCCCCACTTTGATGACAATATACTGACTTCGATATTATGTGTCAAAGAGGAAATAATTTCCCAGAGTTTCTGAAAGATTTAACTCAGGTTTTCTTAAATTTACATTTACTATTTAGAAACAGATATCAGTTACCCTTCATGTTGCTTCATGGTATGTATTCAAAAATATAATCAAAAATAAACATAAATACATAAGGAATGGTAATAGAAGACAGAAGTATGGGAAGACATCACAGGAAGCAACCATGCAACCAGGCTTTGTACAATGCTGACAACTCTTTCACTACCATTGTGCCTACAGAAACAAACCAACAAGCAAGAACATCACATTTTATGATAAATTGGAAAGGCACTTATGGAATGCCTAAGAGTATGTTAACATGCCATATGATGCTGTATTTAAGATGTAATTAAGAATTTTCAAAAGTCTGAAGAAGAAAATGAAAATATTGTTTTCTTTTCCCTTTTTGTTTCCCCTGTTTAAAATTAATTCAAGCCAAGCAAAAGAATTGTAAGAAATTGCACAGGAAGTTATGACACTGCTTGCACCACTCAGTACGGAGGAGTTTATGGATTTTTCCAGACTACTGCTTTTCTTCATGATGAAGGCCAAAGACTCATTTTATATTGATATGTGAGCAGAGGATATTTATATTTGCGAACACATTTATAAATACTAACAACCCGTCAGACTAGATGGTGTTCATCTAAGTCTAAAGGAAGTCAAAGGAGTAATTGGTACTTCCTTTTTTCTTATTCTTATTCCATTTCCACAACTGACAAACTACAGGATGGATAGATGCTATATAGCTGCTCATATGTACTTAAGAAGAGGGAATCCTTTCTTTTGTATGATGAGTTTCAGTAAGTACTTGAAGCTGCTAGGAGAATATTAAATGGTCCGATGAGCCTGTCAGAACATGGTTGTATTTTTTTTCAAATCCTTGACACCATCAGCAAAAGAAACTGAGACTTTTAAGGGCTTAACTGGGCATAAATATGTCACTTATATCAACCTAAAAATATATATAAAAGCACACCAGGACAAGGGGATGCAGAAAAAACACAAAGCTAACTAATACTGGAACCTTAATGGACACTTTCAGACTCTGTTATGTTGAAAAGTCTATGTTATGATCTTCAAGGTCTATTCTTTAGCACCCAGCTCCAGGTCGATACTTTCTCTGCAGTGAAAAACTAAATGATTTTGCGTCATCATCACAAAATGATGCCCACTGCCCTCTCACACAGATTCTCAAGGGCAGGATTCACCAGGGAGAGGTAGAAGAAATCAAATCCTTCTCCCCACTACAACCTTGCCTCTTCCAGATGATTGAGTTATCTCATTGCTCCTTCAAAGGCTCCCACACGTGCCAAATGCCTCATTTCCTTGTTGACCCAGGCAGTCTCTTTTCTATGCTACAACTCTCTTCCCCACAGAGGCATCTGTGGTGTCACTATCTGCCCAGGCTCTCCATAGGCAGGGCAGGGTGCTGGGAGGAAAGAAGCAAGGCAGCAGCCTTGCTGTGCAGCAACAGCAGAGTGCACACGAGGTGGCACCTCTGTCATGTCTCGGTCTTCGGCCAGCAATTTTATTCTGAAAGTTATCCCACTTGCAAGGGACAGAGATTAATTGACCTCTGTGCCAAACACAGCAGATATCACTGCATACCATGTGGAAGAGGCAAGTTTGGGTTTTGGCACTAGTCACAAGCTAAATATGCTAACTGGCATGTTTTCCAAGAAAAACCTGAGAAAGGGGTTTTTATGGTATTTCAGGTTTTCTTATCAAAATGTAATCCCCTGGTAATATGTGCTGCAAGTGCCCATGATGCACTTGAAATGAAATTCTTTGCTGTGGTTGTCCTGTTAGTGAAAAAGTTGAGGCATTTATATGGCTCTTGATCCAGGGTAGTGAATCCAAAACTTGATTTGTACACTGTATAGGTAGAAAAAAGAATTTTCAAATACGGGAGGCAGCTGCTGAAGAAGAGTATTGACTCCTCGTAATGAAAAACAGATTAAGAAGGTATTATTTACACTTGATAAATCAGAAATGGCATCAAAGAGAGCAAGTATTACAAAGTATTAATGAAAGACATAATAATGAAACAAATCACATAATAGATCACAACAAAGTGATTCAGTGTAATGACTACTGATACTAAGTAAGTGAACTGAGTGCTCTGGGGATACAATTTCAAATCCATTCCAGTTTGTGTGGTAGCAACGTGAGCAAAAGGACACTTTTGGAAGAAATTGACTCTGTTCCAATTGCTCACTCTGATCACATCCACACCTTACATTAGCTCTCCTTTCGATGACGTATAAGGTAAATAAAAATGAAATTACCTGCCAAGTCACATTATATGTGTTTGTTTTTTTGTATGTTAACATAACAACTGAGATCTCATCACCTATGCCAACATTCCTCATTTTGCAGAACAATGTGAGCAAATAAACACTAAATATATTAAAAAGACAATAGACAGGGTTTCATCAGCACAGATTAGAAACTCATTTAATTCTTTTAACTGCTGCTACAGAGAGTGAAACAGATCTAAAATTCAGATAGTCATATAGATTTTAAATTTTTGAGGTACTAAAGGTGAACAGAGGGATGCCCTATGTAGCTTACACACAATATTTGTATTCTGATCACACATATGAAACTTCAAGTGATGTGCAAGTCATGAGTTCTCTTCAGACTTATCTGTATCCTAAACCCTTCCTGAGTGAATTCTGGCAATGCCCAAGCCTACCAAGCCAATTTATGCATTTATAGATAAATATTTTCTATTTTTTTTTGTACTTTTTCAAAAATAATTGGGCGCTTTTTTTTTTCCCAAAAGTAAATGCATTGAGACATATAGCACTGGAAAGTCAGTTAGATGGCTAAGCATGGGTGCTGCAGAAGTCATCAAGCTGAGCAGGGAGCTGCTTAAGCCTGCCAGTAAGCTATTGCAATATTACTGATAAAAGTCTCCCTTAAGAGACCCTTTGGATCTAAAGGTTCTCAGCTGAGGTTCTGGCTCAGCTAAAACATTTTACAATCAAATGTCAGTGGGAAGTTTACTGACACAGGGTGCACTGAATAACAATTTTTTTATTACTCCTTGTTATGGTTTCTATAAGAAAAAGTAAGCAATATATGGGCAGGCTAAGTTTGTTTGGAAAATAATTTTAAGAAAACCTGAGATTTAATAAATGTCAAAATTGAAATGGGTTAATCAAATTAATAAATATTGACAGATTTGACTCAAGAGATGAATTTAACTTACCCATAAATTACTGAAACAAAAATATTTGACTATATTACTACATATGTCTAACATTATGAATGCTCAGATCAAGTCCACAGAGCCATCTTACAGATGTAAATTTCTGTTTTGTAAATTTCAGACATGCAAAGTTCTTGAGCATCTCTAATAGGACTGGAATTCAGTGTTCACATTAGACATGTTTAATTTACTGTGATGTTTTCAATACGTTGTTTTGACATTCCTTCACAGTAATACCTTCAGAATTATAAAATGTAAGTGAATCAAATCAGCGCGTATTTGGAGAAGCAACACAATCAGAAAAAAATCAGAAATCAAGCAGCTATGGATATAGTTGCACCGTGGTGAGGCCATCATTTTCATCCTCAGCAAGCCACCTTAAGGGAAAAATATAAAAAACTGTCGTAGGCACAGCACATATAAAACTTACCAAACAGACAGAGACTCTGTTGACTCATGAGAGTCTGGATTTCTAGGAGAGATTTTACATTTGTTTATAAAGAAGCAGTAACCATTCTGAATAAAATAGCGATAGTTTTTTTTTTAGTAGCTATGTATGTGTAATTTAAAAGTGTAATTAACTTTATAAATGTATTTATGAATTATGTATTCATTTTATTTCTTGGTCATATAGTTGACAAGTATATTGTTTTGTTGAGTGGCATAAAATCAGGTTAATTTAGAGAAAGTAAACCTGTTCTGTGATAGCAAGTTATTGTCCATGTATTCCATTCCAGGGACTGTTAATTTCTCACAGCTCCTTGTTGCTTTACAAAATATTGAATGCATGATGGCCCCAATCCCTGCTCTGTAAAAGTCTGTGAAGGCCTTGCTATTGACCATGTGGGAAATAGGCCTGAATCTCCAAATAGAGTTAGAAATCTAACATTTTTGCGAGGCTTATGATAGACTCTTGATGTGATATTTGTTAGAGGAGATAGTATAGGAGGGATTCCGAGCCAGTATAGTGTTAATGTAGCTCACGTCTGAAGCTGCACCATCGAGCACTTGGGAGATATGACTGGAGAGTTCCTGGCTGAAACACAACTAATCTTTGCTCATGCCCACTAAACTAAATTTAGGTATCTAGAAGAGTAGATAGAACCTGAGCATGTGTTTGGAAGTTTAGTGCAGGGAAGGTTAATGTTGTTGGAAGAAGTTTAATGATGTTGAGGTTGGTGACAGCCTGACATTCCCATGACTTGGACTGTAGAGTCTAACTGACTACCTACGAACTAAAAAACTTGCTTTTTTTCCCCCCCAAGTTTACAGAAACAATTAGCAGAAGGTTAAAATTAAAAATTCTTGGCTACAATTTCTGTTTTCAGACCACTGGCTTGCAATCCTTTCTAGATATAGGGAACTTGAAAGTTTTCACACTTGTCTATTCTCCAGATTTATTAAAAATCTCTTTTACACTTGAAATTAATATGTTTGTTTCCATTATTGATTCTGAAATTATTTAATCTGTAAACTGGATATTGGTAGTGAACAGTCATTCCAAATATACCTTTCAATTTAGTTTCCAGCTTCTGAAATTGCATTGTTTCAGTTTCACACAGACTAAAGTGGATCTTCTTTTTGTACTTTGGAAACCCTTTACCTTAGCATCGCTTTATCCAAATAAATGTCTAAATTTAGATCATCATCCTCTTACATTACATTATAAAAGGGATTCTTTTATCTTTACCATGTTTGCTGAATACATTTTAGACCCATGCTAAGCAGAGGCTGAAACAGAAGGATTTTAATGTTGCTTTTCCTCAATAAAATACACAACTTTTTCTCCGGTTTTATAACTATACTGCCATATCTTACCATCCTTGTATCATCCCATATTTCTGATTCCCTCCCATACCTGTTTGCATACCCATGATGTGCTTGTTAGAGCAACATATCCACTAATACTTGTGTAATGGTTCACCAGACTGCTTCTGCCTCTTGAAAATGGTATACTAATACCTTCTCTTGGCAAAGACACTAGATTATGTTTCTCCCTCCTACAGTCATCTATTTTTAATAACTTAGAAAAATATAGTGCCTTCTAAATATTCTTTTGACAGTTTAGTTTGAAATTGGCCAAAGACTCAGAAGTTCTGAGGATGGACCAATAGGAGCAAAGCATGGTTAAAAAATTATTAGTGTTTTAGGAAACCAGAAGAGAAACCACTAAGAGACTAAAAATACTACTACTAGTTCATGTTAAAAAGAAAACAGCACCTAGAAAGTAATGATGAACTGATCTACTGACCTGTTACAGTTGAAGAAATACATTGAATTACTAGATGCATCTGTGATTTCTACTTTTTCCAGAAACCAGCCACTTGCTGTAGAAGCAAAAAAGAGCAAATTTAATATAATCAAAACACAAATAAAGCATAAGAAAGGTTTCTGATTTCATTTCCAAATGTATATCATATCAATAATAAAACTGAAATGAAGATGATTCAAATTATTGCCAACTTCTCTCAATTTTACAGAGAAGATCTTTGATGTTTTTGACAGAAAATATAAAGGAAGATTTTTATTACAACTTAGATCATTTTTCCATATTGAGCAGAACAGGCAGTAAGACAAACAAATCAGAGTGCATGGTAATACAGAACATATATTTGAAATACCATTTTGCCCTTTTCGGTACTTTGGAATACATTCAAAGTGGACCACCCTAGTGGGCTTTGATGTTCAGTGTCCACCAGAACAATACAAAGAGATAGAATTTATCAGTAGATGTAATTTCTTTAATGATAATCCAAGTCCTTGAACAATAGGAAAACATAAATTCTACTGCTCCTTCCTAATTAACATATTTATATTTATATAAACCAAGTCATGAATCTGAATGCTTCTCATATCCATATTTCTCTAGTAGTCATGACTCAGAACAGAATATGTATTTAGGCCAACACTCATAACTGTTCTAGCTCCAAGAATATATTTAATATTCTGCTATAAACTCTTATTTTGCTGTGTGAAAAATACCTTCATTCTTGTGCTATAGAATTTTATTTTGTAGAATACTAACATATGAATATTTTAGAAATAAAACTTTATTATAGATATGCAATGCTGACATCTTTAGTTGTGTTTGCCAATGTAAATATTAATACTTAAGGACAACATTTAAAACCTAATTAGGATCATACTGCTAGTAGCTAAAAACCTTTTAGTGTTCTTTGCATGTCCTAGAGACAAAATACTATAGTCTAACAAATTATTTTGATTTTCAAACATTTGGACAAAGTACTAAGTAGACTAAAGCCAACAAAAATATTTTTATTTGTAAATAGACTAAAAATGTGATCTAAAAATATTTGCAAATACTGCCAATTTATATAAAATGTAAAGGTATAGCAACGTTTCTCACTTTTCATGAACATTTTCAAACAATTAGCTAGTATAATTAGGCCATAAAGAGGTCTACATTTTTTATCTTCAATTCATAAGAGTCATTTATTGATATTGTGAAGTACTTTTGGAACTTCTTTAATGAAATCTTGTGAATGGTGTTACATGGAATATATGACCTTTCATGAAATCTCGGTAATTCAGAGTCAAGATTATCAGCAATAAAAATGTACAGTCTCTCAAATTTACACAGCACTTTACAAATGAATATAAAGCCATGTTTGCTCTCTTGAAAAGTTTAAAATCTAATGCTTTATCCTTTACTGAAAAAACTCCACAGACCTCACTGAAATCTCTGGGTATGGAGAAATCTAGAGGCAGCTAGGAAAGATTAGCAAACAGATGAAACATCTTAAAGAGGTGTTACATTTGAGGATGCTTGTGGGGATAACAACTGATGTAACAAAAGGCACTTGGAGATAATTTCAGAGAAAAATTCTGAGGAAGGTAGTCATGGCCGTGAGATGAATCAACACACACCAGCTGTGTCAGGAAGGCAGTATTAGCAGCTATGTGATGTTGATCAGGCCACAGAGAGGAAAGATAATCATGTTGTTGATAGTTTGGGGGCCAGGAAATAAAAGTACAACCTATATTTCCCCTGCAGACTTCTATGCAACTCTCAGATTGCTAAAAGTCTGCTGGCGTGGAGTTCCCTTCCCAGATCAATTCTGAATTGTGTGCTTGTACAGCAGCTAACATGAATAAGATGAAAGACAGCAGGAGGCTTTTATTTGTTATAGGCATTTCAGCAGATTTGGTGTTTTTTTCTTCTTGAATTTTCACTACTAAATCATGTACAAATTGACTGGGTAGTTAGAAAACCTTGTTCAACTTTTGCCTAAATAGGAACTGCTATTTGCAAAATTTTTCCTGGTTCATCCTAGACATAATAAACCCTTTCCACTTTATAGTGGTTCATGCACTTAGATAAATCAGGCTTTATTAAACCTTAACCTATATCTTTCAGATAGGTTAAACAAAATTCACCTGACTAGAATATCTCAATACAATCAGACCTTTTCGACTCATGCTGTATATTGTCTGCAAACTCCATTTATACATTTGTGTATCTGCAGGGTTTTTTAGCACCATTAAATGTAAGCTCAAAATACCACATGCCCTAGTCTCCCATCTTATATTTTTTTGTAAAATTCAGGTTTTAGGGGTTACTTGTAAAACATTGTACGCGGAAGTAGTTTCCGTTCATCATTTTTTGACGTGTACTTGAGGCACATCCTAATTTAAGATGCACACTAGTGTTCTCCTCTTAGTTTAGCTTTCACAAGAAGGCATATGTGTGTCAGAGGGAGATACAGCATGGTTTGACTGAAGTCTCAGATTTGCTCAAACATTTCTTAGGTAATATTCAATGCACGGAAATTTTAGCCTGCAGTTTGAAAATTCAATTCTATGTTATTTAAGATATCTAATAGGAGTTTTGGCTGAGCATTATTTGAAGGTTAAAACCTTCTAAGGTTTATGCTAACTAGATATCTTGTCTGTTTGAAAAAAAATCAAGGTAAAATCAAGGGAAACGTGATAGAAACAGAGGAGGTGTATGCAGGAGCAGTCAAACTGACCTCATTTGTATACAGATTTGTATTAGCTAGCTGTAGCAGTAGCATGACTTCAAAAACTTTTCTAAATGTCAGGCAGATCTTTGAGCTCAAGATTTTTATAAGGCTACTGAATGCATGAGGCATACTCACCAAATCCTTTCCCATCATGACCAATTTCAATTGAGCGTAGGCTTCCTATTTTTTTTGTTTTAGTCTTGAATGTATCAACCTTTAACATTAAAATACAGTTATTAAAAATAATATACCAATTTCTGAAAATCCTATATATGTTTTTAGGTCAGTTATGAAACTAATTTAAATGTAATAATACCACTTCAAAATAGCTGGATTGCTAACAATTTTTCTATGTATCTACTCTTCTTTTTTAAAGAGTAATGACACTTCCTGCATTGTACTATGCAAAAGGAAGTAGTACTTAAGACCCTTTATTACTTGCTCCTTGTGCCTAGAAGTAATTATATTTATTAACGACCTCAGCATGGAGTACAATATACAGGTAAAGATCCTGAGTGAAGAAACTTGGACCAACTACAAGTAAAAAGATATTTAGTACTGATGGAGATAATTAGGTAGATCTCACAAGGAAAGTAGTTTAACTGGAGTTTTAATTATTCAGTTATTACATTTCAAGAAATCCACCGGAGAAAGATATGGAAAATATATCTATTTCCTGCTTCTTAAGGGTAACCATCATTATGTTCTGTTGCACAGGTGGTGAGAAAATGGAGCAATTCCTTTGCAAGAGCAATATTTTTATTAAAATAGAAGAACATTCTGCTAAGGTACTAGGACATCATGCAGACAATCCGCTTTCTTATGCAAATATCTGTGTCTGAACTAGGGGTCTCAATAGCCTGAAGCATGATGGATATCCGAATTGGGTTGATATGCATGGTTACATTTCATCTGGTTATAGTCTTATACTTTTAGTGAGGCTCAAAGCATCGGTTTCCATGGCAAAGTAAAGTGATTGGGTGCAAGAGCCTGATGTGTTCTCTAGCATAATATTCAAAGTTTGTGCAACAGCAAGAGATATTGCATGTATATGCACATGCAGAGGCAAGGCATGTTGTGCATTTTAGAACAAGGAACAGCATAAGTGGGTATAAGGGGGGTGCAATATGATGATGTGTTTGAGACTAAGAGACTGGAAAGCAGCAGAATCAGCTAGATATGATAGAAGTAAAATATCCCTTGGTTGCTCTGGAGAAAAGGTGAAACACAGAGGTAACTGAAACTCTACCTCATGTACTGATGTGGAAAACAGAATAAATGCCTAAAGTTCCATAAAGATCTTGCACAGATTTCAAGTTTGCTTTCTTAATCTAGATACAGACACATCCTATAAAATCTATGTACTCACCTTTCCTCTTCCAAAGGGGTCTCGATGGTCCAGTGAATGAGAGAGTTGAAATGCCTCAGATTTCCCCTCATTCCCAAATAAAATAATATGCACATTGGCATCAGTCCCTGCTCCACTTTTGTCACCTGTGTATACTTTAATAGTATACTCTGTTAGATTTCCTGCTTGACTTCCTTTTTTATGTAAGTTGTTATCTAAGTCATTCTTCAGTTTGTCTCCTCTAATAACAAAAGATAATGGGATTTCTCTCTGTATTTCAGGCTTTTTTGCATCCAGAGAAAATACTCTGAAAAACAAAAACGCGTGCTTTTGTGAAGAGTAAATTATATGTTAAATCCAAAAAACCCTATGAATATATATAAGATAGTTAAAGATGGACTTATTTTAAAAGTATCCATGGAGAGAACTACTCTGTTACAGTCATTTTAATGGAATGACTGGTCAGTGTTTTCAATCATTATACTATAAAATGACTAAAAGATTACTAGCTTTACATAATATACTTACTCATTTACTTCAAACACATAGATAGGATGCTCCTTTACAGCTTCTTTCAAATGTAATTTTTTAATGTCCAGTTTGAATCTACAAAGAGGGAAATAAAGCATAGTGAACATTTTGTATTGTGCGACAAATGATTTGGTAGAGTTTGTTGTTGATATAAAAGTGTTATTCCTACTATATTAAAACATCTTTTATTAATTAATTTATATCAACATTTGATTCAAAAATCCTGAAATCATCATAGCATTTCTTATTTTGTTACTATTTGAAGCCTCAACGTAAACTGTTGTAAGTAAGGATTTCCTTCGTTTTAGTGAAGAAAAAGAAGTGTTGACCTCACCTTCCTTGAATAGACATGCAGATAAGATTCAGCATGACTCAGGCATTTGAGGAGGAAGAGCAGAAATACGTATCTGGTACTTCCTCCTCCGTGACTGGTTGGGGTTGGAGTTTCATTCCACATATGGCACAAATTGTATCTCACAGAATCACAGTATGCTAGGGGTTGGAAGGGACCTCTGGAGATCATTTAGTCTAGCCTCCTTGCTAAAGTAGGTTCATGTACAGCAGGTTGCACAGGAACATGTCCAGGAGGGGCTTGAATATCTCCAAAGAAGGAGAGTCCACAACCTCCCTGGGCAGCCCGTTCCAGTGCTCTGTCACCCTCACAGTAAAGAAGTTTTTCATCTTGTTCAGGTGGAACTACCTGTACTCCAGTTTGTGCCCACTGCCCCTTGTCCTATCACTGGCCATTGCTGAGAAAAGTCTGGCCCCAGCCTATCGACACCAGCTGCTTACATACATATATATGCATCGATAAGATCCCTTCTGGGTTGTCTCTTCTCCAGGCTAAACATCAGCATCTCCTCATAAGAGAGATGTTCCAGTCCCCTAATCATCTTCTTGGTCCTCCACTGGGGTCTCCAGTAACTCCTTGTATTTCTTGAGCTGGGGAGCCCAGAACTGGACACAATACTCCCGATGATGCCTCACTAGGTCAGAGGATAACCTCCCTTGACCTGTTGGCCACACTTAATGCACCTCAGGATACCATTGGCCTTCTTGGCCACAAGGGCACATTGCTGGCTCATCATCAACTTGTTGTCCACCAGGACTCCCAGGTCCTTCTCCACAGAGCTACTTTCCAGCCAGTCAATCTCTAACTGGTGTGTGCCATTGTTCCTCCAGAGGTGCAGAACCCTACATTTGGCTTTGTTGAACTTCATTAGGTTCCTCAACAAAGGAATTTCATTTTGTTAGATGGAAGGTATGAAGGAAGTTCAGCAATGTACTGTATACCTCTGCTGTTTGAGAAAGTTTGCTCTCTGACTGACACTTCCTTTTTTTTTTCTGTAGTAAGCTTCAACTACATGTTCTCTGAATCTCTTGCCACTAGTCTGTCATGACGACTTTTCATTTTCACTTTTATTAGTTGTCCCTTCAGCCCTGTTCAACAAACTGCATCCCAATGTCTTCTACTAATGTCCAAGTCCCTTTAATTATATCAATAGGAATCTAAGTTAATAGGCGCAGGCTCCTGGGGAGGAATCTATGACATCATGTTGTACTCATGACCTGCCAGGACAGTAGTACATGGAGAGAGTTAGAAGCTTCAGGAAAGGATCTCAAATGACCTGATCTTATAAACCTGCTGAGATACTGAAAGAAGCATAAATGCATTAGAGCAGCACTCTGCCTGGGCTGATCAGTCGTGCTTTGGGGATTTTTGGTTCAAATCTTGGTCCAAACTAGTCTCAGTCCAAACAAGTCTAGATATGACACAGATACCCTTAGTCATCTAAAGTGCTTTGTCATCTAAGTAACTCCTTTGGAAAACATGTATTATCCATTTGACCCATCCTCTCTTCATGACACATGCTGAGCCAGGACTTAAAAGCCTTTAAAACTAATTCTTTGAATGTTCCTTAGTAGCATGATAGCCATCCTACAGATGAGGCAAAGAGATGTTAAAGTTATGACTATGTTAATGAAATCGAGTGACAAAACGCTGTTTGCCTAATAGGGATAAAATCTCCCTCTGAATGTCATAGGAAGAAAACTGAACAGGTGGGGAAAACAGTGAAAGTAATTGAACTGCAGCAGAAAAATTAAACAATACCAATTTCTTATGTGAGTTATAATTATTCTCCTAGATCACTTCTTAATAAATCATGTATTAATTGCAGAAAATATAATTATTCATCTTAATTTTCTGGGTTTTATTCTTGTAGGGAAAGGAATGGTTTACTTTCTTGATGCAATAATGGTATAGTATTTAGAACCAAAGATTTTAATGTGTAAAAATGTAGGATATTGTTTAATAAAATATTACCTTTTAGCAAAAATAACCAAAGAGAATTAAGCAGGATTTAACCCTGGCAGTGGTTTCATTGCCTTTAACAGAAGACTAGCTGTGTGATTCATATCACTGGCTCCAGAGAGCAGGAAAAGTATTTTACCTGTTTCACTGCTGATCAAAAGAACAACTTTGTCCAGTTCTCCCAATTCAACAGCTTCCATGATAACTAGAAATGACTATAATAAAATTTTTCAATATTACAATCTTAATTTATATTACTTAAGTGTACAGGAAAATTTAAAAATAATATATAGGAAATACAAGATATAATTAAAGGGTAAATTTTAAAGTACTTGAAGACGGAGTACCTCATTGTCCTCTCTCTGTTTGACATTCTGCAATGACCAGAGAAGGGATCTGTCGCCTGTGTCACCGTGAGTACCATATATAGATGCAGTCATATGCACTAAATTTCTCTCACTCAGAATATTTCTAGAAAATACCGTTAGATGATATGTAACCACTGCAATACCAAGCAGAAAGAGATCTTGTTAAGACTATGCACAACATTGCACAGCTATTTAACAACATAGCAATGTGCAGTCAGATATAATTAAAAAATCAAACACTTGAAAGCCATAGTAAAATGTCTTTATTTTTCAGTTCTTTCCTTAATTTTGTCCTGTAGCTATAAACACTGACAATACCAACAACTTTACATTAAACGAGAGAAAATCATGCCTATGCTTTAGTCTGTTCGTAAACATTAGCACCTTATGGAAAAATTACTACAGAAGTTGCCTTTTTCCGTTTAATGACAACTGACCAATAGATAAAATCCTAACAAGTCTCAGTCTCATCAATCATCTTTGGGATCTTTGCAAAGACTGGGAGACAAGTAGCTGGGAGCCAAGTCCTTCAGACTTCATAACATAAAGATGGAGAGAGAAGCTCCTCGTGTGTGTGTGTGATTCAGAGCACCTAAGTTGCTGCTTTGAACTTCACTGTGATGGAGAGGGAGCCTAGGAATACAAGTCTATCTCAGCTGAAGTTGTCACCAACAAATTTGTGTTGTTTGTGATTTATGCAATGGTTACAGTTATTTAATTGAAGACAAGATGACAACATCTGAGCACCTTCAAAAGTAAATGCATACACAGAGCATCGATTTATATTAGTTTACATTTCACGCATAAAACCAAATGATGTGACAGTTCTGAATATTTACCTCTTTTAATCATCTACCTATCATCTTTTCATTCCTGTAGACACTCTGGTAGAAAGGGATGAAAGCTGACCTCACAGAAAACTTCTGTAGTATGTGGCTCAGAGCTTAGATCAGCGTAACACATATCCCCTACAGGACTGTGTGTATAATCAGATCACCTGCATCCTTTGGAAGTCAAGAAGTCAAAGTGCAGGTAAAGTAAACAACAAGCTGTTCTTATCAGCTTTCGGTTCTAGTGATCATTTAAAATACTGAGTTCAGTACAAGAACCATCTCTCTTCTATAGGCCTTGTCTGTTCCCCCAGCATCAGCGAAGAGAGAGAACAGACCCTTGTTTCACGCCTGCTGCAGTTGTGCAGGTGCATGGAAAGAAACCCATAGTGCCAAAAAGGTATTCAGTTTTACCTACTAAGATGTAAGCTAGATAAAGCCTAAAAGTGTTAGAGAATACAGCCAAGTTTAAAATGGAAATAAAAAAACCTGATCCTGCCTATGGAACGACAAATAATGGCATAGTAAGATATAACAGGAAAGATTTAATACAAGGACTGTATATAATATGGTGGGTGGAGTTAAAACCAAGAAGAAGAATCAAAAGAGGAAACAATATGGACAGAGATGCAAGGCAGTAAGTGGGTCACTACACAGAACAAATAAATACGTGCAGTGCTATTTTTGGTTGTATCTCTGATTTCTTAAGTGACCTTTTTTTATTTTACTTGACCTCTGTTTTGCCAGTCTCCCAGATCTGAACCTTGAGAAGTAAGAATGAACCAGTCCAGAAAGAGTGAAAAAATTGCATTCAGAAGGCTGTTTCTTGGATCACTACGTCAGAGAGCACCATCAGTGGGACTGCACCACGAGGGTAGACAAAATAGGAGCTGAGCATGACCACTAGTCCCAGATGCAGCAAGCAATGAAAAAGATCTAGGATTCATCCTGGTGGTCAAGGCAGGAGCAGCAGGACTAAAAATAAGGCTACAACACAGGTCCAAGATTCATCCAGAAGACAGGGTCAGAGAGATGACTAGAGACAGATGCACATCTGACGTACCTTGGGTAGGATCTTAAATGGACAACCTATGCCCATTATGACTGGATGTTCCAGGTGAGTCTGACCAAGGCAGGTAAGATATACTGTCTTATTATGACCCTGACACACTGCAGTCAACTAGAGATTGAGTCAAAAGGACTTTGGGTCCACTGAATAGAACTGGCATAGTGCATTGTACAAAGAAGGGCAATTGAAGTGGACTAATGTAGGCAAGGAAAGAGGGCTAAAATGCTTAAATGGTGATCTTAGTTCAGGTTGTAGGATGAGACCATCATAGGGGAAATGTGGGCAAGTAAACTTTTATCTCTGTAGTGTACTGAATTGATCGGAGAGGGGAAAAATGAAAGGAAATCTCTGAAAAGAAGTTATATACAGTAAGAATAACACATATATGAATGTTACAATAACCCTATTGATTTTATAAAATTCTAATAATTTCTTAATCTCAGTGTGAATTATGGCTCTGTGTTGATATTGTGGAAATAATCAGCTATCTGAAAGTAGCATAATATTTCTTTTCACCTTTTTACTATTTAATTGTTTTGCCTTAAAAGCTCCAGTAGTGCAAAATTCACCTTCTGTACAGCCCTGTGTGTGTGAGAGAGAGAGAGTATAGTTTCATCCCTGGGGTTTCCTGAGGTGTAAACATCTCAAAGGAAGGTACAGTGAAGAAAAACTATTTATGTATGTACTCAGCTGGAGGCCTCTTTCCATTAATATACCCAAAGGCATATGTGTGCACAGTCAGATCTCTAGGGCCTGCACTGTATTTTATCAACTGTGTTTTGATGATTTCCATTAGCCATTAGCATATGCTTCATCACAACCCCAAGTACAAAAATTAAAAAAAAAAGAAAAGATGACTAAGAGATGAAATGCTAAGGCACTCTACGAACGATAGAGCAGTATCTGAAATTTAACAGCACACGGCTTCTGGTTAAGGTGATTATGATCAGCTGCTTTCCATTCCAATTAACACAATGCTTGTTTTGCTTTTAGCTGAGAAAAGAAAACCAACTAAGAAATAAACTAGATTTAGAAAGCTGACAGAAAAGCAGAACTGGTTTGCACAATAAATTGCAAGTAAGTTTGTGAGTAAAGGATCACTTTAAACTCCTCGTGTGCCACCTGCTGTGAAGCTGCTTAAAGCTCTCTTGGACATAAAATGGCAAAGATTGGCGGAAATATATTTTTTCACTGTCCTAGTTTTTATCTTCACTGTGGTTACAAATCCCTCCTTGAAGACCTCTAAAGCGCATGTGGAAAGAAATAAATGCAACAGAGATGAGCTATTTTGTTTGTTCTTTTGCGAAACACACACAGGTAATATAATAGCTATTATTTGTGTGTGTGTGTGTCATTTTTTTATTCTCTTGATCTCAAAGTATTTTACAATGAAGGTAAGTATTTTCATTAAAAAAAAAAAGAAAAAGAGAGAGAAAAAAAAGAGTGGGAAGTGATTTTTTGTAAACCAAGAAGTCAGTGACAGAGCCGGATTCAGAACCAAGGTCACAAGAATCCCAGTCCTTTTATCACCAACACCACATCTTCCTTGCACCATTTCTGTGTGTTTGTACATTTACCCTAAATACTTCTGCATGTGACAGTGACCACTCTTTTGCAAGGGGCACGCTCATTTATGTTAGTCTGAAGGTCCTCTTTTTTTAGTCTTGTGTTTAGGAGATGAAAGCCATTAAGACCTGTTCTGTACCCATGTTGGGCAAGTCTTCAAGTGAAAGTAACAGCTCTAAGCACTATAAAATCCAAGCCCTAAATGCAACATCTAAATTTTCAGTTTCAGCCAAAATATGCAAACCTCTCTCCCCCTACCTCATTAGTTCTAATGAAATTACTTGCATGCTTACATTGAGACACATGCAAACACTTCACTGAAATTGGGCCACAGATAACAATCCAAAGCACAGTGAGGTAGTTCGTTTAACAGGAACTTCAGCTCTCTGTGATGAACTGACTTATACTTTATTGAATATTAAGTATCATTATTTCATCTGTTAATTAAATTGAGAGTTGTTCTGTCATATGGTAGCATTCAGTAAGCATCACATAAGAAGAACATGGAAGATATGGTGGATTAGGTGAAAGAGTTCCTTTATTTTGCTTAAGAAAGGTTATATATGTGACACTTGTTGAGTTAATTTTAATGGGCATAAATATTTGGAGTTTATAAAGTTAATAAAGCTGCTGCTTATATGCAGATTTTGAGCTGTTTAGAATGTACAAACAAAAATCAAATCGCTTAATAGTAAATAAGCTATTAAAAATCATGCTGTTAATGTCAGTAATATGAGCAGCTAAGGACTAAACAAAGAAGAGCACAAATATTACAGTATTGCAAGAAAGGGACATTTCTCATAAACTGTTCTATGTGTCATATAATAATGCTTCTCTTCAATCAGATGAATATTGCTTTTCCAACTTTAAGGTACAGAAATTAAGCTGAGTGGATAGTATTTTACATCATTAATTTTAGATTTTTATCCATACTTTATGAATCATAAAGATAATAAAATTTTCTATTTTGATAAAGGTTTCAGTTGTAATATTAGGACATGTTAAACTCCTGGACCACTCTACTGCTTTGAAGTAGATTTATACCTACCAGAAAGTGCTTCTTTTAATGGCCACTCTACAGGGAATTCAATCCATCGGTCTCCATTAAGAGAAAGAGGAAGTGTTTTATTTATGGTGAGACTAAAGGTGTCCAGGGTTGATGTGTTCTGCATTTTCAACTGACAAAGAAACAGCTGGGATATACTGTTTTCCAAACTCTGGAAACCAAGTCTCACTTTATAAATCATTCCCAAATCAGACGTCAAATGTATCTAGGAAGGAATAAAACAATAAGTCATCATCAACACAGAGATATTTAGATATATGCACAGCTAATTTACAGGAAGACAGGAAGCTTTCTCTGAAGGGATCAGCACCAACCTACAGCCATTTACATCATCTTGGTGCTATAAGTCGCATCGCATTCAAAGGCAGCAGGACCAGGTTAACTGTAAGCACTTTTAGAAATATTAACATTATACTCTAGGGGTACTCATCGTAATTATTCTATCAAATTCAAATTTCATACTGCACTGATTCCTAGATGGGAATACTTAATGTTAATGCCATTTAAATTGATATGTGTTATGAACTATGACTATTTGTTTTAAAAAAAAAGAAAAAGTAGAAAATACATCATGAACTTGAGAAAGCCAACTGAAAGTCTGCAGTGTGCAAATGAAAGTTTCAGTTCTGCTTTTCTTGAATATTTAAACAATAATACCACCAATATTTACAACACTACATGATTATTTCTCTTTAAAAGGATATTCAAAGAAAATTTAAATATAGACAAATCTATATATTATTTTACATCATATGTTATTTGGTTCTTAGCCTGATGTTCCACTTTGTTTTCCATGGAAACCAGATTGGACTTGCTGTTGCTTCCATAAAAAACCATAACCAACTTGGATATATCTTCTGACAACTTTTCAAAGTCTGTTTTTTTTCCTCTTGAGGTGTTGTGAAATAAATCCTCCATCTGCCTTCTGAACAAATAAAATAAGGAAGATAAAAAACAAAGATTAAAAGTGTTTCTTCTTTCACATGTTAACCAAGGTACTTGAGATAAAATTCCTAAGACATGTCTTAGTCTACTTGAGGAGCACTAATATATAAGTACTTAATCTGAGTGCTGATCAACTCTCTAAGTATATTGCCATTTCTTAGTATTACAAAGTGGAAAATATTGTAAGGATAATGATGTATTGTGATGAAAATATTGTCACATTGTTATTTCAGAATTGAAAAATAAAACAGTCAGTGTAATGGTAAAAGCTATACCTGAATTCATTTCCTCCTTTCCTAAAGGCCAGGCAGAAGTGCTCCTCCTCTCCTGAATGTCTAAAAAAAGACTGAAGACCAAATTAACACTTTTGTAGAACAGTGTCTAAATGATAATAAATGCCTGCATTCATGTCTAGTGAAGCAACTGACTATTACATCACTTAGATTAAAGATTTAACTAGGAAATGCACAATGTGATTTTCTCCTTAAGCACCATCTCCTACATATCATCACACTAAATTAACTGACTCTAAAGCTAGCTCTTTACCATGAAATAATTGTAACATGAAGATTCAAGCATTTTTTCATTTTAAAGCATTCTGTTGCATTTGTCCAATTTATGTCCTGGATGAACCAGAGCTAATTGAATGTTTTTAATATCTATTTTAGGGGCTGATGTTACTTCCACTGATATCAGCTCCTATTGATTTCAGTGAGATTTGATACAGATCAAAACTACTTATAAACATCAAACAGAGGTTGGAGCCAAAAATGGAAAGATTTCTCTTGAGATAACAACCAAGTTTGGATTTGCCAGTTATTATTTAAAAAAATCACAGGAACACTTTATCCTTCTACTAAATCAATGCATTCTGGTAGAAACAGAAACCTCTTTTTAATTTCAATAAAACCATGTTTCATCACCTTAAATACACTAAATATCCTTATATTTTATTCAGAAAAACCCCAACATGCAATCTAAAACATAGCTGGAATTATTTGGTTTTGTATGATATCCACTTCCTACTTTCTGGATTTCAAATTATCAAAATTAGACATGATAAAGAAAAAAAAAAAGGAATGCACTGGAATTCTACATAATTCTTGGACAAGTACCATTATGCCAATGCCTCTGTGGTGAGTAGAGATGCTCAAGGTGTTAGGAGGAAAACAACTAGATTATTTTCCATAATCTAAGGATGCATCTATAGTGTTTATTTACTTCTCTTAGGGGCATAATCAGTAGAAATACATTAGTCTTAAAGATACATACTGGGCTCTGGTTGGGGTGTGCTGTGGTTCCTTTCCAGCTTGCACACCTTATTGCGTTTGTACTGAAACCACGACACAGGGAGGGAAGATTCACATTCCCTTCTTGTGTTGACAAAGAGTGCATTCACAGGCAGTGGAGTCAAGACTGCTCCTCTGTGGACTGATCATCCACTCACAGCGTCAGCCAAAAGTATGGCCAGTTTTTGGCAAAAGCTATCCAAAGAGAGTGTCATAAATAATGTAAAAGAACCTTCGTAAATGCAATAGAGCCATTGTCTCCAATGTTTAAACGTAGTTTGCCATACTTTTACTATGCCTGGCGAATAGCCAGCAGAAGTATTTGAAGACAAAAATTTGTTTGCAAGTGGCAAAGTAGAAGTAAGACTTGGAGAGACACCAATTTGCGAAGAGAATAAGCCAAATTTATGCCACTGTAAATCTGGAGTAACAAAGCAGAAATTATCCTCTAGCAAATAGTGGTTATTAAATAGTACTAAAAACCAACAGTGTACAAGCACACTAATTCCGTATGTAATGGCAATGGCCTACTGGAATATTTTAAACTATGACGTGTTTATAGAAGCAAATCACATAGCTGTGCAATTTGGAACGAATTTCTTAGCAAATGATAGTTTGAAGATAACATTGACCTGTGGCGTTCAGAGTTACTGAGGCATTTCTTCTTCCATCATGTTTGTCTTTTAGCCATGTTTGAGCCGTAAACAATGCTTCTGTCCCTGAAGCTGCTGCTTCTTTCACAATAATCTTCTCCAGAAGCCAATCAGTGCCTTTCCCTTTTTCAACCACTATCCCTTGCAGAGTCCCAACATCTACTGCTTCCACTTGAAAAACATCCACCTGAAAAATTCAGAACCAAAAAGACATATGGAAACAGAACGATGAAACTAAATTAACAGTGTATTTTCAAATATGAAAATGAGAGGAAAATCAAAGGGTTTTTTTCCCTAATTCAATAAATGTCAACAGAACCAGAGATGACGAGTTTAAAGATGCTGAAGTCCTGCATTAAGCAGTATTACCTTTGTGGTTCTGCAACTTACTGATAAAACACCTCAGTTTCACCACACAGATCAATCAGTTCTTCATGAAAACTTCCTGAGAGATTTTTCTTCTCAAATTTCACATATTTGGGATACCCTTTTACACAACTCTTACTCTCAACAAAATAGACCTCTAGGGTTCCCTTTTGAACACAGGGAATGAGAAGGGCAGAATACCATCACAAAATGGTATTTTATTCCCTTAGATTAGCAAAATGGGTCGCAGATTGGAATTAATACTTGTAGGATTAGTTTTAATAAAATTAATTTAATTTCAGGAAAAATATTAGACAAAGTTCTAAGTTCAAATTAGTTCAGTTTTTCTCTCTCAGTTAAAAAGTCCACAATATTTTTAAAATGTTGAGAACATTGAAGTAAGATCCACAAAGAAAATGGTGAAACGTCAGACATTGAACATTTTCACAATATTGATTTTGGCTTTTTGTGGTATTACGCCTAATTCCTCAGTTGGAAAACAGAGAGTAAGTTCTTGGCATAGAGATTTTCCACTTGGTTTACTTTATAGATCTATGAATTATCATCTCATTTCTGCAAGGGTTGATAACTGCTAAAATCGAATGTTATTTGTGATGGAATTTCCAGCATAATTTAGACATATAAAGATATTTTTGAGAGGAATGGATTGCAGGAATGATCATAGACTCTCCAGTCCTGAGAAGTCTTCTCAATCCAATCCACTCCGAAGTTGCTTAGCCAGAGAAAGAGGGCAACAATACTTATTCAAATGGTTAGGCGGAGATGAAACAGAGAAAAGCACTTCTCTTGCCCCTTCAGCTGCAGGCCTCTGTCTTCCCTGGATAGGTTTTCCAAGTGAAGGATTGTTGCCAGCAAGACTAGCTTGCAACGTAATGAGACCCACCATGAATTAAAATATTGAGTTCAAAATTGCAGACAATTACATGGCCACTTATTTTATTTTTTTTTAAAGTATCTCTGGAAACAGAAAGCTTTCAGTTAATTTTTTTCAGCTCTGGGATTGATGGGCTATCTTTAACTTTTCTTTCTCAATTGTCATTAATATATGTACATATGAGTACATTTGTTTGTGAACTACACCTTTGTTTCCTAAAAATGATCACCAAACTGCCACTGAATTACTCCACAGCTTCATCTAGACTGAAAGTTAGTGTTATTCTAAAACTGCGATAGTGTATCATGTAACCACCACATCTGCACTGTTACCTCTATGTTATCAGGTGAAAGGGGAAAATGAGAACAGCAAGCTGAGAATGATTTTAAGGTAAAAATGTTAAAGAGGTAATTGAATAGCTGTACTTCTTTATGATAAGTCAAGGTTATCAGCGTCCTAGTGAATTTAGACTGGCAAAAGCATGAGATGGAAATAAAGGTTCTCAGGGTAATGATGTCCTTCAGCAGCAGAGCAAATATATTGTAAGGGATGAAATTATAAATGGAGTGCAGGACTGCAAATTTTCCATACCTAAGGCAGAAAAGTAATGTTTAGTGTCAGCATCACAAGTGTATTTTATTACAAATTGGACTGATTTGCTGATTGAATACCATTAATCTGAACTCTTAATTTACCTTAATTGTGATATGAGATTACTGCTTTCTTTTGTCTTTAATTTGATTTGTAAAGTTATAGCATCATCTTTGATTAAAATAGAGTGGCTTGTTACAGTTATGAAATAAAATGTAAGGTCTAGAAGCTGGGTGGAAAACACAGATAAGCTCAACTACAAAACATACAGACCTCTTTCTCTCTTAGTAAATAAATATTTTAAGTTTAAAAAATGTGAACTTATCTTAAAAATTACCGTTTGTCCTTGCAAATGGTTATGCTTGTATTAATGCATGATTTATTTTACGAGGAAGTTTTGTCAGACTAGAATACTTACTAGAATAGATTTCATTTTAAGAGAAGACAGTTTTCCAGAAGATCACTAAGTTAGTGACACTATCTTCGGTGTCTCGAAAAAAAAATCTGTTGTCAGTGATCCACTTTTGGAAAGGAGAGTGAGTTAGGAATAAAGGAAAAATACATTATTGTTTCAATATTCTGCAGGCTTCTAGACTTGTGCCATCTGTAAAATTGGATCTGAAGAATAGTTGGGTTTGACTTGCGCTAAACTTGACAGCTAATGAATTGTATTAAACTAAAAAATCTTTGAGTAACATCAGCAAGTGTTTGTGCTCCATTCTCCCTAGTGGTAGTGTTTCTGAAAGCACTTAGGTGCAGCATGTACTGTGGGTTATTCATGACCTGGATAATCCAGCCACAGGTAGTACAAAGTTTGTACATATGGGTGATGCATCAAAGGTTTGCCAAATCCTTTTTCCAGTAAAAATAGGTGTATTTTGGCTGAATAAACATTTGTGAAAACTTTGGTGTTTGGTTTGCATTAGGCACACTACATCATTTGCTAATGTGCAATTTTAACGAGTCCATTTTAGACTGTAAAATCTCAGAAATCCGTCGTCAAATTTGCAGATGATTAAACCATCTAATAAACTGCAAGTTGAAAATCTATTAACTAGGCTAAAAATTGTCACAACTGGGGTAAACTCACTTCACAGAGAAGATCGCATTTTCTTTTTATGTGTACATTTGAAAATCTATGTGATGTAATGAGCTTTATTGTAGTCAAGAGACCAAAACAGAATAAAGAGCAGCAACTATTATTGTTAGAATTAGATGAACAATTTGCTAGACGCAATTTATTTATGATCTTGAATCCACTTTTCTCCTTGCAAGCTGTGTGAAAACAGACCAATTATGATATATATTTTATTTTAATTTTAATAAATTGAATCATTATTAATAATTTAGCAAATATTTTTGTGAATTCATTTCAAACCATGGATTAGCCATAAAACATGGGAAATGTTTGAGTTGTTGACAAGTTTTGGATGTCACATGATACTCTGTCTCTTGTCTGGTTTACAAACAGGGACCTTTTAAGTTACTGGAGGCTTATTTCTTCCAGAAAAAAAAAAAAAAAGAGAGTAAAAGGGAGGGAGGAAATACACAGAAGACAGTTAAACCTACAGAACATGACTTTTATTTTTAATGTTCCTTTAGGGAGAAATGTTAATTTTTTTTTTTAGTTACTACCAGCAAATTAGGTTTCAATGGAAAAAAGTCACCTGAAATTTTGATAATAATACATACTGTCTAATTCAGCAGAGCTTAGACTGAATTCTCTCAGAATAGCATTAAAACAATTTTGTGTATGTACAGCCCATTAAATAGTTGTAACTAACATTGTCTGGAGAAAGAAAGGTATTCTTCAAGACTGAGCATCTGAGTCTGTGAGAGCCATACATCCTCTGTGACCCAGAAGAGCTCCCTTAGCAAAACCAGAATTAACACTTTTCTTATTTCTTGGGTAAGAAATTAAGCACTGAAGAAATCCTTAAAAATAATAATTCCAGAAATTCTTGTGGACTATTTAAAGTATATGTTTTATTAACTCCTTTTCAGATTTTCTTCAAATGCTTCTTTTAACCCTGGGACCCATGCTCTGAGCATTTCCTTTAAATCTATGGCCTGGTTTGACTTTATACATTACTCCACAGTGTCAGTGCTGGTAACATATCACTGTCTGTGGCAGCTGCAATAGCTCTTGTAACAGAAGAAGCATTTAAACAGCCACTATGCAATATTTACCTTTGTAAATGCCAATCATTTTATAGGCTCTGTACTGAGACTTGATGGTTGGTTAATGACGATTTTCCCAGCAGAACTGAAAATGGCAAGTCAAGACACACATACGCTTAATTTCATCAGCCTTTGTGCACAAGTGATCTCCCATACTGCTAATGTTGCTATCATTTTAATAGGCTTTTATTGGAAAAGGAGTTAGAGTGTCTGGATAAAAGACCTTTCTATTAAGCTGAGCAAATATATTGATTCACTGCCTGATTATTTTGATCTCACTTTTTAATCTGGAGAAACTCCACTGAAAACAAAAGGGTTTTAGCTAGCACTGAGAGGCAAAATAAAGGCCAAAAATCACAGTGTCTGAGTATACTTGCAGAAGGAGACAAATGAGAAAAATAACTTTTACTGAGACCTCACCCTTCAGACTGTGGTCCCATGGGCCCTTCCAGCTGTGCTGAACTGAACTACACTACACTGTCCGAAATGCTTGTCGCATCACTGCTTTCTCTTAGATGGAGATTATCACCTTTTATCTGTGCCAACATAACCCCACAATCAACTTCTCTCCAGCCAAATGTTTTCAAGATAAACTGAGTGGAAAAGACCAAGTTATTTAAACTAAATAAACATTTAGGCAGACTGAAGTGTCACCATGCCAGTCTTAAGGCATGGAAACATTGGGTGGCCAGCAGCAGTGATGATGAGTACTGATAGCAGCACAGTTTTTACCCATCCCAATGGAAGGATGAACAGCGCATACGTCTCTTACTTCAGTATATTGTAATAGGTGTTCTGTACAAAAGCCTGTTTAAAAATAGGGGGTTCCATGCATCTGAAAAAGCCAAGTCCAAGCTTCCTCCTAAACTCACATATTTTTGTAAGTACATTTTTGGTTTATGTTAAATTCTCATCTAGAAATTAATTTAAATCTCTATCTTCACATTAAAAAAAAGTAAATTACAGTGAATGCACAATTGGAGGTTTCTGATAACCTACAATTATCGTGGTTCATCCATCTTCAACAAGATTAGTGAAAAATAAATGAAAGAATAGAGGCAGTAAAAAAAAAAAAAGGAATATTTGCCCTGAACTGACCTTATGTTAATTTGCTTAGTGTAACTTTTTGAAACAGGATTTGTATGCATAGAACAGCAACAAGAATAAGAAGAATAGTTGTAAATTATAATAATCAACAGCTATGACCATTCAACTAACTTGTAAAAGGCATTTCAGTCAGACTTCAAGCAAAACGCATTAAATAAAATGCAGGAGGACTGCTACAGAGACTAATATCATCAGCCACAGTCAAATATGTAGAAACACATTGTATTACACACAAAAAAAATTTTTTAAAAAAATAAAAAACGCACCCAAAAATAAATAAAAAAAAAAAAACCAAAAAAACCCCAAACAAACCGAAACAAAAAAACAAACAGGCAAGCATCAACCATTTGGACAGATTCAAATCCACCTGATGCAGCCTGATTGTCAGACTGGTTTAACAACAGTCCTAGTCTGAGATATGGTTTAACAGGTAAAGCAAATAGGTTGGATGTAATTTTCTTCAATTTCAGTAACGTGTATGAATAAGACACCATAATCCAATGTACAAATGATTCTCAAGTGGGCTCAATCTGGCTGATATCGAAACAATAAAATGTCTAACTGTTAAGTCTCTAAGTGCAGCTGTAAATTGAGAATATTTTCAAGCACATTTCATAGTAGTAAGGCCAGTTAATAAGTTAGTGCTTTTCAATGTTTTCAATGAATTAACGGGAAGGAAACAAGATTTTAGAGATTATGCAAAAATAATTGTTCGTTATGGCACTTGAAATAGTAGGGAGGCTAAATTGAAGAGTGCTCTGAAAAGATTTGTGAGAGTTAATATATCACTGGAAAGCCTGCCTTCCAATGAATCAAACAGCCTCATCTATCTGACTTGTCAAAGGCATATTGATTTGCTTATTGTCATAAATACTGTCAAAGGCAGAGCAAATTCAGTGTGAGGGCACTGTGCAGACTCACAGACAAAAGCGTGACAAAATCCAGTTCCCAGATGTTAAAGCTAGACAGAAATTAGGACGACTTTTTAAAAAAAAAAGAAAGAAGGATATTTTTTGCTTTGAAACAACTTTTCAACTAGATGAGCACTTCATCACTGGAAGCCATTCATTCTGAATTAGATATATTTTCTAAACGATTTAACTTGAATTGAAGCTAATTCAGTTCTTGCTGCATTGAGGAAAATGGTTGAATATTTGTTTTATTGAAAAAGTAGACGTGGATTGATCATGACTATATTATTTTTATAAATCAAGTTAATAGTCAGATGTATTTTATTTTAAAATTATCTTGTTTAATTAACAAAATTAAATAAATGTGATGCACAGTTCACTCAGTCAGCTTTGCCTGTCTAATATAAGTCTATAGTCAGAAAATTGGTTAATTTCTCTGTAAAATCTTGAGAAACCATCAGGTACTCTCTGAGAATAATTAATTTCATTGTAAGATAAATGTTAAAATAAAGAGAGAAGGTAACCACCTCCTGGAAGCATCGACTTTACTCTCTTTCTGCAGAAGAAGCTCAAACCATCATGTTAGAACAAATGTGTACATTACAAGCAACTAAAGGCAAGATATGCATTTCAGCTCTAGAAATGAAATTAATGTAATTTATTTTTGAGCTCTATAGAGACAGAAAACACACACAAATGCCCAAGTGCCTAATTTTATTGTCAAATAATTTTGTCCAAATTGTTATTTTTGGCAAATTTATATTTTTTTCTTGCCCTGCAAGAATATGTCAGGAAACCAAAATTATTCACACAACTCTAATGCACTGGCTAGTTTTGTGTAGGCAGACTAGGTGTCTGCATTGGTATGTTTTAGCTCTGCTTGCTACAAATTTGTTGCTAACTGGCTGTAACTACTTACTAGGGAATACCTTGGGGAGGTTTCACTGAGAACTGAACTTCTCAGAAACTTGCCACTGTCTCCTAGGGTTATATAAAGCTCTAGTTACCATCTTTCTCTTTGCTTTTCTCCTTGGAGTTTCTGACAACCTCCACCCATCTTTCCTTCACTATGATGGTATTCCATTTTTTTCCTAGTTTCCATCTGAATAATCCTTCTGCTCGATGACCAGAATATTTTACAGCTCACTTCTGTACTACAATAACTTGGCTAGCAGCCTGCTACTATGATTAATACATTTGAATCAATGACATTTTGCAATAGTTTAACATTATGTCAGATATGCCTTCCACAAGAGGTTTATCCACAGTTACAAAATGGTAGTATTCTAGATGCGATGTCACACAGACAAATATTGACTTCCTACTAGTGACCACTGACCCACATTCCGGCTCTTTTTAGTGTGTTTTGGTACACATGGATCTTTTTCCTGAAGTAGTTTTTAAAATTGCCAGTGCTTAATCTGGAACTGAGTACTGAAACTGAGCACCAACAGTTACCTCTCGCTGACAATTTTTGTATGTGCTGCAGTTACCATGGTACCAACCTGAGCAGTTGATGTCTAAATATAGGGCAAGATAAAGGATATAGCTTTTCAACACTAATAGAATGAAGTAAAAATTCAAGGAGACTTTACTGCTTCAGTAACTTAGAGTACTTAAAATACTGGCCACTTTCACCATACTAAGATTGAAATACCTAAATATCAGTCGTAAGGTATTCAGTGTAGCTTACTGGCTTTGATGAAATTGATCTGAAGAAAAAGCCACATTCTCAAAGAGGAAATTTATGGGTAACTCATAGCCATATGACAGAGCATACAGCAAGTCTATCAACAACCCATATAAAAGAGCACAGAGTTTCACTTGCTGAAAGATGTTGGGTGCCAGAAGCAATATGGAGATACAGTAAGGATTTCACAAAACCAAACCCTGTTTTTTACAGAATGTCTGCACTAAGTATACTTGGTTTTGAAGTGTTTGTAGCAGGTAACATTTATCAGACTTAAACTGACTCATGAAGTATGAATAAATACTATATAGAGTTTCATGAAAGCTGAACTGCATGAAGAAGCATGCTGAAATTGCTTTGTCTATCCTTATAGTTTTTAGGATAATATCAAACAAGACACCAACGTCACAGCAATTTCAAAGAATACAGTTCTTGCAGCATTAGTCCTCACACTCATTTGTCTGAGTAGATCACCAGAACCTCAGATCGCTCAGTGACAGTGTTGCTCACAGAGACATGGGGTGAGCTGCAGGGAGCTTATTGGTGAATTAATAATATCATGCACGTCACTTTATCTGCCAGTTCTCTGATGGTTTCACAGGTGTAAGGACTTTGGAAAGACACAAAGCAACTTTTCAGATATAAGAAGCTAATCCAGTCTTTTCTTATCACGTAACTCAGCTCATATAAATAAAAGACCTGTTAAATGAGAGTTTCATATCTCCAATTCCCAGCAAAGTCCCCTGAATATTTAGGTATTTCTGTGTATATCTGCGTCATTAAACTGTTGTTTGTAGCAGCCCTGACATTCTGTGAGACTAACACCATATTGTGATATGATTTCTAACAGAGACACCGTTCCAGTTCACTAACTGCTACTGTATAGTCAGGGGAAAAATTATTGCAGGGAAAAGCACATTTTAAAATGTCAGAACAGCTATTAAGATTCAGAATACAAATTCTGTCTGTTATACTCCAAAATCCCCTAAACTACCAAATCCAGACCCTGTGACTGCAGGGATGCCTGGCACAATATGTGATTGGGCTGATGTAGAAAGAGACATTATACACTCGTGAGTCTTTTTAGAGATTACTTATAAAGGGAAGAAAACATTGGAAATTTTCAAAACGTCATGAACAAAACACTGCTGCAAAGGCAGGAGTCTTGCTTATAGAATCAATTTACACTTTGTCAGTTAACCAAATATCTTTATTTTCACTGAACAAGGAGCAAATCAAGACTTTTCTCTGTTCCTGTATTACTTTTCTACAATTTCTTGTTAGAGTTGTAAAATATTCCTGTGCTGATGTATACTTTAATAAATATGGGAATACTGTGGTACATTCAAAATGCACCCATAAAATGTCAATTTAAGTAAAGAAGAGATGGGTATGTGCCAGCTCTGCCGCTTAATCTGTAAAACAGAAAAATTCACACTGAAGTAGATACAAATGCTATAAAAACACCCCTCAGGTTCTGAATCTTTGTATTTTATTTCTGTTCTCTTAGACAAAAGACTTCAACTTCCAATGAAATAACGAGGCTGGGGGTATTTAGGAGCTGACCTCCTCCTAATCTCACATATCATGCCTCTGCTTTGGTTATCAATCTAAGCTGATTTGAAAGCTCATTTCATTAGAGAAACTCTCATTTGTTTGGCAGCCAACACCAGCAGAAGGAAATAGTTTACTGTGTGATATTTATAATCCAAAAGTGAGGCAGGTTTGAATACTATAGTCACTGTATTCATTGAGATTTCAGAGTGGTCAAAGAGTGCACGTACTATAAGAGAGACTGTTAGCACTGTCTATTGTAAAGTATCATCAGCATTTCTGGTTGCAAGACACTGGTGTTTCTTTTTCTATACTTTAACTATATCAACTCAATTTTTTTGTAACAGGTTTTTTTTCAGAATCTTTATTCAATTGTTTTAATCCTTAAATTTGTTTTCAAATAAAGATCTGCAGAAA
This sequence comes from Tapera naevia, assembly GCA_033556795.1. Taxonomy (NCBI): domain Eukaryota; kingdom Metazoa; phylum Chordata; class Aves; order Cuculiformes; family Neomorphidae; genus Tapera; species Tapera naevia. The sequence goes on from JAUMJJ010000038.1 coordinate 23,150,451, forward strand.
ATGCAAACACTTTGTTTAATCCATGTTTAAAATTTCTAGTGACCTTCTTAGCTGAAAATTTCACTCCCTCTATTCAGAGTTTCCAAGAGGGACTAGGGTTTATATCAAAGAGATGCATTTTGCTGTACATCTGTCCATGTTTCTGCAGCACATGCAGTAACTTAATTTCCTCTAATTTCTCTTTATACCAACAAGGCTACAGGCAAAAATATTTCCTGCAGCTTTGCAGCTTTAACTGGTCTGTATCTATGAGCTTTGCGACTCACTCCTGCACAGTGAGTGAATGCCTCTCTTGGTAGAACTATGAAAACTATGGAGGGTAGTGCCTGATTGTCTGGAGAGAGACCAAGTGCAAAATACCATGCAGAAATTATAAGTGTACCTTTCCATTAGTGAAATTATCATCTTCTTTTCTCATTAACTTTCTTCTCCCAGTATCTCCCAAAAGTCCTTGCAGCATAACGTACACATCTGCATCTATTCCTGACCCAGGGGATGCTCCCGTAGTGATATAGAGAACGTAACTTTTCACTGTTGGGAAAAAGAGATCAAAAGTTCACCAAAACTTAATCAGTTAAAAAATATGTTATTTAATAAACTACTACTATTATATTTTCATTTTTTATTCTACCTAGAGTGAAAAAAAGGCCAAACAATATTCTAATGCTTAGAAATGCACGTAGAAGCATTGTAATTTAAATTTAAAAAACACTGCTATAAGGAATAGTAAACTAAATAATTTGTGATTGAGCCTGAAACAGAGGCAGAACGGAACATGAAATAAAAATGAACACACCACAAATTTTTATAAAAACATGTAAATAATACCTTACCACACACTTGCATACATTACATATTTAAGACTCCTATGAAACAGTTCCTAGGTTACGGATGATACTAAACCACTCAAAAAGCATATTTCTACTTTGAGTTTCATGGAGTTCAAAGAACTCTGACAGAAAGATGGCAACTTTTGTATTTCCTCTGGACCATTGCCTAGTCGGTGGCTGGCTGTGTGACACTGTACTGGTAGCAGATACTGTCCTCAGCAGGGGATTTCAAGAAATGTTGTAAGACGGACATGTTGTCTTACAAGTTTTCAGCTGGGCATTTCTTGGATATTTATGTTAAGTATCTACTTGTAATCCCAGGGAAAGGCATAACATACTGGTGATTTGGCCTCCAAAAGAAAGAAAGGAGCCACATTCCCAAACATTCAATTGAGGAAGAAAAAATATGGGGAGAAGGTTAAATCTTCCAACAGAAAGTGAAGTGGCATTTGTCAAGGTTTAAACAACTGTACTCTTACAGGATGGAGAGGGGGGTGAGGGAGAAAGGTAAAGTATTAAAAGACAAAAAAGCTTTCCAGGGGAATACTCCACACAGTACTATTCTCAAACTCATATTCAAGGATGTTCTGTCCAAGTGCTTTGCTTGAGACTAGCTTTGAAAGCACTAGCAGAAAAGACAAGGAATATGTAGATTACTTAGGCTATTGATGTAAACTCAATTCCTAGGAAATTCTTGGAGATTGGGATATTCTCAGGCTAGAATATCCATCCAGGACAAGAGCTTTTCCATTCTTCACTGACTTTGGTTATAAAATCTCTTAGAGAAACTAAAAAATCAAGCCTTGGACTGATCAAGACACAAGTCTCATGAAGGAGTTTCATGACATACAACTGCTAGGTCACAGAAGAAAAATGCCTGATATTTTAGGCACATAAGCAGATGAGAATCTGCTGTTAATGGCCATGGATCTCCATCTTATCTGAAATTGCAGTAAAAGAGTTATTTCCTCTGGATTTCCTTTGTTTCCTCTGAGACAGAACTATATCACATTACTGAGAAAAAGCTGTTCAAAAGTTTTTTAATATTTTCAATGCTATGTGCTTACTTTTTTATGTGTCACAAACATATCAATCAGAATTGAACGCACAATGCTCAGCTATAGAGACTGAAGATTTTTTTAAAAAAACACTGGAGTGGATTGGAGCTAGCTATGCATCTCTAGCTAAATTGTACAGAAATTAGCCACTAAATCTCTTGAATTGCTGTGCAAATCTTAAGCCATCATCAATGAACAAAACTTTTCCAGTGTTTCTGATTTGTGACAAACCTGTTAGAAAAGAAGAGCCAGCTATGAGAACTGGAAGCTCAGCCACTCTTCCTCCTTCTTCATCTGCAAAGTTGTGACAAAATGGAAATTCTAGAACATTTTTTAGTTTCTCTGTGTTGAAGTTTTACCTTAGCAAAGAGCAAAAAGAAATACCTTCAGCATCTGTTCTTCACTAATAGAAGCTATAGCAAAACACATGCTGTTAAACAGCTCTGACGTATAATCACAATGTTAAAAAAGAAGAGGAAATAAATTTTTTCTAAAATGTTTTTGAAAGGAGCCTTTTAAAAGAGAAAGAACAAATAGATACTTTTCCCAATTAAAAATAATTAAAATGTTGTCAACGTTATTGCTGTAGAGACTGTAATAAGGGAAAAAATATTTGGAATGGTTCATAAATTTTTCTTTACTAAACCAAATCATCCAACATATGGAGGAAAAAGAAGTGTTGATATGCCCATTTCAGCTTGTGAGAAATGTCAATATGCCACAACATTTTTCAGTGCTAATATTTTCTCATTCTAAGTAATAAGAGAAAGAACATGAAGTATTTCTGGGGAAAAAACCTGAAAAACAGCAGTTAAGAATATTTTACTGGGGGGGTGTATATATCTGTACATATGTATTATATGAATATACAGAACATGTTACTAAATATTTTTAATCTCAGTGAAATTCTCTATATTAAGTAATAAAAGGATGATCCTGAGCTAAGTAGCTTAGTCTTACTATAAGGAGACATGAGGTGTCTTACACCACAGTACTACCAGCTACATTAAAAGTCCCATTTTCTAAACTATTTAAAGCTAGAGCAAACAACATATTTGAAAATATGTTGCAGGAAATAATCCTGCTTTGGAAAGGGCATGCAAAATCCTCTTATTTCTTCATGACCTAACTCACTAAAGTGACCAAACCTTTAACCTAGTAAGCTCAACCATCTTTGCTTAGCAAACATCAGTGGTAGCCTTATTTTTGTCTTCAAAATGTTAATACGATTTCCCTTTCATACTAACATCTACATTCCTCAACAGTTTCTTGAAAATCAGATTTCATTTACTGTGCTTTGTTTCTTCAAGAAGTGAAAGAAGCAAGAATAAAGATGTTAGCTATTATATACTTCAGAAATAAAGCATATCTTAATTAATTCTGTTCTGGACATTATTTTATAAAAATTTCCGTTTCCTCAAAAATATTAAGACACTTATTTTGCAATCATGATTATGAAAGTGAATTCTGAATCTAAATATGGAATTCAACCAACTGCATCTTCATTTACTTGTGACAGAAGGCAGAAATCTCAGACTCTCTGTAAAGTGCAATCTTGTAAAATCAAAATAAAATAGCATAGAAACGACCATCCTGGTTCAAACCAACAGTGTAAATTGACTGCTAACGTGTCTCTAATAACAGATATTATCTGCAACCTCTTATACCAAACTAGTTATTTCGTAGAAGGATTCAATCACTCCTGCTGCAAAACCATGCAATAACAGAGAAAATGTCTTCCTAAAACCCCAGCAATTTGCATATACCCCAAACCAGGGAAGATTCTATTTTCTTTCTTTCTAATCCTGCCTAATGTAAACGTGCATCCTTTACTTACATATAGAAAAGATGATAATTCTTTTCTACCTCTGCTTTAAGTCATTGTACTGAGCTACTGAAGTAAAGCAAGCTAATAAATGTCACTGTTTTCAACTGCCAATTTCCATTCTGAAACTTTTACTGCGATCCAGTGTCTCCTACAATATCCAAGAAGGTCTAAATTTTATCAGTCAATTTGTTAGACGACTGTTTCATCTGGCTATAAACATGAAATTAACAACCTGCCTACCAGTTAAGTGTCAGAGGACTCAGCTACTATTACCACATATTGGACAGGAAAATTATTTTTTCTTCAGTTTTTAATGAGAACAAAATGCAAACGTTAATGAGAAGAAGGACTGCAATTTGAATTTTTTTTTTTTCCTTAGACTTCCTTTTATTTTGCCAGCATAAGAGGATAATTTTTTGTAGAGTGACGTACCACAGCAATTTCAGTGCGATGTCAGATTTTAACTTCAGCATCTTGGACATCAGGAAAAAGATTGTCACTTTTACTATTCACTTGTTTTATTCACATGCCAACTTAAAAGGCAGATATTTTCATCAAAAGGCATTTCTAGTGTCTGGCTTCAATATTTACCTTGGATCGCTGGGTCTACAACATGTAACAGTCAAATTTGAGTTATGTAAATTCTACAATATATGCCAGAGTCCACAGTTCTGAAAACAGGCCACTGGATATGCTATATATGATAGCACATCTGTTTACATGCGCTCCAAAAATTCACTTAAGTTTACAAGATTTTCGTTATTCATAGCTATTCTAGTGAGTGTTTTGAACAGTGCTTAAAGTTCTCATTTTACAAGTGGTGTTGTTACCAGATACACTTGCTTTTGTAAATTAAACATTGTGTCATTTCAGACAACTGGAAACTGGAAACAGTAACCACAGAATATGAAAAAAATTCATGATAAATACAGCTTTTACTTTTTACCTTGTGGCAATACCAAGTCTCTCCTTCTCCAGCTTCTTCAATTTCTAGGCGAACTTTGGATATTGTATTGAATTTCTTATTTAGTTTGATTGAAGTTTCATAAATCTGCTTTTTTTTAAGGGATCCTTTGGGGAATACGACTGAAGTGCAGGTGCCTTTTTTACCACATACAGTCAGAGACATTTTAGGATTCATGGAACCAGAGGAATTATCATTAGTTGTGACAAAGATATCCCAAGTTCCTGTTGAAATAAACCAGTAGAAATAAAAAAACAATGGGTTTGCTGAATATCCAAAACAATACAGCAATTTGTAACAGGCTGAGTTGGTGAGTGACTAGCAGCACATTCCCACCTTTGCACTCAGCTGAAAATACTGGCACATAATAAGTTCACTCATTATCACTGATCTAGTAAGAAGGAGATTTGGACACAAGTCCTTCCATAGTGACAGCTGACCCTCTAGAGATGGGCCAGTCCAGTAGCACTATGTAGAGAAGACTGCCAATTCCATACTAGAGATTTACAATGAGCCATACCAATCTGTTGATTTTTTTCCCCTTCTAGATGTTTCCTCTGACAATTTTATTTATTTTCTCACTAATGATGACTCAAAAGCAGAGATAGGTATTATTGGTTGTTAGATTTCCTTTTGATTGGGGGGTGGTATTTTTCAACTTTTTGAGATGCTACTTCAGCTGGGATGTTAAAATTTGCTAACTATATTCTATAATAAGTTGCTAATGGGATAAAATGGTTCAGAGCTTGAAATGTGATATTTTTAGCACAGGTCACCAAAATTATCATGCCAGCAAAGCACAAAATATTATCAATTTCAGCTGTATAGAAGTGGTGTTTGGCGAGAGATTAAAAATAAATTTGCCTAAATTTGCCCAAGCAAAATTAAACTGGAACACAGCAGTAGCACTTTTTCAAAGTACAGATCTGGTTTGAAGCAGTTTATTTTTTAAAAATTTTAGATGAATTGACAATCACCTGAAGGCTCTTAAGGTCAGCAGACTGGACTCCTGAGTAACTTCTGTAACACTATACTGAATGGGTATTCAACAAGATAATTCTCAGGATCGGAAACTTGTTTCTGTCAAAAAAATCCTATTGATTTAGCTAGCTTTAGCATGTTTATTCATGTTAATAGAATACATGGAAAATTCAGGGCTACCAAACCCATGGTTTTCATTTACGAAAAATAATTTCTCCTACAGAGAAGATTTGGTTGCCTGGGCTGGCACAGAATTGAGTATGATCATTTTTTTTTTTATTAAGATAACTTAGCTCTGTTTGTGCAAAGTGAGGCAAAGTGGATTTAATAATTTCAAACAGCTGTTCTGTAAAACAAGGTATTCTACTTTAAGTAATGGAAACAATGATTTTCTGAATTTATATCCATAGTCCTGTAAAGTTCAGCTTCCTAACTACAACATGCCAATCTTTTATTGCCTACTATAAACTAAACTAAATAAAGTTTTATTACTGTAGAACGAATGATGATCTGTGCTACGAATTTAGGAATCAGTGAAGGTAAAAAGTTAGCACTCAGTATCCTTAAAATTATCCAAAATAATTTCAGACGTTATAACCTTATGGATAATTATAAATAGCTACTATTTCCATGTATATGAACATTAAGTATAAAAAAAATATATCCATGAAAAACTTTTCGTATTCCCTCTGATAAAACCCAAGATTTTTTTAGCCCTTAAGTTCTGAAAAACTAAGCCTTCAAATGTTCAGTGTGTAGCTGCCTAGGAAGCCTGAATAGAAGGACAATCTCTGCTGGATCATACAGCACCATACACTGCCATTACGTGTTAACTATATTATATAATCTCTCATAAATTTGTCAAGATCCAATTTCAAGGCAGCTACATTAAGCTTCTTTCCTTCTCTTTAGTTAAGTCTAAAAGAGAGCTGTTCTAATAACTCATTCTTTCTTTCTCAGAAATCTTTTAATTTTCACAGAAGAGCATTAATGGACTGCTGAAACCCATTTATTTTTACAACTTTTTCTGTTAGCTTAAAATAGCTCTTTTCCCTCCTGGATGTGCCTTTAATTTCATAGATCACAGCTGTGTCCATTTTGAGCATTTAATTTGCAGGAGTGATTACATCAAGTTTTGTCAATATCTTTTTACAACAAAGACTTTCCATATTCCCAGTCATCATATCTTTTTCTCAGCTACTGCAGGTTGAACTAGTTCTTCTGGATAGAGATGGCTACAACTGCACACAGCACTCTCGGTGAAATATTACTGTTTCTCTGTAGTGGCATTCTTTCTTTTCTGTCTTCACTGATAATGCCTACATACATCGTGGAGTCACAATTTCTTTGCTTAGAGACATGTCACATTACCATCTCAAATATCATCCTGCGAACATCAAAACCCAGGTATCTCTCCTATTCACACCCTGCTGATGAACTCTTGTAGCAGAAACCATTGCAAGACATGGGCATACAGTTCTAATGCATTTTTAGGTAGTACTTAGTTCTTAATTTCCCAATAAAGTCAATGGAAATTATGAACTTGTACCAGAATTAAGAGTTCAAATATTTAGTGTTTTACACCTAATTGTATTCAAGCTTTGTGCTACAGAATTCAGTTCCACTGTTTTACTCCAGTTCCCAAAGTTTATCATGCAGCTTCTTCATCCGCCTGACAGTATCCCAGCTTTGTAGCACCAACAAATTTCATCAGCATATTCATTCTCCATTCTCTACTGTCTTTACTTTCCACTTTCTTATCATTATCCCATAATTTCCCATAAATTAAATAAAATTCAGCACTGAAATTAAGACAGATTAGATATCTCTACATTTCTCTTGATGAAAAATATTTCTAAAGAATCCACTGTGGTTTACAATCTATCTTTAATAAAGTCATAATTTATTCCTTCTCATTTCCTTTTTTGCCTCTATTATCTTAACTATTCTTTTCTTTAAAGTGTGTTATAAAGGTTTGCACATAATTCATTATTAAGCCCGTGGTAACCTACATTATTCTTTCTGTTTTTTACATGGCAATATTACCTTTTCTATTTTCAAGTTGTACCTTTTGTCTTCATAAATTTGTTTTAAATGCTTGCTACTAGATCTGCTACTTCGTTTCGCAATTTCTTCAATATTCTGAGGTCATGACTCCTTTGCTTGGCACTGTTGAACTAGATGAAACTCAAAGTTCTATTTGCATTTAAAATTTGATGATTTCCAATAATTTAATTCCCATTAGTAATTTTGGTTTTGCTTCCCTTGCCAATATTAAATATCCTTAATGAAAACGGAAATACAGTATTCATTTCTTTACGGGGGTTTAACTACATCACCTTCATTCTGCACCCTACTTGTTCCTGCGTAGTCACACATTTTTCTAGGTTTTTTTTATAAGTAAACAGCTGAAAAATCGTTATGATTTGTTTTAATTCTTTTATAAATCTGATTAATCCAGACATTTAGTAAGTTCTGTTGAATCCATATAATTTCTGACCTCTAAGGTATAGCATTCTTTGCTGATCAGTCTTTCATTTCTCTATTCCTTATAGACTCTCTGCTTACCTGTAAAATTATACGTTATCAAACACCCAACCACACTGATATCAATAGATTCAGAGATCAGTATTATTAATCATAGAATAGAAATTATTAGCAAGTCTGCAGTCAGATTTTTGAGGACTCTGTGTTCAAAACAGAGAAACAGCTATGTTCAGACTCTCATTAAGGTGCATAAACAAGGATGTAAAATTCCTCTCTCTTTTCAAATTATCAGTGAGGAAAGGTGCATCAGACTCCGACCAGCCTTGGGCTTCTGCTCTGAATTACCCTCAGGAGAAGCCTCCTTCACCTTGTGGATTAAATAGGGCACTTATGGAATCTAGTGTTTTTAGAGGCCTAGAATACTTGTAATGGTGCAATACAGCTATTTCTTATTATGAACTTGTCACTACTGTAGCTGCTTATCCTGTTCTTACATTTCTATCGTATTCTGTCCTACTGTTGTCTCAGCAACATTATTTTTCTGTTTCCTTAAACAATATCAGATATTTGCTAGTGGATCAAGTACAGGCAGCTACATATAGGATACACACCACTAACTGTGTCTGCAAGTATCTGTAATATAAAACACTTGGAGCATAAAATGAAATATCCATGAGCACAAAAATTAATAAAGATCAGTTTACAAAACTGCTGATTCAGAATGCAAATTCACACCTCCAGATTAGTTAAAATTTACATAGTTTGGTCTACCAGTTCTGATTCAGATTTCATAAATGGACCTATATTCACACCTCTTCAAGAAAAGCATGAGAGAGCTAAGAAAGCCAGTACATAAGACTTATGTTTTCAGTGCCTAAGTTATTTCTGAATTTTTGTCTTTTTTTTCCCTAAACAATTCAACTAGGATACTGGGTTGAGGTCAACTAACTGTTTACAATAACTTGTGCTATTGATGTAAGTAAAAAAGAAAACTGCAAATAAAAGCAAATGTTTTTTGCAAATGTATGAACATTCTGCTAAAAGAGTTTTTATATCTCTTCTTGTGATTTCATCACTGTTGCAGGAGCCTTCTGCTCTGCATTGACTGCCATATGGAACAACCTACCTCTTTCTACTTCATCTTTTTTCTAGCCTCAACTGAAAACACAGTTCCTTCATTGCTTCCATCACTTGATATCACCCTTCTGCTCTAGTCTTTCCTCGTTGAATGTTAGAATTGTATTAACTAACTCTGGGAAGTGTTTAGAGAGACATTTTTTTAGGACAGATGCAACTCACCTTTAAGATATATTGTCTCTGTATTTTGGTTTTAGTCTTATAAATAACATGAGAATAATATGAATTACAAACAAAAAAAAGCTGGAAGGAGATTTGAGGATTTTAGACCTTACCATAAATCTTTCCTGTCAGCAACTCATTCCTGACTTTTCCAAGAAGTTTCAACATTCGACCCATTTGTGCATCACCAACTCCACTGTCTAATCATTGCTGGCAAAGAAATGCGTATTGGTCATCAGTCTTGCCCGACTCATGGATGACAATTTGGTCCAGGTACCATCCAGCTCCATAGCCTTCATTATTGTGTTCAACAAACACTTTGCTTAGCTGTCCAAGGTCTACTGCTCTCATTTCAGAGATACAAACCTGAGAAGGTAAAGAAAATGAATAGCAAAGTGATTAAACTGTATATTTTATTGTTCATCTTTAAGACTATGCTTGGAAAGACAGATTCCTTTCAATACTGAAGTATTTTTTGCTTTCTGATAGTAAAGAAAGATGTTGTAGGCTGGCATTCATATTTGGAGACCCTGTTCAGAAAATACATGGATCCTTGAATATGTCCATTTAATCTTACTCATGTTTACTGCATCCTAGGCTTTATTATGAAAAACATTCCAATATTTTTGGCAGAAAGAAATCTCAGGTCATTAATTTACTTACAGAAGTCTCATGAAAATTGAAGTTTAACCAGTCCTTCACAACTGAAACAAAGAGAGTGCTTCTAAAATCAGGACAGACTTAGTAAATTGAACTTTTGTTTGGATAAGGCATTTTATTTTTAAACACTTCAGAGTCTTTTATATTCTAAGATATCCTATTATTTCAAATGCTAGATGTGGTATTATTCAACTCTGAACAGAATTACTGACACTGTTGATGACTATGCAAACAAAGGAAGATACTAACATTAGAAACTATAACTAAGTCTGTGCACACACACAGGCAAGAATTGATGTGCTCTTTGGATGTAAATAGACATCTGTTTAAATATTGCTACGGCTACCAGTAAACAAAAGCTAAATGGCAAATGCACTAGTGCATGTTGGGATGAATATATTATGTGAGTGAGAGAATGAATGTGTTCCGTTCAAGAGATAATATGGATGGGTGGGTAGATACATGGGTATGTGTGTGGGTGACATTAAAAAAAACCCAGATGGATAGCAGAAACAGACGCTGTAATTTTTATTTGTTGCCAACCAATTTGCCACCAGAGAGGAAAAAGCATGAGGACCAGAATGCAACAAAGAAAGAGATGACTTTTAGAAAGAATGCGTCATCTGGTCCATTCTCCTGCCTGTTAGACTAGTCTCTACAATGTGCTCAGAAAAAGAAAACATCAGAGTTACTATTCTTACAACAGCCTAAGGACTTCCAGCATTCTTACCTTGTTATATCCATGATCTCCCCAAACAATTACCATGGCAAGTTTAGCCCTTCATGTAATGCATATGTAGCCCAAAATAAGATTAAGCTGTGAGGAACATCTTGTAAATAATTTTTTTTGGAAGCACTCATTGCTTTTTAATTTTGTTCTTTGAAGTTCTGAGCCAAATATAATTTTCTTGTCAGTCTACATGACCGTTGACTTAGAGGAAATAGCCTGTATTGCTAGTATTCATGTTCCTTCACAGCTTACTCTATCTGAAAAAGGGACCTATCATTAGTCTCATTCTTTGTGATAATAATTAACAGTCATTAGACAACAGTGGTCATAATCACCCATTGTTATCAATGAATTCTCATAATAGTACATTAAATTGCCTACTCCCTCAGCATTAGCAAAAATGTACTTTTGGTTGATGTCACAACAATTCTTCCCCTCCCCCCCCCCCCAGTATAAAGACGTTCAGAACTGCATTAAACACACTACGAGAGTATAATTAATGAAAGCCAAAAGGATCTTATTCAAATTGTCTTGCTTTACATGAAGTGTTAGCTAGACAAAATTACAATCTCAATTTATTTAATCAATTAAACTGGTGACAAAATTAAACATATAGTTACTTAAATAAGTATAAAGCAGCCTTACTTTCTGCAGTAATTAAATCAACTTTACTCTCTTTTCTCACACTTTCCTATAATTTTCTCTTTCTCACTTTCCTCTAGAGTCCAGTCCTATATCAGGCAAGGGAGATTCTGTTTTCATATCTCAAATTTCCTTTACTTTGTTTTCTTTGACTGTCCATCCTATATTTTGCAGAGATGTTGCTGACATAATCTTGTCCCTCAAGACAGCTTGACCTTTGCATATCTTCCTTATCTTCTGCAATTACATACTCTCACTAAAACCTCATTCCAACTTTTTTATTAATCTACTTCTATGTAAAAAGAACATAAGACTCGCAGTAGTATGTCAGAACACAGATCCATCTAGTCCGGTATCCCGTTGTCAACAGTTACCAACAACAGATTTCCAGGGAAGAGTTGAAAAACAGGGCAAACATATAGAGATGCTTCTTGAATATAAAGGCTCTCAGGCTTTAGCAATTTGTGGTTCAGAGATTTCCTAAGTCAGAGATTGTGTCTTTGCAAAACAGCCCTCAGTAGAATGTTGTATTTCACGCCAATGTGCAATGGCATTTTTGCACCAATATGCATTTTACCATCTGCAACATTTTGTTCCAGAGTAAAATGGATTAATTATGCATTGTGTAAAAAGCCACCTCCTTGTGCTTTGAAACTGCCACCTGCAGGTTTCATTTAATGTTCTTGAGTTCTTGTGTTTAATGAGAAAGTAGAATTGCTTAGTTTCTCTATGCTGTTTTTTTTTCTTATCTCCCTCTCCTTTTCTTTCATCATCTCACTTCTAGGCCAAACAGTACTTATTTGCTTAGTTGTTCCTTATATGGAAGTTACTTTGTATCGCTTGATATTCTTGTTGCACTGGGCTGACATCATTACACAGCTATCCCAATGCCAAAGGTCATTTTTCCGATTGGTAAAAGTGATTTCAGAGCCCCTCATTTTGCACAGAAATTCAAGGGGTTTCCCCCTCACAACCACCGATTTTCATGTAGTTATAATGAATTTCATTTACCATTTTATTACCCAGACAATCTGTGTGAGGTCCTTCTACAATCTCTGCCACTTACTTTCATAATTATTACTTTAAATAATTTAACACCATCAGAACACTTTGCCATCTCACTGTCCACACCCTTGCCCAATGAAGAACATGAATACACAATATATCTAAGCTGAGAAAAATTTTCACTGTCCACAGTACAAAAATAGATCACCTGAAGCAAAGGATCTGCTTGGGAAGACACTCAGCACTCTTGTCTATTGCTCAGGTTTCTTCAACACTAAATGCTGTGACTCTCTATTAATATCTGGCTTGAAAATTCTGTGTAAATTGTTTCTTTTAGATTGCTTCTCCAGGTTATGTCACAGATTGTGTACCTTTATATCCTTTATTAACTCTTCTAATTGCCTAATTTAAAATTCTAATTTAAAAATTGTTATTTTTAAACAAATCAAGGGTTGCAAGTGACTATAACAAAAGGAAAAAAAAAGGAGCCTGAATACTTTGGATGGCAAGACTATGGACAACTTATTAAATATCTCCCAATGCATAATAATTTCACTAGGTACCAGGACACTAAATACTGTTATGAAGCTAGCACTAGGTCATAGCTATGAAAAGGAGAAGATAAGTACATTTTTAAAAGATATATTTTATTTTCCTCAATAGTAAATAAAATGGAAGTAAACGTCCTTGAGATAGATACGTTTACTTCTTGTCATTCTTGCTTAAACTATTGGTTATCTTCATGTTACATCGACACAAGGAAGGTAAAATAATGCTTCCAGATTATCGGTTAAACCAGTGGCTGAGCTCAGAAATACAGGCATCCTGTTTGAGAGTGCTCTATGCACTGTATTACACAGCTCACTTAGAGAAACAGTTGTCTGAAGACAGTACCTAGACCTGAGGTAACAGAACTCTGACAAGGAAGAAAAAAAGAGGGGCCAAGAAGATGTTGGCAAATTTTTAAAGAGATTGTGAATGTATTACCAAAGAGTCAGAACAAGATGTACACAAGTGTAAGCAGGATGGTTAAGAATGTGTTCTTCTACATGAGGAACAATGAACAACCTGGTGACAAAACAAGTGAGCATAGGATAGAGGTCTAGAAAATCAAAGTAATAACAATTAAATAGCAAAGAGAGGGTGAGAGAGAAAAAAGCATTCACTGTATCTTCCAGTAAAAGAAGAAGAGAAATCAGGTGAAACCAGTATATGGAAGTTTTGCACAGGTTACTGATCAAGTGCAGACCATGCTACCACAGGAGATTGTTGATACTCATAACATGTTTAAAAAAAGTTTACACAAATGCACAGAAGAAAACTTATCAACGTCTATGGAACACAAGGACGACATGGCTGGTTTCTATTTTTCTATGCTCCAGAAAATATTTGGACATTATAAAGCAAATGAAGGAAGAATTGTCTAAGGTCATGTCTAGCAAAACAGTAGGTTGCCTAGGAAAGTTAGGACATCTCAGCCATGAGAAGTCTTAAGAAATAGTATGAAGTAAGTATAGAGCAGGAGTGTCAAACTCACTGCTCCCGCCGTTCTCGTCCTGCAGCGTAACACCTGTCACATGCTGCATGCATGACCAGCGCTAGCAGGAGCTTAGGGGCAAGGAGATTGGTGCTGCCACTGGGTAGAAACAAGGTGCTGAGCTGAATAAAACAAGGTGAAGGGCCAGATTCAGCCCGTGGACCATGAATTTGACACTCCAGGCACAGAGGCTTCTACTTTATTGTCCAGTGATCAATTGAAAAGTCTCTATAAGTTCTATCTAGTCATATCTAGGTTGAGTCCTGGGTATGTGTGGATATGTTGTTTAGATATAATCATTAATATGGTAATCAGCAAAGATCTACCAGAAAATCTCTCCTAGGATTTATCTTGAGCAGTCACAGTATGTTTACAAGCAGCTTTACCTGTTTGCAATTCTATATATAAATACCTTAATTCATATATAGAAGCTAATGTATTTAAAAACTCTTTCAACTATATCTGTTTTAAAAAACCCATATTTTAAAGCAGCCCTGATATTTCTCTGTCATCTTCACAAATAACTGCAAAGTAAGCCATGATATTTTATGCATCATTGGGTTCAATACCAGTTTCTAAGAACAGTTACTGATGGTTTGTGGGGTTTAATTTATTGGTACTTGAACTATTCTTGAACAGCAATCCCAATTCAGGTAAAATTTCTATACTTAGTAAGCAACACATCTTTTCCACAGGTTACCACAGTGTAACATCAGTGCTTGTATTTGCTGATTGAAAAAAAATATGGTATTGGAAGAAAGTAATAAAATAAAACACATTAAGCAAACATGTAAGGAATATAACTCAGTACTAACCTGTCCTTTTTCAAAATTTGAATGTCTTAGCCTCCTTTTGCAGGAATCTCCCTGCTCTCCAAATACTGTGATAAATACATCTGCATTAGTCCCTGATGCAGGCAATGTTCCCGTGTGAACACTGATCGAATAAAGAACTTCTGTCATAAAAAAATCAGTAACACAATACATTATCAGGTCAGTCTATTTAGCAATGTAATTACCAAACATTATAAACCAATTTATCTCAGGTACAAGATTAATTTCAGGACCAAGGAATGGAGTCATACTAATTGACATTAATGCTCTGTCTGAGTTTCATATAGATTGCTAACTACAACACAACAGCACAGTACAGCGTTAGAGAAGAAATGTCCTCTATGAATCAATGCAACAACTCATTCTTGCATTGCAGAAAAAGAAAATGTCGTAGTTCTGGAGTTTTACCCAGCAGTCACTGGCATCAACTGAAAGAATCACAGTGATTTCATCAGGCTTTGTAAAAAGACTTGAATTCTTGGAGGAATTAAAGGTCTTGAATTTAGTTAGGATTTATCAACTCTAACAACATTTTACCAAAGAAAAAACAGTTACAACAGATGAAATCCACTTTTTTACTCTGGATCAGCTGAACTCTGCTTTAGTCTGGCATTTTCATAATTATGGCCTATATCAATATGTTTAGGAGAAATGGCTCAGCTATTTATGCAATATGTATTGTTATTATTATTCTTCACCACAAAGGATGCCTTGCCATGAATTTTGCTCGGTGAGTTATACAGTACATATTCCTTAAGGCAGAGGATTTTTTTATGAGTTCTGTGGGCTTTGTGAAGAACTAAATATTATAACAGACTGCTAAGATATACTTCCATTTGCAGTCTAGTCTTCAGTTGGATATTAAATGCAAAAAGTTTTAAATATTTTAACTAAGACTTCTGTTCATGGAGTATAAAGAATGAGAGTTCTTTTCTAAATATTTTATAAAATCTAATCAGAACAAAGGAAGATGTTATCATATATTAAATACAGTGATGGAATGAAACAGAGCTTCTGGGGCAGAAATGGGGCTTGAAGAAAACCTCAAAAAAGATTTTTTTTTCTCTTTTTCATATATGACATTATGAATTTGCACAACTTAAAATCTGTAATTTAGTCCCTCACGAAGTGGAAAACAGTCAATTTTTGAAAATTTCAACAAAAATTCAGTAATTTGCACATTTTTCAGACTTTCAAATTGGTATTTAAGATAGTGAAACCAATACATCAGTTGCTTTAAAACAGAAGAAATGCTTGAACAATATACGTTATCAAAGACCCCACATGGTTTACACAGTTATATTGAATGAATCCCTGAGAATAACTTTGAGTGGGTTTTTTACATATATAAAATGCTTTGCAATCTTGCCCATTATGTCCATCCTATTAGCCAGTTCACATTTTTTTTGTGTGTTGCTGTGTGCATTTGCTCATGCATTTAGTTTTTAGCTCTGCAGCATACCCCTGAGTGGTGGCTTGTCTGGTCTGACCACTGCTACCTCTGTCACAGTCTCAGATCCATCTTCTCCAAACAGACACTGGGCTTCAGTGTGAAAGCCCAAATCCTGTTTACTGTCCAGGTCTTTTAAGCGAAGCTGCATGCAGAATCAGAAGAAGAAATTAATTTATCCAAATTGTTTCTTTTTCTATCCCAACAGAAGCTGACATTTCTTCCTATTATTAATGCCTGCACACGTTTTATAAAAGCCAACTGATTCTGCAATATCAGAGACACAGTAGTTGCTGCAAGCCTCTGGTTCTGCAGCCTGATGTTTATAGGTGCATTCTTCATTGCATATCGGCACAGGCATAGGAACCATTTGTAGGGAACCAATGAAGAATACGGATTAAATTGACCTGTATATACTTGCCATTTCAGAATGTCAAATGAATGAATACAGTTACATCAATCCTAATAGAATATGCTCATCTTGCAAAAACATTTTTGCTACTTATTTTTTTTACATGTGACTTGCTATATCTCAGCTGAGATTTTCAAACTTGGCAGAAATCAGGTGTTCAGTGGCTTTTGGTGTTCCCTGTGGAAATAAGTTATTTGAAGAATTATTCTAATAATTAATTCTAATAGAAGATGTGAACTTAAGTCCAGCTTCATTCCACCCGACTTTAAATACTCAGTGGAGACTGAACAAATTAGGTTCCAATTTTGTGAATTTAGTACCTCCAGACTGACTGAGGAAGCACAGCCTTGGAAGCCTGCTTAACCTATCTACTGTGACAGTCAACATGGTGATCAGATTCAAAGGAGAGCAACTCAGATTGTGAACTTCGTCCTTGGTCAGGTTATAAAATACAGAATGTCAAGCTATCAAGCACATGTAGAAGGATTTCTGGTAAATATTATACCCAGGATTGAACTTGATACATAGCTAATCACTGCAAGTTTGCAGAAATGGATTTTAGAATCTCTTTGTACAGAAATATTATATCAAAGACACTAAACCCAAACAAAATGAAACAAAAACTTAATCCCATTGAAGCATTAAGTAATTGAAATTCTTAGACAGGGATTTCCAAAATTACAGTGGTGATTTATTTTCACTACTGACAGCAGCAGCAACAGAAGCGCGTGGCTCATTCTGCAGGATGCATATACCACTGTTTGGGAATTCTGGGTATAGATTTGATTACACGGGCTTCAAGTGTAAACTTTGAAATGCAGAAATATTTATGTAGTTGAATTATATAACTTAAATTATTAGGAATTTGATAGTTCCACTCAACATTTGTCAGACTATCTTGCCCTTGAGTTCCTAGAAATGTCATTACTTAACATTTTCCATTTCTGCTTGAGGTTTGTATCCAGTGCTTCACAAGACCAGGCACAAAACTTCCAGATGAAAGCAAACAATTCAGTAAGACAATTTCCAGAATTAAACCATTAATTACTTGAATAAACAGTGTTTTTCTTTAGATAGTATTAAACTCCATGAAAATGTCGCCAATTGCTTTCTTGTTTTTTGCACTTGAAATAACTGAATTTTTTCACAGTAAATGTCTAAATTCTTCTCACACAAAGATATCCTTCCTAATTTATAACTACTGTCCCTAACTAAATATCAGTAAGTATCACAAACTCCTATCCGTATTAAAATTAGACTAAGGGTTATGTGCATATGCAGGCAGACAATCTGCAGAAACCAGACTCAATTTAGGCAGACTTTGGCCTTAAAATAAAATGTACCTGACAAACTCCTGTTGCTTGCAAGATTACATCTAACTGTGAACTTAATCTCCAAATCATATAGTTTTTCTACAGTCTATATGAAAATAAAAATTACTTCGTATTTTATTTTGGAAAATGCCAGAAACTGGTTTTGAGTAAGAAAAAGCTACTCATTCCAGAGTAAATAAATATTCAAAAGTTACACAAAATACATCAATTTTAGCCAAGATTGTATAATTTTTCTACGGGTGTGGAGAAAATCATGGGAGATAGCAGGGAAAACTGATACTATGAAGCTGCTGTAAATGTCACAACAGAGAAAACCGCGAATAAAAAAAGGAATTTGTAGTTTTTGTCTCCTTTTCAGCCTTTGCTGTTTCCTCTATTATCTGTGTTTTTGTGAACTTTCTGAAACATTGGCCATTACTTCTTTCACTCGAGGAAAAAGCAAGGAAGGAAATTACTTTCAAATGATGCTGAGTTTGACCACTGATGCATAGTGAGCTTACACATGCTGCCTGCCTGCTGTAGTCCTCCTATTTCCACACAGCTTCTCTGTATTTTTACTGCACTGTAAATCTTATTAAAGTGAAACGAACTTATTACATTTTAGATTATGTATCCATGTATAAATAATTTATAAACAGACTAATAAATGAGTAATAGATGTTATAAGCATATTACTGGCACAAGCAATATATATTCTTGTGGCTTACTCTGTGGGTTTTAAGTGCACCAGTAGAAGAGACTACATTGCTCCATAGCTACCTATCGACTTTTAGATTGTAATGATTTATAGCTACTAATAGACCATTTATTAAATAACTTTTGAAGTATTTACAATTATGAACAAAAATCACTTAGTAATTTGCAAAAGGTTGTCTTGGAAAAGAAAGCATGAAGCAAACTACTATGCCTGAAAATTTTTTGCCATTTTTTGGGCCACCATATTACATAATCACACAATGGATATAGTGAGGGTTGTGTCAACATATTTTTTTTTGAATATTTTATCATTTTTTTAATGTTTTATCAATGGTCTGAAGATGCATATTTAAAATGTGACAATTTTGCTTGCCTGTTCTTGCCATTCTTGTAGCCTGAACTGAGACTACAAAATTGGCTGAGAAAGAATATATTTGCAGAGAAAATATGAACAAGAACTCCTCCTCTGTCCTCAGGAGGTTGAACTCAGACTTGGTGTCCCTTTTAGTACCACAAACCCATTCAAATTTGAGCCTGGAATGCAACTGTCTCTAGCATTTTCCATCAGAACAAATTCTGGTCTCTTTAATGATTTAGGGAATTACCCTTTGATCTTTTAAATCCATAGTAGGGTTAAGGTACTATGTGGCCCACTTCAGATAAACACGCTTTTACTAACTTAAGAATAATTTAATGCTATGTTCACAAAGCTTTTTGGGACCTTGCCTACAGGCAGAGTTCTAACACAATTTTTCTTTGCATTAACCTTCAAATCTAAGTATTTCCCCAAAGCCCAGGTATTATCAAGACCAACACCTTTCCATTCAATCTTCTTACTCACCTGGGGGAAAGGGATACATTTAAATTCTCAAGAGATCAACAACATTAAATTGTTTCTCTGTCCCTTTTTATTAGACATATTAAGTATGTACTAAATTACAATTAGATGTTTAAGGCCCACTGATGAACGTGTTGTAATGAAAAAACACTGAAGTATCTGCTTAATTGGTTTCCCCAGGTAGATTGCTCTGTGTCAGGAGATTGTGAGTATTTTCATGTAGGGATTAACATTTCCAAACATGAGGAGGAAACATTGTCCTCCATATAACAATGAGATCTGTAGTATGTATTTGCACATCAGTGAGTGGATATAGCTACATGTACTTCAGCAGATCTGCCCAGAGAAATCTGGAAGCTGTGGGCAATCATACAAGGCAACTGAAAAAAAGATGCATGGCCTTCCTAATCTAGTGCAAAGTGAAGCCAACAATTTGTCTTTTAACTAAAGATATTTTTCTGGTGTTATGAAGAATATTACAAGTTTATATGTAGCATATTTGGAATACCTTGTGAAGTTTAATTCCTCTTTCCAAGCATGGACCAGATAACACAAAGGAAACTTTTGTTAAATCTCCGATATCACCGACAGTCAACTGTTCAAAAAGTAAAGGACAATAAAATTAAATATACAATGTATGTAACACTTTAGATGATGTACTTTAAACCCAAGTAAAAACATAAATAACATAGGTAAAAATACTAGTCAAGGACATTAATGTTAGGGTGAGAAAGTTCCATTAAGATTGCAAGTTAATTTGGACTGACATTTGTATGAAAATTTGTTTGTTTTTAAGCCTGAGAATTGGTTGCAGAGCCTAGACAAACATATGAAGAGCAAGGAAATACATGACTGATTCTACATGTCCAAGCCAAATTCACCTGACTATTCTTTTCTCTCCACCTCCTCTCAAACACATCTTTATTCTCAAACTTGAACTAAAATTTTGAACTGCAGATGATTTTTAGTGCTGCCTATTGGTTCTCTTCTCAGTTATTCTGGAGCTTAAAATAAAGGATGGCTGTTTTTCATAAGTTATAGCACACATTGCTGCTTGTAGCTTTTCATCTTACAGTAGTTAAGCAAGTGATGTTTATATTGCCTTTTTGCACAAGTTGGATAATGAATTTTTTCCATGTTTGAAAATAAAAACATTCTGAAAGGGGTGACCCAGGTTAACACACCTGTCCAGAAGCTGCCATGTGCAAACCACAGAATTTATATTTGCCCAGGACCAAGCTCATTGTAGAGAGACCCAGATTCTAGCGTAGTGAAAACAGATTATTTAAGGTTTGAGAAGTGAAACATAAAGGAAGTATGGAAAAGCTTCATTATTTATTGCCTTACTGTTAAGGCCTACTAGTCTTAATTCAAACTTAATGAGGCTCTTCATTTCAAAGTTGGCTTTTGCTCAGGAAAGCTTTTCAAAGTGATACGTATTAGAGCACATATGAGAAGTTCTCCAAGTGTGGCTTATTGAAGACATGGAGGTATAAATATTAACTCTGACAAACAAAAAATCATTCCATACAACTTCACATACATTGGTTACAAGTCTTAATTTACTGAAACAATTTAGTAGGATTTGTGTGAAATAAAAAAAAAAAAGAAACTGACCAAAAATGGATTGTCATTCAGATTTAGAACTTCCTGTGCAGAGGACTTCCCTTTTCTTCCAAATACAACAACCCGAATATCAGGAACATCTTCTGGTACTTGCGTACAGTGCACCCATGCTTTCCAACATCCTCTGCTTTTAGTATCAAATTTTTTTGCCAGAAGAGATGTTACAGATGTTTCTGCATTGAAAACAGACACATACTCATAGCCCATGTCAAAGTTGTAAGACAGTATAAGCCAAAAGATACAAAATTGTTTTGCCTAGTAGTGCTGGATCTAGCACAGGCAGGTCAGGCAGCAAAGATGCAAAACACTCTACTTGTTTTAGCACTGTGGAGGTGTAGAAAACCAGGCCTGCAGTTTCATGAATCCATGTCACACTCATGGAGGGTCCGTGTCTGTCATCTCTGTATTATTCCAGGGACAAGACACATTCTGCCAGAGGAGACTTTCAATACTGCCATTTCAGTCTTCTCCATGCCATGCATTAATTTCTTTCTCTTTGTTTACACAAAGGATAATTCACCCTGGTCCAGGTCCCTATCCCTCACCACTGGGGTACCAATGCTCAGTCCCGCCTATATTGTGAAGCAGCCTTGTGCTGGCCCTATTCTGCTTTGCCATGCAATAGTGGTCCATGCAAATGAAGAGCATATCTGCTGTATTATCTTTGAGTGGAATTGTCACTTCTACAAAATCTTTTTTGGAGTATTTATTGATCCAGTCATTGTGAACAAAAACATGTGTGGAAAAGGGGTAGAGGACTTCTTTTATAACAATTTTTTCCAAGAACCACTCATCTGAA
The DNA here is from genome assembly GCA_033556795.1 of Tapera naevia. Classification (NCBI taxonomy): domain Eukaryota; kingdom Metazoa; phylum Chordata; class Aves; order Cuculiformes; family Neomorphidae; genus Tapera; species Tapera naevia. The sequence continues at coordinate 23,172,460 of JAUMJJ010000038.1, forward strand.
TGAAAATAAACAGAAAATTATTAATTTATACCTTGTAAGTAACAAAATGTTCTGAGTATGCAGTCATAAGTTTCTATCTTTAGAAAATCAATAAAATGTTTTCTTTTGCAGGACTTCTTAAGGAAATAACACTTCTCAAAACATATTGGCTATGTGTATATGTGTTTCTGGCTGTTACCCTATAGTCCAAAATATCTGATACAGCAAAAGAAGTCTTAATTTTTTACAAATCTTTTGAAATTGAACACTAGGATAGATTTGATTTAATATCTGTTAGTACTCCAAAGGATGTAAAGTCTTCTATACAAGATCTCACAGGAAGTCCCCCATAGGAAATGATATTATGGAAGTCCTAAAGGAGAAAAAGAATCAGGATTTCTACCACATTTGGCATCAGAAAATTCACTCAAAACAAAACTTAATTTCTAGTGAGGTTCTATGCTCCCTAATAACATACAAACTCCAGCTGACGACTTTCTCTTGATTGAGGCCATTGTGCTTATTGTCTGGAAACAAAGTGTTTGAAGACTCAGACCTGTGAGTCTTGGTAAACTTGATTGTCCTGAGTCTTGGTGAAGTCAATAAAAGTTTGATCATTCATTTCCATGTTACCATTTAGGAAATAAATGAGAAATAGTCCCCAAATCAGTTTTGCTTTCTGAGTCTGAATTTAACCTACAGGGTCATCTTATGGTTTTGGGTTTTGGTACAGATAAATTAACAAGGGACTCAGTTTACATGCTCTGGAACAATCGTAACTCCACTATCAACATCATCTGCAGAAGTAGGATATCTGTAGACTCTCTGCTCTGTTGCCTCTAAATACTGCCAGGCCAAAACTGTAGCCAAAGTAGAAGAAAATATCAGTTCATGGTGCTCCTTCCCGTTGCTATTTATTTTTAAGAGGTACGTAATTTTGTTTTGCTCCAAAGGCAGCTAGTTCGAAAGAGGACAAGAAAAAAATGCCGCTGAAAGCATAGCCTTTTTATCTGCCACTCAACCTCACATATCCAGAATCCCATAAAAAAAAGAATGCATTTCAAATGAGTTAGAAAGAAAAAAAAAAGAGCCAGAACAGCCTTTCTTCCACATTCCACTCCCTAATATGACAAATTAATATTCTGTACTTATCTTTACCTAGAAGAATTTAGTCCTGAAAAATACGTCTTTTAAAATGAAAATATCCATCGTCCAAAAATGGAGAGGAAGAAAAAAATGTCAAAAATTACAAAAGCATGATGTCATGTTGCTTCCTGAAAATGAAAAATTTGTTGACTGCAATCACAAATACATAGTAGCTTTTACGGACAAAGGTTTAACATACAATTTTAGCATTTTACAGTGTCACTCACACATTTTAGTAAAACCAAGCTAGATACTTGACAAATACAGTCCAACAGAAGTAATGAAAAAGAAAATTGAAGCAAATTCAGATTTTCTAGAACTTTTAAAAAAACAATTCTGATTTTTACTCTTAAATTTAGGATATCTGAAGTTCTAGGATTTCATAAACATGATAACCTATATTATTATTATAATTGTACATTAACTGAAAAAAATTACTGACCTTTTTTCAGACTCTTAAATCCAACAAGAACTTGGTTCAACTTGCCAAGGTATACTACTTTGATTTTAAAAACATCCACCTGCAATATGAAAACATTTAACTTCTATTTTAGTTAAATTTAATACGTATCTTCTTTTGAATGTTTATCACTTTAGCTTTGTGTCATTGCTTTGTATCTCAATAAAAGAAAATTTATCTTGTACATGCCATTCCATTGCCTTTGAATTCATAATTAAACATTACATGCTATAACTGATAATTTCTGCTTATTATAAGTTATTAATTTTAAAAAGTTGCTGTACATAATATGAAGTAATATTAGAAACTTTAGAAACATAATAGCAACATAGTGCTCATTATTAGTATTTTTACAGAATGAAATAGCAAAGACCAACTAATACTTCGGTTGAAAGTTTGATCTAGAACCTATCTCCCAATGTAACTAACTGATGTACATTATGAATTTAATAATTCTGAAAATCTGGAGCAATTCCATATTCACTAAAATTCACAGTTCATTTTTGTGGGAATTAGGCAGCTAAATAAGAATCAAGTGAACAGTCTCTGGGAAGTTTTAAAGCAGCTGTGCTATTAGGATAAGGATTTTTCACTGAAGTAATTTCTATTTTAGGTCAAATTTTCCACATACAACAGGCTTGCATGCTGAATAGATCTCAGGGAATCTTTCAGGTTTTTCCTAATTTTAAAATCTTGGTAGCATATTTATCTTCTTGGCCTATACATGTTTGTCTTCTTTGCATAGTCATCTTCCTTTATTATCAAAGAGAAAGCTCACATAAGTATGCACATTTACACTGGGAACGTATATTCTCTAAGGTGTGTGCTTGTTGGCTTTTTTGAATTGGGCCTTAAGAAATAAGTTTGGAAGTACACTATGGATTAATGAGTTCATCTACTCTCTTGGGAAACCAGCTGTGGAATAAAATATCCACAATAAGCCTGTTTTAATTTTTGTAATTTCATGACCTGTCCTATTGTAGACAGGAGCAGTTGTCTTTGAACAGTTGGGTTGAAAATGCAATTTGAAGACAAAAGTTACAGACCAATTGGAGGATTTGGAAACAAACAATGAAAGCCTTTTATTGTTCCCATAGTTGCCGCCAAGTGCAATTACTTACAAAATTCATGTTTACCTCTGAGAACCATATTGACCACAAAAGTAATTTAGCAGAAAAAGCAAAGACTAAGAACAGAGATTAGGCATTTGAGGGCAAGATAAAGTAAATAAAACTGTGAGAGAATGAATATGCAAACAACTGTTACTTTAGATCTTTTATACAAGAAGAAGTGTAGGGTCTTACAGCTTAGGATATAGGAAAGCCCTTTAGAGTTCCAAATGAAGAACTGAGCCTCCTGAAATGACCCATTCAAAATATGGCACCAATTCTATATTACTGAAAAATACTTGTGAATTTGCAAGTAACTTATATTTCCACAGAAGTCAGTTACATTGTTTACATGTTTTTCATTTAACATACTTTCTTACAAAATAAAGAAACAAAATAGTTCAGGACAGTTCAGTATTTTGAAAGAGACAGGAATCAGTTCTTCTTGCAGTCTACACTTTATCCATTATACTAAGCAATCTTGCTGTCCAGATTTCTCTAAGATATTATATTTAAAATATATATTATATATAACTATTATCTCTATCACCAAAAAGATGAACTTATAAAATCTAGCAGTTTGATCAGTTCTTGAAGAACGTGACATTGGGCATCCATGTTCACTTCCACAATGGCAAAATTACAATAATGCAGAGGGCACCATGACTAACAAGGACTTAGTCTGATTTTCAGACAAAAACCATTTTGTCTTCCAGAAACTTTTGAAGTGAAAAGAATAGCAGAGAAAATAAACAGAGGCATGATTAAAGAATAAAAGAAACATACTTCAAGTAGATTTTTTTTTTAGATTTCTGCATCACAGAACAAATTAATCTGGGTTGACTGGTGACAATGACTCCCTCCTGCCTTCCCCAAAATAAGATTTCTATGTACTTTGCAAACATTTTCATTACCTTAAAAAAAATCTTCCAAACCTGAACTTAAAGCAGACAGTAAGGTCTGGTAAAGTATTAGCTAGGTATTTTCTTTTGATCTGAAATAGATATTTCCTTTTGATCTGAAATTTGTTTTAGTTACTTTGTTCTTATTCCAATAACTACTGTAGGAATTATTCTTCTAGAAAAAAAAGCCCTTTAAACCTTAAAAAGCAAGAAGCTGAAAATACTTGAAAGCAATAAGTGGTTGGAAGAATTAGAAACATGAAAAAAACAAAACAATGCTCAGAACATTGACTTTAGTGTTCAGGAAATTTTACAGGAGAAGGTAATGGTCTAAAATACGTACAACGGCAAGATATCCTACAGAAAAATTATCAGTTTTATCAGTCAGACGTATGTTAACAAAGTATTGAAACCTCATTGGCCTTATAAATCTTGAAAATCAAATTAGAACTTTTAGAGTATTTCAACTCAAAATTACTTCATCAACTTAACTTTTTCACTGTTGCATGATGTTGATGATGTTCAAAAACAACGGTACCTATGGACACAAGCACCTCTTAGTTACAAGAGAAAATTATGTCCATATGGAATGTAATATATATATAGGTACCCTGCCCATGAAATGTTTTATTCAAACATAAATCTTAAGAAAAAGCCATTCAGATTAATTTTTCCTCATTGTTTTACCTGCCCTCTAGCAAAAGTGAACAGGCTGTTTCTTGAATTAAGCCATCGTTTCCCCGAGTCACTCTTTTCTCCTTGAATACAAAGATAAGCCTCACCAATGGCATCAGCTTTCTTCAAGTCTCCCGTGTGCAAATGGATTGAATATTCCACAAGTTTAGAAAAGTACAAAAAAAACCAAAAAGTCAGTATGAGAATATGCTCCTTGTCTTCAGCATCTGCCTTATGTGCCAATCCCTAGTAGAAACCATTGCAAATTTAATTAGAATTACATACTGTGCAACAGAACAGGGAGCACAGATCTCTTCAGTTCTGGTGACATAAATAACCAATACACATTCCTGCTGCATTCCCTGTTTGGTAATCTGTCGACTGTAGATTTGTTTTGCTTTGACACCACTTCCAGAAAATCAGCACTACTGGCTGCTGCTTGGGACACAGGATGTCTTACGTATTGCCTCCTTCCCCTAAAGTAGGGAATTCTGTACTTCACGTTTACATCTTCTTTGGAAAGTCTAAGTTCTGCTTTTTAAGACTCTATTCATATTCCTTCCTTCCTTTCTCCCTTCTTTCACTCTCTGTCTGCTATTTTCTCCTTGAAATGAAATAGGAGCTTACACTTATGAATTGGCTTAGAAGAATACTGGAACCCGACCGTCTCAAGCTTTAAACTCAACTGATTATGTCCCAATGAATGAACATGCTAGGACCATCAAGCTATCTCTATAGTCAAACCATAATACTATTACAATGTTCTTAAGTTAAAACATGTTAATGTGAAAGAGAAATAATGAACTAAAAATTCTTTCAACATCAGCTTTAATACATAAATAGAAAATCCTCCTCACATTTTGTATCAGTCTCCAAACAACCTCCCAGGTACTATATAATAAACTGTAAATACAGATCAGCTAAGTGAAATTTGATTTCAAGGGAAAGCGTTCCTGATTTTCTCAGCTGTGGTTATCGTATAAAGATTAAAAGAGAAACCTATGGCCTCTATGTGGAACTTCTGCTTCCTTGCCTCTTTCTGCAGGCAAGACCAGATTGCATTAATTCTAAAGATACTTCACTGAAAACTCTTATTTTCATTTTTTTTAAATGACCTATTTTTTTATCCCTGAGTTTATCATGGAAACAAGGAACAAGGAAACACTTCAACAGAAGCAGGTCACAATCCCAAGATTTATGGTTATTTGCATTATTTTAACCAGAAGAAGCCAAGGGATAAAAAAAACCTTTATTTTGGGCTGGTTTTTTTTAATCCTAGTGTTCTTCTTTTACTCAGATTACAATAACAAATCTTTGCTCATTTGTATAATGCTGGTGCTGTCACTTTAGGAATCTAACTTTGGTGACTATATTAGGAATATGTTCTCTGCTGTCTGCAGTGAAAAGAAGGTGCTGTAGAAAACACCTGTGATAGGTTCCCAGGTGTTCTATGGTTAGACTCTAAAAGTAAAGACTCTAAACTTAGATAGTCTGAATGTTCCTCTGCTTCCAAATACAGGCATAATTGCCCCAGCCTAAGAGCAGCAACACAGGCTTTTAAAACACACTTTTCTAATGTTTTTCAGAACGAAGAAAAAATTTTTATCTACTGTAAAATGCAAAGTCATCTTTTACATGTGGGTAATAAGCAATGTACACATACTAAAAATGCACATATTATCTCTTAAATTTTTTTGTCACAAGCTTCGAGATTGTATTTTTTAAAGGAATGAGCACCCCTAAAACCAACATTTTACAAGTACTGAGCTATTTTCGACTACTCCAAACAACTCAGTCTCAACTCCCAAAACACTCATCACTGGCACAGTAAAGCAGACACAGACAACATCTAAACTATGTAACAGTTAGATGGTTGAGAAAGCCTCCCGGCCTCACTCTGCTGTTTGTTCCTAACTGGGCATGGAAGGCTGTACATCTGTTTTCCCAGGAAACATATGTGTGCAAAGAGGTAAACAGTTCTTTAGACAGATATGAAAACAAAGAGAAGCTAAGAAGCACTTTCAGTTGCACAACTGACAATACACCACAGAGAGGACTGAAACACACATTATTGAAGTCTGAAATGCATATTTCAGTCTAAAATACATCACAGGTTACTCAAATACCTAAGCATACATCCTGGAAACATCTGATATTTTCAGTACAGTTTGCTTCTTGAATCAAAGTTATTCCAAGACAAAAATGGTCCAATTTAAACAAACTGTATCCTTTAAAAAGATACAGTTATGAGAAAATTCTGGTAGATTTGAGAACGGTTGTTAGAATGCAGAAGCTAAGGCTACCATTTATTTTCATGCGTAGGTGATAGGAAAACAGGGAGGAAAAAAAAAAGTGTTCTGAGGATATTTATTTTTGAGCTTTTCTTACAGCTCTTTTCACAAGTTGGTGCTATTCATATTGAGTGTGTAATCAAAAGGCCTGAATTCAAATATTGTGACATCTTACATAGCTATTTCTTCATATATCTGAAATAAAAAGGTCATGTAACTGGAACAACGGTTCTAAATGGTGGGTTTGCATACTGATTGAAAAAGTAATACCTAAAAGGATTCATTAATTTGATCTGTTAGAGGGTAGGATGGCCCTACAGAGGGACCTGGACAGATTGGAGAGATGGGCTGATTCTAATGGGATGATGTTTAATAAGTCCAAACGTTGGGTACTTCATTTTGGACACAATTCTATGAAGAGCTATAGACTGGGGACAGAGTGGCTGGAGAGTAGTCAGGCAGAAAAGGACCTGGGAGTGCTGGTTGACAGGAAGCTCAACATGAGCCAGCAGTGTGCCCAGGTGGCCAAGAAGGCCAATGGCATTCTGGCCTGCATCAGGAATAGTGTAGCGAGCAGGACCAGAGAAGTTATTGTCCCCCTGTACTCGGCACTGGTCAGGCCTCATCTTGAATATTGGACCAGTTCTGGGCTCCCCAGTTTGGGAAAGATGTTAGGATACTGGAATGTGTTCAGAGGAGGGCAATGAAGATGGTGAAGGGGCTGGAGCACAAGCCCTATGAGGAGCGACTGAGGGAGTTGGGGCTGTTTAGTCTAGAGAAGAGGAGGCTCAGGGGAGACCTCATCGCTCTCTACAACTACCTAAAAGGAGGTTGTAGTTGGGCAGGGATTGGTCTCTTCTCTCAGGTGACCAGTGGCAGAACTAGAGGGCATGGACTTAAGCTTTGTCATGGAAAGTTTAGGCTTGATGTGAGGAAAAATTTCTTCACTGAAAGGGTGATTGGCCATTGGAATGCGCTGCCCAGGGAGGTGGTGGAGTCGCCGACCCTGGAGGTGTTTAAGGGGAGACTGGATGAGGCACTGAGTGCCATGATTTAGATGATGGGTTGGTGTTAGTGTTGGTGTTAGTGTTGGGTTATAGGTTGGACTTGATGATCTCAGAGGTCCTTTCCAACCTTGTGATACTGTGATACTGTGATTAAATAATGATTGTATTGGTCCACTAATAAAAGTGTGCTGGTTGCAATAAACTCCCTAAATGTCTTTGTTTCTTTTCATCTTTTACTATGTAGGGATGACGTCTGAAAAAATCACTTTTCTGAAACGTAACTATTTCACTGCAGCACTGTTTACTTCAGGGACTTACCTTGGGATTTTTTTAAAAACATTTAAGCAAAGAGCTGGGAAAGCGCTTGTAATTGACTTCATCGCTCATGTTTGATGTTAAGAAGTAAACCAAGAGTTTGTCTAGACTGAGACCCTAATATATCTCATCCTTTTCTTCAAGGCAGTTAAATATGCACTGGAGAAAGAGAACATAGCTGCATGAAAGTCAATGTAGCTACACGGACTTCCTCCTGCTGGAGATCCAGACAGTTGAAAGTATATGTGCTGTCCATGTGACTCTCTGGCATTTAGCCAATGGCATTTTTACTTTTAGAGGAGTTGGCATATGAAAGTAAGAGTTCGCGTTGTTCATCTATAGTGCTGCCTTGACTGTACACCTTGATCACATCAGCAGATTCATTCAAGTAAGAAGGCTACTTGTTTGAATAAGATTGGGAGTTTGGTCCACAGATCTGATCACTCTTGTAGGTTAGTTTAGAAATCACAGAAATCACAAAATAATCTTTACTACTTTTGTCCAGAGTCATTAATATACTTAGTCACAAGCTTAGCTTTAATTACACAAGTATTACTCAAACAAGATGCACACTGAAAATCGGAAACATTTCCAATGCTTTTGCTGCATCAGTATTTCCAGCTGTATCTGCTGAATCCAATGATGAACAATGTAGTCACAGCAAATATTTCCCATTAATTTCAAAAGTTTTGAATCAGAAAAGGACTTCCACTATAATATCAAAATACGAAATAATATCAAAAGTAACTGCTACGAAGGAAGGCACAACACAAAAGAAATCCTGGGAAATGGGGTAAAAGTTTTTATGTTGAGTTGGGACTATCAGATGAACAACATGTCCCCAACAATAAAATCTACTAGAAATTAGATGTTTCATTCAACCTTGCCATTCTTTGTCTATTCCCTACTTATAAAACTCTGTTTCCTAAGTTGGCCAACATAGTGTGAAACTGAAAGTGATCATCTAATGCTTGTTAAAAAGAGGAAAAAAGCTTGAATTAAAGACAGGACAGAAGGTGTTGGTTTGAATTTGCCTTTTTTGGTTGTTGTTGAATTTACTACATTGTATGTATTCTAATATCATTTATTGTGAGAAACAATTGCCACAGAACTCTCAATAGACCTTCAACAGTGAACAGTTTAAATCACACAACCACATCTTCTCTGAAGGTCAGAAGTATGGCTAAAACTTTTAACCATTGTGATTTTAGCTTTGTAATAAAATCAGGCTGTGCAGGTAATTTTTCCAGAGTAAGGGGACACAGTAAGAAAAGTTCATGTCAGGGAGGACATGAACTATCAAATGAACTCCTACTTTTGGGGCTCTTAAGACCTTTTCTTTTACTGCTGGCCTCTGTAGATTGTCAAGATTCTCCATGGAAAGATAAGATGGTAGGAATGAGAATGCAAATGGAGTAGGGTAGGGTGCCGTGTTTCACAGCTGTTGGATATAGCTGACAGCGACTTTTTTTCATAAGCTTCTGCAAAAGTTTATATGGGGAATGGGTATTGCAGAGGTTATTGTCATAATTCCCCATTGATTTAATCTTGGTTTCAAATTATTATTAGACAACTAAGTTTGTAGATGCAGAAAAAAATTTAGAGTGGGCAACGCTTTTAACAAAGGAACTGGAATTTTCCTGAAGATTCAGGATTAGTATAGATATGCATTTTGGCCTTGCTAATTCTCATGTAATTACATAGTTTAGAGCAGAAGTACTAGTACAGCCTTCATTACAACCAGATAGTTTGCATTACTGATACAGGTTACTGTTTATTTGAATGCTTAGGTTCGAGCATTTACTTTGCTTCTTATAAAGTTATGTACCTGTTGTTTGTTTTGTCTGGGGATAGCAATGATCAGTATCATTCAAGATTGTTCTTTTTTCTTAATCTGAATTTATTCTACCAAGACATCTCCATAAATGGATGTCTCTTTCAAAGAAACAATGACAGCAAACATATGAAAGTGATTTTATTTTTCTCTAATAGTAAGATTGGAATACAAAGAAGAAGCTGGTAAACATTTTAGACTGAATTAATCTACAAAGAATAAAACTGATATTGATAATTCCAGTTGTGGATCACTGGATTCCACAAAATAGTATGCAAGAAAACTCCTAACTAGCGGACACTACCGAGCTGTGGAATTTTTGAAGGTGAGTATATATACATCTTCTTCCCAGAAATTTTCCAAGATAACTGCCTTAGTTTTCTAATATACCTCAAAACTCAGTTGCTTTACAAGTCAGGATAATGCCCTCTGAGAGTATCTCCATTTGCTTCTTAGCATAATAGAGGCTTTAAGGAGTGCATTCTGGACACTGCTTGAACTTTTGGAGGTTTTATACGTAGTTACACACTTCAAAAATTTGAATTCTAAAGATAATTAGCAATACTTATAATTTTCACCGATCGTTCATAAATAATCTGAGGAAACAGTTTTTAAACAAGCTCTAGATTTACTATATTCAGTATTGCACATCCTGCATATATGTCATCCAACATAGAATGTGAACTTGAATCTGACAAACTAAAATACTAAAATAATAATTTTTATCAGTAAATGAATACAAGGCTACTAATTGTATAAAATCATGCAAGCCCACACAAACCCAAAGATTAGAAGGGTCTACAGTATTCTATTTATACAAGTTGAAACTTCAAATAGGATGAAATATTTAGGAAAATCTCATTAGAGAACAGTGTGCAAAAGTTCAAATGGAGTATTTGATTCCTTTTTCTGAGCTGCTTCCATCTTTTTCTATTAGTTTCTGTTTAAGCAGAACACTCTTTGTAATATAGCCTCTAGCAATAAACCTCTTAAAAAAAGCTTCAGTATATGATCTTTACTATCCCCATCAATCCTCTTTATTCTAATGAGCTGGAAAAATGGGATGACTCTTCTTAAATAGCTAGTGGTCAAGCTATCTGTATGCAACTGGTCGTTCTTCTCCCTATTCTTCAGGGGTTGAGAGAAATCACTTCATTATCTCTCTGGCATCATACAATTCATGTTTTACTAACAACAGAGAAAAATGCAACTTAATATATGGTTTTGTGTAATGTTACTTGCCATACTATAAATTTCTCATCAACATCAATAAAACACTAGCACAATTGAAATTCTTGGATATTCTCTGGCTAACTGTAACATTTTGAAAATTCTGTCTCTGTTTTGTAGGAGGTCTTTGCAATTCTTTAATTCTTAAAAATTTGCTATGTTTCTAGGTCACATACATTTCTTTTGAATAGGAAGATTCAGGTAATTTCACACAGTAGATGATATTTTGTACACATCTTTAGCTGTCGTAGCATTAATGTGAAAAGACAATAAATAATCAAGAGCTAAAACTCGATCATATCTAATAGGAAAGAAGCCAAATTCTACATTTAGCGCCAGCAGTTATAGCATCTGTCATAATTCTGATATCAATGATTTCTGTTTTCTCAGCTTTCCTTTCATGATAAGTGCATGTGTAAAACCATTGTATTCCTGCATATAAAACTCTTGTGGAAATCCTCACACAGCATACTAGCCTGAAAAGACATATAGTGGTATTCCAGTGACAGAGACCCTTACTCTAGTAAGAAAAAAGGACTTAGCTTACCAGGCAAAAGCTCCTGATCTGCATAGAGAACTGGCAGTTCCACACATTTGTCTTCATTTGATTGATTGAACCAGCAGTCGAAAGCTAAACACATCTCTTCCTTTGTGCCTGTGTGCTTCATATGCAGTAAATCTAAGTGCCACGGCTGTTTTGGCTTGCTATGTGGGCCTGTCACCTGAACTTTGTACACTGAGCCAATATCTGCCAGTTCATCCTGTGTAAGGAAAAAGAGACGATGAATGGATCCCATTCTAATCGTGCCAGATCTACTATAGTCAACAGCTGTATGTAACAGTTGAACAGACTTTAGTAGTTACAGAATTTGGGCAGATTTATAACTGCTACTATTTTCCCCTTTCTAATCAATAAAAAATTGAATTACTAACATGAATGAGGAGATGGAATGCTTGAGGCTTGATATCAGAGAGTGAGTAATGGCAGTCTGCTGAAATTTGTACACAGAACAAGGCACACAGTTTATATATATTACTCTAATTCAAGTAGACTATTTGGAGGCACAGAAGATTAAGTGAGTTCTAAAAATTTTGAACACTATTAGAAATATTTCTTGCAACTTGTAATAGCAATTAACTAGACATTTGAAGGAGAACAATTCAGATTTTGAGGAAACATCCAAGAGACCCTTCATCTTTACCCTACACCATGTTTTCATATAGAAGCTGTCCATTCAAAAGGAATTATAAATACAAGAGGGAAGTAAGAGCATTGGGAAAAGAAGCAGGCTACAATTCAGCAAAAGTGGATCTCAGACAATTGTTAATATTTCAATTAATGGGTAATAGGAGGAAGTGAAGACAAACAATGGAAGGGCAGAAGAACTGAATAAAGGAGAAAACTTGTGAATATAAAGGAGCTGATCAGGAAGAAAAAGGAAGTGATAATTACAGCAAAAAGAAAAGGCAAATCATGCAAGAAAAGGCAGTTAGCCTTGAGAAACATGGTGGCAGTGATGAATAAATCACATGAAAGAGAAAAATGAACTTTCTGTAAGTTTAGTCTCATTTATGATTCTTCCTTCACCATCGTCAGCCTCAAAAGCTCTACAGTAGCTCATGTATGTTTACAAATTACTCACTTTTGTGAGACCAAAAAAACCTATAAATCAGTATCTGCAGTGTGGCATATACTGTGATATGCACCAAGGGACCAATTCACTCACTTAAGCATTCTCAGTATGAGATATTGGGAGAATCTGCTCATTCAGAAACCATTGTTCAAGCAACAGTGGTACTACCTACAAAAAAAAAAAAAAAAAAAAAAAGATGATCTGTGACAAATTACGCAGAGGACTTAAAAACCAATTTAGCAGTCTAGTTTAAAGAAATAATTTATCTCAGAATTAAGGGGGTTATTGGCTATATTATTCTTAGACTTTTCTTTCTATAGAGAAAAGCTGAAGTACTTTGATCTGAATTGCTTTTCCTGTAACTTGAAGAGGCAACTTTTTGTGACTCAGGTTGCCATAGAAGATAAAAGACAGGCATATTGGATCCTCTTCATTGCTCAAGTCAGATCCAGTTATGTCTATTATCCAGAGACCTGATGACTTCATGTTGTTTTCAGGCAGTTTAGGACTAGAAATCAATCTTCTACCTTTAAGAATGATCAGAGAGAAAGAGGAAAGAAGACAGCATGAGAGAATGACATAATATAACAGAATTGTAGCCTTTACAGTACACAAAGCAAGATCTGTTTGTAGGTTATGTTGTATCTATAGCAACAGTTCACTAAGAATAACACATCAATAACTTTATTATATTTTTTTGCCAAGAATTTAAGCAGCCTAATGCTCTTTCCATGTTTAAAATTTCGTTTCAGAGGTATTTTCTTTATGCCCAGGTATTTTCCTTGTCATGTTTAGAAGTAATTACTAAGAGAACACTCAGTCACTCTTTAGAGGCCTAATTAATTGTTCTTTAAAAAGCAATCAATGCTACTAAAACCACTTTATCACTTAGAAGTACCAGCCATCCGTAGCAAGTAGGTATGTAATGCAAAATTAATAATAACAATGAACTCTACTTGTAACTAGATCTTACCTAGCAATAGAAAGTGTGTGGAAATAGTGCAATACAGACATGTACACCTATAATAAACACACAAAAATATTTGCCAAATCCTCAGAAGATCAATATTTCTATCTCCTTCTCTTTTTTTCATTAATTGCTGTTATCCCTCCTTTTCATTCTGTTTTTTTAACCATTCTACAGGAAATGAAAATGATTTAATGGAAAGGAACATCTCAGTTAAATACACTTTCTAAAGCTTAGAAAACACATGCAATTGAATGCCTGTATATCTATTATGGGCACCTTATGTTTTTCAGCTCTTTCCCCCTCTGGGCAAACTTTTGTAGCTCATGTACTTTACATGAAATTGTTTTCACAGGATTAAAGGAAAGAGTCTTTTCTACTAGTTCTAAATGACCAAAGGTCCTGCTGTAAGTGTTCTTTTTCCAAATACATCCAGATTTAGACTTACACTGCTTTTGGCATAGGAGACTTGAAATAAGCAGAAACTGGGCATACTACAACAGTTACCTTGTGCTGTGGAATAATACCACAGGTAAAGACCAGGCTCATCTCACTGAAGTAACTTTTCTCTGGATTTCAGATGAGATCCTAAGCTATCTGGGAGTGGTGTATGAAACTAAAGCTATTTATCCGCATAAGACACAGATCCCAAACTGCTTTAAATAATTCATTTCAACATGCTAAATTTAATTCAGAAGGTGAGTGTTTCATATACAAAACATTGATGGGTTAGAATTGTATTCATTTTGACCTTACCGGGTGTGGTTTTGTTATAATAGTAAGATCAAACTGAAAATTGAATAAAAGAAAGATAACTATAGAGATCTGAAAGAGCTGTAGCCATTATAAGCAGGCAGGCCAGTTTGGCAGAAGAGCTTACCAACTGTCACAATTTCACAAACAGTCTCGCATAACCCCAGGTGAGTATCAAGCCAGTTCCACCACGGGAAGACCCATTCTTTGTCTGAGTCTTGTGATTCCTTGACTGTTACCATCTTGAGGTACATCCCAGCCCCATAACCTTCTCCATCATGTCCTATGACCACTTTTTGCAAATGACTCAGAGAAACAGCTTCCACCAAAAATGAATCTACCTGAGGAAAAAAAAAAGGAAAGAAATACTTAATAAAATAGAGTAGAGGATTTAAAAATTTGTATCTGTTTTTTTTGTAGTATTTAATATAATATTTCCCCTCTGAATCTAGGAAAGCACACACTGATCACACTTGACATTGAATCCCACATTCATCTTTAACAATGCACTGCAACTTCATTTGATCTTTGGATTAAATGTGAAGTGTGAAGAAAGATGTTAGGAAGAATTTCTTTACTGAAAGGGTGGTCAGGCACTGGAATAGGCTGCTCAGGGAGGTGGTGGAGTCACCATCCCAGGAGGTGTTTAAAAAATGGGTAGATGAGAGTTTTTGAGGGACATGGTTTGGCAGATGATGGGTGTAGTTGGACTCGATGATCTCAAAGGCCTTTTCCAACCGGAAGATTCTATGTTTCTATGATATGTCCCAACAAATTTTTGCTCATTGTGTAAGAAAGCCAAATGTTTTGTATATGGCTCAGCCTAGGGCTAGATGGGCCTGATGATAATGTGTGAAGATCAATAAGATTATGAACAACTGGAGATTAAACAGCAATGTCTAGGATTATAAATTAACACCATCATCCCCCAACAAAACACTAATTCAATAGTAGGAACTTACAAAACCAGATGTACTTGCCAAAGTCTTATCTGTAGCCCCTGCTACTTCTTAAATGAAAATATCAGAGAAGTAGATTTTCTGCCACTACTAGTAAAAGTATTTCATATGACAAAAATCATATTTTTTCCTAACAATAGTCAGGACCTAACAGCCAGAATGTGAGTAGAAATCATTAATTCTTTTAATTGAGACATTTTAGGAAATAAATACATGCATGAAGGTAAATTAAAATGATTCTTTTAGAGCTATCTTCTGGATATAGGCATAATCCTGCGATATATGCAGAGATGAAATTTAGAAATTTGTTCAGTTTGTTATGTATTCCACTTTTACCCTATCGAGTGCTGTGGTAATTGTCGAATTAAATAATTTCACAGAAACTAAAGACTATCCTTGACAATGTACATCTTTTTAGTGAGCTTTTTCAAACTTCTGTGCCCAGTGAGTAAACCTCTTATAGGAAAGCCTAATGCACAAGAGAAGGATTTTATAGTTACTGGTCACCTAGAAACACTGCTATTTTGTGCATTCTCTTCTCTAAGTAGAATCCTTATCTCTTGTTTAAAGTCACTGACTAGCATTGAGCTAGTGTTTTCTGTGGGATTTTGGTTACAGAAACATTATCAATTGCAATTTCCATAAGTTATTTCAAATCACTAATTTTTAATTCTTTGCAACCTATGCCATCCTATAATTGGAATGCAAGAAGTAAGAAGCATGATCTCAGGCGTTACCCCCAATAATCTGTTTTCTATGTTCTCATGTCGAACCTTTAATATCAGGTGGGGATGTTTTTTACAGGAAGTAAATAACACTCACAGTGGTTTACTGTGAATATCTGGAGGTTCAGTACTGTTTCTATGTTTTTTGCCCATCTGCAGCAAGATGTATTCTGAGCAGGCATTAAGTGACACTCAATCCAATAACAACCTCTACACACGTAAAACAGCATGTTTTGTGTCCTTACCATATTCCTTTCAAATTTTCTTCCTTTTGCTAAAGAGGTATGCAGTTTCCTCACACCTGTGTCCCCTCTTTTGCCATAAAGAGTGATATAAACATTTGCAAAAGTTTCTGCTCCCCAGCGGTCACCAATATGTACAGAGACAATGTACTTATGGACTGTACAAAAAGAAAAAAATTAAATATATTTGATTAAATTCAAGGTGTACCTAGAATAAAACAGCAACACATTTAGTAAGACTACTGGTTGTTTTTATTTCTGCAGCTACCAAAAAATCCACTAAACACTGATTGAAATAGTCAGGTTACTCTTTATGATCTGATATCTTCATGCTAAGTTCAATGAAGGTTTTCCATCAATTTCTTTAGAAATTCAAAGGAAAATGGACTTACACAATTCACACTTACACAGCTTAGAGCTACTAATATCTAGACAAATTCTGCTGAATTCTGTCTTGTCATTATACTGCATTTGTATTCATACTACTACAGAAAGAATAATCAAAATTTTCAAATGTAATTTTTAACATACAGTCCTGCTGAGTGAACATTTAACTAATGTAATACTAGAGTTTCTTTTAAGGTCATGAATAGGTTTGAAGTACTCAGGGACCAGAACTTCTGGAACTTTAGTTTAGAAAAGCAGTTATGTCTCTAATTACTTTTATCTTATATGTAACTGCTAATGTTGCTAAACCAATGTGGTACTTCTATAGGTCTTCATATTCAAAGTTCACCTCTGAATATACTCTGAAACTCTCAGTGTGTCAAAAAGTAGTCCGTAGGGAAAAAAGCAAATAAAAAAGTTTTTGTACAATGAGGACTATTTCTGATAATTCTGTTAGTAACTAAAGCTATTAGAAGATAAGTAATTCAATAGTAAGCTTACTGCAAATAATTTCCACGGCTTTGAACATGTGCTTTATCTTTAAAAAGTATAATTATATTGTTCAGTTTTGCCCACTTAGAATCACACAGAAGATTTAGCAACTGTGAAACCCAGTATGTGATTTCACTGGAAAATTAACATTTCATAAGTGGTCAGCATTTTCACAGTGCATATATGAAGTTGCAATAGAGTCACTGAAGTTATCAAATTCAGACAAAAACTGCTGTATTATATCTGTGGCATCGATTTATTTTCAAGAGGTTAGTTTCCATTGTTTATGTCTGCTCACTGTTTATACCTGGTAAAGTTTTCTGATCCTTATTGACTGCAGGAAATTCTTTCACCAGCTCCTTGTCTTCTCTGTTAAGAGAGAGCCAGCACTTGCAGTCAAAGTTCAGTTCTTGTTTTGTGTGTCGCTCTTCTAAGTGAAAAGACTTCAAATGCCAGCCGTCAAAGCCTGGTACATCATCACAGCTGACCCGAATCTTGTACACATCTCCCAGATCTCCAGTCTCAACCTGCAACAAGCGTCATGAGAAAGAGCTTACTGTCAGGGCTGGTTCACTTAGAGTTTCCTAAACAGTGTGGAATTCCTAAACTTAACATTAAACAAAGGAAAGGCTGAATCAAAAGCTGGAATAAGTGTGATTTTCTTTTTCCATGGTATGATAATGGGTGAGATCATTGTCTCTGTATTTTGTTCTGTTCCCTTACTAGTATGGTAAGCATGATGCTCTACCATTAGGATGGGTCAAGGTTAAAATCAGAAACTTCTGTGCATTCAAGCTCTTTTGAAAAAAAAGATAACATGTAAAGCTTTGACCCTACTAGATAAGGGGAGCATAAACTTGCAATTAAAAAGTCTGATACTAGCAGTGAAGTGAGGTATTAAAGTTAATGATAATTATCATGAGACTAGAAAGTTTTAATGAAATTGTCATTTGCAAGATGATTGGATTTAGAACATGACAGTACTTTATAACCAGTTCTTTGGAAAGGAGAAGAGATATTTATGTATAAAAGTAAATCATTAATGTCATAGAAGTGACTGTACAACAACACAGCCCTGTTCCCATACTACATATGCAAAATTCAATATCAGCTTGCTGATAGTGGCCTTCTGTGATTTCTGGTTAAACCATCCAACCTCGGGCTGTGGGAACTGGGATCATCAAACTGCATCAAGCACTAATGATCTACATGTCATTAACCACTGCACAATAAGTCTTCTGAATTCAAGGAAGTGGAATGCTGCAGCCTTTCACTGGACGACTGCAAGAAAGACTGGGTGGGAAATGATTTTCGAATGAAACAAGACAGAACTGCAGAAAGTTAATAATTATTTTTAATAAGGATAAAATCAGAAGATGCTCTTCCTTCATATCGCTTTTTTTTTCCCCCGGACCAGTCACAACATAAGCTTCGGTGGCTGTTGCCAGAAAATAAATCCTTTGAGCACCCAGTAGCATCACTCTAAGAGACCGAAGTTGGTCTTACACAATAATATGCTGGGACCAGCAGCCTCACCAGCAGACCAGCTCCTGAGGGAGAGTAATAGTTTAATTTATTCTGCTTCTCAACAGAGGTCTCCACTTGCTAGTTCATGTGCCTTTGCAGAGTGCACACATACATGCAGGAAAGTATCAGCTACCTTATTCGTATTCCTATTTGGGAGGAACTATATAAAAAGTGTGGTTTTGTCATTTTGGAGACTGTTGGCAACCCTCATTAATAACTGTTATGCAGATAAGAAACAGTAAAACACCAGAGTACAAAGAAGAACAGCTAACTGAAACTAAAGTAATCTGCCAAAATTATTTTACGGGTGTTAGAGTTGTTTATGATGTAGAACTTATGAAGGAATGGTAGGAAGGAATTGCACTTGATGAATTAAAAGAATCACAATTTCAATTAATTCCATTAACCAGCCTCTGAACCAGCAAGTACTAGTAATCATACTGTCTATGATCCATGGAATTAAACAACACCAGTTTTCAACTAAGCGTATTAGATATTTCCCTCCTTTTCATGGATTTTCCCCGCCACCACCCCCTTCAGTTCTGGCCATTACTAGACTTTCTGTTCAGCTCCATCAATGTAACAGAACTTTGCCATTAGATCATTCTTGTAATCTTTTTCTGAACAATTTAATACAATCAGATTCTCTTTGGAATAGGGCATCTTATCTTTGATCCCATAATTGTCTTTTCCCTCCATTGATTCCTATTAATTGATGTAATACGGCCTTCAAAGCAGAAAGAGACAAGTAATCCATCACAAAGTGAATATTCTGTGAATATTCTGGGTTTAAGTTTGCAGAATGATTACTTTACCTTGTTTTTTATTCATCATTATAATTTCCTAATATTTTTTTCCACATTTACTTCTTCTGAACAGTTTTATGTAATATTCAGTAAAATCTGAGCTGAGTTGGATGTGACTTGTTGCATACTAACACAATATTTTTTCCATTATGTGATTGAAGGAGCATAGCTCATAATCAGGAGGATGCTTTGGTAAATTCACTGGGGTTTTTAAGCTTTCAGAGATAGGTAACTGCTGAAGATGATTAGAGAATTTCATAGCATTTTAAAACTTTTCCTTTTTGATTCACACAGGGCTTCTCTAAAGACATAATGTCTAAGTAATTAGAGCTTAGTAAAATTTAGTATTTGGGTGCCTATTTAAAGTCTTTATCGATTCCCTGTCAAAGAAAAAAAAAGCACATAAATTATTCTAGTTAAAAGGATGTGATCAAAGCATCCTAAAATTCAGCTGAACAGCTTTCTCTTAGGACCTCCACAAAATGTGTTACTTGTTATTGGGATCATTATCTTATACTGTGGAAAACACATGAAGTATTTCATTACGTAATTTAAATTTTTCTGCCACCCTCCCAGTCCTTAACACAAAATACCTTCTATATTTGTGCATTTACAAACAGTCCTACATGAGGAGCTCTGTTGCTCATTTCATACTACTTTTACTACTGCTTTGGAGAGTATTTTTAGGGGTCCCAATCCCATGATTTGTCAGTCAATGTATCTTTGTATTTTATGATTCTCTGGATAACAGGATGTACAGAATACACTAAGACTCTCCAAAGGCATGCCCTGACAAGCTTACTCTGTAAGTAGCAAAGAAACACCGATGACTGGAAGATATATATACTTTACAAATTGGCTCATTCCATGTGAGATCAACATTTGATTCTTATCATCACCACAATATCAAGGAAAATAATTCTACTGCTGCACTGTCAGTTTACTTTCTTTTTCACAGTTATTTTTCAATGTTTCTTGCCATGCTATCTTCAATGCTGGAACTCCCTGCAGATTCAATAACATAGGCACTGTCAACTATCTCTCAATTTATTTATTACAACTAAGGTGTTCTAATTAAATTTATTCTTATAGAAGCAGCTCACCTACTGTACTACAGATGCCTAAAAACACTGAAACCCAACAACTGAACCTGATAGCATGCTGCTATTTTATCTCTTTTAACAATTTATTCTTTACAGTTGCTATGTGCAATTAAACTACACCTGTTCTTTCATAGGAGTTGGTTAGGAATGTTTTGTATCAAATAATCTTTCTGAATATGGCACACATCTGTGCATGTATTTCTGTGAGAGCACCTGGAAAATCAGGAATTTGCATGTCTTCCTGTCCTTAGTGTACAGTAAATGTATCTCTGAGATAAGCTTAACGTTTCAAAACAATGTGAGCTGCTTATAGCACATAACCGGATATTCTTTTCAATGCACTCTATTGGTAAGGACATCTGTCTAGGACCAAGATCTTGAGAGGGTTTAAAAGTTCATTTACTCCTGCATGTTGGAAACTGAATTCACAACTTCTCTTCCTTGTGACACCATGCTCTTGCTTCTGGCGTGCTACTACAGTAGAACATGAACAAATCTTCTGCATTCTTCTGAATAACCTTAATAAGAATGAAGAAAGGAGGAGTAAAAAAACCCTAAATTTACTAGCTGAACTCTAGGAGAAGAAGTGAAGGTCTTCGTGGAGATATCTGTGAATCCCCAGATGCTCCTTTATATCATACTCACTATTCTGATTTCCTTATAATGCCACAAAAACTGTAGAGCACTGTAAACAATGTGGCAGAGAGACAAAATATCATGAAGGGGAAACAATGCTCAAATAGTGTTAATTTCTTCATAAAAAGCAACAAAAAGAAGGACACAAATAGCTGAAGGGGAAATACAGGCACAGCCCCTAAGCCAATCCAAAGTACAAACAAGCATTTAGAAAGCCAGTGGGGTGGAAGCCCAGTACAATCGATATAGTATCATGGTACCTAGGATAGGAGAGTAGAGGAACAAGGCAACTAACACATAACAACACTGATTTTTCGTAGCATGATACTCAGTCCTTGAAATTAGGCAATCTTAAAAAGGAATACATGCCATTTGGGAAATTTCCTACAAGCTGGGTTTAGCAGAGGTCTGCTTTGTGGAATGACACTTGCTAACATTCAGCCAGCTGGTGTCGTTGCTCCATACATAGATTCTGGCTTTGTTGACAACTGACGACTCAGTGCGCTTCCTCTCTGGTTTCTGATAAGCAGCT
Source organism: Tapera naevia (assembly GCA_033556795.1). Taxonomy (NCBI): domain Eukaryota; kingdom Metazoa; phylum Chordata; class Aves; order Cuculiformes; family Neomorphidae; genus Tapera; species Tapera naevia. The sequence continues at coordinate 23,194,171 of JAUMJJ010000038.1, forward strand.
ACTTTCTTGTCTTTAAGAAGTACCATTTATCATAGAATAGTTTGGCTTGGAAGTAGTCTTTAAAGGTCATCTAGTCCAACCTCCCTGCAATGAGTAGGGACATAGTTAACTAGATCAGGGTGCTCAGAGGTTCCTCGAACTTGACCTTGAAAGTTTCCAGAGATGGGGCATCCACCACCACTCTGGACATCCTTTCCAGTGTTTCATCACCCTGGTTGAGAAAAATTTCTTCCTTGAATCTAGTGTGAATCTACACTCTTCTAGTTTAAAACAATTACACCTTGTCCTATCACAACATGCTCTCCTAAAAAGTGTCCCCCCTATCATTCTTACAGGCTGCCTTAGAGTATTGAAAGGCTGCAATAAAGTCTCCCCGGAGCCTTCTCTTCTCCAGGCTAAACAACCCCAACTCTTTTAGCCTTTCTTCATACAAGAGGTGTTTTATCCCTCTGGTCATTTTTGTGGCCCTCTTCTGAACCCACTCCAACAGGTCCATGTCTTTCTTGTGCTGAGGGCTCCAGAGCTAGATGCAGTACTCCAGGTGGGGTCTCACTAGAGGGACAGAATCCATTCCTTCATCCTGCTGGCCATGCTTCTTTTGATGCAGCCCAGGATACGGTTGGCTTTCTGGGTTGTAACAGCACATTGTTGACTCATGTCCAGCTTTTCATTCACCAGTACCTCCAAGTCCTTCTCGACAGGGCTGCTCTCAATCCCTTTATCCCCTAGCCTGTATTGATACCAGGGGTTATGAGGTTCCTAAATTGCTTTAGTTTGTTACTTAATTCAATTCAGCCTGTATCCTGTCATTATGATGAAGCTTTGACAAAGTTTTCTACAAAATGTGGTTTTGCCATTGTTTTCAGAACATTGCAGCTATTGAAAAGTATTTCTGAGCTTTATAAAACTGCCTTGAATTGCAAGCTACTTCTGTCATCTCACTGGCTAGAAGCTGCACTTCACACCAATCAACAGAATTTGCAGTAACTAAGCCTAGAAGCTCAGGACAGAATTTGAACATTAAAAAGATGCCTCAGATGAATCCTTTCAAAGCAGCGGGATGCGTGTCAGGTGTACAGGTAGTCAGGATTGTGTAAAGGTTGATTTTAATACTGGCCATATATATGCTATTGCTTCAGGGTTCATCACACTTTGATATGCATGAATGCCTCCTCCTGTGATTTATGATTATCCAGAAAAATCCTCTGCCTGCTGGCCTAAGAGGCAGAACTATTTTGGGGGGAGACTGGAGATTGCTTTTCAGAGGCTGGAATAAAGAAAAGAAAAGCCCATTTATGTCCCCTGGGAATACCGTCCAATCCCACATTTGCATTCTCAAATAATTGTATATTGCTTTTTGTATAAACTGCAAGTCAGAAATCTTTAGAGAATAAGAAAAAAAATGAAAGATGAAATGATTAATGCAATAAATTACACAAAAGGGACCATTTTTCTCCATAGTACATACTCTCGAAGGAACTGAAAATTCAACGAGAACACTGTAGCTGGCTGTAGTAGAACAGGACTTCCAACAGATGACCCGAGATCTAAAGTTAATCATTCAATCTTTGTGAATAAATACCTCATTTGTACCTGACAATCTAACATTCCATATATATATATATATATATATATTTTGGTTACCGAGGAATGTTAGATAAACTCTGTGTAGTACTGTATATTTATGACTTACAATGAATTCATCTGTTGCTCTGGGTTGAAAGCACACATATCCTGGGGTTTGTGGAGAAAGCAGAAACTCATCACTTTTGCTCTTTGAGCCATAAATCACAAGGGTCCTTTTACACTCTTGTGGCTCTGGGGAATCTCTGGCTGTTTTAACCTGCACTCTCCACTGTTGTGATAATAAAACAAAACCAACACATTTTTAGTATCAATGGCAGGGAGCAATGGATGTTTTTATTGTTATCGACACAAAGAATTTAATGAACTTACTATGAACTTACATTGCATTTTATAAAAAATAGATATTCTTTCTCTTGAAGATAATTACAACTTAAATAAGACAATAAACACAAGACAACTGTTGAAGTGGGCGTGCAAGCAGAAATTAATACCAAGGAAGAAGGAATATTTGGCTAGGTTTTTTCATTCTTTATAACAAAATCATTGTTTTAATTGTAGTAATTAGTTTATTACATTTCAGTTCTTAAAGCGTTCATATGTAACATGAAAAATAAAACTAACATTTTGAAAGACTTGTATGTGATCCATTTGTAAGAGCTGCTGGCTAATATAGAACTGGTTAAACAACCAAACCTATTTTCTCAGATTTTTTTTTAACTTAATTGTCATATTCAATCTGTTCCTTTGTCAGCTCACATCATTCATTGGGGTTGAAACCAAAATTACGGAAATTCAAAAAGCACTGACCTCAGCTCATGGACTGGGCATCTCAGAGATTCTTTTTTTAATAGGTAGCCTGTACTCATAACAATGTTTCAAGTACAGCATGCAACTAAGAAGCTACAGGAAACCATTCCAGGTATGGAATAAGCAATGCGTCTTAGATGGAGAGAATAGATTAGAAAGTTACTTGACTGCATGAATGTGAATCTTCCCATGAATTCCAATGAATTATTTGTAGAAAGAGACTTGATTCTGCATGACAAATGGAACTTAACCATGGAAGATAATCAAAAGACTATTTTTAGACTATGACCAGTATTGTGATCATATGATAATTTGCTAATGACATTAATATAAAGGACTATTTTGTGGTTCTGTGTAAGCCTACAAGGCAATGTGCTGATAAAACAGGTTTTAGAATAGCTTAAATAATAAATAAATTGGATGTGATTCTTTTTCTTATAGTACTATGTTCTTTTTTCACAGCTTTTTTTTTCGTCCACCTGCTTGGAGATGGAGATTGGGTGAAATATTTACCTGGTTTTCTTGATTTATGATTTTTCACCTCCTTTTCACATTGTTTTCTTTAGTTAATTTTGTTCCCCCTTGTTATGGAACATTTTTCTGCATTTCATCTGACTCTTCCAGGCTCTGCCACAAAACAGCAGGCCAATACACATCTCACAGCCAGTCTGCTGAGTAACACACTAACTGAAAAGATCCTTCCATCTGAGCTCTTTTTTGAGGTCATATCCAGGAATGAGTCAGATGTACTATGTGGAAGATCCACAGTTTGCCTAATGAGGAACTTTTGTTGTTTGATGTATGTGCTAGCCTCGTATTTTAGGACCTTGTGCCAGGCTGGCATGTGGTACACATCAATGTGTAACACTTGGTGAAGTCAAGCACTGTCTGAGCTTCCAAGGGTTTATAAGCAGATTCAAATTTTTACAAAGACTTCCAACATAGCCCTGAACCTCTCATCCTCTTCAACCATGCCCTATTTTGAAGGCAGTCCCAGGAACACAGCAGAGGGAAAATGAAGATAATTTTGCATTACTGTGTTTCCCAGGTGAGCCTTTTTTCTCTCTCTGTAATATGCCCCTGCTTCAGGAAAGAGAAAAACAAATGTTAAGAGAAACCACGTACAGATAACTGCCTGGTCCTTCCTCAAAGAGGCAGTATAATTAGAGAAGGTATTTTAGACAACATGGTTTACTTTAATTAATATCCATGATTGTGCTTTTAATTATTATTTCAGAAGAAAGACTAAGACACCGTTGGGAGTTTTCTATGAAATAAATCAGTTGTTAACAGACTTAAGTCCTTTTAGCATCTGTGACTGTTTGTTCCCCCACATTTACTTCTAATGCTTCTACAGTTTGGTAACTGAGCTAACCCAGACTGACTGCATTTTCTGTCAGTTCAGCAAATTCATCTAACTTGCTTAGGCTAGAATAAGAAAAAAAATGTTTTGTCTAATATCGTATTGACTTAGACAGATTATTGGTAAGGATAACTACACCAGACAGGAGACTGATGCCAAATACCTATTGTGTTCAGTGATTTGTATATCTCTTGTCAAGATATTCCTCAGTAAGTTCATGAAATCAGATAATTGGGCTTAAGTAGGTCATCTTCTGTGTTTCATACATGTGGCAACATTAAAATAGAGACTTTTCCCCGATACTTCTGAACTACATCAGCTTCCTTTCATAGCAACTAGTGTGTTAGTGTATTATTGCACTTTTAGCTTATGTGTAAAACTATAGCCATTTTCTTTGAGACTGCTAAAATGAATGGGGGGCAGAATTCCGTGGGAAAAAAAACCCTTCAGAATTCTTTCTCTTCTAAAATAATATTACCAAGCATCTGATTTCACATTACATGTATGTATCCAGAGCTGTGTTAGAAGAAGTAGCCCTTTTCCTTCCACAAAGTCTTTTAAACACTAGTTTGAAACCTGAAAGATGTTTGCAGCAAAACTGTGAAAATCAAACCTGCAATGACTTCTGCACATATCAAACTGGGCAAAATAAACCATAAAGTCAAGTCAAAATTTTGTAATATAATTCAGAAAACTGAAAAAAAAGGAAAGGTTTTCCTCTTTTTTTTAAGTATGAACAATACAACAATACATGTTTTTAGAGGACTTACACCATGGTTTTTACAATACATTTTTCATGGAATCATAGAATCATAGAATCATAGAATCATAGAATCATAGAATGGTTTGGCTTGGAAGAAACTTCAATGGTCATCCAGTTCCAACCTTTCTTTCATGGACAGGGACATCACCCACTAGTTCAGGTTGCTCAAAGCGTCATCCAACCTGGCCTTGAACAGCTCCAGGAATGAGGCATCCATGACTTCTCTGGGCAACCTGTTTCGGCGTCTCACCACCCTAACAGTAAAAAATTTCTACCATGTGAAACTACACCTGCTGATGGAATGTAAGGCGATTACTTTTTTGTCCAAGACTGCATCTCTGGAATTTTCTCTTACCAGTTGTATCAGTGTCATGATGGATTGACATAGAACTGAGTACAAGAAACCTTCCCAAACCTCTTGTGATAGTTGCCCTCCTACAAAGTTCATTCTTTTCACATGCAAGGTCTATGAGATAACTAGTACAGCAACACAAATTAAACGATGAACAATCCTGAGATCAGCCCTGCTCATAATCCTTTTCACTTAAGGTATAATAACATGATCTCTCACCTACCTGCTCCTCGCTGGAATGAGTCCTTGGGTAAACAAAAGATGGCTAAAAAAGATATTCAGGTTAAACTGATGTATAGCTGATTGGCAGAATAGTTGCTAATTTTTTTTTCTCCTTTATATCTTCATTATGTAGAATGCCTGATCTCAACATCAGAAATTAGCACAGACTCTTTGGGTCCTCCTGGACATCTTGACAATGTAAAATTTCGATATGGACAGGTGAAGTAAAACCAATGCTACTTCTGATCAATATGAGTAAATTATGGCTAGCAAACGGTTTCTTCAACAAGTGTAAACATCTTTTTATTTACAATTTACAAGCAGTTTGCCATTTTCTCACGTTTCCTTTATTCAAAATTGCTTACAGAATTACATCATATGAATAACTTTTATCTGCTGGATTAATCATTTACTGAGAACACCGTGTAGTAGAATTTGAGTATTTAGCACTGCATAGTAGAATTTGAGTATTCTTGGTTATTTATATTGGGCATATAGATAAAATGTTGACAATAACATTTTTGTTCTCCTGAATAAAATTCACACTGTGAAATTTAGAATCAAATTCTAAATCATTATCTAAATCCTCCAGTCTTGGTGAGGTAGCTGGGCTAGAAATGTAGTACAGACATGACTAAATAATTCTTTGTGACTGATCTTTGTGTTGTGCCAAAGGAATTGAGTGCTGTCTCTGTGTAGTAATTTTAAGCTGTTATTCACGTTAGAAAGCTTTAAAAGATCCTCATTGACTGTCCAGGACCAATACCAGACATCTACATTAATTTTGCAAAAATAAAAGAGAAAAAACCCTATTCTATATTGTTATAGCCAAAGCAATAGCTGTGTTCAAGACCTTTAAAATTTTCTTTGCATGGTTCCACAGATGGATATTTTCTGCATAAAGGCTGTCTCACTGGGAGACTTGGAGAAAGTTCTGATTATCCATGATGGAGCTGGTCCAGGTAGGATTTAACTTCCTAGAGACCAATCTGTTTTCAAGTCCATTTTAAACACAATACACTTTATTTATATTGCATCCTTCATACAAAATGTGACAGAAGGTCTTGCAGTGATAAAAAGTCTTCCTGCAGACTGGTCACTGTCATGGAATGGTGAAAAACGGTGGTAGTGGACTGCAAAAAGGATATGAGTTTAACATCAAATGCTGCTATTCCACTTTGTTTTCAAGTTTATTTATAAGAAAGCACTATTTATTTGCATATAGAAAATCTATGAAGGTGTTGCTCATACAGTTAAAACAATCCTTCATTAGACAAAGATGAAGACTGGCCAGAACATAAAGATGTTCAACACCTGCTTTACTAACAAACAAATTTTGAGTTGCAATAGTTTAATGTCCTGGCTGCTTCTGCTTCTATTTTCAACTAGGCTTGGTTATTTATTTAATCTGTGCAAGTTAACACAGAACTGCTCCAGTGAGTGACATTGCATCCAGCTTGTAATTTTTTTGGAGAGAAAAAAAAAGATAGTTTTGTGATTAGATCAATTTTTGGTACTGGCCTTTGAGATGTGCATCTCTGGAATGATGCAAATGAGGAGAAAACCAACATTTTAAGGCACTGAAGACATAAATACCGCAATTGTGTTTGCAGATTGGTGACTATGAAGAAGCCAAGTAAGGAGAACAATTTTATAAGCAGTTCAGTGCCACACTGATGCTAGACGAGAACTTTTATCCTGCTCTGTTCTGAAGTGACCTCAACATTCATCTTGCTGACTGTCTGTACTGAGGCTCTGTGCAGACTTGTGACTATAAGAGAGGTCAACTTAATAGTGTAACCTTGGTATGGGATATCTTTGTAGTTCTCTAGAGTTTACTATCTTCAGCAATATGGGTGATTGTATATCTTAGATTTTTGTATCCTAGTAGGCCAAGAAATAACACAGAAGGCATTGTGGTGGAGCCTACCTTCATTCTATCTCTTAGGACACCATACTATGTTCTCTCCCCACATCTCTCCTTTAACAGACAGCATAGTCATATCACAGGATCAGCATTATAAATTACAACCAGACATAGCCTTCTTAAGCTGTTCTTTGACAATGGAGTTCAAAATCTGTAGCTTTGAAGGATGGTCTGAACAGGACAATGGATTGAATTCTATGTATAACAAAATCTGTGCCTCGGTAGTTAAGATGACTTTTTTAAGATGTGCTCGGCACAGACAGCTCTCACTGACCTCTTGCACCATGTCCAAAACCAGCCCCAAGTAAGCCTGGCCTGAGCTGACTAGGGTGGTTGAGGCAATGATGGTGAGTCAGGAGAGGGACCATCTAGAGACCAAATCTTTTCAGGGTTGAGAGCAAGGAAAGAGAATTACTTTAGAGGTGGGGCTGCCTTTTTTTTTCTAATCATATCAACTGCCTGAGTGATCTGAGTGAGGTCTTTAGTCTTACTATGTCACCAGTCACTAGGATGGTTATTGGAAGTGATCTAAGAGATCAGCATTGATGAGGCAGTGGTTATGCTGTTAGGGAGAGAATAAATTCTGTAGTCTAACAGAAAGGAGTTGCACACCTCCATGCTCACCAGTCCGACTAGCAGAAAAGCTGAGTATGTGTTCTCAGTAGGCACACACACAAATGTATTTATAAAACACATATAGGTATGCAACATATATGTGTTTATAAAACACATATAGCTGGCAAAACAAATCAACATAGGCAATACCTCAGCACTCACACAAATACAAACAGCACCAATAGCCTTATCTTGTTACCCTCTCCAGCTGGTCAGAATGACAGTCTATCAATATCAAATACGTACATATATATGTGTAGTATACACCTGACACCTGGACATACAAAGGCCCTTCAAGGCTGCACTCTGACTCTGTTTGCGAATTACAGCAGAAATCTTAGTGATTTGTTAATTAATACTCACGTATACAATAACAGCTTCACTCACAGAGGATCAGAATTTCCAGCTTTCACACAGATCTCAGTTGACTGCATAAACAGATTTGTCCAAATATCCATGTGCCTTATCACCAGGAATCAAAAGATGTAGGGTGGGATGTGGATGGTGTTGGCAGCTCACAGATGTACGCATATACTTGTCTCCAAGGAAAAAACCCACCTCTCTTAAAATTAAAACAGAGCAAGGCAGAGAAGAGTTAACATTGTACCTCTTGCTCTCGAGAGACAAATAAAAAAGCTTTCATTCTGTTAATATATCTTATCTATTTAGCTGAGCTCTATCTTATTATGACTTGTGTTTCTGCTGGAAAAAGATAATCTGAGCTTTTTCCTTCAAATTTATTTTTAAAAAGCGTTATGATAAACTTCTGTCATTTCAATACAGGCAATGGATGGTTCCTGGATAAGATTGTCATCAAACATAAAGAAGGAAAGGAAGCTCAGGAGATTTTATTTCCTTGTAATAGCTATGCCATTCATGGAGAAAAGTAATTTTTTACCCTGCCAGCAATCTAAGGAAAAAGTTGCAGAGCAAGTGTGTGCATGCAACCTAGGTATATGAACAAGTTTTTCAAAAAGGAATGCAAAATTTTGCTGTTGAAGGCATAAGACAAATTACTGTATTGGTATAGGAGGGAGTCCTAGCCTAGGGTCCAAATCTTAAATGTTGTATAAGAGAAAAGGTGCATCGATCTTTTTTTTTTAATCTCAATTATACAGTGACCACTTCAAAATAAATAAGCTTTCAATTCTCAATCTTTTAAAAATTATTATGTATAAAGATGTAGCTCTAATGATTTTGGTCCATTTCTCTGTCTCAGTTACTAAAAATGTCATATACATCCAAGAAAACTTTGGAAAGACCTTTAACTTTTCTCCTAAAAGAGAGCTATGATGTTTTCTTTCATTTAGTAAATCTCTACTTGTCTGTGTTACTAGGTCTGGAATTTTGCTGCCATGGGCAAAATTGGAAAATACTCAACTATCTCAGTTCTAATAGTTACTAAACAGTCTATTTTTCCATTTTTGTTTATGACCTAAGGCATCTGCAACCTAAACTTTTAGCAGTCATTGAGCTGAATCTTATAGCTATAACAGAAAAAAAAAAGATAATCCAATAGATGGAAGTAAGGATATGTGTGTGTTATTTCTATATTGGTATAAGTAATACAATAAAAATAATTTGAAGTGCTGTAATTTATATCCAGTTAATTGTATTTTGTAGTACGTGTTTTCCTGAGTTTTTGTTTTTGCATTATGTGGCTGAAATAGTTTCCATATCATGTTGGAAACTGTACCTTAAAATCTTGAAAAATCTGTAGGACAGCACTCCTCCTTTAGGAATTCTACATGTTTACAAAGAAACAGGGTTTCAGTTTGAATGGTTCCTGGAAATGACTAGTTAAGAAACATTTACTTCTCTCAGAACTATTATTCTGATGATCAGGTCTTGGTTTAGTTTTTCTTTCTCGCTATTAGTATTTTTAGTTTGGTGTGCATTAAAGATGGTTATTGGAAGAGTAGATTAATGAGGCAGAGGTTTCTCTAATTACAAGGAAATTTTATGAGACTTCTCTAAAGGGAGAGATACTTAATGAAGACACTTGGGCTCTCTACAAAACTACCTTGTCAGAAAAAATTGTTAAGCTTTTAGGAAAAGATTAGAGAAATCATATACAGAACTAGAGTTTTGTTATTGTTTGCCTGAAATGTAAATGGGCTGCCAATGTGACAAAATTTACCTTCTATTTTTAGAGACTGCTAGTAATCTTTCGTTTTGTAGGAGGGAATGAGGAGATAGCTCACAAAAGTTAATCAAGATATTTATTGTAGCAATGGTTGAAATATAGTGGAGTTCAGACTTCATGCAGAAGAGTTTTATGCACAGAGTTTTGTTATATAAAGGAAGTGAAATATATTATGGAGCCTTGGGTTTGAAGAAATGCAACATCAACATGGAGACAATAGAATACAAGCTGATAGTGAGCATGTATTTTTTTGTTTATTTTTAAATAAGATAGATTGTTAAAGGCTGTAAATTGCTATTATATTAACCAAAGGGATCAGCTGAAGGAGTATGGATGTGTGTTTTTAGTGAAATGATATTGCATGAAAGATCCTTAAATTCATCAGTATAAAAGGAAAATAAAAAGAGAAATTCAGTTCATTACTGCAGAATTAAAGCAGCTTTAGACAATTCCAGACCTGCAAGAGTTATATATCATATTAAGTATAATGAATTTAACTAACTGATACAGGTTATATATCCCCCCCAAATCTCCAGCTGCATCTCTGGTCCTGTATATACTTACTGTTTCATATAATATGCTTCATATAGCACTAAAGTATCTCATGTAACTACTAATTCAACCTAGGAAGTAGTTTCAAGGTATCATTTGATGAAAAAGCATAAAAAATACTGTTGATGTGACAAGGTAAATTGCCACATTACTTGTAATATATTGATAACTTATTAATTTTTTTTTCACTGAAAGATGGTTAGATGAATATCAAGATGATGGGAAAACTGAGAGGGAGCTAGCTGCCAATAGTAAGTATTTTGTTGAAGAAAATTTGAGCTATAACAATATAATATAATAAGACCATGACTTAAGAAGAAGAGTGATAAAGCTTGTTCGTATATTTTTTTTTCTGTTCAAATTTTAGAGGATGACAATTTAAAGAAGACATGCCTTAAAGGTACGAGTTGTTTTCTACACTATTGTTTTTTTACTGCTTCAATTTAATTTCAAATCCGTGTTGTGACTGATATGTGAGTGAGTGACCTCATTGTGTACATAAACTATCAACTGTGAGAGAAAACAAAGACAAATTGGCTGACAGTACTCTGCAGAAAGGAATAGATCTTATAAGTGATTGAACAAAACATGCTGCTCATAAGCCATTTCTAATTTTCTTCATATTTCTACTACTCTATCCTGAAATCAGCCAGGAATTCCTCTGAGAAGAGATTCCAGTGTTGTTTTGTTTATGCCAATGTCAGTGTCATTTAATACATGGGGACAGGTCCCCTAGCAAATATCATCAAACTGAAAAATGTGTTGTGAAGTGTCAGTGGATGCATTTTAGGTCAAAATCCATCAGGGTACTCCTGAAGCAGCTAGAAAGAGTGCAGTCTTAAACTCCAAATCCATTAGTGAAGCTAAATGTAGCACATGCATTCAGTTGACCAAATCTGATTGAATTAGTAAAAAGATTTTAATAAAAAAATACCCACCCAGCTGTCTATCTTTATACCTACAAAGACAGCCCCATCACTGTTTTAAACTAGTACCTCCAAAGTGTTTAAAATTTGAGATAACATCTCTGTGTTTCTCCCAAACCAAAGAACAGAAACAGACTGACACATGAACATTTAACTGTAAATGCATATTCTGTGTTAACTGTGTCTGGGAGCTGTATGGGAGAAACTAAAGTAAAAAAAAAGTAATGTTTACATTTGGCTCTGGAAACAGTGATTTGCCTTCTACAGGATGAGTCCTGATCTCTCCATCTAATTCCAGTTTCAGTGAAAATTAAATCATTTACATTCAAACAAATAGTTTAGTCAACAGCCTCATTGTTCCATGGCAACATAACTTTGACAAGAGGAGACTGATTAACTCAGGTAAGTAAAAGCTTTCCCACAGAGAAATTTGATTTTCACAAAAGTGACTTGGAATTGGATTCTACATTCTGCTAAGTGTATGTTTCAAACATGCAGCTGTAATATCTATTTCACCTTATGTTCGGAAAATTTGCTATATTTTACTACTGATTTAAGATTTACCAGTGCAGCTTTGTTCTTTATTGTGCTATAATAAGCAAGCACAGATGCGCAGAGTGCTTAGAGCTTGTGCATGTCAAGAATGGTTAGACACCATATATTGATCATGAGAGGGAAAGAAATGGCAAAATTTTACATTATTATTCTTAGAGGTATGGAGCTTCCTTTTGCCAGCATCTCCTCTTGTCCCAATGAGGTTGATATAAACATTAGAATCTGTGTCAGCACCAATTTTAGCACCCGTGTATACATGGACCTCATATACCAACACTAGAAGAAGAAACACGAGATTATCCCTGTAGTTTATACATTATTCAAAAACTTTCCCATCAAAGTTTTTCCAGAAGACTCTATCAACAGGAATCCATGCATTTGTCACTTCCAGTTTCAAGTGTTGTATGAAAATATCAAGCTTTAAAAAAGTGCAGACCAAAATTCTCTGAGTGGCTAACCTTCATTTCATCTTAAAAGGAGAACAGCAGTCATGAATCCTAGGGTTTTTAGATTTTCACCTCAGAACAGTGTGCAAGCAGATGAATGGGCTCCCTCATCTATAAAAAGTTTACACTCAATTTGTTTTTGAAGATTTCAACATTTATCATTAGTGGATGGTAACACTTTTAAAAACAGTTCTCAGTTAAATTATATTTACAACTATTTAACGCTTCACCTTCTAATCTAGACCAAAGTCTTACATACAAAAATATAAACTTATCTTCAAAGAATTCTGGAATATAATTCAGAGTAACTGTATTAAGATATTTTGTGTCACTCTAATATTTTTATAATTATCCAGACATCCAAACTTATTTTGAAGGAATTTTTTTCAATAATCACACAATATTATATTTCATTTTAGTTCTTCTTACAAAACCTTTAAAAAAAAGTTTTCATCGCTTAATGGTAATTTTTCCATGCAGTGTTTCTATTCTAATCACAATTGGTCATTTCTGCTGCGAAGTAGCAGATCACAGAGGAGATTACTCTTTCACTAACGGGTAATTTTAATATTTCTTCATAGTAAAGAAAGATAGCAGAAGCTCTAACAAACACAATTAAACACTACTATTAGGAAGGAACTAAGATGAAAACAGAAAATTATAATAAAATGCTTAAACGCAGGCAAGATTCTACAAAAATTATTTAAAATACTATTATTCTTACACCATCAAATAGCTAGCAGAACCTGATGTTTCCTTGAATTTTTAATTCACTGGACCCCAAGGCAGCTTATAAAACTCAAACATTGTGTCATCCATCATCATTGAAAAACAGCTATTTCTGATTCCAGTGGAGAAGTTAAAAAAGTAATAAAGTAATACTGCAAATATTTAAGGAAAAAAAAATAGCCCCACATATATTGAAAGATAGGAAGGAAAAGTTGAAGGATAGACTGTAAGATTAACCAAATTAGTATTTTTCCTTTAATCTGTATAAAATTATCCTAAACTGGCAAAGCCAGCGTCTCCAACTCTTCATCACTCTTACAACTGTGATTCAAAATAGGAGTGGTGTCCCATGCTCATTTTTATTATTTTCTATAAATCTAAGCATTCACTGCAGCTCTCACATCCATACATTAGTGTATCAAGCATTATTGTTAGCCTGTGACATAAAATTGATCTCAATAACGCAAGCACATCTTCAAAAAATTTGGCAGAGCCTTATAAAAATTATTTTCAAGGTTTTTAACATAAAAACGTCATGTTAAAACAAAAGGATTTGGTAATTAGTGTAATTAAGCTATTTATCCAAGTGACATTTTATATCATAACTCTTAGTATAATCTTAACTTTGTGCAGATTAGCAACAGGAGAATATAAGAAAAATAAGGAACTTTTCAAAGGACGGAGGATAAGGGGTGACAGTAAAATATGAAACGAAACGTGCAATGAAACAAAGAGCCACACTGATCACGAAGGGGCAAATTCTTCCAGAGTGTGGAAGGAGAGAGGTCACATTTCCAAAAGAAAACCTGACAACTGTATTCATCTGTGACCAGCCATTTGAATAATAGGGATGGACTACTTATGGAGTAAGGCACTGGGGATTAGTAAAAGCAGGCACATATCAACATGAAGTCTTCTCCATGCTTTTACATTCTTAACTTACATTTCCAGTTTCCAAAAAGCAAAACATCTGTGGGAGCTAAGGAAACAGTACAGACTGTTTATGTTTTGACTGTTTATATACTTGGAATGATATCTATATTACTTACACCTATGAGTAATTTCCATGACCAAAATGGCAAAGTTTAATAAGCACAATTTTAAAGTATATTCGAGGCTTTGTTTTTAAGAAGACCTTTAATAAAAATTGATTAGAAGAAGAAAATACCAACAAGATCTTTCATTTCTGGAAGGAGACCAAACCAAATAGATTAAGTACAGGACACACCAGAACAGAATAAGAGATACTTATAACACAGCACAAAGATATTAACAGATAAATAAATGACAGTTCCTTTTGTAGCACTGTGCATCTCTGTGGTAACCAGAGAGATGATAATGATCCAATCAAATACAGCTTTCTATTGCTACAAGCCTAAATAAATCAGTCTGAAATAGAAAACATGCACATGTTGAAATGTAAAGAACTGAAAAATATTTTCCATAGCTCCTTGTGTCTATAGATCTCTTACCATCTGGAAAATGTTATGTCTGGCATTTATTTAGGCTACACAGTCTGCATTATTTATGAAGGAACCTTCTTAACAAAAAGACCAGTTTCTGCCTTAAAGTTTTGTTCAAATGAAATGTGCTAGTGTTAATGGCTTCTGAGTTACAGATTGCTTAAATGCAAGAACAAGAAGGATGATGCTACTATCTAACAGATACAACAAGCTACACCAGTGGTTTGATTAGCACAGAGGACAGGTACAACCAAATCTGGAGAAGGAATCTACCAGTCAAACGTACTGCTGAGGCAGGAAGAATCACCATATGTGAAATTCTCCTGTTTGCAGCTTTGTATATATTGTTAACAAAACAGTCTTTTGTGTGTAGAGTAAAATTAAAAGACCCTAGAAAACATGATGAGTATCTGTGACTATTTTAATTTCCTTTGAGAAGCTGACCTACTCTAAGGCCCCACTGATGCCATATTTGAAACGGAAACTTCACTGCAGTAAGAAAGTAATTAGAACTGAGAATCAGAACTCTATGGCAAACCCTCTATCCTGTAGTAGCAATTTCATTTTACTATACAGTGATTTAGTGAAACCACACCAGCTGAAAACCAGCGTGACAAAACTGAGAGATAGGCCCTTAGGTGAAAAAAAAGGAAAGAAAATGTTGAAAATTACATCATAAAATCAACCATTGAACGGAAGCCAGGTAATATTTTTTCAGCATTATGAGGGACTTATTAGACTCATATCTGGCCATCAAAGTAATAGAAAAAACATCTTGAAAAATAAAATAACTTTGATAAAGGATATAAAAGGATTAATTAATACAAAATAGCAGGAAATAATCTCAGTTAGCACTCACTAAAAAAGAAAAAGGCCTTTCAGAAAATAAGTGTTTGAAATCTTCAAAATGGTGACTGAGTAATTTTAAATAAGCTCTATAATCATAGAGAAAACTCTGGGACATGGGTGCATGAATGAAACGGTTGAAAATAGAGATAAAATGCCTTCAGGCAGAATTAAGGAATTTCTAATAGGCTCCGTGAAAGCCAGACATTAAAGCAATGTAATGACTATGTTTAAAAAAAAGGCATATCAAAAGTATAAAAGCACTATAGGAGTGACCAAGCAGTCAAGTGTACAGGTATCAAATCTATGCTTTCCCACTCTGGAAAAAAGCTACTGCTGCTACCTCTTGGGATGTTATAATGAGATTTCAGGTGGGTTTTTTTAAGTCCCAAATCCACCTTCTGGCATCTGTTGAGAACATGAGAACATGAGCTACCTGAAATAAAGGGGAGGAGAGAAAGGAAGTTTTGTTTCTCTGATTATGAAGAAAAGGTAGTCCAAGGGCATACTAAGGGCAACAGAAAGTAAGTTGGAGAACACTTTTTTACAGATTTCTTATTCTGGGCAGCTGAACCAGAGTTTGCAATATAGCAGGTTGGTATATTCTTGATCATTCACCAATGGTAAGAGTTAGTTTGGCCCCAGTGTGCAAGCACAGTATATAATTCTCATTTCCTTATGAAGGAGTAATGTGCAGAATTCAGTGACTTATGACATTTTCCTTTGGGAAATATAAACAGTAAGCAAGTATAGAACCTTGCTTTCCGTTAAGGCCTAAGCTAATACTGTGATACATTTGGGAAGAGAAGAAAATAATCCTAGTAGAATTAAAGAAGAATGTATTGGTAAGAAAAAGAAAGTGAAAGTTTTCACTGCAGAAATATTGATATTTTTCTGCTCTGTATAAACTACTATCCTGTTGCTAGTTCTTTTCAAAGTAATTCTACTAAAACTGTAGTCATTATTTTAGAATTCTGGTCAAGAGCAGTTAAATTCAAGATAAATATACTTATCATTTATTACTCAAAGTACATTAGATAAGCTTCCTCCACATTACAGTTGTCTGTAATGACACTGGTGTGCCTACAACAGCACACTAGTTTGAATAAAAAAAAGCCTGAATCCCCTGGTTGCCCTTCCTTACTTCTTTCTGATTTGCAGCATGAAGTGGTTACGGAGCAAATAACTGGATTCTTTCTGGATGAAACTAAACCAGAGGATATGTTCCAGGAAAAAAATGAAAATGATCTTGCCACAAATTGGTAGTCAGTCCATGGAAACAGACTAGAACAAGCTTCTAGAACTTCTCCCTAAACGCACATAATGAGGACGTTGGACCTTTAGCTCATTAGATTTTTATCACCAACTGCTTCACTGCACAAATCCACTCCCATCAGGCCCCTAGTGTAAACAGACATATTGGCCAAAGGACACAAAACCCAGAGAAATGGTAAATGATATACATTAAAATTGTCAAATAGTTTCTATTCAGTCCTCCTTCAATGACAGCAATTCAAGATATTAGTACAGGATTACACAGTAACCCTTTTTTCCATATGAGGTGCCTGCTTGAACGGAACGGTCGTTTTGACTTGATTTGTTAAACAGCAAGACTGAATCTCTGTCACACAGTTTTATCATTTGCAATGTACTAATATTGGGTTGCACAAATAGTGTTTGGCATTTTGCTGTGACAGAAGGGTGAAGATACAGACTGGTGCAGGGCTAAGGCTAAAAGAGAACAATTTCATAACAGCTAATAGTGGTTAAGAGGTACAATCTTCCTCAGAAGTGGTATGTATATTATTTGAGAAGACACAAGAAGAAGAAATTTTAATTAGAATTACAGTTCTCAGGCTTTCTATTCTCCACTTATGTTTACTCCGGCTATTTGGAATATTCTTCATAACATGTAAGAAAATTATCAGCTTTGAAAAAACACATGTACTTGTCAGTTTTACAGTAGTGAAGAGTAGCTTGACTTTTTATCTAAATAGTTGGTACCTCCTTAATGATTAAACAGGGACATAAATTTTGTAGAGATAATGTTTATGTCATTACTATTTGCTTTGGTCATCTTTTGCACTATTTCAGTCATTCTAACCTTTCTGTATTTGCCCGTACATTTCTCCAACTGGAATAGGAACCTAAATCTTTTGAGTCAGAATTTTTTCTAATTTGTCTTCAATATTTGTCTTTTATCTCAAATCAGTACATTTATTCCTTTGATTATATGAACAAGAACAGGGCAGAATTCCCCATTTATATTCTCATTTGAAGTTTATGTTCACATAAACAGAAAAGTAAGAAAATTCAACAGTTCTTGTATCACGCATACTTTAGATCAAAACTTCAGCCATATCTGAATACAATCCACGTTAGGATACATGATAAAGGTCTTCTGCACACCCACAAAGGAGAAAGATAGATATTGGCAGGGGAGAGTCCAACTAACACCATGAGCCGATCTCCGCAAGCACAGGGACAGAAGGGAAGGTGGGAACCCACATCAAGGACTCAGAGGAAGGGACACCCTCTCCTGGTCCCTGCAAGGGCTGCCCCAGGAGAGTCTCAGTCCTAGTGTCCAGGCATGAAATCCATCACGATGAGTTATTTCTGGAGTATCTATCAGACCATCAGGGTTTGCTGCCTAGGGCTGTGGAAAACAACATGGGACACAAGGGAAAGAGCATTTCAGGATTGCACAGGACTTATTCTGGGACATTTAGGGGAGGAGCCAAAGGAAGGGAAAGGAGTGGATCTAGGTGATTTGGGAAGGAATATGCGTGGGAAAATAGAGGGATCAGGGATTCAAAAGGGCTAGACACAACTAACAGTTTGATGGTTCATATGGTTGTCTGGTTGTGTCCTGCATCCAATCAGCACAGCCTGTCCCATCTTCTTATTAATTTGCTTTCTAACACTTTTCTTGGGTGAAGGACTCTGTTCTCTGTGTGTATTTGCAGGTGTGAGTATGGAGTCTGAGTGCCTGCAACTGGCGAGTCTAGGAGTGAGATTAAGTGTCAGCAAGTGGAGTGGGACTAGGGGTCAGATGCCCATGTCTGTAAGGGTGAGACCACATGAGCAGCTGACTGTTCGAGGGACCAGAGGAATCCTGGCCAGCTGCCAGAGACACTACGGTGTATGGGTGTCTCTAAGGGTGACATCTGCTGGGCTGTATGCGTGTCTCTAAGGGTGAGACAGCTGGAACAGGGCAGCAGCCTTGGGGGCTTATATGCCTAGGTGCCAGGAACAGTGGAGACTGGGATCCAGGGGCAGCATCTGGGCAGACTGAGTACGTGAAGCCCATTGTATATATGCATAGATATATAAATTCCCACTAGAGGACCTCCATCCTGCTTGACCAGAAAAGGTGTTGTCTGTGTGCAGTTGCTCTGTGTGTTTGGGTTATCTGTACAGCTGGCATGTATATAGGTACATATATACATATATGGTATATACACATACTCTCTGTGTGTGCTGACTGGGAACGCACGCTCAGCCTTGCCAGTGGTTGGACCTGGGACCACACACCTGCAGTAGCCTTACCTACACTAGGGTGTCAGATCTGTTCTGATACCCTGAACACTCCTGTGGTGTCATGGTGTTACAAAGCTAAGTCAAAAGCACTCAAAATAAAGCTTCTATCTTATTTTCACTGAGTGACACTTTTTGCCTAGTTCAAGACATGATCACTAATTTCCAATACCTATCACTGAGAAAATAGTTGAACGATTCTTTGATTTTGTGCAGAATAATGTAACTAGAGGATGAAACCAAATCAACAACAGCAATCAACAAACAATTCAATAATTCTAGAGTTTGGTAAACTAACGATATTATCTGGAGGTTCTAAAAAAAAGTGAGACTCAGTAGAAGAATCACACTAAAAAAACAAGTTGGAGTAGACCTCCTGGGATCATCTGATTCAACCGCATGCTCAGTTCAGGATCAATTTCAAAGACAGTTCAGGTGAAGTTTTTAAAATCTCCAAGGTTGGAAAAGCAAAAGAGAAGATGGAATAGGAAGAGAAAAAGGAGCCACAGACCTAGAAGCCTTGGTAATACGAAAAAAATAAGAAAACAAGGGAAAACAAAGGCAGGCATCTGTTGGAGGCATAAGACTTGAGTTGTTTATGGAAGTTGAGACTGATATGATGAAGAGATCAGAAAGAACTGAAAAGATCACTTGGAGAAGGAGATCAGATAAGAGTCAGCTTTTTGAAGAAGCTGAGGGACAGTCAGAAAACCTAAGGGGGTTACCAGTGTGAGAAATTCAGATGGAAAAGAAGGGATTTCAAAGAGGAACGTAAAGAAAAGCTGACAGAATCAGAAAATAACTTAGAATTCGAAGAAGTGAAGCTAGAAAAAAAGACAGACAAGGAACCAAAATCGGCTCGAGGGTTTTGCTTCCCTATTGGGTGCACAGTAGAGTTTGGCAGGAGAAAAGGAAGAAAGAGGATAAGGAAAAAATTACCCTTTCATCTAGGAGTTGAGTAACAAAATGTTAAAGAAGAGCAATTAAAAAAACAGTTCCCTCTGATCTTAGTTTATATTTGTTCATTTTGTTTGAAGTTTCCAGCATTACTTCTATAGTTTGATACCATCAGAAGATACCAGATTGCACTGAAAAGTACAGGATACGAATTAGAAAATTATATTAGATTATCATTAAGCAATTAGTACATCATTTGTTCTGCTGGAGAAACTGACTTGATGTCATTTGTCCAGTACTTGTAAGCAATTAGGTTTTAAATGGGAAATGTAAATGGATAGTGTTTCATTGGCTTGTTCTTGAGAAACTAAACAAGAAATCTCTGGGAGGCCTTGCTGAGTTTATATCGATGTTCATTTTAAATGTGCCTAAAATCAATAATTAATTTGTAAAACTTAAATATAAGGAAATTTCCAAATCCTTTCTGATGTATCTTTTCTTACAAACTTGAGTCGTATATTTTAATAAAGATAATGTTCCTGCAAAATCAAGGAAAGATGAAGTAATATAATGATTAAAAAGTAACTAAATGTGATCTTTTAAACATATTCCCAGCCTTTGATAGAGCTGACTTGATTTTTCACTTACAAGTGCACCTCCCAGAATATTAATACTTTTCTATGATTGTATATTTCAGACCACATAATATAGGTTTGAACTGTTCATAAAATTTAATCGGCTTGTGTACTACTTTTTTATTGCACTAGTATACAGTATTTCTATCACTGTAAGAAAGGGCATATAGTACTGTGCTGTATATTAATGATCTGGCCTGGTTGATCCAGGTTAGTCTCAAGTTTTGGAATCACTGAAGTCACTAAATACTCTGCAGAATAATTAAAAGGGGAAAAAAAAGGTAAGGGAAATGCGAGCTGGCACATACTCAGCATCCTCGGCCCCCTATAAGAGAGACTAGTAGTTCCATTTGGCCTCAATACCCATGAAAAACATTCACACATGACCAGCAGTGATTTTTTTTTCAGAGAGTTGTATTCTTATGATCTGAGGTTTTTCACTTGTTTGATATTTCCTTCTGAAATTATTTGATTGTCTCTAAATGCATGACGACCCTTTTTTTATGTTGAATCACTGATTCCCTGTAATATTCACTGCTTCATTGTGAATACTGTTTGCCTGGATGATAGCACTTATCTGTATAAGACATACCACTGTCAGCCAGTATATCTACCAATCATCTGCTGCATCATTGTCACTCTGTTAATGTAAAGAGAATTCTATAAAAAAAAAAAGTCAGGCTAAATGATTATACTGTCTCCCTATTCCTTTCTAGAGGCCTGGGACTTTTCAAATAATAACTTTATATGATGAGCTATCTCCTGCTTCACTTGAAGAGAACAAAGGGTGTCAAAGTTGTGGCAAACTTTGAAGTACCAAAGCACCACCCTGCAGCTAACAATTTCTATGTGAATGGTTGTGATTTGAGTCTGATTTGGAAAACGTGTGTGATGATTTAGATCATGGACTTGTGGTAAAGGATATCTCATGTAGCACAAGTAAGGATGACATTAAACTTGCTAAAAGGAACTGGATGTCAGATGACATTCCATATCTTGTTGATGCCTTCATTTCCTGCCTGATGTGTTGCTCTAAAGATCAGTAATTGCCAGTTATTTATGGGCACTCTGAGAGACGAAGAATTTTAGAGCAGTAAGATGCCCTGGCCACAGCTATTATTCTAATTTTGGGGAGAAAGGGAGTGGGGTAAAATGATCACTTCCGTGGAATTAGAAAGTATCTGGAAGGGATTGTTTCATGGTTATGATGTTTTTTGGGCATTCTGCCCAGAAGAAACATGAAACACTGTCATATATTCACAGGATGTGGTTAGTGAACAAATTATCTAAAACTGAGTACGTACACGGCAAAAGCTCCTTCGTGGGGTTTCTTATTGCCACTTCTCTCCAGGTATCACCTTCACCCTTGTCTTCTGCAAGCCAGCACTCTATGGGGAGACAAATCTCTTCATCAGAAAGAGGGACTACTCTTTTAAGTCTGACTTGCTCCAGGTACCAACTGGGATCATTTCCAGTGTTGTCATGGCCAATGCGGATTTTGTATAGCTGCCCAAGATCTCTGAGGTTAATCTGTAATGACAAAAAAAAAAAAGCTTCCAGATTTTAATAACAATTATAATGTTGCCTTTTAGTGGTTTTTTTCTTTTCCAGAGGGACCCTGACAAGCTTGAGGGGCTTCTGAAAACCTCATGAGGTTCAACAAGGTGAAGTGCAAGGTCCTGCACCTGGGTCAGGGCAACTTTCAGTATTGATACAGGCTGGGGAATAGAGAGATTGAGAGCAGCCCTGCAGAGAAGGACCTGGGGGTCCTGGTGGACAAGAAGCTGGACATGAGTCAGCAATGTGCACTTGCAGCCCAGAAGGCCAACCATACCCTGGGCTGCATCTAAAGAAGCGTGGTTAGCAGGTTGAGGGAGATTATTTTGCCCCTCTACTCTGCTCTGGTGACACCACACCTGGAATACTACATACAACTCTGGATCTCTCAGCACAGGAAAGACATGGACCTGTTGGAGCAGACCCAGATGAGGGCCACTGAAATGATTAAAGGCCTGGAACATGTCCCCTATGAAAACAGGTTGAAAGTCAGGTTGTTCAGCTTAGAGAGTCAGGTTGTTCAGCTTAGAGAACAGAATATTCCAAGGAGATCTCATTGCAGACTTTCAGTAATAAAAGAGGGTTTATATGAAAGATGGGTAAAACTTTTTAGCAGGGCCTGTAGCAATAGGACGAGGGGTAACGGCTTTAAACTAAAAGAGGAAAAGTTTAGGCTAGATACTAGGAAGAAATTGCTTTTGCTGAGGGTAGTGAGACAATGGAACAGGTTGCCCAGAGAGGTGGTATATGCCCTATCCCTGGAAAAATTCAAGCTTAGGTTGAAGGAGGCTATGAGCACCCTGATCTAGTTGAAGAGGTCCCTGTTCACTGCAGGGGGCTTGGACTAGATGACCTTCATGGTCCCTTCCAACCCAAAACATTCTATGATTCATTCTGTAGTCCTTCTTACACTTGACATGCAAGCTAAATGTGCAGCTAACATAAGCTAGAGTAATGTTTTTGTTAGAAAATGAAACCTTAATAGACAATGAATTCTAGAGCAATCAAGCAAAAGCATATGGAACAGTACGCAAAAATAATTTTATTCATGTCAGTATCATACTATTTAAAGTGAATAAAGAGATCAACCAATTCAGTCTGGTTTTAGATCTCTCGACAGAGACAAGTTTGTAGTGTTATAAAGTAAACTTCTGTTTCTAGAAAAATATTTTATCAACCAGAACTACCTTCAGTCATTGATGCATGAAATATTATATTTTACAGTTACCATCAGCAGAGCCCTATTAACTATTGCTACCACTTATCAGTCTGCTATGGCTCACTTTTCTCTTTGTCTTCTATTTTTATGCACTTTGGTGTCAGGGTTAACTGTTTCTGTAAGTGCTGACACAACACTGCAGCAAACGTAAACATTAAAACATGACTATGTCACATTGAATACTGCAGCCCTGAAATAAGAAACACTGGTTTGGGCTGCAGAAGTTTTTTGAGCAGTGCTGATGGCAGGAACCTAAGCACAAAAGTAGCGTTAACAACTTACATTTTCAGTAATG
This sequence comes from Tapera naevia, assembly GCA_033556795.1. Lineage (NCBI taxonomy): Eukaryota > Metazoa > Chordata > Aves > Cuculiformes > Neomorphidae > Tapera > Tapera naevia. The sequence continues at coordinate 23,217,610 of JAUMJJ010000038.1, forward strand.
TGTCCGAAAAGTTAGGGTAGTGGGAAAAAAATGTGAGACAAAAAAAAAACCCAAAAAGTAGCTGTTTCTTTTACCATTATATTGATTTTATTCCATTTAGCATCAATACAAAAAGCAAACACATCAACATTGTCCCATTAGTTCACATCACTAAAAAGGATGAAATAAGATTTGTGTTTGAAGTTCCATTGCATCTGTTCTGGAAGGTAATAAGTCTGCCCAGAGTGAGAGCTTCCCCTTCCATGTTTTTTCCTAAGGAAGACTACAGCGTAATGTTCCTTTTCTCTGTGAAGCTGTGAAACATTAGCAACACTAGAGACATATCCTTCTCACTCTTTTGTTGAGTGTTTTCCTAGGCAATGACACAGGCTGGTGTAACACTGACATTTCTTGGTTACAAGCACCATCACAGAAAGGAGTCTTGCAGCCCTAACTGATCACCACTTCCTTGCATCTCTGAGGCAAGTCTGGCACAACCCAGTCTCACAGGAAGATATCATGACACATACGTTAGTTGTATGAAGTCTGAGTAAAGTCACACTTATAGCCAAAGTAGCAGGCTTTCCTATATTAAAACAGTATGTTAAAGTAAGAGGTGCTTACTGTAGGTAAAAATATAACATTAATGCGATAAAACCATGTGCACCAAAAATATGCTGCTAATACAGCAGAATTACAGCAGCAGATAAAAAGCTCCCTGAAACTAACCACAAATGAAGCCAGGACCAGGCTAAGTAGCTGTAATAACTCTGCCACCCAGGCACAAAGCAGAGAGCTCTGCAATTGGCAAGTGACTGCTAATGTTACCTTGCAAATAAATATAAAAATATATTAGAACTCTTACCCTTTATTGCAAACTGAATACAGCTTTGGCAAACAACCAAGGGGGTTGTTCTCCTGAGATCCAGGCACTGGCTGCTATTTGTGGTACAGAAGCATTAAAGGGCAATTTAATAAATAAAACATTGAAACCTTATGACCTCATATCTATGGTTGAATTCTGACATGACCCTTGTTGAAAGAGAAGTGTTAGAGCCATCTTTACACGCACTATTAATTGACATGACTTTCGGTCAGGACTGGGAAACTCTGTTGAAGAGCCTCTTTTGTCTTCTGAAGCATCTAATCAATCGTTTGGCTGTGAAGCAAACTGAAATGTTGTTTAAAAAAATCCTGCATATCTATAGTGAGTATCACATGAGCTGACTGAAAAGTGAAGCCATAATATTCTTAAATATGTTAATTTTATTTAGCATATTATGCTAAAGTGCCTTTGTTTCAGAAGGAAGTCTAGGATGGCAGGTGCATTTCCAGGTGAATCGGCCAAAAATTTTAACATTGTAGCTGATGTTTGGAATACCAATGGTATAACTCGGGGGGGGGGGGGGGGGGGGGGAGGATGAAATCCGTCAAACATAATCAAACAGAATTTCAAGAAAAATCAGTACAGAAAAGAAAGCTTTGTCCAGACTGTTAGTTTTCTCCAGGAGAAGCTGCTTGTTGCAAGCAGTGCAAGTAGATTCCTTTAAAGTCCTGTTTAGCATCTGTAAACATTCCTGCATTTGTGACTTTCTATATTTCATACCCCTCCCACAGAACAACAAAACTAAGTAAGTTATGCCCATGTGCTAAGTGGGAATTTGTCCACAGTGTCAAGTCAAATGTATTTGCTTACTTTCAGCTACAGGGAGGAGGAGTATGAAGCATCCCTGTCTACTAGATTCACAAATTATGAGGTTTTTAGCAATGGTAAGCTGCTCAGGACGTAAACGTAAAGATAAATTTCTGAGACTGAAACGTCTCAAAAATAATTAAAAACACAGAATGCTGCCAAACTAATAATATGCTTAATGATATTACTTCTGTTTCTGATTAATCATTTATGTGTGTTCTTGGGGAAAAAAAGATCATACTTTTTCTTTGGTGGAAATTAAAAGGCATGAATGTCAATGACAGAGAGCAAAACAGCTGTAAATGATGTTCTAGAAGACATATAATGTAATTACAAATTTAGTTTCAGCTCCTGTTGTAGTTTGGGAGTTAGAACAATTCGTCTTGCTGTCAGATCAGATATCACATTGGTCTCTCATTGGTATTGACTTGCTAACATGTTACATTTTGCCAATCGGAATCCTGTCAAATGTACATCAAATTTTGCTCTGGCAGTGAAATGCAGATGAAAATATTCTCATAACATGGTAGAGCTAACAGTTTTCTTTCACTGACATAAACACTGTAACTTGAGGTTGCTCCTTCATTTCCAGTATTGACTAAATCTTGAACTTCTGCATGACTTGAACACAAATCTACTTTCACTGCTAGAATATTCCGCAAAAAGTTGTGAGCAAAGTTGACTTTATTGCACTTCTAAACAACATGTTTACAAAAGCCTTAGTCTAGCTGGACTTTAAAATGGCACGATGGCTGCAAAAGTAACATTCCATTTTACATGGAAACAGACTTTCTAACAGAACAGCAATAAATAACTATGCAAAAAAGAAAGGATGGATTCAAGGACTAAAACATCACTCTGGAAATCAGACAGCTAGATTTGTTCCTGGATCTGCTCTAGGTTTCCTGTGAAACATTACATAATTCACAAGCTCTCTATGCATCATTTCTTAACTGTACAAGGACAACATCTACACATCTCTCACAAAGACACTTCATAAATATAGAGATCTCAGAATACACAAGACCAAATATTCTTTTTTTATTTTTTTTTCCTTATTTTAGTTGCTATTTTTCCATAACTCAGTTGGCAGATCAAAATTTATCAATTGTAGCTCTCACAGCTAACTTTGTAAATCTAGTAGTTTTGCTCAAGAATACTGCAATGTCAGTTACAGTTACCTAGTCTCTCCTATAATCATGCAATTTCTGTTGCCAGTAGCATAAGTTGTGCACAGAATAAGGGAGGAATAGCAACAAGCTATTCAGCAAGTAAGTTATAAATCCACTGAAGAATGTGTACCATATAATAAAGACATTGTTCCAATACGATGTAACTGGATGTTGCAGGTACTCAGATTTTCTGAACAACAAGGACATGCAGAGATGGAATATTTATGTATTTGGGGAGAGGTGTACACTGCCCTGAACAAGCTTACTAGAATTCTAGCAACTGTACACCTGAGTTAGCACAACAGTCCCTCAGCCTGGCGAAACCTGCTTCTCAAGGCATGCTACTGCTAGTGAGCACTGAACAGCAGTGTTGAAGGAGAAGCTTGAGACTAATCTTTGCTGGTCACACAAAATTGACAAATTATCAGACATCCTGTTCTCAATCAAAGCACACGGTCAAAGCATTGCAAAGTTTCAGGTGTTTATTTATTAAATACATTAAAAATTGGTTTGCAAAATTCCTTTCTCCCTTTAATTTTTTCAGCATGATATGGTACAGTTTGGACATGAATGGAAATTCAAAGTCATAATATTTAAGAAATACCAGTTTGGGGGTATGAAACTGCCATTCTGCTTTGGCTTACATCAGCCATATATAGATCACAAATAACACTGGAACTTCTGCAGAAGTAATAAACAAAGGCATGGAAACACAGATGCCTCGTTGAGGTAAAGGAATCTAGATATGTCAAATATCAGCCATACCAATCTTCTTAGACATTGCCTATTAGAGGGGTTTTCTAACAAATGCCAACCTCTTCATTCCAGCAAAAAGTTTTACGTAACACTGGAATTATCATTTACATTTCACTTGTTGGTTGACTGTGAAACTCCTTCTGGATAAATCAACTGATTTGTCCCAATTCTGTGATAAGCTCTAAAGGGGATATACTCTGCTTATGTGAGAGATTGGTAGTCCATATGAACCTTAGTAATATCATTGTTAATACGATAGCAATAATTCTATTCTCTTAGTAACATTTTCTTCACTGTTACAGGTAACAAAAATCAACACTCACTATATTTTATAGTATCAGTACCATTACCTGTTATCGAAAAAACTGCCCACCACTTTCAAAAGGGCCACATTTTCAAACAGAGGTAGCTTTGTCTCGGTTACATAATATTCTAAATGTTTGCGAGAATTTAAACAAGATTAATCTGGTAATCAATATATCCTCATGCTTTGCTCATTGCTACTATTTACTTGTTTTTCAAGCATAGGATTAAATTATCTTCTTACCAAAGGCAATGGGAACATTTTCATGAAACCATGCATTAGAAAATTTGACCTTACTTTTTGAAAACAAAGCTTAATGAAGCTCATATTTTACAAAATTTTCTCTAAACATAAATTGAAATCCAGGTTTATCAGCAAGAAGGTCTTCCTAAAGAGGATGCAAGGACTAAAATTTAATTCTGTTTCTAAATGAGCTGTACAAATACCTTTTTCAGTCTTTAGCATAACTATAATATTTTGAGTGAAATCAGTAATATCAATTCTCATGTACTTGAGATGTTTAACTAAGTGAAAAGTGAAGTAAGAGTTCTTTGGTTTAATAGGAGACTGTTCAGCAGAAAGATACTTCAGTAAAAGGATGGAAAGAATATAAATAATAAAAACTCCATTTCTCTTCTATATACTGCAATAAGCAAAATAGTGTAACTGTATTCCTGTTGTATGAAGAATATCCCTCAATCTCTTTGAAATAAACTCAGGTTAGTGTGAAAATCATTTGGAAAAGTCAACACTTTAGAAGCAGATATACAAAAATCCCGATGCCTAACACAACTGCTATAGGCTTGACAGACAATTATTAATTTCATGGAAGGTCATTTCATTAAAAGAATTCATAGAAGCCATGTGCAGCAGCTGGGTTCCCAAAAGATAGATAAATCATTGGATACATTAGTTTACTTTTACAGCATCTGTATGTAATGGAGAAATCTCTGGAAGTAGAAGATATTTTTAAATTGCGAGCATGTGGCTGGTAAATGTTGCCAAAAAGATCACAACTAATGTACCAGTTTAGTACACCTGGGCACCCAAGGTGCTTGCATTTTCCAGATGTCTGAATTCAGCTAATTTGTTAATTGTGGCCAACAAACTTTGCACAGTTACACACTAACTCAAGAACTGGAATACGTCACAGGTGCTCACAAAAAGATATAATAGTATCACGAAAAACGGGGATATAGACATGTAAGGAGTAGGATTAAAGGCCACACAAAAACCTGACACTATTTTTCCCACTTCATGCTTGATTTGGTCTCACAAATAAGCTGGGCAAATAAATAATGCTCATTGCACAGTGACAGTCAAACACTTTTTCTTCCAGTCCATGCAAGAACTTTTCATCCTGTAGCTAGTCCAATATCAATATGCACTCACTTGACCTTCCTATACAGGCTAACAATGTGATATTAGTCACTAAAATGGACGCCAATTATTGTTACCAGGTAAATAAGAGAAAAGAAATTTCACCTGCTAAACTAAAGGTACCAACAGCCAACTTGTTTTTTCCAGTACAACAAATGGGAAAACATTTTAAGAATAACATTAAATTCTGGAAGAACTTTTATTCTACAGTGTGGTTAAGTAAATTATGTCAACACCAGAGTGTCAGTTCTTGAAAGTAAGCACAAAACTCTCATGTTAGGAGAATGTAGTCACTTAAATATATGACAGTTTTCTAGGCAATCTGTGTTTTTCCAAGTCAGACCAGGAATATTTTACTGAATTTGAAACTTTCCATGGTGCTTTGGTGGGAAGATAAAACACTACCTACCAGAGGACATTATCTGGAATACAGCCTAGCACTGACAGTAAGAATGCTCAACAAAGGTCAGGTCATGCAAGAAAATTTAAATCTTACTTAACCTTCATCACATGGATGCCCATCATGCTAACAGAATGATGTTGTGGTTGGTCAAGTGCAACGTATGCATGAAGAAGTGATGTAAGATGAGAAATATTATGCTGGTGGGTGCATAATACTGCTTCAAAGAGTCTGAAGACATATGAAGATTCATTTAAGAAAAAGTACAGAGCAGTCACCTCAGTCTATAACCTAGGAGTAGGACTAGATCTCTGATTTACTCTCATTTTGATGTTTGATTCTATAATACTCTGACAGATTATGAATGGGCTTCTGCAACATAGTCTGTCATCTACTGCTGGATTTACAGTAATATTTGTCACTCAGGCATGAAGTCATCAGCCATGAAAAAAAAAATTTCATCTAGCAGTGTCTTCTCCCAACAATGTAGGTTACTATGAGTACATCAGACGTTGACTTTTTTTGTATCTTCCTGACCCAAGGAAGGTCAACAGTCTTCTGGTCTGCAGTAGGAGAGTTGCCAGCAGATCAACGGAAGTAATTATTTCCTCTCCATCTCCCTGATGAGACACATCAGGAGACTGTGTCCAGTTCTGGGCTCTACAGTACAAGAGATATGGATATACAAGAAAGAATACGGTGAAGGGCCATGATTGAGGGATTGGAGCATCTCTCACATAACGGAAGACTGAGAGATCTGGGACTGTTTAGTTTGGAGAGGAGAAGGCTCAGGGGAGGATCTTACCAATGTGTATAAACGCCTGATGGGAGAGGCTGAAGAAGAGAGAGCCAGACTCATCTCAGTAGTATCCAATGAACAGTCAAGAGGCAGCAGGCATAAGTTGAAATACCCCTTAATCAGTATTAGTTTAAATTCCATTTAAATATATACAAGGAATAAAATAGGTAAGAGTGGTCAAATGTTATCCGGAGAGGTTGTAGAGTGGGAGATATTCAAAATATGACTGGACGATGTCCTAAACAACTGATTCTAGCTGCCCCTGCTTTGAGCAAGAGGTTGGACTAGGAAATCTTTGGTGATCCTTTCTAATATTAACTACAAATTACCTGTGTAAGTCTGTAGCACTCAGGGCAATGGTATCATCTTATGACATAATTATCTCTATGGTGAGAACCAGAATCAACATTGGTGGTACTAAGAAATTCCTATAATGCACAGTAAAAAAAAATTTTTCAGGAGATAGAACTGTTAAAGGGTTTCCAAAGAGCTGGCTATATAAGCAAGGGCCACCAAAAACTTTATCAATTTATCATTTTCTGTTTCAATGAAGGATAAATTGTTCTCATCTTGTTTAGCATAAGGTCTAAATTGTATAAAATGTCTATTCTCTTTATAGAGTTTTACTAAGCACAAAAAATATTTTTAAGAGCTAGAGTGAGAAAGTCACACATTAGTCATACCACTTCCTTCTGAAAAGTCCTCAGATACTAAGATGATGGGAGGCATAAGAATATGAATAGATTAGAAAATGGCTGAGGGGAAGGCAGGGCAAGAACATTGATTAATAAGCATAGAAACTGGATTTATGCACTTGACATGGGAAGGTGGGGGAGCTTTTAACACAGAGATCTTCAACAGGGAAAGCAGTGTCACAAAAATTCAGAAACAACCACTTGAAGTCTACCAGGGTGCTAAAGGGACAGAGCAACCTGGGAGAGAAGAGTAACTCAGGACAGACAGACAGGAGGATTCAATATGTGTTCATCGGTCTTGCTGTCAGGAAGCAAAAAAAAAAAGTTTTATAGATATACTGGTGAAAGATTGAACCTGAAATTGAGTACATAAAGTTCTCTCAAGCAACTACCATACAAGAGGAAAATGTATATACACATATATGCTCCATATTGCAGAATTACTGAACAAAGAGCACCATATTCGCTCACTCTCATTTCTTGAAGATGAGATGAATTGGTTTTTACTTCAAGATTGTTTGTGAGCTCTTTAAGAGCCTTCTTATGTTTTTTTCTTGGAACAAGATAAATTTTGCTTCATGCACAGTCTGTAGCTAATGAAGGTAATTTTACATACTTCTCTCTTTTATCTCAGTAATGAATGAGGTTTATTATGTTATCATATACATTTCATGGAGAGATGGACAGTTTCATTTGGAATTAAAGCCAGCAGTCTGGTTGTTTTATGCTGTGTTTCTCTAAGTTTTATTCAAGAGTTTCTGGACTTAAATGGCTGTTACAGCAAACAGGGACAGCTGAAAAATGACAAGACACAAGCTATGTCCAGCTTTTAGTCATTGGCAGTCCCATGGTTAAAAGAGAGGAGAGTTACATTAGTGCTTGTGGTCTTTTTGCTATCATCCCACTTGGGAAGAAGTCTCACTGAGCTCATTACAGAGCCTTTTATTTTAACAATGGGAGGAAATTCAGGAAAATGGATTTGTTTCAACATATTTTTATAGCATTTGAGTTTCTCCCCACTGCTTCTCATTTCACTTCAGAGATCTCAGTTTTGACTGATGAAAGAATGAATATGGATCTGGGGTACAGGAATGAAAGACACACAGTGAAACACAATAGGTTTTTACAGTCCACAGGGTTGATTCTAAAGAAAGGAGTGTTAATTATTAATGCCTTTCAAACAACTGATATTATTATTTAAACAGGAGGAAAACAAAATGAAAAACAACAGATAAAGTTCTTAGTATAAATTCTCCATGTGATCCAGTACAGAATAAGGCACACCTGATGAATACAATTCTTTACAAACAAGGCACATGTAATGGAGAGGAAAAAGGCTGGTTTTACAACTGTAATAAACTCATACTGTTCCTCAAGAAAAGTTCTTTATTAAGTGTTATGATTTGTAAGAATTAGTAGGAGCCCTGATTTTCATCTTTCTATATTACTCTCTGGCATTTTGCCCTAATAGACTATGACAATGTTTAAAGGAATATTTATACAGACGAAGAAACTTTAAATAGTGTAAACGGATATGGCACCAGCTTTACAAGTTAGATAAACGAGCCCATGCAGCAAAATGTACATTAATGATGGATTCCAGTTCCAGTTCTCCTAAAATATCATGCATACTCCATGTCTCTTGCCTGCAAACATGGAAAAACTGACTTCCTTGAAAGACAGATACCAACTACAAAATATAACATGAGGTTAAAGTGAAGATTTTGAAGAGTTCTTAGAATAAAATCCATATTTTTTAGCAGCTTAATATAGTGTTGCTTAAGATAAACTTAACAACCTGTTGAGATCAATAAGACCAACACTGACCTAAAGAGATTGGATAGCTGATAATGAGGGAAACACATAAAACAATGCTTGGAAGAATTCTTGTTGAGGAAGTGCTAGGTCCTGAACTCTCACTAAGGCTAGCATACAATATTTTGAAAGCAGATCTACTGAATCAGTTCTTTTGCTGACTTAATTTTTACTAAAAGAGCAGAACTTGTACCTGAAGGTACGGAATTATTCTGCATTGAAGTAAAAAAAATTGAGAGATTGAGACTGACTTTTATGGGAGATAATAGGTTTACAAAGGGAATATCTGGCATGACCAAACATTAAAAAAAAAATAACTTATAAAAATAATTTCTTTATCAAACAATGTGTATACTCGTAACAGAGAATTCACCATGTTTCAAAGAATGATGATGCAGGGCTCTGGAGAATATAATTTACAATATAATTAAACTTTCAATATGTTAAGCAACTCAACATACTGCCATAATCAGTATCTTTGAAATACTGAGATGATACACTCAGGGACCACGATGACAGCAGAGGAAAACGCATGAAACGGATCACAGTTCTGATGAAAGCTGTAACTTAACAGTAGATTGATGTCCCTCTATTAGAGGAGGAATGACTCTCATCAGAAAAATTATACCCTAAAAACTATGCCTGAATAGTAACAGAAGCAGAAAACCACAGTTTCGAAGCAATTTCTTTAAGCACACAGGAACAATTACTGAGTAGAAATGGAAATCCATCAAACTTAAATTCCTTTTCTTTCCCATTCTCATATTGTTCATCCCTTACTTTCCCATCTGGTAGGAAAAATTGTTAAGCCACAAGGGTAAATACAGAGCGGTTTACACACAACTATCTTGTGAGAACTTAGAACCCAGACTCCAGTCAGAAACAAGAACTCTCCCAATCACGCAACAATTGTATATTACTTTCAGTGAATTTCATGTGTTACAATCAGATAAAAATCTTCAAGGGAAACAGCCTTGTTACATACTACACGTGCTACACTGGAGGTCAACCGTTTTTTCGTCTAATTTACACAAACATTAATCAGAGACAGACTAACTTAATGAAGTTACACCAGCTATACACAGCAATGCAAGCAACACCAGTATCAGGTTGTAGATGAGCAATGAAGTTTCAGGAGTATAGAGCACAACTTCACTTACTCAAATTTTAATAACTTTCTTGTTTCATGATTTTTAACATTACTGAATATTCATTATTAACTTTTAGTAATCCAAGTTATAATGCTTTTCACTATACTATCTATCAGACTACAATTCTTGTTTTTTTAATAAGATAATCTAATGCAATTTTCTCTCATTCTCTTTTTTGGAAGCTACTTCTCTGTCATTTCTTATAGCCATACCCAAAGAGATTTTGAGAGATGGTATTTTGATTTTTTTGGGGACACGATTGTGCTTTATTTTTCTATTACATGATGCTGAACTTTTGCAGTTTCCTGAATTGAAAGGGATGAAAGTTAACACTTCCTTAAAAAAAAAAGTTATCTGGAGTTTAAGGAGCCTTCAGATATGCAGCACGTTTCTACAAGATGGCTGCAGATCTTGGCCCATTTAGTCAAGATTTTCCCCATTGTACTTAAGAGATGGAACTAATTTATAGAAAGCAATAAGGGATATCCATTCTGCAACTCCATGCCTTTTAACAATATTGATCTTATTATGTAGCACTCAGTGTTGGAAGGCTTCAGAGCTACAAAGTGCTGAAATAGTTGGAGAATATAGCTTTCTTTTGGACTAACGAAAATATTCAGCTACCTTAATAAACTGCAAAAAATGGGGGGGGAAATGTGGGAAAAGGAAGCAAAATCACTTTATCTGTTCTTTTATTTCTCTCTCCCATTGATCAGCACTGACTGAGAGTTAAATAAGTGGGTTTGATAAATAATGGACAGACAGCAATCTACCTAACCTGGAAGATTCGATGATGTGGTTAGAATTAAGGGAGAAGACTTCTCAAAAACCTCTGGAGTTTAGAGGTCTCATTACACACAAATTTTAAAGTTTGCTTATACAATTAGATTTTGTAAAAGATTTAAGTGGAACTCCTTGGCACAGATTCACTCCACTTAATTTGCATCGAAATGTTGTGTCTAGTCTTTCAATGGAAGCCTGATAAAATCCATGGAAGAATTTACAGTGGACACTTCCAAATATGGATATGCAACACAAGGCATAGCCAGTACTATCTTATTACATCAATGGAAAGAACAGGCAAAGAAAGTTTTTTCTACCTCTACGAATCAATAACATCTAGTTAAAACTAGTACATAAGCAGATGCAGGTATGAAGCAGATTCTGAGAGGTATGTCATCTTGATGCAGTTCTGAATACATTTGCTGATTCAAATCTTCCTATTATATGTCAACCACTCCCTCAGAAATACTTAACTATTCTTATGAATTGCTATGAGTCCCTTTAATATTGCTATTACCTAGTTTTGATAAAAGATATTTTGCACATGTTTTGAATTCTCCAGTGTTTATATAATGGTCATACTATACCTTAAACGTATCTTCACTCTTGCGATTAAACAGCTGGTGTTTCCCAGATCCCAAAATAATAGGGCCAGAAGCTTTGTTTTCTCCATAAGCATAAAGGGATACTGTTGCTGTTGTGCCAGCTGTTTCAAAATCCCCAGTGACAACAGTAATCTTCCAGTCTCCTTCTGTAAGGTAAAAAAAATAAAATAAAAATGCTTTTATAACTGTTACTGATATGTAGTAAGTTATTTGAAAGATATAAAAAACATCACAATTTAGCCCAGGAACAATCAGTACTATGCCTAAAAGGTAACAATGCTAGGAGCCAACAGAAGATTGGTGTAAAAATACATCATTCAAACTCATCTTAGACAAGTTGTGTAACTTTAAATATTCAGGAGGTGTGCAGCATACTAAAGCTGGATATATGAACACAGAACCTAGTGAGATTCCTAGTGGTAATCCTGTGGGTCATCACAGAAAAAGCCCAAACTCCACAATTTGGACTATGATAACATGTATAACTAAGAAATACAACAGGAAAAGTATCAAAGCATCCCAAGTAGGTACAATTTCCTCTCATTTTATGTTGATAAGACACATCAACAAGAGCTTTGTCTCCCTGGAGAGAGGTATGACATTGAGATTAGCAGGCAAAAAAGTTTTGGACGCTATACAGGACTCTAGAGAATCATTTTATATAATGCTTCCTTGATAGTAAAATGTCATCTCTGCTCCCATGCTGCATACAAGTTGTTTAAATATCTGAAAGCAGTTTAATATAAATCTTATTTGAAAAAAAAAAGAACAATTTGTAATTGGTAAATGCATTTCTACATCTGAAAAGCTGGGACTGCACGCTTTCCACTCCTCTTTTGGTTGCAGCTTTTGTCTGTACAAAACAAGTTCGATTTAGTGACTTTAATTCATTCTGTGCAAGGCAAGCAACAAAAGAAATACCAGTCTGCAGTCGTCTCATAAATAAATGCTACAGTGTGCAGTGCCATTTTATTAATAGAAAGCTGCCTGCTAACACCTGCATGAATTAAATCTGCTGTCTGACAGAATTATTTATCTTGGGCCAGTCCCAATATCCCTCATTAACTTGCCTCACAAAGACCGAACTGGAGCAGGAAGTTTGATCTCCTGTTTTCCAAGTTTTTGAGTTCTGGCTTACACCTGGTTTTGGAAGGTGATAGGATTTTAAATACATATGAATACACAACTGGGAACTCAGAAAAGAGCAATGCCTCATTTAGTTCAACCAATCAATCCTGGCCAGCAGATTAAAGGAGGTAATTTTCCCTCTATATTCCAGTCTGGTGAGACTCCACCTGGAGTACGGCATCCAGCTCTGGGGATCCCAGCACAAGAAAGACATCGACCACAAAGATGACCAGAGGGATGCAACATCCCTCCAGTGAAGAAAGGCTGTTGCTCAACCTGGAGAACAGAAGATTTGGGGAGATTTCATTGCAGCCTTTCAATATATAAAGGAGGTTTATGAGAAAGGCTAAGACTCTTCACCAAGGCCTATAGTTACAGGACAAGGGGGAATGATTTTAAACTGACAGAAGGTAGGAATTTTTTTACAGTAACGGTGGGAGGACACTGGAACAGGTTACCAAGAGGAACTATGGATATTCCATCACTGGAATCGTTCAAAGTCAGGCTGGATGCACCCTTAAGCAACCTAATCTAGTGGAAGGTGTTCTTCTCCATGGTCAGAGGGATTACTAGGTGATCTCTGAAGATTTCTTCCAACACAAACAACCCTGGATGAAGTGAACCCTTCAATTTCTACCAAAAATTGTCAGATTCCAGCTTGTAAGAAGTTCTTCCATGTCTTTGAGAATTTGCATATTTTTCTATAGACCCACTTTTTTGACTAACGAACCATAGCATCAGATTACAAAAGGATCATCAATTAGAAGGTTGAAAAACCTTTATACACTGAAGGTAGAAATAAAGAACATAAGGAAGGAGCTCCCTGCCCCTTAGAAGAGCTCATTTACAATAAAAAGTCAGTCTCATCTGTTTTCAAACAATATAATAGTAATTCCTTAAAGAAAAAGTTCCTTTGGACTGTTTGGCTGGAAAATAAGGATAATTCAATATAGAAGTGCCTATGAAGACTGGTGCAGATAAAGGGTAAAATAGGATCCATTATTCCTCCTAAAAATTCAAGTCATTCAGAAACATTCATTTGAAGCAAGCAAAACGTATTTTCTTTTGGGCTTGTTCTTTTTTCTGATTTATTATACCTCAAGTATTCTGATGGCCTTTTCTACTCTATTATCCTCTCCAACTCTCTCTTTTGTTAAGCAATGAAGTTTTGAAACAATGCAGTTTGCACTCTTGAGACTATATTCTAGCTAGCTCAACTCCTGCCTCCAACGGATAAGTGCAGCAGCATCAGTAAACTATTTTGCATACAATACAACTCTCTTGGTAAAAAAAAAAGAAAAAAACTTCCCAAAAAAACCATGATAAAAAATAGGTTTGGTTTGGACTCCTCTATATCGACTTTAAGGCTTTTTCTTTTTCTGGAAACAAACGGGACTCAGTGTTTGAAGGACATAGAGGTATAGGAGAAGACTCCTAAGATTTGATGCCAGAAATCCTCACTGCATTTCTACATGCTTCCAAATAGAAACTGGAAGTGTTAAGCATTAAAAACACATAACTCTCATTCTCCTTGGCATAAAAAGCTGGGATTTGTTCTGATGAGGTAGAATACCAATAGTTTCTTAATGACTGAAGAGGAATACACATGAGGAGAAAAGAATACAGAAAAATGTGTAATGAGGTGACTTTCATTTAGCATACATGGAGGACAGGTGCAACCTGACACCAAGTACATCCCTAGAAACACCAGTAAGAGGTAACTTACCACACATGACTTTCTAGACATTTTTCTTTCCTTTTCTAAAATATTAGAGGCAATATTTGGAAATTTCTACTTCCCAGTAAAAGAATTGTTTTGTTTTTCTTTTTTAAAAAAAGATTGATATAGGATGAAAATTAGATATTTTAGAAAGCTCGTGGGAAAAAACTAAGTGGACAAAATCTCAGATCAACTCCCCAGTCTTGGAGCAGTCCCTGTAGCTATGGGATACCCAGCTTCAAGTCTCTTTCCCACTGTTCCATGTTTCAGCAAGTGCCCCAGATAAGAGCGTGTTTGGTGCGTATGCTTTTATAGAGGGTAAGTTTTTTCAATGACAAAGAGCTGACCAGCTATTCTGGACAGTACAAAGACATCTCTCTCATAGGGTAAGGATGCTGTGGACAAGATGTTCACTGCAAGACCAAGCCCATCTCCACTGAAGACAGGCCAGTTGGATATACACTTAATTTACTTCTGCTCTTTGTCATCTTTTTCCTAGGCTTATGGGGTAATTTTTATCTGCTGCAACTTTTATTATATAACTACACAATCAGAGCTTACATGACACATTGTGAAGATCCAGCTGTAGGTGGAGAAAGGACTAAGTAGACTTACTTGAACTATGTGAAGGAGGATCTCTAGCTTTAGGCCTTGTGAAAGCAAGGTGTAAAGAAAAGAACCACAGAGTAATGAACAGATAGATAGAAAACTAATGCTTTCCGAAAAAGCATAGAAAGGATGAGAAGCAACGATACTTGTGATTCAATATAAAGATCCATAGAGTGAGATTTCAATATAATCAGTAAAATACCTGGGTACAAATTTTACCATTAATTACTTGGCATAGGGACATTATTTAAGACAAGATATTGGGGGTTTTGTGGATATCTTGACTAATATAATAAATTATGAATAAAAATTTTCAAGCATTCTCTCAACAGCTACCAAATTACTGTATGACCTACAGCATGAAACACTTCACAGCTGAGAAAATATTACGTGTTATTAAGAAATATAATTTAATCTGTGCTGGTTGCAAGGACAGAAAAGTCAAGCTGAACAAATAAGAAATTACAGGTAAAACAGAAAATGGAAAATTATCGGTGAGAACAAAGCTATATATAGCCCAGGAAAAAGGATTATGGTTGAAAATGTTGCCTATAAAAAACTGAAATTAAGATAGATCATCAATAAGTACTAGAAAAATATGAATTTCAAACCAACAGAAAATTAACAGTATGGAAAGAAAAATGACAGAATAAAAAGAAAGTGTAAACAAAGGGATTTATTGTTTAAATTAAAATGTGAAGTTCAGAGTTTTCTAAAATGTTCAAATAGTGCGTTGTACTTAATGATTGATAATGAATACAAATGGCAACAAATGTGGAAAGCAATTAATTCTGAAACAGAAACTGTCTTCGTTAAAGACATAAGAATAGAGTAGCATTTACCATTTGTTTCTTCTTCCGTTTTCAGCTGTTGATTTATTTGAAAATCTGCCAGAAAAAAAAAAAAAGAGGCAGATAATAAATGTTCTATCCGTTAACATTAAAGGAAAGATTTGGAAAGAAGAGATGAAAAAGACATTCTGTAATTCTAGCCACACAAGTAAACTTTCCTTTTCATTAATTACCTCATTATTTTCCCATTATCACCTATACCTATTATACAATGTAAATATAACAAAGGAAGTCACAAAATGGTTGACTGTGATATTTAAAGTGTAAAATCAGCCCAGATTTCTTCAGAAGAAAAAAGTGCAAATTACTATTCTTACTTCTATAATGTCACAATAGACCTTACCCTGAGGGTAGAGCTCAATTTCTGAATGAATTACACCTTGGGACATAAATGGAAGCCACCTAAGAATAAAGAAAGAAAATAAGAAATAAGGTAGGAATCCATTTTTTCTCCATCATATTACCACATAACAATTATCCACATCTTATTTTCATACTGAATAGGTACAGCAGCAAAGGGTCTCTACTTCTAAAATCTTATTATCCACTTTGAAAGATGTTAAAGTAGGAATAATAAGAATTTTTTTTTCTGCAAATGCAAGAGCTGCACAAGTGTAAAATATACCTGTGTCAGATTAAAAGACTCATGTGGCATGACCGTACTTATTTGTATATCAAAACAGAAGAACATGGCATAGAAGATATTTTTTCCAGTGCTATGGATTGAAGGCTAAGTATAATTTGTATGTATCTATTGCACTGTTTCTTAGAGTTCAGTGTTAAAAAAAAAGATTAATTCAAATACTATTTTCTCTTTTTCATCCTACAAACAGAGGACAGATAGATGAGTCTGAAAAAAGTACAAATTAAGGCAAACATTACTTAGATTTCTTAGTCACGTTACTCTAGGCTACAGATAATTTTGAAATCTTTTCATTCAGAACATGGATTAGAAACTCTTTTATCTTTCTCCTGCTTGGTAAAAAATCAGCTGGTCCACCTCAGGAAAATAAATAAATATTCAGCAAGCTTCTGGGCTGTTTGTTTTTATTTACTTGGTTCAATGTCATGGTCTCTCCAGGAATAATCTAAACCATTCAGTCTTCTATGAAGCTTGTTGAATACAAGTATAAGCTGGGCAGGATGAGTCCAGAGTGTCTTTTGATGTCTCCTTATTTTCTGTCTTGAAAATCTTAGCAGGCCAGTTCATAGAAGAACTACTCCCTAAGGACTATATTTTATCTTAATTTATATCACTTCTGCTAAAGTCTGACCACACAGGTATCTTCTGCAATCCTAAATGCTGTGAAGGATCAATCTGTAGTTAACAAATACTGTATAATTCAAATCCAATGAGAGCTGTTAGATGTTCAGAAACTAATATAAGATTTTTAAGTCAGAAAAGAATGCTGATATTCCGTTGGCTAAATGAGAAAAAATATAGCATTTTATCATACCTTGGATCACAAAATATCAATATGAAGTAAAGTTGTGAGGCTGAAATTAATAAATTTGAGAGATTTCTGAAGAGCAGAAATGTCTCCCCTCCTTGAATAGAGCACAGTGTTTCTACATTTTGGACAACATGGAAGCTACCCCTGACCCCCAGCACTGACCTTTCTTAACCTTTCTGCACTGGCAGTATTTGTAGAAAAGTTAGGAATGAAGAAAAATCTCTACTTCTTCTTGAGAGTTTCTTTCACTGAATAATTTTTGCTGAGCAATGTCTGGTGTCAATTATCACAGAATTAATAGAACAAAGTGCCCTGAAAAGCATCATTCCTAAGCTGTGTTGTCCTGATACGCTTCATCCCTCAGCCGTGTCCACCCTCTGGAGGACAGCTATGACACAGAGTTGATTCTTTGTGATTGAGGTAGGCAGCTGGCCTGATTTCTCTGTAGATCTTCCATAAGGAAATTTTATCTATTTTTTTTGAGAAAGGTAGCAACAACAGCTAGCAGCAACAGCTGGTCTGCACCCAAATCTACTCAAGAGCAATCCTCAGTCTTACGTTACTATTTCAAAACATATTATTGATTGAAGAAAACCTCAGGTTTAGAGCATTTTATCGAGGTAAGAGAGCATCTTAAGATCCTCTGTTTGAGGATGTGACACAAAGAGCGACAAGCAGCTGTTCAAGATTATGCATAAAATTCATAAAAATCCAGAAAAAATAATTATGCATCCTGGATTTATTAAATACGATTGATTAAATTTTATTAATTAAATATTATTAATTCTTGTGCCTTTTAACATGGTCACATTTTTTCCCTACACTTCATTTCACTGGCATGATGCATATGCCCATGATATAGATTGCAAAACTGGAAAAACTGTGGGATTAACATAACATTTTTCCAAATATGCAAAACACAATATTTACCAATTGATTTTGAAGATGATTTTTTAATAACTTAAAAGGAACAACGATGAAATAATTCTGACTTTGGGGCATTACATTTGTCTCTCTAACAATGCTGTTTTTCATAAAGGGAGTGAATGCTACTTCTGGACAACAAGCATGTTTTCTTTCTCATTAAAAAATACACTTAATTTAGAAAGTTTTTCTGTGTTTTATCTTTCCTTTCTGATCCTTGTATGATAAGGCTGTACTGTACAACCTAGTAATACAGTCACAATATAAGCACTTAACCTTTGCCATGGACCATACAGTGTATTAACTGAAGCAATCTGTTCTGGAACAACACCTTTTGTGGGTTTTATGAAACTTCAAAATCCAAATTTAACTTTCCTGGAACATACATATTTAGTACACTGATTGTAGTAATACTGTTACTGACACATATTTAACAATATTTAAGAATATTGTTTTTTAAAGTACCTTTCACAATTGAAAACATATTCTGAGCTGTTATCAGCTTCTTTGACAATGACTTTATCACAGTACCAGTACTGGGACTTGGCACTGGCCTCACAGCGCAACAGCACCTTCTGCAGTTTTCCAAGAGATACAGCTTCCACTTCAAAAGCATTGACCTAGAAGACAGAGGAGACAGCAGTCCACAATTTGCCGTCACTGAGTCAGTCTGAAAATATTTTAAAAGCTTGATTAATTCTCAGAATGTGCAAAGATTCCCATTGTTTTTAATGACAGCTATACTGTATTTGGATGTGTTTGGATCTAGAAAGTTAAATGTCTTTTGATCATATATCAGAGTAAATGAGAAAACATAAGTCAAATCAGACTGCAGTAGGAACCCCAAATAAATTGGCTTTCCAGTCATCATCCAAAACGCTGCTCAGAACTCCTCACTATTGTTTCAATAACTTACCATTTACAATTATCCTTCTCTAGGTAAGAACAAGTTGAAGCTATTATTCCCTTTGTTGATATTTATTTAAAATACAGACTTTCTCATTCTTTTCTCTTTTTGGTCTCGCCTATCCTATTTACATTTCATTCTGCTGGAAGAGACTGAAACCTGGCATGCTGCTTTCCCCTTGTTATTCATTTAGGGTTGAACTTACTCTTGGCAAAGTTTGTTTTCATAGGAGCATGAAGCTGATAAGGCAAAAGGTTCAGGTTGGTAATTTTCTGTCACAGTAAAAAGCATATAGCATTCTCTCTCTAAATGGAACGATCCCAGTCACACTTCTCAGTAAAAGGGAAATGAACGAAAGAATTATATTGGAAAATTCATATCTGTAAAGTTCTTAGTCCTTAGCAAATGGCAGTATTGAGACTGTCTGTGTCACTTCAGTTCTCCCTTGTGGATAAGTAATATATGATCACAAGCTATTCTTTCTGAAGGATCTCTGCTTCAGATTGCACACAGGCAGGACTGGAGGTTTTTAATACTTCTTTTTATCTTCATTATCTTGATGACTCGATTCATTATTTGCCGCAACAACTCAAATAGTCCAGTGAAGCAGAACTGATTTTCCCAGTGACTTCACTTCTGCATTTTTTCCATAGCACTCCAGCTTTCTGCAAATGCTGAAAATTACCTTTCGAAAGGCCATCTGTATAATATTGAATTTTACTTACACAGTTTAAGTGCAGAAATTATTGCCAAAAGCTGTCAAGATGCAAAGTACTTTGTGTGGTCAACTGAGAAATGAAGGGTTTCATTTATCAGCATATTTAACATTGAAAAATTTCTCCCTATGTCCAAAGCAAAATTCTCTCTGAAAAAAAAACTTAGTTACAGCTATGGTTGCTGAAAAAAGTTAAACAGGCTAGGTAGCAAAACAGAAGCACACAAAAAGTGATCACTCAGGCAAGCTTGATTTTCCCAATATCATACAGCATACCTGTGGCAAGTATTAAATGAACTTGTTCAAGTTAGGACTGAATTGCCCCTGTCACAGAATGATATATCCCAGGCCCTGCTCTGCCATTCCATGCAATCACTGTCTCGTTGACCTACAAAATGCACCTTGAACCACCTCCCTTAGCCCCTGTATAAATAACATGCCGAATTTACTATCAGTCTGGCTAGAATAATTCCCCCAGACAACTCCACTTATGTTATGAACTCAATTTGGAATAGAAACTTATATCTAATACATTAATAATTGTATAAAATATTTGTTTTAAAATAGTATGGATACATCTGAAGCTTCCCAGAGGTTTATTTTTTTGCTTAGCATTTTACATACTGTTTTTTGTTCTGTAATTAAGTATTCCATTAATAGTCTGATATTGTTTGTTAGACACACAAGTGTTAATTCTCAACAGCTCATAAAGGAAGCAACAGGCTTAACAGAAAGTCATAAGGCAGGTAGTGGCAGAACCATGATTAAATTCAGCAGTTTCTGAAATTCAATTGTACACTACCGCAGAAGATCAGATGTATATTTTACTTATGAAGGAGGCTGGAGGCATTAATCACAATATTATACTATTATACACTAAAAGAAATACATAATGAACAGACCCACTAAGATCTGAAATCATAGAATGATTTCTGTGCAGTCCTTTGGAGTCACCTGTGTTCATTAAACCTTGCCAGAATATGTTTTATGCTTACAAGCAGTTCTCTCCATCATCCTAGAGGGGGTTCATCATTTTTCTTCCTCTTTTCAGACCTGTGCTTTCACTTATTCTAGTTATTTCTGGCTTAGTACAGAATTATTTTCCTTTATTCTTAAAAATTATTTTTCGGAATTTTTGTGATCTTTTTTATTAGGAATATATTAAGATCACTAAAAAAATAATTAGATACATCTATATGGCTAAGTAGATGGATTTTCAGACTTACCATTCCTCTCTTAAATGTCACTGGTACACCAGATTTATGCAGAAGTCTTAGACCAGAATCTCCTCTTTTTCCATAGATACACAAATAAACTGCAGAATCTGTATCAGCTCGCTCCACATCACCAGTGTAGACATAAACATGGTATACAATAACTTCCAAAAACAAAAAAAAAAAAAAGAAAAATATGTGCATAATCACAATTCCTTTTACTCACCACTCTAGCTTAATGGAAACAATGCCAAAAAAATTCAATTTGCAACTAACTTGCTGGAACATATTCTCCAGAAATCAATCTAACTATCTGTTTTTAAGATTGCTAAGACCATATTTATGAATATAAAGCAGATGGAATATAATTCAGATGACATTAATACTGAAAGCCAGGTAACCAATATATATGTAACTGTGCAACTGATGTACACGCATACTTGGATAGATAGGTTTGCCAGCTTCCACTACTGGAATTTCACAGAGAAAACGTCTATCATCATGATTCCTTGACAACCATATGTTTTCTGGAAAATGCAGTGTTTTCTTGCTCTTTCGATGTCGCAGTGTCACCTAGGGAAGAAATAATTCCTCAACAGCAAAACATATTTTTCTATATCTTTTCTTCTGTCTCAGAAAGTAGTAACACAATCAGCAAATATGACATACAAAATTGCAGTATAAAAACATTTCAATTTTGGCCACTACATTGCAACTTGATATCTCACTAGAGAGGATCTTTATTCACACACATGGTATTGCAGCTGAAACTGTCAGCCTCTATCTTTTGAAAAGGCCTTAGACTTTAGAATTATCTTATTCTTTGAGCACACAAATCTATAATTGAAATTTGCTTTTTTACTATAAGAAATGCCACCATAAGAAATGTCACCAATTCTGATTTCTATCAGTTACCCACCTGCATGTAACACTGCCTGGAGAACTGAATACTGTAAACTTGAAAGTAAGTAAGGTTAGGTGAGACTGAGCCCTTGGAAGATATAGAAAGACTGGCACATTTTTATATTAAAAAAGAAAAGAGAATGAAACATCATCTATATCCTTCTGAACTTTGGTAAGAAGAGGATATTAAAACAATTTGTATTATATTGGGCTCTTCTACAAAAGACAGCCTGGGTAGTAGCACCTTCTATTTATTCCTCTGAAGGTACCTAGAATTTAAATTCTCAAGTTATTTCCCACTATACTTGATGATGTCTGTCTTACTTGTTTCCTATAGCTAAAGCAGCCTTTCCTCTCTCTTATGGGAGCAGTTTTTCCTGGTCTTGAATTATAATAATTCTTACTACAGTTTTTTTCCATAGGTCTTCACTAGCAAAAGGAAATCAGTGCCAAAAAATTGTCTTTCTGCAGTTATGTTTTCAATTTCCACATAGTATGCGTAAGCTTTGCAAAAAATTTATGAAAAAAAAAATATTCACATTGAAAATCTCAAACTTAGTAAATCAAGACAATATATGCCTTTATCTCACTTTTCCAATAAAATATTATTTTAAGTTAAACGCTTCTTTTAACCGCAAAGCATATATTTATTCTAACATGAAATAATCGCAGCAGCAGTGATTCTCAATCTCTAACATTTATTGGCACAGCTCCCCCTGCTGATTCATAACAATCGCAAATACTAACTCTTGTCAGAAAAACACAGTTTTCAACCTGATTTATTTATTTCTGTAAAAATAAATATTTGAAATCCCAGAGTTACCCTATGAAATTTGGACCGAAATGTTAAAAAAAAATACTTTGTAAGCTCCAGCACGGAAAGTAAGATTCCTGCAACCATTTGAGTAACTGAAATAGTTATACTTACATTTGGTCTTAGTACAGTTTCAGCTAAGGTCTTTTGGTTAATGTCAAAATCTGTTATCATTATGTGATTCTGTTGTATAAGTGGGGCGTTTTAAAATGAAGTAAAGGCCGAAGGATAAGCCTGTGTCTTTTACAGATTCAAAATAAGAGAAGACAAATACTTACATGCATTTCTGAAAAAAACTTACATAAAGTCAATGTTAGCAAGCATTTAGGATTAATTTAATCTGGAGAACATCCCTAAATATCATGAGAAAAATATCTATTTTGAAACAGAAGCAGAAAAGAAGAGCTCATTCACCAAACTGAAAACAAAAGAACAGCAGCCTTTTCCCCTGAAAATTACTGTAATTGTTAGCAATGTTTGGGACAATTAGGACTAACCTACCTGAACTTTAGTCATTCTTTATGTTTATTTGTCTTAGGATAATTGCTGCTTCATCATTTTAAATTTTTCATAGCTGGAATTTATAGCTAGTCTCTCTAATGCACACTGAAGAGTATAAATGAGCTTTCAGAAAGCAAAACTTGGTAGAGCCCATCAGTACAGTAAAATTAGCATCTGTGAACTACAAGAATAAAGAATAATTGCAAAATAATGCTGCATATTTCCAGCTCTCAGGAGATCTACTGTATCAGCACTTTTGTCATTTCTAAAGCCATCTAAGAAGACAAAGCAGTAAGAACGTGTCACAATCAACATTTTTTAATTTATGAAGCGGTGAATTAATGAAAAGATGGGGTTTTAGTTCATATAAAAATTATTAAAGTAGAAAAAAATCAGCATAAAAATCTCACCCTTTGTAAGTTCCACTCTGATGGTTCATTCAGTACTTCATCAAGTTCAATTCTTATCTTGTAGATACTCCCAATGCTTTCTATTTTAACCTGAATAAAGCCAGAACAATACAACATGTAACTAGAGACAAAACTATATATATATCTTACACTTTAAATTTGTACAGTAGAGACTGCATGCTGATTAAGTAAGGCCACACCTCGCAAACTAACACTGTATCCAATTCATGATTAAAAGACATTATTGTCTCAGGCTCCAACATAGGGAAGCAGTAGCAACCTAATGGCAAGCACAGGCCTATGAATTCTATACTTAACTATTACAGCCTTCAGAACATCTTGGGGAAGACAACAAAACAAACTCATTTCCCTTCCTATATTTTCAATCATCACATGTGAAATAATTAAAAAATCCAGTCCTCATTATGCGCAATCCCTACTTGCCCTGTATTTCTACATTTTGTCATTCATTCAATCTGGGCTATATTTCTAGAAAAAAATATACTACACCCCGTGTGGGTGGGGCAGGGAAAGATACATAAAACATCTTTATCTTCACATTGGTTCCAGGTTTCTCTGAATCACTGTGGTATATGTGTATACAGGAACAGTGCACAATGTTTGATCGGCAGATTTTGGTTTATAGGATCCAGAAAAGAGACAGCTTCTGTTTTGTCTAAGCGGATTTCTGTCTGAGTCCAAGTGTGACCAGATTATAGCCTAGGGAAATCACAGTGCTTGCCAGGGAAATAATTTGGCATATATTTGATTTTTTCAAAGTTTGAAAAGTAAAAGAAAAGTGGTTGAGAACCATTCATGAGAGAAAAGCGGAATACAAAATTAAATCCACTAAACCACGGGTCACAGATCTTCCACAATGCAAAACACTAACATGACCATAAGCCTTACTATGTCAAAGTGAAGGATAGACAACTTCTGGAGACCTTAAAGAATGAGCTTTCAAAAGCTGGCAGAATATCTGCAAAACTTTGAAAATCATTGATATTATCTTTGCTTTCTGACTGTGATTCGTGTTCATTTGTAATTTCTTTGCACTTTCAAGCATTAGGCATCCTCTTGCTTATGAAATCTACTCTTTGTAACCTTATTCTATACCACTTATGTGGGGTTTATTTGAAGTTTAACCATTATTTAAAGTGACAATAAATTATTTTAGATCATTTGTAATGTACTGTTAGGAAAGGAAAAGTAAGTGTGTTATCATACTATATCTCAGATAATAATTCTCTTAATAAAAGGTTGACAACAGCCTATTCCTGTTCCCTTATTTACATTCAAAAAAGCTATTTACACTGTACAAAAATTATTTTCTTTTCATTCTCTTAGAAACACCTACAAGTATACTATCCACTAATTCTTTATCTTCACTAATAAAAAGCCCTCTTCTCTTTTCAGAGGTCAGAATATCTCGGTTGCTATATCAGCTTTTAGCCATTTCTTTGTGTTTCTGTGAAGCAAATTTTATGTTATAGTTACAGCATTACTGGTTTTTCAGTCAAAGATTTCTAGAAGCAAGCAACTTTTACCCTTGATTTCCTTAACACTGAGATGTACTCAGTAAACTGCAATGGTTCTTTGAGAAAGAATACGAGGAATTCAAACCCGTACTTACATTGGCATAGTTGCTACTCAAACTGAATTTAATTAAGAAAATAAATGCTAACTCCAGGCTTGCAACACTGATGTGACAAAATAGTTCCTGGTTTTGCCATTGGCTTAAGAAAATAGTTTTGTTCTGCACAGTCACATTCTGAAATCCTTGCTTATGCTGCATAATATTTCTTTCTATAAGTAGTCATGTTAGATGTAATCTGGAGACTTTGGGATTAAAGCAAAGGGCATGTATACAATTTAACTTATAAAACAACTATTGTAATTTCTCACATTTCACAAACAAATCGACTCACTTCAAGTAATATGAGATAGTGCTTTCTCATTCACAGAGCTGGTATTCACTGAATATACAGTGCCGTCACGCTGTATTTTTATTCTATTGAACCCCTCTTTATGCTTTTGCTTAAGAAAGAAGTTAGGTGATCATTTCATGTATCAATACAAAGCATAAACATACTGAATTTTTTCAGAATGCAAAGAGTGACTTCCACCTAAAACAAGTAGAGGTCTCCCAGAAGAAACCCTCTGGTATCCTTCTTGAGTTTTCTCATGCACATTCTTAGAAAGGATTAAACAGACAATGGCTACTCCCATGGGTAAGGTAAGAGAGGGAAGGCCACATATGAACAGTTTCATTTCTCAAGATAGATATACTCAAATTTTTCATAGTTGTGCACACTGATGATAAAGTAAAAGGTTAAAGAAAACTGATTCCAAACTGCCTGATTATTACAGGCTTTCAGAAGCCATTTTCTTCCTAGAGCTCCTGGTCAGAGCTATGATTGAGTTGATTATTTTAAAAAATAAAATTTATATTCTGCTCCAGAAAATAGCAATGAAACCATATAAAACCCAAATATATAAATGATAAAAAAGATGTAATTATTTTTAATTCTTGCATTCCTAACCTCATTTCAAGACTTATCCAGATAAACAAGCGCAGGATAAAGTTTAAAGCGGAAAAAAAGAAGAAAGAGCTCTTACTCATTGGCTTTTTCTTTGTGAATTTATCTACTGCAGACTAAAAAATGAAAAGCACTTTGGTGACATTTGCTCTTTCATGCCTGAAAGCAATAGTGTCAGTGTGATGCAAAGAATCATAGCAGCTGCCCCAGGTGCTGTGAGAAAGATTCTGTTCTCTCACAAGATCAATAGCTCCAGCGCACAACCATAATGGGCAATATCTACTTTAGAGAAGAAAAACTGGTCCATCTCTTAAGAACATATGGATTAACATTGTAAAAATGCCATTACCCAATGTTGTTTATAAATTATTCACCAATAAGGAGAAGGGGATTCCACATGGATCATAACGTATAGCCTACATGGTTATCTTCCTGTCTATGCCCTATTCATACTGAGTATTATTATTAATATTATTGACAGCAACAATCTTGATTTGTGCAAAAATTGTATTAGAAGAGTTGATGAGTGCAGAAAAAAATTTGCACACAGTATGAAACTTATACCTATTTCTTTGGTTAGCTGAAAACAGGAATGTGTTAAATGCATCTCAGACAGAAAGGTTTAAGTGAAACAGAAGTTTGAGTTCCTTTGGCAATTTCCTCTCAGCCTACCAAGACACAATTTCCTTTTTACAATAGAGGTGTGATTACTCTTAAATAATAGAACTCTCTGTTTTCATGACATGATAAAATGGAGGTTATATTTGGCTCTTAGTAATTCCATAGGTAAAGCTTCTGGCATTTCAACTATTTATAATACAGCAGCTGAAAAAAAATGGGTTTCTGAACCAGTATATAAATTATATACAATGATCGATTTACTCCTGGAGTTGTCCCATTTTGGCTACTATATGAGCAAGATGGGGTTAAAAGAGCGAGCATTTCCTTTGTTATTAACAATATGCACCAAGCTGATTTAATGCAGAATTAATATTAGAAAGAAATTTATTGTATGAAGTAAATATAGGAGAAAAAAAATTTTTCTTTTCACCTGACAGAATAATCTCTGTAAAGGTACACGTTAAAATAATGTTCTTAGCCTTCATTAGTTACCTGAAATTCATCCTCCTGCCTGGGAAGAAACAGCTGCTTCCTGCTGTCCTTGCTAAGAGTTATTGGTCCAGTTACTCCTCTGTCTCCATATATCCAGAGAATGACATTTGCTTCAGTTCCTGCATTTCCCGTCAGCATCGACACTTTCCATTCATCATCTGAAGTAAGAGGACACTCACCACCTTGGGGATTTCTCATTTCCTCTGTCAAATACAGAATGTTAGTGGGAGATTAAAATGGACATGAAACTGCCAGGCACTGTTGTAACTTCAGCACATTAGGAGACCACAACAGAGAGGGGATATATTTTCATGGCAAGGGAGACCAAATTGTACTGATTAGTTGATCTACAAGAATAAACTGGAAAAGAACAAGTATCTCTCATGTGCATTATCATCATATTATTCTTCATACATGTTCTAGTATAGATTACTTAATGCTACAATGCAGAACTATGGCCACTAAATTGACATTTCTGGTTCCTTAGCCTGACATTTAGAAATGAGTAGTTATTTATAAATACTCCTCTAATGCCTTGTCTTGGGACATTGTTAGCAGAACCGCTTGTCTGAGAATAGAAACAATTTTCATTTCAAATGAAAAAATGATTCAGGAAATCAAGTTTCTTCAAGTTAAATATTAATTAAATACTGTAAAACAGCACAATATATTCTTGCCCAATCATACTTACTCATACAGTGCCAGCATTTGGGCTAAGGCAGATTCTGTATGAATGAGGTAATAGCAGCAGCACAGTACCACTTTTTGAATAAACTTCACAGCTTTAAAGACTGAGCAAATATAATTTTGGGAAACTTATATTTCACTTTAGAATTACATCTATTGATCTTTCATCTACCCTTAAGAGAAAAAAATATATGTATCCAAAGATGTTAAATGGCACCTTTGCACATGAAATATGAAAAAAAATACACTCTCTTGGTATGGCGGAATTTAGTTTTGAGTATTCTAACCAAAGTGGAGTTTACAGACATCAGATGTCTGGAACACTATTTTTCAATAATGGGACCACTGGCCATGAAGTCCTCTTTAATAAAGCGAGTCCTTGTCCCTAAGAATTCATAATCTGTTCTGACACAAGAGGCAGGTAGAGATCCTGAATTTGGAAAGATGAACCAACACATTGCCTATATAGTGTGTCCGAAACTCATGAGGCCTTTTCGTGCAAAGAGACTTCTTAATATGCTAACCATAATAAATATAGTCTGTGCTGTAGATTAATTTTCTTTTGTAAGCCCAAGATCATTCTTCACCCATTAAGTAGCTTTCTACGAATCAAGCTTTTGGAGGCTAGAGGCTCCAAACACATAATGGAATTCATTAAAATTTTGCAGAATTCATAAATAGCCAGCAACGCGGATTTTTTTCAAGAATTCCCAGTGCATCACTATGTACGTTCTTGATGCACTATATACCTTGCTATCCAAGCTCTTTTTTATTTGCTTGATTAAAATACTGTACTGGGTTTTTCTGGGATGGCGTTTTTTCTCTTCACTTATTATACTGCCTTTATCTCAAGGAAAAAATATCTTGGCAACACAATCTAAAAAAACCCTCCTAATCAAACAGAAAAACAAGTGATGCAAAAGCAATCACTCACCACCAGCAGAATGAGGCCCAGCTAGACCCCAGGGAACAACTACTTAGCAGAAACTCCTCTCTGGTTCTGTTACTGAGCATGACAATATACAGTATGGAGTATCTCTTTGATCAGCTGGGGTCAGCAGTCCCAGCTGCGTCCCTTCGTAGTCTCATGTCATTATTCCTCTCGCCTACTCATTGGGAGTGCAGAGTGAGAAACAGAGAAGGACTCAGAGCTGGGCAAGCACTCCTCAGCAACAGCTAAAACCCTGGTGTGTTGTCAACTCTGCTCTGGTCACCAGCCTAAAACACAGCACCAGATAGACCGCTATGAAGAAAATTAAGTCTATCCCAGCCACTCCCAGCACAAAGGCTAAACAAAATAAAGCAACATCTAAAACAGAAATTTTAAAAATTTATCTGACTATGCTTTGTTGGTAGCATTAAAATTTACATTTGAAGTCAAACTGAAAAACTGTTTTGGATCCTTCAGAGTGAAGCCAATTGGATAAATGAAGAAGGATCAATTCAGTACTGAGACATGGTCCTGATTTTCACTTTAAATTTCTGCAAATGTCACTTTTATGATGTTAAAAAATGCTTTTTTCTTAAAAAGCTGTGCTCAAAGAAATTATAGCGTTGCCTGGATCATCAGGTTGTCCTATACGTTAAATCAACATGATAACTAAAGCACCAAACCTGAATTATGATCCACTAGCATTGAATTTTAACTAATATAAAATAATTACTTAAGATCCAGTACGAATTTGTAAAATAAATAACTTCTAACTTCTGGAATCAAGGGAAATTTCAGCTGTTGTAAAGGCTCCAAAGTTTGGGTAATCAATTTTAAGAAATTCTGAACTGTTTTAGTATGACTCTACCAGCAGTGCTTCAACAGTAGCATGACCTTGGAATGGTTATACTAATTTAGAAATAGGAATAGTGTTATAATAATTGTTTTTTTACTGTATTCTTCATCATGACTGAAGGCAAGTTATTCTGGAAGCAAAAAGAAAATTCACAAAAGTCAAAGATCTTACATTCACCTGAAAAAAACTTGATTAACTTGTCTATCAGTGACTGAAATAAGAGAACTACAGCAAAGTAATTGCTTTGGTACAATAAATAGTTCTGAGAACTATAATTTTCTGCAACTGTAGTTATCTAGCTCCTCAACAGTAACTCTGAAAGCTAGAGTTCCTTCCAGCTATATAAATTCACATCTTTCTTACACCAAAGAGACAAAAATTTTCACAAAATACAGAGGTATTCAAGAAGCATAAGGAATCCCAGGCTGCTTTGTGTGCTTAGCACAAGAATTCTGTACCTGGTTTATTGCTACTCAAAGCAGCTACCGAAATGTCAAACTACTACCTATTGAAAACAATTATAAAGCATAAGCAATTCAAGGCTTGGAAAGTTTTTTGCCTCACAATTTACTGGCCCTTCTTACAAATGGGTATCAGTGGCACTGATTTGCTACAGGCTAAAAATATTCCAATCTGAAAAGAGGATTTGATGCCTACCCCACATTAGTCACGGGTTTTTACACAGTTCATGACACCATGCTGTAAATCTCTTGCAACAAAAATTCATTCTGATAGGCCTGCATGAGAATGATGAAGTCACAATCCTTCACAGAGTTTCATAAAAACAGTTTCATTTATTATTTACTTATCCTAAACCTAATGCAAAAAGAAAATTATCTTCTCCCACAATATCATACGATTGAGTGACACTTTTGAAGTGAACCATCAGAAAAATTAATGTCTAGAGCAGAAGCTTAGACAATACAGTTGACTCATTTTTATTACATCTTTTTATATCATCATTTCCAGTGTAAACCAAATGGAAATTAAATCAGAATTTTTTGTGCCTTATTTTCTCTTGCAAGTAAAATATATTAAAAGTTAATAGTAATTAACTGTGTTCCAGGTATACA
This sequence comes from Tapera naevia, assembly GCA_033556795.1. Taxonomy (NCBI): domain Eukaryota; kingdom Metazoa; phylum Chordata; class Aves; order Cuculiformes; family Neomorphidae; genus Tapera; species Tapera naevia. The sequence continues at coordinate 23,248,492 of JAUMJJ010000038.1, forward strand.
GAAAAGGATGGTATAGAAATAATTTCTCAGAGATACAATTTGTTAATGTCAAACTATAAAGATATTCTCAACATCAGAGATTGTGTTTATTTCATGGAAGTTAACTGCACCTCTCCCCTTGTTTTCACTGGCACACACAGGTATGTTCTCACCATTAAAATATAAACATGATTTTAGAAAAGTAAGGAAAAAGCAAAAGGGAAATCCCTACTACCAAGTCATTTGGGAAATTCCACGATTCTTGCATACTCACTAGTAGACACATAATATGACACAAGATTATATTTTCAGCAGGACTGTTGATTTTGGCTTGATCTTGCATCTGATAATGGAAGAGTAAAAACGGATTTTTTTTAAATCCACAATACTTGTTTTGAGTTTGTATTACCTTTTGCTTCATCTCCTTTATCCCTAGACTTTGTGGTCTTCTAACGATATATATTATCTATTTTGGGCAGCAGATTTGATCAGTCTTGAATCTATAATGTGGTGTGCTGCATGCATTTTAACTGACTTGTCTCTGACACACAATCTAGTATCTCCAACCTGTGAGCTGTTAAATAGAAGCTGGAACCTGCCATCACCCTTGTATAGCGAAAAAAGTTTCTTGAGAAACAGAGAACTCCTTGCAACAGAAGAAGTCTCAAATGCTGTAGCACAGTTTTCAGTTTAATTAATCCTAAATAAATTAATATTTGTGTAAACAACAACAGAAAACACAGCTTAGCAGACACAAACACAAAAAAGATGATCTTGTCAGCCTAAGGGTTAACCCACTCTGAGTTTGGATGCTAAGTGTACTTCTGGACTGCATACTTAACACAAACCTCACCCTTTTTTTTAATATTATCTGGGAGTGAAAAAAATGAGTACTTAATGAATATCAGTTTAAAAAATTAAATACTTTTCTCTACATGTCAAAAATCAGTTACCTTTAAAGTAATCTAAGTGAAAATATCGTACCAAAAATGAGCATTTTCTTTGGAGGGCAGAGTAACTTTAACATTTCTATTCCTTTTGCATAAGCAGCTACATTTATGAAAGTCAGAAATACTTCTTACAAAGTGCTATAGACTCTATGTAGCAAATTTCATGGCAGATATTGCTTCTATAAAAGGATCCTTTGTATCCAACCCTAAAAACATCCAGTTTCTTTGAAAACAGGTTTGGTGGCTTGTGTATTGTTTCCACAGGTTTCAAATGCAGCTTATCTCACCAGTTGCTGACAACCCACAACACTTTGGGAAGGCTTTGTCACACAATGATACAACCTGAAGTCTGACAGATTAGAGATGGAAAGTGGGTGTTCTGAGCTAAGAATGTAAGCAAAATTGCCAAGAACAATGAACAGTAGCTAATAATAATCCAGACATAGGCTTTGAATTTAAGCAGGTTATTTTGGTTTGACTATTAGGAAGAATTTCTTTACCGAAAGGGTGGTCGGGCACAGGCAGAGGCTGCCCAGGGAGGTGATTGAGTCAACATCCCTGGAGGTGTTTAAAAAATGGGTAGATGAGTTTTTGAAGAACATGGTTTAGTGGATGATGGGTGTGGTTGGACTCAATGATCTCAAAGGTCTTTTCCAACTGGATGATTCTACGATTCTATGACTGAATTTACTTAAAATCCTGCCTGATACTTCACATTATGCCCTATGAACATACATGCCATATTTGATGTCTTGTTCACATTGCCAGATATTTTATGCATGCTTTGAAATAGCAGCCTGAGGACCAAGCTCAAAACCAGATCAGCAGCCCTCCAGAATTATTTCCTACCTGAATCCCTTTGGGACTATGTGTAGCCGACTAAGCACGTCTCCCATAGTGGAATCTCTATGATAATCTTGTCTATAAAGCTCACTTAAGGTAACAGTTATTTTTCCACCATGTGAATGTGCCTCAGCGTGCTGTGTGGAGCTCAGTAGTTTCCATGTATCCCATTCACCTTTCATAGCCATGTGACGCAGTTCAGGCTATGCAAACAGGGTCCTTGGTACATTGAAATGAAAGTGACGCAGGAAGCAGATGTGATCATCCCCACTCCTTAAGAGATTTATCATTCCCTGTTTTTTCAGTTCCTTAATTGCACCTTCTTTAGTTACTAGAATGCTGAATATTCCAGTAAAATGTTTGAGTTGGGGAAATCATTCCCTTAGACCAGTCATGAAACTTTTGTAGCTATAGAAGAAAGAGGTTGTTTACTCCAGTAAAGCCTTTCTGGTAAACTATCACTCCAGAAGAACGACCACAATGTTGTTTATCTATTCTTACCTGCCTAAACATAGGTAGAATGCAGTGCCCCAAAACCTTACTTTTTCCCCTACTGAATCATAAACTAGAAAACATAAATTTGAGAGTATAAATGAGAAATTTTCCATTACTTTCAGTGTGCATAATAACAATCTGTGAATATTCACAGAAAGAGTCCTTATGGTAGATGACTAGTTAATTTAAAAAAAAAACAGATGTGAAATTATTCAACAGTTACATACTGATTGTTGATCTACCAACAAACCATGTTCCAATGCCCTTTTAAAAGACAATAACTGGTAATATGTTTTATGCTGCATAAATACATCCATAAATCAATAGTTTAGAGGAAATGAGGAAATTACTTTCATGAGGAAAGTCAATGCAAACATGCATAGAGGTTGGACATAACATAGCACTATATGACAACTAGTTTGAAAATTGTTGCTTACCCGAATGTGGAAAAGTTAAAGGGCTTTGAAACTCTGGCTTCTGAGCTTTTGATGGTTGGAGTTGAGTTTCTCTGAAATCCTTCTTCTCTTGATTGGGTGCTGCAGATGTTCCCATAGGCTTTTCCCGGCCAACTAAAACAATGAAATGTAAATTCTGTCACTAGTTACAAATCATTTGCTTTTTCTTCCTCAGAAGCTTCCCATCTGTTCAGTGACAAACACTAATAACATCTTGCAACTGTTCAACACAGTGGACACCAAAATCTTTTCTCTATGTATTGCACAGTCGCTAGCTATTATCAGCCTTCATTGTTAGCTGCATGCCACAAAAAGAGGAAAAAAACTGGCATACCAATAGAAGTCCATTTACTGCTTTGAAAATCTAAGCAACAATTTAACATATATGCACGAATAAAACAACTTGTTAATTTGTAGCTTTACCCAAGATAAGTTTCTCCATCCCTGATGTTTCCTTTCTTAAGAGTGGGAATGCTGAAATAAAAACTGCTACAAGACATTTCTGATAATACCAAGTGGCAAACAGACAATTTTGGTTACTTTTATAGAAAATATTAGCTCCTTTTATTTTCCTTTTATCTAGTAAAAACTACTCAGGAGAACTCAAGCCTTAATAAAGTAACATTTACCTTTATTTTAATGGCAACAGTAAGCTTTGTCGAGAATTTCTATTGAAAACACCGTTCTTCAAAAAAATTAACAAAGGTAAACACTTTCCTCATGTCTATAAGGACACAGGGACCAAAATATTCTTGTCACCTTGTAGTAAGTAGGGATTGAATGGTAGGGATGCCATTACAGTGACTTTCATAGTGCTTCTGTATGTCTCAGTCACGATACACAAAGAACAATTAACAATAAAACTGGTTATACATTTTCATGCTTTCTGTTCGCTGGTAAAAGCTATCAAGACAACCCTGATCTGCTTGTGTCTGGCAAAAATCTGACAGATTTCTCAATTTTGAACTGATGGTCAGTGTAGCATTTTCATAAGACGCTTCATTTCTTGATCTCTTCGACTACGTCCACTAGATAAGAATACAAGTACTGTAATTCCACTGTTTTCTGCTGTTATAATACAAGTCGGCTAGCTATGTTTGGTAACCAACTGTTCGCCAAATTAAAAACTTAATTCTCTTGAAGGAGAAGAGACAAGCAGAAAATCCAGTAACAGTGATCCAGAGTTTGCTGAGAGCTAATTTCTGAGGGGTGGCTTGTTGACTAGAACAAGTCAGCTCCCTAGTGAGGAAGCTTTCTGATGGAAATAGGTCTCAAATCGGAGAGTATGGGACAGAAGAATCACATAATCAACATACTAGTGGGGGAAGTGCTATTTATTTCGCACCATTAAAAAAGAAACTGAACACTGCTGAGCAGGCCCTCTCTGAAGTCTATTACTTTTCCTATAAAATCAGGAAAGGCTGTGGCATAACTGACAGCAAAACAACACATCCCAGGCTTCCATAATCTCTGTCCAGAATGGGCAATAGATCCAGGAAGTCAACTTTAAGTCTAACTTGTCAATTTTTTTAATTCTTATGCACAAAATTTTATTAGTTCAGTTAAAAAAAAAATAGTTTTCTTCTGCATCATTTGTTGCTATAAAAAGAAAGAAATAAAGAAAAATTAACTAGCTACATAGGAGAAATTAAGGGTGGGCAGAATGAATATTTCACTTTTAAAATTACTGAAATAAAAAAAAGGAAATTGAGTCAATTTCGCTTTTACACTTTGACTATGTCATTCAGAAACATTTATCACTGAAGAAAGTACGTACATTTGATGACTTGTGGGTAGAAAAAAATGTTTCCTTCTCCAGCATTTATGACTGGCTTAGTCTGGCCATCAGGCAGGAGACCAACATACATCCCTTTGTTTCGCACTGATTCTAGACTTACAGATCCAGTTTCAAAATTCTTCTCAGTTTTAAAGTGGCAGTATTCATCACCTACACCCTAGAAAATTGAAAACAGAATTGTGAACTCAACAATTGAAGTGTTGGATGTTTCTTAAGACTTAAATATTACTGACTTCTAATAACATTTTTTATTAACTTTAGATTCTTCACAACGTCCTACATTATTACTAACATGGACGTGCATATTTATATAAATATACATATCTTGGTTTTCTTTATTCCTTTGTTAACAGAAGAATTGATCACACAAGTTGAGTAAGTGAAAGGTCGCATATAAAAGCATTCTGATATCTATTAGGATTTCGGCAAAGTCTAGGATATATTCAGAAGAGTTTACCACATAATCAGCTTACAACTTAATTAGCCATTAGTGGGTTTTACCAATCAATTTATTTAGACATAACACCACTATAAGCCCCAAACATGTTTGTGCTCTGCCATATTCAAAACAAGTATATCAGTTCATATCAGCAAACATTTGGATTTGCAAACATTGAGTCTAATGAGCAAATAGTAATGTCTCTTTCTCTTTTTTGCTCTCAAATGTAAATCTGCAATAGTTAAACTCCTAGCAGATGGGAGAATATTACACGTCTAAAAACCCCAGAATAGTTCAACCATCCCCCAAGCCTAGTTTTATTACTAAATATACAGGGCTGTGGTGAGATATTTCAAGAATAAATTCTGTGTGGTTGCCTGATGAAGAAAAAAAATCAGGGTCTTCATTTCAGAGAAAATAGAATAATTTGCAAAAGCTGGGATTCCAACATAACTTTAACATCTTATAGACTCACACCAATAAAACTGCGGTTGTTCAATAAAACTCAGATTAGCACAACAGAATCTTGACAGACAGTCATCAGCTATCTAGCAACAAATAAACTTTAACTACATCCACATTCTCAATGGTTTAAAAATATAACCAGATCTTTACAATCAAGTGCCAAATAGACATGACAGCGTCTCTTGCAATATTTTTCTATCTTATCTTGGGCAAATGAAGGAAAAGATCTGAAAAATTTTATTTCTCAGCAATTTTTTACACTATTTTTATCCAAGCAAGTAAAATATTCTCTGCTATCATTAACAATTTACTCAAACTATCTGCAGAGGGAAATACAAATAAGAACTGCTTACTGTTCCATCACATTGGTCATCTTTGATCTTCAGGTACATTCTTGGGTTTCTCACACTTTCAAACATGCAGACTCCAGAGCTGATTTTATGCACCTTCCAGTAGGATTCCTGCTGCTGCTGACCTGCTGCACTGCAGCTCCCATCAGGTCTAACATACAGAGCCTGGCAGAAACTTGTATTGAGCAGAATGATGGCACCATGCTGAAACACACCCTTCAGATCAGAGACAAAAAATCCTTTGTGAATAGCACAGCTTTTCTCAATATTAAACTTTGACATTTATATTGTTTGCACTGATTTATTTTAAGCACTTATTAATGCATGTCCATGTATAAGATGTACATTAGTAAGTACCAAGTAATTCAAGTAATTCAAGTCTTTGAATACTTGCTGCTTTTTGTGCAGACACTAACCTAGACAGTGGTAATCCTTCCCTACTCTGCAGCTTGCCTGCTTTTTATTGTTTAGCAGAGCAGCACAACACCCAGAGCAGCAGCAGCATGGCAAGTTAAGGAAGTTGTTATCTTTTCAAATTAAGTAACTTCTCATGCAGATCTCCTGCATGTACTTACCTTTCTACTTTTCGAAGGTCTACTAAAAAGTTTAGAGATGCCTTTTTTCTCTGTACCAGCCCACCCTATTTGCATATATCATCTGCAGTATCACCACTGCTCGGCCTAAGGAGCAGTAAAAGAAAACTTCTCAGGTGCCGTTACCTGTTAAGATGTAGTTTAGCTCCACCCGGTGGAAGAGGTCCCCTGTTTCAGTTTGCAATTCTCTGACATTTAACTAGATACATTCTGCCTCAGACCAGTAAATTCCAGAACAATCTTCTTGAGTTCCTTTGCCCACATTACCTTGACATGCACAACAAATTCTTTGGAAAGTCCAGCATATCCTGTTGGTTCATGAGGTACTTTGCCTTGAAGATTGAATGTAACAGTGTGACCTGGGTTCCTGGCTGACTCAAGAATGGCACAACCATTCGGTTGAAGGTGAATACAGAGCTCACAGCAACTCTTGTCTTTACTCTAACAAAGTCAAAGGAAGAATAATAAATTATATGAACTGGTAGATATGGCAAAATCCAGAACAGATAGTATCACAATATAGTTTCTGTTTTGTTCAGGTAACCACAATATTACCAATATAGTATGAATATATCTTCATATTTTTCAGATTGGTAGACCAAAGTCTGAAAATTATGGACTCTGGAATTTCAAAGCACAAAAACAAATACTTCTAGGGAATATTTTCATTTTGAAGGCACTACATTCTGAAGAAAATGTTTCACACCCAAAAAAACCTGTCTATCAGATTCAATATACTTCTAAACCTAAAAGAAAAAAATCATATTTCTTTTTTAGAAGTAGTTTTGAAACAAATAAGTTAACATGTCCTCAAAGTATAACTAAGCATGTATCATAAGGTCAATTGCAATTTTTGTATTGACATTTTGGTTTATATTTATCTATCTTCATTCCAAGGACCCAAAAAAGGCTTCAATTACAATGGTTTTCCCTTTCCCTGGGGAAAGAATGTCTTGCCCAACTAAAAATAAGAAAATTAAATCCATATTTTCTGTGTGGTTGCTCAAACTCATAAAGCATGTCAGTAGCAAAGCAGAAAAGAGACATTCAAATTTAAGTACTCAGTTAATAATTTCTCTGTAGTAAGATACACTGTGATATGACAGGTTGCAAGGAGTTGTTACACTTATGAACAAGAACACTAGGAAGTCCTGCAAGGAAGTTTGCCTGGCAGCCTTATGCTATCCCCATTGATAAGTCTAACTTTACAAAGAGTACTCCATTCCCACCAATGCCGATGAACATCATGTAAAAGAGGAATGGGATGAGCTTTGACTATGAAATTATTCACTGTGAAGTGAAAGGGAAACACCTCCTTCCCTCATCAGTAAAAGAGTTTCATCAGAAGTAACTTATTTTTACAACTCCATTTGTCTACTTGTATACTGCAAGTGCTGAGAAAGAAAGGCAATAGTAAGACTTTGAAGGTGGGTTGAAACAAATTAAAATGGATCAAAAACAGACCTGGAATATTTCTGTTGGATTATGACAAGCATGTTACTTAGAAAAAGAAACAAAGTGAAAATCAGCATTTAAAAATCAGTCCTCAGAATTTATGCTCACCCCAAATTAAGAAATCATAGAATCACAGAATGGTTTGGGTTGGAAAGGTCCTCTAAATGTCATCTAGTCCACCCCCCCTGCAATAATCAGGGACATCTTCAACTAGATTAGATTGCTCAGAGCCTCCTTCAACCTGACCTTGAATGTTTCCAGGGATGAGGTAACTGCCACCTCTCTGGGCAAACTGTTCCACTGTTTCACCACCCTCATTGTAAAAAATTTCTTCCTTATATCTAGTCCAAATCTACCCTCTTTTAGCTTAAAACCATTACCCATCATGCTATCGCAACAGGCCCTGCTAAAAAATTTGTCCCCATCGTTCTTATAGGCCCCTATCAAGTACTGGAAGGCTGCAATAAGGTCTCTTCAAGGCCTTCTCTTCTCCAGCTGAACAACCCCAACTCTCTCAGCCTTTCTTCATAGGAGAGGTGTTTCATTCATCTGATCATTTCTGTGGCCCCCTTCTGGACCTACTCCACCAGGCCCATGTCTTTCTTGTGCTGAGGGCCCCAGAGCTGAACACAATACTCTAGGTGGAGTCTGACCAGAGCAGAGCAGAGAAGTAGAATCCCTTCCCTCAACCTGCTGAGCTGGCTTCTTTTGATGCAGCCCAGTATACAGTTGGCTTTCTAGGCTGCAAGGATGTGCTTTTGGCTCATGTCCAGCAGGGCTGCTCTTAATCCCTTCATCTCCCAGCCTATATTGATAACAGAGATTGACCCAGCCCAAGTGTAGGACCTTGCATTTGGCCTTGTTGAGGCTCATGAATTTTACACAAGCCCAGTTCTCAAGCTGAGGTCCTTCTGGATGGCAACCCATCCCTCAGGCATGTCAACAAGACATGAGGACCTTCCAGGAATTGTAACTCGTCAACAGGTGGCAAGCCAATATAAATTGCCATTTGGAATGGCTTGGTTTTCCTGCATCAAATTAATTAGTCTATTAAAAAATCCTACTAAGGAGTAAAAGTGAAACTGTGAGAAAACAGAGCTTTACATCTAAATTTGCCTATTCATTGGCAATTCCCTGGTTTCAATTCTGCAATTCTTAGCTCTTCATCTAACTGAAAACATAATTATTATTCAGATTTTAAACAGTATTATTTTTAATCAGACAATGAAATTTATTTATGAAGCAGAAATCAGTAACATATCCTACCTTTCCAGTTACAAGGCCATTGACAAGAGCAAGAGCAAGACGTGGCATCTGATAACTGCTGAACACATATATATTTTTCGCTTTGACATTTACATGAAAAAGACCTAAGAGTTAAATTAAAAAATGTTAAAAATCTGAGTATATTAATTCATATTTGCATTTAATTGCCATCTACTATTTATTGTTTTCAAGGGAGAAGAATGAATCAAGTCTTTAACTCAACAGTTTGTCCTGTTTGATCAATGAATTCCCTCATTTCTTCAGTAAAGGGCATCTAGAGACTGCTGTCTACTTCAGTGTATTGAGAAGAAAAGCCTGGACAGCTAATAAGGAACAAATTCCTTCCGATCAATCTGTATGTTTAAAAAAACTCCATAAAAAGGAGCTGAGGACTTCAGCGTAATGAGCTGGGCTGTAGCAATGAATTTACATGATAAATAATACGTCATATAAGGAATATAAAGTTCTCAGGTAGGAAAAGATAATTTGTTTTCTCGGTATCCATATTAGAATTTGTAAATCAAATCTTGCAGTATAGCTCACGGTTTCTAAAATTTTAAATCTGGCCAATTTTCCAGTTACCTGCTACAAGCTACTATTGAAAGCTAAAAAAGTGCCATTTTTATTCTTCCCAGCAGCAAGAGCACATTTTATAAACAACTGTCCTACCAGTACATTATGTTGCCCATTTGTGCAGTTTTCTCTGGAGGACTCGTATGTGTCCATAACGCAAGATTTTTGGGGCGTCATTTGGACCATAGGAATTATACAGACAAGGACTATTGTGCCCATTGGGATGATGTTACAAATAGTAAAATATAGATGGGGCTTCTGGTCCTTGGAGAAAGGTAAGGAGGGCATGCGACTGTCACAATGGGTGTCAGTTTTCAGATAAAGCTTCCCAAGAAATTAAAAAACCCTAGACTAAATCATCATCTGATATAATTGTCATCACCTATTCGAAAGCCTTTCAATTATATTGCTTTAGGTCTGCTGAAGAAAAATAAACAGTTCTATCTATACCTGAAATGCAGGGTATTCTATTAGGAAGGATGGGTAGATCATTTATGTCAGAGTACTTTATTCCAAAGTACACACAAGGAAGCAGGACCTCTTAACAACAATTTAAGCAACAGTTCCCAAGTCAGCACTTGTGGACTTCTGCTGCACATGACTATGCTAGATGCTTTGTAAATCACTGCACAAATCTGAAAGAAGTTAAGAGAGCAAGGTGTTGTTTTGAAGGAAGAATTGCATGACAGATGTCTGCATTCATTTTGTACTTCTGTTTGTTTTGTCTGAACAATAAAAAAAAAAAAAAGTGGTTATTCCTGTGTCACTAACTGTCCCTCTGGTATCAAGGCAGCTTTATTATGCTGTTCATATAAATCAAACTATTTTTGTTTAATAGTTTAATGCCTAATTATTGCTAAATCTTTGGGAGGTTACAGATCACACTACTCATTTTTCTGACTTCCAATCTAAACTAATTAACAGTTTATATCAATTTTGTTTTGATTTTAATATTTCTAAATATATATTTATCATCTTTAGCGACTGATAGTAGCTGAGGATCAGATGTGGTGCACAGTTATACATGTTATTCATTTGAAATTGTGGAGATAACAGATGACTTTTACATCTAGCATGTAAAAATGTAATAAAAAAGGTACAGAATGCAAGATAAATGTCATGTTTTATGTCAGAAAAATGCCATTAGAAATGCATTAATTTATAGAAAGGAAAGTGCATCTAGATAAAAAATTGGGAAACAGTCTGCAGTATGAACTTGAATTCTGCATGTGAGAAGATTGTGAACACTGCAGTGTTTAAATGAACTGATTTGTCTAAATCAACTCAGATACAATCTCTCCATTTGGGACACACCATTAAAAAGCAGAAAAGATATGCTTAATGCATCAGTGCAGATTAGAGACCAAATTGCTGCAAGCAGGTAGTTTTGTTGGAGTGAGGTAATTTGTAGTTTGTTATCCTAAAAGGATCTCCTTGGAGGAAGGACACTACCATGCCGTGCAACTGCTTTCAGGCATTTATGACAATTCCAAATTCTAAAGTTTTGGATAGGAGATTTGAATTAATCAGTGTTTGTATTACCAAATACCATGAACTCAAGGGCCAAAACTGCTAAATAATAAGAGCTTTAGGAAAACATAGTGACAGCCAGGCCCATGTTATAGATTTGAGTTTCTGGCGCAGTTTTCTAAGGTGCCTTTATAGGCTATGCTAAGGAATATTGATTGCATTGCTCTCTCTGCACAGTTTGGTGTGCCCTGAAAGATTCTGTTCTATCACTTTGAAAAAGATATGTGTAAGTAAGTCCCTTGGGATATGTCAGAAAGGGTAAGCAGCTCTATCATCACAAAGATAACAAAAATACATGTGCCTAATATATATTAAACTGCTATTAACACGGTAGGATGGAAGCTGATAAAGAGAAGGAACTGCAAGAGTGCCATTAAAATAAATGACAAGGACGGAACAAAATTAATTTATAGATATAGATACACCCACTCCCTATTAATAAACTATGCTTGAAAATTTGAACTTGTCAGCTTGGATGGGTCTAGTTTCAAAAGACCGTATCTATCCTTGCCATGACAGTTCCATGACAGCATTAAATTGTAGATGACAAGAACTTTCTATTTGGTAAGTGGAAGCCAATGACAAGGTACCATATGAGGGGGTTTTGTCCTTTATGTATAAACCAAGAATAAAATTTCTGAGTTCTTCTATCCATTAATATATGTGAATATTCTAAGTATGGAAAATGTTTATTATAATTACCTACTCCTACATTACAGGAATCACTATATGAGATCACAGTGAACTATAAAGTCCTCCTTCTTTGCATTTTTTGTGCATATATCCACAAGAAAATACTTTACCATGTTTGTTTTTCTTGTCGCCAAGAGCATCAACTCTGCTATCTGGATTGAGGCAAATGAAGCCATGGGTGAGCCTGTTGTAAAACTGAAGTATATTGCCTTTGTGAAATTTCCACTTCTCGGCAGCCCACTAGTTTTGTAAACAACAAGCAGAAAAGACTTATGAGAAGATAGTACACAGGAATCTGACATACATGAGAACGACTGACCTGATTTCACTCAAAGGATAATTTCAATGGTTTAAATAAAAATAAAAAGGTACATTCTTACAGTTTCCACTCTCTTCAGTTCCAGCTCTTGTCCTGTACAGATACAAAACGTGTAATTAATTTACAGAGCATTCGCATTCCATTTGACACAGATGCAGTGAGGCTGGGTTCTCTTCCCCACCAATTTTCACTTACTTCCTGGAAATGTACTGGCATCTGTCACAGTCAGTTCTCTAGCAATATTGCCATCATCCTGCCCCTGGTCCAGCCACCTGAAAATCAGAACCCATTTCAGTAATATAACCTCAATGGGCAACTCCCACAATACCGTATACGTGGCACTTGCATCCTAATACTTCCTGTACTTTTTATTAAAATCTCAAAGCTTACAAACAGCAATTCAAAAATCCATCTTTAGTAAAAAGAGCTTGAACTTTGGCAAAGAAATGGTTTTGTTTGTAAGTCCTTTATGAAACTTACAAATAAATGTTTTCCTGGACTGAGGTACAAGGGTCTAAGCCAATCATTACAAATTAAAGAACTCCTATTGATCCCAGGTCAATAACAAAAGGTGCTGTGGTCATGTTGTTTTCCCTTCTTGTCTGCCAGAAAGCTACAGTAGGATGCAAATTTTTCCATGCCCTGAAAATCCCTATAAAGGGAGGAAAATCCAACACAGGCGACAATTTTACAATGTCTGAACTGCACTTTTACAAATTTTATTGTACCTACTTCACAACAGCTTACATAAATTAAGTCTAACTCCACTGGAGCCAAAAGCATTCACACACTATGGGAGCAAGATCAGTAAGCACCATATTGGGCTCTAATGATAACTAGCACACACCCGGTATTTTTCTGTGTGAAATGGATTTGAACTCTCCCTAAATTATGTATGAAGCTAGCATTATAGATCTCTTCATAGAAGTTCATCTCATCTAAAATACAGAATCAAAATTAGGTCAGGCAAAGATGAGGTGCTGTATCTGATAGGTAGAAAGCCCTTATTCACGCATAAATCAGTTTCAGTGTGCATACTGCTCACTCCAAGCTGTCTCAGGCAGTTATTTATTCACTCAGAGAAGTGAGAGGAGGAAACAGAATCAAGGTGCTGCTGGCAAGCTGCAGCTAGATTCATACGTGACTGGACTTTACCATTCCTAATATTTGCACAGATCTTTATCGATCATAATTTTTCCATAAGGTGTTGAGAATTAATCAGGCATAGATAAAATCAGAAATGAGCTATAGAACAGAAGATTCAGAGCAGAAACATCTGCAGGGGGAAAGTCAGTGAAGTTAGGATTGCTTACGATTACGTTGCAGCTCAGTGACAGGCTGCAAGGCAAATAAGTGATGTGGTCGGGTAGCTGCATTTGCAATAGCCATTTCACAAGATCTTAAAGTCTGATCCTGAGGTCACCGAACCCAAGTTAGTCTCCCTGCTAGGCAGTCTCCCTGTAAGGCAGGATCAGTCTGCCAAAGAGACATCAACCTGCTCTTCCAAAAAGCTTTGGATCTGACATCAGCAGGTCCATCCATTCTTCCATGTCGTGCAATGCAAGAAAGTGTCAAAAAAGCATGTCTTGAATAGTTTGCAAGGCATAGGAATGGAAATTTCACAGGAAAAACTTTTTATTGCTTTTTCATTAGCTCAAATGCACCAGCAATTTGGGGCAGGTACAACTCAGAGAGCTGTGAAAAGGAATCAGACCATCACAGTACACTTTTTATGCCACACATTCCCTTTTCATGCCACACATTCCCTTAACAGGACATTTCAGAAGAAAAACTGTGAGCAATTAAAATAAAACACGACCAACCTGTGACAATGAAAAGTGTAATCCAAATCTGTTATAGGATCCTTGATTACAACTTTATCCAGAAACCAGCCATTTCCTTAGAAAAAAAGATTTAAAGAAAAAAAAGTTATAGTCCATGAAAGGCAGATTTAATCAAGTCTGACTTCCCATGGCTTTCTATCTTCTACTGGAACTGCAAAATTGGCAGCTCCACTGGCAGGTTGCTAGAGACACAGCTGCCCTGATGGCTGGAGAGAAGACAGTACCTGCTCTATGTACTGTAGAGATTGCTTACATGCCTGCGAGCTGCTAGGTCCCACCCTGGTTGTCATGGACCTAAGTGCTGCATGTTCCCTACTCATTTAACATACTTATTGTATGAACCATCTGTTTGCCCATCAAAATATCAATAATATTAGAGAAACAGCTTATCGTATCTCAAAATAAGTTACAGTATTTTACAATATTTAGACTCGAGCTTGAAAAATTCTTGTGATAGCAAGCAATTTGAGTTTCACTGTTAACTGGATGCCTAATGACAAGATTGTGTAGCCAAAACCTCCAACTGCATCATTACAGTGTAATTAATTATGATAATTAACCTAAAGTTATAATAGCCTGTTTTTTCTATAACACAGCACAAGACATATTCAATGTCTTATCATGCAGACACTCTCCCTCTTCACAGTTTTTCTGTAGGGATTATTCAAAAATGACAGAACAGTAGCAGATGGTGTCATAAACATAATGATTGAGAGTGTAGTAAAAGTGAATACATAAGATTTTAAATGTGTGATGATACAATAAAGTAAATGTGCCACTTGAATAGTTTCCTTAGAAACCTTTGTCTTTCACTTCTAAAATGTTTTCATACATTGTTTTAGAAATACATACTATATTTCAAAGAGAAATTAACAACTTTGCAGGCAGCAGTGACTCAACAGAGAGATTTCTGACCTGATTCAAGACCATTGTGTCCTATAACAATCTTGTACAAATGTCCAAGGTGTACAGCTTCAACAGCAAAGATGTCAGTCTGTAATCAATCAACAAAATTTCACTAAATTCTAAAAAGCAGACCATTCTTCAGATGTAGAATCACAAAGACCTATAAACCTGTAGAACTCTTCAGTCAAGATTATCTTTTGAAATATCAGCTAATGATAAGAACAAATGGAGAATAACAGATTTCCTGAATTAAAAGAAGTGAGGAAGCCAGATCACTTTGCTAAAGGAAGCAGTTCCATTCAAATGAATGGGATCAGAGACAGAAAAGAGAAACAAGCTGCTGAAAGCTTAGTAGACTAAATAATTACAAGTTACAGCAGATTTAAACATTAGAAATGCAGATATAAAATGCAAAGTTTGATTTTTCTCTTCACTTATTAAATCAAATTTTTAGAAGAAATAAAACCAAAAGCACATATCTTACATATTTTATAAATGAAAACTCTATCTTCTAAAAGCACTGGTATACCTTTAGAAAGTATTTTTGGTTTAATTATGGAGTTTTGGGTAAACATTAGAATGCGGTAATTGTCTCCTTTCTAATTGCACCTTATTTAGGAGAACCACCCAAACATATCAGAAAATGACCTGTCTTTCACTTACTTGTCCTTTTAAAAACTTTTTGGGTTTCTGTGACCTGAGCAGTTGTCTTGATCCTGTATCACCTCTTTCTCCATAGACAGAAATATACACATCAGCCTCAGTTCCAGCATTCCACAGTTCTCCAGTTGTCACATGCACTTCATAGACAGTCACTGACAATAGAAGATGACAACTTATCATATCACAAATGCTATTATAGTTAAAATAATATGCCTGTAGAGTCCGGATAGATGTGCATTGAGAACAGTTGGGGTTAAAAAAAAACCCTTTAAAATCCTATTCAATATTAAGTAAAATAATATACAAACTTGTTTTGGTGTTACATTTATGTTCTATCCCAGATCGTCACTGTGAGGAATGCAAACAAAATTGAACTTTAAATACACAATAGTATGTCTTTGTCCTGCAGCATCATTTGAAACCATCATAAAGCTGAAAAGCAAATAACATAAATCCAAGATTAGCCCCACCATAAGTGATGAGAACAAAACTATAACAAGTAACAGAAGCCATTAATGCTTTTAATGCACTGGCTAATCAAAGAAGCAAAACTCAAGCACTATAGTTCTATTTTTCTAAGACCTCAGAACTCAGAAAGCTGCAGTGGTTTATTATTTTACTCATTTATGCAATAGGATAGTATAGACTTTCTGTATTACATTGCATACGGAAATTCTTTACACTGTAAATTCAGAGGGAAAAATAGGATACAAATTCAATAAATTGGTTGTTTAATAAAAATAGATAATGCAAAAAAGTGAAATTTGAGTCAAAATCCAATGAAACTGGAAGAAAGACTACACTACATAAAACTGTGCATCAATAGAAAACTGTGGTAATTAAAATGTAAAACTAGGAATTGCATAAAATTCAGAACTAATATAAATTCATGCAACTGTAATCTTCATTAGTAACATGGGAAAGGCAAAGTTTACACCAACATTCAGTAACAAGATTTTGTTAGACCAAATGAGGTACTGAGAGAATGAAAAGGGGAGAGAAAACTTCATTTTCTTGCACACAAGCTCTTCTTCCAGATGTAGATGTCTTTCCTCTTTTCTGTCTTGCAAGTAGAAAAGAGTTTCTGGACTACTGAGTCCAGAACAACATAAGCATTATCATCATTCAGTTATCAGTTTGAAATATGTTATGAAGCTTGACTGCAATCCTCTGCAGGAGGTTGCTCCCTCATCTCACTCTTCTCATGGACAAATACCTTTTTTCAACAACCAGTGAAAATTCATTCACAGTGAGTCCATATCTGCAGTTCTGTTAAGTTGCTGTTCTAGGTTTACAACTTCTCCCTCAATGCTTTTTTATTATTATTATCTCTCATTTATTGACAAAGCATTTGTGTATAGGTTACTATATAAGCTATCTTTTAAGAATTTTATTAAGAACTTAATTTAGATAATGATAATAATCTATCTGAAACGGTAAGCTCTCTGCACAGGTTATTTTAATGTGCCCGTACAGAATGCTAGTGCTAGTTCGTTTCTAGCATCAGAGCTGACTCATTTTGTGATGATGGCTGGGCACCTCTGAAATCCGCTGAAGTAGTGTACTGTAAACACATGCCATTAATAAATTCAGCACAGAGGTTAAAATAGCTAACTTAAGAATTCAAGCAATTTTCACATTTTTTTCACATTCTCTTTATCTTTCATAAGCCTAGGGATCATCCCAGCTTTATAATAAGTATTTATGAGTATTTATAATGCTTACAGCTCTTATTCTAAGAAACAGTGATTCTCTTAATGGAATGAAGCTCTGTCAGGGGAAGTTCAGATTAGACATTAGAAAAAGTTTCTCCATGGAGAGGATGGTCTGTCACTGGAACGGCCTCCACAGGAAAGTGGTCAGGGCACCAGGCTTGTCAGAGTTCAAGGACCATCTGGACAATACTCTTAGTTACATGGTTTAGTATTAGGAAGTCCTGCAAGGAGCAGGGAGTTGATGTTTCTATGGGTCCCTCCAACTTTATTCTATGATTTTATGATCCTGTCATTTAGATAGTCCATAGTGAAGGAACTCTATTCTTTACATCTGTATTTCTCTGTAAGTGCAGAGCCCTAGATTTGTAAACATGTCATTCTGACATTAGAAAGTGTAAGGCTTAAGATTATTTACAAAATTTAATATTTTCCCCTAAGCCTACAAAATACAAGAGCTAGAACAAGGAAGTAAAACACATATCTTTTTTCAGATTAGGTATTATTATTTGGACAAAAGCCAAACACATTTAAAGCAGAGAAGCTTTGGACCGTCTTTAGTTAGCAACATCGTCATGTATTATTTTTTTTCCCAGAGTACACTTGTCTCAATACTCAAAATAGCTTTCACTTAGGAATTGTTAATTAATATTGTATTTTATCTGCATCACTTACCATGTCATCACCTAATTTACCTACTCTTTACAGCACCCACTTGAATAGGTACTCCATGAGTAGGCCATGGCAGAGGCAGAGAATTCATTTCTCCAGACCAACAATCCCATGTCTTAGACCACAACAATCCTCTCTGTTCCTATAAGTCCTTCCTTTACTATCTAATTTCCAGTTTCTGCAAGATGAAATTTAAAGGTCCACCAGCCACCAATCACTAATTCTGCTTTATCCCCAGCAAGTAGGTCATCATCATATAATTAAAGATTGTGTCATAAAACACGAGCTGAAGGGGACAAAAGTAGGATGGTTGAGAATAAAAAGTCAAATGAATGCTCAGTCCTCCAGCATTAGAGCCACAAAGTGTCTATGCCATATTTCTTAACAGTTTAATTCAGACATTTTTCCTTTGAATAAAAAAAGGCTGTTAAATCAGAAAGTGTTTCAGCCTCTTTTTATTCAGAAATTGGTTTTAAAGTGCCTCTCATCATCTCTCTTTCAGATTGCATCCAGACCTCTTCACAGTTCTGTTATCAAACTGTCTTCTCTGAAGTTAAAAGCAATGTTCCCTTTTCACTGTCTCATGCAGAAATATGATATTAGCAAAAAGACACACAGGCTGTCTTTCAATTACTAAGTTAGAGATGAAACTGTCTTCCCAAAGCCTTCAGCATGACCCCTCCCATACTGAGGCTGGCAGAAAAGCACAGAAGTTCTTTTCTTCCTCTCATGTGAGGGAGAAATTGTTAACTACAAAATGCAGATTGAGAGGATGGTTTAAGCGTGCTGTTGTGCTTTACCATCGACCAAGACTGCTTGATAATAAAAAACCCTTTCATTATATCTTTATATCAGAAACGAGGAAACAACCTACTTGGAAAGAAGAGCCTGAAAACTAGAAGGTGGGTAAGATCAATGTCCCAGAATAAGCAGGAAAACATTTTTGGAAGAAGAGATACTGCAAATAGAGGAATTGAGCATATTCAATATAGTGTTCATGATCATTAAGTAACATTTATTTAAAGAGGTTAGGTGGGTTGGGTTTTATATCAATGTGCTTCTATGTCCCCCTACATTAGTAATATTAAAGTCTCCCGATCAAAGAGACCAAACCTATAAGGAAGCAGGCTCACTGCCTCTGAGGCTTTTCATGCCTTCAAGGGTATGATGATGATAAGTATTCAAGGTCAAAAATCATTGTGGTTAGGCCTGGTCAGCCTCTCTCCACAGCATTTTATGAGCCATTTACCGTTGCTAAACTACATCACTGAAGGAAATCTCTCCTGCTATTTTTTTTATCCTAAAGATATATTAATGAGGCACAAATGTGTTTCTGCTCTTCTTTCCAAGTTCTTAATCTCAATGCTCAGCCATTACAGATAGGCATAAATAAAGTCCCAGGCTACTGTGCTCCTTATTAGCAGGGTGACTGTTCCATGGCATGTCTCCTCACATCCATGAGTCATTTTCTGGACTTCTGCTTATATCTTTCTCTAGCCTGCTACCATTGAAATGCCTGTTACCATTTAAATTACCATTTAAATTTTGCAAGATCAACACAAAGCATCATAAGCATACCACCAGACATTGCTACAGAGTTGAACTTTCTGAAAAAGAGGTAGGGTTTTGAGAACTTTGAATGGCAGTTTCTCTCATCCCATGAATCTTGTCCTCTGTATGGATGACAGGGACTGGTGTGGTAGGGCAGGATATTGAAACAGTATAACAGTAGAAATACCAAATAATATTTGTGTTGTTTGGCATCATACACCATTAGATTTACCATACAAAATTTAGGTGAGCAACGGGGCTTTTAACATTTACTGTCTTCTGAAATATTCTTAAAATTTTGTTCCACACCCAGAAATTAAAATTATTCTGGAATTCTGTCTCAGTCACTTACAAGAAAAAAACTAAAACAGCAGCTACAATAGTCATATTGGAGCTCTAATCCCTCAAATATTGAAAATAAAGTTTGTGATCTGACTCACACATGGTGTTTTCATGGTAGTTACATATCAGTAGGGTGCCTTTACTATTGCTTCGATTTTAAAGTAAACATAAATGCTGAATATCTTACCAAAAAAGGAGTGGTTTTGAAGGACCTGTAAAATTCAAAGCATTAGACACTGTCCCATCTCCTTTCCTGTGATCATTAACTTTTTACCTGAATATGCCCAGTAAACAAAGGAAAACAACACAGAAAAAATGTTGTAGGGGTCAAAAAGTAATAGAGGGCCTAATGGAAAACAATGAACTCCCCTCTATTGGCAGCAGTCTGTGACCTGACCTAGCTTTATGTGCTTACCTGGAAGAATAGGCTGACCCTGCTGTAAAACAGGAAGTTCCACAGATATTTCACTATCAGCCTGGTCCCAAGACAGCCATCGATGTACAGGGAAAGAAAACTTCTCCCCTGAGAAAAGGTTCAGCAATTGCACCTAAACACAGTAAGAATTGCAGCTTAAGTTGTTGATCTCAGTCCAGATAGAACAAAGCATGAAAAGTGTGGGCTGCTGTTGAAATATGTGCAGGTACTGCTCTATGGCATGACCACAAAACCATGGGTTCAGGGCATGTCTTCTCCCTCTGCAGAACTGGCCCCAAATCTGGCTTTTCACCCAGTCAGATTTGAAACTGCAGGGCAGAATAAGTGAAGTTCAGCCAAGAAACAGGGTTTATGATCTCAGGTACAGTCCCACAAAATAGAGCTGTGTTGTTCCATCAGGTATATCCACGTGGGCTGGCACTAGGTGGCATGGCTTACCAAACATGGGAGTTCTTACTGAAGCTTGGCAATGCTTGCAGTTCTATTCCTCGAACTTTTTTTTGTATCATAACAGGAGTTAAAAGAACAGGGTTTGATTCTTCAACACTGCTTGTGACATAAACAAACCATGAAAGTGCTAGCCCCAGCACCGGTCTGCTTCACACAATTATCCTCCATGCCTGACTTCTACCATAAAATAGCAAAAGGACCGTATGCACACTGCCTCAAGAAGGGAAGGAAGTCCAGTTATTTTGTACTTCAAAGTACAAGGAAAGTAACTAGCACCTCAGAGGTTGCTGCACATCAGAATAGTCCCTGATTATGCTAATTTATATGAGTAACTACGCTAGATTTTGGACCAGCAGAGAGGAGCAAAGGCCATTCTACCTGTCGATTCACTCCTGCTCTATGCTTTGCATATCTGATCTCTTTAATTCAAATATTGAACAATTGAGAATTACTGGAACAATTTTTATCTCTTTTAGTGGTGGAAAAGGTTCACCTTGTCTGAAAAACCTGGCACATCTCAGCTTGTCAACATCTTCTAATGGATCTTGAAAAGGGAGCTGGGATTAGCAAAGCAGCACCTTTGTGGACATTTTCAGGCCAGATACCATCTTGGTACAGAGACAGAGAGATAAACACAGAAACCATGGGATGCTAATGTTAGCACACCTAACTACTAGAAAAGCTCTGGAGTTGTAGTGCGTACTCTCTTAAATTCAGATCTTCCACGAAAGTATAGGTTGCACAGGAACAATGATGTTCAGCATCTGACAAGCCTGTCATACATCCTTTCTTTTCTATGAAGTCCTGAAATCAGTGGCTATGATCCTTTGGCTCTCTACCACACAAAACACTAGGTTACTTGTCGGGTTCAATGACTTCTCAGGTTTCAACAAAGTCTAGACGCTATACTATACAAAGACTGTAGAAGAATAAGACTACGGCAGCCAACAGTCTTTCTTGCTGCCCAGCCACAAATTTTTAAAGAAACATAGTGTACAGCTCTCACTAAACTGCAAACAAACACCCAAGAAATACTACTGTAAGCTGCCTTTAATTCCACTTGAAAACACTCCTTCATAAATCATCTCTGAAATGAAGCTGTAAGTTGATTTGATTAGGCTATTTGATATTTGATTAGGCTAATATACTTATCCCAGGGATTTTTTCTGACTGTTGTTTAGATTCCACCATCATAGTGATTACTTTTGGAAAGATAAAATTCTTTCTCACTGCTTTTACCTCTTCACAGTGCCAGGCAGGGGAGTTTCCTGCATTCGTATGTCCTATGCGTATTTTGTAGAGTTGTCCTATGTTTCCAGTATTAATCTGTGAGAGAAATACAATTGATGAAACACAGAATGTTAAAAGGAGAAGATGTGCAACAGAAATTCATTTATTAATTGTCAGGTAATGGCTTTGTTTAAAAGAATTAAATATTCTGATATTTAAATAAGTGTTTCCAAAACATTTTACTTCCTATAATCATTAGAATCCTGGCTCTTTTAACAATCCTCAAAAAATCTATTGGCCTGCCAACACCATTTAAATGGCTTCAAGATGCTGCTGTAGCTACTTTTTTTCCTCACTGAATATTGGCCTCAATGGGAAATAAATACGGACTGTATGTATGACTGAAAAGCAAGTGTCTTGACTCTAAAACCTGGATCTGTTTAGCATCTATACCACTGACCTGCTACAAAATGATTCCTGTCTCCCACACATCTCTCACCTATCTCTGATTTTCTACCTGTCTCTCCAGGAAGGTATTCCTCACAATTTTGGAAACAATTGTGTTCAGCTTTGATATTTCTTTTTACAAATCATTTCAACTAAATCAATTTTAAAAGCTATATTTGAAAGATTAGCTCTTGGGCAGGCTGGATGAGTGTGTCCAGTACAGATAACAGGGTGCTGAGAAAAATAACTTTGTGTGAAGGTTATTCAAACAACTAGTTATGATCTTAAGTGTAGAAATAGGAGGTTTATCTTTCAGGACCTGGAAACACACCGTGAGTGTCTTCTGTCCTTGCTGTATCATTTTTTCTTATTACAGAGGCTGGATTTGCTGCCCTTCTGTTGCTTTCTGTAGAAAGCAAGAGTGTAGAGGTGGGTGTGACTGGAGTTTCTTGTATCATGACCTTCTCTAAACTCAGTGTTATAAATAGTAAAGAGATAGAGCAGTGAGGACAAACTATATTAATTGAGATCTAGCATACAGCACAAGAAGAGAGGCTTTTCTCTATGTGCTTCAGACTAGGCACTCCTTAATTGTACTCAGTGCTATTGATACCTAAGAGGGGAATCCTAGCCCTTAATCCAGAGAATGCCTCCATATTCTGCACTTAAAAGTCATTTGAGTTGAAATTAATTGCAATAATGGGAGCAGAAAACTGAGTCAACAATATACATTGTGAAGAGCATATTATCTGTCAGGCATCTGGCAACTTATTTTATCTACTCCTTTCAATCTTCTGTCTTGGGGTTTTTGATATCACAAATGAAGAATGGCATACTACTGGCATACTGTCAGAGGTGCTGGATTCTTCTGAGAAACTCTGTTAGGTTGAGGAGGTTAAGAACTGCATTTCCTACATGCCAAGCAGCTACAAGGCTATTGTGAAAAAAGGTGAGATCTCCATGAATACTACCATTAAACACTTTTTCTCAGAAGGGAACTTGCTATGCTGGATACTAACAGTGGAAGCACCAGTTTGTTATATGGCCCTGTAGCTGAGACCTACTAGAGACATCCACTGACAATCTCAGATACACAGTCAAGATATGCAGCTTTGGTTTGGAGACCTGTTCTGGCTCATTTAAATCACCATGCCACAATACTGATGGGGGAGAAATTTGCTTGTGCACCTGGGAGAAGAAGCAGCTTCAAACAGACAAACTTCAATACAGGTATAAAAATTGCCATTATCTAAATAAAACAGCCTGTATTTAGCAAAGTTAAAAATTTACTCCATATCCTAGTTCTTCATTTCCTCATTTCATTTTTAATATTGTAGCCTCATTTCAAAAAATTAAATAAGTATCTCTTGTCCTATACTTCTTGGTATTTTCTTGAGCACTATGTAAATTAACCAGTAGTTCTTCTTAAACAGACAAGATATATGTTGTATCGAATCATCTTTGGATAGGTGAGTGGGAAAGGATACTAAATTTAGTTCTACATTTTAAGTCCAGTTTCTTGTTTTCAGATATGCATGCTATACAAAAAACTGAATGTCTATTCATCACAGATTTTGAATGTCATTCCATCTGTCAGGATACAGGAGGGCAACACAATGAATATATATTACTTACTGTGAAGATGTCTTCATTGCCTCTCTGAAATAATTTTTCTTCCTCTCCATCAAGAAAAATAGGCCCTGAACTGCTATGATCCCCATACAATGTAATATAAACCTTTGAGCTTGTTCCTGCAGATGGCATATCACTGGTGAGGACTGACACCTTCCATTTCCTAGCTATCAAAAGATAAAAAGACTTACCAATTGCTTAAACTCAAGATTCTTAAGCAAAATGTATTTCAGTAATCAAAATTCTAAATAATATCATGTCAATGAGTATAGAAACATATATTTCACAAAATTACAGCAGGCAACTATTGAGTTTTCTATGTTTAGCACACAGAAAATCTAGAACTGTCAGGGTGCATTCACATCTTTACCTCTCCATATACCATTAGACAAAGTCAAATTTCCATGAACATAGATCACTTTTGAAACACAGTTTTGAAATATTGTATTAAATTTTATTAAATATGATTTTCTGTTTACTTAGGATACGTCAGTTCTGCCCAATGCAGTGCAGCATAATGACAGCCAGGCAGGATCTCAGCTGGCTCTGGAATTAGAAATGCATTACTTCAAGGATCAGAGTCTCTCAAAGTAAATTAGCCCTGCTGAAAGAGACCTCTTTAAGAAAGGATCTATATCTGTGCAAAGACATGAAGGTCTATGCAGATGTAACAACTTGTTTGGAATCTGCTGAAGGATTACCAACATTTTCTTGTATTGTAGTGTTGGCATTGCACACTGAGATACCAGTATTCTTCTCATGATTAAATTTGGTAATTATGAAGGCCAAGTATATGGATTGAGGCTTTAGTTTAGTGGAAGCTGAGTGTCAGCGGCATAGAATTAAAAGAAATGTTATCACTGAGGGATGGCCAACAGCAGGAACGGATATTAAGAAAATACCCTCACTCCCGATATTTCTAAGTAGCTGATACTCACCTCAAATTGTACACACTTCAGCACCTCCCAGGCTTGCTAAGATTGTTTTACACCACTGATTAATATCACTGTTTCTTCAGTGTGTGACTTTCTTGAAATTACATGAGCAGTAATAAAGGCCCTTACTGACTACAGAAGCCCCCTGTATCTAGTGACTCATCACATTACTTTTTTACCGGTATTACTGCCTTTTCCCTCCATCACTGTATCTTTGATCATGTGTGCTCTGGCTAAAACACTAAGAAATAATAGAGATTAAAAGTACGCTCATCATAATATGATGAATTTTGTGTTTATTGACTATTTGAGGTACTTAAAATAGATCTATGTGTCTTAAACCTCAGACAATAAGGTGTCCTGTAGTTCTGTTGTGAGGTTCAGCAAAACCACTTTTGCTTTGAGTGTCACTGAGTATTTTCAGTGCTAGTTATGGCCACTTTCTTAAAGAAATCAATGGATACTGATCATGATACATACACAGAATTATGCTGCAATGGAATACTACGTGAGTACTAGTGAAACCAATTATTTGAGGAATTTTAATTTAGTATTCTTTGGCATTCTGGAAAAAATAAGGTAGGAGTAATATTTTCACTTGTTCATGTGTAGTCATGTCCAAAAAAGAAAAGATATTTAAGAAATCGATAATTAGGCTGACCTAGGCAGGACGCACGTCAGTATCTTTGCATCCAGGAAATAAATGAGTTGAGAATATGTCCTCCATACCACTTAGCAGTTATGTTTGATTGATTAATACTGCTTTCTTAAAAAGGCAGAAAACAATACACAGTAAAGGCACACTGTGAAAGTTAACGTAATAATGAGACCTGATGGTGGAATATGTAAATCTTGTTTCTGTCTTGCTGTAACCATTAGGCTATACATATTGAGGAAATTTTTACCTGTGTATTGCCATTGTGCTTTGTGTGTAAAACACATATTCTTTGGGAAATGCAGTATAGTAGAATCAGTAACAATTAGAATAGATATTCTCTCCCACGCTTTGAAGGGAGAGACAGGGAGACGTTAGCATAATGCTTGGTTCGTCTTTGAGGACAAACCTCAAGATTTTGAAATTCCACAGTAGTGTTCTGAGACTTACTTATTTGTTTAAAAAATGCTGGTAGGTCCATGACCTGAGTAGAAAGTGTGAAAATTTTAAAAGACAGAAACAGAATCTGAGGGAATTAATATCATTTAAGAGTAGGCATCCAAAATGTATTATTATCCAGAGAAATCTGGAGAAAATATCACTAATCAATTTAAAAGAGATACTCTTAAACAGCACTTTTCCGGAACTCCTGAGAAAGTGCAGCTGTAGTACTAAAGCTTCCTAAGTAATTATATTGTCATTATTAAATAATTAATTGCCAAACAGGTATTCTTACTAACAGGTTAAATTTCATCATTACAAGAATTGTCATAACATATGAACATATTAAGCTGAAAGAATAGGGGAAAAAATAACAACTGCGAGACCTGAGGAGGGCAAGTAACTGGCAGAATCACATTTTCCAACAACAGAGCAGTGTGACTCATCTCAAAAGCTGCTGCAATCTACATTTCCCACAGCTGAAGCTGGCTTGCTGTTTCTATTACAAAGGCGGTTCTTAACACTATCAAAAGCAGTCTGTTCCAACTTTCTGTGAGCCATTGCTGATGACAGGTGATCATGTAATCCTCCATGCTAATCATCTCACTTGTAACTGAGAAACTAGTATACCTATACGTCTAAGTCACTCCATGTAGGTGTGCCTAATTTAGTTGATTAAGGTAAGAAAATTACATTAAATAATCCCTCTATTTCTTATAGTGTATTAACATGGTAATTAGACTAATGATATTTTGTAACATCAGTGCTATAAATTCAAATAACTTGTTTAATAGTGATAAATCAAAATATTAAATGGTCTTGCTTTCTTCTGACATCCTTAGAAGTAAAGTATGCCTTATGCATTTCAGAAATGAAAACCAAAAAGTAATACCAAAATATTGCTTCTATACACTCAAATTGAGGACCCAATGCTTCTGAGAAATCAGGATTTCTCATTAGTGTTTATGTTATACATTATATATATTTAACAATCCACATCAAATGAGAATAAGTAAAGAGAGACTATGTATACTATGTGCTGAATTTGAGAACACTAAGTATGCCTTTGCAATAAAGTGAAAAATTCCTCTGACTTTTTTTTGTTGTTGTTTTTTAACAAGAATGGCTACATACTGTGATTGGGAAATAACAGCACTGTTGACAAAATGGGCTATGGAATGGAAAATTTTAAATGGAAAACCAGAATGAAATGAAGAGTGCACTGAAAAACTAAAACCCATGTATCTTACAGCAATGCGATACCAGGTAAGGTTTTTGAAAATGTTTTAAATGAATGGACAGTTGTCTCCAGTTGTATACGGCTAAATATAAAAAAGATGACCAGTATCAGTTACTGCAGAAACATGGCACAAGGTATCCAGAATTGCATTGTTCAAGTACCTGATGTCTTCCACAATGACGAGGATTTATCTTTGTATACAAGGAAATTGCAGTAGCTCTGATATATCTAAGCTTTACATGAAAAATTAGTAGCTAAAATAGTGAATCGCTATTAGTGTAAGAATGTAGAATAAAAGATTAACTAGCTAAATGGGAAATTACACATCTATAGGGATGCTAGTAATTTTCTCAAGAATCAGTCCTGCGGTTTGCCTGGATTTCGTATTTTCATCAATATACTACTCAAAGGAGGTAATTTCTGTACCATAGTCAGTAAGAATTGTCAAAATATAAGAGGATCATAAATCTAGAGAAGCAGGAAAGGGATAATATACAAGAGCATAAAGTGCAAGGAAATGCATTGTAGAAACACTACTAAAACATTATGCTATGAACAGGGAATTTATCACTTTAAAAAAATAGAGTGAGTTGTTGATGTGACTGTAAGATGCACAGGAGAGAGATTTCTAAGTGGAGAAATTTTAGTGTCAGCGTTCTAGTGTTCAGAGAGACAATCTTTTAAATACTTCACAAAGTTTTGGTAACCATATTTAAAGAAAAAAAATGTTTATTGAAACGAGAGAAATACAACCATGATGATTAGACAAAATGGAGAATAAGTTTATATAGAGAAAAAAATGAGAGACTCTCTGATTTTGTTGATGGATACCAAGAAAGAAAAAGACATATCTAAGTAAATGACAATAATGGCTTTGGGACACACGTAAATAAACTAACCATATCTAGGCTTCAGATAGAAATTTGAAAACATTTAAGACAGACATCAGAAGAACGACTCAAGCTCTAGAATATCCCTCCACTGGTAGTGGTAGTGACTATGGTTAGTGAGTTTTAAAATTAGATTTAGCAATCAAAAGGAAGTACTCACTTAACTGTATGGTTTCTTTTAGCAGGAAGATAAACTAGATAAACTGAAACTTCCTGGTACCATGAGCTATATGCTACATTGGCTGCTTCTTTTTTAATAATGGCAAGACAAAACCTGAATTCCTTCTAGAAGAATGGCATAATATATATAAAGCACTTGAATACCTGCCGATTTGTCTTCTATCCTGCTCTTTACAGGTTATTAAATATACTTGTGGCTTCCAACTGTATTCTATCCTGACTTATTCAGATTCTGTCTTTTGCAGTTAATTTGCAGAATTAAGCGTATATAAAGTAAGTCATATTATTCTTCATGTTTTTTTCCCTCTGTCAATCAGTACATTGCTCTAGTCACCAGCATTGTGAGGTTCTCTCTTCATCCTTCTTCAATCTTACCTAATGAAAGTAATTTCATTTTATTTGCATACCTCAGCCACTTATTATTCTAGATCTTCCCTGAACCATTTATGAATGTCTAAATCCTAAAACAGTATGATATGTCTCCCGGTCAACCATTTGTCCTGCTCTGAAGTGACGATATTAGGGTTTAAGTCAACTCTCCATGGCCAAATCTCCATGGACAATTCTTCTAGGCCAGATCTCTGTGGGGTCAACTCTATGTGGGAAGCCCCTAGCCCTAAACCTAACCCTCAGCTTAACTCTAATCCTTCCTGCAAGTAGTTTTCCTTTGGAGAGTTGTCCCAGAGAGAATTGTCCCACAAAATATTGTCTACCAAAAAAAGTCACCCGCACAGAACTGGTCATGGAGACTTGTCCCTTTCTGACCATTCCATTCCTTCATTTTCAACTAATATGTTGAAATTAGAAAGAAAACTTTCAATTAATATAACAATCATTTCACCACTTGCTGCAGTCTCTGCTAATTGTAACCTCAGGCAGTGTCTTGCGTCTCATCTTTTGAGTGTTTATTTTGCTCAGTAACTATAATAAGCATTTGCTTAAAGGTTCTTGAACCTTTATCTGAAAAGGTTAAGGGGCTATAAATGTAGCAGAAACATTACTAGTGATGGAGACATATATATGACTGGTAAATTCTGTATTTACTTATAGAAGCTGGGTGCTTGAATACTAAATGGCATTTTGTTGCATTCTCGTAATTTTGAGCTCCATTTTCCAAACATAGTTTTTATTTCTGTATTGACATGTAAAAGGAAAAAAATACCATTGAGATTCTTCACTTGGAGCAGTTCCAAAACACGCAAAGGAGGATGCTAAACAATGTAGAGATGGAGGCAAGACCATCATAAACAAGGCCAACATAGGAAATAGTACACAGCTGTTTGGTGTGAAATACATTAGACAATCTATTTTGCATTAGTGTGGTAATGGTAGTTTATTACACTGCTTCAAACAACAAAAACATATCAGTTATTTATTGGGAAATATATCTGCCACTAGACTCCTGAAAAGAATTGAAGAGTGCTTTTAGGTTTCCTACCTGTATTGCAAACCCCTTTTGCTCCACATCCAGCTCCTACTTTTCTATGCACTTTCTATCCACAGGGAGACAATCAAAGCCTCTGAACCAAAAGGGATTTGTGTCAGTCTTTAATTAAGTCCTTAACAAAAATAGCACCTTCCTTCTTCAAGTGTATCTCTGACTTCATTGACATTGAAGCAAGGTACTATATATTAGGGACTAAAATCTAACCAAAAAAAAAAATGAGATGTTCTGCCTGATCACAATATACATTAAATATTTTCAAATTTAGTATTTAAAATAATCTAATGAATATTGTAAACCATATATAAGTGTTACTACACACACATAATATTGAAAAATGTTGTAAACAGGTATACAAAATAATTCTAATAACAGATTTAAAGATCTTGAAGCATATTACATATATCTTGGATTCTCATAATGCAACATATATTAAAAAAAGACATAGACCACCTTTAAAGTACAGAGGTCAAAGAACATGCAACTAAAATATGTAGTGTATGTACAACAGTTTAAAGAGTAAGCTGTGCTGCCTCAGAAGGAAATATGGCAATGGCAGTCAGGAAGTCCATTGACACACAGGTTCCCTTCTCAGTTCCTCTGGAATCCTAGTGGCAACAAATATGCTCCTTTTCTAGTATCCTCTGGGTAAAAGATGCAAAATTCTTTTCGCATCTGGATGATCCTATATACAGACTGAAAGATCTTTCTACTCACGTAAATGTTCTGAAGTTGATCTTTAAAAAACTGAAATAATAATTTGCTAACGTTAATCTATTTGAAATTAACATAACTTCTGTTTACTACTTTCCATCATATTGCAGCATTTATATAGTATTTCCTACTTTTCATTTCAGAGTAAACATATCAGTTGATTTAGTTCTGGAAAAAAAAATTACTATTGAAAGACATTCTCAAAACGTTTCACAAATGTCATGAAATACAGGAATCTTATCTTAGAGCTCAGGCAAATTTTTCAAATTTTAGTTCTCTGTTCTAGCAAGCAGTAGTTGTTTCTTTATAAATGAGATGGTTGCTATATAGCTTAATAACTTTGAACAGATA
Organism: Tapera naevia; assembly: GCA_033556795.1. Taxonomy (NCBI): domain Eukaryota; kingdom Metazoa; phylum Chordata; class Aves; order Cuculiformes; family Neomorphidae; genus Tapera; species Tapera naevia. The sequence goes on from JAUMJJ010000038.1 coordinate 23,279,430, forward strand.
ACATTACAGGGAAAAAATATTTTTTAACCAAGAAATCATTGGTTTATAAAAACGGATTTCTTCCTTTATTGGTTTCCATAAGAATATAATTAATTATCTGTATTTCAGCAATGATATACATTTGTGATTTATTTATGTCTAGCTCCAGAGTGTATTCGCATTGGAAGTTTTATTGAGTGTGGCATTCAGTAATTCATTTTGTGGGTTTTTTTTTTCTGAAGATGTTTTCACTAATCTAATGCTATAGAAATTCCAAGATATCTATCACAAGTCTTTCTCATCTTTATTTTTCCCACTGTCCATTGTACAAAAGCAAGCTTCTTCTTCACCTTTTTCTTCTTCTGTTTTAGAAAAGCCATTTTCATTTTTAGAATCTTCAGAGGTATGAAGTTCAATGTTATTTAAAGATGTGTCACACTTCAGAAATGTTTCCAAATGAGAGGTTCCTGCTGGATCTGCCAACACGGGAGAAAATTTTTCTCCAACAATATGAATTAGGCTTATTCTTTGGGTTTGGCATAATTTTGGCTTTCCATTGGGTAGCTCAATGTTAGTGCCTGTCACAAGATCACTGAGTATGTGTTTGGATAAATTATTTTGACAGTTGCTGACTTTCACAGGTATTACATTTATATCCTCTATAACATGTAGCATCCTTAAACCGGTTTCAACTTTCAGAGTTGAAGACGTAAGCATTCTAAAATTACTAATAAAATCTAAGGTGTTATTAGCATAAAGCCGATTAAAAATACTGTTGGCAATCTTATTGATACCATTATTCTTCAGAGTCACGTGATTATTTTTGCCTGTTACTAAATCTTCATCTGACCACTGTAAATATTCATTCTTTTTGGCCAACAAACATGGATCCAGCTGGTTCTCAATATCAGATGCCTTTCGGTAAGCATATCCTCTCTGTTCCTCATTAACTGGTGTTACTGTAACCATCAGTATTGGACAATGCTGGCCACATATAGCATGGAGTTTATCCAGAGAATCTTCTTCCTGAAGAGCACTTCTGTTAGCATTACTAACATCAGTTGGCTGAGACTGTATGGGTTCAACATTTAAAGGCTGTTCCAATGGATGCACCTTGTTATCAGGCAACCTAAATTCTACCGATGCAAAGGCTGGAAAATTGTTATCAGTCTGTCTGGAAAGATGTGTGGAAGTAGAATCTGCTGTGACTGATGGTTTGATCTTTTCTTTGTTTGTTGCAGGAAGGGAAGTGATCTTATTGTTGTGGCTAGGTTTGCTTTTTGTATTTAAGTCATCCTGAAAAGGATCTGAATCACTATTATGAGGTATATTGAAGTAGTTGCAAAAATTTTCAGAGGGTTTAGCCATGTCTTCAAGTTCTGAAGAAGAGATTTCATTGAGGACTGGGTACTGATTCAGATGACCAAAGTGTGAGTATGGAACATCATCACTGTTAGTATCAAGGACTGTGTCTGTTGATGTCGTATCCAGATTACCATACATTCCAATTTGTTCAGGTGGTGATCTTCTTATCAAATGATTTTCTTTGAGAAGCCATTTGCCTTTATCTATCAATATTCCTTCATCTTCACTAGCTTGTACACTAGGTTGACAATGTTGTTTTAGAGATTCCCCTGAGCAGTCATTAGTATAACTTGTCTTTTCTCTGTTAAGAGTAGCTTGTGGTAAAGAAGTACTTTCTCTTCTCAATATAGTGTCATCTCTGTTTACGTTAACTGGAAATTCTTGTGATGGTAATGAAGAAAGTGACAAATTCTCTGCAGAGCAAGACCTAGGTTCTTGAGAAAAATAAATGTTTTTTTCCACCACTGCAGAGTGCAATTCTTCGATATCCTTTTGAAGTACTTTTGACATATAAGGAAATCCTTTGTGAAAGTCAGGCATAAACGAAGCTTCCGTCTTGCCATAAAGTCGTTCAATAGTTCTTTTTACATAACCAGTATTATAATGTTTTTCAAGTACTGCTTCCTCCCCGCTTTCATTGGTCAAATCACTGGATGCTCTAAAGTTATAATCACTCTCTTCACTATCTGGTCTGTAATCTGACCAGTCTGAAGTAGCAGGACTTTTTAAGCATTTTTGCATTTGAGAAGTGTCTGAATACATTTTATTCTCAAGGTCTTCTATTTGCAATTTCTGTTCTCCTTCGCTCATATCACATTCTGTAATTTGCTTTGATTCATAACAAAATGATAATGGAGAGACTGTAGATAACCTCTCAGAGGTCTCCTCACAAGTTCCTGTATCTTCCTTATCTTCCTGTTCTGCAGAGGTCTCAGCATCTAGTTTAAGTTGGATATTTGTTTTTTCATCATTATCTGCTGACTTTGAATCAACTTTCTCATCTTCACTTTTATAAGTAGTAACAGATATAATATCTTTTTCACCTTCTAACTCAGAAATATCCTGGTCTAAAGTGTGATTTTTATCATTGGAAGTTACGCTATGAACTGTTGAGTTAGGTTCTACTGAGGTTTCTGACTCTTCATTGGTGAATGATGAATCGGTGTTTTTATCTTCAGATTTTTTATATAGGCAGTCAGGCATTTCTTGATTTCTTTCAGGTGGCTCTTCAGCTGATGCAAGAATACAGGTATTTGAATTAGTATTCACATATTGACCTTCCAGCTGTGTTTTGGGAACTCTCAAGTCTAAAGCCTCTGTTTCTCTACAAATATCTTTTTCTATATCAAAACAGCTTTCTAATTCACCAGCCAGCTTTAGATCTTCTTCAGTATTTACACTGTCCTTTGGAATACAAGGTTCAACTGATTTTTCATTTTCATGCAAATGCTGAATTTTAACTTCATTATGAATTTCATTATGAATTTCATTATGAATTTCAGATATGGGCATATTCTCATGGCAATGTATGGACTCCTGCTTTTTTTGTTCCCTCCCAAAATGTAACGAATTATTTTCTGTTGATTGTTGAAAATGTGAGAAGGCAGCCCTCAATTCATCAAATTTTTCTGTGACTGTGGTTTGTTTCAGGAATTGTAACTGTGTAAATATCTCACAACAGCTACAGGTAGTTTTTTGCATATCATCTTTGACTGTCTCAATCAAACTCTCTCTCAGATTTAGTACAAGTAGCCAAGCTAGAAGGACACTGGAAGAGGAAGCAAAAGTCGAAGGAGAAAGATCTGAAAGGCCGCAAGCTTTTCCTATACATCCACTATGATCTTTCTGAAGACCAAGTAAAGTCGACTGTAGTTCATGCAGCAACTTGCTAGACATGCAGTTATTTTGTACATCAATTCTCATTTTCTCATTGACAATTGCACAATCAACTTGAACAGCAACTTCAGATTTTTTCCTTTGACATAGGCTTGTATCATGATTGTCAACTTCTGACTTTTTTTTATCATTGTCATGTGTTTCATGAAACAAGTGAAGCTTACCATCATGATGAAATTCTGACTTTAGTGAATACTTGGCTTCTTCTACTATAGTTGCATTAGCATGAATCAAAGAGTCAGTCTGTTTTTTACATGAATCCTTGGCTAATTCTTCTAAAGTTCCCAATGCATGAATAGGCTTTAATGTTTTTTTGGTTAGATTATGTTCAACCAGATGATTTTTTCCAGTCACATGCACTTTACTTGTGATAAATCTTGTTTCTTTATCTATAGAAGCATCAGTATTTTCTTTAGGAAACTGACAGACATTGCTATTCTCTACCTTTCCTTCTTTTTTACTTATAGGGGGTAAGACAGATTTTGGTGACAAGTTTTTCAGCCAAGTTTGGACATAATTTTCAAGTGAATGTTCAACAACCTCCTTTTGAAAATCCTCCTGTTTTAGAGCCTCTACCGTAATGGTTCTCTCTGACATACTTAACTTATTTACACCTTTACTTAGATTTTTCTTCATCCCCTTTTGCTTTTTCTCTTTCTTTGATGACAATTTTTTCAAAATATTCTTTTCCTTTTGTTTTTCAAAGTTCAGGTTCTTTGGCACTTCTGACAGTGTCTTTGAAATCACTGATGAATTAGATGTCTGGTCAAAAGAACTGATTTTGAGATGTGTGCCTTCTTTCTCAGTACCCAGTGTATCCTGACTGTGTTCAGATTCATTGTTCAAATCAACTGTCATTAGACTATCTTCATTCTTTGCAGATAAAACGATACTATTCTTTTTTCCCGACTTCAATTTCACCTTTGTCAATTTGTTATTATTATTTTGTGGGTTTTTATTAGATGATAATTCATTTTGTTCTAGTGAATCTTGGTGATAGAACTCATCCTGAAGACATATGCTTCTGTCTGAATTGACAGACCCGTCATTGTTCTCTGTTCCTTTTTTCTGAAGCATTTCAGAATATTTATCTGTAGCCTCTGTTGTTGAATCCTGTGAGGGTTTGCTTGTGATATGCATTTCTTCACTTTTAATTAGCCCTGAAATTTCTTTATCTTTTTTATATTCATATGTACCTTGCTCTAGAACGTTAGACGATTTTCTCTTCTTCTTCTTTTTGGTGAGGGAAGATGCAGACTGGCTGTCATCAATGAGATGTGTTGTTGTCACAGATTCAGTCCTGATGTTGATTTGATTCTCACTTTCAGTAACAGCAGGATTTATTTTCTCAGTAGGAGCTTTACTACATGCAGGTACTATGGTCTTCATCTGATTATGTTCAGGACAGGCTGAATGCACTGAATCTTGAGAAATAGGTAATAAATCAGCAGCTTTGCATTTTGTTTCTTCTTTTGACTGACATAATTCTGAATACATAATAAAAGAACTCAGTGATCTCTTTATTTGTTTAATATCACATGACTCATGGATGTGGTCTGCTGAACCTGGCCTAGCTGCCTGGTAAATTTTTGATGATGGTATGAAACCACTGATATTAGCTTTGGAGGTTGATACTAAACTATTATAAGTCCCTTGTTCCACAACTGATTTCTCTAACATATTCTGTACCAATTCATCTTCAGCAGGCACTTCTAACGTCTTCCTATTTGTGGTTTCTATTAAATCATTACTTTTGTGGCTCACTTTAAAAAGCATTTCTTCTTTTATGTTCTCTGAAGAAAGCTTTAATAAATCATTGTCATCTGTCTCACTAAATTTTGAATTACTGACACTTGATTTTTTTCTGCTTGAATGAGCTACCATGCAATACTCAGATTTATTTTCTCCGTTCTGCATTTCTTCACTGTAGGAAAACTGTCCTATTGTCTTCTCCTGAACCTCTTTCTCAGATACCAAGGTGACACTTTCAACTACTGCTTTCTTTTGTCTAATACGCCTTGGCCCAGGCGTGGGAGGCCTATAGAAGTGAGGCCTGATATTATCCTCAGATACAGTTCCTACTTCTGTATCTGCAGAATTGTTGCTCTTACAGTTATTGCAACCATCAATGTTTAACTCAGATTCTGATATTTTGTCTGACATTTCTTCATTGAATTGCTGTAGTGAGTCTCCCCCTTCTTTATTGTAGCTCTTCAAAAGCAGTGCATCTTTTGGCTTTGTATTTTCTGTTATGTCTGCATTGGATAAACAGTCTTCCACACGTGTTTCAGAATTGCAAATCATGGTATTTTTGCAATCAGAAAGGCCAGCACGACTTACAGTTGTTGTCCATTTAATGGTTTCTTCCTCTTTAATTTTCAATCGTACTTTCATTTCCACTGTGATACTGCCATCTTGATTAAGGTGAACAGATTTCTCAATGTCATCTTCATACTGTGCCACAGATAAGTCTTCACCAGTAACTGACTGATTTCCTCCTATGCCATTACGACTGTCAAGAATATAGGAAGAATCTGAGTTGTTATCATTTGAGTTGTTATCATTGTTGGACTCTCTGTTAGAAGAAACTGAGAACAACTGAGATCTTGAGCTAGAGCCCATTTCAGCTCTCGCTACCAATAGTTACATTGAAAGAACCCAAATCCATTCAGCAGGTGAAAAGTAGGGCAGACAAATACCATGCATAAGGATCCAGATAGTGAGACAGCAGATAGGCAGCAAAAGAAGAGAAAAGAAGAAAGGAGAAAAATTAGTACAAAAGAAACTAATGAAATGTTTATTTTATCAGAGTATTAAAAAAATGAAGAGAAAAACATGGCTAATCTTGCAGTTCATTTTAAGAAGTTGTTAGAGAGAGAAATACAACCCATTTTTAATAAAGAATCAAGCATGTAACTACTTTTCCAATTAATTTTATTTTGCTATTCATTCATTCTAATGTCAGAACTATTTTAGGCTTTTTTGAATCTCCAAAGCCTAAAAAGGTACTAAATACTTTCATTTGATACTTAGATGGGAGGTGAGGTTGCCTTGAACCTTTCAAGGGATTCACAGGCCCTGGTTTCTTTGTGCTTCAAGCTACCAACTTGACTTCTTCTTAATGCCTGAACAATTAAGAATACGTCATTTCCTACTAATTCTTACAGATAGTGCTAAAACCTCTCAGTCAAGGTGAACACATATCTCTCTGGGCTTAATCCAACAATGTACAGCATATGAGTAACTATTGTGAGTACTGTCACTGACACATGACTAAAGGGTTCAGATAAAATCCCCTGGACTGATCTTTCATATAAAGTACACACTGAAGAACCTGAATATCTTATAAAATCAGAATTTAAATCATGACATTCAGAGATACATTTTATGCTACAGTACTGTAGACAATAGCGCAAAACTCAGCAAAGTCAATGAGAATACTTCCAGATTTCAATGAATGAGTATGGCCCAACATGCATATGCATACACATTACATATTCTCAAAATATGCTTTGATTAGTCTGTAACAACTTGACTTTAAAAAAAAAAAAATTTCATCTCTCTCTAGCAGTTGTTACTAAAGTGGTGAGAGATCAAAGAAGGTGAGATCAAAACAAAGTTTTGCTGTGCAAAGGAAACAGTAAATGTACACCCACATAAAGGCATCCATGACTGCTACTGATACCTAAATATATAGGAACCATCATTTAATAGAAGATTTTCACTTGCAGAAAGGTATTTTAACACATCTAACACATTTAACTTATCTACGTTTCTTGATTTTATGTTTCCAAAAGCAAAAATCTCACCTTCTCTGTCTCAGGAAATGGAATTGGAGTAAAGTGCCTGAAATTTGATTTTTCAGGCTCTCACATCACCAGTGATAACTCCTACACAGGAAACTTTTGAATTTCTCAGGATAAAGACAAAAAAAGGGTTGGGTTTTTTTTTCTCTCTTTCCGTAATTGGTGTTAACTAAGGATTAGAAGAGGGTGCTTATCAAATTTTCAGCTACTCACATTTTCTACTGTTGCACGGCTCAATCTATGACTCAAAGCAAAACTTGGGTAGGATTTTTTGTTTCTGCAGAACTTTCATTCTCAAAATATTCCAATTCATTCTCTCTTGACTCATTAATTACACTTTGCAAACAGCTCTCAAGCTGCGCAAGTCAAAGAACATGAAGGTTGAGAAAAACTATAATGGATAGTTTGGTGGGGACATGATAAACTGTGAGGGTTGCGGAAGAAACGCCTTCAAGTAAACAAACCAAGTGTGTTATGCATAGAAGTGCTCCGTTCATTACCATGAAAAGTGTCAGTACAGGAACAATTATAGTGTTCCCTGCGGTCTCCAGTAGAGCATGCAGCTGTATCAAGAGTACAGGGTGCCTCTAGATTAAACAAGTTTCACCCTATTCAGTACCCCTGCCCTACAGGATGTTCTAATGCTGAGAATTCCCACACAACATAAAGCTCAGGTACTGAAGCATTTTGTTTCCCTCAACCTTAAGACTATGCAGCTTGCCTGGCTTCTCTCCAACATGTCCTCATATTCTTGATCATCCACTAGCCACTTCGCACTTTTACTAACCTTGTCAGCAGCACAACTCCATGAGTAATCTAAGGGAAAGTACATGTTTGTGTATCTTTTCCCAAACTTATCCAAGAATGACAAGTCAAACATCCACTTGCTTAGGCAAGATCTGAAAGATGCACAAATGTTTTGCACAAGAAATTCAGTAAGTTAAGACCCTGAAGTAATCTGCTTGGGTTTCTTTATCATTGCTGGTATTAACTGTGACATCAAAAAGATTGTAACAATGATAATTAAGAGCATTAAAATAAAATATAGATTTACATCCATGTTCTAAATAAACTTGTTTGAAAGAAAATACACTTTGATCTTTCTTATTCTTATAGAGAAGTCAGAGCAGATATAAACATTTTCAGCTGAAGTTTTTGAGTATTCTTGATCAGTAAGATTGTCATGGGTTATTTCTTATGCTGAGAGAGATAAACCAATTAATAAAATACAAATTAATTCAAAGAACTTACTGTTTTCACTTTCTGACTTGGGATTTGCTTTTGGGTACACACGATTTGCAATTCCAAGCAATTTAGCAGGCCGTGAATACCCAAGAGAATTATAATTGCTTGGTTTAAAAGGCTCTCTTCCCGCTGCAACTACAGCTCCAGAACACAATATCAGGGCCTGAAGATTAGGAACCTGGGAAAAAAAGGCAACATTAAATTCTCTGCCTTAGCAACCACAAAAATAATGTAAGAGATTTATCCCTTTCATGCCTTAATATCTTCACTTCTTAGTCTCTACATTAGTTTGCAGAAGGCTATTAAATATGTATCACAGCACGGAATTAATTTTTCAATTCCTATAAGGCAATTCCTATCTCAGTGGGGGTATGTCTTGTTATATATCAGAAAAAAAGACTGCAAGAAGCAACTTGGATCCAGATCAAAATTTTCTTATAATTGAAGTGTTTGCATATGTAATTTTGTTTCATCGTTTCACAGTGACTGTTCATAGCCATGAAATAAGAATATGCACTTGGAGGTAAGTATACACATGAATATATCTGGAGGAAGAAAGAGGAAATTTAGAGTACACCACAAGTACTTGACCTGTATGGCCACAGAGGAATAAGACAGAATTACAGAACAATGTACTTTGGGAAAGACCTCCAGAGGTCATGTAGTCTAACCCCCTGCTCAAAGCAGGTCTGACTGGATCAAGGTGCTCAGAGTCTTGTCTAACAGTTTGGAATTTATATTCCAAAATACATTGCAAGATAAGTTTTATAAACTGCACCTCACTGACTTATAGGTAATATGGACGGTTTCCCAGCTTAATACACAATTTCACCAAATGGAGGGTAAACACAAGATTTTCCATAAACTCTTGGAACTTTGCATTGAATCCCTTTTCTAGATACCTTTTAGGTATAAACACAAGGGGTTTTCTGTGGTTAAACATCACACAGATAAAACATTAAGTGTGATAAAATCATATAAAACAGCATGTGAGATGAAAATCAGAATTATTAGTGCTACATCATGTGGGTTTAGAGGTCTATGGTTTGAAAACTGTAATAGACAATTAAGTGTCATAGTTCCAAGTCATTAATGGCAAACCCCTCTGCATTTCTGTAATGACAAAATATGTATGTAAAATATGTAGAGTATAAAATACTGTATTTTTAAAACATTAAAAATCGCAGCTAAACAACATTAAGACTTAAGGAAATTTCTGTGCAAATCAGTAAAAAAAATAGAATTGAAAACACGCCTGAAAGAGGCCTGAGTAGAAAAAGAAAAGTATGTTTCCATGATGACTTAAAATAAAATGTCCTCACTTGCTTCTCTCTGATGGCAAAATTCCAGTATATTTCTGCCAAGCTAGTAGTCTTTCTGAAGGAGAAAAAGCATAGAAAAGAAACAGCTGATGCCAGTATCTCAAGCTTATAACTGATAAAATCACCTTCTTACTCAAAAATCATCCAGAAGCAATCATAGAAAAATTGTTAGTGCTCATTTTTAATCTCACCTTTCTGCCATCAGTGGTATATAATTTCACAACTGGATATTGCATTAATTCACTCAAACAATCCAGAAAGGCCTCAAAAGTATGCGTATTTTTCTTCCCCAGAACTATGGTGCGCCTTAGTCTTACATCTCCATTTTTGAAAACAAGCATCTTTTTGGGAGTTGTTATTTTGCTTTCTCGATGGCCAAATCCATCTTCATTCTCCCTTGCTAATTGCACAGCTCGACGACGAGCGCTGATGGGTCTACTGATCTGCCAGGGTAGCGGCTTTTTGCTAGCCTGTTCCAGGTTGATGGGTTTCATTTTCCTCTGATGAGAGCAAATATAGGATTTTCCATCTTCAAGATCCTCCAAATTGGTGATGCTGTGTCTCCCTTTTGGTGTGCTAATATTCCTTACTCCAAAAGGTAATGGGACCCGTTTGGATAAACTATCCAGCAAGGCATCAAATGTTTTGTAAGACCGATTATTAATGACCATTTTGATCCCATTAAACTGAGGATCTCCACTTTTATAGAAACAGATGCGTTTTGCCACAAGAGGTTCAGTAACATTGAAATGGCGTGTGGATAAACTCTGTTCACTCTCAGAGGAGTTTGGCTGGTTCACCGAGTTACTAGTTGAAGGTGTTTCACTCATTTTGACAGCAATCTGGAAAAAAGAGGGGATGGTTGTAAAACTCTTATGACTACTAATCATATTGTCTTAATTTTGAAAGGTGCAGAAAGAGATTTTATAAGAAACCAACAACAGCAAGTTGTGCCAAAAAGTATTGGATTTAAATAGATCCAGGCTTCCAGTGCTGTCAGATTAAGTTAGCATACTTGCAAACATTCCCAAAACTCTCCAATGTCATTTCAAATCTCATATCAGTTTTTTACAAGAGACTTTTCCTTAGAAGAAGGTACTTTGTCAGTCCATAATTAGATATTTTCTTTCTTGGGGGTGAAACTACTGACATTTTATATTTAAAATATTAGCAAAATCTTTGTGAGGAGGGAGCAATTTGTGCCTAGGCGTAAACCATATTAAATCCAAAATAAAAAAAACTGAAAGGCAATGCAATTTATTCTGATCTTATATACTAGTTTTACATCAAGGCAAATCCAGTGGGGTCAGATAAAGGGTTCCTGATTTACTACACGGTAAACTACATCAGAATAAGGCCTAAAGCATTTTTTACAGTTAAATTGTTGTAAATGGACAGATGATTTCCTTTTCTAAGTTTTATATTTCATGATGCATAAACCACTGCAAAATTTGCATTTATACTGAGGAGAAAACTACTGACCAAATAAGACTTTTTTTCAGTGACAGAAAAGTCTTTAAATCCCTTATAAAGACACAAAAAAAATCAGGTAACCTTCAGGAGAAGCAGCCTTTAAATTGAAACATTTAAATAGCTGTCTTCCAAACAACAGGTTATTTCTGACATTTGTATAGATACTCTTCACACTTGAAAACAGAGCACTCTCACTAGAGTCTTTCCATTTGAATACAATCTACATACAGATACTGTAACGACAACCTCTTAAATGAATACAATCACTTTATCTTAATGACTCTCTTGCTTTGGCTGGAACACAGGGTAGCAAACTAATCAGTCTCAAGGAAGCAGTTTTAGTAGAGTTTTACAGAAAAGCTGTGTAGCAGTCTCAGGGAATACGTTTGTCATCAAAATAATATAAATTAAATACTGTGACAATGTCACCTTGATGTAGCTGCCATATTGACTAATGGAACAATCTCTTCTGGCCACTATGTATTTTTCTTAATGAAACTATGGAAAACAATATTTTGACATACTTCGCTACATACATCAGTTCTGAAACTGATAAGAATATGTTGCCATTTTTCAAGACAGTCAAGGTTAAAATAAAGTGATTTGACAAGATGTTATCGTACTGTGTTCTTACAGTTTTTCAAAAAAAATGCACAGTTTTCAGCTTAGGTGTTTTGCTTTCACTGAGAATAAATAACTTTTAAAAAGTTAGTTATTTTGAACAATGATCGGAGCACAGGAAAGATTAGTCCTTTAAATGCACTATGCTGTAAATTGTACTCATTCTAAGTGCTAAAACTGAAAAAAATAACCAAATAAGTCTACACTAGAATGAGGTACACAAAAAACCTAACCCACCAAGCAAGCAAAACAAATAAACAAACAAAAAAATCTAAGTATTTATTTAAGAATTACATAGGAAGTCATTAGCAAGCTTGGCTGCAGTGACAGCTAGTGAAATGGCTTACGTCCTGTGGCAGGGAGGAGCTGCACTGCTACTGAAATCACTGAGAGCTATAGTTGCTCATCTTTTTTGACACATCTATTCATTAGCTGCCTAAATTGTCATTACACTTCTAAACTGATAGGTTAATAGATGAGTTAAGACTGGGACACAATTTGAAGGAGCTGTTCTATGCCTCGTGTATCACTCTGTTGGTACCAATATTCCTAGAAGAAATCTGTAAGTATATTTTTTATTGCTAGCTGCAACACAAACTTTCAGAGCAAATGTTCTACTACAATAAAAGGAACAATGACAATATTAAAGTTCTTGAGTGAACTGAATGTCATGCTATCTATTCAACTGGCTGAGAAGACCTAAGTTTGTTAACAGAGTCCAGTCCAGAATCTCTGTGGAAAGGGAGAAAACTGTTAAGCCATCATCAGTAATGGCCAGAGACAGAAATGGATAGACATAACTCCTAAGCTACTCCGTACTACAGCTTCTCACCCTTTATGAAAATGGAGTGGAATTGCATCTTACTACGATTATTCAGTCTTACAAGAGAAAATAGGTGGAATTTCTCATGAGACTACTGATAATAATTGTTTTTCAATTATCGTCTCAGAAGTTGTTCTGGATATTTATATTTGTGTACACATTCAGTTATGTAAACACCAATATTTGGAATATAAATACAATACGTTTTACATTAAGATAATAATTAGACTTAATCTTGACACTGTGGAAGAAAATCCAGACAAAGAGAGAATACACATATAAAGAAAAAAGACAATTTTCATTATAAACATGAAATACTTTCAATTCACAGAAGTAATTAACAAAAATAAGTTTTCTGTAGAAAAACATAAAATGAATGATAAAACATATCATTTCAACAGAGAACTGATGGTTGCATAGCACAACATGTACAAATACTTTCTAGTAGTGGAAATTGTGCACCTCTCAAATACTTTATAATTGCATCTTACAAACAGCAAACATTTCAACAAATCAACATATTGTAAAAAACTATTTCATACTACAGATGATCACATTCATAGCTTAATTTCATTTTAAACACAGTATTAATTTTCATACTTAAATGATTTTGTTCTACAATTATCGAATAGTTTTTATTATGTGATACAGAATGTCTATTAAGATATTTTGGCAATTGCAATGTTAAGAAATTTATTCTGCAAGAAAATCAAACAGAATTCAAGATTTAAGCCCTTTGCCTGCATTCTCATAAATAAAAACCACTCATTCAAAGTTTATGCACTCAGCTGCTAAATTTTCTAAAGACATTAAGTGGAACACTTTGTTCTAAATATAAAAGAATATATTTAATGCCATACTCACCGACAATCACTTCTCATGTAATTAAAAGAGTAGTTAACTTGTTTTCAGAGATTTAAAAATTGTACATATGAGTGTTTATGCTATATGAAATGAACACTCCTAGTATTCTTCCAAGTGCTCTCAGCTCGGAAAGACATCATAATCCATTTGCTTAATCTCAGCTAATGATAATCACTAGACCAGGTTCATCTAAGGCATTCATTGTTCAGAGCAGAGCATCCAACATTTCATTCAGCAAGAACTCTTACCTTGTTTTTAAACTATTTACCCGTTAAATATTTCATGTGTATCATTTTCTGTTTGCTTAGGTTGCCCAAGAGACTCACAGAACCACATGAAATAAAAATGCAGGTAGGGAATATAGGTCATCTGCTCTATTTTCTTATCAGCATAAGATTCTCCTTCATATGAAAATCCTTATTGATACAAATTTTAAATATTTTAAAATGGAACTTCTGCAGTTCACCTTCTGAGATTATTCATAAACAATCTCCCGACATTAATTCCTGTTCAATCATTTGGTTAAGATGACCCTTGTTGTGCTAAAGAGTCTCCCATATTTTCTCTATTCAGATATTACAGTGAAAATAGTTCCCCAGTTTCTTTCACGATATTCAATAAAACATGACAGTCTGAAGAAGTTTTGTTGCTCATGAGTTGTTCTTCTTTTCACCAAGTGCGGTGCAATGATTATAAATGTTTGAGAATATAGTTTAGGAAGAGACAGGAGGATTACATCTAACTGTAGCTTAGTTATACCACGGAATCCTTTTTTTTTCTTTTTCCAGGGGAAGTAGTGTGTCTCGGGATAGTAACTGTTGCATCTAATTGCTAACAGATGTATAATCTGATTTGGAGCTTCTTTGCTTAATCAGGATTACAGCAAGCTCTCAAAACTAGTTATGTAGAACAGCAACAAAAACACTGCTCACTAAAGACTACTACTGCATGCCATAATGGGTTGTTAACTATTTTCCTTAGTAGATAATTAAATTTTTATAGAAGTTTTAAAATATCTTTTCAGTTCCACTGTCATAAGATGCATTGACACAGACTATAAATGGTAACCTTGCACAGATATTTTGCTAAAAACATTGCTTTCTCAGATATTATGTTAACGTAATTATTTAGTTTCTTAATATATCTCAGCTAATATTTCAGTCTGTACTCTGTTGTTTACATTTGTTCAGAAGATGAACAATGCAAATTCCATGTTACCCTGATACCTTATATAAGAATTTTTATGGAGTTGTGGGTTTTTTAAGTATACAATTTAAAATATCATTGCTACCCTGATTTGCTTTCCAGTTCAAGCAAAGTCACTTTCGATAACCAGCTAATGCATCAGTAGCTTCCATGTACCACTAGAATTTGAGACCGAAGAGATAATACTTTCGGAACCTGGTGATGATAAATGTCACCATTTGATGATGTGAATGCCCCTTAGTTCTATAAGACTTCAAAAGTCTAACAAAGCTTTTGTCCACACATGCAGCTCCACTGCATTCCTTCTTGTGCTATAAACACTCAATATATTCTGAAAAGACAGAAGATCAACTTTATAGTAAAAATATTGTTAAAAACAATTATTCTTAATTCAGCTTAAGGCCAACAAGTCACAAAACTTATCACCATGCTATAACAATCAATATTGACACAAAACACTTCTCATCCATTCGTGTGAGCAGCTTGACTGACAGCCATAGAACTAGTAAAATTATGTGATAATAAAATATTTGGAGAACTGTTGTTCTTTTTATATAAATTATTCACAAACAAAAATTGTAGAAAATTAAATTAGTCCAGAAAATTTAAGCCTGGCAGTCCTATGGCCCTCGAATGACACTCTTTGTTTAAGTCAGAGCCATATGGAACAGCAGTTAGCACTTGAGTATTTTTATCGTTGAAGTATGAGTCACTTTTTAAAATGAGCAGTTGCTACACCAGTTAAACTATTACTGCTGACCTCATGACCCAAGAAAATGCTGATAATGTGCCTTATATTTCCAAGTCCCTTCAAATTCTTATACCTCTGCCTTTTTTTAAATTAGACTGCTCAGTAAGGCATGGAACAAGGAAACTGCTATCAAGCTAAAAAGGAAATTATCACATTAGAAGTAGGGGCCTGGGTCAAGTTCCCTTCAGAGTGCCCAGCCTCTTTACATCCTTTCCAGTAAAGCCTTCCAAAAAATGTGCCACTATTAATATGTTACTACTGATAAGATTTTGAGCCATTGCGTTACAACAGCATTTTAGTGTTTGATATACATGAAGTTCTTATCAACTTAATCCCCACAGACTTTTATTCATTAAATTCTCCAACACAGATTTGATAACATTTGGGGATGCAGGATGAAAAAAAAAAAAAAAAGAAAAAGTAAGCCTCTGAGGAGGAAAACACAACAAAACCAGAGCCTTGCTTTTAAGAGAGCTGTGCCTGGGTAGTTAGGTGGACGGCCATTTGTAGCCTGAAAACTCCTGCTTGAGCTCTGTGGGGTTTTCACCACCACGAAAAGTAACTCAAATCTGAATGCCTGTTTGTGTTCAGAAGATAGCTTCCTATGGGAAATTTCCAGCCTGGCAGAGGCACAAATTGTCCCATAATTTTCAAGTGGGTTAGAATCTGATTTCAGAAGTGTACGGCTTGTCTCAGAGTCAAATGCATAATCATTCTCAGCTTGATTTTCCTTATTTTCTTGCCTCAGGTAAATTTAACCATCTACATTTACTCTCTGTTCTGTAAGACATATTAGCTGAAGGAGAAGGGTCAGGCATATTTTCATTTTTTCTGAGTATGATCATCTGAAAATAGACCCATCCTACACTATTTTTTTTTATGACATCTACATAATTCACTGCAGTTATGTGTGAAGGCTTACAGAGCACCTTGTCTAGAGAAGAACAACGTGGCTGGTGAAAGGGCTGGAGAACAAGTCCTGCTAGGAGCAGCTGAGGGACGTGGGATTGTTTAGCCTGGACAAGAGGAGGCTGAGGGGAGACCTCATCATTGTCTACAACTTCCTGAAAGGAGGTTGGAGTGAGGTGGGTGCTGGTCTCTTCTCACAAGTGACAAGTGATAGGACAAGAGGAAAGGACGACAAGTTGTGCCAGGGGAGGTTCAGACTAGACATGAGGAAAAATTTCTTCACTGAAAGGGTGGTCAGGCACTGGATGGGGTTGCCCAGGGAGGTGGTGAAGTTGCCATCCCTGGAGGTGTTTAAAAGGCAGGTAGATGAGTTTCTTAGGGACATGGTTTAGTAAGGGGACAGATATGGTTGGACTTGATGATCTCAGAGATCTTTTCCAACCAGATGATTCTATCATTCTATAATTCTTTAAACTGGAAAAAGAGTGATTAGAAAATTTTCCCTTGTCCCTAGTTTCCTTCTCCTACTACATTTCAAAAATTTCTTTCTCCCCTACATGTTTGCTTAATGACCCTCCCAGACCTTTCACCAAATTAATAATACAACCACCTGTACTGACCCTGACACAATGATTTACAAAAATACAGTTATGTTACAACTAACTGCAGATCTAATTGGTGCTGTCAGTTTATTAAAAATTGACTTCTTCCTGTACTAGTTAGAAAACATCTATGTGGACCTTAATGTTTTACTTAAAATTTCACTCATTAAGACAACTAGGGTTGTCATACATTCTTTTTTATTTTCTCTAATTTCCTTGTATTTCTTACAAATCTGTTAATTTATAACTATAATTCTTTGCATCTCCCAAAGCATTCAAGAAAAGCATTGGGTAGGCAGCACATGAGTTCCCTGGCCAAGCTGTTATCAGTTTACCTTGAATTTTAACCCCATGTACCTCTGTTTGCCTAGATGAAATTTTGTGCAGTGATCTTGACAACTTCTCTGTTTCATAAAGACATTGTGAAGCACAAGCTAAATAAACCTCATGAAGTTCCAGCAGCATTTAGGTACTATGAGGGCCAGATTTTTTGGTTCCTCCTGATGGACATAACAAAATCCTCTGCCTGCGTCTGGTATTACTTCCTTGATAGACTTTATTTTTAGAGACAGTGAGTTCATAAATTGAGGCCAAGAAGGAAAAAAAAGCAAGGCATAGATATATTTACAGCTTTGCCTCCTACAAAGAAAGTCTTTGATCAAAATTTGCATCTTCAAACACTCGCTCTGATCTGCTGCCTACTCCTACAGGTGCCCAGGCTCCTGAGGCTCCTAAATTGCTACCAGTACAACTCTGCTGCTGGGTATGTGTACAACCATCCCAAATCTGACGACACTAAGCTGCTTAATGTCTTAGCTTTGGTGCAATGCACAGCTCATCACTGCTTTGCCCATCTTGTCTGAAGAAACTTGGCTGTCCCTTCTTACAGCCCAGGCAGCAAGCTGTTGCTCTTCTCTATTCCCCTGGCTTGTAGTTAAAGAGGTAACTCACAGCTCCAGAAGTCCAGTTCGCTGCCTGATTTAGAGCAAGGATTTAAGTCCATATATCTCAGCTTTCAAGACAGTGGACTACCTCAACACTCCTCCTCCTATCTAGATTTTGTGTAAAAAAGACTGAGCTGCATACAGCATCTAATTCCAAAACAGACTTCACAGCTACAAACGCCCAGTGGAAAGAACTTACCTAATCTTAAGCCTGGCTTTAGCTACACATTTCTTTGACAGACATGAAAACAGTCAAATATGGACCGTGACATAAAGGTCCTGTATCTGCCTAGGATTCAGGAACAAAGGTATCTGACTCAAATCTGAGGATGCCCAGAGGAAACAAGCCAATGGTGTACAAGTACTACTGAATTATATTTGATTGTCATATTTGCAGTACTAGGTTATAAAAAATTGAGCTGAATGCACGTTCCTGAAATCAACACAGAATTCCCACACTGAGTTTTAAATCTGAAGACAGTAATCACCTCTGTGACTGTAGCCCTCCAGAATACTTGGTTTTACCCCTTCTCCATTTAATCACCCTTATATACAAATGTTATAAGTATATATTTCTGTACATGCATGTTTGCTTCTACCTAAGTGTATATAGATACATATAGACGCATACACACACTTGCACGCAATAAATTCTGCTCAGATATCTTCAGTTACTTTTATATCCTTTAGATTAAATTGTCATTTTCCAGGGTCTTGATTGTACATCCGCAGATCTGTTGTTTCCCTTTCATTTCATTTTTTATTTGCAAGAACATTTTTCTAAACTCCCTCACATGCAGGCCCAGTATTTTACCAAAAGACTGATTTTATACACATATTTAATTCTGAGCAAATTTGATACATGACTTTTTTTATACGATGGCACCTAGCCTGTATTTCTGCATTGCATTTTTGGCATAGTGCCAGTTTCTAATCTCAGATAATACTAGAAGGTGACATTAGACAGAAAAAGATTTTGAACATATGTTTAACAAAAAATAGGAAGTCAATGTCCACGTCTTTAAAAAATAATATTAAAGATCTATCAATTTTTTTTATCTAAATGAGGCTTCAGATGTTGTCAACATAAATTTTTCTACACACAGTAATATTGATTAAAAATTACACATAAACAAATAATACCACCTCATTTGAATAAAACTTTCAATATTAAGATGATGTGTTTACTTTCATTTAATAAAAATAGCTTGGTATTGATCTTATTCATTTTGATCAAATTATAATTAAATGACCAAAAGCAATAAAAATATTTGTAAATAGAAACTCCATGAGATAAATACATGACTACAGATAGAGTGGTAAAATGTATCACTGCTGTCTTCAAGCAGTTCTGTCAGTAACAAAAATTGGAAGAGTATTTTTAAGTTTTACTATGCAAGGCACTGAAATAAAACTAGATGAAGTATTAAAATTCTAAGTTTTGGAAAAAGAAGAATGCATATGTCGGCAAAACTATAGAATAAATGACACCAATAATTTGTTTTTTCTCTCTCCTAAGTTCTGTTAATCAAATGATTTACTTTTTGCTTGACACAGATACTATTCAGTACATATAACTTGTAATGGAAAGGATCTGCTCATTTCCATGCATTTTCAGATTGATCCCCAGAGAGATCTTTGTGGTCATTCTTCAGTGATACATCACAAATCCAAGAAAGAGCAGATTAGTTAACTTGAAAGACAACATATCACCTACCACTAGAAACTAAGCAGAGGTCAATGATGGGAAGGCCTGGAATACAGTTTTGTAATATTTTAGCTTCTGCTGCTCCATTACAGCAGAATGTTGATGGATTTTCAAGCCTCCTCCTCTTACTAACATCATTCTTCACTTGTGGCAAACAAAAAACTCCCTTTCTGTCCTATCGACTGCTATTTTTTGACATTTCCCCTTTATAAATTTTGTCAGGGAGTCAAAGTCTTGAAAATTCACAAACTGAAAATACATCAAACCCCCTCTACAACTAATTTCGAATTAAAAAAAAAATGTTGTTTCCCATAGTATTGAAGTGTTTAAATTTGTACTTCTACATTTTAAAGATAATCCTGTCTTTCTGCTTTTGCACTTCCTATTCACCTCACTTCAGCTCTGCAGCCAACCACCCATGCTACTCTTTCATCTCGTCTAATACAGCATGAGCAGACCCAGGAACTTTACCCAAATATATTTCTACTCTTTCTGTTTTACTTTTCAGTACAGAAAGACTGCCACACTGCATCAGCAATACCTGTACCAAGCGTCTAGCTCATACTTGCTGCGAAGTGCCTGGGGAATGTGACTGTGTCTGGAAAGCCAGCAAGCCCGTGTTCTCCACTCCACTTCAGGATATAGCTGCAGTATTGTGCTATTCTATGAAATGCATTCTTGCTCTTATATCAACTTTGCTGAATACTGAACAATATCTATTTTCAACTGATTTTCTAATTAAAATCGACAATTTTTCGTGAGTTGAATTTTTATGTTTTTATCCTTTATCTGTCAATTTTAAACACTAATTAAGTGAAAATATTCAGATTTTCAGACCATAATGAAGGAAAACAGCATTCTTATATAGAGCAAACATTATTTAAAGGGGCACTGAATTGGAGAGATATATTCCTTTTCAACACCTTGGAATCTTGTGACAACAATGACATACAGATTTGGATTACACTGACAAAGAAGGTATGCTTTATAATCAATATTGGCTGTGTTTCTGTAAAATGCTAAAGGCATTTTCAAGTAGGTTCACTTTTCTTCTGAAGAGCAGAAGGCTACTATCTCTTTCAGTAGGCATAACCATCTCTGTCTTCAGAGATGCAGGAGACAGTACAAGGCCTTAGACAATGAAAAAACAAAGCAGAAATACAAAATCCCCTCCGGAGCAACCGCTACTTGAACAATAATCCTCATGGCTTTGACTTTGAATACATTAAGAAAAAAAGCAACTTGCAAAAAGTTCTTTGAACGTTACTGAAATAAATCAGTATTTGCAAAATCACCTCTAATAGGGTTGCCAGCCAAGGTCAATCCACGGCAATCTCTCAGGAGCCATGACAGAACAATAGACCAACCGTGTGGAGCAAGCAGGCAGGCACGCAGGCTCTGCTGCTCTATCTTGACAGATAAGGAATCCTTGGGACTTCAAATAAATCACAGGGAGCAGCTAGCAGAAAAAGTGATGTCAGATAGCTCTCCTCTCATGTTTTTCTTAGCAGACTGCCCCAGGGAAATACTCAGATGCTGAAGGATGGGTGTTTACTTAGAAGAGACTGATCTAAAAAGAAGTGACATACTATAATCTGGTCCTGCAAACTGTCTCTAAGCAATTATACTGTCTTATTGGTTTAATGCTATTTTAGGTTTATTTTTGCTTTTGGGAATTAGAATTACTCCTTGAAAAACACAGTATGTGTTATGCCACATCATACATCCACTTCTATCTGATATGAGACCATATTGTAGTCATGACATAATTTTTGTAAGATATATAACCTCAAACTGAAATGAGTTACTCTTTTGACTTTTTGAACTGCAGAAAAAAAGCAAATGTAATAGAACATTCTGTGGTTACTAAAGCCTAACTTTCATCTCCTTTCAGAAAGAGTGTAGGGAATGGGGGTGAAAAGCAATTTTTGTGTCGCCCCATTACAGGGCTAAAAAGGCAAAATTTAATTTACATATTTCTTTCTTTTTATTGCCATTGATATTACTTAAATTGCAAGTTTTGATAGACTTGTCTCAAAGCAAAATTTTAAATTGAGAGATAATTTCTAACATACTTGGATTTGTTTCTACTGCAATAAATAATAAAACACTTGTTTGCAACTGAAAAAAAAGACTCTCCATCAACATGTAACTTAAAATGGGGAGGCAAGAAGATAAGACAAGAGAGTACTAATTAATAGAAACATATTCATTCTCTACAAAAGGAGCTGATTCAAAATAAGCTGGTTGTTATTTGTGAGAAGCATTTCTACCAGCTTGGCAAGCTAATGAACTGTAAACAAGAATTGTACCCAAGCCCCTCAACACATGTAGGCAAATGCACACACACATGCAGCTGAACACGGACATGTTCTGGCATAAAAAGCACATTCTTGCAAGTTAGAAGAGAAAAGCATTATTGCTCAAACTGATGCACCTTTTTGTCGCATCATGATTGTTACAGCAGAATCCAGACAATTTACTTTAGACTTTTTTCAGGTGAACTAATGGTTGGTCCCTTGCTCTCTCTGGTACACCAAGCTGTTGTGAATGCAGCTGAGCTACAAAGTCCTTCTCATAGTGTCACTTTATTACCTTTCAAAACATTACCTGTATACTGGTTTTAAAATAACTCACATTTTCCCCCATTCTCAAAATCTCCTGTATCATAAACCACTTGTTTTTAATTTACTTTACATATTTTAATTTTTTTATAAATATATATATGTATTAAGAGAGAGAGAAAGGAGTAGGTATATTGAGAGAGGGAATTATATTCATTATGACGAAGTAGTAGCATTGTATCTCCTGGGATTTTATCTCATTATTAGTGTCCTAAAGTATCATTATAGCATAACTATTTATTCATGAAAGAAAGGGCTGTATCAAAACAAGCTGCTTCACAGGGTCAGAAAAGATACCTAAGAGATCTGTTACAAGAGGCAGCAAACCTGTCCATTCTAGACAGGCAAAGCTAAAGTGAATTCATTTCAGAAAAAAAAAATGCTGATGAAAAATCTGTATAAGGAAAAGAAGCCCATTTGGTTTATTCTCCAGTCTCCTGCTGTTTCTTTATAAAAAGGAGAGATTTAAGTAAATTAAATTATACAAATGTTGAATTTGGCCCAGTGTTTCCAAGAGCTTTCTGTTAACACCTGAGAATGAGACCGACTTGTAAAAGCATAAAGTTTAATATTTCTGGAATACATCTTATTGCAAAACATTTAAGGTTGTGTGATGCTCAGATATATTTTCTATCTGAGCCCTATCTCTGGCAAAGAAATGCCTCAAAACACATAAATCTGATGTCTTATTTCACAGTCATTTGTGATTCTATATTTGCTGATATTTTTAGTATCAGACTGACAGAATAGTTGTAAAGGAGTACTTTTGAAATGTCAAGTAAAATTATTCATATCACTTAAATTTATCAACTAAGATATTTATAACTGATTAAAAAAAAATTATCATGTGCTACTATTGACTAATATTGTCCCCACCGATAAGCCTCTTGCAGTTCATTTCAGTTCATCTTTGGTGCCAGAGTCTTATCTATGAAATCAATCCATCAATTTCTGGACAGAAACTGGAAAAAGATTAGCTCCCTCCCTGATGAGAAAAATCACTTCCTAGTGTACTCCCTTGCAGACTTCTACATTTTTCTTATGGTTTTCACTCTGACTCAGTCTGTAGAGGAATCTTAGCTTCAAGAGAATTAATACTTGTATAATACAAACCTGGAACCACAGCTCAGTTTTCAGAAGTGACTGGTAACATTATTCTTTAACTACACATAAATGCAAGCAACTATTTACTTATTTCACTTGAATGATTACAGTTTTTTTTTAAGCCAGGCAAAAAAGGAAGAAAAATACTCTTTTTGAATATGTTCAGATTAAGTTCAAAGTTAAACTTTAGATAATAACTTTAAAAAATCATATTGTAAAGCTGCAAATGTATTTATGTTTCTACATGTGAACATAACAGCAAAAACACAGATCCCACAGGCTTCTGGAAATATTCCAGTTCTCTAGCACCCAAGATCAAAGTGAAGACCTTTTTTTTATCTATGATGAATGCTGTGCAAAGCCTTGCATTTTAAAGGCAGTTATAGTCTTTCATTACTCCAAAACAGATGAAAAACTAGGTTAGAGAATATCGTAAAATGCACTGAATTACACATATGGAAAAAAAGAATATTGTCCTCTTTTACAATAAAAAAAGCAAGTGCCTGTTAGTCCTTTAATATCCAGTCTAAACTGTCTGTCCATCAAACATTAATTTATTTTTACAAGTGCCTCTTGAGACATACAAACATGCAGATATTTATTACTGTCCCTTTGCATCATTATAAACAGGCAGTTAAGACATAGTTTGTAAGGGGTTTGGTTTGGAATTACAGAGCAGATGATGTTGGAAAGTGCCTCTGAAGATTGCCTAGTCCAACCCACTACTCAGTACAGGGTCAGCCAGAGCAGGTTGCCTGGAACCACATCCAGGTGGCTTTTGAATATTTCTAAAGATGGGACATCACAATATTTGAGCAACTTATGCCAGTATTTCACCACCTTCAAAACAAAAAAAAGCTTTTTCTTATGTTCCAGTGGAATTTCCTTTATTTTAATTTGTGGCCATTGCCTCTGTGTTTCACTACATACCACTGAGAAGGGTCTGCCTCCATTGCCTTTACCCTCCTCCTGTCAGCTATTTATATACACTGACAACATCCCCTGACTTTTTTCTTAAGGCTAAACAACCCCAGATCTCTCAGCCTCTTTTTGCATGTCAGGTGCTCCAATCTCTTAATCATCTTAGCAACTGTTGGATTCCATCCAAGACATGCAGATCTTTCTTGCACTGGGAATTGTTTTGGGTTTTTTTTCTTTTTTCCTTCTACCTTGAGATTTGGAAATAAATATTTCACATTCAAAATACCTGCTACAGGAGAGTAAAGTTTGTTCTCAGGGGTTTTAACCCCTTAGGCTAAAGAAAAGTTCTTGGCAAGTCAACTGGTACTGTTTTATTGCAAAAAGTACCTGGGAGGGGGAAAAAAAAGTTAAGTAATTACACCAGCAGCATAGAGAGCTCTACTTTAAGGCATCCACTTGCTCATTCATACCCAGGTAAAAGTCTAGAGGTGAAATCACACTTTCACATGTCATTTTCTGGTGCAAATGTATCAAATGAGAGTCAAGGTGTCAGGACCACAGAAAAAGGCGAAGAGCAAGAGCTGCCTTAGGGATGGGAAGAGGGGACAATCTCTCTCTCCATTGTCCCTGGAGACACATATCAATGATATCTTTCCATTGGCTGACCCTGGACAGAGGATTGGAGCACAAAGATTTTTAACACAGATGTTGGCATGTAAGAGAAAGAAAATGATTTAATGTCGAACCCATTTCCAGATGTCCAAATAATCCTTTATAAAATTCTTTGTAGTCCATGACCACACCACAAGTACACTGATATATAAATGGTGGCAGCATTTCCTTTGAGTTTTATTGCCTGAGGGTTTTAGCACATTAAATTATCAGTTATGAGCATTAGCTATCTAACACCCACTCACTCACAATCTTTAACCTGGCAAAAGAAACACAAGGACAGTCTTTTTCATGAGATATGTGTTTGAACAGTAGCTGTTGGAAATTAAGAACGAGTTCAGTTTGAGAACAGCAGCAAATATGGCCACAAAAGCTCTGTCTGAATCTGAATAAATTAGTTAATTATTTTTCACCTACCCTGTTGTTATTATGATGCCATTATTAAACAGTGTCTAGGCAACTCTCACAAAAGTTTGATACTCATTTCTCACTGAAATAACTGCAGTCCCAGACTTTAAATGCTGATGCCTGAACAGCTCCCACAACAAGGCTAATGAACGTTCAAATCTTGGTTCTGTTGGTTTTGAAAAGACTAATTGGAAAGCAAAGAGTTTGCATCATCCAAGCTGCTTCGTGTCATGCTGCTTGGAAAAAAAATGACTGATTTATCTGAACATGGGTAAGCCATCTGGCTTAGTGGACACCCTCCCTTATTATGAAATGGTCATAGTCTTATTTCTTTAAATTTTGCCATGGTAGAGAGGTGAGCAGTTTAATGTCATAACCTAAACCATATTTTGGGTTGTCTAAATTTTTATGTTACTTATGTTTATTGTAGAATAAAGTGCATATATAATGTTGAACATATTATATCGCCTTTTCTACTAGATCAAAACACAAGTTTTGTTCACAGAACAAACACAAGTTTTGTTCCGAATTTGTCAAAATGTACTTTATGAATTTGGGGACCTAGATCACTACGTAACAATAGGATATTTGCTGACTGAAGAAACTAAAAAAAAAGATGCACAGTTGATATTCATTTAGAATGCAACCAGAGCATCCTCACATTGAGAAGAATACTGCTTTGTAAGAGAGAGCTGCCAAAGGAACAAAAAGAAAAACTCAAAGCTGAACTATTTTTAGGATGAGTGGGCCTGCATATTCAAACAGCTAGGAAAAGTACATTTTTACAGCTTTGCAAGTGTAAATCACTGGGAAAAAAACCTGTACCAGACTTGCTCTTGTCAGCAGCAGGTGGTAGATAAATTGTGGGAGGAAAATATTTTCTTATGGTTCATTGTCTTTGGTCTTTTCAGATTGTTTGCTACTAGTTTTTATACTCATTTTGTTATTGAAATATCTTTGTGGTATTTAAAAGGATAAAGCCCAACACTGAATTACCTACAATCTGCTAAAGAAATATATCACAACAAGAAATGATGACATGAAACACGATAGAGTATGCCTTGGCAAAGTGGCATAGGAGCAATGTACAGAACAGAAATTATGCAGAAAGTGCTGCTTGCAGGAAAGAAACATTGCTTTAAGTCAGGATGATAAAATATCATGACTGAGTTGGGTCTTCACAGTTACAATACTTGTTTTTTATGCTACTATCATCCTTCACCAGGATGGCAAAAGCAAGGTTTTAATCTTTGTGAAGAAAAACATCTTGGGACTAAGCCAGATGAAATATCAACTTAGCCAGAATCTCTTACCATGGCAAGCAGCAGTGTTAGGGTGGAAGCCCATAAACATAGCATCCATAGATACTTTCCCTGACCCATCGAACTTGACAAATTCCATGACTGAGTAACATCTTGAGTCTGAGGGTACTTACTATCATAAAGTTCAACAGCTGCTGCTGAATATAGTCTCTGTTAGCTTTTTCTTATTTCTTCCTTAGTTTGGCTATACTTCTGAGCATCCATGACCGCTTATGACAAATATTTCCACAATTTCAGGTTTTGTTGGAAAAAGCAACCTTTTCCTTTCAAATTTACTGGCTGAAAACTACATTGGTCTAATTGTAACAAACAGCAATTAACTCTCAACATCATTCCTGATTGACTTTGGTTTATTTGATGACTTTTCTCTCTCATTCCTTTTGTTCTTCTTACCCTCTACTATGTCAGCACAACATAGCTGAAGTTGGATTGAAGTATTGCACAGGCTACCTATTAGTCTCTAATACCATGAAAGATGCACACATGAAATGAACTAGAAAAGAATTCCTGAAATATACCACTAAATTTAATCGATTCCATGAAATCTGGAGGATTATGCCCAGCACAATTCAGCATA
Organism: Tapera naevia; assembly: GCA_033556795.1. NCBI lineage: Eukaryota > Metazoa > Chordata > Aves > Cuculiformes > Neomorphidae > Tapera > Tapera naevia. The sequence goes on from JAUMJJ010000038.1 coordinate 23,306,572, forward strand.
GAGGGTCAGATGCAGAGGAGGGAATTATGAGGATAAAATTTATTAAAACACTCTAATTTAAGTGTCTACAATAAAGCTACAGTACCCATGCTCAGTTTCTTAGGAACTACGCTCTGTTTTACCAACTGCTTTTAAACCATCAGAAGATACTTCCTCCATGTGCTCTCAAGTTTTGCCTGATTTGGTTTGAGTAATCTGTTTGAACTGTCCACAAAAAATGTGCATGTTAGACAGAAAGAGAATGAAGTTCTACAACTATTTACTCATTTAAAGTATTTCACAATGAAAACAAGAACAGAGAGCCCAGTCTTACAGTTCCTATATGAGCTATTTTTAGTCGTAGTTCTATTGTTACAACATAATTGGTTCCTTGCACAACAACAAATATTTTTTTCTGTGCTATTTCATCTTTCAGGTGGCAATTTGTGTCACTGAATATTGTACAACTATGATTTGACAAGTCATTCCCAGGTGATCTTTATCACACTTCAGAACAAAAAATGCAATCACAAGCTATATGGCACCAATTGCATTCTCATGTTTAGTTTACAATCTCTAAGGATACTATTTATTTTGCATGTTCTCCCAATACAAGTAATACCAAGGCAGTAGAATACACACAAAGAAACAGAAAGCGTGTGTTGTCATGGCACAAACAGTAAATGCACTGAACGTTCACTTCAACAAGGAGAGGCTCATTGAGACATTTTATAAGGCTGGTAACTGTACAAATAAGCCACTTTTTGATGTGCGAATAAAATTGTTTACATCATAGGAAATAAGAGGACAAATGTTGGGAGTGTATAATCTAAACCATTAGATTAGTTAAGGTAACTTCAACATTAAAAACACAGGTATAGCTATGTTATTCCCCTTAGTAATCACCCCTAGGAACAATCAACAGAAGTAGAATGTATTTTCCTCTTAAACATATCAGCAAGAGTTAAATCCACCTAACCACTGCATCTGCATTCCCAAGTTAGATATCTAGGAAACTCATGGGAGAATTCATCATCTCCAGAATTGTTTGTTGGGTTTGTCTTCAAAGGCAAACACAAACTTGCAGTATTTACACATTCATCTTTGAGATTTAAGTCAGCTCCAAATCTATGTCTGCATAGCATAGCTGGGGCAAAATCAAAAAGAATGTAGTGGTGAGTTCAGTTGGGCAATAAGGCAGGTCCATACCATCCCACAATCCAGTAAAACAGATTCACTATTCTCTGTTCTACAGTAATTCATGACTTTTCTTGCTGCATTTTGTCCTACTTGGCAAAAATAATTTCATACTTCCTAAAAAATAAATTTGAGTTTGTCTCTCAAGGCAGGTATTTGTTACTCAAAAGCAATACAAAAGTCGAGATAACTTGTGTAATGATTTCCATTTTGATTAACTGGTTCCAAAAGAGAGTTCAGTGATCCTGCCATCGAACATGCCCTTTCATCATTGTTCTCTAGCAATGGGGATAACAAAACACAAGAATGGTCAGAACACAAATACAAATATAAGGAAAGGCACACTTTTCCCAGCCCAGTATTTTGCAGGCTTTTATACAAAAAGTTATTGTAAAAACTTAGGCATATTAAAATCAATGATATTAATTTATTTACACAAGGGCAACTCCTTCAATCAAATATGTCTTTCATCTTACAAAACCACTGTATATATTAGCTGTAAATTCATACCTTATTGGTTTAAAGTAAACTATCTTCATGTAACATAAAACAAAAACAGATACGCTGCCTGAAAATGTTCCATCTACCCAGTTAGATGATGTCTTAGTCTCCTTTGCAACCTTAATCCTTATGGTTCTGTACGTTTTCTGAAAAATAGGATCTAGAGAGACATAAAAAGCTTCTATGCCTTCATCAAATTTTGCCTCTCCAGTGGGTGCTAAGACAGAAATCTTATTCAACCTGTTGTTCATATATTTCCTAGCACAGTAAGACTCTGATTCCATTGGTAGTATGCAGGCTTTATGGTACACAAACATATACAACTGCAGTTGCATGTTACTGTTTATGTTGTTTCTAACATTATAGTTTTCCTGTGTGGACAGGGATGGTGTATTAGCATGTGCTGTGCAGTTGATAAGACAAGAATTAAGTATTTTAAAAACTAACATGAGCAAATTCTAATGGAAAAAATACAACTGCTGCTGCCCACTACAGAAAACGTTAAGTAGACTACTGGAAATCAGTGGTAAAGGCCAGGTAACACAGCACACTAATCGTAGTGTCTGAATTGAGACATTTCTAAAGCAATTATCTGGTATCTCAAGAGCTTCAAGGTTTTTCTTCCACTAATCACACAGAGCCATAGCTTCTGTGTTTTGTTACTCCTCTTTATAGAGGAAGTACACAACCACAGGTGTAATTTCCCAGAATTAGTGTTTAGGACACAGAGAGACAGAGCATTTTGCTGCAAATCTTCCAACCAGGGATTTTTTTTTTTCCTGGAAAGAAAGAAGAGGCTTTGATGTCTGGTTTTCTCTAATGCTGGAGGCAATATTTTGAAGGTGTGTCTGGCCACTCACCAATATACTCATGTCGCGTTGTTCTCATGGATTTTGGACAGAATACTCTCAATATATTCTGCCAAGCTGGACAAGTCCATGAACCTGAATTTTTAATACTATAAATATATAACAGCATTGACAGATAACTACCAGTGCTTGGTAATATACATCCGACATTCAACAAAGAGTCAATAGCACTATGTGGCAGGGAAAAAAGAGCAAAACAGAACTACTGTGCTCAGGCACATTACTGGCAGCATAAATATAAGAAGCTATCCTTTCACAAAATCAGTAGAACATGGGAGAGAATTTACAAGATAGGCCACATAATCTAGTCAATGGTTTCTGTTTGTCTGTATCCCGATATGGTTTATGGGATTTTTCAAAAATTTTAAATCAAATCTTGTGCAAATTAAACATTTGAACTGTTCAAGTGGTGAAATTGGTAACAACTCTGAAAAAATAGTTTTCACAAGGGCAAATCATTTCATCTTGATTAAAAATGCAAAAGAAGAGTAGGTAGGAATGTGGTTGAGAGCTATAGAGAAAAATATGAAACAGTTCTTTCTCATTTATGTGTTTTCCTCAGTTCTATGCTCTAACAGAATGTGCTACTCCCAAGCCTGCCCTATAAATTTTTTAAGTGACATCTCCTAATCTGATGTATTTTGAAGCTGTATTGATAATCGCTAACATTTTTTTTTCAAATGTAGGCACTTGAGCTTGGGCACCTAAATAAAAAAGAGGCTGTCACTGAAGTCAGAGAAATTTGCAAGGCCTCTGATCCTGTGAAGATGGAATTAACCAGCAAGAAAAACAGACATGAGGTAATGAGATTAACTTTTCTAGCCAAATTTCAAAATACAGGTACATTTCTTTCCTAAGGCTGACAGAGAAAATGTCAGGTAGAACAATGAATACATTAATAAATTTAAGATTTGCCAAAATGTTACAAACAAATATTTTTTGCCCAAACTCTTCAAAAAAAACCACAGAAACATGATATGCTGCAGTGTAATCAGAATATATAATAAATTCATCCTGATATATTATTACTCTATAGAAAGAACCACTAGGAAAAAAGTAAAAGACATATTACCTGACCCTCTGGAAAGCAACTTAATAGCGACCAAGGTCTTTGAAGTGCTATAAAACATGAGAAAAATATCAAAGTTACATAGACATTATTTAAGTGATGGATACTGCTTCCTTCCGCTCACACATATTCCAGCCACAGTGTATTCCAGACACTGTTGCCCTAGCTGAAAGCAAATGTTGATGTTAGTTTAGTATCATTTTCTACAGTACCTATAGCAACAGCAAACACATTATCAAACGCTTAAGCAAAAGACTGATTACTCTGTTATCATAGTTTCACTTATGAATCTTTGAGTGGTGTCTAAATGATTGATACTCTGTAACGCGTGGTCTGTACTGTAATCTTGCCCTTGCACAAACATTTTCTTTTGCAATGCAGTTCCACACTGTAAAGAAATATTTGTTTTAAGCTATTAAAAATGTGGTTTATTTAAGACCTGATTCTACACCTCCAATACTCACATAACAGCTTACAAGTATCATAGTTAGGCACCTGTTAGAATCTGACATTACTTATTAACGAGAAAGATCAATTATACTTGCAAAGACAGCACACAAAACATTGCACAAACATTACTTAATGAAACATTATAGCATTTTCAAGAGAAATTATTGTGTTAAATGTATTCAATGCAGAAAAAGTCATAGATAATGCACCAGAGAGGCAAACTATTTGAGGATACAGTGACTGAGAAACATGGTATTCCCCTGACCGCAATAGTGCCAATTTATTTGCTTAAGATAGAAATCAAGTACAGGGCTTTGCTATTTCAAGAATATATGACTTGCTAAAGGTTTAAGAACCATGGAAATCCAAAACCAGATTTAGGAGAGTTTAGAAACATTTTCAAATTCTACACCCAGGCCAAAAAATCTATGCAAATAATCAAATTATGGAATAAAAATTCATTTTGAATTACAGGGCAGAAGCAAGAAGGTATTACTGAGAACCTTACTGAGAAGCACTGTGGTTTAGAGTATTGTTTCTTTTGAACTGCTGCAGTTTCATGAAAATGGAGTAATGCTCCAGTGAACTGGGGCATAATATAATACCTAAAGTACACCACATAATATATTTACATTTCAATACATGGAAGAACAACTTCCTGTTTCAAATAGAAACTGGTTTTGAAGGGTAAAATACAAAAGCATATATATCCTGGGCAAATTCTGAGGTATTTTTTCTTCTGTTTTCAACATTCTTTGCAGGTCTTCTTCCCAGCATCAAAAGACAAGGAAAAATTAAAAGAAGCAAAAAGTAGATTGAAGCTATATGAAATTTTTCAAAGAGTTCCAAAATTAACAGTGATCTACCACTTAAATAAATAAATAGGATGACAGTTAGCTCGTAAGATTTTATTTTTAAAAAGAGCAAGGATTCCTCCTTCCTCCACAGTACATCTGATCCTCTTGAGATGTCCTTCCACATCCTACCTCTGCATCCCATCAATGGAACAGTAACAGACTCTTTCAAATGCTGGCACAAAACAGCCTCTACCCAGCCTAAGTAAATGACTTCAAAATCTAGGTAACACCATAACTGCACCTGCTCAAAACTTTCTTCTGCTTAAATAGAGGACTCGTTGTTGAGAAGGGATTATGGAAGGCAAGGTATAACAGAAGGCAGCACGTGTGCAGTCTGTGTCTAGGCAACACCATCTATTGTCTCAGTTTTCTTGTGACTTTCATAGTGTGCAGTCTCTTCCATGAAACCTGACAGTAAGTACAAGTCTCAGGTTCATTAAGAATAACTACATCTTCACTCATCTTAGTATGAAGATAATTCTGACAGCTCACAACCCAGATGCAAATAAAATGAAAATAAGAAATCCTCCTTTTTAATATCATGATTTTCAGATGCTGACTTGGGACTTTAAAGAACCTTGGAGATGGCAGCTGTGCTAGTGGAAGGGAATAATATTTGGTAGGTAAATGATCTAAGGGGTATTTCATATTCTGATATGCCCTCTAAGGTTTCTCACCAGGTAAGCATAACATCACGTAAACAGGCCATGTAAAAACTGTAGGAAAATCTTTATCAAGTAGCACACAGGAAAACAATCAGAGTACTAATAATATGTGTTCAGAAAAACAGTAAGCTGAAGTTGTAGGATACAGAAAATCGGAAAAAAAAGTGACAAAACTCTGGAGTTCTGCATCTGAAGTTTATGCACATCTGAAGCCTTAAATGCTCTGCTTTTCTTGCTTAGCAGTTTATCCATTATGCATAATGATGCAAATCACTGTAGCTGCGAAACACAGGACAGTTTCTACAAAGAGCCGTAAAGAGTTTTTAAGCAGTGCCACCTGGAGGTGAAAGAGAGCTTTTCATCTCCTGTAGCATCAAGGCCCATCGGGTCTAATTTCCACATTTCATACCAGATATAACGATATAGTAAATACAAAAATCCCTTAATGGTCCTAGAGTCCTCCAACAGAAACAGTCCTTTAGAACATTCACCAGTGGGTGGGAGGAGGAGTGTAATCTTCACTGAGCCAAGTCCTACTCCAAAACTAAAGCTGCAGTTTCACATACCTGAGTCACACAGCTACAGCAAGGCAGCATCTCAGGGATTCGTGTAGTTGGCACAGGCAATACGTCCCTTTTCTCTATCAGAAGTTTGTGTATTTTTGCTGTGAAACTGGTTCCCCAGCCACCTTAGTGGCTTAGTCCTTCACTGAATACTCATCAGTTTGTTGATGTCGTTCTTGTATTGATGTCCCAAAACCAGACACAGTATTCTAGATATAAATCAGGTAAACTCAGCTAAAAATGACCCTGCATTCATGTCAGGAAAATGCAGAACCCCTTGAAGTTCTCCATCTGTTAACGCTGACTGACGAGCGGTATAATATATATGCCATTACAAAAGTGAAGTCTGGAAGGGTCTGCCCCTATGTCCAGCACACATACAAAGGTATTTGCACTGACCACTCTATCAAAGCTTGTTTCTATCTTTGCAATGCAACCTGTGTCACATAGCACAGCACGGGGCCATATCTGCTTCTAGATATATCTCGTGACCTCTCTATTGGTCTTACCACACAGCAAACATATCTCAAAGTAATTCTTAGAAAAAAGTTACAACAAAACAAAATACAAATAAGACATAAATATTTGAAAGGAAAGAAAGGAAGAAAACATGTCCAGGTGTCAGAAAAAAAAATTACCCTTTGCCATCATCTTCATCATCTTTAGTAAGGATGCATACTGTAATGAAAAAAATAGTAATGAAAGTAAAGTAATGATGGGGAAAAAAAGTAAAACATGGCACTAAGATAAAAGAGGACTTACTTGGATATGTCTGCTCATGCATCAGGTCAAGTTGCTTTGCAAAGAGACACCTCTTATTTAGCCAAATAAGAATCAAGAGGAACTGAACAGTGCATGTTTCCATTTAACAAGAGAGGGCAGAGATTGTGCAGACCCTGGCTACAGTGCTGGCACAAGAAACTGTAAAGAAGCCAGAATCTGTAAAGAAATTATGCCTCATGTGGATGTATATATGGACAAGCACTTGACACAAATACTTTTTGCTGGACTTCCAGTTGAATTTCATTGTTTTAGGGAATATTTCTACTTCAAGTAACCAAAATTCTTTGACAAAAAGATATTCCTTCAGATTCATGGACTTCTACAGTTGGACCTTGCAAAAAGTATGCTTAAAGAATTAATGCATGATGCCTCAAATTAGAGTCAATTTATATTGGAAATACATTCAATGGGGCTTTTGGTATTGATTTCAAGCAAAAAGAAGACTTTCAAGTATAATTACACCAGTTTCACAGTTAAAAACTCAAGCATGTACATAAATGGAGATTCTCTACCACCTGCTAGGCTTCACCCCTCAAGCAGTTCCCATTTAGCAACTGATGTACCAAGTCACCCAGCTGATACCCTGGACTCCAGTAAATACCATATGCAGCTATACCTGTTTACAATAGTAAACTATATAATTACAAAAGTTAACCAAGTCAGGGCATTTTTAACACCTCTCAAATTAGCTCTTTTGATCGGACTGCAAGTTTTATACAGCGGTATTTTCCTCTAGAAGAAACCTGTCTTTTTACCGAAAATGTAAAGAGCTGCTCTATATTATTCTGTATTCCAAAACTGCCAGATGGTTTTGAAGTCGATTTCTAAATCTAATTCTTCCCATATTTTTTTACCAAGCTCTATCCTGAAAACTACAACAGCATGAAATTTGAAAAATATGAAGAGTCAAGTATTGCCAAGCCAATCAGTGTTGGGGCTTCAGTGACACTCATAGGGCTCATTGACCCTGACCAGCTTCACCCAGCATCCCCACCCCACTCAGGTCCCAGGATCCCTTTTAAATTCCCAGGAGCCATCAGACCCCCACATCAGTAAGACTGCAGCCAGGCTGGTCTGCAGCTCCCCACAGCCCAATATCAACCCATCCCCTCCCCAGAGAGATGCCCAATGCCCAGGGATGAGGCTACCCCAGTGGCCCTGGCTGCCTCATTCCTGGTTGGAGTGGTAGGACTGGGACAGCCTGGAGACACCCGACAGCTCCAGAATCCCCAGCCCCAGAGAGTCACCAGCCCATGCTGCACCCTGACATTCATAAGCAATTAAACAGAAACCTCTTCACTCTACTGAGATAGCTAAGGCACAATTTAACTACCTAAAATCAGTGAATGACATAATAGTCTCAGTTGTGCAATTCCCATAAAAGCCAGCACTGACATACACAAGCACAGTGATATTATTGCCTGTCAGACACTGTATCTCAAATCTCTGTCACTGCAAGGGTTTTAAACATGAGAAAGATGAAGGCAGAGTAACACGAGAAGCAAGGTTATTCAATTAAAATCATAGCTGATATTTACATATATTCTGCTAAACTGTACAGTTGTTTTTTGTTTATCTAAAAAGTTTTCTGGCTCACTCTGCAGTGTAGGCAGTTCTACAAGACAGATTGTTTCTGCAGTCCTGTAAAAGTACCCTACCAAAAATACATGTGTTAATTATGCTCTGAAGGTTCTGCTACACCACAATGAAAGTCCCATACAGCACAAAATTCCAGAACTGTGAGAGCAATCTGCTTCTAAAAGAGGATTACACTCAAATAAAAAATATTTAGATTCATGATTTCAAGTTGCATAAAACCAGACACATTTTATATGGCTTTAGAATGTCTCTCCTTTGTCACTACACAGTTATGTGCACATTCATAAAGACTTTAAAATTAATATCAATATCACCCCTACAATACATTGAGATTCTATGCTCTAAGTAGTAAAGATCCAGCATATCACCTCTTTTTTTGAGTAAGCAGTGGGATCAGTAAGACGTCATATGAAACTTGCAGTTCAAGATATGCACAGTGGCAAAAGTATTGAAAAAATGAATTCCAAATGTACTTTTTCTCTCATTTTATTGATGTTATATTAATGATATAATCAGCAGAGTATACTGGAGTAGTTGAAGAGGAGCAAAGACAATATGACATAGAATTCAGAAAAGAAATATTCCAAACACTCTGCTGTTCCTTATGATAACTTACGGGGTAGTACCCTTTCACCTCAATTTTTAAAACAGATCAAATAGTACAGAAGACACTAAGTTCCGTAACAGTACGTCACTCAGCATGACATTGTAATCCAGAACTTAAAACAACATAAAATATCCTTACAATTCTGTCGATGCCACCCTTTAATCCAATCAATTGCCAGAGCATAGAGCTGGCACAGAGAAAGCAGTCATCCTAGTTCTTAGAAGAACAATGCACTATTACCAATGTCTTAAGAAGGAGATGTCCCTGTTGTCAGAATAAGTGCTTCTCCCTCATAAATCACTCTTTTATTTAGAGAAAATATGTAGTTGGACAAAAAAATATGATCTGAATGCTTTCTACTTCCAGCTTAGCTGAAATCTGTGTCACAGATATCAGGCATTCAACCTGAGAGGTTTATGCCAAGTACAACATCTTGACCACATTGCAAATAGCAACTAAGATGAAGGTTTTCAAGTCAGAGTCTGTGTTTAAAAATAAGCAATAATTCACCTGAATTAAGAACATCACGTATTTATCACAGACTCAACACTTATATCATGAATTGTAGTAAGTGCTAGGAGCATCTATTTATTACTTCTAACATGTTTCTTTTCCTATTTTCCTATACACTTTCACCATATTTACTATCTCAGGATAGTAAAATCTAAAGGATCAAAAACTAAACTTTCGGTAAGCAAACAGTAGCTTAACAGAGATAATAGTTTTAGACACACAACTGCTGAAAAGTTAAATCAGACTTCTATACAATTAAAGTAAGCTGACAAATTATCTAACTTGCAGCCCTGACGTTCAGTAAGGAAACTCATTAATCTTACTTCTGAATTTCCTCAGGAGTAATGTCTGCAGACTTTTGATAAAAAACAGTCAGACTTGGCAAACAAGTATATTTGCTTGACTCACGACAGAATTTCACACCCTACCCTTTGCCAGACCTACTTCTACAATATCAACCAAGTTCATCAGTCTAACAGAAATACATCTTTGTCCCTTCCTTTCTCAAAAAAAAGCCTTTCAAAACATTCATAATGTCATTGCTACCCCAAACCCATTCTTCTATAGTATTTGTTAGACCACTTGAAATCAGCCTAACACCCCAAATAACCGTACGCTAAATGTCAAATAAAAAAGATGTTGCCACCTCTAATTATTAGTTCTACATCAATGAGTCACTGAAATACTGAAAGGTATAGAGCTCTGAAACCACAAATCAGAACTTTTAGTAAATTCCTGGTACTCCAAGTTATACATATGTTATTAAGTCCATTAACTTCATTATTTCTTGGTTCTTATTCTAGTACTCTGCACTACCCCAAGGGTTTCCCTGAGATGACAAAGCCTGATGCTTGACCACTCCAATGGCAGGTGAAATATAGCAAGAAAGTTCTGCCAGTATTTAGGGTTGCCATATTAAAAATAAAAAGAACTCTTCAAGTCCTACAGTGGCAATGTGAAGACTGAAAAGAAGATTTTATGGCTGTCCCAGGATTAAATTCATGGACCTGTTCATGCTCTTCAAAGACACAGGGCAATAATACCAATAAATGTTTCTTTCCGTACAGAAAAGTACCAAATTTATTTTTTTCACTGGTTACAAATGGTGAAATCTGAACTGTTTATGTAACTGCTAAGGTTTAATTTGTCAAAACTTCTGTATACCTAAACCACAGCATTTTAACATCACTATATCCAGAAAACACCCCTTTACAAATTTTTTCTTTAGTTCACACCAATCACATAAAAATATTAAACAGATCCATGGCCAACAAAATCACATCAGATCTTATTTCACCTCTTCATATATTCCTTCTCTTTAACATGTATCATATGTATTAGAAATTAAAGTAACTCTTAACCACTTAATGCAAATAAATTTATTCACACAGATCAATGATTTACTGAAAGCAACTATTGACATCTCTTTCTGCCTGTATCAGTCATCTCTAGACACATTCTAGAGCATTTCTAAGATGAGGAACACATCACGACATGCTGAGTGATGTTCACAGGCTCTGAAGTAGTATCTTGTCCACTCAGCTGCATGTAAGTCACAGTAAGTCCTACAACATTCTCTGCTTGCCCTGGAGAGAGATATCTCTAATGTTTTCAAATATATTTTCCCTGATCATAGACGATAAACACTAATACTAATGTTACTGTCCCCCCAAGAAAGTCTTTCCAAACATCCCAAATGCAGTACTTTGGGGAAGTGTGCTCCTTGAGCTCAAGGGGTGTTACTTTCTATAGACATGATGATAGTAAAAACATAGAACAAAATCAGCAGGCCTTGCATAGCTATTTATAGTGCTGGGATTTTCCCTAGCAGCATCTCCCAGGTTCAGTTACTGAATTCATGTTTTAATTTTTTTTAGTGCAGAGATTGCCTTTCTTTTTACTCTACAATTATTTAGAGTTAATAAAGTCATTTCAAACAACATATTAATTAAAAACTGCCTATTTAATAACATCTGCTTGCCACGATGGCTTAAAACCCCTGGATTCCTTTAAAAATATTTATATAAAGATTAGTTGCTGAGCTATACATACTGCAGCAAGTCTTCCACCTGCTGGACAAAAGGCAGTACTAGGTTTCCTTAACAGGAAACAGATGCAACAAACAGCCGTGAGCTACACAATGACCAAAAAAAAACAGAACATCAAGGTTCCCTTGTTCTTGTCTAAGTACATTCAGTAAATAAATAAAGGTGAAAATACAGCCATCTGATTAAAAGGATACAAAGAGGTCAAGCATTTGTTGCCAAGGAGGACCTGTTCTACTTTCCCAATATTCATCTTTTAATAAACTGTTCCTACAAAGTCTCTTTATCTTTTACAGAGGACCTGCACTAATTGAAACGGAAATGCTGCAGGTCTTCTGCCTTTGGGGCTGTTCTGTATTGATAACTGCCCTAAAAAAAAAGCAAGGAGAGAGATTTCCCTCTTCAACTTCTTTACCTAGCTCAAGTGGTTGGCTGAATCAGAATATTGTGTATTCTGTGATCCTAAACCAGCTGAGAAATTGTTAGATTCCCGTGTCCTCAAGCAGACTCAGACTGGACACCAGGCTAAGAACTGAAGGCTTTTTACTCCCAGACCCTCACAAAGCGAGGTCTGTTCTCCGTCGCTCCTGGAGAGATGAGTGATACTGCTGTGACTTGGGGAGAGGGGGACATACTACAGGTTGCTGAATCTGTATCTCAAGAAAACATGAAAAAGACTTTCATCACTGTACATCTCTGTAACAAACTACAGGCTGTTACCTACTGATTTAAAGAAACAGCAACATAATCTTTACTGAAGTTCATTTAGTTCTTCCAAAGCTCAACTAGTTTTTCTCTTTTGCAGCTTCCTTTGAGACTCCTAGCAGCATTCTTCCCTAAGGTATTGCCTAAGCCTTGAGCAAATCAAGGATGCAAACAGAGAGGCTGCAGGTCTCCTTTGGTGTTATCCATTGTCCTCTAAAACCTACACATCATCAAGAGAGGGGAAGGTTGTGCAATTGTGACTACGGTTAGGAAAAGATAGGTCACAAAATCTCCTGGGAGTGTTCACAGATGTGAAATGGGATTAGCAATCATTGCACATAATGAGAATCAAGACATAATTTGCGGTTTATAATTTCTAGATCTTGATAACAAAGTCTGAGAATTTTTGGCATAGAAAAATTATACTCAATACACTGTCCTTAGCAACAACAAATATAAACAGGGCTCAATGTTATGAAATTTATGTAAAAATTAAAAATCAAACAAAAGGTACAGACGAAGCTATCTAGAGACCTAATATTTTATGTCAGCAAAGGCACTACAAAACACCACTTGTAGAGGTGTGTATGCACATGCACATAGAGGTTCATATATGTATCAGCTACTTCAAAGGGTCAGTTTCACAAAGCTAAACGTAGTTTTGTGAAATTAGTTGGAAGAAAATATTTTTTTTAAAAGCACAATGATTTGGAAATGAGCCAGTTACTCAAGAAGTCACAATCTGAGAGACAAATAATTTTAAAAGTAAATGAAATTACACAGAATAAAACTATTTACAACCACAAAAAAATCAATAAAAAACTGCAATGAGAAAAGATTGAGAATGATTTTAAGTTAAACTGAGAATAAAAGCAAAGTAATAGTATTACTATAATTCCTCAGTGATAACGTGGACACAGCAGAACTGTACAATGAATAGTTCACTAAGCTCTTTTATGCATGGATAATCAGATGCAGCCATATAATAAGGTTGATTAAATTCTGTTTTATTTCAGTGGTAACAAAGGAGGCTTCTAGAAAAATCTTCCTGAAGTTCAATATTTTTTGATCAACTTATCAGGACCATGAACTTTAGAAACAAGTGACAGAAGAACTCTGAAGAATGCTTCACAATTTTCAGGTCAGAGAATGCCTTGAAAGATTCAGGACACTGAAAGAAAGCCAGTCTGACACTATTAACAAATATAACTCAAATAACTTCAATACTACAGGGTCTTCCAACCTCATGGATAAAATAAAACAAAGCCTGCAGCAGGATTCAGTCAATAAAATACTTAAAAATGGCAATTACTTGCTAATTTATGTGTGTTTACATTAGATCATGGCAACTGGTTTGATAGATTTTTTGATGGCATTACAAGTCTGGCTGATAATAACAAATAGCATCAGTGTAACATTTTCAGAGCATCAAATGAAGGCACTTGCATACCTGCTCCACCCACACTCAGTGCTCACCAGCCAAAGGCCAGGCTTGTTGTTTAATTCCCATTCAAATGCAGCAGCATGTGCTTATAAGCAGGATACTGCTTAGCACTGGACTAACACAGCCACACAGTATCTGGACATAAGCCGTATTTTTAATGGAATTCCACAGAATCACCTCTTATCTCCTCCAACTTCACAATTCTGAAAGAAAACAAAATAGAAGAAGTGAAGGCTAGGGAAAAGGCAAATTACAGAAAGGGTAGAGTTCACTGACACAGTGCAATCAAGATCACGTGGTAGCATGGACTCAAGCAATCCCAATGCATTTTAAGATAAGCAAATCTAAAGTTATGTATAGGAACAAAGACAATGACTTCTGCCCTAGTAATCATAAACACTTAAAGAGATCATCAAATGGGCATGGATTTTTAAAGAGTTCTGAGCCCAGAGGAGCTGCTGGGATACTGGGATGTTTAAAAAAAAGGAAAATGAAAGAGAAGCGGAAAATAGGAGACCAGAAGTTCCATTATCTCTGTGTTTGGCAGCACTACATCATATTCTTTCAGAAAAGCATAACCTGTTTTCAAGTTAATATCTTGAAAATAATATTGATCAGCTACGACATCAAAGACGAGTACAGTAATGATTCAGAGGTTTGATGGTGCAGGACCACAGAGACTCAATATTTTCAGCTCAATAGAGAAAAGCTGAAGCAATGATTTGATCACATTCTTTAAGTACCCAGATGTAAAACACTGGCACTATAATATTTTTTTCAGGCTAGCAGCAAAGACACAAGATCCAACGGCTGGAAGCAAAAGCCTAAAATCCAGAAGAGACAAAACATAAATGTTAATAACAGCACTACTTACCTGTTAGCCAAAAACATTTTTCTTCATTATTGAATAATAAATATCTGAGACCGTAAGCTTATTCTGAATATTGAAGTAATATAAACAAAAAAATCGGGGCACTTAATATACTGTATCATGTATTATTCAATTCCATGTTGGTATAATTTTCACTACAGTACAGTTTTAAAATTATGTTTAGAATAGCAGTATCACATTGTGTTATATCTAATGATTAATTAAATAAAGTTGTCCTATTTTATTGAAATAAACAAATGGTAATAAAATTTGCAAAAATAAATGGATTCAAGATGCAGAAGCCTAGGTAAGGTCTCTGTCAAGGTACAGTTCAATTTTTGACCAAAGGCTACTAACAATGTCAGACAGTTAATTGGTTTTGCTTAGCCTTCCGAAACAAAGCACCCTCAACCACAGACAATATTTGAAAAAAAGTACTTCCAAAAGGTATCTTTCAACAAAGGAAGGGAAGAATTTCCTTAGAATAAAAATTTCCTTAGAATAAACATTTTGGGAAAGCTTAGATAAAAGTTTTGCTGTATTACTCGTAGAAAAAGAACTTATTAGGAATACAATAAATACTGTAAGCAGATAAACATTCTGATATGCACACCTCATGTAGCTAAAACTCTCAGTATTTCACTTTCAGAAAGAAAATTAAATATCTGAAATATTTTCATATCTCTTAATGTATCAACGTGTGTGCACTGAATGTATTAAAATGCTATTTACTGGCAATTACTTGCATCATTTTGTAAATTCTACATTAAAGCCAAAACAAAAAGGTTAAAATTAAAATATCATTCCTGTTCTCAAAGATCAATTGTTTGGCCTTTTTTAAACTTCCTGTTTTGCTCTATAGGAACTCTTCTTTATCACACTCGATTCACGGAACAAGCTATTATTGTTTTGCTTTACTTTATTCCCCATCAGCAAAAAAACTACTGCACCTGAACAAGACACTAAACCCCTTTTCCATGCATGTTTTCTCACAGAATGAACTGACATCAGTAGATTGTTTGCTTTTAACCCTGACACCTCCCTGACCTATTTTTGAAACAAATTTTATTTTAGGATGTCCTGACTCTGATACTAAATTGGAAACCCTGGTGTGAATTTTATAGAACAGTATTTCCTTTTATAGAGGATGTTCACAGCTAATCTGTCATCTACAGGGCAGGCAGAGGCCAGAACGCTAGGAAACCAAGACAGGTGGCCTAGTAGAACCCTGAAACCTAAACTTTTTTGGCATTTTGTGCTAAACTACATTGCAAGGAATCTGAGTATTTTCTCACCGTGCCTTGTTTTATTAACACTATTAAAAAACACCTCTGTAACAGAATAGGCAAACATCAATCAGAAGAACTTTCTCGCAGAACAGTTCTTCCCCTTAGATAAAGATGGGAAGCAAATTCCCCGTTTCCCACAGATCTTTTCCCAAGTAGTTATGCCAGGAAAGGAAGAATCCGTGTTTGTTCAGGCTCGACCCGCCCCCATCCCCCCAGCCTGCCGGCACCCACTTGTGTTTTTATGTTTTCAACACGCTTTTTAAAAAAGTATTTTCACTAAGACAGCAAGGTATGCCAAACCCCTCTCATTCTATTATTATTAATAATGAAATTGAATTAAATTATTATTCTAAGTACAATTCTTAATCGAACTTGTTCACTATTAGTTGTTTACGTTGCCATCTGACTCAACGTAAATGCAGTGCATGGCAGCGTAGTCACCAAAGTAGCTATAAACGGAAGGTTTGACTCCTCCCTTTCCATAGCACCTCAGCATCTCCAGGAGACGCACCCTATGTAGCACCACACTCCTTATATCCTGGTAAGATAGTGATTCTGAAAACAAAGCATAGTTTGTCCTTGTGCAGACAAGATAGCGCGGAGATATGGGACCTAAGTCTCCAAAGACAATCTAGAGTTAAGAGCAGCAGCAGAGAAAAATGGCTTTACATTAGTCCACGTGGAGCTAATGTGCCAGGACTGCACTCAACTCCCTGAGCTATTTCATTTAGGCAGGGGTTTCTACTGATCCTCACGGTATGCAGTGTAGGTATCATTCAAATTATGCAGTGGAAACCTTCTCTTGCTCCCAACTTTAACTAAAAGACGTGGAGCAGCTTTAAGTCGAGTTAGTCAGCTCAATATTAGCAAATCTACTGCATCCACAGCCTCAAGTGCAGTAAGAGGGGTGGGGGTTCCCCACAACCTGTCAGAACAGTATGGAATAGGTAAATATGCTCCAAGAGCACAATTGCTCCTCTTCTTTCACATTAGCCTTCCATTATATTGAGGATCTTTGTTTGGGCGCCCAATTTGACTTTAATGGCATCAATTAGCAAGTCTTCACAGAAAAATTCCTCCTGAAGGCAGTGCTTTACAGAGAAGCAGCAGGCTTTAACTTGCTTAACAACTGTGCTGAACTCAAACATAAAGGAAGAAATGTTGTTAACGACACAACCCAGAATAGCCAACTTAATTAAAAAGTTCCGATTTTGAACACAGTAATACTGTTTCCTACTGTTAGAGGCAGACACCAATCTAGTATTTAGGGAAGGCGCTTGCAAAGCCTAGAAAGAAAATATAAATGTCTGTGTTTATGTATCTGTCTGCAAATGTGATGGAAGTATCTGTGTTAGTAAAAATAATTGCCACTACACAAAATAGCTGTTCAGCTGCATTACAATGTTTCCATTTATTATCTAGAATATATAAACTATTTTACTAAAAAGGATACACACTGCAGACAAAGCACAGAAAATACAGATAGTACGTACATTTTGAGAAAATTCCTCTATTTCTGTTCCTGGCAATTTCTGTTTTTTCAGACATGTAAAATAAACACAGCGAGACTGACTTCAGCATTTTTATGGTTTATAGCCCACAGTCCCAAGATCTGCCAAAATCTGGATGGGCAGAACAAAGTTATCAAGAGTTAAACAAACAAAAAAAAATGCTTTCTTTGCTGCATTTTTCTACACTATGCCACCTGTTGTTAGCAGCTTCTCGTGGGAGTATTTTTACTCTTAGAAAGATTACATTATGTAACTTTTCATTTTGGACTTTTGCTAGTAACACCAAATGAAGTATTTTGTCTATCTAAAAAAATGCTGCAGCCTTCTGAAAATGCATCTTCTAAGGAAATAATTTTTCAACCTTAACTTCCGCTTTTAACTTGGAAGGTTTCAGAATACAAACACAGCATACCAACAGAGATGGAAGACAAACTTTATGAACTTCAGAATCATGATGCTTGATCTATAAATGATGAACTAAAAAGCTTTTTGACTGTCCCTCCTCCCAGTGACCCGATGCTCATTTTCTGTACGAGCTTCCTCATCTCTTAAGACAAAAGCAGCAGTTCTACTAATTAAAAGGTTCTGCAGTGATTCTAAATTTCTATTTGCTGTATTGACATATATATGTTATCTTGAAACGTGTTTTTAAACCAGTTAAATATAATTTGTCAGCAATTATGCCCTTACTTTGGATTAGCATGTCCTTTGTTAATTAAAATAGTCCCCTAATACAATCTTGACAAGTACTTTAGCTCTGGAGCTTGTGAGCCCCTAAGCTATCATGAACTCCACAAGTTTCTTAATT
Organism: Tapera naevia; assembly: GCA_033556795.1. NCBI lineage: Eukaryota > Metazoa > Chordata > Aves > Cuculiformes > Neomorphidae > Tapera > Tapera naevia. The sequence goes on from JAUMJJ010000038.1 coordinate 23,324,897, forward strand.
TACACCTGCTGAGATAGGATCAACAGACTTGGGTTTGTTTAAATGAAAATTTCTGTTTGGATTACAGGCTGAAGCTGCCTACTTAAGGGTGTACACATCAGGATAAACAGCCACCATAGGTGGTCACCCTCCAAATGGAAAACATTACAGAAAGTTGGCTGTACAGATAAAAGAAAATACACAAAGGCATACTACAAAACAATTATTTGTATTCACTGTATTTCAAACAATACAAAATTAATTTTATTAAATTCAGAGTTACACTCCCATGAGCATTATAAAGCTCTTTAGAACTAAGGTAATATAATGATGATGTGTGTGTGTCTATGTGAGAACAGTTATACATAGACCAAAGCTTTCAACTGATTAGCAGTTGTTAACTTCTTTGTGCCAAAGTAATGGCTTTACTTTCAGGAAACCAAGTGTTCATTTTTGAGAAAAATAAATTAGACAAAATCATTCCACATATATATGGCATAAATGCAGCTAAGAGTATTTTAAAATTAATAGCAACTTTATTTTCAGGTTTCTTATTAATAAGCTTTAACTTGAAGGTTAGCTTTCAGTACAACTTCTTCTAGGAAGAATAAAGAAGTCTGTTATTCAGGAATTATGAAAAAAAAATGAAATATAATTTACAGAAAATATCCTAATATTGTTTTAAAAAAAAAATGGAACTATCAAGGAAAAAATCAGAAAATACCTTTGTTTTGTAAATGAAAGAAGGAGTCAAGTATTATAAAGTCAGGTTTCTAACTAAAAAAAAATTGCATTTGGTAAAATTTACATGATATTATCACCTCTTCTGCAAATGTATTTATGATAAAAAACAACTAAATTAATCCAAATGAAAATGTTTGGATTACTCTTAAGAAAATGTACTCCTGAGTTACACTGACTCCAGATTTACATATTGCATTGTGACTGGCTACGTCAGGTACTTGTATATGTTGTTGTTTTTTTCTAATATGAATGATCTCCTATGTTTAATTTAGAGATCTGCTCCCTATTGCAATGTATGTAAGTAAACTTAGCAACTAGGAACGTAACATGATAACCTGTCCATGTGAAAGGTTAAAATCAACAATTACAAGCTTTCAGTTGCGAAAACAAACAGTAAATCTTAAGCCAAGCCAATAATATTTTCTTCTATTTTCTCACCAATTAAGTGAGATCCTATTTCCTAGTCTGAGGTGCATGTGGGTTATCAGGTGGGTGTATGCTTTTAGGATTAGCTGTGTTCACAGTAACATAATTACCTTAAGGAACTGGGAAGAGTTTGCACAGTTCAAGTCCAGCTTTTCCATCTTCCACTTCTCATGTCACAAAATACTGCACAGTCATTTGATTTCCACTGACTACTGTCTGAATATCCACCTACAGCAATGATTATGATTTATGGCTAGTCCGTATCAGACAAGGTCAGTGTCTCTGGCTCTAATATATACCTAATTGAATGATTTACTGTAAGCCATCCCCATTTCTCAATCTATTCTCTAGGTATGACAATGGAAAAATTCACAGACACGTGGGGAGAGAGTCAAGAAAACATCCACAATGGGCAGGCTTTATCAGCAGCAGAAAACAGTTCAAGGACCATATTTTTCCCTGCAATACACTAATTGTTTTTATTTATTAAGAACTGTTACTGTAGTGGTCCTATAAGAAATAGTGTAGCCAGCAGGACTAGGAAAGTGATTTCTCCCCTGTACTAGGTGCTGGTGAGGCCACATCTCAAATTCCATGTTAAGTTTTTGGCCCCTCACTACAAGAAAGACATTGAGAGGCTGGAATGTGTGCAAAGAAGAGCAACGAGGCTGGTAAACGGGCTGGAGAACAAGGCTTATGAGAAGCAACTGAGGTTGTTTAGTCTAGAGGAGGTTGAGGGGAGACCTTATCACTCTCTACAACTACCTGAAAGGAGGTTGTAGTGAGGTAGGTGTTGGTCTCTTTTCCCAAGTAGAAAGTGACATGACGAGAGGAAGTAGCCTCAATTTGCACCAGGGAAGGTTTAGACTGGATATTAGGAAAAAATCTTCACTGAAAGGATTGTCAAGCGTTGGAACAGGCTGCCCAGGGATGTGGCTGAGTGGATGTGGCTTTTAAATACCTGGAGGTATTTAAAAGAGGGAGAGGTGTGGTGCTTACGGGCATGGTTTAGTGGTGGGCTTGGCAGTGTTAAGTTTACAGTTGGACCCAATAATCTTACAGGCTTTTTCCAACCTGAATGCTTCTATGAGTCTAAGGTCATACCCTTCTCTGTTCAACAGCGAGCACTTTACTGCTAAGGAAATTCGAACAAGAGACTGGCGGCTAACAGAGGTATCAAGTATTTCATTTAATAGGCACTAAATAATGGAAAATAATTATCCCATAAATTTTCCAGGTAGACTGCAGTGGAAAACAATATGAAAAGGGGATTTACATACTGTTTTCCATTGTAATGCATGCAGAAAACTGCATTCTTGTGATAGTTTAGTTCCCTAAATGTTTACAAATATTATAATTTCTCTTACCTAGGTATGAACTATTTTCCCTGTCATATCCTGTTAACATATTTTGAGATCTTCACACTGTTTTGTTGATAATGGAAAATACCAAAATGCATGTTATGACATCTTTGAAACACTATTTGTCCACTCCTACCACATTTTATATTGTGAAAGCAATTGCATAGATCTAGTACAATTCCATTTGCATTGAAAACACTACTACAGTGCCTTTTAATGGCAATTTAGTTATGTTGGGGGGAAATAAATTTAGGTAAATCATTTCACCTTGTGGCCAAGGAGAAAAGCTGATCACCATCCTTTATTTTTTGAGTAGATATTGAACCTTTAAATCTCTACTTAAAAATCATGTTTTCAAGCCTCTGTTCCCACCCCTAGCTTCTCTCAATCGTTCTTCATGTGTGGAGTACAAACTTAGATGCAGTACTCACTTGAGGTCTTATAGTTACTTCATATATTGAAATAATTAACTCTTAGGTGTCACACATGTTCTTCATGCTTGCCAAGATGACCTCTGCTTTTTTCCACATCTGTTGACCAAGAACATTAGGAATATGATGAGAAAAGAGAGAGATTAGGATAATGTATTTTATTTTACACTGCAATAAGTTATTATGTCTCAGCTGAGATGCAGTAACTCCTCATTAAGGAACAACAACTGCCCAAACTGTTCTAGCTGAATTATTCAGAATCCCCAGCACCCTGTTAGATAAATGGCTTGGTTCACACACCATTGTTACCTTAAGATTCTCACCCTGCTCTTTTTTAACATCATTCATAAAGTCAGTAATTCTTTTCTTTATATTTGCACATGAATTGTGCTTTTATAAATTGAATTTCTTGTTGATGTCAGGCTATTTCTCCAAATTATCAGGATTATTTCACTTCTAGTTTTATCCTTTATAATGCTTGTAGCTCTTCCCAGGCTGATAAAATCCAGAGATTGTGCTAAATATAGTCTATATTCATCTGATGCATTATTAGAAGTACAAAATAAAGAAACTGCCTTGTATAAGGGTTCCACCTAAAATAAATTTTCAGTTTATAAGTTAAGGCCCTGATAACTATTCTTAACTGTGACTTAATCTGGATGACATATCCTCAATTTTAAAGAATGTAACATATACCATCAAAAGTTCTACTATCATCATGCTATATCTACCACTTTTCCCTAACACACTCAACCACTTACTCTGCTAACAAAGGAAACCATGCTAAATTGAGAAAATCTGTTCTTGAAAAATCTGTTGGCTTTCTTTATCCTCTCAGTACTTGTAAGGTAGTGTTAATGTAGTATCTGTTTTAGTCTTTCTGGTTAACAAAGTTAGGCCAAATGATTTGCAACCTACCAGGTCAGACTTTCCTTAAGAAAAATACACTTTGTTCTTTTGCATTCCAGAGAATCTTCCTCAGAACTGTGAAAGAGAATGTTGTGATTACTCTCAGTAAGATACCTCCTATTTTTAGATTTTCCACCATTGTTTTCTACCAGTTCCAGCAATTATTCTTACAATTATTCTTACAATTATTCTTAGAAAACTAGAGATTGCTTAACTATCACTTTTGAAAATTTCACTACACTTAGCAGTATAAAACCATTGATTTAAAGGCCTAGTAGAGAGAAAAGGTTATTACCTTCTCACCTGAATAATTTTCCCCTCTGCTCTTGATTACTATTATTTTTTTCCAAGCGTTGTTCTTCCCCAGTGCTTTGTATTTAAGATGCTATAAACACAGCTCAATGTTTCACACGATGGTGTCCATGCTTATGCTGTAAGAGGAGGGAAAACTTGTTTGACAAATTAGCTTTCCAAGTTGTGACAGCCATAGTTACATCTGACACTGTTTATCTTCCTGTTATCAAGGATAACAGAGGTAAACTTTGGAGATCAGTTAAGTTTCTCTTGCTTTAAAGTAAATCATGAGAACTCAAGGAGGTTGCAGATATTGGAAAATATCTGTAATTCCTGGATATTACTATTGTTCTATTTTAGGCAGTATGAAGAGTAAAGTTAACATAGTTTGTTTATATGGGATGTCACAACACTATTATTGTTATTAATCACTTGGCACAAAAGGAAGCTTGGAGTCTTTCCAGACAATCTACAAACTGGAGTAAATTCACATAACATTTGAGACAGCTGTAGAGGTAGCACCAAAACCAAGTTTTTATCTATCTCAGACACTGAGACACGCTCCCAGGTGTCAACTTAAAAACATTGCAGGTCTATGATAAATTCAGCTGCAAAAGGAGCTACTTATACTCTATGAGCAATCACATGTTCCAGTCAAGACCCTGCTCTCAACTAAGGTGCTGTTGCACAAGGATACAAGTCTTCAGTAGGTCTTATGTCATATCTCCCAGTATTGTGTTATTGTCATGAACATTCCTAGGATGTCTCAAATTGCATCAGACCTTGAAATTTAGGGAGGTATATTAGGCACCTATTATTTGGAATGTATTTGGGTCGCAAAATCCATTGACAAAGAATACTTTGAAAACCTTGAGAAAATATTTGTCAGGCTGCAGATGAGAACATAGCATACAAGAATGACTAGAAATGTCTCCAAAACTCGGGGATATGCTATGGCCTTATTGCTGACATAAATTCAGAGACAAAGTTAAAGGTAATATTGCTGTCACCCAGCTACAAAATGTTTAAAAATGCTGTTCCTTTTCTGAGATGTCCAGTTATTTTGCCCTTAGAAGAGGTAAAGATTCTTTAAACCATTGATAAAAGTGAATAAAATATTCTAACATTCTTGATTAGGCTAAAAGTCTGAAAAAAAAAAATCTGAAAATATTAGTTCATACTACAATATGCATTTGTATATAAAGTAAGTTTGTTGAGTTTCCATCTATGAAACAGGAATACAATTTTACATGTGATAGGAACCTGTAATGAAAAGTCTGTTGGATTTTCTTTCAGACCTCTAACTTTAGCAAAACACAAATATGTTCACATTGACAGGAAAAGATCTGTTAAGTTAAACAGATTCTCTAATAACTTCATCAAAATGTATCTATTGTGGTTACAGATCATCAACTTTATGTTTCAGATCATAACCCAAAAAGAAGTGTCATTAATGACAGCACCACTGGTAAAGAGGTGAGCAATAATCTTGTTACAATAGTTGAAAATGAAAATGAAAGGTATTTTGTCTGTCACTACCAAGAGCAACTGGCAACATTTTCTGAAGGTACTGAATGGAAAAGTGAGTAATGTATGAAACAGCAATGAAGGAACCAAATCTTTCCCCAAGGAAAGGGAGACTACTTAGCTGCCAGGCTGTAGAGGCGGGCATATAGGTTACACTGCAGAAGGAATCACAGGAATTTCTGACACTTTATTTACAGGAAAGTTCTAATCTTAGGTGGCAGCCACACTCTCCATCAGCAGATCACAATCAAAGAAGACTAAAAGCAGCCACTACTTTTCCTATGTTAAATAAGTTCTTAGCAGTAGTAGTATAGTGTTGTATAAAGTGAAAAGATATGGTATTATGAAAATCCAAACCAAAGTACAATAAATGAATTTGTTCTGGATTACCAAAGACAGCTAGAGCCCTGCTAAAGTTTATGATCTCTGTAGTTATTCCTGCCATACCCAGGTCACGCACACACAGTAAATCATATGAAGGCCATCTAGGAAGAGTAAAATGAAAATTCTTGCCCAAGGATGTGTGTTGTAGCCAGGGACTATTACACAAATAGAGGAAACAGCACAATTATGTCAAGGTTGTCAGGCAACAGAACAAGCCTGGTCATGCTGTGTTGTGTTACCGCAGTAGGCGGTTTCTCTTCAGCAGTAAGTCCATATTGATTGCACTATTAACAGGACATATGTTGTTATCAGGTGATATTTATCTTAGCTGTCTAGTGGTCACATTCCCTGGCAAGACTGCCCCTGAAGGCAGGTGGCACGGCTGTTTGCACCAACCTAACTACATTCTCAGCGTGAAGCTTATTGAGGGAAAGAAGTTATTTGCTCCACTGTCCATATTAGATTTTTTTCTTGTAATGAAAAAGATACGATAGATGGCTGTGAACTCTGCTCTACATTTTGAAGACAAGAAAAATTTGAAGCCAAATGAGTAACGGTAATTTTCACTCTAGAAAAATTATAAGGTGCAGGCTTACTACACTGGTATTACAACTAAAGGGAAATGCTGTGTAGACCCAAACTATAAACAGTACTTAGCAGCTTCTCTGACAGGTTAGTCAACACTAACATGCTGAAAGCTACCACTCAGACACCACCTGAAGAGTTGGGCACGTGCCTCCATCCACAAACAAAGCTTGCAGTGCTAATGTAGCAAGTTGCTCCAGCTATGGTTCCATGTACACTACTGTCTGAGCAGAACTGGACTAAAGAAAACCCTAGTAATTTAACTTGGATCAGTGTTATTGGTTTTGTCACCATGAAAATTGTTTGTGGAACTACAACCTCAAATTTGTCACTCAGGGTAAAACCCTGACAGAGAATTTTGAAACTGAGGGGTTTCTTCTTTTAATGCTGGTGCTCTGAGACTGATCTCCTTGATGCAAATTTTTGTTTCTATCTTTTACTTCCTATCTTGTCAAGGCTCTCAAATTTCCAAGGAAAGTGTTTCACTGAGTGACAGGTTGTTGGCAAAACATGTCTATCCTGAGACTAAATTAATCTAGATGACATTTTCATGAGTTTTGAAAGACAAAGCCTATTTCTCTACATTTTCTAACTAGAACAGATTGTGAATGACTACCGAACAGAAAACACTGAACAAACTATAAGTGGCCACATAAGCTTGCTTACATAAATATGCCAACCCACTCTGTACAACAAACCCATTTAGATGAGCTATCCCCCACACGAACAACAAAAGCTATAGGTGATACTATACTTGCTGGGAAGTTAGTAAGGAATGCTTTAGGTGCTGTAATTGGATATCAGACTCTTGTCACATGGATGAAACACCTGTCTCTCTGAGACTCCTTGCAGGATGCTAAGAAAAGGCTGAAGGAGTAGAAGATATTTTTCAGGCATTTCAATTTATGGCAACAAAATAAGAGCCTTGTTATTTTTCACATTTCCTGTGGATAACCAGGTTATTCTCCAAGACACTGTCCTGATCTATTCCTGAAGAGCAGAAGAGATCTTCTATTTTTTGCCTCAGCTTTGCATGCAGGTTTCTCATTCTGCTTTCCAAGAATATTTGTAGTAAAATAAAGATAGGAAATTTTGGTTAAAAATAGAAGCAATTGCACTTGTGTCTTGACAAGTGCTAATGAGTTTTGTATGCATTAAATAGCTCTCTACAGGTTTAACTGTAATTCCAAATCAATAGTGAATTAAGCCCATTCTTTTTAAAGCAAGCCCAGGGCATTGTGAATCAAGGTTCTTACATCAATATTAGTGAGTATTTTTGTAATATTATACTTTCAGACATTGTATCCAATTCAAAGGCCGAAAAAATTATACACATTGTATTCATCTGACATCAAATCTGCTTCACTTTGCTCATGGAAATTGCTCACAGAATCTGCTCACAGTTTTCACTGCTGATTTTTAATGAGCAAAATAATAATATATTGACATCTTGAAAGAATACACATGTAATCAAGGAAATATGTGTAGTCTAGCTCACAGAAGTGATTTTTCATTAAAATAATTAAAGCATAAAACAAAATCAAGACTACATAACCTTACTATACCTTAGAATGTTCTCATGTAATACTAATACATGCATTTGAAACCAGAATTTATATTGCATCAGCCAATTCAAGTCCATGAATTCACAAATATTAGTTTACCCTTCCAGTTAATTTCAACACAACCTTTAGTTGCCAAAACATATTCTAATATTCTAATATTCTTTATCTTTGTTCAACAGGGAACAAATTTTTGTTTCAAACAGGATGTGTGCAGGATAAATTTTGTTTCTAAACAGCAATAACAAGAAGCTTTAAAGTAAATCAGACATCATAAAGTAATTCCACAATGCCTTGGAAAGAACCCAAGACTTGCTGGTACCTAAATATATTCTCTGTGGGTAAACGGATTGGCCACCCTCACTATGAACAATAACTATATTCCCATGATAACTTGATGGAATACTCTATTAAATTAATTTTCTCTCTGATAAGGAAAAGATGGAAATGGATTTCCTTTGAACTGTTGCTTATTAAAAATGCAGAAGATGCTAGAATCCTACTTTAAAGAACTACATGGTAAAACTTTATTTTAATGAAGAACTTTGTTTCTAAAAGCTTACTTGGGCATGTTTTCAATGCAGGGTATGTGATACAAAATAATTCCACAGTACAGCTATGATATATAAATTAATTATTTAATAATGAGAGTAGATATCCACAACAAAAGAGCCTCAACAGCTCAAACATTTTTACTTTGTTTGTTACTATTTCACTATACTCCTATAACAAGTGTTCTAAAATTGTCTAAAAACAGTTGGAAACAGAAACTTAAAATTTATTTCATTGTGAAATTCCTGGAGACTGTAATCAAGTTTCAGGAAAATTGGTGTTTTGTTTTTAATTTATTAATATCGCAAATGGCATTTCTACACAAGCTTTAAAATGTTCTGTATTCTTTCTGGTGCTCTTCATTTTGAGATTCTTTTTACTAAAGGTCTCACTCCATAATCTTTGGGAGTTTCAGTTTCTTTCTCTCTAAAGTTTGAAATTGATGTTATTAGTAGTCTAAGAGCTGTGGCATTTTCAAAATATAGCCATACATGTAAGTTATATTCATGTTTTAATTAAATCTAAGACAGACAGTTTAGAACTACATTTAATCTGAAAAATTACAAAAGATAAAAGAAAGAATGAGAGTATGCTACAATGTACTACCTCTTTTTCAGCTGGTCCTCCATGGACAGTAAAACACATAGTGAGAAAACCCCTGTCTCTACACAATCATGTACCTATTTAATTAAATGCATTTTAAAAGTGTTGGAGTAAACTAAGGTGCTTATTTATAATTTACAAGAAAAATAAATTAGCCATTATTTAGGACTATGCTGTCATAGTCAAATTGGTTTTACTCCACTAACTATCCTAGACTTCTCCAGAATCTGTAACCCACAGTTTAAAATCCATATATCAATTTACATTAATGTAGTAATTATTCCACATGCAGCCATAAATTTATTGGCTGCCAAAACACTTAATACATAGTATTTCTCTTGTCTGAAAATCCATATTCATTTAAGAAAGACTCAGGTTTTTTAGTAAGTAGATCAGTAATTTTAAAAAAATCTGTAAAGAGAACAATATCTCACTATATTAATATGGAAACTAATAAAAGCAATGTGGACTCTGTAGAGCAGCTCTAAGAAATAAAATAAAATAAAATAAAATAAAATAAAATAAAATAAAATAAAATAAAATAAAATAAAATAAAATAAAATAAAATAAAATAAAATAAAATAAAATAAAATAAAATAAAATAAAATAAAATAAAATAAAATAAAATAAAATATTTAAGAGCACACACACCCCGATTTCCAGTTTACCATGCTGGTGCGCTTGGATGTATAGTGACAAAGAAAACACTGGCCCTTTAAGAGGTCCACAAATGTGCTCTGATAACCTGAGTTGATCAGGACAAGAACCATCAGACTGGCATATTCAATACTTACCAGCTCATAAACTCCTCATGCAGCAGCTCCAGGAAACCAACAATGAATCAAGGTGAGGAATCATACTTCAATCTACACTGCCCACACTTTGACATCAGTGTCAAAGTAGGTGCTGGACAGGCAAGCCCCAGCCAGCCAACAAGGAGCCAGGCAGTACCCAGAACACACAAGGGAAGTTGTTAACCACACTACACATACCTGAGAAAGTGCTTGGTGCAGTCTGTGAATATAGGGAAAATTAGGCTAACCTTACACAGGATTTTTTGAAAAATATTTGTTTTATGCTTGAATTAATATAAAAACTGAATCATGTTCCTGTTCACAAATCAGTGGCCACCTCTAGTAAATCGCCCAAATGCCTGAGTATTGTGCTTAGATTATGTTGAATGTGGTACAGATAGTGACGCCTGCAACTAAAGTAATCTCAGACTTCCCTTGTATCACAGTATCACAAGGTTGGAAAGGACCTCTGAAATTATCAAGTCCAATCTATAACACAACACTAACACCAACCCATCATCTAAACCATGGCACTCAGTGCCTCATCCAGTCTCCCCTTAAAAACCTCCAGGGTTGGCAACTCCACCACCTCCCTGGGCAGCGCATTCCAATGGCCAATCATCCTTTCAGTGAAGAACTTTTTCCTAACATCAAGTCTAAACTTTCCCTGTAAGAACATGAAGTCAGTTTTCTGAATCTTTAGACCACATGTAGACCACAAATTTTTCATTCCAAACAGCTATTTCTAGCACAGTGCAGAAGATTCAGCTAAAAATGATCATATATTTCTGAAAATAAGGCTAAGGAAAAAAGCCACGTTATTTCAAATGTATTAAATCAATCTCAGGACCCTTTTGTAGTACAGTTTTAATATTTAGCATGGGATAGGCATTGCCTCAGTATCAGATGTGTGACTACTATTGTCCTCTATGGAAAGCTGTCCAAGTTCTAAAGTTGAAATTCTAAAATAGAAACTTATATCAACTCTAAAAATGAATGATGAGAAGCACTGGACCATGAAATGTGAAACAGGAAAGCAAGAGAAGCAGCTCATAAAGGTTGACCTGCCTCATGGGCTGAGAGCTGGCACCAGCAGGAGTAGAGAGAACAGAAGAGAAAAGATAAGTGTTGCAATTAGGTAGGAAAAAGGGTTCAATATGGGAGAATCAGGAGATACTGGGGTGCAGTGGTAAGGATAAAGAGAGCAGGGAGCTATAAACCAGAAAGAAAAGGGAGGTTTAAAGCAAAGCAATTAAGAAAAAGGTTAGAATATATGTAGATTTCAGATAAAGTGAAAAGTCTTGGTATTTTGAGAATGGAAAGAGGATATACAAACCAGGTAGGAGTGTTCAGATTGTTACAGAAAGGGAAAAATACTAATGTGAACAACAGAAGGAATATAAAATAGGCAAAGAGTATTAGTAGAATGACTGTACCAAAACGAAATGTAAAGAAAAGACAGAAGAAAATTAACAGTTCTTATTCCAGAAATGAGAACTGAACCAATTATTTCACAGGCCCAACATCATTTTGTTGTCCTGCACTATCTCAAAAACCCACTAGTAATGTTTACTCCTCAGTCTTCACCTTGTGGCAAATCAAAATACAGGCTCACACAGTAGGAGAGAATAAACACTCATTCTATGAGGCATTCCTCAGTTGCTGTTTCACTTCATGCAGATGATGGATAAAGTTCTAAGAAAGCAGCATCAAAGGGCAGACAGCAAATGAAGAAGCAATCAGGAAGAGGAGAGGTCAAATGAGGCAGGAACACAGTTACCTGAAGGTTAAGGCAAGTTAACAAGTCTTTGAAGAGCTGCATCCTATAAACTGTATACGAAGTTCTGTGTAATAACAGATTTCCTTTGAGACTGATTCCATTGCACCAGTCTCTCTCATTTCACCAAGCAATCAGTTTGGGATCATAGAATCATAGAATCATAAGGTTGGAAGAGACCCCTGAGATCAATGAGTCCAACCATGCCTCTCTCCATACTAAACCATATCCCTAAGCAACTCATCTACCTGTCTTTTAAACACCTCCAGGGATGGAGATTCCACCACCTCCCTGGCAAACTGTTCCAATCCCTGACCACACTCTCAGTGAAAAAATTCTTCCTAATGTCCACTCTAAACCTGCCCTGGCGCAACTTGCGGCCGTTCCCTCTCGTCCTGTCACTCGTCACTTGCGAGAAGAGAGCAGCACCCACTCTGTCACAGCCTCCTTTCAGGTAGTTGTAAACAGTGATGAGGTCTCCCTTCCGTCTCCTCAAAGCTCAACAACTCTATTTCCCTCAGTCTCTCCTCATAGGGCTTATTCTCCAGCCCCCTCACCAGCCTCGTTGCCCTTCTTTGCACATGCTCCAGCACCTCAATGACTTTCTTGTAGTGAGGGGCTCAAAACTGAACACAGTACTCGAGGTATGGCCTCACCGGTGCCGAGTACAGGGGCACAATCACCTCCCTGGTCCTGGTGGCCACACCGTTTCTGATACAGGCCAAAATGCCATTGGCCCTCTTGGCCACCTGGGCACACTGCTGGCTCATGTTCAGCCAGCTGTCAAACAACACCCCCAGGGCCTTCTCCTCCAGGCAGCTCTCCAGCCACTCTTCCCCAAGCTCCTAACACTGCACAGGGTTGTTGTGACCTAAATGGAGGACTCTGCACTTGGCCTTGCTGAACCTCATCCCGTTGGGTCTCAGCCCATCGATCCAGCCTGTCTGGACCTCTTTGCAGCGCCTCCCTTCCTTCAAGCAGATCCACACTTGCACCCAGTTTGGTGTCACCTGCAAACTTGTTAAGGGTACACTCAATGCCTTCATCGAGATCATTGATAAAGATGTTAAACAAGACTGGATCCAACACTGAATCCTAGGGAACACCACTCGTGACCGGTTTCCAGCTGGACATAATTCCATTTACCACCACCCTCTGGGCCCAGCCATCCAGCCAGTTTTTCACCCAGCAGAGGGTGTACCCGTCCACGCCAATGGCAGCCAGTTTCTCAATCAGAATACTGTGAGAAACGATATCAAAGGCTTTACTGAAGTACAGGTACACCACTTCCACAGCCTTTCCCTCATCCATTAACCGGGTAACCTTGCCATAGAAGGAGATCAGATTGGACTGGCAGGACCTGCCTTTCATAAACCCATGTTGACTGGGCCTGATCAGCCGGTCGTCCTGCACGTGCTGTGTGATAGCACTCAAGAAAATCTGCTCCATGACCTACCCTGGTATCGAGGTCAAGCTGACAGGCCTGAAGTTCCCCAGATCCTCCTTCCAACCCTTCTTGTAAATGGGAGTTACATTTGCCAGTCTCCAGTCGAGCGGCACTTCCCCAGCCAGCCAAGACTACTGGTGGATGAGGGAAAGGGTTTTGGCAAGGGGCTCTGCCAGTTCCCTGAAAAGAAGGGTTGAACTCCCATAACTGCAACTGAACACAAGGGGAATTCAACCTGGGAAGGAAGAAATCCTGCAAGCGCTATAATTATGGGGCATTTTCGTTTCAATCTTAATGCATAATTTCCGTGTAAGACATGTATTAACTAGAAAAGGTGTGTATCATTTACAGTTAATGCCTATATTGTAATATTACTCACTAAAGGTAAATTAGAGTTGCACTGGTAACCTTAATTCTGGAAGTGCTTCATTTAACCTTACTTTGGGATTCCCTAAATTAAGCTTACTTTCCTTCCTTCTCTTTTACTGGAGGATTTTTTCTGTTTTATAACATAGTTCAGCTACATACTGTGGCTATAAGACTACTGTATTACAGACAAAAATAGTCTTAGGACATCTGTAACAAATGAAGAAAAAAACAAATACATTTGTGCAATGGTATGAGCAAGAACATCTGCAATGGCTTTAGCAGTCTGCAACTGAAGGAGTATGACTACCACAGTGGTCACCATGAGGGTTGATCACCTAGGAGTCACAACTGGACTAATCCATCCTGTTCAACTACAGAATCTTCATTGTTTAGTTAAACTTGGACTAGCCTACAATTGTAACACATTCACTGTTTCTTTCCAGACAGATATATTAAAATAATAATGTCCATCGTTCTTAAAACAATGCGGTCTTATTTCCCACTTTGCACCCCATAATATTAGAAGCTCTATGTTTTTCACACTTTCCTCATTGTAAAGCCATGGAGAAAAAAAATGTTTCAGCAATCTGAGGTAAAAATTTTGAGTGAACTTCTTCAATATTACACTTACACATAGTTAAAAAACATCACTGAAGTCAGTGGAAATAATCAGGGTTTCTTCTGACCTAAATAAAATAATGTTTTCTGAATTAATAACTAAAACATTTTCTGCTCAAGTGTGTTGCTAATAGATCATTTGCCTGAAAATAATGCAGCTAGCTCTGTATACATACTAAGTGTTCAGAAAATGGTCATCGTATAGTTTTTATAAAACCAAGCAGATTACACAAAAGGAATTTTTGAGATTTCTACATCCATTACTCAGTAGCCTAAGAGACGTAGTGCCAGATAAAGTACACTTACCTAAAAATATTTATATTGGGAATTTCAGTGATACCACTTTTGAATTGCCATTTGCAAATCAAAATATTTGCAATTCTCTGCTATAATTAGTTATTGTAGGTTGACACCAGCATCTTCCAAATGGAAGAGACATCAGAAGTGATGTTAACTTTATGTCTACCTGATAGTGTTAGGACAATGAGACGTAGTTGTGCTTTAGCACTGCCAGAAATGTCACAAAGTATGTTCAGCTGAACACACTAAAAAAAAATGTAATGGCTAATTGATACCAACAGTTGATTTAGGGCAATCGAGATGAGCATTTGGGCAGCACTGTTTCTTCCTTACTAACATAAGATAGAAACCCACAACACAAAATGGTGTAAACCTACTTGAAGGTAGGTGACAGAAAGTAAAAGAACTTGTAAATCAGTACCAATGCTATTTGTGAATCAATTGATTGAAACAGAAATCACTATGTAAAGCAAATTACTTTCATGCCTACAAGTAACCAAATCCAATGGGGTTCCAAGCACACTTTCAAAGTAGCATCACAAACTTACTCGGCTTCTTTTGTTATAGATACTGTATTTTGTGGGAGGAGGTTTTTCCCAATGCAAATCCCAGCCAGCATTTACAAAACAGAAAAAAAGCCCTACAAAAAATGCAGTTAAGTACAGTCATACATTCTGTATGTACTTCAAGAGAGAAACAGCAGCACAGGTGCAGACATTCAGCTATGTAACAGGAATACAACCACACCTAGGAACAAACAGCCCCGGAGACCCCTTATAGAGCCATTGTCATGGTGAAAGAAAGTGTCACTCAGTATCTGCATTCCCTTTATTTCACCTTAAGGCATTGCTGATTTAACTTCTGATTAGTCTCCCAAAAAGGCCACAAGGCCAGTAAGAAAGACAGAAACAGCTGCCATAAATGTTCTTGAAGTACAAAAAAAAGAGGATAAATATTGGTTAAAATAAAAAAGATAATAAAAACGTGTCCTGGGCAAATCAGTAACGTTGCTGTTCTTTCGAGAATAATGACAATTTCGGGCATGGATGTAGAAAAAGATGCATTTAGACAACGCGTTCAGAAACAAGTGTGAATTTTGGGATTGTCCGGTGCAGGGATAAGCGCTGAAGTCAATGATCCTTCTGGGTCCCTTCCAACTCAGTTCACTCTGTGATTCCGTGATGCAAACGTGCTGGGTCATCAGTGGAAAACCAGTTTAAACCACGCTTTTAATCTGCACGAAAGCAGCATATTCCTGTCCAGGCGAGGTTTGTGAAAGTCTCCCGAAAAGATGCAAATAAATTACATAAATAGGAGGGGTGCGTGCGCCTCCCTGCCAGTCCGTGCGTGCCCCGCGCCAGTCCCTCACACGTCGGGGTACCCGCAGTAGTAGACGGTGCTGGTGGCGTCCGACACGGCCGAGGAGACGGGCCCCGCGCCCTCGGGCGCCCCCAGCCCGGCGGCGTCGTGGCCCGCGAAGGGCAGTCCCAGCTCCGGCTTGCAGGCGAAGCGCAGGTACTGCTCGAACTCGGTGCGGTCCACCTCGCCCAGCAGCTCCTCGTGCGGCAAGTGCTCCAACGGCTCCCGGCACGGCGCCGCCTCGGGCGGGGGCGACGGCTGCCCGAGCGACCCCGGTGGCAGCGGCGGCGGGCAGCGCCCCGGGCCCGGCGGCTGGCACGCCTGCCCGTAGTAGGCGTGCAGCGGCGCCGGGCAGCCCAGCAGCGCCTGCAGCGCCCCGCCCGGCCCCAGACCCTCGGCCCCGGGCGGCGGCGGCCGGCGCAGCGCAGCGCCCGCGGGGCTCTCCCCCGGGAACTCGGCCGCCGGGTGCGGGGCGTAGCCGTAGGCCGTCAGCGCGCACTCCTCCTGCAGCCCCGCCGCCAGGAACGGCGCCTCGCTCCCCGCCGCGTCCAGCGGCGACGGGTCCGGCGTCGGCAGGCTGTAGCCGTCGAAGGCGGCGCCCAGCGGCGCGCAGTCCCGGTACGGGCCCACGGCCCCCGACGGCGCGTAGCCCTGCTCCCCGTAGGGCAGCGCCAGCCCCTCCGCGCACATCCTGCCGCCGCCGGGCTCGCCGCCCAGCCCGGGCGCCGCAGCCTCCGCCAGCCCGTGCTGCAGGAAGCCGCTCTCCACCCGCTTCAGGCGCTTCACTTGCTTCCGCCGCCGCGGCCGGTACTTGTAGTTGGGGTGGTCCTGCATGTGCTGCACCCGCAGCCGCTCCGCCTCCTCTACGAATGGACGCTTCTCTGACAGCGACAGCGCCTTCCACGATTTACCTGCGCCCATAAACACCGTCACAACGCGCGCCTGCAAGGATTCCCGTCACGACAGCCAGGTCCCCCGGGCTTCTCGCCCCGGCACCTGCCCACTGAGACATCAGCCCACCGGGATCCTGCCCCATCTCCTCGCCCTCATACCCGCCCATGGGTACCGCGGCACAGTGGGATCCAGGGACCCCGACATACCACGTCCACCATCACGTCGGGATTCCGCCGGGGCTCCTCTACCTCGCAAGAACCCGACGAGTCCCCCGGCACGCAGGGATTCTGGGACACCCTGTACACTGGGACCCCTGGCCCCCGTCCGCTGCCCGGCCCCCGAGGCTCGCCTGGACACCTCGCCTTCGCACTCGCCCACCGGGACGGGACACCCGGCGCACCGGGATCCTGGGATTCCTGCATCCCAGTCCCGAAACCCACCGGGCTCCTCTTCCTTGGACACGCCCACCGGGACCCCCGAGCCCCCTGCACTCCCCGTCCCGCCGGCCCCCGCGCTCACCCAGCATCTTGCTGAGCTCGGCGTTGTGCAGGTCCGGGTTCTGCTGCGCCAGCCGCTTGCGCTCGTCTTTTGCCCACACCATGAAGGCGTTCATGGGCCGCCGGATCCGCGCTTCGCTCTTGCTCCGCCCGCCCGACGGCGCCGCCTCGCTCTTCGCCTTCCCTTCGCCCAGCGGGCTCAGCGACTCTGCCCACGGGCAGGGGCCCACGGCCGGCATCATGGTGGGCAGCGAGCACCGCCCCTGCGCCTGGTCGTCGCTGCTGGCGTAGCCCGCATCGGGGCTGCTCATCTCGGGACGCGCCGCCGATGCCGAGCGCTGCCGCAGGGCCGCGGGACGGGCTCGGCGCTTGGGGCTACCCCTCTCGCTGCTGGCGGCTGCCCGCGCCCGGCCCTACTTAACCTACGGCGCGGCCAATGGGGCCGTGGGGGCGGGCGCTGCGGGACGGCGGCTCCTGCTTAGGACCTGAGCAGGTCGCGGCCGCGGGGCCCTGCCCTCGGACTGCTGTTCTCCCCCCACAACTGGCTGCCCCGTGGTGACGGCGCGGAGATGCTTCGGTGCATCTCGCTTCGGCACCGCGAGCAAGGAGAGATTTCTTCCCATTCGGCTGTCACCGTAGCTGCCCCGCAGTATCATCTCTTGCCTTTCCCCTTCTGTGCTTTCTGTCCCTGGCAAGTTGATTTAATTAAATCACGACGTGCTCAAAATCAAGCCGATCCTCGAAAGTTCATCGGAATGTTTAGAATGGCTGTGATTGATTTTCCTAAAAAAGGACTTTTAGGGTTTTTTTTCCAATTATTTTTATTACTGTTCTACTGTCACCACGTGAGTGTGGTCCTGATAAGTAGGATATGCTCATCAGCTGTGATAACACTTCCTTTTCAAGCTTTCTAGTATTTAGTCTTTTTTTTCCGTCTTACCAATATCCTGGTTTTCATGTCATACCATAGAAGGTATTTTGTTAGTGCTGTATTTCATGCAGGCTGAATGCGTAACAAGTGTGCCCATAAACGTCCAGTTGAGGGATCTGCAACGTTTGCACGACCTGGGGTGTATTTGTTGGACCATTTTGCTGCACAACATAGCTGTACAAGCCGAAAACAGCTGTGCCTTCATACATAATGTTAGAACTTCTTATTTAAATAAAAAGGTTGTACAGTTAAAGGGGAAAAAAATACTGACTATATCGTTCTTTGAGTAATTAATTTTCCCAGCCGTTAAGGATAACTCTTTTTTTTCCTTCCTATAAAACACGTTTTTCCGTGCCAGGCTTTTCTCTGCAGGGCGGGGTCGGGCGGTGCTCCCGGGCGGGGAGCGGGGGCGAGAGCACTCCCTTCGCTGCCCTCGGGGAATTCTCTGTCTTCTCTCCTGCGACCCGCACAGGGATTTTTTTAAGGCATCTTGCAGTTTGTTGCTCAGTACCTCTGTATGTGTGTTTCGCTTGAAGTAGAGGGTAAATAATTCTATGTTAGTTCTTAACAAAGCGCAGTTATTTAGTACTCATCTTCCACACCAAGTATGGAACGAGTTAAAAGTGGAAAAGTATTCTCATGCCTGCAGGCTGGGAAGGGCCCGAAGGGTGGAATATACTCCAGAAACGATCAAGTGGCCATTTAATGATAATAATGCTGATGATGTCCATTTAAGTTTGACAGAAGTCTGCTCGGAGAGAAATTAGTTGAATATATTTATGATAAAACCCCTTAAACTGCAGGAACGAATAACTTCTCCACTCAATTTTTTAACACATATACATACACACACGCACACTTAAAAAAATGCCATTTGTGTTGTTTAGATATGCATTTTGAATTTCCCTACTAAAGAAATATGCAGCCGCCCCGTTCCTGTAACCAGGAGTCGATTTTTAGGGAAAAATTTTACATCCTCAAGGACAGGGGCAGAAAGACAGGGCCTGTCTTAGAACTCCGCATTGCTTTTAGCGGGCTGCCTTCGAGCCGCACCGCCACGGTTGTCGGACGTCTGCACGGTGGCCCCGTCTTCTTATTTCATACCTTCTTGTCTCTCTCCCCCTTGCCAGCCTGGATAGCCTGGGAACTGGCACCCGCTCTCCGTGTGGAGCAGGCTGAAGAGGAAGAGGGGTGCAGAATACCTGGGCAGGAGACATGCAATCTTCAAGAGCATGCTGCAGGGGTTTTTTTTCGGCAGCAGCCGGATGAAATCACAGCTCACCAGGCCACAGCAACGTCTGGCGAGCTGGGGGGTCAAGTCTCACAATTCATTGAAAATATGTTAAAATTTAACATCATGAGGTTATAAGGCTTGTCCCATAAAGTGGCTCTACAGTTCATCGTAGCCATAGCAGCTCCTCTGAGTAGCAATTATGTCGGAGAGCCAGAAAAGGAGGTTCAGGAGCATACAATAAATCACGTACTCCTCAGAAAAGGATGGCTTTGAAACGAGTAATTCCACGCGATCTTCAGCGTTGGGATACCACAAGTGCCTATGGGGCACTGCAATCCGGGGTGAAAACAGATCACCAGTGTCGACAGCATCGGGGACCGGGTACCACTGCACACCTCAAAGCAGACAGAGGAAACAAGAAACGTACCCTTTTTCCACACGCGTGCCAATGCAGTCATACCAGGTCTGTTTAAGGGGTAGAAACCGCTCATTCCCGATAAAAACATTTTTTTTATTATTATTTTTTTTTTTATTCTCCTTCCAACCACTCAACCCCACCCCAGCCACCCCCCGGGGGTGTGGGCTTTAAGATTTTTTTCCAGTTCAACGGATAAACCCGAGGATAGAGTCAGCAGCATCCTAACTAGAGAGAAGTCTCTCAACTGTGAACAAGAAAAAGAGGAATTACATAACATTTGCTCTGGGCGGGATTCACATCTTACTTGACATCTCTCTATGCTACGAACTTCCCGTGGGCTCCTGAGCAAATCGTTCAGGGTGCAATAAGTACGCTTAAAGTATCAAAAAGCAGCAGCCTGCGAGAAGCCCTGACGGGTCAGTGAACTGTGTTGGATGCAGAGACAGTTGCCGTATTTAGGAGCCTGTATTCAGATACTCAGAAGGTGAAATAAACTGTCCTCTTTTTGCAGACAGGAACCTGAAGCAGGGCGATTGAGCTCTGATCTTGCAAGCACTTAATTAGTCATCACATTAATTGTCTGTTTAACGTTAAGCAAACGTGCATATAAGTACTGCATTTCGCGGTCCTGTTCATAAAGCTGTCCAGCTATACAGGTATCGTTAGCCAGCCATACAGGGATCGTCAGGCATGGTACACACTAACTAAAGGACCCGAGGAGATATTGGGAGTATTTTGCTGATCCACCTGAATCGTTGGGCAATTGCAACAGAATTTGGCAGCAGAGAAAGACCTGCCTGGAGGCTGCCAAGACAGCTCACCTTGGGCTGCAGGGCAGAGCCACGGGGGAGGCGTCCAGGCAGGGCAAGGACGGTTGTTGCAGCGCCGGAGTCCCTACACAGCCCCGTCCTTTGCTGCTTTCATGTAGGCCTGTCACAGGTTGCAAAGGACCTCTCGCAGTAGCCCGCGCCTGTGTCCCCCTGGCTATGGCGCCGGTGCCGATACTCAATCCAGTGTGGCTCTGGCTCTCGATGCCCCTTCCCGGGCGGGCATGCTAAAAGCGAGACTTTTTTGCTGTCTTTCACAGGCAACGTAAACAGCGGGGAGGTATTTATTCCAAAACAAGAGTAGGGTCGTCACACAAATACATACAACTCCTCTACAAAGGAAAAGTCCTGTAGCAGCATCCCTGCTAATGCCTTCTTTCAATTATTCTCTTTCCGGTTTGGAAAGCATACCTCTACTAGAAATGGACAGGTTAATACTGTATTTTCAGAGCACAAGACCACTGCTTCCTGACATTTCCAGTCCCAGCTCGTGTCTGTTAGCGAGTGTGTTTTTATTCTTGCATCCTGGGTTTTTCCTATCACTCGCCCTATGCAAATGAACATTCAGCTGGTTTTAATTCAGCACCTTTGTCTGAAATCTCTTTCTCTCGTATTAGGCCTGCTTGCTTTACTATCGTTACACCTAAGGAACGGAGAGTACACACAAGCCCTCCAATTGCAGTGTTACATCCACATAAGGAGCTGGGCTGTGTCACGAAAAATTGAGATCCAGCTATGGACATCTTGAAACACAATGAATTGGTAAGAGAGGAACAAAACCAATAACAACAACAACAAACAACTCCCCCCCCCAAAAAAAAAAATCAAGAGCTGAACACCTTTTGGGCCCAAGTGGCCTGCGTAAGCTGCAGAGAGCACTCACCATCCCTGTGAAGAGACCTGAACATGCTGTCCTGCTAATGCTGCTGTTTAACTGGAGAGTGGGTGTTTTGGCAAGGTTAGAGAAGTGTTAAATATTGCACCCTGTCTTTATGGATTACTTTTGCAGGTAAACCAGAACTGCTAAGAGCAGATGCAGTTTCCAGGGAGGAAATTGCCCTAGGTGCAGTGCCAGGACAGGGTGGCAGTGGCACACCCTGATTCTGCACGAAAAGTATGGCAGAGTGACAAGGCCAAGAGGCACCTTAGTCTGTGCCGGATACTTGCAGCCTTCTCCACAACCTCCTGAGGCAGGTAGCAACTGCTTCTACTGTCTAACAGCCAGAACCATGCCATGGAAAATACTTGCGAAAAATGAATGTTAGCTTTGGAGCCTACTTTTAATACTCAGTTGTCACAGGCACTCATGGGACATGAGGAATGTTTAATGCTTTCAAAAGGGCTACAGGATAGATTTGGATATATGTCATTTGGAATAGGGAAGTCAAGACACGTTCTATGGAAAATAAAGCTTGGATAGAGTTTCAGTTAATTTTGCTCTAAGTATATTGGCAATGCCTAAACCTGTTATATTTTAGACATATTAAAGGAGATTCAGATGGTTCACCCCACAGAAAGGGGTGCGGGAGTGGGGGTAAAAGAGGAGAAGCTACACATTTGGATACATACAGGAAAATAATGCTCCTTAGATTTGAGCCTGCAAAAGCCATATGCAATGGGTTGTTGTAAGATCTGCCTATAGATCACCACCATACTTTGCTTGGCACCCAGGTCTGTTATGCTGGCCAACCCTTTTTCAAAAAGCTATATATTTATTTAACACAAATTATTGCAAATTGCTTCTGGAATTATTACAAAAAAATAAGTAGAAAGTTTTGAACATTTGTCATGAATCCACTTACATTTCACATTTGCTTCATCTTTCAACTGCCCATCTAGTTGGAATTAAAGAGGCTATGAGGGCATTTAGACTTGCACCTAATTGAAAAATGACAAGAGTTGTCCAATTTATCAAAAGCATAATAATGATTTCTTTCCAAAATCAAGCAATGTATTTTTTTCTCCAGAAAGCAGTGAACTTGTGCAAAAGGACAAAATGAATTTAATTTGGTCCTGTAGGTTAAAACCATGCAACAAAATGGAAACCTAAGCAACACAAAACCATTTTTTTTCTTGCATATTTCTTTACTGTGTTTATGTATTTATGCTTCGGAACACATTATGAATTTTTCCAAAATAAAGTATCAAGACATTTCACATCCTTGTCCTGAGGTACCACTTCACTCAGGAATATGTCAGGAAAAGGATGAAGAGAGTAGCAGGGTGGGCATTTAAGTATACCTCAGAGACCTGAAGAACTGCTTGAAAAGTATAATGGGAAGATTAAGAAACTAAAGGGTAGACTATTTCATAGAATACTAAGGGAATGAACGCATTTTAATTTGAGATACACTGACAGTATGCAATTTTTCAATTTTTTCCAAC
The DNA here is from genome assembly GCA_033556795.1 of Tapera naevia. Taxonomy (NCBI): domain Eukaryota; kingdom Metazoa; phylum Chordata; class Aves; order Cuculiformes; family Neomorphidae; genus Tapera; species Tapera naevia. Next base: position 23,348,104 of record JAUMJJ010000038.1, read on the forward strand.
GAGGCTATTGTTGAAACTCACTGATTGAGGCAGTTTGCATCTGGGTTTGTGTACGCCATTTTATCTTTCACAGGTAAAAACGTAAGCCTCTAAATTTAATTTGAAAAGGTACCCAATTTACTTCCCTGTCCTCAGGGAAGACAGGTTAATCAGTGGGCAGGTCTGCCACTTTGGCCTTGGTCCCCTCCTCCCCAGGGCTCAGTTCAACAGCTTTATCTTTTGAAGCAAACGACCCAGATAAGCGTTCCCACCTCCTCCCGATTTAAGTAAAACAAAATGCATTTACCAGTTCCACCCCACAGCTGGACTCAGTCCTACCATGAAAACACCTTTTTTTTTTTCCATGGAACTTTAACTGGAGAGCGCATATTTGTCAATCACAAAGATGCTTCTGTCTAAGAGTCGCCATTACATAGCATAAGGCATCTCTTCAGGAAAGAAAAAGGAAGATTGTTTGACGTGCCGCCGTGGCTGGGTGCCCTAGGAGGCTGCTCCCAGTCGGTCTCCCCCTTTAGAGACTCGTGTCGAATTTTTTCACCTACTTTGAACCCTGATTTACCGCTCTCGTCCTCCCCAGAGGGCATCTGATACTTCCCGCCGCCACCCTCTTCCCCGGTCCAACAAGGGCAGCTTCTGGGACACGAGAGACGTTCTCTCCGGGGAGGTGCTTTAACCAGCGTTTATCAGGCTGTTTATATCGGGCCCTGTTCTTAGTAGTATTCATTGCGTCCACGTTTACATGAAAAGCAGCTCCAAACCCTAACCGATTTGGGTTAAGAGCTATGTCAGGCCCTTTTTAACGTTAAGCAAAAAATAGGTGGCCTTTTTTTTTTTTTAATTCAGTCATATTATTCAAAGGGATAAAAGGTCTAAGAAACCCTACACAAAGTTAAAAAAAACAAAAAACAGACAAACTGAAACAAACAAAAAAAAACAAACATAAACACCAACTAATTAAAGAAGAGTATGAGGTAGACAGTTTCTGAACGCTAAAATTGTTTATAATTTCAGCAAGAGAGAAGGAGGATGGCTACGTCTACAAAAGGGTGACAAGACAATGCTTAGTGCAAAGGACATTAATAAAAGCAGTTTAAAACGCAATAATAATCGATTACAAAGGACGATAACTTCTCCTTCAGGAGATATCAACAACCAGTTTTACTATTTTCCCTTTATTTGTAAAAGTGCAAAATTATTCTGTACAAATCCAAAATATAAAAACCCAGCACTCTGTACAAATTACTAAAGCATACAGATCTCTAACAAGATCTCAGAGATTGTATTCCACGTAGGTAACAAGCATCACGATTCCACAGCAGGAACAGTTTCACGTTTCACTGTCGGACAGCGATGGCAAGGCCCCCGCTAGCTGGACAGTCAGACGGCTCGTTGCCTTTTAAACCTCGAGCAGGTAACGGATACGTGTCAGCTCTCAAGATGCAAATAAATTACATAAATAGGAGGGGTGCGTGCGCCTCCCTGCCAGTCCGTGCGTGCCCCGCGCCAGTCCCTCACACGTCGGGGTACCCGCAGTAGTAGACGGTGCTGGTGGCGTCCGACACGGCCGAGGAGACGGGCCCCGCGCCCTCGGGCGCCCCCAGCCCGGCGGCGTCGTGCCCCGCGAAGGGCAGTCCCAGCTCCGGCTTGCAGGCGAAGCGCAGGTACTGCTCGAACTCGGTGCGGTCCACCTCGCCCAGCAGCTCCTCGTGCGGCAAGTGCTCCAACGGCTCCCGGCACGGCGCCGCCTCGGGCGGGGGCGACGGCTGCCCGAGCGACCCCGGTGGCAGCGGCGGCGGGCAGCGCCCCGGGCCCGGCGGCTGGCACGCCTGCCCGTAGTAGGCGTGCAGCGGCGCCGGGCAGCCCAGCAGCGCCTGCAGCGCCCCGCCCGGCCCCAGACCCTCGGCCCCGGGCGGCGGCGGCCGGCGCAGCGCAGCGCCCGCGGGGCTCTCCCCCGGGAACTCGGCCGCCGGGTGCGGGGCGTAGCCGTAGGCCGTCAGCGCGCACTCCTCCTGCAGCCCCGCCGCCAGGAACGGCGCCTCGCTCCCCGCCGCGTCCAGCGGCGACGGGTCCGGCGTCGGCAGGCTGTAGCCGTCGAAGGCGGCGCCCAGCGGCGCGCAGTCCCGGTACGGGCCCACGGCCCCCGACGGCGCGTAGCCCTGCTCCCCGTAGGGCAGCGCCAGCCCCTCCGCGCACATCCTGCCGCCGCCGGGCTCGCCGCCCAGCCCGGGCGCCGCAGCCTCCGCCAGCCCGTGCTGCAGGAAGCCGCTCTCCACCCGCTTCAGGCGCTTCACTTGCTTCCGCCGCCGCGGCCGGTACTTGTAGTTGGGGTGGTCCTGCATGTGCTGCACCCGCAGCCGCTCCGCCTCCTCTACGAATGGACGCTTCTCTGACAGCGACAGCGCCTTCCACGATTTACCTGCGCCCATAAACACCGTCACAACGCGCGCCTGCAAGGATTCCCGTCACGATAGCCAGGTCCCCCGGGCTTCTCGCCCCGGCACCTGCCCACTGAGACATCAGCCCACCGGGATCCTGCCCCATCTCCTCGCCCTCATACCCGCCCATGGGTACCGCGGCACAGTGGGATCCAGGGACCCCGACATACCACGTCCACCATCACGTCGGGATTCTGCCGGGACTCCTCTACTTCGCAAGAACCCGACGAGTCCCCCGGCACGCAGGGATCCTGGGACACCCTGTACACTGGGACCCCTGGCCCCCGTCCGCTGCCCGGCCCCCGAGGCTCGCCTGGACACCTCGCACTCGCCCACCGGGACCTAGCACACCGGGATCCTGGGATTCCTGCATCCCAGTCCCGAAACCCACCGGGCTCCTCTTCCTTGGACACGCCCACCGGGACCCCCGAGCCCCCTGCACTCCCCGTCCCGCCGGCCCCCCGCGCTCACCCAGCATCTTGCTGAGCTCGGCGTTGTGCAGGTCCGGGTTCTGCTGCGCCAGCCGCTTGCGCTCGTCCTTTGCCCACACCATGAAGGCGTTCATGGGCCGCCGGATCCGCGCTTCGCTCTTGCTCCGCCCGCCCGACGGCGCCGCCTCGCTCTTCGCCTTCCCTTCGCCCAGCGGGCTCAGCGACTCTGCCCACGGGCAGGGGCCCACGGCCGGCATCATGGTGGGCAGCGAGCACCGCCCCTGCGCCTGGTCGTCGCTGCTGGCGTAGCCCGCATCGGGGCTGCTCATCTCGGGACGCGCCGCCGATGCCGAGCGCTGCCGCAGGGCCGCGGGACGGGCTCGGCGCTTGGGGCTACCCCTCTCGCTGCTGGCGGCTGCCCGCGCCCGGCCCTACTTAACCTACGGCGCGGCCAATGGGGCCGTGGGGGCGGGCGCTGCGGGACAGCGGCTCCCGCTGTGGCGGGGCGGCTCCCGGGGCTCCTCCCGGCTCAGTACCTGAGCAGGTCGCGGGGCCCTGCCCGGGAAGCTCTGCCCCTCCCTTGCGGACCCGCATTCGTACGCGGCCCTCGGGTTTCTCCGCAATAGCAGCAGAGACCTGCTCGCCGAGGCCGTGCACCCTGCAAACGCACACTCGGGAGAACCATGATCGGGGTGGCACGAAAGAGGTGGAAAGGACAGATGATTTTAAAACTGTGCTCAGACTCCTTGTTACACTATAGTTAAGCAAGGGTTTTCTTTCGTAGGCAAACTTGGAACGTTACTTGGGAAGAATAAGCCAAAGCATCACCTGAATCTCACACTTCAGCTTCCCACCTCCTAGTGCTATCTTACTCTTTTGACTTGTAAGGCCATGAGAGATGAATATTGTGTGCGACACCAGGATACTGAATCCTCAGTGAAGCCTATAAAATATATCCTAACGCACTTTATTTTCATACTTCGTAATAAAGTTATTCAGTGCCTGCAAATATTCATTGTATGTAGCCTGCGTTGACTAAGTTATTTAAGTTGAGCTTTGCAGTATGAGTGGCTTGTTGCATTGCTGTGTTCAGGATTTCTCTGATTTGCCTGAATAAATGAACTGTAAATACAAACAGATGTTTGTAAAAAGTCCGTCACTTGCAGAATAAGCACAATGTCTCACTACCACTTATTTTCTTCTTTGGCATACACACTACTGTAAAATATGGCGTTTTCACGGGCGCTCTGATTAATATTTGCCTCGTTATGTGGTTCTATTAAATGTGTCAATGCTTATTTGAGAAAGCGCTGAACTTAAAACTGAAGATCAAAGAGGTTTATTTGGTTAAGGACACCTTTGTTTGGTTAGCCACTTCGATCAAATAAACCAATATTGTAAGTATTCCCGTTGAAATTAAATGAATGAAGCCAACATCACTATTATGTTATCCTAATACTGTGTTTCCTGTTTCGTGCAACACAGAATCTGCTCCTTTGCACTTGACAGCCAATAGATACTCTAAAAAAAGAAGAAAAACGCACTGGAGAGCGGTATCTGCTCAGGACTGAGACCGGGAAGGGTGACCCTTGGGGCACTTCTGTTTTCTGCTCCCCTCTGGTTGTTGCTGATTATAAGCAAGTGATGTATTTCCAGACTAATGGTATTCAATATTTGTCCCTGTTGCGAGGAGTCGAAACTATTGCCAAAAGACTAGTATCTGCCCAAAACCAAGCAAAGAGAAGGTTTTAGGGTCCCCACCCTGTTCAAACACAGGAGTTAGACCAACGAAACTGGATTCAAACAGCTCTGTTTTTCTTTCTTCGATCAGAGGCTGCAAAAAGCAGCGGAGGTGAAAGCAATGTTTCTGCACATGTGTATGTGTACATAATAACGCCATTCTTGCAGAAATGTAATATGTTTACAATTGATTGTAAAAGAGGTGCATCGGGACGTATTCCTTTTGCAAAGCCGACCGTCATTATAGAACTGGCGATAATAACCAGGAACGCTCGTCAGTAATTAAATGCTTTTTCAATCGTTTTCAGTCCAGCGCCTTTGGGACGCTGTTAGGGCGTAGCTTTTTGAAGGCTGGTGTGCCATTGACCTTATTTTTGTGGCTGAGGTTGTGACACTTCCCGACCCAACGTGCTAGGACACAGAGCCCTTAATCCTAGGCCGGCTGCCCGGGGACAGGTCACGCACCAAAGTACGGCTGATACCCAGAGACGATTCAGAATTAAACAGAATCCGAATCGTGTCTGAAGCGAAGTCAGTCAGGTGAAAAGTATGTATATTTTTCCCCACAGATAATGAAATACTCTGCTGAGGGGAGAAAGCAAGGTAACTTCCAAGCAAAACAAAAATCAAGAAGGCAACAATGCACTGCCCTAACGAAGCCTGCTCATTTCCAGTGACTTCCACTTCAGTTCCTAGCTCACACTGGCTCAGGGAAAACTGTTGACCAAGGAGTTTAACGCGGCGGAGAAGGTAGTACCTTTTTTTTTTTTTTTACGAACTGATCTCGTTAAAACTCCAAACCGCCCCTTTTACTCAATTTAGTAGAAAAATTTTCATCAACAAGGGAACAAATACTGCAAGAACTTGTACTGAAAACGTTCAATGAATTAAGGGACTGCTGACAAATACATTTTACGACAATTTTGGGGTTGTCACTTCCAGCAGAAAAGAAAATGTTTTTCTATTTAATGAACATGAGGTAATAAACTAGGCAAACTGCCGCTGACTTTGTTTGGGAGATTTGTGCAAACTGTTTCTACAGCTCATTGATCTGGGATCAAAGAAAAAAAAGGTGTGTTTTGAATCTAAGCCGAGAAAGTAAAAGCTCCCTGGTTTGTACAGAAAATGTTGGCAATTTACGACCCTTTCCGTGCCCCTGGCACCATATGTAGATTATCTCACCTCTTTTCTCGCTTTCTGCTTTGACTGTTTAGGTACTTTAGAATTGTAACTTTAAAACACAGCGCATAGCACTGACTCTGACTCAAGTTGCCCTCTCTGCTTATACCTCGCTTCCCTGAAGCGTTTAGTAAAGAGCTTCTTCTGACGCTCCTGAAACCTTCGTGGTCGCACGACTCCTGGGGTCATTCGTTAACTTTCCCAACCTAACAATGCCGCCGAGAGTTCATCCTTCTGATTTATTGACCTTTTAAACCCGCCAGTACACAGAGCGGGGGCGCGGAGCAGGGATCCTCCGGCGAGAGATGTGTTTCTATTTCGGGTCCATTACAGAATGCGGTGTTGGAAGTAGTGCTCCCAGCGTTATCAGAGCCGACCACAAATGCCACATGAAAAGCAGCAAACATCCGGAGGGTTTCCTGCAAATCGAGCAGTTTCTCAAGACGAGTGTTTTTTTTTTTTTTTTTTTAACGTGTGTTTAAAGGCAACACTCTTTGCTCTTTAAAGCGGTTCAAAACCACTAAATGAAAGTAGACCAGCCCGAAAACGCCGCATAAAGTGCAAGAAATCGCCCCGAATTAAGACTTTTTAGGATTTTGCTTTAGGAAAATGCGTGGATGGCAGAGCGCCATCTCAGGAGTGACCCATTATTGAAGGGAAAACTAAAAAAAAAAATAAAAAAAACAAACAAACAAAAAAAAAAAAAGAGGAAAAATGTCCCTTTCAGAAACTCTAGCTATAGCAACAGGCTTATAGCTAAACAATAGTCCCCAACATTTAAAAATTACTGCTTCGCCTACGTCAGTTTAATGTGCCAATTGCTTTCTAGTAAACACACACAAACACCCAAACCCGCAAAAGGTCCCTGCACGCAGCACCCAGTGGAAACACGTAGCGTCGCCCCGGGTTTAGCACTGCGGGGCACAGACAATAGGATGGGGGAAAAGCCCGGCTCCACACAACAACCTGGCTGCATCCGTGCGCTGCTGCTTTGGGGCGGGTTAAACAACGGTGTCCCCGATTTTTAGGACACCTGGCGTCTGGCGCGGGGAGAGGGACGTGGGCGACTCCCAGTCTGAGGTAAGATCACTCTCATAGAATCTCTTGGTTGGAACAGACCTTTGAGATCAACGAGTCCTCCCGGTGGACATGAGTGGGGTCCCCCCGCCCCGGCAGGTAGGTGGGGTGAGATGTGCGCCCCTGCACAGTGGTTTTCCCCTCAGCCTGCTCCATGCCGAACCCCGACACCCACCAGACTGGGAGTTTGAAATGAAACGTCGAGGGGTGGCATTCATTTATGACCCGTGGGGCCGGTGCAGAGATTGCGGTGCTGCTCTGCTTTCGCAAGGAGCAGCCCTGAGGCTGGCGAGAGCATGGGAGAAGGTAGAGCCTTGGATAATCTTCCCATTTCGCTCATCCTTTCTTCTCGGTGCTGGGAAATACGTACTTCGTACACATACAAACAGATGCATCTTGCCATCTGTCATTCTTCCAGCTACACAGGGGCATGCACCATGCCTGTGTTACTGCACTGAACGACAGTCAGAAAAGTTCCTCGCCTCAAGGAAATGGCGTTTCTATAAAGTTTCTGAGGTGCGGGACAGAGCTTCCACCGCGCCTTCTCCTAGGAAGGAGTTAACTCCGCCACCGACGGGACTGCTTGGGGTTGGCTTTAATGTGGCTGTAGCGCCTTCCCTACCCCCGTCTGAAACCGTAAATCAGATGTATGGGAATCAACGGGAAATGACACGTTTAACTGACACGAGTGCAATGTACTTCTGCAATATCTGTTCCAGATACATAATACGTGGTCCCAAACCAATTCCAATGAAGTCAACTACAAATGCTACTCAGTTTAAACGGCGTTGAAAGGGAGCCTAGAAATGGCACTTTCCTCAAATTGCTAACAACGTAATCTATATCCAAGGCTCACCATCCATTGTATTAATAAATTTCTCTACTTCTTTAATACAAAAATTAATTAATGAGGCTAAGATCACAGACTTGTTCCGGTTTTGTTTCTTTTTTTTTTTTTCTGTAAAATACAATTACAACAGCAATTCCCAGCTTCATTACAGTTTCGCTGACCTTCGGTTTAAGAAGGAGTTGCTTAAGACCACAAAACTGCATTGTAGCTGAGGCTGGGTTGTACTCCCCTACACCTGAATTTCCAAGAACAGAAATATTGTTTGTTTTCATATTTAAGTACATGCAAGTCACAAAAAAAAAAAAAAAAAAAAAAAGAAAGAAAGAAAATAATACTTTATACAATGCTGGGGCCACTCCAAAAGATCAGGGATCTGAACTGGATTAAAGAATTTAGCCTAGCCTCTGTATTTATGTAGGGTTTATGTCAGCAGAGCTACGGCAAACTTGCACCAGTGAAAGACTTATTCTGACATGCTAGATGCAAGCCATATAACTGTATGTTTAAAAAGCTGATCTCAGTTACATTGGAGTGAAATAAATGTCTCTTTTTGGCACCACTCAGCTCCCAGAATATCCTCATTAACGACAGAAGAACGAATTCTCTAGAAGATGGGCTATGCTATCATATATTATGCTACTGTAGTCTTGTGGTGCATATTTATGCATTGCTTTCTTTAGCAGGTAGCAATATTTCACTGTAATCTCAAAGCGTAATGTTCTTTGTCTTTAGCCAGAATAAAATTGCTACATTATACAAATGGGAAAATAGCTGAGCCTAGAGCTGGGAAGTTATTATTCCATCATGCCAGTTACTTACAGTTACAAAAGAGGTGGTCTGGGATTGTAGCATATGGAAATAATCCTGTGCTAGCATTTCAGCAAAGTATGTCAGTGATACTAACAGAATTATTAAATGATAATGAGCAAATCAAAATGTCAAAGGATTGTCATCTGCCATTCTGATGAATCAACAGTGATGAACAAGTAAGACCAGACAGAAATCAAGAATGGATTTAAACCCTCAACAAGTCAAAGAAAACATTTTTACAAGATGGATAATATGATACATTTATTTTTCAGAAAAAAAATGTCATTGAGGCCTTTTCCTTCCCTGATACCAAATGTAGTGGCAATGTTGTTAAAAAAATAGCTGTTCCTACATGACCAGAGAGGGCATTGTTTTACAATCGAGATGTATGAATACAAAATTTGATGCTGTTTTTGCAAATCCATATGTCATATTATTTACAGTTCCAATTTAAATATATGCCCAATAGAAATGCTCTGAATTTTCATTGTGTCTTTACATTTACATTCAGTGATTCAGTACACCACAGCTTTTGACATCTGATATTTATCTAGATAAATAAACTATGAAAAGAACGAAACCAGGCAGTTGGAAGTTTCAGGAAATGAATTTGGTTTAATTCCTTGATAATTGCAAGTGTTTTGGTTTCTGGTATTTATGTGTCTTAAGTACTCATAACATATAAAATGAATGTCAATAATAAAGTAATAATTTTTATATGAAATTAATATTAATGTAGTATTTTATTATTAATTAAGATTCCAATGATGTTCCATTGAAATGTCAATATAAAGTTGTAGTTTATAAGGAAAAGACACCTGCACATCTTCCAAATCCAAGCAATCAATCTGATCGTGTTTCTAAGACCATTTACCTACATTGCAGTACTTTCAGTGGCAGACAGCTGCTCGCTTTGCAGGGCGCAATGAAGTTTACAATTTCTCTGCCTAGAATCCATTAGTATTCAATGCTCTGAACACCTTTGACTACCAGTGAGCAGTGAGAAAAGGGAACTCAACTCTTTATGGGATCATGCTTGACACAGCATCGTTAAATAAAAAAATACAACTAAGCTTGCAAAAACCTCCAAGCTAAATTGAGCAATACGGGGAGGGGGGGTAGGGGGAGTTTCTATCCAGTCTTTATTACTCAGTCTTGAGATATGTTTAGAATTATCTGGCCTTGGATTCAGTAGTCACACCTATCTTACTTGCCTGGCCTATTTCTGTTTGAATAAAACCTAAGAACTGAAAGTCTCCTTTCCTCCTCCTTTGTCCCCCTAACATTGCCTTTTTATCTTCACAACACCCTTTGAACGGTATTTACTGAAAGGATGAGAGAGCAGTTATCACATGGAGCTGAAAACTTTTAAAAAAATCACCCGACCCAGGAATTTCAATAAACTTAGTCTGTAGCTAGATCAAGAACTAGAGATTCTCACTCCTATTGCAAACAACCTGCAGGATCTAAGAAGATTTCTACCTGTCTGTCTCCAGTTTACCAGTTCTTTTAAGATGGGATGCCTCTTTAACTGGGCTCTAGCTTTAAATATTTCAAGAACATTCAGTTTAGAAACCTTACTTCAACAATAAATTTAATGACCTTTTCAGCTCTTAAAAATTCAGAGACAGTTTAAGTAGTACCTAGATACACCGTGTTACAGCCTACTACTATTGAAGCCTGGAGAGATTTGAATTAATGAAACAAGATGGATGACTACAGAGCTTTAAATAATTTATGTGTACAAAAATACTTTCTCCAAAAGCAAAGCATATTTGTGTATTTTTGCTTCAGACCAGCATCCTGTAAAAAAGTCAAGCAAAGGATAAAGTGAAAAATGCCTAAGAAATATCAATCAACTACACCAGAGATTCACTGAAGCCAGAGTTAGAACTGAAGGACACCAAAATTATCTTAAGCAATTGTAAGACCGAAATTTCCATAGACATCTGTTTCCATTAGTCAGTCTCCTGGCTGCCTGTCCCAGTAAGTGAAAAATGGCAAGATTTGCTATTGCAAGACCTATACCACTGCAGGAAACAAAGACAAGAGTGTAGATGGTTGCTAGCAACAGTTTATATGTCAGTGCATGTGGGTGCTCGAGTGCTGTGGCAGTCCTTTTAAAAAGAAAATCTGAACTAAGACAAGCCAAAACACGCAGTTCACTTGACAACCCCTCAACCACTCACCAGAGGGAGCCCATTTTCCCCAAAAGCCAACATCTGTAATACAACCAACCAGGTACCTGCCTGGGGCCTCAGAATTACCCCTCTAAAAACTCTCCAGCTGCTGGGAAAAGCAGTTGCCAGCTAAAGAGACCACACAGACATACTGGGAACAGGAAAATACAAAGCTGTAAATACTTTCTGCATCACAAAAGACACTTTAAAGAGGAAGATGCCACATTTGCCTTTCAAATGGAATGTTTCTGAAGGAAACCAGTCATATATCTGCAGTGTGTAACTTACAGATGTAAACATTTTATATTGTCCCAGGTAGCCTTCTCATTTATTAGACTATATTTGTGATATATGGCCACTGAATACTTTAAGCTAAGTTCTTGAAAGAAATGTATTATTTTTTCAATACAAAAATAAAAAAATTTCAAAGAAAGACACTTCTCACTTTATCTTTCCTCCAGGGGAAGAATCACCCTTCTATTATTTGTAATTCTTGATACTCTTTAAAGTCTGAAAAACTGAAAAACTCTAGTAATCTAACTTGCATTGCAACTAAACACAGAAAAAAAGCCTGAGCTCATAGTTAACACTAGAACATGTCCTGTTCAAGAAGGACCTTCAGGTCCTTCCAGTACCGGATTGTGTGTGCATAATCAATGTTTGGAACAGGACATAATACAGAGGTTACTTGGCAGCTTTCAGAACCCGACAGAGCTGCAAAAGTTGATTTTTACTTTTATTTCTTTTTTATCTGAGGCCAGCTAAAACCAAGACCCATTTAGCAGTAAAATTATGTTGCTGGCTATTTGAACAGGAAAACCTTGTTGGTGAATATGTAGTTACACTAGCAACCATGTGTTTCTGGCACTGAAAGGTTACCAGCATACCTCCTGGCATCTGTCCTTTTTTTTTCCTTCAATATTATAAAATATTATTAAGTTACTATACTTGCTTTTAGTGTCTTTGTTCTTCACATGTTTTTTTTCTTAATGACTACTTAATACATCTCAGTATTTTTGTTTTCTCAGATGCTCCTAATCAGCAGCCAATAGATGCCACAGTACAGACCTGAACTACTGATGAGTAAAAATCAAGCCACATTGATTATCTCTTTTCCATAAAAAGTAAATTTATCAATCAGTGAAGTTTTTGTTGGTGGGAAGGGGTGGGTTTAAATCTCCCTTTCAGGTTTGCAACAGTGCAGTCATACATTTTTTTGCCACTTGTCAGACTAGTTCAATAGTAATAATCAAGCAACAAAGATTTGACCTGGGTGAGTAAGAGTTGTAGGAATTATTTCAAACTAATTATTAGGATTTTCTTTGTAGCCTGTAGCTACAGGAACATTCTGAAATGCAGGCAACTCCTTTTTATTTAAGGCTGGGTATATCACCTGTTTTTGGAAAGGGTTCCGTATTAATGACTCATTGGTCCATCAGTTTTCCCTAACCAGATACTGAACCTGAACACAGCACTAGCTACACACTAGTCCATCAGAACTCCACTTTATAGGAGCATAAAATTCATCTGAAATTGAAACAAGAAGATAAGATAAAGTTATACAGTTACTAAATTACTTACAGACATGAGTATGGAATCTGGGGAATCCCTTTGACAGATGCATAGAGCTTACACTTGTGTCTCAAGAGAGCTCTTACTGTTAGGCACACAAAATGGTAAATACTCAACATGTGCGTTTTTCCACTAAACAGGTAATTTACAGAACATTCAATAATATTCTTATTAATCTTATGCATATATTTATAAACTACAGCCATTTATGTCATTGGGTCAGCTTGAAATTTCAAATTTCACAAAATTTCCTACAACAAACCAAACCACAGCTGTCATTTGCTTACAAGTGGTTATAAAATGTGTATTATCATTTTTTTAATCAAAGAAAGAATCTGCAAAGCTACTTTTTCCCTTGCTAGTAATCTTCAGTAAAATAGAAATTAAAATATTTGTATTTGAAAACTAGTAGATCATAATATATGTTCAGACGCTGTCCCAAACAGTAGCAGAGGATTACTTGCACAGCCCTTGCAGAAATACTTTCCCAGCTTGCAAAATATGTACTTGCACATGCTACATTTGTTGGATTAAAAACATTGTGATGAGGTATATGAGACGTTTCTTCTTACATTACTACAGATAAAAACTAAAAGTGTTGCAAATGTGAGTGATTAGGCAGCTACAATGGTATTGCTTACAAAAACTTTAAATAACATTTAATACTGAACTATACATTACCTAAGATATATACTTAATTAGGATTAAAAAAATTATGATAAAGACTATGGACACAAACTGCTGATTATTGGCTGCTTTTACAAAGCACAGATTATTATTAGTCCTAACCCACGTAGGAGTTAAAAGACTCACATATATTTAATGTGATTCCATCCACAGAACAGCCCCATGTAAAGGTTATTTTTTATATAGGGGTAACTCAAAATCTGTCCTGTGATACTGAAAGAAGACGTGAGTAGAAATACATATTTGCATGGCAGAATTTGATAGTAAATATTGTGAATAAATTACTTTTTCAGTGATATATCTGAGTACGTAACTTAGTTATATATATTTTTACAGAAAGAAAAAAAAAAGTGAGTTAAATACAATACATAGCACCAGAAGTGATTTTCATATCACTGGGAAGATCACGAAGTCCTCAAGGTTACGCTTCAAATTCCTAGCCAGAATCAATAAATCTATCCTAGATGATACATTCACTAGGGAAAGTTCTTTCAAGAACCAATTATTATCCACTGCTCTGTTACAAATAATGAAAAAATGGCCAACCAACTTGAATTTTAGAAGTGTTACATTTGATCTTTACAGTATTAAGACTATTTTCCAGCAAGTAAACAACTAAAAATCGATTATACAAATTTCACAGCAATGAATTATTAAAAACCCCAAAGTTCTCAAAATGTTTAACAGCCTTTTTGGGTAAATCTAAGAGGAGGGTCTCTAACCAGATCCTATTTCCATGGAATAACTGCATGTCAAAACAGAAGAGTGGTCCAGGAAGGAACAGATGAGTACTGCCATTTCACAAGAGTTTGAAGGGTATAAAACTGGGACAGCACACCAAGATCACAGATGTAGTTGTAGCTTGATCACTTTACCACAAGCTAAACTGGACATTATTTTGAACAGACAGTGTATCAAAAACTAAAGCAAGAGAGTAAGGGGTTACAATACTCCTTGAGACTTCCTACATGACTGTAACACCAGATGCTCAACTGAAAGTCATGTTTATCAGGTTACTACCTACTACTCCTACCTTTTAATTGAGGACATTAAAAATAAAAAAAGTTCACCTCACTGCAAAGGGCATTTTTATTCTATTTCCATCCAATAAATGCTTTACAAAGAGATGTTAGCTTCAATAACACTGTTACAGACCTTTGGGAACTCAGGACAAAGAGATGTTCTAATCAACTGATCTGAACTTTCAGGAGAGCAGAAAAAGATCATGGATCGTGTGCCTCTCCTTTTCCCCTCTCTAGCTGTAAATGCAATTCCATGATAAACCTAAAGATATTGCCCTCAAATTCCCTTTCTTCCATGTTTCTGCTAAAACTTCAGAGGAATAAGGGCATTAGTAGGACTCTTTAGCAAACTGAGTGTTTATAGTTGCTCTAATAAATAAGTGAAAAGATCAGATATAATTATTCCTTTTATAAATTCTATTTGATGCTAAAATATACAAGATACAAAACTAATAGGAAAAAACAAAAGAAATACTGAAAAATTAATTTATACATCTAAACACTCAAATCTGCATATTAAAAAATTCTTAGCTATTTGGTAAGAATACATTCTTGCCTTTTTATAAAAAAGAAAGTACTGATACTGCTGACTAAGTATAGGTCAAATTCAAACTTGGGTAATTTCTGTTGACTCTTTATAGTTTTGTTTACATGGTGATTTCACACTGCCTAATTTCAGGTTCTTAGCTTAGGGATTTGAGATAGTTTATTAAAGATAGGTAGGAAGAACCTGCTGGAAAAGAAGTTTTTTTTTTTGATTTCGCATTTTTAAACCCTGGACAGTGACACTTGTAAATTTTTTAAACTACAGGTATACTCCCTCCAAGCAACAACTACACTTTTATGATAAGGATTTCCTTATATGTAATTTGTATACAAATTCTGAATCCTTCAGGATAAGATCCTATAAAAATGTTTAGTCATTAAGCATACATGTTGCTTGGGCTATGTTTCACAGATAATTTTTTTTCTTGTAGTAAAACCCACCCAGAGAAGAATTTCTACTGTAATTATTTCGTAAGTATTTTCCTTGTAAAATGAAAACCTGGGATTGTTAATTTTTTGTGATAAAAATGGAAGGACAAAGAGACTGGAGTTTTATATGGATCAACAAGTAGTAGAAATAAGCTTTTAACAAAGCTGACTGGTTGAAGAAGGCATATATTTAGTAAACTCACAAACTTCCAGCAAGTGAGGAGGAGTATCAAGGAGTTTCAAGAGCAAGACTGTAATTAAAATTATCTTGAAAACTATGCAAATGGCTTAAACATAACAGGATAAAATAGAATATGGACAAATGCAAGGTATTTTTGTGAGGTAGAGGTAACCTATGTCATTGATGAGGAACTTAAAGTTTGAGGCTTAATGTTTGAACACCAGTCAAAAATGTCATGCTGATGAGAAGAAAAGAAGGGAAAAACCACATCACCCCATGTATGTTCTCTATGGCTTGTGAAGCAACCTTTTCTTTCTCCTCACAAAAGAGAAGACAAAATGATAGTCTTCACATTCATAAACGGTTATCGTGGTGCAGGTTAATATCCACAGACCACGGGCCAGAAAAATCATGACATACTTAAACTGCATTAAAGAAAAATTTAATGGTCTAAAGAAGAAAAATGGTCTAAAGAAGAAAATGGTCTAAAGAAGGTGAAGGCAGTGAAGCATTGGAATATATTGCCTATGGAGAATACAAGCCTTTCCAGTTTTTATAAAGAACAAAAATGCTTAAAAACCAGACTAACGAACACCTGTCAAAAATGGCACTCCTGTAGTTGATCTTGCATCAGGTAACAGAATTACAGCATGATTAAGGCTGGATGAGACCTCTGGAGGTCATTTGGACCAACCATCCTGCTCAAACAGGACCACCTAAAGCCAGTTGCTCAGGACCATGTCCAAATGGCTTTTGAACATTTCCATGGATGGAGACTTCACAGCATCTCTGGGCCACCTGTGAGAGGGCAGATTAGTCAGCCCTGAAATTCCTTCTATTTTAGTTTTCTGTATTTTAATAAAAAAATATGCTTATATTTAGCTTTGACTCTAAGACAAACTCGCTGATTTTAATACTTAAATCCTTGTTTTACCATTTCAATTTCACAGTACAGTTTTGTTCGTTTAGGAATTGGTATTCATAAACAGCAGAGAAGACAAATCATGTCTTGTATTACACTCAGACTTCAACAGTATTTAATAATCCTCCTCTGTAGATCCCTAAAACAAAACAGTGAATTCACAGAGCTGACCGTAACATTTCTTCCATGGAATTTTAAAAAAGCATTTCTAAAATATCGTTCAATAAAAACATCTTATACCCAGCAAGTGCACAAACAAATAATCTCTCAGCAGTTTTTCCTCTCCAGAAACGGTTATAACTATGAAATTGTGATTTCACATTGTACATTCAGATTATGCTTATTCTTCATAGTTTAATTTTCAATCTCATGCACAAAGTACATCAGTTCCATTGGTCAGCCTTGCGGCAAAGAGAAGGCAGGTGTTCCAGCCATTTTAGGTATCAAATACCTCATGAACTGTTTAATATTTGCAATGAACAGGGCAGAACAAATCTCTGTGTGCATGTATCACTAATTGATTACATAAAGATGTGAAAAAGTAATGTTGAGAATTGTAAGTGATACAAAAAGTAACCATATGTTGAAAAGCTTTCAAGGGTTTTTCTAACTCAAATGTTTGACTTAAGAAAATTAAAATCAATATCAAGTTTGAAAACCATCACAAAGAAAATGACAGAGGTTTTTTTCAAGAAAGCACATAACTTCTTCCTCACTTTTTAATAATCCAGAATCATATATGGTTAGTACAAACCTTGCAATTTATACCTAATTACATGATAAATCACATGAGATTAACATCTCTGCAAGAATCTCTATCCTACCATGGTTCTGTTTTAAGATATTCTGCTACATCCTAGGATACCTTTCCTAAATAAACTCCAGAAGGTAAATACTTAGGACAATAGTAAATGAGGGGTGAATGAATGTAAGAACATCAAAGGTTCTCTGAGGGAGCTGAACTACAAGAGAAGCTTTGAACTCAGGTTAAAATGTCACAGGGTGCTACCTGAGCACTGCATTTATCAATTTAATTCCTTCAGAATCAACAAATAAACTTTGTGGCAAAGATAAAGAAAATTTAAACCTGTATTTCTTTCTAAAAGCTATCTTTGAAGTTACCTTATGCCTTAATGTATAACTACCGTATTAGACACACTTTTAAAAAAACACTGAAAAAAAATTTCCCATCACAGTAATGAAAAGATGCAATCATATTGAGTCACAGATATATGTTCTCCCCACAACCCAATTATCATCAATCAGCTGACTAACCGTAAAACTATTTTTCATTTTATTAAAAATTTTGGGAAATACCAGTTTTCTACTCAAGCAGTACATCTCTCTTTCCAAAATGAACAGCAACAGACATTAAATATAGAACTTTATCTAACACAGTAAATTATATTGCAAAAACCCAATTAATGAGAAATTCATAGCATTGAACCATATGCCCAGACTTATCAGTTAACCTTTTAAAGCAGGAAATCAAACTTTGCTTGTGAATCTATTAGTATTAGTAGCTAAATCCTGGTTTGCAGTCATATTTTTACTTTAAATAAAAGGATTTATTTAATTGGTAGCAGATCAGTGTAAAGTAAACCGTAACTGAGATGTGTTTCTAAAAGCCTCCCTCCAAAATAATTCCCTTTACTGAGACATTTAAACAATATTTTTAAATATGTTAAGTCTTGGTACATTTCTGTCCCATGAAAAATGGGGTCTCAGACTTTCCCTGTTCACACAGTGGAAGGATGGACAGACAGCCCCAGCTATTGTTTTTCTTTTTTTTTTTTTTCCCTTCACTTCAACATTGTCTGAACTCCAGCAGACAAGAATACTGGCTTCTGATGTACAATGCAGAAGGCAAGGAAAGGGAAGGTTGGCTTTCTAATGCTTCCCATAACTAGAAAAGTCAAAGCAAAAAAAAATGGCCTGTGAAGATGTAACTGCAAATTAGTAAAAGTTATATATTTTTCAAAAGACGGGTGCATAGGAATGAATATAACAGGAAGGTTCTTTTTCTTTCCCAGCACACACCAAGAATGATCCCAAGAACTAGTGGCTAGAGTGATCTGAAAAAAATATTCAGGTAATATTCACAGTATTAATAACTCACTGTTTTTCTTAGGCATATACATTCACAGCATCAGCTATTATATTTTCTACTTGTTAAAGAGACTAATGCCAAATCCCACATGAAAACATGGCTTCAGCAGAATCCTATGACATTATGTTTTTAATTCTATTTCAGCCTACTGCCCTAAGGTGTTTGGAATCAAGTCAGTGATGAGTTTAACTGGGAAGAATACGTAAATTTGTGCAACAGTTAGTACTGAAACGGGTAGACATGGAACTGATATTGAAACAGTACATTTGGGGAATTTTGTTTATTTAATACCAGTATGAGAATAAGGAAATACATATTGCATCTTCAAAGGAATGAAAGGAACTCAGTATCCCGGAAGATGAAGTGTATTATAGAATATTAACAGATAGTAATAATTTTAAAGGGTATGGTTAATTTCTCTCAAGTTGTAGAACTTGGAGTACCATTGTGGCCTGGAGTAGGGTCCAGACACAGCTTTATTCTATGGTCTGTCATGCTCAAACACCCCTTCCCTGGAGAAGCTGTGTCTATGACCAAGAACAGTGTAGAATGCTTGGTAACTTAAAAAAGTACTGTGAAAATGAAACAGCAGAAATACACAGCATTTAAATTCTCATGACTTCTCATAAAAGAGAAGTTTCTTGAAAATCCTGTTAAGTAGAAATTGCATAGTGATTATCATGGAACCTGACAAGTCAAGACTCATCACAGAAGTCTTTCAGCCCAGCTTCAATAAATACAATACTCTAACACATACGTTGCCATGAAAAACAGCCCTTCAATTGGACTCCTGTGTTCAAATGTTGTGTTCTTGAACTCTGACAAGCTTTATTTTTTGGTGTGGTTTTCTGATGAAAAACTTGTTCTGAGGATCTTTAGGAGAGAGATCACTGAATTTAAATCCAGAGTTTATGAACAATATATGTACATTCTTATTTGAGAAATACCTGGAAGCAATGTTGTGTAGAAATTCCCACCAGACTATCTGTGCAAAAGATAGGCAGATCTAGCCAAACTTCCCTTTATCTATGATTGCAACGCATTCAAAAAATCCTGAAAGACTTCCAACTTCAGAAATTAGCTGTTTATTTTGGAGCACCTATATCAATAACAGCAAAATAACTACTCGTCTGCCTTACAAAATTGAAAAGGAATGTTTTGTTTGCAAATCTGAGAAGGAATAAAATAAAAAGAAATGAAAATTAACTGCCATATGCAGATCCTCATGATAAGCTCACAAAAGGAATCTAACATCTAACTTACAGAACCTTTAGTTTTTACCACCACAACAATTCTAGGATGTTTTCATATCTGAAAAATCAAACTGTCTCTGCACTTTTGAAAGAAAAAAATCTGTCAACACCATTCCACATGTTCTTATATATCCTAGCCCTGTCATCTCAACAAGGTGATGTTAACACACTTATGCATTAAAAAAGCAAGATACATTTTTAAATGAACCTGCATCTACTAAGTAAAACAAAAAAAGAGATGCAAAATTTACATCTACTTGGCTGACTGTTGTACAGCTGACTGTTGTACAACTACCTGTTGTACAGATGGCCCCAGCACAGAGCTGAAAATTGCACCCTAGAGGGCCAAGATGGGAGCTGAATACCCAAATTAGAACAAGCATCTTCTTCCCAGGTATCACAGTATCACAGTATCACAGTGTCATAAGGTTGGAAATGACCTCTGAGATCATCAAGTCCAACCTATAACCCAACACTAACACCAACACCCACACTAACACCAACCATCATCTAAACCATGGCACTCAGTGCCTCATCCAGTCTCCCCTTAAACACCTCCAGGGTCGGCAACTCCACCACCTCCCTGGGCAGCCCATTCCAATGGCCAATCACCCTTTCAGTGAAGAACTTTTTCCTAACATCAAGCCTAAACTTTCCCTGACGAAGCTTGAGTCCATGCCCTCTAGTTCTGTCACTGGTCACCTGAGAGAAGAGACCAACCCTTGCCCAACTACAACCTCCTTTTAGGTAGTTGTAGAGAGCACTGAATTCTCCCCTGAGCCTCCTCTTCTTTTAGACTAAACAGCCCCAACTCCCTCAGTCGCTCCTCATAGGGCTTATGCTCCAGCCCCTTCACCATCTTCGTTGCCCTCCTCTGAACACATTCCAGTATCCTAACATCTTTCCCAAACTGGGGGGCCCAGAACTGGACACAATATTCAAGATGAGGCCTGACCACTGCCGAGTACAGGGGGACAATAACTTCTCTGGTCCTGCTTGTCACACTATTCCTGATGCAGGCCAGAATGCCATTGGCCTTCTTGGCCACCTGGGCACACTGCTGGCTCATGTTGAGCTTCCTGTCAACCAGCACTCCCAGGTCCTTTTTTCTGCCTGACTATTCTCCAGTTATTACATTCATTATACATTATATTATATTATATTCACTCTGTCCCCAGTCTGTAGCTCTGCATGGGATTGTTGTGTCCAAAATGAAGTACCCGACATTTGGACTTATTAAACATCATCCCATTAGAATCAGCCCATCTCTCCAGTCTGTCCAGGTCCCTCTGTAGGGCCATCCTACCCTCTAGCAGATCAACCCTTCCTCCCAGCTTGGTATCATCTGCAAACTTGCTGATGATGGTCTCAATCCCCTTATCTAGGTAAGAGACAGCCTTTCACTAGGTACGTCTCTTTGGGTGTCTGTTCCACTATTTGTTAATCACTGGTGCTTTCCTATGACATCCTAACCAGGTCTAAGTGGACTATTTTCCACCATTTGTGGAACATTTTCCAACAGATCTCTTCTTCTTGTATACTAGAAATAGGACGATACAGTTCTCGTTTGGTCTGAATATGCTTCCATTCTGGTCAATATGGGTAACTAACGTGACTGTTCTGATTTTACTTTTGTTTTATCCAACATCACAGTTTTTTCCACTATAGTGTAAAGTATGTTTATTTACTAATCACATCTTTTCCCTATGATCAGCCTGGTTTGTTTTCCTTTCTAAATTTTATTTATTTGTTATTTATCAATCATTGTTCTTCAGCTTGGATTGCCTGGATGTGCAGAAGCTGACTGACTTATCATGACATGAATGGTACCAAGGTTTGAAAAAAACAAGTCCAAAGCTGTGCAATATTTAGGTTCAAGTCCTCTTTCTACATGCAATACTTTGAATAAAACAAGATCCTGAAAGTAGAGCTCTTCAAATTTCATACACAACAGTGGGACACTCTTTCTAAGCTGTCCCTTGTAATACTCCATTTACTACCAGCTAGTCAAAAGGAGATGTAGTTGGGATGTTTAAATAGAAATAGCTTGATTGCTATAATTTGTATAATAAAAGTGGAGTGTTCAGAAATGCAACACTAATGAAAAGTTCCTAGCTAATAAAATATAGGAAACAAAGGATACCTGCTACTGGAACCAACCAAATGCCACCAGTACACTAAATAAAACTTGGAAAACTTTTATTGACTAGCAAGCTCAGCATGTTGGAATAATAAGGAAGTTTGGAATTTCCTCTCTCATTTGGAGTGTCTTTTCAGAAATATCAGCTGGTAACTACATCAGACAGTGCTATGTATAGCTTTGTTGATTTACAAAGGTCTTTAGAAAGCACACGCCCAATGTTTTTTCTTCACATGAATAATCCCTATAGATAAACTGCCTAGCATATCCAAAATCTGGAGAATGAGAGAACATCACTTTTAAAAGTTTAAGTTATTAAAAAGGATACTTTTAATTTCAGCATTATCAAATTGAGGTCCTCTAACAGAGTTCATTTCTAGTTATGAAAACTGTTCTCCACAATTCGAAAGGACAACTTCTGGCAACACAAAGAAAGAACAGTTATGAAGAAGAAGAAAAGGAAGAATGCATTATTTCATGTCAAGCCCTACAATTGTTGGAATTTAGTTGCTTTATTTTTTCAAAATATACTTAGACTTTTTCAATGTCATTAATTCATTTTTTCAAACTGTTATTTTTGATAATAATATTTTTTAAAACAAATGCAAATGGAAACATTAAGCAAACAATTGAATGTTGTTCTTCAAATATTCTGAGTTATTTAAACATTTCAATTATTTGCATTACAGCTGTAACTTCAGAGACAGGGCATAATGACTTTCTTCACCAGAAGATACGCTACATGTTATTACTTCTATTAAAATTATATAGAACAGACTTAGCAGTTAGATGATTCATTTCATGTTATCTCAGCAAATCTGTCACAGAGGTCCAATTAAAACTTGATCAGTTAAAGAAAAAGTAGTCAAGTGATATTCTCACTCATTAAGTAACCTCATTATCATAAATGTATGTTGGCTGCTTTGCATCAGAATAAGTCATCTCACCCAGCTTGCTTTCCTCCTTCCCTCTTTACAGGCACAAATTTTGCCCAGCTGTAAATGGGAGAGGCTGAGCAAAGGAGGAGGAAATAATCAACACTGATTTCTGAATAAATAATCACACTGTTCTAATAAATTGACATTTCTAGTGGAACATTATTAATGTGGTAATTCAAGTACATGCTGTTCAGAAAATTCCTAGAAATGCTGAATGCAAAACTGTAGTTTGGACTGGATCCTGCAGAATGCCTACCAGCCATGAAGAAGTGTTTGGCATTCCTATTCCTATTTCTGCAAATCTGCAGATTTTTTTTTGAAGTTACAGCAAGCTTCAAGGAAAGAAGTCACAGATCTACAGATAACAGAATGATTTCAGAAAGCCATTAGCCTGACTTCTCTTTTAGCAATAAATATTGTGTGTATAGTGAAGGGTTTACTTTCCCAGAAGTGCTTTTGGGATTTAAGATTGCACAAAAGGGCTGTGAAATGTGTTTCCCTCAGTTCTAGCTCTTTGGTTCCTGGAGCCTCAGGTCACATTCAACTCATAGTTCCTATCAAGCTTTTCCCAAGGGACCTTTGGGCTCCTGCAGTAGCCAAACTTCCCTGGAACAGGAAACTCTATTTACACTGATGTCTTAAAGCCTAGTGCTCATCCATAAAAGGGAAAAATAATACTTTTAGGAATTGTGTTTTTCTTAACCTTTAACAGGCCGAAAGTCTAGCCTAAAATGCACGTGTTGTAAAAGGGAGTTTTTACAAAACCAAGAAAAACTACAGCAAGCTGCTGGAAGGATGAAGACTAGCTCTTCTCCCTGTTTGTAGTATGTGTTTCTGTTCCTCATCCCTCCTTAACAGACTATTTCATAAAAAACACACATAACTTCTATTGTCAAGCAGTTTTTTTGATTTTTTTTTTTCAACTGCCATTTTGGAAAGTAAACTGCCATAAATGAGAAGAATCAACTAAAAAGTCAAAATGAGGATTTTTGAGTCTCATTGTGACTTCATCTAAAACTTAAGATGCCTTTTAATTTAAAAGTAAGCTTATATTCATCAGATATGTGCTTTTATTTGCATTTTGATTACTTCAATACCAAGATCAAGCTTTCCTGCATTACAACTTACAATCACATCATCTGTCTTTCCTTCCCAATATCATCTTTTTTTTAATGCTCCTTTCTTTTGTGACATCTGAAGCGAGACTGCAAGTTTCTGTAAAATGCCCAGCCCTTTACCAATTACATGAAATAACAGCACTTGTCCTATGCACGATAGGTGTGCTGAAGACTTCTTTGAGATGTTCAGTTGCTTTTACAAATGCTACTGAAAATAAGCCAGAAAGCTCAATGCTGCAGGCATCTGTTTTTATATAAAAAGCCTAATCAGTGAACTTTGTATTCAGACTGAGATTTTGTTTTGAGATGCACGGATGTTTTCAGTAAATGTTCCTTAATTAACACCACTCTCCTTCCAAAGTCATTATAAAAATGGATATCTATTCAATAAAAGAGGTACTTCACTTTTGGATTCTTATTCATATTATTACAGAAATCTACTTTCCAAATACAAATTGAGTTTTCAACTCCTTTGTTAAACTTAATTTAATTCCAGCAAAGAAATTGAAGTGCAGATGATGCAATCTCATCCTGAAGTGAAACTTCATTTTTCAATTTTGCTTGCAAACATCAGAATGAAAGATAAAGGTGCTGTTACAGTAGCATGTTCTTAGTGATGGTATTATTTTGCTTGAGGTCGACTATTACAATTTCTGGTTTAATGCTGAAAGCTGAAACATTCAATCACCTTATTTACCAAGACTGGCAAAGAGTATCTGCATGACTTTTTCCAAATGATGCTGAAATGCAAGATCTTCCATACATTAATTATGCCTTCTCGAATGGGCAAACCTTTTTAATTTGATTCCAAATTCTGGACAACTCTTGACCTCAGGCTAGAAGTCTGGAGACATCACAGTTATATTCTAGGACATCAAAGGAAGCAGAAGGACACAGGGGTTTTCCATAACTGCCTTTCGCTAGTCACAAGGAGTTGACAATGTAACATCTTTACTCTGTCATCTAGGAAATGAGTAAGGTCCCTAAAAATAATTGGGAGTATCCAAAGGTGAATAAGTATAGGCCTATGAAAAAAATGATATATTTTCTCTGTATACTGCTACTGCTTTCTTTGTCTTGGCATTTGTCCATCTCTGTCTTGTTCTTGTGCTAAATTCTCTTATCTGTCTGAGCCTCATCATCACCTCGATTCTACAAGCTCTTCAAAGAGGCTGGTTAGATTTTTCATTGCTTCCTATTACTACATTCTTATTTAAAGCTGAAATGTCAGGGAAGATAAACTTACTATTAATAGTAAAAGATTTATTAAAATGTTATTCTTCCTCCAGGTTTTAAGTGTCTATAGTATTGTGTATGAAATAAAAGACATTGCCCACTACTATGTAAATGTTTTTCTATCTAGATCTTTTTAAAAAAGATTAATGCATTTAGTTCTACCAGATCATTCTGTTTTATACTCATTTGTTTGAGCTACTGATCATTTTCTTGATTTGGAAAACTGAAATCTTTGACATCAATTACATAATAGGTATTATCCAAACACATACTTCTGGATCTCAATTACTACCTTCACAAAAAAAATGAAAATCTATCTGTTTGGTTAAACATACAAATGGCATTACTAATTTAAAGTTGCAGTTGGGCATGTTTATAAGACTTCATTCTGTCAAAACTTTTAAAGCATGTAATGGATTGAATTTTAATGTGAACATTCGTAGTTTACTTCTATTACAGCTACTACAGAAGTCAAACTGCTACCGATACCAATTAAAAAATACTGTCTCATAATGACTAAAAGACCCCAACTAAAGGTATACAAGATCTGATGTCTTTTACAAAGGTGAAAAGTGGTAATGTCTGAAAGAATGTCTTTCTGATATGACACATATCCCTCTTTTTAGATATTTTTCCATAGATATAGAATAAAATATTTAAGATGTTCTGTTTTGTATGTAAAATAGAGGCCCAGAAGATCCAGTTCTGAACTCCCTTTCCTTCCCTCTCTTATCTGCTCTCCATTTCAAGTTCTGAAAATACCTGAGAGACAAGAGATATGAAAAGCATAAGCAGTGTAAGACTAGACTTAGCGCCGTATTAAGTTTGACTAAAACTCTATGTTGATCATCTAACTAAAGCACAGATTTGCCCTTCTCCGTCTCTGACTCAGGTATTAGTCTTTGCACATCATAGTCCCAAATACATATTTTTCTATCCAAATATGCAGTCATATTTGGAGTTATCTCTTGACTTTCTGTAATTTTTTGTTACAAATTTTCTGTCACAAAACAGAGTATCGAAACCAATCACCTTAAAAATGGTAAACACTACAATATGCAGACAATTGTATCAGCTGATAATCAGCTTGTAGCTTGAGCTTCTGCAGATTTACAGACCTAGACAGATAAAATTCAGGTCCAATAATTCAAAATCTATGCTTAACAATTACAATTGGAAAGTTATTTTTAAAATGATAGAATACATTTGTAAAGTAAAAGAGATTAATTTTCATTTAGTATCTGGCTAAATAACACATTTGTCAAACATCTAGACCATGTATCTAACAACCCGGAGTCATAGTTAGGAAATAGTAGGAAGGTCACATATTTCATAGATTCATAGAATGGATTGGTTTGGAAGGGACCTTTAAAGCTCATCTAGTCCAACCCTCGCCCACCATGGCCAGGGACATCTTCCACTGGATCAGGTTGCTCAAAGCCTCATCCAGCCTGGCCTTGAACACTTCCAGGGATGGGGTATTCACACCTTCTCCCAGACCTTCAAATATCCTAAAACAAATATTTCTCAGCATGTTGTATTTCAGCAATGTAACCCATGCACCTACCCCAGCTAACATTTCTTTAGTGTTATCTGGACAGCACTGGATGCATAAAACACTTATCTGTTCCTTCACTAAAGGACCTCCATTCCATGTTTTGCATGAGCTCAGGGCAGTGGTACCCATATGTATCACTTTTAACTCAAGGTGCCTGAGATTTCAAGCTGCTCCTTCACTCCCATCAGCGATATTATGGAGAAAAGCTCTGAAATTTAACAAATGAATAAAAATTCAGAACTTGTGAGAAAAAAACTTTGCATTGGTAGTTAAAGTTTTATTTAGGTTTTAAATGTATTTTTACGATCTTTCAAATATTAATTTCAATTTAGTGCTTCATAAAGATGTACTGTATGGAAACAAGACTGCAGGCCCCAGAACCTTATCATCTAAGTGTTCATCTATGACTAAATTTGCAATATACATTGTATTTACATGCACAGGTAAAGAAAAGCATAAAATCAACACATGTACAGGGAAGTTGACTGGAAATTACTAAATATTACAAATAATATTAAAGTATTATCTGGTTTATTTTTAAACTTATAATGTACTGCATTTAGGTGATCAACTATTAAACTGTCAAATAAACCTCTTCATGGCAACTAGATAAGGGCCTTTTGAAAGAAATGTGTTTTAAGGAAGGATTTTAAGAAGAAAGGATGGAGGTATGGAATGGATCTGTTTAAAGATATTGGTCAAATTCACACATAACGTTACATTACTGACTTCAGATTTTCACTAGAGATAAAGTCAGAGTAGGGATTTTAAAGTAGTTCTGAATATTCCATATTCATATATACAGAATTGTGTTATTAGAGCCTTTTCAGAAATATGAAGTCTCAGTCATTTCCTTTTCCTTTTATTCCCTCATTCTTTCTTATTTTAACCTATAATGATGTGTTTAAAATAATAACTTAATGATACAGACACTGGTTAAGAGGCAGGAACCATCTGAAAATGACTTCATCAGCCACATGAAGATTGTCTTTTACATTTGTCCTTGACCTCAGCATGGGAGGTAATACCAAAGCAGGAGACCTCACTAATGAACGTCAATCTATCCATGAAATTGCCAGGCTAAGTTGGCTATTACAAAATCTCCCAAGAAATGTATAAACATTCTTTTGTTTTATCCCTATACTTTAAAAAAAATACTACCCCCACAGTTAAAAAAAAAAGAAATTCCTGGAATTTCCCCTTAAAATCTTTCAACTCTTAACTGATTGAAAATATCAATGTAATGAGTCTGACCACTTCCCTTCCTGACTTGACTTTAGAGGTGAGTAATACTCAGGTCTATAAGGATTTTGTCGATCACGAAAATTCAGTAGAAATTATCATTCCTCTCTTGGAAAAATATTCTATTCCAAGGGATGATTTCTAATTTAAGCAGCATAATGCAGGCTTTTCCTTTAAAACCAGAAGTTATGAACCTAATAAGTGACTATTTCAACATATCTGTGGAAGACTTTGTGAAACTGTACAGCACAACACCATATGCAGTTGTACCAAGTCAGAGCTTCAAAGTCTTCACTGATGCCTCCTAATCCTTTACTCTTTCTTCCTTTCCCCCCCAAATCTGTTTATCCACTGCTGCAAAAAACGAGTTTGCTTACACCACGGAAAGGCCTCAGGTCAGGTTTAGCACATCATATGGAGCTCTCAGTTCAAATAGATCTGATTTCTCTTTATTTCTAGCTAAATATTTAAACCAATTGCTAAAAATACACTTATCTTTAGAAAATACTGTATGTAAATATTATACAGGGGTAATGGAAGTCACAACATATATCTGCACTACAATCAAAATGTAATTGTAGCTTGTGTAGACAGACAAGAGTTGATTCAAAACAGCCTAGGTCAGCTATCAATACAGTCCAATAACACAAAGTTCAATATCATCTGCTAAATCTAATTAAGCTTCCAGACACCAGTTTCAAACTGGCAATGTGAAAATAAGCCTCAGAACATTTAAATGAGCAAACACACCATCTTCAGAAAGAGTTAAAGGCATATACAGGCAGAAGAAAGGGAGGTAGTCACTAATGCAATTCGTATATTCAAATAGACTATGCAGAAGGAACCAAAGGAAACTTGTGCCTTTTAATGAAATTAATTCATGTTTCTGTAATCTTATCAATGCAGATTAATTATTCAGATGGTAAGTACCACTTCACTTTTATGCTACACACATATTTCTCTATAGATGTTGAAAATATTGGTTTGATTTTGACATAAATCCTAATGGGGATGTAAGTCACATGTATTTGTTCTCACAGAATGTCATGCATATGACCAGGCAGTAAGACTAGAAAGATCTAGAGACCTACAGTTTGGGTTTATGCATACATGACACTATTAAGTATACTGACCGAAATTCAAGAGGGAAGAATTTAATAGGTTAGTGAAAAAGTTCTCTTTAAGTCTTCATTTAAGAAAAGAAGCATTTTAAGTCTTCAGATTGAAAAGAAATCAAAACAGAATTATGCCAAACTGCTTCACTGATGTTATAAATTCTAGGTCTAACTTGTCTCCTGAGGAGCGTTCATGGCTTCCCATGAGATAAGCTCTGTCTTTCATTTAGGCAGTGAAGCTAGAAAGTGCTGACTGTAGTTCCCCAGTCATCTGAGCAGGTTTGGCAGCTAGCATGCTTCAGCAGAGGGCGACTCTATTTCACTGTCACCAGTCTTGCACATCTGAACTTTACAGAAATGCCTATATTAAGCTGGCCAACAGACCAATTTGTGACTTCTCTACTATGGCAGGAAATTTATAAAACCATGAACTTACTAAATACCCATCAATTCTTGAGATTATCTTTTCAGACAGATAGCTATTCAGTCAGCAAACTAACTAGTATCATTTAAGTGTTCAGAGTACAGGTGCAGAAATAAAAACATAAGAGCTTTTATATTCATTTATATACTACTCCACTTCAAAGTGACATTAACGTTGTAGTCTGAGGATACTTTATATTACACATTTCTGAAGATTATAACTAGAGCAAGAATCATACAAATGCTGTGCGTTATCTGGTGAGCTGGAAGAAGCTGTGGATGTGACTTTATGAATAGTTTTCCCATTCACTTTCAAATTTTATTTTAGGTATCTTCCAGAAAACAAATAGAAATACATTATATTTTTGTATGGACAAATTCTTTGCTGAAAATATTTGCTTACAGCCAATACATACATAGTTATAAACACTTCCCATTTTGTAACGAAATCTACAGAAAAATTAACATTCAAATTGGCACTTCAGAATTGGGGGACTAAGTAGCCTGATGGAGAAATAACAGTGAAGAAACTATATTTCCACCTGCCACAATGTGTGAAATATCTTCCTGATAAACTTTTTGTGTTACAATGATGGTGCAGGGTTTTTTCCCTTTTATTAGTAAAATTAATTCAAAGTATGCCTAATGATCAGATCTTACTGGCATGCATATGATTCTAAAAGCACAGTTAGATTTGTACAGATAGGAGGGTTACATGTACAGATCCGAGTGCAGGAATGAGTTTTAAGTAAACCAGTAATACATGTGAAGACACTTGTTATTACATTATAGAGTCTTCATTTCTATATCAAGGAAATAGCAAAATTAAGTTGTATCAAGCTAAGAAACTACCTTTCTGTACCTTCTAAGCAATTCAGCCAACAGGATTGCACAAAAGTAAAGGCAAATTACATTTCTAACACAGAAAAAAAAAATATCCTTGAAATCTGATAAGCTACTACAGGACCAGGAGAGAAATTAATAAAGTATCCGTTCATGAAGGTGATGAGCAAGGAACATATGGTAGGTCTCATCGAACTAACTCTGATAAAAAAACATAGATTCTTCAACATTAATTTAGAACAAGCAGGGCCTCAATTTTCAAGGCCTTGCTTTGGCTCTTAAGTGCACTGGTTTTACTGTACATTTTTGTAGGTGATTTTGTCTTCTGCATCATACACTTTTATTGACAAGCATCAGTATTGTGAGGGGCTGTCAGACCCCTGGGTCACAGAAAAAACACTGCAACCCTCCTTTCTGTAAAGGGAGCTATGGATTTAGTGATCAAATGATAATTATATGGTAAATATTCAATGTTTTCCTGATTATCAGGAAAACTTCTACACCTGAAATTCTATTAAAACTTACCTGAGATATAAGTAAGTCAGTCATTTATTAATCTTAAGATAACAAATGGAAATAAAAGTGAAGAATAATTAAAAGTTCTAAAAAATAATCTAATGGACATTAAGCAGTGTAGAAACACCTACATGAAAAGTTTCTTCCTGTTTCTTTGGTATGTCAAATTGAGATGATTCTTGTCATCGGTTAAATGTTCCTGTGTTAATACAAAATTGCCCTCCTCCAAATAATGCCACTTGAGTCAGACTATGTAAACAAAAGCATGTGGCCTTATGACGATTACTCTGGCTTGACTGGTATGATTGATGATTTTAATGCCATTTTTCTGAAAAAAGGCAGATATTTTGAAAGTTGTGGGTTCTGTCTTGACATCTCACTGTTGCACAAGCCCCAACACTGCCATTATAGACATTACAAACCTACAGCTACTGTCTTAATAAAAATTTTGCACTTCAGAAGACCTGATTTATCCTCTCGCTCTACGCTCCGCTAATCATAACAGACATTCCCTTACTTATGTAAGAGAATATTGAAGACTAATCACTAGTAAGTTTGAAAGATATTTTCTTTTTTTTTGCAATGAGATTTGTTTACTGCATAGAAACCAAAGCAAGAAGTTAAGCTTTTTAACTACTGTTGATAGATCCTATTTCCTCACTCCACCAGGAAGATACTCTCTACCAGATACATATCTAGTTCTAATGAATCTGAGAATCTACCCCATCACACCACAACACACACAGACACACACACATATATATCAATGATAAATTAGATTTTCTAAATCAACTATGTCTTTAAAATACATGTATACTAAAAAGCTATTCATTTTCTAAACTAAAATGAATGGAAATGTTTATTAAATAGCCGTAAGTCAGTCGTTAATATCTTATGAACATTGTAGAGAAATTGAGATTGTATTATTCCTCATCAGAAAGGGTCACACAACATACCACAAGAGCAAGAGACAAAAAGGTCAGAAACAACCATGACAGACATCAGACATGTTCTCAAGGTTTTTTTAAAAGATGCTGTGCAAAATTAATGTTTTCTAGAAAGTTTTGTACCTTTCCTGTCTATAACAGGTTGCATTAAATAATTCTTTGTAACTTCTCAGATCCATACTATAATTAAAATGAAGCTCTTACACAGGAAGAATTGATTTTTTTGTATCTTATTCATTTTAGATGTAATTAAAATTGACATTTATCGCAAAGAAATGTTACCTTATTAAAGAATTTATATTCTTTTTACTGTAAGACTCAGCTGGTGTTACTGAACCTGGAATAGAAGTTTATCTTCTTTCCCTTGTGACTCATGATCTTGTCGATCATGACAGAAGAGACTAAAAATACAATACATTACTGCATGCAGTGTCTGTAAATCCCAGGAAAGAAGTAGCTTTAGGCATTTATACAGCTAGTCTGGCGACTGAGCGCTGGTGAGTGTGTCAGCAAGCCGTTGGAAAGCGGACAGTTTGTGCTGCTGCTCTAAGGACAGGAAACATTGAGAGTTTCTGCAGCGGTGGTTGGCCTGAGATAATACCATTGTGTAAGAAGGCTGAGCGGCCTCTCCCAGCGCTGGGAGCCCAGAGCCTGGCGTCTGGCTGCCTGGACTCCAGCCAGGCCGGGCTCTGGGCTCTGCGGGGAGGGCGACTGGTCCTTCGGCAGCTCCACACACAGCCTGGGCCACACCTCACCTTGCAAAGGAAATCTGGCCGGAGCTCCAGACTTTATGACTTCTTCTTTATGAGTCCCCTCTCTTTATTTTTTTTTTCCACTTTGCTCCCTAGCGGTATTCACACTGGGCTCTCAGGGAACTATTTAAAGCCATGAGCAATAAATGAACTGATGACAGGATTATCGCGAAAAGTCATACTTTGCTCCCCCAAAATGTACATTATATTCCTCTCACTTTTTAAAGAGTGACAAATTACTTTCACTGCCACCCACCAAATAGAATAAAAGATTCATTTCAACCAGAAGGTTTTCCAATAGATTTTAATTTTTTATTCCCTTTATTTGTACCAGATTTATTTAAGATATATGTTCTGTTTAAAAGGGACATTGTTCTTAACACACAAAGGAGTTCAAGGATGTGGCATCAGTGTGTTCCCACCCACTCTGATGGTGTTAAGGTCTCTGAAAAAAACATGCAAGTCCTAGTGCAAGTATTGTGCCGAGTGCATTTTTAAAATTACATATTTCAGTAATTGTAAATCAAAGATACTTAAACTTGAATAAAAGCTTTCCCTTTACAAAATATACATAAAAAAATCCCACCAACCAACAAATAAAATAAAGCATCTTCCCCCTTTGTTCCAGAGAAGCAACATTTTTACACTCCAGGCAGCTTCTCCCTCATCTGCCTTCCAAACATAACTTTACACATACACATATATTCTTATCATGCTGGATTTAAGCATCAGCCTAAACATTCCATTGAAAGGCAGTAAATGGAACAACATTAGGTACAGTTAATTAATGAGAAGGCCAATATTTGACTTTTCAAAAATATCAGATATTTATTAAAATTGATGGAATTAGGAATAGATTTCTATATCAGCACTAAATAAATCTATTTCTGTTTTTACATTAGTTATAAAGAAATAAACTCTCCAACAGTACACAGTTCTTAATAAATTAATTTTATTATAAAATAACAAATATTTCAACAGAGGAGCTACCTTCCTATAGTTATTTTATAAAAATATCTTATAGAACCTATTATTATTACTAAACAATACCAATTTGATACAGCAGTACTATATGATGCTACAATAATTGTGGTTAACATCATAACTGGAGTTCACTTTATTTTTGCAACATTATTTTTATGTGTTTATTGAGTAAAATCACCACAGCAGCAAGCCTTCTGTTCCAATACAGGATATGCAAAGGCAGTCTTATATTTAAGGCACTACACTTAACCTGGATTTTCAAATGGGATGTTTAAAGTAAGATCTTGTCCATAAGAGGCATAATCCATATATCATGAAGTAGCAAAAGTCCCCAGACTATAACCGTTATGGCTGAGTTTAATAAAAGTTCACATTTTGAGACATATCTCAAAAATAAAATATGACACTAACTCTAAATTTTTGTTTAAAAATACATTTAGTTGTCTCTTGATTATTGAACCTCTAGGTTTTGCATTTGCAAGCTGTTCCATAACCAAGAAAGTGAGAAGAATGCTTCAATATTACATCACATTTTTTAAGTCATGCTATGTTGAGAAGGAAAGAATTCAAAGGAAAAGAAATAACTACTTATTTAAAGCTTGGTTTGAATAAAATAATTTCTATATACCCTAGAAGAATATAATAGCAGTAAATCTATCTTACATTTCTCAGTCAAACCAATATGAGTATAAAAAGAGTGACTCACTATAAAAGAGGAAAAAATTAAAATAAATTATTTTGTTGCATGTATCAACATAATCAAAATTCTTGAAGAGTGATGTATCAACATTAAAAAAAGAGTGATGAGTAATTCTGGATGTCAACTTAAGACATCTTAAATGTTTTGGTTTTGGAGATAATTGCCCAACTAATACAAAATAGCCATTATTTTTTAACAATTGAGAACAAGAAACTAATATACAAGAGTTTCTCTTGATTCCTCTAAATGTTGTAGTAGACATGAAGTGCCAAAGGGTTAACCTTTGTCACACCTGTTGTTTCTATGCAGTGACAATATAGAAAACTTGGTAGCAGCCTAGACATGACCGTGTAGTAACCCTGCTATATGCACTTCTCTGATGCTCTCCCGCGGACTGATCTAACAGGTTGTCCAAAGATCCAGTAAATATTTGCATGCAAAGAGTAAGGTAGCGGCACTTCCCATGTAGAGCTGGTAACAAGACACAACATCTCGGCTCTGTGTCAACAGTGCAAAACAAATAGTGGCTGCAAGTGGTGAACATCAACTTTAATGCAACAGCCAGCACTCAGGTACTCATGACCGTGACCTACAGAGTTTACCACACTCCGATCTGCACTGTAAAAGCAGAGACCACAGTGGTGGTTGCCCATAGCCTAGCCTTGTGGGCTCTCCAGTCCTAAAGGTATCTATCTCATTGGTCTTCCTATCTGTGTTTCTTTCTGATGCTTTTTATCACTTTATGATACATTTTTTCACTTTATGCAGACACGATAGAAACTGCATGATGGAAAATGAGATGTATCTGTATAATTATTGATGTCAAATACATGCACCAACTCTAAAATTCAGCTTGCAATCCAAGGGCTAACAAGAGGATTGCACAACTTCTACTATTGGGGGTAGGAGTTTGAGAAATTGAGCAGCAAGGGGCACTATCAGCTTAGGCACTGAATGCATGAAAATACAGTCAAACCTAATAAAATGCCCAAATATAGTCTTTTATCATGTGCACAATTTTTTCAGACCAGGAAGAATACCATTTAAACAATAGTGGCAATGTTTTCTGTCACTGGGCTCAGGCTCCTCATCTGCCTTAGAGCTCTATCATTCATTCTCAACAAATGCAGAATAACTTGTATTTCAGTAAATTATACATGTAAATAGTAAGAAATACTTTGCTGAAGGGAAATACCTTTGTACAAGAACTTTGAACTTTCTAGAGTCAAGAACCTGTATAACTAATCTGAGATCAAAAGGAGTTAAACTTAGATGTTGAAAATACTTTAACTAAGATTTGATGCATTAATTGCCTATTTTTCCTCAGCCTCCTGCAGAAAGCACTTTGGAATGCAGTTTCACATGGATCTACTCATATGCTACTTTTCCTAAGATCCACATTGCTAAATATCTTAATATCATTATTTTAGAACCATTAATCTTGATTTGAAATAAAAGTTAAAAAAGCTGAACTATCAGAAGAAGGTCAGAAAATATTGGGTTTTGTCTTTGCCCGCTTTATTTCATTTATGTAAAATGAATAAATTCACAGTTTGACAAAAAAAGACAACCTAGTCCAGGCTAAATGCAAAGACAGTCGAGGTTTGTGAAACATCAGTGAAAGCCTTGCAGTTCTTGGCAAATTCTGAATCTCTCCTGGCGCAACTCCAAAAAGCCATTTTATTACAATGCATTGCACAACCCTGATGACGATGAAGACTTTATTTGTATAGAATTCAAAAGAATGTGAGAGCCAGATTCTGTCCTATCCTCTTCTACAGAATTAATCAAGAGCAGCTTGCCAAAATATGCAGAAAGAAAACAAGTCCTCAACAAAATAGGTAATTTTACAAGAGAGGAAGGTTGGAATGGTGAAAGAAAGATGATTCTAGTCAAGTAAGAGACAGGTGTAAAAATATTTGTCATGAACCCAAGAAGGATTAGAAGAGTAAGTAGCTGGAATTCTTTCATCTCTGCCCTTTCACCCACATATGTCCCAGTTAGAGCATTACAGGGTTCAGGTGTGAGAGCCTGAGTGATAATTTTAGACAAAAGTGGTTGGCAAGGAATTTCGTGATCAATGTCTTGCAGTGGTTGGTGGCTTCAAGACTGTCAGGAAATAACACACTACAGAGTAGAAATCAATATTCAGATGTGCAAGTAGCAAAGATCATATGGCACTTGATCAGGAACAGAAATCCTGCAGAACACATGACAGAATGGGATCAGAGCCAAAGCTTCAGTATGTTTTCTGATTACAAACAGCAGGCAGTTTATCAAATGCATTTTTTAATATTTCTCCAACTGTTTGTAGCTGGACATCACTGCCAGAACTGTGCCTTCTTTTACATGTTCCCAGGGCTTCCCTGGGATGTCTCCTTTTCTCAGCATTCTTCTCTGCTCCTCCATCCCCTCAGTCTTCCTGCTATCTCATCCCACATGCTTTGGTAGTGATCTGTGCCCCATATTTTTTTCTAGCACTGCTGCCTCTTCCACACCTGCCCACTAGTATGTTCAGCAACACCAGCAGAAAGTCCAAGGCATTAAGCCCTCCTGTGGATTGTTATGATGGGAGCATGGAGAGAAAGATGGATGGAAAAAAATATTGGCCTTCCATGTCTGGGCAGAATGCAGAATCTTGACAACACTGGATTTGTTTTCAGGTTCTAGAAAATGGCATGGTATACCAACTGTAGACTTTTCAGATTACTCTGTAGGCTTTTCACTTACACACCATATAGTTCCTGCAAATTCTCTTTCTGGTCTTAAATAATTTAATACATTTCTTACTGATTTCCTGTTTCTATGACTCTCCTTTATCCCTCCCTCAACATTAGGGTCTCCCTCATCCTTTGCCAAATCTTTTTTCCCAACTCTTTGCATTTTAAGTTGCTTTTCCTTCTCCAGGACACCAGAAGCGAGAGAACTGTATCTGTCTGATCTATGTAGCTCAAGACTAGTTGTAGAAAATAACTTCCTTAACCTCTGCTACTGTATATTGTGACATGCTCAGTAGTGGCAGAGCCTCTAATTACATGTTAACTTAGAGACATGTAATTTAGAGAAAACTACAAACATCTAAGATTCCTTATTTATTTCCCATGAAAAGTGTAAAATGTATTGAATCACAGTAATTCTCTGCTTCCCTCCAACAAACTGGAATTAGAAATACCTGTGCTAAATAATACAGCTGCTAGATTATTTCAGTTCAGCATTAATTAAGCACCAAAACACTACAACTTGGCTAAAGAATGTGTTTTTCCAAATCTCAGGTTCAGAAAATTCATTATATTCTGATTAAATTAAAACCCAATAAAAACACATAACCCCCCCACTGTGTATCAGAAACGCAGAGGAAAATTTCCATCTGAACTATTTAAGAATCTTAAGAAGATCTTAAATGTGGGAGTTATGGACACCTGGGCTGGGGCTTGAGAAGTGCAATTAATTCTAGTGTGATCACTGTAATACGATCCAAGAAGGAAATTCCAGAAGAAAATTCCAGCAGGAAAATGAAGTTACAGGTTCTCTGCCCATTCAAAGATGTGGTCTGCAGGGTATTTTTTTCTCATAATACTGCAGCCTATATTGGAAATGCAGATGTTTTTTAAAATATTTGTTCAAAACTCAACATCTTATTCCTCAGAATTAAAAGGAAAGTATTAGCAATCTTACTGCTGCACAAGATCAAGGTACATGAGAAGAGACCTTGAGGTGACTGTATAGTGGCAAAAGCCATCCTGGAGTCTCAGATCATGTGCCTTTCCCCTGCTTTTTTACCTCGCAGAAGAGAGGAGATGAGAAGAAACTGAAAAAGACGTGATTTGTAGTGTAACAGCAGAAGGGAAAAATATATGGTTCTGCAGCGCATTTGGTTATCTTTGGGTCCTTGTGACAGATACCAGGAACTGAGCAGCCCCAGAGAAGATGATGCTGCTCTAGGAACAAGTGAGTTCTGAATGCCAGAGCATGGATAGGGACTTGCAGAGTGCCTATGCTTCTCAGGAAGTCTGTACCTGGAAGAAGGAACCCACAGTCCGATGAAAGATGCAACCGAGTCATTTCACTTACACAGAGGACAAGCTAAATGTGGCAAATTATATATTTATGTACATACATATATAAAATTCACCCCAATCTCATTTGGATAGAGAATTGTCCTGTTTAATAAATCAAAAGAATAGCACACAGTTGTAACAAGGTAAATGAAAAGAAGGAAATAAACTTTCTTTTTAAATGAAGCAAAATGGAAAGAATGAAAATTTTAGTGGTGGGCTAGGTGGGTAAAAAGATTTTTCATGTGGAAACGCAAAACTAATTAACTTAGAGGATGCATATTTTCTGCTTTTCAATATTATTGCTATGATTGACGACAACCCTGTACAGAGACCATATCCTTGCTTAGTGTAAACTGAAATAAATAATATCACATTTGTAATAGATGATGATTTCATTCTATATACGCTATATATTTTATATCCTTTGTACATCTATCTACAGCTATACTACATGCAGTAGCTTTCTACAGACTAACTGGCTTTCAAATACCTTATCTGAACAACGAAGTCAGGCGAGGGGAGGTTGACTCACATACTTGCTGATAGACAGTGCTGCATTACAGTATGAGGAAATAAAGTAATGCAGGACTAACTGAAATCTTTTTAGAGGCACTACTCCAAGTATTCTATTGCTCTAAACAGCACCTATAATGTGGCAGTGCCAATTTACTCTTCTTGTACAACAAATGTACAAGATTCCAGGAGATTCCTTTATTCACAACATCCATATTTAGTTAACTTGCCATATAAAAACTGCATATCATCTTTTAAGCCTTTTTTTCAGTTGCCCTGAGGGTACCTCCTTAGGCAGCAAAACCCAATAGATTGCAGTTGTATGTGAATTAACACACATCTCATATAGTATATCAACAGGTCGGAGCTTACTGCAGTTCATGCCTACAAATGTTATTTTTGGATACAGGTGCCCCATGGAGACCATGCACAGCACCTTTAATGTTTTGCAAAGGAATAATATTTAGTTTAATTTTACAAAACAAGTTATAGAAATCATTCTTGCAACTTAAGATGTTTTTTACAGTTTGAAGGATAGGCCTCTGTAGGATGGGCTTTATTGGTGACACACATCTAAAGTCTTTGAAAGTCAACTAATAATAAATATTTGATTAGGAGTAACAGCTGTATGGTTGAATAAACATGTCCATCTCAGAACTCCCAGAAAACATTAAAATGCATGTACAGAGCCAATTTTCTGCTGATGTTTTCATAGTTTCCAAATGCACTACATCGTAGCACTAGACCTCCTTATGAAAGACAACCTGTACTTGATAATAATTACTACTATTAATTTAATTTAATTTTCTTAAACTGCAGAACCAGTGGAGACAGGCCATCAGGAACAGGTCTGTTTTAGGCAAGTCTTGTTAATATTTAATAATATGAAGCTTAGAAATCAATAGTTATTAAATTAGCACTTGCCTTTATCACTACTTGCTCTCTTTTAACCATCTGTAGTACTGCATCAAGTAAGGTGCAAGGCTGGTGTATTTCCGCTTAACCAATAATATATACACATCTGGAGAGATGAAGCTGAAGGAGCATGGCTACTGCAGTGAGACACTAAACCTATTCTTTTTCTGCTCATCAAGTTAAAATAGAAACTAAAGGCCTTTTCAGAAAGACCCAATTAGAGTTTTGCCCAAATTCTCCTCTAAGAGCATAAGGCAGAGAAAAACATGCTCAGTCACTGCCAGGTTCACATTATCATCTGTTAGGATAGTAAGAAAAATACCTCCATCTCCTGTGCTGTTGACCAGGGAGCTTTAAAGACAGTTTCCATTCAGAAAAAGAGTACAGGTACAGACCAGAATTTCAAGCAATGCTTCAAAATCAGCAACAACCTGGAAGCCAGGATTTCCAGGATTTATAACAACCTTTACCTTCACAACAAAGAGAGATCTTTGGGTGATTTCCACCTTGGATTTTCATTTATGGTTTATATATCTTTATGGCATATTTGCAAACTCTCAAAAAGCATTCCTGAAACACAAATATTTCACTACTACAATATGTTAGAACATATCAAATTCCGTAATTCTTCCCAGGAAAGAGACTCATGGACTAAAAGTCAATGGTAAGCTTAGAGACTTCTGTGCCTTTCCAATATTTATGTGTTGCGCTATGGAGGTTAAGGACAGAACAAATGACTGAATTTATTCAGAATAATTAGTAAGAAATATTTATTTTGTACTGGAAGTAAAAGTACGGAAATTTACCAAAGATTTTGTGGATTTTAGGTTCCTTCAAATTTATGATCTTATCCATACTCACTTTTTGTTATTTTCATGTCTTTTTTCCTATAACTGAGCATCAGCACAATCAGCTCCATGAGATAACTGTAGTGGGTAACCATACTTCTTTTTTCTATATTTAAGATATGACATTGCCAATGTTTTATTCTTTTTTTATAGAAATTTTGTTTTAAAATCATGTCACGAAAAATATTTTATTGACTTAGTTTACTTGCTGGAGTGTTTTTCGAACTTGCATGTATCTGCCTGCATTTTTTTTTCAGGACATGCTCATTACAGTTCTCTCTTTCAGGCAATCTTCTACTGGAATATTTCTGATTTTTTTTTTTTTGTTATTTGTTATCCACAGTTAATTTCTAGTTAAGCGGCACAAAACTCTAATACCTTAATTTCAACCTAGAGAATACACGCTCCCTTTGCAATTTATGCCAAACAAGGTCATAAGTTTGTTTAGAAAAGACGCTTGTTTTGAAGATGTAGGCACATAGTCCTTTATGCTATTTTCATATTCACAGATTTTCTTTACTGGAAGTGTTAGTGAGCTAAGAAATGTACAGTTGCATTACCCTCACTTGTTTGTACAACATTCCAATGGTAGCAACCTGTGCAATTTTTGCACAGGTATATACAGAAATTTTGGCACATGTTTCATACAAGCAGGCCTGGTCTTGTATTCTCAGCACGGGCAAGTGTCCAGCAAATCAGTGAACCAGCGATTTGCCTGGCTGAAAAAATGCATGATTTCATTACATTCTCACTTCGATACATACACAGAGAGGAACTGGAAATCCACATTCAAAGTTAAGTTCTCATATTCTAGGCTTTGTCGTCCAGCTGAACAGATAGCTTGACGTGTTATACAGTTCTATTAGCTGCTCTCACAACAATTTTAAGAAAAAATAAGATCACAAGTCCAAAGTCACAAGGCTACAAGAACCCATTTTCAATTTTACAAACAGCACTCAGAGAGACATTGAAAGCAGCATTTCCTAGCCTTTATAAACTGCCATCAAATATAACTGCAGGAAGAAGACAGCAGATCAGCAGCCACCACCCAAAAAAAAATAAATCTTCACACTGCTCATACCAAAGTGAGCATGCTGACATTTTCATGTGGTTGACTAACTTTTCTTTATGGCTACCATAAATTCAACTTGTTATAATTACTGTCAATAAAATTAATGAAATTACAGGCTGCTCAACAAAAGGAATATCAATCTGTAGCATTTTATTAGGTCAGTAAGACCTTCATTTATCACTGGTACATTTTGTATAAGGCAGGGATTTGGCTCATGATTTGTAGCTGTTGTAATTTCTTAAAGTTACATTCCAGGATCTTAGAAACATCTCGTATATCGATTCTGCTTGCTTGATCAAGAAAAACTTCTCAAATTAAGCAGAACTTCTAAAAGACTTTCTAAAGACTTAAATAAACTTCAATCCTGAGCCAAATGCAAAAAGAATAGCAGTTTAAAACACAAAATGCAGCAAATTTTCAGTAACTGCTGATTTGGAAAAGCATCTTAACTTCAAGATTTTATAAAAGGGTTTGTAAGGTTTTTCACTTAGGAGTAGTATGCGTGAAGTCCGTACCACTCTAGTTTCCTGTTTACTATAAAACAGTAAAGAAAATACTGCACTTCTTTTCATTTGTGATACAATATTTTCTTTTTTATAATAGACCCGAAGTCACACAAAGCCCTTCCCAATATTTAAAAAACTATGAGCAGCACACATTTAAAAAACAGAGAAACACAAGCATGTTTTGTCTTCCTTTGTTATATGAAGAAAAAGGTTCTTGGTGACTCCATGATCAACTAATAATTGAATAGCTTTCCAGATACTTCCACACTGATTGGCTGGTAGTAGTTCTTGAGTCATAGGCAACACTGACAGTAGGAAACATACTGGAATTCCACTTTCGAAACTTTGGGACCTCTTACTTTCAAAACTATCTGGGTTATTTTATTACCTACCTTCCATTTTCAGACATGTCCTAGGTACTGAAGAATTCAAATTTCACTGAAAGTCAATGGGACCTAGAGCTTGTATTACGTGAAACCACAAGTATTACTGTAAAAAAAAATCAACAAAAACAGTTGAACAATTAGCTCCACAGCTTGTACTGTTTAGTCAGACTTAAAATTAATTTATTTACTTTCTAGAGTCTTCTGAACTTGCTTTAGCAAAAAGTCAGTTTTGGCAGGGTATGTCTAATGATCACAATTGTTTGTCAGCAGTCTGGACTTCCAATGAAGCAATAAGCTGCTGTTCACCAGAATGATGAAGGCCTGGTCCTGTTTGGGTTGTTTTTTAAATGTTGCAGCTTCCAGCCATAAGCAGAGCTGCATTAGTTAGTTTGCTTGTTTTGACAAGGAAAAAATCAGTTTCTTGTTTGTTTTTTTTTCATCACGGAAGCTTACTCCCATTTCAAGCAGGCTAAACTGAATAGCACAGACTGCCAACACTGAAGTTCTATGCTGATGTGGATAATAATGATGGAAGTAATGGGGACAGTACTTGGATTCCTGTGGGGAGTTTCTTTCTTCAGTGTAAGTATCCCAGAATCAATGATTGTCAAAACTAGTTCAACTCCACTCTACAGAGACAAGTTTTTGTCAGTTTCACACCGATTTACACAAGACCTACACAAGTCCTCTTATTTAATTAAGCAATCGATAAATACGGAATTAAACCAATAGAATCTGGTATGGGTCAAATGTTGAATAGCTT
Source organism: Tapera naevia (assembly GCA_033556795.1). Lineage (NCBI taxonomy): Eukaryota > Metazoa > Chordata > Aves > Cuculiformes > Neomorphidae > Tapera > Tapera naevia. The sequence goes on from JAUMJJ010000038.1 coordinate 23,391,101, forward strand.
TTTCACAACATCGTAACTAGATGAAATGTAGTATTACGTACCATCAAGAATCTATGTTAAAACTCTAGATATGTAAGTTATTAAATCTTTTAGGCACTGAAAAAAAAGTGAGACTTACTCTTCTTCTTTGGATGGGTTTGAAGAAAGAGATTGGGGTAGAACTCTGTCACTCATAATGTATCTTACCTATGGAAACACAATGATTCCACTTCATATAGTGGTTGCTGCAGGCTGGCGATATAAATTTATTCTTTAAGGTTAGAAAATACAAACCCTACCATTTACTACTTTTTGTGACGTCAGCACACTCCAGGAAATTAATTAGGTCTTCTTTCTGTTGCACGTATCATTTAGCTAAAGATGACCCTGTTCTCTTCCAGACCCATACCTTTAGGACAAGAATACAAGTCTTTTTTCTTGCTTAGTGATACTGGACACTTGTATCCAAGTAGTATAAAACTTCAGCTCTTAACACTCCCTTTTTAGACCAGTCACAAACATAATGAACATTAAGAAAGCAAAGTAGGTAAGTTAGAGACCTAACAAATTCACACTGAGTTTTGTGGGAAGTGACATTGCAAGAATCCTTTTTAGTAACCCACTGGAACAAGGTACTTATTTTTATAGTCTCTACTTGAACTTGAACTGATACCCTAGGAATTAACTTAAAGTAAAATTATGAGAGTACTTTAAGAGAGCACAAATCTGCTCTGCAAGGAAAATCCTTCCCAGCTCTTCAAAACTGATTAAAGATCACCAGTGTCTTGCCTAACCACAACAGCAGTAATGATTGGAGTTTTCACAGTAATTGACTTTTCCTAAAAGAAATATAGGAAAACTTATTTAGAAATACAGGGACCACACTTATTGTTTCAAGCAGTAAAAACTGAAAGGTGGAGGAGAGGAGAGTAAAGCATCTGATTTTGCACCATGAAAATCACATATCTGAACAAAAAATCTCAGAGGCTTCTTACGCAAGGAGCTAACAAACACAAATCATGACTATTGGCCTCTCAACTACAGAAAAGGAAACCCTGTTCCCCTACTTGTTTTGGTGTGCCACTGGCAAGTTCTCTCTGATGAAATGTTAAAATTAGTCTTTTGTTTTTCAAGGTATTCCTCAATACCTATTCCAGGTCAAATACACATTACACATTTTAAGACGCTAAGAAAAGGACTTTTCTTAGCTGTTGACTTTACAGCTTGAGAGAGTTTATCAAGCAAGATCACATTAAAGAGTGCTAGGTTATGTCCTCAGATAATTATTTAATTTAGAACAATGAGGCTGTGTTTGGAAATTATACCTGTCACTTTAAAATATGCCTTCTTCTGAGTCAACACTGATTCATGGCACAAGACCCAGTTTCAAAATTACATCAAAATGAAAGCAGTGTTTTTTAAATGATAGGCCAACTGAACCTGAGTTATTGTAGTGAAATACAGTTATTTGTAATTGCCGTCGAAACTGGTTGGTTTTAAATAAATAATTCTAAACAGAAAACAAAGCTCTTACCAGGAGTTTTCCTCCTGCTGAAGGAAAAACAAAAACCTTAATATGAATATAACTTTCTAGTAAGGTAGAAAAAAATGTGAAAACAAGTGAAATTATATGGGGATTTTATTAAATAATTATCTTTAGTCATGGGGTAGCAGCACTTAGTAGAGCTGGTGAGAGGTCAAGTGAGAGAACAAGTACAAATACAAAATTTTTATTCCATAAAGTTTACAGTTTAGTAGGTCATAATCACTTCATAGCAGGACACTTTTTGAATTAGTATTTTATTGTCAGCTGGGATTCTTCTCTGAACCCTGTGATGTGGCTGTTTGCTCATCACTTCTAATGATATGAAGATTCATGCATATTTTAACTTTTACTGTAAAATACAATTTTGCAATTGTCCTGCTACTTAAGCATACTTGATGTAGATGAAATATATCTTTAACTTTAAAGCCCTCTATATATTTTTCACTGTTTACGGAAAATACAGTTATTTTCAAAGTTCAGATTCTTATGTGCCATGAAGAACATGGAGCATTAATAAAGAATTTATATCAGTGCAACCGCAGTGCTGTTAGTATGCCTTTTTCTAGGAGTCCTTCTGAAGAATTGTGCACTGGGTTGCTGAAACTGGTTCTCTAAAGGGTTGGATTGAGGCTCACATGAGGCCTGACCTGACTGGAGGAAGATTCCTAACTTTCATTTTCACCTCATATCATACTGCTAATATCAGACCTATAGAAGAGGGCAAGATAAGTAAAATTATTACACATGAAGTAGCTCTCTCTCACTTATTCTGTTGCAGTAGCAATGTCGTTTCAGAGGAAAGGTCTGTGTTATCACATTTCACTAACAGATCAAAAGTCATAAGCAGCCTCAAGTAGGAAGGAGATAATGATCATACTCCTGCAGGACTAAAATGCCACATTTCTGTGTCACCCAATAAGGAACAAATGTATCCATCAGAACAAAATACTTCCAACCTATTATTAGCTTCCAGTATCTACTAAGATATTTATGTATTTTCATTATACCACATACAGCAAAATATGGATCAAATTAACTTTATAAGCAGAAATTTCAACTGTATAATAACTTTAGTCTTGAAAGACATAATGCCAAATGAGGCAATCAGTTTTATGGAGAAAATCCAGAACCAAAACAAAAAAAAATAGTATTCCAGTCAGTCAGAGTAGCAGCATAAAGTCAAATTATCTTCCTTCTTGCTAGCAGAAACCTGCTGTGGGAAAAAAGTATTTCTCAAACCAGCTGTTTAAAACAGAGCAAGGGCAGACAAAATATGCTGTGCTAAGATGACACATCTACTGTACATCCTCTGGCAAGCAGGCCCCAATATTCTAGACAACATATAAACAAATGCCTTTTTACAGAGGGACAGAATGGCTCCAGGTTCAAATCATAGCTTCCAATAACAAAGCAGGGAAGTGAAAACTCCAGTTTATTTACAAAGTGTACGTGCTACAAATGACAGAGATAAAAGCCTTTCCGAGAAGAAATTCAAGGAGAATTATAAGCTTGTAGCCTCAGAGTACTCTCTTTGATATGCATTAAAAGCAGATATATGTGTGTATCTCAAACCAGATGTGAAATTATGGCAAATAGTAATTTGAAATCTTATCAACAACTACTCTTAAAATTAAGAGTAATTAAAGAATATCTCTATCTGTCTTGAGAAAGTAAAAGTTGCTCCAGGGACTAAAATTCCAGCTTTTGAAACAAAGAAAAAGTTTTTCTTGGCTCAATATTTTTATGGGTCAACTGCAAAATCAACATAAAAGTCAACGAGTATTTTAAGAGGAAGGAGTTTGTAACAGGAAAGAGAATGTGACAGAGGACAATAGAGGTTAAAAATCGGATAGTCCTGCATGGTTTGCACCTTCTAAAAGATTTTTGTCATCCTGTTAATTTCTTTTCATCTTTTGCTAACACATAAATTACACAGAATTATTTTTTCATTGCTATTTTTTTTCTAGAAGTACTTTGTAGCTAAAAAAATATTAGCGAAATCCCACAGTGCTTTATAGGTGTTCAAACTAGATTATCATACTTTCTATCTTTATAATCCATGAGAAAATTTAGGCTATGAAACTATCTAGGTTCATTATAAAATTGCTTTTTCTGACATCAAAAGCAGAAATTTTAGGAAGTTACAACAAGTTCTGATGTCTCTTAGAGCACTTTTCTGCACCACAAAGAGGCCCATCTGACACCACTTCATACATACCAACAAGATTTAAAACAGCAGCACCAGATTTCTCTTAACAGAGCGTATCTGATAACCACTTTCTTTACCAATGCTAGTGGCATACTGTTTACACAAAACTGTTTTGGCAGCCATAGTTATATTTCTAAAACAATATGGAAGACACTTACCTCCAGTTTTCAGCAGCTCAGAAGCTGGCTTTAGTAGATTTAACTTTGCGTCTTTCTTGTTACCCTGGTCCTGTGGAGGGTGGTTGGAGGTGCTATTAAGAGAGAATTTTATGGTGCTTTTGGAAAGAAAGCCTGTGTCTGGCCACATAAAAGGTAGTTATTTATCTCCGCTCCCCAGTTATAATGGAAGAGACAATAAACAATATCCTCTCTTCCCCAGAAATCACATTTTCTCCGTGAAGGGCAGAAAGGGGCACAGCTGATTGCCCAGGTCAGACTCATCCTCCTCACACAACTCCTTCTGGAAGCTTCCTCAGAGGTCCTCCACTGCTCTTCTTCACAGGCATCAGCGGCACCAACTGGCCTTACTGGCATAATCATGATCATAGTCTCATCATTCCCAAGCAAACTCCATTCAAACCCAGAAACATAAAATAAATGCACAGAAACCTTTCATCATGGGGAAAATGGCTTAATCTTTCTTGTCAGCATGCAGACGCTGAAGGTCCTTCTCTCTTGCTGATCTTCGGATCACAAAGCAGAGCAGGAATGGTTTTTTTCTTTATCCAGTGTGCTAAAATGTACAGTCTGATTAAAAGTGATGTTGTCATATGAAGTAGAATGAGCACTAATAAGCAGGAGGGGTCGAAGATGCCTGTGTTCTGTGCTTGGATCTGGAATTTGACATCCTTTTTTTCATGTACACTGCTCCAAATTTACTCTTTGAATACAGAATTATCTTATGGGACATTTTCTTTTCAATTTAATTATAAAAAAATATATTAGGACAGGTTGTTAAAAATTTGGCATCAGATGCCCTTTTTTGGTCATAAATTTTTCAATAGAGGAAAAAACAGCGACAGAGATTCCTGAAATATTCCCTACAATTAAAAAAAAATGATAGGATATAGAATCATAGAATCATAGAATCATCTGGGTTGGAAGAGACCTCCAAGATCATCAAGTCCAACCCTTTGTCCAACGTCCTCATGATTACTAGATCATGGCACTAAGTGCCACATCCAGTCTTATTTTAAAAACCTGCAGGGTTTTATTTCATACATAGCTTTCAGTTAACAAACGCACAATATAGCATAAATCTTTTGGGATTTTATGCGTAATGTATTACCGTATTTTTGGAAAAATTCACATTGGTTACAGCTGTTTTATAGGAAACTATGTCTAAATTATATATCAAGTATTCCAAGGGAAATGGCCAGGAGAGAGCATAAATGGCAAGGATATTCATCAGACACTGGCAGGAGTAAAAGTTTTTGTGACTGGGATTTTAACACATTTCAGAAGCCTGCTGCCTGGGATAGTTTCGTGATTACGTATCCACTCATCTATTTCCCCTCAGTGTTTATGTTGGAAGGATGGCACATTATTTTGTAAGAAATGAAGAAAAAAAAAGGAGTTTGCAGAGGAAACGGTAGCAACTGGTCCTGATATGGGATAGTTTAACCCTGAAATATAGAAGCAAAAGTTAAAAGTTAAAAAAGTGGACACACCATACCTCGGTTTACTCTTTCAAAGCAGATTGTGTATTATTGCTGTCATGAAGTTAGCTGAGTCTTCCCCTTGATACTAACAGACCCTTGAATTACACCATATGTGTAGATCTTCCTGTTTGTTTTGGGAGGATGAAATTTGCTTTGCTTTATAAAGAGACCAGAATATTCCCTTCAAGCCAAAGGCTAGATCTGCTCACCACTGTAGATATAGGTGCAGGCATTGCCTCTACTGGCACTTCCTCTCCTCTTTCCAGTTGTGTTATTGAAAGAACATGTCTGCTGTGCTCTCTATATTTCTTCTGATTCAGGCAATTCCTTTGGTCAACACTCAGCTGAAGCAGTAAAAAGAGTGCTGGAGTTTTGTGATTCTGCACAGAGCTCAGGACAAGGCAGGGTCTACTTGCAAACAGTGAAACAGAGCACAGCGTCACACAAGACTCTGTTGGCAATCTTGCATCCCAATGTCTTGAAAAAAGTAGAATTTTCTAAAAAAAAAAAACCCACCCCAAACTGAAAAAGAGTTGGTGGCTGTGAATTATTTCAAGACACAGAAAATTATTGAAGCCTCCAACTAGGTTTCATACATGCACAAGGGAAGGATAAACCCAATAAAATCACAATTCTATTGACATAGCAAAATTAACTAAAAGGAAGATGGAAAAAATTGTACCTGCAGAAATTGCTGTTGTTTTAAAAGAAAGGGAAGAACTCTGTCTTACAACATATTCTCTTTTTTGATGAACTAACTTTCCATAGCATAACAGAATTTCCCAACTGACTATCAAAAACATTGATCAATACCTTCCTTCAGACAGTGGAGTAGTAGAGTTGCTAAGAAACAGATTAAATTCCAATGTACAAGATTAAAAAAAAGAAAAAGAAGAAACAAAGCAACACTGAACTTTTCAATTACTGAAGAGGAATTGAGTGAGATGAAGTATTGAATCAACATCCTCAGCTCTTGTAGGCTGTGCACAGGCACTGTAACAAGGTAGATGAAGACTTACCTAATGTAAGGAAGGTTAATCATACAGTCCCTGAAAACATCTGAAATATTGTTTATATTGTTCCACTTCACACTGGAAACTACTTCCACTCCTATTTAGGACAACAGTCATGATATCATGCCAACAACAAATTAACTACAAACAAGGATGCAACCCCAAATACTACAAGCCTGACGTTTCCAATACTTACATCTAAATGCACGTTTTAGAGAAAAGACAGGCTTAAGAAAACATTTGTCTTTTGTACAAACTTGTAATACCTAGGAAACCTGTCAACATGTGACTTTGTGAGTTAAGTTCAAAATACTTATCATGGTACGGGTAACACAGTTCGAAAGAAGGCAGGGGAAAGAGGCTATTCAGCTCTCACAGGATCCCAAAGAGGTCATGGGCTGACTTGGTTTACAACTGTAGTGTTTTTCACGCAAAATCCTGTAGTTCAGCTGAAAGTAAGAAAGAGAAATGACACAGATGCAGTGAAAGACAGGGGAAAGTCACGGTCTTGGAAGACACTCTAAGCATAATAAATAGTTCCTGGAAGAAAGCAAGATCGGCATTCTGCTTTTCAGCTGCTCACAATACTATGTTATAAATTTAAATTTGTGAGGTCCAAGCAATATCTCATGGCCGTTACTGTTACTCCACTGGCTCAGAGTTAACAGCTTTCTTCAAGTGGTACATGTGAGTCAAAATCAAGTTTGAAAGCAATTGTCCTTGCCCAAAAACTGAAAATAAGTTCTACTGTAAAACAAATGTAATTACGTCTCTGCAGGAAGGAACACATCCAGAACGATCATGAAGTTGGTTGTAATCAATGACCTTTTCCGAAATACCTTGAACTCTTTCTTTTGTTGATGGGACTTTCTAAAAGTATACTGGGAGCCATAGGTTTCTGGCTTGTACCCATTTTAAACATTGCTTATCGCACAGTGCTACAATTTGTTATCAGATGACCCTGTGCTCATATACAAACACAACCACTATCAGGCACAGACAGGCTATAATCTGGCAATAATTTTAAAAACCAGAAACAAACACAATGTGTAGGGAATATTAATAAACTTAAGGTATTCTGGCACAGAATAAGACTCCTAACAAGTAGTTGGAGGGAAGTACAGTAAGACATGATAATAGTCCACATTAATTCCAGTCCTGTTCCCTATGACTTAAACTATACCAAATAGCTACCATCATCTGAAGTGCTCTCATTAGAGCAGTTTAAAATCCTTTTGCCTTATCAAGTTTTTGCAAATGTGGTTAATTGCCTTGTTTTACAGGATTCTATTTTGTCTAATGAGTTAATACCCAGACATTTGTACAAAATTAGTAATTTAATTAAAAACATTATTTTTACTTTGCAAGAAAAGTCTTACAAGAAAGACTCTTCCTTTAGCAGATACCATACTAGCACACGTTACAGGATAAATTTATCACATTTCAGAATTCTTCAGTACTTGTAACAGGAGTCAGATTTCTTAAAAGCACTTTTGGATAACAAGATATGTGAAGCAGTCTAATTTCATCAACCACCAGCAACTACTATGGTTCATAATGTGTTTTAGATTCACAATATCTCACAACATTGCCTTCTCAAAAATGACACTATTGTACTAACCTTCAATAGAAACTCAGTGAATTGTACAGGAAGCACTATGCAGTCAGTATATAGTTCAGGGTTGGGTACTGTGAGACCAACTGGATGGATAAGAACCGAGAATCTAATTGCACTGTTCTTTTGTCAGCATAACTTCTCAGTAGTATGGTGACTTCTCATTAACTAAACCAATTGCCTGCATCAAAAAGACTAATTTATACAATTCGTTGAAAGTTGTGCATGACTTTTTGAGGAGTATAACATGTAAAATACAAAGGCCATAACATTATTGCTTAAACTTCCATTGAAACGTTTTTTTTGTGAAGAACAATGTGTTTGCCTAGACGCAAGTTCATGTTCCTTGGTCAGTTCATTGGTAGACTAAAACTCCTCATTATTTATCCCTTTCTGTTTGTTATCTGGCACAAACGAGAAGGACCAAGCACAGTCTCTCTTCTCATACCATATCCAATCTTGGGATCCAGAGGTCATCATACAACTACACAGCTAAAAGTCACAACTGGAAACTAGAGCAGGGCACAGTGATGGGACAGACATGTCCTATATGTAGCCTGAGCTAACAGTACATATATTTCCTCTTTATACCACTCCTTAGATTGTATTAAAAGATTATCATATTATCTCACTCTCCTTTTTTGGATCAAACCTCGCAAGACATTCATTTTGTATTACCAAAATCAACATACAGAAACTTGAGTCAGCAGTGCCTGTGGCATTAATAAAAATCACTTAGGAATTACGCTTACCAAGTGTGGAATTAAATAAGATTCCATTTAAATGGTGCTTGTTCTTTCTAACTTTATCCTTCAAGCTGATGCAAGAATTCCTGGAAATCGTCAAGATTTGACATTTTAGAGATAGACTTACATAAGGGAGCATGGAAGATTTTAAGTCACTCAATACCATCTTTCCTTAATGTATGAAGTACATTCTTTTTTTTAAAGACCTCAGCAGCTTATTTGCAAAATTTGCTGAAAAGAATCAACATTGTTCAGAGAAGATTTGATTTTAGAGACACCAATCTCTGGATTGACCATTCATCTAGGTATTTTAATACAGATGGCCTTACCATGATGTCACTGACTACAATATTCCAACTGACTAATCAGGAAGAAGGCTATGCCTAAACTGGAAGAAGTTATGACTCTAAAGTATTGTTATCTTTTTTAGCTAAGGAAAGATTGGTTGGGGAACTCCCACTCAGGAATTTTTTCTTTTGCCAACTGGCTGGGGTACCAGTTCAATCTGCTTTATCACATACATTGGTAGATTGCACCCGTGCTTGGGCTGTGAAATAAATCCACTCATTGTCTCTTGTTACCTTATAACATTTGTATTTCAACAGCATCCACAAGTCTCACAGCACTTTTACAAACATGAGAAAACACAGTTCTTCCGTAGAGATATTTGTTATCTAATACTATCAAAAAGTGACATGGAAAAGGAGGCAGAGAGGAATATAACCGTATTTACAAATATGTATACTCATGTGTGCATGCAGGCATATAGTGTTTTACTATCATTAACAAATGTAAGCATTCAAAATTACAAAGGCCGAAAAAAATTTACTTACTGAGATCTCCTAATTGACTAATACTAGTTGGCTCACTATGGGCTATAGAGAACTTGTATAAGGATAATTAAAAAAAAATCAGACTACCATGTGGAATGGTATGATATGATATAATATGATATAACATCTAACATAATGTAACATAACATAACAGGTATTTAAAAAACTATCAAATATCTAATAAGACTTACTTTCCAAATAATCAAATTGATTGAATGAGAAGTTAATTTCAAGAATTAAGTTAATTTTTAAACAGTTATGTAATTAACTATACTAACATCCTTTAATAGTCTCTGATTCTTTCACTCGAGTATTGTTAAAGCAATCAACTTCCTAAACACAATAAAATGTATCTTTTAAATATAAAAATTGTTGAAATATTCCAAATTGTCTCTAAAATTTACCCTCTTTTAATTAGATGATCTTAGAGAAGCTGATGCAGAGTTTTAGTTGAATAAATTCATTCGTACCTATCATACACATTTATAGGCTAACATATTTGACTTCAGCGGAGTCAATCCAAATTTTTAATACAGCTAAACATAGAAATTAGTCCTTTGACATTGCAAATCCTGGATTAAATTAAGAAAATAATACCACAGATCTAAATTTTATTGAATTTTAATCCTCTATTTAGCATCTTAAATTTGGGCCTACTACCTCTGAAATATAACCCTACAAGTCAACACAGAAATACACAAATAAGCAGAATATTAAGTAAGAATAAAGTAGCAATGTCATCTCTGTATATCATATCAAGGAAATCATTATTGTCTCTCCAATGACTGGAAACTGATGGAACTCAACGTAGTTGGAATGCTTCCTGAATTTACCCATTGGAGTATGTGAATTCTTTATGACTGTGATCAAATTAAAAGCTGATAATGTTTAAGATTTGTGAATTCCAGAGTCTGGATTAGTGATCATTAATAGTCTCCTCTGACTCTAAAATATACTGATAAAATGGTCTCTATGTGCATGAGGAGTTCTGTAAAAAAAGTTTACTCCTTAAGTGTAATAAAAAATACATTGTTCTTACACTCAGATGTTGCTAACTTGTTCCACATGGTTTTGAGTTTAATTGGGCAGAGTATGAGTTGAACTACACTCTTCCCTTTAGCAAATCCAGTGTTTTAATTTAGAATGACCATTGAAGTCTGCACAACTGGGTCTAGTCTACTTAAGTCAGTAGAATAATTCTTTTGATATCCATACAGTTATATGATGTATAAAAAGGCTCGTGGTACTGCACTTTTTAGTTTCTATGAAAGCAGCAGTGAAAAACAGTATTGTAAGTAAGTGGAGAATTCTATTGCCACACAATACAATTACAAATGCAATTACATTGGATTTTGATGCAATATCTTCATTTCTTTCACCTACCGAACTTCTGCAACGTTCTCCTTTTAAAGAATTTAGATCAAGGAAACATATTCCTCAACTGATCTGAACTGACACAAGGCTGTCAAAGTTATTGCAATTTTTCTTTCAGCATCCTCAGACTGCAGAAAAGTGAACTTAGAAGAAATAGGAGAGCTTTCCTTTCTCCCTTTCTCTTTCATTTTCTTCTTTTATCTATTTCAAATAACATGCTAAAAGAAAAAAATCAGCATCAGTAGAAACTAGTGGTCTGCAGATGATATTTGTTTGTAAATGTAGAGGTAAGACTATTTCCATTAACAGAATTGAAATGCATTCCAAGTGGCACAGCCAGTACAGCGTCAAGTTTTTTGCCGCGATAAGGCTAGAGGCAGGAAGCCATGAGAGGTCAGGAAGGAAACACTATCAGGCCTGAGAGAGGACCAAACAGCAAAGGGAGCAGCAGTGCCTCTTGTATTTAGGCTATCTAACAACTGTGCTATTTTCCAAAGATAAACAGCTATAAGTGCAAAAATCCCAGCTACTGTCCCTTTAAACATAATGGAGGAGAAAAAAAAAAATCCTTGTCTGCTATGTCTGCCTTTTGCTTCTGGCAGCTTTGTAAGAGGGAAGGAGGGGAAGGCAACAGGGAAAGTACTACTTCGCATAAACATTTCTTCTGGGATACAGGCTGGTTTATAGCAATTCAGTTTGACCCTGGGCACACCAAAGGAAAAGGCTTTATTAGTAGATTGAGTTCATCATGCCAGAGCTGAATCTCAGTGGCTTAGTTTGTGCTGGTATATTTCCAAACATCACCTGCTTCCCGATATACTGTTTGATGGGAAACAGGTCAACGAGTACATTAAGGAGAAAGGGAAAGCTCTTACAAAGCTTGACTCATAAAAGAGCCACATAAAGTCTAGAGTTGTTGCTCTGTATTACAGAACGAAAAGTTTTCAAAGCAGTTAAGGTTGAGTCCAGCTAAACTGCGCTGACAAGTGGGTTTGGCATCCTATGAAATGAGAGGATTTACATTTTCTTCCTGCTCCTCTTCCCTGTGATAAAATAAAGATATTTTACATTTTTCCTTTGAAAATGAGAGACAAACGGCAGTTCTGTCCAAATATGCCTCACTAGCTCTGTATTTAATTATGCATCCTTAAAGTTACTTAATGTAAATGTATATGGCCACATCACAGTGGCCATATACACAGTGTAAATGTAAATGTATACAGCCACACCACAGCGGTGTTATGACTTCCAGGCATAAAAAGACTTCAGTTTTGTTACTGCTATTTTATGCTTATATAGTTTGCTTATATAGTTAAATGGAAGCTAACCAATTTACTATTGTATTAGGCCACCTAAAACATAAAAGGTGCCAGTGCCCACTACTTTAATGAAAACAGCGCATCAAAAATAGCACCAGCTCCAAGAAGCTGTCTAAAACTACAATTACTCACAACAGTCAACTTGTGTGCATGCTTTGGGATCGGGGCCCAGCTAGGTGCAGAGGAGCTAACTCCCATTTAACTGGTGGGATTACTCAGCTGCACTTAATTTACATTAAAAACAACCAAGAAGTTTACCTAATTTACAGCAAAAATGAGAGCTTACCATTCAAAAAATGAGCTTACCATCTCAAAAATGAGAGCTTACCATGGAGTTATTACCATTCTTTTTCTATGGAAAAAGAAGTGTCAGCAGCAAAGAGGGAAGAATATAAATCCTGCCTGGCTCCTTAATTTTTTAATTTTTTTTTTTTTTAACTATAGGACTATATTAAATCTCCTGTTTTCTGGGGCCTACTTTAGTGCAACCCAAATAAAGTACTTCCATGAATAAGAGATTTATTAAAAGGACATATGGAAACATTTGAATTTTCAAATAAGACCTTGCAGAGTCCTAGGCTTCTTGAGGAGGCTGCACAGTTTGGGCAATTCTCTTCTTCTGTTAAACCCGGTAGTATTATCACACACTGCTAGATTGTTTGTTCACTGTCAATCTAGTATTCAAAGTATATTTTCAAATGCAAGGAAAGAGAAATAGCTCTTTCTAAGGAAGTTACAACTGAGCAAAGCAGAGAGTACCAGTCAGGCAGCATATAGAAGGAGAGGAAGATTGTGTTGGTTTTGGTAATTTTTTTGACAGCAGCTCCTTATCAGTATTTTCACTAAGATTTCACTGATAACATTAAATTTGAGAAGCTGTTTGGAAAGCATTTGAGTTTAAAGTAGAACTTTAATTAGAAAATAAAAAGAGTTCTAAAGATTGGAGAAAATGCCAGATAGAAGGTATCAAGCAATAGAGAGGTGGGAAATGTGAAGTTGGATTGCAACAGTGAAGGTAAAAGAAGTATCATCCTTGCTGTGATGCCTACGTGGTGTGGCCATCTAAAAATGTCTATTGGTGATGTACCAAAATTATGACTAATGATATAAAACATAATTAGTTATTTACCTTGTCTCCCATACCTTGAAGTTGTGTTCAAGACAGAGGCTCTCTTTTATTATGTTACTGTAGATTCTAATACTTCAGAGCCACTCAGCAATACAAATAAGCAAATATTTTTTTAAAAAAGAGGTAGATTCAGACTGCTCTTATAATTCATAACTCTCACTGAAATATTAAAATGGAACAGCAAAAAGATGCAAAATTTTTACAAGGAAAACAATTTTAGTTCTTGTTTTTCAAATTAACAGAAAGAGATTAGAGGCAATATAAATTATTTTTTTTTATTTCAGGAGTGTAGCAAACATTCAATATTTGATGCATTTTTAAAATCTCAGCTCCTAAACCTCAGATATTATTATATTTTAAGCTTTCAAAATTCATATTTGATGAATGGAACAAAAATATGACTTTGGAGAGCTCAGAAGCTTTAATAAAAGAAACGACAATTTCTTATTTCTGAAGTTTCATTAATTGAAATTAACTTTCATTACCTGGAAGGCGGGAGATCCTGATTCCTGTTTGGAACGCACCAGATCATCACTAACTTTCAGAAGGTGAGCTCAGGTTGGAAACTTCAAAATTCAAGAGGATTTAAGTGGAGAATTTTTGCTCCAAATAATAGTTATATTATGAAGGAGGTACCCAAAATGGGAACACATATCTGAAAAAGAAATTGAAGTAAATAGACACCCATTGAGCAAGAATTATGAATACTGTGATAAAAGCCTAAATAATGGTTTTGGTCTGTGCAAAACCTGAACTTAAGACATAACTAAAACTTTGGGAAAATTTGAATTTTCCTGTGGAGGAAGAGGCCTAGGCATTGCTTAATGTGCACTACTGCCTTTGTCCTCATGTCTGGTCAAAATAGAGAAGAAAAATTCCATTTGGACTCTCTTTTTAAGATGAAACACTCTGCCTTTGAATGCTTCCTCTGTTCAGTTAGAAAGCAAAAAGATGTTTGATAGGAAAAATCTTGACCAGTTCAACAGGAATATATAGAAAGATTAAGTACTCAAGAAAATTGAAAATGCCCCTCAAACACGGCATAATTTCATCCCTTTTAAGAGTCAAAGTTTATTCCTGCTGGAGAAAGGTGAAAAGAAGTTCACTTTCATAAAAATATATTACCTACCTGAGCTGCCAAGGTCAGTGAGACCTCTCCTGGGTTGAATGAGTGCCACTGGGGCAAAAGCACCAGACTGGAAGGCAGCTTTAACTTACCAACTACTTTTTCAGTTGCTATACACACTAGGGAAGAGAAGGCATAGAGCTGAATTCTATGCGTTTTACAATAACATGATGCCATTACCTTATCCATGTTTGTACAGAAGTAACGTAGAGAAGAATTTGGTTCATGGCATGACCCTTGTCTAAAAGTAATTCTTGGTCACTGCCATTATCAACAAACTCGTGCAACATTATTGTGTGGCACTTCCATAATGGGAGAGTTAGTGGAGCCTGACAAACCTGGCCCAATTTTATATCAGATTTTGAGCAAAACTGGGACAATTTCTGGCACGATCTAGAGATTTTTATTAAATTGGAACTGATGCAAAATTGATTTGGTCCACCTAAATCTCAAAAGGAATTTTTACACTTCCTTGAACATCAAAGTTCAGTTTAAGGGCTAGACAAAATAAATGAACTGAAAGTGTATCCACAAATCCTGCAAAGTCAGAGCTAACAAGGCTTTTACAAAGCTCTGCCAGGTATCATTTGGGATACATACAACTCTCTCCTTGGATGTAGCAGCTATGTGAAGTTAATGCTAACGTACAATGAAAAGAACAACATTTTGTTTACTTCAAATGATAGGTTTAAAGGTATCAAGTTTAGCCTAATTTTTATTTTCTTAAATTAAATCTGACTGCTTTACCTGCCCTCTACAGATACTTTCTGTATGGGTAGTGGATTCCTAGGTTACAGACAGAGGTGCACTCTGTACAAATCTACTCTATGTCTGATTTGTAAAGCAGAGACAGTTCTTCTCACAAAGTCTTGCCCACAAAAACATCCTTTTTCCTTTCCAAGTAGACAGCTGAAAGACATTTTTCATAAGATTACACCCAGCAATATGTACTCTAGATCATGTGCTGTAATACAGAGTATACCTGATTAAATGGTTTAAATGACCAAGCTAGAGTACAAACGAAGCGAATTTCTCGTAATAAAGGAAAAATACTATGATAACTGTCCGCAGGATACTTTAGAAATATCTTAATAAAGACATTCATGCAAATGGAAATGTGCAAAATAGGTTTCATGGCATAAATTCTTCAGTCCAATGACCAAGTACAATAGGTTCTTCTCTCATGTTCTTATTCTTGTCTGTCATCTTCCTAAAAGTTAAACAAAAGCTGATTTTCATGGTTTGAATGATAACTATTGGAATTCTTTTGAAAAAATATTTTCAGACCAGCTACAACTATTTACCTGTGTTGTTACAGAGATTGTTTGAAAAATATGCTTTACTCCACTTGCAGAACCAGAAGAAATCTCAGCTAAAAACGTAGCTTTCAAAAATCTGAACAGCCAGACTGAGCATTGCAGTTCTCCTGTTAAAGACTCTGTCAGAGGTACTGCTATGAATGCAGTGGAGACAATTTAAGATATGACAACACTTTGCCTCTCCTGTCCGTCTGCTACATTACTGTCCACAGAGCAAGTACTCGCCCTTTAGCAATTCCAATTCATAGAATCTCATTTGAAACAGCCGAGAAGGCTGATGCACACTAGTGTATCGTGCTATGAGTCAGAAAATGTGAGGTGCAGGCACACATTCCTTCTGCCACCCTGCCACAGGTGTTAACCTACGTAGAAATTATCCACCAAAGCTAAGTTGTAAGTCTGAGCATTTCCAGAAAGTAAGAAATACTGAACGATCTTCCATTCCCAGAGTAGCTTCTACTCTCCTCTGGTTTACTGTCCAAGATTAAATCTTCTTTCCTTCCAACTGAAGACTGGAGTTGGTTGAATGAGGGGTATAAAACTGTATAGGGAAAGATTTAGTGGATATGTTATTTACCATTAGAATTTGGTTTGGAATTTTAAGGGGCTTTCAGGGGACTTAGCAGATAATGATCTGAAGCCACAAAATTCCTCCAGGAATTTCTTCATCCCTATGCACTACCTGAGGCAGTAACACTACCTCCTGTGCCTGTTGCTACTTCTAAGAAAAAGGGTTCTTTAATCTGTTTTTTAATGTTTTTCTTGTTATCAAATTGCTTTGTGTTTTTGAAGTGAAATTCAGTCTTAATAAAAGTACAAGGATGTTGATACGCTGTAAACCAAAGGTAGTAACAAAAGAAATAACAGCATTCACAAACTTTTCATGAGGAAATGAAAATGAAGTTGTTACGATCACTCTAGTGTCAACTATGTTACCTGCCCTCCCCACTCAAATGAAGACCAAGGCTGGAGTGTGAGGTGCCCAATAAGAAACCACGCTAACTTTCTGCAAGGTTGTTTGGTCTACCTTGCTTTTTGAAAAGAGGAGAAGACCGTTATATTTGAATATTGCAAAGCATGGAAGGTAAGAAAAGGTCACATTAAACTGAGAGGTTCTTACAGAAAAGGTCATAGTAACTGCTCCCTCTCTGATAGTACAGAGTCCCCCACTGAATTAACCTGTAGTAATATAACACTGGAGGACTTTTAGGCACGTAGAACGTGTGAAGCTGTTCAACTTAATGCCTTAAAATTTCCGTTAGAAATCAGTAAAAAGCTGGTGCAGGTCACGGACCGTCACACACACTTGGAAAAAAAGCCACAAAATTTTGCATGAGGTCCGTGTTCTAAGCAGACTTAATTTTAGCCAAATGTTAAACAGGAATAATTTTTGATGGTCTTGTGTACATCAGTGACTATGATACATAGAATCTCTGTCCATCTGAAATGGACCACCATTTCTGTGATTTTGGTGGAGAGGTAATAGGAAAAAAGATTAGTTTTCCTGGCTGGTTTTGGGTTTTTTTTCCTGTTTATTTTGGTTTGGTTTTAATAAAAAAGTGAAAAAAAATAATGATATTGTGATAAATAGTAAAATATGTTAAATGACCAGAGGATAATTTGGAAAAGTTCTTCTGATCTTTTTTATGAAGTCACAGGTATCTTTTTGTCATTCATCCCCTAGTTTCACCCCAAGAAAAAGAAAGGCATTTTGCTGCCTTTCCTATGCATGATAAGACAAAAGTATAGATTTGGGTAGCATAAGACAGCACTGAGTGTAGAAGACTGAAGAATGCTTCAGCTGAAATCTCTCATCAGAAAAGCAGCTGTCAGTCACATCCTTCTGGGATGTCTAAGCAAGTAAGCAAGCCAGTCATAGAAGTATGATCCCCTATTCCAACCAGCAATAACGGACAGGCATGGGGACAACATCTCATGATCCTGAGTATAAAAAAACAACTGGTCTATCTAATGATACCAGTGTGAAAGTCCTGGGAGAAACCCTACCCCATGGAAGTCACCTTTTTGTTATTTTCTTAGTACATAATTATGAGTGAAGCTTAAATATTCCCCATTCATACTGAGATTTTCACATGGGAACCCCAGACATTATCGCTTTTTATGTTGTTTGGGATTGAGCTATTTACTGTGATATATTCTTGAGAACTTTAACAGGAAAGAACAATAGCTGACATCTGGCAGAAATATAGACAGATATGTAGATTATAAACAGAATGATCTATCACTTTTAGCAAATATATGCCAGAACAAAAGACATTAAGTAGTAGCCTAAATGGCAAAACAAAGATGGCAGGAAGAGATCAAAGAAATCCTGCTCTTTGCTATATGAATAGAATAGGTGAAATTACTATACAAGGAAGAGTCTTATATAAAATTAGCATTGATATGTTTATCCTTGTTTTGAATACAGCTTTGTTTGAACTGAGAAAAAAATCATAAACTAGCCAACAGTGCTCAAGAGTGGCTGTCCTTTATTGCTGCATTATGTTTTCAGGAAAGATTGATTTCCACCCTCTCTTTTTCTTACCCCCTGCCATTAAACATAAAGGTTTCTTCTACTAGCACATTTTTGTTTGTTTAAAAGCATTGAATAGAAACATTATGTAGGAGTTTGAGCTAAAATAAATGGAGAAACACATTTATTTCTTAAAAAGCACATTAAAATGTTCAGTTTAATAGAGAATTATATGGTTTATTAAAAAAGAAAGATAATTGAAAGAAAATGTTTTCACATGATTAAGAACAAACAAGCTACATTTAGTCAGCTATGGGGTTCTTCAGAGGTGGCAGAGGCTACAGGAGTGAACGGGTTGCACATTCAGCCACTCCCAAGTCACAAGACTAGTGACGTGGGCTGCAGTAGGCAGTGCTAATGGAGGTCAGGGCTCCAGTACTCACGGCTGAGGAACTACAGATCTGTCAGCCTGACCTAAGTGCTGGAGAAGGTTATCAAGTAGATCATCTTGAGTGCCATCACATGGCATGCACAGTGTAACTGGGTGATCAGGCCTAGTCAGCATTGTTTAGGAAAGGCAGGTCCTGACTTATTAATCTGATGTTTTCTTCAACAAAGTGACATAGTTAGTGAATGAGAGAAAGGCTGTGGATGTTGTCTGCTTAGACTTTATTAAAGACTTCGACACTGTTTCCCACAGCATTCTCACGCAAAAACTGACTTCTCAGGGCTTGGACAGGTGCTGGCTGAATATGAGCCAGCAGTGTGCCCAGGTGGCCAAGAAGGCCAACAGCATCCTGGCTTGTGTCAGAAGTAGTGTTGCCAGCAGGAGCAGGGAAGAAATCATCCCAGCATTGGTGAGGCTGCACCTCGAATAGTCTGTTTGGTTTTGAGCCCCTCACCGTAAGAAAGACATTGAGGTGCTAGAACGCATCCAAAGAAGGGCAATGAAGCTGCTGAAGAGGCTGGAGAACACGCCTTAAAAGGAGCAGCTGAGGGAATTGGGATTGTTTAGTCTGGAGAAAAGGAGGCTGAAGGGAGACCATATCACTGTCCACAACTATCTGAAAGGATGTTGTAGTCAGGCAGATGTGGGTCTCTTCCCCCAAGTAACAAGCAATAGGACAAGGGGAAATGATGTCAAGTTTTTCCAAAGAAGGTTTAAACTAGATATCATGAAAAATTTCTTCGTGGAAAGGGTCGTCAAGCATTGGAACAGGCGGCCCAGGGAGGCGGTTGAGTCTCTACCCTTGGAGGTATGTAAAAGACGTGTAGATGTGGTGCTTACGGGCATGGTTTTGTGGTGGACTTGGCAGTGTAAGAGTTGGACTTGATGATCTTAAGTCTTTTCCAGTCTAAATTATTCTGTGTAGGAGAACGGCATCCAGCTACATGTATACAATTGATAAAATGCAAGAGAACAAAATTAAAGACTACAATCAAGCAGTATGTCCAGTGTTCCAATTCCCCTCCCCCTTTTCACTGATTGGTTGATTTGGATACAATATCCAGGTACAGGGAACGTATGGCTCTTCTTGGAAGCTTTTCCTGGGACTTCTTCAACCTTTTTGGGGGGCTAAAAGGTATATAATTTTTAAAGTTCTACTCAGGAGCTGAACTGTCTAAAATCAGGAATTTTGTGAATATATCACTAAAATATACAAATATCCTAGGATGGTCTTATTTTCTCTAACAGCACTCCCAGATAGGATTTCTTCAACTGTTTTTTTTCTAGATAACACCAGGGTAAACCCATATGTTAGAACAACAGGAAAGGCTCAGCCCAGAAACTGCGACTAAACTGTATGACTTTCATTAGATAAACTTTGTTACAGGAGCACTTATAATCAGATGGATGTTATTACTTGATGCCTGAAGGCTGCAATTTGAACACCAACAACAATTTCTGTTGCTCTCATAGCTCTAATCCATTGGCATTTAATAAAAGTTACTGTTGATACAAGATATTACTGCTGTTCAACTATGCCTTTGTGCCAGAGTGATTCTATAGGATCAGTAAAACAGAATATATGTGGATGCCTCAGATAATTTAATTACAGGATCCAGCCTAAAATGTTGGAAAATATGATTTTAAACAAACTTGGCTGGTTTTGTACTGAGTAAGTATGATACACTTACATATATGATTTAACACTGAGTAAGTGGTAACCTTCCACAAAAAATCAGAATGGGTAATGTAAGGCCATGAATTCTTCAGCTTAATTCATTGGAATATCTGTGTAAATATCTTAGTTGCCCATGCTTTAGTTCTGACTTAGTTTTTATGTGTAAAATTGTTTTAACACAGAAGTTATTAAATTATCAAAAGTAATAGGATGAAAGAGTTCAGTCACATTATTCTCTATCAGACAAAACTAAGGAGCATACTATAAACCTGGCTTAAAAAATCAAAATCAAACATTAAAATCATGATAATGTGGTAAAATCACTGCAGTGCGTTTGACCGCAAGTCATGCAGATGATAAATACATGGCCTACTACAACTTAGTTTAGATGGCTCTCAGATAAGATAGACAAGGATTTTACTTCTTTACTCTGAAGGACCTTATTTTACAGTGCCTTAAAAACCATGTATGTTGGAGTTTGCCCTCTGAACGAAGGTTGCCTCACTAAAAAAGTTGGTGTAAGATTGACAATACCATTTCAAAATGCTATGTGAACAGTTGTTAAGATGAACGGGTTGTATTTCAGTGGCTCTTATGTCTGGTGTAAGAAAATTTGATTATGAAAGTAAAACATCTAGGTCCTCCGTATTTTCCTGATAAGCTAAATATAAGAGAAGCAAGTTGGCTAATGCATCACATAACGTATTTGTTAATTTGCAGTAGGGACAAACTGAGTCAAATCAGTAGTCTACCTAACCCAGCATGACTTGACAGTTTAAGAGACCCTGAAAGATACAGTTATAGAATAATACACCCAAGCAAAATCCCGTTCCTGATTACTTTCAGTAGAAAGTTGCCATCTGTTTGTAACAGAATATACAGATTTGTGAGTACTATAGCATTTCACAAGAATGTCAACACAGTATTTTTAAAAAGTGAAGTACTTTGATCTCATGAGAACGTTTCTACCTTTATATTCAGGTAAGTAATCAAGTAGTTTTAAATTTTATTTTAACATTATTATACTATGCAAACAAAAATAATGACTTGACTAATACTTGGTTTATTTCTGAAAATATAATAAGAAATGTCCAAATTTCATCTCTTACACAAAATCATTTTTTTTCTCCAGGCCAGGTATGTTTCTTGTTATTATCTGGTATATATGTACATATATATAAATATATATATAAGTAAGGCCTATAGGCCAGCCCCAATTTACAGGGACCTATATATGTATATTTGAGATACTTCAGGTCTTGAATTAGGTTGTTTATGACAGCATCACTAAACTCCCTATACGACAGATTGCTTCCAAGGGCCATTCAGACCAGGTGCTTCAAAGATTGTGTGAATATCTCCTAAAGAAACCAGTGCTGGCCTCCACCCCTCAAGAAGCTTACTGTCTAGGGAAGGAAATTCTGAATAGTATGTTCTGTAGAAATAGCCAAATCTTAACAAGTTATAAGGTCTTTAGACACTTTCTTCTTTCTTATCTCTAGCTATGTAATTTTGTTACTTTTTTTTTCTGCAGAGGTCTTCTAGTCATTGGCTGCCAGCCATACTAAAACAGCTGAACATCTTGATTATCAACAACTTCAACTGTATTTCCACCCTAGAAATAATTTCTTTCCTGATTCAGGTGGCAGTTCAGTCAGAGAATAACAGGAAATAGAACTTGTGCTTCCAAAGGAGTATGAAATTTGTGGTATTCACACTTCAGCAAGAAGTCTGACCTGAAGGGGGGAGTTCTGCACTTCACTTTTAAAACCAAAATGCTCAGAAAGTGTCCACCAAGTTCACTCTTTATACAAAATTATATCTTTAACCTAATGAGATCATCTTGCTGTGGTAACAGTGATAGCAATACTGATCAGTATATAGCTTCCTTTTAGTAAAAATTAATGAGACTATCAGAGCGTATCACAGTATCACAGTATCACAAGGTTGGAAAGGACCTCTGAGATCATCAAGTCCAACCTATAATCTAACACTAACACCAACACTAACACCAACCATCATCTAAACCATGGCACTCAGTGCCTCATCCAGTCTCCCTTTAAACACCTCCAGGGTCGGTGACTCCACCACCTCCCTGGGCAGCCCATTCCAATGGCCAATCACCCTTTCAGTGAAGAATTTTTTCCTCATATCAAGTCTAAACTTTCCCTGGCGAAGCTTAAGTCCATGCCCTCTGGTTATGTCACTGGTCACCTGAGAGAAGAGACCAATCCCTGCCCGACTACAACCTCCTTTTAGGTAGTTATAGAGAGCAATGAGGTCTCCCCTGAGCCTCCTCTTCTCCAGGCTAAACAGCCCCAACTCCCTCTGTCGCTCCTCATAGGGCTTGTGCTCCAGCCCCCTCACCATCTTCGTTGCCCTTCTCTGAACACATTCCAGTATCCTAACATCTTTCCCAAACTGGGGGGCCCAGAACTGGACACAATATTCAAGGTGAGGCCTGACCAGTGCCGAGTACAGGGGGACGATAACTTATTAATGAAATTTAAGTTCTTTGAAGAAAAAACGTTCCATTGTCCAAGTGGAGAGCAACACATCAGTTTGAATGGAAGAAAGATTGGACAGTTGTTAGTCACTGTTTATTCACCACCACCAGCAGTTTCCAGTTTTTGAAATTTGGGATTAATAATATGCATCCTAGACCAGCAAGTCTGTCCTACAGAAGTATATCCTTCAGTATCCCTGAACTGAAGTCATTGGTGCATTTAGAGAAAGAGGATGAGCAACCAAGGCAGAAATGGTGCCAAACACTTTCCCCAAGATGAACTGAAAATGGAATATAATTTTTAGTAATATATCCATTACTTAGGTTGCTTTTTCAAACCCTATATTTTCAAATTCTGTTTAAAACACCTAGACACACACTACTTCTATTTAAAAAGATGTAAGAATCATATCCTGAAGAGCAAATGTCAACGTCTAAAAGGTGATCTAATTGCTAGACTTTCAGGTTTTTAATTTCAAGTTAAGAAGAAAAGGTTGGTCCCCGCTGTGCACATGTTTAATTTCATCAGTTAATTAGAGATGAACTGAAAAGAGAATCTAAATAACAATCAGAAATTTCCACGCTGTTTTGAACAAGATTTATTGGCATCCATTCCATGAAGATGTTTTCTTAAAAAGCTTTTCTAGGTTATGCAGATATTCTTATTTCTGTTTAAACAGAGTGTTGGTGTATGACTGCCTCTATAGAACATAGTTTAACAGCACTGAATTAATTTATCTTTTTGACGCAACCACTAATTGTAAAACTGTATTCAAATATGCTTTAAAAGGACTAGACAGTTTTGCCAAGTGCCCCTAACTTCTATTTACCAAATAGCCAATTTTATTTAAAGAAAAAAAGAGATCTTTTCTTAATGCATGAATTTTCAATATTCACCATAAAACTTCAAAGTTGAGGTTTGGATACCTAATTCTGCTTGAGCTAAATAGGCATTTAGCCTCAAAAATTTTTTACTAAGGAACAAATAAACATAAGCCTACTAGAGACCTCTAGAGTTACTGAGGCCAGGTACCTGCTCTTAAAGGGTGGGATTCATCCCCCTATAAACCATTCCTCTTAACTTCCTTAATCTATGAATGTTGTAGGGAAGATAGTGGAAATAAATAATTCTTTATAAATCTTTTTCTCCCCACATTTCCCTATGTTATTTTATGTAATAACTCTAAATATAACTGTTATCAAGACAAGATTTTGATATCTTGAGTTCTACAGAAATTTCATTTTAAGTTTTATAAGCGAAATAATATTAATGTTGGTGTACTGCTGTTTAGACCTTTCTGCTTATCTAACATTTTCTCCTCCATTTATGGTTGGAAAACACATTGCTCATTTTTAGTCAAGCCATTGTATCTTGTTGTTATGTGTGGAAGTATTCACACCAAGTAACCTGGAGTCCTTCAATTATTCTCCATAAATTCCCTTTGAAGAAGCAGAATGGCTGCTCCAGAGGACAATTCAGAGCCCTACATTACATATATCATTTACATAATTCTGTATCAGAATTTCTCTTCTTGAATGTAAGGTGAGTCTAAGGAGATTAGCTAGTGAGTAAGAAACCTTAATTAGATGCTGAAAACTGGATAGTGAGAATGTTCTTCCAGTTATTAAACTGATAGCATGAACAGCTTTAAATGCCTCCAGGAAAGACATTACAGTATATAGACTAAATTGCAATGGCAATGCTGTCATCACAGTACTAAAGCTAAGAGACAGATGATGTTTGGACAGAGATTTAATAACTTTATATTATTCAAACATCTGATATAACTGGGGGAAAAGCAGTCATATTTCTGAGACAATGCACTCTTCAAGTATGTTGAAATTGCAAAGATTTTCTGGATGGAGACCACTTACGCAGGTTCAAGGGGAGCCTGAGAAAGGCAGAGGAAGAGAAATTCATAAAGGGTTACTACCTACATAGAAACCATGTCTAGTTCAGGAAATCCCAGAGCTTCAGATGTTTGAGGGCTGGGATAGCATTCAGGAAAAGAAGATACATGCTTGTCCTGTTCTTGTAGCTCCCCTTAGGCTCTTGGCCACTGCCAGAAATGGTATACTGTACTAAACAGACCTTGTTTTGACCTAGAACAGCCACTGTTATGGATATATTCATGTTTCTAAGAAATAAACCATAGAAATGAATGATAGTTTTGTTTAAAAAAATCACTAGATAGTTTTCACAGTTGAAAAACATTTTCACCTGTCTCTGCATGCATCTAACATTGATAATTCTTCCTCTCAAACAGATTACTTTTTGCCATATGTCAAGAAATATCTAGTTAATAAAAAGTATTATATGTATTTCAGTAGATAAGTTAATGAAAGGCATCACATTTTCTGTCAAGGGACTGATATATCAAAATTCTGTTTACTAAAAACTACTTCAAAGCCTTTATTATGCATCCTCACCTAATTTAGCTTTCTAGTCTTCTAAAAAGTGTAGGAGATGAAAGCAAAGCTAATCCACAATCTACTCACCTTCCTGGTTATACATGCAACACCAATACAATGCCTTTGTGATTAGAAGTGAATCAGGTACCGAGTGCAAGAAGAAACTATCAATAGAAAATATGTAGATTGCCATTGTCTTAGTTAGGAATGGACATCCTCTCAAGCCTAATCTATGCAGTGCTATCAGGTGCTAAAATATTCTCTCTGACAGTACAGCAGCAAACAAACAGAGTCTTTATTGTACCGCTCCGAAGTATCTTAGATTCACTTGGGATCACATGCTGTTACAAGAGGAATGCGAAACAATAACATCACAGCTCTGGTGAACACATTTGCAAGATTTACCTGTCAAGAGGACAGAGGACGTGCTTCATTGAAAGACAGACATGATAGCTCATTTCCTTGTTTTGTCTTGTTTGCAGAAAACATGACCATCTGAGGGGCCTGAAGTTGAAGAGAGAGAGAGAGTAGAGAAATCTGCTTCTTAAGTTGAGATCAAATAGAATTCAAAACAGAAGTCACCACTAGCCATAATATCAGTACATTTTTCTCTGATTGATCTGTAGTTTAGCCTAACTATGAGCATAAGCTATGTAATGATAGCCCTACAACTCCACGTAAGCACAGTTCTACCTGACATATATATTGAAGTCCTTCAACTGTTGCAAACTGGAGAAACTGAGACAAGAGCTGTGCTCAGTGTTATCAGCTATGGGTTTGGCACGAAATCTTTATTATCCCCATTTGAGCTATCCACTTCCTTAACTAGAATTTCAAAGTGGTTTTTTTTTTTTATTATTATTGTGAGGCCATGCTTGAAGCACAGAAAATCCCTGTCCTTGCCCTGAGTGTTCTTTACCTGCAAAAATCAGTAGAGAACAACTAGGAAAATAATTCCTGTTTAGGAATCAGAAGCTTCTGTGAATTGGCCCACACAGTCCTCTTACCTCCCAATACTACCTTCAGAGGAAGAGGGACTGCAGTCTTGGGTCACAGACATTTTAACAATGTCTTTATTGCCATAATAATTCTTAATATCCTCTTACTATACTGTTATGAAATTGATCTGGAGACTAGGGCTAGTAGATTAAGCCTCTTCAGGCTGGAAAGGAGAAGACTGAAGGAGATGTGATTGAGATTTTTATGAAGATGATGGATAAGGCTTGCAGGCCTTTCTCCAAACAACATCTCCCCTTGTCCCATTGGAGACAGACTGTGGACACAGGCCGTGCTCTAAACCTGTAGGGTATTTCTCATGTTATGTCAAAAAGAATGAATAGGAGAGTCTTCAGTCAGTGAATCTTCCTTGCTCTCAATTTAAATCACGAGTCTTGGACATGTAAGAAAAGCATGACATCCATCCGTCAGCTTTCCCTTCTACACTACCATAAAAAGAGGATGCACTCATGCTTGATCTTAAACACCACAAGGAATTCTGTTGATTTCATTGAGACCTGTCTCACAGGCTTGAAATTTAGCATATGTGTATCTGAAGTACCTGGCATTTAAATCTTCTGTAAAACAGAGAGAACCTAAGGGTTCACATTAGAAAGATAACAAATAAATCACAAAGAATGAGCAAATCAAAATATAATTGCTTCCTATTTCAAGTAGTTCCATCACTTCCCTTGATGGTTGCCTGTCTCCTTTTCTTCCATCTTTTATCTTTACTTGTTAACAAAGTAAATAAAAACTTGCCCTTATGTTTATGTCCTCTCCTTTTCTTTCTGAACTTTCATTCATCCTTTCTCTATTCATACCACCATAGTTACGGGACTAAGGAAATTAAGGCCTCAATTGGAACATGTAGTGTTCTGTGGCAATTTCACGGGGTCTCTGGATCTCCATCAATGAAGAAAGAACATAGAAATTCTTCCTATTCTAAAGGTGCTCATTGTGATGCTTGTGATGGGCCTTTGAGGTGCTTGCATAGAAATGCTATGTGAATTCCACATACTGTTACTAAACCCCAGAACACACAGAGGATAAAGATGAGTTACCAAGGTCAGCAGCAACATAGTGGTTATTTGTTGTCACTTTTTGCTTGCCCTTCCTAGGTTTTAAGATTACTGATATTTAATTCAGACTGTTAGGGGCTGAGATGTCTCTCAAATATGTTACATGGGGTGTGGGCATGGATCCACCCAGAATCTTGCCTCTGAAAGGGAGTAAGCACTAAGTACTTTAAATAATGATGGAAGAAACTCCGGTTGCTCACAGTGTGTACACTAGAAAGAGCATCCACTTACTACCTCTGAGTTAGAGGTAGTATATGGCAAGGTTTGCATCCCTTATAGAAAAAGGTGGTCATATTTTTTGTCTGACTATTTGATTCTAATTTTTTTTGATGTAGGAACAAAAAGATGAAGTAAAAATAATGATTTCTCACATTGTCTAGGTAAGATTTGCTACCTGATAAAATAAGCAGGAAGGTGAAAGGAGAAGACATGCATGCCTGCTGTTAAAGAAAAGCCAATTTGCACATAATGCTCTAGAGAAATTATCGAATGTTTCATCCACAAAAAAAATACAAGCACTGTCACTCTGCCAGGGTCAGTGAGACCTGAGCTGATCTATTGAGTCAGTTCTAGTTATGCAAGTTAAACGGTTTAGTGGTTGCTTTAATTAGGAAGCCCATTTTGTTTACAAACTCTCAAAAAATTGTAGCGAGGAATGTTCCATACCCATGCTTACCAGTCCCAGTCCTTGCTCTAACTCTC
Source organism: Tapera naevia (assembly GCA_033556795.1). NCBI lineage: Eukaryota > Metazoa > Chordata > Aves > Cuculiformes > Neomorphidae > Tapera > Tapera naevia. The sequence goes on from JAUMJJ010000038.1 coordinate 23,419,269, forward strand.
GGCCCTCCAAACAGGTTTTCTTTGCCTCTTTCTGCGCATGCCTGGAAAGTTGCCAGAAACATATTCCAGAGTGTAACAAACATAGGCATGGCAGCATAGAAGTGAACATCTCTTCTGTGAGAATCCCATGTAGTACAAGGACAAGGAAGGCTAAGAAATTGCTGCCACTGTAAAGAAAACAGGAATTTAAATTAAAGAACAATTTTAAAAAATCATATTTTCCTATATCTGTTAACAATATCACTGCAAATATTTTCATTGTGACATCAATCTTCCTTCACATAATACTCCTTTCTCAGCCTTATCTCACAAACATATCTGCACCTTCTTCCATGCTGCTCTTTCTAGCAGACAGGAATGACCTTCCAGAATCTATTTGTCCAGTTTCGTCCCTACCTGACTCAAAAGCTGACCAAAGGACTTTTTTACAACATTACTTCATTAAAGTTCTGTGTTTACTGAGGATAGAAATTCATCAAAGAACCCAAACGCCAAGATGGCTAAACTTAATTCTATTTCTGTACCACAGCCTCATCCCCACTGCTCAATTCTCTCTCTCCTGAGGCTGTTTCTTCTTCCACTTGTCCACTGGCAATGACCTAATTCAAGCCCACAACCCCCTACTGCTATGAGGTGGGGGGATTTGTTGATTTTCTACAGCTTTGCCTGTCAAGTTCACCGTTTATGAAGGATGCACGCTTTCAGTGTGGCTGAGATGATCTTCCACAGGTTCTGTGACTCATGTATCATGTTTGTAAGTACTTTCATCAGCAAACAGCAGTAAAAAGTAGCATCTGTCACACTAGGTGTAGGTATACAAAGTTGACTCAAATTTCTCAGAAGCATTGAATATTTCTGCTCCAAAATAGAAGGCAAAGTCACAACAGTTTCTGTTAGAGGAAGCAGGGCAGGGGTAAGGGTCACAGCTAGAACAGGCAAGAGGAGCTCTAAAGATTCTGGGTAGCCATTCTGCTTCTGCAAGGGACCCTCTTTGCTGCCAGTACCCAGTGGACATGAAAACTTCTCTTGGGCAAAGGGGCAGCAACTGCTTGCAGTTTGGTCTTCTACAGGTCTAGTAAAAGCAAAGAAAACATTGTATATATGATTATTCTTCTGTCTTAGCAGTTGCTTGCCTTGTCTTCACCTAGAGCTTACTCTAGCTGTACAGCTTTTCCAAAGTATAGAAAGGCAATGGCTTTGACCTTCCCCTTATTTGAACAAAATCTGTAGAGGAGCAGGGGGTTTTGGTGGAAATTTGTTTTACTAATTTGGATACAGCTATTTTTTTCCTCTCCCAAGAATGCATAGTTGTCTGAAACTTTAAGGAAAATAATAGACAAGAGGAAAAAATCTGAGTTTTCACTTTTGGAGATCCTAGTAAATCTATCAAGATCACCTGAGGTGCACCAGAAGGTTTCCATATTCACATTGGAAAACTGTCATGCTAGAACAAACCTTTGAAGAGTTGCAACCTTATAACCTGACTGCCAAGGAAGGCAACTACACGTAGTATTATGCCAGATGACCATGATGAAGTTACCAGACAAAATGCAGTTTTGACCAATTAATACCACAGACAGCCATGAAATTTTGTAGTTTGTAAACATGTCTAATGAATCAGAAGAATGACTCTCCAAGATGTGCTAAAATCCAAAGGAAAATATGACAAAATTTGAACTGCAGCAGGACCAGACATCCTGTTCAGAGAAGTTGTTCTTCTGTGCAGCTTCCTTTCGCCACTTCCTCTTGGCTCCTAGTCCTGTCCACAGGTCATTAGACCACATCACTTCCCTGTTGTTAGCAGGTTATAAATACTGAGACAGATAGGTACTGGCATGATACTGATAGCAGTTAGATAGCAACAGATCAGCTCTATCACTTGCCTAAACACTAACAGAAATGTGCTGGGTCTCCCTTGTTGCTAAATACTAGTTGAAAATTTACATCCCCTTTCTATAAGCCTAGAAGGTTTTTTTTCCATGTCGATATTCACTCACTTGCAATTTTTCCTACATGGCAGAAGCATACCACTGTGCAGAGCACACGAAGATCTGCCCACCCACAATAAATATTAAATCATTTTTTTTAAAATTGCATATTTTGAAAACCCAGACAAATAGTGTAGCATGTTTTCTCACTAGTTAATACGGATTTCTTAAATCAAAGCACTGCTGATCAATTGTGAAGCACCTAACTCTTAGCTTTATTGATTATGTCTACACAGACTTAATTCACAGGTTAACAATGCTGGCTCCGCAAAACTCCGCTTTGCTGAACCTAAACGTAGTTCATACACAGTGGAGAGTACCTTCCTGTCGCGTTCTTTTTCTTTAAGCTGATTAATCCAATCTAAATCCATGTTGTCAAGTGCTAGGAAGTTTGGTGCTGGTGTAACCAGGGAGAAAAAGGTTCTCAGTTTGAGCCGAGTTTTCAGCATATATCACAAGTAAACATGCTCTCATTTCTGTTGCATAAAAAAGCACCAACAAAGTGATGCTGTTAGGTGTTCTCAGATCTCCTTGTAAATTCCCATAAATTAGATAGAATTTTTCCTCAAAACAGAAATTATCCTTTTCTTAAATTGAAAACAATAATAACATCAACAAACCTCCCATTAATAGACCACAATTTTTAGGCAAATCTCTGTATATGATGAAGAGAAAAATATCACTGCCGGAACAGACTTCAGAGGACACTGTTTGAACATAGGCTTCTAATTTGCAGGAGGAGCAAGATATCATCCAGTTGACTGAAGAAGTGAAGATGTAATCTGTTCGTTAAAATTAAGCTCTCGGCAAACTCTTTTCAGTACCCTCTTCTCTAAGAACATACTCTGTAATAACCGCTAGGAATGCTGTCATAAGTTTGTGGTAGCTAGAGAAGATTTCTTCTGTTCAAAAGTCTGTGGCAGTAAAGAATTTGAGTGAGGAAGAGGAAGAACATGGGAACAGCCATTCAGCAGTACATTGGTGTATTTTTCATAGCTGTGCCAACCAAGGCAAGGAGGGGAAAGATGAACAAAAATTTCTCACGAGTCTTAGCCTGCATTCATAAAGAGCTTCTGAGGGAAACTGCTTCTCTTACTGTGCCTTCTGGAATAGATTTGCTGGATGATCAGTTGAGGAGAAGTGGAAGAGTATGAATCCCCAGTCTTACAGACTGCTCTCACTTCTTATATTTTCTGACAGTGTTTTACTGCTCCAGTCACATTTTTGAGACTGTGAGTATGACACTAGTTGCAACCACGTGTAGGATTACCCCAATACCTACATTTTCACCTTCTGTAAGCAGTATTCAGCAACAGAATGTAATAACTTAAGAGTGGCAACAAAGAAGAATGTGGTGATTGGCCAATACTACAACTAAAGACACTAGGGTCCTGGCTTAAATCTAAATGATGGTGACCATAAAAAAAAATTTGAAAATCTTGGAAATCTCACAACCTGGCTATTTTAAGTGTCACCAATCACCTGAGGCAGTAGCACAAGGTCAGTTTGCAGGCCTGTCCTATACCAGTAATGACCTTCTTTTCACTCATCTTGTAATCACTTCACAAGGAATTTCTCACTTCAGGAATTTCTCCAATGCTGCTAGGAAAAGAAGAGTCCTGTCTGTCAAATCTTCATACATTATGTGTTCTACTCCCCGCATATCCCCTACCTGAGCAATAATAGGCACTTTTAGTTTCTGTAACCAATAAATCTTACTTGAGTTTGGCATATTGAGCTGGTTTATGAACACTGTTCATCCTTTGCAGGCAATGACCTAAATGCTTTTTAAGATATGAAATAGATTATAGATATCATTTCAGAAACAGCCCAAGTTTAAAAATAAATGCTGAAAAACATCTGCAGAATCATAAACCTTGTTGTTACTCTCATGTGCTCTATAGATTAAACTACTTATCTTTTTTCCTATTCCCAGAAGGCATTTCCCTCCTAAGGGTAAGTTATTTCCTTAGATGTTGCACTTAACAAGTGGAAGAAAGTGAACAGAAAGCTGCACAGGCCAGGGACTGGCATTCCTGTGAAGAATGGGGAGATTTAATTGTGTGAAGTAATAGCTGTGGCTCCCCAAGGAGAAGAAAGTTGGAGGGGAAAAGAAAGGAGGGCAAGTGAAGTCGAAGTCAGATTAAGATCTCTTTCACTCTGCCTTGAAAATGTCAACAAGCCAATGCCTGGCACAACGGCCAGGTAATTACTGATGACACGTGAGTGATACTTTTTTTCAGATTGGCTTTCCTGCCTTTCTGCAAGAAAAATAAATGAAAAGCCGTACCCCAACAAACATGACAGGAAAAATAACAATACTTGTATGGGACTGATACTGGAAATATTCTCCTCGTCCAGCTACAGAGTGGGGAGAACTACTACCACCCTTGCTCTCCATCATCTCCACAAGGAAGGGAAAGATTGAAGGCAGGATGGGAGAAAGGCTCTTTCCAAAGGTCAGCACATTTTCTGTAGTCAAAGCTCAATGCCACACCAATAACAGGAAGAACTCAGCAATATTGAAGTCACCAGTCATGGCAGTAACTGAGACAGACACAGCACAGCTTGTATTTGACTTACTAAAAAGTAAAAGAACAGTATCATTCAGTTGTCTCCTTTTCACCTGAATTATATTATTCATGCTGCAATCCATTAAACACAAAAAAAATCCTGTCTGACCTGTCACACAACTGGGTCCTCCCACATGGTGATTTCTCCAAGACTTTCTCAACTGTCAAGCTTTTCACTTTAAGATGGGGAGATCAAATTCTAAAACACCACCTCATTTTACAGAACTGGATTTAAAGGTTTGTAAAGCTCTATCTTGCAAATATTTTATGCTGGCTTATGTGATATGCTGTTTTATTCCACCTCACAAAAACAGGATGAGAGATTGCACTACCTGAAGGGAAATCTATGTGTGCAAACAAGATCTCATTTCTACCTAGAAATGTGCCTTTTCTTTATTTTCACATAAAATTTTTCTTTTTTAATTCCTAGAAGGAACCACAGAGAACAGATTTCTAGCCATCTGCTAGAGCGTATAACATATTTGTAAGCTCTCTGTCTGTGGGCAACACAAACAGAAGTATACCCATTAATTGGACGAATGGATATGATTTGTTTGGAGGTCTCATGGTCTTTTTTACACTATAAGGACCTTGTTTCTCTTCCCTTTAGAAAATCATAGAATGGTTTAGGTTGGAAAAGACCTTTAAGATCACCGAGTCCAACTGTGAACATTATACACTGACAAGTCCACCACTAAACCATGTCCCTAAGTGACACGTCTTTTAAATAACTCCAGGGATGAGGACTCAACCAGTACCCTGGGCCCCCTCCTCCATAGTTTGACAACCTTTTCAGTGAAGTAATATTTCCTAATATTTAATCTAAACCTTTCCTGGTGCAACTTGAAGAGCCTTCCTCTCATCCTATCACTTGTTCTTTGTGAAAAGAGACCAACACCCACCTTGCTACAACCTCCTTTCAGGTGGTTGCAGAGAGTGATAAGGTTTCCCTTCAGCCTCCTTTTCTCCAAACTGAGCAATTCCAGTTCTCTTAGCTGCTCCTCATAAAACTTGTTCTCCAGACCCTTCACCAGCTTTGTTGCCCTTCTTTAGATGCACTCCAGCACCTCAATGTCTTTCTTGTACTGAAGGGCTCAAAACTGAACACAGAATTTGAAGAGTGGCTTCACCAGTGCTGAGTACAGAGTCATAATCACTTCGCTAGTCCTCCTGGACACACCATTTCTGATACAAGCGAGGATGCTATTGACCTTCTTGGCCACCTAGGCACACTGCTGGCTCATATTCATCTGACTGTTGATCAACACCCCTGGGTCCTATTCTGCCAGGCAGCTTTCCAGACATTCATCCCCAACCCTGCATTGGATTGTTGTGGCCCAAGTGCAGAACCTGACACCTAGCCTTGTGAAACCCCATGCAATTCCTCTGTAGAGCCTTCCTTCCTTCAAGCAGATCAACATTCATGCCCAACTAGATGTCATCTACAGACTTACCGAGGGTATACTCAATTGCCCCACCCAAATAATTGATAAAGATAAGAAGCAGAACCAGCCTCAATACTGAGAGAACCCAATCTTACTATTAAAGAGTGAGGCAAAGAAGGCATTAAGTACCTCAGCCTTTTCCTCATCCTTTGTCACTAAGTTTTCCCTGAGACCAGATATTCTCCTTAGTCCTCCTTTTGATGCTGGTATATTTTCAGAAATATTTTTTATTTTCCTTTATATCAGTAGCCAGATTAAGTTCTAGCTGGGCTTTAGCCCTTCTAATTTTCTCCCTGCATAACCTCACAACATCATTGTAGTCCTTCTGAGTTGACTGCCCTTTCTTCCAAAGGTCACAAACTCTCCTTTTTTTTTCTGAGTTTGAGCCAGAGCTTTCCGTCCAGCCAGACCAGCCTTCTTCCCTGCCCACTTGTCTTCCAGTCCATGGGGACAGACTGCTCTTGTATCCTTAATAAGTTCTTCTTGAATGGCCATCCTACCTGAGCTCCTTTGCCCTTCAAGACTGTTTCCCAGGGGATTCTGTTATCAGTCTCCTAAATATGTCAAAGTCTACCCTCTGTAAATGCAAGGTGGCAGTTCTGCTGAACCCTCTCCTCACTTCTCCAAGAATCAAAAACTCTATCATTTCATGGTCTCTATGCACAAGATGGCCTCCAAACACCACATCACCCATAAGTTCTTTTCTGCTTGTAAACAACAAGTCCAGTGGGGCTCCTTCCTTGTTTGGTTCTCTCACCAGCTTTGTCACAAAGTTATCTTCCAACACTCCAGGAACCTCCTAGACTGTTTCCTCTCCACTATATTGTATTTTGAGCAGACACCTGGTAGAATGAATTCCCCCACAAGGACCAGGACTAGCTATTATCAGATTCCTCCATCTGCTTATAGAATAGTTCTTCCACCTCTTCATTCTGTTTGGGTGGTAACAGTAACAGACACCTACCATGGTAACTCTCTAGCAGGCCTTCCCCTTGATTCTTATCCATACACACTGAACCCTATTGTCACCATCATTAAGCTCTAGACAATCCAAACACTCCCTAACATACAGAGCTATCCCACTACCTCTCCTTCCTTGCCTATCCCTTCTGAAGATTTGCAACCATCTATTCCAGCACTCCAGTTGTGTCATCCCACTATGTTTAAGTGACAGAAACTTTATCGTAGTTTTCCTGCTGTTCAATGGCTTCCATCTCCTCCTGTTTGTTGCCTGTGCTGCATGCATCTGTGTAGAAACACTTCAGCTGGGCCATCAGCCGTGCCACCTTCTTAAAGGAATACATTCTATTCCTTTGAGGTGTGTCACTGGTATTTCCCTCTTGGCTCCTACTTACTTCAATAGCCCCTGGCTCATCTCTGTACAATTTCAGCTGTGCTCTGCTGCACCTAACATGCCTCAGAGATGCAAGCTGTGGGCCCTCACTAGCATCACATCCCTCTAACGTTGTCATGCCATCCTCCTGCTTGCCTTAGGCAAGCCTGCTATTGTTCCCCTCCCCTAGAAGTCTGATTTAAATCCCTGCCAATAAACCCTGCCAGCTCCTGACCAAAGATCCTCTTTCTCCTTTGAGAAAGGTGAAACCCATCAGACACCAGAATGCCTGGTGCCATGTAAGTGACCCCATTATCGAAGAACCCAAAACTGGAGCAATGACACCAGCCACCAAGCCATGTGTTAATAGACTGGGTGTGTCTGTATCTTCCAGTGTTGCTGCCTGCAACTGGAAGGAGAGACAAGAAAATAAGCTGTGCTCTGGATTCAGGGAAGGTACTTGCCATCTCAAGGCCCGGAAATGTCTTTTGATTGCTTTTGGACTACACATTGTAGCTTCATCACCTGTCACATGGAAGAGCAGTAATGGGTAACAGCCCAAGGGCCATAACACTCTTGGAAGTTTCCTAGCAATGATCTGAGCATGGGCCCCAGGGAGGCAGCAGACTTTTCTAAGAGGAAGGTCTGTCCAGCATAGTGGACCTTCTGTTGCTCTCAGAAGGGAGCCGCCTACAACTATAACCCATCTTTTCTTCCTTGTGGGGGTGGTCTTGTACAGGGGTAGGCCTTGGCCTTTCTGACCTTGACAGCACCTCTGATGTAGATCAGCTGCCATCCTTATCGTCCATTAACTGTCCTTGTACCTCCAGAGCCTCATACCTGTCGTACAGAGGCACCTGGGAAGGTGCCTCATACCTACAGATGATTGATTCAGTAGAGCAGTCCTGAAAAAGACTGTTTTGCTTCTATAGTTAGGCTCCTTATGATCATTCAATTGATGATTAGGAGATAGAAAATTCAAACATTAAGTGATTGTATAGGTCAATGGATGAACAAAGGTGTTGAGGTATGATTTGCCACAGGGTAATTAATTAATTAATAAGAGATAAAGAAAAAAGCCCTTAATTTTATAACTACAAAAGCTCAGAATGTGAAAAAATTAGTTATTCATTCATATTACAAATGGTTACATTAATTGCTACAGTTAATGAGAATTCTGCAAAACTCTCTATTCCAAATCCCTATTTTCATATGCTTCTCACTAGAAAGCATTACCACTTCCAGGATAGATTTTTCATTCTATTCAATAGTGAATTCTTCATTGACATTTTTGCTAAGTTCTTATGAAGTCACTTTAACTACAGTAGAGTCATGCAAGAATAAAAAGTGCCATTAAAATAAAAAAATCTGTCTAGCTAGGCCTATGAGGTTAATTAATTAAAAAAAACCCTGTATCTGAAAGCCTTAAATTTGGGGCTTAGTCCTCCAAACCAAACCCAACCAGCCAAAGTTCCTATGAGAATGAGTGGGACATCTCATCTCAAAAAAAGCTTGGTGAAACTTTATAATGGGTTGTATTTCCTTGGAAATTTGATGCAAAATCTAAGCTTGTTCCTACAGAAGCAAGTTGTCAAAATAGCATGTTTTGAGATGATTTAAACTAACCCATTGTCCTCAATATCACAATAGAGCAGAACATGGTCAGTTACTGTTCCTCAGCTGAAGGATAATAACTTCCTGCTAAGGCATGGTGACTCCTTTAAATGTGTTAACTCATTCACTTTCAACCTCTGACTGTGAGGAATTCATCAGAAAGTACTATGTGTGGAGCACTGGTATTTACTATCACCACTCCCCCAAAATCTTACCCTCATCCTTCTCCTGGTTCAAGTCCCTGGGTCATGCTCCTGGTGGATGGGATTACTACCTAGCTGCTGAGGCAATTGTTAGTGCCCAAGCAGCTTTGCTGTCACCGAAGCAGTTTCTGAGCCACTGTAGTTTGCCCACAAATCATTTAGTGACAGAACGTAATCCAGAACTCAGTATGTGATTAGTAAAATACATAATCTGTTCATGGCCTTGTAGAAGGACAGGGTTAATACAGCAAAAAATGGCAGCTCTGTGAGACAAGCATTGCAGTGTCTCCAAAATGAGAAGACAGACAGATGTTGCACCCATGAAGAAACTCTGCCTTCCTTTTCTTGCTCTATATAAAATATGTTCCACATATAAATTCATACAGGATTATGAAAACATGAACAGAAATTTGAGAAAAGAAATTGCAGAAGAAAACCTTTCTGTAAGACACATCTGTATCGCCCATGAAAAAATTCTTTCTCCCACTCTTATTTCTGAGTGTTTTGACATAAATAAATCTGCCTATGAAATAAAGCAATCATTGCAGTAAATTTATTAAAAAGTGAAATTACTCTTCCGAATATTTGGACAGAACCTAAGTAAGAGAGTGCGTTTATGCCATGCTAACAGCAGACCTGTCAAAATCTGCCCCACAGATACTTACAAAACCCCTGAATATTACCCATTTACTTTACCCTCTCTTCTGTTCAGGGAAGCAATGAGCCAGGTGTGTCTCTTGCCAGGTAGTCCAACAAGCCTATATCCTCGCACTGGGAAAGAATCAACCTGAAGACTTTGCAAGAAACAAGAACTGTAGATACATCAATAGGTGCAGCACCAAGGCTATGTGCTTGTTGCAGTGTATGGTATATAAGCCTTGCAGCTTTAGTTAAGAAATATTTTACTTTACTTGAAATATCCAGTGCAACTCCTCATGTGTCAACTGAGGTGGCAGAACTATCATTCCTCAAGTACGTCTGTTCAGGCAAGTGGACAGTATCTAGGGTGGGGTTTTTTTACACTACTGCACCAACACTATTTAAGGGTAGTTCCACTGGCCCACAAGATGTTAAATAAGCAGAATTTGGCTTCTGATACCTCAGCTCTGCAAATAACTGGTGCTTTTTTGAATGGATGGCTGCTTTTTTGGCATGCTTCTTGTTTCTCGCTGCCATTTCTTGCAAGAAGGAAAAGGTGAATAAGGAGACATAAATAGGAATTTGCCCTTAGTAAATTAAACCCAGTCTTTCTGCTCCAGCCATAGCAAGAATTTTGCACAGTCTCAGTGAGGGTAGAGGTACCAGGATGCAGAGATTGTGTCTCCAATATAATGATCAGATTTAGAAGATTTATATATGATAATATGAAAGAATCAAAAAGAAACAAATAAATAAACAAACCAAGAAGTGTGTATGGCAGGCTCTGTATAGTCAAAGTTATGTTTTCTCCATAATCTTCTTTGTTACTCAGGTCAGAAGCCTCCCAAAACCTCTACTCTGTAAGCATCATGTCCTCTTCCACGAGACATATTCATTTGCACTACAGCAAACTTCAAGTCAGAAGAGAATACACAGGCTGGGTTAACAAAAGATATAGAAACCTCGCTTTGAATACTATTATGGTAAATATTCACACACTGCAGCTTTTCTCTCTCTTCCTCTCTCTCCTTACTCTTCCAGTCCTTCTCTCCTGTTCTGTAGTGCTTGCAAGTCAGGTTTCAGGGTGTTAATAAAGTGTGGAGCAGAATTTTGGAAGATGTCCAGCTCTTCACCCCACCCAAATGAATACCTGGAAGCACACTGCTACCATGGCTCTCCTGCCAGACTGAAAGCAAGTGTGGCCTCGCCCGGAACAGATGTTGAAAAGATGCCCTCTGAAACAGGTAACCACAGGACTGACACAACATTATTTAGTTTACAGTTTTATATCTTTCTGGAAAATAATTAAATTTTACTCTCCAAATCCTTTTCACAGTATCACAGTATCACAGTATCATAGGGCTGGAAAGGACCTCTGAGATCATCAAGTCCAACTTATACCCAACACTAACACCAACACCAACACTAACACCAACCCATCATCTAAACCATGGCACTCAGTGCCTCATCCAGTCTCCCCTTAAACACCTCCAAGGTCGGCAACTCCACCACCTCCCTGGGCAGCGCATTCCAATGACCAATCACCCTTTCAGTGAAGAACTTTTTCCTAACATCAAGTCTAACCTTTCCCTGATGAAGCTTGAGTCCACGCTGTCTAGTTCTGTCACTGGTCACCCAAGAGAAGAGACCGACCCCTGCCCGACTACAACCTCCTTTTAGGTAGTTGTAGAGAGCAATGAGGTCTCCCCTGAGCCTCCTCTTCTCCAGACTAAACAGCCCCAACTCCCTCAGTCTCTCCTCATAGGGCTTGTGCTCCAGCCCCTTCACCATCTTCATTGCCCTCCTCTGAACACATTCCAGTATCCTAACATCTTTCCCAAACTGGGGGGCCCAGAACTGGACACAATATTCAAGATGAGGCCTGATCAGTGCCGAGTACAGGGGGACGATAACTTCTCTAGTCCTGCTCGCTACACTATTCCTGATGCAGGCCAGAATGCCATTGGCCTTCTTGGCCACCTGGGCACACTGCTGGCTCATGTTGAGCTTCCTGTCAACCAGCACTCCCAGGTCCTTTTCTGCCTGACTTTTTTGGAAGGACTAGACAAATCTTGGTGACTTCTGTTCTCAATGTACTTTATCTTGCTATTTTTTAAACTAATCTGATAATTTTGTCAAAACACAGAAACTGATCAAATTTAGGATTTAGGATTTTGCAGGACTATCTAGTACCGCTGGTGCTGCCCAGTATTTAGCAAAACCATCTGAAGTGGTTTTCTTTGTGTGTCAATACTAGAACTGTGAGGATTTTGTAGAGCACAAAATGCTTCACATGTACTGTTTCGACTGACCAAACCCAAGGCAGGCATCCAGTGGCACTCCAGTCACTACTACAAAATTATTTAGAGCCAGGGACACTTGGACTCTCTTGGGTCCTTAGCTGTAGCTCCAAAGTCCTGCAGTGGAGAACTCGGTGCTCCCATGGTCTGAGGTTTGGGTACAGCACTACAGCACATTTGTGCCAGAGGCACCTGCAAAAACCCTGGCTCTTAAACTACTGTTCCAATGTTTCCTGGTCCTGTACCATGGAGTGAAGAGGCTGAGATTTCAGGATCCCACACCAACCATTACTTACTTCCTGGATACGTGGTCAGGCCAATAGCTTCTCGGTGCCCCACCTTACTAAAAGCCACTCCCTTGGGGTCCTGTACATCCTCAGGAAAGCTGACATGACGGTAAGTGTCATGGCTGAGAGGCAGGAGAGGAGTGGAAAAAGGTAAGGAGGCTTTTCATGGCAAGCTATCAGCCCCGTCAACAGACCCTGATGTGATGTATGAAATGTGATTTGGATGGAAGCCACAGTGGAGTAGAAAAATCACAAGCTAGCAGACAAAACCAACGCGAAGTAAACATCGATGTTAACTCAAAATCTTTCCCATGCAATTTGGCCCTCTCCTGGGCCTCTTCACATGTCCAGGGAACTGCTGTAATTTTTGCACCATCATGCAGAAATGTCAGGCATAATGCTGGACCCTGCTCGCAGAATTGGGCAAAAGCCCTTCCTTTCTAACTCCCTTCACTTGAAGCTGCCTAGAAGAGGCCAGAGGGTGAGAAAGGCCACTACTTACTTCATTACCTTCCTCTGTTGTCTGCACCAGGGGACAAAGCCCTTCTCCTTCAGGGTGGTAGGATTGGCTTATTTGTCCTTGGTGACAGATGGAGTTATATCTCTGGAGACAAGGTTCCTCCCTGGTCTTCCTGCATGACAACTAGCTCCACGGAGCCCCTGCCATCAGCCACCATGTGTCTGGCACTGAGTCTGGCTGTATTGATTTAGTAGTCCATTGTCCTGCGGGAAAAGTGCTTAGTGGCAAATAGCAAAACACAATCAATAATGCAGAACCTCCAGAGTCTGTGTTAGAGCTTCAACACTGAGCCTTGGGCATCAGAAACGCCTCAGTACAACCACTGCAAATCGGGCGTTACTCTGGTGAAGTAAATGGATCAAACTGGGAGGCATCAGAAGCAGGTCAAGGACACCTTCTTTGCATGTCCCAGGTGCCTGCTGAAATGCCATAAATCATCTAATTGTAATGCAATAAGACTCTTTGAAAACCTAGGAGTTCAAAGGCGTGATTCAGATTTCAGGTACATAATTTTTGCACTTCTGAGAATCCAGTGATTTCAGTGCAATTGCTCCTGATTTTTAGAACTGTGAGCTCAGTCTCCAGCCCTTTCATTTTTAAAACACCAATATCATGCCGTCACTTACCCCAAGCCTGGAAACATCAGCAGATCACAACAGATATTTCACATCCTTCTTCCCCTTTCTCAGCTCCACTCCCTGGTACCCACTACCATGGCACAAGTAAGTCCACTGCAATGTGGTGTATTATTGTAAAAGAAAATAGATGAGGTTTGAAGAACATAAACAGCAATGTACTAAGCCAGTTCATCGTATGATCCCAGGCTCCAAACAAAAGGGCAAGGGTGGGGCCCACAGAGCAGTCCAAGTGTCGGGTGGGTCCATGTTTTACGAAAGATAAGAACATATTCTATTAAAAAAAGTCTTTTGTACAGTTGCTCTTTGCGACCCTGAAGGGGGAAAAAATTATCTCTGTGCACAGACTGCAATGGTGTGGGGCGGTGCACGCACATACACGTACCCTTGCATTGGGGTTGCCAGGCACTGGGGATGTCTACGTTATTCACAAGTCATCACTGCCAAGGGAATGTCGATGGAAACTCCATCACCCAGCAGCAACACAGCAACAGATTTGCCCTATGGTATATTTTTATCTTGTTTCATTTTTCTCTTTTCAGCCTCTGTGGTTATTATTGTAAATGGCAGTTCGGGAATGTTGTCTTTTCCAATTACCAGAATTTACAAGCACTGGACACTTATGTGGATAGGGTTATCCACCATACTAATTTTAGCATCAAGAAAACATGAAAATCTTCATGCTTTAGTGCATTGTTATTCAAATGACCTGCTTCTGGTCCTGATCCACAGTGAGTCTGTTTTGCCTGGATCTTGCCAGAGCATCAAATGTGGAATGTCCCAGACTACTCCAAGACAGTCCCCAGACCCTTGAGGAGAAGCAGCAGGACGCACCAGCCCAGCTGAGCGGTATCTGCACCCCATGTACTGTGTCTCCATGAGACTCTATGGAAATCCCCAGCAGTGAAGCAGGGAGCAGCCTGGTATTAAAGCACAAGTCAAGCCATCAGTTTGAGGAATTAGAGCAAAACTTCCCCTGGGGGAAGGTACTCCCATAATAGCCCAGTACAGGATTTTTATCACTTTCAGAGGCAGAGAACAGAAAATTGATTGAATCACAAGTATAAGTACCTTGGAAGTTTTATATTCGTTTGCTGTTATGTTGTGCCCATCACTGCTGGAACTGCAGTATTTGAGTTCATATCCAGTCTTGAAAGTAAATTTCTTTAAATTCAGGGAAATATGTGGGTTTGGTTTCAGACAAAAAGGAGGCAGATTTAAAATACTGATCTACACCTGGGTTCAGACTCTTCAAATACTTGCAATTGCTCAGATGAAAGAGCCTGGGGTAGGCACATCTTAGGAATCATCACAAAACAAGTAATATTACTTGGATACAAGGAAAGTAACACACTCCTATGAAATCAAAACAATCAATCAGTTCAACTTTGTCCTATTTCTTGAAGAGGGAGAATAAAAACTTATGTGATTGACTTGAGGTAATCCGTATGTAAATCTCAGCAATTCAGTCAAGGATTTTACTCCTTCCAGCATTTTATTCCTTTCAGGAAGTGTTAATTATGCCTAAACAAAATGTATGTTTCTTAGGAAGTAACTATAAGTCTTTAGGAAGGCACATTTGCCTGTTTATCCGAAAGAAAATCAGTCCATCAAATTTAATGACAAGTAATAATGTCCCTAAGAGGAGCTCTGTAATTACCCATCTATCCCTTTCTATTCTTTGCAATTATTCACTTGCAATTATCTCCATCCTGTCTGATGTTGTCCTAAATCCTGCATGAATATAAAGTAAAGCAACAGTCAGATCAGTCACGATAGTTTTTTTTAAGTTTCTGAAGGGATTTCTGCAGTCAATGAGAGGATGGTATGGAAGGGGTTACACTCTGTGTTCGAGTTCCTCTTTTTGTCCCCAATGAGAGGAAAGAAGCAGAATACTTCCAGAAGCTAATGAAACATGGAAACAATTTATGTACAAGCACAAAACCAAGGTTTGTCGTCTTTCACTGCCAATAATAATACTTTATTTCCTATTTGTACTGTATAATGTTCAGGATGAAAAACAAGTGATATTAATTGGTAATTCCCAAAGACATAGTCTTATAGATGGTGTTGCCCTGAGCTCAGAGTAGGAACAATTCTGCATCCACACAAACAGGAGCCAGGAGCTATCTATTTTATTTCAGTTCAGGCACCTTTGAAATCTCCTTGAAAAAAATCAGGGATTTTGCTTCTTGAGGAATCAGACCTTCAAATCAAGCTATTATAAACCTACTCAGAGCTCTCTATCTATGAAGTAAGTCCAGTTAAACCTTCTTTATTGGTAGTATTTAAAGCCTTATTTTTTTGTTCAAAACCACAGAAGATAAGGGCACAGAAAAGAGTAGAGCAGAGTTTGTTACACATCAGCACTGATTACCACTGGTGGTTTCCTCAAGAAAGAACTAGTGTCAAAACCAGTCCCAGCTTAACTAGGGTGCAGCCTCATTGGCATTCATGGAAATTCCACTCTGTTTTCACTACGTCTGAATGTGTCCAGGGAAGAAGCCAAATCTCCTTGCTAGAACAATGTGCAAAATGGAACATTTGGCCCCCCTGCAAATGACCGCTCAGATAATTATAGCAGGTGTCAAAATCCGTAAGAAGAGCTGAGAAAAGGTACCTCCCAGCTCAACTCTGGTGCTGGATCAACAGAGAGAAAACAACAAACAGACAAGGTCCCAGTGGGCCTTCCCAGGCACCACAGGCAGGGAGCTGAGCTTGTCAGCAGGGCTCACTTCCCTCTGGGAGCTTGTTTGCTGCTCCTGAAAGTCAGTCTCTCTGCTAATGTCATACATCACTTCACCAGGGACAGCAATCTAGGAGTCTGTTCCATGTTCCAGGAATGCAACCTAAGGCAAATGGCTTTCCTGTAATGCAATGTGTTTCAAGAAGTGGACTGCAGCTGATGCTTGCTTCACTGTATGTTGCAACTGTACATTCAGCAAGCGCTTTGGCCCATCTGCGTTTTAAGGTTCTCATGAAAACCCCAACAGGCTTGCTATAAAAATTGCAGCACGCCTACAAATACAAGAACACTTTACAAGGGTCTGCTACTCACAGTTTCAAACTCACAGCAAACTGGAAAACTGCTGACAGGCAATACCTCCTGGCTTGGCTGATCAGCACTGAGGAAAAACCTGGAATACCCCTGGTGCTATCTGCCAGGTGCCTCATTCGCAGCACATTAAAGACTCAGATCACATACTCGTAGTGTTTGTATTTTTTTTCAGAATGATAATGATGGGGCATCAGCCAGTTATTATTAGAAATATTGTACAGACCTGCCAGGTTTTAAAAAAACAGTCTGAGCATCATTCTGTATAATACTGCAGTCAAGCAAGGAGAGCCGATGTAGCCTCAACCCTGTCATAGCTCTCTACACCCTTTGTATGCAGGTGCCTCACCATTGAACATGAGCATGTTGCACTAGCATATGCCAAGTGGTCCGATCAAGGGCAGTCCCACCCTGCTAGCATCAGCTTCAGCACAGACTGGATGCAAGTTCAGGGTGCATGGCTCACAGCAAAGGCTGCGTTGCTGCTTCATTATGTGGCACAGTTTCTTTCTGGTAGCTCTCGCAGCTTGAGTAGTCTTGCCATAATGTGCATAATTACAACACGGACACATTCCTTATCATGAATGAGGAGGTCCGGTCATAAAATAGTTGTTTCTTGATTCTGGTATAAAAGGGTAACAAGCTGCAAGTGGCAATACAGCTATGTTCCCCATCATTTCCTAAGATTTAAACAAGGTGAGAGCAACATTGCTTAGTCATAAGCAATGGCAGACTCAAGACAGGGGAGCTCCATCTGTCCCTCCCTTCTGCAGTCATGATGGCAATACAGCTTTAACACATCTAGTAAATACTGGGTTTGGAGATGGAGTTAGAAAAGTCAACTTGTTAGCAAAGGATGCTTCAAACAAGAACTCCCTATTGTCAACTCCCTGCTGAGGGGAGACAGCCATTCAATAAAAAGTCCAGATAATCAAATGAGGTAATCCAATATTGGAAGTTTCTCATCTGTTCCTTGAGACGTCAGCAGCCTTACAGTTCAAATTTAACAGTTTCCAAACACCAGCAGCAAATACATATCACAAAACAATATCAAGTGTACATGTCACAAAAAAGCCTACTGTGTTACATGTCTTGCCATCATTAAAGTCTCGTGCCATCCTGGCCATATCTACAGAAGCGGTCTGGTGTGAGAGAAAGCTTCAAGGAAAAATCCAGACTTTGCAGACCCATAGAGAGCTAGATACTGTGGAAATGAATTGCTAACACTGCTGACCAGCTCCATTGTTAAAGCAGCGCCCTCTCAGACTTCAGCAATAATTCAACAGTGAAATAAACAGCTCTGATCAGATAGCTAGGGAAATTAGATAAAGAGCACAATAGCTGTGAAGATAGGAATATTTCATGATGAGTCATATATCAGTTTATTCTTGATTTAAGCCCCTTTTGACTTCTCTTTGCTAATACCTCACATTTGTATGACAAGTCAGAAAGAAAGGCAAAGATTTTTTCGGACAGAATCTTTTTTCCTCCAAAATTACATGTGCATGCTATGTTCATGACTTAGTGCTCAGCCATCTCCTTTTTGCTCTTTCGTGTTACTGCCTTAGAAATAATGACTGCATTTCAGGACATAGCAATTTCCTCAAAGCTAGTTTTATACTTTAGTGGGCTCCTGAGATACTAAGCTGTTCAAAAGTGTTCTTTTCCTCTACGTTTTTTCCCACAGAAGTCCAAGGCAACTCCTTTGAGTCTCAGGACAGCATATTTGAATTTTTTCCTCTATCACTTTGAAAATAAACAGATTAAACCCAAGTTTAGGATTAATTTTATACTGCCACAAACATTGTTTTCAAAATAAGTTGTGTAATTAGAAAAAAAACAAAACAGTAAGAAATGCATTAAGAGGATCACCACATTGGTTTAATGCTATGCTTTCTAAAAAAGTTACTGAGGGAGCTGAACACGGTTGCTCTGAATGAGAGAAGCAGCACACAGTAGGAGTAAGATTTCAGTGCCGGGAAAGAAGCAATATCCAGCCTTGCTAAATGGGGCTACTGTGGAATTCAGGATGCACCATACACACAGTGGGCTATAAAACTCTTCAGATCATCCAGCTCTGCCTCTCCCAAAAAGCAAACAATTCTCTTTGCATTTCTTGTTGCTCTTATCAAAGGTAAATAGGCTGGGTATTTCATAGTACTCTAGGGTTTTTTTGGGGTATTCTTAAAAGACCTGGTCAAGCCGAAGGACCCCAGTTCAGGGAGAGAGGCTGTTCTCTTTATAGGTTTGGGGGGGCTACTTTTTAAGCTAATATATTGCGAAAGGCAGGTCTTCTTCAGATAGTTTTGAGAGGTAGATGGATACCAGGTTAAAACATGCATATCTAGGTTTTATAACAATTGTAAATAATTTCACTGTATGATTGGTTATCATAAATTCAATATTGCATCCTTTCAAATAAGTAAATTTAACAGAAGCAAAAAAAGGCACCTTTAACAGATGATAACAGGTTTTCCCTTGCCTTTTTATGGATATGCCACATAGCTGACAGCCAGCCATTCCCACCCAGGTCCTGCTTTCAATTTGTTGCTACATGTCTTAGGAAGCTATGCTTTAAATAACACAGATAACACCTACCATTAAATAAAAAGCCAAACATCTTCAAAGCTTTAGTTTAAAACTAACCACAGAAATCTAAAAAACTTTCAAAGATTTTTTTTTTTCTTCCTTGGTAGTCTGAATCTTGATACCTCATCTTCAAACCTATGGGATCTCCTTTCAGTGCATTTTATCCTGAGTTCTCTGGAATTAAGAACTGTAGTATTCTTACAAGCACTACCATATTTAAATCAACATTAAATATTCTCAATCCTAGTTTACCTTCAGAAAAGTATTTTTAGGAAATTACCTCAGTTTTTTTCCCCCTACAGTCTACAAGAAGGAAAATACAGCTGTGGTTAGGAGCTCTACTTGACAGAGGGAGAAGCCTTTTCTGAGGTGATGAGCAAATCTTAATCATTGCATAGAAGTCCCCAAAATTTCCTCAGACTTACTTCACCTCCTTTCTCTTCAGCTCTTGAAAAGGAGATTCTCACCCTTCTGCCGATCTGATGCTGTGTGCTGGAGCAAGCTGTAAATAGTGAGAACCCACACAGAACTAGCAAATATCAAGTTTGCAGTGGATTCTCTTTTCCAACCATAGTGATAAAGAGCTAATAATAATCTGTCTTGCTTGCTCCAGTATAAATGTAAATTCACCAACTGTAGTGAAGTTATCTTGGAAATACACCACTGTAACTGAGGTGAAGGTTTGACTGTTTCTTGATGATGTAACACCAGTATAGAATGTCCTATTGTGAAAAATCTAAAAACTTCACAGTATTTCTACTCTTATATAACAAATGCAAAGTTAAAGGTATTTCAAAAAAAACCAAAAACACTACAGTAATGCTCAAGCTGTAGAGTGAAACTCACTCGCTTTACTTCACATTTATGCAGGAGTTGCAGAAATCAAAATCTACCTTGTGTTTATTAGCAAACGGATAATCAGAGGCACTCACTTCAGTAACAACTGCAAATACAGCTTCTCCAGATTGCATGGCCAGGTTCTGCAAATGAAAATCAAATCTGAAAATAGTTTTAGATTAAAGGTTTGAACATTTTAAAAGTGGTAATTATTTTTATAGTTTCATAACATATATTTTCACTACATAAGTAGATAACAGAAAATTTTGAATGTATTTTGCAAATCCTCCACTGTGGCCGAATCCTGCAACTGTTACTTGGGTAAGGTATTCCGGTTGGGCTAGTAGGACTCTTCTCACAAATCCGTGCATCAGAATTAGGCTCCAAATGCATCCAGGATTTGTAGAACAAAATTCTTTGCAATGCTGATCATACTTTTAAGAAATCCACAGTGTGTCAACAGGAACACGGAGCATATCTTGGGTTGCATCATTAGCTTCAGTTTCAGGAATTACTAAAATCCCCTAAGCTACAATTTGTCATGATTCTCGTTCTTGGGAAATCCTTTAAAGGGACTGTTAAAGTAATTAAACTAGTGTCCTCGATTTAATCTTTAAGGCTGCCCAGCCAACATTGAGTCACTGTAGTCTTCTAGGTCAGACAGGAAGAGAATTGACGTCATTGCAAAACGCCACTGCGTAAGTGTCTCTGAAAAAAATGGCAGCCAAGTGTACACAGTTGGATAATCAGATGCTGTGAATAACACACTGCTCAACAGGTGAGCTTAGGGAATTTGGAACTTTAGAGTTGAAACGAGTGTGTCCTTCTGTAAACGATAAAAGATCCGCAATACACTTTCTCTGACATAACATATTTAGCAAACTTATCAAGATGTTTCCTCTGCCCAGAAAGTCAACCAGCCTATTAGGAATGATAATTTGGCACATGATATGCTCAAGGGACAAATACGATAAGGGATGTTTCATACAAAGGGGCTTCCACTACTAGTCAGTTATGTCAATCTGCAGCTAAAAACAGAGCAGCATAAAAATAAACTTTAACTCTTCACCCTGGGCAATTAAGCTGTTTTCTAACAAAATAAGCACAGCTTAAACAAGCAGCAGGAAAGACAGCTACAGTTCTGCTGTAGTGCTTACTTCTGACAAAATCAAAACCAAGTATTTAAGCAGAACACTGTGTTCTAGATATTTTCCCACTCAACATTTAACATTTTCAAATTCTGGGTGACATAGTTCAGAGACCCCCGTTTTCAGAAAAACTGAAGACCCTTCAAACCAGAACTGTTCCCGTTTGGACTCATTTTTAGAAAAGTCACAAACAGGAAGAGCATGTGCTGTTGTCACAGGCAAATAGAGGGAGAATAAAGCTGTGTTTAGGCATACACTAACCTTGAACCTTACCCCAGTGACTTGTACCTGCCCCAGCACTAATCAGAAGACTTTTCTCATGAGTAGAAAAAGCCCACATCCTTACAATGAATTGAATGATTCAGAAATACATCTAGTTCTGGTTGTCCAGAATCATTACCCTAATCCCCAGAATAGCCTCATTGCAGCCCAGAAATCCTGCCTACAGCTGAAATAAAAATAGCACGTATTTGTTCTTTGGATATATTTATGTTTATGGTCTTCACTTTATCTCTAAGAGCTTTAGCTATCTAACTATAAAGCTACCTTGTTTGGAGTTATCCTAAACTTAAGCCCAAACTCCATCCAAAGCCCACGTAACTCTTGTCTATCACAAAAATCTTCAATTATTTATTCACCCCAGTTCTCCCAACAAGGCCAATTATACAGCACCCAGTAACAACCTCAGTTCTTCATTCTTTTACAGACACTTTAAACTAAAGATAACTTAATGGTAGTCCAAAGCCCTCCATCCACAACAAGAAATCTTGCCCTGTCAGTACTCAGAGGACCTGTGACTCTAGCAGGACTGAGTACAAACACATATCTTCCACACTTAGTTGTGAGAAACTTTATCCAGCCCTAGCTCAAACCCAATATATTTTAAAACTTACCTTAAAATATTCTCACCTGTCAGACTGAACTTTCATCCTAGCCCTGCAGCGCTAGTAGGATCCAGCAGTGAACTGTGATACTCAGGTCTAAGTTTTAGTCATGGCTGAGTGACACTGTGTATCTTGCAGCATAAACAACAATACAAAAAGCATACTTCAAAGCATACACCTCTGCTAGCTCCAGCCATCATTCTTACAAACAGAACCAGGCTATAGCCTCATCTAGGGGTTAGAGTTTGTGTCCAGGACAGATCTAATCTTATTAATGGACATACAAAGCTACAGTAGTAGGATGAAGACTAAACCAGAAAGAATAACCGAACTTTACAGAAAGACTTCTGCTGAGTTCTGGCACAAATATGATTTTGCTGTACTATACCTTACCCTATAGTTAGAGTTCAGCTTATGCTCTGATTGGGCACCGTGTGAAATGAAAATATCACTTTATTGCTGAATTTTACAATACCTAGAGGTGTATGATGAGGGTAGGCGCCAAGAGAGATGCCTGAAGTGGATAAGATGCGGACTGGTGTTGAAACAGGGCCAGCTGTGTCCTGGGGTGTATCAAGCATGGCTGGTCAAGAGAGGTAATTGTCCCACTCTACTCTGCACTGGTGAGGCCCCACCTTGAGTAAGGTGTGCAGTTTTGGGTGCCACAGTATAGAAAGGACGTAAAACTACTGGAGAGTGTCCAGAGGAGGACACAAGGCTAATGAAGGGTCTAGAGGGGAAGTTGTATGAGAAGCAGCTGAAGTCACTTGATCTGTTCAGCCTGAAGAAGAGGAGACTGAGAGGGGTTCTCATAGATGTTTGCTGCCTTCTCACAAGGGAGGGAGGTAAAACAGGTGCTGATCTCTTCTCACTTTTGACCTGTGATAGGACCAGAGGGAATGGCAGGAAGATGTGCCAGGGGAGGTTTAGATTAGATATTAGGAAGAGGTTCTTCACCCAGCAGGTGGAAGACCACTGGAACAGGCTTTCTGGGGAAGCAGTCATTTCATTGAGTCTGCCAGCACTCCAGAAGCATTTGGGCAATGCTCTCAGCCACATGGTATGAATGTTGGGATTGCTCTATGTAGGGATAGGAGTTGGACTTGGTGATCCTTTTGGGTCCCTTCCAACTCGGGTAATTCTATGATTCTACGAAACAACCAGAACTGACAAGGTTGGGCTTAATGGGGTATAAAAGTGAAACTAGAACCAGCTGGAGCAGAAGGTAGTGTTCAAAGCCCAGCAAATGCTGGAGGCAGTAGCAAAGGGCTTCAAGTTTGTTAACAGGGAGTCTGTTGATCATATCACAAGCCTAAGTTTAAGCTTAACATTGGAAATGAATTCTGAATTTAGGACAGTAGGAATTAAAAGCTAAGGAGGTTGCAGGATCCTACAGGGACATACTGAGTACAATGATCACCTCAAAGTAATGATTAAAGGTAAAGATCAAGTTTCTGATTTATAGCTATGACAAAGCACTTATATACTATTATAAAACTACCCAGAATATGTTTACTGTTAAATCTGGAGGCAGCAGGTTTGTCTAGTGACCCAAATAAATTTCCAAAAGTCATTATCTGAACTTGTTGTTAGAAACCCTGCAGCTTTTATGCCATCCAGCAAAAAAAACCCTATATCTAGGCATATTATCTTAGTTGTAGAGTCTGGGATCCTACTCCTCACTTCAATGTTTTAGCTTTGGTTGTGTTATAGAGATTTCTAGTAGCCACAGAACTGACTATGGGGTAATTCGCACTGCTGTCTCTAACCTTATCCCTAGTTCTGCAGGCTTTGCAAGATTCAGCAATAAAACCAGGTCTTTGTCCCCTACCCTGAATGAAAATGCCTTCCCCAGACAAAATGGTGGCCTTGTCAATACTACAGTGACTCACAGCAGTAACGATAAGTCAATCACCTCTGCCTCCTCTGAACCTTATCCTCATGGTGCCAGTCTTGCTCTTTAAGTCATTCCTCAATACAGAAGTAGTTCTTGAAGTGTTATACTCTTCCTCATGAGAAGGCCTGTATCAGACTAGGGACTGCAACAGAAAAACTGAGCACTTTCACCCTGACTTTGCCTCTCCCTCACTTTCACTCTTATTTTCCTGTTTCTTCTCCCCTCCCCTTTGGCCACCTTCCCTCCACCAGATCTGTAGCATTCCCATACATGACATTGATGCGGTGTACATGGTGGAGTAGCAGGAGTGAGACCAGAGGATATTCACCAACTAAGTTTGCAGCAGCTGGCTTGCTCTTCCTTTGTCTCTTTCTTGCCTTTCCCCACCTCCATATCTTGAGGTCAAAAAACTGCAAGGCAGTTTTGCCCCATTAGGACAGCAGTCTACCCAGAGGATGCTTGAGCTGGCCAGGCAGGGTAACACAGTCAGGATGTCAAGCCTTATCCTCGCAGGTCATGCTGCTGTGGAAAGCGTCACTCCTCATAAGATTTTTGGCATAAGCAACAAGCCCAGTGACTGGGGGAGCTGGGGGCAAACTCTACCAGCACTGGTGCTGTAGTGGCTACAGGGTCCAGGAATACAGAAAAACAGGGAAGTTTGGGTGCTACGAGATGACCTGGACCCCAAGGACAAAAGGAATCAGTGGTTAAACCTTCAAGTCAATACCAAGCTGTAAAGGGGAGCTTTGAGAAGTTGCTACAGCGCAAGGAATTTTTGGCAGTGGAAGAGAGTGCTGGGTGGGAGAGAAGCTGGAGGTGCAGAACAGTAGCCAGAAGCAGGCACACAGATATGCGGGGAGGACAGTTGGAAAGTGAAGAGGGGATCCAAGCTATAGAAAAGAAGTGAGATCTCAGTCTGGAAAGTTCACATTTACCTGGTTGGAGGGGACTAATCTAGAACCCAAGCGACTGACACCGATGTTTCTGATCCACCACAGGCATCTCGTGTGACCAGGTTTCCATGTGCTGCATGTGCACAGGCACCTATCTGAAATTATACAGGATAATCACCTTTATTTTCTAAGGGTAATGTGAAAGAATTAACAGAAGAATGTGAGGTGCTCAGGGGAGTTGTAGGGAATTCTGTAACCATGAGTCAGCCCATACTGTTTACTTCAGTGTATGAGAAAATAATTTAACTATCCCTAACAAATAATATATATCTATATCAGAGTTTTCAGTCAAAGAACTCCCCAAAACTTTTGCAGTTCTGGTAAATAAATATTTCAAAACACTTAAGGTTTTATCTCCATTGCCTCTACTCAATTGAGGCAGCTGAAAATCATGGAGTTGTAAAGTCTTTCCTCAGTACTACCAAGTGATTCTTTTACAGTATCTGACAAGTTGTTATTTAGGTGGTATTTGGCTCTGATAATTTCAACAGATTTTCCAGTTGCCTTTAATATTCAGTGCAGAGTGAAAGCCTTTTAAAACCTGGGCACAATGAGTTCCAGGCCCCTCTATCCCAGTTTGCACCCAGAGACAGGAAAGTAAAGATGGTGCAGTGACAGTAAAGGCATTCCTGTTAGATGGTGCAATGCAGAGCCATTTAAACCCAGCACAGAAGATGGCTGAGATTTGTGCTCAAAACCTTGGTGACTGTCTCCCTTAGCCTTTAGGAAATCTGGCCTGAAAACACTGTGTAAACAAAGAACCAGAAGGCAAATTCTAATGCAGGTAGCTACTTCTCTAAAACTAAACAGACATAAGCATTTAGTCTCATCCTTATCTAAATGAGATTGTAGTCTTCCTATAGGTCTATAAGAAAGATGCTTAAGATACATCAGTATTTAACAGAGAAGATGTCTTAATTTTCAAGAATAATCTACTAAACTTGGAAAAAGGGGTGGCCAGAGACCAAAGAGAAACAAGATCTTTTTAGTGGGACTGAGCCTTCCAAGCAAAACTGATGAGTCACAGTGTCCCACACTGGCTCCCCACCTCCGTGGTTGTGCATGCCAATCCACAGCCCCTGCGTCTGCCACCTCACCAAGCATCTTATTTACATGCCAATGACTTTTGCCTTCTTCAATCACAGATAATCAAGGTGCCTGGTAACAGAAAGGGATGGCCGTTTAAAAGGCTGGTGTATATTTTTCACTGTCAAAAACATAAATACCCAAAGTAATTTTAAAACGCTGTAGGAAGGGAGGGATAAGTGGGAGTTGTGAGAAGGCCTAGAAATAGCTGTAAACCTTGGGCCAATCTGTCTCTCCACCACAGCACCTTCATTAGTGGTGAATGTGAGCAATGAACAGACTCCCGAGAACCCTGAGTGAAGTTTCTTCTGCTCAAATTTTGAGCTAAGCTTCTCATTTTCATTTCCTTATGGTTTAAAGGTAGCAGATTTGCTTCCAGGAAACTCCACAGATTCTGCTTTTAGTTTCCATCTATTCTGTTAACTGTTAAATGAGGCATATATGCAAATGCAATGCTTCCTCCTCAACTTTGTGCTTGATCAAAATCACAGTCGTGTTGCAGGGCTTTTTAGATCATTCTGATGGCAACTTGGCCCATCGTGCTGGCAATTACTTCTCCTACTGCATGTTTCCCTCCTTGAAAGGTTATCCTGGCATTTCTGCTTCAAGTAGTGTGCAAACTGTTGTCTTAGGGTAGCAAGAAGAGGCTTGTCCAAAGGACAAGCACAAACTTGTTCACTTAGCAGTCCTTCCTTTCCTCTCCTCCCCCCTTCTGCCATTAGCATTGCATTTCACTGTGGCAGACAGAAATCTGAATCGTGAGCCACTTTAGCTCCTGAGAAGAATTTGTATCAGGTGAGCTAAGTAGTGTTTACTTCTGATTAAACCCTTAACTGCTACAAGGAACTGTCTGCCCACATTATAGATTTGGGGTTTGGAAAGGCAGCAACTCAACATTTCCTCCAGATAGGAATTTTTTTTCCAGTTGAATGAGTCTCCAGAAACTGCTGTAAACAGCTATAATTTATGTAAACATTTTATATGACGACCACTCCTATTTTCAAACTTTTCTGTAGATTTTAGAAATAAATAACAAATCTTCTGAAATCAGCTGAACAAATGGACACACTTCAATAGGTTTTGAAGCCCTGAAGTTTCCAGTTTTCAATGTATGAAATTTCAAAAGATTACACAATTTCAAATGATCTAGTTTGTTCAGGTGTTTGTAGGAGGCACTGGTGAAATTTTAAAGAGCAGGCAAGCTTATAAAATTGGCAACTTTGTTTACCAGGCAGTCCCAGGTTAAGAAACCAAAGCGGAACAAAGTGTTCCTGGTTAAAATCTTTGCCGTTTTTTGTCGCTACCATTTGCTGTCATACTAGAGGAATGCCAGCCATGGTGCTTGCTTGGGAAGCCTCTGCTTCACTGGTAGAGTACATTACGTGCAAATGGGATACTGCATCCTGGATTCTCATACCTTTTCCAGACCTGCCAGCTTGGCTGTCAGCCTGTGGTAATAGGAGGTGCTCAACTGATTGCTAACAACGAACAATACTTTCAGATCTTTAGTGGCTGGTAGACAAAGTACAGTATGTGCTGTAAAATGCTTTTCTTATTCAAAGGAGAAACTGTCCAAGCAGAGCATATAAGGTATGCATAAAAGGCAACAAGGCAAAACCAGGTTATACTCACAGAGCTCTGGGTTTCAACTTTACCTCAATGTTATTTCAGTGTCACCTGAAGCATAGAATCATAGAACTATCAAATCATCAGGTTGGAAAAGACCTTTGAGATCATCGAGTCCAACTGCACCTGTCCACTACTAAATCATATCCCTAAGAAGTTCAACAACCCATCTTTTAAACACCTCCAGTAACAATTTCAACACACCATCTGACAGTGACAATTTAAAAAGCTAGTATCTATCAATAGCATTGATTGAAGAACCCATAACAACCTCAGCTTTAAAACAGACAGTAGGTAAGCCTCTCAGAGATCTAAATAAAGTAGATGAATGAATACAACCGTCTGTCACATGTGCATTGTGTGCAACAAAGGTAAATTTAAGTTGAGCTGAGGATGTTTTAAGAGCAAGTGTGCAAAGCTGAGCTTCTGAATAGGTATTATGTCCTATCAAGGACTCATTGTTTAACAGATCCTATACCTAACAATGCCTCATTGTGAAGGCTCCAAAGATCAGTGCATTAAATACCAGTTTTGCAGACCCCTTCACATTTTCTGTGTCTTCCAGTGCTGCAAACACTTGGATGTTCTTGCTACACTCATACCTGTATGTGTGACTGCGCTATTCTGTGAGTGGGAGAAGTAGCTCAGACCAGTGGCTTCAACTTTTCAAGATTTCATTCTGTCCCATTCCATATTGGAAAGCTACTGCACATGTGAAAAAAGATATCTGGATTTTACAAATGATACCACCTGGATGGCTACATTCAGAAGGAGACCAGGAGAAAGAGCACTGTGTCAGGCCATGGAATCAGTATGCATTTATATGTCCAGGTTCTGTGCGTGCAGCTGGAAGGAGTATATGGCCTTCAATAGGAGGAGACATTCCGGTTTATTACACTGTAGGAAGGAAGTGGCTTTATGCAGTGCTGCCACAGGCATAGGGAGACAAGTACTGCTTCCTTGCTGACAACTAAAGTATGTGAAAACGCTGTAATCTCGTTACTAAAAATGAGTGGAAGACTGATGACAGAATTAACATCAGAGCAGAATCATGGTGCAGGTGAGAGATCTCCAAACCTCTACTGCGGAGAAGGTGAGACCTAGCTCTGGATCTGTAAAACCAGTGTAATGAATTGCAGCAAACTAATTCTCAACAATTTCAACATGAGATATGTTCATGAGGCAGATTTGTGACACAAGTGGTGGTGGTGGTGTGTCAACAGCCCTCCCAGCCATTAAGGTTAATTAAAAAAAGGATCTGTATTTTCCTTCTGTCACAGCCTCCAGCAAGGGACCTCTTGGGGTCACATAGAGGAGGAGGAAGGCGGAGTGAAGGGGACTAAAGAGGGGGTTGAATGGGATGAAGAGAGAGGAGATCTTTGAAACCGCTGCTTAGGGATGGCAAGGGGAATGCTTTCATGACTCTGGCACCTCTCTAAACCTCTGCACATTTGGGCAATCTGGTGCATTTCAGGGACAACTAAAAGCCACTGCTCCTTTTGCTGGCAAAGAGAGGTGAAAGATTACTATAAATGCCCCACACCTGCCATTGAAAGTAGTAGTTAATAAATGCCATACAGCGAGTTTGGCAGAAAGATTTCCCTGGGCTTGCCTCCTAGGCTAGTTGTTTTCAGGTTGGCATCCCAGATTTTGCAAATGCAAATCTCTGCTGCAGCTTTGTGCCAGCATCCCACCAATGCAGGGCATGCAATCAGCCACCAGCACCAAAACGTGAGGAAATGTTACAATCCAGTTTTGTCATTGGATAGCAAGTCAGCTTGCTGGCAATTTGAGCTACTGAGTTCTACTGAGTTTCTGAGGAGCACTTGCTGCATTGAGCATATCCACCATAATAAAGGCATCCTTTTTAAACAAAATCTGTACATTTTACACATGCCCAAAGCTCCTTTTTAACAGCTTAAAACTAGTGCATTAAGCACCACAGACTCCTGCATGTGCTAGACTTGCTATTGTTAGAGACTAAGGGAAGCAAGGCTCTGTCTGCCTAAGGGTACAATGAAATTCAAAAGGCACATCTGTAAAGCACTAGTAGTTGGTGTAAAACGTGGTCACATCAGCTGCGAAATCAGCCTTATTATAGTACAATTAAGGTTAAGGATGTTTTCTTTGCCTGTGTTTTCTAGTGCTTTTGTCACCATGTTATGCTAATTAATTTGCAAAGCTCCTCCCTTCCTGAATAATTTCCCATTACAGATAATCCATATAGTAGAGCTACTGCCAGTTCCCCCTTTTCACCACTCCTAGCAGACTTACATTAGCATGAAGAAGGGAAAAAAAAAGAAAAAGAGTTTGATTACTCAAATGTTTGAGACCAGATTTTACTTCTAGTTTATAACCAGTGAGAACTCTGACTCTTAAATCCACTCCAGGACAATGTAACATTTAAGTTTGGCGTCAGTTTTGAGCTGCAATTTAAAATTAAATGGCAGTCCTTCAGATCTGTTCAGCTCTGTGGATCAGTCAAGGTTTTTCCAGTTTGGGCTAGCTTAGAACAGTTCTGACTGTGATTTGAATTTTGTCAACACAGAAATGTTCTCCACTATGTCTTCCCATGACATTCAGTGGCCCTGAATACCTGGCACTCTCCTTCTTTCCCTCAGACTTGTAGGGTTTTTATCTGATTAGCTGTAAATTAACTTAATAACTACTCAGATCTAGTTATTTCTTGAATTCATTGCTTGGAGATTAAACATTACATTGCAAGAACTTAATCCTATTCCAAACGAAGCTGAGGACAAACTCCCTTTGACTTCGCTGTGTGCAGGATAAGGCCATAAATCCTTGAAAAGTTAATTGATCAATTTTCAAATTAAAGCATAATGAACTTAATAGTCGTGGGTTTAAGGGCTGTTGCATTTTGCACCTTCCATGAGATTCTACACCTGGGATACAAACACTTTTTAAACTTTGATGCTCTGAGGGAGGGTAGTTTCTGGGAGCTCCCATCATTATCTATCTGGCCAGTACACAAAACACACACTGGAAGCGATACTGCCCTGACTGCAAACAATGTCTTTGGAAAGCTTCAAACAATTTCTTTGTAAACAACTGATCAGGGTAATTACATTTTCTAATCTGAAATGGTGCTGTGACATTGTTTCAGGTAACACAGGAATCACACTAAAGGGTTTTCCTCTGCTAACCCTGGCTGTCTTATCTACACAAGCTGTAGTCTAAGGATGGAGGCATAAGCCTGATGAAGTATTGTACTGGCACTGCAGGTAGTGGCTCCACCACCTGCCCCCAAGATTCCTCCAGTCCACTGCTGCTCTTTGGCAATCAGCTCGCCAGGTAATTAAAAAACCTGAAGAAATAGCGGAGCTGTGCCTAATGCCTCATGATGCCAGCCTATTCTCTCTAGGAGATGAGGTGTCACACAGGACAACCTTTGCTGCATATCTGAATGATGCTGAGTCCAGGTGAGAGAGCCACAGCCTCGCTTAGCAGGAGAAGGCAAACATGGCTTTGGTGACTTTGCGCTTGCTAATGAACACAAATGACCTAAAACACAATAAGTGTGTCTCCCACCACCTTTAAGCCAAGTTGCAATGTAATAATGTGGCTGTCAAATCCTCACTATTGCGTGGGATTGCGATAACAAACTTGTCCCAGTTTATTACACAAATCATGATTAAATACTTTCAGAAGAAGCAGCTCTAGTTTTCTGTTTGGTTTGGTTTGGTTTTTAATAGTAGTTACAATAGGAAAACTGCAGTATGACCTGCCCTGCAGTATTCTTTTATTCTTCAATCTCTTGCCATAGATGCAATCTGTATGCTGCTTAATTTTTGTAATCATTGCCCTGGATATCTACCAGCTATGATTGTCATGATTAAATCAGAATTAACTTAGTTACAAAAGGTTTTAATCAAGATAAACAGTAAAGAATTGGTCCAGAACAGTGAGAACTACACTGCTGAGAATACCTAGTAAAGGCCCTTCAGATCATTTGACCCATCTTTTTTCCTCACATACATTTCTTTCTTTCTTTTTTTTTATCCAGATGTCTTGTTTTTCTCAAATCCCATAAATCAGGTCAGTCTGTCACTTCCCAGTCTGACCCTTGAAGCTAGACCCATCAATGCCCATATTCTTCTTCTGCTCTAAAGTATTCCCATTCTGCAGGACAAACACACATCATTGATTTAATTACGATGGAGGGAACAATTTATCTATACTTACCTCTCTTATTTGACCTTGCAGAAGTTTAATTGCAATTTAGACACTGAATCTGTCCCAGCTGAATTCAGCAGCAAAATTCACATAGATTTTAACAAGAATATCAGGTCTTTTCTAATTAGGATAGTAATCATGTATCGCTGACACAACTGCTGGTGACCCAGCCGTTGAAAAAGCCTTTGAAAAAAATCTCAGACATTTCCACACATTTTTGAGAATACTGCAGAGCAAATATACATGTCATACATAAACACACAGCAAGGGACATTTCAGCATTTCAAGTGAAAAGCTGAGAGTTTTCCACAAATTATACAAGATTCACTTAAAAGTTTAGGACCTAAACTAAGTTTCTTAGATACCACGGTCTACATATTCAGCTGTTTGATGTACAACCTGTGGCTAACTACTCCCTGTTCTCCAGGAAGAAGTCTGGAAGAACTTCCATCAAGTGAAAATTAACTATTCTGGTTTTCCTCAAAGTCTTGCCATCTCAATAGACTCTGTTAGCATTCTCCTGAATGTTATCAACAGAAAAGGATTCATAGCATTCAGTACAAAATTCAGACTTGTGCTTTTTTTTGATCACCTGTGCTTAAAAGAAAACACATCCAGATAATGGAAGTTTTCCCATGTCTCTTGCAAATATACCCAGAAATTTGTATTATTTTCCAACTGCAGAAGAAAGAGCTATTGTTACGCTCTTTCTCAATTTCCAGAGCTGAAATAGGGTCCTGTTTATGACACATTTCAATGGGTGATACCAGAAAGGTTGGGATTAACTAATTCATACTTTATAGTGACAGTTTCTGGTATGCTGATTTCTTGTATGACAATTGTTGTATGAAATTCCTTGTATAGTTTTCTTGAATTTCTTCTGCACATATTCTCTAATTTTTAAATACTTTCTCCAGAGGTCTGAATATAGCTTAGTTGAGGTTATGTCCTTTCAGCTCCCTGGTATTTTCTTATTTTTGCCCAGTGGGAAAACTGCTTGCAGTTTTTTCTGATGTTTTTTAGCCTAACACAGAATCCTATGCTCTTCTAAAGGAGTTCGATCTAGCCTTATCTGTGAAGCATCAGTTAAATCCTATCTGACATTAACCACTCATGTGCAGGTTAATTATAAAGCAAGAGACTCTGTGGTACAGAACTGTAGAGAGCCAAAGTTGTGGGAAGCAGGCAAGTTTCTTGTCCATGGTCTTCTGGCAAAAGTCAGAGAGGTGAAACTCAAAGACAGACACTTAGAAAAGACCTTCCTCTAGAGAAAGGGATTGTGGATTTGCTGCTGTTGCATACATTGAACTTGCTGGCTGACAGAAACTTCATAAAATTCAGAGGAAGCCCCTGCAACACTGTAAGGTGGGGAGGAAGCAGCTCTGCAGAGCAGGACCTGGGTAGACAAATTGTTGAACATGAGTCTGCAGTGCGCCCTTGAGGCAATGAAAGCTAAGCACACGTCAGGCTGCGCTACCCAGAGAGCAGCCAGTAGCTTGAGGGAAGTGGCTGTTCTCTTCCAATTGGCACTTGTGAGGCCACGTTTGGAGTACTCTGTCGTGTCCACTTTGGGGTTTCCCAATAAAAAACACTAATGTGTCTAGACTAAGTCCAATGGAGGGCCACCAAGACTGTGAGGCATGACATTCAAAGAGGGGCTGAGGAAATTGGGTGTTCTCAGCCTGGAAAAGAAAAGGCTGGAGGGTGGAATGGGACCTGATTGTGATCTTCAACTGCTTAAAGTGGCACTACAGACTAGGTGGATGCACGCTTCTCTCAGAGGAAAGGAGGAGAGATAATGGCCACAAATTACATTGAGGAAAATCCTCAGCAAGTATAAGAAGCTGCAAAAGATCAGTTAAGAGTAGTTAAAGCCAGACAGAGAGGCTGGGGAATCTCCACCCTCAGATATTCTCAATGCTTGACTGGAGAAGGCCATGAACAACCACATCTGGCTTTTAAGTTAGCCTTGCCTGGAGCAGACGGTTGGGCTAGATGACCTTCAGGGGTCTTTTACAATCTAAATTATTCTGTGATTCTATAAATAAGGTAGAGGTTGCAAGGAAAAGGACCTAAATCAGACTCAGGAGTGGCATGAGTTTTTCCTGTGTTGAGAGAACAAGCCTGCAGGCTGTTGCTACTGCTGACCTCTCAAGGGCTGGATGATTGAAAATCACTCCTGGATGCAGCAGAGCGTGTGTTCCTGGCACAGTGCTTGCGTTGAGCCATTCCCAAGTTTCTCTAAGCAGTGGCCTTATCTGGGTGGAGTGCTGTCAGTCAGGTATTTTTTCCTTCAATTTTGCCTCACCCTTTACCATCACAGTGCATTAAACCCAGCCTGCTAGAAGACTCACCAAACTTCAACATGCTAAAACAGGAGTGTGATTTTTGTAGTAATTTTAATTTTTTTACTATTTTTTTCATTTCTTGGGAATTAATTTATACCTTTGATAACACTAGTGTTGCACAAGTAAAATGTACTGATTACATGAGAATTCCTATTTCTAACCAGAATTAGAACACCAGTCAGCAAGAAGAAATAAATGGACTAGAAATATTCTCCTGTCTTTCTTTTGACTACAAATGATTCTACTTAAGATAAATAAAAAGTGGAGCTAACTTCAGAAAATAATAGCTTGGAGTGACAATATTTTTGGTGTTGGTTAAACTGGTGGAATGTATAATTTCATAAAGATTAAAAAAATTTCAGATATAATCCTAGGAAAGTTTCACTCCACTGTCATCCACTCACTCGACATGCACAGTTCACCTTACTGTATTGAATGAAAATGTTTTACCTTATTTTTAAAAAAATAAAATTACATAAAATATTGAGTTCGATTTTCAGGCTAGTCAGTTGGAGGCAAAAACCACTTTCATCTGAAAATACCTGTCTAACAGACTAATAAGCCTGTCTTTTCTTAGCAAAAAGTATTGGAGTTTGGATTTTCTTGCAGTAAGTAAGGACATGCAAACTTTCAGCAACAATATACATGCAATTAGTTCTAATAATGTGGCTTCTCTTCCGTTTAAGTTGTCCCTGCTTGTATTTCATAGGGTCAGGGCCTGTGAGATGAGTAACAACCTATGGCAACCGTGACAAGAAAAGGCTATGAGTAATATGGTCAATAGACTTTTTAGGATCATGCATGTTTCAGCCTGTCACTCTGTTTAATGTCCCCAGATTTTCACATTTTGAAGAAGGTCCTCATTTTTATCTCTTCATCGTAGAAGTGTCATTTTGTGTTAGTCTTGCATTTCCTTCTATGCAGAGTTTGACACAGACAAGCCACAGTTAGTTTACTTGTAGGAAAAAAAACAAGAGAAACATCTACACTATAAAATTATCAGCAGGCCTGAAAACAGGCTTGTAATGGGAAATTCCATCATCCTGGTCATCATTCAGCCTGAACTTCTTGCCTTTTAGTCCAGGTGGAGCTCAAACTCTGAACACCCATATAGTGCTTACGATGAGCAAGACTCATGATATGTTCCAGGGACTGTAACATCACACCAGATCTGTCCAGTCTGTGAGAAAGGAAGCTCAGATCACATCACAGCACAAGTGTGATCCGCCTTTCCCTTTAACACACTACAGTTGAAACCAAGCCTACACCCAGTAAGAACAGGGGAGTGCATTGCATGGATGGCTGACAAGATGTGTCTCAGGTAGGCTCACGGAAACAGCCTTACCTGGCAGTGAAAACAGCCTCAAGCTGTCAAAATGTCAAGCATGATTAGGAAATGTGTGCTCTGTTCAGCAGATGACCCTTTTACAACTGCATTGAAAACTTTTCTACTAAATCAGTTTTGTTTTCAGCTTGATTTTGGGTTTAGTTCCTCACTAGACCTTACACTATTTTCTTATAGTCAAGTACCTACTCTCTGAAATATGTTAAGGAGAGCACTTTCAGACATGAAATTTTCTTTTTCATTTTCAAGAAGAGTCCATTCTTAGCATATTCTTAGCCTTTAAAACTGGGAACTCAAAAAGACATTGGAAATGTTTCATGCAATAAGACCTAGAAAGAAAAGACTGCTAATGCTAGCTCTCAAGTCCCTGGCTCTAGCCTAAGTAGACTCCAGTGCCCTGCAAATCACATAGATTTTAGTATATGCTGCCACATCATTTTTTTTGCAACGCATGGCAAAACTCTCAGCCATTTCAATAGGAGTGGGTTTTGACGCAAAGTTGGCAAGCTTGGAAAAAATAAAATAAAGCAAAAGTATTTTTACATCTTCATCTTAGAACAAAAAGCATCTTAGAGGCTCTATATCAAAAGTGAAAACTGAGGCTGGAACTTAAATCCAGTTTCATGCGTACTTCTAACCTTTACGCCAGTATACTGACCACTTTCTTTAAATACAATAGAAACTCTGCCACTTTGAAGATAAGCCCTCACAGTTAGCTTAAAACAATAATTCTGTACTTTCTTTCCTGTTTCTAGATTTATTTTAAGTATTAGTATAAAATGTCAGAGTCTGATAGCAGCCAGATCAGTTTGTATAAAAATCAACTGCCTGTTTGTAGTATATTACAGGCTATATTTGACACAGGAAAGCACTTAATCATGAATGCTATCAGCACACCACACCCATCTTTGTAAGTGCCTTATAAGCTAGATTTATCACCATGAACTTGAACTGGATAGAGACAAGTAATAATGAATAATGCAAACCCCTTCTGCGGAGGTAGGGTTAAAGGTGTACTATCCACAATACGACGGCCAGACTACAGTTCAGAAGCTGTGCTCATATTTAATCAGTGGCACAGAGACATCAGGACCAGCTCTCACTTTGAATTCATGCCTAGAGGACTGTTTCCACTGGAGTCATCAGACACAGATAAACAGAGTTGAGATAAAAGAGAGAAGGATCTGCCTCAAATAGGAGATCACATGGATTCTGACATTTTAGGTATTTTATATTTCTTGGCTCATTGTATTTGTACAGCAGAACTTATGTCCTTCAAAGACTTAAATATAACCCTCAAATACCTTTGCCACACTTTAAGTTTGCTTTTATTTCACTTGAATAACTTTTTATTTTTATTTTAACTTTTGAGTGCTAATATACCACTTTTTGAATGTGTGCACTTCGGAAACACCCTGAAAAATGCACACATTACATAGGGGACAAGACCTTCCTCCTTTTCTCTCTTGATTCATGTAAAGAATACTGCTCCCTCCTATAAAGGTTGCCCCTGTTGCAGGCCGCTCCACGTTTCTGTGCCTACTACAGTGCAGAAGCTTTTCCAAGCTCATCTATAAAGTCAACAATGGAGAGGGAGCAGAGCAAAGGTGGCCAAACAATTTAAGCCATTCCCTCAGCTGGCCTCTCTTCCCCTTCTTTTCTCCCCATCTCCTGCCCACAGCTGTCCCTGGAGAAGTGAGGTATTCAGGAAGTTGTAGAGGCTGCCTCTGAGTTGTACCAAAAATGACACCATTTGCAAAAGCTAACTGGAGACTAAGCTATGAAAATGACTTTTTAAATATGCTGTGGATGTCCACGTTTTTGGCACACGTACACTACATGCAGAAAGGTTCCCCTTTGCCTATTTCTGACATTTTTTCACAGCAGCCCTGTTAACAACCACATTTTAAAGTCTGAGCCCTCAGGTATTGCCTTGATTAAAAGAGAGGAATTTTGTTTGGGTTTTATTAGTATATTAGTTAAACCTAGCTTAAAGATAAAGTTTTTTACCCTGCATATCCTCACAACTTAAATGATATCCCTTGGAATACTGCTAAACCTTCATATGGTTTACAAGTAAATGCACCCACAGGAGCATTATGCATATGTGAATCTCCTTACTCTTCACAAATGCCTTTAAATCAAGATAGAACAGGGAAGCTACTGAACAGCATGCTGGAATATGTTTCAGTTTTTCAAGAGAAATGCTGAAATATACAGAGAAATACTTAACTAGAACATTTTTTTCTCTTCCATAAGAAAACACACTGGCATTTCCATGGATCAGTTTTATATCCCATCTGAAAGATGTCTTCTTCAGTGGATGGTGCCCATGGTGTGGTGGTAAAGGACTTCACAATGACTCAGAGAGCTGTTTGCTACCTACCACGCTGAGTCACCAACATTTTCCAAAGCACCTACAAGTTCCCAGATGGCTCAACCATGCTAGTTTGGGATAAGGTAATACAGCTGCAAATTAAATAAAGACAGAAAATACTGAATAAAATTTAAATAGGTATGGCAGAGCCATATGTTTTGGATTTCAATAAACTAAGGTGATTTCCATTTGGGGACATTCATCATGCAGGACAGACATCCATCCAGTAACTTCTTTTTGGCTGTTGTCAAGAAATTATTTTTATTAAATCAGTAAATCCTATTGCTTTATTCCCTTAATACACTTCTTCAACTGCTTAACACTGTACCTGGAAGAAACAATGGGTTTGGTGCCCCTAATGATAGGTCTGTTTACTGAAAACCAATGTGACACTAGGAATTGCATCCTTTATCTTACCACTCTAGCCCTAACTTTTTTCAGTTGCAAATGTCATTAGTGACCATACAACTGATGAACATATTTGAAAAAATACCTATACATTGTCAGCTGAATCTGACAACTAATACTTGGACTATCAATTCATTCATTAGAGGTGATTGCCCCCAGTTACCAAATCTAACCTCAAACCAAGGTAAAGGAAGGAAAAAATGTATTAATGAGACACCATTAGTATTCAGGGTTGAGACATTAAATTAGGAAGAGAAAAATCAGGATAAAGAAGATGCACAGAGCAATAAAGATCTTAAATCAGCTCACTCCAGGTATATGAGACTAACAAGTAGGTTCAGAAGGGGCAAGGCTCAAACTCTGCATGATCTCATGGCCGATACATTGAAAGCTCAAGCTGTGGTTAAATACAAGGATTTGGGAAGTTGGGGGATTCTACGATAGACTTCACTCTCCAGGTGATCTGTAAATTTCCCTGATGCACTCTTTAAGGAAGTAATTCAGACATGATGGATTATACCTGGTGGTACACAAAACAGCAACCCCACGGACAGATAAATGAAAGAAAATAAATCCTTACTTGTGAAGTGGGAAAGCTTAAATTTGGTATTAAACTAATGGAAAGTGAATGGCCATGAAATTAAATGGCAAAGGCCTATTTGTTTCATTTAGGTAGCACTAGAAAGAAGTATTTATCAATCCTAGCTCATTAAATTGCTAAGCCATCTCAGCCACTGCTCACACATGGATTCTGAAATCTGCCATCCCTGTTGCTAGTTTCTTTTCAGGGGTTTGTGGCTCCTGATTTATCCTTAAAGGTACTGCTGTGACCTACAATTAATGTCACAGAAACAGAAAATAAAGGCTTATGTCTAATAGTCACTTCCAAGGTTACAGAGACTTATTAGCCCTCTTCATTTTTTTTATTCTTTAAAATGAACTTGCATCATCTTTTTATCTGTCCTCTTTTGGTGTATAGGCAGAAGATTGCCAAAATGCCTATATTTTCATTATGACTTACATGTTTCCCCAGAGACTGTACACATCAGCTGGAAAGGGGGTTTACAACACAGATACTTGGGAGATCAAGGGTCTGAAATAAAGGCCTAAGAAGTCCCTTCTGAATCTATGTTTGTATACTGCTGGTTTTACCTGTCATCCTCTTGTCAGGTAATATTGCAAAGAGCAAAGGCTTCACCCCTGCCCTGAGCACTTCTGCATAATTCAAGAGGTGAAGCAATAGAGACAAAAGAGGAATGGAGAGCTGTCAGAAGACATCCCCGCTGGCATATGCACCAAGCCTGGCTCCCAAACCCCCATGTGAGCCACATCCATGTCACTGTCTCAACATTGTTGTTCTGCTGCCCTACTTGGTGCTACAGGCTCTGGTGCCTACATCAGGCAGTAATGCACCAGTATCAACTGCCCCGGGGCCTGTCCATACAAGGAATTTGTTCTTTGCATGAAGGTATCTAGGACCCACAACAGAACCGCTTGCTCCTGCTGCGCTGGCGCACACACCTTTATCCAGCTAACTTTTTAAATCCCTCCCAGCAGCAGCAGCTCACTGACCTCCATGAGACGCTCATGACCACTTACCCAATGGCATTCACTGATCCACTGCTGCAGGAAGGAACACACCAGGAGAGTCTCGCTGCGATGATATCACCTATCCAGGCTTTCCTCTTCCCAGTAGTCTACAGATGGTGGCTGCTGCTCCCAAGACCACTAAGTCCACTTTTCCTTCTCATGGAGATAGCCTGGGTTCCGGAGAACAGACATGTCTATTGGCATCTCCACGAAGAGATAACAAGAAGAGCAGGTGGCTGCATGTCTTTAGCTGTGTGCTCCAGCCATGGTCCATCCAGGCTGGGGGGCAGCAATTATGGGGTGGGAGTGCATTGCCCCTTTCAGTCAACTGCTCCTAGAACCCTTGCGATGAGCCCGCTCACGTAGCCCTATGTTCAACACATTGACAGTTAGTGGAGGCAGTACA
Organism: Tapera naevia; assembly: GCA_033556795.1. NCBI lineage: Eukaryota > Metazoa > Chordata > Aves > Cuculiformes > Neomorphidae > Tapera > Tapera naevia. The sequence continues at coordinate 23,459,549 of JAUMJJ010000038.1, forward strand.
AACGCCAACACTCCCTGCTTCTATTTCTCTAGTGAATACCTGCAGCTGGACATCATGCTTGTGGTCATCTTCTTTCTGGAGCTGGATAAATAGAGAGGGAACGGGACATGATGTCCAAGTTCCACAAAGCAGTGTTGTGCCTCACAGAAAAGTCATACATTGTGGTGGCAGGCTTATTGCAAAAGGGTTATTCTCCTTTTAGTAGTCTCTGTGGCTTCCCTAAACGCAATCCAGCATTTCTAGTGCAGGACAAGCAACACAGAAGAAAGCATAAGAATTTTGGAAGATGGAAGCTGGTCCTTATAAAGCTACCCAAAGAACTCATCTCTGTTGTCCAGCACCAGAATGCATGAATAGAAAATGCCTTTACAGATTCAGCACAGGGTACTTACTGGCTGTCAGTATGAAGAACTGGCCAGCACAGCAACCTGCATGTACATGGTCAAGAATCGTAGCATTCGGCTGTCAATGTGATGTTAGCAATGGCAAAGACAGCTGGGTTATGTGCTGTACATTTTGTGGAAGGCTGACACTGCCCCAGTTACAGAAATCATAGAATCATTTAAGGTTGGAAAAGACCCTTGAGATCATCGACTCCAAGCATTAACATAGCACTACGATACCTACTACAAATCCTTTCCATTTGATTTCTCAGCTTTCACTCCCGTGTTATTATTATTATTTCAGCTTAGTCACAGAGTTTTCCAGCGACAAACAAAACCCAAATTCCTGATGTTAAAAACCAACCAAACAAAAGAAACAAAAGGAGAGAGGAAAAAAAAAAATCAGAGGGAAAACCAGTTCTCCTTTTTGCACTGCGGCATAGTCAAAGCAAAACAGACCCATGCTCCCCTCACTGCTTTGTAGTTCACTTTTAAGTCCTTCTATGTCTAACAGCTGGAAGCTGTCTCATATTGGGCTATGTGCAGGGATGTGCCAGAGATTCCCTCTTACTCCCTTGGGTGGGATATAAAGAATTCCTCTCCTCATAACTGGCATTCCTGCTGCACTGTGTCACTTTATAACTGAGACAATAACACAAAAGTCTTGTTCAAATACTCGTATCTAGACACAGTAATTTTTTTCTAATGAGATAAATATGAGGATGTGCATTGGATATGAAACTTCCTGGCCAAAACCTGTATTAAATAAGAGTACCCCATGCTCACCACCTGCATTTTAGACATACTTTTATGTTCTTATCCCACTTTCCTAAGGGTAATTATTCAAGACCAAGGAAGAGGGTTCAAATTCGTGGCATAGCTATTAGAATAAATTTTATTCCTGGAAGATGCAGGCGTCATTCCTCCTAGCAGGAACCAGCACAAGCACAAAAAAATCTGTTGTGTTGTGCATTGTTCCTAAGAACAAGTGCACCTGATGCTTTACCAGTATCTTTAGAAGAACATGTCATCTTTTCTGATATATTTGTGCTGCGGTGATGGGGTAGAAATAGAAGGGTTTGGGGGTTGGGTTAGGTATTTATTTTATCTTTCAGGTTATTAGCTGGAAATACAAACATAAGCCAAAGATGAATATAGGTCACAAGCTGCCAAAGTTGTATTTCTACTCTGAAGACATTATTAGATATAGTTGAAAGCAAATATCATTGTTATCGCTGTTAGGTGAGATTCTGGCAGAACCCAATGCAGACAAGAGGAGGAGGGGAAGGAGGTATCTCTGTTCTTGAGTTCAGGTTCTGTATATTAACAATCCACGAAAACTGAGATATTTGCGTTAGTGGTTCTGGAGCAAACCGAAATTAAAGGGAAGCCTTAACCACAAAATAAGGATTTGGGGTTTGGACAAATTTCCTCCTGCCCTGCCAGGCTGAGGTTGTCAATATTAGTGATTATTGTCCATCTGGGTTATCTAATCAGGGAAAGCATCAGAGCTCTGTGTGTGCCAGAGAAACCGTGGGGTGTGTGACCTGTTTCATGATGAAGCAGTTACCCATGAGTGCGTTACACTTTAATAAAGTTTTACAAAGATATCAGCAAGCTTCTCTTCGTACCTTTGCTCACATGAAAACCCTTTCTCTTCTCAAGATTTAATGTGTCAGCTTTTCATTATGTGGGGTTTTGGTATTTTATTTTATTCAGCTTTGTACAGCTTTTATTTTTTTAAAAATTTTCGCCTGTAATCTGATGGAGGAAATTTGGAATTACAGGATAGCAGATCCAATTCAGCTTGTACTCTGCACAGAGAAAGGCTATCTTGCCATATGAAAATAGATCTAGAGAAAATAACAGGATTATTTGTCCAACAAAGTAAATTTTTGCTTAAAGTATTTTTCTGGTGTTGTGGTCCACGAGTGAGAGGTACAGCTCCTCTACAGAGCAGCCAAAACTCTGTTGATCAGGTCAGACTCTTGGAATGTTCCTAAATTCATGACCTCACATCTCAGGGCCACCTCGTAGTGGTTCAGTCTTTTGGATTTTACTTACATAAAGCCCAAGAACTTCAGTCCCCTCACAAGGTCTTAGTTTCATCAATGCAGAATAGGAATCATCTTAAACAACAGAAAAGTTTAGTGGCAAGAAAACATAGTTTTTCATTTGGTCTATGCGGTCTCTACCTGAGAGCCAAGGAAGGCCCTCCAAAGATTTACTTTGCATCTAACCTCTTGTCCACACAAGAATTTGGATTCTGGATGACTGGAAATATACAACACATTTCTCACACAGAGAAAATCTCTGTCTTCTGCAAGAAAACTATATGCAGAGTATCCATGGGATAAGCTTTGGGAGCTGCTTTACTATAAAAAGATAGATTTATAAGTGCATGCTTACAGATACTAGAACATGCTAAAAGGGAATTGGTGCGTGGTATATGCTGGTTTTCACAGAGCAGGCAACATTTTTGTTCAGCATCTTTCCAGGCAAATTGCTGGCCTTTAGCCAAATAAAATTTTTAAGCACAAGAAAAATGAAATCATTTACTAGAACTAACCTACTGTTTCACTTCTGATCACTTTTACCACTCAATCCTATGTCCAGGCAACAAATGACTCCTTTTCCTGAGCTGGCCAGGACTACAGGGTACCAGCCAAGGCCAGCTTCTGCAGAGCTGTGTGGGAACGGGATGCAAGCATTAGATGAGGAGCTCACAAGGGAGTTGAACTGTACCCTGCTGAAAGAGGGGCAATTTACTTAGCCAATTTCTCATTAAAATGCAAAACCTCTATTACAATACACAAATACACACAAAAGATACACAAATTAAGTAACATTTGCTTATCTAGCAAATAATCATTTTCATACTATCTTTCAAAAACCCTGAATATCTTCTTACTGTGAAAGATACCACTACATACAGCTAAGATAATCCTTTCTTTCTTCTTTGTTTGGTTTTTTTTTACAACCCATTTAAGCTGCAGAGGTGCAGGTGCCATGCCATTCCTGCTGATGGGTCTGGGCCATCTGCCTCTACTGGTAGCAATTTCAAGAGATATTACACAAAATTTCTGCCTTGCCTCACTGTATTATGAAAAAAAAGACTTCTCTGGCATTTTGTCCTTCTTCTTCCTCCTTCCTAGTGAATTTACCAGTAACATTACACCAAGTATGGGTTTGATGTGTCAACCAATCCTCTATTAAGGGAAAATATTGTATTGCTCTTTTTTTGGGGTTCAGAATTAGGCAGGTAAGATGTTGCAAATAACCTTATTTGCCCACTATACTTACCCTACACTGAGAGCAAATGTACATCAACACATACATGTAATAAAAAAGCACCAACTTCATTATTCTTAAACATGGAAGTTGTGTAAAACGTTTCTCTAGTGACCACATTCCATAGGGAGAAGTGATTCATGGCTATATTCCACTTAAATTTTGTGCAGTTTCTCCTTTCTTCTTCTGTACATTTGATTTTGATGCTCCAGCTAACATCGTTGTGACTAAAAATCATCTGGTGCTTCCTATTGATGCATGAAGCTCTCTACACTAAAAATATTGTCTTTTTAATAAAGTATGTAAAGATCTTGTCTCTCAATTTTATTTCAAGTGTTTTTCTTTTACTCCTGTTCAAAAACACAGAATGCATTCTTGTTGCAAATCTGAAGGTTGCGAGGCAGGGGGAGGGGAGGTGGGGTGTAGATTTTGTGAGCTCAATTACCGGTAACTTGTGCATGGATATGTAAGGAGATGTATCAGCAAGGGGTTTGAAGAAAAGTTAAGATTTCTTTGATCAGGCTCTCATTTAGTGCTGACAGTAGCCTTAACATTGAGTGTTTCTCCAAATGCTTTGCATTGCTTTATGAGAATAGTGGATTTGGTCTTGTCCCCTGAATGATCTCTTTTAACCAGATGAGGAGGTGGGTCTCTGGGAGTGAGCATCACGCACTCTCCTCTCTGCAGCCAGAAGAAGGGGAAACAAGGAATAGCCTTGACATGCTTCTAACCACAGCTACTGCTGCTTGCTACCATTACAGCCATTATATAAGTCAGTGTTGGTGCCAGGTTGCTCTATAGTTATGATGATAGAAGTATCAGTGGACATGTCACTGAGGACTCATTGTACCAGACTCCTCCTCTACTGACAATGAAGATCTCGCTACTGCGTTCAACATGACAGAGAAAACCAGATAAATCCTGCTCTGAAATGGAAATCATATTCTTCTGATCACCTGAATTTTTCTTCAGTGCCTCCCTTTCTCCTTCCTAAAGATGATTTTTTTCATAAGTCTCCTTTAAACAAGCATTTTACAGACAGCTTTACCTGCATTTTGTTTTATAACGCTGTCATGCTTGCTGCTCCCCCCTTCCTTGTGCATGTGTGTATGCTTTTGTTACTTGTATTGTATAAGGTGCCTTGGGATATTCGCATCCTGTGCATTGTGTGGCATTGTGTTGAATAGGAGGCACAGAAATTAAAAGCAGGTCTCCTCCTACCCACATATGCCTTTTTCTTTGCAGGTTTTCCTGGAAGTTTTGTGCGGGGAGGGAAGGGAAGAGGAAAATATGGCTTGGCTGAGGCTGCCGGATGCTGAATCAGCTGCAATTGCCTCACGTTTTCCTTCTTTTAAAATAAGGGGTGCAGTTTTCAAAAATGCCCATCTGACTTCTCTACAGGTCCTACCCAGCCCATCACTTTTCAGTAAGTCACTTTTTAAAAATGATGCTAACTCACATGGGTACCTTTGGAGAATACCTTTATAATGCCTTCCTCATAGGTCTAGACACTACATGCTCTGGGATTCCAAGAACCTGGTGCAGCTGCTTCAAGCTACCACAGTGCTTATGATCACAACGTGTTTCCCTTGAAAACAGATTTTTTTTTTTCCACTGGAAAACATATATTTAACCAGAGGAGGTAGCCACAGTCATTAACTCAAAAAATCCCACAGCTGCAGCAAAGCCCCAAAACACATAACCACTTAAAGCTTAATTTTGTTCCATTGCACTGCTCTGGTTGAAGACACTGACACCTGAAGAGGTGGTTCCTTGCTGTTTGCACCTACGTACACCAGCACACATTGCTCTGACAAGGCTCAGTAGCTGTGCTGTGCTAATGCAAAAGTCTATGAACAGAGAATCACTTCAGGAGAAGCAAACAAGAAGTGCAGCATCAAAATCCTTCAAGACTGAGAGAGCGCCCCCTCGCAATGCTTGTATATCCTGAGGCTGCAGGCAGATGAAATCAGCCATTGGTTGGGAGCTAGCAGCAGCTCTCTGGAGGAATGTCATCTATTTTTAGCAGGGGTAAGTATTTTGCTTCCACAGCATCCCTATCTCTAAAAGAAAGGAGGAATTTGATGCCTTTTAGCTAAATGACACATAGCCATATATCAACCAAGAACATACATGGTGCTCATCTTTCCAAGTCTGTTTCCCTGTTGTGCACTAACTCATGCAGATAAAGGTTCATTCAGTCTTGCTTGTTTCCTGAGGTAGCTACTGGGATTGAATCCTTGAAACCCCAGCAGAAGAGTAGAGGAAAATGGAGGGTTAATGAGGGCTGTGCCCTTCAATGTGCACAAGACATCTGGCATCTGACAAGCAAGGTTTTTTTCATTCAAAAGTGAGAAAAGTATTGCCAATTGCTATTTTTCTTCTTTCTCCTTTGCAAAAAAAAATATATACACTCACCCGATAGAGCTAGCTTTCCAAGTCTCAATAGCTGGTTTTATATGCTCTCTTAAAGGTGATTAATTCTTCCTACATGGTTCCCAGTTAGATGGACTACCTTATAATATAACTTCCTCATTAACATCAAGAGCTGTGATTATACAGTTGTGTTACCATGGGCTTCAAAGACATGAAGCCTAAATATAATTTTACAGTACCTTGTTACAATACAAAGCACATCCTCTAATACATTTTTTTTGTTTGCATAAAATGCAACACAATAATGGTTCACTTGACCTTTGCCCCCCCTGTATAGTTCATTTTAACATTGTTTGAGGAGCACAGAGTTTGCATTTTGCAGGGCACAGGTGCTCTGCCCCACACTGGAGGCTGAGTCTCAACCCACTGGTGCGGTGCACTGCTTCTCCCCCCGCAGCAGCTGGACTCGAGGGATTGCTTTTGTGGTCCACCAGGAATTTCCTGTGATAGAATATCAGAAACCTACTGGTGACTAGTAGGAGGTGACTTCACAGGGCAAAAGTTCTCTCCCTACAATAAACATTCTGAGTGCCGCTGTGGAGATTTCCTACACAGACCTGACAGCCGCCAGCTACTTGTCATCTTGACAGAGAATGGCTCAGGGAAGGGAACGTTGTATTTTGGAAGTGTTTGTCACCTTAAAAGTGAAGCTGGGTCCATGCTGCTTTTATATTAATGACTCCTGAGAAAAGGAAGAATTCAAAGTGCCCATGTTAATTAAAATGAAAAAAACAATTATTTTGAATCAGTATATTTAAAAATATACAAATCCACAATCAGAGTGTACTGGAATCTACAGGTACTATGGCACCCATATAAACCTTATAGCCTGGTATCTATAGGTAGTATAAAGTCAGAGAACTAAAAATAATTAGGAAAACTGTATTCCCTCCATATGAAGATTTCCTTGGGAAAAAACCCCCACACAGATATTCAATCCCCATATCTCTTGGAGGGGTCTGTCATTTGAAGGATCCAAGTAGTAAATGTGAGCCTGACAAAATTCCCTTGGCCAAAACTACTGAAGTCACGGACACTAGATCAGTTTGGCTGGCTGAAATAACGTGCAACTGGGCAGACTGTAGTGAAGTTTACAGATTGAAATAGCTTTGGGGAAACAATACAATAATTTCCTGTGGAAAATACATCTATTAAAATGGAAACTAGCCTTACTTGAGTGCAACACAGTAAAAAAGCATGCTGTCAGTCTTGGAAGTAAATACAACCCAATGTTGGCTTGGCAGTAAAAGATTCTGAAAAGCAATATTATCCTAAAAACAAGGGCTGTGCCAGGGTTCTCCTTGGTAGAGGCAGTAAGAGAGAGCAAAGACTCCCAGAAGATATCTTTAAGCTGTGTCACCAACTCCTCAACATACTCCAGCACTTCCGTACAAAGCCTGCAGCCATGGTCTTCCCCTTGCACTTTCTGAGCAAGTTTCCTGCCCACTGGAAAAAAATCAACCCAAAGCAATGCTTATTTGTTTTGCTTCTGAAATCTTGTAGTCAGCTGATGTCCATCACCACAGGCAAGACTTCATCAGGGCTGGACAGAACAAGGCACATATTTGTCTCACATCTTGCCTTGATCTGCAACTAATAGCACTGCATCAGGAAGGAGAAAGGAGAAAAAGGTGGTAAGAAGCCTATAGGAACTCAACAACACTGGAATATGTTTGATGGTGCCCTCGTCTGCTGTTCCTGAATTGCTTCTGCATCCATTGATATTTGCAGCACCACAGAAATCACTAACTAGCCTGTCCAGAGCAGTTTGTGCCTGTTCACGTAAGTGACCAGGAAGTCAGCACTTCAACTCCTTTAAGCATTGCTGTGAGAGGAACAAAGCCCTGCTTTTAAGAGTTGTTTCTTCTTATATTCTCAGATAAAGATTTCTCTCCCCCCCAGAAGCTGCATACAACATTTAAAAAGGCATGTTTTCTATGAGACCTCTGACCATTCCCTCTTGGAGGCCTTAATTCAAAGAAATAACCTCCACCTTACTCCACTGTCTGTTAATGATGCGCTGGGAGATGAGATCACTACAATGTACTCACCAAACTTTTAGTGGCAAGTAGATGTTTGTGCTGAGAGAAAACTAAATCCGTCTGTCAAATGCTTCTTTTTTTAGTGATCAAGGTCGATATTTTTAGTCTCAGTGCCTGAATTTCCAGTCAGTCACTATGTACTCAGGAGGAAGAAACCAGTTTGGTTAGCTTTTTTTCTGTTTCTCAGCAAGCAGAACACTGTATTCCATTTCTGTGGACCGTGACATCCCATGGCACATTAAGAGCCTTATTCAAACTGAAAGACAGCCATATTTTACACTCAGCAGGAGACTCTAGGAAGAAGTATGAGGCCAGGGTTATTCTGACTCTGGACAGGTTGTCAAAATAGGAGGTAGGAACAAAGCTTAGGACATTCTCTGCCAGTTCATGTGATCCTGAAATAAATAAGTAGAAGATTGCCTCAGCAGGGATTGTCCTTATATTACAAGAGATTCTGTATAGAGGGAGGTTTAACTTCAGAAGCAGATGAACTTGCACTTGTGCTTTTGTTCTAAGTCTCCATCCATTGTGCAGTATTGCAAAACCATGGGAAATCTGAGGACAACTCTGAAACGGACAGGATTTTATTTTTCAGTCCGCACTTGAACAGAGCAACGAAACAGTAGAATCTAAGCTTAGTTCATGGACCGAGTTCACTGATATCAAGGAACTCCCATTCAAACTCGGGCCACATCTCACATGCTGATCCATAGTTTTACCTCAAAACTATAAAAAATGCATTAGATAGTGAGAGAGCTTGAGAAGTCGTTTATGAACTGCTCAGCATTTTATTCTGACTGATCTTTTCAAAGAAAAGAGGACAGAAACTGCAAGAATTGCTTTTACATTCCACAAAATAAATTACATTTATTAAACTCTACTACAAAAATCACACGCATTGCTCAATATACAAAGGCAGAGTACATTATATTTTCTATGGCTATCCAGTTCTACCACATTGGGAGAGAGGGTTTACAGGTTTCTACATACCAGGAGATCTTTCTCTTCTTTTTTTCCACAGATGTTTGAGATAAATAGAAATTGAAAAGGCTCCGCAAGGTAGACACTCGCTTGCTCTTTGACTTTAGCATGATAAACTGGATTTAATCTGGGCAGTATCTGATCTTTTGAGTGTGCTGAAAGACATCAATTTCTAGCTGACGTTGCTCATGACTCTGTTGTGTAAATTAGAGATATCATTCATGAGAAATAAAATCATCCAACCCTAGTAGTGCACCTGAATGTCACAATAAGAGGTATGGAGGTCAAAGTGGCTTCTTGAGCAATTTAGCTTATCCTAGAATGCTCCAAAATGGCTTCTTGTCTCCTGAAACTCAATACAATTCGTAAGGTGTGAGCAGTCAGCAAATTTTTCAGTGATTTTTGCTTTTGCACATGGCAAAGTTTAAGGAGTCTGTTCTTCGTGCATACATGAGAGGAAACCTGTTGATACTAATTCCTTTCTTGTACCAGCAAAATTTAATCCCAAAAGTTCTAAGATAAACTTAGCAAAAAAGCTTTCATAGAGTGAATGTGTAGGAAAGAGGTCTTGAGCTGGAGCTGGGCTCATTACTCCATGGGTGCATCAGGTGAGAAAACCAACCCATTGACTTGGGCAAATAATTATTTCCATCAAAAAGGAGAAGAATAAACTATATGATCCTTTTGACCACTGTACCTATTACACTTGGTGTGTGTATGGAGAAAGACTGAGAAACACCAAAATAGTGTTGCCTTTAAACAATTTTGAAGTCAGTAAACTCAATCTGGTTTTATTGTGAATGGAAGATCTCTTTTGTGAGAGGTCTTTAACATGTTACAGGAGATGTTGTGTTTTGCTGTGTTTTGCTGTGACATGAGGGAAGACAACAGTGATTGTTCTCTGATCTTACATAGGTTGTTTTTCTCCACATTTGTCACATTTCCTCTGGGCTGTAACCAGAGAGGCTGAGGACAATCAGTTTTGAAGCCTTTGCTGTGATTTTTGGAAGAAAATGGAAAACTTCCTAGAGTCAGTAGTGTATTTCCCATCTAACAAGGGGTCTAACAGTAGTGGACTTCAGGAAAGTCACAGAGTTTATGGAATCACGAGGCTTCCAAATCCCCCAAACCAAAACCTCGTCCTTGGCAGAGCTAAAAATGAGATAATCCTTCCCAATTACACTTATGTTGCAATACTGTCCTAAAGATTTCCCAGGCTTGAGGAAAGATCCTCATTCACTATACATTCACATCTTTCCTGAATGCCCGGTGAAGAAGAAATAGATGAATCACTAATGGTAAAAGCAATATAGTTTGCTTTACGTCTTAGCTTAACACTGCTTATTGACAATCAGGAGGTGACACAGCTAAAACCCAGGAATACATAGCTCTATTTTTTTGTGACATGGAAGATCCTGGAATTGGCCATTTTGTGCTTTGGTCCACCAAAAGGTACTTTGCTTGATTTTAGGGTGAAAAGGAAAGTAGACACTTTTTCCCAATAGGGCACTTACAGTGCTTCTTGCCACGTTACAATCATGGACTGCACATCAAAAATTTTGTTTCCCATGACACTTTGGCTATAGAAATAAACACAAAATTGCTGCTCATTTGAATTGCATCTGATTTCCCAAAGCTACTCATTCCAGAGTTTGACTGTTTGGCACTGCTTCCTCACCTGTAAGACTAAACATCTGTGTACCTTCAGTTCTTGTTAAGTAGATTTCTAGAGGAATAAGTTTACTCCCACTAAAAAGTAACTTCATAAGCAGCTCAGTAGGAATGTTTGTAGACTGATGTAGAATAAATTAATTCTAAAACTTTTGAAAACTGGTCCAAACATAGAATTATAGAATGATAGAATGCTTTGGGTTGGAAAAGACCTTTAAAGGTGATCTAGTCCAACTCCCCCAAAACATTCCGCTTAACGAATAGTTCCCATCATCATTTAAATCTATTAAGAGAAAGAAAAAGTATCTTTACAAGAGGATTTTACTTATTGTTTTATTAGCACTTCTTTTCCAGACAATCTTAAAGGGTTCATTACCACTTCATTATTTCAGTGTGATGAGAATATTCATCTTACCATTTCTGACTTACAGACATCCTCAAAGACTGTAGTTTTTAACACCAGGAAATGTAAAGGTAATTGAGTAGTGGCTTTTCCATTTATTAACCATTATCTTTCAAACTCTCCTTTCCTGCCCCACAGAGTTGTTGCCTCATTAATCTCCATGCGTGACTGAAAGCGTTAAAAGCTTTCATGACCAATTTATTACAGAAAGATGACAGGGGACATTTCCCTTCGTTTTAAATAGTACCTTCTGTCTGGATGCAAAACACATGTTGAAGTATTCCTGCTTCACATAACCCCTGAGATTTTTCCTCCCCAGTTGGAGACTTTAAATCCCAGTACCTGGCCGAGGCCAATCAGCCTCCTGTCCGGGGTAAGATCGCCCCCCAGCGTCCTTCCAAGGTTTTGTACGCTGATCTTTTTAGGGGGAAAAAACCCCACCCATCCAATCTCCGCACACATTTCAGTCTTATTTCTAATTTCTTGCAAGGCGGTACGAGCGATGGATGTACCTCCCTCTGTACAATTCCATATGATAGTAATAGATGCTGCTGTACTCACAAAGCTCTGCAGGTTACCACTGCGACTGTCAAAATAATTCCAAGTGTATATCATGCAAATTCAGTTCTATAAGTTGAATTTTTGCACACTGCTTTGTTCCAGCTTTGTACCTCTCTCCACTTACATTTGGAATTTCTTTTCACTTGCAACTCCTGAACAAGAGAGATAGATTTTGTTGAGCAGTGTCAGAAAGACAAACAAATATTGACTGCCTTATTCACTGATGCCAGAAAACCCACAGGGCTGAAAAACACAACCCAAGTCTGGAGACGCCCTTCTTACCCCTGGCCACTCACCACTCATGCCTTTGTGTGGGCACCTGCTCTGCCCCCCCCACCCTCACAGGGCAGCTGGCTACCCCACCTCATCTGTGCTGTTCTTTTAGCAATAAGCATATTTAGTAGCTAAAACCCCTTAGGAGATGCCAGGAAGTACCAGCCAACCTCTTGAGCAGTGAAACACAGGGCAGCTCTGCTGGGCTCATGGGTAGCTCAGTTATGTCCTCATTTCCCGCTGAGTCACACAGGCAGGTGCATTCTCCCAGCTCTAGCCAGGGAAGAAAAGGATCTGGGTCCTTTCCCAATGAAAACTAGAGGCAAAGTAAGAAGATACATTTTTTAAGCAGCTTAAAAATTTGCATCTGCAAAATAAGTTTACGCAAAATGTTATATTTATGTTTGTCTGAGTGACTGATATGTCACAGTCAAGTCATGAATGGCATAAACGTGAATGTTCTGACAGAAAAATTAGGAAATTATTTTGTTAATAAAAATCTCCTCCCAGGCCAATAGCGGTTCCCTATCTTTCTTATTCTCTGTATGGTATGTGCCTTACAGCTGTCTGCTTCTAGCACTGATGGACAAAATCTGTCTCTCTTGTTCAGGCATGACAAAGGAAAAAAATGCAGAGCGTAAATTGCAGCAGAATTGGACCAAAGCCGTGTGTAAAAATTCAACTTCCTAACTGAATTTGTATTAAATACACTTTGAATAGTTTTGTAAGTTCTAGATCTCTTGATGTGAAAGCAGAAGTTTCTGCTTATAATTTTTCTAAGCTTAAAGGGTAATCAACTTTTATATAAATTACACTGCAATTGAAAGTGTTCTTTCTACTGTTACAAACAAGTCAGCTGTGACTGAAAAATATTTTGGGAAGAAAATGTTTCTGTTTTACTTATGACAGAATACTGTCGTGGATTCAATTTCATCGTTTCTCTGTCCAGTCAATACCCTTGGGTGCACCTTTCAAACAGTACCAGTGGCAGGAGACATGTGCCCTCACCCATGGTTTATGAGCAGCTCCCCTGCTGAAGTCTGGCAGCATCATGTGCTGCTATCTAATAAGAAGAATTCACATTTAAGCCTGGGGGCACATGAACCTTCTGTCCCAGTCCAGCTGCTTGTCTTCATGGGGCTTCTAGGACTTTCTCTCTTTAACACCTCCACCTCTTCATCAAGCAGAGCTGAAACAGCTCAAAATATTTCAGAAGAAACAGCAAGGGAACCAACTGGATACACAGATAGACAGGTGTGCACTGTTGTACAACTTTCCTTTCCTTCGGAAATCAGACTAAAACACAGGAAATTTTAACTGTAGCATTGCCTGAAACTGATTAAGGGAATTAACTTCTGATGATACGAGGTTATGCTAAGAAGTCATCATAATCTAGGAATGTCAGCTGGCACATTTCATTTCTGGGTGGACCTGCAGCTCAGAGCTTTGCTACCTATTGAAGGAGTGGCTATACCAGCATTGCCAGCTTTTGCTCTATCTGTGCCTCCTCAATTTTGTCACCAAGGGAGACTACTACTAGTTTTCCAGAAATACTGTAGACTATCATGCATCCAGGGAAAAGTCTTACTTGAAAATTCGGTAAAGATTATATACATGGAGGGAGTATTTTTGGCCTCCAGGCTGTAGTTTGACAAAATCAGTGGTTTACGTGCACCACGCTTTTACACCAGGGAAACAGGGAGAAGCTTGCTGGCTGGATTTTGATCTTCAAAGCATCACAAACTACAATATTTTCATAGTAAATCAGGGAACTTGGTGTAGCCTTGTTTTCATATTGGATGCAAAAAACCCCAGAGATCTGTAATCTATTAGACCCAAAAAATTAGTACAGAAGGGTTAATCGGAACAAAACTGTGTCATGAGTCAGGATCACTTGTGTCCTGTGGAATGCACAGAAATGTCTTTCTTGTGGTCAGAGGCTTTAGCATTGTCAGAAGGATGGCACAGAAGAGGTTGAAATGGGCAAAGAGAAGAAAAAACATTTGAATCCCAGGAAAATTAAATAGTCTTTAAAGTTTCTTCCATGTCATAATAATACTTTCATTCATATGAGACCTTTATCCCTTTGACCTCTCCTTTTAGTAAGCGTTTTCTATTAATGTTAATCACTTGAAGAAGTTGCTCAGAAATTGCCATTTCTGAGCGAGTACAAAAGATGCATCATTATTTAAATGGCACTCTACAGCTTAATGCATGAGCCCATACTTCACCACATTCTCTCTATTTTGCCAAGCTGATCCACCATAGGACACCTACTACTTGGGTACTACTGCATCAGCGTAAGTAGAGCGGCACAGGACTGACAAAGACTATAGAAGTTGCTTGAGGCTCTGAGTTTCTAGATATGAATCCTACCTGTCCACAGCAAGTAAGTCATAATGGCAGGGATGGTCAGGCTTGGTGGTGCCCCTGCAGCCCAGAAACATAGCTGTGACAATGAAAAAAAAAAAAAAAAGGCCATGATGATGTGAACTACTCTGCATAAAACATTGAGTTTCATGTACACAATGTCAGAGTATTCAAATCCCAAATTTACAGAAAAATTATGGCTATTTGGAGGCTTGGATTGCTCAGATTGGAATCTGCTGCTTTTGATGGAGGTTTTTGCCTTGAGAATTTGTTAGCTTTCTCTCCAGTGGCACATCCTATCAGATGGTTAGCAGATGAAAAATCAGTGGATTTTAACACACAGAACCTTTATTTTTTTCATGGGTTAATTAGAAACATGCCACAGATACAGAAGCTGAGCCATACATAAAGTTCTGAGCCAGATATAAAAGATTATCTGAAGGAAAAAAAGCCTGCCTTTTCCGTTCAACAACATGGGGCTTGTGCAAGTTCCTAGTTATTTCATTCAGGAAGAATCAAAGTTTCCTTTCAGCCACAGAAAAACATTAAGCTCTGACTCTTTGTGTAGTGAAACACAGTGCTAGAAGCAAAAAGTCATGCTGAATCAACTAATATATTTCCAAAATTCAAGAAACATTTAAATGACAAAAGACATTTAAAAGATAAAAATTCTTCCAGTCCCAAGGACTGTTCCAAGAAAGCTTCTTTAGAGCTTTAGTTTAGGATTTCACACAAACCCCTTTAACATCAGGTACCACTGAGAAACTCTGCAGTCCACTTTAGGAGTCAAGTATTATCCTTACAAAGAAAAGATTGTTTTGGTTCACAGTGGAGGGCTATTTCCCCAAATTCATAAGGCTATTTCTTTTAGTAACGATCATACACAATTGTCAGAAATGTTATACTCCTGAAATGTTAACCTAGATAAATAAAGAACAACCAGAAACATTCTGGAAGCATCCTTTCCTCTTTAATATGCATTTTGTGAAAGCACAGACTTCAAAGTATTGCCAGCAGGATCTGCAATGATGATGGAACAGGTAGTGCTTTCCAGATGGCAGCATCATTGGAAGACACTACCCCTGGTCAGCAGACATCAGCAGACAGAAAATTCTGCAACTCAGAGACTACCCCATTGTGCTTGATTTTGGATTCTTTAAAACAGGATGAACAAAGATAATTCGAACAGCGAGGTCAGACATAATTTTATGAAGGAAAAAACACAAAAGGACCATATTCTGAACTTACCACTGATTGCTATCAGCCATCTCACCGTTTTCTCAGAGCAGCTGCAATGCACAGCTCCCAGGAGATCACATGCAAAACCTTCATGGTTCCAACATTAAGCATGAAAAAGCTTTCAAGCTACCTTACCTTCATCTTTAGAAGACGACACTAGAAACATCACAAAGGCCAAAAGTGAAATAAATGAACTATTCACTTTGGGTTTTAAACTTTCCAGATTTAGACAAGAGTGAATCAGACACCAGTGAATTCCCATAGGAACAGATGTTTCCGGTCACTAGGTGTCAGCCTTGCCCGTACCAGAACACTGGATCTTCTCCCTGTTCCAGTAGCAGATGCAACTTTCAGCACTACAGGTGATCATAGTAGTCTTGTATTATTATTTAGGGAACGGAGCAAAGAAGGATGCTGTTTGTGTGGGATGCTTATGTACCTCAGGTTTGGATGCTGGAAACAACAGTATGTTTCTTTCACGCTGAGGAGACGTGACTGGAGGTCAACTGCAGAGGGAGCAGAGGAGTAATGCTCTCAAACAACGAATAAGTCAGCACGGTACAAGCAATGAATCAGTAACTGTTTTGGTAGCCTCACAATATGTACTGTTTATCTTAAAGCACCAGTTCCTGGAATAATGCCATCACATGAAAATGCTGGCTCTCCTTAAATTTGCTTCTAGCTTTGCTGGATACAGAAACAATGCTTGGAAACAAGATTCCTGCAGGGCTGAAAACTCCCAAGGACAACAAAGAAAAACTAAAATGTATTCTTCAAAGGATTTCTTGAATACCTACAGTCCATAACAGTGCAGTCAGCAAAAACAAAGACTAATTAAACATGTAGTGAAGTTTAAGTGGTGTTTGCAGAATGCTTGTATGCTTCTGATTTTGAAATCTCTTCAGATAGAGATCTCTTTCACACCTTGATTCTCATGTCCCCAAGTCTCCACAGATTACCTTTTCTTTCACTAGGACCAGCTACAGTACCATAGCTGCATGTCATTGCCTATAGTGATCTGCTCCTATTGCAGTTTCCTAACATGATGCAAGCAAACTCATCCAAGCTCAGTTGAGAGCAACAGTTTGAACTGGGAAAACATGCACTTTTGACAAAATGCAGCAAAAATTACTTGCCAGTTTTTCACACTCCGTTTTCTTCTTAGATTTATGGGCAGATAGGATTTTCCACAATAAATAAAGACAAAAGCACAGTATCCCAGTGCTTTGTTTCCCTCTAATACATAAAAATGAGTGCAGGAAAAAATGACCCAGGTAGAATTTTGCAATATGTTCACATCCTCCTTACAGTAATGTTTCCTGATCATCCTTCTCCTTAGGTTGCTCTCAATCCTTTCTCCACTCAGCCTGTATTTGGGCTTGGGATTGCTCCGACTCATGTGCAGGACCTTGCACTTAGCCTTAAGAAGTTCACACAGGCCCACTTCTCAAGCCTGCCAAGGTCCCTCTGGATGGCACCCCTTCCCTCCAGTGTATTGACTGTGCCACAGCTTGGTGTCATTGACAAACTTGCTGAGGGTGCACTCAATCCTACTGTCCATGTCTCCGACAAAGACATTAAACAACACCGGTCCCAACACCAACCCCTACCTACACAATATTTGTCACTGGTTTCCACTCAGACATTGATCCACTGACCACAACTCTGAGTCCAACCATCCAGCTAATTTCTTATCCATTGAGTGGTCCATCAGAAAGACAGAGAGGGACTCTATTAGGGAGTGTTAGCTATTAGGAAGAAATTTTTTACTGTGAGGGTGGTGAAGCACCGCCATAGGTTGCCCAGAAAAGTAGTGGATGCTCCATCCCTGGAGGTGTTCAAGGTCAAGCTAGATGATGCTTTGAGCAAATTGTCTAGTGGAAGATGTTCATGCCCATGGCAGGGAGGTTGGAACTAGATGATCTTTAAGGGCCCTTCCAACCCAAACCATTCTATAATTCTGTGATTAAATGCCTGTCCTTAATGGTGAACCTGGGAGGGCTGGAGCAATCCAATAATGACAACAACAAAACCCAATAAAGTCACAATTGGCTCAGACATTTCGCAAGTCAGGGTGGCAGCAAAGTCAAGCCAGACAAGCCCAACATAAGATCAATAGAGTAATATTTTGACTGGAACAGTCTCAAGCCTAGTACATGGCCCAGACACAGACTGCTTGCTGTGGTGATTAGAGTGATTACCTTGCCAAAAAAAACATCAACACACAACAAAACCCACCAAAAAAGACGACAAAAATGATTGCTCATGCATCTGAAAAACCCACATGCATCTATTAGGTTTCAGGGACTCAGAAATCACTGAAAACTGGAGAAATGACAAGTCAAAATCCGTAGAAGGATCAGTCCCAATCCTGTCTTTTATATACGCACCACAACTCACACAGCAGTTGTAAGAGGGACCCCAAGAGGCACACTGGACTGCGTGTTCTCAGACAGCAGTGAGACAACATCCATTTTTAACTATCTCAGTAACCTTCTCTGAACTTTACAGGCACCACCTCAGCGGGACACCATCCTCCTCTCATTTCTTTTCTTATTTGCAAGTTCATACAACTATAATATCAGTGTTCACAGAGGAAATGCATACAGTAGAGCTAGCACAAACATCAGCAATGTATTACACGAGGGCCAAAGAAAGTACATAGACAAATTTTGAATTGCAACACCAGTGCAGAGCTGTGAACTGGGAGTCATCCACCTTGAAAGAGCAAGAGGTTTCCAGATGATGATACCACCAATTTCTGCTTCCTGGGAAAGCTGTGCTCTACAATCGTTGTAATATAACTTAATTGCCAGCATTTCACCTTTGTGCCACCAAGATGTCCTCTGACTTGTTTTTTTTTTATTAAATCAGCATGCTTATTTTCAAAGACCTACTCAACCTTGTACATCAAACTTCAGAAGTTCCCAATGTTGAACTAGGCAATCCACACTGGTGACTTGTGATCCACAAGATCTTTCCATCATTAACTTCCAAGTAACTTGGGTCACTGAAAACAGAGTGGGATTCAGCTCCAGATACTTAGGTTTGAGGTGCATACTGGTGCACTACATGTTAAAACTACTGTCACAGTCAGTGGAGCCTAGAGCACAATTTAGTTGCTCAGATGTCTGCTTCAGGCTGAATGCAGTCATTCTCCACTGACTGCATCACTCAGACTTCTACTGACTATGAAATGAGCTTAAACAACCACCTATGTGTAAGAAATGTAAATTTAGGTTTGCATTAATTTTGAAATTAAGATATCTCACTGTACAAAGTTCATAGCGAACTTGAGATTCCAACTTTTGAAGCTCTCGACTACAGCTACATTCAACAAAGGAAAGAAAGCATCTCCCTTGTCAGATACCGAGTGAATTTATTTTCTTAATTTAAGGTATTCTACACTGGGAGCAAGGCAAACTACACTAGCATGATAAAAAAATCCACAGAGAACCAATTTACTCTAAATTTACACATCAACTTATTCTTCATAGATTGCTCTACATACACAAATCTCTAGCTATCATTACCTGCCCAAGGAATAATATTAAAAATATACACACCAAGAAAAAGCAGACTTTCGGGCTAATTTGCCCTTATTTATTATTGATTAGGGAGCAGACAGTACAATCCTACCATGAAACTAGAAAAAACCTAAGAGGCTGGATTTCCAAAAGTGCAAGGAGAGACTGATTTGGGCATTGATGCAGTGAATGCAAAATTGCCTATCTGTTAAGATTTGCGTCTAGTGTGTGTAATGCTGAGTTACGTGCACACCCTTCTAGTAGTGTTGTCTCTGAATAAACTCCAAACCTATTGCTCAAAGGTCCCTCCACCTCTGTTGATGTGTGTCTTGGAATCTACAAGGTTAGCAAGTAAATAACATTACTGTTGACTAACAACAAAAGCAACACCAGTCCAGGAAATTCAAGCCATGAAAAACCTGCTCATATAAACAGATGCAGGAATGATCAACACTTTTCCTGCTCCAGAGGCACATAAAACAACCAGATTTTCAAACCCAGAGAGGGCCAGACAGGATGACACTGTGAGAATGACTGAGCCCTGTAGTTCCCACCACTACAACAGAAGTGAGAAGAGACCTCAGAAAGATGCAGATGCAACAGAGGGAATACTAACCAGAGGAGGAAAAATAGATCTGAGGATAATTTGCTTCCACTGAGAAACCAATAGTTCTTTAGACAATGCCTTATATTTCTGCTGAAAAAAAAACAAGTAGGGCCACCTGGGCTGGGAGATGAAGGAGTTTAAGTAGTTCATCATTTTCCTAATGGATAAGAACTCAGTCACACCAGGGCTTCTAATTGCATCTTTTCATAGAGTAAACTATAACACAATAAAAGGAAGAACAGACTGCAAGTTATGAGAAACTATTCCCATCTGATCACCCATCAAGAAAATGTTAAGAAGTAAATCTGCATATGGAATGTTAAACTGGTCATTTTAGACAGACACAGAATATTTATTTCACATATATGTAAACACAACACTTAAATAAAATATGAAACTCCTGCAATTATTTCAAATTAGAGACATATTTTTACACAACTTATGAGCATTCAACAGCACAAAATTACCTTTGCATCAGAATTTTAAATTTTAGCAACAAAATAGAAAATAATAAACTAGCAATGGGAAGTGATCTTCATAATTGATCACTTTTATATGACTTCCTGGAGCACTAACATCAATTACACTCGCATGTCAAAACAATGCTGGCACACTGCCAGCGAAGACTCAAGATTAGGGCCACTGATTTACTCCTTTACTCCTTTTTGGAAATCAGCTGATGGTACAGGAAACTTTTGGTTGTGAAACAAATACTATACTACGAAGAATAATGAATTAAAAGGCAGCATGTCTTTGTTGTAGATACAAGTGAAAGGGAAAACACATTTATTTTAACTTACTTCAAGTCTGCAGCCAGCCAGCTGTAAGGGTAGTACTGACTGGCTGCTTTTAACAGTCTGTCTCATAAGAAATTGGTGACTTCTAATTAGCCAGGTAGGACAAAAGTTACATACTCTTTCAAAAGAGGCCTTTATTTTGATTTCAGCCTCATATATATGTTTTATGAAGGAACCATTCAAAAGTACAATGTTTTTGATAAAAATTGACGTGGCTTTCAGAATTTTATGGCACAAATAATGTTTCTTTCCCTCAGCTACTTGATAGTACTTTTCTAGTTGCAGCAGATTGGGTGCTTCTTGCAGTGTAATACATTGTTGCATGTGAAAATCCCCTATCAAAACAGGATATCCAAGGCAATCTTTTTTTTATGAACATCAAAACATAGTACATATTCCTAAGTAAAGAGAATAGCCTTACATGTCAGAGCTAGCTTACAGAGAGCCTGAGCCTCATATAAACAACAGCCCACTGGGAGATTGTTTATTAAGAATTTATTAGAAACCTTGTCAATAACTTACTTGTGCTTTTGATACTTCTGTATTCCGTTGCCAGACTTGTGTTCCTGAAGAGATAAAATGAACAGGAAATCCTCTATAGCCTTGTCACTTTTTTTTCACTAGTAAATAAAAATCAGAACAATCACTATAAAATACTACCTACTGTAAACAGCGGAGGAGAAAAAAAGACAAGCATTGCAGATTTTAAACAAAGCAACATACAGCCCTTTCTGCCCTCTCCAATTATAAGATGATAGAAGATCACCTTTATAAAGTAGAATGACCGGATTTTGTGGAACGTGGCTGTTTTGGCTCCAAGGTATTTGTAGCGTTGTAGTATCAGAGCCAGGATACAGCTGCCTTGTGACTAAGACGTCGTTCACTGAATAAGTGCTATCCAATCCCTCGACGTCACCAGACATCTGTTTCCTGTTTTCATTCTTTCCTTCACTGTTATCATATTATCCAAGTTACCCTTTCACCTGAAAACCATTTAGAAACCAACAGAAACCAGCGCGTGCACGCGTGTGTATATCAAAGAAGTTGATTTAGGAAAAAAAAGATTGCCGAGAGCAATTTGTTCATTTTAATATAAACAGCAGGACTGGAAACAAAGTTGCCTTCCCTCCTTTTCTCCTCCCAAAAATACACAATGATACATAAACACTTTTGTCTTCTGGTCTTCACTAATATGACTAACTTCCTTCTTCGCTTCCAGTTAAGTAGCTTTCCTGTTGAGTACCACCACCTCCACAAAATACAATTGTGAATTGATTCATAAAAACAGAAACATTATGGCACAAATAAGGGAAGGCAATAAATACTCTTCCCCCTTCCAGCTTCTTTCCAAATGGAGGCAGTAGCATTGTAATAACAAAAAGGAAAAAAAAAAGGTAAAAAAAAAAAGTATTGCTTGTCATTTAATGTTCCAAACCAACAATCATCAGGATGTAGAACAGGATACATCTAAAGTGAGAAAGTTACTTACTTCACATTCAAGTTAACACTAGCTGTACTTTTTTTGGCACAGGGTATTATTATTAATGTGCCAAAAAAGTGTTGTGCACCTTATAAAACATGAATGTTAACACCACTAATATCAAATTCCTGCTATTCACAACCCAACTTTATATTGGTGTTGTTTTGCCATGTTTCACCTATACTTAAACCACAAATCAGGAGGACTATTACTGATAACATCTAACATACATTAACAACAAACAATAGATGCTGAAGAGTAAATTATCGACAATTAGTGACTTTCCATTGTTAATCTCTGGATTTCTTTGACTTTATTTATTCAGCATGAGACTAGAAGACTTTTATTTTGTTTTGTGATTACAGATACAAATATTGATTGACAAGGCAATTTGTTGAATGAAGCAAAAAATCTGGGCTGGTTGACAAACACCAACAAAAACATTCCTCCACTGTTTCTTACTCTCTGAAAGAAAAAGAAGGTATCTTCACTTTTTTTCTCCCCCACCTTTCCTCCTCCTGAGACACACCCAGCAAAATACAGCTGCTATACAGGAGAAATGGGAGATTCTGGCACTCAGAGGCCTTTCCGTAAGAGCTGAAATGGTTTGGCAGCTACAGGAAAACCCTACGTAGCATTTCCAAAGGCCCATAAAAACTGGAAAGTAAAACTTCTTGTGTTCTGGTTTTCTGGATCGTTTCTGCAACCTAATAACCAAATTGTCCCTATCTTAAAGCCAAATTCAGCTTCCATTAAAGTTCATGTAATTATAAAGCACCTGAGTAACTTCTGAGGAGTCAGAGCTAGTTTGCATAGATTAACTGAGTCTCCTCTCTCATCTTGCAGTTTACTGCTTGCTTCATCATCCCAAATGCCCAATCCTAAGATTTCGTATTAAATCTAGAATACTCTTGCACAGTAATAGTCAAGTATTCTGGAGAGATTGATGAAATAAATATTTGTTGGAAAATACTTTTCAAAATTGTATCAAGTTGGTGTGATCAAAATTCCATTGCCCTTAAAAATAATTCGTTCATAACTTTTTACAACATCTAAAGTCATTTGTCCACTGCCACCCATGCAATCTACAATCAAGCTGAATGTTGACTCTTAACTGCATACTTTGTCCGTCACATGCCCATCCTTCATAATCTACTGTCCCTGTCCAATATTCATTGACCCTGGGTTATTAACAACATTACATTTGTGTCTGCACAAATTTTACATTTTGTTTGAATAATTAATGCCATTGATTTAAGAGAGGTTTTTTTTTTCTAAATTTAGTTATTTTAAAGGACATATCCTGTCTTTCTTAATGCCATCTGAAGGAGTAAGTCAAAAATTAAGACTTCTCAAACTCTTGTACTATTGATGGAAGTGGCAAAATCCAAAACACTGCTATGGAACTGAAAATGTTCATGAATTCTTCTTTACTTTGTTATTTGTGTATGTATTTCATTTTCCCCATCCAAAAATATATGGTCTACCTCTCAGAGATATTCAAGAGAGCATTTTCTAAAACATAAATGATAATGATATACAATATTAATATTAATTTTGTACAGCCATGTTTCTCATTTTAAATGGTGACGGAACAGAAATTAATTGTTAGGTCAAGTTACTCTTTGGAATCATCTTCTGAAATAAACGCAACATTGAAATATTTTTTTCTGAAAAATAACTGGCAAACTACTGCAAGAGAAAGCATCTGAACCCACCCTTTGTCAGACTCTACACTGTTTCCAAACTTTAAGACTTTTCATACACTGTATTATGACAACAAAAAAGTTGAGAGTAACTGCAGAAGATTACATAAACAAAAATTTATGTTTTGTCTAGGCTAACAGGAGTCTTAAAAAAAACAAACACCACTTCGTATCCATTATTTCATACCCAGATGTTTCCTGTACACCTGCAGTTGCCTCCACTCCTGAATTCATGAGCTGTAGTATTTTAACAGCCTCTCATCAGTTGGTTTTAGAATTTTCTTGTCTGCCAAGCTTACAATCCACCCTGGAGCAAGACCAAAAAATATCTGTCTAGGATCCTTGCGCATGCTTAACATTTTGAAGAGTTCATCCTTAGTTAAGTCTGGTAAGACATAGCCATATTTCTTGGCAAGTTCAAGCCTGGCTTCTTCCACCTTAGTTGGATCTGCCAGGTACCCACGGTTCCTGGCATCTGTGTAGTAACGGACTAAATCTTCAGGTGGAAGCATTCGCTTTGGAATAGGCTGGCCACGCAGGAAAAATACTACCGGCTTACATAGAATTTCTGTGGGCAAACACGAGAGAAAATTAGATACTCTGGTTTACAATGCATATTTAAAGACATTAAATGACACCTTATTTAGTATTTTTGCTAAATAAGTTAGTAAACTCTTAATAAAAAGTATCACGCACAACTCGAAATTTTAAGAATATTCTTGTTCAGAAGTGGTGGTTTACAAGTTTCATTTAACCAAACAACCAACACTGTTTTAACTGATATTTATAGACACAATCTGGATGAATCATTACTTCTAATACATTTAAAATGCCTACTTTGGAAAGATACAAAACTAAGCTAGTTTCTGCCATTTATTCAAAGGACTGATTTCCAGGTTAGCAGCAATGCATGTGCACGGCTACTTATACCGTGTAACAACAAATGTCAAATTTAGAGTTTCCGTAAGTATTTTTAAAAAAGAATCAATGGCACATGCACCTATTTAGTCATTTGCAAGACTATCCTCTCCTCAAGTTTTACTGAATTTGGCAAATTACATTCCAGGTCCTTTCAACCTTAATATTTTGATTATTTTCGAGATTGGAAAAAAAGAACTTGGAAAAAAGAACAGGGTAATATATATTTTGCACACTAAAAATGTCTATTCCTCTTGTTTACAGCCTCACTCATGCACAAAAGCTCTATTATTGTCAATAAAAACTGCATGAATGAATATTAGGCAGGATGCAACCTCAAGCGAAGAAAAGTCCTATTCTTCAGTGAAAGTGTTCTGAAAACAATAGCTATTTTGACTAGAATGATTCTAAGCTTCTGTAAGCTAGTTATTTCCTCACTTCAAATGGAAAAGTATTTTAAATTGAAAATATAAAGATCCAGTGTTTTTTAAATCTAATTTTTCTCTCAATTTTCCAGTGTTATTAAACACACCAAAGAGTTAGAAAACAAAAATTCAAATAATCTTTTATTAGTTCCTTTATTTACAAAGCTGCTTGGATTTCTTTAACTGGCTGATTGGTATATGACTAACACTGGTAGAGCTAAACACGTGAATGGTGAAAAAAGTCAAAATGAGGACGCATTACAAGTCAATATTTGTATAAAAATGTATTGTAGAAGCATTCGTAATAGAAGAGCAGTAGTGAATCATTTTCCAGTAAGAACTATGTTTGAAACTTTTCTTTGGATCATTTAATCTTTGTATATATTTAAAAAAAAAGGCAGAAATTGAAAGACATTCTTACCCAAACTCCTTGGATCGTAGAATGATGTTGTTACAACACCTCCATTTTTTTCTACGGCTGCAACTGCTAACTCAGATGCCCTCTGCACTTCAATATTTACTTTTGCTGAAAAAATATCAGCACCCTGTAAATTTCAACACATATTAGGCTAACATTAATGTGAGTATTTTAGGACATAAAACTTTGCAGAGAAGAGTAAATGTAACAAAATCTATTGCAAAACATGATTTTTCTGTTCCCTGCACAGAGACAGGTAACCAAATTGCTCTCACTCAGTCACCTGGGCTGAATGGAAAAACTCTGCCTTTTCACAGTATTCACACATTTTTTTCAGTACATTCTCGTCTTCTGTTGCAAAATACTTGTTCTGTCTCTTGTTATGTGCTCCTTAACTACCATTTCTGTAGTCTCTCAGGCCTCAAAAGACCATCCTGGGGTTTTCTGCTAACACACAGTGCCCTCTAGTGGATTTACTATCACAAAAACCCCACAGCAAATGAATTCAGAAAAGCAATGCTTACAAAACATGGGAAGGACAATCTGACAGCCTGTTATGAAAAAAAACCCAAACCAACAAAACAGAAAACCCAAGGCTTTCTACTGCCTGAAATAGTAAGTGACTTGTATGCATACCTCCTCCACCAGTTGGACACCATAATCTCTTTTGAGAGGCTGCACTGTTACACCTCTGGCATTAGTGAGCTGGGTTAAGTCAATTGGCTGCGTGGGGTCAACTCTACCCAAATCAATCAGGTATTGCAGCCTCTGAAGACTAAGTGGTTGGTACTGACGTCTCAGGCTGGGGAGAGGAAAACAAAACAAAAAAAAAACACAAACAAAGCAATGAGAAATTTACAAAATTGAAGCTTTCATAGGTCAGCTGAGATACACCAACATATTCTATTTTCTATCTATTCCTAAAACTACCAAGTAAATCATTAAAACACACCCATCCATAAACCAAAATTTTAAGTTTAATTTAATGCAAATACAAGCCTTAGTTGCAGGCCAAGACTCCCATTACACCTTCAGGTTTGCCCACATACCCTCACCTCGAATACAGTATTAATCATTTTGCTGCCACTGAGCTCTATTTACTCCAGAGTACCTCTCTACCTGCTGGTTTAAGGAAGTGAAAAAAAAGATAAAGAAATTAAAACATCAGCATTTCTTTGTAAGCCAACAAGATTCTAAAATAACTACCATTCAAAGAGAATCCAGCTTGGTAGCTTCACTGATACATGCAGAAAATCTGACAAAAATACTACACAGTCAAAAGCAAATACATCCTCCTCTCCCACAGAAATTTAGTCACAGACTATCAGCCAAACCCTGCATGTGCTCCTGCATAGCTTGCCTATATCTGACAAGGCTTTTTAGTCCATTACCACTGTACCTTACATCTCACAAGTACCAAACGGAGTCTTCCTCAAAATACCACCAATGGAAAGAAAAATTGAGAAAATATGCATTAACTCCTATTCCTAAAGGAGACTGGAATATTTTGTCCATAGCCATCGGCTTCAGCAGAATCCACTTGTTCATTTTATGAAGTTCTAACTTTACTATATAAACCAATCCTTACAACAGCTTTCCCAACCCCAATGTTTATGCTTACTGCATACAATTTATGTTGATGCTCAAAACTTTCTCATGCAATCAGTTTGACCTCTGCTACAGAAAAGCTGTGAGTAGTTGCAGAAAGACTGAGGGGCTTATCTTTGTTATTGGCAAGCTAAATAACACAGTATGAACAATAGAATTTGCACTGTCAGACAGTTCCTAACAGAGCTAAAGTTCAGAAAGTAGAGGAACACCTCTGTAGATTGAAAGAAGAGTGAGGTGAAGATAAACAAGCAAGACATTGTTCAGCACGCTCCCATTCTGCCATGACAGTCTCTCTCTCAAGTGCACTTACAATGTTCACTAGAAAAACATCTACAACAGCCCGGCATTGAAACTTTGCCAGCAACACTGAAAAGAAATTACAGAACACTTTTTTTGTTCCACATGCTGTCAGATGAAGCTAAAAACAGCAAGACCCTATTTCTTGTCACTGTAGAAACTTGGATTTTTGCTGTTAGTTATTCATGAACTTGTGACCACTGTTCACATTAGAAGCTCAGTGTCAGCATTCTGGAGCAATTCCTTTGTGGGATTCCTGATTTACAATGTGTCTTTAGCTATTGAAAGTGTTCCCTTTTTACTCTTATAATAAGTTAAGCAAAAAGGAGGAAATGACAGCACTTGGAATTAGTTTGAATCACACTTCAAAACTAGTAAGACTCACAGAGAAAACCTTTGACGATCAGGACAGGTCTGTAAGTTACACTGCATGCATAAAGAATGGAAATCTAAAAATACACAGCTACTTGATGAAGTTATAACAGCAAATGAAACTTAAAATCAAACTGTAACAATTCACAAATAAATTCTTAAACTGTCTGGTAGGTGTGGCATGTTTTTCTTACTACTGCCTATAACAACCTCTGCATCCATACAATGCTTTCATGACCATACCTAAAAGCAACAAAACAGTTAGTGACCAAGGTAACACGCATGCTATCTTAGGAAACAAAACCAGCTTCAAAACCCAACAGAAAACAAACAAACAAGAAATGTTTAACTGTGAATGTAATGAAGGAAATCAATAAAACACTGGCATATAGATCTTTACCTAAGAACAGTGACTGGTTAGATGAATCATCTTAAGCATTAAAAAGCTGGAAGAGTGACATGGCATAAACAAGCACAATGTGAAAAAGGGACAGAAGTGCGAAACAAGGCAGAATGTCTGAGGGGAACAAGAGTCAAAAACAACTTAATGGCTTTATCCAATAGAGCTGATATACAAAAGCTTGTTAAAATCCCAGGTGGAACAGATGGAGTGCAGACAGACAAAGACAGCACTGTTTGAGAGCTAAAAAATGAGTCATGAAGAGAGGCAGAATTGTTTGGCTAGCAGGGGATCAGAACTTCAGGTGAATAAAGCAAAGAGAAATAACAAAGCAAGGCTTTGGATTACACTTCCATGCTTAACATCCTCCCTTGAGTCCATGAAGCTGTTCAGGCAGGTAAAGGGAGAAACAAGCACGAAGAGAGGAGTGGCCCAAGAGGAGAAATATGCTCAGCTGTAGCAGGAAGTGTAGACTGCTATATATATATTCATTCATTAAAAAAAATAATCTCACAGGAAATGGGAGATCCTGATGGTACAGAAGCCAATAATCTAAGAGGAATGTCTCATTTTCAGTTAGACCCAATTTGGCATGGTAGATTACAGCTTCAGAAGAAAGACCCAAGAAAAGCAAGTAACGACCAATTCCTGAGTAAATGTGAAGAAACTTACCTATGTCCCTCATTAAACCCATATTTTGGTATGACCAAGTAAAATGGAGTTTGACCACCTTCAAAGCCTAATCGGGGGCGATTTCCTCTTTGTCTTTCTCCTTTGTGACCTCGACCGCACTTCCTACCTCCGTATCTTCCACGGCCGCGTCTTCTCTCCTTGAAAACAATCAATGATACATTTAATCAACTACTTTAGAGATAAGTAGCTATAAAAATATAAGAGTTCAGAGACACAAACAACTGAGCAAAATGCTATTCTTGAAGAAAATTCAAGTAATAGCTCTTTTCTAGGGGGAAAAACAGTAAGAAAAGGAGTTACTGTGATATTTGCCAAGCACAGCTCAAGGTAGGCACCATAAATAGTCTGACAGTTTACATGAACACATATTACGATAAAAGGAATACCAGTACTTAATCCTACTTCTTATCCTACTGTGCTCTCCAAGTTCAGAGAATTTTCCTGAATTAACTATATTTCTTCCTATTTTATGAGGAAGTTGCTCAGTGCTCAGAAGTTTCCAAACACTGACAACGAAATAATCATCATCATCAACCCAATTCTGCTTCAAGGCACCAGGGAACAGACTACCTACGTTATGCTCACATATAATTATTTCATGGACTCAGACTTTCTAAAGAGTCTGCAACAGTTGAAATGTCTACTGACTACAGATCAAAAGACTGTATTTTAAACCTTTATTATTTTTAAATGAAGACCGTGATACTCAGTGATTAATTTCCCTGAGTACTTTAAATTAGCACTGCAGCAGTAAACAGGAGCTCAATAATCTTCTTGTGCTCACCTCCTATTAATGCCAGCTGAAGCACCTGCACAGATAAATGGTGAATAGGATCAAAGAGATAAGCAAAGATAAAACCTTTTTTTTTGTTTAAATTTAAAATCCAGGTCACTTGCACTATTCAGTACAATTCAATGGCATACAAGTATCTGGGATTACACAATAGGAAGTAAGCAAGGTTGGAAATGAGCAGCTGGGAGTCATTGCTACTAAATGAAGCAATGCCAGCTTGCTCTGACCTAAGTAATAGTTTTCTGTTTAAGGTGACTTCATTTATTGAAGTCATTCATATACTGAAGAATTTGCAACACTAAGGCTCACTTGAATTTCTTCGTGCTTTATCAAGGATAAGACAGAGCCACAAGCTTCAGAATCTTGCTGCCATGCTGCATATGGTGGAGTTCCCTGTTCAGCTCCAAAAGGGATGATCCCATCTGTGCTTTGCTTTTTTTTTTTTCAATCTTAAAGTTTATCCTCATTTGAGCTTACATTCACTGGAGTGTGAGCACATGTGGAATGAGCAATGTCATGTTGCTAACTAGTCTCACATTGTACAACATAATTCACACATTTGGTGTTTTCTACTGTATGTTCCTCAATATAAATTAGTCAGGTTGGGAGACACATAAAGCAACACATTCTAAACAGTTGTACTGCTTGTAAGCTAACTTATGGTTAAGTCACATCATAGTCACTGTTGGATCAATGATAAGGTAAATAAATTATTAGACTACAATAAGCCTCTTCAATTTCTCATTTTATTTTTGTATTTAGCAGTCAGCCAAAATTCAAGCACCTCTAACCCTACAAACCAACTCTATGTAGTTAGGTGGCAGCACAAAATATTGAGTAAAACTCAAATCTGAAAACTGCTCACCGCATCATGCTATTTGATTATTGGCCTAACACCATAAAGACAAAAAAATTTGCTAGTTTATGCTCTTCATTGTGCCTCTAAATTTTCCAAAGTTGTAGAGCACTTAATGTGCACTGAAATATTAGCAGAAAATTCAGTATGGACACACATCAGAAAAAAATGCATTAATATATTTAAAAGATAATCTGACATAAGATGCACAGCTTACCTGTATTAATACTACATAGCATAGAGTTCAAGTGCAGGTTTACACTAGACTACCCCTACAACCAGGGGAAGCTCACCTGTCCACAACTCTACACTATGCTTCTTAACTGACAGCGCTTCTTTTGCCAACACAAGCAGTTGTGTGGGTCTGTGTTGGACAGGTCAGGGAATTAAACTAGAAGAAAACTCATTTTTGTCTAACTGGTTATTAGCTGGTTTAGTTCCCTGCTCTGCCTCACAGCACAACCTGCAGCAGCAGCATAAAATACACAGCAGGCATGAGTACCTGGAGGCAGGACACAGCCGGCTCAGCCCTAATGGCAGTATGCAGGCAAGTAGGAAACATGTTCTGTTCCCAGCTCTTGTCTTGTTACACATTATTGATGTAAATCATTCCCTCAAGCGTCCAGCACTGAAATAAAGGATGCTTGCTTTTCTAAAACTCCAAACGAGTCTTAGAGAGTTTATTTGCCAGCCGGTGAAGGATCTGGAGAACAAGTCTTATGAGGAGCAGGTGAGGGAAGTGGGATTTTTTTAACCTAGAGAAGAGGAGGCAGAGAGGCAACCTTACTGCTCTCTGCAACTGCCTAAAAGGAGGTTCTAGTGAGGTGGGTGCATGCTGGTCTCTTCTCTCAAATAACAAGTGATGGGATGAGAGGAAATGGCCTCAAGTTGTGCTAGGGGAGGTTTAGACTCGATATTAGGAAAAATTTCTTTACCAAAAGAGTCGTTAAGCATTGGTACAGGCTGCCCTGTGGTGGAAACACCATCCCTGTATTTAAAAGATGCGCAGATGTGGCATTCGGGGACATGATATAGTAGGCATGTTGGCATTCGGCTGCTTGTTGAACTTGATTATCTTAGAGGCCTTTTCCAACCTTAACGATTCTACCATTTTCGGTGTTGGAGGGAAGGCGCCCCCATGACTGACCCACCCGCCTCGCTGCAGGCACTCACCCGCTTTTTGGATCCTGGGTTGGGCCTCAGGTTGGCCAGGCTGACCCTGGGCAGCGACCGCAGCAGCTCCAGGGCCTTGCTCGCACCATTCCAGCTCATGCCCGGTCACCTCCCAAGGGCGCCACTAGCTCTCACCCGCGGCGACCTGCTTTACGGCAGAACCGTAAACCACACGACCCGCGTTTTCCCTACAGTGTCGCGCAGCCTCCCTCCTGCCCGCGGCGAGGGGCGGGGCGGGGCCAGAGCAGCGGTGATTGGGTGGCGCCGGAAGCGCAGGGCGGGGGTGGTACTTTCCTTGGGTTGGGGGGCACGGGTGTGAGGTGGGTGGGTGGGTGGTCGGTCGTGTTTCCAGCCTGGACGCTGTGCTCGGGGAACGGGGAGGGCTGCGCAGGGCTAAAGGTTAAAGTGGGTCGTTCTTGAATCGTGCCTTAGCTCAGAACGCCAGCGGGTTTGGCGCGGGTTCCAGACTGCATTTCGTTTTCCTGTGTGGACCAGAGAAGTGATTTTCTCCCTGTACTGGGCGCTGGTTAGGCCACACCTCGAATACGGTGTTCGGTTTTGGGCTCCTCAGTACAGTACAGACATTGAGGTGCTGTAGAGTGTACAAAGAAGGGCAATGAACCTGATGAAAGGTCTAGAGCACAAGTCTCATGAGAGGCGGCTGAGGGAACTGGGGTTGTTTAGTCTGGAGAAAAGGAGGCTGAAGGGAGACCTTATTGCTCTCTACAGCTGCCTGAAAGGAGGTTGTAGTGAAGTGGGTGTTAGTCTCTTCTCCCAAGTAACAAGTGATAAGACGAGAGGAAATGGCCTCAAGCTGCGCCAGGGAAGGTTTATATTGGATATTAGGAAAAAAATCTTTATGAATAGGTTGTCAAGCATTGGAACAGGCTGCCCAGGGAAGTCATGGAGTCCTCATCCATAGAGCTATTTGAAACGTTTAGATGTGGTGCTTAGGGACATAGTTTAGTGTTAGGTTTATGGTTGGACTTGGTGATTTTAAAGGTCTTCCAACCTAAATGATTCTAAGATGCTGTCTTTCACAAAGATCTCAGCCAGGTATTTTAAAGCCAAGCCTTTAAACCATCCAGCTGCACCTAAAAATGACTGACTGACAGTTCAGAGAATATTGATCTGAAAGTGCAGTGCCCTGTGTCAATCCAAAAAGTTTAAAGGAGAGTACTTACTGGTAATGTGCATTATTATTAGAGAATTCCCTTGTAACGCTGCAATAGTTGACCCTTTTCATTATTTTAATCTAAAAAGTA
This sequence comes from Tapera naevia, assembly GCA_033556795.1. Classification (NCBI taxonomy): domain Eukaryota; kingdom Metazoa; phylum Chordata; class Aves; order Cuculiformes; family Neomorphidae; genus Tapera; species Tapera naevia. The sequence goes on from JAUMJJ010000038.1 coordinate 23,492,537, forward strand.
CACCTAATGGAAAATTACATTAGTTTCCTTCAGTATCTTGGTCTGGTGGGAAGTTAGTTACCTTCTGGCACACAGGGTGCAGGCCGTGGGCTTGCTGGAGCGAAGACCGGAATGAGGGAAGCTGCTGCTGCTGAGAAGTTACAGAGCAGAAAGGCCGATTCCTGTTGTGAAAGTCACCCCATACTTAGTGTCATATCCTGCTTTCAGTCCTGAAACTTGTTTGAACAAAGCCTTCTTCCATGTTCAATGTCTGTGTCAGATTAGATCTTGTAGAAAAGGCTTTGCCCCTACTGAGAGTAAATATGTGGACATGTTGCAGAAATAATGTGAGTTTCAGCATGAAATCTGTATAGCTTCTCACTCCTGTCAGAGCCTGCTCTAGCTGAGCAGGCAACTGCAGTGATGAGAGTTATTGGTTGCTGAGTGGTGTGGCAGGAAACTGTATTTGAGGGCAGCAGGTGCCTGAAACCACATTGCAGTTTGGTGTCTATGATGAGGAAGAGGGTGCTGAGTACAGTCCCTCTGCAGTGACTCAGTGGCGAGCACAGGGCACGCGCAGGCCTGGGGTGGAGGGAAGCTCCGGGCAGCACAAAGTGGAAACTGAGCATGAGCGGGGTCACTGACCGCATTCCGGGTGCTCCTGCTCAGGGCAACAACAGAGTATGTGCCAAAAAGAACTTTCTAGAACAACTCCCAGCACATGCCCAGGGTGCTTGTTAATGACTGCCCCAGAGTGGGGCAGGGATGGGACCCAGGAACCCCGGAGATATAAAATGCAGACCAGGAGGTGGCAGGAGTTCTAGCTGCTGAATCTGTGTGTGGCTGTGGATCAAGGCTTCGCAGGCTCCAAGGGAAGTGAGATATATCTTATCTTTCCTATCATTTTCTTACTCTCTCCTTTGCGTTACTCCTTTTCCTTCTCTTTTCTCTGTCCCGCTCTTCTCCTCAATTCAGCCCTGCACTGAGCGCAACCCCATCTCTGCTGGTCTCTAACAAGTGAAACCATGTTTCCAGTGGCTCTGAAGGCAAGGGGGATAAACTGCCTCTTTGCTGATTCGTTTGCGGGTGATTGTTGTGATTGTTTGTTCGGTTCTTCGTTACCTGTGGTGCCTTGTGAAGTGTTAATATAGCTGTTATATTCGCAAGTCCTCTGGGCCCCTGTGGGGCCTCTGAGCAGCAGGCAGTTCCTTCCAGAGCATTCCCGGAGTTTTCCTTAGTCGGTCTGGCTTACAGAGTCAGCAACAGAACTTGTTTGCACGTTCTTGCGGGCCAGGTCGGGAGTGGGATGTGACAACTCCCCCCTCAAAAAAGTTAATAAAAATTCCCGTATAACAATATACATGAAATCCTGGTATGGAAAACAATCTCCAAGTCCATTTCAGCCACTGTGATAAAGAAAAATGCATGGCTTAGCTTTGCCTTGTAATGCTCTTACTACTTTGAGCAGAACCTTGAAATCATGTAGAAAAATATTTGTACAATAGATATCTCACTCTAAAGAGAGAGCAAACTTGCAAGTCTTTGAAAGATTCATAATTCAGATGTTTTCAGCAATTCCATCAGGATTTCAGAAGGTCAGTTCCTGGCACATTTGCCTGTAACCAGCAGAGTGCCCCATGCCTGCACAGGCTGACCTGTTACTCTGTGATTCACGTATACACAATCCAGGCAGAGCTCACATTTCTCCAGTGACCCTGAGCCATGTTAGTGGCAAACAGGAATACAGGTAAGATCATTCCAGCTATACTGACCAAAAGATTAAAAACTTGTCCACTTACGAGCAGATTACTGATGTCATAGGCTGGATGATTACCAGCAGGCTGCCTCATGGAAGCTGCATTTACATGGTAAATAGCAGGGTAGAGAGGGAAGACAAAACTCTGTTGAAGTCCCAAAAGGGTGCTCTACAGTAAAAGTCAGGTTCAGTGTGCTGGATAAGCACCTGCCATAATGTGAAGATCCTAATCTTTTAGGAACCTTTTAAGAATAAACTATATTTTCTTAACTGATTTGATTTGAGTACAGTGCGTGAGGCAAAAGCACACACTAAAGTGGAGACAAATCAAATCACAATTTTTTTTATTAATTTATTTTACCTGTGAAAAATAACTCAGTTTTAGCAGTAATGAGGATCCCCTGGCATAAATACTGTGTATTAAGGCAGCCTAACAATCATGGCAAAAGAGGGTGCATGTTTAACGTTACACAGTTGGCACGAAGGCTTCTCCAATATATTTTATCAGCCTGGCTGCATAAGATATATCAGCCTTGTTGAGCGGAAGTTTTGTAAAAAACATCCCTGCCTGGTATGGAACATGCCAGTGGGAAGGTTGTGAAAGAAGTATAGCGTGTGTTCAGCTGCTGTTTGAGCTGCCAAAAAAGCATCTGTGTTAGCCAGATACCACCCAGCAAATACAATGAACACATTGACTTTCTGGGAGGAAATATCTGAGAAAGATACATGGAACAGAAGACAAAGAACAAAGCATTTCATTTTGATAGAAATGTGTTTGCCATAATTCGGTGTTGATCTAAGTATTTGGAATGGACTGCACTGATCCAGTAATTTCAATACGGAGAGTTTGAATAGCCTAATACATATCAAGATGAATGAGAATCATTGTCTCTCTAGCTGCTAGCCAAGAGATTTAATTGGGGAATGAAGGCATCTGATCTGATGAGACAAATGAGTGCTGTCTAACAATGCCATTTGCTGCATTTGTGCTGGTTTTCCGGTTTCCCATAAGAGTTACTATTTTATATTTACCTATTTAAGCATACTGTTACTTTCTTTTTTTTCACTAAGCCTTATAATACAGCATAATAAAGTATTTTTGTAGGAAACACTCAAATCACAGACGTGTACAAATTCTACTACAAAAGTGCAATATAATCTGGCAGATTCAAGGCCAGGTTGGAGGAAGCTTTGAGATCTATCTGGCTAGCTGAAAGCATGTTTTAAAGCTGAAAGACTGTTGAAACTCTTTGAAACCACTGGAAGCCCAGAAGCAGCTTAGCAGAGCCTGACTTTGCAGTACGGTATGCAGACTTGTCACTTCTCAAGACATCTGGCTCCAGCCAGATGTCCCCTGAGGGGTGTGTGTCCCCTGCAGACCCTGGAGATCGTCAGCGAGTGCTCAGGCTGCAGTCTGTAGAATCGTAGAATGGTTTTGGTGGAAAGGACATTAAAGATCATCCAGTTCCAACCCCCCTGCCGTAGGCAGCTCCCACTAGACCAGGCTGTTCAAGGCCCCATCCAGCCTGACCTTGAACAGTTCCAGGAAGGAGGCATCCTCAGCTTCTCTGGGCAGCCTGTTCTAGTGTCTCACCACCCTCATCATGAGGAATTTCTTCCTATGTCCAATCTAAATATTCCCCTTTTCAATTTAAAGCCATTCCCCCTTGTCTCATCACTACTTGCCCTTGTATAAAGTCCCTCCCCAGATTTCTGGAAGGACCCTTCAGGTCGTGTAACGCTGCTGTAAGATCTCCATGGAGCCTTCTCTTCTCCAGGCTGAACAACCCCACCTCTCTCAGCCTGTCCCTGCAGGCCTCTGATCATCTTCATGGCCCTCCTCTGGATCTGTTCAACCGTTCCATATCCTTCTTACGCTGGGGACTTCAGAACTGGACACAGTACTCCAGGAGGGGACTCATGAGAGTGGAGCAGAGGGGAAGAATTGCTTCCCTCAACCTGCTAACCATGCTTCTTTTGATGCAGCCCAGGATAATGGTTGGCCTTTGGGGCTGCGAGTGCACATTGCTAGCTCATGTCAAGCTTCCCATCATCCAGCATCCCCAAGTCCTTCTCTGCAGGGCTGCTCTCAAACACTTTGTCCTCCATCCTGTATTGAAACCGCAGATTGCACCAAACCATGTGTAGGACCTTGTACTTGGCCTTGTTGAACCTCATGAGGTTCACACAGGCACACTTCTATGTCTTTTCCAGGTCCCTCTGGATGACATCCTGTCCTTCTGCTGGGACAAATGCATCACTCTGCTTGGTGTCATCTGCAAATTGCTGAGGGACCACTGTGTATGGACCCTTGAGGGACACCACTTGTTAAGGGGCTCTGTCTTGACATTAAGCTGTTGACCACTACTCTCTGAATGTGACTAGCCAATGAATTCCTTACACTGAACAGTCCACCCATCAAATCTATATCCCTCCAATTTAGAGAGAAGGATGTTGTGGGGGACTGTGTCAAAGGCTTTATGGAAGTCCATATAGATGACATCCATTGCTTTTCCTGTGTCCACTTATGTGGTCACCTGATCATAGAAAGCCACTAGGTTGGTCAGGCAGGACTTGGTGAAGCCATGTCTTGAGTCATCTTCCTGTCTCCCATGTACTTTAGCATAGCTTCTGGGAGGATCTGTTCCAGGATCTTCCCAGGAACAGAGGTGAGGCTGACAGGTCAATAGTTCCCAGGATCATTTTTTTCTGCCCTTTTTAAAATGGGCATAACGTTGCCCTTCCCCTGACTGCCATGACTTTTCAAATATTATGAAGAGTCGCTTGGCAGCGACATCAGCCAATTTCCTCAGGACTCCGGAATGCAGATCCCATAGACCTGTACGTGTTCAGGTTCCTCAGGTGGCCACGGACTTGATCTTTCCCTCCGTGTCGAGGGTGCGCTCGATCTCGCAGTCTCACGATCAGATGAGCATCTCACGACGACGGTGCCTCTCGCAGGCACCGGCCGGCTCGGAGAGGCTTGCACAAGGCTGCCGGGGGCGCGAGGGAGAGCATCAAGGGGTCGCTGCTCGGGCTGCTCGGAGGTCACGCTAATCGTTTACCTCAGCGGCGCCCGTTGGCGCGCGCCCCAATCGAAGAGCCCCCTCGGCCGCGCGTCCCGAGGCCTCCTGCCCCGCCGCCCCCGCGGCAGCCAATGGGGGCCGAGTATTGGCCCCGGGGAGGGCGGGGGCGCTGTCAGGGAGCGGGGGGGTGGCGGTGCGGGCGCTTCCCCCCGCTGCCGCAGCGCCCGCCCGCGCCCCTCCCTCCCGCCCTTATGGCCCGGCGCCCGCCCCGCCTCTGTCCCTCCCCGCTGCTGGCCGGTGTCCCGCTTGGCCGCCTCGGCAGCGCGGTGCATGTGCGGCAACAACATGTCGGCTCCGCTTCCCGCCATCGTCCCGGCCGCCAGGAAGGCGACGGCTGCCGTGAGTGCGCGAGCCGCGTGACCCCTCGGCGCCGCGCTTTGTTCCCCGGGGCGGCCTCGGCCCCAGGGTGGGGGGCGGCCCTGGGCCGGGGGGAGCGACGCTGCGGTCAGGCCCGGCCCGGCTGAGGGCGCCCGCCCGCCCGCCCGGTGAGAGGAGTGTGACCTGACGGGGCTCGGCCGTCACTTTCCTGCCAGAGCCCGGAGTGCCGCTGCCTTCGCGGCCGGGGAAGGTCACCGGTTACGGCGGGGTCACCTGTAATGGTGGCAGGGGCGGGGGGCCAGAGCGGGGAGCCGTGGTGGGGAGCGAAGTTTCCTCCTGAGGAAGCAGTGTTCGAGCTCAGAGCGGTGCCTGAGCCTGCGAGGGTCGGGGTGTGTGGGTTCCTCAGTGATCTGACACCTCTCCAAGTTTGTGCTGCTTTTTTTTTTTTTCCCCTCTTTAGGTCATTTTTCTTCATGGATTGGGAGATACCGGGTGTGTATTCTGATCTGTTTCATACTTAATAGTTACAGTTTCAAATATTAGGCTGCGTGTTTTAAAGACCTGAGAAAGGAAAAGTTACTTAAGCTTTTTGTTTTGCATTTAATTGAATGCAGCGACTAACAACAGATGGAACTTGAGGGAGGTGTTTCTCCTCCTCTACTCTGCTCTCGTGAGACCCCAACTGGAGTACTGTGTCCAGTTCTGGAATCCCCAACGTAAGAAGGATATGGGACGGTTGGAACTGGCCCAGAGAAGGGCTACGAAGATGATCGAAGGGCTGCAGCACATCCCCTTTGGGGACAGGCTGAGAGAGTTGGGGTTGTTCAGGTTGGAGAAGGCTCCAGGAGACTTTGTGGCTTCCAGTACCTGAAGGGGCTGCAGGAAAGTTGGGGAGGGACTTTTTACAGGGGCAGGTAGTAATAGGACGAGGGCCATTCAGCTTTAAATTGGAAAGGAGAATATTTAGATTGGACATTAGGAAGAAATTCTTCACTGTGAAGGTGCTGAGACACTGGCACAGGTTGCCCAGGGAAGCTGTGGATGCCCCCCCGCCTGAAAGTGTTCAAGGCCAGGTTGGATGAGACTTTGAGCATCCTGGTCTAGTGGGAGGTGTCCCTGCCCACGGCAGGGAGGTTGGAATTAGATGGTCTTGTAAGGTCCCTTCCAACCCAGACCATTCTATGATTCTTACTGTACTGTTAATTGAGGTGCAGCAGTTAGCAGCAGATGAACTTGATGTATGCTGGAATGATGGTGACAACTATTTATTTAAAATTTCCCAGTATGAGTCTTCAAAAGCTTCGCTTTTCAATCACTTAACCTAATTTGAGCTGAATGTGATCCTTCTTTTGTTCTTGAGTCAAACTTGGTGGAAAAAGAAGTCTGTGGGTTTCTGATCTTTTGCTTTCCTGAGAGTGGCTTCTCGGTAATTCCTGTGCTTATCTAAGTTTTAGAGTTCCTCTTTTCTTCCCGCCCCCCCCCCCCCCCCCCCCCAAATTCATGGATTGCTTGTTTGTTAGTAGGTGCAGTTAGACTGTGGTTTCTTCTCCAGTATGTCATGCTTACCTTAAAATCCAGCCTTACTTGATTTATCTAAGCAGACTCTGAAGTACAGTCACCAAATGTCTACAGATTTCTTTATCTGAAATACAGCTTCAGACTCCAATTCTGCCCCCCCCCCCCCCCCCCCCAAGCTGTGAAATACCCTGTTTGCATTGTTCCTGTTATTTCCGCATTTAAGTAGAAATGGAAGTAGCAGGCGTTTTGAGGGGCATTCTCTGTATGGTGTAGTATTCTCATTTGAAGCTTGTATGTGCTGAGATGTAAGTATGCGTTGATTAAAGCCATTGAATTAAGAAGTTAGGAGTGTGTCGAAACCTTTTTGGTAGAAGACTTTAAAGGAATTGGCACTTGGATACTGAAAAGTAAGTAGCATGAGTGCTTTGTCTGTTATGCTCCGTTATGGGCAAAATTGCATAGTACTTTTTTAAGAACCTTGTTTTTGTTAGCTGGAACTTGAATGTTGCCTCTAGGTTGAAACTTGCAATGTTCAAGGCTTTTACTGAAGAACTAAAAAAAAAAGTCAACTGTAACCTGGACACTTAAGTTAAAAAGAGTCAAGTCTGTGCACTTGGCAGTTTTCTGCAAGTAGAGGTGTTTGTTTTCATTTGTTGTCCTGACACACCACCTTGTTTGCATTATCCCTTCTTCCTTTCTGCTGGTGGGACACAGCAGAGGCAGCAGTGCTTCCTGTATCTTGGCAGCAGATGCTCAGCAAATGATTGCAGAATCTTTTGAGTCTTTGTAATTTGAGTTCTTGCAAATCACATTGATGTTGGTTTTGGTAAGGGGAAAAAAACAGAGATTTTCTCTTTTACCATAAACTACATTTCTTATACAAATGTGCTATTTCAGTTTTGGTGGCAAAGCTTAACGCGCAGTCTCAAGCCTGCAGATGCACTGAGTGTAGTGGAATGTATGCATTAACAAGTCCTAACATCTCTGTGGAAATATGGTGATTTAGCTTTATTCGTTCCTCTAGTCCACTACAGATCAGATGAGCAAAACCTGTCTTTGACATACTGCTGTTTACTTCCAAAAAAGCCATAGTAGTGACACAAAAAATAATTGTCTGAGGAGAACTGATGAACAGTTTTATGATTTTCCACAGTTTAAACTGATGTGTTCAACTTCAAATGTTTTTAAATTGCTTACTTCAGTTTACCAGCTCTATTTTCTTACTCCGATAAGTGTCTAACAGAGGTTATGTTCTTTTTCTCTCTTAGCTCCTATGTAAATGTCACTTAACGATTGATACATACTTGTCAAAATCTGAACAACAGGTACAATATAGAGGATTGTTCTGAGGAGTCTGCCTAAATGTTTATGCCATGTTGCTTTCCAAATTTATCAAATTAATCTTTATAGGTAGCTGAATTCCCCAAATTCTTCCCTAACTAGTCTTTCTCAGTCGTATTTGTCCTTTAGGTTCTTGTTTAGCCTTCTGTGATACTGCAGATATTAAGTAAGTAATATCCCTGGCAATTTGTTAATGATATATATATAAAAGTATTGGTAGGAACTAGGTTGAGATATACAGCTCGTGTTTCAAATGTCTGTGCTATTTGAAACATCTTTAACTTTAGGTAGCATACATCAACTTTTCAGGATAATATTAAAATTAAAATGAAACCAAACATGTTTTTATGCCTTGTCTGCTGTTGTTCTATCTACTTCAGCTGTGTTACTGATGAGTTTGTTACTGGAAGACTAGTTCTAAACAGAAAACACATGTGCCTAGTTCAGTGGGTGAGTTAGGAGTACTGAATAATGGGAAAAATGAGGGAATACAGGTACTATTGTGTGTTCTGGAAAGCAAAGTGCAGTGGTTCTACGCAGGTTTAGTTTTGGGTCCAGCTGGGCTCGTGTCTAGATGAGCCCTGGAGCAAGTCTTTCAGAACTGTTTATTTAAATTGTGCTTTCCAGTTTTCTGGTTTGTGAGAAGCTTGGTAACTCATCTGCTGTGCAGATCTCATGTTGTTCTGTGCATTCATACAGCACGTGCTTGAGATTAAAAAACTACCTGCCATCTGGAGTGTTCAGGACTGCCTGAATCTGAGAGCATTTGAGCTGAGCCAAAGTTAATAGGTCTGATTGATTAGGTTGGCTCCATGTGGAGCTAGCTTAGATGTCAGTTGGCCACTCTCCCACATCAAGCAATTTGTTTCAGGAAAAGCAAAATTGGCTATGAAAGAAGCTGCCTTAACTCTGCAGGAGCAGCAAAACAGCCTCTGGGCTAGAGCTGCCTGGAAGCAGGATACCTGTGTTAATCTGTTGTAGCACCCAAGTTAATAAACCCAGCCACATAGAGAGGAGGCTTTGCCTAGAGCCACAGTGGTATTTCAAGAGCCGCAACTATGATAGTCAAATTAGGTAAACTGTCCCTGGCTGTATATATGCAAAAAATACTCAGAGGCAGAACAAACCTCTTAAGTTTAATACTATATTCATAGGATACTGCAGTTGATGTAAACGTTTTCTAGAAATGTGTTTATATTGATCTGATTCAGCGTATTTTGTACTTGCTCTATGCTTTTGCACCAACATAAAAATATGAGCTAAGTCAAAACATAAATGCCATTTAAATATATTTTTTGTTAACAGGCATGGATGGTCAGAAGCGCTTGCAGGTATCAAAAGCCCCCATGTAAAATACATTTGCCCACATGCGTAAGTCTGTAACTTTTCTTGTTCTACCTTTTTCTGTAGAGTTACTTAAGACACTTACACGGATGATGAAGTCAAATATGATTTGTATGTCCCTGCATTTTTTGATATATATAAAAAATACTCTAAAATAATGTTGATGCGATTAAATATTTTGTCATTGTTAGGAACTGCTGTGTGGTATACTTTATGACAAAAATGCGTTTTTATTCATATTTTACTTTCTTACTAATTCACACTGAATTAGTAAGTTGGAAAGTTTTATGTGCAAAGCTAGATTGCTTTGACTTTGTTTTCACTGGATTGAGTTTTGTTGCTTTTTTCCCCCTGAACAGTCATTTGTTAAAAGCCAGTCTGTTTTACTGTCCATTAAATATACTTTGTGTTAGGTACATGTACTACTTAAACTCAGGTGCAGTAGATACTTCCCTGTTGCCTACAGCAAGTTTCAAAGATTGACAGCAAATAATGAAACTTGAGCTGTCTTCGTGCAATTTGAGAAGCAAAATACTTCTGAGCAGGGTCAAGAGTCAACAGATCCATCTACTGCATTAAGATTTATCTGGTATTTATGTAATGATAGAAAACCTAAATAAATATAGTCTTTATTTCAACATAAAACTTTTGCTGTAGCAAAAGACAAATCTTGGCAAATGCGGAGCAGGGATGACAGGGAGATAAGTAAGTGATGTTTTGATCTATTACTGATTACTGAGCTATGATTTATTTACTTATTTTACCACATTACCACACTTTTGTTGCTCAATAAGAGCTTAGCAATATCTGCTGTTCTTTTTGCTTGCCCTTGTCAACTTTCAGCCTCTTCCCCTCAGAACTTCTGTTCCTCAGTTTCAGTAGATTAAAACTATAGCCAGATTTGATCCATGGCATGCTCCAGTGAAGTTGTCTTGGTATGTCTGAAAAGATGACATACAGTAGCATACGGGTGGGAGTGAGTCCTGCAATGAAGGCAGGCACTGCTTAAGCAGGTTATGCTGTTAAGAAAAGCATGTGTGACCAGACTCATATATGTGACTAGGCTGCATTTGACTGCTTCCTTAGGTTTGTTGTTGCTGTGTAAGGTGCCTTCCTCCACTGAGCATGTGTATGGAACTGTGATAAATGTTACTTAGGAAAAACTAAATGAGATATCATATATGCATATTTTACATATTTACACACCCATAAATATAAAGCAGTCCATTAATATTTTGCTTGCTCTCCATAGAGATTGCTAATTCAACCCTGAATATTAAGTATCTTTGGGCTGGCAGGTTTCAAGAGAGCTTTCTTGAAGAGATGCTGCAAAGTAGCTAGTGTTAATTCTGGTTTAAAAGTTAGACAGAATTAGGAATATGTAATTTGGTGACATGACTGCATCTGCATTATTCAGTTTCAGTATATGTCTTATATCAGTGGTGTTCATTCTCATTTCCAGGCCAGTCATGCCAGTTTCTTTGAACATGAACATGGCTATGCCATCATGGTAAGTATGTTCAGCTGCAGACAATTCTAATCAAAAGATACCTAGGGGTTTGAACTCATTGTTCTTAATTAAAAACCATGAACAAACTGAATGACTGGCTTTGATCACATGCAGGTATAAAAGGATTTTAATCGTGTGCAGGTATAAAAAGGTTTTTGCTTTAGTTCTGCTCTTATAAAAGAGTGTACTCAGGAGTATGCTCTAATTGTCCTTATGTGCCTGTGGTAATGGTTATTCCTCAGCATTAACCTGTAGGTCTTAAAATACAATCCCCACTTTATTTTACAAGTACAGTCTATAGTCTGTGTTGTGTGTAAATTCACAGTCAATAGTAGTAGAGATGTGCAGTGGAAATATTATTGCTACTACTGAGTAATATTTGGTGGGTCAGTAGAATACCTAGAAACTGTTCTTAGAACATCAATTCTCAATAGAGAACAAGAAAAAAATGGTAGATTTCAATGGTCTTAAACCAGTCCTCCTCTGTTTGTTTTTTTCTCAAGTAACTTGTATTTGTTTTTCCTATATTTCTTCAAACAGTATTGTAATTTATCAGTTGCATGTAAAAATTTCAAATTCCTGCTGATATTTCTGGAGAAAATATTAAAACTGAGCTTCTTAATCTGCAGTAAATTAGAGAAGATATCAAAACTCGGAAAAGCTGTGTTGACTAGATCTGGCCTTTTAGCCACATTCACAGATTGTCCACTATTCTTGTAATCTATGGGTGGTTGATACTAAATAATATCTCAGCTAACATTTTCATCTGGAAAATATCCCAATTTTATTATTTGTGTTATAAGGAAGTAGAATGGATGCTCTAATGAGTAATGTTCTTCTTGTTGATATTTTTGTAAGGTTTGATATCATTGGACTTTCTCCAGATTCACAGGAAGATGAAGCTGGGATCAAGCAGGCAGCAGAGAATGGTATGCTCAGGAATACTTTTTATGTCTTGAAAGTATTTCCTTATATTTTTAAAAACAAATTATCAGTCTGAAACAGATTTTCCAAAGACAAAATTCTTAGGCAAAGTATTATGTGTATATTGTATTACTGCTGATCCAAGTTTAGCTAAATGCTTTGCTTTTTTTTTTTATGGGGGGGGTTGTTTTGTTTTTTAAGAAAACCTTCATGAGTAGGTAGAGTAATTCGCCAATATAAATACTCTCAAATATGAAATGTACATGGGAAAGTAGGTTAGAGCTATATGAGCATCCACTTGTAGTCATAGAATCATAGAATGCTTTGGGTTGGAAGGGATCTTCAAGATCACACAGTTCCAACCACTTTGCCATGGGCAGGGACACTTCCCACTGGGTCAGGTTGCTCAAAGCTTCATCCAACCTGGTCTTGAACACCTCCAGGGATGGGGCATCCGCTACGTTTCTGGGAAACCTGTTGCAGTGCCTCACTGCTGGGTAGTTGGAAGAGGATACCATCTTTCTGGCAGTGGGGCTTTTGCAATACTCACTTGCATGTTTTTTTCTTCAGAAATGGTACAGTGGCACTGGAATTTCTGATCATAATTTAGATATTTTGGTACTTTCTAATGTATAGCAGGATAGATTTTCCTTTCTGTTGACATCAGGGAGAAGGTCTCTTCTTTTAGGCTTCCTACAGAAAGGAGTGTTTTTTAACTACTGAACTGTATTTACATTACAGTTAAAACACTGATAGATCAAGAAGTAAAAAACGGAATTCCTTCTAATCGAATTATTCTGGGAGGCTTTTCTCAGGTAAGGTATGGTTGGAAAGAACTGTGCCTTCCTAACATGAGAAATCCAGGCACTTGCATTGAAAAGCACTGATGTTAGGTGCTTCTAAACTTTCAAGGTGTGAATTTTCCTTTGCTTTAACAAATGAAGTTTTTTAGTTTTACACAAATAATTACTATTCACTGGAAAAAGAATATGCATGTGGAAAAAAAGGTACTAAAATTAAGTCTATTAAAAGTCTTCCTGCATGTAACTTACCTAGCTTTGCTTAAAAAAATCTTGCTTGTATTTTTAATTTAACTTTAATTTGGTAGATATTTGGTGGTGTCTATTTGGGAAATTCTTCCCTTCATACTTTTAAGACATCTGTGGGAGGTAGGTTGGTAGAGTAATCAGTCTGTACACCACCTCCCTATTCTACATGGAATTAAATTAGACTATTAAAGTAGTGATAATACTGTCATGAGTGATAGTGCTTTATTTCATGTTTTGTTTGAGTTTTTTTCGCAGATGTTATTTATGCTAAACTTAGAGGTTTATTTCTGAATTGATCACCTGGACTTGGAGGGGGGGAAAGGCAAAATAAATGTTGTACAGGAATACTGATTTTAGTGTTGCTTCTAAGGAAGAATAAATTAGAATAGAAAAAAACCTTTAAGGGGGAAACAAGATCCTGAAACAAGCACAGAAAGGAACATTACTATCACCATTCTAATACTTTTATCTCTCTATCTTAGGGAGGTGCTTTATCATTGTATACAGCTCTTACAACACAACAAAAGTTAGCAGGTGTGGTAGCCCTTAGCTGTTGGCTTCCTCTGCGGGCTTCTTTTCCTCAGGTATTTATGTTTCTTTCCTAAGCTAATTTACACTTGGGGAATGAGTATATATGAAGACTGTATCTTATGCAGGATTTAGTGGCCATAATTTATATTGTCAGTTTTTTGATAGTTCAGAAATATTTGAAATAGGGCCCTGGAGTTTTAGAGTTTGGCGAGTAGGGAACTCAATAGTTGTCTCTGCTTAAAATGACATTCCTACAACACTTAAAGCATACAGCAAACTTTCCTTGAAGAATAATTTTCTATTTGCCATTTGTTCCATCTGCAAGGCACGATCTTAATAGAATTTGTTAAAGTATCAATTTTTTTACTTGGCCAGAAATCATGTTCTTCTGTTCTGAAATTAGTGCTAAAATTTTATTTGCAGGTTTTTGAACTTAATGTGTTGTCAATCAGAGCTTGCTTCTTAAGGAACTTGCAGATTATACATGATGTTGTTTTCGTTCAGAATTCAACTTGTCATACCATGTGACATAGTGTTGTGACGTTATTTTATCTCCAAGATCTTAGCCTTACCTCCACTTACTGTCTCTTCTCCGCTCTAATTCCACCTTTAATAGGGCCCTATCAGTGGTGTCAACAAGGATATTGCTGTTCTTCAGTGCCATGGGGACTGTGACCCACTGGTTCCTTTAATGTTTGGTTCTCTCACTGTTGAGAAGCTAAAGAGTATGATAAATCCAGCCAATGTGACCTTCAGGACTTACGCCGGCATGATGCATAGCTCATGTATTGAGGTAGTTTTCTTAATATACAATGTTTTAGCTGGATATGATTAATTTCTTTACCTCAAAACATATATGTCTTGGGGGGACTTGGGGGTGTTTTTTTGGTTGTATTTTTTTTATTTGGAGTTTTTTGATAACAAGGGCTTGATGCAACTGACTTATTTTAGTGAGTAACTGAATGCCTGGCTGAAAAAGCATCCAAGGCAGAAGTTTATATGACTAGTGGGAACTTCCTCCTAAGACTATGTTTTTGGAACTAGGGTAGTTGGTATATAAAATACTTCTTTTTCCCCTAATTTTTATTTTTTCCTTACCAAAAAAAAAAAAAAAATCACTGAATTGAAAAGCAGATTCTCAAAGCATAAATCCAACTTGGTATTTTGGAGGGAAGAATTCAGTTAGTTCCATATATGGAGACATTGAAGGAATAGGGAGGGGGGGCTGATGCTATGGAAGAGACAGCCTCAGAACCTATATTTATGGTTCTGGCTTAGCAGGCAGCTGATCTGATATAATAGCTTGCTGCTGCCAGAAAGGGGTGGACTAGTTCCCTCTGCATGTAACCTTGTGACCCTCTTTTCCTTCTTGCACGAAGTCTGGAGCTATCAGAAACTAAAATGGCAAAAGCCACTGGCTTCAGTTTTTGCAGCTATAGTGACTTTAAGTATCAGAAGTCACACAAAGAAAATGCTAGGAGCAAGAAACGGTAGAGGAGGCAGGGAACTGACTGTTGTGTTGTGTGGGAACTGTATCTTTGGACAACGTCTTTAGGACGTTTACACAGCTGTATTGTGTTTAGACAGTAATAGCAACAAATTGTCACAAAAATATATAAGTAATATGCTTTTTCTTACAACATTGACTTAATTAAAAAAAATTAAATTTTTAGCATGGATTGCGCTCCCAGTCTAGTTCTGTTTTGCTTTTTCTTATGGAAGCACACATCGTAAGTGTGAAACTGATGGTCAGGTGGAGGGGCTGCTGGAGTTTCACAATCCTGCTAACTTGCAGAAACTTGAGGTACACATGAAGCTGTGGCCTTGGCAACGTTCAAATCCTGCTCGTGCTCACCTAGCACTGTTCAGATCACTTGATGATTAATATGTAGCTTGCCTGTTCCACTTGATAGCGAAAAAAGTAGTCTTTGGTCTTGTATTTTAGCCTCTTCTGAGTGTGTATTGCCTTGAAGAGTTATCAGCCTTGTCTTACTTTGTGGTATGATTTTATCAAGTAATTATTTACTAAATATTTGTAGTTCAGCTGCTCATTATAACTGAAATGTCAAAACATGATTTAGTATAGCTAAATATTTATTAGTCGAGAACTTGAACTAATACATGCTTTTATCTTTAAACAGGAGATGATGGATATAAAACAATTCATAGACAAACATCTACCTCCCGTAGACTGAAATGATATGTGAGAAGCCTTCTATATAAATACACCAGCATCAACTGTGGTAGAGTGTTAATCTTTCCATATGCCTGATAGGAAACATTACTTCTATGCCTGCAGTGTTACTACTGTGTTGCAGATTTATACTTAAAATGAGGATTAAATAATGCACATGTACAAGAAATTATAATCATTTTAGTATTATTTGTCCACTGGTGGTACTAAGTGAATGAGACAGCTAGGTCACAGTGACAGGATGCGAACTGAGCATACTATTTAAGGCGTCTGAATTTTTTGATTGCAGAATTTTAAACTATTTGTACAAGTAATTAAAAACTAAATTTAAGTGAGCAACGTAAATGTGACTAGTTTAGTTATACTTGAGAAATGATTTGTTCTTAATACATTAAAACATTTCCTTTGTGTGACGGATGCATAAAATACGCAGCATGTTATAGTGGGCATATGGTGGTAAAATAAATGTTGGCAAGGACAAAACGTTAAATAGTAAACATTAATTGTTACTCCAGATAAGGAGGGTTGTTTTCCTAGAATGGCTAGAAGTCACCAAAGGTATTTCCTTATATTTAAATCACCTCAATTTTTAACGGTTTTCATGTAGGTAGGGTAGATATTATGGAAATTCTAAAGGGACTCATTCCTTGTTAGACTGACGTTTGTTGCTTATTGTCTTTTTTGGGCTTTTTTGGTTACTATAAACTCACGTCAAATGCTGACTTGGAACAGAATTCTGAAGACGTGCATAGCATTAATTTGAGTTCCGTTTAAAAATTCCTGTTTTCATACTGAATCTTCTTGTTGCTTTAGTCTTTGTGGCTTTCATTTGTGTGTGTTGATGATACATCTTATATGAGCAATTTCAGCATATAGTTTTGATTTTTCTGTCAGCTTTGAAGTAACTGAAAACAACACAGCTGAGTAGTTTTGTGTATTATTGAAGTCTCATCTGTAACAGATATGGACGAATTTGAATTCTTTTTACATGGAAATATAAATGCATTTGGGACATAAAGTTTGTATTGATACTGTCTAATACTTTTATTGCATGTCAATACTTGTTTTGTTTTCTGAAAAAGAACAAAGAATTACATCATCCTACATCTTCCTAGATCAGTATAGCCTAGGAATATGTAGATGTACTATAGGGAAAAAAAAAATCAATCAATGTCTCTTCTTTCAGAAGCTTAAAATTCTAGAATGAACTGGGTTACAGAAATCAATGCGCTCTCAACAGTTTCTTGCAGTTAAAAGCCATAATTTACTTCTGGAAACAGATGTTCTATTGTAGGCTTCAGATGCTGTCACTGCACTTAGAAATGTTTAAAAAATAATTTACAGTGTTTACTACATAATATGCTGCATAACAATGTTCTATAATATAATACGTTTGCAAGCAAAAAATATTCTTACATTGTATGCATCTGTGTTGTCAGCACTATGCTTCATACCTCCATTTAAGGTACTTTCTCCTCTCCCAGCTTAATCGTGGTCCTCTTACAGTGTATATGGATTTACATCTGAAGCATCTGCCAGTACAAATGCATACATGGGGAAGTACACCTTTATATCCCTTCTTTAACACAGCTGCTGCCAGAAATCTGACTTGTTCACCTAGTGTGAGTTCTCAGTTTTCAGTGCTTGTTTTCATATGCATTGCACTTCATTGTTAGGAAGCTGTTTTTCTTTTCTAATCCAGTTTCTCTGGCTTATTATACAATTCTTCATATGTAAAACAAAGTTTTTTTACTAAATGGTATTAAAACTTTTAGATATTCCATCTGCATGTTAGAGAGGAAATGTCTATTAACTTCGAAGTATAATTAGTCTTTTCCCTCCATCTATCTGTTCTATTTATCTGCCAATTTGTCTTTCAATTAATTTAGTTACAGAAGAAACCATTATATTCTTATTGTAGTTGTGCCAAAGTACTAGTGAGAAAACAGAATGCCCTAGCTTGGAGTCATTCCCAAATTGCTTTAGCTGATTTTGCAGTTCTGCTGAATTGCAAAATTGGTAAGCAAATATGTTATTTCTTCTAGATATTTAGATTTATCCTCATTCCCTTGTTGTCTAAACTCCCTGAATATTGGCATATTTCCAAAGTTCTGGACAAGCTTCAGATTTTTCCTTTTATTATTTTCTTGTTCTGTTTGTAAATTGTTTGATAATACTGTTTAGCGGTCTTGTTCAACTTCTAATAGACCGTCTGCTCATTCCACGTATTCTTTCTTCTGTTAGAAATATTTTTTTAAAACTCTAAGTTGTTAAAATGAGATCAGTCCTAGCTTTATTCTGTATTAACTTCAAAAGACTTTCTTCAGTTTGGTGAACTGTGTTCACAGCTTGTGGTCAGTTTCTAGTACTTACGCATTAAATCCAAGTCAGCTTCTACTGCCACCTCCACGACGCTTTCAGGTGTTTTTCTAGAAATGCTGTGGTAACTTTATTGAAATATGCAGCTATCACAACAAGATTTTTTTTCATACTGTTGTTTTGCTGCTTGCTTTATCTAGAAAAAGCTGTGTTACCAAAGTAAATGTAAGTAAATGTTGTGAGTTATTCTGAATTAATGTATTCTGGGAAGAATTCTTCCCCTCAAGTTGGTGGGGTTTTTTTGCAGGAGTATACTGTTGTAGTTGGGCATTGTTGAAGAGCCCAAGCTAGATGAAACTTCAAGAATGTATTTTAAGCCTATCCTGTCTCCTCCCATATTACAGTGTGTATGTACCCTGAGTTCCTGTCTCTTGTAACTTCCTAGCTAGTTGGAAAGCTGTGTGTATTATCTTGTAGCTGAACTTATTCACTACCTGAAGTGGTTTGGTGCTGGGATTGTTGACATGATTGCATGTATTTTTAGGCTGAATGATAGCTCAGTCTGGTGTTGGGGTTTTCATAATATTCTGTTAAAATGGAGAAGTTGGACTGTCAATGGTGTAGGTGTGAATGTCCTATTGTTAATAACTGCAATTTGAAACTGTCCAATAATGAATGGGGTTTTTTTTGTAATGTTAAACTTTCCACAAAAGAGGATGATGTCTGTGAAACCTGCAAAAAGCATTGATAGGAAAATACCTTGCTTGGAGATCAGTTTGTTTCAGTGGGTCTCTAACTCCTTAATATGTTCTTAATTTCAACCTGGTATTTAAATTTGGCTGCGTTTTTGTGCAGTCAGAAGTCTTGTTGGAATGTGTTGCCCACTTTTTAATAAATGTGTTATGTATTGTAAACCAAATATTCTAGCCATTCTGGAAGTAAACATGTACAGGAGTCTGTACTGTGGTGAAGGCTGTATGATTTGTTCATCTCTTCCTCTTGTATAATTACAACACAGTAGATTAGCAAAAGTACTGTACACTGTAACTGGTATTAGAACTGTTAATTAAAACATGTTCTCTCTAATGGAGTATACTGCACTTCATTGAAATCATTAGGATGCATCCTCTATGTACAGGTGCTGTTTATGTGATGGATATGACTGAGATACTGATTATATGAGATGTTAATGAAGCCATGTATACAAGGCCTTGTGTATCTTTAATTTTATAAAGAAATACTTAACACTTACTCTTTGTGTTATGAAGTATAAGCCATTTATATTTCATATGAGCATCTAAGGTGTAATTTACTGGTTTTATTTATGATAAGAAATCTTAACATTGGGAAGAATTTCTGTAGCAGGGAACATGTAAAATGTTTTCATTTCTATCATTGTAAAATAGATTTCAATCAGGTTTTGTGCAAGTACTTAAGATTTTTCCATACTTATTTGAAAGAAGCCGAGCTTTCATGTACTGTGGAACAGGCACTTTAGAGGCTTGTTGCAAATGTATCCCATGGTAACGTATTCATGATGCTGTAATATGGAAGAACAGTGGTTTGTAGTTACTGAAAAGAAAAAAGTCACTTGTGTTTTGCTACCTGGTTGAGAGAATGCGAAGCATTATTTGATATTTTTTTAGTATTCTGCATTATTTTTATTGTTTTCTTGGGATTTGCAGTAATTTGGAAAGGTAGAGGAACTTAAAACATTTTCTAGTAGCTTTATTCTAGAACACTGAAGAGCCAAAGTCTTCTCACTGTTTATTGCTACACCTTTTCCTAGGAGTTCTGCAGTGTCAGGGAGTACTCGAAGTTTTATTTGGTTTGGCATACATACCACTTCACATATTAAAGCAGTAGTTTTCAGGTCAGGAGTTACATGTACTCTTCAGGTTAAATAATATTTGAGGTTGATCAGTGGTATACATAGTGTGGAGCACTCTAGGGAAAAGTTGAGATTATCTGGAAAGAGATGCTGAGAGGGAGAGAGGTGTGCATGTGTGTAAGGGCAGACTTTCCCTCTCGAGCAGTTTAAAGTAACTAGAAAGGCTCTTCTCTTCTCAGATGGTCATGTCTAAAAGTCAATGTGGAGTTTAGTCAGGAAGTTCATGAATAAATGGAGACAGTGCTGTATGTGAATATATTGTGGCAATGAGTAAATAAAAGATGCAATACTATACAGAGTAAATTGTCAGTTTATATTTTATGAAAAACTTCTTGAATAATGTTCAGTTTCTATTTACTTTCATCCCTGAGGAGATAATTGTGAGGATTAAATGTTGGTTAGAATTAGTATAAGAAAAAAAATGACAATGTACTATTGTATTAAACTTTATCAAATACAGTATGAGATCACTGGTATAAGTGAAGAAGGTGACTCTGGAATTTTTCAGTGTGTCTGTTGTTAATATGGAAATGGGATTCTTTGAAGAATGACAGCTACAGAACAGATTATTTTGTCGCCCCCGCCCCCCGTTGTTTTTTTTTTTTCGTTTCATTGCTTGCCACTGTAATGTTACCACCATTTGCCTTTGGGATAACAGACTTTATTAATTCTCTTTGAGTGAAACAAGTGCCTTTGATGTCGCTGATTAAACCTGATTTAAATGAAGTACTTGTATAATTTAATGGACATCTACAAAGTGAATGGCAGATACTGGTTTTCTCTGAGTGCAGATTATTAGACAAGAGCAACCTTTTAATCTGCAAAACTTGTAAAACTAAAAACTTCTAGCCAGTTTGCTGAGGTGTAGTGAACCTTGCTTCAGCAGGCATCTAAGGGGAGGTTTAGCTCATCCATATACAGAAAGCAGTCTTCCCTCAGGGGTTGTTCGGGGTTCTTTTCTTAAAAGGCTATTTGTCTGCATTAACAGATGGAGCAGATGGAGTCTAAAAGTTGGAGTCTGAATGTTCCCTGCTTGTGAATGTGAGCAAACTATTAAAGTAGTTTCTGCATGAATTCATTTGCTAGCTATGCTGTAGTATTTAAAATTACTTGGGGGGATCTTTTAAAAGGCTTAAATACTTCCAGTCTATGTACAAAAAAATAAGTAGAGGTTGCCCCAGAAGTCTAATAATGTGACCTTTAAACCAAAACAGAACATTTTCTTAAATATTTTTTATATTTAAATGCCTCCAGTTGATGCTTCTAAGTTGACAGAAGTGGAGTGATTTTGAAAACAAACTTAACATACTGCAAACAACAGAATTTGAAAATGATACTTTGTCTAACTTCAGGCCATTCAGTTATAATGTGGAGCTAGTGTGAAGAAAAAAAACCCAACCTATCTGTTGAATAACCATCGAAACAACTAATCAAGATGCATGTTACTGTTCCAGAGAGTTTTGAGGGAAAATTTGCTACAGGTCTCCTTATGTGTTCGTGGTTGGACTCTTCTTCCCCTGTGAAGGCTGAGGGTCAGTTGGCCAATTCAGACCAATTGGAAATTCTGTTTTGGTCGATATAAGTCATTGACTGGATGAGGCACTGAGTGCCATGGCTTAGATGATAGGTTGGTGTTAGTGTTGGGTTATAGGTTGGACTTGATCTCAGAGGTCCTTTCCAACCTTGTGATACTGTGAAACTGTGTGAAAGAGAAGCATATGTAACCATGTGTCATACCTCTTTTGGAATGCTGTGAATGTTAGATTTTGCGTAGTTGTGTTAACACTTGATTAGAGGAGCTTTTTCCCTACTGAATGTTAGTCCTGAAAACAGATGATTTTAAGTGCCTTGATAGATGTTCAGAGATCCTTCACTACAAACTTTGTGCTGCTGTTTTCCCCCCTATGCCCCAAATTTCTCAAGATGCTCTCTCCCATCAAATAAGAATAGTTAGTAAAAATCCAGAACTTTTCCTATGTGCACCCTCTTAGGAGAGACATCCCTGCCTCTTAAGTCTTGTTGCGGAAGGTCCTGTATTCCAGCAAATGATGGGCTCTAGCGAGTTGGACGCGGGATTTTTGCAGCAGTAGCTGTACAATACATTTTCTAAAATGTTGCAAAAGGGTGGTGAGACTATGCTGTAACAAGTAAATGCAATGCAACAAAGACTGAGTTATTTCTTCTTTCTAATGGATTTATTTAGGAAAAAAAGTAGCTAAACAGAAAGAAAAGAGTTGCATAGTTTAACTTTTTGTTGCTCTTCCCTCTTTTGATGTTCTTTGGGCTTACAGTGGCATGTTACAGAATCATAGAATCTTACGGTTGGAAAAGACCTTTGAGATTGTCAAGTCCAACCACACCCATCCTCTGCTAAACCATGTCCCTCAAAAACTCATCTACCCATTTTTTTAATGCCTCCAGGGATGGTGAATCAACCTCCTCCCTGGGCAGCCTGTTCCAGTGCCTGACCACCCTTTCAGTAAAGAAATTCTTCCTAATATCCAGTCTGAACTGATGCTGTACAAAGCTGCTTGGTTTAGAACCAGCTAATAGAGAAAAACCATGGAGAGCACTCTGTATTCCTTTGTAATAAAGAATTGCAGTCCGAGCAGTTAATATGAGGAACCTGGTTAGTTCTGGTTCAGTTAACTGTATCATTCTGGTATTGTATCATACAGTACAAATAATGTGAGTGGTATTTTATTTTCTTTTAATGCTTCCATTTGTAAAAAGGGATATGCATTACCATCTGCTTAGTGTTTGATTTCTCTAATGAAATATTTCTTTGATGCTACTTTTATTAATTAAAATACTAAAGTGTGACATGCTTTCCCCTTACCATGCTGCAGCAGGCCTTTTGTAAGTTCTATCTAGCATTTAAGTTACAATTAGAGTTTCCTTACCTGATACATCTTGGATATTCGTAGTTTTCTCCTACATTTAACTCTTTCCAT
Source organism: Tapera naevia (assembly GCA_033556795.1). Classification (NCBI taxonomy): domain Eukaryota; kingdom Metazoa; phylum Chordata; class Aves; order Cuculiformes; family Neomorphidae; genus Tapera; species Tapera naevia. Next base: position 23,515,251 of record JAUMJJ010000038.1, read on the forward strand.
GCATTTCCAAAAAAGGTGTTAAATTGTATTTTTTAAAGAAATTAAAACAGGAAGACTTCATTCTAGAACTTAAATATGTTCAAACAAACCTTACTGACTGATTTGAAATTTCTATTTTTCTGAGTAACTTGCACCTTTTTTTGTTTTCTTTTGTTTTCTACAGCACCTGCTGTAGAACACATACAAGGTTGTTTATCATAGAATCATGGAATCATTAAGGTCCGAAAAGAACTTTAAGATCATGAAGTCCAATTGGCAGCCCAACACCACCATGTCTACTACACCATGTCCTGAAGTGCCACGTCTACAATTTTTTTTTTACCACCTCCAGGAATGGAGGCTCCAGCACTTCTCTGAGCAGCCTGTTTGAGACAATGATAGAATGACACGAGCTGGAAGGAATCATTGAGTCCAGCTTCTTTCCCTACATAGGACACTCCCAACATTCACACCATGTGACTGAGGGCATTGTCCAAATGCTTCTTGAATGCTGGCAGACTCAGTGCTGTGACTACTTCCCTGGGGATCTGTTTCAGTGCTCCACCACCCACTGGGTGAAGAACCTCTTCCTAATATCTAATCTAAACCTCCCCTGGCACATCTTCCTGCCATTCGCTCTGGTCCTATCATAGGTTGCAAGAGAGAAAAGATCAGCACCTGTTTCACCTCTCCCTTGTGAGAGGCAGGAAACAGCTATGGTATCCCCTTTCAGTCTCCTCTTCTCCAGGCTGAACAGACCAAGTGACTTCAGCTGTTCCTCATACAACTTCCCCTCTAAACCCTTCACCAGCCTTGTGTCCTCCTCTGGACACTCTCCAGTAGTTTTATGTCCTTTTTATACTGCAGTGCCCTAAACTGCACACAATATGCAAGGTGGGGCCGCACCAGTGCAGAGTAGAGCAGCACAATCACCTCCTTCGACCAGGTAGCAATTTCAAGCAACTTTTCAGAAGTTTTAAGGCTTCACCACTCTTTCAGTAAACAAATTGTCCTAATATTCAGTCTAAACCTCCCTTGGGCAATCTGAGGTAGTTTCCTCTTGTCCTATCACTTGTTACTTGGGAGAAGAGACCAGCACCCACCTTGCTACAACCTCCTTTCAGGTAGTTGTAGAGAGAGATAAGGTTTCCCCTCAGCCTCCTTTTCTCCAGCTGAACAACCCCTGTTCCCTCAGCTGCTCCTTTTAAGGCATGTTCTCCAGCCCCTTCAGCAGCTTTGTTGCCCTCCTCTGCATGTGCTCCACAACTCAATGTCCTTTTTGCACCGAGGAGCCCAAAACAACACAGTAGTTAAGGTGTGGCCTCACCAACGTACAGGGAGACAATCACTTCCCTAGTCCTGCTGGCCCCACCATTTTTGATACAAGCCAGGGTGCTGTTGACTGCCTTGGCCACCTGAGCATAGTGCTGGCTCCGGTTCAGCTTGCTGTCAACCACCACCCCCAGGACCATGTGGTGTAGCAATAGCTCTCAGTTGCTCACACAGTATTCTGGTTTTATCGTTGATGTGGTCATGGAAAAAATGATGATGCAATTAGCATGTAATTCTGTATGCTTGTCCAGTTTGTGGCCCAGATCTGACCTGGGAGAAGATCTTATCTAATAATTTTAATTGGCTTTGCATGTGCAGGCCTTCCAACTGGCAGATGCTGTGACCATGGTGTGCATTAAGCACTATGTAGAAGTGCCTGAAAACCACCTGTCTGTATGGCTTCAAAACATAGAACAGTCTTGCTGCAAAGTACATGACCCATTAGTTTAGTTTTGCTTCCTTGAGTGTCATTTCAAGAAAAAGACCTATTTTGCCTCTTTTGAAAAATGTACCTATTTTACAGGACATCCACAAATAATACATGTATTAGCATCCTCCTGCATCTTAGTAGGGGACTATTGTCACGCAATCCTCAGTTATGCTTACTATTTTCTTGAAGAAAATACTTTTCTTTTATAGCAAAATTAGTTTAATGATGCTGTTCTTGATTTTTCAACAACAAATCACAGCAAGGCATATAATTCAATTCATGAATAGAATTTCATTGATGGTGCATATTATAAATTTCTCAAACTTTACAAACATCCTGTATCCCACTGGAACTCACACACAATTTAGACTAGTTGTAAAACTAAGGAGCAACTGTCGCCTCTACAGTGTGATACTTGGCCAATGAGAAAGTTTAACTGTCACCTCTACAGTGTGATACTTGGCCAATGAGAAAGTTTATCTCCAGCTCTGCTGTACTGACTGAACTTAGGTGCTGGGTTTGGCTGGGACAGAATTAATTTTCTTCATAGTTGCTGGTATGGGGCTGTGTTTTGGATTTGTGCTGAAAACAATGTTGGTAACTCAGGGTTATTTTAACTACAGCTGAGCAGTGCTTGCACAGAGTCAAGGCCTTTTCTTTTTTGCATACCACGCTACCAGCTATTGGGCTGGGGGTGTGCAAGAGATTTGAGAGGGTATACAACTGGGACAGCTGACCCCAACTGATCAAATGAATATTCCATACCATTTAACATCATGCTCTGCATATAAAGATGGGGGGAGAAGGAAGGTGGGGGACATTCAGAGTTAATAGCAGTTGTCTTCCCAAGTAACTGTTGGTGGATCACTGCTTTCCTGGAAATGGCTGAACACCTGCCAACTGATGTGAAGCAGCAAATTAATTCCTTGGTTTGCTTTGCTTGTGTGCAGCTTTTGCTTTACCTATTAAACTGAGTTCATCTCAGCCTGTGAGGTTTCTCACTTCTACTCTTCCAGTTCTCTCCCCAATCCCATTTGAAGGGGAGTGGAGGGAAGAGAGTGAGCATCTCTGTGTGTGCGTAGCTGCCTGCTGGGGTTAAACCATAACAGCTTCCAGACTTACTCTAAAATTGCAGTTTGAAATCCTCACTCCATTTCATACAAAAGTAACTCTTTCTGGATAGACTTTAAGAAAAACCTTCGCCCTTGCAGGTAAGAGGGGATTTTCCATCCATTTAAAGCTAACAAAATCAAATGTCAGGTGTAATTCTGAGCCTTCTGACTGCTGAAGAAAAGCTTGAGCATTGGAGGGGAATTATACATTGTGCTGGGAATGGCTAGCAGTATGAGCTGTCTGCAGACCAGCCTTAGCATTGTGAGCTGGAGAGTATGAAACCTTGTAAGAGGTCAGAGCATTTGATGGTCTTTCTGATACAAGAAGTAGCAAACAGCCATAATAGGTGATTCAAACTGGGGAGAACCCACTTCAGGGAAACTTCTGCAAAAGTGCAAGCTCGGAGTAAATTTAGACCTAAGAAGTTTTTTCATTTCATTTAGACCTAAGAAGTTGTTGAATTTTAGGTATACTATGAATTTTAGGTGATACTAGAAGTAGTTACTATTACAAAATGTGGAATATTTTGATTTAAGCTAAAGTAAAGTTTCATCTAAGCAACTGTGTTTTTTGAAAGTTAGAATGTCTCTCTGATGGCATGTTTTCTTATAGCATTTTTTTTAAAAAAATTGTTTTTCCAGACACTGTCTTTTTGAGAATTTTTTTGAGAAACGTCTTGTGTTAAGTATGGTATGCGTAGAACAGATGTGTCATCTTCTACGATGGCCTCTGTTGGCAGTCCTTCCCTATCTGAAATGTAAGGTCAGACAAGGAGCTGACTCCAAAGCTCCAATTAGCAAGAGGTTTGTCTGTTGTGAAGTTCATAGAATCATAGAATGGTTTAGATTGGAAGAGACCTTAAAGATCATCCAGTTCCAACCCTCCTTCCACGGGCAGGGACACCTTCCACTAGACCAGGCTGCTCAATCATCATAACATTAAAATTTATATATATTATATATTCTGTCCCCAGCTCTTGTCTTGTTACCCACGATTGGTGGAAACCATTCCCTCATGTGTCCAGTGCTGAAATAAAGGATGCTGCTTTTCCAAAACGAGTCGTACAGATCTTATTTCGGTAATTTTCGGTATCGCTCCTGCTGAGTTTCAGGCTGTTTGTGGGTGGGGTTGACGTGCGAGACCCTTTCATCCCTGCTCCCCACCCACCCACGCCCAGGGGGGTTGATAGACTCGGCGAGCCGCAGCGCTGCCTGGCTCGTGCGGCCGGCGCTCCACGCGCGCTGCCTGGCGGCGCCGCGGAGATTGCTGGGCCAGGGCGCTGCGCGGCGGCCTGGGCTGCGCTCCTGCTCCCGGAGCTTGGTGGCGGCACCGGCGCTTCTCGCGCCTTGGGGAGGGGGAGGAGGAGAAAGAGAAAGGGAGCGGACTCAGCTCCGCGGGCTCCAGCTCCTCAAGCGCCTGGGCCCCGCTCGGGCCGCCGCCGCAGCCATGACCACGGAGGACGAGATCATCCGCATCGCCAAGAAGATGGACAAGATGGTGCAGAAGAAGAACGCGGTGAGCGAGGGCGGGACGGGGCGGGAATCGTGGAATCGCTTGGTTGGAAAAGACTTTAGAGATCATCGAGTTCGACTGTACCTGTCCGCTACTAAACCATATCCCTGAGCACCTCCTCTATTCGTCTTATAAATCCCTTCAGAGATGGTGACTCAACCACCTACCTCCCTGGGCAGCCCCTTCCAGTGCCTGCGAACCCTTTTGGTGAAGAGATTTTTCCTGGTGTGTAATCTGAACTTCCCCTGGTGCAGCTTGAGTCTGTTTCATCTTGTCCTGTTACCTGTCACTCGGGAGAAGACACCAATACACACCTCGCCGCAGCCTCCTTTCAGGCAGCCGTAGACAGCGATGAGGTCTCCCCTCAGCCTCCTCGTCTCTAGGCTAAACAACCCCAGTTCCCTCAGCCGCCTCTCTTAAGTTTTGTTCTCCAGCCCCTTCACCAGCCTCGTCGCGCTTCTCTGGACGCGCTCCAGCACCTCCGCGTCCTTCTTGTCCTGAGGGGCCCAGAGCTGACCACGGTGCTCGAGGTGCGGCCTCACCAGTGCCGAGCGCAGGGGCACGGTCCGCTCCCCGCTCCTGCTGGCCGCGCTGGTTCTGATACAGGCCAAGATGACATTGGCCCTCTTGGCCGCCTGGGCCACTCCTGGCTCGTGTTCACTCAACACCGCTCAGGTCCTTCTCTGCCAGGCAGCTTCCCAGCCTGTAGCTTTGCGTGGGGTTGTTGTGTCCCAAGTGCAGGACGCGGCACTTGGCCTTCCCTGTGGAATCTCATAGCGGCGGAGCCCTTTCCCGCGTTGGCGCCGCCCCCTTCCCGCCGCGCGACACCCCTTTCCCTCCTCCACCCTGCCGGGAGGAGACGTGGAGCCACCGGCTGCGGGGGAACCCGGCTGTCAGCCGGCCTTTCTCCCCGATGGATCGGTCCCGGCGGATCGGCGTGGGGAGCGGTGGCCTCGGGCCGGGAGGAGGTTCTGTCCCCGGTTTTCGCGCTGGCTCCCCGCTTCTCGCACGTTGGAATCACAGCGCTGGCCTCGCTGGAGGGTGGGACGTGTAGGGATGTGGGAGGCGCGGCTGGCTGGAGGGGGCTCCCCTAGAGGGGCTGTTGTCGCTTTCAGGCGTGAAAGCTGGAGTTTTACGTCCGGCTAGCAAGCTAAATTGCGAATGAAGAACCTTAATCCTGCTTCTACAGGGAGACAAGAGTTGTGTGGGCAAACTTCTGATTCACACGGGGGATGTAAGGTGGTTTTTTTCTTTCATTTTAGTATGAATATCACTTCAACTCTCTTTGTTAACTCAGATGATGCCGAAAATGCTGGCAAATAAACTCTCTAGAACTCGTTTTGGCATTTTAGAAGGCAAGCATCCTTTATTTCAGTACTGGATGCATGAGGGAATGATTTCCATCAGTAATTCATAATGAGACAAAAGATAGTTACAGAATATGTTTCCCACATACCTGCATATGCATACGTTTTCCCAGAAATCTTATGCATATTCTGTTACTTTCCAAGGACTAATTTTAATGTTATTATGAACTTCTCAACAGCCAAATCTCTGTTAATTGGAGCCAGTTCTCTGTCTGACTTTGCATTTTAGCTAAAGGCAGCCAGCAGAGGTGATTATAGAAGAAGACACATCTGTTCAGCACATATTATACTTAACAGTATTTTTCTCAAAGAAAATAACTGTATTTAGAAAAACACTATTTAAAAAAAAAATGCTGTAAAAATGCATGCTATCAGAGGGACGTGTCTAACTTTCAAAAAATACAGTTACTTAAATGAAACTAAACTCTAACATAAATTAAAATATTCCCCTTTTTGCAGTAGTAGCTACTTCTTTTATCACAGGGAATAACTTCTGCCTCAAAATGGAGGTAGAATACAGTGAGGTGGGATTCATTTACCTCAGTTCAAGTATTATTCTTGTGTATGCCCTTGATATAAAACTTACTTAGACAACATATCATGGCTGTGCTATTCCTACAAAACATGAAAATAAGTAAAATAAGAGTATGTAGCAAGAGTCAAATACCTGATTATGAATACATATGAAACAACATACAAGTAAATTATAAATTCCATTTACTGCTTATTTTTCAGGTGGGCATATTTTTTTTGTCTTGTATATTTGCGATTGCTGCTCTTCCTACAAACTATTTAGTACATAAAATTAATCTTTTTCTATATGTTATGATAGTGCATTAAATGTTTAATATTAGTGATAGTTCAGAACTGAGCTGTGCAGTATTTCAGTTTATAGAAGTCTTAATGGATGAAGCAGTGTTTTTTGGGGTTTTTTTGGCAGTTTATGATATCGCAAATTATAGATAACACTTAAAGAAATTTGCATATTTATAGAAATACTGATTGCATTAAACCAATTAAATTTGTTTGGTTCAGAATCTAAACAAATTGATTTCAAGTACATACAGGCCTTATTTTATTGGGTTTCAAAGTCTTTGAAGTTCCATACTGTTGTGTGGTTTAGCTCTGGTACATTTGAATCCTGTAATGACAGTGTGGAAACAGGAGCCTTGTCTAGTAGAAAGAATTTTTTGCAACCAATGTTTATTCACTTTTTTCTTTCTGTCGCTTCCCTCTTTTTTTTTTTATTTCTATTTCCTATGCTTTTGCAGCACAAAAGGATTCAGTCTTACTTTGTCAACTCTGAAATGGAGTAGTGGTTCTTTGCTGTGAGGTGTTGAAAAGGTGAAAGCATGCCAACTGTGAAATATTTTCAATGTCATCGCAATGAGAATGATAAGGTGTAGTTAATTCAATTTTATTTTGATGAACTTCTGACAATAGAAGGAAATTTGCAACTCCCAAGTAACCTGGGAATGAGCTTTGATTCTGGGGAGCACCACTGCAGTGACACCAGAGATGCTACTGGTGACCACAGTGTATTTCTCTGTGATCTGGGAGGCTTAGGAGTTTAGATGTAATTCCTAGCAGCAGATGGAAACATGTATTCATGCTCTAGACTTGTATCCTAATTAACTTTCAGAACTGTAGGGATTGGTGCAGTGCCTTTGCTGGAGTCAGTGTGGATCTGATGTGGCCAAACACAGCGTGCACAGCTGGGCTGTGCTGGAGCCAGTGGATGGTTCTTCATCTTAGCCCCTGTCCCAGGAGTGAGAGTGCAGGAAGCAACCAGAAGCGGTTGTGGTTTTGTACTTTGTTGGCACAGAGCTTGTTCATTCCAGCTCATTACGTCACACAAGTAGTTCTGTTGTCGGTTTGTTGCTTTATCGAAAACCTTTTAACTTCGAGCATCTGACCTGCCTCTGTGGCCAATAGCTGAGGTACAATAGTTTGTCCAAATCATGTGTGTGTACTGTGATTAAAAACCCATAGTTGTATGCTAGAAGAAGTACTGAAGATTTCTCTGTGTTTTTTAACTGGTCTTTGTTGTTTACAAGGTATTTCTTCTTTAATTGGACAATGTGATTTCCTACTTAATCCTACCCTACAGGATTTTAACAGCCCCCTAAAGATAAAATGCTAACTTTAGAAAAATTAAGATCATTTCTGTGAAGAGCTACGTTATTGTCTCATGAAGATGAAGCTGATGTGAGAAATGCTTTCTTGCATAAGTACCCACTGGTTAATGATGCTGCTGACAACCTATTGTATTCCTTTCTCCGCTTCTACTCAACAGTTGTTCATTGTATGTCTTTGAAGGAGGGTGATTTGATGAAACCCATCAATAAAAGAGAAAAAAATTAAAAAAGCTTTGATACCTTTTCACTCTGAAGTTGTTAAGAATCAAGTGGCAAGACATGCTTTATCTCTCGCACTAGAGCTGACTCTGTGGCTTGTGGCAAAGTGCTGTTTGGCATTTCTTTTGAAGAGTTGAAAAGGCAGGCAGGGCAGACGCCCTTCCTGAGTCAGACTCTTGGTGATTTGCCTTTACTAAGGATTTAATTGTAGCTGTGCAGATTTTATAACTATTTTAGTGAGGTGATGCATCCAGTTCTTTTGTTTTGAAGGATAAAATAATCATTGCAATGTTGTATTTAGTATACTGTGAGATACATATTTGCGCTGTTACTTCAAATGTTGGTTGTGTGTTTGAAATAGATGTTACTTCTCCTTCAGAATAACTGTGATGGGGTTAAAACCCATATGGTGCCTTCCTATAACTTTTGTTGCGTGTAAGTACACTTCTTTTTCATTAAATTGCTGTAATGAATGCATATGAAAAATAAGGTTGCACCCATGGATTAGAAAAATCAAAAATAGTTGAGTAAGTTTAGAGAACAGAATGTTGAATATTTGCTCCCTTGAATAGAACAGAACTGTAACTGGATAGCTCTTCTATCTTCAGAAACGTACTCCATTTTCTATGGCCTGAAACAGCTTTAAAATATGAATATGGAACATGATTCTGGCGTTTCGACCTGATCAACTGAGAGAAGCTGAAAGGAATAATCTAAATTTGTATGAAGCTGACTTCCGTTATTTAATGTAACAGGGTAGATTGGCAGTCAGCCAGCCTAGTGGAATGGGCATCGCCTTTCATTGTCTATTAAATTAGAGATATGCCTTGAAAAGAAGATTTATAATAATGTTCTTGAAGTTTTTTGGTTTGTTGTGTTTTGTTTGTTTTTTAAGCAGAGAAGTCGTACATTAGAAAAATAGGAATTACAAGGTTTACTGTGCAACTTCCACTCTGGTTTTGAGGAAGAGAGGACGTTTGACTTTATGATAAGAAAAATCATTATAAAAACCTGTTCAGTTGCTGTGAGTTTAAACTCAATTTAAGTGTACTTTTGAAGTGTCTAGTTCTTTGTACACTTAATATAATTAATCAGAGAAGAATTGAGGATTAGAAAGCATTAGAGCATTAGAAATTTTGGTAGTTTGATACAGAAAGCAGCATGAAATGTGGGTAACATCTGTGTAGAGTACCTTTTTTTTTTTTACTTTTTGCATGGTTTGTTAGGCTTCTTTGTATTGTTACTGAAGGTGTTTAAACTGAGAATAAGAAAGTTGGTTATATATTTTTTATATATATAGTTGTATATGCATATATGTATACATTGTTGATTGATTCTGCAAAGCCTCTCAGCCCCAAGTTCTTGTGCTAAATCAGGTGATGCTGTTCTGACTTGAAAATTGATGTTGTCTGGCTTGTTTCTGATGCTATTGAGTGAAGTACCCTGAGGCTATTTTCTTGAGGGTGTGTGTTGGTTAAGTAGTAATTGACAGAATGCTTTAACTGGCATATGAATTATATGGGATAAAACTTCTCTAGTCTTTGAGTAAATACTTCTGAGTTAAGGCCTTTTAATGCTTAGAGTTTGTGAAGCAGAACATTGCTTGTCCTGGAGTTGTTCTGTGGATAAGTTGGTTGAATTGTTTGAAGCTGATCTGGGATCTTGAAGGCAGATGAAAGTATGTTTTTGATTTTATCCTTAACGTACCTGATTGCTACTAAATTGACTTTTGTCTTTCTTATTTACAGGCTGGAGCTCTCGATTTATTGAAGGAGCTTAAGAATATTCCCATGACCCTTGAGTTATTACAGGTATGATTATATAATTGTTATGTTGCAAATATGAACTCCATAATGATGAAAATGAAGACAGCAAATTTGGAAGGAAGTTGCATTATTATAGTGGATTCTTGTGTAGAAACTTTTTGGAAGACTCAGTGTTATTATGGGGTAAATTGTCTTACTTCAACCTGATTTAGGGCACTTAGCTGAAGTATTTTCTTCTAGTAGCAAGCTCTTAAAACTTATCTTTCTCTCTTACTGTAGGTGTAGAAGGATCAGGTCTTTTAGCCTACTCTTGCATAGTAGATTGGCTGTACCTTAGTTAAGTATCCACTGCTGTATTCAAAACAGTTCTGCTGCATAAGTTTGCATTTGGCAAAAAGTTTAGACTCAAATTTACATTATTCTTGTTGGGAGTTTTATAGATCTGTAAAGTCCGTTGTAAATTTTCTGTTAGTCACCTGTTTGCTTAAGCATTGGAGGACTCAGAGCAACATGAAATGTTGAAATGCAAAGTAATCATAGGCATTGCTCTGGTAGTGGATCATTAGTGTGTTAATATCAAGGTGGTTGATGATAATGGAAATCTGGGAGCACGTACTTCCTCTGCCTAGACTGAAATATCAGTTGATGGGTTTGAACTAAGGGACACAGGATGCAAGTGAAAAGTGTGTTTCTACACTCATTTTTGAGCAGTTTTGAACACAGACTGCATTGAGGAAAGTACTGCTAGCTGATGTGACAGTTTCGTTATTCCTATGTAATAACAGCAGTGACATGTCTGCCTTTTTGGTTTGAGCTGGCAAGGTCCAATTTATCGTTTTGTGGAATAGGAGGGTGCACATCAGAGTTGTGCTTGTGTCTCACCTGAGTTTTGTCATAAAAAGCTGAAGTGGTTACAAACAGTAACACAATTGTGTCGTATCTAACGAGTTTTATATAAGCAAGCTGATCCTTGCTCAGCTAGGCAGGGAGCCAGTAGTCTTCCTCTCACGTAGTTTATCTCGTGGTGAGAATTGCAAATCTGTTCAGCAGCCATGCAGTTATTAAAGGCATCGTGTCCCTGCTAATTGTTGTTAGTGCGCAGCCAAACAGTGAGTGAGGCAGACAGTCTTTTTTTAACAAACAGGTTTTACTGGAAATTACACACATGTATGCAGAACTTGGCTGCGAGATACAATCCTTGTTAATGACTTCTTGCCAGTTCCTTGGCAAACCAGGGAGACCCGGGTACCTGGAGGTAGTTATTCTTCCGGGGATGATTTGGCTTTTCTTTGATCCAGGTGCTCGCTGATTCTCTGTCCTTGTGCTCTCTTACAAGTTAAAGTTGGTAACAGTTCTTCTTGCTCCAGTGGTTGCTTTTCTTTACTGACTATTTTTCCTTCGTTTTGTCTTTTGGTCTGCTTTGGAGTAGGATAGCTGTCACTGTATGCTTTATGTTCAGGCATGGGTTACTTATGCTAACTGTTGCTCATACCAGCTAAAGGCTGCTTGGCCTACAGTTTGAATGCTTTAAATTTTCCTATAGAGTGATTTATATTTAGTGAGTCCTATAAATGGTAAATGAAACAAAACTGAGCATCTTAAGAACAATTTGAAAAAAAAATAGTTATTGATCAAAATATGAACTAATAGTAAAATACTTATTTGTATTGTTAAATGTTTTTCTCCTCTTCCGAAACTAAAATTGTGGAGATTTTCTACTTGTTAGATTAACGTGTTAGACGTCTTCTAAAATGAAACTTTTATTGTTGTTGAGCTAAATTTATGTCATCTTCTGAGTCTTAAAAGGACTGAATTACACATCAATCTCCCTTTCGCTCTGTAGGTGGCAGTAGTGCCAAAAGTTTAAAGCCTGTCGCTATCTTGGCCTTTTCATAGAGGTAGGCTAGTCTTACTGTTTTTATCTAAAAGCAGAACCCTCTATGCTTAAGATTTTAAAGAATCTTAGTATTGGCAAAATGATTAGGAACCTAAACCATAGTTGCTCCCAACTGATATTACAGCTTCTTCCATAGCCACTGAATGGAAATTCTAAGAGTATGAAGTTAGTGAAGCAGGTGGTAAGCGGCTGATCGTGCAAAATATAAATACATTGCTTCACAGAAAAATAAGATTATGAAATTAGAACTTTTGCAAAAAAAATTTATGTAACATTAAGATGTATATGTAAATTTCCTATTGTTACATATTTTGAATGTCATACTTAGTTTAGGTAAGTAGTTCTGCAGTGCTGTTTGAAATGGTTTAGGAGTAAAATATCTTCTGACCGACTCCCCTTAACTCTTCACCCCACCAGCTTCTGTGGTGAAGACAAATGATAATACTGTTGTATTTTTTTTTTTCAAATGTCCATGTTGTTAAAATCAGTTTTGTAAAGTCTTGGAAATCCTGATATTCTTAAAAAAAACCCAATCCACAAAACCAAAGAATAAAGGTACTTTTTAAAAACAGTATCAGAGTACAAGTTTATATATTTTTCCTTGTTAAATTATGTTCATGTCAGGTTTTATATTGTGTATTTTTTTTCCGTTGCAGTCTACCAGAATTGGAATGTCAGTGAATGCAATACGCAAGCAAAGCACAGATGAAGAAGTAACATCTTTAGCAAAATCTCTTATCAAGTCTTGGAAGAAACTGTTGGGTATGGTGACACAAACTTGTTTTCCCCTGCTCTTGCATGTTTTTGCTCTGTGCATCTTTGTGCAAATCCTTGACATTGCCTTGCTTTAGATATATTTGTGCTCCTGTGTAAGTATTGAAACTTCCTGCACTGATGCAGTTATTTTTACTCTTTACCAGTGGTTACTGTGAAAGTGCATTCAGAGAAAAGGTTAATCACAGAATCGTAAGGTTGGAAAAGACCTCTAAGATCATCAAGTCCAACCATACCTGTTCCCTTCCTGAACCATGTCCCTAAGAAACTCATCTACGCGCCTTTTAAACACCTCCAGGGAGGGTGAGTCAACGACCTCCCTGGGCAGTCCCTTCCAGTGCCTGACCCCCCTTTAGGTAAAAAAAATCTTCCTAATATCTAGTCTGAACCTCCCCTGGTGCAATTTATGGCCATTTCCCCTTGTCCTATCACCTGTCGCTTGCAATGAGAGACCTGCACCCACTTCGATACAATCTCCTTTCAGGTAGTTGTAGACGGTGATGAGGTCTCCCCTCAGCCTCTTCTCCAAGCTGAACAACCCCTGTTCCCTCAGCTGCTCCTCACAGGACTTGTTCTCCAGCCCCTTCACCAGCCTCGTCGCCCTGCTCTGGATGCACTCCCAACACCTTCATGTCCTTCTTGTAGTGAGGGGCCCAGAACTGAACACAGTACTCAAGATGTGGCCTCACCAGTGCCGAGTACAGGGGCACAATTACGCCCCTGGTCCTGCTGGCCACACTGTTTCTGATACAGGCTAAGGTGCCATTGGCTTTCTTGGCCACCTGGGCACACTGCTGGCTCATATTCAGCTGGTTGTCAACCAGCACCCCAGGTCCTTCTCCTCCAGGCAGCTCTCCAGCCACTCTTCCCCAAGCCTGTAACGCTGCATGGGGTTGTTGTGCCCCAAGTGCAGAACTCGGCACTTGGTCTTGTTAAACCTCATCCCATTGGTCTCAGTCCATCAATCCAGCCTGTCCAGATCTCTTTGCAGCGTCTCCCTTCCTTCAAGCAGATCAACATTTCCACCCAGTTTAGTGTCATCAGCAAACTTACTAAGAGTGCATTTAATCCCTTCCTCCTGATCATTGATAAATATACTGAACAGGACTTGACCCAGGACTGAACCCTGAGGAACACCACTTGTGACTGGTTTCCAGGTGGATTTAACTCACAACCCTTTGGGCCCAGCCAGCCATCCATCAGAGGGTGTGCTGGTCCAGGCCAATGGCAGCCAGTTTCTCAAGCAGAATGCTATGGGAAACAGTGTCAAAGGCTAATGTGTTAATGTCTTTTTATTGGGGCTGGCGAGCAGTAGGAAATCAGCTTCTGTGACATGACTCATTTCTGAAGTCTCGTTACCTGCTGTTGAGCTAGAATGACTGTACTGCACTCCTAAGCACTAACGAACTATTTTGACTATTTTCTTTGTCAAATATAATGGGTACTCTGAAGAACTTGTGCAAAATCTCATATGAGAGTGTGGAGGCTTTGAAGTTTGATTATAAAGTCATTTGTGAAGAGAAAAAAACCAGTAAGAAATTGACGTTAAAAATCTGTTAGAACTTACAGGTAGTGAGAAATAGATCTGCACTTTCTAAAACCAGCATAGTTTTAAACAGCTTACTAATTAGTGAGTTGATACTTCTTGTTTAATTTTCCTTAAGGCAATGAATACAGTTAATGAAAACTTTTTGTTAGCAGCGTTTTATTCAAGTGTTTTTCATAGTACTTAATGTATTTGAGAACGCTCAAATCCCAAATCCAGATAGTTTTACTCATACCCAGTGCTGTACTATGTTTTATTTCTTTGTATCTAATTTTAGCTAAACTAAGGAAGCTTAAAGTATTGAAATAGAAAACAGTTTACATTACTTTTTAACTGATGTAAATATTTGCCATTCTATCTGGAAAAGTATACTAAATACTAGGAGGTTTTAGAGTCCCCTCCTGTTTGAAGTCAGCCTCATATTTATCAATTGTGAAGTATTTTGTTGGATACTTTGTTACTGTCTTGTAAATGGTATGGAAATGTGTAGAAATGACTTTGTATCCATTCAATATCCATCTTTGTGTCCATAATTATGTAGAAATGGACAGTTTGTGTTAGCTTTCAACTTCCATATTCTATAAGAAGAAACAACCTCTATAGAAGACATTTTTTAACCTACATTTAAAAAGTTAGAAAATGCAAATTAGGTAATTTTAGTAATTAAATTTATGTAATACTACATATGCTGATAAAATACTTTTAAAATAATGATAATTATTTTTGTTATAAATTGAATACATACTGTATAAAGGATCTGACAAGAATTGACTGGTGAATAGTGGAAATTATGTACTTTTTATGTTTGACTTTTCACTTAGAACTTGAAGTCTAACTGTATAGTATCCACAGCATCAAAGTGGTAAGATGCATAAGTGGAGAAATGGACTTGAATATTAACTTGAGTTACTCTAAGAAATTCTAAAAGCAGCAGCTGGATTGAGTGACCTAGCTCTCAAGTTATTATTAATTTAGGTTAAAAAATAATGCTCTCTCCTCTCTCTAAGTTCTGAAATTTCCCCTCTAAATTTCAGTTTTTTGATACTGCAACTTAGTTTAGGCAACAATTAGAGGAAATACCTTTTTTTCCTTTCCCCTGCAGAATTCTAAGCTTTTGGGAGTGCACTTAGATACTGGTTTTATTGGGAGGACTCGCTCTTCTGGGTTTTGAGCAAAGGAATTGCTATTTATTTGTTGAGACAGTAAAAATAGTCTTCTGTCTCAGTTTTTTAACACAATATCTTCAGTCAGTCAGATATATCTCTATGTTGTTACTTATAGCTGGCTGATCTTTAAGCGTTCAAACATTGTGAAACATTGTGAAGTCTTTGTGAGTTATTTTTGTAAATGACATTTTTAATTTAGGCAAGAATTGTTGACTGGTCAGGCTGCATGTTCTCTTTAAGTTCAGAGCTGTCAGAACTTACGTTCTAAGAATGCATGGGAAGCATAAGAAGAAATCAAAGTAAGGTTGTGAATGAACAGCTGTATTATGGCTTGACCAGAGCCATGCCAGGTTACCAGTGTTATTTCAGGGAGATCAGAAGCTCCCCATCAGAGGGCTGGCAAGTGTGGTCTGCAGTGACTCACTGAAATAGCTACAGTGCAAGATTACTTTCAGATGTTGCTGTAAGACTGTTAAACCACACATCCAAGTTGGTCACAATTTACATGAGGAAGCAAATTCTGTTCTCAGTACTGTTCAGTTATAACACAGGATTTGGAAATAGATTATTTTGCCAAGTAGTCAAGTATTTAGAGTGTGGTATGCAGATAATGAATCTGTGCATATCCATTTATGTTATGAAAAGTGCTACTGTATATTAAAAACCAAGAACAAAAATGCTTTAGAGAATGTTACATTCTCCGTCACAAATAATTACTTACTGAACTCTAAGAATACAGACAAAAAGATCTCAAAGGTCTTTTCCAACCTCGTGATACTGTGATTAAGTAAACATAACTCCAATAAATTTATGTACTGATGATTGGACAATAATCTTGGCTTTAAGGGCAAGTATGATCATCTGTTGCTGGTAACTAAAAGTGGAGGCACAAACATTTTGAAATGCCTATTCAAAAAGTGTATGCCTGGGTTATTTTAAAAGAATGTTTAAGTTCTTAGTGTTTTCAAGAGAAGATAACACCGGCCAGACTTCACAGAATTGTTTTACTCAGATTACTTTGCTCATGCAAACCTTTAATACTTTGAACCTTGGTTTAATTCTACTGGAGCAAGCTGGTAGAGTATAGGATTACCTTGCAGATATGTTAATGCTATGGTTAGGGAAAGTCGTTCAAGGATGTTTAGTAACCTACTAGTTTTGCTCAAAAAAAATTGTTGTTGACAAAACAAGTTCCTAAATTACAGTCTATAATAATGTTTCAGAGTATTGTTTCCTATTGATAAGAGTACATGTCTTTATAAGCTATCAAGTAGAATCAAGTGCAAAAATAATTTCAAAAGTTTACTTTTCGTATTAAGTATGAGCTGTGGACACATGTATTTGGAACTTTTCCATGTATGGTTAGTAGGCCTATAATTTGTTAGGATTATCAATGGAGAGTAAAAAATATTGCAAATTATATTACATTGTATAGGAGAAAAAACATGTATAGCAAAGAAGTTAGTGTCATGCTTTTGTCATTAGTGATAAAAAAATCTTTAAAAATGGCAAGCGGTTCATGATTTTGTTGTTTATTTGTAGATTTTATTCCTGCCTATGCTACTGCTAGGAAGAAGCTTTTCTGATTTTACCTCCATTTTTTGCTGCATCTTTCAGAGGAATAGCTTACAAATGTAGCTGCTAATGCATCTCAAGATTATTTTGATCAGGGTCTGAAAAACACGGCCTAAAGAGTTACTAAATCTGAGGGTCATTGTTAAATTAACTACTATGCCATCTTTTCCCTTTTCTCCTATCTGTTTCCTTTAACTTTTTTAAACTGAACACTCGGAAGACTTTCCAGGTTCTGGTGGTGATATCTGAATCAAAAACATATGAAAACCCACTAAATTAAATTCTCATGTGTTTCCAGGGAAGAACTAGCCACCTTTCATTAACATTTATGAAAAATGCTGACTGTAAAAAAATTTGTAATTTGAACTTAAATTTATAAATTCACAACTTTTTTTTTTCTAGTTACTAGCAAATGTCTTGAGTTCACTCTAATATAATGAGAGGAATCTAGGATGAAGCTGTTAATGGCTTCTAACATTCAGATTAATTATTTTATCTTTGCCCGTGTATTATTACATTAAAAATTTTGTTCTCGTAACAAAGAACAGTCATGTCATATTTTACCCTGGGGAGATTATTTCACTGGAAAAGGTAGAAGTATCTTTCAAATGAGGTACAAGCGCCAGATAGAAACTGCAATGCAGTAGTCAGAATTTGATAGGCTTATTCCAGTGGCTAAAAGTCAATTCATGTTACTGAGTTGTTCTTTGTATTTTAAAGAAGCATTAATATAAATCAGATGATGTTATTTTTTTAAAAAGAAAAGTTCAAAGATTTTTTTGTGACCTTCTGAAGCTGCAGTAGCTAAAACTGTGAACTTATGGTTTTCAATCCTAAAATTGATGACAACAAGTTGGCTAAGTTTTAATAGCTGTATGAAGTTCAAAAAGTAATTGTGCCTCTTTAATGCAACTTGTAATTTATATTATATAAATATTTATGATGTACTGTAGGCTTCCTGACATGAATCACTTGCACATTGGAATTTTTAGATATTTTTCACAGAAGGGCCATCTTTTCCATCTTACTTTGTTAGAATTTCTGTGGTTGTTTGTAGTTCCAATTAAAAAAATACTGTTTGACGCTGCATTTCCTTTCCTCAGTGCTTTCCAGTTTATGATCCATAAGAGTAAATGACTTAAACATGTAGGAGAATATTTCAAGCAAACAGAGAATATAGTTAACTTTACTTCTGGATTTCTGCGAAATGGATTAAACAAAAATATCTTTAAGCTCTTCTTTAAGTTAGCAAAGACATTGTCGTTTTGAAGATATTTGCCTTCAAATTTGCTTCACTTGTTTCAGATGCTGAAGTTTGACCTTAGTTTGAGAAATACTTGCAGAGACTGGTCTGCAGGTGAAGGAAGAGCTGCTCTTTTACCTTTTGCTTTGTCCCAGCACTTCACATGTACCCTTCCGTACATAAGTGAAAGAAGCAATTGGGGTATCAACAGATATTCTCAGGTGCCTCCTTTCTCTGATGAAGTGGTATTGGGTTAAGTGAAAGTGTTTGATAAACTAAAACAAGATGTCAGCTATACAACAGCTGTGTATTTGGTGCAAAATAAGTAGGAGGTATATATGTCAGCTCTGAATTTAACACCTTCCGTGCCAGGAAAAAATATGGACGTGAATGGGCTGAAGCAGAGCTGCTTTGGAGAACCTGAGCTGTGCCCCAAGATACTGCTTTGGTCTATCAACTTGTCTGAAAGCCTCTGACAAAAATGATCATATACTTAAAAAAATTATGAGGGAAAATGATATTACATGCATATTTAGAATGTTTTTAAAAATATTATTTCATGTAAGCCTTTGTTGCCATAGAGAGTAGTCATGTGAATACGCATGTTAAAAAAAGGGATTTGTTTTCTTCCTCTGAGTACTGTGCACTTTAGGTGTCATAACAAGGAGCTGTGATCCATTCAGTCTTGTAGCCTCAATTGCTTTCTTAGTGAAATTGCTTTTCTATAGATATCTGTTGAATCAATACATATTAGGATTTTTGAGTAATGCTTTTCTCTTGTTAAAGGCAATCAGTAAAAGTGCATCATCTATTGTGTTTGGTTTTCTTTATTTTTTCTTTAATGGAGAAATCTATCAAGGATTGAATACAAAGTTACAAAAGGTGGGTGAGGAAGTCACTAAACATATAAACTCATGAAGGCTGGGAAAATATTCTGGAGAAGTATCTATGTCCGCTTGTCTGGTTCCTATGCTGTTTTGTAGGAGTCTCTTTTTAGGTACAGGTGGAGAAAGGATAGCAGATGGATACTTGGTCTGTTACAATATGGCTGTCTCTGTGGTCTCCTTTTATATGATGATGATTTTTTAAGAAATTGATACTTGGTTTGATACTTACCTTAACTTTTCAGTTAGGGACTTTATCATAATCCTGTTCAGATTAATCTTTTCTGCGTAGTTTTAGATGTAAAGTGTTCCTATTAAAAATAAACCAGTGTGGTAATTTTCTGCTCTCTAGGGGGAAAAAAAGCAAAACTTGGTGCTTCAATGAACCCCAAATTTGCGTTTTCCTTATCACCAAGTTCCTCTGAGAAATGTGGGGATGGGACTCTTCTGTAAATGGAGATGCTTTTAGGTGCTTGAACTGTATTTAGTTACCTATTTCAGGACGTCTTTGTGGGAAAGACTGAGCCTTATCAGATTTCCCTTCTTTTCTTGATCTGTTTTTGGTTCTTTTTAAAGTTTGCAATGTGTCTACAGATTGGGAAGTGCAATGGCAGGTTTCTGAGAGCTTAGGGAGAGGAATTTGTAAAATCTGTCAGTGAGTGATGCCAATCTCACTAGATTTTCTCTGTAGGCAGTGGAGAGTCAGCCTTTGAGCAATTCAAAGCAGGAGCTTGATTTAACCACTCTGAATCCTTTACAGTAGAAGGAAGTATGCGTTCTCACTAGGCTTAAGTTAAATGTGATTGCCCTTCTTAATAAAGGCTTTCATCTTTATTCTGTATAAAATCATCATTAAATTTAGCGTGTATGGGAGAGACAAATTCAAATAATTTTAAACACTAAGGCAAATAATTTAAGAACTATCACAGAAAATACTCTGTGAGTGTCTGGAAAACTCCTTCAAAAGCACATGAAAAATATATGATTTTTGGCAACCATGGTAGCTTTCACACCACAGTTTAATTTGGTTCAGCCCTTTGGTAGAAATCCTGTGAACACAATTAAAAAGAATGGCATGTGTTTAGTAGGAACTTAAATTTAAAACATGGAAGGCAAACTTCAGAGACTTGATACAGTAGTTTAAAAAGTTATTGTCTACCTTATGTGGCAGAGTTGACAAAAATAAATCATGAAAGTCTGTATTTTCACCATGTCTTCACTGCCAATTTAAGCAGATGCTGGACTTGACTCAAAGGATCTGAAGTGTTGTCATATTTTCCATTTGCTGGGTTGGGGAAGGTGTTGGGGAGTAGAAGGCTGTACTGCAAGAGAAGGTCAAAGCAGAGAGTGGGAGCTGATAACATTTCCAACTGGTTCAGGAGAAATCATCAAAGATATTTTACCACTGCTTTAAATCTGTTCCTATTTCTGGGTGAAAGTGTTTCTCATATTTTGTGTTTCCAGATGGACCTTCAACTGATAAAGATTCTGAAGACAAGAAAAAGGAGCCTGCATCTTCCTCACAAAACAGCCCTGAAGCAAGAGAAGAAAGGTTCTTCATTCTTCCTGACTATACAAATCATATTACTCAGTATAAATTAACATTAAACAATCTGGTCCAAATTTTTCATATTAGAGACAGCTTCTACATTCTTCTCTGAAATACATAGAGTTGTACAAGGAATGGTGTGTTGTTAGGGAAGTAAATCCTGGTGCTGCTGACGTAAAAAAGATGAAAGGTGCAGGTCAAGATATGGCCAGACTAGTTACTGTTTATTCGATCTGTCTCATCTGTCAAATATTCCTTCCTCTCTCAATATTAGCACTGAGCTTTGAGAACTGTAAAACAACTTTGTCACAGCTTTGTGGTGACTGCGTGTGTTACAGGTTTAGAGTACTATTTTTGTTTGTTAGCTTTTATGTTTAATAAACAATCTCATCCTGTGGTTTTCTTGGTAAAGACAAAATATAGGTTATCAGAAAAATAAACATATGTTAATGGTGCTATAGGAGCTGAAGAACATCTGTGAAATAGAATCTGCAAGCCCATTTCTTTTGTGCATTTCTAGTTTTAGTGAATCTGTTTCCAGCAGCTGTTTTCAAATTGAAATTTAACTGCTAACGATTTGTCCTATTGCAAGCTGAAAACTTTTTGTTTTACGGTTTACAAAGCTACATTGTTTGTTACTATGGTACCACTTCGGTACGGTATGAAAACTGAATGCAGTGCATTCAGTGCAGACTGGATGCTGGTGTGGTGGATCTTCTCTGCTTTTTAAAGTAAAGTTCTGGGGGCGAGGCAGGGGTAAGATTTCGTGGTTAATGTAGAGAACTGAATTAAAGCTTACGTGCCACATAATGGCATGATATATCTGCTGCCTCTATTGTGTGGAATACTCTGGTGAATATTCTAAAGACAATTCTAAAATTTTATTGACTCTAGAGCTATAAGTAGCTTTAGAAAGGTGGCCTGTGTTCTTCTTGTGGAATGCCATCAAATGGATATTGCAAAAGACCTGTGTTTGCCCCTGAACAAAGTTATTTGAAGAGGGGAAAAAATCATTAATGTTGGTTTTCTTTTTGCCTTTTTTAGCAGTTCAAGTAGCAATTCCAGCAGCAGGAAAGAGGAGGGTACTGCTCCCTCAAATTCTTTCATCCCTTCTTTTCCCCGGGCTCCAAGCACTTCGGATTCTGTACGAGTGAAATGTAGAGAAATGCTCTCTGCAGCACTCAGAACAGGAGGTGAGCTTTGTAGACTGTATTTTCAAGTTTAACTATTTCCTTCTTTTCTATTTCAGTCCTTCCCACTCTATTTTACTCCTGGCTCATAGGACCTTGTTGATATCCATTTGTGCGTATATACCTGTTAGGCTGGTTCACCCAAGCTGCAAGTAATGAGTAACCTTAACAGCATGGGACAACATTTTTGTTGATGATGATATGGAACATTTTGTGGCTTCTCTTTATCTGATATCTTTCCTACAATGGAACTTCCTTTCAGAAAGGTTATTGCCTCCTTAGTGCCTTATTTAAATCTTATTGTGGAAGCTGCTGGGGTTTTTTTGTCGTGGTCTGACTGAGAGTGTCATTATATACATGCCTGCCTTTGTTACATTAGACATCCTGTAAGCGTTCCAGATTTTGGATTTTGAGGGCTGCGTTTCTGTCTTGATTTAATCTTCTTTACGTTTCGTTGAGATACTCACAGTAGTAGTCTTGCATTGCTTTATCTTCTTGGCCTTTGGGCATCTCCAAGTTCCTTGGCTGTTTTGTTTGGTTTTGTTTTTTTTTTTTTTTCTTTTTGCCCTTCATGCATACTGAATGTCTTTAAACTGACAAATTGAATGATGTGCTAGGAGCAAACTAAAAGTTAGGCTTGTCAGAATGACCTGATTTTTTTTTTTTTTTTCTTTCGGGTCCCGCTCTTCTACCAGAACTTACAACCTAGCTCCTGTTCCTCTGTTCTTAGCTTAGTGTAACCTGACCTGGTGTGTGCAGACTTCTGAATCAGACTTTTTTATTCTCTTATGCTTTCTTTTAATTCACATAAATTCAGATTCAGGCCATAATCAAAGCTGACTAAGACTGTGAATTTGTGGTTCTTTGGATATGTAGTTTATAGACTTCCAAAGTAATTTGTGACAAGAAAGTTGTCTATAGAATCTTATTATTCATAATTCTATGTAGTCTTAAATTTAGCTAGTTTTCCAAGAACTCTTTTTGCTGTATTACTTTCTGCAGCACACAGAAACTGCTATCTGTGGGTTGAATGTCAGTTTGAAAAAAATAAGGTTATGTTCTGGTTTTATGGTCTCTGGCATGAGAACAAAGGAGAAATGGTGTTTGGATTACTTGTTGAAGTATACCCATGTTAAAATGGCGGCGAAAAACCATACTGTATCTAATTTGTCCTAAGCTGTCTTGGAAAGTCTTTATGAGTACGAGTTTTGGTCAGAAACAGTAAACAACTATTATGAAATGTTTTGGGTCAAGTGCTGCATTGTCTTTAGGATTGCTGTGGTCTATTTCTTCTAATTTACATGTTTTATGACACATTTCTGCTTTGTGTTTTTTATAACATCTAATAATATTCTTTCAGTTATTTAATTACGATGTTGCAAATGAAATCTTTCTCCTACATGCGTGCAAAACATTGCTTCTGCTTGTATTGTGTGGACTGAAAGAATTGATGAAACACAATACAAAATGTTTTCTTTTTATAGTAGTCAGTTCTACACACACAGATATACTGTGGAGATGAGTATTTGCCGAGCCTGTGAGAATATTTAATATTTTTCCACATAGCAAAGTTACTTGTGGTTGCAAATAGATGCCAGGATTTTGTTTTGTGAGAGGTGTTAAGGTTGCTCTGCTTTATTTAAACTTCCATTGCTCTTCACATCACTTATTTTTGTTCTTCCAAGTAATAAGTCAGCTAACTTTTGAAAGGATGGGTTAAACTTTCCTATGCAAAAGGAAAATTCACTGTAGTTGTTTCATAGTTTGCTGAGTCTCAGTTTTGAATGGGATCTAAGGGGATACAGAACACTGATCAGATTGTCAGGTTGCTAATATTTCAATATTTGTTTTCCTCAGATGATTACATTGCTATTGGTGCTGACGAAGAAGAGCTGGGTTCTCAGATTGAAGAAGATATCCTTTGTTGTACATCTGTGTGCTCTAGAACAAGAGTGTTTGTAAAAGCATTGATAAAGTTAACTTGATCTAGATATTGAATATTTTTTTAATTTAATACAAACATAGCAAACTGCGTTCAGCAGGGTTTTTTTTCAATTCAGTATGTTTTCCTTGCAGCAGCATTATATCTTACTGAACCATTCTGACAAAATTCTGGGCTCTTCTATGTTATTTTAAAATCTTTTCTTTTTAACAGTTTTAACCTTTTTCTAATGTCTTTATTACATTTTCTACAAGTTTATTTTGAATTTTCAGGAGGGTTGTTCTGGTAGCAGTACTTGAATACTTAGAGCAGAGATCTGGGCTTTTTCTTTTAGGGTTGGGTTTTTTGAGAGAGTCAGCCACCATTCCTATTAAGGAATGCCCTGTTTCTGTTGCAAACCTATTTTAAAACTCTTGTTAGTGAGCTGCCAGTGTTTGAATATGTGTTTTATGAATCAATTAACGCTCAGAATGAGGTCAATAAGCTGGACATCAGTCTTATGGGTGACAATTTCAATTGAGATCCTACTACTCAAATTTACGTTTCTCTGGCAATGTGCTGGACTGTGATTAGGCATCAGAAGGACGTGAATTCTGCTGTGTTGAACAGGAAAGTAACTGTTGGTTGAGGTTGAGGTGGTGGGAAAGGCCTCAGTTGAGAAGTGCTTTACTTTAGAAAATTGCTTCCCAATATTAATCCTTTGTAGTACTCTGTTTTAGTTTATATTATAGATCCTTACATCCAAAGCACCTATCTTCCAAGAATTAAAAAACACTGATATGAAATACAAAAATAGGGTACGAAGTAGGATAGCAAATCTGAAGGATGCAAAGAATCCCAACTTAAGGAAAAATGTGTTATGTGGGAACATTCCTCCTGACAAGTTTGCCAAAATGACAGCAGAGGTAAGTAAAGCATAAATTTTAGACCGTTTCCCTATTGGACTTAACATCCTGGCCTGCATTTATTAGCCCTAAAAATAATTTACGTAAGCTGCCTCCACTTCTGAAAGATTGACTTGCACAGTCTGAATTAGACAGGACTGTGTTGGAGCAGAGGGAATAAAAGTGGTGTCTGTTAAGGGTTCCTAAGTGTTGGATTTTGTCTCTGAGTCAGAAGGCAGGTGAGCTGTTAAGTGCAAATTTCCTGAAACGGTATAAGTTGTACTGGTTTTGAAAGGTCACATGATGTAGTGGTGATAGTTTTTTAATTCAAGAACATATAACTATATCTGGCGAGTGACTCCAAGCTGCTTACTCATTCACCTTTCTGGATATGTGTTAGCCTGTCTTGCTATTTGTTTTTCAAATGCTGACCTCTCCTTTGTAAAGTGTAGTGCTGTGGTTTTTAAGATCAGTCACTCTCCTGTTGGCATTTTCAGTGTTCGTTTAAAGCTTATTTCAGATTTGATAGCATATTTCAGTGATTTTGAAGGAAACTTCCACAATGAGTAGAAAAAGCCACAAGTGATAGGAGAAAGAAGCTAGGAAGGATTGCCCTTTAAATCAAATTTTATGTTATTGAAAGAACATTTGGGACACTTGAATAGAAATTCCTGTTCAGATGGCTACTGTCTACGGATGCTTGCTGTCTTTACAAATCAAAATAAATCTGGGAAGTAAAATAGAAAATTAGATTTTATGGGAAAGAAAAACTAAGGCATGCTTAACATTTGGTGTCACTTTTGTAGTCCTACCTGTATGTGTTGGATTCACCCCACCCCCCACCCTAATCAGCTATAAATGATTACCTTGGACACTCAAAGAAATTAAATCTATGATCAAGTAATGAAAATAACGATTAGCTTTATTTTAAGGAAAAGAGATTTATGTTTTGTTTTGTTTTTCTTTCTGTAACTTTATGTAAAGGTTAGCACAAACAGATAAACAAATGTATAAAGAACAGTAGATTGTATCTTCAGTACATATTTTGAGCTTTAGTTATACATGTACATAAGCACAAACGTATGTTTTGTTAGGTCCAGTGCCCATTTTGTTTTAATTTATAATTTTAATCAAAAATATTAGGGCTAAAGACACCACTTAGTGAAATAGCATTAATACAAGTTTTGTGTTCCACATCTGCATGGGATATGGAGTAAAACTTTTGGAGTAGAATGGAACATTTTAGTTTTGCTGTGCCCGCTGGGTAACTATACATAGAGTTGTATATGTTTGGAGTTTCTGCAAACCAGAGCTGTTTTGAAGGAAAAAGAAAAACAGTGAATCTGAGCTCCTTGGTTTGGTTTGTGTTTTGAAACAGAGTCTATGTGACCAAGTTGGGAGGGAGTGCCAACCTGCCGGAAGGCAGGAGGGCTCTGCAGAGGGACCTTGATAGGCTGGAGAGATGGGCTGAGTCCAACGGGACGAAGTTCAACAAGGCCAAGTGCCGGGTCCTGCACTTTGGCCACAACAACCCCATGCAGCGCTACAGGCTGGGGACAGAGTGGCTGGAGAGCAGTTAGGTGGAAAGGGACCTGGGGGTACTGATTGACAGGAGGCTAAACATGATCCAGCAGTGTGCCCAGGTGGCCAAGAAGGCCAATGGCATCCTGGCCTGTATCAAGAACAGTGTGGCCAGCAGGACGAGGGAAGTGATCCTTCCCCTGTACTCGGCGCTGGTGAGGCCACACCGTGAGTATTGTGTGCAGATTTGGGCCCCTCAGTTCAAGAAAGAGATTGAGGTGCTGGAGCGGGTCCAGAGAAGAGCAGGAAAAATGGTGAAGGGACTTGAGCACAAGTCCTATGAAGAGAGGCTGAGGGAGCTGGGGTTGTTTAGCCTGGAGAAGAGGAGGCTCAGGGGTGACCTCATCGCTCTCTACAACTATCTGAAAGGAGGCTGTAGTCAGGTGGGGGTCGGACTCTTCTCCCAGGCAACCAGCAACAGAACAAGAGAACACGAGCTGAGACTCTGCCAGGGAAGGTTTAGGCTGGATATCAGAAAAAAAGTTCTTCACAGAGCGAGTAATCAGGCATTGGAATGGCCTGCCCAGAGAGGTGGTGGATTCACCATCCCTGGAGGTTTTTAAAATAAGACTGGATGTCGCACTTAGTGCCATGATCTAGTAATTGTGATTAAGGGTTGGACTTGATGATCTCGGAGGTCTCTTTCAACCCAGATAATTCTATGATTCTATGACTTTTATTAACATATGGTGAATTACAGCTATACTGTATTTCTCTGTACAAATATGGAAATAGTCAGAATAGTGTACATTTTTCCTGTTATCATCTTCCTTAGGTCAACAAGATAATTATGCAAGGATCTAACCTAGGTTCTCAGGAGAGCTTTTAAGTCCTCGTCTACCTTGTCTCTGTATTACATTTCTGAACTCCAGACCTGCTTTTGCATAGCAAACATTTCTAGGTGTTTTATAGTGTAACTCTTACTGATTTTTTTTCCAGCTGCATGAAAGTAAAAAAGAACTTTTTAAATTTTCTGTGGCTTCTGCGCTGTGAAATGTCCTAAACTTAAATCTTGTGAAATTAAAATGTGTAGAATTCTTTGCTCTTCAATGTAGTTGTTGTTCATGGATTCTAAATTAAAAAAATAGTCTAGGCTTGCACGATGGTAACGACTAGTTCAAAACTCTGTAGTAAACTCTGTCTGCTCTCTTGTCTGTAACAGGAAATGGCAAGTGATGAGCTGAAAGAAATGCGCAAAAATCTGACCAAAGAAGCTATCAGAGAGCACCAGATGGCTAAAACAGGAGGTACTCAAACTGATCTGTTTACATGTGGCAAGTGCAAAAAGAAGAACTGTACATACACCCAGGTACGTGGTTATTGAGACTCCTTTTTTGCCTTCTTCAAAACTTAAGTCCTGTATAAAGATTGTCAGAGAAAAAAAGCTTTAACAACAAAATGTTAGCATTTTGTTAAAAGTTCAAATTACAACATATGTAAAGATAGTTGTATCTGCTTTAGGTGTGCTTATGTGAAGAGTGTGTGTTGTATTAATTTACTTACCAAAGATCTGATTTAAATGCAAGCTGACTATCTTTATAGCCTGAAACAGTTTCTTTGCAATGCTGATTTTTTGCAAGTTCTTCTTATTACACGTTATTCATGTGGCTTTACGTTGAGGAGAGGTAGTTTACTGTTTTAAATGAGTGTAAACTTTTCTTCACAGAGTGAATAAATAACAGAAAATAATGATACATACATGTAAAATATATACATATTGATGTATAGAATCTACCATTTGACTAACACTAGACCCTTATTTACAATCATTCCCACAACGTTTTTCTATTTTAATTATGAAATATGTGCAAGAATGGATTTAATTTGTTTAGCAATGCTTCAGGGAATGTAATTTTGATAATAGGATCAGCTCCATTTATAATTTAATATTGCATATCAGATACTTTTAGTAAAAAACTATTTTTCAATCATGAGGCTTTTAAGTTTTTGCATCAGTAAATATATGTAAAGCTCTACTCAACGTTTAGTTTTACTGCAGAATCTTTTCCAGGAAGTATGTGCACAGTTTCTGTGACAAAATTGATATTTTAGTGCTTCTAAATCTGTCAAAATGTAAGTTTGATTGCTTTATAGTCTAGACAAAAAAACAGTTACAATTACTATGGAAAGTTAACTTTTTATTTTTATCCAAATGTGTTTCCTTAATGTTAAATCTGATTTTAAACTTTTACATACTAACAAAAGTTGAAGATACTAATTTTCCTTTTCCACTCTGGCTCTTGCCTTTACCAAAGGTTCAAACCCGCAGTGCTGATGAACCCATGACAACATTTGTTGTCTGTAATGAATGTGGGAACAGATGGAAGGTAAGGCTGTTAGACTGCTCTGCATATTTGAAGCAGACAACCAGGCTCTATGCTTAATTTTAGTTTACAGTAAATGACAAATGAGTTTCTGTTGACTTTTGATTATTTCTTATTTCTTTTAATTTTTTCTTTAGATTATTTCTTATATGTTATATAACATATATTAGTGATATATGTTGAGACTGCAGGATACTTTTCAGTTAGAGAAGTATTTTTGACTGAAGATATGATACCACACAAATAGGGCAAAGAGGGAGAAAAGGCTTGGTCCTTGTGACATTTAGTTGCAATACTGCTTTGCCGTGCAAAGTAGTAACAAGTTGGTCCCTGTGTTTTCTCTTTGTTCCCTCAGAGATATTCTGTTTTTAATCTCTGCTTCCATGAATGGAATAGACCTTTCAGACCTTTTTTGTTTGTTGTTTTTTGCTACTCTGACAAGAAGGGGCAGATAAAACTGAAGATGACCGCTGCAGTGTTTCTGTGCCAGAATAAGTGCTGTGTAGCGATAACTTGATTTAATTTTTTTTTTTAAGTTCTGGAAATGGCAATTATAAAAGCTTCTAAGGAACAATGATAGTCCAGTAAGATGGAGAAACACTGAAATGAAGGCCTTTGAAATTTACAACTTAGGATGTGATCATATGCAGTATGAGCTATGATACCCTCATTCTGTTATTTTTCTGCATTAAGACTGCAGCAGCTCTGCAGAGCCGTGTTGCACATTATATGTGAAGATTACTGCATTAAATAAATTTTATGCATGTGTTTTACTTAGTTTATTACTGAATACTTTCCCAGTCTATATTGCGAGGTATCTAAGTAACTTTTATAAAGCTTAGAAATTGTTTGATACAGTACCTGGGAAAAAACCTTATGTAAGGCGGCCTTTACAGAAGTGTCCTTATAGCGATGCTTGAGTGAAGGAATTGTTCTGATATAAACAAATGCTTTAACTAGTGATTTCCATATCATAAGTGTGGTGTCATATTACCGTTTCTTCGTGCAAAGATTTAGAAATAAGCTGTATGAAGATCTCATAAAAATTCTTTTCTTTTGGCAGTTCTGTTAGAAGAAGAAATTGTCAAGACGTCTGGACCAGTATGAAAGAGGATTTTGTAATTAGCTTTAAAAACTAGGCTAAGCATCTAGCTTCCTGCGAATGAGAGGGTTTTGGGGTTTTCTTTTTTTTTTTGTTGTTGTTTTAAAGCAGCATACATGCCTGAAGTTAGCCTTTGTTTTGACACAGCCATCATTTCCTTAATTGCCTTTCTGTAGCAAATAGTTAGTAGGGTCAAGGCCAGGTTGCTCAATTGTATGGTGAATGTTAAAATATTTTTTCATTTTTATAAGTAAGTTGGCATTAAACTTTTACCAATTAAACATTTTGGCAATTGGCTTGTTTTTTCCTAACACTGTGAATAATGTACTGTATTTTTTGCAGTCTGAGATATACATGAGATATGTATTTTAACTCTCCACATTTGTTCAGTTTTGAAAATGGGATTTGTTTCTTGCTGCTGTGTTTACTAGTTTTGCAAAGAGAAGAGGTGTCCTAATTCATCTAATTAAGTTAAACTCAGTTGTTAACTAAATCACAATTTGTTTCTCTCTCTAGTTGGTACATGCTGTTTCTGAATTAGGACTAAATTTGTGGTCCTATGGTCTGAAAATTCATTAGTGAATATGATGATCTCAGTTGCAATGGTTAAGCTTTTTTATGCAACCAACTTTGATCAATGCAATATGTTTTATTGCCCAAATCTTGTATTTTACATTCTATCAGTAGGTATTATTTCTAGGGATATCTTAAAATAGTTGGTTAAATCTGATTTGAGTGTTCAGTTTTGCTTAACATGCTTGACAATTGAGTTTGTTTATTTACAAAGTCTAAACCAAAGGCATTGTGTTGTAGGCTGGCCAAATAACACCAGCTAACCAATTCACCATGATATAAACTGGCTGGGGAGGTAGTTTTAAATTCACTTAATATAAATGACGTTGGTTTTGTTTAGGAACTGAATTTTGAGATATGGAGTATCCAGTGTCAATCATAGACCTGTGAGTGAGAATTGTTATAGTCTTTTTCATATGTGGAAGGATATAAATACTGCTTTGTTAGATCTTTCTTTTTAAGAGTGCACATGTTTAGAAGTATTTTCAAATGTGCTTTCAAGGGAAAATGTGTCAACATCTTTAGAAGAGATAAAATTCTTTCACTATACCTAAGTTTATAATATTTAATTTATCAAAGCCTAGGGCAGAAGAGGTCTATCCTGGCAATGTGTAAAGGATTCTTGGGAGCATGGGAAGAGAATGTGTGATTCCTGGAGAATAAATTTTATTGACTGTAAAGGAAAACAAAGATTTTCTATGTTGAATATTTTTTGCATGATGGTGGCAGTTGTAACAAATGAATTGGAAATAGTATGATGACATGAGCTTTGCAATACAGGTATTACTTTATAGAGCAAACTTTTCCAGTCAGCTTGTACAAGGAAGAAAAAGTGGCTTTTCTCTTGAAAGAAGAAAAAATAGTTAAAAGTAGTTCAGTTACAAATATTTTTAGGCAGAAATTTTTTTGGTATTTAAAGTTTCTTGCCTCACTTTTTGTAAAAACGTGAAAAATGAATTTATTTGGTAATAATGCCCTAATTCAGAAAACATTATTTTTTCTATTAACAGAATAGAGTGGGGTTTTTAGCTAGTATGTAGGTCGTTTTGTTAGGATTGCTTCTTAAGAGTTACTTAAATATGCATAACTTATTTTTGTTCAAGTTGTTTGACACAGCAACAAACTAATGACAGACATTTAGTATCAATTACGCTGCTTTGTTTGGAGAGCTTTGTAAAGGAATCAATCAAAAAAGTTATGTTAAAAATGATTGCAAATTGGATGCTGAGAAGACCTAAATTTCCACTACTCTTCACAGCATTTGTACAGGGCAGGCACAGGTTGGTTTGCATAACCGTCCTCATGCTACGTGTTCTTTAATCTTTATGCCTGACTGACACTTAGGAAAATTACCTTTTGAGACAATATAGTAATTGTCTTTCTGTACTTACTGAATTATATCTGGACTTTATCAAAAGAACTAGAACTGCAATAGTGCTTTCTGTGCTGTAGGCGTGTGTAAGTAGGAGTTCAAATAAAACATTGTTTCACCTAATGTTACCCTATGACTGTGGCAACAGCTTTCACACTTTCTCTCTTCTGTCAGTGTGGTAAAAGGAATGGAGGTCCAAGAACTAGATACAAAAAGATCACAGTTGCCTAAATTCTCTTCATGCTTCATTTTAGTTACCCAAATCCAAAAGTGAAACTACTCAGCAGTGAGCTTTCAGTGCACTTCTGTAAAACAGATGCTTCGGTTTTCCCAGTTGTCTGAAATTGCCCAACTTTATCAGAGAAGATGCAAAGTCTGAAGGATGTGTAGGAGAAAAATGTAGAGGTGGGGCTGGGTCTGAATCTCATTTCCCCGGCTGGCTTATTACTGAGCTGCAGTCATGCTACAACTGACCCAGTACGTTAGGCTACTTTTGTGCAGTGAAATATGCTGGCAGAACTGATGATGAATCTTTCCTATCCAAAAGTAGAAGGTTTGTTTATTACCTTTATGGACATTTGAATCCTCTCCGATGGAAGACTGGAATATAGTTACCCTACAACCTAAGCTTGGTTTTACACTAACCTAGTAGAGAAAAAGAAGGGGCCATATTCATTTTAAGGTGTGTGTGTCTAGATCGTAAAGGATGCCATCCCTCTTCTGTAAGGAAGGCTAGAGGTTTTTGCAGCTAAGAAAACATAGCTTCCAGATCCTTAGTGAGAAAGCATTTATTCATATATAATTCTGTTAGCTTATACAGGAGAAATTGTAGGGTTTAAAATGCCTTGTACCAGATGATTCTTTTTGACTAACACTAAGCTGAAAGTAAATATCTGCTCAATGGTCTTGGCAATAGAAGCCCTATTGCACTTTCCAAGCTTTGTGAAGAGCCAGTTTTTTATCCAGAGTTCGGGATTCCACTTGTTGGTCACGTGTGAATTTTAAATTGAAACTTGCAACCCATATCAACTTTGATAGAACTTAAATTCATCAACATGAAATTTTTATTCTGAAAAAAGTTTTTAAGTACTATTTAGAGCAATCTTGTTTAAAAATTACTTCATGTAATTATGTCTTTCTTGTCACTTTCTGTTTCTCAGACACTCTTTGTGGTCAGAAAGTGCATAACTACATGATGCTTGTAGTGATAAATTTTAATCTGTCTTTATACAGTAAAGCTCTTCAGGATATATATACATTTTTTTTTTCTTAATTTGTATTGTGTTAACGAATTTGGAATTTAAAGGTCAGTGTAAAGCACAATATGTAGGCTGAAGGAGCCTATGCAATTTTAATACTGCTTGGCAGTCTGGTGAAAAGAGCAGTCTTTAACAGTATGAGTGTTCTGTGGGAGTTATTAGTTTGTGAAGTGCAGACATTTAAGAAAGAATACCAGTGGACTGGAAATTTGTTAGAGCTTAATGATATCCTGCAGTTAGATAAATGCCAAGACAAACCAACCATGCTTATTTTCAAGCTAGGATAAATTGATTTTGTGATAATTTCTGACTTGATGAATTATAAATAATATTGTGTGTCAATATGATTATTTTCTCCCGCTATTCGTGTATAAGCTAGTCTATGGAATCATAGAGTAGCTTGGGGTGAAAGGGACTTTTAAAGGTCACCTAGTCCAACTCCTGTGCAATGAACAGGGACATCTTCAACTGGATCAGGTTGCTCAGAGCTGCCTTCAGCCTGACCTTGAATACTTCCAGGGCCGAGACTTCTACCACCTCTCTGGCCAACCTGTTCCAGTGTTTCGGAGGTTCCAATGTTTCCAGAGGTTCATGTGAGCCTACTTCTTGAGCTTGTTCAGGTCCCTGTGGATGGCATCCCATCCCTCAGGCATGTCAGCTGCACCACTCAGCTTAGTGTCATCTGCAGACTTGCTGAAGGTGCACTTGATCCTACTGTCTGTGTCACTGATGAAGATATACACTACTAGTCCCAGTACGCACCCTTGAAGGACAGCACTTGACACTGATCTCCATCGGGACACTGAGCCATTGACCATGACTCTCTGGATGCAACCATTTAGCCAGTTCCTGATCCACTGAATAGTCCCCCCTCTGATTTAGAGAGAAGAATGTTGAGGGAACTGTGTCAAAGGCCTGACAAAAGTCCGGATAGATAACATCCATAGCTCTTCCATAGTCCACTGATGTAGTCACTCCATCACAGAAGGCTACTACGTTGGTCAGGCAAGAATTGTCCTCGGTGAAGCCATGCTGGCTGTTTGGAGTCACCTACCTGTCTTCCGTGTGCCTTGGCATAACTCTAAGAGGGCCTCTTCCATGATCTTTAGAGACACAGAAGTGAGGCTGATAGATCAGCAGTTCCCAGGGTCTTTTTTCACAAATGAGTGCCATTTTTCCCAATTTTCCAGTCACGAGGGACTTCACCTGGCTCCTTTGTTTGTTTGGGTTATGGTTTGTGGGGTGGTTTTTTGAGAGATACAGTACCTAGGGATGAGCATTCTGCCATTGGGGTTGAGTGTAAGCTTAAACCTCAACCACAACATCAAAATTTGTTAAGATTTTTCAGGAAAGATGTGCATTGCAAATGTCAGCAAATTGCAATGCAGAAGTAAAATGAAAGTTGCCTAGAGAATTTTAATTGCTTAGAGGTTGTGGCAAATGGAAAATAAGCTTAGAAAATAATATTTTCTTCTTTTAATAATCTGATGGGAACCATAAAACTGTCCAAACCAATAGAGTTTTCTCTCCCCATCTTTTTCTTTCTTGTAGAATAATAAAATATATCATTTGATATAAAGTCCCACTCTTTGATCTGTCTTCCAGCTCCTAATGAGATACCTTTGCAGGGAAGAGAGGTAACTTAAAAGAAATAAAATCTTCCATTCCATGAAATGACACACTTTGAACTTTTTCTGATGTGTGTGTCTGAAATTTCCAGCAAGCTGAATTTGACCTAGTTAAACTTTGTCAACTTAAGAATTTTGGAGCAGTCTTACCCACCCTGGTTAAAACAGGTGCAGCATTGTCAGCCAGGCTGCAAGCACCCCATAAATGCTGCATTACTGATATGTGTAGTTGGCTTTGTTGAAGTTACTCCTTATCATGTGATACTTTAAGCAAACTGAGATTGTATTGGTCGTGCTTCAGATATGTTTGCTACAAAGTCAGCTGAAATAACCTATGTTGATACCTTTAGTGGTGGCAACTGAACCACGTCTTAAGTAGTGGTATGTAGGACTTCCTCTTAGTCATCCAGTGTTCTGCTACAGAGGGCAAAGGCACCTTGTTTTACTGTCTCTCAAGCTTTTTGGTTTACTTTTTTGTGCTGGCATGATGAATAGTGCTTTGTTTTTGGGAGGAGATGATGATAACTGGTCTGTAGCTATTGTTGTTTACTTAGCATGTATTGGATCTTCTCCTGTGGTGCTGTGGAGTGAAAATTTTGTCATTATGTGTTTTAATAATGTGAATGCAGTAAGGGGTGACTGTGCCTCCTGCTGAGTGCATTGAGGAAAGAATTAAATTGATCTCCTATAGTCTGTCTTGTTATTCCCATTTTATGTTTTTCCATAGTGCTGGAATTAGGAAAAGAGTGGGCTTTAGAAAAGCTACAGTAAATGCCACTGAACTGTGCTTGTCTGGTACCCTTTCTAGGGGTGGGGTTCTTTTTTTTTCCTCTGTTCTCCTTGTCCTTTTCCTACCTATATGTGTCATTTTATTCGTTTAAATAAATGTGCAGGAAAAAATACAATTTGATGGAAGTCCATGTATACTCCAAAGTTTAATGAGTGGAATTGTAGCGAGTCTTGTAATTTAAAATGAAGAAGTTATTCTTAAGACGGGTCTGTGAATAGATTATGCGGATTCAGTTTACTTTCTTTCTACTACTTCCTGTGATTACTGATATTGAGCTATGATCATAAATCAGGTGTAATGTCTTGGGGATACTGCAAATGAGTGTGACTTGTTAGCAGGTAGAGCTGTTGCTTTTCTTTCTGACAGTCGAAATAGTGCTATATCAGAACAGATTAGTTCCGGCTTCCTCCTTTTGTCAGTTCAGTGAATAAGGATCTGTAACAGAAACCTTAAAAGATTTGTGAGGCAACAGGAGAATTTAATATGTACAAAACCAAGATGGTTGGTACTGCCATTCCTCTGGGAGCGAGTACTGAAGTGTTTTTCACATCTGCCTAGCGAGGAAAGAAAAGAATATGTGAGAATTCTTGTGCTTTATTTCAGAATTGAAATGCCCAGACTCTTTTTCCTCTTAAGTAAATAATTTAACTTTATAAACATCAACAATATGAACTTAAAAATGTTTTCAGCAGACTCTAGTAGTAAAATAACAATTATTCAGCAGAAGGTTTTTATAGGCAGCATTATTTCAACCATTAGCTTTCATAAACTTGAGATTGCCATACTGGTTTCCTTTAGTGCACCATATACACATTAAATATACCAAGACTAGTGGAGTGTACTTATGCCAGATATGGTTCGGACAATATGTGGAACTTGGTTCTGTGTAACTCAGATATTGACAGTACTGTTTTTACTTTGGTCACAGTGCAAATGGGGCAACTGGTTTGGTTTTCCAGAAAATTCTAACACTCCACTTAAAAATAAAATTTTGTTTTCATGCTCAGTTGGCATTTGTACCTCAAACATACGCTGTAACAGATTTGCATCTGAGTTGCGTGCTGCGCTTGAAAAAAATACTGCATTTTTTTGAACAACAACAACATTTTATCTTCATTCTCCTCATTCTGTTTTGCAAAGTAACACTGAATTTGATCAGAACATGTAGTTAGCTGATTGTGTCAGAGCCTTGTGCGGGTTTGAACTATTCAGTCTGTAATAAAACTTGCCTGAGTTATTTTCAGGTAAATATCTCATTAATTCTAAATTCCCTGTGAATTGGTGTAGCCAAGAGTTCCATTTGTTTTAAAACAAATACATTTTAAGAAAAAAAATCTTATGCTTCAATGGATTTTTCAGATAAGGACCGAAGCAAATCCTTATAAATAGCAGAGTTCATAAATCGTGGGTAGGAGTCTCTGTGCATTAAGGTATAAATTTGAAGCTGTGCATCATCGAAGGTATGTTGTGAGGGTTCCAGCATATTTCGGTTAATAACTTCTCTTACTCTGGAGTCCAGACTGACCTGCATATTAAAATAGAAAGTCACATAATTAATAGTGGTGAAAAACACATGTAGGTGTTTTAGGTTTGCTTTATTGGCTTGAAAAAAACCAGTTATTTTTAACCATTTCAGCTGGTGTCCTTCAAGAGTGTAGAAACTGGTGAATATACTTAGGCAAAAATGACTGTTGAAATTTGGAAGTGGTAATCTCTTAAGTGTGGATAGAGAAATTTTCTTGCTGAGGCGACCTTAGTCTGAACAGGGCTGCCTGCAATCGTGTTACGACTGAAACCTGAGAGACTGGCGGACTATTTCCAGACAAACTTCCTGCTCTGTAGTAGAGAGGATTCGTAATTTTTTGTGATGGCTCATTTCCTTGGGAGTTAGCGCTATTGTAAGGAGACTGAATTGGAGTAAGCAGTATGACGCAGATGGAAACTGTAACCTGGAAAGCTGTTGCTTAATCAAATCTTGTTAAAAAGCAGGGTGAATTGATGGGAACCACAGGTATGGCTATGTAATGATTCCATACAACATACAAGTAATGTCCTTTTTTTTTTTTTCCCAAGGCTCTAGTCTCTGCAGAAAGATATTAGTATTGCTAGAATAGACTGATGAGATTTAAAAAGCATTTTTACAATATAGCTTGAATTTGAAAAATTTCAGGAAGTTAGTGTTTATTTTCCAAGCAATATTTTGCCAGCTGCTCTGACCAATTTGTGCTTTGCAAATAACACTTTATTAGTGGTTACTGTGTTTTTGGAGAGATGCATACACCCCCAACCCCCTTCCTGGTGCAAAGGAAAAAAGAAATTGGTTTGTCCAACGAATAAAATTTTAAGTTGAGCATGGATGAAACAACCATCTGTATATTTGCAGCTTGGTCTGGTGGGAAGTGTCCCTGCCCATGGCAGGGGTGTTGGAACTAGGTGATCTTTTAAGGATCCTTCCAACCCAAACCATTCTGTGATTTGAACCTCAGACTCGAGACTTCCCATCAGTGTGCCAGGGTGTAGCATAGGGAGGGCTTTCTTACAGCCAGTGAAAGTCATTTTGACCCATCTCACCTCAATGATGGGTCTGGCCTTTACCCCTACATCACTGCTTGATGGCAGTGGAATGTGGGGGGAATAATGTTCTCCCTGAGTGGTGTTGTAGCTTTAATCATGCTAGAACTAACTGTGCAAAGCAGCATTAAAGAATGCATTGAGGAAACTAACATACCTCTTTTGGAGAAAGGATAGAAATATAATCTTCATAAATTATTCTTGCTTTTTCTTCAATGATACTTTTGTTGGATTCTTGTTTTAGTTCCTCACAGGCCATCCAGAAAAGCATGTTTTCCTCACTGAATTCTGTTCGTAGAAATTCACGAAAAGCATTTCTGCCAGCTGGAGTAAGCATCAACTTGTCAAATGATTGAGCCCAGGCATTTACTTCTTCAAGAGTAGGAGCAGGGCTTGAAGAGGAAGGAGAAGACAAGGAGAGAAATAAATGATTGTTACTCAAGCTGTTTGCAGCTGGCAGGAGGCATCTGCCATCACAATTGAAATAAAATCGCAAGGTTCATGGGGACTCTTAATTCTTCACCAGAATACCCAAGTGCAAACTCTAGTAAACATATTTGTAAGATACTTTTTGAAGTTGTGCTTATCAAAGATCAAATGGAGATGATTGCCTGCACTTTGCAGAAATTGCAGTTTACTGCTCAAAGTAATTGCAACAAAGAAGTTCCTCTGCTACAGCTAAGCATTTTTTCTATACCTAATAGTCCTTGTTGAAAATTGAGTGAAAATATGTAGAAATGTTCCCAGTGAAACCCTATAAAAGGCACCCTTCTGTTTATTACAGTTTTACAGGTGCTTCCACATATTTGAGCAATTCTGAAGAGACAATTCTGAAGTTACCTGGCTCTTGGGAGGATCTGAGGTCCCTTCTGTATTTATTCTTTTTGTAAGGCTGAGCACTGCCAGTTAGCTTCATTATGTACTTAGTGGGTGGGAACAGGATGTATTGAAAAATTATTTCAGGAAAAGGGAGACTGTTTACAATGCTGGTTTTGAACTGCCATGTTATGAAGGTGGGTATGTGGTTATATGCTGCATATAAACAAGGTAAAAAAACCCAGAGATTAGACCTTTGGCTCCTTAAGTGACAAGACACATGATTTCAAATGCAGCATAAATGAAAATAGAAATAAAAGTTATTTGTTTATTTCAAGTAATTCACTTTTAATTATTTAGTGTGGTTTGTTGGGCTTATTTCATTTAGCTTGACAGAACACTTAATAAAGACCATACCTTTCCTCACAGTTTGGTATACCCTCTGCTTGGAGTTCATGAGATGTTCTCCTTGCTCTCTCTTCATCTTGATTTCTAACAGTAAGACTGCAAGGTGGTAAACAAAATTTTAGTCAATTGTGAAGAAAAAGACTGAATGTACATGAGATGTTTTTCCCATAGTTATACTCTGACATGAGTTTTACAGTTGTATAAACCTGGCTAACTTGAATGTAGCCCAATGCTGTTCAATATCCTATCACATAGACTTTTCTGTACAGGGATCATAGATTCATAGAATATCTTGAGTTGGAAGGGATCCATAAGAATTAGAGTC
Organism: Tapera naevia; assembly: GCA_033556795.1. Lineage (NCBI taxonomy): Eukaryota > Metazoa > Chordata > Aves > Cuculiformes > Neomorphidae > Tapera > Tapera naevia. Next base: position 23,554,506 of record JAUMJJ010000038.1, read on the forward strand.
CAACTTTTTCTATATGTACATGAGTGTATATATACATATGTGGGATATATATGTATACATAAGTATGCTTTATCACATACAAAATCTATTCTCTAGGGACACATATTATAGTGTGCATGTGTATGGTTTTATTTAAGTTACACTTGATGCACTGCTTTTATGAGTTTGATTTCATGGCTGGTTGTTTTGGATTTTGGTTTTGGGTTTTATTTTCTCCTTGGCTATTTTTTATATCTGTAGGGCACGATGGGGGCCAAGTCTCCAGTTTAGAATGGTGATACCATGTTAAAAGAAAACTAGAGTTCAGAAGGTGGAGCACAAGTTTTAAGCAAGTCTAGACACTTCTATGAGTGATGTTGGAAGTGTAAGCATCTTTCAGAGTTCAGATGAAGATATAGCCAGATTGTGTGGTAATTATTTGCAACTTTAAGAAAGTGCTAGTATATGCTTCAAACTGTGAGGCCTGCAGCAAAATTGCTGAATATAGTTTTGAGTATGTCTGACTGGAAAAAAGTTGTAGATTAAAGAAAAAATAAATGTTTCCTGCCATCACTAGTGATCACAGAGGGACTTTTTCATGTCCCTGGAAGGGTAGCTGTCAGCTCCTGCTGCTTTTATCAAATGTTAATTTGAATAACTTTCTAAAACAATTTTTTAAAAATTGCTTGTGTAGTTGCAGATGATTCTTTTCCTTTTGAGACTGCATTTTGGAATATACATTTTTCTTTTAGGGAATGGTGACTGCATTTCAATTCGTAGGTTATGATAGTTTAGTGAGAAATGCATTTGCATACACACATCATACAATCTGTGAAGCTGTTTAAATTATTTCAAGAGGAAAAGGTCCCAATGAATTATAACCTGTACCTTATGTGAGATGAGTTTCCAGCTGAAGTAGAGCAATACAATTGTTATAACTTCTAGGAAAATATTGAACTCAATTTCCTCATTTCTATCTTACCTTTCTTTAATGCTAATGTTGTAACAGTTTTGTTGCATAAATTCTTAAGAATCTCATCACTAGCAAGGCTTTTTGTTAAACCAGTTTCTGTTAAACCAGGTTTTTCTTTCCTTTGGCTTTGTGTTATTTGAAGCCTTGCTATTTACTGTTTATCTCCTTTTGTTGCTTGTTCCAGTCTTAGTCCATGATCTGCAGAGACCTTGGAGGATGGAGAATGGAAACATTTTAAGGCTTGAGAAGTGGCTGGAGGTTGGCAATAGGGAACAGAGATGCTTTTCTCTTTGCCAAGGCAGTCCATGCATTGAAGACATAGGGGAGTTTTCCTGTTGCTAAGCTGGAGAGCAGTTATTGCAAACGTGGGGTATTTTTCTGCAATGTCTGAACCATACATTCAAACCAATAAGCTATTTCAGTTCACCTTTTCAGAAGAGAAATAGTTGAGTAGTTAATGTCCTCTGATCTTTTAGGGTGTATATGTCTCAGTCCTTTGCTATCCTTTTTTACCGGTGATTCTGGCCTTTTTTTAATATGAAAAGTGATATATTATGTATTCCTCACACACAGGCAAGAAGTGATGTGCTTGTCAGAGTTAATTTTGGATTCAGGGGAACCAACGGATCTAACAGAATTACAGTATTTGTAGGATGATGCATGAAAGGGGAAAAGACAGAAGGAATAACAAAAGCCTTCTTAAGAGACCATGACATACTTCAGAAAAATGACTTGCAGGCAGGCCTTTTCTCTAGGAATGTACAGGTGAACAAAAAAGACTAGTGCAGTACTACATCTCAGGGTCTGGAAGAGTAACAGGCTGGAGGAATGAACACAGGCTCTTAGCATCCAGCTGAGACTCATTTCACCATTTCTTCATTCTAAATCTATTAAGTGTATGCTGAATGCTGGATGTTCAGCAACTTGGCTGCATGACTCATGTAGTCTGTTATTTTTATTCCTATTCATAATTTTTCTGTTCAAAGTACTTGAGCTATTTTGAGGAAAGGCTCTATGAATAGAGAATATAAATAGCTTAATTACGGTTTGTTTTGCATTTCTTGCTACTAGAAAACAATTGTTCTCAAGAAAAATCAGAAATTATTTTAAAGCTACAGCAAGTGGCTCTGTTTTGGAGCCTGTACTGGTTTCGCAGATAATTCCAGAATGCGAATAGGAATTGTAAGCATCATGAAATTTGGGTACTTCCACAAACCCTATTGAGTAAATTGCTCGCTTTGAATTGTTTGAATGGTGAGGTGCACAGAAAATGAGCATCCTGAAAAATACCAGTTAAAAAGGCAAAAAAGCATTTTATCAGCAACTTAAAAGGTAAAATGCAAATTTTGTGTAGTCTAACTTAGGAAAAAAATAAGGCATATCCACTTTTATGGAAAGATACGTGTGTAATATGCAGCTCTAGACTAAATCATTTGCGATTGCACTGAACAACTGTTCAGATGACACTGGAATTTGTATGGGATGCTTTAACACAGAAACCATTCTGCAAGGTAGCAGACTGATCCTGCATAGGCATGGTACTTAATGTCTTTTTAAACTCCACCATAATTTACCTCTAAGCACCTACTGAAAAGCTTGGTAGGACCAGAGTCAGAATACTTGGCATCTTGCAAGAAAAACTCAAAGCAGCCTTTTGTCCTTACAAAATATTCATTATTTGCATTAGAGAAGGCAAAATTGGGTATCTCATCTTCTGATGAGCTGAGTAGCAATAGCCAAGGAATAATCATCCTGTTCTTGTCTTGCCTTCTGATGGTGTTCTCCAAAGTGTTTACTACCAGCTGCTGTTGGAAAAAAATAGTGGAATAGATTCCTAGCCTGTCTTCTTCCCTTCACCTCAGTACCCGGTTTGCTTGGTCTCAAGTGTTTTTGTGGTAGATAGTGCATTTATAAGAAGCACTCAGCATGCTGTCAGTGTTTTGGTTGAACTCCTATAGCTGTTTAAGATGTTTTTTCTATCAATGCAAGTTTTGGTCTCATTCATTGATTAACACTTGGCCCCAAACACATATTCGACTTTTGAGTATGGAAAGCTTTACTACAATTCTGAATGAAATCACCTGAATCTGGAGAGGCTGTTGAGAGAATGGTGAGCACATCGTTAATTTAAGGAATCAAGTGATTCCTTTTCTGCTTTGCTTCCCGGATAAATTTTCATCCTTAACACTTTGTAATGGGAGTTCTTATGAATTACGTTCTGCTTAACTCATCTTCAGCAAATACCTACAATGTTTAAAGTCTCTGATGCTAAGGAATCATAGAATCTTCCAGTTGGAAAAGACCTTGGAGATCATCAGGGCTAACTATACCCATGTTCTGCTAAACAATGTCCTTCAAAAACTCATCTACCCATTTTTTAAACACCTCCAGGGAGGGTGACTCAACCACCTCCCTGGGCAGCCTGTGCCACCCTTTTGGTAAAGAAATTCTTCCTAGTATCTAGTCTGAACCTCCCCTGACACAACTTATGGCCATTTCCCCTTATCCTATCACCTGTCACTTGCAAGAAGAGATCAACGCTCGCTCTGCCACAGCCTCCTTTCAGGCAGCTGTAGACAACGATGAGGTTTTCCCTCAGCCTTCTCCAAACTAAACAACCCGAGTTCCCTCAGCCATTCCTTATAGGACTTGTTCTCCAGCCCCTTCACCAGCCTCATTGCCCTTCTCTGGACGTGCTCCAGCACCTCAATGTCCTTCTTGTAGTGAGGGGCCCAAAACTGAACACAGCACTCGACGTGCGGCCTCACCAGTGCCAAGTACAGGGGCACAATCACCTCCCTGGTCCTGCTGGCCACGCTGTTTCTGATACAGGCCAAGATGCCATTGGCCCTCTTGGCCACCTGGGCACGCTGCTGGCTCATATTCAGCTGGCTGTCAACCAACACCCCCAGGTCCTTCTCCTCCAGGCAGCTCTTCAGCCAGTCTTCCCCAAGCCTGTAACGCTGTATGGGGTTGTAGCAAGACTCGGCACTTGGTCTTGTTAAACCTCATCCCATTGGTCTCAGTCCATCAATCCAGCCTGTCCAGATCTTGCAGGGCCTCCCCATTTCCACCCAGCTTGGTGTCATCCGCAAACTTGCTAAGGGTGCACTCGATACCTTTGTCCAGATCATTAATAAAGACATTGAACAGGACTGGACCCAGAACTGAACCCTGGGGAACACCACTCGAGATCGACCTCCAACTGGATTTAATTCCATTTACCACCACCCTCTGGGCCTGACCATGCAGACAGTTTTTGACCCAGCAGAGGGTGTGCCAGTCCAAACCAATGGCAGCCAGTTTCTCAATCAGAATGCTCTGTGAAATGGTGTCAAAGGCTTTACAAAAGTCCAGGTATACCACATCCACAGCCTTTCCCTCATCCATGAACTTGCCATAGAAGGAGATCAGGTTGGTCTGACAGGACCTGCTCTTCATAAACCCATGTTGACTGGGTCTGCTCACCTGGCTGTCCTGCATGTGCTGTGTGATAGCATTCAATATGATCTGCTCCATGACCTTCCCCGGTACCGAGGTCAAGCTGACAGGCCTATAATTCCCTGGATCCTCACTCCAACCCTTCTTGTAAATGGGAGTTACGTTTGCCAGCCCATAGATTTGTGGACGTCTAATTAGCCGAGCAGGTCTCTAACCAAGTCTTCTTGGAACACTGACAGTTCACCTTCACAGACTTCTTGCTCAGGAGTCTTGGAGCTCAACAAGTAACTTAATGAGTTGCAGGTGCCATGAGTTGGCAAAATGCATTAATGACAACAAATCCAGCTGCCTTGGAAACAAAAGAACAGTGCTGGGCACCTGGTTATTTGTTTTCTGACCTACAAATTCTTCCACCTTCTGGTTCCATTTAACACAATCTGTGCTACTTGTTAAGTCCCAGTCCTAAATCTGAAGCTGGGACATATTCTGGTATTGCTTTCAGTTTTTGGTGGAGGCCATGTTGAACCTCGAGGCTGAGGAGAACCAGTCCTACATGAAACAGACCTTCTATTACACAGTATTGACAACAAAAGTACAACAGGAATGCTGTACAGATTTTTTTTTTTAAAAATCTGTTATTTCAATGCTAAGAAAAAAAACCCAGTAAACTGCAATAGAAGATTGTTTCTAGTACCAGAGCACCTCTCTCAGCCCCAGATTTGCTGAATTACCCAGATAGTTTGTTTGGCTTATGTAGTCCTGTCCACAGGTTATTGCTTCCCTCCCCTGCTTTTCTGTTCCCCAGAGGTTTGAATGAGAGAGGTTACCATGAGCAGCTGCAGCAACAGCACCAACAAAAGCAGCAGGCATTGGACCCTCGATTTGCTGTGCTGTGCTGAGCCTGTGCAGCACCTGGGGTCTCCTGGGTCGTAGACATCTGCCGCTTGCGCATCTCTGTCCGCTCTGATCCCATGGGCTGCAAGACAGCAAGAGAAGGGAGAAGTGAGAAAAACCTTTTATTTTTTTTTCTCTTTTATTTGATTTAGAAGTCTTACCAAGAACTGCTGAAGGCCACAGCTCCAAAGGAACTGAAAAGCTAAATGCGTGTTTTTCCCCACAGAAGGTCTTACGTGTTGAATCCTTTGTAAAATTCATTAGTTTTATTTAAGTGCTATGATGGAAGACAAGTGGCTAATGAATTCTACACATACAAAGAGAGTGGTGATGGAGAGAGCAAAAGGTGGAAGTGAGGGTTCTTGGAGAGCTGCAGCTCTTAGGACGCTGGTATAGAAGCCTAGGAACTGAAAATTCTTTCCTGATGTTTTGACTTCAAGGTCAGTCCTAAAGAAAAGGTTACAAAATTGAGGTAGATGGAGCCTCTTTTTTTTTTCCTTTCTCTTTCTTTCTCTTGATTAGCCAATGCACAGGCTTAGTGATCCTTGAGTGAGACACCTGAGCTGTCTTTCAGATCTGGCTTTTGGAGAGTATTGAGCCTGTCTCAAACCTGCTGGTTGCCCTGTAGCAAAGGGGAAGGGCCAACACTTGCGTATCTGTTATAGGTCTGACTGCCACACGCGACTACACAGCATTAAGATTTAACATGCAGGTTTTTAGTTGCATCCCTCAGCTGAAGAAAGCATGAAACAATTTTTTGGTAGAGGCGCTAGTTGTGTTTTTTGCACTGGTCTAGGAAACCTTTTTTTGGAGCCAGAATTCTGCAGACTGTGCAGAGGAGTGGTGTTAGCAAATCAACAAGTCCCCTCGAAGTCTCTGTCCCCTTCGCATCTATCTCTACAAGCTTCAGACTTGCTTTACAGCACTTAGTAATGCTCTCCCTATTATGCTGAGGGTTGTGCCATACCCAAGTGTCGTATGTCTTTGCAGATAAAATGCCAGCATGTGCAAAGATGAGTACGCCTTTCTTCATCTTGATTTTATTTGATTTTTGAATAAGTAACTCCAGTTGTCCCCCAGTGTCAGAAGATACATTTGTGTGTAGTTTTTTTCAGGTTGCTAAACCTTCTTTTGAGGCCAGGACAATTGTAGGGGAAATAAAATTAGCTGCTGCAGAGTTTGAGTTCTTTGTTTCAAGTCTGATATTAAATTATCAATAAAAAAATCTGATCAGCTGAATACTGGAGGGTTAGAAGTTGCCTTCCTTTCTATAATGTTAAGCAAGGTTTAGGAAATACCGTTGTTGCAACTTGGGGGAAGCTGCACAGATGTTGACACGGACTCGACAGAAGTGTCAGAAGAAGAAAGGAGATTATTTTAGCAGAGTGCAGCATTCAACTGTGCTGGAATTTTTTTTTCTGCTGAATTTGTTTCTCTCCTATAGTGCTTAATAGTTATTGGTTTTGTGAGAACTACCCACTCTCCGAAAAGCACAACTTGCTGAGCAGAAGAGGCACCTGTTTTGCAGGAAGAATAAAATATAAGAACAACAATATGGATAGAAATGATAACCCATTTTGTAACTCTGTAGACCTAATCTGACAAGCAATACCTAAATGCCCAGAAGCAGGAAATCAGAAAAAGAACATAGCTTCCAAAAGCCCCACAACCTTTCTTATTTCAAAATGTAGGAAAATAAATGTGAGATGTAGAATACGTTTGTAGATTCAGATTTGTTTCCTTCAGAGTTTTAGATTCACAGGAATGGAACAAAGCACTAAGTAGTAACTTCTTTCCAGATACCTATGCTTTTTAAAATAGAGCATCTTCCTATTTCAATTAGAAAGTGACGGCATATAAAGCGCTACTGGAATAATAATATATCTCACAATATTTCAGACTGCTTTGGACAGTAAGCAATTATTATTGATTGGAAAAGTATAACTTGGATTCACATATGTGCAGTTTATATAGCCTAATCTATCCACTCTTACTGTTGAGATGTTTTACATGGGTAGTTCACACATTTGTATCTCTAATCTGTATTACAGTTGAACTGGCAGTGGTCTGAGTAGAAAAGCTGGTTTCTGTTTTCCAAGGACAAAGGTAAAGGATGGCACAAGTAGGAAGAATACACTCGTCCTCCCCACCTCATCCCACTGCAGCTTAATTCAAGAGATTTTTCTGGATCCATTGTTAACTTTTCAGGTTCTTCTTCAGATTTGTTCTTTGACATCTTTAATGAAAGGGAAGTGTATGTAAGCAGCTGCATGGCAAAAACTGCCCATCAGCATTGTGTCTTTGTTACACTTCTGAATCATTCTCCTTACTTAGAAGTACTCTGGTACTACAGGTTTTTATGAATGTTGATCATTGTGTAATTTCTCGAAATTCATAGAAAATGAAGGATTGAGCAACACAAAGATTCAAGAATATTTTCTCAGATTAAAGGATGCACTTTCATTTTTATTTGGCAGATGTAGACCAGCCTTCTCATTGAATAAGGAAGTAGGTAATTTATGTGATGAAGATTTTTTTAAAGGTATTTTTAGCAGATAAAGCGGGTTTTCATGATAGCAGAGCTATCATTAGAGTAATCAGAAACAAGAGAAAGAGGACTGGAATGTATCTGTTAGCTTGAAGAAGGCCTAAGTTTTTGAATTACAGAGCTGTTTAGTGATTATTGTGTCTGTTTCCTGTGGCAGTTGACAGTCATATTGTACATTTGATAGTGGTTTGTAGGGGATCACAAACTAATTAGGATATGACTTTCTGTCGTGTATTAGCAGGAATACTGTGGTAAGGTACAGAAAGTAATTTACTATGTGCAAGAACTATGGGTATTGCATTCCAAGAAAGATAGACCATCTATTGAAACATCTAAGATGATGTTTAGAAAGCATGACTTATGCAAAAAAGAAATGTAGGAGTTTGGGTTGTTAATCTAGAAAGGGGAACTGAGAAGCATGTTGCTGTTCTAATGTTTTATTGTTCTCTCAGAGATAAGTAATAAATTAGCTTGGACTAAATAAAATCTAGGCTCAATTTTATAGAACAGTAAGGTGCAGAGAGCAGAGCAGTTGTGCAGGTTATTACAAAGTTGTAGAAAGTCCTTTGGCACAGACAGTATTAACAGCCATAAGACAAAAACATCAGGCTGGCCCAGGTGCACAGAACAAGCAATGAGTAAGTGATCCATCCTAGCACTGTTTTTCTAACTTCATTCTTCCCTGTTTTTTGGGGTTTTTTTTGTTTGTTTGTTTGTTTGCCTTTTTTTTTTTTTTAGTGCAGCTCTGGCTCTAAATCAAACTGTTGTGAAGCACATTGTTCTATATACCTTTCTACCTGGACCAACTCCCTTTGGCCACATAGGAGTGATTAATCTGCAGGAGAAGCTGATGTCTTACATTAAAAGTCTATTTTTTTGTGGTTAACCCTCTAACAAGAATTGCAAAATGAAGTTAAAGTATGCAAGTTTGCAGTACCATTTGTTGAAAATGTGTATCACAATTGTGATTACAGTGAGACCATATAGTGCCAGACATGAGGCTTGAACACACAGTAAGACATAGGCTTTGCATAAAAGATATATCTTAATTTCATATGTATGTTCATGGATATACACTGGCTTTCTAGATTTCTTTACTGTTTTTAAAAAAGGATGTAATTAAAAAAAAGTTAAACCACAGAGGCACAAACCCTGCACTTTTGCAGCTGTGCATGGTGATATAAGAAGTTTACCACGAGCTCCCTATCTACTGCTTTTGCTCTCCCATAAACCTCTCTGTGGCTGGAATTGAGGCAAAGGCACAGACATAGAGTTACCTTAAAAAGTATTAAGGCTATCCGAGTAGGACTGTACACAGGGAAGGATAATGATCTTGGAAGTTGTATGGAAAAGAAAAAATCATAGAACTGAAGCAAGTTGCCTGAGCACATGCAGTGAGCTAATGAGAGAGCCACTAATGGGATGCAAACAGAAAAGCCTTATTTTATGTCTGTGGTTGTTGTTCTGCTACCTCTTGTATATGCAGATTTTCACTACAGGTCATCAAAGTTCTCCACCACACTTTGCTGCTTCTTACTGCAGCTGCCATATCTATGTAATGACAACTGCTTGAATTACTGCTTTGAGTTGTGCTGTGTGCAGGAATGGACAGTGGATTTATCAACAACTCCAGTGTATATTATTTGTAGGAATTTACAAAATTTCTTGCTCCTTTACAGTACTATCCACATTAGCAACAATTTAAACAATTGCTTGACTGACTTGTGGATCTGTGGGAATGGAGTCAGCTGTCTTTTTGCTTTGAGTAGACTTTAGGTGCTCAGAACAAAAAGGAGAGGGATTTTTTAGACCTCACAATAAAAAAAAGTCCTTTGTTCCTATAATTTTATGGTTGTTAATTTGGGACATAAGATAGTCTGACTGGGTCATGCAGTAGGTGTAAAAACAATCAGAAATTCTGTGCCTGTGTTTGCATCAATGATGAAACTAACAGTAAGTTTTAGTTGTAGAATTATTCACCTGTGGATCTTACTGCTGTAGTACCAGAGACTGGTGGCCTCTCAAGTTTGTTACTCACATTATTAGGCCAAAAAGCCTTAACCAGCTGTTGTCAATCAGTGTGATTGCTAATTTTGCAACAGGGTTTTTTTAGTTTCTAGACTGATGTTGTGGGTGATCAGGCTATTTTAATGATGAAAAATCTGAATCATCAACAGCATTTTGAGCTAATAGCTTACCCTAAAGTTGTTAGAGAGAATGACACATGTTGATACTAATGTTTAGCTAAATATTTTTCTTTTCCTGTCCTAGCTGAGAATACATTTGGTAGACTCACAGTGGAGTAGGGAAGTAGGATAAGAGACACAAGGGTATTGTTCCCCTGCCAGCTGCTGCATTTCATAAGTAGCATAGGTGGTGGTCTTAACTTGTCCCCACACCTGACTCTGGTGTTAAATAACAATTGCTGTTTTCTTAAACCAGTAATATGATGTTGCAGAGAAGTGCATGTACAGAGCTGGGCAGAGAAAACATCAGTTGTAGCAATCAGCTGGGAGACTTTGGAGCTCAAGGAGCCCTGACTGTTGATGTGTATATAAAAGCAAGTGCATTCAAGGGTGAGGGATAGTTCAGAGCTATTACTTGACTGAAGAACAAAAGGGTGAATTCCTGAGGAAAACAAGGTGTACAGCCATCCTCCTACACCTGGCGCTGCCAGGTAGATCACTCAAATCTGACAGGAGACTCAGTCAATGTGGCACTGAAGTGGGAAAGAACCTGCGACTGATTTCTCATACAGGAATTCTATAACGCAGCTAGAAATAAATGAATAAACTAGGTGCATCTTCTGGAAACACCAGTGCAAATGTTCTTCCACCAGTTAAAATATTCTGTTCCTTATTACCAGGTGAATGCTTTGAAAATGGCAATTGGTAAATACAGCTTGTTGTCACACCAGCCTCCGGGGACAGTCTCTTACTTGGCCAGCTGGCACTCTGAAATAAAAATAAGATGGAGGTGTTCTTTCTCAGTTTTTTTCAGTTTTCATGGCATGCAATTAATATCTGGTTTTAAATGGATTTTTACCTGGCCACTGTCAAGTATTTTCTGTTTTATTTCCCTGGACAATCAAATATTAGAATGTCCATCAACAAAGAGGACTTTTTCTTTGGAACATCAGTGTCTCATTGTGATGAGAGAAAATTCCATCCTAGTTTTCATACATTCAATTTTGAAGTGTTAATGCTGACTACATGTAGTTTTTAAACGGCTGAAAAACTACAACACTTCACTATGGCCAGTGAAGACAAGGGGATTTATGCCAGCTGAGGATCTGGTATGGTACTTATATTAATACTGCAGAGAAAAGTGACTTCATATTTTGGGTTGAAATTAATACCAGGTGGTGCTAAGCAGAGGTGTTATGAATTGTCTGAAATGCCTTTCTTCAAAATTTGTATAAATATTTTGTTTAAAAATCCTCCTTCTGCTTCCTGAACGCATTAACACAGATGGCTGCAAACATTGAGAGTTCCATCTTATCACTGAAAGTTACTTTTTCCATCTTACTAAGAAAATGCAGAGGGTGGATGTATATAGGAACGCATAAACTATTTTTCTCTATTTCCACTGTGATTGAATAGTTTTGTATTTATTCTTTGAGAGAACACTTACTGTTTTGACTACAAAGTAAATATAGAGATGGACGATTCTATGTTTTCCAAGGTAGTTTAAGTATATTTAGATTTTTAGGTATATTTAAATGGTTAAAGATTCAGACCTGTGAAATGCTTTTCTCCTCCTATTCTCATTGAAGTTCAGAAAGATCAGCATCTCACAGGTTCAAGCTGGAATTACTGCTCTTTTTTTGGGATATTGTTGTTTCATTTTTTAAATTCACTTGGGTAGGAACACTGAGCTCTAGTGCTTTCCCTCTTTGAGATTCAGTCAAGGTTATATTGCTTCTTCAAGGTAAGAGAGGAAGGTCCAGGAGGAGAACTTACCTCTGAGCCCAAATGGAGGGATTCATGAACCTAGTTTGTGACACATAATACACATAACGCTAATACACCTGGATTTCAAAAACTTCATATATTCTCTGACCTCTTGTTCTTGTTTAATTCCATGTTACCTTACCTTGCGAGAAAGTTCTGTACACTAAAATTTGCCTCACTGAGGAAGAACAAGCCAATCAAAAGTTGCTTTTCCTTCTCTGGGTTATCTCCTTCACACCAAAATTGAAATTTCACTGATCTAAACTACTTGTGCCTCCTTTATCTTCTCAGATTTCCAGACCTCTCAGGAGGTGCTATGAGAATAAACAATTTGTGTGAGAACTTTCTGTGCTGGATGCTCTCAGCACTTTTAAGAATGGGGGTTTGCCTTCTCCGTCCCCGCCATCTAGAGCAGATATGTGCCTTATTTGGAAATGGGTTTGAGAAGAAAACACAGGGGATTTAAAACCTGGAGATGGACTGTTATTTTATACATGGTTCCTAAGGAATCCAAAAGTACATTTAGAGTACTTTTGGAATGAGATGAGATACCTTTAACCAAAAGTCTTTAACCTCTACCATCTCCAGCATCATTTAACCCCAGCCTAGGTATAGTTTTAGATAATTGCTGGATATAACATGAAATGTATCTCTATGTCCAATTGTATAACTTTGCCCAAAGCAATGACAGGATTACCAAAGACACTTATGCCTGCTTGGTAAGGCCTTAGGTAGCCATAATTTAATAGAAAATACCTGGTTTTCTAGTTCATATGGATAGAGAAGGATTAATAGGTGCTATCCTTCTGCTGGTTCATGTGTGGTCAATTGGATCTGATTTTGCTAAAATCAAGTTGCTGTGGGGAATCACATCCTTGAACAAGAAAGGTAGTCAGTGTCCAGATGGCAACAGGAGTTTCTGTAGTGGGGTTCCCTGTAGTGGTGGTGTTGGCTGGACCAGATGAGAGACTGAATTGTGTTTTACTGTGCAGTTCTTACATGCAGCTGGCCCATATTCCTTGGGACCACTCCACCACACACTTGATCCATCCCTAGTGATTATCTTCAGCTACATACAAAACATATCCTTACTACCTAAATTGTGTACAAAAAAACTGTCCTACATGATCATTTCTACATCTGCAGGAAGTTTCTTCTGGCTACATACAAGTGACTGGCTATGTATAAGTTATTGGCTACTTACAAGTCTCCTCCAACTGCCTACAATCTATGTAGAGTTGGAACAATTTTGCAGCCTTGGAATCACTGGAAAGGCTGTATTCTCCACTCTGAATGTCAATCAACGCATTGAACCATAAAGAAACTTGTCTAGGCACAGTGGGTCCTGCCTGAAGGAATCCACAGAACTGTCCAGATCCCACATGGAGAGCACTGAATTGTCAAATACTTAATTGAGAAAGGGGAATAGGAGTTCAAATGATCATCTTGTCTCTGGTTGGTTCACTGTTTCAGGTCAATCTAATGTAGCATCTGTGCAGATGCCTAGGCATGGAGTGTCTGGATCTCCCAGGGAGAGAGAGGTCTTTCTCTATATAATGATAACAACAAATTTAGTACATTATAAAAATATCCCTAGAAAGCAATGAACCAAAACCAGAGGAAAAATAATAGCACGTGTTCATCCTTCTTATCCAGCTAGACAGCATCTATGATTCATCTAAAAAGTACACGTTCATATTACTGAATGCTAATAAGTAACAAGAAAAAAAAGTCTAGGAATTTAAGCAAGCATCTGAAAAGTTATTTGTGACAATAGTGAAAAAAACTCCTGTATGCCTTAGAAGTAATGCTGAGGTACTGGAATAAGGAAGTCTGTCATACCTTTTCCACTCCCAGTCATGCCTACCTAACATCCAGATGATGAGGCATTTCTGAATGTAACCTTATGAACACAAAAGAGTGTGAAGGTCAGGAATGAAAATTATTTCCCTGGTTAAAAGCACCTCAGATAATATTTGGCTTAGTTGTAACATTTGTAGTATTTGCCAGTCTCTCAGTGGAAAGGTTACCAAGAAAATAGCCTTCCCAAAGGAAGAATATTTAAAATCTAAGCCACAAATGTCAAATTTAAAACCAAAAAAAACCCCACAAGAATACATTACAAGATCATAGACAAAGCTTTTATCCTCATTTTATGCTAAAACACAATGGCATTTTTCTCAGCTTAAAGTGTAAAAAATTCTATTACTTAAACATAATGAGTACTCCTTGTCCACATTATAATCAGGTAGGTGTGCAAGCCTTAACTTGTGCTTGGGTCCAATTTGCGTTGCCTCAGCAGGGTGCTTTCACAGTAACCTTACAGCCTGTGAAGCCCTGTGCTATAATGCTCTAACAGCCAGTGGCAGTGAGTGCACAGATGTGGATCATCACTGTCCAGTTATTTTTTCAGTAAATACTTCGGGCCTGATCCAAACTCCATTTAAGCAATGAAAACCACCTGTTTTCAGTGAGCTTTAGGTGAGGTTAGGTAACTCTTGCAATTGCTGATCCCCCCACCAGTGAGCTGGGAAAAAGAGATTCTGTCCTTATCTACTTCTGTCATAAGAGGCTTGTAACTGAGGTTGAGCTCCAAGTAAATCTCTGAATCTGTATTTTATTAATTTAGAAATGCTTTGGGCTCCAACATACTCATGCTGAAGGCTGTGGCAGTTTATTGTCAACTGAAATACCAGCAGGAAGCTTGATGCTCGTGCTTCTTCCTCTTCATTGACAAATTTGACACAGAAGCTTAATGCATCAAGCAGTGTACTATTTTAGATAGAGAAGAATTATAATATGTGTTAATGAACTCACCCACACATATGCACATGCTTTAGGCATAGTTATCGGATTGCCCACTTAGTGAGTTAAGAGCAACAGCTCTTCGTACTTTTTCTATTATTGGAGATTTAGCATCTTGTGGTAGGGTGACTGCAATGGTATGAATGCAAGACAGTGGTTAGCAGAAAGGAGACTGGCAGCTGCACAGAATAAAGCAGCTTCTTATGTCACGGCTGTGCCTGAGTCTGTCAAAGGATTAAGAGGATAAAATCACAATAGAAAGTAGTATCTTTCTGTGAGTTTAACAATCCTGGGATGCTGGTATGTAAAATGTCCAGAAATTGAGTGCCTCTGTTCAATTTATTTTTCCAGAGGAGCAGGCAGCTCAGAGGAGCTGGGTTCATCTAGTCAGATTAAAGCATTGCTTTACATTTCAAAAGGAATGGCTGAAAATGTATCACACCCACGTACTAACAGGTAATGGTGCCTTGATCGTGTCACCTGTAACTGAAGTATTTTTCTTCCAAGGGCTTAGATGTCTTCCACTCCTTTTTCTTTGCTATTCATTGCTGCATATTTAACTGCCAGATCAGCCTGCTGTCTGAAAAAAAAACTTCCTTCACTAAAGCATTTTTCTGAGTGAAGTCTGACCTTCTTGTTAAGAAACATAATTACTTGGGGTTTCAGTGGGGTTTTTGTGGATCTGGATTTTTTAGAGGGATGCCCTGTATCTCCTCTGGTAGTATTTAAAAATATTTCTTTACTTTGGATTTTATCAGAGACTTCACAAACAATGTTATTCTAACTTCACTAACAATATTGTAACTAACTAGCAGGTCACTCTTTGTGATCATTTCTCCTGTAATATGGGAAAGACATGAAAGAATTTTTTAACAGGTGCGTAGAAAAAGCAAAAAAGGGAACTCCAGTCCAGCCATTTATGTGGGTGCTACGAGAGTGGAATAGTGTGAATGCGAGTATGAATATAAATTCATTACTTGCTGAGTCCCTTCATAAACCACGTCACTGCAAACTGCAGTTCAGTTAAATCAGTGTCAAGTCCTTCTCCTCTGCACAGCATAGACTGTTGGCATCCCTTGCCTTGCTTTCTGTGGCAGCTAGAGCCAGACTCAGTGGATGTATGTCACTTCACACTGCCTGATCAGCTTTCTCAGAAGCAAAACCAAACAAAATAAATCCCAGGCTTCTCCAGTGTTGGGAATTCTACCACTGCTTCAGCCCTGCTTTGGTTGGCTTTAATGTCAGAGGAAGTATTTGCTTCTAGTTATTTTTATGCAGCTCGCTTTAAAAAAAAAAAGGCAAAAATTCATTCAGCCTAATATTTTACAAACCTCTTTACTATGCAAACAGTGAAACTGGTGCTTGTAGCAGATTGCTCTGTTCACTCCCGTCATCTCTTACTGAGTGCTTGGTTGCATCGTGCTTAATTATGAATGGTCTCCAAAAAGCCCATTTTACTGTACTATGAAGTGACTCATATCACACCGAAGCTCTGACAACTCGCACTGGGTTTTGGAGTCACATGGCGCTGTATTAGTCGGTGACTCATTTCATATTGTACTCAGTGCTGAGATCTGACTCATTTCGAACTGTGCGAGGAGCTGACTGACATTGTACTGGTTTGAAAGCTGGTTTGAAACGGGATGACTCACCCTGGAGTGCATTAAATAGTGATTCACATACCATTTCCTATTGATTCTGATTGTTGCGATTCACTTCAGATTGTACTATGCTGGCATCTGGCTACTCTGGCAGGGTAGGCACTGTGGTAGCTGCCCTCTGCCTTGCGAGCTCGGCTATGGTGCCAAAGGGAGCTGTTTCAGCCAGGAATAGTATTACCAAAGTCAATTTAAAGGTGAAGGAAGGTCAGAATTTGACTCTGCACACTGTCATTTCAGTCATGACACCCTCTGGACTTCTTTGCTTCACCTGACTATGACAAATTTTGAAACGTGCCTATAAACAGAAAGCTAAGAGTCATGAACCT
This sequence comes from Tapera naevia, assembly GCA_033556795.1. Taxonomy (NCBI): domain Eukaryota; kingdom Metazoa; phylum Chordata; class Aves; order Cuculiformes; family Neomorphidae; genus Tapera; species Tapera naevia. The sequence goes on from JAUMJJ010000038.1 coordinate 23,571,086, forward strand.
CGAGCTAAGAATAGTCTGTTGCTTCTGAATGCTTGGAGACCTCTGCAGTATTTCTAAGACCTGCTGCTTCCTTGAGGTAACTTTTCTTAGTGATGAAAAGATGGGATCAATGTTTATCAGTGACTGAGTGCTGGTAGTTGTCTATGCTTCAGGTTCATCAACTTGTGACCTGGGCTCCAAGAGACACATGAACCTTATACCCTGAAAGCTTCTTCTCATACTTTAAACTGAGCCCTCAAGCATCACTACTCTCTCTGAAAAACGTGCACTGTTTTTCTCAAGGGACAGAGAGATGTGTAACAGCTTCCATCATTAAATATTCGGGACCCAGAGTAAAGATATCAAAATAAGGGGGCAGATAAGAAATTAAAGGGGAAATAAAGTAACTGCTCTCTCATCTCAGAGCATTTTATATAACGCAGTGCTAGTTTTACATTCATTTGGCTTGAACATTGTTTAGAAAGATGCACCTAATTTTACACAATGCTCCAAATTTTAACCTAACCACAACCAGGACTCTCTTCACTGATAGTGGTTTCGATACTTTGTTTAGTTGAGCTAAGTAGTTACTCGGTTTTGGTCCTGTAGCAGAGCAATGGCATGACTGGTAGCGCAGTACGTAGCTCCATGGAGTGCTAGAGCTGATGCTGTTCTATTTATGCAATGGGCACAAAGGTACAAGAAGACTCTCACCGTTACGTCATACTGAAGGTACTGTATGAAAAGTTTTGATCTTACATTTTTTCAACAGCAAAACCGAAACAATGGAATGGTTGCATCAAGTAAATTACATTGGTATTAAATTACTGTAATTCTCACTGGCATGTACAAGCATAATCTTATTTCACTTTCTACAGTTGTCTCCAATTTTTGTTACCTGCTTTTTCTTACCTACTGACATATAACTAATGACAGAGCTCAGGAAGAGCTCTTTCACCCAAGGATGCATGATGTGGCACCCTGATACTGGAAGAGCCAAGGTGGAAACGCTCTCTTGTTGCAACTCGTCTCTCGAACTTTGTAGGGGAGCCGAGGGCCCCCTTCACGAAGGGGCGGGGGGTGATGGATGCTGCCTCTTCATCCTAACTCGTGAGAAGAGGAGAAGGGCCCCTTGGGAGCCGACCCGAGTGAGATGATGCTGCGTTGGGGCGGGGAAGGCGGCGCGGAGCGAGATGCCGGGGCCGAGGGGTCCCAGTAGTACTGGAGCCCTGCGCTGGGGACGTGGTGGGAGCGATGCCGGGAGCTCGTGGGGAGGGACAGGGCAGTGCGGACCCCAGCGCATCCCGGGGACGCGGGGGGAAGCACCTTTTGCACCAGGTCCCTCCGGTTCCTCCCGGGAAGAGCGGACGTGGAGCCCCTTCCCATCCCGTCCCTCCCCGCTGCAGACCCGGCTGCGGCGCGGGAGTCGCGGCTGCCCAGGCTGCGAGGCCGCGGTGCCCGGGCGGGACCGAGGGATACTTACGGTGTCGGGGCCCCGCCGGGAGTCCTCGCCCGCTTCCCCTCCAGTAGCGGCCGGCTGGGCGCCCGGGGACGGCGTCTCGCCAGCCCCGCGCATGCGCCCGGTTCTCCGGGGCTCCTCTCACGGTACCGGGCGCGGGTGGGTTCGCCTGAGGGCTAGCGGGAGCGCGAGGGGAGCCATGGGGCCGGCGGGAGAAATGCGGGAGAAACAGGAGCGTGACTGAGTGAGCGTGTGTGTGCGCGCCCAGGGGAGGCGGTGGGAAGGGCTTGAAGAGGCGGCGATGCCGCCGCGGGGGTCCGTACCCGTGCCGTAATGTTCTTAGATACCTTCAATGAGAACGGTGCTTATCAGCCCGGGATTGGAGCACACTTGCATTTTACGTGATTGCAGGGATGCATCTTCCGCTGGAGTATTGTGTCCTCCCACCTGGAGTATTGTGTCCGGTTCTGGAATCCCCAACAGAAGAAGGATATGAAACTGTTGGAACAGGTCCGGAGGAGGGCTACGAAGATGATCAGAGGGCTGGAGCACCTCTGCTATGAAGACAGGCTGAGAGAGCTGGGCTCGTTCAGCCTGGAGAAGAGAAGATTCCGGAGAGACCTCATAGCGGCCTTCCAGTACCTGAAGGGACTACAGGAAAGCTGGGAAGGGACTTTGTAAAAAGTCAAGTAGTGACAGGACGAGGGGGAATGGCTTTAAATCGGAAGGGGAAAGATTTAGATTAGACATCAGGAAGAAATTCTTCACGATGAGGGTGATAAGACACGGGAACAGATTGTCCAGGGAAGCTGAGGATGCCCCCTCCTTGTAAGTGTTCAAGGCCAGGCTGGATGAGGCTTTGAGCAGCCTGGTCTGGTAGCAGGTGTTCCTTCCCATGGCGGGGGGGTTGGGACTGGGTGATTTTTAAGGTCCCTTCCAACCCAAACCATTCCATAATTCTATGATCTTCCCACTCCCCAGCCGCCTCCTGCCTTCCAGAGGTGCACAGGTCATCGCTGCCGGCCTTTCTCGGTCTAGCTCTCCCGTTCCAACTGGGCACGATGCTACCCGGCAGGGGCTGCCGGGCCCGGCGCTCACCCCGATCCTCCGGAGCAGCCTTATCAGCCGCCCCCGTGCCACAACCGCCACGTTTTGGAGACCATCTCACCGATAGCGTCCCGGCACCGCGACCCCTGGGCAGTCCCCAAACGCCTTCTGCCGGGAGGGCGCATCGCGCCCGTCGGCGGGACAAGGGTTAACCTGGACGGCTGAGGCCGACTGGTGTCATCGCCGTCCTCGGGCAGAGCGAAACGGTCTCCCCGGGAAAATGGGACTGATTCGGTGCATGAACGCCCTGAGCGTCCCTGCTTCTGGAGCTGGGCTCCAGGTTACCGGGGAGCATCCCTGCCGTCTGGGCTACTCCCTTCTCACAACAGCATCGTGGGTGAGAGCCACCCTTGCCAGAGCCAGCGGCCCCAGGGAGAGATGGGATGGCAACTGGGGAGCAGAGGACTGTGGCTGTGGGACCTCCCAGCCGGGGGAGCTCACCCAGCGTCCCGGAGACTCCTACGCCGGTGGCAGCTGTGGAGGGGGACGTGGGCGGCCAGCGGCTTCCCCGGGGTGAGGAGGAGGAAGGGGCGGACGAGCGGTACTCACAGCGCCGGGCGCGGCTCCGTGGCACACCGGGCATCTCCGGCGCTCCGAAGGGAGACGGCTGGGAGGCGGCATTGGGGCGGGGGGTGGCTTAGACCAGCGGCCCCGCAGCAGCTCGGCGAGCCGGCAGCGGGCCCCGGTGCTGGCCAGCAGCGCCGCTAATCCCGCAGGGCCGAAGCGGGGCCCCGGGGCGTCTGGACAGGGCGCTGAGACGAAGCGCGGGCAGGGTCGGCGGGTGGGAAACTGCGGCCTCAGGAAAGGGCTGGAGAGCAGAGCTGACAGCGGGGCGAGGGGCCGGGCGGGCCTCGGAGGCTGCGGCGTGCGGGGGAGGTGTGGGAGCGGGGAGAGAGAGAGAAAGAGAAAAACACAAAATAAGCGTTATCGCGGGGCAGGCGGGCGCCCTGCACAGCCCAGCTGGAGCGTAGCCCCTCCACAGTGGTGTTAATACAGGGTGGCAGACTAGAACCCCACCGGTGGGTCCCTAGGTGCTTGGGGCACACTCTGATTTTTTAACTTTTCTAAGTCTTCTCTTAAGTGCGGAGTGAAGGAGACTTCTCGTATCGACACAGTGCCCTTTAGGGTTCCGGGGAAGACACAGTGCCCGAGGAGCACGGGGACGATATTGGCACTATCCCTGGAGGTGTTCAAGGCCAGGCTGGATGGGGCTTTGAGCAACCTGATCTCGTTAAAGATGTCCCTGCAGGACTAGATGACCTGTAAAGGTCCTTTGCAACCCAAAGCATTCCATGATCCGTACAACCTAGACGCAAAGAGCACTTCACGTCCCCCAAAACGTTCCCCAAAACCCCAAGGGCAGCCGCCAGGAGGCCTGTCGGAGAGGAGTGGAGCGCAGCCACGGGCCGCCTGGCCCTGTCCAGGGTCCTGCAACTTCCCCGCAGCCTCTCGCCCATTCCGCCGCTCGGGGGCGGCCGGGCAGCTCTGCGAGCCCGCTCGGGTCTGCAAGAGAAAGGGCAGCCTGATCTTCCCCTTTCTTTCTGAGTGTCGTTGTCCTGGAGAGCGACAGTACAGCCCAATCTTCCCCTTCCTGTCTGAGGGTCGTTGTCTTGGAGAGAGGAAGCCGCCCTACTGGAGTATGAGGCCGGAATAGGAATAGACAGAAATTACTGCCATTCATGCTCTGCCTCCCTTTTCTCTAGCAATGATTTCTGTCTGTTCCTTTTCAGGGCTACATTTTTCTTTTTCATCAAGGCCCTACTATTCCCATAACATCTCCATTTTTGGTCTACACCCATGCTCTTGACATCCAAGAGAGAGAAAACCTGAAATCTGCACAGTGTGTAAAAAGCTACAATGACGGCGCCACCCTTGAAGGCCAAGGCCACTGCTGCTGGAATGGGAGAACACAGGTGTGGTGCTGTTGGTGCCAGGGGAAGGTGCTTGTTAAAGCTGAGACCTGCAGAGAAAGCTGCCATTCCTCCACATAAGGTGAATTTGCTGTTGCTTAGCAGCAGACTGTTCCTGTAGATCTGTTCAGAGAGGTGAACTAGAGTGGAAGCTGGACAATGTTCACAGGAGAGCAGAAAAAATTAGAAAGATTAGTTCCCACCCCACACCCCCACTTAGTGCTTCTGCTAGCCGGTGTCAAGCAGCAATTCTGCAGCCCTCTGCCCTCTTGGTTGTGACACAAAGCACATGACTGGGATGCTAAAAACACTCTGTGCTGAATTAAAATTGTCAAGGTCTGAACAGGAGCTATGGAGGCATTAGAGGCTTGAGAATTATGATTAAATGATACTGCCTCACTCCTTGCAGAGAAAAGAGAAGAAAGTCTCAGTAACTGTACCAAAGTGGTGCTTCATGTGTCCTGAGACCAAGATCAAAACACCTGTTAACATCACCGGGCTCTGAATCCCAGCTCCTAGTCACTCTGCCGGGAAAAGCAGTCATTTCTCAGATCAGTAAGTGGATGTGATTCTCCTAAGCCCTCTCTAGACTATGGTCCCAGGTGGCTTTTTAAATCTTAGCAGGAATGCTTGAACAAGTGCAAGATTAAAATGCTAGCATAGTGTAACACCTTTGGAAGGTATGGTCTTGCTTCATCCTTTGCAAGTCTCTCAAGAGGGTCATGTTCATCTAATATGTTATTAAAGATGGCTATTTTTTTCAACATACTTGAACTTCTGCTCTTTTTCCAGGGAGAAGTCATACACATTTGTATGATGGCTTATGGGTACTCATCTATGTTAGTGTTTCCTGTCCCCTTCAATTGTTAAGCAGAGAGTTTCTAGACTGCTGAGTGGAGCTGATTCACAGTGAATTAGGGACCAACTCAAACAGGAAGTAAAAAGCCATTTTTAATTTTTAAACTGACACAAAAGTGCACTTCAAATAATTTTGAAGACTGATAGGCTTTTCTGGAAGAAGAGATATTTTCAGAAGTAAAATGAGTTTCCAGGGACTTTAGCTGAACTTCAGTTTTCTTTATATATCAGCAGTTTTCTAGCATTTGTTTTATCTTATCTCTTAATAAAAATTAAAAAGTAAAAAAAAGTATTTTCAAAAGATGCATTTTAAGTAACCATATTTTCAAATGAATATAATTCTAGTGATATGGGAAACAGCTCTGTTGAACTTTTAAATATTTGCATTCTTTTAATATTAGTTTCTTACCGGTGTAAGTAACCATTTTTCTAATGGATCTACTAGTAATTGATTTCCAATAGATGTTCAATGTTGATGGAAAGCAGAATATACCAGAATCTGCAAATGTATAAAATTAACCATATTGCTGCATGGGTCAACAGAGCATTAATTAACTTGTCCCACATGCAGGGATGCCTGTTAGTACTTGATTTTTCATCACCACTAATAGCAATGCTTTAATTCGCCAGTAGAATTTATTTTGTGTAAAACCAAGTCTGAAAGTCCTGCTGGGAAGTTCCTCCCAATGCCATATTGTTCATACAGTCAAAAATGTAACTGTTCAGTAGCACATATGTAGAGCATAGGGTTTCTCTTAGTCTACTGTTGGAGGAAGTTCCCTTGAGATCTTACGCTAAACTCTGTGATTACATCATGTTAAGACTAACGCTTGAAAAGTTATTGTAATGATTAGACTTGTCTTAGATATCAGTGCAGACAGAATTTTTTGCGATTGATGGCTCTGCTTAGGACTTGGATAATTATTTCAGCACTGTAAGTTTATTTTTTTAGGGTGATGTACTTTCTTGGGGTTGGCTAATCCTGGATGTATGTTCTGCCAAAACTCTCAGCTTCAGCATTTATATCAGTCAGCCAGTACTCTGAAGTCTCAGAAAGTCTGGAAATGAGCCTCTGCTGTCTGCACTCACAACCCTGTTTCTTTTCCACTCCTACGTATCACATCTCTGTTGCTTCTAAGGAAGAGGAAGCTTAAAGAGAAATCATCTTGGAGATGGAATTAAATACTGGAAATAAGGAGATGTGGTTTTTTTTTTCCCCAGCAATAGAGCTGAATGCTGGGTTTTAGAGCATCAGAGCCAGCTCAGTGACAGCTTTGCTCCCCATTCTGGCCCCAGTCCAGCTGATGCACGCAGACACAGCAGGGTTCATGAGCCCCAGACGGAGCCCTGTGGGACAACTCATGTGCTAAAAATCCTTGGTGACTCACGGTTTTTTGGCAGATTGACAGACTACCCAGGAAGCTGGTGGCTTGGGCAAAGAAGGTCTAATTAGAAATTGCAATATGACACATACAAAAAATGAAATCTTTGCTGAGGTACAACTGCATTACAAAACTATGATATTGTTCATTTCATTTGCTACATGTTTGGCAAATTGAAGCCTCACTATATTCTGTTTGACCCTCTCTCCTTGTAAATGTCAAAAATAATTAAAGATGTAATGCTAAATACAGGGTTTTTTAAAATCATGAGGTTAACATACAGCTCTAATTCTATCTTCTTTTTTTTCTTTCACAAAACTTTGAATTATTTGAAACTTAAAAAAAAGGTACATGATTGTGTTGATTTAAAAAAAAAAAAAGAATTCTCCCATCACAACAACGTTCTGTTAGTGTATGTCCTGGAGACATCTTAGAACCTGTACCAAAGGACTGGACAAAATGATGACTAGAAAATATTAGTGAGTTTCCAAGTGAGGGAGGCAACTCGCTCAGTAACGCTCACTACAAGCTTCCACAAGGCGTCACTGTGCACCTACAATTTGAATAGGGAAGCTCAACAGTTGAGGATTTGTGCCAAAGAACTATTTCTCCTTCTGCTATTGGGGTCCTCTTCTAAGCCCATAAAAGAAATGAAAGAAAGCAAGAGGCACAAATATTTTTTGTAATTAGCAAAGGAAAAAAAAAATCTTCATAGTATCAACATCACCCAAGAGGTACCCATCTCACCATGAACTGCAGAAATATTCCTGATATTTTGGGTCAGACATAATCATATTATTACACAGGATCCTTACCACACCGATGCTTGATAAGTAATAAATACACTTAAATTAAAGAAAATTATGAAAGTGACATGACTGCCTTTTTTTAGGTATAGAAAGTAGTTTGTAGTTATATTCTAGAGCTGATTCAGAAAGGAAGATCAATGTCGCAATTTGGAATCAATGTTCCCAAACAGCTCGAGTTTCGAGAGTAGTTCAAAATGAGTCTGAAAGCCTGGTTGGACAATATGGCTGCACAGTAATACTCTAGTTTGACAATATTCCTCAGGAAGCCACTGTGACTTCTGCCATTGACTTATCGGATTTTGGACTTTAGAACTGGGGAAATTGTGCAGCCATGTTAAAAGGCTGATAGGAGAAAACATAATTTATTTATAGAATATGATGGAGAACACAAAAAGAGACCAGAGCTAAAATACACTGGAATTCCTTTGAAAAAGATCAAAAGAATAAAGGGCGAGGCAATGAGAGACTGCTAAAGACTACAAGGTTAAAAAGAATACTATCACAGTATCACAAGGTTGGAAAAGACCTCTGAGATCATCTAGTCCAACCTATGACCCAACACTAGGACCCAATCGTTATTTAAACCATGGCACTAAGAGCCTCATCCAATCTGTTTTTAAACACCTCCAGGGACAATGACTCCACCACCTCCCTGGGCAGCGCATTCCATTGGCGAATCAGTCTTTCGGTGAAGATTTTTTTCTTAATATCAAGCCTAAACCTCCCCTGATGAAGCTTGAAACCATGTCCTCTTGTTCTGTCACTGGTCGTCTGAGAGAAGAGACCAATCCCTGCCTGCCTACAATCTCCTTTTAGGTAGTTATAGAGAGCAATAATGTCTCCCCTGAGCCTTCTCTTCTCCAGGCTAAACAACCCCAACTCCCTCAGTCGCTCTTCATAGGGCTTGTGCTCCAGCTCCTTCACCATCTTCGTTGCTCTCCTCTGGACACACTCCAGCATCTCAACATCTCTCTTAAACTGAGGGGCCCAGTACTGGACACAGTACTAAAGGTGCGGCCTGAGCAGTGCCAAGTATAAGGCGATGATAACTTCTCTAGTCCTGCTGATCATACCATTCCTGATGAAGGCCAGGATACCATTGGCCCTCTTGGCCACCTGGGCACACTTGGGCTCATGTTGAGTTTCCTGTCTACCATCACTCCCAAGTCTCTTTCCACTTGACTATTCTCCAGCCTATAGCTCTGCATGGGGTTGTTGTGTCCAAAGTGTAGAAGCTGTCACTTGGACTTGTTAAACTTTATCCCGTTGGAATCAGCCCATCTCTCCAGTCTGTCCAGGTCCCTCTGAAGGGTCCTCCTACCCTCCAGCAGATTGACACTTCCTCCCAGCTTGGTATCGTCTGCAAACTTGGTAATGATGGACTCAACCCCCTCATCCAGATCATCAACAAAGATGTTAAACAGGACCTGGACCAACACCAACTTCTGGGGGACACCAGTGGTGACCGGCCACCAACTGGATGAGACACCGTTCACTATCACTCACTGGGCTCGGCCATCCAGCCAATTCCTAACCCAGCACAGAGCACTCCTGTCCAAGCCACAGGCTGCCAGCTTTTACAGGAGTCTACTGTGGGAGACAGTGTCAAAGGCTTTGCTGAAGTCCAGGTATACCACATCCACAGCCTTCCTCTCATCCACCAGCTGAGTCACATGGTCATAAAAGGAGATCAGGTTGGTCAGGCAGGACCTGCCCCTCCTAAATCCATGCTGGCTGGGCCTGATCTCTCAGTCATTCTGCAGGTGCCGCATGATTGCACCCAGGATTATCTGCTCCATAATTTTACCTGGAACCGAGGTCAGACTGACAGTTCTGTAATTACCTGGATCGTCCCTATGGCCCTTCTTGTGGATGGGCGTCACATTGGCCAACTTCCAGTCATCAGAACTGAGAATATTCTAGGCTGATAGCTGCTAGGATGAAGAGCAAACTCTGTGTTTGTCTCATTGCAGACTAGCTTGAGCTGGTTACCAGGAGTATTTCTCCAGCATCTTAAAAAGACCTTTGAAAGATAACAGGAGGAAGAGTAGCTGATCTGATAAGAATGATGGTAAGGAGGTTGCGTGAACATATCTGGAAAATGGGAAAACTTTAGGTGATATCTACCACAGTGTACTAAGTTACCAATGGTACTGAACAAGTTCTGATTTAGAGAGGTTAGGTTATATAGATATTCCTGTGGAAGTGACTGGAAAGTTCTGGGGCTTCCTTGCAGAATCTCTTACTAATCTTTCAGAGATGCCTTATGCAATCTTACCCATATAGGACTGTCTGCTTGGATTAGAGAGACTGTGACTGCAGATAGGACAAATTACTGGCTAAACATCATGCTTGATTTAGGCTTTGGAGCAGGGTTACAAATGGTACCAGTTCCCATTTCTTCCTTGACACCACTGATACCAAGTTACAGGTTAATAGATGCAGAGGAGCTAAAGAAAAAAAAAACCAACCTCAGAGCTACTGAGCTTTTGGGAAGGCACTTGATGTGTTCCTGTGAAACTATGTTTCTCCTGCCTGATGCTGCATTTCTTTACTGTGTTTTCTAGAAGAATCCTGAGAGAGGGAAGATGCTAGTCCAAATGGATAGAGATTTGGACAAACCTATCTTTATATCCCATTTTCATGCATCATAGTTCACACCAACTCATTAACAGACCACATTTGTGATTTTTCTCCATTACACTACTGTTTTGAAAGGCCATGCCCTCCTTCTGGACAGAAAAAAATGTCCCTCCCCACCTCCTGCCTGCAGTTCATTTCAAACCTTCTGCCTGAGCAAACACTAAAGAGACAAAGTGGGACTGGAAGTGTCATGCCTGCAGTAGCCTATACTTTCTTCTCTGATCTGTAATACCTTTAACTTATTTCTCCTGATGATATGGAAAGGCTAGCAAGAAATTAGTAGAGTTTTGCTTTTCTTTTTGTTTAAAGGGTGTCTGCTTGCAGCCCAGTATGATACTTGAGAAAGCACAGCTCCTTTATGGATCTGAAACAATTTTATAGTCTGAACGTATTACTGTTGGTTAGGTAAATCATTCAAGCAGAAATTATTTTTGTCATTAAATTAAGCTGATGCATTTATCTGCACAGGGTCTGGATGAACAGAATAGACACAGTACAGTGAGGAAGGCTGGTCTGCTGTAAAAATAGCAATCATCTTTCAAAATAAAAAATTTCAGTGAACATAAAGAAATGCGAGTTTGAAAAAACATCCTTGGTGTTTAAGGCTGTGACTCACTTTATCACTCTTCTTACTAAGAAACTACCCAGCTATTCCAGGCCAAATTATCCAGAAGATCTGAATGTAAATTGAGAAACACCCTCTAATCCTCTTATTTAGAGCCCATTACATATAGATATCCCATTTATTGGCATACAGGATTCTGAGTAATGTGGATCAGTAAATACAGTAAGAATTGGCAAGTGAAAAAACAGGAAAAAGGGTCAGAGAGGAATAACTCTGCCACTTCCCTGACAGAGTCTGAGCACCTGTGCAAATCTGAGTGCAAGTTCCAAGTACGAAAAGGCAGAAAGGGTGTGAGAGCCAAAGCTTATTTGGGATCCTAAACTCCAGGATTGTCAAGGAATCCCTAAAAGAAATTTCCTTTCCCCAAAGAATTCTCCCTCCTGGAAGAATGTTTGTGTTTAAATAAATCAGCTTGGTACTAAAAAGAGAAGACTGCGGATATTACAAAATTAAGCACAGCAATGTGAGAAAATGAATTCTTTAAAATATTATAATCCTCCTACCTGTCATAATAAATGCTAATGCAGTTCAAGAATGAAGACTTTATCCTGTCTGAGTCTAAGACTAACCTACTGTTTCTCTTATTAACTTGATTACCTCCAAAAGAAACAGTGAAGTCGACAGAATCAGTAAGATCTGTTTTCTTCTTTATTGAGTTGTAAAGTAAATCACACAAGGTGTCACAGGAAAAGATCACAGCCACTTCCTGAAATTAGGCTGTGCTCACAAATGGAACTGAATGAATAATAGAAAACGTTCAGCCTTTCCTCTTTTTCTATATGAATTTCCCAGCCTACACCTGGCATCTCTAAAACCCTGAGAAGAATTTTCATCTTTCCTGTGAGGATAATTAAACACTTGCAAAAGTGAACAGGGGAAACTGATGTGATATTTTGTGAGATCAACAACTGCTGCTTGAATTGCATCACTGGGCAGCTCCTGGTTTGTTATAGTCTGTTCTTACCTTTAACACCTGATACAGTACTTTAGATTAGCTTTATTTTGAGAATAATACTAAAGGTACAATATTGAGGATAGTTAGCCTCCTGAGCTGATTCCAATCACATCACATCTGGTATTACAGATTGAAGATAAAGATCTCAACATCTAAGTTCCTGAATGTTTCACTGGAAGTGGTGCCCAGCACTGGGTTGGGCTGCGGGAAAGGTCAGGCCTTCTCAGACATCAAAATCAGTCAGTAAGCAGGCACAGATTGTGAGCCAGACTTCAGCAGTTCATCTGCTCACAGATCCTTGCCATTTCCCAAGTATTACCCTTCAATACACCTTTTGGATGTGGCTGATTGATAGAAAAATAACATTCTGCCTGCCTCAGAGCCAAGGTTTTATGCTTGTGATGAAACATATGGTTATTTATATTGTAGATAAACAAGGTGCATTCATCCCCAGTGTGGCCTCTGGGAGAAGAGTGATGGTCTCTCCTTTGTATTTCCTCACCTGGTGGGGCTTTGACTACGACCTACTCTCAGGAAAATGCACCTAGCTGTCACCTAGCAACCTAGAGCTGGACTTGAAAATTAAGATATTTGTGGTAGGATATTCTAGTCCCTTTTTACATCTTTCTTTTGACTGGACTATAAAGAGATGCAAATAAATGAGAGTAAAATTCTGTCCTGTTTTTGCACAAAAGAGGCTAGCAAAATATAGGACTGAGTAAGCTCTAAATGGCTTAAAAGAAACATTTATTTTCTTAGACTCTTTAAATTCGTTTGTGGAAAGAAATTGCTGTGAAAAAGCGTGGATGTGATTCATGACTTTAGTGTCTTTTCATCACTCACGGAAAATGCATATCAGGTAGCATGCATTGTGCCCCCGTACTCAGCACTTGTGAGGCTACACCTCAAGTACTGTGTTCAGTTTTGGGACCCTCACTACAAGAAAGTCATTGAGGTGCTGGAGCATGTGCAAAGAAGGGCAACGAGGCTGGAGAATAAGCCCTACGAGGAGAGACTGAAGGAATTGGGGTTGTTCAGCTTGGAGAAGAGGAGGCTGAGGGGAGACCTCATCACTGTTTACAACTACCTGAAAGGAGGTTGTGACGGGGTGGGTGCTGGTCTCTTCTCACAAGTGATGAGAGACAGGACGAGATGGAACGGCTGCAAGTTGTGCCAGGGCAGGTTTAGACTGGACATTAGGGAGTATTTCTTTACTGAGAGAGTGGTCAGGGATTAGAACAGATTGCCCAGGGAGGTGGTGGAGTCTCCATCCCTGGAGGAGTTTAAAAGATGGGTTGATGAGTTTCTTAGGTTATGGTTTTGTAGGGAGACAGGCATGGTTGGACTCGATGATCTCAGAGGTCTCTTCCAACCTTACGATTCTATGATTGCATACAAACAGGCCAGGGGAAGGAGTAATTTGCTCTTCATGCTCACAACATATACAGCAAGAAGTAATACATTCAAACTTGAGGCAGGGATATTTAGGTTAAATATGGGTTTTTAATGTTAGGATGGTGAAGCACTGGAACAGGCTGCTCAGGGTGCAGAGTCTGCTTTAGTGAAGTTTTAAAGAGCAGATGAAGTAAAACCGTACCAGGAAGGGCTTGAGGATGGTTGATCCTAACAGCTAAGGTCAGATGACATTTTCAAACTCCCACCCAGAACCGCCTTTGATGATACCACATGTCACATCATTCTTCTGGTCACTGGAAGGATTTGCCAATTAGAATGACTGACTGATACCTAAAATCCAGGTATGACTTATTCTGGCACTCAAGGATTCCTCTGGCACTCAGAAGTCCCTGAGAAATCTGAGTTGAAAAAAAATCACACCACAATTCCTTTTTCAATTGGACATGAGTTATATTGAAAATAAAGCAGGGTGTGATAGGAACATTGTGCTCAGGTGATTTGAACCACATGATGGCCTCTAGGAGAGATCATAAAACAGAGCAACACCAACTGTATTATGTCTTCTCACTCTTGGGCTGGTGAGGCACAGAGGTACTTCATTTTAGTTTGGTATTTTACTGGAAATCATTTACTTTCATTGGTCTGAGTGTGAGAGATGTATCATGGAGTAAAAGTCAATTCCTCCTGATATACAGACACCCAAACTAGATGCCTTTTTTTAAGAAGGCCTCCTTGGCCTTTCATAAAAATGTTGCTTTTCCCCAATGTCCTTTATGTAAACTGTTGATTCTTGCTGGTAGAAGCATACCCGAAATTAATATATTTGTAGACCTGAAGTTACCTATATCTCAAATTAATTGATTTATATTTAGGCTGAGTTGATTATTTATTCACCAGCATGACATTTTATTTCACTGAAAGAAGGTCATCCTACATTAATGAAAATAGTCTCTGTAGTTGAAATCAGTCTAGGATTGTATTGCTGAAAAAATCCTCAAACTAGAGTAAAAACAGTCATGTATTTATTAATAATATCCTAATCAGCTCAGAATTCTGCATTTTTCCATTTCAAAGGTGCATAGCTAAAAAGGAAGTTTTAGGGCTATTTCAAAGGTAAAATATGTAAATCACTAAATTGGAAAAAGACGTGATTGCAAATTAGTCCAAATTATCTCTGAGGACTAGAAAATTTGCACCCCATTAATATACAAGTAATCTACCCATTAATGTTTAGAACATTATTATTTTAACAGCTTTTACAAAAGAATGCCCTCTGATTGCTGTCTGAGCAGCTATTATTGGCTCACAGACAACTCTGAGCAATACAGATAGCTATTCTCAGAACAGCATTTCTGTATGCAAAAGAAAAACCTTTTATGAATTAAAAGATATCATTATGCCGTGTAATTACAGATCAGTTGAAAAATAAAGACACTGTGAAGAGCTCTTTGTTTCACAGAATAGCTGAGGTTGGAAGGGGGCTCTGCAGATCGTCTGGTACAACCTCCTGCTCTCAGGCTTCCTAGGACCATGCCAAGTAGGGTTTGAATATCTTGCTTCACAACCTCTCTGAGCAACCTGTACCACTGTTCAATCATCCACATAGTAAAAAAACAAACAACTTTCTCTGCCTGATAGAATAATTCCTGTATAAGCCACACTCATCTCTTCTCACATTCATGTATTATGCTAAAGATTAAAGCATAGTATTTTTTATCAGGTTACATTTAATGGTTTGAGCTCTCTGGAGCAGATTAGTATACTAAGGACATTCAGAGGAGACATGAGGAGAACACTTCAACCCAAACAGGAAAGGTCTCTGTAAGGCTGCCCACGGGTAGCAAACAAGTGGTGAAAATCAGTCCTATCCACTGATATTAGCTGAGCCGGTGGCTTATTGAAGGTTTTCAGGGCAAGGCCTGCTAAAGGGTGTCCCATTCACAGCACATTGTGCTCCTCCACTGCTCCCAGCATGACCCACAGAGCTGGATTAGGTACCCCTGCCTGCTCTCTCATCCTGTGTAGACAGAGTTGGTATCTAAACATGCCACTTGAAAAATGCCAATACACTGCATGGAGAGGTGTTTCACAGAGACAGAGGAAACTCCCAATTGCAGGAAACAGTATTTATGCCACATTTTTCAAAGTTATTAGATTTAGCACTGTATGTGCATCACCCTTCATTTAGAAGCCAGGTACCACCCAGCCCCTACCCATGGACCTACATGTCTGAACACTGCTATTAGCATATTTCTTGGAGATACAAGAGATATGGGCTCAGATCCCTCTTCCCCTCTTAATTTGCATGGGTTGGTGTCTGAGACTGGTGGCCTGGCTGCTGGAGGCAGTTGTCAGCCTCAGCTTTTAGAAGTACCCTTCCTGGCTTAGAATCAGCTAATCAGAGGAGAGGGACAACTTTCCACTGTAGCTGTGGATTTCAGTCTGGCACTCACTGAATACCTCATAAAAAGGAAAATGGAACTATTTCTTTGAACCTCTGACCCCTGCTTGATAAGTACCTTAAAGACAGTAAAGCGCTACTTCCCCCTCTATACAAAGAATATTAATTATAAACGAGAGAATGATTTCAGCACAAGAGGAAGAAGGGGCACCTGCTATCCTTCTCACAGACACATTGCAGGAAGTAGTTAGGTTATGTGTGTGGAGTGTGTGGTTTCAAGTAACCTTAGGGAAAAGTTTTGAATCTGGGCTTCCCATAACTTGGGCAACAGCAGTAAGTGCTGGACTATGAACTGAGATAGCTCTCCTCTGTCCTGCATCAGGACAGGGAAGTGTAATGTCAGGAGTGCATCTGAGTCCATGATCCACAAACGAGAGCAGAGGCCTATCTCTAGTCATTTGGTATGGCATCGCTGATGGTCACCTCTCCAGAATGATAGCATTTTGAATCCTATCCCTATATACTCAGTTCTACTTATACATATGTAGACACCCAGCTCCCAGCTCAGACATGTGGGCTCCAGCAGACACCTGCACATCTTAACACAGCACAGTGATGTGGGTCACTGGGTGACCAGAGCCTTTTTTGGCTCATGTGGTTTTTAGCTATGAGAATAATTATTATATAGCTATTAATATTTATTTTGTATTCTAGTCCTGTGCTTTTTCCATTTGTCTTATTGGTTTGTTTTACTTCCCTTATCCAATACAGAAACTGTAGGAGCTTTACCTGACCAGCTGATTCATATTCTGATGAATGTAAATCCCTCAAAGATGAAATGTCTTTATGGAGTAACCCTGAGATTCTGCCTTCTGTGCCTCAGGACTGCTTTGCGACTTCTGAAAGCACCAATCCATGAAAGAAGTTTTTCCTTGCAGGAATTATCTTGTAAACAAGATAAATCACTTCCAATTTTTACTCCTTCTGCCTCCTCTTGAAGGGCTGGGGGGCTGGCAGGCCTTAATGCTCTTAATAGGTATGCTGATGCGCACCAATATTTTGCTGGATACTGCAGGTCTCAAAAGGGATGGATACAGTCTATGAAAATATGTAAGAGTAGTCCTTTCTTAACTAATAAAAATGCTTCAGGGACAAGAGAAACACTTGTTATAAAGGATACATATAAGAAAACAAAATTAACCAGCACAGAAGAACACAGAGATAAATTTCTCCATCTCATCCTAGAAATAATTTTGCCTACCTTAAAACTAACTGCACATGATTTTACCTCATTATCTTAAATCTATAACTATTCAGTAAAATACCAACTATTTTCCCTACCAAAAAGTACAGATTATCAAAGAAGTTGTCAATAACACTGGGTACTCATAATATAGTGGTCCTAAATGTTAGCTGCCAAGTGATTCAATCCACAGCGATACGGTTTGCATTCCCTGCCCATCTTAAACATACTATTAAATGACATTTCAGCCTTTTTAACTAAGCACAACACCTGTTAAAAAGAATGGAAAAAAATATGTTCTTGGTAAAAGTTAGTGCTGTTTGTCTGAAAGACAGACTTCACCAAATAAACAGTCCTTACATGAAAGTGTACTTGGGAGGGATAATATTGACTGAAGAGGGTGAATATAATTACTAATATCAGGGCTTTTCCTACTCCTGTAAAAGATAAAGACAATATCTGACTTCAGAGGGACTGTTAACAGTAATAGTAATTAACGACTGACAGTACTCATGACTTGAAGACACTAGAGCACTTGGCAAAGCAAAGCAATCATTCAGCTGGCATGTAGTCCTTTTCAAATAACATCTTCTACATTTTTGACCTTTCTGGAGTTGTTTGTGAATGAGTCCTTATTTTACAGAGCAAATCATGATTCATAGCATTTGCTGAATAATTTCAATGAGCTACATGTGGTCACGAGTGACTTCCACATTACGTGAGCTCATGGAATAACGTTTGACATTTCCAAACCCAAAGGATTTCTGCAGACCTGCGATTAGCTAGATGAAGAAAAAAGGATGCTATACTTCTGAGTCGCTCCTCCAGTCAGCGTGCTTGTGGCCATTTCTCCCTGGTCTCCCATGCAGAACTCAAACAGGTAGGACTTGGCAAAAAGAAAGGCAACGCTGGTATAACCAGGGTCTCATTAGGCCCCAGCCTACAGGCTGACATTAAAGGAAGTTAACAACTGCTCTCTGCCTTGCCATGGCACTCCTCACTTCACACAATGCTTTTTTCATTTCTGCTTCATGCCTTGGGGAACAGAGACAGAAACCCCTTTCAGCTAAGGCAAATCTCAACAGGAGCTAGAAAGGATTCTGCTTGTCAGGGAATACCAAGAACAGGGCTGTTCCCTCAGGGAAGGTAAACTTGAAGTCAAGGGGATCCCACAGCCAATCCCACAGCACCCGAACAATGCAAACAGGACAGACATGGAGATGGCCCAAGCAAGGTAGTATGACAGCAAGGTGGAACACATGCCCCTCAAATCAAATCCCACAATCACCAGGCAAGTCCACACTAACAACGGACATCCAAGATCAAGCCAGGAAGTCAGCCTAGGGTGGGGTTAAGGTCTGAACCAAGTGGCTCCATCACCAAACAGTGCGTGGCCGTCCCTCAACCGGAGAACAGCACAGAAGCCTTTCAGCACAACTCAGGCAAGCAGGGACCAAGCCACTGAGGCTGAGCTTAAGTAGAGCTGCTGAGTCTATGTTAGAGGCCCCAGGTGAGGCTAGTCAGGGCCATTAACACTTATTAGTGCCCAAGGGCCCTGTCAGTTCTGTTCTATCTGTGCTTGCCTGGTTATCTGCTGACTGTACATGTATTATGTAAAACCAACCAAATCTGGATCTTGTATGCTTAGAACTCATAATTAGGTTACAGAAGTGAAGTGGGTCCTATCCAGATGTAAACTGGATGTAAATTAAAATGTGGCATCTTTGTGGAAATCATTCTCATGCTCTTTTGAGGAAATGATGGCAACGAGCTCCATGTAACAGGACTTTGGACAAATGGTCTATTTGTAACTTTCACTATCTCCTTGTGCAGTGCAATGTTTCTGTGATGTTTATTTTTTTAACAGGTAAAAGGTACATTGGGAGCACATGAGAACGGGTCTGTGTTAGCTTTGGGTTAAGTAAGTCCTTGCATGTCTATGTTGAGACTCACAAAATTCATTCATTTTTGTCTTTTAACACATTTATAAATCAAGGCACAATCATGTCAGAAGGAAAGGTTTTTCAAGAAATGGAAATGGAGATCAGAAATAAACAACTCACTGAGTTAATTTAAATGTCATGAAAAGAATTTAAATGGCCTTTAAATTCTGCCTACTGCTTTTCAAAAACATTTCTCTTGTAATTGTTTCCCTTGCAAGCACGTTCAAGAATAAATAAACCTAATTCAAGTGTTCTGTTAAAAGATATGGTTTGGGGGTTGTTTTTTTTATAGAAATTCATTTAATATTTCAACTTTGGCATGTTGAATTAGATGGGAACTTGCTCTCAGAAGCAGCCACTGCTCATATGCAGAAGCATCAAATTCAAAACCTCACCTACAGTGGAATGGAACATGGGAAGTAATGAGGACTCGGAAATCGGTCTGGTCAAAGCCCCTGTCAGGCAAGCAAATTTATGGGTCTAAGGACATAGTTTATCTACAGCCATCACTGTCACGTAGAAACATTGTAGCAGAAAGAATATGAACTTTCTGCAGGCTTCAATGTCACCAGGAAAAAAAAAAAAGTTTTAACGTGATCTTGTCTGTTCTGGAAGCAGTAAGTGGCAAACCAGTCTTGAACCTTACAAACTCCAAGTCCTAAGTCCTGGAAAATCATGTAAACCCTCTGTGCCTCACTTCCCTATGAAAAAAAAAAGAAAGGTATTTCTTTCATGAAATAAAGCTTTCAATTTATTTTAGCTCCCCATCCTTAGGGCTGTATGTGTTTCTAGATGGGTAAATTTTCTAACTTCCTATCACTAGCACAGTTCTTGTAGACTCATTAACTACTAGTAACATTGCTTACGTTATACATGTGAAAGAATAATTTGCTTATATGGTTTATGAAGTTCTGGAGACATTCCCCTGAGCATTTAGCCTCATACAAGAACTTCCACATGTCAGAAATTTCACCTTAGCTGATCTCATCAAGTGGTTACAGAGCATGTCCTGGGCTGTTCCTGCACACTGTGCCTGCTACCAGAGATGAGTCACATTGGTGGAGCTGCAGCACTTAGAGACATAAGCACAAAAAAAAGTAAATGAGGGAAGGGAAGCTGGCGGTGTTGTTTTTTAAGGAATCAAGGACAGCAAGTGGCCCTGAAACTTGCAGTGTCACTTAGATCTCTCTGCATACAAATCCTTTCACAGAGCAGAGACACCTGGGTGAGGTCCCTGACTCAGTCCTGTGCACCATGTAGTCCCAGAGACTTGGCAACAAACTATGATTTTGAGTGAGAGCTGTAAAAGTGGCCACCAAGCTTCAGGGAACAATTCACCTGGGATGAATAATAGGATGGCTAAATGAGAAATGACTAGGAACGCGATCAATGAACCCAGTAAATGGGTTTCAGAAGGTATGACTATCAAGGGTTAATTTCAGGAGTCATTGTGCATGTGACAAAATCCCCTCTATCTTCAAGAAGGCAAAGAATTCTTCAGGCTAAAGTGCCAAATGGACAGATGATGACACAAAATAACATGAAATTCTGAAATGAGTATACTTGGTTCATTATCAGAAACAGTCTCCTGATAGTGGCAAAGCAGGCTGAGTATTTCCTCTCAGCAAAAAATCATTTGGGCCTTCTGATGGGTGTATTCCTGTAATTCGAATGAAGTGACCTCCCAGAAATGGATGTACATTGGATAAGGAGATGGAATGGGGAACAAACTCTTGCTCTAATTTGAATGCCCGTAGGACAAATGTGAAATGCGGAATGGCTTCCTCCCCTGTCCTGACTTTCACCAACCCCTGCCAACAACCTTGACTGGCTGCCCTAGTCCTCCCCCACTCTGGTGCTAAGTTAGTCCAAAAAAACCTCAAACTTTGTGGTTCCAGGAGAGTGTGACTTTGGTATCACATTCTCTTCCCTATTGTGTACCAGAGTGCACCACTCCTGCACCAAAGTTTTAGTAACATATGGTTTCTTGCTTCCGTCTCTCTTGCTCTGTTAAGCTCTACAGGAGCATGTTGCTCACCGAAAAAAATGCTGGTTCATCCTCCAGGCAGCTTTCAAGCATCTGACAAACTTTAGAGCACGCACAACTTTTGTTTGTAATTATGGAAAACAGTTCAGCTCTACAGGTTCACTGAAGATGATTTACTTTAGCACTTACATAGATTTTAGTATTACACTGCGTTTGATTTCCTTGGGAAATTTTACTTTTGTTAAATACCAGTAAAAATAATCTGAGAGAACATCAGTAAGAAATGCGGACTGCTTCAGTGTCTAAACACCATGAAGCAACATGTTTTCCCTCAACCTTTTAACCACAGATTAGCTCCACAAAGTATGAATCATTTTTTTATGGGTGAGATGGATGTGTTTAATATGTTGTTTGAAAGCAGACACCTAACAGGAAGGCAGATCCCCGCCTCCTTTGTCATTGTGGTTGCAACATGCCAAGGAATAGAGGGCGGAAAGGATGAGGCTTAGGAATAAAAAAACCCCACATGAATACTGATGTCTTGGTGACAAATAGTATATGGTTATTTTAGATGACATTAACGCTTCCTTTCTGCTTCTTTCCAGATACACCATTTCCTCCCTCCTTTAGGGTATTTGGATAACCCTGGATTTTATCTTACCTTGAAAATCCGCTGTGCTGCTTTAATATCCTCTTCATCTTCATTTTGGAGGGCCTCTTTCGCTTGACAGTTGTCTGCATGGTAGCTGTGAGTCCTGAAGTAGATCAAAACTTGCCTCCACATTGAGAAATAAAGAAGTTTTTCCTGAATCCAGGTATAAAACGAGCTTTCTTGGAGAAGCACTACTTTTATTTAATGATGAAACAAAACCAA
This sequence comes from Tapera naevia, assembly GCA_033556795.1. Classification (NCBI taxonomy): domain Eukaryota; kingdom Metazoa; phylum Chordata; class Aves; order Cuculiformes; family Neomorphidae; genus Tapera; species Tapera naevia. The sequence continues at coordinate 23,592,677 of JAUMJJ010000038.1, forward strand.
ATCCCAGACATTGGGCTGAATGACAACAACATAGAGATAGCTCGTCCTTACACTGATGGTCAAATGCCAGGGCCTCTTGCAGCTTGCCAGTTCTTCCTGTAGCCTCCACAGTTCTGGAGGCAAACAGGATTATCTGCCCTCAGATATCTGCAGTGCCTCATCCTCTCAGCATCGTGCCAGCTTAGAGATTAGATTTGCGACTTCGTAGGTTTTAGTAAGTTGAAAAGGAGAAAGACAGGCACATAGTGGTTGAATACATCAGAGCAACAGGCTGTAACGATCATGGCACACTTTTTATCATCTCAGAGTGAATGTATTTCATTTACAGCTTGAAGGAAGAAGCAAGTCAGGATGTAGTTATACCCTGCAGACAGCACCAAATGGAGATGTCTGTCTTAGGTCAGTGGCACCTGTCAATCACATTTTTTTCTCATCTACTGAACAGATGGTCTGCTGATAATCCTTCCAGCCCCAATGAAAACACCACATGAGCAGCAGCTACATCTGCGGATAGAGACAAACTAAATACAAAGACTAAGACTCCAGGTAGATTATTTCTCTTAGCTTTGTAGAAGGCTGCCAGGGTTTTCCCTTCTGTTTGTCAACATTCATTCACTATTTATTTTTTGTGTTTTTCAAAATACAGGTAAGAAAATCACAGAAAAATTAAGAGGAATACTAAATTATTGTGAAAATTTCATTTGAATAATTATGCAAACATTGTTTATAGTTCTGGTCATTAGCAATGCTGTTAAAATGAGAGCTATGCAAATACTAGTGTTCCTTGTGTGGGAAAACATTCAGGAACCTTCCAAACAATCTTATCCTGGAGAGAGGTGAAAGTCAAACTCATACATAAGTCAATGTGCACTGAAAAGAATAAATTTTTAAATATATTCATCATTTCAGAATACTCCCAGTTTTAAAAATTTTATATTCTACATAAGTATTTTTAATAGTTAGTTGAAACTTCTGAATGAGAAATTACCATGAATGAGGAGTCAAGAGAGCTTCCATTTTCAAAGTGTCTGATGGGATATTCTATCTATATATATGTCTTAACCAACATTTTATTCTGCCAAGAGACAAAACTTCTGACAATTCAGCACCACAGATATAAGGTAAATATAATGCCCCATAGCATCTTGTGTGAGAAGAGGTAACTTAGTCATATCTTTGTCTTTTTTTCAGAGAAATCCAGTAACTGCTGAGGAGAAAAATGAAGAACAACGAGAGAATACTTTTTGCAGCATTTGGCTTGATGAGCTGAACTGCAGTACAAATCAACATATAGTAACAATGTTGTGGCATAAGCCCTGGTAATGAGTCTGACTTTGGCAGAGTTAAGGTTGAGGTTTAGGTAATCACCTCCTTTCTGTCCTCTGGCCAGGCTGACTATCCGGAGCACTGCTTAGCTCAGAGTTTCCTTTTTCCTCCAAGAAGCTACTGCTTTGACCTATCTTTTTTTTTTTTTTTTAACGAGAGATGATGAAGTTGGAGGATTTTTTTTTAATTCTTATTTTTTTTATTTTAACCCAGAATTGAGCTTTATTTCACCTGGTACTGCAGCAGTTTCCCAGAGAAGCGTATGCCCTCTACATGTTCAGGTGCTGACACTCTTGTATTGAAAAGAGCACAAAGCAGCAGCGACTGATGATGAGAGGAGGAGAGATGCTGCAGGCTGCAAAGAGGGACTGGAAACTGAGAGCCTGTAGCTTTCAATACAGAAGTGCATATTGATGAGACAGAGAGAAACATTTGCCACTACTCCCTAAAATAATGTACTCCACTATTTTAAGCCCACCTATTTACTGTACTCTACTATTTTAAGCCACCTAGTTAGTTTTGCTCTGCCCTTTCTGTTCCTGTTTCTGCACAGTACTTCACTTTCAATTTTCTAACAATGTAACATTATTTCTTCCATTAGGAGAACAAATTCAAGATGTATTTATTACAATAAAATGAAAACTGAGTTCCTATTGAGGATAAGATATGTGTGGTTTCTTAACTGAGCATGCAAAATTTAATTTCAAAGAGGTGGTGAAGTAATCAGAAGATTGCCTGGTATGACATTTGTAAAATTGTGGCTTATTAGCTCTATCAGATCCTTTAGGTCAGGATCTGATTAATTTACAAGAAAAATGAGCTAAGTTCTATGACCTAAAAGCCATATAATTCTATACGGGTTGCAGGAAGCAGGATTTACGTGTTTAAAAAGATATTCATGGAATAATGATCTCCCACAATGACACAGACACTAAAGTGAAGATAAAGCAGAAGGAGAAAACAGACACAGACGAAGAGGAAAAAAACTGTTCACATGGGCCAATCTTGCTATAATTACTCAGAAAAAATGTCCAGTGAAGCACATCATATTTCCTCATATTGAAAATCCATTTCTATGTTCATGAAAGGAAGCCTTTTCCATGTCAAACCTCCACCCTTAGGCAGGAGACAAAAGAACATCACGCCCCCCATTGCCCTGTCCCACAGGTCATCCCTGATGTCTGTGAGGGAAATATGGCACCAGAATTGTAAAATAAGTCAAGTCCATTCAAAAGTTACAAATGTCACAGTATTTGCTCTCCAGGATAAGAAGCATATCAGCTGGTCATCAGAGGAATTGCTCCAGTATGTGAGTAATTTTTATATTTCCTTGCTATAGCAAATCATGATGGATATTTTTTTCCCAGATAGTTTGGGCACCTCAAGACACATCTGATATTTTTCAAAAGCCACTGTGCTCTTTTTTTCCTTATCACTAGAAAGCCAAAAGGAGCACCTCAGATTGTGAAGTATTCTAGCAAAAAAGTGTCTGACTAAAAAGTCAGTGACTGTTTTTGTCTTTCCTGTACTTGAAATACATATTTAAAATTATAAATAAAACCAACTAAACATACATATAAAGTACAAAATAAAAATAATAAATAATTATATTTATTTTATCCTGAAATTTAGAAATAACACTTTACAATTTCTTGAGAACACCAACCAATGGAAAAGAAGAGCAAATCATATCTTCTGGGAGGCAACTATCATTATTCCTCTTCAGGCCAGTATATGAGATAAGGTGCCAGAAGACGTAAATGTGGGCACATTCTGATATATTTCTTCTCACTTTGCATTAGAGATAGATCATTGCAGGTTCATTTCTGGTTTTGCAATGTTTTCTTCTTCCATACTTTGGAGCAGTGCTGTGGGGAAGGGAATAGTTTAGATTTACAGTAACATGTTCTTCAGTTTCCCCATTCATGTGACCTTGAGCTAGTTTTATCATTCTTCTCTTTGCCCCTCAGTTCATTTAGAAAACAAATACCCTCCTACCTTATATTAGTGTTGGATGGACTTATTCACTGATGCTCCAAACAGCTTTAAGTTTTATACCTTAAAAAATCAGCTAGATTTCCTCTAACATTTCCCTCTTGCAACCCACAAGGAGATCTTAGTCATAGTTGTTTCTTCTTCTCTGCTGTTGACTCTCTCCCACTATAGAAGCCTCTTTGACAAAAAATAGCAGGTTTAATTTACGGTCTGCTGACCAAGTGTATCTGGCATGTAGATCTGTTATAGAAGAAACATGTCCTACTCTTGCAATGCACCCATGGGGGCTTCATGATGAAAGAAGTCATGCTAAAAACCCATGCCCATAGCTCTGTTGTCGTGCTATGTATCTGCTGCTCCTTTCCACACTCTGTTTGGGGAAGAGTTTTAAGCCTTAGACAAACAGAGGTTTGAAAACTCAGATCTGATCTGAATCCTGGGATGAATGACCTCGGGGTAAAACGAAGTACTTGTATTAGATACAATAGCTCTCAAAGGTGAGGTCACACTGTGCTTTTCTAGTGTATAGGTACCACTCTGAAAATGTCCTCCTTTAATAATTTGGCCATTTTTGAGGTTTTATTTGTCAAGAATATTACGTCAACTAGAGAAGTGTGCTCACTTTTCCTTACCTTCTAAGTATGTTTTGCTTGGATAAGCTTTCCAAGCCATTTCTTCTATGCATATTAAAAACTTGCACAGACACACAGGAGACAACCAGGTGATGCACAGAATGCTGAATGGCAGATGGGCCAAAACACTTCTGTAATTAGCAGAATATATGAGAGACAATGATACTTTGTTCTTATTGCACGAAGGAAAGGAGAACAAAAAAACCTCTCATGATCCAGCTGTCTCTAGTCTTACTGTGAAGATGACTCACCTGCCTTCACTTTTATTGTATTAAACTATGGAACATTTTTATTTTTTGTGATCCAGGTAACTCATGACTTTTATTCCTGCATGCTGATATGCTTTTCATTTTTCTCTCTGTGTTTCACACATCAACAAACTCATCTAAACATAACAGTGAAGCTGCACTGCCAGGACTTAATGGACAAGCACTGAAAAGATGAAAACTATCTAAATGAGAATTGTTTTGCAGCACCTGAATCCTAATGGATACTGAAAAATTTGATCATAGACCTTTTCTGGTTACAACCCTTCACAAGACCCAGTTCAGAGAATCAACCAGCATGAATAAGGCACTATGAGGTTCTTTCCAAAGTTGATGGCACATGATGGGTTTCGTTCTGGTTGCTAAGGATTGCCTCTTGCTGTCATAGTGATTACAGACAAACACGAGACAGGTTGTAATGACTGTATAATGTTTTTGTTTCTCAAAGCCTACCCTTGCAATGTAATGAAGTTCCTTAACACAGTGAGTGCCTCATGGGACTTACACTGAGAGAAAATTTTCAAATGTGCTCAAGCATTTGGCAGACAGGAGATAGGAGTACGTGTAAATCTGTAGTGTACCCACCATCCTGCAGCAAGGTTTACAGTTTAGCTGTGCACTTGTCAAAGGACCAGAACTATCATCAGCAAAGATTTCACTTGACTATTTACACTTCCGACCATGCTGAACAGTACATATTCCAGCCAGATGCTTTCTACACTCTGTTGAAGACTCTTCTGCACTGTGAAACCTGGTAACTTCTTCCTACCCTCTGTTGTATCCCTCTCATTCAAAGGTTATGAATCAATGTGCAGATCTTTCCTTTTAACCCAAGGGAGCTTACTTTTTTTTTAAGAGCACCTACAGATGCACTTCACCGAATACCTCTTGGAAACCGAAGTGGATGGAGCCTACCTGCCCTGATTGTGTTCACATGTGCAAAGAAGTCTAGCAGGTGTGAGGCATGATTGTGCTTTACAGAGCCACAATGAGTTTTTGTCAATGTTTGGCATTTATTCCCTTAATGGTGCAGAAAAACATGTAAATTAATTATATTCTTATACCAGTATATTGAGGAACAATGCATTGTTTGCATTCTCTGACATGGTACATTGTTGATTCCTCTGCTAGAGACTCTATTAACTTAACTGGCATAGACACCAACCCTGCAACTGCTGTTAAAAATGGAAGGTAATTACTACTACAATTATTTCTCCTCTCTTCACATTTCTCTTTCTCCTAATTCAGTAAATGCATACTTTTAGCCATTATGCCTCACTCCAAAGTTACAGAAAAGTAACAGGAAAATATTTTTTTACTGGAGCCTCTCAACTGCCAGTGAAATGAATAATGAGCCTGAGTCTGCCATTTATGATGAAGTCATGCCAAATCACAGATTTTCAAAGTCCTCTTCTATGGAAAAAATCACCCTGTTGCCGTAGTATCAAAATTTCAACTACAAATAGCAGTCTGTTTTCTTTTAGCCAGACTGAATGGATGGTGCTAGCCTCTTGCAGGTGGTGCAATTAGGCAAAAACAGGTCTGCTACCAAAAAAAAAAAGGACCATTGATGACTTAATGCATGCTCCAAATAAGAAATCAGATTAGGCACCAATTTAAAACCATGAATTAATTTTTCTCACATGAACACTGCTTATTATAAAGTACTGAAATGATACTGGAAGGAAGCACTAGAAGCTAGAGAATCACAATCACATGTAAATTTGTACTTGGGTTCAGCCAGAGTACTTGGGTACTAGTACTTCGGTTAAGCCAGAAGTGTGCTAAAAGGATGGGTATACATGCTGAGCAAAGTAGACTAAAATCCAGAATTTTGTATTATTTTCTGGAAACAGGTGATTTCCAGCAGAAGAAATGGCTGCCTAAGCAAGTATTTGGGCCATTACCCTGCCATAGGGGCACAGGATGGGACCAACACTATTTGTGTCTTAAAATTGGCAACTAGAACTGCACTGTCAGTTTACTAAACTCTGGGCACAACTGCTGGACTAAGCTTGGAAGGGTGAAGGTGGAAGAATACCATACCTGGCTTAGGTAAGAGAAGGCACTAAGTTGTCAGTGCTGTCAGTGCTTTCAGTGCTGGACATTTTAGGGTTTGGGCAAGAAGTATCATTGTGGACAACTGACTAAGTTTCACAGAAGGAAAGTCTGACAGCTTAGATAAGGGCTGAATGGTAGCTTATAGGATCACTGTACAAGCCTTTGATGCCTCCTTTCTGCAAGGCCCATTTAAAAAGCTTCAACTCTTGTTCAGATTATTTTATAAGCCCTTTGTGCTTTGTTTTTATTTTGTTCATAAACTGGTACAGTCATATGTATTATGATTGGTAGTGGGATTTGAAATGACTGTGGAAAAGGTGAATATGTTTCTTCCAGGTGCCTGATGCCAGAACTCAAAAGAAGAACAGTGGGTGAGACATGCCACAAAAGGCAGAGCAGAAGCAGGAAATGCAGAAAGCCACAGAACAGAAGTTGCAAACACTCATAAAAGAGGAGCTGGTTAAAATAAAGCCTAATTTTGTCTCTCAGCTCTGAAATAAAAACCAGATTCAAACGACCTTTCGAAGTAACAGTTTTATATTCAAGATTGTGTGGAGATTTCTGTGCTAGAGATTGTGAGTTGTGCAAGCATTTCTTACCAATACAGGTAAGCAAGCTGCAAGAACATGAAGGTGCTAGAATAAAACTCAAAGCCCCATGTTCTGGGTAATCCAAAGAATCACATTAATGGATGTGTTAATTACAGACTAGATAGCACAGAGTGCGTGCACATCTTAGAAAGCTTTCTTCTGCTAAAGCATAAAGAAATGTAAATGATGTTATTCAGACTGTGCCTAGGACTTAAGCTCAGTGGTCACATTATCAAGAAATCAATAGTTTTGCTGTGGCATGAAGAAATATCAATGTTAAAGGAAAAAAAATCTTATGAAGCATAATTAACCAATGGCATGGTAATGAAGACCCTCCTTGAGTTAAAAAGCATTAGTAGAGGCAAAGGACAGGTATAATTTAAAGAACAGTGTATCCTCTAAATGCAAAATACAGGGACTCTAGAAAAATGAGAAATTAATGGTACATACCTCTAGGCCAGCTCTAAATTAGCTGTCTTGATCTGCTCACATACAAAACTGACCTATTTCTCTTTTTTTTTCTGCCTTTCCTCCTTATATGTTAGCAGAATTACTCTTCAGGATCATTTCTGAGTGGGAATGATATGTCTATGCACTTCATCACAGTATGACTGGAAAACTTCACTCAGCAGCTGAAGATAGTTTTTTTCTCAGAAGCATGGAAGTTTAAGCTCGTAGTTTCCAAAACATTTGGGCATTCAGTCTGAAAAGCTTTCTGCTTCTTTCACTTGTAGAGACCAAACCCAACACACATAGGCTGTTTTTTAAATAATGAAGAAGCTGTGCAGGGTGTATTTCCCACTGAGATGGGAAGAACAACTCGGGAAGAATGAAACAGCGTGCATCTGGTGTGCAAACTACTGCAGTTCATGAGGCAACAAGAGGTGTGACATAGAAGGCTGTGAGACCTGGTGTGATGCAACATGGCACAGACAGTCAGACCTCTCTGCCAGCAGCATGGACCCAGGAACGCCTTCCTGCTTTCCAGGTGTAGGAAAGAGCAAACTCAATCAGAACCCCCAATTCCTTCTCCACAGGGCTGCTTTCTACCACATTGTCCCCAAGCCTGTATTGAAACCACAGATTGCCCTGAGCCAGGTGTAGGGCCTTGCACTTGGCCTTGCTGAACCTCATGGGGTTCACACAGGTTCACTTATCCAGCTTGTCCAGATCCCTCTGGATGACAGCCAATCCTGGCGTGACAACTGCCCCATTCAGCTTGGTGTCATCTGCAAACTTGCTGAGGGTGCACTTGATCTTGCTGTCTGTATCATCAATGAAAATATTAAACAGCACTGATCCCAGCGTGGAACCCTGGGGTACACCACTTGTCATGGATCTCCATATGGACATTGAGCCGCTGATCACTAGTCTCTAAATATGACCATCTAACCAATTCCTTATCCACCGAATAGTCCACCCAACAAATCCATACTTCTCCAATTTAGAGAGAAGGGTGTTGTGAGGGACTGTGTCAAAGGCTTTACAGAAGTCCAGATAGATGACATCCATTTCTTTTCCTGTGTCCACTGATGTGGTCACCCCACCACAGAAAGGCACTAGATTGGTCAGGCAAGACTTGCCCTTGGTGAAGCCTTACTTGTTGTCTCAGTTCACCTTCCTGTCCTCCTTGCACTTTAGCATAGCTTCTAAGAGGATCTGTTCCATGATCTTCCCAGGCACGGAGGTGAGGCTGGCAGGTCAGTAGTTCCCAGGATTATCGTTTCTGTTGCGCTTCTTCCAGTCACCAGGGGCTTCCCCTGACTGCCATGACTTTTCAAATATCACGGAGAGAGGCTTGGCAACCACATCAACTAATTCCCTTAGGACTCTCAGATACATCTCATCAGATGCCATAGACCTGTACATGTTTAGGTTCCTCAGGTGGTCACAAACCTAAAGTTGCCCTACTGTGAGAGGTACTATACTCCTCTAGTCACCGTTTTGTTGTCCATTGACCCAGGAGGGGTCAGTCAATGGACTCAGGAGGTTCCTCATGTCTGATGTCCTAATGTCTAATCTAACTCTTCCCCCTTCCAGTTTAAAGCCATTCCCCTTCGTCCTATCACTCCATGTCCTTGTAAAAAGTCCCTTCCCAGCCTTCCCGCAGGCCCCCTTCAGGTAGTGGCCTGCATATGTGGGTGCGTTTATTTAAATACATACTCTAAATATGTACGTACAGCCACGCACGCACACAGTGCGGGTGCCGGACTGCGGGTTCCCTGCGCGCGTGGGACGCACTCGGGATGCCTTGTCCCTCAGAAGCCGCCGTCGCGGTCAGGTGACCGGCGGCATCACGTGACGGAGGAATCACGTGACGGAGGAATCACGTGACGGCGGTCGCTGCGGAGGGACGCGGCGCAGCGGCGGAGGCTTCCGGGTCCTTGGACTACCCGGGGCTGCCCAGGGCCGGCCGCAGCCTCCTCCCTTCTCACAGCCCTCACGCGGTGAGTGAGAGCTGCCCCGTGTCCTGCGGGGCGGGCGGCTGGGGGAGGACCCGGAGTGGAGGGTGGAAGGGGGCGGTGGGGGCGGTGGCGGCAGCGGCGGCGGCAGCAGCAGCAGCAGCAGGAGCACGAGCACGAGCACGAGCACGTCGAGGGAGGCGATTCTTCCCCTCCGCTCTGCTCTTGTAAGACCCCAACCTAGAATACCGTGTCTAGTTCTGGAATCACCAACATAAGAAGGATGTGTTCAAGGCCAGGTTGCATGGGGCCTTGAGCAGCCTGGTCTGGTGGGAGGTGTCCCTGCCCATGGCAGGGTGCTGGGAACTGGATGATCTTTAAGGTCCCTTTCAACCCAGACCATTCAATGATAATACAGGACCAAGTGTCCCCCTGCCCTGCTTCTCACCTCCTCCCCCTCCTTTGCCTTCTATTCTGCTCTGGTGTCTCTGGGCTTCTTTGGCTTGTCTGTATCACTTTCATGTTCCTCAAACTGCTGTCACCTTTGCAGCCTGAGTAATACAAAAAGTAGTTACTACTGCAAAAGTGGAATATTTTGATTTAAGCTAAAATAAATTTAAGTTTCATCTAAATAACTGTGTTTTTTTGAAAGTTAGACAAAATATTCCTCTGATAGCATATGTTTTTATAGCATGTTTCTTTTCAAACAATGTTCTTACAGACACTGTTCTCTGAGGAATGATAACATCTCGTGTTAAGTATGATATGTGCTGAACAGATGTGTCTTCTCCTGTAATCACGTTTGTTGGCAGTGTTTATCTAAAAATGCAAGGTCGGACAGAGAGCTGACTCCAGAATTCCAATTAACAGAGATTTGGCTGTTATGAAGTTCACAATAACATTAAAATCAGTCCTTGGAAAGTAGTAGAATATGGGAAAATTTATACGTATGCCGGCAAGTGGGAAATATATTCTGTCCCCAGCTCTTGTCTCGTTACACATGATTGATGGAAATCGTTCCCGCATGCATCCATCCAGCACTGAAATAAAGGATGCTGCTTTCTAAAAGTGCAAAATGAGTCTTAGAGAGCATGTTCGCCAGCATTTTTGGTTTCATGAGGAGTATTTAAATGGCTCTTTCTGGGTCACATAAGAGCTAGGAAACGTTCAGTCGTCCTTGAAGGACACTTTCCATCCTTGCGTGTGTCTGCTTACAGCAGTAGTCTCAAAAGCAGGTCAGTTCTGCCGTTTCATTTGTTCAGGGTAGTTCCTTTTCCTTTTCTCAGAATCGTTTTTATATTCGGTCATATAAGTTAGGTATCTTTGTCAGAGATGGGGCAGACTGTGCCATTTTGCTCTTGCTTCTGTAAAGGTAGCCAAAATAGTCCAGAAATATGCTGTGTGGAGAGGCTTGATGCGGTTTGTGTTGTAAGGATTTCCTGCTCCAGCTGGGTCTCAAGCCTGTGCAAACACACTTCTTGTTTTGGCATCAAAGTCAGGTGGAGATTAAGCCATAAAAGAAGGACAAAGGAGAAGTGGTGAAGGTCACTGTCTATGTTAATGTGGTGCCTCTTAATGAAGAGCTTCTGTTCATAATTATTTTTTCAGTTTGATTTTCGTACAGTGCTGGTGTTAATTTTCTTGTTAGTCTATGTAACGTGTTTTTCAATTTCTAAAATTTCTCTTTTCTTTCTGGAGTTGTAGTTCATGCATTTCTGATGTCTAAATACTCTTAGAAAAATACCTGAACTAAAGCAACCCCTGTACTGGGGGAGGGGTGATGTTACACTGAATTTTAACCCTTATCATCAGTCCTAACTTGGAAGGAAGACAGCTTCTGTTATCTGTAGGGCTACTTGGACATTGCAGAAAAGTAGTCTTTATTCAAATAACTTGATTTGATTGTTTGAAAATTTATAAGTCTTGGAGCTATTTAATAATGCTATATATCTTCTATTTTAGAAAATTTGTGATTGGTTGCACTTAAATGTGTAGATAGAGCTTATTTTTGTTTGAGGAAAGTCACATTTTAGATACTGTATTGATTTCTCAGAAAGTGCAGTTTTAGAGAATCAGGCACCTGGAAACTGCTTTTCCTTTTGTTTACTTTAAAATATTGGACAGATACTCTGCTCTTCAATACTTTAATAAGAGGTCTCAAATCTGACTTGCATTTCTAGGTACATTTTAATTCTCAATTAAGATGGATATCCGAGGTGCTGTAGATGCTGCTGTCCCAACAAACATCATTGCTGCCAAAGCTGCTGAAGTTCGGGCAAACAAAGTAAACTGGCAGTCATATCTCCAGTAAGTAAAAACTTTCCACAATTTTCATTCTTTTTTTTTCCCTTCCTGTTTAAGCATTAGGCTGTTGGGGATTTTGCATTACATAGGAACGTTAGCTTACTGTGAGGAACATCCCATTAATATAGTTGGAAAAAAGTCTACATTAAATGGAAACAATTGGGGAAAATTCTCTTATGACTTATTACAAGTAAGAGAACTGTGCTTCTGTGAAGTGAATGCTGTAATAACAAATAATGAAAGTTTGCACAAATTTGTGGTAAAATTATCCTTTTTTTTCCCTTATCATTCAAATACCATTCTCAGTTTTATTCTTATTGGACAAGTATGGATGTAAGAAAAGCTTACAGTAAGAGTTGTCTTATCTGTAGGTGTGTTATCTCTGTTGCTGAAGTGCATTGTGTGTGAATACAAGTTGTGCTAGCAAAACTGGATTGGTAGTCCAGGAAAATGAGCTGTATCTTAATTCAAGGAAGGGTAGTGCTGGAGAGCAATTACAACAAGTAAATCAAGGAGTAGGCTGAAGCAAATACTTCATTGTGGGGAGAGCTGTGCTGCCATTTCAGATAAGCTCAGAATTTACATTAGAAGGTATATAATGGCACTGGGAGTAATGAGAGAAATATTGTCCAGAGAGCATTTAGGGACAAGCTGAGGAAAATAGATTTGTGCATGAGGTAGGCAACAGGGAAAAGGAACAGACTTTAACTGGTCCTATGTACTCTGAAGTGAAAATATAGGGTTCTTGCATACCTGCATTCCTCAGAACAGATACCTATGAAGAATGTTGGCAGAGTGTAACAGTATTATCTCTTGAAGGTACATGTATAGTAGCAAATGACTTCAGTGTTCATTGCTTTGTAACTGAAGTGGCAGATGTCTTGGTGATTCTAGAGGTACGAGCCATGGTGATGATGCTTTGTGATTATCAACATTACAGCACTTTGCAAGAGTTTGAGAATTTTTTCACGTGGTTGTGATACATAAATAGATTCTATATATTAAAATAAGGCAGCTGAGAAATGCTAACATGGCAGAATCTCATTAACAACTACCTGCTTTGCCCTGTGCCACATAGCTAATCTTGCCTAGTCCATTCATTCAGTTATGTTACTTTTTTTCTCTTTGTGATTGTATATCTGCATGGTAAAATGGATTAGGGAACTGATCTGTTGAGGAGACTTCCTTTTTCTAGGCTGGTTTTTTTCAGATGTATCAGTTCCTTGTTCAGTTTGCAGTCTGATATTGCAGTGACTTTGCAGGCAAAAAAGTTGGTGTTGTAAATTTACAGTGGCAGCTACGAAGTATTTGTCAAACAATCTAAATGGCTTTTGCTGTTACTGTGTGCCCTGCTATCCATCTGATAGGAGCCACATCCGGGGAGGCCTGAGTAGCAGAATGAGGATGGGAGAATTATGTTTATTTATCTGTCAACAAATTTCTATGTAACTTATTTTGACCAGGATGGAGGGTTTATGGTTCTTTTTCAGATTCTAGATGTGGAATTTGACTTTGTTCTGTTTTGGAATCCATGAAAGAAGACTGTACTAGTCATTTCCTCTCTTTGGTGGATTAGCCAGACTTTGGAGGCTACTGTAGTGCATCTGGCTAGTGTTTGTGATCCCATTGTAAGACTGTTCAATGCCTGGTGTCCTTGGTATGTCAATGGCAATATGTCCTGTTTATTATTGTTCTGAAATAAATGTAATCTTTGTGTCTTGTATTTACTGATAACAGCCCGGCTGTCTGGCTAAGGTAGCTTCAAGGATGAACTGTGCCAGAGAGATTCTGGAGCATCATTAAGATAACTGTAGTTCCTTGGCTGAGGAGTTTGCTTATCATTAGTTAATAATCAGAACTTTTGTTGCGTCCAAGGAGGAAATAAAATTATACCTGGTTTTGGACATGTCCCTTTTACAATGGGCTGGTTTGAGCATGATGGTGTTGAAAAGTCAGTTAGTGTACCTATATTTCTGAAACGAAGCATGTTATTAGTGAGTGGAAACAGCTTGTGTCTGATGAACCTGTTAGAGGCAGGTGAGATGGTTTGTTCTGGTCCATGGAGTAGAAGGAAGATGTGGCGCTGATGATTTTTGGAGGACGCTTCTCTTGCTTTTTTTTAGGCTTCTGTTCTGGCAATCTGTGCATTTAGTGTGATAAGCTTGCATATAAATATATGGAGGCCTACTTTAGGTCTTCATATGTTTTTACGTTAGAGGAAAGATTCTTTGTTTTCTCTAAGTTAACGTATCAACTCAGGCATGACATAAATTTGTTCATTAAACTATAGATAGTATTTATGTAGTTGGAGTTAAAAAACTTCACAAGAAATTCTGATGAATTTTTTTTTAAATCTAGCCAGTTGTATAAAGATGCTTTAAAGATTGCATCAGTTGCAACATCATTGGGATTTGGGTCACACAGAAAGGCATTCCGAAGTCCTCTTCTGCTGTCTCTCTTCTTCACTGCAAAAGTAAAACATCTTACTAATAATTTGTCATACTAGTAGCCTGGCTTCTCTTGTAGGGTCAGGTCAAGCTGAAGATTAACTGGCATATTGTTTATTCCATCTCTGAAAGTTATAACTGTAAACTGAGTGTCAAACTATGTTAACATACAGCTGCTGACTTCTGATATTTTCTGTGTATACTGTAGGCATGAAAGTGAAATACTTAGATATGACAACTGTACATATTACTGGTTTGTCACTGTGTTCACTGCTCACTTCAAAGTTAGGCTGTGGAAGATGCTTTTTTTGTGCTAAAATTTACACTTTTTTCACTTACAAAGACAGACATTTGCAAACTTGTAGTGTGTGTGGTTTTCTGTATGGTGGTTTTTTTTTTTTTCAGGAATGACTTTTAAGTCATTCAAACAAAAAAAGGAACTAGAGCTGCTGGAGGAGATGCATAATAAAATGAAGAGATCACAAGTTTCTGAATCATCTTGAGAGACCAAGAGGCTTTAAAAATGGTGGTTTTACAAAATCATGCTTTCTAAATCTTACCCGGCTTCAGTTTAGTCTCCTGTAGCTAGTGCTTTCAAAGGCAAGCCTTAGTGTGTCAAGCACAGTACTTTAAAATCTGGTTACAGGACTTCTGGTCTAAACCAGATACACCCACACAATGGGAGCTTGGTCAAAGTGACTCTTACTTACTGACAAAAAAGTAAAAACACATCCTGGAAAATAAGAGTTTAAATGACTCTTAGGAAGAGGGAGGGATGGATGGAAGCTTTGGATACTTACATTGTTTTCTTAAAGGTGTTGAGGAGTTCCTGTCTCTTTGAAGAGGGGACGAAGAAAATGTGGTGATAGTACCACGGTAGCTGGTACCAGCTGTCTGAGGCTGCTTTGCATTTTTTCATTATTTTTTTTGCACTGGTTGTTAAAATTTGCTATGTAATCAGTTATTTGGATTTAAAAATGAGGTTAATTGAAAAGGATGCATTTGAAATTGGATACTTTCATGACTACTTAATTTAAAAGTACCTTACTGTGCTATTTCAACAAGTTTGTTTGTTATGATGGTAAGTTCTGTATTATAACAAATCCCTAGCAATATTCTTCCTGCTATTCAAATGAGTCAACAGCTTCCTGAAATAGCACTGATGATGGCAGCAACCCTTTGAATATTAAGTTAAAGAGAAGGTCAAGTAGAGATCTGTTAGGTTATAGGTGTCCATGGCAGTTTACCATATCAAGACCCCTTGCTGTATGTTTGGATGAGTTTGCATGCGTATCAGTTTTTAAACTACCGTGAAAAGCTGAAATGTAATTAGTGAAAGCTAAAAAATACATTAGGAATCACATTCACTGTACTCCTCAAAGTTCTCTTCAGTGCTTATGGCAAATGTAAAGTAATAATTAATTTTACTTTTCACTCTTATTTCAGGTTGGATTAGACTATTATTGTTCATGTTATGTATTATAATTATGGCGTATTGTGCTACCTGTGTGTATTTCAGTTCTCATAACTATTTCCACAGACAGTTATGTTCAGCCTCTGGAGGTGTAAAAATTATTTAGAATCCTGTAGAGCAGATGCAACACATAGGGAAGGCTTTAGAGAGTTTTAAATTCTTTGTACATAAGGTCTTTTGCAGAAAGGAGTTTTGTATGTTCTAATGTGGAATATGGGATTGGTAAAGTGATACTATTGGGATATCAAATTGAAGAAAATAAAGTTTGGTGGGTTGACCTTGGCTGGCCACCAGGTGCTCACCATGCTGCTCTATTACCCTTTCTCCATGAAAAGGGCAGAGGAAGAAGTATGACAAAAAGTTCTTGGGTTGAGATAAGGACAGGGAAATAACTCATCGGTTACCACCACAGGCAAAACAGACTCTGCTTGGGGAAATTCAATTAGTTTATTGCCAATTAAAGAGAGTAGGATAATGAGAAATAAGAACAAATCTAAAATGCCTTCCCCCCATCCCTCTCTTCTTTCCAGGCTCAGCTTCACTCCTGAGTTTTCTGGTTTCTTTCCCTGAGTGGCACATGGGATGGGGATTGGGGGTTGCAGTCAGCTCATGACGCTTCATCTCTGCTGCTCTTTCAGTTTCTTTTTCTTCCCCTGCTCCTGCATGGTGTCCAGCCAGACAGTTTACAGTCCTCCATGAACTGTACCAGTGTGGGTCCTTTCCCGTGGGATACAGTCCTTTGGTAACAGACTGTTCCACAGCAGAGCCCCCATGGGGTCACAAGTCCTGCAAGAAAACCTGCTGCAGCGTGGGCTCTTCTCCACAGGATCACAGCTTCTGCTTGGAGCCTGATCTAGTGTGGGCTTTCCATGGGTTGCAGCTTCCTTTAGGGCACACCTGCCTGCTCAGCTGTGGGGCCCTTCATGGGCTGCAAGTAGATAACTGCTCCACTGTGGTTTTCTGTGAGCTACACGGAAACAACCTATCTCACTTTGGTCTGCAGGTTAATCTCTGCTCTGACACTTGAACACCTCATCCCACTCCTTCTTCACTGACTTTGGTGTCTGCAGATTTGTTTCTCTCACATGTTCTCACTCATCTCTCCCAGCTGCTGTTGTGCAGCAATTTTTTCCCCCTTCTTGAAATTGTTGTCACAGAGGTACTACCCCCATCATGGAAAGGCTCAGTTTTGGCCATCGGCAAGTTTATCCTGGAGCTGACTGGAACTGGCTCTGTCTGACAGGAGGCTGCTTCTGGTGTCTTCTCATAAAAGCTGCCCCTGCAGACCGCCTGCTACACATGTCTTGCCACGTAAATTCAATACAGTTTGAAATAACTTGCTGTTGTTGTTGCTTATTTTCTGTTCATATTTTGCTTTTCAGAGGGCAGATGATTTCGGGTGAAGACTGTGAATTTATTCAAAGATTTGAACAGAAGAGAAATCCAGAAGAAAAACAGGAGTTGTTGCAAACAGAAGGCAATCAAGTAACTTTCCTTTCATTTAATAATGCATCTTTTGGGGAGGAGAATTGAAAGAAATTTTTCTATCAACTTTATTTTAATGTTGGCTGTACACAGTTAAGATACTGTAGAAGAAGCATAAAACTTGCTATTATGATTTTTTTTCTAGATCTAGATTAGCCATTCCTTTAAAAACTTATTAAATATCTGTTAAGTGTCATCAGACTTTGAAGGGCTCTGTTGTGGGACAAGGTGGCTCAAGTCTTACCTGTTTCCAGTTTGCTTTATCATGCACACTTGTGTCACTTTTTTCTTTAGCTTTTTTTGATATAGTTTTCTGCTGAGAGCTACTGCCAGTGAGATTTCCACTTAGGTAGCTGAATAATTATAATATACTAGAGTCTGCTGACTGCAAAGGTACATTCAGTGGATTCAGTTAAACACAGGTATTTTGTGTCATTTTAAGCACAGTAAGATATGAAACATCTGCATTGGACAAGATAGGAGACCCGTGCTGTTTTGCTTATAGACTCTAGGCAAGGTGCCCAAAGACACTTTAATGACGTTTAAAGCAGTAGAATCTCAGCCTCAAGAGCCTGAGGTTGTAGCAATGTCAGACAGCAAGAGGATTTGGGGAGGCAGTGAGGAGAGTGAAGAGCAGGAGATGCCTTCAAGACACCAAATTTCCAGCCATTTTTTCTACTTCAAATTTAGACCGTTCTGTTTTTCTTCGTGGTTTTTTTTTAAGTTACATTATGTGACTGCACAATGGTGTGAAAGGACCATAACTTGCACAGTGACAAAAGCATATATGTTGACCATATAATTACAGTGTAGCAGTTCAGAGTTCCATTTTTCTTTAAGTTTCAGTTGAATGTGGTGAAGGAATGTAAAAAGTAGTGTCGTGACAGTTTCAACCTAGTATATCTGTTGCTGAAATTGTAGAGTTGTTCATGAGGCAGAAAACAACTCAACTATGAGCAAAGATTTGTCTATGAGGTATAGGAAGCAAACACACAGGAGTGACCTGTCTTCCCTCCATTCAGGTTGCCGAAACTTTCTTATACCACATGTAAGTTTGTTGCTGTTTTGTCAGTTTACTTGTTTTTTCTCCTCACTGCCTTGTAAAAGGGTGATAATGGAGATTTTTTTTTCTAATCAGTCTTTCAACAAAGCACCTTGCTGACATTCACTAGGGAGTACTTGTTATTTCATTTGAAAGCCATAATACAATTTGTAAAGTGTAATGATCAATGTGACAGAAAATTTTCTTTGTAATATGATGCCAAATTTATTCATCTCTTATTGCAGCTGAAAAAGATGTTGGGATGCTCAATGTTTATGTAAAACTTCACTGTGAATTAATGAAGTTCAGTTTTATATTATCAAAAAGGAATGAATACAATTGCTAATATTAATTTTAATGTCTCTTATTTTTCTAGTGTGCTAAAACATTTATAAACTTGATGACTCATATCTCCAAGGAACAGACGGTTCAGTACATTCTGACTATGGTTGATGATATGCTGCAAGTAGGTCAATAACCTTTCTTATTTTTCAGTCTTTGAATGTGTGCTTGAATGTTTCCTTAGCTTAATTCACTTAGGAATTAAGACTATTCCCCTCAGGAGCATGATGAGATCAATAGCCCAACTGAAGTGTATCTACACCAATGCACACAGCATGGACAATAAAGAGGAGGAACTAGAAATCATTGTATGGCAAGAAAACTATGATATAATTGCCATCACGGAAACATGGTGGGACAACTCATATGACTGGAATGCTGCCATGGTTGGCTATAAAGTCTTCAGGTAGGATAGGTAAGGAAGGAGAGGCAGTGGGGAAGCCATCTACGTTAGAGAATTTCTTGATTGCCTGAATTCGATGATGGTGATGATGAGGTTGAGTGTCTATGAGTAAATATCAGTGGAACACCCAATAAGGTAGATATGGTGGTGGGAGTCTGCTATAGAATGTCCAGCCAGGAAAAAGAGACTGATGAGATATTCTACAAGCAACTGAGAGAAGTCTCATGATCACTGGCCCTTGTTCTTGTGGGAGATTTCAGCCTTCCAGATGTCTGCTGGAGGTTTTATACAGCAGAAAGGAAGCAGTCTAGGAGGTTCATCGACTGTGTGGAAGACAACTTCCTGACAAGTCTGTTGAATGAACCAACTAGGAAAGGTGCCTCGCTGGATCTGCTGTGTGTGAACAGAGGGGGCCTTGTGACAGATGTGATGGTTTGAGGATGCCTGGGGCACAGCGATCTTGAGATGATAGAATTCTCAGTTCTAGGAGAATTAAGGAGTGGGGCCAGCAGAACTGTCACCTTGGAATTCCAGAGACTTGGAATTCCAGTCTTTGAACTGTTTAGAAGGCGGCTTGATAAAGTTTTTCAGAAGCAGTTCTAAATGACAAAGGAGCTCGGGAGGGCTTGGATGCTCTTCAAGAAGGAAATCCTGGCGGAGCAAGAGCAGACCATCCCCTTGTGCTGTAAAGTGAGCTGGCAGGGAACAAAACCACGTGCTGGTCTGCAGCTTTGTGTCTCTGACCCTCTTCCTCTTTTCTTTTGATTTACTTTTTATCAAGGGTGACACAAACATCAAGAAGCAGAGAAGACAAAAGGGAGCCTGGGTTTTATTCCTTGATTAGGGTACATAGTTGGTAGTACCTTGTTTGGGTGTGTGCATATTATGACAAACTTTGTCTTAGTGAATGAAAACTCTGTTTATTATAACTACTTTTGTGAGGAATGGATCTCACACAGGGAACAAGATGTCAGTGGCCACAGGAGTAATCATTTAACCTGCTCTTCTTTGGAACTTTTTGTGCATGTTAGTAGGTTTGGTTTTGCTTATGTGCTTTCACATTAGCACATAGCCTATAACTACATTATGTGATTGCTGATATAATCTCCTGTGCTGCGGGATTAATACCTCAGAGGTAAAGGCTTTCACTGACTCATTCTCAACCAATTGCATTAATTCTAGGTGGTCACAGAGAGTAGTTTTCAGTAATCTCTTATTTGCTGTATTGGTTCTGTCATGTGTGTCTAGATGAACATGTTTTATTGACTCTATGGTCATGCACTGACATTTCTGTATTCAAGACCTTACCCTGTGGAATTCTTAATGTTAAACATAATGGCTTTATAGTGGTATAGGAGAATAGAGGTCTTTGTGTGTTGTCTGTTTTTGCTTTTATTTGAAATTGGAAGCCTTTTTCACTTTAGAAATTCTGCTTCAGAGTCTGAAAGGCTGCACTAGTTTTTGCGCTGCTCTGTGTGACTTCATTATTTACGGATATCTTGCTGCTGGCAAAGTGGTCTTGTGCGCAGGCATCTGCATGGCATCATCTCAGGGCTTCCTAACCCTCCTTGCCTACGCTAGGCAAGGCTGAAACAGGGCTCCTGTTTCCTTTTGGTCATGTTCAGATGGTAGAGCATGCTGCCAGTGATGCTATATGGACCCTTGGTTGCACAACTTCAACGTGTAAGGTTCTTGTCAGAAAGCAGTATATTGGCCATTGACTTTGTGACTGTGAGTTTAGTCCAGGGTCTCTGTAGACTGAATAGACAGGAGAATCCACAGTAGTGGATATGAGGTCTCCTGTCTGTGCCAGAGTAGTCTTAATTCAGTACATGCAAAGATTTCAAGTGAGAAATCGTTCAAGGACATGGCCTGTTGTGATGCCACTGAGTCTTTCAGTAAAATTGTTTTGAGCAAGGATATTCACTACAGTTTTCATGAGACGAACAAGTAGTATTTGAAAGCTGCCTTTGATAGCTGAAACTTCTAGAAACTATTATAGGTAACAGTATCCGGCTTTTGTCTGTGTTGATAATGACTGTCTGTGATTCTTCTATTTTTTTCGTATGCTTTTCTTGTGAGGTTGTAAAAGACTGGGTCTTGAACATAACAAAAGCCTACCTGGGTGTCTGGGATTGTTCCAGCAGTTCTGCTTATGGGTTTGGTTGGCATTCTAAAGCAGATTTCTTTTAGAGGCTGGCAGGAGTGAAATTAATGTCATGTACAAGAATATCACTGTTCTGCTTATTTCTGAAGTTGGAGAGTGTTAGCATACTGGAATCTTCAAGGAGACATTTCTTATTCTATTGATATGATAAATGATTGGAAAAATTCCTCTGGATTAGTGACCCTGTCACTCTGAACAGTCTGTTACTTATGAAATGTTTCAGAACCTGCACTGTAGTTGGTGCCGGTAGCAGTACCACCCAAGTGAGCTTCATTATACTTCTTCAGAAATGACAGATGCTAAATTATTCAAGTGTTGATATGAGAGCTTCAGCATTTTCTTTTTATCTGTGTAGTCAGTAGCTGCTTAGGAACATACAGCACTACATATTTCAGGGGCGTAGGCAGTTCTGCACTTCCTTCCCTCATGTCTTTACTGTACACTCTAACAGCAAACCAGACTTGTCTTCTAATTGCCAACATGTTGAAGTTATTTAATTTTTTCTGCTTCTGGACCTGTCTGTCTCCTCCTTAGTTATGTTGTAAACTGAACTCACTGATCTGGTGACGTTTGATCTTTTCAGCTGACTGTGTAGCACAAGTGCAGATGCCAACAGCGATTTACTTGATTGAACTGTCGTTTTTCATCAAACTAACCCTCACAGAACATGTTCTCTACACCAAGTCACTGTGTTCCTGAGCTGTTACTTTTTTTAATTTCATAGTTTAAACAAATTTTGAGAGGATTTTTGAGTGCTTTCTGGCACACGCATGTAGAGTATTAATCACTGTAATGACTGTCAGGTAACTAGTGACACCCAACCTTCCCAGTCAGGGGTCAGCACAGCAATTTGCAGCCAGTGTGGTGCAGTAACTTTGATACTTGCGATGTAGGGTTGCTTGCAGCTTGTGCTTAGTACCATGCCAGTGTTTGGATCATGGATTCATTCAGGTCTTCTTGTGCTTAACTGATTGTATTCTAACAAGCAGGCTTGCCTAGCTGATTCTTGGTCTGTAGACTTAATAATCAGGTGCTGAATTGAGAAGGGAAAGCTCTTCAGCTAGGGGAGTTTGAAAATAAAATTCATTGGGTAGTGGAAAGTGAGATACTGTTCACATGCGAGTCTCCCAGTTACAGTGTTTCGAACAGTTTTCCTTGGTGGATGTTGTATACTTAGTTGTAGTAGCTTGACTTCAATAGGGAGGCATCTCTTCAGAATGCAAGCTTACTGTCCACTAGGCTGGAAAGTATATGGAAGTGCTGAGGAGAATAAAGATCCAGGTATTTGATTTACTGGTAGACTATCCATATTCTAGGCTAGTAGGAAATAGTAGATCTCCTCTTTCTCCTTCCGCTTTGCATGGCTTCTTTTCTGGTCTGTTTTAAGAAGAACAATAATAGCTGATTTTCACAGTGGTTATTAAGTGAGATGATTGAAGAAACTGTGCATATTGCCCATATTCAGGTACTTGTGGTCTCTTGTTGTTCAGTCTAGAAGCCCTGTAGAACAGACTTCTGGTGTCGATGTCCTTTCCCAGGTATACAGGTTGCCTGAGGTAACAGCTGAGCCAGTTGCAGCCTCATGTAGGAGAGAAGAACTCACTTCCTATTGAGAGGAATGGAAAGGCAGGACTAGCTTATGTCTCTGAAGTTTCATGTGTAGCTCACATAGCCAAGCTGAACAATGGGCATTTGTGTGGAAGTAATGATATGTGGAAAACTTTGTATGGGCTTCATTTGAGCATAATTGATTGGATGAAGAGTAGTGTTCCTCTGGAAAACGACAGTGTTTAGTCTCTCATTTCTCTCATTCTGATTGTTTGAATGAAAGGATACATCTATTTTTACTCAGGCAAGTGTTGGAGTGCTGAGGTGTAACTAGGGTTTCAAAGTTTGTTTCCACAACCCCCTGTCCCAGATATTTAATCTTAATGTTGGCCTGTTGAAATGAACTGTTTTCATAAGTAACTGTCAAACTGAAGAACTTCTGTGAGCTATTTCAATCCAGGGTACACTCTGATAATCTATGTCAACATAATGAGAAGCAAATAACTGCATTATACTGTATGCTTTTACAAGTCTCACTTCTTTTCCCCTCTCCTAATTTTAACAGGAAAATCATCAGCGTGTTTGTATCTTCTTTGATTATGCAAAACGTGGTAAAAACACTGCATGGTCCTATTTTCTGCCAATGTTGAATCGACAAGATCTTTTTACTGTGCATATGGTAAGTTTGAAGTGGGCCTGTCTCTGAAGATGGTAGAGAAAAATGCTGGGTTTACTTTTCTATAGGAGATTTTGGTGTTTGAAGCTTAGCTCCTGCCTGGACTAGAAAGTTCTTCTCTTTCGGTCTAGATGAGTCATTCTTAATAAAAGCTTCACTTGACTACATTTTAGAAAGAAAAGTTACGTTGTTTACTGACATAATTTTTCTGGGAGATGAGTGCAGGCTGATGTTGTGCAAACACTGCTCAGAAACAGCTACAATGCTGGCACGTTTTCAACACTGCTTTGGTCACCAGTCTAAAACACAGCACCACATGGGTCGATACGAAGAAAATTAAGTCCATTCCAGCCAAACCCTGTACAACCATGTGCACTGCATGGTAGCTGCTGCACTTTGAGCCACTGGATGCTGCTGGTATATATGGAATAACTTTTCTTGGAATTATTAATATTCTTCTGTTATCTGTGGTGAGATCCGGTCATTTCATCTCAGCAGGTGTTTTCTCCTTGTTGTGGGGAAAAACATGGTTGTATTACTGTAAATTCCTAATGGAGACTATCACTTCCACCATTAAAACTTGTATTATGGTTTCAAGAGGGAGAAAACTGCACAACTACAAATTGTTCTTCACTGTGTATGTTTATGCTGGCATGGTATGATGGAATCAAATCTGTGGCTCAAACTACAAACCCGCATAACTGGCCCGCGTTACGCCATGGTGGCATGCTGGTGCAGGAAACTCCAGGCAAGTCATGCTGGTGGCCCTTAGTTGTGCCCAGGGCAACTGTGTTTGGGGCTGTGCTGTAACTTGAACATTGAGCTTGACTATTTTCAAGAAAAATGTCATGCTTGATGTTTTTAATCGGACTGATTCACAGCATGGCTGTGGAAATAGGTGCAGCTGAAGGGGTGGTTGTCATGGGTTTATTCATTTTTGGTTTGGGTTTAGTTTTTTTGGTTGGTGGGTTTTTTTTTAGTATTGTTGCTATTGCTGCGGTGAAGTCTGAGCAAACTCAGAAAGTATTGACTTCTCAAGTATACAGCAAAACTTTACTTTTCAGATTCTTGCAATGCAAACTAATTACTCTCCCTGGAATGGTGGTTTTCAAATGTGTAGTGTAGAAATCTCTATGCCTTGCATTCCTTTGTTCACAGATGTATTATTTAGCTACTGTCTAGCTTCTGCAAAAATACACGAGTAACTTTACAAGTCACAGAGAACTCATATGATATAAATCCACTTTAAAACACTAAGCTTGCTCCATTCTTCCACTCTGTTCTGAGTTCTTTGTTAATGCTTTGTGAATGTTCTCTGCTGCAGGTATCTGATCAAACATAGTGAAAATATGCCACTTACTAGGAAGAAGCAGCAGAAAGCTGAAGAAACAAAATTACTAGGCATGAAGAGTTCTCTATATAGAAAACAGATATATGTCCATTTTACCTAAACTTGGTTTCCAGAGCTTATAGGATCTGTCACTGAATCCTGAAATTGCTGTGTTTGAAAAATCTGTTTATTGCATTCTTTTTCAGGCAGCAAGAATTATTGCCAAACTAGCTGCATGGGGGAAGGAGCTTATGGAAGGCAGTGACTTGAATTACTATTTCAACTGGATTAAAACTCAGCTCAGTTCACAGGTATAAAGCTACTTCTGTTTGACTTTGGATACTTTTTTCAAGAACGTGAATATATAGATGTGCAAACAAGAGATATATTTTTGGTTTCCTTTTTTAAAGTGAAATTTTACTTTATAATTTTTAAAGCTAAATAGCCTTTATTCAAACATGGGTTTTATTTTTTTTCTACTCTAGTTCTTGAAATGTAAATTAAAAAAAAAGTAAGACTTTTGCCTTTTCTGTTGGTTAACATTGATTTTCTTCTGGACAATGAGAAAACGCTTGATGAGTGGTTTTGTCTCCTTTTTTTGTTTTGCTTCTCAGAGCTGTTTGCTGTGAAGAAAAATCACATGGCAGTGGGAAGTGAATATCAAAACTTTTTCCAGTTTACTGTAGTATACTCTTAAACTTTCAGTTCTGTCTCTTGAGACAAAATAAATACTGACTTTATTTAGGCAGGATTTTTATGGCATTAGCTCAGTGTGAACTGCTTACTGTTGGCTTGTCCTTCAAAGATGAATCTTTCTCCTTTCTATTTATTTTTGGAGATTTTCCCTTCAGCCCTTATGGTATATTTCCATAGTTTTCCAAATTGGATTTATTAAAAATGAGTTTTATTTTTTCTCTGGAAGCAGAATCTTGAAGTGAGAATTTCATTCAGAAAGATTCAAGAGAATGGTTTCTGCTCCGACTGTATTCTTCTAGACATGAATGATGTGTGTGGGAAATACATACATACAATATAATATAATCTATTGACCAGTAAAAGTGTCTAACACATTCTTAATATTTTCTTTTTATGACTGGATATATGTGAGAATTTTAAAGAAGCTTGGTAACAACTATTGTGTAAGAGTGAAGGACAGCTCTGATTTTTAACTTTCATTTTTTTTCCTAGAAACTACGTGGTACAGGGGGCTCTGTGGAAGCAGGAGCAGTCTCCACAAGTGATGTGAGTATATCTTTGTAATCTGTCAGTTTGCTGTTTGGGGCAGTTGATACTCACTCCTCAGATTAAGGTGTAGAGCTCTTCTCGTGTCAGTAATAGGAAGTATTACGCTTGGAATCAGAACTGTGTGACAACAGAGTGCCAGGTGATGGCGCCAAGAAACAAAAGTGGTTCTAGTGCTGGTTTCACAGAAAATGCTGGCAGTGGAAGTAAGTGTTTTACAAGTTGGTTTGGGTTGTTAAACTGTGTATCTAGCATTCTTTTTGTTAAAACTAGAAAAAATTATATGCAATTAATTTAGTATTTGGACAGTACTGACTGGTTAGCACTGAACTCTTGGACTTGTGCAAGAAACCCGAGACTAAGAAGCTTTGGCTCTTGTTTTGTGCTGAATTTAGGGCATGTTAGATATTAAAGATAACATGCTGCTCAAATTCTGAAGCATGGAATAGCAAGAATGCTTTCAAAGCTGTAAGCTTTTAATATTTGAATAGCTTGAATTTGGGGTAAAATGGATTGCCCTTTGTGCATCAATATTTATACTGAATTTCATGTAGCTATAATGGCTGTTGAGCTTGGAGATAAATTGTGGCAGTATAGCAAATGCAAGTGGTCATCATAACTGGATTTTCTGTTTTCTTGTGGTACAATGAGTTAGTTTGTCATAGCTTTTGAATGCGGAGTAGAATTCAGTTTGGTCTTCTGTTCCTTATGCAACCTGAAAGTGTTCACAGTTTTTCAGACGACTTAAATATGAACCTGGTATTTGTTTTTCTTCTAAAGGTCGTTACCTTACTGTAGAGAAATTGCCATCTGATTGGGGTTTAAAACAGAAAAGATGAAAGACTCTTATGCATAACCATGGATGGGGGTAAAATTACAGCCTGAGCCTAGAAGTTGTATTTCAGTATGTCATGTGCAGTTCTGTGTGCCGTATTGTTAGATTTAGTTAGGTTTTTGTCACTCATATAGCCTTGAAAGAGTAAATAGTTCTATGGCACACAACGCCACTCATTATGAAGCTGTGAGCACTTCTAGCTTGCTTAGAAATCTGTATTCATTGTACCATACCACTGGATGGATGTACTATACCACTGCAGGGTCCCAAAGCAACAGAACTGATAGTATAAGTATATTCTAGGACAGGGGTGTCAAACTCGCAGCTCCTGCTGTTCTCCTGCAGCATAATGCACGTCACACGCTGCACATGTGACCGGCGCTGGCAGGAGCGTAGGGGCAAGGAGCTCGGCACTGCCAACGGGTAGAAACAAGGTGCCAGACCAAATAAAACAAGGTGGAGAGCTGCATTCAGCCTGCAGGCAATGAGTTTGACACCTCTATTCTAAGATAATTAAGTTGGATAAGTATTGTCTTAATTTTTTTTAGCATCCTGATTTCCTAGTTTATGCGGGATTTCCAAGCAGGTCCCTACTAATTTATTTCAGAGTAAAGTAGAGATGCAGTTGTAACATTTTATAGAGGAAATTAGGGCTGGGATCTCTTATGAAATTTCAATTATATTAGCATTGGAAAGAATGCTTTTATGACAGACTCTTTAAAAAGAAAACTCCAAGTTCAGTAGTATGCAGGTTGGTGATGCAGATAAATTAATATATTTTTTAGGGCAGGAGGGCTGTGTGTATGTTTATAGCTGGTTTATTTGTGTGATGTGTGGGAGTGAATGCCTACCCAAAGAAGTAAATGTTCTGTATGATGATTTAGGCCTAGGTATTCTGACCCAGTTTTTGCATAGAGGTCTTAATCTCTGAGAGACAGAGAATGAATTACTCTTTATTTTAAATTCTGTTTATTGTCACTTTTCCCTTCATATAAGATTGCCTAACTTCCTTACTCCATTAAATGTTTGAAAGGTTTGACCTTGTATTATGTGAGTAATCTACACTTAGTAAAGAAAAAGCCTTATAGGAAAAAAATCCCAACATTTTATCAGCAGCATATCTGAGTATTAGTGAAGGTAATGGCAGAAACTGTGCAAGGAGAGGGAAAAAAATGCTGCTTCTGTTGTATCTTAGGATCTTTCAGTTGCTATAATGGAAGGGACAATATGTTGACCAAACCCCATTTATGAACTGCAGCCCATCTTACATGTTACAGCACAGAAAATAGATGCTTTTAGAGATGAAAAGCTGTTTAATGATTCTGTCTTCGTGGCTGTTCATATAGGAGTCTGAATGGAAATAGAATTCAGCGGTGCATCTCTCAGTGTTTTTCCAATGGGATAGTTTTAGTCTTATTAATCTTTTATTAGCAGAACATACTGTGCTAAGCTTTTAATGAAAAGAAGATAAAATTAAAAGGCAAATCTAAACTTTGGGACTAATTTTCCATACTTGTTTTTCTAATGGTGGTGTTTTTGTATAAATATACATCTCGTTATGATGGTACTTAATTATGTGACACCTGAGTAGGAAAATATAAAATTGTAATGACACCCCTGCTGTTTTTAGTTGGAGAATGGGATTGGGAAGAACCTAAGCTCAAGATTCCTTTTCCTAAAATGACCTCTAGCAAAGTTCTTCAAGTTTGGTGACCAGTTTACTGATTTTTGCCACTGAGCAAACTTTGGGAAATAACTGTTGACTCTGTGGATGAAAGGACTCTGACAGTGTAATCAGATGGAAGACAGCCTTCATTCTTAGGTGCTGAAAAAAGGAGTTTTCAAGTGGGCTATAAGAATCTGTTGTGATAATGTAGAATGGTATCACTTGCATAAAGGTTCTCTCCTATTCAAAACTCTTCTCTGTTTTCTTGCGAGTTGTGTGTATTTGCCTGTTTTTGTCAGCGACGCTTTTGAGTTAATGCATGTTGAAGTATGCCGGTAAAGTCTAGTTAGGAAAACTGAACTTCAGCACTTAATACGTAACTCTCCTTGTAAGAAGTGATGTGCTCTTCTTTTCACCTAGAGTTCCCAGTATGTACAGTGTGTTGCTGGATGTCTGCAGCTGATGCTAAGGGTCAATGAATATCGCTTTGCGTGGGTAGAAGCAGATGGAGTAAACTGGTGAGCATTTATTTCAATTTATGTGCATATACTTACACTTATAGTAGCATGTTTCCCAGTGACCTCTTCTGGAATATAACTGTCTCCAAAAGACAGCTGCTCTGTTTGAGTACAAAACCTATTTGTTTTCAAACACTTATACAAACTAAACTTGCCTATAGAGGTACCAATGTTGAGGCTTTAATGCTATTTTACTCTTCATGAAGAAATGCTTAAATAAATATCTGAAGGGTAATACAGCCATTTGTCTTTTGCTGAAGATGCTCCTTTTTTAATTTAATGGAACAAGGACTAACAAAATGAGTTTTGCTGGTCTTCCTTGTCTTTTAGTTTGCAGTTGTTCAGTCTGAAAATTTTAGTGAAGAGAGAAACATGTTTTGGAACTAAGCTAAATTTTTTCCACATACGGCTTCAAGTATGTGATTCTTTTATCCAGATTGTCTTCATAAATAGCTTTGTATGAGACTAGGATGTTGTCACTCATGTTAGTTAAAAGATACTTGTAAGTAAATAATTTTTCTGTGTGCGTGCCTCTGTTGGGGATAGTGGCTCTGGTTTGCACTTAAAGAAAAAATACCCCTGTACTCTGAAATGGAGAAAAGTCAAAGTTACCAGTGAAGTTCAAAAGATGTTCATGTGTTTCAAGACCACAGTGTTGAAACAAACTTTTCACCACAGAAGCTGTTTATTGTAATGCTTTAATAGTTTATTAACCTTGCATTTCAATGTGTTTGAATTTGTTAATTTTGATAGCAATGATCTTGGAAATAGTTTGTTTCTTTTTAAATCGGATTACCTTTTTTGAATGGATTTGTAAATTGCTTATTAAATTTTCAAAACTTCAGCTGAACAAAGCTTCTGCATGATTTATTCTCAGAGATATTGTGATGTTATTTCTTCTCTAGCAATGCTTTGTATGTTTGTGATGTCTTATAAGCTGTTTTCTCAGAACTCAGTTGTTGAATAATGACTACTTCAGCTCATTTTGGGTACTCCTGTGGAGAGGTACAATTAAGGAAACAAGTTCAATTTGTGTAGATTTTTGTTCTGTCTGTTTACTCTTTTTCTTAACTTTGGTGGAATACCTGTGTGTTTGTGTTTCTCCTAAAGTGACAAATAATGCTGTAAACGTGCCAGTAGAAAAGACACTTGGTGAACCTGAAGATAGGTACAGTACCACGTCAGTTGACATGGGAGAAACTGCTTTATGGCTGTAAGGCCAAGGAGGAAGTAACTGTGTCTTTAAAAGATGGCTTTCTGAATAGGCTGCTTGTACAGTGGTAAATACTGGTGCAGGATACTGTGAAGCATGTGTTGTTACACTCATACACAGCAGCTTTTTCCAGTGTCTTCTTGTTAATCATTTCTTTAAATGTTTCAGGGTGGAACAATGCACTTCATGCAGTCATCATTTAAAAATCAAATGTTTACTATATTAATTTTTCAGTATCATGGGGGTCTTGAGCAACAAATGTGGCTTCCAGCTCCAGTATCAGATGATTTTCTGCGTGTGGCTGCTGGCATTTAGCCCTCAAATGTGTGAATACCTCCGTCGATATAATATTGTTCCAGTGTTGTCAGATATTCTTCAGGAATCTGTCAAAGAGAAAGTAACTCGAATCATCCTTGCAGCGTTTCGGGTAAGTGGCTGCTGGCTGCCATTGCAGTGTGCTTCCCTCTCCAATGAGTAGATCTCAGATGTTGCTGATGCACAACTGTTTCTGCTGGACTGTATCAGTAAACAGGCTTGAAAGCTTAATTCTCCCTGTCTTCTTTTATGTTGATGAGCTGAGGTTTGCTACAGGTAATAGACATGCTGTTACAGGTAATAGATGTCTGCTATCCAATGTCTTCTTAAAATAAGATTGATTAAAAAACCCTATATTAACACAGGCACTAGTGATTTCCCTTCTTTAGTTCAAGATTCTTCTTTCTACTGATACTGTAGTTGTTAATATTGGATAAATTTTGGCTTATGAAGCTTTGCATTAATTAGTAATATTAACAATAAATTATTAATTAATATTAATTAATTATTAATTATTATATTATTATTTTGTATTACATTAATTATTAATTTAACTATTCTAAACACACAGCTGTTTGTCCAACTGCTTGACTTGGAAATTATTTTTATCTACTAGTCTAGAATGTCTTTCCTTGGGTCTGTCAAAATGAATGAGGATATAAGTGTTAGAATTATTAGTTGACTTATTGTGTCCATGTTGCCTGAAAATCAGTGCTTCTATTTAAGGTAATTTGGAATGACTAAGCACCAAGACTTGCTATTTTTGTTGTAAGAGTACCAGTTTGTGTTCACAGGTGCTAATTGTGCAATGCGTGCTCACAGTTTCTTTTATGTGCATTCTTGTCAAGTGTCTTGTATGTAATACAGGAATGCTACGACAACTTGTAGTCTTTTTTCAGAACAGGGAAGCGTAGGTCTTGGAAACTATTTATTTTCCTGGATACTGACTGTGTTCCAGTAGTAGGTGTTCTAAGTAAATTAGGATGGAAGGGGAATTGTTGCTTACTGACTTGCTAGTTAGAAATAATGAGCTGTTTGAAGATGCTTACTATGTGAGTTAAATGGCCTCTCTATCCAAAAGCACCTGCTGCTTTGAAAAATTCTTGGATAAGGTAGAACATAAACTATTTATCCTGTTGAGGGAGGTCAGTGGTGTGAGGTATTTAGTAGGAGCGATTCTTTTTGTGTAGTCCTTTGTAGGTGTTGTGGTGTTCTTTAGAATCTTAATGTTAGAATTTAGCAGGGGCATGCAGCAAGACAACTTGAAAAGAAATCCCAGAAGTTGTGAGTGCTCAGAATTTATATTCAATTTCTTCCAATACTGAAATCACTAAAAGTAGGAGTAATTGCTAGTGCTGAGATTTAGTGTACTTTGCGAGAGGAGACAAAGGTGAAGTCAAATTCTTTTAATAAATAAAGGCTAAGAGTGAGTAAGATGGTTCTGTTACAGGTTTTGGGGAAATAAGCCATTTTCTTTCTCCACCATGAAATTCAGGTTATAAAATACCAACCAGAAAATAATAGATTAGAAATTCAACATCAGAGTTCTGAGTTCTGAAGCAAAAATTAAAATAGATACCAGGGGCCAAGTAGCCCTTCTTCTCTGTGAGATGCTGTAGTATCGGTTTATGGAAAACAAAAAAGATTAGTTGTGTAAAGGACTCAGCTAGATGGTTCCCCAAATCATCCCTATAGTCTCTGCATTACTGAAGGTATGCCATGAGTCCTGGCAGCTTGCGTATGTCTTCTCTACTACCCAGTTTCTCCTAATTTGAACTGTTTCAGCTCTTTGGCAAGTTAATTGTCTGATGTATGTAATTGTAATGCGATTTCTTCCTATTAAGCCACAGGTAGTGGGTACTTCTGTCTACTTTGAATCAACTGCTTTCTCTCTTTACCCATTAAAATGGTTTTTTTTTCTTCATTTTTGTGCTTTTGTTGTCTTACATCTGTTTCCTACGTGTTACTCATTTCTTATGTTAAGTAGTTGACTGATCCATTCTATTTAGTCATTTAGTCATTTCTTACTGTTTGTACTTTCCTAACAAAAAAACTTGGATACTTCACTATAGTATGAGATAGGTAATAATATTTGGAGTAGCTTCTACATCTGCCTATAATTCTCTTAAATAAGATTTCTTTGGAACCTTCATCTACCTGCTCCTTGAACTTGTTGAATTTGTCTTTTAAGATTCATTATTTGTTCTTTTGCTCTCATTAGAACCTTCAGCTCTAAGTAATTCAGCATTACTTTCTGTAAAGTACCATTTACTTCTCAATTCTCTTAGTGAAATAGTTATGAGAGGGTTTTGCATATTAAACTTAATTGCTTGTGGCTGTTAATAGCAGTAATGCAACTTATT
This sequence comes from Tapera naevia, assembly GCA_033556795.1. Classification (NCBI taxonomy): domain Eukaryota; kingdom Metazoa; phylum Chordata; class Aves; order Cuculiformes; family Neomorphidae; genus Tapera; species Tapera naevia. The sequence goes on from JAUMJJ010000038.1 coordinate 23,625,319, forward strand.
TTCAATATGCAGCTTTTAACATTTATTTGCAGTGTTCTGCTTTACTAAATAATATATCTGATATCTTATAAACCTGAAGTGTAATGCTTCTGTGATGTGAATGTGTGGTGTAGTCAAATTCCTTCTCTGTGGTTTCATTGCTTATTTCTGGCAGATGTTAACGCTTATTTATATGAACACATGTTCTGTTTAAGGATTTTGTCTTTTATTTGAAATTCATGTTTTCACTTTTATCAAAAAGTACAGGTGGGTAGCTCTGATGAACAACGTAATTTGAAGCTGATTAAATTGAGTAGAAATGTGATGAGTAGATGACACTGGAAGTTGACTATTGCATTCTGTGCATGTAATTCCAGTCTTACCAATAAGCTTCTGTTTGAATAAAAATGTGTAGTTAGAATATTTCTAAGTTCAAAAGAAGCTGATCTAATCCAGATGGTAACTCTTGAATTGGAAAGATGACTTCAGGCTTTTCTGTTTATTTTTTTTAAAGACTTTCCTGCTTTATGCTATTGCTGTACAGAAAGCTAAACTGGTAATCTTGGATAATAAGTGGTTGTTTATTACAGAGACTCTGGCATTTAGGATATAAGGCTGCCCTTTCTCTTTGAATGCTCCTTGTGGTTAAACCAATTGGATGTGTAAAATGGTCAAAGTAGGTGAATTAATACTTTCCGATATTGAAGACAGCATACAAAATAGGAGGGAAAAGGTCTAAATGATCTGAACTTGAATGCAGTGATGGTTGTGTTTTTCAGCCCATAAGTTCTGTGCAAGACAGAACTTTGGTTTTCTAAGTTTCTTTTCATCTGCTGTAGTGACAGATATGAATGCTCCTGTGTAGTAGGGTCAGTCCTAGGCAGTTTATGCAAGTAAATGTAGGTGTAGAGCAACCACTGTGTGCTAGACTCACATTTTATTACTTTGGAGAGATTATTTTGGGAAGTGATCAGTTCTGTTACCTACTAAATTAAAAGGTGCCGATAAGAATTTCTTAAAATCACCACTTTGTTTCTAAATAGTATGTTCTTAAAACAAACTAAATAAATTTTTATTTCCCTAGAATTTGTTAGAGAAATCTACTGAGAGAGAAACTCGCCAAGAATATGCTCTTGCCATGATTCAGTGTAAAGTTTTAAAGCAGCTAGAGAATTTGGATCAGCAGAAATATGATGATGAAGACATAAGTGAAGATATAAAATTTCTACTGGACAAGCTTGGTGAGAGCGTGCAAGACCTGAGGTATGCAGCGTGAACTTTTAAAAAATGCAATTATATGAAAATTGGTAGAACCTGTTTTCCTTTTAAGACTAAATAAAATACAGAATTATGATGTTTAAATTCTACTTCATAAGGTAGCGCATACAGAGATGCGGGTTATATATAGAAGTTTCCTGTTCTGAGTATTTACAGATTGAAGAGCAAATGTATCTTTTCTTTTGAATATGTGATCTTCGCAAATGATAAATTGTTAAATGACTTCAGAGGGATTTTATAGGAATTGCAATATAGGCTGAAGATTACGTGATTAGAATGTATTTTACTGTCTGGATTGTCTTAAGTTTTTGCTAGTGTTTACTTAGTTCTTGCTCTTGTGTGTAAATTGAACTGCATGTTTTAGTTCTTGTCAAAGGTTTCGTTGCATAAAAGGCAAGGACTGGAATCCTTGGTTGGGCAAGTTAAAACCTAGAAAACAGGCAAAGCAGTGAATTAAATTACCACATTTTTTTCTCTTTTTTTTTTTTTCTATTTTTCCCCACTCAGGAATTGTGTTTTGGGGTGGATGGTTATGTTTGAAATTTTTTTTCTTGCCTTTTCATGCCTTTCCTTATTTTTAAAGTGTTGAACCCTTAAACAGAGAACGGTTCTCATGCTCTGCAGAGAGCTGACTTTCAAATGTGTCATAGCAGGTTGTGCACCAGCTTTGTCTTGCTAGGAAAAAGCATAAGCACGTGATTCAAACTCAGTTCACGGAAGCTTAGCCAATATTTCATTTAGGTTTCTTGTGTTGCAGCTCCTTTGATGAGTACAGTTCTGAGCTCAAGTCAGGAAGATTGGAGTGGAGTCCTGTACACAAGTCTGAGAAGTTTTGGCGGGAAAATGCTGTAAGACTAAATGAGAAGAATTATGAACTACTCAAGTAAGTTTTCAAGTCTTGAATCACATAATTATTTATTATTTTCTGTGTTTAACTGAACCTATATCTAGTACAGATTTTACATTTCAACACAAATACTGTCTAGTTTGAAAGCAAGCCAGAACATATTGCTGTTTTTAGAATGACGTCCTTACTTATGTGTGCATAATTTGTTTTTTTCAAAATCAGAATTGTTTTTTTTTTCACTAGTCAGAATGTATGTGGTGATAATAGAAGGAATATCTCTAGCTTAGCGCGCTTGCAAATTTGTGCTGTTGACTCCTTTAATGCTTTCACTTGAAAAACAGCTATACTAATTGATGTAGTTCAAAAGTGTTTTTACCATACTTTAGTTTTGTGTTGTGTGTTGTCATTGATCTGAGTAATGAACTCTTTTCTTGAATACTTGGAGGTTGAATGTCATGATACTGTTCCATAGAAAAGCTGACTTGCTGCATTATATTGTAGTCTGTCTATTTTGTTTTGAGATTGTGTTTAATGTATGTAGATTGTCAGATGAAGTGAAGCTGAAGCTTTTCTTTAGTTTTGGAGTCAAGGACTTAATTGCTGGCTTCTGAAAGTATGTACTCAAAAGATGTCTAGGTTTTAAATAGCTTGTAGGAGCTCTTAGATGTTTATCTGCATTATCGTTAACTGGTAATATGTGGTGTTCTTCCTGTTCAGTATTTGCTAATAAGTGCCAGACTTGGCAGAACAGGCGGTTGAGTGGAGAGTGTGGGATGTAGGATGGCACAGCAAGAGCAAGCTAATCTTGAACTTTATGTGCATTTCAGTTGCCCTGAAACCTCACCAAAACAAGTCTGATAAATTCCTCCCTGAGAGCGTATTGCTAAATCTGTAAGATTGTAGACTTAAAAATTTTAGATGCTGCCTACTGCAATGTGAAGTTGATACTGAGATTTAGTATTTTCTTTAGCAATTGCAAAGTTTTGCTGTGTTCATGTCTCCTGCTTCTGGGCCAGTTAGGTAAATATATTGTGTTTGTGCTGCCACAAAGACAGGGATCTACAGTTAAAAAAAAAGCAAACAACAACCCCTTCCCCCCGAAAAAACCCAAACCAAACCACCAAAAATCCCCCAACCAAACAAAAACCCCTGCAAAAACCCAGAACTTCTTTTGCGTTGTAAGGCATTTGACAGACAGTCGTTTCTTACTTCAAACCACATCTTTTTATTTTCCCTTAACTGCCAGCTAACTATAATATACTTAAGTTTCCTGTTAAACTCATTTTTTTCCTGCCTTCTGTCACTATTGACTTCTTAAGCAAATCATGCTGGACTTCCTTGAACAGAATATATTTTGTATGGATCTTGTGTCTTCTGAGTGCTGTTATCATTCAAGTTTCTACTCCTAATTCTTGTCCAAATTAGGATTTTTTTTTAAAATGAGAAATGCTTCATCTCTCTCTTACTGGCCTCTAGGGAGGAAGTGGCTATGGTAATTGTATTTTACCACAATGTTATTTTTTTTTTTAATTTCAATTAAATTTTACATTTACCTAACTATTTCAACTTGTTACTAACTTTATGTAATTAGAACATATTTGTCATCTCACGAATCTAATTTTTAGTGATCTGTATGTTTAACCATTTAAACTTATTATTAGTGCCTAACCTTCATATCTGTCATTTTTTTCTTCCCTTCCTCGTTACTGGCTTGAGAAGAGTGTTACTGGTAGCTGTTTTCCAAAAGAACTAATCAAACTAGTTGATTAAAAAATGCAGACAATATTAAGAGTTGAGAAACTGCATTCTAATTCTTACAATTCTATATTTCTGTTCATGCTAACAAAACAACTAATATATGAAACTGGAATCATTTACAAGATAAAGTTTTCATCATCTCAGTCTTTTGAGTCAGGACAGCTGCTTTTTAGATCGCAACATCTGACTGAGTGAGTGATGTTTGAGATAAAGTAGATGGTCTTGAACCAAGAGAAGTTCACAGTTGCACAGACCAAAGAACTCCATGTGCTGCTTTGTTCTCAGCTGCTAGGATGCTTTTAATTTTCAGATGACTCTATGTAACAGTGTTCTGTGTAAAATTCTGCCCTTTTTGTCCTTATGTCCTGCATTGAACAAGGCTATTGCTGCAAGGTGAGGGGAGGAATAGAGTTCAGGAAAGACTGATACATAGCAGGCTTGTCATACCCTGCTTTCTGTGTCATGAGCAATGTGACCTTATCTCTTTCTGAATTCATAGTGTAGGATCCTGAGTGCAGGAGCTGGGAGCAGCATGTAAGCATGACTGGAGTCTATTGTGTAACAGAAGCACCCGCATCTGTTGGCCTTGTGTAGGCTTTGTGTTTGTGTCCCACCCCTGTCCTAGTCTGTAAATATTTATACATCTGCTTTAGTCCAACTTATCTTGTCTTCAGGACCAACAGTTTTAAGTTAATGTATGAAAAAGGAGAAATTTCGTAGAGCTTGGTGAGAGGTATTTGTAGATGCAGCTCACTGAACTCACGCTAGTGAATGCTTTTAATAATTCTGTTAATTAGGGCAGGGTCTTCCTTGTTTTAACTGCTACTACAAGTTTTGAAGAATTATTCTAAAAGTTTGCTGTTTAGGTAACTCGTAAAGCATTTTATAGTTGCAGGCTTTGCTATTTTAAGTTATCGATGATATAAAAAAGTGAACAACAAAGAAAACCCAACAAAATGAAAAAAAAAACAAACCAAAAGCTGGTACTTGATTGTTTCATATCCTTTCCTAGAATCCTGACAAAACTTCTAGAGGTTTCTGATGACCCGCAAGTGCTGGCTGTAGCTGCTCATGATGTGGGAGAATATGTACGACACTATCCCCGTGGGAAACGGTAAGAAAAAGACCAGTATGCTGTTCCTCAAGAGACCAGCTGAAGTATGTGGCTTTTCTTTCCTGTTTAAAGTATGCTACATAGGAATTGCAGGTTATTTTAAGCTTAATTCACTGGCAAGGTGAGAAAACATAAACTGGGTCTTGGACTTAATAAACTTCAGTGAAGGAAACCTCTATATAAAGAATAAATTGTTTAGACTAAAGCAAAAAATGTGCCAGAAGAAATTAGAAGAGCTACCAAAAATTTAATCAGCATATCATTTCTACTCTCTATTATGACTATTGGACTATAATTATTGGACTTACAGTAGCGATAAACTATTTCAACAATTAAGTCTGTCTTGTGATTTAAGGCTACTGAGACAACATTGTTCTCACAAACAGTTGCTTAGTGATGTTAGCACAGATTGTTATCACTCTTCTGTTTTAGCATGTCTTCTTTTAGCTGCACAAATAGACATTTCTGTGGAGGTGTTAATGTTTATTGTAAACCTGAATTGCTGTCAAGATACATGGATATTGCTATATTTTCTTGCTTTTTTGCTTTAAAAACGTGATCAAAGATGTTTGTTTGCTGAATAATTATACCTCTGAGGAAAAGACACCACTGAAACAGAAATAGGCCTTTGTTTTTTTGCAGGAATTATGCTCATCAGTCACCCAAAGGGATATGTGACCTAATTTTTGTAGCAAATAAGTGGTCTGTTTCTGCCTAGGATTTAATCGAGAAGATGAGGATGATCTTCTAGGCTTGTTGGGAATTTCATGAACACTTCTTTTGCAGACTGCTATTTTAACACTAGTAGAATCATGAACAACAGACTGAAATGTCATGTATATACTAGGCAGATTTCTTCACTTTAGAAAGACTCAGCCCTTGCAGTCTTGTAAACAACTTGAAGATATTATTAGACTTCTGGAACAAATTAACTTTCTAGGTCCCCTAAGAAAGGTCAGAGGTGTTCACTGTGTGCCGCTTTTACTGAGCGGTACTGTGTATTTGCTAATTAGCTCCTATGGCTTCCAAAAGAGACTTATGACAACTGGTATTTGGAGAAGAGGCAAGATATCCTCCAATAAGGTGGAAACTTCTGCTGCAGCCTGCAAGTGGCAAAGCTGAAGGACCGATACATATTGCTTCTGCTTTGAGCTACCCTTTGTCTGAAACCATTTTATTAGGCATTTGCCATCATCTTTCAACAGCTTGCACACATCTGCCTAAGTGTTGGCATAGTGCTTGGACTAGAATGACTACGCTGTTGCTGAACCAAAGGTGTAAAGTCAAAGGAGTGGTTAAACAGGACCTGTATCTCTGTCTGTAGTTGGGAAAATGTACTGCTTGTGGGACCACAGCTCTGCTCAGCTCCTAGGATGTTAAAACTATTCAGAAGTGCATTAGCCTTCAAAAGAAGTGGTCATCAACAAATAACATGTCCTAGATACTATTCTAACGCACATTCTTATATTGAGTCACAGTATCACAGTATCATAAGGTTGGAAAGGACCTCTGAGATCAAGTCCAACCTATAACCCAACAACAACACTAACACCAACCATCATCTAAACCATGGCACTCAGTGCCTCATCCAGTCTCCCCTTAAACACCTCCAGGGTTGGCGACTCCACCACCTCCCAGGGCAGCACATTCCAATGGCCGATCACCCTTTCAGTGAAGAACTTTTTCCTAACATCAAGTCTAAACTTTCCCTGACGAAGCTTCAGTCCATGCCCTCTAGTTCTGTCACTGGTCACCTGAGAGAAGAGACCAATCCCTGCCCGACTACAACCTCCTTTTAGGTAGTTGTAGACAGCAATGAGGTCTCCCCTGAGCCTCCTCTTCTCCAGACTAAACAGCCCCAACTCCCTCAGTCGCTCCTCATAGGGCTTGTGCTCCAGCCCCTTCACCATCTTTGTTGCCCTCCTCTAAACACATTCCAGTGTCCTAACATCTTTCCCAAACTGGGGGGCCCAGAACTGTACACAATATTCAAGATGAGGCCTGACCAGTGCCGAGTACAGGGGGACGATAACTTCTCTGGTCCTGCTCGCTACACTATTCCTGATGCAGGCCAGGATGCCATTGGCCTTCTTGTCCACCTGGGCACACTGCTGGCTCATGTTGAGCTTCCTGTCAACCAGCACTCCCAGGTCCTTTTCTGCCTGACTACTCTCCAGCCACTCTGTCCCCAGTCTGTAGCTCTGCATGGGATTGTTGTGTCCAAAAGGAAGTACCTGACATTTGGACTTATTAAACATCATCCCATTAGAATCAGCCCAGCTCTCCAATCTGTCCAGGTTCCTCTGTAGGGCCATCCTACCCTCTAGCAGATCAACCCTTCCTCCTAGCTTGGTATCATCTGCAAATTTGCTGATGATGGACTCAATCCCCTCATCCAGATCATCAATAAAGATATTAAACAGGACGGGACCCAACACCGATCACTGGAGGACACCACTGGTGACCGGCCGCCAACTGGATGAGACACCATTCACCATCACTCTCTGGGCTCGGCCATCCAGCCAATTCCTAACCCAGCACAGAGTGCTCCCATCTAAGCCATGGGCTGCCAGCTTCCCTAGGAGTCTACTGTGGGAGACAGTGTCAAAGGCCTTGCTAAAGTCCAGGTATACCACATCCACAGCCTTCCTCTCATCCACCAGGCGAGTCACAAGGTCATAAAAGGAGATCAGGTTGGTCAGGCAGGACCTACCCCTCCTAAACCCATGCTGGCTGGGCCTGATCTCTTGGCCTTTCTGCAGGTGCCGCATGATTGCACCCAGGATTATCTGCTCCATGATTTTACCTGGGACCGAGGTCAGGCTGACAAGTCTGTAATTACCTGGATCATCCTTACGGCCGTTCTTGTGGATGGGCGTCACATTGGCCAACTTCCAGTCTTCCGGGACCTTTCCAGTGAGCCAGGACTGCTGAAAGATGATGGAGAGCGGCTTAGCAAGCTCATCCGCCAGCTCTCTCATCATCCTAGGATGGATCCCATCTGGCCCCATAGACTTATGAGGGTCCAAGTGGCTCAGCAGGTCTCTAACTTCCTCCTCGTGGATTGCAGGAGGGCCATATTTCACCCTGCCCCCATCAACCACTTCAGAGGGCCAACTGTCAAGCGAGCTGACATCCTTGCTGTTGAAAACTGAGGCAAAGAAGGCATTAAGTACCTCAGCCTTCTCTGCATCTTTGGTTACTGTATTTCCCCCCACATCCAAGAAGGAGTGGAGGTTGCTGCTGCCCTTCTTTCTACCATTGATATATTTATAAAACCTCTTCTTATTATCCTTAACAAAAGTGGCCAATTTGAGCTCAAGCTGGGCTTTTGCTTCCCTGATTTTCCTCCTACATGACTTAACAACATCTTTGAACATGACGTGGCTTACGTCCCCTTCTTTCCATCGATGGTACATCCTCTTTTTCTTACTTAGTTCCTTCAGAAGCTCCCTACTCATCCAGGCCGGCCGTCTGCCCCTACGACCCTTCTTACAACACATGGGGACAGCCCGCTCCTGCGCCTTCAAGATTTCATTCTTGAAGCATCCAGCCTTCCTGGACCCCGTTGCCACTAAGAATTATTTCCCAGGGTACTTTCCTGACCAGTTCTTTAAATAATCCAAAATCTGCCCGCCGAAAGTCCAGCATCGATGTTCTGTTCCTGGCTTTTCTTGTTACATTGTTTACAGAGAACTCAATTATCTCATGATCACTATACCCCAGATAGCCTCTGACAACAACATCACCCACCAGCCCTTCTTTGTTTGTAAACAGCAGGTCAAGAAAAGCCTCACCCCTGGTGGGCTCACTCACCAGTTGTGACAGAAAGCAGTCCTCAATACACTCTAAGAACCTCCTAGACTGCCTCCTCTCAGCAGTGTTAAGTTCCCAGCAGATATCCGGAAGGTTAAAGTCTCCTAAAAGAACGAGGGCAGCCGATCTAGAGGCAGCCTCCATCTGTTTAAACAACAGAAGATGCAAATCCTCCTCCTGGTTGGGCGGTCTGTAACACACTCCAACCAGGAGGTCGGACCTGACTGCCCCTCTGACTCTTACCCATAGACACTCAACCCGGTCATCACCGATCTCGACTTCAACAACATCCAGGGTTTCCCTAGTGTAGAGGGCCACCCCTCCACCCCTCCTCTCACGCCTGTCTCTCCTGAAGAGCCTGTAGCCTTCCATGGCAGCACTCCAGTTGCGACAGTCGTTCCACCATGTTTCCGTGATAGCAACTATATCATAGCTCTTCCGCTGAACCAGGACTTCTAGCTCCTCCTGTTTGTTCCCCATACTGTGTGCATTTGTGTACATGCACTTCAGTTGGGTTACTGACTTTGAGATGGCTCATCCTCCACAGCAACATCTTTGGTGATCCTAGTAACTCCCCCCTCCTCCTTCATGCCTAGTTTAAAGCCCTCTCAACAAGTCCTGCCAGCTCCTGAGCTAGAATCCTCTTACCCTTTGGAGTTAGATGAGACCCATCTGGGTCAAGCAGGTTGGGTGCTGTAAAGGTTTCCCTATGATCATAGAACCCAAAATTCCTCTGCCGGCACCAGCCCCTAAGCCATTTATTAAGTGCATATATTCTCTTGTTCCTATCTGTATACTTCCCTGCCACCTCATAATTCAGATGCTTTATGCTTACAAACTCTGCTTATTTAGCTTTCTAGTTCTCATAAACTAAAATCCCCCAATCTCTTTCTTTTAAAGAATTTCCTCTGTAATCCAGTGTATTCTTACTAAGTATGACTTCATCAATTTTGAGGACTAAAAACTTAAAATACCTAAGGACTGCGTGTCAGTTTCGATGTAATAGACCATCCCTTACCATGATGGTTTTTGATATCTAGCTGTTGACTGCTCCCACGCCTGATTGGCATTTCACACTCATTGTATGACTCACTTTAAGAATGGATGCTATTCTTTGGTTTAGAAGAATAATAGAATACAAATGTCTTAAACCCTTAAAAGGAACTGAAGTATTTATCCTTAACCCTTAACTGGATAGTCTTTCAGCCTTCAAAGGCTGCAGAACTTAAAACTTCTTGACGTTACCTGCTGTGCGTGATAGAGACCTGGAGTTACAGTTGGGTAACCTTTCACTTTGTACGGCAAAAGAAAATATTAAACTGAATACTGCTTTCTTTGGCTGTTCTTTAATGTTCTCAGCTTAAATAATTTTAACTTGCTTTTAAAACTGCACATACTGGAGCAAATTCTGAAGGCAATAGCACTATGGACTTCCAGTGGATTCCACCAACATGCATTTTCTAGCAACAGAACAGCAGAAATATGGTACAGCATTGGTGTTTGCTGTTACTGGAAATAAATGCAGTCTAAATATCAGCCTCTGGTACAATTTTCTTGTGGCCCAATGGGCGAGTTTGAACTAGCTTCCCAAGCTTAACTTTTCAATGCTCAGTGAAAAAACTTCCCAAAAATTCTCCCATTTTATAGAAAAGAAGAAAAACTGAAATCACACTAAATATATATTTATTTTCACATACACACAACTACACACAACAAGGATATCATGCAAAACTCCCAAGAACGGGAAGAGGGGAAGGGAAAATGTGAAAAAAGGGCAAAAAGGAACTAAAACAAAACAGGTATGCACAATTTAAAAACCCAGTAACTAACAAAGTAAAGAACTAGCAAAATCTCACCACTTCCCTTGAGGAAAGCAGAACAGAAATCCGACCCAGCACTTTCCCGTCATGCGTGGGCAGACAACGGCAATCACTGCAGGACTCAGCTCCAGACAAGACCAACGCAAGGGGCCTACTGCTCCCAAGCCACAGTAGAAGAGAGTGAACTCTCTTATCTCCAATTTATTTATGCGTTGTGTTATGTTAAAGGAAGATACGGAATACTTCCATAAATTTCTGACCTCTGTTGTTAAGGAAGACCTAAAAATATCCAAAAGCCAACCCACTTCACCCAATGGTTACTGCTGTGTAAGGTCAACACTTTAACACTTTGAATTTCCTGAAGTGGTATGGGACACAGGCTTTAAGTTTTGCATATGCCAGAAACTGACATCTAGAGCCATTCTTTTCTTAGGCTATGATTCAGAAACAATAATTACATTCTCTTTTTTCACCTTGGTCTGCTTTTAGCTATGTAGAGTGGATTTGATATTAATATCTTCTGCTATAACAGTCTAAACTCCAGTCATTTGTCTTCATCTTCTGTTTTCTCTTTCTCCCTTTAAATGGTTCATGTTAAAATCTGGCTCTTCAGCATCCATAAACTTGTTTGAATTTCCACACTCTTGGTGCACTGTTATTATGGGGAACAGTCTCTGCAGAAGATGTACACATACTGAAACTGTCCCACTGGGCTCTATTACTGCTGTAAAGTTAGCAGAAGCTCAGGAGATGGAAACCAGAAGTAAAAGTAGCGTTTTGCGCAGATTTGGAACTTGAAGGAACAACCTTCACTGTGAAGCTTCATCACAGTTGCTTACCTTTCAGTCTGAAACACATGTCTGGGAAGTGATTTGCAGTGTTATGCAAGAATTATAGCACTGGTCTTGGACTCTTCATGTTCTCAGCTATAATTTCAGTGATATATTGTCATCTGAGATACTTCATTTCCTTATGTGATTATAGGATTTTAACATTTCGATTCTTGTGTGCTCAAGCTTTTGATCTTGATGCCTCTTTTAAGTCCTTTCAATTTCTGAAAATTAAGTGTTTAAATCAGTCCTGTAATGAGGAAAAAATTCTTGTTCGAGTTTCATAGTCTGTCTTCGTGTGCAGTGGTTTTATGTTTAACTCATGATTAAAAATGTGAGGCAGCCTAAGGCAGGCATAAAGGCTTGCTGAATCTGTTGCATTATTAATAGCTTCTTGAATTCTTGGCAAGAATCTTCAAGCTTAAAACAGTGGTGTTCTTCTGAATGCATTCCTGTTGTATGAAACACATGTAAAATGTTTTAATCCTTTTGGGAAATAGTATTCCCTGTGGTCTCCAGGGTGGTGGTTTTGGCTGAGTTATGAAATGAAATGGGAAATTCTTCTTTTTTTTTATCTCCATGCTGTGTCTTTATGTTCTGCCGATTATAAAACCATTGTGCTGTGCAGCAATAATGCATTAATTTGGCCATGAAAAGAACAGTAATAAAAGCAGACAGCTAATGCAAGCTTAATATCGCAGGATAGCATCAGGTTAAGTATAATGCAAATGATAGCCTCTTCACAGGATGTTATGTTTAACTACTCAGTCATCTGTGAGACAACCGATATTAAAAAACATATACAAGTCTGAGTAATCAGTTTTTATATATCCTCGCAAATTCTCTCTAAACTTTTTTAGTTATGACAGACAAAAATGCTGCACATAGAGAGTTGTCTGATGATACCTTTTAAGGTTTAAATGTGTTGCCTTCCATTTTTTTTAAGAAATGTGATTTTCATTACATGTGATACAAGATATCTTCAGTATTTGTAGTGTGATTTGATGTTAAAAAACTGTCTGACTACTGTGCTGAAGTTTGTAGTGAAAGATCCAACTAAAACATACCGTTTTTCTGGAAATGGTAGCTTATCAATTCTGCATCTTGTGCAAGAATAGATGTGGCTGTTGTACAGTTTGAATGGCAAAAAGCACCAAGAGGAGTAGCAGGTGGCTAGTTTAATAGGTGTTGTGATTGCAAGCATTGTTTTCTGAATTAGACTGTGATGGACTCAATTGGGATTTTATTCTCGCAAAATGTGAGTGACCTGTTTGTCATCAGTTTATGGAGGGAAGGGCACAAAATCTCCTCCTAAATAACAATCGGTAGTGCTGGACCCTGCCAGCCATCTCAAACCATTATTGAGTTTTTTAGCAAGCTGGGCAGATTAAATATCCCTCTCTGAAAAGGGCTCCTTCTGTGTTGTTTATTTCAAAATTTATGGAATAGGTAGCAGTTTGCAAACAGTGCAAACACTTCCTGATGTTGTGAATTCTTAAAACAAAACAAAACAAAAAATATGTATGTGCAGTAGGTAGTCTGAGAGATCTGCATCTGTAATGTGTCAAATAAGATGTATATGTCAGTGAGTAAATGCTTCTAATAAAATAAATATTCTGTGACTTAAACTTACCTCTTAGTGCCTTGAACATGAAGTGGTTGGGTAGGATGGCTACCTAGAAGCTGAAGTAATGTCAAAAAACCTTCTCCCTTCCTCTCTTTCAGAGTGATTGAACAGCTTGGTGGTAAACAGCTGGTAATGAACCACATGCATCATGAGGACCAACAAGTTCGTTATAATGCTTTACTGGCTGTCCAGAAGCTGATGGTTCACAACTGGTATGTGAAGATAATTTAACATTTCACAAACAGTAAGAATATTGGGCCACAGAGACAATTCAAGACAGTAGATTTCTTTAAGGGTGGAATAACATTTTTATGTGGTAAGACTGCAGTGGTGAAGTGATAGAACAATATGATACTCATGTGTAAGATCTTAGCTAGTTTTTCTGTATATTTCAGTTGCAGTTGAATTGAGTAGCTTGAACTTACATGATTGAATGTCACCTGAGTAGTTCCCTTGAACTGCTTACTATTTAATAGAGCTGTAATTTAGCCTTGCAGAACTGCAATCTTCAAAACATTAGGGATGTGTGTAGGTATTTTAGCAGGCTTAATCTCAGATGAAGGAATCAGTAACTGGATGTAGTTGTAAGAGTTGATGTTTCAGGTACTTAATTAGCAGTTGCTTTGCCAAATGCAGCCCTGAACATCCTTTTGCATTGTTATTCTTTGCTCTAGTCCTTTCCTCCACTCTACACTGTTATTTTTCTGTGCCCATTTTTGCAAGTAATTTTTTACTGTTGTGCAAGTAAAATTTTTTTTGAGTCCCGGAGTAGCAGAGATGCTTTTGGGCTGGTTTATGAACTGAAGCTGAAAATCACTTGCTGATATCTCTTTCATCAGTTGCATCTGAAATTAGGCTTTCCTTTCATTGTTTGACTGTTTCTCTGACCATTTCTTTAATAAAGCTCCAAATTCCCTGAAGTCCTGGCTTGTGCTGTCACAGAACTTGCTGGTGGGTGATGCTGCCTCTTTCCAACAGGGTACAGGGCCCTTATAGTGAAGCACTGAAGATCTGAAGTTCTGAGAAACATCAGAGTTCGTATAACAACTTTGTATAACTTGCCAGACTAATTAGATATGCTAAGCATAAAGCATGGAGAGTTAAAAATATTAATTAGGAGTTCTTAATCTGATTATTAATTACGATTTCACCAAAGCTCAAATTTCAAATTGGCGTTGCTTTAGAGAAAGATAAAATGTGACAGTATGTCTGAGTACACTGAAAAATAAATGTTGAGATAAAAACAACTAATTTAATTTTAAACTTAAAACAACCCTTTATTTCCAAAAAACTTCATGCTTGGAAGTACCTATAACTTTTTTTTTTTTTTTTTTTTAGTTTCTGATCGAATATGTTCTTTTTAAAAGGCTTGAATAGTGATGATGCTAACTGTGGAAGTGATAGGGAAACAAGGTTTATTAAGAGCATTATTACAGATTCTTCAAGTCACCTACTTGCTGTAGAAGACAGACTAGTAAGACTGATAAAAAGCTCCTTCCTCCTCTCCTTGTAGTGTATGTTCTGTAAAACAAAGCTAGTTTTCCTCCTTTTCTTCTAAAAAATATAGGTTTTAACTCTTGTGAGTGTTATAAAATTAATTTTAGCCTGCTTTCTACCTCTCATACTGTGAGAACCTTCTACAGGAGAAAAAACGTACAAGTTTAAATAACCTACTATGACGGATACAGAGTTAACGTTCTTCATCTGTAAGGAGGGCTTTGGTAAATAATGCTTAATTTCTGAATATGTGGAGGTGGTAACTAAATGTGTGGTCATGTATAACCTGGTTTTGGGGCAGTATTGTGTATTTTGCTCCACTGTGCTGCTCAGTTTAGTGATATGCTTCTTTTCTGAATGCTGTTCTGATATATTTGAAGCATTCTAAGTATTATATACTGGCTATAGCTAAATAGAGATTACAGTGTGGAAGGTTTAGTTACTGAATTTACCTTCTGCAGGGGGACAGGTCTTATTTCATCTGTGTTATGATAACTTGAAAATCTGGTAATAAAAATATAAAACTCTGATCTTTCTTCAGCACAAACCTTGACTGGTAATCAAAGTCTTCCTGGATACCTAACCTGACTTTTTCTCATTTTCAATTTAGTCATACTTATTTTAAAAACGTCACATCTTTTTGTCCAGATTTATCTTGGTTTCTTTTCAATGTCATCTACATTTCTGTGCCTGCTTTTCACAGTCTGTGAACCTTTAGGTTTGAGATTGAAAGGGAGATTGTGATTACCAGTAGTTTCATACCTTCGGCAGTATCAATAAAAATGATTTGTTCAAGTTAGTTTTAAGCGATTTTCAGATTCATATTGTCATCTTTGTAGGGAATGTGTTCTTGTTTGATTCTTATTGGAACAAACCTCTGTGTCACATTGTCCTTAGCTCGTATTTGCCAAAGCAATGTTTTCCCCCTGGAATGGACATCAGATAGCTTGAGCTATGTAGGAAGCTAGATCTGTGTTTGTATAGTTCTGGCTTTTGATGTGTGTCAGGAACTCTTCTGTTTCGTACCTTGTGTGAAAAGAGTGTCATGGTTTATCCTTGGCCTGGCCCAATTTAACAGCTAAACCTGAGCCGTAGGGCTCCTAATTCCCTTTCCCTCCCAGCTCCTGGGAAAAGGGAAAAGAGAGGAAAAGTCTTGCGGATTGGAAACTAAAGCTAAAACAGCTTTAATGAAATTATGATAATCATAATAACAATAATACTTCTATTAATAATAATAAAATATATACAAATATTTGAAATTGTGGCCCCACCCCTCGGTGACTTTGTCACCACAAATGCAGTGTAGCAGGTACAGGGAAGGGTCCCAAGCTAGGAGGAAGCTGGACTCAGGAACTGGATTCAGGAACACACGGATCTGGTATCAGGGGCAAAAAGACAGACAAGATCCTCTCTGGATGTTGACCATCGAAGAAGAGAGCTTGATCGTTGTGATCCCTCAGTTTTATATTGAGTATGTTGTATATGGGACAGAATACTCTGTTGGTCATTTTGGGGGTACCTGTTCACCCTTCCCTGCAAATGCGACTCTTCTTTGCCTCTTTGACTTACGGCACTGCACCAGCTCGAGGATTGCCTTGGTTTTTATAGGAAAGGCAATGGCCTTTCTACATACCGGTACCCCATGTTATCACTTCTAGAGAGAAACACTGTCTAAAAAACATGCACTTAACATTCAGAAAGTGAAGTTCCTTAGATGAGACTAAGCTGAAGTTAGAAAACTGATTCTACTTTAGCTCAAACCAGAACAAAGAGAAAGCAATGTCCTCTAACTGCTGCTCAGTGCAGTTCGAGTGCCTACTTACTTAGCTTTGCTTTGTAATAAGATGGATTATTCAGCAACTTGAAGTTTTGCTTACCTTGCTCTTCAGACCTGGGAAAACAATAATAATTTTTGCCCTTGCTTTTGTGTGTTTTGGAATTCCAGTTGTTTCACTCTAAGCAATTGCTTTTTTCCTTAAATTTAATCACTGTAGAGCAACTCTGCATTGCTATATGTGACACATGCATGACAGAGGTAGTCATGCTCTTCCTAGATTTGGAGGCTGACCAAGTGAAGGATGAGAAAATAAGTGCTTGCTGTACCAGGTTGAGTCTTGGTGCAAGTGCTGTGCATGAAGCAGCAGAGTACTTGTGGTACCTGAACTGAGGGAATGTCATAGGGCGGCTGAAGTGACATTCTGCTTAACATGCAGCTGTATCATTAAACTGCTAATAACTCAACTTGGAGACAATTAACTCCTAAGTAATTTGAACAGTTCATTACAGGCTGCTCAACTGGCTTTTCTTTAGGGGTTTTTAAGTCAGGGATAAATGGAGGGAAATCAGACTGTCAGGCGTTCTTGTTTAATGGTGGAAGTAGGTTGGCAAAAGCAGTAATTGCTGTCAGCTTTTCTGATGAGGTAAGTTCAGGTGAAATATTCCAGTTACATTTGCATGTTAAGTGATCATGCACTTGAAGCAGGGAGCGAAGGTATCTTTTTAGCATCACTTAATGTCTTCAAGTGGTAATTTATCCTATGTTTTAATCACAGTTGAACTAACTGCATTAGTCACAGCACGCCATGCTGTTTGTAAAAACTTATTGGCAGATGAGGGAGTTTGGCATGGCAGTAAAGGTGCTGATTTTTTTTAGTGTGTTCTGTTCAATTTGTGCTTTAACTATGTATGAGAAACATAATCTCCTTATTCCTTGTCTTTGCTGGTGTTCAGGGGCAATACCCAACTTGACCATTTTAGTATTAGGAATTGGGTTTGGGAGATTAATGCTGGTTGGAGCAATGTTTTTAATGATTTTAAAAGAATCAAATAAGTAAGTTTTAAACTGACAACACTTGCCTGTATCACTTTAAATAAACCCACTCTCTTAATCTCTGCAGATGAACATGTGCCCTTCATATGCTTCATGGCACAACATTTTACTGAACTTCAGGGATGGGATGTTGTGACTCAAAGTACCTACAGTTAGAAGTCCAAGTTTCTTCTATGAGCAGTAGAGATAAGCAGGTTGTTTTTCAGCTCAGTTCAAGTCAGCTTTAGTGCCTGCAGTTGAGCAGTAGGAATAATCTTCTGTCTTTAAGATTTGTGAACTTGTAGTCTCCTGGCTTCATTCTAAAGGGTTTAATTCCAACTGTATTACTTCACTAAAATAAGAGCTAGATGAAGAGCTAGATGAATTCTAGATGTTCTGCATTTAATGTGTAATTTATTTGTAACCTTACTGGTCATTTAGAACATAATACATTAGTTTCCACTACTTGCTTGTCTTCCAACCAGGTTAGGCCCAGGGAAGTTTTTTTGTAACTCTGTAGTAAGTGCAGCATATCACTTTTTTTTCTTGCTCTGTCAGCAACAGTGCTGTTGGCAGTTGGGCACCAGAGATCAGATATCAGAGAGAATTTTTTCAACATCTATCTTAGCCCAGATGTGCAGAGATGGATCGTGTGTGCTCTTTGTTCATACAAAAATAAAGTAAAATGCAGTGGTTTAACCTCTATAGTTCAAAAGTTCTTCAATATTCATACAAGTGCTACTGAAACCATAGTGGATCTGACTGCAGATCCTTTGGGTTTTCCTCTGGCTGGGTAATGGTAATAGCAGAACAGATGGCATTTGCTCCCAGTGGCTGAACCACTGTGTTGTCCCATTTTTCTGCTTATGTTCTTTAGTAGTGAGCTGCTGTTAGTGAGGAATTGTGTCTCTTGCCTCTGGATTCAGGTATTTATGCCTCATCTCCCCAGGGTCCTCTCACTTGTGCAGACTCCGAGCTATAAACCTCATCTAAATAAGCAGACGTTTAGAATAAACTGCTGTTCAATGAATTGATACTGACAGGATGCTAAACAATGGGAGTTAGGATGAATCATTGGTACACGATCAAGTATGTTTATGGAAGTAAAATTAATAAATGGCATACTGAGTAAAGCAAATTCAGATAATACTTGAGTATGCAACAGACTCGTATATGATTTTCAGAGTGTATATCCCAGATGGAATTATTTGCTTTTCATCTTTTCAATTGAGTGGTTATGCAGAGACCTTAAAAGATTAGAAACTGCCTAGAATTTGCAGTACAGGGTATTTAAATGCTGTTGTTTTATAGAGTTAGCATGGACTATTCAAGAATTCGTGGCTGTTCTTCTTTGGTGTAAACGTTGTTCTCCAAAGTCTATGTTTTCTTCTAAGATGGCTTCTATACCATGTCTGCTTTGGGTAGTAAGAAGTGCAAGGTGTAATGATAGTTAACTGACAGCCATGAAGTTTGCACACCTCTCCCCCTCCCCTTTTCCCTACCCTGGGTGTGTAATGCTTAATAGAGTAGGCTTAAATCTAGGAAACAATGCCTACATGATAATGCAATCCACAGTATTTATTTGTCCTGTTTCTTAGCCTTAGTCGTCAATACAATTCCTTTTTAGTAGTTAACAGATGTTAACTAACAGACAAATTTGAGAAGATTGTATCCCTGATAAAAATTAATTTTAAGATGAGAGTTCCTAGTGAGAATTATCCAAATTTGGCAAAAATCCAATTAGTTAGGGACACTTGATACGTAGTAGGAGTGGTTTTTTTTTTTTTTTTGAACATGAATATATATTCTTGTAAAGCTTATTCCACGCAGGTAGGGACTGTGGCTTGTGTTGTGTATATGTTTTCCAGGATTTCACACTGTGATTGTGTTTTCCGTGATGAGATCTGCACTGTTTGTAAAATACGCTTTAACATTTCTAGAGCTTCTTTTAACCTGGAACATATATTTTGCAAATATCAAACATCCTGCTCAACTTGCACTTTCTTTTTTCAAATAAATTGTTCATTTTCATGTGCTCTGATGAAAAAGTATGTTACCAAAGAAGTAACCAGATAGTTTCATTTCTGATTAGTGTTACGTTAAAGATTTGATTTCCTGATAGGAAAATTCAGTTAGACGTTATCTATGTCAGTCATTCTGAAATGTTGTGGGCAAACTTAAAGCTCTTAAATGTTACAAACATTTTGTTTACTGTTCATTGTGGCAACTAAATCTTCTGATAAAATATAAAACTGCTTTCAGACCAATTTGCATGGTTTAGTCAATTTGGATCTTTGTAATTCACAGAATAGCTCTATGTAAGTGTTAGCTTATACTGTATCTTATAGCTTTTCTCCCTAATAGAAAGACATATATTGAATGGAATTCCATAGGTTTTTGCTTTTAAAATCTAATTAAAGATTTCCATGATAACTTTGTATTAGGAGCTCATTGATCTGTGGTTTCTTTGTGGCTTGTATGTAAAGTTGTGAACTGGAAGTCTAGAATTTTTCTTCTGAAAAATGGACAAAACCTCTATGAAGGGAAACTGCTGACTGAGATGGAGGTTCTTGTAGTGTCTCAGTCTGAAGACACACATTAATTTTGCATTTCAAATCGTGGGTAACTGTGCCAGCTTTGTTCTCCACTGGTTTGGATGGGGACTTGGGAGATGGTTGCAAACTCATTCTGGTGTTACCACTTCATGACTGTGTTGCTCAGAAGGTTCCAGGTGTTGTCACATCTGTGGAATTCTTTTGCAGCAGTCTATCACTTGCAAGATCAGTGCTTTCAGGAGACAGTTTAGTTTGCTTAGAGCTAGAATACATCAATTTTTGAAACCGCAATACATGACTAGGATTGATCACTGTCTCAACACGGCCAGGTTATTAGACCCGTAGTAGAAATGCAACATAAAGATGGCAAATCTGTTCAAGCTATTCTGTCTGTTGCCTGTATTTGAACTTGATTTTTAACTCTTCATTTTATCTTTATAAATTGTCTGTAACAGTGTATGTTGGCAATGTTTTTTGAGTTGCTTGAGTCGTATGACAGACTTTTTATTATAACTTTATTACAATTCTGTACTCTTTCATAAAGGGAAGTTATTCTTTAGAACTAGCATTTTCACTTTCAAAAACTTGGGAATCTAGGTTTATATTTAGAGATAAAGTAAAATAGTTTTATATTTTTCTTTCTTAAAAAAGGCGTTCTTCTTTATAGGAACCTCAGTCTGCTAAAACAAGCCACAAATTACAGATTTTTGAGAAAGTCAGATATTTTTTGGGTAACATAGTTCTTCAATAACAAGTTTTAAGATAGATATTGTTAAAAAAGAGGGAATAAGAATTTCACGCTTTCGTTCTTCAACGCTTTGTCTACTTCTCTTCCCTTATCTGCCAAAAAGAAGAGTTTTCTGCTTTACTTAAAGGACAAGTAAATCTAAATGCATGGGAATTTGGAGTATAACACTAAAAGTAGTAGTTCTTAAACTACAAGACTTGTTCCTTTTAGCACGTGACCTCTACAAATCTGTTGGTATCTTAAAACTTTCCTGTCTATCATAGATTGTTTTTGACAATGGTCCTTTGCTCAATCTGAGAATTAGTATAAATTTTCAGGTAGGATTTTGTGTCAGTTTACAATTATCTCTTTATTCCATACGTGCTGAATTTGGAGGCTTACATGTTGGATCAGTTTCTTGTGCCTTTTCCTAAATAAACTTTAAGCATTTGCTGCATTTACCATGACACTTAAGTATATCTTACCTTGAGGGTGTCAGTGTCTCTCATGTGCCAACAAAACCAATTTAATTAAACTGAATGAAGCAACAAATTGGAATAAGGATTTGGGATGCAACAAATCCATGTCTCCTTTTCTTCTTGGGAAAAGCATTTTGGATACCACAGAAAATGTGTGTTTAAAGATTAGGCCTCAAAAATGGGAAATTGCTAGTGTGGAAAGAATCTCACTTGGTTATTCTAATATGAACGAAAAGACTAATTTGCAAATGGAAATTGCTTATGTCTCGCTGTCAGACTTATTTCCTCCCTTCCTCAGTCATTATGTGGCATTTCAAGTTTTGTTGATCTGAGCTTTAGTTGAGAAACGGAGGGTTTTGTAGTTACTCTCAGAAGTGGTGTCCTGTACTTGCACATTTTGATGCTTTTTTTGCAGCGCAGAGGTAATATTTTATGCTCTTGTAGATTTATACTGGATCAATTGTTTCAAGTTTGAACTGTGAATGCAGGCTTGTCTGGACCAGCTTCACCTGCTTTATAATAAGGATGAGTTTGTTGTGGGAGGTCAGGAGACTAAAACTGACCCTTATAAAGACCTTTCTCTTCCAGTGTGAGGGAAGTGAAAACAGCCTTGAGCATGCATCTGAACCAGTGTAAGCTATGCAATAGTTTACTGCTACATATTGTTAGCTTGACTGATTATCCTACTTCTAAGTAATTGCGTAGGAACTTTACACTCAAAATGGTTCATGTGTGCTTCAAGAATAAATAACTTTGCAGGCTTGTGGTGCTGGGAGCACGGCCATGCATACCAGAACAAGCATATAGGCATGAAACACAGTAAGAAGACCACTGGGGGTGCAGAAGGAGGTTTGGTGAGTTTGGAAGCTCTTAAATAGTGACTGACTTGTGTTTTTGGATGACTGTCAAATTTTATTTATTTTGGTGGTACAATTTTGAGTCCTGCAAAACCACAAGAGAACAGCTCATTTCCTTCTTTGCCATAAGTAGTCTCTACTTTGAGGGTGGTAAAGTACTTATTATAATCAAGAGGCATATCAATTGAGTGCAGCTCAAGCATTAAAATGCTGTGATCCTACAGCAACACCTGATAAAGCTGTGAAGAAAGGTGCTAAATCATAATGTCTGGCTCGGCATACAAATTGTGTGTTTTTTCTTTGCTAGTGGAGTTTGATGTTAGCATTATACTTTATAAAAATCTTGCTTTTCTAAGTATTTAACTTGAAAACAGAGAAAAAGGCTCTTGGGTGGTACAGTTGTGATGCTAAACTTCATTGTGTGACAGGGATTGTAATGCGTAAGGAATGGCTACTCAACAGTCACTAAGCTGAAATCTAGTTTTTGAAATGTACTATAACAACTGATCTTATTTTTTTAAAATAAAGCAAAAGTGTGTACTTTTGAGTTAGTTATTTTGGAAAAAGCCTTCATTCTGAACATTTCTCTGAACTGTGAAATATCTGTGTAGTGAGAAAAACTGGTAGTGCTAAGTGTGTGATCAGCAATGGAAAAAGAATTCAGGACCTGTGAAATTTAGGCAACCCCTCTTTCAGCTGATACAATGGTACAATTATTGAAGTTTATTTTCTGTAACAAGCAACGATTCCGGTATTACTAAAGGCCTCCTTCAGCTTCCTTGTGGTTCTGTGAAGTGTTGAGCTGCTTTCACAGGAGGCAGTGAAAGATGGGAACATTCAGAAGAATTGTGCAATGATTTTACATAGAACATAGATATTGTTGCTTAAAGCAAGCACAAAGAATCAGGTATTTGTTCCAGAGTTGAGAGGACAGGTATAAAATATGTGACCTAGTGCTCTTCAAAATACAGGTGAGGAAAATACAGAAAGTATTCATATACAGTGGACCTGGCTTGAGTATCTTTTCTTCCTTTCAACTTGAACATACAGTTCTTCTATTTTGCTAATTTATGATTTAAATTACCTGTATGTCCATTGCTATTACTTGTGCTCATGCAGCTGGGTTATGGGAACAGATCTTTTAAATACTTTTCCACAGATTGTACTGTGTATGTTCAGCAAGCAAAATCTGTGGGCTTTGTGGGTGTTCTGCAACGGTTGCCAGGACTTCTAAATATTACCACTGGTCTTTTTCTTTTTCCAGACAGTTTTGTTGATGTTCAGTTTATACCTTATTTTCAGAGGGATGGATGATGGATACTTAAAGTCTAGATACTTTTGTAGTAGCTCCAGTTGACTATTAAATATTAGTAGACATTATTTGAAGGAATAATTCTAAATTTAAAATGTTTTCCCTCTTTCTGTGCTTCAGACTTAACCAGAATATCCAGAATGTTTCTCAATCTATTTTTTTTTGTTGTATTTCAGGGAATACCTTGGAAAGCAGTTGCAGTCAGAACAACCTCCGACAGCCACTGCACGGAGCTGAACAACCCCGTCAGTTCATGCTTATATCTACAGTATGTTTGTCTTTAAATTAAAATCAAGGAAACACTGAAATCACATGTTCGTTGCTTGCTACTAGAGCATGAACTTTCCAGTTCTTCTCCAGTGTTGTTGGCTTAGTAAAAATTTGTTTGTTCAACTAGTTGTGATGATTATGCCTATTAGCTTCCTGCTATATTCTGAATGTATATGAGAAAATGTGGCTAATATATTGTGTTTGTTTTATGTATTTATTCTCATAATAAAGAACGTTATTAAAGGATATTCATTCCCTGTTACAATTAGCCTAGAAAAATTGTTCTTTTGTTTTAGTGGGTTATCAGTGTTGCCACTTTCCAAGAAAAGCATGTAGTCCCTCCAGACTTATTAGTAAAGCTTTGACTTGGTGTTCTGTAGGAAATGCAATTGCCTGAGAAACATTGATTATCAGTATTAAAATATATACCAAGTCTCAGAACAGTGCTAGAATTGTATATAAAAGCAAATATATGGAGGTTTTGGGGTGGGGATGCTCCTCTCATTAGAGACGACATTAAAGAATCTAGACATGAGAAGAGAAAATGAACACTCGCCTAATGAAAATGGATACACTTAAGATTGTTAGTCAAACTGTATAACATCAGTGTTAAGGCTGTAGATCAGAGATCAAGTTTTTTTTTTATTTTTTTAATACCAAATGTGCAGTAATTGATGAACTTGGAATTTCATGAAATGTTTTTGTTATTGAAAATACTTGCAAATGTTAGGGTTTTGGTTTCATTCTAAAATCTATTATATTTCCATTATATTAAGCCAAATTATTTGGCTATTGATCTTTTCGGTGTTTTGTAGCTCTTGGTAGTAAAAAAAGGTGTAAGCATCAATAAACCAAAGATGATACAGGATTGGCATGTGGAAACAGTCTTGCTGTGTATATAGGAGCTTGGCTCCAGGCACCTGCAAGACTAAGCATTTAAAATGAGGCAGAGCTGTCCTGAAGAGTTTAATCTTTAAAATCAGGAAACTTGGCCAAAAGCTTTTGTTGAATTTTAACTAATTCATAAAACTTTATACTGCCTTTGTTTTTTGTCAAGTTATAATTAGCTATAGCTTTTGCTGCTGAGCATTGGTTTTACTATTCATCTTTTTGCATTAGCTCACTTAACTTCAGCTTCAGTCTTCCAAAATCTGGCATGGGGCAGGTAGGCAGATGCCACGGTGGCAGACTGAATGCCTCAGGGCTGTGTGATGACAGCGTGGGTAGAGCTTGGTGTTAGGAAGAGAAACTTGTGCCAGGAGCTTCCTTCTTTCCCTCTGGTGACAGGAAGATTTAGAAATGACTGGAGATTAGCTGCCATGGACCAGATGACTAACTTGCCTCTAAAGTGAGGAGATAAAAGTTACCTTCTTCTCTGTGAGGGTAGTCAGTCTTCTCTTTATCAAATTTTTCTCTCGTTTTCCTAATTTTTGATTTCACTCTTATGTTGTATCCAAGAATAAATGGAGTTTATTTTTACTATAATGAAAGTAACGGAGTCTTGAAATCTTTATAAGCTGACTTTGAAGTTTTGCATTTGAGGTTTCTTTTGCTTTTCGTGATACATCTGTTTAAGTGTTTTTCTTTAAACTTTGGTCTCGGTCTGAAATCTACATGGGAAATGAATTTGTGTACGTTTGGAAGATGCGGCAGCTATGAAAAGTGTTTAAACTTGTCATAATTCAATGCAGGAAAGATGGAGGGGAAGCATAACAAAGAACAGTACTGACGTCTGGAACTAAGGCAGGAAAATGCTTTTAATCATATGCTTAGTGGTTGTTTATTATTCCCACAATTTGAGATCTTAGAGCCTGCAGATGGATCTTGGTCTTGATCTTGGCCAGCGTGAGCTACTCTGCTAGAAGCAAACCAGGACTGAGCAGGAGATGGGCTGCTTGGGTCTTGGATGTACCATGCTGCATCAAACCTCTCTTCAGCATCTCATCAGAATTTGAAAAATGTCTTTGTGCACCTGCATGAGCAAATGAAAATTGTCAACAATTTCTAGTACTCAGATCTGCTACTTTTACCCTAGCAAGTGACTTTGGGCCAGAAGGAATCCTATTGATTCATGTCTGTCCAAAAGCTTTTGCTTTTTCCTTTTTCAGGTTCTGCAGAGTAGTTGTGAGTTTTTTTAGAAGCATGTGCTGTGTCAGAAATGGAGCTGGTGCTCTCACAATGGTCAGGTATGTTATTAACTTAATTATACTCATATCTTCTTAGACTCCAGAATGATAATACAAAACATCTGAACTGCTGTTGAAATTCTCAAATGGCCAAGGGTATCATCATTCAGATGCTACAGAAAGCAGCAGCCTTGCTTGCAGATGTTAGGTGTAGCATTTAGGGAGTTACCTGGGAACTCTTCTTACCTTGGAGTATGCATATTTCATCAGTACAGCTGGTTCTGAGATGCTCAGACACTGCTGAACACAAATGATGTTCTAAAAAACTGTTAAGTATCACAGTATCATAAGGTTGGAAAGGACCTCTGAGATCATCGAGTCCAACCTATAACCCAACACGAACACTAACACCAACCATCATCTAAACCATGGCACTCAGTGCCTCATCCAGTCTCCCCTTAAACACCTCCAGGGTCGGCGACTCCACCACCTCCCTGGGCAGCACATTCCAATGGCCAATCACCCTTTCAGTGAAGAACTTTTTACTAACATCAAGCCTAAACTTTCCCTGACGAAGCTTGAAATGGCTTTATTTAAAACATTTTTTTCATGAGTTGCCCCTTGCCCTTACTGCTGCTTGTAAGCTAAATTACTCTACAGGAAGGAGCCTAATAAAAACCAGAAATGGAATAATAGCTGACTGTTATTGAGAGTATCTGGTTTTAGTTACTTGGTTGTATCCAAGAACATTTATGTGCTATAGGAATGTAATTTTTCTTGAGGGGAAAACTTAAAAATGAAAAATATCCTTCATATAAAAGTGGGCAGTGGGACAGTAATTATGTTTTTAACCTGATAATCTCATAGATTTTCCGAGAAGTGCACAATTTGTCCCTCTGCATGAAAATTAAATGTGCAGAGGACACAATTAAGTTTTCCATGAGTCATCTTCAGTGCTTTTATGTGCATATTAATGATACATCTTTTTTAGAGCTCTTTAGTTAGTTTGCCTTGTTTGGATTCTGTGTAGAGACAAAACTGTCAAGCTGAAAATTTAAATAACTTTTTCAATGTCATCATAAGCTGTTTTGAAAAGGCTGCACACATCCAACTCTGCCAAAAGATGGGCAAAAGAATTGGGTAGCTGATTGTGGCGATGACACTTAAAACCTGTTGGTTTGGAAATCACAGATTATTTTGTAGCAAGAAAACTTGATAAATTGCAAACTTGAAGGTCATCATTCTCTAGGTAACCTCCATGAAAAGTAAGTGTGCAAAAGAAGCCTATTCCATTGGGTTCAAGTGGATAAAATACATCTTTGGATTATGAATCTGCCAGTACGGGGATCGCAGCTAATAGTTTGCTTGAGGATGCATGCAAACAAGGGGAAAGATACTTTGGTCAACAATTAAAAAGATGAAATAATTTTGATATAAAATGCTGAGCAGAAAAATAACCTTCAGAAATGGTGTGGGTTTGGGTTTTTTTTGTTTTTTTTTACTTTCAAGATTTTTCAGTGTTGCAACATTTTTTTTTTTTTGGCTATGTGATCAGAGGATATTTTAATCTCAAAAGCATTGACAAAGAATCACTTTGTATTTGGCTTCCTCAGCTAGAGCACTTGAGCTGAGCTGCTTCTTTCCTATCCACATGTACGGGCACGAGACCACTGGTGAGATACTGAAATCCATCTTGGATATCTTTAACTGAAGTCCTATTATAGCGGAAATTCTTAGTGCTAAGTGCACAAACTGTACCTTCTGTTGTGTTTTTGAATGTCACTTCTCTCTTAGTATTTGAGTTCTTTGTGCCATCTAGTTCTTTCTGTACTATATTCTAATCCGTTTTAGAAGTAGTAGTACTTTGCAATTTAACTACATACATCATGATACTATTTTAAGCAGATGATGGATCAAACCTAGAATATGAGAGATGTTTTAGAAAAAAAATTACATTTTTTCTGGTAAGAAAGTTATTTTTGCCTCTTGTGTTTTGTTGCATTTTACATATACTATAAATTCCAGTTCAGATTCTGACAAATACTATCTCTAAAAAAAGCGTCAAAATTTTTATCTCATTGCTCTTAATCCAGCAAATTTGTTTAAATCCAGATTACTTTTTTTAATACTTTATAGACATAAAATTTCTTTAATTTTGTTATCCCTGATTATTAGGCTGATTTTTTTTCTTTTCCCCAAGAAATCTGGAATGGGATGAAATCTTCCCCTAAAGAGGATGCATTAAGCTCCCTAGATTCTGTTCCTGTGGAAGCTTCCATTTCTTTATCTTAATTTTGTTAGTTCATCTGAATAGCCTTTAGCCTGGAGCAAAGCCGAGCCTGTACTTCATGGCATTGACTGCCCTGCAGGGACTAGACACGCTGTAACTTCTGGAATCTTCCTTTTTTTTTTTTTTAATGTCTTTGTTTCCTCATCCAGTATAGTAATTGATAATTTTAATGAGAATCTTGAGATGTTGCAACTCAGTATGGAGGATAAGTAGTGGGTTGTTCCATCAAACCACTTGAATCTTTTTAATCTTCTGTTTTCCAGCCTGAGTCCCTGCACTCAACACGCAGCCTGAACTTCCTATTAGTTACTTCATTGTGTAAAAAAAAAAAAAAGGTTCTCAGTTTTGTACAGTTGCCTCTTGCACTGGGGTGAACCTCTGGTCTTCTCTGGCTTTCCATTCTTTTACATATTCTTTGATGTACCTTTTTGTTTGTTTGTTTTTGCCATCACTTCTTTTCTTCCTCCCTCATTCTTATTGTTCTGAAGTGTTAACAAAGGCTTTTCTTTTCTGCTTCACCCACTACCTCTTTGGTCACATCATTAAAGACCATTTTTGCAGGTGTTTTTATTTAACCGGTAGATACAAGTAAACTGTTCTCCATTTCCTCAAAACTGCATATGAACTCCATTTCCAGATCCAGATTTAGTCTCCAGCTACGCAGTGCTTTATGCAGGGAAAAAACACTTTTGAGTGCCTCTTTGAACCACCTGTTAAGCAGAAATTCTCTCTATGGTCATCTTTATTGGATATTTTTCAGTGGTGCCTCAGTTGCCATCACTATCCTTTCTCTCCATGTTTTCTTTTATTTTTTTAGGAATTAAGACCATCCATTCCTTGTTTTGTAAAAGTCACTTGCGAATTTTTGTTGCTTATGCAAATGTAGTTTCTAAGTTTGTGTTTTGTAGAGAAGGAGGTGTTTTTTCCTACAACAATGGGGATGCAAACATCTTTCTCACTAGCTGTGAGACTACAGCTTCCTGTCAGTGCCAATTCATACTATGGAGTAATCCTGGATCACGAGGCACAATAAATATAAGACTTGAAATCAGTGAATTTTTAATATATTCTTCTCTACCTCCTACCCCAAAATGCCTTGAGAAACAGACTTTGGAAAACGATGTTTCTGAAGAGCCTATTCTTGATGACTTTTTTTCATGCAGTGCTCATAATGGAAGTGTTTTATATTCACTCTGGTCATATCTATCTCACAACATCCAGGCTCTGCAGTATCAGCAGCAGGATACTGGAAAATTAATTTGTGCCTTGGACTCCATAGCCTGGCAGAATTAGGTAATGTATTCTCAAATTAAAATTCTGAAATAAATTTATAATAATAAAAAAAAACCAAACCAAAGCTAACTTTTTCTCTCGTCAGTTCCCTTTCTACCATAAATCAGTAACAATGCAGTGTAAACTTCTTTAAGAGAGTTGCTTTGAAATCAATTCCATTGCAGCTCATGTAGGTGATGCTAATGAGATGCAAAAGCCAATTAAATCTTAGTGTTTGTCAAAATACACTGCTTTGTGCAATCTGCTCCTCCCTCTGCTCAGTGTCTCAAGCTGTATTTCATTTGAAATGCCTGTAGAGCAGCATCTCGAGCTGTTTTCTTCTCCCTTGTACCTGAACTGGATTCCACAAAAGCAGTTGTACTGGGGACTTGAATCAGGTAAATGGATTCTGAGAGAGATCAGTAAATGGAGGAGGAGTTCTCAAGTTGCACTTCAGCTGTCAACAGTTTGTACGGCCTTGCATGAGTTGGAAAATAATTTATATTGATGGCTTTTCCCTCCTTTTTTGTAGACAGACAGCTACTGCCTTGCTTACCAACCAACAAACCTTCAGGATATCTGCTGAGGCTTCAGCATAGTGCACATATAGCAGTTGTTTCACTCTTCGCTGAACACAGCTAACCCTTATTCCGTGCTGTGTATTGATACAAATGCTGACTTCTAGGGCAGTGAAGAACTTCTTGCTGTTCTCACTTAACCTCTGGGTTTCTGAAGAGGCCAACAAAGCAGTAGAAGGCATTGCAGGGCTTGTGCTGAATGTATTTTGTTGCTGTCAGCTTGTTTCCTTCTGTAAGCACACCTGCGGTTTCATTTTTCTCTCTTCCACTATGACCGCAGGAAAACCTGCTTCCCTAGAGGCATAAACACCAGGCAAGCCAGGAGAGGTAATATTTATTCCTGGTGTATTTACGGCTAAATAGCTCCATGCAGCTTTTCCAGGAGTAAGAGTTGTTTGTACTTCCTTTAAAGCTGCTTTTTTAATCTTGATAATATCTTTTCTATTATGTGAAGCTGTGAAAAACTGCAGATAAAACTTGTCATTTTATGAAGTGGTGGGCAAGCTATTTCCTACCTGAAGTGCCTGGGGAGCAAGTGAAATAGAGCCAGACCTGATCAAATAACGCTTCTGAGATTTGTTAAAGGGATTGATAATAGTCTTGTGGGTTCCTGCCTTTAGGGTGATGCGTGCACTGTGCCGGAGGACATCATTCACCTATATGGGGGCAGGAAGAGCTGGTTGCATTGCAAAAGTAAAAAATACCAAGCAGCAAAGAATCTGAGCAACTAAAGTGCTGCTGTGCTGCTGTAGCCTTGCCAGGGAGTTGCAGCGGGGAGATACGTGGCTGCTGAAGGGGCCTCGGGAATAGTGAGTCCACCCAATGCTGAGGTTTGGCCACTGGGAGGTGGTACTGGGATAAACGGGCAGCTGCCTCTATCTTCTGCCTGGATTCCTGTTTCAGTAAGTCCATCTCTCCTATGCTCGAATGCTCTGCTTGAATTCCTGGTATTAGTCTTTGACTAGTTAAACTGATGCCTTATGAATCTGAAGCAGTATATACAGTCACTTCTGGTTTTTTATTTCAGAGGGGCTCCTCACTGATGACCAAAGGTTAAACCCTTAATGTTTTCATTGATTTTTCTGAGCTTTTAGAACCTCTACTGCAAGACCAGGTAGCAACTCTTCTGTCTTTTTAAAATTCCTAAGAGGGTCTGCATAAAGCTCCTCTAAATTTGCTTATATTAAAGATTACTTTTGCAAAAAAGCTTGTCCTTCTGATAACATTTTTGAAAATGAGTGGTAAATACTAAGGGATGAACAATGCCGAGGACAGGCGGTGCTTTTTCTCAGCATGACTTTGCAGTAAAGGAATTAGAAAAATGAAAGTTGCAATATTGTCAGGAACTCTTGTCTAGTATAAATAACTTGGTGACACTGCTTAATTAAACCAGTGCTTGGAAATGCTATTTAATCACCACTGTTGCAGCCCAGGATTTGTAATAGAACAAAGAGGGTAAACAAAAGCCATTTGTGTTCTGATGCAATTTGTTATGACAATAGTTGGTTATACACCATGCAGACAGAGCAGGCTCTAGCTTTCCTCGTAGTCTCCCTTCTGAGGTATGGCATCAAGATGTAACTGTTTACTATTAAACAAGCAAGGTTTCATGAGAAGGGCCCAGCTTTTTCAGCTGTGAGCAATGCAGGCCATTGCTTGGTAACCCTGTGCTTGCCGGATGGCTACCGCAGCTTGAGCAGGGCATCACTGAGGGACTTGCTGCTGTGTTTAGCTGCATTGGTTCACAGCCCTAGCATAAAAGTTTTTCTTGATTCCATCACTTTTAATGGCTGATTCAGTGACCTGGTTTCCCTGGGCAGACTTTTGCAGAGATCTCTCCTGAACTGGAGGTTTCACCCTAGTGTGTTTGTGCACAAGGTGATGTTGCAGCAGGGAATGGAGGTTTGCACTGAGAGAGGGCACTCCCCTGTTTTCCCATTAAATTTTCAAAGGGCTTAATTGGTGTCCCCGAAGGGCTGTGTATCCTTTGGTTTGTGGAAGCAGAGCATTGTCTTCTGATTACAGAAAAGATTGAGGAAAGATCAGCAAAGTTCTGGCTTGTTGGTTCTGGTCCTTCATTCTCAGAGGATGAAAATTAATTGTCTTTGTCTTAGCATCAGTTGTATTTCTTGCTTCTACTCTTCCTGTTGGGAGATTGGACCAGAAACCCACTCCTCTGTTGGCTTCAGACCTTCTTTCTTCCAGATTCACTGAAGTTGTGGTAAAGGTAATATAACTCATTCTTACGCTACTGTTTTCCTATGGCTATGTAACCTTTGGTGATAACTCTCTCCCTGACACCTCCCAAAGTAATTTAGAGAGAAATCGCTTAGAAACGCTGGTACATCAGTCTCTAGTGCGTCCTGATAGTATTGCAAAGTCTGCTTTCTTCCTCAAGTCAGAATGCAAAAATTAAGAGTACCACGAATTGTGATGTATTAGAGGCATTAGAAAGTCCTGATATGAACTTCACATCTGTATTAGTGGGAAATGTTTTATGAGACATGGGCTGTATTTATGTTAACCCGTAATGGAGCTGCTACCTCCTCACACAAAGAAAAGATCTTAACTTTGAGGAGAGCAGGCAGAACTAATGAGCTGGTGTATAACGGGAGCTTTAATTACCGGAATGACATGCTGTGTTTCTATTGTCTGCTGGATCAGACTCATGGCTTTCTGGGGAAGGCTGCTGTATTATACCTAAATTAAAAAATGACTTGATTAAGCAGTTTATGCACACAAGTTATTTTTTTTTTTTGCTTTTGTAGGTGAGAAAAACAGCTTTTGTAAATGTAGTACTGAATCTGCTGTTTTAACTTGTTTTTCACACAGGATCAACCACTCTGCAATATGACACCACACTCCTTGTGTGTTGTTATCTGCATTTGTTTTTTCTCTGGCATCAGAAGAACTATTTAGTCAAATATATCAGTCTTCACTTCTTCCTTAACTGTCCTAAGTCACTCAGGTGTTATTTACTATTGCATTACTGCATTCTCATTGTAATATTATCTTGAAGGTAATAAGGAAAGTCACTTGTGTTGTTTCAGACTCTTTTAAACCACTGCTGTTTTCCTTTTTTGAATAGTTTCTTTCTGATGTAAGTGCTATGATGCTGAAGATCACACAGGTATTCTTGTTTCATCACAGCATTCACAAGGGTCTCGTAATTCATTTGGTGCATAGAATATTGAAGATATGAAGGGAAGATACTTATCATTAATTAGGTGTTCAATCTAAAATAGTTCTGTGCAACCTTATTAGTCAGAGGGTCCTTGATGGCAGTGTCACTGCCTTTACTATGCTGACGCATTTCACATCAGTGTGAAAGCTGTGCAACAATATTAGGGTTCTGCTCATCATCCCCCATTTCAATAATTCAGTCTGTTTGGTCTTTGTTGGCCAATATCTCAAAACATGGGTCAACGTTTCCTAGTTGTTGACTGCAGTGAATGACCACCAACTGTGTTCCTGAGGGGTATAACTGGTATAATCCTATAAAAGCTTGGAAGATTATTGAATGTAGGAGTAGAAATTTTTGTGTGTGTGTGTTGGTGTGAGAGACTAATTTTGTTAGCAGAGAGGATGAAGCTTTTCTGCTTTCTCTAGTTCTGGAGCTAAGAAGAAGTTAACTCCTGCCTATGCTTGCCAGTCTGAAAAGGTTTCCTGAAATGCAGGACTGTTTTTTCATGCATGTAGCTGCATAACAAGTTCTAATTAAGAGGATTTAGAGGATTTGCAGTCTTCTTCCTGAGCTGAATTGCCCTGAAATATTTCCAGACTTTAATGGGCTGGTTGTTAATGCAGCATGATTTTAATTTTTTATTATTCTTACAAAACTTGTTTAGGTGATGAGCTGATAGTGATTTGTTTACCTTAACTAAATTGCTTAGGCATTATAGTTGTGGTAACTGCTCTGAGCATGATACCTATTCTCCTGTACAATAAACTTAAAAGCAGCTAAGTAATATCTGTTGAACTAGTGATGCAAATGTGAGGCTCTATAAGAGAATGAACTGAAGGCTTTGGGGATTGCTAGTCTGAAATCGTAGTCAGCATCTTTGGATGGTTCTAATTCATATCCATGTCTAATTGGATAGTGGACCTGATGCTGGAAACCAGTCTTCTCTTGTTGCATCACTCTTGACCTTACATTGAAAGGTAAATACTGGGACAGAGAATGGGACAAAGCAGTCTGGGCAATTGAACAGAAGACAGAGGTTAGATCTGTTTCAGTGAATCAGCTATGCAAAATGGAGCTGCTCCAGCAATTCATATGGAGAAACTTCCCATGGACACTAGGCTGGTGGTCATGACACCCTTCCAGAGAGGGAAACCTGGTTTCAAATTAATATTTCAAATTAGGCAGGTGAGATATTTGAACACTAAGATGAATAGTCACACCATTATTTTGAGGCTTACATATTTTTCCATTTGACTTAAGTTCCTAAATAGCTTAAATACTTTTCAGAGTTAATGGGAACTGTCCATAAATAGAATGGAAATTAAATCCAGCCAGGCAAACCTGATTTCATCTTAAATGGCAATATAAGTTAATTCACTTAACACCTAGAGAGGAGATGGCAATCATGCACACAGAAAATTGCTGATACAGTATTCTCTTGATTTTCAATGTACTGGTCTGTTGTTTCTCTCTAAAGTTCACTGTAAAATTTCAGCCACTTGGATAGAAGCACTATTGAGTGGATAACTACAGAATTTATTGGATTTATTGAGATAAAATTTGCTCATCAAATGCCTATGAGCGGGTTGTGAATCCATCAGTGTTATTTTTTCTTTGATTTATTTGACTTACTTTTATGTTTAGAACTGGGTTTTGTTCCTCTCTTATTATTGGCAGCAGTTATGTGATTAACTGATGCCATCAGTTTGAGCTAGATAGGCTGCTGTAATTACATAAGTCACAATCTGTTACTTAAACATCTTGACTGCAAGAAAACTGCTTTGTAATTAGGAGAAAAAGTGGAGGTCATGGAATGGGGGGAAAGATTTGACTCATAGGGAGCAACAGCAAATGAAGATTAGGAAACTTTTCTTGACCTCTCTGGTATCTAAAATGTCAGTCCTAGACACAACAGCATATTTTTATATCTGTTCTGAGATCAGATGTGAAATGAAATCTTCTCTTGCAAATTATTTATATTACAGTAGTTTTTCCTTGCCCCAATGGGGGCCGTTGACCTTTTTGCTGGGTGTTGTGCATGCTAAACAGCGTCTCGCTTGTTTGCCATCATCCCATATGTGTTGTATTAATTGCAGAGCCTTGGTGGTTTAAATGTTGAGCACTTTTATTTATAATTATAACTTGACTATGTGCAGTGGATTGTTTTCTTGTCTGGGAAAAGGTGTAAAAGAAATATTATTATGTTCAAGAAAGTAAGTTACTACTCAGCCTCCTTCTTTAGGTGTATAAAATAGAATATAGGATGAGTTACCAGAAGTTATAGACAAAGGCAAATGTTAATTTGTTGAATTTTCCTGATGGGGGGACAGATCTTTGTATCAGGAGTGAAAAATATCTAATCTGATAATCTTTGGTTATTGCATGCTTTTCACTGTGAGTATCTGTCAACTGTCTGGCTCCTTGTGGGAAGAGATGTCAGCTCTGCAGCCATTCGGTTTACAAGATTACAATAATCCATAAGCAGAAATCCTTAGCTGCTTTCCTGTGAATCTGCAAGCTGGTTTACCTTTTGGGTTACAAATCAGCAGCTTCTTTTTTTTTGTTCTATGGTCTTTGACTAAATATTGTTTGAGTCCTAACAGATGGACTTGGACGTTCAACTCTGGAGTTTTTCTGTGAATCTTTGTGAGCTGAGGCAAAGCCAACGGAGGGAACCATAAAATGGTTTGGGTTGGAAGGCACCTGTACAGAACATCTAGTCCAACCCCTGCCATGGGCAGCAGGGACATCTTTCATCAGACTCGAAGCTCCATCCAACCTGACCTTGAACATTTCCAGAGATGAGGCATCCACAACTTCTCTGAGAAATCTGTTCCAGTCTTACCACCCTCATGGAGGGGGAAAAAAAAAAGAAGAAAAATATTCTTCCTTATTTCCAGTTTAAACCTACCCTATCTCACTTTATAACCATTGCCCCTTCTTCGGTCACTACAGGCCTTAGTGAAAAGCCCTTTTCCATCTTTCTTGTAAGCTCTCTTTAGGTATAGAAAGGTTCCAGTAAAGTCGCCATGGAGCCTTTCAGGTTATATTTTATAACCTGAATTGCACAGATAAGAGTATAAGGGTTTTGCTAGTGTTCTGCAGGCTTTGATATGCCTGATATATCCTGTCCTTCTGGAAGTTTATGTGCGCTTGGCTTCAGAAAGGGAATATGATTGGCTGCCCAAGAAAATGGGTGTCTGTAGCAATCTAAATCCTTAAATTCTCAGAAAGAGCTGTTAGAGCAGAGCTCCTGTTTGGCTACTGAAGATTAACATCTATGGAAACAGCAGGTGTTTTTCATTGGCTTAGGAATAACCATTTGAAATAAAGCAGACAATTGTCATGTAAGATTTCAGGTCAAAAGGAGAATTCAATCCTCTGCGTTTACCTTTGGTAGTGGCTTCATTTGCATCTGGACAATGAGCTGTATAATCTGCTTGTTACTAGGGGACTGTGTGTGGGTTTTTTTAAGGTTGAAGCTATATTCTCTCTGAATGTCTCCTCGGTGATACAGAAAATTACTAATACCAAATGAAATAAATGACTTTCCATGGTGCCTGAGCAAATGTTTTTTGTTCAGTCTCTAGCACTTATCCCTGGTTTTCTGTTCTGGAAAGGAAAGTCCTGGTTCTTCAGTTCACTTATTTGCCTGATAAAACCTTGATGCTTATCATAAA
Organism: Tapera naevia; assembly: GCA_033556795.1. Classification (NCBI taxonomy): domain Eukaryota; kingdom Metazoa; phylum Chordata; class Aves; order Cuculiformes; family Neomorphidae; genus Tapera; species Tapera naevia. The sequence continues at coordinate 23,662,024 of JAUMJJ010000038.1, forward strand.
AGATATGGAAGTTCCCTATAGGTCTTTAGAAAATAGTATTTCCTTATGCTCTGTATCATGGAGAGTCTAGTGTTACAGAACAGTATTTATTTCAAGATATTTGTTGTTTATTCGGTTTCCAGTGCTTTTGAAACAAGTGCATTTATGCTTTTTTTCCCTTTTTTATATCACTTTATATTACAAATAAGTTCTCTGAACCTTAAACTTTGTTCTCTGAAGGCTAATTGAAGTAAGAAGAAAGTAGATAAATTATTTGTAAGAACAGCAAGCAACTCTAATGCAAGAGACTGTAATTTTCTTGCATTAACTTTTATGTTCCTCAAGTCTTTTTCCTATGAAATCAGTTAAAGTAAAGATTAGTAACTGGTAGTCAGCCTAAAGTCAGTCTCAGGGATACTCTGGGAATGATTGCTGAGTGGCAGACATTTGAGGAAACACTGCCACTTTGTTACTCATTTTCACATACAGACAGACAAGGAATGCTGACACATTCTTTTTATATCATCAGATCTGAAATATTCTGTTCAGTGGAATGAAAGAGTAAGAATAAATTTATTTTTTTTTTCTTAATTTAATCTTGCAGAAGGTACAGGGACGATGATGAATAAACTGTCTGAGAATGTGGAAGAATAGGTTTCTCCAAATGAGTTTGGTGTTTTTTTTCCTCTTTTTAAAAGTGGAAAAAAGAAGGGAAAAACCCCAAAGAACTGTTTAATGGAAAATTTAAGGGTCCATCACTTAAATTTTGAAAGATAATTTTTGATCTGTATTTCAGAATGAAGTAGGCTAGCATATGAAAACCATCATGGACTTCAAACTGCGCAGAAGGATCGTGTTGTCTCTGTAAACATTATTTGGCAAAACCCCTTTTTGCTCTCCTTTTTGTGCAGTACTTTGCCAAGGTGATTTAAAACTTATTTAATGCAAGAGCAAGGGTTACCATGCCTTTGCTATGTGTTCATTTCTGTCTTCAAAATTGCCTCCAAGATGCAGTTCCTCAAAATATATTTCCCTGATGTTCCCCTTAATGTGGTCTATAAACCCCAATACTTGAGAGAAGATATTCTTCAACTTCTGGCTTCCCATGATCATCTTGATACGTAGAGTCAGTCGCAGCTTAGCACTGCGCAAATGACCATGGAGGCTGAAGTGAATTGCGGTCAACAATTATTTTGTTGATGTAAAATAATAAAATGAGACAAAAATATAAAGGCTATAATAATGAAGGTATAGCAAAAATCCAGGCGTACGGAACTCCAAAAGAGGAGAGATAAGATAGTCTAGGAAGCTGTAAATATTTTATATTTTTGTGGCATAAATGCTTAGAAGATGCTCTTTGTACCCTAAGAGTGCTTTCTTTGCAATGATAAAAAGCTATGGCTGGTAGCGTGGCAGCAATTTTGACCTTGAGCAATGGCCAAAATTGAGTTTACTGGAAACAGGTAGATGTGGATTTGATGACTGAAGTGATGAGTGAATGTGACAAAAATGTTTTCAGAGCACACCCCCACCTGTTTGAGCAACAGCTCTTCAAAGTTTAATAGGAGGACGTGGTACCTCTTTAGGAGGTTTATCTGACGATTGTGTGTGCACAGATATGTCATTAGCTGCATGAGGTATATGGGTTTGCAACATGTAATTTCATGCCAAATCAACTATTCATGTCACTTTTTGTTTTTGCACCTAACCCTGTGAGTCCTAGAAGACGTGCTTGTTACCTCTTTGTTTAGAGGGAGGCTGTGGCAGAGGAGTGGTGGAGGGGACTGGAGAACTGTTTTGTCTCAATAAAGCAAAGTAGATTCCTGGAGCCAGGTAGCTGGTGCTGTCTGTGCCTGCTTGTTGCTCTGGGTCACTCTGTCTGTGTGGATAAAATAAGGTTCCCTTGGGGTGTATGTGGGCACTGGCTTTTCTGTATGGAGGCTGAACTCCAGGATCCCCAGAACACTGTGAGAAGGCAGAAGCAGCAGGGCGCTGGTGTCTGGAAAGACAATGTAAACCTATGGGTTTTTTTCAGATTTAAAGGCATAATTTCTCATTTCCTTGCTTTACATGAACTCTAAATTATGTGGAAATGACAGATGGAAAAGTGTATGACCTCTTTCGTTAGGTCAGGTTAGAAGAAATGTCCATGGCATCAGAACAATAGTACTTCAAAGGAGAGGTTTAATGAATGCCTGCTGGGCTGCTTTTCATATATGCAGGAGGAGAGAGTTAGCATAATGAGACTTGTAAAAGCTTTTTAAATGATGGAAGGTATGTTTGTGATTGAGCAATTGCCATTTATTTCAAAGACGAAAAGACTGTGTATTAATAAAACTGAAATGTAAAAGAAAAACAGTTAAATTGAGATTTAAAGAGGTTTTGGCTTTCTCTGTTCAATAGTGCATCAGTGGCTGGTAATCCTTTGTAAGGTGAAATAAATGCAGTAACAACTGTATCGTGGTTATTTTGCTTAATAAGTGAACAGTAAGCAAAACATCTTCAGGGCCTTTTTGTGTATAACAGCACCAAAATGATGTGTATGATGAAATGAAGGTAAAATGATAGCAATTTATTTGGCCGATTTAGTTATGGGCTGTTTGGAATAATTTAAAAATCCTATCCCTATGGCACTTGCAGCTGATAAGCATTGTGTTAAACTTATGCAGACAAAACCTCAGGGAATGTAAAACATCAGATTTAGATAATAGCTTTATAAGCATGCACTGTGCAGAGTGTCTGCCAGGGTGCAATGGAACTGTAAGATTGTGAAACCAAATCAGTGAATATATAACTGTTTCAAAGGAAGTTTTCTGGCTATCTGTTCATCTTGGACCTGGCTTAAACAGGGAAAGAGGCACTGCTATTGAGATATCCTCTTTAAGTCTGTTTTTTTAATCAAGTACAGTGGGTGTTTATGAAGCTAGCTCTTATGGTCTCCTGTTATTGGGATATCTGGCACTGAACAAAGTGGGAAAATGGGAGATTGGGTTTTGGCATTGCTAGATTCTACCTCTCCCTGTAATGGTTGCTTCTCTCACAAAAATATCTGTCACAAAAATATGCATATATGCAGTTTGCAGGAAGCATATTGTTTATAAATATTTAGTTGGATTAAGGTGAAGAGTGTGGTCTGTCCTTAGTGCTACCCTGAGGGAAAAGCAGGTCCATTGGGAAGGCACCAGCCAATCCTACCGCATTGTATCAGACTGGAGGGTAAAATCAATTGCTGCACACAAAACTGACATACAGGTCTCTGTGTTATTGACAGCCATGGGGGAAAGAGAATAGTAATAAATTAGTTTGGCAGAAATCCTTTACTTTCCTAGCAGACTTAAGAGGGGATGTGTACCCTTATGCTGGATAATAGGCTGAACACTTGAGTCTGTTGGAAAGCTAAATCAATAAAAATTTGTAAGGTATTGCCACAGCACTGAATAGCTCAGTGGGTATTTTGAGCCCGTTCTCTTGACAAATAGCTGTGGGAAGATGACAATGCTACGAATTGCTTGAGATGTTGTTTATCTAGAGCCTCCTCGCAGTAGGACTTAAAAAAATGTGTTGCAAGAGCTCTTCTTTGGGGTTTTCTGGGAAACAAAGCTTTTAGTCCATTGTAGGTCTGGTCTTCTTGGAGAAATTATGGTGTAATAACTAAAATGTGTTTTTTATGGGCTCCCTTTGAGACTTGTTTTATTCCCGTCATGCTGTTGCTGTTTCAAAGCAGTCTTATTGGTGCATTCCCAGCTGGCTGGAGTAGCAGCACCATGAGGAAGGTTGTGCTCGCTGAGACCTAAAGTCCGTCTGGCACAGGAAGAGTATGGAGCCCCAGAAAGCCAAGGAACAGGGAAGGGGCAGGATTACCCTGACAATGCCCAGAAGTGCTTTACCAGCATCCAGTAAAGCTCAAGGACTTCTGGAGGGGTTTTACTTTTGTTTGCACCAAAATCTGTATTTAATAGTCTTTAGATTTATATTGCATGAATTTATTCATTTATTCAATGAACCCAACTCGTCGTAGTTACAACATCCTGTGACAGAGTCCTGCAGCATAATTACCTCTTGGGTGAAGAAATTATTTGTTTTGGTGTCTCCTCCCTGTCCCTCCCTCCAGAACTGTTAGTGTTCTGTATGTTCAGACCTTTAGCTTCCCTCCTGGAGCTCTCTCTTGGTATTACTGTGTCTTGGAAACATGCTGACAGGAAGCCTCCATAAAACCCAATGAAGCATGGCAACAAAATTATTCCTGGGAGTAAAAGCCACTACCGGCATTCAAATCAGTTTCCAGACAACTATTTTTGCTATTTTACATTTTACCTGTTAGCACTTAGTTGCAAAAAACAGTTGCACACTTGCTCTCGCAAATTTTCTTTAAAAACAAATATGTTGTTTTTTAGGTCTTGACAGATAGCAATAATTCACGTCTGTCCTCAATAAAGGCAGAGTTTCATGTGTTGAAGTCAAGAAATTTTTCTCAGACCCTTCAATGAAACCTGATCTTGAACTGCCTGTCCTGTTAGAGATCAGGATAAAGGAGCATCAGTCCAACAATGAGTTGGATTTTCAGTCTCAGTTTCCTCGTATGGAACTCAATGATCTCGGAGGTCCTTTCCAACCTTATGATACTGTGATACTATGATATGCTGTGTTTTTTTCTCCTGAATTTTCCAAAATACTTTTTGAAAAGAATTTGAACTAAATTATTTAGATAATTTAATTAATAATTTACAGTATACTTGCTGATATTTCATTTTTCTTTCCTGAATCTCACTTTTAGCTACAAATAACTAAATGCATAAACAGACCATCAGTAAGATTGACTGCTATAAAAGTGAAATCCAGTACGGTCATAGTAAAACTTCCTCTCACACAAGTAATACTTTGAAGAGGCTTTTTTTATTGATTTTTTTAAAATATCTAGCCTGAGTGCCACTGTCTGTGACAATGTTTAAATAGTGCAACAGCAGAAAAAGATAAACAACATCAGTAAAACCAGCAGTTTACCAGCTGGAGGGATTAAAGCAGTATTATGCCAGTAGGCCTACGAAAAAGAAACAACCCACCTAGCTTTTTATCTCAAAAGAAGAGATAAACAGGAAGGGTCTCATGGCCTTTCAGTAATGTCTGCACATTATTTTAGACAAAGGGAAAAAACCTAAGCCCCAAAACAAAAACATTTTGTAGAGACCATTCTGTTCATAGTGCTTCTTTTCTGGTTGGGAAGGCCTTAGTTCAGATACTGCTAGTGACAAACCAAAAGCCTAAACTAAAATTGTTCCTCTGGGTCTGCCTGAGACCTTGAGCTATCTGATCTCATCCCAATACCGGCAGCACCAAAGGCGCAGAAGCAGGCATATAAGGCACTGATAACATCCAGTGTTGACATACTCCGTGCTACGTTGTTTTAACTGAAGAGACCTCAGTTCAGGTACTGCTAATGATAGGCCAAAAACCCAAAAGGAATTTGTACCCTCTCGGTCCATCGGAGACCTTGAGCTTTTTAAGCTAGTGACAACACTGGAGCACCAAAAATAGAGAAGCAGCCATCAATATGTGCCTGGTACTGGCATAACACATGCTGCTTCGTTCAAGCCCTACTTGAGCTTAAACTGACCAGGAGATGTGGGGCAAAAGTACCGAGTGTTCAAAGGCCTAGCAAAAAAAAAAAAAAAAAATGGAAAATTCTGCCTTTAAAAAAATCCTGCAAGCACAAGTGTTTTTTCGAAACATGAATTTTATGGCTGATCCAGTTTAGCTCCTAGATGGCAGCTAAACCATATGCAGTCACTCTCTCACCCCTCCCTACTCTGTCACCCACTCTCACCCCTCCTGGTGAGATGAGGTCTGATAGCCTGGCTGTCCTGCATGTGCTGTGTGATAGCACTCAATATGATCTGCTCCACGACCTTCCCTGGTACCGAGGTCAAGCTGACAGGCCTATAATTCCCCGGATCCTCCCTCTGACCCTTCTTGTAAATGGGAGTTACTTTTGCCAGTCTCCAGTTGAGTGGCACTTCCCCAGTCAGCCAGGACTGTTGATAGATGAGGGAAAAGGGTTTGGCAAAGACCTCTACCAGCTCTCTTAATACCCTTGAGTGTATCCCGTCTGGCCCAATAGACTTGTGGATGTCTAATTGGCCGAACAGGTCTCTAACCAAGTCTTCTTGGAACATTGAGAGTTCACCTTTGCAGTCTTCTGGCTCAGGAGGCTTGGAGCCCAGAGAACATCTTACCTTCCTATTAAAGACCGAAGCAAAGAAGGCATTAAGTACCTCTGCCTTGTCCTCATCTTTTGTTACTACCATTCTCCTTGCATCCAGTAAAGGAGAGAGATTCTCCTTGCTTCTCCTGTTGTTGTAATACACTTGAAGAAACGTTTCTTATTGTCTTTTACGAAACTGGCCATTTGAAGTTCCAGTTGGGCTTTAGCCCTTCTAACTTTTTTCCTACATGATCTCACCTGCTCCTTGTAGTCCTCCTGAGAAGCCTGCCTCTTCTTCCAAAGCATGTATGTTTTTCTCTTTTTTCCTTAGACCAACACAGAGCTCTCTGTTAAGCCAAGCTGGCCTTCTCCCCCAACAACTCATTTTACGGCATACGGGCATGACCTGCTCTTGTGCTGCCAGAATTTCCTTCTTGAGGAGCATCCAGCCCTCTTGGGCTCCTTTGTCATTTAGAACCTTCCCACCGGACTTTATGAAGCAGCTCTCTAAACAGTTCAAGGTCTGTGCTCTGGAAATCCAAGGTGGCAGTTCTGCTGATCACCCTCCTTACTCCTCCCAGAACTGAGAATTCTATCATCTCGTGATCACTGAGCCCCAGGCGCCCTCCAACAGTCACCTTCCCGACAAGGTCCTCTCTGTTCATGAACAGCAGATCCAGTGGGGCACCTTCCCTAGTCAGTTCACTCACCAGTCATGTTAGGAAGTTATCTTCCATACATCTTCCTAGACTGTTTCCTTTCTGCTGTGTCAGCAGACATCTGGAAGGTTGAAGTCTCCCACAAGAACAAGGGCCATGGATCGTGAGACTTCTCCCAGTTGCTCGTAGAAGAGCTCATCGGTTTCTTCGTCCTGTCTGGGCGACCGATAACAGACTCCCACCACTACGTCTGACTTACTGTGGGTTCCACTGATTTTAACCCACAAGCACTCAACTCTATCGTTAGCTTATTTTAGTTCTACACAACCAAAACTTTCTCTAACATAGAGGGCAACCCCACCGCCTCTCTTTCCTAGCCTATCCTGCCTGAAGAGTTTATAGACACCCATGGGAGCACTCCAGTTGTGCAAATCATCCCACCACGTTTCTGTGATGGTAATTGCATCATAGTTTTCTAGCCTTACAATGGCTTCCAGCTCGCCTTGTTTGTTGCCCATGCTGTGTGCATTAGTGTAAATGCACTTCAGTTGGGCTGCTGTTTCCACCCCTTTCCTAAGTGGAATCGTCTCAAGTCCTGACTGTCTACTAGTGGTGGTTTATAACCCACCGATAACCTTTGAATTCTGGCTGCCACCTGGAGTGCCATTCTCCTCTTCCACTGAGGTGGAAGACCAAGGGCTCTCACCAATACACCGTCCCTCAGAGTCTGAGGTGCCATTCCCATGATTTAATCTATTGAGCACAGTGATGTACCCCTCTCTCTCCCAAACTAGTTTAAAACCTTCTTGATTAGTCCGACCAACTTCTTGGAGAGTGTCCTTATGCCCTTATGGGACAGGTGTGCCCTGTGATTTGCCAACAGGCCTGGCGTGTTGGCCAAACCATTGTCGAAGAACCCAAAGTTTTGTTCTTCTCACCATGTTCGGAGCCAGTCATTCAGTTTCTGGTTCCTCCATTTCCTTCTCTCACTGTTTCCTGTGAGAGAGGAGAGTACTACCTGTGCTCCTGATCCCTTTACCATTTGACCTAAGGTCCTAAAGTCTTTTTTTAATTGCTTTGAGATTTCTAGTGGGTTTTTCATTATTACCCACCTGGAAAATGAATAGTGAGTAATAATCTGTGGACTTGACAAGTTTGGGAAGTTCTCTTGCCACATCACCAACTGAGGCCCCAGGTAGGCAACAGACTTCCCTATGCAGTGGGTCCGGTCTGCATATTGCACTCTCTGTACCTTTCAGGAGGGAGTCCCCAGTGACGATTACCCTCCTCTTCTTCTTTACAGAAGCCATTCTAATTGGTGGCTTTGGTTACTTAACTCTAGGGATGTTTCCAGGCTGTGTGAGTTGCCCTTGGAGTCGGTTCCACTTGCAGGCCTTCATATTTATTCTGCAATGAAACCTGCAGGGCCTTGATAGTAACAGGGGATATGCGCCGATTGTGACGCTGCTTGCAATGAGCAGAAACCTATTGCCGTTCTGCTCCATCTCCTAAATTACTTATGCTACAGGGAGGAGGAAACCTCTTATCTGGTGCATGCCCCTCTTGCTTCTCAGTGCATGGACCATGCACTGTCATCAGCACTGTGACTGCTCTCTTACTGGGGCAATGGTCTCTGCTGAACTCCTGGGCAAGGGTTTGGGCTTCCCATCCCCAACCCAAAGAGGGAGAAGATTGACCCTCCAAGGGCTGCCTTTGTTCACAGCATTGTCTCCATGGCCCCACTTTGCTGAGAACCCTGCCAGCTCTCTGACACAAGAGTGAGGACTGAGGCTCAGATGGTATGGAGACAACATGAAGTCAAGGTATGTGGTCACAAACACACTTGGGAGATCAGTGGGAAGGCTTCTAACAAAATGGATATTTTTAGTTACCTGAGTGAGGGCGTCTAGTGCAACTTGAAATGCCCTAGAAGTTATCAGTCAAACTAGCCAGCCTATGCCAGTGACTAGCATTCTCTGAGGCATCTCAAGTGACTGAGTGAAGTAATAAATTAGTGCACAGGAGATGCTCATTAAGCAATGGTAAATGAAGCCAAAACAACTGTAAGATGAATATGGAACAGAAGGTACTTCTGCTGAAGTGAGCAACTTGCCCTTGGGGACATGCAACGTCTAAACGGGTCAGTAAAACAACTCAGCTAGAGTGTGATCCCCAGTCAGGGCAAAGACTAGGGGATGGTGACGGTGTAACCTCTCCTATATTCTGACATCTTCACATACTCTCCTGATAAGAGGTCTGTCCTTTCTACAAAATCTCTGATTCTTTGCAGCAGAGATGCAGGAAAACGCCTAACAGAAGTGAGAAGGTTTACCCCAGTAAAATAGTCTCTGGAAATAGTGGAAGGTTTCCTGTCTCTTTGTGTGAACTTTGAGCCAAGCTGCTTATAAAATGCTTCTCTGGGGCTGCAGTTGAACAGAAGTGTGTAGTGGCAGACTGCACAAGCAAACTTACTGGCTTCAGGTCATTCTACGCCTGGAAGGAAGGAACCTACAGGTTTTTTGTTTTTTTTTTTTTTTTTTCTGTTACAGTCTTTTAGTACTTTTTTTTTTCACCTATGCAAACAGTTTTGTGAACTTTGAGAATGCTCCTCTGTGCATTAAAATATATTTGCTGTTGAAATCTTAAATCAAACAGCAGCTTGAATATTTTTAAAGGTCATAGTTACTGAAGCAAAACACACAGTGCATACACCTTTTTGAACTTTTTCTTCCCCCTCTTTTTTCAACATGCAATCCTGTAGTACATAGACAATGCTGCAACTGTATAGAGTGAATTCTGTTTTTTTCTTACAGGAATTAAAAAGCATAATGATATTTGTTTCTTCCATTCACCCTTCATAGGTGATCAAGAAGAAAAATACAAGAAAAATGTTAATAGTCCTTTTTTTAGAAGCTGAGGGCTGTTAGTTATTAATCTTCCCAGTACTTTCTTCATCACTGTGAGACTCCAGGAGTGGGTCTGGGGCAAATGAACCAGTGGCTTAAATGAAAGCTAGTCTGGGAATGCAGTTCTGCAGCTAGGGCTGAATGGTGCAGCAGCTTCCATGGCTGTAGGATTGCTGCTCTGAGATGCTCTAAAGAAATGCTCTGGCTGCTACAGCAGTAAAGCATATTCTATGTATCTTGTCAAATAAGCAAGCATGCTTTGCAAACATACATTAGTATCTCAGGTTGGAATGATTCTAGTTTCAGAATTAGCTACAGGTAATGTGTTAAATCCCATCATAATTTGTCTCTTTTGGCTGTCAACTCTATGTAGATATAAGTGTTTAATATTTGCAATGCTCCTAAGTGCGCATCTATTTATAAAAGAGTAAAACCATAGAATTTTACGGAATTTCACACAGGTGCTTTTGGATATACTGTGCTCTTACTGTACATTCAAGATAAAGAATTACACAGTTAAATTAAAAAACTGATTCAGTAAAAACATCAAGATACTATTGTCCTAAGTATTACTCCTTCAAGTGACAGATACGAAGCCTGAGAGAACATCAGAGAATTTTAAGGTTTTGTTCAGGGTGAGATCTTAAACACGTGAACAGACATTTAATCTTTCAGCACAGGGACACTGATGGCTACAGGGCTGGCATCTACTAGAGGGGTCCACGGATTTTTTGTTCAGAGATCCATCATCATCACATAAAAATAAAGAGAATAATTGTTCTTCTATTTAATGACTGTTAGCTCCTATCTCATTAATTTTAAGACCAATCTGTCTGTCCACCCTGTGTGCATTATAACACATAGATTTTTTTTTCTTCTTTTCCCTTATTTTCTGATATAAAACAGAGGTGATAGTGTAATTATTTCCTTCAAGGTAATTAATTTGAAGCTTAATTAAATGAAAAGCACTTATTAGATTTTTCCACTATAGCTGATGAAATTAAAAATCTAATTTTTTATGCACTCATGGGGGAGAGGATTTTATGATTTGTGTAAGTTTACATTACAAAAGAAAAAAGACAATAATTGCAGAATGTCATCTAGATTGGGATTTGAAAAGTATTAATTTTATTTCTCACAAGGATGAACTCAGCCTGCTGTGCTATGCAATCCTTCACTGTCAACAGAGATTACTCCAGTTGCTGTTGTGAGTTTGGTAGAAACTATCCGGCAGAGTTTAGCCCTGCATGGTGCTGGATGTCTTCTAGCTCTCCTTCACTCCAGTTGCAAGAAGTGCTGAGCACCTTATAGGCCTTGATCAAACTTGTAGTTAAGGACCAGGGTCTGTGTACCCTAAGTAATTTAATCATTTCCCTCCTATTATTTTATTTTTGTTATTTCTACTTGAAGCAGATGGAATATGAAACAGCAAATGCTTGACCTGTGCCTAGAAGAAGCTGCAGTCTTTGTGTTTCCCCCTGAATACATTATAAGTATCTTCCAATAGGTCTTTTTTCTGAAGTAATATTTTTTTTTGTCTATGAGGAAGTCATTAACATCCTTATGCTCTGAACGCAAATCATTAAAGAAACCCCAAACCAAAACCACCACAACGGGGCCTTGTGGTGCATAAATGACTGGGTTATAATTTATTAATTTGACCAACTATCATCTAGGCAGTGTCCAATGCTGTAAGTAGAAGTTCTGCAGTGTAAGCATCTGATAACAACAGAACATCAATATGCGCATGACTGTACAAGCAGGGTGTTTCAATAATTCAGAAAAAATGGTGTGTAAGTCATCTGTGAGTATGCTGGTTGAGGCAGTCAGGAGGAAAACACCCTTTGGTTCTGCAGCTGTGAGGATGCTCATTCATCAGAATGTTTTCACTCTCTCAAAACACAGAAATGATGCATTCAAAACCGAGTGCTTCCTCAACTCTTAAAAGAGAGTTTTGCACAATCTGGTACAATGGATGATGTATGGATGCATTAGTAATTATGTGATTTACATATTTTTGGTGTGATTGTGAACAGCAGGACAAGTTAACAGAAATCAGGTCCTTGTGTTTCTAAATAAACAGCTGAAATATCGGGAGAGATTTCTCAAAATACTCAAAAGCTCCACATGCAACTTTTTTTTCTGAAATTCAATTGAAATTTTAATGAATTAAAATAATTTCACTGAAAGAATAATACTGTGCAGCCTACTTAGAAAAAAATAATCATTTGTCATCATTTTTATTCATCTCTTCTGCTGATAAAAACCTTCCAACTCTTATGAATGTCCACTGTAGCTCAACCTCCAAAAATGTGATTATACAGTAGTTTAAAGTTACATAAAGTCACAATGAGTGTCCAAACTGCTGCAATTCTATGCCAAAATTTATGAGTAGAGCTCTAGAGCCTCTTGTCACTGATACCACTAGTGTTTGATGAGCCAGCAAAATAAGTTGTATGAAATACCTTTCTTCCCTCCCCTGGGTTCTGCACGATTTGCACTGTTGCTGTCTGCTGGCAGTAAAAGTGCGTGGTCATCAGAAAACCAGACATTGTGGTGCATGACTGTGGATTAGCAGCTTTCCTCTGGGTATCATAAAGGAACTGAAATCATTGCTGCTGTGCTGTGCGGTGCCCTGGCTCTTTATTTGCTCAATCTCAGGGCAATGAATAGGTGTTTTAAAGCCATTCACTGTAAAAACATATGGGGTAAGGTGTAATGCGGAAGGCAAAATATTTCAATTCCCATTAGTTCTGAGTTAAGATTTGTGTGTGTTATTACAGAGTTACTGACAGAATATGATTTTTCTGCCAGGCAGAGGGGCAGCTCTCCTTTTACGAAGTACACACATTTGTCAAAAAAAGTAAGACATCTCTCACCCTTTTTTTTCAGAGTGGGTTTTGCTGAACCAAGGCTTCCTGAAAGGCTGAAGGGTGAAAACTCTGCTACTGTGGCTGAAGCCAAAGCAGCTTATTTAGGCAGGAAGCATATCATGTTTTAGAAAACTGTGGGCTTCTTGTACGGTTTTATTCATGATTAAGAGCTAGCTTGGAGAGGAGGGAGAGTAAATAGGATTGTGCTGGTGGAGAAGTGAGGAATAACGCAGTTGCCGAATGATTAACAGAAAATTTAGAGACCTTTGTGAAGGCTGTGGTCTTCCTTCCTTCTCAGGAGATAAGTCCACACACACCACAACCTTGATTAGCTTTGATGATACTTTGTCTCCTTGGCACCATACCTTCAAGAGGAATGGAAATTTTAACCTGGGTGGGCTGAGGCAGAGGGAGTTGGAGATGTACCTTAGCCCCTCATGACCGGTCTCTATTTGAGCAAGGAATGTGCTGTGCCCATTAGCACCGCAGGGTCTGGGTGTGATGTACTCACACACATGTGCTGCTCCCTGTGTTTCTGCACCTCAGCAGGCTGCTGAGGTGTCAGCATGGGCTGGGGATCTCAGCCTGATCACTGGCTCCAGCCAGATTGTGGGCAGCAGCAGAGAGAAGCAGGGGTCAGCGTTTATGGGACAGCGTGCTATCCACCTCTGTAACAATCCCTCCCCAAAATCACGGGTGTGACATGAAGACTTCACCAGAAATGCACATAAACCCCACTTCTGCACAGAGCACGCCCCTCAGACCTCCTCTCAGAAAGGAGGAGATATATATATATATTGTTGATTTTTAAAAACATCTCAGCATTCTTGGAGTTGCATGGGTCATCAGACTTATCAAAATCCTTAGTGGAGAAATGGGTGAGCAGTAAAATTAAGTATTCACAAGTTTCCTAGCAGCTTCTGTCAAAACAAACATTATTTTGTTAACAGAGAAAACAGTAATGCCTATGTATTGTATAGAAACATGACTATAATTTCCCTGCATATTGCAACTGCTTTGAGATAAGGAAAAGAGCATAATAATTTAACCACATATGTGTTAGTTATAATAAGTACATCATGTTTTCAAAAGACTGTAAGCGATTTATAGATCTAGATTTCCTTCTGTAATAGTTCAGGCTTTGGAAATCAGTGGTGCTTAGGCTCTGAAGCTACCTGTACGATTTTAAAATTATATTCAATTATTTGAAAGTTAAGTGATTTATGGATAAAATATAAATTCTGAATTAAACAGGATTTCAGGCTAATTTTAAGATTATTCTGAAGTGTCCCTAAATCTGATAAGCTAGATATTTAAATTTATAATTACAGTCATGAGTATATTAATATACTTGCATAAATGTGCATTCTAATGCCTATTTGAACTTATGTTTCCAGTGTCCTTAATAAAAAATATTTGATACATTCTACCTATGTACTGTCAGAACTACTCCCTACCATGCACGCCATTTCTCTTCATTAGCTGCTTTTAATGTTATGTGATAACATAACATTATTTTTCAAAATTATATATATACTTATTCTTCACAAGAATAAGTCCTTCCTCTTCCCAGCAAGAAGATGAAGCCATAATCCAGAGGTCACTTGGTGCATGGTTATTCCTTTTAAAGGTCTTCTTTCAGATCAGGTATGTAAAACTCTTTCTCACAGCCCTGATTAATGCTCTCACCATGAGGACCTTCTCAAGACCTTGTTCATTCAGGTATGGAGGAGCTGAGGAGGCCCCTGTTCTGCAGCTGTGTAGAGAACCACAAAATCTTTCTTAATGATGCACGTTAGTTAGCTTGTTTTCTAGAAAAAAGGTTTGGAATAGATATTTTCAAGCACTGCACTGAAGAATCTCCAGCAAACGTTACTGTGCTGTTACCGCAGCATTCAGAGCAAGATCTAACTCGCTTCTAATGTGTTCAAATACGCAGCACAGGGGCGACTCCTCTTCTCGAAGGATCTTTCCAGGGAACAGAGAAACAGTAAAAAGGCAACAGGAGAGCAATTTATGTGGCAGCTCCCCGCTAACTGTTTTTTCATTCTTGGACCCTGCTTACTATGTTATTTTTTTTTATCCACTGATATTACCTGGGAAGCCATATGGAATTTCTCTACACGGGACTGAGAAATTTTGTACTTGCTTTTACATCACTGACACATTCCCCCTCGCCCCTGTACCTTCACCTCATTAATGAATACTATTCAAATCCAAGATAAGCCTTATAGACTTAACTGTAACAGCAGGGACCAATGGCCAATATTTAGACACTCCTATTGTGTTTATGTTATGCTTGTTGAGCAGACCATGGCTAAGTGGCAGCTAGTATGATTGTTAAACTGGCTCTGCCTTGCTTGTCAAGCTCAATCTGGTGTAAAAGTGAATTTTTTTTTCCACTTATAAAAAGTAATCCTAGAACTAGTGGGTGGTGAAGCGCTGGTACAACTACCCAGGGAAGCAGTCATGGCACCAGGTCTGCCAGCGTCCAAGAAGTGTTTGGACAGTGCCCTCAGTCACATGGTGTGAAGGTTGGGAGTGTCCTATGCAGGGATAGGAGTTGGGCTCGATCATCCTTTTAGGTCCTTGGGTAATTCTATGAATCTATGAACTTATTTTCTGGAACTGCAAGACTGTATTCATGTGTCCGTTAGAACCCCCAAACCAGTGGATAAGATGCGTTTTGGGCTAGAAGGAAACATATTTCCATTCTGCTTAATTTTGAGCAAGGAAGTGATTTCAGATCTGCTTCTTAGGGACATGTGGTAGCTAAAAAACTCCTGAATACTCTGCAATAAGCCCCTCAGTCTCTTCTTCTACAACTGTTCTCGCTATAATGAGTATGTGAACATAAATCTGCCAATTCCGAAGTGAATGCTTCAGTGAAAAGGCTTTTGAGAAGATAATTTCATTCTGGAAAAGTTTAACAGCAACATGGAAAGAGATGCTGTAATTTAGAAAAGAGAAGGCAGTATTTCATACAAAATATGTCTGTCTTTAATCACTCTAAATTCGAAATAAGAGTAATGAATAATAAATATATCACCTCTGAATATTCCAGTAATGGTTCTGTATGTTCTGGATTATTAGCAACTTTCATGAAATATTGCAAAGATAATACTTCTGTAGCTGGAGAAATATAATTTAAAATTAAATTCTAAACAACACTGCAGGATTCTAAGTCGAACTTAATGGCTTTCCAAATCTTTATTTTGAACCAGTCCAATGACCACCGGGAGTTACACTTATGATTGTCTCTATGTATGCATAAATATCTTGTGAGGAAATTTGATATTATTTAATATTTCAGTAGGCTTTTATCCTGTTCTTGTTAACATTCTGAGAGAAATTAGAAATGGAATTAATTTTGCTGTTCTGCTGCAGTGTTAGTTGGTTAATCAAAATTAAATTATTAGAGAGTTACGCAGGCTTTCTGAAGCCAGTCAGTGTTGTTGTGAGGTTTTGTTTCTCTTCTTTTTAACAGACAGTTCTGCTTGGAATTTGGCAGTCGTTTTAACCGCCTATTTAGCACAGAGTTTAAAATGCGTTTAAACTGCTGGATAGACATTCAAGCATGGGGAAGAGTTGGTGAGGAACAGCTTTAAAGGTGATTGACAATCTGGAACACAAGAGTGATCAAGTCTTGCTTTACTGCACAGCAGTTGAGATAATCTTGTGTATTAATGAGCAATTTTTATGCTATTATTTGATATAAAAGAAGATAGGTGCAAGAGAAAAGATCTCATCATAAATTGTGTGTGTTTTTATTACTGTAGAAATCAAGAATTAGAAACTCTGCTAGTTACAGATATAGAAGCTTTGTTACAGAAGATTCGTTACAGAAACATTTGCTGCAGATTATAAACTTAGATGTAACTAACAGTTAGATGATAATTTTCAAAATGCAGATAAACTCAACTTTTTGGCAGAGAATACAATAAAACAAACATACAGATTCCGAACAATGTTATTAGAGAAGAGCCTTTGTGGCAAATGTAAACTTGAGTTTAAGATTACAGTATCACTGTGCTGCATTTCCTGAAAAAAAAGAGGAAAACGGAAGGGAAAAAATATGTTTAAAACTATAATCAAATAACTTGCTAAAGTAGGAAGAGATTATGTGATATCAGCAAGTATCTTGACAAATATGGTGAGACCAACCCACTGAAATCAAGACATGTTAATAGTGCATTTTTGGAATTGAAGGGGACTAAAGGGGAAAACCTGAAGATCGTGATTCCAGAGATGAATAAAAATAACCAGATGTGTGTTTTGTAGTGATTGGACTGCAAACAGCCTGCTGGAAAATAGTATCACCATGGAGTAGGTGCCATCAGTTATGTGAGATGATTCCTTCACATCCCTTTTTTTTTACCAAAGAGATTGATGACACCTATTCGGACCTACTCAGATAAAGAATGGACCAGACTTTGACAAGATGAACCTAAACTGAGCTCTTTTTACAGGCAAAATATACAGTTATGTTTCTTTTAAATGGTAATGCAGATCAGTGGGATCCATTTTAAGTTTGGAAAGCTAGGAGACAGGAACAATTTAGCTATCTATACAGAATAATTTGCTGTGAGCATTTGCAACTGCTCTCTAACACACTGAAAGCCGAAGCAATTATATATTGAATGTCTGGGGTGGTTTAAAACTCTTTGCACATGATGGATGAATCAAGAGGTTTTTTTCTAGAGATCTTCTACATTTACGGTGGTCCCAAAGAAGAGTGGGAGATTACTGTGAGGGTCTAGCAGGATGCTTCTGCTGTGTATATACTGGGCAGGCATGAAAGCAGCCATATATGTAGTATGTTCCCCAAACCACTCTTTCCTGTATTAGCAGTAAATATGTTCACGTATTTTTTTTCTTTTTTTTTTTTCCTTTTCTTTTTTCTTTCTTTTCCTGAAGATGTGTAGCTCTTAATTTTACCAGTCTCGGACTTGCATTCCACTAAATTGTTGAAAGCTGACTGACGTAGTTGACGTTCAGAGGACCTTCATAAAAGTGGAATGTTTCCCAGCTCCCGTCTCATCCCGTGTTGTCCTTAAAGATACATGGAATACAAAGTTGCATCCTAAACTGTCATCACCACTTCTCTGCACACCATGGTAGAACTGATGCTCTACTTTAGCTCAAAGGTCATGGTGCCAGCAGCTAAGCCCTGTGCTCCTAAATGAAACTGTGTTTCCGCCATTATTGTCATGAACTGGATCCCTTCTGGTAATGTTTATCCTAAGCTGAATGAGTAAAGAATGTGGATTCTTAAAATAAATGTGGCTCATTGAAATATACATCCCCATCCTACTAAATTCCTGACATTAAATCCAGTAGTTCCTCCTATGCCTCTTAGTTTCTTCACTCAAAAATATTTCTGATGGGAAATTTTCAACTGCAGTCTGGGACATGAATAAACGACAGTATACCTTGTTAAACAACTGAATTATAATAATTAATTACAATAATCTTTCTCTTCTGATCGATGAGCAAAGATAAATTCTCTCCCTTCTTGGTCTCTGTTCATTCTATTCCAGGCTGTTAGTCAAACAGCATAATGTATTTCACAGAGGATAATTTCATTATCACCTACAACCTGCATTATATAAATTGCATAAACTTTGCTGAAAATAGAGAAAAAAAAAGGTGTTTCCAAAATATGTGCCTAAAATGTCGTTGTCGTATTTCCAAGGGGAATTGCATAAGTAACAGATCCTCTCCCCTGCAACCTACTTTTCCCTCCATTGTAGGTACATTGTAGGTACATGGCGAAGGGCTCTGGGTGATGCCTTGGCAACTCCTGGCCAAGGGGCTTATCTGAAGACGGGAATCCTGAGAGCTATTTGACAATCCTGAACTAGTCTCAGCTCCAGACTATCTTTAAAGTAAGGATAAACTGTAAAGTTTAAGAAATCTGTTTCTTCATTCAAAGAAAGGTGCAGAGCAATGAAATTATAAAAATTAACACCTCTAATTTTCATTCTGCTTTAACTTCGAGGAGGTTTCTACATTATAGCCATCCAAGCAGGTTCTCATGTCAAACAGTTACAGGGCTGCAGCCAAGTCCTCTAACCAAACCTGCAAAAGGTCATGGGTTTTTTGCTTACATTACCTTTTCTCACCCGAGCTTCTGTGGAATGCAACCCTATGTGCTGTTGCAAGATCTTGAAACTCTTCATCGTGGCAAATGATTTAGCCTGAGTGGTAGTTGGTGGCTCAGTTTGTGTTCCTAGTCAATGCATCCATCTTGTGCCTCAGTCTTTATGGGAAGACCATGAAAATGTTTTTCTAGCAGAAATTGTTTACTTGTCTGGAACTACTTAACTCTTCAACTAGTGTTGAATGCCTGTAAAATTGCACCCGGCATGAAAACTTGCAGAAGTTTGCTCTTGGTCAGTTGCTGCAAGATTGTGAGGTCAAGTTGCATAATGGAGCTAATGGGCTTTCGGCCCAAGTGTTCAAGCAGAAGGCTGTGCCTTGTTCTGACCCATAGCAGTCAGGATTGTGCCTGACAATGATGTACCCTACTGGGAAAGTCTCAGGGGAAGTTAAGGTCTTAAATGTATCTTTTTGTGTCTCCCTGCCTCTGACTCTCCATGGTAGGGCTCTGTGGGCTCCAGCCAGCTGATGGACAGCCTGGTTTTGAGGCTGGCAGCTGATACCCACAAGCAGATATAGATTGTGCAAGACTTCAGTAAGAACAGCCACAGGAAAAAAAGCCCTGCTTGGACTCTGATATTACTAGCTGTTAGTCAGGATAACACATGAAAATAACGATTTCAAAATGCTGCTGCTGTAAACAAGTGTTATCCTTCCCATTCAAAGACAGCTGGAATTATCTTTTGTTTATTTATTTTAACTAATAAAATTTTCTGAAAGAGAGACTTGTCCTCTCTCTAGGGCAATTTAGAAGTTCTTTTCTTTTCTTTTCTTTTCTTTTCTTTTCTTTTCTTTTCTTTTCTTTTCTTTTCTTTTCTTTTCTTTTCTTTTCTTTTCTTTTCTTTTCTTTTCTTTTCTTTTCTTTTCTTTTCTTTCTCACCTCTCTTTTTTTTAACAAAGGTTTTTCAACCAATTTTTGACTGGATATAGGGCTGGTAATTTAATTTTTGGTAGTCATTGTCAGTTACACTGAATAGTTGTACCAACTCCTAATCACATGGGATTCTTGTATGTAGACAGTATTTTGCTTTGGTCAAATAATTTTTCTAATTTTTTTAAGTAATTTCTGAAACTATTCCCCAAAGACACATTTTGTGTGTTTTTAGTGAGAAACCTTGTAATTACAGATTGAAACATAGATATATCTTCAGAAAAAGTAACTTTAAAACCCTCTTTATCTCAGCGTGCAGTAAACCTTCCTTTCAAATGCAGATGTAAATGCATCAATTACAAACTAGCTACTATCTTGTAATTTATGAGGTAAATAAAAATGAAATTAAATGGAGTGTGTAGTTTTTGCAAGTTATTGTCTGTAGTGTCTTTAATGACTAACTTACACAGATGAGAGATGCATTTTATAAATCATAGATGCTGTTCCATTAGAGTGCTCCCAGACTTTGTTTCCTGCTCCTCCAAAGGCAAAAACATTGCTCTCAAAGAGGTAGAACTAGAAGATACAAGAACAAATCACAGATCTGTGGTCTCCTGAGTGAATTTCTCGGGGTTCTCTTACCAGTTCTGGTTGGTGCTGTAGTGGTCTGCTGATGTGCTGGTCCTGCTGCAGGGCAGCTGCCTCTCCCCTGGGAACTCACTGCTTGTCTGCATTACAGAAAGCACACAGGCATAGGTCACAGAGCATACTAGAACTAAAAGGCTTAGAACTTGTGATTATGTGAGCTTTGAAGGGAGATATGCATTAGCCATTCTGCAAACAGGACCAGAGTAGTTCTCTGGCAAATCCCATGTCATTGTTCCTCCTTGTGAAGGTATAAAATGGGATTTGAATTTTACATCAAGTATGGACATGAAAGCAAGTGAATTCTACTCCATCAAAGATGACTGGAAAACTCTGCCAGTGAGAAATCACAGCAAAAAGGACTATTTTCTGAAGGAGTGAGATATTGCCCCATGATAACTCTATAGGATTAGTTCAGTGGTCTTTCTGACTTTTTCTGGTAAAAACCCTGTCCTTCTCAGAGTTACCACTGGTGCAAAGAAAGACCATGGTGTTTTTAAATATTTATATATATATATATAAAAATATACTTTTTTTTTTTTTTTTTTCCCCAATGAGATTGGATACTGGATTTCCTATGCCAACATTCCCTTTTCCACAGGGGAGTGCCAGTTTTATCTTCTACTATACGGTGAAACTGTTCTGTGTTTTTCATTGGGCTGGATGTGAATCAGCTCATTTTGTATTTTAAGAAAACCTTACTTGGTGTCACCTGTTGGTGTTTTAGTCCAGAAGTTGTATATTGAGTTTCTGATGCCTCCTAGGCTTGGAAATCTCCCTTATGTACATTGTCTATGCCTCCACAGAACCTAGAAAGCTCACAAGCTTTCCTCACAAGTCTGTTTTGTACTCATGTCCACAGGCTCATTAGTATTAGTGGGATGCGATATGTAAGGTAGTTACAGAATTTCACCCTGGCTACTGCAAACTCACCCACACATAAGACAAAAGTGTTAAGAAAAATATGTAGGTTTGACAAAAATTCCTCTGTCTTGCAGTTGTAAGACTTTGTTGTAGGTGATGTTTCTCACCCTGTCACTGTTAAACCCCGCTGCTGAATTCTTGGATCCCCCTTTTTTGGGTGTTGTCACATGAAAGCTGGATTTTCCGAATGGGCTTTGGCCTCTTACTCTGGGTGACATGGCTGGACACAGAAATCTGGGCTTGAGTGAAGGGATTAACTGCTGGAGATAGGGCATCTGACCTCCAGAACCCCATTTCTCCAGTTGAAAATTGCCATTTCCCAGTTCAGCTGGTATCTGACTGTGCTTAATCTGTCCCCCTCCAGGCATAAGAGCTTTAGACCCAGTGCTGGGTTGGCATAATGGGGTATTTCTCATTTTTACACTGAAATCAGTCTTGTTACTTATTTAGGCTCATGAGACTTTCCTTTTCCTGGCCTAATGTGTCTGCAGTCCTGCTCACCAAACGGCTTGTCTTCAGGTAAATCCATTCCTACCAAAGGTGTTGAAGTCTTCAAAATGTGGCAGAGATCGGCCAGGCATGCACAAGGGAAAGTGGTGTCTGTCTGCAGGAGAAACCCTCCACAGACAATATTTCTTCGTAGAACAAGGTTTCACTTTCAAGGGTGGAAGAAGGTATTTGAATATTTTAAGGATGAGTCTGTTTCATAATGACATTGAGAGAGGTGCAGATCTGGACCTTATCATCCTATTTAACTATACCAAAAATAAGAAATAAATTTTTCTATGCATGAAACAGTAAATCTGCTTCCAGTACATGTATTATGAGCTTCTGGTAAGCTTACTGCAATATTAATAATTGCATTTGTTTTAAAATATCCTGACTTTTTTTTCTGTGTGCTTAATAATTTTAATCTCTAGTGTTGCTGGAGAAGATCATCTCCATGTCACCTCCTTGATCTGACTAAGGAAAGGCTGGATGAGACAAAACTACATATACAAGCTTGAGAATGGGTAGTCTTCTCAAGTGGAGATAATTTGGAAATAAAACAAGACAAAAGGAGGAAAACCACATTTCCCTCTTTTTTTTTTAAAAAAAAATACAGAAGAATGGGGGAAGAATTGAGTTCCTATGAAATGTTGAGAATTAAGGAAAAAGAAAATACTCTGCTACGATCAGAGAGTCTGGTCTGACACAATCCAACTCCTGCTTTAACAACAGGAACTGGTACAATACAAGATTCAGATGTGAATGATATCTTTGATGTCTAAAAGGATAAACCCATGGCATTCAAAAGGGCAGAGAAAATGGGACTTTCAAAGCAAGACAGAGAATGAGGAATAGTCAGTACTTTTTTCAGGAGAAGATACCATGAAGAAGGTTATGGTGTGTGAAAGTTTTACTACACTACATTGAATTTCGTTTTTGCCTGAAAAAACTGACTTTGTCTGAAATTTATCTGAAAAAGGTTTTTATGACTTCTCCTTGGTGTCTTAATTTCCTTGCATGAACTGCATAACACTGGAGCTATTATATGGAATCCTTTGTGTTTATATATCAGTGTTTCTTGTTGTGGATGCCTTGTGTTTATCTTGCATAAGGAATGGGCAATTTCTTAGGTATTTTTTATGAATTATTTTCATGTAAATCCTAGACCCTTCAATAGCATTTTATACCTGGAAGAAATTCTATAAAATGTTTTAATAAATCTATCACTCTTGTATTTTTATATTATGACTATGTTTACAGGTTCTACAGTAATTCAGAAAAGCTGGAAAAGACACTCACCCCCCAACTCAGTTTATTATCCATGAGTAAATGTCTTCTGAATTCAATGCCATGAAGGATCAAATGCTAGCGGGCTCAAGAGAAACGACACAGCGAACTTGCGTCTTGCTGTGAATAGTGATTTCCTCTTGCAGCTGATGAACCATTTTTTATCCATATGTGAAAAGATTAAATCAGAAAAAGGTGGCTGGGAATCCAAAGACTATTTGCAGCTCTTCTTTCCAGCTTTTTCTTTCTCTTGATCATGACTTCTACGTCCTAAATAGTTTTCTAAAAGTGCCATCAGCTGGTTGCCTCTGAATCATGCAGGGATCAGTCGAAAAATGCAAGAATCTGTCACAAACTTTAAAGTTTGATGTGGTGAAAAGCTCCAGCTTTTTAAATGATTGCTGTTCCAGACCATTAATGCTACGGAGAAATACAAATTTAAATTTCTTGTGTATTTTATAGATTCATAACATTTAATGAAAGCCATGGCTAAAGTTTATCTATTAGCTATATATTTTTGATGCACCTGAATACTTAAAGATGAGTGAATTTAATACAAAAGTGTTTATGTTAAAATACTGCAGTACATGGTTCATGAATTTATAGTACTTTTAAATATGCAATAAATACTCCTATCTTAAATGGGATTGTTTCATAAAGGCTTACTGATTTGGGCTATGGTTTTCTTTGGGCAGTGCTTCTTTCTGAGCAGCCACCTCAAGTAGAAAATCCATGTATATCTTTTCAGGTTGTGTTTCCACTGAGTTTGCAATAAACTTGATCCTTCTGCAAAATCCTCAAAGTAAGAGGCGCACCCTTTTTGTTTTAACTCTTCCCTCTAATGTATCACCTAACATTCATGTGCTATTATTTGCTCTGCTCTAGTGTCATGCTTAAAGCAAAGGCACAAAGTCGATGTCATTGTAACTTTTAGGGACTAACTTAATGTTAGGGGCAAGGTGGATTAATCCTGCAAGGAGGAAAAATTGCAGAGAGATTTTTCAAGACTTCTTCAAAAAGAACGTGCACGTTAGCCTACAATCCTAATGGCTGGCAGACACTTGCCTTGCTCACACTTCCAAGCCAATTTAGAGCGAACATGCTGCCCTAGAGTAACTCTCTTACGGTTTCCACTTTGCACTATGCTGCCATTAGGAGATTTTTTAAAACTCTTTACCTTTTTCAGCCCGTGAAGTAGCCAGTCTGACAATCAGATTTTGATGGCACTGAATAGGGCAGCATGGAAAACTCAATATCTCTCTATCTCCCTCCCCCAGCCTTTTCCACAGTATTTTTTGATTTTAAGTGGAATGACCCATTTTGGTTGACTTCATGGAGTACTTAATTTTGCAGGCTCTCCTCTGTGTTCTGGTTGTCTCAGGTCAACTTCTTCAGTACATATCTCTCCACCAAGAAGTGTATATGGAGTAAAAATATTTTTTTTTCACAGTATACAAAAACGCTCTGGGATGTCCAGAACTTGGTGAAACATTCAACATTGTGCCAGATCTATTTTTTTCTGCACTGCTACCCCCTTTCTTCAAGGATTTGTACCCAACAAATGTATCACAGCCAAGGAAAGGTAAAGAGTGTGCAGGATCCAGGTGATGGGAGCCAAACACCAGTGTATGAGTTTTTAACTGAGAAGCTCTCGGAGTAGTCTTGCTTCTGAAAAATGAATATTCTACTGATACCAAAATGATTTGAGTCCACTTCTACCAGTGAGAGCTTTGTTGCTTCAGACCCATGAGTTTTCATTGCTATGAAACCAGAAATATTTTCTTAGGGCAGCATGAATTTTCATCCTCTTGCATTTCTCAGTTCATTCTTTCTTCCAAAAGTTGTTCAAACATTCTTTTGACTACATAATTAAAGAAAGCTCTGCAACATGGAAAGGAAACATCTCAATTGCCCTTAAATTTTAAACTGGGAAACAAATAAGCATGGAACAAGGTTACCCTTTGCAAAGTTAAAGCACTGGTAACTGCAAAAGATTAATAAATTATAAGGGGTTTTTTGACAGGAAAAGAAATCTGATTTCTTCATTTCAGTGGGTAACTGCTCCCTGCATCCTTGGTTTGTTCAGTTCCATTTTTCATCTACTTCTGCCACGCTGTTTGTTGCTAAAATCATTCTTTTATCCAAGAAACGCTCTTAAAAAGCTCTATGGACCCATTAGTGATCATTAAAAGCATACTGGGAGAATCCTCCTTTTTGTAGCACTTCATGGTGTGTTTCTGTAGCAGGTATTTTGCTAAGCTCTTCAGGTATAAAATCAAGGGTCTACAACATTCTACCAAAACACTTGCAATATATTTCAGCCTGGTTTTCATCAAGAGTTAGTAGCTTGAACATGGCTTTCTGCTCAGTGGATTTTAGAGCAGTGATATTCTAACAGCCTGAGGGTTATTTCTCATCTAGAAAACTTCCAGAAGTCCTCTGAAGAGGCTATAAAAATGTTTTAAAAAATACCCCACCCTAAAAAACCAAAACAACTTTATATCCCCATGTAGGTATGCAGGAGTAGGGTAAAGAGCAAGAAAATACAGGTTCGTAGTATAATAGTATAAGGTTCATCTCAATGAACATTCATAATTCATTGTAGTTTCCATGAGGGCATGAGAGGTGGGAAGGCAGATGAATTATCTTTTAGAGCAAACAGGTAGTTCGCCAATTTCCAGAAAGGTGAGAAACACTATTGCTGGGCACTTTTTTACATGTCCTTCTTGATGAGGATTGGAATGCTGAAATTTTGCCAGGCTGTGCTTCATTGCAGGATTTTCTCCTGAAAGACGATGCCTGCTTGCTGTGGAAGGATGTGACCACATGGGAATAGTCGGCCATAGTAATTCTTCAATAATGTTTTCCTAAGTTGGCTTTCTTCAACGAAATTGAAAAAGGGCCATTAGTGTGTCAAACCAGAGTGGCAGCATGGGCAGGAGGGCTTGGTCCTGATTGCTTAATGCACTTTCACTTGACACCTAAGGGTTTTCTTATTTTCCTTTAACAATGGCTTTTGTGGGTAGGCAAGCCCTTATTCACCGCCGTCGAGATGGCTGGACTGACCATCTGTAGGAAGTCTGGTCTCATCTCATTGATGAGAACTGGGAATGGAAATAGAAAGGAGATGGTTCACTGTGGGTGTTAAATAGCTATCTGTGAAAAACCTTTTCTGTACTATATACTTCAATCTGTGCTTGGAAATTTTACCCTTTCTCCAAGACCCTGGCATAATATCAAA
Source organism: Tapera naevia (assembly GCA_033556795.1). Classification (NCBI taxonomy): domain Eukaryota; kingdom Metazoa; phylum Chordata; class Aves; order Cuculiformes; family Neomorphidae; genus Tapera; species Tapera naevia. The sequence goes on from JAUMJJ010000038.1 coordinate 23,688,259, forward strand.
AAATGCCCAACAAACCCTCAGCCTGCTGCAAGAGCTCTTCTATTTTTTCATCTTATTGTATTCTTTTTTTTGGAGGTGAAGAATGCTTGCTTTTCGTTTTTATCTTCAAGTAGGTGAGACTTTGTACATTTGTCTGTTCATTGTCAGAAGTACTTCTGCCTTACATTGTGACTGCTGTATCTTATCCTAATGGATATTGTGCTGTTATATATTGCCTGAAGCTCTTCTATCTTGGTCATCATCAGCATCATTACAGACCCTTTCTTTTGTAACTATTTTATTCTTGCTGAATAATGAAGATGCAGAACAGTGGCTTTAAATCCAGTTGCATTCTGATCTCCCGATGAGTGTCTGTCTTCAATTCTGCGACTTAAAAAGGAAGAGTCATTGTAATATTGTAGCAAACATGAATTACACTGTGATCATCTTAACAGAGCAACATATGCCATATTCTTGGTACAGTCACAAACTCCTTTTATAAGAGAAAGAAATCACAAGATAGTTTGTTTTTAAATTCTTTGGGACATGTAGGACAATGAGGTATCTAAGAAAAAAGTTCTGGTTTGTCCCTCTGAAAACCTCCAATACTCACAACAAAAAAATCCCACTCACTCATCTAAGATGAATCTGGAACAAAAGGTGGAAATGATCTTTTATCTCAAAATTGTGAAGGGGCTTTAAAAGCTTACATTAAAAAAGGTTTTAATTTTTACAGGAAGCTGAACTGGTCAAAATCTTTTGAACATTTTTTTGTCTCAGTTTGATCAAAAAATGTCTTCCAATGTGTTTATGTCTGTGTCTTTGTAGAATAGAATAATTTTGGTTAAACTTGTCCCTAAAGCCCTCTAAAGTTCTACCTGGAAATCGTGGTCAGGTTCAGAAGATTTTCTTACCCTAGAATAGCAAATGGGGCAGTGGCTGGGTGTGTTAGTTGTACCTGTTGCGAATGCCTTGGGATTTGGGGGCAGAAGAAAGGGCTAGCTGTGTATATTTTGGTTTTAATATGAATATTTTGTTTTCAATAATTTTTTTTTCAGCTTGCTATGCTGGTGAAGGCAACGTGGTTCAGATTCTGTCTTAGATTGGACTGTCCTCTTGCGCTGGTGATATTTGTCTGGTCTGGAAGGGAGTACCTGGATCCACCCTGCATTAATGTGGGGGTAATGTTTTCAGCACTTTAGAATACAGGGAAGTGACTTTTGATCGCTTTTATTTCCTATCTGAATGTCTGCTGTGGGCATGACGTTCAGCAGTGTGGTGGTTCCCCTGCTCACCTGTTCCTTTAGTCACTTTCTTAATGAAGTCCCTTTTTGACAATATTTTCTTAAGGCATACTGAGCTTTCTTTTCTGCCTGCAGTGTAGAGCAATGGGTTTCACTAGGCTTTAGATATATTAAACTTAGACAGATAATGTTGGCTCCATGACAACACCAACTATTTACAGCCTCAGAGGAACTGATCCTGGTAATGCATCACCCTGAGAAGACAGGTGCAGCACTGCAGCAGGAGAGAATATCCAGGCATATAGCCTGGTCCGTCCCTGTAGCTGCAAAGTGAGATATGCCAGCAGCCTTTGCTCATTGCAGAGGCCACAGCTTCCCTCAGACGTCTTCCTGCTGTTTGTGTGCCAGCTGCAAGCCTGCAAATGCACCACCCAGGGTCTTCACAGCTGCCCTGTGTGCAGCTCCTCGGTGTGAATGAAACTATCTCCATTTTGGCAAAATTCTCTCTGGTCATTTCCTCCACTCTCTCAGTAAAAAGCTTCACATTCAAGTATCACCTTAGATGTTTCACTGTCCAAAACATTTTATTTTTCCATTTTTCCTTCGATGGCCCAAAAATGAACAGACAGATGCTAGGATGGTGCTGGTTACTGCCACGTACTGATGGGTGATGGCAGAGAAGAATCTCTTACCGTGGAGTTGGGTGCTGCCTGCAGGAGTGTTCTCCTGGAAGAAGGCCTGAAGCGGGTTGCAGCAGGATTGTCAACCTATTTCTGCTGCATCCTCAGAAATGAGGCATTAAAGGCAACCTGATGCTGAGTAGCCACTCTCTAAGCTATGACGCTGTTTTCTATTCTGAACTGAGAGCGACGAAGTATTTTAATTTATAGCTCAAAGTGTGGATACATCTTCCTGGACTGGAGTAAAAGATGTCTCTTGTTTCTACGTTCTTTATTTCTTTCTTTTACTTTTCAGTTTGTTTTGAATGCCATGGGTGTGGAGATTCATTATTTAAGATTGCTGTGTGCATTTATTTCATATCAGTTTATTGTTTTTCTTTTTTTTTGCATAAAGATGACAGAAAACCCATGTAAAGAATAAGATATTCATAAAGCTAAAGATGGAATACAATTACACCTTTGGAAGCTTTAAACACACAGAATTATGATATTGAAATGCTGCAAGCCTGTGTAAGATTTACCATTGGCTCAGTGCCCCCTCTATTATGACACACAGACAAAGCCTCACAGACCAAATATCACTGAAATTATATCCTTGGATAACTTTGCTGTTTACATAAGCATGTTTTGAGAGACATGCTCAAGACAGTGATGAGAATTCACAGTGTGTCTCAGAGCACAGGATAATTCTATTTTAATTATAAAGGGTAGTTCATTATTACTGTATGGTCAGAGAAAAGTGCAAAATGTGATTTTCATGCTGTTATAATTAAAGTGAATACAAAATTAAAAAAAATCACAAGTTTGAATTAATATCAAAGCAAATATTTTGTTTATTAAAAAATAGAAAAGATTCAAATACCAGAAATGAAAAAACAGCATCCTGTAAAGAATTCATTTTTGAGGAGGCAATACGATTGGATATACCTAATTTCATTTTTGTGTGTTTGTTTTTCCTGTACACTCTGCTTTTCCCCTTCCTTTTAATGTATTTGCTGTATGACTTGTCTTCTTGTAGTCAAAAGGATCCAGGGCTAAATTGCTTCAACAACCAAGTAATACATTCCATGAAAGTTCCTGCGCAGTAGGGGAGAGCTTTCAGAACTGGTGTGTCTAATTTTTGTTCAGTGCCTTTAAAACGAGAAAGGGATGGCTTATGCAAATAGTGCTTTTAGCGGATTGAAATATTACTTTTACTAATGTGTTTTCCTATTTTCTGCAGATGAAGCATTGGCTGTCTGTAAGCTAAGTGCACTACTGTGTCTGAATGTCCCACTTTTAGAAACAAAACCAATAATGCTACAGATTGTACAGTACAAATTTCTGTTGAAGTATTTCTTAAACTCCTTTAATTAGATCTTATTCTCCTTTGAATTTTAGTAAAAGTTTTCCGGTCACTTATAACAACGATACTGACCTAGATATGATTCTGATCTGTGGTTGATATCATTTTATGGAGATGTATAAGAATATAGACAGGACGAAATGATTTATTTTTAGCTTAAAGCAAGTGAGCTAAACTTCTGGAAAGAAAAATGACATTGGCCTGTCTGCCAGGTTGTTTTCTATGATTTGCTTTTTAGACAGCACGTGTAGGAGCTTACAAACAGTTGCAAAATTGGGTGTTAAGTTTGTTGCTTCAGAAGAAATTCAACTGTCTGTCTGGAAGTTAAATTAGACTCTCTATAAAAGCACCTGTGTCTGACTTTACTTATTTTAAAGATAAATTTCCCACACAGACTCTGCACAGCAGATCTTGCAACAGAAATGTCATCTATATGAATATATATATCAACAATGTAGTTTCAGCCGGTCAAACTTGTGTAGCATACTTGCTGGATTAAAAAAATTTCATCATCTTGTTCACCAAATAAAGGAGGCATCCTGAGGAGAATTCAATTACATCTCTTAAACTCATGAATATGGTACTTGGGAGGCCTGACTGGAGACTATATAGATCATTCAAATTTTGGCATTTTTGGTGTTGAATGATTTGATCTGGAAAATAAAATAATTCTCTCCAAATTACTTTGTATGGAATTATTATGATGGTTGTCGTCTCTATTAACTTTAATTTGCCATTGAGGAAAAAGCTCCCCAAGGTTGCCTTCTCCCTCTATTCCACTAAATAACTCTGATACTCAGTAAGTGCCAAAATGTGGTGGGGATGACAAATGAACTATTTATACTTTAAATTTTTCAGGGCTTTCCAGGAGGGGTAGGCAGACAAAATTTCTTCTCCATGTGATATCCTCAGCTGAGGACACTGGGTACAGGTGCAGAAATTGGTTTCCATCCTTCCTGTCTGTCAGAATGAGCATTATATAGACAGAAAATTACTCCTGTTTTAGGTATATCACACCTATAATTTTGTCAGTGCTTGGCACATTGAAAGATCATCTTCATGGTTCAAGTTTCTTGAAATTTATGACTTTCAGATTCCCCAAGAAAGCGGTACATTTGCTCCTACTCTTCCTTAGATGATAATGGAAGTTATTTTGGAGAAAAATTCAACTTTGCCAGCACTCATTTTGTGGGGAAAAGGTTATTTCAAAATTCTTGGGAGGATTTAAGCAGTTTAATTAATACCAAACCAACCTAAAGCAAAAACAAATGCTAGTTTAAATTTTAAATCCATTCTCTCTACAGCTGATAGAGATTTGACTTCCCTGTTGAGCAAATCAAAGTGGCTAAGTTATGCTCTTGCACTGAATTGGCCTTTTTCTCCCTGGTAGACAAAGACACGGTAGATGAGCTAATCTAAATGAAAAGCAGAGTTTAGTATTCTTCCAGTAGAACTGTTTTAATTCAAAATGTTGAAATAAAATTTTGAAATAAGTCATCAGTTGATCTGTTTGTGTAATAAATAAAACCTACTTGACAAAACTCTATTTTGGAAGACAGAACAATCTTTGACCTTCCAGGAGTATATTGAAAGTAGGAAAGAAGAGAGTCTTTCTTCTCTTCTAAATAACAGATGTGTGAATTATTAGTAACGTGAAGGATCAGACAGCAAGTCTGGTGCTCATATTAATTCTAAGTGTTCCTGTATGACAATTAATTTATTAATTGATTTACTGATGCTTTCTGTTTTGGGATCTGTGTTTTGAGTAGTGGAGAAAAGGAAATCTGTTGGTGTCACACTGCCAAGTTGATCCATTTTATTATCTTAGCCTAAATAGTCACTTTAAATGACTTGTCTGCTACTGCTGACAGGTATCCAGCCACAGCTGGGTTCTTTTTTGGGTCCAAAAAAAAGAGCTCCCGTAGGCTGTGAAGGACTCCAGTCTGTGGGCTTGATACCTGTGGTGAGCTGACTTTGACTTGAGTTGCTCTAAAGTCTCCAAGACAAAGCTCACTTGAGAACTGAATTGTTTGCACCAGGGAAGACCTGAACAGGGGAATTATCAGATCAATACAACACAAGGGTAAAGTAAACTTCATTGGCATGTGTTTTATAATAGAAGCAGTCTCTGCCCTTTGTGTGATTCAGAGCTTACTGCAAGAAATTTGGCCTGAATTTAAACAAACACCAAAGGATTTACCTGCTGTTTCCTCCACATGCCTTCTCTTTTGTAGTACTACAATATGACGCGTGGCCGTATTCCCTGGCAGATGGAGCCCTGTTCAAGCAAAGCACGTAAACCATCAGGGCTGCATTAGAGCATTTTGCATTTGGTGAATCCGACCTATGACTTAGCTGGATTTTTAAAGCAAGAAATTTGAAATTAAAGATGGCTTATCCATTCCCTGTTGTTTTCTCATCCAGATGAATTCTGATATGCACCAGAATTCTCCCCTAATGCTAATTTTAATTCAAAGTACCTACAACTGCAGGGTAACGGTGTGGTGCCTATGCAACAGACAAGGATAAGGGAAATCTGGCAATGTCTCAGCTCCAGTTTGCTGGCTTGGTACAGGAGCAGTGTACCATCCAGGGAATTTTCCTGGCACTTAGTTTTCCAGAATGACAGTTCATCTTAGTGAGAGAAACAAATACAAATGAGTGTAGGTTGGAATCGGATCTGACAAACCCTGGCTTGAACAGCTGCTCCAGGTAACAGGCAATGAAGAATCACAGCAAGAGACTTCTAAACTTCATCTCTCCTCTTTGCTCTGCCTAGCCCAACCTGTATGTCTGATTCTCCATGGATTACGGTAGTTGATATCTAATGGTCTGGGAAAGGCATGGCAGAAAACTGTCCTTTTCTTGTCAAAATCCACAGTCCTTCCAGCTGCAGAACTTCTGTTCTTGTGGCAGTTCTGAATGTGAAAAGACAGATAGGTTCTGCTGTAAAAATCTCAGGGCTGGAAAATCTCAGATTAACTGTCTGTAAAATTGCCATGCCCATGTTTTGTTTGAATTGGCAAGCTTGTGCGGAAAACTTAATAAACCCCTTGAATCTTGACCAGAATAGCACATTTTTATAGGCACCAGTGTGGATTATTTAGTTCTGTATTATTTGAGAATGATGAAATACAAAAATGTCTACTTAGAATGAACTGTAAAATAAACCCAGATTTCTTGGATCCTCTCTGTGTGCCTTAAGTGCACATTCCTCTACCCAGTCTGGAAACTTATTTATCCAAATAACTAATGTTTCAAAATTGTGGTGCACTTTTTGCAAAATATTTTTGTGAATATTCTCTGAATTTAAGCAAATCAGTTATTCAATTTATTCATCTCACTGGTTTAACTACTTCTCCAACCTACAAGCATATACCTATGACTAGCACATGCCCGTCATGTATTTACTGTCACATGTGAAATGTGTCCTGCCTGGCCCTTGAAAGCTGCAGACCTGCTTCTGGTTGGTTCCCAACTGAAATGCTGTTCAGATGGTTGCTGTGGCTATGGGCCCCTGTGATAGAAGGTCTTGGCCCAGAGGAGAAATGACATGGTACAGCTACATTCTTTTTCAGTAATCTATGCAAAGTGCCAACAGTTGATTGATTTATTGATTTTTTAAATGTTAAAAGGGCTAATAGAACTCCGAGACCTGTAGCATCAGCATAATTCACAGTACTAGCCCTAAATTAAACAGAGATTTTTCATTTTCCTTAAGGCGTATGAGTTCCAAAGGGATTTAAGTACTAATAACTCCCTTTGAAAATCCTGAAGTTACGTGATAGTATTTTATCTAGACTTGTTTTTTGGATGCTAAATTTAGCCATGACTCAGGATGCCAAGAGTAAGATTTTTTCCATTTGGGAGCTGAGCACTGCCATGAGATCTGCTTTATTCTTACCATCCCATGCCTGTGGTCCTCTATGCTGCCTCTTGCATCCCCACTTCTCAGGATCCCTGCTCTCGCACTAGTATTTCTCTGCAGTATGGCATTGTGGTAAAGCCATCAACGTCTCATTCTGGTTTTCCCTGAACAGATTGACCATCTGAGTCTTACCTCACTAAGACTTTTTAAATTATTACATATTTTGTGTATCTGTTTCATACTGTTAATCTAACAGACAGGTTGCTGCTATAGTTTGTCTACTGGATGGGAGGAGATTTTGCCTACCAGATTCACAAACAGGAGTGGGAGAGGGATAGTCAGTCAGGCAGTTGCTGTATTTCACATCTGGCTTATTAACACCAGCTTCAGCTGACGGGGCTTGAATTTAATAGTTAAGGAAACACCTTGCAGCTGTACAGCTGCACTACGGTGGCACAGGACTGGTGGAGAGCTAAATAAACAGTTACATTCCCAAATTGCTGCTGCCTGTCTGAAGGCATCTCCATTCCAAATTTTCCCTTCCTTGAGCAAAGCAAAGTCTGAAAGTACTGTCTTTGACTTGCAGGAGTTTATTTAGTGGTTTTCCAGATTGCCTGAGTGAATACCAATTATCTGATTATATATTTGTATATGTATGTGTTATTTGATACCTCTATCTGTTGTTTTAGGAGGAAATAATCATGAAATCTTTAAAGCTTAAGGAAATAAGGTGAAGTTTTAAGGGAAAGGTTATAGTTGTCCTTCTGAAAAAAAAAGAAATATGAAAAGAAACCAAGGCCTGAGTGACTCTCAATTATACATGTATCCACACATAGAGACGCACACATATATGTAAAATCTCTCTTATTTTCTTAATGTTAAATGAACATCAAGCTGCAAAGGAGAGATTATCACCAAAAGTTATACTAGAAATTACTAAATTTTCCAAGATATTCGGAATGTCTAAGACTCATACTAGAAAGTATAAAACCAGCATTGGTCCTTTCATCCTGCAGGTATTGATAGGTGTTGCATATCTTGTCTACGCATGTGAGTAAGAGTATGAATAAACACCAGAGTTTCTGCATCCTCATTGCAGTTGATTGTTCCCTTGGCCACAATGGGCTGTTCAGTCTTCCAGAGTGCTCCCCTGCCTGCTGTCTTTACGGACAGTGGCTGTGGCCTGGGGTGTTTTGTCACTGACATTGTTCAAATTAATGTTCTCTTGTATGTGATAAAGATAACTGACATGTTGGGAGATCTCAGTATGATCTGAAATCCCAAGAAAGTTATTTGCAAGGGCTGCAGCACACACAATGGGAACAAACTATTAGGTAAAGGCTCTAAAACTGCTTTTAGAAATCATTAAATTTAAAACTCTTCAGACAAATTTTTATTGAATGGTATTTCAAGAGGGTTATAACCATAGTTGTGATGCCTGTTGTTGCGGTTAGCAAAATTTTTTCTTTTCTGTTTTCTCTTTGACATACTAGTACAGGCCCCATAAAGTCTGCAGGAATACCAAGTACTTAGAAATTATTTAAACTCTGTGAGTAACTGAAGTATTTAATGGTAATCCATGCATTTGTTAAATTTACAAGTGAGGCACCACAGTATAAATTATTAATCTGGGGAGAGAACAACCTTTATCAAAGTTTCTCTTCCCTGCTTACAAAAACATATTTTCCTCAGGAGAATGCAACTCTGCTGGCAAGAGGCACACTGGATACTAAACCAGCTTGTGAAGACAGTCTCTGTTCTTCAGCATCAACTGTTAGATATAATTCATTTTGACTAGTTCCTCAAGTTTTCGTCTTCAGATTCCTTAGGTTGCTCATATGCTTTCTATGAGACCTTCAGAGTAATCCTTTTTTTATTTTTTTTTTTTTAGCTTCTGGCTCTGTCTGCAGAGAGAGTAGTGACAAGGGCTGATTAGAGCAAGCAACTCTGCAACCAGATACGTTTTCACACAGCTCTTGTTTTCTGGATGAAGTTAGCTGTAGCTATGAGGCAGTTTTCCCTATTTACAATGGAGATGCTCTTGAGATTCAGGTGCACAATCCAGCTAACCTATTTTAACACACTTTTGTGTCATTTGGAAATCAGGTATCTAACGAAAAGTAGATGTCCAGCTTCTCTTGGCACCTAATGGAAAGATTCTGCTACCTATTGTCTCAGGGGGACATAACTACGGAATCCTTAAAATTTAGGTAATATTTTGATGTTATAAGATAATGAAGATAATTCTATCTGTTATTTTAGGGGGGAATAATTATTAAATCATTAAAACATAAGGTATATAATGTTATGATATTTTAAGGGAAAGGTTATAGATGTCCCGAAAAAAAAAATATGAAAAGAAACCAAGTATGTGCATATATGTGTGTCTGAATTTGAATGAAAAATCTAAATTAATTTCAAATACCAATAACACTACCATCTTGTTGCTAATCATGGCTTTTCTGTATTTAAACCCTATGATTGCATATGTTATTGATACACTATTTTAAATACAGCACAGCCTTTTGGGAAAGCCTCTGCTTTTGGGATATCTGTTGTGTTCAGGCCATAGGAGAATAGTCCTTGTATTTACCAGATTAAATAATAACAATAATAACAATAACAATAATAATAATCATGAACATAAATAATAATAAACTTATATATAATTATTATAGAATCATTATATATAATAATTATTATTATGAACTATGATTACTATTACTACTACTATTATTATTAATGTCATTATTGTTGTTATTATCATCAACCTCACTATCACACAGTAATTGTGTGAGGGCTTCTGTTTCAACCATAAATTTTCATCAGTGCAATTCTTGAATACTTCACTGAAGACTTGTATCACAGCCTCATCTATAAACCTGGGAAACTGAAGCAAAGTGAGGGAGAAGAGAATTGTGCAAGGCCACTATGTTGGCAATTAAACTGAACAATAACTACATTGGATAAATGTGAGTCTTGTTCTCAGGTACAAAGCCATTCAGGGTAGTGCTGAATAGCTGTGAATATGAGCTGCTAGTTTGGATAGCATGGTAAAGCATCCTATTGTTTCATCTGTCTAGTATCTTGTGAAACTTGCAGGTGTGGAATTAGAGAAAGATACTTTAGAATATAAATTTTCTGATGTTTATCAGTAAATTTGAGAGAATCATCAAAAGATATGTGAAAACCACCTGAGGATTAACCTCTCTCTTTGGTTCAATTCAAAGCATTACATAGTGCAATAAATGTCTGGGACAGCAAAAGCATGCATGGCAGTTGCTCTTCTTCTGAGCAGGAAGTTACTGTTTAAAACCTAGGGCAAATCACCATGGTTTCTCCTGGGGATATCAGCCTCTGCTTTCTGCCCACCCATCTGCAGATTTAGGTAAATGTCTCAACAGACTCCACTTAATCTGTGACCTAAGAACAAGACTTATCCCAGAAACAAAACCTCTCACTGCCTATAGTGTAAAAGGGGCAAACAGGCAGCTCCTGCCTTCCCTAGTGTCACAGTTTAGCCTCCTCCCTTCTGCCCTGCCGACAGGTAAACACAGGCAGATATAGTCCCAAATCTCCATGCAAGGAGAAATGGCAAAGGGAAATGAGAGGTATTTGTGGATTGGAAACTAATACTGAAACAACTTTAAAGAAGCAATAATAATAAAGAGGGAACTAATCACATTACTAATAAAATAATAAAATATCTGTGAATATATACAAATACCCAAAATTGAACACACTGCTGATGACTATACATCACCACTGACATTGTAGGGCAGGTGTGGGGAAAGGTTCCAGGCTGGACTCAGAGGCAGGTGGGAGCTTGTTTCAGGAACTGGATTCAGGAATGCACAGACTAGGGTCAGGGGCAGAGGAATAGACAAGGTCTTCACTGGATGCTGACCATCATAGAAGAGGCCTTGACCCTTGGGATCCCTCAGCTTTACACCGAGTATGATGTATATGGAATGGAATACTCTGTTGATCAGCTTTGGGTCATACATAGTGTCTGTTCCTCCCTGCAGGTGTGACCTTTCTCTTCCTTCTGACTTAACAGTGCTCCACCAACTCTAGGGTGGCCTTGATTTCTACAGGAATAAGTATTAGCAATGTTTTTTCTGCATACCAGTACCCCATTACTTCGGTGATAACTATAAATATGAAGTATTATCACTTCTAGAGAGAAACACTATCTCAAAAACCTGTTTTAACTTTCAGAAGATGAAGTTATTTAGAAGAAACTTAGCTGAGAAGTTACAGGATTAGTTCTGCTTTATCTCAAAGCAGAACACCTAGGCAGTGTGAAGAAGAGCGCTTCACCCAACAGTCATTTTAAGGCAGTAGTGAAGATGTGAACCCGAGAGTGATGTCCCTATACGCAGTTAATCCCTTGTTCCTCACACTCAGGGGGCAGGTGTGCCACATGAGTGTCTCAGCAGGAGTGGCAGCACGTGTCAGGGTTAAAGTGTCTGGCTGGCCAGAGTGGCATTTTTGGCTCTTCCTCCTACCCATCTGTCTTTGCTCAGCCTTGCTGCCTGCCTTCGTTCTCCCAGCCTGAGAGGGCCCTATTAGTTCAGGAGTTACTTATAACAAAAACAGTTGATGAGGTTTGTGAGAACATGACAATCTAATTTTTTTTAATCATAAAACTATGCTTTCTAACAAGGATTTTGTTTTTCAAGTGTATCCCTCCCAACTACATTATGCCTGCAGTGTGCCCAGGTGGCCAAGAGAGCCAATGGCATCTTGGCCTGTATCAGAAACAGCGCGGACAGCAGGACCAGGGAGGTGATTGTGCCCCTCTACTTGGCTCTGGTGAGGCCACACCTTGAGTACTGTGTTCAGTTTTGGGCCCTTCAGTACAAGAAGGTCATTGAGGTGCTGGAGCGTGTGCAAAGAAGGGCGACAAGGCTGGTGAGGGGGCCGGAGAATAAGACCTACGAGGAGAGACTGAGGGAATTGGGGTTATTTCGCTTAGAGAAGAGGAGGCTGAGGGGAGACCCCATCATTGTTTACAACTACCTGAAAGGAGGTTGTGACGGGATGGGTGCTGCTCTCTTTTTGAAGGTGACGAGCGACAGGACGAGAGGGAATGGTTGCAAGTTGCACCAGGGCAGGTTTAGACTGGACGTTAGGAAGATTAACTTCACTGAGAGAGTGGTCAGGGATTGGAAGAGGTTGCCCAGAGAGGTGGTGGAGTATCCATCCCTGGAGGTGTTTAAAAAGAAGTGTAGATGAGTTTCTTAGGGATATGGTTTAGTAGGGAGACAGGCATGGTTGGACTCGATCTCAGAGGTCTCTTCCAAACTTATGATTCTATGATTCTATGTTTAGATAATTCTTTTACATGGCAGAAATAATAGACATTCTATTTCTTCAAATTAAAACGTAAACTTACTTTTGTAATGTAGATTTTGTAGCAGTTTTCCATGTACATAGATACTTACTCTGATACTTGCTGTTACTTCTGTGTGTTTGCATCTTTACAGCAAAGATGATACAACTCCAGGGAAATGCTTAATACCAGTGGGGACAGTCTCCCTTCAGCTCTTCCTCTTAGACCAATAACCTACAGTCACTTAAGTGACACCAATGAGTCCAGGCTTTTTAGCTGATCGAATGTGTGACATGGAGGATGCTTCTGTGGAATTACTGAAGTAAGAATAGATAAAACTCATCTATGTGTAGCATCAGATAAGTAGTAGTGAGGAACAGTTCTTTTATATTCTGTTTTATGTATGTTTATTAGAAATAAATATTGCATATACAGGAAAAAACCAACACAGTAAACAAATTACTTGCTTAATTATACTTAATATGACATTAATGTGCTGTTTGGGCCAAAGTTTTAGCTAGATCTCTCCATCTTTATTTCAGTCTGTGAAAATCTGCATTCACCAATAATTACATACCCAACATTTACACTTGAAATATAGTCTTGATAAAACTGATGCATGTAAGTAAAAGGGGTCAAGGAAGGCCATTTTTCTGCCATTAATATTCAGATGGTAATATCTAAAAGACGTAAAATTTATATCATGTAATGGTAACAGGCACATATTCTAGTCTTTATAATTTATGATGGATATTTATGACTGCTTTTCTTATTGACCTAGGTTTACATGCAAAGTTGTATAAAGGAAAAACATCCTAATGTTCAGTGCAGTGGACTGCTTGTTCTACAAACAGTTGTGACTTGCTGACAAAAATGTAACATGCTATTTTTGAAACAAAGAAACAGCAGAAGTATCTGCAGGACATTAATATTGAATAGGTATATCATCAAATCTTTCCTAATAGACACAGAATCCTTCCCAGTGAGAAGAGGCTTCAGGAAGATCTAAGTGCAAACAGTCTTGCTGAAGCTTAATCATTCAACAGGTCAAAGAAGATTAAAGCAGATGCTGAATATAAAAGGAATATAATCTTCCTTGCTCCATGTAACATCTGCTCTTTTTTTTGCCAGAGGCAGCTACTCTGCTGCTTCCCACAGCTAATAAAATCAGGTAAATCAATTGAAAAAGCTCACTGCTAGTTTTTCAAATTTATGTATTTCATAAAATTAAAACTGTATGTGAGTGACATGCTGAGAATGAATTTTTGAGTACATATTTATTTGGAGGCTCAAATTCAAAATTCCTGTATAAAACCTTGTTTGCAAAGACGAATGAGGAGGGTCAGCAGAAAATGAGGTGGATAAGGAGGAGAACAGATAATAACATTTTAAAAGAGAAATGCTAGGGCAATGAAGCTCAGTGAATTAACTGTTTGTAGTGAGGAGTCCATGATACAGTGGTGTTGCCCTTCCTTTAGTGTTCATGCTCATTTAGGTATAAGTACTGTTTTTCCTCACTTTTTACAGGACTGTTTGTAGGAAATCATCGTAACTTATCTCTTTCAACAACAAAGTTGATTGAAATTACCAAATAGTTTACATATTTATTATGAAAGTCTGACCCAAGGCTCAGGAATGTTTTTCTAAGAAATTCTGTCTTTCCCTGACTGGAAAATCTTCACCAATTACAGGTTACAAAACCTGGAGAACATTTGTACATTCATAATACCAAACATTTAGAACTTGTACAGTGTTTCTAAATTGGAGACCTCTAAAGAAAGATTTAGATGGGAGGTTGCTATGATTTTCCTTAGTCATAGCACTGGAAGTAAAGGAAAGTGAAGGAATAGGTTGAATTTGGACAGCAGGAAATTCAGCCACAGGACACTGGATTTAAATGAAACTTTGAAATACACAGCAATGCTGAATGCTGATTCTATGCATCTTTCTACAAAAAAGTTTTCAGAATTATCTATAGACATATATAAAACCCCATTAAATACAGGTAGTGTACATTGATTATTAATTAAATGATACTATGCACATATATTAACTGTTATATTAAAATTAGTAGAAGTGAGAGATGAGGGGCTAAAACTGAATGCTGTGTTCAGTAGTAGGTGAAAGCTAAGGAGTGGCTAGTGTATTTGTTTTGCTCTGTGTGGTTGAGTGTGGAACTTGAGACAGAAACCCTAAGAAAGAGAGAAAACACATTTTTGCAAGTATCTACCTGCCTCTTGGGAATTTACAGGCCAATATATTCAATGTTTGAAAGGTAGTTCACCTAACATTATCACTTCAGGTTTATCCACCAACGTACTGGGCTAAAAAAGAAAAGTACTTCAAATGAAACTGCTATGTGACAAGCAAAACTTAGACTTGGGATTTATCTCTGAGGTCTATTCCAGTTTTGGGATATTAGGATCTCTTGAGGGCTATTTAAGCCAGCACATAGATTTTAGCTGTTCAGAGAAAAGCCTTTCTTGTTGAACCTTTCTTCTGCACCTCTGGTTGGGAGGGTCATCCCCTACGAGGAACAGCCAATCTCTGAGCTTCCCCAGAAATGCTGGTTTTACATACCATGATGTGAATGATTTTGAAATATTTCCTCGATGAGAACCACTTCTAGATGACCTCCTTATCACTTAAGCAACTAAAGTGTGGTTCTCCTTGTTACCTGAGAAACCTGGGTTGAACAGCTAGGCACACACTGTCACGCAGAAACACACTCACACATACACATGTAGTTATATACATGTATGTATATCTTGGTAATGTAACTCCTTGAAGCTGTATGTTTGGGTAAGGAATAAACAATCAACACCTCATAAAATATTCATAATGAATTCTAAGTAACACACTATGCCTAACAGAACGAGAACATTTAGTTTACATTGACAGAGATAATAACCAGCAATAATGGAGATACCGTCTAACAGGGAATTGACTTTGTCCTTCCTTGAAGCCAATTTGAACAGTCACAGCCCAAAAAACTAACTTGATACGCCATGATTAGGCTGTTCGGGGGGTATTGATTAAGAGTTGGAACTCCTGAACATGCTGTGGTCTGATCCTGTGAGAAACTCTGCTCAGCCCAGAACAGGCGCATTTGCTACGGTTTTGGGAGCCTGTGTGTCTGCCCTTCAACCAGTCCCTATGCAGCACATAGGACCATGCTATGAGCCCCCAGGCAGGACATGAGGAAAGCTTGTTTACTGTGTCTGCCTAATGGTATCAATCCAGTTGTAAATGGCCAAACTGCATTGGCTTTATCTGGTTTCTTAGCAAAAGGCAGAAAAATGCAGCAGAAATCCACACAAAAGAAATCCACACAGAAGAAATCCACACTGATACAAGGCCTAAGTGCCAGCTAACATACTGAAAGCTGAGGTGACACAGCTAGAGTGATAGGGTTCAAACACATTTGATTGCTTTAAAATCCCTTTTCCATCTGAAGTGATGCAATATATGTGTTGTGGGAGAACTTCACATTCAAGACTTATGAAAGGTGCCAGAATGAAAGGTGCCAGACCTTGGACTTTCAGACCTAACTTAAAGAAGGTGCAGCAAAAAAGCAGCCAAGTTTGCCTTTATTTATTATTATTATTTTAAATATGCATATATACATGTGAAAACTTAGCTCAGAGCTGGAACACATAGATCTTTCAGAAATATCCTACTAACAAAATAAAAGCATGTTCGCAACACATCCACAAGGGCAACAGTATGGAAAAACCACTCAGATCAAAAGAATAACTCAGTGCTACCTAAATAGATTAGAGCTGCAGACAAAACACTCTAAATCACATTCAAATTGAAAAAATGCAAATGGGGGTAGAAGGGAAATAGGAGAGTTCCAGACAAGGAAAAAACATTGAAAAATATCATGTAAAAAAAAAACCCCTCATAGTGACAGTGGGCAGCAGATTAACTCTAATGGTGATATTCTTAACCCTTTGTGACAATTGCTTGTCACACAACATACAAATAGAGAGGAAAACCAGACAGGTTTCTGCTGATCTGCAGGTAATGGAAAATACCATCAAGGGATACAGATGTTTTCACCACTTAACAAACCAGGCAACATAATATATTTGATTGTCTAAAACGATACTTTTGGAAAATAGGATTGAAAAAAGGAGTAATTCACAAGTGCAACTCTTCTTCAATATTATGTGTTTAGCTAAACATGTTCTTAAACCTTGTAGTAACTTTATTTGAAGTAAAATTGGATGGGTTTTTCTGGAGGTAAAAATGCAAATGCCATCTGTGGTTTGACTACTTATGCACTGCTTTATCTGTAATAGAGTTTGATGACTCTTGTTTTAATTTAGGCTGCAGCATGTTTTTAACTTTCTGTGAGTCTCAGGTGCTTGTCATGGCAGCACAGATGTATAATCTGAGATAAAAAATGCTTATTTCAGAGAGATCATCTTCTAAAATTCACAGAGATTTTCTCCCAAGTCTTAACAACCCAGGATGCCTGGGCAAAGAGGATTAACCGGTGTCTTCATTCCTGGGAAGCATCATTTCCAGCAACCAGGAAAGGGACTAGAGATATGCTTATTAATTTAACCATTGGGATGTCTTGAGCTGGAGATTAAGTTCTGTGGCAGGAAACCTTTCTTGAGCACCAAGGAAGGCTATGGAATAGTTATGTGACCCAAACCCACTGGTTTCACTGTTACATGTAGGTGTAAATAGGAGTGGCAGGCTGTTTCCTTCCAAAATAAAAAATGAATCCTGGATCTCAAAAGAGTTGCATATGGTGATAATTGCATTATTCAGGCTTCTAAAGTCAAAGCAGGGAAATATATGAAATATCCTACATCAAGAACTGTGTTCTGTGGATGGATTACTGCTTGATTACTTTTGCAAATAAAGGGGCATTTATTCAGATTAAATACAGGTACAACACTAAAAAGAAAAAAAACCCAAACCTGAGTGGAAGAGCACTGAAATAAAGCAGTATAAATCAGGAGCTGCAGAGTTTTGTTATGATGATAGCAGCACAGCAGATCTTTTAAGGGATTTGGATGTATAAGTTATTGGCAAGGGTAACACTGAGTGATGGGATATGCTTTTCTCTTCCAAGGAAGTTGTCAAGCTTATAACACCGTGATACTGGTTCACTCTTTCAGCTAAGAGACTGTAAAAATGAATTTTGATGTCACACAGCAGGGCTGAAAAAATGTCTTGGAGTTGGGAATTTGGAAAAAGCACTCCTCTTTACATGAAAATTTGCCAAGCACAGTCAGAACCCCTTATTTATGAAGCCCCAAACTAAGAATTCTTGTTTTAACAGGAACTGATTCTATGTGAGGATGTGGATGTTTGTTTCTCTGCTTTAGTCCAGTTTCCAAGTATGAATTTGGGCAGGATTATTCTCTGCAGGTAAGACTGTCAGAAATATTTAAAGGGAGATGCACTCTCTTTTGCAGCTTGGGGACTGGTAAGATCATGGAACTACATGTGTTTTTAAGGGAAAGGTCTGGACGTTGGCAGCAGAATGCTCTCTAGCTGTGGTAGGTTTTATTTTAAAGGACCAGAATATTTAGTGGTAATTAGTAACCACTGACATACAGAAACTATGATGATTCAAGTTATGTTTATAAAATCCTTGCAGATTTATAGAATGTATAAAACCGCACATTTATTATCACAGGGGCACTTCCATCACTATATAGCACTTCCAAAATGCATTTTGGTCAGAAAGCCAGCTACTGCTCTGCTGTGAAATCAAGAAGCATCCATGTGTTTCAATAGTAATTGACTGAATCAGTCATTGACCTCTTTTTAACTAGTGATCTGGTGTTCCCTATGATGAATTCCTTTCGGCCAAGCGTAACTACTGTTCTCATAGTGCTGTTGTTAATTTGTTTTTCATACTTCATGGAGAGCTGCAGATGCAACCATAGCTATTTTCTTTTCCTCCTTCCTTTAATCTTCTGTTGCGATCTGGTCGTTTAAAGCCTGAAAGACCAGCAGCAGAAATAGTCCAAGTGTTCCATAGGGTTCAGCCTAATATCTCTTTCTATTCTGTTCCTTAGTGGTGTTTTATGGTTATTGATTCCCTTTACTGGTCTACCATGGGTTATTGGTCACTAGCCTTTCTTTTTTTGGCTGAATGTTTTAGAGTCAGGAACACTAATATGGCCTGGTACAATGTAAATAGTCTCATGTGAAAAAACAAGACTGTTTAATTTGATTTTTCTCTTGCTGTGACATCTGCAATGCACAGTTTCTCAGGCAATAGACCTCAGCCAGGAAAAATCTTTCTATCAGATTGGAAGAGCCAAAGGCCCAGTACAGTCAATAAAGGTGTGTTGATTTGTTGTTTGTTGGACAGGTATTTTTCTGGCACTGCCAGGCCCTACAAACTGGTTGGATGTGTGGGCTCAGAGGCTGGTAGTTAATGGGTCATACTCCAACTGCAGGTTTGTGAGAAGCAGAGCTCCACAGAGGTCTGTTCTGGGACCTGTCCTGCTTTACATCTTTATTGATAACCCAGAGGAAGTGACATTGCATACTCATCAGATGAGCAAATGACCAAACTGGGGGAACCAGTCAAGTGCTCAGATGCAGGGCTGGTATTCAGAGGGACTTGGACAAGCTAGAGGAACAGGCTGGCAGCAACCTTATGAAATTCAATAAGGACAGCTGCAAAGTCCTGCCCCATGGAAGGAAGAAAGACTAGCAGAAATGTAGGATAGGGATGGACTAGTGGGAGAGCAGCTCTGCTGAATAGATCTGGGAGCCACAGCAAACAGTGAATGGCATGTAAGCCCAGTGTGCCCTGTCGGATCAAAGGCCAAGGCTATATTGACAGCAGAATGGCCCACAGATTGAGGAAAATTACTACCCTCCTTCACTCAACATTCATTAGGCCCACATCAAGATTCCGCATTCAGTTTTAGGCCACCCAACAGCAACAAACAAAAGACATCGAGCAACAGCAGCAAGTTCAGCAGAAGGCTGTTGAGTTGGTCAGGGACTGGAACTCTTGACCTATGAGAAGAAGATGGGGCATGGAGTCTTGTTTGGCTTGGAGAGGAGAAAACTTTGAGCAACGTAACAGTAGATCCCCAGTATCCATAGGGAGGTCACTGAGAACAGGGAACCAAGGAAGGTCCTCACAACAGTGCATGGTGGGAGGAGTAGATATACCAGGTGCAAACTGAAACAACAGAGGTTCAGACTGCATACAAGGAAAAACTTTTCTCCATATGAACAGTCAAACATTGACACAGATGCAGCTGTACAGTTCTCATTGTTGGGGATTTTCAAGACATGACTGGATGAAGCCCTGAGCAAACCAGGCTGACCTCTTGGCTCAGCCGAATTCAAGCAGGTTTTTGGACCCGTGAAGACACTTCTAACCTGAATTTCCTGTGGTCCTCTGGAAAACTGATGTCTGTCACACAGCAATTTGCAATTTAAATTAAGACCAAAGTTGAACACAGGGGTAAAAAAGAGACACAAAACCCCCTATAAAGCACTCTTACTCAGGTGGGAAACTGCAGTTTTGGCATCCAGTAGTTTTACTGTTCTGAAAATTCAGACTGAATGTGAAGTGTGGAAATGTCAAAAATGGTGGTAATTGTGACTGTGACCCCCAAAGACTATGCAAGACCTTTTCTTGACAAAACCCTGTCAAACTAGTCCTCTCTGAAGGAAGCTTGACTTTAAACACTGGTGTCTCCAACATATTCCAGTGTAGGGGTGACTTCCTGTTTGGAAGAAATCAATGAGGAAAGATGAGTCCTAGATACTTTCTTGTGAGCTTGCTGCTTGAAGCTTTAATAAGAAAAACTCAAAACGGAATACATTTTGCAATTCACCTTTTTCCTCAATTAGTATATTTCTTTTTTAATGCAAATCAAGCTTGGCTGCTTAGCATAATGATTAGAAGTCCGCATTACTCTCCGCATCTGGATTTTTATTCCCGTGTCTGAGTTTTCTAGTCCTGTGGACTCTGATTTAAATGCTCTGTTTGAAATTATGCTTCCTAGATTAGAAATGACTACATATAGCCTACAAAATGAATCTGACTGCTGAAAGCCCTTTATAGAATATTTTATAGATCAAAAAGAAAAATTATATATTCATATATGTGATATTCATGTACACAAAATTTTGACATGTCTCAAGTCAGAAAGATTTTGTCCATTTAGAAGGATTAAAAATTACACTTTCTCTTTCTGTTACAACTCTCTTAGTCAACGTTTTCCTTTAAAATGGTAACGTGCAAAATTTCACATTCTTATTATCTCATTGCTTGTTTTCTGCCTTTCTCCAAATATACTTTGCACTTCCCCAAGCAGAAAGTGCAAAAGATATGCCCATTTCTGTTAGGAGAAAATGTGAAAATGTCTTTGGCTTGTGTGAAATGTATTCACTGTCATAAAGATCAACTGATATGTTTAATTCATACTGCAAGTTTTTCATCTTCTGATTTGACCTTTTTGATATACTGTCAGTTACACTGGTGGTTGAATAATGAATTTTATCTGTTATAAGCACTGATTTATTGCTTTCACAGTAGGTTTTGAAAAGTTTCACATTGTTCAAGTGGTACTAAAAGTGAATGATGCAGTGTTACGGAGCAAAATGGTAAATATTTCCTTTAGCAATTGTCGGAGATATTGGAGTAAATACTTTGCAAGAAGATTCATGAAGTATTTTGCTTCTTCCTATAAAGAGAATTCTTCAGCATCTTTTTCTAAGTACTCCACTCCTTTTTATGAATCCTCAGTTTCTTTCATGTATGCATTAGAGTCTGAGGTGTCCCAAGGTTTTGATGTGTTCATATCAATGGCCTAATGCGACCTCTGTATACAAATGAAGTTGAAAAGATCTAAGCAAACCTATGAGAGTATGTTAGGTTTATATGGCAAGGTTTTGGTATGAAGGGAGGTTGCAGAGATGGCCTCTATGATAAGAGATCAGGAGCTGTCCCCATGTCAGACAGAGCGAGTTTCATGTAGCTCCAACATGGACCTACTGTTGCCCAAAGCTGCGCCCATCAGCTTGTGGTGCCTCTGCAAAAGATATTCAAGAAAAGGTAAAACAATGCTGTGCAGCAGCTCTAAGAGGAGAGTCAGAAAATGGAAGAGAAATGGCTCTGCAGATAATAAGGTAAGTGAAGAAGGAAGGGAGGATATTCTCAGTGCACTGGAGCAGAGTTTCCCCTGCAGCCCATGGTGCAGCCCGTGGTGAAGCAGGTTGTCCCCATGCAGGCCATGAAGGGCCACACCAGAGCAGATACCCACCTTGCAGCCTGCAGAAGATCCTGCACTGCAGCAGGTGCATGTGTCTCCTGCAGCCTGTGGAGACCCAGTGCTGCAGCAAGCTCCTGGCAGAGACTGCAGCCCCTGGTAAGGGATCTCTCTGTCCTTATATCAATGCACAAGTTTACTATCTTATTTTCTCCCCCTGTGCTGCTGAGGGAGTGAGAGAGCAGCTGGCTTGGCAGCTGGCTGTCAGCCAAGATCAACCCACCAGAAACACATGGCATATAGACACCATCTAAGAACCAGTTTGGGGGTGGGGGAGAAGAACAGAAGGAAATTTATAAAACAAATCTAATTTCAGCCTGGTTCTGAGCTGATGGATTTCTGATCTGAGCAAGGTCAGAAGTGAGTGGACATTGAATGAATGACAAATGTATATACAATGCATCCACCTTTCTTCCTAACTACTGAGATAGGTAGTTGTGATATTTGGTAAATTAAAGAGTCTGCAATGAGAGACAGAAATTTATACATTTGTATGTACCCCAAACTAAGAATGGAGAGAGGCGTTACCACACAACCCGTACCACACAGCATTGAATTAAGAACTTAATTTCTTTTTCGGTTTTAAGCAAATGCTTGCTTGTAGCAAGGCGCTACTTAATTCAACCTTAACTTGTCATTGTGAATATTGCAGCCTTCCCTTTAACAAATGTGATGCTCAGTAGGACTTGTTCAAGATGACAAAGAAATTCAGGACTAAGGTTAAACTTGAACCTGAACTTCTGCAGAATTCTGCAGATGCCATGATGATGTTGGGGTGCTCTTTATGCTGTAATGATAACAGAGCTATACAGATACTCTCATTTCAACCATGGGTATTCAGGATAAATATTATTATCTCAGTAACCTGAAAAGTGCAATTGGACATAGACACACATAGTTGTAAATCTGCATATTTATTTATACCTGTGTTTACATATAAATATACACACACAAGAATACACAGCTGATATTGGAGTTTTTTGGAAGTTATGTGATAGTCTCAGACCAAAAATACTTTATCAAAAGTTTGTCCATTAATATATACGTTCTGTTTATGAATAACATTCAAAAGAATTTTTTTATACCAGAATCAAGATTAAGAACACTATTAAAAAAACCTTTTTTTTAAATTTTAAGTCAGAATTAAGGATCTTTCAGGTGAAATTTTTTTTTGTTTATTAAAAATATGCACAGACATTACAAGATATGCTTACGTCCTGTTACTTTGTTTTGTGGTGTTTGAATTGAATAATTGTTGTGGTAAAGTTCTGTGACAAAGGTTTATTCAGGCCTTTTTTTCAAATTGAAATTGTCATATAAGATGTAAACTGGAAATTTGTATCCATTTTAAGGACAAGTTGATCTTTAGCGTGGATGTGATTTTTGAGCCCCAGTGAGATTTCAAGAATAAGGCAAATGACAGAAAATATGTTGACTAGCTTTGGAAGCATCTGTATAATGATAATAGCACTGACATAAATACGTGTTGCCTTACCTGACTATTATTTGTTCTATATTATGCCAAGGAGCTGTGGTTGATAGGAATTCTGTTTTTTAATGTAAACTAGGAGATGATAGCTGGCATCATTGATGGCAAAATTTAAAATAATTGAAAATAAAACTCACTTAAAACTCTTGTTCTAACTCTCTGGAATTTTTTGATGCCTGGCAAGATTTACAGCATTGATGATTTGTGTAACCTATTCTCTGCGGCATCATGAAGTAAATGTCACACTTCTGTGCCCTGAAGTAACACAGGGCAAGGCAGCGCGTGGTCCTGGACTCTGCTGGCAGGCATCTTGCTGGCTACACTGAGGGAAAACTGAAATTTAAGCAAGGGTAAGATCTGGTCTACAGAATGTTGGTTCCTAGTCATAATGGAAAAAAAAAAAAAGAACAGAAAATCCTCCTAGTCTTCTAGCTTATGTCGAGTCTCTGAGGTGCAGATGGTTAGAAAGCTGCCTTTTCATTTCTGAATTGATATATACTGTATTGAGAGGCAGTAACCGTGAAAATCGATGATGCCACCCTTGCAGTACTCCATGAGCTGGAGGAGTACTCCAAATGCAATGAAAGAAAGTAACTGTGGAGATACATTTTTTATCTCTTAGTGACAAAATAATTTAAAATACGTTCAAGTGTAGATATGTACTAACACAATGGAGAAGTAAAATGTTAAGCAATTTCAACTTAAATTTTGTACCTAAAGATGAATTTTCAGGAAAAACAAATAGAAACAAGAAATAAAAGCTCTATGCAATTAAATAAGAGTGGAATTTAACATAGTAATCACAGCCAACTTTAGAAGGTCAGGACACCTTCCTTCATTCTCTCCAGACAGAATACAATCTAGTTAAAGAAGGGAAAAAAATAGCGGTCTGTGAAACTCCAATAAATTCTTCATATCCCTGGTAGGGCTATAATCTTCTTAGAGTAGTGAAAATATTCCAAACTTTTTGTATATAACTTTGGAGTCTAACCTGTACTGGATCGAAGTGGATTTCTTGGAGGGGAAGATTTCAGTTCTCAAGAATTTTCCTTCTGTGTTTAAGAATAAATTTAATATCATGCTAGAGAATAACACTAGGAGAGTTTGCAGGTATGAAGTGCTTGTTTAATCAAATGGCACAAACCATTTGAACTACATCATTAAAAATGACTATCACAGTATCACAGTATCACAGTATCATAAGGTTGGAAAGGACCTCTGAGATCATCAAGTCCAACCTATAACCTAACACTAACACCAACCATCATCTAGACCATGGCACTCAGTGTCTCATCCAGTCTCCCTTTAAACACCTCCAGCGTAGGTGACTCCACCACCTCCCTGGGCAGCCCATTCCAATGGCCAATCACCCTTTCAGTGAAGAATTTTTTCCTCACATCAAGTCTAAACTTTCCCTGACGAAGCTTAAGTCCATGCCCTCTGGTTCTGCCACTGGTCACCTGAGAGAAGAGACCAACCCCTGCCCGACTACAACCTCCTTTTAGGTAGTTGTAGAGAGCAATGAGGTCTCCCCTGAGCCTCCTCTTCTCCAGGCTAAACAGCCCCAATTCCCTCAGTCGCTCCTCATAGGGCTTGTGCTCCAGCCCCCTCACCATCTTCGTTGCCCTCCTCTGAACACATTCCAGTATCCTAACATCTTTCCCATACTGAGGGGCCCAGAACTGGACACAATATTCAAGGTGAGGCCTGACCAGTGCCGAGTACAGGGGGACAATAACTTCTCCGGTCCTGCTTACTACACTATTCCTGATGCAGGCCAGGATTCCATTGGCCTTCTTGGCCACCTGGGCACACTGCTGGCTCATGTTGAGCTTCCTGTCCACCAGCACTCCCAGGTCCTTTTCTACCTGACTACTATCTAGCCACTCTGTCCCCAGTCTGTAGCTCTGCATGGGATTGTTGTGTCCAAAAGGAAGTACCCGACATTTGGACTTATTAAACATCATCCCATTAGAATCGGCCCAGCTCTCCAATCTGTCCAGGTCCCTCTGTAGGGCCATCCTACCCTCTAGCAGATCAACTCTTCCTCCCAGCTTGGTATCATCTGCAAATTTGCTGATGATGGACTCAATCCCCTCATCCAAATCGTCAATAAAGATATTAAACAGGACGGGACCCAATACCGATCCCTGGGGGACACCACTGGTGACCGGCCGCCAACTGGATGAAACACCATTTACCATCACTCTTTGGGCTCGGCCATCCAGCCAATTCCTAACCCAGCACAAAGTGCTCCCATCTAGGCCACGAGCTGCCAGCTTCCCTAGGAGTCTAATGTGGGGGACCGTGTCAAAGGCCTTAACATTTTAAAGGAAGCAAGGAATAAAGCCTGTTTACAGTGGCTATGGACTAATATATTCACCAAGAACTAATAGCAAACCCCAAACTTATGAAGCATTTTATTGACCTTATTTCGTCAGGGAAAGTTTAGACTTGATGTGAGGAAAAAATTCTTCACTGAAAGGGTGATTGGCCATTGGAATGGGCTGCCCAGGAAGGTGGTGGAGTCGCCTACCCTGGAGGTGTTTAAAGGGAGACTGGATGAGGCACTGAGTGCCATGGTCTAGATGATGGTTGGTGTTAGTGTTAGGTTATAGGTTGGACTTGATGATCTCAGAGGTCCTTTCCAACCTTATGATACTGTGATACTGTGACCTCCTAGCTACAGAAGTGTGTTTGAGTCAAGCATACTTTGGAGAACACTTTACTGTACATTTGGTTTTAGCAATAATACTTTCTTTTAGAAGAGTTAATATCAGTTATTTTGTTTTTAGCCATGAGTACGGTTCAAAGCACATTTTCAAACTGAACTACACGATTTCTCATCCTCATAGTTTGTTGTTACACATTTAAGAGAAATAATCTGGGACCTCTTGATCACATAACCATCCTCAGCACCAGGCCAGCTAAGCCTTGTTGGTGCTGAAGATTCCATTGTGCTGGGACCACATTCCCTTTCTCCGCACTTTGATACCAGTGGCCTGGTGCAGTGCGCTTGTAAAATGGTCTTGAAAAAGTATGGGCAGATTATCTGAGATAACATCTCTTCCACAGATAGTTCTTCTGGGGAAAAAACACAAAGAAAGAGATCAGGTTTGAGAACAATAGAAACGAAATTTTAATGAGATGTTGCATATCAATGTCATAAATAAATAATTTGATATTTTCTGACAGAAACCTGTTTGGATGTGGACACTCCACAACACACCTTGTTCTGGTGAAGCTACAACTCCTGGTTGTGTAATCTGGACCACTAAACCTGTAGAAGTTCTGGAATGTTTTTGTAAGGACAAAGACAACAGATTTCGGCTTTTCAATGTTGATTCTATCTTTTACTAGAAGTTTGCTTATTAGCCTTTGGTGTTTACGGCCAATTCCAGAACTGAATGCAAGGTCTACATCATTGTGAAGTCTGAGAAAAAGGTGTGGAAGAAATGGTTCTCCTTATTGTGCTACACAGGACAATCTGTTAAACAATACCACATGTCTGACTGGTAAAATGTTGGACAACTCTCTTACTGCCTTGTGGAGTGTGAAGTACTTCTCCACCCCTACAGCAAGCTGTAGTGCTTTGATGTAGTCAGAGAAACCAGCCACAGGGACACTCCACTTTAAATGGACCACAGACTATATGGCAAGGAAGACATAAATCAGCTCTCCAACTTCAGCATATTGATTTTGTGATGAAGAATTTTCTAATAGTATCCATTAAGAAACAATGCAGAAAACTCACCAGGCCAATCCCCTTCATAATACCCCAGTGACTCTTCCTAAATAGTACTAAAGGAAGGGAAAGGGCTGACTGGGGTTGGTTGTTCCTTGGAAAGACCAATCCTCAGCTGTTAAAATATGGGAAACAATCATCCCTAGTTTTAATGTCTAAAAAATGTT
This sequence comes from Tapera naevia, assembly GCA_033556795.1. Classification (NCBI taxonomy): domain Eukaryota; kingdom Metazoa; phylum Chordata; class Aves; order Cuculiformes; family Neomorphidae; genus Tapera; species Tapera naevia. The sequence continues at coordinate 23,715,392 of JAUMJJ010000038.1, forward strand.
ATCATTTATTTAATGTACTACTTAGGGAACTAGAAAACAGAATATTTTAAGTCTGTAGAGATTGATTGTCTTGGATTTATCTTAACTATCTTTATAAACCTATGAAGAGATTAATCTGACCAATCTAGATTTTTAAAGCTGAATGAGTCATTTACACGCTTCCCTGGTCACTGGAGAAAAATGTGCAAGTACAAGGTGCACTTCCTGTCATCCCAAGGCAGAAAGCACTGCTTGTTAGAAATGTATTTTATTGTATTAAGTTTCTCCCCAATGATTGTAAGGATATGGATGTAAAAATTTGGTTCATATTCATCATATTGGTTAAATTTTACACCTCATGATTTTACTGAACAGGAACCTGGCGATGTTCAAAATGGTCCTGTGATTGCAACTGGTCAGGCATTTTTCAGTTCAGTGAGTGGTTGTTTTCGCTGTGGATGCTGAAGCCAGATTTGACCATGAGTACCCACTACCTGCCCTGCCCTGAGTGTCCTGTGGCACTCTTATCTTACAGCAGACATTTATATCTCATTTGGAACTGAAATTTGCTATTTATGTAATTCCTCTGTGTTGGGGAGAGTGTCTTAGTGTCTTTGTGCCATACAGAAGTAACATATTCTGAAGAGGAGATAAGTCTCTTTCCTGCCTGTGTAGTGGTAGCAATGTGGATTGTTATGGATATTAAATGTTTCTTATTGCATTTCTCTTTTAACTGAAAATTCACAGTATGGAAGATGGATTAGCACAAAGTAATTTTGGAAATTCCTGGAACATAAACGTCAGAGGAGAGGTGTAAACTGTTAGAGAGAGGAGAGATCTAACAATATTAGAGAGATCTTGATTAAAAAAAAACAGGGAGAAGCATTGTGATAAATTCATACTAGATGGAAATAATACAGTGGGTATCTGGGTTAGGCAGAAAGAATGCTCCTGTCATTTATTAAGTTGGCTCTAAAGTGTCTTTTACCGCTAAGAGCAGTAAAAATATTTTGTGGATAGGGACAAGCATTCTTAATTTTCCCCTGTTAGCTTCTGATCCAGTAATTAGACTATGATGTATCAGATGCCAAACACGATAGCATCTAAACATAAGTTCACCATAAGGTTTATTCTACCCCCTTTAGGGCAGCATTATTTCCTCACATCAGCAATATCTGCAGGCTAATGTACCTGACTATAAGTTCCCTCTGCCAGGCTCATGATCATCCACCCCGTGAGCTGTGCTCACACTCCATGCGTAAGAAAGCTGGCAGGACTCCATGGTCACAGTAAAGGATTGTCTCCAGGGTCTCCAGTTCTCTGGGAGCCCATAGTAACCACATCTAATAGAGCTGTGAGAACTCTTCAATCTGGCTACTCAAGAAGGAAATTGGTTGCCTCAGGATCAGATGTGCCTGGTTCAAGGATTAGAAGGGTCCTGAGTTCGTTTTAGCAGTTTCCTTTTTGGAGGAATTTGCTTTACTTCACAGTTTATGTGAAGGACCATGATTTCTCATTATAATTTACTTTCCAGAATATTCTTATAGGATATATTTTTCTCCATTTTCTTGTGGATATATTGCTCTTTAAAAAGAAAAATATCAGTGTAAGTCTGCCATCATTCTTGAGGGTTATTCCCTTTCCTCTGTGATTTAATAATGTTCTGAGATTTCTGTCTGCTTTTGAAACATGTTTGTGTAAAAAACCTTCAGTGTATAATCATTTCCACAACTAGAAATGTTCTCTAACTATTCTATTCTGTTTGTGATTTTGGTTTTATCGGTGCTGGACAAAGAAGAAACAGTAATCTACTTACTTCTCTGTTTCAAGTCCTTGTTTGCTGTTTCCCACTGGTTTTGAAATAATTTTCCAGACAAAGTATTTACTGTTTTTTCTAAAGTATCTTTTGCAAGACTCTTACAGATTTAGTAAAAATGATATATGATAAGTGTAGCTAACATAAAAAGTAGATTGTAAACCCAGTGCAAGAGCTACCAATCCTGCCAATTGTAGAAATATAAAGGATTTAATAAGTAGGAAAGATAAAAATATCATTGTTGTCTTCTTGCCACGCTCACCATAAAAATTTCTTCCTTATATCCAGTCTAAACCAACCCTCTTTCAATTTAAAACTGTTGCAACTTGTCCTGTCACTACAGGCCCTGGTGAAAAGTCTGCCCCTATCTTTCTTATAAGCCCATTTTAAGTATGGAAAGGCCACAATAAGGTCTCCCTGAAGCCTTGCTTGTAAAAAACTCCTGTTAGGGTTTTCTTCAAAGGTTTTATTCATTGTGGTGTTTCTATTTTTTTCCTTTCTTTCCCTCAGGGACTCTCCTTTTCTATTTTCAAACATTTTCCACATTTTGTGGCAGCTAACGTCATCTTCCTCTTCTGGCAGGTAGAAGCAGTGGATCAGAATTCATGTCATCATGTCTGTCATTACTTATATCAAGAAAACAGAATCGACAGTCATTGCTGGAAGAAAGCTCTTTCCTTCTGCTGTTGCTACAAAACTAAATGTCACATGTATCTTTCTCTCTCCTCTAATGGCTTTTAAAGACATTGGCCACTTTTAGCCTAGCTCGTCAAAAGAGTAATCAAAAGGACTTAATATATACGAGATGAGTTTAGTGAAATTGAACAACTGGATGGAGAAGAGAGCACACAATCAGGAGCCCCATATGATGGAGAGGCTGAAGAAGAAGGTTTTAAACAGGACAGGATTTGTTACAGTGCTGCCAGGAAAACTTTTATTTTATTTTATTTTATTTTATTTTATTTTATTTTATTTTATTTTATTTTATTTTATTTTATTTTATTTTATTTTATTTTATTTTATTTTTAAAGCATTTATGTGTTCTTAAAGGTCTCCATGATGATCACTGGCCAGGTTTGACTCAGATTAGTTGTCTACAGCACAGTGCCTTATTTTATTATTCATATAAAGAGAGCAGAAACAGAGAGAAGCGAGGTACGCCTAATTCCTTCCAAGCAAGTACACTCAAAAATGTACTGTGTGCTGAAGTATTTAATGAATTCGTGTTTTCCAAATTTCGGTTTGAGCATCATTTATCCACTTGGAACAGTACATTTTTACCAATCTATTACTGCTGCTAAATATGTGATTGAATGGTTCTCTGGGAATAGCATGTTGATTAATGTCAGTATCAACACTTTGTTCTGCATTTTTCTTTACACTGGAAGCATGTAATCTCTGTGGAACATGTCTTGACTAGATAGACTATTATATTGGTTGATAGCTTTACATTCTAGATTAGCCATGATTGTATTAGCCTCATTGCAAAATAAGTTTTGGCTATCTGTACATTTTTTCTAGTACTAAAAAATAACACTTGATATCCATCCTTAGTCCCCCTTTCAAATACTAAATACTTGATTTAATCATATTCATAATCAAAACAGGCTTGAAAATAATTTTAAAAACGCTTTTATACTAAATGAATGCTATTTTCCTTAGACACTTAAACATTGTGGTAAACTTATGCAAATTTAATTAAAGCACTCAAATGCCAACGTAACTGGCCTTCCAAATCTTTATTAATGGCAAAGAAGCAGGTCACCAAGTTCTTTTTGTAAAAAGTTACATGCAAAGTTTTCCATGTGAGAACTAGGTGAAAAACTGTCAAAAAGTTTTTTTAAAAAGACAGGATATGCAGTTAGGAAGAAATCAGTGTAGAAAATGTCCATCTTTCAGGTACTAAAAACTTATGTTTCTGACTTTTATAGACCCCATAAATAAAGGAAATCAAAGGTGCAGTCATGATGGTGAAGCAGTCAATGTGTGCTTTTCTGTTGATTGTAAAATGGCCAGGATTTTCTATTTTTAATCTAGATTTGAAAACCTCAGTTTTATTAGTACTGTTGGTTACTGGGAGTACCTAGCTGGTTTGTCAAGTAGTGTCTCTTTTTCTCCAAATACGTTCTCGCACCAAAGACTGTAGAGTTTTGAGGGGTGAAAATTGGAAGTGAAAGACAGAGAAAGGGGAAATAAGCCCTCAACCTCGGCTAGATTTTCTGCTGTTTTGAGCAGATCTTTGTTTTGCTAATGCCAAAAGGAAGTTAATTTCACAGTGGTGGAGCTGAAGGCATTCAGACAGTGCACTCCCATGGCTGTAGAAGGTTCATCATGTCAGACCAAAGAAAAGCAGGTAACAAATAGGGGTAACTAATGAGGAAAAATGACCCCACCAAATAACAAGGATAGCACTAGTTGCACTGCTGCGTACCTCCAGATATTAGGGCAGTGAAGTCACTGAGAAGTATAGGACTTCAGAGGATTCATTTTATCAAGCCTAACTTAAGTTTATTTGGGCAATTTATTTCAAAGTATCTTTTTTTAAAAATAAACTTATTAAATATGATTGTAAAGAGGTGATTTTTCTCATTCACCTTGCAATGATGTGTGAAGTAAGTAATCATATCACATTTCCTACAGACTCCTGAACTAAAAAGGCAATATGGAAGAAAAATGAACACAATTATTGACAGCTTTTGTTTGGGAGTTGTCCTGATGGACACCTGAACTAGTAGTACTTTGTAGTCTGACTTAGAGAGCCTTCAGACTTGGGTTTGCCCCTGGCCAGACAAACTAAAGCTTTTTAAAGTTACTTCCTTGTGGCTGGATTTTGGAAAATCTTGGGGAGATATCTGTTCTGAAAAATATGAAGTCTTTCCTCTAAAATGTGTCAGTTCGAGAAGACCTCAGCAAAAAATCAAGGTAACACTAAACTGCTTAACCTTGTTCTCTGAAGTGGTTGAGTGCTTTTCTTAAAACCAATAAGCGAAAGGCTGAAAGTTAGCACTTTAGTTAGATTAAAACAAAAACAAACACACCCATGAGATCCAGTAATAACAGTTTATCTGAAAACTGAAAAATAGAGTCACAGAGAGGACAATGGCTGAGTGTCTGTACCTGCTGCAGCAGTAACTTCTTAAAGGTTGATTTTAAACCCTCTGGGAATAGCCTTTCACCGCGAGCTGTGGGAAAGGGCAGGGGAAGGTCCTTCTTTGCTTGTTGTAAAGGGAGATTACTCATTTTTCTCCAAGGCTTACTACTGACACATTTCTGTTGGCTACTGTGGGGCAAAGTGAGTGGGGTCACAAACTTGATCTTATTTTACTGAACTTGGTGATTCAGCTAAGTGGCTTAATCCTGCCAACTGATTGTGACCATCAAAGTCATTCGCAACATTTTTCAAAGGAAGCACATTTTGCCAATGTTTATTCTTTTTCTCCAATTTCAATGAAAAACATAGTTAGGCCAGAGCAGGTTAAATATGCGTTCAAAATAGCATTCATTCTGGAAGTGTTCTTGCTATCCAGGCACTGCCTGTCTTTTGAGATTCTGGTGATTTTTAACTACTAACAAATTGACTTTATAGGGAAAGGGGAATGATAGCATTGGTGAAACTATATAAAACTTTCAGAAGATGTTTAATGCAGACTATCAGTGTTTTTTTTCCATATACAACTGTATTTATGCTTCATAAATTTAATATCTGACAGATAAGGAACATGGATTTTTTTATTGATGAAGAGTCACAAAGTTTATAAGGTTAGGACAAACTTGGTAAGCTAGAAGGTAAAAAAATCCAAATTTGAACCAGGGAATCTATTATCGTACCTTATTTCATATTGCATCTTCTACACACTTCTATGCCTGCCCCTCAAAAGGCAAATAGGTATCTAGTGAACATGAATTTTGGATCTCATGGTGAAGAGATTAGTAGTTATGTGTTCAGACTTTAGTTGCAGCAGAATTGATTGAAAATCAAATATTTATTTTCTGCTGAGTGTAAAATGAAGACAGACAAAAGAAAAAACTTTCTTAAAAATTAGAATGGGAAAGGTGTAGTACCAGTGCCTTCCAGGGAGACAACCATAGGGAGAGGCATATGTCCGTTATTGTATTTCAAGAAGAAAAATATGTGCACCATCTATTGTAGAAGGAGAGCTATGGAGTCAGGTATTTATCAGTAAATAATTCACCTTGGAATCATTTTCCTATTCTTTTTTATTATTTGATAGAATTTCATAACTCTCAAATTCGAATCCTCCCCGAGAGGATAAATTATAATTTGGCAGAGATATTTTGTATCTATAGTGGTTGCACTTTATAGATACATCAGTGTCAGAATTAAATATGTCTTCCTTTTTATTTCCTGGTTTTCTTACTTCTTAGTTGCACTGAAAATATCATAAGGCTAAACCACTTTACCACTTTGAAATTTTGCTCTCTCACAGATCAATTCATACTTCCTAAGAGATCTTTTCTGAACCTGAAAGATGTACCAAGTCTTACCAAAGTTTGATAAGATCAAGTGGAATTCACTTACCTTCTGGGAAGTAAAGAGAAAACTAGAAAGGCAAATGGGATATTTTTTTTTATAGTTGTAATTAATTTTGCTTACATTTTTCAAAGGAGAATAGCAATGCAAGTGCTAATTATCAATTGTACATTTGTTGAGTATATTTTTGTGAGGAAATTTTTTTTTTAGGGCTGGTGGCTAAGGCGTTAGTTTGCTGCTAGTACTGCTGTTGCTCAGGGTCTGGAATAATTTTCATGCATGGTAATAAATAATTCTTTTTTTCATACAGTTACAGCGCCAATACGATATGTATTTTATACCAGTAAATTCCTGTTAGTCTAGAGTTGAATGGCTACATAATCCCTTCCCTTCTCCTGCATGGTAAAGAACTGTATTCGGACTACAAAAGTGACATTCCTGGATATGCAAGTGGTGTCAAATAATATGCATACATGTTTCCACAGGTTATGATGTTAGATGTGCTTTTATTTTCCATCCTTCTTATTGATCCAGGGTCTTAGAAAAATAATCCACTATTTTAAAAGGCCTGTTCTGTAGGGTTGTCTTTACAGGGCTAATTGAACCAAGTCATGCAGCCTCTAGTGGATAGCTTTTGATAGAGATGGTCTATTTGACTCAAAGAGGGTTCACATGTCTGATGTGCAATTAGCTAGTGATATTAACACAAAGAAAAAGCTTTAGGAGGAGGAATGATGGGAAAGCTTGCAGAAAGTCAAGACGCAAGATCTGGTAAAAGAGGGAATAAGTAGAGTAAAAAAGAAGGGATTTTTTAGACTGCTTCTAGCCCTCTTATTGATTATTTATGTCTAGAAGCACAGTACAATGTTTATGTGTTTTCTCAACCTTATAGATGGTGAGCTTATTTAGAGTATATTTGCCTCACAGGAGTATTGCAGTGCTCAAGCAGTTTGTAAAACACTGGGTTAGAATTAATCAGAATGCACAAAATGCAGAAAGTTCCCATCAACAACGTCATTTCCCTTCTTCCTCCATGCAGGGCTAGTTCAGACAGTTTTGTTGGTGTAATTTATGTAATCATGTCCAGTTACGGTCAGAAAAAAACCCACAGGGAAACAAAAGAAGAGCTGAGAGATTTAAAAATCCTCTGCTTTCCTGGACACATAATTCTGAAGAAACTTTTTTAATGGAAAGTCCTCTCCAAATCCATTGAGTGCATTGCTATAAAGAAACATGGGACAATCACACAGGTTCTGGGTATATAGAGTACACAGGTCAAAAATGTTGAACCTGGATCCTTTCCCAGAAACACCTTCTCTCCTGGAGGCAATATTAATATGGAAATGTTGAAGACTTATTTATCCTTTCAAGTGAAAAAATCTGCAAAAGAATAATATTCATGTACATAGTCTGCAAAATGTTAAATAAAACTAGCCTTCAATTTGTTGAAATAATTTGCTGCAGAAATAGTGTCTGTTAAAAGCACACATTATATAGATGAGATCATGATTTCATCTAATTATCATTAACTTCTTACCTTAAGTATGAAGAAATCATTGAATTGCAACAGTTTGTGTTTTTATATTTAATATTTTTTGTATTTCTTTATGATTTTTTCCTTAACATACTGTTGTAATGTACTAACTCATAGGGGTAAACTAACAACTAAGAAGTAGGAATACAGGGAGAATGGGTGACCAGAAAAAAACCCAGCAGTTTGAATGGAGGGCTAACAAGTCAAGGCAAATCATGAGCACACAATGCTACTGTCAGCAGAAACATGGCATGGGTCTTCAGATCAATCACAATGCTGAGAGCTGTAGGCTTTTTGAGCCAAACTGCCCGTGGGTAATTGCATGGTAAAGGTTTATCAGAGCTGAGAAGCTTCCATGGCAACATCTGAGGAAGAGGACCTTCACCTAAAACCTGGCATGCCTGAATGAAGCACTTCCAGGGAAAGTGGGACTGATCTTGTCTGCGGAGCTGGTCAAAATAGCAGGGATAGCCATTAACTCTGGTTATTTGGTTGCCATAGACACGCAACGGAAGAGAAAATCTAATTATAAGAACAGCTTATCTGCTTTAGCCCCCCCCTGCCCTGCCAAGACACGAACAGAAACTCAGGAATGCAGTGTTCCACGGTAGCCTTGAGCTCATTGCATTTTTCTTTCCAGAGGTAGCAAAGGTACAAAAGCAGAGGCCTCTGGTGAGTTCTCTCTACTTTCAAATGGTTCATTCTTGTATTGTCCAGACTATATACAATGAGTGTCATCTCTCCTGTAGGATAGCGCCTTTCTCTTCTTTCCTGCTGTTTGGTTCGTAAAGGCTGGTCTTGTATTTTCAGTATTTTTAATAAGGGAGGGAAAGTTAATGATGTGTCCTGCGTTGTTTCAAAAAGTATAAATAGCACCCCACCATGATTTTTGCTCTCAGAAAACCTGTCTGTAAAACCCAGACCCTCATTTCCTTTGAACCAGAATTTATCCCTGTGATCATCTAAGATGATTTCTGAAACTCTTTTCTGAGATGACACATGTACGTTGTGATTTCTGAAACAATACTGTGTGGGTCACTGCCATGCAGCATTAGAAAGATACAGATTGAATAATGCAATCCTGTTACACTTGTCTGACTATTCCAGAGGAGTAGGACATTATTTATCTTGAAGATTTTCTTTATAACTTTTAGCCTCTTCCATATCACTTTTAACATCATAAATAAAAAACTCATTTTGCTACAGGACCCATAATTGTGTCTGAATTTATGGCTTGCTGCTAATACAATAAATTTAATCTGGATAGCTTTTGAGACTTTCCTAGCTCTTCATCAATTTAAGAGGTGGATGAAACATTCTACAAGCATCATGTGGCTTTAAACTACACAACAACCCATAAACATTTGGTGAAATTCAAGATAAATTCAAAATCTACAGTCAAAACTTCAGATTTGAATGACTTCAAGTAAGACACTCAGATTCACTCCTAAAGATGTAGGCAGATAATTTTATTGTTTATGTTGAAATATTTAAGTTTTATTACCAGAATTTACAGGTTATTGCTGGTAGCAATTCAAATGTGAATGTTCTATATGAAACCAAGCATGTTACTGGTGGAACACAATAAGGACAAGATCTCTTGGCCAGCATGTAAGAGGTTGAGACAGTTATTATATCTGTTTTGGAGCAAGGAGGTGAGCTTTGGCTTCCTACAGGTCTAGCAAGAGTTTTTGCTGCTAAACTAGAGCTAAACTCTGTCCTTCTGTGAATATTTCTTTATCTACCATGGACTGACTCCAAAAGGAAGGGCTGAAGCCTAAAGATGGGTTGTCTCTGTAATCCTAACCACCAACCCATTTGTCAGTCTCAGCTACTGGATCTCCCACTCTCTCTTACTCTCTATACGAATATATGCATACATCTTCCATCTTTGGCAGTAGTAAAGTGCCATCGATATAGATAGTTTCTATAAAAAACTGTGCTCAGAAATGGGCAATCTGGAGCTTTTCTGGCTTGAGGAAAACCTGCAATACAAGACAGTGCCTTTGCCAGGTGATGACAGGACAGTCTCAGGTGATCTGTCTGTTGTGAAAAATTGCTTAGAGCTGTTGGAAGGCAAACCTGTAAGATGTGTTTACATTCTGGTTATCTATAAATAAATTTTGGAACTAACATTTGGTTTAGTTATAATGTAAATTTTCCTAGAAATTGTATATCTGTATAAGAAGCTGGCTGCTTGGTTCAGTCCCTCTAAGGTGCACTGTAGGATGGAAAAAAGCCAAAATACTATATGTTGTCAGGAACATTACAGGCTGGATGCATTTCTTGTGTTTTCTAAAGCTAATCAGTCATTTGTTTGTGTCATATGAAATAAGCACTTCTATGCATGTTTGATGCCTTGTCCTTTAATAGCCTGTGTAGATAAAACCAGGCATGTTCCATTTTTATAGGCAGTTGTGTAAAGTGCCTGACTGGACAACTCTCCCTACTGCTAGAAAGAAGCAGTTTCTGCCACTTTTCATGAACAGAGCAAGTAAGAAGTCAGGGGCAGTAAAGACACAATGGTGTCTTCTCTTAAAGTATGATATTGAAATAATAGAAATAAAACTACTGGGCATCAAAATACTTTCTATTCTTGAGGTTTCAAAGGATGTCTGCATTACTAAAAAAAATTCTTCAGTGCGTAGAGCAATTAGCAACCTAAAGCAATTAGTAATCTTCTTTTACCACAATTGAAAGGTAGTTTGGAAAATTAACTGGTATGGGATTCTAATTTATTCAAATAAAAAGTAACTACCTTGATGCCATTTACTTTATGAATATGCTGATAATTTGCAATAATAGGCAGTTATATTAACAGTAAAAGTGGTGAAATCAGAGAAAAGGTGAAGACAACTCAGTCACATGGTATATATACTTCAGTGTAATGTCTAAGCCTTTGAAGATTTTCTTTGTTCCCTCGCCAAATTCTTAATTTAAACTGGATATTTCTTTTCAGTGCCACTTGCTTGCATTAATGATATCTACTCAACATTTCCTCCTTCTGTAGGTTTTGTTCAGCATGGTTTGCTCTTGCAATTTTCTATATTGTACTTCTAGTGGGAATATTCTTCTCCTCTTTCTCCTTGTTTTATAGAAATAAATTTTTTAGCCTGCTATTTTCACTCTATGAGCAGTATTACTGAATTTAGTGGCACTACAAACAGCAAGCAATGACAATAAATCTAGGCTTTATTATTTTAGTATTTCCATAGTAGTACTGTTCTAAGTGAAGCATAAGTTTTCCAATTTGATACCCAAATTGATGGCAAGCAATTGAAAAGTTTATCCCAGACTCATTCTCTTCTTGTATCAGATATTCAAGCAAATGTCCCCAAATGTGCATTTCATATGCTGCAAAACATTGGCAGGAGTTTTCAGAGTTATTTTCACACTTAGTAATCTACAGTTTAGTAAAAGCATCAAAAATACAATGTAAAATGCTCAATCATCCTCTATGTGACATGTTATACACCAGCTTAAATGCCTTTTTCCCTTTATCTTCCAGCAAATATTGCTGCCTCACACATGGAAGTGAATGGCTGCAAGAGGCTTTTAAGTAAGTACCTTTCTGTCGCTTGATGCCTCTAAGTATCACAGAATCATAGAATGATTTGGTTTAGAAGGGACCTTGAACTTCATCTGGTTCCAACCCCCCTGCCTTGGGCAGGGAGACCTCCCATTAGACCAGGCTGCTCAAGACCCCATCCAACCTGGCCTTGAACACTTCCAGGGAGGGGGCATCCACAGCTTCCCTGGGCAACCAGTGCCAGTGCCTCACCATCCTCAAAGTAAAAAATGTCTTCCTAACATCTAATCTAAATTTACCATTTTCAGCTGAAAACCGTTACCTCTCATCCTATCACTGCACTCCTTGGGGAAAAAAAGGAGTACGGGTATACGATAGTGCCAGGGACAGGGAATAAGGGAGAAGGCTGCGAAGGGCTTCCCCCTGCAAGGAGCCCGAGGGGAATCAGGACACATGGGACAGAGGGGACGGGTCCCCGGGGAGCGGTCGCTGTGCCTGGTGGCAACATGTCGGGGCACCTACCGCCTCTGCTGCTTCCTCAGAAAGCAGTGCTGAGGGCAGTACCAGCTGCCTCCTCCCCTGAGTGCCCATTCCCAACTCCTGCAGGGCTCCTTTTTTTCCCCATGTGCTCTGCTAAATGGGCTCTCTGTGCAGTTCAACACGTTTTGAGCTTCTGGGGGAAGCAATTGCTTTCCGGTTCTTAACACTTTTCTCCGTAGCCCTCAGGTAAACCCAAATAAATTCAAATAATTCAGGGTTTGTTTTGCAGATTCAAGGGTTCATATATATTTACATAATCCCTCTTTCACAACACTTCTTTTCCTTCACTGAGGAAAGCTTTGTCTTCTACACTAGATTTTTCTTGATACTCTTCACTCTCAGCATCACTATTAACATGCAGTTTGCTCCAACTCAAGTTGGTTCTCTGTGGTATTGGCTGAGGAGCTAATAGGACTTGATTACCCGAGAAAAGGAAAGGTTGAAGTGGCTAAGAGAGATTTACCTTCCCCACTCTATCCTGGAGAACAGTAAAGAGTGGCTTAGTCAGCTGATACAGGTTCAACCCTTATTCAGAGAGCTAAATTCATCCTTCTTCTATCACAACAGTGTTGTGTTTAAGCAATTAATTATGTATGAATGAAGCTGCCAAAACCAGGAGGCAGAGGAGGAAAGAAGAGGGTGGTTTAGGGGTGTTATATGTAAAATTTACTTTCCTCTAGCTCCAGCTACACCACTGGTTTTCAGTCAAATTCTTACTTCTGCCAGGCATCATAAAAAGCAAAAAACCCCAATTCCAAGTCCGAAGCAAAGATGATTAAGATTTAGGTGTCACTGGTGTATAATCAACAAAGTTCTTACCTCCTGAAAATGAATCATCTTTCTTTTCTTGTCAAAAATGTAAAGAGAAGGCTCCGTAGGAGCTTGAGCTTTTTGGGGAGAAGTCGTCACTTATCCCACATAATCCACTGGGATCATCCCAAAAAAAACAACTAGTCTAATCTTAAAGTGACTTTTATTTATTTCCATCAAACTTATCAAAGGCATCAACAGAATCTCCTGTCTCAGAGTCAAAGCTAGGTGGAAGTTAGGGTTGTGTTTGCTGATCCCCATTCCGTCCCTGAAGCAGACTACCAGCAGAACTGTGCTTCCACATGCTGGGAAGCCAACTCACTGATGATTAACTGATAATGCCTCACAGAAGAAGTGGTTAAAAAAAAGCAAACCATCTGTATCAGCTGATCTGGTCTATATCTGTCCTTACAGATGTCTGAGGAATGTTTCAATATTATCTTTTAAAGAATGGCACTAAAAGTTGTTCTTCACGCCATGTTCAGCTGCCCTCAGCATCCTTGCACCTCCTCCGGAGTCACAGATGTAGCCTATTCCAGAAATGTGGGAAGATATAAAAGTTCTAGCTAGGGACCTTGAAATGGAATGCTGGGAATATGGTAAAGTGGTGACCTGCTTTGACAACTCTGCCCCTGCTCTGAGGCACTGGCTTGTGTGCGACTGCTGGCTGGGGAAAGGCAGGGTAACAACACAGCAGAGCAAATCGTCTCTTGTTATGACCTGCTGAACTCCTTAATCCCAATCACATACCTCCTTGCTGCCAGTTAGCTCCTGTTTGTTTCACACTTCTCTTTTTTTTAAGTCCTAGGGTCAGAAACCTTTCAACATCCACCCAGTGCCTTGCTGCAGTTGGCAATTTGAAAGTGGTTAGTCTTGCCCTACCATTCCAAGGACATTCCTGTGGAGGATGGTTATATCTTTGGATAGGCAACAGAAGTTGTCCTGGTGCTCAGGGTTTCACTGGGTTGGTTTCCGAAAGCAACAGTGGACATCTGTACTAGCAATTTATTTGAAAATGAACATAAATTACTGCTATCTAGATGTTAAAAAAAAAAATACAAGATTTATGCTGAACATTTAGTCTGCTATGACCAAAACGTGTACAAAAACTGTTTAGGAAGCAGTAGTACATATACTTCCTTGCCTCTCTTTTTCTCCTTCCTCTCCCTTGCTGGTCCTTCAAGAGGATAACATACATTGTTTCCTCAGAGCTGTGTTCACACAGAGAGCTAACATTTCTGGATGCAGAGAGACAGAACTTTGTTTCCCTGGCAACTGGAGCCACCAGAAAGCATTTCCAGCATCTCCTATCCTTACTCAGGTTCACTATTATTGTAGCCTTTGACCAATAAAGTAGTAAAACAAATCGTGGACTAAAAAAGGCCATCCTGATGGCCTGCTCCACTTAACTCCTTGGGTCTCCTTCCCAACCTCTGGAATAAAAAGTGACCTCTCAAAATGATCCCATATCAAAGTTAATACTTCAATATGCTAACTTTAGTTATATTTACTTTGATATGTAATAATTTTGAGTGTTATAAGTCATGGTTGAACCTCAAGCCTATCCCGCATCTTTAACTTAAATGTAGAAAGCATCATGGTCTTCAGGGAAATGATGTCAGCAACTAAGCAAATTTCACTCCAAACCTGCATGTGCTGGTGAGATGGAGCTGTGTCTCTGCTGTGGCATGTTGAGCAGGTGCTGCACAGAGTCGTGCCAGTGATTCAGTGTGGTTCATTCTTACATCTGAGTCAGGGAGGAATTAATGTCCTGGCACATTGTTAAGGTTTTGAAGCCGTGTGCTGATGGGGGCAGCTTTTTACTTTAGCTTTTGGTAATAAAAAAAGACAATGCTGAAGCCCTTCCCAACTGCTATTTTTACATATCTCACTCTTCCCATGTTCCTTATTCATTTGAAGAATTTCACTAGGATTACAAAAGAGAATACTTTATAGATACAAAATTTCCAATTTATGGTTGTTCTTCCTCCTTCCACTTAAAGGTAGCAATTTTGTATAGCTTCTTTGTGAATGAGGCAGAGAGTCTTGGGAAAAACTGTGGTTGTGTAAGTGCACAGTTAGTGTTGTGCCAAAGTATTGGACAATGAAGTGCAGTATTTCTTTACCTTTGAGGACAAGAGTTCACAGCTTAAAAAATACTCCCTAAATATAGATTTTGATATATGGTTTTGTATTTCAACGAAAACCTGGGGGCATGTGGGCCACAGGCTTGTCTAACAACCTTGCTGAAGGAAAGTTGTAGCAGAGTGTTGAGATTGTGCTTTCGTGCTTTGTCTTCCCGAAATCTTTCCTTACTTTCCCTTGTTCCCAAAAGAACAAAGGCTTATTTCTGATGTGATCCCTTAGAGGGAACAGAGATTTCTGGCATCAATGTGTGAATAAACTGGGGTAGGTCATCTGCAAATCTTTTCATTCTTTTCTTTTGTGACTTCAGGAATATCCTAGCCTTTTCTGCAGGGCTATCAGAAACGGCACAGAGGTACTGAGCAGTTACATGTTGAAGGAGAGCAAGATGGAGGTGGAGCGTGGTCCTCCTTTTTGCCCTTGATTTTTTTGTTGATATCATAGCAGATATTTCCAGTACCTGTGGTAAGACCAATTCCTACTGTTAGTCCAAATATTGCAGTGTTGTTGTAAAACTCCACCTCATTCCAGTCCCAAGTGGTTGTCATGTGTACTCCACTAAGGGTCAGTGACTGTAACTATAAGCACATTCTTTTTGTACTAGCTCTAAAATCCCTGGAGAGTTTCAGCACAGAATTTAGCTAGAGAAAGAGTAGCTTATTGTCCAGCCAGTAAGAGCTGAAAAGCTTTGATTCTGCTATTAATCTTAGTGAGTTTTTTATATCACCTGGTCTTTAGATTTGTGCAGGACATTAATATAATTTTCTTGCCCATACAGAAGTTTCTGATCCACCTTTAGGAATTGTAGAGTGACAAACTGTTGCTTATTTCTCCCTCACTTCAACCTAACCCTTAGAATCTGTTCAATTGATTATTTTGCAGTTGTATACGCTCAAATTTAAGGTGTGTTTCTAAACACTCTTAATTCCAGAATGTGGAGAAATCTGAGGAAAATATTAACAAGAATTTGAAAGTTGCCAAGGAAAACTATATATGAGAAGAAGTAGCAGTAGCAACTCCATTTGTGCATTTGCAAAATCACATGGATTGCAGAAGATATAAACAGGATGGAGGATACATTATTTTGTTAGGATCTCCTTTTATCTTCCAAGAAAGAAGTGTTCCATCCTTAAATGCATTTGGCTTGAGGGTGTTTTTTGTCACTGTTCTGCATTTTTTTATATCTTCATTAAGGGTGAAACTTTCAGACAGCACTGTATAAATGATAGTGAGCAGATGGTGATGCTCTGGAGAAAGCAGTGACTGGAGTCAAAGCCATCACCACCTTTGCACAAGTTTCTGCCTCTAAGAAAGTAGATCTGTACCTTTAAAGCCTCTTCCATGACTTTTGACTCTACAGCTAACATAATTCCTCATCTTGATTACAGGTTTAGGAGAAAATATCTTTTAGAATAGGAACTGCAGCCTGATCATAGACACTCAAGAGGAGCACAAAGTAAAGTTTCAACATTAAAAAAGAATGAAGGAAACCCACAACCCATTTCCCAGCCATTTAACCTTCACCAAATGCCTCTGTCAGCTTTGGTAGCCAGGCTCTAACTTTCCTCCAAGTTTCAGGTGTAAGTGAATAGGGGCACAACCAACCAGTGAGAAGTGTTTTGGATGCACGATTGTGAATCTGAGGTATGAAATAGCTGAAGGACCAGGCAAGACATCAAAAATAAAAATTCCTGTTTTATTTAATATCTATGATTCTTTAAAAGCATGTGGGATTCAGTAAGAGAAGATCATTACCTGAGGCCTGCGAGAGCAAGGGAAATGAGGAAAGGCAGCTCCGAAAACTGTATTAAAAATAAGCATTCATTCATTGCAGATATTGTATTTTGCTTTTCTTTTAATTTATCTGCCTCTCAGTGTTTAGACAGAAGTCATGTGAGCTTCTGAGCTGCAGGGACAGAGACAGAGGAGAACGTGTGCATCAGTGCAGAGTGCTGCTGGAGCACTAGCAGAGCAAGAGGGAGGCAGAGGGAGCCTGAGAGGGAAAAGGCGAAGTGGTGGGAGCTGGAACAGCAGCAACTGCTACTATCACGTTGCAGCTCGTGTCCGGGAACCGGTTGCACTGCCAGCACTCCTCGCTGAAGGTTCAGATGCCTCAGGTTCAAAAGTCGGTGGTACTTCCAGGAGCCAAGTGGAACTGCTTTATTTCTTTCTTTTCCTGTGAAGAACATCTGCTTGAGGACTCCGCTCCTTTTCCTGGACTGAAAGAGGTATTTTATGTCATTAATGTGTCTGTTCTTTGAAAATAGGTATGGGATCGGGAAAAAAATAGCTCAGGGCAGGACGCCAAAGCAGATGTGCAGAGAGGTGGTGGGTTTCTCTCCCTCTCTTCCTCCCTCCCTTTACAGCAGAGCTTAGGCAACAAGGAGCCCTTGTCATTAGGATACTATTTGACTTAGAATATGGAGGATGGGAGAGACAGAGTTAAAGTGTGGAGGTGGATCTGATCTCTTTCCCATCTGATTTGTTTTTCTGTGCAATCTCTGAAAGTGGAGGAAAACTTTCTTTGAGCAGCAGGAGGAGCAGCACTTACCCATTAGACAGCAAGATGTAAAATTTGTAATTATTTTATATGAATATGGTTTGCTTGGATCTCTGCTTGGCAAATTACAGTTCCCATCACAGCAGAGCTCCTGTTATCATGTAAAAATTTCAGAGGTCTTAACATCTGATTGTAACAGCACTTCTGTTTCTTTCCCTCTCTTCCCTCTTTCCAGCATACTTTCCCCCTGCTGTCTGCGCTCTCCTCCCAGTCTTCTTCCTGTCTGTGGAAGCTGTGCCCCTATGGATGCCCCTGTACAGATATTCCGGGAGGAGTCAGACTCCACCTGCTCCCCAGGGCCTTGTCATCCCCCCAGCACCAGCAGCAACTGGCTCCTGGGTTGGGCAGACTACGACAGCAATGCTACCAGGGCCTTTGGGGACTCTCAGCACAACCACACCAGCATCTCCCCGGCAATCCCCATCATCATCACTGCTGTCTACTCAGTGGTCTTCGTTGTCGGCTTGGTGGGAAACTCTCTGGTCATGTTTGTCATCATAAGGTAGGGGGCTTTGGAGTATCTGTTGGAAGAGGTGCAAATGACCATCCCTAAATTTAGCAGTGGAGGGAGGGGGATAGTTTACGGAGGCTCTCTTGTATGCTTACATGAGGAGCTGGAAGAAATTAACTGGAATGACCCGAACCTTTTCAGTTTTTCTGGGCATGCAGTTAGAGACAGAAAGGAGAAGCAGTCTAAAAGTGATAAATCCAACAGCCTGTGGGAAAGGTGCTTTGTGCCCTGGAGCTGTGTTCATTGGGTGCCCTCTAGGGATGAGAGGCTGCTCCCATTCCAGGAAAGCTCAAGCGGAAGAAAGAAACTTCTGCAAGGCAGCTTTTTTTCCCCCATAAGGGGGTCCCCAAGGCATGGTTTTGTGTGTCTAGTCACGCGGATGCTGATTTGTTGCTGCCTTTTCACCCAGTGGCTGGTCTAACCAGGTGGGGTAAAAAAGGAAACAATAAAGATACATGGAAATGCTTAACATAAACCATGTGTTTCTTTGTCTAGTGGTGTTTAACCCCAGGTGTTGGATTGAAGAAAGCAAAGCAGATGCTGAAATTTTTCTATTGTTTTTCAGGAAACAGGAGAAAGTTATGTATGTGTTATTTAATTTTTCACCATTTAGTGAAATGTACCAATCACTTGTTTATTGGAGTATATTTTAGCTTGCACTATGATTTCTTTCTTTTTGTTCTGTTCATTTGCAATTTATAAAAATGTTTGGACAGTGCAGAACAACATGGAGATAATGAGTGACCAAGGGGAATGAAATCATACAACTTGCCTGAAAAAAAAAAAAAAATTATGGAGTATTCGTTGCTTAAATGAAATCAGCTTGTACACAGGAAGAAAAATAGAGGCATTGGAAGGGAAGGGACCTTGTTAGTAAAGTATGCATGAGAAGGGTCAAGCAATTGCAGGATGGTGAAATAACTGTCAGCCTTGATATAGGGGGAAGTTAACTAGAAGCAGTGAAATTGCTGATGAGGTAATTTATGAAAGATGAGTTATAATCAAATGAATACTCTTGAATAATGGAAATAAAATCCCCTTTAATAGTCAGTGTGACAAATAAGGATACCTGTAGTCAATTTGGAGAAACTGTTTTTCTACAGCTTTATGATTCTGTAATTTTTATAATCCTGCATGCCCTTTTGCCTGTTTTGCAAGAAGAGAGACTCCATATTTTACACACATCCAGCTGCAAAGGCTGGTGTTTTCTAAGCCACCAGTCACTAACAATGACAGCTGATTAACTGGCTTGGACTTATCCAGAGCCCTAGAAGTTAGCATGTATAGATTATACTGGTGTATATGTAATTTCTTTTGTTCCTCTCTTTCAGTTACCCTCCTAAGATTATTTTTGTGAAACTGCAGCTAGTTGCTCTTCTACTAATTCCTATATAAGCCTTTTGCTTCAGTTTCGTCTTGGCTCATCTCTTGATACGCAATCAAAAAAAATAAATATGACAAAACACCAGTTGTTTTTTATTTAAGCATCCCCCCCGAAATTAATTAGCTGAAATTAATTTATACACAAACTTACTGTTTAAAACATTTTATGATTTTGATATATTCCAAATGTTTGTGCAAGAGGTGTATTTTCTTCATTTTTGTCTTAACCTGTCATCCCACTCTCTCCCTCCCATCAGCTGTCTGCGTGATTGCATCTCAAGATGGATTTTCACGTCCCATTGAAAAACATAGCCTGCAGGGATGTCCTTTGTGTGGAAAACCAAAGTCTGTGGCAAGTTTGTGAAAAAAGGTGATAAGGGAGGGAGTGATTGTGTGTTCCCCAGCCATCCCACATTGTTTCACCTTCAGCTGCCACTACTTTAAGGAAAGATGGTGACAGACCACGGTTCTTCTTTACCGTCCAGCTGAGCACAGTGTTTGTGTGAGTCCCATCCTTGCTGTTTCTCACCACTCTGAATTCTAGATCTGCTCCCCTCCTCCTGGCTCCCTCTGGACCATCTGGCAAGGCAGGCACAGCTCCTCTTCCTTTTGTCCTTTTAAACAACATCTAATACTTTTAGAATAGTTTGATTGGAAGGGACCTACAATGATCATCTAATCTAACTGCCTGATAGCTTCAGGGCTGACTTAAAACCAGTTCTTTATGTTATGAGACTTTCAGTGTCAATGCTATGGTAGATTCAGGAGACTCCAAATAGTCTTCACATTCCTCAGAAACAGGCTTAAATTCAGCCATAAAATATATCATAGGCAGGCCTTGACCTGCTCCTTGTTTTAATACCCCAACAGTGGTGGTTTTCTTACTTTTGCATAAGGGCTGGTGAAAAGCTCTTGGAGATCAGTGATTCAGCATGTCAGCAGCCTGTGCACAGAGTGATAGGTGCTAAAAATCTCCTCCAGGAGTGGTGGGATGTATTTCTGTTGAGAGGGAAAACCCATTCAGAGTTCCCTCACAGGGAAATTAACAGGAGAAAGACACTTTGATCATATGTACAAGCTCCTCAAAGAAAAGTAGTTGAGTTTGGTACAGATCCTGTAAATGAAGGCTGAGTGGGTATAATACTTTTGTGCGGTGGTTGTGGCATGACCCAATAAACCATGCCTCAGGAGACCTGGGTTTTTCTCTTAGTTTCACTACTAAATGTCAACAATTTGTCCTGTCTTAACAAGGTCATTTCATGGCCCTGTGACTTGATTTCCTCATAGGTGAAAAAAAGATGCCGATATTGCCTGTCTTTAAACGCACAACAACAGTTGGAGTTAAAAGTTAAAACCAATCACTAAAAATCCTAGCAGAGCAAGACTAAGGCTATTGTAGGGACCCCAGACGCCTCAGGCATGTTGAGAAATGAATACTTTTTAATGTGCAGGAAGAGCTTTATGTTGAGTGTGCAGTGGAACCTGTTTTCTTCACATGCACCTGTTGCAGCTGGCTCTCGCAGTATGAGTGGTTTGCAGGAACTCTCAATCTTTCAAACATCTCTCAATCAGCTGTGAGGCATGTATACCAGGCCCAGGGGGTCTGCTGTCAGGCCAGCAGCTGGCCAGCTGCGTCGATAGTGCCTTGCTCATGCTGAGCCATGGCACATGGGATGGAATACTCTCCTCTGGCTGCTGCTTTTCCTGGGGAGGAAGCGAGAGAGAAAGAGGGCATCATGTTACTTGTTGCACTGGTGAGGAGGACGAGGCATGAATTAGTTTTATAGAAACCAGGTGAAGTTTTCCAACCCCTCCTGAGTAAAGTTACACAGCTATATGTGTCTTGGCATGATCAGAATCTCTCTCAACCCCAAACATTTTCTTTTGAGATTAGTTTTACCTCTCAAGTCTTAGAATACATTTCTGGAGGTGAAATATTTGGCTGAAGTTTTCCTCCTGACTTTATTTCTTTGAAATTTAGTGCTAGCTTTAAAGGTAATGGTACTTTCTTGTGATAACCAGAGCAAAAGAAAAGTCTCCTGTCTAAAGTTACAACTTCAACTTTTGGATTTGCCCTTATCAAAGCCGTAAACATACTCTGGTAAGAACTCTGGGAGGTGCTGTCCAGATTCACTTTTTCAATGTGTGTGCTTTACCCTCATTATTCCTGAAGTCATTCACTGAGAGCAGCTGCTATCATCAGGATCCTAAATAGCCAATCCTGTATTTCCTTTAAATTATCTTTCAAGCTTCCAGTGAACTGAATAATTGTCTGCATTCAAAAACAGTTTTAACAAGAGGCTGTGTCACAGATATGCAGATTGATTCCTAAGGGAAAAAAGAAAGCTTGTAATCCTCTGCTTAGTCTAATGTTGAAGAAAAATTATAACTAGTAATACATTTTTTGAACTGAGTGGCATCTTATGTAACAGGAAGAGTATTTAGGGGATGTCATACAAAATCAACTCTTTTCCAGATTGCTTTTAAAACTTCTCCATCATTCATTCCAAGAATGAAAATATTTTAAAAAAACTATACAGAAATGAGATTGATTTGATATACTGGTTTGACTCCGAAACAGCTTTTTATGACATCAAATATTACTTGTTAATTTCCTTTAAATTATTGTTCTAATTTTATTAAATTAAATTTGAAAATAATATTGTTCTGAAGTGAAAAATGAAGCTCCAGAAGAGTCAGTTTAACTAAATTACCTGTTCCCTATTGGCTGCTAAAAAGTAAAGGCTGAACTCTGCTACTCTTTGTGAAGTTTATAGCTTTTTACCTTTTTTCGCCTGATCAAGTATTTGACACCTTACTATTATCAGTAGGGAGGTATCAAATGGATTTATAGTAATTTATCACAGGACCACAAAAAGCATCTGGCCTTATCTCACTGAATGGAGGTAATTTCGGTAGATTCTGCAGGATTTGTCCAACCTTGGCATGATTTTCATCACAACTTCTAAGGCTGATCATTACCAACAGCTTTTACAGTTGGCATAAAAACCATGGTAACAGGAAACAGTATTGGTATAAAACAATATTGGTAGTTTGACAAGCACAGCACATTGCCACAAATTTTGCATGTTTCTAATACTTTTAGTGCCCTGTTAAACTTTAGCTAAGTGAGACCTAGAGTTTATAACCTGACAATAGACTCAACATGAGCTCCTAATACGATGCTATGATAAGAAGAGCTGATACTGAAAAAGCAGAGAGAGCAGAGGAAAGGCTTGGAAGGAATGTTTACTTGAGAACCATATTAGAGAGAGGCTGTGGCTTATAGTGAGTGATTTGTCTGGCTTCTGAAAAGTGATTTGGTATTCATCCAGTTACTTCCTCTGGGCTAGCAGCCAGGTAGTCATTTGTTTCACAGAAAGGCATAACTGGAGTCAGTGTCTGAAAGCAAGACAAATTACAGGGAGCTCTTTTGAACTGACAGAAAGAGAAAACTTAAAAGGACTTTCCATTTTGGCTGGTGGCAAGGCAGAAAGCTTGAGATAGCTAGGCTGTCCTCAGACAGGAGAGCAATGGGGAAGCTCATGCTCCTGGGTGGAACATGGGTTGGTGTTAGTGTTGGTGTTACTGTAGGGTTATAGGTTGGACTTGATGATCTCAGAGGTCCTTTCCAACCTTGTAATACTGTGATACTGTGATGGGGAAAAAGTGTAGTGGGGAGATGTTGCTGAGGACAGCAGCCTGGCTAAACTCTTCTGGTGAAGGGGACAGAGTGAGAAAAGAGCAGGGACCCTTCATTTCATTTTTCCTAAGAGAGGATTTTGAATTTGATGAAAGGGTGTTGTGGCAGAAAATTCTTATCTTGATGATTTGGGTGACCAAGAGCAATGGAGGAAAGTCCTCGTGTCTTGCCTACTCTCACTGCTTATTCAAACTGTGCTTACTTTGTCCTTTAAGTTAAATTCTCTGAAAAAGATGAGTTCCCAAAGAGAGTTTCAGTTGCATATTGCTTTCTAAAGCAAAAGCATCCAGAAAATCTTTGACAAATTCTATTTCTAGGAAGTTTACTTCATGTCTCTGTTTTGGTTCTCCCATCTGTAAAAATTGGATAATTCTTGCAAAATGTGGACTCCATGCTTTTTTTTTCTCAGGGAAGAATTTGTGCTTTATTGTTATTCTCTTTTGTGGAGTTTGAGAGGTAGTATGAATGCCATTTTGTCTACAGACAGGCATGAGTGCATGAGCTGAATCAGCTGTGTGGAAGGGGTGTGCACAGACGGAGTGCGGACATAGGAAGAGGGGTGTCTGACAATGCTGGAATTCTGCAAAATTTAAAAAGTATATAAATAAAGAATAAGTAAAGATGTATAGCATTTCCATAATTCTATTGGGAAGTTTGCATGCCAGCCTGTGTATCATCTTTGAAATATTTGTTTCTCCTGAAGCCCAAGGGTTCAGATCTCATTAGATTCATCTTCTAATCCCTAGGAAAGTGAAAATTAATTCTAGGGAGTTTGCTATTTTCAGTTCTAAGGCATTATTTACAATGAAGCCTCTGTCTCCTCTGTATGAAAACCTAACCCAATTTTATTCAGTGCACAAGTTTCCTCTAATACATGACAAGCAAGTGTACAGAACCTTTCTGTTTTCTCCATTCCTCATACCAATCCACACATGCAACACACGGTGCTTTGCCTGGCTGCTTGCCTGGCTGCTTGTTTCTGCTACGAAAGTCAGTGCTATTCAGTGACTATACAGGGCTCCCAAACTTAGCTGCACTGAACCTGGATTTTATATTTGCTGACTGACTACCTAGCTAAATCCATTTCCCAATGCATTGTAGATAGCCTAGCCACTGTGGATACCACAGGGCAACTGGGAAAGGTCTCCTTTGGTAGCAAGAGATGGGAACTTGCATGGTGGGACTATTTCGGACAAGCTATTCGGTATTCACTTAGTGTTCACACTCAGAAAATATTTTTACCGTGCTGCTGGCTGATGGACCTGCTGTTTGACATGCCTTTCAGAATGACTTGTTTGTTAAAATGTGCTGAAGAAGAAGAATATTTTCACCTTGGCAGATACAAGTTGTGCTGTTCAATTGACTGTGTGTTTTCTGCATTTTGCTTGAATAATCACCTTTGGGAATGAGTGTGTTCAGTTGGTCTATGCTATGGATTTCTCTGAGCAGGTGAGGAAAGCATAGGAGTGTAGAGAAAGCCTGCCCAGTTGCCTCCCAAGAGGGACTGATGACTTTTACCTGAGATGGGTCACTACTGACATATGCATTTATTGCCTTACCACATAATGCTATACTTGTTATAGAGTGAGGTCCCTTGCCTCTCATTTGACTTTGTTACAGGAATGCTGACCAGAGATTCGGGTCTCCACACATCCAAATGTGTAGTTGTCCTATAAAACACTCACAGCAGTGGCAGTTATTATTCATCCCTGTGGCAAAATGGAGAGTAGCTGCCTTGTTTTGAGAACACGGGCGATATCCACACCCCGAAATCACTGTATGAGAGATATTTCTGATTTTTTTTCCCTTATTTTTCTCCTACAGAAACACATAGGGAAATGAAATGTTCAATAACATTTGGCTGTTTCCAAGCAATTTCTGCATACATAGCTACCTATGGACATCAGAGGCTCTCCGAAGAATAAGAAGGAAAGCAAGACTCTGAAAAATCTTCTGGAGCTGCTGTCCCTCTTCCCTTGAGCAATGAAATTTATTCTTTTCCAGGCAATCTCTGTCCTACTCATTTTCCTCCCTTACTCCCATAGGAAGCACCTTGCTCTGCTAAAGGAGCTCATGTTGTTCATGAAAAAAATGTCCTTCCAAGAGATAAAATGATAGGAAAGGTGAATACTAACAGAAACAGAGACTAAGCACTCATTAGGGCAATATACGGGTGGCAAAGTAAGAAGGATTAAGATGGGCCGTGTAATACCTTGGGAACTCACCATAATAGACTGGAAAATGTCTGCAGCCACATAAAGTTTCTTAAAAGGCAGAGTCAGCTGCTTGACAGGGTCTAGATTCATCTTACTTACCAACAGAGGTAAAACATCAAGTACATAGCCTAAGATAACTGTATATGCTCTCTAATAATTATATTAGGCATACTGGTTTTGGGTAAAGTACCGATTTTGTAATGCATTCTCGCTATTTCAGTTTAAATCACCATAAATCACAGCACCTTGATATTTCTCTGAAAAATGCTACTAAAATCTTGGAAGCAGAAGTTTTGTAATATGGCTGTTTCTTAGATTAAGCATATTTATTCAAAAAGAGACACTTATATACATATAAAAATATTAAAAGTCTTTATCATAGAACAATGAAAAATAATTTTTTGTTAAGTAGTGTGTATTTTACTGCATTTTGACCAGGATGTAAATACACTTGAACTTCTCTAATTCAGAAGTTGCTTCTTTAGCTCCAGAAGGAAAGCTTCCACATCTAATCTAAATCTGCAAGATCTTGTTCTGTCTCAGTTCATGACTAGTTCAGAGCATTAAAGCTAGTGGTAAATTGTAAGGATTTTAATGATACCTTCAGACATTTAGGTAGATTATGCTCCCTGAGGGGGAAATAAAAGGCAAAATCATGATTTTCTTCTTTAAGCTGCTTAAAAACAGGTACCTACAGATGTTTATTGATAAAGCAAACTCCACTTTAGATTATTACTTTGTAGGCAACACGTAGAATTTTTTGTAGGTTCCTAACAATTTTGATGTTAAAGACAGGGGACATTTAAATGTGTGCAGCAACAGTGTTTGCCTTTGTTTAAAGGGTTTTCTGAGATCCTGTCTGCTGCTAAGCTTTGACTGTCATTCAAAATGTGATACTAACATATAACCTGATATGAACATGGAAACTGCAGCAATGTTGATTTCTACATTCTTTAGTTTCATATTGGCACAAGCCTTTTATATTGAATTACAAAGATCCAAAATTTAGCTGAGCCATCCTTTTGATGTGTTATGTGTTTGGAATAGATCCTCCTGGGTTGATTTTTATTTTTATTTCCAGTTTTATTTCCTCACCTTTTCTGATGCAGTATGGTATTGAATATGCTCTGATTATAGGCTTAAGATTTAGAGCTTTCCTGACTAAACTTTTGAGCTGCTTGATCTCCATATATTTTATTCAGAGGAACCTAGTGGAACAGAGCCTGCATCCTGCTGATAGGTGGTTTTGCAATTTGCTTTTAGACATGCTTTACCTTTCATTTTGATTCACTAACTCAGGTATCTGCCAAAAATATGTTTGTTACACCTCGTTGTATTTCATGCTTTTGTACTGTCACTCTGCTACTGAAGAATGTTGTAGTATATTTGCTAGTCTTGCTCCCCTTTCCATCCCTCATTTCATACCACAGAAAAAAGTTCAGTATATTGCAGCTACATGAAAAAAAATTGACCGGGGTCTCTTTCTCAGCTTTCATTGGTTTTACTAAGGTTACAGTTTCCTTTAAAATCATACTCCTCTCTTTGAGATAATAACTTTAAGGTGATCTACTAGCAGATTTAGTAGTGCATTTTCATTTTTTCTCTGAAAGCACATAAACTCCTTAATGGCTTACCTCCTCCTTCTACTACCGTTATCACATTGATAAGCTCAGGCAGAAAGTGTGATTTCTTCCTATTTACTATCTTAAAAAAATGTGCAAATTAAATTCTACTTCAGAAGAAAAAGTAGAGTAATGATAAGGATACTGAGAAATGGGGGAAATATTCTAAGGGTCAGTCTGAAGTCAGTCTCAAAGAACTTTCCACTTTTGGAAAGTGAACTGAGCCTAAATTGTGTTAATTTTGTAAGTTCTACTTTTTACAAAAAGGTAGACAAAACTTAAAAGTTGGTCCTTAAATATTCTCATCATATATCCATCAAAAAATACATTCAAACCAATGTTTTATTTTTCATCTTGACTGTTCTTCTTCAGAATTTCCATATATTTTGTAGTTACTTAAAGTCTACAGATCCTTAGGCCTGCTTATATCTTGACAATAGGTCTTGAGGTCCACCAGAGATTAAGTGATCAGAGGTTTTTCTGCCTCTTGAAGTTAGATTCTAGCACCTGATTTAAGAGGGGGACCTTCCATTCCTATGTATTATTAGAGAAGTTATCACCTTGTTATGAAATGGCAGTGTTTAACAAAGCATTTTCGAGACACCACACTTCCCATAGAAGGTTTATACAACAATGGTTTCTAAGCATTTTAATGGACTTTGAAAGTTATATCTCAAAGACATTAATTACCACTGTGTCATCTATGCTGTAGTTATGTCCAGGTTTCCCCTATCTATTATGCTAGATTAATTAAAGCAGATAGCAGTAATCTTCCTCAAATAAAATTCAGGTATTTGAACAATAGTTTTAATTTTGCGAAGGAAGATGAAATTCCCTTACTCGATCACTGTTTTGACCTTGTTCAACTGCAGATTTGGATGACTGGAAAGTATAACAGGAAAACTGCAAACGACATAAAATCATGCCTCAAATATTTTGGTGCAATAGAATGAGTTTTAGAAAAGCAGTTAAATCCCTTGTCTCATGTTTGAATCAAGATTCTAATAGGATCCACTTCAAAGTGTCTGACAGCATCAACAGTCTCTCCAGTACTTTAACTGGACTTTTGATTAATTTGCAAGCCCATACCTTCAGACGCATGTAGGCAATTAGTAATTTTTAGATGTTTAATTAAAAACTTTGAAAGGAGTTTAGATGAATGAGTCCATATTTTCAAAGACATTTTAGGAACTTCTAAATGAATGTATGATTTAATCCATACTGCCTAAAAACCTTAAAAGTCAACGTCTCATTTGCATGGAGGAAAGTGCTTTCAGGTGAAAGTAATCAAGCTCTTTACAGTACTAGTGTGAGATGAATGAGTTTTAGGGTTATATAAGTAAACTTGCTTGGTCTCAGCATTGCTGAGGTTAAACAGTGCACCCTTCAATCCTGAGTTAGGTACACATGGTCCCTTTGCAGTGCTTGAGAGAAATGATTGCCTGAATGTAATGAAGTATTTATTGGAGCAGTATTTATTTGTCTCTCGCTTTCTTGTTCAAAGTACGGCAGAGAAAGGGGTCAGGTGCCTATTCTGGCTCATATTGAGTGGTACAATGATGCGTCTATGGTCTGTGAACTGAGGTGGATTTGGGCAACCAGCTAATCAAGGGACTGACAGGCTGGTGAGCTATGGAGAATCACTAGATGAACATCAGATAAGTTTATCAAAGCTGTAATTGTTATGTGCAAATGTGTTCCTGATAAAAAACAAAACTTTCACTGAGCTTTATGGAAGGAGTGACACACTATTATTTTTTCTTTTCTCCATAATATTTGCATTCCTATATACATCTTTCATTTGCTTACACTGAAAGTTGTCAAATCCTGATGTGGAGATTGACCTTTTACTTCCTACTACCTGTGAATAACAATGCATTCTTCATGTTGAATCAGTAGTAGTGAGGAAAATTAATTTTCTTATACACACATGTGTTGCATAGACCAAAAGTCAAAATTGATCCCTTTACATGTATGGCATAAGCAGTATGCACACAGAGAGCATGCTTTATGTTGCAGCTTCAAAAAATTGTATTTTGAAGTTACCTAAAAAGCTGGTTTGATTTTACAGGGGACTTTCCTGTTCTGCCACTGGAAGGCTAGGATGAGAAGGGAAATGAGTAGAGGGAAAACAAGGTATATATCATCTTGATGTTACACATGAAAAAGAATTGAATTAAGGTTGCAGGGAAATGGTGATTTCAGATATACAAACTTTCAGATATTTGATTTTTCAAGGCTAATAAAATCCTCTTAGTTATTCTTCACTACTTTTCTGGTTTTCTTTATTGCAAACAGGCCAAACTAGTTCTTCTATATGTGAAAATAAACTTTTCCTAGCCAAATCTTTAGGGAAAATTTTAAAGATCTACAGAAGTAATGATTCAGGATAACTACTAGTTACCTGACCTCTGTTTATCACAGGACATTGCATTTAATTTAAATATTCCTATATTGAGCCTGGTAGTTTATATTTGACTGAAGCATATCCTTTGCAAAGCAGCAGACATTAATCTGGAGACATCAAAAGATGGGAAAATTACTCCTTTCTTATGTATTTTTTCCCCGATAATAATCACTTTTGCTGTTAGGAAAAATCCGTCATTGTTTCTAAGCTGAGTTTGTCTGGCTTTGACTTTTACGTATTTGTCCTTCTTACACTTTTCTTCGCAGTCTCAAAGAGCTCTTCAGTAGCTGCTATTTTCTCCCTGTGGAGGACTTGAGACACTGTAATCAAGTCACATCTTGGTGTTCTTTTTGATAAACTAAATATGGTGAGCTCTTTAAGTTACTCACAGTAAGAATTTTCTGCAGTCCGTTAGCTTATTTTTGTGGTGCTTTTTATGCATCTTTTCCAACTTTTCACAATCTTTTTTTTTCAGTATGAACAAGACAACAACACTGATGTCTGTAGGAGTAAAACCACCTTCCTACCACTCCTTTTCAGACATTTGGAAATTAGCCCATTTTAACACAGATTTACACAGGCTTTTTTTCTGTCTTACAGCTGAGATGCACTTGGAACTGCTTTCCTAGTCTGTTCATGTGTCTTGTATTTGTTTCTCCTAGCTATATACTGTCATATTTATGTTTGAACTGTACCTTACAGGTTATAATGTGACCTACAGGACAGACTGCCTCCTGTGCTGGTGGGTCTGTTGAGGAGATTGATCTGAAAGTGGGCAGGAACCAAGCTCTGACTGGCATGAGCCTCCTTGCTCTGCCTTTGATCTCAGAGAAGCTCAAACCGGGTAGATGGAATCTGGACCATAGGGGTTACACCACCAGCATAGAGCTTTTGCTACTGCTTCCTTCTGTTTGTCTTTTCTCAGAGATTTCCTGTGCTTCACTGGCTACGGCTTTTGTATCTGGGCATGGTATCTGGGTGGGAACAGTTTACTTTGGTTTTGCTTTCAGTTCTGTTCTCTGTGCTTCAAAAGAGAATTTGGTTTCAATTTTTCACTAATTTGTAATTAGAATGTCTTAGAAAACTAATGCTATTTTTAACATTTTGTGTTGGTCAAAAATGATATTTCTGCCCATATTTTATTTAATAGCTAATTTAAATATTTGGCACATTTTGATCAAAATTATTTTAAAATTATTTTTTATTTTTCACAACAATATTTTAAAGGCAAATAGACTCATTGACCTACATGTTCATTAACTGAACTGATAGAATCTTGTATTTCCACTGGGAATTATAAATGACATACAACAAAATCTAGCTCAGTGTGTTTCTATGTGTGATATACATGCACATTTTAGTTTGAGTACACTTTTAAAATATGGGGATGAAACAATTTTAAGAAAGAAAATCTGTCATTGAATCTACTAATAAGTCAACAGCAATAAGCAAAGTAAATGTAGGGGGAAGCTTTTCAGAAAGAAGAGTTAGGTATATCCCTATGTTAACAGACTACCCTTCTTCCTTTGTGTCAATAACAGAGCTGCAAGCAGCAGTTCACACTCTGGGGCATAGGCTGTCCCCACAACCTGTTATCAGGGCAGAACAAAGCAAGGTGCTATCTTAAAGAAACAAATGCTATTCTTCTGTGTAGGCTGATGTTCTTATCAGTGGGACAAAAGAAGTGTTTTATTTTGGTGAAATTAAAAGATGGATGCAGAAAAAGTATTGCCATGATCACTCTTTTTTCCCCCACTGTGGTATCCTATTGGGACCATGGTCATCTTTTGCATTAGAAGTCACAAAAAAGAAAACTGGAAAAGCTGATAATACGAAAGGAGGAGAAACCGGAAATGAAGGAGCAAAGAAGGGAAATGACTAAAGCTTGTATAAATTGGCATTGTTGCAGTGAATTCAAGAGGCAATCTGACCTGATAAATCTTAACAGTTAAAACGGGTTCTTAACTGGAGAATGGGATAATTTTACTTACACAAAACAAACCCAAAAACTCACAGTCACTAACAGCTACACAAAAAGGAAACACAAAATATTTTGATAATTTCCAAATGTAACAATGTTATTTTCTTGTAGAAGAATTTGAGAATACAGTATTGAAATCAGCATTTGGTTGATTAAACGTATTCATATACCTAGTTTTGCCTGTGGTGAATTGTTCTAACTGCTAATGCTAAATGGTAATACTGAGAGACTGAGTCAAGTGTGTTTACTGTTATGCCAAGGGTCTTGCGTTTGTGTGCACTTCTGTCAGAAATCAGAAAGGAACCCAACTGTGGCAAAGGCTGACTGATAAATTGTTACATATCTGAATGAGCATAATCTTATTTTGAAATAATAAAGCCTTTCTTATTTTGTTCTTCAGGTACACAAAAATGAAGACAGCAACCAACATCTACATTTTCAATCTGGCTATGGCAGATGCTCTAGTCACCACGACTATGCCTTTCCAAAGCACTGAATACCTGATGAACTCTTGGCCATTTGGTGATGTGCTGTGCAAAATAGTTATTTCAATTGACTATTATAACATGTTTACCAGCATATTCACACTGACCATGATGAGTGTTGATCGATACATTGCTGTGTGTCACCCTGTGAAGGCTCTGGACTTCCGTACACCTCTCAAGGCAAAGATAATTAACATCTGTATCTGGTTATTGTCCTCATCTGTTGGTATATCTGCAATAGTTCTTGGAGGTACAAAAGTCAGGGAAGGTGAGTGGGAGCATTCAAAATTCAGTCTTTTTGTTTCTCAAATGACATAAAACGTAGCTTTAAATATTGATTAAACTTGAATGATTCCTTCTTCAAAATGTATATCTAAATTTCTGACTTGAAATGTATTTTGGAACATTACAATATGATGTACAAACCACTTAAGCTCAGATGCCCATGCCAACTGAAAGAACAAAACACACTTCGAAGCATTGTCTATGCTAGAATAAGATCATCAAAAAGCACCAGCACTAAGCTGAGGAAAATAATCAGGGATTTGACTGCAGTGGACAGATCAAAGATCAGGGTAAGAAGAAACTTGAAATGTGAGGTGTTGTGAGAGTTGTTCAAATGAAGTTACAATAGCAGAAACTAGACTGCTTGCCTTTAGTATGAATATTAAAATTATATTAGCATTAAGACTTGGGAGCTTTTCAAGAACCATTTCACAGAACTTGAAGGCATGGAGAAGAAAGGAAAAGTCAGTAGCTGGAGAGAGAATATCAGGATAAATTATATACAACAGTAACTGAAATTCTTATTCAAGAAAGGATGGGGATGTATATGGAGGCTTGTAAAAGCTGAGAATAAGGATCAGCAGAGGAACTCAGAATTGAGACCATGGCAGGGAATCAACTACAAGAATAGGAAATAAATGAGATCTGTATGCAGACCACATGTAGGCTCTGCTTGAAATTTATAATACATGAAGGACTGCAGATTTAGCACCTACAACTGATGACTCATTGCCAAAATTGTCCTGCTATTGGCTTAACCTTATTTTGAAATCCTTCTTGAGAAGGAAAAGCAAGAAGCATTCTCACGTATGTATACTTCATACCCATAGGCGTGAGTGGGGTGCAAAGGCACCTCAGTGTCCTCAAAAGGCCTGAGGTCTCTAATGATGTACTTGGGTTGGGGGCATCCTGTTAATGAGTGGCTTGATAAAATACTAGACATGCATATTTATTTGGTAGTAGTCTTGTTTGAGATGTAAATGATGTTTGGAAAAATGATTGAAAATTTTCTGATTTAATAACCTTTTCTCTTCAAAAGGCTTTACTCCTTCCAAGAGAAACGGTAAACCTTACATAAGGACACTGCTTTATCCTGCAGAGACACTAAGTGGCATGTGTTAAACTGTTTGACACACAGAAGTGCAAACAAAACTTTTCAGTAACAGGTCCTCAAGGACTGATTTTTTTGGCTGAGGATGCATAGATTTTGTTCTTGCTGTTGTTCTTCTGGTGGGTAGGCGATGGGAGAGTCCTCAGGAAATTCTTCTTCTGCTCGTTGGGGGATCAATTGTCTAGTCTGCAGTGCTGTAGATCTTCTCCCTAGTAAAGTTTTGACAGACTCTATGAAATATATCTAGCTCAGGAAATATTGACTTCCAGGCATTTTCATTTGGGAATAACCATTATCTCACTATGTTTGAAATATGGAAGGCCACAGGACATTGGCTCAATCAGGTATTTTGTTGGTGCTTGCTTAGTTAACAGAATATTCTTGTCATTCACTGTAAGCATCGCATTTAGATCAAGGGGCTGCTTCGAGGTCAGCAATGAAAAAATGCCTTTTCCAGGCTGTGTAGCAGGCAGCCTTTTTTCTTACTCCTGAAATAGAGACTAGCAACACACAGCTCAGCTGGGCCAAATGAGGTTGGAAATTATTGGCAAAAGACTGTCAGCCCCTACTGTTCAATCTTGCTTTTCTGATCTAAAGTCTATCTTTTGAGCATTTACTGCCAATGAGCTTGTCTGCTGTGTTCATGAATTGCATTGTGTTGAAGTTTGCATGACAGCTGAAGAGCAGGACTTAAACTTTATGTTATTTTGATCAAAATAGTTGACTTTTGTATGCTATTTGGCCTCTGACAAATTCAGATTTAAACAACAGTTGAACATCAAACAAAAAATTGTTGTATTTAATGTTCCCGCTACATGCTCAGTTAGTCCATTTTGTTCTCACAGTATAGGATTGTCCCAGTGTTGTCCTTCTGGATACATTTTCCCTGCAGAATGAAATTTACATCTGTGTAAATATTCCCTCACTGACCTTAATTGAGTCTTTCTTGCTAAAGGATTGTTAATTTTACAAAAAAATAAATTAGAGGCACTATTAATATTCCCAGTGGTAGTGAGAACGTTCCATTTGGCTACAGAGGAGTAGGGATACCTGAAGGTGACATAATTAATAATGTGTCCAACAAAAATATATTTCCTACATCAATTTTAGGATTAATATTAGATGGTAGCTTATCAAACACATTTTAAAATATATTTACTCTGGAATACCATCTAGAATGTAGTATTTTCTCTTAAATATGTCAATGTACTTAGAATACTTGGCTTTCATAATTGAAAATGTCAGTATGAAATCTTAAGTACTCCATTTGTGACACTGTACTTAGTTTTGCGCATTTTCAGGAAATAAGAATCAAATATGCATTGGGTTTTATTCTATTCCAAAGTTCCTTCCAAATGATTATGATATTGTGGATTACGACAAGGATTTTGGAGGTTGTTGGCCAGTTTTCAACTGGGAAGGAATAACTGGGTCACAATCCATAGCATTATATATAGCAAGTGAAATACAGGAATATTAATGAATTTAGAATAAGATTTTCCGTAGAAAGTAAAATGTAATGAGATGTAAAACAATCATTAAATATGTATTTAATAGTTTGGAATTCTGTAATACCATTGCCAATTACATATTATATTAAAATATAGCAACCATGATCTAATTATTTTTATAAATATATGAGATAACGTCAGTAGATCTGAAGAGATAGTTTCCTTTGGGAGGAGATTTCACTGAGTAGGTGGACATGATCTGGAGCAGTCATCCCTGATCACAACTCACTTTTATCCAAACCTGCTTATCTGGATACACTTTTACTAGTGTATCCTGATTTTTTTTGCTGCTGCTAGGCTGTGATCTAATACAAATAGCAATAATAACCAATGTGAAAGCTTCTTTGACAATGACTGTTGACATTTCTAGAATAAAATTAAGCAAAAGCAACTACACTTTTGAAAAACTGGATCACAAAGGATTTAGAAAAGTTGACTGAATGTCAAGAACCTGTTAAATCAGCTTAGCATCCTCCATAAGGCTTAAAAGATGTCTTTTCATCTTTCAGAATAATTTGTTAGCTGTTATATTATTTAAAATAAAACCTCAAAATATTTAAATTTTATTTCATCTTTTTTATTTGAATGTTATACTATTCAATATCACCCAATAACAGCTTTTTGATATCTAACCGCAGAAATGTCTGTATGATTCCATAAAGACACCTTCTTCCCCTAGCTGTTTTTCAAAACAAATTCTCTGCAATATGATCTTGATTTGCGAAGCATTTCAATAGCATGGAAGTATGGTTTGATGGAATATTTCTGACTAGTTCTGCTGGAGACAGATATGAGAAAGTGATGTGCGAAGTATATTGAATCATTCCACCCTTAGATCTGATTCCATAAAAGTCAATGCATAATAAATTTTAGAGGAATGACAAATTCAACAGGGAAGAATGACGCATTGCTCAAGAGGATAAAATCTAAGCTATAATTCAGACTGAAAAATCCTTGACTTGCCTTCAGAAGAATTTAACTGCTGGCAGGAGTTGTAAATTTACCTTGCCATTTATCTTGTTTCTTAGTTTTCCAAATGGTTTACATTTTGGAAGGCTCCAATGAGGTCAGAAAATGAAACCTCAAGTATTTCATTCTTTAGCAGCCTCCAGTTAGATGTAATATTTCTAGGACATAAAATCAAATGACAGTCTGTGACTCTGAATCCTGGCATGGGTATCAGAAGGGAAGAGGGCTGCTGTCAGTGGCCCAAAACCTGCAGTTTCTGTGTGGGCTGAATTTTCATTAACATGATCTGTAAAAAAAAGTAGCTTTCCTTTGAATCCACACAAACGCATATTTTATTTGCCCCTGTTTAACTGAGCCAGCAAATAAGTATTTCTGAATGCAAAACACTTATATGTATTCCATTTACACTGAAGAAGGCATGTGGGAAGACATCATTACAGAATTATCATATATTGGCAAAATCTTCCTACAATGAAAACCTCGGCTCCCACCATTCATGATACCAAAAATCTGTCTCTACCCACAGACAAAAATATACGTGGTTTGATAATAATTGTGAGATTTCTACTCCATTGAACATGGTACTCATTTTGGCTTTAAATCTCAGTGAGATTCAAATGGAAACATCTTCAAAAATTTTTATTTTTGTGCTCTGCATTTTCAGATTCTCCCATGGGAAACAAATTTTATAGAATGTTATATATTTTGAAAAGCCCTTATCTCTCTGAGTAATTTCTAGAGGCAGTTGCATAAAATCAATGGTAATTGAAATATTTCCTTGGAGTGATTTAATGATAACTCCATTTGTTAGTATCACATTACATGATAATAATTTTTTCCTGGCTTATGCCATGATAATTACATTGTTTAGAATATCTAATAATAAAGCAATTTTCTTCTTCTTGCTTCTTTCATTCCTAGATACTGCTAGCACTGAATGCTCCTTGCAGTTTCCAGACAGAGATTACGTGTGGTGGGACATCTTCATGAAAATCTGTGTCTTTGTCTTTGCATTTGTCATTCCAGTTCTCATTATAATTGTTTGCTATACTCTAATGATCCTGCGCCTTAAAAGTGTACGGCTTCTCTCAGGGTCTCGAGAAAAAGATCGAAACCTGCGCCGCATCACCAGGTTGGTTCTTGTTGTTGTGGCAGTTTTTATTATCTGTTGGACTCCTATTCATATTTTTGTGCTGGTTGAAGCATTAGGAGATGTGTCCCACAGTACTGCTGCTATATCCAGCTACTACTTCTGTATTGCTTTGGGTTATACCAACAGCAGCCTCAATCCAATCCTTTATGCTTTTTTGGATGAAAACTTCAAGAGATGTTTCAAGGACTTCTGTTTCCCCTTTAAGATGAGGATGGACAGGCAGAGCACCAGCAGAGTCAGAAATACTGTACAAGATCCAGCTTATACGAGGGAAGCAGAGGGGACAAACAAACCTGTATGACTAGTCGTGGAAATGTCATCTTACTGTCCTCAAGAAAGGGAGGAGTCCAATGACCTAGGACTGACGCAAATTACTACTGCAGTTTGAACTAGGCTCACCCAAACAGACATTTCTGGAATATTTCAGAAATCCTAGTGATTTGAACTAAAGACAGTTTATTACTGACAAACAAGAACCTCCCCAAAATAAGGCCAAACGGAAAGGATCTGACTGAAACCAGGTTTTGCCACCATGTTTGCTGTATTTGAGCAGGTACTAATACACAACTTGGGGCAGACAGGAGTTATTGTTGCACCAGTTGGTTCTGAATAAGGAAAGTTCTAGCTTTTATCTTTACCATATGTAAAGTTGTATTAGGCAACATTTGGTCAAAACACTGGGTTATGCCAGAAGCTATTGCCCCAACAGTGATTGCTTCTGAACTGTATAGTTTGACAACTTGATTCATCATACTCTTTTACAGTGAAGGGTATTATTTAGGTTTATGTAGAACAATACCAGAGTTATAACAAGTATCACCCTCAACTAATATATCTGTAACATTTGTCTGTGCTGTGGAAGTCAAATTTAAGCATAATCTGCCTGCACACCAAAGTGGTTTTATTGTGTCTCTGTATGGTAAAGCATTTTAGTATTTAAAAAT
Organism: Tapera naevia; assembly: GCA_033556795.1. Classification (NCBI taxonomy): domain Eukaryota; kingdom Metazoa; phylum Chordata; class Aves; order Cuculiformes; family Neomorphidae; genus Tapera; species Tapera naevia. Next base: position 23,753,078 of record JAUMJJ010000038.1, read on the forward strand.
ATTGGAATTTAAGGGGAATCGTTATAGATATTTTTAGCACATGTTTAATCACCTGTGTGTAATATTTTCTATGTGTGAATTTCCAAGATGGTAATATATTTATTGTGAATAGCAGAATATGTGTTTTCAGAGTGTATTTTGAAGAAAAGACTAGAAAACTTCAAAATACTTCACTTGTTACAAAACTGATGAAAGCCTGTGTTACATTCATTACATGGAGGGAAATAATCACATTCCATTTTGACAAAGGGGACAAACAGACATGCTTAAAAATAGTGCTGTACTTGTTTTCCTGAACAATTTGTAAGCAGACTTAAATAAACACTTGGCAAATTAGAACTAGTGAATTAGCACTTGGATTAACTGGATTGATACAAAGGAAATGAAGATTAAATAGCTTGGATATTTTAGCAGTACTTGATTAGAAAAATTCGCATTGTATTGATGATATTACATTTTCAGTACAAGGAGGACATTGAGGTGGTGGTGTGTATCCAGAGAAGAGCAATGAAGCTGGTGAAGGGGCTGGAGAAAAAGTCTTATGAGGAGCGGCTGAGGGAACTGAGGTTGTTTAACCTAGAGAAGAGAAGGATGAGGGGAGACCTTATTGCTCTCTACAGCTACCTGAAAGTCTGTAGTGAGGTGGGTGTTGGTCTCCTTGCAAGTGACAAGTGATAAGACGAGAGGAAATGGCCTCAAGCTGTACCAGGGGAGGTTCAGATTAGACATCAGGAAAAATTTCTTCATTGAAAGATTATCAGGCACTGGAAGGGGCTGCCAAGGGAAGCGTTTGAGTCACCGTAGGTGAAGTGCCCATGGATATGGTTTAATAGTGGACAGGTACATTTGGACTCCATGATCTCAAAGGTCTTTTCCAACCAAGCAATTCTATGATTCTAAGTCCTATGAATTCAGTACATTTCTCTGTTTTCCTGTGTCTCTGGGGATGCCTAGGCACAGCTATACAAGTTACTGGCTTACTAAAGGTAAGTTTATGGTAAAACTGAAAAGAACTTTCAGTCTGTAGGCTTTTTGCTTCCTTATGGTTATATATTTCTACCCTGCTTCTGCTACTGCTGAATTTCAGAGGTATGTACCCATTTTCTTCAGTAGGAACAGATCTGGTTTGCAGGTATCTTCCTGGTAACTGTAATTCTTAATATAAAATCATGGATAAAGTTGCTGCCTTCATTGAATGGCAGTTTTTTTTCAGAAACATGGTCTGGTTTGATCCTTCTGAACCAAAAATCCTTTATGCACACCAGTATAAATTACAACAGTTGCTCTTGTAGCTGTCTGTACAGTTCCTGTGGAAACATTGTAAAGGTTCATCTCTCTGCATAACTTCAACATCCTTTAATGTTAATACAGTCAAGTACATAAAATATTTTTAATATTAATTTGATAAATGCAGTGCTCCAACATTCATCTTGCAATACCAAACCAATTCTGAACAGTCAGAGGTGTTCACAGCCTTTCAGTGGTGCTGCCATTTGGAGCAGAGCTGTGAGTTTAGGTCATGGAGTCTGGTACTTTAGAAACAGCTGCTGTAATGCAATTATCCTCGTTAATGAAAATATATAAGAAACTTCAGACTTTTGCAGTGTAAATGTACCACATTAATTAAGCGTGAAGGGCTGTTTCAGTTTCAACTCTCGCTCTGCTATAACTTTAGCATTTAAATACTCTACAGCTGCCACTAGACAACCCCTATGCTTAATTTTGAGTACTTTTTAATACTTTGCAAAAGATTGCAAAGTATTAAAAGATTAAAAAGATTAAAAGATTGCAAAAGATTGCAAAAGAACAATTAGGTGCAAAATTTAACTAGAAACAGTATTCAAATCTCTCTGTTCCTGGGGATTTACCTCTATCTATGTGTCTGTGTATTAGAATTGCACTACAAGGAGTAGTAGTCATTTTGTTTTTCTTTTTTTTTGGAAGCTGGGAAAAAACCCCAAAGAAATCCGTTTGTCAAACATCCTTCACTTCCTTAATGCTGAATGTCTTCTACACATAAAAAGTGTCTCTGCTCAAATAAGAAAACTATTGCCTAGGTTTGATATCACCCTGTGAAAACCAAAGTGACCACAAGGTGTTCCTTTTTCTTACAGCTACAGTTCTTCAGTGCTTTGTTTCTTACTGTCCAAGATATTATACTAGTTTTTTATTTAATTACAGTCATGATTGCCTCTTAACATCATGAAAACAAATAAACTCTGAAACAGAGGTAATTTTCATAATCAATTTTATGACAGAAGCAGCCTAGAAACAGTGAGAAAATGGAATTAGTGCAGTGCAAAAGCAGAATGTCTTATGTTGTTTGTATTCAGGAGAAATAACTTTTATTCCCATGTATGTCCATGTGGAAAATTGTTCAGTGCTTCACTGCTAGTACATTCAGCATGCATCTTCTCTCAGGTGACCAGTGGCAGAACCAGAGGGCATGGACTTAAGCTTCGTCAGGGAAAGTTTAGGCTTGATATGAGGAAAAAATTCTTCACTGAAAGGGTGATTGGCCATTGGAATGGGCTGCCCAGGGAGGTGGTGGAGTCACCGACCCTGGAGGTGTTTAAAGGGAGACTGGATGAGACACTGAGTGCCATGGTTTAGATGATGGTTGGTGTTAGTGTTGGTGTTAGTGTTAGGTTATAGGTTGGACTTGATGATCTCAGAGGTCCTTTCCAACCTTGTGATACTGTGATACTGTGAAGTACTAAATTGAAGAGGAAACCAATATTCAGTATTATGTTTTACAGCTACATGGATAACAATTGTTAAAAGAAGATTATACATCGTTACTCAAATCCAAAAAATGATATGTTCTGCTACCATTTGTGAATAGGCAGAGGTAGGTTTTCAGATAGCTTCACCTAGTTTGAGGTGATTAATGCTGAGAGATGCTATCTTGTTTTGGATTGGACTTAAATTATTTTTAGCATCTGGCAAAGTAACTAACAAGCTGTCACTCTAATGCTCTTAGATCAAATATCTGGACACAGAAGGAATCTTTAGAGTGGCATTCTGTGTTTTTCTATGCTGACATCAGGCAAGGTCAAAGAGAAAACCTTGTGATCTGAAAAAAAAAGAAAAAGTAAAAGTAAGATATAGTTAATCTGTCCTTTCTGTACTCTTTTTGTGAAGGACTGTAGAGAATTTCTTATCTCTCCCCGCGTCCTCTCCATCTCCCCATGATACCTATGAGACTTTGTCAAAAAAACGACAAATGAATCTGGATTATTTTTTTCAAAGTGCTGCTTTGAAGGTTGATTAGTGTTGTTCTCTACTCTCTGGTTTCTTACTATGCACACTAATAGAAGGTTCAATAGACACAGAAATGGCTATTAATGAGAATATCTTTGTTACCCCATCCCTCCTCCTCAAGAAATGTGATATATTTTAAATTACCATTTTATTTTGAACTGCCAGAATATTGTTCTGATTAGAAATATGTGTGATGCCACATAAAAGATAGAGCTCTAAGGTGAAGACTGTGTGATAATGAGATGGCACAGCACAAGTAGCAAACTATTTGAAACTTATGAAATGGTGAGACAAACAGGTGACAGGGATATTGAGAAACTCCAAGCTAGGTGAATGAACAATATCTCAACATGCCAAGAAATTCAGAAGAAAACTTAGAGGGAAAATACTGTCCTGTGAAAGACAAAGGGAAAACTCTCACTGATCTGAACCAGCATTTCTCTTGGTGCTGGTAAATTAACGCAGTCCTTGCAAAGAAGACAGTCAGAATGATTGTGATGGCGTTTTTTTTAAATTGTCTATCAATCAATTCTTAATCAAACATAACCTTTGTAAATATGCCATGTATGAGATAGCAGCCACCAACAGAAGAACATAGGGGGAATCTGGTGAGGAGGATATCTCCCTGAGCAGACTGGCAACTGTCTAGCATAACCACAGGGCAAAGGTGGCCCATAAGATGCTGCCCAAAAGCAGGGCTTACTGAAGCCATGTCAGAACTTTGTCAACCCAATAAATGTGCAGATTGAGACTTTACTCTACGTGATTGTTTCAATTTGAGTTTCCACTAGCTAAGTTAAGGTCACTAAGAAAGAGAGCTGGGTCACACTACATACTGATGAAAATGGACATCGGGAGGGGATAAAGACGATCTGTCACCACAGCAGAAGAATGAACACAAGCTTTTGAAACTGAAAACAAGCTGAAAACTCATAAATAGAGATACTTTTATACATATAATATGTATTGCCACCAAATGAAACCAAAGACCATGGCTCAGTCATAGTCCAAAAGATTTATGTAGTTGAATCAGACAGTTAGGAGGATGAAAACCTTCACATGTTCAGCAGCCATTTCAGGCATTAAACCAAAACTAACCTTGCAGGTGTGTAACAAAAATCCCAGCTATTTAGGACACATAACAGATGTTAACACAAGGAAAGTTAATGTCCAGTTTTGTTCCAAGAGTATGTCCAGTGTAGTAGGGCATTTTAGTAGATCTTGCTCTGAGAAGGACACTCAGGAATTTTAGGTTATACTGCAGTGTCTGGTGGGAATGGAAACTAATTTTGAGAAACAGCTTTTCTTTCAGACTGAGAAGCTAGAATTTTAAAATGGAATATAAAATGAGAGCTACTGCTTATGAAAGGAGTAGGTGATGTTGTAATTTATTGTATATTCCAAGGCATTCTGTATCTGCTGGATAGTAAAGAAATGTTTAGAAAGTTGAAAAAGGATTTTCATAAGATGAAAAATAAAAGATGTTTTCGCAAAGTAGATTCTGGGGAATAACAACAACACAACAAAGTTTGAACAGCCAGCTCATTTTAATATCTAATAAGATTTTCCTTATATGTTTCTATCCTGTGTGATATTTTGATCTATATACAACTTTAAAAAGTCTTGTTTCCATAATGCCAGTGCTCTATTATGTGTGAAATGATCTAATTGTGAAAAATAAAAGATTAAAATCATGTTTTCCCCTTCAGTATCTGAAACAGTTCTTTGTGTATGTGATGTTGGGATAATTGACATAATCCTGTGGTCAAAGCGCACTTTTTGTCCACATCTTCAAAAGGAACGCAAATATTTGTCACCAATTACTCATGTGAGTGTTTATAATGTAACTGTGAAAATGAACAGTTTCCTCTCTCTTGCTGTGTTCTTACCACATGCAAACAGCAAGGTATGTTGCTCAGCATTACTTGATACCATATTTGATGAAAGTATCTCAAGAGGTGAAGCTTATCACTGAGATTGCAAGTATAATCCTAATCCTGAAACTTTTCAGAAAGCATGTAACTAGATATGACTAAGTCAAAGAGGTAAAAGATTGAGATTTATTTGTCTGTATGAATTCTCACTTTTTCAGCTCTAATTAGAAACTTTGTAGACTTTACCCACTATGCCTCCTAAATGGTGATTTGGCGTGTTTGAGCATGTTCTTGGTGTAGATCAGAACTGTGAGCCAACTGATAGTTAGGAAAGCTAAGATTTAGCACCAGTTTCAGTCTCTTCTGCTCATGTTAGCTTTTGGTTACTGAGTTTCCTTGCTTTGCTAGCAAGGAAGCAAATATTCTCTTCTGAAGGGAAACATAAAATTCTGAGCCAATATACAGCAGTTTTGGTAATTCAGAGGCACAATTGTGTCTTTCTTCATAAATTATTAGCTGTGGTGGCAAAGTTGTTTTGTAACTGTTAAGAAAACAGCAAGCTTTACCTGCCTCTTCAGATATCTAAGTAGCTGTTTGATGGCCTGCATGTGGCTCAGGAGCGACTGTTGCAAAAAGCACTGATGTGCATGGTATTAGTGATCTCTGACTGCAAATTTTGATTACTTAACTGAAATGCATTTTGACACACAGAAATCCTCCAACTATTTGGCTAATGCAGGAAAGGTAGCGTGTAAACGCTGAGAGCTGCTTGCTGAAATTAAATGACTGATCACAAGAACTTCTGGCTGCCATGGACAGCACTGCTGTGCTGGGAACCCACTGGCTTTGACAGATACTTTACCTGCTGCTTTGGGTAAGTCCTGACCTGTGTCCACTTCCCTGTCACAAAGCGTGTGCAAAGATTGCTCGATTCTAAAATATTTGAAAACACAAAAAATCTTGGTGTCCTCAGTGTATGAGAAAAAGCAGAGAAGGTGAGTACTGAAGTACAAATAATTTGATATGGTGGGAAAAAGGCACAAGATAAAAAGGGAGTTTGGAAACTTCCGTGAAAAACTGAAGAATTTCTCAGTAAAGTCTTTCATGTCTTGGAAGAAAGCTACTTACTACTGCTGATGCATTTTTTTCTTCGAGACTGTCTCCTATCTTCTGCCAGCTACTTTTATTACCCTTAAAGGTTTGGAATAAACTCAGGCATGACTAAAGGGTCAAGCTTTTGAGGTGATATCTTGGAGAAACAGGTCTCCAAGAGATGAGCATTAGGGAATGATCTTTTTAAAAACTCTCTTGCTGACTTGCAATACATAATCTCCAAGTACCTCATCTTGCATGTGTATGAAATGTAGGAGACTCTCCATTTCTTGATCCTATCTTTCTGTATTGATATGACATCCCATCTCACTCACCTTAGGGCAACTATTCTTTGTCCTGTTCCTTGTTACAGTCCTACCAGTAATAAAAGGAGAGTTGTATAGCTCTGAAGTGGTCTTAGGTAGCCTTCATCTGAATTGTTATTTGTAAGCCTTACACACATTCCTAACATGTCACATACAGACTCTTTACAACTCTTTTCCTCAGTAACATATTCTTGATATAGTTAAGTAAGTTAGAAAAATAGTATGCAAAATAATGCTTCAAAGTATTTATCAGTAATGTTAAAAGTCAATGAGAAATCAGGAGGTTAAACATGAGTTTTATATGTAGTCATTCCATTAAATCTAGGTTCAGATGTGCTGCATTCTTCCCTCTGTCAAGTCATTTGTCACTGCCTCTGTGGTAGAAGTACACTGATCTTGCTAGAACAACAGTCCAGTTTGACACAGTGATTTCTACAAACGTTGTGGCATTTCAGGCTTGACCTGTATCAGAAACAGTGTGGCCAGCAGGACCAGGGAGGTGATTTTGTCCCTGTACTTGGCACTGGTGAGGCCGTACGTTGAATATCATGTTCAGTTTTGGGTCCCTCAGTACAAGAATGACGTTGAGGTGCCAGAGCGTGTCCAGAGAAGAGCAACGAGGCTGGTGAGGGGGCTGGAGAAAAAGACTTATGAGGAGCAGCTGAGGGAACTGGGGTTGTTTAACCTAGAGAAGAGGAGGCTGAGGGGAGACTTTATTGCTCTCTGCAGCTACCTGAAAGGACTCTGTAGTGAGGTGGGTGTTGGTCTCTTCTCGTAAGTGACAAGCGATAGGATGAGAGTAAATGTCTTCAAGCTGCACCAGGGGAGTTTCAGACTAGACATCAGGAAAATTTCTTCACTGAAAGGTTATCAGGCATTGGAAGGGGCTGCCAAGGAAGGCATTTGAGTCACCATCCCTGGAAGTATTTAAAAGACAGGTAGATGGAATGCTCATGGATATGGTTTAGTAATGGAAAGGTACAGTTGGAGTCAATTGTCTCAAAGATCTTTTCCAATCAATCAATTCTATAATATTATGATTCTGTGATTCATTAAGTCTTTTGCAGTTCAGCATGCTTCATTGTCCTCAGAGTAGATAGAAACGCTTTTGTAGCAAGTGTAAGGTGAATTCCCTCAGTACATATCAAAAATGGGCAAATAAGTAAGGGCTACTACTGTGAACCATATCCAGAATTTTCTAGCTTGATAAACAAGATAAACTGAATGATTTAGACCTTCAGGAAAATTTCGGTAACACTTGTCCCCTTGTCAACTAGTCTTTTCCTGTTGTTATCTCCTGACAGATAGCTGTTTCTCTTTGTTTCCGCTTCACACGGCTCAGCTGTAAGCAGTGAAACTAAGCCTTACATTAATTATGCTTAAATGCTACACTTGTTTATCAGGTCTGATAAAGGTTCTCTTTCTGATTTTCAATTTTCTGGATGACTACTTGCCAGAAACATTCTTCAGTGAACAGTAAGGTTTTTGTTAATTATGACAACTGACAGAGAGTGTACTTGCCTATGCTTTCATTTTTATAAACAGTGAACAAATCTCCCAGTAATTAGCATACATTGGTGCACTACGATGCAACTGTGAGGGCTGTACTTATCACTAGGACATATTGTTTTGTCAAAAATGAAATGCTATGTAGATGTATTTGCTCTGATAAAACTTCTGCCAGGGAGAGTTCTCTACAAAGGATGTAATTTTTAGTCAAAACATACACAACAGCCTCCAGAAGAGTTGCAGTTCAGGTGCTGTGTGCTTACTGGGGATGCAGGACACAGAGCTTAGTAGGGTTGAAAATGAATGTTCAGAGTTTGTGGTGAGGATCTCCTATGTCCTAGATAGCGGCTTCATTTCTGGACTAAATAAAGTCTTTCGGCATTCACTTTCCAGTTGTGCAGACCTCTCCTCTGGAGACGTGTGGGACCCAGGAATCGTTCATGCCATGGGAGAGATTACTTGTACAGGGGGCTTCAAACAAGCTATGTTATCTCAGGGGGCTGTGAAGGCAGGACGCTCCTTGGCAAGAGGGCCCAACCCAGGCATTGTCTAATGTGTTAGACCCAGCTACCCAAGGCCATGTCTGGCGTGGAGCAGGCGAGAGGCCCTGACACTGCACTGCAAAGAACTGGGATACAGCTCTGTTCAAGGAGGAGCATAGGACAACAGCCAGCTGCGTGGGAGGCTTGTCATGTCTGTATTTGAGGATTTTTCTCTCTCCCCCTGAACATTTTCGTATGGTCTCAGTTTTGTTGCTACCAAATTGAATTCTCATTTTTTAGACAATCTGAGCAGCTGCTTTCAGTTGAAAAGAGTTATCATGGTTTTACAGTTCTTTATTTTTTCACTCTCTGCTTTGTTAGTAAGTGTTCATGTAGGCAATGCTTTGACTGATCTGAGATTTCATCATGTAAATATTAATGTTTTGGTGTATCACATGCCAAAGCACAGGGTGTTGGGCATAAGAAAATACACACACGCTACCTCTGTTCCACGCTATATTGTCAATTTACTTTCAACAAAGAAAGTTAAATAATATCACAGTATCACAGTATCACAGTTATCACAGTATCACAAGGTTGGAAAAGACCTTTGAGATCATCGAGTCCAACATATGACCCAACACCAACACCTACTCTTGTCTAAACCATGGCACTCAGTGCCTCATCTAAATCTGCTTTTAAACACCTCCAGGAACGATGACTCCACCACCTCCCTGGGCAGCGCATTCCAATGGCCAACCAGTCGGTGAAGAATTTTTTCCTAATATCAAGCCCAAACCTCCCCTGACGAAGCTTGAAACCATGTCCTCTTGTTCTGTCGCTGGTCGTCTGAGAGAAGAGACCTACCTCTACCTGCCCACAACCTCATTTTAGGCAGAGAGAAACAAGATCTCCTCTGAACCCCAGCTCCCTCATCCATGGGAAACTTGCATCAGTGGAAACTGACTGTGTATTTCAAATTTCCTTTTAACAGAAGCTACTGGTATATTTGTGGCAGTTATCAATAAAAAAAGAAGCTGTTGATGTTTTGCCCCTTACAAAGCTTATGGTTTATCTCTTCAATTAGCAGCTACAGGAGTGGAAAAATAATCCTGCAGATATCCTGAACCAGGCAAACTGGATCTTACCCTCAGACACTGTCACAAATACTTGTTGGAAGATGAAAGAAATCAGGTGGGCAAAATTTGCAAGGTAGTTTCACAGTATCACAGTATCATAAGGTTGGAAAGGACCTCTGAGATCATCAAGTCCAACCTATAACCTAACACTAACACCAACCATCATCTAGACCATGGCACTCAGTGCCTCATCCAGTCTCCCTTTAAACACCTCCAGCGTAGGTGACTCCACCACCTCCCTGGGCAGCCCATTCCAATGGCCAATCACCCTTTCAGTGAAGAATTTTTTCCTCACATCAAGTCTAAACTTTCCCTGACGAAGCTTAAGTCCATGCCCTCTGGTTCTGCCACTGGTCACCTGAGAGAAGAGACCAACCCCTGCCCGACTACAACCTCCTTTTAGGTAGTTGTAGAGAGCAATGAGGTCTCCCCTGAGCCTCCTCTTCTCCAGGCTAAACAGCCCCAATTCCCTCAGTCGCTCCTCATAGGGCTTGTGCTCCAGCCCCCTCACCATCTTCGTTGCCCTCCTCTGAACACATTCCAGTATCCTAACATCTTTCCCATACTGAGGGGCCCAGAACTGGACACAATATTCAAGGTGAGGCCTGACCAGTGCCGAGTACAGGGGGACAATAACTTCTCTGGTCCTGCTTACTACACTATTCCTGATGCAGGCCAGGATTCCATTGGCCTTCTTGGCCACCTGGGCACACTGCTGGCTCATGTTGAGCTTCCTGTCCACCAGCACTCCCAGGTCCTTTTCTACCTGACTACTCTCTAGCCACTCTGTCCCCAGTCTGTAGCTCTGCATGGGATTGTTGTGTCCAAAAGGAAGTACCCGACATTTGGACTTATTAAACATCATCCCATTAGAATCGGCCCAGCTCTCCAATCTGTCCAGGTCCCTCTGTAGGGCCAAGCAAGATGAATTTGTAAATGCTAAGGCAGCTGACTCCCCTGGGTGTTAGTATGTTTTAAAAATAACACTGGAGGCGTATCTGCATTTTTCAGATACCTTTACAAAGATGGTCTATAGGATTTAATAAATTTCATAGCTGTAATGGTACCACTTCATGTTGGCTGAAGAACCCATCTTGCTATCAGTCTGAGCATGATGAGTAGATTGGACCAGGAACCCTCTACCTGGGAAATGTGGCTGCAGACTGAACTGATTGGGAGAATGAACCAAGACCTAACATGAGACATGTAGAGAGTGAACCATCAGAAACCTGTTTCTATGCATGAAAATCTTGCATGACTTAGGTCCTGCAGTGATGAAATGGGGATGAGTGTGTTCCTTGAATATTGATTTAAAATCTGATCTTTTAAGTAACCCAATTAGCACAAGAAGTAATCGTGAGGATATTAGCATATGATGGGACCAAAAATGGTGAGTGATGTGTTTGCATAACTTTAATTCTGCCCATAAAACTTATGGAGCATGAATTCCCTGTGTAGAAAAAGTTGTGGTTTAAGACATGAAATTCTCTTCTGTAATTCATGCTTGGGACAGAAATAGTGCTTGAAAATAACATAGCAGCAACTTACACTATTTTGGTAACTGAGATAAAAAATCTTCACGTTTCTTTTAATAAATTACTGAAATCAAATGACAATATATTTATTATGCAAGCTAACTACCTGGATATTTGTTTAAAATGCAGTAAGACACATATATTCTTGAGGACTCCTTCTGCTGTTTATTCTCCCAAATGCTGATGAGTTATTTAGATTGCTATACTTCTTTGTTTTTTTTTTTTTTAAGAAAAGCTTCAAAGCTGCATAATTTTATCAAATTTTTTGGCTCCTTTGGAAGTTTCTGCCATATGTTGTAGATGCATGCAACAATTCAGATGGGCCATACATGGAACCTTCAACCTTTCAAAGGACTGAGGTGGATGAAGATATCTTCAGTGGCAGAACCAGAGCCAGTGGCAGAACCAGAAACAGTGGCAGAACCAGAGGGCATGGACTTAAGCTTCATCAGGGAAAGTTTAGACTTGATATGAGGAAAAAATTCTTCACTGAAAGGGTGATTGGCCATTGGAATGGGCTGCCCAGGGAGGTGGTGGAGTCACCGACCCTGGAGGTGTTTAAAGGGAGACTGGATGAGGCACTGAGTGCCATGGTTTAGATGATGGTTGGTGTTAGTGTTGGTGTTGGTGTTAGGTTATAGGTTGGACTCGATGATCTCAGAGGTCCTTTCCAACCTTGTGATACTGTGTGTGATACTGTGTGTGTGATCTTTTGGGTAACCCTGAAGTATTCTGTAGGCATGTTAGGAACTCTCAGTCTTAGTTTTATATCATCTCTCACCTCATATACCCTTCATCTGGTATATGAGAATTTTGAGATAAGAATCAGGAAGAAGCCATTGAAAATTGTTCACAGATTTTTAGAGAATATTTCCTTGAGACTGAGGGTTTTGTAACAAGTTTTGTAGTCCTTACCTTACCAGTGCAAGTGTGGAGATAAAGATATGCCTAAGCTGATAAAAATCATATGGTTTAAATATATCGTAGAGAATTGAACATTGTAGAAACACCTATATTTGCAACTAAACATCTTATTTTCATTAAAAATAAATCTCTGCAGACTCTACTGAACTTTGACATAAGAATATAGGAATTAACACTTTTTAAAAATGGGAAATGCACTCTTTTAAACCAAAATACAGTTCTCACACTTATAATGAGCAGTTTCCAAATATCTCATACAGAAACTACTCTATTTTTTTCTTTTTTTTATTGATTATTTGCTTTTAAATAACACCCTGACTGGGGAACCAAAAGATTGTCAAACAATGATTGGCAAAGTATCAGGACAACCTGTCAACTAAGCAGAAGAAAGAAAATAGTTGCTAAGAAACACCTTCAGCACAAACTTGTTGTTCAGTACCAGAACAGAGATATTGAAAACTAAGGTAGTTGATGTTTCTTTTCTGTACCAACTTGTATAGTCATAAAATTGAAATTAAAACACTATGTGATGTATTAATAAAAATAATTCAAAACCACTTTAAACCCACTAGCCTATTTCTGTGTTACTTTTTATGGAATTCTGAGACTTAGAGGCATATCAAAAGTGACCTCCAGAAGCTGATATTAATGATAAAATAAATGCTTATTTTTTTCAGTTCTACCACCCAGATTTTACATTTATCAATAACTTGTCCAGAGCTCTAGGCAACAAAATTACCTTCTGTCTTTCAAATGATATTTTATACTGAATTATATACCAAGACTATAATGACATTGACCCATTTCTTTATTCAGCTTCTATGCCAGAATATTTTTTTCATTTTTATCTACTATGATAATTTTTATCGCCTGACAAGCATTCCTTACACAAATTTTTATTTATAATTTGGTGTAGGGATTTTTTTTGCTCAAGTTTGATGCTGCTGATTACAACCTTCCCTATTCTTTACTCCTATCTTTGACACTCTTTCTTCCCTTATCTGCACCATCAGTGTTCTTGGAATGCTGGTCTGAGAAGGGGAACAGGGAAGGAAAAGTTTTTGTTAATCTTTGCATGTTTTTTAGTTATGAAATTCCCATTCTTCACAAGGACAAAAATAAAACATCACCAAAGCCAAAATGAGGCCTCCAAACACGCAAAAGGAGTGGAATATAAAGGAACAATATAATTAACATAAAAGAATATTGCAGAATACAAAATCAGTCATATCTCCAGGGATTTTTTATTTTGGGGCAGTAGAGCTTATCGCTGACTGTGCTTGTGATATTGTTTGTGGGGTTTTTTTTGCAGGATTGAAATGTCACTTCAATTTCTATGGATTATTATTCTGTTATTTAAAAGTCATAGACTGAAAAAACAACCCTCAGAATAGCAACAACACTGCCAGTCTAATTCAGGCTCTAAAGTCTTTGTTAAGGTTCTGAGAACTTTGCTGATTTTTTTTCCAATAAAATATGAAATCTAATTGAATTTATTTTCTCCTAATAATAGTATAATTTTAATCCCTGTTTCATGGGGTAGTTCATCTTAAATTGCTGTGATTCAGTACTGTGACTTGTTCATGTCAATTTATGTGGGTTTTATCTTGACTGTGGATAACAAATATTAATTTGATAATGTAAATTAAAAATGTGAACATAAACACTTATGGTTGTGGTTTATTTTGAGAGAAGACTTCAACCACAGTACTTTTTTGCATTGTTTTTCTACTTAACACGCATTCCAGGTTAATCTTCTTGTTTTTGTTATAAAGTGAATTTTTCCTCTTACTTTCCATATTGAACACAGTAGAACTCTAAAGTAACTTATTTGTATGTTGTTTTTCTTCTGGAAGAATATCCTAGCCACAAAAATACTGAAAATGCTTATACCTATGTAAACACAAAGGTAAGACACTGTGTAGGTCAATGTCACCCTGAAGACCAAGATTCTTCATGGTTAAAAGTGATATACATCAGAGTGTAGCAAATTAGCCAGTGCTCCAATCTGCACCCACCTGACCATACAGTTGTGGTCCTTGGCTTGGCTCAGTTTGCTTGGGTAGCTATTTACTTTTCCCTCACTCATGATCATTGTGTGGATATAATTTTAGAGCAGAATTTTTTATTGGACTAAGATATAAGGATGGTAGATTCATCTTAATTTGCTTTAGTGGAGACAAGGATGTATTCGCAAAGGCTAACTTTATCCTGTTTTGGCTCACTTTCTCAGGCTTCCTCAAGAGACAACAGAGGCAGAGCCACTGTCACCCATCCATAGTAACATAGTAACATTTCTTCCTCCCTTGCTGCAAGAGAAATAAAAGGAGTCCAAACTCTTAGGGTTAGAGGCAGCCTTGGCTGGCTTATATACACAGGCTGAAGGTGAGAGGCAGAGTCGCTGTATCTAGAGTGGGCAATGTATCTTAAGGATTCAAAGCTATCTGCTGCTCAGGCCTAAAGAAGAAAGTGATTAAGTGCAAGCTTTTAGAGCCAATACCACTGGAGGACTTCTCATGTCTTGAGTAGCTACACAGGTTGCCTAGGTGATTTTCAATTATTATACATGTAGACTGGCTGGCACTTTGATGAAATAAAACATTTAGTTTTAAATTATGTGGTACCTTTTATTAATACCAAGAAACCATGGGTGACAAAATGTGCATTTATTAAAGTCTCAATAAAAGTTCTTTGAAAAAAATGAACATGAGAAGAAAAAAAACTGAGCATACGTTTCCCAGTCAAGCGGTTTAGCAACATGTTTTTGTAGTTTTTGTAATGAAGATATCTCAAGAGAAGGACACACCAAGGCAAGGAATTCTTTCTCTCTTAAGTAAAGGTATATCGAGTGCCAGATAATTCTGAAAGCTTCCAGCTCTCAGGTGGTTCAAATACTATGGTTTAACTTCTGGGCCAAATATATGTTTCTGCGTATGTGTCAAGTGAGGGACATGATGAAAACGCTTGTAATAGAAATGTCAGTGACTTATTGATCCATCTCAGACTAGCAGTGATGATATTGATGTTACTGTGATTGGAATCTTGAAGCACTTCTTCACACGTTGTAGAGTACAGTGCAACCTGGGAAATTTGACTTTCACCAAAATCAAATATATCTGATGGCTGTAAATTTTGCCAGGAGGAATGTGTTCAAGGCTGGGTTGGATGAGACTTTGAAAAACCTGACTTAGTGGGAGGTGTCCCTGTCCATGGCATGGGGTTGGAACTAGATGACCTTTAAGGTCCCTTCCAGCCCAAACCATTCTATGATTTTATGATTCTATGAAACATTTGTAGATTCTTCAATTTAACAATTGCATATGCGACTTTTCTGCTGCAACAAAAAAAAAAAAAATCATGTGACAGTGTGGATATAAATAAGCTCATGCTTTGCCAGCAGTAAAAAAAAGTTAATTTTTCTGAACTGTTGTAATTTTTTATTCATATATAATTCAAATAAAAAGAGCCTTTACACAAGAAAAAAAGACACAATTAAACAATTTTTTCCAAGCTCATGTACCAAAATGAAACAATTTTATATGTGAATATTTCCTACATCTAAGTACACATCATTAACAAAATCTAGACCAGAGAACAGCTGTCTAAGGAGGTACTCTTAAGAAAGTTCTAAGGTTGTAGCAAGTGATTCACTGTATTTTACTGAGTCATGTGATGACCTTGCAAAACATGGCGCAGCTTTTGCTGGTCATGGGCAAAAGAGAGTATAACCCGATTGATAGTATTCAGATTAACTCTTTTTGCTCCAATAGTGGTATGGTTTCCACTGAGGACTGTGTCTAATCATGGACCAAGAAAGATGTGAGCCAGCTGGAGCAGTCCAGGCAGCAGTCATACGCAGAAGTTCTACAAAATAAAATCATTGAATTAATTTGGTTTGCTCACTTAGAGAAGAAACACAGAAAAATGTAGAAATCATGGTTTGTAAGAGGTTACTTCAAAGAGAAAGCAAAGAATTGTATGTGAACTTAGTAACTGTAAGGGAAATTTACAAGCTTCATGGGATGTCTTGGGACATGGAGTCTCCACTACTGGACATCTTTACGGACAGGCTTTTGATCAGCAGTGACCTACTTGCTCCTGCCTCACAGAGAAGATCACCTAAAGTCCCTTGCAACTTTTTACTCAATGATTTCTACACATAAATCTGTTTTTTTTTTATGCATTATGAAACACTGCTGTTTTTAAACTAGTTAGCTTCATCTTGAATTTACTGAAAACCTAGTATTTTTAGCTGTTGAAAATGTATATACATTAGAGTTGTATTGAATTCCATAAGGAAATGACCTAATGAATTCTGCTTTAAAAAATACTATATATTACAATTATTTTAGATAGGAAATTGATTAAGCAGTGTGAAATCCTCTGTGATGCCCTCTGCTCTGTTCACAGTGATGGTGTGTTTTACTTTACTTTCAATTTTGTCTGATTCCAGGCTCACATAAAGCACAGTAAATAGGCATTTTAGTTGTATGGCAATGTAAAAGAAATGAAAACCAATCTTCCTGAAAGAGGTCAGTCGGATAGCTTTATGTATTAAATGGGTCTTCTAAAGTACTCATCAAAAGGAAAAAGTGGGCAAAAGGAAGGTAAGGTTCTCTAGTTATTCTGTTGTTTCCAAAGAATTGCAGGAAAAAAAATTGCATAGCTGATATTAAAGTCAAAAAGTCACTATTTTGCAAACCTGATTCCATAGGGTAAACTCAGGTGAAGGACCAGAGCAGTGGATCTCAGAATAGAGAAATGGCTGTTTCCCACTTGATTTTAACCACTAATCCATAACTGTCTTCATAAACCCAAGCCTTCTGTTTCTAATTTTGTTATTCTGCAGAAAAGGAAGAACATAAGCCACAAATCCGTTATGATTTTTGTTATGATTTTTTAATTTTATTAAGATTTTACTTGAGATTTTTCATACATTATTAAGATTCTTTCTGGGTAAAGACAAGTAAAGACAAGGTAAAGGCAAGTCCAAAGAGTAAACTGGAAGATGACTCTAAGAAAGCAACTTCTAAAGTTGACTGCTTATATTACAGTGAACGTCTTCAGGGGTTAGTTCGGCCTTAATTTGGTTTTGCTTAATTTACCTTGAAAATGAATTATGCCATACCATATTGATGTCATGTTAATTTTGAATGAAACTGTCCACTCAGAGATTTAATTGTTTAATTAATGTATTTAAATTTGTAGCTAATTTATCTGATTCAAATTAAATTTCCTGGGTAGAAATATATAGTCAGGCTCTTTTTTAAAGGTGACTATGGAAAGTCAGCGCTTAGGTGACCTTTGAAATACTTTGTTATATCTAATACCTACAGTGATATTTGCAAACTTCAGTTCATCGGCTTTCATTCTTTTCCCTGCTATGAATAAAACTAACCTTGACAGCAATGTGAATTACCACTAGTTTATGTTATTATGCAGTCTATGAAAGTATTTTCCATAGTTCTTGACCTCCTTTGTGGATGTGATGACTTGTAGAAAAATCAGCATGCGTCTATTTCTAGAGTCTGTTAGTCTTCCAGACTTCTGTGAATTTATTTTTTTTCAGAGTTACCTTAATTCTTAGAGTTCATCTTTGTTTGTATTTCCAAATTACTGCTAAACCTCAGTGCTTGCAAATGAGCATATCCTAAATGTTATCAGTTTTATCTCCTCCATGATCCCCAGAAATCTTCACTATTTTAATTTTATTTTGACAACTCTCTACAACTTGACATTCAGCATCCTCTGCCTACCCTGGAGAGAGAGATCCAGGGCTGACTGCCCTGCTAACCTGGGCAGAAAGGTCTTCTACAGGTTTGCATTCAGTACTTCAAGGTGAAGGAAGAGACTGTAGGAAGTGGACCTTGTGATTACCTTCTATCACATTTTCCATCATATAGAGTGGGAACATCAGGCTCAGCAGCATTCGCTCAGCACTGCATACTGAGCTAGCAAAATGTTACATTATTAGTGACTTTTACTTTTAAGCTTATTTAGTATGGATATTTAAAATAATAGCAATATGATAACTCAGGAAAATAAGTTTCTCTTGGGGAAAACATGATCTGTAGTGGGCACACAAAAAGGTCATGCCATATACTATTAGCTGTAAGGTTAAGCTAGACCCTAGAATAGCTAAAGAATTGTCTCCTGTAGCAGACCTATCAATTTCTCAGGTAACTTATATTTTTGCTAACACTAGATTTGGCATGGCTATAAATTTCTCGATTAAGTTAGAATTGTCTGAGGTATTTATATACTAAAACATAGGGAGTCTGTTGCAAAATACTAGTTAGTTTAGATCAAAAATCTTTATGGAAAAGTATTTTTCTCATTCACACTTTCTCCTTTTTGAGCTGAGAAATTATTATCAAATATGATTTCAGATTTTTAATAATGAAATAACATTGTGAATCAAATTGCTTTTTATATTGAAATGTAGGCCTTTGTTCACCTTTCCTAGCTACTCTTCTGATTTGTATTGCACTTTTAGGCTCCTTGAGCAACCAGTGGAGCAGGTGTCCAGGGAGTAATCTATCCTTTCCTACAAACAGTGTCTAAGAATGGTAGGATAAATCAGCATCTCTAACATGTGTTTCTGAAAACAATCTATCTTTTGTATGTTTAAAAATAAATGAGCTGAATTGCACTCTCGATTTCTAACATATAGAACAAAAAACCCAAGCCCTCCTACAGAAACATCCTCAACCAAACCCACGATGAAATATTTTATTTAGTTAATTTCAAATGTAAATAAAAACAAAGTGGAAATATTTTAAACTCTTTAAATAGCATACATGGTTTGATAAATTTTAATGATTTTTATAGATTGTTTTTAAGAAACAACAGATTGGTGAGTATTCTTTTGGGACATAAATCTACATGCAATGATTAGCAGAGAATGGGTTCTGAGAAAAAGAGTCTAAAGTGTGAAGTTAAGGGAGTTGTTAGATCCCATTTTTAACTCTGATGTGGTCTTGTTTTTCCTGAATCTGTTCACTGCTGACTGAATTCAAAGGGAATTTCTTAGTGCACGAGAAGCACTCTCAATCCATCTGTTCCTCCGTTTCTCCATCTGCAGAACTGAAATAAAACCTATGTGATTACGGGTCGTGTTGTTTTAAAATATCTGAATGCTCTGAAATTGATAAATTTTCCTTCCTTCTTTGCTATGAATTTCTCAAATGCAGGACATAAGCTAATTTAGAATATCAAGCAACCAAATTTGAGAGAATTTAGAAAAAGCTTTGCTCCATATAAGAACCAGGATGTCTGTGTGTTTGAGATTCAGCCATCTGTCATGTCTCTTGTCTATGAAATTCTTATATATCGTGATGATGTACAATTGATTTGTTGATTTCTCACGTCTCTCCATATTGTGTTGTGACTATGTGGTTTGGGGGTGTGGGCTTCTTTTTGTAAAAAAATTACTTTAACTGATTTTTAGTAACATTGTTGAATTATTTCAATTTAATTCAAATTAATCCAGTTTCTACCTTAATTTTTATAAACAGCCCTCAAAGACACATGAATTTGCAAGCATAAGTTTGCTCTTTTCATCTTTTGTAGCCTTCCTTTTGTTGAGTAAAGTTTCTGAAGGTTTTTTTTAAGATTTATACATTGCAGTTCACTTTATAAGGGATTTTAAGTTTCAGTAATACTAATATGGCAATTTCCCCTGGAAAAGTTTTAGCAACTGATTGAAAAACATCTAGTAGAGTTTATTTCAAAACTCTCTAAAACGAATGAGAATCTTCACATAGATTTATTGTGTTTTAGATCAGATTCCTTGTTGATCACCTTTTCCAAGTACACCCTGATTATTCAAGCACATCTCTGGTATAAAAATAAATATAGCAGCTCTTTGGGCCTGCATTTCTAGACATATATGCACTTTTTTCCCTGGTATAATCTAAAATGCTCTGTCATCACTTACAGAAGCAGGCGTGATCCTTCCCCCAGTTAAAAAAGGCTGTAAAATGGAAGTGCAATTGTGTGGTAGAAGAACAAGATGATAAAACAAGAAATGTTCTGTTGACTTTAAAAACCAGCAGTGTAAAAGACAGCCAAATCCTCCTAAACTGAAACAACAAGGAACTCTTTCAGCTTCATCACAGAAGAAAATGTTGACTTCATCAAGTAGGGAGAATGCAGGGATCATGGAAGTGTTTGTGGATGAGTGTAGACATGCTATGCATGCAAAATGGAGCAGAGGAATAGAAGTGCAATATATCACAGTATCACAGTATTGTAAGGTTGGAAAGGACCTCCGAGATCATCAAGTCCAACCTATAACCCAACACTAACACCAACACTAACACCAACCATCATCTAAACCATGGCACTCAGTGCCTCATCCAGTCTCCCCTTAAACACCTCCAGGGTTGGCAACTTCACCACCTCCCTGGGCAGCGCATTCTAATGAAGAATCATCCTTTCAGTGAAGAACTTTTTCCTCACATCAAGTCTAAATTTTCCCTGACGAAGCTTCAGTCCATGCCCTCTAGTTCTGTCACTGGTCACCCAAGAGAAGAGACCAACCCCTGCCCGACTACAACCTCCTTTTAGGTAGTTGTAGAGAGCAATGAGGTCTCCCCTGAGCCTCCTCTTCTCCAGACTAAACAGCCCCAACTTCCTCAGTCTCTCCTTGTAGGGCTTGTGCTCCAGCCCCCTCACCATCTTCGTTGCCCTCCTCTGGACACAGTCCAGCATCCTGACATCTTTCCCAAACTGGGGGACCCAGAACTGTACACAGTATTCAAGGTGAGAAAGTTATCAACAGGCTTGACAAACATAGACGTAAGTTAAAAAAGCAGGAATGTTGCAAAAAAAATAATATGGGTAAACGGAAGCTATTGTGAGTCTATATATAGGTTCATGCCTTTTTATTGTCTTCACTCTGTTTTTTTTAGTATTAAAACTGTAACATTTCATTAAGAACAACAGCTACTGTAGTTTATGTAATATTGTGTGTGTATTAGTTCGTAGCATGGTGCGATTTCTTGCTCAGTTATTAAACTTGTCAGAAGATAGTAGAAAATATGTGATTTGTTGAAAGCTGTGGATCTGCAATAAGAAGTAGGAACCTCTTCTAAGTGAAACATATCTTGAAAGTCCAAATGCAAAATCATTTTGTGTTTCTCTCCTGGAAAGCCTTTTGGAAAAGTGAAGTGCCTTTCTGCTTAAAACTCTCTAAGAGCCATTATTTGCTTTTGTGTGCTTTGAACAAGGCAACTCAGACTCAGGGGTTTTCAGGAGTTACATCCAGTTGTGAAAACCCAGCTAGCAACGGCCCTGCTCCTGGCCCAGCCTGGAACCTACTCCAGGACAGATTGAGTGCAGTGCTGGATAGGCTGCTGCTGGCTGTCATCTGGGGTTGGGGACATTCCAGGTTTCGCTCACATTCCCTGAAAACATGTAAATGGATTATTGTATTGTCAGTGTTATGTAAACCTACTATGAAGACAATTCTGAGGAAAAAATAGAAATAAAGGCCCTGTGCTCTGAGTCTAGTATTTGGTACACTGTGTTCTCAACTGTGTTAAAAGCTTGTAGTCATTCTCAAATGCTGTTCTTTTTTCAAGGCTGGAATAGAAGTTGAGGGTCTTAAGCCACTGACTGTCGTTCAGATTGGTACATGGCCAGGTTGAACTGAGAACTGGTGATAAAATTGTTAAAAACCTAAAACATATGAGGGCAGCTGTTAATGCATGAAGACATACCTGAAGAGGTATACGACCCTGCTTCTGTGTGCATTTATATCCATTCTCTGCTCTCTATGGGATCTTCTAGTGTTACAGTGGCTTGATACTCTAAGTCAAAAGAAAAACAATATATAGCCAGTGTTTAGGGCTTCTTCTCCAAGCTGCATTCTAGATTTGTCATTCAATAACTTTGCAATAGTTTAAAAGTCCATTTCACCAAGCCTAAATTATAGTCCAACTCATAAAACTGACATAGGGAAAGATTTAGAACTGACTTTTTAGGAAAAGACCCTTTAAATGCATGATCCCTTAGTCCATTCTTAGGAGAAAGTAGTACAGACACCTGAGCTACCACAGCAGATTTTTAGTCTAATTGAGGTTTTTTCATATATCATCCCCTGGGAAGATAGAAAAGGACTTAGGTCTTGCAAGGTTGATCCTTGCTCCCATTATTTTTAGGCACTTAATTTGCACAGGGAAATCTCAAGTCTTGTAACGGGTACTTATACTTTATGTGGACATGAACACTAACAAATCCAAGATACAGCTTTTCTCTTGGCGATTTTTCTCTCCTCTAACCAGCTGCGTAGCTCATGAAATTTGTAGGAACTTCATACTTTTGAGAACCAACCCTTCTGTCATATTTGATAGAAATTTAGCCATCAGGTTTAAAAGCCACTGGGAAGAAATGACATTCAGAGTCACTTGTACATATGCAATAATTTCATCTCTTTTTCTGAGACATACTGCTCTCTCTTGTAACAAATGACACATCATTGAGTTTTGCAAAGTTACAAAAAGTCTTTCAACAGCAAGTGCAAATAGCATAAGAAGCCTTTCTAAAGATGGAAGGTACTTTGTAGAAGATATACATGACCATTAAATGCAATTTTCTTCAGATTCGGGGTTTTTCTTACAAAAAAAAAAACATAGGAAGAGATTTCAGCTGAATGCACTTGAAATCTTGCTTCTACCTTGCTATTTGTACTAATTATGGCATTTAAGGCCATTTGGGCTCCATGTAAAATAGGATGATTGGCAGCTAATGAAGGGTAGAAGACAGTAAGATAGGAGTCTACAGTACAGGAATATTAAAGGTCTGAAATGAGCAATGTATGATAGTAATGTTTCCTAACACAGACACAAAAGAGTGTCTTCAAATCTGGAAGAAAAGCCAAATTATTTCAGCTGCATTATGAGCTTGGCCTCCTAGCTTTTGCTTGGAAAATATCTTCGTATAAGAATAGATGTGATAGCAATGAGAAAGATTTCAGGAAGGAAGAAAATAGTTGCTTGTACATTAATGAAGAGACAAAACTATAGTTAGCAACTAAAAACATAAGTCTCTTCAATTCCTGATTTTGAGTATTGGTAAGATGGGCTGTGACTAGGAAGAGAAAGAGAAAAAAAAATCATATTTTATATATTTAGTAGTGTGTATAAGGAAAATTCAGTATGTTTCTTTGATAAGCTTCTTAAACCAGAGACAATTTTTTTTGCTCATGTTAACAGACAGATTGGACCTCAAATAAACAATTTGGAGAAGTTGATGATTTGCAGAATGTGATGATGGAAACAAAGGAAATGAAGAAAAATGTGAAATCTGACTTCTGCCCTTGGTAGACAGCACTGTGGAACTGAATTCCCCCAGCCAAAACACTGTCCTTCAGAGATATATACGCCATGTGGAGTTTCATTTAAATTTGAAACTTCTAGTCATTGTTGAAGGTCGTCTAAGTAATTAGGTGGAGATACCACTGGCCTCATGAGAACCCTACTTGGGAGTTGGCACCTGCATATGTGCAGTTGCCACGTACGATGGCTGAAGATAGTAAATGAAGAAAAGTCAAATCTGACTTCTCCTTCTAGCAGATAGGTCCCTTGACTTCCGCGTATGCTCTGCCACATTTCAGCTGGACCAATTACTTTTTCTGAGAAAAACATTTTTCAAAACCGTATATTCAGGAATATTAGACTTCTAATCTATACAATCCATACATGGGGTTTTTAATATATAATCTTTCTATTTTTATTACTAGATTTTTTTAAAGCTTATCTCTGCTAAAAATGGTAGAAATGTTAGAATCAAATAAATGTATCCTGACATGCTTAGTATAGAAATAGAGTGTCACAGTTCAGTAAAAACAACAGTTCATTTCTGAGATATTTCATAAAAAAATTACCACCTTGCAAGTTTTTGAGTTTTGGCCTCACCCAAAAAGTCATTGAATTTCTGCTATGGTTATTTTTAGTAACTGTAATTTTATATAGACCACTCCAGTTGAAATGGGCTATTTGTCTGTAACTACTTAACAATTTATGTAGAACAAAACCAAAACATCATTATCAAGAACTTTTTCAAAGTTGTTAACAAATAAGACTGCCATTTTTTTCAACAACTCCATAAAGAAGTGCATGACGAAGGGGAAATAGAAAAATTTTCTTTTGATACTTGGATATTAAAACAGATTATTACTCTGCTGCACAGAACTTATTTAAAATAATTTCAATGATGGTTTCAGTTGTTATATGATTGGTTCTTAACCCATTCTCCCTTAAAGATTGCACTGTCATAAACAGAATGCTTTGAGGTAGAGGAATTGTCCAGGCAACACACTAGAAAACAATACCCATTGCAGTTTGTCATAATTTTTCTTGTACTCTTATGTTATATAGCTGCTATTATGCAGTCTGGCTCCCAAGTCCTTTCATTGTTCAAAATGAGTTGATGGAAGAGTTGCAGAAGCTGTAGCTGCTCTAAGAACATGAGTTTGTGTAGGCACCAGCAGAAATGTTCTACATGTAATGACAGGAATGATTAGGAACATGTCTCAGCTTCTTTGGTCAGTAAAGGCATTAATAGGTTGGCTAAAACTCTGTGTACTAAAGCATGCCCTCTTACATTTTTGCAGAAACCCTCAAACTTGCTTTATGGGCATTTTTTTATTTTTGTCTGCTTCACAGTTTAACAGCATTATGAACGAAAGACAGCATTCACATTAGGATATTCTTAAGAGGCTGCAAGAAACCACAACTGACTTTCTGTCTCTCTTAGAGTAGCTGTGAGGGGCAGATGATGAGGGTCACACTAGTTCCAGGAGATTGCTGAAAAGAGAAGGGGCTGAGAGGCAGTGGAAGCCCAGAGGCATCTTTGCGGCTCAGTATTGATTCTTCAGGTTTTGTCACTGGCATTTCTGTCCTCCTACTGGAGGCCTACCCACACACTGTGGGCTACAATTGAATATATATGCCAGGCATGACAAATAGGAGATATCACTATGTTAGAAACAGATTCTGTGTATTCTTTTCAAGCAACTGATTTACTGGAGGCACAATAATCCTGTAGTCTGATATAAAGTGTCTCCCACAAAGCAATTCAGATGAGGGTTAATTTTAAATCAGTGAATCTTGCAAGCTCTGATAAACTGGGTCCTGACACGTAGAGTTTCACAGATCAAAATGAAAAAATGAATTTCAGATGGGTTTCACAAAAAACATGATTGTCCAAGTTTTCAGTCTAAGACCTGCCTTCAAATGCAGTTGGGTGTCTGCTGAGCAGATTTGGTTGGAAGTTGCAGGATTTTATCACCTTGAGAAACAGTTAGAAAAATCAATGACATCCTTTTCATTTAATGTCATCTTGGTGAAATATGTTGAGAAAAAAATATAGACTCCCTCATTCCATAAATCATATTGAATATACCAAAAAAAACCAGTCCAAAGAAACTAAGTTTCTATAAATTCCCTTCTTTTGGTGCAAGAGATTTAAAGGAGGTTCTTAGACTCTGAAGGAACCATTTAGCTATTGCTGTGTGATAAATAAAGAGTTTAGACCCCCAGTTCTGAAGTGAACTGTTTAAATTGACTCAGAAGCGTCAAGTCCTTGGACCTTGTTTCTAGAATGAAACTGGAAGAATCTTTTCACGTAGCACAACCAAGAAAAAGTCCTGCCTAGTGCAAACTGACCTATAGAAGAGGATCTGGAGAATAAGAAGCTACTTCCTTTCACGCATTGTTTTTTTCAATAAAAAGAATTTTAAAAATGCTGAAAATATCGAGAGTTAGAAAAGAAGTGAGTGAATTTTAGAAATTATATTTAATAAAAATGCTTGTGCATCATCCATTTCTGTAATGAAAAACTACATAGCATTCACTTGGAGGGACAGTAAGTTGTCCTAGCAATTTAAGGAGGTGTAGTTGATATGGTATTCTAACAAATGCTTTAAATGAGAAAAAATATCTTTCCAACAGATGTTCTATATTTTTTTTTTGGCAAAGAAATTCTGCAGTGAGAAATGTTAACATTGCATACCTTCTGTTTTGAGCGATTTGAAGAGGGTCTCTCAGAAACACTTTTTTTGTGGCTTATAATTGTCCTGGAGTTTATGCAATCCAACAGCGAGCAGAATCCAATTTGTGGATTAAAGCTCATTTCAAAGTTAAAACTATGGTGATGTGAAGTTGGAACAGGAGAGCAGGCCAATCTTGGGAAAGTCAGTTGCCATGTACCCATAAAAGTTCTTATTCTCTTTGAGGTCAAACACTGTGTCAGCTTTAGGGTTTTTCTCTTGTTGTTGTGATGATCATACATCACAGAATAAATTGTTGTAATCTGATTGAAAAGTGACTGAAAAAGAGTCACTCTGAGTAAAGCTGAACTCAATGGGAACAAATTGATTACACGTGCAATGGAGAAAATTACACCAATGGCTATGGCCTATCTTGTCATTTTTCTTGTCGTCCTTTAGGCTGATGATGTTAATAAAGCAGAAAGGATCTGATATTTTTTTTGCTATACCAGTAACATTATTTTATTTTCTTTAGTAAGATCTCCATTCATGTGCTCATCTCACTCACAAGATATATGTAAATATATACAAATATAACGAAACAAAAAGAGCAAATCTGCCATGGCCTTAGGCAAAGTGAATTTTTTTTTTTTTATTATTTGTGTGCTTTTCAAAACAGTGCAGGGCTTTTCAAGAGGTTCCTGAAGATATCAGAGAGAGAAAAGAATCAAGTGAACTTTACACTCTATATTTCTGAAATGTAAAGTGTAAGGTGAAGAGACATGACAAAGAAGGAAAGAAAAACAAAACAGAAATACAAACAAACAAAATAGTTGCCCTGAAAGCTGAAATAAAAGCAGCAAATCAAAGCTAAAGCTTTTAAGTAGCATTGTCAGGAAAAGAAGTAATTTTGGTGAGCAAAAGAAGAATGTATATGGTATATTGCACAAATATAAAATTAAATGCTGCCAAAAAGAAAAAAATCCCCCAAAAACTGAGATAATGTATTACAATGTTGAAATGCCTTTTTGTTGAAATATGAAAACATGGTTCAAAATGAATCACAGAAGGAAAAGACTTGGAAGAGAATCCTTAATTCTCTGCATGGGAAATGATTAAAGGAATTCTACTGATAGCAAAGGGGCCACTCTATGGGTCATAAAATTATTAGTGGAAAATTATTAAAAAGTCTAAAGGTTTATGTTTCATATAATTGAAAACCTGTCATGTTTCTTCCTCGTTTGTATTGTGTTATTAAGTAGAAATTCTTAATCATCTTGTATTCCAGAGTAAAGTGTTGTACACCCCAAATTAATCTGAATGAAAAAACTCATCTGTAGAAACATCCTTAATGTTTAGCTATTTAGTAACAGTGCTTTTGTCAATTGTGCAACTTATCTGCTAATACTGGGAAATCATTAAATGACATGAGACTGAAATGGCTTTCCATCTCAAAATTTAAGAGTTTCCTGTGCTGGAAGGGGTCAGGGGCCAATATGTTCTGTCAAAGTTTCACCTTCTACTACTGAAGAAAAATGTTTTTCCAAGGGATCTTGGAAGGATCAAATTACATTACTACTAGAGGCAGAGAAACTGTATATTTTAGACCAACATCCATGAATTCTCACTCTGCCCTACTTCTCACTTATTTTAGAAAAAAATTCAACTCCTACTGTGCTTTAAACCTGGATGACTTGTTTCCCATTCAGAAGTTTACCTTCATTGCTCTCCTATCATTTCTCTCAAACTTTTTTGGCTTCTACTGTTTTCTCTCTTATTAGGCAGATGGTTTACCTGACATGAATAGCAAGATTAAGGTCCTCCTGAACATACTCTTTCTTTCTTCAAAACCTCTACATCTTGTGAGTATTTGGTAATTCTTCCTCTTCTAACTACTGCTCTCCATGTTTTAGGAAAGGAGGAGGAGTTGCTTCTGCTATGAATAGTCATAGGTTGCAGTTATCTTGTCCCTTTCCATGCTGTAATCTCAGATCCTTAGTCCAGAAAGGCATTTACTGCAATGAAAAGTTCCCATAAGTGAATAAAACTGGCTGGATAGGGAGGGAAGGAGTATAAGCATATTGCAGATCTGTTGAACAAACAAATCCCTTTACATTTTGTTCAAATGTAAAGAGAACCTCCATGCCCATTTGTCATGGACAATCATTTTTAGGTGGGTATTCCTCTGATTTGGAGTAGTACTTTCATTTTTTAAAAGCTTAAGGTGTTCTCTGCTACGTTTTTTATTGCAAGGGTAGATGAGATAGCCTGCAGCCAATACAAATAATATAGATGATAGATTTACTTAATTTTGCTGATACAAAAATCCATTCAGCAATTTCAGAATCACAGTTTATTAACCTTGCTCTCCACATGCTGAGATGGTATAGTCCACTGCCATTCATCTTAAAAGAAGCGAGTTGAACTCATAACTTGCTGAAGACTGGAACGCCATTGTTTATCAGAGAGAAGGTAACTGTTCATGGTGCTATCACTTAACAGGAATGGAGAAAAAAATATTTAAGACAACATTATTGGACCACATACATCTTCAGTGCAATTTTGCTATGACAATGGAAATAAATCTGAAACACATGTGGCTATAATGTGCAATATTTCAGTATAACTGCAGAAAAAAAGATTAGCCTTAGAATTTTATAAATACATTTAAAGAAATATTTTGCTTCTTTTCTGTGTAGTCTTCTAATTTAGATGCTTAAGTTAGGAGTCTAGTTTTTTTTTTTTAATGTGTACTGTCTGTAACAGTTTTCGTTCTAAACTAAAACCAGAGAAAACAAATAAGCTTTTCTGCTCAGGATATTTATTTCAAGACAAAAGAACAACCAGGGTATGATAGTGTAAAAATAAGCTTAGCCAGTCCTATTTGTTTAAAAAAATTTGCGCTGTTAAAAAGAAAAATGAAAAAAAAGAGTTCAACTAGAAAATACAAAAATAATTATGAGGTTATTTTTGTCAGAAGATGAGGGGGAAATAAAAAAATGCAGTGAAGAGAAAGTGACAATTAATACTCAATATTAAAAGTTTCATAGAAAAACAGTTGCAGTTTGTTGAAAGTTCATATAGGTCGTATTGATTAGAATCAGTAACACAGCGATGGATTTTTCACTCTTGGTAACAAAGCGATGGATTTATTTTTTTTCCTTTTTGTGAAAACAATCTGGTGCTCAAGAAAAGAACCAGATATTATTAATAAGCATTTAGAAAGAGATTATAAATACAGACATCTAGGGGCTGTGGCAAATCATCCCAACTGTGGAAATACTGCTTCTATTAACTTCAAGTGATTACTATCACTGTGAAAAACACAGCATGACTGGGATTTCTAAAGATTTCGTTCACTTTTTTGCTTTAAGCTCTGTTGAGGAAATGTTTTAAAATTGGGGAGAAATAGGTCTTACAGAAAGAACAGTACATGAAATTGAATTATGTCAGGTACTTGTTCTTTAAGTAAGAATGAGCCATTTTGTTGTTATTAATATTAAGATAAGCAGCTTCCACAGTCCATGTGAAATAGTCTTTTCTGAGGGCAAAAATAATTACTGACACATGAATTGAGGAAGAAATCCCGAGACAAGCCCAGTCCCTAGGCTTTACAAACATATCTCTTAAGACAATTGCAAATTAGCACTCCTAAACAAATAGCTAACATAACAGTGCACGCAATCTCTGTGTAGTACTGGGATGAGAACATCTGTCTGATGCAGTAGTTGAGTTGAACTCTTACTACCAAGAACCGGCCTTGGGTTTCTGTGTTTATGGGGGATCTACACTTCCCGTAGTGACTGCTGGTTGTGGGACAGAGGCTGTATCATCCTGCCTGCTAGCAAGGTACCACATGTGCTAGACTTGCTTTTCCCCCTGGCAAAATTACCCAGATAATGGCACTGTAAGAGATGTTTGCAGCTTTTGTTGCCAAGGTGGAAAGAGAAAGGAATTTTAATGTACTTCATATTACTGCTATGTGTATCTATTTATAATGAGGGACTTGGAAACATCAGCAGGGATGGCTGAGTCAGTTGCTTCCAATTAGAAAATTATTTTTTACCAAATCCATAAACCTTTCTGAAAGACCCAAGTCTTTCCCTTGTTTCTCCTTTACTCTGTGTGTTAGCAAGCAACAGATAAGTGGGAATGCTGCAGTGAGAAGACGAGGCAGCAAAACAGTCAGGCTGTGTTTATGCAGGGGAATAATAACAATGGCAGAAGTCAGAGAACAGAAACTCCCTCCCCAGAACATTGCTGCCTGGTTCTGTTGTGCAGTTTAAAAGAGAAAAAAGACCCAAGGGCTCAATTTTGCAGTGGTGCCTTATTCAGTAATAACAAGAGATGACTCCAGCAGTTTTACTAATAGACTCCAGCAGTTTCCAGCCTCAAAAGACAACTAGAAGGTAAGGATGGAGAGAAGGGCACAGCTAAAATCAAGGCCTTTAACTTCCTCTGCCAGTAAAAATGAGTGCCTGTGCCTTGTCACCAGCCCCAACTACCCAGTCAGGCAAAAGCACCATCTTCCTCTGAGAAGGAAGATAGGATTTTGTAAAAGGAGAGAGTTACTCTCAGATTAATAGGTTAAAATCTTTACTAAGCTTTTGTCTTCTAAATCCATCATTATTTTAAAGTAAAAATGAAATGGAAAAGGCACTATCACAAAGACCATTATGCCATTAAATCAGGGAAAACCCAGCAATGTTATTGAAGATTAATATTGTCAAAACCTGAAATCATACTGCAATGAACTGTGAACTTTAATTGCAATAATTTCAGTTGAGTTATAGTTTTTGACCTTAATAATGAATTTATTTAGAAAATGGACAGAAAAGGGGGATGTATATTAATTCTTATTGAGCTGACTTATCTGATGACCCCAGTGATTTTTACTTTTTTATTTCCCTCTCCAAGTATTTTCTAATTGGAACTAGACAAAAATGTGAAATTTTGTGGTGTTTCTTTGTTGAAAAGGAGAAAAAAATGTTGATTAGATGTACTGTCCCAAGTGAAACTAAACACTGTGATAAAATTTGTTTGGATAGACACAATAATTTTTCAAAAAAGATTTTTAAATATTTAGGATATCTTAAAGGCAGTGCTAACTTGTTGGTTGGATGTGACCCTAAAGTTTTTTCCAGTCTCAATGATCCTCTGATTCTCTAATGTTGGTATTATTTGGGCTTTAGGTGTTTTTCCTCTCTTTTTGTAATCTGGAATGGTTTGGTTAAGGCAGTGTGAAGCTGCTATAGTTTCTAGTAATTGTTAATATGCATTACTTGTGAATTCATTTTTTCCTAGATTTACATTTGTATTAGTTAAAGACACATTAAAGAATATTAGGAGAAAACTGAAATTCTCTGTTGCCAGACAGGTTGAATATTCTTAGTAGCACCGCAAAGTTAGTTTGAAAGGCATCCTATCAGCTGAGGAAAGAGGGTGGAAAGCCCCAAAACCAGCTCTGTGCGTATGCGTCTAGTAGGTTGAGCCAAACAAAGAAAACAATGGAGTTAACCTGAGCTGCGAATTTTGTCACTGCCTTACAGACCCTTAATGTAAATAAAGGAATGTGGAATGTGGTCTGTCTTGGGAAAGCTATGCCCCACACTATGGAAAAAATGAAGAGCACCTTGAAGAGCTTAACAAGAGAGCATATAGGATTACTGAGAAGGTTCAAAGGAAATAGCGTGCAGCAGAGGGAAGAGGTCATGGAAAGATAAAATTGACATTACACCTTCCTTCAGCCAAGCAGTGCCTCTTCCCCAAGTCCCTGCTGACATAGACAGCTATTGCTTCAAAATAGTAGTTTTGCAGGTAGCAGGAGTTTCTAGATGTGTGAAAAGAAGAAATATTCTTGCCCAAGAAATGGCAATAGTGTCTTTTCTGCCAGAATACAAAGAGTGTTGGAATAGAACTCTGGCAGAGATGAAAGAAAAACATGCATATGTTACCATTGGCCAGCACTTTCAACAGATGCTTTAGCAGCAGTCCAGAATATGTGAAAGTTTGTATAGCCAGATGAGTTTCTGATGCATTTTTACACTGAAGTGGGATTTTAAAAAGTTAAGTGAGAAAATAAATAAGATTAGACAAACACTGATGGACTGTATATAGATGGGAATTTATGAGCCTATCAGCATTGACCCAGTCAATACTGTGTGCTCATGATTACTCATTATAAACTATGAGTGCTTGCTTTAATGACTCTCAAATATCTGTCTAGTAGATAAAGTATGGTTGAATGTTTAATGGAGAGATTACAGTATCCTTATGTAGATGAATTTTATTCTGCAAGGAGTTAGACTGATTTCAATGGAATTTAGTATCCAGAGCAGGTGAAAGGTGTATTTTCTTCTATGCTAGTAGAGATATTTTATGTAATGATGCTGTGAAACAATTGAAATTGAAATATGGGTAAAATGGAAGTCCACTTTGATTTAAATTAGATCAATATTTATTGACATTAAATTAATCTGACTATTTCTACTCTTAACAGGAAGTAAGCATTTAAGTTGATGCTTGTGCAATTACATGTTTTCAAATTCAAAGATTAAATAACATTAAATTACCTGTCAAGAGTCTGCCTTAAATTAAGATAGGGCAAAAGAGATAAAAGATTTTGCTCCTGGTCTCTTTTCTAATCTTAAATCTTGTAAGTAGTTTGGAGCTTTTTAGTATTCTTTACTAAATAATTTATCGAATATCCTGCTAGCATGCATAAAGTTAGCTCCAGTTTTATTCAGATGCTTATAGATAATCAAATAAAAATTTTGTCTTTTTGTTTTGTGAAGGTAATGAATTTGTTGTAAACAATTTATTGCTTTGAAAAGATGAGTGGAAGTATCTTCTGCTTTGTCTAGCCTGGTGAGGCTTGGGCTTAATAATTGTTGTAGCTGATGAAGAGGCAATGTCCTGAGCACAGAGGCATTTGTGGGCATAGACAGAGCCATTAGATTTTGACCACCACCTGAAGTGCCTGAAGTTACCTGCTGCTAAATCCTGTGGGGATTTTTAGGGCTATGATTCTGAGCAGCAGTGCTTAAAGTGAGATTTAAATGCAATAATTGTAACACAATATGTGCACAATGGCAATGAGTGAACAACTCATAGAGTGAAATGACACTGAGGAGCCAATGCCTATTCTCTATCTGCTGTACACAATCTAGCTCTAGTCTGACAAACTGGGATGAACACCCATTGCTACTTCAAGGTGTGCTTCTGAGCTCACCTTCTAGTTTAGTTTCATCCAGGGAATTCAGCTTGCCTGGGCTGAGATTGCGTATTGAAACTAAG
This sequence comes from Tapera naevia, assembly GCA_033556795.1. Classification (NCBI taxonomy): domain Eukaryota; kingdom Metazoa; phylum Chordata; class Aves; order Cuculiformes; family Neomorphidae; genus Tapera; species Tapera naevia. The sequence goes on from JAUMJJ010000038.1 coordinate 23,786,515, forward strand.
AATAGTAAGTGGGTACAATTAGGAGTTTAGCTTCAAAACTGAAACACCTATTTGAACTGAAAGTTAAATAGATGCACATTAAATACTCTATTTTTGTTTCCTATTGCTTTTGGAAGAACATAAGGACCCTTCTGTCACCAGAAGTACACTTGTGGGATATCTCTGGGCTTACAATAGAATACTAGGGTTTGCATGATAGCTGGTGCTATTGCCTCTCTTGTTAGGAAACACATTTTATGTTTCCTTTTCATCTAGGTTCAGTTAGCATGTTCAAAGCCATATGGACTAATCAGGTGGAAATATACAGGTGGTAAGGAAACAAACTTTATCCTTTCTTCCTCTCCTCATCTTCTTCAGATTGTGCCCCTGTACTCGGCATTGGTGAGGCCACATTTCGAATACTGTGCTCAGTTCTGGGCCCCTCACTACAAGAAGGATATTGAGGTGCTGGAGTGTGTCCAGAGAAAGGTAACAAGGCTGATGAGGGTCCTGGAGAAAAAACCTTATGAGTGGCTGAAGGAACTGGGTTGTTTAGTCTGGAGAAAAGGAGGCTGAGGGGAGCCCTTATCACTGTCTACAATTATCTGAAAGGAGGTTGTATAGCGAGGTAGGTATTGGTCTCTTCTCCCAGGTGACTAGTGATAGGATGAGAGAAGAAGGTCTCAAGTTGCACCAGGGGATTTTCAGATGAGAAATCAGGAAAAAAATCTTCACTGAAAGGGTGGTCAGGCATTTGAATAGGCTGCCAAGGGAGATTGTTGATCCACCTTCCCCGGAGGTATTTAAAACACAGGCAGGTGAAGTGCTCAGGGTTATGGTTTAGTAGTGGACAAGTACAGTTGAACTCTATGACCTCAAAGGTCTTTTCCAACCAAGCTCTTCTGGGATTCTATGATTCTGTGATTCTTCTGCAGTGCAACCTTGAAAAGTCTTTTTTCTTCTTAACAAATTGCATTTTACTGCCTTTAGATAATCATTGCATTAAGTTTGCCATTGGCCAAATATACCTTAGGATATTTTTCACTTTGTTTGAGGATTGAACATAAATCGATGAAACGCTTTTTTTAGATTGCACCAGCTGGTAGATGTCAGCTTCACTATCAAACTGCCTTCACAGTCATTCACAGTGAAATAGACTTTGCATGGCATCTGCTTTATTGGGGGTATAATTTCCTATTTATACCATACAAAATAGAAACAGGAAAGCAAAAACATGAGACCAGACTCTACTTGTACTTTGTTAACTTGCTCATACAATTAAATTCTGGGTACTCAGCTTGTTACTGTTACCCCTTAAAGAGATTAGAAATTATACGTTTTTTTGGAACAAAAATAAGAGAAGAAACCAAAAGTATTCATTAATGATTAATTAAACCTATGAGCAGAGACAAAACCCTTCAAAGGCCAAATTGTCCTTTATAGACCAAATTCTACATTTTTTTGGGCAAGTCCCCAGCTGAAATGAGAAATGTCATGGAAGAAGGAAGACTATGTTGTGAATTTGCAGGCAAAATACTTATTTATTGAATACTGTGGGTTGTGTTGAAAGTTGCCAGGATTTTATGATGTGCCATAAACTGAATATACAGTAATGGATAGCTTTGCTATTTTAGTCACAGAAAATATGCTGTTCATTGCCATGAACTTGTAAAAACTGCTGAAACTGTGGAAAAGTTTCTTTAAAACTGGCTAGCTGAGTCAAACCTGTAAGACATCAGTGAGTCATTTGAGTGTGAATTTTCCTTTCAAGTGACCCATAGAAGTACTTAAGTACATTTAGTTTGAACTTTCAGTATATATAAATTTGTTGGCTTTTTTTTTTTTATATCAGGCATGGCTTTCCTAAGGAATATTGCAGGTTCACCATGTAATAAGCTATCAGTTCTGGTGTCTCATATTACTGGCAAACACTGCCTGTGTGGAGAAGGCTTCTTAACAACATATTTTACTCTGTTATAATTACTGGGTAGCTCTTACTTTAAAACAGATCAGTGAGTAGAAATGCCAGCTGTCTGTAAACTCTGACAAATTGGTTTTGTGATATTTAGTGATTTCAACACAAGAAATGAGATTTCCTTTGGGATTAGAGCAAAACTGATATTGAAATGCTAGCAGAGAAAAAGGTCAAAGGTAGGGATTAAATCTTTCCAACACCTAACATTGGGATTCTTGACTAGAGCTGTAGTCTACCAGAAAGGCTCTCTCCTGGATCTCTCTTGAAGGTCTCTCTTCTTGCTACAGAACTTATGAACTGCTGTGGCATTTCCTAGTCATTCTCACATCAGGTTTGTGGTATGTACATTACACATTATGTATGTAAATCCTTGCTGCTTTCCACAACAGACAGCCTGAGAAATAAACCTCATAGATTTCCTCGGTGGAGAGTAGGTGGGGAATTAAACTGACAGGACAGATATTCTGAAGCCACTGCACTTTCAGAAAGGGGTAAAATTAATACACGCTTGCAGCTGTGCATGAATTAACTTCAATTGTGGACGTGAAGCTCAGGTGTGGTGTTGTGGTTTAAAGCCCCACTGGCAACTAAGCACCACAAAGCCAGTTCATCATTCTCTGCCCCAGGCAGAGGTGAGGGGCGGGGGGGTGGGAAGAGAATGGAAAGGGTAAAAGTAAGAAAACTTATAGGCTGAGACAAGTACAGTTTAAAATTCAATAATGGCAACAGTAATAATAGAAAGCAAGATACCAGAGAGAAATAAAATCCAAGACAGTGACGTGAGTGAAAATTGCTCACTACCAAATGACCAATGCCCAGCCATCCCTGAGCAGCAGGCCCCTAGCCAATCTTTCACCTGGTTTATTGCTGGGCATGACATTATACAGTATGCAATAACCTCTGGGTCAGTTGTTCTGGCTGTTTCTCCTCCCAGATTCTTGAGCACCCCCAGCCTGCTAACTGGTGGGGTGGTGTGAGGAGCAGAAAGGGACTTGACTCTGTGTAAGAACTGCTGAGTAGTAACTAAAACCTCCTCGCGTTATCAACACTTTTTCCAGCATAAATCCAAAACTTTGCCCCATACCAGCTACTATGAAGAAAATTAGCTCTACTGCAGCCAAAATCAGCACAAGTGGCCATCTGCATCACTAAAGGTGAACTATGTTTTCTGTACAGCTGAGTAGTTTGGGTATCACTGGTCATTGTAAATGTTTTCCTGTTTGCTCACTTTTTCCACATTTGGAAAACTTGGAGCTTGTATGAGCAATGCTGAAATTCGCCAACCTCTATGTAGTTTTTCCAAGACAACAGGGAACTCAGTGAAGGCCACAACTGGTCTACAAGTAGCATAAAGACTCTATCCGTAGCTTGTGCTGATCAAGAACTTATGTTGAACAAACACTAGGTTTAGGGTTTTTTTTTGAGCTGGTATGATGCTATCTACCTCCACAGCAGTGCTTTTAGGTGAGTATGTGGAGTTTCTCAAAGAAACCAAGAACAAATGCAGTCTTCCTGGAGGCTGGAGGGCTTATTGCCTTTGTGCATGTGTGAAGAAGGGTACGGACAAATATTTTTCTATAAAGAGTTTCAATTTGACAATATGTGTATCTTTTCCTTTCTCCTTCAGAAAAAAATTTGTGCAAATGGGTGTTTGAGGAGAAACTTGTCTTTGAATGACACATATGCTCATGTATAAACATGAATTCTTATATATATCTGCAGGGCACACAAGGAGAGGTACACCAGCAATATCTAGCTGTGACAGTTGTCTGTCTGTTCTCTGCAGTGAGGCTGACCTACTGGCTTTTCCATGGGGTGGATGTCATGGGTTAGGGCTTTTTAGTGACCTGCTAAGAGTCCTATTGCCCCGCTGTGGAGCTGAGGTGTGCCTTTACCTCAGAACAAAGGTGGTGGGATGTGGAGAACATGAACAACAGGCTCTTTTGGCACGACTTTGTACAGGAACAGCCGGTAGAGAGATGTGATGACAGGGCATCTGTCAGAGGTACTCCTATGATCTTCCTTGACAACTCAAGCATAAAATATTAGAAGAAGTAGCATGAGCTCCAGATGCTGGAAGTCCATCAGCTTCGGGGTGCCTTTGTCCAGCTGTGTGTCTGTATTCTTTGGGACATGCGTCTACGGATGTTGACATGTATGTCAGTGCCTTGGAGAAGATCAGAGGCACCAAAAATACGTCCTCTTTCCCTAGGAAAATACAGTAATTCTTTTGGAGATCTGGAGAGGATGTGCACCCCATCTTTTTATGTTACATTCATCATGGTTCTTGATATGCCCTAAGACAGAGATTTGTATGAAGAATTGGGTCAATGGAGTTCCTACTCTTCTTGGAAGCTTACTGACATATGTCTACTAAAACATCCTGGCCATTGGCAAACTTAGTATGGGGTTTTACTCTGACTTCTAAGATGTGTGGGCCCTGGACTGCTGTTGTTTGAAGTAGTTCTCCCTTTCTGATGCAGGAGGGTATTCTCTTACGAAAGGAAAGAGATTTTCCCAACTCGAGGAACTGGCACTCACTATTGGTCTTCAGAAAGGATTATGACACTTCAGGAAAGATCATAACCATGAGGAGTGTGTATGTGCTGGGAACAAAATCCTCTCAGATGAGACCTATGAATTTCTGTGTTGGAGCATCTCTAACAACTTTTTATCTGACCTGTGAATTCGTCCACCTGTCAGATAAGGATTGTATGCCACTTGCCTTCTTCTCCCTTCATCAGGGAAGCGTTTTGACAAGGTGGATCATATATATCTCATGGACACTGTGGAGATGATTGCTTTGGATCTCTGCTTACCTGTTTTTTCCAGGCCGCTGCGGCGTACCTAGTGAAGCTGGGTCACATGGCTGTGCTGCGCTTCACCTGGCCAACTGGATTTCATCACCACTAAGACCTTCCTTTGCATCCTGTGTTGGGAGTTGAGGGTGTTGCTGCTCACTGAGTTGAACTAAAGTTTTCCTACTGACTTGAGCTAGTAGTCTCACATGGAATTTCCTGGTAAGCACCTTCTTTTGCCAATCTTAAGGCCTGTGATAAGGCTGTCACAACCTTTGATTTGAGGGGTTTCTCTGGAGGCGTCATCTAGATTTCAGTCTTTTGTCAATACCTCAGTGTTCTTAGGAGAAACCCTGTCTTCTAGCCCCAAAGTGAGAGGATGTCCTAGCAGAGACTCGGTTAACAGCTTCCTTCTCTTACTACGAGTAGGTGGTGATCCACTGGTGAAAGAGGGGTGATTGTGGTGAATACTGCCAAAATTGCAGACTCCTAGACTACAGCTGGAAGACGAGGCAGACCCCACACTTCTTTCCCTGTGCGTGGGATGGTCTGCTGCAAAAGTGCAGTCCTCTTTGATCCCCATAATACTCCCTACCCATACACAGTAGGCCCAAATCAACCGACATACCAGCCTGGCACACCTGAGCCTTTGATTTGTGAGCCTGTGTCCTCAGTTCCACTCCTGTGTCTTCTGATGGTGTTTGAAAACCAGAAATCTTGATTTTAAATCAGCCTGAATATTCTTAGCTTAATGAGCTTCAAGAATTTGGGGAATTTAGGGGTAGAGGGGAGCTTATGTTAATTATTTTCTTATACCATCTACTTCAAAACTTCTATCTTCTACTATCAGGAACCACAGTCACAGGAATCATTGAGGGTATGTGAAGTAAGACTTTTTTCTGAGCTTGTGAAATGAATTGGTTGTTTTGTTCTGAATGTCATGAGATACAGCAGCCTGGATCCTATGAAAATAAGAACTTTTATATCCATACTGAGGGAAATGTTAATTGAATTAATGAATGTCTCATTCTATTAATAACTGTAATACAAAGATTAATATAATAGGAACTACTTAAGTATGAAGGTCTTTTTGAATTTCCCATTTACGTATCTAAGTGCAAAGCTATCATAATTATTTTTTTAATAATAATAATTCGAGATGTTGCCTAACATAGAGGTTTCTGTTTCCCACGGATGTTTATGTTCCTTTGACTCCCAGTTTTCAGTTTCAGCTTCTAAGTAGGCCCAGGACCACCTGAAGGTTTGAATCCTCAGTCTTTTTTTTGTCCCCATGAATTGAAGGGATGTACTAACAAAATGTTTCAATGTATGATTTTCCTTAAGGTCCAGATCCCAGAGGCACGTCTAAATCATTCTCTTGATTGTCCAAAAAGTAATGATATTATTTCAAAAGAGTAAGAATTGTGCCAACTTTCTCCAGTAAAATGCTTCAAACCTCCATACAATATGCAAGACCTGAATTTAATACCTCTCTGTCTCAGGAGAGGCAAATGTACAACACCAGGGTAAGTGCTGTACATTATATTGGGAGATTATGTTGGTGTCAGTCCCTGCCAGTGAGGTAGTCTTGTTTTCCTAGAATGTTTAAAGCCCTAGCAAGAGGAGAGACAGGATTTCACAGGCTGTTTATCAGAAGTTTCACTACAAGGGAAAATGGGTGTCCCTTTTTCTCTTCCAGTGACAGCATTATGACATATCTACCTCCAGTCTCTGGCTGCACAAGACTATGAGACTCTATGGAGAAGTTGCAACGAACTAAAATTCTTTAAATCAATGGCTATTCTCCTTGGCACAAGGAAAGATGGTTAGGATCACAAGTAGAGAAAAACATTGGGTAGGAGGAAAGACATATTTGAAATTTTACAAGCAACTTAGGGAATTGGAAGATGCATCTCCTACTGGTGGGAGGAGAGGAATAGTCTAACTGCTGGGTTGTTCGCAGATTTTGAAAAATAAGAGTTGTGTAGTTAATATTAGTGAAGATCACTGAGTTATGAATTGTAAAGTGTGGGAGCTCCGTACCAGTGGACCAGAGTAAGAATTCCCTTTTCCTTAAAGGCTTATGCTAGTGTTTTCCAGCCATCTGCTCTATTGCTTGATCTGACTATGAATGTGTAGGGAGATCGAGTGTGTAAGTGGATTTCCTGTTGGTTGAGATACATAAAGGCCAGCTGTAGGAATGTTGAGTGTAAAGTCCCTTAAGGATCTAACTTCAGGCCTGTTCAACTTCAATGCAAATAATGTTGACATCAATAGGATTTGAAGAAAAGCTTTAGGAGTGCCTCTTCAAATTCATGAGTGTGGTGATTTAAGTGAGTAATACCACTAAGGCGAGTTTATCACAGAACCAGGTCATTAGCAAATGGGAAGGACACAGGGTTGATTCCTCCTCTTTAAATAATGTGGTAGTGTTGAGACATCTATGTTCACCTACCTCCAGCTTTGCAGGACTTTCATAAACCATGTTTATGAAAATGAGTATGTTATCTAAGCCTGAGAAAGATGAACATTATTTTATTATCTGACAGATAAGCCTGCAAAAACTTGAGTCGGAAACATTAAACTCATTCATCCTTCAATGTGGTTAGTTCAATTTTCCCGTCAAACTGAAACAATTATTTTCCTTGGAGAATCAAATATCCTTCCCCTCATCCTTTGACTTTCAAAAATAAAGATAAGTTTCTCTTCTCCTGGGATTTTTGGGAAAATACATTAATGACAATTAAGCTGTAATTTTAACTCACAGCTGTCTTTCAATGTCACTGAAACAGGAATATAAAAAACATTCTATGAGATTTTAAATTGTGCATAGAACCTGTTTATTTTACTCTTCATAGCTTGTATACATGCCATGTTTAGTTGAAAATAAGTTAAATGTAGATTGTCTCAATCTCTGTTATCTCCAAGACTTTTGCAAACAAAATTATATGATGCTTCACAATATAATTCGAGAGATTTTCTGGACAATTTTAATCACGATTTTAGCCTTATGTTCTGGTTTATAAACAGCTTTTCTAATCTCCCAAAATGTAAAAATACATGTAAATGTCAAATTTAGCAACAGATTGTGCACAGTGGCTGGGCCAGGCACATATTTAACATTTATCTATTGGTTTGAATCAAAGATCTCACTGAAATTACTCGTGTACTTATGACTGGATAAGTGTGAAGGGGATTGAGGCCTAGAAAGGAGAGGATTCTTTTTTTTTCCTCTCTCCTCAGATCTAATTTACAACGCTTGCCTAGTTTTTATAGTTCTAAAAGTTGTGTCATGAAGTGTAATTTACCTCATAGTTCCTTTATTTTTTTCAGTGGAGTAGGACAGAGAGAGTAGTAAAAAGAAAAATGTGGTATGGAGAATTCAGATGAAGCTAAATTACTTATGAAAAATACAGTTCAGGTGGTTTGGAGGCATTTTTGCCACTTTGAACAAAACCAAAAATATAAAAAGGTTCTGGTCATGTTCTCCCAACTTCTCTGTATAGGATTCATTTAATGCAAATTGAAGAATTACAGAATAACATGGTTTGAATCTTCCATCTTTCTATACACAACCGTGAGAAAAACTTTGAGCTGCAAGATTTCTCAAAAAGTTATTACTCAGCATGTGTTAAATATTTTTTGCTTTTAAACAAGTAAAATAAAATAATAAGTACAGTTTCCTTTTTCTGCATTTACACTTTATTTTAGATGGCTAAGTTTTGAGATAGAGGCATCCCCAGTTTAGGGAGCTACTAGGGCTGATATGATCCCCAAACATCTTTGCTTACAAACAAGAATAAATTACAAATACTATGTCAGCGTGTGAGAACAAGATGCAAAATGAAAGTAGAGGAATTATGTGATTCCTTTGTTGGCAGATTATGCAAATTCAGCAAACCAGAAACAAATGAAAGTCATTGATAAGCGTCCTGCACTAACCATTCTCAGCTGAAGAGGGCTGAGTTTGCTGACGGACTTTCCTTCAGGGTGACCTTGGCTCGAAGGGTTGATGGTCAGCTGCATCATTTCTGCAGGGGTTCCTTTCTCCCCCAGGGTGAAAGTGTCTCAGTAACAGGGACTACCATTTTGTGTAATTTCAATAATTTTTTTTTTTAATGAAAGTGAATTATGTATACGTGGATAAAAACTATGATTCCCTCTATTTCTGTAGCCATTCTAATGGTTTCCATAGCAACTTCCTTTGAGTTTGGAAGGAGGCGCACAGCCTGCTGGAGGGAGAAGGCAAAAAGGTGTTAGCGCTCATTAGCATGAAAGTGGCTACAATGCTAGCTGTAATCTCAGCATGTCTTTTAAAAAAATTATATGCATTTTTTATGTATTTATTTTTTTTAACTGTCATAGTCATCTCTGTTACCGGAAACACTGTGCATGAAATCCCACTTACTATTCTTAGGCTTTTCCCTTCAGTCTGCTGTGCATGAAAAATTCTCACTCCTCTTTCATTGTTGCTCAGGTTTAGAGAGCTGACACTCTACCAGCACCATGTCCCTCCTCTTCCTCCAGCCAACAGGATATCTGAATGATTTAAGCAACTAGTGACAGCGATGCATCGATATTTGGAAGTTCAGCTGTGTTTAATGGTAGTTGTCTCCTTTGCCAAAAGAGTCACTTAAGGCAGGGAGTGGATGAACAGCAGAGGGGAAGTGCAAGGTGCTCTGTGGAGTGTAAGGGCAGAGGGCAAGGTTTGAGAAATCTTGCAAGTGTATGCAACTGAGATAGCAGAAAATGTTTACCAGAAAACAGTAAGATTTTAATTCTGTTGTCCAGCTTTTTCTATACTGGTTAGTTGCTGAAAGAAAAAATACATTTTAAAGGCAGGAATTAAAAAACATGATCTCTTAAAGAAGAGGAGACCACATTGTTACAAGTAACTAGATAACTTACTGTTTCACTGTTGTCTCCCCTCTTGTTTATGAAAAAGAGCCGATTCCAAAGAGTGATTTCTCAGCATTTCTGATACTCACACTTTTTGTTTGTTTACGAGGGCTTTTTTTTTTGTTTTTTTTTTTTTTCTTCCTGCTCATACTAGTTTGATTTTAATGTTGTCCATTTTGGATTTAAATATCATGGACTTTGTTTCTTGATTTTAAGTGGAAACTACTGAAGCATTACTTAAGCTTTAAAAAATAGTAGATTTTCTGACAGGGAAAAACAAACTAGAAAAAATAAAACAGAATCCTCCCAGGATGTAACCTTGAGAAATGTCAAGTTTCTTTCTCTCATCAAGAAGCAGTTGCTGATCATCATGAGGTTACAAATAATCTAGTACTTCTAAAAAAATAAAGAAATGAAGGGCTTTGGAATGTTAGATTCTTATCTTGCAGAAAAGGATCTGCACAACACAATGACCTATTTGAAAACACTCTTCTAAATGGGGAGACAGTGGCTGTGACTTTGTTCATTTGCCTCGTTTGCAAGACTGATAAGTCAAGCTGGTCAAAAAAATCTTGAGACAAATTTGTAAGTCTACCCATTTAAAAAGGAATTGAATGGAAATTGAAATGAAATGGAGTCAATGGCTTTCACAATAAAAATTTTGGAAGGGCAAACAATTTTTCTCAAACAATAAGCAGTGCTCCTGGTCTGTGTACAATGACATTACTATCCATGAAGAGTTCACTAAATAATGCAGCATAGTTTGTATCCTTAGTGAGGTAAGAACCTGCGCTGAAAGACTAATAAGTGTATGTCAGTCTCAAAACTCATAATTGGTGCTTGCTGTGGTACAAGGGAAAGCTTGATATCAGCTGTGGTCTCTGCAGGGCAATAAATGTAATTGTAGGACATGTGTTAATGGCTAAGAGTACAGATTGAATCTGATACATCAAAGTCCTTTAGAAATTGTTGAAGTCAGTTCATGAGTATTTCAAATCAAGCCAAATATCAGTTGCTTTTCAAAGCAAATAATCTTTCTTTTTCCTTTGCAGGTTTTAATGTTGTGAGCTTCAAACAGTGCAATTTTGATTCACAGCAGAAAAATCACAGCTTTTTGGGTTAGAAGTCTGCATGTAAACCACAACAGTGCTGGTAGTCTAGGAGAAATCTGACTTGGGACAACACATCTCCATAAAGCCTAGAAGACAGTCTCTGTCAGAAATTTTTCAGAAGTGTAATTCATTCTTTTAGCCTCACATTTGAATAACCATCACTTTATTGATCTGTTTTGTTCCATATTGAAATACTTTCAGCTTCACTGAAATGAGACACACAAAGTTTTTCCATAGAGGATGTTTTCTTCATTAATAAAATCAAGACAGCTGAAGCCTCTCTTGAATTGTCAGTATCCATATCACATTAAAAAAAACTTATTTCTATATCTTAATTCTATTGGTACCCATTTGCTTTCTGTTCCTGTAATAATCATGAGAAAAATATTACAACTTTCCAAATTTTAAGTCAGCTGGTATTCTCACAAATAATGTTACAAGAAAACCTAGTACTCTGATTAGTGCATTAGTTGAACTCCCTTTCTCTCTGAAGGGCTAGGACCTGTACTGTGAAGGTGTAATTCACCTTGAGGGCAGCGTGGCAAGCCTCTGACCCATTGCTTCTTTGCCTGATTTAATATAGGACCAAGTCTTTGTCTTTGCTTAGAGACTGAAAGCTTAAGACAGTTCAGCTGTATCTGACAACATGATGGATTTTTAATTGCAGTGAAGTATCTGACAATCTTGCTTACACAAACTGACAATTTAGACATTACAGCTTTATTAAAACAAAGCAGTTGAATTGATCTGGACCTGATGAGGTTTCTGTTTGCTGTCTTGTCAGTTCACTGAAACGGGTATGCTTCCAGTCATCCAGTTTGGATGGATGCTGTTGGCATTTTTTATTTGGCTTAAAGGTTTGAAAATGAAGACTGAATTCCCTCCTCACTCACATAATTCTTTTGCAGCTGTGATCTCACCCAGCTGCTGCTTCATGGTCAAAGGTGATTCTGTGTTATTGCATGAGGACGGAAAGTTTCAGTCAAAATTCTTTGCAGAACTACAGGAACACTTAGACTATCACTTCTCGTTTTCCTTCTTTTGAGGTATATTAATTTACATCAACTACTTTTTGGGGAGTTTGTGCCTGTTCTTGCATACAAGTTCCTGTGATTGGAAGTTAGTGGGAGAGGTAAAATTCTGACTATTGAAGGCAGTGATGAAACTCTAAGTAATTTACAGAGATAATGACTTGGTTTTAATTTTTTTGCCCTAGTGAGTTTTTATATATTCTGCATAACTATGGACAATTTAAGACCTTTTTTTCTTACATTTTCCTCATTATTGTATTGATTTGAAGGCCTTCATGTGTACAGATGCGGAGAAACCAGTGAAAAAAATGAGGCCATTGATGAAAGTAACTCATATGGCTTAATACAAACTTTTGGGAAATTGATGAAGTACTCAAGCTGGCAGAATGAGTCTTACAGGATACATGTCCAAGTGTGAAAAGGGAGGACAGCAGCACCTTGCTGTTGGGACTTGGGTAAATTTTCTCAGTGTCTGTTCACTAAAGTGCAAATCACACTCTCTTACTTAATTCCAGAAATAAAACTATGTTTCCAGACACCATCCCTGACAATTATTGCCATTAGAATAAAGCTCCTTCTGATGCCTTTGTTTTCATATGCTGACATTTTAGTACCTGACAGAAAATAGGCTGGTAATTTGTTTTCAAGGATACTTTTTCAATTTCTGTGTTAGAAACGCTTTTAAAACTGAGTACTCCCCTTGTGAAAGCGCAGAAAACCATATCCCTGGGTTCTAAATACCTGAGAGCATTTATGTGTGATATTGGGAGGAAGAGAAATGTCAGCATGACTGAAAACCCTCAAATGGCATTCACATATGTTCCTTCTGGGCAGTAAGGCTCCAGCAGTCTCACAGTCACCTCTGTAAGCTCTAGCAAGCCCCAATCTTTGCTGCATTTCTGCTGCACTAACTCTGTGCTGTAGCAGAGCATCCTCTGTTGCTGCATGAGGGTTCCTGCTTTCTTCCAGCTGTGGGACAGCACTGCCAGCAGGCCCAGGCTGCTCACGGAGCCCCACTCCTATCTATATTCAGCTCTCTCCTGCCTTCTGTGTTGCTGGTTTCAGTCTCTCAGAACTGCTTGTTATTGCTTTGGCAGCGCAATACCCGCTCAGTAATGTTATTTCTGGTACACTGATAAAGGATGGGGTTCTCTGCGGGTTAGAGACATTCATTACAGAGCTGCACTGTAGGCTACTTCATTTTTCGTCTTGGTAATTCTTCTGTAATTAATGAGGTGAGACTATCTGAGATTGCACTTCACACAATTTCATTTCCCGTTAGAACTGAATATTAGAGAGATGAAGCAAACCCATATATGTGTACGCCCAAAGATTTCCTGTGCTGATGCTGTTATTCCTGCATCTCTATAGCTTTTTATTAGAACTTAATCCAGCAACAGAAATAAGTATCATCTTTTGGATGAATGTCTCCTTACAGAAACTGCTATTTTTATTTTCATGCACGATGCAAGAAAAAGCACCATCAAAACAAAATATGTCTATTTTATAGGAGAAGTAGCCCTCTAGCTTAGAGTAGTGACAATAAGCAGGACTTTAAAAGATAATTAGGCCTGTGGAAGCATCAGAATAAATCTGAAGTGTGGAACAACAAAGAACATGAAATAGAAGATAACAGTCCATGAGAGCTCACAGATTATCATATGTGAAATTCAGTTGCCAAAAAATTATAGAACAATGACACAGATATAAAAACCTGATTTTTTGAACTACTGGCAAAAATCCCAGTCAATGCCATTTCCATTTCAAATAAAGGCATTATTTTGCAGGTCTGTTTCGTGTCTTTGGATAGTCTCTTCTCTTCCATTCAGATGGACCACTAGCCTAATTTATACGTCTGTATGACTGTGAGATGATATACCTGGATGAATCCAAATGTATCCTCTATCCTACAAAACATTAGGAACTTATAAAATGTCAAGAGTATTTGGTTTGAACAAGGTACCATTAGTTTTTCCCTACAGAAAAATTGTTTGCAGCACCAAGCTGCTTGGAAAAAATGCTGCCTCTTGGAAACTTCAATAAGAAAATAGTTCCTATTGAAGGTGAACATCCTGACACAAACGCTGAATGATCTACTTGTAACAGCCATAATGTGACCCAAAATACCTTTCTCACAGTGCAAAGACTATTCTTCCTACTTATGGTTTTTGAATGTTAGATGACTCCTTGGCTTTTACTTCAGGAAAGTACAGTCAAAAATGAATGTTACATTAGATTTTTTTGGTGTGCATATTTCTATTCATACGGCATTGATTTTTGAGTGATATGTCTAAGAATGGGGGTAATGAAAATCACCTGTAAGATCATGTTCTCACAAGTATTTTCTGTTTGTGTTGCATTTCTAATTTAGCATATTTTAAAAGCACCTGATCTGTGTAGGAGGAAAAAAATCAAAACATCATTTGACTAAGAATTCCCTGGGAAATAGAAAGGTTCATGAGATTGACTTTCACATGGCAATATGTTTTCACATTAGAGAGCTCAGATACTAAGGTGTTCTGTGCAGTGCCACAGTAGTATGTCCTGAAAGAGCTTTCGAGCTGATGTTGCAAAACAATAATGTATGCATATACACAATACCAATACTCACTCCACTCTTATGGTAATTCATCTGTATAGCAGTTATTTCATTTTGGACACTGATACCTTGATACTTACTACTGATGTGAATAAAGCATACTATTGTAAGGTAAAGGCACAATCTTGCAGATGATCACAAAATATTTGTGTGATACCCAGCGTAAGCTGACAAGTGACAATACTGCATGGAATTTACTGAGGTAAGTCTTTTCCAAAGCACATTCATTTCCTTGCCCAAGGAGGTTTTTTTTAAAAAAAATATTTACTCAAAAGTACAAAGCAAACCTGAAAAGATAAAACTACACATGCCATATTTTGGGTTTTGTCCTTCCTTTTTGCATACGCTCATCACCCTTCCTGAGCAAAATCTGGCCTGTTGCTCCCCGTTCCTCTGAAGACTTGGTACTTTTCTCCTCATCTTAAGCTTAGTGCTGGAAAGAGCAATCATTCTTAGGCTGTAGTGAAGTAGCTTCTTCTGGATAAACGTTGCCAAGGTTTGACGTTCTGAATTCAAAGCTCTTTCTTTTTCTCCCAATTGACATTTAATTTTAACGGATAGAATACACCGAACAGGGCTGATATACTTTTTATAAGACAGAGGACCTATAGGAAGTTTTCAAAAACTTACTTTAATTAAAATATTACTATTATATAAGAAGCTTCATGATTTCTTGGCTATTCTTGGCTATTCTGCATGCAAGCAGCTTCTGGAAGTTTATTGCCTAGTAAAACAAATAGCAGAGCTCTATAAAAATCCTCACTTTGGAAAACATGCAAACTTGTTATGAAACCAATGAATAAGTCATCTTAGATGAAGCAATACTTAAAATAAGAGGGAAAAAAATGAAAATCTTACCCCTTACTAAAAAAATATAGGATTGTACTTCTAGCACTTTCTGATTACACAGCATATAAAATTCTCAGACATCTGCAGTTACTGTTGTTTTTTGTATATTTGCATATTATAGCTACATTTCTAGTTCTATAATATGCAATACAAACACAAAACCTGACAATTATATTTTTTGTTTATAAACAGTGATAACTGCAGTGTATTGATAAAATATTTTCTGGTTAAATTTTGCATTAGAAAGAGAATAAAAATTGAATACACTCTGTAAATTGACTTTGGAACAATTTAATTAACCATAACATGAACAGTGTTGGAAGCACAGTTGTTGGACACATTCATTGCAATAAAGTGATTGGAAATTTTAAGTAATTTCTAGATGACTTTCATTAATTTAGTAAATCATTTAAGTTGGCTGAATCCTTATAGAGGTTAGTGTTGCAATGTTTAGTGCTTGGCCACAGTCTTCTGTTCATAAGTTTCTTTTTTCTCTGGAATTTTGTACCAAAAAAGAAATAATATAGCTAAGTCCATGATTTCCTAATCTAATGTTAAAAATTGCTTCATTTAGTAGTGATTTTCTTAAAGACAATGAAGGTGAGAGTTGATAGTGTATATTTATGCTTGTAGTAAATTATATAGAAACACATCTCTTTTTATTAAGTAGGTGTCTTTTACCAGTCCTTAATTGTTCATGCAGTTGCTAAAGGTAACGTGGCATGAATTTTCAGCCACATTTATTTGCAATTATGGCCTTTTATCATCGTACGTTAAGAAGGTTCATGAGAATTGCCTGAGAATTGTGTTGTGTCTGTTAAACTGTGTGTGGTATGTCCAGCATGAGAACATCTGAGAATCATTCCTCTCCTTATCCCTGTGAAGTTCCGCAGACTTTTTGTCACATCCTCCTTTAAAAGTTTGTTGCAAGATGTTTTTCCAAATACAAACACATTTTAACAGCAAAGGAAGCAGTTCTTCACTTATGCCATATTTTATTTTCCATCCTCAAAGAATTAGAATTTCTGTTTCCTTGCTTTGCTTTCCTTCATGCCCCCGGACACGTGCTTCTTAGTAGGAAGATGATAATTCCTAAAAGCTTTTACAGCACATCATAAATGACAAATTCCCGTTGCAGGATCAGTGGGAGGCGTTGTTGTGCAGGTAGTGTTTGAGTCTTCTAAATGTAGGCGAGGGAGGAACAGAAGAACAGCTGATGCTACAATAAAGAACATGTTGCTTCCTTGGTCCCATTGTAGTGGTAGCATAAATTTGATTAAAGCAGTTCAGGAAACAAGAAGGCATTGGAGGAAACACACAGTGAAGTCTGTCTGTTTGATGCACCCTGACAAGGCAGAAGAAACCAGTTTTGCAGAGCATCTGTGGGCTTGTAAAGAGAGGCTGATGGGCTATGGCTGATGAGCCACAGATAAGGACAGATGGAAAAGAATGTCCTGTCCTAACATGCTCAGTCAACAATGTTTGAACCTGAAAAACAACACAAGAACTGGACTCCTTCGCCGCAGTATGTGAGAACGCCTTCAGTTACAGTGCAGCTTATTTTTAGCAGATGTAGAGTTAAATTAAGGTAGCATGTAGGTGCAGTTAGTAAAGTCACACCCTGGGTGATTAGTGGCATCATATATCACTCTATTTGTCTTTCAGGTGTTATGGGAAGCTACAATAGGCATTCACCCTTGCTGAAGGGATATCCTTACCCACGTCTTTTTAAGCAATTGGTGAAAGGATGGAAAGCTTTGCCTCCACTGGCAGCTGTAACTGGTGAGTGGGATGGGGCACTGTTGGCATGCAGCAGGTACGGTTATGTGGCTATGTGTTTCAGCTCACAAGAGAGCTGCTTCTGTTCTTCTCTTCTGTAATCTTTCTTCCAGATATTCAGACCATCATTTGAAAAGAAATATAAATTCATGCACAATTTTGGCAATTATCAGACTTTGCAATTCCTACCCTTATGATTCTTTAGAACTTCTTCCTTTATTCACTTAGTTCTTAAATAGACTCAGTTAATTATATTCATGATCAAACACTTTCAGTGTTTTGCAGAATGGACAGGCCAGCAGAACCCTATTGGGTCCACTATGTGTTCTCACTGTACAAATAATACAAACAATTGTAAAAGTTTCCTAGTTCTGCCTTGTTAGATTTAGTCCTGACAGGCAGCAATGAAAGCCACCTGCCTACACACAGGGTATAATAATGTCCCTCGAAACACTTACACATCAGCATATCAAGCAATGTAGTATAAGACTTGTTAGAAACAGACTGCTTGGCAAAAGAGACTATTGGTTTGATCCAGAATGATAATTATGCAATAGTGAATTTGTTCTGGAAATCCAGTATTTTACAATGGATATGGTTTTTTTTTTTTGCTTGAATACTTTTAGCTGCAGTGATGTGTCTCAATGATAGTAGTTCTTTAAAACATGAAAATGAACAAGTGCCACTTCATTTCTTACCTGTTCATAGAGAAATGGAAATTGACCACTTCTAATTTACCTAGCCTTGAATGAGAGTCCAGTGGTCGATACAGCAAAAATTCAAAGGCTGATAGCTAGTAATGACAGGGCCTTTTGGAGTGATTTCTGCATTGATCCTTCTGTGTTGGCTTGGTCTAGCTTATTTAACTGTGTTCTAAGTAATTTATATCAGGATTAATTTCACTGGGTAACATTTCTTAATGCCTTTTCAATTTTAGTAAAGTTTAAGAGTCAGCACCATGCTTCATCACACTAAAAGACTTGTCAATGGGGTTGATATATATTCTGAGCTTTTTGAGAACTGCATTTTTTTTTTGAGAATACTTCAAACATTTGGGCTTTCTCTTTGCCTGTGTGAACAAGTATATCAGATGAGTATCAAAGCCTTAGAAGAAGAGAAAGATTACTTGCTTTTTTGAATGTTTTCAGTTTATATCTGCAGCGGTACTTAGTAGATCTTTTTCAAATTGATTAAGTATCCCCAAAAGATGATAGCTAGCTACCTGCTCCCATTGTATGAAATATTCACATTTAGTTGTCCAAAGTTCCCAGCGCAGTACCAGAATGAAAACAATTATCCCTCATACTATCTCTTGCTGATATGTGGGTAGGTTACCTCATCACAGAGAACAAACATCAAACTGTAGAGCTCATCAAATGTAAAGACAATAGCTTCCATAGGTATCTAATATAAAGCACAGGAAAGTTTTATGTAG
This sequence comes from Tapera naevia, assembly GCA_033556795.1. Taxonomy (NCBI): domain Eukaryota; kingdom Metazoa; phylum Chordata; class Aves; order Cuculiformes; family Neomorphidae; genus Tapera; species Tapera naevia. The sequence continues at coordinate 23,804,971 of JAUMJJ010000038.1, forward strand.
CATACTGCTGCTATGTCACTATGCCAACCAGAAATTAGCCTTGTTATTTCTTTAGCTGAAGATACATTTTATAAAACAGACTCAGTGACTGAGGCATAAAAGCCCAGGTGATTTTTTTCAGATTCACTTTTAAGGTGAATTGAATCCAGAATTGAAAATACATGCCCTTTCTGAGGCATGGATGGAAGCAGGCTTCTCTGAGGCTTTCAGGAGACCAGTGTCCCCAGGAAAGCAAGACTGTGTCTGTCTCTTTTATGTTGCAAATTCTCTCGTGCAGCTTTTTATTTTCTGTTAGTAAGTGGGTAAATATCTATCACAGTAACTCAGGCTGGTTAGCGTCTGAGCATTACCGCAGTATCAGCAGTAAACAACCATGATCAGCTGGCAGGTCCACCATGTCAACGTTTTTCTACCGATTTGACTGACTTACCCTCAGTATGCAAAGATACAATACAGAAGTAATGTACCTCAGCTAGAGCTGAGGAGTGCTTACTCATCAAGTGCCAGGTAGAATAGCCTAGATTTTTGACCTTAGGAAAGGGATCCACTGCTTCACATGCATGTTGTAGGATTCCCATCCAATAAGAAACCCAAATATACACTACAGAATTTAAGGAACTGTAGGAACATCTGAGCCTGTAATACTTTATGAAGACAGATTACATTGTTGGCAATTCAAATATTAAAATTATACTAACCATATCCAAGCCCACTATACTACTTATAGCCTCCCAGAGTTCTGGCAGTTATCCAGTTATTTAAACAATGACACTCCTTGCTCCTTATTAGAAGCATATAGATTTTTTTTCTTAATATACACATTATAAATGATTTTAGACACATTCCCTTAAAAGAAAATACCCATTTTACTTTTGGACTTCTCCATTTTGGTTGAGAATATCTCACCTTATTGATCCATCTAGTATCTGAACTGAGAACTTTGGGAAGAAAAAGATGTTTTAATCTAGATTTAAACAAAACTACTTCTATGATTTCAGCAGACTTTATGTAACTGTTCAAACTATATCTGTTAAGAGTACTGAACTCCAATTTTTAAATGTGTATAGATTTATGATATTTTATGTACAGTTTACAATAAAAATCCCAATATATATTCTTGTTTCCCCTGGCTAATGTGTATTATTTTTGGCATATCCTACAACAGAGCATCCAAATTAATTCTCGGGAGCGTTTTGCTAGACTTTAACTCCTGTTTAGGAAAACAGTAATGGCTTGTCAGTGAAGAACCAGTACCACCTATGGGCTGAAAGCTGAAAGGAGGGGAAGTGTCCAAACCACTGAGTCTGGGGATAGTACAAACCAGGCAGAGGCAAAAGAGAAAAGAAGGGAAAAAACAATCCAGCTTCTGAAAATAATGGAAAGCACAGTACAGAAACACCCAAGTCCTTGCCCAGAGAAAGCTTGGCCTCAACAGGCCTGCTCTGGCTTAGGTGTGGTGGGGAGGAAAGTTGACCTCTGTCTGCTGAATCTACCTTTTCTTTCTATCAGTGACAGCTGCCCAGCATTCTCCCAGAAAGTCCCTCCACTGGGTTTATTGACTGGGATTGGGAATGTGCAAGAGGAGATGGGTCCTTAGCTGCATCCAGATATCACGCCTCTTGGTATTTAAGAGCACTATACATTTGAAGAGGATGCTTATAAAGAAATAGAAGAATGTAGAAAAGCTTTAGGATCACACTTTTGAAATTATTTTTATATATATAGATATACATATTTATTAAACAATGCTAATATTCTACTTTTGGTTATCATGCTTTGGAGTAAAATACGAGGACAAGACACCTTATACAGAAAATGCACGCTCCACGTCAGACATCTCGATTTTCCCCAGTACGTTCACTGAGTAAATTGTCTTTGATCTCCCTCTGGTGGTAGAAAGGTTCGGTAAGTGGAAAAAGGTTTAGCAATGAGCTGATTGTCATTTTTCTTGACATTTCCAAAAACATGATTATGTAAGAATATGGGGAAAACAGAAAGTACATGAAACTTATGCAAAGTTTTTTTTTTTTTTTTCATTTTGTAATACAGATAAAGAAGTTGGTGATTTTCTCTCACTCAAGACACAAATGCATAGAGTGGATAGAGTTGCCTTCAGCTGCAATCATGCTTTACTTTGGCCAAGCAGTACAAGCATAAAACTTTCTCCATTGTCTGCAATGGAACTACTATGAAACAGAAAGGGGACAGAAAACCTGAGGGGGCTGGGGATGACTCTAACTGGAATGGGCTGATCTGTGAGACCCTTTCTCGTATTGATGAGCAACAACTGTTAGATGGGGTTAGTTAAGGAATAATTTCCTTGGCATGATGGGGCTGCTCATGTAAGCTGTTACATACTGGAATGTGTAAAAGAATTACAATCTGCTTCTTTTATTTTTTCTTTACTGAAAACTTGCCTGCAGTGCACGTGTGAACATATAGAAGGTTTTGATAGCTGGATGTTGTGTTCTGTGTATTAGACAACAACATCAATATTGACCCAAATGTTGGCCTCCTAAATTCAAGTCTGTTAACTTCTATTTCATATGCTGTATGCACTGTATGAACATCAGATGCTTTTGCTTTTTGATTAATCAGCAATTTGTCACAGTTTAATCCTGGCCCAGCCTGAATCAGCAGCTAAACATGAGCAGTTGTGATGGTCCCAACTCCCTCCCCTATACCAGGGAAACGGGAAGAAGAGAAAAAGACTTGTGGGCTGGAAACTAAAATTAAAACAGCTTTAATGGTACAGTAAGAATAATAACAATGAAAATACTTTTAATAAAAACATAATAAAATATATACAAAATTTCAGCCTCTCCTCATGAGAGATGCTTTTGTCTCCCAACAACCTTCATGGCCCTCCATTGGACTCTCTTCAATAGTTCCTTGTCTTCCTTAAGCTGGGCTTCCTCACTAGGGGAGACTAGAGGCAGGATGATAACCTCCCTCTACCCTCTGGCCACACTCTTCTTAATGCACTCCAGAATACCACTAGCCTTTGTGGCCACAAGGTTATGTTGTTGGATAATGGTCAGCTTGTTGTCTACTGGACTCCCAGGTCCTCCTCCACAAAGCAGTTTGCTGGCAGATCAATCCCTAACCTGTACAGGTGCATGTGGTTGTTCCTTCTGAGGTGCAAGACCCTACACTCACCTTTGTTGAACTTCATTAGATTCCTCTCTGCCCAACTCGCCAACCTGTCCAAGACTCACTGGATGGCAGAACAGCCTTCTTGTACCAGCCATTTCTCCCAGTTTTGTATCATCAGCAAATCTGCTGAGGGTGCACTCTGTGCCCTCATCCAGGTCATCGATGAATATGTTGAAGAAGACTGGGCCCAGTATGGACCTGTGGGGAGCACTGTGAGCTATAGGCTGCCAACTACAGGGATGTGTGCATGTCAGCACCTCAGTTATGTCAGGAAAGTGCTTTTAAAGTAAATCTTCTGATGATCCCTTCTACCAACCTTTGGTCCATTCTGCAGAGCAGCCTGCAAACGTGCTAGCTAAAGTCCTTTTAGATGAAATTAAAGTAGCACATGCAATCTAGGAGCACAGCTAACATGTTGGAACTGCTAATGCGTCTGCACAGTCAGACACCAGCTACTCCAGAGTAGAAATTCCTGAAATACACACAGCACCAACTCTGCGCTCTTAACACCAATTATAAAAACAGATCTGTTCTTCTTGCACTTAGTGTTAATATAGACAAGGCCCAGGATGTCTCTTCATGGACCCAAATACAGGGTCACTTTAACTAGACACTACAGGATTCGCTTCTCACGTTGTGTACTACCTCTTACTTCTGCCTGCTACTTGCTGATGGTGCTCCTGACTTCAGGAGAACTTTATGCTGTGAATCAAATAGTCATAAAGATTCTTGAAAGCCACTGAAATACAACTGAGGTGCAGAACTTGTTCGGCAAGCGATGAAGATGTGACATGTATGGACTGAGGTCTGCTTTGGCCACTCTGTGCTGCCACACATCTGGAACATGAAAAATAACATGGCATGGTAAGCTGTCAGGACTAGAAATGTTGCAAACACTCACATGCAGACAAAAATCTTTCCTGAACTGAGTGAGAAACTTGCCTAAATCGTTTGGTATCAGAGGAATCTGTTGAGGGTACCAGAAGAGCACAGGGATCAATGGCAGTCAACGGCAGCTACAGGTTTGGGGTTAGGAGGCTCAGGAATGACCAGGCAATTGTGCTTTTGCTGGGAAAGTATGCAGGGTGATTTTAAAAACAATTTATGGAGAAGTCATAGGCCTGAACGAATATCAGTGGTCAGACCTCCAAGAGTGTGCTTCAGCCACTGGCAAACAAGTCCACTCTGGATTTGTAGCTGAAGAGGCCCTGGACAGTCATATGCAGTGTTGCTCTCTAGGTCTCTGTAACTTGCTATACATAGAGTACAGGGAGATGTTAATGAAAAGCAATGCACGTGTCAGAAGCCAAGGTACTAGGGAGAGCTGGTGTTGACAAGCTGGAGGTCTGGCTCTGTGTAATAACTTTTTTTGTTTTTAGGGGGAAAAAGTAAAACACACAAAACATTCACCTAGACAGAGGAAAAAACACTGATCTCTCCTGAATGGTTTATAAGACCTTACTGCAATCACTCCAGTTCTGGATAGAGTATACAACATCAAGCCTCTGAGTCTCAAGACTATATTGAGGTATGTACCTCACAGGTGAAACACAAGATTGTAGTGCTGATTAAACCATGTGGATGAAAAGTGATCTGTTGCATCTCCTCTAACACCTGTGGGGCTGTATGACGGTATTTCACAGAAACCTAGACACTAATCGTTGCCTTGCTTGGATAAAAAAGTTGCAAAGGAATTTATGTATGTCGCATATTTTCACATGCTGATCACGCACATACAATCACTTGCTTGTATTGCACTTATCTTCCTTTCTTCATTATGCTTTGCTGTGTGTACTGCTGTACTAATTTTATGACTACTTCGTACTTCTCATAGTTGAAAGTCGGTTGTATTTTCCTACTAGTCATCTGATCAGTTTTATGATCTGTACCAGTTAGCTTCTTTTTTCTTTTTCCACAAGGGCTGCCTGTTACAGAGTAACTGATAGTACTTTGGCTAGCTTGGTCATAGCGTGTAATAGAAACAGATCAAAAAAAACCCCAAAACGGCTGAGGGTCTCACAACACACAACTTATATTTTGCAATTTCTTCTTTTCAGACTGATACTAGTCTAGTCCTGAGGACTGAGTCCCTTTGCAGTACCTTAAGTGTGTTCTTGGCATGCAACTTTTTATGCCTGAGGGAGTAAATGGTAAGTAACACTGGAAGGCAGGCTTAAAATTGTCCTCTTGAAGCAAACTAAAGTGTTAATGTAGATGTATTGCTTGTGGACTGGTCTTTTGTGGAGTGCAATGTGCTTTGATTTAAAAACTGTTTGTAATTCTGATATTTTACTGGAGACTTTGCATCACTCTATTTACTCCTTTACATTCACACACACAATGGACAGCAGTACCTTAAAAAAAATATTTGTTTAATCATTCATTAAACTAAGAAGTGCTCAAAAGACCAACACAGTCAGAAGGAGCTACCTTTTAGCAGGTATTGAAGTGTCTGTAGATCTGGTCCCTGTCAATTAATGTGCTCCAGCGCATGGCCTTCCTGCTTGAGGCTGTTGGTGGATCTCACTGCCTGTTTGCCATCCTTGGTGCTTCTGCTGCATCAGAGGCTCAGCCCCTTCAAGGTTCCAGAACTTTGCCCATCCCCACTCTCCACAGAGTAAGGCATCTGGTCTTACAGATATGTCCTCCTGCTCTAACTAATCACAGTCCTGAGAATACAGCTCTGTCTATCTTGCTCCCCCACAAAAAATCACTCACCCACAAAAACCGCTGCATGCTTTTAGGCAGTGGCCAACAATTTAAATGCTGGGTTTAACAACAGTCAGGGTGATATAAACACAGGGTTAGGATGAGATTCAAGTAGCCAGAACATGTCTGTGAGCCTGGCTCAAATTTTTTCACGAATATCTGCAGCTGTGCTCAAACCGTACAGCAAAGTAGACTTGAAGCAAGGTGATCAGCTCTACACCACTCAGAGGTAAACTAAACCTACAAGCCACAGATATGGTTGTCTGTACACACTGCAATGGGGATAAAGGCTTGGGCAATTGTGGGGGTAATGGCTTGGGCAGCTGTATGCACACCTGCAAGCTTCGGCAAATGGGTTGGTCAGGATGTCTCATTTCTATCTTGGCTGGCCTACCAGGGAGCCTATAAAGTAGGTGATGTAAGGTAAAGTAGTAGGCTGTGGCAGGGCTGCTATTTTCTGCCTTGTTATTTGCTGCATAGCTTTCTTAGCAGAACCACAAGTTATATTTTCTTATTGGGAAGCTTATACCCACACTAAAGATGCCACTGTTCATCTGGATCTGTTTGCATTTTTATGTTTCTGATACAAAAAGTCAAGCAGCACAAGATACCTTGAAATGAAATTTGTTAATTGATAGCAGTTCTTATATTTTCCTCTATGAACAACAGTAACTGAGTATGGGGAAGACAAAAGGATGTGCTACTGGCTATGAGGAAAGGCATACTCTAAAATACTTTCCTATGTCCTAGGAAATGGGAAGATTTTAAAGAAATCTCTTTACATTGATCTCTATTAGTAAGTTGTTTGTTTGTTTAAATATTGAGCCGGATTATATTCTTCAGGAACAGTTAAAATTTTAGCATTCAAAACCAGGTAAAAATGAAACACAAACCAGACTGTTCTTATAACCTACTGTTAATATCAGTCAAACATCTCAGAGGTGCATTTGCTGTATAGGTACAAGTGAGGTTTTGCAGAAGCACAGTGAAGCTACTTAAGCATCAATAACATTTCCTACCTATTTCCTAGATAAACAGAAGGCCTGACAGCTGATGAAACAAATGTGACTGCATAGTAGCTTGATCAAAATGTTCAGGTGATTGTTATCAGAAGCAATAGTCAAATCTGTGCCACTCTAAGGGGGTTGTTTGAAAGCAAACTGTATTTCATTGTCATTCTTCAGTCTTCAGGGAAGGATCAGCAACCAACGAGAGTACAGCGAACTTGAAAATGTCTTTTTTGAGAATAATACTTGTCTGTACACAAGTAACATTGTTGTGGACGTGATGGCTTAAGGATACAAGAGAGGTGGGGTATGTATATGGATTCACAGCCTAAACAGAGACAGACTTTGCTACTTGGCTCATACAGAGTAACATCCTTCCCCATGGCAAGAGATTGACCACAGAGAAGCACCATTACAATTTTCAAACCCAGCAGGCAGCTCGTGGAAAAGGTTAATTCCTTTTTGTTTCAGGTAGGAAGATGAAGTGAGAGACACTGGTTCCTGAAGCACACTTTTGTACGTGGCGTGGAAATTGGTACTCAACAACTTTTGGTTTTGTTCTTTCAAAGGCCAACTTCTGTGGCTGGTGGAGGTCAACCATACACTCTCCAATGAAGCAGAATTAGACACCATTGTTCCCAAAGGAATTCTTTAATTTCCATGACAACTAGACTGGGCGCTGAAATTAGCACTGACTGTCTCAGAGAACATTAATGGCTTATAAGGAGAAACTATTTATTTATCAAACCCAGTTATATGGCATTATAATATACAAGGGTTTGTATAATTGCTACAGTCTGCAAAACCTGAGCACGTGCCATATGAATCCTTGTGCACTTCCTGAAATCCACCATCCCCTCCTGTATGCAATCCTTATCCACATTTTCGTATCTCTCTGTATTCAGTTGTGTGAAAAATATGTAACAGAATTTGAGAGACACTGATTTAGTGACTGCTGCAGAGAAAAACAAGGAAGACCACTAAGATGAGAAGGGTTAAGAGACTGCAAATATTTTCTCAGTTTTCCACATTTTTTCAGTTTTTTCGTAGATGGCTAAATGAGGCATGAAGAGGAAAAAACCTCCACATGCAGTATTTGGACGTGTGAATTACAGTGAAACCTCCATTGACCCTCCCCCCTGCCCCCAAGTTAAATTAACCTAATGTTTGAGGGTTTTTTTTTACTTCCTTTGTCCTCCTTAATAGAAATACTACTAAATCTCACCAGCAAGCAGAATACTGGTGCATAAGAGACTGTTAAAAGTAACCTAATCACCACATATGTTATTTATGATTTGTATGGAAGAAGTCAGAATATTCCCCACACTTCACTAACTCTTTTTCAAACCCTTAAAAGCTAATTTGTTCTGAAAATACCTTCTGATTCCATTTTCTAGGACCAAACCCAAATAAATCGCCTTGTGCAAGAAGATTGCCTGTAAACATGACAATAAAAAAGAAAATACCACTTCTGATGCAAACAAAACCCGCAAATTTTACAAACTTCAGCTACCAAGTGCACTGTTGAACTGTTTTTCCACAGCAAGTGGCTCCAAAGCCAAATTTGTGTATTTTATTCACTAGTGAGGACTTGCTCTTTCTACCTTAAAGCTAAGTTGTCCTGTGTTCGTTACCGTGGATTTTGACTACCTTATCTCAGTCCCTCAGAAAACGAGTTGAGCTCAATGTCCTTTGGAGCTGTGCCTTTTTCAATATTGTTCATTTTGGGTAAGCAAGTCCTGTGGGTATGAAAGAGGCTGAGGAATGATTAAACAAGACACTCAATACACCTTTATTGTGCTTTATGAATCACCAGTAAGAGAGACAGTCACGTGGCTATATGTTACAAAGTGATACCTTTAAAAAGTGAAAAGAGACCTGCTGCAGGTCTAAGAGCTACAAACCTAGGACAGAAAGCATATTAAAGAGAAATAATTAAAAACAAACAAACAAACAAACAACACAAGACAGGGCAAGAGATGGAGAGCAGTGCTGAGGAAATGAGCACAGGAAAGTTGAGAAAGGTCCTTTTGTCCCCAGTTTGTATCTTGGATAGTGAGACAATTAAGAGTCCTGTGGGCTGACAGATGGAGGCTGGAAAGAAAGCACTCCCTCGGCTGGAGTCACCCAGGAAGAGCACATGACTGTGAGAGGGACATAGGAAGGAACAAAGGGTTTGCTTTATGAGGTGGTTCTGCAATCTATCAGTTTGCGAAAGCTCTTCCGGAAACTGTCATCCAGAAAGGCATAGAGGAAAGGGTTGAAGCAGCTGTTGGCATAACTCAAGCTAGTGATGAAGTAGGAAATCCCGATAATGAGTGGAGTTTGTGGGATGTCCGTGGTAAGGGCCACAACTGTGCTAAGGTGATAGGGTGTCCAGCAGAACAGACACACAGCCAGGATGACAAGCACCATCAATGTCACCTTTTTTTTGGCTTTGTCCAGGGCTTTTGCATTGCTATGAAGGTGTACACGTCTCAATCTGCACAGCATGGTGGTGTAGAGAATGCAGATGGTAGACACTGGGATGGCAAACCCTAAAATAAGCGTGTAGATGCGACTGCCTTTCCACCACACGCTCTCAGGGTGGGGGAACACAAAGACGCACTGGGAGCGCCCCTGCTCCTTGTGTATCTTAGCAAAGACAGTGAAGGGCAGGATGATAACTGTGACAAAGGACCACACACACAGGCTCACAATCTTGGCTGCTCGGTAGGTGCGGTAAGACATCTTCCTGGACTTGGTGGTGGCCACCACAACCAGGTAGCGGTCAATGCTCATAATAGTGAGAAAGTAGATGCTGGAGAAGGTGTTATATTGGTCTATGGAGATTATGAGCTTGCACATGATCTCTCCAAAGGGCCACTGCAGGAGAAGGTGATCAGCAATGTTGATGGGTAGAACCAAGGTAAAGAGCTCATCAGCAATGGCCAGGTTGAGAATGAAGATGTTGGTGACTGTTTTCATCTTCGGGGCTTTGAGGATTACATAGATGACAGCAGTGTTGCCTGTCAGCCCCACAGCACAAATGACTGAGTAGATGATGGGCACCGTAACGTAGAAGCTGGGGCTCAGCAGGGGAGCAGACGTATTCAACCCTTCATCCCCTATCCTGGCATAGTCCATGGGCCCACCCCCACATGAGGAATTGGGCTCAGGGAGGGAGGAGTTCTCCATGGTCACAGGGAAAGGCCCACTAGTGATGGGAATAACTTTGAAGTGCTGGAAAAAAGGTGAGACCCCTGCTCTTGTCAAGCCTGTCTCCTCTGGTGCATCCAGCCACCGAGATCTCCCACGTGTTGCTTGCCGCTGCCCTGGTGGGACCAAGAGGAGATCACAGAGGGCTCAGATTGTGGCAGAGGGTCCCACTTCCTCCTGCAGTGGGGATGGTCCCGCACTGGCTACCTCTTACTTCCTCCCACACCAATGGGCAGTGCATGCAGCACTAAAAGCTCCCGAAGTGACCACCTCGAGGTGACAGCACTTACCCGGGAACCCAGTGGTCTGACCTGGGAGGCGGGGTTGGCAGCCAGGTCAGAAAGGTGATGTCCTGTCCTCAGGAGGAGCCGGTGCCCTTGGGTAGCTCCTCCAAAAGCAAAACACCCCGTCTTCCTTACGGGGCCGAGGGCTTTGGAAGGGGAAGAAGGGTGTACTGACCTCTGCCACCCTAGCTGTGGTGGTGGGACTCTCGCAGGGAAGCAGGAACAGGGAGGGGGATGCGGTCCCGAGTTCGTGCAGGCAGGGGATACCGCTGACGCTTCTTTCCTTGCTCCTGGTAGTTAAATGCGTGCCCGTTTCGGTCTATGTAGCAACAGATAGGTGACACGAACCGCAGAGAGGATGTTTTAAAAGTCGGGAGCTGGATCACTGGAAAGAGATTTGTGCAGATACCTGAAGTCACATCTCCCGACGGCGGCGAGGTATCCCGGTGCAGCAAAGGGGAAAGAAGTCCCAGCTCTAGGTGGCATCTGCTTGTCGTGCTGGATCTGAGAGCTCAGCATCCACCGCTGCCTGGTCTCAGGGGCTGGCAGCGGTGCGGGGAGGGGGGGGGGGGGGGGGGGCAACGCCTCGCTGTCAGGTGATGATGTTCATCTTGTCACGAAAAGGCGTTTTTCACGGGATGTGGATGTGAAACAGGACGCAGGCACGAGAGTTCCTATTCCTCTGCCCAACACTTCCACTCTTTGTGATAACGATGGACTTGAATCTAACCCCGAGGAGGCAAGCTCTTTTCAATCGATGATTCAGAGTTCCCGATTATCCTGGGGTGTTTTTTTTTTGTTGCTGTTTTGGCTTTTTTGCTTGTTTGTTTGTTTTTCAAAAAAACACATGGAGTAACATCTATTTCACTTCAGTTTTATTTGTTTAATTTCTTAAATGAGGTTGTGTTCTATGAGCTTTTAGTACATTTGATAAAATTTTGCATCTCATATTAAAAGTGTTAACATCTTTTGTATAAAATCCCTCTGCTCATGGTCACTGGGGAAGGGCTCTAGTGACTGCATGTCATACACATCTGCAAAAATGGCAGAGAAGACAGTCCAAGGAACTACAGACCAGTGTGCCTTGTCTTAGTCCCTGGAAACTTTGAGGGGGAAATTCCCCTGAAGGACATTTCCATGGTCGTGAAGAGCAAGAAAGTGTTTTGGAGCAACTGATGTTGATTCTCCAAAGCAAATCATGCTTGGTTAACCTGTTTGCCTTTAGTGAGGAGATGACTGACTCAGTGGATGAGGAGACAATGGTGGGTGTTGTTTACACAGACGTAATAAATTCTTTAACACAACTACATTGAATAGGTGGACTTCAAAGAGTAGCAATCAGCAATTGCACATGTAATTGGTGGCATTTTTCAGGAGTCAGTACTGGAGCCGATACATTTTAGTGTCTTCTTTAGGGAGGCAAATGATGGGATGGAATGCACCCCCAAAGTTCGTGAATGAGATAGACTGGTGGAGCCAGGCCCTGCCCTCCCTGAGACAGAAACAGGAACAACCACCAGAAAAAAAAAAAAAAAGATCAAGGAGATCCTGAACCCCTTCCCCAGAAGCCTGAAAGCACTTCCTCAAGGGAAAGGAGAGAAGGGAAGCAAGTCCATGCTTGGGGTGGCAGCTGAACACCCTCCTTGCCCACCTTGCCTTCCCAGGTACCTCTGTATAATAGATATGAAGCTCTAAATGTTGAAGGCCAGTCAATGGAAAATATGGAAAATGTGGATGGTGGCTGATCTACACCAGAGATGTCACCCTCCATATGAAGACCACTTCCACAGGTGTGAGGTTATGCAGGGAGAAGGGCCAAAGCCCAATTAGGTCTTAATCTAGCTACTAGTGTAAAGGAGAAAAATAAATTAGCAGCAAAAGGAGGGCTAAGGAGAATCTCCATCCTTCAGTAGATACAGAGGGAAATCGAGTGACAAAGGGTAAGCAAAAAACTGAAGCACTTAATGCTCTTTTCACCTCAGTCTTTTCTCTGGGGACCCAGCCCGCTGAGCTGGAAAACAAGGACAGGAAACAGAATGGAGCCCTCATAATCCACAAGGAGATTGTTAGTGATCTGCTACTCCACTTAAACGTGCACAAATCTGCGGTGCTGGATGAAGTCCACCTGAGAGTACTGAGGGAGCTGACAGAGGAGCTTGCCAAGCCACTCTCCATCACTTATTAGCAGTCCTGGTTAACAGGGAAGGCTCCAGACGACTGGAGGCTTGCCAATGTGACAGCCATCTACAAGAAGGGCTGGAAGAGGATTCAGGGAACTAAAGGCCTGCCCACCTGACCTCGGTGAGGTTCTGGAGTAGACAATCTTCAGTGTCATCACATGGCATATATAGGATAACCAGGTGATCAGGCACAGTCAGCATAGGTTTATGAAAGACAGGTTGTGTTTGACTAACCTGATCTCCTTCTATGACAAGAAATCCTGCTTAGTGGATGAGGGAAAGGCTGTGGCTGTTGTCTACTTAGACTTTAACAAAGCCTTTGACACCCTTTCCTACAGCATTCTTCTGGAGAAACTGGCTGCTCGTGGACATATGTGCTCTTTGTTGCGTAAAAAATTGCCTGGATGGCTGGGCCCAAAGGATTGTGGTGAATGGAGTTAAATCCGATTGAAGCCTGTCACAAGTGGTGTTTCCCGGGGCTCAGTGTTGCAGCTAATTCTGTTTAATATCTTTATCAATGATCTAGATGAGGGCATTGAGGGTACCCTCAGTTAGTTTGAAAATGACATCAAATTGGGTGGTAGTGTTGATAAGTTTGAGGGAAGGAAGGAACTGCAGAGGGATCTGGACAGGCTGGAACAATGGGCCAAGGCCAACTATGTGGGCTTCAACAAAGCTAAGTGCCAGCTCCTGCACAACCTCATGCAATGCCACAGGCCTGTGGATGGCTGTCTGGAAAGCTGCTTGCAGAAAAGGACCTGAGGATGTTGGTCAACAACTGGCTGAATATGAGCCACTCATATATACGATACAGAGGTCTTAATTTCTGTTTCACGTGAAACTGAGATAGGAATGTGAAGAAAATAAATAATCTAGACGCTTCAATTTCAGTGCAGATATGTTTGAGTCTTTATTCCTAAATGCTATAAACTTAGAAATGCTGTACTTCTGCTCTTGTATGGGTATGTCTAGGTCACAGCACAAATCTCAATGTTTCAGCACATGCACAGCTGAAAGCTTTCAGCTGAAAGTAAAGATACATGAGAAGTGTTAGGAATAACCTGACAACCCCTGTAAGGCTTTCATTATTTGAAAGTCTGGACTAACCACCACAGCAGCTCCTTAAGAGGCCTCCTCCTGTAGGCCAAATTCAGCTCTTGGTCAATGAGGTATAACCACATTACAGCTGGTGGAGCTGTGCCTGCTGACAAACAGTTGTACCAGGCAGCCATTAGGCATGCTAACACCATATGCTCATGCCTCGAGAAGACACTAATTTGTAATCATTATCTGTGTGTACAGAATATCTCTAGCTGTGCTTTCTTCTGAATATTTTAAGTAGTTCATGCTGTACAAGTTCGGAAAAGAAAAAGTCAGATGTCTTGTTTCTTTGAGCAGTGTAAATCATGATTGTTTCTTTGTTAATGTTCATTATCATTATCTAGTGACCTAGATGACTAATACGGTAATAAATGACTTCATGATTTGCCAACAAGAACTGAGATTTCTTCACTTTTCCCTCATCTATCAAAAGTTCTGGCTGACGGGGGAAGTGCCGCTCGACTGGAGACTGGCAAATGTAACTCCCATTTACAAGAAGGGTCAGAAGGAGAATCCAGGGAATTATAGGCCTGTCAGCTTCACCTCGGTACTGGGGAAGGTCATGGAGCAGATCATATTGAGTGCTATCACACAGCACATGCAGGACAGCCAGGTGAGCAGACCCAGTCAACATGGGTATATGATAGGCAGGTCCTGCCAGACCAACCTGATCTCCTTCTATGACAAGGTTACCTGGTTAATGGATGAAGGAAACGTTGTGTATGTGGTGTACCTGGAATTCTGTAAAGCCTTTGACACCGTTTCTCACAGCATTCTGATGGAGAAACTGGCTGCCCTTGGCCTGGACAGGCAGACCCTCTGCTGGGTAAAAAACTGGCTGAATGGCCGGGCCCAGAGAGTGGTGGTAAATGGAGTTAAATCCAGTTTCAGGCCAGTCACGAGTGGTGTTCCCCAGAGTTCCGTTCTGGGTCCAGTCCTGTTCAATATCTTCATTAATGTTCTGGACGAAGGGATCGAGTGCACCCTTAGCAAGTTTGCAGATGACACCAAGCTGGGTGGCAGTGTTGACCTGCTTGAAGGAAGGGAGGCTCTGCAGAGGTATCTGAATAGGCTGGATCGATGGGCTGAGACCAACGGAATGAGGTTTAACAAGATCAAATGCTGAGTCCTGCACTTGAGACACAACAACCCCATGCAGCGTTACAGGTTTGGGGAAGAGTGCCTGGAGAGCTGCCTGGAGGAGAAGGACCTGGGGGTGTTGGTTGACAACCAGCTGGATATGAGCCAGCAGTGTGCCCAGGTGGCCAAGAAGACCAATGGCACCTTGGCCTGTATCAAAAACAGTGTGGCCAGCAGGACCAGGGAGGTGATTGTGCTCCTGTACTTGGCACAGGTGAGGCCACATCTCAAGCACTGTGTTCCGTTTTGGGCCACTCACTATAAGAAGGACATTGAGGTGCTGGAGCGCATCCAGAGAAGGGCGATGAGGCTGGTGAAGGGGTTGGAGAACAAGTCTTATGAGGAACGGTTGAGGGAACTGGGGTCGTTTAGCTTGGAGAAGAGGAGGCTGAAGGGAGACCTCATTGCTGTCTACATCTGCCTGAAAGGAGGCTGTGGCAGAGATCTCTTCTTGCAAGTGACAACTGATAGGACAAGAGGAAACAGCCATAAATTGAATCAGGGGAGGTTCAGACAGGATATTAGGAAGATTTTCTTTACCAAAAGGGTGGTCAGACAGTGGAACAGCTGCCCAGGGAGGTGGCTGAGTCACCATCCCTGGACATGTTTAAAAAACGGGTAAATGAGTTTTTGAGGGATATGGTTTAGCGGAGGATGGGTGCAGTTGAACTCGATGATCTCCAAGGTCTTTTCCAACCAGAAGATTCTATGATTCATAAAGAGTCTACAAGTGTCGTACCGTCACCCTTTGATTAATACATGTCTCAATTCTAGCATGCATGCCTTCTTCTTGTGGACCAAACTCTTGTGACAGAGATCCTTCTCACTGGTTAACTGAATCAGTCTTGAAGAACTTCAATTGTCCTAAGTGTGCCCAAAAAACCTACATAACTTCTTTTTTCCAGGAATGCCTTATTTAGCCGCAGAAGATAGCTCAGCAGTGTTGCTAGGGTGCAGCTTCTGAAGTAGGAAAACACACTCATTTTATGTTTTTGAGACTGCTGTATTTGCCAAGTTGATGCACAGGTGTAGAGGAGTACAAAAATACTCAAGTGAGAGAATTCCTTTGTGACTTCTGCCTTCTATGTATAGATCTATTTATTAAGTGCTGTCATTGTTAAACACCAGCTGGCAACTAAGCGTCAGGGAGTTGCTTGTTTGCTTCCCCATACCCTGCAGTAGAAAGGGGAGGGCAATGAAAAGAAAGTAAAACTCTTGGGCTGAGATAAAGACAGATCAATAGAACAGCAAAAGGTATAGAAAATTATAAAGTTATTAATAACAGACTATACAAAAAAAGTGATGCACAATGCAATTGTTCATCACTCAATGACCAATTTTCAGCCTGTCTCTGAGTAGCAAACCCTGAGCAGTGAACCCCAAACACAACAAAACCACACAGAGATGTTTTGTGGCTGGATTTTTTCCTTTTATTCAGGACCTGTTTTTACTTATCTTCCATTGTCCTTGTTATATTTTACTCATATTGTACAAATTAACCTACTTTATTATTACTATTATTATTACTGTTTCTAACCATGGTATCTATACAGCCCAAATCTTTGTGCGTTTTCTGATCTTTGTCACAGTGTCATGCCTGGTTCTGATGGAAACACAAAATAAATACATACCTTGCTTGTCGGGGGAGGCATTTGGTTTTCTTTTGTTTTAAATAAACTGACTGATGCTAATTGTGTCTTGAGCCAGTTTAGAATTGATTTCTACGGGCTGTATGGTTCAGCTGCTGGTCATCTGGATGCCCCTCCAGCACAATGAGATCTAGCACTTTTTCATATCAATGCAGCGCCAGAACTGCGCAAGCTCAAATTTTTAACTTTGCGGCAGTGAAACTTCATAGTCAAGCTAACCATTTCTACTTACAAAACACAGTGAAAACTCCTCTCTGAAGTCTAGAAACTCAGAACATCGGCGCTTTGAGATTTCTCTTCTTATGTCTTCTATTGACCATGAATTAACCCTCCCTGTACCTGAAGGAAGCAGTGAATTTGTTTTGTGTTTTCCTTTTGTCAGAGTTGTCATCACACCCAAACTCATGCTGCTAAATAGTTTCTCATCTGCTGCTAGTTCGGTTAGCTCACTATTAAAACTGTCACTTATTTGATTATTGGACTGAATTACTATGTAATTGTCATTTAAACTTCGTAATTCTCCTAAGAGGAATTTTATGACTGAGATGCAGAAGCTATTTGGTAATATTACACTGAAAAGGTTATAAGCTTTCTAAAGAGGAGATATTTATCAGCAATTGCCAGAGTGCAGTTCCTTAATTGATAATATAAAAGACCTTGTTTTCAAAATACGGCTTAGACTTCTGTAGCATGCAGTTTATGCTGAATTGTCTGATATTATTCATAGCTGGTGTCTTCATTTTAGGGTTTCATATACATCTTGATATTTATTTTGGCTTTTATTCCAAAGATGTCTATATAAACTGAGTGTATACTATGGTACAAGGAAAACCAAAACAAGTATGTTGTATTAATTAAATCAGTGTGGCATGTTTTGAATCAAACTTTCTAAAAACAATCTTTATAGGTTAAAGTAAAAAGAAAAAATCTGGAAATGTTCACTTTGGGATGATGATAAAACATAGCTGTTGTGATGTCCTATAGCATTACAGCTACAAATATTATACTACAATAACAGGTCAAAAAAGCGGTAAGAAAACATATGGGAGAATACTTGGGCCAAAAACACCCTTTCAAAATCAAGGCCATGAAGGTTATAGTAAATCTAACTTTCAAAATATTTAGGCTTCTTTATATTTTTGGATAACGAGAAACAGAGGCTGTTGGGAATAGGAAGGAAAAAAATCCATAGAAACGTGTGAATCCTGCTAGAGAAGATGAATAAAGTTTTGATGGGTTAAAAGGAGACAAATATGTCGAATGCAAATGTTGAGCTGGAATTCCTACTGACTTTAAAAAAATTGTAGAAAAAGCTGATAAAGATGCTGAAGAACAGATCACTTGAATATTTCTTTGTTGTCTGACGGACTGGATTAGCTAACAGGCTTTACGTTAAAGTAATTGTAATTACTTTATAATTACAAACTATATATAATTACAAACTATATATAATTACTTAAAAGATACTTAGCACTACTTTTAGTGAACTAGTGAAACATATATCATACACTAAGAGGAACTCTAATAGCAAAATGGTGAAATTCAAGGCAATAATGACGGTTGATTTTCCAAAATATGTTTTTTAATATTTTAGAATACTTAGTTTATTACATACAATGCTAAATGATTTTAAAAATCAAAGAAGCACAAAAAAAATTAAGTTTTTTCTATTTGTCTATGGTGCAAAACATCTACTGGTGTAAAGGTCCACTGTTCTAGAATCCATGAAGTTTCATATCAGCCAACAAGTATAATTCATTAGGTGTGAGATAGCTACCAGAAGTACCACAGGTCCACACAATAGAGAGCAGAAGCTGAGAGATGACTGCTAGGGAAACTGTAGCTCAAGACCACTTGTGGGTCTTTTGGACATGAGATCTGCCAGCAAGCTTTTAGTCTCATTAGCTGGTGAACATCAGGCCATTTGAATTGCTTGTGTTGATGTGATTGCTGTCTGTAAGCACGCAGTGCCTATAGAGGCAGCAGCATTGGAAGGACATAACTTGCTACTAGTTGTATGTATAATCAGGGAGTCACAGTGGCCTCGCCTGTCATGCTAGGATGGGAGAAATACTTTGGATCAGTGTGTAAATGGCCTCTCTCCTCTATTCTCCAGCAGCCAGCATCACTGTGGGAATGTGTCTTCCATCCCTCTGCTATCATACTTTTCTGCCTTCCTCTCCCATATGCCCTTTTCTCCCATATGACCTGAAGACCCAGCACTATCCTTGTCCTTTCTCTGTGGTTTTGGGTTATTCCCAGCTCTGGACAACAGCAGCAATTTTGACGGAAACTATATCCACTGGAGGAGGAAAGGACTGCCCCTGAAGATAGTACCTTGGGAATCCAGCAGCTGCAGAGAAGACATTGTCAGGCAGTGGTGAATTGCACAAACAACCCCAGATCTCCTATAGCAAGTGCTGTACCTCATCTCTGGATCCCATTCTAGCTTGCATAAGGTACCCAGGACCTCAGAAACCTCTACAGTTGACTGTTGATCGCAGGTGGGGCAGTTTGATGTTATAGACAGCCATGGTCAACTAGAATAAGCTCATTCAGTAGATGCTGTTACTGACACCTTTTTATTTGCAACAAACACTTTGTATATAAGCATTTAAGGTCATGCTCAGAGTTTGTATGCCCTTTTTTATATTCCTAGTGTGTTCTCTATATATAGGCTCAAAAGGCAACTCTCTTAGGAAACATTTCCTAAGCTGGCACTGGGATTTCTGAACAACATTTACCACACTTTTCCTATCAAAAAAAAGTGGAAGAACTTTGTTCAAACAAAAATGGTTTGTCTGATCTTTGTAGAAGTTAGAAGTGGATAACGAGCTTGTCTTCTCTCTCAGTCTGTGCCTACAATCATGCTTACTGGAAAGGATTAAGTGGGTTTTTTTTCTCATATAATCGTATAATAATAATAGAATAATTCAGATTGGAAGGGACCTTAGCAGGGAATCTAGTCCAATCCCCCTGCAGTGAGCAGGGACATCTTCAACTAGACGAATGTTTCCTGGGATGGGCATCTGCCACCTCTCCGGCCAACCTTTTCCAGTGTTTCACACCCCTTTTTGTTTGCTTGGTTGTTATTATTTTTTTTTTAAACAGAGACTATATGGGCCACACTGTGAATCGTGTGTCCTTAAGGCTTCTAAACTGGCTTGAAAAATAACTGCACCTATGTTTATTGCATGTGCTATCATGTAGTCCTGTGACCCCAAAAGAACTTACAAAAATGTGCATTGGTTTAGGAGCTAATAACCTGTTTCTGGAGTCCTACCTTGTGATTCTCAGCCCATCAGGATTTGAAAGGATCCAACACTTATGCTCTAGGTGTTTCCTTCAACAGTTATGTGGACAGTGGTAGGAGATGCTGGGACATCTTTGCCTGAAGCAGCTGCTGAGCAGTGGATCTCTGTGACGGCAGCCACAGTGCAACTGCAGGAAGAGCAGCTTCATCACTGCCTCTTCTGCTTCACATTTGCAGCCTGCTAGAGATAAACTTATTCTCTGTCTGAGGAGATGCACATCTCTAACGCAGTCACGTAGATCATCCCTTATAACAGAGAGAGAAAAGATGATTGTAATCTTTAATAACTGGTGCTCTGACTACTGTTTTTCTGGAAATCTGGTTACCTGTCTCTCCCTCCTACAAATATTTATTTGCTCTGAGATTTCAGGGTATCTTGATACCATGTGTATTTAACTCTTCCTGTTTGTGTACCAAAGTCCTTCAGTGGCATGACTGTGAAGGTCCCCCATGTGCATTTTGTGATTTGGAATTTGAGAATGAAGAGTCTTATGTTGTTCCCTTAGAGACTTTTTAGATACTTAACAATAATAAAGAGGATTAAAATGGTAGCCATGGTGATGAGACGGTGTTATAAGCTTGTGAATAAGCAGCTACTTGGTCAGTGTCAAATAGAGCTTTCCTCTGAGAAAGGCTATAAAATCTGTTTATTGTCATAATGCTCATAACTATTAAACACACTAAACTGAGTTTATATTTTAGCATAATTACCAGGCAATATTTCTTTATTTGGTAATGTTTATTCACAAATGCAATTTAGTCACTGGCCATTTAACACTTTTATCCAGCTTTTACTTGGATACTTTCATGCTTCATATCTGCTTCATGACAGAAGCAATCAATTAAATAACTTTACTGTGATTTAAATGTGGGAAAGGGAAGGGAAGTGCCTGTTGATGTTCAGTAATGTGCCTAACAGAGTAAATCTTGGAAATAAAATACCTATCTCTTAAATAAACTCGACTCTTTATTAAAGAATATTTAATGGCTGGGACTCAAAATACTAATGTAAAACTACTTTTGATAGCAAATCCAAACTTTTCATCAGCTTGAATTTTCCTCCATTTGAAGAAATATTTTTTTTTCTTCTCAGGGTAATATTTTGAATCAAACATTCTAGGCAGAATAAGCTAAGAATAGTTTTTCTCTCTTAACTGTTGGGCAAGAGAGATAACTTGGTGGTCACTAATTAGCTCATTAGAGATGTTACGCAGTGCTGCTCCACATCAGTTTCCTCCCTATTAACATGGACATACTACCTTTTGTAGCATCTGCTGGGCAGCCAAGATGCTGAAAGTCATTGCCTTCAGGTATGCCAACAGGGAAACAGTGACAAGGGCCATTTATCCTTTGTGATCTTTTCCTAAAGCTGGGACTTCCAGGTTTCATAGCTAAGTGCACATATCTTAAGCAATCGGTTTTGAAATTTTGATCCTGATAACTTGTTTCTGTTTTGCTTTAAATCTCATATTACAGCATGATCATCTGTAGATGAAACTTTGTTATGTGGAGCGGATCAAAATTTCTTAGTGTCCCCTTTCCAATAACAGTCCATAGAGGTCAGGAATTGCTACACAGCACCTGGCTCTCTTGTCACAAAAGCACCCACAAAACAGACCAGTAAATCAAAATGAAGATTCATTTCAACCAAAGTCAGTTAGTACTGTGACAAAGTAAACCACAAGTTCAGTCTTCAGGCAGGAATATCGCCACACAACCAGCTTAAGAATTCCTAAATTTTGTGAACAATCATCTAGAGGGATGACCCAAAATGAGCACACTCACTCACATACAAAAGGAAATTTCTCACTCGGGGGTGCCCAGAAGATAGAATTGTTCACCCAAAGGAGCAAGGGTTCAGTCAGGGATATGTCCAGAAGAATTAATCACTCACTGAAAGAATGGTGAGGGCACTCTGCCCTGGGAAGTTTCCTTGGGTGGTGCCCCAGCCCTAAGGGGAGAATTTCTGGTCACAGACTTGCTGCACCAAGAACAACCACTCAAAGGGGGTCTCTAGGACTCCATTTATACCATAGTCGAGTCTGATCTGTGGTCATTCTAGTTGGAGGTTCCACATCTTTCGGGCCTCTGTGCCTGGCTATGATTCTCTACCTTCTTCCCCCAACAGTGCAGAAGTTGGGGACAGGGAATGGGAGTTTCAACAGCTGGAAAGTCCCTGTCTTCATGTCTTTTGCCAATCCAGTGTTTTTCAGCTCCTTTGCAGGCCCTGATCTTTGTCAGGTCCTTGTCAGGGCAGTGCATATGACACAATTCTTCTTTAGCTATGAAAGGTGGGAAACCATTTCGATAGGACTGTGTTGAAGAAGAACAAGGCTCTCCATCTGTCTAGTTTTGAAGCCTGTACCTTGCTAGGTCAAAGCAAAAGAAATGAATATTCATAAAGGGAAATTATTTTCAAATCTCTCAAGCACTTGAGGAAACTTGGATGATTTCCCTTTTCATTTTTAACTTAATTGCATTCCTTCTGTTTTTTGTTCTCTTCCTTTTTCTCTACTTCTTTTTCTCCATGCAGAACTTAAAATATACATGTAAAACCACGTTGTTTCTTGTTTCACAGGCTTAAATGTACTGTTTTTATAAAACATCTTTCATCATCATGTCTGCCTTGCCATGCAAAGGAAAATACAACTGATTTTGACAGTAGTATCAGTCTTTACAAGGAAAGTGTAAGAAAATGAATAAATCTACCCTGCCAGCCTTGTAAACTGTTACAGCTTTACGTTGCAGGAAGAAGGATGATGTGGTCAATTGCTTCTGGGGTTATGCATCAGAGACTGAGACAGAGCAATTTATACACCTCTCTTTATAATGCACATGGCTGCCTTTTGTAGAGCTTTATTATGATACTCCGTGCCTCCCTTTCTGGTGATTTTTTTGTGCAGACTCTATAGTCTCTGCTCTCCTACTTAGGCACCGAGAGAACCAGCCAATTATCTGTGGGGACCTCATTTTGGTAATGGATAAATGAATAATTATCATGTCTAATTTCAGGTATTGTTGGAGTTTTATATTTTGGCAGGTTTTTTGTATCTACCGTCTCTATGAAGAGAAGAACTAATTTGATTGCTATTCTTGAGTTTGTCCATGAATTTTGGAAACAGTTCTAATAATTGGCTTGTCATATGCATTTCCATACTTACTGCATTTGATGCCTGTTTTCTACCTGATGTGTCTTCAAGTGCACAAACCCACATTTAGTGAAGGGTACACTGGTAACACTAAGGCAAAGAGAATAAGTACTGAGGTTTGCTCTAAATGACAGTTCAAAGGACTGTTCAAGCTGCCACAAGCAAGCTTGCTGTCAGGCATCATCTTTACTACTTGAAATGAAGAAGTAGGCACAGTGGAGACCGTGAGTTTCTATTGTATTTTGGTGCAGGCAGAAATTGCATCATCTACTACATTTGAGTGTGACTACAATCCTCAGTGCTCACACCCCTCCAGATGCCTCAGAGGCTTCTTCATAAGGGTATTTATCATAAGTGAATTGAGCTAAATAGCCTGGAAAGGAAATTTCTAGTTTCAGAGCTGTTGTAAAAGGATCTATATCCAATGAAGTTTTAAGACTTCACACAAATTTGAGATCTCAGTCAATTTGCAACTCTAAATAAAATGTATCTGTGGAAAAACAATCCTCTCTTCCTGATCAGATGCAAACTTGCAGTGAAGGAAGAATACTGTGTTTATAATACAGAAATGTGGATATATTTTGAAATTAATGCACTTGGATTGTTTTGCAGTTTCTTTTTCTTGGAGCTGTACACAGTCAGATGCTCTCCTCTTTATGCCTGTCCCCTGCCCCCTCCCTCCTTCCCCGCTGAATTTTCTGCAAATGTTCCAGAAACTGCATTTACAGTGTTGTCACTTCTGACTGTTTCACCCATAGTGAAGGAAGTGTCCTTCTGTGTTTGTCCACGGAGTTCTCTTCAAGCAGAATCCTCCAGGAAAAATAAAAGTAATGGTGGTGAATGGAGGAAGGAAGGGAGAGTTAATTATAGATGATTTGCTACCACACAGACTTTGTGGCCATAGAAATTTTAATGTAAACTGCTTTTTTTTTTTCAGCAGAACACTGCTCAGTATCAGCAGTTCTTTAAGCTTTTCTCTATTCTGCCAGAGAAGTAAAATAATACTCTACAATTTCAGGAAACATTTAGGTTTTAAGTTGTCCACACATAGACTTCAGAGTGTAGTTTGTGCTTGGATTTGACTTTGATATACAATAAAATATGATTTTACAGAGTGTTTCTTGAAAGCAATGGATACATTAATTGCATGAAGTCCATATGCTTCTTGCAGAGGGAGTAAACTTGACAAGGGCAGATCAGATTTGTTATTTCTGACCTGAAAAGTTAAATGACGTGAGATCATTTTCAGTAATGGCTACTCTACAGAGCTCAGCAGTACTGAGAAAAGGAAAAGTATTCTTGAAAATACATAGTGTGTCTTTACCTGAACAGATTGATTTGCTCTCCGCAGCTTTTCCTCAAACTTTGCAACACGGATTTGGAAATTGGATGCCTGGGGGGAGGAAACATGCTGGCAAATTAAATGGATGTATACAAAATGAAATTACTCTCCGTGGGTCAGAAGACTGTCTGTCTATAAAGGAGAGAGAAATGTAGGCTTCCCTATTATTAAAAGTTACATGGCTAAGTCCTGTGATATCTAGAACACTTCAAATTAAAATAACTAAATCTGAGTCTGAGGTTTTAAAAAAAGTACTTGGAATAGGCAAGGCAAAGGGTCTGTGGAGTTGGCGTGTAGTTGCAAATCATAATCCACTCAATGCTTAAGGATACAAGGGGGTACACACACCTCCCTCCCCTTTGTGTCTAGGATATAAAGATAATTAATAGGAAATCTTCATACTCTTTCTCTAGGAGGACCAAATGGATACATTCTGAACCTAGTCAAAATTTAAGCGCACTTCAGATCTCATAGTGGAGACCTATTGCAAGTCCTCAGTCTCTAAACAAAAGAACTCTGTGGAAGTAGCAGAATATACTTTACAACCTGAATGATTTCAGTGGGGTCCTTTCGATACAGCAAATATATGCTCTAACAGAGGGACTGTTTATCAGTAGTACAGGAAACCTATTTCAAATAAATTCTTATTTCTTAGTGCAGTAGGGTGTGACTTCTAGGGATGCGTGGCTATCCTTTGCTGTTTAAACAAGTTACCCCAAAATACATTTGCACATGAATGGTCATAGCTGGGTATGCCCTGCATGGATAAAATCTCCTTTTTATATTGTCGGTGTCTCAGGTTTTCTAGTGTCTGGCTTCCTTCACCATGATTTTGAAGATCTGGCAGGAGCCAGCTAAGGCTTGCTGCATGCTAATTTTTGCTGTCTTTAGTCTCCAAATCTGGCTCTGGATTTGGTTGTACCAAACAGAGCATTTAACTCTCCATACCTTGTGGGACAAGTACACAGTTGGTTATGAGGAAAACCACCTACCCTTCATCAAAAGTATCTAGAAACTATCTGTAAGGCTCCTAAATAATGAGTTCCTTGTTATATGGGAAAGACTGCATAGGAGTTCATGTAACTTGAAGTTTTAATGTACCTCAAGGCTCACAGTGAGGTGACATTGCCTTTAGAAGGAAAGTCAGCTTAGGAGGTTTGCAGCTTCTCTTTTTTTTTTTTTTTGTCACTGTCAAGTTCTGCAGCTGTGACTGTTATTACCTTTTGATTTTCAAAAAGACCCACAGGCTGCCACTGCAGAGCTACATCTTCTTTAAAGGCAAAACAGTTAGCTTTGACCTTTGGCAACTGTGGTGTGCAATTACATCCTAGGAAGAACTAATGGTGCACCTTTATTAACCATTGACTCATTGAATTAAACAAGGAGCAGGAGTAGGGAAACACTAATACTTCGTATCTGAGTAAATACTTACACAGGAAAATAATTTTATTCTTGGAGATATTTCTTTAAGAAATAGTGTAATTTCTGAATGTCTTTTAAACATATAGGCACCAGGAAATTTAAACAGAAAAAATAATTTGTATTGTCTGGGCCTGAAGAAGAAAAAAAACTTTTTCATTTTCTACTGGGCAGAATAGCAAATACTGTTTACAGAATATAAGGATGAAGCCTCAACGTTTGGTTCCATGGTTTTTTTTTTATTTACAGTATCTTTGGGGTCCAAGCTATCAGTGTGGAAGAGTCAGTTTTTCCTGCTGAGTCTTCCATGTTTTTTCCACCCCACTGCTTTCCCATTGCTTCTCCTTCTGTGAAGGATTCAAATAAAATACTTCCAAGATTTTTTAGTCTGGAACTACAAATATCTGGCACTTCATGAAGTAAATTGCTTTGTTCCCTTTCCAGAGGCAAAGACAGTCATCTGTGCTGGGACCTGGCCAACTCTGTTCTTGAGGCTGCTGCTTAGCCTTCATCTCCTGTAACCATGATGTGGTTATCACTGTGTTCAGGCTACTAAAATCATCCCTGGAATAAAGAACATTTTCAGCAAGCCCATGCTGTTCAAATCATCACAAAACATGAAGAACATGCTTGTGTATGTCTAAGGCAAGACATTGATAATGTATGGACAGTAGAGGAAAAGGTCTTACCATTCCATCCCTTCCCTTCTTTTATCAAGAAACCTATCCTCAGAGATGCTTGAAAATAATCTAGGGATTTATTCTGGGAAAAAAAAAAAAAGCCATGCATAAGCAGATGGAAATGGAAAAAGACAGATAAATTTTTACACAGTCTGATTTTTGTAGGATAGGAAAGACAGAAGGCAGACTTCGTAAAGGGATATCTGCTAAAATGTCTTTTAAAGATTTCAATAAATTAAGAATGAATAGCTATAACTTTCACAAAAGTAAAATGGGAGCATAAACAAGGAAACCACACTGCTTTTACATGTATATAAAGGAGCTTTTACATACATGCATATATATTCTCTATTTCCTCCCTAGCTTACTATCTAGATGCTGGCTACTGTAAGATTTCTGTATGTCAGCTGGAATACAAAGATTTATCAGCACTTTGCACTGAAAATTAAAATATTTTCTTCCAAACACTTTGTACTAGCTTTGAGCTCACAAATAATGAGCATGCCTTGCTTCTGCATGTGCCATTTAATACCTGTTTCCAAAACATCCTCTGAAGTTTTGGGTTACAATTATCTATTTTGTGATGAATGCCCTGTTGTGAATATTTTTCACTGCTTCCTGACTGAAATTGCTTCTTTTGTCTGTCTGTGGCTTCCTGCCTGCAGCCACAGATGGTTGGAAGTTTTATTGTTATAGTAAGTAATTCACGCAAGTGTGGCCTCAGGCCACTCTATATCTAGGTCCAGGTTACTTTCCACCTTTTTGACCAGTTCTAGGTCTATGTCAAAACTAGAACCTGCTTGTTCCTCTTCAATTTACCATATGTTCAAGAACTCTTGCATTCCCAGCTGCTGGAGAACTAGACCAATGCAGCCTGGTAATGGATATACATTATTCTAACATGCTCTTGTTCCCACCATATGTGCAAACAGAGCAATAAGCCTGCTGATGGGCTAATATGCCTAAATTGCCAGCTGGACTATCCTAACCAAGGAGTACTTCTGTGTTCGGTGTCCTGTGACCTAATTTGTCCTTTCATTTCTCCTTGTTTCCTCTTGTGCTTGTTTTAATGTTTAAATGAAATTTAACAGATCTCAAGGTAGAGTGGAGAGGCTTGCAAGAAATTGTGAGAACTGAAATAACATTAGAAAGCCAACAGAGCATATCTGGATCATTAATGTTGTCTCATAGGCAATTTGTTCAAGAGGCCTCAATGCCCCCGGAAAAGAATCAGTCAACCTGGGAAGTACAGAAATGGGACTCTAACAATCTGTATGTTGCTTTTTTTGCTGATAGCACTTTTTATAGAAGGAGGAAAGAGACAGTTCAAGCACTTCCAGCTCTAATCACAGTGGTGCTAACACAGATGGACCTTCCCAAGAGTTTTTTTTTTTTTCTCAGAAAAAAGCTGAGAAACTCATAACATCTTCAACTCAATCCGAATAGCACCAGGCAGCCATAAATTCTCCTAGAATGAATAGATCACCACTAACAAGTAAAGAATTGATTCAAATATGTTCTTTGTACCTGTAATGCTGCCAAGCAGTATAAAGAGGCAAAAAAGTCAGGCTTCTGGCCAAGATTTTGAATAATGTGTGTGTAAATTAACTGCTCTGACTTGCACCAGAATCAAGTATCCTGTCTTTCCTGTCTCATTATGAATACTCAGGTATGATGATACTTTTTACTTTTTTAAGGTTTTTATTTTTTTTTTACATACCCCTTGATATCCTCAGGGTGACCTGCCTTTCACCACCTGCTAGTTGCTAAACTAAACTGTCAATCTTCAGAGGACTGTTTCTTTTCAGCAGTTCTTACTCCACAGAAGGAAAGGACTGAGCCTCAGATCCTGTCAAGAAAGAAATTCTTGAAACCATATTGTGTTTTTTGCTGTTTTCACCCAAGGGTATCTTAAGTGAACATAACCCTGACCTTAAGATAGAAATGTGCCCCATCCAAAAGGTTCTGCTCCCAGTAAGAGCTGGACAGTAATAGTGGTGATACTGTGGAGGAAATTACAGCTTATGGGAGAGACGCTGCCTCAGCAGCAGGCGTGGGTTATCTTGGCTAAGGCAGGAAAAGGCAATTGGGCAGCCATGATCTCAAGCACAAGGCACAATGACAGCTTCACAGGTACTTCCCGCTTTTCAAGCTGCTGACCTTTCTGATCCTCCAATGCACAAAGTTTTATAGTGGGGCTTTTCAAGGAGTTTCCATAAAACAAACTTATGGGTCTTGACTCCTGCAACAGATACACTTTCTACGAGCCAGGACTGGGGCTCGGGGCTTTTTAACGCTGCAGTGTCTTCCCCTGTCCCCAAGCATTAAGTGGTCCTAACAAAAATGAAGTGTCTTTAATTATGTATCCAATTCCTACCATTATTCCTCTAAGCAGTAAAATATAATTCCTTGATTAGCAAAGTGCAGCAAATGCTGTGCAAACAAAACTGATTTGGGAAAGGCAGTGTTTAATTTCTGTGTCTGTATCAGGAAAATTAACTGCTATCTGGTTTTCTTAACTACTTTTGAGACACTGAGGCTGTTAGGCATAGATATTCTGCATTCCCAGGGCTAAATCCTGCCTCCAAATCTTGGTGGCTTGAGAAGTACTGTCCACCAGAAATGGTCCCTCAGCAGTGCCAGGGAACTGCTGTCTGGCCCAAGCGGACATCACATCAGGAAAAGCTGACAATGAGAGATCACATCTGGGAAACTTTAGATTGAGAAAAAAAGAAATGTCATTGGTGGAACTATTGTGTCTTCCAAGAGAGGTAATTAATTTTCTGGAGCTTACTGTTTCCCTGGGCACTGTTCAGCTTAAATGTGTGCATGTGTGTGGAGCCATACTGTCTGGACTCAATGTCTGTCAGCAAAGAATGCAAGTGAGAAATCTATCGCTGACAGTCATGGGCTTTTGCCAGCAGAACTATTGATTTTTCCTTGCAAACTTTGATGTGTCATTTCTTTCAGCCACAGGAAGTGATATTCTTGCATGCCTGGAATAGGCCTATGCCATATTTTAACATTGCAAAGAATGTAGCATTAACTTTTCCTTCTCTGTGATGAACAGTATAACAATTATACTACTCTAGAGGTCATTAATGGTGCACTGTTTGAACAACAGCAATAGCAAAAGTTTTGTTGAGGTTACCTGATGAGGATACTTGGATGAGCAGCTTGAAAATGGTTTAGTGAATAGTTAATAAGGGCAGGTTGAACACTCTGAAGAACCAGGCTGGTCACAGTGTGGGAAGGAGCTAGGACTATGGAAGAGTTGGTCCGGAAGATTTCTCATGCCAAAAGCATCTGTTAGCAGGTTTTTTTTGCTGCAACTGAAGCACGTTGTTGATCAGAAGGAGGAGAACTGCCAGAGATGCCCAGAGTGAGAGGCAGAGATATAAGGTAGGAAGGAGCAAGGCTGGGCAGGCAGCAGCATTCATTCCACAAACTGCTCTCTGACATGAGCATGGCTGTTCTTGGCCTTACCTTCTTATCCTTCTATCTGAACATTCAAACAAAAGTCCATGGGAGCTGCAAGCTGAGTTTGCCTGTGAAGCCTTGTTGGAAATGTTCTCTTCACTCTGCCTGGGCTTATTTTCCTTTCATGGTTTTCATTTTACCACTTTTTTTCATGCGTTAAGGCATTCTGTGTTTCCAAGTCTTAAGTTTTTCCATGAGTTCTAAAACTTTGTTGCAGTCCCCTCCAAGCGATCCTAGGGAGGATATTCCTACAGTATTGCCAGAAGAAAATCTTTCTCGTGTTCTCTGACTGCGAATTTTAGCAATATATTCACGATCTTTGAAACTTCATTGGGAGCATAAGAGAGCCCTAGAGACTGAGCAGGCCTCCAAAATATCTTTCACCTTTTATGAGAGGATATGGCACACAATTATAAATACTTAAATCTTTACTTCATTTCTGCCACTTTTCAGGAATGTTTCCAATGAGATGGGGTTTCCTAGGTGTGCTCAGCTTTCTGTTCTGATGCAACATGAATCAAAGTTTCATAGAGAGAGCAGCTCTTGAGAGGTGGAAAAATATACTGCATAGAAACATTAGTATGTTGTCTTGGCTGGTGTCCTGCACAGTGAGTATCAGTCCTCTGATACTACAGGAAGTGGCCTTATGCAATTCATTGTTGCACACAATTCTTGTGGCTTTGCACATGTTCTGGTTTCCAAGTGGCTGTCTGACAGAGCTACAGATTAAACGATATCTTGCGAACTCTAGTAACTGAAGGAAGACAGTGAGGGACTTTGCTTGAGACCTAGAGGGAAAGTGGGGAATGCGTTCACTTTAGTTGAAGCTGGGGAGTTACTTTTAGGATAAGTTAGCTCTCAGAAGGGGAAAATAAGGATAAGGTTGTAAATATCAAGATTTTTCTTCATTCCAAGATTGTATATTTTTTTCCATGGTCAGATTGTCAGTTCTCAAGGAGTCTTCAAAAAGAATTGCTGCTTAACATGTCCACTGGGGCATCAACTGTATCATACAGAAGCAGATAAAAAAAAATCCAGGTTTGTTTTTATTTTTTGCCAGATTCACTATGAAAAGACATCCATTACATAAGCGTTATCAGCTACTACACATTTAATATGTTCAAATTTGCCAGCTGCAGGATGAGAATACCGGAGAATAATTATTTTGTTGTCTGAATGTGTCCATTGTTTCTGTAATTTATAGCTCCTTTATGAGTGTGTGAAGGTAGGGAGACAAAAAATTGTAGGTTATTTAAGTTTTATGCAATAAACTGACTAATGTCTGTGCTTAAAAGAAACAGATGAGCAGGTAAAAATATTTGCCTTGAGCATCCGTAGCTTGGCAAGTATATGATATTTTCATCTATCAAAACTCTAAAACAGTCTCCAATATAGGATGTTAGTGACTTTAATGCTAAGATAGACTCTTCTAGAAGATTTTTTGATAATAAACTAGCATATAAGTGAGAAGCATAAAGCCATTAACAGCTGAAAAAATATTAATGAGCGCGGGAAAGTATGTCTCCACAGAAAATGAGTAATAATATGTCTTTTGAAGTTTTGTCCTAATCAACTATAATAATTCAAAGCTCTTTAACAAGCTTAAATTTTATTTTTCCCTGTCTCAAGAATCCATCTTTATGCTTTCCAGTTTTTAAAAATAAGTACTAGATTTACACACTCCTCAGGAAAAGGGAATAAAGAAGTGGTCTTTAATTTTTGTGGGATTATTGGCTAGTGGTTAAAGCTTAATGTTTTCCTGTCTTATGATTTTGATGGCAATGCTATAAAATGCAGCAAAAGAGTGTCTGGGAAGTAAACCCACAAAGATATATTCATCCCTGTTTATAAAACCATAACATGTCATTTGAGATAGAACTGTTAATGTGATTTCTCTAGAGATGAATGACTTGGCTCAGTTCTCTTCATTTGCTGTAAAAAAAAAACTACTGAAGGAGATGAGGACAAAGTCAATTTGATCAAAGGGCTGCAAAAACATTTGTAAGTGTAAATGGCACAGATTTTAACAGTTCTTTTTGTGCACAAAAGACTTTGCAAAACAAAAAATGACAATTCTGTTATTTCAAATACAAGTAAAAAAATAATGCTTTCTTAACACACAAACCCCACGCCCCCATCAACTCCGCCCCCCCAAAAAAAATTGAAACCAACCAGCAGGGATCAGATATTCTACTCCATCTCTCCAAAATGAAGAAACTGGCTCAGGAAAAATCCTTAGTGAGGAAAACATTTATCTAGCACTTATCATCCCTTGCAGTTAACAACATTCAGTTTCTGATTCAGTAGTCAATTTCCATACAAAAATCATTTGAGTTCTGGCTCTTTGCCTATGCTGTAGGAATTTGGACATCTTTTCTCCTGGCTTTAGTATTATAGCAGAAAATCTTCAGAGCAGTAAGTACACTGTATGTATGCAAAGTCTTGAAGTTGTGGGATCCCAAGCTGGTAAAGTACTAATACAATATTTACTGCTATGGCCTGTGTTATTGGTGGAAAAGCCGTATCATCCTGCGATGAAACATAAGTTAAATTGTTTATGACTTCAAAAGGTTTATAGCTAAGTAATCACAATACTTGTGGAAATAATGACCTTGTTTGGAATCAATAGATGTAAGAAATATTCTGTGCAATTACCAGAGGACTACAATTATGTTCAAAAACTGTTCGTATGTACTCAGTTTTTATTTTATTCTGAGTTCCTTTTTTTAGGAAGTAACTAAAATCTTCAGTGTTAAATATAAGGTCTGTGTTTTTCTTTATAAGAGTTTCCTGGGGTGATGGTGGTGATTTTCTTGCTGCAGCTGTTTTGAGAACCTCATCCTTTAAACATTTAGTCATACTTGCCAGATAGATGAAATACAGGTTTCAAATTTAATAATGAATGACATTGATTGACGTTGAGTGGGTATGTTAAGCAGTGTTTTTAGTTATCAGTTAAGTAGTTCGTGGACTTGAGATATCTTAAAATAAGGGGGAAAAAAATCTCATATTTTTTGGTTTTTACTGCCTACTTTTACCTTATGAAGTTCCTTAATGCAACTTGTTGGAAGCAGAGCAATTCACTTGCTCTGCTTTTAAAATCTTCCCTAGAGGCTTTCTCCTGCCTGCTGTAGGATGTTGGGTCTTATTTGATATGTCTGTTTTACATTATTACATAGCTTTTGGCTCAGTACTGAGCAATTCATTTTCTTTTGTGTATTTTCTACCTTCGATGAAAAGCAAAGGTATTTGTACTTCAATTCTACTTTTTCTTTTTTTTTTTTGAGTCCGTGCAGAGTGTTATCCCTTGCAGAGAAGGTGTAGGCTTCAGGGAAACTCTTCTTTCGTCTTGCCTCTGAAATTTTGGGGTGGATTTTTCGTTTTAGCGTATGAGATAGGTAAACACAATAGCACCCACTACATAAATAAGCAATTTGCTAAAGTTAGGGAGTACTTTCTCACTTATTAATTATTCTGTTAAGTTTTCTGGAATCTTAAAGCAGTGCTTGATAAGCAGCCACAATAAAATTTATAGAATTAACATTCATCTCTGGAAAATCTTTTCAACCCAATCCTAATGTTATTTGCAGGTGCATCTGACTTAAGTCACTTTACTATGTTTACCAATTCATATTCAAGTGTCAATGTGTCCTGAAGATGTTTTCCTTTTTCATGCTTGATGTGTAATGACACATTTGGAAATTAAGAGATACGTACAATTGTGTGCTTTCTAATGTGAATTGTTCTGAAATATAGAAAAAAGTAATTTTAATTTTATGAATATGGTCTTAGAATATACCCAAGGGCACTGTTAACTAACGTAAGATGGGAAATTTTGAATAAAAGCATGCTTTGTTGGAAAATCTGGAGGAATTTAATCTAATGTATGCTCATGTGTAAAATTAGACCTAACTCAGCCTGACTGGGGGTTTGGACATCCCAAAATAATCATTGTATATTTTGATCACAAACACAGAAGCAAATACGACATGTAACAATAAAAGATGAATAGGGAAAATATTACTGTGGAAATGTAATTTTTCAGTATGGATTTAGAGACAACTGCCAGTGCTTAGACATACACTCACATGCACTAAGTTGTATTATCTGGCGTCAATGATGGAAAAAGTGATGCTATTCAACAAATAGCTAAAACTTGCCTTGTAAGGCTATTAATTACGTAATTCATTAGATCTGTTGGAGATACTCTGGGATGCAAGCAGTTTGGAATATTTTTGACCAGTTTTTGCATTACTGTGTTTACAGTGATGCTTTAAATATCAGGAAGCTGGTGGTTTTTCAGTCTTTTTTTTACTAGACTTATCAAAATTGTTTCTCCAGCCTTGTGCAATCCTGTTCTCCAGACTTTCTCTTCTTAGTGTTTCTCTCTGAACTCTTCTGAGTTTGGCTCATATTTTTTTTGAAGTGAGATGACCAAAACTGACCATCAATGTACAGCTTTGCAGTTTAATTTCTTCTGCCTGTAGAATACGCAACTAGATGCTGCTTCAGTCTTGCAGCCTTAACACGTAAATTGTGGGCTAGCCATGCCCTCAAGTGCTCTCTGAAATGGCAACTTTCTAATGCTGTGTATACGCTTAATGGAATTATGAAAACACAGAAAGTGATAGTGAACTGTCATGCGTGGGCTGGAATGCCTTCACATGCTCTTTAAGAGTTACTAAATTGCACAAAAGGGCAAGAATACAAATTGGAAATGAACTGTCATCATGAAGTTATCAGATGCCTTTTTATGCTGCAAAATATTAGAGCATTTGACATCAGTGAGACTGATGAAATAAATGAAAGTGAAAAACAGAAGCATCAAAGTCAAAAGACGCTGCACAGGGATTTTTATATTCCCGTTCATAAGCAGCCTGAAAAGTCAAAGTGTATCAAGCGCTGCATACAACAAGTTCCTTTCATGCTTTGTAGAAGAGGGCAGCAAATTACAGAAAGATTGAGATAATCCTAAAACATTAACAGCTCCTAAAGTAATAACAACCCTAAGATTACTGTCTAGCCAGCTGGTAAGTACATCTGATTTTCGCTAGAACATCCATCAGATTTCAGGGAGTATGACAGTCCTGCAGAACTGTGCAGTTGTGAAGCCATTTCTACATCAGGAAACTGGCATCCAGCGCAATGTGTTCACTTCTGCTTATGCCATTGAGAAGGGGGATACCAGACCGTCTTATCTTTGTTAGCAAATCTACACTTTTTCTGAAGCTATCTACTCTATTAACTAATTAGGTGCTTCTTACTGGTTATGAGGGACTTGATTTTCACTTAAAAAAAAAGAAAAAAAGAAAACCAAAACCACCTGCAAAAGAAAAACTATTTAAAAATGCCTTGTTTAGGAATTCACTTCATAACTTGAACCAATGAACAAATCGAAACTCTCAAAAATATTCCTTTTTGCATCTTTCAACAGAAAACACACCCTTAAACAATAATGACTTTGTTATGGGCACTGTAAGAATCTCCAGTGAAATTCACCAAGTTTCATATGCCCATTGAATCTCAGTATGCTGTATTGAGATTGAGACAAAAGAAAATGAATGGAATCCATTCTTTTCCCAGCTTTCTATCATCCGTTGCCTCCCCATCCGTTTACTGTGTGTACTCTGTCAGTGTCCGTCCTTATCACCTTGTACATGGACTGATGGAGTGTTTCTACAGTTGCCTCCCAGTACACTATTAATCCAGGAGGAGAAGTGTCAGATGCAATGTCCCTCATGTCAAGTGACTGATAGTGGCATTAGTTTATCATATTACCAAACACTTTTTAATGTCCTGAAATTTGATTTTCTGGCTCTTTTTTTTTCTTATTTTTTTGGGGGGGGAAGGGGGTGTGTTTTTTTTTTTTTTGTTTCTTTTGTGTGTTTTATGGATCCACTCTTATAGTCACTGTTTATCTGTGTTCTGCTGTAGAGCAGACATGACAGAATGGGTCCGTGGCTAGGACGGAGTTGTACTCAGGAACTGGATTCAGGGACACATAGGTCCAGAATCAGGAGCAATCAGACAAACAAGGTCCTCACTAGGTGTTGGCCATTGCAGAAGAGAGCGAGACCCTTGTGATCTCTCAATTTTATACTCAGTATGATGCAAAAGGGAGAGAATACTGTGTTGGTTGGTGGAGTCACCTGTCCTATCTGTCCATCCCTGCAGGTGTGGCCTTTTTCGTTAGCTCAAGTATGGCCTTGGTTACTAGAAGAATAAGTATAAACATTGGCCTTTCTGCATACCAATGTTCCATGTTATCACTTCTACAGAGAAATTACCTGAAAAAACATGCAGTTAGCTTTCAGAAAATGAAGTTACTTTAGACTAGGCCAAGACAGAGTCAGGAAACCAACCCAAATTAACTCAAACCATAGCATTTATTTATTAATTAAAACTTTTTTTACTATCCTTGATGTATATCTTCTGCAGAAGAAAATAAACGGTAAGTGAGACTTTAAGGGTTTCTGCGTTTTGAGGAAAGCTAGCCTTGGATATACAATATCAGAGGGTCTTACTTTTAGGGCTTTCAGACTTGCCCCATTTATGTCTCACTCACTGTGCACAGATATATATGCACTGTATACAGCTAGTAAAGTAGACAGGATAATTTGCAAAATCTGTTTGTATGAAGCAGCTATCCATACAATACATGCTGAGATTACTATTTCAAGGGCTAGAAACAAGAAAAATCCTGGAATTAGGCAAGTGACTTTTTGCAGAAGAGTATTGTAAAACTTTTCCTAGGCAGAAGGCAGCATAAGGCTCACTTACCTTCTAAAATTCACTTTACAGTATGTTTTTACTCCCCCTTAGACATCTGATTCTTTGCCCTTTTGTGTATAAAATAATAAAGGATTCATGATATTACTCATGCCCAAGCACAATGTTGTTTACTAATTGTTAAGAAGTTCTAATTATTTTTCGGTTGGATAATTTATACTAGAAATAAATAAAGCTCTTGTACTGAAAATATTACCAGGGAAACTGTCAGCTGCAAAACTCTATACTACTCTTTAGGCAAAAGCAAATCTCCATGACTACTTGCTGTTGACTGGGATGTGGTGGGGTCTTATTTTTTGTTTCTGGAAAGTTTTTTTCATGCTGAAAATTTTTTCATCTCTCATGTCCAACTATTTTCCATAAAACCATCATTTTCAACATAAAATCTTAAAGTTTAGGAAAGGCTAGAAATCTCTTCAGTTTGCATGTTTCCAAATAATGTTGTCTTCAAGTGAAGTGAAGTTGAACCAGCTTCTTGGGCGTCCAAATGGGAGATCTGGCCACCATGCATAACATTCAGTATTCTGTGGTAGATCTCACACTCTGCTTTTTTTTAGTGTGATGAATACCCCTTTTCGCCAGCCCATATCCTTTGGAAATGTTCAGCAGCTGGAAATGTTCAGCCTGAGGAGAAATGCTCTGGCTAGGTCAGCTGCAGCGTCACAAGCATTGCACCATTTCTGTCTTTTGCCCTGGCTTAACTTGGTTTAGCTCACTCTGTTTTTCAGGATCCTTGTGCATATATGCTCATAAAGTGTGAGACAGTCTTGGACAACACCAAACTACTTTTGAGATTTGGTTTGCATGGACAAGTGCAGTCATATCAAAGTACTCTAGAAGACCTACACCCTTTCATTTTAGAGCCTTGCTAGTGGCAAACAAAAATAATGCTCTCTTTCTTCCGTCTGTAAGCAGCACAAGACAGAAACTGTGTCGACATACATGTAGGTACAACAGTTTGAAACACAGAGCTGTAGTGTCATCGGCAGCAGAGCAAGCATCACTGGGAAGTCATCAGATTCCTTGTTAATGTTATAGATTGATATTAGGAAGTAATCAGATTTATGTTGATGTTTTGCAAATCCCAGTGTAACAATGTGTATTTTTAGTAACCACCTGCAAATTAAGAGTAATGATTATTTTAGTAAGCAGGAATATTTAATCTAAAAGATAACTTCCAGATCATTGATAAAACTTGGAATTCTACACACTTAATCCATATACCCAAGAGTTTTGCCATTGACTACACTGTGAAAAATTATTCTTAGTTTCCTGAGGCTTAGGGAGAGGTAAGAATTTTGTGGTTTTTTTCCCTCAAAGCACAGTATCCTACCAGATAATTTGCACTTTTTCTTCAAAGTGAGTCTCATAAATATACCTGTATGATGAAAAGAGCACATATCTACGGTAACTAGCAATTTACTATCTCAATTCTCACTTAAAAGAAAGTAATGACTCACTATTTTGCCTAATGGCTAGTTTTAACAAGCCAGATAAATTACAAAATGTCAGAATTGAGTTATAATTTAGTTGCTGAATGTCTATCTAAACTCATTTCTGACAAAACATCTTCAATGGAATTACCTTATCAACGACATTGTTTCATTCTCAATAAAACCAAGATATTGTAAGATATTATATAGGAAGACTTAAGCTCCCCACATCTCTGTTTGAAGTCAGTTAAGGCTGAATCTTAGAGTCAGCACAGGACCAAGAAATATCTCCACAAACATCTGCAGTTTCCTAACTTTTGCTGCAGAGATGGTGGCAAATTCTACTGATGGTAGAGTTGAATTCTTCTTTCAAGTTCATGACAATATTGTCGTTTTATTGAAAATACATTCATGCAAAGATTATTTGATACTTCTGGTTTTCTCTTTGCAAGAAGCATAAGTTCTTATTTTCTTACTATAATTTTTATTTACATTTTCAAGTCTCACACATGGTTTTAAAAGATGAAGAAGATTTTCAGCAGCTGAAACTTGGATGTTTTCCTCTGTGTTTCCCTAACACACAGAGAACTCCTTAGGTATGATTAGTGAAATAAAAGGAGAAATAAATAAACCTCTTTTTTTCTGAAGGGGCCCAAAAAATGTAAAATCTGGAAGAAATTGCCAAGGGTTGAAAGAACTTGCCATGCAAGCCTTTGAACAAGCATCTAAGCCTTGTGAATTGCGTGTTATGGTTAGATCATAATAGATTCAGTAGTCACTTTGTGTCCTGAATTCTAAAGAATGTATTGTCTGAATTGATACACTGAATATACTTGCATGAGTTATTAATTTGTCCTCCTCTCATATTAAGAGGCTAGTCCTCTAGTTTCTAGCTAGAAACTCCAGCTAGAGTTAGTTTCAACTTAGCCATTTCTCAGTGGCTAACAGCAATAGCTGAAGACAGGTTGCTAGACTGAACGAATTTCTGGCCTGATCCAAACCCAGTCACTCTTAGATTTCTTGACCCTTTCAGCTGCACAAACAAACACTGCTTCAGAAAATCAGTGGCAGTGATGTATTCTGCAGAATTATATAACCTTATTCATAATTATTCATTACTCATAAATCAATCTAAAAGTGACGGCGGTAGTTACGAAATTTATGTAATTTCAAAGAAAACTTCTGCCTTTTACATTTTCTCACTCGTATATTTGATAACCCTTAGATTTCTGATGTCCTGTTATAGTCAAGAGATGTAAAGTTTGTAGGAGGTTTGTTGTGCTTGGAATGTGCTGTACTAGACATGGAAAAAGGGAACTCGTGATGAGGATATCTGTGTTACTTAACTGTCATCTGTAATATGTTGTATTTCTTCCAATGTACCAGTGAATACAGAAAAAATAAAGATATGGAATGTACGTTTTGGTTTCCAACATTACAGAAGATACTACAGTGGAAGAGAACTGCTGTCAATAGCAATTAAAATATCCTTTTATTTGATTTATTAATCTAGATTTCAAATAAACTTTCAGGTAAAGTGAAAATCAAAACATGAGGAACAAGTACTGTTGCCCTCGATATAGACAAGAAATAGGACCATGTGTTTAAGTGTCATTTGTCCTGCACTCTGACCATTCGAATAAATCTTATAAGCACAAAAATTAGATCACTGGCAAGTAAAGGTTGTTAAATCTAAGCTATCTGGCCAGCAACTCTGAATTCAATCGCTGCTTTTAGATAAATGAGGCTATTAGAACTTGACAAATTTATTGCCTCTCATAGATATATTTTTCTAGCAAGCTATACCTGGTAAATATAGCCCTTTCAAATTGCTTTCAAATAAAATGAATGTTTTTCAAACCTTCAAAACCAAGACAAAAAGGTAGCATATGGATCTACAGAAATCCATTCACCAGTCTTTTAGTACAGGATTTCCCTGTCTGCACTTAGGTTACATTTTTTCCAACCTTTTATTATGGGACACTTCAGTCTGGTTTTGATTACAAGTAATTTACTTCCCTGCTCATTCAGTCTGTGCAGCAAAGGAATGGTCGTCTTAAGCTTTTCATTCATTCAACAGCAAAGTATTTTTCAGACATTCTTATTTTCTACCAACAACTCTTAAATAACTTTTCATGGAGACGATGTGATGCTGGCAGCCTGGTAAGAATAGTTCTTCAGACTTTCAACTTTTCCCTCTAAAAGTGATGGTATCATTACAAATTATTTTCCCAAGAAATATTTTTCACAATTGTGTTTCCTGGGCACTACTTATAATTGGATTTTACTCGAAGTAGGTGAAAAGCAGAGAAAGCAATGCTTTCATTGAGTGTTTTTGTAATCCCATCACTGTTTCACAGGCTGTAAATCACCAATACCATTATGGAGCCACACGGGGAAAATAAGCCCTTCTTACCTACCATATTCCTCCAGAGAACAACTGCTCAGCAATAAACAATGGATAGTAATTAGTTAAAATGAAACCCTGGAGAGCAAAAAGAAGTTTAAAGGCCAATTACATAAACCAATCTATGAATATAAATGAAGGATGTGTTCTCCTTTCAGGGTATCGTGATCTGTTGTGGTCTAAAGCCAAGAGATCTTTGTACAAGGTGTCAGTACTTAAGATATTGGTTTGTTCTTTCCCAGATCTTACCAAGAATCCAAAGAGCAGCACCCAGTGGTGGGGTTGCTGTAGGAATTTCATCTTCCAACCCTTACCTGCACATTGATGCATTAGCTTGGCATTTGAGTGATGCCAGATCTGACTCCAAGTTGCTTCGATTGAAAAGTGTACTTATCCTTACTTTCCCTCCTCATGACCTCAAAA
Organism: Tapera naevia; assembly: GCA_033556795.1. Lineage (NCBI taxonomy): Eukaryota > Metazoa > Chordata > Aves > Cuculiformes > Neomorphidae > Tapera > Tapera naevia. The sequence continues at coordinate 23,845,830 of JAUMJJ010000038.1, forward strand.
GGAAAAAAAACCTGCGACAGGTAGGCCATAATAAAGTCACTGGAAGACTTTTTCCCAAAGGATGATGATGATGGTCATGATGAAAAAAATCTGAATCCTTTTGTCTAGGAAGATGGGGAGAGTACTGGGATGCTTGTAGTTAATAAACGACATATTTTTGTCCCCAGGCATCAGAATCAGAATAACAAGAGTGTGACTCACTTTTAGAATAACAGCTTGTCAGATCTAGTCTTCCTATTGTTGAAACAAAGTACTGATTTGTTATCTGATTAAGACCAAAAAACTGAAAAACACTCACCAGAAAGGAATATTAATTTATCATGTTAAATGTCAGAGCTTTAGAAGTGTGGAAATATATATTTCTTTAATCAAGGAGCTGAACTTGACACTGAGTAATTGCTCTGAGACTTGGGGGAAGGCTAGGAGTATGCTAGAGAGAATGTGTGTTATTTTACATGTTTGCTAGGCATATATAATACATTTGGGACTTGCTGAATTCTATGGATGGAATTCAGGAGCTGAGATCTAATTCTCACTGAGCTATGCTGCATCATTGATTGTATGCTAGTCTGTGAAATAACTGTCACACTAAAAAGCACTTTTACTGCACGTCAGAGAATTACTTCACCATGCTAAAAATTTACATTTTGGAAAGGTGCTTTCTAACTTTTTTCCTACTTCTGGGCTCAATAGTCTGCTGGACACCACAAAATAAATAAATAAGAAATAAATAGTAAATAATAAATTATTAATAAATAACTAATAGAAAATCTCTGGAGTCACACAGAATTGTCACACAACTGGAAAACCTATTTCTACTCACATCCCTTTCATTGTTAGCTACCCAATTGCATACGGAAGACCCCACAAGGAAGCAACTGAGGAAACATGCGTTTGTAATCTGTGCTCTTAAGCCAGTTCTCTGACTCATTTCCCTCTATCTTTTTAAAACCTTTGTCTACTACTATGACATGTTTGGTGACAACAGAGCAAAGTATCCTGAAGAATTTATGATGCCAGGAAAATCAGGAATTTCAATCTCTTCTCTTCAGTCAATATTCGAAGCAAAGAAAATTCCTGTTGTGTGTAAGAAAACAGTTTTGGCAGTAACAGAGGTCAATTACTGGAGCAGGTGCCCAGAGAGGTCATAGAACATCCCTCCCTCCAGGTGGTCCAACTTGCCCGGATGTGGTCCTGAGCAACTTGATATGCATTGGAAGTCTGATTTAGCTTTAAAGACCTGTTTTGAGCTGGGAGTTGGGCTAGATATTATCCAGAAGTACTTTCCAACTTAAATTATTCTGTAATCTTGCATGGTCTCCTTCAACAAGATTTTGATCAAGAAGCAGACTGAGAAATGACTTGACGTTAAGCTTCATTCTTCTCTTGGCCAAAGGACAAATTTAGTCATGTACCATTAATTCTCCCTTATTTCTTTCAATATTCTGTTTCTTTTTCTTGCTTTTTTCCCCCTTTCTTTTAGATATGTCAAAACCCCATGTATTCCAACAGGGAATAGTATCAGTCAGGTTACAAGCAGTAACAAAATAAAATTACTATTGAGTACATTGAAGAAAATCATCTCTCCCCACTGAATTCTTCTTAACTTGAAGCATCAGATGATGCCATTAATAACTTGAATATCAAAAGAAATTGCTAACTTCATTCTTTCCACATCAACCATCTGAACAATATATTTCTATAGATTTACTAACCAAATTGTTGTATATTTTTAGATCATGTTATCTTGCATATGATTTGAAATCATTTATATTTTCCCTCCTTCCTTTTCTCACTAATTTAATGAGAATAACTGGTGTAATTAGTATCTAACAACAAGCTAGGAGTATGAGTTGTTTAATTAAATAATTTCTCATCCTTTGATATGTCTTTCCAGGATACTTTTTAAAAATGTGAGAAATTTCACACATAGTCTTAAAGCTGTTCTAGGACTGGGAAATCCTTCAACCATTGCATGCATTGATATATATATGTATATATATTTATACATTTAATAAGTTATATGTATTCCTCACTATCTTTTATTCTTCCTGGGTGTATAATTCACAGTTAATAACTACTGATTTAATAATAATCTTTTTGTAATGTATTTAGGAATTAGACAGAAGAAAATGGGTTTTTACCTTATTCACCCTTAGCATACGCTTAATTGTACTCACAATATGGCTAATCTGGTTGCTGCTGTACCTGTCATTCCTATGCTAGATTTTGCTTCCTAGAATTGTTATTAGTATACATCTATGATGTTTTTTGTCAGATTCATCTAGCAACCCCAAAGGGCAGTTTAGTACCCAAACTGGATAATACAATATACATATTTAAGAGATTATAATCTGAATTAAGGACAAGGATAAGAAACCACTTTTTAAAATATTAAGTGAGAATAGGAGTGGAAGTTAGTTTTGAAACTTCTGGGAGAATATAGAGGTTAAACAAAACAAAACTACAGCTTTACTTGAATAAGCAGGAAAACTGAAATCTTTCAATTAATTTCTAATTTTACTGCATTTTACTATTTTGGGATTCAAGTTTTTCTTTTTATGAGGACAATAGCTTAGTTGCAGAGCCATATTTTACAGATGAAAGGAGATATAAGGGAGTAAAATGGAGGAGTTCTCCCCATCTCTGCCAGTGACTCCGTTACAGAAGAGGTGCTGCAAGAAGTAATGGTGGCAGCTGCTGGAAATAACAAGTCTCTTTTTATGGGTGTGCTTATGCATGAATTGTCTTGGTGCCTTGATTAATTTTGTCATGTCTTGATTTCATGCTTCTGAGTTTTCCTCCATTTTCCATTCTCTTTTTGTTGGTGGCAGTTAACACCTATCTTCTAAATCTCCCTTTAACAAATGCTTCAAGGAAACTGCAGGACATTTTTGCCAACAAGTTACCAGGCTTCTTTATTTACTGGAGCTGTTTTCAGTAGTCTTGTCATCCTCTAACAAAGAAAGGTAGTCTATGTATCTATAAAACTACCAGGAAGAGTGCAGAAAAAGGGGAAGGAAACAGTGGTTTGTATACGTGTCTTTCCCTAATGTGAAGGAAAGGATACTAACAGTGCCTTGTTATCTGGACACTGTAAAGGATGTGTAAAGAACTGCCTATAGATTAGGAAAGCACAAAATCCAGTAGTACTCAAAGTTTAGACAATTGTAAAGCAGGCAGTTTTATTAATCCTTTGGGTTTGTGAATAAAGACTGTTCATTACTCTGTAATTTATTGTATTATTCCACTTAATTTTTTTAATTACTCCCTTTGAACAACTTACCACATTCCATTACAAAATCTGTGGTAGTTTCAGTCCACTCAGTAGTATGAACAAGGTTCAAGCTATCTTCAGTAAGTTAAAAAGTAGTGCCACCTTAGCTGATTATTCTGCAACCAAAGACTTGGGCATTATATTTACTGTAAATATAATCATTCAAATACCTCTGACTATTTATATAATAAATTCAATGTTTCTCTTTACTTTTATCAAGAAAGAAGGCGTTAAAAGAATCAGAGAAAGGAAAAATGGGTATGAAAATGTCAACAGGTTGGATAAATGTTAAAATACGAAATAAATGTATTCTTTATTATCAATACAGCTATTTTTGTTTTGTTGCCTACTGCTTTTATTCATCAGTTACTGAATTTCTTGAGACCTGTATGCCGACAGAGAAAAAAAAATGTATCCTTCAGCTCTTTGCTGTTGCTAGAAATGTTCATGTCATACAACTTCTGGTAAACAAGTTTTTCTAGGCACTGCTGAGGTGATGGAGAAAGCTTTCCAAAAAATTTTCATTAATTTTTTTTACCTAGAAGGGGAGATATATTTATGTGTTATTAAATAATCATAAATTGACAACTTCATCCTGAACTTCGTATCCTTTTCCACACACTTCAGATATCAAAATGTCTTTGGAAGTTGCATTGCAAGAAATACCCTCCCTTGTCCTCTCTCTGAGCAGTGTAATGGACAGGCAGAGGAACAGTTTATCTCTTCAACTGAAACTATACAGTCTCATAGCAACATAAAAGAAGCAGAGGTATAATCTTGCAAGAGGTGATCCCTCCTGAGATGCCTTTTATCTAATATGGCTTTATACTTGTTGTGGCTGAGCAGAATTTCTCCTTTACAAACTTAGATGGCAGGACTTCACTCTGAAAGGACATAGAAATATACATTACCCTGTAGTAATACCAAAACCATGCTAACTGGTTGGCTGAGCACCTGTACCTTGTGAGAGAATCTGTGTAAGGGGGAAGAAACTAATTTCAATTACAGAGTAAAGGGAAACGATGCGGTGTAAGCCCATTTTAACCTGCTTGGAGTAATGTAGATTCAGCATAAAGCACACAAAGAGCTCGTTTCCCATCGCCTCCTGCACCTTCTCTCCTTCTTACACCTGATAAAATTAGAATATATGCAAGACCTAACAGATAGTAGCAATCTGCTAATTAGCTATCCTTAGTACCTACTGTAATTTGAAGCAAAGTACATCCCTAGAGTCTTTACAAAGATCCTTAACTTCCAAAAAGGCCTCTGCATGGCCTAGAGGAAGAACTTTCTATTTACAGTATTTAAGCATTACTGGAATATTGAATTAAGATCCTTAAGAGAAGAAATAGCTTAATTCACTTTGAATAGTCTTTCTTGATACAGAGCTGTTGCTTTAAATTTTCTTTGACTGGACTGCAATTTCTTTACGGATTGAAATGCTGTAAAACAGGGAAGGTTCAAGTGTGAGAGTAAGTAGGGATGCAGCTCTCACGTACTGTTTGGGAAACCACTGTGGAAAGGAGAAAATAATTTGTCCCAATGGTTGGGCCTAAGATTATTTAGAGTAAAACCATTTAAAAAGTGGAAAATCTAGAAATGTATCGAGGAAAAAATACAGTTCCTCTATCCTCTTGGCTTGAAACCGGGCAGGATGTGTGTGCCTATCTGGGAAACAAAATGCCATCCAGCTGTGATTTGCAATCTATATAGACAACCCATGCAAAAACTTCACTCATCTGATTGCATCTTGCCCTGAGTATAAAATAATTCTCAACTTCATGATATTTAAGACTAATATATCACTCAGGTCTCTTTCAGTAGTGGAAAACCATTATCTGTATGCTGAACAGTCGGGCTAGAGAAATAAAAATATAGTTCTTTAAAAGCTGATTAATACTACCATCACTCAAATCATTCACTAAAATGAAACAAAATGCACACTAGATTTAATGAAATATATATCACTTTACTTCAGTATCCAAAATCCTTTAAATAATTTTAGAAATTAAGAAAAAAAAATCTAATTTATTAATGGTTCTTGACAAGTGAAAGAAACCATTAGAAGCATGACTAAATATTTGGTTTTGTATTGTACCTGTGTGTAAGAGAAGAATTTGCTTCACTGAAGCTGAGCTGCTGCATGATCAAGCTATTTTCACCAAATGAATTTTGGCCAGGAATATTTGATTTCATTCGTCCTTGTCCTGCTTTTGTACTGCAGTGTCAGCAACACAGGTGATACATTTATTACGGGGTGGACATTCTCTTAAGGTGTTCCTTTCATAGTACACAACCCTATTTTGCTGTCTACAGTCTGCTGGTAAGTGGCACTGAGTGTGCTGCTTGGGCATTGACCTCACACCTTTACTCAGGGTGAAAAAGCTCACAGTATCTTATTCCACTTAGCTTTCCCTGTGTGTGAAGGAAGGATATCAGAATCTGGATCTATGAAACCTAAGGGTATACTGAATCATTGTTCAGTGTTTCAGCCCAGTGTGAGTACACAAAATTAATCTTGCTCTACTCTCCCTGCTGACATCCTTGATGCCTGCATCTGCGCAGCGATTTTGTTTACACTTTCAGGCAGGTATCTCAGGCTGCAATTATGACTTCTGATGCTTACATAGGTGGCAGGCAAATAAGATAATTTTAGAGTAATTGCTGCATATTTAATGTATATGAATTCCTGAATAAGTCCATAACCATCTCTTCCATCAAAGGAATATGCTCTGAAGCAATGTTGCCCCTTCTTTAAGGTTGGAGGATGCAGGGGAGAAAATGCTTCCTAAGCCATAAGTATAGTATTTTTGACAGATGTTGAATAGCCCTAGAAGTTGAAATGCTGAATTTATTGTGAAGTCTTAGATTGTTTAAGGTGTTTTTCCTTTCCTGTGTATTTTTTATTTTGTTTTCATAGGGTATGTCAGGTTTTCCCTATAGAACCATCAATTCCACACTTGCAGACAAGCCTTTTTTGCAAGAAATCTTGCTGGTTAATAAATAATTTAGCTGGTTGCTAAATGATATCAATATTTTAAAATGGTTTGCTTAGCTTGCTACTGCTGCTTTGGAGATTTTCCTCATCTTTTTGGAGATGACGGATGTAAACTACTTAACTTTCCATCATTCCTAAATTGGTATTTTAAGGCTGAGAGTGATTGTTAAGAAATAGGAAGTTTTAGTTTTGATTTTTCTGTCCTAGTTTTTTCTCCCTTACTTCTGTAGTCATTTGCTCCATCATTTTTGGTGGTTTTTTACAAGGTCCTCTAGCTGCACTGACAACATTTTTGACAAGGTTTCTAACAAGGTTGGAAAAAATTTATCCTTTCATCAATACAAAAGCTCTTCAGATTTCTCAGCCTGGCTCAGCAATCAGAAATGCTGCTGCTCCCATATACAAAACAGGTTTTTTGTTTATAAATGAAATTCCAAAATGCATGCTCCTCAAATTTCCAAGCAAAGCATAAGGATTAAGAAGCCCATTTCCATTAAGGCTTTGTGCTGTATTTAGATGATAATCCCTATAAAATTTTCCATCCTTTTCAACTATCAGACAATCACTTCAATAATTTGCTATTTCCTGAGCTTTCTCTTTCCTTATGATGGAAAAAATCCACCTAGAGGGACTATTATATTTCCCATATACCTTGAATGCCTCAGAAACTAAACCACTAAAGCAGCTGTTGAGTAAGCCCATCGCTCATCTAAAGCCCTCATTCCTGAGACGATAAGTGAAGTATCAAAAAGAACTCTGCAGGTTTGCAAAGTCTCTGCCTGAGCTGCATTCATGTTGGAGTCAAATCAAGCTCAAAGGATAATCAATAGTGTGGACCTCCAAGTTGAGTGGAGCTTTGAAGCAAGTGGATCCTATTTCAAAGAAGGGTCAAAAGTCATTTCTTGGGAAATTATTTTTGAGAATGAATGAGAAGGTTGCGTCAGATGGCACGAAAAGGCAAACAGTTCAAAGACTGTTAGGGAACACATATGAGTTCTGTATTGCTTTCACAAAACTGTAGGCAGAGAAAGAAAGAGTGATTAGGTGCTACTACTTGTATGCGCCAAAGAGAACTGGAAGCTGTTTGAATAATTTGATAGATTTTACTAAATACACTAACGTGCTTCACTCCAGAAGCAAACTCAATGCAGTTCAATTCCTAATGGGAACCCAGCGTACTAGAGCTAAGATGAAGAAAGATCTCACTTATGGTTTTGGGCAGAAGATCTGGGCACTCTTGTGCTTCTCCTGGGCCATGCTACCTGCATGTGTTCCGTGTTGACCAAGGATTAGACTTGATACAAACTGGCTAGGTGGGTTGGAATAAGAGTAAATCTGTTTGGGGAGTGCTGTGGAGGAGAGTGGTTTTGTATCTGGCATTTCAAAATTTGCTTGGGAATGATTTTAGGCAAGTTTGGTTGACATAGTTGCAGGAGGCTTTGTGCAAGTTGCCTTATCAAGTGATTTGATGCTCTACAGAACTCCCTCTGGAGAGCTGTTTGAATCAGACTATGCTTCTTTTCTGCCTCTCTTTTCTGAGGAACATTAGGGTAGAGACACTTTGTGTGCTCCTGCCATCACAATGTCACTGTACATATGACCACCTCTCTCCTGTGAGGAGACAAACAGAAAGGCAGCCCTGGAAATCCAGGCTAAGCTAATATCAGGATTTTAAACTTACTCTTCATAAAGTCTCAGGTCCATAAAGTTGCGTTTGAAATAATTGGTCTATTTCAGCCTCTTGAGCTGCAGCTTCCACAACAACGCCAGTATGCCAAAAGCAATGGATTAGTAGAGGCAGAATAATGAGGCCCAGCTTTATTACGCTGATTAGAAGATGGCTGGCTGAGTTCTGCTCCTGGTGCCGGGAGAGAATGTCTCTGTATCTGACCGCATTGCAAAACTACTTGTTATTGATTTTAACCTTCTCTTTTCCTTCCCCCACACAGGAGAAGGCACACAGTTCAGAGTGCGAGCTTTTCATTTTCCTGTTACATAAGCCAGACATTGGGGCAATCAGTCATGGGTCTGAGGCTCAGATAAGGACCCCATCAAGGGAGAAGGATTATTTCCAGGAGAAGTAACGGTAATGACATTTTTTGAAGGCTTAATCAAACGCATTTGAAGGGAAGGAGTTCAGAAGAGTCTTTTCGGATGTGAGGAAAATGGAAAAAAATGTGGTGTACCTAAAGTACCCTTGCCTAGTCTTTGTGAAAGGCGGTTTTGAGAGTTTTTCCTTAGAGTGTGAGCAGAAGGAACAGTTTAAAAGGAGACTTGGCAGAAAAGAAGTCATTGCATTCTGCACTTTTGTGTCAGCATACAGATAGGGAGCCAGATAAGGACTTAAAAGTTATTAGAAGTATGAACACAGAATTTGGAGATATACACCATTTTTTAGGACAGCTGATGCATTTCACCACTTTAGACAATGCTTTCCACCTTTTTACAGCTCAATAAGCCTATATGATGTTCAGACATTTTCAGACATTCACATTTGTTACTGTAATGCTGTCACCTAAATAAAACAATGAAGCTGTCATCATATCTGTACTATGTCCAGAAGCAGAGACAGTTTCAGCCCCAGAAAATAACAAAGTTAAGAAACTGTTTTATTGTCCAAAGCATCTACTAGAAAAAAAGAAATATTTTGAAAATCTCCTTACAATTGCTTTTCTAACGTTGTCTGTTCACTCACATTTTGCCTTTATTGCAGATACTAGTTGAAATGAGTCTTATCTTACAGTTACCTGCACAGAAACTTGATAATTCAATATTTTTTCTTAAATTCTAGTGGCTTTTATTTGAGTACTCAATCTAATGAAATGCAATTAACCCACCATTGAGAACATGATTGGAAGTTTCAGTGCATTCATCATTCACAGGTGGCTTGACCAAACTCAAGTTTGAGATTTAACACCAAAAAGTTTTCAACCGAGGCAGTAGTAATATAACTTTGACATTGACTATCCTACTAAGAGGGAAAGGAATTTTTGGCTTCAGACCAAAGTACAGGCCATTATTAATTGTGAACAGCCAGGGTTTCCATCCTCTATTCAAATGCAGTAGGTCACGTAAGACTTCAAATTAACTTTCAAATCAGGTATCAGATCTTCAAGTTCTGTACAGCCTGAATCACCTGTAATTTGTTATGAAGTTTTTCTACCAGTGGAATGACGCAACATTTTTTGTCACATTGCTAAGAAGAAATGCTTTTCTTTAGATTAGCTATCAAGCTTCTGCTGGTTACGATACTTCTCACAATTGTTTCTGTCATTTCGTACATGAGCATGTCCCATGGAATCACTGGCTCCTGCAACAAACAAGCTACTGCTGTAACTTGTTGTTATTAGACCAGTGATAGATCTCTGCCTGCTTTGTTGAAGAGCTGCATACTTTCACCATTGCAGTTTTAATGGAGATACCATGTACTTAGTGGAAAGTAAGAGCCCAGCAACTGAGAGAATGCAATCTGGGAAGGATTTTTGAAAAGCTGGCACCAAGTTCTCATCTACAATGAAACTGGGCACTTGAAGGTAACATATGTGAGGAAGGTAACTCTTAAGTCATCTCTTAATCCCTGAAATAATCAATTACAGTGAAAGAAAGGCTGCTCTTTGTTACATCAATAGAAGGACTCTCAGAAACAGGGATCAAGAGAAGAATGGATTTACTTTCTCTCAATGTTTTATTTTTCTTTTCATACACAGAGGAGAAAAATACAATAAAAGGGGGAAGAAATACAGTGATTGAAGATTGCAGAAACAAGCAGTCTGTTACATTTCAGCTTAGTCTACTGTTATTCGGTTATGGCTGTTTTAAAATCCTCCCAGTGCTTAAATGCTGCAAAGACAGTGTGAAGGGACTGGAAGAAAATGATGCTGAAGATGTTTATAGTAATAGCTCTTGGTGTAGCAGAACTTGCAAATTGTTTCGTAGAAATATCTGGAATTCAACATTTTATGCCTCAGAAGTTTTTAAATTAATTTCAATATGGAAAATTACTTTTGCACTTTAGGTAAATGTCATAACTGGATTTAGAAGATTTTTTGAAAGACGTAATTACCCTATTAATCTTTATTCTTTATAATTACTATAAGTAATTCAAAATTTCAGGAGCATTTTCAACTCCAAACAATTTCATCTGTGTACAGAAAGAAAATACTAGTAGAATGCTTTTTAAATTTACAAATGACGGAACAATAATGGTGTCACTGTATTTCTTAATCTCTCCTAATTTCCGTTATCCATTTTTGAATTTATGTGATCTAATTGTTTGCAGTCATTCAAATGTACATCATATACTGGACTTAACGTGTCTCTGACTCTTTGGGAGCAACCTGGGATAATGTCTGTCTCTTTAAACAGGTTGATCATGCTGACTTGTGGTTGCAGATTACCTGCCCTACCCAGGTTTTTTCTTTCTCAGTACCTTAAACTAGTGGGCATTTATAGCAGCAACAAAAATGTAATTAAGCATCAAGTGCAGGTCATATTCCTACAGAATATTTTCTTTTTCTTCTGTGTTGTGTTTCTAGCATAGGATTATCATCAAATATCACTGAGAATGAATGACCTGATGCACATTGTGTGGAAAAAATACAGATGAAATTCTAAGATCTGTACCATCTCCCACCCCTCAGGAGTTCTGCTAGAGAATTATCTTCAGGTAAAAATTTCCCCTTTCAGTGCTGTCTTTCATCACAACAAATAATTCACTTTCATCACCATCCACTGTCAATCCATACCAAGTTAGTTGTCCACATATTTTAAATTTCTTCTGTGTATTACCATCTTCTTTTTACTGTGTGAAATCTGTCCACGCAAAATATGAGTTTTCTGTCAGAAAACAAGAGAAAAACCTCCATTTTACATTGAAAAGAAGGACATGATTTTCAAGTTGGCTCTTGTTACTTTTAAGTTACTGCATCTTTTTGTAACTTCGAAAACGCACATAATCCTTTGAAAAAGCTTAAACGAGAGAAGTTTCAGATGAATTTTGGCACAACAGGGAAATAGTACTGTTTATTTTTTAGCATATATTTATTTTGATTAATAACTTATGCCAAAGATTTTGAGCTAGTAAGCATCCTGTCTCTGTTCCTTGAAAAAACAAGATCTTGAAGTACTGGAAAACTTGAATGGTGACACAGATAAACACTGACAGAGAAAAAATATCAATTGTGAAAGCGTTGTAACGCTCTAATCCACAGAAAACTTAAGAAGCCTGTTTGATGGGAGACAAAATATTCACAATTATGATGGGAAGTTTCATCTGTTCATAGATAAACTGCCCTCTCAATAAATAAACAATTCTGAAGGGTTAAAACGTATTTTATACTTCTAAGCACTGAATCAAAGTTAAAAGTTTGAGTTTAAAGGGTGTGTAAGATTATTAAACCTGAGGGAAATACTTTTCAGACACTGCTGTGTGGGAGATATGGATGTCTACAAGCCAGAAGAGAGAGATATTGCAGTTTGTCATTCTTAGAAGCAAGAATGTGTTCAGATATTTTATTTTAATTGTATTTTTATGCTTGCTACTGTAGATCACTTTTAAAGGCACTATCTATAATATGACAGTGAAGCACATCTTGCTTTTACTTAGCAAAGTTGAGAAGGCATGAAAAAACCTGTGATATTCTTTAATATTTGTTGAATAAAGTGTCAGAAGGAAGATTTAACATTTTTCTATGTGTCTGCTTTGAAATGCAAATTCATTTCTATAGATATTGATTTCCAGAGGAATTATGAAGTTTGATTAAAGACAGTACAGTCAGGTTGGCTACCGAAAGTAGTATGAGATGTGAAAATAAGAATATAATAGTATAAAAATTTACACTGCTTAAAGTTTTTAAGTTGGAAAGTCTGTGCCATATTCTCTCTGATTACGTGATCATAAAACGCTTTAGAGCTGTTTCATAACCCTGGGTATATTCCTAATATTTTCGTTCAGTGTAGTTTTTAATTTCAACCAACCTTTTTTCTGACAATCTGACTCTCAGTTGCATATACGTTTGTTTGGGTTGCGTTTTTTCATTCCTACTAAGCCTGTTGTGAAGCTGCCGAATTCCTTTCATAGCTATGGCATACTGGAGTGACTCTATATTGGTCTTGAACTTACTTGTAAACATGAATCAAGCTTCTGAACATTTTTGATCTCTAACACTCATCACTTGAACATTTATTTTTTTGACAGAGGTGGTGAGGTGGCATCTGTTCAAACAGCTGTCAATTCAAAGGCTGAAGTTCAGCACTGTGTTTTGAAGTAAACTTAAAGCAATCTTTTTCATATGCACTATTTCTGTAACACACCATCTACAATGTGATTGTCTTAGCAAATTCTAACACCTCCAGCCTCTGTGATTTTGAATTTAAAGGCAAGTGAAGAAAGAGCTCTTGAGCTTCCTTTCTTAAAGTCTATACTTTAGCTTCAATTTTTCATGTTATTGTTCGACAAGCTTGACAAATTTGCAAGGTTATAGATATGGCACCTTCAAGCATGTCTTTGGAGCTTAATAAAATACACCTTTCTTGCAGAGTGTAGTACAGGTAAATACCTTTGCTGAGGAACCTGGTCGTTATAGCTTTTTGAATAAAGGCTAGGTAACAGGGTCTGAGAATGTGTAGAGGCAGAAAGGGGAAAGATGGCATTTCCCCCCCCTCTTATACTAAAGATAACGGCCTTTATAAACAAGGGAAAAATGGTTGGGGCCAGAACCACCACCCAGCCTTCCAGCTTGCATTCTACTATTTGGTTAAGTATTCTGCAAGATGGATGGGACAGCCAGAGGGCTGTCTTTCACTTCAAGTAGAAAGCTGTGTCATGAGTGTACTCATGTCGGGTCATACATATCTAATTTTTCATTTCCTTGAATAATGCAGAGTTATTGGGACACTTGGTTGTGAAGGCTAACTAACTCTATTGTGTTCTGCTGCCTTGGTAGCATGGTTGTTCCTTAGATACTGTCTCACTAGAAAAGTTTTGTCTGGAAATTCAATTTGACTTTGGCCTAAAGCTCAGAAAAAAATATCCAGCATTCATTAAGGTTACTAATGATGAGGTTTTGATTTTGTGAATTTCTCAATACCTGTCTTATTAGATGGAAGTGTCATTTCTCTGGTGCAGAAAACACCACACTTGATATTATCTTGTAGGTAATTTCAGCCTACAGGCTGACTGCTTACCTAATTCAGATACCATCACCCCAGATAGATGAGATTTATTACTCTGCGAGGCTTTTCTCAGGAAACAGGGATAAAAAATAATATATCATGCTACCTTTTAGTGATGTCTTTTAAATGCATCATTATATTTCAGCTTTCTCTCTGTGCATTGCGAATCCTAGCATAGTTTTTCATAATTCTATGTACAGGATATAAAGACAGACTTTTTATTTGATTTTTTGGTCTTCTATTTTTCTTTGTAAGTGAACAAACATCCTGTGATATTTGATATTCCTTTATTGCTCTTAAAGTGAATACTTCAACAAATAAAATGATTATTGTTGTCTTTTATAACACTTTGTATATTATTTTTTACCTTTAATTAGGCTTATCAACTCAAAAGAACAAAAATTTCATGAGTTTGAAGTATATGATATAAATACTGTCCATTGTATTTAGAATATAATTACAGATGTACATCATAGACGTGAGACCTTATTAAAACTAGGTTGTATCTTCAATTGTTCAGATTTTAATATGTGGACTGTCAATTACATTACTTCAATTACATTGCTTAAAATATTATTCCTATCTATTGTGAGTGATAAAGTAATAAAATGTGACTGTGTGATAGCAACTATTATTGTGCAGTCCAAACTAATAAGAGTATTAGTAGCAGAATGTGGCACAATGCTTAAATCTCCTTCAGAGATCTGAGATTGAAAACTGGTGTATTTGCTAAAGCAATGGAGTTTCAGATGTAGCCACAGAAGCACTATTTTTGTATATGAATATGAAGTTAAATTCAGAGGGCAAATTAATCCTAGTTTTATTGACAAAAAAAGAAGTGGATTTTTAAATGAGATTTGGGATTTATGAAATGCAGAATAGAATAAAGTAGAATAGAGTAGTTTAAGTTTATCTAGCCATCACACTGGCTGCTTTTTTCAGTAATTTTCACACTAAAACAAAGAAAAAGATGGTGCAGATATGGTATGGTCTAGAAATGAGTTGATGAATGCTGATGAGCTTTCTTAAGAAAAGCTTTTATCTTTCAGCTGGTTCTTTTCTTAAAAAAAATGTTGTGTTTTCTTGCCAGCTCCACTAGTAACTTGATTTTTTGCCTTCTTGTATTTAAAATGTACTGGAATTTTTAGTCTCAATCAGGTATTTCCTCCTGCATGATTACAGCTATAGATAAAGGATTAACATTCTGAAATATCAAAATTTTGTTCCTTCAAAACAGTCCCTTCCAGAATATTCCTCTCCAACATTTCTGAAGAGATTTTCTGAACACAGAAAATACTGTGTTATTTATTTACGTATGTATTACTTGCAAGTGTTCCATTTCACTTTCTAAGTTTTTTTTTTTCTTTTGGAAAAATAACTACCAGTGCTTTATAGTTTCAAGTTTAGCCAGCAACACTTCAGGTGGTTGAGGTAGAGGTCTTGTCAGTGAGTTAGTCCTGCAGATAATTTTTAGTGGTTGAAGGTCCAAAAATTATTTTCACGAGCTGATGAAACCAAGCAGTGCAATAGTTGTTTATCTTTCTTGGTGGGTTTTAGTTTTCCATGCTGTAACCTGCAGTAAAAGTAAATAAATTAACAATTTCAGCTTTACAAGCAAAAAGTTGTTTGCTCCTGGAGTAGCCTTTACATGGGAAAAGCAAAAAAGTTCTCAAGACTTAGACCTGCTTGACTGCAACATGTGTCATAAGAAAATTACAAGGCTTGAATAAGTCAAAATGACTCATTTTGCCAGATGCTCTATCACTGTTGTTTTCATCTAAAATGTTCCTCTTCCAGGAGAAGAAATTCTAAGCTGTTTTTGCTTTCTTCCACGTGCTTCTTTCTTGTGGCAGCTTTCCAGTGTGCCACCAAGCACCAAAGCGGTGGATGATGAGCATTTTTGCTGTGCAGTTCTCCAGTTTGTAGAGCTGTTACAGCAGTGAGAAAGCTGCTGGTGGTACTCTAAGCCTGCTTGTCAGTGTAGCAATGTAATTAGGAGAGGACAATTTGCTGGAAGAAACAATTTCAGTCAACTTGATCTCTAGCATGTTTGAAAAATAAAAGAACTTTGCAATGAAGCATAAGTAATCAGTGTGGACTTTTTGCTCAAGATTTGTAAGGGTATGATTTATGGTACTGCAGAAAGAAATTGTACCTATTACCCTTTCCCTTTCCCCTGCAAGATAATACCTTCTCTGCCTGATTTGAGAACACAGATTAGAACCCACATTCCTCCTTCCCTTTCTTATTTTAGATTACTGCCCGATGGAAAATCTGGGTTCCTATACTCTGACTTGCCTGAGGGGGATTTCATATTCTCCTCTCTCAAAATCTAGTTTTGCATCTCAATCCGCAGTTCAGAGAGTGTCTGGAATCAATGCCTTTGCCAGACCAAATTTGTTTCACTATAGTGTTTCTTCTTCCAGAAAACAACTTAGATGGTTTAAAAATTCAATTTTGCAAGTCTGTTTAAAATATTTTATACCTCTTCAATTTGGCATACAATCTGATTAATCGCTTTCCTCAAACCTAGATGTAACTGTGAATTTTAACTCCTTTATATTTATATTAAAAGAATAACCAGATCTTCTGTATTTTGGCCAGTGATACATTAACTCATAGGAATGGTACTCCGTGAATGGAGTGTACCACTATATTCTGTGCTTTTTATTTTCTGTTTGACCTTAGGAAGGTGGACTTGTTAACAAGAACTATTTTTTTTGAGAAAAATGATGACAAAGTTCAAATTTTAAACTCAGATTTGTGTATTTTAACACAATTTTGTATTAACTTCTGTGCACTGTGTTCTTTCCACAAATGTGTGAACAAGCCTCTATATTGCTCTTCTGTGAATTTTGTAGTTTCAATGTGCCATAGGCTCTATCTTCATTCACAAATAAAATAACCTTCTATGATGTTAAGTGAGCAAGTACCATCTAATAATGTAATAGTCTAGTCTTTCTTTTATTTTTCTATACTGTTTTTGAGAAGGAGAGAATAAGCATGTACATAACTGTGAAATTGTCATTAGAAGAAAACATGAAGATCTGTTTACAAATGGAAGTCAGTACAAACTCATTAAGATGAGTCAAGTAAATAGAATAAATTAGGTTTTAAATTAGCATTACATAAGAGATCAATAGAGCAGAAGGGAAGAAGAATTATAGTTATTTAGCTGGTGAGGTCTTTGATTAAGGGTGGCTAACAAGAGAACTAAAGTAAGAAAATATGTTGATATTTGTACAATTTTGCAAGCTACTGTGAAGAAGACACTGCATTATAAGAAAAAAATCAAACTAACAGAAATATGGGGCTGCAACAGTCAATGGGACAGATATATTCATCTTACCTAATTCCTAGAGAAAAAGTAATAAGGGGTGAAAGGATAAAAAGCAAAGCCACAAGTCCATAGAATTCTATTTAACTCTGATCTAGGAAAGTACCTTGTGGATGAAACACGATTTTTAAATACAATCTGAGTGAAAGGAATGTCTGTGAGGGCCCAGCTAGCTCTCTAGGTGAATTATACTGGTAACTTACAGGTCTATACAAGGTTAATTCATGTGTTTTTACAGTTATATTCTTATTTACACATTCTACATCTACCGAAGAAGACACCACATCAGTCAGCAAACACATGCCTATTTCCTTCAATGTTGTTTCTTATTCTTAATGAGAATTTTGTTCCTACCTAATGAAAGTTCTGAGAAAAAACTATTTAACAGTCAAAATCTTGTATAGAATATGCACAATGCTTCACAAAACACTAAGGTCAACCACCAAGACTGAGACCTACACGGTGGCAGGGCCTATGCACATGCACGCAATAAGGAGTCAGCCCTTGACACACAAGAATTTGTGACACTAATGAATGCGATCAACAGAATATTAGTAGAGAAAAGAAGGCAGATGAGCAGTGAATTCTGCAGGTTTCAAGATCAAAACCAAGGTAATGTTAAAAATTCCTAATCTAGTGTCCCAATTATAGTATTACTACTTGATATTTTTTTTTGCTATCTTGGAAAAAGATTTCTAAAACTCAGCTAAATTGCAAAACTTGAGCCTTTTGCGAGTGCCTACTCACATACAGAGGACCATGGATTCAGACATACAACTTACAGCTGCACAGGCTCTTCTCTAACCTGCTGAAGGACTGTGGTTGGTGCAGGTCCTGGCACTACCTGGTTAAATAAGTCATTGAGCTAGGCTCACATCTGTACAACAATGAACTGATGGAGCTTCAAGAAAACTTCTGACAAACTGTGGACATTGCAACTGTGAGGAGGGTGGTGTATCCCTGATCTAAATCAGTGAGATAGGTTTGGAAGTGTGCCTCCAAAGAGTACAAAAACATCATGTGATGAAAGTCATAGAAACACAGTGCATGTCGAAGCACACCTTATCTATCTGTGACAAGCCAGGTCTTGCTCATATGTTTATCAGCGACTTCTGAACATCAAGCTGCTTATTCAGGAGCTGATAAATGAGGCACTGCAGCTCTCTCTGCCATAGGTCTCCAGCTTCCTCTCTTCTTCCCTGCTTAGCTGATCTGCATTCAACCACGATAAGACAAAATTCCCACAGACTTATTCTCAAAACGAGCCATTCTAAGCTAATTTCCATTACTTAAATGCAGTTTCTTAACTTTTTGGAATTAAGAGTGAATTTCATGTGGAAGATTTGGTTCAGCAATTACAGTTTGTTGAAGTCAGTCGGATTTCTGGTAGAGCAAAGAGTTACTGAGCATTATGCAAACGAGCCTTAATCAGTATACAGTTATTAAATGACTGTATGCATCAGTAACGAAGAAAAACTGTTAGTGGATACAAAGTCTTATAATTAACACAGGTGGAAAGAAATGGGCAAATGTAGGCTGAATGCTTGAAAAAACACTTAATGATAAGATTTATCAAACTCTGTAATAGCTCACTGACTAATGGAAGTAAATTTCAGTTTTTACACTGGACTGGACAAAGTACTGAAATATGTTTTAGGAGCTTAGTATGAAATAGTGATCTGCAAGGTTGCTTTTCAGAATATGTGAATAATTTTATTTTCTTTTAAAATCTTGTCAACTAGGCTGTAGGTTTGGGCAATAAGCTCTCTTCTTGAAGTTTTCGTATTCTGCTTTGCAGATGAAGGGAAACATATGTAACTTGGAAAATACAATCCTGGGTATGTGATAGGTACGAATTTCCCAGTTCCCTGTAAAAAGTAGAAACAAACAGGGGAGTTCAGAATTTTCAGAAGAAATCTAAACTAAAGATTTTCACATATGGGGTGGACTCACTTCACTTTCTCAAGGCTTCTTTAATTTAGAACATGTTCTTTTGTTTCATTGCCAATCTCCAAATAGCACCTGAGCGATGGAGAAGGGATGAAGGGAGGCACTTGTTGAGAAGGACGCGGCAGTGTGCTGTTGCCATGAGACCCGCAGCATGAGCACTGCCATCATCTGTCTGTCTCTTTGGGCATGCTGATCTGGGCATGGAACAGGGAGCCTAGGAACAGTTTCTGACTCAAACAACAACTGTAATTAACATTATTCAACAACTAGCAAGAAATGTCATTCAAGATGGCTGGAATGTCTTAGGGAAACTCGGCGTGTGCCTGATGATTGTGCTTCACATGGTCATAAAAATCCTTTGGAGCTCAGGGTGCCAGTCTTACTTTCACTACTCAGAGGAAAAGTATTAAATTGAGATTATTGGAAGACTGAAAACTGAAATATTTTCAGTACCTTACAGGAAAAATGTCTGTGTGTCAAGAAGCCAGTCAAATAAATGTATCTGTTTCTCTTCACTGGAGAAAATCTAAAACTCATTGAAAAAGTTCCAAGTGTTTTGTTTTCACATGAGTTTTCGACTTTTGGTTACTGATGAATTAAGTAAGCAAAACTGGCATAGATTTTTTTTTCCATTTTTTTTCACTTATTTTACCCCAACATCTAATGCCAGGAGAGAATTCCTTAGAAAGAGGAAACTACCCTTGTAGCTGTGTTTTCAAACTCTAATAGTTTGATTTGTAATATGAGAAAATGTAGATGGCACACAGATTTCATATCTCACCTCTGTCAGATGACAGAGTAAAGCTTGAGAAGCATGAATGAAAAAGTTGACTTTGTAGTCTGAATTTTTCAAGCATGTGTGGCTGTCTCTTAAATTGCAAAATACCATTTATCCCACTGTAAAAAACGGACTGATAGTATCTGATTACTGCTTAAATTGAGAACTTTCTTCATTCATTTCTTAGATGGTAGTAAAATGAACTAGTGGCTAGGCTAAAGAATTTGCTACTTGGAATGTACCTTAAAATGCTTTTACCAAGCTGCTTGAAAAAGCAATAGCAGCCTAGAAGAAACCTTCACATAACACTAGTATGACTATAGATCAGACAATGCTTTGTTGTGTTGATGGAGAAAATTCAGAAGTACAAATTCAGTCCGGTCTCTACATAAAAATGCTTGTGTTCATGTGTGGTGGAAGAGGCCTTATGAACATACTTTGTCTTTACCATAATTATCAATAGAAAAACTAAGCACCAGAGAAATTATTTGAGGAATTCAGAAAACAATAATTTCACAGTAATAGTTTTATATATAACAAATAGCTATACACTTATTTGTGAATAAATATGCATAAACAATTCAACATACATGGTCTGATTTATCATTCATAACATAAATGAAAGAGCTTGACAATAAGTAAAATACAAAATAGTACACAATTTTTTTCCAATATCAGTGAGAGATGATTTTTAGTTTATCATGATATAAAATATGGAAACATGACTTTGACCTCTGGTTCCTAGCATATAGTTGCAAAGATTTAATGTTGCTGAACAGCTTGCTTGGATGCCTTTCCAATGATTTGCAAAGCCTTAAGGATTTCACAGTGATTAACTCTACCATATGCTTTTTCGAAAGGCAAATTTTGCAAGGACATCAGTTTACATGTAGATTAAACTGGCAAGTGAGAGCAAACATTCAAATTCAGGTAAAGTAAATGTTAATTTCTTGTTACTACTTTTGGTTATCTCCTTATATTAAGAAAGTTACAAAATAGGGAAGATAAATGGGTAATAAATAAAATTCACATTTGGAATGACAGCAGGAGTAGCAGAAGATTCTGATGTTGTCATGGGGTTTTGCTACCACTTATTTTACATATAAATTGTTTCACTCATCTCTGGTTGGCAAGTTTTCTTGGCACCACCAATATTTACAGTGGCTCATTCTCTAAGCAAATGCTGAGAAATATTTCCTCTCTAACTGCTTTTGAATGACTTGCAGTTGGCACCAGAATAAAGGCAGCTTTCTAAATACAAATTAGAGGTTTGGGGCCCTGGAAATGGACAGAAACAGGCAGAAATGAAAAAATATGACAGCACATATCTACTAAGGAAGATGGTTAGAAAAACTCTTCTCCTGCAGCAGCTAATTATCCAACGAGAAGATAACAGCTTGCTGATATGACCATAGATAATAGAGTGAAGTAGAGTTGATACTGGTTTACAGGAAAATGTGGGGAATCTGTCACAGCAAATTTTAAACCATCATCAATTCAGAAATGTGTTTTATTGCAATTGGTCCTAGCTCATTTAAAAACAGCAAAGGTAATCTCATATATTTGAATACAGCATACGTTTATAGTTTATAAATAGATTGGCATATGGTTCCATGTTTTTGCCCTGAGATCTCAATCTCTCTCTACCAGAATGAAGAGAGCACTTTGCTCTCAGAAGGCTGATGAACTGCTTATATCTGGTTGTAGACGGCTTCACTTAGCCAGTGATGTTTTCTAAATCTAAAGGTATATGAGGAAGTTTCCCTCATGAAAAAATCCGAGATCAAATTCCTGACTGATTTCACAGAAATCTTGAGGCAGACCCTGGGAAAAGGGACAAATCTGAAATAAACCAAGGGAAAGATTTAGGCTTAGAACTCACCCATGTTCTCTGACTGCAGCGCCATTTTTGTGTATCAGACCTAAGGTTTATGTAAGAACAGAGACACAACTGAACTTGTACTTAGATGACAAGAAGACTGATGAAAGTTTGCAGCTTTTTATATTTCTGTGAACCTATTCATAAAACATTTCTAATTCTACTGTCTATTTCTGGACTGTGAAAATGAATTACTAATATTTACATATCCTGAGTCCTTGTCAAACCCTAAATACGGTGACAACTCTACTTCAATACAACTTCTAAGCTCTTATGAGAAAAAGAAGAAAGTTCTTGCCTAGAGGAGCTGAAACAGATCTTGTGCCTGTAAAACAGCTTCTCTGTGGTGAGCACCTTCATTTCACGAGACTCAATAGTGTCTCCGCAACAATGGGAGAAGCTGCCTGAAGTTCACAGATTTACAGCAAGTTTGTAGTAGGTTTGCTGCACTTTCAGAACTGGAGAAACGTAGGAGACTTTTGGAAATCTAAAATCAGTTGTGGCTTTCGTAGTAAATCCTGGCATTGTTATGCTTCAGGAAAAGATTTACATACTGAACAGGAAAAGCACACTTAGAAATTAGGGGCATAAGAATTTTATTCCACTCCGGTGCAGTTCGCTTAACCAAATTACTAGCCACCATGGCAAAAAAAGTTAGCAGGATTCTAAAAAAGTACAACAGGTATTCAGTAGGATGAAGCTTTGCCTGGAGGGTGGGAAGTAAAATTTCCAGGTAAAATTATGGAGTAGATAATCCTGGGTGCAATCATGCATGCAGCACCTGCAGAATGATCAAGAGATGAGGCCCAGCCAGCATGGATTTAGGAGGGGCAGGTCCTGCCTGACCAACCTGATCTCCTCTTATGAACATGTGACTCGGCTGGTGGACAAGAGGAAGGCTGTGGATGTGGTATACCTGAACCTCAGCAAGGCCTTTACACTGTCTCCCATAGTAGACTTCTAGAGAAGCTGGCAGCCCGTGGCTTGGACAGGAGTGCTCTGTGCTGGGTTAGGAATTGGTTGGATGGCTGAGTCCAGTAAGTGATAGTGAACGGTGTCTCATCCAGTTCGTGGCTGGTCACCACTGGTGTCCCCCAGGGGTCGGTGTTGGGCCCGGTCCTGTTTAGCATCTTTGTTGATGATCTGGACGAGGGGATTGAGTCCATCATCAGCAAGTTCGCAGACAATACCAAGCTGGGAGGAAGTGTCAATCTGCTGGAGGGTAGGAGGACCCTTCAGAGGGACCTTGACAGACTGGAGAGATGGGCTGATTCCAACAGGATGAAGTTTAACAAGTTCGAGTGCCGGGTTCTACACTTTGGACGCAACAACCCACGCAGGCTGGGGACAGAATGGCTGGAGAGTAGTCAAGTGGAAACGGACTTGGGAGTGATGATAGACAGGAAACCCAACATGAGCCCAAGGGGCCCAAGTGGCCAAGAGGGCCAATGGTAACCTGGCCTGCATCAGGAATGGTATGATCAGCAGGACTAGAGAAGTTATCATCCCCTTATACTCGGCACTGGTCAGGCCGCACCTTGAGTACTGTGTCCAGTACTGGGCCCCCCAGTTTAAGACAGATGTGGAAATGCTGGTGTGTGTCCAGAGGAGAGCAACGAAGATGGTGAAGCGGCTGGAGAACAAGCCCTATGAAGAGCAACTGAACGAGCTGGGGTTCTTTAGCCTGGAGAAGAGGAGGCTCAGGGGAGACCTTATTGCTCTCTATAACTACCTAAAAGGAGGTTGTAGGCAGGCAGGAGTTGGTCTCTTCTCTGAGGTGATCAGTGACAGAACAAGAGGACATAGTCTCAAGCTTCATCAGGGGAGGTTTAGGCTTGATATTAGGAAAAAATTTTTCACCAAAAGGGTTATTGACCATTGGAATGCACTGCCCAGGGAGGTGGTGGAGTCATTGTCCCTGGAGGTGTTTAAAAGCAGAGTGGATGAGGCACTTAGTGTCATGGTTTAAATGACAAGTAAGTGTTGGTGTTGGGTCATAGGTTGGACTACATGCTCTCAGAGGTCTTTTCCAACCTTGTGATACTGTGATAATGTGATACTGTGGTGTCTGAATAATAAAGTGAGATGTCATAGCTTAGAGACGGAAAAAAAATTAAATTATAGGAGCAAATTAACACAGAACAAGAAAGAGGAAAAGAAAACGATAATGAAATGGATAGCAAGGAAATGGAAAGATTAGCCATAATTAAACATTTATCAGGGAAAGACAAGAAAATTAAAAAAGCCTGCAGTGGTGTAATAAGTGATTCGTTAATATTAATTAAAGCAGCTAGGGGAAATCATGCATCGGGGTGATACCTGATGAAGAAGAAACCGCAACACCATGAACATAAATGATTCAATAAGAAAGAAGACAATGAACAAATGCTGGAAGAAGACAGTGAATAAATCCCTACAGTCTGAATAAATAGGTGAGTTATATCTCATTATAGAGCAAGTGTAGGAGTACTTGGAAACACTGTGAACAAACTCATATTGACCATGTACGCTTCCCATGATACTGGTAAACAAAATTAATTATTGCTGAAAAGTCATTGAACATAGAGAAAGGAGCAGATGACCAAGATTTTTTTGACTATAGATAGGTACTTACAGCATTTCTTTTGTGTGCATTTATTCATCAAAAGGACAAAGTGTGGCTATGGCAGCTTTTTACTTTTTTGCATTTCTACCACTTTTTCTTTATCATGTCATGAGTGAAAGAAGGGTCTGTAATAAATGGTTAGATGAAAGGTACCTATTTCCACACACATCCTATGATGAAAATCAAAGGCAGATATGACTGATTGTTATGGAACAGAAAAAACCCTTTTGACTCATTTTACCATTGAGTCCAAAAATTTGCTAATTTTGGTGATGTGAGAGTATATTTATGAACAAGGCTGCTTATGTTTTCTGATAACTATTTATTTTTTCAAAGGGAAGCCCAGCACTTTATTTGTAGAGATGTGCATCACAATTCTGTCAATTCTATCCAAATCACTTTTCATAATCTTCTCACCAGAGGATGTTTGTTTCAGTTATGGATATTATATACTGTAGCTAGGAGCTATTTATTCTTGGATATATTGTGCTTGATTGAAAAAAAAAATGGAGATTTTTGTTGCTGCTGTTCATTTTTAACCTTGGTATTTTAATACAGGATATTTTTTCAGTTACTTCCATATCCTTTTCTCTGCTTTAGTACCAGTTTAGAGTTTCTCAAATATATGCACTTTAAATGCTAAAGGCAAACATACTGAATCTGAAGTAAAATGGAAACCTTGGTAACTCTCAGATATTGTGAATTATTATCATCACTGACATTTTGATTTTTGATTAGATAACTGTTATGGTTTGAGTTAATTGGCACGACTTTGAATCTGGCTCAGCCTTAGCCTAAAGTAACTTCATTTTCTGAAAGCTAACTACATGTTTGTTTTTCAGACAGTTTCTCTCTAGCAGAGATAACATGGAACACTGGTATGCAGAAAGACCAATGTTTACACTTATTCCTTGAGTAACCAAGGCCATCCTTGAAAGGCGAAAAAGGCCACACCTGCAGGGAGTGGCAAACAGAACACGGGACCCCAAACTGACTAACAGAGTATTCTATCCCTTGAAAGATAACAAGGTTTTTGCTCAGTGTTTTATAAGAAAGCAGCTGCTAGAAATGATTTCTATTAAAACTGGCAGGACCAGCCTCAAATTTAGGCACTATACTTACACATAGTATGAGAAAGCCTATCAGACTGATCCCTTCTGAGAGAGAAAAACTCACTCTGTGGCTCTTTAACTTGTTTAAATAGGGTAGTTATTTGTTCAGCAATGTTAAAATAGGGTAATTCTGTATATATGTCAAAAAGGTAACTGGTGAACTTTAGAGTTACAAAATCCTTGCCCTGCAGGTTTCTTTCTGTGGAATCAGAGATTTCCCAGGGTGACATGGAAGCTGGATGGAGAATTCTGAGGTTATTTTAGATTTAGGGAGAAAATTATTTTTTCTGTTCTTAGTGTTCTCCATGTTCATCTCCCCCACTCCAGGAACTTCTAAACTCCCTGGAACTGGTTTCAGATTGAGTGATGCCCAATGCCTGTCTTTCCTACTTCACACCTGCTTATTAGAAGTTCTTTAGGATTGCCTCCAGTGCTTCCCTTGGGTCTGTCTTGGAGGATAGACCAAGCACAGAATCTTGCAGAGTATCTATGTAAATGAATCACAGCAGTGAAGGATAAATTGTGCCAAAAGAGAGCTAGATGGGTGAAATCTGAGCTTTTTTACTAATTATATATCTACAGTGTTGTCTTGTCACCTCTGAAACAGGGAAAAGAGGACTTTTCTCATTTGGACTGTTAGTTTTTTTCATTCGATCTATGTAAATTTTTCTTTGCCTGAAGAATAAAAATATCTAAGTAATTTTTTTTAATATTGCAAACGTATTCTAAGGTCAAATGTTGCCCTGCTGAAGCCAGGTGGTAAAAATTCATCCAGCATCAGAAAAGTTAGGACATTGTCTACTCTTAGATATCCCATGTATTTCAAATGAAATAGGGAAACATTTGTATTTTAACTTCAGGGTCAACTTTTAGTATTAACGGTGCTGTACTGATGTGGCTTGTGTGTTATTTGGAAGTAGAAAATGAGAGGCTTAATGTAGATGATGTATTCTCCCCTTTGTTCTTGGAACAATCTGTCTGACAGGGTGTTTTCTTGTATTTGCATGGCACGTGCATTTGGAAGTCCAGTTTGTATGCTTTAGAAGTTTTTAAGTTATTACTGAAGATGTGTAGATATGGTCCTGAGGGACATGGTTTAGAAGTGAACTTGGCAGTATTAGGTTTACAGTTGGTCTCAAAGATCTTAAAGGTTTTTCTCAATCTAAGCAATTTCTATTCTTTCTATTCTATTCTATTCTATTCTATTCTATTCTATTCTATTCTATTCTATTCTATTCTATTCTATTCTATTCTATTCTATGAAATTTTGAACAGTTTCCAATTTGGAAAGCAATTTCCAAAACCAGTTCCAAGTAGCCTTTTTAGAAAACCAATTTTGTGGTTTAATGAAAAAATGATGTTCCAACTCTTGGGTTTCTTCCACAGTTGAATTAAACCAAAAATTTTTTAACATAAAATGTTATAGTAAGAATAAAATTCATTCAAAAATAGCCCAAAGGATGTTATTTAGACACAGGTTCAAATCCCAAGCCTCTCTTACACACAGATACTTTCATTCAGATCCTGAGAAAACTTCTACTTCCACTGCTATTATTTTAACGGTAGTTTTCCACAATAAGTCTGCCTAGAAATTTGAATTTTTAAAGTCTTTATGTATCAATTTGCCAAGTAAATGCCATTAAAATATAGCATATGCTTTATTTGGAATCATAACTACACCAGATGTTTATGGAAATTCTGTTCTCTGTTTTACTGGGCTTTTCCTTCCACATGTACATACCGTATTTCAGAGCACAGTGGAAGTGCATAAAAGGGCTGGGTACTGTTTAATATTGAAGTCTATCATTAGTGAAAATGAAATTAATTTGATTATGCATTATGTGTTGTTGGTTCTTATGGAAATACCAGAATAAAACAGCAGGTTTTCTTGAGAAAGGAAAAATCATGTGAACAAAGCATCAAAAAACTCACCCAAAAGCATTAAACTTCTGAAAACTAGGAAGAAATTAGCCATAATTGCTAGCGTACTGGGAGGTTACAACCACAGCCTCTTAAATATCGTCTGCACTTTCTCAAGAAAACACAATTTTTCCCCATAGCAGTGAGATTTACTGAACTGGCTGCCAATGCCCACCTAATAGCAGTGAATTCCTGTAGCCAGGCATTACACAAAGCAAGAACTTGTGATATTTACCTCAGTGTAAAACAGGCGTGTGTCTCTGTATAAAGCTGCTGATCCTTGCTGAGACTTGTGAGGCAAGTGGCAAGCTGCACTCCCTTGGCCGGTGGCACCACCACAGCTGTGAATGCCACACTGTCCAGCTAAACCTAAACTATCATTTCGTTCTCCAAGACTGCTGGGATGAGGCTTTCTCTTTCGCACATAAAGCCTTGCACACAAGGCTGATTAGTGGGGAAATTTTACTCTGCATCCCTCTCCCACCATGCATAGCCCCACATCTCCTCCATTAGCAGCTACGAGCTTTGAGCTTTACTGCCCATGATCTCCCAACTCAGCAGCAAGGCTGCCTGGTTTGCAACCTGATCATCATCAGCTTTTGGCACAAGGAATGTGGGACAGGGATGCAGTGTTGCCCTAAGCCAGGGAACTGCTGATTGTGCTCCTGGCTCGTACGAATTTCATCCAGAGTCAGGCTGGCAACTATCTGTGCAGAGTAAAGTCAGACAGTCGACAAAAATCAGCCTGGATCTTAAGGGCTGCTCAACTCTAGAAGGAAACTCAAACCAAGGATTACAGCATTTGATTTTGTTATATCAAAATACCTATAAAGTGCTGCAAAACGGAATATAAGATGTGGCTTCTCTGTATGCATTTATAATACAAAATAATTTACCAAATTATATGATGCCTCCCAAAATGGCTGGAAACCAGACTGGTTATCTACTAAAAATACTAAAACTTTAGAGCTTTATTGTTACTGGATTGTAAAGTATCTGTTTCATAATTAACAAAGGAATAGAAGTCTTGGGTGTTTGGGAACAATTTGTATACAGTGATACATTTTGGATGATTCCTGTACATCAGAATTTAGAAAGTGGAAATGTTAATAAAATTAATTTAAATAGTTATAACAAATTGCTCCTTTTAATTGTTTCAAAATGTTTGCATCAAATATTCCACTTGATTCTGGTTTTAGCTTGTTTGTATTCTTTTTTTTAAGATGTGAGTGGTACAAAATTCATTAAAATCCCTTTTCCAAGAGGAAATACTCGGTAATTAACTTGCAAAGCCACTTATCTGGCTAAAACTAGTCTTAAGTTTCAGCATAGTTTTAAGCTGTTGATCAGATAGTACAATTTAGAGGTGATACAAATCTAACACTTTCCCTGAAGGTGCTACCCCAGATATCTGGGGGATGACGTAAAATTTTGAAGGACCTTGAAGCAGCAGTTTGGATCAGCTTGAGAAGCAAGGGATTTGCTGAGACATTTAAAAAGAAGGAAAACTACTTCTTAATGGAATGCAGCTATGGTGAACTTGAGTAGCAAATGCTACCCAGGATGTCCTGGATAGTCTGCTGAAAGGAAGGACAGCTGGATCTACTTGGGACATGGGTCTGGTCTTCATGTGAGGACTGATATTTGAAAGAGATTGAAAAAGAAAAAATAATAGAGGAGCCTTTAATAGAAACAGTCAGATCACTGAAAAAAGTGTTGTTAGTAGGCTTTAAATCCCACGTCATATAACTGAATTGTTGGTTTTCTTTTTTTCTCAAGTGACTAAGCTGGCATGAGCAAAACAAAACTTCCAGAAGCAAAATTAAAAGTTATTCTTTTCTTGAATTGATCATCGCTAAAAGAGGTGTTACATAAGAAACTTCTAAACTTTTTGAAGATATTTAGGTCTCTGGTGTTGGTGGGAGTGCTTTGTTTATTCAACTGTTTTGAGGCTGATCTACCATTGACCACTGTACTCTTCTGTAAGAGGAACTGAGCCTTAAGTCGATGCCAACCAGAAATGTCACTTAAGTGAATTCATGCAAAACAAAATATTTAGTGCAGGTGTCTGCCATATGAGATCACACAATTTCTACTAACACAGATAGCTATGAAAAAAACTAATGTATGTTGACTAATTTTTCACTTTCTAACTCATTCTCCAAACACCAGTTTTGGCACCCCAAGCAAGAAATAACAGCTGTTAGTCTGTCTGGGAGCAAATTTGGCTTTGACAGGTCTGTTGCATGCCAAAATAGAGAATACGTTTTGTCCCCAGTGACATCTGGGTCTTTGCTTTGCTCTTTGCCAGATACTAAACCAGAAAATGCTTAAAATGTTGAATGATTTTTGGATCAAATGCAACATGATGTTTCTTTCTTCTAGAATTTATAATCAAAGTAGTTTTAAAACAAAACACCTAATTGACAATTTAGATAACTAAAGCAGATGGAAGACACTATGTGTGAACATTTTGTTTATACATTTTGAAAAGCACTAAAACATCCTAATATATTGCTCTATACTGGATCTTCTAACAAGAAGAGAGAGAATTTCATTTCTCTACCATAAGAGCCCTACTAATTTCTTTTTTTAGTAGTCTCTTATCTTCCTTCCTTAAAAAGAGGAAGAAAATTTAATTTGAAAACTTTTCATGCAAAAAGTACCTTGCACATTCCAGATGGCAAAATGTGCTCTCACCTCCAAGTACAGTGATCAGCTTGTTTCTTTCAATGATGATAAGCTGCTTCCAGTCCTGACCCTTGCTCCTGACGTACTGTCTTATTTATACATTGTAATCAACTGGAAGGATAAAATCATGACTGGAAATTACACCAGTAGTGAAAAAAAGGCTGTTTTAAACTCATTCCTCTTCTTTTGTTTATCACACAGCTCCACACACAGTCATAGAGGTACATGGGTAGCAGTGGGTGGCAGTGTTGATCTGCTTGAAAGAAGGAAGGTGTTGCAAAGAGATCTGGACAGGCTGGATCGACGGGCTGAGACCAACGGGATGAGGTTTAACAAGACCAAATGCCGAGTCCTGCACTTGGGGCACAACAACCCTATGCAGCGTTACAGGCTTGCGAAAGAATGGCTGGAGAACTGCCAGGAGGAGAAGGACCTGGGGGCGGTTGACAACCAGCTGAATATGAGCCAGCAGTGTGCCCAGGTGGCCAAGAAGGCCAATAGCATCTTGGCTTGTATCAGAAACAGTGTGACCAGCAAGACAAGGACAGTGATTGTGCGCCTGTACTTGGCACTGGTGGGGCCACACCTTGAGTACTGTGTGCAGTTCTGGGCCCCTCACTAAAAGAAGGACACTGAGGTGTTGGAGCGCATCCAGAGAAGGGCAATGAGGCTGATGAAGGGGCTGGAGAACAAGTCCTGTGAGGGACAGCTGAGGGAACTGGGGTTGTTTAGCTCAGAGAAGAGGAGGTTGAGAGGAGACCTCACTGCTGTCTACGGCTGCCTGAAAGGAGGCTGTGGCAGAGCGAGCGTTGATCTCTTCTCTCAAGTGACAGGTGATAGGACAAAAGCAAATGGCCATAAGTTGAATCAGGGGAGGTTCAGACAGGATATTAGGAAGAATTTCTTTACCGAAAGGGTGGTCAGGCACTGGCAGAGGTTGTCCAGGGAGATGGTTGAGTCACCATCCCTGGAGGTGTTTAAAAATCAGATAGATGGGTTTTTGAGGGACATGGATTAGCAGAGGATGGGTGCAGTTGGACTCGATGATCTCAAAGGTCTTTTCCAAGTGGAAGATTTTATGATTCTGTGATCTATGATCTGAAGGAATGAAACTGGAGCAGTAGCTGATGTGGTTGTTCAAAGAAACGTCAGTATAAATGCATGATTTTCCTTCATCATAATGAGCTGGGTACAAGTTCTTGTGAGCCTGCTTTCCCTTTCTGAAATAATCGTTACAAGAGCTGTGAACTCTCAATTAATTTTAATGAAACACCAGCTCTGAAATCTAAAGATGTTAAAGATCATACTGCACCTTGCTTCATCACTTACCATTATAGCAGAAGCAATCAGCTTACTTGAACCTCTCATGATCCTGCATTTCCACTACAAGCATGTGGAAACAC
The DNA here is from genome assembly GCA_033556795.1 of Tapera naevia. Classification (NCBI taxonomy): domain Eukaryota; kingdom Metazoa; phylum Chordata; class Aves; order Cuculiformes; family Neomorphidae; genus Tapera; species Tapera naevia. The sequence goes on from JAUMJJ010000038.1 coordinate 23,876,953, forward strand.
ATAATTTCACCAAATATATTTGGTGAAATAAAAGCTAATATTGGTTCATGCTGGATTCTCCCCCAGGCATATTTTTATGCAAAGACTATGACTGAGTAGATATTGCCCCATCTTGTCTTTCTAGAAATTAGTACTAAACTTATGAGCAATTCTTAGTACTATGGTTTTATCTTGCTTAAAAACATAGTTTTCCTTTGGTTTAGTTTCCTCAGTTTTTCAGCAAGTTCCGTATTTCATGCTGTTTGATATGATTATTTAATTGTCTTGAAGACTGCATATTTCAAAATAGCAGCAAGTTCCTGGCACCAAGTAAAAGATGGATGAAGAGGCTGAGGTTTCTTTCTGCTCACACTAAGCTACAGCTCCATGATCCTCTGAAGCCTGTGTAAAACATTCACTGGATATATCCACCAGACACTGCAAAAACACGTGAATGCCTCGCTAATATCACATAGTACATCTGATTGTTATGAAGACATAATGAGAATTAAAAAATGTAAAACTGTTACTCAAAGAAACCCTTAGTTACTTCCACTGTGAAAATTAGTTCCAATTGGAAATGGATGAGATCCTCTTTTAAGTAGTCTTTTGTTACTAAAAAAAATCGTTCAATTTGTTTTCTTCTTTAAAATTTAAATTTCGTTAAACAGTCAGTTTTATGACTATTAAATCAAACGTGTACAGGATTAAGACTGAGATTTTTAACTGATTTTGACTGAGCAATTAGTTTTTAGGGAGAGACATCTGGTTTACTCAAACAAAATGGATGCAACCATAAGTCTATCTTCAGTAATAAATTGCAAACATACTATATTCATTTTCACTCTATCTGTAGCTGTACAGAGTAACTCTCTGCTTCTTCCACACTCGTCCCTCCTTCTGTCTGCTTTCCTTTCTGCAAGCTATATGTCACTACAGTAAATTTTCCTTATTTCTCAAAAATTTTCTCCCATTCAAAGTGTTTTTTAGAAAAGAATTGGTTTGAAAATGCTCTATTTGTGCATTTCTTTCCTGCTATGATTTGAAGGATTATAATTATGGTTTTCAGTTTTGTTCAGCATTAATCTCTTTAAATAAATCCAATTAGGAGGTTGGAACAAGAAGTTATCCAAATTATTTTAACTATATTAACTATTAGTCAAAAAAACCCACAGAAAGTTGTTTTTAAAAACAACTTTACTGTTTTAAAAATTTTTCTTTGTCTGTATCCAATCCATTTCCCAAAACCATATACACGGGAAGATAAAATGTTTTTACACAACTATTTCTCAGCTCTTCCCTATTTTGACACCTCTAAACCAATTTGAGCATGACTTTCAATACTAAAAATTTATTTTCTACTGAGTTGAGCTTCATTCATCTTTGCTGCTGGTGAGGTGAATATCTGGAGGGAATGAAAAACGTGCTTCTAAATGGATTCTGTACTTGGGGATGAAAAACAAAGATAGACAGTTGTCACAGCTACAGTTCAACTTTCCCGTTTCTCATGATGTACCTGCGTTTGAACTTACAGGCTAGCTTTAGGTGCCTCCATGCAGGCAGCAATTTAGAAATAGTTAGCTATGGACTTAACTGAGTCTATTTGCCTGATACTACTATCATGGGAGGGATTTCATGTGCTAGTTGCTGTAGCCCCAAACTAATGCTGTTCCTTTCCCATAATTTTAGATATTTTAGTAATGCAAGCAATTTTTTCAAATTCTACGCATATTTCCTCATAGCTTGCCAAGTAAAGATTATGAATCTAATCAGCAAATGTGCCCTTTCCTCATGCATGTACATTATTTTTATTGGTTTTCCATTATCATGGTATCACGTTCAAAGTAGCTTTTTTTTTCGCTGACACTGTTCCAAGGTGCTGCTGTTTGAATGGAAGGTTATTCAGATTAACAGCCACTCACTGTTGCTATATCATCCCAGCTCATAGTGCAGCCTCATTGCTGAGCAGCTGTTTTGGCATAAACAGACCTTTTACAAGACAATCCACAGCTCCTGAAGTCTGCACTAACACATTTGCTGAACTGTGAAGCAAGTGGTTATCAATGTTTAGCTGTAATGCTAAAATTAAACTTCCAAGTTGATGGTGCATTTTTTATCCTCATGAAATATAAGCTGTATGTGTGAAATCTATCTAAAAAAATGCAAGCGAAATCAAACCTGATTTTTATTATCTGTCCAGAAACTGAAATTAAATGAGAGGATTTTTATATATTATCTAGAGAAAAGTCTGGTTTTTCCTTTCAAAACTCTGCTTTTACTTTACCAATGAAAGTATTTGATAAACTGTCAGTATCAAAATGAGATAGAATTTCTGAATCACATTTAGAGCCGATTTACTTAAATAAACGCAATAAATTTTTATTATCTAGTTCTTAATTAAATTTTGGACTTTATTATTGCTATGTAATAAAGGTTGTGCAGCTCCCAACAACAGTATTATTCTTTAATGCAAATCATGTCATATGAGCTTAGAAACTGTTGTACTTAGACTTTTTTTTAGACCATTCAGAGTAGAAGTTCTATAAAGTCTTGTCATCACAGACACAAAAATAACAATTAAGACATCATCTGAGGATACTGGCAGGGCAGAGATCAAGCTTTTTAAAATATTCGTCCATTTGTTACCAGTGTCAGGCAGGTTACATTGTACTGAAAGAATATTCTGTTTCAGCTGGCAAATACTGCAGAAGAAGCAAAGTGGCCATACGATACTAGCATGTTTTGAAAGTGAACCAGAAAACAGATTATGAAGAGTGGAAGGATTAATATCGTGAAAGCCTTCGAAAAGGGTAAGGTGGAGGGTGTAGGCTGGTCAGCCTCACTTAAGCCCTGAGGGCATTTTTTGAGCAGGTCTGCTTAGAAGCCGTTTCCCAGCAAATTGCTGGGCAAGCTGAGCAGTCAGTGGGGATTTACCAAGGCAGCTGGCAAACCTTCTTTCCTTCCATGAGGAACTGACTGATTCTGTGAACAAGGGGAAATCATTCAACTTTGTTTATCTTGGCTTTAGCCAGGCCTTAGATGCCATCTGCTACAGCATCCTTAGAGACAAATGGAAGTGAGATGGTTTGGATAGGTGTACATTAAGGCCAGTGCAAAACTGATGTGTCTTGCAGGCTCAAATCAGACTCCACAGTTTGCAGCCTGACTGTGGCTAGTGCCAAGTATCATTCCCAAAAACGATTCTGGAGCAGACACCATTTAACACCTCCTTTTATGATCTGAATGATGGGATATGTACAGTGCACCCTCAGAAAGCTTGCAGGGGGCACTGAACTGGGAGGAGTAGTCAATATACTGTTGGAAACGGGTGCCTATCAGAGGGGCCTTGACAGGCATTACGACCAGGTATCCTGTGATAAACTTCAGGTAGTTTAGTAAAGATAAAGGTAAGTTCAGTTTCTGAGATAAAATAATCCCATGAAACACCCCAGGCTGGGCTCCTACAGAAAAACAGCCTGGGATGTTGGTAGTCAAGAAGGTAGTTGATACGGCTACATTAGCAAGACTGTATTAAGAACTCAAGGGAAGTGAATAGTCCTTTCTAGCCAGTGTTTGTGAGGGTAAATCTGACCTACTAATTCCTCATTTATGTCCTCTTCCTCCCCAGCAGACAGGCTCTAAAATAGTTAGGGTGCTGTAGCATAACATTAGGAAAGGCTAAAGAAGGTGGCTTATTTCAGCCTGGAGAAGAGAAGACCAAAGGTGAAGGAGCTTACCTGTAGTCTTCGGCTGTCTAAGTGAAGGCTGTAGAAGACTCTCATTCCAGGCTTTCTATGAAGTACGTAGGATAACAGGCACAAGACACAAGCCGCAGAGGAAATTCTGTCAGCTATAACGGAAAAAAAAAACAAAATGAGAGTGATTAAACAATGGAACATGTTGCCCAAAGGTGTTGTGAAATCTCCATCCTTTTAGATATACAGAGGTTGACTGGACATGGCCCTGAGCAACTTTATCTAACATTAAAGTCAGCCCCTGCAAATTAGGCTGGGAGATGGCTGTGGGTTGGATGCTAGAAGTCCCTTCTAACCTAAATTATTCTGTGATTCTGAGCTTAAGTTAAGCAGAAAGGGTCTCTGTTCTTTCAAAGGAAAGTAATAAATGGCTATATTTAGTCACTCTGATTAGGTCAAGGAAAGAAATAAAAGCCTTCTTAGGACTGCTGAAAATGAATTAAACACTGCCTTCAGCTAACTTGGCATTAAAGCTACCACAACCTGACTACTCTTCGCCATTCATTGTCTGGTGACACATTTTGGCAGTGGTGATTTATTAGATAAATACATTAGTTGCAGGGCTGAAACTTGTTTCATTTAGTGATGGTTCCTTGAACATCTATATCATCACTTTAGGCATGGCCTAGTGGCAATCTATGTACTACATTTACAATTAGTCTGTCTCAGAGTTGAAGGGTTTTGTGCATCTCCTACATTTTTAAAACTATGACGCAAATACTACGGTACAGTATTATTCTATTTATGGATATAGATGTAATCTTGACCTTATTAAAACACTTGGTTAACCCCCACTAACTGCATCTAGGTTCTCACCCTAATGTTTCAAGAAGATGCACTGACACATCAGCTTCAAGAGCTTGATGCTCATTTGGTGACTATTCCATTATATAAGAACCAGGGAACCTTCACTGGTAAGAGGTAAAGAACTAATAAAAATGGGGGGCTTGTACATTTCCATGTCTCATGATGCTTCCATCTTCTGACAGATTTAAAATAGCTACTGATACAGAAAAGAGAGGAGAGCATGAATGGTATCTCAGACCTGATCCTTAGGAAGGTGCATCACAGAGAATTTGGCAAAGCATCTTGCTCTTTTATCAAAGAATAAGTTTTCTGTGAAACTGTGGAGCTTGGTGCATCCTTTTTTACTGACACTTAAAAGAACAATTTTAGTCCTTGCTGGCACTGATCAATACCAGGATGTGAGGTTATACACTGACGACTGTTATCTGAAACACTTATTATTGTATTAGTGATTACTAAGCATCTTGGACTTCAAGATACAGCACGCTATTTTATCAATTTATGCACGCCCAGAAAGAAAAAACCCCACCATATACTTACTTTACTCTTTATGTGCTGGAAAAGCTGTCTTATTGTTAAGATGCTTTCAGCATACTCATATAATTATTAGGCTAAGGTAATTCCCCAGTGAAAAGCAGTCCAATTCACATATTAGAAAGATAATATAATAGATGCTGCCTCTCATACCCTACTGCTAGGAATGGTTTATGACTTCTTAGGTAAAGAACAAATGGTGAACTTATCATAATGTTCAGCTGCTTTATTTTCTATTTTATTTGCAAGATATAATCTGGATGATCAATCATCAACTATAAAAACATTTAGGAGACAAGATTAAATCCAAGAAACAAGTACTACACAGGCCAGCACGCTTCAAGTTCATCGTCAGAAATTTAATGGGAAATAGATCATAAGACAAAAGTGGACTAAGTGATTTTAGATTTCCCCAGTTATAAAAGTTATGAATGCTCTGAATGCATTGTTTTCTTTCCAATATATGCTACACACAGATGCTGATCTGCCATAACACTCTGTGTCAGAAAAGGAAAATACTGTGAATATTTAGGAACGTCTTAAAACCATTCCTTTAACAGTCCTGAGACCTGGAGCAGGTAATGGGATCTCAGAACACTCCAGTGTGCTTATAAACGCACAGATTGTCTTCAGGTCCAGCTAAAACCACCAGTACAGGATTACATTGGGAATGCCTGGTCACTGTTTTGAGATTACCAGTGTTCAAGAACTCCACTAAACTTCCATTCATCTTTTATATACATACTTCTATTTTTTTTTTTAAATTTAAGTTTGCTTTGATAGCCAGAGTGCGTCAGCCCATGACACATGGCTCAGATGTACTCTGTGCTGCCGTGGGTGTTGAGGTGCAGGCTTTGGTCCAGTAACGATGAGAGCTGTGGTCTGAAAACAACACTCATTAATTCTTCAGTCCATGAATAATAAATACAGTCATGATTATTAATTCACACAAAGAAAGTAAATGTGGATGCCCTTAATCATACTGACTGGATTTACCTCAAGATCAAGATGCTTCTTTTAATAAGTATTGGTCATTTAATGCATTTGCTTTGACTGAATGTCAAATTGGAGCTAATGATTCCCTCTTTGTTACTTATCACTCATGAAAATGCCTAGAGTGTTTCCAGATAATAATTTACCATTACAGTTTATAAAAAATGATATAATTTAAATATATATTCCACACAACTCACTGTTAGAAATACTCGCAGGAATGCAGAGAAAATGGTTTCTGAAACTAACGCTGTGTTCCTCTGTAATTACAGTAAAATGTTCAGTGTTCCCTGCAATGCAACATTTTCATCTACGTGTTCACCTCGAACAGTTTCTTTCTTTCCATTGTAATCTGAATTAACTTCAATAAAATATGACAGCATCAACATGCTCATGCTACAGTCTTTCCTCTTCCAGTGCAAAATACTAATTCTATAGTAAGCTTTGATTTGCTGAGGCCTGTATTAGTTCTTATGGAGGAAAAAAGGTCATCTTTGCATCTAAAATGTATATATACATTCGTGGCTCATGAAATGTACTGTATTTATCTTACATCTGTTAAAAATCAATGGAATATTTTAGACCTCTGAAAGGCTGCTAAAATTTCCTTTAGCAACTGGATCAGATTAATAGGCAATACAGGTTGTTTGATTTAGACTGTACATTCAGGTTTTAGATCGTACCGACTAAATCCATAATTTATATCTCTATATGATGTGTTACATCTATACTATTCTCATTATATATTACCTACTATAAAATAAAAATTTATTTTTAAGTATATGAGACAAATGATAGGACTAGAGGTAATGGCAAAAAAATGTGCAGGGGAGGTTTAGAATGGCTATTAGGAAGAGATTCTTCACCCAGCGGATGGTGGAACACTGGAATTGGGTCCCCAGGGAAGCAGTTATGGCACCGAGTCTGCCAGCCATTCAGGAAGCATTTGGATAATGCCCTCAGTCACACAGTGTGAATGCTGGAAGTGTCCTGTGTAGGGATAGGAGTTGGACTTGATGATCCTTTTGGGTTCCTTCCAGCTCAGGTGATTCTATGATTCTATGAATTTCCTGGAATATATTATTAAATAAAGCCTTATTCAAAAGAGCATTTCTATTAATATGTGGTTATGAACAGCTGCTGCTGAACAAATTAGAGAAACAAGACTTCCATGACCATGCACGTAAGTCTGTCACTATTTACAAATGGCCTCACAAAGCTTATATGCAACTTTGTGTAACTATACACTGTAATGTGAATTTCAAACTAAAAATTGACTCCTGCATCACAGAATTGTCAACAGCTGCTAATCTTGCATTTCACAATACTATAACACATTTAAACAGTTTGTAGAAAGAAAGATGTTGACGTATCTGACCATCATGACACTAAAAATCCATGCCAGTTAGAGTCTTGTGCTCTCTTTATACATGGGTAGTGCAAGAAAGATCTTGGCATATTCGTCACCTTAGAACTGAAATCAAGGGGTGTTGTTTGAAGTGTGAAATGTGTATGAAATTATAGGTTCATTTCATAAGGTCACAGCAGTACTACTTGGTCCAGGTCCTTTCTTATTTCTGACATTCAAGCACGTCTGCCTTTGACAGCAGCAAGGGAAACGACTAGTAAAACAGAAAGCTGTTTCTGCTTAATCTAAGTGTTTACAACGGTATCATAGATGAATTAGCAAAGTTCAAGTTGTAGGGTATATTGGTAAATTAGCAAGAAAAAAAACAGTTTAGATCAATATCTTCAGAACAATCCTTAATTTCAGTTCTCAGCTGTAACAATTGTGGCACATTTTATTACACAATTGTGTAATAAAAATATATGCAACTAATAAAAATGAGTAGATGAAAACAAACACAAAATATCTTCACTAGCAGAAAATTTGAAAAGCAGGTTAAAGAAAATATTTGTGTACTACAGATACACAATAGAAGTTCTATTCCTAAAGCACATGAAGGAGGTATACTTCTTTATTACTGTATATATTTTGGGACTGTTTTTTTTCTCAAACTTCTTGCATGTGGTTTGCAAGTGCTAAGGTCCAGCTGACACCATCAGAGGGATGAAACTTCTCTTAAATGGGTGTAAATCCATTAACTACATTCCATTTCCACAGCCTAGTGCAACATTATTTCTGAATACAGCCAGACTTTTGGCATTAACTGTGTGGGTTTCTGTAAGGCCTCCTCACAGACTTGCAAAATAGCATGTGGCTTTAAAAGATATCTCTGTGTGCTCTTTTTTAGTTTCACGTCCTTTTCAGAGGGAAGTAGGGGAACATTGGTTTGATTTAACAGATTTCATTATGCCCTAAATCTTCTTTGACTGAAAATAATCAGCTCTCTCCTCAGTTTTTCTTCTAGATATATTTATAAATTCAGCACTTTTATCAGAGTTTAGTATTAACCATATCTGACTGTACCAGTAATGAAGCAATTCACCCATCACTTTGGGATTATATTTGTTGTATTACTGCAGGAACCTCTTGTCAGACATGAAGAACTCTTCGCATTATAAAGACCATTCACATGGCTCTTTTGAACTCATTATACCATTCCACTATCCTGAATCAATTAAATTATGTTATTTAAAAAAAAGGCATTCATATGTTCTTTAGACTTGATGAAGAAATCCAAGGTAATTCTGCTGTTTGTCATTGGCCGTAAACTATGTTTCATAAAAATCTCAATATTGTCAAAGTATATCATGGGTGTAAATCTACCACTTTTTAGTAAGACAAGAAACAGTATTTCTACTTTCCCAGTTACAGGCTAAATCCACCATCTTCCTCTGAGGGAAAGTGTTCTGATATCGAACCTGGAAACGCATTTGTGATCAAATGTCTTGAATAAGTTCTCTTTTTCAGTGTCCACTGCACATTTGCAACAAAGATTGTTAACTAAGACTGTGCTTTCCAAAACATATTGTCCCCAGTTGCCAAAAGGCATCATGTTTTTTAGGTTAAAGTTATAGTAAGCTACCTCATCCATCTAAAATGCAATGTCCTGGGACCTGTTCCTATAGATTCATATAAATTTTCCATTTTTATTGTGAACATAATATTTCTTTTATATCTGCCTTATTACCCTTTTCGTTTCCCTTTGAAACACAAATACGTTGCTACTTCGTTGACTGTGATCCATGTTTAACTACTGACTATCCTTATTTTGCTCCTTCCAAAGATCATCATAAAAAAGTGTACTTCTACTCATTTATTATTACACTGGATTTATTGTTGATAAATAGCAATGGCTTAAGGCAAGAGTAATTCAAACAAATGCTTTGCCAGACTTCACAGCTTTGCTGCATGTGAATTCATACATAAAGTACCCGTTTTAATCTCGTTTCCAAAGTCCTTAATGATCAAACTGTCAGTGACACAAAATTCTGTTTTGTTTCCTTACATATGCAATGGAATATTTTTTTAGACCTGAAGAACTATAGATAAAGAACTCAAAAGCAAATCTTTTACCAGAGTATACTTTATACTTATCTGACTCTGTTAGATCTGACTGTGAGCTGGATGCAGGAAAACAGAAATTAGAAATGACTGGATACTACCTTATGAGGAACTCAAGTAGATTTTCAACATCTGAGCTTCCAGATATTGGATCATTTATCACAGATGGACATCTAGTTTCCATTTATGTTCTACAACAAAAGTCTGTTTGTGATTACTATCTTCCACTGTCATCTAGTGTCCAGAAAACTTTCTGCAGGTGATTACACAGAAGTATGAAATACTATTTTTTTCCAAATTAATTTAAAAACTTCTAATCAGAAAGTAATTAATAAAGTTTGGATATTTGAGGTTTTCTTCTTTCAATATAGTTACTTGGCCTTGAAAAAGTCTATGCAGCTGAACATGCATGTCCAGAAAGGAAATACAAAATGGAGAGGAAACATACGACATTAAAAGAAATACCCTTACAGAGGGTAGCAGAAGGAACAGGATCCAGGTTACATCAGGGCTTTAGGATAATTGTGGGCTATAAGAAAACACAGTCAAAATATCTCAGTACAACTGAACAGAAGAAACAATTAAACATAGTTAATAAAGAAAAATATCAGGACATACTGCCAAAAACATCCCTCCAAATAAATAAAAACAAATAAAACTTTGAATTGCCAAAACAAGAATATGAATTAAAAATGTTTCAAAATTTCCCTTTAACTGTCCCTCTTTCCTGCATAAGGTAACAAGAAAGTAAACATGACACTTTTGAGTCATGCTCTCTAGGGCACTTGTAAGGTATTTCAGTGAGCACACTGTTTCAGCTTGCATAGTGAAGAACATAGCTGTTATGCTTAAGTTTTACTCTTTACAAACACTCTTGTTTTTCAAGGTAATATTTATTAGATTTCAAAGTGAAAGATCATGTGCCACAGCCACATGATCAAATTCAGTTTCAATTTCACAACATACAAATAGTACACAAGATATTCTGACAAAAGTAGGGGGCTATCCTCACATATCCAAAAGCAAACAGGATTACAAATAAACACCAATAACCTGTGATGGTGTTGATCTGTTTAGCCCTGCTGAAATTACCTCAAGGAACCTTGGCATCAGACTCTTAAAATGACAAACTTAATGCAGGGCATTAATATCTGATCTTGAAGGTAAAGTTGATGCCAAATGCACGTTATCATCTGTTTACTTCGCAAATGTTATCCAAGGGTAAAAGCCTGTATCTAGAAGGTAAATAAACCAAAAGGACATAATGGTTATTTACTAACACAAAACATATTAATAAAAAGGTGATTTCTTTTAAAAATATGTAAAAAATTGTGTTTTCAAAAAAAAGGAAAAAAATACTGTTGATATAGGTTAACAGGTAATTCAAATATAGGAACAACCTCAATTCCACCCTCTTATGACCTATCAAAGATATAAAAGTTTTAAAAGAAACTTTCAATCTTTACAAATCAGATTCATGCTACCTAACAATACAAAAAAAAAAAAAAGATCAGAACATTAAAATTATTCTTTGAATAATAATTAAAGACCAGGTAAATGCTGCACTGATTTAAAGGTGTAAAAAGAACAGATCCATATTAATCTGCTCATCCTTGCAACATGGCAGTGATATTCTTACAAGTTCAGCTGAAGGCAAATTGGTGACCATACAATTTAAGAGAAATTCTTTTTTTTTGGCAGTTAATGCAAGAGTAAAATAAACTTACTATTCTTGATTAAGGTAGATACTGAATTTAAGTGAGTAAGGGGAATACAGATTTCAACCTGTTTAACAGGACTTCTCTTAACTTTTATGTTTTCTTCCTGCATTTGCTACATATACAAAAGCCTCCATGTTAACCAGTAGAAAATACCATACCAGAAATGAATGTTTCACCTAAAAATTCCTTTTAAGAAAACAATACTTTTGTTCAAATTTTTTTTTTTGTTATCGTGTCAACGACTGTGATTTGAGATAAACTATTCTACATATTTAGTTTTGAACCACTGTTTTGAGATGAAGTGGTTGGAACTACCTGTCACCTATTCAACTTGCAAAGTAAGGGGTCAAGACGTAACATATGGTTATCTTTGATTTTTGAACACAGTAATTTTTTTATTAGAATATAACCTTGGAACCCATCAAGCAGTTCCAAGTATATAGTATATAGAATAGTATATTATATAATATATAGTATACATACAATATTCTGCATCAGAATTCAGTAGAAATGACTAATGTTGGTCTTTAATAAAAAGTAATAAATGGCATATTCATCTTTGCTAAATAAGAGATGGGAAAAATTAGCAATTAATAAGAAATAAATTGCATAGGATTGACACGCATGTTGCTAGATAATTGTGGGTTTTTTAATGTATATACTCTCTTGTCTGTTCTTGGATTGTTGTCCTACGCCTAAAAAAATTTTTAAAAGAATAAGTAATAAAAAAACCCTATTAAAATTATTTCTCAGAAAAAAATTCCACAATGAAGTTTGAAATCTTATGAAAAACTAGTTCAAGAGCAGATTTGGATCCCAGACGTACTCCACACTGTGTGTGATTAAAGAAGAATAAAAAGTAATTTCTGTCATTATACTCTTGACGGTGCCAACACTTGGTTTCAGACAGACTAAAAATGTAAAGACTAGCAATGACCTCTAGTGTTGCATTTTCACTACTGCAATGTACTTTTGCTAGAAATAAACCACAGCATCCATCAAACAGCGAGGCAATTCTAGGCTGTACTATTTAACTATGTGATATAACACAGAAGAAACTGTTTAAAAAAAAAAGAAAAAATGCTTTGTCTGTTAATTAAGCTAACAGCAGCAGAAATACTTCAATTTTTTCCTTAAAGGCTAGTAAAATCTACTGAGATACTGTTTTCGTTGACAGCCTCTGTTTCTGACAATAATGTGTTTTTCAAGAACAAAGGTTATACATCAGATGAGATGTCACTCTGTCTGCCTCATATCTCAAGGACAACGGGAGCAAGAGAAAGTGAATTAAATTCCCAGAAGAGCAAATGAGAAGGCTTTATATATAATGTAAATTACATATAATGTAAATTATAAATAGCATAAAAATATAGTATTGCTGGATATGCATCATTTGGACCATTAGTGGAGAAAGAGCAGAGCAGTGTTGCTTTCTAAGATGACCTTCATGCAAAGATAAGGCTGTTGCTACCCCTAAACAAGCAAATGTCCCTTTTGCATATCGGCTTTATCAGCCATGAGTGGGAACAGAACAAGCCTAGATGCACAGATGTGGTTTAAAAAGACAGTACTAGGACCTAAATCAATTTCCCATTTTGGCTTGAGAGGAAAAAAAATACTTTTCTTTGGTAACATTACATAATTCTTGTTCTAAATTACAGCTCAGATCCTGCTTTTAGACTTCCCGTGCAATTATGTAAGAAGTGGGATCAATTAATCTCTACTAAATATTAAAAAAAAAAGTCTACAGTTTCAGAGAAATATGAAGAATTGTCTTTAGCCACAAATCACCACAGCAGGATTGTTAAAACAATCATATGAAATCTGCTGTGAAACCCTTGTGTGGCTTACCTGAGGATTCAAAGTTAATTTACAAACATAGCTGAACCAAAATCACAAAGCAACCTTCCTAAGCTTTTTGCTTAGATTTTTGCTTGTCTTGCTCTGGTCACCAAGCACTGAGAAGAGTAATATTTCTGTGCCTAATTCTACTTTTGGATCTGGCTTGCTCTCACTTGCTATTCACTTCTTTTCTTCTTAATATATTTTTTTTTCCTTGCTAATAACAATGTTAAGCACACTGCTGAGCTATTCCTTACAGTTGTAAGAGTTTTCATGTGCTCTTTAGTGCTTTGATTTTCTTTAAATGCTTCCATTTTATTACTATTTCCTATATTAATGTGCATGTGGGTTTTTTTCAGAGTACACCTGTGTAGTACTCTAACCAATCTTTAGCTGCAATCTAAGATTATTTTTATGGTACACTTTCATAAATGTAATCCTGTAATTAGAGAGAAAGCTACCATAAAGCCTATCGCCAATGGTTTGACACTGCTAGTCCAAAACTGCTTACAGCACTGCTGGTGCCACTGGGGCAGCAGCACAGAGCTCAGGTTGGCTTAGATGCCTGTGCACTTCCCCTCTGCTGACTTCGCAGCCTTGGCTCAGCCATATGATGCTTCAGTTGTACTCCCACTGATAAAAGAGACAGTTGCGTAAAGCAAGTTCCAGTCTGCTTCTACAATCTGAAATTATATATAGGACACTAAAACTGTGCATCAATGCTAGGATTAGCTATCTGCAGTAAAATAACAGAACACCCTGATTCATGCTAGAACACACCTCATAAAAGATTGTGGCACAATGACCTTAGGGGTGTGTAGAAAACAAAGGCTTTTCAAGATGGTAGTCTGGAGTATTTCTGAATTAAAAACAATTGCAGGAAATACTTGAATTTCTATGTAGCTCTGGAGAATGTAACACAAACCCAAGCATAGGCAGGCTCAGAATTTAAGAAGCTTTTGAGATAGGCCAGGGGTTTCTATTCTGCTGCATCCTAAGCAAACTCTAAAGTGTTAGTGCTTAGAGAAATATCATAAAAGATTCTTTATGACAGAGTTTTCAGTTCTATTTTTCAAAAATAACCCCTTATAACAGCTGGGAAAAACAATTCCTCCTGCAGATAAACCTAGATAAACTAATGTAATCAGTATTATGTAACACACCAGAGGAAAAGAGAAGTGGATAGGAGCAACATGAACTGAAACACTGAAAAGCTGACATTCACAGCGAGCCAAGGCAGGGGCCAGTTGCTCTTTTGTTCCCAAGTCCTAGAACTAAACACTGAGACTGTAACACGTTGCGGAAAATGTTACTGACACGTTATGTTGTATCATAAACCATGACACGACATAAAAATTTTCTACTGCTAATTAAGAAAGTTAAGAATGCTCTCAGAAGTAAGTTAAAGAAAGTTTAAGTTAACGTAAGCTTCAGTTAAACTAAGTTTAAGCAAGTTCAGGTAACCTGAGTTTGTACACTGTGGTTCACTAAAGTTAATATTAATAAAAATGTGAAAATACCAGAAACTTCAGAAGAGGATTATTGTTAGGGCAATGTTCAAAAAGGGCAAATAGATAAAACTGCTTAACCCATAGTTTGATGTGATGCCTATATCATTCTTTTTCTTTATGATGTCAACAGTTCAATTCAGTTAACATAGCTAAAGGGATTAAGAACAGAGTTAATACTCCTCAGAAAGGTTCTGTGAAAATTGATCCAGACCAGTACATTTTAATTGCGTAGGATTACGTATTTGGGGAAGCAACATATATACTGCTTACTGAAGAAAATATCTTCACTGTTAAATTAGGAACAATGAAAAACTTTATGCACAAATCTTATTTTGTATGTACAGTGTAACAAATAGATGCAGTTTCAGTCTTCAAGGAAAGAGTCCTCTTCCCATCTAGGAGTATTACAGTTTTGACATATTTTTCTTTCTTTTCTGTGCCCAAATAATTATGCAGGTACAGATTTCTGTTAGCTCTAACTTACTTATTTCAGTAGAAGAGAGTAATTTGTAATCAGTAGACATTTTTATGAGTTAGTTTCCATTTTGGTATCGTTCATACTCAGGGCTACAAATATACTAAATGCAATAATTTTAGAAATGCATTTTAGAAAGACATTCATTTAAGAGCATTGGATATTCTTAACTTCAAAACAGCCTACCACAATCTCCATCTCCCTAAACAATATCTGTCTACACTGATTTGAACAACCTATACACCCTTTTAAAATTCATAGAGAACATAAACAATGCAATCAAACCAGCAGTCATCTCATTTGCAGCATTGGAAAGATCAAGTATAGAGCAAATTCCAAGGCTGGAAAGCCGTGAAAGAGTATTCTACCCCCACCCATGCCTGATCTCATCAATGAATATAAAAAAGCTCCTAAGAATGAGTAATGAATGCAAGTAAACTCAGGAGAGTCAGATTTCTTTGTTGTTGTTGTTGAAAATTATTTAAAACCTAGTTTAAAATAGTGTACTCCTACAGTATGTTTTAAATTGGCTTAACTTTGGAATGTTTGATAGGTGTAGTCTATTCTGCAGATGTAAAGACTCACCATTTCAGTTTACTTAGTTCATTGTTTTAGTTTATTCCATTAATTGAGGTCAATGACTTATTATTTGAATTTAGACTGGAAGCTGGAAAAAAATTATGTTTTTTGTTTCTATTCCATTCAAGAATAAAAATGAAAGAAAAAGGGCTGAATGCTATAAGTTACTAGAACAAAGGACAAAAAGTTAATTCAATATGTTAATCGACAATCTTTTCATTTAACAATTCATCTTCATGTCAGCACTAAGTGGGTTGTGTATATTCAGTTTAAGGCTCTTGGCCGTTTACTTAAATACAATTAATAAAATATATTAAATTAAGAGTTTCGGAATCTTGAATTTCTAGTTTGTGCTGATAGAAATCTTGGGAAGGAGAGGGGAATTTATATGCATGTTTAAAAGGCAATTAGTTCTTATTAACACAATTTAAAAATCCCTAAATGTCTGAATGAATGACTTATATTCAATATAATCATACTTTCCTAGCCTTTAAAAAATAGACTGCACATTAAATTCTAAATATAGGAGGAGTGGACATAGTCTAGCATCTGAGTCTGTATCACTGGAGTCTCTGATGAGGTACATTTCCAGGCTGGCTGCTGTGAGGCTGGCTGGCTAGTGGCTATGGGTTTCAGCTGGAGATGCCCAAAACCCCTGTTCTGGGAACAATACTGCCATTTGCATTTGGCTTCCCATACTGTTCCAAGAGGTATAGTGAGAGGTAAAGTTCACTGTCGGGGCTAAGGGAGGAGCTGAAGTCTGTACTCCTTGGTTTACAAATTCTGTCTTTAAGGTTACCAAGCCAGGAGCGAGTGACTATTTCAGAACACAAAAGGATCAGAGTACATTATCTGTGAAGAGAAAGACCATTAGATATTTAGAATCTTACTTTGCAAATGGGGATGGTATATCCTGTGCCAAAACTGTAAAATGAAGAGGCGTCTCACACTAAAAGAAAAATAAACCAAGTTGCCAGCAATGTAGGCCAAAATAATTCATGGTATAACTTCTTCAATCAAAATATCTGCTTATGTAACTAATTTTGTTGCTAGCAGGAATTATACTTCACATTTAAAATGAAGACTGTATATGTGAACGTGACACAAGTGCTTACCAAATCCAAAGATGCCACATAGTAAAAAAAAGGCAACTTTACTCTCAGTAACATTAAATATTCAGTAAAGCTAGTATAGCAAGACCTTTCTATAAATGCAATATTACTGTTGTTCCATGTAGTCTTCACTGAATTATTTGTTTGGCCTTGTTGCATTCAGTATCATCCGTGTATTGCAGGGAGGTGGTGTGGGAAGGTCCAGTTGCTACATTATACAAATGCAGCCTCTTAAATCAAAACGCACATCAGGGGATTTTTATAGGGTTACTCAGGCTGTCTGTTTTCCCTTTAGAGCTTCTATTCTTAACCACTTCTGATGGTATGTTCATTCTGACTATTTTATCTGAGGTTTAAACATACTTTCTGCCCAGGACCAAGAACTGATCTCATGAGCCAGATGTCAAATTGAAGCTAACTATTCTCTTCCTGCAAGGAGCTCAGACAATAAACAAGAAAAATCACTTATGAATTCAAAACTGGTGTAGTCAGAATTACTGAAACGTATTGGGAAGCCACGCAATGTTGAAATTATTGTTTAGGAATGACCCATAAAGGGGTCAGAGGGAGTGGCGCGCTTTCAAAATTAGCATCAGCTGATCGTGAGTCATTGACCAATCAAAACCAAATTACTGAAAGCTTGTTGACCAGCCAGTGCTCTGGAAAAGAAGCAAGTGATGAGGTAGTACTTGGTGTTTGGTGTGGACTGCCAGGCCTCATTAAAAGATAACTGAAGTTCTTGTAGTATTTCTCCATAATATGCAGAACTTGTGGTGCAGGAGACTGCTATTGACTTTCTATATTCCAGTTCAGAACAGTAAAATATGCTTTGATATTTTAAAAAAATATAATTTTTTAAAGTGATTCAATTGTTTATTTGTAGGAAAATTAATTAAATTAAAAATGAATACTCATTCAAGATTACTTCATAAGATTCCACAAAGCCTCAAAGGAGAAGGAAAGAACTTGGGACTTAAAACCTGGGCTTAAAATATCAGCCTGATTAGCAAGGAAGTGAATGCAGCTGTTTATAATATTAAAAAAAAAAAACAAAGAAAAAACAAAAAAAAGACACAAGTGAAGGGAAGTTGATGGAGACAGCAACTGTAAGGGAAGCAGAAGTACATAGGGAGAATTTATGACAAGTAGAGCCACAGAAAATAGGAAGATGTGGTTTTTCAAGTACATTTGGAACTAAATAAATACTGACATGGTAGATTACATCCTTTACTGGCATGGTAGATTACAATCGTACAGAAAGATTGATATGCTACTTCTCTGTTTGATACTCAAGTATTTTTTCTGACCTACTGTTATCCGTTTAAGAGCAGTGCTTGATCGAGAAATATTAGACATGAACTATGGGAACAAACTCTTCAGGGTAGAACTCAGAAGGATTAATTTATTTGGTGCCATGGAGAAAACTAAGAGGTGTTAACGGAACTACACGTGAACAAACATCTCCAGAGAGAAACACACAACAAATTAAATGGCTCACAGCGAAACTGCGCAGTTGAGGTATGAGTATGATGCTAATTAGTCACTGTAAATCTCTGAAAGTTTATTCATACTCTGTGTCTTTCCTAAAACACATAGTAAATCAAAGAGGAGCTCAAAGTCTTATTTGTTTTAGGAAGAAAGTAGGGTGCTCAGACTAACTCCCATCTCCTAATTTTCTTTTGTAATTGAATGAACTTGATAATTTGTTTTGTTGTCTCTGAAACATTATTCGTCAAAAACATTCTTGAAATTCACCACCCCCATAGTTTGTAGTAGCTAATCATTTCCAATTTTTTACACGTATAATTTTTTAAGAATTGGAAATTTTATTTATAAATCACATTTACAGTATTCAGTTTATTACAGAACCTATCAAGAAGTGTATACTTAAATCAAAAGAAGCAGAGTCATTGCAGTAAGCCAAAAGGGGTCATGAATACAACAGCTAAGGCAGAATAAGGCAGAACCATGTATTGAGTGTTAGGCTGGATATAATTTGACAATAATTTGGGGAACAAATACTCATAACAGATAAATCAATTTTGAGTTTGTCTATAAGCAGGAGATGGCAATCTGTAACAAGAATAGATTTATTTATTTGTTTGATATTGGGTTCTGTATCTACACAGTGCTCTAAATTTGCACATAAACCTACTTCCAGTCATGGCAGCTGTTACAGCCCTCGAAGCACTAACAGGCTCTGTGATTCCTCTGTCCCTCTGAGAGACCTGGCTGCCACTGCTTGAGACCAGCTCTAACAAAGCATGACTGTGGGACTGGGTCAGGCTGCTGTCTGAGCCCTGTGCAGGGGCTGCTTCCCCTTGGAGGAGCTGGATTCAACCTTCAGTTCTTGCCCTTGTCCCTTTCTTGAGCTAGGTTACACACTGATCCTGCTGCATTGTGCTGCCTCTGCCTCAGACTTGCCTTCTCACCATGGACTTGTTGGTCAGTCACTGAATCAGTGGCTGAACCAGGATTTTGTCACTAGACCTCACCCTGGTACAATGAGACTGCACACCTTCTCCATGTCACTGTCCCTGCTTGCTTTGCAGCTAGCCTTGGCTCCCAGCTTGCCTTCCATTTCAGAGCAGCCTGATATTTTTGCTCCTTGACTACAGCTGCATAAACACGTAATTTAGAAGAGACACATTCTTTGGTATACTAAATTTAGCACCCAAATTTAAAAGCTCACAGTGAAAATCTCCTTCAACCTTCCTGTCTATCTTACAGAATGTAAAAAAAAAAAATATATAGGTGAATCCTGAATAGGACGTTGAAAGAACAATAACCGCCACTTGGTACAGCACTTTGTGAAGAATTATCAGCAACCCTGATTTAGTACTTTTTCATATATCCTGGAGCAAAATAATCTTCCTAAAATACTACTTTTTCAGGACAGAAGTGCTAGATACTATGTTAAACTTTTGTTTTTGTTCAGACAGGCTCAGGAAAAAAACCTGTAATTAGTTGCCTGGCACAAAATGGCTCTGGATCACTTTGAGAAGAATCAGCATAATAAAATGTTACAAGAACAAGCCAGACCAACCTGCTCTGCTAGCAGTGCTTTGCTCATTCCCTAGCTCCTGCTCCAGTCCTGCCTGAGCTCCTTCTCAAATCAACAGCCATCTCATTGAACAGTGCTTAAGTGCATGGAGCTTCATTTCCATAAAAATCGTAGAATCATAGAAAGGTTTGGATTGGAAGAGCCTTCAAATATCACCTAGTTCCAACCCCTCTGCCATGGGCAGGGACACATTCCACTAGACCAGGTTGTTCAAAGCCCCATCCAACCCAGACTTAAACACTTCCAAGAATAGGTCATCCACAACTTCTCTGGGCAACCTGTTCCAGTGCCTCACCATCCTCACTGTAAATTTTTTTTCCTTATATCTAATCTAAATCCATCCTCTTTCATTTTAAGGTCCTTAATCCCTGTCCTATGACTACATGCCCTTGTAGAAAGTCCCTCTCTAGATTTCTTGTAGGCCTACTTCAGGTACGGGAAGGTTGCTATAAGGTCTCCCCAGAGCCTTCTCTTCTTTAGGTTGAACAATCTCAACTCTCTCAGCCTGTCTTCATAGAAGAGGTGCTCCATCCCTCTGACCATCTTCATGGCCCTCTCTGGACCTGCTTTCCTGTGCTACAGGCTCCAAAGCTGGATGCAGTACTCCAGTTTGGGTGACACCAGAGCAGAGGGAGATAATGACTTCCCTCAGCCTGCTGGCCATGCTTCTTTTGATGCAGCACAGGGTCAAGAGTTTGAGTGGCAGAGGTGCTTTGCCAGAAAACTACAAACCCTGTTGCCACCACAGCTTTAGTGTTTGAATAGCTGCTGCTGTTTCTCTTGCTGATCTCTCAGCTCCTCAAACTGCAAAAGGCCACTCTCAGTAATATCTCTTCAAGAAAAATGTAATGAAGCTCACTGGCACTTCAAGCTTATTAAACCTGAAAGCTTTTTTACCTCTGGCTTACCTCCCCATTTATACAATGTATGGCACATGCTTTGTGAAGTTCTGGCACGATGTCCTTCCCTTTACACTAAAGATTAGTTAACCACATTGCAAGATTTTATGAAGAAGACCATTTTAGGAAACGCAAAAAATTGACATCTGTAGAACTAAAGCAACACTTGACTTTGATATATCAGTGTTATACTACACAAAGCTCCTTTTATTGCTTTGTTAGAAACTTGTATTCTATTTCCCATTACATTACGTTTATTCATCAGAGGACCGACGTTTTCTAAGTTCCACTGACTTTTGTAGTCTAAAGTGCCCTAGATATCTTTCAAAATGTGGGTAATTAGGGCATGTCTCCCAAAGAAGCAGCAAAATTGGAGAGCACTTGTTTATCAGGTGCCACAAGATGGCAACTGAGGGTAGTGAAGTTGTGTTTATTTTCAAAAGCCCAGTGGTGTTTTCCAAGAACAAATACCTTTCTGTATAGACTGTGACCATTAGACATTGTCTTTAATACAAGAGATGGGCAGTAAGCTCTTCAACATGGCAGAAGTAGCTGCTAAGAGTTTACTGTGAAAACCATAAGCCAGGTCCAGCTTGTGAGAAGAAGTAGATCTATAAGCTGGAGAACTAGAAGTAAAAAATATATAAGTGAAGGGCTGTGCATAGGAGGTTAAAACAGCCTGATGAGGAAACTTTAGGTAAGAGGAAGAAAAAGCTTTATATAATGAGCCTAGCTATTCTACCGAATGCACCTGTCATGCAGGCTGAAAATGCGATGCTTGCGCTCTCTTTTGCAATCCTCTTCTGATGTGCTTGCTTCATATTCTGGCCAGAACACCATGATTTGAATTTCTGCTATTCCATGACTTGCCATCTTCAGTGTATGTTATGGGAGAAGAGGAGGTCATGGTGAGGCAGAACAGAAGGTATGACCCGGCCATATGGTGTCCTTGAGGGATCTTTGCTGGTAGATATCCATAACCCCAGCCTGCAGTGAAATATTCCACTGTCCTCACACGTCTCTCCAATCTGCTGTTCTCTTGTTTATGTGGCTACATCCTCATCCCAAACAGTTCAGTATGCTAAGGCTCTAAAGAAACCTGAAAGTCAGCTGTGCGAGGTTCACTTTTAATTTCTTTGGAATAAGAGGCCGGTTCCTACCCTACAGCTTAGGGCTTAGGGCTTGCTTTGTGCCCGCACCTTCCCACAGGGGCCGTAGCAGGGAAGCAGCAAGAGGAGCCTGGGTATACCTGGAGCCTCCCTTTCCTGACAGAGGAAGGATGAATATAACGTTTATTTAATTGTTAAGGAGGGGCTGCTGCCCGACTCACTGCCTGTGTTGAAGTCAGGGTTGGGTGGCTTGTGGCCCCCAAAATAGGTCAGGCTGGTTATGGGCGATAGTCATGAATGCCCCCTCCCTGTGATATAAGAAATAGTTACTGCTGCAAGAAGTGCAATATTTTGATTTAAGCTAAAAGTAGAATTAGTTTCTATAGAATTAATTTTCTAACTAACTTAAGTTCCTTCTAAGCAATTGTATTTTTTTTGAAAGTTAGAACGTCCCTCTAATAGCAAGTTTTCTTTATAGCATGTTCTTTTTCAGTGTTTTTCCAGACAGTGTTCTTTGAGAAATGTTAACATCTTAGTATTAAGTATGGTATGTGCTGAGCAGATGTGTCTTCTTCTATAATACCCTTGTTTGCATTCCTTCCCTATATAAAATGTAAGGTCAGAGAGAGCTGGCTCCAAAGCTCCAATTAGCAAGCGATTTGGCTGTTGTGAAGTTCATATTAACATTAAATCAGTCCTTGGAAAGTAACAGAATATGCGTTAAGATTTCTGGGAAAATTCACACATATGCAGGTACGTGGGAAATACATTCTGTCATGAGCTTTTGTCTCATTACGCGTGACTGATTGAAACCACTCCCTCGTGCATCCAGCACTGGAATAAAGGATGCCTGCATTCTAAAACTCCAAAACGAGTCTAACAGAGAGTTTATTCGCCGCCATTTTCGCCATCACCAGCGCCCTAGAGGGTCTCCGGGGTCTCGTGGGGTGACCGCCAGGGCGCGACTTCCGCCTCCTACGACCGCGCGCGCGCGCGCGCGCGACTCCGCCACCCCCGCCCCTTCCGGCAGCGCCGTTCCTCCTGCGCACCGCCCCCCTCCCGGCGTGCACCTCGCGCCGGAAGCGGCTGACGACAATAACAAACATCGGCGGCGGCCGCCCGTCCCCGCGTTCCCCAGCGCCGCCTCTCCCCACCGGCCCCGCGTTCCCCAGCGCCGCTGCTCCCCGCCAGCCCGAGCGCCGTGACCGCTGAGGCGGCGCGTGTCCCCGTGAAGCCGCTCGCACGGAGAGGGGGGGTGGGGGCTTCGGCGCCGCCGCAGGATGCGCGGCGCTGCCGCGGGATCCTCGGGTGAGTGATGCCGCGTGAGGCGCGGGCTCCCCCGCACCGCCCCGAGCCTGGTCTCGGTCCCTCTCAGACGGGGGAAGGGCAGGCACCCCCGTTACCGGCGGGCGGCCCAGTCTTGGCAAGGCCTGGCGGTCCCGGCTCTGGACGTGGGGCGGGTGGTAGAGAGCCGGGAGGCGGGGAAGACCGGGATCCCGCTGCTGGCTGCGGTCCCGGGGTGACGGGTTGACCCCGGAGGGAGGAGGGCGCGGCTCCCAGCGGGGAGCGGTGGGTGGCGGGGCAGCGCCGGGCGGGCTGGGGTGCTCCCTCCCTTCCTCCCTCCCTTCGCAGGGTTCCGCTGCCAAGGCGAAGGATTCGCGATGAAGTTACTCTAAGGAATGACTCAGCCTGGCTGCGCCTCCGTGCCCGGCGCCGTGCAGGAGCATTGTGTTTACAAACGTTTGTTCTGCCTTTGCCTCGGTTGTTTACTTGTTCCCCGCTTCCGAGGAAGCGTATGTCGTGTGCTGAATTTTCCCGTCGGATTCTAGTTGTTGTTTTTCTAGGAGGTTTTCAGGCTCTTTGTTTCATCCGTGCTGGCGTGTCTTTCCTAGTGGCCCCCGAAGTTTTGGCTGACGGTGGTCCAGAGGTAGAAAAGCAGATGTCCTTGCTGGGAAAGTGAAATGAACTGGTCTTTGTAGCAGTCTTGTCTCTTACTTAACTTCACCTAGAGATGATAAAAAAGATAATTATATCTGAACCTGAGATACTTGTAACCAACCCAGAAACGTTTGTTTATTTTTCTTATAGCCATAACTTTTGCGTGTCATTTGTTTTTTCATTTGAATTAATTTAGTATGTTCTGACTCTTAGCTATTCCCCATGGTTCATGTTTAAATTTTTCACGGTTATTTCTTTATGGGAGAGAGGTTTTTTCTACCACTCACATAATTCTGTGTTAGAAGTAGTTAATTCAATTAACTTTATGGAAGAACCTGAAGATGTTTGGTTGACTGCATGGTAAAAGATAATGATGTTGGAGAAATAATGAGGATGGAAAAACATGCTTGGTACTGTTAAAGCTCATACAGCTGGGCAGTACTGTGAGGAATACAAGACACTGTAAATACTTCATAGTAATAAAGAAAACTTGTGTGCTATTATGGTATATTTTAAGTTGTAAACTTTAAGAGTGCTTAGTATCCTGTGCGTTGGGAAGTTTTTAGCAGATAAAGCACAGGAAGAAAGGACTTCGTCGTTATCTAGTGTTTTAACATAAACTTTAGTGCCAAGGAGCAAATATTATCAAGAAAGAAATCACATATTTAAACATTAGTAAGCTTAGTTTAAGTGAAAGTGTGCAGAGAATCTATTTGTGCTTATTCTGAATGCTGTTTGGAACTCAAAATGGCTTTATTATGTTGGGAGAAAACTTACTGAAGAATGCGAGGTAAGGGACCTTTGCTGTCCTGGTTGTAGAGCTGGAAATACGAATGGGATCTGTTTAGATAATGGATTAGTGTAAGATAGATCTAATTGCGCTACTGTATATTTTATAGCTGTATATTTTATAGATTTTTTTTTAAAAAGCAAAACTGTTATGCTGTGTTATGTTGATCTATTCTTGTGCTCAACGCAGATTTGGGTTAGTAGTCTCTCAGATTGTCTTTTAGGCGCTGGCTTTCTCCTCATGTCATGTTACCATATTTATAATTAGAAGAGTATGCAGCAGACTTTCACTCTGACTAAAGAAGAGGGCAAGGGTTATTTTGAGGTCTCCTGTGGTGTCTGAAACATTGTTTGTCCCTGCATATTGTGTGAACGCAGCTCAGGTTACACTGTCTTGGAAAAATTAAGGTGAAAAACTTAACTTCTAAACTGTTAGTACATTTCTTAAAATTTCAGTTATTCTGGTTAAGTAGAGGGCAAGGGTATGTGGTGGGGTAAGAGTAGCACATGTCAGTTTGTTCCTTTTGATAAGAGAGTGGCAGTTACAGTAGGATCGCTTGAAAGAACTTTACTGTATGTTATCCTGTAGGGTAGGTTGTTATCAGTGTTTTCTTAAGTCTTTATTTGATTTTAAACTAGCAGTTTCTGTGGAAGACTGAGTCAGTGGTGTGAAGGTCTTGAGACTTCTGTTGCACAGGTTGGGTTTATCTGCATATTGTGGTGGAGTAAGTCAAAATGAAAAACCAAAGCATGCATACCCGGCTGTCACACGAGCTACTTTGGAGAGTGTCCAAGCAGTCATGGGTCTCCTTCTGCATATGCATATTGCTAAAGAAAGTTGTGCTCCCGATTTTGGTCCGCCGCTCAGTTACATTATATGAGGAGTTTCTGAAGGGAAAAAAAGAAATTTTTGATATCCTGCTACTTTCAAGGACCCTACTAATAGTTACCTTCTGATGCAAAGTTGGTAAACAGTGTTATCAAGTATCAAACACTTGATTACAAAATGCCAACTTACATAATGATATTATATTATATTATACTGCAGGACGTGATTGAATGCACTGATACCAAGCAGGCAGAAAAGATGTCACTAATACATAAGTTGCTTATCTAATTGGTAAAATTACAAAGTGCCTGTTTTGTAGCTAATCTTCAGAGTAATGATTTCAGTATGTAAGATCCTAACATGAATTCTTTTTCCTAAAAGCCTACAGCATGATTAACGGTGATAGGGAAATTGCTAACAATTGTTTTTGTGAGCTAGTTAGGATACTGTGGTTATTGTGAAAGTCACTTATCTATTTATGAGTAAATTTATTTTGCAGATACCCTTTTAGTTTTGAGTTCAGTTGAAAGATAGGTTTGGAAGACATCGTAGCCACATATCAGCTATTTCTATCTCTATTCCTAAGGAGGGTTGAAAGTGAATATACTTTGGTGATGTTTTTTTAAATGGGATTTGAATCTGGTTTCTGTATGAAATGACTTGTTTAAGTGTTATATGAATTTCTCTCACCTGTATTGATTACCTGTTGATTGAAAGTAACATGTAAAACTGTTTTGATTAGTTGGGTTCCAAACGTCCTGCATCTGTCTTTATGTGTAACACTGTAGGTCCAGCAAGAAGGCTGGTGTGTGCATACTTGAGAGCAGGTCTGCCTAAGGAATGTTCTATTGGGTCTCTGACTTTAGAACATGTTTTTTTTTTTTTTGTTATGAAATAGGTCATATTTTCTTACCTCTGGAGATTTCTTGAAATAGTATTTTTGCCTTTTTAGGAGAGTAGGAAAGTTTTGGTGGTAGAGAAATAGTGTGTTCAGTATTTCAGTTGCCTTTTTTTTTATTTGGCAGGATAGGTGAAATTAATACCTATATGATAGAAACACAACGCTTCATTATTTTTGAAGTTGTGTTTGAAAGGCCACTATGCCGTTTCCAGTTTTAACAGATTGAAAGCAATGTGTATTTTGGAAGTACAAAGCAGCAATAATTAAAGAACAAGTTTTACTTCTGTCATGGATTCGGAAATCAGACCGCTCTTTTCAAAGGTAAAAGATAAATTCTGTTAAGAATGGCACTTTATTGAGATCTGATTCTGCTGTGAACATTTGAGGTAGCTGCTCTTAAATTCTCAAATTTTACTTTGATTTTAGTGCTGAAGCTTTCTTTTCTAACTGACTTAACTGTTAGTGTTTTGTATGACTGAACGTGTTCATACCACATCCTGTAAAATATGCTTTATTGTTTATTTTACATATAGTAGATATGACTGCAGCAATTTTTGCTCTTTACCATTTGGATGACGATTTTGTGGTATTGCGGGGACTCTAAATGTTAGTGATTTATCTCAAATTTTATTTTGGGTTCATGGTGCCAAGTAGCTGTGCTGGTATGTCAACTGTGTGGATATTTCTCCCTGATTTAGTGTGGTTGTGACCAGGGTAGACAGTACATACTGACAAAATGATGCTTTTATTTATACAGTTTTCCATCCTCCAGAGTGTGTATTTTTATTAAGTTCAGATGAATTAGAGATTCTTATGTAAGAATATATTGTGTAACTCGTCTAGCAGATCTCTTATATTATGCTTATGCTATATTGCAGCTATTCTGCTAGTAAACTCACAATGACTTATTTGTCTATCATGATCAAAAATATTCTTTACAAATACTTGTCTACTTGAAAGAGGCTTGAAAGATTGAAAGAGACTTGATTCAAATCCAGTGAATGCTTCTTTATACAAATAATGAAAATATGTCTCAAATCTCAATTCTGTCTGAACAAAAAGAGGGGGCGTAATGTGCAAACTTCACTTATGTGGAAGACTTGGAAATAAAATACATATAAATTTCAAAAATAAAATGTAATATAACAATTTCACATGCATTTTATGGCTGCAAACAACACAACCAGGGTACTGTAAGGTAGGAGTACAGTACGGTAGGTATTTCAACAGTTGTTTTTTTTATTTTGTGAGTTGTGTAGTTCTTGGCAATATTTCAGAAAGGGATTTATGAAATTTACGCACCGTTAGTTGTTTTAAACTGTCAAAGATTTGTCCCAGCAACCTAAAGGACAGCTGGAAATTACTGAAAACCTTTTTGAGATAAAAGTTTTAAATTCTGCAGGCGCATCCTGCAGCTTACAATGCTGTTATCTTCTTTTATATTGATGCCGATAGAGATCTGAAGGTGATTTGTAACTATGTAACATGTAGTAAGCTGATTTTCCAAAAATCTAGACATGATTTTTGATATGTATTCTTAGGTAGGGTGAGGGTTATGTTGACTCTGCATGTCACGGATGCTCCCTTGTCTATTTCGGATACTACTGAAAAAAAAGTGTTGATAAGTAGGAGGTTCATAAGTGATATGTGAATTGTAAGGAACTGAAAAATGAGAAGTTGGAGAAGTTCCATCTTTAGATCATGACGATTCAAATGCTAAGTTTATAAACATCTATGTAAATAAGAAACATTTGAAACAATTTTGGATGTTGCTAGTAATTTGAACAATGTACCAAATAGTGGTGAATTTCCTTATCTCTGGAAAACTTTAAAGTTATTCTAGGATATGACTCCTTAGGAATAGAAATTAATGAAGTACTTTTGACTTTTTTGTAGGCAATCAGACTAAATCGCAATGAATTTTTACTTGTCTTACATTTCATTATTGTCAATCTTTTACTTTCTTTTGTATCTGTAGTGTTTTCATTCCTGTGAAATAAATGCTATTTAGTCAGTCTTACTTTCTGTGCTTTCTTCATTTGAAATAGATTTGGTCAAGTTACCTTGTACTCTCCACACAAAAGAGAAGGAAAACCCTTGTAGCATTAATGATGGTGTATCTGGAAAGGGGAGGGCAGAAGAAGTGATCTCATAGTCTGTGTTTTGAGAAACTGTCCTCTTTTGCATCTGAAGTAATTGCCCATTTTTTAGTTATCTTAACCTGCCCTGTAAGGAGATGATGGCATTTTTTTAAAAGGTTAGCATTTATAAGAAGTTATCTATTAATAACTGATGATAGCATGGGCAGTTAGGAATGTGAATTATGCCTTCTGTAAATTCTCACTTGTCATCTTGGATGATGGTGCTGACGTTCGGTACCCCCTGTATTCATCAGCCTCTTTTCAGCCTTAGTTGTAGCGTAAGAGTTTGTAGGGCTGTGTAGTAAGCTGGATCGTGGAACTAATTTAAGGTAGCAGTAACCTGGGGAAGTACACTATTTCTAACTTGTTGTAGCAAAGTAATCCACGTTACTCTGTAAAAGTGTAGGAAGTTGCACCACTGAAAGCTGGTGCTGGGTGAGGAGCAGGAGAACTGGCCAAGGGAAGGGGTTTGTGAGTCTGCTCTTACTTTAACCAGTGTTTATGTGATTGTGATCTTGGTTAACCAGAGTGAGTGTTAGTGAAATAAGGATTGGTGCTGACTTGTCTGACTTTGATGTAAGAAATAAAGGAACTTTTGTTGGCTGTTTCTTGCAGAATTGTTTGCAAACACTGTAAGATTTTATATGCTAATTATTTTTAAAAAGTCTGAAGGGAGAACCTTCCCATGAGTACAGAGTCAGTCAGCTCCACATAGCCAAGAGCACCATTCTTTGCAAAGTGACTATATTAATCTCTAACTGGAGTGAGACTTGTGTTTACAAATGCTTTGAAACAGCAAAATTATACATTAGACAAAAAGCTGAAAAAACCTTCAGCTAGCTTTGTCAAAGACCAAGTCACAGGCAGCTGTGGAAAGACTGTTTCCATCAATTGAAAGCAAAAAAAAAAGTAAAAAAGAAAGAGAACTTCTATAGGCTGTGGACTGTTTCCTAGCAATAAGAATGTCAGAAATTCTTAATTTGTTTTCTGACTTGTACCTGTTAACTGAGGCACAGAAATTTCTTTTTTTTTTTGTCAGGTAAGCAATCTGGGATTTTGAAAAATGTGGTAGTGTTTTCCTTTTTTTTAAAGTTGTAGAAGAACTTTTGTCTGATCCATTATATGGATTATTTTTTGACAGCTTCTCAAATCAGTGAAAAGAGCAGTGTAAACAGATGCTAACCCTCAGATCTAAAGCTTTGAAATGATGTAAATATGAAATCATGACACAATGCCTAATAATGTTCATGTTGTCTCATAAACATGTTTGGAGCTATTGCTTTCCTAGAATTTGCAAAATAAGTTGTGTTGCAACTTGTAAGAATCTGCATTAATTTGGGCTGCACCTACTTTGCTGAATAAGGAACTTCCATGTAATTTGGAGTTGCAGGAGCAATTCTGAATATGATGGTCTTACATCACTCTTAAGTTGGTACTTGTAAAAAATATTGTCTTGGGGGTGGAGGGGAACCACTTGTATACTGTGATTTACTGTTTACTTAATTACTGAGTTTTGAAATTCCTCTTTAGTGAATAGGGAATAGGGGCCTAAGTATATTTGCTGTTTGCTCTGCAGAATTGTAACTTGGTTCTTGCATGGGAAAGGCTTGCTTTACTGACCAGGAGCTGAGTTTGAAGCTGGTAACACCACTGTGACTATTGGAGATGCTGTAATTAAGTAACCGCCTCTGTGCCTGATGCACATCTCAGTGCAGTATAAATAGAGCTCCAGATGGCACCTTACAGATGTCGGGGATTGATGGCCTTTCTGTAAGACTGCTATGTGGCTTGAACCTGAGGTTTATAGGCTTTGATATAAGGTGGTAATGGGAGATCTCCACCTGGAGTAACATGTATCTCTGTTGTTAGATGTGGTTTTTCTGGTTAAATTTATTTTGGAGGAGCGGGGGATGAAACTATTCTCTGCAACTGGGTCAGGAGGAGCCTTACTGTTTATTCATTATATAGCTTAGGATTTCTTTTAAAGAAGTTCTACTTTAAGTTTTTGAAGTGCCTTTTAAAGCATGTGTCCTTTCAACAGTAGGCCTTTCAGTTAAGGGTATGCATTTGCGTTGTGTTTTAGAAACTAAGCCATTTCTGTTGCTAAAAGCATTAGTAAAGAATGTATGCCCTTGTAATGAGATCATTCTGTCCTCCTGATGGTACTAGTAGTCTTCTGCAAAATGAATGTGTTTCTGATTAGGTACATTAGTTGTATTCAAGAAAGTTCCTTTGCTTTTAGAGATCTTACAACTAATATGAAGGAAGGTGCTTGTTTCTTTAAATTCAGCTTCAGTCTCTGTTTATTTTCCTTTGATAGTAGGATTTACGTGCTATAAAATACTTCACTTGTGAAGCGAGGTATGCAAGTTGAAGCAAATGAGCACTTTTTGAGAAGGACACCTGAAAAAAACCTAAAGGAAATAGAGGTAGACAGGTTTGTGGAAGAAAACAAAATTAAATAGAAGGAACATTCTGCACTAGTTTTGTTCCTTTGTCTAATATAGAGTTGCCTAAGTTGAAGTGAAACGGGAGATCCTGCTCTAAAAGGAGAGGAGAGGAAGGTGAAATCGCAGGAATTGCATCTCGAAGGCAAACCTTAAAATTTGCAGTGAAGCTCAGTTTAAGATGTTAATGTGCCTCAAAGTTGGCTCTGCATCTCCAGAGGTAAAAAAGGACTGTTCTCCCTGAGGGTAGATGTTCTCCAGGTAAGATATTCAGTGAAGGAGGAGTAGCACTTTGAGCCTTTTAAGCATGTGACAGACTTGTCAGCCTTTGCCTCAGATGAACTGAACTTTTGACGGGGGGAATTCTGCAGTGATTTCCCATGAGACGCCTGACCCTTATAATCAGGGGTAAGTTTATGACTCTTATTGGAGATGCTGTTACCTACATTATAGATAGCCTCAGCTGGTCTGCAGTAAGAGAAGAAAGTCCTTCTTAGCAGCATATAAATGATGCTTGCACAGAGCTATGTGCATTTCTGATAATTTGCAGCATGGAATTGCTTGCTTCTGAGTGAACTGTGAGAGTCTAGCCTTGCTTAGGTAGTTAAGCTAGTTCTGTCTGTCTGCTTTCAGAGTTTAGCTGCTGGAATATACATAGAGGGCGAAGGAGTGTGGTCCTCTTGGTCCTCTATGAGCTGAGAGTTGAAACATTGATATGTGTGGCACTTACTGTACAGGTGTGAAATGGTACTTCCACAGGCATAGAAAGCGCACTGTATACTGGTGTGTTGGAATGGAATTTTAAACTACTGGGTTTAAAGGAAAGCCATGACTTTGCATCGATCAGTTTAAATTTCAGAACTTAAAGAAAAATGTATTAATGCTTGTCTTTGGAGTTTAGTTTTGAATCCAGTTTATAAAGGAGACATGGGAAATGTGGTGTGAAAAAACATGTGCATGAACTTAAATATTTTTATATTGTAGAAGAAACTTAATGACTTTAAAGTGAAGTTGATAATGTCCCTTTAAACCCAAATAGCATAAAAGTTGATTTCTTTGTCCTACCCTGAATGCATTTGAATGAGTTTGTGAAGTTGGAAAGAATTGTACCATGAAACAATGGAACATTCAGAGTTGGATAACATAGGAAGGATTCTGCACTTATTGGCAGAAATGGTTAATGTAGCCATAGGAGGATTATTTATAGTGTTGTGAAACCCGTGATACCTGTACTGTAATTACAAAAAAGATAAGTCTGTAAACAGACATTCATTTCCTTTTACAGATGTAACAATGAATGTGTTCTGAGCTAAATAAGATATGTTTCAAAACTTCTTGACATGCATTGGAAGTACTGATCAATACAGATTTGAAAAGTGCTCAGTTGTTGAAGAGTTTGGATAGGAAAAGCCTGCAATACATTCATGAAGTGAAGCAGATGTAGCAATTGCATTGCTATGTAAACACAATGTAGAGCAGTGAGATAAATGTTACAAACAGTGCATTGTATTCATGGCTGGTTTTGGTGTTTTGTTAGCTGGTGTAACAAAATATACATCTTTTGAATTAATTCTGGAATCTTATTCTACTTTGTGCTATTCTGACATTCAGTTTTACTATTTCATTCTTTTTCCGATATTCATGTCTATCATCTTCTGTCTGCTCTTGCAGCTGCTACAGAGATTTCCTTTTCAAATTTTCAGCTATTTTTTTAATAGTGTTACAGATAATTTGTGGCTGTTGAATGTGCAAGCTCCAGTCCCATAGTTTGAAGGATCTATTTTAAATGATAGCATGGACCTAATGCTGCAGGTCACACAGTTTAAATGAATAATCTGAGTGGGTTAGTCATTTTGTTAGTTTGTCTGGTTACATAGTTAGCAGCTCTGTCTTTCATAGTTGTCAAATTCAATAGATGTTCAACCTCTGCTAAAATTAATTAAAAAAATTTCATCAATGTAACTAAAAAAGCTTGAAGCTTATAATGCTGTGTAACAGTAATGCCAAACAATCCTGGAATTAATTAATGGCCTGTTAAGGTAACACGAATAAGAAATGTATGTATTTATGGATTTAATCTATTGAAGCTTGACAGTGCCTGACTTTCACTTCAATCTTATGTGAAAAGCTTTTGTTTAATACTAATCATAAGGTTCTTGAATATTGGGAATGAACGAAAAGGCTTATTTGTGATGTTTGTCAGACCTTGCTTTTGATAGTTTGCTGTAATGTGATTTTTGAAAGAAAAAGGACTTAAGCAACTGTGACTAGTTTTCATGCATCTCCCCCTTTAACTATTCTTGGACTTTGTTGGTCAGACTCAACCTGTGAAAACAGACAACCGGAAAGAGGCACTCAACATAGTTCCTGCTGAAGAGAGGACTGTAGCCTGCTTTTATTGGGCGCTAGTTAATCTGCAGGAGAGCTTGGTGTTAGAGGCATGTGTTCTCTGACACCTTACTTTACATGGTTCCTCTGGCCCTGGAAGTACTTGCTGAAATTTGTGACAGCCATGGGAATGGGTGAATTATTTTTTTCCTTTTAAAGAGTAACCTGATAGAGGTTTGTCCTGCATGTGTGAGTGTAGTTCTGTTCCCCTGGGATTGTTTGTTGAAGTGTTGGGTGGGAGAAATACAATTGTTCTTTGACTTCTTAATGGTTGCAAGGAATTAGAAGAATACAGATTGTAGTGTGATCCCACTTTGTGGCAGAAATGTTCCAGTAGTTCCTTGTTATTCACATTAATGTACATTACTTTGGTCTAAAGCAAATATTCATGAGTTTATTTTGCTCAGGTACAACTAATGACTGCCTATAGCTAAACTGGCTGAGGACACTTTAGCTACTGATTTTCCAGTTCTGGTAGTTAAACGTACTGCTTTTTTTCTTTTATTGCACCTATGCTTCTGAGAAGGTGATATATGTATTTTGTGTGGGAGAAAAGAGGGACTGGACAGAGGGAGAAGGTAGTAGTTCAAATAACAGCCTAATAAAGTGCATTCTGTTCCCTGTGTGTGAAATACATATGATAACTAATTTCTTCCTTTATCATAAGATTTTCAAATTTGGGATGAGGTGTTCTTGATTTAGTTAGTACCACAAGTTGTATAAAATGATTTACACATTCTAATGGTCTTCAGGCTTCAACAAACCTATTTTTAGTAGTGGATTATCACCCTTTATAGGGCCTGATCATCTTCTCAAAGCTTGCTAGGGCATTAACATGATAGAAGTAATGTTTGTTTGCAGTTAAGATTTTGATTCTGCACTTGTGTGACGGCCCTGAGCCCAGCCGCTCATTACTGCCTTCCTCGTCAAGGGCTACTTCTCCTTTAGGACTGCTTCTTAGCTGAGAACAGTTAAAATGAGCTGGGGTAACCTGAAAAGCCTACCTTTGCTAAACTGGCTCACTTTGATTGTTGTATTTTCAATTGTAATTTAAATGGCTGTTTTGGGATAGAAACCACCTGGCAAGGATGCCAGTGACAAGCAGCTGGGCACAGTAAATACATAAGTGAATATCTTAACCATTTTGAAAGTAGGTAAATAGCTTAGGAAACAAGGTTGCGTTGTTGCAGGTAAGGAAGGTGATTTATTCCTGAAGGAATCTGTTGTATATAGCTGCAGGATAAGGCTGCTAATTCAACACCAGTAGCATGTGTGCCTTTTTATACTAGATTTCCTTTCTGTGTTACTCTTAGCATTGGCACGTCAGCGTTCTTCACCAGTTCTGAAAACCACTTTGCATTAATGGAAATGCTAGAAATACTTTTTGATGAATTAACTTTGCCACCCTGTAAATACTGAGGAATATCACTAATGGTTATTTTAAATTGAATTTATGGGCAAAAATATTCAGGTATGTAGCAGATTTGACTTGAGCAGACTTGTAACTGGATAGTGTTGTTTCTAACAGAAAAAATACTACCACGTAACTGTTCTTTCTGGCATTGACATACACTGATTTTGGGTTAGATGCGCTGGTGTCTGTAAAATCCTTACGTTTTAATAGTACCTGTAATTGCATTCTTTATCTTTGCAGATCTTCTCTGGCTTTGAACAACAATGCTACTCAATTGCCAAAACTTAAGTGAATGTGCGCATTATTCTTCTCTTGGATTTGAAGATGATGTTAACTTCATATAGTGCCTGAAGGTAATTCTTTCTTTGCTTGGAGTTAAGCGTTTAGAGACTACTGATGTGTCTATGGCAGATGCTGTCATAAATACATGTGATCTTCGTGTTTTTTTCTTTCTGTGTTTTTAATAGCTTTAGTGTTATGGTATAGAGGGGGAAATATTTGATTAAAAATTCATTTTATGTGGATGACATTTTGGACAGATCTCTTAAATATCACTTGAGCTTAGAAAGTAAGGGTTATTTGGAAACTAGATAAAGTACAAGCCTTTTACCCTGCTTAGGTGGAAATAAGCTTTTTGGTAGGTGCTCCATGGCGCTTGCTCTTAAGAATTGTATTATTTAACACATTTGTTCTAATTCTACCTGGAACGTGGTCACAAATATATCCTTTGTGAAAAGAAGTCACTCTACATGTAAGAGTGATGAATTCTGAAACCTAAGGCAAAGAATGTAGTAATAAATTATTGCTAGTTTGTTCTAGGTGTTTAGCAGTTCTTGTCTATGTAATAACTTTGTTCATAGACTAGATTCTTCTTTTTCCAATATAAATTGTAACTGGTACTGCTGAGTACAGTAGAATTCAAGTATTAAAACAGCAAATCTCAATAAATATTTAATTGGGGCTCTTTTATTTGATATGGCTCTGTATCTGAAGCTCTATTTTCAAAATATGAGTTTTACTAGTTGATGTCATTAATGCTTGAAAAGTGTTTGGAAAGCCACTGTATTGAAAGAAAGCTCTTTTGACTTCCTGAACGTATTATTCTGTTCAGACTTCTCCCTCTTCCCTATTTTAATATTGTTTGTTATTTTTCGTGGTGTAGGCAAAGAGATAAATGCAAATTCAGACTTATATTAGAATAATACAGTTACCTGTGTAAACCTTGTGTGTGTGTTCTGTTCATATTTAAGTATAGGTGGAGTTCTTTTATTTCCTGTGAAGTAAGTTAATTGAAAAAGTCATTTTTATAATGATATAAGAACATTGCTGAGTGGCTAAAACTTTTACAACTTTTCATAATTCAAATAAAAAAAATTTAGGTCATCAATGACTGCCGTGCTAGTTGTACTTGTGCAGCAGGTGTGTTAGTATGGAGGAAATTATTCAGGAACTTCCAAGTTCCTGTGGAGGAGCAAAGGAAAAAAGGCACAGAAGCACAGAGTGTTTCAATGATAAATTCTCAGATTAAATCTCGGTGTTTAACAAAACAGTTCCATGTTTTTCTCCTGTTACGTACACTGGAAAAATATGTGCTTATAGTCGATCATCCAGATGCTTGCAGGACACAGGACTGAATGCTATTTTATCGCAGTGTCTTTTTTTGATCACTTCATATTTGCAATTAGTGACAAAGAAACTAGCTACAGATTTAGCTAGTTCTGAAAACAGGAGAATATTTTTCACAACTAATACATAATTATGGAGAAATAAAAAAATCTACATAATCTTAACCAATTTTTTTGCTAATACTTCCATATATATGAGTGAAAATGCTATGGATAGGGATAGTAGTGAGCAGATAGACTCTGTCACTGTAAGTTGAGGAATAAATATCTGCCGCATAGATCATGCTGCTGTTCATAAAATCTGGAAAGATGTCAGGACTATCTGGGGCTTCAAAAATGCGTCTTGTAATTGAGAAAAGCAAGGTGATCTGAGATGGTGGCCTCTGCGATTGCAAGTAATTTTTTTTTAATTATTTTTTTAAATTCTCCTCATTGTATGGTTTCAGGTGTTCTAAAAATTTGCACATGGGGAGGCTTATCTTACCTATGTTTTTGGTTGAAGGAGGATCTGTATATTTAATAATGGATAAAAGATTGTGGAATATGAGAGCCGATGTATTCACTAACTATATACCTAAAAGTGTTCTTTCAAAAGCATGTGCTTGTCTTTTTTGTAAGTTGTGTATGAAACTAACACTTTGAATTTTTTCAGTTTCTAGATGATTTTAGCAGTGGAAGTTACGAAGTTCAGAGAACTACAGAAATCATGAAGCTATATGTATTTCTGGTCAACACTGGAACCACCCTTACCTTTGACACAGAACTTGCTGTACAAAAGTAAGAAAGTAAATTAACTGTCTATTATTTGTTTTTAAGTTAAAACCAAAAAAGATTATATATACTTTTTGGATACTGAGTTCTGGAGAGGTGATGGTCAGTTGTTTATTAATACGTTCATGTAATTGTTGTCTAGGTTTTAATGTATTTGATTAGAATTTTCAGTGCCTTACACGTGGTTGTATGTGTTTGAGGTCCCATGAAAGAACTATCAGCTTGTTTATTTTCTGAGGAAGTGACAGAGGATGACCTGTTCTTACTGGAGTGTGGTGTTAGGTTTGGTCCTTTCTGGGAAGAACTGTCAGAATGCCATCTGATCTCCTGTGACCTTTTATTGGATGTTGTTTTTATTTAGGAGTCTACTGTAAAAGATTTATTTTTTAGTGACTAACATCATAGAAGAAATTCTTCAGAGTGCTTTTCTCCTGTCAGTATGTACTCATCCTGAAGAAAGTGTGCTCTGTGGTATTTTTAGATTGGATGCTAAACAACTGGCATGTAGGTTTTTGTCTCGTGTCCAGGATGGTTAAAAGTTGGTTCTCTCATGTGTTGTAAGGCTACAAAATGTTTTACAGCATTTTATATATAAAACTTCCTGAAACTTGAACAGTGTTAGAAATTCATAGTTAATTCCCAGAAACTTTACTGTTTGTAATTTTTCACTGGACATTAAAAGCATCTTGCAAATGTAGAGAAGCATTTAGAGAGGTCTACATATACTGGATATATGATATCCTTTTTCCTTGTTCTTATGTGGGACTGTGATCTAATATAAATAGCATATATCATGGCAGCCTGTATGCCTTGAAGCTGGCAAAAGGCAAGCTCATCTGCTGTCTTCATATTCTATCAGCGACAAATGCATTACAAGTGTTTGTGCTATAAGAACTACCATGGATTTTGTGCTAAACTCCATTGTCTTCTCCTGAGTTACTACTTGTAATTTTCATGACTCAGCAAGTGAACTTGGATTTTGAAATGTCTTTGGGGTGGAAGGGCCCTAACGCCGTTTACACTGATTCTTTTGTATGCTCTTCGGCAAAGCCCACTGACACTCAGGGTATTATTAAGCATGAAATGGTGTTTCATATTGGCCATTTTGGATCTAGTGGATCATTTGCAGATGTATCAGCACCCTTGTATGCTCTCTGGTATGTTGAGACAGCATCATTCACGTTGGAGAAGGCCTTTAAATTCATCAAGTCCAACCATTAACCTAACACTTTGAACTCCACCAATTAACCACAAACCACGTCCCTAAGCACCCCATCTACACTCCTTTGAAATACCTCCAGGGATTGGGGACTCAACCACTTCCCTGGGCAGCCTGTTCCAATGTTTGGCAACCCTTATGGTGAAGAAAGTTTTCCTAATATCCAGTCTAAACCTCTCCTGGCACAATGTAGAGTTGTTGTGGCCCAAATGTGGGACCTGACACTTAGCCTTTTTGAACCTCATACAGTTGGCCTTGGCCCATCGAGATGTTCTGTTCCCAGATCATGGTGAACTACATCATCTGTACTACCAAACACCTAATAGACTGGAGCGGGCTGACTTTTTGCTCAGTTGAATAGTTCTTTGAGAAGGAAGATCTCCAATGGCTGAACCACACAAAATCCATGACTTTAGTTGAACAGTTCAGCTTCTTATTCCGTATATATAGACTTGTTCTTTTTAACAGGACTGACTTTCTTGGTTTTTTTTGCCAGTCTCCTTGTACATTGACAGGCCAAACTATCTTCCCAAAGACAATGGAGGTGATAGGTGAACGCTTCCTATGAAGCAGCTAGCAAATACAGGCTTGTGCTCATGGGATGTTTGTGGTGAATTCATGATGTCATATTGAATAATGGTTATTTTGGGTAACTTATCTTTATTTTTCAAGTACCATATAGCCATTGTTATGCTTCCTGCCAGTTATATCAAAACCATTGATGTTAATATTGTTTATTCACTTGATACTCTGAAACTTTAATATGTTTGCTCAGGTACCATCCCAGCATGTTATAGTTTAGGTCAGTTATTGTATCATATTAGTAAATTCTCCTTTAGTTTGCCTTTGTCTTCAAGACAATGCCTAGAATTGTGTAAAATAATTTTGTGACTCGCCTGGTGGATGAGAGGAAGGCTGTGGATGTGGTATACCTGGACTTCAGCAAGGCCTTTGACACTGTCTCCCACAGTAGACTCCTAGGGAAGCTGGCAGCCTGTGGCTTAGATGGGAGCACTCTGTGCTGGGTTAGGAATTGGCTGGATGGCTGAGCCCAGAGAGTGATGGTGAATGGTGTCTCATCCAGTTGGTGGCCGGTCACCAGTGGTGTCCCCCAGGGATCGGTATTGGGTCCAGTCCTGTTTAATATCTTTATTGATGATCTGGATGAGGGGATTGAGTCCATCATCAGCAAGTTTGCAGATGATACCAAGCTGGGAGGAAGGGTTGATCTGCTAGAGGGTAGGATGGCCCTACAGAGGGACCTGGACAGATTGGAGAGCTGGGCTGATTCTAGTGGGATGATGTTTAATAAGTCCAAATGTCGGGTACTTCATTTTGGACACAACAATCCCATGCAGAGCTACAGACTGGGGACAGAGTGGCTGGAGAGTAGTCAGGCAGAAGAGGACCTGGGAGTGCTGGTGGACAGGAAGCTCAACATGAGCCAGCAGTGTGCCCAGGTGGCCAAGAAGGCCAATGGCAT
This sequence comes from Tapera naevia, assembly GCA_033556795.1. NCBI lineage: Eukaryota > Metazoa > Chordata > Aves > Cuculiformes > Neomorphidae > Tapera > Tapera naevia. The sequence continues at coordinate 23,916,747 of JAUMJJ010000038.1, forward strand.
TCTGGCCTGCATCAGGAATAGTGTAGTAAGCAGGACCAGAGAAGTTATCGTCCCCCTGTACTCGGCACTGGTCAGGCCTCACCTTGAATACTGTGTCCAGTTCTGGGCCCCCCAGTTTGGGAAGGATGTTAGGATACTGGAATGTGTTCAGAGGAGGGCAACAAAGATGGTGAAGGGGCTGGAGCACAAGCCCTATGAGGAGCGACTGAGGGAGTTGGGGCTGTTTAGTCTGGAGAAGAGGAGGCTCAGGGGAGACCTCATTGCTCTCTACAACTAACTAAAAGGAGGTTGTAGTCGGGCAGGGATTGGTCTCTTCTCTCAGGTGACCAGTGGCAGAACCAGAGGGCATGGACTTAAGCTTCGTCAGGGAAAGTTTAGACTTGATATGAGGAAAAAATTCTTCACTGAAAGGGTGATTGGCCATTGGAATGGGCTGCCCAGGGAGGTGGTGGAGTCACCGACCCTGGAGGTGTTTAAGGGGAGACTGGATGAGGCACTGAGTGCCATGGTTTAGATGATGGTTGGTGTTAGTGTTGGTGTTAGTGTTAGGTTATAGGTTGGACTTTATGATCTCAGAGGTCCTTTTCAACCTTGTGATACTGTGATACTGTGATAAGCAGTAATGTGAAAGTGTCATCATCCAAATTAAAGGTACAAGAATGGTGAACAAAAAACAGGGATGATTTATTAATCTACTGTTTCTGTGTTAAGTGTCTAATGTTTATATGAACTTGTTGCATAAATATGGATTGTTTAATTTCCCATTATTTTTAAGTGCTATACCATACTTCACGTACAATAAATCAGTCAGAGTTGATTAGGTGAAATTGTGCTTACGATATGCAGAATGAAGCGTTAATACTCTTTTTGCCTTTTAGGGTTTCAATAAGTCAACTGTTTGTTCATAAAGTATATATTCAAGGAATGAAATGTGACTTAGAGTGATCATCCTAAATGTTTGATGCTACTTAATCCAGAATTTCACCATGGTATCACACTTTTTTGGGAAAAGATTGCTGATGACTTGACAGTAGTGCAGACACTACCTTCTTTTAGCTGATAATTTTTGCTAGATATCCAGAATGCAACACATTACAGTGCCTTTAAAACTTAGAAATATGTCATTGTGCAGAATAAAAAATAGTTCTTTTAATAAAAAACTTCTGCTATGACACAGACAAGTTACCTGTCTCTATTACAGGTATATGTAAAATTAGAGAAACAGATGCTGATAGTATCATCTTATATTCCTTTTTTTTTCCCCAGTGTGTCTGATCTGAAACATGCAATTCAAACAAAGTATAAGATTGCCATTCAGCACCAAGTACTGGTTGTCAATGGAGGAGAATGTATGGCACCAGATAGAAGAGTGTGTAGTTATAGTGCTGGAACAGTAAGTGCATACTGTATCCTTCATCTAAGCTGTCATTTGTAGGGGAGAAAAAAGTTTCACTGATGCATTGAAGTATTTTACTGTTTAAGTCTTTTTATTATTGCTGGATTTCTTTGCTTTGACAAACAGATGTTTGTGTATCCAGCTTATACACATATAGATTTTAATGTGTTTTTAAGACATGTCAGCCACATAATGAAATAATCGGTGGTTGGACAGTATGTTGCCTTTACTCAGTGTTTGGTTTAATTTTCTTTTTGAGCGTAGGATACCAACCCAATTTTTTTATTCAACAAAGAAATGATATTGTGTGAACGTCCACCAGCTATCCCCAAAACCACATTTTCAGCAGAGAATGAGATGGAATTAAAAGTAGAAGAATCTCTCATGATGCCTGCAGTGTTTCATACAGTAGCATCACGGACACAACTTGCTGTGGTAAGTAGATTCTTACTGTACTTGCACATAAAAGGAAAACAACCTTTTTTTTGTGTTAGAAGGGAAGCTTGATATAAATTATGAAATAGTGTGTTCAAAGGGCAGTAAGAATGGTGTATTAGTGATGATACATTCTTCAGAGCCTTTGTCTCAGAAGTTTCAAGTTAGGTATTCAAATATGCTTGCTTCTTCAGCATGTTCAAAGTTGCTTTCAAAAGCATATTGTAATACAACTTTATAGATGCATATGTTTACAGCATTTGCAAAACAAAAGCAATCTGGTTGCATTGGACTCATGCATTGATGCTCTACATTATTTTCAGTGTCTTCAGTCTGCCTCAACCTGAAAACAGAAATGTTTGTTACTTTGTAAAGATTGTTAACTGAAGTAGAAAATTAGCAGTATGATTTCTAAAAGCACCTTGCCAAGCATCTTGCACATCTAAATGATTGCTGAGGAATTAAAGCCAAGTTTCCTTTTTCCTGTTGGCCTCCTGACCTATCAGGAGAGAAGTTGACCTGAGTAATCTGACCTTGATGTGCTGTCGGATTTAAGGCAGGGATTGGGTCCAGTGGACTCTGCCTCTCTCCATCACCTGTTGACAGTTAGAACCTGGACTTATTAGGCATTTCTGAATTGTATGACTATCATAGGGAGAAGAATGGGTATGAATGTGGTCAACTAGGAGTGGGAGGTTTTCATTTGTGCACTTACAGTATGAAGATTCTGGTTTTAGCAGCTGAAACTGAAAGTGCTTTAAAACCATATTTTGTGAGGTGTTAAAATCTTCCAGAAGTCTGCAAGGCTCATACTTATTAAATGCCTAGCATTGATTTCATGTGAAAGGGGGGCTGTAATAATTACACAGTCTTTGTTTGTCCTTTACTTACTGTAAAGGAAGTGAAAGGTGGTGATACCCAGTCTCAACACTCCTTCATATTTTATCGTTTTTCATCCCGTATCTGATTTTTGTGGTCTTGAAGATTCTTAATTTTGGTGGTCTGGTGAAGTTAGTGTACACTGACAGAGCAGATTTAATTCCTCTGGAGTAAATTTTTATATTCCAGGAGTTTTATAAAAAAACCTCCAACTTAGACTTGGATTGCTAGTGCTACCTTTTTTTCCCCCTTTGATTCTGAAGGATATATTAATATACATAGCAAGTAAGTTCATTGCAGTGTGTCTGCTTTTAAATTATTTAGATCTTTACTGGTTCATTCTGGTGGCAAGCCTTCTGTAAGGGAAGCACGTATTTCGGAAATATTCTTAAAAGTCTGCATGGAGTACAGCTTTTATTGGCCAAATGAAGCAAGAACATTTAGCTAGAGACTGAAAAATTAATCTAGAGAGTAATCCTGAGCTGATTTGCAAGAAGAAAACTCTTTCCATAATTGATGTCATCTATTAATATTGTTATGGGATGGAGGGAGGAATTTAGTATTTAAAGGTGTTTAAACATGGATCTAAGTAGAATGAAGGTTTTATTTTTAGTCTGCAGATTTATCTTGAAAAACAATATTCTCTGTTCTGTGCTTCCAGTTTTTCTTTGCTTGTAAAAGGGCCTACAGTGATAGTCTTCTGTGAAAAACTTATATTTAAGTAGTGATATTCTTAAATTTGATACACCCACAGTTAATTTTATGCAAGATTTTAAATATTTCAAACCCATAGGCTCTGTATTATGCTGTGAAAATGCCTTGGATTTTTTTTGGGGAGTTCTGGGGTGATTAGTAAACAGACTGTCATGACTTCAGATGAACCAAGGTGTGAAAACTATATAAGGGAGTATTGCAGTATTGTAGTAAAGCAGTTTTTCATGATGTCTGTCTGGTTGAAGCAGATTGAGCAGTATTTCAGAAGAAACTGAGGGAGGACTGGGAAAGTGGTCTTCTTTGAGGTCCACTATAAGCTTCTTGACTGGGAGGAAGAGGGAACCTGAGTTGTGTTAATTCTTCTCAAAATTAAGATCTGGGGAGAGCTAAAAAGGCCCTGAACCTCTGTAGTTATTAGATTGATGCATCCAAAGCCACATTGAGAGTATGGTACAGGAGACATCCTACAAAATGTGCATGAAAAAATCTGTCTTACAATCATCCAGGCTTTGTCTTTTTATTAGTTTTAGAGGCACAGTAACCTGCTTTACCAGCAAAGCAGTGTGTCAATACTTGGAGTGGTTTTATCTGTTGATTATTTATGCTAATTAAATTGAATCAATATTTACTACTAATACATGATAAAAATGTTTTTCAATAGGATAATAAAACTTAGTCTAAATTGTTGCTAATGATAGAAAATCTTACCTATTCTTGTCAACAATAAGAAACAGTGATGTATAATTATGTAAAAGTAGGGAAGAGTGTTGATAGCTACCAGTTTCTGTTTAATTTGATATCTATTCTGCCCAGAGGATATACAGTATGATTTTAAAATCAGACTTGATATGAAATTGTAAACATCATATGAAATAGTAAGTATTGCTTAGAAGATGGCTGCTGCATTACAGTGCAAGAGCTTTTGGAGATCTCTGGTACCTCATGCTCTACATTGGCAGACTTGTGTGGAAGATATGAACGTTTGAGGGTGTGAAGGATTTTTTTTCTATGTTGTTTCTTCCTCATCTTATGCCTGCCTGAAAACTATTGAACTTAATCAAGTTTTTTTGGCATTTGTGACTTGAACTGAGGATGATGTGGCAGTTATGCTGTTGAACTGTATGAAAGGAGTTTGTTTTTTTCTACCTTATATTGAAACTTATTAGTACTGTGCAGAAAGGCGGACAGATATTTGATTGACTTTTTCTGATCCATGCTTTGTGTACATTGCCTTTAACTTTTTTCTTTCAGAATAACAAGTAGTTCTAGATACTACTTTAACAATTTTTATTAATCCGTTCCTTTTTCTACTCCATTGTTTTTTGCCTTTCTAAAGCTGACCATTATTTAAATTCTGCTTTTGCTTTCTGCATTTTTTTGCTATAATTTTATATCTTTACTTTTTTATGCCTGCATAGTAACTAATCTTCCAGTTCGTAGAGGTGTTCTTATAGCCTTTTGTCTGTGTGTATATATATAGATATGTAAAAACAACCTTTTTTCTTTTCCTGATTGAAACTAACTTTAACTCATGTTGCCGTTTTAGATTTTAATGCCTTTTAACCTAAAATCATTCCTGTTAGAAACTTATTACGTCCTGTTTGGTTTTCCACTGTACTGTGATAATCACATCAAGATACCTCAACTTTTTTCTTCATTTTGCTTTCATAATTTTATACAGGTTTTCTTTAGTTCCTATTTGATTACATGAGATCTCATTATGTAGAATTCAAAGTATAAAGATTTGGTAGCATGAAAGAAGCTGTGTTTGTTGCCTTAACTTGTTTCTTTGCTAATTAAACTGAAAATCTTCCCATGGGTTTTATTGCGTGACACATTGTCTTCTAAATTTTTTCTTCTCTGATCCTTTTTGGTCAGTGCTTGTTGCATCTACTGTTTGGCTTTTAAATCTCAGTTAAAGCAACTTTCTAAGCCTGTTTTCACTTTAAGTCTTAATATCCTGGTTTTCTTTTGACTAAAAGCTTACCTTTTCAGATGTCTCTACCTAAGAAGTTAACAGCTTGCCTTTTTAACAGCTAGCCTAGTTTCTCATTTCTCTTCTAGTTCATTAATTTTGGCCTTGAGATGCACTATGCGGACAAGAGTGTTTGCAAAAAGTTATGCACACACCAACTTAGAAGACAAGCAGTTCCCTATACAGTGCATTGTGCAATAAATTGTGTGAATCTTGTCTAATCTTATGGTCTTTAAACATTACTGCTTAAAGTGATTTCTGATAGCTTAGCCTTTAGGAAAGACTAGTGATATAACTGTTCTGTGTCCCAGAAGGAGGGTATTGGAAACTTGAACTTTTTGTTAGGGTCTGTGTTTCACCTTTCATGTGATACTGTTGCAGTCATTGTGTAGCTGTCAATTCTGGTCAATTTTTCTTTGAGAAATGGGTAAAAGGGTGAGAAACTGTGTGGTTGTTTTGTTTGGTTTCCTAAAACCATGACTGCAGTCGTAGTACCTAGATCATTCTTGGTTTAGTTGTTGAGACCCTCTGGAAAAAAGTTACTTTAAAATGTCAATGTTCTTTAAGGTGTTATAGTGTTTGTAACAATTGTGTGGCTAAATTAATGCTATTTTCTTTCTGACTAAATTTTTAGTTTAATAGCCAGATACACTTCTAGCTCCTCTGCAGTAGTCCAGACTTCTTTGTAATTAGGATTAGCAGTCACTCTCAATCTTTCAGAGTAGTCAAGATAGGTGGGATTAAAATGGAGTAGATTGTAGTTTACCGTAAGGTATACTAAAAGGTCTGCCCTAAGGTACACTAAAGATACAGCATGTGTCTTATATACAGGTAGGTCTTTGTAATCAGAACTGCTAGATCAAGCTTTTGGAAAATTCACCAGGAGAAAGAGACTTGGGTGGCTTGGAATCAAGATAGCTGAAATTATCACTTACCTCTTACCATGGTTTGATTTGCTGGCTGTGGTGGTTTATGTAAGCTTCCCAGTGATTTTTTGGCAGTAAATTCTGTCACTTGGCTTCTCCAAGCCCACTTTTAACGTCAGAGCGAAGAGCTACTGAAAACAGTACTGACGAACATATTAAGCTGTGACTTACAGAATAACAAAGTGTATTATGCTGATGAAATAAATACTTTATGAGTATGTAATAGGTCATGAGCTGTGTGGACAAATGTCCAAAGGACCTAGTCACCAAAAATGACCAGTATTAAAGGCGAATGTAATAATTGTCTGTAATGAAAGGTGAAAATTGTCAGGAAATATCAGTTTCTTTCAGAGTGAATTCAACTGTTCCAATTACAAGTGTTAAAAGTTGAAATCTTGAAGTGGTTCATCTAGTAGCTTTACTGAAGTTTTAGTTGGAGTTGTATGAATTAGAAATAGTGCTGTTGGCTACTAATTTTGGTAAGCAACGAGTTATCTTTTGCAGAAGCATTTATCTGCTGTTGTAGTGTATGGGTGTGTGTAATCTCATTTTCAAGGATCTTCTTTTGCTGTTGGCCTGAGGTTGATTTTTTTTTTAGGGAGACTGAAACCTGTAAGGAGTCCTTTTTACAGGATATCAGGCACATGACAATAGAGGACTTTGACTTGTTTCCTTTTACCACAGGGTTGTAGAGAATGGAAAGAACCCTGCATTTCCTGAGAACTTTTGTTCTTTAGAGGTAAGTCCAAAGACCACTTAAGACAAATGGACCTTCCCCAGATTTTTTTTTTCATTTGGATGAACAGAATTATTGCAGTAGGATGAAAAGGACAAAGTCTTAGAATGAATGGAGAACACCAGTTAATTTCTCTACTGATTTTAGTTGAAATGTGTTAAATGGAAGTAATTATAATCAGAAGAATTACCTCAATCTGAGTACTGATAATTGCTAATTCAAGTAAAAATTCTGTTAAAGCACTTAACCAAAGATAAAAATCGTTCTTGTGGGCCTTGAGAATTTCATGAGAAACTAGGAAGTGAAGTTGCCTTTATGTACTCTTCAGTGTAACGGCTTGTTTGTATTACCCCTAGTTTGTCTAGTGTTGTACTATTAGTGGTGTACTAGGTATGGTGGTATAGCAGAGTAAGTTGGATGTAGCTTTACAGGGCAACTGAAGTTAATTTTGGTGCTCTGTGAACAGTTGGGTGTCTGCCAATTACCCTTGAGCAGATCTGTAAAGTATCAATGACAAAAGCAAGCCTCTTGTTAGGTAGGCTTCATTTTCTGTGCTGGAGCTGGCGACTTTACTGAGAAGTGTTAAAATGTGTTGGATTGCAGACCTTTATCTGCTTGACATAATTCAGTTTTTAAACTTCATTAGTTTAGCAGAGAGCTTCTTAATTCTTTTCTGCATACAAACATAGTGTTTTTGTGAAATAGATTGGTCTTAATCCTTCTAAAGTAGCTTGTGGAAGTCTCCCCAGAAGTATTGTCTATGGAGATGGCAGGAAGGACAAGCCAAATCACTTGAAGATGTATTTCAGTAGGGATGGAATGCTAAGGAATGTGTAACTGTGCAGTTTTTAGGTTCTTAACTGTTTCTAAGCTACCTTTGGATATTCCAAAGGAAACAAAAATCTTTACCACTTTGTTTTCTTGCTGCACATCCTCACATTTTGAGAACAGAATTGTAGCATTGACTGAAACGGTCTTTTCTTCTTGATCACTCCATTGGACATTAAAGAAATAATGGTTTAACAGTGTTTTTGTTCCCTGCATTGGTATTATCTTAGTATAGTCTAAGACTGAAGCAGTTCTGATAGGTGGACAAATTTACTCCATGTGGCTTGAACTGTGTTAGGACCATCTGCTTGGACTCCCTTGAATTCAGAACAAGGAGTCTCTGCTCATCTGACAGTGAATACCTGGTTGATTACTTCGGTAGCATTGAAGTATTTTTATTTTTATGTAAGTGTTCCTTTGGGCATATCTGTTATATAACAGATCCTGACACTTATTAGGATTCCCTTCTGTTACATGGTTTCTAGAAAAAAAAAAGTTAATTTGCCACTCTGGGAAATACTTCTGTTTCCTGTCAGTTTTCTAGGAGTCAGAGTGCCAGGACAAAAGCTACTGGTTTGGTCAAATTTGGGTAAATATTCACAGGTTACCTAGATACGGATTGTCAGTGCTGGTCATTGTAATGATTTTTTTTCTACCAAAATTTAGGAAATTGTGACTTCTGTTTTGTCTGAAATGTTTTGCTAAGGAAACGACCTTGTTAAAACTAAAATCTTAAAATGCCAACACTTAGATTCTCATGGGAGCATCACGAACGACATATAATAAAGCTTTATAAGGACAACATGAATTTGTGGCTTTTGACTTCCATTGTGAACATAATGAATAGATCCAGATAAAAAAGCCAATGCTGGCCACTAGTTAGGAGTATGTCTTAGGGTGGAAAGTCTGGTCATATCAAGCCTACTGTATACATATCCTTGTTTCCCCAACGTAAGAAGGATATTGAACTGTTAGAATGTGTCCAGAGGAGGGCCACAAAGATGATCAGAGAGCTGGAGCACCTCTGCTGTGAGGACTGAGAGAGTTGGGGTTGTTCAGCCTGGAGTAGAGAAGGCTCCAGGAGGCCTTATAGTGGCATAGCAGTACTTGAAGGGGCTACAAGAAAGCTGGGGAGGGACTTCTTACAAGGACATGTAGTGATAGTATGAGGAGGAATGGCTTTAAGTTGGAAGGGAGAAGACTTAGATTAGACATTAGGAAGAAATTCTTCATTATGAGGTTGGTGAGACACTGGAACAAGTTGCCCAGGGAAGTTGTGGATGCTGCTTCACTGGAAATGTTCACGGCTGAGTTCAATGGGGTCTTGAGCAGCCTGGTCTAGTGGAAGGTGTCCCTGCCCATGGCAGAGGGATTGTAGCTGGATGATCTTTAAGGTCTCTTCAAACCCAAACTATTCCATTTTTCTGTGATTATGCATTTGAGCTGTGCAGTGCTAAGAGTTTGTCCAAAGGAAAAAAATCACTATCAAAGGCCTCTGCCTGGGGCTTTTAAAAAAAGCATTTTTTTGTTTGAAGATGGGAGAAGTCCAGTCTTTATTTTCCCCAATAAATTGATACGTACTTGAAGGAACTTCATAAAAGGCTTTATGATCAGTTTTGATTTTGTAGATGGTTTTTAGTCTTCAAACTAATGTGTGTTTCAGTATATGCTCTCACTTCTGAAGTTACTGCTAGTAGTTTGGAGGAAGGCTCTTCTTAGGAAGAGATTAGTGTTTACGAGTTGAAAGCAAAATATTTGTGTACATTCCAAGGATGTACATTGAGATGCAATGGGGACACTCAGTTACCTTTTCAGCTTTATATTTTGGTGTATATTTTAGTATGCTGTGGAATTTGCCTCTGGCTAACTTACCTGTATGGATGCTGTCCCCAGTTGTGTTATCGGTTGATTTAGACTTAGGAAGCAAGAGCTCATGCAACAAAATTAATTGCCCTTTGCACAGAAATCCTTATTCTCATATGCACAGAAAGTGACCGAAGTTCAGAAAACAAGACAAATAGTATCTTTACTAGGAAATAATAGCTTTTGATTTCCTTGGAGTTGCATGTGTAAATATGTTTGTGTATTCATTGTTCATCTGCTGATAACTTGGATACCAGTGATTTGAAGGACAGTGGAATTCTGTCATATTGCTTGGGACAAGGTTTGGATTTTTGAAAAAAAAAAAAGGGAAGGTGTTCATAACTTTCAGGTTTTGTCAAAGTTAATTCTGAAATGTTTGGATAAAATCCTTTGAAGTTTTGTGGCTTATTTCAGGAAGATAAGTGTTGTTGGGCTGTAAAATTTTTTGTGGATGCATATGTGGTGTTAGCCATGTGTTCAGCAGCAAATGCCTTCTGAAATACTGATGTACTGGGTTTTTAACGCTGCTTTCTCCCTGTATTTGCATAATTTATTTCTTCTTGTATGGTTTTCTCTCACTTACTGTAGCAGAGGAAAGTTGTGTACAGTCCTAGTTTAATAGTGTACTTGAACTGCAAAAACAGTAAGATGTCCTTTCTTAGAGGGCGGGTGGATATTAAAACCCAATATACAAGTATGCCCAGGAGAATATTTTCCATATAGTATGTTATTGATGAAGTATTGAGCTGAAGGATTTATTGTATGTCTTCTGGTTTGCTTTCCCATTTTGGTATTTGAGTAGTAGGTCCTTTGAGGGAGACAGTCTGTTTTCTAATTGGTCAACTTAAGATGGCTTCTTTTCTATTTAAAACTTTGGAATTTAATGTAATAGGCATTGCTATAAGTGCCCTTTAGGAAGCTGTGGTACTTGCCATATGTAGGTCTCTTTTAATGCTACCAAGTTGGGTGGTAATTCTCACCTTCTTGTGGCAGTGAGATGCTTTTGTGTCATCCAGTTGTTTAACAGGAAAGCTTCCAAGTTGATTTGCTTGTACCAAGTTTCAGGGTGTGTTTGTTTTATGTATGCTCTGCACTGCTGCTCGTTATGTTGCATCTGGTTTATTAATCTCAGAAGACTTCAATTAATATTTCCTGCTGGTTTCCTCGTGCAATTCTTCCTGCATCTGATACACATGTGCTTCTGCTGACTGATCCAGCAATTCATTGTCTTGTTCTGAGCTTCTGTTTGGCTCATCAACAGTTTTCTCCTTGATGGACTTTATTTGCCAGTTCCTTCTATCAGATTAGTACATACATTATTATTCATGTGTGTGCATTGAAAATTTTATATTAGCAGCATTTAATTAGCTTTGACCTGCCTGTTTTGAAGATAATTCTTAGTAAATCATCTGTATGTTTTTGTACAACTTTATAGCTATTTAAGCTTAACACTTTTTTTGTAAATACTTTCTCAGTGTCTCACTTTACTATGGTAACTGTATAAAACATTAACAACTTGAAGTGATTTGCTCCTTTAGTTAGACTTTTTTTTTTTTTTCAGGAAATGTATGAGGTTGCCAAGAAGCTTTGCTCCTTTTGTGAAGGTCTCGTACATGATGAGCATCTTCAGCATCAAGGCTGGGCTGCCATAATGGCCAACCTGGAAGATTGTACATACTCTTACCAAAAACTTCTTTTCAAGTTTGAAAACGTATATTCAAGCTATTTGCAGTCCATAGATGATATCAAGTTGAAACTTACACAGTAGGTTTACCATTAAACTTCAGTGCCTCCATCTCCAAAGTTATTGTATTTTAAACTTATTTTTTGTGTGTTTTATGTTTTGTGCTAGTTCTAATTAATCAAGCATGTATTTGTTGGATTACGTGTTAGAGAGCATTCTTTTTCTCTACTAGTCATTTTTTGACTGACTTTTTTCCTTACATTCATCAGGACACAGAAATCTATATTGAACTATGTGGAAGATAAGTTTTTGAATGAACAGCTGTTTAAGAGCCGGAGTCTTCCCAAATGTGCACTAGATAGAAATAGCTAGATAATAAATTTAGACAGGAATCAACGTTTTTAAATACATATTTACGCTTTTGAATGAATTGCTTTTTAATACACTTGAGCAGATATTAAGAATTATGATCTATGTTGAAAGGATGAAATCCTAATGCAGACTTTGGGTGTATATGTATACGTTTGAGGGCATTTGCGTGTATGTATCCTGCAAACCCTGGATTTTACTTCAAGGAAAACCTTTGTCTTTCTGAACATTATAGTATTGTAATGTTTCTATGAGAGCTTTGCCTAATAAAATGTAAAGGAATGTTGGATACTTAAAGAAATAAAGTATAAATATATTTTACATTTATTAAAAAATAAATTTAACTTCATAGCTTTTACCCAATGTATAGAAACTCTTCAGACTCTACGGAAGTCAGAGGACACTGAATCTTTGCTAATCAGAATTGGTACCCATGTAGATTTGAAACATAAAAGTCCCAGTTGTGTACGATTAAATAAATAAAAGGATGTCTCAGTTAATCAGACTCTCTTTTTTTGTTAAATTATAAATGTAACCTTACTTGGAAGTTTAGAAGAGTCCATATTCTACAGTGGAGGATGGCAAAAATGGTAAATTCCTTTAGCTGTCCTCCCGATGTTGATACTGAACATAGTATTTTGGAAGGGTAGCTACCAAATTGATTTTGAAATCCTTTTTATTTCTAAAGTAGATTGTACTTTATGGGTGGTTTGTATCTTAGGTTTTTATGTCACATTGTCTTCTAGATACTGATGTGTTTTTCTTTTCACCCTTTTTAAAAAAGCTTGGGTTCTGCTGTCTCTACCATGGCCAAGATACCATTGCTGGAGTGCCTAACAAGACATAGTTACAGAGAGTGTTTAGGAAGATTGGATTCTTCAGCTGAGCATGGAGGGGAAGAAAGTGAAGAAACTGAGGACGGGAAGTCTCCTGAATTGGTGCTTTGTTCTGGTATATCTAAAGTGAACAATAAATCAATGTTAGCTTCACTCTGCAAGTCTGTTGAACATTCAACTTTGGAAGGCAGAGATCCTGAAAATGTAAAAGATAAGGAATCTGATCAAAATGCTACTGTCCAGGACAATGAAACATCAGTAGAATTAAAAGATGATGATCAGCCCTCCTTCAATGTTTCTTTGTTAGACTGGATAAATGTTCAAGATAGACCTAATGATGTTGAATCGCTGGTCAGAAAGTGTTTTGATTCTATGAGCAGGGTAAGTTAACAGTTTTTAACAATTTATATCACATAGTGTTGCTGTTTATTTTCCAGAAGCCAGTGCTTTTCAAATGATTCAACTTGTTATAACTCACTTTGTCTCAGATAACTTTCTGAATGGACACTAATGCAGAGACTGGGGTTTGGAAAGAAGTATTGTAAGAGTTCTTGAATATTAAGAACTTGACCTTTAGGAGAATGTATAATTTCACAATGAATGCTTTGTTATCCTGCGTGTTTCTTAGATAGCCATTCCTGTTGGAAGGCCAGTAGCTTCTTGGAGCAAAGTGACTTTACTTCCATCCTTTTTCATAGAAATTATATTTAGAATGAAAGTAAAGATTTTCCTGTACCAAAGTTAATGTTCTTTGTGTAAAAAATACTGAAACTTTTATCAAAATATAGAAAAAATTCATGTGATTGTGATAAATTTACATACCATATATACAGGGTTTTTATTAGCTGATGCAGATGCACTCAAGAGCCCAACATATAGGTTTGTATTTCTGCTACTAGTAGAATAAAACATTGCTTGCTTTCTTTACTTTCGAATTGATTATTTTAACCAGTGAACGTTATTAATTTTAAACCCTTTTTCTTAGTTTTCCCTCTTTCTTTACCTTCACAGTAGCTTGTGTTTCTTACGTTGTCTACCCTTGATTGCCTACATATAATTTTCATAGATTATCTGAAGTTAGAAGGGCCCTATAAGGACCATCAAGTCCTTTACATCATACCATTACAGCTCAATGTACCTTGAACAAAGAAGACAATTTATGTTGTCTTTGACACTTTATTTCCTCCTTAGGATAGAACTGGAAGACTGTCTCACTTGTATCTAAAGCCATCTGTTGTGGGGAACATGATGTGGTCAGTTCTGTACATAGGTTTTTCAATTGTGTCTTAAAAGTAGTTGGAGAATTTGGCTTAATATTAAGGTCTGCTTAATATTTTGAGCTGTCTAAATTTTAAATAGTATAGAAAAGTTTGAATTTTACAAGCTTTTTTTCTTTAGCAAAAGCAATATTCAGCTGTATGAAAGAACTCCTAATTGTTGAAGTCTGAGCAATACTCCCTTTTTTTTTGAGTAATGCTACAAGGTGCTTTCTGTTCTTTCTAAGAGAGTAAGAAAATCCAGTAGTCGGTTCTGAGAGAAGTTGTTGACTTTGTACATAATATTAACAGGGCACAAATGTAGTCTCTTAAAACCGGTATTTTAAGACATACATTAAACAGAATCACGCAATCGTTTAGGTTGCAAAAGACCTTTAAGATCGTGAAGTCCAACTGTAAACCTAACACTGCCAAGTCCACCACAGAACTCCAGAGTTCTCAGCACAGCAAGGACATGGATCTGTTAAAGGAAGTCCTGAGGAGGGCCACAAATCAGAGGGTTGCAGCACCTCCCATATATGAAGATGTTGAGAGAATTGGGCTTATTTAGCCTGGAGAAGGCAAGGCTCTAGGGAGATGTTATGGAAGCCTTCCTATACCTAGATGCCTGTAGACAAGATGGGGAGAAGCTCTTCATTGGAGATTGCAGTGATAGGACAGGGCTTAATGTTTTTAAGCTTAAAGAGGGTAAATTTAGATTAGATATTGGGAAGAAGTTTTTTTACTGCGAGGGTGGTGAGGCTGGAACAGGTTGTCCAGAGAAGTCATTGAAGTCCTGTCCCTAGAGGTGTTCAAAGTTGGATGAGGCTTTGAGCAGCCTGATCTAGTGGAAGGTGCAGATGTGGTGCTAAGGGACACGGTTTAGTGGTGAATTTGGCAGTGTTAGGTTTAGGGTCGGACTGGATGATCTTAAAGGTCTTTTCCAGCCTAAATGATTCTATGATTCTAAACATGTCCCTAAGTGCCGCATGTACAAATCTTTTAAATACCTCCAGAGATAGTGACTTAACTACTTCTCTGAGCAGCCTGTTCCAATGCTTGATAACCCTATCTGTGAAGTAATATTTCCTAATATCTAGCGTAAACCTCCCCTGGCACAGCTTGGGGTTGTTTCCTCTCATTCTATCATTGTTACTTCAGAGAAGAAACTGACACCTGCCTCACTACAACCTTGTTTCAGGTAGTTTTAGAGGGTGATAAGGTGTCCCCTCAGCCTCCTTTTCTCCAAACTTAATAGCCCCAGTTCCCTCAGCTGTTCCTCATAAGACTTGTGCTCCAGACCCTTCATCTTTGTTGCCCTTCTTTGCATGCTCTCCAGCACCTCAGTCTGTCTTGTAGTGAGGATACTAGCTACTGAGCACAGTAGTTGAGGTGTGGCCTCACCAGTGCTGAATACAGAGAGAGACGATCAGTTCCCTGGTCCTGCTGACCTCACTATTTCTTCTTGGCCATTTGGGCACATTGCTGGCTTATATTTAGCTGGCTGTCAACCAGCATCTCCAGGCAGCTTTCCAGACATTCATCCCAAAGCCATGGGGTTGTTGTGGCCCAAGTGCAGGATCTGACACTTAATCTTATTGAACCCCAAACAGTTGGATTCAGCCCATTGAGTTAGTTCCACATAGGTTATAGTGATACTGAAGATAAAATTGAAAAAATAACCGTTTTGATTAAATATTTATTGTACCTTTTTTGATCAGCTTGCAGTGTAATCTGTCATACATCACATGTTTTGGAGTCTTGTCTTTTAATTGTGTGCTTTTCTGTCCTTGCCTTATCTAAGACTAGTCAGAAATCCTTTTGTTTCAACTGTTGTAATTTTTGTAACTGGAGCTGCTTTTTGTAGGGGAAAAAAAATGTAATTGCTGCTGTAAAAAAGTTTCTTTATTTTTTTCTTGGCATAAGCCAACTTGACACGTAGGGAAAATGCTTTAGTTGGACTGTTCTGGCCACAACTAGAACCATTGTTGTCGATCAGTCTTGGTCTATTCTGATTAACAAAAAAACACAAAGTTTTGAAGTAATGTGATAGTTCCTAGTTTTTCTTAGGAAAACATTAATTTACTCTTATTTTGAATGCAACACAGAGGATTAACTCTTTGCCTACCTTTGATTTAGAATTAGTTTGAAAACAGAATTGACTTGTAGCTAAAAAGAAAATACTAAATATATTTCTTGCAATATAGTTGTTATTTTAATATTTATTAGAGGTGACACTTTAACCCAGCAAGGTACAATAAAATGGCACTAATTTTTGTTCTTCCTGCATTCTCCACGTGACCTTTCCTTCTTGGAAATATGAACCATACAAATGGTTGGTAATTGCAATTCTTATTTGAAATGCTGAACTGAGGTTTAAAAACAATCTGTCTTAGTCCAAGAGGCTATTTTTGTTACTGGTTCTTGAAGATGGACAGCTCATTTGGGAAAGACTATAGTTCATGAGACCATTCATAACATACTAAAATTTAGCGTTTGCTGTTTTCAGAGAACTTTGATGTATTTTTTTATACTGATAATGACATTTATTATTCAGTTTGAAAATTTCTTAGCTAATTACTGGGTTTTAGTACTTTCTCTTGTGGTCTTTGTTTTTGGAGGATTTTTTTGTTTGTTTGAAGAGAATGAAAGACCTGTTCTTTGTAGTTGGACCTTACTTTGTAATGCTTTTCCTCCTCAGATTCCTTCCTATATCCTGGAGCTGTGTTTCCAGAATGAAGTGCTGTGTGTGAAAGCTTTTAGTTAAATAACAGATTGAGGGAAAATAGTAGTTTTATTTATGTTAGTATTGATTCATATTAAGTGGCTTCTTTTTTGAGGGTTAATTTATGTGCTTTATAAGTGGCATAAACCCTGCATGTTGATGAAATAAGCCAGTGCTGTGACAGCTAATATGACCTCACAGATTTGTGTCCTTTTCACTAGAATCTCATAAAATAGAGGGTATACATAACCATTTTGGATAAATTTGGGCAAATTTGTTGATACTCTAATAAGTTTTGGTATGTTACTAACTAATATATTCCAGGTTTAGACTAAACTCTGTCCTATATGAACTGATTTTTTAGAACTAAAGATATAATAACTAATTTATTTCACTGCTTTTATGGTGAAAATTCAAGAGCCACTCCTAATATCTGTGGAGTTGGATAGCTTCTTAGATTTTCAAACTTTTTTGTGGATAATGGTTAGTGAAGGAATATGGTAAAATAATTTATAAATGTGGTTTTGTTAGGAAAAGCATTATTAAAAAGTATTAAAAATGTGTTATTTTTCCATGGCTTGTTTTCCAGTTGTTGGAACTGATCTGCTTGTCTAAGAAATCAATTAAATCCTTTGTTTACTAGAAGGCTAATGGGTCTTGCAGCTTTTTCCCATCACCTTCCATACTGCAGTTTCTACTGAGTAACATTTGTCACTTGTTTTGATTATAGGTTTTTGGGCCAGTGTAAACTGTTCATTAACTTTAAACTGCCTTTTCCCCCCACACCCTGCACTGTCCTTTCAACTGATGTCCCTTCCTCTTGTAAGGATCGCAATTTCTATGATGGTCTGATTGGAATATTTCAAAGAAAATCATGCTGTGATATACACTCTCAACTCAGATTCTGAAACAGATGACAGATGCAGGCACACATTAGATTAACTAAAAAAAAAAATCAATTTATAGACTCATGTAGGTAGCTTATGTTGCTTTTCAGTATGTCAACTGCTAATAAACATTTTTTCTATTTTCTTTTTTTTAAGCTTGATCCAAGGATCATCCAGCCATTTCTGGCAGAATGTCGACAAACTATTGCCAAACTAGATAATCAGAACATGAAGGCTATTAAAGGCCTTGAGGATAGGCTCTATGCATTGGACCAGATGATAGCAAGCTGCAGCAGACTGGTGAACGAACAAAAAGAACTTGCTCAGGTAATACACACTTGTGTGTGTAACATTGGAAGGTGGTAGATTGTTTGATCTGTGTATTTTGTTAGACCACAATGAAATAATCGCATGTCTTAAAGCAAGGTAGTTTTCAACTTTATCGCACTGGCGATGCTATAAAATGTGCTATGGTCATAATTTGACACTTTAAATATTTAGTTTTTACATCTTCTGGTCATGTTTTTAGCACAAATCCATCATTATTTTAAATATTTTTAAAAAAACTCATCAAAATGCTTGCATTCTTACAGAGTAGATATTTCACTTCTATGTATTTTGATCATCACAAAGCTTGCATAACAAACATGTTTCTCTTCTTTAGGGATTTTTGGCTAATCAGAAGAGAGCCGAGAACTTAAAAGATCCTTCTGTGCTGCCTGACTTGTGTTTGAGTCATGCAAATCAGCTAATGATTATGTTAACTAATCACAGAAAACTGTTAGATATTAAACAGAAATGTACCACTGCCAAACAGGAGCTTGCAAATAATCTACAGGTCAGACTCAAGTAAGTTACAGATTTTCAGCTTTATATCACTTCAGCTTGCAACAAGACTGTTTAAATTGAAATGTGTAATGAAAGTCGTTGGTGATGCATAGAATTTTTAATGGGAAAGAAAATAAAAATTGGAACACTTCATTTTGTATTTGAAGTTATTCGTGTGAAACAAAATGCTATTTTAAGAGAAGCTTTTTTCTTAAAGTTTAAATAGTCTTCATATCAACAAAACAAAATCCAAGAACCTGCAATTACCTTTCCTCTCTTCAGCCTAAGAAGTATCTTATTTAAAATTTGACTGGCAAATTGATGTTTTCAGAGGATTATAATAAGCATGAGTGAAACACTCCTTATTTGCTTGTGGCCTTATCAATGCAGAAAACGAAGCCAGTAGTTTGATTTACTTGTAGTAAATGAAATATAATTATATCCAGTCACAACCAGTAAAAATGGCAGTTTTTCATCTGAACATCATTACTGTATAATATGGAAGGCAGGAGGTAGTCTCTATTGCTCAATGGAAAATAAGCTTTTCACACTTTCTATACTTTAATTATTAAGCTTTAGGTAATTTGTAATGTCCGATACATAGGGAAATTATAGAGTTTAATAACTTTTGGTTTTGCTAGCAGCAAATAATTTGTCAGTGTTGTGACCCTGCTATATTTACACACTGGATATCCATCAAGTAGGGGTTTTTTTGCCTTCTTAAAGAGAGTGCAGTTTATATAGACAGGGGCAGATACAAGGTATAGGAAAAGGTAAAACAAACAGTGCACTAATGGCAAAGATTTAGTGATTTAGTTATGTTGTGTGATTTAGTTATGTTAGTGACTGTGCTTAAAATTAATGTTGATTGTATCAATGAGATAATTGAAGATGTGGTTACAATGTGTAAGAATTTGTATGTTATAGGGACTGCTGTTTGTCACGCCTGAGTAGATGTGAACTGGCCAAATAATATTTTGATCTTATTTCTCTTAAATTATTCCTACCCTTAAGATTTCTTGCTAATGCTTTTTCAATAAGTATTTTTAAGATTTATAATCTTAAAATCTTAAATAGTCTTAAAATATTTCTAATTTATAATCTTAAAATCTTAAATAGTCTTCTCTTTTGTCTGGATGTACCAGCTTTTTTTTAAGTCTTCAGGAGAAAGTTACCTTGTCATTCCTTGTAAGTTTATGCTAAGAGCATTACCTAGCAAAACAAATAAATACCTTAATTTGTATGGTGGTAAATGTTCCTTTTTTTTGAGCACAGATATGTATATCTTACTGTGAGAACTTAACAGGGAACTCAAAGGCAACTACTGAATTCTGAATTGCTTGGTACTTCCATGTAAAATTATGTCTTTGTTCAGTTTATGCAGGCATGTTGCTGTTTTAATGAGAGTTAAATGCAGAAAAGTTGACTAAGGTGTTATCTTCTAAAGTGTAACCTGCTTTTGTAGGTGGTGTTGTTTTGTAATGCTTCATGCTGACCAAGATGGAGAGAAACTGCAAGCATTGCTTCGTCTTGTAACAGAGCTCCTAGAAAGGGTCAAAGTTGTAGAGGCTCTCAGTACTGTTCCTCAAATGTACTGTCTAGCTGTTGTTGAGGTTGTGAGAAGAAAAATGTTCATAAAACACTACAGGGAGGTAAGTAAGTAAAACTTTGAGAGCGGACCTTGGTATCAATGTATAAATTTACTAGTAACTACATATTTTTCCTTCCACAGTGGGCAGGTGCTTTAATAAAAGATGGGAAACATCTATACGAAGCTGAAAAGGCAAAAAGGGAATCTTTTGGTAAATTGTTCAGTAAGTGCTTTCTCTTCTATAAAGTCAGAATTGTGGTTACATATGACTTTTGTCTTTGTAGTTAAAGTACTTTCATCATGTTGTAATTCAAATATCTGTATATTTTCCTTAAGTAGGAAATGCATGAGGTGTGCCAGATAGCTCTATTATAAGATATTTTCTATTGGTTTTATATTAATCAAATTAGCAAGCTGCTTCATGTAGATTATCCAGAATACTGTTCAAGTTCTAATTACTTTAATACTTGTAAAAGATTTCCAAATATTACATTTGAATAGAGTTTCCATTTGAATGTACTCTGTGGGTTAAAATACACGTTTAGTAGATATTTGGATATTGCTAGAACTTCCTCTGTACTACTTGAGAAAAACAAGATTGAAAAGCCATCTAAAGAGCTTGACCAGAGTTAAAAAAAAAGAAATACTGATAAAAAATATTTTTTTTTCCCCCACATAGTCTGCAACTTACGTTCTGAATAAACTTCTAAAACAAGGAAGTTGAGGAAAAGGTTTGGAAGGAAGATCACAGTGAAAATTTGAAAACAGAGTTGATATTGTTGCAGGGGTGAATGTTAAGCAAAAGTAGGCTTTAGTTAAGTGACAAGTTCTGCCCACTTCGAAGGTGGGTTTTGTATGAAGTTCTGTGATCACTTGCAATTTGTACGTTGTCAAGAAATAGTGTAGTTATTAATGCTTCCAGATTTAGTTCAGCTGTTAAACTGGAGCTTAAATGTTTGTCGTGAGGCTTTGTTTCGATGTTGCATCTCTTTAAAATATTTTTTTCTTTGCCCAGGGAAGTCTTTTCTAAGGAATCGTTTGTTTAGAGGACTTGACTCCTGGCCTCCATCTTTTTGTGTATGTACTCAATATATTTTTTTGTTTTATTAATTTTTACCAATAACTTTCATAAACTAAAAAATTTTGCTTTAATTCGTTCAAGTTAAATGTCTGTGACATTGCTGTGACACAGGTGAAAAAGCTGGGAGCTGGTGTTCTTTATTGTTTCAGGTGATGTGACATCATAACTTGTGGTGGGAGAAGAAATGTGAACTTAGTAATTTTTCTTTTAACACGAGTCTGTTTTATTGAAAAAAAAAGATTGCTATTAATGATTGGACAAAAGAAGCTAGGAGGGATAATCTCATCATAAAATCGTAAAATCCTCTTTTGAATAATAAAGCCATAAAATTAATTGGATGGTGAAAGCAAGTAAAAGTTTTTCATGTTTCTCCGTAGTCACAGGATGAGCGGAAAATAATTTTTGTCTCTTTATTGCTTATTAATTCTGGTTTCATACAGCTTGGTAAATTTAAGTAAGATAACTTTCCCTGGTGCTAGTGTTGCCATCTCAGTTTGCCTTGTTTAACCTTTTTAACTTACCAGCATTTTTAAAGAATAATTGGAAAATAAGAGTGCTACTCATTTCAAGATTTTGAATACTGGACTGAATTAATACTTGGCTCTATGTTTAGCAGCACAATAAGTAAAGATTCCATGCCATCTCCAATTCTGTAACTTTTTAAGCACATCCTTAATGTTTCTGAAACTTGGTAATAGGGAGAAAGTTGGAGTACACGATCTTCAGAATACTCTTTACTAGCTGCCTGAGGCACTATAGATACATTAATGACTGTAAATTTTTTTAGAGGATTAGGGCTAGACATGGTTCCTTTAAAATAACATGAAATCTTCTGAGAGAGAAATCACCAACTTTTCTGTTATTAGTTAAGCTCTTTTTTAATCCTTCCTTAGTTATCTTGATATTATTTACCCTAATATCTACATTAATTTCTTTGTAATACAGACACGAAAACCTCGACGATTTGACAGTGAACTTCCAGATATCTCATTAAATGACTTGCAGTTTTTGCAGTCTTTTTGTCCTTCAGAAGTACAGCCGTTTCTCAGGTAAAGCACCTTTCTAAACTTTGTGTGTTATAGATTCCCTGTGCTCTCACCTCCTTCAGGCCCCTCCCTCCCCCCATCCCTGCTCATTTTTCCTAAGGAAGAAACAAGGATATTTTTTAAACTGGTATCATTCTTCAGCAATAGTGTTCACGGACTTAATGCAGATACATATTGCGTATATGCTTCGTTTATGTGAGCTTGCATACGTGTATTCTGTATTGTAAAGGATGTTGGACATTTCTCTCAGCTGCCTCATAGCTAAAAAAACCCAAAAGATATTGTTGTCAGTTGTAAACTGAGAGAAACTCATTATTTCGTGTATGTTTCTGTCAGATCAGAATTGGAATGATTTTTTAGCTCTTAAGTGGTATTCTGGAGGAAATGAAGTGAATGTCCTTAGCCCCACATGAGATCATAGAGAATTTTTACTGGCCTTCTTTTTAATTCTGACGGTGGATTTGTTGTCAATCATGATACAGCTGATAAAGCCCTTTAGTTTCTCTGAGGCTTGCTCCGCAGTGATTCTGCAGGAAAGGAATATGCAAACTCTAGTATCATATTGCTGATGTTTGCCTCACTTAGGGGTTTGTGAGAATTTTATAGCCTTCTTGGGAATTTTGGACTGAGTTCAGGAAGAATTTTGCCTTACTATTGTCAGAAAACCACTCCCTAATCAGACTTTTTAGTTGGTCCAAATTGCAGTGACATAGCTTTCCACTTGATGGCAATAGAGGTGAGATTATGCCATGTTCCTTCTGGGTTCAGGATTATATTTGGTGGAAATGTTGTTGATAGTGTTGCGTTTGCAACTCAAGTGGGCAAAGCTGTTGCACACCTTGGTAGACACTAAGAAAATTTAAAGCAGTACTTTAGTATTTTTATTTAACATCTCGAGAGCATACTGAAATCCAACACAAAGTCCTTTTCTGTCAGCACTGAACCCCAGAACTGCATAATTAAACTTATGTTTGTGTTTTCTTATGGTGGTTCAGTCTTCTAAACTTATGTTTTTGAGCAATTATTGAAATCTTAATTCTGCAAAAATACACTAGATACCACTTGCCCTATATATTGAATAGGGAATGCAAAATATATTGAAGTGTAATAAGCTTCTATTTTATTATTAATCTAAATGAACTCCTGCTTCATGATTTCAGTGCCACTTCTGAAATTAAAACTTCTGTATATGGACTCAAAAATGTTGCTTTCCCAGTGATTTAGAGAATTTGTAATCAAAACCTTACCTCTCAACACTTGCAAAGTGATCGCTACACATTAATCAGCCTTTTAGTTTAGGTTACCTATCATTACAATAAAATAGTAGAGAATTAATAGCTACTTCAGAGGAAGAGCTGGGTTGGAGACAATCCAAATGCAGAGGAGAGGAGTGTCATTTGCAAACATAAGTGCTTCAGTTGCAGATCCAGTCACCATCAATTCTCTTTATGTTACTGTTATAACTCTACATACTTCTGGTAAATGTTTTCCTCAGGAGGAAAAACTCTGACATACTACGTTTTCATCATTATGTTTAGTTACCTGCTCCTTGAAAGCTTTTGAATTCTTGATTTAAAATACAAATACAAGGCGGTCTTACTGGATTTTCCATGTAAAATAGATGAAATTGAGTAAGTAGAATATAGAGGGAAGCTTAGTCTTGTTGGAATATGAACATAATAATTTAATATATTGGAATATTAGATTGAATTGTTGAAAAAAATTAATCTGGTCCTTTTTTAAGGGTTCCCATACTTTGTGACTTTGAACCTCTTCACCAGCATGTACGTGCTCTACATAACCTGGTAAAGGCAGCACAGAGTTTGGATGAAATGTCACAAACCATTACAGACCTGCTGAATGAACAAAAGGTATTTTTGTTTTTATTTACCAAGAAAACAGAATATTCTATTCAAAATATTAGAATATTTTCATAATATTGTTTTATTAACCACTCCAGAAAGAAAATTTGGTTTTGCGGATGTAAAGATTAGGTCTCATAACTGCCTAATATTTTAATTTATAATCACATTCTAGTAAATATTCTGAGAATTTTGAGCTCTTCAACGAGTAAAGCAAGTTTATTTAGAGAATAGTCAAACAATATTTTCTAAAGATTTAACAGGTACTCCACAGAAATTGTAAAATTATCCTGTTAATATTTCTGTTTTTCTGCCGTTTTCTCAAGCTTCTGTGTGCAGAATGCGTGCGTTTTGCTTTTGCTGCTTTAGTTTGTATTTGAGGAAGTTGTTACTTCTCTAGATTTTTTGCATTGCTTAAGTCCTTTCGGCACAAGCAGGTAAGGAAACTTTGGGCCTTGGTTGATTGTCCCTGTTGGCCTGAATATTGACGTGTTGCCAACTGCTTGTTGCAGTCTTAGTTTTTGGGGAATGGAAGAAATATGTGCAGTCTCCGAGTACAGAAAGAACAGATGGCAAAAAGATCTCTTACTAGTTTCACTCTGCCTCTCAAGCAGATTCGTTCCCTAGAAGCTCTTTGTCAGTCACTTCTGATTGCTTCTGTACATTCAACCTCTTAACTTTCATAATACACCGAACAAGGTCATTTTAACTTTCGACTGTAACCTATCCCAGTGAAACTCTGGGTGAATTTAGCAATGCTTAAAATTTTACGTGAAGCTGACTGCTTCAAATTGGATTTCTTTAGTAGTTTTGCTATAGAAAAAAAGGTGGTATTTTGGGGGAGTCTGTTATCTACAGTGTGTTTGTATGTGCTTTGACTGTAAGCATCTTCTGTAGCTGCTGAGGTTATGGGCATGTTCAATTTTGAATTAGCAAATTCCTGCTTAAACCAGGTCACATGATGTCCTCTAACTTCCTATTCCTCTGGAACTTGAACAAGCGATTTACTGTAAGTCTTATTTACAGAAAATATGAGATCTGAGCTGCTCTTTGGTATGTAATATAGAAAAGATGTATCGTTTATGTAATTTCTTAGCTCTTCTCTGTTTATGAAGATTTTTTTACATGAACAACCATTAAGAATAAGAGTGTTAGAGCATGACCACTGTATTACCCAATGGAATGGGTAGGAGTGGTCTAAATTTTGTGAAATATGGGAGTTTTCTGAACATGCTCTTCCAACAGACTATGCTCTGAAATATAGAAGTTCACCCCCAACTTGGAGGATCCTGAAATTTATCTCATAAGAAACTAAGATAGTGACAGGTGTTCTAACAAATTAATTTTTCACTAAGGTTTGCAATGTCAGATGAGCATGAAATCAAATGAATAAGTTTTAGTTAAAAATAATAACAGTAGAAGATAAACAGGAAGGGTGCCTTACTTGTTTGAGTCTTGATGTTTTGCCCTCTTTTGTTTCAGAATTGTTTATCTCAAACTTTTATCAGTATCTGGCTGCACAAAAAAGATGTTTGCCAAACCAGGAGAATCTGTTCTTTCCACTCTTCTCGCTTGCAGTGCTATGACCAGTTTGGATTCTTGGCTGATTCAGAAATGTCAAGTGCTTAGACATATTTTTTCCTTAGAGTAAATTGCATTGCATAGTCAGAGCTGGGCCATTCATGATATCATCTCAAAAACACCCATCTCTGTAATTTCTATGATTGATTTGAATTCCTTTTTGGAATTGTAGCAAATAGATCTGTAAGATTTTTTTTTTTCAAGGATAATGCTTTTGTTGTTACTTGATGAAAGATACTAGGTCTTTCTCTGTGTTGCTTTTTTCCACAGATGATCTAGAAGTGTTTTCTATACATCAGCAGCCCAGTTTCTGTCTGATGGTTTGGGGCTTTTTTGCTGTTCTGTTGCTGACAATCTGTTGTCAAGCTTCTTAACTGTTGCCAGTCAAGTAGCTGAGTTCAATGGATAGCAAAAGTTCCTTGAATAAAAATGAACATATTGAAGAACACCAGGCACACAATTTTAAATGTATGGAGACAGTGTGGTTGGTTTGAAAAAGAGGCATGAGCAGAATCATCGGAATTATTAGCTGGAGACAATGTTGAGCTTTTGGAAAAGAGCACCATTCTGAAAGATCTTCAGCACTTTGAGACTAAACATCTTATGGGAATCTTTTACTACAAATATTCCCATGAGTCTTTAGGAACAATTGTTTTTAAAAGGTGGTCACATTTCTCAGATGAATAAAATCAAACAAGTTCTTCAAGGAGAAAGGATTGAAAAGCAAGGTTGGGCTATGATGTGTCAGACAATGTGCTTGAGATCTTTCAGAACACTGATTCATTCAAAACTCACACTTTTCCAGCTTGTGATCCTGATGATCTGCTCATGCCTCTTCACCCTGCATGTCACAGATACTCTCCTTATGTATTTTAACTGTGTGCATTTCACTCTAATTTTCTTAGGAAAAATTACTTTTCTTTTCATCCTATTACAGAATTTTTCAGGAATGCATCCTTAGAGGATACTGATGCTGTACATGGCTTTTTGGCTTCCACTGGGATGTATTCTGTACTTGCTAAAGTTTAAGTCTTGTATTTTTGTTCCAAGAATCTACAGATTATTTTGTTGGGATTAGGACTTATATTCCCTGTTATATTTAATAGTTAATAGTATAAATAGTACAGGTTGGCCATTTGTTCTTAGTTCTAGTAGATGGGAAGATTATATTGAGGTACTTTTCCTTCCTTCATTTACTCTGTCAAACAAAGGTGCAAGTAGTGAATTTGTTAGCTATTAAACAAATAGCGAAGATAAGAAAATATATAACTGAAGTGTAATCTTGTAGATACAACATTCTGTAAATTAAATTGAGTTTCTCATATACCAAAAGCTTGAAAATCACAGAATACAGACTGCACAGTCTCTAAGGCCTTGCTGTGGTTGATTGTTTTTTAAAAGCATTTCAAAGTGGTGCTTCATTGAATTTCATGCGCATAAAAATAGTGCATGTAACTTGGCCTCCAGTTACAACTATTACAGCTATGATAAATCAAACTTCAACTGAATTCACTTAAAGTATACAGTGCATGGCAGTATAGAAGAGGATGATGTCTTTGAAATAGCAAAGATTGGTTTTCATTCTGCGTGAATTTACACTTTACAGTACAGTATGCACTGGAACTTGAGATCTTGCTTTACAGTTTGTGTAGTAGTGAGCAGAAGCTGATGATAATGGGGTTTAAACATGATGTGTAAAGTTTTTAACCTTTTAAGAATTAAAAGCACTGGAATTGATCACAATTACTTGAACAATTCTGTGAAGGTGCAGAAACTTAGTCTTTATTTTTGTTTACAAGCTGCTGTTACTCACAGATTATGGGTGCTTATTGTAATCAATAACTTTTCAGCTGAATATTGAAAGATGTGTTGTTACAAAACTGGGTTTGATGCTGTCAAAGGTCTAGAGGCAAAATGAGAAAAATTGGGAACAATGGATGCAGCATGAAGGGGAGAAGAAAAATCAATTCAGGGTTTTATGTCTTGCATTCTGAAAAGTCAGCATGTTGCTTTTGATTAGCATGTACCTTTCATTATACTGCAGTACTACTACACTCACAGGCAGAACTCTCGTGCATGTTTTTGATATGTTAATATACAACAGTGTTGTAAAGCTTTTTCTAAACCTTGTAGTTTAGTATGTTAATAGCGACTGGATTGCACTGGTTCTTAATAGCAGTACTAGCAAGAATGAAATATTTTATTAATAAAATTATTAAGAAAGCTGAACTCAATAGACAAATCTATTTCTATATCATCCAAACGTACGTTTCAGCCCTTTCAAATTATGTGATCTATTGTAGGATTTATGGATAGATGAATGTTCTATATATATTTACAAAAGATGCTTCTTTGAAAGTTAGTGCAAATCTCTCAATATCTGCATTTTTTGCTTAAGTTTTAGTCATACATATGTTGGACTATTATGGATAATAAGGCTGACTTAGGTCCTTGTTTTGACTAGTATTTTATAATAATTTTAAAATATTAACTGTTGCCTATCACTTTAAATGTTTATTTCATATTTTGTAATTTATAGGCCTCCAATAGTCAAGCATCACAACAATCTGCTACCACACCAAGGTTGGAAAGTACAACAGGAAATGCAGTTGCTACCTCCTCAAGAACCCCTCCATCACTGAGTCTTCAGGGTCCCCTTTGTCCTCCTGTGTGTCCCCCAGCTCCATTAGAAGAACTGTCTCCAGACAGCATTGATGCACATACATTTGATTTTGAAACCATTGCCCATCCAAACTTGGAGCAAGCTCTTAAGCAAGGATCATTAGACTTGGATTCGTTAGCAGAAAGTCCAGAATCTGACTTTATGTCAGCAGTAAATGAATTTGTAATAGAAGAAAATCCAGTATCTCCTAATGTAATAAGTGATCCACAAAGTCCAGAAATGATGGTGGAATCACTTTATTCTTCAGTTATCAATGCAATAGACAGTAGACGTATGCAAGACACACATTCTTGTGTAAAGGACATTTCAGTAGAACATGCATCCCTCAGTGTTTGCATGGAGAAATGTAGGGTTATTGCCCAAGACTCAAAATTACATTTAAGAGGTATAAAAGAAGATCTTTGCCACTTTAGAACACTAGTACAAAGAGAACAGTGTGACTTTTCTAATTCTTTAAAATGCACTTCATTAGAAATAGTAAGCACTATTGAGAAGGTAAAACTTTCACTTGAAAAAACACTAAAAGATAAACATCAGAAAGAATTGCAGTCTCTGAGAACTGAATATGAAACTAAAATCAATAAATTAGTGGAGGACGGTGAAGAAAGTAAAAAGAAGATTAAAAAGTTAAAAGGGGACTTATTAGGCCTTGAGGAAGTTCTTCAAAATAAGAATGATGAATTTGCAATGGTGAAAAATGAGAAAGAAGCTGTAGTTTGCCTTCAGAATGAAAAAGACCAGAAATTACTTGAATTGGAATGCCAAATGGAGACACAAAATTGTGAAATTAAGGAACTGAGACAGTCACGTGAGATAGTGCTTGAAGACTTGAAAAAACTTCATGTTGAAAACAATGAAAAACTACAACTCCTGAGGGCAGAGCTTGAGAGTTTGGAGCAAAGCCATTTAAAAGAACTGGAAAGCAACCTACAAGCCAGACATTTACAGGAATTTGAGAAGGTGCTAGCCGAGCATAAGGACTGTTTAGATAAATTAAAAAAAGAGAACCAGCATAGACTTGAACAAATGCAGGAATCTCATGCAGTGGTTATGCAAGAGAAACAAAAACAAATAGAAGAGTTACAACTCAAGGTTTCAGATCTGTCTGATTTGAGGTGCAAATTAGAAGTTGAACTTGCCCTGAAAGAGGCAGAAACTGATGAAATGAAGCTTCTTTTGGAAGAAAGCAGAAACCAGCAACAAGACACATTAAAAACTCATATTGAAAAGGAAACTGAAAGCTTAAAAAAGGAGATAGATAAATTAAATAATAAAATACAAAGTAGCAGTGATGAATATCAGGTGGGCCTATCGGAACTAAGGACTCTTATGACAATTGAGAAAGATCAGTGCATTTCTGAGCTAGTAGACAGGTATGAAGAAGAAGCAAACTTGCTTAGAACTGAACTAAATAAAGTAACACTTCTTCATCAAAAAACTTCTGAGACGGAAAAAAGACTTTCATTGCAAATAACGGAACTACAAAGTAAGTTAGAGTTGGAAGCGAATGCCCTAGAGAAAGAAAAAAAAGAAAAGGTGTCTGTCTGTGAACAGCAGGAAAAATACGAAGCTATTATCCGTGATCTTAAGGAAGAGAACGAACTGTTAGTATCTAACCAAGAACAAGACAGGCAGTTGCTCATTCAGAAGCTCAATTGTGAAAAAGAGGATGCAGTACGAACTGCTTGTAAAGAGTTTGAATTACAGAGGGAAGCTGCTGAAAAAGGGCTTTTGGAAAAAATACAACAACTTGAGATGCAAGTAAATCAGAGGTACTGTAAGGATTAAGTTGCTGTTTTTTCTTAGTGTATAAAAGTAATTAATGTGGTATATTCATGGTGTACTATGCAGTAAGTAAAATTTCTGTGTATTTCTTATAGTGATTATCTGCGTTAGTGTCTATATTCATGTTTCAAATGACTTCTATTTTATAGGTAGTGATATTCCTGTGGCTGTAAAATAATGTTATTTCCAGACAGCAGGTTTTGTATTTCAGTCTTATAATGTTACATTGAAGGAGTGTTTCCAGTATCACATGTTGCTTGAAATTCCAGTTTTGATCATCTATCTTTTTGCTGTGGTATTAGACCCGTGTGAGCATGCAGTGGCTAGCTTTAGGCTGATATTTTTCTTTTATTGGCTAACATTCTTGTTGGTGCTAATGCTGGCATGAAAAAGTATATGTAATTGACTGAGAACTGTTCCATGACCATCTGGACTTCCATTGACTTCGACTGCCATGGTTATATACTTCAGGGTCTTCCAATTGAGATTTACAATGAAACGACAACAGCATCATTTTACAGAACATCCTAGCATCATTTTTCATTAATCTCTGCAGTGTTTTCCCATTTGAAAAAAAATACATATTTTCCCTTGCCATAAATGGCTAGAATTACTCTTTCTGGCTTTTCATATCTTACCTACTTACTATTTCATAATGCCTGTCTGCAGAGTAGATCGTAGTGTTGTGAAATGGAAATACTAGAATTTTTCTGTGATTATTGCTTAGAAACAACAGTGTTCTAATTTGAAATGCTAGAATGTGTCATTTATGTTCTTGGCACTGTGAAAAAACAGTGGATAGATGTTTGTACAATACCTAGGTAGGTCATTTTTTTAGGTATTATGATGTACCAAGTATGTGAAATGGGAAGACACCATGGACAGAATGGGTGTAAAAGCCAGAAAAGCACTGCAGAACTGGAATACAGACTAAAATTAGCATTTAACTTTTGAATATCAATGTAATATTAAAAGAGGAGAGGGGCGGTTGCACAGAGTAACACCTGTGCACAGTTCACTTACGTAGTGCAAGAAGTCTGCATCTGTCTCACTTGAGGTATCCAGTTCAGTATTATTACCTCAGAATTTTGATACTCAAACGTATCTATCATTAAATGATACTGTACTAATGCCTGTAAATTGTAGGTCAGTGTATGAAAAAATACATGAAGATATGAAGATTTTAAAATTCTGGTTGGATTATAATGAAATTAAGATCTGCCCTTAATTTAACAAAATATTATTTTAATGAAATATGATGAAAAGAGGAGAAAAAACTTGTATGTTCTTTGCCTTTTATGATGATAATGCACTATAGAAGTTTTTTTAAAAATAACTTGATGCAACAGGAAGAATACGTAGATGTCTTGGACTTAAAATGCACCATCTACACTTAATTTGAACAACTGAGTGTAGTTGTGTATATTCTTATACACAGGAGAGAACAGTGATGTATTTCAAAGAAATATTATCTGCTTCAGTATGAAGAAGCGTTAGCTTATAAGTTCTGTCAAGTGATTTAATTTTTAGTGTGATATTGAATCATGTTTTGAGTCTTAAGTCTTCTCTTTGTACCTTTAATGTGCTGTTAGCATGTCTTTATTCCTAGAGGAAAAAAAAGTGTTTTATCTCTAGGGGGCATATATGTAATGTGAATGTCTTAATATTTCAAAGTCACTGTTTAGCTATTTGTTTTTTGAGTTCCTAAAATCCCAGTCTATGTCAGTAATTTGAGTTGACTTGTTTATCAGTTAACTTTTGATAGTAGATACTGACTCTTACTTGGTATGTACCTATATGCATGTCAAATAATCGTCCTTTTCTGCAGGAGCAATGTTACATTAGCTGACTGGTAGGCACAGACAGGGAAAAAAAATTGACTTTGACCAGAGTGTTGCTCTAACAAAAATATTTAGAAATGACAAATGTTTGTGACCCATCCGTTACCAATGCCAGAAAATTAATGTGTTCTGGTTTTAATGTGCCTGAAATTCAAGTAGTCATGATTAGGAAAGATAATAAAGCTGCAAGGCATTTGTAACTCTTATTTAATCTTTCTGCTGTATGTAGAAATGTGTTTTTGGTATCTTGAAAACACTAAAAAAAAAGACATCGTCACTGTTGACATAGTTTTCGAGACTTTTGCAGACCTAATACTCGATATAGTGAGGAGGTTTAAAAACTAGTAATGTATGTTAGCATCCTTTGCAGAACCACAGTATCCTTTACGTGACTCATTTGCAAATGGTAAGTGGGTCTGAAAGACAGATGATACCTGCTTTGTTTTAGTGCAGCTAACAGCCTTGTCTTTTAGAAAATTCACAATAATATGGTAGTGAATTTTTGTTGCTTCTAAACTAAGATGCAGGCATACCTCCTCTTTATACTTCTCAAACTTACCCCTGCGCTCCATTAACTTGATAGGGAGAATTGAGGACAAAATAGAGGTACGAGATTGTTTGAGATTGTATGATAAAGCAAAGACTCTGTAAAAATAGCTGGAGCTGGTTGTTTTTCTGGATGCCCAAACTCCCATTCAGTATGCTGCTGTCAATTTCAGTTGCCCTGCCTCCTCTACAATTAAATTTTCTTTCACATTCACCATGCTGAATGTTTCTGATGTTTCTGAGGTTCTGTAGTCCTTAGTCTTAACAGAGAACCTTTGCATCGAAGCAAGAAGAATTCTTGGAGCATTTTTACCATTAGCAGTTGTGGGTCTTCCTGTATTAGAACATGATGTTTTGATTTCACCACAGCCTACCTATCATCAGGAGACCATACCTCAAGTCTGTTCTGACTAGAGAAAACCATTGGCATGTCTGTATAGATAGAAACTTAGATTTTGGGGGATTTTATTTATATTATATATAATTCTAGTGTTGAGGAATTATAGACATTTTAAAAAATCATTTTTCACAAGTTGCCCAACAAAGGGATTTATCTGTCACAGGTTTCTTCCATGGTGGTTCTTGATAACTGAAGCCAAAACACAGAGGAGGGTACTTAATGGTTCAGTGATTCAGTGGTGGAAAATATTTGGCCTGTGTAACATTGCCTATTTCAAGAGTCATTTAAGGTCTTTATCCTTCCTACCTTGATGACTGGTGATGCTTTCCCTCTTTATGATCGTTGCCACTGTCCTCCAGATTCTGAAACTCAAGATTTTGAGTTTTATATCTGGATTCCTTAGTATCAGATTTATTGCTGAGTTGCTTTAATTACGTGAGAGCTCTGGGAGCTTTGCATTTTGATATACTGAGAATCTTCGGAGTTGATACGTGTTGTTCCTCTTTTTACCACTTTCCGTGCCTTCTGTTATTGTAAGAAAAATTAAAACAAAATCTCCCTGCTCAACAAAACTTCAAAGTTGGAGCCGGTGTAGTACACTAAAAAGCAATGCCCAAGAGTGAGGTGCTCACGATTAAAAAAGTAGAATTGAAGATGAGTAATGACTTAATTGGAATACTGTCTTTAAAACATTTCAAAGAAATGTCTCAGCAAGGAACTTCTGACTTTTGTGTGTTTATTTCGTGTATTCTGGGACTCTGTATATGCTGCAAACTTAAAGTCTAAACATTTTCCTTTAAGTCCTTCCATTGAGTCATCTGCTGAATCAAGCTTGGTTGCTGAACTTCAAGAGAAGCTTCAGGAAGAAAAAATGAAGTTCTTGGAGCAACTTGAAGAACAAGAGAAAAGGAAGAATGAAGAAATGCAGAACATTAGAACATCGCTTACTGCAGAACAGCAGGTAAAACTGATTCTTACTGGTTTTGTTCCCATTAGTTATGTGTTCTTTTGCTGGTTTGAAGTTGAGGTGGGTTTGGTTGGGTTTGTTTTGCTATGTTACAGTTACACATTTTACGCTTGCAGTATTATCTGGAGCCAGAATATGATATGTTAATAGAATTCCGCATTTCAGCATTAAAAAACAAAATAAAATGAAAAAAATACTCACCACCCTCCTGCCCCTCCCCAAACCACAAAACAAACAAACCAACCACTTTAAATTTCTGAACTGGGCAATCAAAATTCAGGTTTTGTTATTTTGTGATTGCTTTTGCTTAAGTTGTTAAGCTAGTGCTGTGAATTTTTATCAGTTTGTCTGTTGAATTCCAGAAGGATACTAGTTAAGTGTAGTTTCGTTAACAAAATACAAAATTTGTGGACAGCAAAATTAATTATTTATTTCAAATAATTAATTCATAATGTGCTTAATTACTTCTTAACTTTATTAACCTGGGCAGGTGATATTTGATGTTCAAAGCAAATGTTATTTTACTTAGTAACCTTAGAAACACTATGTACTCCACACCTGGGTACAAAATTGTATTGCACTAGATTAAATTAATTATGTCAGTGTCCACAAATATTTACCTTTCAAAACATCTTGAATATCTCAGATTTTGTAGATAAGTCTTCAGTTCTTAAATTAAAGCTGTTTGTAACAGCTATTATCTACAACTTTGCATTTAAACATTAAATTTTATGTTTTAAGCACCTCTGCTTACTTCATCTGTGGTAGGATCAAATAAGGACAAAGGGACAGTGTAGTGATCAGGCGGCTTGGTGAATGAATGTTTATGAATCACTTGGTGTAGAAAGCAGAAAATAGTTATAAAGGAAGAAATATTTTTGAAATTTTTGGACTGCAGACATTAATACTGAAGTGGCCCTTATCTAATAGGAATATTTCACACACAAAATTGGTAATGGTAAGATTTCTTTTTCTGTTAGAATATTCCTTAATATACCATTTTCCTTGTTATCTAATAATGTTCTTCATTGGTGCAGCAGAGCATGGAAGGGAAGGTTCTGAGATGTTAACAGCAAATTCCAGGGAAAGATGGAACTTCTTATTGAAAAAAGCAAACCAACAAAAACCCTGTAAAAATGATTTGTCAGTCAGTGTTGAAAGCTTACTGGACTGGCTCTGCTGATCACTGAATATTTTGGGTATTTAACCTTACCCTTGATATCATTTTTTCCCTCAGTAAACGTGTCTTAAATGTGTTATTTTAGCTATTAACCAGGATTCCTTTATGACTTTTGAATTAATTAATTGTTCATTGAGGAATGTATGAAATTGAAATGTGTTTTTAATTCAGATTCTAGTTTACTAATAATGATATTTTACTTCTTTATTATATGTAACATCTTGATGCAGTGCAGCTTTGTCTTAATAATTTTAATCGCTAAAGTAACTTTTTACTATAAAACATGCAACTGTTGTACTTTAAGTGGAATATGAAGTATTATATTTTAAAAAACGACTTACAAAATGGTGATTTCTTGTAATTGCACTCCATGTGTATATTGGGCTTTGGGGAGCCAGAGGGTTTAAAAAAATTGCTACAGAGAAACCTCAGAACAAAATGCACAGACATGTTATCTCTTCGCCAAAGAAATATGTAAACAAATTTAATTCCATTTTTAATTATAAAGTGAAAAATGTGATATGTTGCCTTCTGCTTTTTTTTCTGGTGATCCAGTTTGCATTACATTTATTCAGTACATTTCTTATTTCAGTAATACTTCTGCTTGTTTTCAGACCAACTTTAACACTGTTCTGGCAAGAGAGAAAATGAAAAAAGAAAATATAATTAATGATCTTAGTGACAAATTAAAAATGCTTACACAACAACAGGAAAAAGATAAGGGTAAGTAAAATACTGAAAGAAATCATCTTTTCTAGCAGAACAATTCCATTCACTGCAGATTGGTTTTGATCCTTAGTACTGCTATTAATAAAAGAATTATTTACTTGTGTCATAGATTTGATTGAAACACTTTCTGAAGATCGAGCTCGCTTACTTGAAGAGAAGAAAAAGCTTGAAGAAGAAGTTAATAAACTGAAAAGTAGTACTTTTTCTCCGTCAACCTATGCTGCGGCAGCTTCAGAAGTTTGTGGAGCCTGTGCAGCTGATTTTCCCACTGACACAGACAGATTGGTGTCTGACATTGCAGGTGAAGGGAGAATGGACTCCACAATGGAAACCAGTATGATGGCTGTGCAGTAAGTATGAGGCATTGTAGTAGAAATACACAAAGCATACTGTCCTTTAAATGTTTGCTGTTGTGTGTTGCAGTACAATTGAGCATGCTCAACACTTTTAGTGCCTTTGATGTTCTTGCTAAAAATGTTCTTTTAAATGCATAAATGTATGGATATAATTAGTTGTCATGTCACAGTCATCAGAAATGTGTGATTTTGATCATGTAGAAGTATGCACCTTGAAGGTGAATCTTGTCTCCACAATTATGGGATGAAAAAGTAGACCTAAATAGGTAAAATGCAACTCCAACAGAAGAACAATTGTAGTAGTGAGTGAGCTGGGTGGAGGAATCTTATTGGCATATAACAGTGGCTGACTCTCATTTAAAAACAAACAAACCCCCTTTGATTGTAAGATAGCATAATGACATTCCTTGATAAAGGGCAAGGGGCCATAGGTATGCCTAGTAAAAATTGGGATGAATCTTCAGGATTCCGAACAAGTTGAGTGCTCAAGGCTCATTAAGTGGCCTTAAATGGATTGGTGTTTTATATTGGAGAGAAGGACAGGTATTCAGCATCTCTTTGTTTGTATAATATCTAAATCAGGGGGTGTCAGACACAAGACCCTCCACCTTGTTTTATCTGGCCAGACATCTTGTTTCTACTTGAGGACAAGGCTGAGCTCCTGTGCTCCTGCCAGTGCTGGTCATGTGTGCAGTGTGTGTGATGGCATTATGCTGCAGGAGCAGAAGGATGGGCACTGGGAGTTTGACACCCATGCTCTAAATCATCAGTATTGTCAGCTGTGATGTACTGCTGACTTACTAGAAGGCAGTGATGGCACAAAGGAATATACTTGTGTATATTAACAGTCACACAGAATGTTTTCTTCTAAGCTTTTACACCTGTAGTAGTTTTTTAATATACTTGTAATACACTAGTTATGATTGCATTGTCAGATTTCCTAATCCTCACATGGAGTTTCTCATTTGTGAAGTTGATAAATATCACACGCTGTGTCATGGTACCCTGAATAAACAGCTGGCCTGCTTTGTTCTTGTTACCTCAGTGCAATGAGGTAGACGTGTCATCATTTTATCCAAAATAAAATGAAAGTTCATAAGCTTTTATTTCCATCTTATTTCTGAGGCTTCTGGAAATGTCTGATTTATGCCTCAGAACCGTATAGTGTAATGTGGTATTCATTTGCGTGGAAAAAAACCCTACAATCCCGGATTAATTTCCTTATTCCTTATGATGAAAGGTTTTTTTGCTCATTATGAACACTTAACTAAGAAATTGTCTGCATCTGTGAATCACTGTCTTGATACATCTTATGTTTTTTTACTATTGTTGAAAGCAGAATAACTGACCGTAATAAGCACCAGGTTGCTACTCTTACAATGCACTTTCTCATTTCTGTGCCATGAGTGTTTTGAACAGTCCCAGATTTCATAGAACCATATAATGGTTTGGGGTGGAAGGGACCTCAGAGATCATCTAGTTCCAGCCCCCCCTGCCACAGACAAGGACACCTTCCACTAGATTGGGTTGCTATAAACCCTATCCAACCTGATCTCAAACACCTCCAGGGACATGGCATCTATGGCACCTCCAGGCAGCCTGTTCCAGTGCCTCATGACCCTCACAATAAAATGTTTCTTCTTAATATCTAATATAAGTCTACCCTCCTTCCAGCTTAAAACTGTTACCCCTCATCCTGTCACTACACTCCCTCCTGATAGAGCCCCTCCCCATCTTTGTTGTGGGCCCCCTTGAGGTACTGGAAGGCTGCTATAAAGTCTCCAGAGCTTTCTCTTCTCTAGGCTAAACAAGCCCAACTCTCTCAGCCTGTGCCCATAGGGAAGATGCTTCAGCCCTTCGTTGTCCTCCTCTGGAGATCCATGTCCTTCCTGTGTTACTTTACCTCTCACTGAATTAATGAACGTGACTTGGAAATGCACCAGTGGAATGAGGTTTTGCCAGAGAAGCGAAAGTAGAGTTGTTAGGTATACTTACATTTAGTTCAGACAGTACTCATCACAACCAGTGCTGTCTAACCCAGGATAATATACCCACCACACTGAAGAACTTTGTGGAAGCAAGGATGAGAAGAGTTGGTGCTTACCGAACTAAACTTGCACTGGTGATCAATAAAACGCTTAAATACCATGATTTTTGAAGGAGAACTATTTCTTACAGTAATCATTCTAGTCTTGAACTCTTGAGGCTGTTTTTTAAAAAAAAAAAATATTTCAGAAGATAAATATGGGAAGAAAAAATTTTGATGGAGTGCACTAAAAGTCAGGTATTAAATAGGCAGAAATTATTGCAACTCTGACTTCTTCCTATTACATGAAAGCTGAACAGCCTTTTAACTGAAATGTAGTAATGATTAACGTGGCTTAAGTAAAATCTGATAGTTCTGCTTGGCATTTTGCTTGGATTTATAGCATGTTTGGTCAGACTGGTTGAGTGGATAATATATCTGAAAACTTGTCCATTTTCTTTTCCAAGCCAAATGAGTTTGGACTACAAAATATGTCTTCCTTATTAGCTTGCCTTTAAAAACATATTTTAATTGCATTGGGAATTAGTCCACCTTCTCAGGAAGTTTCTTGTTAGGATGTTAGTATTATCTTATCACACCCTGTTACTCAGTTTATCTTATAGATAAACGAAGACAATTAGCAAGTTCACATTAGTGTCTATCACAGTCCAGGCACAGAGCCTTTAAACTACAAAGATAAGTAAAATATGATGTACTGGTGAACTGCAGGATGAAGAGTTAACTGCTGAAGCATTTGGAGCTGTATCTTTCATCCTCGTGTTCTGAAAATAATGCAGAATACACAGAAATGTCCTCATGTAACTTCAGAAATTAATCAGTGACTGGGGAGAGAAAAATAAAAAAAAAGGAGAGGGCATGGAATTCCTTAAACTGCCAAAGATGTCAATGCTGATTCTTAAGGTATTTCTGTGCTGTTCCCTCTGTGCTTGCAAATACATAGCACTCATCACTGAGTAAGGACTGGGATGGGGTGGTGGTGGTGGTATTAAAGATGATTATTGATCATGAAAAAAAAAATTTAACCTATTCATTTTCTTCTTTCTCTTTTAGTGAGAATGTTCATATGTCTGAAGAAAAACAGAGGATAATGTTGTTGGAAAGAGTGAGTGGATTTTTTGAGGTTAAGCATTGCAACTAATAATATATATTTATATTATTAATATTTGTGTGTGAAATTGTACTGTGGTCAGTTATGTACAATGATGCAATATAGTAACTTCGAGGCATATAAATATAGTTTCAGGGATTGTTTTTTTCATTGTGCTCATCTCGGATCAGTATAATTCATTGAAGTAATTCCAAATAAGTATTAATGTATTATGCCTATCTTAAAGTTTTTTTATTCTGTTTATGTAGTTTTCAGTTGAATGAATCAGGTGTTTTCTTTTAGGAGTGACAGATCATTGATCTAGGGAGTTTCTATAGCGAAAAACCCATTTTGATTACTTTTTCAAATAAGACATCCAAAGTAGCTGGACAGGAATTAAGATTGATTTATCTGTTTCACTTGGAAATGAGTAATTCCTTATCTTTAGGCTGCTGTGGGATAGATCATTTTAATTGTAAATGGGGTGGTTATAATCTTGACAGTACAGCTTCTGTAAAAAAGTGAAGTTAACACTTGTGGATATGCTAGTTTTCTGTAGTGATTGCCATGCTTCTACAAGCTAGAATTGTGTTTGTACCTCACACTCCTGCTTCTCTGAAATACGTACCTTAAATTTTCACTTCTGTTACAACTTCTGTTTTGTGCATTGCTTTCAGTGAACTTTTTTGATGGAATGAAAGTTACTATTTTTAGTAAAAGTCTAAATGAACCCTTAGTACTTGTACTGGAATGCTTTCGATTATAGTAATTTTGAACTATCCAGTTGTATCTAACTCCACTCCAGTCGCTTAGACTGAAAAAATCTGTGTTGAGTTAGAGAATGAATTTTTTTGTTAGTGGATTGTGGCACTATATGATGCAAGTGGCTGGATGTTTTTGACTAGGAGCACTTACATGCTTTATTCTGTCATCAACTTACAAAGGATTTGTCACAGGGAGAAGATAAAATCGTAATATATTACGTTTCTTTGGCTTTTTTATCAGTGCAATGTTTTTCTAACTTAAGGATAAGCATAGAGATAAGCACAACCTTGCGGTTTTGTAGTGCTGTGGTAATTGCTAGGCTTCAATTTTTTTTTAAATGTGTTCAAAAGATATTTTGATATTGTTTTAAAACTGAAAGCTGTAGTAAATTTTTATATTGTATTAATTACTCTGGCTCTGGTCATTTAAAACTTTTTAAAATGTTCATAAGGTGTACCAGATTTTTTGTTTAGAAAATGCTTTTAAGGTGTTAATCAGATAAGATTTTCTTTCAGACTTTGCAGTTAAAAGAAGAGGAAAATAAGAGATTAAATCAAAGATTGGTAAGTATTTGTGCAATGCATGTTTTAAGTCTCATGAAAAAATAAGAAAAGCTTACAAATATTGTTTGTTAAAATCCAAAACTGTATTTTCATTAACTTCAAAAATGTTTTAAGTGTTAAGGCAAGTGGCAAATAGGTAACCTGATAACCTGAGAGGTACCTCAACTTAGCAGTCAGTCTTCTTATGGAAAAGATTTACAGGACTGGTAAGAAAGCCTTCTTCCCAAAGAACATAGACCATCAGTACAGCATCCAGGATTTAATTGTACTAATGATGTTTAACCTTCAGTGTTTTACCATCAACCTTTTTGAGTGCCAGTGGCTTCTGTGTTGGAATGCACAGCTCTGTCATAGGCCTTGTGTATGCTCAGAACAAATCTCAGTGGCACTGATCTGGAAAGCACTTCTCAGTTTTAAATAATAACAGAAGTCAGTAATGTAGGAAATTTCATAATCAAAGGGAACTACTAAAAAAAGCAAACAAAGAAAAGTAACACTAAAACCACAAGCAAACAAACCTCCTATGGAACAGAATGACAAAGTTATGCTGTTCTCTTGGCTGAATATAAGATCTCAAAGAATAGATACTGTTTGAAATCAATAGTAAATGGCTTATGTTCACCATATTGTTACCTGCTGTGTACGTTTCATCATAGCTTGCCAATACTTTATAGCTTTTCTGTTTTTTATAGATGTCCCAGAGCATGTCATCGGTATCCTCAAGACATTCTGAAAAAATAGCAATTAGAGAGTAAGTGCATGATAACATATAGAGATGGATATGCCTTCACTAATAAGTATGTAGTTAAAGAATGTCCCAATTATTCTGTTCTTGCACTGTGGTGCGAAGATATTTATAGGTCATCTCTATAGTTTAGCTGTCAGTTTTTGAACCATCCCAATTGGGCAAAAATGAAATTTTATAAACCTCTTCTTAAGCTGTAAGTAATGGTGAATCAAAATAATACGAAATTGCAATGTTAGTGTATTGTTACGTGCTTCTGTTTACATTCTAAAGCACAAATATCAGTTCTTTTTTTAAAAAAAATTTGAGCTAATGGATATAGAACATTTGAAATACACTTCTTAAAAAATCCCTTCTAAAAGGGTAAATGTTTTGTTGACTTCAGAAAATACAAAATGTATACAAGTTGGCATAATAAGTAGAAATGTCCACTACAGTCTCAGACTGTGCAATACTTGGGAGAAAATTGTAGTGTAATTAACGTAGTCTCAAGCTTTTTTAATTAAGTTCTTTGATTTTTATTTTCCAGTTTTCAGGTTGGCGATTTGGTTCTCATTATTTTGGACGAGAGACATGACAACTATGTCTTGTTTACTGTTAGTCCAACCTTGTATTTCTTGCACTCAGAATCTCTTGCTGCACTGGACCTCAAACCAGGTGAGTGTGGTAAGTGTCAAATTAATTCCAGTTATTATCTCCTCCTACAAATAATACTCAACCTTTCTAATACTTAGTGATTTTAAAAATATGTGTGATAAAGGAGAAGCATATAATACAGATAGCTGTCAGCTGTCTTTGTACCTTCTGCTGTTTGTTTTGATGCTAAATATTTTTCAAGGCAGAACACTTTAAATGAAAAATTTATATAGGAGTTAATAACTTGGCAAAATATTTGCATCTTCACATTAAGTTATAAATCAAAAAACGAGAGAGAAAATAGAAATTTGGTGCATATACAGGCTGCTTTGGCTGTTTAGTTGCATGAACAGTTGTGTAGGTTGCAGGCCTATTTTTATGTGGATTTGTTTTCAATGTCATCTTTGCAGAAAGTAAATAAAAAACTGAAGGTAACGTTTCTGTCAACTATGTGCTCTTTTCTTATTTTTAATACATGATTTAAGAAATAATAAAATGTGCTTTAAGAGTACATTTGTTTCTGCTTCAGTACATCAGGAAACTATGCTTTGATTCTGTTTTTTCATCAGAGAAGTGGGGAAATGAAACCCAGAACATTAGTGTTATTTCTGATAAATTAAAATTGCTATTGCAAGTTGTTTTTTAAAGGCTGCTAAAATGTTGCATCTAAATCTGACCTTTTGTACCAACGTGTACTTATCAATAATTCTTCCACCTACAGTATCAAGTGTCAAGGGTCTAGGCCATTGTAGGTTGTCTGTGCCTACATTAAGAACACTTAGAATGCTCTGACAAAACTAAAATTGGTTGAGGACTGCGTGGTTCCTATGTTGTCTCTTATCATTGATATATGTAAATTTTCATCCAGCAAATGTAAGGAAAGAAACCTTGCTTCTTTCTTGCTATCTTTTAGACCAATGAAGTCTTGTCAGCAAAGCAAATTCAGAATAAACTTTAAGTTTTTTTGTAATTTAAATATCACTTGTAGAGTATTCAGTTCGGCTATAAATACTTTGCAGTGATTTGTAGGAGTGTGGAGTAGAATAGAATCTGCTCCATTATCAATAGCCAAGTTAATCTTTAGGGGTAAGATTGGAATTTCAGACATTGGTTCTTGAGTGACTCATGTTCTAGGCACTAGATACAAGATCTCATAAATGTCATGCTTAGAAAAGCATTGATTTTTGTATTATGCAGAGCATATGTGAGCTGTTTCTTCTGTCTGTTTTGATGTTTTCGTCTTGCAATTACTGATGATAGTCATAAAAGAGCAAAGCAGGTGAAATGGTGATATAATTTCTTGGAATAAAAGTCAAATATGCATTTCCTTACTGTTACAGAAATAGATAAAAGTTGAAAGTTTATGTCCAGTGTTGGTCTTCTGACCTGTCAGTTTATTGTGGAGGCTATTCACTTTTCTCCTTTCTGAACAGTGTCAGTTACTCTCAGGATACTGCAGCCAAAACTAGCAGACTTTCAAGACTTTAAAGCTATTATTTATAAGCAACTGATTTCCATCACTAATACAGAAAAACAATCAAATGTATCAGTAAGAGTAGTAATAATAGCAGAGTACAGAATACTTTATACCCTTTGAAATGACTTCAAGAAATTCTCACCTTAAATCAGGCCAAAAGGTCGAGCTGGGTTGAGTAGGGTAATTTTGAATCATTAAATTAATTTTTTTTTTAAATTTTGGTTTTATCTTCTCTAATGTTAACTCTGAAAACAAAATTTAAGCTGAAGAATCAAAATGTTGTGTTTGAAAATGCTGGTGACCTGTCTCGACATCTGAACTTATGTAATTTTTATTAATTTAAAAAAAGTTTTTGTAGAATTTCTGCTTTCAATGAGAATGTTGTAGCAAATGGTCTTTAGCGATTTGAATGTAATATCTTGTTACCTGTAGTTGATTATCGAAAATAATAAGTACATTTTCTCTTTAGCTTCAGGTGCATCTAGGAGACCGTGGGTGCTAGGAAAAGTGATGGAAAAGGAATACTGTCAGGCAAAAAAGGTAAGGGAATAGGGATGGAAAATCATCTGATAAAATCAGTAGAGAAGAAAATCAGATTTAATGTTTGTAACAATTATGAAAAGTACTCTCCATGTAATAAGGGAGACAAAAATTGCCCTAAGATCTGCTTTTCCTGCTCTGCTTTTTAGTCAGTGAATAGCAAGTGAAGGGGGACTAGAAACAAGAATGAGTAGTGGCTTGGGTTGTTGTGTTCATAGTGTCCAGAACCTAGCCACAATTCCAAAGGTTCTTTTAAATGCTGAGGGGTGGGAATCAGTTTCTGCTTAAGCATAAAAAACCCAGAGGAATAATCCCACATTTCTCATGTAATGTCTTTTTTTTTTGTAGGCACAAAACAGATTTAAAGTTCCTTTGGGTACAAAATTCTACAGAGTGAAAGCAGTACCATGGAACAAGAAAGTATAACACAATAAAATTTTAGTTCATTCTGTCTCTATTCTTTTTTGACTTGTCCTTCAGTGCTCGTTCATTGCTCCAAATACCAGGCCATCTTTTTATACTGAGTTCATGTGACAAGAGATGTCATTGATGTACTGCTTTTACTTTTTAACAGGTCACATTTTAGAAAAAGTACTTCATCAAAAACTCTGGCCCTTATTGTTCCGATTTTTTTACCCAGATTAACTTTAGGAGTGTGGACCAAATGAGTTCAGTTTCTGAAAGGGCAACCACGTGAGACATGGTTTGTTAGCCATGTTAATTGCCTGCTAAATATTCATTAGCTTGTATTTAGATGTTAAATGTTAGTTACCATTATTACCAGCATACGTCCTTTTGTGAAATCATTATCAAAGTACTTGCACTCTTTAACAGATTCTTTATATGTGTAAAATTCATCAACTATTTAAAGAGGAGTGTTCATTGCATGCAGATAATCATATAATTTTTCTTCAACATGTTTGCCTCAGTAGATGAATAAAAATAACTACTGCAA
Source organism: Tapera naevia (assembly GCA_033556795.1). Taxonomy (NCBI): domain Eukaryota; kingdom Metazoa; phylum Chordata; class Aves; order Cuculiformes; family Neomorphidae; genus Tapera; species Tapera naevia. The sequence goes on from JAUMJJ010000038.1 coordinate 23,961,547, forward strand.
CTTGTTTCATTACATGAAAATGCTCTTTAATGTTAAAAAAAGCCCGTTGTCATTTGATAGACTGATTTTGAAAATCAGTCACTGAGATCTGCAATCTTCAAAAGCACTTTCGATGGATTGATCACACAGATTCTGGAGGGAAGACACCTGTGCAGTTTGTTCAAAGTGAAGCACTTGTTCTTCCCAGCAAAGCAGAAATCTTGTATTAATCTATTTAGAAAAATCATATTGATGAAATTGTATTTCATGGTTGAGTTTCAGGAAAAAACTCATTGTACATTAACCATACAAGAGTCATTTAAGTAACAAATTATTGTAATTGTAAAAGACATGTAGAATTTTAAAACAATAAAGATTTGAATCTGTATGTGTTTCAATATTTGTGTGCCTTTTAAATACTATCTATAATATTTATTTCATGGTAATCTGTTGCAGCTTCTCTGTGATTCCTCCAGCAGTTTTATTACATAGATACCTAAATTTTCTAGAGGTGTTATTAATATTCATAACATACAGGAGTTATAAGAATTACCTTGTAACACTAAAACAGAAATGAAGTGGACAGAAATTAATTTTGTCAACATATTAAATAAATAAATGACACTTCATGCTGGCTACATTTAAAAGATGTAGTCTTATTTATTTTTTAATAACAGTATAAATTCTTTAAATGTGGAGCCAATGGAAAGTAATATTCTGGATTCAAATATGAACTCATATCTTGAACTTAATTTATAGTTTGTTCAATTGTGATTTATCTTCAGAAGGTGTGGAGTGAAGGAGGAAAATACCTAAAAAAATGATCACATCAAAATGTCAGTGCTTCTGCCCATATGTTGCAAATATTATTCCTCAAGATTAACCATTCTGTTTGAATACCCAGATACTTCTGTATATACTTTAAAATTTTGTTCCGTAACAATTTTAAGTTCAGATTTTTATGAAATGCATGGGCTTGCAATTGTATCACACCTTTGAAATAAATCAAAGACAGTTATCTCTGGGAACCAGAATGTCATTTTGTCAAGTTGCATTCTTATCTGATTGTATTTTTTAAAATTACTTATCAAAAATGTGCTTTGTTCTTCAACAATATTACCCTGGTTTACTACTGTCAAATATGTAAATAATACAGATCTATAGGACAAGTTTAAACAAAAAAAATCATGATGCAACAGTTTTTATCACAATTTTTGACCTTTAAACGGGAATTTATTTCTGTCTGCGGTTTCGTGCAGTCTTCTTCCTTGAGTTAGCTGAGTCACAAGTGGTTTACAAAGGTGCACACACAGCACAATTTGTTTCATCTAATATACCAAGTGTTTAGAAGCATTGGTGTGTTTTACTCCACTGATAAAACTTTCCCAACTTCAGATAATCTCCTTGCTGCGGTGAATATTATTTGTCCTTCTGGGACTGAATATCTCCTAGAAGCCACCAGGCTTAGCGAAGAGGAACAGTTTACCTCAAGTTTTGGGAAGACTTGAGTAGCAAGCTCAAGAAGCAAACTACTCCTTGAGTAGCAGCAATGTTTCTAATACTAGAACATAAGACCCCACTCTTCTGTTATTGAATAGTCTGCTTTAAAGATAAGTGAAAGGTCTCCCAGCATTTTCTCCATAGGGGAAAGGATGCGTTTATCAAATTCTTCCAAGCTGGATAAAACTCTGGATTCGATGATGGCCCTACAGGACCGTGCACCTACAAGCAGCATTCCTTTTTGCGTGTACAAAAGTTAGTGTTTTGCTGATACTCTAATCTCATTAAGTGCTAAGGCTTGCATGTCTTGCTTCTATCTGTGCATGACATACCATGAAGTTCATTGATGGCCCTGGGATGCTGTGCAGAAATGAGGTGAGTACAGAACTCCATACTAAAAATTAAAATAAAAATAATCTGAGCTTTCTAGTCTCAGTTTGTTGTTGCCCAGATTAAATATATATATATAAAAGCTTATATGTAGACAGAAGTGATGATTTAGGGTGCTGTGGAAGGTGGCTTGATTTCTGGCTTAAGATGGACAAAGGTATGACTAACTCAAGAACACGAGAAATATGTGGAAGTGAACTTGTGAAGCACCTAAGCAAATTGATTACAATAAAGGACTATAATGCAAACCATGAGGGAAGAAAAAGTCTTTCCCTCCTGATACCTGCCACTTAAAAGAATACCAGGATGTATCTGTTATTGTTACATCACATCATATTTTTAAAATAAAAATAACCAGCAATGGCTTTGGGTTTTAGGAATATTTGTCATCTGTTTCATTTTATAATCTGTATGCATATTCAAAATGGAAATTCTGTCAAACAAACTCCTAACATATTCAGTAATGATTCTGAACAGTCATTGAAAAAAATGTAGTTTACATACTTTTTGTATGTCACAGACTTACTAGTTCTTGAAACTATGCTTGTCATGCACCACCTATGTGTTTCATCCTGTTCTACAATAAAACTTTATATATAGCTATATCATTTGAATGAGGAGTGCCTATTCAGAGGGGATTGGGAGAAGCTAGAGGACAAATTTAATGATCTGAGATTTCTGTAATTCTTTTGTGCAACTTTGTGTTTTTAAAATTATGATTACTAGGAAACCCTCTTGTGCTACTGCTAATATCTTTGTTCCATAAGTTTGGCTTTAGACAAAGGCAACTACATTTTTGAAGTGAAAAAAGGAATATGAATGGTAGAAAATGTTGATTGAAAGCAAATGTTACCCTGCAGACAATGCAAAAAGGATGCAATAATATAAAAGGGATTTTTTCAGTGTTCTCGGAAGGCTATATATTTGCACTGTACTGCAGTAGGTCTCAAGTCAGGAGCTTGTGCTGTTCAGAATTCAGGTGTGGTTCATTTGATGGTCTATGAGTAGGGTCAGTTTAAACTTCTAAGTATACGTTTTTGCATAAATATACTTGTTGTTACATATGTTACATAGCAGAACTGGAAAGTCTGCCCTCTGCTCTGCAAAATTACTCTGCCTTTTTGCGGTGTAAGTTTTCTCTGTGACCTAATACTGCATCCTTCCTTTTTTTTTTTGAATTTTAGCTAGAAGCCCAATTTGCTGTAAACAGCTACAGAAAAATTGAATAGTACTTCATAGTGCTTATTCATTCCTATAAATTTTTCATTAATAAACTGTAGTGCAGGGAATTATTTTTAGTGCTAAATGGATAATTCTAGAAATGGAGCGTTTGCCATACAAGAACTCTATTTAGGAATGTTTGTCATGTGTTTCATTTTATAATCTGTATGTATATTCAAAATGGAAATTCTACATTCAAAATGTAGTTCAAACTACATTTGCCTATTAAACTGGATGAGCTCAGTGCAGCGTTATAAGGTCACAGATGTCTTTAGATTGCTTTACAAGCTATTCTGCAGTCCTAAAGAAGTAAAGATCAAGAGTAAACAGTTACTTCTTTTAGCACTCACTTGTGTTAATGATGTCTGCATATAATAATGAGGAGCATGGGAAAGTCTAGGCCCCAGACTCCAAATACTGGCTGAGGACTGAGTTCAATATCGATGCACTCGAGCAGTGTCAGATTCACAGAGCAGTTAAGGTTGGAAGGGATCACCAAGTGTTTTCTTGTCCAACCACCTGTTCAGGCTGAATTGACGTGACTGTTTCACTAAAGATCTGGAGTTTACAAATAATTCAGCAAATGTTCAACTTAGTCCATTGTTTTAAAGCCTGTGATGAAACTGATGGCATAATCTGAGGAATTTTAAATTCCCTCAAAAAAGTTATTACCTTAAGTAAATGCCAGCTTTTAGCATGCTTTCACTATAAAATATTTTGACCTTTAAAGTGAGAAATGTGACAGCTGCCAAATTATTTCTATGGCTGTTCTTAGCAAATTCAACAAATCTTTGTTCTGTACATTCAATTTCATAGTTGTAATAGATGTTTCATATACCATGAATTTATGGTATATCACTGCATTGCTAAATAGTCACTCTGTATTTTTGACTCAGTTCTTTGAAGTTGACTTGTGGGTGGCAGCTCTGCTTTTGTTTCCCCAGCTTTAGCTTGTTGGTCTTAAGTTTGCCTTTTACCTGTTTGTCTTAGTGAAAGCTATCTGTTAAGAAATTCCTATGTATTTTACTTTTTAGGTAGAGTTCCTGAGTGAGAAGCAGATTTTTCTGTGTTGGCAGGAACGTTGCTAGTTATCTTCTCTCCTAATCAATAATTTATACCGTTCTCCAATGCTGTTAATAGGGAACCTTGTCATCACACTAAAGTAATTTAATAAATCTAGTTTCTGCCTCAGATCTGTGTGAGGTTATCTATTCAAAACACTTAGATGCATGCTTGTGTACATACCTTTGTCAAACACTGCTACCTGCAGCCAAAGCTGCTATTTTTTGATCATGTTTACCTCTTCTGAGAGTAGTAGAGGTCCAGAAAAAACTGGAGCACAAGTAATGCCTCTTACAGGGTGCTGGTCAGCTAGTTTCTTAGCAATCATCCTGCGAAATTTTGTTAAACTTATGACCCAGTACTGCATGGGAGACTTAGAAGGGCCATGATTCTCACATGGTGCCTTTTGACTGTCTATGATAATCTTTCTTATTCTGCCTGTGCTTTTTTTTTGTCTCACTTTGGTCTTTCCAGCTCTTCACTGAGTTTGGAAAGAGGAGTTTACTGTTGACAACTCAAGTCTATTCTCTGTAACCCTGTATGGTTGAAGGAAGCAAATGCAATTGTCTCATTGTGTACGTGAATTGTATTTTCCATTGGACGTAGGTAGTTCAACCTGTCTATCAGTGTCAAAAAAATAGTGCATGAGCTTTGATGTCCTGATGCTGGAGCTGGTTGGTAAGTCTGTAGTAGAAATCCCTTTTTGGAAAATCTCAACTCTTATAAACTTCAAATGTCCGGTAGAAATACATCTAACATTTGGGAAGCTTTTCCTGAGTAGACATGCCACAGCATAATCTGGCATGAAGGGAGTCATTTGCTGTTAAGGGAAGACACCTTGCTGGTGTCTCACTTCTAGGCCATTGATTAAATAGCTTTCTCCAAGGGATCCCACAGTTTGGGTTTTGCCCTAATTACAAGAATTAAGCATAAAAACTGCAACATTCCCTATGCAAAAGAACAGCTGTTTAGTACCTATCAGTGGCACCAGTCTCTCTTCTACTTACAGAGCATTTTTATAACTATTTTAAATGATACATTAATAAACTGAGGAGAAGGAAAAGTTAAAATTGTTTTCTGTATCTATTAAACATGGTGTTTGTATTTTAAACCTTTCTATCAACTTATTTTTGTAATGTTGCATTCCTTTACCCATCGGGCAATGACTTTGCATTGATTCCAGTTGTCTGAGAAACACAAAACATCTGTTGTGCCTCATTTCTGTCAAACATAGCAGTTTATTCTGCAGAAATATCTTGGGGTATAACTGAATCTCAGCCTAGCTTAGGTAATTCTACTGTAATTTTACTGGCAATCAAATGTTGAGGCAAAAAATCCGTGTTTTAAAGATGGTATTGTCTATATGGTAATTATTCAAATGAATGCATTTCTCCTTGCTTTCAATGATGGATATAGAAGATGAAATTGTAAAACCGTTCAGGTATTCAGAACATAATTTGATTTTTTCGAACTTCATAGAAATCTTGATTAATCAAGTATCCTCAATATTGATAAAGAGAACCAAAATTATATTAGGAAGCTTTGGTTTTTATTGTAAGGAAAAACAAACTGTAAAGTATGTCTTGTACTTTTCAGCAATAAGTAATCTGAGAAGGAAATCTTACTATGAGGTTGTTCAGTCATTGCCCAGTAGATGCTCTTTGAAACCGTGGGATTTAAAAGATGAGAAGAGAAAAATTGCAAGTCTGCTGTTGTGTGCTAGCTGAAGGCTACATTTCTCTTTTGCTGAACTTTACATGCTGACCAGTGTGAGAGGAGTATTCTTAAGAGCTTATGGTTACTATCTTCACTGGTACTGAGAAATTAATTGGAAATCTTTAAAATTGCAACCTAAATGAGAGCGAGCCTTGGCCTTTACTTGCTTTTTATATTAGTGATCCTCTTGCTGAATTTACGGGTGGGAAATGAATGGCAACACTGCTTTGCTGTAGGCTTAGCGCGTTGGCTTCAGGCTGAGTTGTAATGATAGTAATGGTCTCGGGTCTCTGACTGCTCCATGCTGGTTTTAGTGTTTTATTTTTTTTTGTCAATGGCACCTCATGCACATTCCAGGAGAGTGATGCAGCTGCCATTTATGGCCAGTTCTGCTGCCCGGGTGACTTGTTGATATGTTTTCATGGCAAGTTATTAGTCAGATGTTGAGGTTGCCTGCTTCGTGCTGCAATTATTATCCCATTGCTTGTGTTAGCGTTGTGGTGAATTAAATATTTGTTTCTAACAAAATGCTCTTTCCCATATGATGCTTTAGCACTGTGACCTGCTTGCAAAATCCTGCTTTTGGAGTTCCGGAGTTTTTTTCCAGTGTAATAAGCCCTGTTCTTGTTGCTGTAAACTCTAAGTGAAGGTGATAGGGGAGCAAAGTTTAAAGGACCAAAGGAAGGACTGGATGTTTGAATATATGCTGAGGAGCAGTAAGACCATGCCAAGACCAGAGCTCTGACTCTGATACTGCATTGTGTCCATACTTATGACACAGGATCAACAGGCAGGTTCTTTAGGATGTTGATATGCCTTGTGCCTTTCCTTGAGTCAACCCAGGCTGCTGCAACTGTGTTCACTCCTCGATGTAGGTGGAAGAGGACAGAGGGAGTTTGAAGAAACCCTGCCAGAAGCTTCCTGTAATTCCTCTTAATACAGATCACAGGAACTGGTGCCCAGATGGTCCAGACCATTTTTGCCCAGGTTTTAACTCCTTGGCCAGGAGAACAAAAAGTAATTTTTCGAAATGTTTTTGATAGCTATTCAGCTGACTGCTGAGGGTGTCTCTGCAGGATCAGTGATGAAGCAGTTCTGCCCATATTATTCTCAGAGAAACTAAACCAAGGACACTGTTTGAAGCTTACCCCCTTGCCTGCAAAGTGTGATGCTGCAAGAGGCTGTGATTCACAAGCCTCCTTAAATGTTCATTCTCTTGCTCTGCCAGCTCTGACTTTTACCAATCACAAATAATCAGAGTTCCAACCACTTAGCTTGTGGTATTTATATATCTTTAATACACCTCCAGAAAGTACAATCTCCACATTTTTAGCTTCTTAAAGATGAATAGTTTCTACAGGATGGTCTGTCACTGTTGCATAACCTTCTTTGGGTTCTTTCCGAGAGTATTTGTGTGAAGTCTATGAACATAGTTATTAGGTAAATGACAGAGCAATAGTAGCACTTCCATTTCTGCGTGCTTAGTTATTCCTTTTTAAACAAGCATGCGATTATAACATGAAAATTTAGTTGATTTAGTAGTTATTTCCATTTTAAATTCATTCTAGATGTAAAAAAAAAAGTGATGAAATTCCAGTGCAGGGGAGGTCTATTATTAAATTTTTGAAGGTATAAAATGGATCTTGATAAGTTACTATTTCAAGTGTGTCCCAGGAATCCATGAGTCTTTTTATAACACAAAATCTGTGGGTTACTTTAATGAAAAGGAAAAAAGCAAACTATTGTTCTCATACAATTTTTTGACGTGATGTTTTAAATATATTTTTAAAGATATAAAATTAGAGGCTTTCTTATTTTAAAACCAGAGTTAAAAAAAATCAATGTTCTCTTTTATAGAACTGCATCCAATTATATATGCAGGGTAGGCAAACAGTTATTTTGTGGTTTTAAGACACTTTTTGAGTGGTTTGTTTGAACAATAAAAGTAGAAAATAAATATGGTAGCACCTGCAATGGAATTACTTGCTTTCTTCCTTCTGTTTCATCCAGTAGAAAATGATTACGCCTAAGGCAATATGCCTGAGCTGTAAGTGCACTGCCTCTAACATGTTGCTGTATAGGTTGTGTGCCATGAAAACAGCAATACAGTGTTGCTGTGTGGATACTTGTGACTGTGATGTGTGACTATGTGATGTGCTTAATGTAAAGCTGATAATTCCTGTCAGCTGTTTCTGTCTGACTTGAGATTAGCCTTTTCATTAGGCCAACGTCCTCTAGGTCTGCTTTTAAAAGTTCCATGTGTAAGACTGACGTGAAAAAAAAGGGTCGTCATCTGCAAGGCATTAGTTTACGTATCCTATGTTTCCTCTCCACTAAGTTCTAATTTTGGTTTGTGAGTGAACATACCTTCTTTTTAAAACAACAAAAAAATTTATAAGGGAAGCTATACAGGAAATGCTTCTGCTTTGGAAGAAGGAAAAGCCTCAAAGTTTTGAGGAATAACAGTTTTAGGACAAATCATAAGTTTTAGGACAAATCACTTGGAGAGGTCTTGGGTTTTTAAGGATAAGTAACAGTATTTTACTATACTGTAGTTCCATTTGTTCTTAGTAACAGCCATTACCCATGGAAATAGGAGTTGTGTCTCCATGTCTCTTTGACATAGACTAAGCCTTACAATTTGCAGCTGCTCTGCATCTTTTTCCTTTTCTCCTATTTGTAATTTCTTTTCTAATTTCTACGTGGGTGTATTTAACCCTTGTTCTTTTCCCTTGTCCCTGATATCTCATCTCTGTTATTTCATACTGTGGGAGAATAAATAGATTCCGTCAGTTGCTACCCCAAAGTCCTGAACTGTGAAAGAAGAGAAGGAGCAGTGTTTTATCAGGCAGCTAAAACTCATCTACTGTTAGTTTCATTCTCACCTGAGGACTTCACAATTTGAGTGCGTCTTTAATGGCAGTTTTATGGGGGGAAATGGCTGCTTCCATTTCAGGAAGATACTAGAACTATGAAAGGGCAAGCAAAATTTTGCTGTCTTCAGGGTAAAAGTGAAAATTGATAATTTGTGGCATTAGCTATTTAAAGAAGCTTCAGTACTTTTAAGAAGTATCAGAATGCAAATGACTTTATTTAGATTTCAGGTGGAAATTATCCATGTGATACTGATTCTAGAATAATCCTGGAAGTTCACAGATTAGATATTCTCATGACAGTAACTCTGGAGTTGTTTCGCTGATTTCTGATTTGTTTGGAAGAAGGCCCAGAAAAACTGTTAGAAGCCTACGGATATGCAGTTCCTCTAACACTGAAGTGTCAAAACAGACAATGGTTAAAAATAAATTTAAAAATCTGTTGTTATTTAAGATGCCAGGGCCTGACACTGTGGCTGTAACATGGTGTGTGCAGAGAGAAAGATCTTTGTTGTAACAGTGTTTACAAATAAGATACTTTCATTTTCGTATGAGGGTATTTTCAGAGATGGGCAAATAGAGGATTAAGTGACTCCAAGACACACAAGAAAGAGGATTAAAAATGCCAGATCTTCCATCCTTTTGGAGGAAAGCACCTCTCTTGCTTTGAGACCCAGTGATGCCAAGTGAAATGAATGCCTACTGATTGCAAAGCAGTACTGTTTAAAGGAAGACCTACAAGTCCAGGCCACAGTGAAACATCACCTCTAAATTGAATTTAGTGGACTGGTCCTAAATATTCGGAGTTTGGAATGGGTTTTGCCAGCTAATAGGATCTTTATCTTTTTTGTTTTCTTTTTGCCTGTAGTAGGAATTCGTAACTTTACACAGCTTTCTTGACTAGCAAGAGGGAACAAGTAGAGATTTTTCTGCCAGGGAGAGCTGTGGCAACTGGATGGATATCTGTGAGGAAAGCAGAGGGAATTTTTTTGTGTGTGTGCTTTAAATCTCTGAATATCCCACTATAAGGGGGAAATTCCCATAAAGTTATGAAACTGTCAAAAGAGGAAGAACATCCTTGGTCATAGGCTTGCCAACCTGGTAAGAAGGGTTTTAAACTAAAGTTACCAGGGGAGGGGAATCTCATTCCATCCTACTGCTACCAGTTTGATGCCAGTGCTAGCAATAGAAGCCCAATCTGGAGAATGAAAACAGGTCAGCAGGAGATCACCTCAAAAGAAACAAAAAGGCTCTCCAGCCAGTAAGACAGCTTCACTGAGGGCCCTAATTAAGTGCCTTTATGCAAATGCTCGTAGCATGGGAAATACACAAAAGGAGTTAAAGTGTATGTGCCTGCAGGATTCTGATCTCATTGGCTTCATGGAGACATGGTGCGACGGATCCTATGATTGAAATGTTGGATGAAGAGTTACAGGCTCTTTAGGAAGGACAGGCAAGGGAGATGAGAAGGGGGTGTTGCCTTCTATGTCAGTGACCATCTGGAGTGCATGGAGCTCCACCTGCGGGTGGAATAAGGGCAGACTTGAGAGCCTGTGGGTCAGGATTAAAGGGGAAGGGAGAGACAGGTAACATGGTAGTGGGTGTCTGCTATAGGACACTGGACCAGGTGAATTGCTGGACTGTGATCGCCTTTCTTCTCAAAGAAATGCTGACTTATTTTCAGTAAATAAGTAGTTTATTTTCAGTAAAGAAGTAGTTTATAAAAAATATTGTTCAGTTCTTCTCAGGTACCAGAAAGAACCAACTTCAAGTCTCACATTACCCAGGCCTCTGATTTAAACCTCTGTACAGGAAGAGGATAACATATTCACAGTTGTTTTGTGAACTGTTTTTTGGTTTAGCTATCCTAACTCCCACAGAAATGGGAATAGCTGGTGAATATGAGTCACTTGGAGAGGTCTTGGGTTTGCCTAGAAGGATGGCTGGGGTGTTACCTGAAGAAAACCCAATTCCATGACCCTCCTCATGCTTTTCCTTTGCCTTTTCTTCTGAATGCATGTGGGCCTCCATTACATGAGCTGACTTCTGTGACTATATATTATCTTACGCTTAGATCACTAGCTGTCCTTAGTGTCATTTAGATTTCCAGGTTCTTAGATTGCAATAACATAATTATGAGAACTAGGTCCTGCTGACAGATCTTGCTTCTATGTCCCACACTGACATCTCATTTCAATGAAGGGCAGTAATGGGCTTGTCCCCGCTACCTGGACAGACTGGATGAAAGCTGTGTTTTTGGGACAATCAGGTTCCAAGTTGCTCAGAAGACAGAACAATATAATGCTTTGGATCATATTCAAAGTGGTTCATGCAGCCTTTCAAGGCCTTAGCAATGGGGAAATGAGGGATCAAATCAGTCAAGACGTTAACAGTTGATTAGTATCACTTCTTAACTTACACTTTTAGCATTCATGTAGTCATAATGTTTTTTTTTAAAAAATCTTCAAAGGCTTTTGTTTCAGTCAGCTCAGTAAACCAGAAACTTATCTGATTTCCTCTTTCCAGACTTGTTCAGGATAGTATTTAACAGTCTCTTCAGGTTGGCCTTCTTGAGATGTGATGGATGTGATGTGGTGGGTTTGTTAGAATTATTTTTCCTCAAGTTGGTTTGAAGTCACTTTTAGTCTTTTGATCTTTCTCTAATCTAATCTGGATTAGTTAAAGTGATTACCTGAACATTTCAATGGTATGGTAATAATCAGGTTTCATTCAAACACAAATGATGTCCCTCTGACAGCTGCTCCTGAAAGGCAGAGATGCCTTGATAGCTTCCCACACCTTAGGAGCTGTGCCTAAATAGGACATGATGCTGGGAATGAGCAGTTAAGCAGGAGGTAGTGTAGTCTTTCTCTGTGAGCATCTCTTCAACTACTGCAGCTGCCAGATGCAGAGAGATCTGCAAGCAAGTTATGTCTCCTGCAATGCTCTCACTGTGGGAGGTGGAAAACATCCAGCACAGTCTGAAGGGTTCCCAGGAGTCCTGAAAGATAATAAACATGCTTTAAAAAACCCAAAACCTCCTCTCTGATATTAGTCCTGCCATAGAATTTGTCACTGGGATAGAAACAGCCCTATTTAGCAAGGTATAAACTTCCCTTTTTCCTAAACAGCCTAGACGTTATGGAATTTGCAGCTTAAACAGCTGAGAGGAGAGGAGCACAGCTGAAGAATCTGAGAAACTGCATTACATAGACAAGTAGGGTCATAACTTAATAAAACATTTGCAAAACACATTCCAGTGAGACAAAGTTAAACAGCTAGAGCATCTTCCCACGTAAGAAAAGCATCAGGGCGCAGAATGGGTAATCATGGAAATCGGCTGCCTGGGAGCATTCCTGGGATGGCTGAACTCACTTTTGGTAAATCTGAACTCCCTATCATTGGCTTGTAGGGCAAATTCAGTTGGTATTATGATGTGAGTGATGCTGAAACTTATGTAAGAACTTTTTCCTTCCTATGTCCCAAAGTATTTCTAAGTTGTACGTGATCGTATGCTGCCTTGCAAGCATATGTTTGGGTCAGAAATAGAGCAGTGTGCAATATACTTTTTCCTGAAAATCTTGCATATAAATAATACAGGTGGTAATGATGAACTCGGTTGTTTTTCAATTCAATGGCAGTTTGAAAACCAGTCTGGCTATCCTAGTAGAATGATGTAATATTGGCAACAGTAAGCAGGAGTAGAGCCAGGGATTTCAAGCCTGGGCTGCTTCTCTGTGCCCCATCCAACATGCTGCACATTATGACTTTTTCCCTTCCATCCCTGTTAACTATTGCATTTTGAGGAGCCAGAGCACTGAATGGTATGTCCTCTGAAGAAGAGGCAAATGGGGTGGGAAGCTTTTCCCCCTGTTACTTCCTGGAAAAACTGTGCAGCTACATGCATTGAAGGTGCTTGGCCTGCGTGTTTAATGGAAAATGTAATGTTAATAGTGATGCAGAAATTTTTTCTGTTGATGAAGATTAAAACGAGAAGTTCTCTTTGTTGTATATAAAAGGTAAAACAGAGTTTCTTAGGGGTCTTTGGCGAGCTGGAACCACAAAACCCTTCAGAAAACTGCAGGCGTTATTCTGAGGGCGTGAAGCATATTAGAGAGGTTTTCCTTGTCTTATGACACAAAATTGTTCTGAATATTAAATAGTAACCATCATATGCAGGATATATTCATACTTTGTACACTATTACCATTTAACAATGTACAGAAAACCAACTGACATGCTAACTGGGTAATTCAAGTGCATCATTGTTTGAAAGCTGCTTTGAATAATGCTTGTGCAGCACAAAACAATGAGTAAAATCTGTAGATAAATCAACCAATGCTGTAACAGAAGATGAACAATGAAGTGGAGACCTAGTTGTCATTAACCTGTTCCTTAATAAGACATACAAATTTAGGATTAGTTATTCTTAAAGCAGCATCCTTTTCTGCAAGGCTGATAAACGTCACATGTTGTTGTATTAAGTGTAAAAAATTTATTGTTTTTCTCTCTCTAATGCTATTAGCCCAAATGAGCTATCAAGGTGATATGATAAAGGCCCTGTTGAATATTTATACAGAATTAAATTAAGTACACATGTTCCACTTTCTCTACAAAGAACACAAGGGAAAATATGACTAATACATAAGATGAAAAATTAGTTTACTTGTCAGTTCATGATCATGATATAGATGGAATTTCCTTCCCTAAAAACAACATGACGAAGAGTTCATGAATATTTTCATCAGTAGCTAATGTTTCCATTCCTGGAGGAGAGCTCTAAGCCCACAAACAAGAAAGACTGCTTCATTTAAGATTCAAGGGAATGTCATCACAAAATGTCTGTAAGAAATTTTCAGCTTTGATAGTTTTGTCGCATTAGAGACAAGTGCATCGCAGCTGTGAAGTGCATCATAGCACAGGCATGGCCCATATTTATAACAGTTTTTGACTAATATAGCATTTTTCATATTAGAATTTGTGTTGCAATGGCATAGGGCTGGGCTCCACTGAGAGCAATGAGAGCTTGTAGGGGGAGGACAGTATTGTGTTTCAATTCTGTTATAATTTTCAGGTGAAAGCTGCAATTTTTCCACTGCTACGAATGAGAACATTTTCAGAGGATGGCATAATGAATTTGGGTTGCATTCACTGTCTGACATTTAGGGTTGTTCATAAATAGGTTAAATTACAGATTAGTAACATGTAGGTGCAGCATATGTACATTTTGAATATGGCTATAACATAGAAATTATTGGCCTTGTTTAATAGCTTAAGTAGCTTAAAACCAATTCCCTCTTAGGATAGCAATAGTCCTCATAAGTGACTATGAATTAGTTAAATACAGTCTGACTTAGATACCTTGTGTAAACAGTTTATATGCTGGGATGATTTGAAATATCAATACCAAGTATTTAGAGCTATATTACTTCTGCTAAAAAGAAACTTGTGCATCATTTTGGTCATTCTTTTGTAGCCTTTTTATCTCATCTTGAAACTGGAGAGACAGACAAATGAAATTGGAAGGAATATTATCCAAATATAGATAATAAAAAAGCACTGTTGCAACAGATCTGCAGAAACCAACACACAAGAGAAAGTATCCCTAATGGTAAATGAAAAAGAATGGTGAGGCTAAAGTTGGAACAATATACTTAAAAGTGGATACTTAGCAGAATGAGTTAGAGATGTCACAGGTGGGGGGAATACTTTCCAAAATGCATTATGGAAAAACTCTTGCAGCCTTCAAAATGTGGTACTTAGAAAATCAGCAAGTTTCTATAAAGGGAAAAAAAATCCACAATCATCTAGAAATATTTTTATTTTTAGTTGAGTGCTGTGACACCTTTTCCACAGAAGGAGTACAGAAATTCAGGAAGTTCTTATTATAGCTGCTGAACAAATCCAAATGAGCAACGAGTTTTTTCCAAGTGCATGCAAGTTCTAATGTCAAGCAGCAAAGTTATAAGAAAATGAGATAATTAACTTACAGGATCACAGACATTTACTTCTAGGGAAGTCTTAAAAAGCATCTTACTACATTTTATACTATTTTAACATCCCTACTTAAGAGATACCTCGCATATGTCTGTAGACCATGCAATAAAATCTTCTGTTTAAAGTGCCGCGTGGTTAAAGAAACATCCAGGATGTGTCTGGAATGGGATAGCAAGTGGTGTCTGTCAATGCCTGAAAGCACGCTGGGGAAAGCAGTGGTCTCCGTACTTTGTGTCTTCCTGGTGCTCTGGGTTTAGGGTACATGTGGGGGCAGACCTTGTGCTGCACTACAGAGTGAATCCACGATACAGGATGTGTACATGCTATGCACAGTGTTGCTGCATAGTCAGTTACACCCCTGATCCAGACTGGCTCCTCATTGTTCCTGTTTATACAGGGTTCCCAGGCATTATGTTCTACACTACTGAACGTCAGGAAATGCTACCTGATGGTCACTACAAGAAATACTCCATCTTTCCAAGTAATATATTTCTGAGTATTTTGACCTCAATATGTGTTACATAAAGTACCAGTGAAGGAATATTTACATTATGAGCAGATTATTCTACTTTTCTGTAGAACTTGAGGACAGCTTTACATAATATTATGAGAATAATCAAATCTACAGGAAGAAAACAGGCTCACTTTAGTGGTGGGTGGGAGGAGTTGGGGGAGCAACAGGAAGGAAGTGGGAAATAGTAATGGAATATTTGTTGTAGAAGGAAGATACATAAAAGGAAAGATAGATACACAGAAAAAAGCAGCAAGAGAAAGCAGCAACTAGAGTGGTATGCTAGGAACTTCTCTGTCAACACAGAACTCAGGAAATTTGTCATTATGAAAAGATACCACGAAGTCAGGGACAATCTATCTGTCCTTCTAATATGCCTTCTAAGAGGGCAAACTTCATCTTGTTTAAGGAATGCCCAGGCAAAAATCTACTGAGAAGCTGCCACGGTGTCCAGGAAAAGTTTCAAAATAAAATATCCTGAAATCTCAGAAGTAAATCATCCCATTTTACAGGAAGACAGATAACTCTGGCATAAAGGCCTACTTAGCCAAGCAGGGAGCTTTTTGATGAACTGAAACACAAAAGGGGGAACATGTGAAAAGGGGAAATGGTGACAGGCTGCAGAGGTGTAGTATAAAAGCTCTGCTTGGACATGTAGTTATGAAATTGGAAGGCTAAAGCCCAACTGGAACAAAGAATAGTAAGGGTCATGAAGGAAGCATTTTACAAGTTTGCTCATAGAGAAGCTCAAAGAAAATGTAGAGGGAGACAATTGAGTGAGGGATGATAAAGAGAAGACTAAACAGTGAACACTTATTTTTTTTCTTTCCTCCCCCTTCTCCCCCAGTCTTCACAGGAAAATCAACCCAGTTGTGGTTTGTGAAGAAGGAGAGCCACTACTGAAAGCAACAGGTTGACAGTGTGGAAGGTATACAGGAAAGGTAAATGGGCAATCAAGGGAGCTTTAGGCTGCTTTTCCCTGTTCCTGGAAACCTCATGAACCATGCGCCTGACATGATGAGGCAGAGCATAACTTGAGCAGATTTGTGGATGACACTGGATAAGGGTGGACATCGAGAAAACTAAAATTTGAGTATAAAAACCCTCATAAATTTCAGCTGGGAGATATGAAAAACTCTGCTACTCACAGAGGTATAATTCCATGCATAAGGACAGTCGTTGGCATGACCAGGTGAATGGGTCTGATAAGATAGGACAAGATGTTACAGTAGAAACCAAGCTAATAGGGGTCAATGGTGGTGTCTTGTCACTAGTTAGGCAAACCCCATGCTGGGCTACCTTGGGAGAAGCATGGCCAGCAGGAAGTGTTTATTCTGCTTGACACTACTGAGGCTGCTGTAGTGCATCCTCTTCTGGATCCCCTGGTTCAAGAAGGGTATTGGACTGAATGATGGTTTAGTAGAAAGCTTCCAAGATATTCATAGGAACCTGGCTTGTGGGGAGGTGCTAAGGGACTGGTAATGGCAACATATAACTACTAGCGAGCAGGGGGGGCTTGGTGGCAGCCTCAGATTACTTGAGGAGAGTTAGAAGCACAGTTTGAAGCCAGGGTTTTTTTGGGTAGTGAAAGATGGTAAAGCATGGGATGAATCACAATGTGGGAAGTTGAGAGTGGCTATTGCTGCCTAGAAGGGTGGTGCAGCACTGGAGTAGGTTGCCAAAAAATGCTGGGATTAGCACTCTTGGAGACCTTCAGGACTGTTGGAGAAAGCCATGGATGACCTACTCTAGTGCTGGAGATGATCCTCCTACTCAGGGGGCTGGGCTGGATGTTCTCTAGAGGTGGCTTCCAACCAGTACTTCTATGATGCTATGAATTTGGTAAGAATTTATACATTTTATATATATAGCTATACAGCAGCTATAGTTTTCACAGATAAAACTTAACGAAAACAAAACAAAAGAAGACTGTAATCATGCTGATTCAGAACACGTCAGCCATCAGTAATAGAGGTCAGTGGATTCTTATAGGATTAGAGATGCGTTTGCTTCCACAGGCATGTTATGTAAGAGATGCACGTTTGTAAATGTGGGAGGGAAACTGCTGGCCCTCACAGACATCTGGTTTACTGACTGAGTAGCAAAGCTTATGTGAACTTCTAACATGGTCATGTCACTTGCAGCAGAATTTATATACTCTTCTACAAAAGCCATATAACTGTCAAGCTGTACTGCTCGCACACTTACGACAAACCTGTGGTTTCATTGAAGACACGGATTACTTCAGAATGGTATTAAAATCTCAGGAAAGGAAACACTCATTTAATACGTGAAAGTAATTTAACAGCCGTGAAGGGAAATAACAATCATGAGCGGAATGATAATCTCTGAATACTTCTTTGCTGGCTGCTAGATGTCAGTTGAAATCTATTTCAGAGATATTTTGTCTCTGTTGGGAGATATTTTGTTGCTAAAGGGTATGATATGTTAGCAAGTAAAAAGGTCCAAAACCAGAACTCAAAAAAATAGAGAATTGCATTGATGCAATTAGTATTAATGCATCATATATTAAAATTGTGTTCAAAATCAAATAATTGTAGTGGATTTAATTACACAAATTATTTTTCTTACAGAAACGTAGAATCATTTGGTTGGAAAATACCTTTGAGATCATCAAGTCCAAACTCACTTGTCCACTACTAAAACTATATCCCTGTGCACTTCATCTACCTGTCTTTTCAACACCTCCGGGAATGGTGACTCAACCACCTCCCTGTGCCAGCTGTGCCAGTGACTGATAACCCTTCTGGTGAAGAATTTTTTTCCTGATGTCTAATCTGAACCTGCCCTGGTGCAACTTGATTCCATTTCCTCTGGTTCTCTCACTTGTCACTTGGGGGAGGAGACCAACACCCACCCTTGATACAACCTCCTTTCAGGTTTCCCCTCAACCTCCTCTTCTCTTGGCAAGACAACCCTAATTCCTTCAGCTGCCTCTCATAAGGCTTCTTCACCAGCTTTGTTGCCTTTCTCTGGACGTGCTCCAACACCTCAATGTCCTACTTGTACTGAGGGGCCCAGAACCGAACACAGTACCCAAGGTGCGGCGTCACCAGTGCTGAGAACAGGTACACAACCACTTCCCTGGTGCTGCTGCTTTTCTGATACAGGCCAAGATGTTACTGGACTTCTTGGCCACTTGGGCACACTGCTGGCTCTTGTTCAGCCAGCTCATATGAGAAAGATATTGCCTTTTGCCCTCTTGAGTAGTAGGAATGATCAGGGTCTGTTGTGATTTGGTCTGCTTTGTAAATGCTGTACATATGCACTGGAAATTCACTTTATTTACAGAATCTATAGTGTTGAAGCATCTACTGATAAAAAACAGAAACTAGCTTAAAATGCTTTTTCTGCACTTCCTAGCCTAAACATACAGACTGTTGTCTTCTTTGAGCAACAACATCTGTTACTCTGGAAAACCAGATGTGTGAAGTATCCTAAAAGTTGGGAAATATTAAAAAGGCAAAGATGAGTCTTCAGCAGCTCCAGATGCAGCAAAGAACTTGGAAGAGAAGACAATATGTGCTTGCAAACAAGGTGTGTGAAGGAGGGGAAAAAAAGATATCATGTGAATTGTTTAATTCAAAATGATAAAGAAATGCTCCAGGAAGAAAATATTATTAGGACCTGCTTATGCTTCTATTTTCTTTAATCACATTCCTTATTTATAAGAGAGCCGATTACTTCATTATTTCCAAAATATTCTTTTGTAGTTCCGAATGATGATTTATACTGAATCTCATAGGTTTGCTATCAAGGGAACGTTGGATTTATTGAACAATAGCTGGGTATGGTTCTTGGCCATGTTATAACAATTCATGAGATGAAAGTCTGGCTCTGGGAGATCAGATGTGGGTTTGTATTTTATATCAGGACTTTTCATTTTTTTCACAGCTTGATGAGAGAAGAGGAAAAGAAGAAAAAAAAAGATTGCTGGCATGCTGGCTCTATTGTAGTGGCATTAGAACTCATTGTGAACTTGTGATTACTTTTTTTTAAAGCCTTGATCCATGGAATTTGATGCTTTGTGTTTATGGGTAAACTTGCAAAAATAGTTTGACCTGATGTTCTGGTTTCAGAAGATAAATTGATTGAAAGTTAAATCTTTTTAAGAAAACACTTAAGTTTTTAAGCCTATCAAGCAATGCTTTGGGTTCTGGCGGGTAATACTGGAATGCTTGGAGTAGTGAGTCTTGGATCTCCTCAGGTTTCTCAAATCCTGATGTATTTCAAACAGCCTTCTTGACTGTGCAACAGTTGGCTAAAGATCTTTGCCCTTTCCATCCAAGTTCAGCATGAAAAAAGCAGAGTTGAGAAAAAACGATTAAAAAGAAATGTGTAGTTCAGACAACATATTTGGACTTCTAAAAATCTTTGCTCCATTTTGTGTTTTTCCTGAATGTTTACTTATCCTTTGCAGTGCTGAAAATTATGGAAATAGGGTGATGTTTTGTTAGCGTTTCTTCCTTGGGGAGAAGCATTAATTTCCTGACTGTTACATGATGCACTGTGTCTTTGGGTGTCTTTGACAGCGTTTTAGTCTCAAGGTTGTAAGCTAAGACAAATGTAGGCAACAGCTGGTTTGCTTCTGGACTCCTTGAAGGGGTTTAGCAGAAAAGCTAAAAGCAGAATTGACCAGGCATATAGAAAATGCCATCTTGGATTACGTCCAAACCCCACCTAATCCCATACCACGTCTCCCGCAATGATTAGTGTCATATACTTCTCACGAAAATGGGATTAGGTGGCCTTTGCTTCTCCACAGATATTTGAAGGCTTATTCTGAGATGTAATCATTTGAAATTGGCTTAAATCCTGAAGGCTGTAGTTTGATGTCTCTTGCACTAAATCAGCTGCAATGAATTATGATGTTATAGTTGTTCCTGTCACCCACAGAAATGACCACTCTCTCCTAAAACTTTGCAGATTTCTTCACCTTCACAGATTTTCATGGCAATATGTTATCCAGACTTTAATTGCACTTCCAGTGGAAACACCTTTGGAAGTTTACTTTATTCCTGTATTAATAGGGAAGAAGCATAGAAACCTCGTCTCATTCCCTGAAGAACTGGTTGCTTCATGGTAGTTATTTTATATGCTGTTGTCAAAGTACCATGTTTTCATCTCCTTTTAAGGCTACTTTTTGCAATCTCACTTCATATAATCAAGCATTTTTTTCATGTTTGATCATTTTCGGTGCATTTCTTAGACTTCCTATGCCTAGCCAGGTCTCTGGTCCTGATGTTCAGGACTGCCTACAGCAGGAAGAATGTGCTAAATGAGAAATGCTGCAGATAGATAGTAAATTCAGAGAAACCTCCAAGGAAGAGTAAGGGTTTTTTCATTAATTGGGGTTAAGAGCATCAAAACCTTGAAGAAAGGAGACATAGGACAGTGTAAAACAACTTTATAATTTAAAACACAGTGAGAGGAACTCATAGAAATGATGTCTCAAGTGCTGGGAGGGACAAGCAAGCAGGAAAGTTTGCAGGCTCCCAGTCTGTGATGAAATACTGAAATGTCTGAGAAGAAACTACTATGAAGTGTGACGGTGAAATAAATTTTCATATATTTTACTCTCCTCCCTCTATAACTGTTTCTAATTTTGTGATGAAAAATTTACTCTGTACCTTCCGAAGAGCTATTAAACCCTATAAATACTGTAATGTTTTACACTGTCAATATACTGTTAGTAGATTACAGATAATTAGTTACAGAAAAAAACCCCAACCCTATTATAAAACTACTGCATGAATTTTACTGCCATAGTTTGGTATTAAGTGTGGTATTAAGTGTATGCTAATTATGGTATTAAGAGTATGCAATCACCTTTCATTGATTTGGAAGCATTCAGATTAGGAAATGGCAAATAGCACCTTCATTATGAACCTCAGCACTTCGGAGAGCACTTACACGTTGGTCTATGTGGAAATAATCGATGTTGACTAAGTTGCAGAGAAGGGTTTTTTTTTATTATCTTCTTTAAAACACAAACAGCAGTTAACTAAAACTGCTTGGCTGCTTGGGAGACTAGATAGTGCAATCTTGTCTTACTGGGCTTTGTAAGCTGAAAAGGTCTTGGACTGCTGCAGCTGTTGTGGGATTACGGATTGCTGGCTAGGGTTATAAATCTTCTAAGTACAAAGTAATATCCCTGGTTCTGGATATCCTACAGTGTGTCTGCACTGTTGGTTGGGCAATGCTTTTATCATTGTTTCAGCTGATGCCATAGATATACCAAGACTCCTTTGCCTTGAAACCCTGATAGTCTGAATGCCAGTACAAGACAGAAGCAAAAATTGATGTGTTCATTTTATTTGTCTTAGTCTGACTATTTTTTATGTGAGGACACAATTTAATGTGTCCTGGAGTGTGGGATTTGTGAGGGCTCCTGCCGTTCCTGCCCTCCTCCTCCCTCATTTCCCTCTGGTCAGTGATGAACCACAAGCAACCTGTTGGCTGATAGGTTTCTGGTCGGTGCTTAAACAGCCACTTCAATGTGCCAGCTCTGTTTCTGTGTCACTGCACAGCCACAGGCTTTCTCGTTAGCTGAAATTCATTTTTAAGTGTATCAAACCCCCTATTTTCAGAGAATTGTTCAAATCTGTAATGATTACAGATTCCAGGTCTAACACACAGCCCTACTACAACCACATATTAGTTCATGATTTTTCTATCGTTTTGCTCCAATGAGTTAACTGGATTTTTTTATTGACATTCAGACGCTTGCTGTAGTGGCCAGGTATGTAGGAAGTCCTGGAACAGGTGAAAGAACATTCAGGGGCAAGATTTATGGTATCAAGCAAAGCTTTGGCTTACAGAAGAGGAAAGCAAACCTGGGAAATGGAAGAGTGAAAAAATCTGAGATGTGGATGACACTACTTTTCCTTGGGAAAGGCTGTTGGGTTAAAGACAGCCGTTGGATGCAGCAGCAGCAAGATCCACCTGAAGCCAGTGTGCCACCTGCCGGCACACCCTGTGAAGACGTCAAGGCAGCTGATGCAGTGGCTGGGTGAGGAATCAGATGGAGTGGGCAGAGCACGCTGTCACTCTGCTGTAGCAAAACCACACGTACTGGGCTGTCTTCTCTATTTCCAACCACAGTTAAGCCTGTATAGCATATTTTTGTTTAATAATAGCTAAGGAAGCAGTTACATGTCTGACAGTATTTTCTTCTCTTTCAAGGGATCACTTGTGGGTGCATAGGATATCTGAAACTCATTTTTAGAACCTATTGTATCATATCGTATCATACCTTATCAAATATTTTAGAACATATTGTTATAAATAACTTCTTTACTCTTTCAAAGCAGGCAAAAGCTCTTCTCAGCAATCATTTGCTGTGTGTAAAACACTACTCATGCCTGTCAAATGAGGCTAATTGCTTTGCAGTGCTGATTGCTTTGCAAACTGTTGTTACTAGCCAGGTGGACGACTCCTCAGTGCCCAGGCATGTGATGCTGCACCATTGGGTGGGAGAAGCCTGTCTCAAAGGCAGCTGTAGAGCTGTACACAGGGAATGATTATTCACTGTTTTTCTTGACACAAAATGTGGGGAAACCAAGTGGACTTACTAGGCAGCAAGTGTAAAGCAACAGATAGTTCAAGAATAGTTATTGGTTACTCCAGTTTTTCACAAGTGCTCCACCACCTAAATGCCTGTGGTTCTGTGTAAAGTAAGGTAAAACAAACCAACTTGCCTCCTCAAAACCACCTTACAAAACTTGTCTTCTCTCTCATGTTGCAGTGACACTATGGGCACAAAAGCAACAGCTCATCTTACAGTACCAGATCCAAGAGTGTTTTAAAAGTGTGAAAGGATCTGCAAATAATAGAGGTGAAAACTGGGTACCTAAAGTATGTAATTTTTCTCAAGTACCCAATGCCACACTTTATCTGGAAACAATTCAGTACCAAGCACTTTAGAAAGGAAATTTTTCTCCCTTCAGTATCCTTTTTTTTTTAAAGAAAGAAGGAAAACAAAAACAAAATTGTTTAAACAGTAAATTAAAATAAAATGGTGGGTTTTTTTACTCTGATCTGTTGCTTCTATGGCACTTTCAGATGATTGTCAGTGTGAAAATTACTGCATCCATATGCTCATCAAATATCTTGCGTTTACTTCAGATTTAATCCTGGGGCAGCTGGAGCCATGGCATATCTGTGGTGTATTTAGGACTTCCAGAGAAATGCAGATTTATTTCTGAAAGGTTCCAGGTAATGATGAGATGGTCTGTGTTTATGTCTATCCAATGAAACCAGTGTAAACCAAAGGTTCTAAGATCATCAGCCAAGAAAACCTTGAAGTTCCCATTGCATATGACTATTTCCCCTAAATCTTCAAAGAAAGAGAACAGATCTTGACTTCTATTTTTTTTTTTTTTTTAAAAAAAGAGAAGGTTAATGTCATATTGAAAGAATGAACATGTATTAAGCAGAGTTTTTTCTTGAAGTAGGATTTTGAGTTATGGAAATCTTTGTAATATTTGTGTTCATCTCAGTCATACTGATTCTTCAATACAGTGGGATAAATTCTGAGGTATGGTAAACTGAATGATAAAATTTTTGGATGATAAATGTTAGTATACCAATTCACCAGTTTCACAGTTTCACAGTATCATAAGGTTGGAAAGGACCTCTGAGATCATCAAGTCCAACCAACCATGGCACTCAGTGCCTCATCCAGTCTCCCCTTAAACACCTCCAGGGTCTGCGACTCCACCACCTCCCTGGGCAGCCCATTCCAATGGCCGATCACCCTTTCAGTGAAGAACTTTTTCCTAACATCAAGTCTAAACTTTCCCTGACGAAGCTTCAGTCCATGCCCTCTAGTTCTGTTACTGGTCACCTGAGAGAAGAGACCAACCCCTGCCCGACTACAACCTCCTTTTAGGTAGTTGTAGAGAGCAATGAGGTCTCCCCTGAGCCTCCTCTTCTTCAGACTAAACAGCTCCAACTCCCTCAGTCACTCCTCGTAGGGCTTGTGCTCCAGCCCCTTCACCATCTTCATTGCCCTCCTCTGAACACATCTTTCCCAAACTGGGGGGCCCAGAACTGGACACAGTATTCAAGGTGAGGCCTGACCAGCGTCATCGTACAGGGGGACGATAACTTCTCTGGTCCTGCTCACCACACTATTCCTGATGCAGGCCAGAATGCCATTGGCCTTCTTGGCCACCTGGGCACACTGCTGGCTCATGTTGAGCTTCCTGTCAACCAGCACTCCCAGGTCGCTTTCTGCCTGACTACTCTCCAGCCACTCTGTCCCCAGTCTATAGTTATGCATGGGAGTTAAATATACTGGAATAGTTCTTTACATGTAAAAAACATAAGAAATCCCTTTATTTTTAATTTGCGATTTTTTTATTTTTAATGTTTATTCTGGTGTCTGGGAATATATTTGTCTGCGTGCTATATCATGTGGGCATATTTTGGGCCCATGGGCATTTGCAGATGCTTTCCCCAGTGAGGGCTTCGCAGTACTGGAAGGAGCTCACACAGATGTTACAGCATGAAGGAGAGACCAGAAACTCCACTTGGATTTATTCCTGCAAACATTGGTAGTTGCCCAAAAAGCTATTACAATTTATTTGTGTTGAGAGGAATAGCGTTTGGTTACCAACTGCTTACCTTGGAAGTCTAAAGAGAACTAAACTCTAATGTGACAAAAGGCTGAAGCATGTGGCAGGTGACAAAGAAGCCTAAGGTGGTCCTACTGATCATAGTGGTGAAACCAGGAGTGCTCGTTCAGCTAAGGCCAATCTTCAGGTTGCCTCAGTCAGTCTGGACCACGTGTACTGTTCCTCCCTGTTTGACAGCAAGTGCAGAAACCATTTGCTCGGCTGACACATCACTAGGACATGCAATGAGAAGAAATGGCATTCAGAAAGACCAAACGCAAGGCAGCAAGCACTGGCTGGCATTGCTCTATTGAAAGTCAGGAACTGCACAGAGAATCCAGACTCATTGCTGGAAGCACTGAGATGGGGAGAGAAGCACTGCAAAGACTGGGAGCATACAAAGGCACCTCCCCAGCAACCTATCATGAACTCAAAGCTTAGGCTGACAGGACAGTGGGAGTCAAATTGGGAATGAGCTGTGGATAAGTAAGTGGGTAACTTCGTAGTTAACCTTAATTACAGGTTAAGATAACGGGTCTGGATGGGGAAGCTTTAGTCCTTCCAGTAAAGAGTATTCAGGAGAGATTTTCAAAGAGGTGAAGATAACGGTGAAGATAACGGGTCTGGATGGGGAAGCTCTAGTCCTTCCGGTAAAGAGTATTCAGGAGAGATTTTCGAAGAAGGAGACCAAGGCAAATCCCAAGAAGCATTCTTTTCCCCATTCCTGTAAGCTTCCCTCTGGGGTGGATGTAGTCTGATCAGCGGTGCTTGCAAAGGGGACTCATATCACAGCAAAATTTGTTTCGATGTTTGCATGTGGCACAGTTTATTCCATTGATTGCATTTGAGTGAAATTTATTTTGCCTTGGCGAAAAACTTCATGCCTTGTTTTCCAGTTGGACCTGCATAGGACAGTAAACAAAGAGGCTGGAACAAGGATGAGGAAACTGGTTGGTAACTACTGTGGAGATGTATCCCTAGGTCATATCACTAATATTGATTTCAAAATGTTGCTACTCTTTTTATATAGTTGTGTAAGATTGTGTTTTTGCACAACAAAGTATTCTTTTTATGTTAGTTATTTAAGTTTTAATCTGTGGCTTCTAACATTCACACAAACAACTACTGAAACACTGACAACCCTGTTAAGATGTGGATCTGTGTCAGTGACCTTCTTGTTTCTCATCAGGTTGTACTAAAATTGATTTGGGGCCATGATGGCCTTGTAAGGGAAAGGTATTTCAACAGGCTTTTTTATTTTTCCCTGTGGTTGTGTCTGTATAGATTGTGGACCAGTTTATACAAATAAAATAAATTAAGAAAGTAATATGTGCCAGAGACTATTGAAATCTAAACAACTTAGTGATATCTGTAAGAATGCTCAAATTTTTATACTGTGTTCCCAGTATTATAAATTCAAACTTTATGGTACCTCAAAAAAAATAAACTCAGAACATTTCTGTCTTTTAAGCTGCCACTACCCTTTAACACTGAGTAAATCATTCCTTTTGAGTGAGTTCAACTTTTTAGAAAAAAAAATACACATGAAATTAACTGTGTAATTGTCTGAGATCTGAAATACAGTCTATACTGCAATTTGTGTAAGTATTTAACACCCTTCCTTAGCTGGTTATTTACTTGCTGTGATACACTATTTTCTGTGGGACTGTTCAAGCTCTTCCATAAATGCAGTGCAGATCCAATGTTTAGGGTTTATGATTTATGAACGGACTGGTAAAACAAAGTAGACAACCTCTAATTATTACCTTCTGGGCACTGGTTCAGAAGTTCGTGGGTTTGTTTTTCACCTTTGAATAGTGATTTAAGACTTCTTTGTATTTATATAAATGCTCAGAATTAAACCGCTGTTAGTTCTGATTGAAATGTTTTTCATCTATGGTAGTAACAGACAGATCAAGTCAAAATCCAGCTATATATTCTTAATTGAATAAAAATCACTTTGCTTCTTTCACTAGATTTTTTTTTTTGTGCTGTTGAAAATGTCCTCCTATAAACATCTTAAACTATTGTTCTAGGGAAATTCAAATATTTATTCTGGGAACCACAATTGTTGCAATTATATTGTGTGTACTCTTCAGAAATATTGGGTTTTTTTATTTTTTTATTTACAGGTAAAAAAAATCAAACAGGATCTTATGATTTACAGAAAAAATAAAGTATGAATGATTGAAGGAAAACTAGTAGGAGTGATTCAAGTTGAGCTCTGTGTTCTTGCACTTGGTTGAAAGGACAATCTTTCTCAGGCAATCTTTCACTGTTTCAATTCCTTTATCTCTCTTACAAACCATAATAAAATGGGTAATTTCCTGGCGTAGTCTTGGTTGATATAAACTTTTGAGTACTCTAATTGTTAACTGAAGCAATTATACACTTTAGATTAATGGCTGAACTGACCAAATTGACATGTAAAAAATGTTTCTTTTCACTTGGGAGGCATTCTGTTATTTGTCATTGTCATGATTTAGCCTCAACCACGGGCCTGATCAGCAGTTGGGGTCCCATTCCCCCCCACCCTGCCCCTGGAAAGGGGAAAGAGAAATGAGAGAGAGAGACTTGTGAATTGGAAGCTAAAGCTAAACCAGCTTTAATGACACAATAATAATAAGGAAAATACTATTAATAAGAAAACCATGAATCATATAAAAATATAAAAAATCAAACCCTCGATGACTATGTCACCACTGACACTGCAGAGCAGGCACAGGGCTCAGTAGCAGACAGGAGCTAGACTCAGGGACTGGATTCAGGAATGCATGGGTCCCAGATCACGGGCAAAAGGACAGATGAGGTCCATATTGCATGTCAGTCATCAAAGAAGAGGGCTTGACCCTTGTGATCCCTCAGTTTTATACAGACTATGATGTATTGGAATGGAATATTGTGTTGGTCAGCTTTGGGTCATCTGTCCTGTCCACTCCTCCCTGCATGTGTGACCCTTTTCCACCCCTTTGATTTATGACATTTTACTAATTTGAAAGTAGTTTTGAAAGTATGATCTGCAAAAAAACATTCAACAAGTGAACAGCCACATTATTCTGGAGGGAATGCCACACGCAAATAAGAGGTATTGTAAACAAAACTGGGTTTATGTGTTTGACATCAATGCTAATACTCTGAAGAAAAAAAAGTATTATATTATTTAATTTTAGTCGCTTATGTTATTTGATTCTCTCGGAGCATTTAGCTGATATTGGTAAGTTGCTGACAAAACAAACTGAGTTTATGTTGCTGGAATCATCACAATGAGTCATTACGATAATTAAAATGAGTCAACGAACTGAGTCATCAAGTGAGAAAGAGTTACACCTGCAACCAGTTCCTGTCCCTAAGTTATGCAGTTCAATTTTTCATGATAGGTTTAAAACTTCTGGATGTCACATTGAAGTGTTTCTTAGCAGCTCATACTGCATTCTGAGTTGTAATATTTAGTCCTGTTGAATGAGTTTTTGTAATTGAATTAACTTGTTAGTCACACAAAAAATAATCTGCCACACAGAAAGGGAACATTATTGCTTGAAAAGAAGTGTTCTTTTGAAAAAGTTTTCATAAGCATATCATTGGACAGAAATTATAGTGGTATCAGGGTGAACCTTCAAAACTAGTATATATTATAAAGAAATAGCCTACATTCCAGATGTGAGGGTTTTTTTTACACCTTTGTTCTTGCACTGGTAAATTTTCTTTAAAATGGTTTGAATGTGAAATAAAATGGTTTAATTTTGAGGGGAACAAGATGAGCAGTGTGGTTGACACATCTGGGATACCATCAGGAATGACTTGGACAAGCTCAAGAAATGGGCCCCTGTGAACCTCATGATGGTCAATAAGGCCAAATGCAAGGCCCTGCATCTGAGTTGGGGCAACCCCTGGTATCAATACAGGCTGGGGGATGAAGTGATTGATAGCAGCCCTGCTGAGAAGGATCTGGGGGTACTGGTGGATGAAAAGCTGGACTTAATGCCAACATTGCATTCTGGCAGCCCAGAAGGCCAACCATATCCTGGGCTGCATCAAAAGAATTGTGGCCTGCAGGTTGAGGGAGGTGATTCTGCCTCCCTACTTTGCTCTAGTGAGAACCTACCTGGAGTACTGCATCCAGGTCTGGAGCCCTCTGCACAAGAAAGACATGGATCTCTTGGATTGAATCCAGAGGAGGGCCACAAAAATGATCAGATCTAATCACAAGATGCAATTGTTAAAACCCCAAATCTGCACACTTGGGTACCAAATGCTGACTTCAATTATTTTTCTCTTTCCAGATTTGTTGAACATTTTGTTTGATATCAAGTGTCTAAACATAAATTTTATTTTCCATCTTTTGAAAATCATCCATGAAAACTGCAGCCCTAGATATCGTGATCAGGTTCTGAATAAGTTGGACTTTGAAAAGAGAATTTGGCTTGTTTTGACCACTGTTTTATGATTCAAGAAGTTTCTTTCCAACTTTTTCCACTTAGTACTCCATGATGTAAACAAGGTTGTAAGAAAACATATTTCTAGTTCTGAGATGATTCAGAAGTTCAGAATATTTTTCAGAAAGTAAAAACGATAATAGATCCATAATTTGATAGCAGATTAATAATTCAATATAAATCCGCTGAGGCAGAATATTTCAAAATAGGCATTCATCTCGTTAAAAATGACTTGATGTCATTGACATAATATCAATCTTTATTACTTTTTTTTATCGTATATTTTTGTGCTTTAAAGTCTGAACTGACATTTCAAGTTGACAGGGCAAATAAGCAACATGCTGAAGATGAAGGTACTGGGATACTGGTCATAATAGGTACTTGTACAGATAATATCAAAGGGCCAGGGGACATCAATATCTTAGCTACTTGCAGCATAGGTACTGTAATATGCAGAGTTTTTACACACTTGACCCAGGACTGGGTTGACTGTTCAGCTGCAAGTGGGAGATATGGGTCTTAGGGGGTGGTCCCTCCTTCCTAATTACAGTCTCTAACTGCAAGGCAATACATGGAAAACAAGCAGCTGCTTTGGATGGAAAAGGGACTATAAACTGTGTTTTTAAGGACACAAAATCATGGTGGTGTGCACTGAATATGTTACTGTGCTGTTTCAGAGCCCTTGAAGAGCTAGGTTCTGCTTCCCAGTATAGGGCTTAGGAAGATAGCGGTACCCAGTTATTTCAAAGCTTCATCTCAGGAAAAAGACAAAGAAGGTTGGTGGATTGATGTGTTATTTTTAAAGAGATTGTTTTTTTTTGTAAGCGCTGTAAGATGATGGAGGAAGAAGGTCACACCTCTCTCCTGTCTGTCCAGTGCTTTTCCTTCGGTATGCTTAAGAAGTTCACTGAGGAATAACGGGGCTTAGCCTTTCATACAGGTTATTCAGTAGAAATTTATATTATGCAACAAAAAGCCTTTCCTAGACAGATTACACAAATTTGTTCCATGAATCTGCTCCATAATCTGTCAGTTCACAGAGAGATACCAGCAGGAACTGCCTTCTCTTCTGTGATACGCTTCTATTTTAAAAGTGATTTACAATTCCCAGACAGAAAATCAGAGCAAAAGAGCTGTAAAATTTATTATTGTGATCATATCACATTTCTCTGTTGACTTGAGTATTTAGTAAGTAAAAGAGTGAAAATCTATCTTCTGTGGGTAGTATATCATCTACAAAATGATGGCAATCTTTCATTTCACTTTGCCTTGCATGAACAGGGAGATATAATTTCTAAGGCAAATCTCAATCCCTTTCCTCTTATAGTGACAGATATCTCATTTGGAGCTTTCTAGAGAGAGCACTGTGCTTTTAGTGTGGTCTTTTTCAGTATGCAGCAAAATAGGGGTATATTTGCTAAGTAATGACTCTCTTTTTCTTCTTATCTGTTTGCTACCCAAGTGTATTGTTTGTAGATGGACATGTACTGAAAGAGTTGTGCTTGGTATTGATATCTAACACAGTTTGGACAGAATAGGGAAGGAGAAGGAAGTGGATTTTGAGACATCTAGTTTTCAGATGAACCTTTGCATTATGCTAGAGTCAGATATACTAAACTAAGGCAAAGCAGCACCAAGAGCCCCAGATCTGTGAAAATGCTCATTCATTTACTGTAAAATTCCTTTTTTTTTATTCCTAACTGTCGTTGTCAGAATATCTCAAGTAAATACATCCTCCAAAAATAATGCCTTCAGCTGAATTCACTGCCCTGCTTTATCTTTGATTTCAAATTTAATAACGCGATGAAAATCAAGACCAGTTTTCTTCCTGTTCCTTTCTCAGTCTGAATGTTTCATAAGTCTTAAGGGAAATTCTCCAAGGACTCTAATAGGCAATTTCAGTAATGCACAATGTTATAGATTCGTGGCTTTTCTGTAAGGTGGACTATGATTTAAGAGACAGATCTTTTTTTATCAATCTTAGTCTTTTATTAAGGAGTTTCTGCCTTCCTTTAAAAATCAGTGATTGATGTTTCCAGTGAACTACAGTTTAAAAGCTGGTTCAAAGCTTTGGTAGTTATTAGAGATACATTTTAATATTTACAAGCAATAATTTTTGCCTTTAAAATCTAAAATAATACATTTCAGGGTGTGTTGTTCTACTAGCCACTCCCAGAGCCAAGCTTTTCCTGGGCTCATACTATGCTATTTGCCCTCAAAAAACAAATAATCAGCACAGTCACCAGTCTTCCCAAAATATGGGTGGGTTCTACTTAAGGGAAGTGAAGGTTTGACAAAGACTTGCCAAGAGTCTTCAATTATATTAAAGTCAGACAAGGAAGAATAAGCACACACCCTGTTTTAAGTGGGACTAGGAAAAATGGGCTTAAGTTATAATAAGTGACAATAAATTATATGGGAAGAAAACTTTCTCATGGCATTGAAATAGTTTGCTTACAGAGATGGAAGAGTCTCCTGTCACTGTAGGCTCTTCAGAATAGACAGGACAAGCATCTGTCAGAAATGGCAGTGGTGTGTTTTGGAGAAGGGTGAGAGACTAGATTTTATGTGATAATTGCTTCCAGCTCTGCTTTCCTATGAGAAGCGGGAGCTTGAGAACTGCAAGCAGAAAGAGTGACACTGATCTCCTCTAAAAGCAGACAGTGGAGAGTATGCTTCCCACAGTGCTGATGCTGGACCATCAGCTCATATATGAGGCAAGCAGGAGAATAACAATATGACTTATAATGGAAGGATGATGGGGAAACCAGCGGCATTTCTCTGTTGTGCCTGCAAGGCATAAGTTCACTCTGCTTTTGTATTTGCTAATCGAAGAGGATGCATTTACTAGCTGCAGGCTGCCTCCAAAGGAGACACTGACATAATTCCCCAGCGTGCAGTGTGATTTCTGCAGGCACTAGGCTCTGAGAGCTCAGGTATCGCTTTGGGCTTTCAGCATTTACCACTTAGCTTGAGCCTACGAGAACTGCACTTAGGTAAAATCTCTCAGTGAGTATCTCAGGGTGCTGCTCAAGCAATTCTGTCCCATTTTTCAGATAAAGAAAATGGGTCACAGAGTGCCTGAGTGGCAGTTCAAGGTCACACAAAATCAGTCAGGTACTCAGATTCCCTGTCACCTCAGATAAAACACAGGAATTTGCTCAGTAGTTCCTAGCTGAATGGAGCATGCTGCCATCCTTTCTACCAAAGGGACAGACACTATTCCCAGGAGACTCTCCTAGAAAAACTTAGAGACCTTATCAAGTTTGAGTATTCCTCAGATGGCTCCATTAATTTCAGCCCCAATAAACTCAGAACAGTAAAAAGAGGTCCAGTAACCTTCCAGGAAGGGCTGCTCTGTCTGGACCACAAGTCATACTGGAGCACATGGCTAAAAGATCTTGCATTTGCCATCTTCTTTTTTACCCTCAGACTAACAAACTCAGCACAACTGCACTGACACCTAGATACTACTTATCAAAACTCACTGACCCAACCTCCTTATTCCCCATTCTTCATCTCAGTCTGGTGGGTGACAAACACCATAGGAAAACAGAAACACTGGAAAGAGACACTTTGCGTAATTCTGAGGAACAGCAAACCATTCACAATCACACAACCAAAGAAGAATATAAGAACAGTATAAGGTTGAGCACTCATCCCAGGATATGGCAGCTAACAGAAACAGTGACTATTTCAAAACCTTGTAATAAAAAAATAAGTAAAAATCATTAAATCACCAGCAAGTGAAAGTAAGATTAATTATAACTACATAGCTAACATTCCAAGCTTATATGGCAAGCCTTCTCTAAATCACACAAATATCCTAAAAGGGAATTTTATTTGTTCTGAGAATATATTTATCCTGTGAAAAGCAGCAGTATCAGAGGGTATGTCTTGGTTTAACCCCAGCTGACAACTAAGCACCACACAGAAACTTGCTCATCATGAAAAAAAGTAAAACGTGAGGGCTGAGATAAAGATAGTTTAATAGGACAGTAAAAAGGAGAGGAGATAATAACAACCATAATAAACAATTATAATAATAGAGTATGCAAAATAAGTGATCCACAATATCATTGCTCACCACCCAATGACCGATGTCCAGTTCATCCACACACAGTGATTGCTGGCCCCTGGCCAATTCCCCAATTTTATATACTGAGCATGATGTCAGATGATATGGAATGTCCCTTTGGCCACTTTGGGTCAGCTGTCCTAGCTATGTCCACTCCCAGCTTCTCGTGCATCCCCCAGGTTCTTGATGACAGGCCAGCATGAGGACCTGAAAAGTCCTTGACTGCTTAGCAACAACTAAAAGCATCAGTGTGTTATCAACATTACTTTCATACTAAATACAAACCGCAGCATTGTATTGGCTACTAGGAATAAAATTAACTCCATCCCAGCCAAAACCAGGATAGGGTAAGGATTTCATAAAGAATATTGTGTCACTGGAAACACAATAGAAATGTTTTTGTACTATTCAGTTATGAGACTGAATTTTCTTTCTTCCTTATTATCTGTCTTACACAACATGTGTCAAAGCTTTCCAATCCATCTGACTGACAGATGATGTCTTATTTCTTCTGTCTTTATAGGTGTGTTATTCTCTGCTTCTTTTTGTCCACGGCAGGTATTTTTTCGGCAGCACACCAGTTGTTCTTCTTATGTTTCTTATCTCTAGCCTAGAAAATTATCAGGATAAAGACAGGTAGTAATAATTCTGCATATATACATATGTGAGTTTTATGCCTAGTAAAGAATGAACAATTTAACAAAATAAATCATTAGCTTTACAGGACTGAGTTGAATGGTGCAAAGTAACAAGATCAGTAGAGTTATACATATTTAATGTAAAGAAGAATTTTGTTTATTTAGACTAATGTTTATTCATGATAGCAGGTGGAGAATTTTCTGTGAATTCTGTTCTGCTTTTGGTTCCATTAAAGACCCCATACAAGTGCAACTGAGCAAATACACTCTTTACAAAGAGTAGTCAAAATGTTATCTCCTAAGACAAACAGACTGAAGAAGAATTCTGAAGACTCCATAAATGTTTAAATAATTTCCATCTCCTTTTGCTCAAGTGGACATCTTTGTTGCTATTTCACATCATATCAGTGCAAGCCCCGTGGAAACATATTCAATTCTTATGTCATGTCAAGTATCCTTTTAGCTGAAATGTTATCAGGTTTAATCCAGAACAGATGCTCTGCTCAAACTTAATCATATTACTAAAAAAAATGCTGATGTAATAAGATTCTTTCAAAACATGTTTGAACCATAATAAATTCAGAGAAAATAAGTGATTTTATTTTTAATGAGTTCTGAGTATAATGGAGTGATGTTGCTGTTGTTTTGAGAGACTAAATTTGTGTATAAATGTTTCACAACCAGGCTTCTCCCCTCATATAATCCACTGGTCACTGCCTTGTTCCATATCCACTTGCAGGATTTACATTAACTGTACTGAACTTCATCCAGAGAAACCTGTGAAAATTAGGATTAATGTCACATTTAAGCTAGAGCTGCATTAAAAACTTTTGATGGATTTGAGAATTGAGAGATTAACAGAAAAGTTCACTCTCTGAATCCAGCTTGGAATTAAAGTTTCAATTGGCACAAATCCCATTTTTCCCTTGGGCATTATTGCAGAAGCCTTCTGTTACAACAGTGGTGTCATACTCATGGCTCCTGCCGTTCTCCTGCAGCGTAACACGCGTCACACGCTGCACACGTGACCGACATTGGCAGGAGCGCAAGGGCAAGGAGCTTGGCATTGCTAATGGGTAGAAACAAGGTGCCAGGCCAGATAAAACAAGGTGGAGGGCTGGATTTTGCCCGTGGGTTTTGCTTTTGACACTCCTGCTTTACAAGTTGAATTGAACCTTTGTTTCATTACATACCAGCTGCTTGTGCTCTGTGCCTCACAGTCAGTGCAACAGGTAGTTAAATGGTGTAAAGCCTTTCCTGTTCTTGAATTTTATGTGTCTCTACCTACCTTGATGGATAAGTGCTGAGAAGACTTGTCACAGGTGCCTTTAGAAAGAAAAGTGGTAAGAGAAGTAAGTCAGAGGCAACGGTACTATTGTGAAGCTTCTCCTTCTTGAAATGAAGGGCATCTGATTTGATCAGATGGAGGTAGAGTTCAAAAGGAAGTCGATCAGGGGTGTTGTGTCTCTAAGGGAATACATGTATTGCCTACTAGGGAGCTACTTTTTCTCCCAACATCCTATTTAGGGCATTTGGCTTCCCAAGTGAATGTTGGTATGTGAGCCACGTAAAGCACTTTTTTTTTGTCATCAAGTTGTATATCTCTAAGGCCTGTGTCTGTAGCTTTGCTTTTTTGATCACCTTTTATCTCTTTGCAGTGGCTCATATTCCTGACAATTAAGTTAACTCTAGCTATAGTAATTTCAAAATTTAGTTAGAGCTACTGATGAATTATTTTTCTCAGCTGAGAATCTTGCCTTGGTAGTTTGCCATTTACTACCTTTGCTATTTCTAAATTGTATAGGTTAGAACTGTGCACAGTGTTTTAATATGAAGTACTTTGTGGGAACATTCAAATCTTTAAGAAAAAAAACCCAAACCAGCTATATTTCTATAACATCTTTGGCTTCTAGATAAGTGCATGAGTGCAAATGCTGAAATAACATGAGCAGGTGTTTTGGTGATGTATCAGATCTGAATGAAAAACCCACTCTATCAGCTGATGGATTAATGAGCCACATAAAGAAAATTACCATCTAAGTGTTTGTAATAGTACAATAGAAGCCTGGTAGGTGAGAAACGCCTGCTCATCCCTACTGTGATCTGCCTTAAAACCACAAGATGATACCATCCGAAGACACGGTAACCAAAATTAGTAAATAGTTGTCCACACATATTTACTGGTCCAAGTTAATCAGTGTACTGCAGCTGAGATCTGGAGCCCCTAGTCCTTTAAGTATAGGAGACTTTTGCAACAAGGGAAAATGTGCTGGGTACAAATGCCATCAGTTGTGCTACAAATGAAGTGGAAATTCAAGTTGCTACTTGCAGTAGTATAGGGAGACATCCTTTTTTTCTTTCTATAAGGCCCTGAGGTGGATCAGCAGCCATCACTAATTGCTCTAGGAAGTTAGGAGCTTAGCTCAAGGCTAGAAAGACAGTGTTTCTTTCTATGGTGTTCATATCCATGATGCTTATCCTATAGTTAATGGCTTGGGAATTTTTTAGAAAAAGGGAGGAGGGGGCTCAGCCTGAGTTCCTGTGAATTTTCAGCTGTACATATTGGAGTAGCTGGAAAATTTCAAAACTTTTTATAGAATGGAGTTAGGGCAGAGCTGTGGTATGAACAGTTCTCAGGTGGAAAAGGGAGTTAGCCTTGATTTTTTCCATTGCAGGTAAATTTGTAACCACTGTTCCAACGACTAAAAATGTGCTGCTAGTGTTGCTTCTCCTTTGGGGGATGTGTATCTGTGTAAATACTGTTCTGAGAGTTGCCTCAGCAAGGAAGGCCTTCATTTGTTAATGTTGCTGGAGCTTCAGTACAGAGCCAATGTCTGCCTGATCATCAAATATTTAGAAGACTCTATGGAAACAGAAGTGTCTTCAGACTACAGATGGAACTGTGATATAAGTGTGATATTTTGAGAATAAACAGTATGGTCTTAGGTATTTAAAGCAGGAGTTAACTGTCTAAGTCCTTCAATAGGTCTATGGTGATTAGTCAAATTCAAAGACTCCCTGAAGACTCAAGAAATGGTTGGGAAGATTACATTTTCCTACGTAACTGAGAGTGGCCATGGAAGTAGTTAAACAAAAAAAGTAGTTAACTCATTTACCAAAGCTATAAGATGACTTGATGAAGATTTCTGTTGTTTTCACACTGATGGCACAGCAATCCTAGCTGATTTCTGTTTTGCTCACAAGAATTGAAAGGAGAAATTTTGAACCTATCTCATACACCGGCTGAGGAGAATTTTTGCATCGCCAGTGACAAAAAACATTTATCAGAAAATTTGCCATTCTCCTCCCCCAAAGTTCATTGTCCATCAACACTTCTTTTGAGCGTACCTTTCCAAAGAAAGCAGTGACTGCCTGCCAAGGCACCCTTTGTAACTGTCCGTTAAGCATGAGGGACATGGTTGAAAGCAGAAAGGAAAGGCTGCAGAGAAGAGATGCCTACAAACCATGTAATATATGGTAGCAAAGAAAGTTGCTCATCCACTTGCCTCCTGAGAAGCGATGAATATCTTACTGGGAAGGCTTCAGTCCAGTATGCTGATACCAGGACATGGAATTGGTTGCATCAAAAGCTATTTCCTTAATCAAAGGACCTGATACCAAAACATATGAAAGTATGGTGATGTCCTCGTTAAAAGCACAACAGTAATAACAATAACTCCAGGATTTACAGAGGGAACTACCTGAATACCTGCCCATCTCCTGGCACCTGACTTTTTTTCCACAATTTTTACTCCTACAGGAAACTAAGTGATCACTGCCATCTATTGGCAACAAGTGAGCTAACTACTGTCCCACTAAGACAATGTGCTAGACATTACCTAATTTATCTGAAATTGAACATGCTACACTGTTAAAGAGGATGATATATCTTGTCAGCCTCCTGAGTCTCATGATGATTTCTTTAAATGAGAGTATTGCACCACACGAAATGTGGACCTTTTATGTTAGCTTTTCTTTTACTTAGATGTTTTTGTCTATTACAATATAGCTCTCCATTTATTTGCTTCAAACGAGACTGTACTTAGGTTTTCAATCTAAAACATTTGGCTGGGAGAGCTCCAGGGGATTAACAAATCTAAATGTCCAAGTATGAAATAATTTGGTTGCCTGAGGGAGAAATTCCTTACTTATGGCACAAATCTTGTCAGAAGTACTGTAGGATCTTCTCAATGAAAGGCACTGATTGCCACATTTTTATTTATCATTATCACATTGGCCTGGATAGAAAAAAACAGGAAAACACTTCCTGCATGAGAGTTCTACCCATATAAATGTCTAAAGGACAATTGTTCCTACTGGCACCTGTGAAATTAATCAAAGGCAAAGTGCCATGGTTTAGATGATGGGTTGGTGAAAGTGTTGGGTTATAGGTTGGACTTGATGATCTCAGAGGTCCTTTCCAACCTTGTGATACTGTGATACTGTGAAATAAGTGACTAAACTCTTATTAATATCCAAAACATTTATCTCCAATGTCTGAATAGCCTTTAAGGAGGGTACTAAGAGTACAGAACTAACAAATACAATAATGCATTAAGTAATTTTCCTTACCATCTTTATTTTGAGTGTTCAGAATTCAGAAGACCTACATACCTACAAATAAACAATTCAAAACTAAATTTAAGCACATCTTCAATGGCTCAATGTCCCTAACTTTATTAAAATTATAGCTGTTTCTGCTAGAAAGATGATAGTATTCTTTTGTGTGCAGCTTTATATTTTAGGTACATTATTTGGACTCTAGATTAGGAAATTAGGCATAATAAATTTGAAAGAAAGAAAATTTGATTTTCCTTCTTTTTAAGTAAATAGCTTATAAGCCTTCCTGAACACATTAAGAAAATTTAGGTCTTCTTCCAAATTAACTGATGTACTTTTTTCAGAAGCCTTGAATTTCAACCATGATATTTGTGTTGCCAATTATAGACTTGGATTTGGATCACTTCAACTGACATCTTTGTTCTTTAGATAAACATTGTATACTCTAGATTCAAATAGACAGCCTAAAATTTTATTTTTCATTCATCAAAGTAGAATTTTCCCAGTAAAGAAAACTTTGGAAACCTGAACCCCTGAAAATGTTAAGACTAATCAAGAAAAATGAAAAGTGTTGATTTACAGTTCAAAACCTAAATGGATGAAAAATTTGTTTCCAGCAGTATTAAGCAGGCATATATCCTAAGACTACATGGAAAATTATTAGGAAATAATTTTTTTATTCTTTTTTTTTTTAATAGGATAATATGTTCCTAAATAACTAACAGTCTATTTCCACATATTTAGGTATTACTTGCCTCTTTTTTGTTTCCAAGTAGAAGTGCACTGAACTCCTACCCTGGCCCTGGGATCTGTGGTTGGTCTAGGGAAGGAACTGTACCCTCAGAGGCACTGGGCCTGCTTTTTAGAGCTATGGGCTGAGCAAGTCTTGCATATGCACAGTGTCACTTAACGCAGTGTGTGTTTGTGCAAAACAAGCGCACAAAATGATGCCACACTCTTAGTTCAGCAGAGCAAGCGATTTTGGCATTGTCTCACAACCAACCTCTAATTGTTCCCAATTACTTGCTCACATGAGGAAACCACTCAGCACACATCAAGGATTTCAGAGTCAGGCACTGTGGAAGTACAATGCAAGCAAAGCTGCCTGACAAGCTTAATGAATGTTTTTTTTAATTTTGTAAGGGAATATTTTCATAAAGTTGTAATCCTTTTATCTCAAAAGGATTGCTGGTTAAATTACTGTTAACAAAATCAAGAGTGGGAGGCAACAGAGGCCTGCCAGTATTAAGAAGATAAAAGTGTGCTGGCATCGATAGCTGTATTTATGATGCAGGTTTATCGTATTAAATTATTTAGGTAGTTTAGAAGAGAAGAAATATTTTACTATCAGTACAAGAAATATTATATTGCTAACTTTAGTTTAAACATATTTCTTTTTACCAAGAGCATCTCTTTAATTTGCCATTCACTAATAAATAAGATTTCAAAAATTATTTCTTTAAAATAAAATAAAATGTTTTTTTTGTACTTGTTTAAGGCTTAGGGGAATCCAAGACAACCAAATATCGAAGTGTGAAGGTTTCCTGCTTCTTTTATACTTCACTTCTTTCTCCTTATGATTTCTCCTTGTCATACATACAAGGGGATGGAATCAGTTTTTACAAAGTGTTAACTGTGGCTTTCTATTGTTTGTCCTTCTGGTCAGTGACCTGTGATTTAAAGACACTTGTGTGTCTCTGCATCAGCCTTCCCTCTCTCCCATTCTGTACGTTAACTAGACAAAACTGAGAATGTTGGTCCAGCCAGTCAGAACTGCATCCCTCAAAACACTACTTGATCTTTTGACCAGCTGAAACTGATGTCCTCAGTTGGCCACCTCCTTCAGCAGCTGCCAAGACTGAGAACTTGCTCTGTTCTCTGAAGCAGTAATGCCCATGCTAGACAAAGACCACATAGTTTCCAGCCTTTGCTTTTCTTTTCTGTAATCTTTCCCTAAATGTGGCCTTTGGTTTAAAGAATTAGGATCAGAAAGTCCTCAGAAAGACTCAAGATACTCTTAGGTCATGTTTTTTCTTTTTTTCTGAAGACTGCCGAACTGAGGATTATTTTTCTTACAAAGAATAACAGCAGGAGAAATGTAAAAACAAATATTGATGACAAAGAAGCCCTACTTTGTATATGTATATTTGTACATATTTTTACTTGTATATATTATATATTATTTATATATGTTATTTATGCTTGTTTCCTCTTTTCTTCCTATTTTCTTCATACTTAATAAAGCTTTAAAAAGCATGTAGTGATGATTGTTTAACAAAGAACTAAAAAAGCGACACTTCCTCATTTTAGTCCCATCCTCATGCTTGTATTTAATTGTAATAATGTGCAGTGACAACGCCATGGCATTTCCTGTAATCAGCTGGGCTCCATGAAATTAGCTTCCCTAATTTTGGCATTTAGTTACCTGCTTAGAAACTTCATGGCAGAGGACAGCAACAATTCATTATAGCCCGCTGGAAGAAGTATTTTGTTTTTCACAGGAAATAACATTTTAAAATAGGTGTACTTATATATAAGCATATATATATTAGCTTTTTTTACATATATATATATATACACACACACATGTATCTTCCCTCCTAGATCACGATGAAAAGTCAGAAACTTGACACTGTTCATGAGAATGAGATCACTCTAATGTCTCTCTTGATTTGTGCGCTGCCAAATTCATTTGCATCTCACCCCTCTGAATGCTTTCCTGGATGCTCAGCTGCCCAGCTGCTGTGCTGGCTTGTTGGCTGCCTGAGGAGCCAGCTGCTCCCACAGGGAAGTGGAGGATCCCGAGCAGCCGGCAACCTGCCCACCACACTGCTAGCCAACTGGCTAGTGCCTTATCAAGGCAGGCTGCCTGGAAACCTGTATAATTTGTGTTGATTTTTTTGATGGACTCCTGTAGGATCCATATGTTCTCTTTAATCAGTACTCTCTGATGGAGCAGTGTTCCTTCAAGGACAAAAACTAACAAGTTTCAGTGTTTCTGTGGTGTAGAAGTGCTCTTCTCTAATGCATCATTTAACTACAACTGCACTAATGCTTGCTCAACACAATTTCAAGACATGCAGATGTATCAGACCAGTATACAAATAGGGTTCAAGAAAAATGAAAAAAGAACCATGGAGGTTCTGGAAGGTGATGACAGCGAAAGGCACACAGGTATTACAAAAAAAAAAAAAAGAGAGCAAGCAGGGGAATTCATAAGGATAGGAATGATCTAAGAGAACTGGGGGGAGTCTGTGGGGAATTCCTGACGAGCCAATGTCTTTAGCTTATAGATATGAGAAAACTATGAATGTGTCATGCTTCAGAAATGCCCAGAGTCAGTTCAAAAAGTTCAGGATTGTTGCATAAGTAGATAATAGCTGAAGAACATAATCTGTGGTTATACAACAGCAAAGCCAAGTTCATTGTCTTTCACTTACCTCAGTAGCAAGCCAAATGCCAATATAATGCCCTATGCCGGAGAAAATGTTTTGGTTGGAGATTTCTTCAGTTAGTAAATAGCATAAAATCCAACTAACATAGCAAAAAAAAATTCCATTTAAGAGAATTCGTATTTGAGAAGTGTATGAAATGTATGTGACTTATCTGTATGTATTGCAGATATATTCGGTCATATTTGGCAATGATCTTTCTCCATAAATTAATATATCTAAAGGAATATTTCTTCTTCTTCCTTAGTTTAGAAT
Organism: Tapera naevia; assembly: GCA_033556795.1. Lineage (NCBI taxonomy): Eukaryota > Metazoa > Chordata > Aves > Cuculiformes > Neomorphidae > Tapera > Tapera naevia. Next base: position 24,003,853 of record JAUMJJ010000038.1, read on the forward strand.
AGTTTGGGGTTATTTTAATTGACTTTTCTGTTGTTCAACTCCAATTTAACTCTTCCTGTGGAAGGCCCCCTTAATTTTCTATGGAAATAAGGTGAGTATAATTTTAGACCAATACTTACACCCTTTAGCTTCTTCCCTTCCATGTATTAAACACACATTTTTTACTTTTTTCTGATTTTCCCTCCTACCCCAGCTCACTATCCTTTTCTTCTTCTCTACTTAGTCTATTCTAATTAATTCATTTCTTCCTCATTTCCTTCCATTCCTTCACATTATAGAAAAGGAGTGGAGTACGGCTTCCTTCCTTCAGCCTATTCAGGATTTTGTGTCTTTCCATTTCCTTCTCTTTGCTCTTCTGATTTCACAGTAACAAAATTCTTCCTTCCTTTTAACAGTCAACTTCTTGATTTCTTCTTAATCACCTCCTCCTACTCTGCATTGACTCAGACTTTCTTTTCCTCCTCTCTTAACCCTTCCATGCCTTGCATCTTTCCTCCTCCCTGCATCAATGCTTCTGCACTCACTCAACAGTCTTTCAACATTTTTTTCACCTCCTCCACTCAGCCTGTTATCTTTTCTACTTAAATTTTCTTTGACTCATTTAGTGTTATTATGGTTAATAATTATAGTAGAATAGAAGCTTTTCAGAGGGAGCAAAAGAGAAAGTCTCTGCCATTGAACTTGACAATATAAAAAGAAAAGGTGAAGTGAATAGGACTGAAAAAGGCAATAGCACCTAAAGGGACAGTGAAGTCCTTGTTGTTTAGTTCTCCATCATTTTGTTAAGTAATTTCTACTGAAGGAAATTGAAGTATGTGTTTAAAGTACATGCAAAGCTCCTTTTCAATAGGTAGCTACTTCGGATAACCAAGTAGGAGTGCTTCTACTGTGTCACTGGAGCCATTTGTCTGAGACATTTATATTCTTTCTTCTTCAGCCTTATCTGCAGTATTTATTCTTCTGCCCTACAGAGCTAGCACTCATACAGAACTAAAAGAGGGGGTTGGTCTTTTTTTTTTTTTTTTTTAATCTGAGTTACTGTCCAAATATTTAGTAGGGCTTACATTCAAATAAGTTAAACCTGCTCAAGTCAGATTTAGTAAAGGTCCATATGTTGCAGGCAGGCAGTATGAGGCTATCCCTACTCTTAGTCTTCCTCCTCAAACAGCTAAAGGTCTTTGTCTAGGCCAGGAAGAGCTACTTATCTTAGATCAACTAGCTTTAGCAACACATTTTTTCACAGTGTTTTATAGACCTTTTAAAGCATTATGTCTGGTAGCTGAAACCTATTTTATATTTTTTATTTAGAAGGGAAGGGAAGAAAGGGAAGTACAGGCTTTGTCTAACCTTCAGTTGGGTTTTGCACAACTGTGGTCTTGGTGAGTGCTAGGACAGTTGCTGCAAGAGTGTTCTGTAGTTTGCTCAGCAACATATTCAAATTCCTGTGGTGATAATGAAATGGTGATTGTGGAGGAGGGTAAATAGGATATGAGACAGAAGAGATGGAGCAGTAACAAACACAGTACTGGGCTTACTTCCTGCTGAATCAATTGTATCTTGACCCCCTGGAAAGAAGAGCAGAAGACCAGGACACCCCTCATAAAGACTTTTAGTTCCTTTCATCCTCTGTGCACTAATGAATTGCTCCCTCTGTCTTTGGCTTTTATGTTTAGAGAAATATAGGATATGTATATCTGCATGCTGCATCTATCAACATGGTTGAAATAGCCAGTGGACTCAAATGGTGTAAGGATGGGCAGAAGGCATCACAGTTTTGTCTGCAGTCAAATGTTTGTAAATACTGTAAGTTAGAATTGCTTCTGGAAGATGCCGTCCTACCTCTCCTTTGCTATCAGCTCTTCACTGACATCTCCATGGAATCTGCTTCTTCGTATCTACTGAAGGAGCTTTTGAGCTATACAGGGGGCTACATGGGAAAACTAGCCATGAGGAAATAATCCCAGCTTGAACCATTATCTTCAGCAAGCAACCACCTGAACTCTTGTACCAGCTTAGCAGAGGTGGCAGCTCAAGTGCAGAAATTTGATAGCCAGAGGCATGCACTGTGTGGCATTGATCTTTTTGGCAACCATTCCAAATTATATTGGTTTAAATCATGCAGGAAGCTGCAGACAAATAATGTAATTGGGTAAGAATTCGCTGCCTCCAGGAAACAGGTCAAATAAAGAAATATTTTAACAAGGTACAACAAAAGTTCTGAGAATAAGATGCCTGAGCTACTTGCCAGCACTTGCATTTTGCTCTTTGTCAGAGCAGGGTCAGCAGCTTTCCCAAGTCTGGAAGCGGCTGTACATGACAGGCAATGCTGCCTCTGTACAGCCAAGAAGCACCTTTAAGGGTTGTCTTAACAATGCTGTTCAATGATGCACCAAGGCGCACCTAGCAGTAGTCTTGTCAGTGACTGGGAAAGATTCTCTGTTCCATTTTGTCCTTTCTATGCCAAGAGAGTTCATTTTTTGCTACAGGATCTCCCGTTTTAACAGAGGGATGACATTCTTGTGAAGTTTGAATTAAGGAGCCTCTTCAGTGGTGCACAGAAAGGGATCCAGTGGAAGCTATTAGATAAAAAGGAAATTAGCTCCCATATGGTTACACTGCCAGGATTTCTGGCAAAAGATGTTGTTAACTTAGAACAAGGAATGTACAACCTCAGCAGAACTTCCAGCCTTAATATTGGTTGCAACTAAACTGAAAATAATCTCCAACAGCATCTAATTAACACAGCTTGATTCGCTCAGTCAGTCTTTATTTCCTTAAAAATGTCTGACTCAATTTGTAAAAAGAAACCCATAGAATAAAGGGAAACAACCACCAGTAACAATAAAAACCCCATAAAAATTGTTACTTACCTTGTTTATTAAATTGTCATAGTTCAGGTATCAAGAAACAAATCTGTCACAGAAATTTTGTGTGTTTAGTATGGCTTCTTCTTCTTTTCCTTGGTGACAAAGAACTTAGTACACAGCTTTCCATTTGTTAAAAACATAAGGGATGTGTAAAAACCTCCATGAGTGAACATGTTCGATATTTCAGCTGTAGTGTCATGTGTCATTTTAAATGAAAAGAAAAACAAGAGTGTGGAGAGGGATGGCAGAGAAAACAGTATTAACCAATATGGCGAAACTGAAGTAGTTAAAGTAATGGGTAAGGTGATTATTTCAGATTTAGGAGTACATTCACAGAAAGACCACATGAAAAGAGGAGAAAAAGAGAAACAATTGAAAAAGGTTAGGAAGATCTAGTTCTTCTGTTTTCATTTGATTTTGGAGCTGAGTTCTTCAACAATCCAATCTTGCAATACAAAAGAAGGGAAAGCAAAATGAAATGCTTGTTCTTTTCGACCTCATCAGAAAAAACTACGTTAACATAAAGTGTAATTTTTAGTGCCACTTACAATCATCAAAAGCTTCAGTTGTGACCAAGGATATGGCAAGGTCTTAAAAAGGATTTCAAATGTAATGTTAATAAATTAAACAGTTTCCTTTGTTTATAAAGCCCAAATACATTTATACAATTCATTATAAGGTTATTTTCTCTGTCATTGGCTATAGACTTTTACAAATTAACTTTTTATTAACAGAACTGCATTAAAAATAACCCATGGCTATATCCAAGTGAATTTGGAAGCTATAGGATCACTGTTCATCTACTCCATTTCCATTGCTTTAACCCCATGTTTTGATTAAAAGAGAGACCATCCCTTAGGCATCCTTTTGATGCCTCATGTGCTTGGGACAGGGAAAGCATTGACATTTTTCCTTTCCTTTGAGTGACTGGAGACTTTCACAGCTGGAGACAGCATGTCAAAAAGATCCATTAGTAATTCATTAAATTCTCAACTCCTTGGCTAGAGTATCATAATCACAGGCTCAGATAAAAATTAGTCACCAGGGCTGGAATCACCATTAAAATTTTCCTGCAAGTCAGGTAGACAGAAGAATTCTGGCAGTCTTAGCAAGGGGATGACCTGCTTCCTTGGGTCAGTTTATTTAAACTTGCGGCATTGGCATTGTTCTTGAATTTTTCCTTGATGTTCCTTCAGATATTATAGACTACCTTTTGGCTTATTATAGGTATTTTGAATTTGCTATATAAAAATAAGTCTGTAAGAGCACGTGGACTGCACTTTTATACTCTGTTTAAAGTAGGCTGCTATTGCAATCTTGCTCATAATTTCAGGTTTATAGATAGAATGACCATGATGGTCTTTCCAAATTCATGTTCCTAAATTAAAGAGTTCATTAACGTCAAATTTCTCTTTTCTGAGTAGATATTCCTCTCTGATATTTCTCTTTTCTGAGTAGATATTTCTCTCTGATAAACTTAAATCTTTTGCTTAAGCATATTTTTCCCAAACTTAAAAGCATATTTCTTATTTGTTTCCAGTTTTACTTGTTCTTCCTGGGGTGTGAACTGGTGATTCAAGTGCAAGATTTAAGCAGCAATCTCATAAGCAAGAAATATAGTATTAGTTGAGATTCTTTTTTTTGCACATCAACAGCATTGCTTTGGTCAAATATGACTTTTATTTTTTTTCCCAGAGCAACTTTTTTTTAAAGTAGGAATCCACACTCAGATAGTTTCACTCTCTGCATCTTTGTGCATCCTGATTGATGGTGCTCCCTTGGTCCTAGCACCCATATGGGCCTACAAAGACACCAGTTTTCTTTATCACTTGCCAGTCTAAAAACTGATTCATGCTGAAAATCTCTTCCCAAAACAGCACTGATGTATGTTCTATTCAACTAAATGAGGATACCTCACTAATAGTTTTGTTATGAAGTTTCTCAGTGTATCAGTTGTTAGTCCACTGAATGCATGCTATGTTAACTGTAAATGTTCTTGACTAAACTATCGTGTAATGCAAAATCAAATGCTTCTTAGAATTTTCTTGCATTAACATCTTCAATGTGCAGCAGCTCTGGAAACTTTGCCAGCCCACAGAGAAATCAGACAAGAAATCAGAGGTCATCCAGAAGAGACTGTTGTGGAAATCTATCCTTGATTCAATACATCATGAGAAAATGACTTTGTTCTAGGGAATGGCACTGAATGCTTCAACTTTTGCTCTGGAGGCAGCATGAACTTTCTCATTTGGAGGGGCCCCTACAGTCCATTTCTTCTAAAAACTTTCAAGCATTCTCTTTCATCACTGATAGGACATTCCCATCAACATTTTCTTTAAAGATGATTACCTCAGCAGAGAAGGTCAGCGAGCTCTCGGCTCAGGCCCCTCTGGTGCAGCACACCTACAGCAAAGGCTGCCATTGAACACTTCTCTCCAAAAATCCCTTGGTCCAAGGTCTCCTGATTGAAGGCTCTCATTGTGAGAGGAAATTAAATATTTTTTCTGAATCAGACAGTCTAAGATTTGAATGTAAGGTCTTCTGCTTCATATTGTCCTAGCTGCCAAGCCCTGAAAACACCATATAGTTTTATACTTTGTTGAAAGGAAATGGATCTCTCTCTATATGATGGTCCTCATGGTGGCCAGATAGAGCCCTTCAAGGAGCGCATGCCACATGCCCAGTTATTCTGGTCACCAGTCAGCTTTTCGTGATGTTGCTAAGTTCCTGTTTGTTGTCATGAATCTTCTGTATTAAAGTGTGCATGGTGAAGATGTGTTCTGTGTCTGACAAGAGATTTATTTTTGCGCCACTGCATCTGTAAATTAACACTTTTAACAGATACAGTGACAGATGTAATAAACTGTCATTACATTAGAAACAGGACTTTGTCTTTGAAGGTACACTCAACATAGCTGTGAATCCAGGACGGGGTTCAAAAGAGAGAGACTCAAGCCAGTGGGACTATTTTGTACTTAACTTTGATTTGATGACGGAGTAAGATAACAGCAGGTGCCTGCTGCAGGACTCTTACAGGGGTTCTGCTACTTGCCTCTTAAATGTGATACCGGTCAAAATCGGAAGCTGAAAAAATAGCTCTTTTAAAAAGTTCCTCCCTGGCTTTCTTGCAGGCTGCCTTCAGGTACTGGAAGGCTACTATAAGGCCTCCCTGAGCCTTCTCTTCTCCAGGCTGAACAACCCCAACTCTCTCAGCCTGTCCTCATAGCAGAGGTGCTTCAGCCCTCTGATCAGCTTTGTAGCCCTCCTCTGGAACCATTCCAACAGTTCCATATCCTTCTTATGCTGGGGATTCAGGAGCTGGACAGAATACTCCAGGTCAGGTCTCACGAGAGTGGAGTAGAGGGGTGGGAATCACCTCCGTCGACCTGCTGGCCACACTTCTTTTGATGCAGCCTAGGACACGGCTGGCCATCTGGGCTGCGAGCGCACATTGCTGGCTCATGTCAAGCCTCTTGTCCATCAGCACCCCCTGTACTCCTCTGCAGGGCTGCTTTCAATCACATCGTACCCCATCCTTCATTGAAACTGCAGATTGCCCTGCACTTGGCTTTGTTGAACCTCATGAGGTTCCCACAGGCCCACTTCTCCAACTTGTCCAGGTCCCTCTGGGTGACATCCTGTCCTTCTGCTGGGACAAGGGCATCACGCTGCTTGGTATCATCCGCAAACTTGCTGAGGGTGCACTTGATCTCACTGTCCATATTGTCAATGGAAATATTAAGCAGCACTGGTTCCAGCACGGACCCCTGAGCAACACCACCTGTCACAGATCTCTGTTTAGACATCGAGCCATATATATATGACTGTTTAAAACCTCTGATTTGAAGGAAACAATGTGATCTGAAAACCAGCTGGAATCCTCTGTTACTTACCAGAATTTGCAGCAGCCATCTATAAATTATTGTCTTGGCTAATAAATTCATATTTTTGTGGTCATTTTTCACTTTCTCACCTCTCTTTCATTAACGACCCTGCATTAAGTCCCAGCTCAACAAAGTCAACTGGAAAATTCCCATGGACTTCAACAGAACCAGGTTCTCTGTTTTTCTTCTTGATTTAGCTCAGTGGCCACGGAAATCTTTGGTTGACAGATTTATTTAGAAAGAGTGAGACACCTAAATTTTAAATCCTTGATTTAGCCTATCTTTTATTTGAGAGTGTACTTTGGGAATACAGTTAGATAATTTTTATATTTCAGTGTAAATCCCGAGGTAAAATGTCACTACTAAACTAAAAGTTACCAATTGTTCATTTAATGGATTTGGGTTGAAACGCTGAGCTTGATAGGAAAAATTAAAAGTTAGGTTTCTCACTGAGCCCTGATGACATAGGTACAGTTGGGTCTGCCTTGAGCAATGGAAAGCAGTAGATCATATCTTCAAGTCCCTGTCAGCCCTATGATACTTTGATTTAACTAGTTTGCTTTCAATTTCGATCAGGCATAGCCTTGTGGCTAAGACAGACCAGAAAAATAAAAATAACATGCCACAGGAAAAAAATGTGATGTACTTGTTTAAATCTAGTGGCTACAAGAAGCAAATAACCAGACTTATTTAGGCTCACTGTGAACAGGATTTCAGTTCCTAAATAAGATACTGAGTGCAGTCTTATGATGGCCTCCTTGATGTAAAACTCATGCTGAGGTTCTTTTGCCATATAATGATGAGGAGGCATATTAGAGCTACTAACAAAAGGGGCAATGTAACTGTGACCTGAGAATGTGTTTTCAACCAGACAAAATTGCCTGGGATTAGTAAAAGTTATCTTCCCCCACTCGCCATTCTTCCATGTTCTCTGAATTTAAAACAATTTAAAAACAGACAAAGCTCTGTGTAATAATAGAAAACAATTCTTTTTGTTTTGCTTTTAAAAAAGTCTTTAAGGTTCTTGGCAATAGGAAGAATCTGAAAAAGCTACTTAAAACTTATGATTAAGATGTGCTGTGGTTCTAATTAGTTCTTTTCATTTGAAGGCTTGTTCTAGTTCCCACAGCAGTGAATAGGAATCATTGCAGTAACTTTGGGGCCTAACAGATCTGCCTCTTAAGCTACTCTGCAGGGTCACCTACTCTCTTGTTTCTTTGACTTCTTGTTTCTTCTTTCAAAAATACACAAAGGATAACACTATAAAAAGAGAAAAAAAAATCTCATGGTAACAAATGAAGTGATTAACCTGTCAGTTTGATTTAATTTAAAACAGTAATTAAGAAACAGTTTATTGCCCTCTGGATGGGTATAATGTCAATCCAAAGAAGGAAGGATGCAGCTCTCCTAAAAGAGGGACGCAAGTGACAGCAGAGATAAAGGTAAAGGACCTATCTGGATTCCGACATAAAGCTTGAAAACCCTAAATTCTCAAATGTTAAGTTAAACAACAAAATTTACTGACTTTAGTATTTGTAACATTATTGGTACCTTAGAAGCCCACTGAACATGGATGACATATTTGATTACCTTTGCTCAAGGAGTCACAAATTTTTATGCAAACTAATGGCTCCAGGATGTCGTCCATGAAGATTGCAGTCAGTAATAGCAGTCTGCAGACCTCTTAGAACTTCTAGGGTGATCTAGGGGAAAGAAGATGAGCTATCCAGTTGCCTTTGGTAATATTGCTTTTAATTTTTATGAGTATTCTGCTACCTGCCTCAAACAGACAGCCAATAAAGAGTTTTTCATGAGCAGAAAAACTATCCTGTCTTAACAGTGCCATATACATTTCCCTTCCCTGTCACCTGCTCCCAGGGATAGAAGATATAAACCTAATCCATGGCTAGTTATGAAGGTGGGCAGAGGAGTCTAGGTAACACTAGAGAAGAATTCTGTCCCTTTTTGTAGAGGCGCTATGTGTCTCTGAGGCCAAAATAAAAGCAAACAAACAAAAAGCAGTTGGAGAGAAGATTTGAGATTTGTTTTAGAGCTGGTAAAGTATACTAGTTTATTTCTCAGCTTACCAGTGCTCTCTCTTTTCCTCTTCACTTAACCTAACCATCAGTTTGACCAAGGAAAACTCCTTACATGATTCCAATAAAGAGGTAGTAGAAGGAAATCATGTAGCAAGAAAGAGATTGACTCTTCCCTTCTGCTATCCTGGGAATCCACGTCTGACCAGTTTATCCAATGCAGTATTGACCTCTAAAAAAAAATTGTGTGATAAAACTCTTTGTAATCCTTTATTAGTTAAATTTGGTTTGATTTCTAATCTCTGTGGCCATCACCCCCCCAAAGGTGAGTGAGAATGACACAAGAGTAGGAGGATGAATGAAGAAGCCGACTTCCCATCACTGGCAATGACATAGACCCTGAGGGATGCAGCCCTAGGTGTGCTCTGCCTGAGACAGTCAGAGAAGGTCACAAATGAGAGAGTTTTGGGAAACAAACAGTTTGTACGGAAATGTAATGTCAGACAGATGCAGCTGTAGTTTAAGACTTTTCCAAATCTCATTTCCTCATTTTCACATATTCAAGGATATCTCAAATCCTTACTCCTTTTTCCCCACTCTTGTTAAGTAAGTATCTCACTGGTACCGTCTAACAAAGAGTCACACTTGAAAATTATGTCATAATGTGAAATACTACCTGGTATAATTGTATTGCTTTTCAGTCTACGCCCAGATCACCTGTATGGAGTGCTCTCTGAAAATTGAGCTCTCTTTCACTCATTATTTGCTTACATCCTTACAGTTCTCAGAGGCAAGTTTTTTAACTTGTGGGTTTAATAGTTTCATTAGGTCGGTGCCTTTTTTTTGCTACCTTTTTCTCAAGTCTCCTTGTCAAAAATTAAAAAAGCTGTTTTGGAGAAACAAACTTTTGTTTGTTCGAAACTTAGTTTGTGAATTCATCCATCAAAGACAGTCTGTGTGAATACACCCACTGAAGAGAGTCTACCACCTTCCTTGCCTTGAAAACAGAACTAAATTTATACAGACTTCAGACTTTGCTCACAGCTTCTTTATTCAGTAAGAAAAAGAGGGGAAAAACAGTTCTGTTGCTGTATTCCAAAGGGAATCCCGCTAAGTTAAACCACATTTTAATCTCTTGAGCCGGCAGCTTTATTAGTAAGCGTTTCCCTGTCTTCAGAGAAATCTAATTTCACAAATAGATCACAGCCACTTCAAACGCAGCTTTCAGTTGCCATCCACCGGGGGACAAATGGGGAGGAGGAAGTTTGTCAGAGAACACCTTCGCTGAGCCCAAGACTGATTACCAGAGGTTTCTCCCATCGACTGCCACCCACATAAAGTCGATAGTACTCAAATGAGTACGCCAGTGCGGACTATATAAGAGAAGTGCATGGCCCTGGAGGGCGCATCCCCCCTCTCCGGGCGCAGAACCAGCCGCCCCGTTCCGCGCCCGGCGGAGCCTCCGCGGGGACACGGCAGAGGACGGCTCTCCCTAGCCCGCCCGCACTCAGCCACACTTGCCTCCACCTGAAGGTAAGTAGCCACTCACTGGCTCTGTGGAGGGGAGCTACGGCGACGAGCGAGGGGGTGTCATTCCTGGGTTTCTCCCCGGATTTGCCGTGCGCCCCGGCGCCCACGGAGGAAAGGGAGAGCCCGGAGCCGTCGTGGAGAGCCGGCTCCCTTGCGGCTTCCATTAACTCTTTCGCCCTAAGGGATTTGCAAGGGAGGCCAAGTATAAAAACAGTTTGTAAATAACAAGAGTTTTCCTCCCTCCCCCTTAATCCTAACCGTTTGCTATAATTAGAGTAGCTTACTTAGGGGCATTAAGCACTGCTCTCGAAGCCTCAGCCTGTTTTAATTGCTTTTTTGCCCTTTTACACCCTGATTTGCAGCAGTTCCCGATGTAACTCGCCCCTCAGTGAACTCGGACCCGTTGTCCGTTCGTACTGCACTGGGGCGGATGGATGGATGGATGGATGGATGGATGGATGGATGGATGGATGGATGACAGGCGGACAGGCTGGACCGCGGGCTGAGGAAGGGAGGGAGGCCCCGCAGGCGCGGGAACGCCGCGGGGGACAAAGGCGAGCCGAGCAAGTAAATCCCCCGGAAAGCCCTGGACCGCAAATATGTGCGGCGGGGTTAATACCCTTCCCCTATTAATAAGTAAAAAAAAATAAATAAGGAAATACATAAATAAAGTAAATAAATGCGTAAATAAAATACGTGCTCCCTCCAGATGGTGCGGGAAGGTGCAGCGGGTCCACCCGTCGGGTCCCCGCAGCGCATCACGTCCGCCCGTCCCGGGTGTTGCGCGGGTGCCCCGGGGCGCGGGCATGCGGTGCGGGCCGGTCCCGGCGCTGACTGCCTGTGCTCTCTGCCTCCTCTTCCCAGAGCCGCAGCGATGCGAGGGGCAAAGAGAGGCCAGGCGCTGCCCGCCATCGTGCTCCTGCTGCTGGCCTCAGCCCCGCCGCCGCCGGGCGCCGAGGGCAGGGACTTGCCCGCCGCCGGAGCCGAGCGAGGCGCGCTCCTCGACCTCCTCCTCCAAGCGCTGGGCGACGACGGCCGCCCGCTGCCGCCCCGTCCGCCGCGGCGGGACCGGGTGATCTCCCGGCGCTACAGCGCCCCGCAACCGGACCCCCGCGCCGTCGCCGCAGCCCCTCGGCCTCCCCCAGCAGCCGCCGCCGCCCGCCACGGAGGTAAGAGCCACCGCGCTGCCCCCTCCAGCGGCCAAGCCCGACGGCTCCTCCGCCGGGACAGCTCTACTGCCGCGGTGGGAGGCAGGGCAGGGCTGCGCTCCCCATCCCCGAGGCGGCAACCCCTGGGAGGTGATGTCTCGGTCCTGCTCCGCGGCTCCGCGACAGGAGTTCAGAGATGGTGGGGCGGAGGGGGAGCTGGGACACAAGGGAGGAGAGGGCTTCTTGTGCTGGCAGGTCACTTGTGTCCAGTTATCTCCAGCCACTCTGAGCAAGCTTCCCAACTTTCCCGAGTTAAGTGCAGCCAGCTCTGAGGAAGCCCTGTTTCTCTCCAAACTTCGGACGGCTCCTCTGATTTGCATAAAGAGGAGAAATGACTGATCTGAGAGACCTAAGTCTGGACTTATTTCTTTAAAGTTCTTCTTCAACTTCTTCTTCCCGTACAATGCAACTTTCTAGATTTACTGGGACAAGTGTGGAAGATCCAGACTGTGCTGGGCGTGGGGGCTTGTTTCATCTTATGGAAGATGCTCAGACTGGGACAGAGAACCATGTCTCAGGTGTAGGCGCAGGTCTGGCCTTGCCAGACAAGCAAGGGCAGTTCAGGGCCAAGCACAGCTCTGTGGTGATATTCACAGACTGTGCTTGGCCAGGAGGCCAGGCAGCAAGTCACTGCTGCCACAACTAGTTTTGATGCAGAGCCATGCAAAACATTACTTATGGGAGTGGAGCTGCCTGAAGGGGTTGTGTAGATTAGTTAGGATGGTGCAGTTCAGCAAGAAGGAGATTATAGTGACTACCTCTTGGCTGGAGCCCACTAACATTTTTATTTTGTTGCCTGCCAGAGATCCTACTGAAGATAAAACAAGATGAGGGAAACCAAGGAAGTTTGATTTCTTAAGGATTTGTGTCCTTGGAGAATGCCCTTGTGGTAACAGGTGAAGTTGAGATGCAGCCCTTCCCAAATCACACTGGTAGAGTTGCTCTTCTCTGTCGTCTATTTTCAAGGAAATTAAACCCGTTTTGGAAAAAAAATTGAGGTTAGGTGACAAGTTCAGAAGTTAGGTGAGTAACTGATTGGCAGGGCAGTCACTTGCACAGTGTGATGCTGCACAGTCTAAGGAAACCGGACCTGAAAAAGACAAATCAAGGAAAAATAAATTAATGTTTTGGCCTACGAAGCTTCTGCTGAGTGTCATTTGCCCCAAGTACTGAGCAGTCCATGCATAAGGGGTAGTAGTGTCCTAGTGAACTTCCAGATATTCTTGCTTTTTCAGAGCATTAAGGTTCTGGTAGTTAAGGGAAAGCCAGCACAAACAAATATTGCCACAGATCTGTTTACTGACAGGAAAAGATGCTGCTGGTTATCACCATGAGTGATCACGAGTGATTGCTTACTGTGGCTTGAATTCTTTATGCGTGCTGAGCAAACCCTCAGTGTACACTAAAATGTAAAAGGATCTTTTTAAGGCAGGATACATGAAGACCTACATGTGTCCTATTTTAAAGGAAATGAAGGAAAGAAAAGTATAAACTCGAGAGTATTAGTTTCTAGTATCTATTGGCTTGGGAAGAAAGTTTACTGTGGACTATAGTATCTCCCATTTGAGATTTTTACACCTAACTAACTGTATTGAAAAATAAAAAGTATAAATATTTCATAGTCTTTATACAACTTTGAAGGGGAGTTTTCTTGAATTAATCAATATTACGCATAAGAAGGCTTTGTTTTTTATTAATTGTTAAGTTTAGTATCTATATTGGATACAGAAGGGGTGAAACTGCTGAATGTCCTTAGAGAAGTTCTCCAGTTGTCCCTGGCATAGGTGCCATGTCCTGTGGGCAACCACAAAGGTGGCTTTTTCTCCAACCTAGAAAGGGCAAGTAAAATAATAGTCATATTTTAATGTTCATTCTAGTTTTTATATCAAACAGCAAGGATACAAATTAGTATCTTTTGTGATGGTTTGTGTTCGTTTTTTGAAGCAGAGAATTGTAACAAAGGTTTTCATTATCAACAACCTTTGTCTTGTAACTTCTGTCACCAACACATTAACAGCAGCTTTTTGCTCCTGCTGGTAGTACCTGAGTGTCAGCCAAAGTGAATGGCTCATCTTCCCATCGATCAGGAAAGGTGTTGCATTCAGCTGAGTACTCATTGAAAACCAGAGTAATCTATTTAGATAGTCTGTTATTGCTGAAAATCAAACCCAAATGTCTGATTTAAAAGAAAATCGAACAACTCATTGCTTCTTCCATTTGAAAGAAAAGCATCCAGAACAATGCCATGTACAGAAGGGAGCATGCAAGAAACGTAATTTCTGTGTGTTTTCTCTTTTTTCTTTTCTGAGGTTGTTTCTCTGTATTATCAATGAGCTGACTAGCAAGAGGGCTGAAATGTGCTTCCTGTCCTGTTCTTCTCTCTTTCACTTACTCTCAAGGCCAGTTTCAGCTTTAGTCTAACCACACAATGAGCTAAATCATCTCACTGAGCTGCACTGCCCATACAACTTTACTTTGCTTTGCTTTTTGCTTTGCTTTTTACTTTTCTTTGCTTTTTACTTTGCTTTGCTTTTTACTTTGCTTTACTTTATTTTATTGAAGGGCCTTAGCTGTTTGCATAGTGAGGAGAGCTGGCCTAGAGCGCCACTGGGTGAATTTTAGGAACACCACAAGACAAGTGGCTGGAACATGTGACCAGGGGTGAGGTTTGAGAGGTGATGAGACCTCTTCCTTACTGCGATAGACACCTGCTCATTTAACTCAGGCCGTAACGGAAAAGCATAGCGTGTCATTAAGTTGTCTTAATTAGTCTGGAAAAAGAAAGGTGAGGTAATGTCAGACATCCTACACGGACCACTCATTTATAGATCCATAAATAAGATGTAAAAGCAGGAGTAGTTGATCTGTGAGGCTCTGTCTGAATGTGGCTTGTGGACAATTCAAGGACAGGTCCTGTGCTGATGATATGTAATGGGAGTAACAGCTGTGCTCTACTTTCTGTGGATGTATTGTCAGGCAAAGGGACAAGACTGCACTGAAGCAGGATGGACATGCAAACCTACCCTGCTATGCTGGGGCAGTGAGCTGCTGTGACCTCCTGCCTTGAAACAACTATAGGTCTTTTTCCCCCCTAATAATCAGGGATATATTCCATGTTTGTGTGCTTCTTGGCCATATGAAGATTTGTATGGTGGCTTATAGGACAAAAAAAGACATTCATATATGCAATAAAAATACTAGTTTCACTGTAACTTTGGCTGTCTTAATGTCTTACCTATTATTCCTGCAAGTTCAAAAATTCTTATCTCACATAGTTCTGTTCTTGTTTTTCTTGGTAATCTGGTTAATGATCATGAGCATTTACTCTGAAGTGTATATTCAGAAGAAATACTGTATTCTGACTAACCAAAAAGCAATCTTCATCTTTTTCTAGGATTTCTGGTAGGATGTCACTAAAAATACAAGTTGTTCCTTTGAATTATTATACCTAGTGGGATTAAACATTCTGTCACAACATCCTTTACTTGTTTGATTTCCATGAAGTTTCTATGCTAGATTGTGTGGGTTTTTTTTTGCGTCAAGAATATCTTAAAGTTTTTAAACTTAGCTATGAAAGCTCCTCAATGGGCAGTCTCTTTCTTAACTATTTTGTTTCTGATGCATAACTCTCTTCATTTTTTTTTATGAAGAACCCAAATACGTATTTCACAAAGAGAGGATTCAGCATCAGGTTATTTTTGAATGTCACGTTTGGAGAATTAGAGTAGTTCATCATTCATGTCAGATTTTCTTTGTTACCTTTATCCAAACACTTTCTGTGGAACCAAAATAGCTTCCATTCCATGTAATTAGTTTTAAAGAAGCCTTGGGAAGTAAAGAAGTCTGCGTTAACTGTTCTTTCCTTACATATTGCCCGTGACAGTGGAGTAATGAGGTATCTGAGGTTATAAGGCACAGAAGGCTGAAATTTGTTTTTGTTCTGGGAGACCAGCAAGACATTTTAAAACATTTTGATTAGCCATTTTTCAAGCATGAAGGAATGAAGATAAATATTGCTCTCAATTTACCAGTATGTTCAAATTAGCCTCCTGAGCATATCTACTTCAGATTTAGAATAATATGTCAGAGAAGATAATTTGGCCCTTAAACTATTTAAAATTTGAGGTTAAACTTAAAAGTTCAGTTTTTATGCCAAAATTTCTTACACATCAGCAGAAGAAATCCATAAGTTGTCCCATGACAGGGTGCTAATTTAACCATTATTGTTAATGAGTTAGAGATATCTTTCAAATCTAAGGTTTATTTTAGTTTAGAGTTGAATCAAAACCATGCATCCTTATGTAAGGCATAAAAAAAGTTTTGTTCTTTTTACTCACTTAAAAAATCTCCAGTGAGTGTAGTGGTAGTTGAAGCTGGAAGTCCCTAATTCTGCAAGACATAGACATGCTGTGCTTGTTCTAAACTAATTCAGTGAATGTAATTACATACCTGGAATAAAAAAGGAGACCATTGAGGAATGTAAACTTTGTCTCTAGGAAGTTAAAATTTATGGTATGGCAGAACACAGAGTTCTTTATAATACTTAACATTTTGTCCAATTATTATTACTTTTTTTTTTAGTGTATTGTGTTAATAGGAATTACTGGGCATTTGGAAGGCTTCAAAGAAGACAAGAGTTAATAAAAATGACATTTTGCAAATTCACATGTTTACCAAAACAGACATTACCTCAGAAGTTAGGAAAAGAGTGGATGAAATTGATTTAAAAGAAGAATTACTGTTACATTAAAAATCGAAACCAATTTTGTTGGTTTATAGTAATCATTCCTGATTCCACATCCAAAGTTTCTGAATAAATTATTTTTGCAGTGAGGTTGGTGGGTAGGCTTTCCTGGAACAGAAACAGGCAAATATATTCCAATTTAGTGGCTTAATATAATTTGTATTCCAAACAGTTAAGAGGTGTATTTTTCTTTGTTTTTACTGAACTGACATAATAGGGAAATAAATCATATCTTTACTTATTCGAGGTCTAGTAGTTAAAAGAAAACATATTCTCCTAAATTAACAAACTTAATGAATAATCAGATACCTCTCTCAGCAGAACATCTACATGGCAGTCTCCATGGGAGAGTGCAACTAGCTTGAGTACTGGAAGCAATGTTGCCCTAGGACAGTATGCTGCTCAGGCCACTATGGTCACTGAGGCAGGATCAGAGGGGCTGCCAGGATCTCACTACTCCACAGTGCAGAAATAGAATTCAGTAGAAACTGTTATTATCTCTGCTGGTACCAAGATTAGGTGTCATTTCTGCCCCAAAAATAAAAGTCCACAGGATATGTTTTGTTACATATTATTTCTTTAGGGTAAGTAGAAAGAACTACTTTCATTAAATATATTGATCATATTCTGATGTCAAAGCCATCCTTGGTTATGAACTCTCCTGAAGAAGTTGATATTGGCCGCTCTTTAATGACCTACTACTTACTGTTTCCTGTAATAAATATATATTTCCATGCACTGATGGCTTTAATTCTGACAAGTGCATATTTGTAAGTGTTTTTCTATTAGTGAGCATATTTTACTTTTTCTACCATTTTTGCTATTTTTAGTTGTATGAGCCTTGACTTTACTGCCTTTCTTTCAGGTCACCAGCATTTGCTTCCAGAAAGTGTTAGCTCTGTACTAGTTCCCCAAACAGTAAGATGTGTATGATATCAGTGCCTCTGGTTTGTGTGCTTACATTCTCAGTTTCTAATTTAATTAAGTCCCAAATGCTGCAGAGAGTGCGTATTCCCTCAGCCTTCAGTTCCACACAAATGCCTGGATCTATCATTGTGTCCAGCTCCTTCATAGTTATGATGGTTTTATGACCTGTAACCCTGTTGCTACGTTTCTTTCCTTGACTGCTTGGGTTTTTGGGTATATTGTGCAATATGCCTTCTAATAGTAATATTGTGTGCTTGACAAACATGACTGCAAGGCAGTAGAGCTAGGCCACTGAACAGAAGACATCTGAAATCTAAGATAAACCAGAGTCTTCCACATCATGGTGGAGAATGTCAGTCCCGTGGACCAACCCTACACAGCTGGTGGATGAGATAGCAAAGACAAAACATAGTTGTTAACTACATGGAAGTTTAAAATATGATGAATTACATCAGAGTAGTTCTTCAAATGAAATGATAACACTGGTTCTCCAAGGTGCTTCGCTGCCAATTCCATTAAACACAGCACAAACCAAGGGTACGCAATACCTTACATTATTGAATTGACGTTATGTGCTCTCCAGAAAACAGGAGAAGATATATAATGGAAAGCATTTTAATTGAAAAAGTGCAGCTGCTAGCCTCAGTTGATGGTTAGGCTTTTCTATTCAATTTAAGGATGCATGTTTCATTTTGTCACTTGTCAATTAGATGTTGCTACTTTGGTGGAAGTCCTACAGGCTATTAATTCGTGTTTTGGTCATTTTTAATGTCGGTCAATTGGAAAACGGTTGCTCCAGCAAGAGAATTGATTGAATATTGATTACACTCTGAGGATACAACTCTCTGTCTCTGGGGTATAAACAAGAATTAACACATGAAGGATCCAAGTGTTTGATTGGTTAATGGCCATTTTTATATCCTCCTTTGGTTTATTATATCTTCTGGGCAAAAAGTCATTGATGTGCAATGCTCCACGGATTTTATTAAAACAATGCATAAAAACATGTTTGTTTAAAACAGGCTTTAACACCAAAGGAAAATGCTGTTTGAAGTTACAAATCAAGGCTACTTTTTAATACTGACATTTTGTTTTAAAATATGCAATTCAAATACTATGTAATCAAAAACCATGTATGGTAAAGGCACAGCTTTGCCTTCTAAGAATATTTTATTATTTTGGTAAATTCAAGAAAATTGTTTATATTTCATTTTAGTACATGTTCTCTTACTATATGTTTTGAATTTTTTGTCTTTGGCTTGGAAAAAAACATATTTAAAGATTCATCAGAAAAGCAATTACTATTACTTTCCTTGCAGATTTTGTAAAACTTCAGGAGTAATGTGACACAAATCTAATTAAGGCTTTTCTGCTTAAATTATGTTCTCCTTTTTACTTAAGCCTGTAAAATAAAGGTGAAAAGCAAAGCAAAGGCTACTAGAAAGCAGGTAGACACCTTGTTTCCTTAGCCCTTACTGTTTATGTGCTGTGTTTCAGTAGAAAGAACCTTTGAAATTCAGCATTAGGAAATGCATCCTCATCAGTTTATGTGGCAGTACTGGATATATGCACTAGATTAGTGAAATCCTTAAATCCCATTGGATTAAAATAGCTGAGGAGATAGCTGTGATGTTATTACTGTAATCGTGATAGAGTAATTACTTCTTCTTTGTCTCCTAATGGCATGGCATCCCTAACGTGTGCGAGACTTCTATTTTGTCTCTGCAATTTTAATTTAGAATATTTAGGAAAAATGTTTCAGGACTCATCTTTTACAAATGGGCAGAGATTTATGGCCAAACCATACTAACGAAGGATTTCTTGTGGTCTCTGGAGAAGTTTTCTGGGTCAGGAGGCAATCTAGAGCAGGCTAATCACTTTCAGTTTGTACTGTTGCCCTAAAGTTTGAATGAACCTGTTGGTCAGTACTAATTTAACAAGATAGCCCATACAGTTTGGCTTACTATTATTATATGACCAATTCCCAAGTTTGTATGTAAAGTTAACATATGCACATTTCCTCCCTTTATTCAGTAAGAAGTCACTTTTCCACGTTAGGCAGTTCTTGGACTTTTTCGGAAAAGACTTTACTACAAAATAACTAATTTGTGTGGAGAAGACCTGCACAGGTAGAGCAATTTAACACCCATATGTACTGCTCATGAACAAGATAACTCTACATTACTTGCATGGTAGAGACACTCTATGTGCATGTATGTGATTCAGCTGCAGGGGACTGTAGAAGATCACCTATCTAATCAGCAGTCAGGACTTTCAGAATCTTCAAAATGGTTCCAAACTGCATATTTCTACGAAGTCTACTGACCCAGAACCTCCAGAAGAGCCTTTATTTTCTTCTTTACTTTTGTCTGGGCAAGGAGTGAAACAAGGAGTAAAGTAGAAGATTAAATATACTAACAAGATAAGTTTTATCGTAGAATAGGTAGAAAACTTCTTGAATATTGAGAGCTACAGTTCATTTTCTCTGCAGTTACAGTCTCGATCTCAGAGTACCAGAGCATTATAACAGTGAGAGCAGTATTAAAAACCAGAGAGACATTAAAATTGCTCAGTCTCAGGATATGGAAAGTGTTTTCTGTTTTTTTTTTTATTTAAGGTAAGCACTTTCTATGTAGCACATTTTGGCCCACTGAAATATATGGTTTGCATCTATTTCATACCTTCTAATGATCCTCAAAGATAAGACAATATCAGCACATCTATGTAGCTCACTGCATTTAACGCATTTATATATAACACTCGAATAAATTATTTTGATCCCAATAATCATTTATAAGATTTCTTATTAAGTAACTGTGATAGATGACCTTAGTCTGAGTATAAACATGGCTTATGTTCACTGAGAACACCTTTAAGATGGCAGTTTAGAATAAGGTACTTATAAGGAAGAAACTGTATATTATTAATCTGTTACGATAGTTCTGAATCTGTTCTAATTCAGAAAAAAATAGAAACATTTCTAAAATAAGCACAGGAAATGTGAAGTACAGTTAAACATTACCATGTGCACAGCAACCAACCTGGAGTCTATTCATATTTCAAAAAGAGCAGGATCTAATTAAGCTCTGGCAAACTCAATTCTATTTCCTTTCACTCCGATAGAGTTTGCCTGTTTGTCAGTGCTGAGTTTGACTTGTATGCAGTTAAGCACATGTCATCAGCTTTCATTCAGATGATTCAACTAGTTCATATATTGCTTTTGATGTATTGCAGCTGTTCTTGTGTTTAATTTATGCAAATATGCTAGAATTTACATTCATTAGCAGCCATGATAGTTAAAACAGAATACTTGCGCAGAGTGCTGCAGAACTGCAAGAAGTGAATTTCCTCTTCATATTTATCAATGTGTAGTCTCTATATCTCATTCTAAAAGTGTTTCTGCCTTCAGTCAAGAGCTCTCCAATAACTTTCCAGGCATAATTTTGGTCTCTGGATTCAGCTGAAATATCTGTCTTGACAGTTTAGTGATTTCAAATAGCTGATACATGAGTGGATGGAAATTGTTATCTGTTACAGAAAGAAAATTATGAATAGGAAAAGATAGCTTCATTAAATTAATGCTGTGAATGGTTTGACAAGTCTTACCTATATGTCTCATTATTTTTAGTGAATTATCCTTTTATAGTTTAATGAACAATTTGTATTGTAATAGATCCTACCTCTTGAAGAGTGAAGTATGTATTCACAGCTTAGTATTCACTATAGTGAGGGTTTCAAATTGTATTACATTTTCCCATTTGAATTGCTTGGGGGATATACTAACCTGTTTATTAGAATCTCATAGGAAAAAGGAGAGCTCTTTTGCATAAACTCATACATCAAGTCTGTAATTGTTTTGAGATTTTTTTCTTTTACTTTTCTAAATAGATGTGCAGTGTTTTCCACGTTCATGTCTCTGGCAGAGGAGAAAAGCAGGAAAAGGGAGCTTTTGAATTATATGCATGGTGCTTATCTGTATGTGTGTGGTGCTGTTCAACAGGCTCACAATGCAAAATACACATGCTAAATTATTTTTTAAATTTCTTTTTCAAATGTAAAATTTGTCAGAATATGTTAATATATTTCTATATCCATCCAAGTTCTGTTTTCTAGATTGATCACTAATAATAATAGCAGCAAAGTAATTGTATACACTATGTTTGGTTTATTTCTCGAACCCACAGAATTTTCTTATGGAAACAGGGATTTACAGAGAGAGAGGAAAAAAGAAATCTATGCTTCCTAATGTTCTTTTGCCAAACATATACAAAGGTCTCCACAGGCAAGGATTAGCTAATGCAAATATGCTTTCTGAGCAGCTATTGAAGAATTACTAATAAACAACATTCTAGCTGAGTTCAAGAAATTCAACCTGTAAATATATCCTGTTATAATTTCATTACAGTTGGCTGAGGCCCTAGGACAAGGCAATGTTTCAACCTCTTTGTTCAAGTCTTAATGAATTATTGGAAAGTGGCTGATTAGAAAGCATTGAATCAGAAGGGGCTTCTGCATTCTGCATATTACTGTCTTTGAGGTTATTTACCTCCCAGGTTGACTCATGTCCTTGGCCAAAAATCTTGGTACATGAAGCTGTGAGCCTGCTTTCCTGGGCTATTACATCCCAGCGCGTGTCTGGGAGTTAAACGTGATAGGTAACTATTTAGGGAACACTATTAAGTGTCCATTGAAGTTCACATCTTAGAATAGGATTCCACCCAGAATTGGGGCACAACTGTGTTGTGGCTAAAGGGGGTACAATGAAAGAAGTCAGATTCCTGACTAGAAGGTTTCTTTTCTCCTGTAGACTAGATACACTTTCCATACTTACTCTCTTTCTTTTCTTGCTGTTTGATGGATCTGCTTGCTTCATGCTTCCAGTTGCTTCTGAACCCAATGCCTCTTCAGCATTCCAAGTCAGAGTCCGCACTACAATGTGAAAATATCCATTTGTGACACTCAGGCCACTGCACACTGCTAGATAAGAGCTTGGCCCCGCACTATGTATCAGCATATACTTGAGCTTACTCTTCTGTAGAGTTCCATATTTTAGGTAATGAAACATGAGTGCAGGCATAAAGGTTTAGGGTGTGAGCACATCTCGAGTCTGGAGTTGGATCCTTAGCTAATTCCTTGATAATGTAAACATATTCAAAGAGGTGGGTGAAGTTTGAGCAATTGGTGCCGTCTTCACATTGGCTTAGTGGTGTGCCACTGCTTTCCACAGCATACTGATGGGGCTGTGAGTATACTTATATGAGGATTCATATTGCCCAGCAGATCAGTTCCATACTGGGATGTTGCATAAAGTAAACTCAAATAAGAGAAGTGATAAACTACATCCTGATGTTTTAATTTCCATTAAACTAGTCTCATTTAAAGAACTTTTCATGGGGTACATCACCTAAAATAATGCAAAAGGAGCAGCCATTAACCACAATGTTTCCCACTCAGGCAGTGGTCAGCTGTGTGGGTTTTTTAGTTGAATGTTTATTAACATAGCCTCTGCTCTCTTTTGGTGGAGGGGGGGTGTTAAGTTAGCTTACTTGAATTGAGGGTGTTTTTTTTAAGGATGACCTTGCAATATGATTAAATTCTTAAGCATGACCTGTATAGATAGGAATGACGTATAGTTCAAGGGTTCAAGCTTTTGAGATGTCTCGTTAGTAATGTGCTTTGGACAGATCCTCAGTTGTATGTTTTCTGAAATACCACAGAAGGAGCTTCACAGCAGGCTATGTTTTCATTTTAGTCGCAATAGCCTCTTGGATTATTTAAAATTCATCAGATATATCTTTAATTTGAAGAGGCAGGTACGCAGGCTAAGAATATTTGAAGCATGGCAAAGGGCACTGTAACCAGTCTTCATACTCTTACACATGAGAAGACGGTGAAGATTCAGAGGGTGCAAAGGAGAAGGAAATAACTTGAAAGCTGGTTTTGCCAGACAGGTAAAGACTTAATCATGCTGAGAGAGTCTCCAGCTGGGAAAATCCATGGTTTTATAGCCTTTGTGCCACCAGAATTGAAAAAAAGGTTGGCTCACAGAAGAGAATCTGGCTCATAGAACTTAAAATAAATATCAGATGTCAGAGCTGTGACTTAATTGTTTAGCTAAGTAGACCATGTTAATTACACACAGATTGAGGACCTGTTTTTGCTTCTATTGAAATCAAAGAGAACAGAATGAAGCCATACTCTCCTTCCAGTGTATTTCAGCCCTCAAAACTGTGTTGAGTGTATGACAGCTTCTGGAATTATTTCTTGTACCAGTTGAGAATCCTGAGAGCTACTAGTACACAATTGCTTTGTGTTTTATTACTGTAGACATAAGCTAAAACTTTTCAGCAGAATTCGTTTCCTTAGTTGCTGTTGGTTTTTATTTCAAAATTTCACATTCAAACAATGGCTTCTGTGACTGTAACCATGGACTCTGGAAACTCCAGGTTCAGACAATTCCAAAGAAATATGAGACATACATGTGTTTTCCTCCTTTTAATTTAATCTCAGATTACAGCTCTGACAGTTTTAGAATTAGATCTGTGCCCCACTTCAAAGACATTAGCTTATAAATATCCCCTTCAGAAACTACAGTTCTAAAAGCCTTATAAATCTATAGCAGAATGTTTTTTTCTTTCTTAATAAATATATCAGAAATTTGTTACCTTTATGAATGACAGGAAATAATTTTTTTTTCTCTTATTGTTACACTATTGCATGCTTCCTTTAGCATTTTAAAAGTTTAATCACGAAGGCTTTGCAGGAGTGAGGAAGCTATCAGAAGAAATATGGTGAAAACTGATTGTTTAGATGTAAGAAAAATTAAATTACCTCAAGCTGACTGACAAGCTTGCATTCAGGAAAAAGGGAAATATCTTCGAAGAACGCTTTGCGTATGCAGTTGAAAGTACATTTCCATTGCCTGGCTAAGAACCTTCACTTAGTTCTGCTGACAGAGTGAAATTTTGGTAGACAGGTGACAGAAAGAAAAATGTTTAGAAAGATATACAGCCAATATGCACACTGACATATATTCCTACAAATTCTGGCTGGATGATGAATGACTGTTGATAAAGTATGCAACTTGTGACATTATAAATGAACAGAGCACAGAGAAATTACTTAGTATCGTATTTCTGGATATACTCGAAACATACTGTTGGAAATATTCTAGTTTAGATGGGGCGATTTTTAGGTGCTGGCTTCTGCATTCACAGTGCAGAGGGCATCAGAGGTTGGCAAACACCTGTGTGTCTTGGTCAGTCAAAGTTCAGCTTCTCCAAGCCCATGATGATAATACTTTTACTGTAGTCTTTTAACCAGCAAGAAAGTGTGATTTCTTTTTCTGAGGAATGGAAGTACAGTGTTTGAGCACTTAGTGAGCAATTACTTTCCCTTCCCAAAGGTTGAGTTAAGCAAAGAAAAATCAAGGATAGGGGTGCTTAGGAGGAACATAATATTACCAGTGTTGAACCCCCTGAATAGTTCACAGGAGGCAAAACTATCCTCCCCATACCCTGCATGCCTATCTCAACACTTCAGATGTGATTAAATGCGTTTTCTGTTGCTTGAGTGAGTTAGCTCACTCCAGCCTCAGGTTATGTCCTTCCTACAGTTCACTGCCCAGGATTGGAGGAGCCAGCTGTAGGGATAATCAGTTGCTCTTAAGAGTGCTGAATTGGAGGCTGGCAACCCCTTTCAGGTTGTAAATAATCATTGCTCTGCTGAGGTTGGAAGGTCTTGCTGGAGTTACTCTTCACGTCGTTAGTGGTCTTCATAGCAATGATTGCTTCTAACTATTCCTGTCACTCCCTATTCCCACTTGCAGCTTAGCAGAGCCCAGCTGAGGTGAGGAGGCCAAGAGGAGTGGAGGGAGGGGAGAAGGCAAAGGGCAATGACTGGGCAAGAGTAGGGCAAAGACAGGGAAGAGTGGGGAGAGCAGCTGGCTGAGGCTTTTCTGCAAGTATGAAACAGGTCTTTATCACCTTCCTGTGACTGCAGGTTTCATGGAACCAGAAAGCACTGACTATCAGCGATGGAATCACAACTGGTAATAATTTATTTTGAAAGCCAGGTGTCCATACAGTTTACCAGTTTGGATGTCACCAGACTCGGTCCACCCTTAGTAAGAGAATGATAAAAAGATCACTAAGTAGTGACAACACTACTGCAAGGGTTACCTCAAAGCTTTTACGGTTTGAGGAGATGGGGAGGATCCTATAGCGTGTATTCGCTCACCTTTTAAAGTGAGAGCACTCAGCCTCAAGGAGATGGCCATGATAGATGACCCTGTCACAGAGAGGACCTCATGTTGCAGGCCTGTTGCTTCAAGGAGGGCTCAAAATGACCTCCAATGAGGGCTCCATATATAGCCAAGTTGCATTGGGGCTCTTGGTCATATGTGGTCATGATGACATTCATTGTCTGGAGTGGTCCCCAAGGCAGCATTAGGGTGGGGTTTGTAATACAGGTCACATATCACCTACATTATGCCTCCGGCCAGCTCCATCTTGGGGACAGGTGCACCTGGCACAGCAAACCAACCTTTTCTGCTGTTAAGACTACTGGAAGGACTTAGTTAAAAATAGTTCTCCTCCATAGCTTGTGAAGAATTGACTTACGTATGGGGTAAGGTAGGAATCATAAGTAGGTGTCCTTCTCCTGTGCCTTGTAGCCTGCATAGATGCTCCAAGTGATGCAAGATGAACGCAAAATCCTTCCATGCCTGTTTCTCCTTATTTTGTTTTCTTACTTCTGAATGTGTCTTGCAGTCTTCTCCCTCGTACTGTCACTACTGCTTTGACTTTTGTATGGTACAGTAATGTGGATCAAAGGTAGTGGGAAACTGAGACAATATGAGCAGTTGTAGTGTTTCAAAGATGGTCTGATAAGTTTGAAAGTTTGGTTACAAAAGAAAGACTTTCTGTATCCTTCCCAGCTAGCTGCATAATAAACTGAAAGAGAGCAAACTCTAGGAAATTTGTATGCATTTTCCTTTTTCTCTCTTACTGTTTTGATTTTCTGAAAGTTTCTGTTGAAGGACTAATTTCACCCGAAGCACCAAAAAACCCTACAGGCAAAAGTTCATTTCAGAGGACTTTGTGTCATTTCAGCTCCCTTCACCTGCATGAAATAAGGCAAGTCTCCCACAGATTGCTCTTGGGAGAGACTGTATTGGCAAAAGTGACATCATACTAATTGAAATAGAGCAGAATCTTTGACCTGGGCGTTCTGCTTTTTTTTCAGCTGTTCTTTTTATAAAAAAGCTAGCTGAATCAGTAGGTACTTATGGGTTTATCCTATATTAAAAAAGTGGCAAGGATCTTGAGAAATGTAATTTATAATCCCATGTCCTGTAGTAATAAATAAATTAATTTAATTCAATTCAGAAACTAACTCAATTTGAGGATTTTCAGTAAATAAAGAATGAGGAAGTTAGAAGTAAAACTCTATAGCAGACAAATGTATATCTTCTCAGATAAAAGATAGTGTTTTGCACAACTCATTATCATACATTTACAAACCTGTACAGTCTTTATTTAAGGGAGCATTTAATCAAAAGGACTCCATAGGGGACTAGTAGGGATTCTAGGAGAAAGTTCTCCCTCTTAGGTTTTCATAGACCATGACCTAATGGAGATAATGGCACATAGCACAGAAAACAGATAGTTAATTGTTGAATTAAACCTGGTATTTCACGCTTAGAATCATATGGCTGAAAACTTTTTGATTTGTTAAATCCAACCATTTTCTATTTCAGGCAACGTATCCTAGAATCTTGTCCATAATCTTTTTGAAGAACTGGAATGCACCTAGGTAATGTAAGACTTGTCTGGCCCATTTGTTAGTCGGCAGAGATAAATAAATATCCCTTTCTTCTTGAAGGAAATTCCAAGTCAACTTAGGCTTACTTTTCTGAGTCGCTATTTATATTATAGTATGCACAGAATCTTCCATATTATTTATAACAGAGTGTTGCTAAAACATACTGCCCTATTGCTCAAATAAAGGCTATACATCCAACTGAAATCAAGTGTCTTAATTTAGTTATCTGTTGTCTTTGTACCCATGTGAAAGCTTCTGTGAGGGTTTATCAATTGTTCAGCATTTAAAAGGAGTATTATTTGCCACACTCACATCAGAAAGATATTAATGGAATGAATATCAGGGAAAGTAATGTTCAGTCACTAGGTTAAGTATTCTTAGAAGCACCATTTCAAACCTCAATAAGAAAATAAGTATGAAAGCATTTCTTCGACATGGGAGCAGAACTAGCATTTTAGGACTTGACTAATGAGGTACAATCATGCAGTACAATGTGCTTTCCAAATATTGTCTATAAATAAAGTTGAAATATTGAACAGAGTTTATGGACAGCAAATAAATCCAAAGAGATTTGAGTACTGTTCATGGCTACTCTTGGAGAAGCAGAAGATAATTTGACCAAGTAATTCATTATGAATTCTTAATGGCACTGTTTGTAACCCTTAAGCTTTAGCGTATACTTCGTATTGTGAGAGCTGAAAGGGCTCCCATTAGATAGAGTAAATGCAAAGTCTAGTAAACTGCACTCTTGGAGCAGGGGAGTATGCATGAGTATATTCAGAATATTCTGCCTTCGGTAGATGGCAGTGCTATGTGGTTGTAGATTAATTCAGGATTTTGTCTTGAGTAGATGCTCTCAAGTCTGTGAATCCAAGTAGTGTTGATCTGGGTGTTTATTTGAGGTGCATTTTTTCAGAAAATACTAAGATACTAAATGATTTTTCACCTGCCGGAGCAAACAGTAATAAAAAATGCAAAAAAAATTACTAATTTATTTTACTCCTCATTACACAGCTCTTGGAAGAATCTGGTAAGTTTTCAGTTTCAAATAGCAGTATACTTACAGAAAGGAATGTGTCTGTCTGGAGCATTGATTCGTTTTCTATCTATGCCCCGTGCAACTTAGTATCTACACATCAAAGTCTCAAAAAAAGTATTCAAATAAATGGGAAATGTGTGTGTTACTCAACAGAAGTAGTAACACAGTGACGTCTTGGAATACAGCACACAGAAATAGATGTTTTCCTTTGTCTAAAGGAATGAATTGCAGATCTGTTGGGGGAGAGCAGGATGTGTGTATCTGTATAAGCAAAGAAATTAATAAGACAAATAGAAATTATTATCAAGCTTTTAATTATGGAAAACTGGAAAAAAAAAGAATAAAACAAAGCAGGAATACAGTTTATGTGGTAGAAACCACAGATGAGTAGGCTAATAGAATTAAATTACATCGTTTAAGTGGAGAGTTTCTTGTATGGTGGTTATTTCTAACACAAATAATAAAAAATGTTTAGTGATTTATTATTGTTAATGATGGAAGGAGTTGCTCTCTATTGCACAAAGCAGTGTTCTTTTTTGTCTTCCTATGGGAAACTGCAATAGAAAATACATTAAATATATCAGTCTGTGGACTGAGTTGTAACACAACCACAAAATCAGCCTAAGGGTTTTGAGCTCTCTCGGAAAGACCTCAGAATAATTTGGTGATCTCTAGGCAGGGAATGCAAGCATCACGCATTTTCAACAAATAACTGCATACTCTGTTTCTCTACTGTGTCAGACACCCCAAGAGAAACCAGAGAAACATTTCAATCCATATTAATATGGCTATTGCTTGCAGAATGAAAAGTTATACCATTCTGTTAGCAATGGAATAGCAGAATAAAAAAACCCCTATAATTTCCAGAAGAGCTAAGTCTGCTGGAAATCCTCAGTTTTGCAAGTAAGAGTTTTGAGCAATCTGGTCACATTCAAAGTATAATAATGGAAGTAGGAAATTAAGATCTACCAGTTGGTCAGGATACTTAAGAAAGAAGTATACGTTAACTGATTCAACTTGGCTTAACATCATCATTATCTGCTGCTGAGGGGTCTGTTATGAGCTGTTCTCTTGAGCACCATGAAACTTCTCTTAACCAAGGAGTGGAATCAAGTCCCTGTGACAGCTGCCCACAGTGGTGACATTTTTGTGTCTATGTCTAGCAGGAATATCTAGATCAGATCTCTAGACAGATGCTTCAAGCTCCATTTATTCACAGATTATTTTACCATCTGATTCCCATGTATTACACTCAAGTCAAACACTTGTGCTTTACTCAACACTACTCTACACTCTTAGCAAAATGAACGTTAACATTTTTTTTTCTCCACTAGGATGCCTTATTTAAATTTATTATAAGTTTAGTAATACAAGACTTCCTGAAAGTATTGAAGTTAACAGCTTGAGAAGGTTTACAAAATATGAGAAAATATGACTAGGATAGAAGAATAAAAAATAAAGTAATTCTTTCTGAAGAACAGACAATTACATTTATTTAAATGGGTTTACCAGAGAGAATGCAAAACAAATGAGATCATATAACTATTGTAAGATATAATATGTATTCTCTTGCTATTCACTATATCTTAGAGTAAGCATTATATTCTAAGCAGATTTCTACAAGATTATAATAATTTGAACAGCTTAACTCTGTTAAGTAACTTCTTGAAGTGCAGAACAACATAAAACCAAGAAATTGGCTGTTTTTCTGTCATGTGATATGTTATTTCAAGGAATATTGTACAACATAAAAGTGGATACTCTTAATTAACAATGTATATTCTGAAAAATGCATTATTATAAACCTAGCTAAAAATACTAAGCTTTAAATACTGTGGTTCAAGTGTGCTGTGGAGAGCCCTTTAACAATTGATGTAAATCTGACAAATACCACTTAGGTGGCTGACAAAGGTATAGTCATACTGATGTGTTTATGTTCAGTTGGATACACTTAGATTAGCCTGAAATATTTACCTGCCATGGAGAAGTTTTCCATGAATGTTTTAAAAGTTGATTTTTTCTTTCTTTTTTTTAAGTAATTGAGGAAAAACTACTTTGGATTTTGTTGGAATTGTTTTTAGATGCAAGGATATTCTAACAAAAAGAGAAGATTATGATTCTTGATGAAGACATTTTTTTCTTACCTAGAAAGATTAAGGGACTTGGCCAACGAAGCGCGAACTGATCTCTGCTAATTCACATTTTCTACCCTTGCCTAGACTACAGCATACAGTGAGATATTGTAGATCTCCCTGGTGTAGACCTGCACTAGGCCAAGAGCAGGAGTAATTTTTGCTGACTTATTTACACTCCTTCCCTCACTAAGCTAAAAATAAGCTAAAGGTAAGCACAGAATGCCTGTTGGGAAAATAAACAATTTTAGATCTTAATTTTTTCTGCCAAGGTGATACCACCTGGGGATGTGGAGGCTTCAGGCCCCAATCCAACAAACTGTTGTGTATATTTGTCTTATTTCAGTGCACAGTTTTTCTTGTTATTTATACTACAGCAGGACGTGAATTTTCCAGGCACAATTATGGTGACATGGTGGTGGAGACAGGACAAACACAGGGTAAAAATCAGCACCTGCTGTGAAAGCTTTGCAGTCTTACAAAACACAGAGAGACTGAAGGCACAGGAAAGTGAAAGGCATCATACAAGGTGAAGCAATGATGTCTTACATTGCAGGCTGAGCATATGCCTGAGCCCAGAGCTGCGGTCTATTTAGTATTCTACCTCTCTGTAATAGTGTCCGAATCAGTGAAAAATTAAACATTCATGTCAGCTACTAGGTGCTGAATAAGTGCACAGAATAATTTTCTAGGTAATTAGCTTAACAACAGTGATTTAAATCTACTTTGGAAAGTTTACAACAAAATGAAAGAGAGTGGAGTCGGAGCATCTGTTGCTCTCTGCTTCTTACCTCAGACCTTACTAGGTCTCATCATCATCCCATTTATCCCTGTATGCGATAAATATCAGGCAAACCCAGTCATGTTTAATCTGAAGCCATGAGACCTTCTGTGAAGTGTCACAACTTCAGAAAACAATATGGAAGTTTCAGAACCAAATTTGAAGAAGCAGAGCTGGAAAACCATCTAACTTTGTCTTGTCCCTAGATTTTTGCCATAAACATTCCTAGTATTTTAGACAGAAGATCTAGAAGCAGATCTGTCCTATCATGGTTTAATAGTTGTCCATGGCCTTTGCTGTCTGTGCAAAGAGTGTAGGATGAGCAGAATTTTTCCCCACATGAGTAATTATCTAATGATGCACATAGAGATCCTGGTGAAAATAAGAAAGTAATCCTTGAATAAGGTCAATAGTACAAGTGCCTTTTAACTTAGATGTAGTCTCTATCTAGTGAGCAGTGCAGGTTTTTTAAACCTGAGCATAGTAATGCCCCAGTCTGGATATCATCCTAGTTCATTAAAAACAATCAGTTGCTGTATGCCATTGCATCTATACTGGCTGTATTTTACTTACTTTGTATAGCATTGGCTTGAGGCAAGAATGGGTTGAGTAAAATCTCTCCACTCCTATATCCTGTTCCATGTGGGTTTCACACTTAAAACATTTCATTCTTTCATTTTCCTGTTCCATTTGTGTTTTTGCCTAGAGTGATTTTCAAGTGTTTTTTTTAGTAATGCTTTGCCAACCTATCTTATTCATGTTTCTGCTTTTCCTTTGTGAATATAGTATGTCAAAGGTATTTTACTTGCATTGTAAGGATATGAGTGTACATTGTGAGAATAGATATTAAGCTTTCTATGTTGACAGGTGGTGGAAACCACATGAAATATGACTGGAGCAATTAGGAGCTTGTTAGAAGCCAGAAAAAGCTAATGTAGAGGTTTTGTCATGATGATTTTTCATGGCCTCATAGAAGTATCCTGTATGGACTTGGGATCCTGCTTCTGGTTGCAGTGTGATGTGGTTGGGAGTCTATTCCAAAAAGATGGTCATTATTTGATGACTTTGAGACCTCAACCTGTACAGTTGTGTATGGATAGGAGGGCTTGGATATGCCGGTGGAAGATAGAAAATTACTGTGTGTTGAGCAGTTCCTAGTTCAGACGAAGTTGCCCCTGTTTTTAAAGTGAGTGGACAAAAGTGTTCCAGTAACCTGTGCTGCCCGTGATTTTTATACAAATGAGTTTCAGTTGTCTTTGTGGAGGGCTAGGGGCTCACTGATTGTGTTTTAGCAATCAATTGCACTGTACTATTAAGAAAATGAACACTTAAAGAAAGCTGAGACGTGGGCACATGCTGAAAAGCTGAATGCTGCCTGGAGGGATGGCAGCTACAGCAGGGGAGGAGCAGGCATGCAGTCAAAATCATTCAACCACTTTTGAACACACAACTGACCTAATTTTCCCTATTGGGACAGGCATAGCTGGGCTGGTGTGAACATTGGGACGATATAGTTACTCATGGGAAGCAGACCTTGCAGCATTTCTTCTCAGACTTAGCAACACAGCTGCAGCTGCAATTTTATGTTTGCAATGCCTAGCTCCTTGCCTGAGCATCAGATCCTTTATCCTGTTTTACCTTCTGTGCATTTAGGGACAGTTTTGGTAGCCCAAAAGGCAGTTAGCATTCCCATAGGAAATTTTATAGACTTTGAAAGGACCTGGGTCTGAACTTTGTCAGAGCAAGAATAGTTTGTTCTTAGCCCAGCCTTCACCAGGCTTTGGTTATTCCTCAGTGCTGGTCAACTCAAGGCATTTAATTAAAAAATCACACTGATCGTTCCACAATTTTGGCTTTTCACATACTTTATTATGTGTAATTTTAAACTACCTGACTTTTCATGTCAATAAAATTTGAAGTTTAATAGAGAAGGGGTGAAATTTCATTTGCAATAAAGAAACAAGTTAGTTAAAATGAGATTTTCAAAGAATCTTAAGTACATTTGGTCCCCTAACCTCACTGAATTGCAGTAGGACTTGGGCATTTCAACTTAAAATCCCAGCCAGCGATAAGAATTTATTTTAAAACATAACTAACGTCTTCCTATAGAATGAATGGAAACTTGCTTTCTTCTGAGATAAATGTTCATACCGTCGGAGAATTTTTTAAAAAAAGGCAAATATGAAGGTTTAAAACAACATAAGTAGTAAGGAAATAATTTTAATGAATATGTTTATCTGCCTATTCTTATGCTGAGAGTTAGTCATATTCCTTTGATTAATGCTAAAAAATACATTTCTTTGGAATTCAGCATAACACGCAGCTGTTGCATACAGTTAGTGTCTGTAATAATAAATACAGTTACCAAAAAAAGATTTTAATACAGTTTTCCAGTGAAAAATTTATAAGACTCAGGGGAAATATACTAATTCTGAGAATATTCACTTGTATCAAAAGTTTCTGCTGCAAGCTAGAGGCAGCATCCCATTGCAAAAAGAAAAAAGTAGTGAGTGAGGGTTTTCTTTGTTAACTCATTTCTGTTCTGTGTGATTCCTTTGACTGTTCTGAGACTTGTATTCTCTCATATAATTTTTTTGAAAAAGTACGATATATGGAAAGGGAATATTTTAAAATTCACAGCAGTTTTCACAAGAGAGAAGTACTATTTTCTGACTAATAGTGCAATGAAAATATGCATGACCCATGTCTATTTTAGATGATCTGAAGGAAACTCTCCTTTTCAGGTACCTGTTATTTCAAAACCCAGAGTATGTATTTGATTTATGTTTTTCTAGGCATTTTAAGTAATTTTTTTTCAGGTACTCAAATACTTATCATAACGTGATAACATATTTATATTCTTTATATAGATATTTTAACACTTGTAGCTCAACTCAGATCTAAGATGAGCAAAAATGATTGACAGAGAATCCAATAGTGTGTGTTGTAGGATGGCCATTTGATATTCATCTGTGAATTAGTTGTAACTTTTCACAATGTTCTTTACATACACACACACTTACACCCCACACACACCCTGCTATGAAAACTGATTTCACAGTCAACTTGAGAAGCTATTGTTTATCTTTACAGCAGGAGTCTTGTCATATTATGCTTTCAGAGCTTTTATCATAATTCCTATACTACATAGATATATTTTTTCTTCTCTCCTCAGAAATTTTTCCAAGAGATTCCAGTCTAAAAGACAAATTCATAAAACATTTTACAGGTAAGACAGCTGCTTGTTTTTAGTTTTTCTGCATATGCACATTTTAAGTAGTCAGAAGAGTCACACTATTAGCTGGTTTGAGGTCCCGTACCAAGTTTAACATTTGTAACATTAAATTTGCATTGTTTAGGAATAGAAAATTTTAAGGAACTTCAATTATGTTGAGGTTTGAGTCTCTGAATATTCTAGGATAAAAACTTTCAAAACGTGGTAAGTTAAAACATTATTTAAAACATTATTTGAAACATTCTTTTCGTTTTTATTGTCATATTGTTGCTTGCCATATTTACTTTCAAGCTCACTAATTTTAAAACTTCTAATTGAACTGCACATATCTTTCAGAAAAAGACATGTGGCCTTGTAAGTTTTCACTGCATCAGAGAAATACATTTTGCCTTCTGTCTCATGATGTGTGTGTGTGTATTTGCCTTTTAATAAGGCAAACAAGTAGAAGAGAGAAAGATTAAACGGTAAAAATGAATTAGAATAATCATTTGCTGTTTCAAATGTGAAAGTTTAATAAGATTACGGTCAAGTACTTGCTTGCACTTGAAAACTGAGATGGAGTTGTACCTTTGGGACTTCATCTTGTAACTACTGGGAAAAAAATTTGTACCTGCTGAATATAAGCAAAAAGAGTTGCAACAGCAAGATGCTTGCACCAATTCTTTGATCTCCAGTTCCAGTTGTTCGGCAATTCAGAAAAGTGAAGGATTCAGAATGTGACACTGCAAGTTTGTTGGTGGTTTTAGATACTCTTGGCATCAGTGAAACTAAGAATTAAATAAGTAGTTGGCAGTTGGAGCAATTAAAAAAAGAGAATTGGAAATAATTAAGCATTTCT
The DNA here is from genome assembly GCA_033556795.1 of Tapera naevia. Classification (NCBI taxonomy): domain Eukaryota; kingdom Metazoa; phylum Chordata; class Aves; order Cuculiformes; family Neomorphidae; genus Tapera; species Tapera naevia. The sequence continues at coordinate 24,038,899 of JAUMJJ010000038.1, forward strand.
TTTTGTTGGAAATTTCAGACAGTCCTTGGCAAGAAGGGAAGTATTTGTTGTCTCTTTTGCATGGGAGAGGTGTCCTCAAACCTTTAGAATAAGCACAACTTTAAGGAACTTTCTACCAACTGCTAACTACAGCCTAACAGCATTTAGAGGAAATGTGCTACACCCCGTTGGCCCTTCACTTTTACAGTAGACAGGAATAATTATGAACCTGACCACTTTCAGTCCCTATGAGAAACAAAGGAAAAGAACTTATAGAATTGAAGTATGCAAATGTATGTAGCACAGGAATACTGGAAATTACTCTCCTGGAGAGGATTTGCTTGTGTTAATAATTAATCCAATTTCTTTTCATTTTTAACTTTGGTAACTACTCAGCTGCTGTAAAAACCTCAACATAAGAAACTGGGGAAGCTAAATAATGAATACAGAACATTTTTCCTCTGAGAAACAACAGTGGAAAACAGCCATGAGTTTTAGATAAGGTATTTTGAAAATACTAAATCACAGAAAAGAAAATGAACAAAAAATACTTGATGATCTCTTTCAGGAGCTGTTTATTAAAATAATAGTCCTTTTTTGCATGAGTATTTGCTATCAAAATTGCTGAAATTATTTGACTAACATTAACTGCAATGAATAGGGAAAGCAGGCTAATTCCAACATTCTTGAAGTTTATTTCTTTGTTGGCTCACAATTCTGCAGAATTCTGGCTTACAACTATTTTTTTTTTTTTTTTTTAATTATGATCTTAAGATCTTCAGTTATGGGGTTTGCTGCCTTTTTTTTTTTTTTTTTTCCCCCGACAGCTTTGTAAGACCCTGTAATCCACAGGCATTTTCAGTTACAGCTTAACTTTGCTTTTCTTGATTTTGTTCAAATTGCAATCCTATTTCTATCAAATCTAGTTAAATAAACTGTTTTGATATACTCCTTCCTAGTTCAGAAGTTAGAACACTCTAAGCTGATGAAGTTGAGAAAAAAAGGAGGGAGGGGGAAATCACCGTTATCTTTACAGTCAATTATCTGTACAGTTTCAGGGTTAAGAAGATTTTTGTACACTTCTACTATGCCAAAAATAGACACATTTTAAAGCCAAATAAGAATCATATTTAGCAGTCCTTGATTATAGGAAAAATCATAAATAATCTTGTGAGTCACAAAGCTATCTATCAATTCATCTTGAAAAGCCAGCTGACACAGTGTGCTTTGTAAGGCACAAATAAAATTAACAGCCTATTTTTGATGGCAAGGAAGAGAGCTAGAAAAACATATCTTATTTGAAGGGACATGGAATTTATTTAGTGAGAAAACCTGATGTTATCTCCATATATCTTAGATAATTTCAAATTTCTTACTTTCTCTTGAACCTAATTACTCACTCTTAGATAAAAAATGGCAACAGTCATCCAGTTCAAAGTTGGAAAGACTACTTTGTCAGTTTATTGCAACTCTTATTTGTGGCTCAAAAATCTCAAGAAATCTACATATTACTGTGAAATGTATCTAATGTTCACGTCTGTTCACTGTCATAGAGAGGAATTTTCTCTTAAACTTGTGGCAATTTGGCTCCACTATCCAGGCAGAATTAGCATGGTGTGTTTTGGTTGATAAATCGCCTTAGAAGTTGTGAAATAAATGATTTTTGCTCAGAAATGCTCCCTGTCTTCCTCTGGCAGGAAAGTTAATCAAGGTAGTGTTCTTCATCTGGATCTTTTTGTAGCATTGCTTGAAACCATTTATTCTTATTCAGGGTTCCTTTTTGTGCTGAACTTAGAGGATTCACGTTTAAATTTAGTCCTGTTCAGTTAAGTGTGAATTTACGTCAGTGTTTTCTGTCCAAATCACAGCAAACTCATCCCCAGCTGTCGGTGGCAGTATTCTAAGCAGGTTATATGGTGCAAATATTGCATTTTTGCTCTCATTTTTGACTCAGATACCAACAGTAGTACCTTCCTGGGGCAATCAGCAGTTATGGAAGGGCTCTTCAGCAACTTGTTACCTTTGAGCCGTGTTTTGGAGACCAGTCACTATTTATCTTATGAAATACTAAAGCAGACAGATGACCCTGTGTATCCATAGAAGGGAGCACAGTCTCAAAGAACAAAGACACAGCTCACTGCACCCTGGGCACACAGGGATTTGCCTCACCCAAACCTTGAAACACATGCTGCCCTATGCATGTCTGCATTCTTTCTTGCTAGGACTACTTTAACAGGAGATCAGGTTCCTAGATGTTATTCAGCTGTATTTTTTTCCCTCATCACCCACACTGTGTATTAAGAACTTCATAAACCATCTATGTGCAAATTAGACCTTAGTACAGGAAACTACTTTATCTTTCCAAGACTTTTATTTATTTTTAGAAATAATATCTTCATTCTATCTACCTTATTCCTTCTATGTATGACTACTAACAACTGCTGAGCAAACTAAATTCTGTTGTAGTCGCATTATTCTATTTTCACCATGTAAGAAATTTCACTGTTAATTTTGAATTGCTGAAATGTCAAGGCTAAGTCAGTCTATCAATCATTACCAAAGGCTGTTTTTCTGTTATTCAGATCATGAGCATAATAGCATAGTGATAGTATTTCTTTTTATCGTTTCAGAAGAATTGTTGTACTTGTGTTGCGTCGTAATTGTTTAGGGTGTAGTAAAAGACTAAATGTAATTTTATAAAAAGAAGTTGAAATTAACTTCTTGTTGTTATCATACATTGAAGCTCCAAAGCAGGGACATTGAAAGCATGTGGTTAACTCCTGCTTACTTTCAAACAGGGCCAGTCACATTTTCATCAGAGTGTAGCAAGCACTTCCATCGACTGTATCACAACACGAGGGATTGCTCAACACCAGCCTGTAAGTACCAGTTAAAGTACCTTATAATGCTAGTTGTGATATTTGTTTAAAAGCAACCTGCTCTTCCTACTTAAGTTTTTGATGTGCTGGTCCTTTTGCAACTGTTGCTCTTTGCTTGAGCACTATTCTACAAGATATAACCAAGGTATTCTAATATACAAAAAAATTCTATTAATGCACTTGCAGTCAGCTACGTATAATGGAGATCCTTCAAAGTAAGGCTAAGATACATGAAATGAGAACTACATTTTTAAAAACACAGTTGGGAAAGCCTGCAGTGGGCAGGTACAAATCCATATTCTCCTTACGGTTCCCTTTGCCTTTATTTGAGCAATAAGATAAAATCTGAAACATTTTCTGCCTTCTCTTAATGCTCAATGGTATGATTATATCTTGTCCTTTTTAGTATATTTCAGTTTGTGATGGTACTATTGTATTGTAAGTCCATTGTTAAAGAATATAAAAACAATTAATTCATCATTTCTGTTATTGATACGTGCAGTTCTTATCAAACAATATTCCAGTATGAGATCCACGAAAGTTTTGCATTAACATGGCCTAAATGTAGTATTATTAGAGACTGAAAAATAAAACTGTCCTATGATGTTATTAAATGGATGAAACAAATAAAGAGAATGACCAAAAATTCCCATGCAAAATGGAAATCCCTTCAGAGAAGTTACTGCATTCTCTAGTGCAGTGAATAATTCAAATAAAGCAAGTGGGAAATAAGCCGTATCGTTTAATTAGAAAAGGGGAGTCTCAGTGATATGTAAGCACAAACTATAGACCAAGGTGCTCTGGAAATTTTTCAGTATTTAACATGAAAAAATAATGATACTTCTTATCTGCATCACTTAGGAAGGTAGTAAACACTTTCTGTGAGCAGCTTCCTCACCGAAGCTCAGATCCTCAGAGGATCTGGATTTTGAAAGGGGATGGAGCTTCTCCATCCACCCTTACACTGATCAAAAGCTGGCATGTAGAAATCCATGGCTGATGCTTAAAAGGTGGGCATGTAGTTTAGTAAGAAGACATATGAGTAGGGTAGACATATATCTATTACACGCTACATAACAAAAATACTATGTGTGTTGCATATTGCATACCTTAATATATGGTTCCAGTGTACATGAATATTTGGACTACCATGTATAACCTGAATGCTTCACTTTATTTATGAAGACACAGTCATAATATTTCTCTTGTAATTAAATGGATTTTCTCTAAATTTACAAAAAAAATTGTAGTTAAGACTGTGTGAGGAACTAATTTTTAAGTTCAACTATCAAAACAAAATGTTAAATAAAAAATGTGATTAAAACCAAAGCAGGTGTTCTTTCTCCTTTACTCCAACCAAACCCAAACCAGACAATGAATTTCATTCCACCTAAAATGTTCTGTTAATCTAAAAAGGAGAGCTAAATCCTCAAAACTGTTTCCACCTTACCCAGGGTTTAGAATAACTATCAAAGTTGATCATAGCTAGGACCTTTTCCTATCTTTTTTGAGGAGTTTGATATTTTCTTTCAGCCACCATAGGATGTCTGAGGATGAGTTATTTTCTCTCCTGTTGACATAATTATATTCTGTACAAACATTTCCTGAAAAACTGAACCCAGGACAGCATTCAATCTCTTGCTGTTTGGCACAATTTTTATGAAGTTTTATGAAAATACATAACAAGAAGAAGAAAATTACACCTAACTGTTCCTTGTCACTTCATTACCTAGATCTTTCCATCAGAAAGAATGGCAGCAGCTCAGAGGTTACTTGAACCAAGTGGTTGTTTGAACCAAGGACACTAGAGAGAGAAGTAGCATGTGGGACACTACTATCTCTGCCCTGATGATTAGGAGATGTCCTTAGACATGGAAAATATGGATTTCCATCAATGTTAATACTAGGTAGGACAATAAAAAGTTTTAAAGAGCTTTACCTCAAACTAATTCATAGTCTGCTGTTTAGAATAGCCCCCCAGATAATAAATTAGATTCCTTTAAGTAAAGTTGGGAGTTTAATCTGATCTTCTGCATCTTAAGAGGAAAATATGTGGTAGAAAATTAATTGCTGCCATCAGTTGTATTTCCTCTAAAGACCTGTCTAGGATAAGATCCAATCTAATTTTACATCTTGCACACATAATTCCATGAATTTCCATCAGAGAATTGTTTCACTGTGTAGTGTCTGAAATTCTAGATTCAAATTCTGTGTTCAATTTTATGCAGGTTTTTGAGGGTATCTGGCAACTGAGATTCATTATTGCTTTGGGTAATTTTGTTTTATAGATTATAAAAGGTGTGCAAGGTTGCTAACAAGATTAGCAATGAGCCCTTTGTGTACACAGTCCTAGGATGTTTGCTATGTAAGTATCGTTTTTCCCACTCATTTTCTTCTTTGTTGAATGGTCTAGTGATTTACTTCACACTTGTACCTTGTTATCAGAAATGCATACAGGAATGTTATATTGAGTGCATCAACATGCAGGTCTGGCATTTCTGTAAGGACTGACTGGAACACAGCTCTGATAGGCCCCACGGTGGTTTCCTAAAAGTCGCTTGTGGCACCGCAGTCCATAATTATGCACCTAGCGACCTCTTAGTGTTCAGACTTTTAAGGAGTCTGGTTGATGAAAGAAGAATGCATGAGAACTTCATAAACATATTTATTTCAGGCCTTTTAGAAGAGGGCTTTGTTGTTAATCCATGGAAAAAGCAGAATGTCTCAGGTCTACCAATGCAGTTTTCATAGATACTCTGTCACTTTATTCATCTTTGGGACCACTTTTGATTCCCAGATTGTCTCCTGAGAATTTCTCTAAAGTTAATACCATTTCATGGTGATGGAAGTAAACTGAACGTGAAGATGTGACAAAACTTAAGACTCCAAGTTACAGGCTATGGAAGGAACCAGTCCATTCTTGTTTATGAATAGCATGTTAAATGTATTAGTTAAACGGTGTTGTCACTGATAAGAGGAGCATCTTCAGGTGAGCTGTTTACTCCAGTTGTTTTAGCATTAGTAAGATGGTTACATTTCCAACAGTAATTTGAAAAACTGCAGTTGTCATTATTGACCAACAAAATGCATAAAATAAGTGAATTTAATTCATTTAAATTTCTTTAAAGATGATTTCTTTCACCACCTCCTCCTAAAAATGCTGGAAGCTTGGAGTTTGGGGGAGTTGTGTATGTCACTTCTTCCTGCATCAAGACTTCGTTTCATACTAATCAAGAATAAGAAAGGAAGAGTAGGATATGAGTCAGTGTTAGCTGATTTGATTTCCAAGTGGAGGTGGGATTAATTTTGGAGGCTGTGAAAAAATGCTTTGTAGAACATGGCAATATTTCAGTGCTCTTCTTCCTTTCTTTTAATTTCTTTTCCTTTCTCTTCTCTTCTCTTCTCTTCTCTTCTCTTCTCTTCTCTTCTCTTCTCTTCTCTTCTCTTCTCTTCTCTTCTCTTCTCTTCTCTTCTCTTCTCTTCTCTTCTCTTCTCTTCTCTTCTCTTCTCTTCTCTTCTCTTCTCTTCTCTTCTCTTCTCTCTCTTTTCAGACTGTTTGGCCTCTCTTCTCCCAGGTCTTGCAGATGGTTCTGTTTATGGCATGGAACCAGAGACTGACTAGGGACCTCATTACTTTGTCAGAATCTCCTTTTTGTGACTAAGGGCAAAAATCCTATTCTGAATGCCTTATTATTATTATTATTATTATTATTATTATTATTATTATTTATTTGAGATGCCTAAATTCCTGTTTGTTTTTCAGTGTTCTCTTTCAAATCTCAGCTTTCTAAAACATCCCAGTACACTCTCATTTTCTGCATTTTCACTTATTTATTTGTGCTTTTCATTCACCTGTATCCCTTCACATGTCTTGATTCATAGTTCAGGACTTCTAGAAAGATTTCTGGATGTTACAATACTTTTTCATTTTTCTCTTTCTTTCAAGAGGGTGAGTCAAAGATCTGCCTCCATATACACAATGCAGAAGCATCTGTCATCCTTTTTCCATCTTTAAAATACAAAAGGATCAAAATTTGTTATGATTTTCAAATCCAGGTATTCTAATTTGCCTGCCAAAAATACACTCAAAGAGATCACATATGGGGAAGGAAGGGTTTAAATGGTAAGCAATGTTAGCAGCTCATGTGCACTGTGTTTGCTTACAGTTTATCTAGGCTGACTTTCTACTTTCTTAAAAATAGAGAAAACATTAATGGAGAAAGTAGAGTTATGATCTGAGCATTGCGCAGCTGCCTCTGTGCTCTCTCTGCTTATTCATTCACCAAGTATATGGAGCTGCTTGTTTCCGCTAGAGATAAGGCGGACTTAGGTCTTCATTTACTCATATCCAATATCATCTTGGGATGGTGACATTTTCCTGAGAAGGATCAAGGGGGTAGGAGTTGCTCTGTCTTCCCTCCTTATAGACAGGGCAGCACAGGAGTTACATATGTTCATCCCTAAATAATACTGCCTTGCTAGCATGATTTTGTGATTGCTTCTGCTCCATCTTTTAGTGCAGAGGATCTGTTTTCCTCACCACCCTCACACTAGCTTAGAGAGCACAAGAACATAGTTCCTGTTTCCTGAAAGGGAATTTACCTTTGCTTTAACATCTGAGACAGTCTTGAAGATTCTCGGTTGCCTTGAAGAAGAACTTCAAGAATTGAGAACTATTTTTAAGCATTTCTCCTGCATGCGCTAAAATAGACTGCATTCTCCTCATCAAAAAGATCTGTGGTGCTATTATCTGAATATTTTCCTCCCTCTTCCATAAGGTATAAAAAGGAGTCGTGGTCTTTTCACGCTAGAAATAGAAGTTTTGCCAGGGAAAGGCAGTCTTCCCATGGGAATTGGTAGCGAAAGCTGAAGTGGGAGCTGAGTGGGTGCGGCGGCCGGTTGTTCAGCACCATGGAGAAGTCTACGGAGGGGGCCTGCCGCCGCGCCCCGGGATGTTGCCGGGATGCTCGCAGAGGCAGTGTCGCGGCTCCGGGGCTGATGTACCAGGCACACACTTCGTAGCAATTACTTGCCGTTACGGCTTTTAGAGGTTTTAAGAAGTAAAGCATTTGACGAAACCCAGAATCTAGAAATACAAATGTCTCTACACATGGAAAACTTGTTTGTAAGGCACAGGAGAATGGACCACTATGTGTTAAACCTCTTAGCATCAATGCTGAGGATTTGCCATGGCAAAACTCATTAGTGTTCACAGGAGGGGAAGGCCCACTGGCATTCTGGAGTTAATCTTGAGATTTGTGCAATCCACAGCAAACGGTGATTTATAAACAGAATTGTACTAAGTCTGCCTCCATGTTTTGAAACTGGTTATCAAATGGCTTGTCCTTTTGTCTTGCAGACTTTCTACTAAGGAGAGAATTCTGATTTGCCAAGAAAGTGCCTTGAAATCTTCCAAGATAGAGAAGACATCTTTTACTTTTTTTGATTTATGACGTTTTGTTACTAGATGCATTTTATTTTCATACATTTGTTGGACATTCCATATTTGTGTGAAACATTATTTTATTTTAATTTGTAAATTTGCTGCCTGTAGTTCAGACAAGGCAATTATTTAAATACATTGTATATAAAGAATACTAATGATACACTGATTAAATGTTATAAACATATGCAGGGAGTTACTAAAATTGGTGTTTCTCTTGTTCCATTGTATTTACATCATTCTGCTCAGGCTCTTACTTTCATTATTTGCACTAATTCGAAATGCAGAAGTCTATGTAACTGAAATCTGAATAAGCTGTAAGGGACGAAGTTTTACTTGCCATGGAAGATATTTTGTATTATGAAGCTTTGTTAATATATACATATATATTATTGCGCATCAGTAAAAAAGAATTGCTCAGAAATGCACCTTGCTTTCAGGAACATTTGTATGACTATTCTGGATTTTCATCAGTTACATTTGTACTGGCACTTATGGAAAGAGTTGCAAATAATGTAAATATAAAGACTGGAAAACTGCAATGCAGTTTCAGTGGAATAAAGAACATAAAAATAAACTTTTTCATGAGAGATTATTTAACTTAATTGGAAGGTTACTTATTTAATATATAAATTCAGTTTATTTGGTGAACTTGAAATAATTTTCCACTGGGAAATTCAAACGTGGATTTAGCTTTCTACAGCATTTCATTTTCAAGTGTTACATTTTATTCAGTTATTTATTTTTCAGCTGAATGATTTGCAAACAAAAATGCATTGTGTACCAATTATGAACAACTGAAACCTTCTTTAAGGATGAAGAGAGGGCAATTAAATAGTCCATTGGAAGAGAAAATATTTTCAAGTATAATGTCATAAACACAAAGAGTATAATGAATTATAATGAATTAATTTGACTGGTGACACATCAAGCGTAACTATCTGGGAAGAATCCAAAGCACAATTGCTGCGTCTTTCTTGTTTAGAATCAAATTGTGATGATAACACTTGCTACCAGTTTGTCTCAGCTCTTTTATTGCAAGCTTATATGATTTCTTTACAAAGAACCTAGTATGAAGAGAGGCTTTTATGGTCAGATCTAGAGTAATTGACAATAAACATTGATTACTGTGCCCACATCACAATTCTTGTGATTAACTGACCATTCAAACTAATCCCCTCGGATTAGATGTTTTCTCTATCCCTCAGCATGAGCTTCATGAGCCCCTTAACTCCTATGGCCAGTCCCTTTCCCTCTACAGAACAGCATGGAAACTTTGTCCTGAGATTTCTTGTCAAATAGCAAATAGCTGCCTTGTTACCCAGAGGGGTTTTGTTCCTTCTTTGTACATTGTTCAGTGTGTTTCAGCCCCAAAGTTGTGCAGTGTCACCAGTTAGTCCAGTCCACAGCTTCTGCAGGAGCTATTCATGTTCTGTCTGGGAAATAATGTATTACAGCAGCTGTTTCTAAATAATACCTTGATCACAGCTGTTGAGTTTTATAAGGGACTCGTCTCATCGTGAGGGATTTTATTGGAGAGGGGGCTCTTGGAAGGTTTCCTAAAACACAACAAAAAAAGCCCTACTCTGAATCTACATAGGCAATAAGTGATGGCATAAACATTTGGTAAGGTTCAGAAACTGAATTTTCAACATGGAATGATGTATTAGTTTTAAAAAGAAAATTATAACTGTGAAAGATCTTGAAAATGAAGAAAAAAAAATACAGAAGGCAAAAACTTGCAGAATTACTTTGGACAAAGGCATCAGGTCACCTTTTATTAAGATTAGTAAAAGTCACAGCAGAGTAACTGAGATGTAAAATAACAACGTGAACGTATGCTCAGATCATGTCTTGAAGGTTATGAAAATGGTGACCAGATAGATGAGTACAGTAGGCACAGGAGACCCCAGTAAAGAGACCCTAATTATTTCATCCTGGTTGAAGAAACCAACACTTCACAGATATCTCTTTGGATCCCGCCTGATCCTCCTGCCCTGCTATGGAATCCCTAACATACCTGGGTCAGAAGCTTGTGTTGTTCAGCAGAAATAAAGACACTGCTGCCAGACTTGTCAAAACAATCCAGCACAGCGTGGCTCAACATGAGAGACTATAATCTGTGGCAAGTGGTTGGTGCAGAAGGCTGAGTGGCTATCATGCTGGTAAAGCAAGTACCTGCCTGACATATGCCCCACTGCTATCACAGTCTCATGGCCAGGCGCTACATGCACTGGTCCTGAGCTGGAAACAATTGCTAGGTTAAGGGGAAATAAAGGAGAGGTGCAAATAAAAGGATTAGGGACAAGCAGCACTTTTTGCTTTGGAATGTGATTGAACTCCCTATGCTAACAGAGGCCGCTAGAGCATTAAATGTCTTAACAGCTGGACTTACAATCCAGCCTCAGACATTACATCTTAATTGTCCCACTGAATATGAAAGCATTATCACCTGCTTTTGAACATAGGTAAGTGTTAAAAAATCAGATGTAAGCTACCATCATTATTAGAAATCTGCCAGGTCGAGATTTATGAGAACATGAAAGAGATGAGTTCAGTGGAAAGAGTGCAGAAAAAAAAAATGCCTTTTGGACATGAAGACACTCGTAAAGCCATTGGTGTTTTGCTATATTTTAGATAGAAAGTGAAAAGCTTAGACTGAGAATCTCAGCAGAAGGTAATGATAGAGGACTTTAAAAAGCCTTTGTAGCATAGTCTCCTTAAAAATCACAATAAAGAACATGGAGAATGATCACTTTTAGATGTCTGAATTTTTATCCTGAAGGCTGCAATGCAGGAATTCAAAGTATAGAATAAGTACTTTTTCTGGACAATAGATACTTTCAATTGTTTTAAATTACTTAAGCCTATAAAAGAATGATTTTGAAACAGACTGTCATACTCCATTATACGATGATACATTAATTCATGTCATTAAACGGGTCATGAAATGAAGAGTATTTGAAATAAACATAACAATGTACTGTGGTAAGGATAAAACCGAAATGTCTGTGATGATTATGTCTACCTTATCAGTCTGACAGTAGACTCTCATACCTGTCCATTGCATCACATACTGTAGAAGGAATAACTGGTCCAGCGTAAGAATGTATATCTTCATTATGCTTTACTGGGTTCCTACCATGATCCTGTTTTAAAGTCTTTTTTTTTTTTTTTCATTAAGATTGTCAACTGCTGTTTCCACAATTAAGAATTTGTGTTCCAATGTGTTTAAATATTTAAAGCTGCAAGTTGTCAAGAGCTGGTCCTGGAGACTCATAAGCAAGTTGATACATGTGTTCAGTGGCACTTTCTTCTGTGGCAGTGCCTAATAGCAAAGTTTAATTTACTTTTTTTTTTTAAATTCAATGATTGAAATATATTATTGAACACTTGTGATGCAAAAGTTTTTACCACATAAGGCTGAGCTGACTGCCATTTTGTGACTCTTAATTGTATATATCATTGGAAACATAAAACAACAAAAATTTTCTGGAAGTTAACCCTCTTTCAGAGCTTCTGCATGCCTGATATACAGATAGACACACCTACATCTCTATCTGGATCCATTAGCATTACTTCCCAGTCAAGAATTTTTCAGACACAGTAAAAGAAAAGCTGTCTCCATTCCTATATTTTGTCATTTCTTTCTAAAGCATGCTTTAGCAGCAAAATTGGCAACATATGTATGATAATTTGTCCTACTTCCCAACAAATCAATTCATAGTGAAGGATAGGGAGAATGAGTATTTTTATACCAAAATATTTGATGTAAGGATGCATTTGGAATTAAGTGTTTACGATTATACTGTGACATCTGAGTTAACTGAGTTTTGCAAATGTGTCCAGGGATGTTTGAACATGAATTGCACAAGTATTCAAGAAAAGTATGTCTTTTGCTAGGATAGCTACATATACTATATAGCTAGAGGAAATCCCAATTTGCTTTCTGAGGTTTTCACCAGGACTGGTGGAATTTATAAGAAGATATATCATGAACATTGTTTACCCATGATAATCAGGTACAAAGTGTAAATCCTCTGGTTTGGAACACCAGAGGTTTGAGCGTGCCTAAATCACAAAGAGACCCAGGTTACAGAGCAGACTGGCACAGCACGTAAGTTACCAGCTTATATTTTATTTCAACGGAATAACAAGAACATGGTTTTAAGTTTATATAGGGATGAACTGTTCTTGATGAGGCTGAATTTTATGAAGTTTTGTTGTATTTTACCCAACAAAGTGTTACCATGATATTCCTTGTATTCTTGTAGTTAATCCATGCATAGGCTCATGGCTGAAGAAGGACACCAAACTGACCATCAGACTTGCGAGGGAATGATCTTGTTTTCCGCTGTCCGATATCCTCATCCTGGGATGGGTAGCAATTCTTCAGGCCCAATGCAAACATAAGGAATATAAGGGAGAGTGATTGAGTCATTGTCACAGCTTTGCTCAAAGAAGACTGTGGATTAAAAGATTTTTCTAGTGATTTTTCATTAGGTCTTGAAGGCATCACTAATAGAAAAATCTAAGAGAATTTTCTTTTCAATTTTAGTTATCAGCCACTTTGAATAATAATGAGAAACACTGATTGATTCACATATTTTAACTCCTAATCACAATACTGATTTTTGAAGAAGAAACCAGGAACTCAGAATCTTATAAGCATGAGACAAAGCAGTCTATTTTAGGCATGGATTCTAGTTTATTAGGATAGAACTCAACTGGAATCTCCCTGCACTCAAGAGATCCTGAGGACCTCACAGTATGATGAAGACTAATGTGCTTTGTAAGAGAAGTAAGCTTTGTTTTCATATGTATAAATTATTATTGGAAAGAATAGAGATGAATTCCAGACTGGTTTATGTTTGAAAGGAGGGAATGATACTTAGAACTCCCAAAATTAAATTGCATGACTTTAAATTTGTAAACAGAGATGAAATATAGATGCCAATGAAAAACTCTGGATAAGTCAGGGATGAGGAAAGAAACCTGTATTCTTGACAGAACAAGTGATTGTGGAAATGACAAAAGCTCCTAGAACTGACTAAAACGTGAAATCTAAATAGAAGCCTTCCTAGAGCTCTGGAGAGAGAAATACAAGGCAAATTATATTAAACCATCAAAGAAGAGAGTCCAAGATGGCATGAAAGAGTGACAAAATATATCACAAAGTAATCAGACGCAAAATTTAGAGCACACTTATCTCTTTCGTAACTAAAAAAGAGGGAAATGAAAAGGACGGTAAAAGCCTTTCCAGATATTCAGGGCAAACTCACATGGGAGCTGTCAGAAACCCACTGTCTCAGGTGTAATCTCAGTAACATGTATTGTGTTCTGGTGAATAAAACACAGGTTTGTTTTAGTTTTAAATTTTCCAGTATAAAACCGTGAACTACATTACTAGTATTTAATGTTGTTAATACATGTGATGGAGGGACAGTGAAGAGCAGAGAAAAAGGTATGTGATGTTTTCAGTAGACTCTCTGGTGGACTAGGCAGTGCATATTCCAAGGCATCTTTCCAGTTGGTGCTTTGCCCAAAATAGAAAACCCTAAACAGAAACACAATATGTGAAGCTACTTCTATAAATCTGTCTTACACAAGTGTTTAAGTTTATTAAGACTTCACTGCCTGAAAGCTACTTGGAATTATTGCTACAGCTGGATTATAACATTTTCTCACTGGTCTAGTATTCTTTCCTCCATGGAAATGTCATAACTTATGCCTTCTCCATCTTGATGATTGCTAGTTTCGAGTCAGAGGAGACACAAGCATGATAGCATTTTTGTCATGTGAATTTTTTATTTTTAAATCAACATAAGGTCTAATAATAGCTTGTAATATGATATTTGCAAAATATTGCAAGGAAGATAATATCTCATCAAAGATTCCGCTGGAAGAATATATCTGTATACTAAATCTGTTGTTCCTAAATATGATTCCTATTACTAGCTAGCCAAAGAAATTGAATGGTTTAAAAAAAGACCACAGATTTAAACCCTATTAAATATTTTTATTTATGATTTAGAAGTATGAGGTTATTGCTTGTAACGGTCATGTTAAGTAATCATAAAAATGTGGCAATTGTGGATTATTTGACAGATTTATAGGGTGGGTCTGCTTCAATATCAGCAAAATGAAGGTTACACATATAGAAATATGTAATACAGATTGGATGCAAAGAATGAAGGTTTACACCCTGTAAACTCTGGGAAGAGTTCAAGGTTCGTTTCAGGTGTGGCAAGCTTTATACTGAGAGAAAAATGTGGCCCTATCCTTGTAACACTTTGCATCACAGTGTTAATCTTGTCTTTATAGCTCCTTATCTGTATCTTATCTGTACAGCTCCAAGGCATGTAGATTTGTTGCATAAGTGGAGAGAGGGCAGGGGAGGAATACAAATGTCTGGTAGTTGGAAGGTATATGTTGGAATGACAGGATTAAAGGGCTCAGTCTGTCTAGTTGATATTAAAGGCTACCAAGTAATGAATAGATTTACATGTTTAATCACTTTCCCAAGGGAAAGGCACAAAGGGGCTTCATAAATTTGCATGGAGAGGTGCAATTAAGACCAGAAGCTGGTGTTGCATACATTCAAATTTGGAATGGCCCTAAATCACCAATCATCTGTTCAAAAAATTAATCTATTGAGGTATGTTTGATTCTCTGGGAACATCAGGAAATAATTAAAAATGGAGTTTTTTTCTGAAAAATGTGGTAGGATGATTAATAAATTATTAGGCTAAGCAAGTAGCAAAAAACATTGAGATGTCTTGGCCTGCAACACATAAAAAGTTGGATAATCTAGTGATTCTTCCTGGACTTAAGTCCCATGCTTTTCGCTTTACCCATTTCTTACTAAGCAGGACTTCAGGAGGAGATTGGAAATGACTATACTCTGTAATTAGGTAGTCCTGTAAAATATGATAGCCCTGTCCTTTTCCACAAGAAAATGCAGTTCTGATGATACTGAACATATACTATATAAATAACCTTGATGTACCTCAAATTTCAAATGCAAAGGCAATTCTATTGGAACCCACTTTGTTATTCCAGAGTAAAGAATAAAAACTATTTTGATTGACATTTCTTCCTCCCTGTTCCCTGAACTATTAATATTGAGGCTCTTTCTTGACAGTTTGTTCTAGGCACAAAACAGACAAGAACAAGCCAAACATCCCTGCTGTATGACTGAGTTAATAAGTAATGACACATCATATAGTTTTGGCTTTCCTCTTAGTGGCTGTATATGTGATGGGAGATCCAGACAGAAGAAACAACTGTTCTGTGTAACTTAACATTTTCTGAAGTTGACAGAACACAGTGAATGTTTCTTTTTTATTTAAAAATATTTAAGACAATTCTGTCCTTTCCCAACATTATTCTAATGCTATACGTGATGTGTAGGTTTTGTGGCTGACTATAAGCAGCTATGTGAACCCTATAAAATTGCTGTAGAGAGGGATTGCCTTTTCCATTGCTATGGAAAAGGCAATGTTTCTCTGGTGTGATCCAAACTACAAAACACTCAGTAATTCTTCCTGTACTGTGACATTAAATTGTCTGAGGATGAAAACCAGGCTGTGATTAAAAATTCCAACCCAATAACTTTGTAAAAATGAAGTCTTTTTTTGTATTTTAAAAGAGTTTTCTGGGGTTTTTTATTGGTTTTGGGTTTGTTGGTTTGTTTTTCTCTGCTTCTCTTCCCCTCAAGTGACATACTTAAAACAGAAATATGTAACAGTCTTTGGCCTAACTGGTAACTATAGAAGAGGATCACCAGCAACATTAAAGTATTGACAATGAATAGCAAGGTGGTATTTTATGCACTGAATTTATGTATGTTATCATCACATGGGCAAATGTTTCTGATCTCTCATACAAAATAGAGAAATAAGGGAGTCCTGCTAGCATGGTTTACTTTGGCTGTCATAGAACTAGCTATGCACCTTCTTCCATGCTGAACTTCTTCTACATACAGGTCTGCTAACGTCTAGAATGGTTCCCACAGTCTTGGCTTGTGATGAAAGTGACCTTCTCTCTGCGCCTTTCATGGCCTGCTTCCCATTTGGCCACATCTGAGTCTGTGCATGCCAGAGTTCCATGCCATATATCCTTTCTATATCTGCATTGTTACAAGGATTAGCTGATATAGCTGATATAAAACATGAGGAGAGACATGAAGGCCATGTTTACAAGAGCCTTGTGACTGCAGGGGGCAGATTTGCACTAATTCACATCAGTGGTGTGTGTCTTCAAAGAATGTAAGCTACGGTTATGTGCAGAAGAATATCACATTAGCATTACATTTATGCCATCTGGCACTCAATAGCACTTCCCTGCAACGTCAATTGTGCCAAATCTATTCTGCAATACCAACGTATATATCTTGACCCTTTTATCTTAAGGATAATTACATACATCAACATTTAGAAAAAATGCTCTCTTCTGTAGCACAGGTGTGATTTGAAAAAGAATTACTCCAGTTTTGCAGATTACTCCAGCATTTTGGATAATTGGAGTTGACTGCATTGCCTTATGAAAGATATTCTGACACGTGAGAAAACTGCAAGAACAGGTAGACAGTCTGAAAACAATAGCATTGTGTAGATTTTAGAAGATCATTAGACAAATGTGTGTAAGAAGTAGTTCCATATATCTTTTCTGGTAAGCTACGCAGAACTTGTACTTTTATGTTGTGCTTTTGTCTTGTGTGCTGTTGGCAACTAGAGCTATCTGAGCACACTGCACAGTGATACTCTCATGTAAAGATCACCACTGGCATTTTGATAACTACAGTTCGTATGATGTAAATCTTATACTTCCTCAGAATAGATCAATGAAATGCTAATGAGCTGCTAAGAATATGTAGTGCATAAATTGAAGTCCTGTGTTTGTTTAGCTATTCCCTCTTATTTTTATAGGAAGAATTTTCTTATTCTAGTGTGGCTGGACAATACTAAGTGTTCTAGCTGTTATTTCCAAACAGTATTATGTTTTCAGGCACCACTTATCTTTCAAAGTAGTCTGGATTTATCTGATCAACTCAGAGTAATTTCTTGCTGTATCTTAGTAGAGATGGAAAGATTAGAGTCTGCTTTAAAATAACAAGGAAGTTCAGGAAATTAGTATGTACAGCAGATAGAACTTAAAACCCTGAGACTTTGTCTTCCAATATCTTTTGTTAAAGTATAGGACAATTGAGTCTTATATCTGTGTAGGAGAGTTACTGCTAAGTATCAAAAGATACCTTAACATGGTCTGAAAATTTCTTTAATCTGCCAGCACACTGAGAAACTATTGACCATGTAGTCCATGCTGTGGGCGCTCGAAAGACAATTCTTTTGTAAATTATTTTCTGGAAAACTCTTTGTGTGAAAAAGAAGTGGTAGCATTTGTTTCTTGTATTTATACTACTCTCTATGCTTTATCCTGTCTGTTTGATAGTTCTCTAGTTGTAGAGAATCTTTGAAAGCACAACTAATGTTTTTCTATGCTCTGGGATACATAAATAAAAAACTAATGCAATTTGACTGCTTTTTCTTGTTCTCTTGCATGCTACCTGTTGAATAATGCATGGTAATTTGTAAGTCAGTAAAATTACTGTTTCCAAATCTCTAGATGATTTAGGTTAAACTTGAGAAAGTTGTAAATTCTGACAACAATTAATTACTTTTGTCACCAGCTGCTTTGTCCAAAGTTAATTAGTAAGACTGGAAAAGTAATTTGAGCAGTTCTTCTTTTCTTTATATTTCTATCCTCAAAAGTAATGCTTCAAATTCTATACACCAAGATACTCATAAACATTCTCTAAGTAGCAGTATTACTAGAGTTGTTGACTTTAGTCCTGGGATTTAGTCATGGCTGAATGCATACCATCTAAACTAAGAGTAAATTTATCCAATTTCCCTACATAGTAAAACAAGTGAGAGAGTTAGAGATATTCCACAAGTCCACGTAAAACTAAAATCTATGGTCTAACCTGAACTAGAGGAGCTTGTTCTTTCCATAGATATGCAGGGATTTTACAATGTTGAACTGATGAAGTTGGATAGATAAATCCTGATGTTGATGTGTAAAAAGAGATCAGAAATTACTGGTACCACAAGAAAGATAAAAAAAGGAGGAGGAAGGAGGATAGAAGATTTTGTGGGTTGCTGTGAAAGTGGTTTCTTCTGAGTGAAGAAAGTAGGGAACCTTAACAAATGTTATAAAATATGGAGCAATGGAGCAAATTGTTTCTATTTGTAAGCAGAAAGTAATGTTGATGCTGCCATTTGATACATAGGATGTGTAAGGCATGTTCCAGTTTGGTATGCATGGCTTTTTCTAGTGTTTTTTGGGTTTTGAAATTGCTTTTGTTTATTTAGTTTTTTTGTTTTCTTTTGTCTGTTTTTCTTTCCCTCTTGAGTAGAACATCTACTCTCAAGCAGGTGAGGAATGGACAGTTGTGTCGAAAGAGTGCATTGCCAGCAGGGTTGGAGATGGGGCAAACAGGAACAATTTAGGACAGGCATGAGATTAGGGCATGATACAATGGAGGGAAAGAGCAGCATAGGATCATGACCATGGAATCATCTGGTAAGACAGAAGATAGTTTCACTCTTTATGGCAAAGAGGCACTCTCAATGTGTACTTTTGTGTGAAAAAGAAAAGGAATCACTAACTGTGCCCAGGCAGAACTTTTAGTCTCTAAGTGAAAAATTCATGGCTGACACATAATGATATTGGCAAAATACAACACTTTGCTAGATTAGAGTTGGCACTAACAGAATCAATATATTCTATATCAATTGTTAAAATGGAAACAAATGATAGTGGATGGCTGCTTGGACTAAGTAGCTAAGTCAAGCTCACACAATTACACAGAATTTCATGTTTCTAGCAGCCAGGTAAAGTTGCATGGTCAGTCTTTAGCCTGGAATATGCAAGCCCTGCTGGTTTGGGTAAGTCTGCCCAAGCCAGGAGGTTAATTATTGCTTAAAGATGAAGTAACTTTAAAATAAATAGTTCGTGGGGTTTATTCCTATTTTCAATCCCTTGCTAAAGCATGCTCACCTACAGCAGGTTACACATGAATGTGTCCAGGCAGGTTTTTAATATCTCCAGAGAAGGAGACACCACAACCTCTCTGGGCAGCCTGTTCCAGTTCTCTGCCTCCCTCACAATAAGGAAGTTTTCCCTCTTGTTCAGAAACCAGGAAAAGCTGCTGATTGTGCCATGAGGGAGTGCTGACTTTCACAGGTGGTGAGGGGGGTTGATGTGAGAGCCATCTGAACCTACAGACAAAGCAAGGGGAAGAACTGGGGACCTGCTGGTGACAGCAGCTGGCAAGGCCACCAGCAGCCCATCCTGTCCCGCTGCCCCAGTCCATCTCAGATTGCAGTGAGGCTGCAGAAATATCTCCCTGTAGCAGTGGTGTTCACACTTACCAGGCCTGGACATTGTCCACATGGGAGCAGCACGGGAAATAGCTGAAAAACCGGTCATGCCATTTCACTGAGGCAACAGCCTTCCAGATTACCTGGGTTTACAGGTTTGCTTTGTATCCTTAACATCCTTCACATCCTATTCCTTTCTCTTCTACTTGCTTTCTGCATATATATCCATCAGTAATCTTGCAGCTATGCCTACGAATGTATATACATATATACACATATATCTCTATGGTCTCAATCTGGCCTCTATTTACAGACCTAATTTAGCGTTGGCAGTAGCCAAGCTCTGAGAGACCAGCCTAGACCTACAGAAGGTCCTTCCAGCCAATATTTCTGTGACTTTTACATTGTCCTATGCATACTAGTTCCCATATAGCAGATATCGCTTTGTACTGCATTTCCTGGCAGAAATTTCAGCTACACACACAGAAATGCAGTTAATGTTTTTTATGTGAACAATCCGATTTTCTTGCTCACGGTGTTTATTCCTGATTTTACAAACCAAGATAAATGAGGAAGACAAACCGATCTATTTGCAGTACATTTAATATTTTGTTTTGCTGTAGCACCTGAGCGCTTCTTAGTTTTTAATTTATTCATCTTCCCAATTAAACTTTGGAGGCAGAAAATCTGTGTTAAACATATTATGCCACTAAGAAGTGGAAATGCAGAGATAATGAGGGCTTAGGTGACTATATTTGATCTTCAGATCCTCAAAATCACTTCTTAACTGCTGCCAGCCCTGGAAATGAGTATATTTCTGAGGTACATGAAAATCTCACCTCACAAAATTTTCATGGCTACCAAGACCCTATAGCATCTGCCTAGTGAACTAAACCACATGATGTTCATAATCAATCTGCTAAGAGGAAAAGGCCAAAATCCCAATGCAATATGTATAGCAAGCAATGATACTACTGATCCCTTATGTTGTATGCCTCTACTTCAGACAAAGAACTGATCTGGAAAATAGAGCTGATCTCCCTGGACTATGTTTTTGTCTGGAATCTCTGCTGTACCTCTATATGAAATTATCATTAAATATTTATCATTAAACATCTATTTTCTACCCAATTTAAGTGTCCAGACTATTGGTTATCCTAGTTGCCTTTTTGTGTCCTGAGGAGCTATTTTAGTTTTTGGTGAGATAACTTCAGACAGAGAGAGATAGCTAACCATAATGAAGAATCCCTGTAAGGTATAGCTTCGAATTCATTAAGAAATAGTGAATCAGTAATAGAGACTTTTTCTGGAGGGGGCGAGGGGGGTGCGTAAGATAAAACATTTTATCTAGTGGAGCTGTATAAGATTGAATCCTTTTTTAAGTACTTGTGTTTTGTAATGGAAAGGAATAGACTGGTGGCGAAATCTGCTTCCAGGAAAGAGCTTGCTGGTTTGAGTCACAATTGCATAATAGTGCCTAAGTCATACTCTTCTCTCTGCTATTGTAGTTTTTGTGCATGTGTGTATGTGTGTGTATTCCTGCTTGTTTCCTTGCTTGCTTTTGTTAATTTTTTTTCATTAAATCCAGTTCCTCAGATCTTACCTTTACTGTGGTTTTACAGGAAGTCCCTGGGGAATTTTTCTGCTACCTAACTTTTGATATCTGTTTTAGGTTCCCTTAGTGGTAAAGGAAGAAAGGCAACATTCCACTAAATATTGTTCTATAGCACAATTTCTCTCCATTTCTTGTAAAAAGTGTGAGGAGAGTAGCATTTTAGAGTATCTGCCTAAAGTTATAAAGTAAATTGCTTGAGCATCTCAACGACTTCAATTGAGAGGTATCAGGAAATTTGCTACATAGCAATAGTACTTGAATTTTTACTCAGCTAATATTTGAAAAAATACATTGGGGAGAGATCAGAAGGTCCTCATGTAAAAAATATGGTTTAAAAAATATGTAAATTAAATAGTTCAGGGATAAACCCCATATAATTATTTCAAATTTGCATGTATGGCTTCCTAAGATGAATTTCAGAGGGTCAATGAGGAGGAAAAGAGTGATGACTGACTGGAAATGGAGGCTGAAATGTGCTCAAATAGGGATGAAACACTTGAACTCCAGGTCACAGGATGGAGACTATCTGAAGATCCCATTTCCAGCAGAACTGGATGCCACTGTCTTTCTGGATGGCTCTGGACATACAGAATTTGTTCTCTCACAAAACCGAGCCGTCTCCCACGTCACACTGCACAAAGGAGGAGAAGAAAGAAGGAACATAGCTGTCCTTGGTAAACACTGCCCTCAAAATCACATCTCTGCTTTGATTTTTGACACGTTCTGTTGGGTGACTACTTTTTATTTCATGAGGAAACCCCATTTTTGTTCTGATTTTTCTCATCTTTTTTTCTTGGCTGTGAGTTTCTTATCTCTAGAGTGAACTAGAAATCCCTCACTTCTATCTAAAAAGGTTGTTCTGCCACTTCAGATACATGTGCTTTATTTAAGGTCTTGGTATTTGATCGTTATTTTGTTTTCAGTGCTGTGGCAATCTGGTTAATCTCATGAGAAATAAGTATCTGCCAACAATTCAACATACATTATATAAAAGCAAAAAACTTCTGTACTGTTGTCAGAACCATTTTATGAGATGGAAAGAATTTGCAGAGCTGGTAATGCCAGCTTTCTTTGTAAAGAACTCTTGTGTTCTGTGAATTTTTTAAAGATTATTATTTGCTGAAAGGACCATTTGCTATGACAAATTTCAAAAATGCAGTCCTGAATCTCAAATATGAACTTTGGAAGAGTGTCTGGTGAGGGAACAAATTTCGGGTTGCACCAGCACTTTCCCAGACATTATGTAGGACTGTGTAAAATTAGACCTTTCCTGAAAGCCGTGTGAAACTCTGTTCTGGCCTAGTCAGGGAGGCTCAGATCAGCCAGGACCTAATTAGCTGTTGACAACAAGAAAAACTGAAAATGAAAAGCAATGTAGATCTGTGAAGCAGCAGTTAAAATTTCAGCATTGACAGGATGCTTAAAGATTAGTTGGGTTTTTTTTTAACTTTAAGGATAAGTGGTTTTCAGCCTAGTTCCATAGATTTTGGAATGAAACAGAAGCACAAGAAAATAATATATCAATACAGAACTTTACATTTTTTTTTACAGAGGATACCAATATAGACTTTGATGAAAAACAAAATTTGCCTGTCTCAAGACTGATTTGAACCAAAAGTTATTGGTTGTCTTCTCTTGTAATTCAGGCATGGAAACTAGGGTTTGTTTTAATATTTTTATAATTACTTTGACAAGGATATAAATCTGAAATCTGCCTAAGTGCTATAGGCTTTATTTATTTCTCAGGGGATTAATTATGCCGCAATAAACCTTTGAGCATGGAATAAGCTAATAAGATGAAAATAAGGTAACAGTAATATTTTCAAATAAAATCAACCCAAGATTTTATGTTTTGTTTCAGGGAAAAAGATACTATTTTTAAAACATTCAAAAGGCACAAAATGCCCTTCAAATCAAATACAGTGTATCTGAACAAACCATCACAAGGCAATCTTTCATTTTCCAACTCTTCTATAGATGTTTACCTGTCAGTGCTTTTTTTTTCATTTGTTGTCTTTCATATTACATCACCTGTTCATATAACAGGATTAACAGGCCTAAATAGGCCTTCTGAATGTGGCTGATGTGGGATTTTGCTTATGGAAATTTCTAAAAAAATTTGAAAATACTAACTGTGAAGAACAGTTGAAGAATACATGTCAGTAGTAATTTTTACGGAATAAGCTGTGTTTGCTACAAAAAGCAATTTTAGGGGCTGGGGAAGACAGCTGAAATTGCAGCCTGACTAGGTGAAAGGATTATTGCTTGAAAAGTAGGGAGAGAGTTACACTGAGTTTACTCCTTTTCTGTTTTTATGTAGCTATCTTTTTGCTTACACTATCATGGAAATTATAAGTGGGCACATATGCTGAAAAAGACATTTGCCTCACTGTGAATAGGGAGGATGCAATGTGTGTGTTTCTACAGGGAATATATATAAATATTTGGGTATGATTTGCTAAGGCCAACTTTTCTTATGGTCTTTTATTTCAGTATTTTTTCAGCTTACGAGCTTCCCTACTTGTTCCATAGGATATCTGCTTTTTTCTTCCTGTTTTATGTAGGTGTGATATTCCTACAAATGTATACACACAGGAAATATTACAGTGTCAGAAGCAGACTCGCGTTAAATCTGGCCCTAGAAGTACTGAGTGGAAGGTACAAAGAGGCCAAGAAGATTTTCTCTCTTTGGTGTTCTTCAGCCTCTTACCTTTCCTGCTTTGCTTCTCCCTTCAGAAGCTGTCTTGGAGCTACACTAGATGGTGAAGTTTTAAAAAAATAATATAATAAAACCATTGAATAATACAGCTGCCTCTTATTTTTTTTAGCATTTGTGTCAGCATCTTTTGTTTGAAATTGGAGGTGAACTGTAAAAAGAAATCACAAACTGAGATTACTCAAGTTTTAATTTTGTAGAGATAGCTGTAGAATAATTTCCCAAGAAATTAGGTGGAAATTTTACGGCTTGAATGGTTACTTGTTAATTGAAAAAATACTTTGAACAATAAATCGTGGAGAACACTCCTGCTATCAAAAAATCAATACCATGACCAAAAAGCCATTGCTTTTGAATTAGATTCTTCAGTCAGAAGCTTTCATCACTAACAAAATGCTGTAAAGCTTATCTCTGCTGCACCTGGTCTGTGCAGCTGGATATGAGTCTATGATCAGAGGGTTATTCAAAATAGTGGGTTACCAATACAATGTCTTATATTTAAAACATCTGTAGGTAAGTTTATAAGTATCCAATGAATTGTGCATTAACTTGACACAAATGTCTTTGTTTTCTGTGTGATAATCTGACAACAGCGGCTGATGAATGGGTGATATGCCGTGTCAAAAAATAATCAAAGATAACACGGAGATCAGTCCGGGCGATTAGAACTTGAAAAGATAAATGTTATTAGTATATTTATGATTTAAAGACAGATGGTGCAGAATTGAGCCGAGGGAGATTGGAAAAACACGATTGGCAAGCAATGTCTCTATTTTGGTTAATAAGACATTCAAGATTACACATGCTATTGCAGAGCTTGGTTTGATTGCATAAGAAATGTAGATTATGGATAAGATTAAGCTTTTACACACACTGGATTCACTCCTCAGCTGTGTCCAGAGGCTTGGAAATAGATGCCCTGCTCTCTTCCCCAGCCTAAGCCCTCTCCTCTTCCCTGTCCTGCCCTCTGTGCCCTCCAGTCCCTCTTCTCAATCTGCAACAATAATTGGATCTGAAGAGTGATTGTACTTGCATATCCTTGCTGAAGAGCAGCCTGGCAGGATCACAAGGCTTTCCCAGGATTTTGTGACCATGGTTTCATTCATGCCCACGGTTTCATCCATGCCGACACTGCAAACACATAGAGGCAATTTGGGAAGTTTTGTCAGGAAGGAGAAACTGCTCCTGGCTGATCCATGATATTGTTAACTCCTTAGAAGCACTTTGTCTGTTTTCTGATCTATAATATGACCCCTACTTGGTAGTCACTGCTTTTGTTCTAGGCTGACAGCCATTGCTCAATAGTAGAATGAACACTTAAAATACCTCTATATTTTTATCTTTCGTAATGTATTCTTTTACGGTCATAATAGCATGGGAACACAAGAAACAGTAGGAGAGAATTAGTTCTGTTGTTCAGTAGGAATCTGTTCTTTAAGATATTCACTGCTCAATAATATGCTTCTTTATCTCTAAAACACCTCATGCAGGGTTACGTTCTTGAGTCTGAGTAGCAATTTATTTTAAGGTTTTTACCTTTACTACTGATCTCCTGGTCACTCATTGCCAAATTTACCTTCTTAAACTGCAAATCAACTCAATCATTTTAGTATTTCAAAGTGCAGTATTTAAATATGTGAGTAACTTTTTGACAGCTTGATAAAATGTTGGAACTGCATTTGTATCCATAGATGTTTATACTGTATTAAGCTTATTTGGTTAGAATGAAACAATCCATCCTTCAGAAGCATGACCACTAGTATGAGAGAAATAGGAGTAGCAGTGGTAAAATGTGAGTTGAAATTAAGCTATATCATTATGTTCGGACATATTTTGATGGAAGGACACTAGTTCGTTAGAAGGCTGGCAGCAGATAAAGTCACAAAATCATGCATTCCTATTACTTGCAGCACACCTGTAAATAAGAATTATTAAAATCAAATAAGAATTAATACCTGAGTTGAGATTGCAAGAGACTCAAACAGAAGCAGTGGCAATGCTGAAGTTAAGCTGATCACAAACCAGTCAAAAGCTTCCTGATTGAAGTGCAGTTTCATGCATATGACCAGGGGCACCAAAATATTCATCAACTTAAACACATGAGGAAAGAAGAAAGAAATAATGTTTAAAAAGAACTATAGAAGGATTAATCGGGTTTTTGTTTCTGCTGAAGCAAAGAATAATTCCTACAGATTATGTCTGTTTTTCCTCCATTTGTTTTTTAAATCATATTTACAAAACAGACAGTTGTAACTTAAAAGCAACTGACATGTTCTAAGTAGCTTTTCAATTTTTATTACATCATGAATATTTTTAAGAATTTGGAACAATATCTTAAATGTTGAGACATAGTATTTTCTATGGTGGTGTGTTTAAGAATGATTCCTCTTCCAGATCATGAAGGAGATAACTCAGCAAAAGGAATGGTGCAACATTCTAGATGTCCTAGGCTATCCTACCTGATCCCAAATGCAGAAGCACGAGGTTTATTATTGAGTCCTCTTTCATATTTGCTGGCCCAATCCATATTGAATGTCTGTGAGAGTGTAAAATGATATTGCTCCTTCCGTTGTTAAAATAGTTTCTTGTTAGTGATACCAACTGTGGATCAAAAAAGACTGCTTCACTTACATAAATTTAATTCAGTAGCATGACTCGAAAAATCTCCACATAACCAAGATCAGTTGTGGCCCACTATATTGATTATAAATTGTCAAATTCTAATGAAATTACATTGCATATCTAAACCAAAATTATATTTATTCTATGTTTATTAAAAATTATTTTAGAAACAGAAATAATATTTCACATTTGAACTGGTAACTAGTAGAGTAGTACTGAGTTTTATGTTTTTATTTTTGAAAAATATATTTGAAAATGCATTTTTGAATATTTAAAAAAAATTATCTCCATGAAACTTTAGTCAGTGTCAGCTCATTTGTCAAGTTTCAACACTTATTTTCACATTTAATTTAATTTTTTAATAATTTTGTTCTTGAGGAATGAACAAATGATTATGAATGGTAGTATTTTCTTCTCACTTGTTACTATAAGGAAAAACACAGCTTATCTTGAATTCGAGAACAGACTAAACAAAGATAAATATCTGTTGAAAACTTATACTGTATTTCAGGTATTATGCACAGATGTGCTGCTTATATGCATACTACTTGTCAGATACAGAAATATAGAAAATGATGGAAAAAGATCAGTGAACTTCACTGAGCAATCTAATCAGTGAACTGTCGAAGTATTTAAGGATTTATCCAAGTAGTGTTTGAGTATTCACAGCCGTTTTAAAATGTCTGTTTTAAAATGTATTATCATTCTGACCCACCCAATCTACATGAAATGTAAAGTGTCTGAATTCCTCAGAGGTTATTCAAAAGAGCAAAGTGAAAAGACACCAACAGCTAATATATCAGTCATGGTGTAGTAGCAATTATTCTTTGTTTTTTCCTCAGGCACAGCAATATGAATGTTATGCGGACAGCTTAGATTACTAATGCTGTCTGCTCAGGCATCTGAGATTTTCTGATACTCTTCCAGACTTTAATTATGCTACACTGTTGCTACTAAATAAAATAATATACTTCAGTGATTTATTTTGTTACTATCCAGTTAATATCATGTACTAACTGAGAGTATTTGATTCCATTCATGATATATATCAGGGCTGTAACACCTTCATGTGGGCAACTAACATTCCAGCAATAATCTAAGGTTTATGTGAAGTGCTTGTGATCTTCAGAGAAATTATGCTATCATTCAAGTATCTATAGGCATTGTTCTTTATTTTCATTCATCCATATAAATTGTGAACAAATGAACTACTGCTTACTCTGTTCACTGACAGATTTGATCCTGAAATTTACCACAAAAATTCCAGACTACTCTGTAGAACTATCCCAGCCAAAAATATTAAACATTTAATCCTTTTCAGTCACATTGGCTTCATCCCCCAAGTGGTACTGTATTCAGAATTATTCAGATGGTGTGTTGGAAACATCAGTTTGTCTTGTCTGGGAAGATTCTGAAAATCAGGAGAATTTCTACCATAAGTAATCTTTGAAGTATATGCAGTAGTGCACATAGGGTGTGGAAAAAACTCCAGTTTTTTGTTTTGTCTAATAATTTGACATTTTCTCTAAATCTACATCATTAATAATCTAACTAGGCTGATCAGAAAACACTACTTTATACACTGTATAAACAGAATATCTAGTTTAAATGCTATTCAAGATTCTTATACATTAATGTGCCTTTAATCTAAGGTTATTCAACTGCTTCACAAGACTATGGACTAGATGCCCAAAAGAGGCAGAGATGCTCTTGTCCTAAGCACTTACCTGTACCTGATACCTAAAATTTTTCCTAAGCCTGGGGAAGACTAAATTCCTCTATATGTTAGAGCTTTCAGCTAACAATTCCCAGGGGTGCCTGCCCATCTATTACTGTACATCAACACTGTTGAAATCTTGGCAGAACTGGTGAACTCCATTAGCCTAAATAGCTGAAAGACTTGCAAACAGAGGGATATCTCAAGAAAACACACAGGCAAGTGATCTCCTGCTGCCCTTACTGCAACTGTCCATGTTTACCAGCTGCAGTCCAGAAGCCATCTAGGCATTGACAAAGCTCTACTCAAGCAAGATGTTTAATTTGGGCAAAAGGCCATGCTAAAATGGATGTATAGCTTCCAGTCCACAGCTGGCTTGTGTCTGTGAGCTCACAGAGCTGGCAGAGGAACTCTCAGATGTCTTAGGCGAATGTATGTTGTGGATTTATATATGTTTCTTTGGACCCTGCAGAGAAGAGAGGCATTCTGTTAGATAAGCATACGATGAATTTCTCCAAATAAAACACAGCAGGGGAGAAAAATATAACCTCTCATGTCAGTTCTGATGACTCTAAGACCCAGACTGAAATCCCTCAATTTCGTGGGATGATTTATACACACGCTTGCCAAAATCATACTCCTTATCATCAAGTTAGAGGGCTAAATTTTATGTGGACCAGGTCTATCAGCACTTTGGCCTGAAACTTCTTTTTGTGGGTGGGCTAATTGCACAGAGGAAAAACAAACTCATCCAATGATGCAAAGTCTAGATTTACTGATGTGGTGTGGCAGGTATTTCATATGAAAGGGGGTAGCGCCACTTAGAGATAATGAGTAAGTCCAAACGTGGAATAACTTGTAGCTTTTAATAATCTGCACATTTATTCATATGACATGCAATAGCTAGAAGGAGGGATTTAAAAGAAAAATATTCTAGAATCCTACCTAAACTTTTCTGTGTTATTATATAGGATACTCAGCATTCTTTGCATTTTAATGAAACAAAATACTATATATGATTTTAGGAAAAATATTAAGAAGTTCAGCAGTTATTTCTCTGTCACAGATTTATACGGCTGAGTAATAAATCTGTTTCTTTCCATTATGCCAACTCTAGTTAATTATCCAGGGTTAAATCCTGCAGTAGATGTTTTAACTTATATCAGCTTAGCATTTTGCCCCAAGGCTTTCATGCAAATATTCTCTATTTTGAGAACATTAAGGGGCTTGATTAAAAGCTCAATGTGGTCTTTATTAAACAATTTAATAGCAAATACCTACAAGAATGTTTGGCTTAAAATGCTTCAATACACAGAGCGCTCTAAGCAGCCAACATAACAGGCCCAGATCTACAAAGTCTTTAAACTGGTTACCATGCCATTCCTATTTGCTTTCAAAGCGTAAGGACAGCATGAGCAACTGCTTTGTGAAATTTTCCAAGAATATAAAGTACCTGACAATTCTGACATGTTCAGACTCTTCTATGGAGCTTAATACCCTGCAGCACCACTTAAATCTTGAGGGTTGTTCTTTTAATCTCTTTCCCACCATCAGAGAACTGTCCTTCACATCGTAGCATGGCTAATTTACAAGTTTCAAATGCAGCTTTGAAACACGCAACAAACTGGACCTAAGTAGAACAGTGAGCCTTTAACATACTTGGAGGAAAAGAGACATTTCCTTTGTTTTAGTTTAGAGAAAGAAAAAATGATCATAATTTCACATGAAAAATGTTCTCAGATGCCATTTGATCTCAGACTTAAGGTTCTGTTGCAAAATGACTTAGAAGTACCTCAGACAAAGGGATTTATCTGCCCCAAGTTGCACACTTACACCTGAAGGAAGAAGAAGAATTATAAAAAAAAAATTGTATACCTTCACATTATGCGGCTCAACTAAAAATTCTTTTTCCACTGACATGAATCCATGCATGAGTTCTCCAATGACATGCATTTATAGATTTTTAGACATGAGACCATCATCTATTTATGCTAAGCAGACATGGCTCTGCAAGATCACCATGCAGTGTTTATAAAATATATTGTGAATTAAGCACCTGTTAAAACAGGAAATCTGCAAGTTCTTGCAGATACTTGAAAATCTCAGTTAGATAAAAGTGAGTTTTTCTTTTCTTTTATAGTATGTGGTGAATCTTGAAAAATCAAGGAGATTTAGCCAGCAGAATCCAATAAAAAAGATTTTTGAAAAATAGATTTATTCGTGAAAGCCCCAAAAGATACATTCTAAGCTTCTTGTTTTAAAGGCAAGCGCCAGAATTAAGTCTGCCTGGCAAGTTTAATTAATAGCAGAGGAAAAATAGAAACTATCATCTGGCTCAAACTCTGTATCTGCAGCCTTCAGTAACAAAATTGGCATTAGAGGCAATCCGTCTACCTGTAGAAATAGGGACTTCATGTTCCTTTATGAACACTAGCTGTATCTTCTTGTTGTGGGGTGTAACTAAACACCGTGTTTCGGTGCTATAACTTAAAACTGACTTTTATAAAAGACTGAGGATATAGTTCAGAGGAAATGGGTGCACATAGTGGTGAAACTGGCACAGTAGTCCCAGACAGTGCAATCAGACTGTGGATATGTAGAGCAAAATTTTATCTGGGTATTCTGATTTAGACAGAATAAAAAGATAATAAATAGATTTCCATGGTGGAAAAAAAATCCAGAATATGTGTGATACTGTAGAAAAAGAAAAAACTTTACTACTTAGTCAAAGTGGACAATGTTTTTATGAATATACAATTTGGCTGCGCAATTGTTATACAGGAAAGATAGGATTACTAAACCCTAGGCGGACAAGAGAACCATGCTTCATACTGAGAAAGTTTTTTGACAAAAGGTCAAGTGTGTGTTGGCTGCAAAATATATATACATTTAGGAAATGTGTATTTATATTTTCCTAGGGATGGAAGAGTAATCTGGTTTGACTTGGTCATAATCTACCTTTGATATTCTGTTTCCTCAGGCAAACAAACCAGAGAGGAGATGTAAGCGTCCACGAGGACAGGTGGAATAGGGGATGATCTGCTTATCTATAAAGGGAATAAGCTAGCCACTGGTGGGTTCAGTATTCGTTCAAAGAAGATGCTTAGAAAACTTGTTTTGTTCAGAATTTTACATTCAACTGCATCTGTATTACAGAAGTAACACAAGGACTTTTTAACTATGTCATTCTTCCACATTTTAGTGTTTAATAAGATGATTATAAGCACTGGTTTTCTAGGTGTGAAAACACTGTTTGTAGGGTAGCTGAATTTGAAAGGGACCTTTGAGTTCATATAGTCCAAATCATGGTTCTTCACTAACTGGTTACGGAGACAGCAGGGAAGCAGGAAGAAATAGTCTAAATTAAGCACATGCAATAGGAATATTAGTTAACAACAGGAAGACAAAATAAGCAGCAGCTTTCAGAGTTTTTCTGTCTTAAGTGAAAAGAGAGGAAAAGTTAAACAGCCAGCATCAGTTTCAGCCAAGATGATGAGGCTCTTAATTGAAAAACATAGTCTAGAATTATGTTTTCTTGTCTTGCATTTTTCTTTTGTAATTGTTTCATATTACATTCCAAAATTCAGCAGAGTTGAACTCTTTTGTACTATATATAGATGGATGTTAAAATCATCTTGGTAACCTGACAACACCCAGTGCAATTCCTAGAGCAGCAGAGCAAACATAACCAGGGTGCACTGATTACTCCTGAATGACAGGCAACTCAGATCTGGGAGAACCAACAACCCATGGACTCCTCCACTACGATGTTACAATCACCTTTTAAGTTCTTAAATTGACTGTGCCAATCTTGTGGAGAGGACTCTCCCTTAGTCAATACTGATCAGTTAGAGGAAAACAAAGCAATTTTTTTGAGGGTACAGACAGGAATAATGTCTTTTTCCAAAATTTTTATGGGCCTTTCAGTACTCGTGTGATTGTTACCTTTCAGGAAGCGAAGGATATTTTTAAACTTTGACACCTGATACTGAACTGTATGAATTTAAAAAAAAACCCCAACATGAACAAACCACAAACCAAACAACAAAGACAGCATTTTCCTGTTCCTGTGATAAACACCTCCAAAATAATGAATTTATTGTTATGTTTTCTTGAAAATGTATAAGCAATTCTGGTGTTGGAAGATTCTTTCCATGTGGTATGATACATTGCATTATTTAGAATTTTTCTGTATTTTAAATATATTACCCATATGCCTGCCTTCTGTTGACTGTTAGTGTATGCATTTTCCTATGCTTATGTCTATAGCTTTGGTTTAGATAATTAGGCTCGTCAGATCTACTTGGGAAATATTTTTTTTCTCAGTCATATCTAGCTTTGTCCCTAGTACTGTTGATTCCACTGAAATTGGATTCTCATTGGAAATTTCTTTATTTGTTAAAACTTTTGAATTTCACACCTCAATGTATTTTCTAAATACATAATTTTTATTATTAAGAATATATGTAATTCACAAAAATGAGAGATTTCCCCTCTCGAACGTTGAAGACACGTCTCATTTTTATATAGGTTAGATATTTCTCTGATTTTAGAGGGGCTGATTGTTTAAAAATAGGGTTGCCTTCTATCCACCTTTTTGAACTCCAGTGACTTGCATTCAGCATTCATTTTCTAGAGTCCAGATCTTACTGAGTTACTCATTCCTTCTTTTTGGTAGTACAACTTTGAGTAATCTCTCAAAGCAAGATGCTTAACATACATGCTTGAAATGGGTTGCAGTCAGCTGCCTCCATGTGACCTTTTTTGAGGGTTTAAAACTACTCTTCTCAGCAAGTCCTTTTCCTACCCACATAGAAAGCCAAGAACATTAAAACTTGGATGTTTTTGCTTCCTTGCATTAGTGATGGTGGGTGTGTGCCAGCAGAGAGACAAGAGGTGAATTGGATCACACAAATGAATATATCAAAAATTACTGCAGGATTTCTCCTTTTTTTTTATTTTACATTTGTGAAATGGTTTTCAAGAGAGTTTGTTTTTTTCAAGGCAGAGGATGTAGGAATTTAGTTTAAAAAAGATACTTGATATGAAAGAATATGACATATTGAGGCTACAAATGACACCTAAGGAAACTTAATCCTTTGGGTTTGTAATTGTATAAATTTCTGGTGGAAATACCTATCGTAATCCCCAATTGTCAACTATTGAGAACCATTTACAGAAAACAGAGAAGTAGCTGCTAGAAGAACAAAAGGTTTTCATTTTATATCAACTATAGGAATATGCTTTTCACTTGAAAGTAATGAGTTCTAGATGCTTTTAAATTAAAAAATGGTGAAAAATTACACCTTACCATCATCAGAGGATAATCTCATAAATTATTTTACAAAGAAATAAAGAAAAAATTCTGGAAGATCCAGTAGGAAATATGCTAAAAATGGAAGTTAGTAGTCTTTTTCAAATTATGAGGAGTTAATTAGATTTCTGAGATTGAAATATTTTTAAATATGCAATTTACTGTTTGATCATGTATATAATATTTTAGCTCATTTCCAGTTAGTAAATTAAAGAGTAGGTAAAATAATGGATAAAATAGTTTGAGTGTAACTGTAGTCTTAGCAGTTTTCTAATGTGTGTGTTCTAGGTGGAATAGATCTTGTTCCTCTTTCTTTGAAGAATTTTAAGGAGTAAATTCACAAAATCGCCAAAGTGAAATTTGATGAGGAAAATAAGCAAAAATTAAACTGGGTGATTTTGCCTGAAGAGATTACAAAAGAGCTCACAGAATATTTTCCATTAGTACATTGTTTGTAGCAGAGGAGGCTTGGGAGATGAGGGGAAAAGAGAGAAGCAGCAAACATCTGGGGAATATGCATTATCCAAGCAACATAACTGGACCTTGGAGAGGATATGAATCCACAGTGTGCTGGTTGGATCTGTCTGCGGCACATCCAGCAACAGCTGCTAAAGGTGCGACCACTGCCAGATGACACCACAGTCTAAGGAAACTGAATGTATGGAGCAGAGGAATTACTGCAGGAGGGAAGAAAAACAGAGCAGCAGGAGAGTAGCTCTCTCCACAACCTGTTCCAGGAATAAATATTGTTGTTAATGAGCTCATTCCTGTGTCACTATTCCAGGGAATTAAGTGCTAATCCACCAACAACTGACCCTTCAACTGCACAATATTTTTGTAGAATTTTATTTTGAGAATTGTGATACATTCTTGGAGTGAAACAGAACTAAGCCATGGTTGAGTGCCATTTGATGCCCATCCATGCTGCCTGTTTCTCCCTGCTAACCAGAGAGGTTTTTGTCAACTTGATTGTATAATGGATAGACCAGTCAGGTAAAGACAGTCTAAATGGACCACCCTGAACTCTGATGGCCAGTGACTGATTTACATGGAATCATGTAGATGAGTTGTTAGCTTGCTTCCATGGTTTTGCAGATGCTCTAGGGGCTGCAGTTAGGTCCTGAAGAACATTGAATGACTTTTTTCTTTTAACAAAATCATGTTCCTAGTTTAGTTTGTGAAGCAAGGACTGTATTTTGAGTCATTCACGCACCAAAATCCAGTGACTGATGTAACTCTATGTATTGCACCATGAGAGATTGTCAGGTTCAGTTTATGGTTTGACTGAAAAAAAAGCCATTTGTCACAAAGGGTACTATGATGTTCACTTGACAGGTCTGTTTTCAGCACATTCCTTTCATAACTTAGCTGAATTAAACCTAATTTCCAATCTTAACTGGTCTCTTTAAAAAAGAATTAAAACCTAACCACTACTGGACAGTGAGAGAAATCAAAATCCTGACTCTTCACGTCCATCCCTAAAGAACAATAAGCACTGATTCTCCGAACAAAGTAATCACTGAAATGAGAAATCATTAATAAACAGCTATGGAGGTTCTTGGATTATTTATTTATGTCAATTCTGAGTTGTTTGAGAAATTGATATGAATAACCCATGCAAACACTATTAAACTTCTGCATGGATTGCAGGCCTTGGAAGAAATTTGGTTTTACAGAGAATTTTTTAGCAAATCCTGGAGATGTTTTAACACTTCCCAGTAAAATCTGATGAGAAATTAGTATTTGGTTGTAGCTGGCTTACAGCATAAAACCATTTTTAAGTAATTCAAAGATAGGATCAGTAAAGTTCATAAAGATGAAAATAACAGAGATAAATGGATTTTTTTGTATGCGTCAAAATTTACAGCATTAAAAACTTTTGACCTGTTGTAGTGAACAGCAAGAATGAAGGAAATGACTGTCACTAAAGGGGAACAGGTTAGAATTAAGAATAAGCAGGTCTTTGTTCTCGCTTCTCAAATGGCAAATGTACTTGTCAAGAATATTTTAAATTCAGCAGAACATACAACTGAAGAAAGAGTTTCTTCAGCAGAGATTGCTGTCACCTTGTGGCTTCAGTTGTTCTCTAAGTGCCATGTTTAATTTATCCCAATGACATTATGGTTGGTTTACAGGGTGTTTTTCTATTTACTCTTTGACATTTGAGCCTTATACACCAGAAGCCAAAGAGAGTCTAATTCTATTAATAATTTTTTAAATTATATGGATTTTTTAAATTACATATATGGATGATAATTTGTCATGGACTGGGAATGGGAGAGAAAGATTTTGTACTTATATTCAAACAGCAGCTTTAAAAGTCTCATGGGAAGACGATGACTGAAAAAGCACTAGGGTGATGAAAGCATGTCTGAGTTGTGGGGACAGAATTTACCAGTTGTGTTCGGAAATGATTTATTGTCTTTGAGGATTTTTGAGTAGGAATGATACTAGTCACATAGCATAGCCAGATACTGCTAACGTTAATTTTATATTCTCAGTTTTAACTTAATCATACAGTATACTTGATAGACTGGGTAGAAATTTGCAATTTTGGAGCTAGTGGTCTCTTTCAGGATGGCTGAGATTTTGTATACCGATAATAGAAAAAAGAGACAGAGAGCAGTTCCTTTGCTGTCTCTCTGTCTCTCAATAATAAGGGTTTCATTTTTTTTCCCTTGTGTCTTGCAAACATTAATGCTAAGCTGATTTTAGCAGAGGCAAAATGCACTGCTGTAATTCTAAGGCTTGATGAATCAATGAAAATGCTTAAGTTTCTTAAGCCAGCGTGCATCTTGTTAATGAAGATCCTTGATGCTATCATGATAAGAAACGTATAGATTCTTAAATAGAATAAGAATCCAAATTAATGTGGCTTAATTGCATCAAGGCACTTAACCAAGTAAGCATTGACATAAAGCAGACCAGCACCAGGTATCATATTCTTTCGGAACATCCCTGTATAATTCCTGGTAACATGAAGCCCATACATCAACAAAAAGGTGAGTTTCAACAGTTAATTGAAGGACAGCATGAGACATTAGAGATTCTGAAAGAGAACAGCTTATTTACTGCTATATTTTCCACTTTGTAAATTTTGCGTAGAGTTAACAGGAGAAGTCTGAAACACTGGAGTTCTTTCCAGTGTGAATTTGCCTTATAAGTATACTTTCGGACTGTGTCCAAATGGTGGCATATCCAAACTACAGTTCTTTGCTCATTGATTTAACTGATAAATAGTGGAGACATATCTACTTTCCAATGCCACTAATTCTTACTGCAGTGCATTATCTTCATATCTTCTTCACCAGTTTCTACCACATATTAACAAAATCACTTTCTCCTTCTCTTTCATCAGTTCTTTCAAACACATCTATGTGTTTCTCTTCAGCACCTACAAAGAGAAGTTTGTAGGTCAGTTCATTTCAAGGCATGTTTGACTGTGCTCCTACAGACTATTGAAAAGTGATAAATTCCAGAACTAGTCCAAGGTAGACCGCAGCATTCAAATCAGTTGCAGGAGTCCAGTCCTTCCTCCACATCAGCCTCTTTACAGAAGTAGGGTACACCAACATAGCTTTAGTCAAACATTTGAGCCCAGATGTGGCAGGGATCCCCCCAGTATACATTGGTCATTCTTGCTGGATTTTCACATATCCGGCACAACCTCCAAAGGAGATGACTCGTGTCATTGCAACAACACATCAACAGCAAAGTAAAACTAACCTGTCTCACGACGGTCTAATCCCAGTTCATGTTCCCTGTTAGTGGGTAAACAATCCAACATTTGGTGAATTCTGCTTTACAATGATGGTTATTGAAATTTGTGGGACTGTCAGGCATACTTCCAAGCTAAGAATGCTACATCATATAGACTATGTTTAACAGCTGAACTTAGCAGCTCTAGTAAATTTGAGGACTGCCACTTTTCTGCCGGTCAGATATGCCATACTAACAAACTCTGTGTGCGCGTTTCACAAAAATAAGTAAAATTTGTCAAATTCATTGTAAAATGGCTCAATAAAAATTCCAAGTTGAGGATTTGAACTCTTCTTTTCCTATGCACTGTATGTGTCTACATCATTTACTGTGGCTTAGATAATGCTCTTAAGAAACTTGATTGTGAATCTTGGTCTTGAAGTTGTTGTCAATTTAAATATCTAGTAAGAATGCAAAAGCTGGAAATTGGGGTTTCTTTGTAGTTTAAAAACCAACAGTTTTCTAGTGTTAGTTAATGACAAAAATCGTGCTCCTGAAGTATTAATCTCTAGACTATGCCCGCTTAATTCTAGATTTTTCAGACAGCCAAAATGAGATATGTTCATATATATCGTTTTTCAGGAATATACCTTGTAATAACCTTCTTCCTGCAGGTGTAACTATTTCAAACAAAAAGATGAATCCTTTTGAGCATTTTGTTAAAACATGATCATTCCCTCACAAGAATGCTTTGAAGTCAAGCGTTTATGCTTAGTTAGGTTTACAAATGTGTAACACAAATACATGAGTTCCCAAGATGTATGTTACGCTTCAACAAAATGATGAGTTATGAAATTGTGCATTAATAAAAACAGTTGGTTCTCTTTGTAGCTCAGCTCCCTTTGCCCTCTCTCTTTATACAATAGTGTCAAATAGCTTTCTGCAGTACTTTTGAAGGACTATAACTGTCCTGTAGTCATAATATGCGAATTTATATTATGCATGAAAGGTCATGGCCTATGAGGAAGTCAGTTTCATGTATGTAGGCCCTATGGAAGTCATGCAAAAGGAAAAAAAAACAACTGGAAGGAGTGGGATCTAAAACCTTGATTCGGTAAAAAACACCCACGTATACAACAAGACATTTGGTGAATAATGGAAAATGCACATAAAATACACCCACAGGTCAGGGAAAATGTGTATTCCAATACCAAATAGAGGTCTGGATCTTGTAAACCCGAGGAGAAAAAGAACTATATCATACATATATGAGATTGTCCATGTCAGGCAGCAGAATTTATTTCCTTTGTTACTAGTGTAAGAGATGGAAAGATGCATATTTTCATCTCTTATTCCAAATAAGCTAAGATCAGAATACCACAGAACTTGTAATAGCAGACCCAGAGAGGACAGTAATTTAAAGATTCTGGGATGTTCGAAATGATGTGGTTTTAGAAGAAGTATTACTCCTCTTTGTCTGAGATTTTAGCTAAAAATTTTATGCCATGGATACTTCCAGTTTGGAAATGGGAGCAATCTTTGAATGAATATGCTGGGTTTTGACAGTTCTGTTTATTTACCCACAATTCATTTACAAGTATTCTTGACTTCTTCAAGAACTGAAAGAATAAAATAAGAAACAAAGTCTCTATTCAAGGCTGCAGTAATTAAATTCAGAGAGTTTAGGGTCAGGGTGGGTCAGGGCTCCATGGCCTGTTCTTACTGCCTGCTTCTTCCTAACAATATGCTTTACTTTTTGTCATTCACAAGCCTTTGCAATGTAGTCATGGGAAACCCTGGATCAAAAAGACCTTTTAATTTTAGCAGCACACATGAACCTGTGTTTGGAATAGGGCCTAGTACTATTTTTAAAATTATTTAAAGTCTTGTTTATAGTAATTTTTAATTATGGTGCAACCATTACATTCCAATATATAACTACCAATAACCCATATTCTACTGAAAATAATTTCCTTTCCAGGTACAACTTAAAGAGCTACAAGTTCTGCAGTTCTTACTGAATTAAATGTGTATTTTCATGTCATCCAGAAACACCACCTAATACTGCATCTACAGTTGTAGATATCCTGTCTCTGGAAACATTCAAGGTGTGATTGGATGGGGGTCTGAGCAGCCTAATCTAGTTGAAGATGTTTTGGCTCATTGCAGGAGGATCAGACCTTTAACAATCTCTTCCAACCCAAACCATTCTATGATTCTTCACAAGTCAGGAAGAAATCTTGCCAGAGGACACCAATAGATGAGATTTTTCTTAACAATGGCCTGAGACCTAGAGAACTGTGCTCCTGGAGAAAGGATAAAGCACTTGTGAAGGCTGAAGTGACAGGGGAAAAATAACTCCTTGAAATAATTGTGCAAGTCTCCACTGAACAGTGTAAGTGATCGGGCCCAGATGTTCCTGGGTATCTGTGAGAGAATCACATATATATGCTATAAGAAGTAGCCCATAAGAGGTCCTGAGCTTAAAGTAAAGCTTGAAACTTTGTCTACCACATCTTGGAGAAGAATGGGAGAGAATACTTATTAGCCTTACCTGATGATGACATTGTGTTTAACAGTGAGATATTTTCTTTGGGCAGCTCTGCAGAATACGAGCTGTGCCCTGTGGACATGCCATAAGCTGGAAGCCATCTAGCATACAGGAGCTAGCCATGAAGGAGGTAGTGAAAATATTAATGTCGGAATACACTTGCAGAGAAGCTCAGGAGTGAGCACTGGTATTGTCTGGAAGAAAGAAATACACTGACTCAGGTAGCTTGACCAATCCACCTCTAGTTTCTCCTGGAGACATCAGCATATTAGCTCTGCTTGCAATCATTTGCAGGGGCTCAGTCTTTTTGGTCAAAAAAACGTTTCTCTAAGAAACCATTCTTTCAAAATGTTATCTCCTGCTTAAAAATTTTATTGTAGGGAGATATGCCCAACTGCCTTATAACAGCAATGATTTGAGCTGCAACGGCTGCCCCTCACCCCTTGTCTTCTGGAGATGTGTGGTCTTGATTTCACTCTTATGGATCAGGTTTTCCTATCAGTTCAGACAGTCTGTCATTTCCTTCCTATTTTTCAGACGTACAAATCGCCCAGTCCTTCTCCTGATCTCTTCCTCAACTGAGTGGTATAAAATGGCTTTAACTATTCAGCCTGTTTCCAGCCTTACTACATATCTATTTCTAACCTTTCATGTTCACTTCACTACTTCCTTTCCCTGCTTCTTTCAATGTTTAATTAAGCTTATAGACCTTGTAAAACTTCCCTTGTGTGGCAGAGAGCAGATATGGGAGGTTGTTAGCCTCATACTGTTGATATACATGTGATTTTCTAAATTCATTGCAAACATAATCTATAAAAGGAAATGTGTTTAAAAGCTGAAACAAGCACAGAACAAAAAAGGAACTGAGAATAAGTCCTAATAAAGAATAGTCATTCATAGATTCCAAACAAACCACCAAAATTCCCAGGCAGAAAAGAAATTAACACTTTTACACAGTTGAATTCCCCTTTGAGTCTATATCTTAATCTAGCACTTATCTACAACTCTGTCAGTTAAGCTATAGAAGAATTTGCAGCACCATGTCCCAAGATTTAGCAGAGGCTGGGAGAGACAGGAAGTGGATGAATCACTTTGTGGAGAGCAGAGGGCAATGTTTTTTTATTGACGGACAGTATACCTCTTAAGTATGAAGGAAACACTTGCATTTCATGCTTGTTTTAATGCCTCTTGGGAAAATCCACCCAACTGTAGTACTGAAATGGAATATATGATTTGGTGAAGAGGCTGATGACGGTTGCAGTACACTGATAAAAAGGAGAGTCTGAAAAATGTCAGTGGGATTTTGGGTGAGAGTTTGGTGAGGAGGAGGATTTCAAACTACTTAACGGCAGCAGGCTGGATTTTCTGTAATGGAAGAACCCTAGTAGGCTTCAGTAAGGACAAGGTTTGGGAGGAAGCAAGTGAGGGGTGGTTATCACCTCTCCCCTATCAATTCCTTTGCCCCTGTAGAGCTCAGGACTTTCATTTCATTTTTGTCCCAGTCTGCTGAAAATCTTCACATTTTCTCTAACTATGGTCTTCCTTTTTCTCTCCTGCTTGTGACTTTTACTCA
Source organism: Tapera naevia (assembly GCA_033556795.1). Taxonomy (NCBI): domain Eukaryota; kingdom Metazoa; phylum Chordata; class Aves; order Cuculiformes; family Neomorphidae; genus Tapera; species Tapera naevia. The sequence continues at coordinate 24,080,394 of JAUMJJ010000038.1, forward strand.
CCTGTTTCAGCAGGTCTCACACACTGTTCCAGGTTGCAGCTACAGAGCTAGAAAGGCAAAGGACTTGGACTGGGCCTGCCCTTGAAGAGAAAGGGACAGTACCAAGCTCATATTAGCTGACTAGTAGGATCCTGCCTTTCCTTCCTGCCCATACTGCATCATCAGAAGCTAGACTGCAGAACCATCTCAAGTATCACCCTCTTGGTAGCACCAGGAGAAGCAAATGCCCTGCTACCCAGGCAAGTGTTTACTTCATCCATGTTTGTGTCTGATCCTGTTAGTATCAGTCTTCAGGAGCTTTGCAAGACACTGCCATACTATGGCTATGAATTTGCAGTATTAAAAGAAGGTAAACTTTGTTCAAATGTTCTCTATGAGACAAAAGTTACATTTTAGTCGCACTCTTATACAACTTTTATTTAGGTTCATATGCAATAATTTTAACAGTTTATTGTGTTTTATTTTCTAAAAATACAAATTATTTTGCAAACTATCAGGATAGGAATATATGCATTTAAATCTAAAGAAGAGTTTTCTTTCAATTATATAATAAATACATGCCCTCTTGATATTTTGAATCTCCAGGTCACAGAGTTTTCATTTCAATTAACTTCTCTGGCACTTGCACTAGTGTTTTAACCAAAACTATTGAAGTCAGGAAATAAATAAATGAAGGAAGGAAGAAATCATATTTTTACAGGCAAATATCTGTAGGTGCCAACTGCACAAAGATTAACTAGCAGATTTTGGGTCTCCTCGTGACTGGAAATATGCCAGATAATTTGGCAGATAATGTGCAGGAGCAACACATCCTGCTAAGGAATAGGTAAGCAATATTCGTTGGCTAAGGAACAGAAAATTTGGCTTGTAGCCAGCACAGAAGCTTACAAGAAAACACATTTTTAAAAACATTTTAGTTTTCAAATCAAAAGACTTTCAAAAGCTTACATTCACCTTCATACACAGTTAATATATGAATGAATAGCTATTCAGTCATAGTTGCAAGTCTCTTTTGCTTTTTATATTTTGATGGCAGATTTCAAATGGTGGCCCTAATAAGCTGTAAATATTCTTCCATTTGAAATTTTGACAAAAGTGTCCCACAGCAGGAGTCAAATTAAAATGTTAATTAGATAATACATTTGCTGATCACAATAATATTTTTTCTTTCATATTAGGAACTGTGGATGTTTATATGGTATAACAATCTATGTGATCTCAGTTTGTCAAAGGATGTAAAAAAATTATCATTACAAATACTATTAGAAAGCAGTGTAATGCTTTTTATTTATAAATAAGCATTGATAATATATTCTATTGGAAAATCCATGCAGATACTCTAATTACTTTCTCTACTCTTACTTCACTCTTTAATTGTCATCTCATTTGAATTGTCTCCTTTGCTCTCATCCATCATTCTTCCAAAAAATTTTTCCTTGAGAAAAGAAATAGTTAAGAAGGTCAAAGAAAACATAACCCCCTCGATGAACATGACTGTCAAATTTAACAATAGACAAGGAGAAGACTGAGGTACTCAAAAACTTTTTTGCATCAGTGTTCTCTAGCAAATCCTCTTCCCACACCTCTCATGTGGGACCACAAGTTAGGGACTGAGGGAGAAAAGTCTCTCCCACTGTAAGGGAAGATCACGCTCATGACCACCTGAGGAACCTGAACACACATAAGTCTATGGAACCTGACAAGATACATCCCAGAGTCCTGAGGGAATCAACTGAGATGGTTACCAGTGTTCATGGCATTTGAAAAGTCATGGTAGTTAGGGAAAGTCCCTGGAGACTGGAAAAAGGGAAACATTAGATACATTTTTAAAAAGAGTAGAAAAGACGGCTTGGGGAACTACTGACCTGTTAGCCTAATCTCTGTGCCTTGGAAGTTTATGTAACAGATCCTCCTAGAAGCTATGCTCAGATGCATGGAGGACAGAGAGGTGATTTGAGACAGCCAGCATGGTTTCACCAAAGGCAGGCCCTGCCTGACCAACCTAGTAGCTTTTTGTGATGGAGTGGCTATGTCAGTGGACAAGGGAAAAGCAATGGATGTCATCTATCTGTACTGGAGAAGCTTGAGAATTGGTCTTTCATGAACTTCATGAGGTTCAACAAGGCCAAGTGCCAGGCCCTGCACCTGGGTCAGTGTAACTGCTGGTATTGATACAGGCCAGGGGGCAGACTAATAGGTTGAGAGCAGCCCTGCCAAGAAGGACTTGGGAATACTGGTGGATGAAAAGTTGGACACGAACCAGCAACGTGTGTTTGCAGTCCAGAAGGTCAACTCTATCCTGGGCTGCATCAAAAGAAGTGTGGCCAGCAGGCTGAGGGAGGGGATTCTGCCCCTCTGTTCTGCTATGGTGAGATGTAACCTGGAGTACTGCGTTCAGCTCTGGAGTCCTCTGCACAGGAAAGACATGGGCCTGTTGGAGCAAGTCGAAAGGAGGGTCACAAAATTGATTAGATGGATTGAACACCTCTCCTATGAAGAAAGGTTGAGAGGCTTGGGGTTCTTCATCCTGGAAAAGAGAAGGCTCCAGGGAGACCATATTGTGACTTTTCAATACTTAAAGGGTAGGAATAAGTACGGAATAAGTAATAAGTAATAAATATGAATAAATATAATATATATATAATAAATATATATATAATATAATATAATATATACATTATATATTATATATTAAATATAATAATTAAATATAATAATTAAATTATATATTAAATATAATATATATAATAAATATATATATAATAAATATATATATAATAAATATAATATATGAATAAATATAAATATCAAAGCCTGTTTCTTTGGAAGGCAGTCTCTTGTAACCTGGGCTATCTAATTGAAAACACAGGATACTACTAAAAGTCTTACAAAAGACTACCTTCCAAAACTAAAGAAAACAGGATTTTGTAAAAGCTTTTTTGTAAAGATGGCTTTTATTTATATTAACACACAAGTAAAGATAATTGTTGATAAACAGGATTGTTTGCTGTTCATTCTTTCCATACGTAAAGAGATTGCCTCCTCAAATTGGAAAGTAGAACAGATATGATGTGACAAAATAAGCAGCTAGAGTCAATGAAGCTGAGAAGTGTGAGCTGAAATTTGAGGTAGTCTCCAAGCAATAAATCGTTAGGAGTAATTAGAAAATATACACATTCACAAACCCCATAATTAACCTACAGGAAGCCAAATTATGTTCATAAAACATTGCATTCAAAACAAGCAAACTAAAAACCTCATACATCTCCACCTGTAACTGCTTCTGTGGAATAGAAAACATATCGTAGGTTTCACGTGTTCTTTAGTTTCTCCATTCAGTTTCAGCATGCCAGATAGAATAGTGTGTGACTGTTGTTATCTTTGGATGCTTAGGAACAGTAGGTCAAACTAACCTTGTAAACTATTCCAAAAGTTTATAGCACTGAAATAGAGGAAGCCAGCAGTGAAAGGCCAAATTGTACATCCTCTTTTCAGAACACATTTGGCTAGCACCTCAGTTAGTCAAACAAGTCTGAACTCCTACAGTTTAGTATCTCTTTTAACAAGGTTCTGAATCACCTTCTCTTTCTGCGTTCACCAGAGAGAACCCTAACAAAGAAGTCTATTAAATTGCAGCTTGTCCTTGCGAATACCTCCCTAAATGGGTTACGAGGATTAGGCTTCCAAGGCATGAAGACTGGATCTGTAGAGGAAACTTGTGGTTAGCTTAAATGGAACTATAAAATAAATATCCATAACTGTATGAGTATGATAACATGACCCAGCAATACCAGTTTCAGTGGATAGCATGGTCTAAATAAACTAGATTGATGAGATATAGCCTTTTAGATAAACTTGTAGGGCTGTGATTTGGTGAGATATTCAGGTAAAAGATTGTGTACTTCGGAAAAATTTCTAAGATGCATGCAAATGATACAAGTACAGTTATTCTCTTTCTTATTTCTGCTTTCCCTGCCCTCAACAATCCCTAAAGTTTTCATTTTGGGAAGGGAATCTATACCTAGTGGTAGCCATATATATATATATGTCTTTGATAAACACATTTTTCTTAGAAATAATTTTGTTGATTACTACAGATGAATACTGCTGGGTGAAGTGGTACTTATTTTTGGTAAAATTAATGTCTGTCAAATTCTCAGCTGATTACTATATTTGTGTCATAGAATAAAAAGACTGTTCAATACCCTAAATTCTCTTGGAAAAAAAATTTGGGAGTCCATATTAGTCAATTTCGTCCTATGATCTATCTGTATACTCTCATTCCCACTCCGTTTCCTTAGAAATGCTTTGTGTTAGGATGAAATTTGCAGTTGGCTTGCAGTCATTTCACCATTACTTAAGTAATGCGTTCTTTGGGCAAAGCAGCACAGCATATAAAGAGAAATTCTACTGCTCAACCAAAGCTTTATTTTCATGTATTTTAATCTACTCTTTGAGAAAAGCACTTTTAGAATGTTTTCCTTTTGTTCTTGTCCACAAAGAGATTTTAAAATCTTTCTAAAGAGTTTACAGTGCCAAGAGGCAGAAAATGTGAATTCCATAATGCTCAAGGAGTAAAACTGGATTCCACTGAAGTCACTGGCTGAAAAAGGCAGTTGTGGATGTTGATTGCCAGCTAAAACTAGATCACTTAGGAGAATTAAAGCATTAAAAGGAGAAAATCATTAAACGAATTAAAAAAACCTGAAAATATCACATCACATCTGAAAAAATGATCCAATCTATCATTTGTCTCTCCACATTAAATACGCACAAATATAATAGCAGAGCCAAGTACTAAAAATTTTGTTCATCAACACTGATTAGCGCTAAGGAACACTGCAAATACCTTCCTGTCCTTTGCTTCCTACGCTCTGCTTTTACAGACTAGAATACAGGGCTGAGGCTTTCAGAGCACATCCGGTTATTTGGTAGCTGGTTGGTCAGTTTCTATGCTCTGGGTGAAGAAGTGCTGGCAGCTGTTCTCTGGTCAGGAATGGATGAGACAAAAATATGTGTTGATAAAAAGTTGCCCTGACAAGTCAAGTGTAGTATAAGCCTGATTGTTTTCATTCAGAAAATAGATCTGATTAAAAACCTAGTATCAACAGCTCCTTCTTTCTGAATCTATTCATAGTTGTGTACTCTGGAAGCATGTTAAGGATCAGATTTTTAGGTATAGTATCGTATTGAATGCCATTGTAACTGGGTACATAAAACTGTTAATTTCAAGATCCTAATTGTATCTCTTAAAAGTTGCAGGAGAATTCTTTGCATATGGCAAGAAATTTGTAGGAGCACAGATGGCTTTACTGCTTTATGATACAGGAATGGGATACTGATACAGTCTTACCTACTTGTAAAGTTAAGGTTTTCTAATTTTGCAATTTAATTTTTCCTTTTTTTTTCAGTCTAGTGGTAGTTGTATCAGACTTGTTTATTCTAGTGTAAGCTTGTTTAATGGAACCTTTATAAATGAATGTGGCTCAGAATTCTCTGACATCTATTCACACAAGAAAATGAACCAACTCTGAATAGACAGGAATACTGATTCTTAAATAGTTTTGAAGACAATAATTATTTAATTATGGGAGACACAATTCTTGGAAATTTAAATAATAAATTTAAAGATGCAGACTTTGATTTTCTGTCTGCAGAATCACCTAAAAAAAAAAAGAATAGCAAGATTTGCTGTTGGCATTGGACCACTCTTTAAGAGGGAAGAAAAAGAGCCTGGTAGACAGCACTATGAAATAGCCAAGCAGTCACACAGAAGTCTAGTCTTAGTGGAAAATATAGTTTTCTACTGATGTTTATAGCAGGTGCAGAAAAAGGACAGGTTGTACAGACACAGGATACATGGGAAGGAAGTACCACAAACTTTAAAGAATGAAATAAAGGAGGAAGCAATTTGCAATATTATTTATACTACATAAGCATCTTGGAACACTGTTTCTTACCTTGAACCTTAATATTATCCCTTGTGTACACTCGCACTGCAAATACTTTGCCAAAGAAATTGGCTTCCTAAACCAATCTAAATTGTAAATATAAAACATAGGACTATGCCTGGATAAGGACTGATGGGAAATTCCAGGTGATAATTCTTGTCGGTGTAATGGGCAGTTGCTTGCACATTTAAACTAGCACAAGCAAATATTGGGAAGAGTAACTTTCAGAGAGGTGGTCCCACCATTTGATTAAGCTGTTGGCATTTGCTGATCAAAAAGTAAGAAAGATGAAAAATACAGTTTGTGCCCCCAGGAAAAGGCATTTTTCAAATCCAGATGAAAAATGTTGAAATTGTGCGATGCTTTGGTGTACTGTATTGAGATATGAGATGAAATAATGGATATACTGTCACACCAGTACATGTGCGAAAAAGGGAAGTGTTACTTGTAACAGGAGCTGTAGAACTGCAGAATTTAAGCTGGAGGAGTGATGAAAGGATGACATTTATGTCTATTCTATAACTTCAGCTATGGTGCTGCTGGGTATAATATTTGTGCCTGACCATAAGTTCTCTACACTTAGGTTAATTCCCTGGGTAGTCCAAGAATTCCCCATCTAGTCTTCATGTAGATGAGACACTAGACTGACTTAAGACAAAGTGATTAACTGAAGTTCTGCAAGAAAACCTTGGTACAAGAAATAGCTACTTTTACATAAATATTTTGATTTGAACTAATGTAGAGTTAAGTTTCGTCTAAGTAACTGTGTTTCTTGAAAGCTAGGCAGACACAGACTGTTCCTCTAATAGCATGATTTCTTGGTAGCATTTTTTTTTTCAAATAATGCTTTTTCCAGATACTGATTAAAGGAAATTATAACATCTCGTGTTAAGTATAATATGTGCTGAACAGATGCATCTTCTTCTATAATCACGTTCATCTGTAGTATTTCCCTATGTGGGATACAAGGTCCGACAGAAAGTTGGTTCCAAAGCTTCAAACAGCAGAGATTTGGCTGCTGTGAAATTCACAATAAAATTAAAATTAAACCTTGGAAAGTAATAGAATATGCATAAGATTTCTAGGAAAATCTATACATGTGCATGTAAGAGGGAAATATATTCTGTGATCAGTTGTTATCTCGTTACACGGCTGATGGAAATCATTCCCTCATATGTCCAATGCTGATGTTAAAGCATACTTACTTTCTAAAACTCCAAGTCTTAGAGAGTTTACTTTCCAGCATTTTTGGTGTCATACTTGACTAACTGTTATATGGACTCTCCAGGTGGCAATTCTGGGCAGTCCTGAAGATTAACTCAGGCTACCCTGATAGACCTTCCTTTATTCTTAAATGTATTGACTGTCATCCTGTGTGGAGAATCTGGAATATCCCCATGTGGTTCCTGTCGATCAAGCTGTACTTTTAAGTAGTTAGTAGAAGCTGTTCCCACAGATGTAGAAATAGTCATGCAGGACAGTCTTTCATATATAAGATAGTTAAAAAATTTTTAATACATAGCTAAACATAAGCAGTAGGAATAGATCATGAAATCATGAAGGACCACAGAGCAGATAGGTGTAAGAACTGAGCAGAACAGCAGTTTAGAGAGTCTCATCCAGTACAGCTGAAAACCAAGCTGCAAGAACCCTTGCAACAGACCATTGCTTTAATATTTAGTCATCTGTTGATGCTGATTCTTAATGTATCAATGTGTTTATATATGACAATATAATCTTATTAGTTTACCTACACATTTCCCAAGCACTTCTTTTAGACACTGACTAAGGCTTCTCTGACATTTGCCACCTTTAAAGACCTAAAATGTAGACTTATCTAATCGATAGCCTAACTGAAGAGACAATTTCTTTCATCTGTCTGCAATTTAGTTGCTTCCCTGAATCCTACTTCTAAAAAGAAATTACTGTCCAGACAGTAGCTGCTGTTCCGATTTCCTGCTGCTGCTGACATAAGAAGTTATCTTTAGTGGCTTTCTCGGAGAATCATTTTCCAGTCTTTGAGAAAGCATCACAGGTTTTTCAGGGTTGAAATTGGCTTTAATGTTCAATTAAATACCTTCCATTTTCTCACATCACAGGTTTATTCTATCCCTATGATACTTTTCATTTTCTTTTCGTACACTAACATAAGTGGCTCTTCAATAACTTTAAGATATCTAGTTCACTTCTGTGAAGACTAAGAAAGTGAAAGCTGAAAAAGCTTGCTTTCTGAGCAGTCAGAAACACTTAGAGGTCTGTCACTTTTCTCAGGTTGGAAAACAGATACATATAATCCAGGAAACTATTTGAATCATTGTAGCTTCTTGTTTTATTGATAAATTTGGGCTGGCTACAGAACTACATTCTTCTTTATTTTTAGGGATGCAGTATATGCCTTATTAGCTGTTGGAGGTCTTGCACAAAGAATCTTGGAAAGAACACAGCAAGCTATGACTGTGCTCATCTGTTTTAGCTCAGACATATGTGGATCCTTCTGCATCCACATTGTTAGTGTTATGCTGTTTAAAAGGTTCACACTAGATCTCTGTTTAAAGTTATATTTGTGTCGCATTGAGCTGAGCCCCTGCTTTTTTTTTTTTTGTGCTCCTCTAAGGCAGTGCATTAACGTGAACACATTGATAAGAATGCATAACATATATTAATTTCTAGAAAAGCTGTCACTATACCCTATACCAAGACCAGCCTCATTAAAACCAGCTCTAATCACAAATTTGGTGATGTAAGCATTCAAATAGTTAATAAAAGCTGTCCCATTATGATTTTTTATGCCTTATAAATAAATAAATTAGAAAATATGATAAATGTCAAGTAGTCTATGGATTTATTAGCTGAATTGATAAGTGGAAGCATTCATTAGATGAATAATAGATTGTTAACAAGCTACAGTTAAAGTGTGATGCATGAAGGAAACACAGACTTTTGGAAGTTGTTTACATTGTCAGCCTTCAAAACTACATCTGATTCTTTATCTGGATGCAGAATTGTTGCAATACATATGAGATTACCAGCCCATAACCATCAGAGCTGAGGTAATTTGAAATTGAAATGAAAGTAGAAATACAGATTTTGATAATAACATTTAAATGTAAAAAAAATTAAGTTCTTTCTGAGGTGTTGTCTGCTTTTCTCTTCTTGAGGACTATGTTCCTTCAAGGAAGCTCACTGATCAGAAGTGTTCCCTTAGCCTTCATGTATTTACAGCTTGTTTTGGGAAGTTCACAGCGAAAAACAAGTTTAAGTGGGTGAATTTCAAACTTCTGGTTACCTTTGGATTCCCTCTCCATCTCTGAATAAAACAATTTGTTTCTTTAGAGAAGTAAGTAAGATAAAACATTGAGTAACAACTTAAAAGAAGAAACTAAATTAATGACTGACATAACATCAAGAAAAAAGAGGAATATTACATCAACTTCTATGATAGATATTCATTCACAGGCAAATTTATAATGGCAAGTGTATTAATTGTGTTCACTGAAGGTAAATGCAAATGACTGGGTTGATCTACTTGGATATAGAGTAGTTCAGTCATTTCCCATATACCCTAAACTGCCAAGGAACCAAACTTTAATTAGCTCTTTAAAAGTACCTGTGTCTATACACACAGACAATTAAGAAATAGTACCTGGTTTTCATTCTATATACACAGTTACCTCTGAAAAGTTTTATTTTTTCATGTAGCAATGAAAAGTTAAATTTTGTATAGCATACTTCTGCATCAATTTGTCCAATGGCTGAATATGGAGGTTTGATGAGTAATTTAGGATTTTTGAAGTCTGGAAAAATACCACTTACAACTACTTCAGACTAATAATGAATGCCACTCTCAATGGAAGATTTAACTCAAAAGCAGTTGGTCAAATCCACGCCTGGAATTAATTAGAGATGAGTTCGTTAGCAACTTGGCCAGATGTGTCCCAGATGAACTCTTCAGTTGAGGATGTTCCTCCACCTACAGCAGTCTACCTATGATTCACCAAAATGATCTAACATAATTACAATGTTCTAAGTTTCTTTTAGCTTTTCCAAATCTGAAAGAGTCTTTTTTTAATCTTACATCTTTTCAATGGTATTTTTAGACATTTTAGAATGTGGACATTCATCCAAACATAAATATATTTGTTATGTTCCAACAGAAAATTCATTATGATAAATCCTCTGTAAAGGGCAGGTGCTGCAGTTAGTGCTGGAAAATGAAAATATTGGTCTAGTTGTGTTTTGTCTGGTTTCCTATCTGTGGGGTTCCCTAAATATTTTGCGTACAACAGTTGTCTAAAACTTATGTGGGGCTGCTATGTCTACTGAAATTTTATCTTCAGTAACAACACAGGAGAGCTTTACAGTGTATATAAGGGATAATCTAACATCCATTTTTAGTGTCAGTGTGTTTTTGTAAGTTTAAATGACAACAAGGTAGTGGTCCTTAAGAAACAAACTGCTTTAACATGTTCTCCATAGTGAACTGCACATTTGTGCAATGTTAAAAAATTACAGGGCATAATATAAGCTATATGCATGAGCATTCACTTCAGCTATACACATAAATGACACATCTCAAAGAAACCCCTGCTTCTGATAAGTAGATGCCCCATCTTTAACCTAGCTTGTGGACACAGTCCAAGTCTGGCTGTATTCCAGAGAGGTTTATGTAGCAGATTTTCTCACATAATGAATATTACTTGAAACTTTTGTGTTGAATGATTATACTTGCACTTCTTGTATTTATCATAAATGGTTAATCCCAACTCCATCTTCCACGACTGTGATTAAAAAGAAAAGTGCTTTAATTCCAAATATGAAATATTCTTTCTGCAGGCAACAAACTGTAATCAGTTTTGTAAAGGAGTGTGGTTTGGCATATTTCTGCATGCCATTAATCTCCATAACTTTTATCCTAACTGCCATGTTTGGTGTTTTAACATCTTATAAGTGCTAAGCTATCTTTCCAAGAATAATATTCATATTAACTGTAAGAAATTTTCAGATTTATTGGACCGAAAGCGGATGCAGAAAATTAAAGATACTTTCCCCAGCTTGAGAGGATGAAAAATGCTTGAATTGGTTTATATTTCTGAATTGTACATTGTACAGTTGTATCCAAAATGTATATATTTTAACTTTTAGACTGTATTATTTATTAATTTTTGTATTTAGGTTAATAATTGACATACACGATTTATGCAGTGTCTCTATAGGGCTGTAGCTAATGTTTAGACTCCCATCAGATCCCCTTGCTTACTGTTTGCTTGAAATAAATATAAACAGTTTCTGGGGAAAAGACAGACAATTCCTGTCAAATACATACCGTATAGTGTTTTCATGTGTATTGAAATATGTGTGTATGGGGTTTTTTGTGTGTATATGTATGCATTATCTATCACAGCTATTTGTGGAGGAGAGATGCTTTTGTTGCCAATTAAATTTAATGTCCTCTTGAATAAACGGCAAAACTCTAGTTTCTTTAAATAAGTATTTCATAGACTATTCATTACTTACGTACACAGATTCTGATAACGAGTAGGTGGAATTAGATTTACATCGACATTTTTTGTTTCCAAAGGAAGCCACGTTCTACTCTATAGTGGCTTTGTTTGTAAGATGATCAACTGTATGGATAGTTGTTGTTGTTTTATTATATAGTATTCAAGAGCAAAGACAGTCCTTTTATTTTCAAGAGCTGTACTTCTAAGTGTATACTAAAGGACTCTGTTGTGTCAATAGACAGATACCACATATTTGTATGAGAAAGCTCTCTTTAAGAGAAATTGTATCATTTTTAATCCTTTTCCACTGATTTTCATTTGTCTTAATGTTATGAATTTTTTACGGTACTGGTTTTTGTATTCTACTTCAGTCCAAAACTTCAGTTTAGACTTGAAAAGCCTTTTGATACTTCTTCAAGCCAGGAATCCTGAGATTCAGCTAGCTCTCTTTGGAGATCTGTTCTTAATATCAAATTTTAACCTCTTTTGTTGTGAATTTTGTAAATTATTTGCACTGTCCTTTGTGAACTTGGACAGCAGTTGATCATTTTCCTCTATAGAAAGTGCATTATACATTTTTGAAGACTGTAATCATGTCTGAGTCCACTCTTTACTCTTCTAGACTAAACAAGTCCCATAATTTCAACCTTTCCTCATAGGTCATTTTCTGCACCTCTTATGATTTTATTACTCTTCTCTGGACTCTATCTAATTTGTTCACAACTTTCGTAATGACTCAAGCCTGGTTTGTGTCCACTAGCAGAACTACATTCTCCTTAATATTGTTAAGACATGGTTTTAAAACAAACAATTAAGACAAAATAGTTTGATCACAAAGTGACTCAGGTGTAAAACATCTTTATGTGAGAGCTATCTCTCCCTTAGAAAGCCTAAAACAATGCCTGTACAATTTTGTCAGCCAAGAAAAAAAAAATGCATTGTTTGTAAAATATGGGAGTGGTTAAACTATTGTATGTATAAACTAAGTATGTTTGGGCTTTCAGTACTGTGGAGATACAGTCATTATCAATAAGGTCTTAATCTTGGGCTGAATCCTATCCTTAATCTTATCCTAGTTTTGAAGCATTTGCTGTGTACTTGCTGAGGCTTTAACTTCAAAGCTATTCTTAAGACGATGAATCTTTTCACTACAAAAAGAAAGCATTAAAGTGATGGAGAAGAGAAAGGTTTGGAATTTCCCTTCGTTTAGAATAGGGATACAGAGGTTATACATCAAACCAAAATTTCCATCCCTCTCAAACCCATATAATTTGGATAGGAAACTCCAGCCAAGTTCTCAGAGCATTTTGGCATTTCCCTGCTCAGTCAAAACTGTGAAGGGAAATTAAACTATGGAGGAAAAGTCTAAAGACTGTATCTCAGTCCTCTCATGGTAGAACATTTCATGGAGTGTATTTGTTCATGATACTTGTTTTGTTTTACAGTATCATCTAAATAATGATACTGACTGTTTTTGTTGTTGTTTTGTAAAGTAAAACCTCCTTTCCCTTTCCTTGTCCATGTTCACAGTTCAAAATATCTTGCTGTTTGGAGTGCTGTATGGCATGTTCTTACATCTGAAGAGCTGACGGGTGGCCTGAAACAGAGGGAAGAGATTTGGACATCCTGTGTGCAACCTGAAAAAACAGCAAAGGGGGCTGATAGCAAAGAAACATTTTTGTCTAGAACTATTGGCCTCATTTCCTGTGAAAAAAAAGGCTACATAGACTTCATCCATTTCAGCCTTTCTCCTGGCTCATAACTCAGCATTGTCTTGTTATTTGAAATAAACCACCAGGTTCTCTTTGACTATGTCAGTCAAGAGAGATTTAAATGAAGTATATACAGGGATGTATTCAAATGCAGACAGAAGCTTAATGATTAGACAGATTTTTTTCCATTATTCTTAATCAGGAGATAGTGATGCAGGCCAGTGATACAACCAGGCAAGCTCACATGTCTTGTAAGCAAGCTTTTTAGTCATACTCTAAACCTTAAAATAATCCTCAATAGTCTCCATTTTTAGCAATGAGAGGGGGAAAAAGTGCCCTTAAGCTCTTCAGCATTGTCTGGCCTTTCCCATTCTTCATTCCTCAGAGGTCTGGAAAGAAAGACCTACCACCTGCCTGCCAGGCAACATGTCAAGGGATCCTTATCTGTTTTTCTGACTGCTTGCCAGAAACTAGGTTAAGACAAAAAAGCAGACTGAGGATAGGAGCAAGACAGTCTTGGAAGCATGCCTGTTGACAGTAAGGTGCGGAGCAGCCAAAGGCACTCTCCTGTCCTGAGCCCTGCACATTGCCATCGCAGGGCTTAGTGCCTATATTTTAAATAGATTTTTCCTATGTGTCTCCTTTCTCATAAGCTTGTCCTCTACAATGCTTTTTATCTGTTAACAGATGACAGCTGTGTATATGACCTAGTCAGCTTTAAAAGAAGCAGGCACTACATGTACTAGTTTACTCTATGTGAATAATATTTAGGTTAAGAACACTGAGTACTTTCGTAGTACTACCAGCAATCCACAAGATGTCATACTCTGACAAAAATGGTATTTTCTGTGTACCTGGAAAGTATTGCAGTACTGTCCTTCCAGAAACAGCACAGTCTGTTCAGGCAGCTTCAACTTAAGGTGTTCAGACAGGCAGAAGGCCACCCTTGAGCAAGAATGTTCTGAGATGTATTGCAATGTTTTGGTGACCGTTGAGTTGCCAACATGAATTCATCTCTAAATTATTAAAAGAACATGTGAACAAATGCACCCTTAAGCACTTATCTCATAGCTCTACAAAAAATTCAGACTCAGTAGCAGGGAAAGGAGCAATAGATTGCCCAACTGGAAACTGAATACTGTCATTTATTTTGAAGGTATTTTTAAGGTTAGTAAGAGTGGGTCACAAATGTACCAAACAGAAGACACTTTACTGCAACTCTGAAACTTCTCACTTTATGCAATGAGCACTTATTGTAATACTTCTAGAAGCTGCTGTTCTTTTAAATAAAAATTACTTTGCTGCTGGAAAGGTTAAGTTTCAGAGAAAAATTAACTTACTTAATCTTTAAAAAATTCATAATGTTTTTTTCCTCTAGTTTGGTTTGTGCCCTTTGTTGAGTGTCTGTGTTCTTCATACATTTCCAAGAGTTTTATTTCTTGGTTGTAAAAAAAAAAATCTTTACACTCAGATTATAAATACTGAGTGGAATCATTCTTTCTCTAGTGTTTGTAAAGATAGGGAAAATATTTCAAAGTGGAGCTGACAGACAATCAGGCTGTAAAAATACTACAGGAAGCATTTTGTGGTAGATAAATGACAGTTCTAAATAGACTTGTGAAAAGGATCAAACCCCACCATGACAGTCAGCAGAATGTTTATGAGCGTCTGTCCATGCAAATACTCAAAGCGTGACTGTTTTAAAAAAGCCATTGTTCCAAATAGCAAGAGCTATCACGCGTTACCACCAGAGGCTTTAGGTAAGGTTCATACCAGTTGCACATGTTGGGTTGTGAGTGGGATAGTAAAGACAGGAAATGAAATTAATGCAGAACCAATGTCATGAGATTAGGAGAAAATGACTTGCAGTATCTTGGGTTTTTGGTGAAAAGTTAGTGTCAAATGAAGTTAAAATAAGTACTGATGGATATTTAGATGCTTGGATACACAAGAAATACGTCAGATCATTTTAGGAGACTTTGAAATTTTTGCTACGTTCTGTTTTTACTTGGGGTTTCGCTAGAAGATTTCTTAAGGGTCAGAATGTAGAACATAGTAATTAAACATGAAAGGAGATAAGAGAAGTAAAATCTGGATTCTGTGTTGGATGGAATACTTAGAAGGCTTATTAAGATTTTTTTTTTATTTACAAAGAAATATAAAGTATAGTTGAGTTTTAATAAAATCAGACATCAAAGAAGAAAAGTAAATATGAATCAACTTAACTACCTCCTCCTTTGTATTGGAAAAAAGTTCACTGAAAAATTCCTTCTTTAGCTGAAACTATCAACTACGTCATCATTGTTAAGTGTGTGAGAAATACCAGTCAGTTTGGCAATAGATTTGGGTAGAACTGTGAAAACGTGGCCTGAGTTTTGACAGCCTGTAGAAAAAAATCAGGCATAGCTGAACTGCTGTTAGTACAGTTTTAGATCCACTGAAGTAATCATTGTGACATTTGTCTAAAAACCTGCAATATTTGCAATGTCAATATTTGTTATTAAAATGACATTTATTTTCAACCAATTCCAGACTGAAGGATTCCTTTCCTTCTCCTCATTCTTCAGTATTTTTTACCAAGTCATCGATGATTTTCAAGGCCAAACCAAGGCGTTAATGTACTTCTTTTTCCAAATTGTTAGCTAAACACTGCTTTTAGAAGATGTTAGTTTGGCAAGGCTTTTATCTGGTATTCAGGTATCTTAGCCACTAACTCTAAACCCCATCTTCACTGAAGGTTTTAACCATACATTTTTTGGTCATTATTGGTGTGAGAAAAAGGTATCCGGGTTCTGTTTTGTGTCATGTTGAATAAAGCTATCCAACCAGACAGTCTGTGGAATCTCTAAAGAAAGCCATTGAAATTTTATTGGCAGAACTTATATTTTCCTTGTTTATTGGGAGTTTCTGCAGAATGAATACTGATGTAAAAACTGAATGTTAATGCACTGACTACTAATGCTTGTTGACAAGATCTTTTGAAAATAAAGTAAATGTAGAAACATTAGAATGCATAATTCTTGACCTTTTTTTTTAAATATCCTTGTTATTTACTATCTTAGAATATGATAGGGAAAAACATGGCTTTGAATGGACTGTTTGCCCTTTAAAATGCTGAAAGTACAGCATAGGAAGGATTACATAGCAATTTATTTTTGCAGATGTTTACGGAACAGTATCTGTCTTGGACCGTGAAGAATTCATTCTAGAAGTAGTGATGTGGTTATTAATTTCACATCTCTTACGTATGTTGAGATATATAAGTATCTCTGTCAGGGCTTTTTTTTTTTTCCAAGTATTAAAATGTGTTAAATGTTACAAAGCAGTGGGAAATAAAAATGTGCTCCTGAAATCTGAGTATCATATGCTGAAGGAAAACAGGAAAACAAACATAGTCAAGTTCTGTTTAGGAAAACAACACTGTTTCAGTATACTGATGACTATAAATGAAAGTAATGTGTTTACCTACAGATTGTCTCTTTAAAAATATAATAATCCTAGACTATATTGTGCAATTTTGGTTCTTCCTTCAGTCCTTAGCCTACCCAGGAGTCAAGGGGACATAGTAATTCATTATGAAGGGACAAAACAGTTTAGCCAGTATATAAAAAAAGCTTTCTTCCTGTCCTAGACTTTCTCTCTGCAATCATTCTTTGACCAAAATAGTCTGTCTTTGGAAGACTTACGCTATTTGAATCTTACTGATAGTTTTATTTCACATGAGAGAAAATGGGAGGAGATAGCAGTTTGATAATTATGTAGTGATCTGTGCAGTGCAGGGCAGATTGAACCTGGTTGGACAGGGATAATGAATAAACAATCTCTGTTGAAATAATTTATGTACACCTTTTTTATCTTTCTAAGTAAATACTCATGAAAAGGAGTTAGAGATGTAACTGCTACTTTGAAGGATAGTTCCATATTTCTAGTGAAAATAAGTTGAAAATTGAGGACCAAATTATTTGGTTTATCTTTACCTTTTTATGTCAGGAGAGGCATTTTTGTGTATTAAATAACCGTTGAAATTTTTATGACACCAAATTACAGTGATGGAGAGACACGATAGATCTGCCAGTGCAAATTGCAATAGATAGATACTAGTTGCAGAGAGAAATGGAACATATATAATGTTCTATTTGACAAAGTATATCTTTGGTGTATTTTGAGACATGCAAAGCCTGTTCTTTGATTAATTGTAAGAGCAGCTTCTTTGGTCTCTTTCTGAGTGTTGCAGTGCTTGTGTGCTTCCCCTTATGCCCATGCTCAGAACGGGTGACTGAGTAAGAAATATTAACCTTCCCTAAAGCATTGTCTCATTATATTTTTTAAGTTGCTATGGCCAAAACCTCAGTCTGTTATGAGGACAGAAAATACTAAATTCTTGAGAGAAACATGGTTTAGAAGCCAGATAATGAGGAAGGGAAAGCAGGCAGTACTGAAATATGAGTATGGATTTCAATAAAAAAGTATTATTAAACAGAATCTTCAGGAAGCTTAACTCTGCTATTTTCACTTACCGAGTGTGCCAGTGAAATTTGTTGAGAATGCAGGACTAGGAGGTGTGATCAACATAAAGGACATCTGAGATCTCAAAGGCAACTAGTATCTAGATGATTTTGAAGCCTCAAGGAACAGAACTGGAATAAAAGTAATTAGTATAAAATATAATATTTAAGCTGAAAAATTACTAAGAACAGATGTAAAGTAGGTGCTTTTTGGCTTTAAACAGCTGGAAAGTAGGACATGAAGCAGTGATTCAATTATCTTGTGAGCATGAGTCATGTCATAGTGCCATGAGGTGGTAAATTCCATTTCTATTTACCTCAGCAGAGGTAGCCAGTTGTAGCATCATTGTAGAAAGGACAGATATGAATTCATCTGAAATGCTCTGCAAGATTACGGCCATTGATACTTAAGAGAGATGAACTCGGCTTGGAGTAAGTGTGGGGAAGGGCTATTAGGATGAAACAAGGAAGAGGTCTGAATGTTCCTATTTCACCAGTTCCTTGTAAAATGTCATTTTTTGTATCACTGTCTGAAAATACATTAGTGAAAGGAGAGGTATATGAGATAAGGTGCAGTAGGAACAGCAAGAAATGTATAAGAAACTCATAAGAAATTGCCTTAGCCTGAAAACTAGACAACACTATAAAGTTACCACAGTAATGAGGTTACAAAACCATCTTCTAGTAAGAATAATAATGACATAGATAGACTGTTTTGAAAGAATAGGACTTAGTGATCAATGCTTATTGACATCAATCAGGAAATCAGTCTGACAGTCTCGAAGGGACCCTCTTCACCTAGCCCACTGGTTTCAACAAAGTTGGACGTATTACTCAACATTCTTTTGGATTATGCAGACATACTCAAGCTTCTCCAAATTAGTGTTCTTAAGAACTTAGTTTACATTTTAGTATTTCAGACTCTTTGAGAAGTGTTCCGTGCAGAATACTAAAAAAAAACTTTAATTGAAACATGCTTTTCTTCTACCTAGGTAGCCAAGGTAGACATTGGGAAGAGATCGACTTAAATGGACAAGTGGCATTCCTCCAGGACACAATGAAATAAGAGTATGTGACTCATAATTCGTAGTTTACTATACAATGATCAGGATTATGAGAACAATGACTCCAGAACATTTAACTGGCACACATAGGACTTCCAAGTTCCATATATCCAAATATTCATCCTGCAAGAAAGAAATTTTTTGACATCCTGTGCACTGAGTTGAGCAAAATACCTCTAAAATAGTAGAGAAGTTAATTGAGTGACTTGATAACTTTAAATATATTTTAAAATTGACTGCCAAAAGGCATTTTCTACCTGTTTGGCTGAAAGCAATTGGCTTGCTTGATGTTTTTCTCTTACGACTAATAACATCCTTATGTGGCAGCAGAAGGTCATAATTCAGATCCCTGGCCCAAATAATGAAAGGACTTAGTTTAAACTCATGTTTCTTATCCCTCAAGTAAGAATCCAACATCTGAAGTATGATTTACGGTCCTCCATTAATTCTTTCTGTTACGGTTATTCCACAGTGTGCTTTTAGTTTATATGAAAGTTTTGGTAAAAGTTTAATTATTAAAACATAGAACAGAGTCAGTAGCAGCATTTGAAAGCACTCAGCTGTCCTGCCCGATGAACAGGGCTTTCCTGTGGATTAGTTTGCCATCATCTAACAGAAGCTGAGCTGTGAGCTTCTGTGTTCTATGGAGGTCTTTACCAGAAAGGTACAGGCTGTGCTGGAAATGCAGTTCTGCTTTCTAACCTAAACCATGTACACTTTGTCCTTGTTTTCTTTGTCATAAAAATGCCAGCATTTTGGACTGGGAAAAAAACCAAACAAATACAAGAACTTTCTAGTGCTTTAAAGCAAACAAGTTTATTGCATTAATTATTTTGAATCTGCAGATCTTGTTATAGTTTCTACCCCAAATATGCTTAGAATCTATTAAAAAGATAGATAACTTGACTGTTCCTTTCTGTGTTACACTTCTATGTGTTGCTTTTCATCAATGCCCAAGAAGTTATCGGATCTATGGGGGAGGAAGGCAGATTAAGTACGCACCAAAGCCAGCACTGAGATTGCATCTGTATCTTGATAACATTTACTTGTATTCATGTTCAGCACTACTTTATCACTCCTATGTAAGTGATAATTCAAAAGATGTTGATGTAATGAATTCAATATTTAAACACATAAAAAAAGTAGATTCTGTTTCTTTTGTCTTGTCTAAAATCACATTCTGTTAGAACTATGTTTTTTGAGGAAAACTTACCAACATTAGAAATGTTAGATTGAATACAGGAAAACCACAGACAGTTTAAAGCAGTCTCCCATTTTAAAAAGAAAAATGATTTCACAATTACTAGGATTCCTACAAAGAACTGTGAATAATAGGGACATGTGTTGAAAAGCTACTGAATGAGGACTAAAAATCTGAATAAAATTCAGATAAAAGTTTTGGAGCAGAGAATCTTCTTCCAGACTTCCAGGGAAGGTCCTGTTAAATGTTATATAAGGGGTGTAATGTTGTATTTTATATTTTTAGAAGTGTTTTTTCAATAAGAATTCTCAGAATAAAGTCCTGGTTTTGATTCTATTATAATTTTGTCTAAGTTACAATGGAGATTTTGACTGAGAAGATAAGTCTAGCTGGTATGTTTAAATAAAGGCTGCAATGACTATCTTTGTGTCTAAAATTACATCACAGAGTACTAAAAGCAATAGGTAAACTTGAAAACATTTGTAAGTGGTTCTTTCTTGCAAGTATTCAGATCACAATGGGACGAAACGGTATAAACATCAACTCACACTTCTTTCCCTGTGAGGGACCTCTTTGAACAAGTGCAGCTGTCAGCCACTTATTTGGGTTTTGGGTACCTGCATGAAAACTCACCTCTGATGTGCATGAAACTGTGCTATAATGAATGACTGAAAGCTTTTTTACTGGAACATGAGAGGGTCATAAAAACTGTGCGGATGTTGCTTTTGGCAGTAACTCCTGCCAGGCATGCATCAGCTTTTCTTCTAATGCAATGAGTCTTACAACCCACGTACTGGGTTATGTTAACCACCTGATGAACAGTTTGAATCAGCCAGTTAGTTCCCTGTCCACACCTTTCCTCCTCTCCCTATTGCTGCTCTATAGACCCCTTGACTTTTGTAATAATCTTCTAAACTGTTTAAAATGTTCTGCTGCAGTTCAGCCCACCTGTTCCTTGTTGATGGTTGTCTGACCCACTCTGTTCACCATATTGGCAATGGTTAAACTAACGCCAAAAATGGCAAAAACGTGTTACAATGTTCTCCTGTATAGTTGCTTATCTTCCCCTTGTTTATCATTTAAATTAGCAAGTGAAATCCTTGCTCTAGATGCAGCCAAATCCACCGCTGATCCTACTAATAGTAGAAAAGAAGTAATAAGGGTGATATTTCAGTAAACATTAATTGTCAAAGTGCTTTCCAAACCTGTTTTGGAGTCTTTTCAGCAAAAGAGTTTAATTTTCCCAATGGCTGATATCACAGTAGCCCAGAAGTATAATACACAAATGACAAATAAAATATGAAATTTCAAAGGCATATAAATATTATCAGTTCCTGCTTTTGTGGAATAAGATTGCAGAAGACACCACCAAAATCCACTGAAAAAACAGTAACACAAACGGAGAATTGTTTTCACTAGTCTTAGGTTTTAATAGGAAGGACATGCAATACAAATACAACATTTTGCTTTGGATCAGCTTTAGGTTAACATTTCTGTTAGTTTAAGGTTAAATCAGACAAGATTGTGGTTTGGCTGAGCCAAAAATGTCCTGAGCTCTTTCCAGGAGATTTTGGCCATCTTGAAAAAAAAAAAAAAAGATGAAATTATTGTTTACCTTCCAAAATTCTTAAATATCAGAGTTCTTGTGGAATTAGATTTGAAAGAAAAAGCATTTTAATGATTTCAAAATGGATTTCAACCTATATAAGAGGAAGTCCAAAATAGTGTTTTTTTTAAAAAAGTAATCATCAAATAACTAAAAGATAGTTATGTAATAAATCTTCTATCTTCTGCAAGAAAATATTTTCAAAATATTGTGCTAAAGTACAACACTTGATTTTTGAAGTGACTTACAAAGAATGAATGATGACCTGATGTACAGTTATCTTTAATGTAGGTTTTTAAAAAAATAAATTTAGAATAATGCAAAACGTACAAACAAAGAAAATACTTTTTTATAAATTTTTTCTCAGAAGTGGTTCTAGACAGCTCACAGGTTCCTGCCATTCAGAGTAAAAGAAATAAATGTTAGCTTTTTGGGCTTCAGCAGTTTCAAACTTCAGCAGGACTTTGACATTGCATGGCTTTTTTGTTTGGTTTGGGTTGAGGTTTTTGTGTGTCTGTTACCCATAAAGATTGAATACAATTTTAAGTGTACAGGGTGGGAATGCTAGTTACAGAGTTAGCAGAATTTTATTCTAAATATCAAAGAATCTACAACTTCTCATCACTATTCTGTGATCTGTTGAACAACTTCCTGGAAATCTCAGTGCTGTTAAGTTATTACTGAATTTATAGAGAGTGAGTGACTGTTTAACCATTCTTTCTTCATTAGGAATTGTATTTTGCTTTTTTCCCCCTATTCTGGTGTATTTCCACTTGTATCATTAAGAGTTTTGTCTTCACTCAGTTGTTCCAATCCCAAATGTTTTCTTCCCATCATACTCGAGTTTCAACGCCTCCCCAAGATGAACAATCAGATGCCGATTGTTGCAGTTTTCACTGTTGGGGAGGGATTACTCCACCTTTCCTAACAGCTTTTGACCTGCAAAACAGTAGCAAGAGATATTCCTAAGGCATATACCAGAAAAAAAGGGAAGAAAGGGTGATTTGCCTGCCAATGGTCTTTTACTAAAAATACTAGTGGATATAGGAAAATAATAAAATAGAGAATAGTTACTTGATCTAATAATCACTTGGCCTGATGAGATTCATTGCAGTTTCAAAAAGCAATGCTGGAAATATGGAGAATGCTCAACTTAATGTCAACTCCTGGAAAAGACACGTTTAATAAAATCATTTTCAGGCACCTAGGAAATAAAAATATGGACTTGTCATGAACTAACTAGGTTAAACTAATCCAGTTTTCCTCCAAAAGAGAATAATAGGCCTTTTCAATAGAGGAGAATCAATTTAACACAGTACATTGTGAGACGACATACAGATGACATTTTGTGTAGTGAAAACTACTTATTTTTTTTCCAACTACAAGTCTAATTAGTGAAACACACAGAAACATACCCAGGTAATGATAATCAGTGGTGCATATAAAGGTTACTTGCTGCATTTGAAGGCATGCAGTTTAAGAAAGGTCTTGATCGCCAAGAGAATGTTGAGTTTAGAAGCAATGAGAACAATCAGGAGTCTGGAAATGGCTGTGAGTGAGGTCTGGAAATGGCTGTGTGTGAGGATCTGTTGCAGGAATTAGAATGACTTACACTGCAGAAGACTGAAGGGAGATCTGCAAAAACTTTAAAAGCTACAATACATCTTCTCCGCAGACACTCTGGAACTAATGAAGTGGTGTCTTTAAAATTACTTAAAATTAAAATTTATATTACTCTGAGGAATATTTAGGTTAGGAGGAAGCAAACATCTTTCCAGCATAGAGGAATATTAAAGAGTAAAATAGACTCCTGTGATCTCCAAGCTAGTATTATTCTATACAGAAACTCAAGTCATCATGACTGGGCTGCTAAGGAACATCTCAATCGTTACTTGTCAGGAGTGCAATAAATGTATCCAATCTCACTAAAAGCACCTTTGTCTCTGTCATTCTCCCAAATGTTTGACATAATCTAGCCTACACGTATGTTTGTAGCATTTTTATTTTTAATTGGGCTCGTCTTTGTCTGGAGTCTGATTTTTCCCCCTACATCTCCCTCAGCCAACCAGTAGTACTGCTGAGCTGCACATTAGCTTGATAGTGTTAATAAATACGGTCGGCTCTCCCTCTAGTGGCATCACTTGGTTGGGATTTATTTAGTGGAAAAGTTTTCCTTAGCCAGTGAAGCCTCACACCCACAGGCGCAGGTAATCTGGGGATAGATGGGCTGTTATCTCTCATAAGGTTTAGCACTTCCCTTCAAAATACTTTTCTCCCCTTATATGACTGTTGTGACTACACTTAAAGATTCAACTGTAACTCTGGGTTGAGGTAAGCAGTGCAAAGGGGGCTGCTTTATGGTGCAGGTTTCCTAAGTTCAAGTTTGTGTTAGCCCTGATAGCAACAGACAGCATCTCACATTTTTTGCTCCAGTCTTTTAAAATTTAAATAAACAATACATCTAAATATTTAGTGAGTAGGCACATTTTCTAAAAGGTAAACTTTTTCTTGAAAGTCAAGCTATGAAAAAGGTAATGCTAGTCAGAAACCAGAAATTGCAGGTGATCTCTCGACTCTGAAAGTTAGTTTACAAGTTTATATTAGAGGTCAAAAAGGGTTGGCAAACTGCTCAGCTCAGCTTTGCAGCCACACTTGAGGTGGTGACCCCAGGTGCTTTGCCAGCTGCTTTTATCCTCCTGGCACTCCAAACTTGGAGGAAGGCAATGGACCTTGTTACAAGGGTAAGGGGACTCAGATGTCAGGACCGGTTAGGCTCCTAACATGCACATGCACCTCTCTACTGCTCAGTTTCTGTTCTTGAGAAACAGAGGAGGTATCTAATTAACTTTTGGGAGATTTTATGTCTTGTTCTTCATCATTCTCTTTACTCTGTTCCCTGGGTTGTAAGAGCAAGGAATTTCATAGTTTAGGTTTTATTTTCTTAATAAAAGTGTAGTATTGTACTTTTAAACTTGTACAGTGTTGTGAACAAAAGGAATTGTACCCAGTACAGGGCCTTAGATATGAAGGAGTACGTTAGACAAGTCAGTTGTCTATATTGGATTGTGTTACTGATTTGGCATTTGTCTTGCTTTGATTTCATTTATGCTTTTGTTCAGACAATTTTATAGAGATTTGGAGAGGACAAAAAACCCAAACCAAAACAAGGAAGAATCTGATTATATTTGTATATTGTTTTCTTGTAAGAAGTCATAGTGAAATTTATCTGTGAGAACATTGTACCCTCATGGAGCAGTGTGCAGCTTAAAAACCATTCTACTATCAACTTATTTTTATATGGAAATGTAGATTTTTTTTCCTGAAAATGTATTTGTTGTATTGCTTCACAGTTATTCTTACTGTCTGAATAGCAACACTCTATTCTCAAACAAATTTTTGCTTTTATTCTTTCTCTCTTTGTTTGGCAACAGCAAGTAAACGTAACCTTGGAATGAAAAAAACCCTCAAAAGTTTTAAAATACATATATATCTGAATCATGTTAAAAGCAAAGTAGTGTAGCATAATATGAGCTTTTTAGAAGGGAACCACCATAAAACTTAATCTAAATATTTTTAGTATTTTATATTCTGTAACTGATGTTCAGTTTAAATTTTTGCTTCAGTTTTGTCCTAAGGGATTATTAATGGTGAGTCATTCTAGGAGATATAATTGACTACCCTTTCATCATAAGCCAGAGTTCTCAGACCAATTACAGTCTCCTACATCCTTATTAATTAGAAATTGAACTTTCTTAAGGTCATGGCAGCAAAGGAAGCTGAGTTTTCTAGCTGATGTACCTGGTAGCTTATTTTTACATTTCTGCAATTACAAGATTTTCTTTCACACCTCAGCTCCTGGGTTGAGCTTCAACAGAGTTGGAGCAATATTGTGTATTAGAATTTGTTTACGTTATATTTCAAAACTGACGTTAAATGAAACTGTAATAACCCACATGTTGTTTGGTAGTCCATTTATATCACAAATAATGATTAAAAATTCCAACTTAGTAAATAATGCCCAAAAGATGATATAAAGGATCTGTTTTGTAGACTTAGAAATTTTCTTTTCTATAGGAAGCTTAAAGTAATTGATGATTATAAATAATATTACAAATGAATGCTCAATAAAAGAAGATATAAAATGTTACTTCCTTGTGACTGATTATATTAGTCATGCAGATTATAAATTACTGATGATTAATGTGCGCCTGTTCTGAATAAAATAGAACAGCATTTTATCAACACTTGCTACATCTTGTATTAGAAATGTGGAAACATCCTTCTTCATTGTCTAGATGTACTTTTAGCACACTAAGTATTTCAATTTTCAAGAATTCTTAACTGCTCTGTGACAACATAGTATCTTTCACTAACTGCACTTCAATGTTCTTAATAAATTAGAATGAAATAACACTGCCTGTATTGTGTCAACAAAACAAATCTGCATCTCAGCAAATAGTAATTTGATATATGTTTCTTTGTATTTTGTTTGCAATATGAGTTGATCAATGGATTGCATATGCAAAGCAAACTTCAAATCTATCGCAAAAGGGTGAAGTGTCAGAACTGTATGTAGGCTTTCAGTTAGTGGATTTAGCAATGGAAAATGCCTTAATTCTTAAATGAGAGAAGAAGATGTTGTGAAGTGTTATGTTCTGTCTATGTTTTGATAAGTTTATCATATCTGATTGAACAAAACCTTTCAATTTTGCATCTCTTGTTTAAAAATCCATTTTCAGCAACAGTAGGAAAATCTCAGCTATCAATCTTCTTGATTAAAACGTGACCTAAACATTTAAAAGTTTAACAATAGAAATGAAACTGTTGTTTTCCTTAGTTCCTCAAGCACGACTTTTAGAAGGAGATGGGAATTCTGGTAACATCAGTTGTCTAATACTAAAGTGTCTAGGCCACGTATCTTGTACTTACGGTCTACAGTAGTAAATAAAGTCTTTATTTCCATAAAATTCAGATTTTTATTATGATGCAGTAAATCAAACAGAAATATAATTGTCATTTATATTACTGGCAAATTCCAGTAACCAGGACAAAGCTTGGAGTCTCTGTGACACTCTCCTTGTGACACTCAGGTTATTCTGATGAAGATGAGGGAGTTTTCAGTGCCACTAGGAAGACACTTCTCCCTGTCTTGACCCTTGTGGTGCCTGCCCGTCACCTGGAATTCACCTGACTCACACAGGGTACATTGTTAAATGCAGTGAAGAGCACACTGGGTAGAACAATTCTTTCACAGGCCTTGTTGAAAGAATCACCACAGCCTTGGATGAAGGACAGGATTTATTGTCTAACTTGAAAAATTGTAATTTGGTCAAGTCAGGTTGAAGTCTAAATGCATATATAAGCACTTATCTGCAACAACTGAAAGATACAACATATTTACAAATATCTATAACTTTGTAAGATGATGCTGGTGGATAAATACAGGAAAACCTGTGTTTAATTTGCTTGTACCAAGTAAAGTCTCTTTCCCTCACACCTTCATCCACCTCTTTCCCACTTGCTTTAGTAATCCTCAGGGTCTCAGCGTCTGCACTTCTTTCTCCTGGAGCACAGCTTAGGTTTTATACCTAGCCCCCCTTTTCAAAGCCTTCTAAGCAGTGTTGCTGCTGCTTCCTGCTGCTTACATAGGAGGTACGTGTTTTCTGTTACAGTAAGAATCATCTCATGACTTTCCTGGTTAGTGACTGTGTTTTTGCTTCTCTTTTTATTAGGTAATTGTTTGGTATTACTCACTGAAGAAAGCATCTTTCACTGGACCTTATATAATGCATAAATATGTAAGTTAAATGTACACATAACAAGCTCAGGCAGCTTATAGCTTGAAGTTCATTGCCCTTTTCTGGTTAGATAAACTAACATAAAGTTAGGAAAAAATTGTTATTGGCAACCCTATCAAACCAAAATATTTACTAGTGTGTTCTATGGTGATTTACAAACTTGTGCTTCTCTATTTTATCATGTAAAATAGTAATAAGTAACAAAAGAGCTTTCAGTAAAGGCTTTGCATGTCTTTTTCATGCGCACTTGGTCATGTATAAACAGACAAGGAAGTTGTAGGAAAAAAAGTACCTGCCTACTCTACCCATCAAGAGAATGACTCTCAAGAAAAATGGACTTACATTAGTATAAAGTAAAATTAATGTTTTCCATTAATAAGAACAGAGAGCTCATGTTTAATACTAGAACTTAATTCTCACTGAGTTTAAAGATAATATGAAAAAAGTTCATGGCAAACCGTTGCAAGATGTTTGATTGCTAATGTTTGTGGCTCTTAAATGGGAGCTGGATATGCAAAAACACTGAAAAGGTGAGTTTTCAGGTTTTGCACTTAGGCAAAAGCCGAAACATTTTCATGGAAAGGAACACTGTGTATTCAGAGAGAAATTATCTGTGGAAGGAAGAAAAAGGGACTTATAAACAAGAAATTAAAACTTCCTATTACAGTTTCTACAAAGCATGAATTCAACTGTAAAACATCGCTAATTCTTGAGTTATTACACTTAAGGCTATGAGTGTGACCATAAAGAGTGCATCTAAGAGTTTTCAGAAAAACTGAATTTAGAAGAAAATAATAACTACATGTTATTGCAAGGCAAAACAGCAAACTGGACATGTACAAAAGGAGTCTCCTTAAAAAAGAAAAAAAAAAACAAAAGTGGAATTGATTTGGAAGTTATGGTGTGTGTCCCTCATGAGAATCCTGATGGGGGAACTTTGCTGAGGTGTATTTTGAGTTATCCCAAGAAGCAAATCATATAGGTAATGGAAGCATTGTTTTCCGTTATAAATTCAGAGCAGAAAAAAAGTGAAGACAAATTTTACCATCAGCTCAAGTATTACACTGAATTCCACAATTTCGTCATATAACTTACTGGTCCACACAAGGTGTGATGTTGAAAATCAAAGGTAAGAATATTAGAGAAGGAGGATTTTACAGTTGTTATTTTTTATTTCAATTTCATTTAAAAAGTAGGGAAGTAAAACACTTTCTCACACATGCCAGTGCTTTAATATGAGTTATAAATAGTGCTAAAGTACAAAAAAATTTTAAAAAATCATTACAAAAATTGCATAATTATTATAATCAATTAAAAATCTTCATCTATGTGTTTGCAACTATAAATGAATACTGGATTTTACCATTAAATATAATAAATATTGAACTCTGCTCTTATGCCTTCCTTCCACCCAGACTGCTTCTGGCATCAGTGGAAATGCTTCTGCATTGATTTGAAAGGGAGAAACTCAAAAGTCTGTACAGAACAATTTTGATCTATCAAGGTTATACATACTCTCCTCACTTAGATACTTTGTATGAAGATATTTCATGTGTTGCAGTTCATGTTTTCCAAGAATAATACATTGCACTAATTTCCTAGCCAGGGAAAAATGAATTAACAGAGCCTGTTGAAGGCCTGCTGGCAGTTCATGGAAATATTGATGACTATTCTATTCGGATAAAGCTGCTGATGTGCAATGTCTTAATTTCTCCTTTCTTCTTCTTATTAATAGACTCCACATGAAGAATGTGTTAATTGTGATTTTTGTGGTGCTTGATTCCCTGAAATATTTTATTGCTGTGAAAGAAGTTTGGCGACACACATGCAATTATGATTGCAAGAAAGAATAATTGTCCTCACTAAGAAATTTAAAATCCAATCAACTAACCAATCAACCAACAAAAAACCTTTCCCAATGGAATATCTAAAACTTTAACTGGAAACACCCAAATTAATTAAATCACTTCAGGCTACAATGGCTAATATTTTGGTATATCTCAAAAGTAAGAAATTATCAAAGTAAACTAGATTGCAAAGCATACCTTTTGAAATTGTTATTTTAGCTCTTATGCTGACTGGTTTAACTTTTGAACCAGAGTCATTTTTTAACAAGTTCAAGTTCGTGGTTCTGGGGCTTTGACTGGTAAGTGCTATGGAAGCACAGCTTAAAGCAAGAAAACAAGACAACCTAGAAAGAATTAACAGACTAATTATGAATGATTCAATATTTAGCAGCTTTGGGGGTTTGAGTTCATTACATTTACTGTTTAAATAGATAGGAGTTTAAAAAGTAGGTTATTTTGATCTATCTTTTATATGTCCTTTACTTGCTGTAAATAAATACTTATTTACAGCAAGCTTCCAACATCTGCAGATCTTTGCAACCTGAGATTTTATCTTACTGTGGTGTGCTCTTAGAGAATCCATCTGTACAAATCCATAAGGAGAGAGTACATATCTTGAAAGGTGCACAGAAGTGACAAACGTGATCTGTATTGTGGCTGCTGACAAAAAGAGGTGTGGTAATCTTACAGAACGTTCAGCAGACATCCATGAAATATGCTGCTTGGAAAATTTTTATTGTCAACTGAAACACTTGAAAATTTTTATACTCTTTAATGTTGTCCTAAAACTCAGATCATCTATCCTTCTTCCTCCTATGTGTATTTATATGACAGCTTTGAGAATGAAAGAAAAAAATATTAAATCAAAGTCAAATTATTATGGAACTCCAGTACTTGGGTTGAAATGAAGGGTGAATCTGTATATTTTTATGATATTCTTACAAGGACAATGCCTATCAATGATGTATATATTACAAAAAGGCAATAGCTGGATAAAAGAAGATCTAAATATACTTTGAACATCAAGTTTTGCAAAATAAATCTAGCTACAATACACATATATTTTCATGCTGATGTTCTGTTATAGCAGTATTCAGATTCTTCAAATAGCTTTTTTCTTCTCTGGTGTATAAACAAACTGTGGGACAAAACATACAGTTATCTTCTGAATGAGCTAGTCCATTAAAGGATAAAATGTAGGCATTATCAGGCAGACACAGAGTAGAGGAATAGAAATGAAACATTGGGGAGGAAAAAAACTGCAGAACTGTTATGTTTAGTTATAACCTGCTCTTCTTTTTGATCATCTGAAAGGATACATGCTTTTCAAAGGGTATCGGAGCTATCACCAGGAGGATTCCTGTTATGAAATATTCTAGGATGGTGTGCTATCACTTCATATACTGAGGCTATTTTGGCTTTTTTAAGATGTTTCAACAAGATCAATGTTGCTTTCTGTGAGAAGTACTTAATTTTTAAGAATGAGCGTGTTTCTTAAGTTTCATGCCTAGGATGTTCCCATGGAGGAGACACAAGTTCAGACATTTTGTGTATTTGTTATTATCTTCTCATTGGAATGTTTTCCAGATTAATATTGTAACTAAAAATTTTATATTTTCTGCATTCCTTTTGATTCCTTTTAATGCTGATTAATATCTAGCATGTAGTTTCTATGTGACTCTAGCACAAAAGGAACTCTGTTCACCTGGAATCTATTTTCATTAGCAAGTAAGTTTTTTGTAACCATGTTATGAATTAAGCATCTTAAGAAATTTTCCAGGAAACGTTCGTGAGATAATTGCAGTGTAACATATCATGTAAGTTTAACCCTATGTAGTTTGCAATCTTGATATATACATGTAATATTTTTTAAGAACAGATAAATTTCATGCTTGCTCTATATTTGACTCTTCTGCTTTACTCCAAGCTTCTTCTGATCATAAACATCCTTGAACTGAAATTAATAATTTGAATATAAGTGTAGAACAAATAAAAATGTTATTCTCAAAACCACAGTATGAGGGACTTGCCAGAGGTTGTATCTCAGTTCCATATCAGGAACCTCAGATCACTTACTTATTAAAATAAACTAACAAATTCTGTGTGATATTTCATTAAATGAAACCGTCCAGAATTACAGGCCAGACAGAGAAGAATTTACATCTTAGAGAAGAAAATCTGCATTTCTACATGTTCTACATAAACAACTAGATAAATGTTCAATAAATTAAAAAAAAGAACAACCCCAAAGGACTAAGAGTTCCACTGACTCACCAGGAAAGCAAAAATTTTCAGCACAAAAGTGGCATTAAAGTGTGCTTTTTTACTGTGTTAAATCTGTTTTGTATTGAAAAAGTCACCTTTTTTTTCACAGTGCAATGGGACAAAGTAATAGAAGTCATATCTGTTCTTCTGTTGTTTGGTAATATCTGAAACTTTATCTCTGACTGCAGTAAGATTATGTAGCTGTGAAAGTGAAGGCATAGCCAACCATGTATTTAATGTCCTCATTTTCAGTCTACTTAATGGTCTCTCAGGGGCACAGTCGGAGGCATTGGTTGTTTGTACCTCTCTTTGAGTGCAGAGCGGAGATAATAGCCTATTCTAAGTTAGTGATGGAACCAGCAGTCACGAGGAGGGAGAATGGACGTCGTATTTGAGAAGATTAACTCAAAGTACATACTTTGAAAAGAACAAGGTGTACAAATGCTTCTTGCAACTATATGTTTCAGTAAGTCTGGCAACTAAGCAAGTCTGCAGCAATGATGTTGCCAGATAGGTAAGCAAAAGGATGAAACCTTCCTTCCTCCTTGTAAAGCATAAATAATTAGAGATTGTGGCTAGGGTTGTGTTAATTTTAGTCACAAGAAATGGAATATTTTATCTCCTCTAGTAAATTTTATTTTTAGTATAATAATTTTTAATGGATTATATTGAATTTTTAATGTCTAATTAACTTATATAATTAGCATTTTGGTGGGCTAGATAAATGAAATTGAAGATTAAGAAAATCTTGTCATTCATTTGACCTTTCAATTACTCCATTTCCACAGAGTATTGCTAATGCCCCCAAAACCAAAACCAAAAGAAAGGAAAGAACTTACATATGGTTGATGCTACCAAAATGTTCTGTGGTGTTTCAGTTAGAAAATATAATAATGTATATTTTATTCCAAATACGATTTGATTGTGTTATTCCAGGTTGCCATTTGAAACTGGTCAGTATAAAACCATGACTCTAGGTCTAACTCCATTCGCTTATCAGCAGTTATATTTTCTGGGCTGTGTTGGATAATTTCCCACCAGCAAGAAAAGTGGTTTATACCAACGCATTTTTGCTACTTTCGTCTCTCCTCAAGGTATTGACTTGACTGCTTCTGGTTCTGATTTCTGCCAAAATCCTGGGCATAATCTGAAAGACTTGCAATAACTGTGGAGCATATTGTACTTCTTGTCCTGTGATGAAACGATTCCTTTAATAAGTTGATGTGGTTTGTTAAACGGTTTTTTAAATAGACTGGAAAGAATGATCACATTTCATTCATTGCTTATGAAAAATTACTACTTTGGGGATTTTTGAGAACCTGTTCTGGAGCAGCTGTAACAGGCTGGAGAATCTGATCCACAATTTGGAGAGTTCCCTTTGCACGACTTAGCACAGGTAGTGAGGGTAAGAATCCAATGTGTTGCTACTAAGAGCCACTTCCTCCCAGAATAGCATTTCACTTCCTTCTCTCTCCAGCTCCCGGTAAGGAGTATATATTTCATTAGCTATCAGTTGCATTCACAGAAATGCTCTAGTTCACTGCAACAAACATTCTGTGGGAACATGGGAGGAGAACAGAAATAATAAAGCAGGCAGGTTTGTCTGTTAATCTCACAGTTCTAAAATATGTTATTTACCTAAACAAATGTAGGAATTATTTTAATGAAATTTGTACAGGTGTGTTTCATGTTGACCAAAGAATGCACTTTCATATTCAAAGCTTAATCTTTGAAGCTTGTATTCATATTCACATCTGCATGCACCTCAGTTGCGCTTTATTATTAGTAATCATTTTTTGTGTCTTAACTTACAAAAAATAAGTATAAGAATAGGCTTCCTACAATATAAAAAAAAAAAAATTCTATTTCATTCCATTTCAAGAGATGTGTGCTGGTTATAAGCAAATGTAAATCTCCATGATACTGGTAATTCTTCCTTTATCCCTTGTCCTTTCTAAAAGCAAAATCCACAATTGATCTATATTTATTCTTATTTCCTCATTTTTATCTTTCACTACTGCATAAGGATGTTTTTACTTCAGTACAATACTTGTTCTTCTTCTTGTTTCTCACTCTTCCATTTAATCACTTACGATTGCTTTGTGTTTTCTGTTCATCTATTTCTGTAGCTGTTATCACTGTTGCTTTCACGTGTTGCCTAAGGAGGTTGTGTTTAATAATTATTTTCATTCTCTTTTTCAGTGAATTCTAACTCCATAATTATGTGGCTATTCCTATACTGTGCTTGTTACTCAGGACAGTCATTATTGCATATGACGTAGGGTAATCACCGTGATACATGCCAACACTAATACCCACAGTATAGATCTGCAGAAAGCTGGGCATTTTGCTTGGCATATGTTAGAATAAATGTTAACAGACTAGTTCCTTTCTGTCAATAATTTGTATATCTCAGTCACTCCCAGCAGCACTACTCAGAATGCTGTTTTTCTCCTATAGTTATTTCCATGGAGTGTTATGTTAGTTAATATTTGGTCATAGCCAGCACTACACTAGAACTTCAATCATGCTGCACACCATGAATTTTCAGCTAACTTTGTGGAAGCAAGCACTGAGCATGTAACCACTGTCAATGCAAAACTCTTCATGCAAATGTTTTAGAAAGCAGATGGAGGCTTTCACTGTTTACGAAGGAGTATTTCCTAATTCCTGATTGCCATTGATTTTCGTGTATTTCAAGTCTGTTTTCCAAACTTCTCTAGCACATGGCTCTCAGAAAATTCATTATACATTAGCCCATTCTGGTCTTGGTGCCCAGACTTCCAGAATGTTCCTCTGTACCTGTTATAGTAGTTTCATCTCACACTTAGTGTCTCAGTGTTGAAGACTGGAAAGTTAATTTGACCAGTTTTCTCCTCCCAGCTACCTTAAAGAGTGTGCATTTGACAGAAGTCCTATGACTAATTAGACATGCGTTTAATTAGAGCTCCGTAACTATAGACATTAAATATCTTCAATGTCTGGGAGGAAACTGGAAGACTGTAGATTAAAAACCTTTTCAGCTTTTGATATATCTCAGCAGCTGAAACTTTTATTACTTTTAGAGTGATTGTGGTGTGATGGCAGATGCTTCTGCTAAATTGTGCTTGTGGAATGGTCTGTTTTTGTCAAGAATGCTGTGAAAAACATCTAACTTGACCCTTAATTTGTGACATCTTTTATTAAGGTTTGAGATAAGCAAAGACATATTTGTTTGCCTGAGAGAAACACCAGACTCCAAGTTGCTGGTAGTCTAGGGTTTTTATGATGACAGAGGCTGCTGTTTTTTTCCCCATGTATATTGTTTACTTCACATTTCATTAAAAAAAAAAACACAGAAGACTTGATGGTGGGTGTATTTGGTCCCACATGTTCACCTAAATATTTGAGTTTAGAGATTAAAGATTACTTCCCATATTTTATCTTTTAGTAAACACTATAAATTTAAGTCTTTGAGGGTAGGGCACAAGGAAGGGGTGCAAAATCTTTTAAATATACTATATTTTGTTGAGATTTATTCCAACATCGCCCTCATTAAAAAACTAATAACTTGGTTACTGGTGCTCTATTTAAGTGTAAAATACATTCAGAATCAGTGACCAGTATGACTGATAAGACATTGAATATAATCAGAGCTCTGGAGTGAGGAGGAAGTAATACAGAATTTCAGACATTAGTCTTCAAATTCTGATTCTTCATATAAGTAAGTTTCAGGAAAACAAGTATTATGATTTTAATTTTTGTATTACAATTTACATTATTTGTATGAGCAGGGTGCACTAAGATACACAAAACCAAAATGCTGAAACCTGCTCCTGTACATTTTGCCATAAAGTGAAGTTTTCTGGAAAGGGAAACTCTTCACATGGAGCCTATTCCAGCACTGTTGATGGTGAAATTCCTGCCTATGTAGACTTTATATCAAACTGTAAGTAACTTTAAATAATTCTGAGCATTGTATATATTGTAGAATTTTTTTTTGTCTAAATTGCTAAATGTAATGCTTTGTTAGGCTATGGCTAGTTTTAGTCATGGCTTAATAATAGAATCTGGAGGCAATTCTGCTTAGACATACATGAATAAGGCTGTGTAAATGCATATATTTTTGCTCCTCTAGTCATGTTACAGTACAGTCTTATCATGTGTTTTGTTAATGTTTAAATTCTGGTGTGGACTGGTTTGGATATAAGAAGAGTTCCCCAAAACAGCATACATTGTTTCAGTATTAGTGTGAGAGAAGAATTTTGTACTGATTGCTGTTGAAAGATATGGACACCGAAACCAGCCAGGTGAATTCAAACCATACAACAAAAAAACCCCACTTCAACATATTAATAAGAACATTTGAAATTCACAGTTCATTAATCTTTTTCAGCCTCATATTTATCTGAAGATTATAGAATAATTAAGATGGGCTTGACAAGAGAAAGACAGTGGGAGAAAATCCTGTAGAACATAAAAACAAGAGGATTTTTTTGATGGCAGATTTATATCTTGAAAAAATAATTTATAAAATTAAGTATTTACTGAACTATTATAATAATAATTTATGAAACATATTCAATACTGAATTTAAGATATTTACGTTTGACTTTCAGATTTCAAAGACCACTATTAAGACAGTTTAAAAGGATATTGTCCCAAAAAAATACCATGTATATTTTCTTCTCTTTTACTTGGAATATTTCAATAAAATCATAGAGTCATAGAATCATTTATGTTGGAAAAGACCTTTAATATCATTGAGTCCAAAGGAAAATAAATTTTTAATTAAGTAATAAAAATTTAGTTGTGTTGTTTCTACTTTCTTAAGATATAATCCCCAAAAGGCTGCAGTTATTTGGAAGAAAATTCTTAGGTAAGTAGTGTACAGCATTTATGTATGCAAGTATTTACACGACTGGTGGACTAGTAGTAAACCATAAAGATCACAAGGAGGAAGTAAATGCAAAGTAACCTGCATGCAGTAAGTAAATCAGTGTACATTGGAGTGGAAGTTTTGAATATGAGTACATGAGAAAAGGAGAAGCTGCTGCTGAGGATAAAGTTGGTCACATGAGTTCAAAGTTTGTGGAAACTTCTGTGTGTGTATGTCTGTGTAAAGGTCAGGTTTTAACATCAGACATCTTCAAAAGTTTGTCACTGTAAATTTCCTTTCCGCATATTATCACCGTGCCCTTGGAGCTGTTTTTCTAACTTCTAACAAGTAAGACTTTTTTCTTTTTAAAGGAAAATAAACTTAGCATGAAATGGTGTTATTATGGATGTTTAGAAGAAGAAGGTGGGAGCCAGGTGAAAATGTTAAAGAAAGAAGTATAAAAGCTAATGTGAAACGTAGCAACTCATTGATTTTATAATTACATGACAGAAATTTTGACACAGACTTTAGTTCTGTAGGTAATTGTAACTAAAAGGTGTTATATAGATCCAGATAGGAAAATTTATATATTCAGAATAAATGCATCTGTTTTCTTAGGTAATAAAACACGAACATATGGCCTATGGTGCTGGAGTGGTAAATTCGCCCTTGGATATAAGTGAAGGAAAGCAGACTTATTGTATTACTGATTTTTAAGTTTGATGGGTGACAGCAGAAAACTTTCTCTTGGAATTAAGGCAGTGGCTTGGACAGTGTGTGCAACCTGTTATTATGGAATTGAAATATAGAAGTAGAATTTTCAAAAGTGAAGTGAATGGCCCTACTATTATGAAGTTGCTTTTGTCACTGTACTGCAGTACCACATAATAAAATCTGTCAGTATATGAGGATGGTGAGTTGTCCTCCAGTCTCCATATTTTTCAATTAGTTTGAGAAAAGAAAAAGACTTTTTTTCACTCTCAAGGCACAAGTTTTATTTGTGAATATCTTCAGAAAAATGTCTAGAATGTCTCTCAGAAAATCTCATTGTCAAATTCTTCGTGATAAAGAGTATTCACAGATCGTGCTCCCCTTAGAATTTTAATCAGCTTTCAGTGGTATTATCAATTCTGAGTTATTGACTTTCCTATTTGCACTATAACCAGAGATGAAACAATGTTCACTACTTTGACAGGAGCAGTTTTACAGATTTTGCAACTTTATAAAAAATCCTGGCTGCAACACTGTTAAATGTGTGTTCAGTATGTTTCCTTCTCTGTTGTTCAAGCTCTTTTTACAGAAATAGTCAAAGTGTAAACCTTTCAGTCTATGTTAGTAGTGCCTGGAGAGATTGTACTGGGTAGTAAGAGGCTAAGGTGAAACTACCAGTCCTATGAAAATGGAAACATTATCATGCTCTGTCACCTGCACATATTGATTTGAAAAATCTTCCTCATCATACTGTATAGAATATAAAAATGCTAATTTTACCTGAAGATTAATAATTCTTTAGGACCCTTGAAGTGGAACAGTGGATACTGTTTTATGACTTATAAAATGATAATGATTCTAATGTGAAACATGTCTTTCTTCCCCCTGCAGTTAGATCCATGATATACTCTTTATTACTTTACCTTTGATAGAGAAAAAAGATGAGAAAGTGGCTGTAATAAAAGCACCTTCCCTATCTGTTCTGATTGTGTTAGAGAAATGAGAGTGTTACCATCTCTGTAATTATGACCTTTGACAAAATTTTCAACTCTGTTATGATCTCTGTCATGACATGACCCTACTTTCAAACCAATCATTTATGTGCAGTCTTCTCTCTGCTTCACATTTTGTTATTGCTTATGCTCTCTTAATGACCATGCCGAGAAATTGTTAATGGACAGAATTATGCTAAATACTAGGAGACTTACTAATATCAGAGTTCAAAAGCAACACCATTAGAAAGTTTAGCTTTTCTAAATAATCCCATAAAACAACAAAATTATTAGAAATAGCATATGTATAATTCCATTCCATTTGCAGAGCTCTTAATAAGGACTTTCTTCTACAGGCTTTCTTTGTGAACTCCCACTCTGGTGAGAGTACTGTCTTCTGTTTATTAAGGTGAAGATGAGTCAGCTGGAATCAGTGTCTTCCTACGAGATTTCATGGCCACATTTTAGGATATAGAGTTTTGAGACAGTAGCCTATCAAGTTATGAGTGAACTCACCTCTTGAATCTACATCTGATTCCCAAAACAGCTTTTCCCAAAACAACTCACTTGTATTTTGTAGGGAAGCAATCAGCATCTGTCCTATCTCTATGTGAAATTGTAGGTTTCAGCAACTTTCATCTGTTGGTGTGGGCAGCTAGGTGGTAATGTTAACTTTCATTTTTCTTAGGGGCCATTTGAAGGGAGCAGTCAGGAAATTCCATTTCCTCTGACATCAGACAGCAGCAGGATGAGGTATTATAATTTTCCAGCCAAGTAAGAGAAGTGAATGCTTCAAACTGAATTCCAGAAAAGCCACAGCTGCCTCAGCTCAAGGTCACCACAATGAATAACACTTCGGCACAACCTGCCTTCTAAGACTGAACACATGTATTTGTATCCATAATGTCCACTGCTGTGGTATTTAATTACAGAGATTGTGTCTTTCCTTTCTTATTTACCATCTGTCTTCACTGTAAGAACAAGCACTTCAAATACCTAACATCAGCTTTTCTTAACTAAATTCTCCCTGTGGAGTTTATTTCCTCTAAACCCTTTTGACTTCTGCTTATTTTTTTTTTTATTACCTGACTTCCTCTTTGTATTACTGTCTTTTAGGCCTGGATACTGGGTGTTCAAAAGGAACATAACTGTTCTGGAAATTTGTTCTTGGTGTTTGTTATATGGTATTTGATCTCTTCATGAATTAACGATTTTTCTGGTAGGCCTTGGTCTGGCTTAAAAAACAAAACCAGAAAACTCTCTTCATACAATGTAGGGAAAAAAAACAACAAACAGGTATCAATGTGTACTTGTTGATAGTAATTATTCTAAACAAACTTGTATCATTACAATATACATTGATCCATTAGTTTTGCTGAGTATCACTTAGGTAAATACTCCTTTGATCTTGTACAAAAGGAACACTATTTTACTAACAGCTGCTGTAAACTGTGTAAACTGTGGTTCTGAATTATAATTAGTAACATTTGTAGTCTTCAAGGTGTATCTCTTCTATTAACGTTTGGTATCAATACTTTAAAAAAAATCTTGTAAATTTTTAAAGTTATTGGTGGTGTATTTGCATTTTATAACATGGTGGTACTTCTGGTTTTCTGAGTACTGGATCATAAAGCATTACAATGATAAAAAGCCAAGGTAGACTTTTCATGAAGACAGCTGAATCTTACATTGCATTCAAAAACAACTGAGAACAAAAAGCACACTGAA
The DNA here is from genome assembly GCA_033556795.1 of Tapera naevia. Lineage (NCBI taxonomy): Eukaryota > Metazoa > Chordata > Aves > Cuculiformes > Neomorphidae > Tapera > Tapera naevia. The sequence continues at coordinate 24,120,133 of JAUMJJ010000038.1, forward strand.
TGCTTCCTGTATTGAGATGTAATACTGCTAAACAGTGTGTGGATTTTTTTATATTTTGTACTGGGAACTTTTATTTTCACAAATAAACCTTCACACAGAAATATTTTGCATGAGTGATGTTTAGAAAAGCAGATGAAAATTTGTACAAGTAGAGAGATTACATTGAAAATGTTCTACAGTAACTTTTCTTCCAGATTTCTTGGGAATCTTGCAACGAGCAAGATGTGCTTTTAGTACTAGACTGAACCAAAGCCTCTCAGATCATCACTGGTTTTAGATGTGTGCTTTCAAAATTTTTTTGAGCCCCCACAGAAAGTCTGGCACATGACAGGGTGAACACAAAACCGACAGGTCTGATATACCTACTGCTTTCAATAAACCTGCTTAGGCTTTTAAGAGTAAGATTTGTGATTTCAGCTGTCAGAAAACAAATTGCTGGTATTTGGTTTTAAGCAATAGAACTTAACCTGAAAAACAGTGAAAAAGTTGTCACGTAGAAAATTATATAAGATTTCTGTTGAAGGCCCAGCCTCTTAATCTTTAAGTGACATGAGTAGTTTTTTTGTGTGAGTAGACTGTACTTTTTAATAAAAAAATAAAGTTCATAAACACAGAGTAAAACAACAAAGCAATCCACTTAGTACCTGAGGATTTAGTGTTGTGTGATCACTTGTGTATGTAAGTGTCTTTGTACACAAAAATGCCAAAGAAAAAATCCTGCATATTTATGAAAGAACTGAACATAATTATGTATTAAACCAACACACGCCAGTGGATTTTTATATATTTCTTAATGTATTCTTACTGGCAGAAGAGCGTTTATTACCTAAGCATATTGATGTAAAAGGTCTTTGTAGTGTCTCAACTTCAGAGAAGTTCATCATAAGAAAAGTAATTAATAACATGAAGCCCAGAAAACATTGCCAGCTCCTTTGATGGTAAAATTGATAGTGGCCACATTTGGCAACAGGTGCTGTATTAAAGGATGTCATTTGTCTTGAGTTGTAATTGAGTTCATGATTAAAAAGATGCTAATTCCCTGCATCAGCTATTATTCTTAGGTTCAGACCTAATCCCTTTCATCAAAGTCTGGCTCTATTACTCTCGCTGCCAGTAGATTGTTTACTGGGAGTTATTAGTAAGGCTCTAGTCACTGTCACAGTCTGTTAGCTCAAAATTACACTGACTCAGATCTTCTGAGTGAGCAGGTCTTGCAATAGATACAAGTGGTGGATCCACCAGTCTATTTTGAAACTGTGAGAATAGATTTATTAATAACTATTAATAGACTGACTCACCGTGCTCAGTAATAAAGGGATAAGACTTCTTTTCCCCTTCTGCCCTCAAAGGACGCTTGAAACCTGCGCTCCTATTTTCCTATTCCCTGAGGGCTTTCACTTCTCTGTTGTGGAGTAGAGGGTGGATAGGAATTCAGCTGATTCTTTGGAGTACTTTTTCAGAGTTAGAATACTGCTACTCACCAGCTGGGAGGGAGAAGTTAAGGGAGTCTGCTTTTACCTAAAGTGATTTTTTTTTTGTGTATGGATCAATTTTGTGTATCAATTTTATGAGCACTTACTGACCATGAGTATGTAAAAGCTGATTTCCAAAGCATTTGCAGTATCCAATGACTTTTATCACTAGGCAATAGTTTTCTCCAGAAATATCTTTTTTTTTTTTCCCTTCTTCTCCCCTGCCCGATTCTGCCCTTGGGTTTTGCCTTTTTTTTCTTGATACCTCCTCTTTTTTATTCCATCCTTTTTGGGGCTAGAAGGGCAAAGGGTTGAGAGTTTTTACATGTGTCCTGAAGATGGCGAACATCTGATGAGTGAACATTTAGAACTGACAGCCTTCTGGTAAGAAGTTAAAACAGAGAAAGAGGTCAGAAGCCAAGGTCAAGCTTGGTTTTGTTTTATCTTTGAAAGAAATGAAACTCTTGTTATCTTCAGGTCACAAGACAAGACTCTGCCACAGAGAACCAAGACAAAAGAAGGCCAAGGAGCCTGAAATTTCTAGGCAAGGCTGCTCAAGGTCTAACATTTTACCCTGATCACAGAAAGAGAGAAAAATTTTGCAGCATTTCCTTTTCTAGTCTTTTGACTCAGCCTGGCATCATCCATCCTACAGTGTCAGGTCCCTTAACATTGTTATCTTTCTAACTCAATCAGTTTAAATATGCACATGGAGCAGTTGAGTCACATATGAATCATTTAATACATGGAGCTTGTCCAGCAATTCTGTTTAGGTTCCTCTTTTCATATGCGAAATTATCAACTCATGTGGTCTATATCAAATCAGGAACTACATATTTTCTGATAAATTAATGACAAATAGTTAATGAGCAATCAGTGATTCCAGATAAATGCCAGCAGTACATCAGATATGTCTAACTTGATACTTAAAAGTCTTACACCCTTTTTAAAAGCAATGCAAAAAATTTGTGATCTTGTAGATGTTTCTTCCCCCCCCCTGTGTACCCACTTTATATGAATCATTATCAACAGGATTACTCTCACCGAAAGTGTGGGTTTCCTTGTTTGCTTACCCTGCTAGAGATGGGTTTGCTCCTGCTGTGTGCAGCTCCCTACAACCTACTAGTCCTTGCATAGGACCTCATGAGCTTCCACATGCACCCTGAACATAGGTCCTTCCGCTGTTGCAGGCACAGCCTACTCTCTTCCATGGGATAGGGCGAATGTTGTCGTCAAGCCTAAACAGGGTCACAATGACAGCAAGGTGAATTCTGCCAGTGGTCAGACACAGTGTGATTTCTGCTCTGACTGCTTTCCAATTCCTAGATCTCTTCTTGCAATCACAAATATTCATGCTTCTTATACATCTTGTCAAGTTCGCTCTTTTTCTTAAAAGCCTGGATGACCTCCTGGTTACTGTTTAATCTATCTGATAGTTGACTATTGTTGATCACAATCATTGTTCATTCCCTCTTCAAAGTTACCAGTGTCTGGGCAACATCCTCCCAGGTAGCTCTATTTGGGTATTCCATTCCCATATACCTCTGACACTCAAATCACTACTATATCTGCTGGTCTTACATAGGCTGTGTTACCAAGGAACAGCTGTGTGAATTCTGCCCAAAGGAAGAAATTAAATTTCAATATAATGCTAATTAATGTCATTAATGTTCTTTTTTTTTTTTTTTTTTACTTTTTATTATAAATATGATGGCTATGTGACAATTTATGTGTAGGCAAGACTGCCTAAGAAGATACACAGGATCCTGACATAACAGTGAAGATATGTGTTCCTCTAGTTATTAGATTTATCAAACTTTAAAGCAAAATTTTACTTAGATAATTTTTTATCTCTAGATAGTTACTCATTTAATACTATTCCTTAAAATTACATTTCAGGGGAACTTTCTAAATAGATTGGTCAAAAAGCTGTAAGTCCTGTCATCAAATTTTTAGACAAAATTTAATTACAGATGTCAGCACAGCCTGGGAATATAATTATTAGTTACCATACTATATTTTATGGTATATATATATGGTATATATATTTTGCTATGCATTTATATATTGACAAGAAAGAAGATATATTCATGGTCACACAAAATCTTATTGCAGATGTGTTATGATTTTAACCGGTATATTTTTCTTAAATTAAACAGTGATGGTAAAGGGTTCACGTTGACTGGCTGCTGGATGCCCACTGAGCTGCCCTCTCACTTGCCTCTCCTCAAAAAGACTGGGGTAAGCGGTGGAAGTAAGATGAAAAATCTTTAGCGAAGACGTAAATATAGGAAGATAGTTCCCTCACCAACTGCTGTCTTGGGCAGAACAGATACAACTTGGGAAAAATGAAATTTATTTGATTAATCAGTCTGGCATGAAAGTGCACATTAGGAGTGTTTCATTCTGCTTTGTGTTCTTTCAGACCCAGATTTTAAAGACACACTTTTTGAAGAGGTGCTGGGAAACTTTCTTAAAGCTTAATGGAAGAGGAAGGACAGTTACAGTCTATGCCTAGAATCCTGGGTTTGAAATACAGGTACAGTTGGACAACAATGGGCTTTATAAAAACTACATTAAACCTACTGACACAAACTTAAAAAATGTGCTTTTGTAGTGGGTTTTTTTCAGCATTCAGTATGCTTCTACTTTTCTAATCCATTTCTTTTGTTCAGTTAAGCACATACTAGGTAGCTTCTTGATATGCAGTTCCACTTATCCTGATGGTGCAGTGAGGAACTCTTATAGGTCATGAGCTCCTAACCATAGCTTGAAGGCTGCCTACCTTTGTGCATCTTCAGATGCAGAGGAAAAGATGAGAAGCAAACCTGATGTAGGTTGGAAGGAAAGGTGAAAAGGCATATGAAGTGACTCCGGTGAAACGGACCACTGATGTTTTTAAGGGTGATCCATTTCTCTGGAAATACATGTGGAAACCAAGAAAAATCCACTGTAGGAAACACTGTCAAAGGAAAGAAAGCTGGTTTCTTCATAAGTAAAAAAAGGGGATATCTAGGATCAGTAGGGGTCTGATGTTCTACACAGAGGCTGTTCTCTTTTATGAGACTGCTCTTTCCAGAAAACTGCTTCTTTTTCATCTGTTCACGGTACCTCACTGCTTTCTGTCTCATCTTCAAGTAGTTATATTTAAGATTTGCAGAAATTGTGAATGATCCTTGGTTGATACACCCAGAAAAAAACAAAGGAACAGTTATTAGGGATTACACATATAATTTGACTGTAGTATTTAGTTATAGGCCTCAAGCCCACATTTAAATTACTTTTAAAAGAAACAAACATCTATTGCATTCATCCTATAAAATGAGGGGAGGGGATGTGTGTGTTTTTGTATTGAAATAATATCCAAGACAAGCTGCTTTTGTTATTTGTTCAAACATAAAATTGTTGAATATTGTCCAGTGTTAGCTGTGTACTGATTTTTACAGAGAGTGTAGTTCTTTCGAAGAACAAGGGAATATAAAACGATTTTAAGAGTACTAAATCAATGTGATGACTGCAGGGTAGGGGCTGCCTTAGTTTCTGAATAGCTCATATTAGCAGTGCTTGGTTTGCTTTTTACTTTTCTGTACTCTCTGTCTTGCATTATTCTTTCTCTCCTGTCTTGTACTTTAATCAATTTATATTGTTAGAAATTACACAGATACGAGTTTCAACAGCTGCTGGAACAAGTACACTCTCTAGTTCACCCTTGTGAAGTACCAGTGCTGAATTGTTTGATTTCATGTGTTGCTGTCAACACAGCTGTCCAATATCCCAGTCTTTCCTTACCTCGGTTTACATCGCTATCAATACAGGTTTGCAAATTCTTCCAGATACACAGTGCATCTTTTAATCTGTTTTGTGAAGTATTTAGAAAAACTGAGATATACTTCAGTACTGGAGAACAAATAATACTAAATTTCATTTAACTGACAGCTCAGAGCAGCCCAGCTACAAAAGTAGTAAGAAAATCAATTTCAAAGCATTGCTTTAAGCCAAACCAGACTTATAGATATCCAGATACCAGATGGATATTCTCTCTTCTTGAAGATTAAAAGTTGCTCCCTTAACAGAAGTTTATGCACAAATGACTAATTATGAAATTTGATACCTGTATTAGTACAAAACAGCATCACTCATCTAGCTGAACGTCTTTTCTCTTACAAATTTTGAAGCATCCTTTCTTATCATGGCAGTACTAAATACTTTCCCTTACAGTTAAAATAAAATACTCGTCCCATAACTTATTGAGTTCGTGCAATAGAAGGATCAATTTAATGAGAAATAACTCATCTTTTCCACATCTAAACTCCTAGGAAAAGCTCTTCTCAGAGAAAAGCTTACAGGTTCAAGTTTAGTATTATTTCCTTGAAATGTTACTTAGAATTTTCTTGCCTAATTTCTTCATTGTACCTCAGTAAAAGTCTAATGACTCTGGATTTTAATTCTGTTTTCTTTAATTTGCTGGTGTGGAGTAGGAACTCCTCTATGCTGTCCTCTTTGGTTTCAGAACTGGTACTGTGTCTATGAGAGAGTAAATGGGCTTGATCACTTTCTTGGTAAATGTCATTGAGTGGATGCTAAGGCCTTAGCTCAATTTTTAATGAAGGTATTATGAGCCTGTGTCTCCCTCTTGTGGAATGAAAATATTTTGACCAGAAGTTGCTAATCCTAACAGAACCACTGGGAAAGAGTACAGACTTTCCTGGTCTCAGGTTTGTATGATGAAATTAATTTTCTAATGCTCCATTTGTGTGGTTTCAATTGAACTCTTATGGATTCCCCTAGAGGTGCAGTGAAAGTTTGAAGGTAAAATTTTGCCCAGAACCAAACTCCCTGGTTTTGTACTGTACTGTTCCTCAAAAAGAAATTTAGCATTAATAAGGGAAACTTGGAACATTTTGTTTTCTTTTGCTGTATTCAATCCCAGCTTTTAAGGTCCAATAAATATGAAAAGACCTCCATCTTCTGATAAAAAGAAGAGTTTATGAGCTCTATGTCATGCTTGACTCACCCTGCCATCCGCTTACTCTAATGTCCCTGCAATGTTCTTCCTAGAACTTCTGTTTCCGATGTATATGCACCAAATATCAAGTCAGCTATCTTTGTTTTGCACCTGCAGTAGAGATGTTTCAAGCCTTCAAAAAAACCAACCCATCTCAGGCAGCCAAGAAAAACTTCAAAATCTGGTTTTGTTTTGTTAGCAATTTTTTTCCTTTGTTTTGATTTAACTTCTGTTTTAAGTGCTGAAGACTCAATGTTCTATTGACATACCAAGACCAATCAGTTTTGCCTTGATCATCTACCAAATTTTACACACTGAGTAGTCCAAATGTGCTTGCCTGTGAAAGCTGAGGAGTAAAATTTTTCTCAGAAACGGCAGGCATCATTTCAGCGTTTAAGGAGCCCTGAAAAGTGAGGACTATATCTCAGGGTATAGTGGTATATAGTGGCAATTTTTAGTGAAGATTCAGGTGTGTAAAAGACACCTAAGGAAATTATATGTAGTTGTTCCTGTTAATAATACCCGTGTTATACAGAATGCTAAATGTCTTCAATCATTGCCTTGCAAAAGTGACTGATAAGGGATACAGACTATGAGTAATTTGGTAGACCACATTCTTGAACATAGTTACCTAAATGCACTTGTTTCCCAGGCAAACAGGTCTGACAGTGACCAAGTATGTACCACATCTCTTAAGAGGCTGGAGATGAACACAAAGCATTACAAAAAGTAATACAGATGCGGCTGTTCAAAGTGGGCTTCTTTAAGGATTACCTGCATTTGGAAAAACAAATGTCTTAAAAATCTTTGCTATGTAGCTGAATATAAAGAGTGCCCAAAGTAATAAAATGTTTGCAAGTGCGAAGTCTATTGAAGCTGTTGTGCAACCAGGAAGTATATACTTCAGAAGGAATCAAAGGCACAGATATGTCCTAATCAGCATGCAGAATTCATCAAACTCTTAGACCCCTAAATAACATTTGTCCTTGCGAGGTCAGTGAGTAATCACCTATCCAGAGTGGCTACTGCAGTCATAAAGTTTTAGTTGCCCATTTCAAAAGAAAAAAAGAAAGTCTTTCGGTTGCTGTTCTGTTCCAGACTTTAGAAATAAGACAGCAAAATGGAAAAGTGTCCTTTGGGCCAAAAAGCATTCTAACTGTTACTCTGGCTCTAAGTACTCAGACTAATCTGTTCTCTTACTACCTGAGAAAAGATATGTCCTCGTATGGTATAATCTGATTCAGAAGAGATGCTCCATTGAGCCTTTTCTTATGGTGTTGAGTTTTTTTTTAACTGAGTGATATCATGGGCATCCTCTGAAAGAATGGGAGATGGGCTTCAAAGCATCTTATTACAACAGAGGCGAGTCTGAAGTTTCTGTGTCCCGAGAAAATGCCTAAACCATACAGACGTAAAGCAGACAAATGGCATCTTGTCTGGTGAATAATTATGATAAGTAGCATAGCTTTTAACAGAAAAAAAATCCTAGTCTGTTTGCTAAGGGTATCTCAGAAATCTAAGAATCACTTCATCTAAGTCAGATAAAGTGGATATTTTAAAACAAGACTAATGTCTACAGGTAAAATTCTCTTGTTTGTAGTCCAATACAACGGATTTGTACATTCATCAAACAAAAATGGGAAAAAAATCCCATTTAACTTGAAGCATTCTATAAAATCTAACATACCTGGTTTGAGAACGGAGTTTTCCAGGATTGGGCACTGCAGGTAAGATAACGTAAGACCATGGATGAGGTGTGAGTTAGACTGTGAACAGTTTAGGTGTTTTAGGGATTAGAACTACGCTTTTCTGAGGATATTATCAGTCTCAGGGCTTTTCGAAACCTGAGTACTCAGCAGCTATTTTAAGCATTTCTATGATAACTTATTTCTCTTTATTTTCATTTGTAAAATATATTGGAAAAAATATTTGGTTATGAGACCATAAAATATAAATTTAAATAACCAGATTTATTATATCTCATGTGGAAAACTTTTCAATATTGTCAGTTTGTCCCCATTTACAACTTGGAAATAGACTACTACTTCCTTTTATTGTTCCCCTGGTAAGTTCCCCTTTCTGGCTCTTGCACAGAAAAAGGATTTTGGAAATACTATTTGAAATGTATTAAAACATACTTAAAAAGAAAAGCAATCCCATCGTGGGCTTCTGCTTATTCTCAGAGCAGGGCAGTATGCCGGATGGGAGTTACCAGATAGAGAGAGCCATAAAAGAATGATGTAGCACCTATATGAGTTGGTGCCAAATTTTTCTTTAATTGTCAATACATGGGAACGTGCATCTATTTTTCATCTGTCCTGGCAGTTCTTCAGCTCTGATCTAGATGTTTCATAGGAATATCTTCTGTTCTTACTGTATATTTCTATAAAGCAGTGAATTTTTTACTAGAAAGATTACATTGCAAGTAATCCCACCTCTGATCTGTGTAAAAGATTATGTTATGTTATATTACAGCTGAAACCATAATATAACAAGTTAATTGACGTTAACTGCTTAGGAAGTTTATTCAATAAGCAATCTAATTTTGTCATACAGAAACTCTTACTGAAGATACTCAAGAAAAAATTCAATCTGTCTCTAAGATCTTGAGTTAGCATTTAGAAAATCTGTGTTTGACTTCTAGATGGAATATATTGATCCAGAATAACTGGTGTGCAAGAAACAGTAACACTGTTAAGGCCTTACTTTTTCTGATATTACTCGGAGAGCTACAGATCTGGCTTTCCTTCTGTGACTGTGAGCCTGAATCTGTACAAAATTGGTACCTGCTTCCACTGGGTGGCAGCCCAAGCTCTTCTGAAACCTGAAAGTGATGGCTTTCTCTTTAGCTGAAAAAAAAAACAAAATCACCATCACATCTCAGCACTTTGTAAAACTTATGAGACTTTTCTGTACATCTGATGAGTCAAGTGTTGGTACCTTCATCCTCAGGGGCTCTCTGGTTACTTACAGCAAGTAAGTCTCCCTCCTACTAATTGCACTTCAAAGAACAGTTCCCGTATCATGTTTTAATTAGTGATTAGTTCAAGTAAACTGTGTTTTAAAATAGGGATTCCTGAGATGAACAGTTTCACCATAAACACTCTCTACTCACAGAAGTGGTTGGTGACATCTAATGGGTTTAAGTAGCCTCTGTGGAAATTAAGGGAAAATCAGGTATTCTGCGTTTCACACAGCCTTACATTTTTAAGCATGCTGAAACGCCAGTGAAGGAAGTGGAACTTTATAGCACTGCGAGATAGCAATTATGGTCCTTTCTTCTGGGCGGTTCATGTCTGTAACTGTAGTCATTTCTGTTGCATGTTGAGCTGTATTCCCAAAAGTAGTCAGTGCTTGGATGGGGAGTATTGCTCGATGCAAGCAGGAAAAGACTGGTGTGCATCTCTGGATCTATGTTATAGAAGAATCCCCAAAGACAGTCTTGCTGACTTGTGGGGTTCAGACTTTGCTTTCTAAACTACCCCTCAGAGAAATAGTCTAGATGCAGCTTGATCCCGGCTTAGCTGCCAACTGTAATGAAGCAAATTTGCAGATGATACCAAGCTGGGAGGAAGAGTTGATCTGTTAGAGGGTAGGATGGCCCTACAGAGGGACCTGGACAGATTGGAGAGCTGGGCCGATTCTAATAGGATGATGTTTAATAAGTCCAAATGTCGGGTACTTCATTTTGGACACAACAATCCCATGCAGAGCTACAGACTGGGGACAGAGTGGCTGGAGAGTAGTCAGGTAGAAAAGGACCTGGGAGTGCTGGTGGACAGGAAGCTCAACATGAGCCAGCAGTGTGCCCAGGTGGCTAAGAAGGCCAATGGCATCCTGGCCTGCATCAGGAATAGTGTAGTAAGCAGGACCAGAGAAGTTATCGTCCCCCTGTACTCGGCACTGGTCAGGCCTCACCTTGAATATTGTGTCCAGTTCTGGGCCCCCCAGTATGGGAAAGATGTTAAGATACTGGAATGTGTTCAGAGGAGGGCAACGAAGATGGTGAGGGGGCTGGAGCACAAGCCCTATGAGGAGCGACTGAGGGAATTGGGGCTGTTTAGCCTGGAGAAGAGGAGGCTCAGGGGAGACCTCATTGCTCTCTACAACTACCTAAAAGGAGGTTGTGGTCGGGCAGGGATTGGTCTCTTCTCTCAGGTGACCAGTGGCAGAACCAGAGGGCATGGACTTAAGCTTCGTCAGGGAAAGTTTAGACTTGATGTGAGGAAAAAATTCTTCACTGAAAGGGTGATTGGCCATTGGAATGGGCTGCCCAGGGAGGTGGTGGAGTCACCGACCCTGGAGGTGTTTAAAGGGAGACTGGATGAGGCACTGAGTGCCATGGTCTAGATGATGGTTGGTGTTAGTGTTGGTGTTAGTGTTAGGTTATAGGTTGGACTTGATGATCTCAGAGGTCCTTTCCAACCTTGTGATACTGTGATACTGTGATACTGTGCTGTCAGAGAGTTTTCTGGTCTTCTGTGGAAACCAGCTGTACAATCTGGTCTCTGCCTGACTGCAAGTGAGTCTCTTGTCCCTCACCGACTTCATGAAACAGGGCCATCAGAGTTAATTTTTGTGAAGTGCTTCACAGTTACTGCCTGACAGATGTCTAAATATGAAGTATGGTTAGTATAATAGAGTAACTAAAAGGATTTTAACAAGACCGGTTTTACTTTAAAAATCTCTTCTCTCACTCAGTGTTCCTGTTTTAGTGTTCTCACCTTCTTTCAATTCAGTCCTCATCCCATACCTTTTTTTCTTTTCATTGGCCCTTCTAGACAACTGTTTTTGGGAAAGCCTTTTTATATATTTCTCTTTCCCTAGGTCTCTAATACATACCATCATCTTCTAAAAAACGGCCACTCCATCCCTCAGCTAAGTACTGTCTTGGCAGGCAACTAGGGAGGAGGAGACTCCTTTAAAAGGCTTTGAAATTGTGTTGATAAAAAAATATATAAATAAAGCAACAAACCTTTTAATAGGGCTTTGAACAATCATTCCTTTCATTCCCTTATGGCCTATTGTGCTTCTGGCTTTTTTATTATTTAGCATGCATCAAAAAAAAAATCCAAATGTTTTATTTTAAGCCATTAAGAGTTTATTTGGGTTGAAAATAAATAAATAAACGTGGTGCTAGCAGTTGCAACTGTGAACGCATGCACAGTTCCCTGGCAGAGGTACCATATAGGAGGCATATCAGAAGGCCAGAATAAGCTGCAGTAAAAGACTAGAACAAAAGCATCAGCAGCATTTTTTTCTGGTTAAGTACTTTCGCATGAACCTGACTACTGGAGTGGTTTACCCAGCTTTTATCCATTTCAAATTCACCTCACTCCCCCTACCCTTCTCTGCAGCATCATCCTCAATTGTAACTTATAGTAATTACATGGAAAAGGAATAGGCATAGGATTTTTTTTTAAACCACCTGATGTTGTTGGTTGATATCAACATTGCTTCTGGAATTATTAGACACCTAACTAAATGTCTTTTGTATTGCCTGCCTGGATTTTTTTATACATTTAGATTTGTTTTTTAAGTTCTGAGTATAATTTGTGAATATCCAGAAAAAACATTTTCTTTCTTCTGTTCTATATACTTCCATTTTTATTTGCCAACTCTGCCCATCCTCCACAATAATTCTGCAAGAGGTTGGTGATTCCAGCTAGGGCTCCTCTATGTGCATAAACAGTATTAATCTTGCTTGGTCTCATTTCCCTGGTGGGGATGTTGAGGGGAGAGAAGAGTCTTTTCCATTAAATCCAGTATTAGGTTGACATCTTGGTTTCCATGTGACCTACATTTGGTGAATTAACATCAAAGCTTATACCTTTTAACACTCTTTCTCCATGAGACTGAAGTATACGGCATTTTTTGAAAAATCCACATATAGACTGCTGTTCATATTGTTAAAGAATTAATAGGTTGCTATAGGCACATAAGGAGACCTTCTGAGAATTTTAGCTTGACTCTGCTGTCTCAGTTTTGAGACTCATAAATTAAATCTAATACTCCTCATGAAGCTGAATGGAGCCACTGACAGTCTAGACCTCAGGAGAGGTGTCCATCCCCAGTGAGGCTCCAAAGGAAGGACAGTGCCTAATGGGTACCCTTCAATGAGTACCATTTTTTGTGTAGGACATGGAATGCCAGATTGTAAATGACAAAAAGTACTTCTAGCACATGTGATTGCAGGTGCATCAAAGCCAGCGGAACAGAAACTTAACCACAGCACAAAAAAGAAGACATGAAACTGTTTCCATAACAGAGTGACGTTTTCACTTTTTGCTCTTTTTGCAATGATTTTGCTGATTTTAAGCAAAAAAATAGGCTTATCTCTTTCTGTAATCACAGTATGTAAAGGAGTATGATCTGAACGCAATTTTAAGTGCTAAACTCCTTTAACTCACATAGATTCATAGATTCTCCTATAAAAGCAAGAGGTACCTTTCAAAATCTAGTTGTAGGATCACTAATAGAGAAGAAAGCATCAGTCAGATATTTGGATTTAGGAGGGTTAATGTTCTGTGGCCCTTGCTGTTGCATACAGCCTCTGCATGGCGGTTCTGACCTATTGAAAAGTAGGGTTCAGAGGTTCAGAGGAGGTTTAAGAGGAAGGCTTACCGAGGTCTTCCCATCCCGTAAAACAGAAATTATAAACTTTCTGACCTCATGGAGATACTGCAGTGTTTTCATAGGCAAAGTGTGTATTCACAAGATACAGATAATCAAGTAGAACAATGAGATTACTGGGAAAGAGGAATAATATATGTATACTGTACTATAATATTTTTCCACTTTTAATGAGACAATATATATGAGCTTATATTTTAAATTTGGAATAAAAAGAAATGAGTGGACAGCTTCCTATTGACTACAGTGCTTTTTAAAAATCTGCATTAAAAAGCAAAAGCAACTGTTGTGGCATCTTCAGATACTATACAGAAGGAAATCTTCATTTGATCTCTGTAAGCGATTACTTTTGCAGAATGATACTGATTGACAAGGCAAAACAGCAGACTGATCAAAGACTGGGTGTTTGTTGGGTACTGAGAAACAATCACATTTGTTTTAAAAATCCTGAGAGATACTTTAACAATTCTATTTGAAAGATTTTCACCATTCATATTTTAAAGGCATTATTTTTAAGTATTGGTCAGAGAAATGCAGCTAGATAGTTTAAGTTTTTATGTATGTATAGAAAACTTTTACATTTTTAAAAGCTATAGGCATGAGTCCTTCAGTTATTAAAGTACATCAGCAGCTGAATGTCCTTTATGTCATATCTGGAATGATCCTTAATCCTTCAATAAAGATTTGGAAGAACGTATGTAACAAAGGTGTAATAGCTTACAAAGGTATTGAACCTGAGATAAAACCAGGATATATATTTATGCTGCTGAACAAGATCTCACAAAAGGAAAAGGAGACTAGTGTTTATTTTACAACATAATGTCACAATGTCTCATGTTGTCCTCTCACAAATGTACACAACAGGTGTTTTATAACACCTGTATTTCAGTTTTTTTAAAACAGTTTAAGAAAAAATATTTACTAGGAAGTTGTGAAAAATATGTGAACATGGCAAGGGCTGCCAAGTAGATTTGAAAGAAGGATGATTTGGGCTGAGTGGCAGAAAGAGGATTCCAGTGCTGGTCTGACAGTTACAGAATGAAATTACAATGAGAACAATTTTCCATCTTTCCAAAACTGTTGGAAATAGTTGTTGTCTGCAATTTATTGTAAATATAAAGTAAAGCACTGGAAACACTAGATGTGGGTGGAGGCCAATGGCCCATACTGGAAGTGCTAGGTCTATATGGTACTTTTGTTCCTATAGAGAGCTGAAAAGGACATTTCTGCTTCTCTGCTAGAGTGCAGTTTTGTGATTAGCAAGGTAAGAGCTTTCAGATATTAGATAAATTTAAAATAATGAAAGTGGATGGAGGGGATTTATGACTTTAAGAACAAACTGAAATGCAAAATATAAACTTCTGATTTTTAGAGCAGTTCCAAATTTCTTTAAGAATTCAGTTGTGTAACGAGGCAAAGTCATAAAGTTGGGATTCAGCCCTCACTTTGAGTTTTGGGAGTACTCAACACTGGAAACATGAATAAGGCTTTTAAAACTGAGGCCTATTTCTTCAATGAACAAAAGAAAAAGACTTGCCTCAAGTGTTTTGAATTTTGCTGGGTATGGAGTAGGGTAAGGCACAGAGTTTTCTTTTCTCTTCTGTGATGGGTTTGGAAAATTGTGAAGTAGTTTCCACTGCTTAACCTGGTTCTAGGGTTCCAAATCTACTCTAATTTCAGACATTCCTTTCAGATCCCCATGGAGGAAAACAAAGGTTTTTGTGAGAGAAATGCTGCACAAGTACCAGAAAAAAATGCAGCCAGTAAACAAATCAAGACTGAAATTCTGCTTAGAGATGATAAAGCAAATACAGCTTAATGTTAAGACAAAGTAACACCCTCCTCCTCTGCACACACACACAACTTGTTTACAAAAGTGCCTTGTAGTGACTACTGGTGGTGTCACTCTGTCCCATGCCCCAGAGCTATCACTGGGCCTCATGGGAGATGTGACTACAGCATCAGACATGGGACTGTTTGTTCACTCACTTTCTGTGAAGAGAGTTTTGAACTGTGTTTTGAATAGACAGCATTTTCTTTGTGTGGTTGGTAAATAACACAGAGCAAAGTTAGTCAGCAAGTTGCATAGCTTCTGCATTCTGACTCTTTGGAGCCCTTTTGTACCAAGCTTGACAGGATGTTTTTAACAGAATGTGACCTCACTGGGATACCAGAGGTAAGGAAAAAAAGTTATGGGGGCTGTTGTGGAATATTTTGCACAGAGCTGACTGAAAGTACTGCTTTAAAATGCCTCCTGGAAAGATAGGGGTTTCATGGTGATCCAGTCAACACCTTGTTTAGTGAAAATCAATGTCTTTCACTCCTTTGTGATAGGAAGTCTTAATAAGATTTTCTATTTCCCACTTACGGAAAAAGGCACTGATTTACAAATCTCAGAACTATTAAGTACTTGCTCGAACGTGTTGAGCAAAGGCCTAGTTCTAGTGATAGAATGTTTTCTTTCTAACACAGAACAGAATAAGCAGTTCAGATCTGGTTGTTCTTCGGAGTCCTAGAAGCAGCAGTGCCAGAATCGAAGCAGTGGCAAACCTTACAAGAAACCTTACAAGACCAGGCAACAGCGATCTTCTGGACACCCGTATTCAATCACTAGGTAAGATAAGAAACAAACCAGTATCAGTGTGTTTTCTGGCTAAGATTGTGTGTGGATTTTCATCACAGGCATTAAAACTGAGGCCATTGCTTGTAGTTTTGCTTGGACTAAGAGCAAAGTGGGCTGCGGTGTCCGAGGCATGCGGGGCTGTGCAGGCACTCCCTCTCCTCCCTCTGCTGGTCAGAAACCGGAGAAATGTGGCGGGTGACGCTGGAGGGACCTGGCACCTTTCTGCCGCGATGGGGGGAAAGTCCTTCTTGCTAGCGGCTCCTCAGGTTTTCTTTAGTGTGTTGCTCGTGATTGTAAGAACTGACAGCGTTAGGATGCAGTGATGCAAGGCTCAGCGTCGGTAAAAGGAGGGGGAGAAATCCGACTGCTGAAAAATCCAGGGAGGAAATGATTTTTTAAAAAAAACCCAAAACCCCGGAACAGATGTAGTTCAGATATCTATTTACACAGCATAAAAATATTTATAGATTAATATTGAATGATCTGAGCAATTCAGGACCTAGAGAGATTTTTAGGAAAAATGAAAGAAAAATGCATTATTCCGCAAAATAGCCTAATGAGCTTAATGAATAATAGGCACCTTAGTGTTCTGAAATTGAGTTAATAATATGTGATCTACCTTACTATATATACCAACAGAACAACAAAGCTTCATTGTTTCTGTGGTCAACAACTGTAATTTTCCAGCCAGTACAGGTGATTACCAAAATAAAATTAAAAAAAAATTGCTTGATCTCACTGAAAGAGCAGCGAGAAGAAATGAAGTTCTCATGATATGTAAAACAGTTATTCATACTTAAAGGCTTGCATAGCAAAGAATTCTAAAAATAGGCCTTTAAAATTGCAAAGTTTTGAGTACTGCTGACAATAAAAGTGTTCTTCGATAAATGAGGATGGAAAAGTTTGCTCATTTACTTGTGATTAACTAAAGTTGTTCTATACTGTAAAACACATAAAGAGACATAGACTTGTTTTTTCTTATGATCAGTTAGAAAGTGGATGGGTTGAATTTCATTTGGTAGTATAAATGATAAGATGAGTATATCACTGTTCCCAGTAAGATAGGGTAATGACTTTAGTTAAACAAAACATTTACAGTGATGCTTTTATAGTGTCAGACTCGCTGCTATACTTTGATCCACTGACGTGTGATAAGTAAGCTGCTAGCTCTGTCCTAATTAAAACAAATATTTCTTCTGATAAAGCTTCAAGAGACAAGCATGTTCCCTCAGGCAGAATTCTGTAAAATGGGGACGATTGAAGATGGTTAATTTATTTTCACAACTGTGGTAGTTGCAGTAATACTTCTGGTCCTCCTCATGGGTCGGATGCTGGATATCAAACAATTCAAAATCAGACTGTATATACCAAACACCTAATGATGCAGACATGAGACAGCAGTTGAATAAAGCAAATGTGATAAATTCTTCAGTCATAAAAAATATATCCAATATGTTAAGATGGAGTTTTGTGATTTAAATATCTTTCAAAACTGGACTGTTAGGGGTTTAGAATTAATGATTTTCCAAAGTGTCTCAACCGCCACAGGTAAACTGCTACCAATAGCTCAAAGCTTGTTTGCTTTTTGTCCTTCAGTCAGGGAGAAGTTGACAGGGTGGGATATAGTTTATCCCTGAGTTTGAATAAGAGTGGTCAAAAGTTCAATAAAAGTATGCTGTTTAATATTTATGAAAGCTATGATGGATAAACCAGTAGAGGTCAGTACAGAGTGCTGAAATGGAAGTGGAATGCCAAAGCTATGTGAGTTTATGTTCGACTTTCAATCTCTTAACTTTTCCTTTAAAATGTGGTAAAGGCTTTCAGTGGCTTACAGTAAATATTCCTGTCCTCTTTGAAAGATAAATTAGAAATACTTGGGATAATATCATAATGACAGGCTGCTTAAACAGAGTAATTTAAGCAACAGCATGCCTTTTGTAGTGTGTTAAATCTTGCAGAGAGATGCAGGAAACCTTATTTTGTGGAATCATTATTGAAACCAATGTGTAATAATTATTACGTATACTGCAGTGACAAATGCACCCACCTGATTATTATGTCGCAAAAAAAACAGGAGAAAGAGGATAACTTTTAGGAACAAAGTTTCCAAGTTCTTGAAAGTAAAGTAACAAAACCATTTTTCTCATTTTAGGAAACAAGTTTGGACAATTATCATTAAGTGTTGCTTTAAAGGTCTTTTCTTTGTAAATATATACATATATAGAGAGAGAGAGGGATAGGCAGGTAGACTGTATATAAATTTGAATTATCCTTTGTTTCACTTTTTAAAGCCATTGTTTGCTGGTGGTTTCCTTTTGTGATTTAAAGCAAGGAAAGAATCACCCCGTATAGCCTGCGCATGAAAAGATCCTTCAGCATGTACTAGCTGCAAAAGCTCATCTCTGAAAAGCTTCTGTTCAGTTTAGTTTCTGTGAATATAGAAAGAGCAATCTGCCTGTCCGTATTCTGTTTCCTTGCATTTTAACTAGGTACTTTGAAAACTATCTTGCTATTAAAGTGTAATTTTTGAGTATTAAAGGATTACTAAAAAAAAAGTTATCATTAGCTAATGATAGTATGTTCTATTTTGATTTCAATACTGACTTACATGTTATGTCTGTGAGCTTAGGGAGAAATTTCCCAATATAAATATCAAAAATACTTTAAAATCTTCACTTGTTCCACCTTACCTTTCATACTCTTCTTTAAATTGATTATTGAGGCATTGGAAACTGCACTTTTTTTTTCTTGTGCTTTACAGTGCACTTAAAAGTGACAATTGTTAGACAAAGACTCCACAACCTGTTCTCATGGGCACTCGTGTTCTGTGCTATTAGAGTCATCGGGCATAAGCATGAATGCAGTTCAAAGGGCTATAGGAGAGCATTACTGAAGGGGAGGTACTCTCTGATAACTGTAACAGCAATCAATAGCATAAACTGAGATAGGAAGGAGACAGATATATCATAAACTGCTGTTACGCATGTGATCTGGGATGTTGTTTTTTCCACACTCTAACAACACATCACAAATCTTGCAAAAGATCTCCCTTTACAGGTGTAGAGTAAAATCCTGGTATTGGTGAAGTCTTGACATGTGAAGACTCTACAGACTTATTTCAACACTTTTTTCCCCCCTGAGGCAGAGGGAACTTACAAATCTTATTTGTTTCGTAACACCTGGTCTAATCTTACAATGTAGTATATGATTGATGCTAGGTTAAATGACAATTTCCATTTTGTGTTCAAATTTCTTACTAAAGGCTTGGAATCAATTCTATTCAACCCAGCTGAATTCAAGGAAAGCAGTGAAATGGCTTTGAGTGCTGATTTCACTCTTTGCTTTGATTATGTTTTGAGAAAATAACCTTGAATCTGAATGTTAAACCAGCCTTCTTTCCCCGGGTTAATTCTGATGTCCGTAACATTTTGGCACACAATATTTTCCTATTTCCTTTTTCTCATCTCTCTCATTTCTTATTGGGTAAAAAGGTTGCTGAGCCATACCGGAACAGCTCATTTACAGTAACTGGTATTCTTCATCAGTTGTTGTTCGGGGTGATATCCTCTTAATGCTTTTCCTGTAAAGTAGTGGAAAGGTTGAAGTTAAGTTGGTTCTTATAATACGACCACTCTGCTTTTGCCAGTCAATATAGTAGTCCAAAAATCCAAGTATTTCTATTGCTTCAATTAATTTTTTTACATGTTAAATTTTATGAACATCTGGATTGCTTTTTTTTTTTTTTTGTAACATGCAGGATATAAGTCCCCAGAATTTCAGGACCAAAATAGTGTTGCTGTGTCGTTTAATCAAGTACAATGTTATGCTAGAAGTTTACTATTCTTATTTGTATCCTGGCCAAAGACAGAAGATTACAGCAGAGCTGTTCATGAATAAGGAACAGACGGTCTTTCTTATCACTGAAGTTCTCAGTCTCTTGGTAGATTACTATTTTCTTGATTGTAATATTACATTCATACGTTCTTACAGATATAGTAACATTATATTCTCATTTTATACTTTTACTCTGATGTCTTTGAATTTTTTTTTGTTGTTGGCTTTTAAAAATTCTTCCCTGCAAACCATCTATGCATAGTTAAATTATCTTACCATGATACGGCTAGGATTTATGTTTGTTTAAATCAGGGATAAGTTTCTCCATTTTTACTGTATGTATGTACAAGGGTTAATTCCAACAGTTTTACATTACCTGATTTGGAAGTAGCTGTCATTCAACTATAAAGCTGTGTGTTCTATTTAAGCACGTATAAAAAAATGTGGGCTTAAGTCCAGATAAGAATAGGACTAATTCAGTCAGTGGTGATCAGTAATCAAGATGGCGGCACTAGTGAATATCTTTTCATATAAAAAAGGAAACTGTGACATTTGCACCAGCAATTGAATAGATTGATGTTCCTTATCTGTAAATATGTTATCAATCTGCAGATTGATATAGCCTAAATAAAATAATCTGAAATAAGTTAGAGCTAATAAATTAGAAGCATAAATATTGGAAAATAAATTATAATTTCAAATATTTTGCAAGGAGAAAAAAAGATTTTTCACCCATTTCAGAAATAAAAGGACCACCTAAGTTATTGGTGTAATTCTGGGAAATGTACTCTATATCACCAAAAAACATCACTATATCAGTTTCATTTTTGGTGGTTCTACCACTGTAGTGAGGCATAACTATGGAGCCATCTTTGCTTATAAGAAGTTTAAGGCATTGGAAATGATGCTTTTCCCTAACTATATTAGATTGGATAATATAGCTGGGTTTTTTTTTTTTTTCATTTTATCCTGGAGTTCTATTGAGAATTTGTTACCCACCCTTTTGACTGTGCAGCTCAAGTCAATATTAGGTTTTTCTTTTTCATTTCCTCACTTTCTCACATGTCAAGCACAAACATTAGACTCCAACGTCTCCTCAATATTCTTTACCTCCCAATGAAATCAAAAGGATGTTGAACCCAGGTCTTGGTTTTCTTACATATCCTGGTAACAAAAACATAGTTGTATGGTGTGGCCTGAGGCTGAGGACCTATAATCTTTATAATGTTAACATGAAACTTGAGATATATATGAAGTTAAGATTTTCTAGAAACACCAAAAATTACTTTCTTTTCATAGAAAATTTCTCAATAATTTCTGTTATGCCTATGTATTCCTAAGAGGTCTGTAGTCTCATTATCTTCTTAATCATAAACAAAATAAATGTGAATTCAATTTCTCTAGTATATATTTATGACAATGTTTACAAGCAAAGCCACTTCTAAAGACCTTTATGTTTTTAGCAAGTCTCTCCTAAAGTGAATCTTATATTTGCCATTACTCTCAGAACAACTCTTTCATGAACAAATTGTAATACATCAATGAGCTCTCCTGTAGTATATACTCAATATATACAACAAGGGGATATTAAGAATAGGCTTCACAGAATAGAAAATATTTAACAAGCACATAGTCCTACTTCTTTCTTTTGTACTTTAAGAGCAAATCTCAATTTCAATTGTTTGCAGTAGGCTTTCCCAACACTGTAAAAATACAATGATTAGCAACGTTATTTGAGTATATTATTTGACTGTTCTCTGGAGGTTTTATTTTGGTCCAGAGAAAGGAATGTGTCAGTCTGAAAACTTTTTAATCTGCATTTATATATATTGTATTTTTATCAATACACTCATATTATCTCTCTCTCACTGTATATGTATATATATGAATATATACAGAGCACTATGAAATTTTTTCAGGAAAATACTACTTGGGAGCTCATTAATATATTTTATTATCTCAAAAAATCGTATTGACATTAATTTTGTTCCAAGAAATAAGATGTTAAACTTTAGGAAATGACTAATTAAAATTAGATGGAATGGGGATATGTCTTAAAAAAATATTAACTATGGCTTTAAATAACGCGAATCAGAAACACATGTCATTTCCCACTAACTTGACTCACAGATATATTTGAGCTATTTTACTCTGTAATTATTTTATTAGCAGTTTCCTACAGAAGTGTTAATCATGTGATTGTATGTATCAAAAATATTCCATTTTGCCAGCAGATTTAGAGCAGTGTGGATTTTAATTCTTGGCCAACCTGGTCTCATTCTATGATGAGATGACTGAATTAACTAGATTTGTGGTTAAATGGAGCCGGGGGTGTCATCTGCTGTCACTCTAAAAAGGTTTACAGCGCAATCTCCCACAACATCCTAGCAGGGGTAGATAGATGTTACAGGGTAGGTAGATGCACTACTAGATGGCTAGAGAACTGGATGGATCTCAAAGCATAGTGGTTTGTACTATGCCTGGAAGCCTGAGTTCCTCAGGAGACTTCAGAAACGCATCCTGTTTAATAACTTTGTAATTGTTTTGGTGGACTATAGGTTAAATGTTGTATGCTGACAGTGATGAGTGCTGACAAAGCACTGGACTGTATCAACAACAATAGATCAAAGGAAGTTGTAATCTCCTTTTCCTTGGGAAGAAAAACATCTAAGCCACATCTAGAACATTGCATCCAGTTCTGGGTACCCTCATAAAAGACAGGTTATCAATTGGAGCAAGTTCAGAGCTACAAAGATGTTTGGAGGCAGGAATATATCCCCTGAGAAGAGACGGGGCTTAATTAAAAGGCTTATTTACTCTGGAGAAGAGATGCCTTCAGGGGGGAAAAAAAATCATGTTTAGGCAGAGCAATCCTGAGAAAACAATTGTGTTGCAACTTTTGAAATAACATCTTTCTTGTAAGTGAATAGTGCGTCCTGCCACCTAAGGAAGCTTACCCAATTCCCATGCATTAAGTTTGGGTTGCTAAGGAACTCTAACATAAAAAAATGGCATTCCAGATGTAGTCTGTTTATCCAGGCCTCTGAACCTCCTGTGCCTGCCTTCCTGTGGAGCAGTCCTTGCCATCACTTCTGGGATGCTGGAAATTTACTAGCCTCAGATGTTTGGCCAGGATGGTGAATGCTGTTGGTAGGCAACTGGTGACCTATGGATTCTGAATTGTGCCTTGGTTTGATTTTATGTTGCTTATGCTTTGTTCTTTTCCCTTGAAATTTGATGTGAATATTTCTGTTTAGGAAAAAAGAATGATGTCAAGAGAGTCAAAAGAAATATGATGCGTTTTTTAGTTTGGGAGTGAAACAAGGCAGTAATTAGCAGATATTTGTAAGCCTATCTTTTCCTTATGCCAATCAACATGGTTAGCAGTGAGGACAGGGGGCTAAAAGGAAAAGAAATGTGTTTGGGAGCTATCTTGGATCACTGGTAGGAAATATTCTACTTGGAAATGTAGAATACATTGTAATCAATCTGGTACAGAAGATATTAGGAAATGGCTGGGAAGACACCAATGTGATTAGCACTGGAATGGACACCAACAATGTGGTACCAGAATGCTCAATGTATCCCATACAGATGTTTTCCTGTTAGGCCAGGAAAAGCATTTCTTCCTCTCTTTCTTCATCCTGATTGCAGAAGCAAGTTTTATTTATGCATTATATGTTGACAAGTTTAATTTTTTGTCCTGACTCAGATTGTGCTGATCAAATGAAGGGCTACTCAGCAGGAAGCACTGCTCATAGACTTGCATAAGTTTTATTTATTTTTTCCATTTTTCCCTTTTTGTGCTTTTTCAAGTTCCTTTCCACCTCTCTGGTTAACTCTTTCCTGCTTCAGTCTCCTCCCAAAAACCAGCCTGCCCAAATTTCTTTATCCCTACTTGTCCCAGCTTTGCTGTACCTCTCTGCCAGTTCTGTATTTCAGATACCATTACTGATGTACTTGTCGCCTTGCATGGGACTTCTGCTACAGTTTCCTGGGCACTGTCAGTCTTGCATGACTGTAGGCCGCCAGAAGGTCTCTAGTCCTCCACTTCAACTGTCTGTGAAGTTTGGCCATTGATAACATAACTGTGTCACAAATTATTCTTCACTGCACTGTTTATAAAGTTTATTAGTTTCACACTTTTTTATCTCTCAATAGTTTCTCATTTTCTGTTCATATTTGCATGGGTAGTGTTCACATGCCCTGGTCAGTTAGATTTAACTCCGGGCAGGACTCAGACAGAAGCCTTGTTGCCTTCCTGGGCTCTAACAACCAACCGCATCATCCATAGTTGGAGCTATTGATGTGCAGTAGTATAAAAGGTATGTAGTAACCCAACAGATTTGGTAGTAATTGGTGCAACAATGTAGTATCTTCACTTTCAGAAAAATAGTAACACAGTTGTATGACTTCTGTGGTTTAAACATTTAATTTTTAATATAGCAGTGCAGTGGAACACCCATACTTCAGGACTCTGTGTATCTGATTCCCATGATTATGTTATTATCAGTCAGCATCACACTAGGACCTGGAAAGAAACAGAAGTGAGTGCATGTTCCCTCTGATATGTTAAGTCATTCCTGACCCTCCCTGTTTCAGATTACAAGGCAGCAGTGATACCATGATGCAGATCCGTAGAAGGAATAAAGGCACAATACAACAGTTTTGGAGGAACTCAGAGCAGTTAGGACCACATGTGTTGCCACTTATTTCAGTGACAAGAATAGGAGATAAGAGCATGGGTGATGATGGCTGTGATGAATGATGGAAACCTCTTTAGATTCTTTAAATGCATCCTGGCACAGAACTTGTCCTTCAGGGCTACTCGGGAGATAGAGTGTATGAATGGAATGAGAGTAAACTCTGCCCAATTTCCAACCTAGAAGGAAATGGATAATCTAACATTACGTAAGCAGGTACCTCTGCAGTGACCATAATAAATAAGGCTCACTCCATGGCTGGATAGGGTGTCACATTTATTTATTCCTGTGGTGGTTGGTATCAGAGTTTGATGGCTTGATATATGGCAGAGCAAAGTCTCATCTGCTCACAGTTGCACAAACAACCCTAGTCAACAAGAAAGGAAGCTTTATTCTCATTGTTCCTGGCCACTGTGGACAGTGGGAAACAGAACAAGCAGGAGTGGCTTAAGTCACAGCTGCTGATGAAGATTCAGGATAAGAATAAACACTTGGAAACTGGCTACTGGAAAAGTCCCTAGCTCTAATCCATAGCTAACCCAGATGAGTTCAGGTAGTCATCTGTTAATCAAGGGAGAATGTGCTCTGTCTGTGAGACACTGGACTCCACCATAGGTGGAGGGCAAAAAATTGCAACTGGAAATCTATAATCTTCTGGCATTACGTAAGAAGTAGGTCTTCAAAATCACAATTTACATTTTTGATTTTTTTTTTAAAAACACAAACACTTTCACAAATGATTTTGAGACTTCAGGAAAAAGACATTGGCGGTGGCCATTGTTATCTCATGTAGAAGACATACTTACTGGATATGTAGTTCTTAAAAAATAAAATAAAATAGTTAAAAACTTTAAACTTGGGTGTTTTGAATGTCTCTAATATTTTGGAAATAATATTCATCTGGCTCATTTCTGTATTATTAAATCTTTACAGTACTTGTCTGCAAGTATCGCAAAGAAATAGTACGCATTATCATTTTTGCAATTACAGATTCTGCTGCCCACTTATAAAAAATTTGTCCAGAAGAGAGACAAAATACAGCATATTTTATTCACCTGTTTATATAACCTTATGGCTAGTGTTATCATAAAGGCATCAGTTTTATTCAGTGATGTGTGGAAGTCAGATTTCATGAGTGAGGTGAATGAGGCACAAAGGTCAATGCTGACTCTTGTGGTGAAAAAAAACTCTAGAGATATTTGAATGGCTAAAACTAGTTCTGTTTCAGAAACAGCACTAGGGTTGCCAAGAATTTCAATGGAATTATACAGCTGGAATATGTTGGTGGCTTATTTCTTTGTTAAAACAAGGATCTAGCACTAGTTAACACTCCATCAAAGATGGATTGCATTTTGTTACAATTTTAAAACTCTTTCATAAGTGCCACTAAAGAATTGACATCCCTCATTCAATCAGCTGACGATGTGAGAAAAGCTTGTACAAGTTCTACAACTGCATCAAAGAATGGCTATAAAAGGACAAACTTGAAATTCTGATTTCCGCAACTTTGAGATATACATTTGATTTGGTAACTAAAGATAGAATCTTGGAATGCCAGACTCATTTCCCTTGGACTGACTGTTCTTAGAGCCGTTTTTTGGTGATCAGCTTCCATTTAGCCTTGGATATTTGGTTATTTGCCTGTGGTTATTGTGAAATAAGAGAATTATGGCAGATTAAACCTTTCTATAAGGTGTATTCTGTGGTGTGTAACCATCATTATGTACATAATCTACAGAGATATAGTGAACATATTAAACTTACTTCAGTATGAGAAGTCAGTGTTATGTACAAGTGTGATTTAAACTGACTAAATAGCAGAAAGTCTTTCCTGCTTCTTGCTACTTAGCAGGATGTTTACCTGGACTATGAGAGAGAGAAGCACATTCTACTCTTTTAGTGTGGAAACATTCCTCAAAATGGTACTCCTGGAATCTGGGGATTCAATCACCAAAGGGAAAACGCATCCTATTCTCAATACACTAAAATGAAGGATTGAATTGTACTTCGAATTATTTGCCTTTTGCACAAATATCAAGTAGATTTATTTCACTGAATAAAAAATGGTCCTGAACGCTCCAAATGATTTTGCGAAATAAAATGTATGTCATGCATGTACAGTGACAGAGGGAAAGGAAGAAGTAGAGATTGCCAAGGACATTCTGAGAACATTTATTGATTGGAAACAAATCACTGGGTTTTTTTCCTTTGTTTTGTTTTGTTTTGTTTTGCTGGTTTTGTTTTGCTGGTTTGGGTTTTTTTTTTCTCCATATTACATGAAGTGGTCTCTGTTTGGGTGTAATTTTTACTTTTTAGTGCCATCTGCACCTGTGGCCTTTGGACTTAATGTTTATGACAGATGGACTGGACTGTGTTTGCACCATTTAGTGTATAATCCTTCTGTATGTATCTATGCCATGCTAGGCAGTGGCAGTGGCCCAATGGGCATATTTATTAGTGCAGACTTCCTGTCTGCTTCCATTGTTCTGTTGCAGTGTCCTTTGAGCCTAATGGACCTTGCTTAGCACTGGGCCCACCTACAAAATACCGTTCCTAATTCATGCCATATTATCTTTTGTAGACTCTAATCTTTTTTTCTTCTTTCCCCCACCCCACCTCTAACACGTTTGCCAACTAGAATGCTTAAAATGGATCAATTCCATATTGTAAATGCTCTTCATCTACTCTGAGCCTGTGAGCTTCATTTTGGAACAAGCTTGCTAGCTTTGTTTGCTATTAATGAGATGCTTGATAAAAAGGAGAACTGCTTTCTCTGAAACCTGTCACATCTCATGCTACCTGAGCTCCTGTTCTACTGGAAGTAAAAGTTGTTCCCAGAAAAGTGATGGTCCTTGTTAAAGACAGGGCAATAAAGGCAGCCCTGTCTGCAGGAACCTGCTGGCTTGTGGCTGGCAGCCTGGAGCTGTGCCGCACCTCTCATTCCTCCAGACTGTGTCAGCGCTGCGTGGCTTGTGTGGGAAAAAGGATAGGCTGCTATTGCACAAGACATGTTGCCTTCTGTATCAAAAGTACAGCAAAACAAATGCAAAGCTTAGGCACCTGCAGTTCTGTAAGTTTTTTGAGGTCTGTGAACCTAACAGACAGCTGGGATTTCATAATAAAGAACAATTTGGTATTGTTCATTTATCTCATGAAGTCATGAGGTTGCCTCTCTAAAATTTTTGTGCCTGCTGCAGAAATGCATGAAATGAACCTCCCAGTTTACGTGTAGTCGCATCAAATTAGTGGTATATCTCAAACAGATATTTGAGAATTAAAACCACCCTATTCTAACCATCAATGTGTACAACCCTAACTGTAAAAAGGATTTTAATATATTTCTATAGAATATAATAATGGCCTTATAAACCCTCTGTGGAAAAACAGATCGCCTATATAACTTCTCAGACTGCACAGCAAGACTACGTATTCTGTCCTCCTGTTATCACAATCATAAAGAAAGGAAGCATATTCATCTCATACACCTGGATTTTAACAGGGATAGTTTCTGGGGTGGGTAGACCTACCAATCAGATTTCTGCGGGGTGAGAATGATGACCTGGGAGAGAGAATTTATAATTTAATAAAAAAAAATTGTCAATAAGATTTTTTTATCTAGAAAATACTTCTTTATAGTATTTAAATAAATCTGTATAGCATGAAGAAAAGAGATTATGTTGGCATATTAATGACTGAGAAACAGAAAAGGCAAAACTTCTTTTTTTCTTTCAACCATTTTAAATTTGGTATTTCTGATTTGCAGAAAAAATGTCAAAAATATCCATCCAGAGTGTGTAATGAGTGATCTTGGGCTTGAGAAGAAAGTACGTTGAAGTCCATATGCAAATACTCATGTATGGTTTGAATATCTTCCTTTTACATTCGCCTTTAATGCTGTTGAATATTTAGCACTTTTAAAGATCAGGTACCCAAATTGAAATGGTGGAACATCACGTAGGCATTTTTATGAAGAAATGTGTATATTTTCAACCCTAAATTTGATATTAAAATGTAAGATTGAAATTTAAAAATCTCACAGCAATGTGTATGTTTTACAAACCATGCAATCTTTTTCTTCCCTTTTCTGATATCTGAAAGAGTTTCATCAATTTAGTCTCATAGTTGCATATCTTGAAGGAATATTTTTAAGAATGCAGAAAGAAAATGTGCAAGCTAGTTGTGGGTAAATCCTGTTTAATACCCTTCCATTTGAATTAGCTGTGTCACGGTTCTGATTTTTTTTTCACATATTTGCTGTGGCAATATCATAATTTGTTCCTGATAGATTATTGCTCACCTACTCCATGAAAAACGAGTTTTCTAAGTTGCTCTTCCCTGCTGCCAGTTGGTGTGATTATGAAGTATCTTCTCAAATTTACCATAAAAGCTTCAGTATGTATTTTAATTTGTAAAAGACATTTAATAAATTCTCAGGTTAGAGCAGAGGTTGGTACAGAGGTGTATCACAGAGAAGATGTATTATTGAGTGTTATTTTTTATTTGCTTTTCTTTTTTTGCTTTACAGAACTCATAGCCACAGTGCAGTATAGAAATAGAGATAATATACAAGTTTGCCAGGATAGAGAAGTAATCTTCTGCCACAAAAGTCTGTTTGTTACATGATAAGATTAGCTTTAAGGTTGTTGTAATGTTTGATTTACTGATTGGAGCCTTCTGCAAATAATGACCTGAGGGGTTGTGTCATCATCTAGAGAAGCTATATGACCATTCAGCTGTGATTATCATAACTTCAGTGCCAGTAATGTACAGTGCCCAAGAACTACGGAGCTGGGTATCATGTCCTGCAAATGGAATTATTCAGTTAATTGCGAATGAGCCTGGGGACTGAGCTGATGGAAGCACATAAGAGTAAGGTTATGCCTATCAAAGATATGCAGCCTCAATCTCCCAACTGTGAGGCACAGTAGAGACAAGTGTTATGTCGCAGCCGTCCCTTGTGTATTATCGTTGTGTCTCTTCCCTAGGTGTTACTTAATTACTAACAAAGCCAACACACCAGGCTACAAACATCTACCCTTGCATAGACAGAGTTGCACCTGAAATGCAGGCAACCAAGGGATTTTTCATTACCCTGAATTGCACATATCTGTGAACACTGGAGACACAAACTTATCTAGTCTTAACTGAATTCAATCTGTAGGTCTAAAGAGCTTTGTAGAATATCCAAATTGGCCAATAGCTAACTGCATGTCCTTGGGGACATAAGACAGGAGACTTCACTCGTCTGCAGACACTAGTTCAAGAGTAGTTGCTTTCTTTGTGTAAGCCTCCTGTCTCTGCATGCACCTACTGACGAGTCAGGACCCCTTTATTCAAATATTATTATATGTAGATGCATAGCTAGGTTCCTCAATCGTTTTCTGTCACCGAAGCCATTTTCACCTGTTAGACCTCTAGTATGGTGGATCTGCTTGTGCCAGGCTTCCATCTTCTACTTTTTTCCTATTACTATAATTTCTTCTTAGCTGCAGCCTTTTCCTGATCCATCTGATCTACAGGAATGATCCATCAATTTTCAAATGGAAGAGAAATCTGCTTTTGTGGTCCCACAGAAGGCTGTTCAAAAGACTTGTACAATGCCAGGCCTGGATAAGTTTTCCTTCTAACTTAACAATCATTTGCATTTGCAAATAAATAAGACAATGCCCATAGGATTTTGATCAGTTCTGTTCTAGACAGGATTTCCGTACTGGGAGCAGGTAAACTGGCTTTCTTTATCCATGACTTTCCAGGGTCCAACCAACAGATTTAGCCACTAACTTCCTAATGTCTCTAAGCATGTTTGACTTTGATCTCTGGAATGACCAGTCACAGCAATCCTAACCTGCTAGAGGATTCCACTAGTATAATTCATTGTAAGATACATTAAGGAAAACAGCTGCTCCTTTTGCTTGCTGAAACACCGTTTGTTGCTGCTGGATCACGTACCTCTTCTGAAGGCCCCATAGGCAAAAGAGGATGCAGGTTATTGTGAGCCACACCTAGCACCTCATAGAGTGGTTCTGAGCAGTGACTGGTGGAAGATCTGCAACTCTCTGGACATTAGTGTCATTGCATTATTCTGTCTTTGCAACGTATTTATATTTTTAATGCATTTCTGGTGTTTTGTACAAAGATGTTAGGAGCAATTTGGTCTCATTTGTGTTGCACTTTAATCAGAGTTCATATCTGTTTCTTACAAAAATGAAGAATTTCTTCGACTTTGAACACAAAATAAAAAGATGGAGTGATAAATTCATCGAATGTGGTTGGTGGAATGAAATTCAAAGGGTCATTTTTCATTATTTGTATGAAATTTTTTACAAATAAAATAGTACTGCTGCTTTCCTCTAAAAGCTAATCTCAGTTTGTGCACTCAGGGAGCATACTTAAATTCTGAATAACTGCTGCTAGTTGAAACTGGAAGAAAATATTGCATTACTTTATTAATTAAAAGTGTAACACAACGTCATTTGTGCCCTTTTTAGTATTTTAGAAATAAAATATTTTGTTTCCTTTATATTTTCTTTTTATTGTAGACTTGTACATCCTAAGACAATATATAAAAAATATTCAAATGATAGTAACATTACTTGAAAAATAATAATAATAATAAATTAATTAGAAATGCCTTTGCTTAAAGACTTGCAGTTTTCATTGGTCCTGTTTCTCATTTTGTTAGATATAATTGGTTGGAACCCTGCTATGTTCACTTTCTTCCTTCACTACCGGAAGGAGTTCAAGCGTTGAATAACGTGCAAGGGCAGACTGTGAACCAGTCAGAATCAGTTCCTCCTCTGTATTGGAACCAGTAGAGACAGAGCTTGATCAGTTTCTTCAGCCAAACTCAGAAAGCAGATCTGTAACTGGTTTTAAAATCTGTTCCTGTAATAGTCTTCAGAGGTAGGAAAAGTAGTTTTTCACGTGGTTGACAGCCTCTTTTGTGGTATTCACAGGACAACTTTGCATGTGACTGAGATCAATTTGGGAGTCTGTGTGGGATTATTTAGTTTGTCCCTCTCACTGCTCTGAACCCTTTTTATCTCTGTTCTACTAGTTAATATTGAGATCAGTGAGGGTGAGAGAGTAATCCATCTTTTGTACAGGTCTTATGCCTTCCTTCCATCTACCTACATGTTTTCTCTAAATCCTGTGATTGCTCAGGAACTGGCAACAGCGACAGATGGAGGATGTCACACCTACGTACAAATGATGAAGAAATTATGGCTATAGGCCATTGACTTGCACTGACAAAGACATCCTTAACTTGTACATCAAAGAACCCCTTTTTAAGGATAGTGTCACTATCACCAGTTGTTGAAAACAGAAAAACAGATCCTCAGCTGTCACTGACTCACTGTGGTAAAACAGCAAGCCAGTTACACAGCAAAACTATCACAAAAAACAAGCTAGGCAAAAAAAACCCCAAAACAGTGAGAGACTAGGGAGGTGTAGAGTACATGTTGAAAGTGTCTTGCAAAATGTAAAGAAATATAGAAAATATAGAAATATAGAAAATATAGAAATAAATCTGAAATGAAACATTTTTTCAGATAAATTTTAAGGCAGTCATTGCTGTATATATGTGTTACCAGAATCTTTGGGAGTTATCTGACTTTGAGAATATATTCCTACCTAATTTTTCCTTAGCTGAGGATAATATCGAAGTTAGATTTGTTGTAACATTACTGACAGATTTTATGAGGATCTCGATAATTCACTGGAAGTGCCTTCACAAAATAATATGCAAAACTTGTAGATAAAGACTTAGCCCTGTTTGTGTAATGCAGAAAAATGTAACTGCTCAGGTTGCTGTGGAAAAGAACAACTCAAAGCTTTGATTATGAAAGCTACAGTGCTGACTGCTTGTAGAGTAGTATCTTCCTAGATTAAGAGTTTATTTAATTTAAAACGGAAACTGCAATAAGGACGAACAGGAGGGAAAGGAAGTTCTAAGGCTTACAATTTCCTTTAATTAATCAACTACGTTATAGAATAACAATAGGTGAAACAGCATGAAAAATAAGATATGTGTGTGTGAAATAAATGAAAATGTGTTAAAAGACTGATTAATGCTAGTTTCCTAGAGGTTAAAACAACCTCCTCTTTTTGATACTCTGATATTTGAGTTTATAGAACTTATATTGTCTTCCTACTCACTGTTATGTAGCCATTTCCGTTAATTCTCATCTGAAAAACTATGCAACCCACTTCTTACTGACATAAAAAAGCAGTAACTCTTAGAAATTGCACCACTGGTGCTTATGAAGCTGTTTGCAAGAGAAACTGCTGGCCAGAGTATGCAAGGGCACCATTTAAGGGTTCAAATGGAAGATAAATTTATGTTTACTTGACAGATTCCTATTCTTTAAAACTCTTTTTGTTTAAATCCTTGTTTCTTCTTCTACTTATATTTCTAACTCTTTTTAACTTTGTTCTTTTTTTTTTAATTTTTCTCTTTGCTTCTGTTAATATTCCATTTTAACAAGATTTTGTGAGTCACACTGATTCCAGGCAAACAAGCTGCTGTACTGTAAAATAAATAGCCTTGAAATGCTACAAAGTAAATCACTTGCCTTCAAGATTAAGCTAAAATGTTTGCTTCAGCTTCATGTCTGAACATCCTTTCACTTAACCAGATGATAGCAGACTTTTTGCCAACAAAACATATCTTTACTAAACCAGGGCCATCTTTCAATAAGAACAGAGCAGTACGATGCCCTCTGCCATCAAAACATGCCTCTAGCCCTATTTATTTATGAGGAGCTTTGTACTGGATACAAAGTGATCATGAATGTTATCCAGCTTTATATAAGACATCACATGGTATTGGTAATCTGATACAGGGTTTTAAATGCATAGCTGCTCTGCCAGTTTTAAGTGCCAGCATTTTTTTTTCATTTTGCTATCAAGTGGTGTTACATGCACTGCTAAGAAACACTCCAGCCTTCACTGAGTTTATACTTCCTGCAGAAGAAATGTTATATCTTTATTTTGCCTTTGATCTTTATTTTTTTGAACAAAATAAACTATTCAGCATTCTCTGATGCAGCATGCTGGAAATAGACTGCTGCATGAGGAATAATCTGCATTTTACTCCTTGCTCCCAAACACATTTTTTTCACAGGTTTGTATTTCAGTATGTTTATACCGTGTGTTTATTAAAATAATTACACTTCACCAATACAGGTCTGGAGAATCTTAAAAAACAAATATAGTTTAAGCTCAGTAATACTGACTTTACTTAATGTTTATTCTCATAGAAGTCTATTTGATCATCTGTACTTGTATTTGCAAACCTAGAGAAACAGCTTCATTTGTGGTTTATGTATATAACTGACATTCACCCCACCTAGTGTGAGAAACCTGAAGTGTGACTAACATCCTGAATTTTGCTTTACAACATAATCTAGAGGATGGGTGAGTATTAACATGGAAAATCTATCCTCTTTTTTCCCAGAGAGCACCTTTGAATTATTGTAGCTGAAATGGTTTGTAAAGTGCATCACTTAGATCTGAAAATGAAAATCTGATGAACGGTTGTTTGGGTATTTTAAAAGTAAGGATAATAACTTAAATCAGTCCCTCAAATCACTAGTTTCTTAATCATTTTTGGACAAGTTATACAGCTGGTCTGTGTGTGCTTGAGGGAAGGAAAATTGGCTAATTTGTGTTTAACTTACTTGAAAGCAGGTGTAGAAAAGAGTACGGCAGAGGGAAAATTTAAAAAGGTGAAGACAACCTACCTGAAAATTTTGTAAGTAATTATATTACTCAGATAGAGATGGTTCAAACTGGCATTTCAGTGTCCAATTATTTATCAAACATTCATTTTCAATTGAAATAACTTAAGTAACAATGTGACTTTTTGAAGTGAAGGGCTGGATCTAGTAATTGTGCAATGAATATTTGTTCATACATTTCTTCTACCATGAGAGAAAGATCTCTAGTTTTGCGTGCCTCCCAAACTTTCATGCATTAGAGAAACTGAATAGCATGGTTGAGTTTAAAAGGGCTGACGTTAATGTAAAGTGTAAGGATTCTTTATGTGCATAAAACCATGATGGTTCAGTCCGTGAACAGCTGCTAGACAACAAGGCTTTTAAACAGCCTTTTGGAGACAACACTGAAAATGTAGTGCTCACATCCTCATTGCAGGATTTATATGCTGAATTTTCAAAAATAGGGCACCTCTACATACATATTGTATGATAATATATCTGCCTCTTAGGAACCCAATATTGTATTAGTTGTATATCCAACATACCATTGAATTTACTAGAACTTTATTTAGTACCTAACAGAGAAGTTGTACAATATTAAGCCAATAAAATATTTTTAAATATAATTAAGTGCCATGGTTTTGAAAACGGTTTAATTTGGTAACATGGTTTTCCAAATGTACATCTGATTGAATCTGTCTATTTTCACGCTAAACTTTGTGCAGGCTGTAAAACTATCATAGTCTTCTTAAGCACAGAATGGTGTATATAACAAATGAAGCCTATTAGTGAACTTACATTTCTAGAAACAATATTTCGCTGAGATGTTATGTTGAGGTCATGTTGTATTTTTTGATGGGAGACGACTTATACTCCAACAGCATATTTTTTCTGATCATTGATTAGTGATATGTTATAAGAATAAATAATAAAATCAATGATTTGCTTATATTTAGGTCAGTTGCTGAAGGTTCAATATTAACATTTCTCTCTTTCTTGGAGATGGTAAAATGATTACCTCTGCAATTAGAATAATACATGTCTTCCTTTCTGCACTGACAGAATCTTAATAATTAAAAATGTGGCCATAAGACGGAAAAAAACAGAAATATCCCGTTTGTAATGTATGTAACTGGAGAAATACATTCAGAATGAAATCGAACGTTAATAAGCTTCCTTCTCTCCCTTTCTAATGCAAAATTTTCTAGGAGCTTAAAAACAGGAGTGCCAGTTCCAAACCACTACAGTGTTGAGCAGTGCTAGAGCTGTCTACAGAAAGGAACACCACCACATTTCAGGGTTTCTATCCTTGTGCATTTGGTCCTAACGGCTAAGGAAGCAGAGCTTAATTATGGAGAGATGAGTGTAAGCTGACAAAGGTATTATAGCCACCTGATCACGACGCAAATATAAACACAGTCAATGTTTATCTATACCTAAGGAAGATAACTTAAAATCTTTTAAATTTTAATTAGGTTAAAACTACTGCAATGATAAGGGTTTCTGGGACTGGTGTCCTTCATGTCCTGACCAATGCATGGGTCCTGACCAATGCATGGGAAGAAAAGTTATATTCCACTTTAATGAAATTACAAAACATTTCCTTGAGATTTGATCCTGTTGCTTAATAGCATTGTCTTATCTTATGGACAACTTAGCTAATGCTCGTGTAATCAGAGATGGCTGTTTTAGCACGAGTTGGGAATACATCAGTTAAAAATGTAACAACTGCACCTTCCACTTGAATTTTGTCATTATATTTTGAAGTCTAAACATTCAAAATAAAGTTTAAAAGTAAGAGAAATCTCAACTAAGTGGTTTTCACCATTGAAATGGAATTAGCAATAAAAATAATGATGGATATACAACTTCAATGGAACTGGCAGATGCAGTTATAACAACTTCATGTCCTGCATCAGAAATTGATCCCGTTGTTTTTAATCACTATGGTTATCAGGGCAGGAGAGGAGACCTTTAACCAAAGTCTCAAAAAACATTTTGTGGTTTCTTTTGCATACTCATTTGCCTCTTGTGTGCAAATATTATACTTACCCCATGTTTGAAAAGTGTCTCATATTAATGAACATAGATTAACTAACTTGCTTTGTGTAAGTTATGCTGTAAGAAAAATTTAAATGGTTGAATGAGATGACCTGATCACTTTTTATAGCACATTTTATTAGGCTAAATGCATGACAGCCAGGCTTAAAACCAATACCTACATGTACTTTTTATGCACAGTGCTCAGGAAATTAACCATGGAGCTCTCATTAACATTAATGGGAGCTTAGTGGCTAATTTACTGTGCACCAGGCTTAAAACATATCCCCCAGGGTGCTCACCAGTCTGTGTGGGAGTTTTCTCCGTGCTGAGGGTATTGTAATTGCATTTTAATAGATCAAGCAACAAATGAAAGATTTTGATTTCTGTGACACCTATGCCTGACTTTGTTTCAAAGAGAAAACACACACACCTGTGTTCACTATGAATTGGGTGTGACAGCAAAATACTCCCTTCAAGGAGTTCTGGCAGAAAGATATAGTAGAAAAAAAAGATGTACTCTCAATACTTCTGATTTCTCATAAGCCCATAAGGTTACAAAGAATAACTTGGTTTTAAATTAAGTATTAAGCATTCAAAAAACAAACTTCAAAAATAGCTACTCAGAAATTTGGAACCACTGTTGCAATTTTACCTTAGCCTTAATATGCGTATGATTTCAATTGCAAAGAGAAAACTCTAAGATATTGTGGTAAATCAACAAGAATCAAGAGACTAGGAACTTAGGACTGTAAATAGCTATAGTTTTCCCAGTCAAAGGTGCAAAATTCCCCAGAATTCACAGTCCAGTCCTTGAAGAAAAACTGTTGGGAATGCTTTCAAATTCTGTTCTGAATAATGAATTTTTAAAGAACAGTAACATAAGACAGAAAAACTAAAATGAATGAGTGAAAGAGTGAAAAAAGGAGAATTCTGTGTTTTGGTGAATAGAAAACATCGGGATAAGGCAAGACTTAAAATCAATGAATTTTGCTATAGCAAAAAAGGTTCTTCATTTCTTACAGTGGACAAAGAAGGAAGAGGGTTGCCGTGGACTTAATATTATCTTTGACCTAGAACAAATTCAAAATTGATATCTGTTTCAGTTTCTAATGAGACCAATGCTGATCACAAAAGTAAAGGCAGGCCTGCTAAAACAAAGCTCACTGAGTTTAATGCATGCATGTACAGGAGACAGGGTCAGAAGGATATGACATCCTCCCCAAAATATTGGAATATAAAATCACAATCATACAGAATGTGTTAATAAATCTAAGTGGCACCATAAAAGTGTGGAGTAGTATATGTAGCAACTACCTTTAAGACAAGAAAGAATATAAGTGACCTGGGCTAATATAGACTTACCAGTGTGAATCAAACAGGCAAAAACTTGGATAATATTGAAGATATGCAAGTGATGGAAGTAAACAGCATAAAATAAAGGGCTCATAGTTCATGTCAGATCAATCTGTTATCCATCTCAGGTAAGAGAATTATTTTTTTTGGATGAAAGAACAGCAAGTCAGTCTAATTTGTCTGGACTTCAAAGAAGCATGGAAAATTATTTGTTGTACTGAAGAAAATAGGGATAAATAGGGAATTCTAGGGCAAGTATGGAACTGGCTAGAAGAGAGACGAGTAGATTTTATATAACAGGGAGTTGTCATCACCAATGGCCTTTGTTAGTAGTACATTGCTTGTGCTTTGATGCCTGTTTGATAGTATAGATCCCAAAATGCTACGTATCACACAACTTCTTGGTCACTGTTTGGAGGTTTTGGTTTGTTTGGTGTTTTTTTGTTTGTTTTTTTTTTTAATAGCTTTTTCTCCACCATTGTCTATAATGTCATACAAAAGAGCACCTGCTACAGAGTCTGATACTTATGTCATGGCTGTCACAGGTTCTTAGAATTCAGTGGTAGTGTCATTGTTGTACATTACCCTCTTTAGCTTCCCTAGTCTGTAATAACTGCTTATCAATTTTTTTCATGCTAAACCTCTTGCCCCTTGCTACACAGATAAGTGCTAAAATATTTGCAATGTAGAGGGACCTGCTTATAGTCTTGGTCAGATTCACATCAAAAATATACAACAAAAATACTAAGTATAGTTCTTTGCATCCTAGTACCTCTTAGGAAAGGTATGTATACAACTGGGCTTAGGTAGCTTTGTTTAAGACAGAGAATGTAATTGGCTCCAGAAAAGGGTCTTTTAGTTGTTTCAGATATGTTTACAGAATATCTTTGTAGAATCTGGCAGCATATTTACAATGGATGCCTTCCCAAGGAAAAGTAACAGATATATTGCTTGTTCCAGTCGTGGATGAAGCGTAACCCAACTGAAGTGCATGTACACAAACACACGCAGTATGGGAAACAAACAGGAGGAGCTAGAAGTCCTGGTCCAGCGGGAGAGCTATGATATAGTTGCTATCACGGAAACGTGGTGGAACGACTGTCATAACTGGAGTGCTGCCATGGAAGGCTACAGGCTCTTCAGGAGAGACAGGCGTGAGAAGAGGGGTGGAGGGGTGGCCCTCTACACTAGAGAAACCCTGGATACTGTTGAAGTCGAGATCGGTAATGACCAGGTTGAGTGTCTATGGGTAAGAGTCAGAGGGGCAGTCAAGTCTGACCTCCTGGTTGGAGTGTGTTACAGACCGCCCAACCAGGAGGAGGATTTGGATCTTCTGTTGTTTAAAGAGCTGGAGGCTGCCTCTAGATCGGCTGCCCTTGTTCTTTTAGGAGACTTTAACCTTCCAGATATCTGCTGGAAACTTAACACTGCTGAGAGGAGGCAGTCCAGGAGGTTCTTAGAGTGTATTGAGGACTGCTTTTTGTCACAGCTGGTGAGCGAGCCCACCAGGGGTGAGGCTCTGCTTGACCTGCTGTTTACAAACAAAGAAGGGCTGGTGAGTGATGTTGTTGTCGGAGGCTGTCTGGGGTGCAGTGATCATGAGATAATTGAGTTCTCTCTGAACAATGTAATAAGAAAAGCCAGGAACAGAATATCGATGCTGGACTTTCGGAGGGCAGATTTTGGATTATTTAAGGAACTGGTCAGGAAAGTACCCTGGGAAATAGCTCTTAGTGGCAAGGGGGTCCAGGAAGCTTGGATACACTTCAAGAATGAAATTTTGCAGGCGCAGGAGCGGGCTGTCCCTGTGTGTTGTAAGAAGAGTCGTAGGGGCAGATGGCCGGCCTGGATGAGTAGGGAACTTCTGAAGGAACTAAGTAAGAAAAAGAGGATGTATCATCGTTGGAAAGAAGGGGATGTAGGCCAGGTCATGTTCAAGGATGTTGTTAAGTCGTGTAGGAGGAAAATCAGGGAAGCAAAAGCCCAGCTGGAGCTCAAATTGGCCACTTCTGTTAAGGACAATAAGAAGAGTTTTTATAAATACATCAATGGCAGAAAGAAGGGCGGCAGCGACCTCCACTCCTTGTTGGATGTGGAGGGAAATATAGTAACCAGAGATGCAGAGAAGGCTGAGGTACTTAATGCCTTCTTTGCCTCAGTTTTTAACAGCAAGGATGTCAGCTCGCTTGACAGTTGGCCCTTCGAAGTGGTTGATGGGGGCAGGGTGAAATATGGCCCTCCTGCAATCCATGAGGAGGAGGTTAGAGACCTGCTGAGCCGCTTGGACCCTCATAAGTCTATGGGGCCGGATGGGATCCATCCTAGGGTGCTGAGAGAGCTGGCGGATGAGCTTGCTAAGCCGCTCTCCATCATCTTTCAGCAGTCCTGGCTCACTGGAGAGGTCCCGGAAGATTGGAAGTTGGCCAATGTGACTCCCATCCATAAGAAGGGCCGTAAGGATGATCCAGGTAATTACAGACCTGTCAGCCTGACCTCGGTCCCAGGTAAAATCATGGAGCAGATAATCCTGGGTGAAATCATGCACCACCTGCAGAACGGTCAAGAAATCAGGCCCAGCCAGCATGGATTTAGGAGGGGTAGGTCCTGCCTGACCAACCTGATCTCCTTTTACGACCATGTGACTCTCCTGGTGGATGAGAGGAAGGCTGTGGATGTGGTATACCTGGACTTCAGCAAGGCCTTTGACACGGTCTCCCACAGTAGACTCCTAGGGAAGCTGGCAGCCCGTGGCCTAGATGGGAGCACTCTGTGCTGGGTTAGGAATTGGCTGGATGGCCGAGCCCAGAGAGTGATGGTGAATGGTGTCTCATCCAATTGGCGGCCGGTCACCAGTGGTGTCCCCCAGGGATCGGTGTTGGGTCCCGTCCTGTTTAATATCTTTATTGACGATCTGGATGAGGAGCTTGAGTCCATCATCAGCAAATTTGCAGATGATACCAAGCTGGGAGGAAGGGTTGATCTGTTAGAGGGTAGGATGGCCCTACAGAGGGACCTGGACAGATTGGAGAGATGGGCTGATTCTAATGGGATGATGTTTAATAAGTCCAAATGTCGGTTACTTCATTTTGGACACAACAATCCCATGCAGAGCTATAGACTGGGGACAGAGTGGCTGGAGAGTAGTCAGGCAGAAAAGGACCTGGGAGTGCTGGTGGACAGGAAGCTCAACATGAGCCAGCAGTGTGCCCAGGTGGCCAAGAAGGCCAATGGCATTCTGGCCTGCATCAGGAATAGTGTAGTAAGCAGGACCAGAGAAGTTATCGTCCCCCTGTACTCGGCACTGGTCAGGCCTCACCTTGTATACTGTGTCCAGTTCTGGGCCCCCCTATTTGGGAAGGATGTTAGGATACTGGAATGTGTTCAGAGGAGGGCAACAAAGATGGTGAAGGGGCTGGAGCACAAGCCCTATGAGGAGTGACTGAGGGAATTGGGGCTGTTTAGTCTGGAGAAGAGGAGGCTCAGGGGAGACCTCATTGCTCTCTACAGCTACCTAAAAGGAGGTTGTAGTCGGGCAGGGATTGGTCTCTTCTCTCAGGTGACCAGTGGCAGAACCAGAGGGCATGGACTTAAGCTTCGTCAGGGAAAGTTTAGACTTGATATGAGGAAAAAATTCTTCACTGAAAGGGTGATTGGCCATTGGAATGGACTGCCCAGGGAGGTGGTGGAGTCACCGACCCTGGAGGTGTTTAAAGGGAGACTGGATGAGGCACTGAGTGCCATGGTTTAGATGATGGTTGGTGTTAGTGTTGGTGTTAGTGTTAGGTTATATGTTGGACTTTATGATCACAGAGGTCCTTTCCAACCTTGTGATACTGTGATACTGTGAAGTGTAATGAGGTGAGTGGAGCAGGAAAAGCACAAAATACAATGATACATCACAGTTGGAAGGCTAGTGCCTTCTTTTCACAAATACGCAGTGTGACTGTGTGCAGTAGTTCACAGCAAGAAAAGAAAGGTAGATGTGCATTCACTTGGAGAACGTGATTCCAAAATAGCTTTTCTGGGCTGGGAATGCAGCAACTCTAGTCCTATAGGCATAGCAAACCACAGGTCTTGCCTGCCCTTCTTCCCCTAGGGTAACATTTGTCACTGTGGTCTGAGTGATCATGGTCATCTATTTCAAAATTTTTCAAAAGAAAAAGTGACTCAGTGTAGCTGTAGGTGTCCACTATATTTTATCTGTCTGTTTTAAAAATGCTAAGAAAGAAACTTCCACTTCTTATTTTAATATCATCGTCTTATCCCAATATTTGTTTGCAAAACTGAGCCAACTTTTAGCACCAGGAAAAATGTATTAACAATTTTAGAAAGTTTTACTGCTGCTCTTCAGTCCAGGATGTAATTTTTGTCCCTATATTTTTCAGTATTAACAGTTTCATTAATTTATTTCTTCTTAGCTTAAAGGAAGAAAACCCTTGCTGAGCTGGTGAGGAATTGAAAAAAATAACACTTGTAGGAAAGACTAGCAGGCAACAGCCTCTTCTTAAACAACACAAGAAGAAGCAAAAAACTCTACATCCATCACTAGTATGAAGAAACCTGGAAAGACCAGTCTATAAAGAGAGGCTCCTGAAGTTACCAAATAGGTTCCTTACATATGAAAATATATATGTACGGCAAGATGAGTAAAACTGTTTTCCAGAAGGGTGGCAATTCTAGAGTAGGTTGTGTATGAAGGGGCATCTGCAGCTCTTGAAATACGTCCACCCTTATTCCCACTAGATGAACACATCCTGCCCTCTACCAGATGTAAAAATCAAGTTTTACTAATGCCCACGGGAAGGTTTCAGTGCCTCTGGAAAAAGCAATAAATCCAAAAGTTCAAAGGGAAAAATCCTGATCCTACCAAAGTGGCTGATGCAGAGTCTGACTTTTCTCTCTCCATTGCAAAAACTGAAGAGATAACATAGAGAATACCTGATAAACTTCCTAACAAAGATTAGGTCCACTTTCACCTTCTAGTGAGGACTGAATACAGTATCTGAAATAACCACCAAGCTTTAACTGTGTAAAAGATGGAAATGAGATGGTACAATTAATGACACACA
Source organism: Tapera naevia (assembly GCA_033556795.1). Lineage (NCBI taxonomy): Eukaryota > Metazoa > Chordata > Aves > Cuculiformes > Neomorphidae > Tapera > Tapera naevia. The sequence goes on from JAUMJJ010000038.1 coordinate 24,162,590, forward strand.
GGAAGAGGTAGCGGGAGTCAGCATAATTTATTCATTCATTCTGACACTAAAGAGGCCTCAGGATAAAAAAAAATTTGAAGAACCTACCGTTGTTATACTCACTAATTGCAAATTCAACTCTCTATGACATGCTTTTATATTTTTCCAATATAAAATAGTTTTGACAATTTGATCTGTTAGAAAAAAATGTTCAAATATTTTTCCATCAGAAACTGCTTATCTCATGTAATTGAAACATATCAGAGAATGGACAAATATATGTCAGCTAAATTTGAATAAATCAAGACATTTGTCTGCACCTATACATTATTATTTTTCCAAATTATGAGGTACCACTTCACAAAAATAAAGCTAAAATAATTTCACTATAATGAAAACAAGGACATTAATATCTCTGAAATTTCCCAGGTTATTTGTTTTAACGTCACTTCTTTCTCTTTTATTTTTTCATAAATGGAATTCCGCTGTCCTTGTAATGTGAGCTTAAAAAGAAACAAATTTTCTGAGAAGTAAGATTCTAACCTTTTAGAGTGGTCATAGTCTCACTTAGAATACTGCATTGAGCCTATTTGGTATAAATGCGGCTATCTATCTTTGTTCTTCTTTGTGGACCTTCAGGTAGACATGAGATCTGGTAACCTAACTCTGTGTTGTTGACACAATGTGTGTCTCAGTTCTACTGCAACAGCTGCAAATTGTTTACCAATTTCCTTACAATTTATTTTTTAATTTTCAGCAATAGCATTCTTATCTATTCTTATCAGGGTCGGATGAATCTAGAACATGGAGGTAGTTGTTTGGTAGAAGTACACTTTAATGGGCTGACTTCTGCACTAGAAATACCGATAAATGCTTAGTAGGTCTCTTAATTCTTTTTTTAATCCACATCTGCATGACCTGCTGCTATCCTGCATGGTAGCTGCCAAGACTTTCTAGTGTTGGAATCTGGACTGATATGAGCTGCCTGATATTAGTGTGAATGATGCTGGCAGATAGTGCATTCATGTTGTTTCCTGTACCTGCTGGTCACATCCTCATTTACAACTTCCATGTCTAACGCAGGCATATCAGTTCACCGTCTGGTATACATAAGACTTTAAATCACTGTGAGAGAGAACAACTGTGTCCTGTACAAGTTGCCAGCACGCACTTGCCCACATCTTAAATGCTGCACCTTGAAACACCTTGATTCAAGTGATACTTTCTAAATGTTCCTAAAAAGTCCTTGTAACTTAAAGGCTATTGTAATCAGGAAACACAAACAGACTTCCCTTTCTTTGCTTCTTGCTCCCATTTAACCCTCTCTCCGTCACAAAACGAATTGTGAGTACTGTCTCATAGCACTGAAAAAAAAATACCAGGCAATCTCGTATCATGTCCATATAGCATATGTATAGTATATGGGCTATAGTCTTTTAGCAATTTTCCACTATCACACTGCACAAACCCCTGCATCTTTAACACATAACTGGAGATTCGCAATGTTCTTTCCAAAAAGCAAGTGAATAGAGGTTTTATGCTTGTATAAACTAAGTAATTCTGTAGCTGCATGGTATGACACAAAAGTATCCCTTGTATATTTACAGGGAGTAGAATACAGTCTAGTTTAATTATGCAACAATATTTATCTCTCCCCTATTACCATATCTGAAAAGTGTATTTCTCACTCCCACAGTTAAATGTATCCTCATATCAATTTCTCATACGTAGTGCTCAGCACAGTGATTTACATTTTCAAAGTGCTTTAGAAACATTAACTAATTAACTAATGCATGTCATTATGGGCCTGTGAATCTTAGATGTCAAAAGGCAAAAGTCAAGGCAACCATAGTGAATTAAATAAAACACAGATTAAATTGCTGCCATAGCACCCCCTACATGGCAAATTTCTCTGCCTCATGCAAAACTACTCTCTGACCTGCACTACTGTTACTTTCTTCTTTCTACTGGTGTGAGATACTGCTGCTTGTAGACAATCCTGCCCTTCAGTTTGAGTCTCATAATTCATGAGGTCAGTTCAAACAACATGGCACATGTCTGCTCCTGCTTTAATTGAGATTGTACTGCCCTTGAGATGTGGTTAAGATAGTACTTATTCCAGAACGTACTCCCTGTAGTCTTAGAATAGGAATGAATATAAATGTGGTAATCTTCACTTCTGGTTCATAAAGAATCTTATTTGTCAATTTACAGCAGAACTACAGTCTGAAAGTTGAAAACTGAATATAAGGCTTAATGATAGGAGACATTTATGTCCTTTGATACAGTTCTGATTTCTAAAGTATTATCTATATAAAGGTGCCTGATCTGTTTCCCAGCAGAATGCCTTGCATATACTGGATGCAGGCCACTAGAAGAAAAAGTCATTTGACTCATGGCTTACTCATCATCATCATTCTCTTTCCTTGGATGTCTTCAGACAGACGCAGAGAGCAAATTGTTGTCTAGGTGAATTTTTATGGCTGCTTATTCCTAGCCTCCTTTTTCCAAATTTCTTCATTCTTACTCTTATACATGGATAAAATGTATGTCCTTCATATGACCCACATACAAGTCCTTCATTCAAAGAGTTCCTGATACGTAATGGTTTTGTGATGTCGCTCATGGCTGGAGCTGTGTACTTTCACATACAACTGAACACAACCTGTCACGTGACCAAAATACAGAACATTTTTACAGTGTGACTGTATGTGTTCTCTTCTTGTAACACTGACTAACCGCATTTTGTGCACAGGACTGAGGAGTTCATATCATGGGGCAGGTCAGAAATCTATGCATCTAGTGTCTTCATAGGAAACACTGAAGACACCCTGCGTCAGGATGCAAGTGAATTGTTCAGCACAATTCCACAACACAATGTTCCTCTTCTGCAAGATGCGAGAAGCATCAGGTCTTAAATTGTAGAGTAGTTTACTGATTCATCAAGAAAATCAAGTTGTATATTTCTCATTAGATTCTACATACCAGAATGAGAGACCCTAGTAGCTTCACTAAAGGAGAAATCTGCAAAGGGAGAAGAACAGATTTCTAGGTGTGACCATTAGGTCAATAACAAGAGGCCACTCTGCCTTTTGTAGTGACTAGAGAGGCAAGTTTGATGAACTGCTGTGAATTTGTGACACAGAAGGGTAGAAAACCACTCGCTGAGGTTATTCTCAAGTTTCTGAAAAAAGAAAAAAAATTCAGTGGTTTTATTATTTTCCACGCTATATCCACAAGCCTAACACTGCAGTACATTCAAGGGGCAAATTAAAGTTGTAGGTAAAAGGTGTCTTAATAACTGCTGCTTAATAACAAAAGTTCTGACAATTTTAATTGATTTTGTACCTCAGTATTAATAACTACACAGCTATTATGCAGCTATTAATGATGATACAGCTATTACAATTACAGCTATTGTAATAAATGAGGAAATTATTTTACTGGCTTAAGCAGAAACATTACAGTATTATCTATATGAAATGGCAGATTTCCCCCTCCTGCAGGTACTTCATTAGCACAATCATACTTGTCTAGTAGTAGCACCTAAGAGTCCCTTATTGGTATGAAAGCATTCCTGACAGCAGTGCCAAGTTGCCTTGCAGTTAATGTGAAGAGGCCTGAACTATAAATATTTTCATGACCTTTATGATTGCAACCAGATTGCTAATTTTAAATTATAAGTATTTAAACAGGTTGGAAAAGCTTCACTGCAGCACTGAAAATTTGCTATTAACATTTTTTTCCAGAAATATACGCTCAAGTGATTAATTACTTTATGTTACATTTGTCATAAATCTCCCTGCTGCACAGTGCTCCCCCATCTGTCTGTCTCATCACCACATTATTTCTTGCTCTAGGTGTTAGTATAGTTCTTTCCTCTCCAGATATGTGGCAAGATATGGACCCAGAAGGATTGCTTTATAGAAAACGGGTGCTGAGCTTCATCAGAGTACAATGTGATGCTGATTACGTTGTTATATAACAAGCTTTTAGCGACAGGGATTGTCTTTGAATGGTGTGCATAGCGCCTCATTGAACAGGCTTCTCCCAAGCCCCGCTATCCACAGCTGAGGTCTCCAGTTTCTTCTGCAATATAAAAATAACTGTATTCTGTTCAGATATGTTCCTGGTTTTAAACTATACTTAACAAAAGTCGACGGATCAAATCCGCTCTTTATATTATGGCTAATGAATAGTGCCCTAGTACAGAGGTTCTGTATAAGTTATTTTGGCTGCTAAGATAGAGATACTTTCTCTAGAACTAATGAAAGTTTTATAAAGCTGGATCAGTCCCTGTCTATCAGATCATGGGGGAGAATTTTATAATCAAGGCTTAATGATGTAAATGTCTATAGTTGGTACATTCAAGGACATCTTTCGCAGCTTTGTGAATAAAATATATCACCTCATATAAAGTAGGAAAGAGATGAGGTGCATGAACCTGAACAGTGCATCTGGGGCTAGTTTAAGACATAGTGCTTTGTAAAATTGATAGTAAAATTAGGCGTCCCTGAAGTTTTCTTCAGCAGTTTAAAAAACCCTGGGTTACTTCTTCATGTAATGTATCCACATCCTAGGCCAGTGCTAGGTGGTGGGATTTAATTCATTGAAAACGGTTTGATATTCTTACAGTAACTTTTATCTTAGAAGCACATAGGTAGATGTACAATTAAGCCATGTACTTACCTATTCAAAAGCAACAACCAACTTTTACTCTTGCTTCATATAACTTGTGCTTTAACATTACTTTAACCTTCTAAATTCATACTTAAGTAGTAATTTTGCCTTTTAGCTCTGTACAGATCAACAAAACCGGATAATCCATTTAAAGTAGTACATGCTTGTGTATACGAAAACTTCCTCAGCATGCTGTTTGAGAATCAGGGATATTTCTTGTAGTTCAGATTTAGGGTATAGTCCTTTGTCGCCAATCATTTTGCTCTTTCTTCTAAAAAAAAAATCTAACAAAAAACTAAAAGAATCTATGGCATAATCTGAGGAAGGAAGTAATTTACAATCACGACAAAACACCCTCAAAAGACCAATTTCCCTCACCGTATTTCTACTTTATTCAGTTGAAGTGAGCATGCAAACATTTTTTTATATTTTCTCCCTAGAAATGTACCTTATTTAACTATACAATATGTATTGAAATGAGGTACATGTAAATAAGTTTTAATGACAGTTCTGTTCATAAAAAGATTAAAATGGGATACCAAATGTAATTGTTAGGCGCTTTGATTTGATTCAACCAATCAATAGCTTGTTATTTTCATGAATTACTATAATTCTGGCAGTTTCCTCTTTTCTTATAGCATATGTTGTTTGCATTTATATTGTAATTTGCCTTGCAATTTGTGATATAATCTTAAGGAAATATTGAATATTTTCTTGAATATAGGGTCCCCTACAGTTAGGTTTTCAACAATCAAGCTCAAATAAACCATTTGGATTTAAGCAGAAGAAAGGAAATAAGTAATAAGATATTAACAGGAACATTTTCGAGGAGTTTTAGAACTTCGAGAAGAAACTGGTTGAAACATGTCTGCGTTGAATACACCCACAACTCAATATGACATCCCTCATAATTATACCCTCAAAGGCTGACAATGCAGTATTTAAAATAGAAGGAAATGTGTCATCGATTACATTGGGACATTAATGACAACTGACTACACTGGGTCTTCATATGAGCTGTAATCTCTTACCACGGAGTTCATTGAACATGAACAGGACCATCCTTAGAGACCCTCAGAACTTCTCAAGAACGCATTGATTTGAAAACAGGAATTCGTTGCAACCACAGTTTCTGTTGGGAGCAAAATTCAGACAATACTCCTGTCAGGAGTGAACTTCCTGATGAAAGTGGAGACACAGCAGATGCTCAGCCTCAAATATTTAACATCCCCCAAACTTGGGCGCCCCTTACGGGTGTGTAGGATGAGGTCTAGGCCTCCTTTCTGGCGGATTTTCACAGGGGACTGAAACCTAGATAGTTCTGTTTTCAACATGTCATTAACAGGGAATTAGAGTATATTTACAGGAAAAGGTATAAACAGATGAGAACTCCTATGCCTGTTTGCTGATATATGAGGGAAGATACATTCTATCCAGCTCTATAGACTGCTATGGTAACAGTGAAGCTCCCAAGCCAGAAATTTGCCTGCGCATATTAATGTAAGAATAACCTGTCTGCTTTTTTTCAGAAATGTTTACTGTGCCTCTCTCTCACCCACCACCACCACCAAACTAGAATTATAAACATGGTAGAAATAGTTAAATATTCAGTCACCTAAAAAGAAACTTTCTAGGAAGTGTGTTTAGTGTCTGGTTTGCAAAAGACATAGTTTCAAATTGTCGGCCTGAATCAGATATCGGCTTCGGATTTCTTGAAATATTTCACTGATCTATCTGTCTCTCCTCATTTTTTTCCTTCTCTGCCATTCTTTATCTGGTTGGAAATAATGCCATAACACCATGGGATATTAAAGAGATTTCTGATTATCCAGGCACATGATACCAAAATATTCCCCATATTACACCATGCAAGATATCCAAAATGTTCTGAGTTGCCTTCTGGAGACTGACCACTCTCTAGTCGTTGCCTGGGGAAGAGTATCTCTACTTTGAAGTTTGGAGCACTTAACTAGTCTATGTAAAATGTGAACACCTTCCTTCTAGATAGTGTAAAGGATGAACAGTGAGGTGCTGTAGCGTAATGAGATGGCCTGGAATATACACTGAGATGAAAAAAATACGACAGCACAAGAAAGGAAGTTACTTGGAACAGTGATTTATAGAGCTCTGAATAAACCCCAAGTTCCTAGCACGTTGAAGGAATTGCTAAAGGAAAAGTCAATAGCTGGAACTCTTAGAAAATTCCCTTGTACATTTACTGTTTGAAGAACTTTTCTTTTAGAATTTAAAAAAAATTAAATGCATTAGCTTTACTTCATGGTTTCCATTGTAGAAGCATGTGTTGGATATCTGCCTACTTGTAGCTCTTTTCAGACTGACAGTTCCCTCCTATTTACCAGCTTTCTATCATTTTAATTGCACCACAAATACTACAGATTACAGATTCCTGATTAATGTTTCTACTGAGACGTTCACTCTTGGAATAAAATTACAAAAAATCACGTATCTTTAGGATTGCTTAAATAATAAAAAAACCCACACTTGTCACTTTGTAAACCTCTCAGAAAAAAACATTTTTGTTTTGCCAGATCTTATGTTTCATACAGACGGCATGCACCATGTTAACAGTCAAAATACAGTATTGCTGTAATATCAATATTTTATACACAATCATTTCATAAGCTATACCCTTGCAACTTAAAACAATGATTCTCTGTCATAATAAAGATAATTAGGGATGAGCATCCCCATTCTGTTCTTTTTTGATCTCCTCCTAATCTCTGTCAGTAAGAATATTACCCTCCAGTAATCCATAGATAATACAGTGGGAGTGGCTCACCGCTATTGTGTACTGCAATCAAATTAGTTACCTCAGAGGCATTTATTTTCCTACAAACGAGAAAAATAACCCAGAAAAGGAAAATAAAATAATTGCTTTGCTGCTTCCCCCCCCTCCCCCCCAAGTCTAACGGAAAGACAGCTCTTTGTAACAACAAATCTAATGGTGTTTGGGGATTAAATCAATTCTATCACAAATGAGACATTAATAGATTATAGAATTTTGACAGGTCAAAAACAAAATAAAAAATATTTAGGTACTTTTATTCTAATCTTTTTGAGCATGTAAGTGGGATTTTGGAGGGGGGGGCACTTCACACGTATAAAATATATAGAGAAGTGTTTCATGATGTAGCATATGTCGCTGTAGTCGTGAACTCACACAACAATTACCTGCATTGAAGTTCTGCGGGTATTGTCTGGCATAAAGCCTATAAAGTTCCACCAAATAACTTGCATTCTCTGAAATTTCTTGCTTGTCCAGACCAAGCAAACTCAGTTTCTTCAATCTTTATTTCTAACTCATGTTTTCTAAACCTAATTCATTGCTGTTGTTTTCCTCTGGATTCTTTCCAGTTGATCCACATCTCCCTGCCAAAAACTCCATGTGATACAGCCAGAACCAAGTAGAGTGGAAGGATGCCTTCATGAATCTAACATGACACTCCTATTTGTACACTGACTCTTCATCACTGTATTTATGTATCACAGCACGATGTTTGCTTTTATTCTTTACATCGCTGAAGTACTTTCAAAAAATGTCCATCTCTTGTTCTCCCAATACTTACTCACATGCTTATTGACTTAAGTTTAAGGGGACAATTCAGGTGTGTAAAGCAATGCCTATATTTAAGCATTTCAAGTGTCAAGGCCAAATATTCCTGTCAAGGAGTTATAAACCACTCTGAAGAGCCAACTTGAGTGAAGCACACAGTAAGCGAATAGCAGCATTCTCTGATATAATTAAATCTTTCTGATCTGCACTTCAGAGGTGAGATCCAAATTTGTGGGATATTCATTATATGAAGGATTAAAACCTGTACTATTAGTATTCTCCTTCACTGATCTGCTATTACCTTATGGAGAGAGAGAGAGAGAGAGGGTAACAATTTTAATTTTTAATCTTGTTTTGGTTTACTTTTTTAATAACTGGATTATATTTTGATTTATTGCCTTTCAATGTTTTATGAAGATACACAGTAACACTTCCACACTCAGGGTGGAAAAAGAACACGAATTAAAAAATTTACAGAAATGCTTCTCACATACTGGGAATAGATTATGCAACAATGAATACCTCAAATGAAATGTGTTTATTTCAAATCAGCTTCGGCAAAATAAAATCAAACTAAAATATAATGTTTGGTTTTCTTTGAATTCGTCACAATGCTATTCGGTAGTTAGCAGAAACTTTAATACTAAATGTTCAGCATTTTGTCCATGCTCTCAGGTATAAATTTGGTTGGGTTTTTGTCCCTTTCTCTGTAAATATCTGGTTATTCTTTTTATAGCCACTGTCAAGAAGCTTTTCTTTCCATCACTGATTTTCTGAAAAATTAATTCAAAGTGTCTTAAAATCGTATTGCTTATTTTTTTGTTTGGACTTCTTTACCTATGTGATTATGTAAATAAACATTTAGCTAAAGGTACCATTATTGAACTGCTTTTAAGGGTGTTCAGTACACAACAGCTGACCTATCATGATGTGATTACCCGTGTTGCCTTCATTTTCATTTCAACCAGAATGCATGGTTTTCTTGGTCCTATTGTAAAGGGAGAAAAACAATTATTTTATGCATGACTGATGATAGTGATGGAGACTCTATATGGGACACAGCAGGAAGCTCAGAACTGCTTGATGCTTCAAAATACTGTGTACTTATCGTATATTTAAATATTGTAAACCCTATGTATACAGCTCAATTTTATTTGTAACTTTTGAATTTCTAATCTGCTGTATATATTTTTTTTAATTCTAATGACACACTGAAAAAATAATACTTTTCAAAAAATGTATGATGCATCAGTTTTAAAGCACAAATGAATTCTGACTAAGTGGATGCTTTACTAGGCAAACTGGTGTTAGAAGTTAATTGGGTTTGACTAGCAAGTCCAGTTACTGGCACAATTTATAAGCTTTTGAAGAATTGTGACCATTCTGCTATCATACAGTAATATGCACAATGTGAGGCCTGACAGTAAGTGCTTGCTATCTGACAGTAAGTAATGAATCCTGGTAAAAAATATCTTTATAAAATAGACCCCTTTTTGAAATGAAATGTAGTACAAGACTATTTTTCAGGATGCCTGAACATTTATTACATCAGCATATAATTAACTTTTCATTGTCTTTGCGTGTTATGCCAAATCTGTTACAGGATCGGTCAGTTGGTTCTTTGTGGAGTAAAAACAAGCTTCCTAGTGGAGAAAAGATTTGTTAGAAAATATTACTTTAATCACAATAATTATTCTATAATTTAGGGGACTTCCCTGTTCTTTCTGAAACCCAATGCTATAACTTTTAATCCTAAAGTAGCATTTAATGAATCCTACTGATCTCTTGCATTATAATAATTTTTCTTCATGTGCTTGAAGTAATTTCTGCAGATGTTTAGACATTTAACTGATTTAATCACTTCAGTAGTTCCTTAAGCATCCAGCATAAATTTAAAACCACTGAAGAATATAATGCATATATGAAATGCTCTGTGATGTGTTTTGCTTTTATTGAATTAATCTGAAGAAGGATTTAGCGACCATCGATGTAACCATTACAGTGAAGTGCATGAAGTTTATAAAACAAATGCAGATTTTTCTAGGAGAAAATAATTTAATTTGCCACTACCTGTGTTACAACAATGTTTCTAGTTCCATGTGGGTTAACGGTTTGTAATACATCTATCTTTCACTATTGTTTCTTTAATTATTCTAACCCTTGGAAAAACCTACCTCCTCTGAAAGCTTAACTATTGTTAAAATCCCTGCTTTCCTGCAGGATAACTAACTCTTGGCAATTGCCCTGGAGCCCAGAGTTTGTCTTTGCAGGCTCAAGCAAGCACATCACACCACCCGTCTCTTCCCCTGACTGCCAATTCCATCCCAATGAGCTGGCAGGGTGCTCAAATTCACATCAGTTCTATTCCGTGATATTTTCATCAAATTGCCAAGCCTTAATTGCATAAGTGGGCTACATGGTTTTTTTTGTGCTTGCACACCATTGTGTATAGGACTAGCTACATGATGCTGCCTGTAGGGTGTTATAAATTTCAATGTTCTCATTTTTTATGAGATCACTTTGTGCTCTTCCCCTGATAGGTTGTTTTTCTAGGTTTATCCCTCATATTTCCACCATAGAGTTTAGTTTGCCCTTGATTTTATGCCACAGAGAAAGCTGGGGTTTTTTTCACTTTATCAGAGAATTCACACAATTCCCCCCAAATCTGCAGAAGACCAAGTCTTTTATTGTCTGGTTTTGCTGGCACTTGATGGATCACATGAGTAAACCAAACATTCTTAAAGAGAGGGACCATTTTTCCATCCACAGCTGTACCTGGAATTGTGATCAGACTTCTCTGCTATGTGTCCTCAAAATCAGCTGCCAAGATGATGCCAACAGTAGTTTTGATATCAATTCAATGCGCAGGGTCTGGGAGGGGAAAGTAGGACACGGAGAGGAGTTAACTGCTGAATGGGAGAGGCTTGAGAACTAGGTTTAGGAGAAATGCAATAGGGCTTGTTTTCCTTGCTTCTTTTTCTGGTTGGTTGCTTACTTCCAACAGTAATGTTGCAAAATGGGCTACTTTGTTTGTTTTTTTTTCTCTCGGAACATGTCTAAAGTGGTGAGAGGAGTAACCATATTGTAGTTTAAGTTTAGGTGGGGAGAAAGGTAGTCATGCAGATTCTGACATTGAGGTTAAAGTTTAAATCAATGATGGTGTTTGCAATTTTCTTTTAATGTACATACTAAGCATTTTATAGATTTTCAGTGTAAAGTTCTGAGGTAAAAGACGTCTTTAAAAAAGGATGGTCATTGGTCATTCTTTTCATGCTACACAAAATGGCAATAAAATAGGAGGTGAGGGATTTTTTTTAGATGCTGATGTAACAGCAAAACTTAAAAAACCTGTCTTATATAAAGCTTAAACACAAAGTTTGTTTATTCAAGAGATTTCTGATTCTGTTATCCTGAAAATATGTCCCTAAAATGTGAAAGGTGTATATCCTGGCATACTGAGTCCTATTCTTGCTGGAAAATTATAGGTATTCTTAAGGAAACATTTAGTTTTGCAGTAGTAACAATCAGTTATATTTTGAATCTGGACTTATGAATAGCCAATGGTCTGGATATGCTCCATTATTTGCAGGTGGTTGCAGATGAAGAAGCTACCATTGTGTTGTTACCTCTGCTTACTTACCACTAGCTTTGTAAGTAAATATCGTTATGTAACCTCAAATAAAATATTTACCACTTAATTTCAAAAGAGAGTTGAATGGAATTAAATGTTGAGCTCAAATACATGCTCTTTTGCCGAATATTGATTTTTAACTGCAAGAAATAATCAGTCTGTTTCCATGGCAATATGCAATAGTAACCTGTAACTTTTGACGGTTTAGTAACTGGTTTTCTTTATATTTCTACATTTCCTCAACGATTTAACTGCTGACCATAGTTAAGTGTTTCCAGATCAGTTATCACCAGGTGGTTTAGAAGTTCAAAGAAAGAGCTCATCAACTGATTGATTGATTTAGATGATGACATTAGGAACCTCATGAGAAGACCATATTTCCCAAGATACCATAGAACCATACCAAGATACCATATAAAGAAGCACTCAGTGACTTCAAGAAAAAAATCAGTTTTACAAAGTAATATTAACATTTTCTGCTTTCATTCAATGCTTAAGGAATACTACATGGACTGTATTCACAGGCAGTACTATCCTAAAGAAAATAAATTCCCAAATCCTGACCTCATAACCACGTAGCCAGATTTTCTTTTTATAATTCCTGTCTGATTTTGGAGACCTATCCTGATATTTTTCTATATGGAACTTTCTGCATTTTTTTTCTGAGTCCTTTATGGTCCTGCATGGTGAACTTAGTGCCTCTGGAGACCTGAACATATTTGGAAAAGCAAGTGTGTTAAAAGGGAAAAACAAAGAAATTAGACTGAAGAACCCAACTAGAATTCTTTGCTTCTTGCTGAGTAAACAAGGTATTATGCAAACCAGGAAGTGCTGTCTTCAGTCTGTCATGTTTTAAAATAATTATTGACTTTTCTTCTTGCTGCTGTTTATGTGGCAACACATGGCACTGTATTTCTATGGTGCATAAGTTATTTTCATGAAAAAGCACTGCTCACCTCTTCAGTGCTGTGAGAATAGAAGCATAACCTAGCAGTGACAGCAGCTTTGAATAAATTGTTCATTCATCTGGATGCAATATCAAAATGTACAGTAACCTATACATCCACCTGCATCAGAGGAATACATTTCACATGCCCATTTGGTGTATTGCACAGCACTGAAATGATCAGTGTGACAACCACTGACTATATCACTTGTCCTGTTGTCACGTAAATGTACGCAAATTATTCAATAATTTGGTTTGGGGGTTCACACAACATATAACCGCATGTACTCATGCTATAGAAGGTATGTGCTTGAAGGTATGTATTATTATGGCCCTCTGAGATAGTATTGTTAGTGTAGTGATGTGTAGCTCTGAGGCAAGGAAAGATACATGTTTTAACATCAACTTCCAGTTCAAACCTTTAAGTAAATTCTATGTCTCAATGGCTTATCATGAATATCATATCTGCCTGAAGTACCCAAGGCTTGAATGGTTCCTGCATAACTAGTCAGAGAGCAGCATTTGGGGGTTTTGCAGGAGTGAAGCTCTGGCTGGCTGCCCAGCCTTCCCTCTCTTTTCCTGGGGGTTGGAAGTGTCAGGGGATTCCCCAATAACAATCAATGACCTGCTGGCTCTTCTGGCAGCGTGCCACCAAGTTGTGAAACTGCTGAGAATTACATGTCCTGATTCACCCTCACATATGCCAGGGAGCTTCCAGCCAGGAGAATATTCAGACCTGTTAAACAAAGATAATGCACATATTCTAACTCCAGTCAACTATATTTTCCCCTCTTTTTAACACGGGACATCATACATGCTTTGGCTGTTGGACTCTTATGCAAGTACATGCTGAGGTCTCCTTTCACGTTACGTTTAACTAATTCAGTAGGGGGATTGTGTAATATCTTTTACAGCATTTTTTTTCTTTCACTTTCATGTGAATACTAACAAAATCTTAATTGAGGCTCCATTTTTTTGTGTTTGTATTAACGTTAAGGAGTTCATGGCAGAATTAAATGAAAGGCATTGATAATGATAGCACCTATTTTACCTCAGTTTTCTTTTCTCTTTTTAACTGTGACCATCAGTTGTCTTCAGGTTACAAATGCCAACTTGTTCCACTTTGTATGCAGCTCTTTTTTGCACTCAATTTTTCATGTTACTTTTTGAAGTGCAATTTTTGATCAAATAACGACTATCTCGTACTTATCTAACCCTTTCCTGCAGAAATTTAATTTACTCCAGGGTTCCAGGATTAACCTTTATGTAACTGAGACTGAAATGAAATATTTTGCTAGGACCAGAACTAAGATAAAAACTAGTCTGAAACCCTCGTATGGCATATTTTCTGTGAAAGCTTTCTAGAAGAACACTGAACTATAGGAGTTCATGGAGATTTAAAAAAATTTTCTTCTGTGGAAATTCATAATGTTTTATCCTTCGGGGTCTGGTTAGGTACCTTATTAAGATTCCAGAAAATTTTCCTTGATGAAATATTTTACAGTTTGTTAACGAAATTATAGAAATTCTTGAGCCTTTTTAGATTAAGTGGTTATAGGTCAAAGACCAAGCAGGATATTACATATAGGTGGATCAATACTCAGTCACACATATGTAGGCCTATTTTTAACTTTTTAGAAGAAGTGATGCTGCAAACAATTATATTTAACCCGGCCAAAAATTTCCTTGTAAAATCCTTTAGAATGCAAATTTGCCAAGGATTTCTAACATGTTTTATTATGGGTTTATTTCTGGTAAAATTTGGAATTCTAATGCACAGGTTAATATTTTTATTGTTCTCAAATTAGTGTCAACTGCAAAAAAAACTTTTAGAGAGGCTCTTCAGTAATTGTAATCCTGCAGATTCATATGTTTTCTAATCCCTTTAACATGTCAAACAAACATCTCTGCATTTCTTGTAAACAAAATATCATGCTAAGTCTCCATTTTTAGTCTCATCATAGGTACAAGAAGAGGCATATTAAGCAATTTAAAAATATATGTGAGTAATAAGACCCCATTATCTAACTTATAGATGTGGTCTTTAAACTTACGTCAGCACAGCAGTATTTTTTAAATCAAATCCCCATGATGTCAGTTGGAGTTCTGAACACTGAATGTTACTGCATAGTGGTAAAGGATGAGGGTCTTCACAGTGTGTTCATTAAATTACTTTGTTATATCTCCTAGCTATTGCCAAATACCCACTTCTAAAATCTCAACTAAATTCCTGTCTGTTTAAAAATAATTATATGACATCTTAAAAAAAATACTGTAAAACTAGTTTGACAGCAAGGAGCAGGTGAAGTTATGCTTTTGGTGTATAAAACTTGTCTCACATAAATTATTTGTGCCTTTCTAATGAAGAAGCTGCCTACAGGTGGATGAACAAGGCACGTATGTGTAATCACATTTCCCCCTTCTGAACCAGCAGAATAACTAATTTCCCCTCCAAAAAGGGATGATAGCTTGGATGAAACCTTATTGAAAACACTTAAGAACCTAAAACCAGCCCATTAAATTTACTTAAAATAATTTTCACAGATTGAAGGAAGCATCTGTCCAAAACATTTCAAAAGCTTTCAAGACATTTAGGTGATTTCACTAATCTTTCATTTTTTTTTTCCAATCAAGACTATCACAGTATCACAGTATCACAGTATCACAAGGTTGGAAAGGACCTCTGAGATCACCAAGTCCAACCTATAACCCAACACTAACACCATCACTAACACCAACCATCATCTAAACCATGGCACTCAGTGCCTCATCCCGTCTCCCCTTAAACACCTCCAGGGTCGGCAACTCCACCATCTCCCTGGGCAGCACATTCCAATGGCCGATCACCCTTTCAGTGAAGAACTTTTTCCTCACATCAAGCCTAAACTTTTCCTGACGAAGCTTAAGTCCATGCCCTCTGGTTCTGCCACTGGTCACCTGAGAGAAGAGACCAACTCCTGCCCGACTACAACCTCCTTTTAGGTAGTTGTAGAGAGAGCAATGAGGTCTCCCCTGAGCCTCCTCTTCTCTAGACTAAACAGCCCAAACTCCCTCAGTCACTCCTCATAGGGCTTGTGCTCCAGCCCCTTCACCATCTTCGTTGCCCTCCTCTGAACACATTCCAGTATCCTAACATCTTTCCCAAAATGGGGGGCCCAGAACTAAGACTATCTTTAATAAATATGTATTTTGCACTTCTTTTTAAAAATGAGTGAAGCAAGCATTGTAATTTATACTTTTTAAGATATCAAGGTTGAATTAATCAAATAACCACTCAACTATTTTTATTATTCCACTTCATTCACACATCTTGATTAAAAATCTCCAAAACACACAAATTAAAATATAAAACCCCCTCAAGATATGCTCTTAAGTGATGATAAAAAAATATGGTTGTGAACTCTTCAAGGATCTTCCTTCAAACCTCTTTGGTCTCATTGTGGTAGGTTTCCACTAGCCATCTAGTGAAAACATAGGTTTGTAAAACCCAAAGCTCTTCTAACTTCCTGAGTCTTGTTACAGATGCCAGTCTGTGTTCTGCACACAGGAGGAAGAGCGAGTAGTGTACTCTTCACCACATGTTTTCTCACCGGCCTCACACCTTCTTCCACCCAGAGGCATTTATCTGCGAGTCCATGGGCCTGTGACTTCGTTCTCCTCCATATGACATAGTTGATCAGAAGAATATGGCAACAGACATTTACAAATTACCAGCCTTATTTCTCCCCACAGTTGTATGGGAGTCACACAGGGAAGTGTGAATCCTTTGAATCATACTTCCTTCTTGGTACTCTTCTGTATGCCCAGAATTATCCTAGGTGATCTCGTGTTGGAAGGTCCTCTGGAGAAAAATTCTTAACAATAGCTCTCAGCTAAAACAATAATGCAAGTAGTATCTACACTTTTTTTTTTTCCTCCCCACTTACTATTCTGGCAAACGCTCTCACACAGAAATTAATTTCACATTTGAATTGAGATTTCATGCATTTATTTTGAGACCAAAGCAAATTATTTAGATCACCTTGCAACATACTGAAAAGAGAAACCTTAATCAAAATCCTGAATCACTGTAACATACTGTAACACACACTACATTGTAATAATTGGGTGTGTGAACAAACTGAATGCAACTGTATTTCTGTTTTGCTGTCACTAACAGAGATGGCATTAAATACCTCAGCAGCTTTACACATTGTGTCTCTGTTACTAATACTAATGATATCTACACGGTAACTCAGAAGAATAATTACTTTGCTATCATCACTCCCATTATACAATATGAAAGAAAAATGAGACCTTAGCTTTTCTATATTCCAAGCATCACAATACCACGAACATGAAGCATAACTGTGGAACTGAGAAAACATATTGAATAGAATACGAATCAAGAGCTCAATGACATAAGCACAACTCCTTCATGTGCTGATGGAGGATGTACTCTGTGATGTCTTGCACATGATCTGAGCAAAAATGCACTTCTATTTTTAAATGCATTTTGCCCAACAACACAGATGTGAATGAGTCTGACTGGGATTATCTGAAGGTATGTGGTATTTAGTAATGTGTCATGGATATTACCCTTTTAGCTAGGACAGATATTATAACACTTTGAAATCATCTACCCTAGTATCATATGCTCACTGCGTGTCAGGTTATTGTGAAAATATGTTATTAACTATTCCAAAAGATCTTGCATGCCCAGTAACTGACATCCCAAGTCGTACAGGAAGGTTGCCTTGCAGTTATAATGCTAAGGCATGCACTTCGTTGTTTACGATATGTGTAATTTCTCTTGGTCTCACTCGGCATTCTACATCCATGACATGATGTAAATTTTCCTGCAGTGATAAAATATATTTTCTGCTGAATAATGATACATTTGCACTGTGTGTTTGTGCTTGTGATTGTGACACGTGTTCTGTCTCAAAAATTCAACTAAGTTTCTTTGTCTGCACTGGTATAGGCACAATATGACATAATATAGCATATAGCATAGTGTGCTATTCATAGTAGAATTTACCAAAGCCACATTAGAGGTCAATTCCAATTAAGCAAATTGATCTTATCTGTAGCTAACTACTACAAATGTTCAAAAAAATCCATCAAAAATCATTTTATCCCCATTCCCTTTTTTTTTTTTTTTTAAGGAAAGAATAAATGATATTTCTGGTACAGCTAATGCAGAGACAAGGACTGTCGGGCTGCATTTCTTCAGTTATCACGAGCCCAGGTGTTAAACATGGCACATGACACCAGTGCACACCATGCAGTGATGCAGGGGCACTGTATGCTGACAGAGAATCAATAATGAAGTGGAAAAGACAATGACAGTCTATGGCATCGTCTCTACTCCTGACAGATCTCTTCAGCCCCAGAAGTATTACTTCAATGGCTTCAGTAGCACCAGGCTCTTTGATTTCATTCAGAAGTCAGCACTCATGAGGAGACTGAGAGCAGCAGCTACAATACATAGATATGTTTCATGGTTCTTTCTTTGTAAACACTTAGTTTGCTAATTTGCTGTTACAACTGACAAAGTCACATGGAAGTCCAATATTTGCTTCTCAATGGTAACTATTTCTGTAGCAGAAATTCAGTTTTAAGTCAGAGCTCCCCCTTGGCTTGACTCCATATGAGCATTTTTGGGAGAATCTAGTGACAAATCTAGTTAAAAGTTAATGAGTTTAGTCTAGAAAAATGAGATAAAGGGTAGTATATAACAACAGAAAAAATAACTATTTAACTATTGCTTGTATCTGTATAGTAACAAGGAAGGTTACATTTGCTCATTTCTCTCTCTTCTCTATTTATTGTTATGAAAACTGTAAATGTACAATGCTTTCTACTCTTTGTTCACCACAACAAATACCGCTACATTCAATATTAATCTACTTCCATGTCTCTATTTCTGCAAAAATGATGGCATCCATGTATTCAGAAGTCTCAGTCCTCAAATCCAAACCCAGGAAGGACCTGGATATTCTTCCTAGCCTTTACAACTTTCAGAAGCTAACCCTAATTACTTAAGATTTAGATTGAAGTACTTAAACTACATTTCATTTTAATCATTGAATTTTCATTAGTTGTAATGAGTATTGCATACTTTCAGCATTTTTTTTTAGTTAAATTATTTACACGGGTTTCTAAATCTTTGTGTGTCTGGCATTTATGGATCTCTCTCTGAATAATTAGGCCTCTAGTTTTAGGTGGGTTTGGATAGAGTAATAAGGATAGTGACTTTAGGCTGCTTCCACGTCATCATACCCAACGGTGCTTGTGAGCTGCCATGTCTCCAGTGAAATCACAGTGGGTGTTAGCTGTTCCATCCATCCTCATGGTCCAGTTTTTACTGGGGGAAACTTGGGCACCTGGGACAGGTTACTTTTATGACTTACTAGAGTCTGATGAAGTTGTGCTAATGTTAGAAAGTAAACAAATACTAGTACTGGAATTGGGTTTTAGGAGATGCACTCACAGAATAACTTCTAGAAGTAATCTGGGATATAAATGTAATTTGCAGTCATACAATGTAATTTGTAATCATACAATGTACAATTTGTACAATTTCTAATCATACAATGTAATTTGCAATCATACAGGACATTCACATTCTTCACTTAAAGTATTGTTTTACATTTACATAAATTCTGAAGGCCAAAATGAAAGCAAATTTGCATAAAAATAGCATAGAGATATAGGTACCCAAAAAAAATGAGCTTTAAAGAACTTCTGCTAAAAAAATCTAGGGAGGGAACATGAGTTTCAGCCAGTTATAGGAACTTTATTTAAAATTGAAAAGACACAACTTGCTTCTGAAGGCAAGTTAAAATCCTATCTTATAACTCTTTTAGTTTTAGTTGAGTACACTTATTTTCTGTAATTAAAATACATTCTAATGTGGAAAGCGAATGTCCACAGAGGGACCTTGTTGGAAAAAGTATTTTCATTAAAGCAATTATTGGATGTTTCTCTGAGAAAACTGCTCTAATGAAGTCCTGTTCTGTAAGAATTTACAGCTTTTGAAACCCCTATTTCTCTTTCTCATGATAAATCAGGAA
The DNA here is from genome assembly GCA_033556795.1 of Tapera naevia. Lineage (NCBI taxonomy): Eukaryota > Metazoa > Chordata > Aves > Cuculiformes > Neomorphidae > Tapera > Tapera naevia. The sequence goes on from JAUMJJ010000038.1 coordinate 24,182,458, forward strand.
CTATGCAAGATGTGCCAAAATAAGATGCTATTTTGAGAAGTCCATGGGTATAAGAAGTATATGGTTGCAAAACTTTGCCATGTAACTATTTAATGAAGGAAAACAAGTTCAATTTTCACATCAGTAACTCATTTCACCTTCATTTACTCTTAAAGGAATCTCAGAAAATGCTTGAAGCATGACAGTGATAGGAAGAATTCAGATCACATTGGTGACTGGGAAGAGGTAGAAGGGAAACAGGAAGAAGTGCAACTTTCTGTCATTTTCCTCTTAAACTGATAGTTCATCTTTTCAGTCTGTGTTCATGTCATTAGTACAAAAACTATTGAAAATCTGAAGCCACCTTATGAGCAACCAATCTTGTAATACAGAAAACAATATTGCTTACAACATCCGAAGGCTGGGTATACAGCCTTGTGTTACTCTGACAAGGGTTTCATGTCAAACTGGGGAAATTACATTGTCCCAAATTTTCTCCAACAAGACATCACAGCAGATTATCTGGCTGCCAACACTCATCAGGCTGCAGCTGCCACCCTGCTCTGTTTGTCTGAACCAACTCCCTATACCTCTGCTTGAAGTCAGACGGGATGCAGACAGTGCAGGGAAGGAGTCTGGATTAGCAATAATAAGGTAGCAGACTGCAGCCACTGAAGAGTCAAACGTGACCAGTGGTGCAAATCCAGGCTCACACAGGCTTTTGTTTGCTGCTTTGGTACAAGGGCTGGTGGGGTTTATCCATCACAGCATTAAAAAAAAAAAGAGTACATTGATTGTTTTGACCTCAACATTATCCTTTTGGTTTAACTTTGACCTCCTAATTTTGCACCAAAAGGCTGTGGCCCTGCTTAAGCATGCCAAGAATGGAGATTGTAGGGAGGCATTTTGTAGCAATGTGTAGAAGCAGTGTACTGCTGCTAAAATGCTGTAGTCTCTCTCTACTTCAAAAGGCTTCATAATTCTGGAGCTGTATACAAATGATCCATTTTGTTAATCTGAATTCCTAGGGTCATTAAAATTTTTTTTCTCTCTTCTTTGAAGTGGTTTATTACTTTGAGAGAAAAAAAATCAGTTTAAAGCCAGGTAAGGGAGGAAAGCTGACAAAAACATAAATTAAAGGAAGAACTTAATTTAAAAAGTGTCAAAAAGGATAGATAGTCTTAGTTTAATAATAAAGCCTGGTTCAAGAGCCTTCTATCTTTAAATAAAGCATTCGAGCACTCTATTACCTGTATACAACCAATCTTTGATTTTCAATCTAAGCCTATTTTTGCTTCTTATGTGATTAGCATACAAATGCAAAAAAAAAAAAAAAAAAGGCTACCCTGGTGACTTTAGTGTCGGCTTTGGTGAGAGATTCTCTTTGATTTTGAACATGACTCTTGCATAAAAGCCTCCTGTTTTTTTGAATCAAGATATCACCACTACTGAGTCAGGTTATATCCTGGAATATTTCTTGATGTGCCTTGTGATGCTTTACAGACACCAAAGATTTTTTAAGGATTTGACCTCCTTAGGGCTACCATCCCATCAACTGATAGTCAATTCCTACTGAAGTTACACAAAGCCTTGCAAAGAAGGCAACTGTACTTGAAAAGTGGAAACGTTATCCATGATGATTTAATGCTTCATGGAGTTCTCCCTGTTATAATATCCGTAACTGTAGTTTACAGTCCATTGTGGGACTCTTATTTCAAGATATAATAGTTAAGTATAATAACACCAACATGCTACAAAGTTGAGGAGAGAGTTGTACTTTACATTATTTTCTGATGAACATTTTGTTGCTTCTTATATAAAAGAATGAGTACAAATTTACCTCTCAATTCAAGGGTCAGCAACAGACTGTTGAGCCAATGATCACAACCACAATGCCAAATCAAATGTAAGGTACCTTTATTGGAGTCAATTGACTTCCTTTGAATATATATTGATTTGCAGTGAGAGTAGACTGTGACTCAGTACATTCTTCATAATAAAAATAAGAAAATTAACACTTTTTGTAACTCCACTACCTATTGTAGAGGAATAGTAACAGCTTGGAAGTCAGATATATTGTCTACTATTAACAAACAAATAAAACAAGCCAGTACAGACAGTAAGAACTGTGAATTCCTTCTTCCCAATTCATACCATCAGCTTTCTTTTCACGTAATGGGACTAACTGTAAGGAGGAGAGGTGCATAATCGTGTCTCTATGGTTTCTTTTGGCTTTCTACAGAGGTTGAAAATGAAGATGTCTGTTATGGTGGTGAGATTTGTGGAGTCTGACATACTTTGGAACTAGACTAAGACAGTAAATGCATTTCACATGGATTATACATTGAAACTCTCTCTTCTTAATACAGAGAGCAGTGGGGTCTGAGGAGTTTGAAAATAACTCTAATCTTCAAATCTTACAAAAAAACCCTCAACCCAAAATTAAAGTTGTTGGCTATTTGGTTATTTAATTATCTTTATAGCAACAGCTGCATCATTTGAAAACACTCAAATCTGATTAAAACTAAAGATACTGAATTTACTAGCCAAACATTTCAGACTAATGATCACTGAAATGGCAGTTAGCCAAAATATTTACAAATTTAATTTCTGGTCATGAATGCTGAGGATGTTAAAGATCTTCTGCGCCCTTTATAAGCCACCGTTTGTGACTCTGTCATTTTTGTCACTCTAAGACAAGCTGAGTGTGCAAATGAACTTGTACTATTAAGTAGCTCAGCTGCAGTGAGGTGACAGCTCTCTCTTCACAATGCTGAAACCTAGTCTTCAGAAATGTGCCCCTTGATAGGGAAGCGCTTGCTCACTTTGTCTCTAGTCCACCTTGTTAAGAATTATAACTATGAAAGTAATATCTAGGTCGTAACAGCCTGTATAGGTTCTACCTTAGTTTTGTTTATGTGGTTGTATTATTGTTGCTGTCTGCCTTTACTGTTCTATATCACTGCCTTTGCCACAGTTTGTTCTTTTTTATTTTTGCTTTTCTAGTCTCAGTTAGTACCATCTATCAGGAAATTTGCCTGCATTTTTGTATTTGTACACAGACTTAAAGGGAAAACAAGATGCTCTCAGAAAGAAACAAATAGGTGTTATTAATATAGAATTATAAATAATGAATAAAGACCAGTCTAACTTCTCCCTTTAATCTTTTTCTTTTTCCTGTTTTCATACACCATTTCACTTCTCACAATTCCATTTTTCAGAGAAAGTAATTTTTAACACTATTACTTTCATTCATTGTTTCTGTAGAGGACCATGATAATTTTGGTTGAAGGACCAGGTGCTGACTGATTCACAGTCATACGAACATGTTCCACGTTAGCATTGACAGTCTAGCAAACGTGACTGGTTTTCACTAGACTGAGGTATGCTTGTACCTTGAAAGCGCTTTATTACATACACTGAAAGTAAGGTCTTGCAAGATTATCAGATTCTGACATGATATATATTGTCTGGTTGCAAGCTGCTGACCCTCGACTTTTCTCTGTCTAGTTTCCTTGTCCTTATACTTCAGTAGCTTTTGGGTGAGAAGGTAGGAAAAGAAATGGAGAGAGAAGAAGAAGAAATAGCACATACAATGCCAAGAGGAGGAACCTTGCCATAGTTTCTTCAGTGTGTTCTTTCCTTTCCATTGTTTCTTTGGTTTGTTTTTTTTTTCCCCAAAATTTTCTTTACGGTGGTAGAGTAAAATTCTACCACCTACCTGGAAACTTGTTTAAAAAGGATGGAAAATAATTAATCTATGGTGTACTTGGGTGGTGACAATGCTTATCCTCTGCTTCGCTCTTACCCAGTTTACAGTGGGCATTATGCTTCCTTTTGTTTTGCCAGTGTACTAATTGTTTTTTAGGGCTAGGAAGAAATATTTTCCCTAGTGCTGACCTGGTAGATGTGGATTAATTTCCTCTTTCCTTGACTGCTTGGGTGTGTGAATGGCAAACTTAGGTTCAGATTAGTAGGTGAAAAAGTCTAGCACAGATGCTTGTCCTTCTGTCTAGTATGCCATTAAAAGAAAAAAAAAAGAAAGGATGGGAAAAAAAACAAGGGCTGTTCTGTGCTGAAAGAATAATTAATAATAGTAATTTCTATATTTACAGTAAGTTTGTAAATATAGCAACCCATTGCATGAATACAATATAACCATGAACAGAATGTAGAACAGAAAAGAGGGTTAGTAAGGCAGGCATTATAGTAAGCATAGTTTTATGTGTAAATCAAAAGATCTAAAATGCAAAAAATTGCCATGCACAAGAATCAGCAGTAGGAACAACAGAGCTTTAATCTAAAGTACTCTAATGCAACTCAAGTATAATCAGTGTTAAATAAATATTCATCACCTGTACTTTTTATATTGTATTATGAAGAAGAAGTCATAGAAAAAAACTATAGGACCATATTAAAATTCAGGTTTTGGCTCTACACACTAGTTCAAGTCATTCATTTATATGCAGTTTTATCGCTAAGGGCTGACTAGTATCACTGCTGAAAGTGTGCAATTCTGTTGCAGTCAAAATGCTTCACTAAAATGGCCATTTTTTTCACGTATTCTACTTGAAGGGGAAAAGTTTGGGGTGGAATTAATTTTTGTCAGAACAAAAGAAATTAAAACATTAACTTCAAGATGATTTTTCTTGTTAACATTTTTTATTGAGCCTTAACAAAAAAATAACACAATTGCAACTGAATTCTGAATAATCAGAATTTAGCATTCACATTTTTGATTGTATTACCCTTTGTTTTTGTTCGGAATAGAGTTGTATTTACAATGTTAAACTTGTTTGTGTATGTGTAATTCTAGTGACATCTCCAGATTAAAATAAAGAGCCATTTGACCTTACAAGAGTAAAATCGGACTCTTTCTAGAAGCCTGAGAAAAAAATTCCTTTTTTAGATTTTTTTTTTATTTTACAACAATGTTGCCCTTTTATTACTTCTAGTTTCCTGCTGCGGTTCCAGTATCCTCTTTCTGCTGAGTAACAACAAGTATCTTGCATCTTTTAAGGCTGTTTTCTGCTCAGGAGCAGAGTACATGGACAATAGATCTGAGGTTGGTGAAGGGAATCCGTTATAAATGTATATTCCCTCTATAAAGGGAATAATTTATAAAATACAGCCAGTATCATGCCTTGCAAAGCCTTTCTTATTCACAAGCTAGCTCATAATACTTAGAGATGAAGTGCGGAGCGAAGAGCTGTATATTTCTCACCCAGAGCAAAGTAGTTCACCACTTTCCAAGCCTCTACAGATAATGTTCATAATGAAAGCACGCTGAGTCTTCCAAGGACTGGCACATACGCATAGGTAAGGGATTGAGAATTTGGCATTTTCAATAAACTGAGATTCCTGAAGGAAGGAATTTATTCCCTGTCTGTTGCTGCATCGTCTTGGTTCCTCCACTGGTTATGTGAACTTGAAGACTGCACAAAACACCAACTTAAGATGATTTTTCACAGCTTTACGTTTGTGCTTCCAACTAGTCTGGTTTTGCATCCTTCAGGCTGAAAATTTTTGTGAAGTGTCAAGTAATATCAACAATCACTAAAGTTATTCACATTTAATTATTGATTTCATTCACTGGTGAAATCTCCCCTCACAGGGACCCTTGAGGAACTGAAGTCAGATAAGAATATTGTAAGAATATTGTTTCTTTAAGCATTTTATTCTTCTGAGCCTCAGTTAATTATACCCATGTTACTACAGTCACCCTAACTCAGAGGTAGTTAAAGGTACTCAGGTATTCACCAGACTGTGAATAAAACTCATAGTTTTTTCTAAGGTGAAATAATTAGCTCAGAAACGAATAATTTCCAGGTAGAGAGATGAAAACCCTATGAAAACAGTTGATAATAGAACTCAAGTAGAAACCAGGTCACCTAGTCTTCAGTCCTCTACCTAAAATGTGAGATTATTCTTCCTTTTGTTCTTTGAAATGTCACACCATTTATGAAGTTAAAAATACAGTGGATTAATTATACAAGTGTGTTCTAACCAAATTATTTCCCTTTTGAGGTTCAGTCATTGTAAATTACAATATTATTTCAGTAAGCTTTCGTATCTTTGTGTCAATAACAAAAATTTTGGACAATATTACAACTATTCATCAGATCCTTTTAATGGCAGTCTGATTTACAAATTGTTTGTTTCCTTTCTTCTGTAGATAGATGAATGTATTATTGGTGAATAAATGTTTCCCTTACTCAATTAGTTGTATAGGGAGTCAAATCATGTTTAATTATGTGACCTATTCACATTTTTCCATCAAATGATACTGAAATACTCATGGATAATTATTTTCATTATTCATCCAGCTCTTTAAATGATCAAATAATACTATTAAGTTAAATTCAGTTATTATCAGCAAATGAAGGAATGAGTATTGGAGTATTGTTTTTCATCATTTGTTTCAGTGCATTTATTATGCCATGAACCTGCTTTGAGATGTTTTCTGAAAAAGTAAAATCTTTCGTGCTTCCATACCAAGTTTCATTTTCAATTTAATACAAGATAAACTGAGACCAAGGAATAAACCTAATGGGTTGGGAGAAGAAAAACATTGCAGTCCCCACTTCTCTGCTGTTGGTATGGAGGTTGACCATTTCCTCTGCAACATGGTTCTGCCTGTGGTTTAGCATATGGTCCTTTTTCTTCAACATAAATAATTGTAGACAACTATTTCAATAAATGTACTCCAAATATTTTTATTATAGTCATAATGATGTTATTATTTGGAATTCATTTGTCAACCTAAAGGCAGATTCATTTGGAAGTTACAGTCTTTTTTTTTTCAAGCCAGTTTCCTGGATTCTTCCACTTGTATTTTTATTTGGTATATTTTGTTTTCAGTCTGGTATATTTGGTATATTCAGTTTTCAGTGTTCAAAAATCACTGCTATAAATATGAAGGAATATTAGTATAGGTAGAAGAATGCTGCAGTGCACTACACAAATGGAAAAGGTTTACGGTGAATCTATCATTGCCCTATGGTAGAGAACAACCCTGTTCATAGATTAACGTTCATTTTATTACAGCCATATCTTACCCTAAATCTGTGTGTAGAACTCTCTCTGAAGTCATTTTGATCTGTGTGCATCAATTAAGGGTAGTAAAATTTGAGAATCCAACAGTTTGCAACATACCAACAAAAAAGAACTACTGTTCATCACCATTGCTGATAATTCAGACATAAGAGAATATAAATAGAGAACAGGTCCCTGAAAACAGCTCATACTTCATAGCATACAGTCAAACGGGATAACAGTTTTGTCCACATTTGCTCAGTATCACCTCTATACTTGGTGAAATCAACAATGACATAGGATTGTATTCTTCTAAAATGATATTTTTAGAAAAGTCCTTTAACTGTTGAGATTTGGGAGAAATAATTTACCGTCAGTATAATTTCCTGTATCTCCCTTTGTGAAGCTGTAATGAAGTTATTATAGTTTGGCCCTTCAGCCTATGACAGATTGAATTTTCAATGACTTGATGATATGACAAAGTCATTGCCTCAAAGGCAAATATACTTTGTAACTGATAAACTAATGCAAATTAATTTACACTTCAAATGAGTTTATGAAAAGGCATCTTAGTTTATTTTTTAACTCAAATTAAAAGCTAGGCAATGTCATAATTTAATGGTCTCAAGAAAGCAATAAGTACAATCTGTGATGTGAAAAGAAGTATTACTGCAGGGTTAGGGAAGTTTCAGAACTTTAATCTTTCATTTTCTGTACTGTTGAACTATAAGGATGACCAATGTCTTTTTAAGAAACTTGAGCTGCATTATAGATCGATTTAGGACAGAAGGAAGCACTGGATGCAAAAGTAATTTTCTCTTGTCATGTTCATACAAAGAATATGTGAATTATTACTCTCAACAACAAAAGCTTTACCCAGATCGTTAATTCACTTATTTCATTGCCTTTAGGCCAGAACTCTGGACAAGGGTTTGGTGCTGTCACACAACCTTTTCCATCTCATTTAAGTGATCTGGCCTCTGTTTTGGGAATGCATTTTTATTGTGCTGTTAAACCCTGTGTCCCCTACATGAATATTTCATATATCTACTAAGTGCTTTCACTGAATAAATTAGCCCCTGGTTTTCTCTTCGTTTTTTTTTTTTTTGTCATGCCTGTTGCCACAAATAAAATGGAAATCGTGGCCTACATATACATGAATAATCCTTTATGGGACTGGAATTTTCAGATGCCAATAATAGCTACTTTGTTAGGTTTTGGCTAGGCTATTGAAAATGTTTAAACAAAATTTGTCTGAAATATTACGTAACCATTTTTCTATTTATATCTGTCTTTACCAGTCCACAACAAACATAATGAGCAATAAATGAAGCAGTGTCCAAAAGACACATTTATGACTCATGCAGATGCCAAGGGACCATCCTAATATGGGCATTATTTGGCATTTTTGCAAGTAACAGACCAGAGTGTAACTCTCATTTGACAGGATTTTTTCAGTTTACAGTTAATACCCATTGAGTTTACTAATCTTAGTGTCCAAGTTTCAACTGACTTCTTCCACTTCATATGACAAATGTCAAGGGGCAGGCAACCTTGGTGGTTCAACCTAATGCTTTACTTCCAAAGCACAGTATAAACAAGAGCAGACTTTGTACCGTACCGTGATAAAAGGAAAACATGTAAGTGTGCCCATTTGCTACTATCCAGATTTCATCCTTTGTATTCAACCAAAACTAAATTAACATGGGACTTCAACTGTGCCTATTTCTAAGAAATAAACTTGTCTATTGTGACAGCAAAGACTTTAACATCATTTCATTCATTCTTGAGATGACTGGAATGTTTTGCAATAGCGAATTTACTGGTGGTTTATGCAGATTGCATCTATTGAGCTGAAAATACATGTTCACCTCCCACAAGATGTATTGAGATAAAGATGGAGATGGAAGAAAGAATGGATTCCTTAAAGAGCATAAAGTATGCCTTATATCATGTTAGAGAGGAGATGCTCCATGTTTTTCTGTCTATATAGAAACCTCGTTCCCAAGCATGTTGACTAAAGATTTAAAAAGATTTTAAAAATAATTCTTTTCTCCCATTCATACTTTGAAATGATAAGTCAGATGTATAGGTGCTTCAGGAGATGTTCTTGGACTATCTGGATGTGGAACTCCTGGTAGATGACCATATTTACATTCCTTCTTACATTTCTTAGTTCCTAATCATAATTAGGTGTCCTTCTGCTGCTGAAAACAGAGCCAGTCTCCCAATTCAGAGGGAGCTGCAGGAACAACTTCACCATTGTTTAAAAGCCTGATAGTCTTCTCTGTAAAATGTAAACTGTGCAAGTCTTGGAAGTAATACAGTGAGCATAGTAATGTGCAGCTCTGAGGTAACCTTTTTTTTGGCTACACAGAATAAAGCTATGCTAACCTTCTGAGTCCTCATCAATTGGTAGAGATCAACTTTAGATGAAGTCAGTTACATGTTAATATTTCTGTTTTATAGATCAAGTGCTTTATATAAAGTCCACTTATGCTGGTACAAACTACTTAGTTTTTAACCTGTATTTCCAAAGAGGCCAGGCTCCTTCACCCCACATGCAGAACTCCCTTCAGGAGGAACTTTGCACAAAGCTGTAAGGTAGGATGTGATCTTTTCATAGACAGGGAGTCAACTAAGCAGGGTTCTTTTGCCAGATATTAAGGTCCCATCTATTTCTTGCCATGCAGGTTTGGAATTTATTGACATCTCTGCTTCAGACTGGAGTTTATACCAAAATCTTGGAGCATGTTGAGCTCAATTTTTTCATTAAAACCTGAGTGCTGAATCTCAAGTCATAAGTGTTTATTTGATGACTTTTCAGAAGTAAACAAGATAAAAACTGTTTTTAAGGATGAGGAGAAGCTCTGAATCACAAAATGATACCTTTATCGATACGTTTTATTTTCTATTTATTTTTAAATCATCTGCATATTAAAATTTGATTATCAACCTAAGAGAGCACATAAGGTTATCTGGCTGAAGATAACAAAGCATATTTTCCATAGAGGTTAGACTAGAGGCTGCACAGATGTGCTTGAGTTGAAAGGATCTCACTGTCTACTTTGAGAAGTGTAGATGGCTTCTATATTTATAGAAAACTCATCTGAAGCATCATAAAATAAAATGTATGTAAAATATAATATTTATAATTAAGATTTCTAATGAATTGCCTTGTTAATCCATACAGTGTATGCATGTTGCAAAATTTTCCTGGCTTAATTACTGCACTTGCTGATTATGTTTATTTCCTGATGTACACACTGATTAAACATTGTCCATACACTGAGGCTTGAAGCAGGATCAGTCTACAAAATAGTACCTAGTCATTTAACCGGAGACTCTGAATGCAAATAGATCAACTTATGTAAAATTAAATTAGTTCTAATAGAATCCATTTTGAGTGAGCAGCTGGTGACACGTTATAAACAAAATTCTCTTGTTACGTGAAATAAAGAGCTTTTGCTAACAGATGCTTATGTACTTTTAAGCCACAAAAATGTCATATTATGTGTAAGGTCTAAAATTAATGAAAGAAAATAAATTCTGATCTTGTTAGGTAACACTTTAGCACTGGGTCTCAGCACTGCTATTTGAATAGTGTGGAAGGTCAGCTAGCCCTTTGCAATGCACCATGTGGTAACTTAAAACAGAATAACTGCTAAACCGTTAGTCTCACAGCTAACACATTAAACCCGTTCTATCTAACACAGAGTAACTATTAATTGATTTTTGAAAAACTATTATGATGTTGGTACTATCCACTGGATCCTTTATTATTTTGTTCTTTTAATAGAAAGTGAGTGTTTTGTCTTTATTTTTCTTTGAGAAGATAATTTCAGAGTGGTTATAACACTCAAACTAGCCATTAAGAGTTAGTGGTGTGCTGTTCCTGGTCAATACTTGAATACAAACTGCACTTTTCTTCTAGGAAATCTGTCAGTCACACTGAAATGTATTAAACTCACAGTGGCAGGCCTTTTCTTAGTGACAGAAGGTCTAGTGGACTGTATGAATTAAGCAGGTGTGTTTTAAACTGTATGTACATTTTATTTGTGGAAGGTTTAAGCATCCAAGGCAAAGAACAGAATAATTTCAATAGAACTAAGTAATTAACCAAGTAAGACGCTAATGACCTGGATGTGCATTTTCTGGCTTTAATGGATTTAACTCTGACAATGTCTTTATTTGAAGATGACTTTTTGTGAATAAGACATTATACTGGAACTTACAGTCTCTTTGGCTCTTGTTCGTATTTTTGACAGTGCTCATTCCACTGAGTTTCTGTTCTTAACTGACTTTCTAAATACAGTAGCACGTAAATTAATGCATGTGGATCCCTTAAAACATTATAAAATTAGTAATATCATTAGTAAGTTAATTAGGAAAACAATTAATCAGATGCTCAGTTTTTACTCCATTCCTGGTGCATGTATTTTTTTTTTTTTTTTTTCCATCAATAGCACCTACTAAGAAGAATTACATATATCGGTTGATCCCATTCAAAGTCTGGCCATTTTTTCTGGCCTTACACAGTTTTATCTTAATATCAGTGGACTTGATGGGGTTAGTTGTCTACAGAGCTTAAGATATATTATTTCAGGCAGTTCTTGCAGAACTGAGACAGGTAGATAGATGCAAATCATAGCTATTTAGATCTGTAATTCTTACTATAATTTGAATAAATGAGTAACAAAACTTGATTCAAACAATTGTATTTGTACTTAGTTTCTTAATGCTAATTGAATAAAAATGTGAATTTTCAAGCAGTGTGAATCATAGAATCACAGAATATGTTGTGTTAGAAGGAACTTTAAAATGTCGTGTAGTCAAGTTCTCCTGTAATGAGCAGGGACATCTTCAACTAGATAAGGTTGCTCAGAGCCCTGCCCAACCTGACGTTTTAAATAATCTCATTTGAATGTACTTTTCTTCAGTTAACCATTTTGTGCTTTTTGTTTTAAAAGGGAAAATTATCTTTATTTTTTATTTAAGAGATTTAATTTTTATCTCATGATTTGGATCATGCTGGTTTTGTAGGGAAAGGGGGAATTAGATGTGTAACATATGTAATTATACATTGCTTTTACATTTGCTACATAAAATTATGTTTTAGAAGCATTACAAAAGAGTTGCAACATTCTACATGTAGAACTGATTTATAAAAAAAACTCGTGATCTATGTGGGTTTTAATGTTTTATGACCAGTAAATTGTCTTTTACACATTTATTCACACGTATATTTGAAGAGAAAAACAAGTTTTACTGCTTATTCAAGACACAATATTTTTTTTTTCACTTTGAATGACTAAAACAGAATGAAAATATTCTTCCTGGATACACAAACAGGCATGATTCCAGTTTTCTTCTCTAGCAATATAAGAGCACCTTTTTCAACTTTGAGATGCCACACTTCCTTTCTGAACAATACTTTTCCACAACAGCATTGCTATTTCACTAATATTTGGAAAGTATAAGTTTGGCATAAAAGACAATACTCATGAATACAGGTTAAAAAAATCTGTGTTGTATGGTTAGACAGTAATGTTCGGAGACACTGTTGAATCATGTGTCAAAAATGCAGTGTGGATTATCTTTCAGACATTTTAGATAACATATTTTTAAAGTAAATTTTGTCTTCAGATACAGCTCTTTATTCTATCATTTCAATTAGTATGTGTATGTGCAAGAACTTTTAAATTAATATCCTCCATAGTCACTTAAGATTTTAATACTGAAGTATTAAAATGCATTCGTCTTTTAGCAATATTTATTTGTATTTTATAGTTCTGCATGAAAGAGTTTTAAATCTATGGGACAATAAGCCCACAACATTTATTGTACAAGTGAAGTTTTTTTCCCTAGTGTCCCTAAAAAGATGAGAGCCTTTATACACAGTAGGTGTGCTTCTAAGTATAGTTAGCTACTAAATGTAATGGCTTAATGCAAGGCTTTTTAAATTTGGAAGCATGCTCTGATCTATCAGTGTAATGATTTAGAAGTGTTAGTTGACCATCACAGACATAACACAAATGCTGACTTGATAGGGTTTTGCAGTTATTAATAGCCATGGAATAATAGATCAGAATGGAGTTGAATTTACATCCAAGTTATGGAGCCAAGGACATATATCTGGATTTATACGCACTTAAATCTTTGCTCCATGCATGTTCATTTTATCAAATCATGTCTTCCTTACTTTCTCTTGAAGACACCAGAAAAAAACAACTGGACTTTTAAATATTTGAAAAGAATCTAAATTTATGCTTACATATTCTCGTTCTTTTACATAATCTCATTATTTCACTTGCTGCTAGTCATTTTTCAGCAGCCTTTAATGGTGGTGAAGCATCCAGCCAACTAAAGACATTTAATGCTAGTCAAACCTTTGTGTAATAGAAACTGAGTCTGATAATCTTGTACCTGGGCACTGGTTATTATAATCACAGTTTACATTCCTGACACCGTCTCTGTGATGTCCCCGTTTTACGCCCAGAAAGATGAAAAACAGCCAGCACTTGTTCCAAACTGAAATTTAAATAGCCAAAAATCATTCTACCGTTAAGCAAGAAGACAATACAGAGCAAGCAAACTAAATCCAAATATGTTTAAACTGCTGCTTTAGACTGCATAGCTTTTCGTATGTTTCATACAAAAAGAAAAGGAAAAAAACAAACTAAATTAGGATCATAGCTCTGACAAAGTGCAAAGCTTCTTATTATTCCCTATTTCTAAAATATATCAACTGCAAAATATTGGTAGGCTAGATCAAAATTAAAGCCACATGAAGTGAAATGTCAAACTTCATGCTCAAAAGAACTAAGAAAGTTCCCAAGACACAACCTTAATTTAAAGAAGCAAAATTGCAAGAATTCACACAGAGCAGTATTCTCCTCCTCTCCCTGGAAATGCACAGCTCTTTATTATGGAAAGACTGTGGCCCTCTATAGTTAGGGTTGCAATCAACTTCCATTATAAGGCCCTATTTTAGCCCCCGTAACTTTGGCTTGAAAAACTGGAATACAAATTGCCGTATTTTCTCCTAAAGAAAAGAATAGATGAGTATTTTTCTTGTTTATTTGTTGAGGTGGGAGGATTAGGTTTTATTTTTACTTTTTTTTGTGAGAAATTGAGGAAAAATTTCTTGACAGTTACAAAATCTGTCACTAAGAAAAAATTAATATGACCTAAACATTTTACTTTTTTATTGCTACCATATCTGCCCTTATTAGTTGAAATTATTTACAAATAATTTAGCAAAACAGGCCCATCGTCTTTTCTCTATTATGGGTGGTGAGTCTAATTTTTCTCCTGGTGATGACAGTAAGAACATTTTGCTGGTGACATGTGTGAACACAGGATTAGTCAATCTAATCAACGTTCTCAAAAGTAATTCACATCTGGCAGTGTGTCAAAGTGAGGTGTAAAGCACTCGTCAATCTACTTGGAGTTTTTGAGCAAGTGTTTAGTTTCTGGAGCTCTCCACATATTCTTCAATGAAATTTCCCTCACAGAGGGAAGGACTGAGTGTTAAACTAAAAGACTGCTTTCAAAAAGAGCAGAAAAAAACATATACTTACTGAGGGCTACTGACTGCAGTCTAGAGATTGCCTAATGATGCTATGGTGAACAATAGCCACTCCCAGCATTCAGCCTTATTTATCATTCTTGGCTCATTTCCTAGGATTAGGTCCAGAAGAGCCTCTGGTCATATAGACTGTTGAACAAATTGTGTAAGAAAAGAAAGCAAGCATAGTCCTTGGAAACATACTTCCTTTTTTCTTTCAGATAGTTGTTATCCCATTCTGGATCTAAGAATTTTAAATTCTTTATGATTAAAGATTTGGTATTCTTTCAGATCTCAATGATACCCTGAGGAAACAAGCAAAAAAAGAAAAAGAAAAGAAATCTTATGGCTCACCTTTACTTTTGTGCAAACTGTTTTGAAAACGTTTGTAGTACTACTTCCATTCCATTCAAATGATCTCTTCAGTGTTAGAAAGAACAAGGCTTTTCTTACCTGAAGGCTTAATTGTATTACGTGTAAAAAGTTGCCTATGCTTAAGATGTCCATGTGAGATTACTGCATGCCTTTGGTATAACTTGATTCTGAATATAATATAATAAAAAGTTATTCAAAGTTTATCAAAACTGTTGCAATATTATCTAAAAAAACCCACTATAAATTCAGGTATTTTAATAAACAATGTAATATTACAAGGTTTTAAAAATATAATAGAAATACCTGTACTAGAAAGATTATAGTCCTGAACAAATCAGACTGTTTTCAGTAGGATGTATCTAGAAAATCAATTGTACAAATTTAGGAGCAGTAAGAAAGTATTAATCCCATGACAAAATACTTGAGAGTGAAAGAAGGAGAAAAATTCCCTGCTCACTACACTATTCCTGATGCATACTAGAATGCCATTAGCCTTCTTGGCCACCTGGGCACACTGCTGGCTCATGTTGAGCTTCCTGTCCACCAGCACTCCCAGGTCCTTTTCTGCCTGACTACTCTCCAGCCACTCTGTCCCCAGTCTATAGCTCTGCATGGGATTGTTGTGTCCAAAATGAAGTACCCGACATTTGGACTTATTAAACATCATCCCATTAGAATCAGCCCATCTCTCCAATCTGTCCAGGTCCCTCTGTAGGGCCATCCTACCCTCTAACAGATCAACCCTTCCTCCCATCTTGGTATCATCTGTGAACTTGCTGATGATGGACTCAATTCCCTCATCCAGATCATCAATAAAGATATTAAACAGGACGGGACCCAACACCGATCCCTGGGGGACACCACTGGTGACCAGCCGCCAACTGGATAAACACCATTTACCATCACTCTCTGGGCTCGGCCATCCAGCCAATTCCTAACCCAGCACAGAATGTTCCCATCTAAACCACGGGCTGCCAGCTTCCCTAGGAGTCTACTGTGATGTCACATTTATACCACTATCTCGAGTTTTGTACTGTTCAGGACTACATGGGCAGTAAGAAAGTGAGCTTTGTGTTAAGATTTCCAGGATCCATTTGCTTTGTTGTTCACTAAGCCACTTTCCATAATTCATCAGTAGTCCTGCCTAACTGGGGAGGTCCCATTTGACTAGGTTAGCCCACCTGCAAGCAGGGCTGTGAGGAGGGTCTGGAGAACTACAGGCCTGTCAGCCTGACCTCAGTGCTGGGGAAGGTTATGGAGTTAAATCCAGTTGGCAGCTGGTCTCAAGTGGTGTTCCCCAGGGCTCAGTGTTGGGACCATTTCTGTTTAATATCTTTGTCAATGATCTGGACAAAGGGATGGAGTACACCTTCAGTAAGCTTGCATATGATGGGTGGTAGTCTTGATCTGTTTAAGGGAAGGAAGACTCTTCAGAAGCATCTGGACAGGTTGGATCTATGGGCAGACACAAGGTGTATGGGGTTCCACAAGGCTAAGTGTTGAGTCCTGCACTCAGGCCACTATAACCCCGTGCAACACTACATACAGGCTTGGAGAAAAGTGGCTAGAAATCTGCCCAGCGGAAAAAGATCTTGGGGTACTGGTCAAAAGCTGACTGAATATGAGCCGTCAGTGTGCCTATGTGACAAAGCAGACCAAAAGCATCAGAAATAGAGTGGCCAGGAAGACTAAAGAAGTGATCATCGCTTTGTACTGGACACTGGTGAGGCCACACCTCGAGCATCATGTTCAGTTTTGGGTTTCTCAGTACAAGACAGACATTGAGGTAATGGAGTCTTTGCAAAGAAATGCAATGAAGTTGATGAAGGGGCTGGAGAATAAGTCTTATGAGGAGCACTTGACAGAACTGGGGTTGTTTAGTCTGCAGGAAAGGAAGGTGAGGGGAGACCTTATTGCTCTCTACAACTACTCCCAAATAGCAAGCAATAGGTCAGGAAGAAATGGCCTCAGATTGCATGAGGGGAGGTTTGGATTGGATATTGGGAAATATAACTTCATGGAAAGGGTTGTCAAGCATTGCCTGTCCAGGGAAGTGGTTGAGTCTCCATTGCTGGAGGTATTTGAAAGACGTGTAGATGTGATGCTTAGGAACATGGATTAGTGGTGGACTTGGCAGTGATAGGTTAAGGACTGGACTTGATGATATTAAAGGTCTTTTCCAACATAAATGATTCTATGAATCTATGCTTCTATGAATGATTTTCCAAAACAAGATTATTTGATGCTATAAATACTCATGATGAAGTGTTCAGAGGCTAACACTGGAAGTGTTAGAGGTGTCATCCCTACTTGTAACTAAATTTGTGATGATATATAGAAGATAGGAATAGCACATAAAGACAGAAATGCATAAAATAAGAAGCAATCAGATTAATAATATGGAAGTCAAGAGTTCCTTAAATTAAGATGGACCTAAAGAGAAATATTTTTTTTCGGTCAAGACATAAAACTCGATAACTATTACATTATGAACATGATTCAACATTGTACTACTCAAAAGAATTTTTCTGGCTGATTTTTTCTGGCTGAATTGCAAATGAACATTCAGTAGTATGCACGCTAGAAAGTTTCTTACCACAATAGCAATATAGTTAATTTTTTTATTTATGCATTTAATAATGCAGTGATTAGGATAAAGATGTATTTGAGGGCTTTTTTTTAATTAGCAGCAAGAGCTGAGAAAATTTTTTATTCTTAATATTTAGTGTTATTATGGGACTTTTTTGGAAGTCTTAATCCGTATTTGACATCACCTATTTTTCAGTGCTTATTAAATAACTGCTTTGGATTACTTATTAAGGCTATATATTAAAGTAAACAAGACTGCACTGAGAAAAATATTTTCATTTCCTGATTTTAATTCAGCCTGAGTTGCATAAAATTGTAGCTCAGACCAGCAATGCTATAAACTCTCTTTCAGTAAGGTACAGTCCCAACAGCAATACCCGTAAGGATGATTTTTTTCACGTTCTTTAAATGAAGGGTTTTCCATAGTCACTTGAGAATTTTTATAGAAAGCCTAAGAGAACTGGGTACATGCCTGCACTAAGAAGCTTTCTGAACTCACCTGAAATGCCCATTTCCAGCTTTCTGTGGTAGAAGATATTGGCAGGAAAGGAATACTCCAAAACTTCTTTGTTTTTTTCTGGAGTACTGTTAAGTAAACATTTAGGAAAGAAGATGGCTAGAGAGAAGACCAAGTCTTTCTGCTACTTCAGTGAACAGACTATTTCATAGACAACATGCTGAAAACTTTAACCCTCCCATGAGCCAATATTTAATCTTATTTGGATACTCATTCCCTTGTTAATATTAGGTCACATATCTTTTCTTCTTCATCCTTTTTATTCCTATAAATTGACACTTTTGAAGTAATGTGTTGTAGAAACATGGTTAGTACATTTTTTTAAATGTCATTTCAAAGTTAAATGCTTAATGAATTGTAGTTTTTCTGCTGTGTATATATCTGGCTGTTCTCCTCAGCACGAGCCTGCTAATATAAATCGCTCCAGGCTGATTTATTATTTTTATTCAACCAGGTGCTGCATGGGTTTGGCAACTTTGGCAATGTTGTTGTCTATAATGACTCTGCACTTTGTGTTTGAAGATGCCAACACGTGCAATGAATTTTCTGGCACCAGTAGAGAATACTTCATTCCCTTATCACTTTGAGAATAATCAAACTGCACCTCCCATATTGCTTGTTATCTGGTCCATCTCATGTAATCTCGATTTTTTGATACCGCTCCATTTCCAGAATATTTGGTTGTGATTCTGCTCATCTAATAGCTATTCTTAGAAATAGAAATATAGCTGTTAAATTGATGTTTCTTCACAGTATTATTCTTTACTGTTTAGTTTTCCTCTCATGGAGTCTCTTAGGCATCTCTATTTTGCCCAAGAGGCTGTATGATAAACAAGCTTTGTCTTTTTAAAAGAGGATATCATTTGGCAAGATGTAGGAATTTATTTCTGTAGAAGAATGAAAACTTGCTTTTTTTCTGTAGCAAACTCTTCTTCCTAACTGTGAACATAAAATAAATTCAGGTGAAAATATCAAAAATTTTAATGATATTCAGTACAAACTTCATATTATTAATTTAAAGTTCTGTGATATTTCGGAGTTTCCCTTGAACTTCAATAGCAGTCAAATAATTGCTATATAGTTTACAAGAGAGCTTTCTCAGTCAGACTTTGGTGTGGTCTATCCAGAATATTACACCCATTAATTTAAAACTTTGTTTATATTCTTTGAAGAGAATTTTATTTATTGATAGAAGACTATAAAATCTTGTACCTGAACATTCATATTAGACCTGCACAGTTTCTTATGAGTACAAGTCTGAATGGTAACTACAGCATATTGCAGTGCACATTTATTGCATTTGTGTTTCTGCAACAAACCATCTCTCTCCTATTAGATTTTGGTTTACCTAAGTCAGCGGTTTGAGGGAAAATTTAACCCTTTCTTCATAATATTCTTTTTTTTCTTGTAAACTTTGAACCTTCTTTTGCTTAGAGGTTCAAAATAACATGAATGTTGCAACTTAAAGTTTTGCTAAATTAGAAGCACTTACATTCTAAACACATATTTTAGGATTTTTACATGAATTCTCAACACAAATTATTTAATCTTTGCCAGTTTGTCACTACTTACTGGATTGTAAACCATCGAAAAAACAAAGTTGTTTTAAATGTGAACTTACTTAAGACTGATTTAATGATAAAGATTTTTTTTCTTACTTATATGTCTCAGTGGAATGTAAGAAAGAGCTTCCAACCCCTTTTCTTTTTAGCAGACAGATTTTAATACGCATGTTACTACAACCATATAGATAAGAATCAGACAGGAAAAGCTAATCAGTACCTACAAATGTTACTTGTCTCCTCATCTGATGTTCTTCCCATGATGTGAGAGAATCTGGATAGTT
Source organism: Tapera naevia (assembly GCA_033556795.1). Taxonomy (NCBI): domain Eukaryota; kingdom Metazoa; phylum Chordata; class Aves; order Cuculiformes; family Neomorphidae; genus Tapera; species Tapera naevia. The sequence goes on from JAUMJJ010000038.1 coordinate 24,202,369, forward strand.
TTGTTAAAAGAGCTGTACCTTTGAGATTAATGAGACAGTTCACAACCCAGGACTATACTTAACATTGGAAAACATAAAAACATTTACCTAAATGCCAGTCTCATGTTATTATCAACTAGGCCCATGTACAGCAGATCACATAAAAAAAAAAAAATTAGAAAAAAACTAGGAAAGAAGCTCCATCTGGTTCAGAAGACAGTGGCCAGTCCCATAAATAACACAAGCTGTCAGGAAAACATCCTATAGTGTGTTGGCTTTTTGTCCAACTACAGATCCACTATGTGGAGTTTCAGAGCTTTAGAGGTCTGAAAAAGGTCTTGAACCACACTTATCTCTTCAGCTCACCATAATAGCTACTTTCAAAAATTTTTTCAAAATTAGCAGAATGAAGAATGAAGTGCACAGAAGAATGCGAACATACACATTCCTATATTACATATATTCTATATATTCTATTCTATATTACATATATTCTATATATTCTATTACACACACACAGAGGCAACCACACTGCCACCATATACAACAAAAAAGTCCAAGTTTTTATTTTGATTGTGCTTTTCTGAAACAGGGAAATCAAACTCATCAGTAATGTAATATTTGGAAAATTCAATTGGAAACTCCACATCGCAGTACAAAGTAAAGACGCATAATAATCTTTACCGTACTTTTGTTTATATTTAAAATTATTCTGTTGGTAGCTAACAAACAGTTGGCAATACCAAAGACAGAAAAGAAATGCTTCTGGGATTTTACTTAGTTAAGCCAATCATACATTGTTTTCATGTTCAGAAGATTTTTTTTCATAGTGGAAAAGGAAATATCATTCTGTACTAAACATTTGCACTCTGGTAGCATCTGTTACTAGGTCAGAAGGTGAGAGTTCTGGGTGCTGTACAAGCATATGATAGATAAATAAGAGTTCTGGAAGTTTAGAATATTGGTGCAGAAATGTGTCTGCATTTGTTTTTAGAGGGAAGATTTGCCTTTGTAGAAATTGAGCACTGGAAATGCTGACATAGAACACTGGCAATGCTGAGGTGGAGTTGAGCCCTGTCAAAACAGGAGGCGTATCAGCAGTATTGGCACTGCCTTTGGAGTTTCCCGTCACTTGCTTCAAGTGTTGTCTCACCATCCCAGTTTTCCTCCAAGGGGTGTAATACCACTTGATGTCTCCTCTCTGGTTTCAAGTGTATATGCCACTTGTCTTCAAGGTGTGTCAGCTCCAAGGAGAAAAATTAATATTGATTTCAATCATCTCATAAATTCTGAGGTATAATTTCTTGTAAGGGGCAGTAAGCTTCTTTGGTCCCATTGTGTGCTAAATCTCTAGTGTACATGATTGAGCCACTACTTCCCAGAGCGTTTTGTCAGTCTTGGTTAAACATCCTCCCCTCTACTGCAGAGGGAGACAAAGGATTCTTCATTTTTCTAAGGTTTCCCCTGGAGAAAAGAACAAAAGATACAGTTGCTGTACTTACAGTTTCTTAGTTAAATATGCAAGTTGTAGCTGAACTTTATTTTTAAGGAATAAAATGATTACTCACTTGCTCAAATTATTAAAGGATGTGAAAGTTGTGGCATGAACAGAGCAAAGAGGAGCAGAGAATATTTTATTTGCTCAGAGGTAAAATGGTGATCCCCACCCCTTTCTGTTAATCTGTTGCAGATAAATAGCAAATTGCTGCATTTATTTCTTCTCCCTAGTTTGCATTTAGAAGATGACACACAGAAAATTCACTTTGAAAAATTTCCTTAAAGGCATATGTTAAATCCCTAGGGAGAAATTAGCAGCCTGAAGAGAGCCTTGTGCTTGGGTTTGATAGTGGCAGATAGCAATGGAAAGAGAGTTCTTGGTGCTGGGAACTAAGAGACCATTATGCTGCAACTCACAGTGAGACCACAGCAGAATAAAGCTTCCCCCCAGCCCCACCCAGAAGTGTGGCTGCTTTTGTAATTTTAATTGGTCTGTGTTTGTGGAGTGGGGCCTCTATTTACTTATGGCTTGGGGCTTCTGTTTACCAAGCCTGGTGGAGGCCAAGTGTCATATCACTGAAGCTTAGTTCCTGCAAGCTCTCCTGCTATATCTTGAGGCACTTTTCTTTTCAGTATCTGTGCCTGTCTAATTCGCAAGCTTCTGTGAAACAAGCACAGGAGGGTACAAGGCCTACAGGGAGGAATTACACCTAATTACTCAAATAATTGCTAGGCTGTTGCCTTCTTAGTCACTGAAAATAATTTCCAGGTCCCTGGCTTTTATAGATAGTCTTCTAGAGGCAGGAGGACACAGCCCCCTTTTTAACTCAGCCCATTCACTCACAAAATCAGAACACTCGAGCCTGCAAAATTAATAAGCACCACTTCCATTACATATATTTTAGGTTGTTGTTGCCGTGGCGATAAAGTCAGGGACATTGAATCTCCTCTGTTGAGCCATTGTTATCATCCCTGGCCATCTGCTGCAGAGGAGTGATATTCCATCTCATTTGCATGATGACTGATATATGGGAGGTTTGGAAGGACATATGCCACAGCAATCATGTGATGAAAATTAAAGTGAAAGTTTTGGGCCCAGAGCCGAAAAAAATCTGTGTATGCGCATGAGGCTGTTGATGTGCAAATGTGAATCATATTGAGAAGGTTTGAATAGGGAGGTGTGACGTAAAGAGGGGACACAAACGCAGGTGCTTATCTCTAGGCAGTCAAAGGCACTGGATGTCATATCATGGGAACTACCTTTCAAAGACACAGCTTTAGTGCACAGTTCAGCACACAAGGGAGGAGAAATATATAAGTTTTGGAAACAAAAATAAAGTAAGTTTAACAACTTTTTCACACTATTCTGAACCCATTGATATTTAAGGAACTTGTACTGTTAGTAACTTTCTCTCTTTTCTATTGTTTGTGCTTTTATTTTGCAAGAAGCAAAAAATCCTCTCCATATGTCAATGTTGAAAGGTTGAGAGATTTGTATTAAGAAGTTTGAGAGGTTTTAGTCCATGTTTAAAATGCTCTCTTCAAACTTTTCTTTTTGTTTAAATGACACTAATGCTGTTCCTTTCACAATGTGTGCTTGGTCATTATCTTAAATGCTATTTTGGGCCTCAATTAAAAAATAGCTACTTGTAACTGCTTTGAGAAAGCTTTTTGAATAAAATGTCATGGTGTAATTGCATTTATACTGCCTCAGTAAAGCTTTTGTTCATATAAATTTTAGAATTGTGCAAATTTACAGCTTTAGCTATTTGATTTGAGGAAATGATCACAAGGGTACTTTTCTTCTCATTTTGAAAAGTTACTGAACTTAAATAGTACTGCTGAAAAAAAGAGACGGGGAAAAACTGAGACGGGAGAGGGAGAGAGTGGGACCAGTGTATTTGTAGGAACTGTTCGATAGATGCAGGTTCACTTACAATTAGGTGTTATGCACCAGAGCTTTCTCATGATGTTTTAAAATGCTTTAAAATAATGTGCAATGTTTTTAAAATTAAGGCTGTTAATCAATACATTTAATAATATTACTTTAAATGAAAAAGGGTCTTTCAAAGTGTGACGTTTCAGTCTTTAGAATTATTTGGGATTCAGGGAATGAACTGAGAGCTTCTGATTAAAAGGTGAATACTGTACTTTAGAATGAATGTCAGTGTCAGGAAAACCTTTAGAAAGTTAAACGACAGTAATATCAGGCAAGGATGAAGAATGAAATGGACCTTGTGGGACAACATTTTGCAGGAGGATGATTTTTATGAAAAAGCATTTGATACCAGAGAAAGTCTGTTTAACACTCTCATCAGCAATAGCTCTCTCTCTCTCTCTGACTTTCTTTTGTCTTTAACAAAGGACTTAGTTCAGATGTTTGTCTTCCTTCATATGTAAATAATAAGACAATCTTCTGCAAGGTGCTGGGAATTTTTCATTTAATAGATTACAAAAGCGCATATCCTAGATTTTATCCTTAAATTATATAGGGTGAACTTTGTCAGTTAAGAGTCTTTTTAGGATTCAAAATGACCATTTATTATCTATTCTGTCAATTAAAATAGTTGAGTTAATTGCATAGATGTGTTTTTGGTTTGACTGTGCAATGGTTTTGTAATTTGGGAGGGGGGAGAGGGAACTACAGCATTTGTAACGAAAGGTTTCTCTGAGACAAAAATATATTTCTGCTGTGAGATGGCTATCAGATAATCCAGATTCAGAATGAAGAATTTCTAAATATAGACTTTGCCTCCTTAGTTTCCAGTTTGTAGCATTTTATTTTTACTTGTAAATATCATCTATGTATTATAGTACTTTCATGCCTGCAGGCTAAGATTACCAGTCTTCCTTTTTTTCCTCCTCCTTCTAAATATTCAATTACTCAGTGGTAATTATTATTATGTGGCCTTCTTGGCTTACTGCATTATTAGATTAATATAGATTTCTTGTGCCAAATTAGCGGAAATCACTGTTATACACAACAACGAATCACTTTTTTTCTTTTTAGTTTTATTTACTTTGTTAAAAAAACAGGAAGACTTTGACATCATGAGGTTTTATTCTTGAGACTTTTAATATAATATGGCTTTGAAAGCTGAGCGGGAGAGGGCGTGTTTTTGTTTTGCTTTTTTTTGTTGGTTTCTAATAAGTAGAAACTTTGGTTACATTATTATTTAGTTCACTTGAAAAATTATAACTAGAGACCTTTGTGAATGAAATTACAGTTTAAGTCTCTGGTTATTGTTTCAGAGGAGTTTAGCAGAGGTAAGAAAAATGAAAACGAAAAAAAAGGAGCTGTCCAGGGTACTGCAGCTGATTAATTTTTCCTGTTAACTGCACAGAAAAAATTGTTTACTGAAGTGTAGTTGTTTACTGAAGTGTTTACTGCCACCATTCGATACTGTTTCCCGCCTCAAAAATAGATAAATCTTACATTTAAGTTAACAAGAAAAAAAATATGCGTATCAAACGCTTATTTCAGGATCACGTCATGTTTCTGTGAATAGTAAATACATCCTCAGATCACAAAACTTTCAGAAATTGTTAACTAAAACTAATTTTTAAGTGAACATTTTTATCAAAGTTACAGAAAATAAAACTTTTCCAGAATAAATTAATATTTGAGTATAATAGAAATTGTTTCTATGGTAGTGTTATAATGTAAACAAAACAAATAAAAGAAAAAAAAACAGATCCAAATCTTGCATTACTTGATTGCTTTTAAAATGAATTCTTGTCCTTATGTGACCTGAAATGTGTGGTTACAAAGCTATAGAAATCCAAACGATCATATTTGTTTGATATGAAATGAAAAAAAAAATAGTTAAATTGAAAGTTTAACATCATGAAATTCAAAATCCCAAGCGGTATATAAACATTAAAAGAAACTTTGGACTGCTAATCCTAGGAAATGAGTTTTATGGATTGAATTCAACAAGGCTTCAGAAATGGTTCCATCTGCTGCCTAGCAGCTGGTGAAAGGATAAATTTAATTCATTAATTCATTTGGAAAAAAGGATCCAAGTAGTAAAGACTTCATTGCTCATAATGCACATAGGTGGAAATCAAAACGGATATTAGGTCCAGTTGATTATCTTTGATAATGAGAAATATTTTCTTTTTCTATTGTTATAATGATCTTGATAAGGCAGTTGACAGTATTTTGACTATATGCTTTGAACCGATATTTTTATATCTCAAAAACTTGAGAACACTGCAGAAAGCATAATTCATCTTCCTAGAGGAACATCTCTAAGTTGGGAGTTGCAGATCACGTAGGTTTAAAAAAAATTTCACTGAAACAATATTGCTGCTTTCCTATGAATATTTGCAACTTCTTTCCTATTAAGTTAGTTTAAGAATACAAAAGAAGGTACCATTAGAATTAGAGAATAAACTTATCCTCAATTATGTCACTATAAAAATCCCAATCTAGAATGTCAAATGTAAAGAGTTTATTACTTTCTTTACTTTTTTTATTACAGTTGCAAGTTTCATCATTTCTTTCCTGTCAGCACCCATTTTCTTTTCTTAGTAAGTGCTCTGAACTTAGAGTAAGAATAACTTGGAAAAATATAAATTAAGAACTGAGGAAAAGCAGTATTGAAATTGATAATCAGAGTTAAAACTTTAAAACAGTTAATATTAATGGGACAAACGCTTCAATAATAACTTGACATTTAAATTCTAGGTATAAAGCTATCCAAATCATCACAAATTCCACGAACAGATTTTTTTAAAAAAAGATGCTGCCACTACATCTTTTAGTTTAAACCACAAGCAGTGAGTACAAAGTTATCTAAGGCTTTTGAGCCTTGAGATGGCCAAGTGGCAAGGGCTCTTTTTTTGCCTTACTCTTGGCACACAGGTAAGCGTGCATGTCACTACTTGCTGAGGGATACACAGGGCTGATGAACTTGTTATCCTGAAACCAATTAAATATTTGCCAATATCCGTTTTCAATATTTCTGCTTGAGATGGTGATTTCACAAACGATATTTGGCTTTTCCCGTTTCCTCTGTAGCCCATAGCTCACTGTGGTGGGTTTGTTGGATTTACTATAAAGGTTCTGTTCGCACCCTGTGGGTTGGGTTAAGAATTAGGATTTATGCATTTACTTCTACTGTTGCATTGTTTATACAGCTTTGGTTTAGTTTTGATCCCTTTTTTTTTTGCCTTTGAGGCTCTTCCACAGTGTCAGCTGCTGACTGATAGTAGGAGAACGGCCTCGTGGTGTGAATGAAAGGGACCTAGCGGTTGGTAAACAGAGATAAGGAATAAATAGAGCACAGGCAAAAGGAGATAGTTCTGTGGGAGCCCAGATTGCCGCCAGTCTGTTCAAGTGAGATGCAGTGCCTGTCCTTTTCCCAGATTAAATTAGTGTGCGAAATCTCCAGTGACCTCCTCCCCTTCTCCCCATACTCCTTAGCCAAGCTGAACAGCCTCTGCTGTAAAGTATTCATTCTATCCAGGGACAAGTTGGACAATAGAACTCTCCCTGTTACTTATGGACAGATGTCGTGATTCATAGGGCTTTTCAGCATTTCATTTTTCATAAAAGTTAAAAGGGTTTTTACCTTGCAACTGAAGAGAGGTTAGAAATGCAAAGACGCCAGCCCCGAGATTGCCTATAGTAAGGAAGCTAATAAGTAAATATCACCCTTACACACACACATATCCCCTCCCTAATGTGTGAAAGGTTGTGAATTTTGTTAGGGCTACTCTTCTTATTTAAACGGTTTTAATTGTGATAACATGATTACACTGAAGGATAAACTGCATGGAAAAATTAACAAGCAGAGACACAGGGATATGCAGGGCCCCCAAGGTTCCCTGAATTAAAGGTGGACAGTGTAAACCCAGTGAGTGCCCTTTTCCCTTCTTTGCCCTTGCTTTTGCTTACATCTCCTGTCACTTTATTACCTGCAAATAACTCCCAGGAAAGAGTAAACCCTCGTGAGATACCTCTGTGGTCCTCTATTTTTTTTTAGTGATTTACTGCAAATATATTCAGCATTTTGACTGATTAAATAGACCTTCGGCAACCTTGAGGGTCACTGTGTAGAGTATGTACATAGAAAATGCATCAGCCCATTGTACCCTGGCAGCTAATGAGATTGGTCGTTAAGTAAATGACACAAAGCCTACAAAAAAAGCTTAGCAGCTCACTAGAGTATCACAGAGTGTCCCTGCACACCACACAACGACACAAACAGTGGACTAACCTAGCCCACCCCTGCTTTATTCTACATCACTGCTTCCCTGATGTCAGCGTGAGAGGCAGAACAAAGGCTAAAAGGCACACGGTAAGTCAGTCTGACAATTATGCCCTAGGGAGAAAGTAGAGCAAATCTTAGCCTAACCATGGGGTTGAAAGTCCGTTTCTAGACAAGTAGGTCATAATGAAGGGATTTTTCCCCCTGTCACTTCATGAAAGGGAGAAAAATATCTCTGGAATGAAGGTTGGGTTTGTTTCATGTTTGTTTGTTTCCTTTTCTCTCTCTGTCTGGTGTGTCTGCTTACAAAAGTTTCTGGAATTCCAAAAGTAAGGTGAAACGGTATCTTTTATGAACTTGACGTTGTAATTATAGTGTAATGAAAGTAATGTTTTTTGTAAGAAGTGCCACACAGTAAGCACTGCCTCAGATGTACATTATCTGTTGAACTTTACAGACAGAAAGTTTCTTTTTTACTTCTCTGTAAAAATCTGCTGAAAATGTGTTATTCATATGAATACACAATTCAATCCATTAACCATATACTTACTAAATGCCTGGCACAGTTTTTAAAACTAAGCAGATACGAATGAATTGTTTTCTATGATTTTGCTGAGTTTTTTTTAAACTGATTTTTACATGATGTCTCTCTTAGTGTTGTGTTTTACGGGAGCTGAAATTAGAGTAGATTTGCTGTTAAACAGTTACACAGTCATTACTTACTTTGTTTGCCCAGTAGCAAATATTCAGCTCATATCTTAGAAAAGCAGGTGCCTGTCTGTGTATCCAATGATAAAATCTTTTCTAGCAGTGTTTCAGTTTACTGTATCAGGGCCCTTTATTTTGCTGAAAAATGGCAACAGGAAGTTGCCAGAAAGTCTTGTTTGCACTGCTAAAATGCTTCTGTCTGCTTTGCACTTTGGAAGCTCAGGGGATGTTAGGTTCAAAACAACATGATATTATTGTAAGATGCCTGTGTGAATTAAGTAATGCCTCTCCTCCCCTCCATCCCAAAACACGGGAAGCCATATGTTTTAAGAATGCTTTCTCAAATACAAACAGTTAAAGAAGTGCAGTTTAGAAATCACCCTGTAGTACAGAGGGGTTTATTGTTTTGTTTTTGTTTTATTTTGTAAGAGTTATTTAATTTCATAATACTTATGATGTGTATTTAGATGTATCAGGATAACCTGTTCACTTAAAACTCTTCATAGGTCATAGAAGTCAGTTCACTGTCTGTTCACTTGCCCAGGGACATATTTTTACTGTATAGACAATAGAAGTATCATCCCAACTTATAGAAACTAAGATACAATTTGATCTTTTAACATATGTATTGGGTGATGCTTTGCAAAAGTGTGCGTGTACATAAATATATATGAATCCATTTGTGCATATTTACATAAAAAGCGTACCTATGTAAAAAATTATGTTCACTATTTCAACTTAAGAAATTTAGTAAGGAAGTAAACTCAAGTAAAATTTTGCATTTAATTTTATTTTCTATACTTTTAAGGTGTGTGTATCTCAGAAACATATTTTCCTTATGCCACCTCAGATAATATGAGATATTCAGGTACCAAACCCCAAGTTTCTTTCTCAGCTATATCCTATACTTCATACCTAATTGCTAGATCAGCACAGTTTTAGTATTACCACATGATTTTGCTTTGAAATTTGTTAATTGATGTAACTTTTCAGTTCATTTTAACAGGTAAGACTTGAGGATATGTTACATTCAGGTGCATCAACACAGCTTTTAAAAATAAACACAATCCTATCACACAGTGATCATGATTTCTTACATACCTGAGTGAATGACAGTAAAAGGTTTTTGGCTTTTCAGCATTCATATTAATGAATAAGTTCAGTTGTTTTTTATCCTATTAAAAGTAGATAGTGATTTCATATGGATAGTGCACATGCAGTAATGCTACAAAAATCATACTGCTACTTCAATCTGACAGGTTGAGTCAAAGCAAGTTTCAGTAGTTTCTTCATAGTTTCTTTTTTCTTCTTGACTGTTACTCCTTTGGTACACCTGAGAGAAAACGCTAAGAAAACTTGATTTGTGATAATTCATGTTGTTCATCTGATCTCCCTGACAAACTCTGTAACATCAGATTTTTATAAACCACTTTTCAATAAACTTTTTGCATTTTACAATCCAATATGAGGCCTTTGCACATGTATGCGTTCTTGGTTCTGAAGGACATCAGTATCAGTTGTGCATGTGGAACTGAAAAGGTTTATGGCATTACCAAGCTGATTTGAATAGTTCTAATTAATTTCTTTCAATGCTTATAGATTTTCAAGCCTGTAATCTGAAAATGTCTGATATTTTTGATAAACAACTCTCTCCAAGGTCAGTCACAAACAATTCTCCTGAATACCAGGCTCTGAAACTACAAAACACTTTGAACTACATGCAAAGTAAACTTTATATTCTGCTACATCCATGTCTATTTGGAGGATCTAGATCAAAATCTCTTTGTTACTTAACTCTTTAATTTTTAGTATACATATGCAACTGGGATTGGGTCATTTTAGTTTATGTGTTCACAGTTGCGAACTATTAAAATCTGCTTAAGGAGACTCAGTGCTTCTGAATTTTAGTTATCTTGACTCACTCTTAACTTATTTTAGGATTTGCATAAAATCTTATATCTTATTTATGTTTGTGGAAAAATTCTAATAATACTAGCAACTTTTGTCTTTCCAATTGACAGATTTTTGGTTCAAAACATTTAAAAGTAAAATTTACTTAAATAAATATAGGGCTCACCTCTTAAGAGGGTGAACACTTACAAAAGCATGGTCACATGGGTGATTCTGCTGGGGTGAGGTCAATGGCTCACATCAATACAATAAAACAGGTGTGTAATGTTTTGAAGGTGAAGGGTTTATGGATCTGCTTACTAGATTGAGGTAACATTTGCAAGCTCATTTTTCAATATTAACTTCATATGTGAACTTTTCCCTCCATTAAGGAATTTTGGTTAGAAGGACCTTTCTTTTCATTTAAAGATATGTATCTGACCTTTGTCCCATTAGATTAAAAAAAATTGCTTTAGAACTTTTCCAAAATATCATTTCATGTGAGCATCAGAGGTCTCAATTTCTTCTTGACACGTTTTTTTCAGGTGATGGTACGAGTCACTAAGTCAGTTCCCTAAATCTCAGGAGAAAAATTGACACCTTCAGAGCCCATCCCCCTCAACTTAGAGTACATGTACAGCAGCTGGATTGGCACAACAGAGTACTGATGGCTCCAAAGGCACCATTATGGACTGTCAGGTCAATAATCCTTATGCTAAGAAGGATTTAAATGATACAGAGTAATGGCTCTGTCATTTCCGAAGTAGAAGTCCACTTTTTAATAGGCATCAAAATACTGTTTTGCACTCTTCATAACAGAGATATTATGGTAGTTAAAAACCCAACACACATACCTTCTTCAAATAAAAGTTCTGATTTAAATGTTTGAATAAAATAAATGTTAAAATATTGTAGGCAGCTACAGTATCCCAAACTGAGAATTTTGAAAATATTATTGTTCCAAATATTTTCTTCCTTGTTATAACAAAAACATTTAGGATATTTCCATCATGTCTTCAATTATCATTTTTCTGATGCAGTCCAGAAAGAGATTGAGTTTAGGGGGGCTTTTCTTTGCTTTGTTTGATTTTTCTACTGTGTGATTTTGTCCTTCTTTGGGCAGAAGTTTGAAGGAATCTAACATACACAATTTAGATCTGGTTTCAAAAGTAAGTTTGAAAATAAGGACAGTGATCATAGAAACCCAAGGCTGTGATTTTCGTATTAATTTATTTTTATATATAATTCCATTTCTTGTGGTTAAAACAAACTCCGACAAAACATCTACTCAATTTCCGATATTTTGGGAATAAATAGTTTCTTAGCTGACAATGTAGTTAACTCAGCCTCCAGACAAGATACAGAAAGACACCAAGTCACAAATGGATAGAACTACTATAGTAATACAAATGAAAAGATTAAGTACACATGACATTTTCATTGTATCTCTAACATTTTCTAAAATTAAACACCATTTTGAGGTATGGATCTGATGGGAATCGTCCTATATATTAACATGAGACATTTAGTGAACAAAGCACTATTGAACCCATAAATCACTCAAAATAACATTGACACTTGGTCAAAACACATGTACATTTAAGGCTGAAGTGTATGGTCACGCTACTTTATGGAAAGCCTTCCCATTATTTTTGTGAGAAACAGTACTGTCTGCAAAAAGGGTTAAAAAAATGCATTCTGTTGCATCTGCTTACTAAATCCCTTACTTTAGTAGAAATTCAAATTTTGTAAAGATTATTCATTTTATTGATGCATATAATTATAATCACAAGCCATCTGCTGATTTGGCAGGCATGGTTAAAATTCTCTAACTCTCATAACCTTTCAAGTACAGTGCCCTTGGGACTCTATTTCACTTTTATATTTTGGAAAACATGTAGGGACAAACAAGAGAGGTCATCTGCCGAAAGTCAGACCAGTAAAACATTAAAAGAGTAAAGATCTGAGTGATGACTGCTCCTATTTTAATAGCAAAGAAAGTATTTGCTATTTTATTTCTGACTTCAGGAAGGATTATGCTGGTTTCCATCACACACTTTGGGAATTTGAATTTTTTGTAGGAATTAAATCTCTCTCCCAGCACTCCTGGGATTGATGTTCCAAGTCCAAACTAAAAGAAGAAATATTTTTCAGTTTGGTTGTTACAGGTGAATTAAACATCTTTGACCTTGGCCTTAATTTTTCTTTTTATGTAATTCCCACAATTCCCATTACATTTCTATTTGAAATGTTTCAACTAATGCCCTTTTTTCTTTTTTTTTTCTTCGGAACTTGCTCGTACTGAGTTTCACAGAGAGGCAGCTATCACGTATTTACCTTTTGCACAATGAGCTCAGAAGAACATTTTAATTTTGTGGATACATACAATAAACCATACAAGTGGCTAATATTCGTTGCTCTAGTCCTTTAGAAATGCATGCCTGTGTTTATATTAGCCTACCATCGACTGGTGGTTACCCACAGTTACAATTGTTTGGCCTTTTTGCCTATGAGAAACCTTGTTCTTCATTTTCTTGAGTACTTTGCCATGTTTAGGCAAGCTATTTCATACTTGATAACACTTGACAATTCTTTTTTTGGTTGTTGTTGTGTTACATTTGGTGTTACTCTGCTTCTTCTAGCAGAAAACATTCACAAGGGAAAAAAAAAACAACCTAGGAGATTCCCTCTCTGTTATAATACAAATATGGTCACATTTCACCAAGTTCTAGGATACTGTCAGTTTTCAGAGTCAGGGAAAATGGTGTTTTGGAGAGAAAACACATGAAGGAGGAAAAACTTGATGCAGAATGGGATAGTTCAGTGACTTCCTGGTTTTAGCAGAAAGTAAATAAATCATCCCTCAACAGAAGTGCCTTGCTTAATGTTGTATTGACGTGTATCTCACAGGAACAAAAGATGCAACTCTCATTTCTGTTTAATTAGTGTATCTCAAGGCCTGTATACAGCATGCATGCTGCTTTACTCCTTTTAGAGTTTTTATTCTCACCCCACACTCTCATTATGACAAGCAGGAGGGAAATGCACATGTTTGAAAGTGTCTTCACAGCTGAAACTAGGGAAACAGGCCGAGAGTAGCTCTGGTTTATTTCACAACCAATTAAGTATGACATCTGTTGAAACTCAGGAAATAAGTCTCCCTTCCCCCTGTTCATATACTTACTTAAGCTGCCAGTCTTTTGTTTGGATATGGTGATTTTTACTCACAAGACTTTTTTATCTTTGGAGTAAAAATACAAAATAAAGAAAACAAGGCATATTTTTTTTAAAAAAAAATGTTTCACTGAGTGCATGTGAAAAAGCCCTGCTTGGAACTAACAAAACAAGAAAATGATTGTGTCAATAATTCTTTGCTTAAACGTTCACCTTATATGTTGATAAAACAGGGCATGTTTGTGGCAGTCAATGTAGGCATAATGATATTTTCATTTTTGAAAATCTGGCTCTTGTTATTGACATCTCCAAATCCAGAAAAAGTTACTAGAATGAATTTGAATTTCGATTTCTTTAATTTTATGGTTTTATACTTGGCACTGAATGGAAGACACCAAAGAGAACACAGTATGTGGCATGTATGGTTAAAACCAACAAAAAAAGTACTAACCACTGCATTCAAGTATAGAATAGTTCCAAGTAAATCAAGGAAGAAGCACACATACACTTAAGTTAGCAAACTTAGACTAAAGAGAACAACTATATTTAGTATAAGATAATAATACTTCAAACTGAGAGACACTTCCCATTTATCAGGTAACAATCCATGTGACATGTTTACTTATCAGGAAAACTTTTACTCCTTCACAAGATATTGTCCAATCTAAATATTAAAAAGATGGCATTTCAGTCCATACCAACCCCTAGAGTTCAGTTTCCGTCTTTTGTGCTTAGAATTTGGTTGTCTTTCTTCTGTTTTGTCTAGATAAAGAAATATTTGCCATATCATGCTGACTATTTTCGTCCTCTGCCTCCTGACGCTGGATTCTTCTGTCACTCTGAAGACACGCTGCTTATATGAAAGCTGTGTCTAACTCTCCTTTTCTTTAATTTACACCATTCACTAAGACTCTCTTTTATTTGTTCATCAGTTTTGTTTTGTTTGCCAGTTCTTTCCTACAGGGACTGCCTTCATTCCTGGAGGATGGCTCTCTCTACTTTATGTCTCTTGCTTTTTTGCTTCTATTTGAAAATACAGTTCTGAGCCACATACTGTATGTGTTATTTAAGCTGTAAGATGCTTCTTGGTGATTGCCATAGGTTCTTTGGTTAGATATCCTCTGGTGAAATGTTCACGTGAGCAGTGGAAGTGTCTAGACCTGATCCAGTCACCCAGATTCCTTTTAGAGTCAGTGGAAAGATAGAGAAGTTTCCTGGATGCAATTCACTTCACCCTGAAGTAGATGCATAAGTAAGATGTGCTACGCATCTATCAATGACAGAAATGCCTACTGGGTGCCTACAGACTACCCGGAGATTATGGGAAGCCAGCAGTTACTACCTCAGAAATGCATATCTGCATTTCAGCTACTTCAAGTTAGGCAGGTGAATCCTGTCTTCCCTGTCCAGCCTACAAATTGGGCTTGTTTTCTTCTTATATCTTGTCTCCTCACAAATTTCCTATTTCTCACAATATCATACAAGATAGTAATATGAATAATATGGTCTACGTTAAAAAAAATTTGCATATACAAAGCATTGATGATATTTGTTGTATGCTCAGATATTAATGGAGAGCAGAAAAGCAACACTGAATATTGTTGTACAGCTCAGAGGACCAAATTTTGCCCCTCAAATACAATATCTAGAGAAGGGAAGAGGGAAATTCCCTGCTTTGGTCTTTTTAGAAGGGTTTATTTTCTCAAAACTAGTTCCTGAAAAATAAGAATAAATGACCTGTAAAGATTGATCGATATCCATTAATTTTAAAATACAGCAGAGATTTCTAAATTAAACTGGTTGGATTTTTTTAAACTCTGCTCATAGAAGCATTTCCTGACTCAGTTCCATGATGCCTTTCTCTTATTGGTGACTATTTGGGCAATTTTAGAGGTGTCTCTGTGGTTTTTGTATCTCCTCAGGCTTTCATGACTCTGTTTCTCAAGCTTAGTGGTAATAGAAAGATAGATTAGATTGTTATTTTGCATTGTTTCTGTGGGTGATTATAGTGATTCAATGCCATAAAACTACAAGCAAGCTTACTCTTCAAAATTTCAATTGCCGTGCATACTTTACATAGAGTTAAAATTTTTTCCATGTTTAAAGAGATTTCATTACACAAATTTTGATTTTTAGAGGATTATTTATCATATCCATAGCTTTAGCACATAAATGTGGGGTTTTTTTGAACAATTCTTCATTCTTTGAAGCTCTAGGGACAGGTTCTCAAAGTTGCTTCAGATTAAGGCAGAGAAGTGATTAAGTTGTGTTTGTGAGTGGACAAGTTAGAACTCTGTCAGGGACCAGAACTGGATAGAGCTCCACTGAGCTGTGCAAACCCTTACACAGTGGATGGCCTCTATGGAACAGCATGTGACTATACATTAATCTGTACAACGGAAGGCGCAGGCTGGCCTTGGAAGCAGGGAGCCATAGCTAGGTCTGACAGTCCTTTGTCTTTTCATACACTTTCCCCACAGGGAAGGCAGCCACAGTAGTAAACTGCTGTAAGGTTAGCTCAGTTTGAGATAATTTTGAAACAATGAGTTTTACAGATGTTTAGTAAATATCTGTCTCCAGTAGTACTACCACATATGAAACTCAAATGAAAATCATGCCCAAATTGTGGGCATGTAAAGTTCATTATGGTATAAATTGACACCAGTTCAATAAACATAACCTTTCAGAGTGATTTAACATTCATCTTGAAAAGATTAACCTACTCGTATATAATATTCTCAGAGCTTTCTTCCCCTCAATCAACATTTTAGTGGTTCATTAGAAAATGTCTTCTATACGTCCCACTCATTTCGAATAGCATGTGAGAAAATAATATCTTTAGCCCTGAATACTTTGGGCCCAAAGTTATTTGTAGCAACAACATTAGTAATACCACTTATTTTTATTGGTATTAATTTGAATAATATGCTGGTATTTTGTGAGCAAAAGGAATAATGCAATATTGCAGAAGTGCAAGTTGCTTTCAGTCAATGAGTACCAGCCTTCAAGAAGCTAGTTCAGCATTGTGGATAACCTTCAAGTCGTATTGCTTGCTTCCTTGGCTATTTGTGGGGGTTTGGTATTTATTTGTAGTTCCATGATGATCCCCATCTTTTAGATTTAGAAGTTGCATGGTTATTTTGATATTTCAAAAGTAAAGGACTAAAGCTTTTGAGTGGGCACAGGATAGAAGATATCATGAGTTTTGGCCCTGAATTTTTCAGAGGCGCCATTTGGTATGTCTTCTCCATCCAGAACCTCCAAGAGGGATACCCACATCAAGATTATCATCAACTCAATGGACTCTTTAGAGAAATTGTCTTCTAGCATCCCACCTGCTTCAATATTCATTTCCTAGATGACTATTCAAGTGATCCCTTGGAATTCCTTGGTGCTTTTGCCTTGGTATTTTCAAAAGAAAATTTATCAAATTCTTGACTGCCAGCCATGAATTATAACCTGGCTGGAAAGTTTAAGGTTCTTCCTCTGTCATCATGTTCAGAAGACCACAGTCCTGCCTGTCATTTGTCAATATCCATTATTTCTTGTGACAGCTAGCAAGGAATTTGGCCTCAAATCATATCTTCATGATTGGATCTGTTGCAGACACAACAGTGAATAGTTAAGCTAATTCTCACATAACACGTACTATTACTTGTGTTTGGTGAAAACTTACTTCTGCTGACACCTTCAGATTTTATACTGATGAAACCTGATGAGACCAGGGCAACCTCCATACAGACAGTTTTAGCATAGAATCCTGTTTTGAAGACAGTACCAGCTCTGGAGTCCTCCTCAGTTATGCGAAGAGCAAACATTTTCTGACTGTTGATCCAAACAGGACTTGAGTTTTGGAAGCTGTCACAAAGCCTGTCTTTAACCATAGTCATTGAAGCCTCCCACAAGAAAGCTGGAATAACTACTAATGAGTAACTGTAGGTGCTCACTGTTGCTGTAGAGTGCTGTTTGACCTTCTTGACAATGAAAGGAAGACAGGTGTGAGTCCCCTCTGTTTTATTAAAGCTAGCCTTTCTAGATACCACCAAATTTTATACAACCCTTAAAGAAGATACATAAAAGTGATATATGAGGATCCCTCTTGATCCTTTACAGCTATAAAGAAAATATTCTCTTCACTCCAGCTAGAAAATAGTGTGTTCTATTTACGTGCTATTGAATCACCTTCTAGAATTATGTAAAAATATTAGCAGGTTACTGAAAGCCTTAAATCATTGTCTCATTAGAATTTGCCATAAAAATAATACCAACGTTTTCCTTAAGTGTATTAATTTTTGCCCTATTATCTGTTCCACTGCTTAACACAATATTTTATAGAGAAGTTTTCTAATAAACAGACCAGCAATCTATAAATAAACATTCTCACCCAACAGTCAGCTAAGACAAGCTAAATAGGTATGTGGATCTAATCTTCCTTATATAAAATACTATGCTACATTATAAAAAAAATTATTTCTGTTAGTTTTCACGTCCTTAGATTTCTACTCTTATTGATTAATTTATTAACCTTGAGAACACAGTGTTGGCCTGAAAAATACAGTTGTTTCCATGAAAACAGACATGGGAATGGAAGGAGTCATATGTATTTTTTTTAAACTGCTTTGCAAATTCATTGCACAACAAACCTCACCAATATGTAAACAGGGCTCTAGCTACTGTGTTTGTCCACAGCTAGAGCTACAGATGAACACAGTGTAGTTGTGTGATGACAGGAACAGCTGACTCATTAGTAGAGAGCAGTGAAAGGTAATTAACCCTGGGAAAAGTACAGCTGCCATGCGAGCTGTTCCTTTCTGTAGGATCTGATTAGAAATTAGTGTTAAACCACTGATTCTTTAAAAAATTACCATTGATAATTCACTTTCTCTCTCAGGTGTGGCCCCTAAAAGAGGCCTAGGATAGAGCAAGTGTACAAAAGGTCTTCTATATAAAAAGACCTTTTCTGAGAGAAGTACACACCTGTTTGGATGATTCTGGACTTGTCTTAACCATTACTATTGCCTCAGCTTTGAATGTTGTGAAGGCACACTCCAAGCCTATGGGTAGCGTAGAGGATGCGTTGTCAAAATGATTTAAGGTAGAACATTGTTGGTGGCCATAATAGCACTTTTTGTGAGGCTGGTTATTTAAAAGTCACAACTACTACTTCTTTTATCAGGGCAGTTCTGATGAAAAATGATGGAGACCTCTTCAAAAGAAAACAGCAATCTGTCTCCTGGAGTATGTGAGAAGAGCATATGAAAAAAGTCTTATACTCTGAGCATGAAAGCCACTCCCCACCCCAACCCTTTTCTTGCACACTTCTTGCCATTTGAAGTGCCAATGGAAGAGGCAGAACCCACGATTTAACATGACATCCAAACATCAAGCCAGCCTACTACATATATATTCAGAGAACTGATACAGGCATACTTATTAAGAATGACATCTGTCAACTGAAATAGCAAAATTTCATTACTATGCTATTGGAATTTTTAAACTGCTGTTTACTATTTACAGTCATGATATCCAAAATAGTTTTTAATCATCTTACAAAGTAAGATATTCTAATCAGCACTGTATCTTTGTATATCTGTGTGATTAATACCAAGTATGTCAGTTCTTTCACATGCAAATAGCATGTATTATTGAGGTCCACAAGAGTTTTATGGTTGTTTTTGTTGTAGCCAGACTTAGGTTAGGGAGTCTGAAGGGTAACTGTGTTTAAAGTGATAAAGTTTGTAAGATGTCTCTCCATAGGAAAATATTTTCACCATGTTCAAGTCAAATTAGCTGCAATAGGATGAATAATTGATCAGTAATATTTTACCAATATGAAGTAGTATTACAAATATATGTTTCTATAGTGTTATTTTTAAGTCATTATTATCAAATAAGATATTATTAATATCCATTAAGTTCAATGGACCGTTTTTTTTACCACACATCTAATATGGTCACATTGAAAGAAACTTTTCTCTTTCAGTTTCTTTTAAATGAAGTACAGTGCTTTTGAACTTGTCATTAACATATGTATACATATGCACATACATTTATATATAGAGAGAGGTATACATACTATAGACTTTTTCAGTGTTGAGAGCAAAAAAATTCAAAGCAAATTAGCTGAGGATTTTTCTTAGAAGGTAATTTCTCTGTATTGGAAATCAAGTGAATAAATTTTTAAAGTAAATACCTGACATCCCCAAAATACTGTTACCTCCAGATTGCCTAATCCGTTAAAACAGAACAGATATATATTTTAAATTGTTTTCCTATTCATCATGTATTACTTAGTAACACTTCTTTTTAGTTAAAAAAAGCTCGAGAAGAAAGAGGAAACTTTATTTTTCTTGAAAATCCCAAGTAATAACATAATCTTGAAGTATCAGCTTGAGTTTCAGAGGAAAGGAAAGCATGAGCAGGCAATTAAATTGATGAATGCATGAGGATGAAAATAATATTCACTATCTTAAAGCATGTTTAGAAACTCACAAAGGCACTTCACAACACTTTACATTGCTATTCTGCTTTAGCTGAAAGGTTAAAAGACTTGCTGAAGTTTACAGAATAGACCAGAGGCAGAAGCAGGAAAAGAGTTACAGACCCCCCTTTATTATTCTGTTTGTTCATTAATGATACCTTTTCATTACATCTGTGGCAGAATATAGGTGCTATTTTAAGAAATAACTTCTACCTCACTCTAGAATCTTAAAAGGTTCTGAAAAGAGAGTTACATAAATTTGAACAGACTATACCCTTTTCCTTGCTACACACACCTGATCCAAGCATTGGCTGAGCAAAATCTTTTCACATCATAGGAAGGCTGTCCAGGTGATAATTTTACCTGCACATATTGGTATATAACAAATTTCAGTCAATGTTTTTGCCTATTCTTTACTATTTTCATTTTCAAGACGGTATTTCTATCTATGTGTGTTTTTTCCTGCACTTTCCAGAGTGTTCCCAGGATCTTCAGTGCAGTGCAGCAGTGCAAGCAAACCACATTATCTTTAGCAGTTAGGGTCATTACAAGTCTTTTAGATGGTGGCAGACTGCACTTCATATGGTGCTCTTGGAGTTAATGAACATATGTGGTCTGCACGTTGAGGGAAGGCACACTTCTTCCCTTTTTGTGACTTTCCCTTTCTTGGGACATGTCTGTCATCCTTAATGAAGAGAGCTTGTTGTTCAGAAAGGAGAGGGTGAATGCATAGTACAGCAGAATGGTGGTTATATTTCTTTTTTACAAAAATGCTTTGTATTTTTAGGTTCATTGTTCGTTTTAACTCCATGTCAGAGAACGTTCAATGAGCCAATTCGCCGTGGGTTTTTTCCAGCGTAAAAACTGCAATGTCCTAATTCTGGCTATTAAATCAGTTCCCAGATATTTGGCTGGAATAGTCAGAAATCACAGGGAAGGAATACAGGAACCTAGATTAAGCCTGTAAGTATTGGAGAAGTGACCACTTTTACTGAACCTAATCAGCTCCAGTACTTCTGTAGAGGTTTAATGCAACTATAATGACACCTCCATAAAACTGTCCTTCAAATCCATTCATTCCTAACTAGCTTGCTGGAAACTATGTATGGTTCAAGGACTGTAACAGCAGCGGCTAAACAACAGGCGTGTAGCAATACCAGAGTCAGACCAGACTCTTCTGAGTGTTAAAGGTGGTTATAACAGAGTGATTAAAACAACAGGATTTCACTTATCTTAGTTATACTGATCTGCGTGCTCAGGCATCTCCTGCTGGCCTCAGTCCTGTAAGTGTTAAGCATCCCTTTCATGAGCAGAACATGGCCAACTTTTGCTGAGGTCAGTAGTGGTCCCCCCACACAATACCTCAAAACAGAGATGATTCCGTGAAGGAACAGTCATCCAAGCTGAAAAAGAGTAAACATGTTTTAGAAGAAAGCAAACTGTGTTTCAGAGTCAATGACGTATGGTCTTTGAACTTTATTTTAAAATTCCTCTGAAATCACAAGGTTGTTATGGTGTGGTTTTACCCAGAATAATGCATATCATTGTAACACAAGCCTTGAAGTTAAGTGGCTACTTTAATGAACCATAGTTACCATAGCTACCAGAGAAGAACAGAGCCTAACTTTAAGATCTTTTGAAGCTATGAATTAGTTTAAAAAGAGGAAAAGAAAGAAACAAGCACGCAGAAGTTGATTATTCAATGCTTCATGCCTGATCAACTCTAAAAAAGAACTCTCCCTGGACTAGGACATTAACATTTTCCAACTGAAATCTATAATTTCTCATCAACAAACACAAAATTACATTTCAACACTTCAGTATGTCTGTTTCCATGTCTTTTTCCTGAGTCAGAAATTGTTTTTCCCAAAGTTCCGCTTTCAACATTTTATTAATAACTGACATTTTACAGCATCTTCGCTGCTAAAAAAATAATGTCCTAAAGGCAATAATACATTGCTAAACAAAACTCATGAAATCTATGGTCTAGCTCTGTTATTCATTACAAACACTATCTTAAGGCTGATGAGAGGAAAATGAGAAATTATCATGGTGAAGATGTCTTCTAGGACCAGCTTCATTGTTTTTCAGTTTAGCATTGAGATGTGCTCTATCCCTGAAGTGTTAATAGAGGTCACTGCTATTGCTCTCCTTTACCGTGTCAAAGCAAAGGAGTTCCTACATAGTTGACTATTGAGAAACAAAATTATGTTCTTTGCAGTATATCACCTTCAGCTTATGAGACTCTAGAGCAGCAGTGATTAACAGGACTTTTGCAAAGTTTCTGTGTAGTTACAAGGACAGCTTCAATCTTCTGTCATTTTTTTGCATTAGCTATGATTATGCTTTTACCACCAAAATGCATTTATTTTAAAGGTAACAATACAGACTCAGAGAATAGCTTATGTTTCATCTATATTTATCAGCACTCACTGTACATTTGTGTCTTCATTACCAGGAAATATTAAGGGACATTGTGCCATCTATTCCTGTTTACAGTTTATTATGCAGAGATAGGAAACACTTAGCATGTAAAATGAATGTAGAAATTATTCCTGGATAGAAACACGGACATTTCCCACTCGTTGGCTCTTTCTCCTCCATCACCGGATCAGAGTGTAATTGTCAGTAATCAGGCCTGCTTGCTGCTGATAAAACCACTCTGAATGCTAGCAGCCTTCTTTGTGTGATGACTCAATTATTCCAGAAGTGCCTCATCAAATCTGCCCCATCAGCTGGGCTAATAAATAAGGAGAAGAAACTGGCCCCCCAAAGCAAATTATAAATCCATTTGCATTAACCATTTCGCTGGTCCATGATCTAGGCAGAAATAAGCATGGCAGATTGTGTTAAGCTTATTTGAATATGTTTATAATGTTTACAGCATGCAACATTTTTTTTTTCCACAAGGTGTTGGAATTATCGGTCATGAATAGCATCTAAATGCAGTTATGTTAATTGCAGCAAAGCCTCAGGCATCTTTGAGGGATAGTTTGTTTTTTAAATCAGGTGAAAGTTAAACCCTTCTGCTGGGAGAAATATGATCTTACACATCGTATTGGAATTATTGTCATGTTTAAAAGAGAAGATGAGTGCAAAGGATGTGTTTTCACAGGTATGGCAAGGACAGCTGCCTGTCCTACACGTTACTGGTAATGTGACCTCCTGCTCATCTCAGGGTAGAACTAAGTAAGATAAAGTTTAGTCTTATAGTTGGGAAGCAAAATGCAGTTGCTGAAGCAGCAATAATTCTGTTTCATGTGTACTATGCCCTCAATAAACCAAGTGCAAAGACGAGTACTCTGTCCCAAGGAAATTCATTCCTGAAGCTCCAATTTTATAAAAATGAAGTTTCCAAGCAGACTCCCTCAGATTTCCAAGACTGTCCACATGTATTGCAGTGAGGGTGTTAAAGTGAAGCATCAGAAGGCCAAATCAAGTTAATTTGTTTACTTGTGCTGAATGTTACACAAGCAATCAAAGGTCTCACTGAGGTGACTCCTAAATTTGTGCAGAACTTAATGTGCAAAGTTACATACTTCAGCCTGTGCAGGATAAAGATCTGACTGCAGTCAAGAGCTCAGTATATCTGCAGTCACTTTTAATAGCTTCTTTTGCTTTCACATTTTTTTCTCAAATACAAAATATGTTGTGTTGTTTTATCTTGAGAAAAATAAAACTGTAGAAACTGTCACTGTAGAAACATGAAAAATATTCAGGGATCATAATGGTGAGCATATCAGATTTTGTTTCCTTAGCTATTACTTCCATTTTCTGAGTTAACAAATTACAAACTGTTGTAATCGTTCATTTTCATATTTGCAATGTATCAAGTAGCGATGTGGTAAATGAGAGAAAATCAAATTAATCAGTTGAAAATTATAGCCATTATGTTCAAAAAAGTTATTGGGGTCTTTACAGATGTGTAGCTTTGTGTACTGCAATTCTGACAGAGAAAACCTCAGACATCTCCTGAGACAGTTTTTGATTGAAGAATGTCTTTTCTCATTATTAAATCTTCAAGAATTCTCTAGTAATCTGACCTAAATGAGTAGACTGTTACCCATAGAAAATGTTTGCCCGAAGGGATTTGTCACACACATCTGATGTTAAGGATCAGGGCCCGAAGAGTTATTCACATCAGTATCCTGATATGACTCAGTAGAATGACACTTCAGAGTGAGTACAAAATCAGGTTGTACTGGAAATGGCCGTAAACTAAAGAATTAATTGCAAAGGTTCCAGTTGACCTCACTGAACCATTGTATTGACAAATCAAGTAACTCAGTTATTCCTTCTTTGTGGGTTTATAAAGTTTATCATTCTAGTTGGATCCAGGTGCTGGTTGAAAAGGGTGAAGATTTTCTTTATAGACAGGCAAGCTCCAATTTCAGGATTAAAAAATTCTATTCAGACATACAGAGAATTGAAGTATAAGCATAATTTTTCATTTGTAAATCCTTTTGAATTCTTTACTACAACAGACAACTTGAGTTAATGCCAGCTATGAGTACACTGTGCCAAATGAAACTACATGTGGACATAGTGGTAACAATCCCACCAAAAACCTTGATTCACAAATAAGTGAGTTAGTTCTACCTGATTTCCATCATCAACAATCTTATCCTCAAAGCTGTCAATAATCTAGACATGGTCTTTGTGGGCTCTTGAGGCTGAGATCTTCATTTTTCCAGTTGACATTACAGACTTTTATCTGCACTTCTTGCTATCCTTTAAAATGTGGCCTATGATTAATTAGATAATTCATAAAAAATACTAAAATAAAATGTTTCTCAATAACTTATTGTATAAGGTCTTGATGTTGCTGTGAATCGGCACTAACTCTTATTTGCTACCTGAAGTATCAGATCCCAGTACTGACATTTGTAATATAAGTTCCTTCCTGGAGTGTGGACAGGGGTGACACATGGTTTATATTCCATTAGGAATATGTCACATCCCATGACACAGCATAATCCTACACACCCTGTTTATAACATGACAGATGCATGACATGTATTAGACTTCTTATGAGACACGATACCTTCAAATGTGGGTATTCACCCACGAATCAGCTGTACAGCAGCCAGTACTCTGCTGTGTGAAAGAAGCAGAAAATAGCATCTTTAAACCTACTAACCAGTAACTTCTGCTGGAATTAAACACAGAAGAGTGTTCAGGATTTTTATATAAAGTTCCGGTGCTTTATATAAAGTCTTGTTTTTGTCCTACTGTAACACTCTTGCTTTACAAAGGTAGCTGATGATGTCACATGCAAGGCAGACGAAAGTAAAATAGCAAATGGCACTGTTCCATGTATTTTTCAATTTTAAAACCTGTCCCCTAGCCACGAGCTAGCCCAGACTCCTTTTCTTAAAAGTAGGGTTTTCAATGTATTAGCTCATTATGTAAAGTTAAATTTGAAAAGTTTTGCATATTTTCCTGTCCTTTGTGTACTTTTCCAAGTGGATCTCAGCTGTGCTGTCTTAACTCTCAGTCCCTCAGGATGAGAGAGACAGCAGATGGGGTTAGGGCAGAGGGCTGATGCTTCTGACAGCAAACGGCCTGGCTGCTGAGTGGAAGCTGTGAGCGTCAGGAAGCTCCTTTTCCCCAGAGACCCAACTAACCACTGAAGAAAGTTGAAAATGAGCCCTTTGAGAAACACTATTAAAAGTAGTAAAAAATTGCAATTGTGCAGATGATGTGCTGCTGTGTGGTTATTCGGATGATAATGAGTTTGACATTAGGGAACTCAAACGGTTTACAGCTACTCCCTTATGTGATTTAGTTCTTTATTGGCAATCTTTGAGAAAATAAATGAAAAATATATTGCTAATAAATATATAACATGTTAATTCTTAAGACAAAAAGCTACTAAGTTTTAGTCTTTAGAAAGAACTTTTTCACCATTGCGGTTATTCTCAGAGATCTTTTGTTTCAGGTTAGAGTGTTTTGAACAAAAATGAAGAGGCAGATAGAAAGGCTCCTTTTGTATTTTTTAATGAATGTTAAAATAGAATAACAAGGAAAGAGACCTTTGAGGATAAAGAAAAAGTTTTTCCAGTAATGTATTGTCTAGAAAACTACCTAACTTTTTTTTTTCCAGCATTGGGCTGTTTTGTTCTGGGTTTTCTCCCCTCTTTATCATCTTGCATTTGTTGTCTATTTTGGTAGTGGATAAAAGCTTATTTATTTTAATTAAAAGTTACTGGTGAGATGCAACTAATTATCTATTGGAACTCATGTAGAAATTAGTCACTCAATAAACTAGCTTCGCTGACTATCTATTTAAATGAGCCTTTCCAGTTTCAGAAATGCAACATTACAAATTTTACTGACAGAACTTCAGCAGATATTGTTAAACAAATAGGTGAAGTTCCACCTTCAAGTTCCAAAAGTTTATCTGCAAATTTTGTCATAATTGGAATACATTGAATGAATAGATCTATTTTACTAAATACGCTGGATGCTGTTTTAAAAGAACCTCTGAAGCTGTAAGTGATAGTAAAACTTTTATATTTTGATCATTAGTGATAGGAGTGATGCAAAAATAAAACCTGCCCAAAATAACTGTACACAGCCAGATTTTTCCAGGTTTTAAGTGTCTACAATTTTAAGTGTTTGAAGGGTTTAGATATACATTATTTCTGAATATAAGACCCTCAGTGTTGTATACCCAGATATAAACTACTGCAGCTTTCTTCCATTGCTCTCAGTGTTGATTTTGTGGGATTTTCCTCACTGAAAGAAATAAAAATAAAACATGGAGAAATGTCAAGGATTTCTTCGGTTTGCTTACAGTGAGAACACTATCCGTCTGCCAGATGCTCAAAACTAGAAAAAAAATGAATAATGAGGGGGTTTCTAATATTATTAAAATACTTTATAATGCCTTTTTTTTTAATTTCACATCATGTACCTAACCATCTTACTCAATCAAAGGGAATCTGATGCAGTAAAAATATTTGACTAAAGATTTCTACATGTTGGAATCGTGGATTTTTTTTCTGTGTAAGAGGAAAACTTTTCTTAGGGCAGGTCTAATTCGTCAACTACTGGAAAGGATGTTAAAATATAAATAAAGTATCATAAAAAAAGAAAAATTTTATTCTTTCTGCCTCTTAGAAGCATTATTAATGCCTCAATACTGCATCTTTGGAAAACCGCAAAAGAAAACAATGCACCTGGATTCATTGTAAATTTGTTTTAAAGTGTGTCCTGTTTCACCTAAGTTTTATTTAGTATAGCTGGTTTTTTGGTTTTCTTTTGTTGTTTTGTTGTGGTTTTTCTTCCAGAGAATGATTTTCAGGATTATCTGTTAAATCAAGCGAGTCATCCTGGACTGAGTGAAGGATTTGGTCCTTTGGAATCTACACATAATTTGACCCAGAAACACGCAAAGGTGGGATAATTTACTTACACTTAAATGAATTTGAGTCAAAATAAAACTCTGTATTAGTACTATAATACTATGTGGATTAATGCGTAATGTCTCATGCACTATGACTTTTTCTGGCAAAAATCTACTGTTTTAAGAACAGCAGTCTTCAACTGTCAGGTATAACGATATTGAACAAATGAAAAAGATATAAATCTTTGTAAATATCTAGCTATTCTAGTTTTTAAGTTTCAGAACTACAGTCTATTAGCATTACATACTGACAAGAATACAGCTGCCTTTGAATCTATATGACCCTAGGACTGAGAATGTAGTTCACAATGCGTTGATTAGGTTTAAACTATGAGGGACAATTTATTTGTGATTTTTTTTTTAATAATGCATTTTGAGGTTTAGTAACCATGTATCAATTCGGTGGTATAAAAATGCATGCATTTCTAAAAGATCCCAAGATGTCAAAACACCTTTATCTTTTTGAATATTGACACTTCTACTTAGTATGTAGTATCCCAAGGAAAAGTTTCAAGACATTGAACTATGTCAAAAATAAAAACCCAGGAAAAAAAAGCCTCCAGAAAGTGGGATCACACATCAGCTTGTATAGAGCTGCATTTAAGCGTGGCAGACTATATAATTTTTCTTTAAATTTAAAAAGCTAGCAGTTGCCCCTTAATTTCATGAAGCTGTGACTCTGCCCTCTAAAGCCTTGGTAAAGCAGACTAATAGAAATACTTGGCACACGTTGGTTACCTAAGGGAATAATAGAACTATTTGCTGTAGTCGTTTGGCAAAAGGACATAAACATATGGCTTTGGTTTATATTCAGCACTGCCAGTTGTGCAAAGTTGCATGGATGAAGTATACAACAGCAGTGACAACTCAGAAATCAGAAGCGAGAATCAAAATAAGTCATCCTCATTACAAAGCTTGTTTCTGATCTAAGGTTTATTTTTTTGCTGCCTATTTTCAAGTAGTGACTTGAATATAAAAAAAAAAATCTACTCCTCAGAACTGTGTATACCATTCAACCCCAGCATAAAATGCTGATTGTTGATAATTTATGTCATAAACATGCTTTAAAGTTTGCATTCAGTAGATGAACTTACTTATTTAATTCCTGAGAAATGAATACATTTAAACTAATTATTTCCATTTTGTTCAAAATTCTTGTAGAGAAAACAGGAACAGAAATGTGTAAGCCAAAGCAAAAGGCTCAAAAATGAAGATGATATTATTTGTTGGTTAAGAAAAACTGTAATCACAAAACAAGGCATATTTCCAATAATAATCTTTAAGCACATCCACTTTGTAAATATATTTTCTCTTTTCTGGTCATTAGCATGATATTTTAAAAAAAAAGAATAAGAAACTTTAATTCTAGTACAAGTAGTATGGTACAGTACAATTTTCCTGAAAATTTTATCTTCCGATTCTGGATTTTTCTACTGCCAGTAATCAAAATATATAAGCTTTATCTAGAAGTTACTATGTATGTACTTTGCATATTCTTCTCCCCTTCTCACTGTCAGTCTGCCATTAATACTTCGTATTAAAAAAGCTTCGTATTAGCGAGTGTCAGAAAGATGTGGTCAGCACACATATGTACACAAACAGCCAAACAGTACTCCATACTTCTGGACAGGCTGCAGGAAATGTTCTTGCTCTCAGATTTATTTATAAATATATTCTTCTTTATGGCAATATCCTCTTTTTATGTGTTAAATTCCTAAATGATTTATTGAAAAGAAACATTAAAACATGAGTTCCAGAATCACTGACAGCTTACTCCAGGAATATTATTTATTGTCGAGACACACAGTTTTGTTTCACCTTGGGGCACAGTACAGCACAAACGTGTTTGTAGTACTTAGCATTACTTGACTTCAAGACTGAAGTTTGTGGCTTGTGTTTGAGATTTGAGGATGGATATGTGTGCCTTAAAAAATCAATAAGGCATCTCTTTCCTGGCAAAATTCATTAGTGTAGTGAGACATAGTTGTTGCTATACAAACTTAAGTTTACCAATCAAAAATAGCAGACAAAAGCTATTATTTTCAGGCCTCTCAAAATCAGTTAAAGTTTGTCCTAGAAAATGAGTTTGCTAAGTTTTATTTAAAAAAAAAGACCTAACGTTTAATCGGAAAATCACAGTAAGACGTCAACTTTTATACTCCTCACCTGTAGGTAAACTGGTGATTTTTTTTCCTCTAGCTAGCTACTCAAAAGAAAATAGACCTCTGATCCAGGAGTGTGAAACCCACTCCAGGAAAGTCATGCTTGTACAAAGATTGCAATAGAAATTAGAAAGTGCACATCTCTTACATTACCTTTCTCCAGGAGATGTATTTCACTTTTACTTACATCAGCAGCACTGACTTCCCCATTCTTAATTTATTTCATAGTAATTTGCTGCAGAGCTATCTTACCAAGATAGTATTATCAATTTACTTTCTAAAAATCAGAATTAAAAATATGCAAGTAAACTGAAAGAGTTATTGTTATTATTATCATGTATTGCACATGCCCTATTTTCAGCTCTTAGTCATATTCTTGGATCCCGTTATAATATCAGTACATGCACACGTCCACAAACAGACTCCAGGCACATGAAAAACCAAACTCAGAGCCAAATCCTGATTCTCTCACTCAGGGAAGTATTTCCAGGTGCTGCTCTCAAGTCTGCTTACTGCAGTGGGATGGTACAAACAGAAAAAGAAGCATTTTGTTTCTGCAGCTAGGAACTCTGTAATAGTTTGCTCAGAAAGTGTAATTGCTGCTGTTCCACCAGCAAATTCATCTGGAGACACAGGAATACACCAAAGCAGTCACACCACAAGTTACTCCAGTTTCAGTCAAGCAGAATCTGTAGTATCCTTGGTGACTCCAGGTGGAGGGAGGATCATATTAAAATTCTTGAAATCAGACATAAGTGTTCTTAAACTTACTGAGATTTGTTTGAACATCTTTTCAGAAAATAATTTGACATCAACACCCTCAGTAAATTTCCAGGTCACAGAAATATAGCATAATTGAAGTAATTTTAAGGCAGTCATTTATTTCTTAGCCTGCACAGTTGCTATCCCTTTGTCCCTGTGTTTCTTACTCCCAATCACTTCTTTTAGTCCATTGGTTAGTTTCATCTAATTTTGAAAAGGAAATGTTTAGATGAATTTAAAACCCGTCAAATCAGAGAATCCACACATAATAAACAAATATAAAGTAGAATTAATTATACTATTCACTTCTTGTCGTTTTTTATGAAGGTCCCCTAAAAACACAGGACTGCAACTCCTAATAAGATATTCCAGGCAAGCCCTTAACTATTATCCTGAAACTTAATATTTTTTTTTTTTTTTAAATAGCAGTAAGACATTGTGCAAGGATTTTGTGCGGACATGGCTGTTCCATTTATCCCTAAAGGCTTCTTGTCTCAAGACAAAATAGGTACTGGGACGGAGGGCTAACCATCCCTGGCTTTGAGAGCACGAAGCACCTTCCTGAATGCATCCAATCTTTACAGTAGATAGCAGTATAATATTTGTTTCTCAAATTAGCACCTGGAAAAAAAATGCTTCTAAAAAGTTTAGATGGAATTTCTCACTTATAGTTTAGTTCTTCTGTTGCTCTATGTGTGATTTAAAAGTTTGAATAGTTCTTGCTGACCATCTGTGGTCGTCACTTCATATAAAACAATCATTAAGTAGATAAAAATCAGAGGTGAACTTTGTTCACTTTTTCCAGTGTCATGCAGTCTCTAAAAGAACTGTCAAACCCCAAAGATATTGCATTTAAATTTTGACCAAGAGAGGTGTTTTTGCTGATACACTTAAGAGATTTCACAGTTTTCTTCAGTTACTTTTGTGCAATTTTTAAGTTAATGCATGGGACTTTTGTAAGTTAAGGTGCTT
Source organism: Tapera naevia (assembly GCA_033556795.1). Lineage (NCBI taxonomy): Eukaryota > Metazoa > Chordata > Aves > Cuculiformes > Neomorphidae > Tapera > Tapera naevia. The sequence goes on from JAUMJJ010000038.1 coordinate 24,233,623, forward strand.
TTTGAGCAACATAGACGTAATTATTTTATTGTGTGGTATGCACAGACCAAACTGTTATATGAATTTTAGATTTAAGTTGATTAAACATCTCTTATAATTTCAAATTATTACCAGGAAGGAAAATCAATAGAATAATGACCTGCATTGATTTCATTGTTGGTTTTCACTCATTGTGCAGTTTTAAAATATTCATCACAATGCAGCATGCTATTTAGACCAAAGAAACTGCTGTTCAGTAGAAGCAGTGGACACTTTTTGTTTCATAATTAAAAAGGCAGCACTGTGATTGGTGTGGTATTTATTATGAAATGATGACAAAGAAGTACCAATGGTTTTAATAGTTTTAGCTTACAGGAGCTGTTGTTAATTTTGTCAGTAAAGTTGCAGGTGAAATAATGCACAGTGGATAAATAGTCTATATTGGTTTAACTGAACATAATATATAGTGTGTTCTGGAGTTGTTTGTCTCAATAGACTATAGTAATCAAAAGTAATGAACCTATTATGTGCAGGACCTTGGAGAGCATAGAATGGCAGTAAAAGTGTGGCACATAAAAGGTTTATTAAAGGAAATTAAAGTCCATCATTGCCACACCTGCTCCCCTATTATAAGTCTATGGCAGGTCAGTGCCTTCAATCACAGCTCAGCATCAGAGAACAGAGCCATGTTTCCCATTACCATTGCAGTCACATTGCAAAAACTCGTTCTCCAGGTTTTAAGGATAGTAACAAGTAAAGGCTGCCATCAGCCCGACTGCGTAAATGCAAGCCACTTATATTCCTTCCCTGCTAATAATCAACATCAGATGTAAATTTAAACAGAGAAAAGGTATCATTGTCCGGCTTTGAGATGCGTTTCAATCAATTTATACTTTCATTTCAGATATTGCTAACCTGTGTTCTAGAATTAGACATCTTCAAATGCACAAATATCCTTTTAAAATGCTGGTGCTCTCTCCTGCAAAGAGGTATTTTGATTCCAGTAGCTATACATAATGTGTAACCACATATAGCAACAAACAGAAAAAAAACAGGAAATCAGAAAAACGCTTTTTTTCTCCTCCAAAGGCTGACTTTACTCTTTTTCTGTCTCAGGTCAATTTTGTCATATTCTGCAATGTTCTTTCACATAAGACCTCAAAACATCTCAGTTATCTGATTCATAGAAAGCTAAAAATAAAGTATCCTCAGATTTTCAAACTCTATAAATGGAAAAAGGCACCGCTGATCCTCACAAAGGAAGAATGAAATAATAGACAGTATCTTATATTGACATGGGGTTTTATTTTGCAACCTTTTGTAGGGAAAGATGTCAGGTACAGGAAACTTCTGGTATCCACCGAATGCATCTACCTATTGTCCAATGCAGTAATATAAATCAGATGCTGGTGTCAGCATTTGTTCCCACCAACTGATCCGCAGAAGCACATTGGAGTTGTCTCGTCTACAGTATACTTGATCACCATTTTAGAAACAGAGAAAACAAGATTCAAAGCAAAGGTAGACAGTAAGATACAACCATAGACTGAAGAAGAATGCCAGAGTTCCTGATATGTTGCCTAGACAGGAATTCTGCACAGTGGTCTTCCTTACATAAAGATTAAGAGTTAGGTCTAGAAAGAAGAGGAATTTGCCCTCCTGAACGTGGTTAAATTACATAGTTGTGCAATCTGCTATGTGTCACTGCAGCTCTCCACAGCAGAACATGAAATCTTAATCCCTTTGAATTTCAGGGGTTTGTAATAAAATCCATGGATTGAAAACCTGCCCCTACAATTATGGGTCTGGTTCAGGTCCAAGACCAGAAGGTGCATATTTCCAGTGCTGGTTTAGATGTAGTCAAAAGTGTTGTGAAAACAGCTGATCTTGCAAGGTCTCTGTTATTTCAGTTACAAATCTTATGGTAACAGCTGACTTTTTGGGGATTGGATTTTTTGGTTGCTTTTTGTAACACGAAATACAAATCTCAACATTACATTTTTGTGAAACCTCACACAAATCCGTTACTGTGTCTTTGACCAAAACTTTTGCAAGAAGTAATTGATTAAGTGATGAAGCCTTTCAAGGCCGTACGTGTGAAAATTATCTATATTCAAGCAAGAGAGTTCCATGTTTTAAAGATGAAGTTATCAAAGATGCAGGATCCAACACAGCTATTAAGATATATTTCAGCTACAACAATAATGTAGCGTGCCTATATGCTCTGTGGTTTTCTGGGACATTTTATTCCAGGAGCTGGATGCTGAAACTAACAGTCATAGAGCATTACTGTTTCTAACTTTATGTCTTCAAACCAACACCTGTAGTTCTTGTCATTAAACCTTACAGAATTACTTATATCCATCACTTTATTAAACAAATCTGCACCATTAAAAGTATCTCCTAAGTATTTACTAGGTAGTCACAGATGGCTTTTTATCTCTTTGACAAGATTAATAAGACATGATTATTCTTTCTATCACTGTCTAGCCTTTGGAATATGAAAAAAAAAGGCATTGGAGACTTCATTTTCTCAATGGCAAAAGGAATGAATTAAAGACTTTGTGTTAATATTACAGATGGATGCAGATGGGGAAAATAAAAAGCTGCGCACACGCTCAAAAGGAACCAAGGGTGAGTTAGCAAGCACGTTCCATGACCCTATGCCCAGCACACCATGAAATATTCCTGTGCACAGTCCCTAATGTGCAGTAAGAGAGTGTGTAACTTCCTTAGGGCTGCTTTTTTTAATCAAAGCAGGACACAGACTGCTGGCAGTAAGAGCCATGATGTTATTATCTATGGTTTAAAGATAAATAGAAAAAACATCTTCTGTATGCTATTTCATTTAAACTATTTCTCAAAGAAAATAAAGATTATGCTTTTTATTATGCAAACGAAAATTTTCCATAGGGAGTAGAACTAGGCAATATTGAAAGGATGTTTTCGAAATAATGTACAAAACTTTGTCTCAGCCAAATGAATCTTTTCCAGTCTATCACCATTAATTATCTGTAAATTAGCTGCATAAATGTCCAGAAGCAAATTTACTTTAATAAAAATGTGCAGATGTATGTGGCAAAAAAGAATCCAGTAATTTTTTTAAGTACTGATGCTCGTATTTTATTTCAAAAAGTTACGGCATAGTTGTATTTCCCAGCTATTCCTCTCTTTTTGTAAGGAACAGATGGAAATGCAGTACTGAGAGATAAACAGGCCCTTAACGATCTCAACATCTGGAAAAAATGATTGACTAACAATACAACCCTTCCAGGAAAAGAACTTTTTATTTTAATTCGTAACATTTTTTGACTCTTGATAATGAGGAAAAAATGGAGGTACTTAAAAATAAATGTCAAAGTTTTGCCTGCCCTATGAGCATTTTTGCTTATGATTATTTTCAGAGGGTCAAAACATCCATCCTTCACTCTGAATTTCATGTGAACTATGCACTCTCCAGATTGCTCAAAACAACCCAGTTTGGTTCATTGTCATAACTCAGTAGTTCTGGATTGTTAATATCACATCTTCAGCTTCCAGTTGCGGTCAGAACTAAAATTAAAATGTAGTTTGGCTTAGTTCTCTAGTTTTAAGTGATCAAAGAGGTGAAAAGTGCTGGACTTCAGTTTGAAAACTGAGAGGAAAGGGGTGGGAGTGCCACAAACTGCCCACAGACAAGGAATTAAATACAGATAATCCTTTATTAAAAACACAAACATTTCATATCAAATCTTTGACTCATCGCTCAGTAATGCTCTCTGAAATTAATGTAAAATTCATATATACTTCAAAAGTACCAGAACAGAGGACTTGAATGGAGTTGTTGAATACGGAAGTTACATATTCATACCTGAACATTAAAACATGTCTTCTCTGTTGGTCAGGACTGTGAATTAAAACAGTCTGCCTGGCTCAGCAGACTTTAATTTTATTTAAGAGAGGGCTCTTTTCACTGAAAAATCTAATAACACATTTTAAAAATTTGCGGATTTTCTTTCTCTATGTTTTTTTACACATGCACACACATCTATAGGAATTAATAGATGAAGAACATTTTCCCAGGAGTGGAAACAACAAAAGTTGCCTGAGCAATATGAATAATCCTTAGCACCACCAGCTGACTTTGTCAATACACAGTATATCCATGTGTGGGAAGGTATTTGTAAACCCCAGCCTTTGCCATTACCAAATTGAATTAAAATTCAGAAAGAAATAGAGATTTGTCATTCTATTTTTAATAAAAACAAGTGCGTTCTCTTTTACTTTTATTTTTTTCTTATTATTTTTCTTATTGTTCCATTTAACATCATATTCCAGGCTTTACACATCCTAAAATAACTGTTAGAATTATATGTTCGGTTAACATTTGCCACAAGTAGCTACAGTCCTGTTGTTAGCATGAAATAATCACCTGTGTTTTGATAGCCACTCCTCTGTCATCACAGATAGGCAGGTGCAAGGTTGGAAAAATCACAGATCTGGGAGTGTAAAATAACTCATTCTTTCCTGCTTTCATTAACAGTTCAAGTGGACTCTATAGCTCAAGAGCTCAGGTAAGACCTCACATGATTATTCTTTCAGTTTTATTTTCTGATTAAAGTGATAAATTCATGCCAATTGTATTGCCATTAAACAGAGAATCTAGCAAATGATGTTTTATGTAGATATTTAGTAGAGATTAACCAAGAGTGCTTAATGAAGATTCACTTTTTAAACATAACAATAGTAAAAGCAAATCAATAACATTAATTACACAAGCATAGACAAAAGTAATGCAATGTCAGTGGGGTTCTAGTATGCTGTCAGTATCTTCATCCTGTGCGAAGGCACACAATGAAAGAATTTAGTTTCTAATCAGTCTTCAGTCTTCTCTTTCCTGTAGTAAGTATTGTAGTATCTTAACATCTGAACATTCTAAGGGATATTAACCTTTATAAGGCCTAGTTAGATAGCTTTTTTTGAAACTGATAGTCTCTGTATACTACTGCGAATTCTAAATGCACTAATGTTTTTTTCTTCCTCAAGTACTTGTTGAGGTTTCAGATTTTGCTCAAGTAGCAGAGAATCCTCATTAAATTTTCACAAAGTGTGGTGTCCCTTCAAAACCATAAATTCTGCAAACATATAATCACCCATAATCTACTAAAGTTGTATCATTATTACTTTAATCTTACAAATGTGTGCATCAACTCCTAAATAACTGGTCCAAGACCTTAGAACAAACCCTAGAAAATTGTTATGTTGTTCAGTAGTAACAATCAAGAAAGAACACGTACCATCAAATTCCAGTCTTCTGTTGGACAAGTTCACTCTTCACGTCCCCCAAGGAAAACATTTACATTTAGCTGAAAATTCCTAAAGTTATTAATGAAAATTTCAGTGGGCTAGAGTTGCAATATAAGTACTGAAAACATTTTTGCCAAAACTCTAAAGAGACTTTCTTAAAATAATTTATTTTGTCTAATTCGCTTTTCCTTATATTCTACTAAGCTTCTTTCTTAACTGCAGCAAACATGTGAAGTATGTGGTTGTGGGTTCATCTATCTAGGGAATAGAAACCTCATCATGTGATTTATTTGATCAATCAAAATGCCACTGTTTCTCAATATAGGAGGTGAAACAAGTCAGGAAGCTATTTGAAGTGAAGATATACAATATTTTAAGGTTTTGTTTTATAATAAAACTGAGAAAATTATGAGCTGCTTCTAGATCTTCCATAAACAGAAGTAGAGGCTTGCTTTTTGGGTATATTGGAATCACTCATTCAGTTGTACTGTGGACCTCATTTTTCTGTGTGCTTTCAGTTTCCTGAGATTTAGTGCTTCTCCTTTTTCCTCTGTGCATCCCTAATTTATGCACCAGAAGGATGGATTAATCCGAAGAGGCAGTCATCCAAAAATGAGGATGGTCCATGTGTTCCTAAGAAAAAAATGTTTGAAAAAAAGATGATGTGCAAGTTTCTGCAACATCAGGGAAGCTGTAATTTATGCATTTTCGATTACTAGAGATTTTCCCAAGCACTTCTGTTTTTCCCTGTGAAATACATGCTATCTTAGGAACTACTGTGAAACAAGCTACTCTATCAGAAGTATGGACATACTTTGAAGAAATGTACTGTGGTTTAAACAGTAGCTAAATATCCAACAAACATTGGCCAGTCCTAACTTGGTATTGGTAATTTCTACAGCAGTAAAGCCCATATTGGGTATCTCTAAAGTCAAGTGGCTTTACAGGCATACAGGTCAGGTGGATCAACTCTTATAAATCTATGTGTTTATGAAAAAAATAGAGGAAGCAAAGTAGGGACTGTCTTTTGGAAATGTAGCCTACAAACAGCATTCCTATTACTAATGCCCATATTATTCTGGAAAAACTACTGAAAATTCCTCAAGATTTAAAGACTGAATTAGTTTGTTGTGTTCCCTGGATGCAGATGTTGGAACCACTGTCTTTTCTGACCAAGGTTCGAAATGCTGTGTTGGCTGTGAAATTTAAATCCATGCTTAATTAATTTCCCCTTTTCCCCTGGCTTATCCTATCTGCCAAAGCACTTTTGCACTCCTTATTGAGTTTCTGTTACAAAGTGCCTTGGGATACTTCTGCATGAAAGGCACTACATAAGCTTATATGCTCATATTGTATTATTATTAGTTTCGTAACATTGATTGGTTCTAGAATATTTGTCAGCCTTTTCTTATTCTGCAAGTTGTGGTTCACAAAAATAGACAATGAAATAAATGGAAAGAAAAACAAAGAGTTGCAATTACCAATTAGATGCAATAATGCATAAAAATGTCTCTGTTCTAAATTTCAGGGCTTGCATTCTTTCTTAATTGTATTCAATGCCAAAATAATCTACCGAGTTCAAGAAAGCCAAGATTTCACCTGGAAAACTAGCTAATAGTTTTGCTTTGTCCATATTTTCTTGATAAAGAGGGCCACTTCTCTGCATAAAATGTATATTTTCACAAAAATATCACCGTAAGTGGCAAGCTGGGTTTCAATTTTTTCTGTTTAGTAAAATAATTAAAAATTTTCCTGCACTGCATTGAGTTTTCAGAGGACAGTATTTTTTCAAGATACTGACCCACTATACACAACTATTAAAGTGTCAAACTTGCACTGATTTAGTGTAATTATTTACCTTAAGGAATCTCAGATTTCAATATAACATAATTAATTACCTTAATATATTAATATTATTAATAATGCTCTGTTAATTGTTCACATTTAGACCTTTTTTTGCTATATCTACTGTATATGCTCCCAAGTTGAAGTATAATATGCAAAACCTAATAAGCTCTTCAAAACAGAAATATTTCTCCTTTCAGTCATAGTTATTTACTTATGAACAATATGGTTTGATTTTTCATTTAGGAGTATAGAGCCGTGGTGATTTCATTAGTAGCTAAACTACACACAGAAAGCGATGAATCTTTTTTTACAACCTAAACAAAGAAAAACACAATATGTGGTGCAAGCGGGTGCTGAAGCCAGGAGATATTTGTCCCATATATTCAAGTCTGAGTCTGACAACTTTTGAGCACAACAGTTCTGTTGTATTCATCCTCTACAAGAAGTGAAGAGAAGTCTTCTCTTAGATGACTTAGTCACGGACTACTGAAAGTACGAGGACCTTCAGATGTGTTCAGGATTAGAACAAAAAGCAAAGGGAAATGAGGAATATTGGTGTGATGTATTCTCATTACTGGGTTCTATTTAACAGATGGGATACAGTACGATGAACCATCTGTAGATTATGGAGTGGCATCTGTATCAGGCCAAGGAAGAGCAAATTGGATTGATCCAAACACGGGATTACAAAAGCATAGATCAGTTTGGCTAAGTCCTTATTTGAATAGAAAGGATACCTTCTCAGGGTTAGATACAGGTGAATCCAAGTCTTTCTGGTTTCTGTCATTAATGGTTAATGAAGACTTTACAAAGCACTGGTGTTTCAAGTCATGGAGAATAGTCTTCCTCTTTGGTGGGAATAGTCACACTTCTCCTTACTCTCGGTAGTGTTGAATCACTTCTTCAAAAGGACCGTTTCTCAAAAAGTCAGGAAACCCATTTTTTATCTGGAACTCACTGCAGATGTTGTGAGATATTCAGATAAATTGAACTGTTCAGTGCGAATGTACAGAGTTGTGATTACCACAGAAATATGAGTATCTTGAATGTTTTAGCAGAGAGAAGTAATAAAGCAGAGCTGTCTGGATGTCTCTTTGAAAGGAGTAACTGGATGCTTCACACTTTGCTGCTGTCTCTTTACTATGAGGGTGAGAAACCAACAAGCAACCCTACAAACAACAGTATTGAAGTATTATGTTTCGGGTTTCTGTTACTAAAATACATTCCTCAACTTTATCCAAAAAGTTTAAGAGGCATGTTAATGTAAGTAACAGTATTGTCAGCATACTGAAAAGTATTTTGCTAAGTAAAGTAGTTATTTCTTTTTCCACAAAGCTGAATATTTTGCTGGTTTCCTCTAAGTGCTGGTAGACAATATACATCCGATTATAACTGAAATCCAGTTTGTCAGACACTACTGGAAAGAAGGTAGACAGTTTAGTAGAAAGAAAATTATTTTGTCACTCAGGAAAAGTTCATGGCATGATAGAAAAGGGCTGTATGCACCTAGATTCACTTAGAAAGGAATGAGTAACGTAACTCTTTTTCTGAACTTAATAAAATAAACAAGATTTTTAAGAAGTATTTGTATGAAAAGAAAGCAGTAGTCTGGCAGATAACCTGAGAAAAAGGTGATAACGGTACCTAGATGATGAAAGAAGTAGACACATGACAAAAAATCACACAGAAAGGGTCAAAAATGTTGCTTAGTAAGAACTGAGATTGTGATTAATTTCTGCAGCTATCCCCTTCATAATAGTCCTATCACATAGCACTGCTTAAAAGTGCAACAGAGAATGAGAAAGCTGTTTGTTCCTAGCCTGCGTCTGGAAAAACTGTCAGGTTTGGTCTTTGGGCTTGGTTTCTGCTTCCACAGGAGTTGGTCATAGAATTTTTTCTGGAAACTGCTGAGAAAAAGCACATTTGTCATAATTCTGAATAAGTACATTTGGAACAGAACTGCGATGGACTCTTGGATTTGCTGGTGACTGATCTGTCTCCCACTGACAGAAAACATGGGATCCTTGCAGGCCTTAATGTGCTCTGTTGAAAAAAAAAAAGTGCATCTCTGAGGCCAAATACACTTACTAGTAAATGCTAAATGAAGATGGCCATCAGTTATATCTATTGCCAGGATATTTGTTCTGATTTTGTGCAGACACGTCTGAGCTTGACAAAAAGTACTCTTGCAATTGAAGTTTGGATGTTGACAGCATACGTTCTCATCTTACCTCCCCATGTTCCTTGTGATAGTAACTGGCTGGGTAAGAGTTGAGCCGTACAAACATTTCTCCATGATATACCTAGATTAGGCATTTCAACTGAGTCAAAAATCTGCATCAGACTGTTCTGTTGGTATCTGATCCTCAATTAAACAGTAGACATTAATCTTAAGAGTATTTATTTCCAATGTTTGTTAACAGAACGATTAGTCAAGAGTATCTACTGCTTGCTCTCTGGCTTGGAAAAGGAGCTTCCTCCCTGCCATAGTCACTATAGAACCTGAAGTGGTTAAGGGACTTATATTAACATCTGTCTCTTGCTCTATGATATCTGGTGTAACCAAGGCTGTCAAGATGTCATCAATCGTACTTCCCTAAATTCCCAGTAAATCTTATTAATTTCTTATTCTTTTCTGATAACACAGTTTCTTAAGGAATTTAGGCTAGCATGCTTGTCGGTGCTGTTCTCAAAGAATCTGTGAAAATCTGCTTTATTCTAAGGAAAAATGATTTTGTAATTGATGTTCGATAGAAAACATTGAACAGTCAAATATAAACAGACATTGAACAATCAGTAACGTACTGGTGCAGTTTACTGTGAGGCAAAGGTGAATATATGCTGGTCATAGAACTAATAAAATAATAGAGCTGGAATTCACATATCCTTATTATTGTATCCTGTATGTCAACCATTCTCATCATAACTAATAAAACAAGCATTAACATAAATTGTAGTGGCAATCAAATTTATAGGTCTGTCATGTCTAAGTTTCTCCCTTGTTTCTTCCTTCATTTTCCAGCCCTCCCCAATTAGCCATCAAATTGTGAAATCTACAGTGCTGTCATTCCTCCTCCTCCTCCTCTCCTCTCCTCTCCTCTCCTCTCCTCTCCTCTCCTCTCCTCTCCTCTCCTCTCCTCTCCTCTCCTCTCCTCTCCTCTCCTCTCCTCTCCTCTCCTCTCCTCTCCTCTCCTCTCCTCTCCTCTCCTCTCCTCTCCTCTCCTCTCCTCTCCTCTCCTCTCCTCTCCTCTCCTCTCCTCTCCTCTCCTCTCCTCTCCTCTCCTCTCCTCTCCTCTCCTCTCCTCTCCCTTTCCTAGAGCTTTGATGAGCTGATGTCTTTTTACTTCAGAAATAGGTTGCACTTTCAGTACTGTTAAATCAGTAAACAAGAAACAAATAAACACAGAAAGAAATTAAAAATTCAAACATTTTCCACCCTGAATTTTCTCCATTCAAACATCCATGTGAATGTGTTAAAGCTTGCATAAAGTATTTGGAACTGGTGTTATTATTTTACCACTAAAACATCATTCTATGCATGAGGCAATTAAGAACCTACACTCTTACAAATATTGTCATTGTTCCTGTGAAAAGAAATAACACCATATAGTTCTGGGCCACCACAAATAAGAACTTTAACATTTTGCAGGTCATCCGGAGGTTGACAGTTATTTGACTTAACAGTTTAGTGAAATGTTCTGAATAACAATTAAGATGATTGTAATAAGAACTGTGTCTCATACTCCTTTTGAGACACCTGTGGTTGGAGTTGTTAATTACAATGAATCATTTGGCTAATTCCTGTGGATATTAAAACCTTTTGATCTACGCACTGTGACCTCTACCTTTTCCTCCTGGATTTATTTAGAACATGTTAAAGTTGCAATTCATGTTCAGATTTCCATTTTAGTTTGCTTTCGTTGGTTATGTGCATTTGCTTTATAGGTGACTGCTATAGCTTTCTTCAATAACTAATGCATTAGATGAGCCTCTAGTATATTATAGACTCTTTTAATATCTACTATGTTAATTTCTAGCTGACACCTGAAGCCTTGGTGTCTCTTTTCTCTTTATTATTCTAATTGATTGTGGTTTTACAATTTTTCTACCTAAAGCTTCCATTTAATCTAAAAAAAAAATATAAACAGTAATGAGTAATTAGTTTCAACATACACTTTTCTATAATAGTTTTTTAATATATGTCTATTCTACACTACTTTAATTGTGGCTGCTAGACTGGCAGTTATTTATTTGCAGGTTTTTTCTCCCTGAGATCTTGTTACATTTTAGAATGTTCCTTGCCTTGAACTAAAACTTGTACGTTATTTGATATATTACAGGAATTGTCTTCCTCATAAAAGTTCTGTGTTTCTCGACACAAAGTAAATGTGAACCTACCAACCCTACACAGAAATTTACAGTTGCATATGCCTTAATACCTTCTGCTGGGTGACAGAATGCATCAGAATATTGTAACCCCAAATAATTGTTTCCTCTTATGGCAGAGATTTTCTATAGATGACTGCCATCCATATAGAGATTGAAATGCCAGCCAGTGACTTCTGCTTCAAATATATCAATCATGAGTTAAATATTATGGCTGGTTGAATTGCTCTGTCTTACTGATGTCAAGGGTGTATTCAGCCAAGAAAAAGCAAGCTGAAACAGACTGTGGACTGCCTGGACATAGCAAGGAAGGGAAAAGAATGCAGCCATGGGACCTCCTGCTACATTAAAGAGAGGTACTGGTTCCCGCCAACGAATCGCTCTCAGTCCCATCATCTGTTATCACCAAAAAAAAAAAAAAAGCTTATCCTCTTTTTGTTTTCTCTAACCAGACTGTGGTTACGAGTATGCTTTCTATTTGCTGGTGTTAGCAGGCTGACTACTCACATGCAAAGGTTGTGTGGATGATCTGTAGATTTGCCTAGAAACTTAATCCATTCTAAGCCAAGTTTTTGGCTTGGGTCCCACTGGAATTTATTGACCTACTGAACCTGTACAGATTGAGTGAGTAAATCAAAAAGAGGCTAGGGAGGCTGGATTTGGCCCAGATTTTGGGCATTCACTCATATTACTGATTTTAAGAACTTCTTGAGCTCCACACAATAAAAATGGAGTTTCCTCCAAAATGACTTTTACAAAAAATAATTTACCTGTTAGAAAAAGATCCAAATATACAGTGCTAGCCATATAGAATTCTTGATCTATGAACTGTAGAAGGACACTGTGAGGAAGTAATCCATTTCTTAACATAGTATTTTAATTAGAGGGTTTATGTGCATTTTTTTATATGATCTGGATATCCTTATGATCCTGCAAGCTTGTAAAATGAAAACATGAAAATGAGAGAAGATAATTTAAATTTGTGTTGTCTTTCTCTGAGCTGGCTTTCCTGTGGGGAGAATCCTACTAAATAGTAAACTGTGCTAGAAAAAAAAAGAGCAGTTTTTTTTTTTTTTTTATATATATGAAAAAAGCTATTTTGTGAGCCTATTGCAGCCTGAAATCATTGTTCTTTATCCTCAGGCATCACAGTAAGCTTGAGGCATGGGTAGATTTCCCTATAACTGCATGTTTTTTCCTGTGTTATTGCTGACTTATTATTGCTCCACTCTTTTTACATGCTTGTCTTTATTTGCTCGATCATTTCACAGTCCAGTTGTCTTTTTGGTCAGGTGGCCTATAACGTTTAGTTTACTGTCTGAAACATCTCCAAGCTCAGTACATAGTGACTCAACACCAACTCGTTTCTCCCCAGCATCTTCTTATGGAGGCGAATAAATCCTCTTTCACCAATAAGGCTATGTCAGCTCCTTCACTTTTCTTATATGTCTTTTCCAAGTAAAATATCTTTGAATATCATCCTCCAGACAGCTTTTAGTTATGATACTGTATTTTGTCTGTATTACTATCTCTTCAATTTTGTTCCTTTTTTCCTAATGAAACCTTTCTTTTGTGTATATAGACAGACAACGTAACACCTCCAAGTTACTGAGCTTATTTTCTCTGTATCTGTGTTCATAAATATAAACTTCCCTTTTATCTTTCTTCCCATCTACACCCCGTGTTCATTCCTTTCATCTTCATTCAGCTCTGGACTGAACTTCTCACAACTGTGGCATTTTAGAAAAAAATCATTACTCATACATGGCAGTAAATTTTTCTATTTGTAAAAGGTCCTTTACCGCTGAACTTATTCCTACAGTGCACAGGAAAAGCCCTTGTCCCCTTCACAGATAAAACCTGGAAACCAAGTGCATGGGTTTCTTAGAAAGAGCTGATTTTTTTGTGCTGTGTTTGATATTAAAAAGTAAGAAAATAATTTTATTTAATTATCATTAGAGTAAGTCGTACTAGTTCTGAGCTTCTATTATAGCCAATTCACCAGGTCTAAGTTACAAGCAATTTTTGTTTTACATATATTTTTGGTTTAGGTTCTTCTGATTTTAATGCTTAAAATTATTGATGGAAGAAAATTACTTTCACCTGATGAATTCTGTTTAAAATAATTTTTCAAGAATTTACAGCTGGAGCTATTTTCCATTTCATTTTTCTTCACCTAGGTTGAATCTGTGAAATAAAACACACTCCAACATGGAGTCCAAATGCTGTTAATTGTCTAAAAGTTACAATGGTTCATCTTACTTTACAAAATGTAAGCAAACATTAATGACAATAACTGACTCCTGACTACCAATCAGGGCAAATGCATGTTTATCTTCTTGTCAGCCATCCTTTCCAGGACTAGCCTGCAAAATTTCAACTGTGAAAATTCAATTCACAACTCTGTTAACAAATGGGCTTTTAAAATACGAGTTTTCATTGGTATAATGTTTAGAGATATTTGAATACTTGTAAGATTTATTTAAAAGTACTAGAGAGAATTTTTTTTTTCTGGTTTAACTCACTCTTAGACAGTCAATGTACTGTAGCTCAATCCTTGATTACAATTTTTTTAGTTGTTTTCTTACTCCTTGAAGTTCTTCAGCTAGTCAGTGTGTTACCACCTATAATTTGTAAGGCAATCAGTTGCTTCTGGACATGTGCAGTTTCCCCATACCTGATAACTGACAAATCTTTCTGACTTCTGCTTTTACAGATGAGTAGAAGGGTCATTTCACTTAACCTACATTCCAGCATATTCCGCTGTTCAGGCCAAAATTCACAGACAGAGAAAACATCTGTAAGCATACTTTCATATCCCACTGAGTAGAAAAAAAGTTTGGAAACGGGAAATATATTTCAGGATGGAGCATCAGAATAGTGTTGTATAAATCCTGAGAGTGTATGTAGTCCATACAGAAGACAAGATAGAAGGTATTGTAAAACTTACAGACCTTTCTAAGAAGGAGAGTTGAAGGATATAGAGATGGGGTGATGTCATTAGAGCTTTCTCTTGAACTGACATTTCACTGATGAAAAGCTTCTAATCAAGAAGAGGTTGATTAAGAAGTCATTTAACGCTCAAACTATTTTCTTTGTGTCCTTTGTGAGACATTGGTTCTTTAGTTAGTTTTACATCTAACACCCATATGGATTTTGGAATGGAATGTAGAAAATGGAATTATTGTTCAGATGTCATTTTTCCAAAAACATAAACCTTAGATTTTATATTCTACCATCCATGATCCAATGTGATGCAATTTACTTTTCTTCCTTTTAGAAAACATTCTTCTCTCTCTGTAGAAAATCCATGACTAATCCATGTCTTTTAAAAGTAGCTTCTATGTGGTTTTCTAAATCTAGGATTTGTCTTTGTATATAGCTAGAATGTGTAAATTCTTTCATATTCCGTAAGTAAATTCATAGCATAGCCTGAAAGGAGGCTGTGGGAGAGAGAGTGTTGATCTCTCAAGTGACAAGTGATAGGACAAGGGGAAATGGCAATAAGTTGCAGCAAGGGAGGTTCAGACTAGACATTAGGTAGAATTTCTTTACCGAAAGGGTGGTCAGGCATTGGCAGAGGTTGCCCAGGGAGGTGGTTGTGTCACCATCCCTGGAGTTATTTAAAAACAGTATAGATGATTTTTTAAGGGACATAGTTTAGCGGATGATGGGTGTGGTTGGACTCGATCTCAGAGGTCTTTTCAAACTGGAAGATTCTATGATTCTTATGGAAACACCACCCTAATTCTTGAAGACCTGACTGATGTGGATTAATACTGATGTGGATTAATACTGTCGCTCTGTCTGTTTTCACTTTTAGAGTAACTTGAGCTAAGAACACTATCACTCTTACTTCCACTGAGCTGTAGAATTTACATGCATTCTTCGCAAACAAAAAGGGTTAATTTAAGGAAATGCAACAAAAATCTAAATATTTTAAACCTCAAGATAAAGCAAACAATTGAGTTCTAATCCCTCTCCACCTTCCTTCTCAACGCTGTTGTCCCTCTGAAGCTGCTGTACTTAACAGCGTTTATTTGTGTTTTCAATTGCAGGGATCAGGTTACCAACACTTTCTTTACACTCTGACTTTCCAGCTCCCTTCATGAATGCCAGCGTTCATGGTTGGTGTAAACAATAACGTCAATGTCATTTCAACTGATATGGGATCTGTCCCAGCAGCAGATCTTACCTGTTCTGTACCAGCTGCTAAGTAATTTCTTCCGACCTTCGCCAGTTTATGAGAAGTTTAGGATTTTTTGTGTGGTTTGAAGGGGATCAGATGCTTTTAGTTATAATGTAAACCTTTGGAAACTATTGTGCTAGAGAGTTAGACAGAATCCAGCTCACCTGTTTCTTAGAGAAAAAGCTGACTAGAAGAGGGCTAAAGTGGGGAGACATTCAGAATTTCTGTTCCTTTCAGGTGTCTCTGACTCAGTACTGTCTTAAAATTCTTAGAAGAAATTCCAACCATGACAAGGATTTGTAAGCTGCTGGTTAAGCTGCGAGTAGCAAGTGTCCCTTAATTGTTGATCAACTTTTCCCTCCTATAAAGAAAGTGTAGCATCTGACTTCCACAGTGTACCTAGGGCATCTCTAAATTTGTGACAAAAGCTGATCAAGACCTAAAGCATATAGATACATCTTTAATCACAGTAAAATTAAGGAGTAGTTAGGCTAACCTTCTTGTTACTACTAGTGTGACTTAAATGGTTCTGCAGATCAGAAGATGATGTTTCCTTTAACTGTGATTCAATAGGTTAATAAATATTTTTGTAGTATAACTAAGTGAACAGTCAAAAAGCAATTCAGATTAAGAATTTAAAATTATGTACTCCAAAAGCTAAAAAGTTCCTTTAAGTATTCTTGCACAAACTCGCATAAACAGTGGGGTTCTTAAATAGCATTAGACAATAGAAGAAAGTGCCTTGATATTCAGAGACATTATTTTCTCGCTTGAAAATAAAGCATGTACATGAAATGCAGTGTGTTCTGTTTATGCTATTTTTCATGGCATCCATTACAGGCATTCAAAAACACCAGTTGTCAGGCTGAACGTACCCCTGTTTTCTACGGTAATTCTTTGTTCTGTTATCATGTCCCAGAGATCTGGAAGTCTTGCCAACACATAAAATCAAAAAATATTTGATGGTTCCAAAGTAGTTAAAGGTCAGGTTAAAGGCCTGACAAGCACAACATGTAGATGAACCAATTACAAAAAAAAAAGACAAGAATGATAATTTTTAGTGGTAGGAAAATGTGTGTGGTTAGGACTGATTATTTCTTCTGAGGCACTGTTTCGTGGTAGGGATCCAACACACTGTTCTGCCTGTATACTGCCAGGGTCTGCCCAAACCATCCAAGGCACTTTGTGACCAGAAATAAAGGAAAGAGAAGGACCTAGTAAATTTGCAAATAAAGTATTTAGGTGTGAAATACGTGCAAAAGATTTATCATGGGTTTTTTTTCAACACATCAGATCTTTTAGCCTCTTGGTTCACACCATGATTACTGACACAAGACTGGTTTTGGTAACCGAGTCATTGACTAAGGAAAAATAATTAAAAATCAGTTCATTATAGATAGTACTTAAATGATTTATTATTAATAAAAATTATTAACAGTTAAATTGGGGGGAGGAACACATGTTATCTTTGGGCTCATAACAAAAAGACATTCTCCTATTTCATGAGTCTCAGATCACCAAATAACCTTGACAGTTGAATCAGTGTTCCATGACAACAAGCAGGCCATTGATAAATAGCAACAAAACTATTAGATGTTGAATTTATGAGATGAGTAATAGAGAAGCTAAATTATAGTGTTTTGACAAACTACAGCTTGACAAATCTGTGCTAATGTGTGCATAAGTCTGCATGTGCATAAGCAAAAGAGAGAAATAGAAACTTCTTAAGACAAAGGTGAATTTGATGTGCCATGAATGTTACAAGGGCTTAAACATATTCTTCTCATAGTAGTTAAATTTCCAGTGCCCATTATCAAAAACATAACAAATCATGTGTAAGTACTCAAAAGCCTACAATTTGTTCTTCTGGTTTTGTTTTCATTTTTAATTTTAAGCACTGTAAGGTAGAAAAGAAGGTGAATTGCTCGTAAATGGTAGACCCTTAAACTGGTTCTTGCAAACTAATAGATTCCAGCTAAAACTCAAACCCAACAGTTCAAAAACTCACAAAAAAACCCACGAATGAATTCTGCTGAAGTTGAAAAATCTCTTCCCAATCTCTGGAAAGCAATTTGCACTTCCTAGGAAAGAAACAATATCTGTGTTTTGTCATCTTCCTGTATGTGTGTGTGGAAGGCACCAGGAATCATTTTGCTTAAAGCTGAATCTCATGTAATCACTTATTTTAAAGTGATGGGAACCATAGAGGAAGTCTGTTGCTCCTGTGCAAAAGTGGCTGCTGATGTGCATAAAAAGATAGAATAAGCACAAGCTAATTCATTGGTCTTTCTTAGAGAAGAAGTTTGTTAACACGAGCAGTGTGCTTCCAGGCAGATTTGTGAGCATCCTGTCCCAACATTGATGCAGCAGCTTTTAATTTACTGCTGTAAACTGTGGCAGTTACAGTTCAGTGGGATTCTTGTGCTTTCAGTTGCTAGAGCAGA
This sequence comes from Tapera naevia, assembly GCA_033556795.1. NCBI lineage: Eukaryota > Metazoa > Chordata > Aves > Cuculiformes > Neomorphidae > Tapera > Tapera naevia. Next base: position 24,251,755 of record JAUMJJ010000038.1, read on the forward strand.
TTTGCCTGTGGCAGGTGGCAGCAGTTCACTTGCACCGGTCCTCACCTCAAAACTGAGCTGGACTCTGCTAACATCTGAGCTGGGCTATCTTTCACAGTTGTGGTGAAAACCCAACATGTTTAATAGCTGTTGTGGAAGCCCACAGTAGTGGGCTTATAACATCATGTTACTAGAAAAAAATGTACATAGTGAGCAAGAATATAACAATCAACTTACTGCTTACCATTTTTTTCCTTAATTTGACTGGAAGATACACAATAGTCAGACAAATTACAGCGCTAAAGCTGAAGAGCTAGATGAAGTTCTGTGACCTGTGTTGCACAGGAAGGCATACTAGACAATCTAACTGGATCTTCTGTTCTAAAAATCTATTAAATATGCATATGTAAGAAACAGCTGTAGCTTCATCGAAGGAGAATTAAACATTGAAAATTCATCTTATTCTAAACAATATCACATTAGCTACTGGAGGTAAACTTGAAGCTTGACAAATAAAAGGGAAAGATCAAAAGCAAGCCTAGAGTAGAATTTGGTTGATAAAAAAAGTTGCGTGTGAAGAGTTTTCAAATATTTTTTATTTATTCAATTTTCCTGAAATGACATGAATGGTATGAGCTGCTGTTCACAAGCATGAGTCAAGAAACTCTTGATTGTATTTTCTTAGAAGTAATTTGTGCATATTTATCTGCACTGCATCCATCCCTGATGTCTGTTATATGGGCACCATTTCCAAGGGAACATTTATACCACTGTGATTCTGCCATTTTATATGATATTCATGTTATCCTCTGTTCATAAATCGAGAAATAACACAGAAGTCCTAATATATTCAGCTACAGCAGGTGCTTAGTGTCCAATATTCCTGATGTCCATAATATTTTAGGTTTCAGAAGATCAAGAATATACACTACGTTTAAGATGTATATGGCAGAATTTTAATATTCTCTTAAAATGCAGATCTTCATATTTCTGTCCTTCATGTTTGCAATGATGGATTGCCAAAAAAGGTGCTTAGCCAAAAATGAGTATTTTTTTAACAAAAAGCTCAAGTTAGTCATATGCTTTCATCCAAAACAATCAGAATCTGAGCCAATTTAGTGCACATAAGATACCTTGGAAGGATTAATTTATGCTGTTGAACTTGTAATATGTGTAACCAATAGGAGTTCGCTGCATACACGGATTGTTTTTAAATCTTGCAGCTAAGTCAGTGAGCCAAATGCAAAATCCAACACCTAAGGGCATTGTGTAGATTTGTAATGCACCCTGGGGGTGTCTAAGATCAAGAAACCATTGAGTGGATTACATAGGTTCATATATGCATTTTTTCATCTCTGAAAGACATAATATGAACATTATTATCAATACTACATTAATTATTTTTTTTGGAATACAGTGTATGAGAAAACAATGAAAGCATTTCAAATTACTTACACAAGAAGTTATTCAAAAACAGAGAGTTGAAGGATCAGACCGCTTTAGTGAGGTGTCATATGACCTAACATCTATATGCCATACGGATTAGCTGCATGCCAGTAAAGGCTTTGCTAAATATCTCTAGAAGTAAATTAATATGCAGATCAATACGTGGATCTCATAGGAGTTGAAAGAAACTATCTCCTGTACATAATATATATCAAATATAAAAAATATTATATTCTTTTAGCATTTAAAAATGTTAAAAATCTTCCTTACAATACTGCCTTATCTTCCATTTTGGTCATCTGTTAGGCAACAAGACTGGGCAAGGCCTTTCACGGGGATGGCCTCTATCAGGCAGATCTAGTTCTAAGTGGGATGAATTGCCCTATGGAGGAGCCTTTTTCCAGCGTCTGTATAGAGACCCGAGAAGAATACAAATTAGGCATTTATTACTGGATTTAATGAAATTGAACCAATGATTGGGACTGGTATTGAAAAAGGCACCCATATTGCAAAATTTTCTGCCGGTGTTTCACACAGGTTTTATGCATTGAACTCGAAGTGTGTGATTAGGTATCCAAAGTGATGTAAATATAATGAAGCCAAAGGCTCAGGATGTTGTAGTATAACTGGTGATATATATTTTTCCCCTTAGCTATTTCTCTGGATTATCCACCCAGATTATAACACAATTTTGTTCATTTTTTCTTGGATGTATTTATGTGATCAGCAAATGCTTACTTAGGATTAAGGATATTGGGTTATGAGGTTTTTGATTTTGTCTTACTTCATTCCCCTTTCCTTAAATAGATTTTGGCAGCAAAGGAATAGGACTTGCCTGTGCCCTGAACTTCAACTACATAAACTAAAATTGAATATCCATTAAACAAAAATTGCTGAAATTGCAAGAGAATTAATATTTTGTCAGTCCTCACTTTTACGCTTAGAATTAAACTGGAGGATGATGCTGTGTTTAAACAATTTACTTCTCGCTTCTCCCACTTTTTTCTCTATCATTGCCAATTGATCATTGCAGTGCCTACAAATGCTCCATGGCTAAAAGAAAAGCTGAAGACCAGCTCTCAAGCATTCCCGTCAACAAAAGGAAGTCCCTGTTAATGAAACCCCGCCACTACAGCCCCAGCTTGGAATGCAAAGAAGAAAATGAATACAGGACAGATTTACAAGAAGAGATCAGTCTCCTCAAAAGCAGCTCAACTCCAGGTAGTCACGCAGTGTGGCTCTACTTGAACCTGAATTCCACAGGAAGCGAGATATGAAACAGTATTTTCAGAAAGGATGCAGAACAGGTTTGATTTCTAAAAGAGGGGGAAGGGTGCATTTCTGTCTAGGTTTATCCATCGTACTTCCAAGTATTTTGTACAATACTTCTAGGGTTTAGTAAATGCTTTGGAAGTCACACAGAGAGACAACTACTGCAGAAGGTCAGATGAGGATCAGCACCTACTTCTCCACTAACTCTGTCAAAGAACAAGGTTAACCCCATCACTAAGAAAAACAGAACTATGAAGAGCAGATTTTCACTGGAATATATACAGCTCTTAGGAACAAAAAAACTGCTTAGCAAAAAGCTGTTGACTTTAACATTTAGCAAAGCAGTTTTGTGCATGTGACTCCTACATGTGTTCTTTTTAACACGATTATTAGACTCAGCACTTTTATACTTGTTATTCAACTCTGCTAAGCCAAACATGTCCAAAAAAAATTATAGAAATTTCTACTATGTATATGCGGGAAAATATGGTAGTGGATGGGGAGACAGGAAGATACAGCTACAATACATCTTTATTGCTCTTTCTTTTCAGTATATGTTTACATAGTTTCAAGATGAACAACAATTATCAAACTAAAGTGGCTGTATTTAAGAAGTGTTGCACAAATTGTTAATTAGGCAAGTGAGAAGATACCAGTATAATACATTCTACACTTGTTTTAAAGGTAGGAGTCGTCAGTAGATGACAAGATAAAAACAATGTGATCTGACTCTGGGAAACTAGTAATCATAGACAATATGAAAATAGAATAAACTTATATTCCACTTAGTTGCTGATTGCTATGGGAGTTTAAAGGTAATTTGGTTTCCACTCATTTTTTTTCTTATAAATTATTTTGGAAGGACAGGATGCTAGATAATCTCACCTAGGCTCCCCTTCCCACAAAGATTAGATAAGATGATCTTTTGAGGTCCCTTCCAACCTGGGCTATTCCATGATTCTGTGATGAACTGAGATTAGGAATTTGCATCTTTATCCACTCTAAATAGAATTTCCTTAAAAAAAAAAAAAACAATCTTCCAAAAACAACCACATAGAAGGAGGCTTTCTGAAAAAAAAAGTCAAATGATTCTATGAAATCAGTGGAGATTTTTGCATCATTTCTATATGGCAAAGAGTTCAGCCACTTGTTGCTTGTAAGTCTTCTATGCAGAAACTCTTTCAGGGTTCTGCATCCTATTGGTGGGAAAGCCTAGAAGGGAACTCCCTCTTCAAATATAACAGTAACTAACAAGGTTATACTCAATATTTGTCTTTTGGGTGACATTACTAAGCTAAACTCCTCAAGAAAAATACTCCATGCTTCTGTGCAGTCCAGCCTGTGAGGAGTGTTTCTACCTCCTAACAACAGAAAGAAAACTGTTTGAGTAAGTTCCTGTAGAGGTTGTTTTGGTATTATAACAAACTTCCCTTGTACTGATTCAGCCTAGTTCCTGACCATCCAGAGTTGCCCTCAGTAACATGTTTTTCTTTTCCTTGTGTCTTTCCTCTGCATGGCTTAAAGAACTCTCTGATGGGAAAGTACTGTGATGGGCATAAAGATAGAAATTGTGCCATATACAGAGGAATCTCAGTTATTTAATTGGTTTTTATTTTAAAAAAGGGCGAATCTTGGGCCAAGTGCATTGATATAAATGTAAGGGAACCCTATTTGCATGCAGCCCTTCAATCAAAGAAAAAAATCTTGATTCCTAAAAATTTGATACCAGTGACATTTCTCTCAATATTCCTATGTCAGTGATAATACAATCTGTCCCCTCAGTGTTAATATTGCCTGCTACAAAACAAATTTTAGCTAAAGCATGTAGCTGGATTGGGCATGCAGGCTTATTTATAATTTGTTAGATTAGTATTGCTCATTTTATTTTGAACTTATGATTCTTGTCCATTGATTATGTAATACTTCAGTTCATGGATTGATGCAACTGTAAACTAGGCTGAGTTTTGATTATTTTTAAAGTAAATTTATGGTCTGTCGAAGTGTAAAGCAAAGCTGGGACAGCTGAACCATTAAGAGTGGTTCAACAACAAATTTTTAAACATTGCATTTAAAAATTGTTGATTATTTAAGGAGCATAAATTTGTTATGATGTGTTTATAATATTTTTGTCTTTCACACAGAAAAACAACTGAAAAGACCTGTTACTATTATCAAGCTTTATTTGTTTTGTTTTGAACAGTGAGAAATCTCTTTCAAAACTAGATCTTTTTACTTTTTGAAGTAAGAGAGTAGTAACACTGATGGGACTCTGTATTTTCCAAATGACAGATGAGCAAAAAATAAAACCCATTTCACTGAAGTTGGTTATAGAGCCAAACCTCATTCTTACTTGCTGAGATGCGAAAAGACAGCAGACTTCTTTATTCAGAATAATGCAATGTGTGTGGTACTAAAGCAGCTGCTAAAAAGTTACAGGCTTTTTTTTTTAAACACAACTTCATGTGCACAGTGCGCAAGGCCACCTCTCCCTGCATGAGTCCAATTTTCTGAAGAAGAATAAGAATTAATCAATATTTTCTTTTAACATATAACAAACAGTTGAACCAAACAATTATGTAAACTGGAAATGACCCAAAATGCTAACAGTTTGGCAGCAATAAAGTGAAATGCATTGTGGTGCACATGTGCATTTTTGTCCCCCTTTTCCCCTCCACAATAATCTGCACTTAATAGGAATATTTTAAACTATGTAGCTAAGCAACAGAGGTAATTGTTGCTTTCTAGAGCTTTTGTTAGGCACTCTAACACAGCCCAAATATGCATAATTAGGTATAATGTCTATAAATCATTATTGTACACATGTGGGTAGTTAAGTGGATTGAGAGAATAGTTCAATGAATTGGACATATTCACTGAAAATGCTTTTTATTTGTTTTCTGTAGTTCATAATACTTTAAAATTATCATAACCCTTTACACTTTCTCTTAATAGCTTGCTGTGTTATTGAGAGAAACTTCATTTGCATTTTTAGACTATGCTTAATTTATTATTTAAACCTGGAGTTCTTCTGATTCAGGAGAGGACAGATACATCTTATAAAATAGTCTGTGCTTGTTTATTCAGCCTCCTTTCTAGGAAGTAAAATGTTAAATTTTCCAGTTTATGTTGAATAGATCCCAACAAAAGAATGTACCCTATAATCAGCATTATTGAAGGGGCTAGTGTTGTGACTAAATTCTTCCCTTCATCCAAAAATGCTTTTAGTTACTATGGCAATATTTACTTGATCCTGGCAAGCCAGTGTTGATTTTAGAGAGATAATTACCAGAAAGGAAGATGATGGAGATGTATTTTTGAGTGTCCTTGTCAGAGGAAATGTTTATAAAAAATTAAATTACATACAAAAGGCATATTGTCTTCCACACTGACAACCTCTCCGATGTACAGCCTCTATTACCTGCTGGCTGCTGCTTTTCTTCTGAAGAAAGATGTTTATAAAGACAGGATGCACTTCAGTGGTGTTTTTAACAAGTCCTTTATGAGAGTGTACATAACAACCATTTCTGTTTGCTTGTGCATGACCTGATCTATCACTTAATATGACAATTGCAATGGTGACCAGGAGCTTGCCCTTTGTGAAGTATTGAGGTTTTTTTCCCATCAAGGTCTTTCATGGGGTCAGGAGTGACCGGGAAAATAATCAGGGTCTATTTTGAGAAAATATTTGGGAATCTTAAATGAAAGAAAATGGAAAATAGACCAAGTGTGTGTGTGTGTATGTGTGTTTATGCACACTTGTAGATATATATGCATAGATTATATAGATTGTGTGTATATACAGAGAGTATTTATCTATATATGACACGTTATATTTATATGAATGTAAATGAGTCTGTGTATGTTCTGAAATATGTCTTCACTACCAGTGAAAAATGGAACATATCATTATTCATATATCTTTGGAGCTATAATTTAAAGTAGATGTAATCTTAGAAGGGTTTTTCTTCTACAAGCAGTCATTTCAAAACCAGCTTTGGTGTGAATTCAATCACTTTTAGAGTACTTTTGAGTAAAGAAATGGTGATTGGTAAGTACGTAACCTCATATCACTTCTACAAGATGCAAAAAGCAGTTATTCTTACGTATTTATCTCTTGCTTTTTTCTCATGCAGAGGAAAGTACTCCAAAATCATCTGAGGAAATTCCTCATTCAGGTGGGCAAGAAAACGCAAGTCAAAGAAAAGAAAACTACTCCAGCTATCAAGATGCCATGGCCAAATCTTTGACAAATATAGGAAAATTAGCTAAAGATGCACCCAGTCAAACAGTGGCAGAAAATCTAAATGACAGCAACATTCAAACCTTAAAAACAGAAAGCGATGACATTGATGAATGTTACATGATTAACTCAGCTGAAGGAAAGACTGTAATTTCTGACCCAAAATACTGTTCATCTGAGGAAAACGAAAGTAACTCTGAAATTATGGATGAGTGGGACAGCTCCTCAAGTTTCTCAGAAGAAACTAGTGTAAAGCCCCACGTAACTCAGAAGTATATTGTAGAGTGTAATCAACCTAGCATCCTGGAAGCCACAGAAATTAAAAAGGAAGAGGTAGAATTTGGCCCTTGTGAAACACTTTGTGACTCAGAAACAGAACTCAGAGCACCCCAGGAGTCTTGCACAGATCCTTTTGAGAAAAGAATTCAGAATCCCTTTCCTGAAAGTGAAGAAGATGAAAATGAGTGCCTGTCAGAAACAACAGAAGTCTCGGTTGAGCCGGACAAAACAAAAGGGAACTTGAGCTTGCTAGAACAAGCAATCGCTCTGCAGGCAGAGCAAGGGCACGTGTTTCACAGTACTTACAAGGAACTGGATAGGTTTCTTCTGGAGCACCTGGCAGGGGAAAGGAGACAAGCCAAAGTTATTGACATTGGTGGGAGACACATATTTAACAACAAACGTAAGGAGATATTTTTGGCTGTTCTTACTGGCTTAAGCATTTATCCTGTGACTGATAGAGAATTCTAAGCTGTGTTTTATAGTAACAGTAAAGAATCTGGAATTTAGCTGCTAATTTTGCTAATTATGTGCCTTCACACTAGTGCCTTAAATCTAACCAGGTTAAACACTAGGTACTTGGCTTTCTGCCAAACCGCTATGTGAAATGGTCAGTGATAGGTACTAAAAGAGCTGTGTAGTTGGCACTGACACTCCTTCTCCTCCTTTTCCTCCTCCTCTGCCTCCTCCTCTGTAGGACACTAACACGCACCTCCTAAATTTCAGCAGCTAAAAGAGAAGGCATTAAAACGGTGCTTAGGGAAAGATAGGGTGAAAAACCGCCTCATTCCTAAGCCATGTGTTTTTTTGAGTTCAGTCTACTTCATGTATCAACATTATATTTTGCTAAAGCCAGCACTTCTGAGCCAGGAAAGCACAAGCCGTGCTCTTCTGCCTCATTCACCATCAGCAGAATTACCAGTTCCAAAATCTTTATTGCTTATGATGGTTTGTGGCATCCTAAAAAGCTCTAGGAACATTGCTCCATTTTCAGAACTTAATCAGGCTTCCAAAAGTGGAGATTTAAAAGATAGGTAAACTGGGCTGTCTTGTATGAAATTCCTCAATAGAGGATAATTACAGAACATCAAAAGATGTCATTTTAAGAACACACTCCCTGCTGTAGTAAGTAACAATATATTAATCTGTCCTTCAGTTTTTGCTTTTGGGCTTCTAAATATACAGAAGTCACCCCAGCAATGCTGCAATTTCTGCTTTTTATAAATGATTTACTTTTTTTGGTATTTTTAGTAGTTACTTCAGTGTAGTCTGTGTGGACACAGCATATACTATAGTAGTTCAGTTACCAAACAGCATTTAATGTGTAAGATAACTGACAAGTTTTTTTTTAGGAATTGTAACTATAAAGTATTTCCTGTAGTATTTGGAAAGAAAATGTATGCATCTCATTTTTATGTTTCAAACAGCCTTTTTATTAGTATGTCTTAAGATGTACATGCAAGGTATTAGTCTACCTCCTTGCTAACCTACATGAATCTTTATTTGCTTGGATGACTACGACATATGCAGGAATTTTACAGATACCTTTTCTTATCCTGAGACCAGCTGTGTTCACCAAGTTCACATTGGTGTCAATGTGACTATCTCACAGCACACAGGAAGGAGCAGTGACGGTAAGCACGGCAGAATCTGTCCCTTCCTGATTTGCCTCATATTATTAATAGCTGTGATTTGCAGGTGACTTGAGAGGAAACACTCATGGAAGAACAAACTAGGCTTTGCTCAGATTGAATAAACACTCTATGATTTTAGTCAATGTAGTATAGGCACATATTTTTTTCACTTGATGCAGTTATCTAGTTTTATTTCTAAAAACTCTACCATCAAGTCCATTAGCTCTAAATTTTCTTTCTCAGGTGCTACAGCAGAAAAATACCCTATATATTATACAAATATATTAAAATACAAAAATATATAATGTATTAATAACATTTTATAAATATATTACATATTTTTTAAATTTATATTTTTCCACCTTTTTTATAATAAATCTTTCCAATTGGGGGGGTTGGGGGATTACATTATATGTCAAGGTCCCTCTTTATTTTCTGTCCACTATTGCAGCACTTTCCATTTGCACTGATTCTAAAAAGCATGTGGTCTCCTGTTGATGCTCAGTCTATTTTCTTTCCTTCATAGTTTTTTTTTTTTTTTTAACCTGAAGTCTTGCCAGGAAGTTTAACCCTCAGCTGTCTCTGGCCATCCAATCCCTAAGCACGTCCTACCTCGCAGTCCAACAAAATGAGCTTGAAGAAGGCTGCTCCCTGCGCTGGCTGCAGCTGTTTTCTCCCCCAGCACCGAATGCCGTTGGCAGCCAATCACAGAGCTAAAACCATCCTCAGCAATTTATTCGGCCACTTCGTCCAGATTTCTCACAAGAGGATTTCTGGACCAGAATTCATTCCTTTCTCGCCCAGACTTTTGATCCTGCATTGGAAATCAAATAAAGACTTTCTGACCAAAGGTTCCTGCACAATTCTGGGTGTTTGAAACAAAAACTGGGAATGTACTGTGGCCATTAGAGAGTGGTAGCTATGGGGCTGGGATGCGATCTTGTCTTTGAAAGGGTATCGGCTGCTCCATGTTTTCACTGTCATTGTGGGCTGCTCCACAAAGCAGTATTGCCATGTGTACCAGAGGGAGCTGCTTGCCTTGCCTCTTAAATGTAAAGTGGCATGTATTCAGCTTCCAAACAAAGAACCCACAGCCTAGAGATCTGCGATATTTAAGGAATGGCTTCTGGTTGAAATGCTTTTTGTTTGTTTGTTTGTTTGTTTCACACCTCAGCTTTTATTTGGTTGTCCCAGTTTCCTGGAGTTTGACATTAACAGAGTAAAAGATTGTTTCTGCTTTTTCATTTATTCCTTTATAGATCTTGTTGTTGGCTGATGCTGTCAGTTTTCTGGCTTATTGGATTGTGGCTTCTGCCCTGTTTGAAGCTCTGAATGGAATAAATGAGACTGCAATCCTAATGCTATACAGTTTACCACATAAATGGCATATTGGAAGGAGGAACTATTGTTTAAAGGACACCGTGAAAATCTGGAGATGCTTAAATCACATACATCTCTGTTAAAACTGAGTAGAAATTACATTTAAAATACAAAATAGAGAGTATCACACTGCTAGAATAACTCAGCTGAGTGCAGACGGGGGCTAAAACCAAACAAAAATCTTTATCTGATTTCTCTGCAGATTCACCCAGGCATGAAAAGAAAGAAACTAAATGTCCCATCCCAGGATGTGATGGCACAGGGCATGTGACTGGGCTGTACCCTCATCACCGCAGTCTCTCAGGCTGTCCACATAAAGTTAGAGTGCCACTAGAAAGTGAGTATCATCACCCTGTAGTCCGGAAAAACAACTGCATTTGGCCTAGTGTTGTGGGTAGTGTGTACTCATGCTGGAAAAGAAACCCACTTTTTCTGGATGAGATAGCAGAATAAAGTTAAGAGAGGAGCCACTGCACATTCTTTGCCCTTCAGCTCTTAGTCATAGTCCTTCCACACTTGCAAAGATCCAGTACTTCTTCTCAGCAGTAGCACCATAAAAAGCAGTAGGCTCCTCAGGTGGCCTGGGAAGAATAAGAACAGACCTAAATTATCCCCATTCTGCCAGTAGACCTGCACGTTGTAGTCTTATGAAACTTTAAGATCTTGTGTTCCCATGTCTTTTCTAAGGCATACAGCACAGAAAACACCTCCTTTTTTTCAGAGCCATGACTTGATTTGCAGTAATCGCATACTGAGGCTGTTGGTTTTCATTGCCAATAACTGAGAGGCCTGGGCATGCTTATTCAGAGGTGTTTCCAGTGTCCCCTTTACTACTGAGCTCACAAATATATCCCAGCACTGGTCTACAGCATATCCCTTTCGTATGACTTACCACACTAACCTAAGTCTAGCCTTAATTTCCCTGCTTATTTCTAACTGTGTTGATCTGATTATACTGGTTTGTGTGTGTGTAATCCTGCATGTAATGAGACGCTGCATAATAAGCCAAAACTTATTGTGAAACTATTAATTTAAACAACCTAGTTAGTCACATTGTTTTTTGTCATGGCATGCACAAAATCAAATTAAATGAATCCTTACACCTTACCAGCTTCCTGTTCCTAACTGCAGCTCTCCTTTTTTTAAAAAAATCTGATACTAAACTATACTGATGGAAACATCTGCTGAGTTAAGCAGGCTGCTGCATTTGGAAGGCCTTAGCAATATTAAATTTCTAAAAAGTAAAACTTAACAAATATTTGTTAATTATCACACTTCCAATCAGATGTGTTCTATCCTCCTGGCAAATATATATATACATATAAATATGTATATATATAATTTGGTTCCAGAAAGAACAAACCTGTTGGCTGAACAGTCACCTTTTTCAAAGCACTGTGCACCTAAAATGGGAATGCAGTACAGAATTCACATGTGGAGACATACAAAAATATATTCTATTCAGCATAGATGTATGTCTCGAGTCTTAGTAAAGATGACTAACATCAAAGACCATGAGAAGTGTACATGCAAGAGATTCTAAGTGCTGCTGAGAGTGTAAGCTGCTGCTCGGGAGCATAACCAATTGGTCTAAAGCAGTTTCAGGGCAGCTCAGCTGTTCAGAAGGCATTGGGGTTCAAAGCAGACATACTCAGATCAGATCATCTTACTCAGGTGCAAGGTATAAAAACTTCCTGAACCTGAGAGCTTGCACTCCCTGACACTGAGAGGGACTGCAGCTCTACGTAACCCAGCTGTGTGGCTCAGGGCTAATCTGTAATCTCCCTTTTCTGGTTGATTCTGTCTGTGAAGCAGACAGCAAAGAGCTTCATGATGTAATGTCCTTGTTAAGTTCAACATTTGTTATTTTAAAGTTCGTAGAAGCAATGATGTGCATGTGGGAAGCCACACTGCAGCAATACAGGGATAAACTGGTATATGCTAGAGGCACTGGTCTTGCTGTGTTTCAGGTCCTTTGCTTCTCCTTTTCTTTTGTGGTCAAAATGTGATAGAACTGAGCATGTGAGTCCAAAGAAGAAATGCTCATATTTTTAAATATATGTATTTTTAACTGATGCATGTTATTATCGACGTTTTTTTATCTCATTCCTGTTTAGTTCTTGCCATGCACGAAAACGTTTTAAAGTGCCCCACCCCTGGATGCACTGGAAGAGGACATGTCAACAGCAATCGCAACACACACAGAAGGTAGATCAGAAACTCTACACTTAAAACCTAACATATAGACAGGAATAAATTAATGTGCACATCTTGGAATTATATGTTATGTACTACACTGTAGAATGCCTATGAACTGCTAGGCTAGTCTGTATTATTTATAACCAAATAATTGTGTTTAATTTTTTTTATATAAAAAATGGCTGTAGCACTGGGGATGGCAAATTCCACTAGCATTTTTCACAGAGGAGATTTCAAACTACAATTTCATCACAATCATCACAGTGAAACATCATCATCATGTAAAAGGGGTCGGAAAAAATATGCTATTATTGCTACAACTGGAAAAAAAAAACAGCAGAAACCAAAACCTCTTCATTTTACATTACATAAATGGTAGTTCTTGGCAGGAACTATCCATCAAGATGCACTCCCTTTTAGCAAAACACAAAATTTTAAGTGCAATATTTTAGAATCCATGTAAAAATTAGCTCCATTCCTCAGGAAGGTCATCTCTCCACCTGAAACACTCCTGTCTGTTTGACTTGTGACCTGCAGGGATAAAGTAAAATTGATAAAACCCTTCCAGACAGGCATCTGGGGGAATCACAGCTGGGCTGCAGGTGAGGCACAGAGCCGATGTGCTGTCTCCAGCAAGCCACTGCTGTCGGCTTGGCTCTTGTCAGTGTTGCTTTCTTATGGAATCTAGAAAGCAAAAGCATTCCTTTAGAGTACTTCTGGAAAAAATAAACTGTTAATCTTACAAAAAACTTGAAAAATAAAAATTTCAAAACCAACTTTCTTTGTTGAACTGAATGTTTTTGGGATTCTCTTTTTTTTTCTAATGATGGATTGATTAATTGTTTTTTTGCATGAGCACACAAAAATCAAGGATTATCATATTATGTTATTATCTTTAATACAAAACTTAATTCTTAGCAGACAGATTACAAGGTTATCTACAAGAACATATAAGGAACAAGTAATTTTTTTTCACTGTTTTCTGTTTTAAATCCCCAGTCATCTTCACCACACATCAGCTATATCATAAGGGACCCATGAACAGGATGAGAAAACATGTTTTAATCTAATAAAGCAAATGGAAAAAAAAAAAGAAACACAACTTGAAATGACAAAATATGTTCTTTGGTAACAGTCATTCACATACCCATGTTTTCCCCAAAATCACTTTCCTTTTAATCAGTAGGAGGCTTATATGCATGGTTTAGCTGATAAAGTAAATGTCATTTGTCAAAAAATTTACTAGAGACTTGCCAGCCACGAAACATCAAAGCAGAACTGTTGAAAACTCCTACATGATTCAGTTCCAGATATATCACCTCAAATACACAGATTTCACAGTTTTGCATTAAGGGTTGAAAAACAGATGAATCTAGGCTGTAACAACAGCAGTTCCCATAGACGCACAGGGCCCCAGGAAAGTTTGATGTTATTGGGTTTCCCAGTGCACATCCTTTGCTTATGATATCATTTTAATGTTTTTTTCTACCTTCTTGTTTCTTTTTTTTTTTTCCACTTTATATTTAAACAGCCTTTCTGGTTGTCCAATTGCTGCAGCTGAAAAATTAGCAATGTCCCAGGAAAAGAACCAGCTCGAGTCTCCAAAAGCTGGGCAGTGCCATGATCACAGGTAGGAGCCCTCACAAACTGATCTTTCCAAAGGATTTCTGCATCAGCCCTATTGGCGTAACTCAGTTTTCCAAGATCCTAGTAAATTCTTCAACACGATTCTTCAACACAAGAAGCCTAATCAATGTTTCTCAAACGTCTTTGTAAACCAAATCTTTCATCTTCCTGAAATATTTTAAAAAGCTTTCAAGATCTGTTCCTTTCTTACAATATTTTGTCCACTGAAACTTGACTAAAGCCCTCTTTGACCTTATTGCACTTCAGCAGCTCAGTCCTCATTTATTTTGTGATTCTTTTCAGAGGAATCTTCCAATGATCCAGTAAGTAACGTGTTATTTGAAAGGGTTGAGAGCTTTGCCCATTCTGTTTCCCCTGCATTGAATAATTCATATTTTGAGTTTCTTTAAGTTTATTGGTTTAATTACTTTAATTTACTTTTTATACAATGGCATGAAAAAGAGGAAACATTTTTTTTGCAATTGTATTTTGTTTGAGAGTTATATGGACCCTACAGACATGCATAATTCGCACATCATTGGCACCACGGCCATTACAACCTATTATATTCAGGTCTATTTGGGGACACTTTAATTTGTGGATTATTGACATGATCAGCTCTAATGGTTCCTTCAGAGCCATTACAGAATATTATGTCCATGTGTCTGCCAACTGCATGTGCCTTAACTCTACATATGAAGTGTCCTTAGGAAATTACTAAAGACAAGTAGTTACTGAACAGTAACTAAATGGAATAACACTCCATAAATCGTTCATTCCTCACAAATAACAGAAGTAATTATTTTAGTTCATCTTATATTATATTTATACCATACTCATTCACAGTAAAAAAAAGAACAACAGTGGTCCATAAAACTACAAGCTCTTTGACTAGCAAAAACCCAGACAATTTTTAGAAATAAAGGAAACACCATGCTATAATGGTAATCTAGAAGTAAATCAGTATCTTTCTTTTAAATAGCCAACACAGTTAATAGGCAGTCCTAGATTTTTTTTGTGTCCTCAGCTTTGAACTTGTACGATTTCAAAGTACTTTTTGACCACTAGGTAAGCCAACATATTTATATAATATATAGCTTGTATACACCTACCAGTAAGTTTTAGATGTGATTACAGCACACTTTGTGACTCTGAGATGCAACTGTATCCTGTTTTTCAAGAAAAGGTTATTTTAAAATATTCTTGTATTCTTTATTCATTTTTTCCTCCTCTCTGCAGGACAAATTTAGCAAAGCAGCCTGAGGCATCTCAGTACAACTACAGGACTCCACAGCCAGTCACCTCCTCCAGAGCCACCCTGATGAAAGAACAGGAGAAGTTTGGGAAAGTACCATTTGATTATGCCAGCTTTGATGCACAAGTCTTTGGCAAATGCACAACAACACCTGTGACACAAGGACGAAAAACACCCCAGTTTCTTGAATGTAAGCTTGAAATTCCATTATTTCTCAGAAAACGGGCAAAATGTCAATGACTTTTTTTTATTTTTGGCTTGTTCTGCTTTCAAATTTCTAGAATTCAAAACATCTCTGTAGGAAGCATCTTTAACCACTTGTAGCCAAAATGCTAAACATAATGACTAGTGTACTAAAAATAGAATGCTAAAACCCCAAAGATAATCACTGTAAGGTTCACTTTTTTCACGTTTCTTTTAAAAGCAATTATCAGAGGAAAAGAGAGTAAAAAAGAATGTTTTTTGTCTTATCTGTTACCTTCCTCCTTGGCTAAATTGTGACATCTTTATGTGATAGAATGTTTTCATGAGAGGACCCATGGAATGTGTCTGCACACGACATTAAATTGTAGTACAGAGAAGTCCATGTTAGGTTTCAGATACCTTATAGATGCATCCATATAGATATTATTCCTCCTAGATGACCACGTGCCTCAGCCGTGTTTCTTCCAGGCCTGGATTGAATTTGTTTTGCTCTCTCGTATATCTATACTACACCATATAAGCAGTGCAGGCAAATCCAATGCATCAAATAATTGTTATTGAGATTCCCCTGATTGCATCACTTACAGATCTGCTGAGGTACTACTCTGCATAAATAAGATTCCACAGCAAGAATGCTGAAAATTTGTTGTATATGGTCTTCGCAATCTGTATGGAAAACTCGACCAAGATTCTTCCATTGTATTGACCATTATAAAATAGTGTTTAGTTCAAAGAATGAAATTACTATATTGCCATGTGGCAAATGGAAAAAAAGTGTTCATTGCATCCGAGGCAAATGGAAAAAAGGCTTCATTTGGGTTCAGAAGAAAATAGTTTCAAAACAATGTGACAAAAGATTCTTTATTTTTTCTTTTGTTGATGACAAAAAAAATAGTGAAGAAAATAAAAAAGGAAAATGAAAAAAAGAAAACAAATTGCAACCCGCTTATCCCAACAAATGTATACATTCGTGGTAAGGTGAACAGAAAAGCAGAAAATTATAGATAAATACACACACACACACACACATGTATAAAGATAAGATACTTCTAATACTATAGAATGGCATATTTCATATATTTGTAAAATTTATAATTTTTATATATATATTTATGTGTCTGAGTACACACACACATACATCTTTGTAGGTATTGATGTGTCTGTGAATATACATATAATACCTTCATTTAAAATTACAAATGAAAAGTAGATATTTATCTGGCCTGGAAAATAGGCTTGTTCTAATGAAAGCAAATATGTCTATTGCCAGCTTCTTGGGTGGCAGATTTTCCAATTTTGTTTGTAAAAATGAATATTCCCTATTAGCTGTCTCTTTGCACAAATGTATGTCTATTTCACAGGTTCATTTCAAGGAAAAAATGATTGAAATGATTTTATACAGATACAAATCCATACATATGCAATTTATGTATAATGTATACTAGGGCTGAAGTTTACAGCCTGTTGTTCTTGCAAAGATTGCAGTGTGCAGCTATCATTTTAATGGAAAGGTGAAAGTAAAAGAGCAGGTGAATGCTCTAACTATGTAGATATACATAAGTTAGCAATAAGAAGC
Source organism: Tapera naevia (assembly GCA_033556795.1). Taxonomy (NCBI): domain Eukaryota; kingdom Metazoa; phylum Chordata; class Aves; order Cuculiformes; family Neomorphidae; genus Tapera; species Tapera naevia. Next base: position 24,268,845 of record JAUMJJ010000038.1, read on the forward strand.
TGATGATGTAGTGATTGTTTCAGTGTCCTGTGTAAATAGGCAGCTAGCCAAAAGTCCATCACTAGCCCTCTGTGGATTCTGCACCTATAAACTCAATTTGTTAACAAAACCTGCACCTTTCATAGCTTGCTTTTTAAAAAAATATTTTTTAAAATCTTTTAGGATGAGCATCGGGAATATATATTCTGTTTAAATGTAATTTGAAGTTAGCTGTAGCAGCGTCTTAAAATGTAGACCCTCTTTGTTTATGCTACAGTTTTACAGAAGAGTAGCTAAATCCCTTTTCATTTGCACTGGAGAAAGGGAGAACTGAATCATGAGGCTTTTACGCATTACTCTACTGAGATGCCTCTCGTACTTGTAAAACGCAAACATAGCATTCAGTTGAAACCAGTGCACACAAGTATCCCAAGTTTGAGGAAAGATGAGTTCTTCAATGTCTTGTGTAGGTCTTAATATTAAAATGCACTCATCCAAAGCTCTACATCCAAAGGGATTCAAAGCCTTGGGGCTCAGATCTTTATGGAGCAAGCAGATGGCCATATGCAGAAATGTTCTTGCTGTATCTGGGTGTAGGATGAGAAATTGGATTTTGCTTAGTTTATCATCTTTGTAGGACACTGTGAGAGCTACAGACAAAAGAAGTGATTATTGCTTCCTAAGAGCTGAAATTATGGTGCTGTGTTTTCCCTGCAACAGTTAATGACATCTCAAGCTCCAAAATCCAGAAGAGAGAGCAAAGTTCTTTCTGCCTGATTTAGAGTAAGTGCTGCTGATGGAGGAGAAAACAAAGAATTATAAACACCACTTTTTCTGTGAAAGTGCTTTCCTGTTCACCTGATAGTTTTTTCTTCTTGATTGACCTCTTTGTGCCTAATAAATCTGTAAAATATTCCAAATGATAACCAATAAAAGTCAGCGAGCCAATATCAGTTATATACTGCATGTTCATTGACATTATTTTTAAAAATGTTATTAAAGAGTAGACTTAAATTTCTAAGAATTTCCTCAAAATCAGGACTAAATAGTCCTAAAAGGTAATGTTCTTATCTGATTACTCTGGTTCATTCAAAAGCCTGGTCTTCTCCTTACATAAGAAAAGATTTTTAAATAACTGACATTCATTTAAGCAGGGTAAGCCTGTTGTTGTGGTTTTACCTAAGAGCGGACAAGTCACTATTTTTATTTTATGCAACAGAGCTCCAAGAGGAAACCTTTATAAGGATATATTTACATTTGCTTTTGCCCACCAGTGTTGTCAGGTCAAAACAAATAACACACTCATGCTTGTTCAGTCCTTCCTTAGACATTATTGCTTTTAGTGCCTGGGTAAAGAATGAATCAAATCTAGGTAAAAGTCTCAGATGTTTTTTTGCAAGATGCGTATTTGTTGGGTAAAACTTAAATTACCATGTTCTTGAAGCCATTTTTTCAACAAAGCCTTACGATCAATAGGAAATGGATTGTTTTCAATGTATTCTTTGAATATTTTAATGTATGAAATTGTAATCTGAGAAGCAAAACTATTTAATGGGAAAAATCTCATATGTGAAATTGCTAATCAAATCTCTCTTCAACAGCAAAGCATTTTTCAAATCCAGTGAAATTTTCTAATCGACTGCCTAGTGCTAGCGCCCACACACAGAGCCCTTGCCATGCCAACTCTTATAGCTACGGTCAATGTAGTGAAGACACCCACATAGCAGCAGCTGCTGCTATCCTGAACCTTTCCACCCGCTGCAGGGAAGCAGCAGAGATCCTCTCCAACAAACCACAGAGTCTGTCTGCCAAGGTAGGGTAGTCCAAGAACCTGGAGGGTGAGCTAGCTACTGAACTGTGCGAATAAACTGTCTTTCATGTTAGTGACTGCATTAAATCCCCAAAAAGGAGGCTTCTGTTTGCATGCTCTTTTGAAGAGAGGCAGAGAAAAAAATCAGTGACCAGTTATGATACAAAATAAATAAATAGGAGGAATTATGTTATCTCTTTTCATAATTGAGCTCTAAATACAAGGGAGTGGGGGGGGGGGGGGGGGGGTGGAAGAAGAAAAGAAGGTAAATCCAGTAACAATCCGTGATGAATAATGAGTTAGATCTTTTTAAAGCAGGAATTTTTACCTCCTTCAGAAACTTGCCAGAAGCGATCATTTTGGAGGCTGATTTAAAAAACTATGTGATTAATAAAATTGATATTTTACTAGCGACAGAACTGAACTGCACCTATTGAGTCTGTTGTGTTTAGAGCACGTGACAATTTGACAAGGTGTGAGTAAGGAAATAACAACTCATTTTGGTAAAATTCTCCTTTCTGATGGCAAGAGAGAAGAAACAAACCCACAGTGTTTGGAGGGAGATAATTTGGAAAAGTCTGTCATAATGGAAAGATGCCTAATATCATAGATGTTTGCGTGGCTTTCATGTTTTGGTTTCCGCTCTGCATTTCCTCACAGATCTTTATGATTTACAAATGCTACTGTGTGAGTTATGAGCCTTATTTTTTGTGCCATTACATAGTATTATATTGCTGATGAAAATAGATAAGATTTTCTTGTGATGATTGTGGTTATGGGAGCACTGTTGTTTATTATTTGTATTAAAATCACACATGCTCCACTGCAATGAAATTTTCGAGAGCCTTGTGTAGATGAGAGGGTGCCATTACAAGAACTTGTGAAGAAATCACTGGGGAGTGGAGAGGTGTAATTATCAAAAGAGTAGCAGGCGTGTTTCTGCTGTGTACTCCAAAAGACAGATGATGTATTTCTCTGCAAGTCAGTGTTGCTCTACCTTGTCTATTTTGGCATCAGGGTCAATCTGGCTAGAAGTAGTTTCCACAGCTGTTGGTCGACAATTTTGTTAGGCCTTCATTCACCATTGCTAAGAGTTTAGTTGTTACACTTTTAGTGTAACTGTGAATTTTGCCACCAGCACAACATCTTGTTAGGTATTTCAATCTTTGCACCTTTGCAGAGTAATAACCCCTGCTTTGCCGCCTTTGAGTTCTACTTGTAAAGTCTTGGATCTTGAAATTGATGTTGGGAGATGTCACGGGGTAGACTTTTATAGAGTGTCTATATGCATTCCCTGCAACATAGACATTATCTGCCCAAAGGATTGCTCACAGAACCTTTCCCAAATGACAGATCCATTCCTGCTATCTGCTGCAAAAAGTTCCTTCCACTAGTCTACAACAGAGACTTCTTCTAGCAGGGAAATGGAAGCTAATGCCAATGGCTGGATTAAATTGCTACCGCAGCCTTTGGCTGACCTCAACAACAGACCTTTCTTGCCAGAGAAGAGCAGTAAAGGGACTAGACATAATCCAAAGATTTTCTCCCCTGTACCTGCTTCACAGTTGCCAAATCATGGGGAAGGTTTGAACGGAAGAGAACATAACAGTAACGATATGGAGGGACACTTGGGGCACATAGCTTACAATTTTTCACAGCCAGGAATCCAGCCTAAAAGAAAATCACCTGCATACCTTGCTATCTGCCTGCCTCCACTTTTGCCAGACTTGCTGGAGGGCATACTGCTACAAAACATCTGACAGAAGAATAAGAATCAGCTTCTGGCCAGAACACAGGCAAGTAAGCCCCAAACAAATTTGGTGGCTAAAATGACACAAAACCCATTTTTATTTGGTTTTGGTGATTTGCTGCTTTTATTATATATACAGGACTCAAACAAAAAAAAATGCGGAAATAAATGATCAAGCTCTACCCAGTGAAGATGCTTTATTATTTTAAAATATCAAGCCAAAAAAAAAAAATTTTAAAGAGACTTCTGTCTATCTATCAGTGTCTCCAAACTGTTTTGTGGCTGCTACTGGCCATAAATATAAATGTTTAAATGCTAGAATATCTCACAATTTTTTTGATGATAAAACTACCTCTTAAGACCTTATCAGTGTTTGGACTCAAATAAGGCAACATCAACAGATGACTACAGAGTAAATGATTGCCTTTTTATAGTACACACATTAATCATGTCTGAGAATACCTGTGTGAGGTGGTTGTCTTCAGAGCTTCATAGTACCAGACTTCTCAACCTGCGCCTTGCAACGTTCCTTTGATCCTTTGCCTGATTAGCATCATTCATATTTTAGCAGATCAAAACTCCCGACTTGTAAATGTGTTTGCTCTTCTATGCACATCAGGCAGCTTTCCAGCAATCCAAACCATGACACTTTGCAGATGAGAGGCAGCATGGTGGTAGAGAAAGGACATGTGGGACTGCAGAGGGTTTCCTGGAACTCCATGAAATCCTTTGCAAGTCACACAATTGTCAGAGCTTTAAAAATACAGTTCTACTAAGTTTCAAAAGCAGAACTGGAACTTTAAACATTTCCAGTGAGTGCCATTTTCTCATATTTGCTCAAGGCATGCATGTGTCACCTTGCTTAAACTGGTGTGGGTGGGAAAACACTAAAACATATTTTAGTACAAAGGTGTTCTCAAAGTATTTTTTACTTTCCTGCTCTCAAATTTTACTTCAGATTTTTTTTCTCTTCAAATTTTATTTTTATATTACCTCCTGAGTCTTGTCCAGTTTTTAGTAAGTGTCGGATATTTTACCTTGAACGGTCATCACTTTTCTGTAAATATATATAACACTTCAACGAAAAATTAATATTTTTACAGAACAGTTTCAAATGTTTTTAATTTAATGGATTTTCAAATATATATCTCACATTCTTTATACATCAGTTCAAAAGGGAGTCTAAGACAAAAAAAGAAGAAGAAGGGTATAGCAAGGGTGGACAAATCAGTTTATATGTTAACGGCACCATTGGTAAACAAACTTCCAAAGAGATCTAATACACAAAGCTGATTTGCCAAATATCTCAAGATTAAAAAAAAAAAAAATTATAAATTAAGCAATTTAAAGAATACCTTTATTCTGAAATGAGCCTTAAAATGGATCTTAAACTTTCTCTATGAATTATCTTTCAGCTGCATATAAAATACTAAGGTCATCAGATATCGTGATAATACTGTTTTCAAAAATATGCAATACCACATTTTCTGAGCTATTCAGTTCTTCCACCCAGGATTGTCGCAAACTATTCCCCTGAATATAATCTTAATCAGCCAGTTCTCATGTTTTCAGTACTGCAAACCCGACTCCTGCTTGCAGTTTATGTAGCCTCATTCAACTCCCATCAAAGTCAATAGAAGAGCTTCCCCTAGAAGGCCTATCCTGCATTTACTAGAACTGTGCAAGAGTCTACATCACCATAACATCCAGGGATCTTCCCTATTTACAGCACTCACCACATTCATGTCTCACAGAGGTAGCTGCAAGCAATGCAGTTTATCTGTGTCCTCGTCACTTCTGCTTGCCAAACACGTTGTTGACTGTTTTGGTGGTTTTCCCACCTGTTTAGACAAAATGGCATATGTGCACTATGCCTTCAAAGAAAATAAAAAATGACACTAAAAAATGTTTAAAATTCAAATTCTGTTTTTGAATAAAATTATGTCATGTCTTGATTCTTGGATATTGGTCTTGATGATGGTGATAATTACATCAATTATTTCAACAATGTATTTTGTACTTAGCACTTTTGTCAGGCAGTTCTTTACTCCAAATACCTTGAAGTCTAAATACAGGATGAAAAATCACCCAAGAATATCACTAGGTACATCCTGTTGTACTGCTGTGCATGTTGCTCCTTGAGTACATTCTTGGTTAACTATTTTTAAATTTGTGAATTGTTCTGGGTTGAAATTGTGACCTCATTTTTATCTCAGATGTTGCTGGGCAGTTACAAGCTTTCTTATTCTGACTCAAATTATAGTATTTTAATTTGCTGCAGAAGAACTGAATTGTCTGAAGAACTAAGGACAAGGTGCATGTATTTTTATCAGTTGGGAATAGAAAACATTGCACTCTTCTGGATGAAGTTGCATTAAAAATAGTATTTATACACATGGCAGGGTACTAGCTTCAGAGTTACTCCCAATAACAGAACTTGAAGAGCTCTTTTTGAGCTTTCCAAACCAGGTAGAACTGTTTGTAGGAATGCAAATTCATTGATAATATTGTGTCTTTGAGCTTACTTAGTATTAAGTTGTATGGCTGATACCAAGCAAAGAATACATAAACCCCCTTATACGTAAAGATACAATCTCTCTAAGGTCATAGGTTTGAAGTACGATTCATGCAGACACAATAATTCACTCTTTCTGATTCAGCTATGAGATAAAGCTTAACTTGTAATCGTTACTGGAGACACTGCTGAGTATTAAATTCTATGAGTGATCAGATGGACTAACAACACATGAAAAAATGCAGGAGTAATTTGCCACAAAACCCAAAATCCTTTATTGTCCTAGCTGATGTAGTTCAATTCTAAGGACAAGACATAACAATGTACTAGAAAATATTCTGTAATATTTATGCCATCCAATAAAGGAGACTAAAAAAGCGGGACTTTAAAGTAGAAAGCATTTGAAGAGGAGAGAGACCATTTTTTTTGTTTACTATATTTATTAGTCCTCATTTTATATAAATACTCATAGCAGAGTACTATTTGTACTTTATCTCTTCACTGAATAGATCCTGGAATAAAGATAATATGTTTCAGTCATTTTTCTCTCATTTTTTATTCTGGAATCCTTTTCTAGCTCCTTGTAAAACCTGTGGAGATGATTACATTCTTACTGATGTGGGACTAGATAAGGAGTAACCTCAATTTAATTACCATATGAATCCTCTCTCTCTCATTGATTGTTCCTCATTGTTTCATAGGATTTTTTCTGGTTTACACCAGTGTAAATGCAAGTGTAAATGTAAATAACATCAAAACCAGACTCCAAAGATTTACACAGCTGTGAAACTATTATATGTTAGAAAATGATAAAATACATATGTATCCTTATTTTATTTATATTTTAAAGGAAGAATCAGAACAGTCTACGTTGTTTTAGTAGCTATGTTTTAAATATGTCATAATAAATGGATAAGTAGAGACCTGTTCACACATGCTCTAGAGTTGACAGTAATAAGATCTTGTCTTCACTGCGGAGAGCACAGCCTTTACAAGTCTGAGATAAGCATAGTAAGTGCCATTTTCTGTCAGCATGTCATAGCACTGCTCTAGCATTTTTTGCCATTTGCCATTTTTGTCTTTTTAGTTCCATTTTAAAATTAATGTAAAAATAAACTTGGTAAAACAAGCAAAGGAGACATATTGAGAGGAGGGTGGGATGAGAACAGGAATGAAAACTGGAGCAGTATCTCTGTCATCTCGTTTTGCTCTGCCATTTGGAGTTTGCTACGAAGGCAGCAAAGTGATAGCCCTTTTATACCATTCTGAATAAAAAGCCATGCTGTAAACGTGTGATCCATCCTGCAATGGGCAAAAGGAGATGACTGTATATTTTCCATGACTGTATTTAATCGTTGTGTGCATCTGTGAGCTCGCTTAAACCCCATCTGTAGGCTGCTTCACAAGCACACAACCCAGCCTTCCCTGAACAGAACTTGGTGCATGCTGGACAACCTAACTTCTACATGGATGTCAGGAAAGTGCTGAGGAAGCTTTAAATAACCTTGTTAGTAAATGTTCCGCTTATCAGCCAGAGCTCCTTGTTGTGCATAACGGTGTCTGTTTCTCAGAAACAATAAGATTCCTGCTATTTTTCTATGCATGTATTCATTGAGGAGGGGACTTTGGTTGCTTTTGTTCCTTTTTTTTTGTCACTATTGCCTTCTGAGCAGTTGATATTTTCTCAGTGACAGAGAAACTGCACTATTTATGGGGTTTGCACTATAAAACTACTGCAGCCCAGTCACATGGCTTCCCTTCCTAAGCCATCTGTCACAGAGGTCTGGAATTTTATGTGAATGTTGGTTGTGCAGACTTAACTCAAGTTTTTTTTACTATCAGAAATGTCAGCAACTACAATATTTAGCATTTTACTTTACATTGGTCATTAAACTTGATTACTGTAGCTCTGTTTCATTGCTATAGTTACATACCAACTGTGAAGCCAAAAAACACTGGGGCAATCATGGCAGAGCTGTATTGTCAGATCCTGGAGTGTGTGCTTGGCACTGATATAGTTAATATCTTGGATTTTTGTAACTAAGGTTTATTAATACTCATATAAAAATGTATTTGATATTATACAGATGGCATAAGATGTTGTGGTTACTAAGTTATTATCCAGGATAAGCTGCACTGTCAAATTCAGGGCTTAAAACTATCACAGGAGATTAAACTATTTACTAAAAAGGGGCAGAAAGATATAACTAAAGCGTCTTAGTATGAACATATTAGAAGTGTATTTACTTCCCATAAACATAATAAATGTCTCTCTCTTTAAGCCATATGATTGAAAATATGAACTTTGTTACGCAGGAGAAGCAAATATAAGAGGTGTCTGAGTTTCTGAACTGGAGGCAAGCAGATGGCTTGGTAGTGCTTTGGACTAGGTGGGCATCTGTCTTAGGCCCCTGGACAAAAAATGGAGGCAGAATGAATGAGGAGAGATTTTTGGGCCCTAAAATTTCATTTTTTACCAACATTTTCCCTCTGATTAAAAAGATTTCACCAGATGCATTTTACCATTAAAGTGTCACCACTGGCAATGGTAGAAGACAAGGCTACATGAAGGAAGCTTGCGCATTCAGTCCAACCAGGGTGGCCACGTCACATTTTCAGCATAGGGGAAGAATTCCCTCTTTCTCGATAACTGTTTTTAAGATCCTCAAGCAAAGACAAGCTTTACTGCCCTATCTTTATCCATTAAATATTTGACTAATCATTCAAGCTCCAGCAGTTAAAGGAAGAAAGAGGAAGGGATTTCTTCGGTCAGGGAGAAGTCTAAGAAAGAAGTAAAAACTTGCCCCCTGCCTCTTTTCCATTAACAACAGAGTGTTAGGAGATTATCTTATGCTGAGAGTTTACCTTTATACTAAGCAAGTTAGAAAGGCTCAGTCTGGATTTATATGAGTCACCTACGGTTATACAGCACCTAACACGTCTAGCCCCAAATTCCCAAGTTGTCTCTGAGCATTGAGGTGGTGCAAAGAAAAAATAGTAATGATGACAATAATAGGAAGACACAGAGCAGTGTTAATTATAGTATTTTACATGTGTAGATGTTTTCCAGCTTATTCGGGTTAACATAAAGAATGAGGCTACCAAGTGCTCTTCCAGAAGCCACCTCTTTAACCTCTTCACCAACTTGACTTAAATAACTGTTAACAACAACAAAGACCAGTCTTACACTCATCTCTACATACCTAATTTGTCAATATGCAGTGTTGCCTCCTGCTTAAGACCTAAACATTAATTCCATCAGTGTTCTTGCATTTGAAATAACAGTAGCGATTAAAAACCCCACCTAGATGATAGTCACTTCAGATAATTAGCTGTAGACTGGAAGTCTAAAGGCCACATAGAAGTTCGTAGTGGTGAAATCAGCTGTAGATTACTAGATTTCTGTCTACAGGGAGAATTCAAGAGAAGAGTGTCTCATCAACAAGTAGCTATGAGAAGTTTTACAAAACAGCTATGCTTATAGATGTCTACTTAGGCCTGTGTCCAGATGCAGAAAGAAACTATCTCAATGCAGAAAAAGCTGTGTGAGCCCTCAGTGCATACTATAGAGCATAAGGGGAAATTTTTTACTGTTTCAATCAGCAAGTTGCACTTTCAGAAGCTTTTAAGCATTGCAAGAAGAGTTTGCACTCTTTTCCTGTGGTCAGATAGTGTAAAGCAAAACAATTGAGTTTCCTTCACTTCTACAGCTGAGCAGCACTTGTCCCTTCTTGTGAGCGGGAGCTGCTCTGAAAGTTTCTCCCAGCCTAGAAAGAGAAGATGGGTCTCCCCCTAGACTGCACACATCCGTGCAAGTAGAGAGCTTGCTGTACTACCCAAGTAGCAAAGTCTTTGTTAACTCATCCTGAAGGTCTCTCATCAGGGAGAACCTCTTAAACATCTTCCTGTCGCTCCCAGTCTAGTACTCTTAGTGCAGAGCTGTGCCTTAGTGGCCTAATCTAGCCCTTGTTTTGCGGTAAATGTTTCAAGAGGTGATTTCCAAGTCAAACTATGATTAAAGCAATATGTTATTTTGAGTAAAGTATGAAGCCCTAGTTAAAATTTCTCCTCCTGTTCTTCTTTTAGGCATACTTCTTCCCCCCTCCTTCTCTCCCCCATGATGCAGATGTTGCAATATTTCCGGGATGTGGGGGGAAGGGAGGATATATAAAAGTAATGCTGTTGATGACCTAAACAATGCATTAATGCTTTTAACTGTGAATTGGGGTCATAGTTCTCTGTAAGAGTGAAAAGATCAAGAAGATTTAAAGCTAAACTTTTTTTAAATAAAACTAGATTTAGGCTGTATAGTTTATGGTTTAGAGGCATCTTATTTAAATTCTACTTACTGTGTTTAAGCTGAGATGCAGGGATACCATTACTGAAGCTACCCTTAAGTCTGTCTAAGAGTTGGACATTAACTGATATAAATCGAAAAGCTGGTTTTAGATTCAGATAAATTTAAATAAAAGCGTGCATTTATATTTATCCTTTAAAAGCACCACATGGTTGTGTTGCAGCCTCATCATGTCCATTTCTAAACATGTCTCTCTCTCTCTTGTTGCATGTCAGGGAGCTGAGATAGAAGTGGATGAAAATGGAACTCTGGATTTGAGCATGAAAAAGAACCGAAGCCAAGACAAAGTTATGCCTCTCACTTCTTCCAGCACAGTACTTCCCACTCCTTCCTCTTCTCCTTTCAAAACAAGCAGCATCCTGGTAAACGCAGCCTTCTACCAGGCTCTTTGTGAACAGGAAGGCTGGGATACCCCAATCAACTACAGCAAGACCCATGTCAGGAAAGAAGAAGAAAAAGAGGTATTTTTTCAGTTGTTGAGTGACTTTTTTCTTCAGATAAGTGGCCATCCCTTTGAGATAACCAGTCTAGTGCTGTTTAAAGGGAATCAGTTTCCACAAGTATAGGTCTGTGAACATTGAGCTGGCATTAGTGCTCTCTTACACATGACATGGAAAGTTACTACTCACTTAGAAAAACTTTGCTTTCAGAGCCTATTTGTCAGCACCTATAAGTCTGTAAAACGAGATAACTAGGAAAAAAGAAAAACAAACAAACAAAGGCAGGGTTTTCTCATGCTGAAAAAAATTATTTTTTCAACACCATATTTTTATAATTCTAGATAATCATTTATCTACATATTTAAACATATACGTAAACTCTTACCTGCTATATTCTTTCAGTGTAAAACATATTATTTACATTTAATATAATTCAAAAAAACTGTTCCAGTGAGTCTTAGATATCACAACTGAGTCTAGAAGTCTGTCTGAGATCAGAAATTCAGAAATAAAAAATTGTTAGGAATTCTTGAAGGTTTTAGTTACAGTAAGCAGCACAAGAGGATAAGTATGTAATTTCCACCAACTGTTTAATTATTTATCCAATAACAAAACCAGATAGAAAAACTAGATAAGTATACACAGGTATTTTTCCTTTTCAACCTATCCTATAAAATGTAAAAGCCCAAACTTGAAAATGCATTTGTAGGGACAAAGATAAGAAACTAAAATTTCAGCTGACACTTTCTCTTAACTTTATAATTTTTATGGGTGATCTTTTCAACTGCCATTTTGTTGATTTTTGGGTTTGTTTCTGTTTTGTTCTTCTGTGTCCATTTCTCCTATCTTGATAACATGACAGCATAGTCTCCTACCGTCTTTCTTTCCTTTTATTCTCTTTTTGCTGGTGAGATTGGTTTTAATTTTTCTCTTGAGCCTGGCTATCAAAATATGGATTGCTTGTGTTTTTCTGAAATCAGTAAGTTACTGTTATCAACTTTAAAGACTAATTAGATAAAATCTTGGTAATTAATATAGACAAACCTGAGTTATAACTCTCTGAAGAAGCATAAAAGTTGTTCCAATTTGAAGTTTTTATTCAGCCTCAAAAACATCTCTTCCTTGGTTTTTACTACATCAAATAATAGCATTTGAAAATTATATTTATTACAAAATAATCTTTTCTTCAAATATCAAAAATGGCAGTTCAAGAAAGGGTAGAAGGAGTAAACCTAATTCGGGCTGTCCTCAATTCAAAATATACCTGAAAATAAAATACTGTTGAGTTGTATTGAGAGAAATATCTGTCAGCAGTGGGTAGACACTTGTCATAATGGGAACTCCAAGGCAGTTGGCACCATGAAGAATCATTTTGTGGAGGCTAGATTGTCTTGAAAAGCATTTTGCTGTAACCTCTGTGAGGTTGATGAAGCTTGTTAGCTCAGCAGTGAGAGCACAATCCCTGTAGCAGCGTTTTGGAGAGCATTTGACATGAGACAGTAGGCTGAGGGCTCAAGATCTTCCCCATTCAAATTACATAATAAATAAACACATCCAGCTTTGAAAGAATTGCCTTGCTGCAGGGGATCAATGGGTGTTGCAGACCTGGCAGGAAGCCTGTCTTGCTGCCCCTCCTCCCTGCTGCCACTGTGGCTCACCAAAAGAGCTCTGACAGGACAACTTCTGCATCCCCACCAATCCTTACTCAACTTTCGGAAGGCTCTGATGAGTGACTGGCTGTAGTCCCTGTCCTTTATTAGCACGGGTAGCTGGAAGCATCAGTGGACAACCCAAGAGGACAGAAAGTCCATGCTCAGGCGCTTTTGCCCCTTACACTGGGTGCTTCGACTCTGTGTAGTTTGCCCCTAATCAAGGATCTGGGCCCAGACCTCTGATGTGAGATTTTGCCATCCCAGGGAGCATTGACCTGTCCAGTGATCTCAGGGCTAGAGGCTCTGTTCTGTAAATAAAAGACTGGCGGTTATCCTCATGCAAAGAATATGACTGATTATATCTATTTCTAATTCATTGTTATCTGGTTCATATGCACAACAGTTGCTTAATTTTCGTCATAATTTCCAGAAAATATTGTCTCTCTCTTTCTCTGCAAAATAGCCTGTCCAGATGCCCCCTTAAAAAAAAAATCTGAATTTGGAAAAAGCTCAAAATCTCTCCAAAAGGAAAGCACTGAGAAATAACTAGAGCTGTCAGTTAGTTCAACTGTCAGTTCTCCAAAGATTTCAGGGCTTAAAAATGTTAAAAGTGCCAGATGCTATTATCTGTTATTCATGTTACCATTATGTTCTGGTCTTTGCTGAAATCAATATAAACTTCCATCTGTACATTAATGGAGTTTCATTGCTTGCTTGCTTTCTGTAGCGTGCATGCATGAATACACACATGCTCTTTGCAGAAAATAGTAGTGTTTGGACTGACTGGCTGGTGCTGATTTTTCTTTTAGTCCATAATTCTTCAGTATTTTAATAGCATTTAATGATATATCCATTCACAAATGGGAAAGGAAAACACAGTTGGACTTGAGTAGTTGTGATGATAATCACCTAACAGACCAAAAAATGGGACGTGCTTTCCCAAAGGATTATCTCTCTAAAGCTACATTGCTGGAGAAGCACATAAGCCAAGGCATGATGCTCCTACGTGTGGAGGCCCAAAACATATATTTTCTTTTGGTCTGACCTACTCATTTCACACAGACGCAACCCCTTTGGGGCTACATGTACTGATATAAGGTTCTAGAAAGGCAGAGTTTCAGTATCCCTTTACCTACATTCCTTTTGCACTGTCTTCCTTTTGCACCTTCTACACATCTGAAGATTTTATGCTGCTTGAATAATGTCAAGTGTTCCACAAGGTGTTAACAAATTGCTAAAGAAATTACCTGTTTAAATGTCTACATGACTCCCTCATTCCTGGGAAATACACTAAGGGATGTTGGGAAACAAACTATATTCCCACTTTGGTCCTTACTGGAATTGTTCTCTTTCAAAGGAGCAGTTACTATGAAAATTATAGATGTTTGTGCATGCATGTGTGTATATCTACTAGTTTAAAAAAAGTTAAAAGTCTTAATAAGTCAATTCAGAAAATTCACAATTGTGATTTGAAAAAAAACCCTGATTATTCCAAAGATAGAAAATTAAAATATTGCAATCCTAAATCTTGTAGTGTTATACTGGTGGCTGTAGATGTACTCATGTCAATCTTTACAATGCAATTTGATTTTTATTGAATTATTTAGTGCAATACCATTAAATGAAGTTGTGAACTGAAATACTGTAATATTTTGTCAAACCTTGATATACATAATTGTCAAACATTCTTCTCTACAACACATATCAGACAGAGACATTACGAATAGCTCACAGACACACAAGTTTCTGGTCCACCAGTAATAGATCAAGAAATCTCTTTCATTTGAGATAAAGAACACTATGCATATGTATTAATATACTCTACAGCATGAATAGTTATGGCCACTTGTATTATGCAGGTACATCCTGAGGTACATCACACAGCTTATGATCCAAGTGAAGTGCCAAAATGGTCTTTCCACCACCCTCTACTCCAGGATTCTCTCAGTTGTAACTTTGACAAGAAGCGGAAGAAGTAGATGTGTCCCTGTTCTTGATAAATAGTTCGGATCCAGCCAAGAAATGCATTTAATTTTTGGAAACACAGCATTCCTTATCAGTTTAGTGATACAGATATAGCCTAACAGAGCTAGTTTTAGAGAGGAAACTGATAAGCCAGCCCTCTTTAGCCCCATTACATTAAACAATTTTACAATACATAAAAAATTTTACCTGTGTTTTTTGAAGATATTTTGACATCTTGACACTTTCCAGCTGGCAACCTATTTGTTGTTTCTTTTGGGAGCTTTTGATTTTTGTAAGTTACACTGGTGATAATCCCTGTAGGAGCTTGCATTGATATGTATATAAGAAAGTGAAGTCAGAACTTGTGGACAGAGAGTCAGGAACTTACATCCTTATTCTGCATATTGCAGCGACAAACAACCCCATACGCCACTGGAAAAATTGTCTTTGAGGTTTCTTGAATCTTCAACAAAGTTAACATTCATTTTTTCCAATTTTGGTTTTTATCATTTTAGTTTCCATGTTTGGAGGACTTTCAGATATTTAATATTTCTATATGAACATTTTAGCAATGCCTTTCATTTTTAAAAATTTTCTCTATTAGTCCTTAGCTGAAGATTTCTTCCAGAAATAAAATTCTAACAGCCAGGGCTGGATTTTCTTTTTTAAAATTTAAAATAATTACTCAATAACTATGATGAAAGCACTTAGAAAGGCTGAATACATATATTTTGCTTTCTATATTTGTAGCATATTAGATTATTCCTCAACAATCCAACCCCACAAATGTGGTTGCAAAAATCAGTAGTAACTGAAATAGCAATAATAAGGCATTGGTTTCTGTATGTATGCGTTGTGTGAGTTCCAGTAGGCAGTGGGTAGCCAGCACCAGAAAGCAGAAGGAAGTCATATTGAGGATCCAGTCTCCAAAAAGGCGAAGATGAGCTGCCAGAATAGAGGACCATATGGAAGCTTTATCAGAAGAAACACCCCCGCAGAGCTTACAAGTCCCGTTAGGCAGAATCTCCATTTTCAGTCCAGATTCTTTTCAGCTCTCTGCTCTGCATTAACCGCTCTGCAGACATCCCTGTCCCTCTGTCCTGGCACGTTTGTCAGCTGCACAAGCTCAGAGCATTCATGGCACTAGCCCTGTGAATTTAGCAGGAGCACGGAGGTTCTCCTCTCAATAACAGGCAGCAGTTTCTGCTCCTGAGGGCAGTAATCTCTGGGACATACCTACCTGAGTACTGGAACAAAGTCACAAAATCAACATGAAGTCCCCTAAGGGATTAATTGATGTTTGATAATTTATGATATGGATGTTGGTGAATTCTTGAACGATGCAATATCCACAGAGCATCCTTCCTACTGAAACACCTCTGAAAGGAAAACCTTATCTTTCATTAAAACAATAATAATTTAAGGCATGAATTCTCAAAAGAGTATAAAACAAGCTATTTTGAAGGGATCACAGCAGATTTTTCAGAAAACAAAACTGTAATTTCCTTTCAGGACTCCAAATTTCCAAAAGTCCTTCAAAAGGCAGTGAATGCTCATGGTCCATACCATCCATTAAACAGCATTTTAGCAGTGATGAATTTAATCTACAAATATTATAATCAAGAACTATCCTTAGCAACCTGCTTCTAAGAATAATTGGATCTGGTTTTGTTCTTACGATTTTTATTTTATTTTAACATGAATCTGCTCTTTGGATAAGATGACAAGTCAGAACTAAAAAGCTTTATATCTGTTATATATGTTTATTTAAAGCAGGGATTTTTTCAGAATTCATATTGCAGTTTCGTAATTCACAGTACAATGATACTGACTTCAACTGTATACAAAACTCAATGATGTACAGAAAAAACCAAGTTGTTTGTTGAATCCATGGGAGACTTTGAAGAGAGAAACCTGTTGTCACATTCTTATCTAATATTTCAGAAAGATTCAGTGAACTCTATGGAAAATATGGAGGAAAAGAAGTATCCAGGAGATGTCTCCATACCAAGTCCTAAACCCAAGCTCCATTCAAGAGATCTCAAAAAAGAACTCATCACGTGAGTCACAAAAAAAATGCCATGTTTTTTCTCCTCTGCCCTGGTAAAAAATGACTTTTCCATGTTTGGAGTAGACTTGCAGGAGCAGAGTGGGGAGACTTACATGACTGCTCACTGCAGGTGGTTAGTTTCCTGCTGTGGGTATGCAACTGAGTAGAACGATGTTAGGAGCTGAGACAAGCCAGGGTAGGCCCCAAGGTTCAGATTCATGACTAATGTTATTCTCAGTATCGCTCCTTAATCCTCAGACAGATAAGTAACAAATGGGCAACAGCTCAAAAAACATGCAGAGTGACAGTTCTAGTGCTTACATAATTAAATAAACTTTATATGGACAATTGTTGTTATAAATCCACTGTTGAGAGCTGGAGTAGAAGGTCTCAGGATTTCTCAAACAGGAGCCACGCAACGTTCATAAAAAGATAAAACACAAGATAGGAACTGCCTCAGTGTTTTCCAAACTGTAGGAAATCTGCGTTTAAGTTTTTCATCAGATTCCTTCAAAGCAGAATTAGTTATTCTGTCCAGCTGAAAAATCAGTGGATATACAAATTCACACTCTGGGAAAATAGGTTAATACTCTCTTTTCCTAAGTACAGAGACTTGCTTGCTCTGTCTTAAGTTCCACGATTTTACTCTCTAAAACTGAATAGAAATTCCATAAAATCTTTCTACATGCAACAGCTTGTTTTACTTCAGAGTCATTCAATAAAATTGCCCCAAACAGCTCATAACACTTTTCACAAAATCCTTTTGGATTCACAACCTCATTTTGATATCAATACGATATTTTCACACATTTGTAAAAGTCACCTAGCACTTAGCAATCATTTATAGCACCTTTCTTTTTATACCAAACCAGAATAATTTTCTCTAGATAAGCGCATTCCTTATCACTTAGTGATGTTAGTCCATAACATCTCACTGCAGGCTCATCCATAAATAAATGAGTCGCATCCTGTCATCTTCTGTTCTGCTCCCAGACTCAGTGGCACTGAAGCAGTTAGGTTGGCCTCTATCTCTAGAATTTGCAGTTCCCTGGGGCAAGCTGCTGTGAAGAGCTACTCTTTCCCCTTGTACCATGTAGTCTGTACGTAGTCTGCACAACATTATATCTGCAGTTGGAGTTCATGACCTAAATTGCTATAGATAAGGTTTGTTTTGACTCTTCTAAAACAAATTCATACAAAAATCACTGAGAGATTATTTGCTGAAGACTAATGGCTTTTCCTTTGTAATACTTATTCCTTTTTAATATTGACCTGTTTTGAGACATCTGTAAAATACTTTTCTGCTCTCCTAAATAATAATACACAGACTATTACTAGGGCAATGATCAGCTTACAGTGGTTTTACTGTATTATTTTCAAACAGTGAGTAGAAATAGGTATCATCTAAAAATGTATCTCTCTAGTAAATTAAACAAGATACAGTTTTAATTTATCAGAGTAACCTATAGGTAATATAGGGATCACACTGTATTTCTCTGATCCCATTGAGGTCAGAACTCAGACAGAACAATTCAATACAGGTGGCTCCATCATGAGGAAGTTTTAAAAATGACATAAGCACTTGCAGAGAAGAATTTTCTGACATGGTTAGCTCAGATGCAGTGAACTTTTTTATAACTACCACCACCTAGCATGTGCTCTCTACTTTCACGAGCTAGTTCTTGTGGACATAACTGCATTGCTCAGGTTGAAATAGGCTGTGAAAATGAGGCGGATGTCTTCCTAAGGCTTCTTCACAGATTTGAGAAAAATCCTAGCACTCTATCAGCTCACAGAAAATAGCCAGGTGAGGATCTCAGCAACCCCTTATTCATTACTATGGAGCACTAGTTAAAGTTTGTGTACAGTTTCTTCTTGCCCTTTTTATCCCTGTGCCCAGTAAAAGAAACCCTCTCCTTTATAAGGCGACTCTGCAGGGTTGCTATCCGAGTGTTTTAAAATACTGTAGAAAGGTACAATTACTTCACTTACCACTCTCTGTTTCTTGATGTCTTTGTCCTCTTGCAGAGGACTGTATCCAAATTTGATTTGAATTGATGAGCACAGTGCTATGACGGAAGGGCTGAGGAAAAACGGAACCTGTAGCATCTTCTCCGGGTCAAATATACCTCCACCTCTTGGCATAAATGACCATATTTGTCTTGCTAAGTGCACATCAACTTTGTATCACTTCTCAAGTCAGTTGAGAAACATCTTGGGAAACTATTGTGCTCTTTCTGAACTTCTGTTGCGTGAGCTTGATGTGCTTTCTGTTCTGCAAACAACTTTAGCACGTAATTTCTCACGTCAGCAGGTAAAGGTTATGTCTCTAAAGAAGGTGCCTTGTTTTAGTTGGAAGTTGAGGGAATTATTTTGGACACTACTATTCTCTAGCCTGCCTTAACACTGGAGGTCAGATCAGAAACTTCAGTTTTCACATTGCATATGATTAAGAAATGATGTTTTGACTTGTTTGCACAAGTGGAAACAGGAAGCCTTTTTTTCCATCTATGCTTCAAATAATAATAGAAAACTATGAGTATTGGTAGGTTTTGCCGGTTTTCTGCAGAGTCATGATAGTGTTGAGATGAATAATAATTGTCCTAAGGATCATTACACAATTCACTGCATGATAGGGTGATCTAGGGAGTATATTATACATACTCTAACTTCTTATATAATCTTCTTTGTATAGCTGTCCAACCCCAGGATGTGATGGCAGCGGTCATGTAACCGGAAACTATGCCTCACACCGCAGGTAAGAAACAACAGGAAGCCTAAAGCAGGAAATAGAGCTACTTTTAGCTATTGTCATCTTTGAACATTTTTAGGCTAAATGGATAAATATTTAAAAGTAATTTACAGAAAATAATCCATACAGCAATATGGCCGTTTTTTCTGGTCCTGTTATATTTTGTGGTGGCCTGGACTCAATACACTGACGGAACTAAGCAGCATCTGCTTGTTACTATAGCTGCATTTCTTAGCTGAGATCTGTAGATAAATCATTTAGTAAAGTCTGCATTTTCCTAAGTGCACAAGCACTCTCTGTGTGAACGCTGATGCATGAGATCTTAAATGAGGCTTCCACAGTTATTTCTATGAATGGCTTTGAACTTCATAGATCTGCTAATATAACCTGGGGATGCTTAGTATTTTCCTCAGAATAGCCTGCTGTCCACCTAGGGATTGAAAAACATCCTTTCCTTTGGGATAGGAGGGAAGCAGTTTCTGCCTTTTCCCAGCCACACAAACCAGATGCTCTACCTGCCCTTCATGTAGGTAATATAAAGGAAAGACTCAGGGTACCACTGACTCCCCATGCAAAGCTTTACAGAGGCTTCAAAAATTTTGGCCCTAACCTTATATCATTCCAGCAATTTAAGAACTACGGCTTGATACTGGCTGCTTCTCCTTTGCAAAGAGCAAATAATTGAGGTTATTGCTTTCCCCATTATAAGTTATAGGTTATCTGGAGATTGCTGTCTTGGGCAAAAAAATGTATCTGTTTTAGTAAAACATTTCATATTGTGGGTTTTTTTCAGTGTTTCTGGATGCCCCTTAGCAGACAAGACATTAAAATCCCTTATGGCTGCTAACTCTCAGGAGCTTAAGTAAGTATTGATAATAGCACTAATGTTATTGTTATTTATCTTCAGTCAACATGTTCACTAAGTTAATGCAGTTGCTCATCTGAATTGCTCTGAGCTACATCAAACCTTTGTCCAAACTTAAAGTGAATTGGTTTTAAAACTTTTGAGTGAAATAGAGTTTAGTTTTCTTCATTTGTCTTCCTTCATTTTTTTCATTAATTAACCTGAACCTGGGGAAAAACAATGTAAACATTAGGAGAGATACTGCTCTCACAGTATTTCTAATTCAAAGAGAAATAGAAAATACCTAACAAGTAAGTGGCCTGGAAAACAACACAACTCATTCTGATTCAGTTAGAACAAATCAGCATTATTTATTTAAGAATAAATCTACTTAGAATAAATCTAAAAATGAGACCAGAACTCCTGTAAGTCATTTTTTATTATTCAGTACAATATACTATGAGTTTAATGTCACTGAAACAGACATCATGATTTTGTACTGGCATAATTCTCACCATGAAATGTCACAAAAGGACTGTGCAGGCTCTGCTATATAGACAGATGTATAGGGACATATGAATATTTCAAAAATCTGTAGTCAAGAGAGGCACTGGCAACCAGTCATCTAGTTATTGAATTGGCTTTGTCAATAAGGATGTGGGGAAGAGGAAAGGATAATTAGAGTTCTTTCATAGCTTTCCCTCTACAACTTGTAAATTGGTTCCCATAATAGACGGCTTGGAAAAACTCATGAATGCATGTAAAAAGGGAATAATCCTGTGACAGTCCTTTCTGTCCTTTAGGTTCATCCCTAGTCCAGACAGAAGAAAATAAATTCTGATCATAGTACTATCATGCTGTTCTCATGGTATTAATAGTAGGAGTGACTACACTTAGGCTTAAATCAGTGTTTAGCTACCCCAGACCAATTGTTAGTGGTCTTACTCCCTAGTTTGACAATTTGAATTACAAACAAAATGCTGAACTGATCATAGCTATGAAGTTGAACCTGCAGGAGAAGTAGAAAAATGGCAAAGGTCATTTATATGGGCAAGTAAAGCCAGTCAGTGAACTGACACGTTGGCACAATATTTTTCCATCACTGAGTCTCAAAAGGTGTAAAAATTAGGTTTAGTTTGTTTTAAAAGAGTAAGAGGTAAGGAACCGACTTGTGAAAATGCTGACAAATTCAAAATCATTTGCTGAGTCATATATGTATGTCCCTGCTTTTCTTGGCTTTCTGCCATACATAGACACTCACACAAATATTTTGAATAGTTGCTCCTCGTGCAGTCCCCCCTCCCCCCATACTCATGTGTGAATAAGGAAATTTGCATACCAATATGGTTATTTTTCCACTAAAGCTTCTAGAGTTTTGGTCATGCCATAAGGAAAGAGGAGCAACAGCATATGACTTAAATGACAAACTGCACTCTGTACGCCATGTATAATAAGTGAGTTGTGAAAGACAAAGTCTAAGTTCATGGACATTTCACAGACAGAAATATGTTGCATAACACACTTAGCATTTAATTTCAATTAACTAGAAAAAGAGCAAAAATCAAAATCTGTTCACAGACAATTTGCAAAAGGAAAAAGGACTAAATAAAATTATTTTCCACAAATGTACCACCTTATTTTAGCTTTCTGCAAACATAGTACAGGTGAATTTTTAAACAAAACTCTGCTTTTGATAAGTGTTACCTAAATGAAATCTTATGCCAAAACCTGTTAATCCTGCTTGCACTGGTATAATATAGTGATATCAATAGTTAATGTTACTATTTCTATGTGAGCAGAGGGCATAAATGCTCATAGAATCAGGCCATGAAAGCACCCTCATGTAGTTAAGCATGAATATGAAAAAGCTGTGTATTTTTCCAAATGTTATTCATGTTTAATCTGCCAGAATCAAGATACGATTTTGGCTTTATTTATGAAACACTAAGCCAGCAAAGATACAAGGCTTTCATGTGATCTGCAGTTAGGAAATAAGGAAGATCTGTTCAGAAAGTAAGACTTTGTGCCAGATTCAAGATTTCTGTATCTGATGGTTCTTGCTGCACAGAGCAATCTAAAGTGGTCAAGTTAGAACATACTAAAGTTGATGACTCAGATTTTAAAGCTGTAAGGGATAACTATGACTTATTACCCTATTTCACCAAATAGGTTGCTTATCAAGCCTTATGGAATTTTAAAAGCATACTTTAGGATGACATTTACTTACAGTTCAGAAACTTTAAGGAATAGGTAATAATTGTTGCAGTGGTTAAATATCAATTTTTAGGAGAGATTCTAGTGTTTGTTCCAGATAGATTTCACACAACACTTCAATGCTAATCCCTGTTCCATAGGAATCATGATATATTTCAGTCAGTAATTTTCTCAGCTGACACCTGTGGGTTTACCTTACTTATAGTTCATATTCAACCATCCCTGTGAGTTTTCTCAAGAGCAAAAGTACCAAAAACGCTCCTAGATCTGCAGTTTAGTGAGTCAATGTTACGTGTATTTGTTCATCTACGAAAAAATCAAGCAGGACTCTTGGAAAAGGGAACAAAATAGTAGGTACTTGATGCACAGTTACACAAATTTCCATGTGAAACCACCGAGAGATTTGTTCTTGGAAAACAAACTTGATGAATTATAAAAGAATCTGTAACCTACACCCACTTGAGAGTTGACATTTTTTAGCTTGAGCTCCTGAGGCCTCTGCCCCTCTGATGTAAATCTGATTTTCTTGGCTCTGCACAGGAATCCATAACAGATGATAACTCCCTAAGCTGGGGCACCAGTCCAAACTCATCAGCCAGTTAAAAGCTGATGAAGATCCACAGAATTACTGACTGTAAGGCAGTACATTGTTAGTATATCTTGTTTTGTGCAATTTCACGTTCCATAAAAAGTTATAACTAATATTTGGAAAAGTCAACCTAGTAGTCAACGTTAGGAGTCTTTCTAGGGAAAATTCTTACTAATTTGTCACTAGACCACCTGAAATATCATTTTATATTTTCATCAGTATTGGTAATATATCAGCTTCAAATCTTCATAATCTCAAGAACGCCGTAGACTCTAATCTGAATGTGAAATCCATCTGCTTCCATAACTGGCAAATACAGATGGGGAGACTCAAATTTAGTTCAATGTGGTTTTTAAGTTCATAACTCTCAGATATGAATATCTCCCACAAAAACCTCTTACTGAATTAAAATCCATGTCCAGTCTATACGGACTCCCTTCCATCTGTGATCATCCGATAAAACAAGTAGCCAAAATTAATATACATAGTATTTGGCAGGTGTTTTGAATTTACTCATGAGCATTCACACTCTCCGGACATCTGCCCTTGCTTCCTGCTCCACATGACATTGTGCCTACTCTTTGTCCCACACTCAGTCAGGTCAACATTCAGCAATACATAGCTGAGTATAGCTGGCACTCTGCAGCCCACACCTCTACCTGCGCTGTCAGTGTGAGACATACCATTCTGCCAAAATATTTTCTTCAGAAAACGCCATCATGAAATGTTATGACATTATCTTTTTTTAAAAAAAAGTCTCCCCTTTCTTCATTTGAAATTATTTGCTGAATTCTACGTGAATCAGTGAATAAATTCGGTCATGTCCGAAAGAAGTCATATTTTTGACATATTAATTGTTGGCAGAAAAATAGTTTTACATATTCTGTGAAGAGATGCACCTGCACACTCAGATGTGCTATTACAATTATATTTGTAGGTGTATTCCATAGCGGGCTCCCAGTGACTGGATTAAATCATCCATCTCCTTATGCCGGGAAAGATTGAGTAAGAGCTGAGACCCTTAAGGCAATATTAAACTATACAAGTTTCTTTAATGGTTCAGTAGATGATTATTTGAAACAACTCTTTCTGTAATTCTGATACTCTATAAAATTCATAGCATCAAAAGGCCCTTAGGGATGCGTAGTGTAAGAACTTTGTGCTGTATAATACGCAAACATAGAATGGTTGGCATAACTTCTAAAAGTTTTTGGTTTGGTTTGGTTTATTTCTTTGGGTACTGAAGTATGTTTCTCTTCTTTAAAAAAACACAAACCAAACCACTACACCAGGGTATAAATACAAATATATAAACCTTGACTTCTGAGACGGAAGATTCTACCAGTAAGGACCTGCTCCAAACACCACAGAAGTCAGTGTAAAAACTTACTGACTCCAGTAGGGTTTTGGAGCAGGTTCTTTTCATATATCACCAGCATGCAAGAAGCCCACCCTCCCAGACCACTGGCCAAACTATAATAACAGGCAAGTTTATTTCTTTTCATGATATGGATGTTTTAGTACTTAACATTCGTACTTGAAAAGGCTTGTTTGTTGCACACATACACAGAAACCCCTTTACTATGAGGCATAAGCATAATCCAATTGCCAAGCTGAATACTCAACTGAATATAGTGCTAGAAAGATATGGTCCTGTTGTTTGCTTACAGTGCTAGAATTTACATAACATTAAATTCAAATTCTGCCTATTATCTACTGATGCCTAAAAGTAATACTGCTTCTCTGCTTTGCTTTCCCTTTCGGTAAATGCTGGCAAAGTACTTATTTATATCTCTACCTGAAAACATTAGAAAGATAAAAACAAACACATAAGAGCAAATTTACAAATAGATTGATATCAAGCTGATTGGATCAGCTGCTGTTGATCTTGTACACAGAAAAATGTTTGATGTAAACAGTGTTATAAACTAATTAAATCTACGTATCATATGCAATATAGTTCACTTTCCTTAAAAAAACTCTGTTATTAAAAAAAAAATTAAAGCCCAAAAACATATGAAATAAGTCTGCTCATTTTTAAAAATATTAGCAGGAACTAGTTTTAATTATTTAACAAAAGCTCTGCTGTTCTTTCTTGCACCCTAGACAAAATGTAGAATATGTGCCTTTGAAGCTGTATTTTGTAAGCTCCCTGTATTATTTCATAGGTGCCCGACCCCTGGCTGTGATGGCTCTGGCCATGTGACAGGGAACTATGCATCCCACAGAAGGTAAAAACTGTCCCATCACAGGGGGCTGCAGCACTTGGGGTTCTCAGCAAGCAGCAGCAGAAAGATGTGGCTTTTATTCTGTTTTCTTCTTTCAGCTTATCTGGTTGTCCTCGTGCCAGGAAAGGAGGTATCAAAGTCACTCCTACAAAGGAAGATAAAGAAGACCCTGAACTAAAGTGAGTACAAAACCAGAGGTTTACCACTAGTGAAGAGAGAAAAAAAAGCCTGTAAGAGCTCAGGACTTGAGGGATCATAGGAGATGCCCCAGTTAATCTAAGCCACATGAGCATATGGCCTTGGAATTGAACCAAGTGTTTCTGCTTCTAGAAAAGCTGGTGGAGTCCTTCACCTTGGAGCTTGAACAGTGAGGAAGGATTGCTATATCTTCTTGCATTGGTCCAATTATTTTAAACAGTGTTATAAAAATGCCACTTGCTTGGCAAAATGAAGGAAAACAAATTATTTCTGCCTGTAGTGAAATCTTAACATGTCAGCTAATTAACTAACAGCGACCTTAAAAATATGCCCCAGAGAACTTAACTGTATGTCTCATGTCTTTCCACTATAAATAAATTAAAAATTCACTTAGAGTGAAAACTGGAAACTCAGTAAAAATTCATTCTTGACTTGCACACATATTCCAATAAAATCAGGAAACTATAACTGCCAAAATACAGATTTGAAGATTTAGTCGCACAAAATACTGTTCTTAATGCTTGCTAATGATGTATGAGAGGCTGCATAACACTGACAGAGCAGTGCAAAAAAATCCCAAACCTTTCACTGCTAGTATTTGCATGAAATGATAGAAGTTTTGCAGCTACATGAACGCACCCTCTGCTTCATGCCAGACACATACATAGAGAGGAGCATTTACTTTCCATATGCTTGTTGAAGTATGAGCTATTGCTTGTGATAGAATTTCAATTTTCTTTTCTGGTAAAATACTCTCTAAACCAATGTTTTAGTTTCTTAAGGTGTATGACTATATTTTATATTGCCTAATCTTAAAATCAGATGAGCCCTCTTAATTCAGTTTGCTATGTATTGGGTGTATCTCTGGTGACTGATTCTTAATCCACTAAAACAAAGCGGCACAGGCAGCTGAAATTTTCTCAGACTTTCTTGAATTTGTCTTTGCCTGCTCTCTCCAGTGAAAACAGGAGGTCTTTTGCTGTGTTTCTGTAGATGTCCTGTGATAGGCTGTGATGGCCAAGGTCACATATCAGGTAAATACACTTCTCATCGCACTGCTTCTGGTTGTCCTTTGGCTGCCAAGAGACAGAAGGAGAGTCCCGTCAACGGGTCTTCACTATCCTGGAAACTGAACAAACAGGAACTGCCACACTGTCCTTTGCCAGGCTGCAACGGGCTGGGTCATGTTAATAATGTTTTTGTCACCCACAGAAGGTATAAATTTGTGTTTTCTCTTTTTATTTATCCTTAACAGTCCACTGTTGAATTGAACATGTGAAATTACAGTGTGAACAAATTGTTCTGAAGTCTTTTAAGTAACAATACAGTTTACACTGCAGCTAAAGTAATTTGGATCACAATATCTTTCAGAGAGTTGAGATAAATTTTTACTCTTTTTTCTATGTTCCCACTGCAGTGTGACTTTCTAAGGACTTTTCTTCAGATTAGCAGTTTCTATATGGTTTAAAATTTAACAGTTCTTTCCTAGGCATATATGGAGTTGTATCTGCATAGCTTTTATGGAAAATGCAAATATCATAATATCATTGAATTCTCACCAGAAAATATTTAACAAGAAAAATGGCTGCTTTAATTTCATCTTTCTACCAGTGGAAAAACTGTTTTCATAAACTTTGTATTTAAATCGCTAAGACCATACAAAAAAGTAAATGTAGAATTCATATGGACTGTAAAAGTTATAACAGCCTTACAAAGCAGAAATCACACATATAAACAGTAACAATAAACACTACAGTTTTATATATCACTTTGAAAAAAACTAGTATAATTTGACCATGTTCCACCAATATTACTCAAAAAAACTATCAATAGAATCTAAATTAATACCTAGCAAAGTTTGTTCTTCTGTCTGTAATAGGAATTAGTCTACATTCTATAAGCTCTTTGCTTTGTTTATAACACACTTGAACCAACCTCTCCAATACAAGAATGTCCAAGGTGACATGAACGATTTGAGTCATAGTCCAGTATTATCCTAACTTTACGATCTACATCTCATGTTAGTTTTTATATTGGGACATCACTGTAAATTGAGGCTAATTAAGCAAATAACATAAATAGCACGTTAGCTGGTTCCAACTCCTACAACTCCTACTAGAATGGATTACAACTCAAAATCATGTTTGTTAAAATGAGGTAGCGAATACAGCTTTGTGATATAATATCCTTCCCTAGGACATCTGAAACATAACAAGTAGCCCATGGTTTTGAAACATGCTTCAGTTAGTTATCTGCTTTGGGCAGAAATACTAAGCAGCATTTTAGAACTGTAGAACTAGCATCTTTGCCTGCATAGATTTTAGCTAAGTCAAAGTGGAACTAACTTTAACCTGCAAAAGCCTTTTTTTTGTTGTTTATTTTTTTCCCCATGTGGAAACACCGTATCTGTTCTTAAGATTTTAATTTTAACATGTACACAAAAATCAATTTACCTTCACTCCTTACTTGGCTACACCTGCATACAATTCCTTCTGCTTGTTCTTCAGTATATGGGTATTTCTTTTTTGTTATTTATAAGGAGAGTATTAATACAGTGCAATTCATCTTAGCCCTTTAGCGGGTTATAAAATTGTCTTAGATAATTACCAGCTGATGAAATTGTAAGCCTTGAAATAGCAAAATGTAATTTAATGTGAACAGTGGTTAAAAAGCAAACTGACTATATAACAGAACCATTCAAAAAAGCTATTACAGTCTATAGGATATATCCAGAGTTATTATTGCCTTGATCATTATTACATATCAACAAAATGATACAATAGTCCTGCACTGTGGAAATCACCCCATTAACTAGTTATTTCTTTAGGATTGTAAACTTGCCACTTTAAATGACCATGCCACCCCTCCCCTCTGGAACACAAGCCTTCAATAAAAAAATAGAAAGTTTTTATCTGTAAGTGTCAGAACTTAGGAATTCTGTAAATGTACCTTCACATAGCTTAACAGTAGCTGCCACTGCTATTCCTATTATTCTAAAATATGCTTGAGTTGTTTACTTATAGGTTGAGATTTCTGTGCCAAGCTGGAATATACAGTTAAATGTTTTTTTATGAGTTATGTCATTCCCAAAAGCTATACTATAATGGAGATACTGATGTGACCTTAGGTACAGAGGTCTGTCCAAGTGCATGATAATATTGCCTGAAAGGATTGTTGCCATTTTCAAGTGGGTGCTAATGTTGTTTTTTTCTACCCATTTTAGCCTGTCTGGTTGTCCTCTGAATGCACAAGCCATAAAAAAGGGCAAAATTTCGGAAGAATTAATGACTATCAAGCTCAAAGCAAGTGGTGGTAAGGAGATTTGTAAGAGATGATGACATTTATTTAGATAGAAGGGCCCTGACTCCCATTTATACTTCTGCCCCTTTATGCCATTCTGGCATTAATTCTCACTCCTTTCAGTTGTCTCTAACAATAATAAATCTTGAATAACAAAAATCTTTGCATAACAGACTATAAAATTATTCTCATTTACATCATGATAACTCAACATTGCAGGCATGTTCTCATCTTGTCTCAGAACATTTTTTTTATTTGGAGATGATTTCAATATTATTATTACTAATAAATTATTAGTTACAGAACAGGAAGACTTAGCTATCTGATGTCTATAATAAGAGGGGATTTTGTTTGTGTGCAAAAGTTGACTCCTGTCCCTAACTTGAATACTACATGCTTTAGGATCTGTGCAGTACTTTGACAATTTTTATAACCCAAGTGTAAAGGAACAATTGCCAAATAGTTCCAGGGGGGAAATATGTAGGAGTCTCCTTTCTTATATAGTGTGCTTTAGAAAGCTGGGCATTAAGCCAGGATTCAGAGAATTTAGTTTTATGTCTCCAACTGCTGAGCAACATGGTTGTGTTAGGTTGTGCAAATGAGCTTGCTTCCATGTGCCCATGTTGTCACTGGGGTAAGGACTGCTGCTTTCCCGAGATTTCCAAAGCTGGCTCCCCAGTTCAAGGGGACTCAGTTCAGGGCTCTAATTTTTAAAGCAGTAATCACAACAGTGGCAGAAACCTCCAGGCAGAGTTGTTCTCAGAGTGACACTAGACAGAAAGAGGGACTTGTACTGCCAGCAGTTGTAGCTGCTCAGTATTTTTCAGGACAAAGTTTTCATTAAAGACCTAAAGTTTTTTTTTCTTTGCTATGTAACTTGTGGGGCGTAAAACATATCCTTTCTTTTTTTTTTTTTCCTCTGTAATGCCTGTTAACTTCCTGACAATTTCCCATTTGCTGTTATTTAAATTCTACTATTTATCACATGTAACTAAGGCTGTGCTGCTGCTTGAACCTATTCTGCACAGAGATTTGCCCCCACAGAACTCCTTGTAAGATCAGAGGCAGGTACAGATGAGCTTACTAAAGTCAGTAATCATGCAAGAAAGAATTGATCCTGGGCTGATCCCTGCAAAACAAGGGTTGCTGATACATTTCTTCTAAAACAAACAACAAAAAAAACCCCACTGTAAACACACCCCCTCATGTTTTACACGCCCCTCATGTTTTATGATAAACTTTCCTCTTTCTGTGCAGTTTTTTGTTTCTGTATCCTCCAGTCTGTAGTCACATGTTGCACTGGAAAAAAAAAACAAAACAGAAAAACAAAAAACAAGCATGTGAAACACAAAGATTCAGAAAGCGTCTTCTGTGTTTCAGATCATATAGAAGTTTTACAGCTAGGAAACAATTTTGACAGTAAAATCAATGTAAAAGGAAACATGATAAATCATTTGATCAAAAGCTTGTTATATTCCTCTTGTTCAGTAAGAGATAACACAGCTTGTTACTTATACATACATTTACATGTGGACACTTTGACGTTGGTATTCTCAACTATTTGTAGGTATTGAGAGTGATGAAGAAATCAGACATTTGGATGAGGAAATAAAAGAACTGAATGAATCCAATCTAAAAATTGAAGCTGACATGATGAAACTTCAAACCCAGGTATGACATTGCTGTTAAAGTTTTAGCTTTTCTTATGCTACATTTAAGCATAATAAATGAAATGCTATGTAAATGCTACGTTTAAATACAGTTAGTCTTTGGTGTACTTGTTATCACTCTGTATTGATATCCTACATGCTTTTTTGTCAATTTTTGTTTTTTGTTACCCAGATTCCTGAGTATAGTCTTAAAGATTTGGTGAATGACAGATTTAAGGCAGTTTGGAACTAATCTTGGCAAGTAGAAAAAACATATTTAGCAAAGAAAAGATTCATCTTTCTTTGTTGACTAAACCTCTGTTGACCAAAATGTGCAGGTTCCTATGACTGCGGTTTTTAGGGAGGTCGTTACCTCTTAATAGCACACTCTGGCTCTTAGTGTGAGTTGACTTTGTTCTTATGTGTATCTAAGAAAATATCTTACTTCAGTTCTCTTCCTGTCAGTTATTCAAATAGCCTGAATTTTGCCTCCAGGCAACACCTGGCAAAGAATGGATGCCTTTTACTTGATTGTGTGGCAGAGGAGTTTGACAGGAGCTATGGAAAAGTCATTCTCTTTCATTCTTTTGTACCCTAGAGAAATTAAATTGGCTTTAAGGCACTGATAGTAGTTCTATGGAGTGAGCTGAATACATTCATCCCTATAGAGACTCCTAGATGCAGAAGCCTGCTCCATACATTAGGAATAAGGGTTTAGGAAAAAAGTTCCTAAATGAAATCTGAGAGCTG
Source organism: Tapera naevia (assembly GCA_033556795.1). Taxonomy (NCBI): domain Eukaryota; kingdom Metazoa; phylum Chordata; class Aves; order Cuculiformes; family Neomorphidae; genus Tapera; species Tapera naevia. The sequence goes on from JAUMJJ010000038.1 coordinate 24,299,887, forward strand.
AATATAAGTCTAAACCGATCTGAAATAAATCGAACGTAACTACCCCCCCTTTATTTGTACTACACTGGAATGCATAGTGTTGATGCACATTGGTTTTGGAATAACCACCGTGTCTATGGTCTAAATAAGGGGCAAGGTTATGCCACCTATGTTGGTACTAAATTATCTGGCTTAGACTGTAAAGACTATGGGGTTATCCATCCCAAATTTGGTCAGGGAAGTGATCATTCAGAGAAGTGGTTGAGCAGCTGAGGGAACTTGGATTGTTTAGTCTGGAGAAAAGGAGATGGAAGGGAGGCCTTATCCGTCTCTACAGCTACTTGAAAGGAGGTTGTAGTGTGGTGAGTGAGTGTTGGTCTCTTCTCCTAGGTGACTAGTGGTAGGACAAAAGGAAATGGCCTCAAGATGCACCAGAGGAGGTCTAAATTGGATATGAGGAAAAATTTCTTTACTAAAATAGTGGTTAAGCATTAGAACAGACTGCCCAGGGAAGTGGCTGAGTCATCATCCCTAGAGGTGTTCAAAAAACATGTAGACATGGCACTTCAGGACATTGGTTTAGCAGTCATGGTGGTATTGGGTTGACAATCTCAGAAGTTTTTCCAGCCTTAATGATTCTATGAAATTGCACTGCAGTACACACCGGTGGTGTTTAGTGTCTCCCCAGGATACTTATTTCAGTTTCTGGTGGTCACTATGCTGTTTGCACAGATATTGCCCAGTATATGCAGTGAAATTTCTTCTAAGACTTGCTCCCTGGTGAAGGCAGAACTGAACTACAGCTCTATGTGGCGTACTCTATCTCCTTTTAATCTAGCCCAACCAGATGTTAGATTGCTGCGAGCACCTTCCAGAGAAGTTGTAGTAGATTGCATGCAGGCAAAAAGGGTGTTCCTCTCCCTGAAGATACCTTTGATGTGTGACAATGTGTGCGGAAGGGAACTAGAGTGGCTTTAGCAGGAGGCGTTTAAGTAGTGTAGAGATGTGCATCCTAACAAAGAGACGGTGGGCATAACAGCCATGGATGTGATTGCATCGCTCCGCACCTTGAGGAGGTGTGGCCACGTAGAGGGCTGCCAGGTATGGGTTTTGTTCAGCCCTGGCCCACTGTCTTGCCACCTGCTGCAGGACAAGGAGATGGGCAGCAGGCAATCAGGCTCTGCTTCTGTTTTCTTCAGTTTTTCAGCACTGCATTCGACACATAAGTCTTCAGAGCTGATACTCACACACTCCTGCTGAAAGGATGCCGTTTTGCTACCTCATACACTTTTCCTGCTCTTTCCAAACCCCTTATTTCCACTGTTAGTCAGAAATCAGCTTTGCAATGATTGTTGTGCACTCAACCTCTCAGTTTCCTTTGCACTCTATTTTTCTCTTATTGTTTCCAGCACCAGCCCTGCTGTTAATCCCAGCCAGCCCGCAGCTCTACCCTCTGTCCAAGGAACAGGGCAGGAAAGTAGCACAACAGCTAATACCCATGTCCTTGCTATTATGGTCGATCGGCAGGGGTGTTGTAAGAGCAGGACAGCAATGTAAACAACAGCCTCCTTTCTCTTTCCCTCCACCAGCCCTGCGGCCACACTCACTCTCCATCCCAGCTTCAAGTTGACCTTCCCCCTCTGAGCTCAATTTCTTCCTCTCCCTGTGAGGCACCCTGCAGTGCAAGGTTTCTCCTTAAACCAGCAGCAGAGTCCATCGGTTCAGAGCAAATACAAGCGCTTCCTTGCTCTGAATGTTTTGTGGAGAAGTTATGTCTCTCCTAAAGTAAACCACACCTGAGTTTCTGATCTATCGAGGCCCCTCTCATAATCACATGACCTCCGTTTCGTGCTAACAACACTGCCAAAGGTCTGTCTGTGTGTTTGAACCTGCCTGTGTCTTTTAGATCACGTCTATGGAGAGCAATTTGAAAACAATAGAAGAAGAGAACAAACTCATAGAGCAGAACAATGAAAGCCTGTTGAAGGAGTTAGCTGGCTTAAGCCAAGCCCTGATCTCCAGCCTCGCTGATATTCAGCTTCCACAGATGGTAAGACCACAGCCAGCAGCTTCACACCTTCTTTGAGACAGTTTGCCAGCACTTAAGGCAGATGAGCAAACTCAGGGACCAGCAGGAGCACTGGAGCTGCATTAGCAGAGATCTCTTTTAGTTTAATTTACTTTGCAGAGATACTGGATCTTGAAATCTGTGTAGTAGCAGGCGCAGTTGCTTCCAGACTGAGCCAGCCCAGATATCTCTGCCCTGTTACCGTGCTGTGCAGGACAATCTTTTCCCTCATGCCTCCTTTTCTGAATGTCCGCATAGAGTGAAAACCTAACACCGAGAATCCCTATTTACTCTGCTCCTAGATCAAACCTTTAACCTGTTTCATACAGGTGATTTTTCTGGAGCCAACAAAGCTCTACCTTCTCAAAAAATCTACATCCTTGGTGTTTTGCTTGCAAAGGCAGGCTATATGTGCAAAGGTACTCAGGTCTCTAGAGTTACAGTCCCCTTTCCCAATCTCAAGCGTGCTGCTGGAAGATTAGAGGAGGACAGTCGTGGGGATGGCAGCCACAAAAACCAGAGCCAAACAGGCCACAATCGAAAAACAAGTTACACTGATAATAGTATATCCAGTTTCTTTTCTTGCTTGTAGAGTGTTTGGTTGCCCCAGCACTTGTTAACTCCATTTCTATAACCCCTCCACTAATCTGGATGACTGCCCTGTGTACAACTTCTCCCCAGTTGCCGTATCACTGCTTTACCATGCTTTGGGATTGGGTGTTTGAGGGGTTTTTTTGGCTTTAATTTTCTCTCCTACAATTATAATCTGTTTTGTCTTCATTTAGGGGCCAATCAGTGAGCAGAATTTCGAAGCATATGTAAATACACTCACAGACATGTACAGCAATCTGGAACGGGACTATTCCCCCGAATGCAAAGCTCTGCTGGAAAGTATCAAACAGGCAGTGAAGGGCATCCATGTGTAGGATGTGAAAGCTGCTGGGCAACAGAAATTACTTAACAGCAGTAAACTCCAGATGGATCTGTTAGGAGTTCATGTACTGCTAAAGGGTGTAGGTTGCCATGCTGCATTTACAGTTGCAACATTGCACTAATTTTTTCCCAATTGACACAAAAAAAAGAATAAAACCACAACAGACTATTTGTATTAACAGCAATGCACTCTGTTAGTATATTGTATTTATTTCAGTACAATTCCTTTTTTTTCTTCTTTTGCACTCAGTTTTTGTAAAGTGAATGTAAAAAGTGTGTGCGACTATTTTTTATATTTTTTATTTATTTCTAATCAAAGAATTTTTTTTTATCTTTTAACAGCATTTTTGCGGCCTGCCATATTTTTACAAATATGTTTATTAATTTATTTTCCAATGGGATTTTAAATGGACTGAAAAGTTATACTGTAAATTAAATAACTTGCTGGGTTTGTACAGGAAGAAAAAAAACTATGAAAGTAACAAATGACTGAACCATGGTTCTAGTTTTATTTTCCTCACATCCTGCTTTTTTATAATGGCTTTGTATCAGAAATGGATTTGCAGTAACATGAGATGTGAAGATGCATGGAATGAGAAGATAAATGGTGCCCACTAGTGGGAAACTTGGGTTCTTAAAAGCACAGTATGCTGGAAAACAGTGTGTTAAAGAATACGTTAGCAATAATGAAATATAGCAATCAGCAAAGCACTTGACTTGGCTGTGTGATTTAGTCTATGCGAATGATTATTTAAATTGTTTCAAGAGAATTTCAGATTTATTTTACCACTGCAGATTTTTTGAGAGTTAGCTCATGGAGGGAAATGACAATTATCTCTAAACAAGAAGGGTAAGTTTTTAGGACTGGTGCTTTTTTAGCATGAGATGTTGAGGTTTTAACCGAGTGACCAGTATTGCTATGGATTTGCATTTGAAAAACACAAACACATCCCAAGCTGAAGGCTTTGTATATGATGAATCGAACACATCTCCCCTGAAATGGCATTTAATACTGGTTTGAACCTAACGGCAGCTGAGAAGGCAGCAGTCTGGAGAGAAATAACACCACTCCAGCACAACTCTGGTTGCTTTTTCTCTTTGAATAAACAGTAGCAACAGCATGACTGGTTTCTCCCATCCTTATTCACTAAGACTAGGCTGATAATGAATTTATTACCAGTCCTTCAGTAGGGTACCAAGTGCTACAGAGACTACAGACAGATGAAGGTGCAAACAGACGAGCACTTGCACCGAGGTTCTGGCATGCGCCTCAGTGTCTGGTTAGCCTGGGTGTAGAACTTTTCTATCTGTCAGAAAGTAGTGGTTGCTATAACAGAGGCAATGTCTATTTCAGGGATTGTAAGTAATTAAGCATTGTTTCAAAAGTTTTTTTTATATTTATTTTTTTTAAGAAAAGGTATAAACAACCAGCTAAACTGCCTTTTTTGTATGCACACACACCTCATGTGCATATGTGCCTCAGTGTAAATGTATACATGGATCTAGCGTGTGTTTAATTTTTCCGTGCTATAATGAAAGTGTTTATTTTTATTAGCCTCATTTATATTTAGAATGAATATGATGGCATTCACAGGCTTGACATATACAATTATATTATTACTGTTCCTGCACAAAAGTACTGTTCGAAAGTGATTCAACTCTCATGCACTGTGGTCACTGTTCTGCATTAGGTGGGGGCTTGCTTTTTCAGTTTGAGGGTTGATTCAGCTCTCTGATCTTAGTTTAGACAGGGGAAAATGTAAGTTCTTAGGAGCTGTGTTTATTTTTTAATTGATTTTTCAAAGGTACCATATGTGCTGTCTAATATAAATAGGACACCAAACAAAAAATTTGCTATTAAAGTTATTGTTCCTGCTGAAGAAAAACAAAAAGCAAACATTTGTTATACTTGTTAAATGCATACAAAATGAGTTCACTCATTACAAAGACTAAAATTTAATTTACTAAATATTTTAACAAATTTGTTATATATTTTATTTAAGTAAAAAAAAAATCTTTTACTGACCTATGTATTTATTATTATGATTTACTATGGCTTCAGGTTAATTTATCTGTGTTTGGTTGTTTACTCAGGATGTTCTGTAAAGTATGTTTGTATTTATTTGCCTCCCTTGTACTTGATGTGTTTTGTAATGTGCACTGATTTTTTTTCTCTTTGTTTTCCTTTTCTTTTGTGCTTAAATGCATTGATGATCTATACTGTAAATTAGACCTTTTGTAAAGAGCGATGATGTATGCATTTTTTAATTTGGAGTAGTTTGTATACTGTTTCTTCATACAATTAATATTTCTTACATCAAAACAACAAAATTGTGTTCTGTGCTGTACATTTGGTGTATGGTAGGAAATAAAATTGATAATGAAATATTGCAGCAAGTTTGTTGGGTTTTTCAGCCTATAGATGCCAACTTGTATTACACTTTCTTAACTGCACCTGGCACTATACAATGTGTCAGATGTTTTACTTGCTTTGTGTACAAAATGTGTCATCTCTGTAAGTAAATTTCTGGTATAAATAATTTAATTAGTGTTTTACTTTGTCAATTTGAAATAAGGAGGAGAAAAATGGAACTGCTTAAGTGATCCTTTTCACTTCTGAAGGGAAAAAAACCCCAAGATAATAATCACTGTGTTATTTAATGCACTCTTTTCTTGGCAGTTGTAGACTTCATTTATACTGATAAACTATAGGATTTGTGCTGACCTTTAACAGCTGCTAAATGATGTTTAAACATAAGAGCCATTGTAAAGTTTCCAGCAATTTGGAGCCGCCCACAGTTCCAGTGCAATTTTCTGCTGAGATTTGCAGTGCTTAGACCTTGCACAAATAAAAATCCTCTGGTTTTAAAAAGACGATATTTCAAGTATCTAATGGACTTTCTTTTTTCACTGCTCATTGTAGCGAAAAGAGGCCAGTTTTATTTTGGATGCACGCTAATGGCTTCAGAAGCATTTCTTGTCTCGGGTTCCAGCTTCCCATGGACAGACCGAGAATAGTCTTCCTTAAGAAAATAGGGTAAATTTAAAGCCCATTAGGTAGCTGGCAATTATTTATTTGAATGGATATAGTTAGATAAACCAAACTGGACTCTGAAAGTAGAAAAAATGATGTGTCCTGCATTTAAATAGAATCGATGTTCAAAATCTGGATTATGACGTGAATCCTGGATACTCACAAAACTTGCTAAGTTTGGAGCAGTAGAGTCAGCAAAGGGTTGGGATAGACAGACCTGTCCTGGGAAGCCCTGCTCCACTGGGGTTCAGAGTTTTCTTTGCTCTAGGACACTTTTTCAAGGACCATATGAACTGGTTCTTAAGTAACTAATTAATAGTTACTTAAGTAATATTTCTTATTATTTCTTAATGAATATAAAATAATATTTTTTCCAGGGTCCTTCCAAATTACTGTTTAGTTTTAGCTTTAGACACTAATGGGGTAGTCTCTTTTCACAGATGAAGTAGAAATAGGTGTCCCTTAGCAATGTGCCTTAATGTCAAATAGATAAAAATGGAGACCATCATTTTTCATTTTGTCTGACTGCCTAAATTCAACTACAAATTTAGAAGTCAGATAGCCACCTCCTCACAGCTCACTTTTTAAAGATCTATACTAATTCTTATTAGCTGCTGTTTATAAGATTGGGGGAGGGCAATGAGGATGTTAAACTCTATGTACACTTAAGAAAACAATGCTGTATTCTCAAAGGTTTCTGGCAATCTGAGACAGAATCTGTGAGCAAAGCAACACATTTCCTAGTGGTTTTGGATGAGAAGCATGATATCCACAGTTAATTCATTATTTTTTTATTATCTAAAGATTGTTCCTGCGTTAATGTTTAAACAACTTTCTCTCATAATATTTATTTTAATGTTGAAATGAGGGTCTTTCTCCATTAAAAAGAATAATGTAAATAGTTAACCCATATCATTACTAAAATAGCATAAGCTGAAACAACAAAAAATTGTTTTGCTTGAAATAACCTTTTAAACCATTTCCATCTTTTGATGTCTCCATTTTTAAAAATTGGTTTGTATCTATGCCTATAGAAGGGGGAAAATACTTAATTCCGTAACAACATATCAATTCTATTGATTTAATTAATTTAAATGGAATCAAAGCTTTAAATATCAAAGAGAAGAAAGAACAGGAACAATCAACACTTGCTGTTCTGTCGGCTCAGGAAATCTATCCTGTCTCTTAACTGTTCATGACAAAGATTTTTGAGTAGAAAACAGGATCTGTTTCTAAAATCCATAACCTTATTTTTATTTACTAATTAAGCACCTCTTTTCTCCTGCTGGCTTAGTGTATCTATCTAATTATGTCAAAGCTTTTCCTCTCAGTGTCCCTTCATCCTACTTATATAGTATTTTTTTTCTAGTAAGTCACCTCATTTCTTGATGGGAATTTGTTATCATGCAATGATGCAGAGTTATGACAGAAACCATTTCCTTCGTTCCCTCCTGTTTTTCTTCAATGCTATATATTCTACCTGTCTTGGCATTTCTGCTCTACTTAAAGTTTCTTTATGATTTAGTCAGCTCTGTGATTTGGGCACCGCTAGGTGATTTGCACCAGACAAAGTCTTTTGTTCATATTGCTCTGGATACTGTTGGATGATAAATCTCCATTCAGCTTTTGTGTAATGTAGGACAGTGACCTAGTTTCAAGTATCTTTCAGTATCTCATTCTGGCTTGGTTTTCTTCTGTCTCTTTTGCTCTAGTAAGTCTTAGACAGCCAAGCTTACACATAATTTCATCAAGGATTAGTCTGATTTCCTGTCTGACTTCATGTTACAAATTGCTTCAACTGCATTTCACTCTTAGCAAGTGTTTGAATGGACATTATCCAAGTAAATGTCAAGACTTTTCAGCTATGTGTTAACAATTGCTTTTTAGGTTGTTGCTCTCTGCTCCTAAAACTGCTTCTGCAAAATATTTTTCCAAATCAGTTTTTGATGCTCAGCACCAGCTCTTGGTGCCCAACTTCACTTCTCTTGAAGGGGCCTCATTTTTAGAAGCTAAATACTATTTTTGACAAGCAGAACCTTTTCAAAATTCCCTTCTCTGGTCAATCCAAATGACTAGCTACTAAGTTGTCATATTATTATTTCATAGAATTTTTATATATAGCTTGTTAATACCTATTTGCATATACAGTGCACCATAAAATTCCAGGTGGGTACTTGTATCAATCCCAGGTATTGAAGAATCAAATAACATTGATGTTACACCAAACCTGATACCGATTCTTACCAAACTTCTATTTTACTGCCTGTGCACACCTTTTCAAGGTTCTGGTGGAAAATAAAACAAAAAGAAAAAAACAATGAAACACACCTAATTCTTTATTTTAACTGAAGATGTCATCTGTCTAAACAGCTCCCTGTCACTGCTGCTGAAACTGGATCAGGGGCTTAAAGTATCTGGCCTGCAATCTTGTTTAATTACAGTCATGTATAGCATCTCACATGCTTACTTCTGACACAAAAAAGAAAATTCTGGATTAGGAGCCAGGTCCTATGCTGATTTCAAATTTATTGAGATGAAATTAATTTGATCCTTTAGAAGCAGGATAATCATAGTTCTCTTGGGAAGGAATTGCCTAGAACTGGGAGACAGAGTCAGTTTCTTTAATTGTGATGTCTACTCAAAAAGGTTTTATAGAAGGAGTGAAGGTTTTAAAAAACTCATAAAAACATACCAGGAAAATCTGTGTAAACCAAATTCCTTCAGAGAAAAATGCAGTACCATCTCCATGGAATGAAGAGCCGAGCTCTTTGTACAGGTGCCCGTAGTAGTAGAAGCACCACACATAGAAAATTGGTGCTGAAGGCTTTGAGGGGCCGTCTTGTGTTTCCCAGGTGGCAGGAGACAATAATGGCACCTCTGGAAACTCAACTTTTGGCCCTACTCAGCCTTTTAAGTAACTCTGGGCAAGACATTTGGTTCAAGCTCTTTTTTTCATGTGAGAAATGAGAAGATTCTGAAGTGTATTAGGAATGAGCAACCTCAATCTTACGTAGGAGCATGCAGTACATGCATGCATACACAGTGAGGGAGAAAGAGCCAAAACAAGAACACATGTGTAAGAGCATATCGTAGCTTTTATATGACTGGTAGTATACTAGCAATTTCACAATAGTTATTGCTGTGCTTGATGAGAGTTATCTGCAATACATCACTATATACTAAATAGCTTGAAGGCAGTCATTATAACTGCTGCATTCACCCTATTCCCTGCATTTTAGAGGCGCTACATGGTACCATCTAAAGCATTCAGATCTGCTGCCTCTGGTTTAGTTCCTCTGCCTGTCAGAACTGGCTCTGCTCTGTACACCACACGTTCAATAGGAATCCCAGCATTTCATATTTCAAACACTATCAGCTTATACACAACCCATCATGTAGGTTTAGCTCTTATTTACGCCTCCTAAGGCATTATTACAGTTCCTATTTTATTCTTGTGCTTGTTTCCCTTGAAGATATCTTCCAGTTAGTGCTGCTGGTCAGTCTGAAACTAAATTTCAAAATGCAGAATCTAAATTTCAAAACAACAGAAGCAAAGGCTATAAAAGCCTAATGGTGCTCCCACAGATTTTGTGAAAAATCAGCTGATTACCATGAGAGCAAAATTGTGATTCACTGTGAGAGGGAAGAAGAGGGAAGCTCAGCTGTTTACAGACTCTGTTTGGCAAGGCCTGACTCCTGATCAGCATGATTTACAACTCAGACTAGCAGCAAGAGTTAATTCAAGGTTGTCAGAGAACTGTGCTCTTGTGCCTGGTATGGAGTCAAAGGATTTAAACAGTACAAGTCTTACGCATGACTATAAATATTTGAGCAAGAAAGCAGGTAGGCAAGCAGTGACTATAGCTCCTGTGTTTACAGTGACAGTGGTGGGGCACAGGGCAGAAGTCCACGGAGTCCATTGGGTGCCAGGCTCAATCAGCTCCACCCAGTACAGAACTGGCCTATTTCCAACCATGTCTTTTCCTGTTTTGCCAAACTAAATCTCCTTTCCAGCTTGCTATGGTATTGAGTAATGCTAATGACCCCACTACTAACTCTGCAACTAACCCTGCTTCCTGGGGAAATGCACACTGCCTCTGAGCTCTGACTCAGCCCAAGATGGGTTTATATCTCTCACAACACTGCTAGGCAAGCAAAGTCTTGCTGCAGAAAGTCTCCAGCAGTGTGAAACTCCAAGCACTAGCGCAGCTGCTTTTACAGGCTGAGATTTTGTGGGGTTGGCTGGTTGAGGGAGGAAGACCCAAGGTGCTTGCTCTATGCCTTTTCTCCTTGGCATCTTAGCATCACTCCAAGTGCTGCAGCCACCAGCAAGGTAGTGGCTGGCCAGCTGCACTTCCCCCTTTTCCCCACTCCCTATCCAGTCCAGGTTGCAGGCAACCCCCCTTTTTTTTTTTTCCTTTTTATACAATAGGCTTAAATTTCCTTTTTCTGTCTTGGGAGCATAGTGTGACTGCAGCCATCGCTGGCTGGGCCTGGCTGCCACCGTTCATGATGCCCTTTTTATTACCAGATTAGAGGACATTGTTGCGATGCGTATGAGGCCTTTCAGATAAGGTGCTGTACAAGTTCCAGCAGATTCCAAATACAACAGCGCGGCTTTCACATCCAGCCTACAGGATCAGAGTTTATTTCCCCAATGCAGACAGCTTTGCACTGCCTTCCTGTTAATTAAAGTATTGATTACAATACTGCACTGTTTACATGCAAGATTTTGCATGGTCTTGGCTATTCACATGCAAATGAACTTGTAAGCCTTTCTGTGCCCTAAAATCTGCTGATGTCAGTCTTCCAATTCTAACTCCATGTTGTAGGACATGTGGCTTTCTATAGCTTAGCTTTGATGCCCCCAAGTCATATTATCTCAATTCCGAGGTTCATTATGATAAATCTTTCATTGGTTTTAAATCAAAAACTTTAATTGTACTGTGCTTATTCAGTTTAGGTTTTGGCTCTTGAAAGCAGCAGTTTTAATTGCATCATTTGTATAGTGGCCCAATATGTTTTGGTGTGAAAAGTGTATTATCACGTTTAATTTTTCATTATCTTTCCCATATGTTTTAGTTACACTAAAACTTCAGATGGGAAGTGATGAGGCTTTTCCACTGCTCTCACATTCTCTCTTCAGTGTTTTTTAATGAGCTAAGACCACAGTATTTTCTTTTGTTCTCATCAGTTTAGGTTTTAGGAAGCTGTTTATTTGTAGGGTAATTCTTGTATTTATGTAGAGCAAGGCATTAGACATTTTTATCCTCTACTTATTAACAAGCCAGATGGTACCGGCTGCTACCCACACAATTCCAATTATCAGATGGCAAACTGAAATATACGTGGGGCAAATTAGAAGATGTATATTAAAGAAGCATCACGGAGAATTGGCTTCTTGGAGATGTTGATTCACAAAGGGGTACTAGTAATTAGGGTGTGACAGCCTGCTACTGAACATACAGCTTTGGCCTGGGGGCACAAGTGTTCAGCCTCCAAAATTTTAATTCTATCTTTCTCTTTCCGCTACAGAATGAATACTTATCTTTGAAATCTGATTTCGATCTTTCATCCTTTAGATTTCTTGTCCACTTCAGAGTGAAATGTAATATCAAAGCCAGACAGTAAGATAAGGTATCTCAGAAAGACACAGAAGAGCTGAAAATTAGCATGAAGTTTGTGGGTGAACTCTTCTAATACACCCTCATGCGCTTCTTGGCATGGAACTTAGTAACACAGAAACAGCTCTAACACTGAAATGTAGGATCCAGGAGAGTACTTCTATTCCAGGTCTCAAACTGACCTAGAAATTACAATTTACACACGGATTTTTGCTTAAGGGCAAATTTCAACTTCAGGTTTAAATATAAGAAGGTCCGGTCATACTTACTATGATTGGTTCATGGTCTTTTAACAACAACTTTCGTAAAATCAGAACCTAGACTCAGACCTTGCTTAGAGTGAATTCCTACATTAATGACGTGTACTAATACTAAAGAATGAGTGTTTTAATACAAGATTTTATAATACTTTTGGTTTTTTCTGTCCAGAAGACAGAACCGCTATAGGAAATAGTTTTGGGCAAAAAAATAGCACTGATGTTTCCTTTGTTTTGATGAATAAATTATTTACACGAGTTGGCTGGGAAGATGGTGAATTATACAGGAAACTTTTCCTTGACATTTCTGTTCCTTTTTTGTTCCTAATCTGTGGATAAATTGATGTCCTCAGGTCAGATCAGCTAAAGGAAAAAGCTATTTAAGCTAAAGTAATGGCTTTCGAAAGTCCTTCAGTTGTTTGTATGGGCTACTTGGAAGTTAAAAATTTCTGTGAGTGAATTTCGCAAAAGTTGTAATGGGAAGCATTTCAAATTGTCACTGGTTTTTGTTTATAGTATCCAGTCAAGAGAACACCTTCTTTTTGAACAGCTGCTCTTACAAGGCCTGGGAAAAGGTACTCTCATTGCAGCTGTTCTGGCTTTAACACTTCTAACCTACAGCTCTTGGGGAAGTCTCTTAATAGAAAGAGTCTGAAAAACAAATCTGCATGGTTTAAATACCATTTACACTTCAAACAGTTTACTATGTGCAAATGGTTCGTGTGCACATTCTCACTTCTGTTTATGGAGTAGTTAAACATTTGTGCAGGCATTTGTCTGCCATGTGTTTACACAAGAATGGGAATCTGCAATTGTGAGGAAGCTGGTGCTTCTTCTGTCTCACCTTCCATTTGTGAACTGGGAGGACTAATAATGTTCCTGTCATCTTGCTGTTAGCAGTAGACTGGAGGGAGACCTACTGCAGTCTCTAGGATGTTCTCAATATGATTCTAAGTGTAAAACAGTAAATAGGCCATTCACAAACTCTTAGGGAGTTCAGACAGAGCTTCTGTGCCTGTCTTACCAGCTACAAACAAGCAAGAAAAAAAACAAAAAAAGAAAAACAAACCCATTGTCCAGCGTTTGTTCAACGCATGTTCCAGTGAAAGCAGTCCATTGCCTCCTTTGTGTTACTGATGTTCCTCCAAAAGGTTAGGCAAGTAGAGAGATTCAAATTAAGCATCTCCTTGAAGCTCCAAGGTGCACTTGCCTGTTTCTCCCAGTTTAGGTGATTGTCATGGAGGTTCACTTTCTTTGCTTCAGTTCTTTAAAATCCACAGGGCCAAACTTTGATTTGATTTCTCAAATTAAGAAAGTTAACACTGGATAAGATACTTGAAGATTACTGACATCCAAATTATTTTCAGGCCTGGAGAGTTAAGAAGTGATTCAATAGCTGAACATCTGTGTACTCGCTCATGTAGAGTTGCTGTTTCACCCACAAGCAGCTGTGGAGTAGACAGGCAAAATTCTCTACATGGTGATAATTACAGTGTGCATTACAAAGGAGGCATAGTCATAAGAGCATGCAATCAGTTTGGGGGTTTTTATCTTTGGAACAGGGAAACCCTGCTAGATCCAAGTCTAATATACATAAAACGGGTTTCTCAGCCAAAATAGAGGAATATTTAGTTAGATCTGAACAAGATTAATATATTCACCTACTGAGCAGGAAACTTTTCATAAGATCAGTTTTTCCAGACTCAGCTTCTGTAGAAGCAATGGTTAAGAGCTACTCAAACACTTCCAGAAACTGAAATATGATTGTCTCTCTATGAATTTGAAATTTGCTTTAATACACTTTTATTGCTCACTACCTGTGTCTTTATCTTAGGCAGTGGCATTTGTCCTTATATTGTCATTACTTACCACCAGGTTAGTGATGACAACTGAGGATCTTTATTGGAGCTCATGGTCTTTTCATCTCTTATCTTATGCTCTTTCAATCTCTTGGTCACATCTTTATATGGATATTTTTGCGGCCAGAATAAAGCAAAAAAGAAAAAAAAAAGAAAAATGCTTACAACTACATCTTTCTCTCATCCAAGACGACAAGCAACTATGCGCTGCATAAAGCCTGTGAAGTAGAGTTCAAATGAGACCAAATGGGATTTAATTGATGCATAAACCTGTGTACTTGTACAGGGCTGCCTTTTTCCTGCATTCTGGATCTATGAGCTCAACTTTCTTCTTCTCTGCTAGGAGCTGAAAGGCATTCAAGTATGAAACAATGCCTTCCTTGGGTTAATTCTCACACCTCAATTTTTTGTTTCAACGCTAACACATGGATATGAATGCGCTAACATGACATTTTGGGGATCACTGTCCACACAGCCAGAGAGCAGAGTCTCAACTCATAGCAGCTGGAACTATGGCAGAAGTGAATGTATCATAAAGTGTAATAATTATGCCAAAGTATTACACAAGAAGATAAACTATGTCAGGAGTTCAGATCCTGCATCATATTATAAAATGGCTTATTTTATTATCACATGGGTTTCTGGTACAGTAATGACTACACAGCACAGCAAATTTCTTTTCTGAGCAGTAGCTTGGTTCTAGTGTTTACATGACATATGTGATGAAGACAAGAAAAATCAAGTTACTATTGTTTTTTAACCAACAGCAAATCTTGGGTTTGCATCTGAAATATTTAGAGATTTTATTTTATTCATTACCTAAACAGGTTCCAAAATTTCACACATTTTTCTCTGAGGGAAGATACTAGCTACAGCAAAATTTGTGAGGAAAAAAAGAATAGGTCACTATAAACGCAAGCCAGCTGTCAAGGTTTTGCTCATTCCCTTAATAGGAAGTCATGGAAAAGCACTGTTTGGATAGAATAATTGCAAGGTTTAATTTAAAGGAAAAAAAAATTGTTTAAAGGAAAACCCATAGAGAGAAAGAGGGAGTGAGCTAAAGAGTGGTAATGGGATGTCCGCTCGTGCCTGCAGTCAGGGCCAGATAAAAGGCATGGGTTGGGCGTGAACTAAGAAGAACTGGTCATTACTGAGATTAATAAAATTTTCTGATGTACTTGGCATAAAGGTGTGTGGGCAGGTTAAAACACACAATATCCAGCATTGACACTGTTGCAGGGCCCCCGCTAGGAAAAGCTTATGGGGTGGGTGCAGGCAGCCTCTGGCTCCTGGGAGAGGCAGACTGGGTTTGCTGTCATAGGGAAAAACATGCAGAGCCCAGGTTTAGCCTGGGTGGCAACCCCTTTGCTTATAGTTTGCAGAGAAGTTTTGATCCATTGTTGCCCATGCACATGGATGTGTCCCTGAGCGGCACTCCAGACTTACAACAGCAGTCCCCAGGGCTCCAGAGGGCTTGTAACAATTCATATTAGCTGAGATTCATCCCCGTGTATTTTAAATCCCACAACAGAGGAAAAAAAAAAAATTGTCAAGATGCTTCAGTGTGTTAGTGTGAGTTGGACACATTTGTTCTGCTGACCTTGATGATGCTATTTAGATGCTTACCGCAAGGCATGCACTGAAGTGCGTTGCTGAATCAGCTCTTATGTGTGTACTAAAATACAACAGTGATTTCTGCAATCAAGACCAGTGCCAAGCTCTGGTACATGCCCTGCCTAGAGTCAAGATATGAGGCCATTGCTGCTGTGTGTAGTAGCTGGCATTGCAGCTCCTCTTCTCAGGCCTGCTGAAGATGAGCAGGAAGCGTACACACAAATTGGCTCATGATGCTTCTTTAATAATTCATGTATTTTTGTTCTCTTCTATAGTTAATGAACCTCCCCCACTCTCACCCTCATTCTCTCTCCCTCTCCCATTCAGTCAGTTTGTTGTGGTTTCGTGTATCTAATCCATCTGTCACTCGATTATAGCTATCGAGCACCTGTTATGGATTTCTAGAGTTTCATTCAAGCTGTTGACAAGTTATTCACAAATTGGCCCTTGTCACACTGTCATCGTGTGGAGTGCACTTTAGTGAATTCTTTTGGGTACACAAAATAATGAACAGAAGACAGCAAGGCTTGTGAATTAAGCAGTTCCCTGTCCCCAATATTTAAAAACCGTTAACAGATTGGAAGTTTCTTGTTGGTGATATATTTTTCAAGCCCTTTTCTTAAAATATTTTGTCTTCTCCATCCAGACCCTTTTGCATGAATAATCACAACACAATTTGCTTGAGTTTTCAGGGCAAGCTCTGTTGATTATGACGCCTGATTTTATACAGCCTGTGTTGTAGCTGTGACAAGTTGATTTTTGCTTCCTCTACACAATCCTCTTTGCCTGCGCCGCTTTGATACTAGCAGGGAAAACAGAGGGCTGACTGGCTGGCTAGCTGGCCAACCCTCATTAGCTGCAGAGCTCTTCTCCTCAGGTGGTTATTTGTTTTATTCTGTCCTGGAGGACACCAGGCAGAAATCAAGTATCAGAGGTGACAAAGGTCATATCCAAGAGTGAAGCATCTCCTGAACAAAGACAGCTCTTAAGAAAAGCCAAGGTTAAAAGCAGGTTCAGATATGTCTTCAAAAATTCTCACTTTTGTAACAGCATTTAAAAAATTTCATTACCAGAAGGTCTAGAAATGAGTAGGTTTTCACCTAGTTTTTACTTCTGCTTCCATACAGTTGTTGCTTACTCCTTATTGCTTAGACGTTTGTCCTGCACTGCTCAGGAACCTCTTGGCTTCTGACTGTACTCTGTTGCCATTCCCCAAATGCTCTTGACATTATAAGTAGTTTTTGAGTCTGTAGTAACGACCCTTAACGTAATGTTCTAAGATAACATAAGCTAAAAGAGAATTCTGAAATATTCTCACAGTGCACCCTGTTGATAGCGTAGAAGAATGCATTTGCAAATAAAGGCAGTGATTGATCTGTTTGCAGCTATGAAGGGAGTTATTTATGTGCAGCTTGGCTCAAAATAAGTAAATGTGGTGAATACATATCTGTACATTTGAAATCTATTTTCTATCAATAAACATATGTACACTTTTCTAGGGAAGTCTGCACATCCTCTCAATAAGATTCCAGTGCTTCAGTGTTTGGATCTTTGAAGAAGGTTAGGTTGTTTTCTAAATTCAAATGGACAGAACCTAGGTTCAGCAATTTCCTTGTCTGGATGGGGTGCTAAAATAGCAGTAGAAAATTATCTGGCAATTGCAAAGGGGCTAAATTACTTCTGATCCCTTATTATATTTTCTACTGCTTAAGGGTTTCCTTTGTAAGATACATTTACCTTTGTGGTTTTGCAGGAAGAAATCCAGCCAGTCTGACCGTTGCTCTGATAAACCAATAGGTGGCAGACTTCAAAGCAAACTGTGAAATAATAAATAACATGTTCCATTATAATGAAGCTTAAAATAGAAAATGCAGATGTCTCAATAGTTAATAGATTGACAGTTAACTCAGAAGTAGTTATTTTTAGTGGGTTTTTTCAATATATTTGTAATTATTTAATGTTCAGTCTGTGAACCGCTGTTCAGATTCTCACAAGAAATTTCAAGGGAGTTATGGGTTAGGTTTGTAAAGGCATTTAGGTATTAGAGGATGCTGATAAGTACCCTTGATTTTTAAAGCATGTAAGATTGATATTTCAAGAAATACTTAGATACCTAAGTATACTTATGCTGATGTAATCCTGAGCACCTTTAGGGACGTCAGTATAAATAGTTTATGAGAATAAATCCCATTTAAAAAAACCAATTCATTTCCTTTGAGCCAGATCACAAGACCAAGTTAAAACATCTGAAGAGGTTTCACTAAGAGTTTTAAAAACACATCACAGTGAAGCCATCAGTGCAAATCAATAATACCTTCCCACCTGCTGCTATCCAACACATTTGTATTAGCCTAATCACAGCTTCAGCACCACAGTAATGAGCTGCCCTGATTCCAGCCTCAAATGAAGGCCTTGCACTCTCTGACACTGCAGTTTTAGCTTGGGTACCACAACAGTTCTTTCATTAGTGGCTTACACATCTAGCAGTGTCCTCAGCACGCCTGAGGCATGCTGTCGCCCAGGAGCATGGGCAGAAGAATAAATACAGGCCACCCCTAGATGGAAGGAAAGGCCAGCTTGTGATGGCTGAGGGATAATAATAATAGAATAAGCTCAGCAGAGATGGCCTTCAAGACAGGCAGAGGTTTTGACAACTAGGGCACAGGCTGCTTAAGTTTTTGACTTGGCTGCAGCATCTCCGTTCAGCAGAGAGCTCACAGCCAACGATCCTGAGCAAGGGGAGCCACCTCTATACTGGCATCACATCAGTTGCTTAGACACATAAGCCCCATTCTTCATTCTTGCACTATTGGCTAAATTAGGCGGCTCCCTGCTCAGCTGCTTGCCTTAAAAATCTGAAAATCCCTTTCTTACAAGCTTAACAATTCCCGTATAGGGATCCCAAGCTGCTAACAGGCACTCAAGTTGGTGCTGAAATTCCAAGCTGCGAGTGGCTGAGGAGTTGTCCTCCTCTGCCAAACAACGCTGAAAACAATCTAAATAAATCCCTTCAAATCCTAAATCTTGCTGGCTGTGAGGAAACTAGGCTAGGGAAGCTTAAATCACTTTTGAAAATTATGTAGTATCCTAAGTTTTAAAAATTTACCCTTAAAAGAAGGATACTGGAAAGTGATTTCCTTCCAAAGAAGCACTGTTAACTTTGCAAAATTATTCTTGAAGTGCAGATGAATAAAAAATGTTCATAGAAATAAGGGTTTCACCATCTGTCTAAACAAAAAGGAAGCATAAAATAGGCCCAAAACCACATAGGTGTTTGGGCTTTTCCAGAGAATCATGTTTAGATGAATAGCTTTTCATTTGCTTTATAAAAAAGTTAGTCCTAATTTTTTTGACAAATAAGCCCAACACGTTTTCTAAGCGTTTTGCTCTAGTGAGTGGTCTGTGCATTTGATTAAAATATCCTGGCAATGAAGATATCTTGGCCCTTGGGATTGTTTTCTTGGGTAATGTATGAAATGAAGCCTCAAATGTTTTATAACTGCTGGAGCATTCTACTGTAAGAAAACTCCCAACACCCCAAGTCTTATTTCAGTGTGAAGAAAAATAAAGGTTTATGAAAATGATACATTTTACCTTCATTTCTGCTGGTGCTAGCCTTTGGTCTTCAATGATGTGATTTAGAGGTTCTCCTCCATACTCTGAAATGGTTTAAGGATTGAATAGTTTTGAGGAAAAGAAGTAAGCACCATTCCCAGAAGTAGCTCTTGAAGATCATTGACGTAACTGGATCAATTTGGGCTAGATTCAGGTGTTAGTTATACCACTGAAAAATCAGCACAACTCTCATTTTTGTACATGCTTCTCATGTTGCTGTATTTGTATAGTATGCACCTGTGGTGGGATACAAAGCAGACCAGAACATTTTGTCTTAGCAGTGCTTAGTTTCCTGCTCTCTTGAGCAAAAGCAGCCTTTGCGTATCTACTCACTTCCTTCCAATGTACAAGTATTTCTTCTTAGCAGCTCTCAAACATTTTAAAACAAGACTTTCTTCTTTAATAATTTGGGTCCCCCTTATGGTCGCAAATGTGAATATCGCACATTTATTGGCATCTTTAGTATTTCCCAAAGTCTACATCCCACCCTCCACCTCTCTTTCCACTTTCATGGAGACTATTCCCCCTAAAACCATCATTTTTTAATACTTTAGGAAAACCACCACTGTCGAAGCAAAGTGTGCTGTTCTCTCCTGCAGCCTACGTGGCTCTCAGCAACCCAAACCAGACCTTCCTCTGAGAAGAGCAATCTGTGAGAAAGCTGGCAATACAGAGCAGGGGGGCAAAATGAGCAAAGGCAAAAGAAAAAAAGAACATTCTTCTTAGATCTTCTGCTGCTCTGTAGATTCATTAAGTCTTTCCTGTACATCACCACTTCAAGCACAAGTGGTCAAAGTTGTCGTCTCTTTGAGCCATACAGGCAGTCATGGGGCTGAGGTGGCGTGGCAGGCAGTAGTGTTATTTCCTCCACTTGACAAGTATAATCTCCTGTCATGTCTTGTTCCATTTGCTTCCTTTGTTACTGAAGAGATGTTCAGTCTCATAAAAGCTGAAATGCCCTGAGAAATTCCATGTATTCTTCCTTTTACAGAGCCTGTGTATGTAGAGCTCTGAAGGTATAAAGTAGATGTTTGAGTTTGCATAGAACAAAGGCTATCAAATTCATTTTTATGGAATACCTGAGGGGGAAAACTCAACAAAACCCATCCTACTTACCTTTTTGACATATACCATGAGAAGACCAAGTTAGTGCAAAATAGTTTATGCGTACAAAGTAAAAATGTGCTGTATCAGCTTTTTTCTCTGGGGATTAGCAAAGAGAAAATTGATAGATTTTGGTGGCAATTCCGCCTCTGGGCCCAAGAAAATCAGAATTCCAGATTATGCCCAGGTAAGGGTTTTATTCCACTGCCAACCACAGTCTTAGATCCAGAAGTTGATATTAATGCAAAAATGTAGTAGAAGAGGACTAGAACTATTTCTATGCAGATGGCAAGGTGGATCACTGCTTACAAATATATGTATGCATGTATATATGTATATGTATGTATTGGTTCAGTAAGCATCATATGTTTATATTAGTTATGGTAGTTTCATAGATTTATATATAAATATAATTACATATATTTCAATTTTGATGAAAATTATTTTGATTATGACTGTACCCTAGGCAGTTGTCAACAGTAGCACAAATAGGACTGGATCAGAATGATAAATTCTTTCTAGTTCTGCACCGGGATTGTATAAACAATATCAAAGCCCCCACAAAACTGATGAATCAGGCTTTTAAGAGGAATTTTGACTCATTAGTTGGCCAAGTATACAGGAGGACAAGTATATTTTTCTAATAAACATTTGGCATTATGTAAAGTCACTGTATAAAGTATTTAACTCAGTTGAATAAGAGCACGTTAAAAACAGTCAGGGAATGGTAAGACTGTCTCTCAATGCCTTCTATCAAAAAGCTGTACTTCTCAATAAATCCCCTTGCAAAATGTTTTCACTCTCTCTATGCATTGACCTTTCAGCAAACATAGGATGGGTTGCCATTAAAGCTTTTTTAGGACATTATCGGTGAGTGCAATTTTTTTTATTTTAATTTTCATGCTACTTTGCTTTTGACTATGCACCAGGGATATTTTTAGATTATTGATGACTGCACCATCTGGCTGTATTCTATTAATAACAATATAACTGAGTTTTGCAAACTCTCCTTCAGTTCAAACCCTTAGGCAACGTATCTTTACACAGCTATAGCAAGTACTCTACAGTGAATGACCTTGGTAGCCTTAAGAACAGAAAGCTCATGTTTTAAGCAGAATTTTTACCTGTTCTTTCTGACAGTTGGGAATGTGTCACCTCGAAGTAAGAGGACAGAAACAGATTTGTCATATCATTGAATCATGAATACATCTGAATTTGCTGAATGCA
The DNA here is from genome assembly GCA_033556795.1 of Tapera naevia. NCBI lineage: Eukaryota > Metazoa > Chordata > Aves > Cuculiformes > Neomorphidae > Tapera > Tapera naevia. The sequence continues at coordinate 24,321,201 of JAUMJJ010000038.1, forward strand.
GAAACTTGATGTTTCGGAGTTTGGTGATGGTGCCATGCTGTAGTATGAAAAGCTGCAAGAGGGCCCTCACCAAGGGAGTGGAAGTTCAGCATCATATTTGTCAGTTTATTAGTGGAGCTGGACATGGAGAATATTTTTGAGCCTAGAAAAAATCATGCTTGGTCTTCAATAGATTGAACAGAAAGCAGTTTGCAGGGTCTGGTTTGTGGGTTTTGTAAACTCTTTTCCTCATGGTCTCCAACCATCACCTTAAGAGAAGAATTCAAATATTGCAGTGCTCACTGCTTTGCTTTTAACACCAGCTTTGGCTGACTTGCCTGTTTAGTTTTTAAGTTCTGGCTACATTACATGCTATATGCAGGTCTTCCACATTTTTAAGGAAAAGTGTAGTAATTCACAGAATTCACAAGAATGATGTATTAAACATTTGACAACCTAGTTACACTGAATGTTGTACTTTGCTTTTACTGGTAATAATGCAACTGTATAACCGTAATTTTATAATCCTTAGAGCAGTGATGCTTTCCTGAGAATTAATCATGAAAGCAAAAATTTGTTGACACAAGGTGTTTTGATACCAAAACGCTGAGTACCCATGAACCTAAAGCCAAAAGCTATCTATAGAGTTAGTGAATTACAAACAGAGAATGTCCTGCTTCTGCTACAACCCATATGTTAAGGATATTTTTTTAAAAATGAATATGCAATAAAACCCTAAATATTTTTTTGTGGGAAATACATTGAGAGAAAAGGATGGATAAAACTTTTTTAAATTTCCATTAATTATTGGTCGAGCTCAATTCAGAACAAAAGCCAAGACTGTAGTGTTATCTCTACGTAGATGTGTATGAGTCAAGATATCTAGATAGACAGATAGAAAACCTTTTTAGAGAGGTGACAACAGGACTTGAAACAAGGATATTTCTGCTGTGTGAGCTGCAGACAAAGACCATTATCTGAGAGCAGGAGCAGGGCTTTACCAGCATTTATTTAGCCAGAGTGGAAAAACAATTGACTAAAAAGATAGCATACTGTCTTTTTGTTGGTTATAAGCCCTTGACCATAATTCTTATGGAAATTATTTTTGTCTTCTCCGAAGGGAAAATGTTTTGAAAATTCCCTGTGGGTTTCTCAGACTGTTGGTTCATTACACGGATTATTCCTGCAGTGTTTTGGGCTCCTGCACTCTGGACTGAGTTGTGATTCTATATCTATCTGCATTTCTTTCTTTCATTGCCTTTTTCTTTCTCCAACCCACATTTTTTCCCCACTGGGAAGTAAATTGTTTCATATTTTTCATTTGAAGCTAAGGCTCCTTAAATGACTTCTATTGAGTTTTCCAAATCAGGTTCCATTAGCAGAACAAAAATGAAAACAATTCCTGCTGTGGTGAGCCTTAAGAAATGGGTTGTGTAATGAACCAAGACAATGGGTGATTGACAGTCAAGAATTTAGTTGGCTTTAGCCCATTCAATGAAGCCAGGACACATGTGAAAAAAACCTCACTAATAAATAGACTCCCATTTATTTCCTGATGTCAACAATCAACGACGTAAATAAATACTCAGGTTTAAAGACTTTGATGTTATATGTCCATTGCAATGAAAAAAACATGATTAATATTTTTTCTTGGAGTTATCAAGGTAAAATTATCTTAGGAGCTAGTATTGCCAGCTCCATGGTTTTGGACTAGGGCACAAGCAATAATGGGGTGGAGGAAGAGCTAATATGGATATTAGAAAAATCACAAGGCTACTAGTACGGTTTGGTAATAGCAGAACAGCAGAATACCAGGAAGAACAGAGATGCCCAAGAGTTTCTGGGAAAAAATACTGGTGTGAAGCCAGCCAGGCTCTTCAGTGCTGGCTGACTGCCAGCACTTCAGGACATCACTGGGGACCTGCAGAGCCACTTTAGTGTGTGATTCCCATAGCAGCCAACACTTTCTCTTCATGGGTAGAATGACAGGTGCTGTTGAAGCACGCCACTTGCACAAGGAGCAAGTTCAAATCACATGCTGCCTTGAAGTGAATAATCCTCCCAGAACATGTGTCATGATGGACTGTAGTGCTAAGGCAAACCAAAGGCTTTTCAGAAACTGTGCTTGATCCAGTGGGTATTAAGTAGTTTGATGCACCCCATCCTACCAGTTCTAGCATATCGCCAGTGATGGCAGACACAAGCTGGCTGTACAGAGAGCTGCTCTATTGTGTCTGCACAGGGGTCCTTACAGCATTAGCAAGGAACCCACCTTGTTCTGCATGTCTCCCTTGGATGTTCACTCTCCCAGATCTGTGATGCTGCAAAACACACGGAGAAATAATTACCCTGTGAGTTATCAGCATGAGTCTACTGCAGTTCCAGTGTAAACCTTGCTGGACCATGTACTTAAATGATTTCAGGAGAAATAGTGAGTACACCTTATCATTATGTGTCATTGTAGGAATATTTCAGGAATCTCACTGAAAACGTTCTGGAATAACTAAAGTAACCCATTTTAAGCAGACATGACATCTTAGACAAAAGGTTGCCTTTTTCTGAAAGTCTGTCTTTGATGCGCCTCAAATAGTCATTTAAAAACTGGAGTGGCAATGACTACTGGATGATTGAAAAATGTGGTCTGAGATTTATGAAATGTCATAACCCTTCTAACCAACACATAATCTGCTAAAAATATTATCATCCAGAACATGGTGCATAGAAATTTTGAAATATTTTAAAATATTTGGCTTTTTTAACAAAATGGGAATAGAGTGTTGCAAATGGAGATTGTTAGAGTAGAAAGGGAATGATATTTGGAAGGGATGTGTAGACTTTTTGGTCCAGAGGGTTCACTCTCTGTACCAATAAAATTGCCCTATCCTTCAAAATGTTCCTACGGGATCTCAGAATATGATATCATAGGTCTGCTTAGCCTTCTAGCAGTGAACACTTGCAGCTGCCATAGATTAAGGAAAAGCAGAAAGCCTGCAGCATTTTGTGTAGCAGGCCCTTTCATTTGCTTTTTTTCCACCTTAACGTGTAAGCCATTATCTACCATGTTTTGCATGCCAGTTACTGGATTCCTCCTAGTTCCACCTCAAAATGTGGAGACATTCAGATCTTCATATTCAAAGCCAGTCCTCAGTCACCTCACAGACAAAGAGGAAAGAAGTCCTCTGATCTGCACTGAAAATTACCATTTTCTGAGTTTTGGTCATTTTTTATTTTGGAGCAAGAAGTGACTTTTTCAATACTCATCATGCATGTTTTTTGATAAAGGCAAGAAGAAAAAAATATTCTGACCTGGGGAAAGAGCAATGAAGGTGCTCTACTATGAGCTGATATGGACGGAAATTGCTTTCTGGTTTCTGTGACACATTTTGTGTCAATAGCATCTATGGATAGCTCTAGTCTGGACATTTGGCCCATGAGGTCTCTATTTTGAATTGAAACTATTCTCCTCACTTCCCATTCTCCTTCAAAGTACTACTTCCCGCTTGTGTGTCTTGGGGCATGCAAGACACCATTAGTTTTTTTCAAGTCCCAGTAATTCACACTTATCTCATTGCCAGGGTTAACTAATACTACAACTGTTGTTTATTCAGACCACTGGACTACTACAGCTTTTCATAGAAAGTTACTCCACAGTCTAGTAGCACTATTGGAAAATGTTTGATAAGCAGCCCTTCTCTTCACATGATCCATATCTTTTCACCAGGCTTTATATGTAATTTTTTTATCTCTAATTGCCCTTTAAAAGTTTACAACCATCTTGATTTTTTGAAGAAGTCATGCACCATCAAAACGTAGATTGTCCAGCATAATTATGGAATAATCAGACTGTAATTGAAAGGAAAGCTTAACCAACAGAGAGGGAATTCTTTTTCTTATTAGCTCAAAGTATCTTGACCACCTCAACCACTTTGCTCTACACTTGCTACTTGGACCAGGACTGGGGAAAGAAGCATTATCCTTGTAATACCAGGAGATAGGATGGTTCCCTTGTAAAGAAGGTGTGTACCTGTGGCCTATAGAGATGCTCTGACCTCTAAGCTTTGGCACAGTTTTTAGCACTTCTTCCCATTCACCACATAAAGCGATCAGAGCTGGTTTTGAGGGGACAACCAGTATGCAAAACTTTCCAAAAAACACAATAAGGATGGCAGAATTAGTGTGAAGTGGAGTTGAACTTAATTTTTGAATTCTAACTATAGCCTGGGTAGAAGACACACTGCATTGCACAATTAAATGCATTTCTAGGGACTAGAAGCAAAGCTCTAGTTGCCTTGAAAACTTCCAATTCAAACTACATTTCAGCTATGAAGTATTAATATATCTAGGACTATGGAGAACTATTTTAGGTCTAAGTTTGGGATTCAGGAATCTTTCGTTCTAGCCAAGTCCTTCTGGAGGATTTCCTAAACTCTGTAGCAGGTATTTATTTCAACTAATTACAGACAATCTGTTCTGGAGAAAATGAGTATTAGTACAGGACTGAAATGTAATAGAAGCACATCTGAGTGTCTGTGAAACATGTCCAGTTCCAAAAAACAGCAGATATTTTGCTCATTATTTTAAAAGGAACCTGAAATCTTCTAATAATGTAAATAGCTCTTCTCTGGACCTTCAAAAGCAACAAACAACTAGCTTCTGGCTCTCAGCATCTTGTCTGTTTTGAGAATTTTCTATGATTCTTTTTCTGCTGATAAATATCAGCTCACAAAATAAAAACAAGGCAACCATGAGAGTGCCCCTATTTAAAATGGTAAAAGCAATTATGTGTATTTCAGGTTGCAGTGTAGGCTCTATAAAAAGCCCATCCAATGGATATGAAGGAATTAGCTTAATCTGGAGTATTACTCACATCAAGACTGGTGCTTCTGTGCAGGTGTGTGTGGATACAAACTGATAATATTTTTAAAGTCTCCACTCCACAGTTATAAAAAGATGATTATGATAAAAATAGATAAAATACCAAATCTATCAGAAATTAATTTTGTACCTCTAAAATAATTTATACTAAGGTAAACACAAACTAAGGGAAAAGATTTAAGCCAAATTACAGATTAGAATTTTATTAGCCTTGGAACTGTAGCATATTCCATGAACTGTCAAAAATTTATTAAATATAACAGTTGATTACAGCAGCCTAATAAAACTTCAGTGCTAAATTTTAAAGAATCATTATGAATCTCATCAGAGTGCATGTTGTAATTCAATACATAAAATCTGCTTCAGCTCAGATCATTTACAAGCACAAATAATTGCTTTGAAGGAAGTGAAGCAATGAAACCTAAAGCACCAGATCTAGGAATACTATTGTTTCCTCAGACAGGTTGGTACTAAAGTTTCATAGTCATCCTTAGGATGACAGTGTACCACAGACTGCAACAAGGAGTGATAAAACATGCAATCCTATGTCGATGATCTATAACATAGTACTTGGAGAAATAGTTCCAGTGTAGGATAAGAAATATAATGAAATAGGGGTATTGGTTTATTACAAACAGAAGTTAGCAAAGTTAAGCTATAAATTATGACCGTTAGTTACCTTTTATGTTTTTTTGGAACATTCTTCACAACCAGGAATGATTTTTTAACCCATCTGACAGAAAACGCTGAAATGTAAACAACGATCTTCATTTTGCTGTCCAACTTTCATCCCAAATTTCCTCTCAATAGTAAACTAAATAGACACAGAGTTATTCTGCTATAAAAGGATCAAAGTTTTTTTGCTCATAAAAAGAAACTGTGAAATAGCTATGTGCAGTAATGCTAGGCCATGGTGTATTTCATTTACTTCGTTCAATGAGAGGTGTATTTTTGCCAGAAGTACAACGCTAATAAAGCTAAGAACATTCACATTAGAGCAGCCAAGGATGGATAAATATGCATTTTACTTCCAGACAGGAGAATTTCCTCAACATACCTTAGATGATCTGCAATGTTCTTCACCCAAAGTTGCACAGAAGTTGTCATCTTACCTTTAATACAGATGCTCAGTCATTCAGTCAGTTTTCTCCTCTCTCTCTCTCTCTCTCTCAAATATCCTGAAAATAACCTTCAGCTTCTTTAAAACATAAAGCTTTGGCATTTTGGAGAAACAGTAATGAGCCAATAAACCCAATTTGGAGGCTGGTTAGTATCACATAAATTAATTTTGCTGCTAAATGATCAGAGTCACATCCACCTTTTTCACTACCATCTGCCTCACAACAAAGTTGGCACTGTACTCCTTTGAGATGTGGACTGTAAAAGTGTCATTTAGAAAAGGCTTATTAACAAAATCCTTTCTAAGTTCCAATTTTCCTGTTCCAGGGTAATGATTACAGGCTACATATATACCGTTAGCAGGAAGCACTCAAATGACCATATGGCATACTCTTAAAAAGTAATAATAATAAAAAAAATAAATGGAATGTGTGTATGGATCTATACAAATATTCACCTTCATTTTCAGGGATTTTCCTAGGTATCTGATCATGACAATTTTTGCTAGTTTTTAGTTCAGCCTGTGAAGGAAGTGTCCCTACTAGCTGGAGTATTTCCCATTATGGCCTCTGGATTATATAATCAAGCATTTTGCCACACCTATAAAATGGTGCTGGAACAAACCACTTCTCCTGAGCTTGCTTTTAATTTCCACCTCCCTTTCTCACCTCTTCTGATGTGTGACAGACATTTGAGGCCTTAGCCATCACATTTCATTCCTCAGTTGTTGCCTTCATTTTCGAAGGCGCGACCTGGTTCAGAAATGGTATGGCGGCCCACCCCCGGCTGCTCGGGACCTTAGCTACCAACACTCAGCACAGCCAGGTACTTGGCAAATAGTTCAAGATTGTCTGAAGGTAAGGATATGCAGAGAAAAAAATGTATGCTTCACCATCATACAGAAAGTCTTCTTTGCTTCTGAAATTCTGATTCTAAAGGTTCTCAATGTCATAGAACTATTCCTAAGCATAACAATGCAAAGCTCCAAATGGGCCTTCCTTCATGTACTGGCATTGCCCAGACTTCACCAAGGCAAGATGCAGCATGTTCGCCCTCCAGCTCAGAGGTGAAGGTGATGTACTTGTGCAGGGAAGGACTGCAGTCCCTTAGCAGCTTCTGGTGGAAAAAGTCAGGGGACAGACTCAACACTTCTGCTCTGCAGCATTGGAGCAGTGCTGCTGGGCACGCTGGCTTTGGTTGGACCTGCTCACGCGACTCTGAAGCACCATTTGCAAGTAGCAGGGACAGGGGAGGCTTTGCCAAGCTGTCCAAGGAAGAATCAGTTTAGATCATGCACACAGGACAGAGGACTCCCTGAAACCTATTTGGCTTTCTATTCCTGTCTATTTTCTTCTTTTCTTGTTATGGTTAAACATACACTGAGGCTAAGATTTCCTTTATATTGAGAAACCTACATTGAAGGCAAGGAAGTTCTAAATTTAGACATGGACTTCGATTTCATTTTTCTAGCAATGAAAAAAATATGACAGAATGGATTTGTGGGACAGTGGGATAATATGTTTTTCCATGCGAAGGGAGGGAGGAAGAAGCTGATTACTCAAGTTAGAATTCATATATAGATTTCCTTTTTATGTACCAGACTCAGAATTTAACAGTCCTATCGAAAGAAATTTTACCAGTGTTATTTATTTTGCAATGAATGGTACTGTCCCTTCCTGGGCTGAGGTACCACTGGGCCATGAGCTTTTGGACAAAGAAGCAGTGTCAACATGACATACAAGCATCATGCTACCTTGCTAACTTTTATTAAATGTACTGCAGCACACTATTATTCCACTACATTCAATGTAGACAGTATCTTTGGTTTATTTTCTGAAAAAATAAAACATTTTTTTCCTCCAAATTCTTAAAACCTTATTCTTTTCCCCTTATAATACCCATAAATCCTGATGTAGTAACAGGAATTACTTAGGTTACAATTATCTCTCCTTTCTAAATAACTGGAAAAGACACCATTAAGATGGTTTCCATAAATTTCTATATTATTAGGTGTAATCAGATTCTTTAGTTTTATTTTTCCAACTTAATATTTCTTTCCTCTGGTTTATTTTATAGGTGTTCTAGGAAGGACTGTGTTTAAAGAAATTATTTTCAATACATCTACTTAGGAAGCTCTTCAGACAGTTCAAGCAACAAAACCAGTATCAGTAACCACAAGTCAAATTTCACTTCAAAATAGTTTTTGAAACCACACTGTGTATTTCTGATCTATTTTCTGTCCTCAAAATGAAGTCCAAATGACTTGAATGTAATTTAAAGGCAGAAAACTGTATGACTGTAAAGGTCAAAATCTAGACCACGGAATTACTAACAGTGTTTCTTTCAGATCTATTGTCTTCCCAAATTTAAAAATAATTGAAAACTACCTTCTTTTCCATCAAAATTAGTACTGCCAGTAGACCATCTAGAAAGCATAATTGATTTGTTTTCAGGAAAAAGTACCTTACTGTAATACAATTTCTCTGCCTTTCTGTTTCTGTATGCAACAGAAAGAGATTTAATATTGAGCAGGCTGCTGATTTTCTTACTCTTAAAAATATGATTAAATGATAGTGTAGGACTTTTTGGAGTCTGGATGCTGAATGTGTCTGCAAAATATTAGAAACTCCAAAGTACATGCATGTTGCAGTATGGTATGCAGTATGGTACCAATATTATTTAATAACAAAACCAACCTAACTACATATTGTAGATACAGTAAACTGAAGAAGTAGAAACTTCTGTTTGCTCCTGCTAGAAGCATGGGAGTTTCTCTAATTCTTCATTCTGGAGGTCAGTTTAGATTTTCATTACAGGAGAACATATCTGTTTTTACACTGTCATGAATGCAACCTTTCTATCATATCTTGTAAATGTGGAGATGCTTATTTTGAGCTACGAGAGATCATTGGCACTACTAAATCTTGCAGTCTAGGACTGGATGAGCTTATTGACATCCCTTCAGTTTCATTAAGTCCAAAAATAATTTCTGTATGACTGAGGTTCAACTGAAATCTCTGAACTTCTCACAGCTAGTTTCTGTTCCTCCACTTGAATTATGGAGAATTCCAAGTTCAAGTTCACAAAAGTGGGACTTTCTCCTTGGGAAGAAAAATTCTGGGTAGATTTCCACCTGAACATATGAAAAATGTGAAAAGTACTTTCAAATAACAAAAGGTGGCTTCCTTACTGCAAGAAGCATAGCAAGCATATATCTGCATTGCAGCCTCTTCTGTAACTGCTGAGTGGTTTAGAGAGCAGCCTGCTGGCTGGTAGCAGCCCAATTGTAATACAGAACTGCTGAGCCAGATTTCTTCCCCTAAGAAACATAGTATGCTGACTACTTAAAAAAAATTAAAAATGCATTTTCCTGGGGTTTGTGGTTGACTTTGGGTGCAGGAAACATTCTAGCAATGCTTTATAAGTACAATTTGCCTTTGTCTTAACAGGCAAATTTCCTATCCTTAACAGCCTATATTTCATTCCTGTTTTACAGGTTCAGAACCATCTCACTGCCAGCTAAAAACATAGGCTTTGTTTACACTGGTCATTAAAACACCTATCCATGTACCCAAGATGTCAGCTTCTCAAGTGAACGTCGATCTAGTCAATTTTCCACCATGTATACAGTCACAAAAAGCAGAACTCTTCTAGTCCTTTGTGCAAATAAGGTTATGTACATAAGACACATTGTTAGTATTATCACTGGAAGCATACTGTGCATTCCCATAAGACTATTTTAACGTGTTTCTTGTGTACCATACCTTTTTTAAAGACATGCTTGATGATTTCAAAATAAAGCCATGTTTGTTTTTTTTGCTTAAAACCAAACCTGAAGCTTGGAAATATAGCTATAATTTCTGTGTACATGTTATTGGCACAAGTGCAATTTTTTTTAGGGTATGTTACTTGGTATTCTGCAGATGAAAAGCCTGGTCATTCCATATTTTCAGCTGACTGGACACAAATCTTCAAAGATGCAGAAGCTACATAACAATATTTAAGATGACATTGTGCTTGAGGTGTCAAGCCCTGCTTAAGCACAGCAACATAGTATTTGGAAAGCTTGCAAGGTTTGTTAACCTGACCACAGCCCCATGTAAAATGTGGCTCTGCCATTTCTTATTTTGCTTTGAGCACATCCAGGCATGAGACACCCCGGATAGCCACATTTTGAAATACAATTTTTGAACACAAAATACTCAGCTGAGAGAGAAGCATAAACAAGTAAACTACAATTCAAGTTGTCTGCTCGGTTTCTACAGTCAACAGAGTTCAGTGAACTAGAAGCAGAATGAAGCTGCAGAGCTCGAACGTGCGCTCTCCTCCTGGAGTACAGTCAAATGCCACAGTGACCACCATCAAGCAGGATTGAAAATATATTTAGGAACTGCATAGACACTCACTCTGAATAAGCCAAAAATATTGAAGTAAATCTGCATAAATCTCTTCCTTGGAAGTAATCGCTCCAGGAAGACTAAAAGGGCTTTTTTAGGCTTTTTTTTTATTATTTTTTTTAGAAGAACATACTTTTAAATACAAGAAAACTCAAAATGGAACAGGAAGACAGAAGAGAATGTGAGGATCTTCCCAGAGTCCTGAGTGTCATAGCAGAGCCAGTCTCTACATCCAATCTTGGTTTTAAACTAACAACTCGGTGACTTTCTGAGTGGCCACATTTCCCTCTCTCAAATGTTAAGTAAGGGTGATTTTTTTCCTCATCTCCTCTTTTGGCTGTGATTTTGATGTTGCTTTCCTCACGAGTCACCTATTTTGCTGTGCTGTTTCCTTGCTGCCTCTTTCATTTTCCCTTCTGTTTTCCCTGTCCTTCACTTGGGAATAATTCCTTCTGTGGCCACATCCAGGGTTTTCTGGGGAAGGTAGAATCTCCAGAAAGAAGAGGAAAACCCAGTGTGCTGCAGCTGGGATGAGGCAAGAAGAATTCCTTTTACTGTCCTGCCATATGCTTTTGAAAGAAATCAACAGAGGAACTTTGTAAGTCACCAACAGAGGTACTGTCTTAACTGACAAGAAAGCTAGACAGTCCTCATTGCGTAGGAGAGCCTGTGGAAGCTTGGAAGTGAGTGGGGCCATTTTGTATGGGCACATAGATCTTTTTATGTCAGATACTGTACTTTTCAAAGTAGTCTTAAGATAAGTAATGACACCACTGGACCAGTACAGCTACAAACCTGTCAAGAATTTGGGAAAAGTAAGGGAGATGCTTCCCATTCTGGACTGCGAGAAATAACCCGTGAAAGTGCAAGCAAGGGTCTGTCCTAAACAACAGAGGGAGAGTTGGAAAGATGGTGCAAATATGCCACCAAACTTGAAGATTTTTTTTTTTTTTTACTTCGGCCAGATGGTTTGACAGTTTGCAGTATGTCTATAAACGATGAAGTGCTTGGAAAGGGGTTGCTGATCTCTTATTAGTTCCTCCAAAAAGTTACCTCTATAGATTCTAAAGGCTTCCAGCGCATCCCAATTATCTACCTTCAGCAGAGACAGAGATCTGCAATGAAATAAACTGTATTTGGCCTTTCTGTGCTGGGAAGAGGAACACACTTGTCAGTCCTGCTGAGTTCTGCAGTTAACCCAGGGCTTGCTAGATGATAGTGTTTTTTTTTCCTGAAATACATTGCCATTAGGTATGTTTGTGATAAGAAATATGGCTCTTGACCACTCTTCTCTGATTCTCTATATAGATCTATCCTGACATCAAACTGCCAGGTACTGAAGGTGTGGTGCTTAGATATTACAGTGGTAGGGAACTTAAATATTTAGAAGGATCCCTGATAAATGACATGCTCCGCAGATAAACCTCTGCCAAATTCCATTCAAATGGCAAAGAGATAATGTGAATATGACTCTAATGAAGGAAGGCTAGAGTTGCCATAATGCATGCAGGTGCAATTGCTCCAAATCTCTCTTAAAATCCATTTTCCTGCCAGGGCTCATTCTTCCTTTAAACAGAAGTTAATACTCTGCTGACATTACTGAACTTCATCATGCTCATTATCTCAGGCTAGCATTTAGATCAGGTTTTTGGAGGTGAAAGACCAATTCATTAACTCTATTGTGCCACTCAATGACTTCCTGTAGAGAGATCATAAGTCAGATGGTGGGTGTCACTGCTGGAAGATAAAAGACAGCTATAAAGTAGGAAGACAACTGGTATAATTCACAAAAATGAGAAAATATTACTCTATAGCCTTTAATTTCTATTCATAGTTCGAGTTTTAAGTATGTTAATTAGATAAAAGTGCAGTTTTTAATGAGTTTCAGATATGGTAGAGTTTATTGGCTGGTTGTATTTTTTAACTTAAATAGAAGAAATAATATAGGTAACAAATAACACAGGGATCGCTGTAAAAATTATTTTAAAGCTAGATGTATTGAAATGCACATATATACTAAATTGTTTTGGCTTAAAGGGAAAAAAAAGAGTGTTTGTAAAATTATAACTTTATCAAACCAATAATGTTATGAAACTCTTTTATTTTTTGTTATAGAAAATAACAGCTGCCAGGAATAAAAATCCGCTTATTTCATAAAAACAAAATCAAAATCCCTACACCGTTTCCTCAGAGTGGAAAAAAAAAAGCCTATTTTTAGAATACTCTCCTGGATGAAAGAATTTTTTAAGACTTTTTAATGGAAAGTAGGTTCCCAGTGCTACTGGTTACCGACTGAACATGAAGCTTCTCAGTTTGTGTACAGGAAATAAACAAGCAAAGATATTTTTCATGCTCGTAATCGAGTTTTTCTAAGAAAAATTTCAAATGTGATCCTTATCAAGTGTAATTAACAGCTACTTAATGTGAAAAAGCAATGCCAAATAAGAAAAGTCTTTGCCAGAGAGCTTTACAGCTTTTCTTCAGCTTCTCTCTACCTGTTGCTCAACAAAACCATGGGGGATCATTCATGCGACTTTTCCTTCCTGAGCCTCAAAAAGGATTGCGGGGGGAAACTTTTAATAATATCAAATCTTTCCAGGGCTTCTCTACGCTTCAAAGCACAAAGAATAAGAGTCCTATTTTTTATTAAAACAGAGATGGGGCAGCAACTTTACACGAGAGCCCTCGGCTCTCTCGGAGGGCTGACGAGGCACAGGTCCTTGCAGCGGCCGCCTCTCGCCAGCAGAGGGCGCGCTGCGCGGGCCACAGCGGAGGCTCCCACTGGTTGTTACTGGTACTGGTGGAGCCTTTCAGTTACTGAAGGGTAAGGAAAGAATCCTTGCGGAACAGTGCCAATACTAAAACAACTTCAGACTTTACTTTTAGTTCTTCAGTACCTTTCAGTAACCTCGGCTCTTCAGTTGATGGTACTGGGATTTCTAGCGGGGAACAGTGTTTAAAAGCTGCGATCAGACATGAAAACAGCAGCTGTGGATCAGTCACAGCATGAAAAGCAACTGCATGGCTCTTCTTACTTTCAAGGTCTTGAGCTGACCACAAAAAGCAAGACTCAGATCTATTCAAACTCTTATCCAAATAAACCCTGCTTTTTTTTCTTGTTGATTCCTTCACATTTGTTAATAACAGAAAGGAGTGCAGTTTCAAAGCTACAGATAAGTGTGTTTTCTTTTCTCCTAGCTGGTTTAGAAACAGCTGCCTTTCCATCCTCCACTTGCCCTGACGTCAGCTACTCTCTCTATTACTAACCTATTCTTACCTTAAGTGAGAATCCTCTTCTCAACTCCTTTACAGATGAAAGGCACAATTGAAGGGGAACGCACAAAAAATAATTGTTAAGGTGGTAACAATGTCTCTAATATTCATACAGTTATTTATTGACAAATTTGGTTGCTGTTACTGTGTTACCTAGCAGCATCCTTCGCTCTGTTTTTTGTCTGAATTGAGTACTCTTCACCCCTCATCACTTTTCATCCTTGTTATTTCTACTTCTCCCTCCCCCCTGCCCCCCCCCCAGCAATTGTAGGCTGTGCTCACTTGCAATATTTTCTGCTATTATCAGTCTGGTTGACTTTTTTTCATCAAATAGAAGCTCCATAATTGGAGACCTAAGAGTCACTTAATATAAAGATCACTGAGAATCATGAACCATTTTCATCCTGACCTTTTCTACCAAAACATTCGCTTCTGAGTCAGCCTGCTTTGAAGTTACAGAAGCACTACATATTGTCTTGTTGATTTCTGACTTCAAGCAATTCTTTTCTTCCATTTCCTCCTATTTTTAGCATCTGAAGGCCAAAATTTTACAATATGCTATTTCTCTTTATTTTTTTTACAGGAACAAATGTCAGCATATCAAAAGCTCACTGCTTTTAGCGTGTGTGTCACTTGAGATCACTGGAAAAAAATACTTTGTAAGCCTCCTTATTGAATCATAAACCGTGGGTGCTACTAAGAATAATTTTCACAAAAGTTCTAGAATCAGTCATTTGAGCATCATTTTGTTGAATATCCATAAAAACACTCAACATTTTAGAGGGCAATTAAAAATGGACTTTAAGCCAAATGTGAAGGGGTATGCAATCAAAACACTCATCCTCTATGTAGTTTTTTAAGTGTTTTTTTAATACCATTTCCCTATCAATTATACAGTATTTGTAATGAAAATAGCTGTACACATTCACATATACTCAAGTTGCTCATCTCCTCTCTCTGTGGTTAGATGCTGGTCTTAACTCTTCCAGATCTGAAATGCTTTCTGCAGCAATCCAGTCCTCTCAGACAACCATACAACAGTTGTTTGTAAGGAAAACAACTTTTAATTTCTAGAAAATGTTTCATATCATCTTTTTGATCTTGGGTTGGTGGATGTGGATTCACTGCAGAAACATTTGGCAGATATAGACAAAGGCCACAGCAGCTCTGCTACTGCCTTCATTGTGCTGCCGCATGCATTCACTTTCAGTGTATGTAGACAGCTACCTCATGGTCATATAGCTATGGCTGTGGATAGGCTTAGTCTCCTCATAGTACATACATTTAACATTCATATATAGCCTGCAACAGCAAGTATACATTAAAGAGTTAGAAGGATTCGTATTTTTCCATGATAATCAATAATTCCCACGTGGCCAGAAGTGTTCACTAAGGTGTTCAGAGGCACTCACTGAATTTAATGGGCAACTAGGAGGGGTGTGATAAGCAGTGAGACGGCATGCTATCAATATATTTGGCAGAAGCAGCTAGTACAGATTTTCCAGAACTTTGTTCTGTTTCCTGTTAATCAAATTTGTGTCTAATGCAACAAATAAATTGAATATAATAAACATTTAGAACAAGGCTGCTAAATTGCCACCTAGTGGTCTTGTAATGAAGTTATTGTCTCCAGCATGCTGATATGGGTCAAAACATATGGGTGTGGTTTTTGTATTTTTGTTAGGGCCTAGGTATCAGTGCTCACGGGCCTCTTGGCCAGTAACGTGGCCAGAGTGGAGGAGCAGCAGAGCACAATTTCCAAGCCAACGAAAGACAGGACTGTTGGAACTTCTGGGATGCCAGGTGCAACTTGCACAGGACTTAGACACCAAAACAGAATTTCTAGGCCAATCAGGCAGCTTGTGCACAGGATGAAAAATGCTGCCAGGTGGTTCTGCTTTTGTGATTAGTCACACAGGTCTGCCCAGAAGCTACTACAAGAGACTAAAAATAATTTTCTATATGATGCTTACGGGAGGCGGAGGCAGTAGAGGCCTCATGTTGCGATCAGTCCTGGAGCGGGGTTTTAGGCTACCATCTCTGGGAGGAAGCATCAGTTGTTTCAGAGATAAGTCACAGATAAGTCAGTGCACGGCAGTAGAATCCAAATGATTCATCTACCTCCTCCATTCTGTCACCTGCTGGGACCTAGTGCAACTAATGGCTGAAGAAGAACCAACAGCCGTGGGAGACAGACTGAGAACCCATATTGCACCTTTGTTAAGGTTTTGGGTTTTAAAATGTCTCAAGAGTATAACATTGGTTTAAGGAAGCTGCATAACCCAAGAGCTTAACCCTGGCCAAAATTCATCTGCTTGCAGACCATTGGGTCCTTGATTAAGGTATCAGAACTTCTCATGGCTCCTTTCATGATAAACTGAAAGCCCTGTAAGCAAGGGCCTTCTCTTCCCACAGAATATGAATGAGACAGGTCAGGAAAACTAGATGAGAAAGAGAAAACAGGGCTGGGGCAAGAGATGGGACTTGGGTAGCAATAAAAATACTAAAACGGTGACAGGAATATTGCCTTCCTCCACTCTAGGTTTTTTGACTAAAGTACAACTCACTGTATATAGTATCATACATGGTTCTGGTTTTTTCTTTTGTAACACTTTAGACCTGGTTGACCTTAATCTGTTTTAAGATAGAGTCTGATTTTCATTTGTGGGTGTTTTCCCCCGGCCCCTTTTTTTGTTTTGCATGTCACTTATCATTCTCTTAATTTGTTTCACATTGCACTTTTCTCTTGTTCAGGATTGATTCAGTTAAATTTGCACCTTGTTTCTCTTTGGTGTACGTACTGGCTTGTTTTAAACAAATATTTATTGTTTCACTAGTGTCTGACCTCATTCTATTTTCTTAATCATATTTTATTTCAGTGAAGTTCTTTATGGAGAGAATAGCTTCTCTAAATTGATTTTTTTTTTTTAAGACAACAGCTTCCCTTTTTTTGGATATTATGGAAGTACAATAATAGAGGAAGCTGAAAACACACTGCGCAAACTGACACACCACTAATCCAAAGTACCTAGTATAAGAAAAAGGCATGCAATTGAAAGTCAGTTTACTCTTTAATGTACTCTAGGTGATTTGATCTTTAAGGAGTATACAATATAAAGTGAAAGGAAATCCGCAAAATACAGTCTGACAACCTGCAAATTTAACTGCATACCTGTTGTCAATAAAATTATCCAGGGGCAGAACATCCTATAGATGCAACCAGCTTTTTCAAAAAAAAATGAATGACCCGTTCCAATACCAGAAGCTGTTAAACTACAAAATAGAATCTCGAGGGCAATTACTCATTTGAACTGCAGTGTGTAGTAAGAGTTTCAATTTCGCCCTAGCCTTCCCTAAGCTGCTCTCTTCAGAGTTTATTAGGATCCGCTTTGACTGAGGGATTTATCATAGGATCAACCTGTCACAGTTCTGTTATCACAGTACCTCCTGATTTTTCAGATTCTGTTCATATTGCCATGCCAAATGGCACCCACATAACCCTGGATGGCATGACTTCAGTTTAAAGGGCCTCATACCTGCTGCAGATAATACTGAATGCCTTCAAATACGTCTCTTGACAACTTCTGCTGTTGTTTCACCATAGGAAGTTCCAGGTCTTCCTGTCTTCGTGCCCACAAATAGTTAATAGCATGAGAATGTCAGACAAATCATTCATTATTTTTTTAATGTTTATACAGACATTTCTAAAAACACCAAACATTTCCAGTAAGAAGAAAGCATGGTCCAGTTTTACTGTGCTAGCCTTTAATAAGAGCAATAACTATTCAATTACCACACGTAGAGAGTATGTGGCAGCTTGAGGGTGGTTGTAACTTACTCGCATTGGCTCTGAAATGATACAGTGTCTTGGTCTTGTCTTCATCTTTTACTCAGTTCAGAGCAGTCAGAATGAACCTGTGCTCCCCTAGAAAACCAAACTGCTGTCCTACCTGAAAGATGTGTTGTGTGGGGAAAGCTATCTATACTAACTATTCCGGGAGAGAGCTGCCTTAAGACTTTTAAAAACTGAAGTACAGTCAGAGACTTTAAAACAGACCATAGCTTTCTCAACCAATTCACATATCTCAGGTAAACTGCCAAAACAGCTTTCACAAGAATTTCTTTGAAAGATCTTAAGGACAGGAGCAGGGTACTCATAGTAACAGGGCAGTCGTGATCCAAAATAAGATTGTTTATTGAATGTGTAATTGAATAAATGATTTTCATTCAAAGGGATGTAAAAGTTCAAGTAATTGGAAAGAGGGGAGGGGTAATAATTTTCAATAAAAAATGGGGGGGTTGTGAAAAAAGTTTGACCTTTATAAGCAAGAATTACTTTTATTTATTCACTCTTTATTATCACTTTGTGTGTGTGTATGTCTGTGACCTGCAAGAACAAAACCAGCTGGAAATACTGAAGCCAATTCCATTCTGCCTTTCTTTATATGGAGTTGGTATTTATAATGAGCCTCCAGTCAGCTCTGTCATGTTAAAATGAACTTTCTGAATTATAGTTGTTCGCCTGATTTCACAATCAGCCCTTTGCAAGCCACAACACTGTCACTAACATTCTAACCAAAGGCAAAAATTTCTTTAATGTCTAGATTGGTTTATGTTGCATAATCTCAACACCTTTCAGTAGCAGTAGTATTTAAATGCAGCTGGAGTGGAACAAACCAGAACGTCTGAATGTTCAAAAAGCCTCATGTATCCACTCTTCTTTCTCTCCTGCTGGAATTCTGTAAGTTATATATGTTGTGGGTTTTTTCCTTTTCTTTCTATGTCTTTCTAGTACTTTGTCTCTTGTCTTGGGTATAAAGGTTAGCCTTTGACTAGTGATTTCTATGTTGGAAAGCCAGTAGATTTATAAAGCTGTATATAAGATTCTGTTTAAGTATTTAGGACGCGAAAAGTTATCAATTTGCGAATCATTCAGTCAGGTGTATTTCTGTTGTCCTTTTAATGTGGATAAAGCATACAAACTACTGCCTTTTGGAAGGTCACAGGAATAAAATGTTTACAGACAGTACATTTACTTGCAGCTTGAAGACCATTTCCAGTTGCCTTCATACATATTTTTCTTTACTTTTTCATGACGACCTCTACTTACTGCTTTTCAAAGAAAGTCAATGTCAGGTAGATGGGATTGGAGGGGAAGAGGAGGGGTTGCCTATGCCCATTCTCCTTTCAGCATCTTTTCAATTATCTTTTCATTCCCACTCCTACAAATTTGAAAACTTTCACAAAACACTCGCTAGGTAACTCCTTCACATGTGCATATCTGTTGGAGTAAAATAAAATAATTCCACTGTCTGGTTCTGATAACTACGCTAAAAAAAATTATTCAGAGCAGTTCTTTTTGAGAAAATTTATTAAGTATACAGAGCACTGATAACATTTAAAAAATAATTTAAAAAGAAAAAAGATCTTAGCTCTGGCAGCAACAGCACTATTCAGCTGTAAGGGTCCAAGCTAAAATGAGCTTTGAAAAAATGCTAGAGAGAGCCTACTGATACATACTACCAGGATAAATCCTTTCTTTGTTATCTAGTCATCTTAGTGCAATAATGATACACAGGCCTAAATTCTGACTAAAAAGTGAATTATTTCTAGTCCTATGATAATGCAATTCAGACTACAATCTGACTTTAGTTCTGCTTCAGCACTTGCAGAAATTTTACCTGTTCCAAGGGCAGTAGAGCTCGCCCACAGCAGGGCTGCAGGATCTTTGCACTTCTTTGAAGCAGCTCTGAGTAAAACCTCACTACTAACTCAAACAATTTCCAAAAGAGTTATCAAAACTTTACATAGCTAGAATAGCTCTGTCAGAGGGGAAGAAAGGATGCACTCCGAACTGTAGATTTGCATTTTTTCCAATACTTTAACTTGACATAAAACATGTGCACCAGCAGAGGGCATTACATGCCTCAATAAAAGGCAAATTGATAATCTGAAAGGAAGGCAAAATTTTTCTCCTAGACTTCTTAGGATATTGGACTTTTTATATAACTAGTCAAAAGCTTAATACAAACCCAAATATCCCAAGCACAGGGTCTATCAGATATTTCTGAACTGCTCATTCAGTCCAGTAGCATCTTCACTTGGAAAAATAGTAAATTAGTTCTCATTTACAAACAAAGGGTGAAACCAAACTATTACAATGGAAAACATGTTCTTTTTTCTTCTAAACAGATGAACCTGAGAAAAACTAAGAAGATTATGTTTATTTTTAACCTATTCATTGCATAGTTTGGGTTTTCATTTGTCCTACTGCTTAGCTAACACACTGCAGCCTTTTCCTACTTAATAAGCCATGGTGTTTATCTGGATTTTGCTTTACTAGCATCAAGTAACACTGAATTCCATCAGCTGAGCAGTCAGCCTTTTGAATATCGTTAGTTATAGAAAAATGGCACAGCTAGGAGTACATTTGTAATTTAAAAATTATTTTAGAAAAATAAACTTTTCTTGCTTTCATTTTAGAAATTTACAAACTTGTTTAAGGATCCTGAACAGTTTTTTCATCCCAAAGAGCTTAACATGTATAAAGCCTCTAAAATTATACGTATAAATTGTGATTTTCAATAAATCAAGCAAAATTAACATGGTCATTAGAACAGAAAGGTGATGACTGGGGAAAACACAAAGAAACCAGCACTTGTCGTAGTTCTGTGCAGCTTTTCATTGCAATTGGCTTAATGTTTGCTTTTTTTTTCCCCCAAAGTCTGAGGGGCTTAGCAGCACTTGTAATGATACCTTGATTTCACACATGAAAACAACTTTACTATGAAAAAACAAATTGTACATCTTGAGATTTGAAAAGAAGTTATCTCACAAAATATTTTCCTACCAAGTAATATTTTGCTATTTATAGTTCTGTTATATTTCTTTTCTTCAGATAGGGTCTTCAGGATAAGCAATACAACAGGAGAGTTCACATACTAATGCATCAAGGCATAATTATGTATTACTAGATAATCTAACATACACTCCCTCAGTGTAGCATGATTTATTTTCTAGAATGTTCTTTTTCTTAAAAAAAAAGTAAAGAAATGATGGTAATGAATCTTTTTTAATTCAACCTAGCAGAAAAAAAATGGAAACATTCTGAAATGCATTAAAAACAAAGCTTACTGAAGAAACTAGTAAAATAATACATTTGTTTCTAGAAAAATACTGACTAATCATTGAAGTTGTTGACAAAACTTTGTTATGTAAGAAAGAAAAACTCTTGAATGTAGGCAAGTCATCAAATAGTAAGAGTGAAAAGTAATTTATTCAGTGGAACACTCTTTCCTACACAAGGATATAAAGAATATAGCAGGCAATGACTTTTTTATTATACAAAGCATTCCAGCTCTTCGAGTTTGTAGATAAGTCCATGACTTTAGATCTTAGAATGCAAACATTGCATAATAATTATTTGTTTGTTTACTAGAAAGGGATGTGCAGTGACTTAAATCTATTGCTTGGATATCACAAGTACATTAGATAATTTTCAAGGCGATTTACAGAATATCATTACTGGGTAGAATGCACTCAACTGTTCATACAGTGTGGTTTTCTCACTTACTAGCATACTGGCATAGCAAATGAATAGCTTAGAATAATGTGTATATCAGAAAACAAACATTTGGAAGTACAATGTTTTCATTGAAGTCCAGACCTAAAATTAAAATACTATTTCCTTCTGCTTCAGTTGATCAGAGGAAAAACGCCTTTCCAACTAAAGGAAAAATGTCCAGAGAGGTGTATACAAATGACACACTGATACTTAGTGTATGTTTTCCTTCTGCTTGTTTCAGAATTCAGCAAAACAAAATTCATTGGCTGTAGATGAAAAAAGTCCTTGTCCAGCTAAGCCTGAAATTATACTAACTTTCAGCATCGTCTAGGCTGCTGTACAAACGGGAAGGACTGTGCTAAGAAGCAAAGGATAATTGGTCTTGAAACTTGAAAGTAGTTCTCAAGTAGAATATTTATTCACAAGAAACTACGGGGCAATATTGATTCAAACTCTAAGGTTAATAAGCACAGTATTGGAGATGTAAAACTCTCTAATGGAAACAAAAAAGTACTTTGAGTTTAAGCAGGTTGGTGCTTAATGACTTCTATCCACAAAGCCTGAAGTCAGTGACCTAGAAGTCAGGTTAAAGCCCGTTTTTGGATATAGGCACCACTGCCCATGCCATATTGCTTTAAAAGTTTATGCAAGTGCTCTGAAATTTGAGCTGTCAAAGTCAAGGAGACTGTTCTCAGAATTAATAAATAAATAAATAAACCTTGTGTTTCATGTTGGAAGGGAAAGGCAGCAGAAAGCCTTAAAAATACCTTTCATTTCCTACTGCTTTTTTGACATTGTTTTTTAAACATCATCTGCATATCACAAAAGCTGTGTAACCCAGTTGGCATGCAAAAAGGTTAATTTACTTCATGTCAGCCAATTCTTCTTAAGCAAAAAATTTCTGAAGAAATTATAAAGGACTAAGTATGTATGTGGTAAATTTTCATCCATACCTTAACCAGTAATAAACCTACCAAAAAGTTATGTTCTCTAGCTAAAAACTTGGTTTTCAACAAATGTACTGAATATCTATTTTTATGATATCATTATCAGACCTATGATTTGTGACTGTTTGGTGTTTTCTTTTTTTTCCTTTAAACACCTTTTTTAATAGACAATAGATAGAATGGAATTTATAGGAGTCATCCCAAATTATAGCAAGGTGTGGACAAGAGAGAATTTAGCCCAGCTCACATGGAGAAAAATATACTGCCACTACTGTTGCCAAGTATAGGAACTGTAGGTCAATGGTAGCAGCTGGCAGGAGTCTAAAAAAGAGGTGAGAGGATAGGAGTCACAAGCATGATCAAGGCAGAGATGCCTCTGCATCAAAGAATTGATGCAGAATTTTAACCATATTTGCTACTTCGGTAGCATTTGAACAATTCAGAGTGAGATACGAAAGATGGTTTTAGCTCCCTTCGATTTTATGCAGGTCCTGCATGGCTTTAAGCAAAACACTTCTCATCTGAATAATGAGGATAAGAATAATAACATTTCTCTGTCTCAAAGGGGTGATTATGAGAATAAATTAGATGCACAGATATTATAGTAATGCATCCCTGTAAATGAAAAAAATTTCAAAAAAAAATAATCACATTTGTATTATTTTTTAGAGACCTACAGTTCAAAAATCTCTTTTTGGCAATCATAAGCTGCTTGCATGTAAGCAAAGAATTCATGGATAGGTAACCCCAGAAATGTGAAAAGCACTTATTGGGAAATACTTTAGCTAGCTGACAGCAGAATAGACAAAGAGGAAATTATTAAATTATTAAATGACCTACACTACAGCTTCTCATATGCAGTTTTGCAGCTGGAGGAGAAGTGACTGCTAGGATGCTTAGTTTGGCCTCTTCAAAATGTCTACAGTAAGGCTCTGGTTCGAAAAGTGATTATGTAAAAATAGCACTTCCTACTCAGCAGATCTGTTCTTATGTACTTTAGTAGGAGAGAGAAAAAAGAAAAAAATCACTGCATGTCTTCACTGCTGAGCCACCATATCTCTGGGGGAAGAAAGTGCATTATACTCCAGTTTATACAACTTCATCAAAATCACCAATTCAAAGCTATAGGGTATCTAAGCAAAACCCATCTTTTCAAAATCGTGCCCTTTGAAATCAGACCTGCATAACCTCATTACCTTCAGCTGAATGGAAATGAATGAAATGAAAGGAAATAAACCCTTCAGACTGAAAAATTATGATTGGAATCCTTCCAGCTTCCTATCACCACCCAAACTAATCAAGCTATTTCTCCCTCTTGTGGAAAATGAAAAGAAAGAGAGAGGTGATGATTCTTTTTTTGAATATTTGACAGGTAGTCTCAGATCATGGAGCCCGTGTAAATTTCAAAAGGTTACATGAGGACTACAGAAGGCTGATGGTACGATAACAGCTGCTAACATAGGGATGTAAGCAATGCAAAACCCAAATTCATGCAGTTTGGGCAGACTGTTGTCAGGGTTATCAGACTCCTGAGTGATGGAGTAGGATTTACCACTATCAGCTCCTTCCAAAGGATCGATATAGCACAACAAATGTTCCTCCTCTGGCCTTTCAAAAGAAGTCTTCTTTATCAGTGTGATTTTTTTTTTTTCCACAAAAAGAGCGTATGAGGAGGCTCTTGTAAAAAAGGGAGGGAAAATGAAGTACAATTCTTAACACAGGAAAATGCATACTTAGTATCTTTCTAGAGATTTCAAAGGATACTTTGATTATTCTTGCCAATTACATACCTGTTAGAGGCGAGTATATTTACATACTTATTATTCAGCTAATCTCCAAAAACTTCTTTGATCAAATAGACATGTCATTTATCCTCAAACATTGTGCCAAAACCTCATCTCTAGATAGTCTAATGTGTGAAGTGATGAATTTGTTTTCGAGTCTTCTACAGAATGCCTTCTATTTTTCACTTCATATTAAAACACCTACCCTTTTAACAAGTGTATTGCCTCTCCTGAACACTGTCTTTAAATATAAAAGAAATTATACCAGAATGGTTCCCTTAGGGTTTTGCCTTTTGACATTTCTCTACTTAGAAAAGTTCTGTGAAGGAAAACTAATGGCATTATGCTTGCAGATATAATCCTTTTTTAAATGAACAGAAATGTCTACATATTTCTTCCTCCCATCTGTGATACACTCTACTGTGCCTTACAGACACAGATCCTGAATGATCTTCACTAAGTCCCTGGAGCAGTGGACTTAGAAGCTTGACTAGCCCAAGAACTGCAATTTCTGAGTTAGGGCTTTGGCACTCATTGAAAATGGAAATATTACTCCATAAGTTTGCAGGAAAAAAAGCATATACGTTTGAGAGAAGCTAGTCCAGCAACAGAGGTTTCGCAATAGAATCCAGACTCAAGTCTGTTACGTTAGTTAGACATGACAAATCCCAATAAAAGGTGTCATATTTTTGTGATCAAATTATTTTCTTGCAGAATACATGCTTTCCAAACAACACCTAGGCTTGTAATACTTTTTTATTCTTCTGTACCAAATTTTATATTAAATGATTTCAAAAAATTCTTTCCCAAAATTAAAATGTGCTCAAGAACATTCAACAAAGAAAGGCATGTAAACACAGCATTGGAAATCCTTTATGTATTTAGAATGTAGTATTTGCTTTGAACAAAAAACTGAGTCTGGAGACATTTCAAGCATGGTCTACACTGAGGAAGTACTGAGCATTGCTCTCCTTACAGTACCAGGCATTCTCACACTAGAGCGTTAAGACCTCTGGCAAGTAAAGCATACAGTGTGATAACTAAAGCATAATGTATCTGGAGTCACAGTCAGCAAAGCACTCCTTGTTTACAGTCTTAAAATTGAAGTACCATGATAAGGTCTCTCAGAAAAAAACCCCACTGTTAGAGGCACAATAAAATTTTATTTACAAGTCCTACCAGAATTACTCTAGCATTTTTTCAGACTACTCCTTAGCATTGCCGCTTTGGGAAGCAATTGTGTGAGGTTGTGTATGCGGGCAGCTCTGGTCTATCACACCACAGTAGGCTGGGGTCCCCCCATCAGCATGCCTCAATAGTGGCATTCAGGGCCTGAAGGAATAATAGATTTTGTACAATTGTTTTCATGGCGTGTGACGTGACTGTACTGACTTATTTAAGTAAAGACCACAGAGCATGCTAAGAAGCAAAATAGACAATGAAAATATTGGAGAGAAACACTTAATTCACAAAAAGTACTCTTTCGTAGAGTGTACCAACCTTTTAATCGTCATCTATCACAAAAATATTTTCGAGGTTGCAAAGCATTTTTTCATACCAATTATTAGATCAGTGTACAGTAGAACTTACTACTAGGATACAAATAATATTCCTAAAAATTTACAAAGATAAACATAAATAGCCCTCAGCGAGAATATTTTAAGGGTTTTTTTTTTTTCCAAATCTCTAGATATTTTTTCCCTTCAGTCAGAAGACTCATGTTCTTTGCAAAAATGTTTTTTCTACCTGGAAAAAATTTGTAGAAACAGATTTACTGAGAAGAGTTCTGACACTTTCCTGGCAACTTGCAGTGATGCCTGGTGAAAATAGCTAAATTTTGCTCTAGAAGAAATTTGCAAAAACTCACAAAAACAGCTTTTGAACTCATCCAAATGTCATCCCCCTAAAGACAAATCTAAATAGAAATGTCAGGGTTGTAATTTTTTACTCACTTTGTGAACCCCATTTGGTATACTGCCTTTACAGTTTGATATTAAAGTATTTTTTTACATAGAAAAATGCACTGATTTTAAGTATCGAATCTGATTTTTCTACAAAAGCTCCTTCAACTGGATTCCTCTCATATCACTTTGCCAGGAGAATGCTTCGCTTCTAGTGATTTCACCTTGAAGCCTCCACAATCTGTTAAGATTTATTGAAGAATGAAAAAGAAATGGTGGGTATCCCTGTTTTGCCCAGTTCCCCATAATCAGACATAAGCAAGTAAAAAGTCTCTTAGGAGACTTTAACCTTCCAGATATCTGCTGGAAACTTAACACTGCTGAGAGGAGGCAGTCCAGGAGGTTCTTAGAGTGTATTGTGGACTGCTTTCTGTCACAGCTGGTGAGTGAGCCCACCAGGGGTGAGGCTCTTCTTGACCTGCTGTTTACAAACAAAGAAGGGCTGGTGGGTGATGTTACTGTCAGAGGCTGTCTGGGGTGTAGTGATCATGAGATAATTGAGTTCTCTCTAAACAATGTAACAAGAAAAGCCAGGAACAGAACATCGATGCTGGACTTTTGGCGGGCAGATTTTGGATTATTTCAGGAACTGGTCAGGAAAGTACTCTGGGAAATAGTTCTTAGTGGCAAGGGGGGCCAAGAAGGCTGGATGCACTTCAAGAATGAAATCTTGAAGGCGCAGGAGCGGGCTGTCCCCATGTGTTGTAGAAGAGTCGTAGGGGCAGCAGCCGGCCTGGATGAGTAGGGAGCTTCTGAAGGAACTAAGTAAGAAAAAGAGGATGTATCGCCGTTGGAAAGAAGGGGACGTAAGCCACGTCATGTTCAAAGATGTTGTTAAGTCATGTAGGAGGAAAATCAGGGAAGCAAAAGCCCAGCTGGAGCTCAAATTGGCCACTTCTGTTAAGGATAATAAGAAGAGTTTTTATAAATATATAAATGGTAGAAAGAAGGGCGGCAGTGAGTTCCACTCCTTGTTGGATGTGGAGGGAAATATAGTAACCAAAGATACAGAGAAGGCTGAGGTACTTAATGCCTTCTTTGCCTCAGTTTTCAACAGCAAGGATGACTGTTCACTTGACAGTTGGTCCTCTGAAGTGGTTGATGGGGGCAGGATGAAATATGGCCCTCCTGCAATCCATGAGGAGGAAGTTAGAGACCTGCTGAGCCACTTGGACCCTCATAAGTCTATGGGGCCAGATGGGATCCATCCTAGGGTGTTAAGAGAGCTGGCAGATGAGCTTGCTAAGCCGCTCTCCATCATCTTTCAACAGTCCTGACTCATTGGAGAGGTCCCGGAAGACTGGAAGTTGGCCAATGTGACGCCCATCCACAAGAAGGGCTGTAAGGATGATCCAGGTAATTACAGACTTGTCAGCCTGACCTCGGTCCCAGGTAAAATCATGGAGTAGATAATCCTCGGTGAAATCATGTGGCACCTGCAGAACGGCCAAGAAATCAGGCCCAGCCAGCATGGGTTTAGGAGGGGTAGGTCCTGCCTGACCAACCTGATCTCCTTTTACGACCATGTGACTCGCCTGGTGGATGAGAGGAAGGCTGTCGATGTGGTATACCTGGACTTTAGCAAGGCCTTTGACACTGTCTCCCACAGTAGACTCCTAGGGAAGTTGGCAGCCCGTGGCTTAGATGGGAGCACTCTGTGCTGGGTTAGGAATTGGCTGGATGGCCGAGCCCAGAGAGTGGTGGTGAATGGTGTCTCATCCAGTTGGCAGCCGGTCACCACTGGTGTCCACCAGGGATCAGTGTTGGGTCCCGTCCTGTTTAATATCTTTATTGATGATCTGGATGAGGGGATTGAGTCCATCATCAGCAAGTTTGTAGATGATACCAAGCTGGGAGGAAGGGTTGATCTGCTAGAGGGTAGGATGGCCCTGCAGAGGGACCTGGACAGATTGGAGAGATGGGCTGATTCTAATGGGATGATGTTTAATAAGTCCAAATGTCGGGTACTTCATTTTGGACACAACAATCCCATGCAGAGCTACAGACTGGGGACAGAGCGGCTGGAGAGTAGTCAGGCAGAAAAGGACCTGGGAGTGCTGGTGGACAGGAAGTTCAACATGAGCCAGCAGTGTGCCCAGGTGGCCAAGAAGGCCAATGGCATTCTGGCCTGCATCAGGAATAGTGTAGTGAGCAGGACCAGAGAAGTTATCATCCCCCTGTACTCGGCACTGGTCAGGCCTCACCTTGAATATTGTGTCCAGTTCTGGGCCCCCCAGTTTGGGAAAGATGTCAGGATGCTGGAGTGTGTCCAGAGGAGGGCAACGAAGATGGTGAAGGGGCTGGAGCACAAGCCCTATGAGGAGCGACTGAGGGAGTTGGGGCTGTTTAGTCTAAAGAAGAGGAGGCTCAGGGGAGACCTCATTGCTCTCTACAACTACCTAAAAGGAGGTTGTAGTCAGGCAGGGGTTGGTCTCTTATCTCAGGTGACCAGTGACAAAACTAGAGGGCATGGACTCAAGCTTTGTCAGGAAAAGTTTAGGCTTGATGTGAGGAAAAAGTTCTTCACTGAAAGGGTGATTGGCCATTGGAATGGGCTGCCCAGGGAGGTGGTGGAGTCGCCGACCCTGGAAGTGTTTAAGGGGAGACTGGATGAGGCACTGAGTGCCATGGTTTAGATGATGGTTGGTGTTAGTGTTAGTGTTAGTGTTGGGTTATAGGTTGGACTTATAGGTCCTTTCCAACCTTATGACACTGTGATACTGTGAAAAGAGGGTCCAAAGAAAAGCTAAGAAGTCTGTCCCTGCATGTCATGTGTTACAGATCATTCTCCTTCACCTCGTAAAAAATACAAGACTTGTAGTACAAAAGCTAACAACATCATAGACAGTATGTTAGGCTCCCAACAGTACCAGCTGTACAACAGGGTGGCTATTTCTCCTATGTAATGATATTTTTTGTTTTGTTTTGCTGAGTACTCATAAAAAGAAATCCCACAAGAAATTCACATCCAACAAAGCAGCATGACAGGGACTTTAAACTGTGTATACCTGGCAACACTCATCTTCAGTGCAATGCTTTTTATATCTCCTGTCTTGATAGTTAATCTCCTAAATGAAATTTAGAAGCCTCTCATTTAAATTCTTCATCGGTATAACCTGTTAAAAGGTGATTCAGATGACAACTTAATAAACGTTGATTTTGTGAAACAGAACAGAACAAGATGACAAGAACTTGGAGTGCTATTCTTGGCTTTCCTTATTTTTTTTCTAATTCTGAGACATTTGTTTAACCTTGCTGTGCTTCATTGCACTCTTTATAAAATAAGGTAATGATACATGATTACTCTACAGAGATCTGGGAAAATAATTATCTTTACACAGAAAAGCTATGCGAATGAAAAGTATCATTACTTCACTTTTATTTAATTGTATTAAAAACTGTCCTTCAACTTCCATTACAGTCTTTGGTATTAAAAATAACAAGAGTGGACAGAAGTAATGAATGTCCTTTATTTTCTTTATGGTGTTTACTTGTATGAATTGATTGGCAAATCTAAGTCCTTTCAGAGAAACAGAGCCTATCTTCTGTTTGAGTGAGGAAGAATCTCTAATAAATTCATATCACCAGTTTAGCTTAGGTTCTTCCCAGACATTTTGTAGTGGTTTAGGTCTGGGAGCTTTTGGGTTTTACTAGCATTGCAATGCTGATCTAGTAATAACACTGTGAAGAAAAATAATATAAAAATAATCTAAAGAAATCAAATGCTCTGGTGTTAATGTCCCAGATGGGAGGAGAACAACAGTAGAATGCTGACTAAACAGAAATCTCTCAGCAGCCATTTAATAAACTTTCCTCAGTACAGTGCTGACACAAATGTGTTCCAGAGAACTTCCTTGTTAAATGTGAATTTTATGACAGATCCAATGTCCCACTGACTAGTAAAATTGAGTAGTGCAACATAACTCCTTCCTTTGCACTAACTTTGTGTTTCTGAAAGCAACTTTTGAAAAATCAGAAGAGTTGCCAGCAGAAGGACTACTACATCATTATCATAACATCAGAAGCTATGCAGGTGAGATAGTAATAAAACCATATAACGAAAGTCCCTATTCCAAAATAATTTACACTCTATTATTGGGCAGAGGAAATAATGAAGATATTTTTGATGTTACTGACCTTTGCAATACTAACACCCTTGGGTGTTACTGATCCCCTCTGACCATGGCAAAAATGAAAAAACTGTGCAAGAATAACCCTAAGAATATTTAGAAGGGACTTAAATAATAACTATCACAGAAGACATTTATCAGTTTTTTTAAATATATATATATTTTATATTTATGTGTAATAAGTTTTTATGGCTTCAGACAAAATGCAGGTATTGAGTAATTTCCTTTGAAATTTTGTAAACTGGTTATAACAGATCAGATTACATCTTAGCATGCTGAAAGATTTATAACATGTCTCACTAAGAAGGCAACTGGCATTATTTGAACACTGGCTCTTTACCTTTCTGTGTTTCCACGTCTTTTCCTTTCCATGAAATGAAGAGTATGGCTTATCCTTTAACTATAAATGTCTTCAGACATTGCAGTTCCTTGAAGCTCTGAGGCGCAAATCAAGTACTTCTTACAGTCTGGACTCTCAGTATCTGATTGTGTTACATTTCCCAAGTTCTTATTGCGATGGATGGCGTCGCTCTTCTACAACAGCCAAATTAAGTTTTAAAAAGCCACACAAACACTACAACCGTATACTTGGGTTTTTTTTTCTGTTGCAGAAAATTGATTAGCCTGTGATAACAGAAATTAATTCTAATGTTTGGAGAGGGGTGTCAGTGAATGAATTATAGAATCATAGAATTACCCAAGTTGAAAGGGACCCAAAAGGATGATCGAGTCCAACTCTATAAAGGACGCTCTCAACATTCACACCGTGCACCTGAGGGCATTGTCCAAATGCTTCTTGAATGCTGGCAGACTCAGTGCCATGATTGATTCCCTTGGGAGACTGTTTGAATGTTATATGACCGGCTGGGTGAAGAACTTCCTAACATCCAATCTGAACCTCCTCTGGCACATCTTCCTGCCGTTCTCTCTAGTCCTATCATAGGTTGCAAGAGAGAAGGGGTCAGCACCTGTTTCACCTCCCTCCCTTGTGAGAAGTCTTTCATCCAGGTCATATGAAGATATTGAAGAGCACTGGCTCCAGGATGAATCCCCATGGGACTCCACTAATGACTGGGCACCAGCCTGATGTAACTCCATTCACTATGACTCTTTGAGCCCAACCCATCAGCCAATTGCTCACCCATTGTATTATGTGTTTATCCAACTATATTCCAGACATTTTGTTTATGAGAATACTGTGAGAAACAGTATCAAAGGTTTGCTGAAATCCAGAAAAATTACATCAAGCAGCTTTCCCTGGTCGACTAGGTGGGTGACCTTGTCATAGAAGGATATTAAGTTTGTAAGGCAGGACCTTCCCTTTATAAACACATGTTGGCTGGGACAATGACCGTGTTGTCTTTTAGATGTTTTTTGGTAACTCCCAGAATAATCTTCTCCATAATCTTACCAGGCACTGAAGTGAGACTGACAGGCCTGTAGTTCCTGGCATCATGCCTGCTGCTCTTCTTGAAGATTGGGACAACATTCACTAGCTTCCAATCAGCTGGCACCTCTACAGATTCCCAAGAGTGTTGAAAAATCATTGAGAGAGGTCTTGCTATGTACCCTTGGATAAACCCCACCAGACCCCATCGACTTGTAGGGATCCAGCTGGACCAGCAGATCTCACACACTTTGGGTGTCACTGGGAGATCGTTCGCCCAGCTCAAGGCTCTGGAGGGCCCCAAGTCCAATGTCATTATTGAATACCTATACAAAAAAAGCATTGAAAGTCTACTTTGTCTAAGTTGCTGTTAATGAGATGTCCGTGCTCATCAAGTAATGGTCCAATATCGTTTCTGGTCTGCCTGTTACTATTAACATATTTGAAAAAGCCCTTTTTATTATCCTTCACAGTGCCGGCCAGCTTCAACTCTAGTTGAGCTTTGGCCACACAAACTTCTGCCTACAGTGGCAAACAGCATCCCTGCAGTCCTCCCATGTCACCTGTCCTTGTTTCCACTGGCCATAAACCATCTCCTTATGCCTCAGTTTGAGTAGAAGATCCCTACTCAGCCAGGCTGGCCTTTTGCCTTGCCTGCTTGACTTCTGGTATTCTGGGATTGCCTGGTACTGTGCCCTTTGTAGGTGGTACTTAAAACACAACCAGCACTGATGTAGCCCAATGCCATCAAAATCTTTTTCCCAGTGGACCTTGCTAAGCAGTTCCCTGAGAAACCTGAAGTCTGCTTTCCCCATATCCAGGCTTGAGGTCTTGCTGACAGTTTTCCTTCTGTTACCATATATATTAAACTTGACTGCTTCATGGTCACTGTGACCAAGGCAGCCTGCTGGGGCTAAAGGCAAGAACGGTCCTGAGACAAAAGAAATATTTGAATCGGAGCACTCAATAGAAGCATGTGAAGATAAACCAGCTGCTGTCCTTCCATCTTCTTGTATCCAGCAGCTGGACAGTGGTAACTGCAAAGAGAGGCTTGCCTGCATAGAGGAGTTTCAGAAGGCTGTTGACCTTATGGAGAGAAGTGAAATGCCTTGCCAGGCTCTAGAAAGGAAAGATCACAAACTTATTTATCAGTTAGACATATAATTTCTACATGTACCTTAATCATCTAGATCAACAAAACTAATAAGTCAATCACTACAATATTAATCTGTTTAGTATGCCCTGCACCGATGTATTCAGTGCAAAGTTCGGCCTGCCAAGTTATGTCATGAAAGAGCTCTATTTGGGCCTGATCACTTGAAAACCTCAGTGTCAGGGCTGAGTGTACCTATAGGTTCTAATAGCTCTGATGAGCCCCACCTAAGACTTCCGCTCACAGTCCCTGCCCATGGCCCAGAAGATCCATTTTGCCTCAGGCTGCTCTATACCAGGGGTATCAAACTCATGGCCCATAGGCTGAATCTGGCTCTTCACTTTGTTTCATCCACCTGGCACCTTGTTTCTACCCAGTGGAGGAGC
Source organism: Tapera naevia (assembly GCA_033556795.1). Taxonomy (NCBI): domain Eukaryota; kingdom Metazoa; phylum Chordata; class Aves; order Cuculiformes; family Neomorphidae; genus Tapera; species Tapera naevia. Next base: position 24,354,156 of record JAUMJJ010000038.1, read on the forward strand.
TCCTTCCCCCTATACTCCTGTCAGCGTACCAGTCACATGCGTAGTATATGTGATGCACATTACAATGCAGGAGCAGGAGAACGGCAGAAGCTGTGAGTTTGACACCCTGCTCTATGCTCCAGGCATACCTACCATCCCCAGCCCTGCATTGCTGTTCAGATTTCTTGGGTTCAGCTTAGATCTGGCTTGTTGCCTTGCTTTTGCCTTATGATTCTTGGACTGTTCACAAGGTCTGTTGCTGTTATCGCTCTGCTCTGACTATCCAGCTCAGGTGCTATTGGATTGTGCTCTCTCAATGAGAGCACTGCCCATTCTGTGCTGTGGCTGCTCTGAGCTCCTGGTTCACTTTTAACCTTAAGTGTCCTGGTTTTGCTGCTCCCTGATACTCATGGCCAGCACTCCTATCAAAAGTGAATCTCCTTAGAAGTGAGGCACCCAAAAGCACTCAGCATATCATGCAAACAGGTATACATGGAGAACCTCAAGTCTAACACTCTCAGAATCTGCATACATCACTTAACAAGATTTGCCTTCAGTATCTCTTTTTTGCTTTTTTTCCCTTCTTTAGCCAGTCTTGCTTTTCAGAACCTTTTCAAAACACACTAGTGACATTTTCTCCGCAATGCAGACAATACGAGGTCTAGCTGTGCTTTAATCTATATGGCTTTATATGAGAATAGCTGAAGACAGACAATATCTTGCAGTTAGTGTTAGTGGAAACAGCTGCAGAAATGGCCAAAGAGAGAACTGTGTAGTGGACTAATAAATAAATAAATAACATAGCTAAAATCTTGATCTTTGTTTTGCACTATTCTCATTAGCTGTTTTCTGCAACCTTCCGTCACTTCTCAGATCCCAGTTTCCCATCATACTTTTTTCTCCTTTCTTATCCTTTGTTTCCTGCCTTGTCCTTTCATCCATCTTCTACCTACCTTTACATGCCACAAAGTTGTGAAAGTAACTCAATGTTTGCTGTAATTCACTCATACACATATTGTTCCCCATAGTCATATTCAATTAATTAATTTCAGTGGTGATATCTTACCTAGCTAGCATCTTATAACTTTTACCTCTCTCACCATTACTCCAAGAGCTGAAGGAATAAAACAGGGGAGAATATTCAGGCCATTTAATTTCTTGTACTATATACCTAACGGTGTGGTGTACAACCACGGATGACGGATTCTGGGAAAGCACTCCAATCAACTGATTGAGAACAGATCTGTTCCAGCGACCCTTTACATCTCTTCTAACAATCTAGTTTCATATAATTTACTCAATAATGTGCTCCTCACACGCAGTTATGAAGTTTCACTTTTACTGACCCAGCCATCTGTACATAAATCAAAGACATAATAACAGTCAAATACATCATCCAAAAAGCAAAAACAAGAAAAAAAAAGTGTAAAACCTATGACAAATTTTGAGAGAAATATCAATTGTTTTTTTGGGAAAGCATTAAGAGTTTGGAGGAGGCTAAAAGAAAAGATTATGTACTGTTAGAAGACCTTTAAAAAGCAACATGCATCCTGCATATTAAGCACAAACCTTTTGGTAAATCTATTAGATCTAATGTATTATTTCTCTGTTTCTCATAAAAATTACTTAAAATGTAGAATATTATATCCTACGGACTTAAAAAATATAGCATGCTATTTTTAATGACGTCTATATAAGAAATGACTGTTGCCTTGTCGTTTGGGTAGCCTATTGCTAAAGGATGATTTTATACAGCCCAAAGGATAATCAATTTAATTTCTCTAACAATTCAATCCTATTCAGATATTTAAATTCTCTTAGGAAAAAAAGATCATAGAAAGTTAACCTTCTCGCTTTTCCAAAATATTAAATGTGCTAGAAATGAAACTAGAGACATCTAGATTTTTGACATATTTACAACATGCGGGTAGCTTTCTTCATCTTTCTTACTTAGAAATAAAAGCAGCATGTAGGAAATAGTTACCTAATAGATTACCCAGCTAAGAAAATGGATGGTCTTAAGAGCCCCTGAGTTTATTGCACATAGGCCAGCTCAGTAATAGGATTAACAATAGCATATTATCATCCCATATACAGAATAGAGGCTCTACAAATTAGATGATAATTAATATACATTAAATTACAAAATGGTCCAGGTTTGATTAAGAAGATCAGGCAAAATCATAGGCAAATTCATAGAATCACAGAATTATTAAAGTTGGAAAAAACCTCTAAGTTCATCAAGTCCAACTGTCAGCCCAACACCACCACGCCTACTAAACCATGTCCTGCAGTGCCACGTCTACAGGTGTTTTTAATGTCTCCGGGGATGGTGACTCCATTCCTCAAATTCATTAATTTCAGAATAATTTTTTTTTTGCTATTATTTAAGATACAAAATACAGTATCTTCCTTTCAACAAGACTCATTCAAGGGAAGCTCATAGACTGTTTGGCTTCAAACTGCTAACGATGGCGGCATATAATTTTTTTTCAGTTTGAAGGACTGTGTTGCTTCTAAAAAAATTGCATGATAAATTTAGCAAAACACCCTATTGATTTAAAAAAAGGATAACATAAAGAGTCTGTTTATGACTCACTGTCAGCTACAGCCAGAGACAAATCAACATATTTCCATGGAGAATGTCTCGTGCTTGCAGTTTACAATAGATGAGTAGGATAGAGGTGATAATATATGACACTTTCTGCCGACGCATTCCTTTTTATGTCTTAATATACCTCTGAGACAAGTTACAAATTGTTGAAAGCAGAAACACTGAAGGAAGAAATGTCTTTTCCCATCATGGGTCATGGAAAAAAAAAAAAAGAAAGTAGGCATCCTTAACCATCTGAAAAAGAATGGCTTAATATACCCTAATATTTGTAAAGTATCAGTGTGGATGAATAAATTACTTCTAGACATGAAATCTAAAAGACAAAGACTTGTCTTGATACCAAATTCTAGAATATTTTTTTAACACTTGTTTGCGAGATTAGATTTTATATTATGTCAAGATGTGATCAGTTTATGTGTATGAACAACTCTTGGTTAAACACTTATCAGTGACTACAGACCACTGGAACCCTTCCATTGCTACAATCTCAGATTTGTTCTTAACAGAAGAAGAAAACATGAAGGCACGTGCAGTAAACTGGAAAAGTAACCTGACAAAGGCCATTTTAATCTTTAAGTTTAAACAGATTTTTTTTTTCCAAGCATGTGCTTTCAATGTTTTAAAACATGAATTGAGCATAACTTATGTTCTGACACCTAAAACAATACTTCTGGCTCTGTATCACTCTTTGCCTGCAGGCAGCAGCATTCCCAACATGACTGCTCCAGGGGGCCTGAAAGTGCTAACACTGCGCTAGCAAGAGGATTTCATGGCAAAGGGGAAAAAGCCTCTGCACTCTCCAAACCAGATATATGTGAGCATATCACTTTTGGTAATTATCTCTGTTATTCCTGCTATGTCAGGGCAACAAAAGATAACATTTCTGCTGCTGTTGTACGACGTTTTGTCTAATAAAGCAGAAAAGAGTTGTGATCACTTAAATGGGGCATGAGAGGTGGGATGCACAGATAGATTACAGTCATTCCAAATAAATGTAGGTGACTCAAACCCCAACACATTTTAGTTGGAACTGATTCTGTGTGCTTCAGAGGAGCATGATTATGATCCACAGCATGTGTAATGCTGTTCAATTTCTTAATGCAATTCATGTCTGAGAAGAGCATATTTCAATATGTAAAGCCATGAAAATCTCTGTTCCTAAAAATTACAAATGCCTTAGCAAGGTTACAGTACAAACTGCCTCTCCAAAGGGGGTGGGAAAAGGACAGAGTGTGAAGGTCCAAAAGAAAATCAAAGAGGCAAGTAAGTATTAAAGACCAGTTGGAATACTCTATGAAGTCACCTGGCACATAGACATAGCCTGGCGTAAATGATGACTTCCTCTTTTTAAAGATGCCTTTCTCAATGAACTAGCTCTGGAGATTTTCAGGGATGCTATTCTGATCTAAATCTTGATCAGCATACAGCCACTGTTCTCTCAGACAGTTCTGCTAGTTTTGTTTACCCAAACTGCAGATTAATAAGGCCAGAGATGCACTACAGCTTGCATATGTATCATAGAATCATAGAATCTTCCGGTTGGAAAAGACCTCTGAGATCATCGAGTCCAATCGCATCCCTCAAAAACTCATCTATCCTCTTTTTAAATACCTCCAGGGATAGTGACTCAACCACCTCCCTGGGCACCCTCTGCCAGTGCCTGACCACCCTTTTGGAAAAGAAACTCTTCCTAATATCCTGTCTGAACCTCCCCAGGCGCAACTTATGGCCATTTCCCCTTGTCCTGACACTTGCCACTTGAGAGAAGAGATCAACATTCACTCTCCCACAGCCCCCTTTCAGGCAGCCATAGACAGTGATGTAGATCTTACCAGAATTACAGAAGCCATTTTTCAAGTCTCACTTGTCAAAGCAACACCATACAAATGTGACTAAATTACTATCAGAGCCAGGCCACACCTGAAGCAGTGTAGTTGCATTCTGGTTTCAGAGATCCACACCAACAGCATGTGGAGCCAGCTTGTTGTTTTGCCGCTCATTAGAACTGGGGTTTACAATATGATATGTGACTGTGCAGTCAGTCTAGTCCGTTACAGCCTTATTATGGGTATATTGCTGTTGTGAGGGCAACTGAATTGACTCAGCTTGGGTTTGGCACTCTGTGGGGGCTGAACCAGTTCCCTTCGTGGGAACTCAACACTACTTCTCAGAAATCTTTGGAAGTGGCATGATGTTTGCTGGGGTACAGATAAGAGCCACAGAAAGTACACTCCAATATCTGAGAGCAAAGAATGCAAAATCAGAGCATTTAAAAAATATGATAGGCAGGTCAAAGGTTAATGACAAAAGAAACTGCTTTCCTGTAGTTATTTAATTACTTTTCCCTTTGTATTACTTATAATTTTCTCAATAGAACAGCACTTTTTGCACTGAGACAAGAATTTAATGTGGCAAGTCTGCAAGACTGCAGTAGTTCTCCATTTCAGAGCCCTCTTCCCAACACAGGCTACGCCAATGACAACATATGATACAGTGTGAAACACGTGCTTACTGTATCAAATTTCCAGAAGTGGTATCTATTGTAGGACCCAGAGGACAATATCTGAAAGCTGTAATTTGTACTTGTATAGCACATGTTTTTTGTGTTCTACACCTGTAAAACCCACCAGTCAAAGCTTATCAAGAAATAAAATTCACCAAAAATTAAAGAAAAGAAGGCAATAAAAAGAAAAATTAGAAAGACAAAGAGTTAGCTAAATATATATACTGTATGAAGACAAGAACACCATGAAGATATCACTATAAGAAGGCATATAAACCATAGTAAATCAGCTATAATTTTAAAATGCTTGATAATTGAAGATGAAACAAAAGAACAGAATGAGATTAGATTAGGGGAAGGAAGTCTAATAAGATTGTGGAAATTGGAGAAAAAATTAGTAATCTTGTAAAATGAATGAAACACAGGATGTTACACAAAAACTCACCAAAAGTTATAAGTTTTCAACATAAATTAAAACCATATGAGTGTTCATTTTACCTTCATTTTGAAGACTTTTTATTTTCTGGAACAGAAAGAATGCAGCACCTTCAGATCTCCATATCAGTCTAAACATTGGACTAAGAGTAAATTAAAAAAAAAAGGATTCTTCTCATCCTCTTTAGGCTGCTCTCAGTGAAACTCTGTCCAGTTCTTCATCTGAAATACTTCATTTCCAACATTTTCAGTTTCTAATGACTGTACCACACTGACCATGTGTTGTCCCTCTGATGGCAATAATAAAAGAAACAGAAACAGCAACTACCATTAACTCTGTAAACTCTGGCCTACCATCTTCTTAAGGACACATTTTTGTTCCTGTTTTATTAGCATAATGGAAGACGATGGATATTTTCAAGAAGGAAAAATATGTGAGAAAATAATCCATTGAATATGCAAGAACTGGCAATATTACATTTTTCATAATTATTCAGTTGAAACACTAACAATTGGAACTATTCACTGGATTAGAAATTTAGAATTTTTTGAAATTATTTTAAAAATTACTTTCAATTTTTTGTCAGCTTTTTGTCTGCCTATGTAATATCAAGTAGTACTTACTCGGATCATACTTACTCTTTGTATCATCCCACTCCACCCAATTAATCTGAATATACAGAGAAGGTCTATGCTTTAAACAGAAATATAACATTAGCTTTACAGATAGATTACCTATTTACATTGCAACAGTATTTTGATTGTAACAGTCTTACATCCAGTTCTGGAATCTCCAACAAGAGAAGGATATGGAACTGTTGGAACAGGTCCAGAGGAGGGCCATGAAGATAATCAGAGGGCTGGAGAACCTCTGCTATGAGGACAGGCTGAGAGAGTTGGGGTTGTTTATCTGCAGAAAAGAAGACTCTTGGGAGATCTTATTGTGGTCTTCTAGTACCTGAAGGGGGCCTGCAAGAAAGCTGGGGAGGGACTTTACAAGGACATGTAGTGATAGAAGAAGGGAATGGCTTTTAATCAGAAGTGAGAAGATTTAGAATAGACATTAGGAAGAAATTCTTTGTGATGAGGATTGATGAGGCACTGGCACTGGTTGCCCAGGGAAGCTGTGGATACCCCCTCCCTGGAAGTGTTCAAGGCCAGATTGGATGGGGCCTTGAGCAGCCTGGTCTGATGGGAGGTGTCCCTGTGCCCATGGCAGGGAGTTTGCAACTGGAAGATCCTTAAGGTCCCTTCCGACTCAAACCATTCTATGATTCTATAATCTGCAGAAACAGTAAAAAAAAACCCCAGATTTTCACACAATAATGAACTTTTGGGGACATGCTGGACTACACAACACATTGTTTCATGAGAGTGAAAGGATGTTCACCATGCTTCAGTTAAGAAGTGCTTTGCATGGGTTTGAGTGTTTGAACTTTAAAATTTGAAATTTATACAGAGCTTTGATGGGCCTGCCATGTAATACTTCAGATATGTTTTTTAAGAATATTAATATTCAAAAGAAAAGAAGCATTGCCCAAATTATGCATAACTCAAAGTCAAAATAATGTAACAATAAATACCTTTCTCACAGAGATGCAGAAGTTATATACTGCAACAGAAAACATACACCTTACTTCTGGTTTGACAATGGATAACAGGTTTTAGAACAGATTTGGAGAATTTCACATGCTTGAGTCAAATTTTCTGCTAGACCTGAATGCTGAAGCTTCTTTTCAGTTCTGAGAGAAGATGGCAGAATGACCTACCTAATTGCATGCCCACTGTAAATGGAGAAAACCCGGTACCAGTTCAGGCATAATATGATAATTTACAGGGGAAAAGTTATCTGAAAAATTCTTTTAAAATTAAATGATCAAATTATGGGATAACTTTTGTTCTGTGTGAATACTGATAAAGTGTACCATGTCTGACTGGTAATGAGTATATGTTAGTCATGCATGAAAATGTAGGATATGATGGAAACAGAAGGAATGAAAATGAGGAAGTTCTCATACATACACTAGGTGGGTAATTCTACACACTTATTACATCTATTTAGTTCTTAAAAGTTCTTCTTAGTTTTAGTTCATCTAAAAGTTCTTAAAAGAAAAAATATTCAGTACTCAAAAGCCAGCAAAAATTATTTAATTGCACTGCCTGAGGGCAAGGCATATTACAATGTAAGAATGGAATTTTGTTTCTTCTCCCCTCTTTCCCTTGTGCAAGGGGGCATCAGTTACAGCTGCAACAGTATGACTACTTCAATCCCTCAGTCCAACTCACAAAAGACAATTATTTCTCAGTCATAGCTTAGCAGAACCTCTCCCCCATATGCTGCTAATGATCTCCACCTCAGATTTTGCCAATTACAACCATTGGGTGCTGCAGGTATTAACTAACTCCGGCCCCCAGCAGAGTAATACCTGCTCCTGGTCTCTCACCAGCTATGTTTTTGTACACTTCATTTCTCAGGGCTTTTACTTAGAAATCCTGTTCCACCAGTACTCAAACTTTGGCCAAAGCTCTCGGCTGCATTTCGCAAAACTCTCCATGCATAAACCACTCCGGATTAAATTATCAATGTATCACAAAGTTACCTAAAGTGTTGTTTTTACTGTAACATGCACTCTAGATATTCATGTTTTCATATCCAGTAGCCTGAAATCCATAAACACTATGCTTTGTGCCTGATCATTTGGGGAATATGAACTTAGTGTTCCACAACATCATCCCTTTTCTGATATTGATCTCGGGTGTTTCCCATACCTTTCCTTAATGGAAAACTGATTAGCCAAGCTGCTGCAAGTCCTGACACCTGCGTACTTTTATTTCTTCAAAACACCAGGAGCAGCCTGCTTTCCTCACTCTGACTCCCCAAATCCCATGTCATTTCTTCAGCTCTGTTTGAATCTGAGACGATGCCTTACAAACCTCACTTGAGGTACTTTTGACCACCTCAGGCTTCACCAACCACTACCAGGGCCCCAGGCTGTTTCAATCTCCCCTTACTCCTGTCTATTCCATTCCACAGTATTTCCTCCTTTCCCAAATTCCCTGGTAATCTTGCTTTCTCCCTGCAGTCTTTCAAACTGTCTCATCTTTCAGAACATTGGCAACATCAAAGCCTGCAGCCCATTCTTTCAGATAGGCCAGTGCCACTTTCTGACTCGGCTTGTAAGAGGCCCTATGGACACAGGACATGAGGAGACATCAGTCCAAGAAAGGCGAAAATGCCATAAAACTAGGAGGCCTGGTGAAAGCAGAGCAATTCCATAGAATTGCTTGGTTGGAAAAGACCTTTGAGATCATTTAGTCAGTCGTACCTGCCCACTACTAAACCACATCTCTGAGCACTTCATCTACCTGGCTTTTAAATACCTCCAGGGATAGAGACTCAACCACCTCCCTGGGCAGCCTGTTTCCGTGCCTGAGAACTCTTTTGTTGAGGAAATTTTTTCTGATGTCTAAATTGAACCCCTCCGGCACAACTTGAGGCCATTTTCTCTTGTCCTATCGCCTGTCATTTGGGAGAAGAGACCAGCACCCACCTCACTACAACTTCCTTTCAGGTAGTTGTAGACAGGGATAAGGTCTCCTCTCAGCTTCCTTTTCTTCAGACTAAACAATCCCAGTTCCCTCAGCCACTTCTTCTAAGTTTTGTTCTCCAGCCCCTTCACCAGCTTCCTTGCCCTTCTCTGGACATGCTCAGCATCTCAACATCCTTCTCACAGTGAAGTGCCCAAAACTGAACACGGTATTCAAGGTGCAGCCTCACCAATGATGAATACAGAGGCACAATCCCTTCTTCAGTCTTGCTGGCCATGCTGTTTGTGATACAGGCCAAGATGGCATTGGCCCACAGTGCTGAGTGGGTACGAGTCATTTTTTAAACACCGGGCCTGAAACTGCATGTTCCCCTGCAGTGCTGCTGCTCCTCCCTCCCTTCCTCCACTTCGAAAACCCGGTCCTGTTCTTCTTCCTCCGTGGTTCATGGGGAGAGACAACCGGCCGCCTGCCAGGGAAGGTGGGGACGTGGGAAAAGCCGGCAAATAAAACTCTTTAACACTCGTTTTGGAGTTTTAGAAAGCAAGCATCCCTTATTTCTGCACTGGACGCGTGACTGATGCCGGTATTTTCGGCACCATGGGGACACGGGCATCACTGCCCAGCCCAGCCCGGTCCCGGGAAGGGGATCCCATCTCGATGGGGGAGGGCAGAAACCTGCCAGCACGCGGATCCCCAACCTCGCCAAACGACTGGTGACGCGCGCCGAGAACGTCGACCTCCCATTGGCTCTCGGACTGGTAGAATGCGGCCAATCACGGCTCACCCTCCCACTGCCGAGCCGCCCCGTGGCGCGGAGGAGGGATGGGTGTGTTGGGGGGGGGGGGGGTCGGCCGCCTGCAAGGGCAGAGTCACGTGACGTTGTGTTTACATCCTCTCAGCTGTTGGGGCCCCGCCTCCTCCCCTCGCCGCTCATCGCGCACCAACACAAACGGCGGCGCGCGGCCCGCGGACCCCTCCGCGCTGCACGACCCCTGACGCCACCCTCGGCTCCCTCGCTGCGCTGTCTTTGCTTCTCTCCCCGTCGAGTGTCGCCGCTCCGGCCCCGCGCAGGGGTCCGGTGTCCCCTGCAGCAGAGGGTGAGTGTCCCGTGGGGGCGGGGAGGAGGGGAGCTGGAAAGGGGGAGGGTGTCGCGCGGAGCTGCGCTCCCTGGCTGCGCTGTGGGGCGCGAAGGCCGCCCGCCATCCGTCCCACAGCCGCGTGAGTGGGTTGTGGAGGCGGCGGGGGGCCGGTGCGAGCGCGGCCTGCAGCCCACCCCTCCTCCTCTCCCGTTCCCCTCCGCGGTCGCCCCGTTCCCCATTGTCCGTTGGCCCCACGCGCAGGTGGGGGAGGAGAGGGCACGCGCCCTGCTGGAGGGTGGGGGGGAGTGGAGGTTGTTTTCCTGCAGCTGAGGGGGGGTTGGGAAGGGACGGGACGAGGAGAGGGTGCGAACGTCCTCCGCAGCCCTTTCCTACTCCACCTTCTCGTCCTCCTTTGCCTGATTCTCTTCCCACCCCTCCACCCCTTCGCCGTCTGCGTAATAAATAATATCTGGCCCAAAAAGTGGTTGGGAGGAGAGGTGGGTGTTGCGGTTCTCCGGGGTGGGTGTTGAGGGGATGGGGGACAAGATAGAAGGTTCCAGCCTTGGGATGTGGGCGGGGAAGTGGGGTAGGAACAAGGTAAAGGCAGCGCTTTCACCCCCGCAGCGGCTCTGCGCGTTGCCTTCTCCCGTGACGGCTGTTTTCGGGCCTTTGAGGAAACAGTGAGGACGGGAGGTTAGCATTTCTTTTTTCCTTTCCCTAGTCCTTTTAACTTAAGGGTCTTTGAGGGGGCTTCGTCTTCCAGGCCGCAGCATTTTAGAGAAGGCAAAACGTTTCGTTTTTTTTCAAGGAGAACCTGTGGGCTAAGGAAGGGCATTTCTTCTGTCGAAAGGGGGAGGTGGTGTGGCAGCACTGAGGAGAAAATAACTTTGTTTACATAAAGTGTGCAGAATGCACGACAACTTTGCTTTTCGCCCTGTAAGGCAGGGGGAGGTAGCGGCGGTAAGAGTCTATAGGCGTTCCCGGCGACGGGCAGGAGGGAAAGGGAAGGCTGCCCCTGCCCCCAGCTTCGCCATAAACGCACATTTTGTGTCTGTTTACATTGTGGTCTCTGTTTTGGCTGGGAGCAGCGTAAGGGGAGGAGCAGGAACTCGCTCCGGGACAGCCACCTCCTCCCCTTTCTGTTTTCTTTATTGTTATCTGGTCAGGGGAGGTGTTCTAGGGTCGCGTTTGCCTGTAGCTGAGCTGCGGTCTAGGGTTAATGGGATTCCTCCTCGGCCTGAAACCTCGGGCCACCTCCTGTGCTTGTACAGGTCCTGTCTTCCCTCAGTCGTCGCCCTCCTCCCCCTCTACCTCGGCAGTTGTCAGTGGCTCGCGGTGAAGTTGGAGGAAGGGGAAGGGAGGGCAGAGGGGGAAGGAATCTTGGCATTTATTTGATATGCAGTCAGCAGCCTGGGCCTGCTTTGTACAGCTCTATCGTCTTTGACAGCCAAAGGGAAAAAGGAAAAACCTCTTAGAGTAAAAGGGGTTGCTGTTCATTTTTCTTGGTGGAAGACTTGAGGAAAGCATCTTCAGGGTCTGCATGAGAGAGGAGATGAAAGTACTAAACTGCTGCAGTGAGTGGAAAATGCTTGTGTCCTTGCTGTACTCACCACTGCCCACGTAGCTACTGTTCTAGTGGGTATTTTTTATTCCTGTCAAGTAGAAGTCAAGCACAATTGAACTGCAGCCTTTAGCAAGGAATTAAGGTTTATTCTGCAATAAGCAGTAAACTTTGAGTTACACATGAAGAGAGACACTAGTAGTGATAGTGCTTTAGTTAATTAATGAAGATACTCTGTTCCTTTTGACCATATGCCCTCTGTGTATAACAGAGAATGTTTTAAGACGCTAAGCAAAGAATGTAATGCTTAAAGTTGGTAAATGATGAGAGTGTATTGTGCGAGTGTGTGAATGTCTTTCTAACCATAATTCATTATTCTTGCAAATTAATTGTAATGTGTGATACTTTTTTTTTTTCCACCCACAGGACTCTTACCTTGCCCTGGGCAGACCATCTCTGAAGGAATCAGGCTTGGATAAATGGAGCTGTCTTCTGCAGAACTCCTGCCTGATTTTTTGGGGAAAGTTTGAAAAATATTTTGGATATGTAGGTGAACAAATGTGTGAAAGGTCTATTAGTACTTTAAGTGACTTTGAGTGAATAAGTGTAATATAATGATAGGAATGTAAGAAGTACGTGAATGAAATCAGAGAGCCACAGTGAGGGCTTTGGAAATGGACACTTAGACAGATGTTCTTTACAACAGTCAACATCCTTCAGAAAGGCAAGGAAAAAACAATTGGGTGTTGTTGGGAGGCCTGCAGTAAAAAGAATGTCAGAAAATAACGAAGCAGAAAAAAAGTATGTAATTGTGGATGGTCAAGTGTTATCGCTGAGTCTGTGCAGGATTAGGTTCCTTCACTGCATAATCTCCAATCTTCACTCCAGAATTTTTGTAGAAAATGGGCTTTCTGGGTTTTCTTCATCCAGTTGCAGACTATGTCATGCCTTGCTTTAGATACGTGACCAGCCAGTTTCAATTTTGCAGTACTGTCTTTATAAATTTATGAAATCTTTATTGCTCTAGTCTTGGTAGTTTGGTGATTTTTATTGCTCGGTCTTCCATTTTTCTGTCAGTGACTGTCCCACGCTGCAGCAGCTCCTTTTGAGGAGGCTTCGCCTAATAGGAGACTAAGAATATAACCTGCCAGGTGTGTATTGTAGTTTTCTGTGCTTATGCTGGACCATACCAGGGCAGTCACTTGTAATTTGAAGTGCAGTTGCTTTGAGGTGGTAAATGTGTATTCTGAAACTAAAGGTAGGCTTCTACATGATACCAGTGAAGGCAGAAGTCTCTAAAAAAGGATGTTGCCTATGACTTTTTTTAGGCTGACTTGAAAGAAGGAACAGTAATATCAAGATCAAATTTGAAGTTTCTACTGCAAGACATGGTTAGTAATTGAGTAATTAGTAATTTTTTTCCCCAAAAATGCTCCCAAAACTCAATATAGATAAAATAATTTTCAATGCAATGTTCCAGCAAAGGTTTATGCCAGCAGTTTTAAGAGTTCCACAGAACAAATACATTAAAAGCAATTCTGCAATAGTTATGCAGTTTGAGAATGCTTATCCCAGTCTTCAGTGTATAGTGAGAAACACCTGAGAAATACAGTCATTGTTTCTGGTTGAGAAGTATTTTCACACGTGTCTGTTCTTTTGATTTCCTGATTTGTTCCCATTTTCAGCAAGAATATTGCAGAGATCCACTGTTCTACTCTGCTGAACTGAAACTGATATTCTGTAGCTAATCATTAATTAGCTGTGTATGAAAAGTGCCTTGGAGTCTACAGCACTTGGCACTCTTGAATGCAAACATCATTGAATATTATCTCATTTATTTTACCTCCTTAAAATGTAAATTCCTCAAAGCAGAAGTGCAAAGAAAATATGTGCCATCTGGTTTTGCAAATGAATAATCAGATATGTGACTGACCTAAGGCACTCCAGGAATCTTCTGGTAGGATCAGAAGTTGATCTGTATGCTTCATCTTCTCCAACAGAGTGTGGGTTTTTAGATGTAGAAATCTTTTAATATATATGCTTTGCAGAAGTTTGATCACACTGTTCCACTTCTTTTATGGAATTCTAGGGAGTGAAGTGGTTTAATTATACCCATAATATTTAATATACATTAAAACATCAGGAAGGAACCACTGTGCTCTGGTTCCTTTGGGACTTATTTGTGTGCACTGGATGTTAATGAGAGCCTTCAGAGCTGCTTAACATAACCTCTTAAAGCAGTTGCTGCTGCTGTGTTTAAGAAAATTGGGGTGGACTTCTGGGCTTTGAAGAAAGGATAGAATTTGTATTTAGCATCGTAAACTGCTACAATTTTTGGCAGGACCAAAATATTAGCTGGCTGCCATTCAGAACAGTAATGTTAGTTCTCTGTCCTTTTTGTCCTGGTACATCATAACTTTGTGTTTCAGAGTTAGTATTGCTGTTGCGAAGTTATGTTAATGAAACCCAAGGAGCTTGAAACCTTCATGAGTATATGTATGTGGATTCTTGTTAAATACGTTTCTGAAAGCAAGGAATAATGAAGCTGCAACTATAGAGCAGCTGTGGTGTCCATCACTTGTATCTTGTGACTGCAATTGGTATGTGATTTATTTCTCAAACAATTTTGTCAGTCCTTTAAGTTGAAGGACAGAAATATATATTGTCCTTCACTGAGAGGAGAAAACACTGATTTAACAGTTATCATAGAGCAGGTAAAACAAAAAAGACAAAGCTCTGAAGTCCACAGCTCTAAAATAGTTCAGAGGTGACATCAGGAGTCACCATGGTAACTCTCAGGCTACAGATTCTAGTGTGTTCCCTTTTGCAGGAGTTCTAGAAAGGGGAGATGATCCTGGAGCAGGAGTAAACTTCTCCTCTGGTTAAAGGGATGTCATTTGACACAAAGACTTGGAGCCCCCCACTTGGAAGATGCGTTTAATGAAGGCTAACTTTGGAGTTCTAGCTTAGCTTTGCTTAGCTTAGCAAAGAAAGGATATAATGATATGTTTTGTTACAGGTGTGTAGCATTGAATTCTGAGTTGCGCAGTGTTGGAAATTTAAGATGATATGTTGTTAAGGTGACATAAAGCATTGAGGCTTAGAATTTCTCTCAAGTGTTGCATTTCACTCCTGATTTTCTTAAAGTGGTATTTGCTCAGCACACAGTTGCAAAACAAATGCTGAATTTGGATTTAGAGTGTTTCTAGGATGTGCAAGAAGGCAAATGGAATTAATGTTTTAAAAACTTGTTTGAGGAAACAATCCAGAACTTGATAGCAAAAAACTTCAAATTAGGTTTAAAAACTAATAAAAAACCCAGTAGGCTTAGAGTAGGTGGTTTGGTAATGATGTGGAATGTTTGGAATCCTGCCTGAATATATACATGACACATAAATGAAGGTGCAGTAGGGCATGTGAATTGTCTGGATGGAGCTATTTATTAGATAAGAGGCAAGGTTTATTGACAGCCTACATTTTTCTGAAGTTAAGAAATGAAAAATATGTCAGGGAGGATAAATCATAGGTAGAGTTAACTGAGCAGTTAGAGAAGGGACAGCCTTGGTCTTGATTGCTAACATGCGTGCTTTACTAGAGATGTGTGTTTATGAACCCACGTATAAAGAATATGTGCGCAACCAGTGAGTTGTGTGGCACTGTAGTGACTGTGAACAATGTCTCTATCCTGAGAGTTTTTTGAACCTGGTGGTGATAGACTGCACATTCAGTTCTGGTTATGAGTCAGAGTGTCAATAGGTTTGGTCTTTTGGTCTCTTATGAGTTTTTAGCTGGTTATACTCAAAGCTTTATCTGGTTGCTTTTCTAGTCCCAACTAGTTATGTTCCTTTCAAAGGAGACATCCCTGAGCTTTGTGCAGTTTATGTTCTGTCTAGGAGTCTTGAATCACACAATAGTAGCTCTTCTCGCTTATTTGCAGGGAAACAAGGACAGGATGTGGATAGAAGAGTTTTCAACAGTAATTGTTGTCATATCATAGGCCAAGTAGTGTATAGTTAGCATGAGCCCCTAAAATAGCACTAGCAGTCTATGTTTAAGCACCTGAATCACTTAGCATAACAGAACTTGTATTTTCGAAATTTCTAAATAGATATTGCTTGTTAAACCTGTCAGTAATCTTGATTATTTCTTCCTTTTTTTTAACAATTAGCTTATTAAAGTCCTAAATGTTAGGTGCATATTTATAATGGCAAATTAAGCAATCTTGAAAACTTTTTTCAGGATGAATAGCAACAGCTTTGTGATGCTGGATAATGTTCCACCAGGAGGCATCTGACTCTTATTGGGATTTTTTTTTTCCAGCTGATGTCTAGAGATGTTTTCATAGGTTGAGCAGTAGGAGTTAGAGTCAAATCAGAGTTCCTCTGCAATAGTAATTTAAGAGGTAGTGAAAAGCAGTATGCAGTAATATAGTAAACGCAAAATCTGGGCGCTCCTGAATGTAACTATTCAAAGTAGGTGTATTGGTACTATTCTTTAAGCAAAACAAATGACATTTGCTATCAGTTCCTGTGGTCTTTGGGAGTCTAAGGGAACTAAATTTTAAAGAGAACATTTCAGAAATGTCTTAATTCTTCACATTTTTTTAAATGAAAAAAATATCTGCTTCTCCAAAAAGACATACCTGCATCACTATATGGCTTCCATAGGTGAAGTGATAAAGTTATTGCAGTTGTTTATGGTGGCAGTCTACTGGTGAATCACATCTAGCAGTTTGTGTGCGTGTGGTATCCCTGTCCCAAATGTAAGGCTCAGTTCCTGTAAGTGTTTATTTTAACATTGGAAGAGTAATTAGGACCATGTGGTTGGGAGAAAATGAGAGGTGGTTACTGTTCTGAGAGGTTGTGTTCTTTCTGTTTCAAATGTTTTCAGTGGATATTTGGGAATTTCATGTGGGTTTCCTGACAGATTTTTGAAAGAAAAAGCCAAGTAGTACTCGTCAGCCTAATCGGGACCACTGTGTTATATAATGGTCTGTCTATCAAAGTTAAAAATGAGAGGAGAATTGGAGCCGTTATCCTAGTAATAATGTTCAACATGAGTTGTTTTTGCTTGATAGGCATGGTTAAAACATATGCAAGTTCAGAATACTGAAAGAATGAGCTCTGAAGTTCTCTGAAGGAGATGTTAATTTCAGCAAACAAAGCAAAAGGTTAATATTCTTGTAGTACTAAGAATCTCTAGTAATCAGAAATGCTGTATTTCTACTAGGACATCTATAGGATTTGATTTCCATCTGAAAATCTTTGCCTGAGACCTCTGATATTTTTGTTTACTCCTATTGTGTTATTTGTGTTGGATTCTGGCAGGTGGGGTTTTGTTGGCTCTCTAATAGGGCTTGTGACCTTGCTGTTTGTTTGTGAAACTTTGTTTTGCGTTTTGATAATGGGTGGGTTTGTTTCTGTTTAGTGTAGTCATCTTCTGTCTAGTTATTTAGCTATACTGTGTTATTCTTTCAAGAAACTCTAAATTTGGCATTAGTGCAGTCAGGGAGGTCCATGAAGTTGAAAGGACACAGAAGAGTTGGGTTTCTTTAGCTTCTGCTGAACTGACAGTTGCAATATAAATTTTAGTCTCTACTTGTTTACTTCGGTTAATTCAGTGTGACTAAGAGTCATTAGTGCTGAGTTTCCTGAGATTCTATTATGTTTTCTGCATTAGCTCAGTTGTCAGAAAAAGTCAGTGTAGGATTTAACTTCTCTGTTTCTGGGATGCTGTGGATAAGATGGAGATGTTCCTGATATAACAAAGGCTGATTATGTGACTGTAGCAACCTCTTGTGTTATATCTTTAAACTACAGTTCTCTCAAGTGAAAGCCATGTGCTTTGTATGACTGAAAAAACCCTGTTACAGTAGGATTATGGGGTTGAAAATACTGTGATGCTGTGCAAGTGTAGATAACTGCTACATCTAGCAGTGGCAAAAGGTTCTCGACTTCCATTTTTTTGGTGAAATATTTGTATTGATACCTTGACATGGTCACTGAAGCTTTCCCAAATGCTCCAGATCCCCTCCAGACCACATCTGCTGCTGTTTGTACTGTATGTAAATCATAACTTTGGAACAGTGTGTTTGATAGTATTTGGTTCATACTTGGAGACAAAGAGTAGTGCAATTACAATTTCAAGTTAAAAAATGTTCTTGTGTATTTTGGTTTTGGCTTTTAAAGGCCTGCAAGATGTTTTGTTCAGGTATTTCTAGTTCTTAGTTAAGTCATGCGTGGCCCAGGTCCAGCCGGTAGTGAGGCTAAGCACGTATTCTCAGTAGCACACTGCACTTATTCAGCATGTGTTTATGACTACCTAGTTGGCCACCACATAAATGCAGAAAACACAATGTCAATGGCCATATTGCATTGTGCTTTTTGGCCTTTCAAGCTGAATGGCTGCTAGTGACAAATGCATGCGTGTATGGATCCTTCCAGTTTCTGGGTTTAGACAGCTGTCTGACCCTGAAACTGGCTCTTTGGTCCAGTTCTGCCACATTGCTTGTTGTACACACATGCCCCATTGCGTGGTGCACACCCCTGTCCCGCCCCATACTCAGCCACCCCCCCAAGCCACACAGGTTTTCCAACAGCTCACTTGGGTCCCTCTTTTCCTGGGCAGCTATGTCCTTCACTTACCTCACTTGGACAGTCTGCCCGTCCCTTGTTCCTAGGCTACTCTGCCAGTTTACTGACTAGTCCAGCTTGGTACTCCCCATGATTGCATCCTGACCTGAAAAATCTCACCTCTTCTTTTGCTGACACCGGAGATCCATGGGCCCCCATGACCTGTGATCTGATTCCACTTGCCGCATAGACATACATGCGTGCTGAACAGAGCCCCAGAGTTACAAAAGGAGTTTAATGGCCGATCTGGACAGACAGCGATAATTTGGGGGACCGCACAGCTAGATACACATACTGACCTGTGACCTGTTTGCATGTGACCTGCTGCTCTTGTCACTGTAGCCCTGTGTTTTCCCAAGCTTGTTCCTCTCCAAGCTGCTTTGATCCCTCCCTTATCCCACCTCTGGTTCCTTTCCTAAACATCCCACAACAGGACTTGTGCAATCCCCAAGTGCCTTCCACCTGGGTACTGGTAGCTCTGGAAGCAGTCACGCTTCTCAATCTGAAACGTGTCCTGGCGGGGGCCAGTGAAGGGGGGAATATGGGGAAAACCAGTGATTTTCTTGTTGATAGCCCTGAGAACTGCTGGGTCAGGGTATTTGGGTGGGTTCTCCCACCTGCAAGCGTGACTCTGCTCCTTTGTGTGCAGAATATCTTTTTATCATATAACACTGTTACTTTTGATATATGGTGGTAAATAATCTGCTTAATGATTTGCAAGCACATTGGAAAATTACTAGAAATTACTGGCTGGCAACAGGGATGGCAATTACAGCGATACTGTTAAAACATCAGTACTTTGAAATGTTGTCTCAGTGCAGTGTATTTTAATAGTAACAGAAAAAGGGAGAACACTGGAACAATGTAATGAAACTTTGTGGAACAGTTTTTTGATAATGATACTAATGCTGTAACCTTTTAAACTGTGAAATAAGGTGGTCTTTTTTTTTATTCTGGATGACTTGCAAGATACATTAAAAGTAACTGTCAGTGTGGCTTTTTTTAGCAAACAAGTTACATTTGAAAAAGAATTATCCAGTGTGATGCTCCTGCAATATTGCATTGGTGAAAGAATTTTGTGTTGTAGTTCCAAAGAAAAGAAAAAGGAAACAAGAATTGGCCTTTCTTGTTCATCCGTATTGAAGATTACAGGCCTAAGTAGTACATTAACTTCTCAAAAACATATTGTTGTATTCCACTGAAGTATTTTAAGAATCTATTAAACAGGATCAGTTGTTGAATTTATTTATTTTAGTGTCCCATGAGAAGGGTACATGTAATAAAAGCCGAGATTCTGAGGCTGTGAATATCAACATTTTGATTGTACAGTATTAAAAGTTGTTTATGATGTGATAATTCATGCTATTTTTTTTGCTTTTAGATATATTTCTAAAGAATAGAAAACCCAAAGACTTCTGTGCACTTGGAGCTTGATAAAGTTGATGTTTTTGTTTCTTATTTGGGACTGTGTTTTTTATTTTTTTTTTATAGAGACTGCAGTAAATGCATAGCTCCAAGATGAGGTTTCAAGTGTCAGGAATGTAACAATTTTCTATTTTTACACTTGACCTCATTTCTGTTTTCTTTTGCTAAAGGCAACAGGCATGTGTTCTGTTGCTGCTTGAAGTGAGTTATTTAATTTACTTGAAATGTTTATATGCAATAAGCTTTTGAACTTTAGCACTGGCTGAAATAGTCAATATTCTGTTATGGGCCACATTGAGCATACTCAGATTGTATGAACTGTGACTTGATCTGCCTAAGACTGTAGCTGCAGAAACTACATTTGTGATAAAAGATGAGGGAAGTACATATCAATTCTTGTACTAAACCCTCTTTGTGCTTTTTGTGAAAGAGAATTCTTCCCTACCCACTCCCCTGCCCCCCCTGCCTGGCTGTTATTGGTTGCTTTCTGAAGGTGATATGGAAAGGCGCATCATATTTTGCTGTGGTTTGTTACGTTCTAGTCACCACAAACTAAATTATTAAGCATTTATTTTCACGAAGAGAAATAGGGTTTGTTTTAAAAATGTTGAGTATTTGGCTTGTCCTTTATGTCAGAGTGTCTTAGTTGGCTTAGTATCAGGATAGTGGTAAAATTTGCAGAAATGTTTGTCACTTGTATGTCTTCTGCCTTTTCAGACTAAAAAGGATGAAATAGTCCAAAAGCGGGGTTTTTTTACACATCTCTACAGCCCTTCTTAACATTTGACTGTTATGGCTTACATAAACCTGCTGGAAGTGAGTATTCTCTGTTGAATACCCTTGCACAAAGCTGTTTATTGTGACAATGAGTTTTGCAGTCTGGTCTCTCTGTAGCTCACTAATTCCGGAGAAATATGTGCGTAGACAGCAGTTTCTGTTCTGAAAAACAGGTGCGTGATACAGACTCAGTGAATATCAGACATTTGTATCTGAGCATCACTGATTCATATCTGTCTTATGAAGTCCTGATATTTGTCTTGTCAATGAGTAAGCCATTATTACTTGATATCTCCTGTTTCTATTGGATCTGGTAGACCCTCTAGAGAAGCTTCTCTTCTTTCCCCTTTCTCTCAGTCAGTCTGTGATAAATTACTCTTTGATGAGTTTGTACTGGGCAGACTTAAAATAGCTTTAGTGTGGGAATGGGCAGAGCTGTAGGCACCCCTCTCAGGAGCTGAGACCTTTAAAAAGAATGTACTTTAAGGGGACTGCCAGGTCCTATCATGGATACTGCTGTCAGAGGAAGGATAGAGGATTTTCTGTATGTTGGACGTTGGGTTAAGCTGGCAGCCTTAGCTTATGAGATTGTTTAGTGGAACTTTGGCAGGTCACTGAGACATCTTAGGCTCCTCAGACATGAGACCATTTTATGTAGTGTCTTACAAACAAGCACAACAAAATGTTTTGGACTGGCATGGGTAGAGAAGCAATATTAATTGTTTTGAAATATACGGTTGATGAGATACTATAGGGTACACAAAATGAGGGCAGAGCACATGTTCATTCACTTATTAAGGTGTACATACAACCTCTTGAGATGTAGTCACCAATTTGCATATAGTTGACTTCTAATGGCAAGCAACTGATTGGTAACTATTGTTTTATTAGCATCTTATGGCTGTATATTGTGGAAAAAGCATGCCATGCTCCTCTGATCAGGTACTTTTACCGGGAGTGGTCTAGTTCCACCACTCAAGCTGCATCAAATGCTGCTACCATAGACATCAGTTCATGTCATTGTTTGTCAGGTATTCAGACTTTTGTTAGCAGTTAACACTGCTCTTGAAATAATTTAGATTTTTTTTTTTAATGTTGAAGATGGTGTCACTGGACTGACACACAATAAATTTTAGTTCTTTGTTTTTTTGATGATACTAACTGTATCTTGCTGCTTCTGAAAATTATTTTCAGAGCACTTTCTTACCAGCACTTCTGTTCATATGCTTCAGAGTATGAAGAGGAATTGGTTCTGGGGACTAAGCAGCAACTGATTGTTAATACTGTCCATCAGTAATGGATAGACTCTTAATATCTGATAAGACGCAACATATTCCACACAGGTAATAATGTCAGGTGCTTAAAAATCTCGTAAGACTTGTGCAAAGATAGGCTAATCGGAGTATTCCAGAGCTACTTAGTCTCCTGAGCCTCTCATCTATGGAAGCTCTCTTATTTCACAAATAAGAACATTTCTTAACAAAAGTTTTATGGCAGGTACTAGCTAAATTAAGCTTACTGTGAAATTAGGTACTGTGCTTTTTCCAATTGTGAAGCTTTTTTGTAATGTGAATGACTAGATTCCAAATGATTGTAGGTATGCAAATCCCAAAGATTCCATGTGTTTGAGGTGGGAAGTGGGGGGGGAAACAATTTTGTGCAGATGCTCAACAGGTAGACTTTATTAACAAGTGAGTCCCTAAACTAGGGCAGTGAGATGGCTCTCAGCAGGGAGTTACTGTAGGGTATAATTAAAGGTCAGGTATTGGCCCAGAGACATTCTAGAATGTGAAAAGCTGGGTCTGTGATGACCATAGTGAAAACTATTGAGAATCATTAAGCATAGCCCTAAATAAAGAGAATAGCTGAGGACTTACTCTTTGAGGATATAGGACTGCTTTGATACTTACTGGGTATAGATCTCTACCTTTAAATTTTATAAGCTGTTCTTTATTTTGTTTCGCCCCAGTATGTCAGACTACACTGCTGGCTATTTTGGGTGGAAATCGTGAACTCTTACTTTGTTTTGAAATAGTAATTCAGAAGATGTTTGTGGTGTAGCAGGTGGAAGACTTTGAAGAAGAAACTGCTCCTAGGAAGCCTAGGAGGCTCAGCTTTGCAAACTTTTTTTTGTTTGCCTCGATACTGGGCAGTGAGGAGAATTGAGAGAGCATGTGGTGCTAAGCTACAAATTAGAAGTTGCATGGAATGCATGTGATTCTTTGCTTTACTTTTTAATAAAAGGTAATACATTTTCAAGTCTTTATCAGCATACCTGAAAGTAGATCTGGCATATAGAAATGGTATATTGAAAATGTTTCTTTGTGTTCAATCTTTGCCATCGTGTGAAGAGGGCAGATAGAATTTCAGATGCAAAAACTAAATCCAGTAGAGAAAAAGAAACATAGACTGGGAAAGGAATCTATCGCAATCCAAAGAAGGAAAAGAGGTGGTTGGTGTTTTTCCTGGGTGGACAACCAACAAAATTCTATGCTGTTCTATTAATTTCACTTTAAGATCCTGTCAGCTATCTCCATTTAAAAAAAAAAATTAAAAAAGGCAAGAAGAAAGTCAAGAGGTTCAGTAGGCATTCAGCAAGGTTGGTCCAAAAATTACACCCTTGTTTAACTGCAAAATCTGTGCTGATGTGCTTGTCACTGCCTGTACATTTGTTGAGTGCCGTAAGCTTCAGTGCATCTTGAGAGAGAAACGCAGTACCATGTGTGCTGTTTGGCATATTCAAGTGGCTGGAGGAGGAGGAAGAGTGAGATCAAGTGCACACCTGGAATCCTGTATAAACAGCTGTTGCAGGCCTAAACACAGGAGGATCAGGGCTTAAGCTTACATCAGACTTGACAAACATTTTCTGCCCAAGTAGGTCAATGCAATTCAGGTTAAGTCAGTAGTTGTAGCTGTTTACATTCATTTGGCTTAACTTTAATCCTGTGGGCTGTTCCTTGTTCCATTGCTATATTACAAAGAACCTTGAAGTATGCTTTGTGGAGTGCATTACATTGGAGTACTGACTGTACTTGTTTTTGTACTTGTTTTCGTTTAACTTGTAAAGCTTCTTGAAATGATCCACTCCAGAGTAGGTAAGGATTGAATGTTTTTCATTGAGGTGAATCTAGAGTATAGGCTTAAAATGTACACTGTTTCCCATAGAGTTTTCCTTAATGCATCACGTAGAAGGATAGTGTATCCTGAAAGCAATAGTTTGCTTTCTTTCTAAACTATTTGGAGGGACAAAACAAATAGCTATGGAAGAGAAGGCAGTACAAGTAGCACCTAATTTTCCAAAGTTTTTAGACCTTTTATTGCCTTTAGTAGCAGTTTAGCAGCAAGACATATGTATAAAAGTTAAAAAATGTTTGTAAAGACTTTTATTCTGAAGTACCTCAGTGTCCAACCGTTTAATCTGATTTTTGTCATCACCTACTACAATTACCACCGGTATACAATTCATATTTGTTTTTTCTTCAGCGTTTGACTGATGAAGCTAATGTTACAATTTCTGTTTTCCCTTCAGATAGCCATCAGTCATTCTGTTTGTTCAAAAGGTCCTGCTGAAATCTTAGACTCAGCTTCTCAGTTCGGAGTTGAATTTCCTCTTGTGGGTAACTATTACAATGCTTGGGAGGAAAGGGGAAGCTATGGAATCCTTCTATTGTAGGAGTTTCTGGATGGGACAAAGACAGGCAAAACAAGATCATTACAGCTGCAGGAGTGGTGTGAATTGAGTCTGAATAGAAATGGTCTAATACTTGGTTGATGGCCTGGGAAACTGTAAACCTCTGCTGATGAGTGGTATTGCTGACTTCTGCCATGAGTAAACTGAAACTGTTAAATGGACAGAAGTGTTTCAGGCTGTTGTGTACCTTTGTGGTTAATTTCCTCCTGTTGCCAGTCACAGAATATTCCTTTTTTGGGAAATATGATGGCTGACTCGTAAGTGTTAATGAGTGGTTCAGTCTCTACTATTGTCTCCTTCCCCTCCTCCCTTCATGGGTAAGGGGGAAAGTTCACCAAGCGATTTTGTATGCCATCTGTGTGTTTAAAGTAATGTACCACTGTCCTGATTCAGTGTGTTGTGATGTGCTCCCAGCTGGCATCTTAGGGGAAATAGGTTCTGAGGAGAAGACTTGAAATATTGGCTGATCTCATTTATTATCTTTTCTCCTATTTTTCACCCTTTAAATCCAAGTAAGAGTCAAGTTAGTAGACTAAAGTGACCTGTATTTTTATGGCATCATCTGTATAGAGTCAGGACATGTCAGTGTTCCAAGATACAGTGTCAAATATTTTACAAATTTAGTACGGATTCAGCAAAGGCAAGTTTTCATCTGTCAAATTAAGTGGATACCTGATATTTATTCTACATTTAAGACATTGTGCAGTCCTCAGTGACCTAAGGAATTAACCTAAAGTGCAAATGTATTTGTAAAAATTCTGAAATATGCAAAACTTGTGTTTCTTTGAGAGTTGGCAAACCTTTTGTCTGGTTGCTAACTTTTCACATGGAAGTTTTGTGTAGCTTGTAAAATGGTGACAGATTGAAACGCACTCGAATTGTCAGCACTTCTTAGATTCCCGTAGTCAAACAACACCTTTTCAGTTAATGTGACAATACTAAGAAAAAAAATCAGAAATTACTTATGATAATGAATTCCAGTAAAATTTATTACAAGTTAGGTCAGAAACCAGTCAGAGTTGTTGTGTCAATTTTTACAGAAATTGGGAAATGCGTTGGCATTTCATTTTTATTGTGAATATAAGCAACTTCAAGGTAAAGCGTTCCAACTTGTATAAATAAATTCATGAATATGGAATGAGAGGTTTTTAATGGTAGCTGGTTTTAATCAGTGAATTAACTTTTTTTGTTCAAGGCTATATTGAAATTTTAACTCCTAAGCTACAATTTCCATTGGCTTTTTTATTCCAAAGATTCCTAAGGCTAAGGGCAATTGCTGCATGTTGTTACTATTGCACACGGTTCCCCTTTCTTCCGAAATTTCTATACCTCTTGGTGTAATAGGCATCAGAATGCTGCTCGTGTTCTGCGTGGACAGCATGTGTTTCAATTTAGGTGTTGGTGAGCTTCACAGGATGCTTTCTTTGAGCTTTTCAGTGACGTAGACAGTTTTATCATAATATACTCTGCAGTCTTCATCTTGGATGGATGAGCTGTCACAAGGAATCTTTGACTAAGTAATACTTCTCTGCAGCATGGAGTCACTTTATATGAAAAGATCTATTTCTTTAACTTTCTAGAGTGTTTTTTAACAGAAATACTTTCCACTTGAGTAGTATTTTTGCTTATCTTTAACTGTAGAAGCCAGAGTAGAGCACTGTAGTTTATTGATGAAAGTAAACCAAAAGGAAGGTATTTATAAAGCAAACAATACCACTCTCTCTACTTAATGTCACTTTTTTTTTCAGCTGGGGTGGTGTATCCAGAATAAGACTCAGTCTTCAACCATGCTTTCAACTGGCCACTCTGTTCTGCTGTGTAAGCATCCCATTCTTGAGAGGAGACTATCTGTTTTCTCCTCTCCTTTCCAAAATGTCATGCTGTGTACCATACCTTTTCTGTTCTTGCCTTTGAGATTCTGTGTGACAACCATTAATGAAGGTGAGCGTCACAAGTAGAAAACCTTGTGATGCTACAGTAGCTTTAGCTGTCAGATAATACTAAGAATACAAAATTTACAAAATATCTCATGAAATTAATTATCTTTTAGCATAGTGACTCTATTGAGATTAGTAAATGTTATTTGTGGTAAAGAATTTCTATATGAAAATAGTAAACACATTTTTTGATAGAAATGACAAAGCTTTAGATTTGGAAGAACAAGTTTTTTTTTCCATCTGAGTATTTGCACCAAGTGAATGTAGATAGTTGGTGAAGTTCTCCATCTGCTGGTAGTGAATGCACTCTGCAGGTAGGGCTGGAGGTGCTGTTTCTATTTCTGAAATCTAGCAGCTGCATTAGTCCTCGAGACTCAATTCTTCCATTTACTTTTCAGTTAAAATTATTTCCAAACATATCTCAAAAAAATCATGAACTTTTTAGGATGAAAAGATGGCAAAAACTTGTTTTAGTCACTGTGGATTAGTGTTATCTATCACTTGATTCAGTAGTTCACAGAACTTTTAGGTGTGATGCAAGTGCAGACAAGCGAGCAGAGCTGGAATATTTTTCCAGATTATTGTATACTTAAAAAAAAATCCTTCCTGAAGTTCCATGTTTCCCACAGTTCCTAAATTGTCCCTTAGTTTTTTTTTTTGCAAATAAAGGATCAATTTAACATACATGAGCCTGTTTATTCTGCTATGGAACACTAGGATATTCAGAAGTGTAGCTTTTGTACTTTCACCAGAGGTTTTTGTGCTGGCTGATAATAGTGCCTGATGAGTTTTTACCTCTTTCCGTTCCAGGATGTCAGTGAGAATTGGTTTTGCTTCAGACAGAAACACGTAGTTCAGTGGTGAACAGTCGGCATTTTACCCATGATTTTATCAGGGCTCTAGCAGCCCTAAGCATTCTGTGCTCCTTCCCCCCCATGCTGAGGATCTCTGTGGTTTTTGCTTTCACATACTCTGCCAATAAAAAACGTGTTCCTTTGAACACCAACTTGATCTTTGTTAGGAGGAAGCCAAGCTTGGCAGGTAGGGTGTGTTCTGAAGCACAGTGATGTTGTTATTACCTAAAAACTGCTTCACAAAGCATTGTGGACTGGCACATATTGATGTTTTCTGACCAAGGGTAAGAAAATACCTACATTTGAACACGTGTCTGCCTTTACTGAGTTGAGCCTTGTCATACTGTGTTGGAATATGTTTTATAACCATCTCTCTCTCTCTCTCTCCCCTCTCACTCTTGGTTCTCAAGCTAAAGGATTAGTCAGATGCTGTACAAACTTCTTTTAAAGCAAGAAGATAGCAGGCCAAGACAAATTTCAAAGTTCAATCATAGTTTTCACTTATTTAGATTATGTAGTCAGACTACAGTCCAGCATGTGGGCACATTTTTTGCATTCATGAGAATGTTTCAGTGCTTTACTTCAGAATCATTGCTATTTGCAGTTTAGTCCTTAAGAAAAGTGGTTCAGACTACAGCAGTCTTTGTTTAATATTGTATTAAATACCAAATTAGAAGTTGGGTTTGTTTTGTGGAAGGATTCCTTAGTGTTCTAAGAAGGTTCTTAATTAAAAGTATTTAACCATAAAGTTTGTGTTGCAGTGATCCGAACAGTGTAAAATTAGGAACTGGCTTCATTTTGATAATTGAAGTGACCTTAAGATATGGATTGTGTTTGTAAATCCCTGACTCACAAATTTGCACAAAACCAAAACAGGAATTTGGTGAATTGAGTTGGAGCACATATTGTCTCTGGCCATGGCAGGAGGGTTGGGACTAGACTACCTTTTTAAGGTCCCTTCCAACTCAAACCAGTCTGTGATTCTCAGATAAAAGATTACATGCTTAATTTTAGGAAGAATGCTCAGTAAAATATGCGTTTTGAGATACAGGTGGAATTTTTTAAAAGGTGCTACTCAGCAATGCAATTAAAGAATATGGGGTGAGTGTTTTTTTTTTTCCTTTGGTTAACTAGGTTATCTAAAACATGCACCAAGGTTCATGATGGTCTGTCTTCTTTTGGTTATCTAAGCTGACTTTGTAATCAGTGTTAATAACTAGCTCACTGTAGGCCCTCTGTTCAGCTAGAAGTGGTGGATTATTCTTTGTTTTCCTTTTTTTTCAGTATTCTGTTGCTATTTTACTGGTAATTCATGCATTGCCACTAACCAGTCTTTGTCTCCCACTGGGATGATTTCAGAGCGTGTAAACCCAATTCCTTTCAAATGTAACTGAGTTTATGCCTACTCCAACCGGTGTTGGGTCTTTAGTTCTGTAGAGCTAGTTCCAAGGTAGTTGTCGTCTCCCCGCCCCAAATACAAAAAAAATAATGGTGATGAATTCTTAGCACTGGTTTTTGTGTTTGTGTAAACTTTTTAATGCTGCATTGCTTTCTAATGTAGACAGCCCATGTTGACCAGTTGAAAAATGTTAGATTGAGTTAATATCTGAAGGGCAGAATTTTGAATAAACACTAGCTGTCTTGACTCTTAAAAGTTCTTTTTAAAGTCACCCAACACTTAACTATTTCATCACCCTCTAATAGTTGGTTTGTTTCTCTTTTGAAACTCAAGTTATGTAAACATCTATTTTCCAGGTGTCTTTTGTGATGTGCTTCTGAAAGAAGAGCTGAGAATCGATTACATACGCTTTTGTGGAAACTCCTAATGTATTTTGCAAACTAATTGAATTGTCATAGAAGTTCAGCATGGGTGGAGCTGTGAGTGCTGGAGAAGACAACGATGACTTAATTGATAACTTAAAAGAAGCTCAGTACATTCGCACTGAGAGTGTGGAGCAAGCCTTCAGAGCAATTGATCGTGGTGATTATTATCTGGAAGGATACAGGGAAAATGCTTATAAAGATTTGGCTTGGAAACATGGAAATATACACTTGTCAGCACCTTGCATTTATTCTGAAGTCATGGAGGCACTGAAGCTTCAGCCTGGATTATCTTTTCTAAATCTGGGTAGTGGAACCGGATACTTGAGTACAATGGTGGGATTAATATTAGGTAACTTATTTTTTTTATATTAATAAAGTGTTTATACATATTTTCAGAAGATTATACAAGCCCTGTAAAATTTTACTTTCACTTTAAAATTGACAGTACTGTACTAAGACTGGGTGTTTGAGATGTGTTGTTTAAATATTGTATGTTATATACAAGCTGCTCACAGACACTGCTGTTCAGTGTTGTTTCATGAGATATTTTGGATGGCAGGCAATTATTCCTGCTTGCCTTTCTGTAGTCTGAAGTTCTCATTTGACCTGAAACAGCCCTTCTGTTGCTTAAAAGGAAAAGGCACAGAGGAACTGGTTTTGAGGACAAAAATTTTAGTTTGTGTTTGTACCGTGTTTATGCCCTTATTCTAGGCTACTGGTCTGATCTTCAGTTTATGGAAAGAAAAATCTAAATTGTAAAGGCTAATGACTCTAGAAGAATCTTAATTGAAAAATAAGTATCTAGCAGCAGGCAAACAATTTTTTTAAAATACATTTATTCAATGCCTTCATTAAAAAGTTTTGGAATGTACACTGATGAGACTGTTTAAGCACTTGAGGTCTATAGGTTTTAAAATCTATAGCAGGTTCGCACTGTGTTTTTCTTCTGTTTTCAAATATGTTTCCTGTATGGAAAAAAGGTGAAGTGAAATATTGCTGTCTAAATTTAAAAACCTTCCTTAGAGAGAAAAATGCTTTCATTTTCTCCCTCTTCTCATTATTTAGAATACAGAGTGCACATACCAAAGATTTCTTTTTTAAAAATTAATTTCATTACATGGAGCAATTTCCTTTGTTTTAGTGTGTAGTTTTCATAGATACAATGTTGACTGTTACATGGAGTTTTCATATTTCCTTGGTAGCAGCAGATTTGCTTATAGATAATATACAGATTTTACGTATATTTACATACACAGCTGAACTGTGAAGAGTTTGTTAATTTTTGGTTAGCTTAGTTACTTTTGTTATCCACTCTCATAGATTAAATAGCCCTAATTGTACATAACAAACTTCATTTGCTGGCCTCTCCAGCAGTGTCTTTTGTTCTAGTTAATACCAATAAACTCAGCAGATAGTATACTGTTCTTTTGTGAAAACAGAAATTATGTTCATTCACAGGTTAAAAACCCTACAATGTCTACTGTAATAGTGTTGCTTTGCCCTGGTCAAGAGTTTCTGTGTAAGAGAGTAGATAGGTATAATTAAACTGTAGTATTTTAAAGTTGAGTTCTATTTCAGTATTAAACCAATTGATAAATATTGCTGCAATTTTATTTCTCTAAACTGTGTTCTTGTGGTATATGTGCTTAATAAGTAATGGTATTAATTTATTTCTCTATCTTGTGGAAAGCTTTATTATTTCATTATTTCTTTATTATGATATTTTAGGAAAGAAATTGGATGTTGTAATCTGTGTATTTAACTTCTTCTGAGTGTCTGTTGATTGGCTGTTGAATGCTTCTGGATTTGACCTCTCCTTATAAGCAGGAATTTCCATCCTTTAGAATATTGTATACGGAACTGAAAAAATTAAAGGCATGTCTTCCACAGAGGGTGAGACTGGCTGATATAATTCCAAGGAGCATGGTTATACTACAGATGTTCCCACAGAGCCCAGTCAGGTGCTGATACTTCTCTAGCAGGGCTGAAGAGCGTGGAGCAGTGACTGCTTAGCTACTTACAGAAGCAGACTTCCCATGTTTGTTTAGTGCTGTACCCTATCTCCGAAGTCTGCTTAGTATTATAATGTGATTTGAGTGCTAAGCTGAGGCATAAAAAGCATAAATACAATGTGTGCCTTTATTTTCCTACTCTGCTCCCTTTGATAAAGGTACTAGTTAAATATAATCATTCTTCATATTAGTGTTTGTTTTAAACCAAGGAACAGCGGGGTTTAACAAAAAAAATCAACAGACATAATTTTCAGACAAAAAGGCCATATATTTTTAAAAGCTCACTTTTTAAAATAAAATTTCAGAGTGCACTGCAATTAGTAACAGAAAACCATATGTATTTTGACAGTAGTGGGGTATCTTTTAATTTGACAATGTAGCGAGTAGAATTTCTGCTATGTTGGCAGTGTCAAAAATGACGAGATTAAATTAGCAAATAATTTGAAACTGGCAAATACTTCTAAGAATAACAATATACTAAAAAAAACACCACTTCATAGAGATTAAATTAACTGTTGTTGACACTTAAAATGCAGACCTACTTCAGTCTAGATGATGGAATTGCTAGTGCACTCTGCTTCTGAAAGAGACAGGTTGGCTTTGGAGACTAACAGGTAAGTTGGTTTCGCACTTCTGATATAGCTGATTCTTCACTTATATGTGGAGCTGTGACTTTCCTGATTAAAGAAGAAAACGTGTTTCTCATTTCTGTTCGAATTATGAATACTTGGTGTATCGTGATGTGGTGGTGTCCTGCATTCATAGGTTCAATTTCAAGTTGTTGGGAAGACTTACCCAGGTTTTTTACTACTTTATTATTCAAAATTGAATATTGAAATTTTGTGATTTTTGGGACAGATGATATTGATGCATTTTTAGTTTATTATGCGGTTAATTCTTAGTTAAAGAATATCTGATGCTGGTGCATGCTGTAGAAGTGTAACTACACTAGTTAGAAAGTTGGCATATTACTGTGTAAGGGAACATTAAATAGACAGGAAGAGCTTGCCTATGCTAATCTTAATGTGATAACTAAATTTACAGTAGGTATATATGTCACCAGGTGGTACATATTTTTATAAGTTCTAAGGACTTTTCTTGGATGATCTGTCTAGCTCTTGCTAGCTGTTAAAGGGATCTTAAGAGCACTGCATACAGTAACCAATTGGATTGGTTTTATTTCACTAGTAGGAGGTGATCTAGCTACATTAAGAAATGGAATTATTAATCACCTTAGTGGCATATGCTGTTCTTGCAGTAAAATTAAACCTATCTCAGTAACCCTAGGTCTGTTCAATGTCCTAGAAAAGGTTAATTGTATTCTGTTTCATTGAGGTGACTTCTTTGAGGTAAATATTTAGATTCAAAGATTCAAAATGCAGTAGAGGATACAAATATGTTTTGTCTTGTCTTATTGATATTTAACTTCCCTTCTTCCCCTTCTGACTCTGTTTTCCAAATCTGTTCTTCAATGGCTAAGGTCTCTGGGCTATGACTGCATGTTAAATAAAGACTCCCCACAGCAAATGTGACTGTCTTGATTCAGATTCGTTCATGATGCAGATAATCCTTGTAAGACTGTCTCATGATTTTTTTCTTGTTCTGAGAAATAGCATTAACTTCTGGCACACAGATTGATTTGGAAATATACTTGGATTCGATTGCAGGAGTGCAGTGTTGCAACTATGATAGGATTGTGATGAATGAACATAAGGTGGCCAATTTCATTGTTTTAGATTGAAATTAATTGTTGTGTAAGTAAATCAAGATCAGACTTCTGATTTTAGAACCTGTGAACTAAGGAACCTGTGACTAAGGGAAATAATACTTGATCTCTGAATTGTCAAAAGCAGAAGATTTTGCTATAAGAAAACTTTTCAAAATTCAAATGCCAAAATACAGACTAGATTTTAGTTTGAAATTGTTGTATTCCAACTACACACTGTATTAAAAAAGTTGCATGGACTGACTTAAGTGTAGTCAGGTTTTTTTCTGCATGATTACGAAGAAAATGTTTAAGATTGTTTTGTCACAGTTCTTTCCCAGTTGTTTCGTTGGTCATTTGCACTTTTGCCTTCCTCTTAAGCATTGCTAAAGCAGATGCAAAAAAGCCCTTTGTTTAGCAGTGCGGAGACTTCTGTGTTTTGTGTGATGTTAGTTCTTTCACAGGTGAAAAGTATAGTGCTTTTCCATGTGCTTCTGCTGTGCTTAAAGAAAAAAAACAAACAATACCCTGCTATTTTTGTTTACAGGACCTTTTGGGATAAATCATGGCATAGAGCTTCATTCAGATGTGGTAGAATATGCCAAGGAAAAATTGGAGAGCTTCATAAAATATAGTGATAGCTTTGATAAGTAAGTATCTCATTTGTTTAGTTCACTTTTCAGCAACGTTTTTGTGTTTAAACTGAATGTGTCATTGCTTACAAGTTTAGGCAGGGGAAGACAATGGCATCACATAAGCAAAACTTGCAGTTTGTGATAGTCATTCATGAGGTAAGTTAAGGCTTGATAAAACACAGTTTAGAAGTGTGGGAGTATGCCTACTGCATAGTACTTAATAAAATTGGTTTCACTGGATTTTGGTGCTGTGTATGCATACAAATGCCTGTATATGTTTGTGCATGTATGTGCATATATGCATATGTACTTAATAGAATGATACAATATGCAGATGTCTTTGCATGTATAGTAATGTGTATCTGTGAGATCAGGTTTTAATTATATAATTGAACATAACCTTTCTGTATAGTGTTAACTTTTTTTGTAATCTACCACTGTTGATGTTGTCATAAGCAAATTTATCTGATTGTCTTTATATTTATTACCTAAAGAGATGTACTTAGGAGTGTTCAACTGTGCTCATACACCACTCACTTTTACTGGTATACTTCTGGGTTACAGAGCCATGAGCTGTTTTAGTGTTACCTGCTCATTTTTTTTATTACTGGTTTTAAGTTGGCTTAGAGGAATCTGGATCTTGAGCACTTCTGCCTCTGTGAAAGAGAAAACAAGGTTCTGCTAGGGTTATTGTCTGTAAAGACTATTTTAGTAAGTTTTTCCAACAGTGATTACAAGGTAGCTTATGGAAATGCAGAAAAACGTCTGAATTGAGTAGCCTAAAAATGGCACATCCTACACTTCTTCCCTTTACCTTGTTGTAATGTCAACTTCTGTGCTCTTGGGTATGTAGGCTGGACTTTTTTTCCATGTCCCAAACTTCTGGAACTCTGGTCTGACCATAGACCTTCCTCCTCCTGCTCCTAAATAATGGAATTATCATGATTAGAGTATAAAATTAAGCTTAAATATCATCCTACGTGTATCTGAATTCAGTTATGTACTTCTGATAGTGGCTAGATGATTTTAGTACTCTTATTTCCCCATTAGAATAAATAAAATGTAAGAGAAAATGTTTCAGTACTGCAGTCTTAATTTTAATGCGAGCTTGTTAGCTGAGGTTAATACATACAAGAGCCAGAAGACATAAGTATATTCAGTCTGGAATGTTACAGTGCACTTTATCTGTCATAAAAATGTATGGAACGTGGTTACTTGTGATCATAAGTAACTCTTAACTGAGGTATACCTATCAGTTAATTAATTCCTGCACAAACCTGTGTTCCTGCATTTCCATGGGAGTTTGTACTTGGATGTTCAAAAACTGGTTTGGATTAAAATGTCTTTCCAATCTGATACTTTTATGTACAGAAATGAGGAGAAATTGAGAGGTGGGGTAGCAATGGAGTGTTATTATCATTTAAGCACTATCTGATTAGGATATTTATGTAAACAATTATTCAAAAACTGGAGTTTATACTTCAAACCATACAAGAATTGGGGAAAAAAACTCAAAGCTGCTAAACTTTGCATAAGTGAATATCAGTGTTATTTGTATATTGTGTTTGAAGGAAATAAGTGATCATATCTTGTAAATGATCTATTGTTAAAGGAGAAGAGGTGTATTTTCCCCTGATTCAGTCAAGTCTTGTAAGTGCTGTGTGCTGTTAACAATCGTAGTTAAATTGATGTTTACTTAGGAAGTTCTGCTGCAATGAGGGGAAAAAGTCACCAGGTTTGTGAATATGATCTAAACTTTATCACTGCTTTGTATATTATATCTTGGCAAATACTGTTTAACAATCCACCTTTTCCTTGCAGCAGTAAAATACTCATCAGTGGCTACAGAAACACTCTCCTCACCAACCTGACAACAATTATACTTATGTGAAAGTGCTTTTTGATCCAGGTCTGTTTGAGAATAGTTGCACTGGAGCTCATGTGATCAGCTGGTTGGATTTTGTTTTGCAGAGGGGAGGGATTTGTAACTTGTCTGCATAGCTGATTCTGGCTAACTGCTTTCTTTGTAAATGCTTTGTGTTTCAATGTAGCTAAGATGATGTGTGAATTTTCCTGTGGTGGGATCCTTTATTTTTTTAAATATAAGTGAATTCATACAGCATGTCTTGAATTTTAATCTGCCTCTGAGTACTGTGCGCTGGGTCAGTAAGTCTAGTTTTGATTCTTGTTTCAATAACTTTTCCCTGCATCTTCATTTATAAGTGAAAGATACTTATCCTGAATTGTGTGGACTGTCACATCTGAACTTAACTACTGATTTGGTCAGCTTAGTATTTGGATGAAACACCGCAGTGTCTGTCTACTGTTGAACACTGGTGTAAACCTCACAGGCATCCTTGCTGTTTGAAAACAGATGTTATGTTTCAGACTGGTATGAATGAAGTTAATTGAGTGGATGTGAGTGTGATGGGGAAAAATACCTTCC
The DNA here is from genome assembly GCA_033556795.1 of Tapera naevia. Taxonomy (NCBI): domain Eukaryota; kingdom Metazoa; phylum Chordata; class Aves; order Cuculiformes; family Neomorphidae; genus Tapera; species Tapera naevia. The sequence continues at coordinate 24,389,814 of JAUMJJ010000038.1, forward strand.
ACTTTTCAGCGGACTCTAAAGAGGCACATAGGGGAGAGAAAGTGCACAGAGACCACAATCTGTTTTCCTGGCAGTAATGGACTTACGCAAATGCAGAATTCCGTAAAGCTTTCCATTGCCGCTTTCTTTAATATATAATGTTCTTCACTCTGGTCTGAATATTTTAAGTGATCATCTTTAGAAACAAAAAACTGAGGTTTAGCGTTATGGGTGGGTACTTGGAGAGCTTGACTCTAGATCCAAATAAATGCTTTGTGATGTTCCTTGAATTGTAGCAATAGACCGTTGTCTTTGCAACTGACTTCTGTGTGGACCAGGGTCATGATGATTTAGGTGGGTTTTTGCCTGGTAAGGCAAGGTGGAATATTGCTTTGATGCCATTTTTGGAGGGGAATGATCCAATGTTGTGTGGTATAATTTAACTTTTTTCTTGATTCTTGATGATAATGTTGAAATGTAGTTAAAAACATAATTTTCTATGATCGGGATAGATGTGTGACCAAAGACTGGAAGCAGTGTAAAAATAGCATATCCAGAAGAGTTTGAGACACGTACTCTGCCTGAAGGGAGGGTTGTCTACCTCTGGTAGCTGGGCTTCTCTCAGTTTTGGCCTCTTGAACTGTTAATCTGAGGAAAAGATTCAGGTACTTGTTTCAGAAAGACAAATAATTTTAGCAATAATTTGTATCTGTATCCATATCCCACCAATCTATAAAAATACTTCTCTAAATGGAGGTGGAGTTGTTGTTTCTGAGAGTTAAAATGCTGCCTTGATTTTACTTTACAACGTAATGTTTGCCAATAGAAGCAAAGGATAAATGCTATCTGAAAGTGTTGCCATGATTGAGGTGCAGAGATTTTAGACACAGGCTGTAGAAGGTTCTCAGAGTTTGAAATTCACATAAGGCTCTCTGTCATTCTTAAAACCTTCAGGGAATGCATGCCAATTAAGGGGGAAAAAAATCATTCTTTAAGAAGACTCTTACCTAAAACACATATGTGCAAGTACCAGGCCCCGCTTCATCTGTTTATTGAAGGGGAATGTGTTGTCTTTTCTGCTCCCAGTCAACTTCTAGACCTAGAATATCCAGCTTGGAGAGAGAGCCACAGGGCAAAGCTAGGTTGCCCATCTTCTAGCACCCTATCAAAAACCAAACCTGGGTAAGCTGGTGAAGTCCCTGCTGTGAAAGAAAGTCACCAACCCTTCTCAGGATAAAAGGAACCACTTCAATGGTAAGTGACAAGAACCCTAGTAATACTTCTGGGATAACTGTTATGGGTGAAGCTTCCTCTTGAAGTCTTATAGTAGATTGTATTGGCATTGGAAAACCGTAAACTTAATCTTCCAACAGAACATTCATTGACTTGCATTGAAATTCAGGGCTTCTTCTAGGACTCAGAAGGCTTACTTTCTTCTCATTAAAGCAGATATGAAACTGAAAGTTTCTTGTATATGCACAAAGCTCCTTCCTGCCTGTGCAACTGGTTAATGATTGCAGTAAAAACGTAGGCAGGAAAAGCAAAATGTCTCCAAAACTCATAGGTTGCTTTTTTCAGTCAGGTTTTTCGGAGTCTCCATATTTTGAAGATTAATTTCCCTGTCTGATTACTAATGTATTTGATGTTTTAAAGGAAATTTTATATAAAGCTGGTTTCATGGCCTCTTATGATGGATTTACTATTCTGAATGTGTTAAAACTGTTGCATCTTCCATGAAGACTTAATGCATGAGATTTGCCTTGCAATGCTTCTGAATTCTTTGATCCAGTGTGGTGTCACTGTCTTTCAAATGGCAAGTGTTAACAAATTGCCAACCTCTTCTTATGCATCATTAAAGCCAAAAAGTAGTTCTTCATGCCTTAAATTTAAATAAATTTAAGTAAATTTCCTGTTAGAGGGCAACTGCTTCGAGAGATTTCAGACTTTTTGGAGGGTTTGAGTTGACGGACTAGAAGAAATTAATGTGGATGAGATAACAGTGCAGTAAATTCATACTGAAATGGGTTTTCTTTCAGCAAGGGCTGCGAACAACAAGCTGAAATGTGTGGTTTGTAAATGTAAAGATAGGCAGAATTGTACTGTTATGTGATAATCTGGTATGAGTGTAGTATTTGAGAGGTGTAAAATGAAGCTGGAGTGATTCTGGGTTTAGGACCTGATAAATTTTTCTCTTAGCAAAAGCCAAGTTTAAGTGGTTTCTTGGTATTGCCTTTTTTTAAGCTTCTTGCGAGACATTTTACTATTTCCTTCAAAGATAAGCCTGTGGATGTTGTTTTTCCTTCAAATTACTTGATTTTTCTCCCCCATTTTATTAACTTGTTACTTTTTAAAGAATCAAGTATATATAGTACTTGAAGAAGGAAAAAAAAAAGCCAATTCATGCCTACTTGCACCTAGATTCATCTTCAGGAGACATCAGGATAGCATCTTACTTTCCTGAAACTTGTGTAGATAGAAGAACTTGGCCCAAGAAGCATCCTGCACATCCTCAGAGTTGAAAGTAATTAGAGGATAGATTCTGTGGGTGGGCATTATTGGTAGGACCAGTTGATTAATCTGCTTCTAAAAAAACCACTTCTGCTATTAGGGGAGGTTTTTTGTTTTATGCTCTCTTTTTCTTAATATCTTGCTATCACGCAAATACTAGATTGGTGGATATGGATACAAGAGCAACTAATTTTAATCTTAGTTCTTGCTATAAATATTTTTAAATGTATGTTCATTTTATTCCAGTAGTTGTACTTCATTGTGTTTTTCTGTGAGGAATCTTAAAAGAACATGGGCAATGACAATCTATTGATAATTTTCTTTAGTTGTTGCAGCGAAGACAGAAATGCATTTCAAATTGCCCTGAAAAATTTCAACACTTAGCTGTAAGAACAGTCTTTTGACTGTGAGGGAAGAACATGAAGTACCCATCCTTGAGGGACAAATTACAAAAATGCAAAAAGTAGAAGGGTAAAATCAGGTCAACAGATGTTTTACATGCTTGAAACTGATTATCTTGGGACGTTACTAAATGTGATCTTTGTGTGCTTGTTGTGGTTCAACCCAGCAGCCAACACAAGAACCCAGTGAAGCTCAGCCAGCAACAAACAACCATGAGGTGCGCAGCTTGCAACATAGCCAGCCACTTGCTCACCCTGTGAGCATCCCATTCTGCATCCCATTACAGGGAAGAGAATCGGAAACAAAGGCGAGACTTCTAAGTCAGATGAGGACATGGAGGGATCATTTGCCAGTTAGCATCATCGGCAAAACAGAATTGGGGAAGAAAATCAATCTAATTTATTACTAATAAAACAGAACAAGATACTGAAAACCAAATTCAAAAAAAAAAGAAAACCTTCCCTCTGCCTCTCCATTCTTTCTGAGCTTGACTTTTGCTCCCAGTATTCCGTATGTCCTTCCCCTGAGCAGTGCAGGGGTCAGGGAATGGGAGTTTCAGTCAAGTCATCAGACATTGTCTCTGCTGTTCCTTCCTTCTCAGGGGGAGGACTAGTCACTTTCTTCCCCTGCTCCAGCACAGGGGCTGGTCCCTCCCATGGGCTACAGTCCTCCACAGATTTGTCCAGTTCAAGTCCTTTTTTTGGGCTGCAGTCTTCCACAGCCTGCTCTAGTGCAGGTTTCTGTGGGGTCATGGACCTGCTCTGGGAGCCTCCATTGGCTCCAGTATGGGGTCCTGCCTGGGCTGCAGGTGGACATCCACCAGGAGTCCTCGTGGGCTGCAGAGGGACAAGCCTACTTGACCGTAGTCTCCTCTGTGGGTTGCAGGGAGATCTCTCCTTGGGTGTCTGGAGCATGTCCTCCCCCTTCTTCTTGCCTGACCTTAGTGTTCTCTGGTGTTTTTCTCGAGTATGTTATCTGCCTGGTTGTTTCTCTCACAGTTGGTGTCTGCAACGCTGTTTCTCCCACATCTCCCTTCTGTCTCTGTGACTGCATGGGACTGGTCCCTGACTGGTCAAAGGAGCCCTGGCAGCTTGGCCACAGGTGGGATGGGGGAGGCCCATGCCTCCTGTTCTTTCCAGTCCTGCACTCTCACTGTTTTTTTTTTTTCCTCCCTTCTTGAGTATATTGTCACAAAGGTGATACCAGAGTCTCTGTTTGGCTTGGCCTTGGCCAGAAGCGAGGCAGTCTGGCCCCAGCTTCTAGCTGCTTCTCACAGGAACTGCCCCTGTAGACACTGCCTGCTACCAAAACCTTGCCCTGCAAAGCCAGCACAGTGCTTCAATTTGTCCTATGGCAAGTGTTCATTTAAACAAATTATTTATTGTGATATCTATAACGGAAGCTCTTAATTTCTCTTCTGTTGGCCACTGGTTCTCCTGTATTCTAGGTAACAGATTAAACTGTAGAACATAATGTGATTAGAACTTCTCCAGATTGTTCTAGCAGTTCATTTTTGCCTTTTTTTGACATCTGATTTATGAAATAACATAAAGGTTTTTTTAGTGTTGCATATATAATTCTGTGTAAGGCCACCCTGGCCATTTGGTAGAGGTGAACAAAGTAAATAACACTTGGTGTTTTTCAATTCCATTTCAGCTCAATAACAAAAAAATCCCAAAGATTTAAGTGAAATACTGCCTCATCTTGATAGGTAGCTTATATGATTGTTAATAATGCATGTTAAAGCAATAAACAATTTATTTTTCAGCAGTGTCATTAATCTAATAAAAGGTAATGTAGAAGGAAGTTGAATATCTAATCTGGTTTGATATCCCAAAGGCAATGGAAGTAAAATCACTTATCGGATATAGTGACGTTTAGGACTAAAAGAATTTGGGTTTGATTAGGTTCTGTTCTAAAACAATGTGGTTGATATTTCTTTTCGTAGTGCAAGACTAATGAGCTTGTGATGCTGTTGGTGGCTATTCTTAAAATTACTTACTCTCTTGTGTTTACAGAACTTTTATTTTTTTTTTAGGTAGTTTCAGGTGCTGAAATATTTTATACTTCAGTAAAACTGGACTTCAACCTCTTCTATTTTGAAAATTATTTGGGCAGGTTAGAATGAGTTCTCAAAATCATACTTTGCTCTCTGTCGGAAGGTCATCACAAATTACTGGATTACATAAATACAAGAGAACAATACATGCATTTATCAGTTCTTTCACGTGGAGGTGCATGAGTCTTTTTGAGAATGAAATCGACTGGAGATTAAGGGAGCAGGGAAAGGGTCTTGTTGCGGCACTTGTGACATTTACATGGGAGTGTAGGTGACTAAGACCGTTGTGCAATTTAACTAGATTGAAAAAGTATGTAATACTCTGCTAAGTATGAACTCTATATACCTTTATTTCTGCTATTTTGTCACTGTTTGTATCATAACATGTGAAGCATTTCCTTTTGTGGGCAGCATAAATGAAGACGGTTGGCTTTTGAACTGGCATGTTGCCATGGCCAGACTGTTGATAGCCTCTTCCTCCCATTTCTTCTGCCTACTTTTATCTAGATTTCTGGGTAGCAGGAAACCTCATATGGCATTTCTTGAACTGCTTGTATTTGAGTGGGCAGCCAGCATACCATTACAGACCACCTGGGTGCTACTATTGCATGTCTAAGTGAGCTGAGTAGACCCTCTTCTTTTTTGTGAGACCTGTGGGTTTGTTGTGGGAAATGAATCTTTTGGGAAATTCTTGTGGTTGTCAAATTGGGTTGAAACTAGCTGAAGCTATTTGGGAGATGAAGCTTTTTTTGATGTAAATGGACTAAAAAATAACTAGCTGTTTTGATCATAAGCCTTGTGTATCCGCAAAACTGTGATAGTAACGCGGAGCACAGTCCAGCCAATTTGAAATGGCTTTAGCCAGAGTTGATCTCTAGTGCTTAGCCCATCTCGTTCTTACAGGTGTAATAAGTTGTTACTGTGTCTTCATTTGTGCTTCGTACCTTTCTGCTTGCAAGCTGTGGAGCTACATGAGAAATTCTCTTCAGTTTTTACTGTCTTTGTAAAGACCACTGTCAGTTTTCATCCACAGCTCATGTATAATTTGAATGTCTTGAGGGGTTTTATTTTATCTTGTGTTTTTGTTTCCTTGGAGACTTTGATGTTCCTGCTTGTTTTAAAAGAGTGTGACTATTTGCTTCATGAGGTTTGAGGTGGTTACTGGTAGAGGAAGCAGCTCAGGAGTACGTGGTAATAAGCTAACCAGGTTTTAGAGGAGCATTTCTGAGAAGATCAGAAGCTGTGAAGGTTACCATGTTAGGCAGGGAGGTTGTCTTCATACCAGGCACTATCTCTAGATTTGAAACTGCATTTTAGAAAAGTACTGTTATTTTCTCTCAAGCCCTCTTTCCTTCCTTGTTCCTTTGAAGCCCACAAGTGTACTTCATTCAAACTTTTCAAATTAAATTGATACGGTGATGCTTGACTTAAGCTGTAGGCAACCTGAAATTAAATTTGTAGTGTGAACTGCCTGATCAACCTTCACTGAACATAGAAAAAGGCATGATAGTCCAGGTGCTTATGAAATGATATCATTTCTTCAGCAAAGTGATCAGTGTTTGGGTTTCATTTTCTTCCCTGCGTTAACTTTACCTGGTGAATTTCTAGGTCTTTTTTTAATCTGAAACTATTTCAACCACGTTCTAGGCTGGGCTAGCTGCCCATTTGTTGCAGTTGTTCTGCGCTTCTCCTCCTTCTTCCCTTTTTAATCTGCCAGCTTTCAGTTTTTTCTCTGGATTTGGATGGGGAAACAACATTATGGACTGTTGGCCACATACAGCACGAGACCTATGAAGTAGTTGGTAAAGGATTCTGGGGCCTGTCTTCGACTAGGCAAAGAAGGAAACATGCATTATTTTCAAGATCAAGTATCCCATCTGGGGGAAGAATGTGCTTCAAGCAAAAACCAGTTTAATAGAATTCTGTTTTGTTAATGGCAGTGCTGTACATAGGAAAGTTAGCCAAGCCTTATAAGCAGCATGCCTAAGCAGTGAAAGCTGCTAAGCTTTGCTGTAACTGAAATAAATATTGATTTGAATGCTGTCAGGTAGTGTACTGGGGTTTGCTATTGCTAGCCAAGAAAAAAATTCTTTTCCAATGACAGCTGTAAAGTTCATAATATACCTCTGTGTATTTGAAGTTTTTAGAAAAATTCATTCTTTCTGGATGAAGCTTGAGATACCTTGGACTTTAATGCTGCCAGATGAAGTTCATGAACTATTCTATGCAACAAGAAAACCATAAATTCTTCCTATGACCAACTGTATAGCCTCTCTTCTTAAGTTTTAAGTACTTGAGGGATAGATAAAGCAATTTTTTTTATAGAAAGGTAAATTACATTTATTTTGGTGTTAACAGTGAGGTGCTGCAGAGATTTGAAAATTGTCAGAAAATATCAGTGTACTGGAACATGGTTGCAGCTTTGGCAGTGAAGCTCTGTTCTGTACATCTTTCCATTGGCACTTTATGCAGTGACAAAAAGTCTGTACAGTCCTTGCAATTTCTGCTGTAAACTTAGGTGCACTTAAAAGCAGTTCCATAATTTTAATTATCTAATCAGAACAGATACTCCTGAGATAATATTTTTTCTTACTTGGTGTGTGGTTCAAAAAACTGAGACTTTCCCATTAACTTCCTTTTTTTTGGGGGGTGGGGAAAAGTGGATTGAGGTCGAGGTAGAAAATTGGGAGGTAGAGGAAACAGTCTTTTAAAAACTCAACTTTTTTTTACAAAATGGAGAAGGAGGCTATTAGGAAATATTTATTACATTTTTCAGTATTTATTTAACAACCTGGATTTCACATGTTGTTGATAATTAAACTATTTTGAAGGCACTTTTACTGTATGGCACTCGGTTTCTATGGATAAATCTATTTGTTTGCAGTTAGGAAGTCTGGTAATGTTTGAAGGCCTTTTCTGTTTTGCAAAATACATAGTCACAATTGCTTAACAATTTTTCTTTAGTAGCCATTTATGTGGCAGAAAGACAATTATATTCAAAGTTGTATTGCCATAATACAAGTTTTTAAGTATGTATGCTAATATTTTTTCATCACATAAGGGAACATAGGAAATATATTTTTCTGTCTTCACTTGGACTGGCCTTTCTTAAAAATCCTGATTTAAAATGTGTCCCCTCTGTTGTTTTTTTTTCTTCCCCTTAGATTTGAATTCTGTGAACCTGCCTTTGTGGTTGGTAATTGTTTGGAAATAGCTTCAGACAGTCATCAGTATGACCGGATTTACTGTGGAGCTGGAGTCCAGAAAGATCATGAAAACTACATGAAAATTTTATTGAAAGTTGGAGGCATTTTAGTAATGCCTATAGAAGACCAGGTGACTTAGTGATAATTTCCCCTTTCTGTCTTTTAATATGAGAAATATATGATTTAAGGAATGCTTTTAAATGCATGTTTGATTACGTTAATGTTCAAATAATGATATCTTAATCCAGTGTATTGCTGCAGTTAGGTAGGACTCTAATTAAAGTCTTGGACTTTTTTCCTTTAAGCATCAATATCCTGCTTCCAACAAAGTTTGTTTCAAAACTGTGCTTTCAGTGAAACTAGAGCTCCATTCGTGGTTATTTTCAGTGTATTATACTAGTCCCATTTTCCCTTTGAAATCTCCCTGCAATACAGATGTTTTCAGTCAATACTTCAAAACAAATCACCCTCTAAACCAAGAGAATTTATTTCAGAGAAATATGAATAGCTGTGATTAGTGGGACATTGTAAGGGGAGGAAAAAATGAAGGGAAAAAAGTGAATTATTTCCAGCAGTTTTCAGTGTTGCTTTTCCATGTTAGAGTAAACTCTTTTCAGACAGGTATATTATTTTAATAATACTTCGCACTATATTATTTTTCATCCTTAGATCTCAAAAGGCATTGCAAAGGTAAGTGGTATTCTCCCTGTTATTCTAATAGGGAAGTTGAGAAAGACAGATTGTGATTGAAGTTGATATCCTCCTAAATAGAGATAATTGCTAAAATGCTTGTTGGCAAACATGCTAGTTAGTTTTTCTTAAATGCAGCCTTCAGGATTCTGTTTCATAAGTACGTTTTCCAGTATTTATTGGACTAAGGTACTGTCAATTGATGTTGATGGAATCCAACTTAAAAGTAGTCATGATTGAATGTGAAATTAGAACTGTGAATATTACTACCTTACAAATGGCCAGGGGGCCAGACCATATACAGTATAAGGAACAGTTGAAATCTGAGTTAATCTGGCCTGCAAAGAAACAGCTAAGGGAACATTTGATTCCTGATTTGACTTACTAAAGGAGTGGATAATTTACCCAGTAGACGGGAGTCCACTTCTCCTCCCAGGTACACAGGAAACAACGAAGAATGTGACAAATGACAGCAAAAGGTAATTCTGCCTGCATATACAGAAAACAGTTTTTTGTAGTGAGAGTGTTTGAATGTTGTAGCAGGTTGCCTAGACCAGGTTAGTTAATCTCAGTCTTAGGAGATCTTTAACTTCATCAGAAAAACTGCTAAGTTGCTTGATTTAACTTTGAAATTGGTTTATTCAGGCAAGAGGCAGGACTCCAGAGCTTGCTTCCAATCTAATATTTTGTGATCTTTTTGAAAAAATCAGAAAAAGGAAAGCTTAACTCATGCCTTAATTTTCCAACTGTGTCTCTTCCTAATGCCAAAGAGCTTTATTCAGCACTCTAGTGACCAAGTGATACGGCAAGGAATATGAAAGTCCTTTCTGTTCATAGAACAGCCTTTTATAAATTAATTTTGAAGCAAATCAAAATAGTAGGATGTTTGAACACCAAGCTGAGTAGTGTTGAGCATGACAAAAGTGTAACCACTGATGTATTTCGGTTTTGTTTTTGTGCAGCTAACACAGATCCTGAGAACAGGACAGAACACGTGGGAAAGTAAAAATATCCTTGCTGTTTCATTTGCTCCACTTGTACAACCAAACAGAAATGACAACGGCAAACACGACACTGTGGGACTGCGTAAGTGTCAATTGTGCTGGTTCCCTTGACTTCATGGATTGTTACAGTCCCTGCTGGTGATGGTCTGGAAGTGGGGAGACCATGCTGTACAGATATAGTATGATAGAACAGGAACACACAGTTAAGAGAGTTAGTAGCTCACAGATCTGGTTTTGTACTTCTGGCACATGTTCTGTGTTGCTAAACAATTAATATCTTGAATTAAAATGATAGTATTTCCAGCCTATTTTTCCAGACTTTTTTTCCTTTGAGGTTCAGCTTCTCTCTTTCTAGTGAGGTATAGATAAAACAGCAAGTTAATACTAGGTCTGTCAGGAGTGATAATTTTTGATGGTCTCCCAGAGAAAAGTATTTCTTCTCTTCCCCCTGAAATGGAAGGAAAAGGTACAAACTGCAGCTGTGGTACTGTATGCTATTAACAGCTGAGTGTGCTTGGCTCTGCAACTGATATAGTCATTCCTATCAGGTTTTTAAGTCATTTGGGTTGCTTTTCTAGCTGCAATGCTTTGGATTAGGTTAGTAAAGCTCTCTGAAAGTACATCTACTGCCAAGATTATAAGAAAGCATGATAAGGGGAAATGTAAAAAAAAGTGGCAGAAAAGGATGTAGAGCTTAAATTTCCTGTCAGTAGTCAGGACTAGGGGTAGAGTAGTACAGAGAGCTTCAGTAACATGTGGAAACTTAAATGAACCTAACAAAGAACTTTGAAGGTAATAGCTTTTCTCTCCTGTTTTGTTCTATTAACATGTAACCGATGTAAACTAATCCTGTAGTCCTCTTCACATGTTGCTTATCTCCCTGCACATCTTTACCTGTAAGGGGTCTTCAAAGTTTAGTCATCTAGTCCAAAACCCCTGCAAAAAGCAGGAACATCTTCAACTAGATCAGGTTGCTTGAAGCCCTGTCCAGTGGGGCATTGAATGCTTCCAGGGAATAAGGCATCTGCACCTCTCTGGGCAACCTGTTCCAGTGTTTCACCAACCCTCATTGTGTAAAATTTCTTCCTTTTATCTTGGCTAAATCCATTTTCTTCTAGTTTAAAACCATTATCTCCTGTAACAACAGGCCCTACTAAAAAGTCTTCACATCTTTCTTTTAAGCCCTGTTAAAATATTGAAAGGCTGCAGGAAAGTTTCACCAGAGCCTTCTCTTCAGGCTGAACAACCCCAACTCTCTCAGCCTTTCCTCGTAAGAGAGGTATGCCAGCCCTTGGATCCCTTTTGTGGCCCTCTTCTGGATCTGTTCCAGCAGGTCTGTGTGTTTCCTGTACTGAGGGCTCCAGAGCTGGACACAGTACTCCAGGTCAGGTGTCACCAGAGCAGAGTAGAGGGGCAGAATCCCCTCCTTCGACCTGCTGGCCAGGCTTGTTTTGATGCAGCCCAGGATATGTTTGGCCTTCTGGACCATGAGTGCACATTGTTGTCTCATGTCTAGCTTTTTGTCCACGAGTACCCCCAAGCCCTTCTCTGCAGGGCTGTTCTCATCCTTTTATCCCCCAGATTGTAGTTGAGGGGTTGCCCCCCAGATGCAGGACCTTGTACTTGGCCTTGTTTAACCTCATGAAGTTCACGTGTTCACTTCCTGAGCTTGTTTAGGTCCTTCTGGATGGCATCCCATCCCTCAGGTGTGTCAAATTCACCACTCAGCTTGGTATCCTGTGCAGATTTGCTGAGGGTGTACTTGATCCCACTGTCTGTCATTGATGAAGATATAGAACAGTACTGGTCCTGGTATGGAACCTTGAGGGGAAACAACTTGTCACAGATCTCCTCTGGGATGTTGAGCCGTTGACTGCTACTCTCTTTAATGAGAAGAGGAAAATAACACACAAATGTATGACTAAGCTAGCACTATTTAAAACAGAAAAGCAAAACACGAAATTGCACTGTAAAATGAAATCAATAAAGAGATGTTTCTGTCCATGGCTCAGGCTGGTGCAGTTTTATCATTAAGCTTAAAAAAAAAAGGGGGGTAAAAAGTAGTGATCTGAAGCTCAAGAAGTACAAATCCTAGCTAATTCATCTTTTATAGTAACATTTTTTTCAAATCCACACATCTGTTAATTATCTTAAAATTTTGGAGTAGTCTAGTAATTGTTATCCTTCTGTAAACTTTAGCCAGAAATTGCTGTCACTGCTAGGTAAACATGGAGTCTATGATACATACATATATATGGAGCCTTCTGCTCCATATATAAAGTTTAAAGACTATATTTAAAACTCTCATATATACATAGGGCTTAGTAGAATGAGTCAGTCATTCTTAAAGTAGATTCTGTTAAACATGGAAAACTACAGGGGTGTTGCTAGAAGTATTATTAGTTACTGGTTAGGACACAGTTCACTGCTGCTAGAGAACTGGAAACAAACATCGTATTCTTTTAGTTTAAAAACACCTTAATGTGAATAGTTTGATTAATCCGTGTAGGAGAGAAGCTAAAACAGATTGGAAGTAAACCACATGAAGGTTCTCATGTAATGTCTAAACAATTTCAGATGGCTTATTCAACACCAGAGTTGTTACTCCTGTGTGGTATATTGTAAGCAAGGATGAAATATGTCTTTGGGTGGACTGTAAGTGGTGTGATAAAGGTAAAGCACCACCAACATTGGTAAAGTAAATATTTCGCATCTCAATGAAGTTTTACATTTGAGGATGGTGTTAGCATAGTTCTATAGATTCATGTTTAACTTAATATGGGAAGTAAATTTGTGTTGACCCACAGGATGCTGTATATACTTAAAAACATTGTGAGCCCAGTATATCACTGATAAATCAGAATGATAGATTTTATTAAAGTCTTAATTTTCATTCCTATTTAATGGTAATGAAGGGGAAAATATGCAACTTAGTAGATTCAGTGAAATTTTACTAGGTTTTTAAGTTCGGTTACACTTGAATGTAATTTTTAAACATCAAGCGAGTTTGACAAGTTCATTAATCAAAAGTGAGTTGTATTTCTTGGTCAGTTTGTCTTAAATCCATAAATACCAGTGAAACTTAAGGCTACTTGCTACCTTAAGTCTTCCCGAGTAGTTCTGTGTTGAAGCAGATTTTGGATTATGTGCATAGGAAAGCTTTCCAATTAGCTCATTAGAAGACTTCCTAACTATTCTTCCTACCTATCAAGCATTTTGTTTTTAAATACAGTAAGTCTGAAGCTTTCTGTAAAAGCTCATTGCCTTTATGCTATATATGTGTGTGTGTCTGGGATTTCTAAAGAGAAGTACAGGAGCTTTAGGCCTCGACTTCCTTTGTGTAGTATGAATTGTTGGTAGCTAGCAATTATAGTTTATGATCTGGAATTTTACTGTGAGGGACCTTACCTTGTCTTTAAGCTTCTTAGATGCTGTTGTCTTCAAAACCACATAGAATATAATCAGTAATAACCAGCACTAAACTTACGCTTGTTTTATATTATCTTACAGTTTAAGGAAGCTGAGAGTTTACTACTCTTACACCTTTTTAGGACACAGTGTTTTGAAATTTTGTTCTATACTCTTTTGAAGGAAATTTTTTTTTCTTTTGATTTTATGAAGTCTCTCGCATAATTCTGTGTGGCAATTCTGTGGGCAAATGCCTCTTAATCCATTACTCCAAATTTATATATACCTTGTGCTTTCATGGGCTATGATTGGCATACTGTCTGCAATCATGGCTTGTTTAGCCTGATATTATAAACGTGTTTTGGATGGTTATATAGGGTTTTGTTCTTGAATTTTGAGTTGGTTTTATATTATACAAATGGTGTTTGTAATTGTCTGTTTTATTTCTGTTGACATTAACTGAAATCATTATTGCCAGTGATAAACATCCTTCTTGTCTCAAATGTAACTAGCATGGAACTGTGGTCAGTGTATGAAACAAAGCATTGCTTGAAATACATTGAGTGTTTTCTCAGCTGAAGTTTTAGATGTGTAATTATCAAAATTATTCCTTCACTAACTTCGTCCTTACTGTAGTCTACATTAATTTTACGCTACTTTCTGTAGGAAGAAAAATGACAATCCAGAAAGTTCAACAGGCTGAGTTTTGGTTGGTGTACTTTTTTTGATTTTCCTTTGGATTAGTCAGCCATAGTTCACCTAGGGTAGGCATCTGCCAGCACAGCAATACTTGCTCATGATCTGCCTGTCTGTAATTGGAAAATATGTCTCTCTACTTTTCAGGACTTCAGTAATTTTGGTTCATTTTCTTCAGTGAAAATATGGGTGACTTACCTGGTTGGTCAGCTGTGAAGTTACCATGGCCCCTTCTCATCAGTTGGATTCAGTGAGAAGTAGGGAAAAGCATAGTGAGGAGAGGAGGAAGGCAGAAGGAAAGCACTTGCTTTTTCTTGTCACGTAGGGGTAGAAATTGTTTCAGGGCAGCAGATCTTTAAAGTAGGTCCTAAGACTTGGTAGGTGCTGAAAGATGACAGTATTTGTTCTATGCTTTCTTAAATTTATTTAAATAATCTGTTCATAGTTTGTGCTTCCCTTGCATATCTGTCAGTTCAGGCCTCAGTTCTTGGACCATGCCACAGAGTTTTTCTAGGTGGCTTTGTCTACCCTTGTTTCATTTACTTATTGTGTCATGTACTAAAATTTCAGTTGTCTTGAACATTTGTCTTACTGTCTTGCGACAGATTTTTTTTTTGCTAGAGGAAAATTTCGCATGGTGTAACATATTTTTCTTTCATTTTAGCTCCGTGTGCTGTTAGGAATCTCCAGGACCTGGCTCGAATATATATCAGACGCACCCTTAGAAACTTCATAAATGAGGAGATGAAAGCCAAGGGTATTGCTCAGAAGGCTCCTCCAAAACGAAAACGCAGGAGATGTCGTAGACGCAGGATTAACACCTATGTGTTTGTTGGTAATCAGCTCATTCCTCAGCCTCCAGATAGTGAAGAAGATGAAAGAATGGAAGATGATAACAAAGAGGAGGAGGATAAAGATCACAGTGAAGCCTTGAAGCCAGAAGAGCCTCCTCGAAATCTGCTGAGAGAGAAAATTATGAGCCTACCATTACCTGAATCTTTAAAAGCATACTTGACATATTACAGAGAGAAATAACTTGTTTTAAGTAGAAATAATGCCTCCTGATAGTTCCTTTATTCTTGATAATGTAGCATTTATTAAGTAGGTGGACAAATTATTATTAGTCTTTCATTAAGACTGAAGTACAGCGATAAATCATAACTTGTCTCTGTCTTTGCTACAAGGAAGACTTGCATTCAACGGTAGAATCCCTTTTTAAAAATCTATTTTTCTTTAAATTTTGAAAATGCAGTTTTAACTATAATAGAAATATATATTCCATTATGCAGCATTAATCAATATTTTGCATGGTAAGTCTTTTTTGATCCCTAACAGATTTGTATTGATAAAAGGATGAGTGAAATTTTATATATGCTAAATAATTGTTAATCATGTGCATCTGACTTGATGAGCAATTTGTCCATATTTATTATTATTAAGGGGAACATTTTAAACATGCAGACACTTATCTTCTCATGTCAGGATCAGACCCTTTTGAAGTTTATTTTATTATGGCTTTGTTGCAATCATTATTCCTCTGTTGGTATAGATGTATTCCAACAACACAAGTGCAATAAATGTATACAGACACTGAATGAGCTGGCTTTAATTAAACATGAAAATACAACTTCTGAAATGTTAGATGACCCTGATACTTCTGCATTTATATCTTTTGCCAAAAGATTTTGAGAAAAGTAACAGCTTCTCTCGGAGCCTTAAAGAAACATCATGTTGAATAAGAAGCAAAGTGATGCTTACTTCAGCTCTGCTTGTTTAACTCCATTCTACACTTTCAGTATTTCTAACAGAGGCACTTCCTCATTTGTGGGAAATTTAGGACAGTATATTTTGTTTATTTCTACAGCTCACAGCATTGAGTCAAAATGTTCGGTAATGCAAGGTTGTAATTTAGAGTTCAGTCATCTATATTTACTGCTTTTAAGTAGAGGTAGAATTTCAACAAAGTTTAGTTTGTATTGCTTATTGGGATAGCTATAATTGTAGAAGTTAGAATTTGTTCAGCAAATGCACTTTAGCAAGTGAATTTTATACTTAACATGCATCTCCAAGAAGGTAGACTTGTGCTAGCCTATATTTTGTTTCTGAGCATGGCTCTAAGCACAAAAATATTTATAGAATCTTCTGCATCTTTTGAAAACCTAAGAGTAGCAGTGCAACTGTGGGGACCCACAATAGTGCTGATTTAAATCCTTCTATGATTTTTCTTCTAGTTGTGAAGTTACTTGCAGTTCTCATCTTTAACTTTGTTTGCTTTTACCATCGCAGTTTCCTCATTCTGTTGTAATATACCCATGAGGGAAAACACTTTAGTAAGAACTTGGCATGATATGCATTAAAAGCCACAATCATTGGAAACATCTGTCTGTTGCAGCAAGTGAAAAGCATTCCCATTCAAATATCCTGCACGATGCATTTTACATTACTAGTAACAATTTATTTTTCTGTAATAACAAGAAAAATAATCACATCTTTCTAAAACAGTAAATGTTCTTAGTTCAAGTATTTATAACCAACAGTCCAATATTGACTTCAAAATACATAAGCATTTTGTTGCATCTGAGAAGGAAGATAATACATAATCCCATGAAACTGACACTTTATGGTGCATTTCATGCTGTAGTTCCTGGTTTTTAAGGTACATCGTAATAATGTTTAAGTGGAACTTCGTGAAGGCCTGTTGTACCAGCATGTGGAGTTATTTTCCGCAATATATTTACAATATAAGTAAACAAAGCTATTTGAAATAAATATTCTGACTTTTATTTTAAAAGCAGAAAGAACTAATTAGAAATAGTTTTCAAAAATAATGATACTAATAAAATTTGTGATGCTTCAGCTGTAAGAATTGAACATAATCTTGTTTTAAATGGATTATTTTAGATGGAGTTTAAATAATCAGAAGTTCGAGATTTTTTTTCTCCTTTTCTTGGAATCTACATCCATAAGCTCAAGAGTTTGAGATTACTACGTATTAATTAAATACTTTAAGGACTTTATCAGGATGCTTTTGGAGAAAAAATTTCTGTGTTCTTTCATGCCTGTATACTTGGAAAAATGGACGGCGGATGACTTGTCATGATTCTTCAGTATGTAAGGTTTTTTTTGGAGTCACTGAAAGAGAATGTTTCTTCTGTGTTCTATATGTGGATTTATTTTACACTCTTGAATTTATATTTACATAAATAAAAAGGTAGAAACGCAAAGTGAATTAATACTTAATTCTTGCCATCTCAGTTGATGATGGGGACATCGTTGCAATAAAATTTCTTTTTTGGTGGTTTTTGCTTGAATGTCTGTGTTTCTGTACAAGTGATTTTAGTTATTTGGAAATATAGATACCAATGTCTTCACAGTTAGGTCAGTAACTTCTTAATAAAGGCTATTCTTGAACTGCAGAAATAGAGTAATACACCTTCTTGCTCAAGTTTCAATTTTTGCAAAGGTTGGAAGATAAGATGTTCATGACACAGGAAAGCTGTTTTGGGCCCAGCACTAATTTTGAAGTACTCTGGTTGAGAGTTAGTCACTTCCAAGGAGTCCAGAAGCTATACTTGAGCTATAAATTACAGAACAGTTCATTTTTTTTTTTCCTGAATACTGAGATTACTTTCACCCCCTGCAGAGTAGCAGAGTAACTATCTAGGTCAAAATAAATAAGGAAAAAAATTGAGGTAAGAGTAGCAAGGGTGATATGTGAGTAGCGAGTCACACTTCCTATTGAAACTCCCCCTCGATGCAGCCCTATTTTGTTACACATTAGAGGAAAAAGACAAAGTGGGTAGCCTGAACTGACTAGCAATCCTGTAGCAAACCTTTCAGAGGTTTTTATTTTCTTCGATCTGAAGCAGGTCTTGAGACCAGTTCAGTCTTACAGAAGATCTGGAGTTTTTAATCAGGAGAAACTGAATAGCTGCCTCCCAAAAACTTGGGAGATGTTTTTTATTGAAGTGAATGTCAACAGCTCTGTTCAACTGGGCACTCTTTTGGCTTGTTTTAAGTGCTGGCAGCTTAGTCTATTTTTTTTGTTAAATCCTATTGCTTCTAAACTGCTTTTTAAATTCATCTTTACCTGTCAGTTGGAAAACATAGGGAGTGGAAAAAATGTGCTTGGTTCTGATTAAAGCTGATTTAATTCATTAAGTATTATTCCATGTCTTCTTCCGTTGTTCATGTAATTCAGTAAAATTGAAAGCTTTTACCTTAGTGCAACTTACTAATCCATTATAAAAAGTAGAGGAATTGCTTGCTATGATGTTCTTAAAGGTGTATAAAGAACTCCGCCTTAATGAATTGCTAATTATTTTGACAACACTTGAATCATGTATTAGATCCTTTCTATAAACTTTGAGAAGGTCATTTGAGTGTTCCTGGAACAGTAAAGCTTTTAAAGTTTTCCATTTCTTGATACCCTTTCATAATTCGCCTAGCAAGATCTAGATGACTGGTTTGATATGTGCTTGTCTCCTTAGCTTCTGTAGCCTCACTGTGTACATGTTGTTTTCTTGTCACAAGTAATGAGTGATAGGATGAGAGAAAATGGCCTTAAGGTGTGGCAAGGGAGGTTTAGATTGGATGTGAGGAAATACTACTTCACCAAAAGGATTGTCAAGCATTGGAACAGGCAGCCCAGGAAAGTGGTTGAGTCCCCATCCCTGGAGTTATTTAAAAGACATGAAGATGTTGTGCTTAGGGGCATGATTTTTGTGGTGGACTTGGCAGTCTTAGTTTTACGTTTTGTGGTGGACTTGGCAGTCTTAGGTTTACGGTTGGAGTTGATGATCTTAAAGGTCTTTTCCAACTTCAATGATTCTGTATCAAATTCTTAGCTTACTTGAAGTGTAATTCAGCTTATTTAGCAACAGGTTTGCAGAGTGCTTAAGGCCAGTGTGGAACCAAAAATCTAAAACAAATTTATCAGTGTCTTTTAATACAATGGTAATGTTTTCTTTCTAGAATCTTCTGATTGTCATCCATTGTATTCTGTGGTGCTTTTCAGGAGTTTGTCAGGAGAGCAAAGGAACTTAATCTCCCTGCAAAACCTTCATCCTTTATTGTTGTGAACTAGGAATCTGTGTAATACCTTGCCAGGGTGTTTTGCAAAACACTTCAGTGCTGGAGAGAAGCAAAACCACTGTAGAAAGCAGTGACTTGTTTTCTCTCTCTTTCTTCATGCTTTCACAGCCATGATGACTGGAAGGAGACAGGAGAGGGTAAAAGAGTATTGATGCGTGCTAAATGCTTTTTTCTTTTATGAGCATTTCCTTGCCGTTTTTCTAGCCTCTTCCTCCTGACTGAAAAAGAATTCATTAGGGTTTCCTCATGTAGGGTGGTACTGAACTATGCTACTGCTCTGCTGGTTTACTGAACAGCCCTGCTTCTAAGATCTTTAGTACATGTGAATGCTGTCCACAAACTGAGGAATGTTCTGTGCAGGCAAATAGATCTACAGGACTTTTTTGTTCATAGTTCTGTCAAGTTTTTTTTTCTCTCAGACATGCTTTTGAGTTCTTGCACCAGCATATTTGGTTTGATCACATCGCTGTATACTTTGATTTTGAAGCCTAGTGGCTTCTATTTATGTCATGTTTCTGAAAAACAGGTCATGTAAGTAAGGACACCAGCTAGCTTGGGAACCATCTTCTGATATAAACCATCATGACTGAAGTGGCCATTTTTACTGAGCTTTTGCCTGATTTCCTGGTTAAGATCTGGAGGATCGCTAATTCCTGCTTTGTAGAAAAGGGTTGGTAGTTTTTCTGTTTGTAAGGTGTTACACTCAAAACCATTGTTCTAGGCAGGGGCTCTTCCCCCTCACCCCTTCCCCTTTTAATTCAGTCTTAAGAATTGTGGTTAGTCTAGATCTCAATATTTTAAAATAATGCAGTTGGAGTACTTCCATATAGAGAAAAAATCATTAACAATTATTACTGTTAAAATTGTAGCACACTTCATTTCTGTTCCTTCTCTTGGATTAATACTCAGCCTTCCTACCTGATGTTAATCCACAACTTTGGCTGCCAAAGTGACTTAACAGAGTTCTGTGCCTCTGCAGTCCTTTGTGGGAAGAATATTTTGTTGATGTTGCTAGTTTATTCTCTTCTGAAGTCACCTTGGGAGTCATTTGTATGTTGCATGATGTACTTCTGTATCTTTGTTCTTCTGTAACTCCAGCTCCAAGTTCACTGTATATCATAGTCTGTATATGTTAGATACTACTTTTTATTGCCACCAAAACCAGTTTTGTCAAACTTTTAGTCTACTTTGGTATTTCCAGTACTGAGTGAGAACCACATCTCTTGCCATCCTGTGATAATACTTGCCTACACCTGCTCTTGTGTCCCCACTTCTCAGGGCCTCTGCTCTCAAAACAGGGCTGCATGTTTTTGCACGGCAGCGTTGTCTGAGAGCGGTAACTATCCCATTCTGCCAACCATTAACTACTTGTTACTGCTGTGTATATGAAACTACAGTTGTACCACACAAAGGTAAACATCAGTGAAACAGGTTGCATATAGACACCAAGTCAGCTAAAGAGATTTACACTGAGTAAAAGCTACAAACGGATTGAGGAAAGCTCAGATGTAGTTGAGTCCAGAGGCCTTGCAAACTCAGTATAAAATGTGTGGCCTGCTATTGGGAATCTCTGTACCATGTTACAGGATTACACAAGGGTGAAAATAAGCTTTCATGTCTGTCTACTTGAGTAGGTGACCAAAAAGTATGTATTTTTTTTTTTTTGTTTGGAATAGGAGCAGGGATAAAGGAGTGAGAGGTGGGACATCCGTATAGACGGAAGTGACTGGTAAAGAAGCAGTAGCAACAGCTCAGTTTATATCATAAAAGATTTAGCAAGAAGTTTTGATTCCTATTTAAAATTTCAATTTCTCACAGTTCCTAGATAAGTCCAAACAAGGATTGTTGTATATTAGTTTGAAATGAGATTTTGTTCAGTGTTAACCACACGAAATACTTGATTTTAAGCTTTCTAACTTAAATTATTTTTTTCCTTGCCTTTAGTTTGTCTCTCTACTGAATGGTAGAGTGCATATTTGTGATATCATCAGTAGGATTGAATATAATGCACTTTCTTTTTTTGTGCTGTTTGTTCCATATCTAACGTTCTGTAACATTGACTTTCAGTAATCTGTTAACAGTAGTGACATTTTAGATCAAAGTGCTACAAAACTATGTTATTTGTAGCACTTTGAAAAAACCGACAAACAAAAACATAATGTGTTATTTTTCTACAAAAAAAAATGCATCCATAAAAAATGCTTTTTAAACTTACTGCCTAACAGTATCAAAAATATCGTACATGATAAGTTACACCAAAAGAGGGCAGCATTGCCTTACAGGAAGCTTAAAGGTTGTGTGCTGACGACTGGAAAGAGAATAAAATGACAAAATCATACCTGCACTGATTTTCGTAATGATATATTTCAGTAACTTAGATATATATCTGAAAAATGTAAAATACTAATCTGAGTCCTTTTATGATTTTTTTTAATACTTTTCTGACATTTTTGGGGTGTAGTATGATAGGTTTCTTTTCTAGGGCATGCTTTAATGGAATCTGAGAGACCTTTCCAGAGCTAGTGATGTGGATAAAGCCTCCATTCATAGAAATCTAAGGTACCACACTGTAGAAGGGTCTGTTAGGGCTTGATTAGCTGTGTAATTGGGCATTAGAGGTCTTCAGCTGCTAGAGATGTTTTGAATCTTGTAATGCTGCTAGCTTGAGACCAGGTGTGTGGACTGTTTGAATGTGTAAGGAGAAGCATGGCTGGAAGAAATGTGTTGTGCGTGGCATCATCCATACCTGTGCTTCTAAACCTGTAGAACGCAGTAGCCAGCTGCTGCTGTGCCAGCTGTACGGAGCTGCAGCACAGTTCACCTCCTGTGTTGGAAAGCAGTGTGTGTTGCAGAGCTCTTGGCTGGAAGAGAGAATGTTGTTGTGAAGCAACTGTGCATTAAGTGTTATGAAGCATACAGCACTAAAGCTTGGCCCCAGCGGGACAGCATTTCCCAGGGAAGGAGGTGTAAACAGATGGGGAGCACCTTGGAAAACCATGTGCTGCTCTGCTGTCAAGGGCCTCAGTGAGAGTTTCGTCCCTCCCAGATCGTCTAGCTATGCCACACACAGATCCCAGTCCTATCTTTATTGTTTGCAGTTACAATCAAACTAACTGTTCAAGCTTCTGGTTTATGCAAACTGGCAGTTTTACAGTCCTGAGGATTTATAGTCTCTGGCAGTTGCTGATTTACTCCTTGAAAATTGGGGAAAAAAATATGAAATTGTGGGCCAAAATCATGTCATATTTAAAGGATGAGACACAGACCTGTCATATTCTTTCCATAGCGTGTTCTCAGCTTTGCTAATGATGCCAGAGCTGAGATGAACATTGACGACAATCTTGCTCGGATGCAGTTTTAACTTCTCTTGAAAATAAAAAATGCATTTCTAAACTATTGTGATAGCAGAGGGAGGAGACAAATGCAGAATATTCAAAGGCCAGAATGAGATTTTACATGGATGCAAAGATTGTCAGACTTGTTAGCTCAAATAGCACAAGGTACACAAAATGCTACTAAGCAGCTTTCAGACCAGAGTTTGTACATGCTGAGATGTGGGAAAGGGGTAACAAGGTACATTGGTTTGTGAAAACCTCTAGTGCTTTGTTCCACATCTTTTCTACTCTCAGACACTCCCTAAAATAGAGATTGTGTGACTATGTTGTAGAAAGCTGTTATGGAATCATCATGATAAGTACCTGTACTCAGTGACTTCTTCCATAGCAGAAACTGGGATTTTAGGTTGTCGTTAGCCTTTTCTAAATCTTTATTAAAAAGATGTGCATCTTCATGATCTTATCTTGCTTCAAGAAACTGCATTTAAAAATTGATCAAGCTTCCTGTTCTACTGAATACATAAAATATATTCCATTATTTTTTGTGTGTATGGAGAAGAGGAGGTAACTGTCATCTTAGAAAGTGATAATAATGTGATACTAACTTGAGATTAATAATTAATTCTGATATAACTATTTTCCTGTACACATAATAACTCTTTTTACTGCTATTGAAATCATCACATTAATGTCCTTTTCTTGGCAGTGGTGGTAGCAATAGTATGTGATGGATTTAGTTCTGTCACTGTAACATTGCTTAATTTTTATCCTCTTCTGATCTTTTACCTTGTATATAACATGTGGATGCCAGTGGTCACTAATTGCAAGCCACTGCATGTATAAGATGCTGGGACAAGAATGTCATCTCCAGGAACTAATCACAGATGAAAGGTTGAACACCAGTGGATAATGGAGTTACGAGATCCTTTACAGGCAAATAAATATAAATTAAAAAAAAAATCAAAGGACTTTGCAAATAAGCAAAGGTACACAATAAAACTCGAGTATCCAGCTGCCTCTTGAAGCAGCTAAGCTAAAAGTTTATATGTCCAAAGATTCTCAAGTCCTACCTCCAATTCTCACCTGCCTGCCATGGAGTTTAATATAACTTAGTTGTCGCCTAAGTCCCAATAAGGGTTGCAGAGCATATATTCCCGAGTTCAGTTTGCCCTGAAAGCTTGAATCTCTGCTGCTGAATTAGGCCTCAGACCTCAGAGAAGGTGAATGATGCTGTTGTGGGCATTAAGAGATATTGATGCAAGTGCTTTCTCAAATCCAAGAAGACAAAATTTTCAGTTACAGTTTCCCTGTGACAGATAAGTGATCTAATTTCTCTGTTGGGAGAATTTATAGAAGTGTGGCTAGTTGAATTCGTTCCCATGTCTTTGTGCTGACTGTTGTGAATCCCATCGGGTTCCCAATGAATTGTCTCGGATATATGGTGTTTAGGCAGCAGGATACCAGGTATAACAATCTATTTAACCTTTATAGAGAAATAAAATTTAAAAAAATGCCCCACCATGTCTTTACCACCACAGAGCAAATGTATATCTACTTGCATGTGGTTTATGTTAGGCTCAAATTTTTTTTTTCTTTTTATTGTCCTCCAGAGATGATAACTTCTGGAAGTCAATTGCCTGCAATGATGCAGCTTTGCTTTGCTGTTAAGTTGCTTGGAGATTTCAGAATCACTGTAAAAAAGGGGAAATTTAAAAGGCTACTGGAAGTGTTTTTTGCTCACAAGCAAGAATGGCACAAATGCCAAGTATGCTGCTTTGACAGTTTTTAAAGCTCTGTGTCAAAGCAATTTCCTAATTAGTGCTTGAGGATATGACTAAGAACAGACAATAAAATCATTAATGAAAATAGCTGAACAATAAGCTTCTCATTGTATTGTTCTCTGACATATTAAAAATAAGTACTCTAGAAATTTTGCATCTTTAAACAGAATATGAATTTCTGACTTGGATTTTACCTATAACATCAATGTGCCAGCGTTTGCAAATATAACTCTAATATGTTTTGGTAAAGAGTAGGAGTCTACTCTCCAGTAACTGAAGAAGGTGGCAACCTGATTCCATTCAAGTCAAGAGGGGTTCTGTCTAAGCTCCAATGCATGCTGGATTTCACTGTTCAAAAAAAAACTTCCTGCCTCTGAAGAGTTTGTAGGATAAGACAACAAAGAGAATAAGTGTGTTAGAAAGGCATACTGTATGCGACTAGTGAGTAATCAGTTTCATGCCACATCAGTTTTTACATTTTATTTTTTCTTAAAAGAATTTGTTCAAATTTAAAGCAAGGCCCTTTCTGGTTTGAAGTACATGAAATGGAGCCTTCATAGGAGCATGAAGATTTCCCTACGATACATGCTGAGCATATGAAGCAGAAAATGAGAAGGAGGGAAGTAGGAAGATGAGGATGGACCTGGTTTGCTCTGGGTAGGAGAGGGAGTGGGACCAGTGAATGGCATTGATAGTATTGTTTCTTAGAAGAGCAGGGTACTTTTTGTACCTGGAGTGGGAAGTAAGTTTTCAAAGCACCTGTGAGAGACCTGTTGGCTCTGGTAGATGGTGGTTGAGCTGCTATGGCGCAGCCTTGCTTGGCTTCTGACCTAATCTGACTAAACCAGATACCAGTTAATTCTTGCAAATTCGTCCACGTAAGTCAGAGGATGGCAAGAAAGTTTATATAGATGCTTATAGAATTTCACCGATGCAAGTTCTTTCATGTTGAGTGGGTTGGTCTTATTCACTTTGAAAACTCTCAGTTCTGCAATTTTTGTTTCTACAACTCTCTTAACTTAGAGAGTCTAATATAAAATGTATGTTTAGACCTCAAAGACCTCAGTAGCCCACTGAATGTATCTGATATGCACCTTACACTTCTATGATAGTGTTTGAAAATCCTCCTTGTCTTTTGAATGTGCTAACATTTGAGCTGTAAATTAGATAGAAGATGAAAAGAAATGTGATTTTTCTGAGTCTCTTCAACTGAAACTATTTTCATTTATATGAAATAAGTCAGTAAGCATTAGGCCAGATGCAACTAAGAAAATGTTTTTCGTGAATAGGGTCCTCACTGGGTGAGAGGGACTTGATTTTCAATCTTCAATCCAATATTGCATTTAAATATTTTATTTTAATCACCCTTACAAGGAACAAAATAAATTCAGAAAAAGCCAGGCTGGTTTTCTGTCCAAAAAGGGGCAAATGAGTGATGAAGAAACAACTGTTTGGATGAGATATCTCTGAACACAGATTTCAGGAGGAAGAGACACTAAGCTGGAAGAGACAGGAAAGGGAAAATGGTAGGAACTGGGCAGGGGCAGAGCCACAAAAGTAGAGACGGTTCTTACTGGAAACAGATAATAGGTAGCAGGTACTCAGAGATCTAGGCAGGGTTGAAAGGACTGTAGCTGCCTCTGAAAAAGGGAGTGGGATAAACTCAGTGGCAGTCATAGGGTGCCACCTTCTCCCTGCAGAGTCTGACCAGCCCTTCTCATCCTGGGCTCACCAAGACCAACCCATCTCCCACCAGCAAAGCATGTTTCCTTCAAGAGAGCAGAGAAAATATTAGAAAATCTTTCCTATAGTAATAAAACTGCTGAAGAAAGAAAGAGCTGATGTGAGCACTTTATTTTTTTTTCATGAGAAAGATGCCTGTGTTCTCCTATTGGGTGAACGCTCAACCCTTTCAGTCTCAATGAAGATAAATGGTACGACTCAATAAAATAGCCTGTTCTTAAAACTAAAATTTCAAGACTAATCTTCTAGTCCCACCTTTCTTTCAGCACTTCCCTTTAGCTGAATACTCTGCCTGAAAACAAAAAGTCTGTCTGTAAAATTTTAAGTATAAAGTTTAAAAGCGTTGCCTGGCAATAGGAACACTTAAAATCTGTAGGGAACATGCCCAAAAGCTAGGGAAAGATAGACAATGCTAATGCTAAAAGTTTGAGATCTAAACAGTTTAGTGGATCTAACTAAAACCTTTGAATTCTACCAGCGAATTTGAGGAAATAGCCCTTCTTAGTAATAGGGATGAGAGAAATCTGGGGAGAATCAGAGCCTTGTTGCGTGGTCTGCTGGTGACTGTATGTGTCAGTAGTCCAAGATTTTGTTTACCTATTGGGAAAACGTGCTTTGTGTCACTGAACCCCTTTGGCAAATGCTTTTACAAGGACTGCTTCACCACAGGAATCACTTTCCTATTTAAATGAGAACTTATGCAGCTCATCCTGGATCCTGGTGCAGGACAAGCCAAGGCAATCAACTGTTCCCTCCTAGTTCCATTTTTATGGGAAGGAAATGGGGAAAGATGGCAATGAAAGGCAGAAGAAGGAGCCAAAGCAAAAGGGAGGGAGGTTGCATGCCAAGGCTGCAGAGAATGTGATGTAGCTTTTACACTCTGTGTCTAAATATCTTCTTGGTTATCACATCCCAAGAATGATATTATTTCCAAGGTATCTTGGAAGTGGACTGTATTTGGCTGCTCTCCTCTTCCGAGAGGTATCATCAAGATTTGCCCTGTTTCCCTGTAGGTACATGTGGAGCTGCCTTGTCCAGTCTGGTTTTCAATACTTTTCAGGTGAGGAGATGTTCTTCTGCCCCCTCTTTCCCTTTGAGTAGGTTCTGCGTGCACTGAGATGCAGACAGCTTCCTCAGACATTACCCTGGGTTACAGGGCAACATCTTTTCAAAACACCTGGGTGTTTTGAAAGCTTCAGGAAAGGGTCAGACCACAGGTGATTGCCTGCATTTCAAGAATTTGAGTGGCAAGGGATGTGCCTGGGGGTAATGGGAAGGGGAAAAGTGTCCCAGTGTACGGGCAGAACCTCAACATTTTTGAATTTCTGGAAATACTGAAGGTGAAGCCGAAGCAATTCCAAAGACCCCAGTGCTGGCAGGACATCTGAGCACAATAAAAGTCAGCAGCAGGGCAGAAAATTGCTTAAAGGAGAAGTGCTCATTTCCTGCATCGTGTGTCTACATCACACGGTGCTCAGGTGTTCTGGTTGAATAAAAAAAGCTGCTGGATACTGTGATAGTAGAAATAGTCTTTGTATGCATGGACACTGAAGCATATTTGATGGCAGTTCTATTCAATGAGGCCACACAGTGTGATCAGTGGTAGAGGAGGCTGATGCGCATTTGAAGGTTTGGGATTCGCTGATTCTTCTTGCTGCTAAGCCATGATACCTTTTTCTGTGCTCATGAGATAAGCTTCCCACACTGCAGTTTTTAAAGGAAACTTCACTGCACAGCCAGTAATGGCAGATGTTTTTTCAGCTTGATTAGCTCTACTGCCATTTAGATAAGGTTCCTACAAGTATTTTTTTCTCTCCTTGTGTTTGTACTTCAGAAGGGGACGCTTGGAAATGATTACTGCAGCATGGGATTATCAAATGACTTATTTCAGAGTATGTGCTTGTAAATGATAAAGATTTTGAACCTGCCTCCTCTTTGTGAGCTGTTTAAAATCAAAGTTGGTTTGATTGTAACAGATTAAAACTGTTGTGGACAAACATGCTTTTCTTGCCTGCCCAGGTCCGTATGTGTGTATAGGATGATCTGAGCCAGCAGTTGTGCTACTTTGCCTTCAGAAAAGAGTTACAATAATGATGATAATTTTTGAGCACTCTTTTTGTGTTTATAGACTTCATAGCAATCTGTTTGATGCTTTTTTGGAGCCTGGGAAGCAAGAGGCAGTTTATTAAATGAATGAACAATGAATGGCTGGAAATTACAGGGAAATGAAAGAACTTTGGGTTGGATTTGATCACAATTGAATAAATCTTCTTAAACACAATGTATTACCTGAAGCTGCTAAGCAGTAAGTTTTATAGCCTCAACATTCTGTACTGTTCCTTCAGATTCTCTTTCCTGAAGCTCAGATCAATGAATATTTCACCCTAGCTCACCCACTTATTTCTCCTAAAGAAAAATAAAGCCATATGCAGTCATAGCACCAGCTGAATGCTGGGGGCCTTAGTAAAAAGAAGTTGTCATCTATGGGTTATATTGGAAGTAATTGAAGAATTACAACAAGATTATATAAAAAAATGTTACTGCTGTTTTTACTATTTAAGTCTCAAATTGTTACAGCTGAAAGTTGGATTCGGCCTTACCACTTCTCCACATGGGAGCCTCTTCTATGGAAGGTAGTGAGGTCCTGAATAAAATGCTGCCAGTTTCCTAAGCAGGCTTGCCCCATCAGGTGCAGCGACCTTGTAAGATGCTGCCCACAGGTGCAAGAAATGTGGAAAACTGTAGTACAGTGAGCAGAATAGCACCGGGAAGACATTACATGTGCAGTACAAAAAAGAGCAGATGAAAAGTCTCTAGAGAAAATCACTGAAACGTTGCTTCCATCCATTCTCAATGGCTGCCTATGAGGGCTTTTTTCTTTTGTCAAAATTCTGTCATTTGGGAGGGCACAAATGCCCTCCAGTCTGCTGCGGGTGAGGAATCTACCACCTAACATGGTAATCATCGCTGTTGCATGCCTTCCACAAGAAGGAGTGTGAGTTTATTTTGTTAGGATTTTTATATCATTGGTTTTGTATAATTAATCAGTGTTTTGCAAAACATTAATATGGGATCTTAAAAGAGAAATAAGGCCATCTGCTCCATAGAAGGTGGTATATACACAGAAAATTAAAAACTCTGGGAGCAGATAGATTTATTTTGAAGTATGTAAATTAATTTAATGGTAACAAAGGCTTGCTATTTATTATAAGCAGTATCTTGAACTCCCACAGTGAACCATTTTTCAGGCATGTGCCCTGAAAAAAAAAGTGTACAAGTGACAAAAGCTCTGTTCTGGAACAGATCTGCTTGCTTACCATAAGGAAAAATTACCCAGCACTGCAAATGTACCCAGAAGCACACTAGGGAAAAGTTTGTATGCATTTAATTGACCCTGTTTACTTTATTTATTAATTTAAGCTATAACCTTATTCTGTCAAAGTATACTAAACTAGGGCTGTTTAAGAATGAGCCAAATAAACTTAAACTGAATGCAAAATTACTTCTGCTTGGAAGCTTACCCTTTATCTTTAATATTAAACTGGTGATACATGCACATGACATGTTGCTTAAAGAGAATGAGTGCACTCATCAACCTAAAAGATGCCTAAATCTTCTGGGTTTGGAAATGGATCAGAACATGGGCAGATCTTAAAAATCCTGATAATAAATATAGGGGGGTTTAAATGCAAACTAACTCCTTGTTAACAGAGTCTAACGCTATCTAAATTGTTTCAACTGAGTGCTTTGAATCATCGCAATATGTCGTACAATTCTCTGGTGAATTGTCTGGGTATGTATATAGAAGTTAAACATCAGCTAAATAAAAAGTCAAATAAGTGCAATACTTGGTTGTTATTTGAATATAGGCAGTGCTTTTTCAGACATAAATTTTAAATACTACTTTAAAAGTTGGGGGTTTGTTCTATGTTAGGATTCCTTTCATATATTGTAGGATGCATTTCTCAATTTGTGCTAGGTCTATGTTAGATCTATTTACGGCATTTTTTGCTTACTGATGAAATGACGAATTTACCTATTCCTGTGAAGAAATGAAATGAACCCTAAGAAGAATAAGTTTGGTCAAAAAGATACATTTCCATCTAGAAGAAATAATTTCTGCCTTGTCAAGGCCAAAGTAGGATTTTGCTTCAGATCTGACAGTTCTCATTCAAGATGTTAACCTATGTATTTTATTGGACCAAAAGAAGTTCATTTTTCCTTAGCGGAAGTAGTGATCAGCTGTAGCTTTGTTTTTCACATCTTGGATGGTATACATAAAGCTGTAATCAATTGTAGGTAGGAGGGGTCCTTTCTTTTATCATGTGTTATTACTCTTTGAGCTGGAAACCCTTTCAGTATGGAAATTAAGGTTTTTTTTGCAAGGTGCTTATAAAAGCACTCAGTTGTAGAAATCTTGGGAGTTTGGACCTGATTTGATACCTGGTTTCCTGAATGGTCTGTATTCTTCCTCTATCCCTCTCCACCTGATGTCTTGTCAAACCTGCCAGTCACCAGTAGCCATTCTTTTTAGTGTATTAATTATGTCTGATTATGAATCTCTCAGTAGCTGAGCAATCTCTTGTCACAAGCCTATCTGAATTTACTTTAGAAGCAAAGGAAACATGGATAGTGTCTACCCAGCCTGAAGTGTTTTGTTTTATACTTTGTTACCAACATTCCTGGGGAAATGAAGGGAAGAAGCAACAAAACCATGAGAATTTTACAGTAGGAATACCAGATGTTCAGGTTTGAGGTCCTTCAGAAAGACCAAGTGATGTTAGGGTTCCAATACTTTTTTCAGTGGGTCACACTAACAAAAGTGGCATACTGTTGTTCTTTAAATGTGTATTTTTTTATATGCTATCATGTAGGTGCACAAATTTGCTTTGGTATTGTCAATTGGATTGTGGGAGAGATTGTCAGAAATATCTCAGGAAAAGTAGGATGCTTTGACAAATGCATGCAGAAGCCGGTCATGCTTATGATTAAAACTTCTACATGTACCTGCTTACATCTCATTCTCTAGTCCTTAGTGGCATGATTTGGCAGAAGGAGTGTTTTCTCTCTGCTTTGACACTCTACCCTGATTCTAAGAGTTTCTGACAGTATTCATGAGTTCAGGTTTAAGCTTGACAAATTAGATTTAGAGAACTAATAGAGCATTTTGTATAACATTCCTCTCTACATTTTAAAAATGTTTTGTCCTTTTCTTTTTGACATGGAATATCCTATCCTTTAGTCTAAAGAAAACCAATCTTCAGAATGGTTTTATGTAAACAAGACCTAAGAGACTCCAGTATTTCCCTTTTTTTCCTGCAGAATTCCAGACTTTAATCTACTGGTTCAATTTCCATTCATGAAAATCTAGTCATACAGCAAACCGCTAGAGGAAATAGAGCTACTGGCAATGCAATGAACCCATTGTGTATGTTAATACCAGATCTCTAGAAAAGCTACCTGAATCAGTATTTATAATGGTAATTACTTAAATTTAAATAAAAGAACTCAAATTTAAGGAAACTTCAAGTATACTTCCTGCAAGTAAAAGTATCTCTGTGTGATCATTCCAAATATTGGATGCTCTTGAGCCTGTGTTAGGTTTTCCTAAAAATTTCCACAAATTATGAAGCAAAGCATCAAGGAATGTTAGAGGGTCTTCCCAGAACAATTTCTAGTGAACGATTTCACACTCTCCATTTTGCCTTGTTTAGAAAAGTTGCTTATAAAGGTCTCCCTGTATCTTAGAAATGTGCCTTGGCTGACAACTTGTGTTCTAGGAAAAAAAATAAAACCAAAAAAAAAAAGTGAAGTTTGTGGCTGTAGGAATCATCTTTTCGTCAGTCAGTGAAAGCTGGCTGCTTATAACTGCCTTTGAAGAGCTCTGTAAAACAGTTGTAGCACTAATGAACTGCGTGCAACGGAAGCACAGCCTGTCACTCATGAAGAACACAGAAAATACTTCCAAGATACTCAGCAGTGTCACCTTGAAAAGAATTTAATGACGCATCTCCTTTTGCCACATGCAGCCAGAAATGTCTCATGTAAAATATGCAAGGAGAGATGGATAGCAGAGTAGCCTCAGAACTTTGCAAGAGAATGCTTTTAGTGGAGAAAGGAAAATATTTTAGCAAAACTTGCCAACTTAACTATACTTGTAGAACAATATATTGCATTTTTACACTCCCTTTATTTCATGTATATTTGTGTTCCACAAAATTAAACCAAGAACAGATTTTACTGTATATATAGAATAAGAGGAAGTGCAGTTTATTTTAATTTTTATGTAGTTCACTGGAAATTATTTAAAGAATGTTATTTCAGAACATCATTCAAAAATTGTCAGTTACCATACTAACTGGTAATGATCTATAAAACTATAAACTTCTCAGTTTCTGGGTACCAATACTATGTTGTTATGAATTTGCTATTTAGTAAAATCCTTTCTTGATACTGACTTTATTACTGGATAGAGGTGAAGACAGGTTCATGGAATGTATAAATTACATAAATGCCCTTGGGATAATTTTTATAGACTTTTGGAGATGGACTGGCTGCTTTCTAGTGTAAGAAGGGGGAGAAAACTTTGTATATCAGGCTGTTATCCAGTTTCTAGATATGGATAGTTGGGTGTTCACATCTGTCTATCATTAGATTTCTTTTTTTTTTTTATAGTACTGATCCAGTTGTAGCCAAATACTATACTGATTGTACTGCCAGACTGATCCTACAGGACTTCCCATTTCATGTTTCCTGCTAGAGTTAACTGATGACAGGGTAGTCAACAACCTCTACAGATGGTGAATGACTATATATGCACACCTTTTCCTGGGTAAAACTGAGATGAAGTGGTTTAAAGTTTTTTTATTGAAATTAATTGTACAGACAGCACCATGGAGGGTGTTTGTTCTGTCTTGGTTACTACAAACACATTGAAGGGCTGGAGTTGGTTGTGCTGCAGATGAGCTCCTGGGTGGTTGAAGATTCTGATAGAAACATTCACCAGGGGAGGACCAGTGGGTCCACGGGGCAAACTTTCCTCTGAGACTCAATAAAAGGCTAAAGAAGAAGTTATTTTGAGAATTATCTTATCATAAAGGAATGGAGTTAGATAGTAGTTGTGAATGGATCATATTCTTGAGCTTTTTTAATTTTTATATTTAAAGGCAAGGTTTATGAGCATGTGACCTAAGTATAAGTAGAGGTTTTTTAACAGCTTATAGGCAATATTGAAAGTAAGTTCAATGTCAATACTGTAAAAACAAAGGACTATAAAACTGTAATGTGTGTTTAAATTTGTAATCGATACACTATTTAATATTTCTCTTTTTTTTTAATATTAATGGAAAAAAATCTCTAACAAATTTTTCTAGGCTTGCATCTTTCACTTAACTAGAGGAGATCAAAACAGATTTAGTGTAAATACAGATCCCATTAATGTGTGCTACTCCAATGGTGTTAACACCTGATAATTTATTCCAGTGCGATTAAATGTACAGCTTACAGCCTGAGGTAAAACTAGCATACTCATGGATCACAGGCAGTTTTGGGTAGGGCTTGTGGCAATGGCTTCCAAATTCAATTTTTTTTCTAGTTTTTCACGTAGTTTCTCCTGGTAGGTTGGAACTTCTGATGGTTGCCATGCTTACTATTTTGTATATGTTCATGCCTTGACCTTTATGGGTAAGTAAGCCTGGAAGGAAACTCCTCATTAAATAAAGTTCTCACAGGGAAAAGTGGGAGTGGAAAGTACAGAGAAACCAAATTAAGCACAAGTAGAGGATACCATGAGTTCTGTTCCTTTGATTTCTGTAAAGGGGTAAGCCCCAAAGCTCACTGTATCAGTGCTACTCTGCACAAAATTGCCTTGCATTTCAGAGCTTAGAGTTTTGGGTTTTTTTTTCCAAAATACACTGCCCTATTTCATTTGAAGTGGGGAATCTTTTCCTCCTCACTTTGCTATGCTTCTGATGTTTCCTAGCAAGGCCAACTGCAACATGCCTTTGCTGTTGTTCTTTTTACTTACCCCTTTCTGATGATTTTTTGGAGCCTGATACAGATTTTGGTACATCATATATAGTATCAGACTATTAAAATCTGCATACCAAAGAGCAAATAACTGCTTTGTATAAACATGCAATGTCAAAGTTCACATCTCTCCATTTGCAAGGTGAAGTTACTCTATGAGTCTTTGCAGGTTCATGTTTTTAAAAACAGACTCAGCCACGAGTTTTGTGGGGAAGAAGTGTGGGAAAAAAATAAGATAGACATTTAAGTTTACTGCAGAGAATTTTACTTGATATCTTGCACTGAAGTCTGTAACTTCAGTAGCTGTGACTGTAAACTGTAATTTATGTGTTTAGGCTAACAACGGGAAATAGCTGAAACTTCGATTTCTTGAATGTCCCTTTGTGGGAGAATTGTGTCTTAATAAGTAAGACTTAAATAATTTGTTTCATTATGACTAGAAATATGAAGTTTCAGAAAGAAATAATTGGAACCTCCAAAAGAAGAAAAAAGAGAAGGAGAAGGAAGATTATTGGGCATTGGGACTGAGGAGAAAACATCCAAGGTTATGGGTCTGTGTGAAAGTAGAAATTGTTGTAATTGTTAATCAGACAGAAAGTGAATTACTGTACAGAAGGAATGAATATGGACAAAGAAATGAAAATCAGATTTGCAAGGCTTCAATCTTCTCAGATTATTTAGGAAGACCTTGTAGATCACACATGTCTAGAAGCAAATATCTCTTGTGTGTTTGACAAAAGGTACATCTCAAAGCTGTGACGGAAAAAAGCTGTGTGGCTTTTGTGTAACTGTGTATAAAAATTACCACTTATTCTACCAAAAGAGAAAAAAAAAGTTAGAAGGGGAAAAAAAGCCACTTATAGGATACAGGCCTGTCTGTTGAGTCAAATGGAAACTTTGCCTGAGACTAGTAAAAGTCATACTGAATTCCAGATAAAAATATTTGATAACATTTACGTATTCTAGAAAAATACAGTCCTGTTAATAAAAATGAGGTTTAAAAATAAAATATTAACATATCTGAGTAACTCTTACATCTTCCTCCTTTTATTTTATCTGTTGACAGTAACCACGATTAACGTGTCATATTGTCTATTACAATATAAGGTCCAGAAAAGAAAAACACTCTGTGTGCCACACAACAGGTGCTGTTTCCAGAAATTTGGCCAGCAAAAGTCCAGGTTCCTCACAGACTGTTCTTGGCTGGTGGATCTACGGCAGCTTGAATGGTCAGTTCAATCTCTATACCTCAGGCTCACCTACTGATAGTCCAGTAAAATCCCTTTTTGACCGTTTGCCCTAAATACCAGTCTAGGAATTGTGGTAGCTGAGGTGTATCTGGTCACCAATGGCAAAGAGCCAGGTGTCTGCCAGATACAGGGAGAAGATAGACTTAAATTGCTGGAATAAGAGCCATTAGAGGAACCACAGGAGCCTGAACACCTCTGAGCAGAAGATTTATGTCAACAAATAACACTATTCAGGAATTAAATGTTCCACTTGCTGGTTCCTACATGGTATTTGAATCTTAGCCGCTGATACCAGTACTATTCCTATCGAACTACCTCTGTCCAACTTTTCTGGTAATTAGCTGGAGGGAGGATGCTATCAAATTAAATGGTAGAAAGAATAATTGAATTACTTCAGCAAAATTTGCTTTGCCTGTAGCCAGTGACATGGAAGTAGTCTCAGTTATTTTTTTTTATTTTAAATTATCTGACTGATTGGGAATTGCACTGCAATTTAAACTGCAGAAGAGCAAGGTACGCCACATTTATCCAATTTAAATACAATTTTTCTTTCTCTCCAGAAATACTTTAATGTACTTTGTGGCATGCACCTTGCGCAATTTCAATTGCTTTTCCTTTCTTAGGAGTATTTCTGCTCCTTTTACAAAGGCTGCTAATGGTAATTCTTGTTCCTTTTTATTAATGAAATTCAACATCAAACAGAAGAGCACATTTATCCCCTGGCTTACTTAAATTGTCTCATTACATTTGTGGTCTCAAGTAGGATTAGCAGCATTAGCCCATATGGTAGTTCTTTGCAACAGTTGCAGAGACCTAAAAAAGCGTATTATGGAGATTACCTGACTGATAAGAATTCTGTTTCTCAAATTATTTTTCTTTTTGATCCTTACTGTGTTAAATGGAAAACTTAGCTCAGTATCCACACAGAACCCCTTTTCATCTTATTCTTCTTCTGTCTTTGCTTAGCTGTTACTCTCAGTATGAGAAATCTACTGTTTTTTTCACACCACTCAGAATTCTTACACTTATATAACCTGTCAAACCTCTTAATCCATCAAAACGTGGGGAAAGAAAACAGAAGCAGTCTAGAAATTATACCTAAGCACCCCCAAATCCAGCCAACTATACCCTGAGTACCACTGAGTACAGCAGAGCCTTTTCTTGTCTCATGTACCAAAGTACCCTCCCCTCCACCTGTTCATTTAAAGCAACATAAATGCATGCTGCTAACCCAGGCACGGGAGAGCTCCCATCAGCAGTAATTGTTGACCTACCACAGTTCTAGTCAGTGATCAATAGATACTACTTTGTTGCACAGCAACAGTGCAAAGAAATTGCAGAACCCACTGAGAATTTGTTTTTGACACGTAAACCCAGCTGATGGCCTTCAACTGTAACAGATGTCAGAGAGTGACAGGCACCCTGGGGCACTGTTAAAGTACTGCTTGGAACTTGACTGGGGAAAAAAAAAAGAATGCTATCAAATTACTAAGTGCATTCCAACGAATCACATCAAAGCGGAGAAAAAGCCTGAGCAAAAGAAAATTACTGCTTTCATTTTCTTTCTTATCTTCTGCTCTGACACAGTGTGTGTGCTGCCTTATGGAATGCTACCAACTACTGCACTAATGAGGAGTTCAGCTGCATGAAGCGCTGAAGAATTTACAGTACTGGCCAAGGAGCTGTGTTGCAGGAGAAATTGGAGAGATTACAAGAACATGTACTCCTAGGAACGCATTATCTAACTTATTTACTTCTGCATATATACATTTGTAAATGTTAATATTTGCTAACATATTCTCCTTAGATGTTTATGTGAGTTCAATCCAATCAAATGCAGAGAAGAAAGCTAAATTAAATGTATGATATGTAGCACAGATATTTTTCCCACTTGCAAGGCATTAATTCCTGGAGATGCTAATTCAGAGTCAGGACAGTTTATTCCCAGAAAGTACATCAATTTCAGTGAGTCAAAATATTTATTAATACTTAGAGAAATTCTGTCTCCTAAAGGAAAATAAAAAGGTAGCTGTCTATTTGTATTTTTTCTGGGTCTTGAAATGGATTATTACCATTTCACTAAATGTAAAGAGATAGTATTATAAAAATATTACTGGGTAATCTCTTCAAGTTCTCTCATCTTTGAAATACAAAGCCCCTAATGTTGCTTATACTTGTGCACAGCTCATGCACAGGAAAGGTCCCATTACAGGGCATGGACTTAAGCTTCCTCAGGGAAAGTTTAGGCTTGATGTGAGGAAAAAGTTCTTCACTGAAAGGGTGATCCCATTGGAATGCGCTGCCCAGGGAGGTGGTGGAGTCCCCGACCCTGGAGGTGTTTAAGGGGAGACTGGATGAGGCACTGAGTGCCATGGTTTAGATGATGGGTTGGTGTTAGTGTTGGTGTTAGTGTTGGGTTATAGGTTGGACTTGATGATCTCAGACGTCCTTTCCAACCTTCTGATACTGTGATACTGTGATACATACAATGGAACTAGTGTAGTGCTTCAGAAGAATGGCATAATTCTGACAGCCAAATAAAAACTAAGTAGGAGGATGGTGCAGTCCTCTACATTTGTGCCCTACTGTAGCCTAGGGACTATGAAAGAGCCCTTCTCCCAAAAGCAGCTTTCCCAACAGAAGTTTTAAATGGAGCTATATGCTACACAACTGAGCAGTGATCTTTCTTCTGAGCAAAATGAGGAGCATCTGTTGCGCAGCACAAATTTCCTGTGTGCGTTGGACCTGAGGAGAGTGTGTACTCACTGCGCTCCTAGACTGGGCAAGACTGGTGCCAGTTTGATCAGCTGAACTGAATTCTGGGGAGGAAAGCTCCCATGGGCTTAAAAGAATATGAACAGATAATGTGCTGTAAAATTAAGCATATATTTTAGATTGTAGTCCCATACAGGCTCACATAAAATTATACCTATATTTTCATTATGATATGACTTTTCTTTTTGAAAATGATCATATTCTCAAAGGAAACTGAAATATGTTTTGCTCTTTAGTGAGGAATTTTGCGAACGATTTCTGTTAATACTTTTCTTTGAACTCTTCTGACGTTTCTAAGTATGAAGGTCCATGAGGCAGGCAGTGCCAGATTTGAATAGCTGTACACCTCATATATATAAATACAAAATTAAATATGGATAAATGTATACCGTATATATACCTATCTTTAAAGCCAAGAACTTAGTGTAAATATAGAGGAAATATTAGAGGGTTGTGTTTCTCTGCACTACAGCCTTGTGTGACAATCATAAACATCTTGTTCTGCCAACAATAACTGCTTGTTACTGCTATCTGTATAAAACTAGGTTTGAACCATACAACCGTGTGACAAACATGAATGAGCTACGTGTAGACATCAAGACAACTGGAGGAACTGTCGTCACACCTAGAGTAAAATAAAGCTACAGGCAGAAAAAGGGAAGCTCAGATGTAACAGTGCAGAGGCCCTGCAAATTCAGTACAAGAATGTGATCTGTTAAAGGGCTACACAGTTACAGAAGTACAAGGTGCTTTCAAATACATGTGACCATTTTTAATAGGGTGCTTAGGTTTCCCAAAAATTTATCTTGTCATTAGCCCATCTCAAACATTTAGGTGGCTTAAAAAAACCCCTTTGTTTTGGATGAAAAATCTGCTTTTTCCCCAAAGAAGAGCTTCAATTTGCAATACATAGCAAGAATACTATTTATGTGTCTTAGCTCAAGGAAAGCTGTTCTGTTTGCATTTGAACACCTTCCACCCACACACACACTCTGATAAACTTTAGCTTTTAAGACTTTCCAGCTGTGCCTCCAGCAGTAATCGGGGTCATTAGTCTTTACCTCCTCAGGCTAATTACCAACACAATCCAAATGTCATCCCCTAAAGAATGGAGTTTGAGTAGTTTAAAGGCTGCAGCCACATGCAGGTAGAAATAAAGGGAAAGATAAAAGATGAGTCAAAACTGTTTTTTGTGCCTATTTGTATTTTGTTCTCTATCTTAAAAAGCAAGTTTTACGTGCTTTTACAGGCACCGTTTACTTTAACAGGCTTCTAAATCTTAATTTTAAGTGAGACAAGCACAACAGAGATGTTTGTGTCTCGGTTATGTTCATACTTAAATTGTGTGCCTCTTAAGTATAGGTGTTAACTAGAAATCGAGTGCTTTATGCTGTAATCTGAAGAGCACTGCATTCAAATTCTGGTATCTGGTGACTTTAAACTAGGCATGAAGGGGGAGGGGGGAGTTACTAGGCTCACCAAAGATGTCCCCGTGGAGGATGAGCCATCTCAAAGGGGGATGTCAGTAACCCAACTGAAGTGCATGTACAAAACGCACGCAGTATGGGAAACAAACAGGAGGAGCTAGAAGTCCTGGTCCAGCGGGAGAGCTACGATATAGTTGCTATCACGGAAACGTGGTGGAACGACTGTCGCAACTGGAGTGCTGCCATGGAAGGCTACAGGCTCTTCAGGAGAGACAGGCGTGAGAAGAGGGGTGGAGGGGTGGCCCTCTACACTAGAGAAACCCTGGATGCTGTTGAAGTCGAGATCGGTAATGACCAGGTTGAGTGTCTATGGGTAAGAGTCAGAGGGGCAGTCAAGTCTGACCTCCTGGTTGGAGTGTGTTACAGACCACCCAACCAGGAGGAGTATTAGGATCTTCTGTTGTTTAAACAGCTGGAGGCTGCCTCTAGATCGGCTACCCTTGTTCTTTTAGGAGACTTTAACCTTCCAGATATCTGCTGAAAACTTAACACTGCTGAGAGGAGGCAGTCCAGGAGGTTCTTAGAGTGTATTGAGGACTGCTTTTTGTCACAGCTGGTGAGTGAGCCCACCAGGGGTGAGGCTCTGCTTGACTTGCTGTTTACAAACAAAGAAGGGCTGGTGGGTGATGTTGTTGTCGGAGGCTGTCTGGGGTGTAGTGATAATGAGATAATTGAGTTCTCTCTGAACAATGTAATAAGAAAAGCCAGGAACAGAACATTGATGCTGGACTTTCGGAGGGCAGATTTTGGATTATTTAAGGAACTGGTCAGGAAAGTACTCTGGGAAATAGTTCTTAGTGGCAAGGGGGTCCAGGAAGCTTGGATACACTTCAAGAATGAAATTTTGCAGGCGCAGGAGCGGGCTGTCCCTGTGTGTTATAAGAAGAGTCGTAGGGGCAGATGGCCGGCCTGGATGAGTAGGGAACTTCTGAAGGAACTAAGTAAGAAAAAGAGGATGTATCATCGTTGGAAAGAAGGGGATGTAGGCCAAGTCATGTTCAAGGATGTTGTTAAATCGTGTAGGAGAAAAATCAGGGAAGCAAAAGCCCAGCTGGAGCTCAAATTGGCCACTTCTGTTAAGGACAATAAGAAGAATTTTTATAAATACATCAATGGCAGAAAGAAGGGCGGCAGCGACCTCCACTCCTTGTTGGATGTGGAGGGAAATATAGTAACCAGAGATGCAGAGAAGGCTGAGGTACTTAATGCCTTCTTTGCCTCAGTTTTTAACAGCAAGGATGTCAGCTCGCTTGACAGTTGGCCCTCTGTAGTGGTTGATGGGGGCAGGGTGAAATATGGCCCCCCTGCAATCCATGAGGAGGAGGTTAGAGACCTGCTGAGCCGCTTGGACCCTCATAAGTCTATGGGGCCGGATGGGATCCATCCTAGGGTGCTGAGAGAGCTGGCGGATGAGCTTGCTAAGCCGCTCTCCATCATCTTTCAACAGTCCTGGCTCATTGGAGAGGTCCCGGAAGACTGGAAGTTGGCCAATGTGACGCCCATCCATAAGAAGGGCTGTAAGGATGATCCAGGTAATTACAGACCTGTCAGCCTGACCTCGGTCCCAGGTAAAATCATGGAGCAGATAATCCTGGGTGAAATCATGCGCCACCTGCAGAACAGTCAAGAAATCAGGCCCAGCCAGCATGGATTTAGGAGGGGTAGGTCCTGCCTGACCAACCTGATCTCCTTTTACGACCATGTGACTTGCCTGGTCGATGAGAGGAAGGCTGTGGATGTGGTATACCTGGACTTCAGCAAGGCCTTTGACACTGTCTCCCACAGTAGACTCCTAGAGAAGCTGGCAGACCGTGGCTTAGATGGGAGCACTCTGTGCTGGGTTAGGAATTGGCTGGATGGCCGAGCCCAAAGAGTGGTGGTGAATGGTGTTTCATCCAGTTGGCGGCCGGTCACCAGTGGTGTCCCCCAGGGATCGGTGTTGGGTCCCGTCCTGTTTAATATCTTTATTGATGATCTGGATGAGGGGATTGAGTCCATCATCAGCAAATTTGCAGATGATACCAAGCTGGGAGGAAGGGTTGATCTGTTAGAGGGTAGGATGGCCCTACAGAGGGACCCGGTCAGATTGGAGAGCTGGGCTGATTCTAATGGGATGATGTTTAATAAGTCCAAATGTCGGGTACTTCATTTTGGACACAACAATCCCATGCAGAGCTACAGACTGGGGACAGAGTGGCTGGAGAGTAGTCAGGCAGAAAAGGACCTGGGAGTGCTGGTGGACAGGAAGCTCAACATGAGCCAGCAGTGTGCCCAGGTGGCTAAGAAAGCCAATGGAATCCTGGCCTGCATCAGGAATAGTGTGGTGAGCAGGACCAGAGAAGTTATCGTCCCCCTGTACTCGGCACTGGTCAGGCCTCACCTTGAATACTCTGTCCAGTTCTGGGCCCCCCAGTTTGGGAAGGATGTTAGGATACTGGAATGTGTTCAGAGGAGGGCAACGAAGATGGTGAAGGGGCTGGAGCGCAAGCCCTATGAGGAGCGATTGAGGGAGTTGGGACTGTTTAGTCTGGAGAAGAGGAGGCTCAGGGGAGACCTCATTGCTCTCTATAACTACCTAAAAGGAGGTTGTAGTCGGGCAGGGGTTGGTCTCTTCTCTCAGGTGACCAGTGGCAGAACCAGAGGGCATGGACTTAAGCTTCGTCAGGGAAAGTTTAGACTTGATACGAGGAAAAAATTCTTCACTGAAAGGGTGATTGGCCATTGGAATGGGCTGCCCAGGGAGGTGGTGGAGTCACCGACCCTGGAGGTGTTTAAAGGGAGACTGGATGAGGCACTGAGTGCCATGGTTTAG
Source organism: Tapera naevia (assembly GCA_033556795.1). Classification (NCBI taxonomy): domain Eukaryota; kingdom Metazoa; phylum Chordata; class Aves; order Cuculiformes; family Neomorphidae; genus Tapera; species Tapera naevia. The sequence goes on from JAUMJJ010000038.1 coordinate 24,432,071, forward strand.
ATGATGGTTGGTGTTAGTGTTGGTGCTAGTGTTAGGCTTTAGGTTGGACTTGATGATCTCAGAGGTCCTTTCCAACCTTGTGATACTGTTATACTGTGATACTGTGACTTTAGTTCTAGCATGCTGAAAAACTAAGAGAAGTTTTAAAAGTTTAAACAATGTACCAAAATTTTAATAATGGGCTTGGAAAAGCCACAAGAAGGCTAATGCACTGTAGTACGAATTCTTTTTAAAATCAAATTTTGAAGTCAATCTATGATGACTTGTATGTAAAAATTTAAGTGAAGAGAAACACGTGTAAAATGGATGTTTCTCATAAAGAAAATTTTATAATTTAGTCTTAAAATATAGCATGAACATTAGAATTTTATAGTTAAACCCTTCAAATCATACTAATATATAGAAAACATCTGATTATAAGCTTTACCTTGACAAGTGACCTGGGAAAATGTGTATGCTGAGGTGCATTCCTCTGATGAGTAGAGGAAAAATACGTTTTCATACCAGATAAGGAATTTTGCTCTAAGTTATTGGTTGTGGTTTCATACTAGGTACTTAATAACAGGGTAAATCAAGGGTTCTGCCAGTATCTAAAAGTAATTTTGAGGAAGAGTTCATCAGATAACCCCATGTTGCAGATAACTTACAGTCATGCTGAAAAGTCAAAATGATTCTATAAAGAAAAAATGCAAATTAGTGGGTCTCTAGGGCAGAATTGCAGCTATATTTGCATTCCTTTAACATGAGCGTGAGACAGGAATGTACACTGTACAATATATTTTCCCTAGATAAGTATACAGCGTTCTGCTGTATAGTTGTTGCTGGGAACTGAACTTCAGGTCAAGCTTTTGGTCACTGAAGTGGATTTAGTAGAGCTGCTTTAGGACCATTGGGTATTTGGTGAATTTGAACAAAGCTACAGTTTTTGGTGTATGGGTAGGTTTTGCATTGCTCTGCAAGGGAAGGGAAATGGATCCTACTTTTACACAAAGTATCTGAGCTTTTCCTTATGTGCCGTACAAGCAATAAAAAGAGATCTGAGACTTAGCTTTAAGTCTGCTGTTTAGGCTTGCAAGAAAACACTTTGCAAGAGTGAGTTTTCAGTAAATGAAGGAGTTCTGCTTGCCTAATCACTTCTCCACCGGTGTTCAAAGCCCTCTTCCAAATTTTGGATACCTTCAGTTCTCACAGGTTTGACTATCCTTCAGGCTGTCTCTGGAGGAAAAGTTCAGATTTATTGAGTAGAATAGTTACGCAGTTATATGGGAGATGTGACAAAGTCCTTATCTAAGAATTCAAGAGGTGGAATGTATGCAGATTTGGTATAATTGGAAGCTAGAGTAGCATATTCACAACTTAACTGAGTCCTTTATTACACATTTGTGATTACAGCTGAAGCAAACTTATCTCCTTTGTGACAGAGAGCAAGTGTGATGTGTAACAGAAAGCATAGACTGTGTGGATAGCAGAGACCTATTTAGGTCCCATCACTGCTTATATTCTAAGTGGTCAAGCTGCATGGCTTTTTTTTTCTGTAAAATTTCTCTTAAAAATGGCTTCTCAATATTGAGAAGGTTTCATTTATGAATTGATCTGCAGTTCAAGAAGAACAAAAAAGTGGGTATAGAACAATAGCTACAGGACAATAGATCTGCAGACAGAAAACGTGGAGTGAAATACACCACTTATTGTGAATAAGGACCTCCTGCATTCCCACTGCTGCAGGTAATGGGTCTGGGGTAAAAGTTAAGGGAGCAGTTTGAGAGTTCAGGAAGCCCTGAGAAGCCAGGAAAGTTTTGCAAAGATGTGTCCATGTGCCTGTCCCATCCTTGTTCGGCGGAAAGACGCCAGCAGGTTGAGGGAACCCTCTAAGCCTCCCTACTACTTAAGGGAAGATATTTTTCCCAGATATGACAACTGAAATATGTAATGGATTTAAAATTTTCTGCTGGAATGATATGCAATAATATGTATTTCCAAAAATTGAAACTTTATTTGAAAATACTTTTTTTTTTCTGTAAGAGAATAGAAATAGAGGTTTTTCCAGCCTTGTACTGTAGTTGCACTGCAGAGGAAGCATAAAACCTTGACTCCATGCTTCTTCTGTGCCTTGGCTGGGGAAATAAGCAATAAGTGTGGGAGTTTCTCTAAGGCATTTGGCACAAAAGACTTTTCGGTCTCAGTTCTCAAGAACATAAAATGGAAATTATAAAGGCCTTTCAAGGTGAGTAAGCAAGTGAGCTTTGAGTGGTGTGTTGCCTCTGCCACACAGGTGTTTCTGAGAAATCCTGCCTGCAGTATGTTCTGCAGAGTTGATTTTTGCCGTCCTTGGCTCTTGAGGAACATACAGTTTCACTTAAGAAAAACCTGCAATTAAAACTTGACATGTTGTTTCATGATTAATTATGTTTTGTTATTGTTCTAATATTTGACATAATTTATTGCATCTTGTCATAGGCTAATCATCTGTTTGCCTGAAAAAACTGTCAGAAAACCTATTCATTTGATATTGTGCTATATAGGCTTAGGAATATTTCACTTTTCTTGGTAACAAATTTTAAAGTGCATTTTGAAAGATAGTTGAAGTTTTATGGAAATTCTTTTTTTTCTGAAAGGAGAGCAGAAGTGTGTATTTAGTTTGGTTTTCTTTTCCTTTTCAGTTTTATTAAGTTTGACAGGTTTTTTTTTTCTGAACAGATTATTTTCCATAACTGCAAACTTTAGAAGTGCTGCACTGATACTGCTCTTATACAAATTCAGATAAAAGTTTCCTGTTCAGGTGTATTTTTTTATTAGTATGGACATATAGTGCCCCAAATGGTTCATTACCTGGAGAGAATTCAACAGTTTTTAATGAAACAAATAACTTTATTTACAGGCAAGATTAGGTATTGTTCTAAAGAAATAATAAAAATCTTTTATCTATCTAAATCACTTGAGCAGACTGTAACTGACTATTGGTCTGGAATTCTGAATGAAGTTGCAAATTGAATGTAAATTATGAACAGAAACACAATTATCCATTTTCCCAGTTCATCTCTCTCGTGTGGCAATTCTGCATGTTACCATTTCTGATTTATTAAACAGTTCTATTAAGACGAGAATGAAATTAGAGATCAACAAATGTATAAGTGTGTGTGAATGCGTGTGAGACTAAATTTTTGTGAAATACTGGACCAGATCACTGGGTTCTTAGAAAGATATTATTGTCTAACTCCTTCATTGCATCCTCATGTGGCTACACACAACCAAAATGAGAGATTTTCTGAGAAAAAGAGGTTTCTATTGCTTTTGTTTCTCAGCAAATAAAACTATGACTTTCAATAATAAAATATATTCTATTATGTGTTATATCAGCACCTGTTTAGTTAGCACTACGGAAATGTGGTGTGTTAGTCTTTGCTAGCAGCCAAGCACACGCCCAGATGCTCTCTCACTTTCCTCCCTCAGCAGGACAAGGGAACAAAACAGGAAGAACAGGAACAAGAAAGCTTGGGTTGAGGTAAACACAGGGAGGCTGCTTACTAATTACTCTCATAGGCAAAGCAGATTCAACACAGAATCATAGAATCATAGAATCTTCTGGTTGGAAAAGACCTTTGAGATCATTGAGTCCAATCGCACACATCCTCCACTAAACCATATCCCTCAGAAACTCACCTACTCATTTTTTAAACACCTCCAGGGATGGTGACTCCACCACCTCCTTGCGTAGCCTCTGCCAGTGCCTGACCACCCTTTCAATAAAGAAATTCCTCCTAATATCCAGTCTGAACCTCCCCAGGCACAACTTATGGCCATTTCCCCTTGTCCTATCGCCTGTCACTTGAGAGAAGAGATCAACACTCACTCTGCCACAGACTCCTTTCAGGCAGCCGTAGACAGCGATGAGGTCTCCCCTCAGCCTCCTCTTCTCCAAGCTAAACAACCCGTTCCCTCAGCCATTCCTCATAGGAAAACATAGGGAAAATTAATTTAACTTACTGTAAATTAAAAAAAAATGAAATTAGTAATTTAGATAGTGGTAAATAAAAGACCAAACACTGAAACAAGACCTGTCCTCCCCCCTGTTTCAGGTTTAACTTTACTCTTTCACACTAGGCTCCTCTACTCTAGCCCCTTACACCCCAAGTGGCACAGCAGCAGGGTGAGGAGTGACGTCTTGGGCTCAGTCCATAACAGCTCCTCTCAGCCGCTCTTTCCTTATCATGCATTTCTCCTGCTCCAGTGGAGGCTTTCCATGCTCTTCAGTCCTTCATGAATAACCATCGGCTCAGTGTGGGTCCTCCAGAGGCTGCAGGGGAATCTCTGCTCTGGCACTTGGAGCACCTACTCCCCTCCTTCTTTCATAGCTTTGGTGTCTGCAGGACTGCTTCTCTCACATCTTCCTCACTCTTCTCTCACAGATGCTGTGAAGAATTTTTGTCCTGTCTTAACAATGTTACCATAGATGAGCCACCAGCACTGCTGATGGGTAAAGCAGTGTCCTGCAGAGGGTCTGCTTGTACAGGTTATTTTTGTCACAGGGCAGCCCCAACCTGTCCTTGTAGAGATCACCCCTTCAGCCCCCTCTGCCAGCACCTGAGCAACTGCACTCAGTACAATAAACAGCAGAAAGCACGTCTGGGATGCATTGGAAATGATCGTCAGATGCTCAGTTGTTACTCAGCACCTCTGTCAGCAATGAGTCAGCCCCCTCTCCTATTGATGCAGTCTAGGCTTCTTCTTGAGATAAAATTCAGCTATTTTCTTCCAGCTATTATAAAAAGGTGATAATGACATTTGAAATGCAGCTCATACCTTGAGGAGGTTGCATTTCTTTTCCTTAAAAGTTCACAACTCCTTAGATCTCTTAGACATACAAAGAAGTCTGTCAATAAAAGGAGAAGCTTGAAATTTAATACGGTTGAAAAAAAATATCAGATATTCCCTTTCTCTGTTATGTTCTAAAATGAATGGAAAACATCACTTTGAGGATTTTTTTAAATCATCCTTCAAAAAGACCATAAAACCAACAAGCAAATCTGTACTACTGCTCTGTAACTAAAATTCTGGTTTCTTTCTTCCATTAGTGCTACATGAAAAAGCTACAAAAACATATGATCTTTCCTCTTCAGTTAATTTTAAAGTCCTCTATGGTGTATTAATGCAAATTATATATAAATGCAATTTTACTCATGTTTTCATTTCAGGAGTAATTGTTTATAAGTAACCACAAATAAAAGGATATTTCTGGTAAATGTGATTACTCATTAAGTAGATCTTCCCAAGATGCCTCTACTGAAAACATGTTATTGATTACTGAAGTTAAATTAGAAAAAGTTATCAAGACTTCTGAAAGCTGTTCTCTCTTTAAGGTACTTAATTATTATCGGCAGGGCTTTGTTCTTATGTAGATGTCTTGTTTCTTCTGAAATTTCTAAGTAAGTCTTTGAATCCCCAGTGTTGTGCTTGTGGGTAAGCTATGCTTTTACTCTCTTCTTTACAGAGGGGTGGAGGAGCCTTCTCATTGCACAGAAATGTGTATACAGGTGTAAGCCTTATGAAGAGAAGTCATAGTCTTATTGTTTTAAGGAACTTGGGAAAAAAATGCATTTATAAAAGAGAAATTTTGGTATGCCAGATACTCTTTTCTTCTCCCATAATTTGTATAGCCTAGCTTCACAAAACACAATATTTTTACGGAAGCAGGAACATTTGCTACTTCAGAATGAAGCAGTCGACCAGTATGGCTTTTAAACTTTTTCTTTTCTTTACCTAGCTATGACTGACAAACTCAAGCTCCAGAAAATTTTAGTATAATCAATTTGCATGACAAACATTCATCTCATAGAAGCATAGAATCATAGAAGGTTGGAAAAGACCTCTGAGATCATCAAGTCCAACCGTATCTGTCCAATTCCTAAACCATATCCCTAAGAAACTCATCTACCTGCCTTTTAAACACCTCCAAGGATGGCGACTCCACCACCTCCCTGGGCAGTCCCTTCCAGTGCCTGACCACCCTTTCAGTGAAAAAATTTTTCCTGGCATCCAGTCTATACCTCCCATGATGCAGCTTATGGCCATTTCCTCTCATCCTATCACTTGTCACTTTTGAGAAGAGACCAGCACCCACCTCACCACAGTCTCCTTTCTGGCAGCTGTAGACAGTCATTAGGTCTCCCCTCACCCTCTTCTTCTCTAAGTTAAACAAGCCCAGTTCCCTCAGCCATTCCTCATAGGACTTATTCTCCAGCCCCTTCACTAATCTCGTCGCCCTTCTCTGCATGCACTCCAACACCTATACTGAGGGGCCCAGAACTGAACACAGTACTCGAGGTGCAGCCTCACCAGTGCCGAGTACAGGGGCACAATCCCTTCCCTGGTCCTGCTGGCCACACTGTTTCTGATACAGGCCAAAATGCCATTGGCTCTCTTGGCCACCTGAGCACACTTCTGGCTCATCAACCAACAACCCCAGGTCCTTCTCCTCCAGGCAGTTTTCCAGCCATTTTTCCCCAAGCCTGTAATGCTGCATGAGGTTGTTGTGTCCCAACCGCAGGACTCAGCATTTGGCCTTGTTAAACCTCATCCTGTTGTTCGTAGCCCATCGATCCAGCCTGTCCAGATCTCTTCGCAGAGCCTCCCTTCCTTCAAGCAGATCAACACTTCCACCCAGCTTGGTGTCATCTGCAAACTTACTAAGGGTACATTTGATCTCTTTGTCCAGATCATTTACAAAGATATTGAACAGGACTGGACCCAGCACTGAGCCCTGGGGAACACCACTCGTGACTGGTTTCTAACTGGATTTAATTCCATTTATCATCACCCTCTGGGCCCGGCCAGATTTTTACCCAACAGAGGGTGTACCAGTCCAGGCCAATGGAAGCCAGTTTTCTTTCTAAACTTGTTACACCATAGGAACCAGGTACTTTAGACTATGCTAAAAGACTTTCTAAAGACAGACAAGAGAAATGAGATAAAAAGAGCCTACACAAATCAACAAGACAACATTGATAAAAGATGGGACACCACATGACCTTTTCAGGTAAGCTTCTCATGATAGCCTCCTGCTACAGCTGACAGAATTAAAATCCTTCCTAGTCTGCAATTCTGATCTACTTTTAATTGTCTTCTTTAGAATGAGGTAAATAACATCCTAGACAGCATGTATTCACAACATGGACTCTAGAGGAAGCCTTGGGTGACTAGCTCAGATTTAAATGTCTGTGCTTTAAGATTAGGGATTAAAAACCCCATTCCCCTTACCTTATTCCCTCTTGGTGCATAATGGGAAAATATAAATAGGTGATTCTGTAGGTAGCTGTTGAAAATACCACATTTTGATCTACAGATGCCTTGATTCTATTCTCAGTAATATTTAACAAACTGAAAATCAGGTTCAGATAACAGAGAATGCATAAGATCCTGACACAAGTCACCTTCAGGGGAATGATCTTACTTACAACCTTGGAAAGAGAAATTGCTTAATGATATACTTCTGCTTGACTGAGTTAATATCCTTGCTTTAAAGGAAGAAGTACCATGCTCATCTTCTTGAGGCTGTTGTTCAGATCCAATCTCATATTCTTTCATGAAACTTGTAAGCACCACATATTTATTTGCACAACATCTTAAGACTCTTAAGCACAGGTAGAATTTGCCGTTGGACAAGTCCCACAGCAAATTTATCCCACATGAGGAGACTTGAATATATCTCTCCTAGGTCTTTGGCTTTAATTGGATCAATCTTTTTTCTTTACATCAGACATTGATAGGAAAGCTCATCAGTATCAAGTACCAGTGTGTGATGGTCATAAAAAAAATCCTGTTCCTCCTATTAGTAATTTGATTTTATTTACCACAGATGTAAGACCTTGCTAATGAAGTTACGATTCTTGAATTGGACTCACTTTATCACTGCTTAACACTGTGCCATGCTGTAGAAACACACTTTGCCACAGAAGTAGCTCTTACATCGCTAACACAGCATTGAACTGTGAAATGAGTCCTAAAAGTAACAGCAGGGTAATCCTTAATATTTGTCTTATCAAGGAGTCTGTATTTATAGAAGTGTTTGTTTTCCTCTGACCATGAAGAAACCTCTCAACTTCAATAAGTTAAACCATAAAAAATATTCAAAGATGAGTACAACTACTAATAAAAGCCCAACTCTACTAAAAGGTAGAATCATATGATGATAGGATTGTTAAAGGCTAGAAAATACCTCTAAGATCATCAAGTCCAGCCATCAACATGCTTACTAAACTATGTCCCAAAGCAGCTCATCTGAACCTTTTTTAAACAACTCCGGAGATGATGATTCCACCACTTCCCTGAGCAGCCTGTTCTAATGCTTCAACACTCTTTAGGGAAGGAAAGGAAGGAAGGGATAGAAGGGAGGAAGGGAAGAAGAGAGGAAGGAAGGGAGGGAGAGAGGAAGGGAGGGAGAGAAAGAGAGAGAGAAAGAGAGAGAGAAAGAGAAAGAGAGAGAAAGAGAGAGAGAGAGAGAAAGAGAGAAATAAAGAAAGAAAGAAAGAGAAAGAAAGAGAAAGAAAGAAAGAAAGATTCCCAGCCAAATCTAATTCTTGTGCACACAAACAGTTTCATTAACGTTGTGAGCATGACTTGTAAAATCCACTCCCACAATTAACAGTCTTGCGGAACTGAGTTTTAAATCCAAAAGCCAGACACCCTGCGGAGTGAGAAAACAGAGCCTCTGAGGACAAATTGGTAGGGTAGATTTCTGCACTAAAAACAAATACTATAATTTGTGTTTATAGCGAAAACATTATACTGCCTGATGCAAAACAGACTTGTTCATTAACGCTATGTTCTATCACTAATTCTCTTGGCCAGATAAAGAGCAGGTTTCCTTTTAAATTTATAGTGCTTCCAGGCTATAGTTCTTTTCTATCTTTTCCCTTTCCTAATAACTATTAGTACAAGAATTTATTGCCAAAATTAAAACAAAGTATACAATGAGTTTATACAGTTTTCTTGTCATAACTTTAATTTCTGGTGCTAATATATGAAAACTAAAATGTGCCAAATACAATATATCTGAGGACATAGAGTTTTTATAATTATTTTTAGTGGGTTTTTCTTTTGATTCTTCTGAGTTTCAGACAGAACCTCAGAGAATAGCTGGATGAGTTTAGGTTTCTTTTTTCACCTCTGAGCTATATGGATAATATCCCAATACCCCATTTTTCCTATTCTCTTTCTTTTATTCTCTTACAAAGGATTTTTGAGACTGTACTTTGTTTCCTCTTTTTGGAGGGAGTAGATAATCACACAGCCTTCAGTGTTCTGAAGTAAAACGTACTGTGTTTCTTTCAATTCTTGTCCTGAAACCAGGCCAAAGAACTCAAAACCCTGGGTAACTAGCCAATAAACTTAAAGTTGAGGAGGAAAACTGAAAAGGTGTGGGAAACTCCAGGAATCTTAAATGTGTGTCTTGGATAACTTGAATAGATCTCGTGAGAGAGTACCTTACTGATAATTGCTTGAATTTTTGCAGCTGGAGGCCATAGCCTGCTACACTGAAACTGGAGCCCTGAAATCTTGATGACCACAGAGTGGCTTGATTGTTGCTATTGGAAGGATTGTTCTTCTTCTGTTCGAAGTACAAGTAGCTGTGGTCAGTATTCAACCCTCCCCTGGTGTTTCAGAAATGGAGCTAAGAAGTGATTAACACAAATAATACCTCTTCCTTGTGTCTGAAGAAACAGAGAGAAGTAATCACTCTCTACTAGCTCATACTGGAAAACATTAATCAGGAAAATGTTGCAGCTCAGCAGGAGCACAGCAGAGATCCTTGAATTAGCTCCTAATAAGTATGGGGACAGCTGAGCTTATTAGCTTACACACATCATCTTAAAAACATAGTCATACTGCTTGTGGGATAGTGCTTGGATACTTTCATGTGTCTGAATTGCATGTATTCTCATCTGGCGTAAGATCAGGGATTTCTGCACTCTGCCTCTTTTTGTGGAATAAAATCCCTAGAGAAATAAAGTACCTTCAGTTATTCTGTCCCAGTGCCCAACTAAGTCACCAAAACAATTTGAAACAAAAAATTTAGGATGAGAATGGCTGTGCACATACAAGGGGATTGGAGCAGGCATTAGGAAGATAAATGTTGTTTTGCTCCCTTATTCCCAGAAGAGAGCCGTTCCTTTTGTCTTGTGGCAGAGTACACAGAGAGATGAAAAATAAATGCATGTAGGGTGTCTGTTACGCTAGTGTCACTGTTTTTAAAAAATATCTTGTTCCTTTTGTGCAGCAAGCCTGCTAGTCTTGGCCATCAATCCTAAATTCCCAAAGGTTAAAAACGCTTTCAACTAGCAAATGGTAGGGAGGACCTGATGAATGCAGGAGGATAGGTTGTCCAAGGAATTATGGGATTCTCTGGAAGACCAGATTCTTGCTGAAGGAGGAGAACATAGGTTCATAGCTGAGGATTTAAATGTTTAATCTGATCTATTGAAATTTAAGTCAGTGAGTGTTTTAGGAAACTATTTTCTGAGCGATTGGTTTTTGAGCAGTGTTTTGTTCAGATGCGAGACTGATCGGGGTAATTATAGGAAGTTCAAGACTGTCTTGGAAGAGATGAAAGATAAGGTGCTCCTGCATCTGTGTGATGCAGGCAGCTGCACCGTGTCAAGTCCAGTTACTTACTACAGTCTTTGGGGATTAGGTTCACACCACTTGCTGAGGTTACCAGGTATGTAATTACAATGCATAAAGAAGCTGTACTCCACATGCATGAGGGGGTGATTTTTAAGGTCCTCTTTCAATTTTAATATAGCTTATTGCTCCTAGAAGAAGCTTCACATCCTTGTGACTGAGCACATCTGTGAAGACAGTGTGTTTGCAATGTTTGTTTACTATTGTACTCTTATTCGTGAAAGCAGTTTTGCTCATAAGTTGAAAATGTTCAGCTATACTCCACCAAGTGGCTCAAAGACCATTGAGGAAGATCAAGGAGATGAAGTATTCTTCTTCTGTCCACTCAGTCTGCACCACAGCTCAGTGACAATTGAAATGCCACTTGAAGTATAGATATAAATTTTGTATGGAAACTACTAAAGCTGCTCTCATTATGAGAAATTTGAGTTGTTTAACACAGCAGGGTCAAAACTCTACTGTTGCTTTACAAGATAAAGTCTTCTGCTTTTACTTCTAGCGCTAGACTTCAGAAGAAATGCTAGTACAGACTATAGAAAATTTAATGTTCTAAAACCTATAGAGAATCACTGACATTTGTTGACTTTTTTGCCCTGTTTTGCAATAAATGACTCCATAATACTCAGTTCTTCTAAGTACAATAAAGGAAGGAACTCAGTTATTGTTTTTTTATTGCATTTCCTGTCCTTGACTTTCTTCCCATATGTTAAATTAATAGAGAAGGGAAAAATGTCAGTGGTTATATGATCAGTTCCATTGTGAACTTTCCCATGAATGCCATGCAGTGTCCCTTTGTATTCACCATTCAGAGTACCTTGCTCACGAAGCTTTGCAAGGAAGACTTGGGTAAATAAAAAAGATAAGCCCATTATCTTTGAATGTTTTCCTGAGACTCCTCGTGTTTGCAAGCGACTTAATGCTGTGTACTGTTGGGGACTGTTCCTGCACAGTAAGGACACATCCATCCAAATATATATTATGTTTCTTTGTTGGTACTGTAGGAAAATGATCAGAGAGAGGTGGATTTGGAGCCCTCTGACCTTCACACATGCTGGTGCGAGTGCTTAAATTCAGGGATGTCTTCTGGTGAGCTGCGGATCAGAGAGCTGCCTACAGCCACCACCTACCTGCCAAGCAAGGTCAGCCCTTGTTTTCCTTCCTTAATGAAGTTTTTTTTCTGTAATTTGTGGTCCTTTCAATTAGCATAAGGGAGGTTATGAACACTATTTGAGGCAAAATTCATTAAGATTCATGTTAGGAAAAACTTGCAGCCACTCTAATTGCCTTCAGGTTTTTTTTTGAAGGGGGAGGTGTTTATTTTTTTTTCAGTGTGATATAAAACCAAGAAGTCTCCAGATGTGTTTTCAGTACAGGAGTTCTTAACTATATTACAGAAAATTCAAAAATTATGAGTTCAACGCTGCTGTTCTGTGCCAAGTGACTTTCCCATTGCAACTGCATCATCTCTATAGGCAAAATAATGGAGTCTGATTCTCTAGTCTTAAAAATCAAAACCAAAACCAACCAACAACTCCCAAGGGCCAGACTGGCTATTTAACTATTTTCAGGTGCTTATTCAAAGACCTGAGAATGGCTCTGGGACTTTCTTTTCCAAGTATTTGGTAATAGAACCTTCTCAAGATGTGTATGATGGCAATCCAAGTCTTAAATCCTATATTCTTTTGTCTTCCTTGCTCATTCTAGAACCATAAAGTCTTCTTTGTGAGGCTTTTCTTTTCAAAACTACCTCTTTTTTTCAGTTTATTACACACACTTCTCAGTCTCTAGCCAGATAGACAATGATGGGGTGATAGATCCTAATGACAGATCTCAGGAAGTCATGCATCTTTCCAACCTGAGACTTGTATTGCAAACTCCCTTTGCCAGGGAGTTCAGGATTTGTCCTAGACAAGGGTAAGCAAGCACTGCTAGGGATACATTCAGCCAGGGCAGAGCTTTGTGGTTCAAAGTACTCCAAATCTAGCTGGGGAACCTAGTGCAGCTATACTGTTCACAGGTTTTAACTCCTTTTCCTGTGATGATAGTGTTGCAATGTAGTGGAAACACTCATAATCATGTTTTTGGTGTTTCTTGCTTTTGCGTGTACTGACCACACAAGATGCGTAACATGTACATTTGAAATAACAGAACATATTGTGGATGGGACTGAAGTTATAAAAGGATAAAATAGGGGTTAGAAAATAATTGCTATATGCAGCCTGAGTTCTACTGTTGATAAAATCTGTTTAAGCTGTGTTCTCAGATCTTTGTTTTTTGAGAATTTGAGAGCAAGTAATCTCCTTCCTGGGAACCTGTTGGCTACCTTCCTGCTGCTCCTTGCAGAGCAGAGTTTGTGTTCTGCTTTTCCATTAGCAGGGAAGAAGTTTCTCTCCCTACTGATAAACATGTTGCTTTTCTAAGTCACAAGATTGGAAATTTACCCTTTTTTTGGACAGTGCCAAAAACGTTGGGAAACATGGTGGATTTTCCTCTTTAGGTTGCTGCCAAAAGGCATATGTTCTTGTGGGGGGTGATTTTGAGTTCAAGACTTCTAACCTGTTTGAACCTTCTCAGCCCTTCCTTTTCTGCAACTGCCCTCTTTCAAATGGCACTTGCAAGAATGAACAAGAAGCTGTCCAGGTAATAAAGCTCTTTTTACTGCCATTTTCTCTCTTTCAGGTATAACTCCTACCTGTGTCTAGCAGTGCTCATTCTGGTTTAGCCAGCGCTCTCAGTTTTGAATATAATGTTTATCTCTATTTTGTCACATCTTCCTATGCTGCCATCCCAGTGGGATAAAAAATGCCTTTCAGGCTTTCTGGCAGAAGACGCCTGTAAAGGAAGCAGTTGTCATAAAGTGTTTATGAGTTGAACAAATGTCTTTTTCCCCTTTTCACAGTGAAGTGTGTCACCTGTGATATGTCCCATTGCACTGAAGTCCAGGCTTTACACTCTTTGGCAGAGAATTTGCAATGAAACTCTTGGTTTTGTCAGCTAAGGTAGCTGTGTTATGTAGTGCCATATGTACCAGTTAGTACATATACGGTAGAGAATAAACTCTTTCTTAGGAGTTAAAGAGAGAACAAAATATTGTTTCAAATGCATGGAAGTATGCCTGGAAATGTCAGTAGTGATAAATATTCTATTTCCATTTCAGAAGCTTCATATTTTTTTTCTGCTTTTGTGTTATCTGTGTGAGTCAGTGCGTTGTTTATCTGCTACAGAAAGCTATAAGTAGTTCATGACTTCTTGTCATCTATTTAAAATGATTCTGTCGCCAAATCACTTCTCGTTTCCAACTATACCTTACTAATGGATTTGCTAACTTTAAGTGTCCAAGTATTTAGACTAAATTGTATAATTTATCTGGCTGTTGATGAACATATATTGGAGGAATTTACTGGATTTCTACTTCTTGAAAATAGGATATGTGTGCATAATGGTATATCTGAGTTATGTTTACAGATTTTAATTTATAATAAAAAATATTTTAGGTATCATTAAAGAAATCATAATTTGCTTTTACATTAATGTGGTTGCAGGATAGGGAATGTAAGAAAAATATATGAATGACAATAATGATTGGCACTTTAATATTGCTTGGAAAAATAAATTATATAGTATCTACTCTGTGCCTTAGACTTCAAGGTAAGACCTAACCATGTGTAGTGTGTATTTAAATGGAGACAGTTCAAGGATTTCTCTTGGATATCTCGTCCATAGCAAGTGTAATATCTACAAAAATGCTTCCTATGAAATCAAAAGTTATATCCATACTTTGCCAAAAGATTTCTCAAGCTTCTCTGATTTTACCTTTACTTGAACATAATCACAACTATTCAAAGCAGTTTGAATATGAGCCTACAGTGAAGTATACAAGTCCTATTAAAAACTACCTGAAATTATATTAATTATATTAGTGCTGTATTTCCCTCTCTTTTCTGGTGATATGTTCTTCACTTTCTATCCACAATTTTTGGTTTGGGCTTTTTAATTTAGTTTCTTTTGCTCTAAGAAAAGAAGTGTTAATAGAAAACTGAAATTTGCATATATGTTCTGAACTGGACCAAAAATAAAATATTTCAATTTTTTTGTGTAGAGAAAACTCTAAAGAGAAATCAAATCAACCAACCCAGTATATTAAGATAAACAGTATTTTTGGTTACGCTCAATAAATACTTTTTTTGTATGAATGACAAGTTTGAGGAAAATTTTGGTGTAAATATTTTCTCCTTTTTTTTGGTTGTATTTTTTGGTTGATTTGTTGATTTGTGTGTTTTATTCAGTGACCATCAAAATGCTCACAGCCCCTGCAGTATCCTTCTTGACTTATTTGGATTCTAAAAGTCTCCTCAGTCTTTTTTAAAAAATTAAGTTTTGAGACTTGGGTGAAAAATCAGCTGAGATTGTCATTTGTTGCTACTTTTGTGAGTTGTTTTTCTTCAAAATCTGCTTTCTTCTGCTTGTTTCAGGTAATTAATTAGGATATTAAACACAGTGCTACTTGAAGGATTAAGATACTACTGAAACTTGGAATAAATTTAGACAGCCACCATGGCGAGAATACTTGGCAAATTTAGAGCTGATCGTGTATTTCTCTTATCCTCATCAATAATTCACAAACTCACCTATTCAGACAGAGAAAGCAGTAACCTTTGCTCTAATGATACACTTATATATGCTTGATTGAGTGGTTCTAGGAGCCCAGAAACAGTCGCTTGTCAGCCTTTTGCATTGACACAGCAGTGTTGAGATGATTGGAAACACTGGTGCTCTTTATCAGGACAACACAGGTGGATGGCTTTTGGTAACAATTAACACTGGGATGTTAGGTGATGTGTTTTTTTTTCTTAATCTCTCAGGAATACATTATTCATGAGGATCTGAAAGCAAGTTAATGGCATAAGCCCTGAGCTTTGACTAGGCCAATATACTCTGTGTATAGCCAGAGATATTGCAACTTAACTGTTTCTTTTACTTTCATCAGGTATTTGTTTTCTTTCCTTACTTAACTCTTCTTCTCAGAGTACTGATTTTTATATTGCTACTGCCTGTTCACTTCTCAACTGTTTATTTTCTTCCCTTCATTTCTGTTTCTCCCTGCCTTTAAAGGAAATGACAAACCAGAAACAGCTGAGTGGTCAAGTGCATCTGAAATAGAGCAAGCTGGTGCAAGCGGCACGGTTCAGTGGATTGAGCATTTCATTTTGCATCAGAAAAAAGTCTTTTTCCTGCCACTTATCTTTTTTGCAGTGCTGAACAAGATCTTTCACCTTAATTTAGGCAGCAGTGAGACAGGAACAATGCTATGTGCTTTCTTTTGAGCACTTTGAAATTCAGGTTTGTAATCTACCTTTTGGTACAGTTGTACCTTTTACTAATTGTGAGAGGAGACCCAAATAGGTCTGTTTGTGTGTGAGTTGCATAAAATAGAAAGAACAACTAACGAGGTAGTCTTTTTGGAAACATCTTGTGTATGTAATATGTTTCTGTCTTTGATTTGTAATAGTTCACTTGCCACTCTTTTTTTTTCGGATCATCTCTCAAAACACATGAAGAACATGACAGCTGAACGCAGAGGTTGCAGTGAGGACCTGTGCATCTTTCTGTGGGACTGCTGTGTTAATTATGTCTTATTTTCCACTGTCAGAAGGGAAATCTCATGAGTCAAGTGTGCTCTACAGGACAGAACTGCAGAACAGTGCCAGCAATGGTTCATCCCGAGCATGCGCTAGTCCTACTGGAGCTGAAGGTATCTCACCCACTTTGGGCAATGTCTCTACTCACAGGCCCTGGGCGGAATGATGCAGACACATAAAGTGACTTTAAACGGAGCCAGTGCAGGTCTGTTTGGGCTTATTAGGCTTGACCTAGTGCAGCATCTGTTGGACTGATCTGAGCTGGCTTGTGCAGTGCCGCTTAGTCACTTTTATTGCCTGGCCTTGTAGTCCTGCTAAAAGAAATAAAGCGAAGCTCTAAAGTAAACTGCAGACTGCCAGGTTTTGCGCCCAGTAGGGTTTGATGATTGCAGTAGTTTTGAGGCTGCAATAACTGTATTGGCACAGCACTTCACCTGATCTGATAAATCCAGCTGGACTGGAGCACCTTAACCTGTTTTGTTTTGCAACAAGGACTGTAGGCAAAGAAGATGCTATATAAGAAGTTGTGATCTGCAGCTGCTCTGACAGTAGCTATGACATTGAAGATGCAAAACCAGCCTAAGTTTGTGGGGTTTTTTACTTTATTTTTTATTGCCAGATGCTTGGCTTGGGAAAAAGAAAGCAAGCAACAGATAAGCTTTGAACCAGGATCCATTGTTCTCCCTTTTCTTTAATGGGAAAAAAAAAATCATACTTCTCATGAAATCCAAGATAAAATCTGCCAAGGCAAAAACATTATGCTGACAAAGCAGAGTGCTTAAAAGAGAAGAGTATTCATTATTTTTGGAACAGATGGAGATGATCAAGAAATTTGTAATGGACTAGAAATCCTGTGACGATTTTTGAGTTCGTGATTATATTGTCTTGTAGAACTCCTAATTGCTATGGAGAGTAATAAGTGGGTCTCAAATACATTTGACCGTGAGTCAGACATGACTTGGATATGCTGCCTTTTAATGTTATATAATGGAACTTCTCACTTCAGAAGGAGGTATAGAAAGCTGAAGTCTGAAAAGACAAGAAAGAGAAATAAAGCAAGTCTCTGGTAGTTATTAATTTGAGAGATACCACTTGAAGAATACTTCCTTGTAGACTCACTATGAAAAGAAAGTGAAAAAACTGGACTCAGTTGTAGCACTGCAGTGTAATATGGGCTGTGATTCATTTGTATTGTTATGAAGGTGCTGGAATAAAATAAAGGAACTGAATGTTCTCATTGTAATTCCCTTGATAAATGAACAGGCAAACAGTCATCTGAGTAGAGGATAGTATCAGAAAAGAAATACAATAAAATATCAGGTCTTTTTCAACTGAGCCACACTTTCATCCTGCAGATAGTTACAAAAAAAAGTGAGGTCATACATTGGAAGTGTGCATTTTCTCCTGTTGGTCTAAAGTTATAAAATCTAGATAAGTTTTTTTCAGTTATTTTTGTTCTGTCTCTTAGTGGCTGTTAGGACGCATTCATCTTATGAAGGATTTTTTTCTTTCTTATAAAATACTACCTGGACTTCTGTGGTCCGACACAATTAATTTTACAGATTTGCCTAAACAAAGGATTTTGAAAGACTGAGAAAGTCCTGCTTTTTTTTTTCTGAGCAAATGCAGTGACTGATGTTTTGTCTTGGTGACAGCTGTGCTCAGAGCAGTGAGAGGTCTGAGGAAGGATACGTACCTAAAGCCACTTAGTGGTGCAAAGCGAGATGTCTCTGTCCACCTGCACACCATTAGGTGACAAGCGAATTTTCCTCTTGGAAAACCGGACCATTAGAAGTTGGGAGATACTTTGCTTACTCTTCTGGTATCTCTTTGTTTCTGCAAGGCATCCTGGGCGTTATTTCTGTGGCTGTGTCTGAAGTTGTTTATCCTGGCTATGTTGTAGGTCAGAGTAGTGTAAGCACACCCAAGCATGCATGCCCTCTCTGCTCCCTCCTTTGTTGGTTGTTAATCAAGGAACTATCAAAAACATTCTGAATGATTGAATATCTAAAAAAAACTACAAGGCAGCTGTCTACAGAGAGGATGTTAACTAATTAACTTTAGCATAACTGTACCTACCTGAACACTCCATGTGTACTTTTTAACATTCTGATTTTTATAGAAATGAAAATATACTAAACTGTACAAGAAAAATTCCATAAAATTGATGATGTCTTCTTTTTCTTCATGTATATACTTCATTAAATATATTCCAACCTGTCAGTTGTCATCTATCTATATAAGTCTCTAACTGGATTATGCAAACTTGTAATTGTTCAGGTAGTTTCAAAAATTTAAGTATCTGCAAAAGGTTAAAGAAATATTTCATTTAATCTATTTATGCAAAAAAGCTTGTTGAAAGACTTCAGTTTACCGATTCACTTTCCTGGTATATCACCACTACTAGAACTTAATAAGCTACATTTGTTTTGATAATTCTGTGCTGCTCAGGTTACAGAGAAGCACAAAGCTGCTCTTCTTTTTTCTCTTTTTAAGACATAAATAATGAACAGTGTCCTCTAGGAAATATGTAAAACAAGTTTCATATTTCTGAGAGAAGCAGATAACTGCAAATTTGTAGGATGCTGTGTAAACCAACACAAAAACCAGAGTCGTTAAAGAAATACTCCTAGTATGCAGAAAGAGTAGAATAGTACTGCAAATGCTGATCAATAGGTGAAGAATTCCCATAAAGTTTCTCAAGCAAAAATGTATCTTCTGGAAAAAAATACTTTGGCTGTAACTTATAAATACAGCTGGTAAGTTCGATTAAAAGGAAAAGAGTTTGGATATGAAGGAGAGGTAATTGAAAACATTGAGTTGTTCCTCACATTAGGAATTTTTAATGTTTCACGCTGGGCATTACCCTAAAAATCCTTTAAACAGCTACTCTGAGTAGATGAAAATTTATGGGTTTTTAAAGAAAAGAATTCTACAGCTGCTGGAAGTCCCTGACCTCCATCAGTATTCGCTTCCCATTGGTTTTGTTGTTATTGCCAAGGATCACAACTTTTCTGGAAGGACTTGCATCTTAGATTGCCTCTATCTTAGATTCCACTTTAGCCCCTCTAAGAGTTTAGAGGACTAAGCTATAACAAAAGTGTTTATGTGGACTGCTTTGTAAGTGTGTTGGAGTATGTGCCAGAATTCTCTTATTCTTAAGTGTGCTGCAATAATTGGGCCAGGAAAATACAAACTGATTTGGGCCATTTAATTTCCTAACAGAAAAGAAAGAAATTCTGAATTTCTGGTATCTTATTTAATGCTGAAAATATTAACAATAATATCCTTGGCCTGATATTGTGGAGCAGGCTCTTTTTGCGGGCAAAAAGGCAGTTTCTAGGCAGAGCTGGTGGCTGAAAGCCACTGCCTTTCTCATTTGTAGTTTTAGGTGGCTTCTTAGTCCAGAGGCTGCCCTTACTCTTTCCTTTTGAGAGCTGAGATGTGCAGTGATGTACCTGATATGTAAAAGAAGCGTACCTTGGGGGTACTTGTTCTATTCAGGTAGCGACATCGTACCTTGGGGGTACTTGTTCTATTCAGGTAGCGACATCAAGAAATCTTCCCCTGGGAGACTGAAGAGCTGCTGAACAGTACACAGCAACAACAGAGCTTTGTGGAGCTATCTTGAGACCCTATGTGGGATGTGTATGCCACAAGATGTGTGTGGTGAGCAATGACCCCAAACCATGTTTCTTCCCTCTTGCCTTAAGGGAAAAAAATAAAAACAAAACCACCTTGACATGCTTGTTAGGTCATTATTATTTGCTGCAGGGACTGAGCCTGCAGCATGTGGCCTAAAACATGATCGAAAACATTTGAAAAAAACACAGATCAATAAACTTTGAACAGTCTTTTGAAATCAAAACTTAATTAAGTAGATCAGATATGAGGGGAGCAACATAAAATGTGGCCCATTGAAGAGAAAAGAAACCTCTGTTTTCCATAAGCTTCATCATGTTATCTTCAAGAATGTATTAATATGAGGCAGCAATAAGCTGCTAGGATCTCAAGATGCAGTTGTCAAGTAACATCTGCCAAAAAAGGGACTTGCTTCATTACCTGGAAACCTCTCCATTGCTCATTAGGTCTCACCAGATGGGGATTCAGTATTTTGAAGTCAGTCATCCTGTATGAAGTAGTTTGTTTGTGACACTGATGAGCAATTATCTACATATACAGTTGGGACTTTTATGTTGTTTATTTCAAATGAGTGTCACTACAGGGCACATCTGTAGCATTTGATGGTAGGAATTATTGAAATACAGAGGACCAGTCTGGCTAACTACATGAATGAGACTGAAAGTTTTCTATAAAAAGTTGTTACTAAGTTCTTTGTAATAGAATCTATAATTATAACCCCTCATAAAGTTTTTTTTACGTGATTTTATTTATTTTGCTTTTTTGACTACTGAAAAATAATAATTATATATTCAAAAATATTGTTCCAACCCATCCAGTGGAAGATAAACTGCTGTGCATAATAACTGTTGTGCTTCTAGTGGCTGATACATATTTTATGGTTTGTTAGAAAATTACCAGTTTAATCAGGGGAGTGCTAATAACTCACTTAAATATTTACATTATCACCCACAAAGTCAGATTTAAACATGATTCATTCTGAATCCTGTATATGATGTATGGCAATCCCCTTGAAACAAAGTCCCAATTTCTATTGAAATGTTTATTTTCTATTTTCTTTTTTTTCACAAGCCTTGATATAAACGGAATAAAATAAAACATTGTCCTATGGGCTACAGGCATCATCCATCCGTGAGGTGTTGTATTGATGAATGTATGTAGTTTTAGAACTTAAAAGTGATTAAACCTCTTAAACGATAAGTTAAGACACCCTTTTATCTCCACACCTTTCAAACAACTGAAACCACATAGGCAAATATGTCCATACACACATACATGTACATATATAGAAACATATAAATACATGTACACACATTAGAAGCTTACAAAGGAAATTATCAAAAAAAAACCCAATACCCAAACCAAGTTAAAATAATTTCCTCTAAAATTAACAGTCATATTTCATGACCAGTTTTTGTCCTCACTGAATTCTTAGTGAACTATATTTTCACTGATTTCAGCAGGAAAATGCCTCAAAGAAGACTTCAGAAGACAGTCCTGAGGTATGTGAGTCACCATGTACAGCAGGAGACGAACAAAGATTTTCATTGAAAATGTAAGCATAACGTAATTGTAAACCTCCTTTTTTTGGGAATATATATTGGTATTTAATTAACTGCAGCAGTACACTGACCTTTTCAAGGTCCTTTCATAGACATAATGAAGGAAGTGGGGGAGGATGCTGTGCCAAAAGCCTTCTTATTCCTTCATAGTGTCAAAGACCACTGGTTTCTTTCAATAGCAGAAGGATTTGCACACTCATTTCTGCACATTTTCAGGAAATTGTCAATTGACCACATAAGGAAAAGTTGAGTAAGACTTCCCTTCTCTTACAGTATGATGAGAATTTAGGCCAATTTATGAAAAAGGAAATTGTCAGTTTCCTCCCTTGCTTTCCAGTTTTCTTGGAGAACCTAGAGTAAAGATCTTGCTTTGCAGTTCTACTCTGAGCTCGTGTTCAATAGAAAAAAACTTTCCTTCTCTTTCCCCCTTTCATCATTAAACCAGCCCTGATACTTCTGCTATTGAAGAACAGATTTTTTGCTACCAAAAAAGGAAAAAAACTCTGTGTAAGGATCCGATGTTAAATAGATCCTTACAAATCTCAGTAATGTAAAAGTAAAAGAAATAGTTAAATAAGTAAATAAGTAAATGTTACTTTCCTTAAGGAACTGTAAAATGGATCCAAGTTTTCTATTTAAAATATCTGAGGACCACAGAACATTTAGGGACTGCAGTTTCCAACAATATTTTGCCCCTATAAGTGGAGTATACCTGTAATATGCGTATATATGTGAACATAGAGAAAGATTTTTAAAGTACTGTTAGAGCCGAGTCTAAATAGCTTGACCCTGAACATATCTTTTCAGAAACATGGTGGAAATTCTTCTGTAGTTCAAGTGTTAATTCAGCAAGGTGTTCCCACGACTTTCTTGAAGTTTAAAGGTCAATATATGTCTTAGTATGTAAATGAAAAAATAAAAAAGATTGTTTCTAATGTACATTGACTGAGACAGATCTACCTTTTTTGCAACTTGGGTAAAAAGTAGCATCAGCAGGAAAAAAATAAGTATAATCAGCAGCACAGAAAAAAGCATACTGAATTGAAATGCAAAGAAGACAGTGTAAGCTGGCAGATTTCAGGTTTTGCATTACCTTGGAGTAGAGAAGAGACACATGTTTGACAGCTCCTAGTGGAATACAGCAGTTATTTGCTGAAAATTCCCTACCTCTTCCTTTTATAAATTATGCAAAACTGTGTATAATTGCCCTGTGCAGTCGGCGTATGGGCTAGAGATAAGACTTCATTCATTTTGTTAACAAAGCTCAAGGAATGCATCTTTCAATATTCCTTAGTGTATTAATGTCAGTGGATTATACGCTGTAGCATTTGCAAAGTGTTGTACCGACAACTCCTCTGCCTTAATGGTGAAGTGCACTGAATCAAGGTTCTGCATATTAGACATACTGCTTCAATAGAATAGAAAGATTTAATTTCATTACTGGTAACACTTTATATATATATATGACTTTAAGTGTAGCCGGATAAGCCATGAACTGACTCTCACAAGCATCAAGAAGCAGGATGTGTTTTTCCAGGTGAGAAGTTTATGGTAGTGTTTTGGCAGGGTCTGTCATCTTGGTTTCTTCTTCATTACTGTGCTTTATTATTCCATATGCTGAAGGATGGGAAGTTGCTGAACCTGACTGCAAGACCAAGGTCAAATATAAGAGCTAAATTCACCTTTTCTTCAGGTCAATGAAAGGGTATGAATTTAACTGGATTCTGGTGGTTTCTGATGTAAAAAAAATTGGTATGCATTCTTATCACCTTTTCTAACTACATTTATGCTAGTAAATAATGGCAGAATATTTTTAGCATGTGTGTTCCTTTGCTTCAGAAATTGTTTAAAATTTGTCTAATGTATTTGTGTACATTTGAAGACTGACCCTCATGAACAGCAGAGGCATCTTACTCATACTTGCATAAAATCGGACCATCAATATCTCTGTGCTTAATTTACTTTTGATGAGAAACCTTATATAAAATTCAATACTTACTTGGTAGATCTCAGTTGCTGTTTCCCTCAAGTTAGACAACAAGTGGCTGAGGATTGTTAGTTTAAAACACAGTCTTCTCTAGGAAAGGTGAAGCAGAAAACCTTTTCTTATTTCCTGTGTGCTTGAGAAAATTTATTTATAACAGCGGTTTTAATTTTTTTAAGCATTTTGTTAAAAGTTTTTAATCAATTATTATGAAATAAAGTACATTTTAATTAAAAAGCAGGATGTGAGCTCTGGCAGTTTTACTAGCAATTTGTGACACTTGACTTTTTTTTCTCCCATGGCTAGACTTTTTCATTTATAATTTATTGTGGCTAGACACTGGCTCTATTAATTGTCTATAAATACCTGCCCATTAGAAATGTGTCTGAGATGTAGTTTTTTAATGGTTGGATAATTTTCTTGGACATGAAGTTAATGGAATAATAAACAACTCTTTGGTTGCTAAAGGAGTGAAGTGGAAATGTTCCTCCATAAAATCAGCTTATTGTAGATGTATGAATATTTTATGAGAAACATAATAATTTGTACCTACATACAAACAAATATGAATTCTTCTCATCTCAGTCATATGAATAATTTTGAAGTTATAAACCACATCATATCATGAGCAGGATTTGGCTGCGTATGCTCACTCCATAAAGAAAAGTACAGTAGTGAACCTCTTGGTGATACTGTAAGTAATAGTGGTAGCAGAGACAAGAATTAGATTTTGATAAATACACATGGTTTCCTTTTCATACACAGAGTATGAAACCCTCCCACCCTACACCATATAAGTGGGAGGTAGTTAAGTAAGACTCAAGAACAGTCCATACTTACTAACACCCACCCCCTCCAAATGTCATTTACAGACTTTGTGCTGAGTCTTAATTATGGAGCCACAAAGTTAAGAACTGCAAAATGAGCACAGTGAAAAGTCAAGTGTGCTAAAGAGATCATTCCAGCTGAGGGGCAGCAGTAAAAAGGAAAGAAGAGTGGATTTACTTACCTTTTAAAAAATAATTATAACCAAAATAAGAAAAAAAAAACAGAACAACTTCCATTTCTCTCAAGCAGAAATCCTGTAAGAAAAATGTTCACAAACTCCCTGTATTTCTCTATGAAATACTAGACTTAGACTACTCAAAAACAGTTAACCAAGGCCATATACTCAGGCCATCTTTCTTGATGAATTATGGATTTGAATATGAAATATGTATACCTAATCTGAGTACTGGTTATGTAAACTAGTTCTATATAATAAGACAGAATTTTATTTAAATGACAAAATCGAAAATGTGGATTTGTGTTAAAAGCAGCAGATCTTTGGCTTTGATTTTGTACTTAAACTGTAATTGTTCCTAATAAATTTAGTATTCTACACTCCAGTTGCAGATCCGAAAGTTGAGTAACTTTTTTTTCAAAATCATTAAGCCACTTGATAGGTCTCCCAATACAGCCATTGGCAATTTTGCTAATATTTACATAGGAAATTCTGTTGTTTTCGCGTCCACTGCACCCTAAATCCACGTAGTTCTATGCTGGCCTTAATAAGCTTTGTACCACTTCAGAAGTTTTTGCTCCTCATACCCCTCAGCCCTGCATTAGAAATGAACAGCAATTCATGAAGGAGGTGATTATTATCTTCTGAGTTTGTGAAACTGCACAGCTACTGAATCAGCCTTTAGAAGGGCTGTTATGTACAAGCCTCCTGCTTTTGGGTCATCTGTGAGGCTTTGAAAAAGTCCTGCTTTCTCTTCAGTGGAATTTAAAGAGCTTGTGATACATAAATATGTCTAATAGTCCAGTGAAATAGCTTAGTCTACTGAATTAAGCAAAGCCCAAACAAGACAGGGTTCAAATTATTCAGTAAGGGAAGTTACATATTGGCTGCCAACTTTTAGCAATCTCACTGTCCCTTTCTAAGTCTTCAAGAAGCACTTGAAAATATATCTATGTTAAGAAATGTCATGAAATAATTGCTACAAGTGCAATCAACCTTCTTAACAGACAGCATCACAATCAATATTAAAAGTCTTTAGTGCAATTGATAAAAGTGAGTTGCAAGACTTGCTTCTGAATTGAACTCATCAGTTCTGCCAGTTCATTATCTGATTGTTGAAGGAGAGAACCTGTTTTCTCTGTGCCAATACCATTTTAAGGGGGGGGAAAATCTTTGTGAGAAATTGGATTTTTTCTACAGAGAATTTTTTATGTTTTTATTGCAACGCTGAAGCTTGATGTTGATGTACAATGGCATTGGTTGGGCTGGACGGGAGGGTAATCAATCCTGTTTTATAAGTGTTCCAACTTCTAAAACAATGTAAGTCTTGTTTTGGTCTTAGAAATATTTGTTTAAAACAAAAAATTCCCCTTTATTCTTATATGAATTTAGTCATTTTTATTTACTGTGTGTTAGGAGTATGCCTGTCTTTAAAATAATGAAAAAAATAATGGAAATAATCAAGTTTAGTATAATAAAAATGAATTTTCAAGGAAATTTAGGAGTTTTTGTGTTCTGTTAGGAATACTCAAAAGTGTGCTTTGAGGAGAAAGGAACGTGGAAGGAGAGCGAAAAAGAATTGCACGTAACTTCATGTGCATGAATTACATGGAAAAAACAACAAATAACCGAACTATGAAACTGTCAGATTAATCAAACAATGCCCTTTTCAAGATATATTTAAGATTTTTTTTAGTCCAATGAAAAGTAAAATTTATCTTTTTTTGACAATTAAAACCCTTGGTGTTTGGAAATAGTCAAATGCACAAAATGCACACCAAGGTGAATTTAATTTATGATGTGTTTACTTTATTGCTACTACAATAGCAGCAGAGTGAAAACCCAAGAATTTTCTTAGCAGTCTAAAAGATTTAATAGGGTAAAAGAAAGAGGAGGTTTTTTCTTTTTATTTCCTCCTTTTTTTATCTTTTTCTTTTTTTCCCCTCTTTCCACTTCTTTCATCTGTTGCGAAGTATGTTTGACTCTAGCAAGTCTTGCATTCAGACCATGTACATGACAGGGATACAACCAGAAACTTTATCATCTTGTTGTGAAAGAGGTGCTGTTACTGAAAGCCATCTGTTTGATTATTTATTGATGCTATGACCAAACATGCTACACAACATTAAAATACTAATTAAAATGTATTAATAAACAAGATTGCTATAAAAGTAGCTATTGCGTTTCAGTGTGTGAAATATTTCCAAATACATCGCTTAAATTTTAATAATACTATTTTTTCTGAAAACATGCAAGTTAAAGGTGTGAGGAATGCAAATTACATTTATATACATTGCATTCTAGTTTAGTACATCTATTATTTCATTGTCTGTATTTTGAATCATTGTAGTTACCCTATTTCACTTTTAGCAGTACTGCTATTTTAGTTCACCTCCATTAGTGGTTTTATATTAGATTTAATACTCTGGTTTGGCCCGTTTGAAAGCTGTGTAAATAATGCATAGTTCCTGTTGATGCCAAGGTCAGCATGGCATTCAAAGTACGTTTTAATCTCTAGTGGCTCTTCTAATTTCATTGTAAGGTTAGATATATTTCGACTGATCCTAATGTGTTTTAAAAGACCATACAGTGCTTTCTGATCTCTGCTGGATCACAAAGCAGACCCTGGAATAGTCTCTTCTAACAGAAGGGTTAATCAATGTTAGTTGTCTGAGCCGATTCATCAGGGCTGGAAGCTTTCCAAAGCACCAACTTTTCTACAGTTTCAGCTGCAATAACTTTTCGTTTATCATGTGTTTATTGCTTATTGAGATGTTTTAGGAGAAAATTATCTCTGAGGATGAAAATTAAGATGGTGTAAATAAAATGGTTCTAAACCACATATGAATTCTTACAAGAGGGGCTATAAATCATTTGTCATAAGAAAGTAATTACAGCGCAGTATTCTCTATCTCGCTTTACCCCAGGCTTGCTTTCTATCTAATGCTTTTTAACTGCATCTTTAGTGAAAGTCCTTTCCATTTTGTGTTTTTTACATTGTTGGGGAAGTATTTAAGCAATGCATATGCTTGTATTTATTTCCAAAATTGTTAATGAACCTGAATTCTTACTGAACCTTGTTTTCTGAGTATTCTAAAATGAGGGGTTGCTGCTTGCACAGATGCTAGGTGATGCTACTGAAGCTATGTAAAGAAGAAACCTTATTGTTTCCTGGAAACAGAACTGATGAAAGTCCAGTCTTTGCTATCAGTTTGTTAGGCATGTCTTTCGCTGGATCCTTTCTTTCAGGCTGGGATGAATTAGAGTGGGAGGATACTCTGGCAAGATATGACTGTGTATGCTAACTACCTGACTGCTATAAACTCAGAATAAATAATTCCTGTTGTAATGAACTAACTGATTTGCACTGTATAGATATTCTGTACACAGAGTCAGATCAGTTTCTAAACAGACATAGAAGAGTCTTTTCTTGCATGCTTGAAATCTTTTCTAAACAGTTTTAATTAAGCTTTTACTTATAAACTGTATGTTTTTTTAAGAAAAATATATTTTGCATGCAGAAAGTGGGATGCAGCTAATTGTTATGTCAAATTAAAGAAAACATTTTTTCTCTTTTAAACAAAAAAACCAAAAAAATTAACATTTTGTTGTATTGTTGGCTTTTTTAGCGTAGCTTTCTTGCTTGCTCTTTTTAAAGCAATGTTAAAATTCAGGTAGTGATAAGTGGAAAAAAACAGCAGTAGGAAAACCAAAGTTCACAATATTAAAAAAAAAAGGAAGATTGGCTGAGGAACATAGCTAAATATGATGACCATTTTTAACACCTTCAGAACTGCATCCAGAGTAGCAAAATACATTCAAACATCTTTATTTCCCCCTAGTGATATGACTCTCTTGTTTATAGTCTTTGGAGGTTATAACTAGTCTTTAGTTGAAATGAGATCTGTTGTCAAGTGGCTAAATAACATTTCAATTGTATTTATTTATAGAAGAGCTCATTTTTAAAAAGGAGAAAGACTGCCATTGTGGTTTCTTGCTAGTGAACAAACCTGTTTTAACTATTTGTTTCAATGTACTAATTGGATTTGGTCCTTGTAATTATAAAAAAGATAGTTGAAATTTATTATGTATTGTAATTGTCATCATTAATTATTTCTACTCATTGAGTTTTGTGTATTGCTTTACTTGCATTACCAATGAAGCTGAGAACTGCCCTTCACAGCTCATTGCCTAAGACGTCTTACTGTGTGCAACATTTTTGTAGCCATTACAAATAGAAAGCTTTCAGAGCAACTCGATAAATTACTGGGAAACTTGAGAATGATTCATGGGCCATAAGCATACCCGAGGGTGCCTCACCTGACCATCAAACCCTGCTTGAGAAAGGCACAGGTCTCCAGTAAGTCTTTGGTCTGATCTGTTAGCCCTGCTCAAAATGGCACTTGTCACCTATGGTTAGACATAAGAATCACATTTTGGCTCTGTGAGGAAGATCAGTGGATGTAGTAACAAAAGAGGGGTAACAGGACCAACCACTACAAGGTATCTTTCAGAGGGATCTCAGGTATTGCTTAGTATCCGATCTTTCAGATTCTTCCCTCTGTTGGGAGAGAACAGTTGTTCCTGTGAGAACTCTAAGCTGTAAAATGCTGTCTTTATCTAAAAGATGATGATAATTGTAAATAAAAGAAGTAAAACGTATCTAAATACCAGAGAATGTCCATTTAGGATTTTCACTCAAATTTTCCTGGTTTTCAACTTCTCAGGAAAAAGCAAAAAATTTTTAGTGAAAGTAGGCCCTTTGCAGCAAGACAAAAAAAAAAATCCCTACGTTTTCCAACAAAAGACAGAATTATGGAGGAAAAATAGTTCATTTGTATGATATGAGCACTAAATGTTTTTTAATATTTCATTATACCAGGCACATATTTTTTTTCAGGTGCTGTACTATATTTCATTTTTACATACTTAATAACTACAGAGAGTAAATTGTAAATTTTTCCCCATATAAGAATGTTTCCTTCTAACATATCAGTAATTTTCTATCCTATTTTATATTTTATTGATCTCTGCCTTCATCATACTTTACCAGCTCCAACTTTATTGATAGCAGATGACAAATATTTTCATTCTTTCTTTCTTTCTTAATTCGACTACTTTGAAAAATTGGGCAAGATGGAAAATTTAAGCCAAAACTACATGACCTGTCTTTCAGTGGCAACTGATTCCTATTTATTCACCTTCTGCAAGGTATAAGAACAAGTATTCCAGGACTGGGTCTGGATTCTGACTATCATCGCAACCTGGACCATAGCTGAGGTTCCATTCCTCAGGTTCAAACCCTTGTATTGTTCTCCTTCCTTGTCACTCTAGAAAGTGACAAGAAAGAGTAAAATATTCCTAAACATATTGTGTACTACAGCTACTTTATCAGAAATCAAATTGTGCACTCCCAGCCTGTCATATCCAGTTTAGATTAGTGGTTACTGGATGGTAAGGTAGTGCTCAGTAACATGATATTGAGCCTGCAATCTGGGCCCAGCAACTGGAGGACTGAGTGATGAAAAATAGTCTTATGTAGACAGCTGTGTGTGTCTGTCCTTTAGCATCTGAGTGATATCTGTCCAAGTATGTACCAGAAGGCTTGAGTCTTGGTGTGTTCTGTTTAAGCTTATGTAGAATCAGTTTTCTAACTTCAGCTAAGCCTTGTCTGAGTAACTTCATCTTCTGAAAGTTAATTGAATATTTTTCAGACAGTGTTTCTCTCTAGAAGTGATAACATGGGGCACTGGCATGCAAAAAGGCTATTGCTTATACTTATTCCTGCAGAAACCAAGGCCATCTGTGAGCTGGTGAAATGCCGTAAGTGAAAGGTGCAAAAAAGAGTTGTACCTGCAGGGAGGATTGGACAGGACAGGTGACCCAAAAATGACCAGCAGAGTATTCCATTCCAAATACCTCATACTCGACATAAAACTGAGGGATCATGAGGGTAGGTCTTTCTTCTTTGATGGCCAGAGTCCAATAAGGGCCTTGTCTGTCTTTTTGCCCTGATACCACATCCGTGCATTCCTGAATCCAGCTCCTTCCTGCTACCGAGTCCAACCTGGAACATTTTCCCCATGCCTGCTCTGCAGCACATGTGGTGACATAGTCGTTGGGTGGAGGGGGTGCAATTTAATATATTTTTATGTATTTTATTTTCTTATTAATAGTGTTTTACTTATTATTATTATTATTGTTGTTTCACTGAAACTGTTTCAGTTTTGACTGTCAACCCATGAGTCTTTTTCTCTCATTTCCCTTTCCCTGGGGAGGGGGCAAGAGATTTGGGACCACCACAACCGCTCACGTTTAGCTGCCACTCAAGCTAGTCTGGGGCTAAACCGTGACAGTGAGAGTGCTTGCTAGACAAGAAGAAGCAGAACATATTTTTGAAAGAGAAATTTCATGAGATTGTTTTATATTGTATATCCCTTAGGAATTTTCTTAAAACCTTGTGTCACCACTTCAGTATTTACAGCCACAGTTCTTCTGTCTCAAAACTAATTATTTTGTTTGTTGCAAAATAACGAGTATTTCCAGCATTATGCTAAAACTACATACAAAAATAACACAAGTTCCCTATGCTCAAAACCTAAACTACTGAAAAATCGATATTGTCATTAATTGCACAAATATATGCCATTAAATTTGTTTATTACCACAGTTTTCTGTGAATCACATTCTTAATTAGGTGTGTAGCCTCAATGTTCTAACAACACTAACACAATCACCGTTTCAAACTAAAAGCATATTGTGTTGCAAAATTCTATGAAGGTAGTTGTAATTGCTACAGAGTTAAGAATTTTGACATCTGGATCAATCTTTTTAATATTGATCTCCATGATGAATGATATCCTCCATAAATATATCGCATCTTATCTTCTTTCTGATAGGAATTATACTGCAATCACCCCTTGTCTTTGAAACTCCAAGAGCTATTGTAAATACCTCTAGAGGTCATCTGGTCAAACCCCCTGCTCATACAGAACTATCTACAGCCAGTTGCCTGGGACCACGTCTAGATTTCTGTTGAATTTCTGCAAGGATGGAGACTCCACAACTTCTCTGGGCAATCTGTG
The DNA here is from genome assembly GCA_033556795.1 of Tapera naevia. NCBI lineage: Eukaryota > Metazoa > Chordata > Aves > Cuculiformes > Neomorphidae > Tapera > Tapera naevia. The sequence continues at coordinate 24,463,663 of JAUMJJ010000038.1, forward strand.
CTGGTGCTCAGTCGCCCTCACAGTCAAAGAGTGTTTTTCTGATGTTCATAGGGAATCATTCTGCATCCATTGCCTCTGGTCCTGTCACTGGGAACCAGTGAAAAGAGCCTGGCTCTGTCCTCTTCATAGCTAAATATCCTCAGGTATTTGTATACATGGATAAGTTTCCCCCTAAGCCTTTTATTCCTTAGCAGTCTCAGTTCTATCAGCATATATTCATTTGCTTAATATAGCAACATTGAAGAAGCACTCATCTTTACATCAAACACTAAAGTATGGCTGGAATTGAGCTTAGAAATCACCTATTTTCCAGAATTCTTTATATAACAATATTCAGAGCTGTTTCATATTATTTTGACTTTTCATTTCTTTTAAGTTTCACAACATTTTTGTTTCTCAAAGAATCTTTGGAATGTAGACATATTTATCTGAAATATATACTACTGAAATAGCACCGTTTTTTGTTCTTTTTTTATACTGTTTGTTTAGCGTGAGACTCCGGACGATTTCTCATCAGTCAATATATACATTAATCAAACAAAAAATAATACTTTGTATTATTTTGTACTAAAAATGTAGAGTGTATTCTCATTCACTTATTTTCAACTGTAGTGTATTTTGCTGCTGTATGGTCTTAATTACAAGAATACTTGAAAAACACTTTTGAAAATTTATGAATTATTTTTTGGTAAAATGTCCATGATGACTGTAGCCACTGAATAGCCTACATCTAAGTTATGGAGATAAGTTTCTAAATGCCCAAGGTATTTTTGCAAGTGAAATTTTTATTCCAAATATACCTAGAAAACAACTTGCTCTCGTAAGTGCTGGGGAACATACTCCAAAGTACATAAAAAGTGTTAAAAAAAATTGTTCAATGAGAAACTGGATACTATTTTTTTATGAAGACCACCTTCAGTATTGTACCAATACTTCATCATACTCTTGCTTTTACAGACTAAAAACTAATCTTGTGAAAGAAAAAGAAATTTTCTGTGGGACATATTTTTTGTTTTGTTTTTGTTTGCTGGGCCGTTATGACTGCTCTGAGGTGGTGAGTTGGTGCTCCTGAGAAAGAAAGGAGAAAATATAGTGGTTGTGTAGTTTTTATTGCTCAAGATGCACATATAAAATTGCTGTCTATTAGATAATATTTTCAGTGCTATAGTAATCATTTAGTGACAAGAAAGCCTTTTATAATCAAGTTTATTATTTAACATGTCTTTTTACTGTTAAAAATTAGGTTGTGTGAAAATATCTTTTTGGTCTTCTGATCTCCTGTAAATAAAATAAAATTATGAAATACACATAGTCCACACATAAAAAGATATTTCAGTGTCCTGACTCCAGTAATGCTGCAATGGCACTCAAGGTGCCAAAACATTAGCATCAGAATAACCACACTAGATACCATGGGAAAAGATGGCTTACAAGATGCGTACTGCAAAGTGTAGCTAGGGAATCTTTTCTATCTGGTAAATATTTTAGATGCAGACTGTTTATCTCACATTAGTTTGGACCAACTACATGTCTTGTTTAATATAAGTACTTTGTTTTCATCGTATAGTGGTGTCACATCTACTGCTTTGAAAAATTGATACTCTTTTTACATAATTCATAATATCATGCCTGATGAAATGTGTGAAAAATGCTTTATATATTCATGGCATTACTTCTCTAACAGTTTCAAGGTCAGATATTTAACTGATGTTTGATTCTAATTCTATCAATGTCAGTATGTTCATTTTAAAAAGGAGAGGTGATAAAGAAAACATTTTTAAAAATAACTTTTAATATCTGGTGTGTATATAGAAAATTTTGTGAAAGCCTTACACCTGATTTATGTCAGTTCTTTTACAAGATGAGAGCTCTTTATCCCATAATACATATTTGATTTTTGGGAAGTGGCATAATTATTGAGAATTTTCAAGGCTGTGGCCAAGGAATCTAGAATCTTTCCAAGAGCAATACTGTATATATATTCAGTTTTATGTCAGCATAAGTTTTTTTTCTTCATAGGGGATATTATTTGGTCGTGTCCATGAATTTTACAGCCTTTGGAAGTTGGTTTATGAAGCTTCTGCTCTCCTAAGAGCAGTCAGGCTGCTGGTCAAGGAAAAATAGTTGCATGAAGGGTCTCCAGGGCAACAGCAGTCTGGTCATGCAACCTGGTCCTTCAATCTTCCAAGCTTATGGATCACTGGTTCTCCTCAGTTGTCCTCAGCTTCTCTCCAACACATTGGTATGCTCAGATAGAATATCCTTAGGCCAGCCCACAATTCATGAAGCTGCTGGACAGTCAAAACTGAGATATGTTGACCTTCAAGCAGGTGCACTTCATTGATTTCCTGTCTTTTGCATCAGTGTAACAATGATAGAGATGGGAAATATTGAGAACTCATGTTCACCAAGGCATTAATCTGACTTTCAAGAAGAGAAAAGAGTGAGACATATGGACACTCATTTAAACTGATGAATAACTCCTTCTTAGATGGTTACAGTACTTTATTTTTGGGGATTGCTATGCAAACAGAAGCAGAATGGCTCAGTTTTAACTGATTATCCTAAAACTACCCTAATGCAGCACTGAAGATGCCATTCTTAGAAAAGTCACTTTGTAGACCAGCTCTGTGGCTAGAAATAACACAAATAAATCTGCAAAATGAACAAGGTCAAGCAAGCTCAGGTGTGAAAGCTCCCAGTGACCCTCTAAACACTTGCAAAATAGTGAAGAAGAAGCAAGTCTTCAGTAAGGTTGTGTATTGTTAGGGAATATGGAGAAGATGGAACTAGAAATATAGACAGGAATTACAAAGAAAAGTAAGTAATAAAATGTGTCTTTTCACAGACCTTCAATGAAACTACAAATGTACTTGTAAAAGTTTTTATTGTAAGTTTAATCCTTGTTTCAACATACACTTGGTCTCCCTAAGACTTCAGAGTTAAAAAAAAAAAGCAGCAACAAATTTTGTTTATTCAGTTTTATTGAAGTAAGGTGGTACTGTAAGGGTGATATGTGCTGTCAGTGTTGGACAGATGGTTTGTCTTCTGGGAGGTCTGTGTCCCTAAACAACAAAGGAGAATACAAAAATTTAAATGTAGTTAACTTTCTTTAAAAAAAAAAAATTACTGCATTGTTAAAGAAAAAACAAGCAGTTGCTTTGCATTTTTCTTTTCTTCATTTCTTGCCCCATGCTTAGGACTACTAACTCCAAATGAAATAAAAAGAAGTTTGATGCAGGCATATTTTTTTTTTTGCTTTGCAGTGACATCAACTGTATCTTTTCTACACTGTTATCTTTGACAACACAGGGAAAAAAACCCTCACAAAATAGATCTTAACAAATATGGGTGGAGTAGAGCTGAAGAAGATAGTCTGGTTCATCTGTCTTCAAGTAACACTGACCCTACTTAAACCATTCCCAATAAAAGTCTGCTTAATCTTTTATTTACAACCTCTAGTGATGGATTTTCATCCACTGAGAAACTTGGTGTATAAGCAAGTTTTTTCAGTCTTCCATTTTTATAATTCTTCTGTTCTTTAAAGACTACCCTAAGTATCTTTTATGACAGAAATTACACCCAGATCTTACTGACCTGTCCGTAGCAGAAGTGCAACAGAATTTACTTCTGTCAGTCTTGAAAGTTACAGTGATATCTCCTAGAAGAGTTTTCTAGCCTAGATACTTTAAACATCTTGAATTCTTGACTGTTCTTCTTGCCACTCTCAGACCTTATTCTGCTGCTTCATCGCCTTTTCAAGAGCAAGTCCAAGAGAGAAATGGTGCTCCAGATGGTCTAATCCTAGGAACCATGTGTAGAAGGTCCTTTTTTAGTGTGAAGATATGCCCTGGCAGAACAGTAACAATGGTCATTCCTGGTTGTACTTCTAAATTGTTTAAATTAGTCTTCTCACAAGCTATTCTTCAGTGTATGCTTTAGCAGTTAAATATTCCACGGACAATTCCTAGCAGGAATAGAGTAGACATTAAGCCACTCACTTTTGGATGCTAAGGCTGCTCAAATGCATAAATTCGGATTGCTCCATCTCCTAAGTCTCTAGGAATGTTTCCAGGATCACTTAGTTTGCTGGTATGACTGTTACAATGCTCTTAATAGTAGTAATATCGTTTCTTATCAGAGTGTTTTGTGGTGAAAAAAACATTTGACAGATCACTTTCTAAAAAAAGTGTAGATCTACTCTTTTTTTTGAGTCTCTCATATCCCCCAGGACAAATCTTGTATTTCGAACAACTTACTGAGGATTCATGTTTTGCTTTTTTTTTCCTTCTTCGTTTGTTTTAATCCTGTGGTTAAAAAAATGTGTTTCTAGCACAGGCTTTTCATGAGAGGGTATGAAGAAACAGAGAGACATTTCACATGCCAGAATAGACCAAGTCAGGGGAGGAACTGGAGCACAGAACTAATTTCTGAGGTCAGTGTCTCGCTTAACGCGTTGTTGGATATCTGAGCAATATATGTCTCTCAAAATGTAAGAGCTGAAGTATCTTGAGTCAGCTTATTCACAATATCCTCCAAATACCTGTTTGTTGAAGATGTCTTATTAAATCTTTCTGAAAAATATGCAATAGTTCAGGGGAAAAATGCACATTAGTTTAGAGTTTTGTTTCCTCCTTGTCATTATATATGACTTTCTCTATTACCATGGGGAGGGAAAAGTTAATGTTTTGCACTCAAAATCTTAAAGATATTTGTTCCAAAGCTGAATAATTATAGCTTTAACGCAGAGTGTCTCAGTTTTACTTCAGGCATTATTTTTTCACAGTAGAGTGTGTTTCCTGAATTTCTGATATGCATTTATACTCTACCTCTTGGTTGGACTCCAGTTTTGAATTTTGTTGTTTAATTGAGGGTTTCATTGAATTAAGCCTACACATGACTTAAATCCTTTGAGTGAGCAAAGAAACAAGAGCCAATTGTCACTATGCATTATCCTTTAAAAAGGACAATTATGTATTTCATTGACATTCCAGTTTCCAGACTCTCATTTTTTCTCTGAGTTTTCAAAAAGAAGCCCTTGCATCTGTATGTAAAGCCTAAGACAGCTGAACTTGAAAGGCATGACAGATCACAAGCACTTAGAAGGAATTTAGAGTTAATTTATATTCAAAATAATTGTTTTTAAAGTGGCTTTAGGAGTGTGGGGATTTGGCTGATGGTTTCTGAATGACTGAAATGAAGAATAGGAAAAATAAAGACTGTGATGCATAACATAACCAAGTATTCTGTAAAACTGAAAAGCATACAAGGCCTAGATCATTGTACGTTTTCAGTAAGTGATGACAAGACATTTATTGTATTATTCTTCACTGTGTACTTTGTCCAGATGTAAGCTGAAGGTTGAAAGCATTCGGCCATCAGCATGGATAATGAAATCCAGCCTTCAGGGAACTCTCACTCAGGAAACAGAAGCAGAAATGATCTCATTGGAGTGCGTGTGAGAGCAAATGAAAAATAATGCATACTGTACAGCAGAGCACAATAGTGAGATTTTCTGACATCAATGTATCACATTTTTCTGATGTAGACATAGATTTGCTGTCCTGTGATACATTGTCCATGCTTTGTATCAGCAGAAACCAAGACCTTTGCAATGAGGAGTTGGCCTTTTTGTGGAGCATGAAATACTACAGTGACCAGTGGACCTGCCCTGTCTCATCTAGTCTAGAGACTGGAGACGGAAATGGTTACCGTTGTTTTGTGTCTGTCATCAAGTTGACACTACTTGGTCCTGGAAGATACTTCAGGGATGAGAGTTGCTTTTTTTCTTGAAACTAATGTGTGTAGTATTTGTTTTGGGTACTCTGTTCCGTGTTCTCTTCTACAAATGTGCAAATGCACACCATTATTGTTAATTTGTAGGATGTTCTGAAGTGGGTATCCCTCAGCTACTGTAGTTAACATACTTGCCTTTGTATAAAGAAGTAGTAAAAATAAGGTAAATATGAATACTACTCCCAGGTGTCCCAGTCAATAACCCCTGGTAAAAGAAAACATCTACAGAATCTGGTTGTCTGCCTTTATTTTTGATCATCAATATCTCTTGGTCTTGCACTGCTGCTGTTTCTGATTACAATTAAGCAGATATAAAGTTACTAGTATTTTTCAGATCATCTTTATTAACAGTCACCACACAAGTATTTACTTTACACTCTTTAACTACTGATGCTGTAGTGCTGCCAATGCTGCTAAACTGGGGTGCTGTTTCTTGGAGAAGTGTGTATCTGAGCAGATGCAAACCTTACCCTCATGGCCTTGGTGTGGAAGAGTCTAATATCATAGAATCATAGAATCATAGAATCATAGAATGGTTTGGGTTGGAAGGGACTTAAAGATCATCCAGTTCTAAACCCCTTGCCATGGGCAGGGGCACCTCCTACTAGACCAGGCTGCTCAACACTCCATCCAACACTTGAACATCCTCCCTGGGCAACATGTGCCAATGTTTCACCACCCTTATTGTGAAAAATTGCTTCCTAACGTCTAATTTAAATCTCCCGCCTTCCAGTTTAAAGCCATTCCCCCTCATCCTATCACTATTTGCCCTTCTAAAATGTCCCTCCCCAGTTTTCTTGTAGGCTTGCTTCAGGTACTGGAAGGCCACTATGAGGTCCCCCCAAAGCCTTGTCTTCTCCAGGCTGAACAATCCTAACTTTCTCAGCCTGTCCTCACAGCAGAGGTGCTCCAGCCTTTTGATTATATTCGTAGCCCTTCTCTGGACTAGTTCCAACAGTTTCATATTCTTCTTAAGTTGGGGATTCCAGAACAGGACATAATACTCCAGGTGGAGTCTTATGAGAGTGGAATAGAGGAGAAGAATCACCTCCCTTGACCTGCTGGCAATTCTACTTTTGATGCAGCCCAGGATACAGTTGGCCGATATACAAAGGAGGAGGGAGAAACCTCATCTTTTTTATTTCTAGTACTTTCTGGTTATATAGAAAATAAGTTGCATTTGAAATCTTTGGAGGGCAAGAAAAAAGAGCACTTCAGATTTTTTCTGCTTATCAACATGTCTGGAAATTTTTTACCAAGTTCCAGCTCCCTTTCATGACTTGTGATCAAGTTAGTCTTTGAGCATATTTTGGGTTTGTTGATTTTTTTTTCAGTTGTGATTAGCAAGAGATTTCCACATAGAAGACTTCAGTCTTCGTTTCTTTATCTGTGCTTGGAAGACATTTGGGGGAATTTCTGGAGTTGACTGTCACTTTGCTAATTATTGATGGCTTCAGAAGTGTTGGCCTATGCTGTGTGTCATAGTGTTTAGTGAGACTAAACAAGATAGAACAAATGTTGACTCACCACGTGTCAGCTCTGTGAGGTGAGTGTCTGTTTGTCTCTTCTTCTCATTATGTGTGACATAGAACAGTTATCTTTTGGTGAAGTGGTCTGTGAAGTTGCCTCAGGATGTGGCCACAAGTGTTGGGTGAGAGATGAGGAAGTCTGTTTTGCATAGATCCAGAAAACATGCAGTGTGCTCTGTCCCCAAAATAACTGACAAACATTTTAGCCTTATTCTATATGGCTAAACTGTTGTATTACAAACTTTTGATAGCATAAATTTATAAAATTGAGGCATACATTTGTAATAAATATTTTGTGCATGCTCAGTTCACGTGACTTAGTGCATCTCATGTAGAAATATTTCGTTTTGAAGTTTGGTAAAATTTTCATTGCATTACTTTTGTGTGGCAAGTGATATAAGTAACTGTATAAAGTTGTAGTAGTCTTCTGAAGATTACATATAGTAGTTTTTGGTACGTAATGTACTTTATTTTTCAAAACTTTTTTATTTAACTGTTGAGCAGGTACTTAAGTGATCTGTTTGTACCCTAATACTGAATAAAGTTCTTCCGCTTGACCTAAAATTCATTAGTTGATCAGGAAATTCTTATGATAGCTTTTGATCTTTTGTGTCTATCAAACATGTACGGCATACTTGTTATTAAGTTCTTCTTGTTTGGTCTGCTTGGCTAGTCCTTTTTAATTATTTCACACGGTTCCACGCTGCCTAGACTGTATGCTACATATATATTAGCAGTATATAATTGAAGGTATTAAAAAAAGAAAACTGTGTGTTTGTATATTAGTAAGAGTTTATTTGCATAAAATAAGATGCTTAAATCAGAGTGAGCATTAAGTATGTTAAATCAGAGTAATCAATCATTTTTTATGATATCAGAATACCTCTAGAATGGTTATTTCACTTTCCAGCACCTTCTGCAGATGAGTAAAAAATCACTTATTAATATTCTTGTTGATATAAATAGCAGATCAGTTTCATGAGGCTAAGTGGCATCTCTATAAGTGGAAGTGTTTCACACGTAAGAGATCCAGTCTAGACTCAGAGACAAGAGTTGGATTTCACATCTCATTTTACTGAGCTGAGTTAGTGTAATTTGCTTTAAATGGTTTCTATAGAATTGTATTGCTGCTAAGAGCCTTCATTCACTAGCTTTCTTGGTTATTACAATTATTATTATTAAAATACTAATAGATCATCTATTTATGCAGTCAGGTGGCTGTACAGTGTGAGGTAACTGTGAAAGTCATGCAGTTTTTAAGGAGAATCACCATATTCCAGTAGGATGAAATTGTTAACAAGTCCAAGTGCCGGGTTCCACACTTTGGACACAACAACCCCACGCAGAGTTATAGGCTGGGGACAGAGTGGCTGGAGAGTGGTCAAGTACAAAGGGACGTGGGAGTGATGGTAGACAGGAAACCCAACATGAGCCAGCAGTGTGCCCAAGTGGCCAAGAGGGCCAGTGGTATCCTGGACTGCATCAGGAATGGTGTGGTCAGCAGGACTAGAGAAGTTATCATTCCCTTATACTCAGCACTGGTCAGGCCGCACCTTTAGTACTGTGTCCAGTTCTGGGCCCCTCAGTTTAAGAGAGATGTGGAGATGCCGGAGTGTGTCCAGAGGAAAGCAACGAAAATGGTGAAAGGGCTGGAGCACAAGCCCTATGAAGAGCGGCTGAGGGAGCTGGGGTTGTTTAGCCTGGAGAAGAGGAGGCTCAGGGGAGACCTTATTGCTCTCTGTAACTACACAAAAGGAGGTTGTAGGCAGGCAGGGGTTGGTCTCTTCTCAGGCAACCAGTGACAGAACAAGAGGACATGGTCTCAAGCTTCATCAAGCGAGGTTTAGGCTTGATATTAGGAAAAAAATTTCACTAATAGGGTGATTGGCCATTGGAATGCGCTGCCCAGGGAGGTGGTGGAGTCATCGTCCCTGGAGGTGTTTAAAAGCAGGTTGGATGAGGTACTTAGTCACATGGTTTAGACGACAAGTAGGTGTTGGAGTTAGGTCATAGGTTGGACTCAATGAACTCAAAGGTCTTTTCCAACCTTGTGATACTGTGATATTGTGATACTGTGATAGATTTACTCCAATCTGCTGCATAATCCCTGGGAGGCTGTAGCACAAGGTTTTTGGTTTAGCCTCTGCCCAAGGCAATAGAGGCATGGTGGCTGGAGATGGTAAATATGTGCTTGATTCCATCCAGGTTTCTTATTGGTTTATGGTGTGCAAACTCAAGTCTCTGACAGAGGGCTCTGTGTTTCCCTCATGCTGTGGGATCAGGCATTGGGGACTGTGTTAACTTTTCCTGAAGAGCAGAGAAAGGAAGCTCTTTACTGTAATAGATCTTTAAAATACTTTCCCCTTGATAGTTTACTGATAGCTGGCTTAGATGTAGTTGCTTTTGCTTAAAATTTATAGTATCAAAATATGACAAGAATAGGGCACTTTGGTTCCTTTCCTTCTTTCTCGATTGCAGGACTGAATTTATTACCTTTTTCCCAATTGTTTTCGTCAGGCGCTGTAGAGGGAGTTCAACTCCCACTGATGTAGAGTTTCATATTCATCTCTTGCATTCATGCCATTGACAAATGACATAAAGTTACGGTGCAATTTATTAACTTTATTAACAGTGTAGTTTCTGATACACTGTATGGTATTTTTGTAATGGCTATAGGATGAAAAGTAGCTAAGAAGCAACATCCAGACTCTGATCTTATGTGTACTAGATGTAAAACTATTTGATATATTGGCTCTTCTGTTTTTGGTGTTGAAAGCTGAGACCTTGTGATCTGCGTAAGCACTGCAAACTCTTATGAAAGGGTGGTTGAGTAGTGGAATCATGCAAGAACCTGAAATGACTACTGAAGTAATTACTGTCAGTTGGACAGAAACATACTTTATACCAGCTTCAGAAATGTAATGAAGTTGCTAAACTTTTAAACTCCCTATGTTTATTTGATTCCTTTGCTTCACAGCTGGGCAAAAAGACAGTTACAGTAAATGCTGTATTTTTACTCTTTTAACTGAAAGATGGGATTGTTTCAACTTTTGTATAAAAATATTAAATGAATTGTATTAAAGAAAGTAACATATTAATAACTCAGATATAGCGATTTCATTTCCCAGTGCCTACTTTGGATCCTCATATTCTAATATATCTTAATTTCAAAGCAGTTTCTTCAGGATCCAAGAATGAAGCTTGAGTGTGACATCAGCATTTAAAAATTGCTTCTGACTTTGATAATTCCTTATATATGCAGGTGTAGTTCTCTCGTTCTCTATCTCTCTTCTTTCTTTCTATTTTATTTATTTCAAAACTTTATAGTTCAGCTTATTGAATGGACTGATTTTGTGAGTGGTGATGTGAAAATAAATTCTTTGTTTGGACATTACATTTGCTTATAAATATTCAGGTCAACACATAAGGTAATGGATGAGCATAATTCCTATATCAGGTAATGATATAGTATAAAAATGGTATTAATTAAAAACAAAATAATGTTAAATTCTCTATCTCATAATGAAAGGAGGTAACTTTTTATTAGTAAAAGTCTTGGTAGGGTATTCCTTTTACCTGATATAGGAGAGGCTCATATGTATTTTGGAAAAGTGAAGAAAAAATTAGCCTTTTTTATTAGTGATATATTTGGATACACCTATCATGGGTTAAAATTTGTATATTGGCCTTCAGTTTTTCTTTACACATTGATGCACATTTGAAAACTAGCTTGAGACTACAGACCATAGAAAATCCCATTCCAAGTTAATGATGTGAATTTCCCTCATTAATTTTAAGTCAGAAAACTTCATCCATTTGCTGTATTGATTTGCTAATGACAGTACTTCTGTGTTCTCTTGTGTATGCTTCTTGCTTGTATATTGGCAGAGCTGAGGACCCAGGATGATCTGAAGGTGGTATCTGTTCTCAACAGGCTTTAACTGAGAACATTTATATTAACATAGAACATTTATATTAACCTAGAACATAATATTAACATAATATTAACTACAGACCATAGAAAATCCCATTCCAAGTTAATGATGTGAATTTCCCTCATTAATTTTAAGTCAGAAAACTTCATCCATTTGCTGTATTGATTTGCTAATGACAGTACTTCTGTGTTCTCTTGTGTATGCTTCTTGCTTGTATATTGGCAGAGCTGAGGACCCAGGATGATCTGAAGGTGGTATCTGTTCTCAACAGGCTTTAACTGAGAACATTTATATTAACATAGAACATTTATATTAACCTAGAACATAATATTAACTGAGAACATTTCAATAGTTTGGGAGGGCTTTTATGTATTTTTTGTATAGTTTAGACTTGTTTTGTTTTTTTTCAGCCTTTGGGGATTTCTTAGACTTCATAGTCTTAATGAGGACTCAAGATCTAAAGTTACTATTTGTTGAAATTTCTGGGGTTTTTTTTCCCCCTAAAAAGTCAATCTCCGTGTTGCATCTAATGATTGAGAACAGTGCTGTGTTCATGAGTTGTCAAAGTTCACCTTGATGGTGCATGAGAAGCATCCCTTGAGAATTATCAACTCCTCCAATACCAGTCAAGTGAGAATAGAAAACCTTACCCTCGTGAAAAGTGCTGGAACACATAAGGAAGTGAAAGTTACATTCTCTTGATAGGCTGGGTCATTCCTGCATTAATGATTAATCAGAGTTCTTTCCCTTGTTCTGTAGACTGCTAATATTTCAAAAGCTATTCACCATATTGATGTTCAAATACCAATGAATAAAACCTCCTTCCCTTTTGGTTAACTCTGAATTTTGAGGAACAAAGTAAAGGACATTTTAAAATTTAAGTACAATTCAGTTACAGATTTTAATTTGTTTTAAGGATTTGGATAAAAGAAATCAGAAACATGAGATCTTTGACTTAACACAAAATGTTCTCTTTCAATCTAAAGATTAGCTGAGATTGTGGAAAGGAGACCTTTATTCAAGCTGTTAGCATGAGCTGTCAGATAAGCAAGTTTAATAGTCACTTATTTAATCTAATATGGTTAACACAAAACAGTCAATCTTTTTCTAAACAGTATGTAGGGGATAATGTAACAAATTGCACATTTTAAAGGCAGTCTTGGCAGTCTTGGCATATGAAAGCCTTATGGTTTTCGCTTATCTAGATTCTTATTTCATTTCTGTGATTAGTTTTGATTCCACTTGCCATTACAAGCAGATTATAAACTATTTCAATCTCTTGGTTTGCCATTCAGATTTGTACGCAGTTAAGTTCATAGTTAAGAATGGATTAATTTGTTGTGATGAGTGGCAGGTGCTCTGTGTGTTGTCCTTATCTGACAAATAATGATGAGACTATGTATCTTGTTCTTAATGTTTTCCTGTTAAGAATTATCCTGTTTTGTCTGTGATGTTTCTAAAACATAACATTTCAAAGTCACTTGTGCAGATGGTGCAACAGTAGCTGTGTACTTATAGCTGCTTTTGAGCACCTATAAAAGGCAGGGATCTTATGGAATGAATAAGAGAAATTTCTGGCAGACCGCATTTCAGAATGTGGAATTTCTATCAGGTACATCTGTTTCTCTTTCTTCTACTCTTATCATCAGCATGTTGTTATCCATTTTAGGAGACATGAAGTACATGCACATTACATACTAAAATAAAAGCAGCTTCTTCCCTCCTTTGCCCTGTGATAAGGAGACAAGAACAAGTCAATTTCTCATTCTTGTCACTAAATCTGATATTTAACAGGATACCAAAAAGCCCATCACACATCTTAAAGAATCTAGAGGATTAGAACATTGTAAGCCTGCAAATAGTTATTGGTATCTCTGATTTCTAGTGTAATCAGCATTTTAATTCACGAAGACTACATACAGAACATAAACTAATTATTTTCTCTGTCATCTTTAATACATAATGCACATCCATAATATTTATTTGCATTGGTGTCCCTTTTTCTCTGTTTCCAGTATATACTTATAAAAATATATAAAAAAACCTAAAATTTTATTTATAAATTAGTAAATTTTCAAGTTCTAGAAAATAATTTCTCTCTTTCTAAGACTTTTTTTGGCTTTCAGTGCAATTCATATTTTTCTTGGTTGATTATTTTGCCCCAATAAATATGAATATGCTGGTGTTTCTGTCCTCATACTAGCCTGAAACAGAGATGACTAAGAATGAAATATAATCCTCATTTTACAGTCAACTGGGAATTGCTCCACTGTGCATGTCTCCAGACTGTGCTAGCTATGACAACATGTCCCTTAACACTTTCATTCCCTTAGCATCCTCATGCCCTTTAGCATCCTCAGCACATGTTTCTTATAATGATGCTACATGTACACATGTATAGTTTTGAAGTAGTTTGGAAGTGGATGAACTGGAAGCCAGTAGGACTGGGAAACTTGTTTTGAACACTACTTCAGGGTCTGCCTTTTTTTGTGTCTCCATCTAGTCACCAGGACCTTCAGTGAATATCACTGTCCACTAGACTACAGAATGAGCTCTGAAAACAAAAAAACACTTAGTACTACACAGGTGTGCAAAGAAGGGCAAAGAGACTGGTGAAGGGGTTGGAGAATAAGCCCTACAAGGAGAGACTGAGGGAAATTGGGGTTGTTTAGCTTAGAGAAGAGGAGGCTGAGGGGAGACCTCATCACTGTTTACAACTACCTGAAAGGAGGTTGTGACAGGGTGAGTGCTGCTCTCTTCTCGCAAGTGATGAGCGACAGGATGAGAGGGAATGGCCGCAAGTTGTGCCAGGGCAGGTTTAGACTGGACATTAGGAAGAGTTTCTTCACTGAGAGAGAGGTCAGGGATTGGAACAGATTGCCCAGGGCGGTGGGGAGTCTCCATCCCTGGAGGTGTTTAAAAGATGGGTAGATGAGTTTCTTAGGGATATGGTTTAGTAGAGAGGAGACACTCTTCCAACCTTATGATTCTAGGATTCTGTGATTCTATGATTCTAAAAACAGGCAGCAGCCACAGCCAAAAGCACAGAATGACAGTAAGCAACAAAATGAAAAAAAGAGTGTGATTTTTCAGTTGTAAACAGACAGATGAAGAAAGAGACCTCTAAAACCTTAAGTACTGTAATGAAAGTCATTAAAGATTTTGTTCACTTTTTCTTTTATCAAAAAGAGGGAAGGGACATCAGATAAAAGTGGTAGGTAACAGTAGGTAATAGAACTTTGACAGTTTTCACTGAGGAATTTATTTAAAGTTAAGCTTGGGTCCTAAGAGGAACTGGGCAAGACTGTGAAAGAAAACTGTGGAGGGTTATTAAATAAACCATTATTTTGGCACAGGAAGTTCCTGACCCTCCTTCAGGCTGAGCAAGGCTTAGGGGAACAGGATTATGTAACTCCTTTGTTCTTAAACTCTTTTCTAGCCACTTGGTCTCAGAAACAAAACGCAGTGTTGAAATAACTCCTGGTCTGCCCAGTAAGGGCATTCTTACCATGGCTCGTAGAGTTTTTTCACGACTATTTGGAGGGTACTCAGGAAAAAAATAGATACAATCCATAGTTTTACTGATATCATGCAGCCACATTAAGTTTTTCTTGCATTTTTAAGGTGATACAATACTTTTCTTACTTCCTGCCTTAAATTGATATTATTTTGTCACATAGTGCACCCTGTCCTGGAGTTGTCCGTGTTCAGAGTGGAATGAATATATATTCCACTACATTAAATTTGTAAAAGGTTTTCGGATTCTTTGTGATGAAATGAGCTTTATAAATGCAAAGTGGTACTACATTTGCAAAATTTGTTGGACTCAGAAGATTGATCTTCCAGAAAAATGTCAGTACGTACAACAAGTTTATTATTTCTGGAGGCCAAGAACAAGAAGAGGATAGAAGATAAACTCATCTGACTGAATAAGACTACTCTATTTTGATTTCTTTTCCTTCCTGAAAGAAAAGGATACATTCTAGCAAATATCAAATAATGCTTTAGACTTGACCTTTCACAGTTCATATAGTCTATCATCCTTCTGCATCATAGCCTCTATCTTTCTCTGTCTGAAGAAATATGATAACTAATAAGGCACATATATGAGATATAGTCCAATAAATCTGTAATTAAATATTCAAAATCTTTTTTTTTCAATTTTTTTTAATGTATTACCTAGTAATGTAGGAATTTGTCCAGATTCTGATGTGTTACAGATAGATTTTACGTATAGAATACTTCCTTCATGTGTATGTCCCAAAGTCACATTTTAGACATTTAGCACAGCATACATTTTATCACAGTCTTGTCTACTGAATTTCAAAGAAGAGGTCTAAGTGGTAGAAGTAAGTTCAAGAAGACTGTAAATAATAAAACAGCAGGAAGGGACATAAGTCCTACCATATAATCTCTGAGTTGGCAAGTTTATAATTTCTTTTGGCACTAGCAGAATATCTACTCAGTTTCTCTCAGGAAATTGCACAGTGTGTTCTTTTGAGACACGTGTAACCAGCAGTAACAGGCAGGTAGCATCATACCTTTATGTCCATCTGCCACTTCCATCCTGGCACTTCATGAACAAATATTGGTTGTGCCTCTTTTATCTCTGACTGAATGTGATCCATGAAAGCCCATGTTTATGTCGTCAGATGAAAATTTTAAGAAAATGAGGTAGATGTAAGCTAAGAAAAGAACACAAGCAGATAACAGCTGTTGCATTCAAAGGTGCTCTGTCTGAGGCCCCTCAGCTCAGGAAGGAACATAAATAAATGTCTGATATTTTCTGTATCACAAGTAGTTTATGTGCACAATTGATACGGCTCACATGTATCAGACATACTATGCAACTACGGATGCTCTCAGCAGACTATATGCAATGAGTGATATGTACGGGGCACACCTAGAGTTGTAGAAGTTACTTCTTGTGTCAGCTAAGTCTTCCAAGACTGTAAGTAAGTCTGACTCTGGTAGTATCCTGACTACAGCAGCATATTTGGCAAATTTGACTTTTGTTCATAAATTTTCCACTGGATAAGGAAGACCTGTTTCAACAGGCATTGACATCATTTGGTGTCTGTCCAGAAATTTAGTGGACACTGGATCAGCTCTAACTTAGTCAATATTCCGCCCTTTTTAACTGTAACACAGCAAGAAGATACACACTTCCACTTTAACAGTCAGCTATAGAACAGACATTTTTACCAAAAGTGTTTTTAGAACAGACATATTTACCAACAAGTACACAACTGGCTCACTGTTATTCTGTAGATCCTTTATTATCCCTACCTATTTAGGCAATTGCCTGATTTCTGTAAAATGTCCATATTTTGGAAAGAATTTAAAATGTAAGTTCAAATATTGGTTTTGGTACATAGAAAGCACAGCACTCTTTTTTTGCTATTTTCCATTACCTAATTGACAACAGTTATTCCTCAGGATGAAAGTTTTTCATCCAACTGAGAGATAGCAAAAATAACCTCTTACTTTTAGATTTCTCCACACCAAATTGCATGAAAGTGTTAATTGTTTATTAACAAACCCTAGGCTGAAATCTAATCTCTCAGGGTGGGTCGTGAAAGAAACAAATACCGAAACAACATCTTCTGTGTAAACTGAGATAGTCTGAAAACAACTAGAAAACAGAATAAAGTACCACATAATATTCTCAAAGAAGTTGTGCAAGGTTTAATTACCTGAAATAGGATGCATCAGAAGTCTTCATTGATCTCAGATGAAGTTTTGGTGCTTGTAATTCTGCAAATCAACTACTCAATAGAAATTTTCCATTGGAATCCCGATTTTGCAAGTCTTCTATTATATGGAATTCTTTTAAAAGCTCTGTAAAGAAAAAAAGCCTTTAGATGTTATATTTCTCAAGTGACCTACTTTCAACTTGCTGGCAGCATTTCCTATTAAATAGGCTCATTGAAGAAAAAGGTATTGTTTCATTGCAGTCCATTTCAGCCCATTGATAATAATTGGAACCACAAGCCAGAAAGGATGCTCTCTGCAAACAACCTTGGCAAGGGGAGATTAAGGTCCTGGCTCCGAAGTCTAGAAATACCAAGGTCTAAGAGCACCAAAGGGGCCCAAAAAGGGAGACCATCAGCGCTCCCTTCAGAAACCTTCTGCCATGCATTACTTTACTTTTTATACTCTCTGGTGTGCCTCAGCCATCCCAAAACCCAGCTGGCACAAATTTCTCCCTGTGCCTTCCATTTTGCTTTCTGCCACCAACAGAAACTTGCCCACTGCTGCTAAGGGAAAAAAAAAACAAGAAGACCCTGAAAATGCATTGGCCCAGGGATGGTAGAAGTCCTTAGAGCACGTTTGGGGTTTGCAGGAAAAAATTCTGAGCTGTCCTGTAGAAGAGCTCATGTTGAAACACCTCTGACTTTGATATTTTCTTGTGATGCCATATGCAAGATCCTCAGATCCCTGCCTGAGATTCAGCTGAGAACTCCCACTGGTAAGGAGGCAATAAAACAAAAAAGCTTAATGTAGTTTACACATTTTTGTTATGCTATTTTGTTGCTGTTGCCAAATCCAAGGTCCCATTCTCAAGTTATCTGAAAAGCCAGAGCTTTGGTCCTTTATACCATTGCTCCAGAAGCGTCAGTAGATTTTGTCACATTTTCTACTAAGTATTCAAGGAAACTCGAAATGTAAAGTGAAGGCTTTCCAAATCATGTTTGTCAGCAAGTATTTAGTTTGTCATCTAGACTGTTTTTACTACTCAGTGGTTAATACCTGAGTAGACTTTAAAAGTTGGACTCTGTTTGCGAGTGTCAACCACTAGATTTCTCTTTGATCTTTGACATAAGACATTAGAACATCGGTGAACTTATTTTCTTTTTCTTAATTTGTTTGTTTTTTTTTTTTTAATACTCCTAACAAAATAGTAAAGTATAAAACACCAACTTAGTTTTAAAAGCGGGGATCTGATTTGAGAACCTCAAAATATTAGACGCCTTATTTACTTGCCTTCTTATTGATCCCCCATTTTATCTACACATAAATTCTGCTTCATTACATATGAACTTGCATGTTTGAACTCAAGAGAAAATTGAAACTGATACATGATTCGAAAGACATCTTTTTCTAGCCAGTGTTGACCATGAACTATTGTGTACCTCTGCAAACAGCAGCCAGCACTGGCCATCTGTTGCTTACCTGGGAATGCTTTTTTGCTTGTAGAGCTAAGCTGAAGTAAACATTTCGCTGCCACTCAGATTGTGGTCCTTTTTTGTTATTCCTCTGTCCTTGTCTGCACTTTCCTTTTCTTTTTGTTGTTCAAAATCGGCATTCATCTTATTTTCCTACTACTGACCCCTTTCCACTTATGTGAGTGAGCTAGTTCTAGGATTAACCCTTTAGAAACCATCTTCTGTTTTGTGGGGGTCAGTCTTGTGGTGGCACAAAAAGAGGCCATATCTCACTGAAAGGTGCACGAGGAGTTTGCCTCGTTCTGTAGTAACTGACTGGCACTTCATAAGAACCTCAGTGACAAATTAGCATCACAGCTGTTTTATCTCATACCACTACAAGGAATAAGGCAGAGGGATTCTACAGAGGCAGCATTAAATTCCTAGTACAGTCTCTGGATACTGTGGACGAATATGTTGTACTTGCGGCTGTGAAGCATTCAGTGTTCTCTAAACCCTATTACCACAAAAAATATTGTGAAAAGATTTTTTAAAAGACTAGTTTCAACTAGCATGAGGTAACTTTGTCTCATCCTGCTGCTTTTAATGATATGTGATTAATTTTCTTTAAGAAATATAAACATTGAAAAGAAGAGTAGTGTTTTCAAAATATCAGGGATTTGAGAAGGCCACCTTATTTTAGCTTTGGGCAATATTAATTCTGTGAGAACAGAATACATTTTAAATTGAGCTCAATGTTTAGGTATTTTTAGATTTACAAAAGAGAAGACTTTGTTTTGTTTCTTTTACCAGAACTGGGTCAGCACCTCAAGGTGTTATTACAGAATTAAAGCAAATAATATTTATTTTTACAAGTAGATTGTACTTGTTAAAATAAAAAGTAGGCTGTTGGGGTCATGATACTCTAAGAATGTAGCAGAGGTTATTCAGATAGGTAGTATCTTTTATTTTACCTATTGATGCAGCTGGGAAAAATAAACCAGCTTTCATTTATGTGATGTTTTTACTAGGTCACAAATAAGTGAGAGGAGGAAGCTGCATGTTACAAACATAGGTTCTTGAGGTGGAAGTATAAAGATCAGTAGAGTGACATCTTTTATATTTCAAATACAGACTGTTCTGTAAAGAGATCATAAAAGAATGATGTATGTTGTAGTGGCTTCAGGAAGCAGCTGTTTACTCATATGATTGAAGGCTTAATGAATTTTGCTTGTAAAAAATCTTCAGAGCTCGTGCAGGCAGAGGCATGGAAATTTACTAACATTTAAAAATTTTAACCAAGTTATTCAGTAATTCTGATTGCAAGCATTTTTCATACAAGCTCAGAAGAATAGTCAGATTGGTTTAAAGAAAACCTAATATCAGAGATGTATTTGATTTACTGAGTAACAAGAATCTATTCTCAAGTTCAGTTCTCAGAGGCTTGTTGGTAAGAAAAATCCAAAATATACATAATTATGAAGTTTAACAATTCACTGTTAGACATGGTAACCTTTAGGCAGTGACTTCACACTAAGCTGTGTCTAATGATACTTTCAAGGTAGTAAGATAATTTTAAGAAAACAAATCAGTTTTCTGTCTTTCATTACAATTTTTATCCTGTGTAGGCAGCGTCCAAAAAATTGAAAATGCTTGTATAAGAGTCAGATGTTATGTTTCCAAAGTCTGAAGGCAGAAAAGAAAAGCTGTGATGATAGTCTGGCTGCCACAAAGAAATAGTGCTCTGTGGAAAGAAAAATAAACCATAGCACAGAATGTTACAGGTAAACACTGATAAGTCTAACTGGTAAATAGCTTTTTGTTTATTTGACTTTGGGGAATTCTTCCCCAGTGTGTTTAAAAGATAAAAATTTCTATCAAAGGAAAATAACTGCTATCTATTTGCTGCAGGAGTATTTATATTCCCAGCCTCTTGTACAAATGTGTAGGACTGCACCTTGTTGTGTGGAAAATCCCGTCTCTTAAACAAGCAAATTAAAAATGTGCACAGCAGGGATTTCTGGAACTTGTTTTTGCCCATTTTTCTGATTTTACTGCCGGTAAGCCTTGTTTTTCCAGTCCTGTGCTGCAAAGACTAGTTATCAAACGAAATCAGCTTCATATCCTGAAGCAGTCTCTACAAAGACAAGAAGTCATGTTTCAGTTGTTATCTGCAGAGCTGGTCCTGTGATTTATTATTCTTGCTGGTTATGTGGAATGATATCAGACTAGATATCAGGTAGAATTTCTTCACTGAAAGGGTGGTCAGGCATTGGGACAGGCTGCCCAGGGAGGTGGTTGAGTCACCATCCCTAGAGGTGTGGTTGCACTCGATGATCTCAACGGTCTTTTCTAACAGGAAGATTCTATGATTCTATGATACCTAAAGCATGAGGAAATTCTCTCTGATGCTTGTGTGAGACAATTATATGTGGTTTAAAACCTCTGAAATTGATACCTTTTGACTGTCCATGCTATACAGGCACTCTGTATAGTCCTCATATTTGCTAAAAGATCCAATCTAATGTTATTGTGCAGAAAAGTACATGAAGTGGTGTCAAGTCTGCCCGTGTTGAGTGCATTTTTCCCTTAAATGCTTTTCTTGATCTCAATCGCACACAAAACAAAGCCTCTAAAAGTGACAAGAAAAGAAATCAGTCCTCTTCAGTCCTATTCCGATTTCTTTCATAAGCAGACATACTTCTTTCCCTTCATCCACCTTCACCCACCACATCTCTGATTTCTGCACCAAATGAGGATAAGCTCTATGCAGTGAACAGTTTTTGGTATGCAGTATTTGAGGTCCCAACGATGTGGGGTTTTAATACATGAAATGTTTATGTCTTGAAAAGACATAAAACTCAAGATAAAGCTTCAAATAAAATTTTGTGGAGGGCTCCCTCCCTCTATATCTCATTAAAAATAAAGGGATTTTAACTTTGTTTTCCCGTTATTCGTAACTAATTAGGGCAGAGAGAAACTGTATAAATTTGCATTCATAACATAAACAATTGAAAATTGACATTGTCAATCTTAAATCAAGCTTTTTTTGCATTCTGAGTGTTTTTTTTACTTTTGAGAATTAAATAACTTCCTTATAATGTCTGTGTATGTAAAATACATATATACATATGTATGTATGTCTTTTAATGCTTCTGCTGACCTCTCATTTTTTCAGCTTTGTCCATTAGTAAAAGAAGTTATTACTTTATTGAAAAGATACTGTCACAAGTATTCCTTTGAATTACATATATAATTTTTTGATTCATACATATTTTATTTTTCTAATTGTAAACATAACACAAAGTAAGTAGAGCTGTTTTATGTAGGTTTATGTCTAATGTCCCTATCACAGTAGAAGTAGCTACCTATGGACAAAGAGAGAATGCTAACACCAAAAGTCAATCTGTCTCTGAGAAAGCCACTGTTCTGACAGTGTTAGAGAAGTAAAAAGGAAAAAAATTGCATTAGGAGAAAATAAGTGATTTGGCTGATTAAATGAATACATAGAAAAACAAATTGGTAGAAACTGGAATTGATTTTCACGTGATCTACAAACAGTAGGATTGCTCTGACCTTCATATAAAATTAATTTGCAACTAATAATTCACTGTGTTCTAAATCTCATTGCATTTGCTCTTTTCATCAATCCATACTTGTTTTCCCTCTCTTCTCCATTCAGTTGCTGCTGTTTAAGTGCCCTAAGGGTAGAGAGGCTTGGGATGCCACCAGGTGTTCTGGGCTAATTCCAAGTCAGAGGACTGACTCTTCAACTGTCCCCTTTCCTTACACCTTAAACAGGAAGCAAATAACAATAACGTGCTGATTTTTTTTCCTTCAGGATTCAGAGAACAGCTGATTTTTCAGCTAGTAGAACAAATACACTTATTTTTTTCCTTTACAAAGCTTCTTTTTTAATTCTGTGAGCCTAAGCCATTTTTCCTTTCTGAATCTATTTTGAATTTTTGGTTTAGAAATGGTTTATTTTTCCATGTCTTTATCTGCAGCTGAGGAAGCTTTGGTTTCTATCGGATTTGATCCATTACTTTTTTGGACTACAGACATAGAGGTTAACTGTTCTCCATCCCTTGCTCAGCCTCTATGCTCAAATTCTTTTAGCAAAGAAATGGAAGCATCTCTCCTCAACAGTACCTTATGAGACTTGAAAAAACAAACCAAACCAAACCAAAACTAAAAACTAATCCTTTCTTAGCCAGAGGACAGAGTAAGGTGAGAAGTCCATAAGCATGATGTGTTTACTAGAAGAGCAACCCAGACTCCTCTGAATCTTACCTGACTTTGCCACTGGCTGATGGAGTTTGGGAGATGCTTAGCCAGCCTTGACTGTATATGGATAGACCTACAGGCTAGAAACCAGGTTACACTTTAATTTGATCAGGAACTCAGCTGGTTTTTGGCAGGAAAAGGAAAATTAAACACAAAATCTCTTACTACAGTCTGGTCTGTTTGGCAAGTGGACTCAACAGCTCCCCAGAAATGATGGGGAGCTGCAGCCACAGAGGGGTAAGCAAGATGTTTCTCCACAGAAATGCTCAGTCGCAGGGCAGACTAAGCATGTGGTTAATCACCTGGATTAACTCCAAGCTCTTTAAACTGTAATTACTAGAAACAATCCCCAGTTTCTCTTTTTTAATTCACCAAGACCAGTGTAATTGCAGGTGTGCCTGCTTTTGTTTTAGCCTGTTCGCTGATCCCGGGAATGAAATACGGTCAGACTTCCATCTCTTTTGTCATCTGTGAGGCATTTCCTTTGAGTGTTAAACTGATGTCAAGTGGTATTTGGGTTCTCACTGTATACCTGAAAGAAGAATGGATTTTTTGGAAAGATGGTAAGACTAATGAAGCCTCTGATCATTTTTTCAGGAGCAACTGATGTCATCAGCTTCCTAGAAAGAAACAAATAAACTACTTCCCCTTCCCAAAGAACAGACCCTTGAATTGAGAATAAATGAGGGTGGAACTGTTACTGAAATGCTTTATTCTGAAACGACCAATAGTTTTGCAAAAACTGTCAATCTATAAGTGCTTGTTCTTAATTCTGATGTTAGTTTCATTGTTAGGTATTAATGCAAAATTGATAGAATCATCTGTTTGGAAAAGAACTCTGAGATCATCAAGTCCAACCATACCTGTTCCCTTACAAAACCATATCCCTAAGAAACTCACCTACCTGTCTTTTAAACACCTCCAGGGATGGTTACTCAGCCTCCTTCCTGGACAGCTGTACCCGTGCCTGACCACCCTTTCAGTGAAGAAATTTTTCCTGATGTCCAGTCTAAACCTACCCTGGTGCAACTTACGGCCATTTCCTCTTGTCCTATCACTTGCAACTTGCAAGAAGAGACCAGCATCCACCTTGCTACAACCTCTTTCAGGTAGTTGTAAAGAGTGATGAAGTGCCCCCTCAGTCTCCTCTTCTGCAAACTAAACAACCTCAGTTACCTCACCTGCTCCTCGTAAGACTTGTGCTCCCACCCTTCACCAATTTTATTGCCCTTCTTTGCACGCTCTCCAGAACCTCAATGTCTTCCTGGTAGTGAGGGGCCTAAAACTGAACACAGTACTTGAGATGGCCTCAGCAGTACTAAGTACAGGGGCACCATCAATTCTATTTCTAATAAAAGCCAGGATTTTTTGGCCTTCTTGGCCACCTGGGCACACTGCTGGCTCATATTCAGCCAACTGTAAACCAACAGGTCCTGTTCTGCCAGGCAGCTTTCCAGACGTTTTTCTCCAAGCCTGTAGCATTGCATGTGATTGTTGTGGCCCAAATACAGGATCTGACACTTAGTCTTGTTGAACCCCATATGGTTGGTCTCAGCCCCTCAATCCAACTTGTCCAGATCCCTCTGTAAAGTTTTCTTTCCCTCAAGTAGATCAACACTCCTGTCTAATTTTGAGTCATCTGAAAACTTAGTGTGGGTTCATTTGATCTCAACCAGATATTGAGAAAGATATTAAACAGAACCAGCCATAACACTGAGCCCTGGTGAACACCACTTGTGACCAGCTGCCAACTGGACTTAATCTCATTCACCACAATTCTTTGGGCCTGGCCATCCAGCCAGTTTTTTACCAAGCAAAGAATACCACACAAGCCATGAAACTTGGACAAGTGAAGCCGTGAACCAGTGCGGGTTAGACTCCTAGTGTTTCTGTTCTTTTGGGAAATATGGTGTGAAGTGTCCAGCTCCAACGGACCTGCTTGGCAGGATGTGGGGGGAGAGGTAGGTTTATTTTGAATGCTTGTACTGCAGCCATGGAAGTGACCACAGTCACTCCAGGGGTCTACTCAAAATTGCAATCTTTGCTTTAGACACAGTCAAAGTTACAATGCTTTAATTTGAGCTCAAAGTCCCACTCAGTTCCAATCTATACTTTGAAAGCAGTCAAAGTTGCAACTCTTTACTTTAAGCTCAGTCAAATTAACAGCAGTTTACTTCAAGAACTTGAACACAACCAAATTTGGCCAAAAGGGCTGAAAGAAAGAAAACTGAGGAAGATTGAGGAGACAATAAGGACAGATAGAGAAGAAAAGCAACAGAAGAAAGGGGAATATAACATGCAAATAATCACCACTGCAATGAATCCATCAAACGTTTTGGCAGGAAATGTGGTCAAGTGGACAGAGGACGTATATATGTGTTTATTGACAGGGATTATTTATAGAGGAGCTCTGTCCTCTATTAGCATATGACACACACAGAGGGATGGGTGTTGCCACACCTGTGCAATATGTCTGCGTGGAAAGTTCTCAAAATGAGACAAGTACAGAAGTTCCTTTGGGAAAATTCTCAAATTGAGGCTGGAGTCTCCAGTGATCGCTGGCAGTTCAGTGAACTTTTGCTAGAATAATCACCATTTGAACTCTTTGGGCACACTTCTAAATTCAGGGCACTTCTGCAGAAATACTCCAGCACTGATTCTGATATGGATGGTCCACAAAACCCCAGCAGTCAATTGCAGACATGGGGTGGAGTGAGAGGCCAGCATTTTCTCCCATCAGGACTTGCACATGAATACTGTCCTTCCATGGACAGACACAAGCTCATAGGAGGCATTCAGCACTTTGTGGCATTGGGTTGTTCTCTTTTTCTCTCTCCTGCTCTCCTATCATTTTCCTTCTCTTCACTCTAACCTACATTTCCATACTGAAGAGAAATAATACTCTCCAAAGTGGAACAGGATAGGAAGAACAGGTTAAAGGTGGGTATATTTAATGAGTTTCGATAGCCAGTAAATTTAGGTGCAAAGTAGACTTTTTAAATTTAAACCATCAATCCAAAATGCAGTTCAGCACATGCTTAATGTTAAACACATGCATAGCATAAAAAAACTTTATGTAGTCTGCAGGAAATCCCTAATGTGTTACATACGTTGTTTGTATGTGCTCATTTCATCTAATGCTGCCCCCTGTGGTGTTAATTGGGAGATGTGCTTTTTTTTTTTCCCCTGATGAAGCTGTTGAATTTTATGTTTATGCTTGCATTTCTAATACTAGAACAAAAACAGGCAGTAATGCAAATTGTGAGGCACGGTTATTTGAATACATAACGATATATAAATGTAAATGTCTAATTAACTCATTTTATTAGAAAAGTAAAAAAAAAACACTGAATCAATTGGACAGTGTTAGCGCCAAAAAACAGCAACCTGTTTTGTCATAAGCATTTCTAATACTTTTTTGTTGATAGATTAAAACATAAGAATGAATTCTCTTAAGGTTTTCACAGTGTTCCTGGAGGATTTTTAGGGTTTTGGCATAACTGAAGACTTTAAAGTGTGTTATAAATTGAAAACCTTTTTCAGGTGTTTGCTATATCACTGTTTTACGTTTCTACATGTTTCCTGTGCTTACAGTTCGCTGAAATTTAAAGTGCTAGAATAAATGTAACTGTCAAACAGAATGAGGAATTACTGTTTTGGTAGTTCTAAAATAACCTTACTTTCACATTCATTCTGCCTGAATACCTAAAAGTTTGCAAACAAAAGAAAAACATTTCTGTAATGTTTTTTTGATATGTCTCTGATTTCCCTTGATTGAGGAACATGTTTTCAGAGCTGTTCATGTTCTCCTTTCCCCACATAGTCTTCTGCTACTATTGATACGGAATGTGCTTGCAATTTTCTCTTTCCAATGTTTCCTGAAACATAACCCAGATAAGCACAAAAATTATCAGTTGGAACTAAATATTTTAACGTATTTTTAAGTCCTATTTTATTTTTTCTTAATGAGAAATCAACTTTGATAGTCTTGTGCATTTTAATTACAAAACCATTATCCAAAATTTTCGCATTGTCTTTTTCACAGACTTCCTAATCTTTCTATTTTTTTTATTTTTCTGAACACTACTGGCAGTCGGTACAAATGATTAATACGTGGGGAAACTGGCATCCTTCAGCTTGCCTTTGTTAAAAAACAAAATTCACGTTGCTGTGTTCTCACTCGAGGATATTCACATCCAGTGCATACGGTTGCTGTTCTACTGTAACAGAACTTTTATTTGGCCTGCAGTTATTTTGAAGCCAAGATAAATCAGGTCACAGAATTCAAAAGTCTGATAGAGTAGCCTATTACTGTTTGTTTATGCACTATATTTTTGTATACATGAATATTCTGCAAGTGAGAGGCCTCCTTGCTGCTTAAATAGTATCTTGCCTGCTGCCTATTAATTGAAGTACGGTGGCATCAATTGTTTTGAGAAATAATAGAAGTAGTTTCTTTAAGAGGAAAATGCAGAGAAAGAATGCATAGTAAGAATGTGCTGACCTTCTAGCAGATTTTACTGTCAAATTTAGAGTAGACCCACTGTGCTTCTGCAGCTCTGCAAAGCTGCGAAGCTGTGAGCGGCGCTTTCACTCAGAATCTTTCTGTGGTTTAAAGGTTGACCTCCTCCTGCTTGATTTCTTGTGTGGCAGGTGGTGGTAGGTAGCTCACAGGGAGATGGTTTGCAACGTCCAGCTCTCACAACAGGGAAATGTATTAGAGGAGACAATGAGGTTTTTGTTATGGCTGTTGAATAGAAATATACAGAGTATTGTTCAATAAAATAAAGGGCAAAAGAGGAAGTGAGGAGGGAGGGAGAGAGACACATAAAATGGAATAAATTACTTCCTTCACTCTGAAATGAAAAAAGGATGTGAATACTCTGAAATGGTCAGTGCACAATGCACTGTTGAAGGAAAGCGGGTTGCCTCAGAAAACCTCTTTTCTTTGCTGATACATAGGCACTGCTTCTTAAAAAAATCATATGGAAGAGGTGATCAAACAACCGTGTAAAAGGAATTATCTTGGGACTGCATCTTTTTTTTTAAAAAAACAGTTATTTTGCAGAGAGGAGAAACAACAACAAAAGTGTCAACTTAATTTTTGACAATATGTCTTTCATATATTCAGTTACTGTTTTGTAGTATGTTAGTACAGTTCCTTTTACCCCGAAGGGTAAACTGTACGTGAAGGTCATGTACAGTAACTTATTCGTGTCATTTGTTTTCTTGATTGCCCGCTCTGAAAAGGAAGTTGAGCCATGATGAACACTGATATCTTTAACATGTCTCATTATGCCTTCAAATAGCTTTGAATTTCACTGAGATCTTCACTTAACAGAAATTATGATTCTTATAGTAAGTATCATGGGTTTGTATTTTTATTACTAAGCATACGTGTTCATTAGATTAAGCAGCTGCATTCAGTAACTCAAGACCTGACTTATTAACTCTTAAGTTAATAACAGATGAATGCTATTTTTTTTAAGACCTGACTTAATACTTTTAATCTAAGCAGAGCCAGGACTACATAGGTCAAAACTGCCTGTTGTCTGAGATGGAGTCACAGGCATTGATAAACATCATTGCCTGCAGATAGGTGGTAGGTGATGCAAGCATTGGAAGCCATTAGTGTTGACAGTTGTTTATGTCTTCCAGTAGGTAACAAAAAACATCAAAAGGCACTGATGCAGGTTGCTATCAACAGGTACAGATTGTGTCAACAAAACACATTGTGAGAAATCAAATTATTTTTTTTACCAGCATATCTGATGTTTGGAGTGTTTATCTCCTAGAAATTCATAATAAGCCAATAACTTTGAGGATGTTTCTTCAAGTTAAGATTCTGTAGAGGCGAAATGAGTGCACAGCAAGGGCTCTGCGTTTTCATTAGGGAGTGTATGAAAGCACTGGACAGAAACATGTGGACTGGGATGCATTATGCCTAACTCACATTAGAAACTCCTAGACTCTCTTCAGGATGTGCCTGTCACTATCTCGTGAGTATGGCCTGCTGTTATAGAATGACAAGGTTAATAATCTGAAGTCTCTTTCCCCTTTTCTGAATGCAGAGATCACTACTGCAAACAACCAACTAGGTGAGCTGAACCTTGTCTTGACTATCTACCCAATATAAAAAGTAGCATATAAAGCCCTTTCATTTTGTCTCAGTGCCTTGTTAGGAGTTTGATTGCTCTTGTGCAATTGTTTGATATCAGTAGCGAGAGGATGCAGCATGTAGGCTGGGTCTATCAAAAAGCATTGTTGTGCTGGTAGCCAAATAAATGTTGTCAAACCTTGCATATTAGACAGAGTTTAATGTGAGTTCAAGGTCAGGAAGGCAGTGCAGAGGAACCTGAACTGCATCTGCTGTGAAAAAATATAGTTAGCAAGGCACGATTCCTGGACTGTGCACCTTGCAAAAATGACCGTGCTATTTTGAGAATCATCAGTTTTGGATTCTGTAATGATCAGCTTCTTCATTGGTATTGTCTGTATGTCTTAAACATCCATCTTGTTGTAAGGCTGTTAGTGCTTGGGGTTTTGTGCGGTTTAGCAGCAGCAGAGAGGGTGCTCCCCTCCACCCCACACCGGCAGTTGGCTGCTGGTGTTCTCTGGACCATCCACACCATATCTGGGCTGAGAGATTTGCACAGGAGTGCCTCTGGCTGCACATGTCCAGCCGAAGGCGTCATGTGGAGGTTATTCTGGCAAGGGTCTGTTGAACTGCCAATGACCCCTAACTCCTTCCACACAAAGTAACTGCACTTGGGGGAGTGAGACCACTCCTCATATGCTAATAGGGGACAGAGCTCCTCTATAAATAATCCCTGACAAGAAGTACATGTTTGCATGTGAAACATGTTTCTTGAGGAAACCTGAATTGGTCTTCATTGGGGTGGTGAATATTTTTATGTTACATTTCTTTTTTTCCAGTCACTTCTTTCTCTCTCTTTGCCTTATTCTCTCTGTATTCTCTCTCTTTATTCTACTTCATCTATTTTTTTCCTTGGCACCTTTGGATGAGTTTTGTTGTATCTAAGTTCTTGTTGTTAACTGTGTGTTCAGAGTACAGATCGGAATTTCGGGTACAAACCTGGAGTGATTTGTTGTCACTCCAGACTGCCAGAAACAAAAGGAATCCATTAGCCCCAATCCTGCAAAACAGGTCTATTGGGGCTGGGTCATAACAGAGTCCCAGTTTATAAATTTGCAAAATTAATGTTGGCTTGCAATCCATCAGAAAGTACAACTGGGTAGTCCAGCCACTGGATTGCAGATGTCTGAAAAGTGATGGCATAAATTCATGGAGAGCACAAAAGGTTAATGAATACATTAATATCTGGGAAAGCAGAGAGTACTTTATAAAAATATTAGACGGCTATCTGCTCTATTTTATAACTATATCTATCTACTTTATAACTTTTTAAATTGTGTTTTATCAGTTGAAATGAAATTATAGTTTTATCTTTACAGTGTGGTGGGGGCATAAATATGTCTTGCTATCTGGGAGACCCCAGTAAAGGAGATCTCTGCTTTATTCTATTTCCTCTTAGTGTCAGCCATTATTCATTGATGTGAAGGATAATCACTGTTACTGCTGTTTCTTTTCCTCTTTACTTATATGACAGTAGACTGATGAACAACCTACTAGGTCTAATAAAAGATACAGGAGTCTTGTTAAAACTTAAAGCCAAGTGTCTCTTTCATTATCATGCTTCTATGAAGGAGACAGACATTTCCAAGTAGGTCTAAACAGTACACTTTGTTTTGATAATAGAAATCTGACCTTTCTGTACTGAGAGCAGAGGACGTTGCATGTCAAAAAACAGCAGCATTCATTAATTTGTTTAAAAAAAAAAAAAGAGACCTGACCTGTCCTTTGAATATTTTCCAAAACCAGCAAAAAATCCCAACAACCAAAACCCCCTGGAACCCATCCCCCAATATCTAAAGCCAAACCTAACATCAAAATATACTTGTCACTTAATATACTTGCATAAACACATACTGAAAAACTGGAAAAAGAATGCACAAGTTTATCCCAGAAAATACATTAAAGGAGAGGGACTACCATATTTTTTGTTCACTTTATAATCTTTTTTGTACCAAAGATGAATTTTATGAATTTTCTTACTTCCTCCAGTTCTGAGAATTAAATAATCATCTAATCTTCCTTGAAAAACTTAATTTTCCTATAAACTATCTAGCAACATAAGAGAGAGCCATAATAAAAATGCAACTTCTGCGTTCAAATTTTGTAGGACATGATTCTTGAAAAAAAACTTTTGTTGAGCTATAGGGCTGGTTTCAAAGGAGCAAAGTCAATTTGTTATTTTCCTAAACACTTTGATGATATCCCAGAATCACAGGTTGATGCAAAGCATGTTGGGATTATCTCATTGTTATGATTAGAAAAGAAGTTTCATTGAGAGCAAAAATTAAAAACCTCACTTTGATAAATCCTGTTTTTAAAATTTCCAGTCATTCTAAAGGTATCAATTATGATAATTGGAAAGATACATAGAAGTATTATAATTGCACAAGGCTCTAAAATATATCGATAGATCAAATGTATGATTAATTTTGTTATATTTCAGCAGAAACATATATTTTTCTGTTTTTACGGGCTTTTGAATAATAAAATTCAGATTTCAGTAAATTTGTTTGAAGGACTTTCCAATCTGAAAAACCTGTAACTCTAAATAGAAACCTCATTCTGTTGATCCCCAATAGCTAAACTGTGATTTTTAGTTATTAAAAATTAAAAAAAATCAAAAATGTGTTACTGTCCTGGTTTCTACTGGGATAGATCTGATGTAGGGCTGTGTTTTGGATTTTATTTATTTGGTAACACACTGATGATTTTAGTTGTTGATGAACAGTCAAGGACAGTTTAGATTCTGATGAAGCCTACTTTAACATTAATTTCATTACTGTATCAAATGTAAAAAAACATTAACATATCAAAAAGGATTCATCTTTAATGACTGCAAACTTTATACACAATACATATTTACAAATGAATATGCTATGTGGAAAGAAAAAGTGGGTTGTGAATGCAGTTTACTGGAATACTCATTTACCTGCTTTAGCATCACTTCAGTGAGAAAGTAAAAGATTTACCAACTGGTTATATCCAGACACTTCAGCAATGCAGACTCTTTTCATCTCACCTCAGCTTTACTGTGTTTTTATTTTGTTATATTTACATCAACTCCACTTAATCTTGATAATATAAAAAGTTAGCTCTTGAGTGCAGGTCAAATTAACTCCCTTTAGACTTAATGCAGCAGTGAACATGCAAATCTTCTGTTATATAGTGTTTGGAAAATGAACTATATCCAGGAAGAGGAATAATGTAGCACAAAGACATCTGGCTATTTCTGTACCTCATAAAGTTATTTCAGTTTATGTATATCTGTAGTATATTTTGGAAGGCTTTGACTAGACAGAAAGCTTATTGTTAATCTGTTTATTCTTTAGGATCTGAAGAAAACATAAAGCAAAACTGCCCACCAACCCACCACCAAGTGTAGTGCTATAATTTAATAAAAAAAATTTGTTAGTGCTATCAACTACTCCCTGTGTAATCTTGTTCACTTGATGTAATTAATTTCTTTGAGAGGATTAGAAATTAGCTTCATTCGTCCAAGTGATAATCACTGCACTAAACAGTTTGTTGTTTGGACTTAACTATTATATATTAGATTTTAACATCTTATAGCTGTCATTACATTTTTTTAAACTTCCAAGAAATAACCCTGGAACCCTCTAAAAAAGCACTTTATAGTCTGCCTTTGTGTGTGTTATAACTTTCATCTAGAACATCAGAGTCTTTGAAATTCATGACGATTGGGCTGTTTTCTGGCTCTTGAAGAGTTTGGATAGATCAATATCTAATTCAAATTTGTCTCCAAGTTATATGGTAATCACATATTTAATGCCCAATATTTATAATATAGACAGTTAATTCAATAAAATATGTGCTTGTTCTCATAAACAGAGATTTTACAGAATGAAGGCATTGTTCAAACTCACATTTTAATTGAAAGAATCTTAAATAAGATGGAGAAGATTTTTAGGACTTATGACTTTTTATAGATTTTGATAACACCCATAAAATCATGGCAAACATTTGTCTCAATCAAAAGACCCTAAAAGTTTTTCTAGGATACTGCCCCTTACACTTTTCCTTTTTATTTTTTTTCTCCGTCCCTTTCTTCCTTCCCTTCTCAGGAAGGTTATAGTTAATAAAACTAAGTTGGCATCCTTGATTGTATATCATTCAACATGCTTCCTTTTTTTTATGATATTGTTCAAATTGAATTGATTGAGCTGGTTGGGAGGTCTTTATGCTTTTCAATTGTCCACAGACTCAAAGCTGGACTTGGTTCCTACCATAAGCACCCTCTCTAATATTTCCTCGCGAACTGAGGAGCTCCAGGCACAACCATTGCTTAATTATCTGAGGTATATAAATAAAGAAGCAATTTCAGAGATTTTCTGTAGTTTCAGAGAACAGAAAAAGCCCCTGATGCTTGTGCATGCATTGCCACATACCCATAAAGAGGGTCTAGATGATAGTATGACAACATCGCTGTATGTGGGGAAAATTGTCTTGTTTACTAGGGGAATGGCAGAAGAGATTTTTTAAGTTATCCTGTACCATCAGTACATCCAAATAAAAGCAGGTTTACCTGCCATACTACTTTGCAAATTGCCCTTCACTTGCAGGAGCTGGTACTGCAACTAAAAGCTTGTAAGAGTCTGGGCTGGAGATCTTCATCCTACCAGGGCTATTCAGGTATAGTACTCTAGAACTTGTTGTACCCCGTTGAGAGTTCTAGGTGTTGCTTTCTAGTTACTTGGCTGAAGCTCATCACAGCTGCACTGTTGGAGCTCAGTACCAGTTAAAAGTCAGTTTTTCAGCCATATTTTTCAGGTCAGGATATGTCATTGCCATGTCAGAGGGTATGTAATGATAGAATGGGATTCATGTCTAGTAGTCTGGTCACGTTACTTCATTAGAAGGCAAGCTATGACTATAGAAATATGTTGCAGCTGGGTTGAAACGCCTCTGTTAGTCAATGTTAGGACACGATGTCCTATGCACAGGTCACAGATGACTGCTTCTCAAAGTGATTTTTTTCATTCACTTCTTCACTGGTGGTTGGAATTATGTATGCAGACATCCGGAGGCAGTAGAGATTATATTTTAATAATAAAATAAGCTACGTGTGCATGATGAACCCGGCATCACAGGAATGTGAGAGGACTGCTTAGAAAGGAGAAGAGTCATGTAGGATGTCTTGTGGGTCTGATCTGAGTTTAATACATCAATTTCACAGTTTAGTTCTGAGTAGAAGAGCTACCAAAGTCAGAGCTATGAGAGAAAGCCAAAGCTGCACGAGAACAACCATCTATGCCTAAATAGGGGTTCACTGAAACTTGTTTTATCTATTTTAGAAATGGAGATTCCTTAACCTTAGATAGTCTATTCTAGTGCTTTTAAACTACTTTTTGTTCTAACCACAGGAATTAGCAAAAGTAGGAATAAAATTTTTTTCTTTTTGGTAAATTTTTACATTTTGAAGGACATTATAATATCTCATTTGTTCATCTCTTTGTTCTTATTTTTTTATCTGGGATTACAAACCCAGTATTTTCTAAAAGGATGTGTTTTCTAGGCCTCTTGCCCTCTTTCATGTTCTTCTCTAGACTTTTTACAATTTCTTTACATAGCACCCTAATTAGACCTCAGTCACACTGTGTAATGAAGGTTTTCTTGACATCTCGTACATAGTATTCCTACTTCTTCATAGTTCTTTATGTATACAATTTACGTGCACTGCTACGTAACAGTCATGTGTGCCATGGTTTAGATGATGTTTGGTGTTAGTGTTGGTGTTAGTGTTAGGTTATAGGTTGGACTTGATGATCTCAGAGGTCCTTTCCAACCTTGTGATACTGTGATACTGTGATACTGTGATACGGTGACACAGTCCACTTCCGATTGCATCATTTTATTTCAGCAACTTTCTGAAACTTGTCAAGAATATTTTGAATTCCAGACTTACATCCCCTCACAGTTTTCAAATTAAAAACTATGCTCACTTCAGCACTGGACAAGGAACTGCTACCATACAATCCCTCTTGGTGCATCCTTCTGTTGATGACCACAGACCACTTACAAATCAATTTTGAATTCATCTTGCAGTACACTTTTCCACACCACAGTTTGCCTTCACTGATTCTCTGGAGGAAAAGACATCTTGAGCAGCAAAGGAAACTCAATGATACATTTCTGCATCTCTATATCCAAGCTGCTTTTTCTTCACCATGTGTGGATGGAGGTGTCGCTGAAGGTACATTTCCTCCTAAAACCTCCTTGAAGTCTCTATGCAGCCCAAGGGAAGAAGAAGGAGAAGCTGCTGCTGCTCCTCTTATTGAACCTTGAACATAGTACTTCCGAAGAAAGGCAGAACTTGTAGATTTTTCTCTCTGGGATACTTGCAAGGTCCCTTGGGGCTATATTACATACATGACTGTCATATAAATGAAAGGGACTATACAGTAGAAAAATGCAATTTTTGATCTCCTTTCTGTTTTTGCATGACCTTTTATGAATCACAGAACAGTTGTTGTTGCTGACAACTTGAGAAGGGGAAATCATGTAGGTGACTCACAGGTTTTGGAGGTGAAAAAGAACCTGAAGATCAGCTGCTTTTGCCCTAGAATGGAAGTAAGAGGCACTGAAGCAGAAATCACTGACAGTAAAATAAATTGGAATCCGCTGACTGTATTTCCTAAGACTGTATAAACGAATGTTATCTGAAGGTTGTGTCAAAAGCAGTAGCACAGTGGTAACACATAGTCCTTTTGCTTTTTCCCTTTGCACAAGGTTTGTTACTTAGATAATTTGAGAAGATTTACTCTTGACAAGTCCATGTTGCCATCAGTATTACTGTGTATAGCTAAAATTCATGAGCCAGCCTCCCTGATACCTTGAACATCAATTAATTTTAACTTGACTAAGAAGGTGAAAAAGGGTTACACTTTTTTAAACAAAAAATCGACTTGGAACAAAACATGAATATTTACTCCTATTCATAAGCAGGATAAATCGCATGTAATCTTGGGGATAAAATATTGTTGGCTGAGGTGATGCAGCTAAAGAACTGACTGTATATAGAGGTGATTGAACAAATACAGGCCCTGACTGCTATCAATCACTGTAAAAAGCTTTTCTACTTGAAAAAGTCTTATCGTTCAAGTGAAAATCCAATCTCTGATCACCTAATGAATCTTCATATTTGTGAAAGACAGATACACCTGGGTTTTTTTGTGTTTTATCTGCTTGACTATGTATTCTGCTTTTGATAATACAGTTAATTTTTGCTCAGATGACTTAAAAAGTAGCAGAAAAAATGCACAAATATTTCTGACAGGGATATGTTTACCAGCACTTAAAGTAACAGATGCTGTTCCCTTTGGAGTTCACTTTGGCATGCTGAATTCTACACTTTCTCCTTAGCACAAAAGAAGAGTGAACCCAGGTGAGAAAGCAAAGCAAGATCCTTAATGCAGACAAAACACAGTCACTGAAGCCTAAAACCAGAGTAGCAGAACAGAGATTGACTCACCCCTCTCTCACCTACCCCCCCTTTCACCCTCAAAAAGGGAATTCCTGAGATTTGTTAAGTTTACCAGTGCATTAAGTAAGAGGGAAGGTTAGTGACAGGTTAGTAATGCAGCTGTCATGAATTCTAACACAAAGCTAACCGTGCAAGGATAGTTTTTGGGCTGCAAAAAAGGGAGATTTGAGGAGGCTGCTAGATTTCAGAAACTGTGATTGAAAATTTTCAGATAGTACTCAGAAGTCACAGTAGTTGACAGCGGTATAAAATGTTATGAGTTTAAGGTTATTTTATGTCTGTATTTTATTTTTCAGATAATAAGAAAGAGGTTGGAGAACGATTGTAATGTGATTTCTGTCAGAGGAAAAGGAACGTGTGGTTTTCCCTGAAGATTTGGAATTAAGATTTTACTTTAAGTAGCACATGTAATTTCGGATACTGTCAGGGTGGAAGTGGCATGTTGTCAGAAAACCATCTGGCTACGTTAGGCAAAATTTGTTGCGTTTAACTCCTACTGGCAACAGACTTTCTACAAGCAAATCAAAGTCAGAGGAGTTA
The DNA here is from genome assembly GCA_033556795.1 of Tapera naevia. Classification (NCBI taxonomy): domain Eukaryota; kingdom Metazoa; phylum Chordata; class Aves; order Cuculiformes; family Neomorphidae; genus Tapera; species Tapera naevia. The sequence goes on from JAUMJJ010000038.1 coordinate 24,500,556, forward strand.
CAAAAAGATATCTCCTACAGCTGCTGAGTGTTCCTGGCAGTATAGTAATTCAGCTTGTACAGCAGCAAATTAGTGATCGATCTCTGAACTAGGAGCTCTTTACAGGCAATGGAGAAAACCAGGTTTTTTTAAGTAATATTAACTTAAGAACTAGTCATGTATGCAATCTATTTTAGAAATTTAGTTTAGAGTAGGGTAAATAAGCCACTAAAGATACCTGTTTCCAACCTGCTGCTTTTTTAGGATATTGAGATGATTTGTGCAAGGACAGACAACTATTTTGTTGATGTAAATTTGGTTAACGAGGCTCTTTCTTCTCTCTACCTCTGGATGAATGAGGAACGAGGAAAGTCGGTGACAACATCCTTCCTCCCTATGTCTCCCACAAATAGCTGGCACAAGACTAAGACAGCATATTTATTGCCATAAAATTACAGTTTAGCTATAGCTTTGCACCCTCTTGTTTTTCTGCAGGTTTGAAACAGTATTTGATTTGTTGATTTGTTTTATTTTTTTACCTTTCAATGTGTTACTCTGCAGTTTATTTGAAGGTTTCACTTTGACCCACAGGGCATTAGTGATGTATCTTGGTATCTTTGGTTCATTTTCTGCATTTGACATCCTGTAAGTCCATATATCTCAAACCTGGTCTTTTTTTTTGAGAATTTTGATTTCTATAGGTCGTATAATTTCCATCAAAAAAAAAATTATTTATTTTGTTTCAGATGTAATCATCAAAACTAGAAATGCATTAAAAAAGCCTTCTAAGCCTTGTGTACGAAGAACATGAAAAGAAAGTTTCGTAAGTCTTTTTATGTATATATTCATTCAAAGTCTGTTATAATTCAGTAGAACCATAAGCAATTACTCGACCTAAAATTCTTTCTTTCCTCTGTCACTTACAAATCAGTTCATAACATGAAACAAGATCATTTATTTAAGCAATAAATTCATCAGGAAATGAAGGATAGCGTAGAAGGTATTATAAATTCCTTTTCCTTTAATTGTTAATTTTTTTTTTCTCGAATAACTCTTACTTTTCATCAAGCGCTGTCTTTGCAGATGAACACAAAGTATAGAAGAAACTAGCAATGAAATTATGAGCATGCGTTGTTTTTTTCCCCCAGAAATTATTTCGAATAATGCATTATACAAAAAAAATCAATTTATTGTGACTAAAATTACAGGCGAAAAAGTGGGTAAGATTAAGTATTCATTCTCTATCATATATGTTTCATCATGGGAAAGAATCTAAACTGATTTTTTTTATTTAAATGTACATTTATTTGATTATAGGAAAGCTAAAAATTTGAATAAAAGGCAATTGTCTCACGTAAATTTATCTTTGTCGTTATCTGTACAAGAATAAAATTTGCACAGAAGGTCAACGGGCATTTAAGAAACAGAATAGCTGTAAAAGACTCAAAACTATTTAGAGAAATGTCTGCAATAAAATTTCTAGAAAAAATTTTTTTTAATTGTTGCCTTGCAATATGAAAATTTCTTTTTTAGGGATGAGTAAATTCATTCTGTAAATACAAGGACAGTTATCATAATTAAAACTTGCCAAAATTATCTTGTTTAAGAATGCCACTAAATTATGGTACTTAACAGCATCTGACAGTAATACCAATGCAGAAATAACCATAGAAGCTCCAATATTATATGCATTGAAAACAGAAAAACATTCCTAATTGCCATTCATATGAAGGGAGCCTTGGGCTACTTGATTCTTGATTTGAGTGCATGTATGTCATCTCCCCTCTTCCCTTGGAGAAGATGCATGGTAGTCTGAATATAGGCAGGTATTTAAATCACAGCACTGAAACATAATGCTACACCAAAACAAAGAAATTGCATGTTCAGTAGAACAAATGCCACTGAAATAACGCTTATTATGTTATTCTGTATTTTTAACTCTCAATCATTGAATATTTATCTTGAAATCCTTTGAAAATCCTTTTGGAAATCAGTTATAACCTCGGGGTTGACATTGCAGTCAAAGATTTTAGTTTTCCATTGTAAAACTACAATGAAGCGAAATATTATTTCCCATTGCAAACAGATATTCATGTTAGTAAAATGTAGTTAACTACTGAGAAAAATATTTTAAGGTCACGTAATTATCAAAAAGATAGTTAAATATTTCTTGAACGTTTCTGTGTCATCACTTAATAATTCTACCATAAAAGTCCTTTTAACAAGCTATGTGAATGCCTTATTTTCAATGTACCTTTCATTGAATTCTTGTTAACTTCACTTTCTAGTAGCCACAGTACAAATAGCCTTTTTTGCTCAGCTGTGTATATCAAACACACATCAGAAGTAAAGATGACAGGAAAAATGTTGAAATAGTACTTAGAAACCGATCCAAGTTTCTTCCTAATGTGTTTCACTTTCATTTACCAATTATAATGTATTCTTGCTCTATATGTGATTTTGCTCATGTTTTCCACAAAAATTCCAAGAAAAGTGTGAAGTCAGGAATATTATCCTTGTTCTCAAAGGGAGAAACTACACACAAAGATTTAATTGACTGAACAACAATAAGACTGACAAAAAAAGAGCCAGAAGAGCTAGACTTTACATACATAAAAGGGCTTGTGTAGGCATTATTCTTTGAATGTTCCAAGGGACTTCATAAGGTAGTTATGAAATCTGGGAGGAGAGGAAGAACTGATTTTGCAGAGTATTTATAATCTTGTTTTTATTTTAAGGAGGAAAGAAATTCCAAAATACTATAGTCATCTAAAAAGGAAAATAAATTTAAAAATATTTATACCTATTTTCCTGTCTCTTGAAATATATTTTCATTTAAAAATTATATTTATTTCAGTTGTAACTATTTTAACTGGTTTTTATCTTGTACAATATACAATAATAATAAATTTTAAATAATATGTGGGTTTGAAATGAAAATTTTGAAATATTTCGTGTTGCTGACATTGAAATATCTTCAAATGCGTCATGATACACTTCTTGCTCAAGGAAGGGACACAAAGATGATATAGGGATTAGAGTGTCTCTCACCTAGGGGAAGGCTGAGAGAACTGGGACCCTTCAGCCTGGAAAAAAGAAAGCTCAAGGGGGATGTTATGAATTTATATAAGTACCTGAAGATGTTTAGCTGCAAAGAAAACAACCAGACTCTTTTCAGTGGTTCCCAGTGTCAGGACCAGAGGTAATGGGCAGAAACTGAAACAAGGAGATTCCCTCTGAACATCAGGAAACAAATTTCTGTTGAGAGTGACTGGGCACTGGGACAAGTTGCCCAGAGAGACTGTGAAGTCTCCATCCAGCCTTGGAGGGGAAAAAAGTGTGGATACTTTGGATGTGACAAAGTAATTTTTTTTTTTTGTAGATAGAGAGGTTTTTATTAGATAACTGGTAGAATTAGAATGACAGACCATCTTTCAGGAAATATTTATTTTTAATTTAAAGAGAAGATTCATATTTCAAAATTAAGTACACATAAAAATGGTGTCTTAGAGTTGTATTAAATACATAGCAGGTCATCCCTGAGAAAAAAAATGGAGCAGGAAAGGATATTAAATGAGGAAATAGAAGAAAGAAAGAATAGAGTAACATTTTCTCCGAGAAGAAATAAAACAGTACATAACAAAGAAATACAACTTTAATGTGCCATAAAATTATTATCTCACTGTAGTCATATAATCTTTGATATTTAGCAGAGTAAGGAATTATCTTCCTTGGGGTTTTTTTACTATTCCTTTTTTTTTATATATATATCTCCTTCCTTTCTCTTTTAACACCATATCTGACATGCACAAATATTTGAGAAGTACCAGGTATTATAGCTGTAAAATAATGGTTTTGTACCATGATTATGTAATTCTTAACTATCTTTTTATCAAGGTTCTTTTATATCACTTATAAAGTGAAAGAGAATATAAAAATTAGAATTGGTACCATTTATGTTGTTACATAAATGTTGTAGAAGTAGGTAAAGTGGATTCTTTTATATGGTGAAGTTGGTAAGCTATTCAGCAGATCTTCTGGTTCCATTTTTTGTAACTAGAAAATAAGGCCTATGCTCCTTATTCTCATTAAGCTATTGGAGGTACAATCCACAACTTTCCTATTCTTTTATTTTAGCTATCACACCCAGTTACATTGAGACTGTGCCTATTTGTTTTCTTTCTCCAACAAGATCACTAGAAGTTTAGGTTTTTCTTTAACATGATACTAGGACTTTTATCCAAGTCATGGCGATTTTAGGCTTTTTCCTATCTTCTACCTGATACACTCTTTATCTCAGAAAATCCTTCTGAGATTTTGAATCTTGAAACCCTTACAGCAGATATTTTGTTTTGCTTGTGTTTTAATTCCTGTCCCAGTCACACAGCAATTGACGGCTAAAATTTTTAATAGTATATACGTTTTGCTTTGCAATCCTTCACTTTCAGTCTGTTTCATTAACTCAGTTCTCCCCTAATGACATTACCTCACCTTTCCACATACAGGACAGTTATTAATAAATCACTTATTTTCAAATGCCAGTAGAAAAAAACTGCTTCTGTATATTCCTGTGTAAGTTTGCATTTGCTTTGCGTTCTCTCTGGGATACAGAGCACGTTTAGAAATGTATCTTTCAGGGCCCTTCTTTAAGATCCAGATTTATTTCAATGTTCCTGTAAACTGCCATACAAAGTTATGAATGGACAACATGCATCACTGAAAACTGTATTGCCTGTTATATGTCTAAAACAGTCAAACCCATTCAAAATACACATTGAATCCTAGAGACTGAATATAATAAAAAATATTCACATCATCAGGTTATTATTCTTTCACTCTTTCTCTGTCTTGCATGCTTTCCATATGGTTTTAGTATACTAGCTCATCATTGTCCTCACTCAGGCCTTGGGCTATTTCTCTGTGTTTATGCATGAAGTGTCAAATATTATATTAGTGGTTACTATTCAAAATACTGTTTTTTTCCTGCCATTATGGTATTTCCATGAGAAAGAGGAGGACAGGATCAGCCCCTGATGTGTTTCTTCAGTTAATCTTCTTGAAGAAACGATGGAAGAACTGTGTTTAGATAGCTTTGATTTGAATGTATAATCTCGTTTTGAAAAGAAGGTCGTGACAAAGCCTTGTTTTAGTGGTCGTAAGGCATCCGAGTGCATTTCGGAAGAGCTCATATTCAAAGGAGTTTTACCACTTTAAGAACTAGGAAACTCTTTTCTCAAGAAGGAAGACATAATTTATTTATTTGTTTCAAGCTCTTGCTGGTTTGCTAGTTAATTAGACTTCTCTTTTAAGAACTATATTTTTTTTATTATTTCTTTCTACTTAATCATATATTTTCATCAGGACTCCACAGAAATTTTCGGTCATGCTGTTTCATCTTTTCATGTATCTTCTTCAGAAGAGAATATTACTTCTTTGCAGCACACTAAAATGAGTCTCATTAACCTGTTTTATGTAATGGTTGACATTCAGAAGCAGTGCTACTTTCTAATTTTGAAACTCTGCCAGAATATTCAAGCTTGGATGTATAAAGTTCTCAATCTCTAGCTGAACTTTCCAGATCAAAGCAATCTCATTTATAGTGAGCTAGTCTTTAGATATTAAGGTAATAAAATTCTTGTCTTGCTCTTATAGTAAGTAGGTAGTTTATCTGTTCTGATAAATTCAGAACAGTGATTTTTTGAATTATTTATGATGAAGCGTCTTGATGTCTTAAGTTTTAAAATGTCAAAAAACTGTGCTAGTGTCAGATTTTAAAAGATTCAACTCATCATTGATAAATTTATGCTGAAATTTTGGTGTTGGTAATCAGTAGTAGGCATGGGAGGATAATTTACTGAGTTTTGCATTGCATTACAATCATATGCACTGCATTTATCTTGTTCACAGCTACTTGAATTCTGCTACTATCATAAATACTGTGATAACAGAGGAATTTTCTATACAGTCTCCCAAAATTATAATTTCTAACTCCTGAAACCAACTCCTGAAAAATGTTTTTGCTCTTCTACAAGTTCTTATCACAGGGAATCTCTCCTGGACTCTTCCTTTTGCCTACCCCATTCTGGTATTTTTCACTTTACATAGGATTTCCTTAGGCAAAATGTACATTTAATATACAATTCAGAATTAACTGCGAACAGAAAAAAAAAATGGAGCTGATTTAATGATTTATTTTTATGAGAGTGAAAATAAAAACTACTGGGACACTTGTACTGCTTCAGCATCATCCCAGTACAGATGCAGTATCATCTCAAAGGAGTGAGAGAAGCACTGCGTCTGAAGGAGGATCAACCTGAGGATGGGAAGTGAATTGGACAACCAACATCAAAGCTGATGACAATAAAAACAACTGAATAAAAACAACTGCAAACATAAAAACAAATTAAGTAGGAGCAATATTAGTAGGAAGGCTGTGTCATTCTCACCCCTTTTTAATCTCTGGCAGTAGTAGGCCATGGGCATTAATTTCTAAGAAGAAGATGACAAGTAAGCCAATATTTAAAAGAATTATTGGGGAATAAGTCTTCAAATGACAATTGAATGGAAAAAGTGATTGTAATGCAAATGTTCCATTTTAGCAAGCAAGACATTTAAAAGAACTTATATGGTGTTACTCGAGAATGCAAACATCTTCTTTACTCTAAAAAGTCATGAACATTAAGCAGAAGTTCCTAGTAATGGTTTAGTTTGGAACTGAGCTGCATTTGTTAAAAGCTTATGCCAGGTTTTCTTCTTCTCTAATGATACCAGCTCCAGCTACCTATTATCATTGACATAAGCATTTTTTCATGTATAGTCTGTCATTCTCTCGCTTGATGAAAGCAAAATAAAACCCCTCCATATATTTTACTAGGCTATCAAAGTATGGTGCTTAGCCAAGATTAGTGTAGCTTCTTAGAAAACTGACATAGATATGTTTTTTGTTTTCTGAATTTATTTTTTATCCTTTTAAATCAAAATGTAAAATACTTAATATATTTTTTTGTAAATACATTACATACAAAACAGAAAATAGTACCCATTTACCTTTCCCCATGCAGTTCTGATAAAACGGAAATAAGATTTTTGCACAGCTCATTAGCACCTATCCTTGACCAGTGATTATCTTTTTGGATGAATGAGTACATCAAAAATAAGCTGTGCATATGTACTGCAAGTGATTATGTAGAGAAAATGATATCAGGATTTCTTAGTTTAGCAGTTTAAAAATCAGTGATGGCATTAAAAATCTCAATATAAACAAGCTCAGAAAGCTTATAACAAGTGCATTTTAGCTGTTTTGTTTGAAAGTGACTTCATTTGCAATTCTAACAGCACAGAACATTAACAGCAGACTGGGAATATATTTCTATCCTGCAGGAGCAATAGCTTTAAAGAAAAAAGAGTACTTAAAAGTAAATGTTTCAAGGTAAATGCTACTATCTTAGTATCATCTGGAGTAAAAAGTTTTCACATATAATCTGTTTTCTTCATCCTGTGAGGCAATTTTAATCCCCACATATTTTAAGTCTTTTTTTTTAAAAAAAAACTAGCTTATAGTAACAAAAGTATTCTGTAAAATATTTTCCTTGAACCACTTCTGTGTCTGCAAGTTTTAAGATAAAAATCTGGCTTGTTGTCTATCCTGAGACTGTTCTTCTCCTGCTAGAACCAAAATTCTGTATCTTGTCTTTTTGTTTTTATTTTTGGTTTCTAAACCACAGGTTTTGCAACTTGCTTGTGACAGTGATGACACTGAGACAGAAGAAAAATAGGTGACACCTCTAGAGCTCAACAGGGATAAAACCAGGTGGTGCTGTTATGCTTAGTGGATTTATCAAATTTATTCACAAGCCATTTGGACAAGGTCTTGGGCAACTGGCTCCAGGTGGAACTACTTTAGCAGGGGAATTGGACCAGGTAACATTCCAGCCTTAGTTATTCTGTGATAGTAAATCCCTCTGAGTGCCAAGCTAAGTCCTAAAAACAAAAGAAAACATTTCTCATAACCATAGCTATTGTCTCAAAAACTTCAGTATTTCCTAGTGTAATTTTCTGATTATTATTAATTTAATTGGTAAGAATACATGTGGAATTTAACTGGACTACAGGCCCAACTCCATAAAGGCAGGTGATAGGGTAAACAAACATGCAGTCAAATATTGCAGAAATGCATATATACGTACATACATAACAGTTATTAAAGGTACTTGCTTTTAAAGAACATATGTTTTTTTCTTTCAAGGACAGTATTTAAAGAAAAATATTTCTTTCATAATACTAGAACACAGAAAATAAAAAGAGGAGAAAAATTACTACAGAGATTAGAGCAGGAGATTGGAAAAGAGATTCTTCGTATCTTAGGACTTGTGGCTAAAGAGTGCTAGAATAGGACAATACTCTGCAAATTCTTGGCAGTTTTCTAGACGTGAAATTGTTATGACTTACCATCCAAGGGGTTGATTACTGTTGGTGAGATGATTTTAGATCTTTGGGTGAGACACTAAATATTTTCACTACTTCCCTTTTGATATCCAGCATAATAAGAGTCATGTATGTACCATGTAATAATTATGATTTTATTCCCCGCACTGAACAGCATATAGAAGTATTCATAAAAGAAATCCACAGGGAAACAGTTTAGTAGCTATCAGCAGTTCTTTGATCAAGAATAACTGCTTCTTATTATGCAGAGATAAATTAAGAAAGCAAGCAGAGTCACCAGAAACAATTCGTAAGCAGCATTAATCAAAAGCAATCTTAAGTTTCCTTTGAATTTTATCCAGCTGTGCTCAATTTCGATGCAGAGAAAAAGAGCAAAATAATAATAAGGTACTCAGTAAACCATTTCACAATGATGTCTGCTCTAATTTTCAACTGGGATTAGAAAAATACTCATTTAAAGTCTAAATAGCAAGCTTTTTGTTGCTCTGCTTTTCGACAGAGATGAAAGAAACAAGTAAGATTTTGGGCTTCACAGCCTGGAGTTAGAACAGAGATTTCAGTTAGGAGGTACCTACAGCCATCATCTAGTGCACGGGTTGCAAACACAAGGCCCACAGGCCAAATCTGGCCCTCCACCTTGTTTTGGCCAGACTGGCACCTCGTTTCTACCCTTACCCCTCTGCTCCTGCCAGCGCCAGTCACGTGTGCAGCAAGTGTGACGCGCGTTAAGCTGCAGGAGCCATGAGTCTGACACCCCTGATTTAGTCCAACTGCCCACCCACTTCAGACCTGAACAAAAGTTAAAGCATTGTTAACAAGGGCTTTGTCCAAATGCCTCTTAAACACTTATGGTCTTGGGACATTGATCACTTCTCTAGGAAACCTCTTCTAGTGTTTGACCATCCTGTTGGTAAAGAAATGTATCCTAATGCCCAGTCTGAACCTTACCTGGCACAGATTTGAACCAGTCCCATGCACCTGGTAACTGGATACCAAGGAGAAGAGATCAGCACCTCCCCCT